>CM060980.1:162886925-172886925 GCA_030765065.1 Deroplatys truncata
GAATTTTAATTTAACACTTCAGTAAGGGTTTATCATTTGCATACTTTTCGTTTCTGTTATCGTGTACTCTTGGGTCAAAAGAATACTGTAATGATTATTAATTATCAATAATTATTATTCGGTTAATTTATTAATTTTTACATACCAAATTATCCCAATCTCTTCCCGTAAAGTTATCCAAATAATTACTAAACTTTTTGCACTGTAACAAAACGTCATCTCCCTTGGGTTCAATAAAAAAAATGCTGTATAAAGATAATCTTTCTTGTCTCCAAGTTTATCGGTCTAATTTTGGGGACAGTTTGGAACAGTATTGAGATAGTATAGATAGACTCCGATAATAAATAATATTAAACAATTACTAAGTAATTCGTAACAAATAGCAATGTAGAATAGTAACCATAATAATAGTATTTATCATCGATAACGATACAGCATTACTACAATTTATATAATCGTGTAAGAATTGGAACTGGAAAAGAGAGAAAAATTAATATTTTGGTAGACGAGATGTAATTAGTGGCTCAGACCTGGTTCAGCTATTAGCAAGCCAAAGTACGGATTTTAAACTACAGGTAGAATTAGATATAGTAGGGTTTCAGAAATTAACCAACCATTGTAGGTATATTTGGCAATAGGGGAAATAAGAATTTAGGAGATGATATATTTAATAGAATCGGTGCGAAGTGAATAAGCCAATAATGTGTTAGGAAAGTACTAAACCGAAAGGAGAGTACAACGACAAAAAGGCGTGTGTCAGCGCGCCTAGTTAATTGAGAATTTAGCATTCGGAAGTCAGTTCGCGTCTTTCATGTTGAGGCAGTATTTTTAACACTTAAATAATTTCAGTCTAAGTATATAATATGTAAATTCAATAACAGCCCGCCTTGAATCAATATGTGTATGTAATAATTTGTAAAATGTATGTAACAGTCATTGCATATGCTTGTATTATTGTATCCATGTGTAATAATGCTATGTGAATATATTACGTAATTTAATAATGTAGGAGCTGTGAGAGTAATAGGTTAAAAGTTGCTAACAATGAGGTAACAATGAGGTAACCTTGAGGCAATAATGAATTTGAAAGCTTAACAATACTACTTGTGATTCTTGGAAGCAATAATGTAATTTTAGTGATAGTTTATAAAAATAGCCAATTAACAACCAGAAAAGCCTTAGTTATTTGAAGCTATTCTATTGGATTAGGAATAGCCAATCACAGACTTGAAATACAGAAATTTACAAGTTTAGGTTGTTGAAATCAATTCAGTTGCCTGAGGACAGTGTTTGTAACCGGATGCGAGATGCGTCCTCGAGAGATTTAATACGTATAAGTGTGAGACGAAAAATAAGTTTGCGTGTTAAGAAGTACAAGTAATTAATAAACGAATCTCACAGCTCTATTATCAGTGAAGTGTGATTTAAATCGTGTCAAACATTAATAAAAAGGAGTGAAGTAAAATTATAATCTGTGTAAGCCTACATTCTTAAGTCGCACCACAACCCTGCTAAGAGAAACGTGTCTCTAAAATAAATACTGATACAGCCGAGGCAAACATAAATACATAATATTTAAAGAAACAGTC
This sequence comes from Deroplatys truncata, assembly GCA_030765065.1. Taxonomy (NCBI): domain Eukaryota; kingdom Metazoa; phylum Arthropoda; class Insecta; order Mantodea; family Mantidae; genus Deroplatys; species Deroplatys truncata. The sequence continues at coordinate 162,888,515 of CM060980.1, forward strand.
AAAATTAATAATATTTTTAAACTTAGGGCGAAGGCTACCGGAAAACGGGCACTATAGTGTGGTTGCAACGAATTTCAAGTTCGGTTCCCCAGCAGTTGAAATATAATACAACTCCTTCAATACGACCTACTTCGAATTGACGCCCAAAGCGTATTGCAAACAAGTTTCAATACAAACCATCTTCTCAATGTAATCGCCTCCCTTGACTCGTGGAGATGAAAGATAGTGTGTTTTCTAAGAACATCTAGAAAGGGATGTTAATTGCTTGGAAGTTATATGCAAATATTTATCCATGTAACGGGTTAATAGCTTGGCGTAACATAATTTAATATTTTGTTTCACTGTGCTTCCTGAAATCAATAAAAATTCTAGCGGTAAGGAGTGATGGAAGTGCTATTATTTCAAAATAACTGTATTACGAGAGTAATTAGCCTAAGGCAAATGACAACAATGACAAAAAAGCCTGTAACTACCGTTCCAATACGTATACGCTTGAAATGATTAGAGAAAGTTGTGTGAATATGCCACGTCTGACTTTAATTTCTAGGAAAGTGTCTTTGCCTTCATTTAGAACAGTTATTGGTCCAATGTGGGTAACTGCCCACGATTTAAGGACTTTTCTTGTGGGCACTTGATGTGCTTGTATTCAATTTGCTGTCTCTTCGCCAAGTATCGGAATACATAGGTTGAAATTAGCAATGGCCGTAAGGGGTCCCTAGATTATACCTGGCTCTTGCAAAAGCAAATCTCGAGAGCAGAGTATGATATATGACATACACTCCTGCCTGGAGACACTAGTCAGCAAATCCGCCAGTATTAGATATTGAAACCCCTATGGAGCTGAGGGGAGAGGGGATGCCACCACCTGCAACTGCAATATATAATGCTGTCACTGACTATGTAGCGTCCGCCGGCCTATACAACGCTCCTGAATATGTTAGATTAGTGTGAAATAACACAAACTTTAGTTTTAACCTCGTCCTGTAGATTACTAAAGCGAATGAATAGACGTAACTTGAACTTTGTTAAATATGAATTAAGTTTTAACATTTTGGAGCAGAAAAAGTATATACTTACTCAAGAAAGTAGTAGTGTGCATTTTAAAAAAATCTGATGTGTTACACTCACATGACCTTCTCTACTCTTGTACAAACTATTTTTACAAACGCTTATTGTCCATATTATTCATGTTAATCGAGATATAGAGATGTTAATCTTATTGCAAATTTTCTTGTAGATGCAAGGGGAATTGGTAGGCTTTAAGCGATAGTCAAATATATTAAGAGCTGGTTGCTATGTGGAGTATTCCATTCTCTTTGCATTATCAGGACAAAACAATTGAATGACGAATTTGAGAAAAAGTATAAGTATTGCAAAATTTAAGGGAATAACAAGCAATATCTCGAAAATGGTTCACTCAACAAAAAAATGTATATGACATAAATTGTGTATTTTAACGCGATCTACATTTTTTTGTGTAGTAAAATTTTCTCTATCTTTTGGTTTACCAGTTATGCAAAAGTCGTTCATAATAAAGAATACTTTTGGAGACATTCCCAGAAAATTCGAGATATACATTTTATTTGTCATGAAAATATCTTAAACATATGATTTTTTAATCAAAATCGTTAGAACCATTTTTGAGAAAATTAAAATTTTCGAAAAATGTTCCATGTAAAGGGTAATCTGGGGCGGGGGGATTTTCTTGAAAACCTTCGTGTCGCATCTCTGGAAGATACTGAACCTAAATATCAAGTTTGGTGTTTATCCGACCGTTCGTTTCTGAGTTATGCTGTTCACAGACACACACAACACACACACGACATGTTTCCGAAAATGCTTTTTTTGGATTCAGGGGGTCTCAAAACATGTATTTCCGGTGAACTCTCGGTATCAAATTTTTGAGTGGAATGCAATACTTCTCGTACTGTACGTAGTAGAGAAATTAAAAATTCTGACAGCTAAATTAATAGAAGCAAAAATCTAATTTTGTTTTACATAAAGACCAAATGGTAATTCAGTTTAAGTTTTGTACGTAGTATTTTCAAAATTATCTTACATGCCTTGATTAGAGCTATTTTTTCTGTATTACCTGATTTTTTGTTGAAAATAGGATTTTATTTGACGGAGGAAAAAAACATCAAAGTTTGGGATTAAGTTAGGGGATTTATGTTGGTAATGAAATGTGTAACTCCACACTTGCCGGTTGTCACCTCCTCCTTTCTGACTTTATTCTGCCAGTTGATTGGTAAATCTATGCGTAATTAGGATCATTATGCTATTAATAATCCTACAAAAACTTAACGATGCTTTTTACTACTATGTAGGAACTATTATTTGGAATTCGATTCCGTTACCAAAGGTTCCATGTTCCTTTCAACCAAGGGGGTATAGAGACGTGTAGCGTTTTGCCGCTACTTTGTTGTGTTACTCTTACCTCTGCGTCGTAGGGTGACGTCTTCAAGGCTCAAGATCGCCGATATCAGTCAGGAAGCACTTATGGACGTCGCATCTCAGGGTCAACTGTCAGCGAATCGGTCTGAAATTCCCTACTGTTGTTGTCAGGGTAGGATTGCGGGATGGCGACACTAGGATGTTATTCTTGAATAAAATGTTTTCACTTCCTCTCTAAAACGCGTATTACTGCCAGAAAACCTGCAAGATTCTTGTTCTTTTTCTACCCCTTACGGTTCTTATATAATAATATTTCCACCATTTAGTCCACTAGCGTTTTGCTCCGGCTAATTATTTATTATTCAAGACGCTCTATCGCCGTTCTTTTGATTCCCGCGAACTTGAATTCATTACTTGCGGCGTGTTAAGTTATTTATTATCTTGGATAAAATAATTTCAACGACAATCTAACACGCTATATAATTATTCCAAACGCATTACTTTATGATTTCATTGTGGTGCGGCACTTCGTAAATTTTGGAACTTTTATCCTTTTCTTTTCTATTTTTGACTCAAAGTGATGCGTGTTTCCTTACCGAAGAATCATGGCAGAGTGTGTCAAAACCACGCAGGTATTCCCATGTCTCAATGACTGCTCTCCTCCAAATTTTATACATGTCACTGCGTATTCCTATGTTTCTATTGGTTCTTGCACTTATTCTCTACGTTTATTGGTTCCCTGGTTGAAAATTTAAAGCTTAACTGTAGGAAATGTCCGTTGCCTCATAGCGTCTGTTTGCTTGAAAACTTGTCTCGCACCCTCGAAGTACAAAATAAGATATCGATTTTTATGGCCCCACGCTCTGAAAACATAATGGACAGTCTAAAACGAAGCTACTTATTCTTGCCTAAATCTAGCAGTTTTTCGCCTTTATTTATTTTACAATATTATGGAAACTTTATTAATTTGAATGTTAATTAATTATTAATAATTCCTAAAATATAATTATCATAGAGTTCCTTTTTGTGTGTTCTTAATCGGCGGAAATATCGCTACAGACGGACGAAGATCTCCAGATGGTAGGACTAATTTTAGCATCTTGAAGTTAAAACAGTCCATGTCCCTATTCCTCGAATCATAACAAGGATTATTATTATTTTTTGATGTATCTAAATGTTAGATAAATTCATTTCTCACTCACCCTTCCCTCTACAAGGTCGAGTCGTTAATCATGTTACATCGGGCTAGCTAGCCATCTCTACTTGTTTACACGAGTCAGGGTGGAATTCATTTTTACAGGATAGAATAACATCCTTGACAAATATCTTAAGTACATCATAAGTGTTTATTCACCCACGCTTAAATACTTGACTTGTTAGCTGACATTACTGAGACGGAGTATAATATAATTGCTTATACATTTAGTTTTGATATTTATAATGTATTTGTTCTAAAATTAAAAGCCATATTTAATTACCATCAAACTGAAATATCCCCACATACATATGAGAAAAACGAAGCTATGTGCATTCACTCAGTCACATTTGATACCAATGTATATCAAGCGAGATTCCAAATTGAATACTCTGCCAGCCCAACGCAAGTATAAAAGGTCTCGGTAAACCTTCTACTCTAAAGGTTAACACATCTTTTGCTTTTGCTTTTCGGAAGCTTGTTGCATTCACATGGAGTGAAGCGATTTCTTTGTATTCATAGGCTGAAGTAACACGCATATTGACGAGCTTTGAAATATCAGCATTGCATTGTTAATTCTCGAAAGTCGTGTTTCACACTGCACGTCACTTCAGCCAATGAAAGCAAAGAAGTTGTTTAACTCTGAAGTTAACAGTACCTGAGAAGCTTTCGCGAAGCAAAAGCAAGCTGCATGTTAACCTTTAGAGGAGCACAGTTGTACCTACTAGGCGGTCACGATATGAATGCGTTCGGTGGAAAGAAGAACTAAAAAGTTACGGAACAAGTGGGCAGGGCATCGGAAGGACAGTCAAGTAAAGAAAACATGCACGTTCCGAAGAGCATTTATTAGTGAGGCCTGCATATCTATCGCCTTGTCTTTTACTCCCCTCCGACCCTTAGCCTTGCATTGTCAACAAAAGAAAACCAGCTTAAGTGACAATTACTGATCTCTGTGTCGCTCTCTGGACAATCTACACACTAGACCATGTTTCCCTTTTAAGCTGATAGCGACAGTAAGACTTTGACAGGATTCTCTCTCTCTCTCACCCTCTTACGACTTTAATGTAACTTCACACAGAGCAATGTCGACCTTCACAAGACATTTTCTTGGATTGAATGCACACAAATCTAAGTTTCGGGTGGTCAAAATGTCATACCTTCACGAAAAGTTTCGGTCAGAACTTCCCTTAGGGTACCCAGAAGCTTGCTGACCCACTTTCTCTTGCAATGTTCTGAAATTGATACTGCTTTGAAACTGTTTCACGGGGAAGAAGGTTATGAATTCAGTACTACCAAAAGATTACAAAATAATGCTGACGTTGATTACTGTTGTTGTAAATCGCAGAAATTGAATATATAGCGGGAGAACATCATTTCCTCAGAATATTTTTACGTGCACTTGGGTACAAAACTGGTTTATCAGCTTGCAATAATGTTTCCGCTTTTGAAATGTTTCCATGTTTATAAAACTAACATTAAATTTCATCCTGTCCTTACTACTTGTCTCTATGAATAGCTTCAAAGAAATTCCAAGATACAAACATGAATCAATGAGCGATGTTGTTCCAGCTGTGAAACAAAGAAGGGATCAAAAATAGCCTCTCTTAATGAATTCTGGATTGATTCGTGTAAACAGCTAGAGATGGACTAGCCCAAAGTAATAATGTTGCGAGCACATGAAGATTTATTATGGTAGGCCTGTCTTCGGTCGACTCTCCTGGAATGGGTTGGTAGGCTCTACTCAACTCTGGGAACATTGGATCTTTCTAGCAACTTCCAGAATGTACGAATAGCTTTGGTGACGCAGGGTGTGGATCAGTAAAATTAAAAGAAGTGGGATGGCATGACTGGAACGTCTTTACTAGTGAACTGTGGTAGAGTTAACATAGTAGCGTGGTCGTGGCACCTGACTCGTGACGAGGAGGCTATTGGGTTGATGGTTTTGTAAAGGATTTAACATGTGCTTTTAATGTAACAGGTCTTTTGATTATTAAACTTGTAACTTGGTTAAATTGAAATAATTTCTTCTTTTTGGATTTCCCTTAACACTCCCGGTACACTTATAAGTTGTAATCCTTAGTTTTGTAAGCTTGCTGATGTTATGTCCCCCTGTTTGCCATAAACTTACATATTAAAGGTTTAGTGAATCTGTTAAATTAGTCATGGCTGTGACAATATAATTAATGACTTGGCTTTGTAGTGCGTGAGAAATAAGTGTGGCGTTAAAATGTACAACAGCCAGACGCTAATATGGAAACTGAGTTTAACATTATTTCGAATAGGAATGTGAAGCTGCAAACATTGGCAAATTGCGGGAGATACTTCGAAGAACCGAATCATATTGGTGGGAAGACTGTGAGCTGTATTTATTATTTTCAATAACGACTTTGGTCCGTAGGCATGTAGATACTAGCATTATTAATAGAACCAACATATAAATTTTATTATTGTTATTATTATTATCGCTAAATATGTTATTATCGACAACCTTACCAAAATTATAGTTAATCGTAATTTTCTCTACTACCAGTAAGTAAAGGGAGTTTTTCTTCTACACAAAAATTCAATACTGAGGCTTCGCCGGAAATATACTTGCAGTACTCCTCTGTTAGGACGTAGGCGCTCTAGCTGCGTGTCTGAATTTACCACGTGAAGGTTCACAAAGAAGAACAGGACGCCTTTACCTCACTTGGCTCTGCAGATCTGCATCGAGACACCTGTCAGGGCTTAATCTGATGTGCTCGAGATGCAGAATGAAATCGTCAAGAGTGTAAAGGTTGCAGTAGTGAAACTCTTTATCAGGCTCCGCAAATCTGCACGAAGACATGCTGTCAGGAGTTACCGATGAGTTCGGAGACGTAGAACGGATCGTCCACTTAGGACGAGGAAGTTTGAAGAGGGAGAGGCATAACTTTGCGATATAACAGGGGAGGTTATGGTTGAGTGTAGTGTATTGATTGACTCATGGCTGGTTCCGTCTCCCTTTTATACCTGAGCCTGTGGCTCATTAGTCCACGGTGACGGTATCTCCGCTTTTTTGACTTAACTATTTACATTAGCGCCTATGTGTGGCTATATTAGCAAAAAACTATAATGCGGGCCATTGGACCTTGGTTGTATAGCTGTTGTGAAGATTCGCAACAATACGCTTTGGGGCTCCCTGAAAAAAGTGTGTATGTGTTTGTTTATCTGTCTGTAGACAATAACACAAAAACAAAGGATGTTGACTACCAGGCGAAGATTTTCAAGAAAATTCCCCACCACTAACTTTTACATGGAAATATTTTCGTTATTTCTGATTTTTCACAAAATATCTTAACGATTTTTGTTAAAATATAAGTTATCTGCATAAGATATCTACGTGACAAACACGAGGGCTGATCAACAAAGACTGAGACTGATTTTTTTCACAGATGTTTATTACTCCAATTCAGTGTTTACATGATCTTTTTCAAAGTAGTCCCCTCTTACTTCAATGCACTTTTTATAGCGTCTCTGCCAGTCCTTGAACACGTGCTGCAGACCATTCTTTGTCAGGTCCTTGAGAATTGCCTCACTTTTCTTGAGCACTGCTTCAGAGTTCTCAAATCGAATACCCCTAAGCTTTGCCTTTAGTGATAGGAATAAAAAAAAGTCACAGGGTGCAAGATCGGGGCTATAAGGTGGATGTGGTACACAGGTAATGTTGAATCGAGCCAGAAACTGCATGACTTGATTTGCGACGTGAGGCCGTGCATTGTCATGATGAAGTCGCCACCCAGTCCGAGAAAGCTCTGGTTCGTTCTTTGCAATGTGCTTCCTCAGTGTAGCCAATACTGACGTGTAGTATGCTGCTGTAACAGTAGTGTGAGGGGAAACTGCATTGGTGTTGGAGAACCTGGCAATTTGCATACTGTGCTGGCTTGTTTTCCTTCAGGATCATAATGATGCAGCCATGACTCATCACCGGTGATAATCGATTTAAAAAATGCATCACCTCCATCGTCTGGTATGCGAAATGCACGTAGGGTCTACAAAAAGAGCATTACTACCAATCTATCAATACGAGAGTGCTGCTGCCTACCAACATTATACATAAATACCCGCTCTCTTCAAACATTTATGTTATAGATTCGAAACTATCACGGAAGCTACAGGAAAAAAATCTGTCTCAGTCTTTGTTGTTCAGCCCTCGTAGAATGTATATCTTAAATTTTCTCCGAATCACGTGTGAAATCCTCTTCATTCTGAATAACTTTTATCGAATTGTAAAGACATAAACAAGATCTTGCTATACAAAAAAAAAGAACCATCACATGTGACCGCTTTTTAAAAATGTGACTATTACTTTAGCCTACTTTGTCCTTCTTATACCTACAACGAAATGTATAAATGTCCAAGAAAAGCTTACCTGCACTCACAAGAAGTAGACAGAAGAATAGCCTTTGTAAGAATAGCTTTCAGAAGAGTGAGTAGAGAAAATCATTTGAATGCAAAACATTCGATTTTTAGCCTAACGGTACTCAACTAGCAAGAATACATTGGAAGTGTTACGCTCCACCCATCTTTTGGGAAGACGTAAGCAATTTACAATCAACAGCGAGCTCAAACCCGGCTCAGACCAAGGTTTTTAAGTGCTTAAAAGCAAATCTCATTCAGTAGATTTACTAGCATGTACAAGAATCCCTAAGGTAAGAAGTTCTGGCACACCGGTGGCGCTGATGAGATCCTGGCAATTGACATCGTCGTTAAGAAACGAAAAGTTTATTACTTGATTAGAATTATGCAAGACGAACGTGGAAAAACTAAATTAAATTGAGTTTTGTTTAGGACCCTCTTTAACTACTATGGATCTTAGCCTCCGTGATAGAACGGAAATTTTGCTCAGATGCCTCTATTAAATAAATCTACGACACGGGGCCACCGGCTTTACCTCTCTTCCGAAGGAAGCCATGCTAAAGATTTTTACGCCCAAAAGTATCCATCGCCCTCCGTTGGGTTTGAACCCGCGACCTCGGAAACTACAGGCACATAGTATCCCTAGGCCATGAAGAACAACAGGTACATGGAAAGGTGACCATACTTGGAGAGTAGGAAGCTACACATTTCGGACAAAGTATTACAGATGTGAATAAGGCTATAACATGCAAAATACTTATGGATTAGATGAAATTAACTATGTATAGTAATGTAGAAGTAATGAGGAGATGATTTAGTAGATGTTTCCTCCCCTGTTTGCTGATATTGTTAAACAGCAGAAACTGGCGAGGGAGGTTAACAATAAAAGATAAGAATATACGCTAACGTAGATCATTGGGGTTTCACTTCATATCTCCTGCGGCTATGCCCTGTCGTTGTAGGCTACAACTGCGCCACTCCTCTTCTTATAGAAAACATCCCTCGGCTACGCTTTGCGACTTAGGGTTCCTGAAGGTGTACCATCGGCTATGTTTGGTTTTGCAATGTTGGCGTAGAACCAAAGCTCCCATAATGCCTCGGGTGGGATACGTGTGTTTGGTTCTGTGATGCGTTAATGGCAGACGTAAGTGACTTTAGTGGACACATTTGTGTTTTTGTTGTGTTAAAATGTGTTAAACTGTGCAAAGAACTTATACATTGTTCGCTCATTCTAAGCAATAAAATTTTAATTCATACTAATTCAGATGCTTCAGTGTAATGTGTATAGACATTGCGGGCCTATTCACATGTACCATGCAGCGTCACATATTTCATTACCAACTTAAATCGCCACTTTTTTAACTCAGTAATACTTATTACGATTACTATAAGGAAATATAGAAGGAAAAAATCTGATGTGCTACACTCACATGACTTTCTCTACTCTTGTACAAACCATTTTTACAAACGCTTATTCTCCATATGCTTCATGTTAATCGAGATATCGAGATGTTACTCTTATTGCTAAATTTCTTGAAGATGCAAGGGGAATTGGTAGGCTTTAAGCGATAGTCAAATACTTTAAGAGCTGGTTGCTATGTGGAGTATTCCATTCTCTTTGCATTACCAGCACAAAAAAAATAACGAATCCCATTTGAGAAAAAGTATTAAGTATGGAAAAATTTAAGGGAATAACAAGCAATATCTTGAAAATGGTTCACTAAAAAAAATGTATATGACATAAATTGTGTATTTTAACGCGATCTACATTTTTTGTGTAGTAAAATTTCGTCTATCTCTTATGGTTTACCAGTTACGCAAAAGTCGTTCACAATGAAGAACACGTTTGGAGACATTCCCAGAAAATTCAAGATACACATTTTATTTGTCATGAGAGTATCTTAAATATATGATATTTTAATCAAAATCGTTACAGCCATTTTTGAGAAAATTAAAATATTGGAAAAATGTTCCATGTAAAGGGTAATCTGGGGTGGGGGGATTTTCTTGAAAACCTTCATGTCGCATCTCTGGAAGATACTGAACCTAAATACCAAGTTTGGTGTTTATTCGACTGTTCGTTTCTGAGTTATGCTGTTCAGATACACACGCGCGCGCGCACACACACACGGACATGTTTCCAAAAATACTTTTTTTGCATTCAGGAGGCCTCAAAAAATATATATATTTCCGGTGAAATCTAGGTATGGAATTTTTGGGTGGAAAGTTGGGAAAGTAAAAAATTGTTTGTTTATTAATGTAGAGCAAATACTAATTTGTAAATAATAATTTATTTATAAGGTCATCATGATGACCTACTATGGTTTCTCCTACAAGTGGAAAGTACGAAATGACGTGCTGCGCTACCTATGCGTATAAAAAGACACTTGAATGCCCTTGGACTCTCGTTAGAGTTAGCGAAAGTTAATAAATAAACTAACAAGGGTAGAAGTTGCAGGCGTAATTTTCACCTCTCTTGGACTTGATATTAAAAATGGAGAGGGAGGGAGGGTTAACCACAAACGCATGTTCCAGCATGTTCTGTTGGAGATAAACCAGCGACAACGCTGACTAAGCCCCCCATCCTGCTCCCCCTACCTGCCGCAAACCGCTGGCCGCAACGAAAGTTACGAAATGAGATGCCTTTTTCGGAATCCACTTATGAATATATAAAGCAGCTCTCGGCAACTCAGGTGGCTCTGAAAGTGAGGTTTGCGGTTTTCACCAGTGCTTTGATGCTATTTATAGTGCGTCTCAGACATTCCCAATCGAGCTCAAGTCGTAGATGTAGGATTTTAATTATTATCTATGCGTCAGTAAGCATAGGAATGGCCATGTGTAGCTGTGATAACTTGTGGAGGTGAGTTCGCTAAGTTAGCGATAAACAAATATTGCTAACTCAATTAAATACGAATACGGCGGTAACGTCTGTGCGGTTTGGGAAATCGTGGGTTCGATTCCAGACCCATGGCTTCTTTCGAGGCTTTCCCCGGGTCACTAGGTAATTGTTGGGAACGTTCATTACATACCCGAATTTCCTGTCCCTCCATTTCACCCACATTCTCATTTCACTTCATCTTTCATCTATTGAGACAGTAACTATGGTCATATATGCCATATATACATTAATGTGAATTATAATGTGAAATGGCATTAATTATCAAAATACTTGGTATATAAATATATGTTAAAACGTAAGTTTTATGTATGTTTAAGTGTCTATCTGGAGCTGTGAAAGCCTTGTTAAAAGCCGACAAACATGTTTTTGCGTTAGAATTAGGTCCCAGGCAAAAAGTGCTTGTACGGGGAAGTCATAAAAGCAAGACCTTGAGTCTTTGTGCAAGCGAACACAAAATATTTTTGTAGAGAACACACATGCTTGGAAACAACGAACAATAGCCTGGTAAGTCTTCTATAAGGTTCCAGGCTGAACGAAGACATCCAATAATGTTGTAGGAAAGAATATGTTTAAAATGTTTAAGTGCAGCAAAGTTAGTTTTAGCGTTCCCATCAGCCAAGGCGGTTGCGTATAAAGTGCTGTGATGTGAAGCTCTCAGAAGCAGGCGTTATTATTGAATTCTCATAATGTAGTGGGGATGTTGAAATGTTATCAATTTGAAGTTATTTATAGATCACTTATAATAATACTTGATTGCTCAGCTACCGTTCTGCAGCTCCAACTAACTAAAGTAACTGTGTAGCTTCGTGATAAAGCAGAAAATGCTTAAGCATTCTGTTCTTCCCACGCATTTAATCTTTTGTTAGTGTTGTTACTACTTTCCTTCCTTCCCGTATCACACCCTGAAAAGTTAAACAAGCTCTACCCAAAAATCCAAACAACAGCAGACGTGGCAATAACATAATAAAAAAGGTAATAGTAGCAACCAAAACACAAGATAATCACCATGGTTCATATATTAATTCATATATTGATATATCGGACATACTGCGAGTTATGCTCCCAACACGAGTATACCGCACTGTTTGGTTAGTTTCAGAGTTGACAGTCTCGGCGTTGTAAGGCAGGGGAAAATTATGCCCTATGTAACCTTTCTTCGGACGGGAGGCAGTCACCGTGTGAAGGGCCTCAGAGGATTTGCAATCCCGCAGGGTGGAAGGAAATCGGTTGCACAGGCTGCCATTTAGGGAGTTTCATTCTTTACAAAGGTAGGGACTCTGCTCTGCCGTGTCTCCTGGTCCGGCCATCCGCTATCTCCTCTTAACATCAACCCTTCCTCCTGGGAACACCCTGTCAGGGGCTTCAGCTACAAAAATCTAGGCGAGGTACAGTTAGTCCTAGTCCTAAATAATACGATTAAGGAATAGAAAGAAAACAGCTGATGTGTTGCATTCACATGACTTTTTCTACTCACTCCTCTACTCACTATTCTTATAAACCGAGCGGGATGGCTCAGGCGGTAACATTCCGTGTTCGAAGGTCCTGTGTTCGATTCTCAGCGACCGCCCACTCTGACCCATTGGTGTTTGGCGGTTTCGACAGGCGAATGCTGGAGTGGTTTCTTCTCTACCACCATTTCTTTTCCATAATTTTCCTGTCATTCCGTTTACCACTAGGTCTCGTGGTATATTGCGGTGCCGGACAGATGGCGCGGATGCATGCTGACTGGCAAGAATACTTTTCGTGAACACCAAAGAGCTACACTACTGGGGGGTCGTTCATCGTCCTCTCTCCGGAGGTGGCACATGGATCTACGAGAATGGGAACGTTAGGGATTTCCGCGCGTCTCTGTGCCCTGTCTACCTAGGCATATAGCCTCCTGTGTGGTTCTTTCACTTCATCTCTTCCTCCTGGAGGGTGGTGGGCACAATAGATCTGTAGGTTGCGGTGCCGAGGTGTCCCACTCCGTTGAGCAAACTATAACCTGTAAGTAGTCTTACAAAAGATCATTACTGTATCTATTTTTGGTTAATCCAGATAAACTTTCAAATCACATTTACACAGTTCGTTGTAGCATACCGTATATAAAGCGATAGTCAGATTTTTAAGGAGCGTGTCGTTGTGTGATAGATTTCAAATGCCATGCTCTTTACATGACCACGAGAAAAAAGAAATAAATACATAAAAACAATAGTGACTTTTCAATTGAGAAAAGTATAAGTGTTTGTAAATTAAACCAATTTATAGACTGCAACACGTTAATAAACTGACAATTCCTGGAATAGACTCAGGTTTGTTAAGAATTTGGAAATACATAGGAGATGCATCTTTAGAAATGCAGTCAAACTATATAATTGCAAGACACAAATTTTTTTCCCTTGGGTGAACATACTACTATTTTTATTAAATAATAATTAATAAATGCATACTTGAAAACATAAGGCAAACTTATACAGGTTAACAGATCTATATATTCCCAGGCTGCTGTAGCGAGAAATCGTCGTTGGGCGACATTGTAGCGGGAAATCGTCGATCCTTGGGTTGATGTGGTCTTCTGCAGTGTTCTTCCTCGGCTATTGATGCTCGTCGGTTGTTGCGTATGCCATTCCTAACTATATCTAATTGTTAATTCTCAGGTTATAGTGGGTGAGGCAAGTTTAAGAAATACACTGCAATTTTCCCTTAATAAATGAAGCTTGTTCACAATTGAAATAATTATGGGCGGCTAGCTTTTCCCATTATTATAATCCCACCAATTTAAATTAGTCAGGAGCCTAGCTATCTGCACACGCATTCCCACCCTTGTGCATCTGTAGCACCTCGTGTCGACGTGAATTCTTGAAGATCAGTGACAGAGAGAGAGAGAGAGAGAGAGAGAGAGAGAGTGGGCTCTGAGGCCTTTGCCTGCCCTTATATATGGGAGCCTAGTGGCGCTCATCTCTACGTTTAAAAATGTAACGACATTGGTTTTCAGACCGTGTTACCTTAACATGTATGAGAATGTGTGGCTTCAGATCCGTGTGCTTAAGCGTCATTTCCATATCTCGTCTCTTTCTTTTCTCTATCTGTCTCTTTCTATTTCTCCGTACCGTTACCGGTTCCCTGCCTGTTGGCTTGGTGAAAGGTACTCTCTTTATGTTTTCCTGGAATTTTTCTAGCTCGCCCGTTTCTTACAATCAGCTCTGTACAAATGTTAGATATTGAATATTTTAACATGTTAGTGAATTAAAGTATTACTGTACAATTCTTGTATGTATGGTTCCCCTTTCATATGTACCATTTCTATATATGTATAATGTATCCCCTTTTACTGCACCAAGACTCTAAGTAGTGATAAGATAACGCCAGGACTGGTTTTAAACAGCCCAAACATACTCACAAGCTTGGCAGAACAGAATGAAGTTCAACTCATCTGGGTGCCGTGTCATAGTGGCATATAGGGAAATGAAAAGGCTGACGAACTTACAAAACAAGGAGTACAACTCGATTGTTAGTAAGAGAGGCTATTAAGAACTGTTTCAAAGTAAAGGGTCATAAACCCTGACTTAAAACCCCAGGAAACCAACTTGGTAAACTATTTATTAGAAAACCATGTAATAAAAGAGTTGAAAGATTACTTAAATGTAATAAACTTTATTTGTGAGGAATTATTGCATTTTTTCACAGGAACAAGCTCCTGTAAAAAATTATCATAACACATGGAAGTGCTTCAGGGTAACTTAGATAGCAGATTGTGCAAAAAGAAACTGAAACAGCCCAGCGCAATATATATATATAGCTTTTGGGGAAATGTTTTAGTAGTAGAAGAACTTTAAACCATATCTGTTATGAGACTGCATTCCTTGGCGTCCGGAGCAATGAAGGCAATGTGTTTCGTATAAGACAAAACAAGATAAGGAATATCTCGGAAATAGTTAATTCCACAAACATTTTTATTTGACATAAACTGTGTCTTTAATGAGATCTACATTTTTTGTATAGTAAGATTTTATCAATCTCTTATAGTTTAGCGTTACACAAAAATCATTCACAGGATATTCCTAGAAAAGTCAATATATAAATTTTATTTGCCATCCAAAATCTTAACATATTATATATTAATGAAAATGTAGAGGGTAGTTTCGGTTTGGGGACTTTTCTGGAAAACGTTCATGTGGCATTTTTTGAAAGATTTTGTTTCTCGAAATTTCGTTTGAGAATGGTGCTGTTCATAGGCACAAAAAGTTTGATGTGATACATTCACATGACCTTCTCTACTCTATCTTTATTAGTGAGTATACACACTATTCTTACTAAAGCTTGTTTTTCTATATGCTACATTTAATCCAAATCAACCTTTGAGAAAAGAGTTACATTACACATTTTGTTATAAATATAAAGAGAGCAGCGATAGCCATATGTTTAAGAACTGGACGGTATACGCTGGCCTTAAAATTCCATACTGTTTCCATGCAATCGCGAGAAACAACTGAAAATTTATGGGATTTTTAAAGAATGACAAGTGTTGAACAAGTCCAACCTTTAATAACGCATATCTCAGAAACGATTTATGCCACAAAAAACTTATTTTAAGTAAATTATGTGTTCTAAAGAGGTTTACAATTTTTGTGAGGTACCTTTTCGTCTATCGCTTAACATTTACAAGTTATACAAGGTTATACAAAATCCCTTCCGAATGAAAAGAGCTTCCTAGGCTATTTCCAGAAAAAAATCAAGATATACATTTCATTTGTTAATGTAAATATCTTTCATATATGGTATTTTAATCAAAATCGTGATATCATTTCTTTTTGGAAATCAAACATTTCCAAAAAGTTTCCATGTAAAGGGTAGTTGGGGTGGGGATTTTCTAGGAAATATTCGTGTCGCATTCTTGGAAGATACTAAACTCAAATAACAGTTTGGTATTTATCCGACTACTATATGTAGTAGAGAAAGCAAAAAACTTGGAATTATTCTTCATTTTTAACCTAGGGATCAAATCTTGTATTTCCGGTGAAAGCTCAGTATCGAATTTTTGAACAGTCCTCTACTTATTATGTGTAAGAAGTAGGAAAGTAACATTTCTCTGAAATCCGCTACTTTCTAATGGCATACCCTAAATATATCCTTGATATTCCACATGCAATGAAATAAATTAACCAAGAACGGGAATATTTGAGTTAGTAGAATAATAAGGATTTTAAAAAGTAACTATGGGCTTGTACTCCCTTAGGTAGCACAACAAACACGCAGAGCTTGTTATAAAAATAAACTCCCAACAGAGAGAAAGAAAACAGGTACGTATAGCTATAATGGGTACTGATGAGTGGATGCACACATTTCTTCATTGGATATCGGTGGCTTAATATAAAAATCCTGATGTGTTACACTCACATGACTTTCTCTACTCTTGTAAAACTATTTTTACATACGCATATTCTCCATATGCTTCACGTTAATCGAGACGTTAATCTTATTGCTAATTTTCTTGTACGTGCAAGGTGAGCATGATAGACTTTAAGCGATAGTCAAATATTTTAAGTGCTGGTTGCTATGTGGAGTATTCCATTCTCTTTGCATTACCAGGACAAAAAAATGAATAACAAGAGTCCCATTTGAGAAAAAATATAAGTATTGGAAAATTAAGGGAATAACAAGCAATATCTCAAAAATGGTTCACTCAAAAAAAAATATACATGACATAAATTGTGCATTTTAACGCGAACTACATTTTTGGTGTACTAAAATTTTGTCTATCTCTTATGGTTTACCAGTTACGCAAACGTCGTTCACAATGAACACTTTTGGAGACATTCCCAGAAAATTCAATATATGCATTTTATTTGTCATGTAAGTATCTTAAATATATGATATTTCAATCAAAATCGTTAGAGCCATTTTTGAGAAAATTAAAATTTTCGAAGAATGTTCCACGTAAAGGGTAATCTGGGGTGGGGGAATTTTCTTGAAAACCTTCGTGTCGCATCTCTGGAAGATACTGACGAAATACAAAGTTTGGTGTTTATCTGACTGTTCGTTTCTGAGTTATGCTCTTCACAAACAGAACACACACACACGGACATGTTTCCAAAAATGCTTTTTTGGGGTTCAGGGGGCCTCAAAACATGTATTCCGGTGAAATCTCGTTCGAATTTTTGGGTGGAATACAATTCTTCCCCTACTTACTATACGTAGTAGAGAAAGTAAAAGTCTGATGTGTTACACTCACATGACTTTCGCTAACCTTTAACACTTGTTAGTGGTTATACAAATCATTCTTAGGAAAGCTTATTTTCCTACCTGCATTTTAATCAAGATAAACCTTGCCGGAAATAGCTACATTACACATTTTGTTATACATACAAAGAAAGTAGTCAAATGTTTTAGAATTGGACGCTATACGCTGGCCTTTAAATTCCGTGCTCTTTCCATGCAAGCGTGAGAAACAACTGTATATTGAGGCAGTATTTTTAACACTTAAATGATATTAGTCTAATTATATATAATAACAGCCCGCCTTAAAGCAATATGTGTATAATATATAAAGTGTATGTTACAGTATTTGTATTATGTTTATATTATTATGTACATGTATAATCATGTTATGGGAATGTATTACGTAGTTTAACAATCTAGGAGCTGTGAGAATAGAAGCAAGCTGCTTTCCGTAGCAAACAGAATTACAAAGTAGAATCCGGAAGTTAGTAACAATGACGTAAGCTTGAGACAACAATAAATTAGGACGTTTAATAAAGGCTACTAATAATTCTTGGAATAATAATGTAATATTTAAAACAGTTTATAAATAACCAATCAAAAACTTGAGAAGCTTAAAGTTAAATAAAGATATTATATTGGAGCAGGCTTAGTCAATCAGAGGCTTGAAATAGATGAAATGTGCAAATTCAAGCGGGAGACGCTACAGAATTGCGTACCCTGGCAGTTAGTTATGGTACAGATTCAGTGTGAGACATAAAAATTCATTGCCGATAATAAAATAAAGTTTACCTGTTAAAAAGTGCAACTAACAATAATCTCACAGATCTATAGTAGGGTATATCAGTGAACTGTTGTTTAATCATGTGAAGGATTAATAAGGAAAGTAAAATACAATTATAATTTGTGTAAGTCCTCTAAGAGATACGTGATCTATAAAATACTAATGACGCAGCCAATGTATACATATACATACATATATAATAGTTACTTAAATATTAAAATAAACAGTTGATTCTTAAACGTGGGTCGAAGTCCACCGGAAAGTTTGTACCGTACATGCGGCGAACACTCCTAGAAACAATCTCCCGCAATACGTGGTGCAACAGCAACAACTAAACACATTCAAGTTTGGCGCCCAACGTGGGGCAACAACTACTTTCAAGTTGGAAGAGAAATTAAAAATGCCAAAGTTTGAACAATTCTAACCATTACTAAAGGATATCTCAGAAACAGCTGATCTCACAAAACAGTTATTTTAAATAAATTGTGTGTTTTAAAGTGATCTACATTTGTTTGAGTAGTAGTTTTTCGTCTATCGCTTAGCTTTTGCCAATTATAAAAGATTATAGAAAATTCCTTCCGAATGAAGAAGACTTCACAGACTATTGTCAGAAACATTAAGATATTAATTTTATTTGTAATTTAAACAATCATAATACATGGCATTTTAATGAAAATAGAGCCATTTTTAGAATATTAAAATTTTCGGAAAATGCTCCATCTAATGGGTTATTTAGGTTGGGCGGATTTTGTTGAAAATTTTCGTATTGCATCATTGGAACGTACTGAACCTAAATACCAAATTTGGTATTTATCAGACTCTTTATTTTTTATTTATAGTGTTCACAGACGCACGCGCGCGCACGCACACGCAGACTCGGAAGGAGACTACAAATTATTCCCTTAAAAATTATGATATACATTTTATTTGTAATATAAACATTTTTAATATATAACATTTTAATTAAAAATCGTTTGTCATTTTTTAGAACATCATACATTTTGAAAAATGGTTCATGTAAAGGGTAGTTTGGGGTAGGAGAATTTTCTTAAAAATCTTAGTGTCGCATCTTTGGAAGGAACTGAACCTAAATATCAAGTTTGGTATTTATCCGACTTTTCGTTTTTGAGTTATACTGGTCACACATACTGACACACAGGAACACATAATGGACGTTTTTATAAAAATGGTACTTGTTTATTCAGGGGTCTCTAAACATGTATTTCTGATCAAATTTTTGAGTGAAATGCAATAACTTCTCTACCTACTATGTATGTGGTAGAGAAAGTAAAAATAATTAATAGTGTACGTTATCAGGACTGTAACATCTACTTTGAAAACTCTTAAATTATATTTGCTAGTGTTTACAACAAGTCCTACTTTTACAAAGTTATATAAATGCCAAAATTATTACATGGAAGACGAATGCATTAATGAGGTTTGCAATTATTATTATTATTATTATTATTATTATTATTATTATTATTATTTTTGTTTTTGTTATCATCATGGGAGTGATATATGGAATTAACGGAGAAAATAACAGAAGAATCCAACAAAATGATATAAGATTCTTAAGAGCAATATACATCGAAAAATAAAACATATAAAACATAGAAACATACAGAAGGAATACATATTTAGTGTAAGTGATAAAATACATCGATATGGTACCTAATGTTATTCCCACGTGTAAAGAATGGACGCTGTTAAACCGGCACATAAAATTATTAGATTTGAACTAGAAGCGAAGCACTGGCCAATGCCTGGTGCATTTCCTTTCACAATTATAATTTAATTTCATGTATAATCAGTATCCACCGCCTGTGGTGCTCTATGTAGTAAGAACGGGCGTTAGATACTACTGCGGCCTTGGCTAAGTCCATTGCGCCTACTACACTTGCTTGGCGAAGGTATGACAGGAGAGAGGACTAAAGGCGGCTATATCGAATGACGGCAGGCTCAGCACGGTGGGATCCTTAACGTTTCCAGATTGGGCATCTCCGGCAGCTGTCGCCACCCTCTTGCTTGGGAAGAAACACTTTTCTCCTCAAAGCACATCACCGAAAACGCCGCACATCGCCGTCTAACGCGCCTAATCCCACAATCCGGCTAGAGGAAAGGGAGCGAAATGGGAACAAGTGGACAGGAAATTGCGTGGTGGTGCCTGGGGAAAAAGTACGAGAAAGCTCATGATCAGGATTGTCAGCTCAACAGGAATTGAACTTGAAACCCCTTAAATGCGGGCCTCAGACGCCACCCCCTGAGTTTTAAACTTATGGGGAGAAGAAACATCTGGTATCCCAGGAAGCTTTTGGTTTTATAGACGAAGTGTAATGATATCACAGGGAATTTCTGAAATATGTATTTTCATGTTTGAAATCTTGGTTTATGTAGTTAATTTTGAAAATGTTTATTGAATTCGGAATAATAAAGAATAGCAGCACCCTGTATAGAAAGTTTAATATATGCTTTGTACTTGCTAGCGATAAACCCTCGATTCTCTCAGAGAGCCTGTTCTTGTGGGACAAATCGGATAGCCAAGGGCAAGGATGGAATAAGACGTGTATCAGAAAACGAAAACAAGCTGGACAAATGACGCTCTTCTAGCCTAAACTGCTATGCAAATACATATTATGAATAGAAAAACACGAGAACTTAAGGTACCATCAAACATTAAATGTGGACTGACCAATCTATGTAAACATTAACAATAATTTGAGACAGTATTTTAATACCTGAATAATTTCAATTGTATTATATAAAAGTAAATTCAATAACAGCCCGCCTTGAAACAATATGTATGTAATAATTATTTAATTTGTATGTAACAGTCATTGCAAATGCTTATTTTTATTGCAAACCTGTTTTATTAATGTTGTGTGAATACATTATTATATTTTAATAATGCAAGAGCTGTGAGAATAATAAGTTTTAAGTTGCTAAGAATGAGGTAATAATGGGGTAACCTTGTAGCAATAATGAGTTTAAGAGTTTGAAAAGTTACCAGTCATTTTTATAGTATAGATAAGGTAAATTCAGTAACAGTTTCAAATTAGCCAATCAATAGCAAGGAAAAAGTTTAAGTAAAACGCAGATATTCTATTGGACTAGAATTAGCCAATCAGAGACTTCAAATACCGAAGCTTACAGGTTTAATGGTAGAAATAATATTCAGTTGCTGGCAAGCCTTAGTTGTGAACAGATGAAGGATGTGTTCTCATAAAAATGTGCAAGAATTAATAAAGGAAGTGAATTTAAAAAGTTAAATTATGTGTTGCTACATTCTTGTTAAACCGCGCCCTGCCTAAGACACGTGACTCTGCAAACAAGAATGACGCAGTCGAGGCAAAATTCAAACATAAATAATATATAGAAGCAGTGTTAATAAC
The DNA here is from genome assembly GCA_030765065.1 of Deroplatys truncata. Lineage (NCBI taxonomy): Eukaryota > Metazoa > Arthropoda > Insecta > Mantodea > Mantidae > Deroplatys > Deroplatys truncata. The sequence continues at coordinate 162,909,754 of CM060980.1, forward strand.
AAAGTTAAATATTATAGTATAAAACTTGGAGTGTAATAACAAAAACACATCTTGAAATCAGCTTCTCGTACGTAGCAGCATATTACGTAATAACAGTAACTATTACGTAATCTACAAATTCAAACCGACGCCCAAAGCGTGATCCAGGAATTCCTTAAATGCAACTAAATAAATAAGTATTACGTAAAATACAATTACGTAAGCATACAATCTTCTTCAAGTTTAAAAATACGTACAACAACACAACTTCAAGTCTAAACATATATATTACATGAAGCAAATAACGATCTTCAAGTTTACGTAAAAACAAAAAGCAGCACAACATAACCTTCTTCAAGTTTTAAACATTACGTTAACAAACTACTATCTTCAAGTTAAACATATTACGTAAAGCAACAAATATTTTTACGTAACAAACATTTCTACTACTTCAAATGTTTCAAAGAATCAGAAATACTTAAACTTTGAGGTGGGGAACAGTTAAGTTGGAATGAAATTGGCAACGGATCTTTAACTGTCCAGAATCTCATTTCTGCATCCATTTCAAAGTGGGCCCCATCTACAATGTGGTGATGTTACATGCTGAGAAAAGCAATTATAAGCATTTGTTTCCCGGTACGCACTGAATCAAGTATGAAACATTGTTTTAATCAACCTTATAATGTTAAATTAAGAACAAGGAGAAATCGTGTATCATCTAAATGTTTTAACAATTAAATATGACGGACCTACATGGATTGCATTTAAGGAAATCCATATGAGCAATTACAAATTCAAGTGCAATTTTGATTAACTTAGAAATTTTCACCATGTACACAGAATATCCTAAATAAATCAAACACAGTATACAAGAATTTAAGCAAGTTATCAACCGTGCTTAAGATTGTTTTTACAATTAATAAATTTGACATGCTCCTTGGGTCAAAAAGTGTTAAAACTTTTGTTTCGAACTTAAAATATTTATATAAAGAAATAATTAATGAATAATTAAGAAATAGTTTTGAATCATTTTAATTAATGTACTCAAAACAATGAGTTTTCCATATCTGATTAGAAGTTTTCAGTTTTACTTACTTAGTTCAAGGAATTTGTGTATATACCCTAGGTAATACACTTTAATAATTACACAAAAATATTTAATTTCTTATCCTGTGTATCTCCCCGGAAATTTCAAGCATTTAAATTAAAAGCTGTGGTATACAGAACATTTTCAGTAGTGAAAAACGTAAAACGAATAGAGCTCAGAAAAAATAGAATTTAGTTTAACATGTGTTTTATCTAAATAGTGCCATTTGAATAAAACATGTAGCTTTGAAAATTACATTTATTAAGAAAATAAAAATGTAGCCCAAAAGTACAGGTTGTAAACATAGAAAGAGGTGACAAAATGAAAGGAAAAGTATATATGTATACATTTTTATGAAATTTTATTTATGTATTACCTTAAAACAATGAAATACAATTAATTTTTGTTTCAAGTGTATAACTAGCATAAAATACCTTAGTCCTTTAGGAATTTCTGCATAAAAAAGCTGTTCACCTTTGGTGGTACGTAACAAATGCAGAAAATGGTTTTCTAATGTTATTTCATTTATACGCCACGTATTTAATACTGATCAATAACTTCTAGCAATGCCTCCGGTAACAACAAATCACAAATTCTATTTTATTGGATAACAGTCAGCAGTTTAATGAACTGAATAATATCAGTATGCAGTGTTTATAAGCTACATTATACACTTGTATTTTTAATTGTTGTAAATTAAAATAGTAGTATCAGCTTCCAAATAAATTTATGGTTGAGGAAGTTGTTGTTTATATTGTTAACCCACACTTTGGGAGCCAATTAGAAGACGTTTTGTTGCTGTTACGTATGGAAGGCCAGTTTTAGGAAGATGTATTATATTTTGACTGTTGGGGAGCCGAACTTGAAGTAGTTGCAACCGCACGTATGGTAAAAAGTTTCCGGTAGCCTTCGCCCCAAAAGTACTTTCCGATGGCCTTTGCTCCAAGTTTAAAAATATTAACTTTGTAACTTGACTGTTTCTTTAAATATTATATATTTATGTTTGCCTCGGCGGCGTCAGTATTTGTTAGAGACACGTTTCTCTTAGCAAGAAACGACAAGAATGTAGGCTTACACAGATTATAATTTTACTTCACTCCTTTTATTAATACTTGATACTATTTAAATAACACTTCACTGATATAGAGAGCTGTGAGATTATTTTGTTAATTACTTGCACTTTTTAACACGTAAACTATTTTCGTCTTACACTGAATACGTATTAAATTTCTCGAGGATATACCTCGCGTCCGGTTAGGAACACTGTCTTTAAGTAACTGAACTCTGAGTTTGTAAATTTTGCTATATTTAAGTTTCTGATTGGCTACTCCAATAGAATACTTTCATTTAAATTTTTTCTGGTTGTTGATTGGCTATTTATAAAGTGTCACAAAAATTATATTATTGTTGCTCCAAGAATCGCCAGTAGCATTTAAACTTTCTAATTCATTATTGCCTTAAGGTTACCTCATTGTTAGCAACTTTTAACCTATTTTTCTCACAGCTCCTACATTATTAAATTTCGTAATACATTCGCATAACATTATTAAACGTGTACAATAATATAAACATATACAATAACTGTAATATACACTTTTTATATATTTTTACATACACATATTGCTTTAAGGCGGGCTGTTATTGAATTTATATATTATATAATTTGATAGAAATAATTTAAGTGTTAAAAATACTGCCTCATGGTCTTGAAAGAAAATGTGTGTTTTATTGTGTTCTGATTTTAGCTGATCTTAATTTTGATTATTCACTACTTTCTCATTCCCACCGTTGGCAGCATTGCTAAGTATTCCGTAGTTAATTCATTTAGTAGCCGTGATCTGACAGCTGACACGATTGTGATTCGATTTTAAACAACACAAATAAGGAAGGAATAATATGTAACATGCAAGTTTTATTCATGGAATAATATTAATAAATCCAATTGAAGGTTACGAATTTCATAAGACAAATTCGCGAGTATTTCGTACTCTAGAATCCATTGATGAGCTTATAGCTGCTCATGGGATTACCTATAAAAATTAAATTGTAAGTACCTGAGACATGTTTCCGTAGTTTTTTTAATTCTTATATTATCGTTTTGAAAAAATCCTTGGCGTAAACTCCACCTTTATACTGGAGGATATGCTTAAATGCGTTCTATTGAAAATCAATAACAAAATAAAATTCCTGTTACATTTTCATTTTGCAGCCAGCATCCCGTCTTACTTCGACCTCTATTGGGGTATTAAAAAGTTCACGATTAAAGTATTAATAACCTAGCTCCAATACATTCAACATCTTCTGAACTAAAATGGTCTCTAATCTCAGGAATACGAGCTAACAGACACAGACGATGTCGAACCATTCCAGCTCGTTTGAGTTTGAAATCGAAAGGGGAGAAAACGGAAATCTAGAAAATTGGCAATAAATCCGCTTCAGAATCGTTTCTCTCGGAAATCTGTTCATTTTTCATGTTTCTTTTATGAGCAGGGCTTGAAGGAAATAGTGTCAGTTTTGTAGGGACGAACTTGGGACATCCCTTGATATAAATCCTCGGCGACAGAAAGACAAATGAAGCACGAAAGCTATCTGCAGAAGAAAAGACGCGCGGAAAACTTGAGAAAGTCAATAAGAAGAGGAAAGTGCTAGCGGGCTGTGTATGAGAAAACTCTATAGAAGAACAAGAAAGGCAGGTCAAAGACGAGTTATTTTGGTGCATGTTGCAGTACATTTTGTGTCGTGCTATGTCCATATCTCGCGCTCAGTAAGGACAACATGTGGAAGAAAGAAGTAAAATGAAATACGCTAAGTCTACATTTGTCTTCAACAAAAAGGCTGACTGGACGGATGTGTGGCGGATAATCAAGATCACGGATGAAAAATGGTTTGCGGATTCTCCCACTTGTGGATGGATACACATCGTGGCTTAGTCGTCGTTTTTTCTGGAAATAACACTTCAATAATATTTCGATCGCTTGCTAAAGTATCGAACTTAGAACTCTTATACTGTCCACTCGTAGATGAATAGGGTGGACCGAATAAAGGTAACCGAAGAAGTACATGATTAATTTCTTTTCTTATACAGGGTGAGCTTGAAGACTATCGACAAAAGGGGGTGATTCCTGACTGGAAATGGAGCACAAAAGTTCATATCACCTTGTGTGCGGAAATGCACAGTTTCCAAGGTAGATGGCACTGAATAATGACACCAAACAAAGATATCTGGCACGCAGTACATGGCCTGAATCCCATCCATGTCACAACAGATGTTCAAAGTGACCTCTATGGGATGCAATGCACGCGTTCATACATCGCAACATGGATTGCCTCAGTCATTTGAATGTTGCCGACTGTGTCCGAATATCGTCATAGGTTACGTGGATATCCTGTTTAAGTGTCTGGACATCAGGGGTACGTTCACCGTAAAAATTCGGTGATCCAGCAGTCCATGCAACAGGGCCTATCCAACGTCCGGAAGAGATGTTGAGGTGTCAGAGAACATTAACGCGGAAATGGCCTGGTGCTCCATCGTACCACAGCCACCTTACCTGTCGTATTGCCAAAGGCATATTCTCCAGCAATGTAGAAGACTGTTTTGCAGGAAGCCCAGATACGTTTCCTCGTTCAAGCGTTGTGGAAGAAGAACTAGTCCAAGTAGGCGGCCGCCAATAACCCCTGCCCAAACATTGATACTAATGAGGCGCCTCAACCATTCCGTGAGGATTTTCTGTAGCCCACAGATGACGATTATGCAGATTAATGATGCCATCTCTATCAAACGTCACTTCATTGGTGATGAGGACTGAAGACAGAAATCCCATAAGGGTGTTGTCCTGTTGCACAAACCAGCAACAGAATCTTTCCCGTAGAGGAAAATCTGCCAGTGATAATTCCTGCACACGTGGAGGTGACAGGGATGATAACGGTTGTCGTCTAGGATACAGATAACCGTCCTTTGACTTATACAACGTTGGCGGGCCAATTGGGTGGAGCTTGTACTAGGGTTGGAGAATATGCTCCCTCTCATCTGGTATATGTACAGTCCGCGGCCGCCCTGAACGTTCGTACGTATTAAAGGAGGCATGCTCACACAAACTCCAAAAAATGGCTCCAAATGTTGTGTGATGTGGGTGGTGCCATCTATCAACGTAAGTGGCTCGGTACATCCATGCTGTCTCTCTACAGTTTCCACCTGCTTGGTCATACACGAACCCCATCGTTGTTTGAAATGAATACCGGACCATTGTGTTTCTACATTGCTTAAATCACAGTATCTGCAACACGCGAAACGCACACGGCAAGTTGTGAGAGACAATCGCAACACACAAAGCGCAAAGTGCAAGTTATGAAAGAATGTCACCGCCATCTATCGTGGAAACTATGAATTTCCGGACACAAGTTGGTATGAACTTTTGTGCTCCATTTCCAATCAGGAATCACCCTCTGAAGTTTGTCGATGGACACATCAGTGTTCAGTGCATGAATGGTGATGTTGGAGTGCACTCATATCGAATTCAGGTATTTCATGAGCTGAGGAGCAATACTATGGATGCGTTCTGTACAATGTGTATCAATATTGTGAGTATCTCACAAACTGATGGTGATGTGAGGAATGTAATATATTGCCGAGTGGCCACGTTAATTGAGGCAGTGTTTTTAACACTTAAGTGATTTCAGTTAAATTATATAATATATAAATTCAATAACAGCCCACTTGAAGCAGTATGTGTATGTAATATTTTGTAAAATGTATGTAACAGTCATTACATATGCTTATATTATTGTATAAATCTTCAATAATGTTATATGAATGTATTTACGTAATTTGATAATGTAGGCGCTGTGAGAAATAGTTCAAAAGTTGCTAACAATGAGGTAACGTTGAGGCTATAATGAATTAGAAAGTTTAAATGTTACTTGTGATTCTTGGAAGCAATACTGTAATTTTAGTAACAGTTTATAAATATAGCCAATCAACAACCAGAAAAAGCTTTAGTTAAATGAAGGTATTCTATTGAATTAGGAATAGCCAATCAGAGACTTGTAATACAGAAATTTACAAGTTTAGGCGGTTGAAATCAATTCAGTTGCCTACAGGCAGTGATTGTAACCGGATGCGAGATACGTCCTCGAGAGATTTAATACGTATTCGTGTGAGACGAAAAATAAGTTTACGTGTTAAAAAGTGCAATTAATTGATAAAAATAATCTCACAGCTCTCTCAATACCAGTGAAGTGTTATTTAGATCGTGTCAAGCATTAATAAAAGGAGTGAAGTAAAATTATAATCTGTGTAAGCCTACATTCTTGTTGCACCACAACCCTACCAAGACATCCATGTCTCTAAAATAAATACTGACGCAGCCGAGGCAAACAAATATTTAATATTTAAAGAAACATTCAAATTACAAAGTTAATATTTTTAAACATTTTTTGGGGCAAAGGCTACCGGAAACTTTTTACCATGCGTGAGGCTAATAAAAAAAACTACGTACTTCAAAATTGACGCCCAAAGCGTGGTGCAAATAACTAAAGACAATATCTTCTTCATAATAAATAAACTTATCCTTTTTTCGGTTGAAAAAAGTGAATGAATATGTGTAGATCATTACATTCACCATCACGTTAGCCACACTGCCACAAGTGACAGTGTGGTTCATGTGTTCTCCCATGACTTCATTGGTCTGACTTCATATGAACTAGTGGGTGCATAGTACGGAAACAGAATTGATGGCACATCAGAAGTGTGTAGGAGGCAAGCCATTGAACGTTGTAAGGAGGATTTAGAAACAGTTTGTGCAGTTAGCGAAATTGAAGAGCATGACAGTGTTTAAACAAGATGGGGACGACCTCCTATAATAGTTATAGGAATTGGCACCTAGTACAACAACTGTTTCCTGATCAAATGATTTCCAAACATACGAATTTCCCATAACCTTCATCTAGTGCTGACTTGTCGTTTTGTGGTGCCTTTTTGTGGGGGATGCTGAAAGAACAGTACTTCCAAACAATTTCTTGTAGTCCAGAATGCCTTTGTAAAAGTATCAAAACGGTCGTACCCAGAAAAACAGTGGAATAACGTAATGCTATATATGTCTCAAAAGTTCACTGAGGAAACAATATAGCTGATACGAATGCAGAGCCAGACTTTTAACCCCCAGCGAGGAGAGAGGGGGCATTCATCTCGTCCCTACTATGTGATGATCAACAAGAAAAGTCCTTTTGTTCTCCTCATACACTTAGTCTACAGCTCTATATAGATGGAAGTGGAGTGTAGAAAGGTGTGCCGGTACCACTATTGCAACCCCTGTCCACAAAGCTGAAAGAAGAAAGCGTTTTCGTTGAGATTAGCAAGAGGGATAGATCGTGCAGGGTTCTAGAAGGCATAATTGATCTAGGTTAAGCGTGTCCCCTTGGGATTAAAGGGGAGATTAATTCCATTACAGATGGAACTAACAAAAAAGTAGGGTTAGGGTGTGGGATTTGGATTCATAAGTGATATATGGTAGTTGCAGTTGTTGTGGTGGAGTTAAAACTCTGCAGTCATATTGCTGGATGTATTAATTGGAGTTTGTTAATATACTTGACCTAATTTGCTCACTTAGAGAGCTCCGTTCTAAAACAATGGCGAACCTTGCTGTGTACTACAACATACATGCTGTAATGAACTAAGTCTACGTATAGATTATCTTCGCGTTTAATCCTTTTTACTCAAGTGCTAAATCATTTTGAGAAATGGGAATATTGGTAAATTTTATTCTACGTTGGTGCCAGCTAACTCTTGCTATTAAGTTGATAGAAATATTATATATCTGTATAGAATATTTCAGATCCAGTGGTACTTGAGCGGCTCTTCTCGAAGTTTCACAGAGCCCAGAACGGGGGAGGTTTCTATTTGCCTCCCGATAGAAGTTCTGGACTGTTCGATAAGCTGAGAGTACCTCCGTCGTCCCTCTCGCCAAACATCAACCAACCAACCAACCAACCAACCAACCAATCAACCAATCACATAGCAGCAGGCCCCTCCCCAAGGCGAAGAAAGTTAGCCAAAGACGACCGCTACATATCAACACATGAGCCGCGGGGGATGCAGGGAAAAGTTTTGAACTATTTATCAATAGAGGGCTGTGGGTATGATGGGTGCTACTGGCAGCCAAGTAATAGAGGAGGAGGAGGAGAAAGCATAGATGATTTAAAGTAAGGCGAGACTGCTAGGATCTGAAATACCGATAACATTGGAGGGAGTCTCAGAGCTAACATTTTGCAGGATTTCTCGGTTCAGGCTTAAAGAAGCGAGTAAGGCGGTGAGCTGAGGAACGTGTGATCTAATCGTGTTTCCTTCAATCACTACAGTGCAGCGAAAAAATGAAGAGCGCATTTTTTAAAGTCAACGTTATATCTCTTTAATACATAAAACATATGGTAGTCATATTCGTATTTTCAAATATATAGAAATATTTAACCTAGGTACAATTTTAGGAATTTCAAATACGAGAATGTGCTTCGTGGTATTTCATTATACAGTTTTATTGTTTTTAAACATTTAAACTGTATTTTACTGTTTGATAGATTTCTTTCTGCAGGCTTGGTAGACTGCATTGTCCTTCTGATGTTGATACTCAGGACGTTATGAAAGTATGCGGCATGCAGAAATGGTATTAATAACAGATATTGCATTTAGAGTTGAAGAAAGTATATTGTTGTTACGCCATTTGCACCACGCTTTGGGCGTTAATTTGAAGTAATTTGTATTGAAGGAGTTGTATTATATTTCAACTGTTGGGGAGCCAAACTTGTAGTAGTTGCAACCGCACGTATACTAAATGGTTTCCGGTAGCCTTCGCCCCAAGTGTACTTTCAGGTGGCCTTTGCCCCAAGTTTAAAAAAAAATATGAACTGTGTAATTAAACTGTTTCTTTAAATATTTAAGATTTATGTTTTCCTCGGCTGCGTCAGTATTTATTTTAGAGACATGGATATCTTGGCAGGGTTGTGATGCAACAAGAATGTAGGCTTACACAGATTATAATTTTACTTCACTCCTTTTATTAATAATTGATACGATTTAAATAACACCTCACTGATAGAGAGCTGTGAGATACTTTTTATTAATTAATTACACTTTTTAACACATAAACTTATTTTTTTCGTCTCTAACGAATACGTATTAAATTTCTTGAGGACACTTTCTGCGTCTGGTTAGTAACGCTGTCTGCAACCAACTTAATTCCGAATTTGTAAATTTTTCTCCTTTTCAGTTTCTGATTGGGTAATCCTAATCCAATAGAATACGTTCATTTAACTAAAGCTTTTTCTGGCTGTAGTATGGCTATTTTATAAACTGTTACTAAAATTACATTATTGTTTCTCCAATAATGACTAGTAGCATTTAAACTTTCAAATTCATTATTGCCTCAAGGTTACCTCATTGTTATCTCATTGTTAGCAATTTTTAACCTATTATTCTCACAGCTCCTACATTATTAAATTACGTAATATATTCACATAACATTATTAAACATGGATGCAATAATATAAGCATTTAAGGTGACTGTAATATACATTTTTTATATATTGTTACATACACATATTGCTTCAAGGGGGCTGTTATTGAATTTACATATTATATAATTAAACTGACATTATTTAAGTATTAAAAATACTGCTCCTAGTGGGTTGTTTTACTGATTAGATGGTAATGTTTAACTCTAAATTTCTGCATAGTTATGATATTTTCACTCTGCTGAATTTCGCATAGTTTGGTAGCAGGTGATTGTTTTCCAGAGGCTGTATATTTTTCAGTATCTTTGTGAGCTATGGGTATGTGCTCAGGTATTGTGAGTCGTATGCCTTCACTTTACTGCGCATGTTCATTACCTGAAATACATTGATATGAGGGAATCTGAACTAAGAGACATTTTCTTTCTTATTTCATAAAAAAATGTAGACAGTTTCTACTTTCTCTACCACGTGCATAGTAGGTAGAGAAATATTGCATTCCATCCAAAAATTTGATACCGAGATTTCACCGAAGAAACATATTTTGAAGCCCCCTGCATTTTTAGAAAAAAAGCGCTGTGTGAGTCTGCCACTGTGTCTGTGAACTCAGAAACGAAAAGTATTTAGTTTAATACCTTTCAAAGAATTGACACAAAGCTTCTCAAGTAAATCCCCCCTCAAGCTACCCTTCCAATGGAACATTTTTTGAAATTTGTTGTTTTCTAAAAATTGGCTATAGCGATTTTGGTTAAAATACCATACATATATTAAAGATATATGACAAATAGGATTTATATTTTTAATTTTCTGGGAATGGCTTCGAAGTTCTCTTCATTCGGAAGGAATTTTGTATAACTCGTAAACGTTAAACGACAGATGAAAACGCACTTCACAGAAAATGTAGACCTCTTTAAAACCACAATATATTTTAAATACATAAACTGTGTGTATTTTACCTTTTGCCTCTACTAGTGTTCACACCCCAGAATCGTATTTTAAGGATAGATTAAAAGCCTATTCTGCTCATGGTAAATTGCTAAATTCTTGACCCATTGTTTCAGAAACTGTTCAAAGTATCATACTGAAATTTTTAAGGATATAGAAGCGTGTCCTTTAACTTAAGAGATATACTTTTATCCTATTTTTCGGGGGGGGGGTTTCGGGAATAGGTAGGATTTAGCGTGGAGTAAAAGGGAGAAGTCAGGATGGGTATTGGGGTTCCGCTGATGCACCCCCGTTAGTACGTGGAAGGATAACTGTCAGCTTATTGCGCTGGCAGCGTGGTGAGGAAGTGTCCCACTGACGACCATGACCAACGCCCTGGTCGCCACCACGGGTAGGTTCCTGGAAAGGATTTGGAAGGGATGTAGCGTTGTTTGTTGTTTTATTAAGTCAGCGTAGGGCGTTGTTGAGTGCCCCTCGAGAGGAGCGCTCAGTTGTGGCGTAAATAGCTGGCGTGTACAGTCGTATTGTAGCGAGAGTTTTGCAGTGCCGTCCTGAAGCCGATCATTCGGTCCTGCCCACTCTTCAGGTCAGAGAGTACAAATGTCCACTCAGCCATCGTTGTGACCACGGACCTCACTAGGTCGGCGAGACCGGCTGTCGTGTGCCTAACCTCCTCCAGGCAAGCTGTCGGTGTTGGCGGTGCTGAAGGCGGTGGCAGGCTGGCGATGGATTCGCCCAGGCCACTGATGGCGGTGTCGGCGCTGTCGAGCCTCTGTAGGCAGCTGGTGGTGAAACTTTGGAATACCGCTGAGAAGGCAGTGGTGATGTTGTGTATGTCCTGTATGGCGGATTCCATTGCGGCATGGTGGCGGAGTTGTTGCTCTGTGTTAGTAGAGTGAGCGGCGGTAACGAGTGAAGCCAGGATTTCATCGTGTTGTGAGATTTTGCATCCGATGTTCAGGACCTCTGAATGGAGATCCTGGATCGCACTTCGCAGGCTGGAGTCTGCTACTGCAGGTGCTGGTAGTGGTGGCGGTGTTGAAGTCGGAGGCGCTGGATGGTTTAGTGCAGTTGAACCCGGAGTAGTTCGACGGCTTCTCGGATAGAGCGAGCACTGTGCCTGCCCTGTGAAATGGCTGTGGCCGTTGCAGGTGGCACAGTACCGGCGGCGTCGGCGGAGGTCATGGTTGGTGCATCTCGATGTCAGCGTTGGTGCTCCGCAGTAGTGGCACCTCGGAGGTGCAGCGCAAGTGGTGGAGTCATGGCCGTAGCAGCAGCATCGGTGGCATGGCCGGTGGCTTTCCGCTCGGCTAACCTCGGCATGATAAACCTGCCCTAACAAGGGCAGGCCGGACCTCAAGGCAGCCTCACGGTCGGCCAGATCGGCGAATACCAGGCAAATCAATGTTGTGGGTCCCCGGGAAGTGGTGATTCTTGTGGCCTTCACTTGAAGGCCACCGGTGTTGAGCGGCGGTGAAGATAAATCTCGCTGGCAGATCCCGGGGAACTCCGGCAATCACCGCGCTGCATCGAGATGACAGCGGCGGAGGTGAAGTAGGTGATGAAGCTGGCTGCTGAGCTGCGGTGTTGTGTTGTGATGCTTTCGTAGTCGACTGCTGCTGCGGAAGGTGAGGTGTGGTGTTGACTGGGCGTGAAGTGTCGTGCTGTTGGTGTCTGGTTGAAGCCGTGACCGATGCCCAAGAAGGCCCGGCCACCGGCTGCGGTGAGCCAGCGCTCCCGGCAGATGCCGGAGGAACGGCCGGCAAATCAGCAGCAGCGAGGCCCGAAGCAGCTTCTTCTGAGGACGGCGTAGTTGCGACCTCTTCGGCGGGTGCCGAAGGGTCGGCGGCGAGTTCTTCGGTGGCTGCTCGGCGTGTCCTTCGCTTTCCCATCTCCGACGAAGAAATTTTTTTTATCCGATAAGCTTGTAAATTAAATAAGGCATGCTTATTTTATTAGCTAATAGTATCTTTCGTTTAAAATTTATCAGAATTTACTTTACTTAAAAATAACCAACCATGTTATTCACAACAAAAGTAGATCTTCAGCAACACTTAGAGATTATCTTTTTCTATCATAAAATTTAATTCATCTATCTTCGATTGTTTCTGAGAATGGACGATTTATACCAAAAAATGTAATTTACATAAAAGGCAAATTTGAAGAGAATAGCTTCCATATATTTGCAAAGAAAGAAACCACCGGGCTCACACAGAAGCTGCCTATTTGACAGTAGTACTAATTTTTACAGCAAAACTTTCCCCAAAAAGATGGCTAAAGTTTAACTTTCTTATCCAAAGTGTAAGAATTAAGAGTTTGTTCTGCGGAGTGCTGCAGAATACAAAGTACAAAATTGGTAGATACAGTACCATTATTACAAATATGTTTAAAATATAGGTATTGTGGCTACATGATTGTGTATATATGTACATATTACCGGAAGTATTTTTGGCTTCCAACAGACGGAGGACAGCATGGGGACTTGATTCTGAACAGTCAAAACTGGCCAAGCTTGGGCACATACTTAATGGAAGTACGTGTACTAAGAGATAAGGTGTTTATGTAAATTTTCTTTAAATATGTGTGGTGCTTGAGCGCTTGCGTGTGTGATTCAGAGCGTTTTTCAATGTTATATGTATATAATGTGGTGATTATAAACATAGTTGTTTCTGTTCGATTCTGCAGTTTACGTATACAGACCAGGCATTTTTCTAGAGAGCATGTACGGTCTTATGACCCATGCGACTGTGTTATGCAATTAATGTAATACTACGTACTTAATAAATACCACTAATACTATATATTTCCAATTAATCAAACTGCAAAACAGGTTTTGGTACATTTCCCCCTTTTAGTCTCCTCTTAATTGTGCTCCCTATTTTACAGCTTGGAGAATTGTTTTCCAAACTTGCAGAATTCTCTTCTACAACTCTCATAAAAATGTATTTAGTATTTTTATGGCAGCTCTTGGAAGTACTATTCTATTATCTACATCTCCACTACAGCTTCCGGATTTATGGTTTACTGTTTCCAAATAAATAAACGGTGGACTGATTTTATGAACCAATGGGGTGATATATCTCTTTCACCTCCTCAAATAACAGATATACTGTTTTATTCATATTCACACGGAGAACCTCTATTTTTAGTGCTTCCAATAGTTTTTCATCATAAATTCGGCATTATTTTGACTTTGGACTTTCATAACCTTGTCATCACATACAACTCTTAAGAGACCAAATAGTTAACAATTGCAGATCATTATACGTATTGCATCCCATTGCAAAAATAAAGTATGAATTTTCTTATTTATGATTTTAAGTTCTTACTTCAAAGTACTAAAGTCTTAATATGGATTTTACTTTGTTCCTTCGGGTTCAACTTAATTCGGGATTAAGTTGAGGCGGTATTTTGAACACTTAAATAATTTCGGTCTAATTATATAATATGTAAATTCAATAACAGCCCGCCTTGAAGCAATATGTGTACGTAATAATTTGTAAAATGTATGTAACAGTCATTGCATATGCTTGTATTATTGTATCCATGTGTAATAAGGTTGTGTGAATATATTACGTCATTTAATAATGTAGGAGCTGTGAGAATAATAAGTTAAGAGTTGCTAACAGTGAGGTAACAATGAGGTAACCTTGAGTAAAATATGAGTAAGAAAGCTTAACATTACTACTTGTCATTCTTGGAGTAACAATAATTTAAGTTTAGTGACAGTTTATAAAATAGCCAATCAACAACCAGAAAAAGCTTTAGTTAAATGAAGGTATTCTGTTGGAGTAGGGTTTGCCAATCAGAAATTGAAAAGGAGAAAAGTTTACAAATTTAGAGTTCGGTTGCCTGCAGATAGCGTTACTAACCAGACACAAAAAGTGTCCTCAAGAAATATAATATGTATTCGCGTGAGGAGAAAAATAAGTTTGCGTGTTAAAAAGTGTAATTAATTAATAAAAATATCTCACAGCCCTCTATATCTGTGAAGTGTTATTTAAATTGTGTCGAGGATTAATAAATGTAGTGAAGTAAAATTATAATCTGTGTAAGACTACATTCTTCAGTTGCACAACAACCCTGCAAAGAGAAACGTGTCTCTAACAATAATAATGACGCAGCCGAGGCAAACATAAATATATAATATTTAAAGAAACAGCTAAATTACAAAGTTAGTGTTTTTTTAAAATTGGGGCAAAGGCCACCAGAAAATAATTTTGGGGCGAAGGCTACCTGAAACTGTGTACTATACTTGCGGTTGCAACTACTATAAGTTCAGCTCCCCAACAGTTGAAATATAATACAACGTAAATACAATACCTACTTTAAATTGACGCCCAAACGTGGTGCAAATAACGTAATAAACCACCTACTTCAAATTGGCGTCCATACGTGGAGCTAAATAAATAAACAACTCCAACAAAACAACTTCTTCAATATATGTATATTCCAATTAATCAAACTACAAAACAGGTTTTGGTACATTTCCCGCTTTTAGTCTCCCCTTAATTGTGCTCCCTATTTTACAGCTTGGAGAATTCTTTTCCAAACTTGAAGAACTCTCTTCTACAACTCATAAAAAAGTAATTACCATTTTTATGGCAGCTCTTGGAAGTGCTATTCTATTATCTACAGCTCCATTACAACTTCTACTGATTCCAAATATTTAAACCCGTGGACCGATTTTATGATCCCTTGGGTTGATATATTTTTCACCTCCTCAAATAACCAGATACACTGTTTTATTCATATTCACTCGGAGAACCTCTATTTTTAGTGCTTCCAATAGTTTTTCATCATAAATTTGAGAAGATGGTATGTACTGAAGGACTTGTATTATATTTCGACTGTTGGGGAGCCGAACTTGAATGGTTGCAACCTCACGGATGGTAAACAGTTTCCGGTAGCCTTCCCCCCAAATGTACTTTCCGGTGGTCTTTGCCCCCCAAAAAATGTTTAAAAATATTAACTTTGTAATTTGACTGTTTCTTTAAATATTATATATTTATGTTTGCCTCGGATACGTCAGTATTATTGTTAGAGACATATTTCTCTTAGCAAGGCGTAGTGTGGCTGAAGAATGTAGGCTTACACAAATTATAATTTTTAATTCACTCCTTTTTTATTAATTCTTGACACAATTTAAATAATACTTAACTGATATAGAGAGCTATGAGATTCTTTTATTAACTACTTGCACTTTTTAACACGTAAACTATTTTCGCCTCACACGAATACGTATTAAATTTCTCGAGGACACATCTCGTGTCTGTCTACAACCAACGCGTCCAGTTATGAGCACTGTCTACAAGCAACTGACTGGATTTCTACCGCCTAAATTTGTAAATTTCTGTATTTGAAGTCTCTAATTGGCTATTCCTAATCCAATAGAATACCTTAATTTAACTAAAGCTTTTTCTGGTTGTTGATTGGCTATTTTTATAAACTGTCACAAAAAATTACATTATTGTTGCTCCAATAATGACTAGTAGCATTATTAATCATTCTTACTCATTATTGCCTCAAGGTTACCGCATTGTTAGCAACTTTTAACCTATTATTCTCACAACTCCTACATTATTAAATTACGTAATACATTTATTACATGCATAAAATAATATAAACATGTACAATGGCTGTAATACACACTTTTTATATATTGTTACATACACATATTGCTTTAAGGTGGGCTGTTATTGAATTTATATATTATATAATTAGACTGAAATCATTTAAGTGTTAAAAATACTGTCTCAAATTCGGCATTCTTTTGGCTTTGGACTTTCATAACTTTGTCATCACATAAAACTCTTAAGAGTTAAGAATTGCAGATCATTATACGTATTGCATCTCATTGCACAAATAAACTATGAATTTTCTTACTTATGATTTTAAGTTCTTACTTCAAAGTGCTAAAGTCTTAATATGGATTTTGCTTTGTTCCTTCACGTTCATTAATTCGGGATTAAGGATCCTGGATTCTGTAATTTCTAATTCCAAACATTTTCAAAAGTTTGATTTTCAAGCATTATTTTTTATCGCTTAATGATATCAGTCTAATTCTATAATATAAAAAATAACAGCCCGCCTAAAAGCAATATGCGTATATTATAATATATAACGTGTACATTACAGTCATTGTATTATGTTTATTTTATTATGTATATGTATAAAATGTTATGTGAATGTATTACGTAGTTTAACAATGTAGTAGCTGTGAGAATACAAGGAAGCTGCTTAGCAAACAGAATTACAAAGTATAAGCCCAAAGTTGCTAACAATAAGGTAACCTTGAGACAACAATAAATTAGAAAGTTAAAAAAGGCTACTAATAGTTCTTGTAACAATACTAATGTAACATTTAAAGCAGTTTATAAATGGTCACGTTGATGTGAAGAGCAAGCGAAAGTAAAATAAAGGTGTTCTATTGGAGTAGGTTTAGCTAATCAAAAACTAGAAAAGCTAAAGTAAAATAAAGATATTCTATTGGAGTAGGCTTAGCCAATCAGAAACTAGAAATACAGAAATGTACAAAATCCAACGGTTGACGCTAGAAGATAGCGTACCCATGCAGTTCGGTTCGGTACGGGTTCAGTGATTGTATGTGAGACATGATAATTCATTGCGGTGAGGATAGTAATGTATGTTTACCTGTTAAAATTGTAATTAACAATACTCTCTCAGCTCTATAGTAAGATACATCAGAAAAGTGTTATTTAATCTTGTGAAGAATTAATAAAAAGGTAAAATACAATTATAATTTGAGTAAACTTTATTCTTCAGCTGTATACCAGCCTAGTTAGAGATACTTGCTCTCAAAAATACTACTGACGCAGCCGAGGCATATATAACAAATAAATAAACATTAAAATAAATAATAAATGAAAATAAGCACACGACACAGCCGCAAAAGTTGGTTCTTAAACGTGGGGCGAAGTCCACCGGAAAGTTTGTACCCAAAGCGTGGAGCTCACACTCCTAGAAACATTCACCTTCAATTTAAATTTTTATCACTGATCTGTTCAATTTAATTATAATATAACATTAATTTTCGTGATATTGTATACCAAACTATCTAAAAAAAATAATTCTTAAAATATTTAAAAACTAGTTATGTGTTATAATGCCCCACATGATAGAACTTTTAACATGTTAAACCTTTAAATTCCGCATATTATTTCTCAGACGTACTTCTTGGTTCTTTACAATTAAAGGTTACATTTGGTGCAACGTTAAAATCATGGAAAAAATATTAAGGTATGCGACACAGTCATATATTGTAAAGCCGTTATCGAGACCCAGGAGATAATAATAATAATAATAATAATAATAATAATAATAACAATAGTAATAATATACGATCGAAATCAAACATAACGACAAAAATGCTGAAAAGAGATAAAGGGTATAAAGAGAATAAATTTATAAAATAAAAAGACCCCGCTCTGTAAATTCATACTAGGAATGGGTTTTGTTGAAAAGGCAGAAAAACAATTTTTGTTTTCCTCGAAACGAAAACAGATGTATCTACCTGCTATCAGCGACAAGAAATCTACCGGAAGTTTCGCTTTTGTACTTTGGCTCGGACGTGAAGTTAACAATGGTCTCAAAGCTTAGCAGGGTCAGAAACCATACGTGTCTTATCTCCGATCTAAGAATATTCGTGGGAAGATTTTAAACTCAAAATAAGTTGTAAGAAGCAGACGTGAAAGTTGTCAAAGTGTGGGGGTAGCTAATAATAAAATCATGAAACAAAAATGATAGCCAATAAAAGGATCGCGTATACATCACATGATACGTTTGAACTTAAAACGGAAGAAAACATAAGAAAGGTGGGGAAAATTCTAAGTTTGGCGAAAGGCGTGAAAAAAGAAAAGAAACACCGAGCCCACATTCGAGCAAAAACTAACCACGAGGACGGTTGATGAAACAAAACAAGAAGAAAATAATCAGAATGTTTGAAGTGTGAAATGAAGTTGTGAAATCTAGGCAATAGTCGGAGGAACATATAAGTAACGACTTCGAACGTGATGACAATAATAACAGTGGTTTTGACGACGAAGGTGGCGGGTCGACCAGATAGGAATCTTCTCAACAAAATAAAGAAATAATAACTGAATCTTCCCCGATAACATTATTAATATCATCAAGGCAATGTCACCACCCCTGAAAACCAGAACCTCAGCTCTACCAGAACAAATTCCAAATCCCTGCCATCCAACAATCGAACCGGGGACTCTTGAGTCTCCCGAAGTGACAGCAATGAACAACACAGATGTGTTATAGGTCAGTGTCAATTGAAGTGCTGAAATCCTAAATCCAAAATTATGCTCTTTATCAGCCTTAAAATACTTAATGAAACTCTGAATGAAATTAATCACTGCATGCCGAGGGACATTTTAAAGTGAAAAAATATAAGAAATCAAAATTACGATAAAATCAAGTTTTACAATTTAACATGGTATTTGCACACCACTATGCGCTTAAAGCGTCGCGTTTTTAAAACAGTGGTTAACTCCCGTGTTACTAGATATGACACTATAGTTGCTGGACATTGATGATACCAGAAATGAAATTATATTTGGTAAGGAAAAGAATTTTCCAGAGATAGACTAGAAATACCTGAAAAGAAATTCGAGTCTGGGAGCTTTCCTGGTTGGATTAAAACCGCGGATCTACCGTTTACAATTTCGTACCTCAACGAGCCCGGCTATTTAGTCGGTAACGGCTCTTTTGGGCATTTAAATCGTCAGGTCAGAACTGTAAATGGATATTTATTTCAACAATGCTTTCAAATTTTTTCATAAGAAATTAAATAAGTTAATTTTTTTCCTTGAAATTTTGTAGACAACTCAGTATGAAATACTCTTTGAGTTGAGGTATCTGCAAGCAATAGATTGTAAATTGTCGCAGAAAAGACTTCTGATTTGCTGTTAACGGTACAGTGTATTCTTCACACTTAAGACCAATATCTTGTTTCAAGAAATGGTTGAAAGCTACAACGGAATGCTTTTATTCTTTAAAATGTTTGAAATCAAATTACTGACGCAGATATAATAATTTCAAGCCAAAGTTCCATTTAAAATAATTATTACTGTGTTGTACATTTGAAATGAAATTGATTTCATTTTCAGTCATTAATTTCACAATCATGCAGTAAACTTACACGGAAGTCTACTACTTTGTACTTGTCTATCTTGATAATTCTGAGGCAGTATTTTTTAACACTTAAATGATTTTAGTCAAATTATATAATATAAATTCAATAACAGCACGCTTAAAGCAATATGTGTATGTAAAAATATATAAAAAGTGTATATTACAGTCATTATATATGTTTATATTATTGTATACATGTTCAATACTGTTATCTGAATGTATTACATAATTTAATAATGTAGGAGCTGTGAGAATAAGAGGTTGAAAGTTGCTAACAATGAGGTAACTTTGAGGCAATAATGAGCAAGAAAGTGTAATAATACTACTAGTCATTATTGGAGCAACAACAATGTAATTTTTGTGACAGTTTATAAAATAGCCAATCAACAACCAGAAAAAAGCTTAAGTTAAATAAAAGCATTCTATTGGATTAGGAATAACCAATCAGAGACTTGAAATACAGAAATTTATAGATTTAGACGGATGAAATCAAGTCAGTTGCTTGTAGACAGTACTCATAACTGGACGCGTTGGTTGCAGACAGTGTTACTAATCAGACGCGAGATGCGTCCTCGAGAAATTCAGTACGTATTCGTGTGAGACAAAAATAGTTTACGTGTTAAAAAGTGCAAGTAACTAACAAAAGAATCTCACAGCACTCTATATCAGTGAAGTGTTATTTAAATCGTGTCAATCATTAATAAATGTAGTGAAGTAAACATTATAATCTGTGTAAGCCTACATTCTTCAGCCGCACGACGCCTTGCAAAGAAATCCATGTCTCTAACAAAATACTGACGCAGCCGAGGCAAACATAAATATAAATATTTTAAAAAACAGTCAAAATTACAAAGTTAGTATTTTTTTTTAAATTTTTTTGGGGCAAGGACACCGTAAAGTACATTTGGGGCGAAGATTACCGGAAACTTTTAACTATACGTGCGGTTGCTACTACTTCAAGTTCGGCTCCCCAACATCTTCAAACTGAGTTTCCATACGTAGCAGCAACAAACATATTTCAATTCATACTATTTTGCAACAGATCAGAAGAAACAGAAGAATAGAAATTGAAAGAGTATTCCTTAAAATAATGGAACATTTAACGAATATTTTGGAGATTGCTAATGCTCCAAAAAATCGTATTAGCAATAAAATTTTGTCTAGCTCTTATGGTTTTCCAGTTACATATATAAAGTTACAGAAAATGTAAAAAAAAAAAAAACATCAGGAGGCCTTAATTGGCTATTTACAGAAAATTCAAGATACACATTTTACTCGCAATGTTAGTCTTTTCAGTACATATTTTAATCAATATCATTAGTGACTGTTGAGGAAGCCGCCTCCTCCACAAAATAACCTAAAATTTTTACATCTAAAGTATAGTTTGGTGTTGGAGATTTTCTTGAAAGTCTTTGTCAGGGTAATATGAGCATACGTCATAATGAGCACCGTCCATATATTGGAGTTCAGTGATCTGAGCGAACAGCGCGTTTAGCGGGTTTATACCTAACTGACTGTATAACGTGCCTTAGATGAGTATTTGCACTGGAGATAGTTCGTCTGTGAATAAGAGGAGATAAAACATCCGGTAAGTACAACTTCTCTATTGTTATTTTATTAAGCCAGGTTTGAAAACGTATAATGAATAGACTAATATATTAATCATTTTGTAATATGCATAATATGACAGACACATGAGTGTATATTAGCGTGTGTTTATGGTTAACCTAAAAAATGTATTACACGATCGCTAGATAACAGTGTAACGTACTTGACCTCGTGCAAGCCTGATAGGTGCTTATGCCAGTTTGACGTATGGATCCTGTTGTCACTGGGGATCACGATTTCCTAGCACTAATGCTACACCTAGAGGATCAAATGAACTTTAATTGTAAAACAATTCACCAACTTTAAAGACATCTTAATTATAATAAACAAATTTTATATAGTCTATCTATAACTATTCTCTACTCTTTCAGACAGTGTAGCTTTCCTAACTTCCTCTGATTCTTCACCAGTTAGCTGAACACTTCCTTTCGGGATTTAATTCAGATACCTAAAAAGTAAACAAAAGAAGGACATAATGTCAGAAAGAGGAAAGTTCAACATTAATTTATGGTGATTGGAAGAAGTGGAGAGAAACAAAGAAAGAAAGGAAAAGAAGAAACAAGAGCGGCTGCTAAAATCAAAGAAAAAGTTGAATTTTAAAACAAAAAATACTGCCATGGGGACTATTGTGAAGAAACGGAAAGAATCTAAGAAGGTAAGGGTTACCAAAGCAGCAATTATTGATGATGAAGCTCAATGTCTTTACTGCAGTGAGCTGTATTGAAACAGTGCTGAAGAATGGATTTGTTGCAAGTCATGTGGAAAATGGGTCCACGAGAACTACAGTAACTTCAATGAAGTAAAAAGGACTTCTGTTTGTGAATTTTGTGCATCCAATTAGTAAAGACATTTCAAAGCAATGTACTTAAACATCGTTATTAATAATTTACATAAATAAATATTTTTTAATATTTATTCACGTTTATATAAGAAAAATATGTTCCTATTAAGTACATTATATGTGATTATCTTACCCAGATGTGTCGATTAATATGAGCATTACTGTTTTTGGTCGGACTTTAAGACTAAATTGTTGAAAGTGCACCAAAACATGTCTCTTGGATGTTAAACAATAGCCACAAACAATTAATGAATATTTTGTCTACTTTGCTTTTAGGCTAGAGCAGATTTTCCTTAAGGTGCTGCTCATAATACCCTGACATACATATATCCTTGAGCGTTGTGTAACTCAATCATGATACGCTACGTAAAGGGCATAATCTCAACAATTTGGGCTTGGTTAGCGAGAGAAATTACATTAGATGAGAAATTATAAAACCAGTTTAAATGGTAATGGATTCTGTTCCCGTTTTTGCTGCCGCTATATTGAAATACAAATTGTTACCTGATTTACTGCTGTTCTCCCTCCTCGGAGGGGAACTTACACCATCCAAGTCCCACATTACAGACTCCTACATGACGACTGCTGTCTTCATACACGAAGCTTATTTCTAATAGTCACGCGCGCTCTCTAGCCTCCGCACATGCGCAGTATACCACCGCGCATTCGAAGGCACATCTGAGGGCCACCAACGGTTATCCATTAATATTTACTATACAGGGTGAACCACTTAAATGAGACTGTACATTATCTCCAAAACTAAGCGCCGTAGAAAGAAATGTCTTGTTTAAAAGTTGCTTGATATTATGGAGGAGAGTAAATGCCATTAGTCGTGTTTTGTTTGGATGACGTTATGACGGTGTTTTTAGGGCCAATTTTAACTTTTTAAAATGGGAACCTACATTTTGTATGTTATTTTCTCATCAGATGGTTTATAAAAAATGTGTTTATTTTATGATGAGGAATAAGGAAACAAAACAAAATATATTAGTTCCCAATTACGAAACGTAACTTGACCCTTAAATAACCATCCATGGCTACTACGTCCATTCATTACGCTCTTCGTACACAGTCATTCAGAATTTTTGTTGTTATTTACGTTGGTTTAAGAACAACTGCAAAATGCTTTATACAAATGTTGTTTAGCTTTATATGGGGAGTGAGAAAACAGCATAAAAGGCAGGTTGTCATTTAAAAAAATTAAATTGACCCTAAAATGGCCATCACAACATCATCCAAATAAAACACGAGGAATGGAATTGAATTTCCACCATAATATCAAGCAACTTTTATTCAAGACTTTTCTTTATACAGCGCTTAGTTTTAGAGATATTGCACAGTCTCATCTTAAATGGTCCACTCTTATATTGTAGGGGTGCACACACTCGACAGACGAACAATTGTAGATGACAGGAATCAATAATTAAGATAGGAGTATAACCAATAATGCAATATAATACAGTGAAATAACTTGTATCATAAAATGTAGACATCTGTAAGGAAACATTGCAATTAGCAAGGACACACTAATGTACACAGAATTAGGCAAAGCAACAGCAAACAGAGAGAGGGGTCCGAGTTGAGGCAAGAACGGAGATAGGAGTATAATTCCTGGAAAGTCAAAGGTTTTGGAAAACGAGCTAGATGATAGAAGAGGAACCGGAGTTGTGAGCGAGACAGAGACATTGGGTTTTACCAAAGGAGTCAGATAAGAGCTTGACTTCTAAAATTGGACAATTGTGTTTTTTCATAGCATGCCAAGTAAACCACCAATAAGAATAGAGGTTACATAAGTGGGTGCGAATGTTAGCGTCATAGCAGAGGGGTATAAAAGGAAGGTTTGCTCCAGATTCCAACACTTAGGTGTGACGTAGATAGGTCCAAGTCAAAATCTGAGGTAGAGGGAAGATATAAAATACAGCTTATCGATTAATTCATTATGATTCAGTTGCTAGCCGATTCGATAATTTCCACCTTGATACATCATCCAGGTAAGATGGAACGTGTATACGTGGAAGCACAATACCCCGCCCGCTACAATATCCTAAATGCTTACCCCCAGATTTTAATATTTCTATTGTTATAATATCCTAATATAATATCATAAAGTCTAGTATTTAACACACATACACGCATACGAATCTCATCTTTTTATCTAAAATACTGTTTATATTGAGCTCAGGAGAAATCTCGATATCAAACGTTTGTACGGAATGCAATAATATCTCTACCTCTCATAGGCGGTGGTAGAAAAAGGTAGAAATACCTTGAAATATAGATCTATTTTCTTCCGATAAGGGTGTAGGGAGGTAGTGTTGCAACACCAACAAAAATATATTTATGCATTATATGAATGACCCTATTACAGGTGGGTTGGTTACCCTCGTACGAATCTGGACAGAAGCGACGTGTTATTCCAACAAAGTTGGTCAGCCCGGACTATTTGGTATTCAGACCACAGGCAAATAGAATATCGTGTTACTGCTGTGTCTGACGTAATAGTAACTGCCTGGCAACTCGGAATAGTTTCATCTCATCCAGTTACAACGTTCCTGTGTATGTTGCGAAACTGGAGATCTGTGCGGAATGTTCCACATAGCCAGCTGCAAGTCCTAACAACTTCACCAGAGATGTGCATTAAAATTACTGCTAAGACGTGGCATAGCATTTCTCCTGTTTACTTCTCCCCATGCCTTCTCCTTGCTTCTCTTAACGGCATCTTCCAAACTGAATCTGTGTCACCTCTAAAATGAACTGCTTCGTGTTGCTTTTGCTGTTTACTGAGATAGCACTGATTCTTAAGCCAATGCAGAATCTTGGAACAAACTCTTTCCAACAAAAAGCTGCGGTTTGTGATAAATAAATCACGACCATTCACTGTGCAACAAGTTTACAGGCTACTGAGGCGATAGAGAATGACTGAATGGCCAAATTTCTGACCTAGGTTCTTCTATTAATTTATCTTTTCCTCCACTGCTTGCCTAAACTAAGCAAACATGGTGGCGCCGTGGTAATGCATTATTTTTTTAAAAAGTTCCCTTGTGTTACCCAGTTAATCATACTGTGTGTTTACTGTTTTTGTTACCGCTTATTACGCAATTATACAACATATACACACGCATACAAACACCCATGCCCATGGGGGGACTCGAACCCTCGATCCTCAGTTTGGCGGAGCGCCGGAACTATACACTCCAGCGACCACGGATACCAGGGCCGGCTATTTTGTTTTAAATATTTACCCTTATTTCTTAATCATCCGACTACTAAACGTAATAAATCAGGAAATATAAGGCACAAGGCCAGAAAGTATAGTTAGCTGCAACAACGTGAATCGCTTGAAAGTACCATCGTAATAACCTTCAGACTGCTCATAAATTTAGCTCATATGTGTTCAACAGTTTTTTTAAGTTCCCTTGTTTACCCAGTTTAAGATTACTGTGTTTTACTGTTTACTCTACCGCTTATTACCACAATTACACATACAACACACACACACACACACACAAATACCCATGCTCATGGCGGTACTCGAACCTGCAACCCTCAGCTTGGCGGAGCGCCGAAGCTATACGCTCCAGCGACCACGGCTACGAGGGCCGGCTGCATTCGGGAGCTCCCGGGTTCGACCTCCGGCGACTGCCCAATCTGTCCTATGGGTGTTTCGTAGTTTTCCCGGAGTCTGCAGGCCCATGGTTTCTTCTCGACCACGATTTCCTTTCCATCATTTCCTTTTCATTCCATTTCTTTCTCGTCTTTTAGCTGTGCTTCTAGACTTCTGGTGTATGGCAGCACCGGACAGATGACGCGGATTCTTCCCCAATGAAAAGAGAATTCAAGAGGGCTGATTGATTGGTGGGTCGTTCACCTTGTAGATGCAAGGGGAATTGGTAGGCTTTAAGCTATACTTAAATATTTTGAGAGCTTGTTGCTGTGTGCAGTATTCCATTCCCTTTGCGTTACCAGGACAAAAAATGAATAACGAATTTGAGAAAAAGTATAAGTATTGCAAAATTTAAGGGAATAACAAGCAATATCTCGAAAATGATTCACTCACAAAAAAATGTATGACATAAATTGTATATTTTAAAGCGATCTACATTTTTTTGTGCAGTAAAAGTTTGTCTATCTCTCATGGTTTACCAGTTATGCAAAAGTCGTTCACAATGAATAATACTTTTGGAGACATTCCCAGAAAATTCGAGGTATACATTTCATTTGTCATGAAAATATCTTAAACATATGATATTTTAATAAAAATCGTTAGAGCCATTTTTGAGAAAATTAAAATTTTCGAAAAATGTTCCATGTAAAGGGAAGTCTGGGGTGGGGGAATTTCTTGAAAATCTTCGTATCGCATCTCTGAAAAATACTAAACCTAAATACCAAGTTTGGTGTTTATCCGACTGTTTCTTTCTAAGTTATGCTGTTCACAGACAGACACACGGACACACACACACACTGACATGTTTCCAAAAATGCTTTCTTTGGATTCAGGGGGTCTCAAAACATATATTTCCGGTGAAATCTCGCTATCGAATTTTGGGTGGAATGCAATACTTTACCTACTTACTATAACGTAGTAGAGACGTAAAATTGAGAAGGAAACGGATTGAAAGGGAAATGGAAACAAAATCGTGATAAATGAAAAGCCTCCAACCCCAGCATTCGCCTACAGACCATGTAAACTAAAATACCCAAGGTCAGAATGTAAGAGATTTCGTAAAGCTGCAATGGGTAAACAGGGTTCTATAGAAGTAACAAATCTGTTTTTTCCCTCTTATATCTGTGCCTTCTTAAACATCAATGTCATGACTTTGGGACAGTGATGTTCACTAATTTAGCAGTTTTTTACTTTCTTTACTACGTATAGTAAGTAGGGGAAGTACTGTATTCCATCCAAAAATTGGATACCGAGATTTCACCGGAAATATGTTTTGAGGCTCCCTGAATCCATAAAAAGCATTTTTCGAAGCAAGTCCGTGTGTGTGTCTGTGAACAACATAACTCAGAAACGAACAATCGGATAAACACCAAACTTGGTATTTAGGTTCAATATCTTCCATAGATGCGACACGAATGATTTCAAGAAAATCCCCTCACCGCAGATTACTCTTTATATGGAACATTTTTCGAAAATTTTAATTTTATCAAAAATGGCTCTAGCGATTTTGATTAAAATATCATATGTTTAAGATATTTTCATGCCAAATGAAACTGAAACGGCAACTCTAGGCCGAGCCCGAGAACTGTAATTATAGATAATTATTAATTAACTTTTATTGATGTTAAATCATACTATGTAAATATCTTTTTCTCATACTGCTTGTATATTTTAAGAAGGGTGATTTAACGTTATGTATGTATCTAGGTTACTAATATTAGTAGAGTTATAAATGGTTTAATGTAAATAATTTAAGCGCTGTGTTAAAATACTGTCCGAAATGTTTTAGCTACAGGAATAGTGCCTTGGAAGGCAGAAAACCTAGTTTTATGACCTCTCTTTGGTCGCAGTGCCATTATTCCTACAGCGAGGGTGTAACGCCTTTGTCCCTTTATTTGATAATTCGCCGTGACCAAGTGAGAGAGACAGATAGCTTAACGGTAAACTTGGGGAAAACCGCGATTTATATTAAACTTGGACCAATGAGATCCCTGAAAGTTTATACGAAATGGTTAGACGCGTCGAGTGGCGCTAAAAATGGACCAATAGGAAAGGAAATAGCCTCAGTAGCCTGAGACTATAAATGGATCTGTTTGGAGCAAATTCGGGACAGTTTGTCATGGAGTTTTAGCAAGACAGTTTTGTCATGTCAGTTTAGCATTGCAGTTTGTTTGACAGTTTTTGTCATGTGTGGTCAGGGAGAGATGCTGCAGGATGTTTGAGATATCGCGCCAAAACAGGGAATCAAGATAGTTTTAGAAACACACCTAAGATCCGCTACTCGTAAAGAGATAATAAGCATATTTAAACTTCGTGTCATATCCGCGCCGCATTTTAACAGCGGTGGACAGTATTTTACGGCGACAATACCAGTTTTGTATACTACGAGTGTTAATTAAATAAAAAGAAACGGCAGTGTCATCTTTTCATCAACAAAGCACGTCTATGTCTTCCTATATCACCACCCGAGATCTACGTTTTCCTTTACCGAGGATAAGTCCATGCTCCTATATAGTTTAAAGAAAACTACTGCAGCTAGCCGAGGATAAAATTGAAGAGAACCAGCACACTGTGAACTTCTGGAACCAACGGGAGAAGCATCAAGGTAAGCCTAAAGCAACGGACGAAGGAGGTGACTGCCGCAAAACCTATATCTCGTTTTTTCTGGGAATGTCTCCAAAAGTGTTCTTCATTGTGAACGACTTTTGCATAACTGGTAAACCATAAGAGATAGACAAAATACACAATTTATGTCATATACATTTTTGTTGTTGGTTGAACCATATTTGAGATAT
Organism: Deroplatys truncata; assembly: GCA_030765065.1. Lineage (NCBI taxonomy): Eukaryota > Metazoa > Arthropoda > Insecta > Mantodea > Mantidae > Deroplatys > Deroplatys truncata. The sequence goes on from CM060980.1 coordinate 162,938,334, forward strand.
TGCTTGTTATTCCCTTAAATTTTCCAATACTTTACTTTTTCTCAAATAGGAATTCTTATTCAATTTTTTATGTCCTGGACATGCAAAGAAAATGGAATGCTCCACATAGCAACCAGCTCTTAAGAGATTTGACTATCGCTTAAAGCCTACCATATTTCCCTTGCACCTACAAGAAAATTAGCAATAAGATTAACATCTCCATTAACATGAGGTATATGGAAAATAAGCGTTTGTAAAAATAGTTTGTACAAGAGTAGAGAAAGTAACACATCAGATTTTTTAAATATCTACAAACGTTCAAAATACTTTTTACAATTACTTATATCCAGTCAGTATAATCTGCAACCGCAGCAACCACTAATAATAATTAAATTATAATCGACATTCGCTGTAATATATATTTGCGGTCTGCTCTCATGACGTTTCAGAGTGAAGGTTTATGCCGGCCATTTCTGTTCCAGAAATTAAACAAAGAACCGACCGAATGTGTAATATTGATTGGTCTAGGGAATATGAAGTGAGTGTTTAAATTTATTCGATACAGCAAACAAGAAATTCGTTGATGGGAATGCACACCCTCTGCCGCCGGAGGGATTAAAACAAAGCATTAAAACGCCGGTTCTCTTTCCGAGCCTTGGAACAAAATACGGCTCTCTTAGCGGCCGGCTTTTGTTTATCTTTCGGCCGAACGTAGTTAAGTTTGGTTCGCTGTGAAAACACATTCCCATCATGCCATATATTATAAAGTCATGTTAGCGGAAAACCTCATACGCATACCACTGTTAAAATTCATTAGGGATCCTTTGCGATTAAAAAAATACTGCAACACTGTAGTAGCTTTTACGTTTTCCTCTTTCGTTATTCCATTCCTGTTTCTTTAAGGCTGTCTTTCTTTTATCCTTTCTGATTCTTGAATTTTACTTTTAACCTTTCTTTGCGCCACCATTCCGTTCTTTCTATTATGATTTGAGAAGATAGTTTGCTACGTTATTTGCACCACGTTTTGGGCGTCAATTTGAAGTAGTTTGTATTGGAGTAGTTGTATTATATTTCAACTGTTGGGGAGCCGAACTTGTAGTAGTTGCAACCGCAGGTATAGTAAACAGTTTCCGGTCGCCTTCACCCCGAATATACTTTCAGGTCGCCTTTGCCCCAAGTTTAAAAAAAATATTAGCTTTGTAATTTGACTGTTTCTTTAAATATAAAACCTTGGCTGCGTCAGTATTATTGTTAGAAACACATTTCTCTTAGCAGGGTTGTGACGCCAAAAGAATGTAGGCTTACACAGATTATGATTTTAATTCTCTTCTTTTATTAATGCTTGACAGGATTTAAATAACACTTCACTGATAGAGAGAGAGAGAGAGAGAGATAGATAGAGCTGTGAGATGTTTTTATTAATTACTTGCAACTTTTAACACGTAAACTATTTTTATCTCACATAAAATACGTATAAAATCTCTCGAGGACGCATCACGCATCCAATTACAATCACTGTCTGCAGGCAACTGAACTCTAAATTTGTAAAATTTTCTCCTTTTCAGTTTCTGATTGGCTAATCCTACCCCAATAGAATACCTTCATTTGACTAAACCTTTTTCTGGTTGTTGATTGGCCATTTTATTAAACTGTCACAAAAGTTACATTATTGTTGCTCCAATAATGACTAATAGCATTATTAAACTGTCTTACTCATTATTGCCTCAAGGTTACCTCATTGTTAGCAACTTTTAACTTATTATTCTCACAGCCCCTACATTATTAAATTACGTAATCATTCATATAACATTATTAAATATGTATACAATAGTATACAATAATATAAACATATACAATGACTGTGATATACACTCCTTATATATTGTTACATACACAATTGCTTTAATGCAGGCTGTTATTGAAATTATATTTTATATAATTTGACTGAAATCATTTAGTGTTAAAACCACTGCCTCAGATGTTACATTTGAGAATGTACCCGGTGACTTCATAGACACTGCATTTGCGATCAAATAGCGCCGAGTATGAATACGTAAAAAAGTTCTTGAGGGTGTACTTTTGATAACCGATGCATAATGCTAGCAGCTACCATAGGGAAAGGCGTATTTATTAATTTCTCTACTACGTATAGTAAGTAGGAGAAGTATTGCATTCCACCCAAACATTCCATACCGATATTTTACAAGAAATACACGTTTTTAGGCACCCTGAATCCAAATAATGCATTTTTGGAAACATGTCCGTGTGTCTGTGAATACGATAACTCAAGAACAAAAGGTCGGATAAATACCAAACTTTACATTTAGGTTCAATATCTTCGAAAGATACGACAGGAAGATTTTCAACAAAATCCCCCACACCCAAAACTAACCTTTACATGGAACATTTTTCGAAATTCTTTGTTTTCTAATAAATCCCTTTAACGGCTTTTTATTAAACATGTGAATGATATTTACATGACAAATAAAATGTATATCTTTGAATTTTCTGGGAATAGCGTATGAAATCCTCTTCATTCTGAAGGGATTTTGTATAACCTTGTATAACTGGTAAAGGTTAAGCGATAGACGAAAGCGTACTATGCAAAAGTTTGGATCTCTTTAAAATACACAATTTATTTCAAATAAGCTTTTTGTAGCATAAGCCGTTTCTGAGATATCCGTTATTAAAGGTTTGAATTGTTCAGTTTTTGGTAATTCTCCTAAAGTCCTTTCAACATTCAGTTGTTTTTCGCGATTGCATGGAAACAGTATGGGATTTTAAGGCAGCGTATAACGTCCAATTGTTAAACATTTGAATACTGCTGTTCCGTTTCTATCTATAACAAAATGGTAATGTAGCTATTTCTGCAAAGGTTTACTTGGATTAAAATGTAGTAGGCTCGCATATAGTGTCCAGTTCTAAAACATTTGACTAACGCTGTTCCCTTTGTATCTATAATGAAATGTGTAATGTAGCTATTTCCGGAAAGATTTATCTATTCGTATGCCACTAATATGCGATAGGTGGTAAGAAAGTCATGCGGATTTTGAGGCAGTATTTTTAACACTTAAATGATTTCAGTCTAATTAGATAATAAAAAATATAATAACAGCCCGCCTTAAAGCAATATGTGTATGTAACAATATATAAAGTGTATAATGTTTATATTATTGTATACATGTTCAATAATGTTTTGTGAATGTATTACGTAATTTAATAATGTAGGTGCTGGGAGAATAATAGGTTAAAAGTTGTAACAATGAGGTAACAATGAGGTAAGCTTAAGGCAATAATGAATTTGAAAGCTTAACAATACTACTTGTGACTCTTGGAAGCAATAATGTATTTTTTTGTGATAGTTTATAAAATAGCCAATCAACAACCAGAAAAAGCGTTAGTTAAATAAAAATATTCTATTGGATTAGGAATAGCCAATCAGAGATTTAAATACAAAAATTTACAAATTTAGGGCTAGAAATCAAGTCAGTTGCTTGTAGACAGCGCTCATAACTGGACACTTTGGTTTTTGAGTGTTCCTAACCGGACGCGAGATGCGTCCTCGAGAAATTTAATACGTATTCGTGTGAGATGACAATAGTTTACGCGTTAAAAAGTGCAAGTAATTAACAAAAGAATCTTACAGCTCTCTATATCAGTGAATTGTTATTAATATCGTGTCAAGAAGTAATAAAAAGGATTGAATTAAGAATTATAATCTGTGTAAGCCTACATTCTTCAGCCGCATCACGCCCTGTTAGGAAATTCATGTCAAAAAAAATAATACTGACGCAGCCGAGGCAAACATAGATATAGGATATTTAAAGAAACAGTCAAAATTACAGAGTTAATATTTTTTTAAACATTTTTTTGGGACGAAGTCTACCGGAAACTTTTTACCATACGTGCGGTTGCAACTACTTCAAGTTCGGTTCCCCAACAGTTGAACTACAATACAACTCCTACTTCAAATTGGCTTTCCATACGTGAAGCAGCAACCTACTTCAAATTGACGCCCAAAACGTGGGGAAAATAACGTAAAGATAAATTCTATTTCAATTTAACACATTTTTTTCCCATTGAAATAGCTTAATACCAGAAATAGATATTTGAGTGCTGTTTCGACATGTTTGATTTAACCAGTTGCTTCTTGTTTAATATTAAATTATTCGTAATGTCACGTGGATAGAAGAATCACTTGTTATATGAGAAATATAATGTAAAACGGATATAGCTGAATTATTTACGGTAGAGAAACTTCATATGAATCTTTCAGGCCACATTTTTTCCCGGTCTGTTTACATTTTCTCTTGCTCCAATGCACATTTCCAGCCCTAAACCCCATATTAATCAGCGGCTGGTTTACGTTAAGGGCTACCTTTCAAACAGAATATTTAGGTAGCCCAGATGTACACCCCTGCGGCGAGAAATTCGCTTACCTGTTAATACCAAAACGTAATGAGGAAAGTGGGCTCAGTTGACAGTGATTAGAGAGGTCGAGTTGATTGTGATTAAACCTTTGTTTGTATTAAGTACCTACAATATGTTAACATTCGAGCGAAACAATCGACAATCGTAATTGATGCGACTATCATTCCAGGACTGCCAACCTGACTCCCTGTTAATATAAACAAATATCAGTGGGATTGGCTTAAAGCACCTCACTTGGTAAACGGTACAGCTTTAAAACTGTTTTCCGTAATTAGAAAAATAGAGGCTTTTGTAGCATTTAAACTGCACGATTAAAAAAATACACACTCAGAGATATATTATCAGTTATATTCGTTAATTGAATAGAGATTTTAGACAGCATTAATTGAATCTAAATGTATTAGTCACTGCAGAAAAAGGTCATAGGTTAGACCAGCTCGATCATCCATATTGTTTGCAAAATTCATAATTCGAATTTAAGTCCATCATCTTTCAAGTATATGACAGGAAGATTTTCACTATTAATCCCACCCCAAACTGCATTTTACGTGGAACAATTTTAGTTATATTTTGTTTCCCAAAAACAGCTCTTAACGATTTTCATTTAAATGGGGAATTAAATTTATTACCAGTTAGTGCACTTTTCCTCTACTCACTTCTGGCTTTTCCTGCGAGCAATAAATTGAGAAAATTGTATAGGCCGAAGAGAAGAATTTTATAATGATGTTAGTCATTAAATAAGCAAGCGGGATGGCTCAGGCGATTAGGTCCGTGACCCACCTTCGGGAGGTCGTGGATTCGATTCCCGTAGCCGACTTTCCTGACCCATGGGGGTTTTCCGCGGGTCGTCATTACATCCCCCGAATTTCCTGTCCCTCCATTTCATCTCCACTCTCATCAGAGTGATATGCCCTGCCCAATGATGGGGTAAATAGTCAGAACCCTGTGAAGTCTTTAAATTAATTGAGTTGTGTAATTTTACATAACTAGAAAATCGCAAGAGACAGCCAAGCGGCCGTCTTTTAGCTCACAGAAACCGTTCATCTTGTTAAAATATAAAATTATTTGTGACATAAAACTTTCGTAGCTATAGCCATTTTCGAAATATCCATGTTATATAGAGTGTAACGTGATGAAACAAGCTTGAAAGTTCACGTTTATATGTCTTCTGATTATATGCTTCTATGCTTATTTGAACGCTCTTTCCGCAAATTGTATTTCGCTAAGGAAGAATGTTTCCGGATAACATAAAATCAGTGGTCAAGCTTTTCTCAGACATTCAATCACCTGATGATTTTAGACAAATTTTATAAGAATATATAAGAACATTGAAAAAGGAATAGAGTTGCAAAAGTAGAACGTTTAATTGTTTACTTTTAGAGAAAATAATAATATGAGAATATTTATTAATTCTTTACAGCATTAATTTATTTTCATTATCATGGGGCATGACACACTACAATTTGTAACAAATGAAAATCATTATATTGTTACATGTTGGGGTGAAGGCCGAAAAGGTTAGCAGAAAATGATTAATTTAGGTCACCCCAACACGCACATGGGGAGCGCAATTCGGGGCAGCAAAAAGTCCGGGACCTCGGTGTGTAAATTTAAGGGGAAGGTGTGGGTTATTATATTACATTGAAAATTACATAACGTGGTCCACGCCAAAAGGAAACACCGTCAAGCCGAAATATAGCTAAGTAGACCCAATAATGCTACGTCTGGTAGCAACAATACAGTACAACAAGTACGCAGCAAGTAAGAGGTATAAGTTTCCAATTGAGTTTCCTGAACGCCATATGCCATCAAAGCAGACTGTCAGCAACATAAACGCTTTTAAAGTATAGCTATACGTATTGGTGATGAACATAGGGGGGCACCTCGCACACTAAGACCTACATAGCTCTCATCACCAGGAGGAAGGAATGAAGTGAAGGAGCCACAGGAGGGCATAAGCAGGCAGATCAGAGAGACGCGCGGAAGTACCTAGCAGTTCCTACCTCTACGACCCGTCCCACTACTAGAACTGCCTGAAGAGGGCGGTGAACGACCCGTGGACCAAGCAGCCCACTAAAACTTTTGAACCAAGTGGAAATGTACAATAAAACATGTAGATATTATTTTGTATTATTAGCCATAAAATTAATAGCAGAAAGCTCCCATAATCTGCTTTTCATATCGTGATTCTTATTTATTATAAATTTGTAGTGAGTCATGGGCCACGATAAGGAAACAAAATTAATGCTGTAAAGGAATTAATAAACGTTACTATATTATGTATCATTACCCCTACAAAAATTTCTACTCTTGTACAAACTATTTTTACAAACGCTTATTCTCCATATGCTTCATGTTAATCGAGATATCGAGATGTTAATCTTATTGCTAATTTTCTTGTAGAGGCAAGGGGAATATGGTAGGTTTTAAGCGATAGTCAAATATTTTAACCCTGGTTGCTATGTGGTGCTTTCATTTTCTTTGCATGTCCAGGACATAAAAAAAGTGAATAACGAATTTGAGAAAAAGTATAAGTATTGGAAAATTTAAGGGAATAACAAGCAATATCTCGAAAACGGTTCACTCATCAAAAGAAATGTATATGTCGTTAATTGTGTATTTTAACGCGATCCACAATTTTTGTGTAGTAAAATTTTGTCTATCTCTTATGGTTTACCAATTATGCAAAAGTCGTTCGCAAGGAAGAATACTTTTGGAGACATTCCCAGAAAATTCGAGATATACATTTCATTTCTCATGACAATATCTTAAGCATATGATATTTTAATCAAAATCGTTAGAGCCATTTTTTAGAAAATTAAAATTTTCGAAAAATGTTCCATGTAAACGGTAGTCTGGTGTGCGGGGGATTTTCTTGAAAACCTGGGTGTCGCATCTCTGGAAGATACTGAACCTAAATACCAAGTTTGGTGTTTATCCGACTGTTCGTTTCTGAGTTATGCTGTTCACAGACACACAAACACACACACACGCACACACACACACGGACATGTTTCCAAAAATGCTTTTTTTTGGATTCAGGGGGTCTCAAAACATGTATTTCCGGTGAAATCTCGGTATCGAATTTTTGGGTGGAATACAATACTTCCCCTACTTACTATACGTAGTAGAGAAAGTAATAGGCAATAAATAAACTTGCTGCTTTTGAGTTATATTTCGCTTTCAATGTTCTTAAAATGCTGTGTAAACTTTAGCTCTAAAATTAACAGGGAGAGAACTTTGAGAAAAACTAATTCTCCACGTAAAATCCCTTTGTCCAGTGATTTGATTTCCACTATAATTGAAGTTGGTAGTGAAATTTATGTGGATGTAACACATAAAATTATATACATATATACTAACATCTAGGGTCACATTGGTCGCCATTGGAGCAATTGCGCATCGGCAGTGATGTTTACTCCTTCACTATTTAGTTAATCTTTGGGTTTGTTTAGATGGTTTTCTTTATAAACATTAAATTCTCATACATACATTTACACACTCACTCTGTGGAAGTATGACTCTAGGGAAGCTGGGGGAATAATTGTGGCTAAAGAAGAATTCCCATCCTCTAGCCCGGAATGGAATCCGGAACCTCTGGATTTGGAAACCACCATGCGAACCACCAGATCACAGGAAATAAGCCTATTTATATATGTTTTGAATAAGGGGGGAAGAAGATTAGATAACTAAAGGTTTTCAAATTAAATACATTCAAAACATATACCAACAAACTTAAGTCAAATAATAATTTTAAACGCCATGTGAGTGTTTAATTACAGAGAGAAGATTATTACCGCAACAAAACAAAATAGAAGCAGCATAATTGTGAAATCTTGGCTGTGGAGTTACATACACACTTTTTGTCTAGGCAGCATGTTTGGTATTCAGCTCCCAATATCGCCTACGACCACCTGTTAACAAACACCTTATCTAATATTTACAGTGCTGACCTCTAGACTATGAAGTTAGTTTACAACTCTTGTGGTCGGAGGGTGGGAAAATGAAACCTCAACTCCAACCCATCCCACTCAAATCTTCCTCAGGAATATCGATAAGTCTTCCCTGTAAACGTTTTTCTTAGTCGACCATTGTTAAGGCGTTGTCCTGCTCTGAAGTGTCATTTAAAATCATGCTACCTATCTGGGGGTAAGAATATGAAAGTCAATAAATAAATAAATACAGTGTGTCCGGTACGTGTGACGTGTTACGCTCACATTACTGCGTCTATCCATTCTTCAACAAACTATTCCTACAAAGTTTATTCATCTAATTCCTGTTAATCAATACTGTGGCGTATTAATAATTTGGGGTTTCATTGTCATTACCAGACATATAGTTGTTTACGTCACTCCTGGCTCGTAGCTTTGCTAGCCACGAGTGGTGGGGACAGCGTCTGTGTTAGTTAAGATTCTGTGAGAACCGGATCGCGTATGCAAGTCGGCTTTTGGATCGGTGGACATCTCCTTTCACCTTTCATGTTTAATAATGTAGGAACCACAAATGGTTGGGAAATAAAGCTAGAAATGCGTGAGCAGATTTGTCTTATGGATTTTGTACTGTGAAAAATCCACGCCTTTCGGTCCTCCGCAGCCAAGTGAGTATACGTACCCTCAGTGTGCGTGCTGGGTATTAGAAATGAACTTCATTTCCATGTGACTTTAGGCCATCTACCCAGCATCTAACAATACAAACTTTTGCATAAATCCTTTTATTACACTTTTCTTTGTATATACAAGAGGAATACAGGATGCTGAAGCGATAGTCAAATCTTTAAATAACGGGTCGGTATGATGAATTTCAAATTTCATACTTTTTACATGATCACAATGAAAGAAACAAATACCGACTTAGCACTTTAAAATGTATAACACATTTGATAATTCAAACAATTAAGAAAGAATGTCTCGGTAATGGATAATGCCACAGCAAATGAATATAAATTGTGTGCTTTATGAAAACCATAGTTTCAATATAGCAAGTGTTAGTTTATCTCTTACGTTTTACCAGTTATACAGAATTATATAAAATGGATTTAAAATGAAGAGGACTTTACATACTATTCGTAGAAAATTCAAGATGTGTGTATAAATTATTGGATAATTTCATAAGGCTATGTTTTCACCAAAACTTAATATAAATGATCATACCACAATTTGAAAAAGAGAAGTTTATAGTTTGTGTCGTACATGTGATTTTCATTTGTCATTTAGTGAGAAAGGTACATTGTTTTTGGAGAAAATGGCTTGAATTTGCGCTAACAGACCTTCTTGTAGCGTTTCTCCGTTCATTTTGACGGTAATTTGGACTTCTGCACCTCCCGCGTCGTCAATCCGAAGGTGGTACGAATAATTTCGCGACACAGGATGTATGTGTCATCAAGGGAAAGGACGCTCGGGAAGGCCAAGTGTAACTAAAGAAACGATTGAGAGAATCCGCCAACCGTTTTACGGAAACCTAAAAAACTCCGTACGGAGAGTCAGTCGACAGCTGAAGATGTCAACATCAACAGCGTGGAAGATTGTACGGAAGCGAATGAAGTTATTCCAGTACAAACTGCAGCTGGTGCAAAAACTGCAGCCTAATGATCCAACGAAGAGTCTGGCGTTTTGTGGGAATTTTATGGCCTCGATCGAAAAGGATGAGGGTTTGCCGGAACGAATCATAATGAGCGATAAAGTGGCATTTCATTTATCTGGGAAAGTCAATAGACACAATGTTCGAATATGGAATCTGAGAACACCAAGCCATTCAGATAGAACGTGAGAGTCCAAAAGTAAACGTGTTTTGTGCTGTTTCTAAAAGACGTGTGTTTGGTCCACTTTTTTAGCTGAGAACACATCACTGGAAACGTCCACCTGGATATGTTCCAAAATTGGTTAATGTCACCCATCACAGACGAAGAGGAACAGGGATTCCTTTTCCAACAAGACTGGGCCCCTCCACATTGGCATATGAATGTCCGTGGGTACCTCAATCGAACCTGACAAATAGATGGATTGGTCGTGCAACAGCCACAGACAACCCGTTTCCACATGTCCATCCCGTTCAGCTGACCTTATAATGTGATTTCTTCGTGTGGTCAAGGATGCGTTTACGTCCTTGCACTTCCGGCGACGTTGCCGGAATTGAGAGGGCACATTACCGCAGCCATCGAGAACGTGACACAAAACATGATTAAGAGGGTTTGGAGTGAATGGGATCTCCGGCTGGACGTCTGCCGTATTAAACATGGTGCCTCACATCGAGTAAATCTAAGGTGAACTTTCCTCTGTCAAATGGTGGTATGATTATTTATGTTAACTATTGGTGAAGATATAACCTTATGAAATCGTCGAATAATTTGTAAACACACTGTACGTTTTATTTGTTATACAAATATATTAGAGATACGCCCTTTTTGTAGTTTAATGTTCTTACTCATACGGCACCACAGGCGGTGGATACTGATGATGCATGGGAAGAATAATAATAATTGGGAAAGAAATTTTTGGAATAAGTGTTCCAAACGTAAGTTTTGGGCAATCGTCAGTTATGAGCAGTGATGCCCAACCGTAAGTGAAACAGGGAAGGGTGGATTTACCCCCTCGTACTGTTCGCGAAGCTATGACGCATTCATGTGCTCATGGATTCTGCAAAATCCAATGTTTGGTTACCTTGTAACATGTCATTGCGACCTGCTGTGAGTGAGTGGGTGAGTGAAGGGAAAATGCTTATAATACAAAACGAAAGAGGTGGGGTAAGGCGACAATGTGACGTCATAGCTCATAAGGGGCAAGGTTGGGCTTCATGACTATGAGGACAGAGGAAAACCTTGAAAGAGTAACTCGGTCAGGGAGGACTATCCAATCCGGATTTGAACCATAGATCTCTCGTTCAAGAGTTCGTGACTTAACGACCTCGGCATGTTGGTATGGTATTTAAATGAAAATCGTTATGTTCATGTTTAGAAAATTAAAAATAATGAAAACTTTTCCATGTAAAGGGTGGTTTTGTAAGAGCGACATTTTTTAAAAGAAGGGGACGTGGCTAAGTGGTTAGATTGCTCGCCTCTTCTGCGTTCAATCCTAGGGAATCGCATGTGGGATTTGTGGTGGACAAAGCTGCGTCAAAGGTTTTCTCCGGGTTCTCCGATTTCCCCGGCCATTCATTCCATCAATTGCTCGATCATCACCTTTCCTTTCATTCACCTCACCGCCATTCCATATCATATCCTTGCTACAATACCAGACTCTGCGTGATCACCCATCCTGACAGTTCTCTCTGATCCATAGTCTGTGCTCATCAGCAGGCGTCTGATCCCAGGCACCCGCTGGTAAGTCTTGGGGGGTGTAAGCTCTAACAACGGGGAGGGTAAACAGAGAAAGAAGAGGAAGACTTTCTTGAAAAGCTTGAATAGCAAGCTTGAAACACTTTAAACTTAAAAATAATATTTATGCACTAATTTTTGAGGTAGTAAATTGCCACCAGTTTGTTTTTCGTGATTTTTTAAGTATTTGATTATCATTTCAGCCGCCTATATTTCCCCTGTACCCACAACAAAATATGTAATGAATCCATCTCTGCAAAATTTTATAACTATTAGCATTAAGTAGACAGAAAAAATCAATAAGGGCTAAAATAGTACTGACCCTGCTTTAGATCAAGTCCTAAATTTTAAATACTTAGCCTATAACATGGGCTAAGTTAAACCATAAAACAGCTAGATACTGAAATAAAAATAGCGCTTTTCGAAGGATGTGAAAGCACTTCAAAAATAACATTTTGTTTTGTAAAATAAGAACGGAGACACTACTAAAATTGTACAAAGTATTAGCAGTTCCAATTCTGGTTTATGGATCCGAATGGCATCCGAATCCTAGCAAAGAAACTAAAAGAGAGAGTCCAGCTTGCTGAAACAAAATTTTTTACGCTTGGTTACTGGTAAAAAACCTCAAAGACAAAATTCCTACTGAAGTCATACGGTGCTACGTTGGACTTTTCCATACCCATATGATGTGGGTCGTGTTCTACAGGTTGAGCAAAAAGACTACGAACCGCCTGCGCGGTGTTTTTCCTGTCCGCGTCCTCCGCGCTCGTTGCCGTCTGCTGCTATAGTAAAAAGGAGTGGATGAAAACATACATTTTTAAAACTACATTTAAAGGCCTTACTTCCAACTTTATGAAATGAAATGCTGAAACTGTCCACCTTCGTTGTCCATACATTTTAGCACCTCTTTAGGAAACTATCCATCCTGGAATTTTTGGGGGGAATTTTCTAAATGATGGCCGATGTCGTCTAATGTTTCTTCGGTAAGAACCGAACACCGTCTTATAGATTTCTTAGCTTGAACACTTCCTGTGGCCTGAAACTTACAGTAAAATTCATGGATTGTTGTACGGCCTGGAACTTTTACACCTGGGAATCTTTCTGCAAATTGTACTTTCATAATATATATTGTGACTAAGTGCAGGACAAAATAATAAGTAACTCGTAATAACTGAACCGCATCACATCCTATCAACTCAAAACTACACTTCAGACTGCACAGCAAAACTACATCAGCGTGACTGTTTATAGCAGCAGTGTGTTATCATGTTTTTATCGTATTTCCACACGCCCAGTGGAAAAACACCGCGCAGCCGGTAATATTGTTCACGAAATACCCCTCCGGTGTAACTTAAAGCATACAGTGTATAAGGCAAACCCACACACCCTGGAAGATTAAAAAACAAAATATCCGCCAGGAAATTTCTCAACGTGAACTACGGCGAGTGATGGATACTTTTCTAAAGAGGTGTATGGATGACGACAGTGGCCAGTTTCAGCATTTCCTTTTATAAAGTTGGAAGTAAAACGTTTAAAAGTAGTCTTAAAAATGTTGTATGGTTTCATCCGCGCCTTTCTACGATAGCGACAGACGGCAACGAGCGCCGAGGGCGCGGACAGAGAAAACACCGCGCAGGCGATTCGGAGTCTTTTTGCTCACTCACTATTATGTAGGAGCTAAGAGTTGAAAGGAATAACAGCAAATTAAGTTAATCGTTTATTACAAAATCTTTGCATTTGTTAAAAATTCCATTAAAATAATAAATCAGCTAAAAATGCTAGAATTGCAAATAATTCGAAAGAAAAGACAATAACGCAATGCGCTCTTTCACCTTGTTACAAAATCGAAGTTACTATACAAAATCGTAATTGCCTCAATTTACAAAGAACAGCATATAAACGCTTCTCCTGGATATACTAATTTGGAAACACCAAGAGTAAGAATGAATTTGCAGCTTACCAAAAGATTGTGATTAATTTAGAAAGGCCAAAACATTACTCTTGGAGAATTATGCCAAATTCTCACCGTCAGGAAAAGAGTACCAAAGATATGACAAGGTGTCTGCTCGATCCCTGTACGAAGAATGCCGATCCGTCTTGCCCGGGAGTTGCTGCTGTTGGCCACGAGCTCGACGGCGCTGGAATTAACGGCATGAGACAGCAGCCAATCGTAGCCCTGGACGACCATAGTGTCGTGCTACCATGAGCTACGTCATGAATGACGACATTTTGCTCGAACCTTCACTTTGTTACTTGCTGATCTCGATGAATGACATCATCATACAAGAATAATTGTGTCGTTCATGAGCTGGTTGCATGTGCCACAACCAGAGGAGAGGGAGAAAAACGGCACAACGGCTAGAATTAACATTTTTAATCTGAATGAATGCATCTAAAAATATATACGTATTTGAGTCATGTTTTAAAAATGAATGGAATTAAGTTGCCATATATACTATTCCATTACAATCCAAAGAAGAGTGATGCGTAAAGAACGACCAGAAAAACGATGAAGCAAGCATTTGATTTAGTCTGGAGCTGGAACGGGCCATTTGGACGCAAACCATGAAGCTGATGATATTTTAGACAGAAAAATATACTTTTATAAGATTACTGTGCAGAAGAGATATAGAAATAAACGACACTGTGTAGAGAAAGTCATGTGAATGAAGCACATGAGACGTTTTTAATGTTTCATGGTTTTTAGAGAGAATGTTTTATATAATCCGCATGTTTTAATACTAGATAACTCTGAAACGTGTTTTTCTAACCCAAGAGTAAATGGATTGAACGAAGGAATAATGACAGATTTGTACTTAAAAATATATTACATAATTAATTAACAAGCCGAATTTCTTTCATTTAATAAACTTATATTCAATCACATACATAATTACCTTTTTAGAAACGCTTATTCTTTCACAATTCTTTACATTTGTAACGGCTTCGATACATTAAATTAAATTACAATAACTACGTACTTGCCTCCTGCTCTCACATTTAGCGATACCTTTGAAATCTAAACCCCAATAAATGTATATTTCGGACGATCAACCTTTCCCCGGTGAATAATCACAAAACAGAATTTTGAATCAGTTAAGCCAAAAAGGAATTTAGAAATACCGTCGCGGAATGCCTTCTGTCTAAACGCTGTCCTGCTGTTTCCCTCGTGACCTCTCTCGCCGTCGAAGAAAGACTCATCAGCCTTGTGAAGTCACGTTGAGGAGAGCTGCAACTAATCCGGCGCCTGCGCAGTCGACGATCACTATCGCCTGACGCACTACACAACTCAACTTAACTGCGCGCTTTCTTCTTGTTGTTGTCGTCTCCTTGACAAGCCACTACCACAGTCGTTTCACTTCTGTTCCCATACATGTCAATCTTCCTTTAGTAGAACCCATCATCGCTTAGAGTAGGTTTCTCCGGGGAGGGCAATTTGGCACAACTCGTGTGAGCATTTCGCATAACTTTGATGAATATCTAACTAGACCATGAACTATGATTCACCAACAGTCCAATCCAGGTTTAAAACATGTATTTTACATTTTGCAAGCGTGCGTACTCGAGTGGGGAATCCAAGCTGCATTATGTAATGGGATAATTGTAAGTTTATGCGATTTTCCAATGCTTTATTTACTTTTAACAGCAGCAGTGCATTAATCATTGAATTATATCTTAGTTGGTATCCGGGCACTCCTGACATAGTGCACTCTTACTTCATCGCTACAGTTCATTTAAAATAGCGTTGCGGAAACATTGAACTGCTTCGATTCGGAAACACTTATCTATGGATAAATCAGAATTTTAATAGCTTAAATGCCAATAATAAGCAGGCTTAGAATTCCTTTGTGCAATCTAGAACAAAAACGCTCCCAAAATAAGCAAAAAGCTTGTTATATGTTTCATTAGAACTCGGTAACCGAGGGTCTGAAGAGTCTTCTTCGTCTTTTCACACCTCTTCCTTCATATATTAGGCATTTCTGCCTGTTACAATTTGAATATTACCTCTTGATTCATAGGATTACCTCTTGTACATTATCACACTTTATTGTTCACTTCAACAGTTTACAAGAAAAATTTTCAAATATTCTTTTAACAGTTGACAAGCTTGGACAAGACTTGACAAGAACTGACAATACTTGACAATGTCATAATTGTGTATTTACACGTTGTCTCTTTCCTAAGCTTAATCTCTTCAGAACACTTGATAATTTGTTATGTGCAAAGCAAATTACAATTTGCAATAAAATATTGCTCTCTACGTAATATTACATAGTACTTTCACGTATTATAGCTCATGAAATCATATTACGATTAAGGAATACGACTTGATAGATTAACCACACTATAATATAACATTGCATTAATGCATTATTGTACCTTGGGAAATCTGCCGGCAATTTATTAATATGGCCTTGTTTTCTTCTTCTGGTAATCCATGGAGCCCAAGTCGCACAGACATGGATAGTTTTCGTATAACCTACGAGGGCCACTATTTATATTTTGATCCTTGGCAACCCTGAATGTTCTAGGTGCCATCTGGCGTTTCCAATGGAAACTTTTGACACTTTTGACCATCATATACCTCAAACATTTTGTTAATAGAGCGTCATTTGTTTTGTTTACACTAACTTGAAAATTGTGTGTCAACTAAAGCATGGAATTAACTCGTGAAAATGTTCGTGCAATGATTTATTACGACTTTCGATGTGGATTATCAAGACAAGAGTGCATCGATCAACTAACTTCCACATTTGGCGACGAAGCTCTATCTTTTGCCACTGTGAAACGCTGGTATAACGAATTTAATCTTGGCCGCCGTTCGCTCAATGATGAAATTCGTGAAGGTCGTCCAAAATCAGTTGTTGTGCCAGAAAACATTAATGCTGTGCAAAAACTAATAAATTAAAATGTAAACTTTAGGGTGACCAAAAAATCAAAATAAGTGTTGATAAAGAATAGGATCTCCCAAGAAATCGTTTGAGCAACAGCTCGCAAACCACCTAATAAAGCATAATTAGAATTTGATGACCAACCAGCCAATATAACAGTATAAACCCCAAAGATTGTCATGCGACATAGTGGGAGATTAAGACAACCCTAGGCATTAGTTCCACCAGCATATATAAAATATTGCATGATTATTTAGCCGTGAAAAAGATTGGATTCCACATAATTTGACGCAATCTCAAAAAGATGCTCGTGTCGATTGGTGTACAAAAATGCTCAAGAAATACAATGGCGGTGCCTCAAAAGACGTATATAAGATTATAGAAGGTGACGAATGATGGATCTATGGGTATGAACCGGAACGACTGTATGGGTGTTTCAAGATGAAGCAAATCCAACAAAAGTTGTTCGCACTCGAAGCACTTCGAGGCAAATGGTCGCCTGCTTTTTCAGCAAAACTGGCCATGTGGCAACAGTGCCTTTAGAGGAACGTAAAACGGTCAATGCCGAATGGTACGCACATCTCGTCTAGCAGCAGAGTATTTGAAGGCTCAAAAAATCGAGTTGATGGGTCATCCGCCATACAGTCATGATTTGGCACCCAATGACTCCTTTTTGTTCCCGAACATCAAGAATAAATTGCATGGACAACGATTTTCGTTGGCAGAAGAAGCCGTTGATGCCTTCAAAAACCATATTTTGGAGGTGTTTCAAGAAGACTGGAATAAATGCTTTGACAAACGGATGCAAAAGTGTATTGATCATAAAGGAGAATATTTTGAAAAACAGTAAAGCAGTTTTCAATAAGAAATTACTTTGTTTTAATTATTAGACTCAAAATATAAATAGTACCCCTCGTAAACAGGTGGCCATTTTGTTTTACTTTTCGCTTTGTCATGTTGCCGATTTTGTGACGCACTGTAAATAGTCGTATTTCATTGACGAAAGCCATCAAATAATTGTCAAACGTTTGATCGTTTAGAACATGTCCTTATTTGTTTTCCAGACTTCCAGAGACTTTTAAAGTATTGGAAGCAGTTTACCAAGAAAAGTTGTGAAGTTTTTACAACTCTTGGAAATTGTTGTAAATCATTGAATTTGAAAAAAAATGATCGTATTCAAGAAACTTAGAGGTCTTCTTATACGTCTCGTTACTCTTGTTTTATAATTCATAAGCTAATGTCATAATATTCATTTATAATTCAATAGTAAAAAGATATTACTCTATGGGGCAGAAACTTGGGTAATGAATAGACAACAAGAAAGAAAATTATTAACAACAGAGAAGATTTTAGTTGGAGGGTTTTTCGAATCTCAAGAAATGGTAAAATTAGAAACGTAAAGATTCGGGAAGTAGTGGATGTATTGGAACTAATAGAAGAGAGAATATTAACATGGTTCGGCCACGTGAAAAGAATGGGAAATGATAGAATAGTAAGAATGGTGCAGAATGGGAAGCTGAGGGAAACACAGGATAAGAAAGGCAAGAGAACAATGAATTATGGAGAAATAAAATTATGAACGCGTTGTAGAAAAATCTGCATGGAGGATAATTCCTAAAATAAATAAAATGAAGATAATTTTTTCAAATCTCTTCTCTGGATTATACCCTCATCTTATATTCTTTTGCTGGATGATACTCCTTATTTTGTATTCTTTTGCTTTATCATTCACATTTGTCTTATTTCTTCATTTCTTTAAAGGTCGTTTTTCTATATCCTACAATTGCCCTTAGGAATTTGATTTCACTTACTTGGAGTGTGCTTTTATTTTTTATTCGCCAATCGAGATTTCACTATAATATAATGATTTTGTCACCGAAATCACTTAAATGGTTTATAACTATGTGTCTTCTTGCTAAATTTTTGATTAACTCTTTAAAATGCCATTCAAATAATTAAACCCTTACATTTTATTAGCTTAATCAGCTGGCTGCCCGACATTGCATGTAACTTTGTAAGCTCAAATGACGAGTAAATTTCGTTTACCTCCCCGCGTTCTTCATGAAATTATTTTACAATGATCTTTAAGTATTTTATGGTGAATCCTCCCCTTCTCCGCTTATAACTGACATTTCGCAAAGAGGCGTAGGTACAAAGTGAATGGTCACTGAGGCAGTGCTATGTCTGCAGGTGTTTACATAGTAGTTTCGCTTTGATAAGTGTCGCGTGGTTGCGTGCTTGCAGCTCGAGCCAGGTCATTCAGACAAAAAAAATAGTATTAATCAGTAACGAATACACAGATCTGTGCGGCTGAGACTGGAAGGCTGTGTTCTGACATTTTCAGATACGGCATCTATCTTCTGCACACATTTTTTTTACGTACAGAAATAATATTAAGAATTAATGGATCATTGCAGTTAGAACGTGGGCCTGCGAGCCTCTTACATCGATTCGTCCACCAAGGCGGGCATGCTTTAGCACAAGCTTATTATGAATAATACACTAATAGAAAATAATTTAATTCTATGGCACCTTTAGGAGTACATAAATATAATACAAATAGGATTTTGCTTAATCTTCTAAACTTTAGGGCACCAATTGGTGACACGTAGTTGTACTGGCTGTAGAGCAACTGTCATGGAACTAAATGACTTAACACGTGTGCTCAGGTTTGCGTCAAGCATATCATGAAATGTTTTTGTTTAACGAACAACTTTCCGGAGCACAGCCTGGAATCAAACCCGGAACAGGGAATCGAACCACATATAGCAGGCAGTTTCTCTACTGAATGAGCTCTGGTACCAGTATTAGCAGTTAAAGTGTTCGATTGATCTTTCATTTAGCGGTATCTTCTCTGTCACTAATGGAGTCCCCTTTGCAGTTCTGCTTAGGCAAACCTTTTAGCATCCGCGCTATCCGGTATAAACTAACTTCAACTAAGGACGGCTTGTGTGATAGACATGAGATCCAAAAATTTTTATTCTATTTTATTGTTCTATTATAGCATTTATTAGTGGGCCTCAAAACTCCTAATTTTAAATTACAGGTCCAGATTAATTGTTTTAAACATAATGTTTCTCGTAGTGGCTGGAGTAATCTTTCAACCCAAAGATTCTGCCTTCAAGAGATTTCCTACCTTCCTGTACCGCAAGAGAGGGATGTACTAAAAAGCAATTCTTTATTTTTAATTCTTCCCCATTTATATTTCAAGTTTCTGTAGCTTTCTGACAATTTAATGGAGTATTTTCCTATTTCGCTGTTGCTGGTACACAGGTGTGCCGTCCGCGTCTTGAGGATTTACCTCTCGGAACAATAGCAGAAAAGGAAGAAAGGAAATTGCTTCACAGCCTGAGACAGCAGGTGAGAGTAGTGCGGCGGTAGCAGGTGCGCTACAGTCGCATCTCCATCACCTCGCGTCGAACCGCTACCCGTGTTCCACATTTATGGCTGGATCAGGATCGCTAACCTACTTTTGTTTTACGAGATTTCAGAGCTCGGCAAAATATGATTACTTCTCTGAAATACGCTTTCAGTTGTAGATATTTAAATATACGGCAATATTCTTTAGAATTCCTTGGTGGTGGATTTTAGCACCAAAATCTGTGTAACAGTCATACGACTTTCTTTACCTACTCTCTTTCTGAATATTAATTTAAATTAATCTTATAGGAACACCTTGATCGCAGGGGTAGAGCAGTGGTCTAGTTTCTGGCGCTTGTACGAGGGTCCGGGGGTGCGAAGTTCTATTTCCGGCCCTGGGGTAGCGATTTGAAATCGGCTCTAACCACGTCTTGCTCATCTGGCCTACCAAGCGCGATGGCTCACGTGGTTACGTCAGTGGCCCGCATTCGGGAGGTCTCGGATCGATCCCCGGCAACAGCCCACTCCGGCTCATGGGTTTTTGGAAGTTTCTGTGGGTCGCCAGGCGTATGTTTGTAGTAGTTCATCCTCTACCACGACTTTCCTTCCTCTAATTTCCTACACACATCATCTTCCTTGTCAACTGTTTCAGGGTTGTAGGACCAGGTGATGGTGTTCGGCAGGTTGCAGCTGTGCGGTAGTTTCTCCCCTGGCGCCGCTGCGGTACCGCTAAGTTAGGTCTCTCCTGAGCGTGGGCTTCGGCTCCGGGGACCCTAGAGGTTATAGCTTGTGGGCAGGGATCATGCGGAGTCGGATGCGTGCTTGCCTGTCCGTGCTTACGCCCGTCGGCATCCGGATCTGGTTGTCCTTCGGGTCTCTTCCCACATCCTTACCTCACAGGGGCCACGTTGGAAGCAAAAAGGGCCCACTGGCCTACTTGCGGTGCTCTCCCCCGGTTCCGGGAGCCCCTCCGTGATACGTACCTTTATCTTAACCCTTAAGGTCTAACATGTTTCGGAGTTCACAGTAAAAGCTGTTAGTCCTCTCATTCCACCGCCGTCATCATCACCCTACCATCGGGGGCAACGGATTTCGCTCCCTTGGTACCTTCACTTCAGAAATGGTTCCAGTTATTGCTTGGTAGTATGAGCTAATCCACGAATGTCATAGGCTATGTGGGAGGCGTTAGAAACAACGAGCTTATTCAGGTTACCAAAACAATTCATTTGGCTGATGCATCATTTCAGGGCGGTCAACATTTTAACTTGAGTCTCTAGATATATAACCGGAAAAATCAGACAACCTAAAACGATTTACTATTTCGGTTCTGTGCTAGTATTGTGAGACCTTATCACATATGTAATGTTATTATGTTAAATTGTAGTATAATTGTAACAGATCCTTTGATATATCTGTATAGAAAAGTTTGCCTGACACTGTCATTATAATTTTTTTTCCAGAATTTGTCTTCTTGGAGCATTTTTAAACTTTACGGCTGCATACATGTCAGCTTGTCAGATAAATGACCTTAGTTCTGTAGTCTCCTTTCTGCAGCAACTGTTGAAGTGTAGCAAAGGCTGCATAGGGGCTATGTGTGTCACATATATTGTTGTCATGGATTTCACACCTGGTGTAACTTTGGTCATGTCACTGAAGTACCCAGATCCATATATACCTAAAACCATAAAAAATTCGAATCAAATTGACCGGTGTAAACGATTTGAACCCGAGACCTCTCGAATGCGAGCAATAACCGCCTGAAATAAACAATACACTGGGCATCAATGGGATTAAATGATGTTCCTAGTTTTCGTCCGGTTTCTCTAACCACTGAGCTACCATGACAATATGCCGGTAGGACATTAAATTGCCCAGCACTGGGAGCTTTGTGCTTCAAATTCCGGATCTACCATTCTAGCCTTGTCCTAAGCACATGGCTAGTGTGGAAGAGTAATTAATTAATAGTTTGGAACTTTAATAGTGGCAAATATTTATTTACAACTATTACAAGAACGACACATCTTGAAACTTTTACAGTCTTTCAATTGAAGTAGATAATTTGTTTACGTTATTTGCCCCACGTTTTTGGGCGTCAATTTGAAGTACGAGTTCTATTATAGTTCAAATGTTTGGGAGCCAACTTGAAGTAGTTGCAACCGCACGTATGGTAAAAAGTTTCCGGTAGCCTTCGTCCCAAATGTACTTTCAGGTGGCCTTTGCCCCAAGTTTAAAATTTTAACTTTGTAATTTTGACTGTTTCTTTAATATTATATATTTATGTTTGTCTCGGCTGCGTCAGTATTTACTTTTAGAGACATGAATGTCTTAGCAGGGAGTGGTGCGACTGAAGAATGTAGGCTTACATAGATTATAATTTTACTTCACTCCATTTATTAATCCTTGACACAATTTAAATAACACTTATGGTATAGAGAGCTGTGAGATTCTTTTATTAAATACTTGCACTTTTTAAACACATAAACTATTTTCGTCTCACACGAATGCCTATTAAATTTCTCGAGGACGCATCTCGCGTCCGGTTAGGAACACTGTCTACCACGCGTCCAGTTACGAGCACTGTCTACAAGGAACTGACTTGATTTCTACCGCCTAAATTTGTAAATTTCTGTATTTCAAGTCTCTGATTGGCTATTCCTAATCCAATAGAATACTTTTATTTACCTTAAGCTTTTTTTGGGTTGTTGATTGGCTATTTTTATAAACTGTCACTAAAATTACACTATTGCTTCCAAGAATCACAAGTAGTATTATTAAATTTTAAAATTCATTCTTGCCTCAAGGTTACCTCATAGTTACCTCATTGTTAGCAACTTTTAACCTATTATTTTCGTAGCTCCTACATTATTAAATTACGTAATACATTCACATAACATTATTACACATGTATTCAATACTACAAACATATACAATAACTGTAAAATACACTTTTTATGTTGTTACTTACACATATTGCTTTAAGGCGGGTTGTTATATATATATATATATATATATATATATATATATATAGTTAGTCTGAAATTATTTGTGTTAAAAATACTACCTGAGTAATCACCAGCATTTTTTATAGTCCATTACCAGCGATGTGGAAACCGTAGGGTCTCTGTTGCAGCGCTTGTTTTGTTGAAGTTCCTGATGGGGAGATCTAATGCCTGCAGAATTTCGGTAACAGATCTGAATCGAATTCTACGAAGCGGTTTCTTCATCTTCAGGATTAGATCATGCTCCAGGGGCTTAGGTCCGGTGAATGTGGAAGGTGGAAAAGCACTTCCCAACCCCAGCGACGATTCAGCTCAGTTACAGGTTGTAACACGTGCGCTCGAGCGTTGTGTTGCAAACTGATGGGAGTATTCTATGAAAAGTATCGTCATTTCTTCACAGCGCTGCTTTGAGATGATGCTCCAAAAATAACAGAAATACTATGTAATAATATTTTGTCCTTACTGTATGGTATGTGTTAGGATAACGCCATCACAGTCGTACACAAGCACCATAACTTTCACAATTCTCACCCTCCTCGCCACACTGTTATATATAGTAACGGAGTTCCCCACATGCTACAATGAGATCTAAATGAAATTGTCTTGCTGTGCGACCGCGAAGACATTTCAATTTGTTCTTCGTGTTTTGTGAACATGGCAAAAACACAACAGTTTAGATTTGTAGCTCATACAGATCTATCTTCTACTCTTTCCTTTAGAGTAGAAAGGGAGAGTCCACTTATTGGGTGGTGGGAAGACAGAACAATTACGAGAGGATAATTACTTCCTTCTCGTTTGGTTTCCACAGTAGTGGTGCCACTATTAAAGTTTCAACCTACACTTAAACTCTAGCGCAGCACTCATTGGTCCTGTAAACACCTCTGCCTGTAACTGACATGGGAAATTGAAATATATTATAGTGACTCTCTAGAGGTAAGTATAAGCCAAAGCTTTAGTGACTAAATGGGCAGTGAGCTAAGTTTTAACTACAGCGACCCTATAAAAAGATGCCAACCTAACAGGTATAATATAACTAAGCTTCACAATACATAAACAAGGGCATATATGAGGAACAATTGCCAGTTATGAATAGAATATGAGAACCCGAATATTACCAGATTCTAGTAACTTATCCATAGTGGTAGAACAAATCAAAGTAATCCGTGTTATATTGTAACCTGTATATAAGCTTAGAAGGGGTCTAATAGACACAAATATTAAATTTCACCCAAAAATTCGATATAAAGGTTTCACCAGAAATGCATGTTTATGACCCCGAATTCTAAATGAAAGTCTGCGGGGTTGCTTACATATGAATTTCCATAATTTTCTATAATCTATTCTTGTTAATCAAGATACACTTTCAATGCGCAATTACATATTTAGTTTTAGGATGGATAAAATCATTACATCAGCCTAAGGCCAAACTAAAACATCAAGAACATAAATAGTAAAAACAGCAACAGCCTTCCATTCTAACATTTACAGAAGCTCAATACCTAACTTGAAAAACTCAGTAGTCCAGTTTACACAAAACCACTCAGGGATGATCCACCAGTTCCGCTGATAATAAGAAGTGAAGTGAGGAAAGCTATAAGAGTCATGAAGAATGAGAAATCACCTGGCGATGACGAAATCTTAAACGAATATCTAAAAGCTGGAGAGGATGAACTAGTAGAAGTATTGACAGACTTCAATAAAATCTTCCTGGCAGAAGATATTCCAGAATTATGGCGAACCAACAGCATCATACTAGATGCATAAGAAGGGATCAAAGGACGACGTGAATAATGATTTCCCAATCAACTTTCTGGCAAATGTTTCGATTATAATAACAAGAAGAATAAATAGATGCTAGAATGAGAATCAACCTATAGAACAAGTGGGATTCCATGCTGGCTTCTCAACTATACATCATTTACAAACTGTATTCCAAAAATGGAAAAAAGCGCAGGAATTTGACCTGAAACTATACTTGGCTTTCACAGATTTTACAAAAGCCTTCGACTCTGTAAAGCATGTTTCAATCTTGATGTCTCTACAAAGTAAAGTATTAGAAGAAAAATACATAAGGATACTCGCCAAGTTACATTCAAACATAGAAGCAAGATCCAACTGGTTTATTAGTCTGTTAGTAAATAACTTTCGGAAAATAAGAATGGATTGGTGAATCCAAATTGATAGGAGGAAACTCCGGGACTTAAGCTTTTCACACGACATCATCGTGTTTGCAACATCCACGGAAGAGTTGAGACGAGGCATACAAAAGCTATCCCCGCAGAGCAAGGTAGCAGTACTGGAATTGAACCCCCATAAAACAAATCTCATGACAAATAGTACTGAAGAAATTATCAAAGTGAACAACTACGTCTATCTTGGCCAAATAATGTCATTCAGTTATGCTGCGCGCAAGAAGTCTAAAGAATTATTTCAGCAGCTTGGTCAAAATTTATTCGCACAATCAAGGCATAGAGCATTAAACCAAGGAAAGCCATTAAGGACAGCTGCAATTTACCTTTTCTACTGTATGGAGCCCAAACTTGGTCCTTAACAGGCAGAGAAATAAAACTGTTGTAAACCTATCAAAGGAAAACGGGGTAGAAAGATTCTTGGCGTCAGTCTTCAGGATGGAATCAGCAATTGAGACCTGAAGAAGATGACAGGCAACGGCGTAACAATATCAGCCCTTCACACCAAATGGAAGTGGGCAGGCTACATCATGAGAATGGACTACACCAGATGGATACATAAAACAATAGCTTTGGACCCAAGAACTGCTACAGAAAAGTAGGACCAAGGGAAGACGACCTAAAACCCCACTTTAGAACCAACTATACTACAAATACCAAGGACCTACGCGAGTGGTAGCTACTGGTAGAAGCAGCATGGCATGATGTCTCTCCTTCACTGCCTAAGCGGGATTACCTTACCAGCCAGGAGGGCCTTGCTCTTCAGGGATTATTGGGGCTAATTCTTAATAAGCACAAAGCCGGCTAAAGGGATAGTCACGGCTTCTAAATCCCATGCTGTTTGCATGACCAGGAGAAAAGAATAATATAGTAAACAACTTAGTAAAATCCCTCTATCTAGGACTACGCGAGTATTTAGGAGAGATAAATTCCCCACTCTACTTGTCTTTTACCTTTAGCTACTGAATTATCCAATGAGGTGTCTTAAAGACGAAGTGGGCTGATACGCGGGAAACAACTGTCACGTCACTGTTGTGAAAACATCAATTTTATAGTTTAGAAAAATTTAGTAGGATTTTTTTAATATAAGGGCGCTCAACTTCTAGGTCATTAGCGCTAATAGGATCTTGTTTTCATCGTGATAACCCCAAAACTACAATCCTTATTCCAGTTCTGTAAGAGGTATGTTAAATGGCACAGTTTTGAGATGATGATGATGATGATGATGATGTATGATTGGTCTCCCTGTAAAAAAGTTCAAGCCGCTAGTTTTCTTTGTAAAATTTAAACTGAAATAATTTGTATAAAGAAAATCAATCAGCGAAGAACTTTTTTCCTTGATGGATAAATGGATATAAAACGCTATGAAATACCCTAAAAAGTGTGAATTAACTTTGATAAGATATCCTAGGATAATACCGCATGTATGTGAAATGCTATCGCTAGTTATGTGCAAACATTTGTTTTCACATCCGTTGCACCTTTGCGTGACCTGTCACAGCAATCTACAAGCACAACATTTTTGTTGTAATGCTTTTGTGTCTTTAGTCCTGCTTCTAAGTTGAATAGTTACAACCGTAGTGTGATAAACGATTTTATGAGAATAAAATAAAATAGAATACGGGCTAGGCGAAATTACAGTGTACTGTGCTTCAGCAGCGACTGAGAAGCAGAGTAGGAGAGGCATAACCACCCAATTCAGTTAGAGAGGGGGAAAACATGACCAGGTGAGTTACCCCTCCCAAGGGGTTTTTCTAAATTGCTGAACTATAACCATTTATCATTTGAAAACGGTATAAGAATTTAAAAATTCAAACCATTAGCGATGGATATCTCGAAAATGGTTAAGTTAAGGATTTTTACGCCCGAAAAAAAATCCATCGTCCTCCGCCAGGTTTGAAACCTCGGGAACTAGAGGCTAGCATGGTAACCACTACACCACGGAGGAAGACAACACGCCTCTGCCGCGCCCTCCTTCCCTAAAAATGTTTGACATACATATGTTCTGTGTTTTCACAAGATCTAAATTGATATTGCAGAAATATTTATTTGTTAAGGTTTAATAATTATTTAGAATGAGTTCTTCACAGGATATTTTCAGAAAATTCAAGGTATACATTTATTTATATATCACACACATATCTTAAACATATGACAATTTAACCAAAATTGTTAGTCATCTTTGAGAAAATCAAAACTAAGGAACATTCTGATGTATTACACTTACATGACTTTCTCTAATCTTGTACAAAGTATTTTAACAAATGCTTATTCTCCATCTACTTCATGTTAATCGAGTTAAACATTTGTAGAGATTATCTTATTACCCAATTTTCTTTTAGGGGGATATGGTAGGATTTAAGTGATAGTTAAATATTTTAACTTCTGGTTGCTATGTAGAGCATTTCATTCTCTTTCTATGTCCAGGACATTGGAAAAGTACAAGTATTGGAAAATTCAAACATGTATTAAGGCATATCTCGGAAATGGCTCACTCCACAAACAAATGTATATGACATAATTTGTGTTTTATAACGAGTTCTACATTTTGTATGTAGGAACGTTTTGTCTATCTCTTATGGTTTACCAGTTATGCAAAAGTCATTCAGGAAGAAGAGGGCTTTTCGAGACATTCACATAAAATTGATGATATACATTTTATTTGTCATAAAAATATCTTAAATATATGATATTGTAATTAAATGATTAAAATATTCCATGTAAAGGGTAGTGTGGAGTGGGGGCATATTCTTGAAAATTTCGTGTCGCATCTTGAAAAGATACCGAACCTGAATACCAAGTTTGGTGTTTATTCTAATTTTCGGTTAGAGTTATGCTGTTTACAGACGCACACACGGATCTCTTTTTAAAAGTGCGTTTTTTGGATTCAGGCCACCTCAAGATCTGTATTTCCGTGGAAATCTCGGTATCGAATTTTTGGGTGGAATGCAGTACTTCCCCTACTTGCTATACGTTGTAGAGAAAGTAAAATTATTCTATATAAAGTATAGTTCAGGGTGTGGGTACTAGGAAAGGATTTCCAGCTGTTATCTACATTACTCCAGGCCAATAGTATGCAAAATATTTAGTTTCCATTGGTGACACCTCGTTAATTGGTTCCAGAAGGCAAATTATTATTAGAGAGCAATTGTTATTGAAACTTGATGTCTTGTACACCGATTTCGGATCCACATGGTAATACTGTAGCTAAAGTGCAAACTCCGTTGGTTTAGTTCGGAAAATATTGACCTTCGATTAGTCTAATTCAGTAGCATATAAGTTGCTCGGATATCCTCCTCCCTGTAATTCTGCGCGGCCTAAACCGAAGACCACGCTGTCTGTCTTCCAAAACTCTGCCAAAACTTGGTTGTCGCCGGTCATAGATTGCAATAAAGTCAATATTTAAAATAGAATAGAAACCTATGCTGTTTTCACTTTTAAACAAATTTCATGTGATACATTCATATGACTGTCTCTACCCTCTACCGTTTATTAGTGGTTATATAAACCATTCTTACTAAACTTTATTTTTAAATCTATTATATTTTAATCCAAATAAACATTTCCAGAAATAGCTACATTACACATTTCGTTATAGATACAAAGAGAACAGCGATACCCAAAAGTTGAAGAACCGGACGTTATACGCTGATCTTAAAACGCCATACTGTTTCTATGCAATCACGAGAAACAACTGAATGTTGAAAGGACTTTAAGAGAATGATCAGGTAATGAACAATTCAAATTATTACTAACTATATGTCGGAAACGGTTTGTGCCACAAGAAAACTTGTTTTAAATAAATTGTGTGTTTTAAAGAAACCTACATTTTTTGGTGAAGTACGTTTTTGTCTGTTATTTAACGTTTAGTGGTTATGAAAGTTAATACAAAACTCCTTCCGAATGAAAAGGATTTTGCAGGCTACTCCCTGAAAATTCGAGATATACAAGGTCCGATCGAAAAATACGCACAATAATTTTTTTCTGCCTTGGTATTACAGCTGGAATGTTGCAATTTCACACAGATATAGTTTGAAGTTTTCACTAGAAGGGTTATTTTTTGTTTCATGTGCAGTTCTAGCGAGAGAAGCGTAAACTACGCAGCAAAGATGACGCGCATGTTAGTGTCTTCCACGTGTGAAGAGCAGGGAGTTGTGGTTCGATATTTCTGTGGCGAGTGATATTCACAAGGACATGCGTGGCGTGTATGGGTATGATTATATGGACCGTAGCAGTGTCTCCAGGTTGTGTGAATTCTTCCTAGAGTACCGTGTGAACCTTAGTGATTCGCCACGCTCCGGGAGGCCGGTAACAGCTGCAACTCCGCAGAATGTCAGAGGCATTGAGGCGGTAATTTTGAACGACCGGCGTGTGCAACTGCGAACCTTATTGCAATAGTTCAACTTTTCCTAAAGTACGGTGTGCGATATTGTTCATGGCACGTTGAAATTTCGTAAAGTTAGTGCTCGCTGGGTGCCTAAGAACCTGACAGACAACCACAAGTACCAGCGAATTATGACGAGCTTGGATCACCTAACGCGGTACACCGCAGAAGGGCATGACTTTCTGAAAGGAATCGTCACTGGTGATGAGTCGTGGGCATACCACTACATGCCCAAAACCAAGCACGCAAGTATGGAGTGGAAACATGCTGGTTCCCCAGTGAAGAAAAAATTCAAAGTGACTCAATATGCTAGGAAAGTGCTTGTGACCGTGTTCTGGAAAATGTTTGGTGTTGTATTGGTGGATTTTGCTGAACACGGGACCACTGTGAATGCTGCAGTCTACATGAAAACTTCAGTGAAGTTGGGTCGTGCCCTTGGTGACAAACGCTACAACATGAATGCTGACGTCAAAATTCTTCATGACAATGCTCGTAACCCATGTTGCTGCTGTTCGTCAGAAAATCACCAACTTTGGTTGGGATATGCTCTAGTATCCACCATACAGTCCGGACCTTGCACCGTCGGACTTTCATCTGTTTGGTCCCATGAAGGAATTCCGGCTAATGCTTTGCGACAGATGCGGAAGTGAAATTAGCAGTCCGCAGATGGCTATACGGACTTCTACGAATAGGGCATATTGAAACTGGTATCACGATGGGAGAAATGTGTTGAGAAACTTGGTGACTATGTCGAAAAGTAGGTAAAAGGTGTAAGTTCATTTGTGATTTTTTTGTTGTTTTAACTATTAAACCTTTTTGTGAAAGAATTATTGTTCGTTACATTTGATCCGCCTTCGTACGTTTTATTTGTCATGTAAATATCTTTAATGTATAGTATTTTAATCAAAATCGTTTGGGCTATTTTTTAGAGAATAAGCAAATTCAAATAATTCTCCATGTAAAGGGTACTTTGGGGGCGGACGATTTTCTTGAAAATCTTTGTGTCACATCCTTGGAAGATACTGAACCTATATACCAAGTTTGGTATACGAAGTTTCGTTTTTTAGTTAGGCTGTTCACAGACACACATACACACACTGACCTTTTTCTGAAAATGCCTTTTTATTTAGATTACTTTAAACGTATTTTGCTGAAATCTCAAATGGAATGCAGTGGGTGGAAAGTAGTACCTTCTTTACCTACTAAGGTTGGGGTAGATAAGTAAAAATGCTCACATAGCAACCAACCAACTCTTAAAATATTTGACTATCGCTTAAAGCCTACCATGTTCCCCTTGTACCTACAAGAAAATTAGCAATAAGTTTAACATCTCGGTTACCATGCAGTAGATAGAAGAATAGTAGAAGAGTATAAAAAGTAGTGCTTGTCATTTTCATTCAAAGTAATAAAACACGCAAAATGCAAAAAATAGTTTGAAATAATGTGGGTGAAATGTACCAGATAATCTAGAAAATACAAATTCGGAATTCGTCTCGTATTTTCAACTTATTCCTAGATTTTGTAACAATGAACTCTCATATAGCAATATACTAATGTGTAATTAATGAAGTAGTTCTTATTTTAGGAAGAGTTGTATTATATTTCGACTGTTGGGGAGCAGAACACTTGAAGTAGTTACAACCGCACGTATGGTAAAACGTTTCCGGTAGCCTTTGCCCCATGTTTAAAAATATAAACTTTGTAATTTGACTGTTTCTTTAAATATTATATATTTATGCTTGCCTCGGTTGCGTCAGTATTATTGTTAGAGACATGGATTTCTTTGCAGGGAGTAGTGCGGCTAAGAATGTAGGCTTATACAGATTATAATTTTACTTCACTACATTTATTAATTCTTGTCAAGTTTTAAATAACACTTCACTGATATAGAGAGCTGTGAGATTATTTATTAATTACTAGCATTTTTTTTAACACGTAAACTATTTTTTTCTCGCACTGGATACGTATTAAACTTCTCGAGGACGCGTTTCGCGTCTGGTTAGGAACGCTGTCTACTAGCAACTGACTTCTGAATTTATACAATTTGCCCTATTTCAGTCTCTGATTGGCTAATCCTACTCCAATAGAATACTTTCATTTAACTTAAGCTTTTTCTGGTTGTTGATTTGCTATTTTTACACTGTCTCATAATTTACATTATTGTTGCTCCAATAATGAACTAGTAGCATTATTAAACTTTCTTACTCATTATTGCCTCAAGGTTACCTTATTGTTACCTCATTGTTAGCAACCTTTAACCTATTATTGTCACAGCTCCTACATTATTAAATTACGTAATACATTCACATAATATTATTGAATAGGTGTACAATAATATAAACATATACAATGATTGTTACATGCATTTTACAAATTATTATATTGTGCACATATTGCTTTAAGGCGGGTTGTTATTATATTTTGTATTATATAATTAGACTGAAATTATTTAAGTGTTAAAAATACTGCCTCATTAAACACAACGGAGACAAAATAATTTGACAAATAGACCACAAACTTAATATATTCTCTAGAAAGCAAACCTTCCCTTTTGTTACGTTATCAAAAAGAGTCGACAGTCGCGAAACTCTCGACTGATAAACGTTCTGTCGATATTAGTTGAGATGCAAATGTGGAGATGATGTCTATTGGTGTGTGGTAGCCAATCGCAGCGTCCGGAGAGGCACAATAGCAGTTACTCATGTTAACAGCTGATGTGGAGGATACGCCACTTAGCTCAAAGGAAGGAGAACAAGGCCTTGTTAACATTACAAGAACAAGACACCGTTCTCATTTGCATCTCGAGGACATAAATTTCGGCAAGCGGAAAATCTAAATACTCTGTCCGCAGTGATACTTGGAGAAGTTTCCTCCAGAGTTTGCAACATTTCCACCTGCTCGACACGATAGTAGAACCTCTTGAACATCTGCACTTTCCCACCTCTGGGACACATTAATGGTATACACTGTTTTAAAACAACCCAGTTGTTCTGAGACAGTGACTATACAGGGCTGGAATCTTGGGCAACTGTTAAACAAACTGCTGTGTTTGCTTATGAATGAGATCTTTACTGAGCAGGTAAACTACAGGGTGATCCGTATGGGTGTAGGTAATATTAAATACTAGCTGAAATACCCAAGTTTGCCCGTGCGGTTAAAAATTATTACACAAGACACTTAGACAGTTAATTAAAACTCACAGGACTCTATGAAGAAAGAAAGGAAAAAATATGACGCGTTACACTTACACGACTTTCTCTACTTTTGTACAAACTATTTTTACAAACACTTATTCTCCATTATTTCACGTTAATCGAGATAAACATTTGCAGAAATTTATAGCTAATTTTCTTGTAGATGCAAGGGAATATAGTAGACTTTAAGCGATAGTAAATTTTTTTACTTTCTCTACTACGTATAGTAAGTAGGGGAAGTATTGTGTTCCACCCAAAAATTTGATAGCGAGATTTCACCGGAAATATATGTTTTGAGACCCCCTGAATCCAAAAACAGCATTTTTGGAAACATGTTCGTGTGTGTGTCTGTGAATAGCATAACTCAGAAACGAACAGTCGGATAAACACCAAACTTGGTACTTTGGATCAGTATCTTCGAGAGATGCGACACAAAGGTTTTCAAGAAACCCCCCCACACCAGATTACCCTTTACATGGAACATTTTTCCAAAATTTTAATTTTCTCAAAATGGCTCTAACGACTTTGATTAAAATATCATATGTTTAAGATATTTTCATGACAAATAAAATTTATATCTTGAATTTTCTGGGAATATCTACAAAAGTACTCTTCATTGTGAACGACTTTTGCATAACTGGTAAACCATTTCGTCGATATCTTACGGTTTACCAGTTGTGCAAAAGCCATTCACAATAAACATTCCCATAAAATTCAAGATATATATTTAATTTGTCACAAAAATATCTTAAATATGAGATATTTTAATGAAAATCGTTATTCATTTTTTACAAAATAAAAATTTTCGAAAAATGTTCCGTGTAAAGGGTAGACTATTTGGGAGGATTTTATTTGAAAAACTTCGTGTCGTATCTTTGAAAAATACTGAACCTAATCCCAAGTTTGGTATTTATCCTACTTTTTGTTTATGCTGTTCACAGCGCACAGACATAGACACACACATGGACTTTTTTCTAAAAATACTTTCTTGGGATTCAGGGGGCCTCAGAACACTATTTCCGGCGAAATATCGGTATCAAATTTTTGGGTGGAATGCAGTACTTCCCCTACTTATTGTATGTGGTAGAGAAAGTAAAAAACTATGCAAAAGCTCTGTTGAACAAGCATAAATACTACAATTTGTAAAGATATCTCGTGAATGCAGCTGAGTGTCTTAGACGCTGTACACTTTGGGGCCATTTGCTTGTATCTCGTGGTCGTGTAAAGACAGGAATTTCAAAGCCCATCCCCCTTTACCCGTAAAAATGTGTAATGGAATCATTTCTGCAAACGTTTACCTGGATTAACGCGAAGCAGACATAAAAATAGGATTTAGGATGGATAGAAATTGTCATGTGAATTGTTTTACATGTTTGCTTAAGATGTTATCCCACAGGGATAGCTTTACAAAAAGCTAAAATCAGTTAAATCGAAATAAGCTTTCGAATCTTTTATTCTACATCCTGATAATAAATAATTCGCAATTTCTTGTACTCGGAAAACCTTCAGTTAAAGAAATGTTGTTTGGATAAAGTCGTAGTTTCCTGGAAATCTTGTACTACTCTCTGTCTACCAAATTCCTCAGCCTTTTCATTATCTTTAATGCCAAAGTCACCTTGCAACCCGATAAGTATGAAACAGGCCTTGTAACATACGAGGGGCGCCCAATAAGTAGGTTTACCTATTTTATAAAACAATTACACACAATTGATCATATTTAATTAATTTTATTTATATTGTACAATCCTTGTGTTACTTTTTTACATAGTCAACATATTTTTCCAAGCATTTTTGGGGACGTGACACAAGTTTTTCCAAGCCAGTGTTGCACCGGTTTGGATACTGTGCTCGCAACCAGCTGTTCACTGATTTGACTTCATCATCGGTGTTAAAAGTGTTTACCTCTGAGTTGGAGGAACATGTGGAAATCACTTGGGGCAAGCTCTGGTGAATACGGAGGGTACAAAAAAGCTTCCAAGTTGAATTAACTCATGCGGAGCTCAGAAAATTCAACTGGGAAGTTTTCTGGCATCCTCCATATTCACCAGAACTTTTCCCAAGTGATTTTCACATGTTCTCCTGACTCAAAGGTCATCATGGAGGTAAGCACTTTAACACAGTGACGAAGATGAATCAGAAGTGAACCAGAAGTTGGGTCCTGTGCTCGTAACCCGCTGTTCACTTCTGATTCACTTCCCAGTTGAATCTTCTGAGCTCCGCACGAGTCGATTCAACTTGGAAATGTTCTCGTATTCTCCGTATGCACCGAAGCTTGTCCCAAGTGATTTTCACATGTTTCTCCTACTCAACAGTAAGCACTTTTAGCACCGATGATGAAGTTAAATCAATGAACAGCTATTTGCGACACAGGGCCCGAACTGTTGCAACACTGGACTGGAAAACCTTGTGTCACGTCCCCAAAAATACTTGGAAAAACATGTTGACTGTGCAAAAAAGTAACAGAAAGATTTACAATATGAATAAAATTAATTCAACATGATCAATTGTGTGTAATGTTTGTTTTATAAAATAGGGAAACCTACTTACTGGACGACCTTTGTACACTTTTTGTGGCATTGTGCATAAATCTCAGAATCTGAGACATGTTTTCTGACAAAGAAAAGTGTTTGGATATCAGAAAACTTAACTTCTGATGTTCCTTTTACCAGAATCCACTGTAATAGATTGCTCCCTATTCAAGAGAATAAACGTTCTTTAGGTTTGATCACTGACCGCGAGGGTAACCTTCTTCACCTCTGTTTGTATACGACAAGCCTTTGTTCGCATTTCGTTTCCAGCTGTGGTTAATCTTCCACTTGGCTGTTTCGTCATCTGATATAACTCCATTCTTGTTGAGGCACACAGAGGTCAAGGTTAGATTATGCCATTTTGGTGGCTTTATACAAAACCACCCTCCTTCAATATTCTGACAGGATCATTGAGTGGATAGGGAAGGGAAAGAAGACAGAAGACAAAAGCTGATAAAAAGCAAAGCTCTATCCCACTTCAGGTTTTCTTTTTTTCCGAATACAAATGCTTGGCTTCTCTTATATAAAAGAAGAAAATATATCTCCTATGGAATTTTAGATGTTGAACGCCTGAACGGTCTATGCATAAGAGAAGAGTGGAAGCATAAGTCAATATGAAAGAAATGTTTCTAAGAGAAAACGCTACGGGGGTGACGAAGGCTTCCACTTATTTCTACTTTATCATTGTAGCTGGTATGCACTGCATTGCAGGAAACTAAAAAGTGTCTCTCTAACATCCTGTTAATTTTGATGTGAGAATTTGTGCTGCCTCCTTCTGTTCCTATTACTTCCATATTAAAAAGTTTTACTTTTTCTTCTACTTACCCCTAGGAAGAATGCCATTGCATAAAAAATTCGATATGGATATTTATTGTAATGCATGTTTTGAGACCCCCGAATCCAAACAAAAGCAAAAAAAAGCCTCTGTTTCTGTGAACAGCACAACTAAAGAATGAAAAGTTGGTTTAATATCCAACTTAGTATTTAAGATCAGAATTTTCCAAGAATTCAACACAAAGCTTTACATCAACAATTTTTTGTTACGTGTTACTTTCTCAAAAGTGGCTTTAAAGATTTTGATTAAAATATCACA
Source organism: Deroplatys truncata (assembly GCA_030765065.1). Taxonomy (NCBI): domain Eukaryota; kingdom Metazoa; phylum Arthropoda; class Insecta; order Mantodea; family Mantidae; genus Deroplatys; species Deroplatys truncata. The sequence goes on from CM060980.1 coordinate 162,974,692, forward strand.
TACTTAAGATGTTTGTATAGCAAATAAAATGTATATCTTGGTATTTCTGGGAATAGCCTGTAAGGTTTTCTTATTCTGCAGGAATTTTGTATAATTTTGTACAAAACATAGAAAAACAAACACGTATTACTAAAAAATTTAGACTTCCTTTAAACAGACGATTTATTTGAAATAACTGTTTTGTAGCATCAGCCATTTCCGAGATATTCATTGTTATTGTTGATTTAGACCTTTGGTGCCAAGACCAAATAGCCATCAGGATGTTGTATTTCTTGATTGCTTTGATGATTAACGTCCTTTACCAGGTAGGTAATGGACGGTGAATGAGCGGAATTGTTGAAATGATGCTCAAATAGCTGCGTGGTCCCTAGACTTACAGATAATAGTCTTCTTAGGATAAGGGAGAGCCCGATAAAAGCCTTAATTACATCACTCGCCTTAAGCGAGATTCAAACTCGCTACCTTCTGAATGTGAGACGACATCCTATTCCCACACTACAGAAGTGGGCTTGTTATTAGTTTAAATGATTCAATATTTTGTCATACTTTTAAAGTGTTGTCGCTATTTAGTTGTTTTACATCTGTTATGGAAAGAGTATACAACTTCAAGGCCAGGTTTAAATACCTAATATAATAATAATAATAATAATAATAATAATAATAATTAATAATATCATTTTACTATTTGTTTATCGTATCCCTCTTGGACCTACAACAACGTATGTTACAATGTAGGGTGTTTATCGGAGGGGGGCCCTCGCCACTGTCACCGGCTTGATCTATGTGACGATTTCCTCGTGAAGCAGGGATGAAGTATAGGAGGTTAAGGGGTCTCAGGTCTCCAGACAAACAGGCCCACAGAGACGCGCTGATGTTCCTAATACTTCCAGTTTGAACACCGGTAGATGCGAAGAATCCCGAGAGAGAGCGACGAAGCGACGCTAATGGGCGGAACAACACATCCGGGCGCTCACGGGAGAAATGTTTATAATGCGCAAGCAATTGCACCATCTGTCCGTCATCGCCGCCACCGGAGGAACATAAAACACACTTGAAACGAAACGGAGAAATTAAATGAAAGTAAATGGGGGAAAGGAGAAATTGTGGTGGAATACACCACCTCGGCATTCGCCTAGGCAACCAGGGAAAACCACGAATGGTCAGAGTGGGCGGTCACCGGAAATCGAACCCGGGACTTCCCGAATGCGGACAACAGACATTGCCGCCTGTGTCATTCCCCTTGGTACGAAATATGTTACTAAAAGTAATTCTAACAAACATTTAATATGAAGCAGATAAAAAAATGGGGTTTTATAAGAAGAGCTTGGAAGCTATATAAAAGTAACGTAAATGTGTCATATCAAATATGTTTGATTTCCTCACTACGTGCATAGGAGGGAGAGAAGGAATTGCATTCCTTCCAAAAATTCGATATTGAGATTTTAACGGAAATAAATGTTTTGAGGTCCCCTGAATAAAAAACATTTTTTAGACAAGGTACCGCGCGCGCGCGCGTGTGTGTGTGTGTGAAAAAAAATTGAATTTTATTTATGGACGCTCTTTAACTACTATGGTTCTTAGCGTCCCATTCTATATTGGGCGTGAAACACCTGTAATTTTGCTCAGAGGCCTCTTTATCAGGCTTGAGGTTCTTTTACGTGCCGTAAATCTATGACACGGGACCACCGGCTTTACTTCCCTTCCGAAGGAAGCCGTGCTAACGATTTTTACGCCCGAAAAAATCCATCGCCCTCCGCCGGGTTTGAACCCGCGACCTTGGGAGTGTGTGTGTGAGTGTGTGTGTTTCCAACAGCATAACTCACAAACGAAAAGTCGTGGTATTTAAGTTCAGTATTTTCCAAAGGTGTGACACGATTTTCAAGAAAATACCCCCACCCCAACTACCTTTCACATGGAACATTTTTGGAAATTTTTGGAAAATAGCTCTAACGGTTTTGTTTATTATTAATTATATGCACCTTTTGACACGTAAACCATTTTCGTCTCACACGAACACGTATTAAATTTCTCGAGGACGCATCTCACGTCAGGAACACTGTCTGCAACCAACACGTCCAGTTATGAGCACTGTCTACAAGCAACGCGTCCAGTAATGAGCACTGTCTACAAGCAACGCGTCCAGTTATGAGCGCTGTCTACAAATAACTAACTGATTTCAATCGCTTAAAGTTGTAAATTTCTGTATTTCAAGTCTCTGATTGGCTATTCCTAGTCCAATAGAATACCTTGATTTAACTAAGGCTTTTTCCGGTTGTCGAGCTATTTTATAAACTGTCACAAAAATTACATTATTGCTTCCAAGAATTACAAGTAGTATTGTTAAACTTTCAAATTGATTATTGCCTCAGGGTTACCGCATTGTTAGCAACTTTTAACCTATTATTCTCACAGCTCCTACATCATTAAATTATGTAATACATTTACATAACATTATTGAACATTTATACAATAATATAAACATATACAATGACTGTAATATACACTTTTTATATATTATTACATATACATCTTGCTTCAAGGCGGGCTTTATTATATTTTATATTATATAATTTCACTGAAATCATTTAAATGTTAAAAATACTGCCTCATAATGGTTCTATTTGTTCAGTACTTTCGCATTGTTTTTAACTCCTGTCGATTTTCAGTTCTTTTCCTCGGGATTGCAAGGGAAGAGTATGGAATTTTAAGGCCTGTGTATAAGGTCCAGTTCTTAAACATTTGGCTATCGGTATTTCCTGTCTATCCTAACGAAATATATTATGTAGCTATTTTTGTAAGGTTTATCTCGATTAAAATGAATTAGACAGACAAATAAACTTTTGTAACAATTTTTGTACCCATTAATAAACGATGGAAGGTAAGAAAAGTAATGTGAAAGGAACATATTTTTTAAATGGTAGCTAATTTCTTATAGACCAAAGTAGTTATTGAAATTGACAACTACATAACTCATCTGGGCTAGTAATTTTGGACTTCATTTCCTGACTACTTCAGATATAAATATAGCGATTGTTGATAGTTTCCTCTGCAGGTAATTTATTTCTTTTTCCCTGCTACCTCGGCAAGGTCGACCTCTAATCATCTTATATTAGGCTAGCCATCTATACTTGTTTATACGTATCTGTACAGAATTCATTAAGAGCGGTTATTCATACTGACCCCTACCTTGTTTCTTCCCAAGTACAATATCGCTCATTTGTTCATGTTTGTTCCTTGGAAATTGCTTCAATTTAGTCATAGGGGGACGCGATAAGGCTGGGTGGAAACTATGGTTAGATAATTCAGGGGCCCAAGGGAAAAGGGACACATGCTGCCAGAGTGTGATTTTTTTTCAGGAAAACGAATTGAGGAAGTTGATTTTGTACGGAAATATGAACGCCTGTTTCTATACCAGCAATTGTTACATAAAGTAGACTGTTTATTCAAATACTATTAAATATTAGGTAATATTGATGTAGTATTGCGTAATGTTATAAGAATTAAAGTAAATAATTAAAAATAAAGCTTTTGTAAATTCATACTACTTGGAACTACAACTGCTTTATGCGTAGTGTTGCGTCTTTTCTTCTTCGAGATCATTAAAACCAACACCTATTTCCGCCATCTTGGAAACTTATAAACAAACTTTGGGAAACGATTGGTTGTCCGAGACCAAGCTGACCAATGAGAAGCATCGACTCATAAAATCTAGAGAGAGTCGTGTAAATTAGCAAATATATAATGTTCTCTTTCAAAGAATGGGCATATGCCATTCTGCTAACATTCGAGCCCCTCCCGAAAGGGAGTTGTTCGGATTGGGTTGGATTCGGCGGGGCAGTGGTTCCCGAAATCCATGGGAGATTGGGTACGCTTGGCTGGTTTATCCGCCCAGGTGGGGTTGTGAGACGCCTCGAGACTCTCCAGCACCAGCCATGAGGGATAGCTGGTAGACGGTAGCTAGAAACTGTCGGCCCCACCGACTGTTGTTCGGCAGTCTCCCCCAGTAGGGTTCGCTCTACTGGCCTGACACGCGTAAGTGGCGTATCCACTTCCGACCCTGTTTGGAAGGGTGGGCAGGACGAGTCCTAGCCTAAACTCTACCAGATAGGGGGGCGGGTTTTAAAATAGGTGTCGTCCCTAATGGAATGGGCCCACGAGCAATCCTGGGTGTGGTCTCTGCGTAGGCAGACCCGGTCCCGTGTGTATGCCATTCTGCTAGGAGTTACTAAATGAAACTAAATGGCATCAGTTATCTCCCTGTACCAAAATAACTATATAAGTAGCATGTACCCCTTTTCCACTGGGCCCCTGAACTGAGGAATTTAAAAGAATACTCGTTTATGAAAAAAGGATATTTTGTTTCATTAAACGCTAAAAACTTTCTACTTTAATTCTATGCAGTTTTTATAGCTATAAGGCCTTTTAAAGCATATACTTTATCAATTTTAATGTCTTCCTGTAAGCCTAATTTCCTATAAAAGTGTAGTAAACAAGAGCAAGTTTTGACTAAGATTTAGTTATACTCCACTTGTACCATAAATAAATAACGTGCGTTTTGGTTACAACGTGTCGATACACTTTGAAACATCTATCTGTTTGAAATCTCGTATATCTCCTGTGATTATAATTGTGTTCCCCGTTATAACTACTACAAGAGTATGTGCAGTCTTGTGAACAAAGCGTGGCTGCCCCGAGCGCTCACGGAAGTACCCGATTCTAGCTGTCTCTCATTCACTAGCCAGTTTTAAATTGACCGAGGGTACATAATATGCGCTAAACCTTGATTTATGTGGGTATTAGGTTTACAAAGAGGTAGAAAAACACATTATTGCTATCTAGGGAATTGGCCACTTTTTCTGCACCAACATGTACTAGATTATCATGTGAAATTAAATGAATGATTTCATTTCTGTCTGCGTTAAAATGAAACGGCTATTTGTTTTTGGTGCATTACTGCAACCATATATTGCCTACGCAGTTTTAAACAAGGCAATTATGTTCACAAGTGTGAAAAATCGTGTGTAATTAATGAAGATATTTTTAATGGATGACATTTAGAGAGGGAATGACTGTTTTTGGGTTGTGGCACTCCTGAATATGTAGGCTTAGTCCCGGAGACAGCGGGTGATGGATGCGACTCCGGTGAAAGCGAAGCGGGGGAAAATTGATCGCGAAGAGAGACTGGCTTGTGCCACATCCTTAACAGTCAATATGCACGAGGGTTTCACTTTTGTTGGCATAAAGAACTGACATTTTGTGTATCCTCTGCCGTCAATATATTCCTTTCCCAAGGCGCAACAAGTACTTAGGGCGAGAAGTCAAACGAGGTACTTCATTTCAATTTAGGAAATTGTGGTTACAAGAAAGATGGATGGTGGAATCGACTAAGGGCGCAGGGACATAGACGGATGGGTTGATTAGAATAGCACGGATTAGATGGATTAAACAGGAATTTTCGGCGCCGTGGAATGAAGTAACAGGGCGATTGTTCGTTCGGTAACCTCTGAAAAAGAAAATATGCTGTTTCATATTCACACGACCTTCTCAATCCACTCTTATACAAACTAAGGGCTTGGAGATGGATAGTGACAAGCCACACTTTTGTCAAAATTAAATTTTCAACATAAAATGCTGCTAAAATGAATTACCTAGCTTCTTTGAAACTGTTAAGACTGTAAATAAAAACAAAAACTCTTGTGTATTACATTCACATGAGCTTCTCTACCAATACTTAAAATAATTCTTAAAAAATGTTTTTCTTCTATCTACTTCACGATAATCGAGATAAACCTTTGTATAATAATTTTACTACATATTTAGTTGTAGCTACAATGAATGAGTTTGGAATAATTGGTCAACCGTAAGAGATAGGCAAAATCTTACTGCACAAAAAATGTAGATCGCGCTGGTAACCCTTGAGGTAGTTAACCCTCGGCGATGCTTACAACCAGGAGGGACGATGGACTCCGAGGGGAAAGCGGTTGGTGTCGGGTGGGGTAAGTAGGTATGGTACATGGGGTGAATTAGGGAAGAAGCATCAAATAACCCGGGGGTTGTATAAAGAACTAACATCTATTTGTGATTCAATTACATGGTTACGGGGCTGAGGTTAGTACGAACAGGGTGCTTATATCTAAAATATCTTTCCTGAAGGCTTCTGTTATGTCTGGAGGTACGCACTAGTGAATATTAACTAGTTATGTCGGGGGTGACGTACCCCTAGAGACCGTAGCTTCGTCGTTGCAAAGTCAGTCGAGAATGAGTGTGTAACCTTATTCCGTAGCCATTAAATACCTTTTGAACCCCTGACGATGCGGTCTCATGAACTACAAAACCGGGTTTCGTAGGTTTCACCATATTGCCATACATTGGCAATACTAACGAAATCTTCGGCTCCCCGTTCGAACCTCAACTATGGTTTGCTACATTATTCTTTGTTATTAATTTCAATTTCATTATAGTTTACTCAAATGGGAGGTTTTTTTCTCTCTCTCTCTTGTACATGCAAAGAGAAGGGAATTTCAAATCCGCTCTTAAGATTTGACAATCGCTTAAAGTCAGCTGTATTCCTTTAATCCCGCTGTACCTGCATGGAACAGCTAATCACGAAAAACAGATTTTTTGAATCAACACTAGTTCACAACAAAGCACAAATCTGCTCTTGCTTCAGAGTAGTGACAAAGAAACTAAGGCTACTTCCGATAGCCGTTGCCACATCTAGCAATCACAGTTTTCATTAGTAATCACTGGTTGATGTCGGCAGAGCCTAACACAAAACCGTATACAGAAATACCTTGTGGTAATGTGAAACAATAAAAGTATACAATATCTAGGATTTTTAAACCAACTATTGATTATTAAAAATCTGAAGTTATCGCGCGCTTTTTTGCGTTTTTTTGTCATCTTGACTGCATGCCTTTATTGCTATAAATATCTAAACATCCGGGCTCTGGTAATACATTTCTAAGACCTTTCATCTAAAACGAAAATAGGAAGTAGAAGGAACTAAAATAATATGTTAATTTTCTATTTTCTGTATCATTCACATATAAAGTAGGGAATGTATTGGATTCCAACGTAAAATAGAAATAAACATTTCAGGGACCCTAAATAACAAAAAAAGGATTTTTAGAAAAAGGTGTGTGTGTGCCTGTGAAGTGCATCGTTAAAAACGAAAAGTCAGATAAATACCAAACCGGGTAGTTATGTTCAGTATCTTCCAAAGATGCCACACGAATATTTTTAAGAAAACCTCTCCACTACCAAATACCATTTATATGGAATATTTTTCGAACTTTCTGTTTTTCTGAAAATAGCTTTAACGATACATAAATACCACATATTAAAGATAAAGATACATTAAAGATATTTACATGAGAAATAAGATATATATCTTGAATTTTCTTGAATAACTGCGAAGTCGGAAGGAATAATGTATAATCTTGTATAACCGGTAGGTATACGTTAAGCGATAGAAGAAAACGCACTACACAAGAACTGTAGACCTCCTTAAAACACACAGTTTAATCTTTTTGTATGAGGCAGTATATTTAACACTTAAATGACTTCAGTCTAATTATATAATATATAAATTCAATAACAGCCCACCTTAAAGCAATATGTGTATGTAACAATATATAAAAGGTGTATATTACAGTCGCTGTATATGTTTATATCATTGTATACATGTAATAATGTTATGTGAATGTATTACGTAATTTAATAATGTAGGAACTGTGAGAATAATAGGTTAAAAGTTGCTAACAATGAGGTACCTTGAGGAAATAATGAGTAAGAATGTTTAATAATGCTACTAGTCATTATTGGAGCAACAATAATGTAAATTTTTAGACAGCTTATAAAATATCCAATCAAGAACCAAAAAGAGGCTTAAGTTAAATAAAAGTATTGTATTGGATTAGGAATAGCCAATCAGAGACTTGAAATACAGACATTTACAAATGTGGCGGTAGAAATCAAGTCAGTTGCTTGTAGACAGTGCTCATAACTGGACGTGTTGGTTGCAGACAGTGTTCCCAACCGGACGCGAGATGCGTCCTCGAGAAGTTTAATACGTATTTTGTGTGAGACAAAAATAGTTTACGTGTTAAAAAGTGCAAGTAATTAATAAAAAAAATCCGACATCTCTCTTTCTCTATATCAGTGAAGTGTTATTTAAATAGTGTCAAGCATTAATAAAAGAAGTAAAGTAAAATTATAATCTGTATAAGCCTACATTCTTCAGTCGGACCACAACCCGGCTAAGACATTCATGTCTCTAAAAATACAATAATACTGACGCAGCCGAGGCACACACACACATATAATATTTAGGTAAAAGAAACAGTCAAAATAATAAAGTTAATATTTTTGAACTTGGGGCGAAGGCTACCGGAAACTTTTTACCATACGTGCAGTTACAACTACTTCAAGTTCGGCTCCCCAACAGTCGAAATATGATACATCATCTTCAAACTGACTTTCCATATGTGAAGCAAGAAGCTACTTCATGTAGCATAAGCCATTTCCGAGACATCCGTTCATAATGGTTCGATTGATCAATACCTTTGTTATTCTTTTAAAGTCCTATCCACATGCAGTTGTTTCGTACGATTGCATAGAAAGAGTAAGGCCAGCATATAGCATGGAGTTCCTAAGCATTTGAGTGTCGATTTTCGTTTTGTGCGTGTAACAAAATGTGCAATGAAACCAACTCTGGAAATGTTTATCTGGATTAAAATGAAGGATTTAGGAAAATTGATTTTTATAGCTACTAATAAACGATAGGCATCAGATTTTTTGGGATTTATACTTTAAGTATTCAGAAGTCAGATTAAGTTACAGCAAATGAAATGTTCTTGGGAAACAAAATTAGATAGGAAGATTCTTTATTAAATATTCATTTCTTAAAAGACTCAAGTCAATGCACGGTGACTGCAGTAATATATCATTCACTTGAATTAGTAGAATTAATTGGAGGGAGAAGGTTGGGGCCATACGTCACAGCACCAGGTGTGTTCTCTTCAGGTGATATTAAAAACTGTATTTTCTGTTTCTTTCCCACTCTCCGGTACACCTTACGTTATTAATTACTCTCTTCGTTCTTATCTCGTTGTTTGTTCTGTCCTAATAACTTCCCTACATTTCTTCTTAATTACTTTGTCTTTCCTTCCTTTCCTTACTCCCAGCACCTTCTTTCCTTCTTTGATAAGTAATTCATTTAGCCCTATCTTTTTGCTTCATTACATATTTACATTGTACTCCATTTGTTTCATTAATTAAGTTTTTGCCTTTTAAGGCCCCTTTTTTCCTTTCATTATGCCTCCCTTTTTCATCTGTAGCAACATTTTGGGCACAGAGTGTGTGTTTTTGTTCTGAAATGCTAATATGCTAGACACAAAATGTCAGTGATGAACGAGAAATAGGCTCCAAATCTTCTCTAGAACCTACTTACAGTAAATAGGTCGAGGAAGTATTGCATTCCAGCTAAAAATTAGATAATGATATTTCACAGGAAATACACCTTTTGAAGCCCTCTGAATAAAAACGCCCAGAATAAGATCTTTGTGAGTTTGCCTTTGAACAGCATATTCTAAGTATTTCACTCGAAATTTTTTAAGAAAACGTCCACATCCCAAGGTACCCTTTATATGGAGCAATGTTGGTTATTTTTTACTTTCAAAAAAGTTGCTCTAATGATTTAGATTAAAATGTTATATGCTTAATTCATTAACTCAAAAAATAAAATATAAATGAACTTTCTGTGAATACTTTGTGAATTTCTCTTTAAGCGTTTCAATTTTTTATGGTTTTGTGTAGTAAGAAAATCGTCTTCTTCCTTACCGGATTATCGTCCTCTTTAGAGGGCTTACAAGCCTATGTCTTGAGTCAGTAGCCTATCTAGAAGCAACCAAACTCTGGATCATAGCATATCCAAGATAGACGATCAGCCCAATACCTGCTATGGCGGTGAAGAAGATCAAATTATCCACCTCAGCATTCGCCTAGCAACCGAGGGAAACCGCGAAAAACCTTCCCGGGTGTTTTGAATGCGGGACCTCCCGAATGGGCCTTTAGTTCTCGACGACCAGCGAAGGACTTTTCTTGAGTTTCGTGCCTGGGAGCGACCGTCTCCACACTTTTTGGCCTTGTCTAAATTATACATGACATACTTTTGGCGTAAGTAAAAATCTAAATTCTTTTAGTGTGTGGAACGGCATTTAAAATCTTATGGAGGTGGGTTTATATTATATCATCGCGTGTTAATTCCATTTCAAATTGCAAATTTTGTGTGAGAAGGAGAAATTCAAATGATATATGCTTCAGTTGTAATATATCCCTGTTTCTACATTTAAATGTCAATATATTCAGTGCTTTTGGGGCTGTACAGATTATTACTTAGAGATAGATTAAATCCTTGTTTCATTTCCTTTAACTTTTGGTAATACAAACAATTATTACTCTGGAGGATTGCTTTATTTACAATGCATTCTATAATGGGCTCGGCTTTTAGTTTTCTAGTTTTCACTTTCTCTACTACGTACAGTAAGTAGGGGAAGTATTGTATTCCACCCAAAAATTCGATAACGAGATTTCACCGGAAATATATGCTTTGAGACCTCCTAAATCCAATAAAAGCAGTTTTGGAAACATGTCCGTGTGTGTGTCTGTAAACACCATAACTCAGAAACGAACAGTCGGATATACACCAAGCTTGGTATTTAGGTTCAGTATCTTCCAGAGATGCGACATGAAGGTTTTCAAGAAAATTCCCCCACCCCAGATTACCCTTTATATGGAACATTTTTCGAAAATTTTAATTTTCTCAAAAATGGCTCTAACGATTTTGATTAAAATATCATATGTTTAAGATATTTTCATGACAAATGAAATGTATATCTTGAATTTTCTGAGAATGTCACCAAAAGTATTCTTCATTGTGAACGACTTTTGCATAACTGGTAAACCATGAGATAAACAAAATTTTACTACACAAAAAATGTAGGTACATCGCGTTAAAATACACAATTTATGTCAGATACGTTTTTTTTGTTGAGTGACCATTTTGAGATATTGCTTGTTAGTCCCTTAAATTTTTCAATACTTATTTTCTCAAATGGGAATTTGTTATTAGTTTTTTTGTCTTGTATATGCAAAGAGTATTAATCTGTGCCAAAGAGAATGGTATTGCACCTAGCAACCAGCTCTTAAAATATATTGCGATGTTTAAAGGCTACTGTATTTCTATATTGCCCTTGCAATTACAAAACAAGGGGAACATAGTAGGCCTTAAGCGATAGTCAAATATTTTTAGAACTGGTCGCTATGTGTAAAATGTAATTCTCTTTGCATGTCAAAAGATCGTTTCTGCAAATGTTTATGGCGATTAATATGAAATAGATGGAGAATAAGCGTTTGTAAAAATAGTTTGCACAAGAGCAGAGAAAGTCATGTGAGTGTAACACATCAGAATTTTTTTAACGCGATTATAGCATTCTATGCGTCGACTACTCTTAAATCGACCTTGCAAGACCGTCACAAAAACCGTTAGATCGCCTGAGCGATCCCACTCGGTAGACTAAAACGTTCTACAGAAAAAAATATAATGATCATTAAAATACGGAATTAGTCGTTTTCTAAATATTCCTTGTTACAAGTTCAGACATTTCCAAGCTTCAGCCAATGGGTATGTCTGAGAGCTTGCGATTTTACTTTTTCACTTTTTTCTTTCCATCGCAATATCTTGTTATTACTAATAAAATTTTAAATGTTGTTTCCGCATGCTGAAACTCTCTTGGTTAATTTTGAACAATTTCGCGACAAATATGTACTCTGAGTAACAAGCGAGGATAGAAAAAATCAGGTTTTATTTATTTACTGTGGCAGAGCTAAGGCCATTTGGCCCTCTCTTCCGCTCAGCCCCCTAGAACAAACCTGAATACAATATTGATTGTACACGGATAATATCTAAAGGAACACAAAACAGAAATAACACAAATATTAAAGGAACAGTAAAGCTAAGTTAGTTGAAAATACAGAGAAACTAAATTAATAAAAACGAATACCTTAATTATATGGCATACATACACTATATGTACAACGAAAATATTTCTTCTAAGCTAACAATTGTTTTTAACTAAAATCTGGAACCTGTGATGTAAAGTTCCTGAAATCTTGTGGAAGTGAATTCCAGAGCCTAGCAACCCTCACAGTAAAATATGATGAGTATAAACATGTTCGTTGAAGTGGTGTTGAAAGACAATTTTCCGAGCGTGTATGAAGGTTGTGAGACGAAGACAAACTTTTAAAGCGAGAGGCTAGGTATGTAGGAGAAGAAGTGTGAATAAGTTTAAAGAGAAGTAAAATACAATGAATGTTTCTACGGTCAACTAGATGGAACCATGACAACTGGTGGAGACATGGTGTTATATGTAACGTACACATGTATTGTGAGCTAGCTGTAATTTACGTGACAGTTCAGATCTTAAGTCTGTGAGGAGGGAGTCACAATAATCAAAGTGGGGCATCACCATTGTTTGTACCAAAGTCTTTTTTAGGCTCCTAGGCAGGGGTGTATTTAAACGCTTGAAAGTGTGGGTTATAGAATTTACTTTCCTACAAATTTCAGTAATATGATTTGAGGCAGTGTTTTTAATACTTAAATGATTTCAGTCAAATTATATAATATATAAATTTAATAACGGCCCGCCTTGAAGCAATATGTGTATGTAATAATTTGTAAAATGTATGTATAATCGGCGCAACAGTTCTAGACACGTGAAAATCTTAATGAGAGCTATGATGCGAGTTGCTTACCAGATCAGGTGGTGACCGATCGACTGCATACTGCAGGAGTGCGTGGGACAGTCATCGTCAAATATCCACAACGGTTATGCACTGTGTTGCGCTGATAAACTTAGTTATATACAGTATATTAAAATCCACGCTGTAAAAAGCACTTAATATAAAAAAACGCTGTCAATCATTGCCTCCAATTCTTCCACACCTAACAACCCTTCCTCTTCTGCGGAATCACTCACATTATTGCCGTCATCACTGCTGTCACTACTTTCTGCACCATTATCCTGCATGAGAATTATTTCTGTTTGATTTTCTGCAATTCCGTATTTTTCGGAATAATGATTCTTAATTTATTCAGCATGTCGCCATACATTTTTCCATTCTGGCCTTCCAATTTCAGCAAATTGCTGGCGTTATAACTGCTCCACATATTTTAATTTAAAAGTGATATTTCTGCATGCTACCCATTTTTTGATATCAGCCCAGATTAATTCGATTGGGTTTAGTTCTGGGCGATACGATGACAGTCTAAGTACGTTATGGCGATGTTGTATTACTATCTGGTCAAGTATGTATGACTTCTGAAGCTGTTTGTTGGCTTTAATTAAGTTATATAGCTTTGTTTTACTCATGCTTTCATCTAAAGCTTTATTATGTCTAAGTAACCAAGCTCGCATTTCTTCTTTCAAGGAAGTTGAGATAGGTGGTTTGTGAATTTGAGTGTTGACGCATTGTGAAGCATTGTCGATGACCAGAGCAGACCCAGCAGGCATATTAGGTATCAACATGGCGTTGATTCACTTCATGTAATTTTCTGTATTCATTTCTTGATGAAAATCTCCTGTTGTTTGTTGCGACTTGTAAAAGAAGGGCATTTGGAACGAAGCCGATCTTTCCAACAGCACGAACGATAATAAGTATTTGCCATTTGGCAACAGGTGCCTGCAAACCTAATTCGCTATCGTCACTCCAAATTTTAGATGCTGTATGACTGCTGTGTATGTATGACTCCTCTTCATACATTATAGTATTTTTCTGAAATTTGTAGCATCACCTTGAAAATTGATGCTGATATAAGCACACACTGATATAAGTACATATAAAATTATAGTCATTTGGAAAGGTAGAATCAGACTGAAAAATTCAATGCCATAGCCGGGATTTGAACCACGGATCTTAGGCTTTCCGTGCCGTTGCTCTAACCGACTAAGCTATCCTGGCAACATTTACTTTTTATTTTTATTTTTTTTATTTTATTGTTATATTTTTATTTTATTTATTTATTTTGCTTTTCTGTTAGAACTCTTCTATTTGATTTCGGTTTCTTCCATTTGAATAATTTTTCTGAGATTTGTAGCACCACTTTGAAAGTTTCTGCTGTCTTTCAGCTGGATGAGCAATCTGCTTATTGTTAGCACAGTTTTTTCTTCCACATAGGAATTGTGAATCGTGCGCCGAATGACGCATTCGAAATCGTCTATTTCTGTAATACGTTTAGGGACCTTATGTTTCTTCTCAGGTGTGTCAAATGGTACTCTTTCATCCATATGTTTTTTTCTGTTATCTTTGAGAACTCTGGAAACGGAACTCGGTGAAACACCAGTTGCTTTGACTACTCTTTCTTTCACTCTCATAAGGCTTTTGTGGAACTCGGATATAATTTCTTCCTTCATCGCTGCTTCTTGCTTCATGAAGTCGATGACATTTGCAATTATTTCCCTACTTTGACTACGTAACACCTTACCACTTAACTTTGAGAACATAGGAGCCATGGTTATAAATATAACAAATATAAAATAAGTACTATTTAGATACTGCAGCTCTCTTTAAAATTACAACCAGATGCAGACACTTTCTATGCAGACTGTATGTGTTACGCACTGTGAGTAAGCAAAGGTATTATATCGCTTTCGTTGATAAAGCTAAACATAAACCATTCCTAGGCTCGGCAGCTGGGATGGCAATCAAGGTCACGATTCCAGAATTTTTTCGCGAGTAATAACAGTCATTGTATATGTTTGTATTATTGCATCCATGTGTAATAATGTTATGTGAATATATTACGTAATTTAATAATGTAGGAGCTGTGAAAAACAGGTCAAAATTTGCTAACAATGAGGTAACATTGAGGCAATAATGAATTAGAAAGTTTAAATGTTACTTGTGATTCTTGAAAGCAATAATGTAATTTTAGTGACAGGTTATAAAAATAGCCAATCAGCAACCAGAAAAACCTTAGTTAAATTAAGGTATTCTATTGGATTCGGAATAACCATTAAGAGACTTGAAATACAGAAATTTACAAGTTTAGGCGGTTGAAATCAATTCAGTTGGCTGCAAATAGTGTTCCTAACCGGACTCGAGACACATCCTCGAGAGATTTAATACGTATTCGTGTGAGACAAAAATAGTTTACGTGTTAAAAAGTGCAACTAATTCATAAAATAATCTCACAGCTCCATGTCAGTGAAATGTTATATAAATCGTGTCAAGCAATAATAAACGGCAGTAAAGTAAAATTATAATATGTGTAAGCCTATATTCTTAAGTCGCACCACAACCCTGCCAAGACATCCATGTCTCCAAAATAAATACTGACTCAGCCTAGGCAAACATAAATACATAATATTTAAAGAAACAGTCAAAATTACAAAGCTAATATTTTTAAACTTAGGGCGAAGGCTACCGGAAAGCGGGTACTATACTGTGGTGAAACGAATTTCAATTTCGGTTCCCCAAAAGTTGAAATATAATACAACTCCTACAACAATATAGCATCTTCAGATTGTCCCAACTAAATTTACTGTCAAAAATAACACCTAAATTGTTTAGGTGTTTTCTTGTATATTTGAGTTTGTCATTGAGAGAACACATATGAATGGACTTTGCAAGGGAGCTTTTCAAATTCGAATGACGAATTGATTAATGTCATTTAACCCCTCCCCCGTGCTTTATGAAATTACTGTACAATTATCTACACTATATTTATGGTGAATCCTTCCCTTCACCCCTTATACTTTGCAATTTGGTACAGACTCCTAATATCGGATGCGAAATCCCCTGACATTTCCACAACAGCAAGTGAAGTATCGCAGTAACCTCTGACTTCCTTAACCTCACCTCGAGGGTCTTCCAAGTTTTGGAAATGCTACATAGTGTATAACTACCTTCGGCTGTCGAACAATGATCGATCGAAATAGTCGAGTAACTTGTTAGATAACTGTAGTAGGCGAAATTTTATATCTTTATACTTTCTCTTTTGTCCCGCAGTTATTTAATAACATAACAGGTACACAGTTTTAACATAATACAGGAAGGTTTAACACATACAAGAAAATAGGGGTAAGGCTGGTGAATAAGAAGATTCAGCACTCTCAGTCCAAGAAGTTAACCTCTTTGAAAAACACCGTCTAGGAAAACAATCTTCTCAGTTGTAAATTATAAAAGCTGATGTGTTAGACTCACACGACTTTCTCTACTCTTGTACAAACTATTTTTACAAATCTACTTCGTGTTAATCGAGATAACATTTGCAGAAACTATTGTCACGGGTGGAATAAGGGATGAGGAATGTTTGGTGGGTGACGGTGGACGCTCAAAGTAGCACCTCCACCAATTATGTCACGGTGAAATAGTGGTTGGAATTAAGAGGTTTCGAAGGGTTTAAGTGTCACTAAACGTCACAGGTAACTGGAGGGGTAGATCAGAGCAGGCAAGGCCAAGGACCCATGGGTTTTTTGAGGCTTTTCCAGGGTCGCTAGGTTCATTACTTCCACGAATTTCCTGTCCCTCCATTTCACCTACATTCTCATTTTACTCTACCTTTCGTCTGCTTGGTCTCCTCCTGGGTTGAAGGTGTCACGGCAGTCTCGGCGTTGCATGGTAGGGAAAATTACGCTTTATGTAACCTTTAGTCCCCGGAATGGGGAGGTCTCGGAGTCCCGGGTCCATAGGGGAAGTGTAAGCCCGTAGGATGGGAGGGAATAAGACAGAAGGGGATTACGCCCCCACGTGACCCAGGGGAGCGGGCGTCAGTCGAGTTACACTCGTACTCCCGAGAGCTTTCCATGGGCCGGCATCTGGTTGCCTAATCCAACCCCGCATTAAGGGTGAAAGTGGATACGCCATTTACGCACGTCAACTCCCGAAAAGGAAGACTACCGAATAACCTCGGTGGGACCGACACGAACTAGAACCTGTCTGCAGGCTATCCACGGCGGTACCGGAGGACCTTGAGACGTCTCATAACCCCGCCCAGACGTACCCAATCTCCCATGGGTATCCGGAACCACTGCCCCGTCGAGTCCAACCCAAACCGAACAACCCACTATCGGGAGGGGCTCGCATGTTCGGCCCGGCGTACTTATAGTAACGTCAGAAGTACCACGAGTGCTCAGGGTCTGCAGCGCCCGCACCACAGCAGCTGAAGTTGTCGGAAACCCCTCCCCCCACTTTACGGGGGATGTGAGGGAAGCCGGTTTCACTAGCTGCCATCCGGAGAGTTTCAATCAGTAAATGTTGGGCCTCCGCCGTCTGCCCTGTCATGCCTCCTGATCCGGCCGTCCTTCTGTGTCCTCTCACCTCACCCCTCCCTTCCGAGAGTACACCCTCAGGGGCTTAAGGCACAACCGATCTTGTAAGTCAAGGTGCTGTTCTAGAGGCCCTGCTCCCCCTCCGTAGTTAGTCCTAGTCCTGGTGAGTAATTGGGATCACAGTCCTAGTGAACCACTCCAATTAGTATAGGACTACCCTTAGGTAACAACCAAAAGTCAAATGACTCTGAATCGTACTCCCTTACTCACATCTAGTGCTAGCTAAGTCCATCAACCGTCTTTTCACATATGATAGACTTACATCAAAATGCCTGTGTTTGTAGAATATAATGCTAGAATTATATGCTACACTACGTGATCAAAAAAAAATTACGCACAAGTTCGTGGCGCCCTCCATCGGTAATGCTGGAAGTTAATATGGTGTTGACCCACACTTAGCCTTGATGACAATCGTTCACTCTTGCAGACATACCTTCAATCAGGTGCTGGAAGCTTTTTTGGGAATGGCAGCCCATTCTTCACGGAGTGCGGAACTCAGGAGAGGTATCGATGTATGTCGGTGAGGCCTGGCATGAAGTCGGCGTTCCAAAACATCCCAAAGGTGTTCTATTGGATTCAAGTCAGGACTCTGTGCAGGCCAGTCCATTGCAGGGATATTATTGTCGGGTAACCACTCCACCACAGCCCGCGCAGTATGAACAGGTGCTCGATGGTGCTGAAAGGTAAATCGCCATCTCGAATCGCTCTTCAACATTGGGAAGCAAGAAGGTGCTTAGAATATCAATGCAGGTCTGCGCTGTGATCGTGCCACGCAAAACAACAAGAGGTGCAAGCCCCCTCCAGCAAAAACACGACCACACCATAACATCACCAACTCCGAATTTTACTGTTGGCACTACACACGCTGGCAGATGACGTTCACCGGGAATTCGCCATACCCACACCCTATCATCGGATTGCCACATTGTGTACCATGATTCGTCACTCCATACAACGTTTTGCCACTGTTCAATCGTGGAATGTTGACGCTCCTTACACAAAGCGAGGCGTCGTTTGGCATTTTCCTGCGTGATATGTGGCTTATGCGCAGCCGCTCGACCATGGAATTCAAGGTTTCTCACCTCACGCCTAACTATCATAGTATTTGGAGTAGATCCTGATGCAGTTTGGAATTCCTGTGTGATGGTCTGGATAGATGTCTGCGATTACCCTTTACGACCCTCTTCAAATGTCAGCGGTCTCTGTCAGTCAACAGACGAGGTCGGCCTGTACACTTTTGTGCTCTACATGTCCCTTCACATTTCCACTTCACTATCATATCAGAAACATTGGACCTAGGGATGTTTAGGAGTGTGGAAATCTCACGTACGGACCTCTGACACAAGTGACACTCAATCACCTGGCCACGTTCGAAGTCCGTGAGTTCAACGGAGCATCCCATTCTGCTGTTTCACGATGCCTAATGACTACTGAGGTCGCGGATAATGAATACCAGTCAGTAGGTGGCAGCACAGTGCATCTAAGATGAAAAGCGTATATTTGTGGGGCGTCCGGATACTTTTGATCACATACTCTAGGTATACACGATGTTACTGAATCCCGTCTTTCCTTGAAGTTACATATCGTCGTTGTGTCCGGCGCGCCGGTAATGTTGATAATGTCACGAATTGTGTCTCTGTACATGCCTGTTAGGCAAAGTAAATAGATATGTACTACAGCTACAGTGGGTCCTCTCAGCCATCTGCCGGTAGTCGCGATGCGTGTTCCGCGCGCTATATTCAGTGTATCTGTTTATTATTCTCATTATTGATACTAATACCATATTATTACTGATTTTATGATGATTATTACGATATATTGATTACCTATTGGACAAACGTAATTACGTTTTATTTTATTAGATGTGGGTCAACAGTACCGCCAGCAATATTTTGTAACATCCAGTTACAGAACTTTACGCTTCATCATCACACGGTCGTAATTGATGGAGAATAGTCACTCTGTATGGTTTTAATTTCAACAGTTTCATAGAAATATGTAGTGAGGTTTTTGAAGCATTGACTTGTTGTGCTACACGTCGTAAAGATTTATTCGGTGACCGTTAAAATGCTTCGCCAATTTCATCAAGGTTTTTCTTTCGTTAGAACTCTTCGTTTCTTTTTACAACTTACAGCATTAAACGATCCCGTTCTCTTCACTTTATTCACTAGATATCTAAACTGTTTCTCTACTCGGAACTGGAACACCAGGAAGTTTATCGTGAAATTGCCTACACACCTGTCTACGTGAGTCGGTTTTCACATACGTGTCATACATAAAAGTATTTGTTCGAACGA
The DNA here is from genome assembly GCA_030765065.1 of Deroplatys truncata. Lineage (NCBI taxonomy): Eukaryota > Metazoa > Arthropoda > Insecta > Mantodea > Mantidae > Deroplatys > Deroplatys truncata. The sequence continues at coordinate 162,994,382 of CM060980.1, forward strand.
AAATTTGAGTACCATTTGTGGGTTGTAATGATCCGATAATTCAATCGCACACAAATACACACGCGTCTCACGTCTATACACAAGAAGCAATAACAGCTGACTGAAGCCCGCTGCCACATGTACGATAAGTGGAAGAGCCCGTGGCCTTGAGTTCATTCAAACGTGTCGCACAAGACTGCCGTGCAATTCCCGGCCAGAGCGCTGACTGCTTTGTACAAAGCTTTGCAGATGATAGTGGGATTCGAAATCGGAAGCCCTTCGTTAGAAACCCGCCGCCACAACCACCTTTAAGACAAAACACAGCTGGAATGTGTAAAGCAAAGCAAAGCAAATAACGGGTTCTAAATTACCTTCCAAATGGCATTGGTTACTTAAATGATGCAGATTTTTTCGCGTCAAGTCATGATTCTTCATTCCTTAAAGAAAATTGTCAAGTGGCAAGACAATGCTCCCCTCTTCTCCATCTTACACAACGGTATGCATGCGCCAATTTGCGACGCACTGCTAACAACCATACATTTGCTGTGTTGCATATGCATACTTATATTTAACGGGTAATCTTTAGATGTCTGATACGCGTATTATTATTATTATTATTATTATTATTATTATTATTATTCTGTTACGGTTATTACATTAGTATCTATAGTAATAAAATTATAATACTATAGGAATGGATTGGATTGTGAAGCGGAGTGGATTCGGCACCGATTCAGGAATAAGTATATGGTAACCCGCCCCACAAAGTAGCGCCCCCGGGATGGAGGGAGGAGGTGAGGGAAGTCACCAGGCGACCGGAACCAGGATCGACGGCACAGCAATGTCAGCATCCCTACAGTTTCCAGATCGAAACGCTCCGGCACTCGGATAGGCAGACCGGAGGCCCCGACCCAAACAGGATCCAACTCCCACCAAGCGGTATAACAGGGTATAGGGACCCCCTTGGCGGCCGAAGACCGAAGGATGAAAAACAGTTCACAAAGAGCATCCTTTCACCGCTACGCTGCACCGAAAGACCATCGCCAACACTTCCAGCCCTGAAGCTGATAAAACGCGGTGAAGGATGAATGAAATATCAATGAACGAAATGGAGGGTCTGACGACCCGGGAAAACCACAGAAGATATCCATGTGTCAGAGTGGGCCGTCGCCAGGGATCGAAGTCGGGACCTCCCGAATGCGCGCCTCAGACATTACCGCCTGAGCCATCCCGCTGTGTTATTATACGAAGTATACAATACACAAACATGTGTCGTCCTCCCTGGTGTAGTGGTTACCAAGCTAGCATATAGTTTCCGATGTCGCTGGTTCAAACCGGGTGGAGGGCGATGGATTTTTGTGGGCGTAAAAATCCTTAGCATGGCTTCCTTCGGAAGGGAATTAAAGCCGGTGGTCCCGTGTCGCAGATTTACGGCACCTAAAAGAACCTCAAACCTAATAAAGAGGGCTCTGAGTAAAATTACCGATCTTTCACGCCCAATATAGAATGGGAAGCTTAGAACCACAGCAGTTAAAGAGCGTCCATAAATAAAAACTCATTTGTTTTTCACAAACACTGCGTCGGTTAGATCTATGTAACAATAAATCTAATTATTAGTACACCAAATACACTTGCCTCCCGGTGGCAGGTTAGCAGTACCGGAACGCGTTTAAATAAAATAACTGAAACAAATGCAAGTAATGTAATGATACAACAGTAGATATATTTTACTACCTTTTATGTAATTTGGGTTACCTATTCGAACAAAAAGACGCGATTGGGGAACACAGCTTATGTAACTTCACGGGTTGTTTTAGATGTATAGCCCAAACGCACCAAATATGCCTCCACAGCATAACTGAGCTATATTGCTCCTGTTGAGATAAAATACACGTCTCCTTTTAGGTGGTAAACAAAATTTAACCAGTAGAATAACCAAAGAAGACAACATGAAACTCCATAATATATTTAATAAGTATTAACACGGTCAATTTTATCCCAACCTTTTTATTTGTTAAAATATGTTGCAAATGGAATACAGTTTCAAACCAAACTCTGTATTTTAACTTAATTATATAATTATATGAACAAGCATAATGTAAAAGCATTTTACACATCAAGTAAAATTTATTAATTCTACAATCATTATTAAAATTGCTTATTATAAGTATGCTTAGAAATTTTATAATTATGTTGATAAATGTTCTAATTGTGTTGAGTGATGCTTTAATTATGTTTAATGCTGTAACTTCGTTCACTATTGCTCTATGTCTGCTAATGTTTTCCAACAAAACCCCCAATTACACATGCACTTTGGTGTCATGCGACAAGTGTAACGTTATCTGAAAGTACATTGAGTTAAATAGAAGATTTATACGAAGCGAAGCGACAATCGCACAATAGTCTGTGTAGTACGACCTGAAAAACGTGTCGCATTGTCTTTCAGGTCGCACGACACATGCGACAGTCGTATGATCTCAATATACATGGCTGTTTAAGCACGTTGTGTTGCCGCATTGTGAGCGAGACAGTTGAATGACAACTGCCACTTTGGAAAATCCAGAGGAGCAGCTTTGATTTTTCAATATATTTGCACTCGTGGATGTTGCCAATAACAAAGACGTGATATTCGTCGTTCAGACTTGTTATCAAGTATACACACATGCAAAACATTTTGTATATGAAATTCGTATTAGTAGCCCAATTTAGGATATCTCCTGAAGAGGTTTCTAAACACACTGTCCACGAACCTTATACATTCGGTTTTTTTTCTCTCCGAATTAAGACTTTGTAACTATAGTACAATACAAAGATTCGTACTAGCTGTCGAACCGCTAGCTGATTTCCCAACGATACTGAAGCCGTCAATGATCCTCAATTTTTGAAGCCGCACCCTTTGCTTCAGTATCTGTTATTGATTCTCATGCCGGCTGCTACAGTGGTTGGCTATGAGATCTTTCAGGGTATGCGTGTGCGTAGTGTGAAAGGATAACACCATTTTAAATTGACTGAGAGGTTTGTCATCTAATACCTGAGTTATTGAAGCGTGTTATCGACCGTTTGAAGATAAATAATGAAACAGATTATAAATTATAGCACTCTGAACTATAACAATTGACATATTACACGTTCTAACCTTTGTAGTAAAAAATTTTTACGGTTTTAAATAACTGTATCCGCAATGAAAGAAACCAGAAGCGTAATTTTCCGCGAGTCGCAAAAATACTTATCGGCAAGATCCCTCGCAATATCCGCTAAATCTTATTTATACGATCGCGTCACTGAGCGCTTAAAATAACACACGAGTAATCACTCGAGTAATAACCAACTTTCAAGAGAGAGTGTCACGAATTTATGCACAAACGAATGTGTCTTTGATTAGATGCACGCACTTATATTAACTCAAGCTCCGCCTATATATTATTCCCCCACCAAGTCTTCTTACCCGAGCCAATATTACAATTCTTACGCGTGCGTCTGTTACCTTGTTGCTATTCGGGTACCTTCCCAATCTGAGAATGGTCTTTCCCGTCGCTTTTACAGACTTCTGGCATACGTGACTGTTCAAATGTACTGAACTAAACCCCAACTTCATTCAAGAACCTTTAAGCTAACACGTTTGCTCCTCGCTGTTGCTAATGACTGTTCTTAACATGATTTGCTAATTACCTTCTTTCCGGACAAATCTTTTTAACTCAAGCTTGTTACATTATACATTGATTTAATATACAGAAATTATTTATTGCAATTATTTCTCTAACTCATTATTTCTTTACTTAGTTATTTATATCTTCCAGCCAATAATTACGGTATAAATTACATAGTGCAACATGTTGCATACATAGAAAGACCACTAAAAACTATGCCGCGCAGCATTATATCTTGTAGTGCAACACCAAATCGCATGCATAAATGAAGCCATACGTATCGTAATATTGATATTATTATTATTATTATTATTATTATTATTATTATTATTATTATTATTATTATTATTATTATTATTATTATTATTATTATTCTCACACTGTTCGCGATATGACCTTGAAATTGAAGCGACCTTAAATAAAAATTAATAAAGTGAAAGCATTTTATAGCTGTGTAAACTGAGGCAGGTTTATTTTAGGAGTTGTATTGTATTTCGACTGTTGGGGAACTGAACTTGAAGTAGTTGCAACCGCACCTATGGTAAAAGCTTTTCGGTAGCCTTCGCCCCAAGTTTAAAAATATTAACTTTGTAATTTGACCGTTTCTTTAAATATTATAAATTTATGTTTGCCTTGGCTGCGTCAGTATTAATTTTGTAGACACATGAGTTTCTTAACAGGGTGTAGTGCGGCTGAAGAATCTAGGCTTTTACTTCACCCCTTTTATTAATCCTTGATACGATTTAAATAACACTTCACTGATATAGAGAGCTGTGAGATTATTTATTTAATTACTTGCACTTTTTAACACGTAAACTATTTTTGTCTCACACTGAATACGTATTAAACTTCTTGAGGAAGCGTCTCGCGTCCGGTTGGGAACACTGTCTACAAGCAACTGACTTCTGAATTTGTACAATTTGCTCTATTTCAGTTTCTGGTTGGTTAATCCTACTCCAATAGAATACATTTATTTAACTTAAGCTTTTTTCTGGTTGTTCATTGGGTATTTATAAACTGTCTAAGAAATTACATTATTGTTGCTCCAAGAATTACGAGTAGTATTATTAAACTTTCTAATTCATTATTGTCTCAAGGTTACCTCATTTTTAGCAATTTTTAACCTGTTATTCTCACAGCTCCTACATTATTAAATTACGTAATATATTCACATAACTTTATTACACATGTATACAATAATATAAACATACACAATGACTGTAATATACACTTGTTACATACACATTGCTTTAAGGCGGGCTGTTATTGAATTTTATATTATATAATTTTACTAAAATCATTTAGGTGTTAAAAATACTGCCTCAAAACAAATGCTGTACGCGCTTGCAGTAATACGCAAGGAAGCTAATCTTATGGTTTAAGTTTCATTGGATTTCTCAGTATTGAACGATATTTGTAGTTCAGGCCACGTGGAGGGAGATATCAAGAATTCCAGCAAGGTTCTATGTCCGGTGCAGCTCTAAATCATTTCTGTGACATGAGTCCTCGATCCCCCGTATTTATGTGCCCGGGAAGCGAGGGTGATCAATTCTTACCTTCAATTTCTGGCGTTCGTTTTGCTACGTTTCTTACTACGATTATCGATTAGTAGCACCACCTTATTCTGGGAAGCCCCGCATATTATTCTCGTTTAGATTTATAAGATAAGGATTTCATGATCCCTTAAACTTCGTATTCTCGTTTCTAAGGATCAGAAAACACCACATGGCTTTAGAAATCACATTATAGTTTACTACCATGAGATTTCTAATATTGGCTTGTTACTTTCAAGATAGCCTATTTTTATGAAGCTGTAAATCTTCTAAACGATAGGACATAAAAACAAAATTCATTAGAAACCAGTTTCTCTTTAGAGCAGCCGCGAAGCTGATTATTTTATGTTGATTTACTTGCTCAAAAATGCATGCACATTTCAACAACAAAAAGAAGATATTTTCTTATGTGATAAATTCACATTACTTCCTCTACCCTCTATTTTTATTGATGGGTATACAAACTCTTCTTACTAAAGCTTATTTTTACTTCTGCTATATTTTAATCCAAATAAACCTTTGTGGGAATAACTACATTGCATTCGCTTTAGACACAAAGGAAACAGCAATAGTCAAATGTTTAAGAATTGAAAGCTATATGCTGGCCTTAAACTATTGAAAGGACCTTAGAGAATGGTCAAGTAATGGACAATATCGAACCATTAATAATGCATATCTCAGAAATGCCGTATGCTACAAAAAACTTACTTGAAGTAAATTGTGTGTTTTAAAGAGATCTACATTTTTACTTTCTCTACTACGCATATTAAGTAGGGAAAGTATTCCATTCTACCCAAAAATTCGATACCGGGATTTCACTGGAAATACATGTTATGAGGTGCCCTAAATACAAATTAATCCATTTTTGTAAATATCTCCGTGTGTGTGTCTGTGAACAGCATTACTAAAAAACGAAAAGTCAGATGAATACCAAAGTTGGTATTTAGATTCGATATCTTACAAGGATGCGGCATAAGAATTTTCAACAAAATCCCCCCCTAAACTACGGTTTACATGGAACATGTTTAGAAATTTTTTATTTTCTAAAAAATGACTAACGATTTTGATTAAAATACTGTATAGATTAAACATCTATTTTTTTAACTTTATATTTCTTTGATGTTTACTCAAACGTATTATAACAAATATATACATCTGCAGTTGCCAACCACTTTTGGGCTCTTAAGCATGAAATAGGACGTGAAATAAAATTATTAAACTATTCAGACTCCTTCACAACTGGAAATTTGAGAAAAGATTTTCATCCACCATAGCATCAAAAATATTTTGAATTTTGAAATCCCACCAACAGACTACTTGATGCAGCTTTTCCAATCAAATTGCAAGAGAGAAGACAAGTGGGTTCCCAGTCTTCAACACAGATGGCAGTAACTTCAAGAAATCAGATTACAACCTTCCCAACTGAGGACAGTAAAATCACCTGCAGAGTTATTTCTTGCGGGTCAGGGGAGTGAGCTGAAAATCAGTCGCCTTTTAGCTGAAGATGGGAGAAAGATGTCTCCCGAAAGCGCTGCTCAGTAAATATCAAGCGCAGATGAAATGTGAATTAAAAACGTAGCGACTGACCATATTATAATAGAATTAACCATGTTTTTGTAAAATGAAAATAATAAAAATAGTTTCTTTCCATTTTTGGCTTAACGACTCCCAAATTAAAATTGTTAGAGCCATTTTTTAAAAAATAAAAAGCAACGACAATTTTTGCATTAAAGTGAAGCTCAAGTAGGAGGATTTTCTTCAAAATCTTCGTGTTGTTGCTTGGAAGATAATGAATTTATATACTAAGTTTTGTATTTATCTGACTTTTTACGTTTTAGTAACGTTGTTTACAGAAAATCGTACAAACGCGCGCTCGTAACCTTTTCGAAAATCTGATGTGCTATATTCACTTACTTTCTGTACCCATTATTAGACAAACTATTGTTAAAAAGCTTACTATTCCTTCTAATTCATGCTAATTCAGGTAAATATTTGTAGAAACAGTTATATTACATATTACGTTATGGGTGTAAGTTGATTAACTGACCACAGTAGGCTTAAGCGATGATCAAATCCTTTTTAAGAACGGGTTGCTATGTGAATATTACTTTGAAATTCGTTCTCTTCGCATGATCACGAGGGAAAAAATCTGATGTGTTACATTCACATAACTTTCTCTACTCTTGTACAAACTATTTTTACAAACTCTTATTCTCCATCTATTTCATATTAATCGCGATAAACATTTGCAGAAACGATCTTTTGACATGCAAAGAGAATTAAATTTTAAACATAGCGAACAGTTCTAAAAATATTTGACTATCGCTTAAGGCGTACTATGTTCCCCTTATTTTGTATTTGCAAGGGCAATATAAGCACAGACATATCTCTTAGTAGCTGGTTGCTAGGTGCAGCACCATTCCCTTTGCCACAGATTAATACTTTTGTATATCCAAGACAAACAACTGAATAAGAATTCCCATTTGAGAAAATATTGAAAAATTTAAGGGAATAACAAGCAATATCTCGAAAATGGTTCACGCAAGAAAAAAATGTATATGACATAAATTGTGTATTTTAACGCGATCTACACTTTTTGTGCAGTAAAATTTTGTCTATCTCTTATGGTTTACCAGTTATGCAAAAGTCGTTCATTATGAAGAATACTTTCGGAGACATTCCTAGAAAATTCAAGATATACATTTTATTTGTCATGAAAATGTCTTAAACATATGATATTTTAATCAAAATCGTTAGCCATTTTTGAGAAAATGAAAATTTTCGAAAAATGTTCCATGTAAAGAGTAATCTGTGGTAGGAGGATTTTCTTGAAAACATTCACGTCGCATCTCTGGAATATACTGAACCTAAATACCAAGTATGGTGTTTATACAACTGTTCGTCTTTGAGTTATGCTGTTCATAGACAGACAGCCTCAGAGACACAGACACACGCACGGACATGTTTCCAAAAATGCTTTTTTTGGATTCAGGGAGTCTCAAAACATATATTTCAGGTGAAATCTCGGTATCAAATTTTTGGGTGGAATACAATACTTTCCCTACTTACTGTAGGTAGTAGAGAAAGTAAAAAGGAAAAACAAAAAAAATCTAAGAATGAATTTGAAGTTAAAGAAATTGGTGTTTTACATTCACATGACTTGCTCTAGCCTCTGTCGTTTATTAGAGGGTATATAAATTATTCTTACGAAAGTTGATTTTACTATCTACTCCACTTATATCGAGATAACCCGAAATCGCTACACTACACATTACACTCAAGACAGAAAAAGAATAGTGATACTTAAATGTTTAAGAACTGGACGCTATACTCTGGCCTTGAACTTCAATACTGTTTCTATGTAGTCGCGAGAAATAACTGACGGGACTTAAGGACAAGATAATGAAATAGAATGACAAGGCATTGAGCAAATCGAAAACGACTGATGCCACATAAAAATTAGTTTGAAATAGATTGTGTGTTTTAAAGAGATCTAAATTTTTTTCGCTTAACGTTTATCAGTTACACCAGATTATACAAAATTTCTGCCGAATGAGGAGGACTTCACAGGCTATTCCTAGAACATTCAAGATATATATTTTATTTGTGATGTAAATATCTTTAATGTATGGTATTTTAATTAAAATTGTTAGAAACATTTTTTAGAAAACAATTGCTAGAAGTATTCCATGTAAAGGGTAGTTTTGGGTGGGGGGATTTTCTTGAAACTCTCCATGTCGAAACTTTAGAAGTTATAAACCTAAATACCAAGTTTAGCATTTATCCAATTTTCGTTTTTGAGTTATGATTTTCACAGAGATACACACACAAACACACACATGCACAACTTTTTCTAAAAATGTTTTTTTTAATCAGGGAGCATCAAAACATGTATTTTCGGTGACATCGTGGTATGGAATTTTTTGCTGGAATGCAACACCTTCTCTATCTACTATGCACATGGTAGATAAAATAAAAATCATTGAGAATGAAGAGTGCTTCACCGGTTAATTCCAAGGAATTTGAGATTGAAGTTTTTTGTGCCATGCGAATAACTTAAATAAACTTATATAAAGGCAGAGCATTGAACTTAGAAGGCATCCTTCTACATCTTGTAAACATTTAAGTCTAATACTTTTTATAATATTTGGTCATGAATGTAGCAGATTCAATATTAGCGTGATAAATAAAATAAAGGTAAAGGTACGTATTACGGAGGGGCTTACGGAGCCAGGGGAGAGCACCGCACGCAGGCCAGTCGGCCCATTGCACTGCCAACGTGTCCCCTGGGAGGGAAGGATTAGGGGAGAGAGCCGAAGGGCGACCAGATTCGGATGACGACGGGCACAAGCAGGACGGGATCCCTAACGTTTCCAGATAGAACACACCCGACGCCGCAGTGTCCCTGCCCATAGCCTCCAAACTCAAGGAAGCTCGACCCTAAGGAAAGACTAATTGAGTGGTACCGCAGCGACGCAAGCACCGCCCAGTCGCGACCTACTAAATACCGTCGCCTGGTCCTACAATCCTGAAAAGATGACAAAGAAGATGATGATTACAGAAAATGAGAGAAAGGACAGTTGTGGTCCCGCTCGTTAGCGTGATAGGGTTTCTTATGTTCCCTAAAATGGCTTAAAACTATTTTAATTATCTACAGTTCGAAGAAACTATGAATGGTTTCTTACTAGATTTAGAGATTCTAACGCTCACAAAAATTAGCGGTTGGTAAAGCATCTAAAATAGGTTTGCACCTTACGACACAGTAGCGGATAACGTGTTATCATTATTAGCATTTGTTCTTATTCCCGTTTTACTAATTTATCTCGTCCATCTCGAAATTAGGTTAATTGTTGTTCAAGTTACTTGCAGAGTAACCATAAGTTACCTGGTTTTATCACGAAGTACTAAATGTGATCCGGAAGCTTAGCAGGATCTCGACAAAAACAACCCCAATGAGAGATCTTGGAAGTGCTTGGACCAGCTTCCGTGCGACTCTAATACTCTTGAGATATAGAGCAACTGGCAGAGATCAAACCCGATCTCCCTCTCTCTGACATGCCGCTCTTATCTAGCAGATGCGGGGGTTCTATGATTCCCAATATTGCCACCACAGCGTGCCGTATCAGGTAATCCCGACTCCGGCAAATGCATCACTTAATATTCCATCATAGGATACCACGGATTAGAAGCCTTCTGGATCTCACCTCCTCAGATCGCTTAGGGAGCAAGTGCTAACCAGTTACATATACACAGCTTGAGGTAAGGTGTGTTATACAGGGTGATTCTTACTAATCTGTGAGCATTTCGCGTACTGCATCTGGCGGAAAGCCTTGTCGAGAGAATGAAAATCTGATATGTTACAGCCACATACATTCGCTACACACTATCATTTATTTTGTTATAGTTTCTATAAACTGTTCTTACGAGAGCTTATTTTTTTGCATTACGTATAGTAAGCATGGAGGTATTGTATTCCACACAAAAATTTGATGTCGAGATTTCACCGGAAATATATATTTTGAGGCCCACCTAAAACCAAAAAAAAACACTTTTAGAAAACGGTCCGTGTGTGTCTGTGAACAGTGTAACTCAAAAACGAAAAGCTGCATAAACACCTAACTTAATATTTGTGTATAGTACCTTCCAAAGATATAAGACACATATTTTCAAGAAAATTCCACATCCCAACTACCCTTTACATGGAACATTTTTCGAATTTTTTAATTTCCTTAAAACGACTCTAATGATTTTAATAAAAATAACTATTAAAGGTATTTTAATGACAAATAAAACCTGTATCTAACTTAAATTTTCTGGAAATAGCCTGTGTACCCTTGTATACTCGTAAACATTAAGCGATAGACGAAAACGTACTACACAAAAAATGTAGATCTCTTTAAAATACACAATTTATTTCAAATAGCCTTTTTGGGGGCATCAGCCAAGATATCTGTTGTTAATGGTCCAAATTGTTCAATACATAGCTATTCTTTTACATTCTTTCAAAGTTCTATCGATTTTCAGTTGCTTCTCGCGTTGTCATAGAAAGGGTGTGGAATTTTAAGGCCAACGCATAGCGTCCAGTTCTAAAACATTTGACTATCGCTATTCTCTTTGTGTCTATAACGAAATGAGTAATGCAGCTATTTCCGTAAAGTTGAAGTAGATAAGAAAAGAAAACTTTCTTAAGAATGATTTTTATACCTACTAATAAGCGATAGAGGACAGAGAAATACTTGCGATAGCAGCTCGTCGCTAAGATTGTCATCTCGAGTGAGATGTCCTAGTGGTCTATCTGGGGAAACAACTTGGATCAACCGGGGAATTCAATGTCTTCCCTCCAGGTTGTCACAGTAGCTCAATGGTTACAGCAACCGCACGGAAAGTGGGAGAACCGTGTTCAAATCCCGACTGTGTCGTTAAATTTTTCAGTTGACTATATATCAAAAATAGAGGAAGTTCATGGGCATTCACAAAAAATTCAAAGTATATTTAATTATTCTAACAGTATATTCAACTTATGCACTTTAATTACAATTGCTGAAACAGTTTTTGAGAAAATAAAATCCAGACCAATCCATTTCTGCTATTCATGGTAACTCTTCTTTTCTCGCTACGTTACTCACGATATACCTAAGGATTTATTCAAATAAAACAAGTTCGTTTGTGTGCAGAAAAAGCATTCAAAAGTTTTTTCGTTTCAACTCCTTGAGACGTAAACATTTAAATTTACAAAAATGAATTTAGTATGTCAGAAATGGTTAATGCTACAAAAATTATTCGATACAAATTGGATATTTTAATTAAATCTGAATTTTTTCACTGATAGGTTTTTTTATAAATTTTAAGATCCTTGTTATACAAAATTCAATCACATAAGGGGAAGTTAAGAGGATATCTATAGAAAATTCACAATATATATTGTATTTCGTATGTCGACACTTTAAGCATATGACATTTCAATTAAAATTGGTAGAAACAACTTTGAATAATAGCGAAGGTATTTCTTCAAAATTTTCGAGTCATACCCTTGGAAGTTTTTAAGAGGTAAGGTTTTATTATCTTTAATTTTTTAATTAGAAGCTATTCAATCTTATCATTAAGTTTATAACTTACTTATTTAAAAGTAAAGAATGTTATCGCATTTCTCTACTGCGTATAGAAGTAGGGGGAGTATGGAACTCCACCCAAAATTTCGATACTGACATTTTGCCAAAAATACATGTTTTGGTCTGCGCTGAATCAAAATAAAGCATTTTTGGGAAACACGCCTGTCTATCCGTCTGTGAACAGCATAACTCAAAAACGAAAAGTCCGATAATTACCAAATTTGGTGCTTGAGTTTACTATCTTCCAAGGATGAGACATGAAGATTTTAAAGAAAATCACCCCATCCCAGACTACCCTTTACATGGAATATTTTTCGAAAGTTTTGATTTTCTCAAAAATGGCTCTAAGGATTTTGATTAAAATATCATATATTTATGATATTTACATGACAAATAAAACGTCTCCAAAAGTTCATTCTGATTGACTTTCGCATAACTGGTAAACCGTTAGAAAATTTCATAATTTTACTACACAAAAAATGTAGATCTCGTTAATATACACAATTTATATCCGATACATTTTTGTGTGGAGTGAACCATTTCCGAGATATCCCTTGTTATTTGTTTGAATTTTCCAATACTTATACTTTTTCTCAAATGGAAATTCGTTATTCATTTTTTTATGTCCTGGACATGCAAAGAGAATGGAATGCTCCACATAGCAACCAGCTCTTAAAAGATTTGGCTATCGCTTAAAGCCTACCATATTTCCCTTGCACCTACAAGAAAATTAGAATTTCTGCAAATGTTTATCTCGATTAACATGAAGTAGGTGGAGAATAAGCGTTTGTAAAAATAGTTTGTACAAGAGTAGAGAAAGTCATGTGTGTACAAAGCATAAGATTTTCTAGTTATGCTGTTCATAGACAGGCAGACGGACAGACAGACGCATACACACGTGGGGCGTGAGAGGTTCAGGGTTCCAAAGTATTTCCTGTGAAATCGCGATATCGAATTATTGGTTGGTGTAGAAAGTAAAGACAAGTATTTATTTCCTCTCGCCGGTCTCCAGTCGATCACGTATACAGAGTGATTCAGGACCTCTGCAACAAACTTTGTGAAATGATAGCTCTCACGAAGAGCATCTTTTTACTTCTATCACGTACAACGTACGTAGAGAAGGTATTGCGAACTACTCCAAAATTCGATACCGAGATTCCACCAGAAATCTATGTTATGAGGTCTCCTGAATTAAAAAAGCATGTTTGTGTGAACAGCACGACTAAAACATGAAAAGTCGAATAAACACCATACTTGGTAGTTTGGTTCAGTACCTTCTGAAGATGCGACACGAAGATTTTCAAGAAAATTCTCCACCCCAAACTACGCTTTATATGGAACATTTTTCTAAAGTTTTAATTTTCTAAAAAATAGCTACAACGATTTTGATTAAAATATCAAATGTTTCAGATATTTTCATGGCAAATGAAATATACATCTCGAATTTTCTGGGAATGCCCCCAAAAGTCCTCTTTATTCTGAATGATTTTCGCATAGCTGGTAAACCGTAAGAGATAGATAAAAAATTACTGCACAAAACATGCAGATCTCGTTAAAATACTATTTATTTCATATACTTTTTGTAGAGTGAACCATTTCCGAGATGTTCCTTGTTATTTGTTTGAATTTTATAGTACTTTTACTCATCTACTACAAAATTAGCAATAGAATTATCATTTCGTTATCTCGATTAACATGAAGTAAATGCTGAATAAGCTTTTGTAAAAATAGTTTGCACAAGTTTAGAGAAAATTATGTGAGAGTAACACATGAGATTATCTTATACCTACAGCTAAATGTCCAATGTGACGCTGACCTCTGACGCATCTGTGTTGTTCCTGGCAGTTGCTTCAGTGGACTCAGAGTTCTGGGTTCGATGGTTGGATGGCAGGGATTTGGAATTTGTGTTCGGTAGAGCTGAGGTTCTTGTTTTCAGGGGTGGTGACACTGCCTTGATGATATTAATAATTCTGCCGGCGAAGTTTGAGTTATTTCTTTATTTTGGTTACGAAGATTCCTAACTGGTCAACCCGCCACCTTCGTCGTAAAACCACTGTTAATCTTATCACTCTCGAAGTCGCTACTTATGTGTTTCTCCGACTAGTCCTCGAATTGCCTAGATTTCATAACTTCATTTTTACACTATAAATTTCCTGATTATTTTCTTCTAATTTGTTTCGTCGACCGTCCTCGTGGTTAGTTTGTACCGGAATGTCCCGGCGTTTCCTTTCCTCCTTCACGCCTTTCGCTAAAACCTAGCATTTTCCCCCACCTTTCTTAAGTTTCGTACCGTCTTAAGTTCAAACGTATCATGTGATGTATATGCGATCTTTCGATTGGCTATCATTTTGTTTCATGATTTTTATTATTGGCTACCCCCACTTGACAACTTTCACATCTGCTTCTTACAGCTTATTTTGAGTTTTAAAATCTTCCCACGAACATTCTTAGATCGTAGATAAGGCACATATATTTCCTGACCCACCTAAGCTGTGAAACCGTTGTAAACCCTGTCCGAGCCAGAGTACAAAGGCGAAACTTCCGGTAGGCTTGTTGTCATCCACGCAGGTAAAATACCTTGGAGGACAACAAACTTTGTTTCCTGTCTTCCCTACAAAAACCCATTCCTAATATGAATTCAGCACATTTTCGTCGCTATGTTCGATCCTATATTATTATTATTATTATTATTAATTATTATTATTTTTTTTTCCTGGGTCTCGATAACCAGCTTCAAATGGAAGTTTTATCTCCTTAGGAAGAAGCAGGTAGAAGATTAAGCGTTCATCAAGAATGATTTTTAAAAGAGTGAGTAGAGAAATCCATGTGAGTGTAACGCTTTTTATTCTATTTATATGCTATCCTTAACATCTAGGCTTTTGCCTTTGTAGCAATGGCTCATGGCATTGGTGTTCAACATTTAGTCTTTATCTATAGGTTGTCTTTAAATTCAAACACACATTCACACCCTCGGGAGGATAGGGGATAATCCTGGCCAAAGAAATATCCTTATCCTGCAGCCGGGATTCCAGCCAGGACCTATGGATACCTTAAGATATTTGTTGACTTTTTCTTCTCACCTTTTAACAGCGAAGAATGGTCTCTGGTGGTATCGTGTATTGGGATACAAAGAGAATTAAATTGCAACCCATAAATTAATATAATTACCGTCTGAGATGAAGGCCTTCTCTGTACAAAGTTTTCAAATATTCGCCTCATGCCTCAGTTAAATTGAGCTAGTGCGAGATTAAGCTTCTGTTGAAATATGAGAAGATAATTCCTTCATCAAAATTCTGCCTGCAGTTCTAGTTAACACATGATAATATTGAATTTTGTTCGTAGAGCAGGAAGGAGCTGCATCTGTGGAACCAATTCAGTTTACCACTCCCACTTGGGGCAACGCAAGTCTAAAATTCCACCAGAGAAGTGAGGAAACAACTACCCTTCTAATGCAAGAACTGGAGCGAAGAAGAATCTCGTTAAAGTTATTAAAGCATGCCGCAGAATATTAATTTTCAAGTGTCCCAGTGTGGGCTTCGTAGATATCTGATCTATACAGAAGTTTAAGTGGCACACGAGCCACATCAGAGGGCACTTGTGTGTGGTGTAAAGGATATAGATGTACATCTTAAAGGAGTGATTAAATATCCCATCTCGCGTGTGATCCATTTTCTCTGCAACTAATAATGATACTACAACGAAATTGTGCCATAACTTCATTCGCGATTGTGATATAATTTTAAAATGAATTATTAAATACGTTCACACCTTTGCTCATATTGGAAGTGCTCAGCATTGCATGATATTTCTATGTCATTTTAGACCGACACGATTCATCTTCAAACTCGGCGGAGGGCGATGGATATTTTGGGGTGAAAAATTCTTAGCATAGTTTCCTTCGGAAGGGAAGTAAAGCTTGGTGGTCTCGTGTCGTAGATTTACGGCACATAAAAGAACCTCAAGCCTGATAAAGAAGCCTCTGAGCAAAATTAACTGGTCCTTCACGCCCAATTTAGAATGGGACGCTAAGGACCACAGCAGTTAAAGAGCGTCCATAAATAAAACTCAATTTATTTAAGTCTCGCAAACAGGATGTCTGCGGGTCAAAATACCCTAGGACCTCCTCTCCTACTAGGGTTTTCCAGGTTTTTTTCATTTATTATAATTGGCAAGGGGCACAGTGATCAAGATTTGTCAGATGCAGGAAGAGATGGAGAGGGATGGAGAGTCAAATGTGCACTATATTGCAACAGACAAATATCAGCCAGTGTAACGTGCATTACACAGTCATTGTAACACACAGATACCAGTGTAACAGACAAATGTCCATGGCCCATTATTACTTCTTACGGAATAACTTACCGTGAGAGGCTTTGGCCCTTAAGGGGACACAACAAGCTTCATTCATTCATATAACTAGCGAATGCCGGAAGCACCCTAAACAATAGTCTTGGAATATTTTCTTCCTAAATTTTATTCCAAACTGTCATCTTATGAATCATCAAAAGTCATAGGTGTTCTTAAGCAGTTGGCTTCAAGTTAACTACACTCAAACCATTATTAATAGAAAGAATTCACACAACAGCACCGGTCACCAACTGCAGATAAAACACGGTTGGGGTAGTGGTTGAATGCTGTCTGCAAATACCAATATATTGCACGAGGGATGGGGATTAGTTTGTTATCTGCGACGTCACTGCGTAAACTCCGGTAACAATTCCACCTAATTTCCTTTCGTGCTGGCTTTAATGCTTGGAAATTCCCTTGTCTGATCATCAGTGTTCACAGTCTATGGTGCAGGAAGAATATACTTTAATCATTTATTGAAAGGGTCTTACGAATTCAGTTAATAAAATTAAGCGTTATAACATGACAACTTCCTATTGAATTCTTTGTGTAAGAAGATTCAATTTTTTTTTATAAATTTCAGTTAAAATAATAACTGTAGATGTGTATAAAAAGCTTTTATTAGAAACATTCTCAAGCCGGGAAATAAAAGTGCTAAAGGTATAAAAGCGCCTTATGCATTTATTGATCTTAAACATTTTACATATTCAAACTCGTACATTACATCGCACGGGTCACATAGACCGCACGTGCTTATACAATACACTGTCGTTCATATGTTTCAGTCTATATTTATCATACATAACTTTCAAATTAATGATATTTAGAAGAATTGAAAAGAAAGAAAAAAAACGGATAAACTAACAACAAAAATCGCACAACAAAACAGAACAATAGAAAAAACTTGTTCAGAAGCACACGATATTGTTTACAAAACAAACATACTGGCCCCTAAATCACCTACCCTCCCCCTCCCAACCTTGACCCTCTTCCTTACACTCCGATCTGAGCTGCATAACCTTTTGTGAAAATGTACCAATTGCTTCCCCCTCCCCCAACAAGCCTGTAACCCTCTTCTTGAGTTAACAAAGGAACCTGGCAGATTCTTTATCTTCACTGTTCTGTCTTAGAAAATGAATGTCTGCGCCAGAATATGAATCCAAGTTTTTTCCTTCTAACACCAGAGACAAATTCTTATGTCCTCTTCGTTAAAGAATTTGATCGCTCGCTATGATCCCAGTCTGAACAAAGTAAGTCCCTGGGCCCTATTTCTGGACAGAATATATTCTTCTATACCCCATTGTGTTTTTAGTTTCGACTGTAAGCTCATTACATTGCGATTGCGTCTGCTGTCGACATACATACACTATGTGATCAAAAGTATCCGGACAACCCCTACAAGCATACGTTTTTTATCTTAGGTGCATTGTGCTGCCACCTACTGACTGGTACTCGTTATCCACGACCTCAGTGGTCATTAGACATCGTGAAACAGCAGAATGGGACGCTCCATGGAACTCAGACTTCGAACTTGGTCAGGTGATTGGGTGTCACTTGTGTCAGAAGTCTGTACGCGAGATTTCCACACTCCTAAACATCCCTAGATCCACTGTTTCTGATGTGACAGTGAAGTGGAAACGTGAAGGGACAAGTACAGCACAAAATCGTACAGGCCGACCTCGTCTGTTGACTGACAGATACCGCCGACTTTTGAAGAGGGTCGTAAAGAGTAATGGGCAGACATCTATCCAGACCATCACACAGGAATTCCAAACTGCATCAGGATCCACTCCAAGTACTATGAAAGTTAGGCTTGAGGTGAGAAACCTTGGATTCCATGGTCGAGCGGCTGCTCATAAGCCACACATCACGCAGTAAAATGCCAAAAGACGCCTCGCTTGGTGTAAGGAGCATCAACATTACACGATTGAACAGTGGCAAAACGTTGTGTGGAGTGACAAATCACGGTACACAATGTGGCAATCCGATGGCAGGGTGTGGGTATGGCGAATGCCCGGTCAACGTCATCTGCCAGCGTGTGTAGTGCCAACAGTGAAATACGGAGGTGGTGGTGGTGGTAGTGTTATG
The DNA here is from genome assembly GCA_030765065.1 of Deroplatys truncata. Taxonomy (NCBI): domain Eukaryota; kingdom Metazoa; phylum Arthropoda; class Insecta; order Mantodea; family Mantidae; genus Deroplatys; species Deroplatys truncata. The sequence continues at coordinate 163,013,105 of CM060980.1, forward strand.
GTGTGGTCGTGTTTTTCCTGAGGGGCTTGCACCGGTTGTAGTTTTGCGTCGCACGATCAAGCGCAGACCTACCATGATATTTTAAGCACCTTCCCACTGTTGATGAGCGATTCGGGGATGCCGGTTGCATCTTTCAACACGATCCAGCACCCGTTCAAACTGCACGGGCTGTGGCGGAGTGGTTACACGACAATAACATTCCTGTAATGGACTGGCCTGCACAGAGTACTGACTTGAATCCTATAGAAAACCGTTTGGATGTTTTGGAACGCCGACTTCGTGCCAAGCCTCACCGACCTACATCGATACCTCTCCTCAGTTCCGCACTCCGTGAAGAATGGGCTGCCATTCCCCAAGAAACCTTCCAGCACCTGATTGAAAGTATGCCTGCGAGAGTGAATGCTGTCATCAAGGCTAGGGGTGGGCCAACACCATATTGACTTCCAGCATTACCGATGGAGGGCGCCACGAACTTGTACGTCATTTTCAGCCAGGTGTCCGGATACTTTTGATCCCGTAGTGTATATATAGTGCGATCGCTTTATGGTGAGGCCACGGATCGCGCGTGTGCGTGCTCCGCACGCTTACGCGGTTAGTTTTTCGTTTCGTTACTCCCGCGTTACTTACTTACGAGTGATAATAACATGCACTATAATGAGTACTAGGTTGTTAATAAGTAATGTCCATCTGAGTAAGACATTCCTTGTATCTTCAGAATTCGCTTTCACACGCATAACTTCTTCTTGCGTATTAGGTATACGTAATTGCTGTTTTTGTATTGTCCTTAATTTCGTCTATGGTATGGGGATTGTTGCTATAAGCTTTATTTTTTAGGACTCCCCGCAAATAGATGCACCAATTTCGTCGATTTTTCCTCGTTAGGACATATCGTTTTCGCTTTTTAGGTTTAGCGATCCCGTTATCCTAAACTTATTTGTCAGAGTTCTAACAGTTCCTCTACCTGAAACTGAAACACCAGGAAATTTCTCCTGAAACTGTCTGTACATCTATCTATATGACACAGATGTCCTCTGTAAACTTTCACCTTTGAAATGCACAATGCACACCTTGTTGTAAAGCACGAACACAAAGCAGCGACTAAAGCACATCTGATAAAGATAACCTTGAATGCGTATCGTTAAAGTACCGAGGGCACTGTAGTACAGCGTGCTACACATATAGCCAGTCTCTTGGTTTACCTTAAAACGACCTTATTGTATATAACATATGTTCATGTAAAGGAAAAAGGATAACCCAAAAAATCGGAAATCTTAAGGTTTCTTCCACCAAATGACACGCTAGCATTTAGGTAATTGTAATTATGAAATATTTCTAAAATGTCTTACACAACGAAGAAAATTGTTTAACACAAGTTGTCTATTTTAATAAGCTCTACATTTTCTCTAAAGTAAGTTTTGTGTATATCTGAGGTTTTCTAATTATACAGAAATATATTAAAATTAAAATAAAATATTAAAATTAGAGTTATATTAACATTAAGTTTGAATGAAGGGAATTCTGGCCGAAAATTAAATGTTATTTCATTCGTGTTAATTTGTCAAACCTATGACATCTTAATTAAGACGGTTAAAGCTGTTAAAAATCGAAACCTTTTCCATGCAAAGGGGATGGTTGGGATAATTTTGTGGATTACTTCTTGTGACATCCTTGCAGAGAAGTTGGACCTAAATACAAAACTTATGAGACCAGTGTTACATTTAAGTTACAGATGGAGCTGGGATTTTTATTTTAGTGAAAGTAGATCAAGAATAAAAATATCCGTGCCTTTTTTCTCCCCCATAGGCCCACGTTTGACAAGGAAAAATGATTTATAATTAGATTAGCTAATAATATCTAATCCCTTGTATATATTGGGTTTAAAAGTATTAAACAAGAGAATTTACAAATCTGTGCAATTTTTATCTCTTCATCTCTTCAGCTTTTTTTCTTAAAGGATCCATTACTGGAAAAAAATGAAACGTAACTGCGGCCGATTTTCTGTTTGCTACATGAAATCTTGATTGTAAGTTATCTTAAGTGCGGTTTTGCGCACGAATACCTGTAGTCTCGGTGCGGGGTAAAGTTTATTATCCCGTCCCATCCGCGGTTGTGTTGATACATTGTCGAAGGAATACAGTATTTTATTTCAATTAATTCTATGTTTCCATGCAGCGCGGTGTGTGTTAATTCTCCCTAAACATTATTTGGGGAAGAATTTATCAATTATGAATAATCCAACTGCTGGAACGTCTGAATATGTATGCTATGTGTGTGTAATAGAATAATTCATTACTTCTTTATAAGGAGGTATTATAGATATGCGTTTGGATTTATTTTTTATATAAACTATATTTAAAATAACACTTTTTTAAAGTTTGGAGAAATATGAAAATTGTTTGTAATAAAGCAAGCAGCTGATTGTTGAGCGGATGACAGACCTAAAGTTAGCCCTTACAACTTGAAACTTCACATTTTTACTTTCTCTACTACGTATAGTAAGTAGGGGAAGTAGGTATTGTATTCCAACCAAAAATTCGATACCGAAATTTCACCAGAAATATATGCTTTGAGGCCCCCTAAATCCAAAAAGAGCATTTTTGGAAACATGTCCGTGTGTGTGTGTGTGTCTGTGAACAGCATATCTCAGAAACGAACAGTCAGATAAACACCAAACTTGGTAGTTAGGTTCAGTATCTTTCAGAGATGCGACACGAATGTTTTCAAGAAAATCCCCCCATCCCAGATTGTCCTTTACATGGAACATTTATCGAAAATTTTAATTTTCTCAACAATGGCTCTAACGATTTTGATTAAAATATCATATATTTAAGATATTTTCATGACAAATGAAATGTATATCTCGAATTTTCTGGGAATTTCTCTAAAAGTATTCTTCATTGTGAACGACGTTTGCATAACTGGTAAACCATAAGAGATAAACAAGCTTTTACTACACAAAAAATGTAGTTCTCGTTAAAATACACACTTTATGTCATATACATTTTTTTTGTTGAGTGAACCATTTTCGAGATATTGCTTGTTATTCACTTAAATTTTCCAATACTTATACTTTTTCTCAAATGGGAATTTGTTATTAATTTTTTTTGTCCTGGTAATGCAAAGAGAATAGAATACTCCACATAACAACCAGCATTTAAAATATTTGACTATCGCTTAAAGCCTACCAATTCCCCTCGCATCTACAACAAAGTTAGCAATAAGTTTAACATCCCGATATCTCCATTAACATGAAGCATATGGAGAATAAGCGTTTGTAATAATGGTTTGTACAAGAACAAAGAAAGTCATGTGAGTGTAACACATCAGATTTTTTTCTGCTGAATAGAGAGAGAAATCCGAGACAGCTTACTTTTATGTTCAATGTTTTTTCACTATAAAAATATCATATCACAATCTGCGACATCAGCGTGGCAATGAGCTCTTTTTAGTGTTATTCGACTTCTCGTTTTTGAGTTTGCTTTTCAAAGACTCTCATACACGGACCTTATAATCAAAATTATTTTTATTTGTGTTCAGGGGACCTTGGTTGAAATACAACACTTCTATCTACCATAGATATGAGGTATAGAAAGTAAAGAAAATGTGAATTTCTTATACTTCACAAATACGTTGTCCAAATAGATTTATAGGAATAGTCTGTAATAATATGAAACGTAAATGTTGGGAGATATTCATGTGATTGTTGCGCATCGGAATTCTGTTTTCTTTTCTTACTTTGGGAAATCGTCTCTTTAAATAATGAAATGACTCTGGCTCTACATACAAATGGGTTTTGCCATGCTTGGAATGTAATTGAGAATTTGCCAGCGTACCAAGAAGATTCACAACTCTAAATGGATTAAGGTATAGGACCTGCAATATGTCTTCATTCTGTAGCCGGTCTCGTGGCAGATAAAAACGCTCTTACACCAAAATCTGTAGGAGGCACTGTGATCGTTTTACAAATGTAGGGATTGCTTCTTCTGCACAACCAATGTTCCTTCTACGGAATAAAGTTGTGTAAGAACAGTTTATCTGTGTTTTAGTGTTGGTCACCCTACCTTAACCATGAGTCCTGCTCTGGTCATCTGGGCGTCCTGGGTTTGATGTCTGCCTGCTGATAGTTCTCTTGTTCTCGGAGCTGTTGAAAGTCTACCTAGTCCTATCGTTGCAATCTCAGGAGTGTGGGCGAAGGTAGATCACGATTACATCTTCAGCTTTAAACCTGGACCTTACATATCTGAATTATTTCCTGTGTGCGCCATCTCAATAAGTTTTGGGAAAGCTCTCCCATCGTCACAGACTATCTCCCTCCACTCTTCACATCATGTAGCAGATGTAGCGTCTCGTCTCACCATCAAGAGTGCGTATAATTCTGGGCGAATTCTTGCTTCTATACAGAGATGTCCTGACGCGAACATGGAAATTGCTTATCGTGGTATGTGAGCAAAAATTATCCAGTTTTAGGAGACAGGCTTCACTTGAGTCTAGGGAAATTTTCATCTACGACTGACGCTTCCAAGAATTTTACTTTATCTCCAGCTCTTTGTGTTGCTTTCTGGCCTTTTCCTGATTAATATTTTTTACAAATATATATATATATATATATATATATATATGAAATTTGATATTTTATAATACATATACTATTTTCAATGATATTTAAAATCTTTATATATTTATATCTATTCTATTTACTCTTGTTTCCCTTATGTATTTCTTAACTGTTATTCATTCTCTATTGTATGCATTACTATATATGTGCTTAGCAATTATTAATATATGTGAAAACTTATTATGTAATATCTATAAGATATTGGTTATATAGGTGTTTCCCTACACACTACTAAAGAAAATGCATGAATTTTACATTACTACTTACTTCTGTCGTAGGTGTTGTTTCATTTCTTAACGGAGAAATGATAGAAACAAGAAATTATGTAAAATAATAGAACGATTTTGGAAATAAAATTCCACGTGATAATTACATATTACGTTATGAGCAAGAATTATTCTGAAGAATCTACAGGTGGAGGCCCTTTGTCTGAATTCTTCTTTGTCTACGGGCTGTTGAAACGTAGGGCAATGAAGCAAAGACACACGTCAGCTTTCATTAAAACTGAACCGTGGATGATTTGCTTCGAAAATTTGCTACAGACAGTTTGTAGGGAGCAATAAACGGTAGGAGCCGAACGGGGGCTTTGCAACCAGAAAACATTTCTGCGATTTACGTGACAAAAACTAGCAATTCCAAAGAGTTCCAGGATTTGCTTGTTCTTCTTCTTCTCTGTTGAGGAGTTGCACATCTTAAGTGAATCATACCAGGTTCTTATGGAATATTCTTGAGAGACCACCTGTATGGAAAGAATGAAACGACAGTAGGGGTAAAAAAGTGGACTTTTGAAAATTTTCCATGATACGTGAGGCCGATTTTATTTAATGTAGTAGATCATAACGATCATATATATACCCTTGTCATAGATTATTGTTATGCTAATATAGACAACCTAATGTTAAAATTTCTTGGTTTTTCATGTTAGGATGTCTTAAAAGCATGTTTTTGCGGAGTAATGTGTTTTTGTCAATGCAGAAATCTCGCATGTCTATTGTATTTAAACCTAGGGGAAAAGTGCTATTGTTGTGGTTAGAAAAGGTATAGTAGGTGACTAAAGAGGCGAAATTTCGAGAGAAACAGGGAAAGTAGCGGATTGTGACACATATAGCCATGTGTTTGAGCCCTTACGCCAATTAGAAGTGTATAAAATGATGTCTTGGAAAGAGACGATACCAACTGCGAGAAATAGTAACCAGTTGGGAAATAGTTTGTTTTTTCCAAGTGTAAGCTTAGTATAAAAACGCCAGAAATATTCATCAGTATGCGGCCTCTTCTTGTGAACCACTTAGAATCCACGTTTGTCAGTCAGAGGAGATCCCGTGTATTGATTCCGTGGACTTAGTAATTGCCAATGTAATAATTCCGCGAAGCTGTTGAGATAGATCACACGTTATATATTTTTTTTAGCGAAGTTCGATTAAATTAGGCAATTACGCGTGCGTCAATGAAGTGATGATGGCGCGGGACACAAAGGATAAAATTTACTACGTCAGGAATATTATAGCGGCGGTATTTAACGATATCGGTGTTATTTTATATTCAGATAGTTAAAACATTGAATTGAATAAGTGTTAATTACAGTTGACTACCACATTTAGACGTGTTCGTATTCTAAACTTATTCAGTATCGCTAGCATAGATCCTTGTATCTACCCAGAGAAAGAACCTAGCCCAGGCAAACCTATAAATTACGAACCGAAAATAGTTCGACGGAGATTAGCTGCTGAAGAAGAAGCCACATTGCACCGGGGGAACTTCGAGGCGGACGGGCATCAACCAGAGACTCCGACGAGCCAAGCCAGCTCATCCAGACGACATAGCATGCTCCAAAGGCTAACAATAGGATATTATTGCCTCACACGGGACCTCCCTAATGCGAGCTATAGACAACCGCCTTATCCATCATACTCGGTGACACTAGTATTCGTAGCACCTCTTCACATATGTCTAAATGCTTTCGTGAAGATATACTGATATAGAAGAGAATCAACGCTCTAGGGGACCAAGCCCAACTAAATGACTTTACTGCAGTGGTCATTGCTGTCAATGTTCTGTAACAAGGGAGATGGATGACTTCGAACAAAAAAATCTGATGTGTTACACTCACATAACTTTCTCTACTCTTGTACAACCTATTTTTACAAACGCTTATTCTCCATATGCTTCATGTTAATCGAGATATCAAGATGTTAATCTTATTGCTAATTTTCTTGTAGATGCAAGGGGAATATGGTAGGTTTTAAGCGTTTAAGAGCTGGTTGCTATGTGGAATATTCCATTCTCTTTGTATTACCAGGACAAAAAACAAAAGAATAACGAATTTGAGAAAAAGTATAAGTATTGGAAAATTTAAGGCAATAACAAGCAATATCTCGAAAATGGTTCACTCAAAAACAAAAATGTATATGACATAAGTTGTGTATATTAAAGCTATCTACATTTTTTGTGTAGTAAAATTTTGTGTATCTCTTATGGTTTACCAGTTATGCAAACGTCATTCACAATGAAGAATACTTTTGCAGACAATTCCCAGAAAATTCGAGATATACATTTCATTTGTCATGAAAATATCTTAAACATATGATATTTTAATCAAAATCGTTAGAGCCATTTTTGAGAAAATTAAAATTTCGAAAAATGTTCCATGTAAAGGGTCCTCTGGGGTGGGGGATTTTCTTGAAAGCCTTCGTGTCGCATCTCTGGAAGATACTGAACCTAAATACCAAGTTTGGTGTTTATCCGACTGTTTCGTTTCTGAGTTATGCTGTTCACAGACAGACAGACACACACACACACAGACACACACACACACGGACATGTTTCCAAAAATGCTTTTTTTGGATTCAGGGAATCTCAAAACATATATTTCCGGTGAAATCTCGGTATCGAATTTTTGGGTGGAATACAATACTTCCGTTACTTACTATACGTAGTAGAGAAAGTAAAAATGTTATGTATGCAAGAATCCAATGAGCTTAAAGAATTACAACTAAATAGCTCTGTGTTTTATTACTTTATCTACTATGTATAGCAATTAGAGGAAGTATTGCATTCCACCCAAAAATTCGATACCGAGATTTTACCAGAAATACATGTCTTGAAGCCCCCTGAATCCACAAAAAAGTCACTTTTAGAGAAAGGTGTGTCTGTGTGTCTGTAAACAGCAAACGCAAACAACTAAAGGTTGGATAAATACTGAACTTGGTATTTAGGTTCAGTATCTTTCAAGACGCGACACAAAGATTTTCAAGAAAATTCCCCACCCCAGACTACGCTTTACATGGAACATTTATCGAAAATTTTGATTTTGTCAAAAATGGCTTTAACAATATTGATTAAAATATCATATGTTTAAAATATTTTTATGGCATATGAAATGCATATCATGAATTTTCTGGGAATGTCTCCAAAAGTCTTATTTATTCTGAATGATGACTTTTGCATAACTGGAAAATCGTAAGAGACAGATATACACAATGAATGCAGATCTCGTTAAAACGTACAATTTATGTCATGTACATTTTTTTGTGGAGTGAACCATTTCCGATGTATTCCTTGTTATTTGTTTAAATTTTTCAATAATTATGCTTTTTCTCAAATGGGAATCCGTTATTCGTGTTTTTATGTCCTGGACATGCAAAGAGAATGGAATGCTCCATATAGCAACCAGCTCTTAAAAGATTTTACTATCGCTTAAAGCGATAGTTTCTGCAAAGGTTTATCTCGATTAACATGAGAATAAGCGTTTGTAAAAATAGTTTGTACAAGAGTAGAGAAAGTCACGTAAAGGGAACACATCAGATTTTTTTGGGATAAAACTCCTATTTGCTGTTATCATTATTTTTATTATTAGAATTTTAAAATAAAGTTAGAATTAAGCTACTTGTTCTTCCGATTCAAGGAATGGTTTATTTAGACGTTCCGAAGCCAAAGCATATCATCTGAAGTTCTTTTCAGATTTCCAGACATTTTATTTGATCTCTGAGGCTCACTCTGGTAACGATCTCTAAAATCTCATCTCGGCTGCTTCGATGCGCCTTTTATCGCTTATTCTTAGCACCCACGTCTCGCTTCCGTAGAGCCGAGATGGTTTTGAGGTAAAGTGACTGAATCTTAGTTGAATTTATTTTCTCATTTTTCCTCCAGTATACCACCGCGATAAATGGAGAGGCTGAGAAACTTTTAAAATTGACATATAGGATTGGTATATCATCATATCATCAAATATTTTCTCTTCTGATTTCCCAGAAGTTGCAGAAGTTCTGGCAAAACTTGGTACACTTCGATTTTAAATCTCGAAAAATTGATAAGCTACCCTACAGATTTGAACATCTGCGGCTATCTTTGTTTGCAATTCCTATTTTTAGGTCCTATCATACTCATCAACACTCTTTAGTGCATCTAAACAAAACTTTCTCTACCTTACAACTCTCAAAAATTACCCCTAACTTATTTTCAAGGGCTACAATGTTTAAGCCATCAGGGCAAAATATTGTAAATTATACTATAAGACCTGCAAAAAATCATAGGTAACCCTTAAGCTTATTTTCAATCGCATAATACCTGCCCTAAATTTTAAAAAACTATATTTACCATTATTTTAATCCCTTTACAAACAAAACTAAGGTTCTAGGCCAACCAGGGCGTAAATGTGTGCACTTGAGCTACAGGATTTAGAAAAAAAGATAGGATACGACTTCAATAAACTACCCTTACTCATATTTTCAATCCCTTTGTACCATTTGGTCATTCTGAACATAACTTTGAATACTTAAGCTTTGATTAGGATTGAAAGTTATAGCTACTCGTAACTAAGAAGACCATTCCTATTCAATTTTCAACCCATTAAGTATAGGATACTGAAACAAAACAAAACAAAAGTTTTTTTTTAAATATTTCTAAAAGGGGGCAATTTAAGGCAGTATTTTTAACACTTAAATCATTTCAGTCTAATTATATAATATATAAATTCAATAACAGCCCGCCTTAAAGCAATATGTGTATGTAACAATATATAAAAGTGTATATAACAGCCATTGTATATGTTTGTATTATTATATCCATGAGTAATAATGTTATATGAATGTATCACGTAATTTAATAATGTAGGAGCTAATAGGTCAAAAGTTGCTAACAATGAGGTAAATTTGAGGCAATAATGAGTAAGAATGTTTAATAATGCTACTAGTCATTATTGGAGCAACAATAATGTAAATTTTGAGACGTTTATAAAAATAGCCAATCAACAACCAGAAAAAAACTTTAGTTAAATAAAGGTATTCTATTGGAGTAGGATTAGCCAATGAGAGACTTGAAATACAGAAATTTACAAGTTTAGACAGTTGAAATCAATTCAGTTGGTTGCAGACAGCGTTACTAAAAAGTGTCCCCAAGAGATTTAATATGTATTCGTGTGAGACGAAAAATAGTTTTATGTGTTAAAAAGTGCAATTAATAAATAAAAAGAATCTCACAGCTCTCTATATCAGTGAAGTGTTATTTAAATCGTGTCAAGCATTAATAAAAGGAGTGAAGTAAAATTATAATCTGTGTAAGCCTACATTCTTGTCGTATCACGCCCTGCTAAGAGAGACGTGTCTCTAACAATAATACTGACGCAGCCGAGGCAAACATAAATATTTAATACTTAAAGAAACAGTAAAATTACAAAGTTAATATTTTTTAAACTTGGGGCAAAGACCACCTGAAAGTACATTTGGGGCGAAGGCTACCGGAAACTGTTTACTATACGTGCGGTTGCAATTACTTCATGTTCGGCTCTCCTATAGTTGAAATATAATAATACCCGTTCAATACACCTTCCTCAAATTGACGCCCAAAGCGCGGTGCAAATAATGCATAGATACCATCTTCTTCAAACTGGCTTTCCATACGTAGCAGCAACAACGCAATAAAAGCATTCTTCTCAATACACACCTACAATGCCAAATGGGACAACTAGATCTGCATTAATCATTATCATCAGATTCTGACAACTTCTTGTGCACCAGTAATTGAAGGATAATGAACACTGAACTTTCAAAAAAATTTCAAAAGAATAGAAGAAAAAATTGTTTTTAGATGTTTTACAGTGAAAACATTTTCAAACCTGTAGCGTCAAAATACGATTGAGGGTTGCCGTTCTGCCTATTTAATGTCCTAAAGCGACATTTAAATGGACGATAACAGGTGTGTGTATGTTTATTTGAATGGTGTTGAACGACCTCTCTTACTACAGACGGCACCACTGACATGGTAACACTGATAATATATGAAATGGTAATTGGGAAAGGAAACTTGCAAGACTCAGTTTAGGGTATCACCTAGATATTTGCCATTGATGAGGAGTCAAGTCAGTCCTGGCGGGATTTGAATTTCAGACATTCCTTTCTCGAGTCCGGGTTTTAGCGATCTTGGCTTTTGGCTACCCGTAGCACGGAAAATTTAAGATTTGAATTTCTGGTTATATTACCTTGAGACGTTTTTGCCACTTTAAGATATTCCTTATCATGTAAATTTTGTTCATTTTATTTAAGAGTTTCAGTATATAGTATTTGAAGAAGAATACAATTTAAAAACACTATCTTGATTTTAAGGCAGTATTTTTAACACTTAAACGATTTTAGTCAAATTATATAATAAAAATTAATAATAACAGCCCGCCTTAAAGCAATATGTATATGTAACAAAATAGAAAAAGTGTATATTACAGTCATTGTATATGTTTATATTATTGTATACATGTTCAATAATATTATGTGAAATTTGTTACGTAATTTAATAATGTAGGAGCTGTGAGATTAATAGTTTAAAAGTTGCTAACAATGAGGTAACAATGAGGTCACCTTGAGGCAATAATGAGTAAGAAAGTGTAATAATGCTGCTAGTCATTCTTTGAGCAACAAGTTTGTGACAGTTTATATAATAGCCAATCAACAACCAGAAAAAAGAATAGGTTAAACAAAAGTATTCTATTGGATTAGGAATAGCTAATCAGAGACTTGAAATGCAGAAACTTGCAAATTTAGGCGGTAGAAATCAAGTCAGTTGCTGGTAGATTGCGCTCATAACTGGAGGTGTTGGTTGTATACAGTGTTCGTAACCGGACACGAAATGTGTCCTCGAGAAATTTAATACGTATTCGTGTGAGACGAAAATAGTTTTACGTGTTATAAAGTGCAAGTATTTAATAAAAATACATATCTTGCAGCTCTCTCTTTATCAGTGAAGTGTTATTTAAATCGTATCAAGCATTAATAAAAGGAGTAAAGTAAAAATTGTAATCTGTATAAGCCTACATTCTTCAGTCGCACCACCTCCCTTTTAAGACATTAGTGTCTCTAAAAATATAAATACTGACGCAGTCGAGGCAAACATAAAAACATATATATATACATATATATAAAGAAACAGTCAAATTACAAAGTTAATATTATTTAAACTTGGGGCGAAGGCTACCGGAAACTTTTACCATACGTGCGGTTGCAACTACTTCAAGTTTGGCTCCCCAACAGTCGAAATATAATACATCTTCAAACTGAGTTTTCATACGTAGCAACAACAAACAAACCTTCTTCAAATTGGCTCCCAAAACATGGGGCAAATAACAAAACGAAGCAACCATCTTCTTTAAATTGGCTCCCAAAACGTGGAGCAAATAACAATACAACAAGATAAAACTTCTTCAATTTTAATGATACCTTTTGATTTGTGAATAAAATAATTAAATAAATGATTGATTATTTTAGAGACTTAAAAGTACTACTTTATTTTTTCCAGAAAAGGTATTACTTTTACACCAAATGTAATATTTAAATTGCTATGGTCTTTCTTATACTTACTACATTACGCTCTCATTTTAGAGCGTGTCAAATAAAGTACTTGCTTTCAACCTTGCTTAAGTAAAGAAAACTATCAGCCCGTAACGTTTCTAATACAGCCTCTATCTTTATTGTATCACGTGGTAGTGTAGGAGACCTAAACCTGCGTATCCTTTCACATACAGGAATGAGGTTTTGTACTTACAGAGATTACAGTAATTACAATAAAATGAAGCAAAATAACCGCGCATTAAATTATTAAATTAAATAATACCAAGAACAATGCATTGTAATTAAAACGTAGAGAATTAAACTACATTCTTGATATTTGAAGTAGTTTTGTTTGTATTGAAGGATGAGTTGTATTATATTTCGACTGTTGGGGAGCCGAACTTGAAGTAGTTGCAACCGCACGTATGGTACCCGATAGGCTTCGTCCCAAATTTAAAAATATTAGCTTTGTAATTTAGACTGTTTCTTTAAATAACATGAATGTCTTAGCAGGGGGTAGTGCGGCTAAGAATGTAGGCTTACACAGATTATAATTTTTAATTCAGTCCTTTTTTAATGCTTGATGCGATTTAAGTATCACTTCACTGATATAGAGATCTGTGAGATTCTTTTATTAATTACTTGCACTTTTTAACACGTAAACTGTTTTCGTTTCACACGAGTATGTATTAAATTTCTCGAAGACGTATCTCGCGTCTGGCTAGTAACACTGTCAACAACCAACGCGTCCAGTTATGAGCGCTGTTCTACAAGCAACTGACTTAATTTCTAGCGCCTAAATTTGTAAACTTCTGTATTTCAAGTTTCTGATGGGCTATTCCTAATCCAATAGAATACTTTTATTTAACTAAAGCTTTTTCTGGTTGTTGATTTGCTATTTTATAAACTGTCTCAAAATTTACATTATTGTTGCTCCAATAATGACTAGTAGCATTATTAAACTTTCTTACTCATTATTGCATCAAAGTTACCTCATTGTTAGCAACTTTTAACCTGTTAGTATCACAGCTCCTACATTATTAAATTACGCAATACATTCAGATAACATTATTACATGTATACAATAATATAAACATATACAATGACTGTAATATACACTTTTTATGTATTGTTACATACACATATTGCTTTAAGGCGGCTGTTATTGAATATATATATATATATGTATATATATTATAATTAGACTGAAATAATTTAAGTGTTAAAAATACTGCCTCATATTGTAATTTAGGTTGCGTGCCGTTCTCCCCACTTCTTCGTCATGGCACATTTAAGCGGCCCACATCGGCGCAACTCTTCTAGAAATATATCATTCATCGTGATCAGATCAGTAACAGTATGAATGTTCGAGGAAGATGTGATTTATGATGTAGCTTATGCTAGTACGACGTTATGGTCGTCTTGGGCTACGATTGGCTGTTTTCTCACGCTACTAATTGCAGTGCTATCGGCACACAGGAATCGAGCGGATAGCCTGTCAGAGCTTGTGCTCTGTTCGTGACAGCGTGATTTTGGCATAATCCAACAAGGCCTTTGCCTTTTCTAAATTTCTTTGGTAAACTTCAAAATCTAACTTTTACTTTTGGTGATTTAAAATTATTATTTTGTTGAGAAGCATTTATATATTCATTCCTTTGTTAATTGTATTTGTATTATTTTGTTATTTCAAGAAGCATTCACGACTTCGCAAAGGAAATTATAGATCGTAACAAGGTGAAAGAGCATTTTACGATTATTATATTTTCAATCGTATTATTTGGAATTATAAAAATATCTCAATGTAAAGTAAGTTGATTTAAATTGAATGGAATTGTTAAAGAATGCAAAGTTTCTCTATAATCAATTAACATATTTGCTGCGATACTTTTTAATTCCTAGTTCATTCGTAATTATACACGATTCACATTACATAGGGCCTCATGAGTATTGTAAAGCCCAACGTAGGAGTTGGTAATGCCAGACCAAAAACGTGTGACATAAATAGGGACGTTACTTGCATGCAGAGTATAATTTCAATCAAAATTAATGTGATTAATAGTTCAGAATTACAGCAGATATCTATGTAGCAGATTAATTTAATAGCTAAAAATTATGTTGGTACGATAGTACAAAAATGACATAAAATATCCGTGCAGAAACTATTTTTGCTTAGCAAAAAAATTATTAAACATCATTACTGAGCATAAAAAATTTAAAAACAGGTACAAAGAAAAATTATTACAATTAATATTAGTATGTAGCAAGCGATAAAACATGGAGCAGTCATTTACATACATACGACAATCTGGATGCAATCACTGCGACAAGCAGATAAAGGAATTTCTTCAATTCGTACCAACTTCAAATACATTAAAATTCCTTACTTAAACTCCATTAATATATTTAGCTTGCAAGTACTAACGCACACTTCAAGAGAGTAATTCTAAAGAAAATGCAGCTAACCTTACATCGTATTAAATTTAGAAAATACTTTACACAACCAACATTTGCCTAATGAGAGCACAACACAAATCGGAGCAAAGTAATTAAATGCATGCATTACCGAAAATGGCGGTTCAAATAATCCAGAAATACCTGTCCATGTCATGTCTTAAATATGTCATCGGCAACGAGGCGAGAGACCACCGGATAGGCAACGATATTGCTCGCTTCAAAGGTTAAAATCCGTGTTTATGAGTCTCAGGTCCAACAGCCAACCCTGGACTGCCACACAAAGGCAAAGGCATCAGCCAATCAGTGTCGACTCAATGAGGTGGCTTGACTCGCTGGGTGAACTTGCTAAACCCAAACTTCCTCAGCAAAACTCGCTGGGGAAACATAAAAAACACTAATTTCCTCGACGCAATGGAGGAGAAAACAAACTTGACAACAACGAGATTTCACCGGAAATACGTGTTTTAAGGCCCCCTGAATCCCAAAAAGTCATTTTTAGAAAAAGGTTCGTGTGTATCTGTGTGGATTTGTGTCTGTGTGAATGGCGTAACTCATAAACGGAAAGTCGGATAAATACCAAATTTGGTATTTAGGTTCAGTATCTTTCAAAGATGCGACACAAACACTTTCAAGAAAATCCCCCAATCTCAGACTATCCTTTACATGGAACATTTTTCGAAAATTTTAATTTTCTCAAAAATTGTTTTATTGATTATGATTAAAATATAAATTGCTTAAGACATTTTCATAGACAAATAAAATGTATATGTTGAATTTTCTGGGAATGCCCCCAGAAGTCCCCTTCATTCTGAATAACTTTTGCATAACTGGTAAACCGTAACAGATACACAAATGTTTATACACAAAAAATGTAGAATCTGGTTGAAACACACAGTTTATATCATAGGCATTTTTTTCGCGGAGTGAACAATTTCCGGAATATTCATTGTTATTTATTTGAATTTTCCAATACTTATAACGAATTCCCATTTGAGAAAAAGTATTAGTTTTTTATGTCCTGGACACACAAAGAGAATGGAATGCTCCACATAGCAACCAGCTCTTAAAAGATTTGACTATCGCTTAAAGCGTACTATATTCTCGTTGCACTTACAGGAGGATTAGCAAATAGAGAAACTCATGTGGGTGTAACACATCAGATTTTTAATGAAATGCATACATTTTGGTAACTATATTCCTAGATTCAAATCAACTTAATATTAGAGGAAGTTTTAAGTAATTGTTAAATATGTGATTAGAAAGCGGGTGGAGTAATAATACGTTTATTAAAAGGAAAAAGAATAAAATCGTTATTCATTTGTTGAAGTCGTGAGCAGCACATTTTGTCTATGGCTATAATACTTGCAGCAAAATGAGAATTTTCAGTTGATATCTCTGTTTGTGACAGTTTGCAGCCACGGACGGTTCTGATCAAACTTGTTCTAATGATAGGATGGAGTTGGAAATCCATTAGGAGGTTTAATCGGGAAGGCTTCCTCCAACATTTGTTGGCACGCAGCTGTACAACCTGTAGATCAGATGTTCGGACATGGTGCGGCATTCCCGACAGTGCCATTCTCTCCTGCTACCTCTCTTCCTATTGTCCTGCTGCTATGACATTGTCTCCCGCTACGACCTGGGTACTCTCACAGATTTGGTAAGGTGGAGAACAGAGTTTATAACTCATGCTGTCTTTAACACCTTTAAATAACAATTTTATTACTTTCTCTACCCCTCTGGTACCTAAGAATCAAGAGTTTTATATCATGATACTATTTAAAGTACAGATTTTGAAGCATTCTGGGGATAAAACTTAAAAAAGGAGGAATAACTGCATAACGAGAGCGCTTAAAAATTCTACTGTTACTTTCACGTTACTTTCTCTACTCTCTATCGTTTACTAGTGAGTTTAAATATTCCTACGATGTTTTTTAAACAACTGAACAGGTAATAGCTACATTACGCATTACATTGTAGATACAAAGAGAACAGCGATAGTCAAATATTTAAGAACTGGACGCTATACTTAAAATTCCATACTGTTTCCATGCAATCGCGAGAAACAACTGCAAATCGACTAGTATTCAAAATCGAAGCATTAACAAAGGGTATCTCGGAAATGGCTAATGCCATATAAAAGGTTATTTGAAATTAATTGTGTGTTTTCAAGAGCTCTGTATTTTTTGTGTAGTACATTTTCGTCTATCGCTTAATGTTTACCAGTTATACAACATTACACAAAATTGCTTCCAATTGAAGAGGACTTCACAGGCTGTTCCCAGAAAATTGAAGCTATACATTTTATTTGTCATATATATATATATATATATATATATATATATATATATATATCTTTAATGCATAATATTTTAATGAAGATCGTTAGAGCCATTTTCAGAAAATAAAAAAATTCGAAGAACGTTCCATGTAAAGGGCAGTTTGTGGCGTAGGATTTTCTTCAAAACCTCGTGTCGCATCTCTGGAAAGTACTGAGCCTAAATATCAAGTATGGTATTTAACGGACTTTTCGTTTTTGACCAACACACATACACACACACACACGCGCGCGCGCGCGCCTGCTATTTTTGGACCCGGGGAGCCCTAAAATATGCATTTCGGGTGGAATCTCGGGATAAAATTTTTGGTTGAAACCTCTACATATTATGAGATTTTGAAGAATTAAAACCAATAATAACGGGTGTCTCGGAAACGGCTGTTGTCACAGAAAATGCTATTTGAAATAAATGTTGTGTTTTAAAAAGATCTACATTTAGTATTACTTACTGTTATCTCTTAACTTTTACCAGTTGTACTAAACTATACAAAGTTTCTTTGGAATGAAGATGATTTTACAGGCTGTTCCCATAAAATTCAAGATATTAAGTTTGCTATATTCGACACCTTAAATGTGTGGTATTTTAATTAAATCGTTAGTCATTTTTGAGAAAATAAAAAATGCAGATACATGTTAAATGTTAAGGATACTTTTTTATGGGTAATTTTCCTGAAAATCTTCGTGTTGCATCTTTGAAAGATGTTAGACTTGAATACTAAGATTGACATTTATCCAACTTTTAGTTTTTGCCCTCTGGATGCCTGTTATTGCTACATATGGCACCGCAGGTGGTTGACGCGGAGGATGTATGAAATGAAATGATAATTGGGAAAGAACATTTGTGAAGGAAACGTTTCAGGTCTAGGCTTAGGGCACCTTTCCGAGATTTGCCAGTTATACGACAGAGTGAAAACCTGGGGAAAAAACAATCTCGATCACTGAGGACGATTCTAATGTGATTTGAACCACAGACCTTCCTTCCACGAGTCCGCATCTTAACGAACTCTGGCGGTCATAAACATGCTTACGCAGACATTCTGCCCTCAACAGTCTTGACATGACTGGTTTACACTGTGCTTCACTTCAGAATTTAAAATAAAAAGTGTGATATTTAACCATTTTTACAAACGATTATTCTCCATCTACTTCATGTTAATCCAGATAAACATTTTCAGGAACAATCATCTTACTAATTTTCTAGTAGGCACAAGGGGAATATGGTAGACCTTAAGCGATCCAAATCTTTTAAAAGCTGGTTGCTATGTGGTGCATTCCATTCTCTTTGCATGTCCAGAATATAAAACAATGAATAACGAATTCCCATTTGAGAAAAAGTGTAATTATTGGAAGATTCAAACATATAGCAAGGAATATCTCGTAAATGGTTCACTTGACAAAAAACTGTATTCGATATAAATTGTTTGTTTTAAGGAGCCCTACAATTCTTGTGTAGTAAAATTTTGTCTAACTCTTACGGTTTACCAGTTATGCGAAAGCTATTCAGAACGAAGAAGGCTTTTGGGAGATTCCCAGAAATTCAAGATCTACATTTAATTTTACATAAGAATATATCTTAAACGTATGATATTTTAATCAAAATCGTTGGAACTATTTTTGAGAAAGTCAACATTTTGAAAAAAATTTCCATGTAAAGGGTAGTTTAGGGCGGGGGATTTTTTTTGAAAATCTGTTTGTCGTATTCCTTGGAAGATACTAAACTCAAATATAAAGTTTAATATTTATTCGACTTTTCATTCTTGAGTTATGCTGTTCACAAATAGACAGAGACATACCCACATACGGACGTTTTCAAAATGCTTTATTTGGATTCAGGGAACCACAAAGCATGTATTTCGGTGAAATCTTGGTATCGAAACTTTGAGTGGAATGCAACACTTCCAGTACTTTAGTAGAGAAAGTAAAAATTTGTTGGTGGGTCAAGGGCTGTTGATAAGTGAACATAATACAATATAGGTTGATTATAGTACTGTAAACTAAAGGGAGGAGGAGATTTGTTACACATTTATAAGTAACTAATTCGCAGCAAATGAACGAGGAGTTGCAAAATATAAACCATAGGTATAATGGCAATCAGTCGAAGAGAATGTAAGCATTTTAACCGAGACCATTAAGGTAGCAGTTAAGAGTGAAATTCCAAAAATAAGAACCAAAAATTCTTCGAGAAAATATGGACAAAGAAACTGGAAAAAACTTATATCATTAACAAGGAAATTAAGAAGAATTTACCAAAAATCGACTATTTTAACAGAAAAGGAATTTAATTTGCAAAGATGCCGAGAGGCTAAACAAAAAATACACGCACGTATTAGAATAAACTAGAAGGAAGCATTTGGAGTCTTTTGTTGAAGACAAAATTACACAAGATGTATGTGATCTTCCATACAAAATTATTGTGAATAAAATACGAAAACCAGAAATCATAACAACCGTAGCTCGAGGTGATGATACTATGACTGATAATTGGGAAGAATTGACTAAATTATTATTGAATACCTTGTTTCCAGACGACGTAGTTAATAAGGTTAAAGAAATAAATACCAGAGGTAGAGTGGAATTTAAACTACCTGCAATAACGGAGGATAGATATATCTCCGTTATTGCAGGTCCAATAGATGTTGGACCGTTATAATCCCTTATTCCAATAGCATATCGGAGATACATATTAGATTAAATACTCTAAAGGCCAAAAAGCGCAGCAGGGCCAGATGAGATTATGAATGAAGTGTTGTTTAATTTAAAATATGAAGTAATCCCCTTCCTGCATATGCCTTTTAATGATTGTTTATGGAGAGGGAGGTTTCCAGACATTTGGAAAGAAGCTCGAGTAGTAGCTCTTAAAAAAGGAAATGATAAGGATTCAAAGCAACCAAAATCATATAGATGCATCTGTTTACTATTTTATAACAGCTAACAGTTAATCTATTAAAGCATTATGGAATTTAGAAAATGATTGAGCATTATAATAAACAATTCGCATTTAAAAAGGACTTTCAACGGAGGATGTATTATGGAGTTATTACGAACTATCTGGAAAACTAAAGAACTATGTAATTGGAGTGTTAAATTGATGTATCTGTAGCATTTAATAACTTACAGTGACCTTTTTTTTAGGAAGACTTAAAGAAAAGAATTATCCACAGACACTTTATAAACTTTTGAAGGATTATTGTACAAATATAAAAGGATATATTAAAGTCACCAATAAAACATTATATAAATATATCATAAAAGGGTATCCACAAAGCTCAGTCCTGGGGCCCGTTTTTGGAACATAGTGATGGACTCTTTAATTATATCAATTATGTAGTTGATTTGATCTTTATAATCGAAGGTCAAAATAAAATAAAATTGGAAACAAAGGCAAATAAATTGACAAGAGGAATTAAGTAATTAGTGTAAGAAATCTTAACTTAAAATGTCATCCAATAAATCGTGACATATTTTGTTTACAGAAATTTAAATAGAGACCCAATTATTAAGATAAGTAATGAAAATATAAGGACAAGGGATTCCAAACATTTGGGCATTATGCTGAATGAAAAATTAAATTTTAACATACATATAGATTATATTCGTTAAAAATTCGAAGAAATAGTTATTTAACTTGGTAGAATTACGCAGAAAAAATTTAAATTATCGTTAAAGATAATTACTACCTACCACAAAGTAATATTTTCTTCCATTATGACACATGTGGCAGGAACCTGGGCAACCAGGATGGATAATGTAGTTATTAGAAAATTATTTTACTGGTGATGTAAATACCACGCCAACAATGGCTTTATTAATTACAAGGCAATATGGCCAATTCATTATTTAATACGTTTGAAAGGAGCTAGATTTTGGATAAAGAGAAAAGATTTTCAAATGGTAGTAAAATAGTTGGGGTTAAGTCTAATATTTTATTAATTATTAAGTAACATTTGAAGACAAGATGACAATATAAATGGAAGGAAATATAGGAGGGAAGAAGAGTTTTTCAGCTATTTTCAAACGTTCTAGAAAGATTACAGCTAACACACATACAACCAATAAAATACACTTTATTACCGGACATGGTCCATACATATTCGGTGTGTCCCAAATTATGGATACGCAGAAACACAGCTTTTGAATGTAATACGTATAATCAACATGTATTAGAAGAAAGGGAACATTTAGAAGGATATATTCGGTATACAGTTTTAAGACATCCTAATTTAATTAAACATTTACAACAAATAACAAATTATATAAGAAAAACAGCGTGGTAAAATACATATTACCAAAAGTAAGGAGAGAACAATTACCGAGAAGGATGGAGGAAATTAGAAGATCCGAGAGGCCTAGAATAATTAACCAAAATTTAGATATGAGAGAAGATATAAGAATTAGTGAAGAGATGGTTAGCTTACAAATGTTGACATTGACGGAGAATGAAGAGGAGGGGGAGATGAGAAGGGAAGAAGTAATGATGAATATTAATACGGGATGACAGGAATGGGCAGAGAGAAGAAGATTTTAATTAATACGACGGGAAGGAGAGAAATGTGGTGATTATAGAAGGAGAATGGAGGAAGAAGCGAAAAGAGGAAAAAAAGACTTTGGTGTTGGGAGGTAGGTTCGCCAATGTTGGAGGAGCAACTAGAGATTCGCCTTCATGGGAGGAGCAGCTAGCACGTTCGCTATTGTTGGAGGAGCATTAATGTGGATTGGCTGGTATAGTGAGTGAAGTTATGATGTTAGATGCATAGGAGGCATAGATTTACTATTATGTTATTAATAGGAAGGGGAGTTGGAGTTTATGTAAGTTTGGTGCTGGGATAGGTGCTAGAATAAATTGGGAGATGTGAGTGAAGTGAAATGATGTGGGGTAAAGTGAGTGGATATGTGGTGATTAAAGAAAGAAAAAGGAAGATTTATTGTTTGCTTAAAAGAGGTAAATTTTTAGTATATTGTAATAAAACGTAATATACATATATATATGTATATTACGTTTTATATATGATAGAGGTTTATTTCTTTTATTATTTTGGAACATAATGTCATTACGTGTGGAAGAGAACATCAGTTAAGTGACTGCGCGACTTCATTGGGCTGCGCGTATATGGTTGACCCAATTTTCAATGACAGAAGAACGTAAACTAGGTCCAACTTCACGAATAACACGCTTGATGTTATTCATAAGATCATTTACTGTATCTGGCTTGCTGACATAAACATGAGATTTAACATAACCTCACAAGAAGTAATTCAACGGCGTTAAATCACATGACCTCGGGGGCCAGTTAACATCACCACGACGGGAAATGATGAAACCTGTCAACTTTTGCTTCAAAAGATCGATTGTTTCGAGAGCAGTATGACATGTGGTACCATCTTGCTGGAACCAGATGTTTCTTAGATCCATACGGTGCAATTGAGGCCAAGAATAGTTCCTTATAAGAGCCGGTATCTTTCTCCATTGACAGTTAGAGCTTCTCCATCTTCATCTTGGAAAAAATATGGACCAATGACTCCATCATACCAAAATCCACACCACACAGTAAGCTTTTGGGATGAAGTGGTCGTTCTTGAATCTGCATTGGATTGTAATTGCTCCAATAGCGGCAATTTTGTTTGTTAAGACAACCATCCATTCAAAAATGGGCTTCGTCGCTGAAGATTTTTCGACAAAAATCCGGGTCAGCTTCTAATTGCTCCATAGCCCAGTAGGCGAATACATGGCGCAACCTATGGTCGTTGGGCTTTAGTTCTTGAGTTAACACCATTTTGTAAGCGCGAAACTTCAAGTCCAGATGCAGAATTCGCCAAGTTGTGGTTGGCGAAAGCCCCAATTCTTATGCTCGATTTCTTGCAATTGATTTGTTTCCGTTCTCCCATACACTCTCACAAACGGCGCCTATGTTTTCGTTGGATCGCTTACGTCGATTACGTACAGGCGTTCTTTGATCGCTGACAGAACCACTTCTTTCAAATTTACCGATCAAACGCCGAATCGTTTTCTCGCAGAGACGATTATGCACACCGTAAAGTTGACGCAATACACGGAAGGTTTGGCGAACAGATGATCCATTTTGATAGTAAATTTTCACAATTTCTACGCGTTGCTGAATGCTGTAACATTCCATGGCTATTTGTTAATAAGAACTGTAACCACGTGAAAAAATGATTACTGTAACTCAATAAAAACGGCATATATATATTCCAAGACCTAAAACTATAATTGTTAAGATATTATTATTACTTTTCTCCATTCTTGCCTGTTGGGCCATAAATCTTCAACTTCCCAATCCATCATTGGTCCTCTAATTCATTGAATTCCCGTGCTATGCGGTCCTCCGTTTCTCGTCCTTACCGGTGTGTCCACTCCATTATTTTTTGGGCAATCTTCCATCTTCCAATTTTTTAGCATGCCGATACCATTCTAACTTTTTGTGTTAAATAAAAATCTAAAACTGAATTTTGAACATTTAAATTTTCTTTCATAGCCTCACTTCTAATTTTTTCTCTTTTTGATACCCTAGAAGATCTCAAACAATCCATTCCTGTTGTCAATAATTTTCTTCTTAACTGATACTTCATGGTCCACACGTCTGAGCCATAAGTTGTAATACTTCTAACTATTGTTTTAAAAATTGTAGTTTTAGCTTCTTTTGAGACCTGTTGATCACATAATATGCCAGTCAAAATACATACAGCATACTTTCCTGGATTTATCTTTGATTTATTTGTTTGCCATCTTGTGTCATTTTTACAACTAGGTATGTATATTCTCCTGTGTATTTAATTATCCCCATTTCGTCTTGCAGTACAAAATCTTGATGAACAAACAGAGTTCCAAGCTAATCCTGTATTTGGATATCCATATTTACTTTTAAGTCCCAATTGTTGTATTCTTGCATGAATTTCCTTGTAAGATATTCTACGTCTTTATATTCTTGGTCCTGTATTAGCTGAACATCCACAAATTGCAGGGCGTATATTGTTGAGTCTCATTATTGGGATTCTCATATTTTTACTTTCTCTACTACGTAGAGTAAGTAGGGGAAGTATTGCATTCCACCCAAAAATTCGATACGGAGATTTCATAGGAAATACATGTTTTGAGGTGCACTGAATGCATATAAAGCATTTTTGGAAACATGTATGTGTGTCTGTGTGTGTCTGTGAACAGCATAACTTAGAAACGAACATTCGGATAAACACCAAAATTGGTATTCAGGTTCAGTATCTTCCAGAGATGCCACACGAAGGTTTTGAAGAAAATTCCGCCACCTCAGATTACCCGTTACATGGAACATTTTTCGAAAATTTTTATTTTCTCAAAAATGGCTCTAACGATTTTGAATAAAATACCATAAGTTTAAGACATTTTTATGGCAAATGAATTGTATATCTAAAATTTTCTGGGAATGTCTCCAAAATTATTCTTCATTGTGAACGATTTTGCATAACTGTAAACCATAAGAGAATGACAAAGTTTTACTACACAAAAATGTGGATCGGGTTAAAATACATTTTTTTTTCAGTGAACCATTTTCGAGATATTGCTTGTTATTCCCTTAAATTTTGCATTACTTATAGTTTTTCTCAAATGGGAATTCCTTATTCATTTGTTTTGTCCAGGTAATGCGAAGAGAATGGAATACTCGACATAGCAACCATCTCTTAAAATATTTGACTATCGCTTAAAGCCTACCAATTCTCCTTGCATCTACAAAAAAATTAGCAATAAGATTAACATCTCGATATCTGGATTATCACGAAGCATATGGAGAATAAGCGTTTGAAAAAATAGTTTGTACAAGAGTAGAGAAAGTCATGTAAGTTTAACACTTTAGATTTTTATACTCATTTTTCCAACCTTCTATAGCTTTTTTGCGTAAATTTTATATAACGTAGGAGATATACAGCATTCCTGTCGTAACTCTTTATTGACATGAAATTCATATGAGAAAAGTTTTACAATTTTTACTTTTACATTCGCATTTTTGTATACATTTTGAGCTGTTCTTATCAGAATATGTATAATTTCCTTCAATTTAAAGGTAACCATAATTGTGACAATGGCACATTAACGTAGGCTTTTTCTATATCAACGAACACCAAATGGAATGGTTGTGTTCCAGCTGTTTTTATGTATTATCTGTTGTAAACAAAATTTACGATCAATAGTTGATCTGCCTGTTCTAAAGCCTTATTGTTCTTCTGCTTCCAAATATTTGTATTGTAGCTTAAGGAAATGGTTAATTATTTTACCATATAGTCGACTTAATGTGCTATTTATTGCCTCTATAGTTTTACATTCATTTTTTCTGCCTTTTTCAGGTACTGTGGATGTGTGGCATAGTTTCCGATATTTCGGCACATCCTCACCATTCAGGCATTTTTTCAAATAAATCTCTCAATTGTTGTATAGTTTATCCGTTTCCATGCTTTATCAATTCACCAGGGACACCTACAATAACTGGCGCTTTTCCACATTTTAACGGAAAAATGTTAACAAAGCCTGAGAGAAAAAGTCTGAGGTTAAAAGTATTTTTGGACATAAAAACTAATTTTTTAATATTTTGAAAATTTTTAACAAATTTTTAAGACTTCTTAAATCATTGCACTGTTGCTGGCAATTATTCTGAAGTTCTAACCCAGCAGTAATACGCATATTTTGTGCGTGACGTAAACTGCTGTCTGTAAATTTAATTAAAACGATGCTTGATGGAAGCATAAGGGTCCTGAAAATGAATAAGACACACTGAATAGCAATAAATAAAGTATTAACAAAGGAAGATCTCTCGTTCAGAAGGCACTTCATGTTCATTACCATGAAACCGTTAAACGGATGCAATACTTTACGTACGCAGAACTGTTTTAAGATATGGTACTACAAACGTCAATACGTACTTGTTCCTGTGTTTCCAAATTGTTGCCATGGAAACTATTGAGTACCGTATATATTTGTTTTTTTTTCCACGCTGGGTTCAGTGCGAAGCAACGTTCTGACATTTAATGATTTTTAAACGTTCCATTATAATTTATTCCCAGGCGTGGATCGCGTTAAATGTGTCGTGTATAGAACGAGGCGGTAACACAATAGCTCCTTCACCTTTACCAGCGCGTGAACAGTAACAGCTTTGTTCTTTAGATGGTTTTGTGGGCGCACGGCACAACGTCAAAGAGATCCCCTATCGCGAACAGGCTGCGTAATGAAACACGTGGAGAAGGAAAGTAAGGCGAAAGGAATTAGGAGCAGGAGGGAAAAGCACCTTTGCATTCAGTTTTATTTCTTTTGTTTTCGTCTTCTCTTCCCTTCTTTTCTCCTCCCTTCCCTTCTCTTCTCTTCTCTTTCCTTCCCATCTCTTCTCCTCTCTTCTCTACTCTTCTCTACTCTTCCCATCTCTTCACTTCTCTTCTCTTCCTTTCCCTCCCCTTTCCTTCTCTTTTCTTCCGTTCTCTTATTCTTTCCCCTCCTCTCTTCCCTTCTCTTCTCTATTGCTATTATTCATTGCATTTTAACACGGTCAAAATAATCTGTGCGGCGTATTTATTTACTTCTTTATCTATTCTGGCAGCAGCTAAATCTAGAGGCCTTCTCTTATTCTCCATTATATGAAAACGCTTGACAGAACATATAATGCAATAAAACTTAGCCTTTAAAACCTTGGATTAGCAATGATCCACATAAGGGATAATGTACCTACGCCCCAAAAGGGGGCGCCCCGGGAGGAGGCGAGAGGAGACACTGGGCGGCGGAACCTGGAGTGCACTATAGGAATGGCAGGGCCTCTTTGCTTTCCAGATAGAGACTCCCCGGCAAACGGACAGACAGACTGGGGACCTCGCCCCGCACAGAATGGGTCCAACGCCCCTCAAAAGGGTTCGGATACCTCTGGCAGAGTCACAAAGAGCATCCTTTTTCCCTGCCATACTGCACCGAAACATCATCGCCGACACTTCCAACCTGAAATAGATCAACGGATGAAACATGAAGTGAAATGAGAATGGTGATGAAACAGAGGGACAGGAAATTCGGGGGATGTGAGAATCCTTCCCAGCATTCGCCTGGTGACCCGGGAAAATCCCCGAAGAACCTCATGGGTCAGCAAGGTTGGCTACAGGAATAGAACCCACGATCTCTCGAATGCGGGGCACAGACGAAACTGCCTGAAACATCGCGTTCGAACTTCAGTACCTTTATTAACGATCCCCATCTAGGAAAAAAAAACAAAAAATTCAAAATTCTGAAATACGGTTTAATACTGTTATTAAACACCATGAAGCTTCCAATTCAGTTCTAAATAACTGTTATAGTTGCACGACCTTGTAAAGCATGTCATGGTGTGATTTATTTCTATAAAATTATAGTAAGAAGCAGTAAGCTTTACCTATATTTAAGTGAATAAACCATTCCAAACAACACCTCAGAAATCTTCAGATACTAAATTAGCTGCAATGGAGCACAAAAAGAACGAATAAGGGCCGATGTAAGCAATAAACGTTTTAAACAGCATATTTTACGTGTTGTAATTTTTAAGCCCTCTCTTTTTTAGGTGTTCGTTTGTCGACACATTCTCATTTTCAAACCATTCCATACTTTTCTGTATAAATTAATGAAATTTTGTGTACGCCTGCTATTAATAGGATAATATGAGCTTTTGTTAACATGTTTGTAACATTATTAAACCATTTTATTAACATTTAATTTCTCCCAAACTTATAGGATAAATAAAAATAAATATATGGAGTTTATTTATATACGAGTATACTATTAAAGAGTTTAATTATAAAACATTATTTTTACTTTCCTTACTACGCACCGACAGTAAGTAGAGGAATTATAATACTTCAGTTAAAAACTCGATACCAAATTTCACCAGAAGTACAATTTTATGTCTCCTGAAGCTAAAAAGACGCGTGTCTGTGAACAGCATAACAATGACAAAAAGTCTGTTGAATTCCAAACTTGCTATTTAGTTTCAACATTTTCCAAATATACGTTACGATATTTTTCAGAAAATCTTTCACCCCGAACTTCCGTTTAATGGAAACCTTTTGGAAACCTTGACTTTCATAAAAATAGCTCTAACAATTTTGATTATAATGCCATATATTCAGGATATTTTCATGACAAATTCAAGACAACATCTTGAATTTTGTGAGAATAGCCTCTGATGTCCTTTTAATTATGAATGATTTTTGCACAACCGACAAACTGTAAAGAGAGAAACAAAATCATACTGGAATTAATTGTTCTTTCACACAAGCCGTGTGTTGGACAGGGTTGGAAAGGTAGGATCATACTGCTTAAAAATATAGATCTGATTAAAGCACACAACTTAAATTCAATAATACTTTTACTTTCTTTACTACGTATAGTAAGTTGTAGAAGTATTGCATTCCACCCAAAAATTCACCGGAAATACATGTTTTGAGGTGTCCTGAATCCAAATAAAGTATTTTTGGAAACATGTCCATGTGTGTGTCTGTCTGTAAACAACATAATTCAGAAACGAAAAGTCGGATAAATACCAAACATGGCATTTGAATTAAGCATGTTCCAAACACTCGACACGAATTTTTATGACAAATGAAATGTATATCTTGAATTCAGGGAGTCCCCGAAAGTGCTCTTCATTTTGAATGACTTTTGCATAACGTAAACCGTAAGAGGTACATAAAATTTTACTACACAAAATGTGTAGATCTCGTTAAAACCCACAATCTATGTAATATGCATTCTTTTTGTCAAATGAACCATTTGCGAGATATTCCTTGTTATTTTTTTGAATTTTCCAATAGTCATGCTTTTTCTTAAATGAAATTCGTTATTCGTTCTCTATTATTTTATTTTTATTTTTTTTTTGTTTGTATCCTGAACATGCAAAGAAAATGAAATGCTCTACATAGTTTTCATCTCTTAAAAGATTTGATTATCGCTTATGTGCAATGAGACAATTGCTGCAAATGGTTATCTCGAATATCTCGATATTCTAGGTAAATAGAGGAATAAGGTTTTGTAATACTAGTTTGTTGAATGTGTAGATAAATTCACGTCAATATAGCATATAACATTTTTAACCTGCAGTTTCGTAGTTTAAGGATACCCATCTATGAAATTTCTATGATCACAATAGACCATGAATAATTTTTAATTTTTCTACCATGTACCTAGTGGATTCTCTTCCACCCAAAAATTCTATACCAAGAATGCACCCGAAATACATGTTTTGAGGCTTCCTGTATCCAAAAAAAGAATTTTTATAAGGTCCATGTGTGCGCGTGCGTGTTATGTGTCTGTCTATGAACAGCATAAATCAAAAACGAAAGTCGGATAAATATCAAACTTGCTCGTATTTCTCAGTACCTTCTGAAGATGCGAGATGAAGATTCTCAAGAAAATCCTCCAGCCTTTACATGGAAAATTTTTGGAAATTTTTGGTTTTCTAGAAAATTATTCTAACGATTTTTATTAAAATACTATACGTTAAATATATATATATATATATATATTTAATAATCTTGTATAACTGGTAAATGTTAAGCGTTGGAAAAACGTGCTTAATAAAGAATATAGATGTCTTTAAAACACACAATTTATTCCAATAACTTTCTTTTTGTGACATCAGCCATTTCCTAGATATCCATTATTAATAGTTCGATTTGTTCAATACTTCATTCTTTTAAAGTACCATTGAGTTGCTCGCGATTGCATGGAAAATATATGGAATTTTAAGACCAGCATATAGCGTCCATTTGACTATCTTTATTCGCTTTCCACGTATAAAGAAACGTGTAATGTAGCTGTATATGCAGTGGCTTATCTTGATTAAAACGAAGTAGACAGAGAGTAGAGAATGTTATGGGAATGTAACACATGTTTGGCTTTATTATGTCTTTAGTGTTTTAAAAAATTGCTCCAATGATGGAGATACTTTTTTAAAAAAGTTATATTATATTTTATTTTTCTGCCAAAATTAACCATACTCCGCTAAAGAGAACATTTAACAAGCTTGTTTCGGCCATATTGTGGGGGAGGTAAAGTACCATGCCAAACCAGTGGCTAGAATTATGTTCGAGGACGTTACTCTAGACTAGTTTTGTCAATACCACCATAAATAGCTGTGGTCTATAATCAACCACTTTTTTGCATGTCGGTATATTTGATATGACGGAAAATGTTTCAAATTTCGCGATTCTTATTTCTTTCCCCCTGCAAGAGCTAGTTACTGTAACTTCTTAATTTACTTTTCCATGCTTCTGATGTACACTTTGAATATGCTTACGCCTTTAGTGGGTTTAGTGGGTTTTTTAGGTAATATGTTCGTTTATTTAGGAGAATTGTACATTCTGAGGTTGGCAGCATTTGGTCGGTAGTAATGTAGGAATTAGAGAGGGGAGATAATAGGTATAACCTTAACGGACATTCAGGTTTCTTTAGAGAGTGGACTGCAACCGAGTGAGCATGCGTTTGCACACACATCTTTCGACCACCAGGTAATGATGTTGCTTTTGTTTTTAGAATACACCAGCCAGATATTTTTAAGTTATATTGAGGTTTTGAAGGACAATTTCCCTCCCGTCCTGTATGTAGAAGCAAGACTGCAATAATAATAATAATAATAATAATAATAATAATAATAATAATAATAATAATAATAATAATAATTAATAATAATAATAATAATTAATAATGCCTGACATACTATTACCTGCGCTCGCATGTCAGCCCCGGTTGTAAAGTAAATGTAAAGTTCCCAAATAGCTTTACCACCTAAATTATTCCTTGGAATGTGACATTTGGTAGAGGCGCTGTGACAGTATTCTATGTAAACAGTATACACTATGTGATCAAAAGTGTCCGGACACCTGGCTGAAAATAACGTACAAGTTCGTGGCGCCCTCCATCGGTAATGCTGGAAGTCAATATGATGTTGACCCACACTTAGCCTTGATGACAGCGTTCACTCTCGCAGGCATACTTTCAATCAGGTGCTGGAAGGTTTCCTGGGGAATGGCAGCCCATTCTTCACGGAGTGCGGAACTTAGGAGAGGTATCGATGTAGGTCGGTAAGGCCTGGCACGAACTCGGTGTTTCAAAACATCCCAAATGTAATCCATAGGATTAAAGTCAGGACTTTGTGCAGGCCAGTCCATTACAGGGATGTTATTGTCGTGTAACCACTCCGCCACAGTCCGTGCAGTATGAACAGGTGCTTGATGTGTTGAAAGATGCAATCGTCATCCCCTAATTGCTCTTCAACAGTGGGAAGCAAGAAGGTGCTTAGAATATCAATGTAGGTCTGCGCTGTGATGTTACCACGTACAACAGCAAGGGGTGCAAGCCCCCTCTAGGAAAAACACGACCACACCATAACACCACTGCCTCCGAATTTCACTGTTGGCACTACACACGATGACGTTCACAGTGCATTCGCCATACACACCTGCCATCGGATCGCCACATTGTGTACCGTGATTCGTGACCACAAAACGTTCTGCCACTGTTCAATCGTGTAATATTCACGCTCCTTACACCAAGCGAGGCGTCGTTTGGCATTTTCCTGCGTGATGTGTGGCTTATGAGCAGCCGCTCGACCATGGAATCCAAGCTTTCTCACCTCACGCCTAACTGCCATAGTACTTGGAGTGGGTCCTGATGCAGTTTGGAATTCCTGTGTGATGGTCTGGATAGATGTCTGCCTATTACTCTTTACGACCGTCTTCAAATGTCGGCGGTCTCTGTCAGTCAACAGACGAGGACGGCCTGTACGCATTTGTGCTGTACATGTCCCTTCACGTTTCCACTTCATATCACATCAGAAATAGTGGACCTAGGGATTTTTAGGAGTGTGAAAATCTCGCGTATAGACTTCTGACACAAGCGACACCCATCACCTGAACACGTTCGAAGTCAGTGAGTTCCACGGAGTATCCCATTTTCTGTTTCAGAATATCTAATGACTACTGAGGTCGCGGATAATGAGTACCAGGCAGTAAGTTGCAGCACAATGCACCTAAGATGAAAAACGTATGTTTGTGGGGGTGTCCGGATACTTTTGGTCATATAGTGTAGGTGCCGAGAAATGGAGGGCCCCCAATACCCGGGGCAGAGCACCGCAAGTAAGTCGCAACGGTCCTTTTTGCTTCTACCATGGCTCTTGGAAGAAAGGGGTGAGGGAAAAACCGAAAGGAGACCAGATCGGATGACGACGAGCGCAAGCGTGGATGGAATCCCTAACGTTTCCAATTCAAAGGCACCCGACGCCTCCCAGGCCCTCCCACAAGTCTCCTAACTTCTGGCGGTCTGCCCCGTAGGACACACTCGGAGACGGGTCCCAATTGAGTAGTCCCACAACGAGGGTGTGAAGAAGCCCCTTCAGAGTGCACAGTCACTGCCCAGCAAACCGTCGGCTGGTCTTACAACTCTGAAATTGAGGACAATGAAGGAAATGAAGAAGGAAAATCTTCCCAGCATTCGTCTACCGACCCGAATAAACTACGAAAAACACAAAAGTCAGAGTGGGCGGTCGGCGGAATGAACCCGGGACCTCCCGAATGCGTGTACTTATTGCTTGGTTTAAAACCATTTCTATTGAAGAGTATATCATGAATGACAAGCTAGCTAGAAGACTGAAATGAATATATGTATTTGAATTTGTAATGAGTACAGAAAATCATACGAGTATGGCACAGCAGATTTTTTGCTTGTTACTGTCTATCTCCCCGAGAGAGTAATTATCTTTAAAGCGAATCCGAAGTATTAGTTTGAACTGTGAAATGTGCTACATTATCATTTTGCCCATCTTCCCATTCACTTCAACATTCTCGAAAAGTTTGGGATTTAGAAACTCCTAACCAAGACTATGTAGATACAAAGGAATACTGGCATGATTATAATGACGTGGTTTGTAAAGAGGACCTTAAGGTGGAGAAGGTTCTGCAGTAAATGACTTTCCTTTCCTGGAATATTACAGCGCAGGCCCGGAGGGAACCTCCACTGCCACAAGTACATTCTGTGACGGAAGTAGAGGCACTCGCTTGGAAGGATCAAGTAATGCAGTAAATCCTGCATTTGGAGATACGCCTGATGTCTTACGTATTGATGGGTGAGGTTAGTTTATAAATAATTGCGTTTTAAGGGGAGAGCAAAAATCGTAATTTTTTTGTGAAAGCTTAGAAACTGGAATTTGGTTCTAATTTGGTGTGTATTTTATTATTGATGGCACAAAATTAATATTTAAAACACATATTTAAAAATTCTGCTGCATTTTTGTACTTCAAAACCGCTTCCAAGAAAAAATCTGATGTCTTACACTCACATGACTTTCCCTTCTCTTGTACAAACTCTTATTCTCCAACTATTTCATATTAATCGAGATAAACATTTGCAGAAACGATCTTTTGACATGCTAAGAGAATTGCATTTTACACATAGCGACCAGTTCTAAAAGTATTTGACTATCGCTTAAGGCGTACTATGTTCCCCTTGTTTTGTATTTGCAAGGGCAATATAGAAATACAGAGTCTTTAAGCATTGACGTATCTCTTAATAGCTGGTTGCTAGGTGCAGCACCATTCCCTTTGCCACAGATTAATACTCTTTGCATATCCAAGACAAAAAAAGAATAACGAATTTCCATTTGAGAAAATAAGTATTGTAAATTTAAGGGAATAACAAGCAATATATCGAAAATGGTTCACTCAAAAAAAAAAATGTATATTACATAAATTGTGTATTTTAACGCCATCTACATTTTTTGTGTAGTAAAATTTTGTCTATCTCTTATGGTTTAGCAGTTACGCAGAAGTCGTTCACAATGAAGAATACTTTTGGAGAAATTACCGGAAAATTCAAGATATACATTTTATTTGTCATAAAAATATCTTAAACATATGATATTTTAATCAAAATCGTTAGAGCCATTTTTCAGAAAATTAAAATTTTCGAAAAATGTTCCATGTAAAGGGTAATCTGGGGTGGGGGGATTTTCTTGAAAACCTTCTTGTCGCATCTCTGGAAGATACTGAACCTAAATACCAAGTTTGGTGTTTATCCGACTGTTCGTTTCTGAGTTATGCTGTTCACAGACACACACGCACATACAGACACACACACAGACGCACACACCTACATGTTTCCTACATGTCTCAAAACATATATTTCCGGTGAAATCTCGGTATCGATTTTTTGGGTGGAATACAATACTTCCCCTACTTACTATACGTAGTAGAGAAAGTATAAATCATAAACCCCCATACGCTTTGAAGTAGAGAGGCACATTTTATTGGAAAATGTTCTCTAAAATTGGTACAACATTTAAATATAGCAGCGTTCGTATAACAAAGCAATATATATTCAGTAGTAAATACACGTGACTTTCTTCCTATGTTTTTACATAGAACAGTTTTTCTGTGAATGACATTTTCTGGTATAAATGGCTCGTTTTCACAGCAACCTCTTAAGACAGCTAAATGAAATTTTGATATAATACTCGTAAAACCACTTCAGTGCTGTTATTGATCTACTTTGGTATTAACAAGTTGCTTGGTTATGTTTTAAAAATAAATTTCTGACAAATTTGCATATAAATAATGTGAAATTAAGAAAAATTCCACCTTCTTTAATAAACCACATTATTATATAGAAGTAGTTCAAGGCACTTAGAAGGTATAAATCTGCAACCTGTAAAATTTCCAGGCAAAATATTTAATTTTTTTCTGAGATAATGGGTAATGAGTGAGTAAGTTTAACATTGACTTTCACTACCTTTAAATATAATTTAAAAAAGGCTTAAAAGGCACTTAAAAAGCAATATGAGATAA
Source organism: Deroplatys truncata (assembly GCA_030765065.1). Lineage (NCBI taxonomy): Eukaryota > Metazoa > Arthropoda > Insecta > Mantodea > Mantidae > Deroplatys > Deroplatys truncata. Next base: position 163,048,143 of record CM060980.1, read on the forward strand.
ATAAGCTAATATTGGATTTTCATACTCACGGGACTGGTTGTTGTATGTAAACAAGACTAATTTTCTATTTGATAACCACAAGCAAAAGTATTTTTACCAGAATTACGCTTAAAAACCTAGCAGCCAAATAAACGAAGGAAAAACTCTCAGCGTTAGTATACAGAGCGAAAAAGTATGCTACCGATTGCAACAAAACTGTTTGGTTGTTAAGCCAGATACAGGATTAACAAATGTGTAATGGCTTATCATGTAACATAAGTAATGTTAACCATGCAGATGTAATTGATCAATAAAATTTATAGATTAACATGCTTTGTCTAGCCAAATATTGGTCACATTGGCTTCAAAAACCACTGCTGTTTACCAAGCATTGTCGACATCTATGTACGTTCAACTTGTTTCAAACTTCAATCCTTTCGACACGATTAGAAATAACATTATATTAAAAAATTTAATCTAAACGTCTAATGTGTTAAAGATAAAGGTAAAGAAAGTTACTATCTTGGAGGGGCTCCCGGAACCGGGGCAGAGCACCGCAAGAAGTCCTAAGGACCCTTTTTGCTTCCAACGTGACACTTGGGAGAGAGGGATGAGTTTAACCGATACGGGGAGATGATGTGGTCAGCATCATACATCTCCCATCCACAATGTTGGCCTCAGTGGCCGGAATCGCTGCCTATCACCGCTCCTCACTTTCTTCAAGATGTTGAGTGAGCACTGGTCCTATACGCGGGATTTAAAATCCGCAACCCCATGGCTGGGATCGAACCCACGCGCATTTCGTGGACGGGAAACACAGGTCCACGTTCTAGCCCAAATCGCCACGGCGCAGGGCAATTGAATAAAGAGAAGTAATAATTGTATGCAAAACTAAGCTGAATTAAATATCGGTGCTATTCAAAAATAAATTCTATTTCATAAACTAGTAACTTTTTCAGTAATTTGTGTTAAGAGGATTCTGCTAGTATTCTAATGAAAATTGCAATTGGAAATAATAAAAAAAATAAGCCAAAACTATTCTCTTTGTTAGTAATTAATGCAATAAGTGGATAATCTTGTTTATTATGGCACGAATGAACTTACACGAGTGTCACATTAGGATTATCCACTTGTTGCATATTACGTTTTATGCCAACTTAACGTTAAACGTTATAAGAAATAAATAATGAAATAACTCGGCATCCATGGCTTACACAAGAGAGAGAATCTTCTTATGCTCTTAATGAGACGTTAGATTCTCTCTCTGCATTTAATTTATTGCTGGCGTGTTGAACCGATGAGCAGGACAGCCACTTGTATGCACTTCCTTCCTGCCAGAGGAATGAGCAGGTGTTGTTGACATGATATAGCCCATTATCAATATAGCATTTTAAGTAGTTATACATATAAATCTTAATTATTCTGTATTTTATAGTGTATGTACTGTGAGCGCGCGCGCGAAGCTACCTACAGACTGGCGATTCGAGCATTCCCTGCTTGTCTACCTGGCCGTGGATGGGGTTAATAATCCGTCCCCTCCAGAGCAATAGGCGCGTGGAACAACAGCCCATTGTGCGCCGCTTCCCCGCTCTAGAGGATTCCTTTGGGCCGTTTCGAGTAGGTTCCGCTTTGTACGCTGGTCTACATAAGGGATTTCTCTTGCCCGGGAGTTCAGTTGAGTTCGGTTAGTTAAGAAGTTACAACGTGAAAAGTGGACATTGCCAGTGCAGTTCAACTGTGAGTTGACTACGGATAATTGTGCTGTGTTCTGAGTGTGTGCTACCTGAGTGCCTAAGTGATAAATAAAATGTGTTTCGCAGTAACTGGTGTTCACATTTTGTTAGAATATGTTTTAGCATCTTCGTTTCCCAGAGAAAAGAATATCACAAAATAGTTTCATCTTCTCTCTGTATACGCCACGGCAAATTGCAATATCAGTATTATATCATTGCTATAGGAAATTACGTAATTGTTATTATTGGTTCGCGTGCTATAATGAGTCAATCGTGCACATATTGAATACAGTAAAAACTATTTATAGTGGTAGGGTTACATAATAGTATATTATGAAATAAGACAATAGTAATTAGACGCAAGTATGTTAATGAAACGAGTGGCAGTGCGTTTCATAATTTTCTAATGAGCGTGTTAATTAGTACAATTATAGTCAATTTGCACGCCACTCTTTTGGTCAAAAACACTATAATTTCAATACTTTTGAGTTTTTATAAAAACATCTTACCTTGTTAACTGCGTGTAATTAAATGCTGATGGGATAAAAATTAAATTACTTTTATTTATGGACGCTCTTAAACTGCTGTGGTCCTTAGCGTCCCATTCCATATTGAGCGTGAAAGACCGGTAATTTTACTCAGAGGTCTCTTTATCAGACTTGAGGTTCTTTTACGTGCCGTAAATCTAGACACGGGGCCACTGGCTTTATTACTCCTCTTGAGGCAGGTGTTTAACACTTTAATGATTTTAGTCAAATTATACAATAAAAAAATATAATAACAGCCCACCTTAAAGCAATATGTGTATGTAATAATATATATAAAAATTGTATATTACAGTCATTGTATATGCTTATTATTATTATTGTATACATGTAATAATGTTATCTGAATGTATTACGTAATTTAATAATGTAGGAGCTGTGAGAATGATAGGTTAAAAGTTGCTAACAATGAGATAACCTTGAGGAAATAATGAGTAAGAAAGTTAATAATGCTACTAGTCATTCTTGGAGGAACAATAATGTAATTTTTGTGACAGTTTATAAAATAGCCAATCAACAACCAGAAAACGCTTTAGTTAAATGAAGGTATTCTATTGGACTAGGATTAGCCAATCATAAACTGAAATAGGGAAAATTGTAAAAATTCAGAATTCAGTTGGTTGTAGACATTGTTCCTCACCGGACGCGAGATGCGTCTTCGAGAAATTTAATACGTATTCGTGTGAGACAAAAATAGTTTACCCGTTAAAAAGTGCAAGTAATTAATAAAAGAATCTCATAGTCCTCTATATCGGTGAAGTGTTATTTAAATTGTGTCAAAGATTAATAAATGTAGTGAATTAAAAATTATAATCTGTGTAAGCCTACATTCTTAGCCGCACAACTCGCTGCAAAGAAATCCATGTCTCTAACAATAATACTGACGCAGCCGAGGCAAATATAAACATATAATATTTAAATAAACAGCCAAACTTATAAAGTTAATATATTTTAAACATTTTTTGGGGCAAAGGCCACCGGAAAGTACATTTGGGACGAAGGCTACCGGAAACTTTTTACCATACGTGTGGTTGCAGCTACTTCAAGTTCGGCTCCCCAACAGTTGAACTACAATACAACTCCTACTTCAAATTGGCTTTCCATACGTAAAGCAACAATTTACTTCACCCAAGGAAGCCATTCTAAGGATTTTTACGCCCGAAAAAATCCATCGCGTTCCACCGGGTTTAAACCCGCGACCTCGGAAATTAGAGGCTAGCATGGTAACATTAAACCACGGAGGACGACGGCAGGATGTGTACGTGTTGAGCGGGTTTGCGAGTAGAGCAACAAATAGCACTACTGTTGAGTCCATGTCGTATTTATTGATTTTTTGCAGGTAACGTGACGGCAACACATTTTGAAGCAAAGGAAATTAACTGAATTTTTTTAGAATGTTAAAGTAGCAAAGAACAGAGATTATTTTATTTTAAATACACATATTTGATTGTTTATCTGGGAAATGGATCGCAATGGACTGCTGCTCTGAGGCTGTTAAAATGTATGCATTGCTCGCGCTGCCGAGTAAGATCATAATGAATCCCTGAGGTATTATGAATGCTATAACAGTTCAGTTACGTTACATGTAATTAGTGCATTATAGTGTGGTTGACCAAAAAGCACTTTACCGTAACAAAACTCTCACTGCACTGCATCTTCAAAACCGCGTCTTCGCTCGTTCTGAATGCGGGCAGCGTTATGATTTGAAATGACAAGGTGCTCCAGACGTGCTAGAGCAGAAGTTTAGCATAGCCCAAGCGGACAGAAGAGGCGACTTTCCCAAGGCAAATACGTCGAATTTCAGCTTTCATCCCTTGTCAGATCCATTCTTTTATTTTTAAGCCATGACCCGACTCCCAAATATGTATGTAAGCTTGTAGCTGCCATCAGGTGCGTGGAATCGATTTTGCATTTGCTTCAGAGACCACCCCATGTCCCTTTGTTTCTTCTCCAGTGACTTTTGGCATTTCATTTTTATTTATCACTTGTGTCATTTTCCTTGTCGACTTCTATTCACCGTATCATGCTTCTCTATATTGAGATTTCTCTGCAAATGAACGCTTTGAGAGCTCTTAAATTGTTCAGAAGTTATTTTGAGTTAAAAAGAAGTGGTGTAAACATACTCTGAAATGAAAGGTTGGATAAATAACATTTTTGACCAATACTATCACAATAAATAAGTTGTTACTATATTCATTTTCGTGCATAATTGGCTATGGCACGCGTGACATTAATAGAAAAGACATTTCCAATATGAATGACGTAATACCGGTATTCAAAGTTGTGACTTATAGAAAAGATGCAACCGTTTTGTTTTTTCTCTGAGCAACAAAGTTGTAAAACTCAATGTACACAAACATAGAATAATTACATCTGAATTTTCAATTTCTTACCATGGTGTGCGTAGGCTTCATTACAGTCCGTAACACATGCTCACTTCACTCCCAGGAAGGTAATGCATGTAAGTAGCTGTCAGGTTTATCAGTTCAAGACGCCAGATAATAAATGAAATGCAGGAAGAGAAACTAACGACCCATTTACGAGCATATTGTGAATTTACCCAGTTTTTCAACTGTAGCCACACTTTATCTAGTTCTGCTTCACCGAGAGTTCAATTAGTTCACTGTATAACTTCACTAATGTGAACTAGTTCAGCTTCCCCGTCACTTCACTTTCCTTCTTGACGTAGCCGCGTAATGCAGTACACATGACGTAGCCAATTCTTCCGGACGGTTCATTCACTGTACGTCACAGTTGTCGTTACAAACTCACTTGCAGAACTACACTGATGTCGTACCAGAATAGCACTCGTTAACTCGCCTCACTGACTATTTCGCGACAATGCTGCTTGTATTTCTAATGGAATATTTCACAGAACACTCCAAAGCTATCCGGACTATATTCTGGAGGCGGGGAAAGAAATTTCCAGGAAATTCTGATTATCTGCCAGTAGCGCTTTCTGTGTTTACGCTAGCGAACGCTACTTATCCTTGTTTATCTCTAACTGCTTGGCGCCGATAACCTTAAGCCATAGCTTCTGTGTTACAATATGAAGACGCTCTCAAGTATGTCAGCTAGCGATACCAAATCATTCCATCATGATTTATTTCCTATAATTTATAATGCTAAGGTTGGATAGTATATATCCAAATCCCGGATAATCCTAGTATAACTCAGGTCGTCAGTGGGAGAAACATTCGCTCATGTAATAAACATCAATATTACCTATTTGTTGAATAAATTACTATTGTATTTAAGCTAGTCACCTTTTAAGAATATCAGCCGCGGATGTTCAAGAAATGCCTACCCCAAACAGCTCTTGGCATGGTAAAAGGTACGTTATATATATTTAAAAAATCTGATGTGTTACACGCGCAAAACTTTCTCCACTCTTGTACAAACTATTTTTACAAACGCTTATTCTCCATATGCTTCATGTTAATCGAGACATCGAGATGTTAATCTTATTGCTAATTTTCTTGTAGATGCAAGGGCAATTGGTAAGCTGTAAGCTATAGTCAACTATTTTAAGAGCTGATTGCTATGTGGAGTATTCCATTTTCTTTGCATTACCAGGACAAAAAAATGAATAATGAATTTGAGAAAAAGTATAAGTATTGGAAAATTTAAGGGAATAACAAGCAATATCTCGAAAATGGTTCACTTAACAAAAACAATGTATGACATAAATTGTGTATTTTAACGCGATCTACATTTTTTGTGTAGTAAAATTTTGTCTATCTCTTATGGTTTACCAGTTATGCAAAAGTCGTTCACAATGAAGAATACTTTTGGAAACATTCCCTGAAAATTCGAGATATACATTTCATTTGTCATAAAAATATCCTAAACATATGATATTTTAATCAAAATCGTTAGAGCCATTTTTAAAAAAATTAAAATTTTCGAAACATGCTCCATGTAAAGGGTAATCTGGGGTGGGGGAATTTTCTTGAAAACCTTCGTGTTGCATCTCTGTAAGATACTAAACCTAAATACCAAGTTTGGTGTTTATCCGACTGTTCGTTTCTGAGTTATGCACACAGACAGACACACACGGACATGTTTCCAAAAATGCTTTTTTTGGATTCAGGAGGCCTCAAAACATGTATTTCCGGTGAAATCTCGGTATCGAATTTTTGGGTGGAATACAATACTTCCCCTATTTACTATACGTGGTAGAGAAAGTAGAAAGCTCTAGCACCCAAATTAATGGAGAGAAAATCCTCATTTTCAGCATACAGAAACAGCCAACGTTTTTACATTTCATATAAGCTGACGTTTTTCAACATTTTTCATTTAGCTAGTTTTGTAATTTATTGAAAACTCTACCAAGTAGTGAAATTTTTCATGTGCAGTGTTTACAGAATTATTTCACATCCATTTATTGCAGCAAAGGTTTTAGTATTATACCTTGAAAATGGGGTTTTATCTAACGGAGATAGAAAAACGTAACCTTAATGTTGGAATTTATCAATGTTTCTCATTAAAGGCTCAGTGTTCACGATTTAATAAATTTGTTTCTTAGTCAGCTTAAAGTATATTTCGGTGTCACTTTTGGATATTATATGAAAATGTCTCTTAAATTAAGTAAAATAAGTTTAGAAACGCCATACATGAAAAATCGGATGTGTTACATTCACATACTTTTCCCTTCCCCCTATCACTTATAAGTGGATATGAAAATTGTTTTTACGAAAGTTTATTTTACTTTCTACTTGATTCTAAGCGAGATAAACCTTCCGGAAATAGCTCCATTACACTTTTTTATACATAATGTTTGGAAATTCCCTTTAAAAACGTTTAGGACTTGTAGAGGGTAGTGAATAGATCATGTTTTTAATGGAAACCTATGTTCGATAACGTATCACTTCTGCTATAACAATTTCAAGTCGATTTACCTGGTATGTAACCGGCTAGTCACGACGAGCGGTGTTACGTCAGACGAGCAGCTGATGTCATTTAACCTCTATCCTACCTCTCTATCCTGGTTTGAGCCCTGTAGAGTAGGATCCTGTAGAATCAGAGGAAGAAATTTTGGTATGAATTGTGGTCGCTGGACAACAAATTGCAGAGATACCAGGAGTAATGGATAGACTTTACTACAACATCATTCGTAGGTACAATGTATACACCTTTAGTGGTGGTCACATTGAACCGGAGGTGTAGCGGATCAGAGTGCCAACCAACCTGTGACGAAGAAAAATACAGATTGTTCAGTTTAACTGTAAACAAAAGTGTTTGTGATGAGCGCCTAACTTAGGTAGTTAAGCAAGCGTGGTCACTTTGAACACCTGTTTTCAAATGGTTGTAGCACGAAAACGGATTGTTTCCGGACATAGGTTCCTGTTCAAAACATGATATATTCAGTCCCCTCTACAAGTCCTAAAAGTTTATAACGAGATTTTCCGAACATCCTGTAGATACAAAAGGAATAGCGTTAGTCAAATGTTTTAGAACCGGACGCTACACGCTAGTCGTAAAATGCCATATTCTTTCCATGACATCGCGAGAAACAATTGGAAAATGACAGGTCTTTAAAAGAATGGCTGTGTAAAAGAATTCGATCCATTAATAACGATTATCATGTGAAAATACCTGAATCCAGAATAGTTCTTCATTTATGAAGTTTAGCCTACTAGAGGTTTAGCCTACAAGTATAGATATTCCCGGAATATAGGATGAGTGTGATAAAGCTTTTTATATATGTCCATACAAAGCGTTTTGGTATGAGATTCCTAAATTGTATTTATTTAAAAACATGTGTCACTTTAATGTACAGTTGGAAATGAAGTCCCCGTACTCCGTACCCCTGTGAGTATCAAATATTACTACGCAGGTTAGTAGCATCAAATGCTATTATACTATGTAGCTATGTTACTTCTTATCAATTGTTGGAATTCATGGTGACATGTTTTCACATTCGAGTTTTAATTAGTAGCCATGGCGATGTGAGCGTTGAGGCAGTATTTTTAACATTTAAATGATTTCAGTCTAATTATATAATATATAAATTCAATAATAGCTCGCCTTAAAGCAATATGTGTGTGTAACAAGATATAAAAAGTGTATATTACAGTCATTGTATATGTTTATATTATTGTATACATGTGTAATAATGTTATGTGGATGTATTACGTAATTTAATAATGCAGGAGCTGTGAGAATAATAGGTTAAAAGTTGCTAACAATGAGGTAACATTGAGGAAATAATGAGTAAGAAAGTTTAATAATGCTACTAGTCATTATTGGAGCAACAAAATTGTAAATTTTGAGACAGTTCATAAAATAGACAATCAACAAATAGAAAAAAGCTTTAGATAAATGAAGGTATTCTATTGGACTATGATCAGTCAATCAGAAATTGAAATACAGAAATTTACAAATTTAGGCGGTATAAATCAAGTCGGTTGCTTGTAGACAGCGCTCCTAACTGGACGCGTTGGTTGTATACAGTGTTACTAACCGGACGCGAAATGTGTCCTCGAGAAATTTAATACGTATTCGTGCGAGACAAAAATAGTTTACGTGTTAAAAAGGTGCAAGTAATTAACAAAAGAGACTTACAGCTCTCTATATCAGTGAAGTGTTATTAATAAAAAGTAGTGAATTAAAAAATTATAATCTGTGTAAGCCCACAATACAATATAACAAACTCCTTTCTCAAATTGGCTCCCAAAATTTGGGGCAAATAACAATACAACAAACAATCTTCTTCAGCGGTCATAGTTACACTATTGAGGAGTGCTTAGTGACAAGTGTGTGGGTGTATGAACGACAACACACAGGGCAGACAATGAGACAGATTATGGCAGCTTTCCAGGAAAGATTTAATAAGGCTCCACCGCGATAAGCGCCACTTTTGAATTGGGAAAGACATGCTTTTGCTTTTGACAGTGTTAAAGACAGGCAACGGAGTGGAAGGGAAGAAGACACGAGAAGAAACATGTGCCGGGGTCTCTACTTCGACTGAACAATCCCCTATGAAGTCGACACGTAAACGTACTTCGGAACTAAGTATACCGATGACAACAATGCGAGAACACATGACCGGAATGAGCGCGTTTTAAAATGCCGTGCCTTGCTAATTAAATTTCCAAGTGCGGTGAACCATGCCATGGTTTTTATTACAGCTCACGTGCTAGAAATATTGTCTTTTGGACCAAAGAGAATCATTACACAGTCGAGTTATGAAGGAACCCGCCTCACGTAATGATATGGACAGCCTCACACCATAAAACCTGCTAAGATGAAAAAGGAAATCGTAGTAGATATAAAACGCCCCAGCATTCACCTTAGCGACCAGGAAACCCACAAAAAGCCCAATTGAACCTGTTACTCCCGAATGTAAGCATCACACGTTACCACGGAGCCAGCTCCCTCGAATATTCTTCTACAAGTCAGGAAAACTACGTTTAACAGTATTTCCGAACACATCCAACTTTTCTGCTGCTATTAAACTTTCATTGTGTCAGAGTTATATTGAGGCACTAAAGATGTAATCAAACGGTATTGGAAAATTGCTCAGGCTATGAAATAAGAAAATAAAAGTGTTCTGCTGCGGGGAAAGCTGTAAAAGCTAGTGAAAGTCCCACTTTAGGGCTGTGTTGTTAGAGTATTACTACCGAAAGTCGTGAACTCTATATCCCAAATCAGAAATAAAATTGTTTATCTCTGCTCTGTAATATTAGGCTAGGAAAGCTTACGGTGGCGGTGAAAATAATAAAAGAGAAAACTAATTACGAAATAACAATACGGGCTATAAACGATTTGATAAACACCAAAATATAGTATGGAGTCGTTTTCTATGCAGTTTTACGTTGCACAAATAAGACATCTATGTTGTAAAAACGCATCTATGGCAAAATACCCCTACATGTTAGGCCACATTTATAGTTGTTTAATGGAATACTACATATTTTGTGTTGTATACTACATATTTCGTGTTGTAGGCCTTTATCTGTCACTTAATGTTTATACGTTATACGAGATTATACAAAACTTCTTCCCAATGAAGAGGTTTTCGAAGGATATACTCAAAAAATTCAATACATACATTTTATTTGTCATTAAATATCTTTAATATGTAGTATTTAACCAAAACCGTTAGAGCCGTTTTTGAGAAAAACCAAAATTCGGAGTCGTGTTTTACGTAAAGGGTATTTGGACCTGGGGGAATGTATTCAAAATCTGTGTATTACATCTTTTAAAGATGCTGAAATTAAATAGCAAGTCTGGTATTTATCCAACTTATCGTTTTTAAGTTATGCTATTCACAGACAACTCATATACCCGCTCAGACAGACCTACGTACACACAGACCTTCTTTTAAAAATGATGTTTTAAAAATGATGGGTCCTCAAAACATTTATTTCCGGTAGCATATCGGTATAGAATTTTTGGGCGAATGCAATACCTATTCTGCCTACTATGTACGCTGGTAGAGAAAGTGAAAATAATGAGACCTGTTACTATGCCAACGAACCCAAGGTCACCTATCTCCGCAGTATAGCTGCGTAAACAATAGGATTTTCTTTAAGCTATTGAGATACCCATAGAGTAGGCGAGAAGTCCGCGTACTCTCTAGTATCGAATGCTAATTAATTTATTTTAGCACAAGTGCTTGCGTATTGAGTGTCCATTATATCTGTGTGTTCCCCATCATGCTGTAAACACAGTTTCATACGCCCGCATGTTTTTCTTGACATATTCTTGAGCATGTCCGGTGTTACAGTGCGAAATGCATACTCAATAGCATTACACAGTTCTTCATTTATAGCATAACCACGTGCAGATACATGCGCCTTAATGACTCCCCATAGGAGTTGTCAGGTGTGGTAAGGTCAGGACTTCTTGGTGGCCATTTTAAGGGAGCTGGTGTTGCTGATCAACCACGTCCAGGAAAGTGTTCATTTAGGAAAAAGAGGTGCTTCATCTTGCTGCAACCATAGTGCTCTGTGAGGCCCCTTTACTCAAGCTGAGGTGTTAACCATGTTTGTAACACATTTTAAATAATTTGCGCCATTTACAGTCCCTTCAATAAAGTACGGTCCAAGCGGATGTCCATGGGCCTTTTCTTCTGGAGTCACCTGAAGAGCTAGTTTACGTGACCCTGTCTAAACTAATATGTGAGGCAGTATTTTTAAACACTTAAATGATTTCAGTCAAATTATATAACATATAAATTGAATAACAGCCCGCATTAAATCAATATGTGTATGTAACAATATATAAAAAGTGATGTTGCAGTCATTGTATATGTTTATATTATTCTATCCATGTGTAATAATGTTATATGAATGTATTACGTAATTTAATCATGTAGGAGTTGTGAGAAATAGGTCAAAAGTTGCTAAAAATGAGGTAAACTTGAGGCAATAATGAGTAAGAAAGTTTAATAATGCTACTAGTCATTATTGGAGCAACAATAATATAATTTTAGTGACAGTTTATAAAATAGACAACCAACGACCAGAAAAAGCTTTACTTAATTGAAGGTATTCTATTGGAGTAGGAATAGCCAATCAGAGACTTGAAATACAGAAATTTACAAGTTTAGGAGGTTGAATCAGTTCAGTTGGTTGTAGACAGTGTTCCTACCCGCACGCGAGATGTGTCCTCGAGAAATTTAATACGTACACGTGTGAGACGAAAAATAGTTTAAGTGTTAAAAAGTGCAAGCAATTAACAAAAGAATCTCACAGCTCTCTATATCAGTGAAGTGTTATTTAAATCGTGTCAAGCATTAGTAAAATGGAGTGAAGAAAAACTATAATCTGTGTAACCCTACATTCTTCAGCCGCACTACGCCTTGCAAAGATATCCATGTCTCTACAAGTTAATACTGACGCAGCCAAGGCAAACATAAATATATAATATTTAAAGAAACAGTTAAATTACAAAGTTAATTTTTTTTAAACTTGGGGCAAAGGCCACCTGAAAGTACATTTGGGGCGAAGGCTACCAGAAACTGTTTACTATACGTGCAGTTGCAACTAGTTCAAGTTCGGCTCCCCAGCCGTCGAAATATACGAGGGCTGATCAGCAAAAACTGAGACTGATTTTTTTTCACAGAGGTTTATTACTCCAATTCAATGTTTACATGATCTTTTTCAAACTTGTCCCCTCCTACTTCAATGCACTTTTATAGCGTCTCTGCCAGTCCTTGAACACGTGCTGCAGACCATTCTTTGTCAGGTCCTTGAGAATTGCCTCACTTTTCTTGAGCACTGCTTCAGAGTTCTCAAATCGAATAGCCCTAAGCTTTGCCTTTAGTGATGGGAATAAAAAAATCACAGGGTGCAAGATCGAGGCTATAAGATGGATGTGGTACACAGGTAATGTTGAATCGAGCCAGAAACTGCATGACTTGATTTGTGACGTGAGGCCGTGCATTGTCATGATGAAATCGTCACCCAGTCCGAGAAAGCTCTGGTCGTTTCTTTGCAATGTGCTTCCTCAGTGTAGCCAATACTGACGCGTAGTATGCTGCTGTAACAGTAGTGTGAGGGGAAACTGCATGCTGGTAAATCATTCCATTACAGTCAAAAAATGTGATCACCATCACTTTCCCTGCAGATGGAACAACTTTTGCCTCTTTTGGTGTTGGAGAACCTGGCGATTTCCACACTGTGCTGGCTTGTTTTCCTTCAGGATCATAATGATGCAGCCATGACTCATCACCGGTGATAATCGATTTAAAAAATGCATCATCTCCATTGTCTGGTATGCAAAATGCACGTAGGGTCTACAAAATAGAGCATTACTACCAACCTACCAATACGAGGGTGCTGCCGCCTACCAACATTATACATAAAAACCCGCTCTTTTCAAATATTTATGTTACAGATACGAAACTATCACGGAAGCTACAGGAAAAAATCAGTCTCAGTCTTTGTTGATCAGCCCTCGTAATATATCTTCTTCAAACTGACTTTCCATACGTAGCTGCAAAACATTCTACTTCATATGGACCTGGTTGCTAAGACTGTAGCAGCCGGTGACGATATGCTCCAATCTTCTAGGATGCTAGAGCGAGTGTGACATTCCATGAGGTGTTTCTGTGAAGTTTATTGTGATCATAGCGATGGAAATTTTACTTTATTCAGCGGAACAGTGTAATTTGGGCTGGTTTATGTAATGTTTTGTAATTTTTGATTACCTATCCTTAAAACAGATAACTGCGATTGTCAGGAAGTGATTTTTAGGTGCCGGTCCGCTGGAAAGGCTTCTGGGAGAGGGATTATCAGTCGGATGCCGTCCTCCTCCCAGGGTCACATGGGGCTCAGTACCCTGATGACTGTTACTCGCGATTTCATGGAAACAGTATAGAATTTAAGGCCAGCGTGTAGTCTGCATCACAGATGCCTATCGCTCGTCCCTTTGTGTCTATAACTAAGAATTAATCGTAAGAATAATTTCTATACCCACTAATAAACTAAAGAGAAAATCATATGAATGCAACACATTGGATTTTTTTGATGTCCTTTGAGAGTTATCAGTATACTGCAACCACACTTTTTTATTCTATTTAATTTTACGTTGCTTTAACTTCTTAGTCATATCGCGACGGATATGTAGGTGGATATTTCTTAGAACGATATGTTATGGACAGTTAGCCTTTTAGATCTCATTCCTGTTACCCCTTCTTCATGCTGTGCAGATGGCATTAGGGTGCTGTCCAGTCTAACCGCCGCGCTCACACGGAAAGGCGGACAGTTAGCCTTCAAGGTCTCATCTCTGTTACCCCTGCTTCATGCTGTGCAGATGGCATTAGGGTGCGTCCAGTTTAACCACCGCCTTTACACAGAAAGGCGGACAGTTAGCCTTCAAGGTCTCATCTCTGTTACCCCTGCTTCATGCTGTGCAGATAGCATTAGGGTGCGTCCAGTCTAACCACCGCCTTTACACAGAAAGGCGGACAGTTAGCCTTCAACGTCTCATCTCTGTTACCCCTGCTTCATGCTGTGCAGATGGCATTAGGAGGCCGTCCAGTCTAACCACCGCCCTTACACAGAAAGGCGCACAGTTAACCTTCAAGGTCTCATCTCTGTTACCCCTGCTTCATGCTGTGCAGATGGCATTAGGGTGCCGTCCAGTCTAACCACCGCCCTTACACAGAAAGGCGGACAGTTAGCCTTCAAGGTGACATCTCTGTTACCCCTGCTCCATGCCGTGCAGATGACATTAGGAGGTCGCCCAGTCTAACTGCTTACATTGTCAGTAGATAGATGGTATTCACTATTACCACTTATTTTTCGTTTTACTATTGCTTTTTTAGGCTTAAGATGGAGTTTTGGGTCGTGGTATTAAATATCCAATCCGATATTTACCTTGGCGACTGAGGAAAACCACCAAAAAGTCTCTCTTGTGTTGTGGTTTGGGTTTCGAATTTGTAAAAACTGGATGGCTATTCTGGGAAGCTCTGTATGTTAGTTTAAATTTCCTGTATTTCCCCCTACAGCACCTTGAGAACGTCATGCCTTTATTAGTATGTTAATTTATTTATCTTGCAGATAATGAACGTGGTTGATGATATCAAAGAACCCTACCCTGAGCCATTATAAACAGATTTACACTTTCAGCCAAATGGGAAGGATCTTTTCAAGTGAAACAATCGCGTTCTCCTTCAGAAAAGCTGCCTATTGTTTCCAACCTGCTCCTTCACCATTAACAATTAAAGTTAATTGCAAAGAAAACTGTGTGAATTTTACACCAAGCCATAATGAGCAGGAAGCATCAAAAAGTGTAAGGGACGAGATATAGACTGTACGGAGGATGAAAAGATCTTCTTTCACCCCTCATATTGGAGGAAGAGGCATAACCAACTTTTTTATATCCTTAATTACTTCCTGCAGCTAACGCTAGGTGAACATTTAAGCTAATGGCTTCATCTTTTTTAACATCATAGCCTACTTTTCAAGTAAATAAATCAGAGACAGTATACCTAAGGGTACTCATTTTGAAACTTCTAATATCCACAATTCCAGTTGGCTTTATTTTAAATTTTAATACAACACTCAGGGCCGAATGCATAATATGTACACCAAACTTCATGCACATTTTTAAAATTTGAAGTGGTATTTTATTTACGTACTTTATTTAGCCTCACGCTTGGGAGCCAACTTGAAGTAGAATTTATTGTTCTTCTACTGTTGTAGTTTATTGTTGAATTGTTGTTTACTGAATTATTGTTTTTTTCATGTTAGTCACACGCTTGGTATGCCAACTTGAAGTAAGTACGAGTAGTTGCTTTAGTTTAACCGCCCCACGTATGGGAGCCAAATTGAAGTAGAATATTTTTCTCAAATTGTAGTTTGTAACAGTATTTGCCCCATGTTGAGAGTGTTTTAGTTGTGACATTTTATTTATTTAACATTTTTTGTAGCCCCACGTTTGGGAGCCAATTTGCGATGGTAAATTTATAATGTTATTTGTGTATGTGTTTACTCAACATGGTGAAGCCATTTTGTGACGTGAATCATTTGTTAGGTTTGTTAGCTCCATCTGGTGTTAGCAATTTGCGGCAGTATTAGTTTTTGTTTGAAAGAATGCTACTGTTATTTTATTTAATTTTGGTTCTCTGTCCTCCGGCTAGCTATTATCCTTTTGGTTGAGCACTTCTCTTTATACAGGTTGTGTAAACGGAAAGGAATCTTTTATCCAAAGATAACACCGATGAAAGAATTTCTTTTATACTTTTATTGTCGAACACTGTCACTATCACATTTACACATTGATCTTGACACTCGCCAAACTGAAACTGTTATAATAACTTCATTACTGATCACTCTTAATTCGCGTCTTTAACTTTTTGTATAATTAACTTTACAACACTTTAGATTTTTCATAATTCTGCTACGCGTAACTTGTGAATCGATAGCCGACGTGTAATATTTCTGCTGGACTGAAGGCGAAGTGTATCATACAAATATTTTCGACGAACTGACGGGGTCTTTACCTCTAACCTACCTTTTATACTCCTTCACCCAGATATGCCTAAAGATTATAACTGAGCTGCAATTGGCTAAATAAAACGCGCCAACATTAGCGTCTATTTTTATATCCAATGAAAATTATGAATACATATGCTCTAGGGAAATGTTCTAGAAGATTCTAAATGAAAAACGCGCCAACATTACGTAACTTCCTCGTTTCCAATAATGATAAACAGCTCACCCCCTCGCTGCATTATTGCACGCTATTATTGTCAGTTTCAGTAAGGCAGTATAAACCCACTTCTCAACAATAATTACAATAAACAAACATCTCAAATCAATGTCACATAATAATGCATATTCATACTATAATCACTCTTTACATTTAAATAATTTATGATACAAATTACTGCATCATATGCCCCACTAGAAACATAATTATAAATATTTACAACTTCTTTGGAAATTTTATAATTGAGTTTTTAGTCTCCTAAATCTTGGAACTCACACTATTTATCA
The DNA here is from genome assembly GCA_030765065.1 of Deroplatys truncata. Taxonomy (NCBI): domain Eukaryota; kingdom Metazoa; phylum Arthropoda; class Insecta; order Mantodea; family Mantidae; genus Deroplatys; species Deroplatys truncata. Next base: position 163,064,856 of record CM060980.1, read on the forward strand.
CTTTCACTTAACACTTCACACGTATTTAACACACGACATATGTTTTGTCTTTATCTTGCCATTATTTACTGGCTCTGGTTTAATGTGTTTAGACTTTAATCTGACATTACAAATTTTTCTTTTTTTTATAGCAAATACTGTACCCAGAATTATTTAATTACTGTTACAAAATTGTTTACTTTCTTAAGTTGTTGACAAAAATTTATACCTTTAAGAATTTTTGTAATTATTAAACATATTTACCAAAAATATTCACCCTCTACATAAATATATTTACATCTCTTAAATCTAGACACTGTTTTACATTTTCTGTTTGCTACATAAGTATTTGTTTTAATTAATTTTACCCCATTTTTGTTGTTTTGTACTTTATATTCACAATACTCTTGGAATTATATTTACGTACTTTTACTTTAATATCATATTAAGTTTCAAACTTTACATTCTTAATTTCAAATACTGTTACAGTTACTAAAAATGTTTTTTTCCCTTTTAAACATTTATTTATGTCCAAAATTTTATTTCTCCTTTCACATGACATACATACATAATTAACCCTCTTACGTTCCAATACATTTCTCTGCAAGTCATCTTTAACTATCCAGCATTTACTTTACATCTAATTGCTATTCACCCTCCTGGATCAAATTGTGTGTGGCTAAACATTACTCGTAGCCGTATCCTAACCTTCCAAAATTTGTTCATGAATAACCTCTTAAAGGATTCATATGATATTTCGTCCCCTGATAACATTTGAAAACAATCTAAAGTTTCCTGAACAACACATTTTTTAACAACTGTCATTTTCAATTCTTCTGGTATCTTTTTAATCTGATAATACTCTGACAAATCTGTACTAAACTGTACTGGATTGGAGTTTTCATTCTGAACAGCTTGGTACTTGTTAATTTCAGAAGTTTGCTTTTGATTATTTACAGGCAAAACTTTAACTTCTTTGTACAATTTATTTCTTTGCCTTACTGGCTCCTTCTGTATTTCTGACATCTCCCCTCTGAAATTAACTTGCGCCTGATTCACATCTACATTCATAACCTCTTTCATCTCTCTTATCTCACTTGAAATGTTACTCATTCTACTACCTAATTCTGTACATTCTACATCAACATGTTCTATTTTATTATTAACCTCATTTTTTTTGTTAGATATTTCCCTGCTCATGTCTAACATTTTCTTTGAAACTTTCCCTATCTCATTTGCTATCATTTCCTGATTTTCATTTCTCATTCTAATCATACTACTATCTAGCTCCATGAATTTCTTTTCAATTTCTTCCCTTAATTGATCTGTAATACTCTTACCCATATCTTCCCTCAATTCCCTATTACTCTTTTTCATACTCTGAGTTAGTTTTTGTTCTAATTTCTCATTATTCTGAGTTAGTTTTTGTTCTAAACTCCTATCACTATCTTCCCTTAATTCCCTATTACTCTTACTAATATCTTCTCTCAATTCCCTATTCATATTTCTCAGCATTTCCATCATCATACTAACATCAAAATTTACATTTCCTGCTGTTCTATTCTCACTTTCTGCACTAACATTTCCTCCCTCAAATACTACATTGTTTGAGCTATTTTCTGTAACCTGTATTGAATTACAGCTAACTGTTACACTATCTCCCTCCATAATTATTTCTGCTGTATTATTAGTAGCCATTGTTTTCTTTATCCTACCGCTCCTTAAGTACATTTGATTGTTACAATTTTGTTTTCTAAAAAAAATTACGATACTCTGACCTTTGTGATGCTGTCTGTTGCTGTTACTTTGATGTCCAGCTTCCTGCCCCTCTCTCCTAGGTTTGTATGTCGCTTCTGCGTCGTATCATGATGAATCTACGCCGTTTTGGTGTTCTGTATTTGAATTCCCCTGTTGCCTTTTAATCTCGGAATTACGATGTCCAATCATCCGCGTAGTCTGTCGTTCCTATAGTTGTTTCTGGAATCTGCGTCTTGTAGTTCAGTTCACTGCTCCATTCGCTCCACGTCCTGATTCCTTTGCTCCTTCCTGGTTATCTCACTTATTCCTGGTTAATTCTGCTCCTTCCTGGTTATTCTGCCCCACGTTCTGGGCGCCAATTTGAGAGTGTATTATTAATGTTATTTATTTGAAGATGCTTCATGTTTATATGCCCCACGTTTGGGAGCCAATTTGCGATGGTAAATTTATAATGTTATTTGTGTATGTGTTTCCTCAACATGGTGAAGCCATTTTGTGACGTGATTCATTTGTTAGGTTTGTTAGCTCCATCTGGTGTTAGAAATTTGCGGCAGTATTAGTTTTTGTTTGAAAGAATGCTACTGTTATTTTATTTAATTTTGGTTCTCTGTCCTCCGGCTAGCTATTATCCTTTTGGTTGAGCACTTCTCTTTATACAGGTTGTGTAAACGGAAAGGAATCTTTTATCCAAAGATAACACCGATGAAAGAATTTCTTTTATACTTTTATTGTCGAACACTGTCACTATCACATTTACACATTGATCTTGACACTCGCCAGACTGAAACTGTTATAATAACTTCATTACTGATCACTCTTAATTCGCGTCTTTAACTTTTTGTATAATTAACTTTACAACACTTTAGATTTTTCATAATTCTGCTACGCGTAACTTGTGAATCGATAGCCGACGTGTAATATTTCTGCTGGACTGAAGGCGACGTGTATCATACAAATATTTTCGAGGAACTGACGGGGTCTTTACCTCTAACCTACCTTTTATACTCCTTCATCCAGATATGCCTAAAGATTATAACTGAGCTGCAATTGGCTAAATAAAACGCGCCAACATTAGCGTCTATTTTTATATCCAATGAAAATTATGAATACATATGCTCTAGGGAAATGTTCTAGAAGATTCTAAATGAAAAACGCGCCAACATTACGTAACTTCTTCGTTTCCAATGATGATAAACAGCTCACCCCCTCGCTGCATTATTGCACGCTATTATTGTCAGTTTCAGTAAGGGAGTATAAACCCACTTCTCAACAATAATTACAATAAACAAACATCTCAAATGAATGTCACATAATAATGCATATTCATACTATAATCACTCTTTACATTTAAATAATTTATGATACAAATTACTGCATCAATGTATGGGTGCCAACTTGAAGTACATAGTTTACGTAATTTAGCACCATGCTTTGGGCGTTCATTTGAAGTAGATTGTTTGTTACGTAATATACTGCTACGTATGAGAAGCCGATTTTTGAAGATGTATTTTTGTTGTTATGCTCCAAGTTTAAAAATATTTATTAACTATGTTATTAAACTGCTTCTATACGTAGATTTATGTTTACGTTTGCCTCGGCTGCTTCAGTATTGTTTTTACAGTCACGTATCTCTTAGACAGGACGTGGTGCAACAAAAATGTAGGCTTACACAGATTTTAAGTTTTAAATTCACGTCTTTTCATTAATCCTTGGCACAAATTAAATAGCACTATACTGATAATAAGCGCTGTGAGATTCTTTAATTTAATACTTGTACTTATCGCGTATACTTAATTTTCGTTACACACGAATACGTAATATTTCATTAGAGAACACATCTTCCATCCGGTCACTACCAAGGTCTGCCAGCAACTGAATAAGATTTCACCGTCCAAACCCGTAAAGTTTTGTATTTCAAGTCTCTGATTGGCTAATCCCAGTCCAATGTGATATCTGCATTTTACTAAAGCTTTATTCTAGCTGTTGGTTGGCTAATTTTAAACTGTCACAAAATTTCGTCGCTCGAATCATGACTAGTAACATTTAAACTCTCAAACTCATTCTTGCCTCAAGGCTACCTCATTGTTACGCCATTATTAGCAACTTTAAACTTATTATCCTCACAGCTCTTACATTATTAAATTACGTAGTACATTCAAATAACATTACTGAACATGTTTACAATAATATAAGCATATGAAATGACTGTTACATACATTTTAAAATATGCAATGACTTTATATACATTTTTTTAAAAATTATTACATACATATTGCTTCAAGGCAGGCTGCTATTGAAATTACATATTATTCAAGTGTTAAAAATACTGCCTCAAATTGGTTTCAAAGATATTACTTTCCCTACTATGTATAGTAAGTATTGGAAGTATTGAATTGCAACCAAAAATTCGTTACCGAGATTTCACCTGAAATACATGTTCTGGGGCCCCATAAATTAAAAAGTGCATGTTTAGAAAAAGGTTCGTGTGTGTGGACGTGTGAATGGTGTGTGTGCTGTGTCTGTGAATAGCATAACTCAAAAACGAAAAGTAGGATAAATACCAAACTTAGAGTTAAGGTTCAGTACCTTTAAAGGATGAGACACGAAGATTTTCAAGAATAACCCTCAACCCAGACTACCCTTTGTATGAATCATTTTTCGAACATTTCGATTTTCTCAAAAGTGGCTGCAACGATTTTTATGAAATATCGTATCTTAAGTTATTTTTATGACAAACGAAATGTATATCTTGAATTTTCTGGAAATGTCCCCAAATTCTTTCAGAATGCTTTTTTCATAACTGGTACTCCGTAACAGATATACAAAGTTTTTCTACACAAAAAATGTCGAGCTCGTTAAAACGTACAATTTATGTCATATACACGTTTTCGTGGAGTGAACCATTTCCGAGATATTCTGTATTTTTTACTTATGCTTTTTCAAATGGCAATTCGTTATTCATGCAAAGAGAATAAAATGCTCCACATAGCAACCAACTCTTAAAAGATTTGACTATCGCTTAAAGCTATACTCCCCTTGCACCTACAAGAAAATTAGCAATAAGATCTCGATTAACATGAAGTAGAAGGAGAATAAATATTTGTAAAAATAGTTTTTGCCGGAGTAGAGAAAGCCATGTGAGTGTAACGCATCAAATGTTTTTATTATGCTTTTACGGGTTTCATAATTTACTTCAAATGATGCAATTATTTTAAAAGAAAGCATTATTTTATGATTAAATATATAAAGAGGTCTTAATATATTGTAAAAATTCATTTCTAATTTACCAACTACTTTTGGAGAAAATAAACGTTAAATATGAGATTTCAATTCTTGGCTTAAAATTTTCCACAGCTTGGATATTATATTACTATTTAATAACCTCACAAAAAGCATGTTAAAAGAATCACCTCACCAGTATTTTATCGAGTTATTTACAAGGAGGTACACACAGTTTCGCTGGCATATATCAAGAATTACCTGTTATGTAACAAATCGAAATTGAGAATGTGCCGACAAATGAAAACCCGATAAAAGAATAGGGCTTAAAGTTAATAACGCTAAAATAGCACTGTTTCTGACTTTATGGTCTTTAAAGAGAATTTATGCCCTCCTCTTTTTCTGCTCCGGTGCCGTTTAGTATTTAAAGATTTCTGATTATATCCCTCGAATGATTTGTTAACTTTAATGTTGGAAAAGATTATTGTTTTCGTTAGAATTTTATAAGAAGGTAGACTTATAGGCAGATATTTTAAATCGCTACATGACATGCTTTAAAATGTCGTACAGCAATAAAAGCTAAAGTAGAAAGCTTTTAGAGTTTAATAGCGCTAAGATCAATATTTAGGAAATTTGTCAGTTTTTGGCATTTCTTCATAGATGGACAGCCTTAAGATTTATAAAATCCTAACCTACTAGGTTACCCAACGAAAAATATTTTAAATAATTGAACCATTAATAGTTTTGGAAATTCAATTCTGAAAATATTCCTGTAGGTTTGCAGTTGTTCTCCAATGATACTTCAGCTTATTTAATTGCTTGTGCAAGATGAAAACCTTATTTTCGTGTGCATCTTAACTCTTCAATATTAAAGACAAGGTTTGACGAGTTAGATAATTCATATAGTTTCCACAATAGTTAAATAAAGTCGACTTAAATTTTAATTTTATTCAATATGATGCCTTAATAATTTTTAGACAGCATAGCCTTAAAGTACACAGTGTGCAGGAGCTAAAAGCTTTAGATTATCAACTTTGGTTTTCTAAACCAATCACATGGCAATTTCCCTTTGTATTTCCACACGTTTAATAACACGAACTTGGTTTGATTAGGTTTTGCTTTCTATTGGGTCTTTTTACATGCTTAATTTCTCAAAATTGAAATAGGCCATACTTCAGTTTATTGCAATTCGCTGTAGGGTTAAACTATACGTTGGCAGCCTTCTGCTTGTCTAAAAGTTACTCTTTTATCTATATAACCTAGAAAAAGATTAAATGGTGGAAATTATGAATTCAGAAGAAATCGAAATGGAAGAGCATTATGATTTAGCATTTAATCACTTCATCGGTTGTTGTAAGGCAGAACATGTCGAAAATAATTTCACTGAAAATGACTGTTAGGGAATTAGAAAAATATCTAATATCTGGCTCTTTACTTTCTCTACTACGTATAGGAAGTAGGGTAAGTACTGTATTCCACCTTTTTCACCGGAAACACATATATTTGAGGCCTCCTGAATTAAAAAAATCTAATGTATTACATTCACATGATTTTCTCTACCATTGTACACACTACTTTTACAAACTCTTATTCTCCATATGCTTCATGTTAATCGAGATATCAAGATTTTAATCTTATTGTTAATTTTCTTGTAGGTGCAAGGGGATAGTCAAATATCGCTTTAAGCGATAATCAAATATTTTAAGAGCTGGTTGCTATGTGGAGCATTCCATTCTGTTTGCATGCCCAGGACAAAAATAAAATGAATAACGAATTCCCATTTGAAAAAAGTGTAAATATTGGAAAATTTAAGGGAATAACAAGCAATATCTCGAAAATGGTTCACTCAAAAAAAAGTATATGACATAAATTGTGTATTTTAACGCGATCTACATTTTTTATGTAGTGAAATTTTGTCTATCGCTTATGATTTACCAGTTATGCAAAAGTTGTTCACGATGAAGAATGCTTTTGGAGACACTCCCAGAAAATTCAAGATTTACATATCTGAAATATATAATATTTTAATAAAAATCGTTAGAGCCATTTTTGAGAAAATTAAATTTTTGGAAAATGTTCCATGTAAATGGTAATCCGGGGTGGGGGATTTTCTTGAAAACCTTCGTGTCGCATCTCTGGAAGATACTGAACCTAAATACCAAGTTTGGTGTTTATCTGACTGTTCGTTTCTGAGTTATGCTATTCACAGGCACACAGACACACACACGGACATGTTTCCAAAAACGTTTTTTTTATTCAGGTGTCTCAAAACATGTATTACCGGTGAAATCTCGGTATCGAATTTTTAGATGGAATACAGTACTTCTACTACTTAGTATATGTAGTAGTGAAAGTAAAAAAAAAACTTTTATAAAAAGGATCGTGTGTGTGTGTGTCTGTGTGCCTGTGAAAAGCATAATCAAAAACGAAAAGCCGGATAAATACAAAACTTGCTAGTTAGGTTCAATATCTTTCAGAAATGTGATACGGAAATTTTCAAGAAAATTCCTTTACTGCAGACTACCCTTTACATGGAAAACTTTTCGAACATTTGTATTTTCTCAAAAATGGCCCTAACGATTTTGATTAAAATATCATATACTTAAGATATATTTATGACAAACGAAATGTATATCTTGAATTTTCTGTGAATGTCTCCAAAAGTCTTTTTCTTTCTGAATGGCTTCTGCTTAACTTGTAAACCGTAAGAGACAGACACAAAGTTTTTCTACACAAAAAATGTATTGTTCATTAAAACACACAATTTATGTTATACACATTTTTTATTTTGCCGAGTGAACCATTTCCGATATATTCCTTGTTGTTTGTTTGAAATTTTCAATGTTATACTTTTTCTCAAATGAGAATTCGATATTCTTTTTTTATGCCCTGGACACGCAAAGTGAATGAAATGCTCCACATAGCAACCAGCTCTTAAAAGCTTTGACTATCACTCAAGCCTACCATATTCCCCTTGTACCTACAAGAAAATTAGCAATACGTTAGTTTACGCAAATGTTCTTCTCGATTAATATGACGTAGGTGGAGAATAAGCATTTGTAAAAATAGTTTGTAAAGAGTGGAGAAAGTCATGTGAGTATAACACATGACATTTTTAACGTTATTTCTCGTGTTTAAAGAACCGCGTTCTAAACGTGATCTGTGTTAAATTCAGGAATGAGTATTACAATGTTGATATTTTACAAATTTAAGTGGTGCTAAAAGATAGTAGATGCTAGACGTGTTAAAAGTGACGTTATTTTGCCCCTAGAATTGCGAAATAAGACCCTACTACCCCTTAAATCATAATCTACTATTATATGGGCATAATTGTTGAAGCTGTTTGTATTGTTACGTTATTTGCCCAATTTGAAGAAGGTGTTTGTTGGAATTGTTTATTTATTTAGCTCCACGTTTGGACGCCAATTTGAAGTAGATGGTTTGTTCGTTATTTTTTTTACCACGCTTTGGGGGTCAATTTGAAGACGTTTGTATTGAAGGAGTTGTATTATATTTCAACTATTGGGGAGCCGAACTTTAGTGGTTGCAACCGTACGTATAGTAAACAGTTTCAAGTAGTCTTCGCCCCAAATGTATTTTTAGGTGGCCTTTGCCCCAAGTTTACTTTCAGGTGGCGTTTGCCCCAAGTTTAAAAAATTAACTTTGTAATTTGATTGTTTCTTTAAGTATTAAAGATTTATGTTTGCCTCGGCTGCGTCAGTATTATTGTTAGAGATATGGAAGTCTTGGCAGGGTTGTGATACGATAAGAATGTAGCGCTACGCAGATTATAAGTTTTAATTCACTCCTTTTTATTACTCCTTGACACAAATTAAATAGCACTTCACTGATATCGAGAGCTGTGAGATTCTTTTATTTAATACTTACACTTTTTAACACGTGTACTATTTTAGTCTCACACGAATACGTAATTAATTTCTCGAGGACATATCTCGCGTCTGGTTATGATCACTGTCTAGAGGTAACACGTCTGGTTATGAGCACTGTTTGGAGGCAACTGAATAGATTTCAAACGTCTAAATATGTAAATTTCTGTATTTCAAGATCTCTGATTGGCTATTTTTACTCCAATAGAATACCTGCATTTACCTAAAGCTTTCTCTGGTTGTTGATTGGCTATTTTTATAAACTGTCACTAAAATTACATTAATGCTTCCAAGAATCACAAGTAACATTTAAACTCTCAAACTCATTATTGCCTCAAGGTTACCTGATTGTTATCTCATTATTAGCAACTTTTAACCTATTATTCTGACATCTCCTACATTATTAAATTACGTAATGGATTCACATAACATTATTGAACATGTTTACAATAATATAAGCATATGCAATGACTGTTACATATATTTTACAAATTATTACATACACATATTGCTTCAAGGTGGGCTGTTATTGAATTTACATACTATATAAGTTGACTGAAATCATTTAAGTGTTAAAAATACTGCCTCATTGTTTTGTGTGTGTATTAAAGAATATCTTGGAACATAAAATCGTGCCTCTAACAAAACAGATTTCCGACGTTTCCTTATGATCGGAATATTGCGTACAATAGCTTGCATTTTTACGTTGCACGAGATGGCAGCACCAGTAGTATCTTGAAATTGCTTTGAAGTCATTCAGCTTCTCAGCAGCAGTCAAACTTGGGGAAGTTCTATAATTGATCTGTTGCCTGTAATGGAACAAGAAACCGACTTGCTTCGATCGTTCCTTAAAGCTTGTTCATAATTTAATTTGAGATATAGTTATGCATGCACCACTTAAAACTATGAAACTATTAGCCAATAACTACGCTTTTCTACCTTGAGGGAAGCGAAGAAGTTAGTTTATGAAGATTAAGTTAGAGGTGAACGCATGCATTTAATGGTAACTAACTGGCGTAGTTTAAATCTTATTAACATGGTAACTATTCTGCGTAACGAGACATAAGGCAGAGGAACCCTTATATTCTACATAAAAATTTAAAAATTGAAGAAGGTTTGTTGCTGCTACGTATGGAAAGTCAGTTTGAAAATGATGTATTATATTTCGACAGTTGGGGAGCCGAACTTAGGTAGTAGCAACCGCACGTATGGTACAAAAGTTTCCGGTAGTCTTCGCCCCAAATGTTTAAAAAATATTAACTTTGTAATTTTTACTGTTTCGTTAAATATTGTATATTTATGTTTGCCTCGGCTGCGTCAGTATTTGTTTTTTTGGTGCGACTGAAGAATGTAGGCTTACACAGATTAAAATTCTACTTCACTGCTTTTATTAATACTTGACACGATTTAAATAACAATTCACCGATATAGAGGGAGAGAGAGCTGTGAGATTTTTTAATTAATTACTTGCGCTTTTTAAAACTAGTTTTGTCTCACACAAAATACATATTAAATTTCTCGAGGACACATCTCGCGTCCGGTTAGGAACACTGTCTACAAGCAACTGACTTGATTTCTACCGCCTAAATTTGTAAATTTCTGTATTGCAAGTCTTTGATTGGCTATTCCTAATCCAATAAAGTACTTTTATTTAACTTGAGCATTTTTCTGGTTGTTGATTGGCTATTTTATAAACTCTCAAAATTTACATTATTGTTGCTCCAATAATGACTAGTAGCATTATTAAACTTTCTTACTCATTATTGCCTCAAAGTTACCTCATCGTTAGCAACTTTTAACGTATTATTCTCACAGCTCCTACATTATTAAATTACGTAACACATTCACATAACATTATTGAACATGTATACAATAATATAAAAATACAATGACTATAATATACAATTTTATATCTTGTTACATACGCATATTGCTTTAAGGTGGGCTGTTATTGAATTTATATGTTATATAATTAGACTAAAATCATTTAAGTGTTAAAAATAGTGCCTCAAAATCTGATGTGATACATTCACAAGGCTTCCTCTACTCTCTATTTCCATTAGCGGAGATAGAAATTATTCTTGCTAAAGCTTATTTTTTTATCTACTACATTTAGTCTAAATAAACCTTTGCAGAAATACCTACATTACACATTTAGTTGTAGATACAAAGGGAACAGATATAGTCAAATGTTTAAGAACAGCATGCTGTATGCTGGCCTTAAAATTCTGTACCGTTTTCTTGTAATGTGAGAAACAACTGAAAATCGATTAGACTTTAAAAGACTAAGTATTCAACAATTTGAGCCTTTAATAATGGATATTTCAGAAACGGCTTATTCCATAAATATTCAGTTAAATACTCGAAGTTTGATCTCGTTTAGATAGTTCCAATCAAACCAAAACTACCGAGAGGGATGGCTCAGGCGATAGCGTTTGTGGCCGGCATTCGAGAGGTCCCAGGTTCAAATCTCGTGGGGCGGCCAATCTGCTGATTTTTCTTTATCGAGGTACCTCTCAGTCGCTAAGGTAAATATCGCTTTGAATATTTAATATCAGGACTCAAAGTTCCATCTTAAAACTAATACAATAGCAAAAATTAAAATAGCTGTTAATAGCGAAAGCTCTGCCATCTATTCACAGAAAATGAAACCAGGTGTTCTGGACGCCATCCTTATGGTATCTGCCCGGCACGTGTGGAAGCAAAGGTACAGTTGCCAAGCACTAAGGCCTCTATGGATACATGACGAAGCAAAATGGTATGGTATAAGGATAACATCTAGAAGACTAACTGCCCGCCACTCACAGATTCAAGAGGTATTTCCTAACAGATCTGTCGTGATTTGGCCAGGTAGTTAAAGCAACACGAAATAAATAGAATACAAAGAATCACTGTAGGTAACAGCGGATAAAAACGTTTTCTTTAAACATCAGCTTTTGCTGCAGTTTACGCATCTTGAACTTACTAAGCAACTAAGTTTAGCGTGCGAAATTACACATTCTGCCTGTTTCAGCTCACAATATGTTTATTTGTGACTCGTGATTTAAACCTCAGGTTTATAAAATGAACGGTATGTCTTTTACTTAAGGGTAAAGAGAGAATGCACTCTATTTCACCAGTTACATTTTGAAATTTCACCGGTAATACAAACTTTTGAGGGCCCCTGAATTATAAAAATAAAAAACTAAAACTCGAATAAAAACAAACATGGTACTTAAGCACAGCGTCTTCCAAGGTTATGGGAAATGGTTAGTTATTCTTTTATTTTCCCGAAAATGGCTCTAATGGTTTTGATTCAGATACCTAATGTACAGCATGATATATGCAAGACTAACAAAAAGTATTTCTTGAATGCTCTGTGATTAAACCGTGAACTGCTCATTATTCTGAATAAATTTTCTATTATTTTCTATGCCTAAACGACGAACCATGAGAATGGTGCAGAACATTTAGATCTTGTAATTCATCTAGAATCAGGTCTTTATGCTATTAGCCATTTTACAGATATTGTTGCTATTGGTTTAAATTTTCCAAATAATTTTTTTAAAGTGCTAAGTTGCCATTCTTTTGTTCGCCGTGATGTCATGTAAGAGTATGCAGTTTCAGAGGCAGCTTTTTGAATTTCTGGCTTTCGCTTCAACCTTCTATATCCCTTGGGCATTAACAAATAATTATGCAATGAACAGGCATAGGAATTACCAAGTAATAAAACCGGGACGAAAGGAAATTAGGTTGCACTTTTACTGGACCTCGTGTAGTGACGTCGTAAATAACACAGTTGGCTTTGCAGACAGTACTTACCAGACCATGTTTTACCTGCTCTCAGTGAGCCTTAGATTGTTTTGCTTACGTTTCATTGTACTATTTATAGCCGGACTACAGACCGCATATATGCGTAGTTCGCTTCCACTGTAGTGACTTCGGTATCTTTCCACTAGCGCAGTAGCGATGGATGACACACTCAAGGCTACGTTTATCGTATTATACTATCTATACAGTTCGAACTGTAAGGACTAGTGTTTGTTCACTGTGTAACTTAAAGGTGAAAATTTATTCAAGACATCTGTTTTGTGTGTGAATTACAATAGTGTGTGCATTCCGTGATGATAGACAAAAATAGACCGAAAAGGCCTTAGAATATTATCCACTGCCGTTACACAAGGTTTTTTCGAGGAAATAAACTCGCTCTTTAGACAATTATATAAAGTATATATTTAACCTATCTGTTACCGCCCATAGCAATTTTTTGAATTGTGTTTACCTGTTCTTGTCTAACAGTACGGAGTATAAGCAACAAGCACGAGAGCTCGAAGTGTTTTACTGACGTTTTATCGCTTGATATTATAAAGATTATTATTATTATTATTATTATTATTATTATTATTATTATTATTATTATTACTATTATTCATCGTCATCATCTAATATACTGTTATACTGTCTTCGCTCATTAAATAGGTGTTCGAAATTTTGCCCCTGTTGATTGATACGATGTTTCAACCGTATGCGTGTATCCATATAGACTTTCTGAGAACTGGTGGTGGTTTAGGGCGCTGCATCAGTTCCCCATTGACATGTGTTTATTGCAATCGTCCCGTTAAGTCCTGCAACTCTTTTAACACACGAAGGATTATCTACACACGTCACACAAGGCGCGGTTGGGCCACCTGGTATATAGTGGTTTGAGTGTAGCTAGTTTGAAGACAGCTGCCTAAGAATTGCTATGCCTGGTAGTGAAACTATTTCTGTATACGTTTATCTCGATTAACATAAGTAGGTAGAAACATAACTTCTTGTAAGAACAGTTTATGGATTAATGGGTGGAGAAAGTCATTTAAATGTAACACATCAGATTTGTAGGTCTGGAACGTAACAACAGATAAGATGCAGAGAGTGTAACCAAAAAAGCTACGCTAAAGCGTATGCTGAAAGAACATACAGTGAATTAGTTTTTACTAAGTGAAGCAGAAGAAGGCCAAGAAAACAGTTGCCGGTCCTGGTGGTAAGAAATGATTTGCTCGATCCGTGTTTCACCGCAATGGGGTTTTCGGAATTTACTGTCTTAGCTCTGTTTTCTTCATTTTCTTCTCATTGGGTCGTTCTTGTGGAACTGGTTGTAGGAGAAAGGGTTGACCGGAGGTAGATAAACCGTCCACATTGCGTGACTGCACACCACGCACTGCCTAATTGCATTTACTACAAATTGCTGAGACGTATCGATTTGATGCAAACGGAATATTTATAATATAGTTCAAGGCAAAGGTTGAGTTGAAATGTAAAGGTTTTCAGGTTTGAAATTGATTTGCTATTTTCTATTTGCCCTAGGTGCTAATTCTACTATAAAATTGAAAAGTCAGAAAGAAGGAACTCTCAACTATGAATAAAATGGTTTTAGCAAATAGGAAATTTTTAAGAAGAAAACCATTTAAGTGTTCAAATAAAAATAATAATTAAATGTTAACTTATACTATAGATCATTGTTTTTGTAACGCTGACGTAAATAGCTGGTGTTGCATTTACGTGAAAGCGGTAGTCAGATTGTAAAACCGGATCGCTATGTGATTATTTTGAAATTTCATTCTCTTTTTATGATTGCTAGAAAACAAAAATAAAACGAATTGCGAATTATCACCTGCAAAATGTTCAAGTATAAAATTCAGCGCCACGATAATTTTAACATAAACTGCGTGATTTAAAGAGATCTATATTTTTGTGCGGTAAGATTTTGCCTTACCTCTTACGGTTTACCACTTAAACAAAAGTTATTCAGAATGAAGAGGACTTTAAAGAATGTTCGCAGAAAATCTTGTGTATATATTCATGTTTCATGCAAATATCCTAAACGTAAGACATTTAAGTCATAATCATTACAGCCATTTTTGGAAAATAAAAACTAACTAAATATTTGTAATGTAAAAGATAGTTTGTAGTGGGGGATTTTTTCACAAACTTCGTTTTGTATCTTTGGAAGAAGTTGAACTTCGGGGACACTGGGACTGAATTTATTTAAATTTTTAATTTTAAAGCTACTTACTTGAACATTCACATACTTAATATGAGTAAATTAAGAAATGACTGTGCAGATAACACAATTAAATATATTATTTAGGGGAAAATACAGCTATTCTAAAAGTATTTTGCGAATTGACATTTATCAGAGTGGTACCTATTATAGTGACCTTTTCTGATACTTTAATACAGTGAAAATACATGTAATAATTTGATTGTAGTTAATGTTATGTAGCGGGAAATAGTCGTTGGGCGACGTTCGTAGCGGGAAACGGTGCTGTGCGCTATTTGTAGCGCGAAATCGTCGATCTTGGGTTGTTGTTGTCTTCTGCAGTGTTCTTCCTCGGCTATTGGTGCTCGTCGGTTGTTACGTATTCCATTCCTAACCATATCTAATTATTAATTCTCAGGTTATAGTGGGTGAGGAACGTTAAAAAAATGCACTGCAAGTTTCCCATTATTATAATCCCACCACTGTAAATCAGTCAGGAGCCTAGATATCTGCACACGCACTCCCACCCTTGTGCACCCACGTGCATCTGTAGCACCTCGTCCCGACGTGAATTCTTGAAGATCAGTTAGAGTGTGGGCTCTGAGACCTTGTCTGCCCTTATATATGGGAGCCTACTGACGCTCACCTTTGCGTTTAAAAATGTTACGACGTTTCCTATTGGCCCTCAGACCGCATTACCTTAACATGTATGAGAATGTATTTCTTCAGATCCGTGCGCTTAAGCGTCATCTTGGAGCGTTGTGAAGTCAGTTCCATAACTCCGTCTCTTTCTTTTCTCTATCTGTCTCTTTCTGTTTCTCCGTACCGTTACCGGTTCCCTGCATGTTGACTTGGTGAAAGGTACACACTTTATGCTTTCCTGGAATTTTGCTAGCTCGCCCGTTTCTTACAATCAGCTCTGTACAAATGTTCGATGTTGAATATTTTAACATGTTAGTGAATTAAATTATTACTGCACAATGTATGGTTCCCCTTTCATATGTACAATTCCTATATATGTATAATATATCCCCTTTCAGTTATTAGATGTAGTGAAATAAATTTTTGTTTTTATGACATTTTTGGATTTAAAGCTTTCCTTATTTTTCAATATAAATTAATTTTTTGTGAGTTAGTAAATACATAATTCACGAAATACATGCCTGAAATCTTTAAAAAGGACATTTGAGTTTATGTACGACAGAAAGGAGAAGTGGTCGTGTTTTGTGGGGTTAAAAGCGAGCGCATGAGTGGTTTAAACATGATTGTATGTCCATAATGCTGGACTATTAAAGAATTGTGAAAAATGTTTGGCCAAAGTAACTCACAGGTGTCTGTAGAACATTTATATGATATAATTAAAAAAATTTAAAATTTTATTTTCACCTAAAAACTAATTCAATGTCTCTTAGTATTTAGCCAACTTTTTGTGTTTGACTTATGCTGTTCAAAGGCAGACAGTCTGACAAGGAAACACACACACACAAAAACAAACATGGGTATTTTTCTAAAAATACTTTCCTTTTGGGATTCAGAACTGTTAAAAACGCAAACAATAACGTTTAGAATAGCACTTGTATCCAACTAAATCTGAGTACAGCTATAACATTATCTAATTTGTTTTGTCTTAACTATTTAGTTTTTAATAATTATGGACGTCTACATATTTATTAAAGCCTTTGCAATTAATTTTTTAAGACTTACTGATGTACAGAAATGACTTTTCTGTAGTGACGTTTTCTTGTCGTTTTGCTGGGACGTCCTTTTCAAAGAACATTTGAGGCTCGTTTCCATAGATACTGGTTTCGATTCCCATTGGAGCGACCTCCTTCACTATGGGTTAGATTGGCAGCTTTACGAATAAATGCTGGGATGGTTTATGTACTACACGGAATTTTCTTGTCTCTTATTTTCTCTCATTTCGTTTCATCCTGCAGTGTAGGCGTACGAGGGCGATATGCTTTGAGGAGGGAGTTGTTTAATCTCTAATATGGAATAGTCTGTCCTATCTGTCAATGAGGATAAGGAGGGCCTCGAAGTGCGGCCGGGGATGTTCAAGCTGGAAACGTTAGGAACTCCACTGTACTTCGCCTGTCGCCATCAGATCTATCCGCCCTTCACTCTCTCTTGGCTTCTCAATTTCCTAACAGATGTTTAGTAGGAGCTATAGGTCTAGCCTTGGCTACGGTGCTGAAATCCTCCTCCTTCTACTTCTCTTATCCATATCTATAAGATTTTGCTTTATAATCTGTATAAAGGCTTATTAACTTCAAGAATGATGTGTGGGGAGGGTGTGTATT
Organism: Deroplatys truncata; assembly: GCA_030765065.1. Lineage (NCBI taxonomy): Eukaryota > Metazoa > Arthropoda > Insecta > Mantodea > Mantidae > Deroplatys > Deroplatys truncata. The sequence continues at coordinate 163,082,000 of CM060980.1, forward strand.
CTAAGCAACGAGTTGTCACGGTTATTTTTATTTGCTGATTTTGAGAAACTACTATTGATTAGTTTTAACCACTGTATCCGCTGCTTGGAGCGTGCTTGGATACCCAGTCTTGTTTGCTTGACGGGGAATGAACTCGTGGATTTGACAGCTAAGGCGGTTACCACAGAGTCCAGTGTTACGATATCTCGAGTCGGAAGACTTTCGGCTTGTTGCACGGAGAGCGGTGCTATTGTGCTGGCGCGAGGAGTGGTTAGATCTCCGCGGAAATAAGTTTAGAGTAGTGAAGCACATTGCGATAAACTGGGTAACCTTCTCTATGTATCTCGTCGTGAGAAGGTGGTTTTGGCTGAGTTGCATATTCGCCACTGCAATTTTACGCACGGTTATCTTCTTAAGAGTGGCCCTGCTCTTATATTTCCGCTTTTGTAGGGAAGATCTCTCGGTCGGTCCATCACGTACTGCTCTAGCACATATTCGGGACTCTCTTCAACTGCTGGCCAGTGATGCAGAGACCCTAGCGGGCGATAAGCAAGCGATTAAGAGGATTTTGAGGTTTGTGTCAGGGGTAAATTTTCAAATACGGGTTTAGTCATATTCATATCAGGTGTTTCGTAGGTTTATTTTTATATATTCGTATTTATTTCCAACTTTTGTTATGATTTTATATTGATCTTAACCTCTGACTTTTCTTAGGATTTTATATTGATCTTCATTTGTGGCTTTTGCAATGATTTTTGGTAATGATCTTTATCTCTGGCCTTTGCCATTTTCTGTTTTACAAGGGCGCTAATGACCTAGTAATTGAGCACCCTTAAACAAAAGTCATCATCATTCGCTCTTCCACAAAACAGCTTTATTCTTAAGCTTATCATCCTCATTAATAAATATCCCTCTTTGCAAAATGAAACAAAGTGATATTCTACGCAGCTGAAAGAAGCCCTTAATGTTTTTAAAGAAAGAGGGGAATAATAAACAAACCCAGTCTGTAAAATTATTTCCAATAAGAGCCAAGTTGTGGCTGTTGCAAATCATAGTTTGTTTTATGCAGTCAGGCTGTTATGTGCAAACATCTTAAAATAAACTATGAAAGTTGTAGATGGCTTTCTATTTGACAAAAAGTGTGAATTCTACACAGGAACAAGCTGCTCTGATTGTATTTTTACTATTTGACAGATCATTCATGAAATAAAAGTAATCTTGTGCATTTTATCCATTGTTTTTAAAGAAGTTTATTACAAAGCAGACAGATCAGTGCTATGGAATATTTAAATATGTTATCATATACCTTCAAAACCAAGTGGAATAGCCAAGGCGGCAATGTCTGTGGCCCGCATTCGGGCCGATCCCCGGTGATCATCCACTCTGACCCATGGATTTTTTGGGGGTTTTCCCGGGTCATTCGGCAAATGCTGCAGTGGTTTCTATCAGCTTCAGAATTTCCTGTCCCTCCATTTCGTTCCATTCATCATTTCACTTCATCTTTAATCCCGTTGACTTATTTCAGGGTCGGAAGTGTCGGCGCTGGTGTTTCGGTGCAGCGTGGCAGTGGATAAAGCTGCTCTGTGTAAACTCTCTCCGTCCCTCGGCTAGCTGAGGAGTATCCGAACTCCCTTTAATGCCGTTGGATCTCTATGTGGGGTGCATACTTCTGGAAACTTAGGGATCCTGTCATTGCTGTACCCTTGCTCCTGGATCCGGCCGCGTGTGTCTCCTCTAGCCTCATCCTTTCTCACGGGGATGCCCCCTCGTGGGGTGTAGGTACCATATTCGGTGCCGAGTCACCTCCGTTAAGCAAGATAAGGTAAGATAACTTCGAAGCTTCTGGAAAGTATTAAAGTATTATACAGGGTACCACAGTGGGTAATAAAATATATAAGTGATAAATATAAGATGGAATTAAAACGTCAAGAGTGGTAAGGCAAGGATACGGGATCTCTCTTTTGTTGTTTAACTTGCTGATAAACAAAGTATTGTAAGATTAGAAGACATCTAATACCACAAGCATTAAAATGGCAGGAATAAGATTGTTTCTGTTTTGTTATATGCCGATGATGTGCTTATTCTAGGAAAAAAGAGCTACAGATCTCAGCCCATAAATCATGTAAAATTTCCCTCCAAAAAGTATTCCATGAAATTTCTCTCGATAAGACAAAATCTATGTCATTGAAAGAAAAGAACCCATTAGGATTAAAATTGTGATAGATGGAAAGATGGTTAAACAGTTTGGAACACTTACTTATTCAAGCAATAACATATTTGCAAAATTAAATAGACACAATAAAATAAATGGATTTATAACAAATTTGAAAAAGTGTACAATTTAAATTATATAATATAATAGAAAAACCGCTGATATGTTTGGTTCCGAAACTTTGATTTTAAAAGATAGGATGAGAAAAGGCTGCAAGTCCAGCAGATGGTATTCTTGAGGTCGTTAATGGGAGTCACTCTTATACAAGCATCATCAATACGCAGCTCTAGGGAGCCCGCTTTACCTGCTGCGCTCCCGTTAACGTCTGTTACAAGGAAAGCTGAGCAGCAGGACGGTTTGTAAACTCAGTGGCGTTTTTTGTAACCGCACAGGTAACTTTGCGATACAAATTGATTTGAAGTTTATGTTCTACGGAACTATATTGATCATATTATTATTATTGGTGGTGGCGCGGCTGTGATATATAATACAATTAATAAATTGAGCATTGCATCACAGGAGAGAGTATACAAGAATAATAATAAGTTGTGTAATAAAGCTATGATAATTCCTATGTTCAAAGTCAAAATAAAAAAGCTGTAAGCCTGACCAGTATAAACAAACACAGTAATACCAATAAATTACAGTACGATGAAATGTACTGCACTTACATCCGCGAACTTATACATTTTGGTTGTTCCAAAAAAGCTGATCTTTCCTTCCCTTGGTATTTTTCATACTGATTCGCATTAGAATATGAATAACAGCACTATAGATTAAACGTTTTACGCGGCTTAACATATTATTAGAAAATAAATACTTTACATCATTATATTGCGCTGTAATAAAATATGTTTCCTCGCAAGCATGGTTGAAACTAGTTGGTGTTATTGACCTTTGACGCACTCTCCTCCATAGTAGATGAAAATTACTTGACAGAACTGCCCCTGCGTCAAAATTTTCCCCTTTGTTCCTCTTTCAGTTGCTCCCATCACGCTTATGTACTGAGCTGGTAAACTCCCAACTGATCCGATCGGTACTTGACGATAGCTGCTTTTAGATATTGCATTCTCAGTCAAATCATGAGGGAAGGGTTGGGAGTTTCATAGTCTAGGAAATAAACCAGTATAAATAAAAATGGTAAAGAGCGTCCTTTTAGAGTGGAGGACCAAAGAATAACAGTCGAGATTTGGTATAGGCCAATGGAAAGAGAGATGTGGGTAGACCTAAACGTTGGGATTCAGTCTCGGAAGAGACCCTGGTGGCGTAATACTTGAAAGTCTGCAGTTGTAGAAGAAGAAGAGCTTCCTCAGAGCAAAACGTGAAAAGAAATAGTTTTAGGTATTGCAACCACCATCCATTACAGTTATATTTGCAGTTTTCTCGAAGCTGCATTGCAGACAAACCATAAACCATCCGTACCTTCTTATGGCTTATGAATGCTGGTGAAGGCGTGGCGTGCGGGAGTCGTATATATCAACGGAAGGGGCATGTGTATTTCGTGTGAACGCTTCTGTTGGTATTATTTAAATAACCAGAAAACAAGCAAAGGTGTTAAACAAAGAATAATAATTCATTTGATTCAAATCAATAGACCTTTAACAGTAGCTTCGGGAGCTTGCTAAAGAGTATCATTTATAGTTTCTTTGCCGACTAACCTGTCAAGTTGACGTGTTGTATTTCACCCAAAAAGTTCACCGGAAATATACGATTTGAGGTCCATTGAATAAAAGCAGAAGCATGTTTAGGAAAAAACGTTCGCTGTGTATGTGAGAGCGTATATGGGTGTGTGAGATGCTTAAGTCCAAAAAAATGTCGAATAAATACTTAACGTAGTAATTAATTGTGTCTTAAGAGTATTCCAGATGAAAGAAAGGTAGAATAAAAGCACTGAAAAATTCAAATTCAGTCCTCTGGATCTATCTTTTGAACCTCTTTCTACATGCTTGTCATTGTGGAAGAACAATTAATTGATTCCTCACGAAGATTTTCACTGACACGGGAAACCGAGTTTGTTAAGGCATGGCTTACAATCAAGGGGTCTGCGGTTCAAATTCCGCCAGGATAGTCCTCCCTGAGTTTCCTTTCTCCAGAATTTTCGCAGGCCTCATAACTGGCAACGTCGAGGAGGTAACCTTAACTCAGGCTTAGAAGTTTCATTATCAAACTTCTTTTCCCAATTATGATGCCATTTCATGTATCGTAATGTCCACCGTAGTAACAACGATCATTTAACATCACTAAAAAAAATCTGAAATGTAACACTCACATGAGTTTCTCTACTCTTGTACGAACTATTTTCACAAACGTTTATTCTCCGTCTACTTCATAGACATAAATATTTGCAGAAACTTTCTTATTGCTAATTTTCTTGTAGGTATAAGGGTAATATGGTAGGCTTTAAACGATAGTCAAATCTTTTAAGAGCTGGTTGCTATGTATTCCCTTTGCGTGTCCAGGACATAAAAAATGAATAACCAACTTTCATTTGAGTATAAGTATTGGAAACATTCAAACATATAACAAGGTATATCTCGGAAATTGTTCACTCCACAAAAAACTATATGGCATAAATTGTGTATTTTAACGAGATCTACATTCTTTGTAGTAAAATTGTGTCTATCTCTTACAATTTACCAATTATGCAAAAGTCATTCAGAATAAAGAGGACCTTTGGGGACATTCCCAGAAAATTCAGGATATGCATTTCATTTGCCATTAAAATATCTTAAACGTATGATATTTTAATAAAAATCGTTAGAGACATCTTTGAGAGAATAAAAAGTTTCGTAAACTGTTCCACGTAAAGGGTAGTCCTGGATAGGAGGATTTTCTTGAAAGTATTCGTGTCTCATTCTTGGAAGCCAGTAAACTCAAGTACCAAGTGTGGAATTTATCCGAATTTTCGTTTTTGAGTTATGCTGTTCACACACTGATAGAGACACACACACACATGTTTCAAATATGCTTTATTTGAATTAAGGGCACCTCAATACATGCATTTCCAGTGAAATCTAGGTATGGAATTTTTGGGTAGAGTGCAATACTTCCCCTACTTACTGTACGTAGTAGAGAAAGTAATAAAAAGGATGATATTCAACATAATGTCCTACTCCAAACCGTTAATTGCTTAAAAAATTTGTTGTTCACGATTTTGTAAAAAATGATTATAACCTCTATATTGAAATCCCATATATTTAACACGTTTACATCACCAGTAAAACGAATATAATTTTCTGGCATACCTCTGAAGTCCTCTTCATTTTGAATTAATTTTAATACTTTTGAATAACTAATAAACCGTAAGAGATAGAGAGAGATTTAATACAGGAAATTTGATGTGTTACCTTCACATAACTTTCTTTACTCTCTATCGTTTATTAGTGGGTATACAAGTTATTCTTATGAGAGTAAGAATTCATTTTAATCGAGATAAACGTTTGTAGAAATAGATACACTACACATTTCATTATAGCTGCAAAAGGAACAGCGATAGCCAAATGTTGTAAATTTGGACTATAAACTGGCCTTAAAATTCCATACCCTTTCCGTGACATCGAGAAATAACTGAAAATTGATGGGACTTTAAATAAAGACATAGTATTGAACAATTCGAACTATTAATAACGGATATCTCAGAAATGTCTAATGCCACAAAAAAGTTATTTGAAAGAAATTGTTTTAAAAGATCTTAATTTTTGAGTAGTTTTTCATCTATCCTTAACGTTTACGAGTTATACATTCAGTTATAGCCTTCGTTCGAATTCATTTTGAATGAGGGCTACATAGGCATTATTAAAAAAATTAAAATATAAATTTTATTTGTCATGCAAATATCTTTAATACATGGTATTTAAATAAAAATGTTACAGCTATTTTTAGCAAATAAAAATTTCGAAAAATGCCCCATGTAAAGGGTAGTTGAGTAGGGGATTTTCTTAAAAACCTTCGTATCTCATTTTTGGAAGATACTGAACCTAAATACCAAGATTAGTATTTATTCAGCTTTTCATTTTTGAGTTATGCTGTTCATAAACACAAATACACAATACCTTTTTCTAAATATACTTTTGGATTCAAAAAATTCATGTGGGGTGAAATCTTGGTAACGAATATTTTAGTGGAATGCAATCCTTGTCTACCTTCTATGTATGTGATAGAGAAAGTAAAAATGTAGATCTCATTAAAATACGCGTTTTATGTCAATATGCTTCTGATTTCCGAGGTATTCGTAGTTGGTGATTTGAATTCGTTTGTTTCTCGAGGTGCCAGGAAAGAGTATGAAATTTCAAAGCCAGCATAAGGGGACCCACTTTTGAAAAACTTCACTACTGCATTCCCCTTGTACCTAAAACGAAATGTGTAATAAAACAGATTCTGCAAATGCATATCTAGACCAACATGAAACACAAAGAATAAGCTTTAGTTTTTAAAACTATCTTGACTGTGATATAAATAACAATTACATACATAATACGATCCACAAATATCAAAACATCGTTGGAACTATAAGAAGAATTTTAAAAAATACAACAAAGGAAGCACAACCGTTCCAGTAATATACTATAGGAGTAGTTGAGTTTTAAAACATAAAGATAAGAGTAATATTCAGGCAGCAGAGATAAGATTTTTGAGAGCTCCCAGGGGTGTAACAAGAGGGGATAGACTAATTAATGAAAAAATAAGAGAAGATTTAAAATTGGTCCCATAGGAGAAATTATTGAAAACCATAAACGGAAACGGAAAGACCATCCAAGGCATGTGTTAAATTATAGACTAAGGGAGAAGTTCGATATGGAGACCAATGCTGAGATAGCAGTGAGATCGGAACAGATCACCGGCCTAAACTATGAAAGGAAGAAGAACAAGGATTCGTGTAAATACAGGCGTCACCGTGGTCAAGTGGTTGAAGCTCTCGCCTCTCACCAAGGCGGCCCGGTTCACTACTAGGGAACTACATATGGGATTTGTGGTGGACAAAGCAACGTCTGGGCGGGTTTCCTCCGGGTTCTCCGATTTCCCCGCCATTCATTCCACCAATTGCTCCATCATCACCTTTCCTTTCATTCATCTCGCCGCCATTTCATATCATCTCCTTCCTTGCTCTCATAGCAGGCTTCGGACTGATAACCCATCCTGACCGTACTATTTGACCCATAGTTTGTGCTCCCCGCACAGACACTTGCCTAAGTCCTGGGGAGTGTATACCCTAACAACGGGGAGGGCAAACAGAGAAAGAAGAAGGGTCATGTAAATACAACCGAACGCAAGACGAATGTACACATTTACAATGTTGTTTATAGGCATATATTAAGCTCCATCACACTATTTGAATTTAAGAGACTTAAATACACAAATTTAGCTGCAGAACAGACACATTATTGATGTTTGAGAAACTGCATTGAAAATACTGTTTCCATTGAGCGAATTGAATTGTATGAGGCTTCTCCATTCAGTATATTGGTGTCTGAAGTGGGAAGAGCGGGCAATTCCAGCAGAGTAAGATACCGTACACTCAGCGGCGACACCGAAAACTTGAAATGGTTTCCATGGGAACATCAAGAGCCTTTGGAAAATAAAAAAGAGAGGCGAAGGAATCTAACGCCAGGCCAGCACTTTCAAAGAGGGGGAAGGGGGGAGTTGCAGGAGAATACACAAGCATATTTGTATAACTTCTTTCTCTCCTATCTTCTGGTTCTTCAAGAGTGGATAACACCCACTGCGATTTCATACTGATTCGTTTCTTCTTTTTCAACATACCAAAAATGTTTGTTTTCTATGAGTTTATTATCGCGCGCTTACAACCTCTTTGTCTGGGTAATATTGGGTGACCAAGAAGTTTTCCTTTCTTTATATGTGGCATAAGAGGCTTTAGTAGTAAAGAACTGCACCTTTGGAAGACATTGAAATTAAATTCACAGACACATAGGAGCACACACAAACATAATCACGTGGGTAGAGTATTTTTAAAAGCTTTATCTATTTATTTAGGGCATCTGAAAACATGTGTTTCAGGTAAAAAATCTGCATTACATTTTTGCTGAGGTACAATATTTCTTTTATTATAGGTAGTGAAGTGATTAGATCCACCCGAAGAGAAAGAATAATAATAAGAAGAATAATGATGATAATAATAATAAGGATGGAAATAATAAGAAGAAGAAGAAAGAGGAATAAAGATAATACGAAAGACTAGGAAATGGGGGAATAAAATCATAACGACGGAATTATGTAAGGAACAGACGCTAATAAATAAAATGAACTTAAATTAAATAAAACAGATGAAAATAAAATGTATGAAGCGGCGTATTTCAGGGCGAAGATAGACAAGCGAAAATTGTAAAAATGCGGAAATGTTTCACGAACAAAGAGGCGAAGACATTAGCGAGCACTTAAGCTACATTGAATTTGTGAAACCCACAGGAAACGAATACAACAGACGGGAAGTCAGTTGCAGTCAACCGCACAGAACAGATAATCAGGCGGAAATAAGACAGTAATGTTAGACGCGGTGAAGGTCAACTTTAAAATATAGCAAACCAATGAGAAGCGGCGTAAAACTTAGAAAAATGACCAATGAGAAGTTAGAAAAGTCACGTGAATAGCAAAAAAGGGGGAATAAAACTAGAAAATAGGCGGAGAATAGAAACATTATAGGAGGCAGAGGAGCTTGAGACGTGGGTAACATGGATCAGTTCGTGTCGTACTGTAGAGACTTCGTGTCGAACTGTGGGCGAGACTTCATGTCAAGTGTCGAGGCAGAATATATGTGAAAGTTAGTGTCAAGTTAGTTTGCCGAAAGGCGTCGACGAAAACAATAACTTTATACTTCTCACCGTTAGAAGAGAAATAGAAAGGGGGAAGCACGTAAATGAGGGCTAGGAATGATAGGTGGAATAAGTCTTGTGTGACGGGGATTGTGTGGATTATCACAATAAACGGGCCAGTGAAGGAGAAATCCGAGTGTCATTAACCTCCTATCCACACTCCCTGAGAGAAGATGTCATATCCAACCATTAACCCTCTACCTGAGCAGCCGGCAAAACAAATCCTTCCGAGTCAGAAACCGGCCACCAAGAAAACCTTATTCAACCCCGCTACAGTGGGTGATACTGAAAGTAAAACTGATGTGTTACACATGACTATCTCTACTCTTGTACAAACTATTTTTATAAACGCTTTTTCTGCATCTGCTTCACATTAAGCGAGATAAACATTTGCAGGAACTATGTTACTGCTAATTTTCTTGTAGGTGCAAGGGGAATATGGTACCGCTTTAAAAGATATCAAATATTTTAAGAGCTGGTTGCTATGGGAACATTCCATTCTCTTTGCATGTTCAGGACATTAAAAAAAACCAATAACGAATTCCCATTTGAGAAAAGTATTGGGAAATTCAAACCAATAACATGAAAAGTCTCGGAAATAGGTCACTCGACAAAAAATGTATAGGATATAAATTGCGTGATTTAACGAGATATACACTTTTTGTGTAATAAAATTTTGTCTATTTCTTACGGTTTTGCAGTTATGCGAAATTCATTGAGATTGAAGAAGACTTTTGCGGACATTCACGGGAAATTAAAGATATACATCTCATTTTGCATGAAAATATCTTAAAAATATGATATTTTAATCAAAATCATTAGAGCTATTTTTGAGAAAATCAAAACTTTCGAAAAATGTTCCATGAAAGGTGTAGTCTGTGGTGGGGGATATTCTTTAAAATCTTCGTGTCGCATCCCTAGAAGATACGAAATTGAAATACCAAGTTTGGTATTAATCCGACTTTTCATTTTTCCGACATGTTTCCAAAAATGATTTATTTGGATTCAGCGCAACTTAAAACGTGTATTTCGGTGAAATCTCGGTATAGAATTTTTAGGTGGAATGCAATACTATCCTACTTTCCTTCCCTATGTAGTATAGAATGTAAAAATGCAGAAAACAGAACTTAAGGAGAATAGTTGAAATAAATATACCTTTCCAAGGAAATCAGATCAACGGGATTGAAAAAATGCTGTCAGAGCGCGGAATAACAGAAGAAAAAAATAACACAAAAAACAAGATAGTATTGGTGTATTCTAAGCTTTATGTAAAATTATCTGTACATAATTTTCGTATTCCATATGGTTTCAATATATTACAGATTGATTTCATATGTAGCTGAATATAACTTTCCATTTAACGGATAAATTTGTTCTTCAAAATGATCCCCTTGGGTAGTAAAACATTTCTTTTAGCGTCCATATCCTTTTTGAGACAATTCTGTACTCACTTTTTGTCATTTTTTCGTCGTACATCTCTTCAGCTGGAGCGAATGTCTGCCCCTTGAGGACCTTCTATACGCTACGCTAGTAACTCAGAGAAGTTGCCTATACAGAACGGCGGAGTCAAGTATACTTTTTACTTTCTCTACTACGAATAGTAAGTAGGGGAAGTATTGTATTCCACCCAAAAATTCGATACCGAGATTTCACCGGAAATATATGTTTTGAGGCCTCCTGAATCCAAAAAAAGCATTTTTGTGAAACATGTCCGTGTGTGTGTGTGTCTGTGTGTTGTGAACAGCATAACTCAGAAACGAACAGTCGGATAAACAACAAACTTGGTATTTAAGTTCAGTATCTTCCAGAGATGCGACACGAAGGTTTTCTAGAACCCCCCCCAAATTACCCCTTTACATGGAACATTATTCGAAAATTTTAATTTTCTCAAAAATGGCTTAACGATTTTGATTAAAATATCACATGTTTAAGATATTTTTATGACTAATGAAATGTATATCTCAAATTTTCTGGGAATGTCTCCAAAAGTATTCTTCATTGTGAACGACTTTTGCATAAATGGTAAACCATAAGAGATAGACAAACTTTTACTATACAGAAAATGTAGATGGCGTTAAGATAGACAATTTATGTCATATATTTTGTTTGTTGAGTGAACCATTTTCGAGATATTGCTTGTTATTCCCTTAAATTTTCCAATACTTATGCTTTTTCTCAAATTCGTTATTCATTTTCTTTGTCCTGGTAATGTAAAAAGAACGGAATACTCCACATAGCAACCAGCCCTTAAAATATTTGACTGTGGCTGAAAGCCTACCAATTCCCCTTGCATCTGCAAGAAAATTAACAATAAGATTAACATCTCGATATCTCGATTAACATGAAGCATATGGATAATAAGCGTTTGTAAAAATAGTTTGTACAAGGGAAGAGAAGGTCATGTGAATGTAACACAGATTTTTTAAGGTTAATAACTACGCTGTAAACACTTTCTATGCTAAATTAATTTGAATATACCGGACAGAAAGGGTTAAGAACTTTCATCACATCCAACAAAGTGACTTATTGAGAGTGAGGGTGCATTAAATAAATTTTCCGTTTTTGGAGATATTTATTTATTTGTTTATTTTTTGCTTATTAGAATTCGCTTCTACCGAGCGAAGTGGCGCTATGGTTACGTGAGTGTGTCGTATTCGTGAGATCCCAGGTAAAAGAAAATCCAGCGCTAACCAACCTGAAGGTTTTTATCACGTTTTTCTAGTCGCTAGGCGAATGCTGGGTTGGATAATCTTCCTATCATCACCATGTTTCATTTTCTTCTTCTTCACCGTCATACCATACATTAAACCGAGCACCCATTCTGGATATGCTACACTATGTGATCAAAATTATCCGGACATCCCCACAAACATAAGTTTTTCCCCTTAGGTGAATTGTGCTGCCACCTACTGCCTGGTACTCATTATTCGCGACCTCAGTAGTCATTAGACATCGTGAAACAGCAGAATACAACGCTCCGTGGAACTCAAGAACTTCGAACGTGGTCAGGTGATTGGGTGTCACTTGTGTCAGAAGTCTGTACGCAAGATTTCCACACTCCTAAACATCCCTAGGTCCACTGTTTCTGATGTGATAGTGAAGCGGAAACGAGAAGGATGGTGCACAGCACAAAAGCGTACAGGATGACCTCATCTGTTGACTGACAGAGACCGCCAACATTTGAAGAGGGTCGTAAAGAGTAATGGGCAGACATCTATCCAGACCATCACACAGGAATTCCAAACTGCATCAGGTTGAACGGTTGCTCATAAGCCACACATCACGCAGGAAAATGCCAAACGATGCCTCGCTTGGTGGAAGGAGCGTCAAGATTACACGAATGAACAGTGGCAAAACGCTGTGTGGAGTGACGAATCGCGGTACACAATGTGGCGGTCCGATGGCGGTTGTGGGTATGACGAATGCCCGGTGAACGTCACATGCTAGCGTGTGTAGTGCCAACAGTTAAATTCGGAGGTGGTGGTATGGTGTAGTCGTGTTTTCCCTGGAGGAAGCTTGCACCACATGTCTTGCGTGGCACTATCACAGCGCAGTCCTACATTGATATTTAAAGCACCTTCTTGCTTCCCACTGTTGAAGAGCAATTCGGGGATGGCGATTGCATCTTTCAACACGATCGAGCACCTGTTCATACTGCACGGGCTGTGGCGGAGTGGTTATACGACAATAACATCCCCGTAATGGACTGGCCTGCACAGAGTCCTATAGAACACCTTTGGGATGTTTTGGAACGCTGATTAGGTGCCAGGTCTCACCGACGTGCATCGATACCTTTCTTCAGTTCCTCACTCCGTGAAGAATGGTCTGCCATTCCCCAAGAAATCTTCCAGTACCTGATTGAAAGTATGCCTGCGAGAGTGAACGCTGAAATCAAGGCTAAGGGTGAGCCAACACCATATCGACTTCCAGCATTACCGATGGAGGGCGCCACGAACTTGTACGTCATTTTCAGCCAGGTGTCCGGATACTTTTGATCACCTAGTGTATGTTCCAGAGGTTGCTTGCTCCTCGACAGGCTACTGATCCAGGCATTTACTTGTAAGTCCTTCCTAGAAGAAGCTCCGAAGAAGAAGAATAATTCGCTTCTACCCAAAGGTCATATTCCGACGGTTACCTGTAACGTGACTCTAGAAAGTATTCGTATCCCTTTAAAAAGTTCTAGCACACGAATTTACAGAGAGAATGATTTTTAATAGGTAGAAACACAAACTTTATTATAGTTTGCATGTTCTGGTGTTTTCAAGATTTTTAATCTTATTATTTCCATATTTTTGGGAAAAAGTGTGTCATTTTTTCAATACTTTCATGCGCGGTGTCAAAAATATTTTATAAGCACGCAATAAATATTTTCTCTACTGCTTACCTCAGCAAATAGAGGAAGTATTGTATTTCAACCGGAAATTCTATACTGGAATTTCATTGGAAATGCATACTTTGAGACCCTATGATAAAAATACCTTTTAGAAAATATCAGCGTACCTGTACCCATATGTAAGTGTATGTGCGCGTGTATGTGAGAATGTGGAATTCCAAAATGAAATATTGGATAAATAGCGAACTTATTGTTTAAGTTCAGGAGATGTAACAGAAACGTTTTCAAGAAAATCTCCCATCCCAAATTAGGCTTTACATGGAAAACATTTCGTAGTTTGTTATTTTCTAAAAAAAGGTTCTAAGGATTTTGATTAAAATACCATATGTATAATATATGTGGAAAATTAAATGCATATTTTAAATTTTCTACGAATAACTTTTGCAGTCCTCTTCATTCTGAATGAATGGATTTGGTATAACTTATAAACCGCAAGATATAAACAAAAACCACGTACAAACATTTTTTGATCTCGTTAAACTACACAGCTGTGTAAAATAATTATTTGTGACATTAAGCTTATACGAGATATTCTGTATAATTGATTTGAATTTTCGAATACTTTATGATTTTTTTCAACAGCTTAGTCGCAATTCCTTTTTTATCGTGGTCATGTAAACAGCGGAATTCGAAAGCTAGCTGACAACGAAATGAGTAATAAAAGTAATTTCTGAAAATGTTTTTTTATATAAATATAAGCAGGTATAAGAATAAGGTTTTATAAGACGGTATGTGGAGGAGTGTGTGGTGAATGTCATGTAAATATTACACACCAGATATTTTTGTATAAAACGTGATATGAATATCTCAACATACAATTTAAATTGACGAAGAGATAAGTTTTTGAATCGTTAATCGGTAATTTCTGCAGAAACGTTCATATTTCTTTACTGACCTTTTGTGATCAAGTGGTTAGCGTTCTGGCTTCCCAACCATCGGCTGGGTTGTCAGAAGTCTCCTTCAAATAGGCTCATTCTTTATCCTACGCAGTGTCTGGAAGTATGAATGCGAGAGTGAATGTGCGCATTTTATGATAAATAATAAAATTCAGTTCAAAGGGCTATAGCACCATCAGTTGTTTCTTAAGTCATAGACCCCAATATAACATAACGAAGTTAAAGGGGGCTAAAAAATTTAAGACATTAAAAACAACTGATGTGTCGCACTCATATGACTTTTTCTACTCTTGTACAAAATATTTTTACAAACGCGTGTTCTCCATCTAGTTCATGTTAATCAGGATACACATCCGAATTTGCAAAAGCCATCTATTGCTAATTCTCTTGTAGATGCAAGGCGAATATGGTAGAATCTGAGCGATAGTCAAATCTTTTAAGAGCTGGTTGCTATGTGGAGCATGCCATTCTCTTTGCATCTCCAGGACATAAAAAACAAATAACAAATTCCCTTTTGGGGCAAACTATTAATTTTGGGAAATTCAAATATATAACAAGGAATATTTCGGAAATGGTTCCCTCGACAGAAAAAATGAAAATATCTTATACATATAATGTTTTATACAAATGATTTAAGCCATTTTTGAGAAAATTAAAATATTCTAAAAGTGTTGCATGTAAAGGGGTGGTCTGGGTTGCGGGGAGTTTTTTGAAAATCTTGGTGCTGCATCCCTGGAAGATACTAAACTCAAATACCAAGTTTAGTATTTTTGCGACTTTTCGTTTTTGAATTATGCATTCACACACAGACACACAGAGGACAAGTTTCCAAAATGATTTCTTTGGATTAAATGCACCTCAAAACATGTATTTTCTGTGAAATATCGGAATGAAGTTTTGGGGGGAATGCTTTACTTCTCCTACTTAAAGTAAAGAAAGTAAGAAGAACATTCCAGACTTCTACATTTTTGCTGTGTCAAAGCAAAACGTATTTTCACTGCCATTTGGGGTATTGTATTACAATGCTTGCTCCAATAAGTGCCTATAAAATAATTTGGTAAACATCATTTGCGAAAAATCTGATGTGTTACACTCGCATGACTTTCTCTACAAGCTATTTTTACAAACGCTTATTCTCCATATGCCTCATGTTAATCAAGATGTTAATCTTATTGCTAATTTTCTTATAAGTGCAAGGGGAATATGGTAGTATTTAAGCGATAGTACAATCTTTTAAGAGCTGGTTGCTATGTGGCGCATTACATTCTCTTTGTATGTCCAGGACATGAAAATGAATAACGAATTCCCATTTGAGAAGTAGTATTGGAAGATTTAAGGGAATAACAAGCAACATCTCGAAAGTGGTTCACACAACAACAAAAATGTATATGACATAAATTGTGTATTTTAACGCGATCTACATTTTTGTGTAGTAAAATTTTGTCTATCTCTTATGGTTTAGCACTTATGCAAAAATCGTTCACAATGAAGAATACTTTTGGAGACATTCCCAGAAAATTCGAGATATACATTTCGTTTGTCATGAAAATATCTTAAGCGTATGATATTTTAATCAAAATCGTTGGAGCCATTTTTGAGAAAATTAAAATTTTCGTAATCGTTTCCTTGTAAAGGGTAATCTGGAGTGCGGGGATTTTCTTGAAAACCTTCGTGTCGCATCTCTGGAAGATACTGAACCTAACTACCAAGTATGGTGTTTATCTGAATGTTCGTTTCTGAGTTATGCTATTCACAGACACACACGGACATGTTTCCAAAAATGCTTTTTTTGGATTCAGGGGATCTCAAAACATATATTTCCGGTGAAATATCTATATCGAATTTTTGGGTGGAATACAATACTTCCCCTACTTACTATACGTAGTAGAGAAAGTAACATGAAAACACAACACAGAACGCATAAGCTGTAGTTTCTTTGATACACATGATTCTACGTGTAGGGAAATATTGTCTTAGTTGTATAGTCACATCCCTGTACCATCTAGTTTATTGCTGCTGTTTTAATCCGAAGATGCCTCTTGGTGATAGCGATATGTGAGAATAAGACACATAATCACAGTCATATAGGAAGCTAGACTTAGATTTGAAATCGACTTCCTGTATCGTGTACTTGCATAATTTGATAGGTGTTCTTATCGTTAGTTGTTTAGTCGTGCTTATGTGCCACCTAATATATTTGTATTCATTTTGTTATGTGGTTACATCGAGGTTAAGTTGTGGATATTGTAACGACCCAGAAAATACCGGTTACTATACGGGGGATGTAACATAGAGGTAGAATATTCCCTAAGAGGGGCGCTGTGAAGGGCTGCAGATTTCAGTGACCAGGAAGTTCCAGGCAGTCCATGCCTTAAGCCCTTCATATTATTAAAGCCTGTAAGCATATCAGGTTATTACTACCTGATTGGCGATGAAATTTCCTCTTATTCACAAGTTACAACAATTCTCGTTGTGATCACCACTGGCGTGACGTCGCTCTATATCGGATGTCGCGGTGGTCTGCTCCGGGTGATTTCAATTCGATTAACTTAAATATCCTACACTGCGAGGGGTCAGTGTTCTGTTAATATAGATTCAACTCGTACCCTAATTTCATAATTTTCAGGAGTGTCTTCTCACTCTGATGCCTGGAGTTCGCTTCAACAGAAATTACTAATAAAAATATCATGTGTTAGACTCACATTACTTTCTCTACTCTTGTACAAACTATTTTTTACAAACGCTTATTCTCCATATTCTTTATGTTAATCGAGATATTGAGATGTTAATCTTATTGCTAATTTTCTTGTAGATGCAAGGGGAATTGGTAGGCTTTAAGCGCTAGTCAAATATTTTAAGAGCTGGTTGCTATGTGGAGTATTCCATTCTCTTTGCATTACCAGGACAAAAAAAAATGAATAACGAATTCCCAATTGAGAAAAAGTATAACTGTTGCAAAATTTAAGGGAATAACAAGCAATATCTCGAAATGGTTCTCTCAACAAAAAAATGTATATGACATAAATTGTGCATTTTAACGTTCTCTACATTTTTGGTGTAGTAAAATTTTGTCTATCTCTTATGGTTTATTAGTTATGCAAAAGTCGTTCACAATGAGGAATACTTTTGGAGAAATTCCCAGAAAATTCAAGATTTACATATTCTTTGTAATGAAAGTATCTTAAATTATCGATATTTTAATCAAAGTTAGAGCCATTTTTGAGAAAATGAACATTTTCTAAAAATGTTCCATGTAAAGGGTAATCAGGGGTGGGGGTATTTTCTTGAAAACCTTCGTGTTGCATCTCTGGAAGATAATGAACCTAAATACCGAGTTTGGTGTCTATCCGACTGTTCGTTTCTGAGTTAGGATGTTCACAGGCACACACAGGGACATGTTTCCGAAAATGCTTTTTTTGGGGATTCAGGGGGCCTCAAAACATGTATTTCCGGTGAAATCCTGGTATCGAATTTTTGGGTGGAATACAATACTTCCCCTACTTACTATACGTAGTAGAGAAAGTAATTAATAATCAGTGTGGAAAAGCTTTACTAAATCGAATTAATAAATGGACCCCAGCCTAAACAAAGTTAACGAATGAACTAAAGCTGAAACAGTTATGCGATCAACACATTATCTTAATTGGAATATAATAATTCATTATTATATTCCAATTGCCCTAGAACTCTGCTAAATCCCATCCGATGTTTCCCTAGCGACTGAGGGAAACCACGAAATAAATAAGTTATTAAGGATTTGAATCTTTCTGGACATAGATTATTTGCTATGACTTCTAGGGAATGCATTCTAGTGTTGATGTAGATATACATAGATAAGATATCTTTATTGCTATCAAATTATTATTATAGTGCATGGGTCATTGACTGTACATACACATTTAAGATACAAGTTAAACGAGCCAAAACAAAAGAAAATGAAAAGAAAAATAGAAATAACTGCCTCAAACTAAAAAGTTTAATCTGGCTCCTCACAATTTAGCCAGGAAATTGCTCTGACCAGCCAGTAGATCCCAACATGTTAGATTCCTTCCAGCTGGACTAGAATTTTTCTGTGAGTTTAATTTTTCGCTGGTTCTCAAACCGTGTACATTCCGCCAAAATATGTACACAATCCTCATCCAAACACAGAATGTCAGCCTTTCAGCCTAAACCATGCCATTCCTGAGCTCCCTTTCTTCCTCCATTCAATTTTACATAATTTGCTAGACTTAGAGAAGGTTTAATTTTTCAATGGATTCAATTTCCTTTCGACTAATGTCTTATTAGTGTTTTTCTGACACATATCCATAAATATTTATCATTTATTTCACGTCTTTGCCATACCCCAAGCATATTATCCTGAAGCCTCTTTCCAGTTCAGCTGCCCTAAACTTACAGAAAGTCTTCTCGCTGGTATTTATAACATTTGGAGCCTAGTGTTGAATGATCTCCTTGCCTCTGTTACTTTCAGGAGTCTTGATAAGCCCTGAAGAAGGCCTCGGGTGTAGACAGTCGAAATCTTGGTCATGGATTCGCGTATCACTCGGCTGTAATTTTGTGAAGACGGAGTAATCCTAGTCATAAGGGCTGTTTTGTGGGATTTGAACCCGAGGCACTCCAAATGCAAGCCATTGACACTATAGCTGAGTAATAATGTTATTGTTATCTCAGAAAAACTGATTAGCCTGCTCGGTTACTTAGCAGCATAGCAGATGATGCCATGCTGGAACATGTGTGGTGTTTGTTTTTGTTGTTTAACATGCGTAACCCTGACCACATCGCAGGAACTTCTGTCATGTGCCAGTGTGGTTTATGTGCTCCACAGCCCGTAACAGTCTACAGCTGTGGCTCTCAACTAAAGTGTCCGCAGTTTCGATTCCTCCTCTCTTGTCTGTATTTTATTATCCTAGGTTTTCATTTAAAAACTCGCCAGCATAAATAATATTCATTATAATTTCGTTTAAACAAAACCACACATATTTAAATACTGAAGGGAAAGTTTAAAATTAGTGTGTGCTTTTTTCTGTTTCACTCTCTTAATCCCAGCCACTCTGTTTTGACATATTAAGTGAACCTTTATTCTGGGTTGCCGAAAAGTAATGGGCAGAAAACGTAGAGTAGAAAGGCAGTACCAAAATAAGTATTTTTGGGGATAGGAACAGGGGATCGCAGACGCTTTTAATTTTAATTTTATACGATTTTAATTGTGACTCTTGTGTACTGTATTACTTTCTCTACTACGTATAGTAAGTAGGGAAAGTATTGCATTCAATTTTAAAAAAAATCCGTGTGTGTGTGTCTGTGAACAGCATAAATTAAAAACGAAAAGTCGGATGAATACCAAACTTGGTATTTAGATTTAGTACCTTTCAAAAATGCCACAAAACTATTTCAAACAAAATTCCTCCACCCCAGACTACCATTTACCTGGAAGATCTTTAAAAAAGTTATGATTTTCTAAAAAATAGCTGTAACGATTTTGATTGAAATACTTTATATAAAATACATTTACATGAGAAATGAAATGCATATCTTGAATTATCTGTGAATAGCCTCTGAAATACACTTCATTTGGAAGAAATGCTTGTTTTTGTAAATAAATATGGCAGTCAGTTTGAACAGCTCCAGAGGTAAAAGCATTAACGTATTTTTTTTAGATTCAAAATACTAAAAAATACGGGGTAGTTACCGTCCCGGAGAGGATCTGTTTTATACGAAAATAATGATCACATTTTTTCCCTTACAAACGAATAAACAGACTTAATTTAAATTCTGAACTTTTATTTTTCGAAGGCACACATAAATTGACAAAATAATATTTTTCTACGAAGCGTAGATAAAATGCTGAATTGCACACATAAAATGACCTTCAATAACTGTTGAGTCTTAAAACACACAGGCTTTTCAATGGCAAAATAGTATCTTTTGAGAGATTGTTATATCACAGACCAGATGTTAAGGAACAAAAAAAAAGTTAGAAAAAGGCGGGCAAAAAGACACTAGAATATGTAACATAGGCAATATAAAAGGCACTTATATTTAAAAAAACATCATTTATAAAGGAAGTCACAAGAATATTAATATTATTTAAATGTTTTAATATTTAATGCTGTTTATTATTTCCTGCACATAACTACAAGATGCTTCTTCACGTTGTCAACACAGATATTTTGTTCTCTGTCAGCTAATATATTTTTCAAAAAGAACGTAATTTCAACGGTGCTAATTGGAGCATACTTGAAAAAATCTGATGTGTTACACTCACAAGACTTTCTCTACTCTTGTACAAACTATTTTTACAAACGCTTATTCTCCATATGCTTCATGTTAATCGAGATGTTAATCTTATTGCTAATTTTCTTGTAGATGCAAGAGGAATTGGTAGGTTTTAAGCGATAATCAAATATTTTAAGAGCTGGTTGCTATGTGGAGTATTCCATTCTCTTTGCATTACCAGGACAAAGAAATGAATAATGAATTTGAGTAAAAGTATAACTATTGGAAAATTTAAGGGAATAACAAGCAATATCTCGAAAATAGTTCACTCAACAAAACAAATGTATATGATATAAATTGTGTATTTTAACGCGATCTACATTTTTTGTGTAGTAAAATTTTGTCTATCTCTTATGGTTTAATAGTTATGCAAAAGTCGTTCACAACGAAGAATACTTTTGGGGACATTCCCAGAAAATTCGAGATATACATTTTATTTGTCATGAAAATATCTTAAACATATGATATTTTAATCAAAATCGTTAGAACCGTTTTTGAGAAAATCGAAATTCTCGAAAAATGTTCCATGTAAAGGGTAGTATGGGGTGGGGGGTTTTCTTAAAAACCTTCGTGTCGCATCTCTGGAAGATATTGTACCTTGCGGGGGTATTTGTTGGTAGTTGGAAGATGCTTCATTTTTATCTGCCGCACGTATAAAAGACAATTTGTCGCGGTCACTTCGTGTTATCTTTTACTGAGCGCCTGTTATTGTATTTAATTTTGGGTTCACTGTCCTCCGGCTAGCTATGACTTCTCGGTCAAGCACTTCTCTTGTACAGGTGTGTAAACGGAAAGGAGTTTTTATCCAAAGATAACACTGATAAAAGAATTTGTTTTATACTTTTATTGTCGTAACACATTATTCACTTTCACCTATTAATCTTGACACTCGCCAAACTGAAACTGTTATAATAACTTCTTTACTGCCCATTATTAATTCGCGTACTTCAACTTTTTGTGTAATTAACTTTACGACACGAGAGATTTTTCACAAATTTGCTACGCGTAACCTTGAACTGCGTGCGATGCATACTCCATGAATGCCTTCGTTGAACTACATGAAACTTGACCCTGACACTGAATTTATACTTCCTCGCCCCAATATGACTAAAGATTATAACCGAGCTGCTATTGGTTAATAAAACGCGCCAACATTATCGTCTATATTTATATCCAATGAAAATTACGAAAACATATGCTCTGGGGAAAAATGTTGCAGCAAATTCTAAGAAAAACGTGCCACTCTGACGTCATTTGCTCGTCTCTAATAATGATAAACAGCTCACCCCCTCGCTACATTATTGCACGCTATTATTGTCAGTTTCAGTAAGGCCGTATAAACCCACTTCTCGACAATGCTTACAATCAACAAACATCTCAAATCAATGTCACACAACAATGCATATTCACACTACATTCACTCTGACATTTACATTTTTGTGATACAAATTACTGCGTTAACCTAAATACCAAGTTTGGTGTTTATCCGACTGTTCGTTTCTGAGTTTTGCTGTTCACAGACACACACACACACAGACACACAGACACACACATGGACATGTTTCCAAAATTGTTTTTTTTGGATTCAGGGGGCCTCAAAACATGTATTTTCGGTGAAATCTCGGTATCGAATTTTTGGGTGTAATACAATACTTCCCCTACTTACCATACGTAGTAGAGAAAGTAAAAAGCAAAGGTCATGTTCATAGAATCTACAATTCCGCTACTTAGGATCTTGCACACACTTTTATAAGGAATTTTGCCATATCCGCACCGAAAATGCATAATAGTACAAAATAAGGGTAATGTGCTACAAACTCTCAGGTATTTCATTCATGTGGCATTCTCTACTCCCTATCGCTTATTTGTGGGTGTACAGATTATTCTTACAAACGTTTATTTTCCTATCTATTTCATTTTAATGGAGGTATACCTTTGCAGAAATGGTCATATTTCACATGTTTTTATAGATGCAAAGAGAACAGCGATAGTCAAATGTTTAAGAACTGGACTCTATACGCTGGCCTTAAAAGATTGACGAAGCAATGAACAAATGAAGCTATTAATGACAGATATCTCGGAAATGGCTTATGCCACAGAAAATGTTATTTAAAATAAATTGTGTGTTTTAAAGAGATCTATAATTTTTGTGTAATATGCGTTCATGTATCGCTTAACATTTACTAGTTATACAAGATTATACAAAATTCCTTCCGAATGAAGAGTGCTTTGCAGGCTATTCCCAGAAAATTCAAGATTTACATTTTATTTGTCATGTCAGTAACTTTAATATATGGTATTTTAATCAAAATGTTCGAGCCATTTTTTACAAAATATACACTTTTGAAAAGTTGTTCCATGTAAGGGTAGCTTGGAGTGGGGGTATGTTCTTGAAAATTTTCGTGTAGCAAGTTTGTTATTTATTCGAATTTTCATTTTTGACTTATGCACACACAGAGACCCTATTCTAGAAATGATTTTTGGATTTAGGGGACCTGAAAATATGTATTTCTAGTGAACTCACGGTGGAATGCAATACCTTCCCTACCTACTACGTATGTGGTAGAGAGAGTAAAAAAAAAAAAGGAATATTGCAGTAAATCCGGGTTGTAATTGCGATTACAACGTAAATACACACATAGACACCCACATTCTTTTTCTCTTTGTAGTATTAGTATAGATGAGGGTTATTTTGTAGAACAGTCACTTAAGGTGGTATTGTAGAAGCATGACCTATTGTAAGCAAAGAGGAAGCGACTGAAGAAATAATAATCCGTTCTGCCTATTATCACCGAAGTTGGGCTAAGTTGGAGCGCCGTGCCCCAAGAATGCAGTGTTTATACAAGTTGTATGCGTTATGAATAAGATGGATGCGATGTGGAAGATTTATTACTGCGCGTTGTTGTTGCTCGGAACAATGGAAAGTTTCTTCAACATCCCTCTCCATTCTTTGGCCCGCGGCTCCTGCAAACAAAACTTTCCTTGTTTTGAGCCTACCTGTGTTTGTTTGCTGAACGGAGGATAAATCTCTTCGATAGAACATTTAACCGCTTACTGCACCGTATCGCGAAATAATATTTTCCCTCTGATTCAAGTTTAAGTAGTCTGGCTCAATAGTGCGTTGTTGCCAGGCTGCCTCTATGGTCTAAGGGCTAGTATACCAGCCTCCACATCCAGAGTTTCTGCTAAGTTCTTTGATAGACACTGATACCGTAATTATTGACGTCAACATATAAATAATTGAATGAAGAAATGATAGTGAGATAGAGAAATAATTGCAATAAATAATTTCCATATCTTGAATCAACCTGAATTGAACAGATTTGTCCCGGGAAAGCTCATTAGCGAGTCATTTTATGCAAAGTCATTAACAACAACGAAGTAGGAACGCGTTAGTATAAAGATCCTGGAATGCAATTAAAGTTAAGTTCAATACGTTTGCAGGGTCACGTGGGCAGAAATTATGAAAGAGAGAAAGGGAAATGAAATTTCAATAATCAGAAAGGTACCCCATAGCAAGAAGTAACATAGTACACGTAAGAATTGTAATATTGGTTCGGGTAAGAAGAATTGTTGGAGTAGTTCTAAAATGATATAAGAACTTGCATTCATTCGTGCACACATTTGTGCATACATTCCCGACACTCCCTTGAGAATTAGTCACTTAATCTGGTGATTACTCCTGTGCTATTTTAAGCGCTCAGCGACCATTTTTTAGAAAATCAAAATTTTAGAAAAGTGTTGCACGTAAAGTGTAGTCTGATTTGGGAAATGTTCTTGGAAATCTTTGTGTTGCATCTTTAAAAGATACTGAAACTAAATATCAAGTTTGGTACTTATCCTACTTTTCGTTTTTGAGTTATGCTGTTTACAGACACACAGACACGTACAAAACTTTGTCTAAAAGTGCTGTTTTAGATTCGTGGACCTCAAAACATGTATTTCCGGTGAAATCTCGGTATCGAATTTTTTGGATGGAATGCAATATTTTTCCTGCTTACTATACGTACTAGAGAAAGTAATAATCTGCAACAAACCTCCGTACATTGGAAATATGAAAAAAAATCCTCAAGCGAGAAATTCACTCATATTGGGATACCGAGCTCTAGAGAATATTCTCCTTTATGATCAATACACTTTTGCATCCGTTTGAACCATTTGTCAAAGCATTTATTCCAGTCTTCTTGAGACACCTACAAAACATGATTTTTGAAGGCATCAACGACTTTTTCTGCCAACGAAAATCGTTGTCCACGCAATTTATTCTTGATATTCGGGAACAAAAAGAAGTCATTTTGTGCAAATCAGGACTGTATGGCTGATGACCCATCAATTCTATTTTTTGAGCCTTCAAAAACTCTGTTGTTAGACGAGATGTGTGTGCGCTCGCATTGTATTGATGAAGAACGATTCTACGGTTATTGTTGGTTTTCCTTACTTCACCGAAGACTTCCGGTAAACAAATGGTTGTGTAGCATTCGGCATTGACCGTTTTACGTTCCTCTAAAGGCACTGTTGCCACATGGCAAGCTTTGCTGAAAAAGCAGGTGACCATTTGCTTTGAAGTGCTTCGAGTGCGAACAACTTTTGTTGGATTTGCTTCATCTTGAAGCGCCCATACAGTCGACTGCTGTTTACGTTCCGCTCATACGCATAGATCCATAATTCGTCACCTGTTACAATCTTATATACGTCTTTTGAGGCACCGCCATTGTATGTCTTGAGCATTTTTGTACACTAATAGACACGAGCATCTTTTTGAGATTGCGATAAATTATGTGGGATCCAACGAGAGCAAGCCCTTTTCACGGATAAATGATCATGCAATATTTTATATATGGTGGTGGAACTAATGCCTAGGGTTGCCTCAATCTCACAATATGTCGAATGGCAATCTTTCATTATGAGGGTTTGCACAGCATCAGTGTTTTCTGGTACAACAACTGATTTTGGACGACCTTCACGAACTGCATCATTGAGCAAACGGCGGCCACGATTAAATTCGTTATACCAGCGTTTCACAGTAGCAAAGGATGGAGCTTCGTCGCCAAATGTGGAAGTTAGTTGATCGATGCACTCTTGTCTTGATAATCCACGTCGAAAGTCGTAATAAATCATTGCACCAACATTTTCACGAGTTAATTCCAGGTTTTTATTGACATACAATTTTCAAGTTAGTGTAAACAAAACAAATATCGCTCTACTGACAAAATGTTTGAAGTAGATTATGGTAAAACATGTCAAACGTTCCATTGGAAACGTCAGATAGCACCCACAATATTCAAGGTTGCCAAGGCTCAAAATATAAATAGTGCCCCTCGTATGAGAACATGAGAACATGAGAACATGAGAACTGGTTGCAACGATGCACAACGATGCGGGAGTCCGAGTTGGGGCGATCGCCGTGTAAGCAGTTTTGGGGTGGCCACTGTGTGAAGGTAAAGCTGTACTATGACCAACTTTTCAAAGCTGGACTCACTTTCACTGGAGGAGGAAGAGGAAAATAAAGAATCGCTGTCGTCATCTCCCAGCGAAACGATAATACTGTCGATGACGTATTCCACTATATCATCTTTCTCCCAGTAATCATTTCCTACCTTCTCTACAGGTTGCAAAGACTCTGCCACTCTCTTTCGGTCATAAAGTATATACCCTCAAGCGTTATATTGATGTTACCAGTAAACATCGTTTCACATTGATACAAAATGGATCTATGTGTTTTAATTCATACATGTATGGGGGCAAACGAACAGCGGTGTGCAATAGAAAAAATAAAAAATTCTCTCACTTTAAAACTTCTTTTCTTTAGGTTTGTTTTTTCAATCAGCTTGTGCAGTCATGGTTTACGATTAGATTTGTCTCGTTACACGTCTTTATTTTGCAATTATATCATTTCACTTAACTCCTACAGGTTTATTTACCTGTATAGGTGATATAGAGCATTATCTCCAACAGAAGATGCGCACAGTTTAGAAGCTAGCTTTGCTTGAATCTACATTTCAAAGTTCACATGAATTATTATTTGCCTAAACGAGAAGAGAATGTTTTAAAGTGCCGTTTACACTATGAGTTATTATCAGTCTGGTCCCCGCATTAATGTTAACATGAATGTCAAGTTAGTGATGGGATAACTGAATGTTTTAAACAATCTATTGTTAAAAGAAGTTTCCTGTAACAACCGAATGCTTTCATTCGATTTGACATTCGTATAAACATGTTAACCCGCAGTCGTAACAATGAAAACGGCTTTCATTCGATAGTCG
Source organism: Deroplatys truncata (assembly GCA_030765065.1). Lineage (NCBI taxonomy): Eukaryota > Metazoa > Arthropoda > Insecta > Mantodea > Mantidae > Deroplatys > Deroplatys truncata. Next base: position 163,108,846 of record CM060980.1, read on the forward strand.
CACAGTAGACGGTACGATTGTACTCGGTTCTGTGTTGCGTTGAAACGATATTCGCAGCACAGATGTAAACACGTTGTTAATGTGATCCAGAAACGGAATTTCCATCGTAAAGCTGTAATTGTAAAGTAATCAGTGAAGTTAAATATGTACATTACGCAGTTATTAATTGCTCCGTTAACTCACAATGTGTGTTGTGTATCATGAGTGCTGCGTTAGGTTATGTTCGCTAAATGTAATTATAATTCTCGAAATTCCACTGGCGTGCTGAAGCATAATGACAATTTTACTTTATTTTTTTTAAGTTGAGTGTATGAATAAATAGATGCTCATAAATCCAAATGTGTTAATAATTTTTTGTAAACCTTTTTTACTCCGATTTGTCGCAGCACTTTTCTCTTGTTGGTCTTTAGTCACAATTATAAGTGCCGTTTGTGAAAATTGCAACACCAAGAAAGAATTCCCCGAATAACTCCAAACTTGGTGGAAGTGTAGAAGAGTGTGCAAGCAATAAGTGATGAGATTTGCAGAGAGTTGGGGTACACGTAGGCCGAGCAGAGCCCCCTCTGTCGATCCGACAAGGTCAGTTTGCGCCCAGTGTCGTCATTGCCGAGCTGTCAAACAAGGTGGAAACAATAAAGTGAGTGCCAGTATGCCTCGTCGACGTCAAAGGGAGCCATATCTGCATGTGAGTGAGTTCGAGCGGGGCAGAATGATCGGTCTCCGGGAAGCGGGTTTGTCATACCGTGACATTTCGGCTCGTACAGGACATGTTGCTACGACAGTGATGCGTGTGTGGAAGCGGTGGATAGATGAAGGTCGTACGCAGCGAAGAGCGGGTACTGGACCACGGAACATGACCACAGCACGGGATGACCGTCATCTTGTCCGCATGGCCATAACGGACCGTACAGCTTCATCCACAGTGTTGTTCGACGCTGGAGCACTGCAACAGGTGTGAACTTGTCTGCATCAACGGTTCGTCGCCGTCTGCTGCAGGTTGGGCTGGTTGCATGCATGTCATTACGTCGGCTTCCATTGTCCAGAAACCGCAAGCTCCTCCGACAGCAATGGGCACGTGAACACCGTCACTGGGCTGCTGAGTGTCAAAATGTTGTCTTTTCGGACGAGACCCGCTTCAACGTGTCCTACAGAGATGGCCGCATACGTGTCCGGCGGTACCGTGGAGAGCGCAGCCTGGAGGGCTGCATTGTTGAGCGGCATAGCGGACAAGCATCAGGTGTGATGCTTTGGAGCGCCATTGGTTACAACAAACGATCTCGCCTCCTACGAATTGAAGGCACTTTGAACAACAACCGGTACCCAACGGTGGCTGTAGAGCCTGAGGTACTCCCCCTGCTTCAGGCATCTCCACAGGCCACATTTCAACAGGACAATGCCCGGCCACATATTGCGAGGAATGTACAAGCCTTCTTCGAAGAGCGACGGATACTATTGCTTCCCTAGCCTGCACGTTCGCCTCACATGTCGCCCATCGAACATGTCTGGGGTATGGTTAGTCGGCACCTGGTGCGTCACGGTCCTCCAGTAACCAGAATCACGGATTTGTGGGCTCGAATACAAACGGCGTGGAGGAAAATCCCTCAGGAACTTATTCAGAACCTTTTTGATTCAATGCCACGGCGTATAGTAGCTCTAATTGCAACGCATGGAGGCTAAACCAAATACTGAATATTAGGGCTTGAAGGTCATGTATAGATTTGAAAAGTTTATCATTTGTTACCTATCATGTGCCTAAGCTGTGGTTTTGAATTCATTAAATTCACACGTTTCCTTCTTGGTGTGGAAATTTTCAGAAACGGCAGTGTAATAAATGATTTACAAGATTTAATACCAATTATTTGCAATATTTACAGTGCAGTGCCAGTAAGAAAAATTCAGTACTAATGGTACCATGCTACTTAAATATTTTTATTCTATTTTTAATGGATCCCTAGAGTAATAAAATGAATTACATTAAAATAAAGCTTAGGTATCATTAATGCATTTTGTAGAATATTATAATTGAACAGTGGTAACAGCGCCAATGCACACAAAATTATAAAAACAGAAATTATGTATTTATCCTCAGTATTGCAGGCCACACCACATCATTTGAGGCAGTTATTCTAAACACCTATATAACTTTAATTTGGGTTCAAATTAAGTAATTTAATTTATTGTTGCTGGCACAAATCTAACTCCGTGCAATGTAAACTCCAAAATTTACCATTTGCCGTAACCTATATGAATTAATCATATTTATTTTAATTTATTTATTACTTTCTCTACTACGTATAGTAAGTAGGGGAAGCATTGCATTCCACCCAAAAATTCGATACCGAGATTTCACCGGAAATACATGTTTTGAGGCCTCCTGAATAAAAAAAAGGGATTTTTGAAAACATGTCCGTGTGTGTGTCTGTGAACAGCATAACTCAGAAATGAACAGTCGGATAAACACCAAACTTGGTATTTAGGTTCAGTATCTTCCAGAGATGTGACAAGAAGGTTTTCAAGAAAATCCCCCAACCCTAGATTACCCTTTACATGGAACACTTTTCGAAAATTTTAATTTTCTCAAAAATGACTAACGATTTTGATTAAAATATCATATGTTTAAGATATTTTCATGACAAATGAAATGTATATCTCGAATTTTCTGGGAATGTCTCCGAAAGTATTCTTCATTGTGAACGACTTTTGCATAACTGGTAAAGCATAAGAGATAGACAAAATTTTACTACAGAGAAATGTAGATCGCGTTAAAATAGATACACAATTTATGTCATTTACATTTTTTGTTTTGAGTGAACCATTTCCGAAATATTGCTTGTTATTCTCTTAAATTTTGCAATACTTATACTTTTTCTCAAATGGGAATTCGTTATTCATTTTTTTACTTCCTGGACATGCAAAGAGAATGGAATGCGCCACATAGCAGCCAGCTATTAAAACATTAGACTATCGCTTAAAGTCTATAATATTCCTTGCTCCTACAAGAAAATTAGCAATAAGATTAACACCTCTATTAACATGAAGCATATGGAGAATAAGCGTTTGTAAAAATAGTTTGTACAAGAGTAGAGAAAGTCATGTGTAACACATCAGATTTTTTCCTTTGGTTACCTAACTTATTAAGTGATATTCATTTTATTTCCATTTTATTTTGAAGTATAGTTAGCAGGGGAAAAAGCGAAAACTTATAAGGAAATTAGCATTATTGAAATACACCCTGAAATCGACGCCATTACAGTAGCCTTAAGATGAGTAGAAATGTCCTATTCTTAATTTTCTCCCCCATAATTTAATATATTACATCTATTTGTTTATTCCTTCACAGCTATGATCGCATGGTTATGGGTGAATATATTCCACCATACGCACAACAGGTTGTGATTGTGAGATTCGGAGGGGAGGAATTAATGTTTGAAAATCTCTCAGCAGAAAGCAACATTGTCTGTATATTTTGAATGGTATGAAATGTGCAAAAGTGCATCATTCATCGTTTTATATGTATTAATGTAAATGGCAGGGCCTTTGAAGAAGTTGTATTTCAATTGTTGGGGAGCTGAACTTGAAGTAGTGCAACCGCACTTATGGTAAAAAGTTTCCGGTAGGCTTCGCCCCAAATGTACTTTCCGGTGGCCTTTGTCCCAAATGTTTAAAAAAATATTAACTTTGTAATTTTGACTGTTTCTTTAAATATTATATATTTATGTTTGCCACGGCTGCGTCAGTATTTATATTTTTTTAGAGACATGAATGTCTTAGCAGGGAGTGGTGCGACTGAAGAATGTAGGCTTACACAAATTATAGTTTTGCTTCACTGATTTTATTAATGATTGACTCGATTTAAATAACCTTCACTGATATAGAGAGAGAGCTGTGAGATTTTTTTTATTAATTACTTGCAGTTTTTAGCACGTAAACTATTTTTGTCTCGCACTGAATTAGTATTAAACTTCTCGAGGACGCATCTCGTGTCCGGATAGGAACGATATCTACAAGCAACTGACTTCTGAAATTGTAAATTTTGCTCCATTTTAGTTTCTAATCCTAGTCCAATGGAATACCTTCATCTAACTAAAGTTTTTTTTTTTGGTTGTTGATTGGCTATTTTATAAGCTGTCACAAAATCACATTATTGCTTCCAAGAATCACAAGTAGCATTATTAAACTTTCAACTTCATTATTGCCTCAAGATTACCTCATTGTTACCTCATTGTTAGCAACTTTTAACCTATTATTCTCACAGCTCCTACATTATTCAATTACGTAATACATTCACATAACATTATTACACATGTATACAATAATATAAACATATGCAATGACTGTAATATACACATTTTATATATTGTTACATACATATATTGCTTTAAGGCGGGCTGTTATTGAATTTATATATTATATAATTAGACTGAAATCATGTAAGTGTTAAGAATACTGCCTCACCTTATATTCCTCCACTCATATTGTTTAGGTAAACCGAATGAAAACTGCTATTGTTTTAAAGCACGGCAAGCATAATCGGTAAACTGAATGAAACATCGAATGGTGACGGAAACTACCAAATAATTAGGTTTTTGCGACTATCGAATAATCATTTTAATTCGGATTGCCCAACAGTAGCCAAATTCCTCCTCACTCTGCCACCACTTACCAAATGTTTATACACTCACTTCCATTGATGCCGTCCCCGCAGCTTTGGAAGGCATTCTACTGGTCTTCACGAGTGAGTATGCATAACAAGAAAAAATTTAAATTGATTATAGATTGAATTATAGATACAAAGGGAATAGTGATAGTCAAATATTTAAGAACTGGACGCAATTAGCTGGCCTTAAAATTCCATACTGTTTCCATACAATCGCGTAAAACAACTGAAAATCGATAGGACTTAAAAATAATGGAATACTAAATAAATCGAAGTATTAATAACGCATATATCGAAAATGTCTAATGCCTCAAAAAATTTCTTTGAAATAAATTGTGTGTTTTAAAGAGATATACATTCAACATTTTTTTGTCCATCATACAGTTTACCAATTATACAACATTATACAAAGTTCCTTTCGAATACAGGTCTTCACAGGCTATTCCCACAAAATTCAAAATATACATTTTATACGCCAGGTACATATTTTTAATATGTGATATTTTAATCAAAATCGTTACGGCCGTATTTTAGAAAATCAAAATTTTCCAAAAATGTTCCATGTAAAGGGTAGTTAGGGTAGAGGCATCTTTGGAAGCTACTGAACCTAAATACCAAGTTTGCTACTTATCCGACTTTTCGTTTTTGAGTTTACGCTGTTCCTAGACACACGGACCTTTTTCTGAAAAAATGCTTATTATGGATTCAGAACATGCATTTCCGGTGAAATGCATTACCATCTCTTCCTACTAGGTACGTGGTTGAGAAAGTAATCATTTACACGATTCCCTACTGAAGCTTGCAAAATTCTATGCTTACGTTTTATGTTTATGACCTTGTTTATGTGAACGTCAGCTAGAACATGTGCAGCCGTCTGCCAGCTTAACGTGTCCGGGAATGAAGCTGGTGGACGTGTTACTCAATGTTAACCTGAACCCATAATTTATAATCATCTCTGCCATGGCTTTTATGCTGCTGTTGCTCAATATTACCAACTTAGCACTCACATTTTTTAAGCTATAATTACTCATATTCATAGCTGATATCTCAGAGTTACACTTGTAACTTCTTACGAATGACTAGTACACTCACTTCCATTTATATTGTCTCCGCAGCTTTGGGAGACATTCTACTGGCCTTCACAGGTGGAGTATGTATATCAAGGAGGAGGTGTTTACCTTTTCGCGTATGCAGTGGTATCCTGTTTTACGTGCATTGTACTAGATTATTCACACATGTATCTCCACAACGCACTCCAAGTTAAAGAGAACTAATGGCGTTTAATTTCCCCATAATATTAAACAACTTTTATTCAAGCATTTCTTTCTACAACGCTTAGTTTTGGATATATTACACAGTCTTAACTTAAAGGTCTATGCATATGCCGTAACATTTGCATGTGAAAGAAAACCTGGGAAATTATCAATGTCGTAATCCAGGTTAAGGAACAATAACAATGCACCACGTGTATGTTTAGGTAAATAATAAATAATAATTGCATTAATTATTTGTCTAAAATTATTAAAAGAACTTCTATCTCAGGCTAAGCGATGCACAGAAAATATGCTTAATACTAATTTGAAACATTGCCTCATTAAGAAAACATTTTACTGTAATGAAGTGTTCTTAACCATAAGCAAGAGTGGCCTTATTTATTGGTCTGATTTCGTGTTTTGTAGAGTATAACTTCATTCAAGTTTTAATTAATCATTTTACAAAGTATATTTGAATTTGTTTGTACTGTAGGAGTTTGTTTTGGATATTATGAGTTTCATTTTGAGATTACATTGTAAGATTAAGGATTAAACATCTGACAATTGTAAATGCTTATACATTCTGTGTTCATTTTGAATGATGTCTATTACATGCATTCATATTTAGAGAGAAATAAAGGTATTTCTATTTGTTTCATGTTTATGTCTATGTCAAACACAATAAATTAGCCAATCAGAGAGAGATTCCCGATACAGCTCATCACGTTGAAGTAAGATGGTTTGTTGCATTGTAGTTCAACTGTTGGGGAGCCGAACTTAAAGTAATAGCAACCGCACGTATAGTAAAACGTTTTCGGTAGCCTTCGCCCCAAATGTAGTTTCCGGTGGCTGTTACCCCAAACTTTGTAATTTTTACTGTTTCTTTAAATATTATGTATTTATGTTTGCCTCGGCTGCGTCAGTATTTATTTTTAGAGACATGAATGTCTTAGCAGGGAGGTGGTGCGACTGAAGAATGTAGGCTTACACAGATTATAACTTATAAATCACTCCTTTTTTATTAATTCTTGACACGATTTTAATAACACTTCACTGATATAGAGAGCTGTGAGATTCTTTTGTTAATTACTTGCACTTTTTAACACGTAAACTATTTTCATCTCACACGAATACGTATTAAATTTCTCGAGGACGCATCTCGCGTCTGATTAGTAACACTGTCTGCAACCAACGCGTCCAGTTATGAGCACTGTCTACAAGCAACTGACTTGATTTCAACCGCGTAAATTTGTAAATTTCTGTATTTCAAGTCTCTGATTGGTTATTCCTAATTCAATAGAATACCTTTATTTAATTTAAGCTTTCTTCTGGTTGAGGATTGGCTATTTTATAAACTGTCTCAAAATTTACATTATTGTTGCTCCAAGAATGACTGGTAGCATTATTACACTATCTTATTCATTATTGCCTCAAGGTTACCGCATTGTTAGCAACTTTTAACCTATTATTCTCACAGCTCCTACATTATTAAATTACGTAATACATTCGCATAACATTGTTACACACGTATACAATAATATTAACATGTACAGTGACTGTAATATACACTTTTTATATATTGTTACATATACATACGGCTTTAAGGCGGGCTGTTATTATATTTTATATTACATAATTTGACTGAAATCATTTCAGTGTTAAAAAATACTGCCTCAACGTAATCATTCAGCCATCACATATTAGGTTCTCCGTAGTCACGTGTTGCATCACTAACTGCATTTCTGTGCAAGATCACGGGTCAGGAATCATTGGAATATCGATAAAAATTGCAGTAAAACAATTTGTAATGTTAGGAGGTGATTTTCAAAATTTTAACGTAGTTTAACCGAGAAGTTAGCTCTTGTCAAGCTCTCGTTTTGAACATGTGCATAAACGCTTTTGTCGTGTGTATTGTCGGAGGTCGCTTCGCAGGCCACCGCATCAGCTATTTCATGCTCTCTTGCAATTGACTGTTGTTTATGTTTCGGTTTTGGTTGTGAATAATAGTAATATAGGTTAATGTTTAAGTTTTACGTCGTGTAGGTGAAGATGCACACGACAGGGAAGGCAGTGTAAATAACAGAAATCAATAATAAAGATGGGAATACAACTAATAATGTAATACAATACTGTAAAATAACTTTGAGGAAGGTTGCTTCGTTTTGTTGTATTGTTATTTGCCCCAGTTTGGGCGCCAATTTAAAGAAGGTAGTTGTATTGTAGTTCTTATGTTGGGGAGCCGAACTTGAAGTAGTAGCAACCGCACGTATGGTAAAACGTTTCCGGTAGCCTTCGCTCCAAATGTACTTTCCGATGGCCTTTGCCCCAAGTTTAAAAAATATTAAATTTGTAATTTGACTGTTTTTTTAAATATTATATATTTATGTTTGCCTCGGCTGCGTCAGTATTATTGTTAGAGACATGGATTTCCCTGCAGGGCGCAGCGCGGTTGAAGAATGTAGGCTTACACAGATTATAATGTTTACTTCACTACATTTATTAATCCATTACACAATTTAAGTAACACTCCACTGATATGGAGAGCTGTGAGATTCTTTTATTAATTACTTGCACTTTTTAACACGTAAACTATTTTCGTCTCACACAAATACGTATTAAATTTCTCAAGGACACATCTCGCGTCCGGTTAGGAACACTGTCTACAACCAACACGTCCAGTTATGAGCGCTGTCTGCAAGCAGCTGACCTGATTTCTACCGCCTAAATTTGAAAATTTCTGTATTTCAAGTCTCTGATTGGTTATTTAACTTAAACATTTTTTCATTGTTGACTGGCTATTTTATAAACTGTCACAAAAATTACATTATTGTTTCCAAGAATGACTATTAACATTATTACACTTTCTTACTCACTATTGCCTTAAGGTTACCTCATTGTTAGCAACTTTTAACCTATTATTCTCACAGTACCTACATTATTAAATTACGTAATACATTCACATAACATTATTACATGTACACAATGATATAAATATATACAATGACTGTAATATACACTTATAATATATCGTTACATATACATATTGCTTTAAGGTGGACTGTTGTTATATTTTTTATTATATAATTTGACTAACATCATTTAAGTGTTAAACATTACTGACTCAACTTGTATCATAAAACTTAGACATATGTAAAGAAACATTGTAATTAGCTAGAAAGTGAGCTAGCAGCGGGTTAAAGTTCCGCCAACGACGCAAATTGATAAACACACCATTTGGCATAGTAGCGATGTGTAGAGAAAGGGGCCCGAGGAGAAACAAGGACGGAGATAGAGGGATAATTCCAGGAAATGCCAAGGCCTCTAGGGGAGTTGGATGAGCCATCATAAAATAAAAATAAAAAAACAAGAGTTGTGAGTGAGACAGAGATATACGAGTTTTCCCAAAGGAGTTAGACAGAAGCTTGACTTCTAAACCTGCACGATTTCTTTCTTATAGCACGTCAAGTAAATAACCAATGTAACAGAGATTAGATGAATTCACGCGAAAGCTAGCGCCATAGCAGCAAGGTATAAAAAGGAGGTCCGCTCCAAACTTCAACTCTCTTCCATCTGAAATGTTACATATTCTCTCATGTGAACTATTTGGCGGCAGATTGCCGTAGCGTGTACGTATGGGTGAGAGATAGCATTGACACAATAGCTAGGTCCACTGCAATATTCAAAGTAGCAGGAAGATGGAAACTGTGGTACAAACAGGGTGAGCCATTTAAGTTGAGACTGTGCAATATCTCCAAAACTAAGGAGGACGTTGTGATGGTATTTAGGGTCAATTTAAGTTTTACTTTCTCTACTACGTATAATAAGCAGGGGAAGTATTACATTCCACCCAAAAATTCGATACCGAGATTTCTCAGGAAATACATGTTGTGAGGTGCACTGAATGCATTGTCTGTATGTGTCTGACTGTGAACAGCATAACTCAGAAATGAAAAGTCGGATAAACACAAAACTTGTTATTTAGGTTCAGTATCTTCCAGAGATGGGACACGAAGGTTTTCAAGAAAATCCCCCACCACAGATTACCCTTTACATGGAACACTTTTAGAAAATTTTAATTTTTTAAAAAATGGCTCTAACGATTTTAATTAAAATATAATATATTTAAGATACTTTCATGATAAATAAAATGTATATCTTGAATTTTCTGGGAATGTCTCAAAAAGTATTCTTCATTGTGAACGACTTTTGCATAACTGGCAAACCATAAGAGATAGACAAAATTTTACTACACAGAAAATCGCGTTAAAATATATAATTTATGACATATACAGTTTTTGTTGAGTGAACCATTTTCGAGATATTGCTTGTTATTCCCTTAAACTTTCCAATACTTATACTTTTTCTCAAATGGGAATTCGTTATTCATTTTTTTGTCCTGGTAATGCAAAGAGAATGCAATACTCCACATAGCAACCAGATCTTAAAATGTTTGAATATCACTTAAAGCCTACCAATTCCCCTTGCATCTACAAGAAAATTAGCAATAAGATTAACATCTTGATATCTCGATTAAGATGGAGCATATGGAGAATAAGTGTTTGTAAAAATAATTTGTACAAGAGAGGAGAAAGTTATGTGAGTGTAACACATCAGATTTTTTTAAAGGGAACCTGCAATTAGGATCAATTTAAATTGGCCCTAAAATGACCCTCACAATATCTTCCAAATAAAACACAAGTAATGGAATTTACTTTTCCCCATAATATCAAGCAACTTCTATTCAACACATTTCACTCTAAAACGCTTAGTTCCGGAGATAATATACAGCCTCAACTTAAATGGTCCACCCTGTAGATAATCATATTATTAATATAAGAGAACAATTGCAATCCCCTTCAATTATTTTGTTGTTTTTGGAATACATCCAATCGCTAATGAAATTTCTCTTATAATTGCCTTCATCCACAATATCCTGAGACACTACAAAGATAGATAACTAAGAGCAGGTTTTATTCGTAGTTCTACCGACTGCCGGCCAGCAGAGAACTTCTGAGAACTTCAACCTAGGATTCTGAGGCAGTATTTTTAACACTTAAATGATTTCAGTCAAATTATATAATATAAAATATAGTAACAGCCCACCTTAAAGCAATATGTGTATGTAACAAGATATAAAAAGTGTATATTACAGTCATTGTATATGTTTATATTATTGTATACATGTAATAATGTTATCTCAATGTATTATGTAATTTAATAATGTAGGAGCTGTGAGAATAATAGTTAAAAGTTGTTAACAATGAGGTAACCTTGAGGCAATAATGACTAAGAAAATTTAATAATGCTACTAGTTATTATTGAAGCAACAATAATGTAAATTTTGAGACAGTTTATAAATAGCAAATCAACAACCAGAAAAAGCTTTAGTGAAATGAAGGTATTCTATTGGAGTAGTCTTAGCCAATCAGAAATTGAAATACAGAAATTTACAAATTTAGGCGGTAGAAATCAAGTCAGTTGCTTGTAAACAGCGCTCATAACTGGACGCGTTGGTTGTAGACAGTGTTCCTAACCGGACGCTAGATGCGTCCTCGAAAAATTTAATATGTATTCAGTGTGAGACGAAAATAGTTTACGTGTTTAAAAAGTGCAAGTATTTAATAAAAGAATCTTACAGCTCCCTATATCAGTGAAGTGTTATTTAAATCGTGTCAAGAATTAATAAAAAGGAGTGAATTAAAAATTATAATCTGTGTAAGCCTACATTCTTCAGCCGCACCACGCCTTGCAAAGAAATCCATGTCTTTAACAATAATACTGACGTAGCCGAGGCAAACATGAATATATAATATTTAAAGAAACAGTCAAAATTACAAAGTTAATATTTTTAAAAACATCTTTTGGGGCAAAGACCACCGGAAAGTAAATTTGGGGCGAAGGCTACTGGGTACCATACGTGCGGTTGCAACTACTTCAAGTTCGGCTCCCCAACAGTTGAATTACAATACAACTCCTACTTCACATTGGCTTTCCATACATAGCAGCATCAAAACATTCCACTTCAAATTGGCTCCCAAAACGTGGGGCAAATAACAATACAACTCCTAAAATTGAACAGCTTCAAATTGGCTTTCTATACTTAAGCAACAACCTACTTCAATTCACTATCAAATATGAGATATCACGTGTATACGTTATATTAATGCTATCATTGTGAATGTCCCTCAAGATTCACTGTTTGAAGACTGATGACCTTTGTTGTCTAGTGGCCTGCCTGTGGCAGTTACAGTGCTTTTGCTTTGCACTTGGCCACGCACGGCTACCAGAACAGTTGCAATTACAATGATAATGAGCACATGCCTTATAATAAGAGATGTTGGAAAAATTTTCCTTGTCTATCCATACGTTTCTCGCATCTTCTCTGGAAATTTTCATTCAACACTCGAGAGATCACTATCTGAAATTAAGTAAATTTCTCGTCTGATGTTCTCTTTTAGTTCTTCCAATGTAAGGGGGTTTGTTGCATACACTTCATTTATACGTGATAAACAATTATGGATAGGTTTCCATAATTGAATTTTGCGAAATGATAGAGTAAGTGATCCACTTAATATTCTTCTCTGACGGATCATGGTTTCAACTGGCTATGTTTCGTCGCAAAATCGCAGATATTGGATTACAGAGAAACCCGATTTTACACACGAGATTCCCTTGCAGATGCAAAAATTCGTGCACATAAATGCATACAAAATAATAAGACCTATATTTTTTGAGCAGATAATAATGTAAAGAGGTACAGAAATAACCTACTAACACCAATATTTGAACAGATAGCCGACTTCGAATATCAATCCGGATTTTTCTAATAAGACTTTTGCTACCGCAAATAGAACTGACGAGTCATTAAATTTACTTCAGGAAAGTTTTGAGATAGGGTAATTAGTAAGGAATTATGGCATTCACGATCCCCTAATTTAACTGAATGTGATTTTTATTTATGGAAAAAATAAGGCCTGTGCAACAAACCTCATAAATTCTTAGTACTAAAAGAAAGCACCAAGCGAGAAATTCGCTTAATTTCAGATTTGGATCTCTCAAGTGTGAATGAGCATTTTCTAAAAAGATGCCAGAAATGTCTGAATAGAGAAGGACAACATTTCCAACATCTCTTATGATAATGTATGTGCTTATTACCACTGCAATTCACACTACACAATGTGAGGCGGTGGCGAGATATTCTAAATATTTCGGCGGGAGTTGGTGCTGCGACGATCGGTGCTCAAGTAGCCGCGCGGCGGCCGCATTGTGATGAAAAGCACTGTAGTGTATTGTCATTTCATTTATTCTGTGGGCGGCATATGGTTACGGATATTAATATCCATTATAGTAATGAGGAATCTAAACCCGCAGTCTCTCGAAATCGAGTTCACAGACCCTAGACACGAGCCATTTCTGTCAGTGCTTATATTTTGTTTCATTACTATGAGCACTAATGCAAGGTTCAATCAGTGAAAAACTAGATGTCACGGACAGTGGTTATTGATTCGATAGCCATTTTGGTTTTTAGTTGACCCCTTTATAGCGTTTGAGAACCACTTGTGTAGCACAAAAGCTGAAGTATTTATTTTAAACAGCTGTTTAACAACCCTACATACAGCAAAAGCAAATGCTCGAATTAGGAGCCATATTCAATTACACAGACGTGATGGGAAGTATGAAAATTATTTTTCCCCTATTTCTTATCTGCACTTCCGCATGGTAAAACTGGAGCGGACGAAATGACTATAAATCTTCTTGAAGTTGGAAAAAAATATCTGCAGGCGGCGATAATTCTAAGAGGATTAAATTCAACTTACAGTGTTGCCAGAAAGTTCACATTTATAGAGGAGTCCGGTATGGACACTGTGCCAAGCAGTGGACATTGCAAAAACAAGTATATATGTACGACGCGAGATACAAATTGAATGCGGATTTCCTTATTTGAGGAAACGATTTCGTACGTTGTCCAGGATTGCCAACGCATGCATTGGAATCCCGCTAGATGGCCTTCAAAAACCCGCAATTTTCCAAGCAAAATCTGTAGAATTTGAACGTAGATATTATCATTATTGGCCTTCCAAACCAAAACTCATCTAGCTACCAACTACAAAGGACATTGGTGTTTACCCGAAACATACACAGTGCAAATATGCAAGCAAGATTACCATTAATTAGGTAAAGCACAACTTCGATCCTCTGCATAATATTATAAGCTAACCTGGACTAGTGTCATTTTACTAACTCTACCCACAAATACAATATCCAGTTTTAACCGGAAATAACCGGTCAGTGGCCCGTATTCTTGAGGTATCGGGTTCAATTCCCGGCGACTGTCCACTCTGGCCCATGGGTTTTTCGTGGTTTCCCCGGGTCACCTGGATGCTCAGGTGCCGTATCTTCTACCACGACTCTCCTCCCTCTCATTTCCTGTAACCATCATCTTCCTTGTCATCTGTTTCAGGGTTATAGGACCAGGCGCCGGTGTTCGGCGGGTTGCGGCTGGGCGATGGCTTGCACACTGTAGATGTTTCTTCCCTGGCGTCGCTGTGAGGACCGCTCAGTTATGTCTCTCCTCAGAATCTGCTTCGCCCCGGGAGCGCTGGAGATTGGTTGCTTGTGGCAGGGACCGGGTGGGCAGTATGCGTTCTATCTGGAAACATTAGGGATCCCGAACCTGCTTCTGCCCGTCATCCGGATTTGGTCACTCTATAGTTCTCTACCCTAATGCCTTCCTCCCAGGGGTCACGTTGGAGAGCAAAAATGAACCGTTACGGCCTCTACGTGCCCCTTCGTGACATGTACCTTTATCTTTAACCGAAAAGACACAAAACAAAGCATTCTTTCCAAAAATGGTGTGGAGCAACATAACGTATAAACAAAAGTCGGAAGAATTCCAAACTTGCTAAGTTTGATCACACAACAGTGACCTAACACTTGTTTCCTGCGTATCAGCCTACTTCTTCTTTAAGACATTTCATTCTGGGCCTGGATGTCATCTTTCATCACTACATGTGCGCCACATTAGTATCGCTTGTCGGGAACTAGTTACCTCAATATTCGTTTACAACTTGAGTCATCCTTGCACGGAGTTGCAAGTAAATTTGTTTATTACATTGTGTTGCTTATCGCTTCGAATATGGGTCACAGGCCACAGATGACAGGTTAGTCAGCACTGCATTGCATTAAGATGATTATTCGCATACGATTATAGATGCAGGAGTTTTTATACATCGCGGATAGATGGGCATGAATAAACAATCAATGCTGTTTAGTAGCAAAATATGCGCGGACCGCTAGCTCAAACAACTACGTCGTTCATATTGAAACGCTGTTACATCTAATCGTTACTAGTAACCGTTAATGTAACTGCGATAACCATGAAAACAAATAACTTAATCGTTGCTTATAATCGTTACATGTAACGTCGCGGCGTCTAAAATAACTGTTTGTCACATCCCTATTAGTGACAGAATGTGTAGTTTATAAAATGCTTTAATTATATAATTTAGGGGAAAATAGATAAAGGAATACATAAAATAGTTACAAAAAATTTCAGAGCTCTATCTGATCTCGTATTTAAAATACTTAAACCAGCCTTGCATTTCAAATGAGACCCTTAGTTGTGGCTAAATTATAGGACAAGCTTTTGGCTTATTTTAAAAATGAGTTTGTCTAAAAATTAAGCAGATCAATGCTTGGAAGGTTTGTTAGGTGAAACTAAAATACAGAGTTGTCAAATATGGAAGTCCAAGGGGGAGGGGGTAAATTAACTGTTTTATTTAATTTTTATTGCTCTTGGAAGTCAAATTAACCACAATGCAATCCTTTGCAGTAGTTGTAACGGTGTTAATGTCTTTATAGTATATAATCGCACATGGCTTCCGAGGTGTGATGGTTAGGGTATTTGCCTACCGCGTGTTTGACTAGATTTCATACCTTTTTTTTTCATTTTTGGTTAATCCTTAATGGTTATTCGTAGGTATTCTCATTCATCAGCTATGTTGTGGAAGAGCATAAGTATTACGCTTTCTATTTCCCATTTGTTTCACTCTGGAGTGCCCAGACACACCTGAGATTTAATGCAGTGCATAATGCGTAATAAGCTGCAGTTAAAAGCAAATTGAGGATTGGGGAATCTCATATATTTACAAAACATCGAATAACGTAACCCCATAACAGTAGGTAAGATTTCATAAGTAAAATACACATAAGGACTAAGATACGGAATTACGTTATGGGTAAATATTACAGTAAGAGAAATGGATAAAGTCGTTAAACTGCAAAAAAATCTATTAGAATAATAAGCAAAATGGAAAACAAACAAATTCGCAGGGGGGTGTTTATGAATCAAAACTTGTTAACAGTGCCATGTGTATATATATGGATGCATAAAAACTGTGATAAATATAAATATTCAAAAAATTCCAGTGTACGTAACCATAATTTAAGAAACAATGATGATTATTATAGAATAACATTAAGGGGAACTCCAAATAATCGTGCCATAGAAGTTAGAGGAAGAGAATTATTCAATAAATTACCCAGAGAAATAAAGAACATAAACCAGTCAAATGTAATGATGAAAACAATAAACAAATACTTAATAGAAAATGAATTTTATATTATAGATGAATTTAGATATGGTAAAGCAACGTAAAGTGAAAATGATATTTAAGGTAAACCTAATGTAAATGCAATGTAAAGAAAGTAATGTAAAATTATAAGCTGTACTTGTTAAATTATTTTGTAATTGGAAATGTCCTTTAAATTTATTTAAAAGGATGATAATAAATAAATAATAATAAGATTAAAAAATAACTAAGAAGGAATGACCTTCATATTCAGGTATGTAGGATGAATATTTTGAAAAATAATCTCACAAAATTAGATACTAAATAATACAATAAACTGTCAGCAAATATTAAAGAAATAAATAATTTAAAACAATTTAATAAAGAAGTTAAAACCGTTTTACTACAGCATACCTTTTATTCAGTAGGGATATATATATATATATATATATATATATATATATATATATATATATGAGTGTTATAGTTGTAATTATGCACATTGTAAAACCATTTATGTATATTGTGTTATTCATTTTATGACCATATCTTGTAATGTGATCTAAAGGCTGAATAAAACAAATAAATAAACCCTAAAATAATTAGTTCTCCAATAAACCTTTATACCTGGATATGGCTGGGGTGAATGAAAATTTATACTCTACTTAGATATTGCTATCAAGTTTGTGCGAGTTACGAGGGGTTATATCTAACTGAAGAAATGCCAACAAAAATAATTTTTTTTATCATTTTTACTTTCTACACTATGTATAGTAAGTAGGGAGATTTCACCGAAAATGCATGTTTTAAGATCCTCTGAATCGAAAGAAAATTAGAAAAAGGTCTGTATGTGTGTGGATGTGTGTCTGTAAACAGCATAACCCAAAAACGAAAAGTCGGATAAATACCAAACTTGGTATTTAGGTTCAATATTTTTTCAAAAATGACACAAAGATTATCAAGAATACACCTCCACCCTAGACTACCCTTTACATTTTCGAAAAATGTTATTTTCTCAAAAATGGCTGCAACGATTTTGATTAAAATATGACATATTTAAGATATTTTCATGACAAATGAAATGTATATTTTGAATTCCCTAGGAATGCCCAGAAGTACTCTTCATTCTCAGTGGCTTTTGCATAACTGTAAACCGTAAGAGATAGACAGTTTTTCTGCACAAAAAATGTAAATCCTGTTAAAACACATAATTTATGTCATATAATATTTTGTGGAGTGAACCATTTTCAAGATATTCCTTGTTATGTGTTAGAATTTTCCAATATTTATATTTTTTCTCAAATGGGAATTCGTTATTCGTTTTTTATGTCGTGGACAAGCAAAGAGAATGGAATGCTGCACATAGCAACCAGCTCTTAAAAGATTTGACTGTTGCTTAAAGCCTTCCATATTTCCCTTACGCCTATAAGAAAATTAGCAATAAGTTTAAATGAAGTAGATGGGAAATAAGCGTTTGTAAAAATAGTTTGCACAAGAGCAGAGAAAGTCATGTGAGTGCAGCACATCAGAATTCCTTATTTACGTTCTTAATAAAGAATATAGCCGAATAATCCCTAAATTTCCAGTCCCCTTAAAGCCCACTGGAGGTTATACGATGCTTTTCGCCAAATACTAGTAGCCAAGAGGTCTGATCTGGCGAGAAAACCGCTAACTTGGCAACCAGAATATTTCGCTTTGTTATGGTATCGGAGGTTGGGCTTTTGTGCTTTTGGTTGCCAGGAAATCCTGTAATGTATGTACCCAAGTCTATTTCACAAAGTGCTGTTTACCAGCTTCTGTAAGCAATAAAGGAAGAACGTTATATGGAATGGGAAAAATACGTTTTCCTGCAGTTTTACGCGCAGATTTGTAAAATTGAAGACCTGCCTCGAAAAACGCTGTAAACACATTTTACGATCGTTAGGTTTTCGTTTATTTATGTATCTGCACAGTGCGTGCAATCTCGTAGCAATATTTGCACTATAGCTTCATGTCAAAAGTTTTTTTGCAATTATCTGACCTGGTTATGGTTGTCGTAAGTATGGGGAAATATATTTAGGACAGAATCTATGGAATGGGAATTATAAGCTAGGGGGGGGGACTTCAAGGGATTAAAATGTCGTTGAAATTGCACTAGGTTTTGATTTTGGCCTTATCAGCAACTTACAAGGAAATCTTTACCACTTAAACATACACTATTGTCTATTAATCTGCATAGAATATAGGAACCTCTATTGTTAACAGTCAACCAAACAAAACAATAATGCTCGGGGATGGAGGTATGTTCAAACTGAAAAAGCAACTAGCTTTATATACAGTGAAGAAGATAGTTGCTTCGTTTTGTTATTTGCCCCACGTTTTGGGAGGCAATTTGAAGAAGGTTTGTTGCTGCTAATATGGAAAATCACTTTGAAGATTATTATATTTGGACTGTTAGGGAACCAAACTTGAAGTAGTTGCAACTGCGAGTATTGTAAAAAGTTTCCGGGGGCCTTTGCCTACCCCCAAAGAATTTTAAAAAATATTAACTTTGTAAGTTGACTGTTTCTTTAAATATTATATATATGTTTGCCTAGGCTGCGTCAGTATTTTTGTTAGAGGCATGGATGTCTTAGCAGGGCGTAGTGCGGCTGAAGAATGTGGGCTTACAGAGATTATAATTTTGAATTCACCCCTTTTTATTAATTCTTAACACGATTTTAATAACACTTCACTGATATACAGAGCTGTGAGATTCTTTTCTTAATTACTTCCACTTTTTAACACGTAAACTACTTTCTCACACAAAATACGTATTAAATTTCTCGAGGACACATCTCGCGTCCAGTTATGATCACTGTCTACAAGCAACTGACTTGATTTCAACCGCCTAAATTTGTAAATTTCTATATTTCAAGTCTCTGATTGGTTATTCCTAATCCAATAGAATACTTTTACTTAACTTAAGCTTTTTTCTGGTTGTTGATTGGCTGTTTCATAAACTGTCACAAAAATTACATTATTGTTGCACCAAGAATAACCTAGTAACATTATTGCACTTTCTTACTCATTATTGCCTCAAGGTTACCTCATTGTTAGCAACTTTTAACCTATTATTCTCACAGCTCCTACAATATTAAATTACGTAATATATTCACATAATATTATTGAACATGTATACATTAATATAAACATTTTTAATGACTGTAATATATACTATTCATATATTGTTACATACATATATTGCTTTAAAGCGGGCTCTTATTATATTTTTTATTATATAACTTCAATAAAATAATTTAAGTGTTAAAAATACTGCCTCAACGGTTTTGCCAAAGTAAATAAAAAAAAGTTAGCCTTCTAGAGTATTTTCTAGAAGCTGTATAAAGGCACACTTAGTAGCTAGAGAAAGTCGTTTGGATATAAAAATTCAAATAGTGCAAAACTAGTGTCTCCTGTTAAATCTCGATATCGACTTTTGGGTGGAATGCAACACTTTCTCTACCCAGTATAAGTGGTAAAGAAATTGTGGGCTTTATTAAGTAAATACATGTAAAGCACATGGAACACATTGTTGCTTTCTCTACTACGTATAGTAAGTAGGGGAAGTATTGTATTCCACCCAAAATTTCGATACCAAGATTTCACCGGAAATATATGGTTTGAGACACCCTGAATCCAAAAAAAAAGCATTTTTGGAAACATGTCCATGTGTGTGTCCGTATGTATGTGCCTGTGAATAGCATAACTCAGAAACGAACAGTCGGATAAACACCAAACTTGTTATTTAGGTTCAGTATCTTCCAGAGATGCGACACGAAAAGAAAATCCACCCACCCCAGATTACCCTTTACATGGAAAAGTTTTCGAAAATTTTAATTTTCTTAAAAATGGCTAACGATTTTGATTAAAATATCATATATGACAAATAAAATGTATATATCTTGAATTTTCTGAGAATTTATCCAAAAGTATTCTTCATTGCGAACGACTTGTGCATAACTGGTAAGCCATAAGGGATAGACAAAATGTTACTACACAAGAAATGTAGATCGCGTTAAAATACACAATTTATGTCATATACATTTTTTTGTTGAGTGAACCATTTTCAAGATATTGCTTGCTATTCCCTTATATTTTTCAATACCTATTTTCTCAAATGGGAATTCGTTATTTATTTTTTTGTCTTGGATATGCAAAGAGTATTAATCTGTGGCAAAGAGAATGGTGCTGCACATAGCAACCAGCTATTAAGAGATATGTCTATGCTTAAAGGCTACTGTATTTCTATATTGCCCTTGCAATTACAAAACAAGGGGAACATAGTACGCGTTAAACGATGGTCAAATATTTTTAGAACTGGTCGTTATGTGTAAAATGTAATTCTCTTTGCATGTCAAAATATCGTTTCTGGAAATGTTTATCTCGATTAATATTAAATAGATGGAGAATAAGAGTTTGTAAAAATAGTTTGTACAAGAGTAGAGAAACTCATGTGAGGGTAACACATCAGATTTTTGCATTACTTTCCCAGAGATTCACCAAATTTCACAGTAAATATTCGTGTAAGGATGGATGTACACGCATGTGCAACGTAATTCCATTAATTTTAAGCCCAAAGTTTGTTTATTTCATATCCCCAGCGCTTCTTTTATGCAAAGCCAGAAAGTTTTTGTATTTGGAGGCAAGGGCTAATTAGGGATGCTGTGCAGTGTACAAAGAATGGTAATGAAGCAGATTTCTGTACTGGTTGATTGGATCAATGTCAGACACGGCACAGTTTATGTTGGAACATGTCCTACAATATGAGTAAACACGGCACCAGGCAGATAACGGTAGGTGGAGTGTATCTACCTCTTGCAATGGTAAACTGAAATGCGTGACTTTGCATGTCTTGCGACGTTTCCCAACTTCCTCTGCGACTTTCCCTCTCGCTTTATTTCCCTTTGTTTCTTTTCCTTTAGAAGTGCGTGGTTTATGCCTCTAACAGGCAATAAAATTCTTATGTTTAACGCTTCCATGACTTTTTCTCCACGATACCATTGTATCTCATATGAACTGCACAGGGTTATTCAAAAGGAAAGAACAAACTTCAAACAATTATTTCTAATGAACGACAATAGATGGCGACACATGCGATACATCATTGAATAGAGGAAAGTTCAAAATTTTATTTTATGTGTTCAAAATAACACCATTTGTTATGCGAGGACGGCCAGTGCTTTTCTGTTTGCATGCGCAACCTTGAACTTACAACAAAACGCACGCTGCAATGAAACAATGGATTCACTCTTTGCATAATGCAGCACACAAAACGTCGCCATTTCCTCGTAAACAAACACAGTACCGCTGAAGGCACTGAACGAAACTAATAGGTGGGGCTTAAAACTTTGAACTTTGCTCTTTTCAGTGATGTTTTGTATGTGTCGCTATCTATTGTCGTTCATTAGAAATGAATATTTAAAATCTGTTCCTAAATTATTCACATAAAAAGTGTTTCCTCTATTTACTCTACACTGATCGCAAAAAACAATTGCCCAGAAAGGTTTAAAAACACAAGAAACGTCAATTTAACGACCGTTTAGCTAATGGAAAATTTGATATGTGATACTCATATGGCTTTCACTACTCAGTATGAGAAACTAGGACTGTGAGAATAATAGGTTAAAAGTTGCTAACAATGAGGTAACAATGAGGTAACCTTGAGGCAATAATTAGTAAGAAAGTGTAATAATGCTACTAGTCCTTCTTGGAGTAACAATAATGTAATTTTTGTGACATTTTATAAAATAGTCAATCAACAAGCAGAAGAAAGCTTAAGTTAAATAAAAGTATTCTATTGGATTAGGAATAGCCAATCAGAAACTTGAAATACAGAAATTTACAAATTTAGGCGGTAGAAATCAAGTCAGTTTCTTGTAGACAGCGCTCATAACTGGACGTGTTGGTTGTAGACAGTGTTCCTAACCGGACGCGAAATGCGTCCTCGAGAAATTTAATACTTATTTGTATGAGACGAAAATAGTTTACATGTTAAAAAGTGCAAGTAATTAATAAAAAAAATCTCACAGCTCTCTATATCAGTGAAGTATTATTTAAATCGTGTCAAGCATTAATAAAAGGAGTGAAGTGAAGATTATATCTGTGTAAGCCTACAATAATAATACAACAAACAATCTTCTTCAGAATAGATGCTAAAGCTACGTAACTAAAGTCTACCAGTTATACATATTTTAACATAACAAATGTAATAGTGAATTGTAAATATCATATGTGGTTTATCTAAAATACAAGTGAAATAATTAACAGAATACGTGTGTGCAAAATATTTTAACATGTTGCATATCCAACACTGGCAAGACATAAGTGCTCTCCGACACAAATACACCAGCCGTGGCACAATTATAAAATAATAATTACAACATACTAACACACACACACACACACACACACACACACACACACAAGAATACAGATATACGATCATCAGATTCTAGTCTACGAGAACGTTAAGATACGACACGAGAGTACGGCATCAAGACGACCTTCAGTACATATGCAGCATCCATCATCAACAACGTAGTGGGGGACCTACCAAGGAAACCGCTACACACTGATACTTTGTTTTCTCTCTCTTGGTTTACCAAATATTATACCAAGTTACACAAAATTAATTCAGAATGAAGGAAATTTCACAGGAGATTCACAGAAAATTAAACAATACATTTTATTGCATGACACTTTAATCAAAATCATTAGAGCTGGAGTAAATTTAAAATAACAAAGCTTTTTCCATGTAAATAGTAGTTTAGAGTAGGGATTCCTTTTTGGAAAGCTTCGGTCGCTTCCTGGGAAGATACTGAACTTAAATAACAATTTTGATATTTATTAAACATTTTACTTTTTAATTGTGCTGTTTACAGACATGTGTACGCACACACTCTGACCTTTTTATAAAAGTTTTTGTTTCGTTTCAGTGGACTTCAAAACATGAATCTCTGATGAAATTTTGAAATCTAATTTTTACACTACAATACTCCTAGCTGCTAGATACGAGGTAGAGAAAGCAAAAATCATATGTTCATACTCGCATGACTTTCTCTATCTGTTCTCTAAACTGTACTATTCATATGTGAAGTGACTCTTCTATCCACTTTATCTTAATCAGAATAAATAGCATCATATAAAAGGTTGAAAGCAAAATGACACCTCAATTTTAATTAAATTAGCTCATACAAAACAAATCTGATCTGTGACATTCTTATGGCTCTCTCCAACCATTCCTACATATCTACCATAAATACACATAAAAGTGTATTTTCATGTACTTCACGTTGATTGTCGTAAATATTTGCACAGCTGATTCCATTACACAATTTGTGTAATGTGTCGGTTTCTTCTGTATAATTTACCCTAATCACGATAATTAATTTTCTAAGAAGAGATCAAAGCACATTGCATCTCAATTTAATTACATACAAGTAACCTCATGTCAAAAAATCTGATATAGGTATTCACATGGTTTTCTGTAGCCACCATAATTTATTTCCTTCTCCTCTACGTATAGTAAATAGGGGAAGTATTGTAATCCATTCAAAAATTCTATATGGATATTTCACCGGAAGTACATGTTTTTAGGCTCCTGAATCCCCCCAAAATATATTTTTTTAGGGAAAGTTTCGTGTGTGTGTGTGTCTGTAAATAGCATAACTGAAAAACGAAACGTCGGATAAACACCAAACTTGGTATTTAGATTCAGTATCTTCCAAAGATACGACAAGAAGATCTCCAGGAAAATCCCCACACCAGACTGCACTTTACATGGAACGTTTTTCGAAAATTTTCTGGGAAATTCCCCAAACATCCTCTCCTTTCTGAATCCTTTTTGCATAACTAATAAACCCTAAGAGAGAGGCAAAATATAACCTATCATATCAGTCTCTGCAAATGTCTATCTCGATTAACATGAAGTACATGGAGAATAAGCGTTTGTAAAAATAGTTTTATACAAGAGCAGAGAAAGCCATGTGAGTGTAACACATCAGATTTTTCATCCCTCTTCTACTCACTACTCCTTCGAAATTATATCTCTCTATCTATTATGCTAATCGGTGTATACGTTTGCATAAATAATTATTTTATTTCGGGAAACAAACGAATGATGACCAAGCGGTTCCAAAAATGTTATGTCGGAAGTGGTTAATACCACAAAACATTAATCTGACTTAGATCGTGTGTATCAGAGAAATCGATGTTTTTCTTTCTCTTATCTTTTACCAGTTATACAAAATTATACAAAATTTGTTCAAAATTAAGGGAACCTCGCAGGCGATTTATAGAAAGTTCAAGATAATACATTTGATTTATATATCTTAAATATAAGATGTCGTAACGTTTTCTATTCTCCTTGTTTGTCGATCTTCTTGATGTTTATGGAAATAAATGTTTGTAGAAATGGATTCTACGCATCTCGTTGTAGGTATAATATCAATACAAGAGCTGAAGTGATATTCAAATGTTAAAAAAGCTGCGCGCTATATGCTGCTTATGAGATTCCATACTATTGATTCTATTTCCTCTATCTCCCCTTTACCTTCAATTAAATATGTAATGAAACTGTTTCTTCAAGAGTTTATCTGGACTGACAAGAAGTATATATAAAGACATCTAAGTGTTGCGGTTACATAAATTTCTCCACCCACTATCGTTCATCTGCACATGCTTCCCACGGTAGTCTTACAAAAGCTTATTTTTCTATCTACTTTATGTTAATCGTGATAAACCTTTGCAGAAATAGTTTCATTGTAGGTATAAGGGGATAGAGGAAGCCACGGCCAGGTGCTATGGCTTTAAAATTCCATAGTCTTTCTATGATATTGCAAGAGACAAGTGAATAGCGACAGGAGTTTAAAAAGATTACAAGCTATTGTATTGAACAATTATTGAGGGATATCTCAGAAATAGCTTATACCACAAAAAGTTGTTTGAATTAAAGAGGTTTTAAATACATCTAAATTATTTTGTGTAGTATCTCTAAACGTTTACCAGTTATAAAAGAACTTTTCAAAGTCTTTACCGAATGAAGAGGACTTCAGAGACTATTTCCATAAAGTTCAAGATATATATTTTGTTTGTCATGAAAATATCTTAAACATATACTACTTTAAACAAAATAGTTGGAGCTGTTTTTGAGAAAATCTAAAATTTCAAAAAATCTTCCATGTAAAGAGTAGTTTGGAATGGGGGGCTGTTCTTGAAAATCTTAGCGTTGCAACCTTGTGAGATACTGAACCTAAATACCAAGTTTGGGATTTATCGAAATTTCATTTCCAAGTCAGTTTGTTCACACAGATACACACGGACACATGCAGGCATTTTTCTAATTTTATTTGGATTAAGGGGCTTCAAAACATGTTTCTGGCGAAATCTCCATATCAAATTTTTAGGTGGAATGCAGTAACTTCTTTATGTACTACGTACGTGCAAGAGAAAGTAATATACTTTTGTACGGATACCCAGGGTAACGTGTGAAACTCGCATTCGGTTCCCGTTGACCGTCCACTAAGAATTGGGTTTTTCGTGGTTTTTCCTGGTCGTTAGGCAAATGCTGCAGCTGGGGTGATCTCTCGTCTACCACGATTTCCTTTTTTTCATTTCCCTTTCATTCCGTTTACTTCTCATCTTTGAGGTGTGCTTAGGTTTCGTGGCGTATGGCGGTGCCGAAAAATGAGTGGGATGCTTGCTCAAAGGAAAGTACTTCCCGTGGATACTAGAGCGCTGCTTGGTAAACGGGTCGTTCACTGCCCTTTCTAGGCAGCTCCAGCTGTGGAACGGGTCTTCGATCTTGGAATTGTTAAGTACGTGTCTGTGTGGCCTGTCTGCCTGTAGCCTCCTGTGTTTCCTTCAGTTCATCCCTTCCTCCTGGGAGTATTAGCGACAATAGATTTACTGTAGGACTCTGACAAGGAAACGTTTGCGGGGTGTTTTACTCCCCGGAGAAGTGAGGGGGACAGTACCACGTGGCAGTTCACAGTGATGTCATAAATATGTCTACTATATACATTAAAAATATCGCGCAACATAAGTATTACAGCGTGTGTCACTTGGAGTAGTGTGTAATTGTTTTATAGTAATTTATGAAGTTTTTTACAATGCCCAGTATGAAAGTAGGTAAATAAATGCAAAGTAATACGAAGTAATCTCCATTCATTCGTTCGCCATATTAATCTTCACTTGTATTCAGCATTTCTAGCACAGAGCGTTTGTTTTCTAAGCGTGTGCTGATATGTTGTAAGACAGCCTTAGTCTTTCTCAGACAGCACTAGAATTGTTGATGTCAACACATTCCTTACCGACACATTCTCGTCTGAGGAACACAGTATGTGAATTGCAGTGTGCGGGGTGTTCCCCTCTGTTGTATAACCTAACCTAACCCTTGTAAGAATAATTTGTAGAAGACATACAGAGTGGACCATTTAAGTTGAGACTGTACAATATCTCCTAAAGTAAGCGTTGTGGAAAGAAACGTCTTGAATGAAAGTTCCTTGATATTGACGTTATGATGGTCATTTTAGTCTCAATTTAATCTTTTTTAAATGCGAACCTACATTTTTACTTTCTCTACTACGTATAGGAAGTAGGGGAAGTATTGTATTCCACCCAAAAATTCTATTTCATCGGAAATACATCTTTTGAGACCCCTGAATCCAAAAAGAGCGTTTTTGGAAACATGTCCGTGTGTATGTCTGTGTGCTTTGAACAGCATAACTCAAAAACCAACAGTCGGATAAACACCAAACTTGGTATTTAGGTTCAGTATCTTGTAGAAATGCAACACAAAGGTTTTCAAGAAAATCCCTCCACCCCAGATTACCCTTTACATAGAAAATTTTTTGAAAATTTTAATTTTCTCAAAATGGCTCTAATGATTTTAATTAAAATATTATATGTTTAAGATATTTTAATGACAAATTAAATGAATATCTCGAATTTTCTAGGAATGTCTCCAAAAGTATTCTTCATTGTGAACGACTTTTGCATAACTGGTAAACCATAAGAGATAGACAAAATGTTACTACACAAAAAATGTCGATCGCGTTAAAATTCAAAATTTACATCCTATACATTTTTTTTGTTGAGTGAACGATTTTTGAGATATGGCTTGTTATGCCCTTAAATTTTCTAATACTTATACTTTTTCTCAAATTCATTATTCATTTTTTTGTCCTGGTAATGCAAAGAGAATGGAATACTCCACATAGCAACCAGCTCTTAAAATATTTGTTTATAGCTTAAAGCCTACCAATTCCCCTTGCATCTGCAAGTAAATTAGCAATAAGATTAACATCTCGATATCTCGATTAACATAAAGCATATGGAGAATAAGCATTTGTAAAAATAGTTTGTACAGCAGTAGAGAAAGTCATGTTAGTGTAACACATCAGATGTTTTATGTTGGTTTTCTCATTCGTATTAAAAAACTAAACACTTTTATAAAGCACTTTGCAATTGTCCTTACATTAACGTAAATAACAACAAAAATTCTGAATGGCTGTTTACGAAGAGCGCAATGAATGGTTTGGGCCATCCATGGATGTTCATTTCATGGTCAAGTTACGTTTCGTAATTGGGAACGAAAGTTTTGTATTTTATTTCCTTATCACAAAATAAACTGAGGCAGTATTTTATATCACAACACTGTGAATGCCAGAGTGATTGTAGTGTAAATTAACATTATTGTATGACAATGATTTGAGATTTTTGTTAATTATAAGCATTGTTATGAAATAAGTTTACATGGCCTCACTGAAACTGACAATAGGAGCGGGTAACAATGAGCGAGGGGGTGAGTTGTTTATCAATTATAAGAGACAAACAAATGACGTCAGAGTAGCGCGCCTTTCTTTAGAAATGGAGGGAATATCCTCCCTGGAGCATATGTGTTCGTAATTTTGGTTGGATATAAAAATAGACGCTAATGTTGGCGCGTTTTATTAACCAATAGCAGCTCGATTATAATCTTTAGGCATGTCGGGGTGAGGGAGTATAAATTCCGTGCCAGAGACGGGTAACGCACAGTTCAACAGAATCATTCACGGGTTACACGTCGCGCAGTTCTACAGAATCTCTCGCGTCGTAAAGTTAGTTACAAAATGTGAAATACTAGAATTAATAATGAGCGGCAAATAAGTGATTATAGTTACATTCGAAAGTATAACAGTTTCAGTCGGGCGTGTATTAAGAGTAATTATGTGAAATTAATTAATTGTGACGGTAATAAAAGTGTAAAAACAAATTCTTTTATCAGTGTTATCTTTTAGTAGCAACTCCGTTCCGTTTACACACCCTGTTTAAGAGATTTGCTCGACTTGTAATAATAGCTAGCCGGAGGACAAAAGACCCAAAATTCAAACTAGTAATACAATAACAGGCACTCAGCAAATAAGATAACACGAAAGTTACCGCGACAAAGCAGCTTTTTATAAACCATTATCTAATGAGAAAACAACATGCAAAATATAGGTTCACATTAAAAACAAATAAATTGACCCTAAAATGACCATCATAGCGTCCTCCAAACAAAACACGACAAATTACATCTACTTTTCCCCACAATATCAAGTAACTTTTATCAATATATTTCTTTCTACAACGCTTAGTTTTGGAGATATTATACAGTCTCAGATTAAATGGTTTAACATAAATTTATATAAACCATAGTATATATCTCGTCTAATATGGAAATAAAGCACCTGGTTATGGTTTATTACGGGTTTTTGAATATTTAATAGGAATTGGGTTATTAATTAATGTGTTTTGATTATCAATTAGAGTAATAAAAATAAACCACAGAGAATAGATATTTTTGTGAATGCAAAATATGAACTTTTTATTTAAGCTGCACGTACAGACACAAAGATCACATAGAGGAACCCTGCCCTGAATTCAGAAACATTCGAAATCAGAGTTGGATCGACGATATCTGGGTTACCTGTTCCGGTCCCAGAATGAACATTTGTATTAATCCCTTTTCTATCGAGAGGACGTTGAAATATACGGTCAGTGGTGGAGCGCTAGTGGAGTGGAAAACCTGTGGCCGGTTATGACTTATTGCAGCATTTTCCTGAAAGACGGGTCAACTTGTGTGTAGCTGTCAATGATTTATCGGTGAACACGTGATAAATAGCTGTAGTCTCAGGGGACATGCTTTGGGTACCTTAAAACAATGGCTCGGGCTGGGGACTGCTCCTTGTGTTTGCTGTGTGTGTTCGCAAACTACGTAATAAGAGCGCTACATACATATCCCGTATATATTGAAGCAACATACAGTACTAGTTACGGACAAACTAATACCATAACTCATTTATGTAATAAAATATCCAATTCACAGCTTCTCAGAGCATCAACACATTAATAATTTCTTCTTTAACGTTTTGTTCTATTTTCTTTTATAATATTGTACGTATAATAATTAAGAGGACCTTAAAATTCATATATTCATAATGTACACATGGTATATAACAAGTATATAAGATTATAACATATAAAATATAATATAAGAGTGAAAGGCCATTGTTAGCTATATAACTAGTAATATAAAATTACGAGAAATGCAGTAGCATCTACGTAAGCATATAAAGGACATTGGATTCATAATTAAAACACTGGAAGCCTGTAAACATATATGTAACATAAACTGTTATTAAATGTTATTGGATAGTAGCACCAATCAGGTATATTGATACAAGCCTAAGTCCAAATACGTATGCTAAGAAAACGGTTGAAGGGAACGCTAACAGAAGCTTGTCAAACTTCGAGCAGGAAGGCCGTGTATAAGCTCGTCTCTGAATAGACACTAAAACTACGTATTTAAATATATCAGTTATACATATCTTAACATGACAAAGGTGATAGTGTATTGTGAATATTTACATATAGTTTATCTAAAATACAAGTAAAATAGTTAACAGAATACGTGTCTTGAAGAAAGGTATTTATTAGGAGTTTGCCCCACGTTCTGCGCCAATTTGAAGTAGGTATTGTCTTTACATTGTTTTTTTTTACCACGCTTTGGGAGCCAATTTGAAGAAGGTGTTTTTGTTGGAGTTGTTTATTTATTTAGCTTCACGTATGGACGCCAATTTGAAGAAGGTTATTTTATTAGCTCCACGTTTTGGGCGTCAATTTGAAGATTTTGGTTCGTTACGTATGGAAAGTCAGTTTGAAGATGATGTATTAAAGGAGTTGTATTATAGTTCAACTGTTGGGAAACCGAACACTTGTAGTATTTGCAACCTCACGTATAGTAAAATGTACTTTCAGGTGGCCTTTGCCCCAAGTTTAAAAACCATATTAACTCTGTTATTAAACTGCTTCTTTAAATATTTCAGTTTGCCTCGGCTGCGTCAATATTATTGTTAGAGACACGTTTCTCTTAGGCAGGGTTTTGGTACGATTAAGAATGTAGTCTTACACAGATTTTAAGTTTTAGTTCACTCCTTTTTATTAACCCTTGACGCAAATTAAATAGCACTTCACTGGTATCGAGAGCTGTGAGATTCTTTAATTACTTATTTGTACTTTTTAACACGTAAATTTATTTTTCGTCTCACACAAATACATATTATTTTCTCTAAAGGACGCATCTTGCATCCAGTTATTATCACGGTCAGCCGTCTAAACTTAAAACCTCTGTATTTGACGTCTCTGATTAGCTAATCCTACTCCAATAGAATACCTGCATTTAACTAAAGCTTTTTCTGTTGATTTGCTATTTTTTAAACTGTCTCAAAATTTACATTATTGCTGCTCTAATAATGACTAGTAGCATTTAAACTCTCAAAATCATTATTGCCTCAAGGTTACCTCATTGTTACCTCATTGTTAGCAACTTTAAGCTTATTATTCTCAAGGCTCCTACATTATTAAATTAAGTAATGCATTCACATAACTTTATTGAACATGTTTACAATAATATAAGCATATTCAATGACTGTTACATACATTTTACAAATTATTACATACATATTCCTTCAAGGTGGGCTGTTATTGAACTTACATATTATATAATTGGACTGAAATTATTTAAGTGTTAAATATACTGCCTCAGTGTGAAAAATATTTTAACATTCTCCACACCCAACCCTGACAAGACACAAGTGCTCTCCGACACAAACACAGCACCCGTGGCACAATTATAAAATAATAATTACAACATACTAACACACGCAAGAATACAGATACACGATCATCAGATTCCAGTCTACGAGGACCTCAAGATACATCACAAGAGTATGGGCATCAAGACGACCAACAGGTACGTGATACAGCATCCATCATCGTCAACGTAGTGGGTTCCTACCAAGGAGGAACCGCTACAATATGCATCTTTGTTATTAAATATAACCGAATATCTTTATTTGACAAGACAATAAGAATTGTATAGTAACGTTAAAACAATAAATTAGAATTACATACATGCTACATAAAATATTAAAACATTCTGCTGTCGTAAAATTCATTGAGACTGTAAAATCTGCTAAATAACATTGCAGATTTCAGGATTCCTTGTGACACCTTCCCAGTGTTGATCATCATTAATGGCCCGATAAACAAATCTCAGTGAAAGTCCTAGCGTTTATTAGATATATGATATTCTTTCAGAGACTATTTTATCTTGAAAAAATCTGATGTTTTACACTCACATGACTTTCTCTACTCTTGTAAAACTATTTTTACAAACGCCTATTCTCCATAATATGCTTCATGTTAATCAAGATGTTAATCTTATTGCTAATTTTCTTGTAGATGCAAGGGGAATTTGTAGGCTTTAAGCGATAGTCAAATATTTTAAGAGCTGGTTGCTATGTGGAGTATTCCATTCTCTTTGTATGTCCAGGACAAAAAAAATGAATAACGAATTTGAGAAAAAGTATAAGTATTGGATAATTTAAGGGAATAACAAAGCAATATCTCGAAAATTGTTCACACAACCAAAAAAATGTGTATGACATAAATTGTGTATTTTATCGCGATCTACATTTTTGTGTAGTAACATTGAGTCTATCTCTTATGGTTTACTAGTTGTGCAAAAGTCATTCACAATGAAGAATAATTTTGGAGACATTCCCAGAAAATTCAAGATATACATTTTAATTGTCATGAAAGTATCTTAAATATATGATATTTTAATCACAATTGTTAGAGCCATTTTTTAGAAAATTAAAATTTTCGAAACATGCTCCATGTAAAGGGTAATCTGGGGTGGGGGGATTTTCTTGAAAACCTTCGTGTTGCATTTCTGGAAGATAATGAACCTAAACACCAAGTTTGGTGTTTATACGACAGTTCGTTTCTGAGTTATGCTGTTCTCAGACACACAGGCACACACACGGACATGTTTCCAAAAATGCTTTTTTGGATTCAGGGGGCCTCAAAACATATATTTCCGTTGAAATCTTGGTATCGAAGTTTTGGGTGGAATACAATACTTCCCCTACTTACTATACGTAGTAGAGAAAGTAAAAAAAAATAAATGTTGAATGTGGATACGTGATACCACTGAGGAAGGATGTTTATTCAAGATAAAAATTCGGAAGCCGCTATCCTGGTGATCTCTCTGACTATATTTCTGATGACTCAAGTTAGAACATTGACCGTCCCGAATGCGACAGCAGCCATCTTTGTTTTTTTAGTAACCTTAGTTAGGCTGCGTCTCCTATAGTTTCGGGTAGTGGGATTTTCTTCAAAATCTTTGTGTCTCTTTGCCGAGGGATACAGAACTTAAATACCAAGTTTGGTATTAACTTTTTCTATAAATGTTTCTTCGCTTGATTCAGGGGACCACAAAACCTGTATTTTTGTGAAGTATAGATATCAAATTTCGGTTAGAATGCACTACCTCCTCTACTTACTATAGGTAAGTACTACATAAAGTAAAAATCTCATACGATACATTCACTTGATCTTCTCTTCACTCTATCTTTATTAGTGGGTATACAAACTATTCTTACTAAAGCTTAATTTTCTATCTAATACATCTTAATCCAAATAAACCTTTGCAGAAATACCTACATTATAAATTTCGTTATAGATACAAAGGGGAACAGCGATAGTCGAATGTTTAAGAACAGGGCGGTATATGCTGACCTTAAAATTCCATACTGTTTCCGTGCAATCGCGAGAAACAACTGAATGTTCACAGGACTTGGAATCACCAAGTAATGACAAATTTTAACCATTAATTACAGATCTGAGATATGACTTATTTCACAAAAAGTATTAGAAATAAATTGTGTATTTTAAAGTGAGGCAATATTTTATATCACAACACTGTGAATGCCAGAGGGATTGTAGTGTAAATTAATATTATTGTATGTACAGGATTTTAGATGTTTGTTAGACACAAGTATTGTTAGGAAATAAGTTTACACGGCCTCACTGAAACTGACAATAGAGTGGGTAACAATAAACCGAGGGGGTGAGTTGTTTACCACTAAGAAGAGACAAACAAATGACCTCAAGGTAGCGTGTCTTTCTTTAGAAATGGAGGGAATATCTTCCCTAGAGTATATATGCTAGTAATAGTGATTGGCTGACAAAACAGACGCTAAAGTGGGCGCGATTTGGTAACCAATAGCAGCTCTATTATAATGTTTAAGCAATTCGGGGTGAAGGAGTATATATTCTCGAGCCATAAGCATGTGTCGCGCAGTTCTAAGGAATCTCTCGTGAGGTGCACATCATACAGTTTGGAAGAATCTCTCGCGAGGTACACGTCGTAAAGTTAGTTACAAAATGTGAAGTACGCGGCAACTAATACGACAGTAATTACATTCGGAAATATAACTGTTTCAGTCAGACGTGTATAAAGATTAAATATGTGAATTATTAATTAAGTGTGACGGCAATAAAAGTGTAGAAACAAATTATTTTATCAGTGTTATCTTTTAGCAACAACTCCTTTCCGTTTACACGCCTTGCTCAGAGATACTTGTTCGACTGAGTAATAATAGCTAGCCGGAGGACAAAGAACCCAAATTTAAAATAATAAAACAAGAGGTGCTCAACAAATAAGATAACACGGGCCAGATTACTGCGACAAAAGACATCTACATTTTCGGTGTAGCCGTTTTCGTCTATCGCTTAACTTTTACCATTTATACAAGATTAGACAAAATTACTTCCAAATGAAGAGGACTACACAGGTTATTCCCATAAAATTCAAGATAAACAGTTTATCTGTCATGTAAATATCTTCAATATTTGGTATTTTAATAAGCTTCGTTAGGGAAATTTTTTAGAAAAACAAAATTTTCGAAAAATGTTCGATATAAAGGTTAGATAGTGATGGCAGGATTTTTTTTTCAAAATCTTCGTGTTGCATCTTTGAAGATAGTGAACTTATACCAATTTTGGTATTTATCCAGCTTTTCGTTTTTTAGTTATGCTGTTCAAAGGCACAGAGACACACAGATAGACGCACACATACACGGACCTTTTTCTAAAATGCTTTTTTTTTGTATTCAGGAGGTCTCAAGCATGTATTTAGGTGAAATCTCAGTATTGAATTTTTCGGTGGAATACAGTATCTTCTCTACTTACTTGTACGTGGTAGAGAAGGAAAAATTGGTCTTGGGAAAGGAATAAAATAATAAAAGGTAAAATATTGTTATATACCACTGTAATCATGAATAAATAATACAAGCATCTTCAATGTGGTCCAGGACTGGCATCTATCTGGCGTAGGACTACCAAACATGCTTTAGCTTTTTTTTCTGTTTCCTCAAAGAGTAAGAATTGTAAAGCTTTATTAGTTAGCTTTGTGCATATAAGAGTTCAAAATTAGTTCCTTTGTTGTTCTCTTCTGTTTCTCTTTAGAAGGATCTAGAAACCCGTTTAAAACCCGATACCCCATTTCGCCCTAGCTGCCTTACTGGATTTCCACAAAGTGAAACTTAATGCAAAAGCAGCCCGGGGCTTGAACAAATTTCATAAGCTGCTGTCCCGACTTGCAAAATTATGAACAATGAGCAATGTTCATGTGGTTATATCTACAGATACTCAATCATCAGGCAAAATTGTGCAGCAATTTAAAACTGTTTTCGTGTTTCTTATATATTTGTGTGTTACTAAGGTAGGTAGGTATCTGTTGTTATATTTTATATGTAGTGTATTACATACTATCATTAAAATTAGCAAAATATAGGGGATAAAAGAATTGTGGTTATTAAAGAGGTAATCATTCTTAATACAGCTTACGGAATCTACTCATCAATATTAAAAACTAAACTCCAACTCAGAGCAGAAAGGTTAATACGAGAAGAACAATGCGGCATCCGTAAAGGGAGATTATGTATAGATGCAACATTTATACGAAAACATTTTACAAAAAATCTGAGATGTACAATTCACATTACCTTCTCTGCCCTCTATCGCTTAATAGTGGATAGTAAAATTATTCTTTCGAAGGTTTATTTTCCTATCTACTTCATTTTAATCGCAAAAAACCTTTCCGGAAATACCTACATTACACATTTCGTTATAGATACAAAGAGAATAGCAATAATAAAATAGAACTGGACCCTATGCGCTGTCCTTAAAATTCCATACTCTTTCCATGACATCGCCAGGAACAACTGAGAATCAACGGGTCTTGGAAAGAATGACAAAGTATTGAACAAATGTAACCAATAATAACGGATATCTCGGAAATGGCTAATGCCACAAAAAGGTTATTTGAAATAAGTAGTGTGTTTTAAAGGGATCTACATTTCTTGTGTAGTACGCTTTCGTCTATGGCTTAACGTTTACAGTTATACAAGATTATACAAAATTCCTTACGAATGAAAACGACTTCAAAGGCTATTCCCAGAAAATTCAAGATATACGTTTTATTTGTCATGTAAATATCTTAAATATGTGGCGTTTTAATCAAAATCATTGGTCACTTTACGAAAATCAAACTTTTGAAAACTTTTAGGTGTAAAAAGGTAGTTTGGAATGGGTGTCGCATCACACACACACACACACACACACACACACACACACGCACACACACCTGGAACCTTTTCTTAAAATGTTTTTCGATTCAAGGGGCCTCAAAACGTACGTTCCTGGTGAAATCTCGATATCGAATTTTTGGGTGGAATGCAATACCTTCCCTACCTACTATGTACATGGTAGAGAAAGTAAAAATACCTATAGAACAAGCTGCGCTTACAGCTACATATGTCTATGAATAACATAACTCCAAAAACCTGATGTGTTGCACTCACATGACTTTCTCTACTCTTGTACAAACTATGTTTACAAACGCTTATTCTCCATATGCTTCATGTTAATCGAGATGTTAATCTTATTGATAATTTTCTTGTACGTGCAAGGGGAATATGGTAGGCTTTAAGCGATAGTCAAATGTTTTAAGAACTGGTTGCTATATGGGGTATTCCATTCTCTTTGTATGTACAGGACATAAAAAATCTGATGTGTTACACTCACATGACTTTCTCTACTCTTGTACAATCTATTTTTACAAACGCCTGTTCTCCATATGCTTCATATTAATCGGAATATCGAGATGTCAATCTTATTTGTAATTTTCTTGTAGATGCAAGGGGAATATGGTAGCTTTTAAGCGATAGTCAAATATTTTATCGCTGGTTGCTATGTGGCGCATTCCATTCTCTTTGCATGTCCAGGACATAAAACAAGCAATATCTCGCAAACGGTTCACTCAACAAAAGAAATGTATATGACATAAATTGTGTATTTTAACGCGATCTACATTTGTTGTGTAGTAAAATTTTGTCTATCTCTTATGGTTTACCAGTTATGAAAAAGTCGTTCATAATGAAGAATACTTTTGGAGACATTCCCAGAAAATTCGAGATATACATTTTAATTATCATGACAATATCTTAAACATATGATATTTTAATCAAAATCGTTAGAGCCGTTTTTGAGAAAATCAAAAATTTTCTAAAAATGTTCCATGTAAAGGGTAGTCTGGGGTGGGGGGATTTTCTTGAAAACCTTCGTGTCGCATCTCTAGAAGATACTAAACCTAAATACCAAGTTTGGTGTTTATCCGACTCTTCGTTTCTGAGTTATGCTGTTCACAGACACACGGACAGACACACAGACACACAGACACACAGACACACAGACACACAGACACACAGACACACAGACACACAGACAGACACACACACGGACATGTTTCCAAAAATGCTTTTTTTGGATTCAGTGAGTCTCAAAACATGCATTTCCGGTGAAATCTCGGTATCGAAATTTTGGGTGGAATGCAATACTTCCCCTACTTACTATACGTAGTAGAGAAAGTAAAAATCTGATGTGTTACACTCACATGACTTTCTCTACTCTTGTACAATCTATTTTTACAAACGCCTATTCTCCATATGCTTTATGTTAATCGAGATATCGAGATGTCAATCTTATTGCTAATTTACTTGTAGATGCAAGGGGAATATGGTAGCTTTTAAGCGATGGTCAAATATTTTAACGCTGGTTGCTATGCGGCGCATTCCATTCTCTTTGCAAGTCCAGGACATAAAAAAATGAATAACGAATTTGAGAAAAAGTATAAGTATTGGAAAATTTAAGGGAATAACAAGCAATATCTCGCAAACGGTTCACTCAACAAAAGAAATGTATATGACATAAATTGTGTATTTTAACGCGATCTACATTTTTCGTGTAGTAAAATTTTGTCTATCTCTTATGGTTTACCAGTTATGAAAAAGTCGTTCACAATGAAGAATACTTTTGGAGACATTCCCAGAAAATTCGAGATATACATTTTATTTGTCATGACAATATCTTAAACATATGATATTTTAATCAAAATCGTTAGAGCCGTTTTTGAGAAAATTAAAATTTTCGAAAAATGTTCCATGTAAAGGGTAGTCTGGGGTGGGGGGATTTTTTTGAAAACCTTCGTGTCGCATCTCTGAAAGATACTGAACCTAAATACCAAGTTTGGTGTTTATCCGACTCTTCGTTTTTGAGTTATGCTGTTCACAGACACACTGACACACACACACACACACACACACACAGACACACACACACACAGACACACACACACACACACACAGACACACACACGGACATGTTTCCAAAAATGCTTTTTTTGGATTCAGGAGGTCTCAAAACATGTATTTCCGGTGAAATCTGGGTATCGAATTTTTGGGTGGAATGCAATACTTCCCCTACTTACTATACGTAGTAGAGAAAGTAAAAATGACTAACGAATTCCCGTTTGAGAAGAAGTATAAGTATTGAAAATTTAAGGGAATAACAACCAATATCTCGAAAATGGTTCACTCAACAAAAAAAAGTATATGACATTAATTGTATATTTTAACGCGATCTACATTTTTTGTGTAGTAAAATTTTGTCTATCTCTTATAGTTTACCAGTTATGCAAAATTCCTTCACAATGAAGAATACTTTTGGAGTCATTTCCAGAAAATTTGAGATATACATTTCATTTGTCATGAAAATATCTTAAACATACGAAATTTTAATCAAAACCGTTAGAGCCGTTTTTGAGAAAATTAAAAATTTCGAAAAGTGTTCCATGTAAAGGGTAGTCTGGGGTGGGGGGATTTTCTTGAAAACTTTCGTGTCGCATCTCTGGAAGATACTGAACCTAAATACCAAGTTTGGTGTTTATCCAACTGTTCCTTTCTGAGTTATGCTGTTCACAGATACAGACACACACACAGGACATGTTTCCAAAAATATTTTTTGGATTCAGGGGGCCTCAAAACATATATTCCAAATAAAATCTCGGTATCGCATTTTTTTTTGGAATACAATACTTCCCCTACTTACTATACGTACCAGAAAGTAAGAAAAAAAAATCGATAAACAACAAACTTGGTGTTCAGGTTCAGAATCCTCCAATGATGGAATTCGATGTTAGGAGTGATCAGACGAAGAGGGGCCTCTAGTAACTGGAACACGTAGGTCGTAGTGAGACCTTTGTGCTTAAAATGTGATCCTTGTGAGAAAGGGATGAAGGGGTGACAGAACCGGACGACGATGTGTGTGTGTGTGTGTGTTAGTAAGGTCGTGGTCACTAACGATTCCAACATGGCACCAATCCCGAGGCCGGCTAGCCCTGTCTCGTATTTCATTTTATCAAAAAATTAGATACCGAGATTTCACCGGAAATACATGTTCAAATAAAGCATTTTTGGAAGCATGTCGGTTTGTATGTGTCGGTGAACAGCATAATTCAAAAACATAAAGTCGGATAAATAGCAAACTTGGTATTTCAGTTCAGTAGTGATAGACGAAGCGTACTGCACAAGAAATGTAAATCTCTTGAAAACACACAATTTATTTCCATTTTTCTGACATAAGCTGTTTCTGAAATATTCTTTATTAATGGTTCGAATTGTTCAGTTCTTCGTCATTCCCTTAAAGCTATGTCAACATTCGATTGTTCCTCGTGATTGCATGGAAACAGTATGGAATTTTAAGGCAGCATATAGAATCCAATTTTTAAGATTTGACTATCGCTGTTCTCTTTGTATCTATAACGAAATGTGTAATGTAGCTATT
This sequence comes from Deroplatys truncata, assembly GCA_030765065.1. NCBI lineage: Eukaryota > Metazoa > Arthropoda > Insecta > Mantodea > Mantidae > Deroplatys > Deroplatys truncata. The sequence continues at coordinate 163,148,901 of CM060980.1, forward strand.
TCTGCAAATGTGTATTTTGGATTAAAATGCAGCAAATAGAAAATAAGCTTTAAGGAACAGTTTGTATATCCATTAAAAAACGTAGAGGATGGAAAAATTAACGTGTGGTATCATATCAGAGTTTCAGAAAAACGTCCGTGTGTGTAGGCGTGTGTCTGTCTGTGTCTTGAACAGCATAACTCAAAAACGAAAAATTTTATAAACGCCAAAACTTCCAAAGAGGCGACACGAAGATTTATAAGTAAACCCCACCCCAAACTACCCTTGACATAGAACATTCTTCGAATTTCTATAAAAAAGGTGTACGATTTTGATTAAAACACCATATGTTAAAGATATTCACAAAGCAAATAAGATCTACATCTTGAATTTTTTGAGAAATAGCCTTTGAAGTCCTCTTCTCTTGCAAGAAATTTTGTATAATCTTGTATAACTGGTAAGCTTTAAAGGAGCTAGACGAAGACGTAATACAAAATAGAATTTTAAAGCGAGCATATAACGTCCAGTTCTAAAATATTTGACTATTTCGATTCTCTTTGTATCTATAACAAAATTTGTAGCGCAGCTGTTTGCGGAAATGTTTATCTCGATTAAAATCAAGTGGATAGGAAAACAAGCTTTTGTAAGAGTAATCTGTACACCCAGTAATAACGATATGTTTGCATGAAAGTCATGTTTTTTTCGTGTTCATTTAAGAGAGGAGAAGAATTTGCAAGGCATCATATAGCAACGCTTTGGAAAGATTAGCTAACGCTTTAGCTTAACGTATTCTTCTTATATCCACAAATTAAATTAAATGCAGTTTTACTTATGGGCGCTCTTTAACTATTTTGATTCTTAACGTCCCATTCTATATTGGGAGTGAAAGACCGGAAATTTTGCTCAGAGGACTCTATATGGCTTGAGGTTCTTTTACCTGCCTTAAAATCTACGACGTTGGCTTTACTTCCCTTCCGAAAGAGGGCATGCTAAATATTTTACTCCCGAAAAAAGTCCGTCGCCCTCCGGCAGGTTAGAACCCGCGACCTGGGGAACTAGAGGCTAGCGTACTGAGTACCAGATGTTTATCTGTATTAGCAATAAGTAGAGAGAGATATAAGTTTTGTATGAACAGTTTCTAGATGATTGAGTAGGGAAAGTCATGTGAATGCTACACATAAGGTATTTTCTACAGCATGATCGAGTTGTTTGAGTATGGACTGAAGTCTCTTGTGAATTTAGATTGCAAAACTGGTTGAGTCCGGAGGTGTAGAGGGACAATGTTATGTATTTAGGTTTGTGTGTCCATATACTGCATGACTAGGAAAGGGTTCTGATAAGCTCGAAGTGACTAATTAATTTACTGTGCTTGAGTTCTCTGTGTCTAATCCATCCCATTAATTAATGCTAAATCGTAATGCAAGGTTACTCCGCTTGACGAGGAACAAGTTAAATTAACCGGCGAGAAAAGCCGTAATTAGTTAATTGCAATACTCGTGGTCTTACATGCCTCTCTTACGCTTCAAATTCAAGGGGTTTTAAATAGACGTTCCGTGCAAATTGCTTGATAAACACATACTAGCCTGGTTGTATTATAGCAACGAACTGTTGTTTATTAAGGGCCGGAAATTCACTTGTCAGTGTTCGCCAGGACACATCTCTTGTTGACATGCGGGCAGTGAAGCCAGTGTACACAATGAAGAGGTCAATTTATATCCTCAAAGTTATGTGGGCACTGACATGTAATGGGGCCTTTAGGAAGTTACCGATGATACCATGGTTGTCGGTCACCATTGTAATATATAAAATCTGATGTGTTATATTCACCTGACTTGAGGCAGTATTTCTAACACTTAAATGATTTCAGTCAAATTATATAAAATGTAAATTCAATAACAGCCCGTCTTAAAGCAATATGTGTATGTAACATATATAAAAAGTATATATAACAGTCATGGTATATGTTTGTATTATTGTATCCATTAGTAATAGTGTTATGTGAATATATTACGTAATTTAATAATATAGGAGCTGTGAGAATAATAGGTTAAAGGTTGCTAACAATGAGGTAACAATGAGGTAACCTTGAGGCAATAACGAGTTTGAGAGTTTAACAATACAACTTCTGATTCTTGGAAGCAATAATGTAATTTTAGGGACAGTTTATAAAAATAGCCAATCAACAACCAGAAAAAGCGTTAGTTAAATGAAGGTATTATATTGGAATAGGATTAGCCATTCAGAAACTGAAAAGGAGAAAATTTTACAAATTTACAATTCAGTTGGTTGCAGACAGCGTTACTAACCAGACGCAAAAAGTGTCCTCAAGAGATTTAATACGTATTCGTGTGAGACGAAAACTAGTTTACGTGATAAAAAGTGCAAATAATTAATAAAGGAATCTCACAGTTCTTTCTCTATATCAGTGGAGTCTTATTTAAATCGTATCAAGCATTAATAAAAGGAGTGAAGTAAAATTGTAATCTGTGTAAGCCTACATTGTTAGTCGCACCACAACCCTGCTAAGGGAAACCTGTCTCTAACAATAATACTGACGCAGCCGAGGCAAACATAAATATATAATATTTAAAGAAAAAGTTACATTACAAAGTTAATATTTTTTTTTAAACTTGGGGTAAAGGCCACCTAAAAGTACATTTGGGGCGAAGGATACCGGAAACTGTTTACTATACGTGCGGTTGCAACTATTACAAGTTCGGCTCCCCAACATTTCAAATACGATACAACTCCTTCAATACGACCATTCTCAGACTTTCTCTACCTTTTATAGCGTACTAATGGTATAAAAATTCATATTTACTACATTTTAATCGAAATAAACCTTTGCAAATAGACCTGTACATTACATATTTCGTTATAGATACAAAGAGAATAGGGATAGTCACATTTTTTAAACCCGGACACTATTCGCTGGTCTTAAAATTCCATACCGTTTCCGCAACAACTCGAAAAACAACTGAAAATCGACAGGAGTTGAAAACAATGGCTAAGTATTGAACAAATCGAACCACTAATAACTGATATCTCGGAAATGGCTGATGATACAAAAATGTATTAATATAAATTGTGTATTTTAAGGAGATGTAGGTATATTTTTACCTTCTCTACTAGGTATAGTAAGTAGGAGAACAATTGTATTCAATCCAAATAAGGCATTTTTTGAAATGCGTCCATGTGTGTGACTTTGAACAGCATAAGTCAAAAACGAAAAGTTAAATAAACACCTAACTTGGTATTTAGGTTCAATATCTTTCAAAGATGCGACAGCAAGATTTTCAATAAAATCCCCTACCCCAAAGAACACTTTTTATGGAACCTTTTTGGAAACTTTTGTTTTCTAAAAAATGGCTGTAACGATTGTTATTAAAACACTGTATATAATAGATATTTACATGACAAATAAGATGTATATATTGAATTTTCATCAGTGTAGATGTCTTTAAAACACAATGTTTATTTCAAATAATTTCTTTTGTAGCATAAGCCGTTTCTGAGATATCCGTTATTAAAAGTTCGAATGTTACTTTCTTGGCCATTCTATTAAAAGTCCTTTCAAGATTCAGCTGTTTCTCGCGATTGCAAGGAAGGAGTATGGAAATGTAGTAGATAGAAAAATAAACTTGAATAAGAATAATCTGTATCACTAATAAACTGTAGAGCATACTGAAAGTCATGTGAATGTATTTTGTTAGACATTTTAGTATATTAAGTTTTTGGGCGTTTCTCTAAAAGTGTTTCTTCGGATTCGGGGGCCTCAAAACATGTATTTTCTGTGAAATCTGTAGCTTTTGGGTGGAATGCAGTACCTTCTCTACTTACTATGTACGTGGGGGAGAGAGTAAAAGAAATCTTTTTATTGTTTGATGACGTAATCTATATTTCTGGGACAATTTGCTAGGAGAAAATGTGTGTGTGTGTGTGTGTGTGTGTGTGTGTGTGTGTACCTCAAAAACCACTCAACCGATTTTGATAATTCTTTCATCATTCCAAACCCCAAACCTTCCTCACGTACATTATCTGTAATACACCTAATCTCATATCTTATATTACTGAAACATTAAAAAAATTCTGATGTGTTATACTCACATGACTTTCTCTATTCTTGTACAAACTATTTTTACAAACGCTTATTCTCCATATGCTTCATGTTAATCGAGATGTTAATCTGATTGCAAATTTTCTTGTAGGTGCAAGGGGAATATGGTAGGCTTTAAGCGACAGTCAAATCTTTTAAGAGCAATTTATATGGAGCATTCCATTCTCTTTGCATGTCCAGGACATAAAAATGAGTAATGAATTCCCATTTAGAAAAAGTATAAGTATTGGAAAATTTAAGGAAATAACAAACAATATCTCGAAAATGCTTCACTCAATAAAAAAAATGTGTATGGCATAAATTGTGTTTTTTTAACACGATCTACATTTTTTGTGTAGTAAAAGTTTGTATATCTCTTATTGTTTATCAGTTATGCAAAAGTCGTTCACTATGAAGAATACTTTTGCAGACATTCCCAGAAAAGATATACATTTTCTTTGTCATGAAAGTATCTTAAATATATGATATTTTAATCAATATCGTTAGAAACATTTCTAGAAAATTAAAATTGTCAAAACGTTTTCCATGTAAAGCGTAATCTGGGGTGGGGGGATTTTCTTGAAAACCTTCGTGTCGCATCTCTGGAAGATACTGAACCTAAATACCAAGTTCGGTGTTTATACGACTGTTCGTTTCTGACTTATGCTGTTCACAGACACAGACACACAGACAGTTAGACAGACAGACACACAAACACACACACGGACATGTTTCCAAAAAATCCTTTTTTGGTTTCAGGGGGCCTCAAAACATATAATTCCGGTGAAATCTCAGTATCGATTTTTGGGTAGAATACAATACTTCCCCTACTTACTCTACGTAGTAGAGAAAGTGGGGAAAAAACATATATATGTGTTAAAATATTGTGTAAAGAGACAATACTGTGTCCAACTAACTTCTGATTATTTTCATGGTTGGTCTCAGACTATGCGTCTTTTACAAAGAGGTTAACTTGGTGGCCTGGGAGTGTGGAATAGCCATATTTACCAGCTTCACCGCTCTTTCGCTGTACATGTTAGGGGTTTATGTACTATGTGAAAACTGTGTAACGTTTATATTATTAATTATATATGAGACCAAACAGAAGGCACAGTGGTTCAAAATGTGTATATTCACCGAAATCTCGCTTTACAGTGCCTTTCTTCCGCACTGCGGCCACTGAACGGCAACTCACGCGCCGGCCACTGTAGCTCGTACTCCCGCCGAAACGGTTATAAATCCACGCATCTTCGTCGCCTTCTCATATTTACAATTACAACGATAATAAGCACATATGGTGTTTGAAATGTTGTCCTCTATCCTTACATTTCTGGGATCTTCTCATACATTTTCATTTACACTCGAAAGTTAAACGTCTAAAATTGAGTGAATTTCTTGGCTGATGTTTTTCTCTTAGTATTCAATATATGGGGATTTGTTGCATACAGTTAATTTTAAAAGCCCATAGATGAAAATCGCATACGAGTACAGTTAGATCAGGGACCTTGAGAACCATAATTCTTTACTAACCACCATATCTTAAAAAATTCTTGAGTTAGATTTAATGACTCGTCAGCCGTATGCGTGATAGCAAAACTCTTTTTGAAAATACACAGATTGACATTCAACGTTGGACAGCTGTTCAAAAACAGTATCAGTCATTCCTGCACCTCTCTGCATTTATTATTTGTTCAGAAAATATAAGCCCTATTATTCTGTATGCATTTACTGCACACCACACACAAATTTTCGCTTCATGTAAGGGAATGTTATGTAAAAAATCGGGTTTGTCAGTGCTACAGTATTTGTTGTTTTACGACGGAACATTATTATGTAAATTGTACCAGTTTTCCTCACAGAAAAATATTAAGCGTGACTTAGTTACTCCATCGATGAAATTTCATTATAAAATCCAATTACCGAAATTTACCCTACTATAAAACGTATGGAATAAAAGTCATGCATTGAAAGAACTAAAACAGAACATCAGATAAGGTACTGAACTCTCGAGTGTAAATGAAAATTTCCTGAGATGATGCTAGAAATGTGTGGATAGAGATGGACAACATTTCCAACATCCCTTATGGTAAGGTATTTTTATCATTGTAATTGTAACTGCAAATATCAGAACTTGAGGCGGTTGCGCGGATATTATAACTGTTTCGGTGGGAGTCCGAGTTTAGCGGCCGGCGCACAAGCCGACGTGTGTGGCCTCATTTGAAATAAATGCACAGTAGAATGTTTGGGTCGAATACAATGCTTACTCTACTATACTTAGTGTAATAAAAAGGTACGGCGAACTTTCAGCACATATTCCTCACATACAGAAGGAGAAATTACATTATATGAACATACGACAGAAAACGGTTTATTTCCATGTTAGAACTCATTTTCTACCTCCCTTCATAGTATATCACTCATGGAAAACACACAGGAAAGAAGGGTACCAACATACCATCTTTCTTACATGACATTTTCAAAATATCCGTATCAATCCGACGTTGCATTAAATTCCGGATGTGCTGATGTATCCCTGGAGAATTGAGTATATTTTCGCAGCCTACCGCAATACGGATTTCTGCATCTTCTACTTTAATTTAGAATCTCCAACTTCGCATTTGTGTACACTTCCACTGTACTGCCCATAGTGAACCTGAGTAAACAGCGACGTTCTTTCCAGGTTCTAATGAACGCCAAACAGTTGATGCTACGTGTAGTAAGACAACGAATTGAGTTGCATGTCAACATTACCTTCATTCAAACGAAACACAAAATAGAACAAGAATTATAACGTAACCGATTTAACCCAGAGGGGATTTCATGGAGGAAAAGAGTTTCGTGGAATATTTTGTACTTGTGTGTTTGCCATGATTAATGTTACAAGAAAGAGTAGTGAAAAATGAGTTGTAACATGGAAATTAACACTCCCGGAACCCATATAACATATTTTCTTCCTCTGTATGTGAGGAACATGTCCACTTTATTCTTACACCCTGTATAAACATGTTAGAGAAAGCAAAATTATGGTTGATACTGTAACTATTGACAGGAAGGTGTAAGTAATCAAACAAAGAAATAAGACCTAGAAATAATTGCAATAAATAATTTCTGTCTATTAAACCCATGTACAATGTAATAAGCCTGAGTTAAAAGTTAATTCCCGAGCCATGTTAAGGAAAGTCATTAGTAACATCGGAGTATCGAAAGCGTCAGTGTGAAAGTTCCTTGAATGCAGTTGGAGTTGAGTTCAGTACGTCTGAAACGTCACATAGACTGGAATTCTGTAAATTAGAAAGGGAATAAAATTTTGAGATTTTAGCGAGACACCCAATAATAACATTGTCAGATACGGATACTTAGAGTTTTAAGATTGGACTGAATACATAGGAACTTTGGTAGAGGTAAGAAATAGGTAGGTGGATCTTAAATTAAGAAAAGAGCGTGCATTTTAAGTCAGATTCATTTGCTTACTTACCATCTTAATTTTGTGACTTACTCTTGTAATTACTCGTGTTTTATTTTTAAGTTGTGTCGCACCCAGTGAGTTAGAAATATTTAGCGGAAATTGCGAGGGATCTTTCCGAGTAACATTTCTGCGACTTACGGCAAATGACGCTTCATATAATAATTGTTCTAAAAATAGTTTAATTCTTTAACTCAACAATCGGCGTCTCTTTTCAAAGAGAATATTTGAGTCAACATTAAAATTTATCAGCTAACTAAACTGGTTGTTTCACACTACACTCATGCATAACCTGAGACAAAGAACTCTTAGCTATACCACTGACGCAACTGGCGGACCAGACAACGCAGAACGAAGTAGGAAATGGTGATAACAAGCAGGTAACCTTAAACGTTATATAAATTGATGCAATTTTGAGGCAGTATTTTTAACACTTAAATGATTTCAGTCAAATTATATAATAAAAAATATAACAGCCCGCCTTAAAGCAATATGTGCATGTAACAAGATATAAAAAGTGTATATTACAGTCATTATATATGATTATATTATTGTATACATGTGTAACAATGTTATGTGAATGTATTACGTAATTTATTAATGTAGGAGCTGTGAGAATAATAGATTAAAAGTTGCTAACAATGAGGTAACAATGAGGTAAACTTGAGACAATGATGAATTGGAAAGTTTAACAATAATACTTGTAATCCTTGGAAGCAATAATGTAATTTTAGTGACAGTTTATAAAATAGCCAGAAAAAGCTTTAGTTAAATGAAGGTATTCTATTTTTTACTAGGATTAGCCAATCAGAAATTGAAATATAGCAAAATTTACAAATTTAAGCGGTAGAAATCAAGTCAGTTGCTTGTAGACAGCGCTCATAACTGGACTCGTTGGTTGCAGACAGTGTTCCTAACCGGACGCGAGATGTGTCCTCGAGAAATGTATTACGTATTTTGTGTGAGACAAAATAGTTTACGTGTTAAAAAGTGCAAGTAATTAATAAAAAAAATTCACAGCTCTCTCTCTCTCTCTCTAATCAGTGAAGTGTTATTTAAATCGTGCCAACCATTAATAAAAAGGAGCGAATTGAAAATTATAATCTGTGTAAGCCTACATTCTTCAGCCGCACTACAGCCTTGCAAAGAAATCTATGTCTCTAACAATAATACTGACGCAGCCGAGGCAAACATAAGTATATAATATTTAAATAAACAGTCAAAAATTACAAAGCTGATATTTTTTTAAATTTGGGATGAAAGCTACCGGGTACCATACGTGCGGTTGCAGCTGCTTCAAGTTTGGCTCCCCAACAGTTGAACCACAATACAACTCCTACTTCAAATTGGCTTTCCATACGTGAAGAAAAAAACTACTTCAATTTTGAGAAAACAGCATAAAACTTTTGAAGCAAAGGATACAGTTTAAAAATTGCAGCACTACGAATGGCTTCACTATCTCAAATGGGTTACACACCACGGAACTTGGACTATGAATCTCGACGCTCTTACGAAGTGAGCTACCGTGGCCTTCATAAACGTTAGCAAGAACTTTTCATCTGATTCCATGTATTATAGACCTTAGAAATTGTTCAATTTTTTCACACTTGGTTCATGTACGGGTGTGACCCTACGGAAATGGTCGCGGCTTGCTGAGGAAGTCATTACATTTCCCCTTTATTCCTTTTTCATCTGGTGGTTACAACAGGTAGTATATATCCGCTTCTGTACCCGATGTAAACACATTATTTCCAGTGGGGTATCTGGGCCGTACGGCTCTGGCAGATTAAACTCTAGATATCAGGAACGTGTTTTATGCGCATGTTTAAACAAGCAGAACATAGCGTGGGAATTTACTGCACAGCCTCTCGGTTCAGGTGGTCCCGCCCACCCCCCGCTTTTTTATGCCCTTGTCAAGCTCATGCAACTGTACCCGAGCCATTTCCAATGATTCCTGCAGTTGTTGTGCTGTTTCACGCTTTTAAAGTCTATTTGTCGCGCCAAATTTCCATCCTCGACGAATTGCTGCGATTCCGCTAATGTACTTGGAGTTATTTAGTCGCTGTGTTTTGTGCAGAAGTGAATCAACTCCGCTACTCATATGTTTTATACATATTTAGGGACATTTTGCATCTAGAGGCAAAATTGCGCCGTTGTAGTGTATTATTCAGGCAGCAGAACGTGTATTATTGCATTAGCAGTAGGGATTCTTCTCTCCCCACCTCCCCCTTTCTATCTTCTACTCTCTCACTCGCCTTAACGTCCCCTCTCTTTCTCTCTGCTGCATATATTATACTAGCTGTCTTGCCCGGCTTGCGCGGATGCATTCTGTAAGTTGAGAAATGATATTTATTAGCTCCACGTATGGACACCAATTTGAAGAAAGTATTTTATTTTAGGAGTTATATCGTATTTCAACTGTTGGAGAGCCGAACTTGTAGTACTTGCAACCGCACATATAGTAAACAGTTTCCGGTAGCCTTCGCCCCAAATGTACTTTCAGGTGGCCTTTGTCCCCAGTTTAAAAAGAAATATTAACTTAGTAATTTAACTGTTTCTAAAAAATATTATATATTTATGTTTGCCTCGGCTGCGTCAGTATTATTGTTAGAGACACGTTTCCCTTAGCAGGGTTGTGGTGTGACTAAGAATGTAGGCTTGCATATTATAATTTTACTTCACTCCTTTTATTAATACTTGATACGATTTAAGTAACACTTCACTGATATAGGGAGCCGTGAGATTCTTTTTATTAATTAATTACACTTTATAACACAAACTTATTTTTCGTCCCGCACAAATACATATTATATTTCTTGCGTCTGGTTAGTAACACTGCCTATAGGCAACTGAACTCCAAATTTGTAAGATTTTCTCCTTTTGAGTTTCTGATTGGCTAATCCTACTCCAATAGAATACCTTCATTTAACTAAAGCTTTTTCTGGTTGTTTATTGGCTAAAATTGTCACTAAAATTACATAATTGCTTCCAGGAATCAGAAGTAGTATTGTTAAACTCTCAAACTTTTTATTGCCTCAAGGTTACCTCATTGTTACTTAATTGTTAGCAACTTTTAACCTATTATTCTCACAGCTCCTAAATTATTAAATTACGTAATATATTCACACACCATTATACAATAATACAAACATATACAATGACTGTTATATACACTTTTTATATATTGTTACATACAATATTGCTTTAAGGCGGGCTGTTATTGAATTTACACATTATGTAATTAGACTGAAATTATTTAAGTGTTAAAGATACTGTCTCAAAGTAGGGAATTGAAAGTAAGGACGGAGTAGATTTTGTAAGTCGTAATTAACCTATTACTTATGATGAGATCTGAAAGAACAAAGCCTGAATTCTTCGTTTACTAAACATTTAATTTCCAATGTAAATACTTATGTTGAAATTAAAGTTGATCACTAGTTTTAAAGTTTACGTAATGTATTGTTTTTGTATTTGCTGAATTTATATGTTCACTGATCTAAAGATACTAATAGTATGAAGTAGGGATGTGTGCTCGATACCGTCGATACCTCGATACCCGCAATAGTCGATGTATGTCTAGTACTTTCAGATACTTTCTCTACTACGTATAGTAAGTAGGAGAAGTATGCATTCCGCACAAAAAATCTATATTAAATTTCACCGGAAATACATGTTTTGAGGCCCGCTGAATAAAAAAAATGTTTAGAAAAAGATCCGCGTGTGTGTCTGTGAACAGTATAACTAAAAAGCGAAAAGTCGGATAAGTACCAAACTTACAATTCGAGTTTAGTATCTTTAAAATATGCGACAGGAAGATCTTTAAGAAGATCCCCCACCTGACTACCCTTTGTATGGATCATTTTTAGAAAAGTTTGATTTTCTCAAAAATGGCTCTTACAATTTTGATTAAAATGTCATATGTTTAAGATACGATACTTTCATGGCAAATGAAATTTATGTGTTAAATTTTCTGGGAATGTCCCCAAAATTCCTCTTCATTCTGAATGAATTTTACATAATTGGTAAACCGTAAGAGAGACAAAAGTTTACTGCACAATAAATGTAGATCTCGTTAAAACACACAATTTATGTCACATACATTTTTTCTGAAGTGAGCCATTTTCGAGATATTCCTTATTATTTGTTTGAGTTTTCCAACACTTATACTTTACTCAAATTCTTCGTTATTCGTTTTTTATGTCCTGGACACGCAAAGAGAATGGAATGCTCCATAGCAACCAGCTCTTAAGAAATGTGACTATCGCTTAAAGCCTGCAATACTCCCCTTGCACCTATAAGAAAATTAGCAATACGATGGCTTCTGAAAATTTTTATATCGATTGACATGAAGCAGATGGAGAATAAGCGTTTGTAAAAATAGTTTGTACAAGAATAGAGAAAGTCATATAAGTTTAGCACTTCAGATTTTTAGTTGACCCTAAAGTGACCATCATAACGTCCTCCAAACAAAACATGATTAATGGCATTTACTTTCCCCTATAATATCAAGCAACTTTTATTCCAGAAGTATCATTCTACAACACATTCTACAGTCTCAAGTTAAATGGTCCACCCTGTATAAGAAAGTTTTATTCACAGAAAACAGACTAGCCAGAGCAAAAAAGGAAAACGCAAACGCACATACATTTGCAAGGAATGAAGGCACATGGCTTGGAAACCAAAACGCGTCATATGTAACAGTGGTATCAACCTGTAGAGTAAAGCCTCTCCCAAAATATGACCTGAAACTTTACCTCTCTACTCTATGTAAGAGTACTGGAGTTAAGACCGTTTTTTTTTTTTTTTTTTTTTTTTTTTTGTAAGGTAGTGCAGAATTCACCAGCAGAAAATGATAGATGCGATGCCATTTTACTTTCTCTACTACGTATACCAAATGGGGGAGGTATTTTATTCCACCGAAAAGTTCGATACCGGGATTTCGCGGGAAATACAGGTTTTGAGGCCCTCTGAACTGAAAAAGGGGATTGTTAGAAAAGGGTCCGTGTGTGTCATTTGTGTGTGCTTGTGAACTTGAAAACGAACAGTTCGATAAATGAAACTTGGTATTTATGTTAAGTATTTTGAATGGAAGCGACACGAAGATTTAAAAAAAAATACTAAGCCCAAACTGGAATATTTACATATGTTCACGTGGAATAATTTTCGAAATCTTTTCTTTTCTAAAAAATGCTCTAACCACATTGATTAAAATACCATATATTAAGGATATTTATGTAATAAATAAAATTAATATATTAAATTTCTGGGAATAATCTCTGAAGTACTTTTCATTCGGAAGAAATTCTGTATAATCTTGTGTAACTGCTAAACGTCAAGCCATAGACAAAATGACATACGCCATGTCTGAAATATCTGTTATTAAGGGTTCGAATTGCTCATTATTTGCTCTTTCTTTTAATATCCTGTGCACATTCAGTTGTTTCTCGCGTTTGCATGAAAGCAGTGTGGAATTTTAAGGCCAGTGAATAGCGTCCAGTTCTTATACATTTAACTATTAATAGCACAACTTTGTGTACTGAATAATAAACGATAGAGGAGAGAGAAAACCATGTAAGTGTGTCACTTCCGAGTTTTAGGAAAATGTACGTGAGTGTGTGTGTATGTACGTCTTTGAGCAGCATAACTCAAAAAGGAAAATTCGGATGTATACCCAACTTAGTATTGTATGCGACACGAAGATTTTCAAGAAAACACCCCACCCCAAACTACCCTTTACATGGAAAAATTTTCGAAATGTTTGATTTTCTAAATAATGTATTTAACGTTTTGGATGACAATACCGTTTATTAAATATATACACAAGAAAAATAATATGTACATCTTGCATTTTCTAGGATTAACCTTTGAAGTCCTTTACACTCAGAAGGAATTTTGTATATAATCTTGTATAACTGCTAAACGAAAGCGTTCTATACAAGGAATGCAGATATCTAAAACACACACTTTATTTCAAATAACTTTTTTGTGGCATAGGCCATTTCCGTTAATAATGGTTCGAATTGTTCAATATTTGGCTATAGTTTTAAGGTCCTGTAAATTTTGAATTGTTTCTCAGGATGTCATGGAAACAGTGTGGACTTTTAAGGTCAACGTATAGTGTCCGGTTCTTAAACATTTGCTTATTGTTATTCTCTGTGTATCTATAACGAAATGTATAGTACAGATATTTCAGAAAAGGTTAATAAACGTTTGTGAAAACAACCCTCAGTAATAAGCTTTAGAGGTTATAGAAAATCATATGCAGCATATAATATCTTTTTAAAATATGTTTAGAACACTACCATTGCGCTTACATAGATAAAATACATAAAAGGTTAAAGACTAAATTAAAACACTACCATTGTGCTTACATAGATAAAATACAAAAAAGGTTAAAGACTAAATTCCAATACATAAAACTACACAAACGCATAAAGATGTATATTTTATGCAGTTTCCTCCATTTAATCTCTCCTTAAATAAGGGGTTGAAAATAAGGACGGGGTAGGTTTTGATAGTCACAAGTATCGTAATTTTTCGCTGTATTTGAGACAGTTTCTGAATTGATTATTTGGAGTTAACGTCAATAAATGATTATTTTGAAGACCACGTTGCCCGGTGTTAAACAATACATTAACATTTTAGAAATGCTAAAGTTTAGTTTTCTCTGATTGCTTCTATTTTGAATGATTTGTCTTATACACACACACACAGTTATACAGTGTCCACTATTTAAGTTGAGACTGTACAATATCTACAAAACTAAGCGTTGTATAAGAAAATGTCTTGAGTAAAAGTTGCTTGATATTATGGGAGAAGTAAATGCCATTAGTGTGTTATATTTGGAGAACGCTGTTATGGTCATTTTTGGGTCAATTTAATTTGACCCTAATTATAGGTTCCCATTTGAAAATTAAATTGACACTTACATTATTTTAGTCGAATTATATAATATGTAAATTCAATAACAGTCCTACTTAAAGCAATATGTGTATGTAACAATATATAAAAGTCTATATTACAGTCATTGTATATGTTTATATTATTATATACATGTAATAATATTATCTGAATGTATTACGTAACTTAATAATGTAGGAGCTGTGAGAATAATAGGTTAAAAGTTGCTAACAATGAGGTAGCCTTGAGGCAATAATGAATTTGAAAGTTTAATGCTACTTGTGATTATTGGAGCAACAATAATGTAAATTTTGAGACAGTTTAAAATAGCCAATTAACAACCAGAAAAAGCTTTATTTAAATGCAAGTATTCTATTGGACTACGATTAGCCAATCAGAAACTGAAATATAGCAAAATTTACAAATTTAGAGTTCAGTTGGTTGTAGACAGTGTTCCTATCCGGACATGAGACACGTCCTTGAGAAATTTACTACGTATTTGTGTGAGACGAAAATAATTTTACGTGTTAAAAAGCGCAACTAATTAAAAAAAATCTCAAGCTCTCTCTATATCAGTGAAGTGTTATTTAAATTGTGTCAAGGATTAATAAATGTAGAAAAGTAAAATTATAATCTGTGTAAGCCTACATTCCTCAGTCGCACCGCAATCCTGCAAAGAGAAACATGTCTCTAACAATAATACTAACGCAGCCGAGGTAAACATAAATATATAATATTTAAAGAAACTGTCAAATTACAAAGTTAATATTTTTAAACATTTGGGGTAAAGGCCACCGGAAAGTACATTTGGGACGAAGGCTACCCGAAACTTTTTACCATATGTGCGGTTGCAACTACTTCAAGTTCGGCTCCCCAACAGTTGAACTACAATACAACTCCAACAAAATAACTTCAAGTTAGGCTCCCAAAGCGTGGGGCAAATCACAACGTAATAATAACAATACAACAAACCACATACTTCATAAAATGACTATCATACGTTATGAAAATATTTAACAACATTCAATTTATGAGGTATACAAACAATTAAATTATCATGATTCACAAATTTAATAGTTCAATATGCCTTTTTATTTATAATTCGTATATGACAGCTATTTTAAGTTACAAATCACTCGTAAAACAGTAGTAGTGGTGGTATTTATTAAGTATTTAGTATTACATTAATTGCATAACACAGTCACATGGGTCATAAGACCGTACATGCTCTCTAGAAAAATACCTGGTCTGTATACGTCACTTGCAGTATCAACCAGAAAACAATTATTTTTTTTTATAATCACCGCACTATATACATACATATAAAATTGAAAAAACACTCTGACTCACACACTCACACACACACACACACACACACACACAGTCGCGCACAAGTACTCAAGCACCACATATGTTTAAAGAAAAATTACATAAACACCTTATCTCTTAGTACACGTACTTCCATTAAGTATGTGCCCAAGCTTGGCCAGTTTTGGCTGTTTAGAATCATGTCCCAGCATGCTGTCCTCCGTCTGTTGGAAGCCAAAAATACTTCCGGTAATAGTTTTTTCCTAATACCCTCCGTCTGCACGCATGCTGCCAAAATATGCGTCCAGTCTTCTTGTTCCCTGCATAATGGCCAAATCCTCCTGCCATCGTCATCAACAATCTTGCGAGCTTTCCACCCTCCCAACCTAAGCCATGCTATTCCAGTCCTCTGTTTTATACTCAATTCCAAAATATATGTTTCCTTACCCCACCTAGTTTTTATTTCATTTTGTAGCTCCAATGTTGATCTTTGTCTACATTCAGATTCTATTTTCTGCCTGTTTATATCGCATAGTCGTCTTTTGACCTTTCTCACGGCACTGTGTGTATTTTCATTACCCCTTTGCCAGATATCATTTAAGCCAATTTTTGATAATTCGCGTTGCAACCCCGCCGCCCACCATTTTGGATTCTCTATGTTGTTCATTTGATGACGATAACATATTGCTCTCAGAGTTGTTTGATCACCTTTAATTATTCGCAGCCAGTACCTAACTACGTTTAGTTTAGCAAATACAGCATCTTCCCAGCATCCTACCTCCCGAAGAACTCCGTAGTTTGAAGTACCCCTCCCTAACCCTAGAATGCGCTTCCAGAAATTGCATTGTATTTTATTTACATTATCCACCCTCTCCCATCCCCACACTTCACTGCCGTATAGTAATGAGGACCTAACCATTGCTTCATACATGGTCTGTAATGTTTTTACTGGCATATCTGGTACCCGTGTCAGTATCCTTAATACTTCAGAAAGTTGTCCAATCCCTTTGTGTTTTATAAACTCCATGTTCTTGTTCCATTTTCCGCCCATATCAAACCTTACTCCTAAGTAATCGAAGTGTTTAACATTTTGAATTTCTTCCTCCCCATAGGTCCACTTTTCATTTTGGCCGTACACATATCCATTTTTAAAGGTGACTGTTTTAGTTTTAAGAATATTTACCTCCATACCCCATGGCCTACAGTATTGTCGAAGAGCGTTTAAACCAGACTGCAAACCTTGTATCGTTTTAGAAAGAATTACAATGTCATCCGCGTACAAAAGAATTGGTATTTTTTGGTCTGCGATTGTCGGTGCATCTATGTCTTCCTCCGTCATCACGCTAACAACATCATCAATAAACAAATTAAAGAGTAACGGAGATAGTATACAACCCTGTTTAACCCCCCTCTGCGCTATGTTACATTCTGATGTATTGTGCTGATCGGTCTTGATAACAAACTTAACTTCTTTATACATTGCCCTAAGTGCTCTAATCATTTTCCCCGAAAGTCCTTTACGTGTTAATTTCTCCCAGAGAGCACTACGTTCTACAGTATCAAATGCCATTTTAAAATCTACAAATACAGTATATACCTTACCACCTTTATTTCTCAAATTGTCATCAATTATTGTTTTCAGAACAAAGACATTGTCAATAGTCGAGAAACCTTCCCTAAATCCTGCCTGAAATTTAGAAATCCTATGTTGTGTCTTAGCCAACACTTAATTCTTTCATATAAGATTCTACTGCAAATTTTTCCAAATATAGAGAGCAGCGAGATACCCCTGTAATTTCCTGGAATGCTGTAACTCCCTTTGCCCTTGTAAAGAGGTTGGATAATGGCAGTTTTCCATGCTTCTGGATATTCTCCGCCTTCAAATATTTTATTGAAGCTTTTTCTATAGAAATCTACAATTTTATTAACTTCTAGCGAGATCTTGAAAAACTCAGCTGACAAGCCCTCTATACCAGCTGCCTTCCCATTTTTTAAACATTTTATTGCATGCACAACCTCTGCTGTGCTAATTTCATAATCAAGCATTTGCACAATTGGAGCCCCAGTCATCCCTTCAGCGGCCAAAGTACTTAATTGTATCCTAAACTCCCCTCCTTCATAGACTGTTTTAAAGTGTTTTATCCATTCTCCAGCAGGGATAGTTGCCTGAATGGACCTTCGCCTTCGAATCTGTCTAATAACTTTCGACATGTCACCAATTTCCCCATTTTCGACTACTTCACGTACCTCTTCTGCCTTTGCGTCCTGCCAAGCTGATTTGCTCTGCTTTAGGACTTCCCTATATGACTTTCTTAGATTTGCAAAAGAAATTCTACGTTTTTCACCCCCCTCCCTTCTGTATTTGACGAGTGCAGATTCCGCTGCTTTCTTCGCTGTTTTACACTGATCGTTATACCAACTATTTGATGTTAAGCCGTTTGATGCATTAACCCTTCCTGTTAGCATGTGTGCACTTGCCTTCTGTATAATATTAGTTATGTTCTGTATACTTTCAGTTCCTTTGTGTTAATCTACGTCAAAAGATATAATTTCGTTTTCTAAAGTGTTAATAAAAATCTCCTTTCCTGCCTCCCTCCATCTATATTTAAACAATGGCTTCAGTGTTTCGCATGCGCTTTCATCCCTTGTATAAGAAACCAGCCGAGATGTTTTTAGAGTCATTATCAGTGGAAAATGATGAGAGTCAATGCTGTTTTCAACCTTAAAACTTTTAACTAACGGCAATACGTCCTGTGAACACAGAATGTAGTCAATGACACTACTCCCATTCGTATGCACAAAAGTTACTTCCCCTGACATATCCGAACCGTATTTTCCGTTCATTATTTCTAACTCGTAGGCGTCACAAAAGAACAATAACTCTTTTCCTCTTGCATTCAGGATTGAGTCCTTGCTGTTTCTGCCGGGTTTTCTGTTATCTAAGTCCCCTTTTTTAATTGTAATATTTTCTTGCCCTATCCTAGCATTCAGATCACCCATTATTATTAGCTTTACATCCTGATATTCGTCCCTGATTTCTACAATTGTTTCCCCTAAATCTGTAAAGAATTCTGGCTCAGCATACTGGGACGTAACCGGCTGGCGATATACAGTTATAACAACAATATTAATATTAGCCATATTACAATATATACAGGTTGCTCCCCTGAGATGACTATGTATTTCCTTAATAGACTGTACATAATTACTCTTAAAGAAAGTAGCAGCGCCCCCAGGATATCTCCCCCTTCTACCTCTCAATTCTGAACCACTAAAGACACCTTGGAATTCACTTATGTCCACAGTTTCATTGTTTTTATCCAAGTCTCTGCTAACCCAATTATGTCCAAGTTATTTACCAAGTTCAAAAATTGACCACTAGCCAGTTTTCCCCTCAAACTTTCCACATTCCAAAACCCCACTGACAGCTGGACATCTTCATTCTATCTGTTTGTTGTTGTCGTCTTACCTAGTGTGCTGGTTCTCCCTATCCTTTGTGACCTGCGGGCTGGTTGCACTGACACCCTCCCCCCTGCTGACTTTGACATTGTTTTTGTCGTCTGGCCGTCTTGGACCCTGCTACCTGCTGTCCCTTCCGGTAGAGGTGTAACCATACTGCCTTCCGTGGCTCGATGCTCTGCAGAAATGCCAACCTCCTCTCCTTGAATTTCTGCTATCTTCTTGTCGATTTCTTCCAGCTCTGCTTTGGTTCTTATTCGCCCGTTTATTAAAAGTTTGTCAAATTTAATTACTGCATGACAACCCTGTGATTTTGCATTTATCATATGGCGATGAAGAAACTCTCGTTCTCGCCGGATCTTTTCACTGAAATCCTCTCTTATAAACACACCTGTACCTTTAAGATACTTACTATCTCGGAGAATGGCGGATTTGCACTTATATGACAGAAGCTTACATACAATTGGCCGCTTGTTGCCTGCTTTACCGACACGGTGCGCTCTTTCAATATCGTCAGGCCTGAGATGAACTCCAATCAGGGCCACAACTTCTAGCACCTTGTTCTCCGTGATGTCCCAGCTTTCATTTTCTTCTTCCGTTAATCCATATATAACAATATTATTTCTTCTTGACTGGTTTTCTAAGTAGTCCACCTTGCCCTCCAACCACTCACATCTTGCCTCCAACTCCTTCACCCGTGTCTCAGACTTCTCCAGGGATTCCATCATGGAGTTAATAATTCCTAATAGCTCGCTGTGACGAACTTTACTTTCCGCGAAACCACTTTTCACTTCACTCCTCAACTTGTCCATCAGATTGCCATGCTAAACTGACATGACGTTCATACAATTTACCTTAGACAGAAAATGAAAACAAGGAACAAACGTATTTCACAACGAACCAAAATCAACAATCTTTGATCATTCAATACACAAAAGTCGTTTATCTCGATTTATAAGACGCAATTACTAATAAAAGGGAAATCAATTAGTTTAGCGGTTCAATTGAAAATGAAATTGTTACATCAAATGGAGGTCGACGGACTATGAAACGCATCAGAAATAATCAGCTCATAGTGCTACAACCACAAGAAGCAATCTCCTCATACCTAAAACGAAATTAGGTATGAGGAGATTGTACCACCTGTACTTTATCTGTACCACCTGACCTATATAGATAGGTCAGGTGGTACAGATTGGTACTTAAGAGATTGAGAATATAACTGTTTTTAAGGGACACTGCGACAGAGAATTTTCATTTTATAATTATGTCATATATATTATATATATACATATATATAAATGTTATATGGAAGTGAAATATGGGGAGCAGAACGAGGCTGGGAAGAGATAGATATGGTACATAGGAGTTTCTGCAGAGAAGTTTTAGGCCTGCCAAATGCTACAGTTAAGGAATTTGCTCTAATTGAAATGCAGAGAGTGGGGGGAAAGGGATAATAATGGAGACAGCTCTTAAATATTTGTACAGACTATTAAATTTAGAAGAGAAGAACTTGTTGAGGCAGTGTTTGGAATTCCAAGAAAGGAGCTTAAAGAAAAATGGGTGGAGTTTTAGTATACAAACTAATTTGGAAAATAGTGGTCTAGGGGAAATCTGGAGAAGGAGGGAAAATAATGCTAAGGGTTTTTGGAAAGAAGCTAGGCAGAGGTTTGAAGATATAGAGATACAAAATTTATTTAGCAACAATGGGAAGAAAAGTTCCTTGGAATCATATATATTAATAAAAATGTATGGGCTAGAGAACATTATGTGGATAACTCAAATAAGGAACAAAGGGAAAGTATTGCCTGGGTACGAGCAGGTGTATGGAGATTAATTGGAATGAGAAATGGGTTCCCATAGAACCAGTGTCCAATATGTGGGGAAAGAGAAGATTTAGAACATATCGTTTTTGACTGTAAAGGTACACAGCATTGGAGAAAGGTAGCTATAAATGGGAAATGGTTAAAACGGGACAGGAAAGTAGCTTTAAGCAAGGTTTTTAACAAGGATAGTAAAAAGGTAGGAGAATACTTGTCCAAAGTAAAAAAGAAATCGTTATGGACAATAAAAAGAGATGTAAATTAATTTCATCAAGTGATGTTAAGTTATGTAATTATATTATTATTATTATTATTATTACTATTATTATTATTATTATTATATATTAGTACTATAAGATTATTATTTTGGTATCAGTACTATTATTTTTTTACTACTATTTGTATTATTATCATCATTTTTTATGTTATAATAAGAGTGTAATATGGGTAGAATATGGCAAGATAACAGCTTGGGCTGATGTATAGCCATATTCTAAGGAAGATTGCTAGCACAAATAAATAAATAAATAAATAAAAATAATATATATATATGTTTTAATAGAGACTGTACAATATCTCCAAAGCTAAGCGTTGTAGAAAGAAATGTCTTTATTAAAATTGGCGGGATATTATGGTGGAAGGTAAATGCCATTAGTCGTGTTTTGCTTAGAGGGCATTATGATTGTCATTTTAAGGTCAATTTCATTTTTTTTTAAAATGGGAACCTACATTTATATGTTTTCTGATTACAAAATGGTTTATAAAAAGCTGTTTATTTTGTTATGAAGAATAAGAAAACAAAGTAAACAATGTTGGTTCCCAATTATTACGAAACGTTACTTGACCCTCAAATGACCATCCATGGTTGGTCCAACTTTCATTGCGCTCTTCGTACACAGCCATTCAGAATTTTCGTTGTTATTTACGTTGGCGTAAGAACAGTTGCAAAGTGCTTTATAAAAATGTTGTTTAGTTTTTAAGAGGAGTGAGAAAACAACATAAAAAGGTAGGTTTCCACTTAAAAATAATTAAATTAACCCTAAAATGACCGTCAAAACGTCCTGCAAATAAAATACGATTCACGGCATTTACTTTCCCCTATAATATGAAGGAACTTTTATTCAAAACATTTCTTTCTACAACACTTGATTTTGGAGATATTGTACAGTCTCAACTTAAATGGTCCATCCTATTTATATATACATTTTTCACGATCCGCCATTTTAAAATTCCAGCAACATGTTTAAATTAACTGTGCGCTCCCTTTTGAAACCACTGGACCGTTTCTGAGCGTTGTTTTCTCAGCTTTACATTTTTGAGCATGAAATTTACTCCTTATATTTCAGTTTTGCTCTGATTTGTATGGAAACTTGCATACGTAATAAAAAGTATGCTATGCAAAGATTCAAGCATGTATTTTATCATTGCTTTATTCATTGGCTCATAAACAGATTAACTTATATTGAAAAACAAGGTAAATTTTTACATGAATAACTTCATAAAAATAAAATTTTATTTCCGTACAACTAATTATATCAAAATGAATAAAATTTACACATTTATTTTCATAGAACTAAAGCATCAGAAAATGTTACCATTATACCTTTCTGACAAATTCGGATGCTCAAGGTAGTTTTAGAAAAAAAATATTTTTTTCGCAAATTAAAAATATTTCATTGTATCAAATGAGAAAGTATTTGGGCTAGAGCTTTGAGCTTTTGCACAGCCAGTTGTTTATTTGTTACAGATATACGATACAGATTTCAGTCATTACTTCGGACGCAATTCAGCCTTGGGCTTATTGTGCTATCTGTATCGTTTTAAAGTCAATTTATTATGCCTGCACCATTTACCAAGGATTACAGTCTCTTAATAGGTATTTCTTTATTTAATCGTATTAAGTGTAGCGATTAATGAAATATAGTGTTGATAGGAAGAATTAAGCAGGTAATTTACTCACCTCTTTATTAAAAACATGGCTTCTTGGATAAAATTAAGAAATGATTTACAAGTAAACAGCTGAAGCAGAAAAAAGATGCCGCTATGATGGTGCGACAATTTGGTATAGGAATGTAAATGTCACCCTTTCCCGTTGTCTCCAATATCTGCTGTTGATTCAGCTGCCGGCTGCTCCAATGGTAGAGCTATGAGTTTACAATACCCACGTATAACCTGGGTGTATTGTGAAGGACAACACCAGTTTAAATTGACTGAGAAATTCATTGAGATCTAATATTTGAGTACTTGATGTGAGTTACCGACCTTTTGAAATAAACAAACAAATAAATAAATAGACTGATTGTCACTTGTAGCACTCGAAACTACAACGCTTAAATTATTATACCTACTAACTTCTGCAGGATCAATTTTACGGCTTGTAATAACTGTTTCCGCAATAAAAGAAACTCGCCGTGAGTCGCTAACATGTTAACCGGCAGGATTCCTCGTTGGAGCCGCAAAATCTTAGTCACACAAGCGCGTCACTGGGAGCTTAAACTATCACACGAGCAAGTACCGCTGGTGGTATCAGAGAAAGAGTAAGTGATGTGTGCACAACTGTCTGCATTAATGTAAGTACCAGTGTCGTTACCAGAGTCAGAATAACCTTCGGAGATAGATGCATGAGCATTTATTAATTTTAGCTCCTACTAGATATTATTCCCTCACGCAGCCAATCTACAATTCTTACGTCTCTGAGTTTGTTACTAACTGAGGCTGGCTAAATTCTCAGAATGTAGATGCCTTTCCTTTTTACAGAATTGGCCTACGTGCCCGTGTAACATACGGAACTTAACTCTAAACTGCGTTCCCAGAATGCTAATGTGTTCGCTCCTTCTCGGCTCACTAATTACTCGCTAACTGAGTCCTAATGCCCTGCGTATTTCCGAACAAATATTTCAACTCAAACTTGTTACATTATACACTGTTTGAATACACGAAAATTACTTATTGCAACTATTTCTCTATCTTACTGTTATATCTCTGTCTAATTATTTATATATTCCCGTTAATAATTACGGTATCACAGCTCTAAAATTACAAAAAAAAAATAATAGAAAATTGAATCCCAGTGTCCCTTAAGGTAGATTAAATTTTCTCCGAGAACTATACTGCACAAACTTCTTTCCTGTTTGGCCAATAGAAGGTAGGTTTACATATAACTGTTTAAAAATAAATGTAAGTGCAGTGCTTGAAACATTCAGTGTACTACATAATTGAAAATAAGGATTAATATTTTTTTAAAGATATTAGATAACTTGTGATTTTTATCAGGTCCTAAAGTATAAAAACAGTGATTTTTCAGACAGTGTAGATTTTATATCACGAGTTGAAATTATCGGGAAAAAATATTTTCTGAAAATTATGAGGTAGCGCTTATTTTTGTCACGTCCTGAATAGTAAGTATACAAATATCCACCCATATAGGTCACACATTGAAATTCTGCAATTAAGGCGTTGAAAACTACTGCTTTTGCTAACACCTAATGCATAAGGGTTCCAAAACTTTTATCAAGATTGCTCAAATGGTGAAAATTTGCACGTAAGGGCATGAAAAGGTTTTGAAGTTGTAAGTTAAACTAAAATTTTTGCCGGGTCCTATAGCTCAAATGTGACATGATTGGCTAAGCAGTGTAGTTTTCTATACAGGGAATTGAAAATAAAGGCTAAGCGTAGCTTTTAACGAAACCTTATATAAGGTGCCAGATGTTAAACTTGTGCTCAATTGGATTGGACCATTGTATAGCCACAACTGAGCTAAAACGTCATATGTTATTCTTGCAAATGTATTCCTTAAGAGGTTTTACAAACCAACCTCTGAAATCGCCTCTGTAAATGAAAAGAATATAATTTTGACAAATGTATGAATGCACTGAGTGAATGTACTGATGTATGTACTATATACACTACGTGATCAAAAGTATCCGGACACCCGGCTGAAAATGACGTACAAGTTCGTGGCGCCCTCCATCGGTAATGCTGGAAGTCAATATGGTGTTGGCCCACCCTTAACCTTGATAACAGCGTTCACTCTCGCAGGAATACTTTCAATCAGGTGCTGGAAGGTTTCTTTGGGAATAGCAGCCCATTCTTCACGGAGTGCGGAACTGAGGAGAGATATCGATGTAGGTCGATGAGGCCTGGCATGAAGTCGGCGTTCCAAAACATCCCAAAGGTGTTCTATAGGATTTGTCAGGACTCTGTGCAAGGCAGTACATTACAGGGACGTTATTGTCGTGTCACCACTCCGCCACAGCCCGTGCAGTATGAAGAGGTGCTCGATCGTGTTGAAAGATGCATTCGCCATCCCCGAATTGATCTTCGACAGTGGGAAGCAAGAAGGTGTTTAGAATATGAAATGTAGGTCTGCGCTGTGATCGTGCCACGCAAAACAACAAGGGGTGCAAGCCCCCCTCCAGGAAAAACGCGACCACACCATAACACCATCACCTTCGAATTTCACGGTTGGCACTACATACGCTGGCAAATGACGTTCAGCGGGCATTCGCAATACCCAAGCCCTGCCATCGGATCGCCACATTGTGTACCGTGATTCGTCACTCCACACAACATTTTGCCACTGTTCAATCGTGTAATGTTGACACTCCTTACACCAAGCGAGGCGTCGTTTGGCATTTTCCTGCATGATATATGGCTTATGAGCAGCCGCTCGATCATGGAAACCAAGGTTTCTCACCTGACGCCTAACTGTCATAGTACTTGGAATGGATCCTGGTGCAGTTTAGAATTTCTGTGTGATGGTCTGGATAGATGTCTGCCTATTACTCTTTACGACCCTCTTCAAATGTCGGCGGTCTCTGTCAGCCAAAACGAGGTCGGCCTGTATGCTTTTGTGCTGTACATGTCCCTTCACGTTTCCACTTCACTATCACATCAGAAACAGTGGACCTAGGAATGTTTAGGAGTGTGGAAATCTCGTGTACAGACTTCTGACACAAGTGACACCCAATCACCTGACCACGTTCGAAGTCCGTGAGTTTCACGGAGCCTCCCATTGTGCTGTTTCACGATGTCTAATGACTATAATTTTGATCACATGGTGTACGTATAAACGTTTAAGTTTCTAGCATTTAAGGGGACCAACTTGCGAAACATGTCGAAAATTATGAAAAATACAGATTATTTTGTGTAATAATACATTTTAATTTTTTTAAAGAGGAACGAGTATACAATCTTGCTGACACCTAAAACCACTAAGGTACCAGTCAAAACAGAAGTGCAGTCCCTCTGTTGTTAACTGTAATTTATTTTCGCCATTATTTGTTCAGTACCGCTTGTCACTGAAATTGCTCTTTGCGCTGAAAACTTTGACCATTTACGTTGAAAATTTTACCAAGGAGTCTTAAGATAATCGTAATAAATATAAGTTAAGCCTTAAAATCTTCACGGAAGTAAAACATTAACGTACGTGCATTACGGTGTCATTTTTATTAATTAAAAATCGCAAAACGTTAGGTATATTACGTATGATTTTTTTAAAGGTAATTCCTGTTTTATTTGCAAAGTATGTAATAATTTTTAATACCGTTTTTTGGAACACAAAATTGAAGGTTGATTCCATCATTCTGAAAACTACATCTCAAACAGACTTTCCGAACCTAGATCGTTAAAAAAGCAAAAGAATATTTCATTTCTTAGGGACTACTCGAGGAATTTATCTGAATATTTGGAAGTTTATTAAGGAATATGTAGCAAAAAAGTGTTAAAAATTAAAACTAATTGCTTGAGAAATACAGAATTTCCAAATTTCACAATTTGGTACCCTTGATGAATAATGAAACGTACGTAACCTGTTCCTTATGTTTCCTACGCTTTCGGAACGGTGCAGTTTCCCATAGCACCCAAACAAATTCCTACGAGCCGCCACTATCTAACCCTACAAGAATTCACTTTCAGAAAAGCGGAGAAAGGAAGTTTGCGGTAGGTTACTTGGAAGAGTTTTTATTGGCATTCTTTCGTAGGGGTGCTTTGTGTTAAAGGGCATGTACTACAATCTTTTCTGTAACTCCAACTTCGCTTTCAACAATGAAATCAGTATCCTGTTTTCCTTATTTTCCAAAATTACATGTATTTACGAATTAAGATTCAGATTTTGAATACTTAATAGTGACTTAAAAAAGTATTCCTTAAAAAAGTGTTATCTGGCATTCAAATGAGTTTCTCTACCGACTCTGTAGAAAATATTCTTTAAATAAGTTGATTTTCTATCTAATTCATGAAATAGTATATTGCACATTTCGTTGTAAATACAGAAGGCTGAAGAGAGATCAAAATATTTAAAAATACAGATGGCTATTGAATGCGATAAGAAAATACTCAAGAGAATCCCCAGCAGCAAACTACACTTTATAGAGGAAAAGATTCATGATTCTTATATTCGTAAAAATAGCTCAAACGATATATATGATGTGTGTAGATTGCCCTTCGTGCGTTAAAAGAGTTGCAAACTCAACGGGGCAAGTAAATACAAGTTAGTTGGGAACTGGCACATTAGTGCCCTAAAAATCCACTACCACTATTACTACTACTACTACTACTACTACTACTACTACTACTACTATTATTACCACCAATAACACTACTACTACTTCTACTACTACTACTACTACTGCTACTACTACTACTACTACTACTACTGCTACTACTACTACTACTACTACTAATAGCGGGATGGCTTAGGCGGTTACGTCTGTGGCCAGCAATTTGGAAGCTCCGGGATCGATTCCCGCCGACCCCCCTCTCTGGCCCATGGGTTTTTCGTTGTTTCCCCGGGTCGCCAAGCGAATGCTGGAGTGTTTCATCTTCTACCTCGACGAAATCTTGATATCGATTTTTTGGGTGGCTTACAATACTTCTACTTATATAAGTACGTAGTAGAAAAAGTAAATATATTAAACAACGCTTGCATTGGTCAAAAATAATTCTATAGGTACTATGAAAATTACTCCTTTAAGTATTTACTTAAGAATTAATTTTGTTTGCGGCTGTTGTACCCAGAGATCGAATTCTAGCTTTGGGATTGCGGTTTCAAGTTGCCCTATTCAGATCTTCACATCTGACTGCCTCATATGAAGCATACCCCAAAGCTTAACGTGATTCTAAGACTATGATAAAAGCTCTAGGCCCTCTTCACTCCATCGACATCTTTTCGTCATATCATCGGACGTAAAGGACTCCGCACGCTGGGTACCTCCACTAATAAGTAGTCATCATCGCTGCAAGGTTCCCCCGAAGGTTGGAGTAGATAATATGCGGAGTGTTCGAAGTAACACCTTAACTGAAAAATACGTTTATTGTAATAGTTTTACGTGTTAAAAGTAGTTAAAAGGCAGCAAAAGTGTATGCTACTGAACTTAACGAAGTTAAAGGCTCCATTCTGACCATAGATGTTAAAGGTGACATAGATGGAAAGGGGGGGGGAGATGGAATTTCTCAGTAAAACTGAGAAACTAACCCACTTGTTGGAAAATCATTGAATATTCCTACGATTAAATAGTGACTATTACTTGCATTTTTGTCATTTTAACACATTATTTCACCTTACCTAGCACCTATTGTGGCGATATTTTACTGGAAATACTAGTTTTGAGGTTCCTGAAGACAAAAGGGGCATTTTTAGAAAATGGCCCGTGTGTAGGTCTGTGAACAGCATAACTGAAATGCTAAGTTTCAAACTTAGTATGTAAGTTCAGTAACTTCAAACCTTGCGATAGAAGACTTGTTTAGATTTTTCAAAAATGTCTGAAATAACTATTTTCGTTAAAATATTACACATTTAATATATTCACATGACAAATAAATGATCTTCATTCAGGAGGAATATTGTACATTTTTATGTAACATTACGGTATGGCAAAGATTAAAACACACAGATTGTTTCAGGTAACATTTTGGTATCGTCAGACATTTCCATTTAATGTTCATTTAAGTATTTTGAATGTTTTATAATTTTCAGAGTGATATCGCTATTCAATCTTTTTCTCTCGATGACATGTAAGTGTATGGCAATAGGCCAGCTTTTAAACATCTGAGTATCGATTCGGTTTCTTCTATCCCTCTTGTACATACAATGAAATGAAACTTTTTTTGCAAATTTTTATCTCAATTAACATGAAATGGATAGAAAAAAAACTGATGTGTTACACTCACATGACTTTCTCTACTCTTGTACAAACTATTTTTACAAACTCTTATTCTCCATCTATTTCATATTAATCGAGATAAACATTTGCAGAAACGATCTTTTGACATGCAAAGAGAATTACATTTTACACATAGCGACCAGTTCTAAAAATATTTGACTATCGCTTAAGGCCTACTATGTTCCCCTTGTTTTGTATTTGCAAGGGCAATATAGAAATACAGTAGCCTTTAAGCACAGACATATCTCTTAATAGCTGGTTGCTATGTGCAGCACCATTCTCTTTGCCACAGATAAACACTCTTTGCATATCCAAGACAAAAAATGAATAACGAATTCCCATTTGAGAAAATAAGTATTGAAAAATTTAAGGGAATGACAAGCAATATCTCGAAAATGGTTTACTCAACAAAAAATATGTATATGACATAAATTGTGTATTTTAACGCGATATACATTTTTTGTGCAGTAAAATTTTGTCTATCTCTTATGGTTTATTAGTTATGCAAAAGTGGTTCACAATGAAGAATACTTTTGGAGACATTCCCAGAAAATTCGAGATTTTCCTTTTGATTTGTCATGAAAATATCTTATGGATTAGATATTTTAATCAAAATCGTTAGAGCCATTTTAGAAAAAATTAAAAGTTTTAAAAAATGTTCCATGTAAAGGGTAATCTAGGGTGGGGGATTTTCTTGAAAACCTTCGTGCCGCATCTCTGGAAGATTCTGAACCTAAATACCAAGTTTGGTGTTGATCCGAATTTTCGTTTCTGAGTTATGCTGTTCACAGACACACACACAGACATGTTTCCAAAAATGCTTTTTTTATATTCAGGGGGTCTCAAAAAATATATTTCCGTTGAAATCTCGGTATCGAATTTTTGGGTGGAATACAATACCTCCCCTACCTACTGTACGTAGTAGAGAAAGCAATAAGCTTTCGTAGAAGCGTATAAATAGGAACTATGGTGGGTAGAGAAATTCATGTGAATGCAACACATAAACTTTTCTTAGAAACGTTTTCATATTAAAGTAGTTATTATACGAGTGAAATTGAGTGAGTTACATGAAGATTTAAATAATCTTACAGATTTCCTGAGATTAATTACATTATTATAATTTGCTAGAAGTTTTTCTTCATGCAAACCGTTATAAATACCAATATAAAACAGTAGTTTTTCTGTTGGTAATAAATATGTCTTTTAACACAATTAATTCGGAGAAATTGATACTAGAGCGTTGCTGGACAATGTACTCTTTATAGGCTTGAAACATCACTAACGAATTAAAGATTAATACGTTAAGAGTACTTTGAAATTATCACAAAAGCGACTTAGCAGAAATACATTCTGAATATTTGTAAGCTAATTCTTTACTTTTCATTTCATTTTATCCAAGTGGATCTGTAGGGTTAACTCGAAAGGAACCGCGCGTTTTTCAACCCCCTTCCCCCTTTTTTCTTTAAGCAGAAGCCTTCTAGGTCGTAACTTTGGAACTTTCCTTCGTTGTAATTGAATTTGGCAGTTTCTTTGAAGTTAGATGACGTTCCTTTCAAGGAAGAAAACTCTTTGAAAAAAATTAAATCATATAGCGTAAAGTTTATTTTACATACTGAAACGAAGGGCGCCCGAATAGCGGATGGTGTAGTAAAGTTAGGCACCCAACTTTGAAGGTATTGCCTTTGTGGGGTTTTCTGCAATAGGTTCTGGTAATTAAAGTTATTTCATAAGAACTACGTCTAACATGATTGACCATACTCAATGAAGAATCTCTTACCCGTTTATACTTGCTTCTTTGTGATTATAAATGGACGGAAAAGCTAGTTAATTGCAATCTCAAGCGCTATACACACGCAATACATGCGTTTTATTTACTATGCAAATATCTCAAACAATTGGCATTTTAATAAAAATCGTTACACCCACGTTTTAGAAAAAAAAACTAAAGAAACATTCTCCATACAAAGTAATTTGAGATGTTCTGATTTAATCTCCAATATCGATCTTGGAAGATATTGAACCTAAACAGAAAGTTTGGTATTTATCTTATTCTTAGGTTTTGAACTATACTATCAATACACACACAAAATGCTATGTAATACATTCACATGACTATTTGTATCCTTTAACATTTATTAGTGGATACAAAGTCATTCTTACTCAAGCTTATTTTTACTTTCTCTACTACGTATAGTAATTAGGGGAAGTATTGTATTCCAACCAAAACCTCGATACCGAGATGTCACCAAAAATATATGTTTTGAGACCCCCTGAATCCAAGAAAAGCATTTTTGGAAACATGTCCCTGTGTGTGTATGTGTGTGTCTGTGAACAGCATAACTCAGAAACAAACAGTCGGATAAACACCAAACTTGGAATTTAGGTTCAGTATCTTCCAGAGATGCGACACGAAGGTTTTCAAGAAAATCCCCCCACCCCAGATTACCCTTTACATATAACATTTTTCGAAATTTTAAGTTTTCTCAAAAATGCTTCTAACGATTTTGATTAAAATATCATGTTTAGGATATTTTCATGACAAATATTATGTATATTTCGAAATGTGTATTCTTCATTGTGCACGACTTTTGCATAACTGGTAAACCATAAGAGATAAACAAAAATTTACTACACAAAAAATGTAGATCGCATTAAAATACACAATTTATGTCATATACCTTTTTTTGTTGAGTGAACCATTTTCGAGATATTGCTTGTTATTCCTTTAAATTTTCCAATACATTTTCTCAAATGGGAATTCGTTATTCATTTTTATGTCCTGGACATACAAAGAGAATGGAATACTCCACATAGCAACTAGCTCTTAAAATATTTGACTATCGCTTAAAGCTACCATATTCCCCTTGCATCTACAAGAAAATTAGCAATAAGATTAACATCTCGATATCTCGATTAACATGAAGCTTATGGAGAATAAGCGTTTGTAAAAATAGTATGTACAGTAGTAGAGAAAGTCATGTGAGTGTAACGCATCAGATTCTTTGTATACTACATTTTAATCCAAATAAACGTTTGCAGAAATAGCTGCATTGCATATGTCGTTATAGATACAAAAGGAACAGAAATAGTCAAGTGTTTATGAACTGGACGCTAAATGCTGGCCTTAAAATTCCATACTGTATCCATACAATCACGAGAAACAACTGAATGTTGGAAGGACTTTACGAGAATGACCTTTAGTAATGGGTATCTCAGAAACGGTTTATGCTACAAACAGTTTATTTTAAATAAATCGTGTTTTTAAGAGACACTCATTTTTTGCGTAGTGCGCTTTCGTCTATCACCGAAGGTTTACTAGTTAAGCAAGATTATACAAAATTCCTTCCAAATGAAGAGTATTTCTAGGCAATTCCCAAAAAATTCAACATATATATTTTATTTTTCATGTAAATATCTTTCATATATGGCATTTTAATCAAAATGGTATGAGCCATTTTTTAGAAAATAAAAAATTTCGAAATTTGTTCCAAGTAAAGGGTAGTTTAGGGTGGAGAGATTTTGTTGAAAATCTTTGTGTCACATCCTTGGAAGATATTGAACCTAAACACCAAGCTTGGTATTTGTACGGCTTTTCAATTTTGAGTTATGCTGATCGCAGACACAAACACGAACCTTTTTCTAAAAAAATCCAATTTTTTTATTAGGGGGCCCAAATCTCCGTAACGAATTTTTTGGTGCAATGCAATACTTTCTCTATTTACTAAGTGCGTGGTAGAGAAACTAAAGCCTACGTTTCTTTCGATATAGCATTTTTGAGTTGAGTGCAATAACTTTATCTACCTGCTATATGTAGGTGGTATATGAAGTAAAAACCAATGGACCACGCCACCAAAGCCAGGTAGAATAGTATTGTAAAAATGAGAACACCAGTTGCTGCTTAGACACACTTTATTCATCACTTAGGTGCTCAAAATGGCACAAAATTTACACTTGAGGCACGTTTGACACACAATAAGAACAGAATACAACTAATACGTCGAATGGAATCACTATTGAACTGCTGACTCACAACTCACAACTGAATTGCACTCGGCACTGTCCACCTTTAACTGTTCAATCTTGACAGTTCTTGACTGTACTGACTTCGTAACTTCTTTAGTTCTTTACTAACTCACCGGCAAGAGTAGTACCTTATATTGGACCCGCATACAAAGCGGGATATTCTAGAAAGGGAGGCTACTAGAAGTGGCTGAAAGGAATGCTCTGGAACAGTAAAAACTGATTTCCGCTCGTGGGAAATGGATACCACTGGGTATTTACCCGTTCGAGTAATCGCTGGTTTGAAAGTTCACATCACAGCGGTATTGTCAAGCGTATTGCTCTAGTGCGTTAAGGCAAAGGAATGACAATAATTTCTGGAGAGGAAGCAACTCAGTCGTATGTATAAATAAACATTCCTTAAAGTCCAGAAACTGCACAACTGTCATTAAGGTAAAGTATGTTACTACTAACCTTTAACACAAATTCAGGTTAATTATTCAAAAGTAGATGCTTGACATTAGTGATATATACAGCTAGTTCCGCTACTGAAAAAATAAGTTGATTATATTTAATATTTCGTTTTCTATTAATGAGATAATAAATTAACAAAAAATCGGTATTGACAAATGACGATATTTGAGAGCATCTTAATGTTGTACAATATGAAATATGATAAAAATAAAACCAAAGACAGCTTTCTTAAAACAAAATTAAAACAACATTAAAACAATATTCTTCATATTATGTTCAGGAAGAATATGTATTATCTAGTTTGGATAATTTTGTGTGTACATTATGGAGTTCATTTCCAAAATGTAAGGAATCAATAACTTAAAATAATTTATTTTTCTTCTAGTAACTTACGCTTCCGGTAAACGAATATTGTGAATGAACACAGTGATCAATCTTTCAACTGAAGGACAATATAACATCATAATAACTTACAATAAAAACAATAATTTATTTTTAGCATTTTACGCTTCCAACATATTAATGTTGCCGTGTATGAATTCCATTAGGTAAAGGGTCACAATATATAATAATCTACCATGCCAGATAGGCCAAATATGGTTAAATAGAAGGGGCAGATTTAGTGTTCCAGTCAAAAACTAGTGGCGATTATCTTAAAGGGACCAGTAATATGTAGCTTATCTACTTTAATTACGTAATATCGATTTTACAACATTAAAAAAATTTGTAAACCTATTCACTACCTAACTAGTTTCGTAATGGTAACTCATTACGCAACTAGTTTCGTAATGATGCTTCTAATACGCAACGATTTTCGTAACGTAACTCTTATCACGAAACTGATTACGTATTGTGAACCATACATCAATAATAAATAAAATAGAACCAAGTTTATTTTTTACAAGCATTTATTTTTAAACAATATCTTAAATTGAAATTTATTAGAAATTAAAATATTACAGAATTATCTGCATTTGCAATACCTTCGTAAGAACTCATTTTTTTCAAAGTTTATTTAATTCATCTAGTACTCTGTTCTTCTGTTTTAAGCAAAAACCTAACAAACAATTTGTCTATCTAACCATGCATGGCCCACTACACACATGTATCAATGTAGTGTACTGTTTCAGTGATTCCTAATACTACATCTGAAATAAAAATGTAATTTACCACAGTAAATAAAAAATCGATGTTACTTAACTAAAGTATATAAAAGGTTGTACGATACACATATCGTAATAACATATTACAATACTCGATTGGTTATCAAACTCGTCCTGCGGCCTCATTTGTTAATCTTCCAATCTCGTATTGTAATGTGATACGTTACGATATTCGTGTCGTAAATTAGTATTAAGGATTCGCTTACCAATCTCCTTCAGAGACTAGAAGAAGGGTGTGTGATAGTGATGGACAATGCATAAAGAAAGAAATTCCAATACAAATGCTGGGAAACCTGAAATTTTGCTATGGTTTCAAAGCAAGAATCTACATACACAGTAACCGAATAATAATCTATTTGTAAAACGGTCGAATAAGCTGTTAGTAGCTACATTTACATAGCTGCTGTGACGTTAACCAGCTTGTGTTTCACTTGTATCTTAACACCATTATCACCCAAACTTAAGCTACGTGTAAGGAAGGCAACAACGCTAGTGAAGCAAACAGGTTGAGCCTTCACCTTGGGTCTGGTCATTCTGGGTGTTCGAACCGAAAATGAGACCTATACCGTATACGGGAGCTCATTTGTATTCGAAGGCATGAATAGTACAATAGTAACAAAAACTCGTTCGATGGGCAGTTCTATCTCCGCTCGCTCTGTGCTGACCTTTGCTTGGAAGTGACTCTTACGTCACAAACGCAGCAAGTGCCGACCACTGACTTACAAAGGAAATAAATTATTCAAATATATTGGCAATAGCAGATTCAATTTCTTTGTTTGTGTCTTTGTTGTTAAATTGTGAACACCTACCTATGGTTTGAAATCAAATATCCGCGGCATATCTCTTATTTTACATGCATTTTCTGTGGAGTAACAACTAAGTTCTACTCAACGACTTCTCAAATAAAAATGAAAACCTTCTTTGCAAGTTTGTCCTTCTACATCACCAGTATGTTCGTATTGTAGTACATAGGCTTCGTATATCTTTTAAGTAATTTATAAATTTAAATTAGATGTTGTATAACTCATAACTATCAGAAGGAACAGGGCTTTTCAGTAGTGAAAGATCCGCATTCGAAAGGTAGTGGGTTCGTTTCCCGTGTCCTACCTTTCTGAGTCATGGGTTTTTCGGAGTTTCCCCTGGTCGCTGGGCGAATGCTGGAAAGGTTCATTAGCTCCCCCAAATTTCCTGTCCCTCTATTTCAGCTCTGTTCTCATTTCACTCTCTCTTTCATCTGCTTGGTCTGTTTCAGGGTTGAAAGTGTCTGGAGAGTTTCGTCTTTGCATTACAGGGGAAAAGGATGCTCTATATGATCCTTCGTCCTCGGAATGAGGGCGGTCTCCGAGTCCTGGGACCCCTAGTGGGATGTGCAAGCCTGCATGGGTTAGAGGAGCCGAATGCACCAGCTGCCATCTGGGGAGTTTCAATCTGTAAGCAATAAGGATCCTGTCCTCTGCCTTTCGTATCTCAGCAACCCTCTGTCTCCTTTCAGCTCACGTCTCCCTTCCGAGGGCACTCCGTCAGGGGCATAGGCATGAAATATATTGTAATTGGAGGTGCTAAATCCCCATCCGCGGCCTATCCTACCACTACTACATATTTAATTTTATACGTATTTTCTCCGTTTACAATATTAGTAGGGTATGTCCGAGGGAGATGGCCATAGTTTTTAAAACATTATACGAAGAGTGTTGAAGTAAAATGTGTTTAAATAGCTAAATGTACTCAATGAAGACTAATATGTGCAATAGTAAGAGCTATTGATGACACAAATTTATTTTTGATGAAAGAGTCCCGAATTTTAAAAACCTATGCATTAGCCATCTCTCCCTATGAGTGGTGGGGCAGAGAGATCACCATGTTGTATAGCGTAGATGACCAGAATATTTTGTACTCAAAGAGCTTGCTTAGTGATTTAATAAAGTAACAATAATTATGCAATACATGTTTGTTTATCCATCAGTAGTCAAGTTCTGGTAAGTATTGGTCCCAGCAGAAAAACGTTTCGGGAAAACTATAAAATAAGTACGTACAGATTTGGTTGAAAATTTGGAATCAAGTACTCTTAAATTGAGTATGGGACCTTGATACCCTCAATTCTCAGTGGTTTCGAGGTATATCTAATACTTTGAGATAAACGTTCGATACGTTTTTCGATACTTTTAAATGTTTAAATTTTGGATAACTGAAAGTTGTTACATTTAAGTTTATGCTAGATAAGGAATGAAAGAAATCGAGGGTTCGCGTTACTGTCTTGCACGTGTCCCAAAGAACTGCTGGACTACACTCTTGATTGACCTTAACTGCGTTTCTTGCGGATGAACCAATACAACATTCCATAGATCTTGTGTCTAAATTAAAACATGTAAAACAATGGGGGAAGGACTAGAGGTACTCGTTTAACATGCAGCGTTAACTGAATTGCGAATGAAGCTGATTTAGTTGACGCATTAAATCACGTTTCTGCAATAGCCTGGCTTGGAGACTTACTCTCGTCATTACATCTACTTACTCCGGTGACCATAATCTGTGGATCCAGAAGTAACAAATCGGAACTTAACACTGAGATAATACAGCACATGGAAGTAGTTGTTACATTTAGTTATTTGACTTTGAAGTAGATGGTTTTGTTACGTTATTTTTTACCACGTTTTGGGCGTCAATTTGAAGAAATAGTCTTTTATAGTAGTTTTATTATATTTCAACTGTTGGGGAACCGAACTTGAAGTAGTTGCAACCCACGTATAGTAAATAGTTTTCTGTAGACTTCGCCCCAAGTTTTAAAAAAATATTAACTTTGTAATTCAACTGTTTCTTTAAATATTTAATATTTATGTTTGCCACGACTGCGTCAGTATTTATTAGAGACAGTTTCTCTTAGGCAGGGTTGTGATACGACAAGAATGTAGGCTTACACAAATTATAATTTTACTTCACTTGTTTTATTAATACTTGATACGATCTAAATAACACTTCACTGATATAGAGAGTTGTGAGATTCTTTAATTAATTAATTAATTAATTAATTACACATTTTAACACATACACTTATTTTTTCGTCTTACACGAATACATATTAAATCTCTCGAGGACACACAAACAACGCATCCAGTTATGAGCAGTCTGCAGGCAATACGTCTGGTTATGAACACTGTTTGAAAGCAACTGGATAGATTTCAACCGTCTAAACTTATAAATTTCTGTATTTCATGTCTCTGATTGGCTATTCCTGCTCCAATTGAATACCTTCATTTAACTAAAGCTTTTTCT
This sequence comes from Deroplatys truncata, assembly GCA_030765065.1. Taxonomy (NCBI): domain Eukaryota; kingdom Metazoa; phylum Arthropoda; class Insecta; order Mantodea; family Mantidae; genus Deroplatys; species Deroplatys truncata. Next base: position 163,186,997 of record CM060980.1, read on the forward strand.
GGTTGTTGATTGGCTATTTTTAAACTGTCTCAAAATTTACATTATTGTTGCTCTAATAATGACTAGTAACATTTAAACCTCCTTACTCATTATTGCCTCAACGTTACCTCATTGTTAGCAACTTTAAACCTATTCTTTTCACAGCACCTACATCATTAAATTACGTAATGTATTCACATAACATTATTGAACATGTTTACAATAATATAAGTATATGCAATGACTGTTACATACATTTTACAAATTATTACATACATGTTTTGCTTCAAGGAGGACTGTTATTGAATTTATATATTATATAATTTGACTAAAATCATTTAAGTGTTAAAAACACTGCCTCAAGTTTCATGATAAGTATATATTAGTTTATATTTCTAGATTGTAGAATAAAGAATCGCTAGTATTTGTATCCTCTAAAAGAAAGTTTTCAGCATAAAATATAGTTATATAAAAGTCTGATGTGCTACATTCATATGATTTTCTCTACTCTTGTACAAACAATTTTTACAAAGGTTTATTCTCCATCTACAAACATTTGCAGAAACTATGTTATTGCTATTTTGTTTAGGTGCAGATGGAATATGGTAGGCTTGAAGTGATAGTCAACTCTTTTAAGAGCTGATTGTTATGTGGAGCATTCCATTCTCTTTGCATGTCCAGGATATAAAAAAGCGAATAAGGAATTCCCATTTGAAGAAAAGTATAAGTATTGGAAAATTCAAACAAATAACCAGAAATATCTCGGAAATATTTCACTCCACGAAAAAAATGTACTTGACAAAAGCTGTGTGTTTTAAGGAGCTATAAATTTCCTGTTCAGAAGAATTTTGTCTATCTCTTACGGTTTACAGTTATGCAAAAGCCATTCAAAATGAAGAGGACTTTTGGGAACATTCCCAGAAAATTAAGGTATACGTTTTGTTTGTCCTGAAAATATCTTAAACATTGATACTTTAATCAAAATCGAAAAATTTTCCGTGTAAAGCGTGGTTTGAGGTGGAGGGATTTTCTTAAAAACTTTCATGTCGCATTCCTGGAATATATTGAACCTAAATACCAAGTTTGGTGTTCATCCGACTTTTCGTTTTTGAGTTATGCTGTTCACAGACAGACACACAAGACATACACACGGACATGTTTCCAAAAATGCTTTATTTTTTATGTCCTGGTAATGCAAAGAGAATGCAAAGCTCCACATAGCAACCAGCTCTTTAAAAGACTTGACTATCGCTTAAAGCCTACCATATTCCACTTACACCTACAAAAAAATTAGCAATAAGATAGAGTCTGCAAATGTTTATCTCGATTAACATGAGGTAGATGGAGAATAAGCGTTTGTAAAAATAGTTTGTACAAGAGTGGAGAAAGTCATGTGAGTGTAACAAATCAGATATTTTTATTATTATCCTTGTTATCTTTATTAATAATATAGGTATTATAACCTTGGACTTATCAACATAAAAATTACTGCTAATTGGAGAAGGTCAAAGAGGAAGAATTTGGAAATTAGCATACAATACACAATTGGTTACATGCGTTTATACACAGAAAACTACTAATAAGAACATAATTCAGTGAACAAGCTAGCCCTTTACAGCTTTTTATAAAGCGAGTATTGAGAAACACGGTATCCTGCTATCGCTGTCTTAAATATATGAAATTCTCTTTTAAATACACCAGGGATGCAGTAGACCTGCTTGGGTAATCAATAGCTCGCTGTGTAGTATCCGAATTGAGGCCAGACCAAATTATCACAGCAGAAATTAATGCCAGCCTTCGACGAAATTCATTATGCACTTTCGTTTCGGAGAGGCGAGCAAAAACTTAGCGAATTAAATTGAAAATAATGTCTGAGGCCGGGAGAGTGTTTATTTTGGAAGCGACATTTTCAGTCATTAAATGTAGAGGTCTGGCGCGTTCTTGTACAAAGCAGACGCCCGTTTTGTTTTTGTGCCCGAGCCATGATAAAAACAAAGTTGCAGTCAAACAAAAAGCGTGCCTCGTAAACAAGCTCTGAGATGGAAAGCCGGAGTCCCTCGGTAATAACAACATATACCGAAGAAAACCAAAATTACGATCCCATCGAGTCACGTGATGTCAGCGCGTGGAAGTTCACATAAAACACGTGTTTTATGCAAGAGCTTCATAACGCCAAGGAAAGAGCTCGCAATAAAATGGTCTTCAACAGCGAACTTATGAGTAAAGGCTTTCTTCCGTGAAGATGTCGCATGCATCAAGAGACCTCCAAAAGCAACAGATGCCTCTGCTCTAAAGAGCAGGGCAAATAAACCCAGGCTTTATTGGTAGTCCATTACTTTCTTCTCGGTAACACTACCTCTGTCGCATGGAACCTCGGGTTCGAATACCAGATCGGGTCAGGGCTTAAATAACATTACTGCTAGCTGTGAGCCCCTTTTTACTTTCTCTACGACTTACCTGTCTGTAGCAAGTAAAAGAAGTATTTATTGTATTTCTCCGGAAACTTTGATATCGAGTTTTCACCATGCTAGATAAACGCCTACTCTATCAAATAGCAATTATGGCTATTAGAGGATCAATTGTATTCAATATAATATTGATACTCCACCTTAAAAATCATTGAAATTATTAAATTATTATATATTTATTTTAACTGCATAATAGGATTGTTTTATAGTACTTTTCTGTTCCGATTTAAATTCACTCATTTAAGTTGATTTCCATTATTTTGATAAGTTAACTATAAATCGTCGTCATTGTTGTCAATTTAAATCTGTTAATTGTATAGGTATACTTTGTCTATATGGCAGCCCTTAATTGAGGGAATTGTTAATAAATAAAAAACAAATGCCTTCATACATTCACATGACTACCCTCTATCTTTATTAGTAGTATACAAACTCTTCTTACTAAACCTTATTTTTCTATCTGCTACATTTGAATCCAGATGAACCTTAGCAAAAACCGCTACATTATCCATTTCGCTATAGATACAAATAAAACAGCGATAGTGAAATATGTAAGAACTGAGCGCTATATACTGGCCTTAAAATTTCACAGTTTCAATGCAGTCGCGAGAAACAAATGAATGTCGACGGGACTTTAAAGAATGACCAATTAATGAAGAATTCGAAACTTTAATAACGGATATCTCAGAAATGGCTTATGCCATTAAAAAGGGCTTCAAATAAATTGCGTGCTTTAAAGATAATCTATATCTTTGTGTAGTACGTTTTCATCTATCGCATAACGGTTACCAGTTATACGAGACTATACCAAATTTCTTCCGAATAAACAGGACTTCACAAGGCATTCCCAGAGAATTCGAGATATACATTTTATTTTTCATGTAAATCATATTTAATATATAGCAGTTTGTTCAAAATCGTTATAGTTATTTTTTTAGAAAATCCGCGGTGGGTGGATTTTCTGGGAAGTATTCTTGTAGCATTTTTAGAGACTACGGAACTTAAATACCATGTTTGATGTTGATCCGAATTTTTGTTTTTGAGTTATGCTGTTTACAGGCACAATACACACATACATACATGCACGGACCTTTTTATAGAAACTTTTTTTGTAGGATTCAGGGTCCTAAAAGCTCGTATTTCAGGTGAAATCTCGGTATCAAATTTTTGGGTGGTATGCAGTACTTCCCCTACGTATTGTATGTAATAGAGAAAGTAAAACATGTATTATTTAAAGGGAATATATTAAGGGCTACGAATACATGAAACATCATTTAAAAATGACACTTGGTATATATGTTTGGTAGCTTTAAAAATGGGACAGGAAAATTTTCAAGAATCTCCCTCCTCCCAAAGTTTTCCATTACAACATAGAAAACTTTAAACAATTTTTATTGCCATAAAAATTGTTCCAAAGTTTTAATTAAATTATTACACATTTAAGATTTTACATGACAAACAAAACCTATACCTTTAATGTTCTAGGGCAATCATGTGAAGTACTCCTAACTCGGAAGGAATTTTGTATAATAATTTTGTATAACAGGCAAGCCGCAAGAGAGAGAGAGAGAGAGAGAGAGAGAGAGAGAGAGACAAAAACTTGCTACACAAAAATGTAGATCTGTTTAAAACACATAATTTATTTCAAACAACTTTATCTGGCATTAGGCATTTCCAGGTATCCGTTATTATTAATTCCAAATTTTCAATAGTGTTAGGTTTTAAAGTGTTAGCGCTATTAAGCTGCTTTTCGGAATGTAATGGAAAAGTATGGAATTTCAGATCCAAGTATCGATACTATGGAATTTCAGATCCAAGTATCGATACTATTTCCTATATCTCTCTTGTACCCACAAAAAATGTGTAATGAAGCTATCTCTGCAATCGATTTTCTTGATTAGTAGATAGAATAAACTGTTTATTTTAACCCGATCTACATTTTTTGTGTAGTAAAAGTTTGTCTATCTCTTATAGTTTACCAGTTATGCAAAAGTCGTTCACAATGAAGAATACTTTTGGGGACATTCCCAGAAAATTTGAGATATACATTTCATTTCTCATGAAAATATCTTAAACATATGATATTTTAATCAAAATCGTTAGAGCCGTTTTTTGAGAAAATGAAAATTTTCGAAAAATGTTCCATGTAAAGGGTAATCTGGGGTGGGGGGATTTTCTTGAAAACCTTCGTGTCGCATCTCTGGTAGATACTGAACCTAAATACCAAGTTTGGTGTTTATCCGACTGTTGTTTTCTGAGTTATGCTGTTCACAGACACACAGACAGACAGACAGACCGACACACGGACATGTTTCCAGAAATGCTTTTTTTGGATTCAGGGGGTCTCAAAACATGTATTTCCAGTGAAATTTCGGTATCGAATTTTTCGGTGGAATACAATAATTCCCCTACTTACTGTACGTAGTAGAGAAAGTAAAAAAAATCTGATGTGTTACACTCACATGACTTTCTCTACTCCTGTACAATCTAATTTTACAAACGCTTATTCTCCATATGCTTTATGTTAATCGAGATATCGAGATGTCAATCTTATTGGTAATATATGGTAGCTTTTAAGCGATAGTCAAATATTTTAACGCTGGTTGCTATGTGGCGCATTCCATTCTCTTTGCATGTCCAGGACATAAAAAAATGAATAACGAATTTGAGAAAAAGTATAAGTATTGGAAAATTTAAGGAAATAACAAGCAATATCTCGAAAACGGTTCACTCAACAAAAGAAATGTATATGACATAAGTTGTGTATCTTAACGTGATCTACATTTTTTGTGTAGTAAAATTTTGTCTATCTCTTATGGTTTACCAGTTATGCAAAAGTCGTTCACAATGAAGAATACTTTTGGAGACATTCCCAGAAAATTCGAGATATACATTTCATTTCCCATGACATTATCTTAAACATATGATATTTTCATCAAAATCGTTAGAGCCATTTTTGAGAAAATTAAAATTTTCGAAAAATCTTCCATGTAAAGGGTAGTCTGGGGTGGGGGGATTTTCTTGAAAACCTTCGTGTCGCATCTCTGGAAGATGCTGAACCTAAATACCAAGTTTGGTGCTTATCCGACTGTTTGTTTTTGAGTTATGCTGTTCACAGACACACACACACACAGACACACACACAGACACACACACACACACACAGACACACACACGGACATGTTTCCATAAATGCTTTTTTTGGATTCAGGAGGTCTCAAAACATGTATTTCCGGTGAAATCTCGGTATCGAATTTTTGGGTGGAATGCAATACTTCCCCTACTTACTATACGTAGTAGAGAAAGTAAAAATCTGATGTGGTACATTCACCTGACTTTCTCTACCCTTAGATTTATTAATGGGTACACAAGCTTTTCTTACTAAGGCTTATTTTTCTGTCAAATACATTTTGTTCCGAATAAACCTTTGCAGAAATAGCTACATAACCTGTTCCGTTATAGATACAAAGAGAACAGCGACAGACAAATGTTTAAGAATTAGACGCTATATGCTGGCCTTAAAATTCCATACCGCTTCCATGCAATCACGAGAAACAGATGAACATGGTGGCACTTTAAAAGAATGACAATAACGGATATCTCAGTAAGGACTTATGCCACAAAAACTTATTTGAAGTAAATTTTTGTGTGGAACGTTTTCGTCTATCGCTTAACGTTTACGAGTTATACAAGATTATATAAAATTCTTTCCGAATGAAGATGTCTTCGTAGGCTATTCCCAGAAAACTCAAAATTTACATTTTATTTGATGGAAATATCTTTAATATATGGTATTTTAATCAAAATCATTGGAGCCATGTTTTGGAAATTCGAAAATTTCGAAAAATGTTCCACGTAAAAGGTAGTTGGGCTGGAGGATTTTCTTAAAAAATTTTCTTGTTGCCTATCGGAAGATACTTAAGTCAAATACTAAGTTTGGTATTTATTCGACTTTGCATTTTTGAGTTATAATGTTCACAGGCACACACATGCACACATACACGATCACAATCATGCAGTAATGGACCTTGCTTTAAAGCTGTTTTTTACTTTCTCTACTACGTATAGTAAGTAGGGGAAGTATTGCATTCCACCCAAAAATTCGATACCGAGATTTCACCGGAAATACATGTTTTGAGAATCACTGAATCCAAAAAAAGCATTTTTGGAAACATGTCCGTGTGTGTGTCTGTCTGAGTGTCTGTGTGTATGTGTGTCTGTGTGTCTGTCTGTGTGTCTGTCTGTGTGTCTGTCTGTGTGTCTGTGAACAGCATAACTCAAAAACGAACAGTCGGATAAACACCAAACTTGGTATTTAGGTTTAGTATCTTCCAGAGATGCGACACGAAGGTTTTCAAGAAAATCCCCCCACCCCAGACTACCCTTTACATGGAACATTTTTCGAAAATTTTAATTTTCTCAAAAACGGCTCTAACGATTTTGATTAAAATATCATATGTTTAAGATATTGTCATGACAAATAAAATGTATATCTCGAATTTTCTGGGAATGTCTCCAAAAATATTCTTCATTGTGAACGACTTTTGCATAACTGGTAAACCATAAGAGATAGACAAAATTTTACTACACAAAAAATGTAGATCGCGTTAAAATACACAACTTATGTCATATACGTTTCTTTTGTTGAGTGAACCGTTTTAGAGATATTGCTTGTTATTTCCTTAAATTTTCCAATACTTATACTTTTTCTCAAATTCGTTATTCATTTTTTTATGTCCTGAACATGCAAAGAGAATGGAATTCGCCACATAGCAACCAGCGTTAAAATATTTGACTATCGCTTAAAAGCTACCATATTCCCCTTGCATCTACAAGAAAATTACCAATAAGATTGACATCTCGATATCTCGATTAACATGAAGCATATGGAGAATAGACGTTTGTAAAATTAGATTGTACAAGAGTAGAGAAAGTTATGTGAGTGTAACACATCAGATTTTTTTTTATTCTGGTGGCCTCATAACATGTATTTCACGTGAAATCTCGGTATCAAATTTTTTCGTGGAATGCATTACTTCTACTTGCTATACGTGGTAGAGAAAGTAATAAGCTCTTGTAAGTATAGTTTGAGATAGTAATATAAAATCAAAGGATAGTGGATAGAGAAAGTCATGTGAATGTAAATCCTATAGTTGTTTAAGTACTTACGCTATTCAGCTGTTTCTCGCGATTTCATGGAAAAGGTATTGAATTTTAAGGCCAGCGTAGCGCGAGTCGGTTTTAAATATCTGATTATTGATTCGGTGTCTACTGTGCCCTTTGTACCCACCTCGAAATGTTTAATGAACTTATTTCTGTAAAGGTTAATTTCCATTAACATGCAGAGGAGAGAAAAATACGCTTTCATAAGAATGGTTTGTAATACATATGCAAAAATCCGATGTGTTACACTCGGATGACTTTCTCTACTCTTGTACAAACCGTTTTTACAAACGCTTATTCTCCATATGTTTCATGCTAATCGAGATATCGAGATGTCAATTTTATTGCTAATTTTCTTGTAGATGCAAGGGAAACTAGTAGGCTTTAAGCGATAGTCAAATATTTCAAGAGGTGGTTGCTATGTGGAGTATTCCATTCTCTTTGCATTACCAGGACAAAAAAAATGAATAACGTATTCCCATTGGAGTAAAAGTATAAGTATTGGAAAATTTAAGGGAATAAGAAGCAATATCTCGAAAACAAAAATGTATTCTGTATTTCAACGGGATCTACATTTTTTGTGTAGTAAAATTTTGTCTATCTCTTATGATTTACCAGTTATGCAAAAGTCGTTCAGAATGAAGAATACTTTGGAGATATTCCCAAAAATTTAAAATATACATTTTATTTGTCATAAAAGTATTTTAAATATATGATATTTTAATAAAAATCTTTACAGCCATTTCTGTGAAAATTAAAATTTTCGAAAAATCTTCCATGTGAAGGGTAATCTGGGGTGGGGGGATTCTCTTGAAAACATTCGTGTCGCATCTCTGGAAGATACTGAACCTAAATGCCAAGTTTGGTGTTTATCCGACATTCGTTTCTGAGTTATGCTGTTTACAAACATGCTTTTTTGATTCAGCGGGCCTCAAAATATATATTTCCGGTGAAATCTCGGTATCGAAATTTTGGGTGGAATACAATACTTCCCCTACTTACTGTAAGTAGTAGAGAAAGTATAAATTAAATGTAGTAGCTTTGTGAAAGTAACACATTAGGATTTTTTTAGTTATGCTGTGGGAAACAAAGAAAGACAGTCACGAAAGATAACCTACATAATTATGTAATATTCTCCAACCCATTGAGTGCTTTAACATCCCTTCAACAAACCCTAATCCCCCAAAACATCGTTAAAGAACTTCAGAAACTGTACAACCAAATACTAGTCTCAGGTAAACTAGTATCATTCCTCTGGACTCCGTCTCATGCCGAAATTCTAGGAAATGAATGAGCTGATCAGACAGTCAAAGAAGTCACCAAACGTCCCCCTCAGGACATCAAGATCCCACACACGGGCTTCATCAACTTCATCAAAAAGACTTGCATTAATCAATGGAGACAAACATGGAAAGCCACATCTAGAAGCAAGATACACTATGTCTACATTTCCTAATACAGACTTCAACACTATCATTTCATCCGCAAAGACCAAGTTGTATTAACTCGACTACGTATTGGACATACTTCTATAACGCACAGACATCTCCTCAACCGTGATCCTCCTCCTGTGTGCGACCTTTACAGATCCAACCTCACAGTTCATCATATCGTTACAGACTGTACAACACAGAAAGATGCGACATCCCAACAGTCTACCGGAAGCCCTAAATGCAGCACTATAAGGAACTTTAAAGTTTATGAAGGCGATAAAATTGTATAACAATGTGTAACACACCTATCTAAAGAATTTAGTGTTGGATGTACTATTACTGTTTAAAATACTGTATTTTCATTGTAATCATGTTGTGTATTTTAAATTAGTCGCGATATGACTTTAAAATTGAAGCGACAGTAAAGTATAAATATATACATACAGGGGCTCGTATATTTAGCCTATAAACCGATTTTAATAATACTGAGAAAGTGTATTTTTTGGGCAAACACACAATTTTTTAAATGGAACAATGCCTAGTTACATCAACAGAAAAAAGGTACAGTGCAAGTTGGTGGTGTAAGTCTTAGGTGATTCACCCTGTATATATGCATATTAAAGAACACACTCACGCGCGCGCACACACACACACAAATCATTTTAAGCATATATTCTTGGGTTTCTGGGTAGCTAAGATGATGTATTTCGTATGAGATGGAGATACCAAATTTCTGGCTGGAATTCAATACATATTGTATCTACAATAGGTAAGTGTTACATAAAAAAAGGCCTAAAGAGCTGAAAAAACGTGTATTCTATTAAATATTGCGACTTTGTCCAATTTTCATTGTCACTTGTCTAATGTAATTTAGTTCAGCTTTTAATGTCACTTCACCTTTTCTCGTGAAGTACTGACATGATGAAATTCGCGCAAATAGCCGCTTCTTTCCTCCACGTTACGCGCTGAAACGTCAAACACATGACCTGTCTAATTTCCTGCAGTAACAGCATTCACTATGTAGTCACAATTGTCGCCGTAACCTCACTCGTAGAACCATAATTTACGTCGTATTAACAACACGCTGACTCACTCGCGAGCAACCTCGCTTATAGACAAATGTGAAAGCTTCTGAAAGCTTTGTGAGAGAGGCGCGGGGGAGGGGGGAGAAGGCTTCCAAAAATCCTGTTAGTCTCGATAGTACTTCTGAAATGTATATCGGGGGGGAGCGGTCCTCCCCTCGTATCTCTTCAACCGGGCAGTTAGTCGATGGATCGTACGGTTGGTCAACGCCTTCTAAGCGATAAGTGACACCCAATCTGTGTCAGAATATTTTGTTTTAATTTTGAGGAACACTTCAGAAAAACCAGTTTTATTGTCGATTTTTAAAACATCACATGAATTAAAAGGCGTGTCCCATATAGGAAAGGGACGATTTAAGTTGGTATTGAAATGTTTAGAAATACGATGGCGACACTGAACATTCTTAGAAATCAAACTAGGATTAGTTAAAAAAATATATGATTTTATTATTTTTCAAAGTATTCCCTTTTAAAATCAATCACATTTTGCATTCGGTGAAACCAGTCCTTAAAGCGATGGTGGCACTCTTCCTGAGGCACTTCAGAAACCAGGTTTTTATAAAGTTCCATTGCTTCATTTGATGATGAAAAAGTGCCTCCACCCATTTTATCTTTAATTTTTTAAAACAAAAATAAATCACGAGGTGCTAGGTCAGGACTGTAAGGTGGGGCGGTCCATGGTGCTGAACTTTGGGGAATCCAGATATTCCAGTTAAAGTTTTGCTGTACGCGACGATGCGTTGTAATGATATAACATATTATTTTTTTCTTTTGGATTTTTCATGAACTTTTTAAAAAATTTACGGTAAACAGACATTTGCGTACCAGTCGGCAGTAACGGTACATCTAATTTTTTAATGCTATGGCAACTATATGGCCCGTTTTAAGTCGTATACTAACAACCGACTTCTTATCAGCACCGAGTGTCGGACTTTAGTAATGGTATTTTTTTGTTCCAAAGAGCATTGAGCTGATTGACTTTTCTTTTTAGGATCATAAAAATAAATACTAGATTCATCACCAGTAACGAATTTCCAAACCAATTTTGAGTCTTTCTGCACCACTCAATGCATTGTTAGTTTTGATCGGCAGTCAGTTTATGTGGAATCCATCGACAGCAAATTTTTCTCCGTCTAGCTTTTGATGTAATATGTTTTGGATTTGACTCATAAGTGTCCACTGTCACCTGAATAAATTCATAAGATGTCCGTCGATCTTCTCTAAGTATTGTTTGAACAGCGGCATTATCTTCATAGTAACAGCAGTTTTGGGCGTCCTTCACGGAATTCGCCACTAAGAAAAAACCGATCTCCTTTGAATTTGTTGTACCAATTATAAATTATTGCATTTGATGAAGCTTCTTCGCCAAATTCATTTCCAAGCCCATCTTCGCATTGTTTAGGCGTTAATAAAGATCTAAAATCGTAAAAAATAATAGCTTAGAAGAGTTCTCTAGTCAAATTCATCTTTAAATAATGATAATTAATTAACTATTAGAGCAAATCGAAGAAACTACAGGACAATAAACTCGCAAAACGTTACCTCTGAGGCAGTATTTTATATCACAACACTGTGAATGCCAGAGTGATTGTAGTGTAAATTAACATTATTGTATGACAATGATTTGAGATGTTTGTTAATTATAAGCATTGTTAGGAAATAAGTTTACACGGCCTCACTGAAACTGACAATAGGAGGGGTAACAATGAGCAAGGGGGTGAGTTGTTTATCAATTAGAAGAGACAAACAAATGACGTCAGAGTAGCGCGCTTTTCTTTAGAAATAGAGGGAATATCTTCCCTAGAGCATATATGTTCGTAATTTTTATTGGATATAAAAATAGACGCTAATGTTGGCGCGGTTTATTAACCAATAGCAGCTCTGTTATAATGTTTAGGCATATCGGGGTGAGTGAGTATAAAAAGCTAAAGCCAGAGACAAGTATTGCTCAGTTCAACAGAATCATCCACTGGTTACACGTCGCGCAGTTCTACAGAATAATTCACAAGGCAAACGTCGCGCAGTTCAACAGAATCATTCACGGGTTACACGTCGCGCAGTTCTACAGAATCTCTCGCGTTGTAAAGTTAGTTAAAAGATGTGAAATACGCGAATTAATAATGTGCGGCAAATAAGTGATAATACTTACATTCGAAAATACAGCAGTTTCAGTCGGGCGTGTATCAAGAGTAATTATGTGAAATGAATAAAGTGTGACAGCAATACAAGTGTAAAAATAAATTCTTTTATCAGTGTTATCTATTAGTAACAACTCTTTTCCGTTTACACATTCTGTTCAAGAGATTTGCTCGACTGGGTAATAATAGCTAGCCGGAGGACAAATAACTCAAAATTAAAAATAGTAAAGCAATAACAGGCGCTCAGCAAATAAGATAACACGAAAGATACCGCGACACCTCGAAGGTGTATTACTAAGTGTATCTACCCTTGTTAGGGCTAAACCACTTGTAGGTAGTAGAAGGTAAATGGCAGGGTGGCGGTTGGGAAAAAGGTAATAGGGTGAAAGGAAGTAGCAGTTTTACTCCTCGACGACTGCAGATCAGGGCCAATGCCCCCAGTGTACCGCTGGTGGAAAATGGTTTTAGGGGTTGCATTGGGTTTAATTTGAAATGTACCAAGCCACTCTAGGAGCTCAGCTTTTGCTGCTGGTTGGAGTAGCTCCTAGGTTAACGGGGTGCCCGGAAACCATGCGGGGAACTCGGTGACGCCTCAAGCGGTTTTCTTTTGGGTTATAATCCCCTAGAGACCGAACGAGAGCATTCCGATGGAAAGATAAAAAGTCGTAGAGTTTTACAGTCCGGCGCCTAATTTTATCCTCCAGGTATGGAAGAGATGAGGCTTCATGGAGTAGTCTCACGGGTAAAATGCTATATACAGAATAGATGGTTCGGAGGCCCCTATTCTGCATCCGTTGCAGTCGGAGCAGACTGCAGTCTGCGGCCATGTCCCAGATCTTGCAGGCGTACAGTAGAATGGGGATTATTGGTGCTCTAAAAGGGTGCAACTTATAGGCAACAAGGAGGCTGTAGCCTCCATGGCCCGATGCCAGAGGTCCCTGATGTGAGTCTCAAAAGGTAAGCACCTATCTTGCTGAAAACCTAAGTAAGAAGTGGAAATCGTCCGCTCTATCCTACGTCGGAGATATGTGAATGAGAGGAGGTTGGCGGGGAAGCACCGCTTGGTGAAAAGAGTAGCGTGGCTTTTCTCCGGGTTGATGGACAATCGCCAACGCCTGCACAATTCTTGGATGAGGCGGAGGTGTCTCTGTATGGGGTTGAAGGCTCTGCGTGAGTTTTTGTTTGTTCAGTATAACAGCATCATCAGCATATTGAGCTATATTGACATGCTGCTCTGCTGGTGTATTGGCCACATAGACGCTAAATAGCGTGGGGGATAATACAGGGCTTTCGGGAACTCCGCCTCGTATTGGACTGTATGCAGATTTGTTCCCCGCATCTGAGACAACAAAAGATCTGCGTTTGAGGTAGAATATTTAATTTTAGAAACAGGCCGTTCTAAAAATGTTCATCATCACCTTCGCATAAAGATCAGAAAGGGGAGTAAAGTAGAGAGAAGGTGTTGAGGTAGTAGGCTCTCCGCAATAAACGAAATAATGTTAGCGGAGCTGAGGGATCCTGTAATTAATTAACTTCTTGCAACAGAAGTTCGGTAGCTTTTTAAAACGCACTTCATTCTGTGGCACCATCGGATTCTTAAGTTAATTAATTTGTCATCCTATAAAAATCCTAAAACATGTCGTGGTGTAGCAAGCAATTGCATTTCCTGAGATGCCCTTATAAGGACACTTTTTGTTTCATCAACTTTTCTTTGCATATCAAGTAAGTTCCGCATTGAGCTTTGAGGTAAGCATTACCAGATAGTTAAAACTGGGGAGCACAAAGAAGACTGACTCCTTTTGTTCCTCATTTCCATTCTTTTGCACAAAAGAAAACCGTGGATAAGTAGCAAGATACATTTCGCACTAATACCAATCTGCATAACGATTTAACCGAAGAACGGCGTTTGAAGCGAAGCTAAGTAACTTCTTACGTTTTTCTCCTATTTTCTTCTTTTGGGAGTTCTAGCGTAATGGTAACGAAGGGTTGCAATAAAGTATCAAGATGAAAGCATTAAACAGTTTTGTTTACATCTCCTCTATATTTTACAAACTGTACGAGTGCTGCACACTGAGTCATTTAGGTCATGAGCGCTCCTTAGGGAATGTAACAGGAACAGGAATGGCAATAATGTGGGTTTTGGACAATCAAACTATAATACGCTGATTACATGTGGTGTAACTGAACTTCTATGGCATCTATAATTGAGGGAAATCCCAGAAGTACCCGACCTGATGTATAAATAGTGGTTGTTTCAAACAAATGACTGTAATAGAAAGTAGCAACCTTTGTGGCAGTATTTTATATCACAACATTGTAAATGCCAGAGTGATTGTAGTGTAAATTAGCATTATTGTATGACAATGATTTGAGATGTTTGTTAATTATAAGCAATGTTAGGAAATAAGTTTACACGGCCTCACTGAAACTGACAATAGGAGCGGATAACAATGAGCGAGGGGGTGAGTTGTTTATTAATTAGAAGAGACAAGCAAATGACGTCAGATTAGCGCGCTTTTCTGTAGAAATGAGGGAATATTTTCCCTAGAGCATATGTGTTCGTAATTTTGATTGGATATAAAAATAGACGCTAATGTTGGCGCTTTTTATTAACCAATAGCAGCTCTGTTATAATGTTTAGGCATATCAGGGTGAGGGAGTATAAAAAGCTAATGCCAGAGACGGGTAACGCTCAGTCCAACAGAATCATTCGCGGGTTATACGTCGCGCAGTTCTACAGAATCATTCAGAAGTTACACGTCACCCAGTTCATCAGAATCATTCACGCGTTAAACGTCGCGCAGTTCTACAAAATCTCTCGCATCGTAAAGTTAGTTAAAAGATGTGAAATACGCGAATTAATAATGTGCGGCAAATAAGTGATTATAGTTACATTCGAAAATATAATAATTTCATCAGGCATGTATCAAAAGTAAATCTGTGAAATTAACGAAGTGTGACGGCAATAAAAGTGTAAAAACAAATTCTTTTATCAGTGTTATCTTTTAGTAACAACTCCTTTCCGTTTACACACTGTTTAAGAGATTTGCTCGACTGAATAATAATAATAATAATAGCTAGCTGGAGGACAAAGAACTCAAAATTAAAAATAGTAAAACAATAACAGGCGCTCAGCAAATAACACTAACACGAAGTTACCGCTTACAGCTTAAGTCTGAAGTTTAATGATGCTACGTTATTTAGTAATTGTTCAGCAGCCACTAATAGTGAACGCTCTCAGCAAATTTGTAAACATGGATAAAACTGGTCATTGTTATGTGATACAATACTTTTAAGGTCTTAGTCCAACTTGTAGAAGTTGGTTTGTATTGTAACATGTTTGCAACACGCTTTGGGCGTCAATTTGAAGTAGGTCGTATTGAGGGAGGAGTTGTAATATATTTCAACTGTTGGGGAGCCGAACACTTGAAGTAGTTGCAACCGCACGTATAGTAAACAGTTTCCGGTAGCCTTCGACCCAAATGTACTTTCAGGTGGTCTTTGCCCCAATATAAAAAAATATTAATTTCGTAATTTAACTGTTTCTTTAAATATTATATACTTATGTTTGCCTCGGCTGCGTCAGTATTTATTTTAGAGACACGTTTCTCTTAGCAGGTTTGTGGTACGACTAAGAATGTAGCCTTACACAGATTATGATTTTACTTCACTCCTTTTATTAATACTTGATAGGATTTAAATAACACTTCACTGATATAGAGAGCTGTGAGATTCTTTAATTAAATACTTGCACTTTTTAACATGTAAACTTTTTCGTGTCACACGAATACGTATTAAATCTCTCGAGGACGCATCTCGCATCCGGTTACAACCACTGTCGGCAGGCAACTGAATAGATTTCAACCGTCTAAACTTGTAAATTTCTGTATTTCAAGTCTCCGATTGGCTAATCCTATTCCAATACCTTCATTTATCTAAAGCTTTTTCTGGTTGTTGATTCGCTATTTTTATAAACTGTCACAAAAATTACATTATTGTTTATCCAATAATGACTAGTAGCATTATTAAACATTCTTACTCATTATTACCTCAAGGTTACCTATTGTTAGCAACTTTTAACCTATTATTCTCACAGCTCCTACAATATTGAATTACGTAATACATTCATGTAACATTATTGAACATGCATACAATAACACAAGCATATACAATGACTGTTACACACATTTTACAAATTATTACATACACATATTGCTTCAAGGCGGGCTGTTATTGAATTTATATATTATATAATTAGAATGAAATCATTTAAGTGTTAAAAATACTGTCTCAAACTATTATTAAAGCTAAGCTAGATTCTAGTCTGGGGTAGTCTGCTCCTTCGTTTACAACAGTAAACGTGTTTACTCACAATGGAACAAAAGCAGCGTCTTGAAGTTGCTTCAGTCGAGTGCTTGGCGAGGTTTTGCTGCAATAAAGCCGAGTATTTGTGTTACGATTCATAACCATGGACGAGACATCGGTCCATCACTTCACACCTGAGACGAAGGAACATTTAAAACAGTGGATTGATAGAGGGGAATCGGTTCCAAAGAAGGCGAGACAGTTCCATTTGCAGGCACGGTCATGGCGTCAAATTTTTGGAGTGTGTGTGGTATAATTTTCATTGATTATCTCAAAAAAAGAAAAGCAATCAATTTTGAGTGTTATGCAAACCTATTGCAGCATTTGAATAATGAAATCAGCAAAAACGGCCGCATTTAGTGTAAAAGAAACTTTTGTTTGGTCAAGAGAATGCACCAGTTCACACATCCATTCTCGCAATAGCCAAATCAATGAGTTACAGTTAAATTGCTTCCTCATGCATCCTATTCGCCAATTTTAGCCCCCATGATTGTTTTCTATTCCAAAGTTGAAGAAACAGCTTGATGCTAAAAGATTTGCCAACAGTGAAGAGCTGGAGTTTGCAGTTGGCTATTTTGCAGAACTCGATGGTTCTCACTATAAAAAAGGTATGGGAACTATTGAACACCGCTGGGAAATGATTATAGAGCTGAAAGGAGACTTTGTAGAGAAATAAAGATGTTTTTCCAAAAATGTTTGTGTTTTCTTTGTTAGGTCGGGCACTTCTTGGGCAGCTCTTGTACTTCAAAGAGCCTTTATGATGTTACTTCAGCAATCAAGAGCAAGTCGTCAAGGTTTACCTGGGCGGGATGTCAATCGCCACAGTACTTAGCTGCAATGCGGCTGTACCTGTGCGATATAGGAGATGAGGTTAGGTTAAGTTATTTATTGGTTAAGTGAGTTACCTGGTGCCGGTACAGAGCGCCTGGCTTTCAAGTGGGAGTCATTGCGGGTCTCACTGAACATATACATAAGCCCTCTTTGGGCTTCTGAGAACAGTTCAGTTTTTTTCTCTTTGTGTTTATTTCACAGAATTTAAATGTTGGGTATGTTTGCTTCATATTTGCCTATTTACAAGGCTATTTATATATCTACATATTTACAAACACACGCAGTCACACGGCTTTATCCTTCCTCATTCTCGCACGCATACACACACACACACACACACACACACACACACACACACACTGGTAGTCTCGCCCGCGCTATTTGCACCAACGTCACTGTACAGGTCCGCTGTTTTGCTGTGTTAGTGGATTCTGTGGTGGGAGGCGTGGCCGTGGGCCGGTGGTGGCGTTAGAAGATCTTTATTCGTTTGTGTTTTCTGTGCTTTGGCTCGCCGCTTCCTATAGTGGAGATGAGAACATTTGCATGTCTCCGTATGCGCACCCACGTCGTATTGACCATTTTTCTTACGGCTTCCGTGAGTTGGGGAGTAGACGCCTCTTGGCGCAAGTGATGGTTGTTTGTGAGTAGAGGATAGCGTAGGAGTTTTTGTAGGGATAGTTTCTGAATTACTTGCAATATAGGAGGTGAATAGAATGTTCACAAGCTTTTGTATTTGTGGTCGATGGGCGGAGTTTAGCTTGCTGCACCACCATTGGCAAGATCCCAGTGAGACACTTGGGCGGACATGGGTCCAAGTGGTGACCGAGCTCAATGCTGCTTAATTTGGACGGTCGCTTGAGTGGCTGTCCAGTTAAACAGCTCGACTGGTAGCGAAGCAGGATAGGAATGGGGTATAGGATTGTGAAGTGTCCAACTTAGCAGTCAGGCGGGCACGGCTAAGTGGTCACTCGTCCAGCTAGTGACCAAGCCCGATATTGCTTAACTTGAGGGGCTTGTGATGGATAGGAGCCTTCAAGCCCGGGGCCCTAAGGTAACCCTTCCTTCGTCTTGGTGCCCTTAGTCTAGCGACCTAGGGTGTGCACCAGCTGGTTGATATGATAAGTGAGTTTCGTGTATATAGTACGGGTTCTCTCCCGCACCATGTTCACGATGTATGGGAGACCGGAGTGGGTGTGTAGGATATGTGACGGAAATCTACGGCCGGTATCTTATATCTTCGATTACCTTGGAGTAAGGTTTGATATGGGTGGAAAATAGAAAAGAACGTGGAGTTTATAAGACACAAAGGGATTGGACAACTTTCTGAAGTATTAGGGATATTGACCCAGTACCAGACATGCCAGTAAAAACACTATACAAAATGTATGAAGCAATAGTTAGATCTTCATTATTAAAAGACAGGAAGGGGATGGGAGAGAGTATACAATGTAAATAAGGTACAATGTAATTTCTGGAAGCGTATTCTAGTATTGGGGAGCGGTACTTCAAACTACGGAGTTCTTCTTGAGGTAGGATGCTGGGAAGATGCTGTATTTGCTAAACTAAATGTAGTTAGGTACTGGCTGCGAATAATTAAAGGTGAACAAACAGCTTTGAAAGCAATATGTTATCATCATCAAATGAACAACATAGAGCATGCAAATGGTGGGCGGTGGGGTTACAACGGGATTATCAAAAATTGGCTTAAACGATAACTGGAAAAGGGGTAATGAAAATACACACAATGCCATGAAAAAAGTCAAAAGACGACTTTGTGATATAAAAGGGCAAGAAATAGAATCTGAATGTAGACAAAGATCAACATAGGAGCTACAAAATGAAATAAAAACTGGGTGAGGTAAGGAAACATATAATTGGGAAGTGGGAATTAAACAGAGGATGGGCATAGGATGGCTTAGGGTGGGAAGGTGGAAAGCTCGCAAGATTGTTGATGATGCTGCTAAGAGGATTTGCCGATTATGCGGGGAACAGGAAGACTGGACGCATATTTTGGCAGCATGCGTGCAGACGGAGGGAGTAATTTTGGCTTCCAACAGACGGAGGACAGCATGCTGGGACTTGATTCTCAACAGCCAAAACTGGCCAAGCATGGGCACATACTTAATAGAAGTAAGTGTACTAAGAGATAAGGTTTTTATACATATTTTCTTAAAATACGTGGTACTGAAGAATTTGTGTGAATGTGATTCAGAGTATTTTTCATTTTATATGTATGTATATAGTGTTGTGATTATAAAATAGTTGTGTTCTGGTCGATTCTGCAGGACATGTTTACAGACAAGGTATTTTTCTAGAGAGCATGTATGGTGTTATGACGCATGCAATTATGTTATGCAATTAATGTAATGCTAAGTACTTAATAAATACCACCACTACTACTACACATATAAAAGATCTTGTCGGCGAGCGCAGCTCTGCTATTGCCCATACCTTTTACATCTTCAAAGGAGCAGTCGACTGTGATACATTCCCCAGATAAACAATGAAATATGTGTATTTAAAATAAAATAAAATCTATAATTTTTATTTTAATATTCTAAAAAATGCAGTTCATTTCCTTTGCTTTAATATGTATTCCTTTCACGTTACCTGCAAGAACTCAATAAATAGGACCTGGACTCAACAGCACTGCCATTTGTTGCACTCCTTGCAAATACGCTCAAGGTTCTGCCTTTCAATTGGCATGAATTACACACAATTAATAAGGTAAGAACTTTTTGTAGAATTTCGAAGTTTTGAAATAGCAGTGTGGTCGATCAGAAATAGTCGTATGCATCTTGACTATATGGTAATCAACACGCTCGTATGGAAATTATGAAACGAGCTACTTGCGCCTTAATTACTACCATTATAGTCTTATTGCATAGTATACTATTATGCGTTAGTATGTTTTCTTCATGTTAGGTAACACCGTAAAATTAGTCATTGCTGTTTATATTTTATGTAGCGTTTTTACTTTCTCTACCGCGTACATAGTAGGTAGAGAAGGTATTGCACTTCACCAAAAATTTATATATTGAGATTTTACCAGAAATACAGGTTTTGAGAATCCCTGAATAAAAAATAGAAAATGCGCGTGTATGTGAACAGAAACGCTCAAAAACAAAAATGCGGTTCATTTCAAAACTTGGCATCTATATTCGGTATCTTCAAAGGATGCCACACGAATATTTTCAAGAAGCCCCATGCCAAACTACAATACACATGGAAGCTTTTTGTTAATTTTGATTTACTCAAAAATGGCTCTAATGATTTTGATTAAAATATCATATGTTTAAGATAATTGAATGCAAAATAAAATGCTATTTTGAATATTTTAGGAATTGCTGTGAAGTTCTCCTAATTCTGAATGATCCTTGTTTTGTTAAACAGTAAGAGTTAGATATATCTTACTTCGTTGTACATTTAGATTCCGTTAATGCATACAATCTATACTATGTTAATTTTTTTGTGGCGTAAACCTTTTGTGAGATACATTTGTTATTGGTTTAAGTTTATAAGTACTTTTTCAAGCGGTAATTGTTATTATTTTGTTCTCATTACCTCGTAGCAATGCAAGGAACGTGAAATTTCAAAGCCATTATTGGGATCCGCTTTTTATAAATCTGACAATCCTTTTAGAAAGCTGAATTCTTCTTATACCTACAAAATGCGTCTAAATGTGTAATGAAAAATTACTTTGATTAATAAATTTGGCATGTCTCCTTTCTATATGTATACATTTGAGAAACACACAAAATTTTCAAAAGTTAATTATGTTAGTCTACATGAAAAGTTTGCTCATTTTATGTATTAAAAATCTGATGTGTTGCACTCATATGACTTTATCTACTCTTCTGCAAACTATTTTTACAACCGCTTATTCTCCATCTACATCATGTTAATCGAGATTAACATTTGCATCTTATTGATAATTTTCTTGTAGATACTAGGGGAATAGGGTAGGTTTTAATCTTTTAAGAGCTTGTTGCTATGTGGAGCATTCTATTCTCTTTACATGTCCAGGACATAAAAAAGCAAACAACGAATTCCCATTTCAGAAAATGTACCAATTATTGGAAAATTCGGGTAAATAATAAGCAAAATCTCAGAAATGGTTCATTGACAAACACATGTATACGACATAAATTGTGGGCTTTAACGAGCTTTTATCTATTCTTACGGTTTACCAGTTATGCAAAAGCCCTTCACAATGAAGATGATTTTTAGGAACTTTCCCAGAAAATTCAAGATATAAATTTCATTTGTTACAAAAATATCTTAAATATATGCTAATTTAATCAAAATCGTTAAGAGACATTTTTGAGAAAATCAAAGTTTTCGAAAAATGTTCCATGTAAAGGGTAGTCTGTGGTGGAGGTTTTATCTTGAAAATCTTCGTGTGGCATCTTTGAAGGATGCTGAAACCAAGTACCAAGTGTGATATTATCCGACGAAAGTTTTTGAGGACTGCAGTTCATAGACACACAGAGACAATGGGCCTTTATCTAAAAATACCTTTTTGGATTCAGGAGGCCTCAAAGCATGTATTTCTGGTGAAATCTCGGTATCTAATTTTTGGGTGGAATGAAGTACTCTCCTTACTTTATGTAGCAGAGAATGTAAAAAAGGAAAAAAAAGGTGTGATGTGATACATTCACATGACATTCCTACCAATGACAAAGTGATATATAAATATATTATTCAGATACACCCACAGACTTAAGCTTTTGTTTGATTCAGAGGACCACAAAACACGTATTTCTGATGAAATCTCGGTATCAAATTTTTGGGTAAATGCAATATTTCCCCTAAGTAAGAAATAAAGAAGGTAAAACATAGTGTAATAGTCTAACCTAAACACATAATTACAAACTGATGAAATAAATATCTTAAGCAACCATTAAAATGAAATGCACTTGACAATCTCCTCTTGGTTTAAACCTAGGACTAAATATGCGTACGAACACTCCTTGTGAACACATTTGGCTCGTCTCAGAGCCGTCTGAACCTAATCCATCATTGTGGATATCTAAGCACTCGGCATAGGACATTACTGCCATGATTAATGGCGACTGTGAAACAAAAATGTTGATCATCATCGTCATCAGCATCTGTTCCCAGGACGGACATTCCTTGGCGTGCAGATGATAGGCAGGTGCCATCATTAACACGTCCAGACCATGGTTTTATTGCACCGGTAACAGCCAAGTACTGGGCTATGACGTCACGCCTATCGATCCCTGACGCTCGCCGCAGAGGGACATCGAATTTGAATTGTAGATTCTGCCTCGATGTCTCCGCCAGTGTCACAATGAGCGATGTGACCCCCTGACCTGACAAAGGAGCTTCGTCCCCAGGATGGAATTTCATAGGCATGCTAGCAGCAGAGAAGGAGATAATCGTAAATAAATGGCTTTTAATGACTGGCCTGGCGACGTAAAACCACCAACTTAAGGCATATATCACAGACCGAAGGAAGAAAGCACCAAATGAAATTCTTCCTTTAAGGGTACTCGGCATTGAAACTGCTGATTTCTGCAAATTTCAACCAATATAGCTGAAATTTATATCATCAATTTGTTCAGCATTTTGGTGGTCATATGCACCTAACTTTTCAAAAGAATAATTTCCACAAACTGAAAATCAATTCAATACTGTCCCCATTATGAAAACTGGAATATTTATACATCATCCTTTTATGTAGTTGTTTACAATAAAATATAATTTTGCCTAAATTTATAACTTTTCGTAGAAAAATAATAAGAAGCCTATGACAACGAATGGGGAGGGCCCACGTAAAATAACCGGTGTAATGGCACCGAAGTGGATAATAATGGTGTAATATTTGACTGCAGTTGCATGGGTTTTAGTTTTTGTTCTAAAATACTACAATAGCGTTGTATTAAGTTAATCTATTTATGAAATAAAATACCTACAAATACGTCTATATTTTGTTACAGGGCAGTATATTTGAAAATAACGAAACAAACACCTTAAAGTATTCTAAAAATTGTAATTTTACATTGTCGGTCCATGCACGTCCATATCGGGAAAAAAGGTTAAAACAAGTTTCTAATTAAGGAGTATGGTTATTATAAGGAGAGTAAAGTGTGTGTGTGTTTTCACACAATAATGATATTATAATGAAACTTGGTATATAACGTACCTTAGCTATCGCGTAGAAAATAGTCCAATTGTGTTTTAGTAACCGTTCCATGGGAACAAAATCAAGAAAATCAAAATATACTGTATATTATAAAAGCTTTTGCAATGTGCTAAATAACAACCTTTTGTAAACACGTATTAGTTTAGCAAATTTCGATAGGATGAATACTTATGAACTTAAAACAATATTTCTAAAGCTATTGTTTTATATAAAAAACAGTTCCCATGAAAAACATTGTAGTTTCGATTCCACTGCAAGTAGGGATGGGATCTTGATACCATCGCCACCTCGATACTATCGATTCTCGGTGGTATCGATGTATGTGTAATACTTTGAGGTAAAACTTGGATACTTTTTGATACTTGCATTTAACTTTGTGCTATATAAGGAATGAAAGGAGTCGAGGCTTCACATTATTGCCTCGCATGCGTCTCCAAAAATTTGCTGGACTATAGTTCTTGATCGACCTTAACTACGATGAACGCAACATTCCATAGACTTTTGTGTCTAAATGAAAACATGCAAAGCAATGGGGGAAGTAGTAGAGATTTTCATGTAACATGCAGTCGTTCTCCGTGGTGTAGTGGCTACCATGCGCGCTTTTAGTTCCAGAGGTCGCGGCTTCAAACCCGGCGCAGGTCGATGGATTTTTTCGGATGTAAAAATCCTTAGCAAGGCTTCCTTCGGGAGGGAAGCAAAGCCGGTCCCGTGTAGATTTACGGCACGTAAAAGAACCTCAAGCCTCGTAAAGAGGTCTCTGAGCAAAATTATGTTTCATGCAATATAGAATGGGACGCTAACGACGCAGTTAAAGTGCGTCTATATATAAAAGCTCAATTTAATTTAACGTAACATACACCGTTAACTGAGTTGTGAATGAAGCTGTTTAAGCTGACGCACTGATTCACGTTTCTGCAATAGTCTGGTTTGGTGACTAACTTGCAGCCATTACATTTACCTAATCTGGTGACTAAACTGTGTGAAACCAGCAAAAACAATTCAGAACGTGTGACGTGAGATAACACAGAGCATGAAAACATTGCTCTTTCATGAATATTGGTGTTTTCAAACAAAATCTTGAGTCCTTTGTATCCTTTGAAGACGTTATTTTTACGTTTTATTTCTTAGCTCCACGTTTTGGGAGCCAATTTGAAGGTTTGTTTCATGTATGGAAAGCCAATTTGAAGCAGGAGTTGTATTGTATTTCGACTGTTGGGGAGCCGAACTTGAAGTAGTTGCAACCGCACGTATGGTACCCAGTAGCCTTCGTCAAAAAAATTTAAAAATATTGACTTTGTAATTTGACTGTTTCTTTAAATACTATATATTTATGTTTGCCTCAGCTGCGTCAGTATTATTTTTAGAGACATGTTTCTCTTAGCAGAGTTGTGGTGCGACTGAAGAATGTAAGCTTAAACAGATTATAATTTTTACTTCACTATATTTATTAATCCTTGACACAATTTAAATAACACTTCACTGATATAGAGAGCTATGAGATTCTTTTATTAATTACTTTTTAACACGTAAACTATTTCGTCTCATACGAATACGTATTAAATTTTTCGAGGACGCATCTCGCGTCCGGTTAGGAATACTGTCTACAACTAACGCGTCCAGTTATGAGCGCTGTCTACAAGCAAATGACTTCTGAAATTGTAAACTTTGCTATATTTCAGTTTCTGATTGGTTATTCCTACTCCAATAGAATACCTTCATTTAACTTAAGCATTCTTTCTGGTTGTTGATTGGCTATTTATAAACTGTCTCAAAATTTACATTATTGTTGCTCCAATAATGATAGTAGCATTATTAAAATTTCTTACTCATTATTGACTCAAGGTTACCTCATTGTTACCTCATTGTTAGCAACTTTTAACCTATTATTCTCACATGTCCTACATTATTAAATTACGTAATAATGCACATAACATTATTGAACATGTATACAATAATATAAACGTATACATTGATTGTAATATATACTTTTTATATATGGTTACTTACACATATTGCTTTAAGGCGGGCTGATTTTATATTTTTTTATTATATAATTTGACTAAAATCGTTTAAGAGTTAAAAATACTGCCCTTGGATTTATAATAATACTTCCTTAATTCTTTTCTTCAGGTTTTTAATTGAGTTTAATATGCCTTTATATTCAACACGTATATATTTGCTAGTATATGAGAGGAGTAGTAGTGAGGCTTAATCCTCAAAGTTACTGCATTTTCGTGTTATATGGCTAATTACTTATTACCGGATGAAAAGTAGATACACTATTTGGTAGATGCGAATGTGGTAGAACGGTATAACACACACGATATTTTTGGTTGTTTGATTTTTATGTATAAATATAGGTATTAGTTTATATTCAAGATTACAGAATAAAGATGAGTTACTAATATTTGTTTATGTATGGAAAGAAAATCCTTCAAAAGAAATTTTTCATCACAAAATATGACACAAACAGGAAAGCAATTATTATTATTATTAGCCTTGAATACCAATAAGGGAATAATCTGTGGGTAAACAAGAAAAAAGTTGCTGCCAACTGGAGAATGTCAAACAGGAACAATTTCGGAATTAGCATACGGTATAAAATTGGTTACATGCGTCTATACACAAAAAACTACTAATAAGAAGATAATTCAGTGCAAAAGCTATCGCTTTACAGGTGAGTATCGGGTATCGAATATCACTGCTCAACAATTAGTATTGTTATCGAGTATCGAGAATTAGTGGTATCGTCCCATCGCTAATTGCAAGCATACGGAAGAGCCGTTCTATCATCTGTTTTCTAAACACCACATGGCATCTAAGCTGCACAGGACAGGGAGGTGTGACGATTAAGGGTAGAGAGTTTTAAAGGAGAGAGAGGGAGTTAGAATGAATGGATAGTAGGGGAAAGAGGAGGAGAGAATATAAAATTCACATTCAACGCAATAATGCGGCAGAACTGCTTGTTTTGCTTATATAAATGTTTTGAACGTTTAAACAAACCTGGATAAGAATAGTTTAATGACGGTAAGATAAATCCTCATATGTAAGCTCATAATATAATGATTTGTAGTGATCGGTGTCATGCGGATTGCATAATATGAAGGAACAGTGACTTTACTTTGTCGCAGTTCTCATGGCTCGTGTTATCTTATTTGTTGAGCGCCTCTGGTTTTATTATTTTAAATTTTGGGTTCTTTGTCCTCCGGCTAGCTATTATAAGTCAGTCGAGCAAGTATCTCTAAGGAGGGCGTGTAAACGGAAAGAAGTTGTTGCTAAAAGATAACACTGATAAAAAAAATTGTTTCTACACTTTTATTGCCGTCACACTTAATTAATAATTAACATATTTAATCTTTATACACGCATGACTGAAACTGTGATATTTACGAATGTAACTACAGTCGTTTAGTCGCCACGTAACAATTACTTCGCATACTTCACATTTGGTAACTAACTTTGCAACGTGTACCAACGTGTACGTGAAAGACTCTTCAAGATTTGCGACACTTGCTTATGGCTCGAGAATATATACTCTTTCACCTCGAATTGCCTAAACATTATAATATAGCTGCTATTGGTTACCAAATCGCGCCCATTTCAGCGTCTGTTTTGGTCAGCCAATCACTACTACTAACATATATACTCTAGGGAAGATATTCCCTCCATTTCTAAAAGAGGTACGCTAGTCTGATGTCATTGGTTTATCTCTTCTTAGTGATAAACAACTCACCCCCTCGGTTTATTGTTACCCACTTCTATTGTCGGTTTCAGTGAGGCCGTGTAAACTTATGTCCTAACAATACTTATGGCTAACAAACATCTAAAATCCTGTACATACAATAATATTAATTTACACTACAGTCACTTTCGCATTCACAGCATGTTATGACATAAAATGTTGCCTCAACTTACTTGGAAAGATAGAATCAAAGGAATGAAAAATTCAATGCCATAGCCAAGATTTGAACCACGAATCTTCCGGTTTCCGTCCGGTTGCTCTAACCACTGAGCTGTCATAGAATATGCCGGTAGGACATTAAACTCGCATTTTTTTCCGGTAAATCGCAAGGAGATCTCAAATTGTTTTGAGATAATATACCCCAATGGTTGGATATCAGTGGTCAAATCCCGAATATGGCAGTGAATTTTTCAGTCGTCTGATTCTACCTTTCCAATCTTGTCCTACACATATGTAAAGAACAATTAATTATTTACTTAAAATTATTTTATTGGCAACCCTGGATATTTACGACGCGGTGATTTAGGCCCTAGGGTCTGTAGCTCGCATTCGGGAGGTAGTTGGTTCAAATTCCGTGTACCAGCCAATCGGACTGAGGTTTTTAAATGTAAATACTGGGTTGTATATTCAACAACACAACCAAGAATACCAACTACAGAGCAAACGAAACAAAAAATAAAAAACTGGATGGTACAGGCAACTAAATTAAGGTCGTCTATCTGACAAACTACCTCAGGGAACCCACGAACTACAATAATGCGAGAAAATGTCGCAATATTGTGGCATGTGAGGTTGGTAACATTGTAAGAATATGTGAGGTTGGCAACATTGCATGGTTAACGCTTAGGTTGGCAATGCATACAGGTAATGAGGTAGTAGAAGAGGAGGAGTTAAACTGGTTTTATCTTGTGTTAGCGTGTAGCGCGCTCTCTTAGAGCGTTGCCAGTGAACAGTGCAAGACACTGTAGGCATGGCGCTTCGCCGAAGAAGAAGGTCAATTGTATCACTTTTAATCGACATAATATATTTGACATCTAACTTCATACTATGTGAATTATTTATGTAGGTGATCCCTTCCTTCCTAGCCCATGATGATTTATTAATATTTTGGTAGTTTTCAGGTAATTTTCAGTACTTTGTTAGCTTGCCCCCGTCGAACCTCGTGTTAGTAAATTGTGTTATATTAGATCCCGGACCTGTGCTCTACCCCCTGTAATGGAGTGAAATAGAGCAGGTTCCTTCAATATGAGCAAAAAATTAAATTAACGCTAACAAAATACAATACTATTTATAATTGACTTCAGTATTTGCTTTCGCATCCTTTACTACCACAGTTTCCGAACCAGTAGTGAAACGAAGGCTCGCTTGGATGTATTGCCATGGAGAACGGGAGAGGGGGAGGAGCTATACAACGACTGATGGATAGTTACCTAAAGAGTAGCCAAAAATCTATGGAGAACGACGGTGGCCAGTTTGAGCATCTACTTTTATAAAGTTGGTAAGTAAAGCCTTTAAAAGTAGTTTTTAAAATGTTGTATGGTTTCCTGCGCGCCTTTCTGTGATAGCGGCAGACGGCAACGAGCACCGAGGACGCGGACACGAAAAGCACCGCGCAGGCGGTCCGTTTTGCTCTCCCTGTATATTAAAATGTGTAATATAGCTGTATCTGCATTGGTTAAGCTCAATTATAACGATGTACTCGTAGATAGAAAATGGATTTTTTTTGTTTTAGTTGATTCAATATTTATTAAATAGGTACAAAGACATTACTAAATATTATATTAACTCCATCTAATTCATACAGGGATAAGTTTTATTTATCTAATACTGTTCAATATTCCAAATAAATCCTGAAAGTCGTTTATTACTTCCGAAAGAAGCCCAGCATTTTGATACGTGAGTAGGTTTCGTATTATACATGAAGATTTATAACGAAGGTACTGAAATACACCGTTTCTTAGTTTGCTGCTTGGCTTCCGTAATATGTTGTTATTTCTAGAAGAGAATGTACCTATAATCTGGTGATTAATTTCTCTGCCGCCATGTCACGAGTTAAATTAGCAGCGGTTATCGCGTTCTCACATATTCCGTTTTAAATTTTACATTTTTATTTTTTGGACAGTGGTAAGAATACAAGAGAAAATGTATTACAGCGAGAAGGACATTTCCTGTTGTTGTACACGTTCTTTATATCTCGTATCTCCCGTGACTTATTACTTTACCGACTGTTTATCTTCCCAGTGCGGCCTTTCTTGCATTTAAATGTTCCTTCTCCAGGCTATTTCCTTACTTTAGGATATAGCATACATGCTCTAGGTTATATTGCAGTGAAATTCTTCAGGAGTGCATGAAATAAAAATATGATGTCACGTGTTCACACGACTTTCACTGCTAAGGTCAAATTCGCATAAAAAGTGATATTTCTATTCTCGCTACATTATACACGATACATTTTTACTTAGGAATTGTTTCAAATTAATGAATGGAGGTTTTAACACGGAGAACCAGCAGTTTCAACTATTCGACTTCGTCTTCTTTTTTATTACTTTCTCTACTACCTATAGTAGGTATGGGAAGTATTGCATTCTACCCAAAAATTCGATACCGAGGTTTCACCGGAAATACAGGTTGTGAGACCCCCTGAATCAAAAAACACATTTTTGGAAACATGTCCGTGTGTGTGTCTGTAAACAGCATAACTCGGAAACTTGGTATTTGGCTTCAGTATCTTCCAGAGATGCGACACGAAGGTTTTTAAGAAAATCCCCCCACCCTAAATTACCTTTAGATGGAAAATTCTTCAAAATTTTAATTTTCTTAAAATTGGCTCTAACGATTCTGATTAAAATATTATATGTCTAAAATAGTTTCATGACAAATGAAATGTATATCTCGAATTTTCTAGGAATGTCTCCAAACGTATTCTTCATTGTGAACGACTTTTGCATAACTGGTAAAACATAAGAAATAGCCAAAATTTTACTACACAAAAAATGTAGATCGCGTTAAAATACACAATTTATGTCATTTACATGTTTTTTGTTGAGTGAACCATTTTAGAGATATTGCTTGTTATACCTTTAAATTTTCCAATACTTATACTTTTTCTCAAATTCGTTATTCATTTTTTTGTCCTAGTAATGCAAAGAAAATGGAATACTTCATATAGCAACCGGCTCTTAAAATATTGGACTATTGCTTAAAGCCCAGAAATTCCCCTTGCATCTACAAGAAAATTAGCAATAAGATTAACATCTCGATATCTCGATTAACAGGAAGCATATGAAGAATAAGCGTTTGTAAAAATAGTTTGTACAGGTGTAGAGAAAGTCATGTGAGTGTAACACATCAGATTTTCTTCTAGACTTGTTATGCATCACACACATACACGCTCGCGCGTATATATTGCACACTGGTTTTACACCATAGTGTGTTTTATTATTTTCAATAAATTATCAATGAAAATAATATCTACTGAACGTATCCATTGTAATCTCGAGTTTTCGGTAACGCACTGCTGCCAATGCAACAGCTGTAGCAAACGCAATGTCTAGAGATAAACGAGATAAATATCGCGGTAGCGCTCTCGCCCATCATAAGCACTAAAAGTGCTATCGACAGATAACCAGAACATCCCGAAGTTTCCCTTCTTCAGTTTCTCGAACGTTCTGGAACTCTGTGGAAAATTTCATCTGCTATGTACACCCTGAACAAAAATGCGTCAGGTCTTGATCGACAAATTTTTCTCGGTCCTACACGGCCCAGCGCCTTCTTTACATCATATATAGTACAGCTGTGTAGCCGCTGCAGCAAGTTTTTGTACGGCGTTATTAAACCTACTACCTTACACGACTCTTCTCTGTAGTGCTGTAGCAAAGTGTAGGGTAGTTCTGTGATTAAAACAGCAGGCTCGCTTCGTGCATGTAGCGAAATTTTTGGAAACACGTTCGTGTGTGTGTGTCTGTGAACAGCATAACTCAGAAACGAACAGTCGGATAAACACCAAACTTGGTATTTAAGTTCAGTATCTTCCAGAGATGGACACGAAGGTTTTCAAGAAAATCCCCCCCACCCCAGATTACCCTTTACATGGAACATTTTTTAAAATTTTTAATTTTTCAAAAATGCTCTAATAATTTTGATTAAAGTATCATATGTTTAAGATATTGTCATGACAAATAAAATGTATATCTTGAATCTTCTAGAATGACTCCAAAAGTATTCTTCATTGTGAACGACTTTTGCATAACTGGTAAACCATAAGAGATAGACAAAATTTTACTACACAAAAAATGTAGATCGCGTTAAAATACACAATTTATATCATATACATTTTTTGCTGAGTGAACCATTTTCGAGATATTGCTTGTTATTGCCTTAAATTTTTCAATACTTTTTTTCTCAAATGGGAATTCCTTATTCATTTTTTGTCTTGTATATGCAACGAGCATTAATCTATGGTAAAGAGAATGGCGCTATCAACCTATCAACCACCTATTAAGAAATATGTCTATGCTTAAAGACTACTGTATTTCTATATTGCCCTTACAAATACAAAATAAGGGGAATATAGTACGCCTAAAGCGATAGTCAAGTATTTTTAGAACTGGACGCTATGTGTAAAATGTAATTCTCTGTGCATGTCAAAAGATGGTTTCTGCAAAAGTTTATCTCGATTAATATGAAATATATGTAGAATAAGAGTTTGTAGAAATAGTTAGTGCAAGAGTAGAGAAAGTCATGTGAGTGTAACACATCAGATCTTCCTTTTTATTGTGTTAGTCATTTTTAATCAATACATAGTGACTACTTATTTTCGTATATTACATTTCATACACTGTATTTGGTAAAGTTCACAATGGAATAGTTATTACCAAGCAAAATTCTTGGCTTCACAATTTCATAATGGCCGCATATCTGTATGTTGTTGGATATCAAGGGACGGTATAGGTGTATTGTGGCAGCTTGACGATACAATGCACGGTGCTCAATACACGGTAATATCCCCTCTGTAGGAGAAATATCCCGACGAAATGCTTGATTTCGTAGAGGATAATCATCCTGTCCACATATGCCGAAAGCTTTCAAATTGGTTCTCAGAGAGGAAGGATATTAGAGTGATAGACTGGCCTCCCCGTTCACCAGATTTGAACCCTATAGAATATTCGCGGGCTGTGGTGAAGAGGGAGTTGCGCCGGAATTTCCTTAGATTCGCGAAGGATAAAGGATGATTTCTGAGCACAAATTCAAGAAACCTGGAATGTTGTAGCTTCTCGTCCGTAATACTAGAAGGATTTAATTTCATCTATAACCAGAAATTGAGAAAATGGGGATAGTTATACGAGCTCAGGGTATTAATTTTGTATGTGCTTTAGTTTTAGAAGATATATTTTATTTGCATTCATTTATTTCTTTAGTTATTTAAAACGAGTGTTTTATTAGAATTGTGTCTCTATGTGAATAGGTATGACTAAAGCTTAAAATGCTAAAGTTATATTCATGCAAAATTTTGTTATACACATCCAGTCTTAAAGTTAATAATATAAAAATAACAATAACTAATGTGAAATTTAAAGCGAGGAGCTTATGAATTCAAACAACGCCGTCTTAACCTCTCGGCCAACAAAACGTTTTCCCATACAATGTTTTCAGTATCGTATAAACTGAAGAATTAGATATTTAGCTCCACGTATGGATGCCTATTTGAAGTTGATTGTATCTTTAAATTTATTTGCACCACGCTTTAGGCGCAAATTTAAGAAGATAGTTTGTTTCGTTAGCCCCA
Organism: Deroplatys truncata; assembly: GCA_030765065.1. Classification (NCBI taxonomy): domain Eukaryota; kingdom Metazoa; phylum Arthropoda; class Insecta; order Mantodea; family Mantidae; genus Deroplatys; species Deroplatys truncata. The sequence goes on from CM060980.1 coordinate 163,220,152, forward strand.
CGTATGGATGAATTTGAAGTAGTTGAATTGTTTCGTTAGCCACACGTATGGAAGTCAATTTGAAGTCGGTAGTTGCTGCTACGTATGAAAAGCTGATTTTAAGTAGGAGTTGTATTATATTTCAACTGTTGTGGAACCGAACTTGTAGTAGTTGCAACCGCACGTATGTTAAACAGTTTCCGGTAGGCTTCGCCCCAAATGTACTTTCAGGTGGCCTTTGCCCCAAGTTTAAAAAAAATATTAACTTTGTAATTTGACTGTATCTTTAGATATTATGTTTATGTTTGCCTCGGCTGCGTCAGTATTATTGTTAGAGACATGTTTCTCTTAGGCAGGTTGTGATGAGACAAGAATGCAGGCTTACACAGATTTTTGGTTTTAATTTACTACTTTTTATTAATCCTTGAAGCAAATTAAATATCACTACACTGATATCGAGAGCTGTGAGATTCTTTTATTTAATACTTGCACTTTTGTTAACACGTATACTATTTTCCTCTCACACGAATACATAATTAATTTCTCGAGGACACATCTCGCGTCTTGTTATGAGCACTGTATAGAAGCAACACGTCTGCTTAGGAACACTGTTTGGAGGCAGCTGAATTGACTTCAACCGTCTAAACTTGTAAATTTCTGTATTTCAAGTCTGTGATTGGCTAATCCTAGTCCAATAGAATACCTGCATTTAAATAAAGCTTTTTGTGGTTGTTGATTGGCTATTTTTATAAACTGTCGCTAAAATTACATTAATGCTTCCAAGAATCACAAGTAACATATAAACTCTCAAACTCATAATTGTCTCAAGGTTACCTCATTATTACCTCATTGTTAGCAACTTTAATAATCGTTATCTCAGGAACGGCTTATGCCCCCCCAAAAAGTATTTGAAATAAATTGTGTGTTTTAAACAGATCTACATTTCTTGTGTATTACGGTTTCGTCTATTGTTTAACGTTTCCCAGTTATACATTCCTTCCGAAAGAGGAGGACTTCATAGGCTATTCCCCGAAAATTTAAGATGTACATTTTATTTTTAGTATAAATATATGTTTTATATATGGTGTTTTAATCCAAATCGTAAGAGCCATGTTTTAGAAATTAAAAAACTTCAAAAATTGTTCATGAAAAGGGTAGTGTGAGGTGAGGAACTGTATTGAAAATCTTCAGGTTGTATTTTTTGAAGATATTGAATCTAAATACCAAGCTTGGTATTAAACCGACTTTTCGTTTTAGAGTTGTGGTGTTCACGGACACACAGACAGACTTATGGACATGTTTCCACATATGCAATTTATTTTAATTAAGGGGTGTCTCAAAACATGCATTTCCGGTGAAATCTCGGTATGGAATTTTTGGGTGGAATGCAATACTTACCCTACTCACTATACCTAGCAAGGGAAGTTATCGGCTACGATTGACAGTTTATTTCTCGCAGCTAAAGACTCGTTTCCGCATGCAGCATTCATAGAAATAAACAAATGGAAGCAATTAGTGTACACGAAAAATAAAATTCTATACGTTTTCGAACGATTTTAATTCAATAAATCTTGAATGCTGCGCTCGCGTAATTTCGTTAATTGCGGAGGTTAATGTGTCTATTCCCTTCTTTTTTTTCTTAGTCATTTCACACTTCTCTTTCCCTCTGTTTCTCCCCTCTCTCCATCTTTCTCCTTTCTGTCTCCCCGTCACCGGCTATCGAACCCAATATGTAATGTTTATGAAAACCCATAACAATAAAATGAACTTCTTCAGGGATATTAGGGAGAATTAAACCATGTGTAAAATATACGTTAATAAAACACCTGTTAATATATGACATTTTAATCAAAATATTTAGGGATATTTGGGAAAATAAAAAATTTCAAAAAGTTTTCCATGTAAATGATAGTTTAGGTTGGGGGATTTTCTTAAATATCGTATCTTTGGAGGACACGGAAATTAGATACCAAGTTTGGCATTTCTCGAGCACTTCGTTTTTCAGTTATAGTATTCAGACACGCATAACACCTTTTTCTAAACCTGCTTTCTTACTTTTTCTACTACGTATAGTAAGTAGGGGAAGTATTGTATTCCACCCTAAAATTAGATACCGAGATTTCACTGGAAATACATGTTTTCAGACCCCCTGAATCCAAAAAAAGGATTTTTGGAAACATGTCTGTATGTGTCTGTGTGTGTGACTGTGAACACATAACTCAAAAACGAACAGTCGGATAAACACCAAACTTGGTATTTAGGTTCAGTATCTTCCAGAGATGCGACACGAAGCTTTTCAAGAATAACCCCACACCCCAGATTACCCTTTACATGGCACATTTTTCGAAAATTTTAATTTTCTCAAAAACCTCTCTACTGATTCTGGGAATATCTCCAAAATATTCTTCATTGTGAACGACTTTTGTATAACTGGTAAACCTTAAGAGATAGACAGAATTTTACTACATAAAAATGTAGATCGCGTTCAAATACACAATTTATGTCATATACATTTTTTTTGAGTGAATCATTTTCGAGATATTGCTTGTTATTCCCTTAAATTTTCCAATACTTATACTTTTTCTCAAATTCGTTATTGATTTTTTTGTCCTGGACATGCAAAGAGAATGGAATGCTCCGAATAGCAACCAGCTCTTAAACGATTTGTCTATCGCTTAAAACCTACCACATTCCCCTTGCACCTACAAGAAAATTAGCAATAAGATTAACATCTCGATTAACATGAAGCATATGGAGAATAAGCGTTTGTAAAAATAGTTTGCAAAAGAGTAGAGAAAGTCATGTGAGTGTAGCACATCAGATTTTTTTTATTCAGATTGTCTACAAGCATGCATTTGAGGTGAAATATTTACATCAATTTTTTTGGTGGAAATACAGTAGCTTATTTCCTACTATAGATAATTGGCATAGAAGTTCAAAGCACATTGAAAACAAGAGATATAATTATTAGCTTTGTTTCGCCTGGATACGATCAACAAATCGGCACCTTCGTTGCAGTAATGGAGAAAAATATTCCTTGGTTGATGAGGAAATTGTTGAGCTTCACTCCCGAAGATTACCACTTTCTATGCAAACTTTAATCCCCTTCACTAAGGTCGTTGTGAACTGAAGTGTATCTAAAGAGGCTTAGGGGAACGGAAAATGCATTTGCTAATTAGTGTGGCGAAAGAATCCATTGGCCTGTCGAATCCGTACCCATCCATCTGGAGCATTAATTTCATGGCGAATCTAGAAAGTGAATTTGTTAATTAGATTCCTTCTAACTCTTATTAGAAGGAGTGCACCAGGGTTTCATCCTGTGCATCTCCACCACTGAAAGTTCTCTTGATGAAGCCATCTCAGCCCAAAACCTCATTTAGGCGTATTCCTCTACGGAGAGAGAGCGTTTCTGGAGGGCGAGTAATATTTGAAAACTAACATTTACGGGTGCCAATATCTGAAACGTGGTCAAAATTTACTACACATAGGGTGTTTTTCTAAAACTGCTTTTTTGGGTTCAAGAAACGTCTTGACATCGAATTTTACGGTGGAATACAATACTTAGTAAAGTAAAAATCTAATGTGATACATTCACATGACTTTCTTTACACTCTATCGCTTATTAGTGGGATAGATTATTTTTGATCAAACTTATTTTATATCTACTACATTTCAATCCAAATAAACCTTTGCAGAAATAGATATATTACACATTTCGTTATAGTCACAAAGAGAACAGCGACAGTCAAATGTTTAAGAACTGGACGCTATATACCGGCCTAAAATTCCATACTGTTTCCATGCAATCGCGAGAAACAACTGAATGTTAAAATGACTAACAGAATGATCAATAAATGAACAATTCAAACTTTTAATAACGGATATCTCTCAAACGGTTGTGAAACAAAAAACCTTATTTGAAATAAATTGTGTGCTTTAAAGAGCTCTACATTTCTTGTGTAATAGGTTTTCATCTATCGCTTAGAGTTTACCAGTTATACAAGATTATACAAAATGCCTTCCGAATGAAGAGGAATTCATAAGATATTTCTTGAAAATTCAATATATAAATTTTAGTTGGCATATAAATATCCATAATATATGCTATTTTAAACAAAATGGGTGCAGCCATTTTTTAGAAAATCAGAAGTTTGGAAAAAACCTTCCATGTAAAGGGTAGTTTTGAGTGAAGAAATTTTACTGAAAATATTTGTGTCGCATCTTGAGTAGATATTGCACCTGCATACCAAGTTTGGTATTTATCAGACACATACATGGACATGTTACCAAAAATGCTTTTTTTGATTCGGGTGGCCTCAAAACACGTATTTCCGGTGAAATCTCGGTATCAAAACTTTGGGTAGAATATAATACTTCTGGTACTTACTATACGTAGCAGAGAAATTAAACATTGAGGATTTTGAGTGCATTTCGTAGCTAAAGTATCAGATATACGCGTCCTTTGTAGTGCTGTAGGAAATTAAAACGATCTTTTGTGGTTGTTTCCTCAACTTATAAAATTATTTTATTTATTTATTTATTTGTGCTAGCAATCTTCCTTAGAATACAGCTATACATCAGCCCAAGCTGTTATCTTGCTATATTCTACACATATTTCATTGTTCAATTATAACATAATAATAATAATAATAATAATAATAATAATAATAACAATAATAAAATAATAGTAATAATAGAAAAATAATAATCTAATAATACTAATATTATAATAATGATAATATAATTACATAACTTAACATCACATGATTTAACCAATTCACATCTCTTTTTATTGTCTATAACCATTTCTTTTTTACTTTGGACAGGTACTCTCCTACCTGTTTACTATCGTTGTTAAAAATCTTACTTAAGTATACTTTTCTGCCCAGTTTTAACCTTTTCCCATTTATAGCTTGCTTTCTCCAATGCTTTGTACCTTTACTATAAAAAATAACATGTTCTAAACCTTCTCTTTCCCCACATATTGGACACTGGTTCTGTGGTAACCCACTTCTTATTCTTATTAGTCTCCATACATCTACTCGAATCAAGGCTATACTTTCTCTTTGTTCCTTATTTGAGTAATCCACATGCTGTTCTCTATCCCATACATGTTTATTAATATATATGATTCCAAGGAACTTTTCTTCCCAATGTTACTAAATAAATTTTGTATCTCTATATCTTCAAACCTCCGCCTAGCTTCTTTTCAAAAACCCTTAACATTATTTTCTCTCCTTATCCAAATTTCTCCCAGACCACTATTTTCCAAATTAGTTTGTATACTATAACTCCACCCATTTTTCTTTAAGCTTCTCTCTTGAAATTCCAAACATTGCCTTAACAAGTTCTTCTCTTCTAAATTTAATAATCTGTACCAATATTTAAGAGCTCTTTCCATTATTACCCCTTTTCTCCCCACTTTCTGCATTTCAATTGGAGTAAATTCCTTAAATGAAGCATTTGGCAGGCCTAAAAGTTCTCTACAAAAACTCCTATGTATCATATGTATCTCCTCCCAGCCTCGTTCTACTCCCCATATTTCACTTCTATATAACGTTTTTGATTCAACTACTGTGTTCTATGTTTTCTCTAGCCATTGAACATATATATCTAGTATTCTATATTTGCACCTTCTAATCGCTGACATTGCCCCTTTCTCCTTCGCTAATACCAATTTGTTCTGTTTCTCCCATTTTCCACCCCTATCCATTTTAATCCCTAAGTATATGCAATCTCTGACCACTTTATATTTCTTCTCTCCATTCTTCCACTTTTCATACTTTCCCAGTTTGGCACCTTTCTTAAACACTATAATTTAAGTCTTCTCTTGATTTGTTTTCAGATTCCATTCATCACAGTATTTATTCATTTGCTGTAGGGACTGCTTCAGACCAATCGTTGAAACTGATCCTATCACTAAATCATCAGCGAATAATAACCCAGGAATTGATACCTTATTTATCACAGTCAACCAATTATTGTTCCTTCCTATCTCAGTGAGGATATCATCAATATTCAGATTTAATAACACTGGACTCAGCTTACATCCTTGTCGTAACCCCTTCCTTTGGTTAACTGATAAATTACATACTGCAAAGTATCAGAGAGACTAATTATTTTGTTTTGAATTTACAGCTGAAGAAGCATTGATAATAGCAGTCACTATTCCATTAGCCAATGACAGAGTATGCTAGATGAATGGCCAATCAAAGCGTACTACACCGAAAGTAACACACCTTCGATTACTGCATTGGTAGTATTACAGTTGTTTTTAATTTATAGGAATGCATTGCGTGAGATCACGAGGTGTGACTACAATAATTACAATTCAAACTTGCGCTTTTTGGTATCAAATAATGTTGCTAATATAAGTGCAGCTGTAGACAAGTTAACCCCTGAAAATACGAAGAAGAACAAGAGTATAGTGTGGAAGCAAATTTTGGAATTCTGTGCAGAGAGAATATATAAAATTGACGGCTCAGTTACTGAAAAAGAGATTGCTTCTATTCTACAGAACTGGGTGCCTCTAAACCACGTAAGTTCATAATAAATAAACTTTTCGTGTTATTATCAAGCCGAATACCGCTTGTACTACTATTTTTCGCTATTCTGTATACATCAAGGATCCAACATACACGCAATTGAATGTATTTTACTCATAATTAATACGTTTACACACGTTTTAAACGTTTCAACACACTTTAACACATTGAAATACAACAAAATCTACAGAAATATATTTTTTAACGAAAACATCTGATGTGTTACATTCACATGACTTTCCCTACTCTTGTACAAACTATTTTTACAAACGCTTATTCTCCATATGCTTCATGTTAATCGAGATGTTAAACTTATTGCTAATTTTCTTGTAGATGCAAGGGGAATATGGTAATATTTAAGGATAGTCAAATATTTTAAGAGCTGGTTGCTATATGGCACATTCCAATCTCTTTGTATGTCCAGGACATAAAAAAGTGAATAAGGAATTCCCATTTGAAAAAAGTATTGGAAAATTTAAGGGAATAACACGCAGTATCTCGAAAATGGTTCACTCAACAAAAACATGTATATGACATAAATTGTGTATTTTAACGCGATCTGCATTTTTTGTGTAGTAAAATTTTGTTTATCTCTTATGGTTTACCAGTTATGCAAAAGTCGTTCGCAATGAAGAGTACTTTTGGAGACATTCCCAGAAAATTCGAGATACACATTTCATTTGTCATGAAAATATCTTAAACATATGATGTTTTAATCAAAATTGTTAGAGCCATTTTTGAGAAAATTAAAATTTTCGAAAAATGTTCCATGCAAAGCATAATCTGGGGTGAGGGATTTTCTTGAAAACCTTCGTGTCGCATCTCTGGAGGATACTGAACCTAAATACCAAGTTTGGTGTTTATCAGATTGTTCGTTTCTGAGTTATGCTGTTCACAGACACCACACACGGACATGTTTCCAAAAGTGCTTTTTTTGGATTCAGGGGGTCTTAAAACATATATTTCCAGTGAAATCTCGGTATCGAATTTTTGGGTGGAATACAATACTTCCCCTACTTAATATACGTAGTAGAGAAAGTAAAAAAAGATTACCATTGGCGTCATACGCATACATTGGAAGCTTTCCTTGTATTGCCAGCCTTTCCAAACAGAGCCAAGGTACACCTTCAATTGGAGGAAACATCTGAAATGGAAAAGCATTAGCTTGGTTTATGATTCACAGGAGGTTAAGTTAAGTTTATCTTGTTTTAATATAATCTTAGGTTAATTAACAACCAGCGCTTCGCTTACGTGCATTCCTTAACAAATTTTGAGATTCACTACTTATTTAAATCTTGGTTTCTGATTTACGGGAGGCTACGTTAGGTTTAGTTTTTTTCTTTATAAGCTTAGGTGTTGATTTCAAGGAGCAGTAGGCTAAGTTAGGCTTAGTTTTTATATAAACTTTGGTTTGTGAGTACCAGGAGGAATAGGTTAGGTTAGTTTTTACTTTCTCTACTACGTATAGTAAGTAGGGGAAGTATTGTATTCCACCCAAAAATTCGATACCGAGATTTCACATGTTTCACAATACATGTTTTGAGACCCCCTGAATCCAAAAAAAACACTTTTGGAAACATGTCCGTGTGTGTGTGTGTGTGTCTGTGAACAGCATAACTCACAAACGAACGGTCGGATAAACACCAAACTTGGTATTTAGGTTCAGTATCTTCCAGAGATGCGACACGAAGGTTTTCAAGAAAATCCTCCCATCCAAGACTACCCTTTACATGGAACATTTTTCGAAAATTTTAATTTTCTCAAAAATGGCTCTAACGATTTTGATTAAAATATCACATGTTTAAGATATTGCCATGAGAAATGAAATGTATATCTTGAATTTTCTGGGAATGTCTCTAAAAGTATTCTTCATTGTGAACGACTTTTGCATAACTGGTAAACCATAAGAGATAGACAAAATTTTACTACACAGAAAATGTACATCGCATTAAAATACACAACTTATGTCATATCGATTTTTTGTGTTGAGTGAACCATTTTCGAGATATTGCTTATTATTCCCTTAAATTTTTCAATGCATATTTTCAAATGGGAATTCATTATTCATTTTTTTTGTCTTGGATATGCAAAGAGTATTAATCTGTGGCAAAGGGAATGGTGCTGCACCTAGCAACCAGCTATTAAGAGATATGTATGTGCTTAAAGGCTACTGTATTTCTATATTGCCCTTGTAAATATATATTCCCCTTACATCTACAAGAAAATTAGCAATAAGATAGAGTCTGCAAATGTTTATTTCGATTAACATGAAGTAGATGGAGAATAAGCGTTTGTAAAAATAGTTTGTACAAGAGTATAGAAAGTCATGTGAGTGTAACACAGATTTTTTTCATATAAGCTTAGGTTGCAGGTTTCCAGGTGTGACAGGTTATGTTAATTTTTTTTGCTGCCTGGTTTCTACATTTTTCGCAACGAATTGCCCTTCGGAATACGCCGCATGTATTAATAGCTCCACTTATTTATCTTCTTTTTGCCAAAATCTGTATTTTGGTGCTCACAGCCGTCACACTCCATTTTCTTAGCCTGAACCTCAGCTTAAGGTTATTCACTCTTTCGCTACACTTTGTCGCATTTTCTACCTTTATTTCGATACATTTTCATTCCCTACCGGCTTTAATTTGCTAAATTTCGCTCTATTAAGTTTGCAGAACCCAGATCCAAATGTCGCCAGATTTGCCTTTATAAACAAGGCAAGTTTTCGGGACACGGAGAGGGCCTCTTCCATTAGTCGAGACAACTTATACTATGAATCGAATCTATAGGTATTATGCTTGTTAGATCCTTATTGAGATATACGGAACATTATCTCTAGTTCTCTACGACAATTTAATTTTCGTTTCTAACTCGTGCATTTTTGCGTTATCATAAAAAGAAGCATTGGTTTATATTCAACAAATTGTCTGAAAACTATCAGCACTTGTGCTAATTCTGGTGATAGTGTTACCCCTGTTGCTAAATGTGAGGATTAGGTGGATTTGGAAATGTACCAGTTACATGCGTCTTTGAGTTATGCTGTTGCAACACACACACAGACGTGTTTATAAATGTGTTTCTTTTTATTGAGTAAAACTAACATCTATTTCCTGTGAAATCTGGTATCTTAATTTTGGGTGGACTGCAATACCTTCTCTTAATACTATAAGTAGATGCTAATAAAAGTAATAAATAACAGCGAATAGAGAAAGTCATGTGAATGGAACTAAAACACATACGAGGGTCAATCCGAAAGTAGTGCCTCCCATTAAAACTTTCCCGTTAATGTCCTGTAAGTTTTTTTGTCCTGCGACAGATAACAGCAGCGGGGGAGCGCTCCAAAATGGCTACTGACATTGAGGTTCGTACAAAACAGATATGTGATTGAATTCCTTAATACTGAACAAATTGCGCCAACTGAAGTCCATCGACGCTTGCTAAATGTGTGTGGAGATGATACAATAGATTTAAATTATGTGAGGCGGTGGGTACAGCGTTTCAAAAGTGGTGAAAAGGATGTACAGGACAAGCCACGCCCTGATCGACCCTGCTCGGCTGTCACATCAAATAATAATAGTGGTGATTATGTGAAAAAATAACAGTATGTAGCTGAAATCATGTTCTATTTAACTGTGTTAATGTTCTTTCTGTATCTGTTTTAGTTTACATGAAAATAAATAGGAAAAATTACTTTTGGAATGATGTAATCTTTTGAAAAAGGTATACAACAAAACCTTACAAGTATAATCCTTCTGACAAGTTTTGTTATTTACAAAATATCAATAGAATGAACGTTTAAGAAGTAGTAATAAAATATTAGCTTATTCGTGAGCATAAGCCAGTTACCTTGGGAAACAGTTCAATCAAATTGCAAGAATAAGGAAGAGCTACAGGTTTCATAACTGTTAAATGTTTTGTTTGTGTTTTAACTTTTATTAACCCCCCAAAAATAGTTTTATTACCGAACTTCGAAATGTCAAATTCATATAAGTTGTAGACCTATATGAGTGTTGGAGGAAGAGAGAGAGGAAACTTAGAGAGATGAGGTAGCAAGGGAGAGCATGCAAGGGGTAGACACTTATTTCATAGTTTACAACATATTTTCACTCAGAAGTGTATGTTACGATTTGGGATCATCGACTGTTGTCAGCCACTTGTTCTTAATGTTGTTATGTACATATAAGCTATAATGTCTTCAGTTGACGATTTTGAAAACTGTCATGAAAATTTCTCTTTTGTTTTTTTAGATGGCGTTACCTGTTCTATACAAGGTAAGTTTTTACATTCTCATTTATAACATAAAATTTCCATACTGGAAATTTTTAGATAGCCCACAGTTTGCATTGATCATCTTTCATCTTCGGTTGACAGACCAAATAATACTACAATTACAGTGAAATTACTATGTTATCCAGAGCGATTTCAATCACAGCAACTCTGTGTAAATACAATAATGATACTGTGACGTAAGCCCGGCGTGAAAAGGATGGGGAACTAGCATAGGATGCCTCGAGAGGGTTACAGGTTGCGGTAACTGGAATGGGGTGAAAGGGTGCCATTATAAGACATGTAACTTCTGTTAAAAATCTTTATAGTCTTTAACTTTCCTAATACAACCTAAACTACATTTCCAAAGAAATAATTAAACATCTGGTGGATTTACCTGCGTGGCAGAAGAGGTCCGGCGGTCCACCTTCGTCGGCCTAGCGCCTACGTCGATGCTGCAAATTAACAATAATAAATTTAAGAGACCAGCAGAGAGCCCGGCTAGAAAAGTGGTCGGTCGGGAGAGCACCGTCCAAAAATTTAAATTTAAATATCCGACAAAATACCGATTAGTGCCTCGCTAGTCACTGACGTAATCGTATGTCAACAGAAAGTACGTAACTCAACCACGTGTTGATCGGATATGAAGTGACTATTAACCTACACTTCGTGTCACCTAATCTCTCTAATTTCAATATCCGGGAAATGACTCGCAAGAAATCTAAAGCCGATTTCCTGGGGTTACTTAACAAAGTTCGACCTGAATATCTCAAACTTTATAAAATCATATTTATCAAAATCCTTTAAAATTAAATTATAATCGTCACAATGCCTTATTGATATTCTTGTTGATTCAGGTAATTTATATTATTGTAGAAAGCTCTTAAGAAAAATCTGATGTGTTACACTCACATGAATTTACTCTTGTACAAACTATTTTTATAAACTCTTATTCTCCATCTATTTCATATTAATCGAGATAAAAATTTGCAGAAACGACCTTTGACATGCAAAGAGAATTACATTTTACACATAGCGACCAGTTCTAAAAATATTTGACTATCCCTTAAGGCGTACTAATGTTCCCCTTGTTTTGTATTTGCAAGGGCAATATAAGCACAGACGTATCTCTTAATAGCTGGTTGCTATGTGTAGCACCATTCTCTTTGCCACAGATTAATACTCTTTGCATATCCAAGACAAAAATATGAATAACGAATTCCCATTTGAGAAATAAGTATTGAAAAATTTAAGGGAATAACAATCAATATCTCGAAAATGGTTCACTCAGCCAAAAAAAATGTATATGACATAAATTGTGTATTTTAACACGATCTACATTTTTTGTGCAATAAAATTTTGTCTATCTCTTATGTTTTAGCAGTTATGAGAAAGTCGTTCACAATGAAGAATACTTTTGGAGACATTCCCAGAAAATTCAAGGTATAAATTTTATTTGTCATGAAAATATCTTAAACATATGATATTTTAATCAAAACCCTTAGAGTCATTTTCGAGAAAATTAAAATTTTCGTAAAACGCTCCATGTAAAGGGTAATCTGGGGTGGGGGATTTTCTGGAAAACCTTCGTGTCGCATCTCTGGCAGATACTGAACCTAAATACCAGGTTGGTGTTTATCCAACTGTTCGTTTCTTAGTTATGCTGTTCACAGACACACACAGAGAGACACACAGACAGTCACATGCGGACGTGTTTCCAAAAATGCTTTTTTGGATTAAGGGTGTCTCAAAACATGTATTTCCGGTGAAATCTCGGTATCGAATTTTTGGGTGGAATACAATACTTCTACTTACTATACGTAGTAGAGAAAGTAAAAGTACAACACATTATTAATAATTTAGTTTGTTAAAATAATCTATAGCCGTAGCAAAACAAATCGGAATAATAAATGCATTTTTGTGATCTCTCTCTTTATGTGCTCTGCTATAATTATACAGCCGAGCATATTTTTTTAAACTGGAAAACTGGTATATTTTAAGTTGCTTATTTATCGTAGCAATAGCTTTACTCTTCTAATTTATTGCACTTATTGAGAAATTCAACTATCTAAAAGTTAAACTCTAGGGATATCCCTATCAATTAAACGCAAAACATGCCCCTCAGGCACAACACTTATTAGCAAGCATGTTTGCCCTTCACGTCGACTTGCTCTAGCGACTTCTATTGCATCCATGCGTTTTTGAAGGTGTTTAGCAGTGCACTCTTCAAGTATAGGGAAAATGACACTCCTTTGCCAAGTTTTTGAATCGACCTCGACATCGCCTATGGCTGTAAAATGCAATCGTCGCGGAAAGTGTAAGAGGGATGAGGTAGGGATAACAGGGAGGGCAGAATTAAAGTGATCGCGTGCCGAGCGAGCTTGTAGGGTTGTTGGAATGACATAACGCGCAAGCTAGCTCTTTATCGTGTTGTAATAAAACACACGGAAATGAAAAACGAAGAGTCAAACAGATACTGAAACAGCAGAAGGAAATGGAAACTCAGATGTAAAAGAAGCCATATCAATTTTTATAGCTGAGTAGCACTAAATAAAAAACAAAACAATCCGTGGTAAACCTGTTCTTCAAAACATATACACAAGGATTTGCGGCTATCGCAAACCATTTTTGTCTATATGCTGTGGAACAGATTTGAGCCTAACTTAAAAAATATCTGATGTATTACATTCACATGACTTTCTCTCTATCTCTTACCAAGAGCAATACAAATTATTCTTAGGAATGTTTGTTTGTCTATCTATCTCGTGCTTTATTTTAATCAAAATAAAAATTTCCGGAAATACCTTCATTACACATTTCTTTATAGATACAAAGGGAACAGTGATAGTCAAATGTCTAACAACTGGACGCTATATGCTGGTCTTAAAATTCCATACTGTTTCCATGACATCGCAAGTAGCAGCTGAAAACCGACAGCTTTAATAGTAAGGCTAAGTAATGAGCAATTTGAACCATTGATATCTCGGAAATGGCTAATGCCACAAAAAATTATTTAAAATAAATTGTTTGTCTTAAAGTGATCTACATTCCTTGTGTAGTATATTTTCGTATATCGCTTAACGTTTACCAGTTATATGAGATTATACAAAAGTCCTTTGGAATGAAGAAGACCACAAAGGGTATTCAAAATATAATTTTGTTTTCAATTTAAATATCTTAATATATGCAATTTTATCAAAATAGTTGGAGTCATTTTTAAGAACATAAAAGATTTCGAAAAAAATTCCATATAAAGGGTAGTTTGTTATGGGGGAACTTTCTTAAAAATCTTGTTCGCTTCTTTGGAAGACACTGAACGTAAATATCAAGTTTGTGTTTATTCGACTTTTCGTTTTTGAGTGATATTGTTCACAAACACACACACACAGGCCTTTCTCAAAAAATATTTTTTTTATTCGGTGTTCATGTATTTCCGGTGAAATCTCGGTGGAGTGCAATACCTTCTCTACCTACTATGTATATGGTAGAAAAAATAGAAAACACCGGTACCTTTGAGAAAATAATAAATAACGATAGTTCGGGTTTGGATAATTTTGTCGTAAATCTTTGTGTGGCACCTGCGGAGTATATTGAACTTACATACCAAATTTGGTAGTTTTCCGACATTTCATTTCTAATAGGAATGGGACCTCGATACAGTTGATACTCTCGATAATCGGTGGTATCGAAGTATGTCTAATACTTTGATATATGCCTTCGATACTTTTAGATCTTTAAGTTTTGCATTGTTGAAAGTTTTTGCGTTTAACTTATGCTAGATAAGGAATGAAAGGAGTCGAGACTTCACCTTATTGCCTCACACGTGTCCCTAAAGAGTTGCTGGACTATAGTTCTTGATAGACCTAGACTGCATTTCTTGTGTGTGAATCAATGCAACATTCCAAAGGCTCTTGTGTCTAAATGAAAACATGTAACACCATGGGGGAAGGGGAGAGGTACTCATGTAAAATGTATGTTAACTAAGCGGTGAATGAAACTGGTTTAGCTGACGCACTAAATCACGTTTTTGCAATAGCCTGCCTTGGTGACTTATTCGTTTACCTGTCGTCCTCCGTGGTGTAGTGTTACCATGCTAACCTAATAGTGGTTGAAACTAAAAGCCCGGGACTTAAGTACTTACAAAGAATGTAAGTCGCCATTGGGGTATGACATCTCAATACAATTTGAGATCTCCTTGTGGTTTACCGGGAAAAATGCGAGTCAGCTAGAGAATTTAATAGCGTGACGGCATGTTGCCATGGTAGCTCAGTGGTTAGAGCAACCGGACGGAGACCGGCAGATCCGTGGTTCAAATTCCGGCTATGGCATTGAATTTTTCACTCATCTGATTCTACCTTTCCAACCCTGTTCATCACACGGCTTATGTGAAAGAACAATTAATTCCATGCTAACCTTTAGTTCCCGAGATTGCGGCCTCAAACACAACGGAGGGCGATGGATTTTTTCGGACATAAAAATCCTTAGCATGGCTTCCTTCGGAAGGGAAGTAAAGCCGGTGGTCCCGTGTCGTAGATTTACGGCACGTAAAAGAACCTCAAGCCTGTTAGAGAGACCTCTGAGCAAAATTAACGGTCTTTCACGTCCAATATAGAATGCGACGCTAAGGATCATAGCAGTTAAAGAGCGTCCATAAATAAAACTCAATTTAATTTTTACTTTCTCTACTACGCATAGTAAGTAGGGGAATTATTGTATTCCACCCAAAAATTCGATACCGAAATTTTACTGGAAATACACGTTTTAAGACCCCCTGAATCCAAACAAAGCATCTTTGGAAACATGTCCGTGTGTGTGTCTGCGTGTCTGTGAACAGCATAACTCAGAAACGACAGTCGGATAAACACCAAACTTGCTATTTAGGTTTAGTATCTTCCAGAGATGCAACAAGAAGGTTTTCCAGAAAATCTCCCCACCCCGTATTACCGTTTACATGAAACATTTTTCGAATATTTTAATTTTCTCATAAATGGCTCTTAACGATTTTGATTAAAATATCATATGTTTAAACTATTTTCAACACAAATAAAATGTATATCTTGAATTTTCTGGAAATGTCTCCAAAAGTATTCTTCATTGTGAACGACTTTTGCATAACTGGTAAACCATAAGAGTTAGACAAAATTTTACTACACAAAAAATGTAGACCATGTTAAAATACACAATTTATGTCATATACATTTTTTTTGTTGAGTGGACCCTTTTCGAGATATTGCTTGTTATTCCCTTAAATTTTTCAATACTTATTTTCTCAAATAGTAATTCGTTATTCATTTTTGTCTTGGATATGCAAAGAGTATTAATCTGTGACAAAGGGAATGGTGCTGCATCTAGCAACCAGCTATTAAGAGATATGTATGTGCTTAAAGGTTACTGTATTTCTATATTGTCCTTGTAAACATATATTCCCCTTACATCTACAAGAAAATTAGCAATAAGATAGAGTCTGCGAATGTTTATCTCGATTAACATGAAGTAGATGGACAATAAGCGTTTGCAAAAATAGTTTGTACAAGAGTAGAGAAAGTCATGTGAGTGTAACATATCAGATCTTTTAATTCGTTTACCTACTCTAGTGGCTAGAATCATGAATCCCGCAGGAACAACTCAGAACTTAAGACATGATATACTACAGCGCATGGAATATTTGTTTTTTGCTTTCATCTATTAGTTTTATGTTTATGCAAGACAAACTCGGATAAGGAGCGTATCTTACAGGTATTCGAGCTACTAATTTCCATAAAATAGATAGAAAACCTTTAAAAGAAGCTTTGCAGCACAAAATATGTTACATAAAAGGGGAAGCAAAGAATGAGGCAATATTTTTAGCACTTGAATTATACAATATATAATTTCAATAACAGCCCGCCTTGAAGCAATATGTATGTACTAATTTGTAAAAATGTATGTAACAGTCATTGTATATGCTTATTTTTATTGTAGACATGTTCAATAATGTTATGTGAATACATTATGCAATTTAATAATGCAAGAGCTGTAAGAATAATAAGTTTAAAGTTGCTAACAATGAGGTAACAATGAGGTAACCCTGAGGCAATAATGAGTTTGTGAGTTTGAATAATAGACATGATTAGGGCAGCAATAACGTAAATTTTGTGACAGTTTTAAAAATAGCCAATCAACAGCCAGAAAATGCTTTAATTAAATGCAGGTATTCTATTGGACTAGGATTAGCCAATCAGAGACTTGAAATACAAAAAGTTAATAGTTTATACGGTTGAAATATGTTCAGTTGCGGCAGACCTTGGTAGTGATCGGATGGAAGATGAGTTCTTTCAAGAAATATTACGTATTCCTGTGAATCGTAAAATTAAACATACGCGTTAACAAAGTACAAGTTTTAAATTAAAGAAACTCACAGCTCTTAGTATCAGTGTAGTGCTATTTAATTTGTGCCAAGGATTAATAAAAAGAAGTGAATTTAAACTTAAAATGTGTGTAAGCCTACATTCTTGTCGTACCACGCCCTGTTTAAGAGAAACATGTCTCTAAAGTTAAATATTATTTATAGAAGCAGTTTAATAACATAGTTAATAAATATTTTTAAATTTGGAGCGTAACAACAAAAATACATCTTCAAAAATCGGCTTATTATACGTAGCAGCATAACCATCCACTTCTCAAATTGACGTTCATAAATGGAGCTGATTAAATAAATAAACTCCAAAACAATAACTTTTTCAAGTTGGCTTCCCAAAGCGTGGTACACATGTAAATAAAACATTTTCTCAAGTTGGCTTCCAAGCGTATGACTAATAAATTACGTAAATAAATTATGTAAACAAAACACCTATTCTCAAGAATTGTTATTATTATTATTATTATTATTATTATTATTATTATTAAACTCGAATAATAATAGGGCATATATAAAGTATGGAATAATCAAGATAAACAAATTGCTAAAGGAGAATGTCAAACATGAACATTTTCGAAATTAGCGTACAATCCAAAATTGGTTACATGTGTTTATACACACAAAACTACTAATAAGAACATAATTCAGTGAACAAGCTATCGCATTTATAGTTTTATATAAAGTGAATATCGAGTATCGATAAATAATGCTATCGTCCCATCACTAGTTTCTAAGTTATTCTGTACACATACACACACGGACTTTTTTCTAAAAATGTTCTTTTGTTAGATTCAGGGTGTTACAAAACAGAGTGTCTTCCGTGTGATATTTTGGAATCGAATTTTTGGGGTGGAATACAACGCTTTCTGTGTTTAGTGTAGGTAAACAGCAGAGAAACTAAGAACTGTTCTTCGGTCGTTTGCCTCATTCTTTATTATTTTCATACTTTTGTATAAAATAAATTCAGATTGAGATCCTATGATGTTGGACAATAAGGCATATTCCTAGGGTATTTCAGTGAAAGCGTCGCTTAGATATTCCTTTACATCCCGTAAAAATGTGAGGGGTTCCATCATGCATGAAAATAAGCGCTAACTGTATAGAGTAATTGCGAAGCAGTGCATTATTTTGCGTGGAATAATCTCGTCGCTATGGCAACTGAAATAAAGTCGACAGACGACAGCTGCCGGATATAAAAGGGCATAATGCAGGTCTGCAGAAGTTTGCACGAGGGATAAATAATTTCGTACTGCAGTAAAATGGCGTTTAACCTTTGAAATACTGCGCCTCTGGTCACAGACAGTCAAATATGCATTGAGCTAGTTATATGAGTGAGTTTATACGATTATATTAATGTAATGACGTTGGCTCGCGTGCTTGTGATGTTGGGTAAGTGGTTGTGTTTATAAAGGCACACTGTTTACCTAACACGGAGAAATCTATTTTTCTCATTTTGGTGCATTTGCTTGGCATTACGTATTCAATCTGTGCGAACAAAGTTATTGCTGTACTGAACATTATTCGCACAGCTCGTGCTATATTATAAAGGGTGTGGAGGTTATTGAATTACTGTGTGTGGTGCATTAGTTTGGGATTAACAATAACACAGTGAGAAAGGAGAAATAATGAAAGCATTGCGTTGTGACAAAGAAATGCAGTTTACAAAAGATGGGCTTGCAATCACAGTAGCTTGGTGTGGTTTAGTCTAATTTGCATTTTACTGTTCCTGATATTCTGTGCTGCAGTCAAATATTTCCCAATAAACTCCATATATTCTTTGATAAAGTAGAAAATGGAATACGCTACCCTTCTAAAAATTTAAATTGAGTTTTATTTATGGACGCTCTATAACTGCTACGGTTCTTAGCGTTCCATTCTACATTAACCTCTTAATCAGGCTTGAGGTTCTTTTACGTATCGTTAACCTACGAGACGGGAGATCAACGGCTTTACTTCCCTTCCGAAGGAAGCCATACTAAGGTTCTTTACGCCCGAAAAAATCCCTTGCCCTCCGCCGGGTTTGAACTAGTAATCACGGAGTTCGACACTAGCCGTTTTGGGGGCGATCACGGGAGCAGAGAAAGAGATCCATTTGTAGAGGAACATACACCCAATACACCCAACAGCGCAACCAACGAATCAATAATCAAGAATAGGAATATTTAATAACATAATACAGTACCTTCGGTTTATTTTAAGGCCACAACTCTCTTATATGCGTATCGGTAGTGACCTAGGTATTATGCCAATACACAGAAACGGCGCAGGACGTGTCAAGGGTACGTTCATCAGTTGTGAGCTGTTTCAGTCTTCGCTTTGTCTTCGTGTTGTGAAGTGTTTCAACAATACGTGCGTTATGTGTGATTTCGTTAGGAATGTTATTTTCTTATTACTACAGGGAATAGCCTGCCAAAGAATTCACGCTTGAACAGTGCAGTTTATGTACGATACATACGTGAAAGCTGAATCATGAAAACAGGCGTGTAGACAATTTCACAGGCAATTTGTTGGTTATCTAGTTTCGGTTTGAAACTCTGTGAGATGTTTGGTCAATAAATTTAGAACAACGGATCGCCAAACGCTAAAATATAAAGTTTACAGAAACAATCCCCACACCATAGACGAACTTAAGGACATTATAAAAGCAGAAATTATGAACATTACCAAGAAGAGCTTATGCATGTGAATGGTAATTTCATCCGTCGATGTCAAGAATGTCATCGTGCAGATGGGCATCACTTTCAACAACACTTATAACAAGGTTAGTATCCATTACATATGTGTTACTAACACTCGTAAGTAACACGGGGGTTACGGAATGGAAAACCCGCATTGTAGTTGACTGTGTACGGAGCACGCATTCGCGCTATCCGCGACCTTGACATTAAACGAAGCTGTTGTATAACACTGTAAGATAACTCGTACAGATGTAAGAAACATCGTAATTAGCTGGGAAGCGAGCTAACAGCAGCGACAAAATTCAGCAATATATACACGCTAACGAGCATAAGACTAGCCAAAATACCGTCAATCTGAGAGAGAGAGAGAGAGAGAGAGAGAGACAGAGAGAGGTCCGAGGAGAACCAGGAACGGAAATACGGGTACAATTCCGGAAAGTCAAGGGAGTTAGATAAAAGGTCAGCAATTAGAAAGAGAAACCAGAGTTGTGCCTTAGACAGAAATAGCCGGTTTCACCAAAGGTATGAGAAGCTAGACTTCGAAAAGTGAACGGTTTCTTTCTGATAGCACGCCAAGTAAATAACCAATCGAAATAAAGATCAGGTAAAAAGTAGCGAAAGTTAGCGTCATAGCATCAAGGTATAAATGGGAGGTTCCCTCTAGATTTAAACACTATTTCATACTCTCTCGTGTGATCTCTTTGGTGACGGGTGCTGTAACGCATGTACATTTGGGTGGGGAGATAGCGTGCGGCATAGCTAAATCCACTGCAACATTCAAAGTAGTGGGAAGATGTATAGTACAGCTCATAAATTACTTCATCGTTATTCAAAGGGGAACAGTTGCTAGTCATTTCGATAATTTACTGTGTTGGAATAAATCAAATCGTTAAAGGAACTCAGCTTTTTAACTGCCTTCACCCACAATATCCTGAGATGCAGATAGCTAGGGATTGGTATATGTCTACAGCTACTGACTGACGGCCGAGACAGGGAACTGATGAGAAACTGGAGCTTGACTAGAACTAAATTTACTTAGTATGAAACCTCGCCATACATTAATGACGTGGTTGCCATCTGCCGGTATGATGGACTGCTAAATAAACGCTACATACATAAAAATGAAGAAAAGCTGTAATTTGTTACTCTGCATTTAAAATGAAAGGAAAACAAAAGTTGTGCTCCACGGAGATTTGAAGTTGAAACCTCAGGAACAGTAAGCTAACTCTACCACTGAGCTAAGAGCGCTGCAGTGAGCGTGTAACAAGTTCAGCCATACTCCCCTTGAGAACCATAACAGTCAAGTGTGTTCTGATTACAAAATATATTCAGCGTTAAAACTCTCTGAAACATATGTCTGTTTGAAATCTCGCATATAAATTACTTTCTCGGAAGACTTTTGTGATTATAGTTGTGTTCCCAATTATAACTACTACAATAATATACGCAGTCTTGAGTAGTTTTAATCTAAGTGCGGCTGTCCCAAGCGCTCGCGGAAGTACCCGATTCGAGCTGCGTCTCTCAGTTGCCGGCTAGCTTTAAATTGACCGCGTGTACCTAATGCGGAATGTGTAATGGTTTATGTCGATCAGATATAAAAGAAGGCTTTATAAAGATAATTTTAAAATATAAAGCAAAGTCCGTAGCAAAGTCATGTGAATGTAATACAGGAGATTCTTTTTTATGATCGGGTTACCATAAAACATGCATTTACGCCGAATACAAAACCTCTATTTATCTGTATTACCTGAATTTTTGCGTGGAATACAATTCTTCTACCTAGTATAGGTAGGTGAAAGAGAAGGTAATTACATATAGGGTACAGCTGTGAACAAAAAAAATAATGATGAGCCATCCCCAGGTTCTATGTGACGATCGAAAGGCTTCGTGTACCTCCGTAACTACTGTGTTCACAATGCACATGCAGGAACTATAGAATGGTTTGTGAGCGCAATGGTCATCTTATAACGATGTTTCTCATGGTGACGCTTATAAGCTACTGAAAACGAGAACGGTACGTTACGTTGGCCGAGAGGTTAAGAAGGCATTGCTTGCGCTCATAACCTCCTCGGTTAACAAATCTTGCATTAGATATTGTTACGTTTTACTTTGTTATGTTATGACTGGATGTGTGGAACACAGTATTGCATTAATATAACTTTAACACTTTAAATATTTAGCATATGCATGCACAAAAATAAATAAATACAAATACACTATTGTCTTCTAAAATGAAAACACATAAAAATATACAAAGTTAATATTGGGTGTATGAACCCTGAGCACGTATAACTACCCTCAATTTTTGAGTTATAGATAAAATTAGAACCCTGTAGTAACCAGGACGAGAAGCTACAACATTCCAGATTTCTTGAATTTGTGCCTAGAAGCCATATTTTGTCCTTCGCGCAACTGCAAGGAAAATCGAGCGCAGTTCCCTTTTCAACTCAGTTCACATATTTTCAATCGTTGAACAGAGGCCAGTCTATAACTCTGATACCATGCTCTCTGAGAACCCATTTGAAACCTTTTGACACATGGACAGGAAGATTATCCTGTACCAATTCAACAATTCCGTTAGAATATCTCATCCTACAGAGGGAATCAAAATATTCTGAAGTAAAAGGTTTGATGTATTGTTATTTGCCCCACGTTTTGTGAGCCAATTTGAAGAAGGTTTGTTGCTGCTACATAAGGAAAGTCAGGTTGAAGATGTATTATATTTCGACTGTTGGGGAGCCAAACTTGAAGTAGTTACAACCGCACGTATGGTACCCGGTAGCCTTCGTCCAAAAATTTAAAAACATTAACTTTGTAATTTGACTGTTTCTGTAAATATTATATATTTATGTTTGCTTCGGCGGCGTCAGTATTATTGTTAGAGACATGGATATCTTTGCAAGGGGTGGTGCGGCTGAAGAATGTAGGCTTACACAGATTATAATTTTTTATTCACTCCTTTTTATTAATTCTTGACAAGATTTAAATAACACTTCACTGATATAGAGAGCTGTAAGATTCTTTTACTAAATACTTGCAATTTTTCAACACGTAAGCTATTTTCTCACACAAAATACGTATTACATTTCTCGAGGACACATCTCGCGTCCGGTTAGAAACATTGTCTGCAAGCAACTGCAACTCTAAATTTGTAAATTTTGCTATATTTAAGTTTCTGGTTGGCTAATCCTAATCCAATAGAATGTCTTCATTTAACTAAATCTTTTACTGGTTGTTGATTGGCTATTTTTAAACTGTTCTAAAATTACATTTTTGCTTCCAAGAATCACAAGTAGCATTAAACTTTCAAATTCATTATTGCATCAATGTTGCCTCATTGTTACCTCATTGTTAGCAACTTTTAACCTATTATTCTCACAGCTCCTACATTATTAAATTATATAATCCATTCACATAACTATATTGAATATGTATACAATAATATAAACATTTACAATGACTGTAATATACACTCTTTATATATTGTTACATACACATATTGATTTAAGGCGGGCTGTTATTGAATTATATATATTATATAATTAGACTGAAATTATTTAATTGTTAAAAGTACTGCCACAAATCTCAAGTATTGCCGTGCATTCCACACTATTCAGTGTATCGTCAAAGTGCCACAACACACCTAAACCGTCCATTGATATCCAATAGGATATAGACACGTGAACCTGATGAAATTGTGATCCCAGGTATTTTGCATGGTAATAACTCTTTTGTTATGAAGTTAACCAAATACTGTGTATAAAGTACAGTAATCGAAAATAAATAGTCACTGTGTGTTCATTGGACATTACTAACAGAAGAAAAATATGTTTGCACATACGAGAAGGGAACCTGAGGTCTGAACCGCAGAAATACCGTATGCTTTGCTACAGCGCTACAGACAAGATACATGGAACATAGTATTTTTAATAATGCCATACGAGAACTTTCTCAGGTGGGTACTCAGCTGTATTGCGTATGGTGTAAACAAGGCGCTGTGCCGTGTAGGATTTAGAAAAAGATCTGATGTGTTACACTTACATGACTTTCTCTACTCTTGTACAAACTATTTTTACAAACGCTTAATCGAGATATCGAGATGTTAATCTTATTGCTAATTTTCTTGTAGATGGAAGGGGAGTTGCTAGGCTTTAAGCTATAATCAAATATTTTAAGACCTGGTTGCTATGTGGAGTATTCCATTCTCTATCCATTACCAGAACAAAAAAAAAATTAATAACGGCTTTGAGAAAAACTGTTGGAAAATTTAAGGGAATAACAAGCAATATCTCGAAAATGGTTCACTCAACAGTAAAAATGTATATGACATAAATTGTGTATTTTAACGCGATCTACATTTTTTGTGTAGTAAAATTTTGTCTATCTCTTATTGTTAACCAATTATGCAAAAGTCGTTCACAATGAAGAATACTTTTGCAGACATTCCCAGAAAATTCGAGATATACGTTTCATTTGTCATGAAAATATCTTAAACATATGATATTTTAATCAAAATTGTTAGAGCCATTTTTGAGAAAATTAATATTTTCGAAAAATGTTCCATGTAAAGGGTGCTCTGCGGTGGAGGATTTTCTAGAAAGCCTTCGTGTCGCATCTCTGGAAGACACTGAACCTAAATACCAAGTTTGGTGATTATCCAACTGTTCGTTTCTGAGTTATGCTGTTCAGCGGCACACAGACACACACACACGGACATGTTTCCAAAATTTTTTTTTGGATTCAGGGGGTCTCAAAACATGTATTTCCGGTGAAATCTCGGTATCGAATTTTTGGGTGGAATACAATACTTCCCCTACTTACTATATGTAGTAGAGAAAGTAAAAATTGGCGTTCAATACATAACTATCTTTTTTGTCTATGAGTGTACACAATATATACACGGGGAACACTGTATATTTCAGTTAAATCCACAATTTGTAAGTTAATACGATTGTGTAAGTATTAAACAGGGTCTGTGCTGACATGGATTGCAGTATCCCAACAACCACATAGTGGGCGAATCCGCGTCCACAAACTTTGTGTTATGTTCTCCGGAAATCTGTAAGAACTCTAAAAGCTAGGTCCTGTTTAAACGAACTGAATAAGTGATGTGCTCCCCGAGGCAGACTGGAGAGTTGGTCGCCAATCCGGCCAAACTTCTCCTTTCTTTCTTTCTTCCCATCAGTTTGAATTCGAGGAAGCCACAGAAAACGAAGTTTAGTCTCGTATTGGAAAGGGAAAAAATTACATTTGAACGTAAAAATAACATTAAATAGAGAAGAGTGGAAAACTGCCTAATGGTTAGTAAGGAAGCCTTATACTAAATGACTTTAGATTGTAATAAGATTGTAATAGGATTAATAAAAATAGAATATCTTGGAAATGCCTGATGCCATAAGCACTTATTCGAAATAAATTCGTATTTTAAGCAGTTCTAATTTTTTTTTTATGCGGTTCGAAATACTCTTAGTTGGAAGTTTACTATTTTCCCAAGCGTCACGTAACGGATATTCTTGAAAGTTTTCGATTGTTACTTTTTTCGCCTTTGTTATCTTTTTATTGCAAAGGCTTGTTACCATGAATAAACATTTTAAGGATGTTCTCACATTTAGAAACTTTGAAACAATTCCTTTGTTGTAACTTTTTATTACTTTCTTCACTGTGTGGGGTAACGAGCGGAATGGCTCAGGCGGTAACGTCTGCGGTCCGCATTCGGGAAGTCCCGAGTTCGATTCCCGGTAATCACCCTCTCTAATCCATACGTGTTTCGTGGTTTTCGCGAGTCGGCAGGCCAATGCTAACGTGTTTCATGTTCTACCACAGCTTTCCTGCCCCTCATTTCCTGTATGTATCGTCTTCCTTGTCCTGTAAAGTTTTCTTCGCTGGCGCTGCTGTGGGGACCACTCAATTAGATCTTCACCGAGTGGTCTATATACGAGAAGTACTTCCGGGGGTTTGGTGGCTTGCGAGTAGGTCCGAGCGGCGCCGGGATGTCCTCGATCTGGAAATGTTAGGGACCCGGTCCGTGCTTACGCACTTCGGCATTCGAATCTGATCACCTTTCGGGTCCCTTCCCTAATGCTTTGCTCCCAGGGGGACACTTGGAAGCAAAACGGGCCGTTACTTGCTGTTTTCTGCCCCGGATCCGGGAGGTCCCTCTGTGATGGGTACATCTTTCCTTTACCTCTGCGTATAGTAAGTAAGGAAAGTATTGTATTCCACCCGAAAATTCGATTTTGAGTTACCATCCAAAATATACGCTTTGAGGCTCACTGACCCCCCACCAAAAAAGCATTTTTAGAGAAAGGTCCGTGTGCTTGTGCGTGTGCGTGTGTGTGTAAACAGAATAACTCGTAAACGAAAGGTCGGTCAAACATAAAACTTCGTATATATGCTCAGCATCTTCCAGGGATTTGGCGTGAAGATTTTCAATAAAATCCCTTTAACCTGAGGCAGTATTATTTAACACTTAAATGATTTCAGTCGAATTATATAATATAAAATATAATATATAAAGAATATGTGTATAATATAATATATAAAATGCATATAACAGTCATTGTAATAATGATTATATTATTGTATCCATGTTCAATAATGTTATGTGAATGTATTACGTAATTTAATAATGTAGGAGCTGTGAGAATAATAGGTTAAAAGTTGCTAACAATGAGGTAACAATGAATAAGAAAGTTTAATAATGCTACTAGTCATTATTGGAGCAAAAATAATGTAAATTCTGAGACAGTTTATAAATAGACAATCAACAACCAGAAAAAATCTTAAGTTAAATGAAAGCATTCTATTGGAGTAGGATTAGCCAATCAGAAACTTAAATGGAGTATATTGTACAAATTCAGAAGTCAGTTGCTAGTAGACAGCGTTCCTAACCGGACGTGAGACACGTCCTCGAGAAGTTTAATACGTATCCAGTGCGAAAAAAATAGTTTACGTGTTAAAAAGTGCTAGTAATTAATAAATGATCTAACAGTTCTCTTTCTATATCAGTGAAGTTTATTTTAATCGTTTAAGGAGCTAATAAATGGAGTGAAGTACAAATTATAATCTGTGTAAGCCTACATTCTTAGCCGCACTACTCCCTGCAATGAAATCCATGTCTCTAACAGTAATATTGACGCAGCCGAGCAAACATAAATATATAATATTTAAAGGAGCAGTAAAATTACAAAGTTAATATTTTTAAAATTGGGGCGAAGGCTACCGGAAACTTTTTACCATACGTGCGGTTGCAACTACTTCAAGTGTTTGGCTCCCCAACAGTCGAAATAAAATACAACACCACTATAAAATTAGCCTACTTGAAACCTAAAATACTCATTAAATGGAAAAGTTTACGAATATTTTCTCAAAAATGGCTGTGACGATTTTGATTAAGATTGCAGATCTTCAAGATATTTTCATGACAAATGAAAGTATACCTTGAAGTTTGTGAAAATAGTCTCTGAAGTAGTCTTAATTCTCATTGACTTTTGTATAACTGTTAAACCGCAAGACATAAGCAAAATCTGAAATGGCAAAACATGTAGATCTCGTTATGTCGCGGTAATCTGTTCGTGTTATCTTATTTGTTGGGCGCCTGTTATTGTTTTATTATTTTAAGATTTGGGTGCTTTGTCCTCCGGCTAGCTATTATTACTCAGTCGA
The DNA here is from genome assembly GCA_030765065.1 of Deroplatys truncata. Lineage (NCBI taxonomy): Eukaryota > Metazoa > Arthropoda > Insecta > Mantodea > Mantidae > Deroplatys > Deroplatys truncata. The sequence continues at coordinate 163,247,676 of CM060980.1, forward strand.
GCAAATATCTCTGAGAAGGGCGTGTAAACGGAAAGGAGTTGTTACTAAAAGATAACAGCGATAAAAGAATTTATTTTCACACTTTTATTGCCGTCAAACTTAATTATTAGTTTACATCTTTAATCTTTATACATGCCTGACTGAAACTGTTATATTTCCAAACTAATACTGTCGTATTAGTTGCCGCGTACTTCACATTTTGTACCTAACTTTACGACGAGAGAGATTCTTTCAAACTGTATGACGTGCACTTAACAAGAGATTCTTCAAGACTGCGCGACGTGTACCTCGTGAATGATTCCATAGAACTGCGTGATGTGTACCTCGCGAATGATTCTTAGAACTGCGTGATGTGTACCTCGCGAATGATTCTTTAGAACTGCGTAATCTGTACCTCGCGAATGATTCTTAGAACTGCGTGAAACATGCTTATGGCTCGAGAATAAATACTCCTTCACCTCTAAATGCCTAAACATTATAATAGAGCTACATTACATTAGCGTCTGTTTTGTCAGCCAATCACTACTACTAACACATATGCTCAAGGGTAGATATTCCCTCCATTTCTAAAGAAAGGCACGCTACCCTGACGTCATTTGTTTGTCTCTTCTTAGTGATAAACAACTCACCCCATCGGTTCATTGTTACCCACTTCTATTGTCAGTTTCAGTGAGGCCGTGTAAACTTATTTCCTAACATTACTTATGGCTAACAAACAGCTAAAATCATTGTCATACAACAATGTTAACTTACACTACAATCACTTTGGCATTCACACTGCCTGAGTTAAAACACCCAATTTATGTTGAAATCATTTTTTAACGGCGTTAACCATTTCCGAGATACTCTTTGTTTATATTTTGAATTTCAAATACTTATACTTTTTCAAAAGGGAAGTTGTAATTCATTAGTGTTTTACTTTCTCTACTATGTATAGTAAGTAGGGGAATTATTACATTCCATCCAAAAATTCCGTATCGAGATTTCACAGGAAATACATGTTTTGAGGTGCCCTGAATAAAAGAAAAGCGTTTTTAGAAAAAGATCCGTGTGTGTTTGTGTGTCTGTGAACAGCATAACTCAAAAAACGAAAAGTCGGATAAATATTATACTTAGTATTTAGGTTCAATATGTTTCAAAGATGGGACAAGAAAACTTTCTAGAAAATTCCCCATATACGATACTACCCTTTACATGGAACGTTTTTCAAATGTTGATTTTCTCAAAAATGACTCTAGCGTTTTTGATTAAAATATCTTATGTTTATGGTATCTTTATGGCAAATGAAAGTAGATATATGGTGAATTTTCTCGGAATATCCCCAAAATTCCTCTTCATTCTAATAACTTTTGCATAACCGGCAAACTTTTACAACACAAAAATGTAGATCTCGTTAAAATACATAATTTATGGCATATACATTTTTTTGTCAAGTGAAACATTTCCAAGATATTCTTTGTTATTTGTTTAAATTTTTCAATGATTACTTTTTCTCAAATGTGAATTCGTTATTCACTTTTTTATGTGCAAATAGAATGGAATGCTCCACATAGCAACGAACTCTTAAAAGGTTTGCCTATCATTTAAAGCCTACTGTATTTCCATATTCCTCTTGCACCAACAAGAAAATTAGCAATACGTTTTCTGCAAAGGTTCATCTCGATTAACACGAAGTATATGGAGAATATGCGTTTGAGGAAACAGTTTGTACAAGAGTACACAATACAGAGTAGAGAAAGTCATGTGATTGTAACACATCAGATTTTTTCTCCTAGTCGTACAAAGAAAACGCAATTTCAAAGCCACTACATAGCGACCAGCTCTTAAAAGATTTGACTATTGCTTAAGCAGACTGTATTCCCCTTTTCCATTGTACCTAAATGTAAAGATGTAATTAGATAATTTGTGCAAATGTGTATCTCAGTTAATATGAAGTAGATAAAAATAAGCTTTGTATTAATGGTTTTATAAATATATTTTACACTAATGTATAATTAGTATATGCGAGTTTGTCATTGGTAGAGAAGGTCTGTGAATACATGACATTAGAATTTTAATACGGAATTACTAAAAATATATCGCCCACTACTTTTCCATTGAATGAATTTGAACACAAAGGGGGGTATTTAACACTTAAATTACTTTTAATGAGGAGTACATGGGTTTTTAAACACAATGTTCCTGGATTTTCCTCCAATTTCATTGAATTAGCTTTTATCAGTTATGAACATGACGTGCAGGCTGAAACACTTGCATATAATAACATTATTCAATGGATATTCTGCTAGCTTTCATTAGCTATACTTTATTATCAAAATCATTTGGAATGCTGCTGGGGAAATCCCTCGAGTTTCTTTGATTCAGTGAATGTTAATGAAGGCAACACAAATAAAAGCTTATGTAATAGAGGTAGTTTTTTTCCACAAATCCTCAGGTATTGCTGATGCATTACGTTGTGCATATAAAAACGACTCTTCTATACATTTGCATGGATTTTGTGTTATGCGGTTCACAATCAGGCTGACTGTGGAGATTTTTCTAAAGAAGCTATTTATTTGAATTTATGCGACCTCAAAAACGTATAACTGCCATGTCAAGCTAATATTTCCTCTGAGACAGTAACTATGGTTATATATGTCATATATATAATAATAATAGTAATAAAAATAATAATGTGAATTATAATGTGAAACGGTATTAATAAGAAAAATACTTGTTGTATAAATAGAAGTTAAGGCATAAGTTTTATGTATGTGCAAGTGTAGCTGGAGCTGTGGAACCCTTGTTAAAAGCCGACAAACATATCTTTGTGTTAGAATTAGGGCCCAGGCAAAAAGGACTTGTACGGGAAGGTCATAAAAGCCAGACCTTGAGTCTTTGTGAAATAGGAAAGGCGACAGGCGAACACAACATATGTTTGTAGAGAGGCCACATGTTTGCAAACGTAGAACAATAGCCGGGTAAGTCTTCTGGAAGGTTCCAAGCTGAACGAAGGCAGACAATGACATTTTAAGGAAGAATATGTTTAAAATCTTTAAGGGGAGAAATGTTAGTTCTAGCGTCTCCATCAGCCAGGGCGGTTGAGTATAAAGTGCTGCGATGTGAATAAGATACATGTAAGCTCTCAGAAGCAGGCGATATTATTTACTTCTTATAATGTAGTAGGAACGGTGAAAGGTTATCGATTTAAAGGTCTATAGGAACGTGTGATAAGTATTACAATTATTTCTAGAGCACGTATAAAATACTTGATTGCTCAGCGACCGCAAGTTTGGCTTACGAACAGGGTAGGGCTCGACCGTTCTACAGCTCCAACTAACTTAAGAACTGTGTAGATTATTACTAAGACAGCCAATGCGTGTGCCATTAAAGCATAGTGTTCTTCAATAACTTAATCAATTGTTAGTTGTTACTTATTACCTTCCTTCCCGTATTACACCCTGCAAAGTTATAAAAGCTCTACCAAAACCTAAATAACAGCAGCCGTGGCAAGAAATAAAGATAAACTTTAAGAGTAACAACTAAAACACCAGATAATTATCAGTATCACCCCTAGTTCATATATTAAATCATATATTAATATATCGGACATACTGCGAGTTATGCTCTCCCTCCACGAGTATACCGCACCTCCACCCTTAAATAAGCGGTAAATAAAGCTGAGATATCATGACTATAGGTGGAATGATTTTAAATGTACTTCTATTTGCTGATGACTAGGCATTATTCGTTGGTATATAAGATAACTTACAGAGAAAATTGTATTTATGAAGTAAAATAAGGAAAAAGCATAAGTTAGAAATATCGCTACAAAAAAGGTGGTGGTATTTAGACGTAAATCATTAATTAAATTAAGCGACAAAATAATATAACAACTCTCCAGATTCAACAATTTAGGGTGTATAGTTTCTTACAGAAAACTATATTAATGATAGACTCCTTTTCGAGTAAAGGAGAAGATGTTGTTAGGCACTGACCTCAGTCTCGATGGGAGACGGAGATCGGGATGTGAGACACGCCAATATGTTGTCATACCCTCTAAAAATTCCTGCACAGTATAGGACGCAGGATTATAAAGAAAAGGTAGCGCGATTCCGCATAGCAAATGCGATCTCAGTCGACCGAACGATACTTTGCTGCCGCTCATTGGGCGGGAGCGGGTGTAAGGTACGGTCCTAGTTTGCAGCCATGAAACATTACCTTGACTGCAGCCTAGAGGTTCGAAGGTGATAATAAGGATGGGGTTCAGGGTGCTAGTGGTGTTGTAAGGATGAAGTTGAAGTTACTCAAGCTCTAGTTGCCGTCATTGTCTCTGCTTCTCTTGTACCATGGTTCTGCATTTCTCAAGGAAGCGCTTCTAGTCCTCTAAGATTTCGAGTGATGGAGGTGACTGCCTTGGAGCTGGATGTAGTATGTTGTGATGCTGAGATGATGTGGTTTTGTAATTCTCGAAGCTCTTCTCCAGGTCCTGCAGACTTGTAGTGATGCTCTCCAGATGGACGTCAGTTGGCGGCAAGGGTTTCCTGCTGAATTGTGAATGCAGTGATGGTAGTCTGCAGTCTCTGAGCTTCTCGGAGATGAGGTCTGCTGTAGTCTCTCAATGCTGCTAATCGGACACCAATATTCAGAACCTCCGCGTGGAAGTCCTGAACAGTGTCCCGAAGTGCCACCTCGGTTGATGCTCCCTTGTTGTGCCGTGGATATTGCTGGAACGTCGGCGTCAGCTGCGGTGTTGGTCTGCTCTTCGGGTATTGAGAGCACTGGACCTGGTCGGTTAAGTGTGTTGTACCACCATCGGCTAGCCCCGATGCATAAGCATAGACCTAACTAGGGCAAGCTCGCCCTTCGCAGTCTGGGAACTCATGCCGTACTGGTGGTATCGGTCCTGGATTTGAAATGATCCGAGTGGCTCTCGTTGCCGAGGGCCACTGCTAGCCAAGTCCAATTGGTGAGGTACCAGGCTGGAAGGTTCAGAAATCCCATAGATAACAGCACTTTGCCTCCTTAATTTGTGTCAAGGATTAATAAAAAGGAGTGAATTAAAACTTAAAATCTGTGTAAGCCTACATTCTTAGTCCTACCAAAACCTTGCAAAGAGAAACGTGTCTCTAACAAATACTGACGCAGCTGAGGCAAACATAATTTATTAAATATTTAAAGAAACAGTTTAATTACAAAGTTAATATTTTTTTAAACTTTGGGTAAAAGCCACCTGAAAGTACACTTGAGGCGAAGGCTACCGGAAACTGTTTACCATACGTGCGGTTGCAACTACTACAAGTTCGGCTCTCCAACAATATAATATAATACAACTCCTACTTCAAATCGGCTTTTCCATACGTGAAATAACAATTTTCTTCAAATTGACAACCAAAGCGTGTTGCAAATAACAAGTTACAATACAAACTAAACTTCTTCAATTTGGCTTCCCAAACGTGGGGCAGAAATACTACTTCTTCAACTGCTTTGTAGTTATTCAACTATCCTTGATCTAGATTCTTCTTAAAGTGATTATGCACATTATATATCACTTCCCGTGTCTTGGAGTGCAGAACTTTGCTGCCACCCAATTTAAGTTTAGCTACATAGTAACACAATAATTATGCATGCAACTGTGCTACAATCACTCGGAACGCGTTGTGATGTCAGCTTATCCCATGTTGTGTACGCACGTGCTAATCTTAATACTGACCCAACACTCCTTCCAGTAGATAATGGGCTTGTCCAGCTTCTGAGAATACAGTGTTCAGGACGAAAAAATCAGCCTTTACCTACTACGAAGTGTGTAATGAAACTATTTCTGTAAACGTTTATCTCGATTAACATAAAGTATATATAAAAATGTTCTAAAGGTGGTTTGTAGAAGCTATGTGAAAATGAACGAAAGTGGCTAAGAAAGTCATGTGAATGTAACATGTAAAATGTTTCTCCTTTATCTAAGTTTAACGGTGATAAATGCAATCAAGCTTTTAGTACCTTCAGTGTTCGATAACCATTACTATCGATCCAAAATCGAGTTCGCAGATGTTGTAAGTAATTTTGTGATATTCATCGTAGAGAAATGGATGATGAAGCCTTTGAGCTTTTGATCCCCACCCTGAGAGAGTCAGTACTGCTTGTTTATCCCACACATTCATCTGTATTAAATAGAAACCAACAGGCCATTCCCTCACGGTAACCTGTTTAAACAAATATGAACGCCATTTAGCATGAAAACCGCTGGGCTTTCGCTCCCGAAACAGGTACGTTAATATACCTCGGCAAACTGCGTCAGTAACCCATTAATTGTGAGCTAATCTAATCTTCTAAACGGTTCCACACACATATATGGTGCAGAAGATACAGAGTGCGCCAAAACGTTGCAGATCGTTCATGAGAAACAGGTAACAAAATGAACAAAGGGTAGGTCAATAAGTGTGAGTCAAAATGTGCTGTAAAACATGGTGGTAAATTCTGGGATAACAGAATCGAGCGAAATTGCTCCGTGGTAACGTGTGAAGTTCGAATTCCGAAGGGTCGTTTTCGATTTCTGTCGGGCTGGCCACTTAGACCATCTTTTTTCGTGGTTTTCCCAGATCGGTAGGTAAATGTTGGAGTAGTTACCCTTCTACCAAGAATTTCCTATTCATCATTTCCGTTCCTGGAATTTGCGCTATGGAAAGATTCTTCCCTGATGCTTGGCGGTCTTGGGGCCCTCTTCTTTCCTGCTAGCGCACATCGTTATTCGGGTCTTGTTTTTTCCTTTCTTTTGTGGACAGGGGCCCGTCTGCAAAAGCCCCGTTGCACTTCAACCTAAAGGCTTATTTTACTAACCCTGTAATGATTGCTTCCCCTTCACACTGTCGTTCACCAGATTACACAGTGAGACAGTATTTTTAACACTTGATTTCAGTCTAATTATATAATATATAATTCAATAACAGCCCGCCTTAAATCAATATATGTATGTAACAATATATAAAAAGTGTACATTACAGTCATTATAAATGTTTATATTATTGTATACATGTTCAATGATGTTATGTGAATGTATTACGTAATTTAATAATCTAGCAGCTGTGAGAATAATAGGTTAAAATTTGCTAACAATGAGGTAACAATGAGGTAACCTTGAGGCAATAATGAATTTGAAAGTTTAAATGCTACTAGTCATTATTGGAGCAATAATAATATAAATTTTGAGACAGTTCAATAAATAGCCAATCAACAACCAGGAAAGTGTTTAGTTAAATAAAGGTATTCTATTGGAGTAGGAATAGCCAATCAGAGACTTGAAATACAGAAATTTACAAATTTAGGCGGTAGAAACCAAATCAGTTGCTTGTAGCCAACACTCATAACTGGGCGTGTTGGTTGCAGACAGTGTTCCTGACGCGAGATGCGTCCTCGAGAAGTATAATACGTATTCAGTGTGAGATGAAAATAGTTTACGTGTTAAAACAGTGCAAGCAATTAATTTAAAAAATCTCACAGCTCTCTCTATATAAGTGAAGCGTTATTTAAATCGTGTCAAGCATTAATAAAAGGAGTGAAGTAAAATTATAATCTGTGTAAGTTACATTCTTCAGTCGCACCACTCCCTGCCAAGAGAAACATGACTCTAACAATATTCCTATCGCAGTCGAGGCAAACATAAATATATAATATTTAAAGAAATAGTCAAATTATAAAGTTAATATTTTTAAACCTTATTTTTTGGGAGGCAAAGTCCAACCGAAAGTACATTTGGGGCGAAAGCTACCGGAAACATTTTACCATACGTGTGGTTGCAACCGTGTGGTTCGGTTCCCCAACGGTTGAACTACAATACAACTACTACTTCAATTTGGCTTTCCATACGTAAAGCAACAACCTACTTCAACAGGTCCAAAACTATGTTGGGGTAGTAGTCCTCTGGTTTCATAAAATGTTTCCCAAAGATCTTATATCTCCTTGATGCTAACGCTTCACAGGAGCATAATATGACAGGCCATTTCAGTTTTACACCTGCACAATCTACAGTCCGTGTTGCCTTGAAACCTTCTTACTATACTTCAGTGGTGAAAATCTCTGAATAACTTTTGTTTTAATTTTACGGATGTATGCACTGAAGTTTCTGGAATCAAAAATCTTTTAATAACCCTCATGTAAGAAATTTTTACTTTATTTGTCTTTTATTCACATTGTAACAAAGTTCGGTTTTAGGGTATACTAAATAATCAATGAACCGTTATTTTATGTAGTAGCTGAGAAGATGTTTTTTCTCGATAGTCGCAGACTTTGCGCCTTTTCAAGGAGGTGATTGTTGGCCTGTGAGTGCATAATCGTATTTCTTGTTTCTGTTTAAGGTTTCTGGATTATGTGAAAATTGTGAAGCGTTTATGTTATTAAATAACTGGCGGATCAAGCAGAAGGTACAAAAGTTTAACACTTAACCTATTATAATTATCTAAAAATTACTGGATCATTCCAACCGAAGATTTTTCCACCGCGAAAGGGTACTTATACGTTATGCAGCATTTCCAGAAGTCAGACTTTTGACGATGTTTTACACCCCTTTTCGTGATTATCTGAGATTTTTAATCCGTTATTTTGAATCGTCAGGACTGTATGAAATGATACCGTAATTATTGACAGGAATATGTAAATAATTAAATAAAGAAATAATGGTAAGATAAAGAAATAATCGCAATAAATAATTTCCGTATATTGAATCAATGTATAATGTAATAAACCTGAGTTCAAAGATTTGTACGGAAAGAAGAAGGTAATTAGGAAGTCATGTTAAGAAAAGTCATTAGCGTCAACGGGGAGCGAACGTGCTAGGCATAAAGATTCTTGGAATACGGTTAGGTTACAAGTTCAGTACATTTGAAAAGTCACATATGCCAATTATGGAAGCTGAAAAAGTGAAGCGGAGGTATCGCGTAACAATAAGGTAACACAGCATGCTTAGGATTGTAAGATTGGCTCCGCGCAAGAAGGGAATTTGGTGGTATAGTTCTAAGATAGGCGGAGCTTAGGTAACAAGGCCGTGCAATCAAATCAGACACACATTCGTTCGTGCACTTGTTCCATGCATACATACGTCACTCTGGATACTTGTTACGACTCGTGTGTTATTTTATGCGCTCAGTGATGCGCTTGTGTGAATAAGATTTTGCGGCTATCGCGAGGGGTTTTGCGGGTAGCCATTTTAGTGACTCACGGCAAGTTAGTTTAAAGTTTCTTTATTGCAGAAAAGTTATTTTAAACCGTAAAATTGACACTGCAGACGTTAGCAGATATAACAATTCAATTGTTGCTACGATCCACAATCAGTTTCATCCTTTATCTTCAAATTTTCGGTAACTCGCTTCAGCAGCTCAATTATTAGCTCACATTAAATTTCTCAGTCAATTTAATATGGTGTTATCCTTTAAACTATACTCACGCATACTCTGAGAAGGTACTCATAGCCCTACCACTGGAGCAGCCGGCGCGCGAGACAACAGAACCAGCTATACGATAACTACCAGAACATCAGAAGTCTCAAAATTGTCGCACCATCGCGCGGCTTTAAAAATTAAGACATAGTTGTACGTTATGATAAATTATAATAATAAAGTTTATAGGGTAGGTTTAACTATAAAAACCTTCTATGAAGATCATTATACCATAATTTCATAAAGAGCGAGGAAGATACGTGAAGTTAATTAATTCGCATGTGCAGTTAAAAGCTAACACTGCAATGTCAGTTAACCCAGCTGGTATGTAATAAAACCATTTGTTCAAATGTTTATATTGATTAATATAAAGTAGATAGAAGAATACCCGTACGCGTTAGTAAGAATATTTTGTAAACGACACCACAGGTGCTGACAGAGCTGATGCATGGAATAAAATAATTGGAATAGGGTATGCAGACATAAGTTTAGAGTGCCTCCAGTTGAGGTAGTATTTTTACACTTAAATGATTTCAGTCTAATTATATAATGTAAAAAAACTAACAGCCCGCCTTAAAGCAATATGTGCATAAATAACGCAAAATGTATGTAGCAGTCATTGTATTATGTTTATATTATTATGTACATGTTTAATAATGTTATGTAAATGTATTATGTAATTTAATAATGCTGAAGCTGTGAGAATATAGGTTAAAAGTAGTTAACAATGAGGTAACCTTGAGGCAATAGTGAATTCGAAAGTTTATTTAATAATGCTACTAGTAATTCTTGGAGCAAAAGTAATGTAATTTTTGAGACAGTTTATAACTAGCCAATCAACAACCAGAAAAAGCTTAAGTTAAATAAAAGTATTCTATTGGAGTAGGATTAGCCAATCAGAAATGAAGTAGAGCAAATTCTACAAATTCAAGCGGTGAATGCCAGTTGTTTGTAGACAGCATTCCTAACTGGACGCGAGACGCGTTCCCGAGCATTTAAATAGGTATTCATTGCGAGACAAAAATTCATTACGGCGAGAATATTATAAAGTTTACGTGTAAAAAAGTGCAAGTAATTAATAAATAATCTCACAGCTCTCTATATCAGTGAAGTGTTATATAAGCGTGTGAAGGATTAATAAATGGAGTGAAGTAAAAGTTAAAATTGCCTACATTCTTTCGCTGCATCACACCCTGTTAAGAGAAACATGTTAATTGATACTGACGCAGCCGAGGCAAACTTAAATATATATAATATTTAAAGAAACATTAAAATACACAGTTGATTCTTAAACATTAGGGCGAAGGATACCGGAAGGTGAACACTGGGACGAAGGCCACGTGGGGCAGTTACTTCATCAAGTTTTTGGCCCCAACAGTGGAACTATAATACAACTACTTCTTCTAAAAATAAACCTTCATCACAGTTATGGAGACTGGGGAATACCTGGGGAAAAAGAAAACCTCAGCCAGGGAGGACGGTCCTTGCGGGATTTGAACAGTACACCTCCAGTTCCGAGTTCGTACCATAACGGCCTCAGCTGCCAGTATCGTTATGATCTGGTATTCATTACCTAAGAATTTCTTGTGACTTCTCTGTGTGCGTCGGGCATATACCCGGGCGGAGAAGCAGATTAATTTGGCGTTATTTTGCACTTGCTAAATGCATGGCAAACCCAACAATCATCCCGTTAGGCTACTTTGGTAGAATTTTCCTCTACCGAAATTACTTGCCAAAGTGAGGCTAATTTCCCCTTGGAGTTCTCCCCTTGCACCAGTGTGATTTTCGAGTCGCAGTCGCTGTCATTATCACCCCTAGATCTTTAAGACCTCTGCTAGTCTCATATCCTTCCAATTATTCTAGCTATCCTCTAGATCATGAGAGTTTATATGATCATGAAGCTTATTTAATGTATTAAATCACTAAGCACTTACCTCTTTCACGTATAACTGTGATTAAAACAACGTTCCTCTATTTTTGGTTTAATAGCAGGCGAAATTTGATGAAAAAATCTTATGTGTTTAACGCACATGACTTTCTCTACTCCCGTACAAACTATTTTTACAAACGCTTATTCTCCATCTACTTCATGTTAATCAAGATAAATATTTGCAGAAACCATCTTATGCTAATTTTCTTATAGCTATAAGGGAAATATGGTAGGCTTTAAGCGACAGTCATATCTTTTAAGAGCTGGTTGATATGTGGAGCATTCTATTCTCTTTGTATGTTCAGGACATAAAAAAAATAAATATATCTCGGAAATGGTTCACTCGACAAAAACGGTTAATGAAATAAATTGTGTTTTAACGAAATCTACATTTTTTGCGTAGTAAATGTTTGTCTACCTCATACGGTTTACCAGTTATGCAAAAGCTGTTCAGAATGAAAGGGCTTTTGGGGACATTACTAAAAATTTCAAGATTGATGCAGTAATTTGTATCAAAAATTATTTAAATGTCAAGAGTGATTGTAGTGTGAATATGCATTATTGTGTGACATTGATTTGAGATGTTTGATGATTGTAAGCATTGTCGAGAAGTGGGTTTATACGGCCTTACTGAAACTGACAATAATAGCGTGCAATAACGTAGCGAAGGGGTGAGCTGTTTATCATTATTAGAGACGAGCAAATGACGTAATATTGGCGCGTTTTTCTTAGAATTTGCTGGAACATTTTTCCCTAGAGCACATGTTTACGTAATTTTCATTGGGTATAAAAATAGACGCTAATGTTGGCGCGTTTTATTAACCAATAGCAGCTCGGTTATAATCTTTAGGCATATCGGGGTGTAGGAGTATAAAAAGGGCTAGGTCAGAGTCAAATTCGTTCAGTCCATCGGAAATATTTGTGCATTACACGTCGCTGAATACATCGCACAGTTTATCGCTTCGCAGGTTACGCGTAGCAGAGTTATGAAAAATCTCAAGTGTTGTAAAGCTAATTACACAAAAAGTTAAAGTACGCGAATTAAGAATGAGCAGTAAATAAGTTATTATAATAGTTTCAGTTTGGCGAGTGTCAAGATTAATATGTGAAAGTGCAAAATATGTTACGACAATAAAAGTGTAAAACAAATTCTTCATCAGTGTTATCTTTGGATAAAAAACTCCTTTCCGTTTACACACCTTGTATAAGATAAGTGCTCGACCAAAAAGATCATAGCTAGCCGGAGGACAGTGAACCCAAAAATATTAAATACAATAATAGGCGCTCAGTAAAAGATAACACGAAGTGACCGCGGCAAATTGTCTTTTATACGTGCGGCAAATAAACAGTAGCATTCTTTAAAACAAACACTAATACCGCCACAAATTGGCTACCACAACGTGGAGCTTTCAAACTTAACAAAGAATACCGTCACATATATTGGCTACCCAAACGTGGGGCTAACAAACCATAATAATACCGCCGCAAGATATATGTTTCATTTGGCATAAAAATATCTAAAACACATGATATTAAATCAAAATCGTTAGAGCCATTTTTGAGAAAACCGGAATTTTCGAAAAATGTTCCATGTAAAGCTAGTCTCGGGTGGGGTATTTTCTGGAAAGTCTTCGTGTCCCATCTTTGAAAGATACTGAATTTAAATATAAAGTTAGGTACGTATCCGACTTTCCGTTTTTGGATTATGCAGTTCACAGTCACACAGGTGCACAGATATACAGACACACACACGAATATTTTTCTAAAAATGCATTTTTTGAATGCAGGGGAGCCTCAAAAGATATATTTCCAGTGAAATCTCGGTATTGAATTTTTGGGTGGAATGCAAGACTTCCCCTACTTACTATACGTACTAGAGAAAGTAAAAATAATAGTTTTAGCTTTATAAATGCTATAGTTTCCTCTGCCGGGGAAGAATTTGCAGGGGTTTAGGATTTAAGAGGAAGAAGAGATTGATGTGGATGTCCTCTGAACACTTAAAACTTATTTTTGACAATAAATCTGTTTGTGAAAATAAAAAAATGGATAAATACAAAACTTGGTACTTTAATTCAGGTTCTCCCAAGGAGAATGTCTCCCCAACTCAAACTATCATTTACATGGAAAACATTTCTTTATTCTTAATGGATCGAACGATTTTATTAAAATACTGAAACTTTAAGATATTTGCGAAAGGAATAAAATATACAGGTTGGTCCGCTTAAGTTAAGACTGTGCAATATCTCCAAAACTAAGCGATGTAGAAAGTAATGTCTTGCATAAAATGTTGCTTGATATTACGGGGGAAAGCAAATGTCATTAGTCGTGTTTTGTTTGGAGGGCGTTATGATAGTCTTTTTGGGGTCAATTTAATTTTTAAAGTGGGAACCTACAATTAGGATCAAATTAAACTAATCTCAGAACAACCATCTCAACGTCCTCCAAACAAAACATGACTAATGGCATTTACTTTCCTCTATAATAGCGTCAGTGAGTGAGTGAAAGGGAAATGCCTCATAACACGAAACGAAAGAAGGGGAGTAAGTCGACAATGTGACGTCAATAGCTCATAAGAGACAAAGTTGGGCAACGCTCAGAACCAAACACGCACCTTAAACGCATCATTTATGCTGACTCCGCAGCTTCGGGAGGCATTTTACTAACCTTCTCAACGGGTGCGTACATAGCAGGGAGGGGTGTGTCTGGAGCGAAGTGAAGTGAACCCTCCGGCGTTAAGAGGCTATGTCACGATGGCAGTGAAGTGACGGAGGATTGAAGTAGTTTATCTTAGTGAAGTCAAAGTGTGAACGAAGTGAACCAGACATAAGCTGAGAACTGAGTGACAGTTGAAAAAAAATCTGATGTGTTACACTCACATGACTTTCTCTACTCTTGCACAAACTACTGGGGCTCCAATTGTGCAAATGCTTGATTATGAAATTAGCACAGCAGAGGTTGTTCGTGCAATAAAATGTTTAAAAAACGGGAAGGCAGCTGGTATAGAGGGCTTGTCAGCTGAGTTTTTCAAGATCTCGCTAGACGTTAATAAAATGGTAGATTTCTATAGTAAAAGCTTCAATAAAATATTTGAAGGCGGAGAATATCCGGAAGCATGGAAAACTGCCATTATCCAACCTCTTTACAAGGGCAAAGGGAGTTACAGCATTCCAGGAAATTACAGGGGTATCTCGCTGCTCTCTATATTTGGAAAAATTTACAGTAGAATCTTATATGAAAGAATTAAGTGTTGGGCTAAGACACATCATAGGATTTCTAAATTTCAGGCAAGATTTAGGGAAGGTTTCTCGACTATTGACAATGTCTTTGTTCTGAAAACAATAATTGAAGACAATTTGAGAAATAAAGGTGGTAAGGTATATACTGTATTTGTAGATTTTAAAATGGCATTTGATACTGTAGAACGCAGTGCTCTCTGGGAGGAATTAACACGTAAAGGACTTTCGGGGAAAATGATTAGAGCACTTAGGGCAATGTATAAAGAAGTTAAGTTTGTTATCAAGACCGATCAGCACAATACATCAGAATGTAACATAGCGCAGAGGGGGGTTAAACAGGGTTGTATACTATCTCCGTTATTTTTTAATTTGTTTATTGATGATGTTGTTAGCGTGATAACGGAGGAAGACATAGATGCACCGACAATCGCAGACCAAAAAATACCAATTCTTTTGCACGCGGATGACATTGTAATTCTTTCTAAAACGATAAAAGGTTTGCAGTCTGGTTTAAACGCTCTTCGACAATACTGTAGGCAATGGGGTATGGAGGTAAATATTCTTAAAACTAAAACAGTCACCTTTAAAAATGGATATGTGTACGGCCAACATGAAAAGTGGACCTATGGGGAGGAAGAAATTCAAAATGTTAAACACTTCGATTACTTAGGAGTAAGGTTTGATATGGGCGGAAAATGGAACAAGAACATGGAGTTTATAAAACACAAAGGGATTGGACAACTTTCTGAAGTATTAAGGATATTGACACGGGTACCAAATATGCCAGTAAAAACATTACAGACCATGCATGAAGCAATGGTTAGGTCCTCATTACTATACGGCAGTGAAGTGTGGGGATGGGAGAGGGTGGATAATGTAAATAAAATACAATGCATTTTCTGGAAGCGCATTCTAGGGTTGGGGAGGGGTACTTCAAACTACGGAGTTCTTCGGGAGGTAGGATGCTGCGAAGATGCTGTATTTGCTAAACTAAACGTAGTTAGGTACTGCCTGCGAATAATTAAAGGTGATCAAACAACTCTGAGAGTGCGGTATACTCGTGGAGGGAGAGCATAACTCGCAGTATGTCCGATATATTAATATATGAATTAATATATGAACTATGGTAATGTTGTTAAATATCTGATGTTTTAGTTGTTACTCTTATTGTTTATTTTTATTTCTTGCCACGGCTGCTGTTATTTAGGTTTTTGGTAAAGCATGTATAACTTTGCAGGGTGTGATATGGGAAGGAAGGTAATAAGTAACTACTCTAACAATAGATTAAGTTATTGAAGAACACTATGCTTTAATGGCACACGCATTGACTGTCTTATTAATAATCTACACAGTTCTTAAGTTAGTTGGAGCTGTAGAACGGTCGAGCCCTACCCTGTTCGTAAGCCAAACTTGCGGTCGCTGAGCAATCAAGTATTTTATACGTGCTCTAGAAATAATTGTAATATTTATCACACGTTCCTATAGACCTTTAAATCGATAACCTTTCACCGTTCCTACTAATTTATAAGAAGTAAATAATATCGCCTGCTTCTGAGAGCTTACATGTATCTTATTCACATCGCAGCACTTTATACTCAACCGCCCTGGCTGATGGAGACGTTAGAACTAACATTTCTTCCCTTAAAGATTTTAAACATATTCTTCCTTAAAATTTCATTGTCTGTCTTCGTTCAGCTTGGAACCTTCCAGAAGACCTACCCGGCTATTGTTCTACGTTTGCCAGCATGTGGCCTCTCTACAAACATATGTTGTGTTCGCTTGTCGCATTTTCTATTTCACAAAGACTCAAGGTCTGGCTTTTATGACCTTCCCGTACAAGTCCTTTTTGCCTGGCCCCTAATTCTAACACAAAGATATGTTTGTCGGCTTTTAACAAGAATTCCACTGCTCCAGCTGCACTTGCACATACATAAAACTTATGCCTTAACTTCTATTTATACAACAAGTATTTTTCTTATTAATACCGTTTCACATTATAATTCACATTATTATATATATGGCATATATAACCATAGTTACTGTCTCAAATATGCCCCCTTTAAACATATTTAAAATTTATGTGTACGTGTAAATTTTTAATATTGTTTAATGTCTCATGAATATATTGGTCATGCCATAGGTGTCTAGTGTTCTTGGCACACCCCATATACCTCTGTGAGAAATTGCTCACTCTGTTACAGACATTTAGTATGGGTCGCCTACCTGCACATACTATACAATAACAACACACACTTCACTACACTTTGTATTGTGTTTTCGGCTAAGTCATTACAGTTGCTTTGCTAGGGTTATGTTTACAACTTCGCTGCTGCGTGCAAAACACGTTCTTTCACTATTCTTTTAGTATAATCAATTACAATGGACATTGACACGTATTAATTTAATTGAATAAAACATGTTGAATAATATATAATCCAGACACATTCATTTATGTATATCAGGTTTAATCAGATATATATAAAAAGGAAACACATAGAAAATGGTTATACATACATAAAACTGGAAAAAAATTGACATTTGTTCGCTATGTATTTTAGGTTGTTCTAGTGTTTGAACTATGGCATAATTATTATATGAGTTAATTATCACTTCTATCTATTTACATTAGCATATTTACATACAGTCTACGGTAACTAAAGCTTTATGAGATCTTATTATTTGAGTTTTCTGTTGATTATTACACTTATATATAATTCAAGTACCTTGAGGCTAATCCACTATATGATTTTATATACATACACATATATATTTTACCTATTTTTACAGGTTTCAAACATACTTATTTTATACTATTACTCATTACATTTACAATTATTTACAAGGCTATCCACTCTTACGATCCATACCTTTTCTTTTTAGCTTTATTTCCCAATATTCTTATTATAAACCTTCTTTTCTTATTATCATATTTTCTTTTTCTTGTTCTAGTTTTCTCGCGTAGTACTCTGAAAGTTTCGAAATTTAACTCACCGACGGCCATCATATTTAGCCATTGCAAAGTTTTATTGTCAAGGCATTTTCTGACCACGATCATCTTAAGTGATTCCGGGACGCTTTTCAATTGAAGGTATTCAGTTATTTCATTAATGAATTGGACCGGACTGGTGGTAGCACTGAATTTAGGTAAAGGTAATTCGTTAAGTACCATGTGATATCCTGCTAAGTTGTTAGATACATTAGTATTGGATTCTGAATTTGCATTTTGGCTACGAGATAGTGCAGCTGCTATAGGAGAAGCTGAAGCACCTCGTGAAATACTGAAACCAGAGGATATTGTACCCCTTTCAGTTACATTATTTTCATGCATATTTACATGGTTCACAGCATCAGTAATTGTACTACTGTCTACCCCAGTTCTATTATTCATGATTGAATTCAAGCTATATTCTAGTTTCTCAAATTTCTTATTGCTATCCTGTACTACAGATTTAAACTTTTCCTGCATTTTTTTACCTTCCTTTTGAATTTCTGTAATTTCCCCCCTTATGTCTATTTGATTTTGCACTAAGTCTGCATTTGTATGGTCTATAATTTCTCTTAGTTCAGTTGTCTGACTATCCAACTTAGTACTCATTTATTGACTATTTATGCTAATCTGACTAGCAATTTTACCTTCAAGCCTATTACACTGGTCATTAATCTGTTCTTCCATTTCAGCATGCATTGCTCTACTAGTATCGTTTAGTTTCCTTTCTATTCTCTTAATTTCAGACCTGTTTTCCTTTAAGTTATTTGCAATCCGTCTACCTATTTCTTGGATTTGCTGATCTAGCTTTTTATCTAGTGCTATATTACTTTGCCCTAGTATCTCAAATTTTCTCTCAATTTTCTTGTTGTTACTACCTAGCTTTTTATCCAACTCTTTGTTATATTGATCTAATTTATTGTCCATATCAGTTTTAAGGTCTGATATAGCCCTAAAAATTGTCATCAGATTAAGCTGATCGTTATTACCTAACTCGGATATTTCCCTTTGAGTTGTGTTGTCTTTCTGAGGGACTGCATTATCATGTAACCCTGTATGTTTCTTGGTCATTCTCGTTTCTGTTGCCTGACCCTGTTCTGTACCTAACTGTATTTCTGCCCTTACACACTGTTGAACTTCCATATTATCTGTTTCTGTTACTCTATTTTGACTGTTATCATTAAAATTAGTTTCATCGGATATATCTCTATCCAACGACATTAAAATGCTTTCATTTGAATTTTCCCCTTCCATTTCTTTAGCGTGTATATTTATTTGGATATTACTACTTGACTTTCTCCTATTAATCCTAAAACTTCAAAGTATCATTTGCAATTGCATTAAATTATAACGTGCACAATACACATTTACAAAGAAATTTTATCAGCATTAGTGTATAACGTTTTTGTCTGACCTTTTTACTGTGATCTTACGGTGACCAAACGTAGAGCTGAGGTGTAGTCTTGCTGTTCGCAGTTCGTGCCCCTCTCTCATGAATAAAGTTCTTGTAGACCTTAGCTGCTGTGGATGTGTTGGTTGTTTCTTGACGTTCTGCGTTGTTTGATGTCCTGTTGGCAGCCTGAAGATTTTCTTGTACCCGTAGGTTCATCTTTTTTTTACTTTGCACCTTGATGGTTTCTCTGCTGGGCTCTTCGTTGGGTTTCTCTGCTGGGCTCTGCGATGTGTTTCTCTGCTGGGCTCTGCGATGTGTTTCTCTGCTGGGCTTTTCGCTGGATTTCTCTGCTGGGCTCTTCTATGTGTTTCTCTGCTGGGTTCTTCAATGTATCGTCGTTGTTCCTTCCCTACGTTCGCGTAGCTTTTATTTTTTTTTTACAAGTCTCACGATGTTGGCCTCCAAACTTGCTACATTAGTCTTCAACATTCGGGCTCCAAACTTGCTACGTCGGGCCCCACGTTGGGCGCCAAACTTGCGGTATACTCGTGGAGGGAGAGCATAACTCGCAGTATGTCCGATATATTAATATATGAATTAATATATGAACTATGGTAATGTTGTTAAATATCTGATGTTTTAGTTGTTACTCTTATTGTTCATTTTTATTTCTTGCCACGGCTGCTGTTATTTAGGTTTTTGGTAAAGCATGTATAACTTTGCAGGGTGTGATACGGGAAGGAAGGTAATAAGTAACAACTCTAACAATAGATTAAGTTATTGAAGAACACTATGCTTTAATGGCACACGCATTGACTGTCTTATTAATAATCTACACAGTTCTTAAGTTAGTTGGAGCTGTAGAACGGTCGAGCCCTACCCTTGTCGTAAGCCAAATTTGCGGTCGCTGAGCAATCAAGTATTTTATACGTGCTCTAGAAATAATTGTAATATTTATCACACGTTCCTATAGACCTTTAAATCGATAACCTTTCACCGTTCCTACTAATTTATAAGAAGTAAATAATATCGCCTGCTTCTGAGAGCTTACATGTATCTTATTCACATCGCAGCACTTTATACTCAACCGCCCTGGCTGATGGAGACGTTAGAACTAACATTTCTTCCCTTAAAGATTTTAAACATATTCTTCCTTAAAATTTCATTGTCTGTCTTCGTTCAGCTTGGAACCTTCCAGAAGACCTACCCGGCTATTGTTCTACGTTTGCCAGCATGTGGCCTCTCTACAAACATATGTTGTGTTCGCTTGTCGCATTTTCTATTTCACAAAGACTCAAGGTCTGGCTTTTATGACCTTCCCGTACAAGTCCTTTTTGCCTGGCCCCTAATTCTAACACAAAGATATGTTTGTCGGCTTTTAACAAGAATTCCACAGCTCCAGCTACATTTTCACATACATAAAACTTATGCCTTAACTTCTATTTATACAACAAGCATTTTTCTTATTAATACCGTTTCACATTATAATTCACATTACTATATATATATATATATATATGGCATATATAACCATAGTTACTGTCTCAAGAGCAATATGTTATCGTCATCAAATGAACAACATAGAGCATCCAAAATGGTGGGCGGCGGGATTGCAACGCGAATTATCAAAAATTGGCTTAAATGATATCTGGCAAAGGGGTCATGAAAATACACACAATGCCGTGATAAAGGTCAAAAGACGACTATGCGATATAAACAGGCAGAAAATCGAATCTGAATGTAGACAAAGATCAACATTGGAGCTACAAAATGAAATAAAAACTAGGTGGGGTAAGGAAACATATATTTTGGAATTAGGTATAAAACAGATGACGGGAATAGCATGGCTTAGGCTGGGAGGGTGGAAAGCTCGCAAGATTGTTGATGACGATGGCAGGAGGATTTGCCCATTATGCGGGGAACAAGAAGACTGGACGCATAATTTGGCAGCATGCGTGCAGACGGAGGGTATTAGGAATAAACTATTACCGGAAGTATTTTAGGATTCCAACAGACGGAGGACAGCATGCTGGGACTTGATTCTAAACAGCCAAAACTGGCCAAGCTTGGGCACATACTTAATGGAAGTACGTGTACTAAGAGATAAGGTGTTTATGTAATTTTTCTTTAAACATATGTGGTGATTGAGTACTTGTGCGCGACTGTGTGTGTGTGTTTGAGTGTGTGATTCAGAGTGTTTTTTTTCAATTTTATATGTATGTATATAGTGCGGTGATTATAAAAAAATAATTGTTTTCTGGTTGATACTGCAAGTCACGTAAACAGACCAGGTATTTTTCTAGAGAGCATGTACGGTCTTAAGACCCATGTGACTGTGTTATGCAATTAATGTAATACTAAATACTTAATAAATACCACTACTACTATAAACGCTTATTCTCCATCTACTTCATGTTAATCGAGATAAACATTTGCAGACTCTGTCTTATTGCTAATTTTCTTGTAGATGTAAGGGGAATATATATTTATAAGGGCAATTTGGAAATACAGTAGCATTTAAGCACATACATATCTCTTAATAGCTGGTTGCTAGGTGCAGCACCATTCCCTTTGCCTCAGATTAATACTCTTTGCATATCCAAGAGAAAAAAATGAATATCGAATTTCCATTTGAGAAAATAAGTATTGAAAAATTTAGGGGAATAACAAGTAATATCTTGAAAATGGTTCACTCAACAAAAAAATGTGTATGACATAAATTGTGTATTTTAACGCGATCTACATTTTTTGTGTAGTAAAATTTTGTCCAACTCTTATGGTTTACCAGTTATGCAAAAGTCGTTTACAATGAAGAATACTTTTGGAGACATTACCAGCAAATTCAAGATATACATTTTATTTGTCATAAAAGTATCTTAAACATATGATGTTTTAATCAAAATCGTTGGAGCCATTTTTGATAAAATTGCAATTTTCGAAAAATGTTCCATGTAAAGGGTAATCTGGGGTGGGGGATTTTCATGAAAACCTTCGTGTCGTATACTTGGAAGATACTGAACCTAAATACCAAGTTTGGTGTTTATCCGACTGTTCGTTTCTGAGTTATGCTGTTCACAGACAGACACACACAGACAGACAGACAGACACACAGACACACGAACATGTTTCCAAAAATGCTTTTTTTGATTCAGGGGGTCTCAAAACATGTATTTCCGGTGAAATCGCGGTATCGAATTTTTGGGTGGAATACAATTCTTCCCCTACTTACTATACGTAGTAGAGAAAGTAACTAGACAAAAGTCACAACACAAAACAAACATCACACTGCTGTAACATGCAGAAGCTGGTATATTTATGACTAGTACCACTACTGTGGCGGAAATCTTCCTCTTAGATTAGCTAAAATGATCTCTCGATTCCTAAAAGTATAGGAGCTTATACTTTTACTTTCTCTACTAAGTATAATAAGTAGGGGAAGTATTGCATTCCACTGAAAAATTCGATAGCTATACTTCACGTAAATACATATTGTAAGCGCCCTGCTTTAAAAAATCTGTATGTTACACTCACATGACTTTCTCTAATCTTGTACAAACTATTTTTACAAACGTTTATTCTGCGTATGCTTCATGCTAATTGAGAAATCGAAATGTTAATGCTATTGCTTATTTTCTTTTAGATGCAAGGGGATTTGGTAGGCTTTAAGCTATAGTAAAATATTTTATAGCTGGTTGCTATGTGGAGTATTCCATTCCCTTTGCATTACCAAGACAAAAAAAATGAAAAACAAATTTGAGAAAAAATATGAGTATTGGAAAATTTAAGGGAATAACAAGCAATATCCCGAAAATGGTTCACTCAAAAAAAAATTATATCACAAATTGTGTATTTTAACTATCTACATTTTTTGTGTAGTAAAATTTTGTCTATCTCTTATGGTTTACCAGTTATGCAAAAGTCGTTCACAATGAAGAATACTTTTGGAGACATTCCCAGAAAATTCGAGATATACATTTCATTTTACATGAAAATATCTTAAACATATGATATTTTAAACAAAATCATTCTAGCCATTTTTGAGAAAATTAAGATTTTCGAAAAATGTTCCATGTAAAGGATAATCTGGAATGGGGGTATTTTCTTGAAAACCTTCGTGTCGCATCTCTGGAAGATACTGAACCTAAATATCAAGTTTGGTGTTTATCCGACTGTTCGTTTCTGAGTTATGCTGTTCACACACACACACACAAACACACACAAACACACACACACACACATACACACAAACGGGCATGCTTCCAAAAATACTTTTTTGGATTCATTGGGCCTCAAAACATGTATTTCCGGTGAAATCTCGGTATCGAATTTTTGGGTGGAATGCAATACTTCCCCTACTTACTATACGTAGTAGAGAAAGTAAAAAGGAAGCATTTTTAGAAAAAGCTCCGTGTTATGTCTGTGTCTGTGAACAGCATAACTCAAAAAAGAAATGTCGGATGAAAACTAAACTTGGTATTTAGGTTTAGCATCTTTCAAGCACATGACACGAAGATTTTCCAGAAAATCCCTCCAAACCAGACTACCCTTTACACGGAACATAATTGGAAAATTGTTATTTTCTCAAAAATGGATCTAACAATTTCTATTAAAATGTCATATGTATAAGATATTTTCATAACAAATTAAAAGTATATCTTGAATTATTTGGGAATGCCCTAAAAATACTCTCCATTCTGAATGGCTCTTGCATAACTGGTAAACCGTAAGCGATAGACAAAATTTTACTACACAGAAAATGTGGATCTCGTTAAAATACACAATTTATGTCCTATACATTTTTTGTGGAGCGAAACATTTCCGAAATACTCCTTGTTATTTGTTTGAATTTTCGAATGCTTATACTCTTTCTCAAATGGGAATTCGTTATTGTTTTTTTATATATCTCGGACAGGAAAGAGAATGGAATGCTCCACATAGCAACTAGCTTAAAAGATTTGACTATCGCTTAAAGTCTAGCATATTCCCCTTGTACCTATAAGAAAATTAGCAATAAGATTAACATCTCGATATCTCGATTAACATGAAGCATATGGAGAATAAGCGTTTTCAAAAATAGCTTATACAAGAGTAGAGAAAGTCATGTGAGTGTAACAACTCACAATTTTTTTTGTGAAGTGATGCAGAGTTCAGAGTATACAAAATGGTAGATGCAGAACCAATTTTAAAAATATATTTAAAATACAAGTATTGTGCCTAAAATAGTAAAACATATGTTACATTTAAGATAAAATTCCAATTTGTAAGCCTACACAAAAATTAAAACTGTCATTTATTTTGGCAACTTTCACCATTTAGTCTTCCTTAATAGCACTTTTAAAATAAATAATATGTTTAATTGTTAAAACAAAAATTGCGATTAGTTATGTGGCACACTACATTATTAACACCATCGTGGATTTATGTAGTTTCTTTTAAAGGTTGAGTTGTGTAATAAAAACGTAATATATTTATCTATATTATTCAACAGGAATAATTAAAACGTAGTTAATTAGGACCTTTTAAACTTTCAGGTACATTAGTTACAATGAAAGTTTCTCGGGCCACAGAATGATAGATGAGATATATTTCCTGCGCAGCCATCCTTACTGCGCCATATTTTTAAAACACACTACTTTCCGCCATTTTTCGACTTAGAACTCTTTACCAAAGCCGTTATTGTTTCTCATGATATATTGCGGGGATCCTTTCTCTTCCCACATACATTCGTATATCTTATTCAGTTTTTTATCGCCCTGTTTAATATTCATGGTGCATTTTGGTAACATTTGTCTTTCGGCCGCGATATATTCGTTTCTCTCGGCCGGGTTACATCATATTACAAATTCATTTGCAGCAGCCTCTTTTATCTTTAGCGGAGCTTCTCTTGTGTTTGTTTTTGAATGGTTTTAAAGGCAAATTTCGACTCATTTGCGTGGGATGTAACCTCGGCAGCAAAATCATATGATTCTTTAAATAAACGTGTTGCTCGCAAAGTGGTTAAAATGAATTAGGAAATTATTGCTGAAAAGGAGGCAGCTACTTTTACTTTCTATATTACTTATCTATGCTAAATATAGAGGAACCGAGCGAGGTGGCGCCGCGGTAACATGTGCAACTCGTATTCAAGAGATACCGGGTTCGATCCCCGATGACCGCCTATTCTAACCTATGGACTTTTCGTAATTTCTCCAGATCGACAGGTGAATACGGTGAATCCCTTCTACTACGACTTCCGGCTCCTAATTTCCTATACCCATTATGTGAATGTAACACACGAGTTCGTGATGTTGGACCCTCTGTGTAGGGCGGGGTCCCCGATCTGCCTGTCCGACTGTCTCAATCTTGAAACGGTAGGAATACGTCATTGCTGTGCCGTCACTCCTGGTTCCGGCCGTCCGGTGTCTCTTCTCACCTCCTCCCGACTTCCCCCAGATCATTAGAAAAATACACATACAGGAGATTTTCTGGAGAAATTCATTAAAAATATGTCAAATAATACTTTATACTGTTCCCAGCCTATAGTAATCCTTTGCTCATTTGTTTCGAAATATTTTTTGTCCTCTGTTCTAGAAATTATAAGACCATGCGACGGAGTTCGGCTGTTGCGGCTGGGCGGTTGATGCATGCTTCGTAGAAGTTTCTTCCCTGGCGTCGTTACAGGGTCCGCCTCCGAGTGGAGAGGGCCACTGGGGGTCTGAAGGCTTGTGGGTGAGCCCAGACGGTATCAGATCACTCGGTCTTGAAACGTTAGGGTCCCCGTTCCTGGTTGCGGTCACCGTCATCCGGATTTGGTCACTCTCTTTCCCGTCATGCCTATCTTCCAGGGATTACGGTAGAAACAAATCGCGCCATTGAGGCCTGCTTGAAGAGCTCTGTCCCGGTTGCGGGAGGTTCGTTCCTATCTTTAAGCACAGAGAATCTATTACATTCCACCCTAAAATCTATATCGAGATTTTACCAGAAATACACGTTTTGAGGTGGCATAAATTAAAACATTGTTAGAAAAAGTCTTTGTGGTGTGTCAGTGAGTTTCTGTGAACAGCATATCTAAAAAAGAAACAACTAAAATTTGGCTACATATTTGATTTAGGCATCTCCCAAGGGCATCACACGAAGATTTGCAACAAATTTCCACCACCCCGAACTATCCTTTACATGGACAATTTTTGGGACTTTTGATTTTTTCAAAATGGCTCACCAATTTTGATTAAAATACCACAGGTCTTGAATTTTTTGGGAATATCCTGTAAAGACAGGTTCATTCTGAATGATTTTTGTATAGCTGGTAAACAGCAAGAAATAGATATACTATGTCTACACAAACATTTAGATCTCGTTAAAGAATAATTTACTTTTTCTGGAATTAATCATTTCCGAGATACAGTGGGCTGTTTTGGGAAGCTGCTCAGTTGTGCGCCAAACCTGCCTTGGATCTGGCACTGGTTTTCCGCTGGCTGGAAATGTAGCCCTTGTTTCACAGTTTTGCCCAAGCTGTTGTTGTTATTACTTTCTCTACTGCGTATAGTAACTAGGGGAAGTATTGTATTCCACCCAAAAATTCGGTACCGAGATTTCACCGGAAGTATATGGATTGAGACCCCCTGAATCCAAAAAAAAAAAAAATTTTGGAAACATGTCCGTGTGTGTTGTGTGTGTGTGTGTGTGTGTGTGTGTGTGTGTGTGTCTGTGAACAGCATAACTCAGAAACGAACAGTCGGATACACACCAAACTTGGTATTTAGGTTCAGTATCTTCCAGAGATACCACACGAAGGTTTTTCAAGAAAATTCCCCCACCTCAGACTACCCTTTACATGGTACTTTTTCGAAAATTTTAATTTTCTCAAAAACGGCTCTAACGATTTTGATTAAAATATCATATGTTTAAGACACTTTCATGACAAATAAAATGTATGTCTTAAATTTTCTGAGAATGTCTCCAAAAGTATTCTACATTGTGTACGACTTTTGCATAACTGGTAAACCATAAGTGATAGAAAAAATTTACTACGCAAAAAATGTAGATCACGTTAAAATAGACAATTTATGTCATAAACATATTTTTGTTGAGTGAAGCATTTTCGAGATATTGCTTGTTATTTCCCTTTAATTTTTCAATACTTATTTTCTCAAATGGGAATTCGTTATTCATTTTTTTTGTCTTGGATATGCAAAGAGTATTAATCTGTGGCAAAGAGAATGGT
Source organism: Deroplatys truncata (assembly GCA_030765065.1). NCBI lineage: Eukaryota > Metazoa > Arthropoda > Insecta > Mantodea > Mantidae > Deroplatys > Deroplatys truncata. Next base: position 163,274,828 of record CM060980.1, read on the forward strand.
GCTGCACATAGCAACCAGCTATTAAGAGATATGTATGTGCTTAAAGACTACTGTACTTCTGTATTACCCTTGCAAATACAAAACAAGGGGAACATAGTAGGCCTTAAGCGATAGTCAAATATTTTTAGAACTGGTCGCTCTTTCCATGTCAAAAGATCGTTTCTGCAAATGTTTATCTCGATTACTATGAAATAGATGGAGAATAAGAGTTTGTAAAAATAGTTTGTACAAGAGTAGAGAAAGTCATGTGAGTGTAACACATCAGAGTTTTTTATCCTTTCATAAAAGTTACTGAGTATTATAAGGTGTGTTTCAGTAGGATGTCCCACTTTTTAATTAGCTTAACTCTGCGTCCTTATTTGACTTAAATTGTACGTATATTGCAATGATGAACAAAGTCAGGAGTTTCAGTGGATCCAGCAGAATGCCGTCGATTTCGATACATATCGATGTTCCCTGTTGCTGTCACATAACGTTTAAATGGAGTACAGAATTCAACGTGTATTTATTGTGAAGAATTATTGCTTCACCAATTCTGTTATCACCACAGAATGAGCTTACGGACATGAGTACGGTGTTCGAGATTTGTCCTGATCGAAAGACACTTTTTAGGTTAGTGAGGAAGCTGAAATGAACTGATTCATTAATCAGTGGAAAAGGCAAGCATCATCCGCCGTCATTAGTGCCACAGCGCTCTGTAGATGTTCGTGAGCGATTGCTTCGGTTCCCAGAAAAGTCTTTACGGCTTCTGTAACAAGTAACCACACACTCGGTAACGACGTGCCAAAGAGCAACAAAGCATGCAAAACTCTGGCCATACAAAGTGAGGGCACTACACGAGCTGAAAGTACCTTACAAAATGAAGCATGTACGATACTGCAATTGGTTCCTGAACTTTGTGGAAAGAAAGCAAGACATATTGAAAATCACGTGGATCTCACAAGCAACTAAATTCTCAAAACACAAGGATATAGGCATCAGAAAATGTTCATGTGTGCCATGCGACATCACTTCATCCAAAAAGGTTTGAGTGTGGTGTGCAATATCCGGTCACAGGGTCATTGGACCAATTCTCTTTGACGAAACTGTAAATACGGATGTGTATAGGAACATTCGTGAAGCAGCTGGGCGACAACGAACTTACGCAGGGATATTTTCAACAGGATGGCGCCACGTGACACACTCTAATGAATCCATAGCACACATCAGCAGTTCCTTCGAGAACGTGTTATCAGACCTGGCGTCAGCAGGTTTTATTTTGTGGGGCCATCTCAAGGAAGGAGTCTACAGAAACAGACCATGAACCACCCAGGATCTCCGGACAAACATCACAACGGAAATAAAGAATATCGATGTAGACGTGTATCTGAAAACATGGTGAAACGAACAGGAATTTGTCTCCAGGAAGAGGGGGGGGCACTTCTAGCACATCTTGTAACTGTCACTATTTTTGCAGAGATAATCTCTCATTTACACGTAGGGACATTTATGTTGTGTTATTTAGTCATAGGCTAGATCTAATTAGAAAGTGGGACATCCCACACAAATACTATTACATTCTCATAGTTATTTCAATATGTCCTTTGCTCTTTCTTATCTCACAATTTTTATGCTTGTTGCTTTTCTTAACAAATAACTAAATTACATTACGCTTTTCGCTCATATTTTACTTATTATATAGTATATTGCTTTTATAAATGTCTCTAATATGGAATTTAATAAAATAATAAATATTTATTTATGGATTTGTTTTAACTTTACTTTTATTTATAAATTTGCTTTTTGGAAATTAAATAAATTTTGTTTGTGTATGTTCATAAATCTAGTTTTTATGTATTTTTTGTTACTTTATTCTGGTTCTTCTCCTCAGTGTATTAAATCAAACATAAATAATTAATTTTAATATAATTATTTAAAATATAATTCCGGTTGCAGAGATATTTCTTGTTATTGGCTTGAATGTTAAAAAAAATCATACTTTCCTAACTAGGATGTCGCTATTCGTTTTTTCTTGTGCAAAGAGCGCGAAAAATCAAAGCCATCGTATAGTAACGTATTTTAAAATCTAACTATTACTTTAGCTGCTTCATTCTACAATGAAATGTGTATATATTTTATCTATATTAACAAGAAGTATGTAGACCAATCAGCTTTTGTAAGCATAGTTTGTAGAATCCTGCACAGAGAAAGTAATGTGAATGTCACACATAAATTTTTTTGTATATATTCAACTCTACGGTACTCAGCTGCAAACAGGGTGTAATGATTTGTAACCTTCTAAAACATGCAAATGACAATTGGCGTGTCGTGTTTTTGCAACAGGTATTCCTACTGGAGGAGATGAAGGTTCCTGGGTTAGGAGAGGTCGTTCCAGTTCGTGATTTCGTTTCCATTAACTGCAGCAATATGTGCACCTTATCGCCAGAAATCCAGTTTCAATCTGCAGCCTTCTTAATCGAATAATTTGCGCTAAACGATTTCCTTTAATGGAGAGCCAATGTACGGGCGGCGGCTTCGGAAATCTTGAGCAACCTGCTTCTCTGGGTACCTGCTGTTGGGGCGTTCGTAGCAGATTTAGGTATACTGGATGAACGGATACCTGCCAGTGATTAAATGATGAAACCTCTGTATGCCTCCCTTATCTGATCGAACGAGATGGCTCAGCCGGTAACGTCTGTGGTCCGAATCCGGAAGGTCACGGCTTGTTTTCCAGGCGATCGCCTACTCTGATTCTAGGGTTTGTTCGGAAGTGTCGCCGATGGTGTTTCGGTGCTGCGTGGCAGGGAAAAAACGATGCGCTCTCTGAAGTTTCTCCGTCCTTCGGCTAGTTGCCTGAGCATAAGAACCGCCCCCGTGTGAGGCGAGGTCCTTGAGCAGGTCCTAATCTGAAAACTGTGACCCTGACATTGCTGTGCCGTCACTCCTGTTTCCGGCCTCTCATGTCTCCCATTACTTCATCCCTCCCAATGGGGGTTCCCTCATGGGGCACGATACAGTATCCTCATTCCTAGATTGGTGCCAAATCCTCTCGCTTCACATCCAATCCAGTCCCTTATCTTGTTTTAGAAATTCCTTGTTGTTAACTGGAAAACAGTTTCATCTATTAATAGTTGTATTTGGACCAATCATGTTGAGTTTTAAAAGGTAACTTTAATCATTATTAGGTTTTATACCTCTAAGTGTTATGTCAAAATATGAAAATTCATAAATTCAAAATATAACTGTTTTGTATGTGGGTCCCTGGAAGGCATGTTTAAAACGTTTAAAAGGATTTTAATAATATCCTTATTTTTTATGTCCAAACGTTTCTCTAATTTGAAAAAAAATCATCTTTCTCGACATTTCAAACATGAAATGTTGATCAATGTTAATTGTTCCTTTACGCGTGCGTGTACAGCCTAACGTTGAAAACGTTGATTGACTAATAGGAAGCTAACTAGGAAGCCCGGACTTAAATCACTTATGAGATTGTAAGTCGCCATTGGGGTATGTTATCACAAAATACATTTGAGAAGCCTTGTGATTTTCCGAGAAAAAATGTGAGTCATTTATTGTAGTACCGGCATGCTAGCTCAGGTAGTTAGAGCAGTGACACAGGGTACCGAAGATCCATGGTTCAGATCCCGGTTATGGAATTGAAGACTTCAGTCTGACTCTACCTTTCCAACTTTAGCCTACATACTACAGACGTGAAAGAAGCTATTTCAAATTACTTTTGTGGCTTCAGCATTTCCAATATATCCGTTATTATTGGTTTGAATATTTCGGTATTGTAAGGAAGCAGGGCCTTCGCTTCGTGGGTAATCGGCGTATGATTGGTTAGAGAGAGAGATGAGGGAGGCGCTCTCGACCAAAGAAAACTCTAGAAGGCTAATCGAGAAGGATGACAAAGCTTCGAAACTAGCCCTCCCCCTTCCCCCTCGGCGGTGCACGAAGAAGAGGACAGTATTCCCTGAGGTAGCATGTTGTTGCCTATGTGAAGTACAATGTTCTTAATTGTTATTCAGCGAATTCTCCGAGCATCAGCATAGGATAGGGCAAGAGAAGGGGAGTTCTGTGTTCGACACTTGAGTGATCGACTAGTAGATACAAGAGGAATCCTCGTTCGACACTGAAATGAGTGATCGCGGAACACAGAAGAGGTGTCCTTTGTTCAAAGTTCAATGCGTGACCGGAAGAGAAAGGAGGCTGCTTTGCACGTGGTTTATTCCAACGCTACTCGCAAGGAGTGTAGAGTGACTAGAGAAAACTGGGGAAGGTTACAATACTCTGCCGTTTTTAACATGTAGCTATTCAGTTGTTTTTTCAATGTCCTGGAAATAGTATGGAATTTAAGACCACCATATACCAACCCGCATTAAAAACATTTGAAATTGATTCTGTTTCCTGTACCTATTACGAACTGTGTAATGAAAGATTTCTGCAAAGGTTTACCTCGATTGGCATGAAGTAGACAGAAAAATGAGCTTTCGTAAGAATAGTTGGCAGAAGCTATATAGAAATAAGCGATAGTGGGTAGAGAAAGTTATGTGAATGTAAAACATCAGAATTTTACAAGTATTTTGGAAGAAAAAAAATGAGAAAAATAGGGGCAAGTGGCGCAACGCGCTCGGTGTATGCTTAATTTACCGAAGCCAAGCTCTGTTTTTCTTTTCTTTTCTTGTTGCTTTAGAAAAGTCATTTAATTAGCAGTATTTTAAGAAGCAGTTTTATTGAACAAAGGGATTTGGAACGTGGTTAATTTCCTTGGAACTACGTAATAATCGCTCTCAAAGACCCAAATGGTGGAGCATTGTAGTCTACCACAATATGTTTCTCATATGAACCATATTCAAAACACCGCCAAAAGCAATGAATACCGTTTAAACTCTTTAGACATGCTTATTTAAGAGCTGTAAGGCGCAAAATGCACAGGGGTTGGAAGTGAAAATCGTACGAGTAGCTCTACCCTTTGTTATGTATTTTACTAGCTATTGTATAAATCATTCACACAAAACATGTTTTTCTATGTAGTTCGTGTTAGTAATAATAGATAGTGGCAGAAATGCTTGTAGAAGGTACCCAGGAGGATGTAGAAAACTGATAGGCAGCCAACTGTTTATTTTGTATCTGCCTATTTTTTTATGTAGCATTTGGAAAAAAAGAATGGCACTAGAAGTTGGGCTGTTTAAAATACTGAAAAAATTAGTGAATATCTCGCAATTGGCTAAGATAAGAAAATATCTGCACACAATGTATTTAACAAGGTTTGTAGTCTTTCCAAAGTAAGATTTTTCTTATCTTTGAGGCAGCATTTTTAACATTTAAATGATTTTAGTCTAATTATATAATATATAATTCAATAACAGCCCGCCTTAAAGCAATATGTGTATGTGACAATATTTAAAAAGTGTATATTACAGTCCCTGTATATGGTTATATTATTGTATATATGTAATAATGTTATCTGAATGTATTACGTAACTTAATAATGTAGGAGCTGTGAGAATAATAGGTTAAAAGTTGCTAACAATGAAGTAACAATGAGGTAACCTTGAGTCAATAATGAGTAAGAAAGTTTAACAGTACTACTTGTGATTCTTGGAGTAACAATAATATAATTTTTGTGACAGTTTATAAAATAGCCAATTAACAACCTGAAAAAGCTTTACTTAAATAAAGGTATTGTATTGGATTATGGAATCGCCAATCAGAAACTGAAATATTGCAAGTTTTACAAATCTAGAAGTCAGTTTCTTGTAGACAGTGCTCATAACTGGACGCGTTGCTTGAAGACAGTGTTCCTGACGCGAGATTTGTCCTCGATAAATTTAATATGTATTTTGTGTGAGAAAAAAGTAGCATACGTGTTAAAAAGTGCAAGTATTTAATAAAAGAATCTCGCAGCTCTCTATATCAGTGAAGTGTTATTTAAATCGTGTCAAGCATTAATAAAAAGGAGTGAAGAAAAATTATAATCTGTGTCGCACCACAACCCTGCAAAGAGAAACATGTTTCTAACAATAATGCTGACGCGGCCGAGGAAAACATAAGTATATAATATTTAAAGAAACAGTAAAAATTACAAAGTTCATATTTTTTAAACATTTGGGGCAAAGGCCACCGGAAATTACATTTGGGGCGATGGCTACCGGAAACTTTTTACCATACGTGCGGCTGCAACTACTTCAAGTTCGGCTCCCCAATATAAGAACTATAATACAACGTCTTCAATACAAACCATCTTCTCATCTTTTGTGGTTATAATAAAATTATATAAAATCAAGATAATTAAAGGGAGTTCATGGACTATACATGCAGAATTATCAGTGAAAAACAGTGAAAAATTACCAGTAATTTTAATTAAAATGCAATAAGTTTGGGATCTCAAGGTTTTCCCATCTACAGAGCAATCTGAAAATGGTGACTTCGCTTTGCATTCTTAAACGAAGTCTGACTCAAATATGAAGTTTGCTGACTATCCAACTTTCTGTTTTCGGATTATGCTGAACACAAATACAAAGATGTGCGCGCAAGCTAGTTTTTAAATTCACGGGGCTTCAAAACTGTATTACCGGTTAAACCTCTAGAATGTAAGAAATCGAATTAGGGGTTTATTGAAAGTAATGCTTCTTTCATGGCTTAACAATAATATTTTGCATGCCAGCTTCCAAATCCAAAGGTCCCGCAAGAGGATGAGAATTGTTTTTAGCCGGAATTATTCCCCATTCTCCCAAGAGACTAGAAGTATTAATCTGAGTGTAAATGTCTGCGAATTTAACATTTTAAAAGAGAACCCAGCGTAAACAAACCCAAACATACACAACAGTATACGAAGGAAAATCATGGCTGATGAGCAATTGCTTCAAAGGTAAAGCTGACAATATGACCTGAGATTTAAAGGCGGTATATAAATAGAAAAACAAATACTATTTTGGACTTCGGAGTTACAGTATATTCTTTATGGTTGCACTTCCTAAAAATTTAACAGCTTTAGTTATCCAACACTTACCTATAGAATGTATCCTATTCCATTCAGTATTTGATATCGTGATTTCATTGTACATACAATTTTGGAGGTCAACTGAATCCAAAAGTAAGTTGAGGAAAAATATGTATTGCACTCACATGACTTTCTCTACTCTTGTATAAATATTTTTACAAACGTGAATTCATCTAATTCATGTTAATCGAGATAAACTTTTCAATACTTAGCCATTCAGTCCTGTCGGTTTTCAGCTGTTCCTCGCGATTACATGGAAAGAATGTGGAATTTTAGGGCCAGGTTTAGCGTCTAGTTCTTAAACATTTGACTATTGCTATTCTCTTTATATCTAAAAGGAAATGTGTAATTCAGCTATTTCTGGAAAGGTTTATCTGGATTAAAATGAAGTAGATAGAAAAATTAACTTTCTTAAGAATAATTTGTGTACTCACTGATAAGCGATAGAGGGTAGCGAAATTCATGTGAATGTAACACATAAGATTTTTTTACTAGCATTGCTATGTTGAAGGATGGAAAGTTGGCTGTATTAGAGAAGCAAATCCTATAACAGAATTACAACGCAGAGCTTGAGTGAAAATGTCATTTTTGAAGATGAACCTTATAAGACTATAAATATTTATGGGAATTAATTTCTCCTACAAAACATTTTTCTATGCATTGTAAAATGGTGTTACAGTGAGTTTTGCATACATCTGTTATTTCAGGATCTGCATACATTTGCATGCACATTCAGACTAAGCGAATCCAAACTTCAAAGAAAAACGCGGTTTGAAATCCCCAACTGTAGCCAAAAGAAGTACAGACTCTCTTTTTTTCTCTGAGCGCTAAATGTGTAATTATACAGAAGGTTAACAATGAGAGAGTACATTCAACTTTTTGTTGTTTGTCGCACACGTAAAGCCTCCATTACCTGATCGATGCTAATGGACTGTTCTGTACACACGTGCAAAGCAACCCTTACTCATGCTATTAGCACTTCTAGGGAATATTTTACAAGCACTAAAGGGCTGAACTGCTCAAGCAAAGAAACATGTGATGTATTCATTTTGCTGTACAACACGACTGTTGTGCGGTACAGGGTTGGATACGAATAACTAACCCGTCTCAATCGCTTCATTTGAACCTTACCTGTGTTCACATCTGTCTATTCTTTCTTCCACTTTCAGATATTCTTTTGTTGTCTTGTTTGTAACTCTCAAGCAATACAATGAGACACATTTATAGTAGAGATCTATAGCTCGCGCATTCATTCTTGAACAATGACCTTGCTACCCTTCTCTGCCCTGTATTCACCCAAATTGTGGTTGGTATTACTTGCAATACGCTATGTGAATCGCCTGCCCCGGAGTACACTTGAGTATAAAGTATTGTTGTATGGATATTGAAGAAGGTTTTTGCCTTTATTGAAGGATGAGTTGTATTATATTTTAACTGTTGAGGAGCCGAACTTGAAGTAGTAGCAACCGCACGTATGGTAAAAAGTTTCCGGTAGCCTTCGCCCCAAATTTACTTTCCGGTGGCCTTTGCCCCAAATGTTTAAAAAATATTACTGTGAATTTTGACTGTTTCTTTAAATATTATATATTTATGTTTGCCTCGGCTGCGTCAGTATTTTTGTTAGTGACATGGATGTCTTAGCAGGGCGTAGTGCGGCTGAAGAATGAGGCTTACACAGGTTATAATTTTTAATTCACTCCTTTTTATTAATTCTTAACACGATTTTAGTAACACTTCACTGATATAGAGAGCTGTGAGATTATTTTGTTAAATACTTGCACTTTTTAACACGTAAACTATTTTCGTCTCACACGAATACGTATTAAATTTCTCAAGGACGTGTCTCGCGTATGGTTAGTAATACTGTCTGCTAACAACCCGTCCAGTTATGAGCGCTGTTTACAAGCAACTAACTTGATTTCAACCGCCTAAATTTGTAAATTTCTGTATTTGAAGCTTCTGATTGGTTATTCCTATTCCAATAGAATACTTTTATTTAATTTAAGCCTTTTTCTGGTTGTTGATTGTCTATTTTATAAACTGTTATAAAAAGTACATTATTGTTACTCCAAGAATGACTAGTAGCATTGTTACACTTTCTTATTCATTATTGCCTCAAGGCTATCTCATTTTTAGCAACTTTTAACCTATTATTCTCACAGCTCCTGTATTATTAAATTACGTAATGCATTCACATAACATTATTACGTATGTATACAATAATATAAACATATACAATGACTGTAATAAACAATTTTTATATATTGTTACATACACATATTGCTTTAAGGAGGGCTGTTATTACATTTAGATTACATAATTTGACTGAAATCATTTAAGTGTTAAAAATACTGCCTCAATATTAGTGTACTATTTGTTAATTTTGTGATTATGTTTCCTTTAATTTCAAACTTAAAAGGAAAAACCTTCAAAGTCAAACTCGTTAGGAGATTGCTAATGTTTAGAAAAACACACAGTATTTTGTAGAAAGCATTACGTACAATTGCATAAAGAATGTATTTAATAAAGAAAATGCCAGTGGATAAATTCAAAGTATGTAAGTATAATCAATTTAGTACAAAAATACATTTAATTTAAACAAAGTTATATTACATACAAATAAATAAACATCCTTCTGGCTCAAAAGTAATTTGTACGTCTAAGTATGCAAGAATAAAACAAAAATATTTTACAATCTGAAAAAAAAAATCAGTACTTCGTTGCATACCCATGAGCTTTGATCATATCTGCACAAGCACTGAATCTACAAGCTTTTGAAGTCGGTCGAGTGGGAGTTTTGACAATCCGTGCACTAAATCAGCTGCAAAGTGATTTTTGTTTGAGTATCTTCTACGATGAATACAGTCCTTGAGGTGTTCTATTGGATTTAGATCCGGGCTCTAGCTTGACCACTCCAAAAGGTTGATTTTTTACCTGAAAATATTTTTTTAATGGCCGGAGGTGTGTTGTAGATCATTGTCCCGCTGAAAAATCCAATTACGTGGCATATTCTGTCTTCCGTGTGGAGCCATATTCTTTTCTAAAATGCTATTGTACAGGAAACGATCCATATTGCCTACTATTTGGACAGGAAGACCAACCCCACACCCTGACTTTGCCACCACCGTGCTTAATTTGAGAATAATGTTTGTTGCTTCACTTATGGAAAGCCAATTTAAAGTAGGAGTTGTATTGTAGTTCAACTGTTGGGGAGCCGAACTTGAAGTAGTTGCAACCGCACTATGGTACCCTGTAGCCTTCGTTGTAATTTGACTGTTTCTTTAAATGTTGTATATTTATGTTTGCCTCAGCTGCGTCAGTATTATTGTTAGAGACATGGATTTCTTTGCAGGGAGTAGTGCGGCTAAGAATGTAGGCTTACACAGATTATAATTTTTACTTCACTACATTTATTAATCCTTGACACAATTTAAATAACACTTCACTGATATAGAGAGCTGTGAGATTCTTTTATTAATTACTTGCACCTTTTAACACGTAAACTATTTTCGTCTCACACGAATACTATTAGTTCTAGAGGACGCATCTCGCGTCCGGTTAGGTACACTGTCTAAAAATAACTAACTTGATTTCTACCGCCTAAATTTGTAAATTTCCGTATTTCAAGTCTCTGATTGGCTATTAATAATCCAATAGAATAGTTTTATTTAACTTAGGCTGTTTTCTGGTTGTTGATTGGCTATTTTATAAACTGTCACAAAAATTACATTATTGTTGCTCCAAGAATGACTTGTAGCATACTACATTTTCTTACTCATTATTGCCTCAAGGTTACCTCATTGTTATCATTTTTAACCTATTATTCTCACAGATCCTACATTATTAAATTACCGTAATACATTCAGATAACATTATTACTTGTATACAATAATATTGTGACGTATGATAAATTTTTCTTTGTATATCATTTTTGCTCTTGTAATTGTTTTTTGTGTAATATTTGCCTTGTGTCGACGAGGGCGTCGATCTCGGTGGCCAGGGGGAGATGTGACGTATGCAGAGATTATAGCACATACGTCTCTCTGGTCACCGGGATTCGAGATGGCAGTTAGGGTTTGGGTAGGGGGAACTAGGAATCTTAGGAGGGGATGAGTTGTTTGGCGTCCCCGACGCTTGAGTAGCGTGGCTTGGGACAGGAGAGTCAGTGGGTAACCTTCAAGCAGTAGAGACGTGGAACGGCCATCTCCGTGCAAGGCAAGCATGGCGACCTCGCCCGGCAGACATGGGGGCTAAGAATGTAAGGAGTAAGACATCTATCTTTATCTATTAAATCGTCATCCATCCATTCTCTTGCTGTATTAATTCCTTCCTTCCTTTTGAGCCATGTAGGCCCCTTTTTGCCAGTGATTGATAATATTTCCGTACTTTCTTTAGCTGCGGCCCTCGTCGTAGCCTCGCCATGTAATAAGTTGGTTAATTTACCGGTATCCCTTTGCAAGCGAGTAGCTCACCATCATTTTGAGTATTATTTAGAAGAGGCTACGACAATATAAACCTATACAATGACTGTAATATACACTTTTTATATATTGTTACATATACATATTGCTTTAAGGCGGGCTGTTATTGTATCTTTTATTATATAATTTGACTAAAATCATTTAAGTGTTAGAAATACTGTCTCAAACTTTTAGTAACATATACCTTTTGTTGTTTCTTTGGTTTTTTGGTTGACGTATATACTGCAGACCATCAGAGGAAAATAACTTAAATTTACTCATATCACTCCAAAATTGTAGAATTCCAAGTTTGATGTTTCTTTGCAAACTCTAACCTGGCCTTCCAATTTTTTTTAATATATGAATGGTTGACGTAATGTTCGCCTGCTACTAGGCGACGTTCATTAAGGACTTGTAGGATCAGTCCATGATGCTGCTTCAGATCATCCTTAATTTTTCGAGACGTTTTTCTTGGATCAGCAACCGACTGTTTACAAATCATTCTGTCCTCCCTCGTTATTTTTCGAAAATGACCATACCTTGGCTTATTGGCTGCTGTTCCTTAATATTTTTACCGTTGACTCTACACACTTATCAGTTGTTGTGATATGTCAAAGTCTCTCAAACACTGTCTGAATGCATAAGTAATAATATTTAATGACTACCATACCACCGAATCACATTAAAATACTTTTGAGCTAAAGGAATATATAATTCCATTGTTACTGCGTAAACTTGATTCATTACTAGATATGTGACCGCAGCAACGTGGAGTTCTTCATGAAGTGACAGTTGAATGCGTTGCTCTGTTATGACTGCATGCAAAAAGTACTGACAACATAATACCTCAACTAAAAATACCTTTGAGCGCTAATGTACATGAACGAAAAGGTCAAACATAAGGGTCGCTACTCTCCTGAGGTTTTTAAACATCCAGTAAGTGCAAGAAAGAATTTCTGCAGCCAGTAACGTCTCTCAGATTTCTGTTTGCAGGATTTTGCAAGACAAACAAAAACATGAAGAGGAAAGAGTATTTTTTGGGACTCCTAGAAAATACCACAACGTCCCGACAAGAGTAACGGAAATTGACGAAAGATTAAGAAAGATGGCCTAATGGAAGACAGAATTGGTAGAATTATAATTGAGGGGAATGGGAAGGAAAGCAGAGTCAAGAATAACATTGATAATGATTCCACAAGAGATGAAGATATATCCTGCATAGAAGAACTAATATGTAATAAAATACTTAACTATGCTAATTTCAGTACATGTTATGTGGAACTGAAATCTTTACTGGAACTGTGATGTTTAATTTGGAAGTGACTGTACGAATTCTCTATATAGAGACATGTGAAATCAACATTCCAGTGATACTTGAGCGGCTGACCCCATTACAATCAGACATCGCTGCTACTAAGGGCAGCTAAGGGACTCACATCCAATCTTTCCTTAAATGTTTCAGTGTTCAAGAAAGATTGCGCGAGCTATAGAGTTGAGTGCACGGAAACGTGCAGATGCTTCTGTTTTCCTATAGTGTTTTTCTTTATTCTGTGTTGGCCAAAAATTATATATATTACCTCTGTTCCACACCAGCCCTGGGTGAGCTAATCTCTTATTAGTTTGAGTTCAAGCTCGACACACACGGATTAGTCGTGAACAATGATCAGGCCTAGGTAGTCGGAGAAAGTGGAAGAGTAGAAAAATATTTCGCCAAAGAGATCGGAAGCCATTATGCGTAACAACGGTCCACGCCAGCCCCTAGTTGAGTCCATCTCATATTGATTTGATGTCAAAAGCCTGGCACTCAAACATTAACCTACAAACACAGGTCAGTTACAAGCTGAAGAAGGCAAAATATTAAGTGGACTGCTAGAACAAGATAAGAGAGGTGTGGGCGTGGCAAAGGCGGTTCAGTATTTCTTACCACTGCACACTATGTCGGTATGATTCCATGCACTCGAGTGTACACACGTACCAGCACTATCAAGGAGACAAGGGAGATGTTCAGGGACAAAGTTCCGCTTCGCTCACTGCCAACGAAAAGCACCATTCAAGATTTGGTGAGAAGATGGCATGCGACTTGATCCGTTGCAAATGCACCAAGGAGTAGAATCCCGTCTGTTCTGACAGCTTAACGTAATGAAATACGACTAGGAGTCTTCAAAAGTCCACCAGAAAATTGGCTCAACAGGTCTACGTGAATAGAACTTACGGAAGTGTCTCGAAGGTTTTACATTCAAACACCGAGTGACAGCTGTACAACAACCGAAAGAGTACGTTAAGGGTATACATGTACATTTCTGCCACTGTTTACCAAAGGTCACTTGGTTACTCAACTGTAAGTGACGAGGCTTGTTTCAGCATGTATGGAAACTCCAAAAGGATCAGAAGATTGATGGTTGCATTATCGGTCTTATATTCTTTGGCTTCACAGTAACCCCATAGAATTTATTTTATTCTCATCTAAGAGAACATGAGCGTAACTACTGCGTCTTTCAGCAAGAAAGGGCAACAGGTCAAACATCTGGAGGTCAATTACTAATGTTCACGAGATGTTTACTGCTGAGCGAACAGTTAGCAAATGCTTATGGCCACCAGATTTGCTTATATGTGACTTTTATTTATGAGAAAAATGTACAAACACAATTCCTATACTACTGAAAAACTCAGGGATAACCTCAAAAATTCGCATTAACACCACTGAGAATTTTATAAGTGTATATCATTAACTTTTCCTAACTTGTTTGTATTCGGAGGTCCTGAAAATATGTATTTACAATGAAAATGTAACACGCTCTTCCGCTATGGGTGTTATGAAAAGTAAAAACAAACTGAAAGGAAGATGAAGTAAGGAGAAACAAAGAAGGCCCTGGGAAGCAGTAATAGCAGACGAACCTGGTGAGTGCCACAGTAGTACCGAACGCATCTAAAAACTCACAGGTTGCAAATGCAGTGACATCATCGTTTCACATTAAGAAGCCGTGTCTGGGCACCGCGGCGCCACAGATATGTAATAACTAAAGCCGGTACTCTTGAGAATATTTTTCATCTTATTTTTCGCGTCGTCTTGATCGTCTGTGCTGTTTTGCTCCTCGGGAATGAAATGAAATCTGATGGACACGTCATTACTTGCGTCTGCACCAAAGAAAATGTCTCTTGAAATTAGCTTCCTTAGCAGTCGTCTGCTTTAAAGAAGAAAGTGCCAGAGGAGAGAATTAGCGAGGTGAAGTAGTGGGGAAAGAAGGGTTTTATGCTTTAGGACTTCGCCGTTCTTTTTGTTCCGGAATTGAAGAAAATACTTCGATGATTCTCTCGAGAATTGTTAGGGCTCGTAATGGAGGAGCCGAAAAACAGGAGACATTCTCTCCTTCTTCTTATGCCCATGAGACTAATGTTTCATTTATGAGTCAATCCTGTCTATTTGTTTTATGCTTTATTTATGTTTCGTTAATGACTCCAGTACTATTGAATTAAACGTTCAAAGGAAGAAATCACTCACGTGTAAATATGCATAGTAGTAATTTGTGCAGCAAGTGGATCATTTTGATGGTTATTGCAAGTGAATGATTGATAATTTTCACGAGTGTTACACTAAGATTATTCACGAGTATGCAATTTTAGCATTATAAATTGTATGAAATAAATCACGAAATAGTTTGGCATCAAAGATCCTTAAGTGAGAACGTCATCATGTGTTCATAAATGATTCCTTAGTTTCTCTCACTGAATTTAATTTGTTATTACCTGGGTGTTGAACCGATAAGCAAAACAGCCACTTGCATGCGTTCCCTTCCTGGGAGAGAAGTGAGCAGGTGATGCGGAATGTGATGTAGCACAGCATTGTAAGTATGCAATTATATATTCAGATCTTAATCATCCTATATTCAATAATGTACAGAGTGTTTTGCATCTTCGTTGCTCAGAAAAAAGAATATGAGGCAGTATTTTTAACACATAAATGATTTCAGCCTAATTATATAATATATAAATTCAATAACAGCCCACCTTAAAGCAATATGTGTGTGTAACAATATATAAAAGTGTATATTACAGTCATTGTATATGTTTATATTATTGTATATATGTAATAACATTATCTGAATGTATTACGTAATTTAATAATGTAGGAGCTGTGAAAATAATAGTTTAAAAGTTGCTGACAATGAGGTAACAACAAGGTAACTTTGAGGCAATAATCAGTAATAAAGTTTAACAATACTACTTGTAATTCTTGGAAGCAATAATGTAAATTTTGAGACAGTTTATAAAATAGCCAATCAAAACCAGAAAATACTTAAGTTAAATGGAGGTATTCTATTGGAGTAGGATTAGCCAATCAGAAACTGAAATATAGCAAAATTTACAAATCTAGAAGTCAGTTGCTTGTAGACAGTGCTCATAACTGGACGCGTTGGTTGTAGGCAGACGCGAGACACGTCCTAAAAAAATGTAACACGTATTCAGTGTGAGACGAAAATAGTTTGTGTTAAAAGGTGCAAGTAATTAACAAAAGAATCTCACAGCTCTCTATATCAGTGAAGTGTTATTTAAATCGTGTCAAGCATTAATAATTGGAGTGAAGAAAAACTTAAAATCTGTGTAAGCCTACATTCTTCA
The DNA here is from genome assembly GCA_030765065.1 of Deroplatys truncata. Lineage (NCBI taxonomy): Eukaryota > Metazoa > Arthropoda > Insecta > Mantodea > Mantidae > Deroplatys > Deroplatys truncata. The sequence continues at coordinate 163,290,887 of CM060980.1, forward strand.
GTCGCACCACAACCCTGCAAAGAGAAACATGTCTCTAACAACAATACTGACGCAGCCGGGGCAAACATAAATATAATATTTAAAGAAAGAGTCAAAATTACAAAGTTAATATTTTTAAACTTGGGGCAAAGACTATCGAAAGTACATTTGGGGCGAAGGCTACCGGGTACCATACGTGCGGTTGCAACTACTTTATGTTCGGCTCCCCAACAGTCGAAATATAATACATCCTACTTCAAATCGGCTTTCCATGCGTGAAGCAACAACCTGCTTCAAATATCTAACAATGGTTTCATTTTAACTCTGTAAGCCACGAAAACTTGGAATACCAGTATTTAGTCATTGCCACAGGGAATACGGCTTTGCAATTATTGACATGCTTGCCATAAGGATCGAATTATCCACGACACTGAATATCGTAACAGCCTGTTTATAATCATAGGGTTATGTAAATTCAATTATAATCCAAGATGAGCAGAGACATAGCTAGGGAGGGATATTGGGGGTTGGAATTCCCCTTTGCTAAATTAAACGTAACAATCAATAGTAAAATAATAGCATCTTTATAGCTTGGCGGAATCGAGATAATCCATAATCGTATTTCCCAAGTTAGATCATAACTAGAAACCCTATTTTGTAGTGAAATAGCATGTTCTGCAGCAGTAATATAAGGTATTTCAAAGTGGTTAATTCTCATGTCACAACAAATTTACAGCTTAGAGCATGCAAAAGATTCTATCATAATTTTAATTCCAAATGCTGCACCTAATCTGACAGTATGAAATCGATTGATTTAAATATTTCAAATCAGGATTAATTCATATTTATCATGTGAATCGATATAAATTGCTTAAAATGGATCCTTATACAAAACCAGTTTAATGTTTTTCTGGTTACATCACTGAAGATGATAGTGACTCATTTTGGCTTTTTCTCAAAGATATCACCTATAACATTAAGGTCATATAGGCGGTACTGATTTCAGAATAACTGTTCTTTGGCAGTGTTAACTCGTTTATAGATTTTATGATTATTACATAAGGGTACTTTCTTACTTCCTTTATTGCTACCTTATTTAATAGAGGAAGTATTGCATTCCAAAAAGATATACCTAGATTTTACCGGAAATACATGATTTAAGACCCTGAATTTGTGAGTGTGGACAGAATAACTAAAAAACCTCATATGACATAAACATCGAACTTGGTATTCAAATTCAGGATATTCCAGGGTTGCGACACGAAGATTTTTCCAGAAAATCCTGCCATCCCAAATTATTCTTTACAACGACAAACTTTTGTTGTTTTAGATTTTCTCGAACATGACTCTTAAAAATCTGATGTGTTACACTCACATGACTTTCTCTACTCTTGTACAATCTATTTTTACAAACACCTATTCTCCATATGCTTCATATTAATCGAGATGTCAATCTTATTGCAATTTTCTTGTAGATGCAAGGGGAATATGGTAGCTTTCAAGCGATAGTCAAATATTTTATCGCTGGTTGCTATGTGGCGCATTCCATTCGCTTTGCATGTCCAGGACATAAAAAAATGAATAACGAATTTGAGAAAAAGTATAAGTATTGGATAATTTAAGGGAATAACAAGCAATATCTCGAAAACGGTTCACTCAACAAAAGAAATGTATATAACATAAGTTGCGTATTTTAACGAGATCTACATTTTTTGTGTAGTAAAATTTTGTCTATCTCTTATGGTTTACCAGTTATGCAAAAGTCGTTCACAATGAAGAATACTTTTGGAGACATTCCCAGAAAATTCGAGATATACATTTCATTTCTCATGACATTATCTTAAACATATGATATTTTAAACAAAATCGTTAGAGCCATTTTTGAGAAAATTAAAATTTTCGAAAAATGTTCCATGTAAAGGGTAGTCTGGGGTGGGGGGATTTTCTTGAAAACCTTTGTGTCGCATCTCTGGAAGATACTGAACCTAAATACCAAGTTTGGTGTTTATCCGACTGTTCGTTTTTGAGTTATGCTGTTCACAGACACACACACACACAGACACACACACACACAGACACACAGACACACACACAGACACACACACGGACATGTTTCCAAAAATGCTTTTTTTGGATTCAGGAGGTCTCAAAACATGTATTTCCGGTGAAATCTCGGTATCGAATTTTTGGGTGGAATGCAATACTTCCCCTACTTACTATACGTAGTAGAGAAAGTAAAAAATTTCAGTTAAATGCTACATGTCTAAAGTATTTACATGATAAGAAAAGTTTATTTTGAAATTTCTGGGAATAGCCGGTGAAGTCCTCTTTATTCTGAAAGACTTTTCTGTAATTGGTACACAGTAAGAGATAAATATATCGATCTCGTTAAATCATACGGATTATGCCAAATACGTTTTTGTGGCGTTAACCATTTCCCAAATATTCTTTGTTGCTGGTTTGAGGCGGCGACATGACCGAGTGGTAGGACCGCTCGCCTCCCACCAAGTCAGCCCGGTTCGATCCCAGAGACCTGCATATAGGATTTGTGGTAGACGAAGTGGCGTCTGGGCGGGTTTCCTCTGGGTTCTCCGGTTTCCTCCGCCGTTCATTATACCAATTGTTCCATCATCACCTTTCCTGTCATCCATTTCGCCTTTATTTCATATCGTCTTCTTCCTCCCATTACCCGTTTCGGGTTCTTCATTCTCTGATTCAATGTTTGTCTGCTCCTCTACAGGCCTCTGACCTTAGGAAAGGTCAGGGAATGTAAGCCCTACATACCAGAGGAAGTATCGGTTTGAATTTCCAAGTACATTATCCTTTTTTCAACTTTAAATCATTATTTTGTTTCTTTCTTTCATGGTCATCTGAAGAGCAAGGAATTTCGCATAGCCAGCTGACTATCTCTACTTCACTGTGTATTCTTCTTATACCTATAATGAGATATTAATGCAAGTTTATCTCGATTAAGAAGGAGCAGTCGATATTAGAATAAGGTTTTGAAGGAGTGGTTTGTGGAAGTGTTCGTGGCGCATCCTTGGAAGAGGCTGAACTTAAATACCAAGTTTCATATTGTTAAACACTGAGTAGGCAGCCTAAAAGTTGACATGAAAATTAAATTAATTTCTAATATCCAGCACGCACATTGAAGGCACGTATATTTGCTTGCCTGCGGAGGAAAGAAACGTAGTGTGGAGGTTAAGAGGAAGGCGTGGGTTTTTTACTGCACAAAATTCGTAAAACAAATGTACTCACACATTCCTAGATTTATTTCCTAACCGTTTGGTGTTCCTATATTATTAAAAATGGAAGGAGTTAGGAGATGTCCGCCGATCCAAAGCCCGGCTTACACACGTGGTCCGTTCCTCACGTTACGTAAACAACAATGTGTTTGGCAATGACAATGTAATACAATAATGTAACCCCCAAATTATTAATACGCCACAGTATTTATAGGCGTTCGTTTTTGAATTATGCTCTTCACACACACGAACTGAGGTTTATCTGAAAATGTTCTTTTTGTATTCAGGGGACTCAAAACATGTATTTCAACTGAAATCTCGATGTCTAATTTTTGGATGGAGTGCATTACTTCTACTTACTCTAAGTAGCTTCTAGAAAAAATGAAAATTGAAAACTCGAATAAAATATAAAAGTTCATAATTGAGAAGAATAGAAGCATTTTGTTTCTTTTTCGGGCTCTGATGCTTTTGATTAAAATAACTTTATGTTGATTATGTTTGCGTAGCAAATTACATTTATACCTCGTCTTTCGTGTGTATAGCCTGTGGAGTCCTCTTTATTCGTATTGAATTATATATACTTTTGGTAACTACAATACCAAAACGTTCTAAACAAAATGTTCTGTCTGAAGTTTATATGGAGCCCATTGAAAAATATATTTTATGTAAAAAAGATTCAGCTGTTCCAGAAAAAAAGCCGCTTCACTCGCTGTGCAGTAGAACTAAAGGACAAGGTTGAAGGAAATTCTATGCTGAATTTAAGACAGTGTCAACATAGTTGAACCACTAACAACGTCCAGGAACATAACACAGTGTACTCGCTGTCAGAACTTCAGGCACACAAAATACTATTGAGGCAGTATTTTTAACACTTAAATGATTTCAGTCTAATTATATAATATATAAATTCAATAACTGCCCAAGTTAAAGCAATATGTGTATGTAGCAATATATAAAACGTGTATATTACAGTCATTGTATATGTTTATATTATTGCATACATGTAATAATGTTATGTGAATGTATTATGTAATTTAGTAATATAGGAGCTGTGAGAATAATACGTTAAAAGTTGCTAACAATGAGGTAACAATAAGGTAACCTTGAGGCAATAATGAGTAAGAATGTTTAATAATACTACTAGTCATTATTGGAGCAACAATAATGTAAATTTTTGAGACAGTTTATGAAATAGTCAATCAACATTCAGAAAAAGCTTTAGTTAAATAAAAGTATTCTATTAGATTAGGAATAGCCAAACAGAGACTTGAAATACAGAAATTTACAAATGTAGCGGTAGAAATCAAGTCAGTTGCTTGTAGACAGTACCCCATAACTGGACGCGTTGGTTGTAGACAGCATTTCTAACCGGTCGCCAGACACGTCCTCGAGAGATTTAATACGTATTTTGTGTGAGACAAAAATAGTTTACGTATTAAAAAGTGCAAGTAATTAATAAAAAGTATAAAAGCTCTCTCTATATATATCAGTGAAGTGTTATATAAATCGTGTCAAGCATTAATAAAAGGAGTGAAGTAAAATATAATCTGTGTAAGCCTACATTCCTCTGTCACACCACAACCCTGCAAAGAGAAACATGTCTCTAACAATAATACTGACGCAGCCGAGGCAAACATAAATATATAATATTTAAAGAAACAGTCAAATTACAAAGTTAATATTTTTGAACATTTTTTGGGGCGAAGGCTACCGGAAACGTTTTACCATACGTGCGGTTGCAACTACTTGAAGTTCGCCTCCCCAACATTCGAAGTATAATACATCCTACTTCAAATCGGCTTTCCATACGTGAAGCAACAACAACTTCATATTGACGCCTAAAGCGTAGTGCAAATAACGTAAAAATACTATCTACTTCACTATTGCCAACTTGACCCACGATGTGTACGCTAATTTCTCAAACTGCCGTATACCAAAAAACATTCCACCGAAGTGTGTGAACTGCAAGGAACACTCAGCCCACTTACAGTTGCCTACACTACCTACAATAAAACAAGAATGTCTGTCTGTTGAATGACAATTCAGCTAGTTGGTGGGGGAGCCCTTCCAAGCAGGTAGGGGTTTAGCTACGCACGATAGTGAAAGACTATTGGATGTTTTCCACTGTATATGTAACGCGCGGCAGGAATTCAGCATACTGCGTACCCCTCCCACCAGCTAAGGCTTTATCTGAGAGATAAGTCACCCCAAACCACTAGCTAAAACATCACTAAACAGGCAGTACATCCAATAGGGCGGCGACAGGTCACAGCAACCATTCCTGCTATTCCTCTTGGTTCTAGCTGCTTTCCTCGCCTAACAACCAACAAGTCCTGTGAATCCAGATCTGAGTTAACAGTCTACAGTACCACCATCGACATCTGCAGCGAACTCCATTAGGACACTTATTGGCCAACGTTTAAACCAACATAATTCTGTTTCCACAGCATCTTCTCTCCTCACTAGTCTTCTGCAAATATTGAGGCAGTATTTTTAACACTTAAATGATTTCAGTCTAATTATATAATATATAAATTCAAAAAAGGCCCACCTTAAAGCAATATGTGTATGTAAAAATATATAAAAAGTGTATATTACAGTCATTGTATATGTTTATATTATTGCATGCGTGTGTAATAATGTTGTGTGAATGTATTACGTAATTTAATAATGTAGGAGCTGTGAGAATAATAGGTTAAAAGTTGCTAACAATGAGATTACAATGAGGTAACAATTTATACAATAATGAATTTGAAAGTTGAATAATGCTACTTGTGATTCTTGGAAACAATAATGTAATTTTTTAGACAGTTCAATAAATAGTCAATCAACAACCAGAAAAAGCTTTAGTTAAAGGAAGGTATTCTATTGGACTAGGATTAGCCAATCATAAATAAAATGGAGCAAAATTTACAAATTCAGAAATCAGTTTCTTGTAGACAGTGTTCCTAACTGGACGCGAGATGCGTCCTCGAGAAATTTAATACGTATTCAGTGTGAGACGAAAAATAGTTTATGTGTTAAAAAGTGTTAGTAATTAATAACACAATCTCACAGCTTTCTCTCTCTATATCAGTGAAGTGTTATTTAAATTGTGTCAAGCATTAATAAAAGGAGTGAAGTGAAATTATAAACTGTGTAAGCCTACATTCTTGGTCGCACCACTCCCTGCTAAGACTTCATATCTCTAAAAAAATATAAATACTGACTTAGCCGAGGCAAACATAAATATATAATATTTAAAGAAACAGTCAACATTAGAAAGTTAATATTTTTTTAAACGTTTGGGGTGAAGACTACCGGAAACTTTTTACCATACGTGCGGTTGCAACTACTTCAAGTTCGGCTCCCCAACATAAGAAGTACAATACAACACCTTCAATAAAACAACTTCTTCAATATCTATCGGTGATATCGTCACATTCCTAATCTGACACCTATAACCAATTCAAGAATTTCTAACATGTCTTCTACCATCATATTTTGAATATGGCAACAGTAATACCGATTCTATTCATCAGCTAACAATTGTATGTTTTACATATTTACTTTTCACTTATTACTTTGTTGCTGTAGATTTTTTTTCAGTTTTGTACTACATTCCACACTCTAATGTTCACTACCAATTATTCTTTATAATTGTTATTCAGAGACTTTAGTCTACGTATTTTATAAATAATCACAATTTATTAATTTATATAGATTACTCTTACTATGATTGTTTTAGTGGCCTGTAAAGCAACGCTCCTGGTGGATCATAGAAAATCTTAAGTATCGCATTCACATGACCTCCTGTATACTCTGTCGTTTATTATTGGTGTGCAAACTATTCTTACTAAAGGTTACTCTTCTATCTACTTCATTTCAATTCAGATAAAATTTTGCAGAAATAGCTGTATTACACATTTAGTTATAGATACAAAGGGAATAGCAATAGTCACGTGTTTAAGAATTGGACGCTATATTCTGACCTTAAAGTTCCATACTGCTTCCGTGCAAGCCTGAGAAACACCTGAATGTCGACAGCACTTCAAAAGAACGACCCAGTATTGAGCAATACCATTAATAACGCATATGTTATAATTGGTTTATGCCTCAAATAAGGTTATTTGAAATAAACTGTGTGTTTTAAATATACGTACATTTTTTTGCTTTCTCTACTACATATTATGTAGGGGATGTGGCATTACACACAAAAATGTATGCTAAAATTCCAACGGAAATACATGTTTTGGGGCCTCCTGCTGAATCCAAATACAGCATTTTAGGAAACATGTCCCTGTGTATGTCTGTGTGCCTATGAACGCCATAATTCAAAAAACAAGTCAGATAAAGACCAAACTGGACATATAGGTTCAATATCTTACAAAGATGCAACACGAAGATATTAAATAGAATTCTCAACCTTAAACTACCCTTTATATGGAACATTTTAAGAAACGTTGATTAAAATAGCATATATGAAAGATATTTACATAACAAATAAAACGTATATCTTGAATTTTGTGGCAATAAATTATAAAGTCCTCCTTATTCGGAGGGAATTTTGTATGATCTTGTATAACTGGTAAATGTTAAGCGCCAGACGAAAACGTACTACACAAAAAATGTGGAAGTGTTTAAAACATACAATTTATTTCAAATAGGTTTCTTGTAGCATAAACCGTTCCTGAGATATCAGTTATTAAAAGTTTGAATCTTTCATTTCTTGGTCATTCTCTTAAAGCCCTTTTAACATTCGGTTGTTTCTCGGGATTGCATGGAAGCACTATGGAATTTTAAAGCCAGCATATAGCGCCCTGTGAGACAGTAACTATGGTTATATATATATATATATATACAATAATGTGAATTGTAATGTGAAATGGTATTAATAAGAAAAATACTTGTATAAATAGAAGTTAAGGCATAAGTTTTATGTGTGTGCAAGTGTAGCTGGAGCTGTGGAATTCTTGTTAAAAGCCGACAAACATATCTTTGTGTTAGAATTAAGGCCCAGGCAAAAAGGACTTGTACGGGAAGGTCATAAAAGCCAGACCTTGAGTCTTTGTGAAATAGAAAAAGCGATAAGCGAACACAACATATGTTTGTAGAGAGGCCACATGTTTGCAAACGTAGAACAATAGCCGGGTAAGTCTTCTGGAAGGTTCCAAGCTGAACGAAGACAGACAATGAAATTTTAAGGAAGAATATGTTTAAAATCTTTAAGGGGAGAAATGTTAGTTCTAGGGTCTCCATCAGCCAGGGCGGTTGAGTATAGTGTGCTGCGATGTGAATAAGATAAATATAAGCTCTCAGAAGCAGGCGATATTATTTACTTCTTATAATGTAGTAGTAACGGTGAAAGGTTATCGATTTAAAGGTCTATAGGAACGTGTGATAAATATTACAATTATTTCTAGAGCACGTATAAAAGACTTGATTGCTCAGCGACCGCAAGTTTGGCTTACGAACAGGGTAGGGCTCGACCGTTCTACAGCTCCAAATAACTTAAGAACTGTGTAGATTATTACTAAGACAGTAAATGCGTGTGCCATTAAAGCATAGTATTTTTCAATAACTTAATCTATTGTTAGAGTTGTTACTTATTACCTTCCTTCCCGTATCCACCCTGCAAAGTTATGCAAGCTCTACCAGAAACCCAAATAACAGCAGCCGTGGCAAGAAATAAAAATAAACAATAAGAGTAACAACTAAAACATCAGATATTTAACAACATTACCATAGTTCATATATTAATTCATAGATTAATATATCGGACATACTTCGAGTTATGCTCTCCCTCCACGAGTATACCGCACCTGTTCTTAAACATTTGAGTGGTTCCCTTTGTATCAATAATGAAATATATAATGTAGCTATTTCTTTACAGGTTTATTTGGATTAAAATGTAGTAGATGGAAAAATAAGCTTGAGTAAGAACAATTTGTATACGCACTAATAAACTGTAGAGGGTAGAGAAAGTTATATGAATGTATCACATAGCTTTTTGTGTAGTATATTTCGTCTATCGCTTAATTACCAGTTATACAAGATTATACAAAATTCCTTCCGAATGAAGAGGACATCATAGGCTATTCACAGAAAATTTATAAATGAAATTGAATTTTATTTATGGAGGCTCTTTAACTTAGCGTCCCCTTCTATATTGTACGTGAAAGACGTAATTGTGCTCAGAGGCCTCGTAATCAGTCTTGAGGTTCTTCTACGTGCCGTAAAATCTACGACACAGAACCACCAGCTTTACTTCCCTTCCGAAGGAAGCCATGCTAAGGATTTAAAATTCATCGCCCTCTGCCGGGTTTGAACCCGAGAGGCTAGCATGGCAATCACCAGAAACTTCAATATATATCTTTTATTTGTCATAAAATATCTTCACTACTTATGTAGTGTTTAATTAAAATGGTTAGAGCCATACTTTAAAAATAGAAGACATTTTGAAAAGAGTTCTATGTAATAGCTACTTGTGGATGGGGGATAGCATTTTTGGAATATATTGAACTTAAATGCCAATTTTAGTCTTTATCGGATTCTTCGTTGTTTAGTTATACTGTTCAAGACGCACAGAGAACATATATGAACCATTTTCCAGAAATGTTTTTGGGGGTTCAGGGGCCTCAAAATATATATTTCTGATGAAATCTCGATTTAGAGTTTGTTAGTAGAATACAATGCTTCGCCTACTTTCTATACGTAGCAGAGAAAGTAAATATGTATGGTTTTCAAATAAATTATTATTCTTCTCTCGAGATCATTTTTAAACTATAATCTTTCGTGAGGATTATAATATGAATATAACAATCGGTTTTAGAAGAATACTTTTGTATATCAGATATTATAAAGTAGACGCAGTTGTGTGTGTAAAAAAAATAGATTTCCATTGTTCTTGGCTTGAAAAATAGGTGTAATTTATATTGGATGTGTACTATGTCCATGTTCAGTTTATTTATTGCGTCTGAAATTCCACTACACTCACAGGTCGCGATGGAAAACAAAAAAATGAGAAAGAAATACATTTTTCTTCTCTTCTTAAGTAAACCTCGCATACGCTGCAGCATTTCCCTCTTTCTACAGTTAATGCTCTTGCTATTTTCTTGCCTTCTTTTCGCTTTTGTCGCTCTCAAAGAGCAGCGTTGTCAGATTTGTTACGCACTGAACGAGGTACTTGCAGTGGAATTGATACAACACACATATTGTATTTCTCGGTTTCTTCTTATCTACAGCGATACGAGGACGACTGTTTTCCATTAGCTATAACATCCCACGTATCGGCGCAGAGAAAATAAATAAAGCGAAGATGGAGCAAGAAATCATAAAACTAAATGACGTTCCAAGAACAACAATAGTGTACGAGAAGATGCGAGAGAGAAATTATACGACTTGCAAGAAGAAAACTAATCAAATGGAGAGGAATACGTTCACTGCACTAAGGAAACAATGCAAAGAAATATGTCTCTGTCTGCCATTCTTGAGATGGGCGACGTCTCGTGATATTGTGGCTGTCTCCACAAGTTTGTCCTTCCCTTTTGTCATCATGAAAGGGCTGATTACTTTTCCCTGAGGCACGCTATGGCTTCTTCAGATTTCTCTAGTCAGAGATTTTGTTACAGTGTTTCTGTAGTAACCACCATATCTTAATATAAATCTGTCATTTCACGTAAGGGATAATAATAATTATTTGTTGATGTCTGTTTTCATGGAAGACGGCTGCATGGTGGGGATGATAAACGCTGTTATTTTGACATTTGGGGCTTGAGGTCTTTATATCTCAGCAGGTGGCAAACTTTTGACCCTTCAAAAAGACTGTCAATCAAGTATAGAGCTCACACGTTTTTTTACTTATTTTTAAAGCGAAATACAGAAGAATAGTTGGTGGGAGAAAGAATTGGTATATTTCACCGAGAAGGGATCTATGTCTATAGTAAGGAGAGGGAAAATGCATGTTCATAGGATAACAGGAAAATGAAAGAAGAGGAATGGTGGAATTCAATATAGCACCTCGGTTGTTAGGCTGTGTGTATTTGGGAACTGTGGACGGGCTGCTGCCATGACCAACGATCCTGAGGTAGCTCAAAAGTGTTGAAGAATGAAGGTATAAAATGCATTTAGTTGCTGATTTCACTGCTCAATTCAAAAACTTCGTCAAAAATGACATTCTGGATGTGTAGTGTTGAATCGATCATGTGGTTTTTGTTGGCTTTCAGCTTGGAGCTGGCGCATCTTGTTCGATGTGTGCTCGGATTTGGGCGCTGTTGCTCTCCAGAACATCAAGGGTACAGTCTATGTCTTGTGGTTTCTTGATGCTACGGTGTAGACGGAGCGATGCATGTGTTAAAGTCTGAAGTACCTGAATGCGGTCCTCCAGGGGTGTCAACTTGGCGGTCAGGTTCAGGCACTCCGCGTTGTGACCTTGGGTGGTGTCCTATAAATCCCGTATTTCTTGGTTGAGTATTCGGTCGTGATGTGTTGTGCTGTGGATGGCTATAGCGGCAGCGCTGTTGTAGGGGCGTCGGCTGTGCCTTCCTGCGTGAATGCTGGGAACACAGCGCCTGGCGTGTAGCGTAATGCATCTGCAGTAGCAGCGCTAGCACGCGGCAGTGGCGGAAAGGAGATAGCCGGTCTTGCCGGCGGACTCGACGCGTGTCGTTCTCGCTGTTAAGGAAAGCTTGATCACCAAGGCAGCCTCTTAAGTCTAAGCGTTAGGCCAGTGCCAAGCGAACAAGCGGCATTAGTCTCCGGGCAGAGGTGATTCGCATGGCCTTCAGCCAACAGCTGCTGGTCTGCGTCCAAAGGAGAGTGGGATAAGCTGGTTGCTACAGTGCTTCGTGATTGCAGCTGGACGACAGTAGTGACTGTTGGAATACTTCCCCGACAGTAGGAGAAGTTGCGATGGAATGCTGCTCCTTGGCAGCTCATCTTCTGAGCGCCCATATTGTTGCTTTGCTTTCTCTAAAAGAAGTTTCTATATGCTCTCTTATACAAGAGTTTACTCTGCTGCTATGACCGTTCTGCATCGGTTGTTAAAAGCAGTGAGTGGACACCTTAAAGTAGAACACTCGTATCAGGAATCTGATCCGGGAACCACGAAATCGAAAGTTATAAGCAAAATTGGTTTTGTGTGCATGCGATACGTTCATTTTTGTGTAGGTTTATCACAACGTGTTCAAATGAAGTGCCCCAGCTTCGATAAAGGCATGGCATAGCCGCACAAAGTTATGTTATACACGTTGTCGTTCGAACAATGTCGCAGGTAGCGAGACGTCTTGCCATGAGATCCTCTTCTGTCTCGACAGGTGTCTGGTATGTCCTTCCATCTTAACATTCTGTTGCTTAGATACCTACCTCCAGAGTTTTGGAACATAATATACCATTTGATGTTCGATAAAGTATGTTGCACATACTGTTGGTAAACATCTGCGTCAATGATTCCTGAAAGGTGGATAGGAAGAGGAGGTCTTGTTCCGCGGTCAGATCGTTTTCATCTGATCTAATTCCACTTGATTTGTTCTTGTGGAGTTATTTAAAAGTCGCGTAATATGCTGCACATATATTAAACAAATTTGCAAGTAAATACAGTATGAAAGTCAAAAGTAAAAATTGAAAATAAAATGGCGATGTATTTTTACGTTCGGTTGAAAATACTGGAATTAAACGCCAAGTTTATATTTATTGGTTTACAATTCAAGTTATACGTTTACATAGACATGCACAAAATGGATCTCATAACATGTATTTTCAGTGATATCTCTTTATCAAAATTTTGAGCAGGTAGTAGAGAAAGTAAAAATAGTAAAATCTACAACAACTATTAGAATTTGTAGAGCTTGGAAATTGGAGCATGGAGTAAAGTGAATTACCTTTTATTTTCCTTTTTTTGTTTTTGTTTAGCATCGTTTACTGTAGGTCATAACGGGCAGTGGATGAATGAAATAAGTGAAATGATGCTTAAATAAGCCCAGAGTCCATAGAGCTTAGATATGTCTGACATTCATATTTCCAAGATAAGGGAAAATATTGCAATGAAACTCCTTATCCGGGTGACTTCAACTTAACCTAGATTCGAACTTGTGATCTCTTGAATGGACTAAGGCTTTTGTTTTGATGATTATACATAGAATATTTATGGGGCATGCAATGGTCCTAAAATAAAGTTTTATGGCAGTTTCATAAATGCTGAGGAAAATTCAAAGAACTCTTGGGATCATTAGCATGGGTATTACTTCGGGTATCAATTAAATAATGAAAAAGACTGAAATACCAAGTTTGGTACTTACCCAACTTTTTGTTTTTGAGCTATGCTGTTCATAGATACAAACAGTGTGTTATTTGTTTTATTTTATTTTGTAAGTTTTGTCATGTTCATTGATTGCATTTTGTGTCCATTTTTCGTTGAGTTGCAATTGTAAGAATATTGTATTCAATTGAGTAATCATTGTAATTGGGGAAACCTGTAATGTTCACAAAATAAATAAATAAATAAATAAATACACACACCGCTTTTTTGTCTAAAAATGTTTCTTTTGCATTCAGGGGACCTCAAAACATTATTTGAGGTGAAATCTAGATATCGATATTTTTGAGTAGAATGCAATGCTTACCCTACTTAGTATGGGCAGTAGAGAAGTAAAAAACAACAAACAAAAAACGCTAAAGCGATAGCCAGAGATTTAGAAAAAGTATCGCTATGCTCCTTGTATGACCAGGATAAAAAATGTATATTGATGTACCACTTGAAAAAGGTATAAGAATTTGAAAATTCAAACCATAACAAAGAGTGTCACTAAAATGGTCAACATCGCAAAAAGTTATTTGACGTAAATTGTGTCCTTTAACGAGTTCTACACTTTTGTGTAGCAAGATTTTGTCTCTCATACTGTTTATGATTTATAAAAAAGTCTTTCACAACAAAGAGGACTTCTTAGCCTATTCCAGAAAACTCAATCTATAATTTTTTTCATGTAAACATCTTAAAGATATGGCATTTTTATCAAAACCGTTAGAGAAACTTTTAAGATACTAAAATAACAAAGAATCTCCTGTAAAGTGTAGCTTGGAGTTGGGACGTTTTCTTGAAAACCTTCGTGATGCATTGAAAGAAGCTAAACTTAAAATTCAAGTTTGTGTATTTAACTTAACTTATATTTTTAAATTATGCTGTTCACAGACACAAAACCAACCACCCACTCCTCCGCACACACGGAGCTTCTAAAAATGCTTTCTTTGGATACAGGGAGTCTCAAAATGTGTATTTGTGGTGAAATCCTATCGAATTTTGGATGGTAGGTATGCAATATTTTCTCTACTTGGTATACATAAGTAGAACAGAAAACTAAAAAAGCACTGTCTTATATATATATATATATATTTAATATTAGTTTAAAAGCCACTAAAACTATGGGATAATAGTATATTATGATACAAGGAGTAAAAGTTTGCGAATCGAAGGCTGAAGAAGTTCGTTTGTTGTATTGCTATTTTTACGTTGTTATTTGCCCCACGTTTTGGGAGGCAATTTGAAGTAGGAGTTGTATTGTAGTTCAACTGTTGGGGAGCCGAACATGAAGTAGTTGCAACCGCACGTATGGTACCCGGTAGCCTTCGCCCCAAATGTTTAAAAAAATATTAACTTTGTAATTTGACTGTTTCTTTAAATATTATTTTTATGTTTGCCTCAACTGCGTTAGCATTATTGTTAGAGACACGTTTCTCTTTGCAGGGTTGTGGTGCGACTAAAGAATGTAGGCTTGTACAGATTTAAGTTTTTCTTCAGTCCATTTATTAATGCTTGACACGATTTAAATAACACTTCACTGATATAGAGAGAGCTGTGGGATTTTTTAAATTAATTACTTGCAGTTCTTAACACGTAAACTATTTTTTTTGTCTCACACAAAATACGTATTATACTTCTCGAGGACGTGTCTCGCGTCCAGTTATGAGTCATGTCTACAAGCAACTGAACTCTAAATTTGTAAATTTTGCTATATTTCAGTCTCCGATTGGCTATTCCTAATCCAATGGAATACTTTTATTTAAGTAAAGCTTTTTCTGGTTGTTGATTGGCTATTTTATAAACTGTATCAAGAATTTACAGTATTGTTGCTCCAATAATGACTAGTAGCATTTAAACTTTCAAATTCATTATTGCCTGAAGGTTACCTCATTGTTACCTCATTGTTAGCAACTATTAACCTATTATTTTCACAGCTCCTACATTGTTAAATTACGTAATACATTCACATAACATTATTAAACATGGATACATAATATCAACATTTACAATGACTGTAATATATACTTGGCCTAGGCTGAGTTTCGCAATCCTACAAGCAAAATAAAACAAAACCACTTTTAACAAGTGTGGCATATACTATATTTTAATCAGCACAGGAATTTGTGAAATATGAATAATAATATATTGATTTCTGAAACTAACAGAGATTACGTTTAGAACCCGGTTCCTGAAACAAGAGAAATGACGATAAAAAAAGCGAGATGTCAGATTTTTTTATGTGTTTCTGATTCACTAGCATTAATTTTCAGTGAAACTATTGTCAAGATGCTTTGCCTTAAACCGGCAAATAAAGCCAATAATCACTCCATTATATTCTTTTCGGGATGTTTACCTTCTCTACTATGTATACTAAGTAGGAAAAGTATTACATTTCACCCAAAAATTCGATACCCAGACTTCACGTAAATATATGCTTTGAGGTGCCCTGAATCCAAATGGATAATTTTTAAAGACAATGTGTGTGTGTGTGTGTGTGTGTGTGTGTGTCAAAAAACTGTAGGATAACTACCAAACTTGCTATGTGAGTTTAGTAGCTTCTAGGGATGCGACAAGATTTTCAAGAAAATTCCCCCACCCCAGGCTACCCCTTACATGGAATATTTTTCGAAACTTTTGATTTTCTCAAAAATGGCTCTAAAGGCTTTGGTTAATATATTATATTTTAAGACATTTTTATGCCAAAGTAAATGCATATCTTAAATTTTCTGGGAATTTCTCCAAAAGTACCACTTATTTCTGAATGTATTTCGCCTAACTTGTAAACCGTAAGAGATAGACGAAATTTTAATACATAAAAAAATGTAGATCTCGTTAAAGCACAAAATCTATGTCATATATATCTTCTTTTGTCGAGTAAACCGTTTTGGAGATATACCTTGAGAAGTAATGTAATTTGTATTGAAGGAGTTGTATTATATTTCAACTGTTGGGGAGCCGAACTTGAATTAGTTGGAACCGCACGTATAATACCCGGTAACCTTTGCCCCAATTTTTAAAAATATTAAATTGGTAATTTGACTGTTTCTTTAAGTATTAAATATTTATGTTTGCCTCGGCTGCATCAGTATTATTGTTAGACACACGTTTCTCTTAGCAGGGTTGTGGTGTGACTAAGAAAGGCTTACACAGATTATAATTTTACTTCACTTCTTTAATTAATGCTTGATACGATTTATGTAACACTTCACTTATAGAGAGCTGTGAGATTCTTTTATTAATTACTTGTACCTTTTAACACGTTAACTATTTTCGTCTCACACGAATACGTATTAAATTTCTCGACGACGTGTCTTGCGTCCGGTTACAAACACAGTCTGTAGGCAAGTGAACTGATTTCAACCGCCTAAACTTGTAAATATCTGTATTTCAAACCTGTGATTGCCTATTCCTACTCCAATAGAATAGCTTAACTAAAGCTTTTTCTGGTTGTTGATTGGCTATTTTTAAACTGTCTCAAAGTTTACTTTATTGTTGCTCCAATAATGACTAGTAGTATTTAAACTTTCAAATTCATTATTGCCTCAAGGTTACCTCATTTTTACCTCATTATTGGCAACTGTCAACCTATTATTCTCACAGCTCCTACATTATTAAACTACGTAATTCATTCACATAACATTATTGAACATGTTTACAATAATACAAGTATATACAATGACTGTAATATACACTTTTTATATATTGTTACATACACATATTGCTTTAAGGCGGGCTGTTATTGAATTTATATTATATAATTAGACTGAAATCATTTAAGTGTTAAAAATACTGCCTCAACCTTGTTATTTGTTTGAACTTCCAAATACTTATACTTTTTCTCAAATGGGAATTCGTTATTCATTTTTTTATGTCCTGGACATGCAAAGAGAATGGAATGCTCCATATAGTAACCAGCTCTTAAAAGAATTGACTGTCGCTTAAAGCCTCCCACATTCCCCTTGCACCTACACGAAAATTAGCAAGATGGTTTCTGCAAATGTTTATCTCGATTAATATAAAGTATATGGAGAATAAGCGTTTGTAAACACAGTTTGTACAAAAGAAGAGAAGGTCATGTGAGTGCAACACATAAGATGTTTTCGATAAGTACTTCTATTGTTATTCTTTGTGCTGCTTCTGTAATTTCACATGGCTCTTCCATTTCATTTTCTTCTGAATTCATAATTTCCACCATATAATCGTTATGTAGGCTATATTAAATAAAGGATAACATTTTAAATCAAAGAAAGCAGAAGGCTGCCAATATAAGGTGTAGGTTAACTCTACAACGAGTTGCGATAAATTGAAGTATGATGATTTGTATTGTGAACAAGTAATGGGAGCGCCATGAGAAACTAATAAAAAAGTAAACAATGAAAACTAAAACCTAATGAAACCAAGTCAAGTTATTAAACATGCGCAAATACAAAGGGTAATTACCATGTGATTGGACTTGAAAATAAAGTTAGCCGCGTGCACTGTGTTAGAATTTCTACTTTTTGGCCTTGCTGTCTAAACAATATTTTTCGCCACAATATGAGGCCGTATTTTTAACACTTAAATAACATCAGTCTAATTATATAATATGTAAATTCAATAACAGTCCGCCTTAAAGCAATATGTTTATGTAACAATGTACAAAGTGTATGTTACAGTCATTGTATATGTTGATATTATTGTATTATTGAATCCACGTGTAATAATGTTATGTGAATATACTACGTAACTTAATAATGTATGAGCTGTGAGAATAATAAGTTAAAAGTTGCTAACAATGAGGTAAAAATGAGGTAACCTTTAGTCAATAATGAGTAAGAAAGTTTATCGGTATTACTTGTGATTCTTGCAGTAACAATAATGTAATTTTAGTGACAGCTTATAAAACTGCCAATCAACAACCAGAAAAAAGCTTTAGTAAAATGAAGGTATTCTATTGGAGTAGGATTAGCCAATCAGAAACTGAAAAGAAGAAACATTTACAAATTTAGAGTTCAGTTGCCTGCAGACAGCGTTACTAACCAGATGCAAAAAGTGTCCTCAAGAAATATAATATGTATTCGTGTGAGAGGAAAAATAATTGTACGTGTAAAGAAGCATCATTAATTAATAAAAATAATCTCACAGCTTTCTCTCTCTCTCTCTCTCTCTAATCAGTGAAGTGTGTATTTAAATCGTATCAAGCATTAATAAAAGGAGTGAAGTAAAATTATAATCTGTGTAAGCCTACATTCTTGTCGCATCTCAACCCTGCTAAGAGAAACGTATCTCTAACAATGATACTGACGTAGCCGAAGCAAATATAAATATAATATTTAATGAAACAGTCAAATTACAAAGTTAATATTTTTTTTTAAACTTGGGGCAAAAGCCACCTGAAAGTACGTTTGTGGCAAAGGCTACCGGAAACTATTTGCCATACGTGCGTTTGTAACTACTTCAAGTTCGGCTCCCCAACAGTTGAAATACAATACAACTCCTACTTCAAATCTGTTTTTCCATACGTGAAGCAAAACAACTTCTTCAAATTGACGCCCAAAACGTGCTGCTAATAAATAACGTAACAAACCATCTTCTTCAAATATTAGAAGGCAAAACATTTAGATCCGACGGGAAAACCCTAAATTTGCAACCCTGGCAAAGGCTCTATCTAGCAGGACGATATTATATTTCATGTGACATAATTTCGTCACCGAAAGAGGGTAAGTGAAGTCTTTGTGGTTTCATAAAATATTTTCTTTGCCCTCTGCTGCAACCCATTAAAATTAATGCACCGACTTTAGCAAAGGGCTGCAATATATTTAATGCATTTATTTCTTACTTTGCTGGTTGTAAAGGTGAGGTCTCCCTGAAAGGGCGTCACCAGCCAGTGTGGTTAATAAACCGAATAAAGAGCGGTAATCATGAAGACACGTAATTGCGATATTACGTGAATTTGACCTAGGCAGGGTGCTTCAACCGTCTATGAACTCCGGAGTAATTTGCGCCTTCATTAACACACCTCATTCATCGTCTCGGCATGGAACGCTAAAAGCTAAAAGAAGAAAGAAAGAACATCATGACCTAAAAATCCCCCTTTCCCCATTTCTCCAGCGTTTAATCGATGAAGTTCCCGGCCTGGTAATTTTTTATTTTGTGGTACATCCCTGCTTCCTTTGAGAAGGTCAAGTGCTTATGCAATCGTCTCGGCGTGTTTCTAAGCTTTCGATGTCCCTCTGCTGGTCCTCGCTGCCCAGTCCACTTGTTTGAAGAAGGTTTGTTGCTGTTACGTTTGGAATGCCAGTTTGAAGAAGATGTATTATATTTCGACTGTTGGGGAACCGAGTTTGAAGTATTTGCAACCTCACGTATGGTAAAAAGCTTCCAGTAGCCTTAGCCCCAAATGTACTTTCCCGTGGCCTTTGCCCTAAGTTTAAAAATATTAACTTTTTAATTTTTTAATGTTTCTTTAAATATTATATATTTATGTTTGCCTCGGCTGCGTCAGTGCGACTGAAGAATGTAGGCTTACACAGATTTCAATTTTATTAATGCTTGACACGATTTAAATAACACTTTACTGATATAGAGAGCTATGAGATTCCTTTGTTAATTACTTGCACTTTTTAACACGGAAACTGTTTTCGTCTCAAATTGAATACGTATTAAATTTCTCGAGGACGCATCTCGCGTCCAGTTAGGAACATTGTCTACAAGCAACTGACTTCTGAATTTGTAACTTTTGCTCCATTTTGGCTAATCCTAATCCATTAAGAGTACCTTCATTTAAATAAAGCTTTTCTGGTTGTTGATTGACTATTTATTAAACTGTCACAAAAATTACATTATTGCTTCCAAGAATTACAAGTAGCATTATTAAACTTTCAATTCATTATTGCCTCAAGGTTACCTCATTGTTACCTCATTGTTAGCAACTTTTAACCTATTATTCTCACAGCTCCTACATTATTAAATTACGTAATACATTCACATAATATTATTACACATGTATACAATAATATAAACATATACAATGACTGTAATATACACTTCTTATATATTGTTACATACACATATTGCTTTAAGGTGGGCTGTTATTCAATTTATATATTACATAATTAGACTGAAATCATTTAAGTGTTAAAAATACTACCTTGTGTTCTATTGTTTACTATATCGCGTCTTACGCTTAAAAGATAGATAGTACAGGTTAAATGGGGCACTGTTTGTCAGATGTACTATACGTACGATCGTAAACTTCGGAACCAACTGCGATGGATCTACCAATGTAATGGCATCTAATGAATGATACATCACGAAAAGTGAAATATGTGTATGCTATTTAAGGCAATTGTAAGACATTTAATTTCCAGCTGCACTTTGTCTCTTCTTTTTATTTTTAGTAGTTCGAAATGCGACTTTACAGCATAAAGATACATATTGTCAAAGAGCTATGATGATATAAAATAATAAATGCTCTAATTTCGTAGGTTATCATCACTGCTTACCCTTGACAAAATTATTTCAATATGGGTGGAATGTTTTAAGACAGCAAAGAATGAACGATGCGTCACAGTACACTTTGCACTATTCTATTATAGTAGCGTGCTTTTGTTTCCCCCCTCCTTTTTGAATTCTTTTTTATGGATCCTTAGAGGTCCTTTCATTGTTCCCTTTTCATTCTATATTTTATTGTTTCTGAACATCCGGGTAGACTTAGCTGTTTCTTTTTTCCTGCCTTACTAACACTCATTTTACTTCAATAACCATGTAACAAATTCGTTATTATTTTTCCTAGTTTACCACATTTCGTCTATCTTAGCTTCTCCCTTCGTAACCACAAATATTTACTTAAAATGTTAAATAAATAACCTATATAGCACTTTACATTAAAGGTACAACTGATGTTAAGCTTTACTGACTTCTACGTCTGGCCCGTTAGCTGAATACATGCATGACTTTTATTTGTCATACACAGTGAATGCAAGAAGTTACAGGAATACGGTATCTTTCAAAAACTGTCTCCAAACCTCCTCAACATTTTCTGTTGCTTGATCCCGGTGTAAACCCAATAACAAGAATGTTTATCACTAGCTGAGCTTTCTGCTGCATAGGTATAGAATTTTCCTAAAATATTTAATTTAAAAAAATTAGAACGTCCATCTTATTAAAAGTAGAGAATTCAAACTGAGCAGTGTCAGGACACTAGTTTACTCTAACGAAGAAAAATATATTGTTGCATTCTACTCTTTAGTTTATTTCTTACTGCGTGATAAGCATAGAAAGAGCAAGTATCAGACTTTTACTGAAAACCACATTTTCTTTAGAAATTTTTGCCCACAGAAATTCATCAAGGCTCTAAAAATGATATAATCTAACAGATAAAAGTATTCCGCATGGACTAAGTATTGAAAGCTGAAATGTTTAACAAATGAATGTTCACAGCATACTTATTAGCAACTTGGCGACTGCACGAGGGTGGAAAAGGACGGAGCTAATGTCAACACGTATGGGTTAGATAGAGACGGTGATATCCCATTTACCTCTATACTGTCTTTTAAGGTTGAGGCAAGCTTTATGTACTGTATATGGAAATCTCCCTTATCTAAACCGAATATGTATATGAGGTTAATCACTTTACATATAACACCTACAAATGATTTTTCAATATAGCTAGTGACCTTTAAGAACACTAAGGTCCACGCTTTAATAAATAAGTTCTTTAATTCATATTTTCTGCTGAACGTTACAAAAGTACGGGCTCCAGTTAGCAATGTAACAACATCAATTGAAGAAAGATGATTTATCAGAATTTTGTCTTACGTATGTAACACAAAATTCTCAGGAAGAGGTGAAAGAACAGATAAGTTACAACGTATCGATTTTAACCGAACAGCACACTTAAGTGTTTAAATATTCGGAATGAAAACCTAGAATTCGTTAAACAAGGTCCTGCAGCAATGAAGTGTACGAACTGCACACGAAAGAAGGGTGATAAGAACAAGTTGTTTCGGGGATAACTACTGGGAGTTCAAATTCTGTAATAATGGAAATGCCACAACGGATAGAAAAAAACAATGTAATTAAAGCTTTTCAAAGAACATTAGAAGTTTACTTCGGAAAATCAATCGCTTCCTGCCATGAAACACTTGATGCCAGCTTAAAAAATCTGATGCATTATACTCACATAACTTTCTCTACTTTTGTACAAACTATTTTTACAAACGTTTATTCTCCATCTACTTCATGTTAATCGATATACAAGTTTGCAGCAACTATCATATTGTGAATTTTCTTGCAGGTGCAAGGGAAATATTGTAGGCTTTAAGCGATAGTCAAATATTTTAGGAGCTGGTTGCTATGTGGAGAATTTAATTTTCTTTGCATGTCTAGGACATAAAAAATGACGAATTCCCATTTCAGAGAAAGTAAAAGTATTGGAAAGTTCAAACAAATAGAAGGAATATCTCGCAAATGGTTCACTCGACCAAAAAGAAAAAAAATTGCATATGACATAAATTGTGTATAATAGCGAGATCTACATATTTACGTAGAAAATTTTGTGTATCTCTTACGGTTTACCAGTTATGCAAAATTAATTCAGAATGAAGAGGACTTAGGGACGTTCTCAGAAAATTCAAGATATACATTTCATTTGCCATGAAAGTTTCTTAAACATAATATTTTAATCAAAATCGTTAGTGTCATTTTGAGAAACTCAAAATTTTCGAAAAATTTTCCATGTAAAGGGTAGTCTAAGGTGGGGGATTTTCTTGTAAATGTTAGTGTCGTTTCTTTGAAAGATACTGAACTTAAATACCAAATTTGGTATTTATCTGACTTTTCGTTTTTGAGTTATGCTATTTACAGACATACAGATACACGTACCCTTTTCTAAAATGCCTTCTTTTGTATTCAGGGGGCCTCAAAACATGTATTTCCGCTGATATTTCGGAGAATTCTTGGATGGAATGTAATGCTTCTCCTACTTGAGGCAGTATTTTTAACACTTTAATAATGTCAGTCTAATTATATAATATACATAATTCAATAACAGCCCGCCTTAAAGCAATATGTGTAGGTAACAATATATAGAAAGCATATATTACAGTCATTATATATGTTTATATTATTGTATACATGTTCAGTAATGTTATGTAAATGTATTACGTAATTTAATAATGTAGGAGCTGTGAGAACAATACGTCTAGGGTTGCTAACAATGAGGTAACCTTGAGGCAATAATGAATTTGAAAGTTTAACAATACTACTTGTAATTCTTGGAAGCAATAATGTAATTTTTGTGAGAGTTTATAAAATAGCCAATCAACAACCAGAAAAAGCTTTATTTAAATGAAGGTATTCTATTGGACTAGGATTAGCCAATCAGAGACTTGAAATACAGAAATTCACAAATTTAGGGGGTAGAAATCAAGTCAGTTGCTTGCAGAGATGTGTCCTCGAGAAGTTTAATACGTATTTTGTGTAAAACAATAGTTTACGTGTTTAAAAACTGCAAGTATTTTATAAAAGAATCTTACAGCTCTCTATATCAGTGAAGTGTTATTTAAATCGTGTCAAGCATTAATAAATGGAGTGAAGAAAAACTCAAAACCTTTGTAAGTCTACATTCTTATGTCGCACCACCCCCTGCTAAGACATTCATGTCTCTAAAAAAATATAAATACTGACGCAGCCGAGGCAAACATAAATATATAATATTTAAAGAAACAGTCAATTTACAAAGTTAATATTTTTAAATTTTGGGACGAAGGCTACCGGGTACTATACGTGCGGCTGCAATTACTTCAAGTTCGGCTCCCCAACAGTTGAACTACAATATAACTCCTACAACAAAATATCTCCTTCATACTTACGATACGTAGTAGAGAAAGTAACTAGAAGAAACGCTTAAAGATCTTGGAGGATTTCAGAAGTAAACATTTAGTTTTACAAAAAGAAAATAAGGAGCTTTAAGGAATGTCTGGATGACTGGTAGTGAATCAACAAAACATGTCACATGTTTCTCGAAATTTTAACATAATTTCTCCAGTTTCAGGACCATGTTCTAAAGCTGATGTTTGTTAATTTCAGGAACCAATATAATATTATTGATATTTTAAAAATTCGAACTTTGTCTATAAAATAGTATATGCCATACAAGTTAAAAGTGGTTTTGTTTTTCCCCTTATATCATAATCAACTATTTCATGACAAATGAAATGAATATCCTGAATTTTTTGGGAAGGAATTCATTCGGAAGGAATTTTATATAATCTTGCACAAGTGGTAAACGTTAAGGTATTGACGAAAACGCACTACGCAAAAAATGAAATTCTTTTTAAAACACATAATTTATTTCAGAAAACCTTTTTGTGGCCTAAACCATTTCTAAGATATCGGTTATTAATGGTTCGATTTGTTCAAGACTTTGTCATTGTTTTCAAGTTCTGTAGATTTTCAGCTGTTTCTCGCGAGGACCTAGCAGGTTTGCCGTTAGAGAAGTAGTTTAATGTGGTTTGGGAGGGGTATTGATTGGAGTTATGGTGATGTTAGATGCATGGAGATGTAAATTTGTTATTGTTATTAATAGGAGGGGAATTTTGAGTTTATGCAGGTTGAAGGTGGAGTTGGTGTTAGAATAAAATGGAGGATGTGAGTGAAGTGAAACGTTGTGGGGTAAAGTGAGTAGATGTTTAGCGATAGAGGAAAGAAGAATCAAGATTTAGTGTTTGGTTAAAAGAGGTAAAGATTTAATATATTGTGATAAAACTTAGAAATTTATGTATAAAAAGTTAAAAGGGAGATAATAGAAAATTAATATGGAGATTAAATAATATGTTTAAATAAATAAACAAATAAACACAAATGTATAAATAAAGATATAAATGAATTAAATAAAACAGTGAACTACTATAAATTAAATAATTACTATGAGAACAATGAAATGTTGTAAATAGGTAATCTTAACTTTATGCGAATTTTTAATTAAGGACAACTTAAAATAAAATAGAAATAAACTTATTAAAATAATTAGTAGTTTAGTATAAGTTTTGTGAGGGATACCAGTACGTTTTCGCTGGTTTTTAGTAGGAGTAAATAGTAGCTGATTACCAGTTGTTAAATTTGCTGTCTTCCAGCAAGTGCAGATAAATACAGAATTTAGAATTGTAAATAATTTTTTACGCCTTTACTGCAATCTAATAGTTTTTATGTTTCTTTCTTTCTTTAATTTTTATTTATTATTATTATATTATTGTTTTGTAGATATTCTGTAGTTATTTTACTTGAAAAAATTTGATGTAATCTAAAAAAAATGTGTTTGTGAGAATAAATGTAGTTTGAATGTATGTCTCGGTGTACAAACTAAGGTGCCCGGATAGTTTACTGAAGATTTTATTTATTTATTTGTTTCTCGTGATGTCATGGAACGAGTGTGGAATTTTAAGGCCAGCGTTTAGCGTTCAGTACAATATTTGACTATCGCTGTTCCCTTTTTATCTATAACGAAATGTGTAATGTAGCTATTTCTGTAAATTTTTATCTCATTTAAAGTGAAGTACATAGAAAAGTAAGTTTTAATGAATAGTTTTTGTATACATAGAAGGCAAAGAAAGTAATGTGAATGTAAAACAGTGATTTTTTGGCAATTTTCCCCATTTCGTCTTTCTTTAAAGATGGAGAAAGTTCTGGAGTTTTTTGTATTTCCCAGCAGTGACAGACGCTGCAGAAGTTGCAATATTGTAGTTATTAGAGAAGCTGAGGGCTGTTTAATAGCGATAACAGTGAGAAATTTACGGAGAGCCGTACTCCTGCTGCTGCTCCTGGTCGATACTCTACAACTGTATAATCAGATAAGTTGCCCCTCTGGGGGAAACACAAGTTTGAATCGACTCCAACTTAAACGAGAGCTCAGACGATTCCCTTAACTTAGCGTACCTGTAGAAAATCGACATGAACACCGCTGCCAAATTGAATGCACAAAGCGTATCTTAAATCCAAAGGTGTATCTCTATGGTCTTTGGTGCCTGGAGTGTAAAAGAAATGACCTTGCTACCTAACACCAGCTACTGTCTCTAATCTTTCCCTCACTGAGTAGAGGAGGTATTGAATTCGACCCCCAAAAAACCTGCATTTACATGACTTTCTCCACTCTCCAGCGCTTATTAATAGATATACAAATTATTATTACAAAAGTTTATTTTGCCATCTTCATTTTAATCGAGATAAAACTTTCCGGAAATAGCTGCATTACATATTTTTTACAAAGGGAAGAGCAACAGTCACATGTTTAAGACTGGAAGCTATATGCTTACTTTAAAATTCCATACTGTTTCATAAATCGCGAAAAACAACTGAATCTTGAAAGGATTGTAATATAATGACCAAGACATGAACAATTCGAACTTTAATAACGAATATCTCAGAAATGGCTTGTGCCACAAAAAACGTATTTGAAACAAATTGTAACTTTAAACAGATCTGCATTTTTTGTGCAGCACGTTTTCGTCTATTGCTTAACATTTACCAGTTATACAAGATTATTCTAAATTCCTTCTAAATGAAGAGGACTTTATAGGCTATTTCCAGACATTTTAAAATATTCATTTTATTTGTTATGTTACAGGCATTTTTTTTAGAAAGAAAGAATTTCGAAAAGTCTTCCATGTAAAGGACAGTCTGGGGTGGGGGGATTTTCTTGAAAATCTTCGTATCGCATCTTTGGAAGATACTGAAGCTAATACCACTTTGGTATTTATCCGACACACACACACACACGCACACACAGACACTTACACGGACGTTTTTCTAAAAATAATTTTTTGGGGGATTCAGTGAGCCTCAAAACAAATTTCCGCTGAAATCTTGGTATGGAATTTTTGGGTGGAATTCAATACCTTTTCTGCCTACTATGTATGTGTTAGAGAATGGAATTAAATTTCAAAATTTCACCGGAAATACACGATTTGTGGTGCTCTGCATCCAAATAAAGCATTTTTGGAAATATATCCGTGTGTGTGTGTGTTTGTCTGTCTGTATGTCAGTGAACAGCATTAATCAATACAGAAAAACCGGATAAATAATAAACTTGGTATTCAGTTTAGCATCTTCCAGAGTTCAGACATAAATATTTTCAGGAAACTCCACCCAAAAATTTATGTTTTAGATATTTTCATGGTAAATGAAATGTATATCTTGAGATTTCTGGGCATGTCTCCAAACGTCCTCTTCATTCTGAATGATTTTCGCTTACTGGTAAACCGTAAGAGATGGACAAAATTTTACTACAAAAATAAATTAGATATCGTTAAAAAACACAATTTATGTCATACACCAATTATATATATTTTATGATCTAGTGAATCATTTCCAAGATATTATTTATTTGAATTTTCCAAAATGTTTATCTTGATGAATATGAAGTTGAGGAGAATAAGCGTTTCTAAAAATTGTTGGTACAAAAGTAGAGAACGTTTGAGTGCAACACATCCAGATTTTTTTTTAAGTTGTAGGTACCTATTCATTTTTTCTTGCATGGAAAAACAACATGAAATGTCGTAGTCATCGCATACTGATCTTCTTTTTAAAAATTACCAATTTAGCATGCTACAACCAGTGTGTAAATATGTGATTACAGCTTATCCCAATTAACAAGTAGACAGAAGACGATTTTATAGGAATAGTTTGTAGAAGAGTTGTAGAGAAAGCCATGTGAATGGAAACAGTTACATTTTTTGGAAAAAGCAGTTTGCAACCTTCTATCGATAAAATAATCTGTTGTGATACATTTAAAGGACTTTCTTAACCAATGCATATTCACATAACAGATTAATTTATATTATACTATTCATATAAAGCGTTAGTCTAGTCTCATTCTACGTTACTCACGCTGTATTTTTACCTGGGAATTGTTTTAAATTAAACAATAAGTTTTCAACATGCTGTAACAGCATTCAAATGTTTATTCGTGGTAAAAAGCTCCTGCGATGAAAAGAAAGAAAGAAAAAAAAAAGTGCGAACAGAAATAGCATATTTTCAAGCATTTCGGTTATGTGACCTTGAGAAAGGTTGAGTTGTATATTATCTTTACGTTGTTTGCACCACGTATGGACGCCAATTTGAGAAGTTGTTGTTGTTACGTTATTTGCCCTACGTTTAAAAAAAGTATTAACTTTGTAATTAAACTGTTTCTTTAAATATTTAATATTTAAGTTTGCCTCGGCTGCGGCAGTATTTATTTTAGAGACATGGATGTCTTGGCAGGGCGTGATGCGACAAGAATGTAGGCTTACACAGATTTTAAGTCTTAATTCACACCTTTTTATTAATCCTTGACACAAATTAATAAGCACTTCACTTATATCGAGAGCTGTAATATTCTTTTATTTAATACTTGCACTTTTTAACACTATACTATTTTTGTCTCACAAGAATACGTAATTAATTTCTCGAGGACACATCTCGCGTCTGGTTAGTAACTCTGTCTGCAGGCAACTGAACTGATTTCAAGCGCCTAAACTTGTAAATATCTGTATTTCAAGTCTCTGATTGGCTATTTTTACTCCAATAGAATACCTACATTTAACTAAAGCTTTTTCTGGTTGTTGATTGGCTATTTTTATAAACTGTCACTAAAATCACATTAATACTTCCAAGAATCACAAGTAACCTTTAAACTCTCAAACTCATTATTACCTCAAGGTTACCTCATTGATACCTCATTGTTAGCAACCTTTAACTTATTATACTCACAGCTTCTACATTGTTAAATTACGTAATGCATTCATATAACATTTATTGAACATGTATACAATAATATAAGCATATGCAATGACTGTTACATACGTATTACAAATTATTACATACACATATTGCTTCAAGGCGGGCTTTATTGAATTTACATATTATATAATTTTACTGAAATCATTTAAGTGCTAAAAATACTGCCTCAAGGTCTAAACATGGAACTTGGAATACTTCGAAAAAAAATATTGTATACAGTTTGTGTATTTAGATCAACTTCACATTTTTTGTAGTAAGGTTTTGTTTATTTTAGGTTTCCTTTTATGCAAAATTACAACAATTTAATCAAATAAAGGAATTTCACATGCTCTTCTCAGCATTATGTATGTGTAAGTCATACAAATATCTTAAAAATGCGTCGATTTAACCAGTCGTTTTTATTCATATTTGAGAAACTAAAAAATAACGGAATTAATTTTTTGCTTAAAAGGCGGTTTAGGGTGGCGCAGTTTTCTTAATGTATTTTTTTAACATACAGCAAAATACTCGTAATTTTTTTCTACTTATTGTAAAGAAGTAAAGTTTTGCATATAGCCATAAGAAACATTCACAAAGTTCTTAAACTCTTAAACTCCTTTTTCCTTTTGCATTTTCAAATTTGAAAACGTTCTATTTATTACTCTACCTTTTCCTGGAAAACCAAACGTACCATGACACTATAAATCACTGTATGTGCTCTATACAGCTGGACAGACATTTAAGCTATATGATGTTTTTTTTTGCAAATTTTGTATTCTTTTAAATGTTGTCAAATTAGTATTTTTATTCCTACAATACAGGAAACATGATTTATGTTTTAAGAAATCGTTATTGATGTTGTAGTAAGCAGTATAGAAAATCCTAGTGCAAATTAAATTATGTAAGTTTTCGTTTTTGAGTTACCTGTTTAAACACACATGTGAAGCTGTTATCTGCGACACTTTTGACCCTCTGCTTCACTATTGCTATGATTCTGCTGCCAGCTGCTACAGTGGTTGGCTATGCAATTTTGTCTCAGTGTATGCGTGGGCGTAGTTTGAAAGAATAACACCAGTTTAAATTGACTGTGAAATTAAATGTGATCTATTACTTACTGAAGCGAGTTGCAACCGTTTGAAGATAATGAAACTCATTATGAATCTAGCACTAACTGTTTCCGCAATAACAGAGACTAGAAGCGTAAATTACCGTGAGTGGCTAAAACGCTTACCGGCAAAACCTGTGGCTACCCTACCGTTAAGTAACTGAGAACCCAGTGCGGTCTTAGGTGCTACGAACTGCCCGTAAAATACTGTAAGCCCCTAAGGCTGTACACGAAAGAAAAGAAAGGCGCTAATTTGAACAATACACGCTCGTTTATTAGTTAAGCTCCGCCCACATATCAATACCCTTACCAAAGTCCCTATATACGCGACCCAATACTAACAACTCTATACGTACGTCTTTGCAACCGTTGCTATACGAAACCCCCGAATCTAAGAACTTCATTTACCTTTCTCTTTCACAGAACCCAGTCCTAACTGCATTCCGGAAACTTTATGCGTTCGTTATTCGGATGTTGCTAATGAATTTGCTTAACTTGTCTGGCTAATTATCTTTTTCTTCCGACAAATGTTTCAGTTCACCTTATTACATTATACATGGATTTAATATAGGGTAATTCTTTAATGCATTAGTTCACTATCTTTTTGCCTTCTCCACTGCGTTTAATAAGTTCAATACCACGATTTCACTAGAAATACACGTTTTGAGGTCCTGTAAATCCCAAACAAGAATTTTTAGATAAATCCCCGTGTGTGTGTGTGTAGTATTTAGATTCAGTATCAAAGATTCTCAAGAATTTCTTCTCACCATTTACATGGAATATTCTTCGAAAATTTTGTTTTTCTCAAAAATGGCTCCAATGATTCTGATTAAAATATTAAATACTTAAGATATTTTATGGCAAACTAAATGTATGTATTGAATTTTCTGGGAATGTCCCCAAAAGGCCTCTTCATTCTGAATGCTTTTGCATAACTGCTAAACCGTAACAGATAGACAAAATATTTCTACAGAAAAATGTAGATCTCATTATACCATACAATATATGTCATGTACATTTTTGTGGAGTGAAGCATTTCCGAGATATTCCTTGTTATTTGTTTTAATATTCCGATACTTATATTTTTTCTCAAATGGGAATTCGTTATTCTTTTTTTATGTCCTGGACATGCAAAGAAAATGGAATACCTACACCTCTTGCAGCTTCAAAAACTGAAATTGAGTTATTTATGGACGCTCTTTAACTGCTGTGGTCCTTAACGTTCCATTCTACATTGGGCGTGAAACACCGACAATTTTGACCAGAAGTCTGTTTATCAGGCTTGAGGTTCTTTTACGTGTCATAAATCTCCGACACGGGACCACGAGATTTACTTCTATTCCGAAGGAGGACATCCTAAGAATCTTTACGCCCGAAAAAATCCAATCGCCCTCTGCTGGGATTGCACCTACAAGAAAATTAGCAATAAGATAGTTTCTGCAGATTTTTATCTCGATTAACGTGAAGTAGATGGAGAATAGTTGGTACAAGAGTAAAGGAAATCGTGTTGAGTGTAACACTTGAGAATATTTTTATATCTCTGTTATATTACTTATATCTTCCTGTCACAAGTAAAGGTAACACATGATATCTGCCGGGCATTACGTGATGCAGGGACCTCAAAAAGTTCATGTCCGCAGTTTCTGGGTGGAATCCAGTAGTAATATGGAACTTGCATAGTCTTCGTGGTATTATTATTTGAGATAGCAGTAGGAGCGTGCTGTACCCATCCCAAAACCACTCCGTTAAGTAATTACTCTCATCTCCTAGAGAAAATATGTGTTACCATTAATAAGTTGGTAGACCTGCCATGAGAACTTCTCAGCAACATTGGAAATCGAAACCTTGGAAACTACCTGAAGCTTTGTAGGGAGCAAATACAGAGCTACTTCAATGAACAAAGCGATGTGGTATAAGGAGAGAGCAATTTGGGTAATATTTCACTTTATATTGTGACACTTAAATTACACCATTAGGGACCTCTCCCTCTCTCTCTCGCACAAAGGGGTACACGTGTCTACGATTTGTTTACATCAGCCCTTGTGATGGAGGACGATTCTCTACAAAGAGATCTCCAGTGGCGTTCGAAGCACGATCTTATATGTCAAAAATTGTCTACAAATTCCGCCATAACATACACATTTGGCGCTAAATCGGGTTTAGTTTATATTAGCGAAACTTTCAGGAGGTACAAAAAGCATATTATTGCCGCTCAAGGGTGAAAATACTAGTTTCCACCTTTTTACTTTCTCTACTTCGTATAGCAACAGGGGAAGTATTGAGATTTCACTGGAAATACATGTTTTGAGGCCCTTGAACCACAAAAAGCATTTTTAGAAAAAGGGTCTAAGCTATGTCTTTGAACAGGCCACACGAAGATTTCCTAGACAATTCCATCACCCCAACCACCCTATACGTAGAACATTTTTCGAAAATGTTTATTTTCTAAAAAATGGCGTTAACAATTTTGATTAAAATACCATATGTTTAAGATATTTTAATGGCAAATAAAATGTATTTCTTGGATTTTTTAGGAATGTCACCAAAAGCTCTCTTCATTCTGAATTACTTGTGCACAACTGGTACTGTACTGTATTCCAACCAAAAGTTCGATGTCGAGAAAATATATGTTGTAGGCTCAATGAATCCAAAGCTATATTTAGAAAAACCTTCGTACGTCTTGACTAGCGTGTGTGTGTTTGTGAACAGCATAACTCAGAAATGAATTGTCGGAAAAGTACCAAAGTTGGTATTTAAATTCAATATCTTCCGAGGATGCGACACGAAGATTTTCTAGAAAATATCCCATCTCATCTACCCTTTGCATGGAACATGTCTCGAAAATTTTGGTGTTGTAAAACTGGCTATAACGATTTTGATTGAAATACCATATATTAGAGATACTTACATGACAAATAAGATATATATCTTGAATTATCATGGCATAGCCTTTGAAGTCCTCTTCATTCGGAAGGAATCTTATATAATCTGGTATATCTTTTAAACGTTAAACGATAAACAAAAACGAACTACACAAAATATGTTGATCTCTTTAACACATCCAATTTATTTCAAATACGTTTTGTGGCATAAGTATTTTCTGAGATATCTATTATTAAAGGTTCGAATTGTTCAATTCTTGGTTATTCTCTTAAAGTAACTTTCAACACTTAGTTGTTTCTCGCAATTGCATGGAAGCAATGGAAATTGAAGGCCAGCATATATCGTTCTGTTCTTAAATGTTTAACTATCATCGTTCTCTTTGTATCTGTAACAATATGTGTAATGTAGCTATTTATTTCAAAGATTTTTTTTGGATAAAACTAGTAATACAAGAATAGTTTGTATACTCACAACTACACCATGGAGGACGAAGAGTTGGGGATAGCTCCACTTTTATGTCTATATGGTTTTACCCCTTCTACTTGAAAATTATGTGTGTAGGTACTACATTTTCCAGGTTTCTGCGAAAAAACATGTTTATACTTTAGCAGTATATTCATCAATTCTTTCTTCCTTGGTTATGTTGTGGCATTATCCTACCTTTTTTTTTTTTAAAAAAATACGTAGTAGTTGTATCTGGCCCTTTTCTTCTTCTCTTCTTGCAATATATTTTCTATAAAACTCTCTCTTCTTCTATTTCCTTGTAGCTTCTGTTTTCTTCATTATTACATTTTTATTCCAGAAAAGTAATAATTATCTCCTTGCTGCCTTCAGTAATTATTATGTGCTCCATAAAGTCTAATATAGTCAACCAATAACACAAAACATCACTACCCAGTCCCAATATTATATTAATTACCAACTTTGGTGCAATTAATGCCATAGTTTCACTTTCCCAGCATTCAACTTGTATCTTTAACACAATCCAATGTTTTATTCTCTCTCATTGTTTTGCTATTGCTTCACCACTATAAACTCCACATACTTATAAAAAAGTTTACCGTGTTATTCTTTACAAGTTCCTGGAATAATATCTCACTGCAAACAGTCGTCGTAGCTCCAGTATCTGGCATGGCTTTCCAAGTTTTATGCATGATGTTTGTATATGGTGGGTTCATTAATTCCATTTTATTGTTTGATGGATGCTCATTTAACATTATATTATTTTGTGAAACATTTTGTAAAGGATTACTTTTTAGGTATTCCGATTGCTTGGGGAACGTTGGCATCACTGCCGACAGTTTCTGGGCTAATTTTGGCTCCAGATATGAGTTTACCT
Source organism: Deroplatys truncata (assembly GCA_030765065.1). Lineage (NCBI taxonomy): Eukaryota > Metazoa > Arthropoda > Insecta > Mantodea > Mantidae > Deroplatys > Deroplatys truncata. The sequence goes on from CM060980.1 coordinate 163,325,449, forward strand.
GTGTCATAGGACCATGAATCCGATTCAAGTAATGGAGCTCTTTTAGTTTTCTGATAGTGTTCTAGGTGTTTGGGTACGCATTTCTACCATCGGTGGTGGAGAAGTTGTTAGTCCTGTATTTTGAGGATCTGTGTTCGTTTATCTATAAGTGTAGATTGGTTCGTTTGTTTACCTGTTCCCATTTATTCCGTTTATGATGGCCGCTGGTCCCTATTTTAATAATACTAAGGTTGGTAGCTGTGTCTAAATATTTCTCCTATTGGTGTAGACGTAGTTTACACTAGGGTTTCTTCTCCTTGGGGTTCCAATTTGTCTCCTATTTCATTTGTGTTTGGTCCTGATTGGTTCTTGTGTTTATTTCTCCTGTTTTAGGGATGGGTATTGCTATTTAGGGCATAGTATGAATGCTGGTCTTGTGCCCTTGCCCCACGAACATTTATATTTTCGTTCCTGTTATGGGTATTATCACTTTGGTTGTTTCTTAAAGATTGATCACTTGTTGGTCTTTTACTGCTTTTGTGTATGATGATTTGCTGTGTTATTGTTTAAGTTTCCTGTATGTATTGTTTGTGTATCTGTTTGTGTCATAGACCGATATTCAAAAGCTGCGAGTAGACCAATTATATCCGTGAAATCTACTGGCTTTGTACAATAAGATTTGCGCTAATTTATCTGGAGATTTCTTACAGCAGTGTTATTATTTCCTGTTCTGAAAGTGGTGAGTCTACGAGTTTGCACTTTTTTTTGCTACCTTAACAACATAATCTGCCATGCTTAGATGTTCTGAGGACTAAATCTCCCAGTAGCTAATTCCACCCCAATTTTATTCTGACGAGCAGGACTCTAATATCTTGCCAAAAATAACTTGCATTCCCTGCAAAGGCAGATTTAAACCAGTCCTGAGTTTTCTGTTTTCTTACAATTATCATTCTCAGCTCGTTTGGAATTTTCTTAATTTTGAAGTAAGTATGTGTGTCTTTAAGAAAAACAATTGGCGAATCTCCCATTCCTCGTCTAAAGTAGGTACACTAATTTCATTGAAGATTTTGTTTGTGTATGAACAATCTTTATATGTTGTGTGTTACAATCATGTAATATGTGTGCGTCAGCAGGCGTGTAATTGTTGCCTTTGTGTATTTCTTATATACATTGTCATTGCAGTTTAGCATATCACAATTTACATGTCCATTATCATAATTTTCAATACTACTATTTTCAGTATTTAATATATACCCTTAATTTGTTTTGCTATTTATCTGAATTGATACCACAAGTCATTTTGTGGCAGTATTTTATATCACAGCAATGTAAATGCCAGAGTGATTATAGTGTAAATAAGCATTATTGTACGACATTGATTTGAGATGTTTGTTAATCATAAGCATTGTTAAGAAATAAGTTTACACGGCCTCACTGAAACTGACAATAAGAGCGGGCAACAATGAGCGAGGGGGTGAGTTGTTTATCAATTAGAAGAGACAAGCAAATGACGTCAGATTAGCGCGCTTTTCTTAGAAATGGAGGGAATATCTTCCCTAGAGCATTTGTGTTCGTAATTTTGATTGGATATAAAAATAGACGCTAATGTTGGCGCGTTTTATTAGCCAATAGCAGCTCTTTTATAATGATTAGGCATATCGGGTATGGGAGTATAAAAAGCTAAAGCCAGATACGGGTAACGTTCAGTTCTACAGAAACATTCACAAGTTACACGTTGCTCAGTCCAACAGAAGCACTCGCGGGTAATACGTCGTTCAGTCCAACAGAATCATTCACGCGTTACACGTCGCGCAGTTCTACAGAATCTCTCGCTTCGCAAAGTTAGTTAAAAGATGTGAAATATGCGAATTAATAATGTGCAGCAAATAAGTGATAATAATTACATTCGAAAATACAACAGTTTCAGTCGGGCGTGTATCAAGAGTAATTATGTGAAATGAATAAAGTGTGACGGCAATAAAAGTGTAAAAACAAATCCTTTTATAAGTGTTATCTTTAGTAACAACTCCTTTCCGTTTACACACCCTGTTTAAGATATTTGCTCGACTGAGTAGTAATAATAGCTAGCCGGAGGAAAAGGACCCAAAATTCAAACTAGTAATACAATAACAGGCGCTCAGCAATAAGATAACACGACGATACCGCGATAATTTTAAATCATTTACATTCTCCTTGTCTTGATTTATACTTTCTTTGAAAACTTTAATTTCATTCTGTGATTACTCTTTCATCGTTACTATCTCACCCTTTTGTGTTATGTTTCAGACTTCAGATTTGCTACTGTATTAACATTTTCATTTCTAATGTCATTATTTCCTTTTTTACATTAGAATTTAATTCTGCCATGGTTTAATTCAAGATACCTAGTTCCTTATATATCTTGTATTTCAATTCTGCATGGTTATTCGTGAAATATATATATTTATATCTGCATATTCTATTCTTAACTTGTTGATTTCTACAAATTGTATTTAAAAATTTTCATTAACTTCTGCTTTGAGGTGTTGTTTTTCAAATTTGAAGTTTTCTGTCATCTTCTGATGCACTTCAGCTAGCCTAGCCTGCTCGTCGTTTAATTCTGTCACAGTTTCTTTAAAATCTCTAGTCTGTACATCTATTTTTCATTTTAGGATTGATATCTGTCTTTCCATTTGGCTAGCCAGTTCTGATTTAGCATTAATTAATTCTGTTTGCTGGTTTCCTAATTCGGAGCTAATTATATTAAATTTTTGTCCTAATTACAGCTAATGGTATTGATCTGAAACTGTAACTCAGATAACATACTGACAATGGCTTCTTGAAACTGCTGATTAGGATTTTGTCTTTGCTCTGCATCCGATGCAGCTTCCCTATCCGCAGGTGCATTTCTTACTCTTCGCCTCGACATTTTTATATTATTTTTTACAGTTTTTACGCAGGCAGACACGTGCTCTCGTAAGTAAGAATTTATACTTTTTTACAATGTCCCTCTAGTCTTTGATGTGGAATGAAGATGCTGCTGTCCTCTTCTTATCCTCGGATCTGCATTATTGGTCTTTCTTCCTCTCTCGCCTTGAACTTGCAGCGTCACGTTGAAGCTGTATTTATATAGCTACACGATAAGGTGGCATGTTGAAGTGGGTATTTATTTTCTTCGATGAGGCGGCATGTTGGAGTGGTAATTTGCCCTTCGTTGAGATGTGACGTTGGTCCTACACTACGTGATCAAAAGTATCCGGATACCTGGCTGAAAATGGCGTACAAGTTCGTTGCGTCCTCCATCGGTACTTCTGGAAGTCAATATGGTGTTGGCCCACCCTTAGCCTTGATGACAACGTTCACTCTCGCTAGCATACTTTCAATCAGTTGCTGGAAGGTTTCTTGGGGAATGGCAGTCCATTCTTCACGGAGTGCGGAACTGAAGAGAAGTATCGATGTAGGTCGGTGAGGCCTGGCACGAAGTCGGCGTTCTAAAACATCCCAAAGGTGTTCTATAGGATTCAAGTCAGGACTCTGTGCAGGCCAGTCCTTTACAGGGATGTTACTGTCGTGTAACCACTCCACCACAGTCCGTGCAGTATGAACAGGTGCTTGATCGTGTTGAAAGATGCAATCGCCATCCCCGAATTGCTCTTCAACAGTTGGAAGCTAGAAGCTGTTTAAAATATCAATGTAGGTCTGCGCTGTGATCGTGCCACGCAAAACAAGGGGTGCAAGCCCCCTCCAGAAAATCACGACCACACCATCACACTACCACCTCCGAATTTCACTGTTGGCACTACACACGCTGGCAGATGACGATCACTGGGTATTTGCCATACGCACAACCTGTCATCGGATCGCCACATTGTGTACCGTGATTCGTCACTCCACACAACGTTTTGCCACTGTTCAATCGTGTAATGTTGACGCTCCTTACAAGCGAGGGGTCGTTTGATATTTTCCTGCGTGATGTGTGGCTTATGCGCAGCCGCTCGACCATGGAATCCAAGGTTTTTCAGCTCACACCTAACTGTCATAGTGCTTGGAGTGGATCCTGATGCAGTTTGGAATTCCTGTGTGATAGTCTGGATAGATGTCTGCCTATTACTCTTTACGACCCTCTTCATATGTCGGCGGTCTCTATCAGTCAACGGACGAGATCGGCCTGTACGCTTTTGTGCTGTACATGTCCCTTCACGTTTTCGTTTCACTATCACATCAGAAACAATGTACCTAGGGATGTTTAGGAGTGTGGAAATCTGGCGTACAGACTTCGACATAAGTGACACCCACTCACCTGCCACGTTCAAAGTCCGTGAGTTCCACGGAGCGTCCCATTCTGCTGTTTCACGATGTCTAATGATCACTGAGGTCGCGAATAATGAGTACCAGGCATCAGGTGGCAGCATAATGTACCTAAGATGAAATACGTATGTTTACGAGGTGTCCGGATGCTTTTGATTACATAGTATAGGTTCTGCTCTTTGCTCCGTCTCTGGATCTGGTCGCCCCGTACTCTGTAACTCGTGGTTACCTTTTTTGAAATCCCCGCTCCAGTAAATATGTTGGTAATGTTGTACCCACCTGGTGTGGTATACCTGCAGATTGGCAGTATACAAACTTAATTCAGTGATTGTTGATCTATCATTATGTTATAAGAGTATTGTGGAAGTCTTACTTTAATTAGCTCTGTGTGTCCGCATATTTCTGTGATTTTTAAATGCATTTACTTTAATAATTATGAGGCTTCTCCACTCTAATGGGATTGTCTAACGAGTTTGAGAAAGGGTAAGGCAATTACGAGCTCACAACGTAAATATTAATTATCTTCAGGTAAAACTGTATTATTTCCTTTCAGGCAATGCGAGTTTTATCATAATATAATAATTACCCTTTTCTGGTTCCGATTTACTTACTCCATATCACTGGATTGAATAATTCAGAGACTATTGACTGTTTTAATACATATAACAATGTAATAAGCTGTACAATTGAAATTAATTATTTTGAGCCTTGCTCAAAATTTACTTGAGAGTAATATTAAAGAAATTTTAATATTGCTTACTTTTTATGCTGTTACTAAGCGTAAAAAAATAAATTGTAACATATAAACAAGTTATTTGCACTAAACAATTTACACTTGGATACAAATAACAAATCAACAATATTAATTCCTTAATTCACACATCTATGGTTTAGATACCTCTTATAATTGCGTATTTACATTCCTGTTGTGTATTTATTTTGCAAATTAATTGCTTTCGTTCTTTCAGATTAATATATTTTGCTTAATTGCGTTAGTCAGTTTTCTTCTCCTTCTTGCTTTTTATGTGAAACAAGTTAATTCATAACATAAACCTTATTTATAAATATTTAAAATATTTTACATTAGTATTTTCTAGCAATTCCTAATTAAACATTTTTAACACAATAATACATAGCATAATGAATAGGTCAAGCATTGTTCATCTCTTTAGGTTTATATTTCTCACTTGCTTTTAAAGCATTTTAAATTCACACGTCACCTTCAACTCTCTACAGCCTTCCAAATTCAGAAATGCTGCATAGTCTATAGTTACCCTTTGGCGGTGGAACAATCATTGGTCAGAATGGTCTAGTAATCTCTTTGATAATTCGCAGTAGCTGATATTTTAAACCTTACACTTTCTCTTGGTTTTCTCTATTTTACCTTAAAATATACAACAAAATAGAGATGAAACTGGTAAATAACTAGATTTCGCGCTTTCAGGCTATCAAGTCAACCAACTGCTTTGGAGAAGACACATGTCTATGACCATCCAGAAAAGCAATACTTTCAGTTTTTAATTATAAAACATGGGTTCACTGAATCCCATTGTTAAGTGGATACAACTTTCTCTCCTTATATATAATTATTTATCACTCACTGCTAACGAATTTGATTGTGACATACAAAGGAAGAAAAGTAAACCTTTCTTAGATGAGGGTTGATGTATCGTATCGTACTTTATAAGTAGATTGGATCCTATTTGGTCTTCCTGTGTCTTCTGTATTTTAAGTTGCTAAATATATACCGGTGTTAAAGGAAGTATTCCAAATTTTAAGGGGGGTAGTGTGGACGAAAACAAGATAAAAAAATGTGCAGTAAACATAGACTCTAAAATGCATACCTTAAGAGCTAATTAGTACTTGTTCATAATCTGTGAAACATCTCTTTTACTGCAAGCTCTTTGCTATTACGTACGTAGGTACAACTTACAGCATGCAGTAAGCAAATGAGAGCACATTACTCTGTTATTGTCTATGGATACAGCATGCAGTAAACATCTGTTAGTATTGTTACTGAAAGTGTTTTCACAGTTCTGGTTAAGTGCAACGCATATTCGTATTAGTTCTAATGGGATCAGTTTATGTTTTGATAAGTTTTTGAAATGCTTTTACATAGTAATTCTATCTTGAAATCTTTTATATGTGCAACCCTATTAATGATGTACCAGCACTACAGAAAGGCGACAACAATGCCTGCCAGAGCACCCGTGACCAACCTGGAGTCTTTCAGAGAATGATTCCCTAAGACGTCGGACAGAAGTATGCCTTACTATGAATGGGCACCTCCTTTAGCGATGGTTCACAAGTGCAGGTCGTGTGTAATTTCAAGCAGGTTACATTAGAAGCTATGCTGTTTCACAGTAACAAAGTAATGTGTCCTCATTTGTTTACTGCATTCTGCAGGACATACGTAATAGCAAAGAGCTGTTTCACAGTAGCGAAGATGAACAAGTTCTTATAGCTCTTAAGGTATACATTTTAGAGCCCATGTTTGTTGGACTTTTTTTCTTCTTTTGCTTTATACTACCACCTCTCAAAATATGGAATGCCTTTTTTAACACCCTCTGTATTTGCTTGATTTTATATATTCATAGCGTTTGTATTGTTTCACAGTATATTGTGTGGAGTAACAGCGAGTTGTTACTGCAGTAACGGGTGCGACTCATATTCGGGAGGTCTCGGGCTCAAACCACCGGGATTGACCAACCTGACAGAAGGTTTTTCGGCAGATTTCCTCGGTCGCCAAGCGAGTGCTGGGTTGAATAATTCGTTCCGCGACTTTGCTGTCACCCCTACATTCTATTTCCTTCTTCTCCAACTTTCTCTCAACAAATTATGTAGTATACATAATCTGTTTCTTTGCCTTTCTGTGAATTTAGGGTGGGACCAAAGAACGTACAACACGCAACGCAGTGTTTTCTGTTTCAAAACGCTTCGTCGTAAAGTTCAGAAGGTTTCTGCATTCACGTCACTGAAGGTACGGTCTCAGAGAAGAGCTTATGGACGATACCAGCAAAAACATATTGTGCTAATTATAATCAGACGTTGAGAAGGGCCACTAGGTAACCCTTATTAGCAGTATTCATGTTTGTGTAACGATGGGTCCAGTCGGACTGCTGTGTAGAGAGGATTACGTTTCGGAAGTTGCAAACAGTCATATCTTGTCAAGAGTTTGCAGGCCTCTCGGATGATGCATTTAGCCCAACAACTCCTTCTGTGGTAAATCAGCTTATACCCAGAGAAGATGGAACGTCTGGCCGGATGCAATTGGGTCTTCATGGAAAGGTCAAAACGCTCCTTCCTTGCGATAAATTCGATTACCTCCAGAGTTGGAGAGCGCTTCTCAAGTTCGTTGTCTGTACTGGATGATAAGGCATTATTGGAACAACAAACTTTCTGATAATACTAGAATACGGCAGCTTAGAGATTCCTGATTTTCAGAGTTTGGAAGGTCATCCAGTCAAACATATCTAAACAGAATATAGATTCCAATTAACTACTTGAAAATAGTATTCCAATTAATTACTTTATTTTGGATTTGTGAAAAGTACAGCTACTATTGGCAGCTACCATATCCAGGAATGTAAACTATTTCCCTTTCGAGTAATTTTGCAAGGCACAAAATGAAGGCTTGCTACGTAGATTCTCAGTCATAACAATTCTTTTGTTGATAAACTTGTTGTCATTATACAACAGAATTTCAAAATTCCGCGAACCGTGAACTTGGAAACGAACCTAAATTACACGTGAGAGTAGATAAATTGGCTTATTCCTCCAGATCGCGATAGTGTTTTTTCTTCCGCAAGATCTTCATATTTATCTAACCAACAGCATTTTCACTCAGTCTTTATTACGTGTTTCTATGACTGGTTTGAAACAAACCCGAAGAAACAATCGTGGAATAATAAACAATGTTAAGCTCAGTGTGAAACGAATAAGTAGTCGGAAATAGCCTCTCTTAAGGGGAGCCGTCAAGCCCTGTATCACTGTTAAAGTAGCTATATTAATGACCCATTTTTTCAGAACCCACTTGACATAGATATGTGATACTTTCACATTATTTTTATTCATTTCTTGTGAATATACTGATTTATTTTGATGTTAAAATACTAATTGGAAAAATTATGATTTCTTTTGTAAACCTCAGAAATTTTCAATAAAATTTCGGCCATTTTATTTTTTGAAAAATAAAATATTTAAGCAACTATAACTAAAGCAATTCCATATGATGAAGATAATATTTTTACCATGTGGTAAAACTGTTATGCAGATAGACCTTGTAGTGTCGGAGAAAAGGTGTCATTTATGTTGAAAAATGCTGTTTTGACTAATTTCACATTTAAAGTAAAAATGATTCTAAAACCCATTTAATAATAGTATTTGTATAAATTAAGCTATAACAGTAAACATTTTAATAAAAAAACAAATTAAGCAGAATTAACCATATTTTCATAAAATGCAAACAAATAAATGTCTATTTTTTATTTTTGGCTTGATGATTCCCCTAATGGATTCAACTCTTATTACTGTAAACAAATATACATGGCTGACCCAATGTAACACGATTAGTAACCCGATCTTGTAGATGAAAGGGAGGATGCAGCACTAAAATACACAACAGCCGTAATATCAAATATATTTTTTAAAGTATTCTTAGAAACGAAGTCTTAGGTTATTACTGCCATTAACTTGTTGCCACCAAGAAGATATTATTTCGATATATTTGTCAGTTTTAGTATTACATTTGATCTATAAGTGTTTAGCAACAAAAGCAAAAAAGAGATTATTATTATTATTATTATTATTATTATTAATAATAATAATAATAATAATAATAATAATAATAATAATAATAATAATAAATCCCAACTGAAGAGAAAATGTCCAAAGTTTTGTGCAGTTTTGTCAACTAGTGGACATTTGTACTTACCGGGGTTGAAAATAAGGGAAGGGTATCTTTTTTAAATTATAAGATATGCTATAATTTTCACCAAGTCTTATATCTTACATCTGAAGCCTGCAAATGTTTGTAACAGTATAGCTTTGTTTATAACGGGTTGAAAGTAAAGTGTAAGTATAGCTTTTAAAATCTCAAAGAGCTATATTATTTAAAATACAGCTAAGGTAACCTTTGTAAGTTGTTAGGTGACCTATGATTTTTTTCCAGGTCCGATAGTATATTGTTATCAGATTGGAAAATCCAATTTTACTAAGTTTTGTCAAAAGTGTGTCAAAAATACTCCTTGATAACAAAGTTCAACGACTGCTCCCCATTTACCTCTTCATTAAAAGTCTGCCAGGTTTGCAATAAGTTGACAAAGATCCTCTCATATTCACATTCAACGAAACAGGATTGAAATTTGTTGAAATGAGTCATGAAAATCCCTAAATCTACCACTTTTAAATTTTTTGGAACTATTACATAGTTTATGCCCATCTGGGAAGAATAGAACTTTTCAATGATGAAACAATTATCTTCAGTAATGCCAGGAGTACTTCGTTAATTCAGATTAACGAAGTATCCTCTGACAACAAGCACGAGTTTCAAAGCTCAATTAAATTACCTAAGAAAAATTATAGCAAGAGGAAGATTTGGTAAGATAATTACACTGCAAGAAGCATATCGTTTTTGTACTTTTGGTATAATCACTGATGTTGCTTACCTGATTCATATCCTATTAAGTGGCGTTAGATCTTGTACCGTTTCTTTATGTTTTGAATCCTTAGATTCAAATCTCGCCCTTTTTACACTTTGTACTAACCGACAATAGTGAACAGAAAACTGCATGAGAATAGGCTTCCTAGATCCCTAGTCGATTCGAAGCAGAGATTATAGGAATAAAACATCTGATGTGTTACACTCACATGCCTTTCCCTAATCTTGTACAAATATTTTTACAAACGCTCATTCTCCACCTACTTCGCGTTAATCGAGATAAATATTTGCAGAATTTTATTGCTAATTTTCTCGTACGTGCAAGGGGAATATGGTAGGCTTTAATCGATTGTCAAATTGTGGTTTTTGACGAGATATACATTTTTTACTTTCTCTACTACGCATAGTAAGTAGGGGAAGTATTGTATTCCACTCAAAAATTCGATACCGAGATTTCACCGGAAATACATGTTTTGAGACCCCCTGAATCCAAAAAAGTATTTTTGGAAACATTTCCGTGTGTGTCTGTGTGTCTATCTGTGTGTCTGTCTGTGTGTCTGTCTGTCTGTGTGTCTGTGTGTCTGTCTGTGTGTGTGTCTGTCTGTGAACAGCATAACTCAGAAATGTCGGATAAACACCAAACTTGGTATTTAGGTTCAGTATCTTCCAGAGATGCGACACAAAAGTTTTCAAGAAAATCCCCAACCCAGATTACCCTTTACATGAAAGATTTTTCGAAAATTTTAATTTTCTCAAAAATGGCTCTAACGATTTTGATTAAAATATCATATGCTTAACATATTTTCACGACAAATAAAATGTATATCTTGAATTTTCTGGGAATATCTCCAAAAGTATTCTTCATTGTGAACGACTTTTGCATAACTGGTACACCATAAGAGATAGACAAAATTTTACTACACAAAAAATGAGATCGCTTTAAAATACACAATTTATGTCATATAGATTTTTTTTGTTGAGTGAACCATTTTCGAGATATTGCTTGTTATTCCCTTAAATTTTTCAATACTTATTTTCTCAAATGGGAATTCGTTATTAACTTTTCTGTCTTGGATATGCAAAGAGTATTAATCTGTGGCAAAGGGAATGGTGCTGCACCTAGCAACCAGCTATTAAGAGATATGTATGTGCTTAAAGGCTACTGTATTTCTATATTGCCGTTGTAAATATATATTCCCCTTACATCTACAAGAAACTTAGCAATAAGATAGAGTCTGCAAATGTTTATCTCGATTAACATGATGTAGATGGAGAATAAGGTTTGTAAAAATAGTTTGTACAAGAGTAGAGAAAGTCATGTGAGGTTAACACATCAGATTTTCTGTGTAGAAAACGTTTGTCTATGTCTTTCGGTTTTCGAGTTATGCAAAAGCCATTCAGAATGAAGAGGAGTTTTGTGGATATTCCCAGAAAATTACAGTTATGAAATTTATTTGTCCTAAAATATCTTAAATATATGGTTTTTAATCAAAATCGATATAGCCATTTTTTAGAAAATCAAAATTTTCGAAAAATATTCCATGTAAAAGGTTGCCTGGTGTGGGGGACTTTCTTGAAAATCTTCGTATCACTTGCTCCCTCTCCCTGAGTTTGCTTCCTCTTGCTCTCACAACTGCACAGCTGCCAACAATGACTAAAAACACCGCCGCCCGTTCGCGAATAATTAAATTTAAAATGAGTAAATGATGGGAATGAAATTTACTACTACTTGCACCTGTTTATTACATAAACATTAATTTTCTTTTACAGTAAAAGAATTTTCGTATCCTCTGCCAACGATTTTCTCAGCTCTAACCTCATCAACGGCCTCTATTAACATCTGCGAAAGGAGAAGAACAACAGTGTATTATCTCGCCAATCTATCGATTTGTGTAATAAGATAAGAGTTGGCAGTGCACTAAGTGAATGCGTACTATCGATAATATGGCGAAGGATTTTCCTATAAGGGAAAGAATCCTTGAAAATGTGGGTTATAGGCTCTGGAAGGGCTAAGTAAGATCTATTTCAAAATACAATCTCACTTATCCTTTTCGCCTTATAGCGCCTTTTAACAATATTTAACATGTGCATAGATATCGTAGTTTGCCTTGAAGGAAATGGAAGTGGTAGATGCTGATGGATATTCTCTTGAGTCTGAATTGCACAATTTGTTGATTATTCGCGAATGATGCTGTTCACTAATTTGTTTCTGAATCGATAGTTTGGCCAAAGATGTTGTGTGCGTAAATATGCTTCATTGCGAATTCAAACATTGAAACCGGCAACTGAATTGGCATTGACAACACTGATCGGAAGCCTTAAATTCTCAGCAGGAAGCCAGTGACCATCGGAAGCATGAGATAAATAATCAAAATAAGTTCAGTGTTTTTTGAGATTACATAAAAACTCCGTCTTATCTACTATGTAGTGAGAAGCGAGTTTACTCAGGAGCGACTAAATCTATTACTCCGGAAATTGGTACCAAGTACAGGCCAAATAATGTGTTATTTTTTTACATTGGAGCTTCTTCATTTTGTTACAAAAAATGCGATCTAAGCTAATCCGGTTTACGTTTAAACGAAATCTGCGGTATCGCGACTGCTATAAATCGCTCTCCGTGATTGGGCACTGATCCCCCCTACCTAAGAGGGTTACAGCTCAACAGTCATCTGTGTCACGACAAGAAGGAGCGTAAAATCAGCATCTTACGCGTGCCCGTTTCAGGCAATCCAATTTAGTGCGTTTTATGAAGCGAAGCACCAGGTAATGGAGGTGGAAAGTAAAGCAGGAAGCGAAAGAAAGACTCAGAACTTTGTTAGTTGGAAGCGGGAAGCGTTCACTTACTCCATGCGACAACATTGTTCCAACTTTTGCCTTCCAGACCGAATATTCCTGAGCATTCCAGCCAGGATGACGTGAACCGGATAACAAGAAAATCTAATTATACTTAGCTATATCTGATCCTGCAGCTCTGCAGATATCAACAGACAATTCTGGAAGTATTTGACGGAAACTTAATGAAAGAACCAATAAGATTCACTCTGTGAAAGGCGTGGAGATGTTCGCACGCTAAGAAGTTAAGATACCTCTTAGGCACCTTCCAGCGCACCTCTTAGCTAGAAGGGGATTTAGTTTGGGGTCTTCTTTTCCAAAGTGTCAGAAAGATCTTTTCTTGTTTATACATCCTGGTCGCTCTTTTATTACCTTCTCTACTACCAACCTAAAATAAGTAGAGCCCAATATTCCAAACCAAAAATATATTTCACCAAAAGTAAACATTTTGAGGCTCCACTTAATAAAATAACACTTTTAAGAGATAAAAACAGGGCACATTCTGAAAAAAGTTTTTTATGTTATTATTATTATTATTATTATTATTATTATTTGCCCCACGTATGGAAGCCAATTTGAAGAAGTTATTGTCTTTACGTTGTTGCTGCTACGTATGACGTCAATTTGAAGTAGGTTGTATTGAAGGAGTTGTATTATATTTCAACTATTGGGGAGCCGAACTTGAAGTAGTTGCAATCGCACTTATAGTACCCGGTTTCCGGTAGCCTTCGCCCCAAGTTTAAAAATATTAGCTTTGTAATTTGACTGTTTCTTTAGATATTACATATTTATATTTGCCTCGGCTGCGTCAGTATTATTGTTAGAGACATGTTTCTCTTTGTAGGGTTGTGGTACGACTGAAGAATGTAGGCTTACACAGATTTTAAGCTTTAATTCACTCCATTTTTATTAATCCTTGACACAAATTAAATATCACTTCACTGATATAGAGAGCTGTGAGATTCTTTTACTTAATACTTGCACTTTTTAACACATAAAACTATTTTCGTCTCATACGAATACGCAATTAATTTCTGGAGGACACATCTCGCGTCTGGTTATGATCACTGTCTAGAAGCAACACATCTGGTTATGAGCACTGTTTGGAGGCAACTGAATTGATTTCAACCGTATAAAATTTTAAATTTCTGTATTTCAAGTCTCTGATTGTGTAATCCTACTCCAATAGAATACCTTCATTTAACTAAAGCTTTTTCTGGTTGTTGATTTGCTATTTTTAAACTGTCTGAAAATTTACATTATTGCTGCTCTAATAATGACTAGTAGCATTTAAATTTCCTTACTCATTATTGCCTCAAGGTTACCTCATTGTTACCTCATTGTTGGAAACTTTAAACTTATTATTCTCACAGCTCCTACATTATTAAATTACGTAATGCATTCACATAACATTATTACACATGGATACAATAATATAAACATATACAATGACTGTAATATACAATTTTTAGATATTGTTACATGCACATTGTTTTAAGGCGGGCTGTTATTAAAATTTATATGTATATAATTTGATTCAAATCTATTAGTGTTAAAAATACTGCCTCAATTCATATTGTGACTTTGTTTAGTTTTTAAAATGTCATCAAAACTCCTAATGTTACTTCACTGTTTTCATCTGATTTACTATCATTAACTTCACTTATTTCACACTGTTCACTTCACTAATATGAACTAGTTGAAATTCGCTTCACTTCACTTTGTTCGTAACGCAGCCTCTTTTTTCGGAGGCTCACTAGCTGGAGAGTTTAACACAAGAACTCCAATATGTCGCAGAAGCAAATCTCACAGCTGTCATCACAAACTCGCTGGGAGAACGGCACTTTTCGTCATATATGGGCTTTATAGGAAATGGAATCTTCCATATACACTCTAGAACTATCTGGGCACACGTTCTATTGGGGTAAAAGGTTTCTAGAATATTCTGGTTATCTGCCGATAGTACTTCTGGTGTTTACGCCGGGCACGAGCGCGACTTATTTTGTTTATCTCCGGTTGTCTGGGACCGACCTCCCGAATACCCTGTGCCATAGCCGCTGCATCACATAATGACTGTCTTCCCTCTATAGTTTATTTTTATATAGCTTGTACACAGTATTCTTACAAAACCATATTTTTCTTTCTGCTTCATTAAAGTTTGCAGAAATAGTTTCAAGTAGCTAGCCTTGAGATAAAGAAAAGCGAAGTCAGATGTTTGAAAGCGAATTGCTATATACCGGTCTTCAAATTATAACTTTTCCATGACATATTGAGAAACATCAGAATGACAATACTATAAAAAATCTGAAGTGTTACACTCACATGACTTTCTCTACTCTTGTACAAACTATTTTTACAAACGCTTATTCTCCATATGCTTCATGTTAATTCAGATGTTAATCTTATTGCTAATTTGCTTGTAGATGCAAGGGGAATTGGTAGGCTTTAAGCGAGAGTAAAATATTTTAAGAGCTGGTTGCTATGTGGAGTATTCAATTCTCTTTGCATTACCAGAACAAAAAAAAACTGAATAACGAATTTGAGAAAAACTATAAGTATTGGAAAATTTAAGGGGATAACAAGCAATATCTCGAAAATGGTTCACTAAACAAAAAAAAATGTATATGGCATAAATTTTGTATTTTAAGGCGATCTACATTTTTTGTGTATTAAAATTTTGTCTATCTCTTATAATTTACCAGTTATCCAAAAGTTGTTCACAATGAAGAATACTTTTGGAGACATTCCCAGAAAATTCGAGATATACATTTCATTTGTCGCAAAAACATCTTATACATATGATATATTAATCAAAATCGTTATAGCCATTTTTGAGAAAATTAAAGTTTCGCAAAATGTTCCATGTAAAGGGTAGTCTGGGGTGGGGGGATTTTCTTGAAAACTTTCGTGTCGCATCTCTGGAAGATACTAAAGCTAAATACCAAGTTTGGTGTTTATCCGACTGTTCGTTTCTGAGTTATGCTGTTCACAGACACACACACAGACACACACCGGACATGTTTCCAAAAATGTTTCTTTTGGATTCAGGGTGTCTCAAAACATATATTTCCGGTGAATTCTCGGTATCGAATTTTTGGGTGGAATACAATACTTCCCCTACTTACTATACGCAGTAGAGAAGGTAAAAATGAAAAAGTAGTGATATATTCAAACTAATAGTAACAGATATCTCATAAATGGCTGATACCGCAAAAATTATTTAAAATAGATTGTGTGTTAAAGAGATCCAACATTTTTGTGTAATGCGAGCGCCTGCAAGTTTACTTGTAGGCCGCAGGTGACCGTATCCCAGCACCTGGGCGGAGCCCTCGACTGGGCTTCAGAACAATAGGTGCGCTTACCCGTAGTTTTTAGTGTTCCAGCAGATTACTTTCAGCCGTTTCCAGTAGCTTCCCCTTCTAGAACATATCGTTTTGTATGCGCAGAATATAAAAGGGGACTGCTGTTGCACGGGGCTTCAGTTACTTAAGCAGTTACGAGATTAAGTGCAGTTAAGAAGTCGAAGAGTTTAAACAATTAAAAGTGAACAGTGCGGAGTGCAATTTAGTTGAGCGTAGCGTCTCTGCAGTTCAGTTATGATTAGATTTGACGGATCAGTTGTGTTCTGTTCAGAGTGTGTGTCAAAAGTGTAGGTTTGTGCTATGTTGAGCACCTAAGTGACAAATAAAATGTGTTTAACACAACTGGTGTTCTCATTCGTTACAGATCTGTTGTGGTTCACCAGTCATACAGAATTACACAACATTGTTTCTGAATGAAGAAGACTCCACAATATATTACAAGAAGAATTAAAGATATACAATTTATTTATAACGTAAATATTTTAGGTATGTGGTGTTTTAATAAAAATCTGATGTGATATTTTCACATGATTTTCTCAGTCCTCTATCGTTTATTAGTGGGTATACAAATTGTTCTTTCTCAAGATTATTTTTCTATCAACTATATTTTAATCCAAATTAACCTTTGCAGAAATAGCTACATTACACATTTCATTATAGATACAAAGAGAACAGTGATAGTCAAATGTTTAAGAACAGGACGCCATATACTGGCCTAAAAGTTCCATACTGTTCCATGCAATCGCGGAAAACAACTGTATGTTGAAGGGACTTTAAAGGCATGACTAAGGAGTGAATAATTCAAATCTTTAATAACGGATAACTCAGAATCAGGTTGTGCCACAAAAAACTTATTTAAAACATTGTATGCTTTGAGGCAGTGTTTTTAACACTTAAATGATTTCAGTCTAATTATATAATATGTAAATTCAATACCAGCCCGCCTTAAAGCAATATATGTATGTAACAATATATAAAAAGTGTATATTACAGTCATTGTATATATTTATATTATTGTATACATGTAATAATGTTATCTGAATGTACTACGTAATTTAATAATGCAGGAGCTCTGAGAATAATAGGTTAAAAGTTGCTACAATGAGATAACAATGAGGTAACCTTGAGGCAATAATGAGTTTGAGAGTTTAATGTTACTTATGATTCTTAGTAACAATAATGTATTTTAGTGAAAGTTTATAAAAATAGCCAAACAATAAGCAGAAGAAGCTTTAGTTAAATAAAGGTATTGCATTGGATTAGGAATAGCCAATTAGAGACTTGAAATATAGAATTTACAAATTTAGGCGCAAGAAATCAAGTCAGTTGCTTGCAGACAGCGTTACTAACCAGATGCAAAAAGTGTCCTCAAGATATTTAATACGTATTCCTGTGAGAAGAAAATATGTTAAAAAACGAAAGAAATTAATTAAAGAATCTCTCAGTGGTGTTATTTAAATCGTATCAAGTATTAATAAAAGGAGTAAAGTAAAATTATAAGCTGTGTAAGCCTACATTCTTAGTCGCTCCACAACTCTGCTAAGAGATACGTGTCTCTAAAAATAATACTGACGCAGCCGAGGCAAACATAAATATTATATTTAAAGAAACAGTAAAAATACATTTGGGGCGAAGGCTACCGGAAACTGTTTACCATACGTGCAAGCAACTACTACTATTTCCCCAAAAGTTGAAATACGATACAACTCCTTCAATACAACAAAATATCTTTTTCAGATTTAAAGAAATCTACATATTTTATGTAATGGAATTAATTGCTCTTTCACACAAGCCGTGTGTTGGAAAGGGTTGGAAAGGTAGAATCAGATACCTGAAGAATTCAATGCCATAGCCGGGATTTGGCGACACATTTTTTATAAGTACTTAAGAACGGGCTTTTAGTTTCAACCACTATTAGGTCAATTAATGGAATTAATTGTTCTTTCACACAAGCCGTGTTTTGGACAGGTTGGAAAGGTAGAATCAGATGACTGAAAAATTCAATGCCATAGCCGGGATTTGAACCACGGATCTCCAGGTCTCCGTCCGGTTGCTCTAACCAATGAGCTACCATGGCATATTCTATGTAGTATGTTTTTGTCTATCGCTTAACGTTTATTAGTTATAAAAGACTATAAAAACTTCCATCCTAATGAAGAAAAGTCAATAGGCTATTCCCTGAAAATTCAAAATATACTTTAATCAAAATTGTTACAGCCACTGTTTGGAGAATGAAAACTTTCGAAGAATTTCCATGTAAATGGAAGTTTTTTGTGGCGGAATTTTGATGAAAATCTTCGTGTCGCATCTTTGGAAGGTATTGAACCTAAATATTAAGTTTGGTATTTATCTGACTTTTCATTTTTGAGTTATGCTGTTCACAGAGAGACACACACACGAACACAATGCTTTATTTGGATTCAGGGTGCCTAGAAACATGTATTACCTGTGAAATCTCGGGTAGATATCGGAATTTTTGGGTAGAATGCAATGCTTACCCTACTTACTCTACGTAGTAGAGAAAGTAAAAATCGTTAGAGCCATACTTGAGAAAATAAAAAAAGCATAAGATTATCCATTTAAAGGGTATTTTGAGGTGTGAGGTTTCTTAAAAATCTTTGAAAAGTGTTGATCTTAAATATAAGTTTGGTGTTTATTCGACATTTCATTTTGAGTTATATTGTTCACAGGCACACACGGTACCTTCATACACACAGACCTTTTTAAAACAAAGTGCTTTTTTGGCTTCAGAATCCTCGAAACATGTATTTGCGGTGAAAACGTGATATTGAATTTTTGGGAGTAATGCAATATCTCCTGTTCCTGCTCGGTTACTGTTAGAGAAAGTTGTGAACGATAGTGGTCAGAGAATATAATGTGAATGTAATAACTCATTGCTATTCTTTACTTTCTCTACCATGTACATGCATGTAGCTAGAAGTATTGCATTCCACCTAAAAATCAGATGCTTACATTTCACCGAAAATACATGTTTTAAGGCACCGAGTAAAAGAAGAAATACCATTACATTTTTCTACCACGTACATGTATGTATATTGCATTCCACCCAAAACTTGATACCAAGATTTTACCGGAAATACGTGTTTTGAGCCCTCCAAAATCCATAAAAGGCATTTTTAGAAAACTTTCCCTGTGTGTATATGTGTAAACTGCACAATTCTAAAACGGAAAGTGGGATAAATATGAAACTTGGTACTTAGGTTCAGTACCTTACAAACTTTATGAAAATCCTCCACCCCAAACTACCGTTTATATGGAACATTTTTTGAAATCTTTTATTTTCTAAAAAATGGCTCTAATTATTTTGATTAAAATACCATATATTGGAGATACATACATGAAAAATAATCTGATGTGTTACACTCACAATACTTGCTCTACTCTTGTACAAACTATTTTTACAAACGCTTACTCCATCTAATTCATGTTAATCGAGATAAGCATTTGCAGACCCTATTTTATTGCTAATTTTCTTGTAGGCGCAGGTGGAATATAGTAGGCTTTAAGCGATAGTCAAATCTTTTAACAGATGGTTGCTATGTGGAGCATTACATTCTCTTTGCATGTCCAGGACATAAAAAAAATCTATGTGTTACACTCACATGACTTTCTTTACTCTTGTACAAACTATTTTTACAAACGCTTATTCTCAATATGCTTCATGTTAATCGAGATATCGAGATGTTAATCTTATTGCTAATTTTCTTGTAGATGCAAGGGGAGTTGGTAGGCTTTAAGCGATAGTCAAATATCTTAAGAGCTGGTTGCTATGTGGAGTATTCCATTCTCTTTGCATTACTAGGACAAAAAAATGAATAACGAATTCCCATTTGAGAAAAAGTATAAGTATTGGAAAATTTAGGGGAATAACAAGCAATATCTTGAAAATGGTTCACTCAACAAAACAGACATATGACATAAGTTGTGTATTTTAACGGGATGTACATTTTTTGTGTATTAAAATTTTGTCTATCTCTTATGGTTTACCAGTTATGCAAAATTCGTTCACAATTAAGAATACTTTTGGTGACATTCCCAGAAAATTCAAGATATACATATTATTTGTCATGAAATTATCTTATATATATGATATTTTAATCAAAATCGTTAGAGCCATTTTTGAGAAATTTAAAATGTTCGAAAAATTTTCCATGTGAAGGGCAATCTGGGGTGGGGGAATTTTATTAAAAACCTTTGTGTCACATCTCTGGAAGATACTGAACCTAAATATCCAGTTTGGTGTTTATCCGACTGTTATTCTGTTCACAGACAGACAGACACACGCACGGACATGTTTCCAAAAGTGTTTTTTTTTGGATTCAGGCGGTCTCAACACATATATTGCCGGTGAAATCTCGGTTTCGAATTTTTGAGTGGAATACTATACTTCTCCTACTTACTATATGAAGTAAAGAAAATAATAAGCTTTCGTAATAATGATTTTTATACCCACTAATAAGCGATAGAGGGTAGAGAATATAGCGCATCAGATGTTTTTCTTCGGCGTGCTAGAAATTCTGTTGTCGATTATCTTAGATATCTGAAGTAAAATGTGCAGGCAATAATAACATTTTATAGAGAAAAATCCAGCTAATATATCAGCACGAGAGACTGTTTGTCTAGTGCTCAGCTTCATGGAAGACCTACATCGCAAACCCAGTTGTTAAAGTGCACCACAAGTTTGAAAGTTCGCAAATGGCAAAATAAGATGTATTTTAGGGTGAAGATGGAAAGAAGAAAGTTGCACGGACGGGGGGTGGGAAACAGAGTTTGAGAAAGTTTGTATCTGAACGTGTCATACGTCCGCCATCCAACAGAAGCCAGGTTGCCTGGAGCTTCATCCCTTATTACTTCGTTTGAGTAACACAGAGCAGGAGATATAGGTACGAGTCATCATGGGTGAAATTGGATGACATAAAAGAAAATATCTGTAATATAACAGTCATGGTATTTTCTCGTTTCTATATTTCTATTAATTCCAAGGTTCCATTTGGATAATGCTTTTGTCCAGCATATGCGAATAACTATATTCCCACAGCTCTTCTACATGGGATGATGAAACTAGTTGTATAACGGCTTCTTTAGGGGCATTGCATTTGCATTCCTAACTCTGTAGTTGACATAAAAACATTATCTCACTCACTACTGGGCTTTCAATTAACGTTCCTAAACAAAGCCTCTCCCCTTCGTCGAAAGTTGAGGCAGTATTTTTAACACTTAAATGATTTCAGTCAAATTACACAGGGTTATTCTAAATTAGTTACCTGATAATAAAGCTAAATTATACATAGTTGTCTTACGCAGTTTATTTCCATTTCCATTACATACATTGACATTAACATTAAGTTTTATTTGCAATGTTTACAAATGTTCAATGTGACTCCCTTTTGTCATTTCCATTACATACATTGACATTAACATTGTTTTATTGGCAATGTTTAGAAATGTTCAATGTGACTACCTTTTGTCACTCGGCAGAGGTTTTGGAATGGTCAGCTCCAAACTTGCTGTAGTTGTAGACTTCTTTGGACTTCATACACAAGTTCTCAGGACTTCCACAACGTGGCCTGCTACAGGAGGGCGTCCCTGTCCTTTCTCTCGGTGTCCCACACAACCTGTTTCTACGAATCGATCATACCATGTTTTGATAGTTTTCAACTGCGTGGGAATTTTTTGATACTTTGTACGAAAACGTCTTTGTGTGGTAATTTGCGATTTAGTTTCATGAAACCACAGACAACACTGCGCGCGCTCCGCACCATGGAGCCACTCCACTCCATGGCGACTGCTAACTAGGCTCCAGGTGTTGCGAGTGCTTCACATTTTCCCGCCAGACGAGCGAGCAAGGGCATGTAGCGAAGTCTGGCGACCATGTTTAAAACTTGATGATATGACATAAGGTTTGATGAACTTCGGAATAAATTTCCGTCAACAGTTTCGAAATAATTCATTTATACTTTCAGGTAACTAATTTAAAATAACCCTGTATAATATGTAAATTATTATTTTTACCACCCAAATGTATGTAACAGTCATTGCATAGACTTATATTATTGTAAACTGTTCAATAATGCTATGTGAAGGTATTACATAATTTAATAATGTAGGAGCTGTGAGAATAATAAGTTAAAAGTTGCGAACAATGAGATAACCTTGAGGCAATAATGAGTTTGAGAGTTTAACAGTAGTACTTGTGATTATTGGAGTAACAATAATGTAATTTTAGTGACAGTTTATAAAAATAGCCAATCAACAACCAAAAAAAGCTTTGTAAAATGAAGGTATTCTATTGGAGTAGGATTAGCCAATCAGACTTGCAATACATAAATTTACAAAGTTTAGGCGCTTGAAATCAGTTCAGTTGCCTCCGAGCAGTGCTCATAACCAGACGCGAGAAAATTAATTACATATTCCTGTGAGACGAAAATAGTACACGTGTTAAAAAGTGCAAGTATTAAATAAAAGAATCTCATAGCTCTCTATATCAGTGAAGCGCTATTTAATTTGTGTCAAGGATTAATAAAAATGAGTGAATTAAAACTTAAAATCTGTGTAAGCCTACAATCTGTGTCGCATCACGCCCTGCCAAGACATCCATGTCTCTAAAATAATACTGACGCAGCCGAGGGAAACATAAATATATTAAATATTTAAGGAAACATTCAAATTACAAAGTTAATAATTTTTTAAACTTGGGGCAAACTCAATATAAAGAAAATAACATCTTCAAATTGGCTTGCAAAGCGTGATGCAAATAAAGTAAAATACTCATCTTCTTCAAACTGACTTTCAATAACGTAACAAAACACCTTCTTTAAAGTTTAGACTATTTATAGTTTGTAAAAGAAATAGAAAGTGGATCGACTCGGCGCTGATCCAGTGAGGATGTTGTATCTATGTCCAAAAATGGGGGGCCTCCTCCTCCGGGAGGGAGGAGGAAATCAAAGGAGACACGGGCGGCCGGAACCAGGAGTGATGGCCCAGCAATGACGGTCCGTATACTGCGGCAACCAGCCGAATGCTGAGGGTTGGAGACAGTTCCACAGAGAGCATCCTTTTTCTCTGCCACGCCGCACCAAAAAACCATCACCGACACTTTCAACCCTAAAACAGACATAACGGGGTCAAGAATGAATGAAATGATGATTGGAACGAAATGGAGGGACAAAAAATTCGGGAGCTGATAGAACCACTACTAAGAGAACTAAAAAAAAAATAACTAATGGACCATAGTGGGCAATACTGTGAATTTTGCATCACTTGTTTATGTTAAACAAAAAGGAATTTGAATACTGAATCGTTGAGGCAGTATTTTTAACACTTAAATGATTTCAGTCTAATTATATAATATATAAATACAATAACAGCCCACCTTAAAGCAATATATATATATATATATATATATATATATATATATATATGTAACAAGATATAAAAAGTTTATATTACAGTCACTGTATATGTTTATGTTATTGTATACATGTGTAATAATGTTATGTGAATGTATTACGTAATCTAATAATGTAGGAGCTGTGAGAATAATATGTTAAAAGTTGCTAACAATGAGGTAACAATGAGGTAACCTTGAGGCAATAATGAGTAAGAAAGTGTAATAATGCTACTAGTCATTCTTGGAGCAACAATAATGTAATTTTTATGACAGTTTATAAAATAGCCAATCAACAACCAGAAAAAAGCTTAAGTTAAATAAAAGTATTCTATTGGATTAGGAATAGCCAATCAGAGACTTGAAATACAGCAATTTACAAATTTAGGCGGTAGAAATCAAGTTTGTTGCTTGTAGACAGCGCTCATAATTGGACGTGTTGGTTGTAAACAGTGTTCCTAACCCGACATGAGATGTGTCCTCGAGAAATTTAATACGTATTCAGTGTGAGACGAAAAAATAGTTTACGTGTTAAAAAGTGTAAGTATTTAATAAAAATAATCTCACAGCTTTCTCTCTATATCAGTGAAGAGTTATTTAAATCCTGTCAAGCATTAATAAAAAGGAGTGAAGTGAAATTATAATCTGTGTAAGTCTACATTCTTCAGCTGCATCACCTCCCTGCTAATACATTCATGTCTCTAAAAAAATATAAATACTGACGGAGCAGAGGCAACCATAAATATATAATATTTAAAGAAACAGTCAAATTGCAAAGTTAATATTTTTAAACATTGGGTCGAAGGTCACCGGGTACCATACGTGGTTACAACTACTTCAAGATCGGCTCCCCAACAGTTGAAATACAATACAACTCCTACTTCAAACTTGCTTTCCATACGTGAAGCAACAATCTATTTCATCGTAAAATATGTATGTAAGTAGGAAAAGGATAGAACAAGTAAAGTGAGGGGCAGACTCTATCTGGAAGCTAACGCACAGAGCTAGAAATGAAAAGGTGTTAGAGGGATCCAAGAAAACTAATAATCAAACACATAACCAATGGTACACCATTTGGAGTGTGTCGCTCACATTCGTAATGTAATAATAAAAGCTCTAGCAGACCAAATAGATAACAAAAAAAGGTTCAGGTCATTAATAATGCTGTAGGCCTCTGACAGGAAAACGTTTGCGCGGTGTTCTGCTCTCCGGAGGACTGAGGAGGGATAGCACATGACAGCTCACGATGATGTCATAAATACATCTACTATCTATATTAAAAACATCGCGTAAGTTAGGATCCCAGCATGTTTCACTTGGAAGAGTGTGTAAGGGTTTTCTAGTGATTTATTAAGTAATTTACAACGCCCAGTAAGAAAGGAAGAACTCTACACTGTCAATCCCGCAAAATAGATGCCAACGTTGTTAAAATCTGTGACGAAGAAAGCAATCAAAAGCAGCTGGACATTCAGCGTTGCTAGCAGAAGAGCGTCTGTTTTCTAAGAGGCCTTAAATCGTATTGATATGTTGAAAGTAGAGCCGTAATCTCAGATAACGATAGAATGTTGATGTTAACACAATCCTTACAGAGAGAGGAATACCGTAAGTCCAATTCCACCAGTCAGCTATGCAATTTATTGCTTCTGATAAATATTGTCACACTTACCAATACTAAGCTTATAATTTAGATTTTAGTTCGTTGCTTACTCACGCAATAAGGGGTTAAGATACTATGTCTTAACCTGCATTTCCTGCAGAGAAAATACATGCCTATGTGAACATTTGCGTTCATATGTTGACTTTGAAAACACAGGCGAATAAATCAACTTCTAAAAATACTTGTTGCTCTAGTGATTATATTAAATATTTACATTCACCCTTGTATTTCAACTTGTTTATTTTGTTGGACATTCTCTCTCTGAAACGGGAGTTAGGCATTTTTTTGTATTTGTTTAGTCCAGGACGGAAGTTAAACATTTAAACTTTACGTGTACCTTATTTAATGCATGCGTGCCCTGGAACTTTTGGCAAATAAATAAATGATGTAGCCTAAAGGTGTGATGCGAAGGACAAGAGCCCTGTTTACCTCTGTTTACCGAAGTACCTTGAATGACTAATGGTTTAGCTGTGGATAGTGCCCATCACGACGCTCAAGTTTTGGGGGTGGAGGTTTTAATCTCTCGCTTTTTAGCGCGAGTTTCTCTCCAACCCTTTTCATCCATCAAAATGATTTTAATGCATACTCACCCTTGCAGAGAGGCTAAGAGATAAAAGCCTGCACTATGCACAAAGTGAGATAAAACACCCTACTTGTGTTGGTAATTATTTAAGGTCGTCTTTCAGAAAAACCGTAGTCCTAGGTTCGTTTCACAGCGTTACAAGTTTTGAGTTGCCATGACAACGTGACGTCATAGCTCTTGCTGTTTGCAGATATGTAGCCAACTTGGTGAACACAATTTTCTGCGTGTTAGGTTTATTTCTGCCGCCCACAGCTTCTATGTGTATTTGTCTCATGAATTCAGGAGTGTGACCTGGAAGCCAATATGCTGATATGTCAGCACGGGCCTCATAACTCAACTGTTTACTTTCAAAATAGCGCACTTCTGTAAGCGGCAAGATGTGCAGCATTAGAACCCATTCACAACGAAGCTTACATTGGTTTTTGCTGTTACTATGAAGTAATGCATCGCTTCGCTGCGCATGCAGGTATGTTCTGGCGAGGAGACAATACAGGTTTTGTCAACCTTTCATTGTAGGAAGAGGTAGCTGATAAGCAGAAGGCCTGTTCATATTGTTTTGCTGTTATCATTTAAATACCTAGGATTTGCAAAACGTTTAAACATAAAATAAATAACAAGGTTGCATTAATCAAATTGTGGAAGCAACACCTCCACTTCCTCAAAATCTGCCATCCTCCATGGTTTAGGGGTACCACGCTAACCTCTGGTTCCCGAGGTCGCAGGTTCAAACTCGGCGGAGGGCGATTAATTTTTCTCGGGTGTAAAAATCCTTAGCATGGCTTCCTTCGGAAGGTAAGTATAGCCGGTGGTTCCAAGTCGTAGATTTACGACACGTAAAAGAACCTCAAGCCTGATAAAGAGGTCTTTGTGCAAAATTAGTGGTCTTTTATGCCCAATATAGAATGGGACGCTAAGGACCACAGCAGTTAAAGAGCGTCCATAATAAAACTCGACTTAATTTTTTCCTCAAAATCAGAGTACAGTGCGTTAAGAGCAACCGGTAAGAGCACTGGCATATAGATTTGAAGGTCCGTGGTTCGAGTCCAGGCGTTGGCGTTGAATTTTAAAATCTGATTCGGCATTCCAATTACACTATTGCTTGTTTATTACGTTTCCAGTCGTAGTTAAAAGAATAAAGGAGTATGGGCAATATATTTTGGCGGCAAATAACTAAGCATACCAGAGCTTACTTGGTTTAGCCTGAGCTCATGGCGAGCGATCACATCTTTTAACGAAGAAGGCATAAGAATCTGTCCCTGGTGTAGTGGAAGAAACTTGGGTTCAGTTCTGGCGCGCTGCACAAGATACAACATTCTTTGTTAACCCAAGGAGAGGGTTACAAGCTTATATCGCTCCACTTTTAGAAGAAAACTTGATGTAAATACATGATGTTCTAACTAACCGCGATACGCGGAAAACCAAAGCACACCATAACATACAGTCCCTTAAATATGCGCGATTATCTGTGAAGTTTCAAGATGTTAAATCAAACTCGAGCTTTTGATTAATATGAAATAGTAAACAATAGGAACAGTAGAACTAAAGAAGTTGTTTCCTTCAATTATGTGTGGTGTTTCACACCCCTCTTCTGCATTCACACGATACCGATGAGCAGTCAGAACACGCTAAATATGTCTGCTTAGCTTGGCAAGTGATAATAAAGTTGATATAGTGAAGCATTCTAACGTATACCGTTAAAAGCGGCGAGTTTGAGTTGCTTGTTAAAAGAAATTCTGATGTGTTACACTCACATGACTTTCTCTACTCATGTACAAACTATTTTTACAAACACTTATTCTCCATATGCTTCATGTTAATCGAGATGTTAATCTTATTGCTAATTTTCTTGTAGATGCAAGGGGAATATGGTAGGTTTTAAGCGATAGTCAAATATTTCAACGCCGGTTGCTATGTGGCGCATTCCATTCTCTTTGCATGTCCAGGACATAACAAAAATCTGATGTGTTACACTCACATGACTTTCTCTACTCATGTACAAACTATTTATACAAACGCTTATTCTCCATCTACTTTATGTTAATCGAGATAAACATTTGCAGACTCTATCTTGTTGCTAATTTTCTTGTAAATGTAAGGGGAATATATATTTACAAGGGCAATATAGAAATACAGTAGCCTTTAAGCACATACATACCCCTTAATAGCTGGTTGCTAGGTGCAGCACCATTCCCTTTCCCACAGATTAATACTCTTTGCATATCCAAGTCAAAAAAATTAATAACGAATTCCCATTTGAGAAAATAGTATTGAAAAATTTAAGGGAATAACAAGCAATATCTCGAAAATGGTTCACTCAACAAAAAAATCTATATGACATAAATTGTGTATTTTAAAGCGATCTACATTTTTTGTGTAGTAAAATTTTGTCTATCTCTTATGGTTTACCAGCTATGGAAACGTCGTTCACAATGAAGAATACTTTTGGAGACATTCCCAGGAAATTCAAGATATATATTTTATTTGTCATAAAAATATCTTAAACATATGTTATTTTAATCGAAATCGTTAGAGCCATTTTTGAGAAAATTAAAATTTTCGAAAAATCTTCCATGTAAAGGGTAATCTGGGGTGGGGGGATTTTCTTGAAAACCTTCGTGTCGCATCCTTGGAAGATGTTGAACCTAAATACTAAGTTTGGTGTTTATCCGACTGTTCGTTTCTGAGTTATGCTGTTCACAGACAGACACACAGACAGACAGACACACGGACACACAGACACACAGACACACACACGGACATGTTTCCAAAAATGCTTTTTTGGATTCAGGGGTCTCAAAACATGTATTTCCGGTGAAATCTCGGTATCGAATTTTTGGGTGGAATACAATAATTCCCCTACTTACTATACGTAGTAGAGAAAGTAAAAACAGATAAATTAACAATAAAAATCTCACAAACAAAACAGAAGAAGAGAAAAATCTTGTTCACAGGCACATGCTGTTGTCTACTACACAAAGATACACTGGCCCCTAAGCCAACAAACCCTCCCTCTCCCAATCTTGACCCACTTCCTTACACTCCGATCTGAGCTGCATAACGTTTTGTAAAATGTCCCCCTTTCTCCTCCCAGCAAGGTCCAACCAGCTTGTAACCCTCTCCTTGAGTTAACAAAGGAACCTGAAAGATATTTTATCCTCAATAGCAATAGAAAAGAAACAGACGTAAGCTAGAATTAGAAAAAAGCAAAACGTTTACCAAAAGCTCACATTCGTAGAAAAGTGCACGAGGTTTTCTTTAATAATGAACCGCTAACGTCATAGTCTTAAATTCTGTCAACGATTTGTTAGAAATTGCATTTAGGCTTGTAGAGAGAAATTTATTTTGAGTGAGTTTTACTTTAATTAACCTCTATTTTATTTCACTGTTTGTATTATTATTATTATTATTATTATTATTATTATTATTATTATTTGAATAGTACGCCATTCTCTTGCATTAAAAACGAGGCATGAGTCCACGTGAATTTGTTTGGGCTTGCTTATCAAGCTGATAAGAACACGAGGCTAACGCGGAGGGATACACAATGCTTTGTTTACACCAAGTCCGGTTCTAACATTGAATCAATTATAGTTGGGAGCGGAGGAGGGTGAAGCGATTGATACATTTTTACAAAAAATGTTGTAGCTCAGATTGGAGTGTAAGAAAGAACGGGAGGAGGAGAGTTAGTGCCTTAGTTCGAGATGGTAATTTGAAGGCGAAGATCAGGACTGTATTCTGGGTGTGATAGCGGTTTGACTGCTTCCAATTTCTGAATTTTTGTCGTGGTTGTTCGTACTGTATGAGGGTGTTGTATTATCCTGCTACAAGAGAACTATTTCGGTTAACTAATACTGAGTATCCGTTTCAAAATTTCATGAACCGTTCCAGTTGTAAATAATAATAATAATAATAATAATAATAATAATAATAATAATAATAATGATTTGCATTGAATGTACGCCCTTTGGAACAAACTCGCAATGAATTAGTCCTTCAAAATTTCACCAGACACACAGTTTGGAGCCGAATTGTTTCTTTTTAATGGTGAGTTTGGCAGGTTGACGGAGAATGAGCCACTATTTCGAGGCGCCAGGGTTGCTGTAATAGATCCATTTTTCGTAATATGTCACAATTCTTCTGATAAATCTATCATTCATGAGATTACAGATAAACTGACCACAGATATCCACTCTACGTTGAGATGTCAATTTATTGAGGTACAGATCTATAGCTTGTGTTTGATTTTACAAGTTTCTCAATCTGGTGATGTATGGTATCTTTTGAAAGCCTACAAGTACTTTTTGCGGTTTTCTTCCAAAACTCTGCGTGTATTCTCAATATTGTTATACACCGGGATGAGGCCAAAATGTTTGCAGCTAAAATATTAAATTTGGTTACCTCGGCATAAACATTGGGGGACGTAGCATCAGTGGCAACCGAGAGATCCCAGGAGCTTGCTGCACAAACTTAAAGCATACGAGGGATATTTATAAATAATACACATAAATTCACATTTAAATCTGGTTTATTATAAATTTATCTTGGTGCTACTACGTGGTTCCCAAAAGAATACAGACAAACACTGGGGTGGATGCCTCACGGTCCACGCACGCTACATACAAACTACATACTCTCAAGATATACACTAGACTGACGCTATTCACAGACCCACGCTATCAGACAAAGAGCCTCTTCACTTAACCTGCCTTCACCCCCTTAACTAGGAATTGGAGGGAAATATGCCGCGCCGGACAAGAATTCAAAGTTACAAACGAAATAATTAGTTCAATAATATCAATACACAGCAATAATGTGTCCGACGCGACAATACACACACACATACGCTATAATATACCATAATTTAGGTCTTCCAGAACATGGTAAATCTTTAGTATTTTCTTCTCCAGTGTTGAAACGCTGGAACCATCGTTGTGCCATACGCTTTCCTTTGTACCGGGAAACGGTTTTTGGGCGACATTTGCAGCGGGAAGTCGTTGATCAATAGCATCTGGAAACCGTCGTTCCTTTGGTTGATGCTACCTGCGGCAGGTTCTCGTCCTCGGCTATGGATGCTCGTCGGCTGCTGTGTTTTCCATAGCTAATTTTTCTCTATATAGCTAATTCTTGGTTCTCAGGGTTATCATGGGTGAGGCAAATTAAAAGTATACCGCATTTCCCTTAAAAATGTGGTTTTTTTATCAATTTAAGTATTTATGGGCCGCTAGCTTTTTGCATTACACCTATCCTACCATCTGAATAAATCAGGAGCCTAAACTAACTGCACACGCCTTCCCACACATATGCACGCACGTGCATTTGTCATCAAGAGCGTAGCACTTTGTGTCGACGAAATTCTAGAAGAGAGAGAAAATCTGGGGCTTTAAAATGTAACGACGTTTCTAATTGGTCCTCAGACCGTGTTACTTTAACATGTATGAGGATATTCTACTTCAAAGTTTTGCGCTTACGCGTCATGAAGCGGATTCTATATCTCCGTCTCCTAACTGGCTCCCTGTTCATTAGCTTGAGGAAAGGTGGGCTCTACTTGGAATTATATTTTACCTGGAATTTGCTAGCTCGCCCGTTTCTTACAAGCTGCTTTGTATAATTCTTGGTTGTTGAATATTTTAACATGTTTCTTGGTGAATTATATTATTATTATTATTATTATTATTATGTACAATTCTTATATTTGTATGGTATATACCCTTTCACCTTCCACTTCACATATTTTTCGACCCACGGCAGCAGTTTTATAATATTTTTTCCAGTAGTGCTTTAAGAGGTCTTTAATCTCAGACTTTGTAACTTCTATATTGTGACTGTGTATTAACAACTGACGACTGACACATTCTCGGAATATATGCAATACTAGGCATAGCATCTTGTAAATAGCATCGGCGAATAGCCTCTTATAAAACACTAAACCTAAAACCCACATAACTTATTAGACAACCTATTGTTATTATTATAGTTGTCATCACCCTCACTACCACCATAACGCTGTCTGAAATAATGAATATGCATTAAGCGTTTCCTCACTCAAAGAAATGTGGAAAATTGTTGCACTATGCCACAAGGGAATATCTAGTGAATGAAACAGGATGAAACGTTTCGCCTAGCGTAGCTCTGTATGTGCCTTGTTTTAATTCATCACTCGCATTTCCAAGAACACGGGCGTCCGTAAGAACAAAGCTTGGTGCAATTACAAAATGTCAAGTGCAGTGCTCGAGTCTCTTTTTTCTTTTGCACGAGTACAGAGCATCCAACACCTAGGCGATAGATGGATACAGTGAAACAGAACAGAAAACACAAAGGGACGGCATCCAGACAGCGAAATAAAGATTATCTGATGAACTCCTTTAATGAGTTTTCGTATGACAGAGTTTGTTTTCGCGAAATAAAATCAAGTTTATTTACTCACGAAAGTCTTGCGGAAGTCGAGATTCGGTTAATTGATTCTATCTAAATCGAGTTTAAAAGTTTGAGCAGCGTTAAGAGTTGGAGAGGCACCAAAGAATGGGGGACTGCAGCTCGGTTTCACTTCAACTGCTACAATGAAAGAGATCTGTGTATCGACTTTTGAATTGCTGCTAATGGTTCAGGGCAAGAAAGAACTCCACCTCCATAAATTTATAATTGAGTTTTGAGAGGGAAAGTAACTTTATAAACTCTCAATTCAATCCGAATCTACTGATTCAACTAATACTGATCTACTGATCCAACTGTTGAGGCAATATTTTATATCACAACATGCTGTGAATGCCAGAGTGATTATAGTGTAAATTAACATTATTGTATGTACAGGATTTTAGATGTTTGTTAGCCATAAGTATTGTTTGTTAGGCCTAACTGAAACTGACAATAGAAGTGGGTAACAATAAATCGAGGGGGTGAGTTGTTTATCACTAAGAAGAGATAAACAAAATGACGTCAGGGTAGCGCGCCTTTTTTAGAAATGGAGGGAATATCTTCCCTAGAGCATACATGTTAGTAGTAGTGATTGGCTGACCAAAACAGACGCTAAAGTGGGCGCAATTTGGTAATCAATAGGAATTATATATTAAAATGTTTAGGCAATTCGAGGTGAGGGAGTATATTTTCTCGAGCCATAAGCAAGTGTTGCTCAGTTCTGAAGAATCTCTCACGAGGTGCACGTGGCAGAGTTAGTTACAAAAATGTAAAGTACTCGAACTAATTGGTGCGCGGCAACTAAAACGACTGTAATTACATTCAGAAATATCACAGTTTCAGTCAGGCATGTATAAAGATTAAACATGTCAATTATTAATTAAGCGTGGCGGCAATAAAAGTCTGGATTCAATTTTTTTATCAGTGTTATCTTTTAGCAACAACTCCTTTCCGTTTACACACCCTGCTTAGAGACACTTGCTCGACTGAGTTATAATAGCTAGTCGGAGGATAAAGAACCCAAAATTAAAAAAAAACAATTAAAGAATAAGCGCCCAATAAAATAAGATAACACAAGCCATTGAGAACTGCGACACTGTGTGCTAGCGTGAGTATATTATAACCAGTTCCAAAAGTAACGCTCTGCTCCTAGAGAATTTATTGTGTTACAATACGGCAGATACAAGTATGTATATGATGTGAGACCTTGGAACTGTCCCTGCTTCCAAGTTCCAATAGAGGACAACGCCCACTGAAATTTCTCCAGCCAATGAGATATAGATTAAATGCTGTCAACAGCACTTTACGAATTCAGGGGTGCATGACTGAATGCATGGGGAAAGGAGAAGAGGAAAGCAGGAGAAGATCATCTTGCCATTAGTATTAGTAAAATACGAGGAATCACGACTTGACACGAACAAAATCTTGTGTTGCACTCACATGACTTTCTCTACTCTTCTAAAAACTATTTATACAAACGCCTATTCTCCATCTACTTCGTGTTAAAGAGATAAACATTTGCAGAAGTTATCTTATTGCTAATTTTCTTGTAAGTTCAAGGGGAATACGGTAGGCTTTAAGCGATTGGGAAATTCTTTTAAGAGCTGGCTGCTGGCTGGAACATTTCATTCTCTTTGCACGTCCAGGACTTAAAAAAACGAATAACGAACTGCCACTTGACGTAAAAATATAAGTATTGGAAAATTCGAACAAATAACAAGAAATATCTCCGAAATGGTTCACTCCGCAAACAATGTACATGACATAAAGTCTGTATTTTAACGAGATCTACATATTTTGTGTTGTAAACTGTTGTCTATGTCCTACGGTTTACCAATTATACGAAAGTCTTTCAGAACGAAGAATTCCTTTGCGAACATTTCCAGAAAATTCAAGTTATGCCTTTCATTTGCTATGAAAATACCTTAAACATGTGATATTTTAATCAAAATCGTTTGAACCGTTTTTAAGAAAATCATTTTTTTTTAAAAAACGTTCCATGTGAAGGGTAGTCTGGGGTTGGGGGGATTTTCTTGAAAATTTTCGTATCGCATCCTTGGAAGATGCTAAATACAAACACCAAGATTGGTATTTATCTAACTCTTCGTTTTTGAGTTATGCTGTTCACAGACAGACAAACACATACACGGACATGTTCCCAAAAATTATTTGGATTCAGGCACCTCAAAATATGTAGTTCGGTGAAATCTCGGTATCGAATTTTAGAGTGGAATGCAATACTTCCCACACTTACTATATGTAGTACAGAAATTAATACAACAGATACCGTGGGAATTTAATGGGTAGAGTTGATGTGAGATCTGAGTCAGGATTTAGCAACTAAGATATACCAAAATAAAAGAGCATTGAATCTGCCTATAACCAAATGAAACGTATGCAAACCGATGTCAACATGTAATAATCCTCACGTAAGAACGTTTTGCTGTATTTCCTTTGGATGTTATAATAAATATCGCAGGCAGGATACATTATATAATTCTGTAACCAGAGAAAATTGCGTCCAGCTGATATTAGAAATCGGTCACCTAGTATTTTATAATTAACAACTTGGAATACTATTTTTCCGAATGGTCGCAGACTGTTTGTCTTTTCCAAAGAGATGAACTTGGTGGTTTGGGAGCTGGCATAATGGGGATAATTAATACTAGCTTAATATTTGAGTACCAAACTTTTACATCAAACCAATACGAGACGGACTCTCCAAGGGCTGGCGTGGCCGTCGTTGCTAAGCATAGCTCACCACTCGATGTAATGTTTTCTTACTCCTCTCTTGTTGCTTCTAACCTAGGCTTGACCTTTGTTCTGTGCTGATCGCATATGAGTTGTTTCATCATTTCCAAGTATTTTTTACTAAATACCGTCAGGTGAAGTGGTTTTCCGCACTGTTTCCATTATTCCCCGCATTTGATGGTTCGGTTGTTTTTTTCAGCTTGGGTCGGGAGACTTGGGACCGTTTTCTACCGGTGCTAAGTTACACATCTCTGTTTACACATCTCGTGATTGTTTTTTTTAAACTTTATATGGGGTTTTCATATGGGCTCCACCGTTGTTGCTGTTTGCTATAAAATATAATTCTTTGGCGGAGCCATAGACAGGATATTCTTTTGCTAATATTTACAATTGCAACATTTGCGGCTTGGTCAGTTGGGTTCTTTATATACATTTCCGTTGGTCGTTTTAGACAATTTTAATTGTTTTATGTAGTTATTTTGATAGGACTTTATGCGAATGTTTACGTTGTTTGGAGTTTACGCAAATTGTTGTTTGTGTGGCTACTAATCAAAATTGTTAGTTTCTTCAGAGTTTAAGTAAATTTTTAATGTTAAAGTTTATTTTATGTTCTATTTTGTGAGTTACTTATTTACGGCATCACGGGAATTCATTAAAGGTGTGTTAATTATTTAATGGACATTCTAGCGTGAGATGGACAGCTTGGGACATACAGTTAAGTGGGGCAAAGTGCATAAACTACATTACATTATCTTCTCCCCTGTAATAACTAAACTCATATCATAATGTACTGCTGTTCCCAAGTTTATGAGATTGATAATTTTGGAGTTCATGCTGTATATGACGGTGTATATTGTTTTGTGTGAAAAGCCTTTGTGAAGTAAACCTAGTCATAAGACTTTGCCTGTTTTCAATAAGTTCTTTGGGGGTATTCCTGTGTCCTGTATCGGGCTTAGCGTCATCCTATATCCAAAGTCCGAACGATTCCTAGTAGTTTTTTGACAGGTCCATTAAAAAGTGAGTACGTGCCACGTTGGAGAATGCAGTTCACAGGACTTTAATTCAAACAAATAATAGATTGGTCCATCCAGGGATGGTGTGGAACACAGGTGATCAAGAGATTCTGCCAACATTAAATATTGTAAAAACACTGTAGGAAACTAGAAGCGTCAGCATGTTTCAGTGCACTCAACTATACATGGTGCCTAGAAAAATGCAACAGACTTCAGTTCACATTTAGAAAAAACTACATTTTACTAACAAACCTTTAATTTTTAGAAAATTCCAAGTGTAGTACCCTAAGTAATGACTTGTCAGCAATTTACAGAAAAGTCTGAAATCCTTTTCTTTGAAGCATTTTACTTATTATGAAGAATACAGTTGATTTCATGCCTACCATTAATATTAGCGTTATTAATGACTGTATAGTGAAGTGGCCGCAAGCTATACCACTGATGTTAGATTTATATTCAGATAGTTATAACAGCAATCAATCAAAATGTTCATGTCAGTTGCAGCCATGCATTTTTCATAGAGCTCTTAAAACTGAATATCGATTATTCGTATGTTGCTTAGTCTATCCTTGACTAATGAACAGGCATATGGGATTTGGTTTATATCCGAAAATGAAGTTATTTGAGCAAAAGCCATATTCCTGGTCCGGAAGGTCACAGGTTCACATTCCGTGTACCGGCCAGATTTATTGTTTTTTCCCCGAAGTTTTCCAAAAGTTGCCAGATAAATACCAGATTAGGTAATAAACACTAAACTCAAAAGTTACACATAGAGATAAAAATAAATGGGAATAAAGTAGATGGTACAGCAAGGCGAATACACAACTAAGGTCATCTGTCAAGCATCACATTTTACGCCCAAAGAACAGCATTTCCATTATCCCAAGGTCAGTATTACACAAAAAGGAAGTCCCTAAGCAGATGTTACCGGAAGGCGACTACGCAAGTCAGGTTATACATCGGTATACACTGGCTGAGGTAAACTAACGAACCTACAGAAACCAAAGGTTAAGTAGTTAAACTGAGAATAAAGGAATAAGCATAGTAATTAAATTCCTGGAAAGAGGAATGAATTATTATTATTGTTACTGGAGTTACTGTATTTGCGACATTTCCTAATTAACAAATGATTTAATAGTATGTATATTTAGCATTAACTCTATAACTAAAGTTTTCTAGGCTTTCTGAATAGGTTATTTATAACCGTGAACAGAGGTGAAAAAGGAAGGCTCCTAGCTCGACTTTCTGATTAAATCATGCTCAAGCAGAGCTCTTTTCAGTGTCCCGGCTCCCTTCGAGCTTTATGTTTTAGGAGAATACTTACTATCTTACAAAGAACTACTGGCTCTCACGGAAGCATTATCATATACAGGTTTATTCAAAAAGAAGGAAGAGACTTTAAATATTTATTTCTAATGACCGACAATAGATGGCGACACATGCGATACTCACTGAATAAAGAAAAGTTCAACATTTTATTTTGTGTGTTCAAAATGAGCCCATTTGTTATATGAGAACGACTACTGCTTTTCCGTATGCATACGAAACCATTCTCTACAAATTGATTGTATCAATTGTAAATATGTATGATGCGGCGGCTCGTTCTTGAACTTATAACGAAATGCACGCTGCAATGAAACAATAGATTCACTCTTTGCATAATGCAGCACACAAAACAACTTTTCGTGTGGCGTCGCCATTTTCTCGTAAACAAGCACAGCGCCGCTGTAGGTGCTGAATGGAACTAATACATGGGACTTAAAACTTTGAACTTTCCTCTATTCAATGATGTGTTGTATGTGTTGCTAGCTATTTTCCTTCATAATAAATAAATATGTGTAGTCTTTCCTTCTTTTTGAATAACCCTTTCCTTCCTTCAAGTAATATTAGATCGATTCACGCACCACCCTCTATCTCATGATATTCATCGCCTTTTCCAGTCTATTTTTGCTAAGGGTACCATGTGGTTCTCGTCTGGATTCCATCACATGTTGGCATCGTCGGAAATGAATTAGTAGATTCCATGGCCAAAAGAGCTATTCTTCAAAACTCCGTTGATTATTCCACCATAATTCCTCACCTGGTTTTAACATCACACCTCAAGGGAACTCAACGCAACAATTGGACACTTCAATGGCTTTCTTCTTCCGACAGCAAACTTGACATAGCTAGGAATAACGAAATTAAGCCTTTTCCTTACAATTCCATGAGGCCAAGATCAAATCATAGCAACAAGGATTTGCATAGGCCACTCAAGACTTACTCATATTAATCTCATGGCTGAAGATGAAACACCGAAATGTCCCTTCTGCTCTGCTACATTGACAATAGAAACACAGCCACAATATGCCAACAAATCGACCTCAAGAGTTAAACATATGGAATCCCCGTCGAATTTCATAAAGCAATCGGAAGCCCACCAGGTTATTTCAAGTTGATGATCTTCCTCAGTGACATTGAAATACTAAATAAACTATAAATCACTCTTATCATATGCTTTACTAACCATTAAATATAACTTGTTATGGTTACTGTGTCACTGATCAATTGTATTGCAACTAATCACAGTATTAGTAACGTAATTTACTCAATGTTATTCTCAAGATATCCAAAACATAATTATGTGATGATAACTGTAGAAACTGCTACTTAGTGTAATATGTACTACCTTGTAAACGTCACTATAAGACCTGTTGTAGCGACAATAAATAAATAAAAAAGAAGGTATATGGAACAACTTAAAGTAACCTAACAATGCTTACCTATTATTAGACTGCCTATGTGACTTGGTGGTTAGCATGCTAGCGTCTAAATCCAAAGGTCCTGGAGGCTGGGAATTTTTCTATAGCCAGGATTATTTCTCATTCTCCCTAGAGTCAGGAAGTATGAGTGAGTTCATGAATTTAATATTTATAAAGAAAACCAAATATAAACAAACCCAAATAGTAAACGAATGAAAATCACTCGGTGAGCATTTGTTCTAAAGCCACGGATATGACCTAGACATTAAAGGGCGGAATATAAACGGAACAGAAAGAAAAGCATATGTAGAACAAATCAAATCCGTATTTTGTATGGTTACAGTTATCGTTATCGGTTATCCTTAGGGAGGGTTTCGACACTTAAGTGCTCAGTCGCCTATTGCGCTTCTGGAAACCTCAAGGAGGAAGGCGTGAAATGAAGGTCACAGCTGGGGTTCCTAACGTCTCCAGACATGACATGCTGACGCCAGCGAGACTGTCCCCTCCCCACAGGGTTACCTCTACCAAGGGAGAGGCCTCTCTGATGGACCGTCCCATACTGAATTCCAGGTCAAACATTTCTTTAAAGCAAACTCCATTGCCACAGGCCTCGCCCGTCGTCCACTCGCTTGATCGACCGTGAAACATGATAATGAAAATGAAATCATAGGAAATAGGAGTTGTCTTTTTATGAGTGGAGGGGAATTAATGTTATATACACCAGTGAGGCTGGTAATGTGGGACTCGCCGACATGGCCGTACCCACTAAAACCCCTCCACCGGAAAGAAAGAAGGATAAACAAAGGAAATCAAGGGTAAAGTTAGTGCTGTCTTGCATAGAACATATGTTAGTCGACGAAAGATAAGAGAGCTGCTGCCCAATGTGCAGGAGCAGGTGAAATATGGGGTTCTAGGCCCCAACCATGACATCTACCCTGACTACAGCCTAGAGGTTCGAGGGTGACGATAAAGGAAAAGGAAAGATAAAGTTGGAAGGTTTTAGCCTCGAGGACGTCGTTGTGGCTTCCTGGTTGAAGACCTGGCATTTCTCTAGGAAATTCTGGGTCTCCAGTGGAATGACGTATTGTAGTAGACCCTGATGAGCGTAAAAGGCACCGCAGCCATTAGGATTCCAACCCGAAATTCAAATGTTCTTCGCCTCTCTGGTAGCATAACCATTGTGCAAGCTGGGGAGAGGAAAATTCACGCACCCTAACATTTGCCTACCAACCAGAGAAAACTACGAAAATTACCGACCCATGGGAATCAAACCTGGACATCCAGAATGCGAGCCTCGCATGTCACCGCGAAGCCCTTTAGCCCGGTACCTATTTATACCATTAGAAATACATAACTCACATTGTGCAGACCTGTTTCAAATTATTTAAAAACTATGAAAAATAAAATTACAGTTGAAGTGACAAGTGGATGAAGGTGTTATATGGCATTCTCACAAAAATTGAGTTAGAAGGCTTGTTAAAGGTGTTATGTCCACATTCTATCTATTAATGGCAGTTTTATTGATAAGTGTCAATAAATGGGTGATATGCCAGTTGATGAAGGCAATAACATTGCCTTTAATAGATAGAATGGGACATAACATCCTTATCCATCCATCTAATTCAATGTTTGTGAAAATGTCATATAACACCTTCATCCACGTGCCCCTTCAATTGTCAGGGAGGGTCATCAATTATAATAAAAACTCCAATAGCCCAGACGTTTGTCCTCTAGTGTATACAGAATTAATGGTCCACACCACTGGACCGATCACGTGTCAGCGATGCCTCGGACCGAGACAAGAGTTCCACGTTAAAACATCAGCGGTATACTGTCAAAGTGTTGTCTTATAAGGAAATACCCAACAGACATTATAAAGGTAGGTACAAAGTGGATACAGGAGCTGAACCAATGGATAAATACAGGGTTATTCAAAAAGAAGAACATATTTTACATATTTATTTGTATTGAACGACAATAGATGACGACCCATGTGATACATCACTGAATAGAGAAAAGTTCAAAGTTTTATTTTATGTGTTCAAAATAAGCACCATTTTTTATGCGAAGACGACCAGTACTATTCCGTTTGCATACGCAACCATCTTCTACGTATTTGTTGCATCAATTGTAAATTTTTTATGACGAGGCAGCTCGTAGTTGTAATTTGCTGTTGCACCACGTTTAGGCGTCCATTTGCAGCTGTTTTAGATCACGCACGTAATGGATGCCAATTTGCGGCAGATTATTTCTAGGAGTGTTCGCCCCCATGTACGGTACACACTTTCCGGTGTCCTTCGCCCCACATTTAAGAATCAACTTTTTATTTTAATTTTTATTTGTTTAAATATATATATATATATATATATATATGTATACCTCGGCTGCGTCAGTAGTAATTTGCAGAACATGTATCTCTTAGCAGGGCTGGTACGGCTAAAGAGCAAGGCTTACACAAATTATAATTGTATTGTACTTTCTTTATTAATCCTTCACACGATTAAATAACACTTCACCGATGTATCCTACTATAGGGTGTGAGATTATTGCTATTTGCACTTTTTAATAGGTAAACTTTATCTAATTCTCACCGCAATAAATTTTCTTGTCTCACAATGAACCCGTACCGTACCGTACC
Source organism: Deroplatys truncata (assembly GCA_030765065.1). NCBI lineage: Eukaryota > Metazoa > Arthropoda > Insecta > Mantodea > Mantidae > Deroplatys > Deroplatys truncata. Next base: position 163,366,770 of record CM060980.1, read on the forward strand.
TAACTGCTTGGGTACGCATTCTTGTAGCGTCTACCACCTGAATTTGTACATTTTCTCTATTTCAAGTCTCTGATTGGCTAATCCTACTCCAATAGAATACCTTTATTTACTTTTAGCTTTTATAGTTTTTGATTGGCTATATATAAAGTGTTTTAAATATTACATTATTATTGTTCCAAGAACTACTAGTAGCCTTTTTAAACTTCCTAATTTATTGTTGTCTCAAAATTACCTTATTGTTAGCAACTTTCGGCTTCTACTTTGTAATTCTGTTTGCTGCGGAAAGCACCTTGCTTCTATTATAACAGCTCCTACATTGTTAAACTACGTAATACATTCACTCAACATTATTATACATGTACATAGTAATACAAAAATAATACAATGACTGTAATACACAATTTATATATTATATTATACACATATTACGTTAAGGCGGGCTGTTATTATATTTTATATTATATAGTTAGACTGATATCACCTAAGTGATAAAATACTGCCTAAACTTACAACGAAATGCACCCTGCAATGAAACAGAGGATTCACTTTTTGCATAATGCAGCACACAAAACAACTTTTACTGTGGCATCATCATTTTCTCGTAAACAAACACTGCGCTGCTGTAGGCACTGAATGGAACTAATAGATGGGGCTTAAAACTTTGCACTTTTCTCTTTTCAATTATGTATCTATGTATCGCTATCTATTGTTGTTCATTAGAAATAAATATATATTCTTTTTGAATAACCTGTACTTAAGAATCGGATTGCTATATATTGGCTTCGAAATTAATTCTTTTTGCATGACATCCCAAGAAATAAACACATGATGAGAGCACTTCAAAAAAGTGTAAGTTAGTAAATACATATAACAGTAACAACGAATTTCACAGGTACAAGACCTTAAGTAAATTTTAGTCTGATTTAGTTCCATGCATCAGCTTAAAAATAGTACGTATAAATGTTATTTTTACTTTCTCTATTGTTTCCCTATAGTAAGTACAGAAAATATACCATTTCACCTAAAAACTTCATACCAAGATTTCACTGGAGATAAAGGTTTTGAAACTCCGTAAAAAGCAGCATTTTTCGAAAATAAACTCCTCTCGCTCGTATGTCTGTAAGAAAAATGACTAAAACAAATAACGAACTTGGTATTTACGTATATCGTGTTCAAGAGTGTAACACGGAGATTTAAAAAAATCCGCCGTCCCAAAATACTACTAATGGTAGAAGTTTCGTTATTTTTTATTATCTGAAGAAGGACTTAGGATTTTGGTTACAGTGTGGTATGTTTAAGATCTTTTCATGACAATATATATATATATCTTGAACATTCTGGGAAGTCCTCTTCATTCTGAATGACTTTTGTATAACCGAAAAACACTAAGAAATAGAGAAAATCTTACCATACAAGAAATGCAGATCTCACTAAAGCACAAAAAATAAAATCTGTTGTGACGTTAATCGTTTATGAGGTATTAAAATGTTTTCAAATACTTAACCTTTTTAAAGTGATAAGTCTTGTTTATTTTTTCCCCTGTTGTCACGCAAAGAGCATGGAATACCAAAGCCACGATATAGCGAGCCAGATTTTACTATCCCTACTACGTATAGTAAGTAGGGGAAGTATGGTATTCCACCCAAAAATTCGATACCCAGATTTCACGGAGATGCATGCTTTGAGGTGCTCTGAATCCAAATAAAGCTTCCGTGTGTGTGGCTGTGAACAACATAACTCAAACAATTCGCATAAATACCCAAAGTTGGTATTTGAGTTCAGTATCTTAGAAGGATGCTACACGAAGATTTTCAAGAAAATCTCTCCACCCGAGACTACCCTTTACATGGAACATTTTTCGAAAATATTGATTTTATAAAAACTGGCTCTAAAGATTTTAATTTAAATATTATATTTTTAAGATACTTTTATGCCAATTGAAATGTATATCTTGAATTTCCTGGAAGTGTCCCCAAAAGTCTTCATTCTGAATGGCTTTTGCATAACTGCTAAACCGTAACAAATAGACAGTTTTACTATACAGAAGTTAGATCTTGTTAAAACACACAATTTATGTCATATACATCTTTTTGTCGAGTTCATCATTTCCGAGATATTCCTTGTTATTTGTTTGAATATTCCAATAATAATTTTTCTCAAATGGGAATTCGTTATTCGTTTTTTTTATGCCTTGGACATGCAAAGAGAATGGAATGCTCCACATAGCAACCAGCTCTTAAAAGATTTGACTATCGCTTAGAGCCTACCGTATTCTCCTTGGACCTACAAAAAATTAGCAATTATATACTATACCGAATATTTGAGTAGAACACAATAATTTCTCTACCTACCTAGGTGACTGTAGAGAACATAATATTGAGACTTAACCCTAGACGGATTAAGGGAGGGTCAATTTATGTCCACATTTTTAGAACTATTACTATTATAGTATAAAACATGTTCAGACCATTTGTCTCATTTTTGTGTAGAAATGTATCAAGTTAATGATTCAATAAAAATAATCAAGTTTTTTTTGGTTGAAAACCTAATTATATAGATTAAATTTCGAAGTGGTCACAAAATAGCCCTCCCTTGTCACAACTTGTAACAATTTTTTTATTCGAAATTATAAACATATGTTACAACAATGACCTTATTTGCAACTGCATACATATGTTGTAACAATGGACTTATTTGGAAACCAACATTATATAGCATTGTTGGAACTTCTGCATGTATTGAAATTTCATTTTATAAACGGTGTTATTCTGTCTTTGACCGTGGTATGACTCAGAAATACAAGCAGATAATTATATAATATGGAAAGAGAAACGGAAGTAGTTTTAGATCATCACGAGGAAGAAAGTTATGACATTTTGATGACTGAAACTGAACATAAAGTTCCCCAGATTGAAGACATGACTGTGATTATGATAATGGCGATATGATGATGATGATGATGATGACGATGACGACGTAGAACCCAATTTTACTGTATGTACTTCAAGTGACAGTGAAACTGATAGAAATAGTGGAAGTGTAAGAATTGTGAATTGTATGAATAAAAGTAAAAGGGTTTATGTGCACAATCCGCGTCGTCCCACGCGAAGAAATATTGCAAATATAATAGCCTGGACTGCAACAACTTTCAATAATTAATCTAATTTGACAATTTCAAGATATAAAAATATTTTATATATTGTAAAAATATATATTTGTGTCTTAATATACATTTCTTATTTATTCTCTCTTCTTCTACTTCACGGGTTTGGGCCGTTTAGCCTGTTTCAGCTCCAAAATCTTGTTGTGCCCATCTCGTTTTTGGTCGTCCTGGGTTTTTTGTATCCTTGGGGTCTGTAGTTATATATTGCTCGGGGTATCCTATTTAATGACATTCTTTCTAGGTGTTGTTTCCAGTTAGTTCTTTATTCTATTGTTATTTTAGTTTACTCTTCTATTTTTAACTTTTGCCTTATTTCGTTGTTTGGCTAATTATCCAGCCTTGTGTATCCTGCTATAGGTCTGAGAAATTTCATTGCAGCTGTCTGTATACTTCCTTTGTTTTCTGCTGTCACTGTCCATGTTTCAGACCCATAAGTTATTGTGGGATTACGTAATATTTCTTACTTAATTCACTTAATTACTTAATTAATTCATTCATTCATTCATTCATTCATTCATTATCTGTTTACCCTCCTGTTATGTAGCACTTGCACCCCCCAGGACTTACAAGTGGGTGCCAGGAGTCAGAGGCCCGTCGAGTAGCAGACACTCATGGATCAGACAGAGCATCCAGGAGGGGTGATCAGCCCGATGCCTGGTATGGGATGAAGGAAGTAGATGAAACGAAATGTTGCTGAAATGGATGAAAGGAAAGGTGATGATGGAGCAGTTGGTGGAATGAATGGCGGGGGAAACCGGAGAACCCGGAGGAAACCCGCCCAGACGCCGCTTCGTCCACCACAAATCCCACATGCAGGTCCCTGGGATTGAACCCGGGCCGCCTCAGTGGGAGGCGAGCGGTCCACTCGCCACGGCACCGCCTAATTCACTTAATAAGGAACTAATGGTTACACAAATTGTGAATACAACCATAAGGGTAAAACATAATGATGGACATTATTTAGCCCTTCCTTTGTCCAGCGATTTGCCAAAACAGCTTGGTCCATCTAGAGTTAAACACAGAACCAAACCATAATATACAGAGAAGGATGGCTCAGGTGGTAACGTCTTTAGTCTACATTCGGGACGTACCGGGTTCAATCCCTTGGGTCGAGTAATCTGACTGGGGCTTCATAGTGTTGCCAGGTAAATACCGGATTGGATATTTATTATCTGGACACAAAGCTCCACCCTAAGACTAAAACAATAGTAAAACTGAAAATAGTCCGTAATAACGAATGCTCTGTCATCAATCTATAGATAATGAAAGCAGGCAGACTGGACGGTACCCTAATGCTATCTGCCCGATACGTGTAGAAGCAGAAATACAGTTGCCTAGCACTAAATCTTTGTGCTGCGTAGCGGTTTACATCGTCGTAGGTTCTAGTCGTCTTACCTTGCGTCGTCGTTGTTCTGCGGCAAGTTGTAGGGTGTCGTCTTCAGGAATCGACGTCATGAAGTCATGTCAGTATGAAGTGCGTCGTCGTATCTTAGGGTCAGTTGTCGGCGAATCGATCTGAAATGCCCTGCTGTGATTATATCAGTGTAGGATACGGGAGTGTTGACACCTAAATATTGTCCTGAAAGAGACACTGTTTTCACTTTTCTTACCCCGGTGCATATTTTTGATTGAAATCCTGTAAGATTCTCTGGTTTTCCCTAACACGTATGATTCTTTTAGCACTATCTTCCTACTATTGTCTCTTGGTACACTAATGTTTGCTCCGACTGATTATTTAATATGTCAGTGCTCTATCACCGTTCTTAGATTCGCTCGAACTTTGAAATAATCACCTGACAAATATTAAATAGTTATAAGCTTTGATTAAACTTATCTATACGAATACTCTTAATGCATTAGTAAATATTCCACATATATCACTTTATGATTACATATTTGCGCGACGCTTAGCAAATTTTGGAACTTGGCGACCTTTTTTGACTCGGAGTACTACGTGTTCACTTAATGAAGAATCATGGCAGACTGTGTGAAATCCACGCTAACGTTTACATATATCAACTTACTACTAGCCTCCGAATTTTTGTACACGCAACCATGTCTTCCTATCTTCTCATTGGATCTAACAATTATCCTATAATTTTATTGCCTCTCTGGTTGAAAGTTCGAACCTGAAATGGTAAGAAAAGGTTATTGTCTACAGCGTCTACTTTCTCTTAAAAGATGGTTCTTCCCCTAGAAGTACAAAGAAACGTGGATTTTAATAGCCCCACGCTCGGAAAAATACAAGGAATATTTTGAAGCAAAGCTATTCTGTTTCGCCTAAATCTTTCAGATTTTCTTACGCAATTATGCCTTTATTTATTGGAAAACGTAATGAAAAATAAAAGACATTTACACTTTTTGACGGGCTCTTCATTGATGTAGTTTTTAATCCAATTACTTTAAAATTGTAGAAAAATATCAAATTGCGTGTTAATTAATCATTAATAATTCATAAACTATAATTATACCTTTTATGTAATCACACGGAAATATCACTATAGCTGCCATCTACCCGTCGCTGAAGCAGAGATACAGTTGCCTAGCACTAAGGCTTCTGTGAACACGTGACGAAGTATGATGGTACGGTAACAGAGATGAGACCTAGAAGACTAGCTGTCCGACACACACCGAGCCATAAGGTATCTCCTAACAGATCCGTCGCGATATGATTACGTAGTTAAAGCGACGTAAAATAGAAAAGACCAAATTGTAATAAGAGGAGGAGCAGTTTCAAATTCTGACATTTTGTTTATATATGCTGTCCGGGAGGGTTTTGATGCTAAAAGAAGTTTGATGAATGAATTGTTTGCTGGCCCTATTGTTTGCTGTGCTTTGAAGACACGTGTTCTATACAATTTCAACACAAAGCTTTACCGACCTTTTAAATGCAGTCCACGGAGAGGAAACTCGATGGAGAGGTTCAAAGTATATTTTAACATATAAAGTGTCTTCTGCAAAAGCCATTCTGTTGAACGAGCTTGTTCTACTACGCGAATCGGAATGTTTGTGAAAAGGGGGAGGGAGGAGGCATTTGCTGAAGTTGTCGAGAAGCAGACAAACACGTAACGGTCCGGAAGTCATTACAGACAGCGAAAAGTTAAACAAACTTCGTAATGTCAACATTTTTTGTTTGCCTTGTGTTCTATAGGGGATATTATGTAAATATGATGGCAGATCTTGGGAACGTAGCAGAATAAATTGATATTTAGGAAACAAGGTTGATGGCATACTTTTCTGAAGAACCTATTAGAGCTAGTGAAGGAATGTTTACGACATGCACTTAAACCACGAGCATTTAGGCTCCAACGCTTTGGGAAGATTTTTGACCACATAACCGCTAAGGAAGTACGATGGCATATTTGTTTGTTGCCACTGTTCTACAGTTAACTTCGTGAAGTCTGCCCCAAAATGACGAAATTTAAATTGTTTTTACTTTGTTTACTGCTTACCTATGCTAAGTATGTAGAACCTAGGGGAGGAGAGGAGCTTCGCACCTCGACCTAAGGACATCTTTTGCGCATAGGCCCCTAACGGAGTATCCCTGAGAGGGGGGGTTAGGTGAGAGGAGACAGGGTGGCGTATCAGGAGGCACGATAGAGCAGAGAGCAGGGTCCCTATATTTTCCAGGTTGTAACTCCCCGGAAGCTGGAGATCTCCCCCATTCCGGGGGACGAAGTACTACAGAAAGTATCTTTTTCCCCTGCCATGCAACACCGGGACTCCCACCGACACTTGCAACCCCGAAACAACAAGCATATGAAACATGAACTGAAGTGAGAAATGAGATGAAATGGAGGGACAGGACATTCGGGGGATGTACTTAAGCTTCCGATCATTAGCCTAGCGACCCGGGGAAACCCCGAAAAAATCCATGGTTCAGGAAGTTCGGCAGCGAAAATCGAACCCACGATCTCCCGATATGCGAGTCACACGCGCTAGCGCCCGCGCCACTACGCTTGTTCTATACTAAGTAAGGAAAGTATTGCATTTAACCCAAAATTCGATACTGATATTTTCTGGAAATACATGTTTTGAGGTTACCCGAATCCAAGGAAGGTATTTTTGGAAAACAATCTGTGTTGTGTGAGTGTGTGTGTGTGTGTGTGAGAGAGAGAGAGAGTCTGGTAACATCATAACTCAAAAATGAAAAGTCTGCTAAATACCAAACTTGGTATTTCAGATCAGCCTCTTTGAAAGATGCAACTCGAATGATGTGACGTAACGGGGGAGGTAACTCGGGGATGTCATGGAGAGGGTTATAGGTTACGGGTTGCTGGAAGGGTGATGAAAGGGTGACACTATTATATGTGTAATTCTAATTCCAAAAGAGATGTTAATCTTTTTATTAAATAACCTAAGGGGGACAAAGTGACAGCTAGATAGCTTTTGGGTTTACCTGGTTAAGGAAAGAAGTCCAGCCTACCATCTTCGTTGTCCGTAGGGCACAAAATAAACTTCAGGAGCTGACTATTGTCGCAAACATGATTCGGCGGCGTGGGGGATAGCTATTTGAGGGTGGTAAAGGAAGGCAGATGGTAGAGCAATGATAACAACGGGACTTAAATTAAGCTAATATATTAAGAAAGATTAAGTAATTTGTTTGTTGCGCATGTTTGGTTTATAAAGGTGGGGTTTGCAATATGTTCCATTAACCCTGGCCAATGTTATTCAGATTATGGGGTTACTAATACAAAGCATTACCTTAAGAAATGTGTCATGGTGTGTCTAGGCGAGGTAAGAGATGAAGTGGTCGAAGTGGTAGCCGGTTGAGCCCGGAGCGACGCCTCAAGACACACACAACAATGTAGAGGTTCCCCCGACGGTCAAAGACAAGACGGTCGGGTCTACAGTCCCTTAAATAGATTTAGCGGCGTCCCGGAAGGGCATTCCAAGATGGTGGCCGTTCTCCCAATATGGAGAACCAAGTGGGTAGACTTAGCCAATCACCACCGAATGTTTAAATGTTCTAGAACATCCGGTGTGACGTTAAAGTGCGAATGTGCACGTAGACCAACGGAAGTTGGTGGCATCAAAAAGTCCACTTAGAGTGCCATCGGAAGAGGCTAGTCACTTCCATCCTGTTACTTAATCAGCTTATAACAAAGCTTGCATTTTTCCAACAATATGTAAGAATCTAATCCCAATAAATTCAGATTAATTAAATCTTAATTAATAAAATACTACTAAAACAATATAAGTTAAACTCTCGCCAATGACACATGCGATACCATCTCAGAGTCCTGCTAGGCAAGAAACATCCGAGGAATAGGCTGACTAGTACTGTAGAGTACTGTATGCGGACGTCAGCAGGACTTGCGTAATCCATCCACGTGTTGTACATAAGGTGATTATTCACCTAAATTTATACCACCAAATGTTTACATAAGCATCCGGGAAATAACTCGCAAGTGTTCTAAAGCCAATTTTATGTATTTTCTTAAATTTTGTCCTGAATATTTATAACTTAACAAATTTGTATTTATACACACTTGTAAAATTAAAATAATATTTTCAAGATAGACCTGTTCCCCAACTGTCCTTTTTAGCAACACATTTTCGCTACTTTTTATTTTTTTTAAAAATGGTTCTGATTAAAATGCGGTATGTTTAAGATATTTAAATGACAAATATATTTTATGTCTTGAATTTTCTGCGAATGGCCTTTGAAGCCCTCTACATTCTAAATGACTTTTGTATATTGATAAACCGTAAGAGATAGACAAAGTATTACAAAAGTGTAGCATACAATTCGAAGCACACAATTGATGTCAAATAAATATTTTTGTGAGGTTAACTACCTTCGAGATATTCTTTGTTACTGGTTTGAATTTTCAGATTTTCAGAATTTCAACGGCATAATGTATTGAGTGTCTTTGAAAAGATTTGGTCATCTCTTTAGCTTATTATATTCTTCTTAGTCCTACAACGAAATGAGTAAATGAATAATATAGGTTTATCTATATTAACGAGAAATAGAGAGAAGAATACGTTTTTGTAAGAATAGTTTTTACATCAAAATAATGTGCATGCAACCAATCAAACTTTTTCCAATGTCTTTGTGCGCAGAATCACTTCCTAATGATTTTTATAACTTCCACCTGTTACTTCGAAATAACATTCTTGCATTCTGTAGAGAAATAATCTGATGTGTTGCACTCACGTGACTTCCTCTACTCTAGTAAAACTATTTTTACAAATGCTTATTCTCCATCTACTTAATGTTAATCGAGATAAAAATTTGCAGAAACATAAGAGATAGACAAAAGTTTGCTACACAAAACATTTAGATCGCGTTAAAATACACAATTTATGTCATACATTTTTTTTTGTTGAGTGAACAATTTTCGAGATATTGCTTGTTATTCGCTTAAATGTTCCAATACTTAAAATTTTTCTCAAATGGGAATTCGTTATTCATTTTTTTTTTGTCCTGGTAATGCAAAGAGAATGGAATACTCCGCATAGCAACCAGCTCTTAAAAGAGTTGACTATCGCTTAAAACCTACCAATTCCCATTGCATCTACAAGAAAATTAGCAATAAGATTAACATCTCGATATCTTGATTAACATGAAGGATATGGAGAATAAACGTTTGTAAAAATGCTTTGTATAAGAGTAGAGAAAGTCATGTGAGTGTAACACATCAGATTTTTTTCCTCTGATCCATAGAAAGTCTTGACACAGAATGTCTTATATTTCAGCACTGCAGCTAAACTTTCACAACTTCGAGTCTCAAATCGTTTTATATTCTGCTGACCATCTTTACTTATTTACAAGAGTCAGAGTAGAAAATAATAATGAGAAGTTTTATGATTACTCCTCCGTTTTACACCGAGTTAGCATTGCTCATTGGTTCTTGTTTGTTTCTTAGCATTTATTTCAAGCCATCCATAGAGAGAGGGAGAGAGAAGAGTGGGAGGGAGGGGGTGATAAGGGCTGGTTGGAAGCTAGTATAGTTAGACAGATGTGGAAACGTTACGGAAGAAGAAAACACTATTGCGATCTGGGGGAACGGGCCAATGGGTCTTTCCCAAGTGTACTAGCAAAACAGCGATTCCAAGTTTTGTGTCGAATTCATCACTTCGTCTGCTTTAACTAAGGGGAAGACAGCATGCATATTAGCGGAGTGTTTAAGAAATATCCTAGATATTTCTCTTTATGTTTTAGCTGTTTCTTCTCTTCTTTGTGTAATATAGTGTTATTTCACTTATTTGTGTCCGGAAGGTTACAGTGTTTTCTTTGTGTTCGTTTATTCTTCGCTTCTTCTGCGTTCCTGATTTGAGCTACCTTTTGTTCTTTGTTTTACCGCAGAATTATTTTTGTTTTCGTTGCGATCGTTATTTCATGTATTTTTCGTCCTTTTGTGTTCCTTTGAGTTTCCTTTTCCATCAGATGTAGCAGTGAAACGGTACTCAAATTGCAGAGTATTTGCTAGAGAATGAAAATGAAAGTGACGTGCCATTGTCGTCTTGTGTACATGGTCCATTTCAAGTAACACTCTGAAGGCAGTGTTCCTTGTGACAAGAATATCATCTGCCACCAGGCAGTTTCCAACAACGTAAACTTGGTACTTTATTTCCTATCTTAGGAAAAGATTTTTAGGTCTTCTCTTCTCTTCCATCCTCTTCTCCCCTCTCTTATCTTCTTTCCTTCCCACCTTCTGTTCTCTCTTCTCGTATATTCTCTCCTCTTTCTTCAGTCCTCTTCTGTGTTTTTATCTTCTCTTCGCTCCTCCTCTCTTCTTCTCTGCTGTCCTCTTTTGTCTTTCTCTCTTCTCTTCTCCCTTATGTCCTTTTCTCTTCTCTTTCTCGTCTCTTCTCTTCACCTCGCTTCACTTTCCTTCCCTTCTATCCTCTGCTCACCTCTTCGCTTTCCTTCCCATTTCTTACCTTTCCTGCTCCTCTCCTCTCCTGCATCATTTCTCTTCTCTAATTCTCATCTGTTCTCTCTTCCCTTCTTCTGTTCTTTTCTCTTCTCTTCTCTCCTCCTATCCTCTTCTCTTCTGTGCTCTTTTCTTCCTCTCCTGTCCGTTTCTCTTCTCTTCCCTACTCTTACCTTTATTCCTCTTATCTCTGCTTCCTCCTCTCTTTTCTTCTGACCTCTTCTCTTCTACCATTTCCCGCTCTGCTCTGTTTACTCTTATCTCCTTCGTTTTCCTGTTTTTTGTACTATCTTGGTCTATTATCTGTTCTCTCCAATTCTTTGTTTCACTCTTTCGTTGTTTTTTTCATTTTTCCTTATTTTATTCCAAAGTGTTCAATATTTCCCTCTACATTCTTTACCTGTTCTCCCGTTGTGTTTCTTTCCTTTTTTTGTTATTTGCTTTGTATTCTATGCGGTCCTCACTTCTTCACTTATTTCCTCTCTATCAGTTTTATCTCCTACGCCTTCAAACCAGTCTCTTTAATTCCCCCTTTTATTCTCTTGTTTGCTTGATTCCATTTTGCATTTCTTCCTCACGTACAACTCGATGGTAATGTCATTCCTAAGGAAATGCGACACTTTCTTTGGTGGCTGTGATATAAGTAAATGAGTTCTAAGGAATAAAGGAGACATTTAGAAAAACAAAGATGATGTTTTTAAATTCACATGACTTTCTTTACGCATTCTTCTATACACTATTGTTACAAAAATGTGTTCTTCTGTCTACTACTTTTAAGGAGATAGATTTTATTCGCAGATTTATACATTCGTTGTAGGTATAAGAAGAATAAAAGGTTAAACCGAAAGTCAGATTTCAAAAGCCATAACAAATAATATCTTAGAAATGGATTAACGCCAAAAATTGAAGTAGATTCTGTACTTGAAGGACATCAAGATGTTCTATATAGTAAGTGTTTGCCTGTCTCTTGCGTTTACCAATTTCACAAAAGTAATTTACAATGAGGGGGACATGACAGACTATTTCATATTGTACTTGAAAATTAATTATATACATTTTACTCTTCATCAAATATCTTAAAATATGGGATGGATTTTAATCAAAATTGTTAGAACAATTTTTGAGACATAAAAATAACAAAAACATTTCTATGTAAAGCGTAATTTTGGCGGTCAATTTTCTTGAAATTCTTTGTATCGCGTCCTTTGAAGATGCTGAATAAAATTTGGTGCTTATTCTGCTTTTCTCAGCTATGCTGTTTACGCACGCATATGGACCTTTTCGTAAAAATACATTGATTTCTTTAATAAGGACTCTCAAAACGTACATTTTCAATATAGAATTTTTTAGTGGATTGCAATACCTCCTATAGTTATTAGACTAAGTATTAGAGAAAGTAAATCCTTATATAAACTCTCATACGATTTTCTCTATCCATAACAAACTCGCATATGCCCTTTATTTATTACAGTATATCTATGTTACAATATTCGCAATAGTTTTTTACACATAAAGTTTAATTACATAAAAAATGGCAACACCATTCAAATGATAACGATTCGGACACTCAAAGAGTGAAGAGAAAATGACAGACGGAGAAGAGAAGAGAGGAGAGTAGAGGATAAAAAGACAAGAGAAGAGGAGTGGAGCTGAGAAGAGAAAAGAAAGAGGACAGAAGAGAGAGGAGAGGGAACGGGAATGGAGGAGAAGAGAACAGAAATGGACAGAAGAGAACAGAGGAGAAAGAAAAGGATAGGAGAGGGCCTAAGAAGCTTTTCTTGCGAAAAGGAAATATAGAAAACCTTTAAGCATGTCCGTCAGATGACGAATAATAAAATGTAAAGCATAATTATGGAATTTTTAGAAAATGGCTAACGCTACTAAAAGAATTATCTGATATAAATAGTATATTACTTTCTCTACTACGTATAGTAAGTAGGGGAAGTAATGTATTCCACCCAAAAATTCGATACCGAGATTTCACCGGAAGTACATGTTTTAAGACCCCCCGGATCCAAAAAAAGCATTTTTGGAAACATGTTCGTGTGTGTGTCTGTGTGTGTGCCTGTGATCAGCATAACTCAGAAACGAACAGTCGCATAAACACCAAACTTGGTATTTAGGTTCAGTATCTTCCAGAGATGCGACACGAAGGTTTTCAAGAAAATTCCCCCACCGCAGACTACCCTTTACATGAAAGATTTTTCGAAAATTTTAATTTTCTCAAAATTGGCTCTAACGATTTTAATTAAATAATCATATGTTTAAGATATTTTCATGAAAAATGAAATGTATATCTCGAATTTTCTGGGAATGTCTCCAAAAGTATTCTTCATTGTGAACGACTTTTGCATAACTGGTAAACCATAAGAGATAGACAAAATTGTACTACACTAAAAATGTAGATCGCGTTAAAATACACAATTTATGTCATATTGTCGCAGCTAAATGAAAAGTGAAAAATATTATAGAATATCTAATAAAAGGATTCCTACATGGTTCAGATGGGAGAAGGGATCTATCTATTATGATAAATTATACTGGAAAGACGTGGATGGTAATATGTTATATTGATAAAAGTGGGTGCAATACCTCCTTGACTTCATGTCCATCGGTGAGGACGCCATACATGCTTCGTATGGGTAGCACGTACAAACACAACCTGCCTGCTAGCTGCGACTCTACTGACTGACTGCCAAGCCACGCTACTTCGGCGTGGGACGCTATCTACAAGTTTGTTTACCCCCACCACTCTCTTACGTTGTACCCGATCCAGGCGGCCAGGTCACGTACGCAACAATTCTTACATACGTCACAATATACATTAATTTTGTTGAGTGAACCGTTTTCGAGATATTGCTTGTTATTCCCTTAAATTTTCCAATACTTATACTTTTTGTAAAATTCGTTATTCATTTTTTATGTCCTGGATATGCAAAGAGAATGGAATGCGCCACATCGCAACCAGCGCTTAAAATATTTGACTATCGCTTAAAACCTTCCATATTCCCCTTGCATCCACAAGAAAATTAGCAATAAGATTGACATCTCGATATCTCGATTAACATGAAGCATATGGACAATAAGCGTTTGTAAAAATAGTTTGTACAAGAGTAGAGAAAGTCATGTGAGTGTAACACATCAGATTTTTTAAACATTATTCTATATTTTTACTTTCTCTACAACGTATAGTAAGTAGGGGAAGTATTGTATTCCACCCAAAAATTTGACACCGAGATTTCACTGAAATACATGTTTTGAGACCCCCTTCATCCAAAAAAAGCATTTTTGGAAACATGTCCGTGTGTGTGTGTGTCTGTCTGTATGTGTGTGTCTGTGAACAGCATAACTCAGAAACGGACAGTCGGATAAACACCAAACTTGGTATTTAGGTTCAGTATCTTCCAGAGATGCGACACGAAGGTTTTCAGGAAAATTACCCAGATTACCCTCTTCATGGAACATTTTTCGAAAATTTTAATTTTCTTAAAAATGGCTCTAACGATTTTGATTAAAATAGCATATGTTTAATATATTTTCATGACAAATAAAATGTATAGCTTGAATTTTCTGGGAATGTCTTCAAAAGCATTCTTCATTGTGAACGACTTTTGCATAACTGGTAGTCCATAAGAGATAGACAATATTTTACTGCATAAAAATGTGGATCGCGTTAAAATACACAATTTATGTCATATACGTTTTTGTTGTTGAGTGAACCATTATCGAGATATTGCTTGTTATTCCCTTAAATTTTTCAATACTTATTTTCTCAAATGGGAATTCGTTATTCATTTTTTTGTCTTGGATATGCAAAGAGTATTAATCTGTGGCAAAGAGAATGGTGCTGCACATAGCAAGCAGCTATTAAGATATATGTCTATGCTTAAAGGCTACTGTATTTCTATATTGCCCTTGCAAATACAAAACAAGGGGATCATAGTACGCCTTATGCTATAATCAAATATTTTTAGAACTAGTCGCTATGTGTAAAATGTAATTCTCTTTGCATGTCAAAAGATCGTTTCTGCAAATGTTTATCTCGATTAATATGAAATAGATGGAGAATAAGAGTTTGTAAAAATAGTTTGTACAGGAGAAGAGAAAGTCTTGTGAGTGTAACTCATCAGATTTTTACTGTAGTAAATGTTTGCCTGTTATTTATGATATTCAAATTATTCAGAGTTCGTTTAGTATGAATAGGACATCACAAAATGTTCGCAGAACTTGAGATATACGTTTTATTTGTTATAAAATATCTTGAATATTTTATTTTGAGCAGGCAATTTTTAACCAATAACTAAATCTTTTACATATAAAGTGTGCTTTGGAGTAGGAGGATTTCCTTGCAAATCTTTGGAAGACGTTAAGCTTATGTACTAAGTTTGGTATTTATCCGACGTTTTGTTTTGTTTTAGACCGTTCATAACTACACGCAGCATACGCACAGAACTTTTTTTGCAAGGGTTTTTTAGGGTTTAATTTACCTCAAAATATATATTTCTAAAATATAATGCATTTTTGAATGCAATACACTGCTTCCTAATAATTGTATTCCTATGCTATGCTAAATAAGCGGAAGAGAACGTGAAAACAGAGAACACCTATATATTTTCTAAGGAACTTCTTTATCTGTACTGAAAACTGTCTTTCAATGGTTGCATATTTTGGGAAGAAAATCTGATGCGTTACATTTACAGAACTTTCTCTACTCCCTATCGTTTATTAATGAGTTTACAAATTATTATTCTTACGAAAGTTTATTTCTCTATTTACTTTATTTTAATCACGATAAACCTTTGCAGATATAGTCCTACTACACGTTTCATTAGGGAGCAAAAGGGAACAGCGATAGTCAAATTTTAAGAACTGGACGCTATACGCTGGCTTTAAAATTGCATACCGTTTCCATACAATCGCGAGAAACAACAAAAAAATCGGTGTCATTTAAAAATAATGAAGTAATGAACAAACCGTCGTATTAATAACGGTTATATCGGAAATGA
Organism: Deroplatys truncata; assembly: GCA_030765065.1. Lineage (NCBI taxonomy): Eukaryota > Metazoa > Arthropoda > Insecta > Mantodea > Mantidae > Deroplatys > Deroplatys truncata. The sequence continues at coordinate 163,382,825 of CM060980.1, forward strand.
CTGATGACACAAAAAGTTATTTGAAATAAATTGTGTGCTTTAAAGGCATCTACATGTTATGTCTAATAGATTTTCCTACATCGCTTAACGTTTACCAGTTAGACAAGATTATACACATTCTCTCCATATAAAACGCATGTCACAGGATATTCCCCGAAAATGTAAGATATACATTTTATTTTTCACGTAAATAATTTAACTCTATGGTATTTTAATCCGAATAGTTAGTGACACTTTTAATATATTAAAGATGTCAAAATATATCATGTAAAGCGTAGTTGAGGTGGAGGAGCTTGAAAAAGATGTCGCATCTTTGGAAGGTACTGAATCTAAGTATCAAGTTTGGTATTTATCCGATGCTTCGTATAGGAGTTATGCCTTCCGATAAAATCTCGGTATCCAATTTTTGATGCAGTGGAATATTTTCTTCATCTATTATGTACAGTAAGTGCATCACTAGAGAACGAGACGAAGTTCAGATTTTCCAATGCACTTAGCGCATGCATATTGCATACTAATTTTTGGACGAAAATGAATAATAGACATAGAACTTAGTCGAAAATGAAATAAATATTAACACCTGATGAACCCTGTTGGTATCAGTACCAAAGCACAACATTAAATTTTGGGGCGAACTTTTGATTATCTACACTTAGATAATCAACACCTGAAGTTCATAACTTGCTACTACAGGAGTTATCGTAAGTAAATATCAGCCAATAAAAAAGTAAAGACCCATGTAATGTTTAAAACTATAATATTCGAATATAAAATACAATTATATTCCATGTCTGCATAATAGATAAGTATATAAAAGTTAAGAGTTGTGTACCCGGTGGCCAACACAAGCGTCTTTACTTGAAGTTAGTTTATGCCGGATAGCGTGGATGCCAAAGGGTTTGCCTATGCAAATCAGCAAAGGGGACTCCATAGCGATACACAGAGATACAGAGGGAGAGAGAGAGAGAGAGAGAGAGAGGGAGAGAGAGAGACCGCTAATGAAGGACCTTGGTTTGAAAACAAACACTTTAACTGCTACTATTGGTCCCCGAGGCTCAGTTGGTAGAGAAACTGCCGGCTATATGAGGTGTTCTGGTCTCAATTCCCGGCTGGCTCCAGAAAGTTTTCTTTAAACGAAATCGTTTCACGGTATGCCCAAGGTCTGGTGTTTGATTTGTGAGTACCTATGTGTATGTGGGGGGAGGGTGTCATCTAATAACAAATTCGCCCATTATCACGAATTTTGGAATACCTCTTGATGCAAAACTAAGCACACGTGTTAAGGAATTTAATTCCATGACATTAATCTACAATCAGTACAACGATATGGCACCAATTGGTGCAGTAAAGTTAACAAGATTAAACAAAATTCTATTTTATTACATTGTAGCCTTAAAGATACGTTAGAATTAAATTATTTTCTATTAGGGCATTAGTCATAAAAAGTATATGCAAAACTATGCCCGTCTTTGGCCCACGTTCTACCTGGAATGATCAATCATTTCTTAATATCACCTCTGTAGATCTAAAAGAAAGAAACGGTGCGCAGAAGACAGATGCCTTTAAGCCTCAGCAGCTTTTTTGGTGCGCCTCCGCACACATCGTAAAGATATCCGTGTGCTCATTATTGATAAACATTACCTTTCTGTCTAAAAGACCTAGCTCGCAGTGCAAGCGGGCGACCACGCGACGCTTATCGGTAGGAACTACCACGTAAATACATGCAGAGATCAGCATTACCTCAGGGACTTTTCGCTTCCTGCCTGCACTACCCCTTTGAACAACAGTGGTGTTCAACTCCGTTTGCACCTATGTGTGCGGGAATCAAAACTGCAAAGGACGGCTTGTTTGGGCCACCTGTAATATACGTGCAATATAGACAAAACAGGCAGGTTGGTTAGGTTACCTTCAGAATATTCCTCTTTCCATTGCGACAGCATGACGGAAAGTGGACAATAAAACGTTATCGTGGTAAAAAATATTGTAACGACTAAGAGAAGCAGTTACTGCGAAACAAACTTTATTTATCACTTAGTTGGATTTATTGATTTAGCTGGATTGGACTGGATTGTGAAGCGGAGGGGATGTGGATCCTGCACCGACCCAGGGATAAGGTCATTTTACCGACGCCCCAAAAGAGATGAAGAGAGACACCGGACAGCTGGAACCAGAGTGACGGACCAGCAATGACAGGACCCCTATAGTTTCCAGATTGAGACGCTCCGGTAGTCGGAGGGGCAGATCGGGGACCCAGCTACACACAGGGACCAACACTTTCCCAATGGGCGGACCTTATACCCCGGCAACCAATCGAAGGCCAAGTGAGTGAGGAATTTCACAGATAGTATCATTTTCCTCTGCCACGCTGCACCGAAACACCATCGCCGACACTTCCAATGCTGAAATATCAAAGGGTGAGGACTGAAGAAGATATTAATTTAACGATGTGGAAGGACAGGAAATTCGAGGAATAAAAGAAACTAGTTCAACATTCGCCATGACCCGAGAAAACCCCCCGAAGAAATCCATGGGTCAGGGTTGGCGGTCGCCGGGGTTTGAACCCAGGATTTCCCGAATGCGGGTCAAAGACGATACTGTTTGAGCCAGTTACTTAGCGTAGCACCAACGTTACACTTGAATCAGTTTTTGCACACACGTGGAACGCACCATAACTGCTCCGTTAAATCACAACTCACAACTGAACTGCCCCGTCACTGTCCACTTCTCACCCTGTAGAGGGGGAGGAGTTCCGACTTCTTCAGCTGCCGTAGTGCGGCGCTGCGGACCCTGAGTACTCTGGTACGCCTGACGTTACTAGAAGTACGTTGGGTCAAACATCCGAGCCCCACCCGTAGGGGTGTCGTTTGAATTGGGTTGAACTCGACAGGGCAAGTTTCCCGATACCCATGCGAGATTGGAGACGTCTGCGCGGTTTTTCGTCCAGGAGTTGTGAGACGCCTCAACGACCTCCGGTACCACCCTGGATAGCCGGTAGACAGTTACTAGGTTGCTAGCAGCCCCACCGAGGTTGTTCGGCAGTCTTCCCCTTTTTGAGGTTTGACGGAGCCACGCTACGCCCTCCAACAATGAAGCACTACCTTTGCCTCACGATTGCTGCGTTTCCCCTCCTAGTTGCTTTTTTATACTTTGCCACGGCTGCTCGAGCATGAAATCTTAATCTCTGTGTATGCGTGGATGTGTACAGAGAAACACGAACGCTTTTTTGGAACAGTTTTATTTTCACCATTTAAAATAAAACTTAAGGTTTGCCGATCACTTTTAAATGCATGTGATGCTACTATGTCTTTACCAAGACCGAAGATTACTAACTACAGCTGAACGTTCTACCCTCTTGCATGTTCGCAGCCAATGTTCACAACTCGACGAGAATGTCATCCCGCTTGCACCGATCGCTCAGGACAGAATGAATTTCACCACCGCGCTACAAAGAGGAAAAACTCCTAACTTCCCTTCTCTCCCCTCAAAACTCTCCTCAAACTTAGCGTCATGAAGCCTCTAATGACCTTCACATCCCGGCCAGTGCAACTGCGCCCAATAATTCCAAGAGAAACTGGCTTCAGCTATTTTACCCTTTATACCTGGGGCTGGTCCCTAATTAGCTAAACTGGGCCTGTCTGGTCTTTCTGTCGCTTTTAACAGTCAACAATTTTCCAATGCTTCTCCTTTTTATACATACACTGAAATTAAATATTTTATTATTTATTTTATACCTGTATCCTTTTCAGATTATTATGATAATTATTGACTTCATAATTTCGGCTTCAGGTTGACGTGCGTAAGTGGCGTATTCACTTCTGCCCTGTAATGTGGGGGCGGATTGAAATTTTCAGGTGCCGGCCCAAAAGAAACATCCTTGGGTTTGGGAGTGTCACACGGATGATGCACGCCTCCCAGGGTCACGTGGGGGCCAGTCCCCTGATACCTCATATTCACTTGTCACTTCGTAACTTCTTAATTAACTGAACTGAGCTCACTGGGCAAGAGCAGCCGCTTATATAGGACTCACAAACAAAACAAAATATTCTAGAAAGGGAGGTTACTAGAATCGGTGCAAAGGAATATTCGGGAACAGTAATTGCGTAAACTATGAGGAACTGGCACATAATAAGCCCTATTAATCTGAAGGGATCGGTCATTAGCCACCAAGCCGACCAGGTAGGCGAATCGGGAGCGCAATCATCACCCGCCTGTAGGTATCTTCGCGCGCGTGGTCACAACTTTATTTTTGAATCGAGCCTTCCTCAATGAAAACATAGGTTATGGTAAATTTGTATATCCAGTGCAAATAGCAGTAAGACGGGTTGAAGTAAACCTAATCATATTGATTGTATGATGTAAGAAATACAATAATTTACTTATGCTAGACAATGACGTTACATTATCTTTCTATAGTTGAACATTTTGGGTTTTGCATACAATTTCTATAATCACTTCCTATGTGTGCGTTTGTGCTTTGAAAGTACATGAAAACACAATATCAAGCAAACATAACGATTATGTTATTGTTTTTGTAAAACGGCGCAATGTGTTAATTAAAACAGTTCTACTAGCTTGGATATCAAACCACGAGAATGAATTTTTTGCTGCTTCACATGAGTTTACACGCGAGACACCACTAAAGCTACGATGGCAATTCAATTAGCGAATTAATCCCAAATGGTTTGTGTTAGAAAAAGCCTTCTCAGTCAAAGGAAGGATATCATAAACACATATAATGTGGTTAGAGCCCCTGGGTAGTTCCGCAACCTGGTCTAGATGGTTGTTGCTAGTTTTTTTAAGCTCCAGAAGTCGTTTATTAATTAAATATTCATTAAGTGTAGCAAACAGTATAGTTAATTAAGACAGCTAAATGCACTCTGGTTTTTCTCAGAAGTTATATTTGCGGGACTCGGTAAAAGCACGCTGTCTGGCACGGGCATATCAAACCGCCAGCACGCATGCGCTAAAATACTCTGAACGCTGTGTGGAACTTCACAATAGTGAGACCAGAGAATAGAAAATCTACGAATGAAGTATGCGATTTATTGGGCAAAAAATTAAAAAGCATAAGGATAAAACAAAATCATATAAAATCCTTTCTCGCAAATGTTACCGTTTTCAATTCATTTAATTAAAATTCATGTCATAAAACTATCTGATAAACGAATAATAGACGTAGAAATTTCAGTTAACTACATTTTTAATTTGTAGATCGATCATTCAATTTTAAAGTTTCTTTCTTCAAAACTTAAGTATTACTTTCACAGCTGTCAATAAAAAATAGAAAGCATATTATTTCCCTTTAAAAAATGTAGCATACATTTATAAAACTAAAGCCATAACCACGTAACTATTTTAAGTACGAAAAAAAATCTAAAGTGTTGTACTGACATGACTTTCTCTACTCTTGCACAAACTATTTATACAAACACTTATTCTCAGTCTTCATGTTAATTGAGATAAACACCTTATTGCTATTTTCTTGTACGTACAAAGGGGAATATGGTAGGCTTTAAGTGATAGTCAAATTTTTAAGAGCTAGTTGCTATGTGGAGCATTCCATTCTCTTTGCATGTCCAAGACAAAAAAAGAGAAATAACGAATTCCCATTTGAGAAAAGGTATAAGTATTGGAAAATTCACACAAATAGCAAAGAACATCTTGGAAATGATTCATTCGAAAAAAATGTGACATAAATTGCGTGTTTTAACGAGACATACATTTTTTGTGTAGTAAAATTTTGTGTATTCCTTACGATTTACCAATTATGCCAATCATTCAGAATGAAGAGGACTTTTGGAGACTTCCCTGAAATTACATATATACATTTAATTTGCCATTTTAAATTTATTATATTTTAATCAAAATCGTTAGAGCCATGTTTGAGAGAATCAAAATTTTCGTAAAATGTTCGGGTAGTCTAGGGTAGGGAGATTTTCTTGAAAATATTCCTGTCGCATTCTTGGAAGATATTAAACTAAAACACTAAGTTTGGAATTTATGGGACTTTTTATTTTTGAGTTTTGTTGTTCACAGACAGATATACACAGGGAAATGTTTCCAAAAATAGTTTATTTGGATTCAGGACATCTCAAAGCTTGTATTTTCGGAGAAATCTCGATATCGAATTTACTATACTTAGTAGAGAAAGTAAAAAGGCATCCTTAGATTGCTTTGTAAACCTATCATAAACGTATGCTGAAAAACATTCGGACAGCAAATCGGAACTAAACTGTAAATTCCCCATTAACTTAATTCGACCCTAACTGTTTAAATCATAATGAGTGACTTGCAGTGAGCAGGCAGTGTAAAGTGCAGTAATTACGAGTGTCGGAGTTCTGCTAAAATTTAATATTCATGAAATTATTTTCCTTACAAAATTAAGTAACCTAATTAAATTGAAAATTTATCTTTACAATGAAAATTTAATATTCTATTTTAAACTACAGAAATTTAATATAAGATGTAAATAGATTATTATAATATTGAGGAAAAGTTTGAGAAAGCATTCCATGATTCTGCTATACATCCTACATGCATGAATTGTATACTATAATTTTTTTGAATGTATCTATTATTAATAAAAAAATAGCAACCGCTAATCAAATTACCCATTGTCACCTTGGAATTTCGGTAGCGCAATGCTGCTAACTCTTAAGCTATAACTAATATTATGGCTTAGTATGATACTATAATTTAGGAAACTTGGATTCAATTGTTTGATTGTTGATTACGTGACGCACAGCGGGAAAATTCAGAGTTTTAAAGAATTTGAATTGGGAGACTTGGATCACGGAGACATGCTATTGAAGAAGTACGGAAAATTGGGCGAATGGCATTGATTCATGAAAAATACAGAATGAAGCATGGCATGTCCATGATAAGTTCTTGAATTGCAATTAATTCGTTTTCTATAATTTTGAAATAACATAAGTTATACTGTTCGAAGTGTGCCATTCACTATAATGTGCTTAACCGGTTTTTGAAAAAAAAATATATAGGTAAATTAAGCCTTCAAGTATTTCATTTCATGCTGTAGTGTATATTGTATGTCATTACAACCACCAAATTTATTTTGGTAGACATATGTTTTCTTGGAAACAATTCATGTTTGGAATTCAAAATTGCCTTCTGGAAGACGCATAAAACACGCGATCGTGCAAAAATAATATTAACATCTAGAGTGCTGACATTTCTCTCATGACGAAATGAAAAATCAGTCAACATTTTAGTGGGGTATTCCATTGATGCTAAATATAAGGGAAAAGTTCAAGTAATTGATACGCATGTGAGTTATTTCTCAAGAAAAGTCAGCAGTAAGACACTTCCGGTAGAGTGCAACCACTTTTCAATTATGCCCCTCCAGGTACCGCTGAGCGCACCTTCCATATTTCCACTCTTCGGCCAAAGCGAATCACCGCCCCTTGAGGAGTTATTTTACGCCATGCAGACAAGGCAGAGAGGTTGCCTATATAGAACGGCGATGGCAAGTGACGTTCGGTGTATCTGTGACTTAGTACTAAAGATAAGATAGATCATCGGGGAATTTCATCGAAATTGTTAAGATTTATCAAAGATCACACAAAACAATACTCATTTTTTACTTTCTCTAACATACTAGAAAGAAACGGTTCCATCCAAATTATCGTTATGAGATTTCATATTTTGAGCTCCACTAAACCTCCTCCCAAAAAGGAGGTATTTTTGTATTTAAATGGACTAAAAATTGGTCCTTTTTTAAGTTCAAGAATTGTAATGCCAAGCTTGAAACATGTCATTTTCCAAGACAATTCTCTTCCATAAGCTCCCGATTTTAGGAAGATCTTCTATGTAACCAATATCCCTCTAAATTCTAAATTATGGTTGTCGTATATGTGATAACATATTATTAATACGTTACTACTGCTATTATGTCTATAATATTTCAGCAACTCAAGATCTTACCCTGCGGCTCGCGCAGCTCCCCTATTGCCCATACCTTTTAATATCTACAAAGTAGCAATAGGTACAAGATGAGTCCATTTCCCACTGTTTCTGAATAAACAGTGAAATATGTGTATTCAAAATAAAATAAACTGTAATTTAATATTCTAACAAATTGAATTCATTTCTTACGCTTCAATAAGCGTTGCTTTCACGTTACCTGCAAAAACAATAAATACGGCGTGGACGCACAGTGCTGCCATCTTTTGAACTACTCGCAAATATGCTCTAGTTCTTACCATTAGCACTGGAATCCGATCAACATTTCATTACATACAACTAACAAGGTAAGATTTTGTTTAAAAACCTCAATATTTTGAAATTATAGTTTGGTCGCACAAAAACAGTCGTATGCAGCTTGACTATAATGGTATTTAAGACGCTCGTATGAAAATGATGAACATACTCGCGTCTTGTTTACGAGCCTTACGGTCTTGTCGCATAAGATACTATTTCGTAGCACATGCGTTGTCAATTTTAGAATACTAACCTTTATTTTAACTGAATTGTACACGGTTTGCTGTGGAGACTATTTTTGAAGGTGAAAGATAATTAAGGATTTAATCTCCACTGATTTATGGTTGTGCTTATCAGGAAGCGAATGCAGATGCTATAGCAATTATTGACGGGAAGATATAAATAGTTAAATAAATAAATAGTAGTAAGATTGTGCCAAATTGACCCTCCCCGGAGAAATCTACTTTAGGCGAACAGAAGTGAAATGACTATGGTAGTGGTTCTCAAGCAGACGACAATAACAAGAAGAAAGGGCGCAGCTATTTAGAGTCACGTCAGGCGATTGTGATCGTCGACTGCGCAGGCGCCGGATCAGTTCCAGCTTTCGTCAATGTGCTGTCCGCACTGATCAGTCTTTCTTCGACGGCGAGCTAAGTTACGAGGAAAACTTCAAGACAACGTTTAGATAGAAGGCATTCTGGACGGTATTTTCTAAATTCGTTTTTGGCTTAACCTATTCAAAATTCTCTTAGTAATTCTTCACCGGGAAAAGATCGATCGTCTGAACTATAGACTTATTGCGGTTGAGTTTTGAAATATATCGGTAAATGTGAGAGCAGGAAGCAATTTTGTAATTATTGTAATTTAATTTAAAGCATTGAAGCCGTAAAGAATGGTGAACGAATAAGGGTTTGCTAATAAATTCGGCTTGTTAATTAATTTATGGTATATATCTTCAAGTAGCCATCTGCCATTACTCCTAATTTAATTCACTTCCTTTTGGGTCAAAAGACCACTTTTCAAGATAAAGAAATAATTGCAATAAATGATTTCCGTATATTAAATCCATGTACTTAAAATGCAACAGGTTTGAGTTGAAAGATTTGTCCGCACAGAAAAATGTAATTATCGACCAAAGTTATTAGTAATAGCTGAGGAGCGAACGTGTTAGGCATAAAGATTCTTGAATTACACTTAGGTTATAAGTTCACTCATTTGCAAAGCCACTTAGGCCAATCCAAGAAGCTGGAAAAGTGACAGGTTCCTAGATTCTGTCGAGACATAACATAGCAACAAGGTAAGAATTCTAAGATTGGCTCCGTGTAAGAAGGAGACTTGTCGCGGTAATTCTAAAGTAGTTGGAGCTTGATTTAATATAGCGGCGTGCAATTGCTTCAGAAACACATTCGTTCGTACACACATTCGTGCATACATTTGTCACTGACGCGCTTTTGTGAGTAAGATTTAGCGGCTATTGCGAAAGGTTTTGCCGGTAAGTATTTTAGCGACTCGTGGCAAGTTATTGCTTTTAGTTTCCTTTACTTGCGGAAAGATATTTCAAATCGTAAAATTGATACTACAGAAGTTAGCAGGTATAATAATGTAATTGTTATAATTTAGAGTTCTATGGTTCATACCCGGCTTCATTCTTTATTTTCAAACGGTGAGGCAGTATTTTTAACACTTAAATTATATCAGTCTAATTATATAATATAAAATATAATAACAGCCTGCCTTAAAGCAATATGTATATAATATAATAATAAATTGTAAGTAATAGTCATTATATTATGTTTATATTATTATGTACATGTATCATAATTTTATGTGAATGTATTAAGTAATTTAACAATGTAGGAACTGTGAGAATAGAAGCCGAAAGATGCCAACAATGAGGTAACAATGCGGTAACCTTGAGGCAATAATGAATTAGAAAGTTTGATAATGCTACTAGTAATTCTTGGAACAATAATTTAATGTTTAAAACAGTTTATAAATAGCCAATCAACAACTAGAAAAGCTTTAAGTTAAATAAAAGTATTCTATTGGAGTACAATTAGCCAATCAGAGACTTGAAACATAGGAAATGTACAAATTTAAGTGGTAGACGCCAGACGCTAGAAGGCAGCGTGAATAATATAAAGTTTACGTGTTAAATAGTACAAGTAACAATAATCTCACAGCTCTACCGTAGGATATATCAGTGAAGTGTTATTTAATCATGTGAAAGATTAATAAAACCAAGTTAAATACCATTATAATTTGTGTAAGCTTTCATTCTTTAACCTACTACCCCTGCTAAGAGATACGTGTTTCTGCAAATTACTACTGACGCAGCCGAGGCATACATATATAATATTTAAATAAACATTAAAATGCAAAGTTGATTTATAAACATGGGGGCGAAGGCCATCGGAAAGTGAATGTGGGGCGAAGGCCACCGGAAACTTTGTATCGTACGTGAGGCGAACACTTCAAGAAACATATCTCCCGCAATACGTGGTGCAAACGGCAGCAACAACACTCTCAAGATTGGCGCCCAAAGCGTGGTGCTAGTAACGTAAAAATGTTCTATCTCAACGGTTGGCAACTCACTTCAGTTGCTCAAGTATAAGAGCATATTAGAGCACATTAAATTTGTCAGGCAATTTGGTTGGTCAATTCACATTCATTACCCTCACGCATATCCTGAGTAAGTACTCCTAGCTTACCACTGGAGCAGCTGGCACACGAGACAACAGTACGAGCTATGAGATAACGGTAATTACATCAGAAGCAGGTAAAGTATACTGCTTCAAAACTATCGCACCATTACGTGGCTTTAAAACTCAGTTAACGAATACGTTATCAAGGATTTCGGTTGTTAGGCGCATTGACTATTGTGCTCCTGAAAACCTCCAGGAGGAAGGGATGAAGTGAAGGACACAGAGGGTGACTAGATCTAGAGCGTCAGGCTCGCACAAAGACGGGGTCCCTAACATCTCCAGATATTACATTCTTTACCTCCCGTAGCCTTACCTCTCCACACGGAGGGCTTATCCCACACCGAACGCCAGGGCAGACAGCTCCAAAAAGGAAACTCTTTCGCCATGCGACTCCCCGCCGTCCATTTGCCTTATCCTTCGATCCTGAAGCGTGATAAGGGAATGGAACGACACGAAATAGTGAACAGAAAAAATCGCGGCATTCTATAATTCACTCCAGCACTCGCCTACAAACCAGGGAAAACCGCGAAGAAGCCGAGAAGAGAGTGAACGGCCCAATGAGAATCTAACACGGGACTCCCCGAATTCGAACCTCGCGCGCTAACGCGGAGTCGTTTTGCGCAGTTGTGTATTTATTTAATTTCATTACTTAAATTGTTAGTTATTAAAGAGCAAACACATTGGATTATTCTAAAACTTAAGATTTGTCAAATTTTAATCATTATTAAATAAATTATATTTTTAAATAATTGCGTAATTATAAGTTATTTTTTATGTTGTTGTATATCTTACATTATGCATGTGTTGCATTATTTCTACACTTTTACTTATTGAATGCTTTAAATCTAACAAGTCAATTAAATATTATAATTTGCAGTTTATATTTCAGTTTTGCTTCTCGTGGTTAGGATCCTTGTCGTATTAAATACAAAACGTTTCCAATGAAACCCAAGGTAGTCATTCAGAATGAAAGGGAAGTGCATGGAATAACTGACACATACCCTGTATAACTAAGCAAATTAATACACATAGTGTTAAGTAGATAGACCATGTTCCTGACAGCGAGCGGTGGGTGAACCACGACTACTGAATATGCCTGTTTTGATGCATAACTCATTACTTCACTCAGTATATTTCTAACGAAATCTTATCCGTGTATGGCGCAATTGCTTGTTGCCTATCAATATCAGGTTCTTAATCTTCCTCCACACACTCCGTCTATTTCCCTGACCCGCAACAAGGATATAGCGTAATAGCTTGACAGTGATCGACATTGTTGTATTGCTCTTCTGGTCTGAATGATTTCCTTAGAATCTCACGGTCAAATTCTATTCCTCTGACATGCAGTTAAAATAACTATGCCATCTTCTCGGATTCAGTATGTTCCACGTTTTCTCTCAACGCTTTCTTCCTGCGAAAACAAGCTCTTTTTATGTTTTTTGCGGATTGATCCTGAACGCAGTAAACAAAATTACTGTTTTTTCTCTATTAAGTCTACCTTTTATCGAAATGTTGCCCTAAAGAAGAAATATTTAGGAGCCTCTCTGGGCCCCGACGTGACGCAAAAAGAAAATACCGCTCATCACTAAATCTGGACGTCTTATACGTTGCAGCTGCCAACAAAACAAATCTTTTAATCCCCAGGAGGAAGGGCCCGAACCATGGCTGTCAAATGCTATCACGTGTGCGTTATTTATCAAGCCTGCGAAGAAAAAACTCCGTTATCTGTATTCGAGGCACGATATCCCCGAGAGACGGTATTGCCAGACCAGGATTAACCCTCATGTTCCTTGTACACACTCCAGGTAAACTCCATGCGTATAAACAGTTCTCGGTGACGGTCACACGCTGCGGCCGACTTGGGAATTACCGCAATCGATAACCTTCTGAGTGCTGCATTTCCTTGTTTACCTATCAAGTATTCTCGGATATTTACCAGAAGCACTCTCTAATCTAACAGCGTCCACATACCACCCAACTGACAAGTGTCTTGTCACTGACTCGTGCGGATATGCTAATTAAATCACCCATTGTATTGCATATGTATAAGAGCTACACTTCTTAAAAGCCACATATCATACTTGAAATAGTAGTTGTATTATATTTCAACTGTTGGGGAGCCGAACTTAAAATTCGTTGCAACCGCACGTATAGTAAACAGTTTCCGGTAGCCTTCGCCCCAAATGTATTTTCAGGTGGCCTTTGCTCCAAGTTTAAAAAATATTAACTTTGTAATTAAATTGTTTCTTTAAGTATTTAATATCTATGTTTGCCTCGGCTGCGTCAGTATTATTTTAGGGACATGGATATCTTGGCAGGGCGTGATGCGACAAGAATGTAGGCTGACGCAGATTTTAAGTTTTAATTCACTCATTTTTATTAATCCTTGACACAAATTAAATAGCATTTCACTGATATCGAGAGCTGTGAGTTTCTTTTATGTAATCTTGTACTTTTAAACACGTATGCTATTTTCATCTCACGCGAATACGTTATTAATTTCTCGAGGACAAATCTCGCGTCGGGATATGAGCACTGTCTAGCAGCAACTGAACTATTTTCCACCGCCTAAATTTGTAGATTTCTGTATTTCAAGTCTCTGATTGGCTATTCCTAGTCCAATAGAATACCTTCATTTAACTATTGGCTATTTTTTTAAACTGTCTCAAAAATTTACATTATTGCTGCCCTAATAATGACCAGTAGCATTTAAACTTCATGGCTCATTATTGCCTCAAGTTTACCTCATTGTTACCTCATTGTTAGCAACGTTTAACTTATTATTCTCACAGCTCCTCATTATTCAATTACGTAATATATTCACATATATTCACATAACATTATTGAACATGTATACAATAATATAAGCACATGCAATGACTGTTACATACATTTTACAACTTATTACATACACATATTGATTCAAGGCAGGCTGTATTGAATTTATATTTATATAATTTGACTGAAATCATTTAAGTGTTAAAAATACTGCCTCAAATTAAGTACTAAAATTGCAAAAAGTGTAATTTTTACTGCCACACTTATAGTAAGCAGAGGAAGTATTGGATTGCATCTAAAAATTAGATATCGCGATAACACTGGACATATATTTTTTTGAAGTTCCATAAATTAAAAACAGCATTTTTACTTTCTCTACCGTATACATAGTACCGAGACCAAGACACTACGAACCGCCTGCGTAGTGTTTTTCCACTGGGCGTGTGGAAACATGATAACGCACTGCTACTATAAACAAGGTCTCGCTGTTGACGTGGTTTTGCTCTGGAATGTTAAGTGCAATACTGAGTTGACGGCGATGTAATTTACTTTAGTTATTACGAGTTATTTATTATTTTGTCCTGTACTTAGCCACAACGTATATTATGTCTCAATATATATTTTGTACTGCACAGCGTGTATTTATTTATTATTTTTATGTGTTTAACTCAGTCAAGTGCAAGTACGAAAGGTGTAAAATTTCCAGCCGTACAATAATCCATGAACTTTACAATAAATTTCAGGCCTCAGGAAGTGTTCAGGTAAGAAATCTAAAAGACGGCGTACGGTTCTTGCCGAAGAAACAGTAGTCAACATTGGTCATCGTTTAGAGAATCCCCTCAAAAACCACTTAGGCGTCTTTTGCAACAATCAGGCATTTCTTATGACTCTGCGCGAAGAGCTGCCAAATTGCTGAAGTTAAAACTATATAAAATAACTTTGGCACACGCTCTTCAACCAGGTGATGCTGTAATTAGGCGCACATTTTGTGAGTAGAGTCTCAATACAGTACACAATGGCGAAATAGATCAATATTTAATATTTTTCACGATTTGGATAATCGTTATTGGAGCTCTGACAAACCTAATGTGGTTCATTAAGACCCCTTCATGACTAAAAAATTGATATATGATATTCCATGAGCAGAGAAAGGGTTATAGGACCAATTTTTTTCGAGTCAACAGTTTTCACCCACACATACGTGAATACAATTTTGCCCCGTTTTTAGAGAATTAACAGACAGGGAGCGTAATTTTGCCTTTTTTATAACAAAACTCTGCAACAGTTTATACGACCAATATTTCGATGATAATAATTGAAAGGGGACAGAATTATTAGTAGAGATTTGTGGCCCCCTTGGTCCCCCAACCTACCCCCTGCGATTTCTATCTCTGCCGTAACTTAAAACAAAGTGTATAAGACAAACCCACAACTGGAAGAATGAAAACAAAATATCCGCAAAGAAATTTCCAGTATTTCTCAACGTGAACTAGGGCGAGTGATAGTTTCCTAAAGAGGTAGCATAAATGTTTGGACAACGACGGTGGCCAGTTTCAGTATCTCCTTTCATAAAGTTGGTAAGTAAAGCCTTTAAAATCAGTTTTAAAAATGTTGTATGGTTTCATCCGCGCCTTTCAATGATAGCGGTAGACGGCAACGAGCGACGAGGACGCGGACAGGTAAAACACCGCGCAGCCAGTTCGTAGTTTTTTGGCTCTCTCGAAATCGAGATTTCCCCGAAAATACATGTTCTGAAGCCCCTGAATAAAAACAAGCATTTTTGGTAAATGTACGTGCACAGCATAATTTAAAAACGAAAAGCCAGATAAATACCAAACTTTGTGTTTCAGTTTAATATCGTCCAAGGATGTGACACGAGGATTTTCAAGAAAATCCCCCACTCCAACTAGCTTTTACATAGAACATTTTTCGAAAATGTTGATTTTCATCACTCGTCTCACAGAGGGCAATAAACCATCCGTCGATCAAACAGCCCACGGGGAGAACTCGTATCCGCGCCATCTGTCCGGCATTGCCATACGCCAGGAAACCTAGAAGCGTAGGTGGAGAAGCAAACGAATAAAAGGGAAATAGTGGAATTGAAATCGCATATGTAAGAATTCACCCCAGCATTCGCCTACCGACCAGGAAAAACCAAGACGGGAATCGAACCCTGGACCTCCCGTTATCGCGAAGACATTTCGCTCGGTTAACAAGTATAGTAACTTAATTTGTGCTATTCTATCTTGCGTTAATCCAATTAATTTACTGTGCTGTTTTAGTTTTTGTACACCAATGTGGAAACTGCTATTACTTTATGAAGTTTCAGCTGTACGTTTATAGGTTTGGTTTATATCAATATTGGTTAAATAAATGAAGCCCCTGCGGGAACATAAACAAATTTCCTACCTCTCATGAGGCATTCTATCTTAATTGTTACTGTGAAATGGTTCTCTCTGTTTATAAGAGAACATAAAAAATTAAATTACCGGATGTAATTGCGACTCCCACATACAACATTAACTATTCCAGGTTGGTATCACTTTTTCATTGAACTACGTGCATATTTTCTAGCTGCATGTTACTTTAATTAACAATAGCGTGAGTTATTGATTATATTTGCAAATTTGGTTAGTGTAATGCTCATTTGTAATATAACAGTAGCTTCTGTGATATGGGCTTGCACATTTTTACCTTTTTAAAATTCAGTTATTGAACTTTGGTATTTGTTTCAATGAAAGTACGTTAGCAATACTCAATTATACAGAACACTCCGTGCACAAAATTCCATGAAAATCTAGCAAATTAATTTCATGCTTTCGTTCATACACTGATATAATATATTGGAACGTAAAACCCAGCGAGATGGTGCCGCGGTAGCGTATACGACTTGCTTTCGGAAGGTCCAGGTGACTGCTCACACTGACCGATGAGTTTTCCGTGGTTTCCCCTGGTCGGCAGGTTACGGCTGGGTGGTGGCTATGAGCTTTGCAGAGGTTTCTTCCCTGCGTCGCTCTGGGACACTCAGTTTCCGCCTCGTGGGGACCGCTGAGGATTCTGAGGTTTGTGTGTGGGCCAAGATGCGTCGGATGTATTCGAACTGGAAACGTTAGGGAACTTATCCATGCTTGCGCCCGTCGTCATCCTTTGGGATCTCTCTCCTTATCCCTCCCTTTCACCCTTCCAGGCGTCAGGTAGAAGCAAAAACGGCCATTAGGCCTACTTGTGGTGCTGTGCCTCGGTTTTGGGGGCCGCTCCTTTCGTCCATATCTTTACCTTTAAGAACGCCAGGCTTAGAGATAGAGAGACAGGGTGAGAGTGAGTAAGAGGGACAGATAGAGAGAACAGAAAGAAGCATCATGTATTTTTTTGAACAGAGCAGATTAAAGCTTTGAAAATTTTGGGCATTAAAAGGCCATTACCTGAGTAAAAACTAAACATGCTTTTCTCTGATATTCATAACCTTTTATTTCTCTGCTGGCTGCGTTGCATATTTTTAAAAATATTAAAAATTAGCTTCATTAATCAATTATTAAACTGCAATTCTTTTACTTTCTGTATCCCTTTCGTATAGTAAGTAGAGGAAGTATTGTATTCCACTCGACATTTTGGTACAGAGATTTCACCGGAATTGCAGATTTTGTGGTTCGCTGAACCCATGAAAGAGTATTTTTAAAGTGAGGTCCATGCGAGTATGTGTATGTGAATAGTATAACACAAAACTAAAAAGCATTATAAATACCAAACTTGGCATCTAAGTTCAGCATCTTCTAAGGATGCAACATGAAGATTTTCAAGAAACTCTCCCGTCGTACACAAACCTTACATGTTTAGTAATTTATTATTTTCATTATTAGAAAAACGACTCAGGGGTTTTAATAAAATAAGACTTATACCTACAGTTTTCTGGAAGTAGCCTATGAAGGTAGATACAGAGAATTGAAAAATTCTATACCATAGCCAGAAGTTGAACACTGGATTTCTGGGTTTCCGTCCGGTGGCTCTAAACACTCAGCTACCATGGCAACATAGTAGTAGGGCATTAAATTCTCCAACTGACTTACTTTTGTTCCGGTAAACCACCAGGAGATCTCAAATTATTTTGAAATGACATACCCCAATGGCGACTTACAATGCTGTAAGTACATAAGTCCCCGGCTTCATTAGTTTGCCTCTATCAGGCAAATTAATGTATTAATTGTTCTTCCAAACTGAGAATTTAATATACTACAGACTTGCCACGGTGGAGCAACCGGACGGAAAAAGGGAGATACGTGGTTCAAATCCCGGCCATGGTATTGTGTTTCATTCCTCTAATTCCATCTTTCCAACCTTGACATACACACATGTCAGTGTGGGAGAACAATTAACTCAGTAGCCTATGAAGTCTTCTTCATTCTGAATTAATTTTGTATAACTCTAAATTAAGAGAATACAATAGAGGTTCGAGTTTACGAAGAAATGTGCATATGACGTTAAATTTCTGGTGCATTCGCAATATTGTGTATTGTGCTCTGACATTTAGCAGACATTTTAGGAAATAATCCTTAAAATTGTAGTCTTAGCAGCATCCTCTTTAATTTCAATGATTTTAAATAAATAGCCTACCGTTTTTACTCATACCTAGAGCGTAAGTCTTAAAAATTGTTGTCCAAATTGGGCAGATGTACAAATTTGTACATATGGGGTTTGAAGTAACATTATTTGTATATGTTTGTTTACTTCAACGTGGTGAAGCCATCTTGTGACGTCATTCATTTGTTAGGTTTGTTAGCTCCATCTGGTGTTAGCAATTTGCGGCAGTATTAGTTTTTTTGTTTAAAAAAAATGCTACTGTTATTTTATTTAATTTTGGTTCTTTGTCCTCCGGCTAGCTATTATCCTTTTGGTCAAGCACTTCTCTATATACAGGTTGTGTAAACGGAAAGAAATCTTTTATCCAAAGATAACACTGATGAAGAAATTTGTTTTACACTTTTATTGCCGAACACGTTAACTATCACATTTACACATTGATCTTGACACTCGCCAAACTGAAACTGTTATAATAACTTCATTACTGATAATTCTTAATTCGCGTACTTCAACTTTTTGTATAATTAACTTTATAACACTTGAGATTTTTCATAACTCCGTTACGCGTAACCTGCAAATTGATATCCAAAGTGTGCGGTACAAATACTTTCGACGAACTGACGGGAATGCGACGTGTAGTGTACAAAGAATTTTGATGAACTGACGGGGTCTACCTCTAACCTACTCTTTTTATACTCCTTCACCCAGATATGCCTAAAGATTATAACTGAGCTGCCATTGGCTACTAAAACGCGCCAACATTAGCGTCTATTTTTATATCCAATGAAAATTATGAATACATATGCTCTAGGGAAATGTTCCAGAATATTCTAAAAGAAAAACGCGCCAATATTACGTAACTTCCTCGTTTCCAATAATGATAAACAGCTCACCCCCCCTCGCTGCATTATTGCACGCGATTATTGTCAGTTTCAGTAAGGCAGTGTAAACTTACTTCCCAACAATAATTACAATCAACAAACATCTTAAATCAATGACACACAAAAATGCATATTCATACCATAATCACTCTTTACATTTAAATAATTTGTGATACAAATTACTGCATCAGGTTGAAATACAGTAAGGGTGTTTTTACTTTCTCTACTACGTATAGTAAGTAGGGGAAGTATTGCATTCCACCCAAAAATTCGATACCGAGATTTCACCGGAAATACATGTTTTGAGACCCCCTGAATCCAAAAAAAGCATTTTTGGAAACATGTCCGTGTGTGTGTCTGTGTGTGTCTGTGATCAGCATAACTCAGAAACGAACAGTCGGATAAACACCAAACTTGATATTTAGGTTTATTATCTTCCAGAGATGCGACACGAAGGTTTTCTAGAATATTCCCCCACCCCAGATTACCCTTTAATTTTCTCAAAGGTGGCTCTAACGATTTTGATTAAAATATCATATGTTTAAGATATTTTCATGACAAATGAAATGTATATCTCGAATTTTCTGGGAACGTCTCCAAAAGTATTCTCCATTGTGAACGACTCTTGCGTAACTGGTAAACCATAAGAGATAGACAAAATTTTACTATACAAAAAAGTAGATCGCGTTAAAATACACAGTTTATGTCATATTGTCGTAGCCTCTAATCAAATGCTCAATGGGAGGTAGGCGACTCGCTTGCAGGTACCAGAAAATTAACAAATTGTAAAAAGGCGAGGCTACGACTAGGGACGCAGCTACAATGAAAGTGCAAAAATATTATTAAATACTGACAAAAGGACACTTACATGGTTCAAAATAGGAAGAAGGAGCTTTACACTATCGTAAATAAAACAAGAAAGATCTGGATGGCAAGGGGTTTATTAGATAAAACATGATACTTTACCCCATCTCCTTAGTCCATGCCTGTCGGGCGAGGTCGCCATACATTCTTGTATGGAGAGAGCGTAACACACGTCTGGTCCGGTTGGCTTCTACTCACTGACTCTGCCTAAAACCCAAGCCACGCTAATGGTTACCGCGTGGGGACGCCAACTAAACCACTACCCCCACCTAAACTACTACCGCCATCTCCAATCCAGGTGACCAAGGACACGTATGCACAACAATGCCTGCATGCGCCACAATATACATTTTTGTGTTGAGTGAACCATTTTCAAGATATTGCTTGTTATTCCCTTAAATTTTCCAATACTTATACTTTTTCTCAAATTCTATATTCAATTTTTTTGTCCTGGTAATGCAGAGAAAATGGAATACTCCACATAGCAACCAGCTCTAAAAATACTTGACTATCGCTTAAAGCCTACCAATTCCCCTTGTATCTGCAAGAATATTAGCAATAAGATTAACATCTCGATTAACATGAAGCATATGGAGAATAAGCGTTTGTAAAAATAGTTTGCACAAGAGTAGAGAAAGTCCTGTGAGTGTAACACATCAGATTTTTTTAAGTTGTAGCGTGTCCTTTAATTTTTGCTGAACAGCAAGTAATGGCCTCTTAAACCAAATTATAGTAATATACCATTGGATCCAATCGGATCAAAACCACATTCGAAAGATGAATTTTATTCTCGATCTTAATTTTTTTTTTGAGAAGAACATAAATTTGTGACCGAATATATAAGGGGTTTAAAATACCGTTTAAGTCATCTTTAACGAGATTTTAAAACACGCACGGTTTAGTCTAATGGCTCGAGTAGTGTTAAATGTAAGCTCAGTAGAATCATTATTATAATTAAATTTAATTAAAAAGTTGTATGTGTCCTTTACCAGTGTATTTCTTATGGGTTTAAAGGATAAAGGGCATCTTCAAAAAAGCTTTCCCCGGTTCACTCTAATCGAGATTCGAATTCAGTTCCTATTGTGAAGCTGACACGCTACTCCAACATCACAGAAGAGGCCAACCTGTTGTTATTTGCCAATAAAGATGTCGCTAACTTGTGGAAGCCTCCTGATTCGTCAGTTTGCGCGCTGGCTTTCCTACATTGAAGATAAAATTGGTTACCAAGCGAGGTGATATCCCTACTAGCCAGTGTGGGATCATCAGTATTCAAGTGAGGCCTAAAACGCGACCCCTGTGTTACCAGATGTCTACAATACATACTAAGGAAGGTCCTGATTTTCTCGGACCGTGCTATATAATAAGCCTACCTACTGACTACAAACTGACTGCTCGTGCGTATGGACGTCAACGATATCCATCCTAAACATATGCCTTTAACGGAAAACATTAACATCGAAAAAGACATTCTTAAAGTGGAACCTACTATTTGATACATTGTAAAGCTCAGTTGGCCCCGTAGCTCAGTTCGTAGAGCACTTGTCTTCTGTGCGAGGGGTACCGGGTTGGATTCCTGGCTGCGGATAGGAATTTTTTTTCTAGCCAAGATTATTGCCTCTCCTCCCCAGAGTATGGAAGCATGAATTTGTGTGTGAGTGTAATCTTATGATTGAAACCCCAAAAGTGCAAGGAACCCAACGACAAGAAAATATTGCCAATAGGCAATAAGTTCCAAAGGAAAACCCGCCGATAACAACAATGTAGTTAAATAATGGGTATAAATGGAATTTAAAAAATCTGATGTGTTACACTCACATGACTTTCTCTACTCTTGTTCAAACTATTTTTACAAACGCTTATTCTCCAAACGCTGGTTGCTATGTGGAGTGCTCCATTTTATTTACATTACCAGGACAAAAAGTGAATAACGAATTCCCATTTGAGACAAAGTATAAGTATTGGAAAGTTTAAGGGAATAACAAGCAATATCTCGAAAACGGTTCACTCCAAAAAAAAATGTATATGCCATAAATTGTGTATTTTAACGCGATCTACATTTTTGTGTAGTAAAACTTTGTCTATCTCTTATGGTTTACCAGTTATGCAAAAGTCGTTCACAATGAAGAATACGTTTGGAGACATTCCCAGAAAATTCGAAATATACATTTCATTTGTCATGAAAATATCTTAAACATATGATATATTAATCCAATGTTCCATGTAAAGGGTAATCTGGGCTGGAGGGATTTTCTTGAAAACCTTCGTGTTGCATCTCTGGAAGATACTGAACCTAAATACCAAGTTTGGTGTTTATCCTACTGTTCGTTTCTGAGTTATGCTGTTCACAGACACACACACACACACGAACATGTTTCCAGAAATGTTTTTTTGGATTAAGGGGGTCTCAAAACATGTATTTCCGGTGAAATATCGGTATCGAATTTTTGGATGGAACACAGTACTTCCCCTACTTACTATACGTAGTATAGAATGTAAAAATGCTTGCAATTTACGAGGGATAAAAATCGAAATTGTGTAACTGTGTTGTGATAATTACGTTATTATTCCTTCAAAGCACTCGTTAGCATTTTATGGAAGTAATAAAGCCGCTGCCCAATTTAAATTTAATGGCATGTTATTGCCTCAGAAGTATGGATTGTTATCAGAGCTGAGGTTTTAATTATTCAAATGAGTGAACTGACTATTTTTATTATAACAAGAACAGTTGTGTAGCATTAAACAATTATATAATTTCATTTATGCCTGTAACCTTACCATACATAAAACGTTGCGATATACTCGTGGTGGGAGAGCATAACTCGCAGTATGTCCGATATATTAATATATGAATTAATATATGAACTATGATGATACTGATAATTATCTTGTGTTTAAGTTGTTACTCTTAAAGTGTTATTTTTTTTATTTCTTGCCACGGCTGCTGTTATTTGGGTTTTTGGTAGAGCTTGTTTAACTTTGCAGGGTGTGATACGGGAAGGAAGGTAATAAGTAACAACTCTATCAATAGATTAAGTTAATGAAGAACACTATACTTTAATGGCACACGCATTTAATGTTTTAGTAATAATCTACACAGTTACATAAGTTAGTAGTAGCTGTAGAACTGTCGAGCTCTACCACGTTCGTGCGCCAAACTTACGGTCGCTGAACAATCAAGTATTTTATACGTGCTCTAGAAATAATTGTAGTATTTATCATACGTTCCTATGGACTTTTAAATTGATAACATTTCAACGTTCCTACTACATTATAAGAAATAACTAATAACGTCTGCTTCCGAGAGCTTACATGTATGTTATTACATCGCAGCACTTGATGCGCAACCGCCCTGGCTGATGGGGACTCTATAACTAACATTTCTGTACTTTAAGATTTTAAACATATTCTTCTTTAAAATTTCATTGTCTGTCTTCGTTCAGCTTGGAACCTTCCAGAAAACTTACCCGGCTATTGCTCGACGTTTGCAAACATGTGACCTCTCTACAAAAATATGTTGTGTTCACTTGTCGCCTTTTGTATTTCACAAAGACTCAAGGGCTGGCTTTTATGACTTTCCCGTACAAGTCCTTTTTGCCTGGGCCCTAATTCTAACACAAAGATTTGTTTGTCGGCTTTTAACTAGCGTTCTACAGCTCCAGCTACTCTTGCACATACATAAAACGTATGCCTTAACTTCTATTTCTATAACCAGTATTTTGATTATTAATATTATTTTACATTATAATTTACATTAATGTATATATGGCATATATATAACCATAGTTACTGTCTCAACTTTAAATGCATAATAGTTCTCGTTTTTTCTTTTAACAGTTGCTTTACTTCACCGCAAGCTATAATTCTTTACAAAGATGTTCTGTTTGCTTAACTGCCAACTCAATTTACGTACAAGTTTTAAGTATTGAATTAAAGGTTTCTCACGCAAGCTAAATAATTTAGAAACAAGGGTAATTAATTAAGTTTTGAAAATAATTGTCTAAATTTAACTTTATAGATTTTGCTAAGTCCACAAATTACTCTTCTTAGAAACATGCCGAAAAATGTTCGCCCAAGCAAAATGCAACCTAGAATTACTAGCGGTCTATTCCGTATGTCGCTTCCTCGTTCACTGGTCTCTGTTTTCGCACTGGAGAATCATGTTCCTTCTGCCTGCCTGCTAAAGCGCTGCGATTACTGACGTTGTTTAAACCAGCCAACGGCAGGCATGGACGATCCATTACGTCGTTCTACCATGCTGACGTCAGGGATGTGATATATCTTTTCAGAATCTCCTGATTAGGGCGTGTTCAGCGCAGAGAGGGGGTTTGAGGCAGTGCAATTCAGAACGCAAATCTAAACGCCAAAGCTTTAAAAAACTTTACAAACGAATTAAAAAAATTATGTGTTACACTCACATGACTTTCTATACTCTTGTACAAACTATTTTTACAAATTCTTATTAACCAACTATTTCATATTAATCGAGATAAACATTTGCAGAAACGATCTTTTAACATGCAAAGAAAATTACATTTTACACATAGCGACCAGTTCTAAAAATATTTGACTATCGCTTAAGGCCTACTATGTTCCCCTTGTTTTGTATTTGCAAGGGCAATATAGAAATACAGTAGCCTTTACGCATAGACATATATCTTAATAGCTGGTTGCTAGGTGCAGCACCATTCCCTTTGCCACAGGTTAATACTCTTTGCATATCCAAGACAAAAAATGAATAACGAATTGCCATTTGAGAAAATAAGTAGTGAAAAGTTTAAGGGAATAACAAGCAATATCTCGAAAATGGTTAACTCAACAACAAAAATGTATATGACATAAATTGTGTATTTAAACGCGATCTACATTTTGTGTAGCAAAATTTTGTTTATCTCTTACGGTTTACCAGTTATGCACAATGAAGAATACATTTGGAGACATTCCTGGAAAATTCAAGATATACATTTCATTTGTCGTGAAAATATCTTAAACATATATATTTTAATCAAAATCGTTAGAGCCATTTTTGAAAAAATTAAAATTTTCGAAAAATGTTCCATGTAAAGGGTAATCTGGGGTGGGGGATTTTCTTGAAAACCTTCGTGTCGCATTTCTGAAAGATACTCTACCTAAATACCAAGTTTGGTGTTTATCGAACTGTTCGTTTCTGAGTTATGCTGTTCACAGACACACACACAGACAGACACAGGCACACACAAGGATATGTTTCCAAAAATGCTTTTTTGGATTCAGGGGGTCTCAAAGCATGTATTTCCAGTGAAACCTCGCAGTAGATATATCATACCGGTTCTGGCGCACAGAGAGATGCCGAAAAACTGATAAGCTTCTTTGATCTATGCCGCTAGCCCCGCCCCCTCCCTTTGTGCGCTACTATTTACCGCCCGGTCGCGTGCCGCTAGACCCGCCCCCTTCCCTTTGTGTGCTGATCTAATGCCGACAGGGTCTGTGCCGGCAGGTCCTCCCCCTCCTCCTGTGGTCACGTGACGGTGGTCCCGCCCCCTCCCTCCCCCATACGCGTACCCTCCCTCCCCTTTGTGTTCTGGTTGGTTCCCTGTGGATAGGTGGGAGAGTGTGTATTGATCCTATACGTCGGTCGCGTACCTTCCCTTGGTCTAAATCCCTGCCGTGTGATTGGCTTGGGGTAGGGGATGTGCCGCTCGGGGTGAGGGGTTATATGTGGGGGTTCTCGGTGCGTGACGTTGGCTTGGAAATCCATCCTGGCGGTGTGGGAATGCGATTCTCGATGCCTGCCGCACATCGGCAAATCGTTTGAGTACATAATTGTGTCAATCAATTAGGTAATGCGTGTTATTGAAAAAAATAAAAATAAGTATGCCCATCATATTACTACTAATGCAATTAAACGCTATTCTTCGAGCAATTAAGTATTTTGATTGATTCGCGCGCACCTGTTCCTAAACCGACATTTATAACCTACTATTGTCAATAATTTACACGTTTAATGAAACAAGGCTAGTCGGCCGATGAAAACAATTAAGTATTTTTGAATGATTAATTGACTCGCGCGCAACTGCTCGTTATCGTATATGTGTGATAGCATATGTATAATTATTACGAGTAATAACATTTATTTAATTCTACTTTTGAGGGAAAATATATTTTGGATTTATAAGAATATTACAACACTTAGATGAAATGACAGACTTGACGTAACACTCGTTATCGCGTGATAATTGAGGTGGAACACCGACCGCAACCTTCCGCTGCGAGACGTTTCACACGAATGACTAACTCTCGATATTTGGACTGGCAAGTCGACTTCCGCATCCCCTCCACATGCGTTTCAGTTCGCCAGTTACACTAGCGCGCCAAGTGGTAATACGAGTGAAACTCCAACGAGTGTTCCCCCACAGCGCCCCTGGTGGTCATATCCGAAAGTTGTGAATTCACCATATTTAAACTCATTATGGGTGCAAGACGGCCATCTTAACTCTATATAATTCTGCGAAATATGATTCCGGAAAAAAGTCGAATTAACATGCAAGGGGCGTTCATGTTGGCTCCGGAGGAATTGATTATGAAATAAATAAAAAATAAATAAGACTCTCGCTGATCGATGAATACAATGAATAATTAATGTAATTGACTCGCGCTCCTAGAGATATCTCACCCAATTATTCATCTACCATGAATATCTCACTTCTAATGAAACGACGCAGTCTATCGATTAAAAACAATTAAGTTTTTTTTGATTGATTAATGTAATTGACTCGCGCGCAACTGTTCGTTATCGTATATGCGAGAATATTACGCGTATATAACTATTACGGCTAATAACGTGTGTTTAATTCTTCTTTTGAATTGCGGGTTTATAAAAAATATTACATTGCTTAGATGAATTAAAAAGCAACTTAAAGCGAAATTGAAAATAGCTTGTATGAGACGTTAACACGAGAACCCTTTACGAAAAAACAAGACGCAATGTGACAGCAATGCCCCGTCCATCATGAGAGGCGGTTAAACCAGGACGCGTGGGTTTTCCCCACTACCTGCTCTTAATGGCTAGGGGTATCCAGCACATAGGAGTACGCTTCAACAAAGCCCGCTATGTCTCTTCTCACACGAGAGAAGTAATAATTACAATTGAAAACAGGTGTACCTGTAAGTAACACGCACGAAGACTACAAATATAAATTTTATATTCGTTTTAAATGTTCTTTCTAAAGACGTAGCGAACTTTGAGAAATTCAACGAATTATTCACTGGCGTACACTGCCTGAAAGAAATATGGTGTACACCCCTGAAGAATGCATATGTAGACCCATTAGCAGACAACGGCAAACTCTTCCGCACCATTAATTTTCGTCAGAAGAATGTAAAAACAAAGTCTTGTATAGAGCTCTTAGTGAACAATAACACCCGTTTCCAATTCATTAAACAGCCTAAGTGCTCTGAAAAACCACAGACCCTCGGGGTAAATAAATATTACCGGCACAAAAGATTTTCTTAAGAGCTTCCTCTGTCCAGAAATTCCATCATACACAGCGGAAAACCCTGTCTAGACATGTTTTAAGCTTACCACAAAAAATGTTTTCCCGATAATTAATATAATTCTACATGAAGAATATTAATGATTTAAGTTTTCAATTAAACGTATTATGTATAGATTCTGTACTTAAACATTCGATTGTATCTTTGTCATTATTTAAATACTCGCGTACAAGAAATGCAAACATGATATCAAAAAATTAAACTGATTTTTTTTTTCGGAATGTTAAACAAAGAAATATGATTTGGCGAGAGTAATATGAAGAATAAAAAGTATTCAGAATGATAGATATTACATACGTTATTAAAATAAGACTCTCGCTGATCGATGAAAACAATTAAATATTTTTTTATTAATTAATTGTATATGAATTGACTCGCGCATTTGCTTGCTGTCGTATGTGTATGATTATTACGACTAATAGCATTTGTTTAATTCTAAATAATGAAATATGGAGCCTTGCCTAAACAATCCTCGTTACTCTTAATTTATTCCATTTTAAAAAGATTGGGCTTAGTAAACATAGGACGAGTACGATTTTAAATACCCCGTCCATTCGAGAGATATTTTTTCGAATATTCCAGCATGTTAATATAAACTTAATACACACACACAAATTCATTTCAAGTAATCTAACGATATTGAATAAAATATTAAATGTTTAAGATATTGTAATGAGAAATGAATTGTATATCTCGAATTTTCTGGGCCGCAGGCTGCAGGATCGCTCATCAAATACCGTAATGATTCAGACACCCGAACACCCGAATGGTAAGCATTCTTCAGAGTTTTTAAATAAGTAATGTAACAATTCATATTAACTTCTTGTTCATATTCTTTATTATTATTTGTATTATTATTTCCAGGAAGTGGACTTTATTTTGGTATCGACCATCCATCGAGCGCTGCACAGGCAGCGCCAGGCTTCCAAACCTTTCCTGGTACCAAATCATCATGGAGGCGGCTCTGCCATCCGTACATGCAGCAACACTCGTAAGGTGAGAATTTACAGACGGGTGTTTGAGGATTTGTAACTAAAAAATTACATGATAGTAGACATACAATGTCGATTCTGGCACACAAAGGCATGCCTCCGACAGCATAGAGTTCTGGATTGTATAAGGAGAAAAGGATATATTTAAGGGGAGTTTCTCACCCATATGCAGTCACATAACTCTTTCGGTCTCCCAGAATGCTATGTATTTTTCACGAGGGTGTTTAAAACATGTATTTTTTTTCACGTATAGAGTGTAGATTCTTTAGAACTCTGTACTTAAACATGCTATACTATTATTATTTATTTATTTTTTCCAGGAAATGGACTTTATTTCGGAGGCGGTATCGGTCAACATGCGACCGCTGCACCGGTAGCATCAGGCTTCGCGAGCGTTGTACCAGCAGGCTTCGCGACCGCTGCACCGCCACCTCCAGGCTTCCAGACCTTCCTGGCACCAAATCAGCAGGGTGGGGGCCCTGCCCCATACATGCAGCAAGCACCGAACGGTAAGAAGTTTTTCAATATTTTATGAAGTTCTTTTTACACATTCTATATTATTATTAATATTGTTATTATTTTCAGGAAGTGGACTTTATTTCGGAGGCGGGTTTTTTCTGGGAATGTCTCCAAAGTATTCTTCATTCTGAACGACTTTTGCAAAACTGATAAACCATAAGAGATAGACAAAATTTTACTACACAAAAAATGGAGATCGCGTTAAAATACATAATTTATAACATATACATTCTTGTTGTTGAGTAAATCGTTTTTCGAGATATTGCTTGTTATTCCATTAAAATTTTCCAATACTTATACTTTTTCTCAAATTCATTATTCTTGTTTTATGTCCTCGATATGCAAAGAGAATGGAATGCACCACATAGCAACCAGCGTTAAAATATTTGACTATCGCTTAAAACCTATCATATTCACATTGTATCGTCATGAAAATTACCAATAACATTGACATCTCGATATCTCGATTAACATGAAGCATATAGGGAATAAGTGCTTGTAAAAATAGTTTGTACAAGAGTAGAGAAAGCCATGTGAGTGTATCACATCAGATTTTTTGATATTGGTTTAAATTTTCAAATACTTTTAACTTTTCTCAAGCGGTAACTCGCTATTCGTTTTTTCCCGTGGTAATGCATAGAGAATAGAATTATAAAGCCATCACATAGCATCAGACGTTCTTTAAACATCTGTAACGTGTCTATTCACAATCGAAAGGTTGCTGGTTCGAGGAAAATTATATCTACAGAAACAATACATTATTTTCGCTCTGTGATTAATTTGGTAATGTAACAATAATTAACAATGAATTTTTAGCGGTAAATGTAGAAAATAAAATATATTTTTTATTTCCTAGCGTCATACGCAGAAGCATTCCCCTTAAGGAACGCTGGCGTGAGCGATGGTTTCCCCCATAACGGGTTTAGACTTGCTTACGAAATGTCCCTGTGCGAGGCTAGCATTTCCCTCTCCTTCTCGAATTTTTGGAGTAGCCAATCAAAATTGCTGTATTATATACCGTCACATCTCTCACCCCTTCAGATTTTTATCAGGCGAAGCGATATAAAAGCAGTAGCTTCCCCAGCGATTTCACTGTATTGTGACAACACAGCGAGCTAAGATCTCTGCAAACTTTTCTCATTCAAAGTGAAATTTCAACGAACATCATGTCTGGTAAGTTGTAACAAAACACTTCATTTACTTTAAAAGTTAAATTATTACTCTGTACATTTAACTTATATTCGCGTTCTTGTTTTTAATGCATGGCATTTATATGCGAATAGCTGAGCATTCTAAAAGTTAATAGCTAGACAAGTGAATTTTCTGAAATGTGAACAGTTTAGTTAAGTATTCATTTTAGGCAAGCTTATTCTACATTTAATAGCTAACTGCGCGAATTCTCAAAATGGGAACAATTTAGTTAAGTATTCACCTTGTTGAGTAATTATTATTCCAGATATTTAAATACAGGATTTCACAGAGTGAATTATATTCCTTTTTGGAGAAAATACAATTATTTGAATACCTTATTAACGTTTTTGCTTTAGAATATTACAAAAAGTCTGTTGCGCGAATCATTCGCTCTAACAAAGTAAATATCTACATTATATTAAAACATTTAAATTGAAAAATACAGTACTTAATGAACTTCATTAGTGAATCAGAACCTCAATTATATTTACACATATTATCATTTTCAGAAAAAAGTTAATAAGTTTGTAACTTTCAAATAAATGAAATTTTTGTTATGCAACACATTCTCTAATAAAGAATATGTTTTTTTCTCTTCCTAATGCAGAAAGTTTGACATCTCAACTTAACACATTGGCTGAGGGTAGCATTTACCCAGCCGTTCAAAGACTACAAGATCTTCAGCCAGAGGAGCCTTATAATATAAAATCCTTAAGAAAAATTGATACTCGATACGGTGCTAGAGTCGTTGCACTTTTAGAGAATAAGCAAGTGTTTCTCCCGACAAGATATTCAACCCTAACAAGCCAACAGTTGGAGGAAATGCCTGGGAAGTTTCAAATGGTATATCACGGAGTAGTACCAGCCGGCAAGTTTAAGACATGTAAATTGTCTTTTCTTCCTATTAAGGTTTGTAGAAATAATTCAGCTATCCTTTCAAAGCTTCATTTAGAGTTACATTCGTTGAGTTTATAAATTCGCACTTCAGTAGGATAACATTTGTCTAAAGTATACATCAATATGTAAAAAAATAACGTCCAGGATGTAGTCTGAGCGAGGATCTGCAGAAAGAAGTTTAATAGTCTATTCACTGATTCTTTACCTCAAAGCAGATACCTACAGTAAGTTTCAAATAATTTCCAGCACGATAGCAGTTGTCAAAAGCAGGCATCACTGTATTAAAAAAATATGTGTAAATAATGTCTAGATTGTACTCTGTGTGATTTCGTGCAGAAAGAACTTTAATACCCCTTGCAGTGATTCTCCACATCGAAGTATATACCTACAAGAAGTTGCAAATAATGTGAATGTGTGTTACAGGAATGCCCAGCTGAATGTAAATGAAGAGGAAGAACGAGATAGCTTAAAACATCATAAACAGAAATGTGATAGGAACATTCTCAACACCTCCCAGTAACCTCAATCAATGAAGAATTGCACCAGTGCGGAACATACATGGAAAAAACATCCGAGTGTGTAGAATATAACAATAATATATATATATATAATTATGTACTCATTATTACTGCTATACCAGCCTATACCATTGATTTCATAAATAATTTCATAATTGTTTAAGGAGAATGCCTATCTTAAAAACATTGATGCTACATGAACTATTACTGAAAGAGACTTGAATAAATGGGAATCTAGAAGCCAGAACCATCTTAATATTGGGCTGTATGATATGAGATGTATAAAAAGATTAATAAAAAAATGAGGTC
Organism: Deroplatys truncata; assembly: GCA_030765065.1. Lineage (NCBI taxonomy): Eukaryota > Metazoa > Arthropoda > Insecta > Mantodea > Mantidae > Deroplatys > Deroplatys truncata. The sequence goes on from CM060980.1 coordinate 163,414,804, forward strand.
TATGTAATATAAACAACATTTATTTTTTATAAACATTTTCCTATTACATTCCTATACAAAAAAACATACATATTTCCTAAAGACAAAGGTGATAGTCTAGACATTCTAAAACACTCAGATATATAATCATATACATCACACAGAAAGAGACCTGCATTATCCATAAAAAACTAAACATCTCAAGAATGTCTGGATGATGTATTTTATAAGTACAAGGTTTTGATATTTCAAAGTTCCTGTTAACCATGACTGTAATTGATTAACACAATTTCTCGATCCTGTCATGCTATAACTTTAGAAGCTTTCAGCTTACTTATAATCTCCTCAATCTCTTGTGTGTGACTATTATTACCAGCATTCCTCGATGCAATTAGTAACCTCAATATATTTACTAGTCTATTTGGATTTTCAAGCGTAGATATCACTGAATCATCATCATATGAAGATTTCATATTCTCGCGACTCCCGCTGTATCCAGATTTTTCACCATCAGTAGTCTCCAGTGAAGGACAGAGGCTTGATCCGGTATAACATCCCTCTCTATACATCTTCGGATCTTCGAGTGTAGGAGAGAGAGTCGATCCAGTATAACATGTTGCTCTATGAAGCTTAAATCTTGACAAAGAACGATTCTTAAAAATCCGCTCGCATATACAGCATCTAATGACGTGTTTTCCTCCATGTGTAATGTATGAAAAATTGAGTTTCTCATCCGCTAGTTGCACAGATTTTCTCCGGCAGGAGCTCATGCTAAAACTAAAAGAAATTAAATGAATACGGGAATGCTAACGCTCGAAGGAATTAAAAGCGAATGAATGAATTCATAACACGCAGCTATGTATATATTCAGTGTGAGGACGCCGGAGGGAATCGCAATCTTCGCATAGCAGCGGGAAAGGATGCTCTCTGGAAACATTTGTGGAGAAGGAGGCTCTCAACAGAACATAGCGAATGCGAGCATGGAAAAAGGATGCTCTCTGGGAACATTCGTGAAAAAAGGATGCTCTCAACAGAACATAACGAGTGCGAGCATGGAAAAAGGATGCTCTCTGGAAACGTTTTTGGAAAAGGGTGCGTAACAACCTGATTGCGCTATGTACCTGACCAGTTTGTTACATAGCGTGATTCCATTGTTACATAGCGTGATTCCTTTGTTACATAGCGTGATTCCTTTGTTACATAGCGTGATTCCTTTGTCACATAGCGTGATCAGTTTGTTACATAGCGTGATTCCATTGTTACATAGCGTGATTCCTTTGTTACATAGCGTGATTCCTTTGTTACATAGCGTGATTCCTTTGTTACATAGCGTGATTCCTTTGTTACATAGCGTGATCAGTTTGTTACATAGCGTGATGAGCTTGTTACATAGCGCGATTCCTTTGTTACATAGCCTGATCAGTTTGTTACATAGCGTGATCAGTTTGTTACATACCGTGATGAGCTTGATACATAGCGCGATTCCTTTGTTACATACCGTGATGAGCTTGTTACATAGCGCGATTCCTTTGTTACATAGCGCGATTCCTTTGTTACATAGCGCGATTCCTTTGTTACATAGCGCGATTCCTTTGTTACATACCGCGATTCCTTTGTTACATAGCGCGATTCCTTAGTTACATAGCGCGATTCCTTTGTTACATAGCGCGATTCCTTTGTTACATACCGCGATTCCTTTGTTACATAGCGCGATTCCTTTGTTACATAGCGTGATTCCTTTGTTACATGGCGTGATTCCTTTGTTACATACCGCGATTCCTTTGTTACATAGCGCGATTTCTTTGTTACATAGCGTGATTCCTTTGTTACATGGCGTGATTCCTTTGTTACATGGCGTGATTCCTTTGTTACATGGCGCGATTCCTTTGTTAAATGGCGCGATTCCTTTGTTACATACCGCGATTCCTTTGTTACATACAGTGATTCCTTTGTTACATGGCGCGATTCCTTTGTTACATGGCGCGATTCCTTTGTTACATGGCGCGATTCCTTTGTTACATGGCGTGATTCCTTTGTTACATAGAGCGATTCCTTTGTTACATGGCGCGATTCCTTTGTTACATGGCGCGATTCCTTCGTTACATGGCGCGATTCCTTTGTTACATGGCGTGATTCCTTTGTTACATAGCGCGATTCCTTTGTTACATGGCGCGATTCCTTTGTTACATGGCGCGATTCCTTTGTTACATGGCGTGATTCCTTTGTTACATAGCGCGATTCCTTTGTTACATGGCGCGATTCCTTTGTTACATGGCGCGATTCCTTTGTTACATAGCGCGATTCCTTTGTTACATGGCGCGATTCCTTTGTTACATGGCGTGATTCCTTTGTTACATAGAGCGATTCCTTTGTTACATAGCGCGATTCCTTTGTTACATACCGCGATTCCTTTGTTACATAGCGCGATTCCTTTGTTACATAGCGTGATTCCTTTGTTACATGGCGCGATTCCTTTGTTACATGGCGCGATTCCTTTGTTACATGGCGCGATTCCTTTGTTACATGGCGTGATTCCTTTGTTACATAGAGCGATTCCTTTGTTACATAGCGCGATTCCTTTGTTACATAGCGCGATTCCTTTGTTACATGGCGTGATTCCTTTGTTACATGGCGCGATTCCGTTGTTACATAGCGCGATTCCGTTGTTACATAGCGCGATTCCTTTGTTACATGGCGCGATTCCTTTGTTACATGGCGCGATTCCTTTGTTACATAGCGCGATTCCTTTGTTACATAGCGCGATTCCTTTGTTACATGGAGCGATTCCTTTGTTACATGGCGCGATTCCTTTGTTACATAGCGCGATTCCTTTGTTACATGGCGCGATTCCTTTGTTACATGGCGCGATTCCTTTGTTACATGGCGCGATTCCTTTGTTACATAGAGCGATTCCTTTGTTACATGGCGTGATTCCTTTGTTACATGGCGTGATTCCTTTGTTACATAGAGCGATTCCTTTGTTACATGGCGCGATTCCTTTGTTACATGGCGCGATTCCTTTGTTACATGGCGCGATTCCTTAGTTACATAGCGCGATTCCTTTGTTACATAGCGTGATTCCTTTGTTACATGGCGTGATTCCTTTGTTACATACCGCGATTCCTTTGTTACATAGCGCGATTCCTTTGTTACATAGCGTGATTCCTTTGTTACATGGCGTGATTCCTTTGTTACATACCGGGATTCCTTTGTTACATAGCGGGATTCCTTTGTTACATAGCGGGATTCCTTTGTTACATACCGCGATTCCTTTGTTACATAGCGTGATTCCTTTGTTACATGGCGTGATTCCTTTGTTACATACCGCGATTCCTTTGTTACATAGCGCGATTCCTTTGTTGCATAGCGTGATTCCTTTGTTACATGGCGTGATTCCTTTGTTACATACCGGGATTCCTTTGTTACATAGCGGGATTCCTTTGTTACATAGCGCGATTCCTTTGTTACATAGCGTGATTCCTTTGTTACATGGCGTGATTCCTTTGTTACATACCGCGATTCCTTTGTTACATAGCGCGATTCCTTTGTTACATAGCGTGATTCCTTTGTTACATGGCGTGATTCCTTTGTTACATACCGGGATTCCTTTGTTACATAGCGGGATTCCTTTGTTACATAGCGCGATTTCTTTGTTACATAGTGTGATTCCTTTGTTACATGGCGTGATTCCTTTGTTACATACCGCGATTCCTTTGTTACATAGCGCGAATCCTTTGTTACATAGCGTGATTCCTTTGTTACATGGCGTGATTCCTTTGTTACATAGCGGGATTCCTTTGTTACATAGCGCGATTCCTTTGTTACATAGCGGGATTCCTTTGTTACATAGCGTGATTCCGTTGTTACATAGCGTGATTCCTTTGTTACATAGCGTGATTCCTTTGTTACATAGCGTGATTCCTTTGTTACTTAGCGTGATTCCTTTGTTACATGGCATGATTCCTTTGTTACGCAGCCTTTTCCACAAACGTTTCCAGAGAGCATCCTTTATCCATGCTCGCACTCGTTATGTTCTGTTGAGAGCATCCTTTTTCCACGAATGTTCCCAGAGAGCATCCTTTTTCCATGCTCGCATTCGCTATGTTCTGTTGAGAGCCTCCTTCTCCACAAATGTTTCCAGAGAGCATCCTTTCCCGCTGCTATGCGAAGATTGCGATTCCCTCCGGCGTCCTCACACTGAATATATACATAGCTGCGTGTTATGAATTCATTCATTCGCTTTTAATTCCTTCGAGCGTTAGCATTCCCGTATTCATTTAATTTCTTTTAGTTTTAGCATGAACTCCTGCCGGAGAAAATCTGTGCAACTAGCGGATGAGAAACTCAATTTTTCATACATTACACATGGAGGAAAACACGTCATTAGATGCTGTATATGCGAGCGGATTTTTAAGAATCGTTCTTTGTCAAGATTTAAGCTTCATAGAGCAACATGTTATACTGGATCGACTCTCTCTCCTACACTCGAAGATCCGAAGATGTATAGAGGGGGATGTTATACCGGATCAAGCCTCTGTCCTTCACTGGAGACTACTGATGGTGAAAAATCTGGATACAGCGGGAGTCGCGAGAATATGAAATCTTCATATGATGATGATTCAGTGATATCTACGCTTGAAAATCCAAATAGACTAGTAAATATATTGAGGTTACTAATTGCATCGAGGAATGCTGGTAATAATAGTCACACACAAGAGATTGAGGAGATTATAAGTAAGCTGAAAGCTTCTAAAGTTATAGCATGACAGGATCGAGAAATTGTGTTAATCAATTACAGTCATGGTTAACAGGAACTTTGAAATATCAAAACCTTGTACTTATAAAATACATCATCCAGACATTCTTGAGATGTTTAGTTTTTTATGGATAATGCAGGTCTCTTTCTGTGTGATGTATATGATTATATATCTGAGTGTTTTAGAATGTCTAGACTATCACCTTTGTCTTTAGGAAATATGTATGTTTTTTTGTATAGGAATGTAATAGGAAAATGTTTATAAAAAATAAATGTTGTTTATATTACATAGACCTCATTTTTTTATTAATCTTTTTATACATCTCATATCATACAGCCCAATATTAAGATGGTTCTGGCTTCTAGATTCCCATTTATTCAAGTCTCTTTCAGTAATAGTTCATGTAGCATCAATGTTTTTAAGATAGGCATTCTCCTTAAACAATTATGAAATTATTTATGAAATCAATGGTATAGGCTGGTATAGCAGTAATAATGAGTACATAATTATATATATATATATATATATATTATTGTTATATTCTACACACTCGGATGTTTTTTCCATGTATGTTCCGCACTGGTGCAATTCTTCATTGATTGAGGTTACTGGGAGGTGTTGAGAATGTTCCTATCACATTTCTGTTTATGATGTTTTAAGCTATCTCGTTCTTCCTCTTCATTTACATTCAGCTGGGCATTCCTGTAACACACATTCACATTATTTGCAACTTCTTGTAGGTATATACTTCGATGTGGAGAATCACTGCAAGGGGTATTAAAGTTCTTTCTGCACGAAATCACACAGAGTACAATCTAGACATTATTTACACATATTTTTTTAATACAGTGATGCCTGCTTTTGACAACTGCTATCGTGCTGGAAATTATTTGAAACTTACTGTAGGTATCTGCTTTGAGGTAAAGAATCAGTGAATAGACTATTAAACTTCTTTCTGCAGATCCTCGCTCAGACTACATCCTGGACGTTATTTTTTTACATATTGATGTATACTTTAGACAAATGTTATCCTACTGAAGTGCGAATTTATAAACTCAACGAATGTAACTCTAAATGAAGCTTTGAAAGGATAGCTGAATTATTTCTACAAACCTTAATAGGAAGAAAAGACAATTTACATGTCTTAAACTTGCCGGCTGGTACTACTCCGTGATATACCATTTGAAACTTCCCAGGCATTTCCTCCAACTGTTGGCTTGTTAGGGTTGAATATCTTGTCGGGAGAAACACTTGCTTATTCTCTAAAAGTGCAACGACTCTAGCACCGTATCGAGTATCAATTTTTCTTAAGGATTTTATATTATAAGGCTCCTCTGGCTGAAGATCTTGTAGTCTTTGAACGGCTGGGTAAATGCTACCCTCAGCCAATGTGTTAAGTTGAGATGTCAAACTTTCTGCATTAGGAAGAGAAAAAAACATATTCTTTATTAGAGAATGTGTTGCATAACAAAAATTTCATTTATTTGAAAGTTACAAACTTATTAACTTTTTTCTGAAAATGATAATATGTGTAAATATAATTGAGGTTCTGATTCACTAATGAAGTTCATTAAGTACTGTATTTTTCAATTTAAATGTTTTAATATAATGTAGATATTTACTTTGTTAGAGCGAATGATTCGCGCAACAGACTTTTTGTAATATTCTAAAGCAAAAACGTTAATAAGGTATTCAAATAATTGTATTTTCTCCAAAAAGCAATATAATTCACTCTGTGAAATCCTGTATTTAAATATCTGGAATAATAATTACTCAACAAGGTGAATACTTAACTAAATTGTTCCCATTTTGAGAATTCGCGCAGTTAGCTATTAAATGTAGAATAAGCTTGCCTAAAATGAATACTTAACTAAACTGTTCACATTTCAGAAAATTCACTTGTCTAGCTATTAACTTTTAGAATGCTCAGCTATTCGCATATAAATGCCATGCATTAAAAACAAGAACGCGAATATAAGTTAAATGTACAGAGTAATAATTTAACTTTTAAAGTAAATGAAGTGTTTTGTTACAACTTACCAGACATGATGTTCGTTGAAATTTCACTTTGAATGAGAAAAGTTTGCAGAGATCTTAGCTCGCTGTGTTGTCACAATACAGTGAAATCGCTGGGGAAGCTACTGCTTTTATATCGCTTCGCCTGATAAAAATCTGAAGGGGTGAGAGATGTGACGGTATATAATACAGCAATTTTGATTGGCTACTCCAAAAATTCGAGAAGGAGAGGGAAATGCTAGCCTCGCACAGGGACATTTCGTAAGCAAGTCTAAACCCGTTATGGGGGAAACCATCGCTCACGCCAGCGTTCCTTAAGGGGAATGCTTCTGCGTATGACGCTAGGAAATAAAAAATATATTTTATTTTCTACATTTACCGCTAAAAATTCATTGTTAATTATTGTTACATTACCAAATTAATCACAGAGCGAAAATAATGTATTGTTTCTGTAGATATAATTTTCCTCGAACCAGCAACCTTTCGATTGTGAATAGACACGTTACAGATGTTTAAAGAACGTCTGATGCTATGTGATGGCTTTATAATTCTATTCTCTATGCATTACCACGGGAAAAAACGAATAGCGAGTTACCGCTTGAGAAAAGTTAAAAGTATTTGAAAATTTAAACCAATATCAAAAAATCTGATGTGATACACTCACATGGCTTTCTCTACTCTTGTACAAACTATTTTTACAAGCACTTATTCCCTATATGCTTCATGTTAATCGAGATATCGAGATGTCAATGTTATTGGTAATTTTCATGACGATACAATGTGAATATGATAGGTTTTAAGCGATAGTCAAATATTTTAACGCTGGTTGCTATGTGGTGCATTCCATTCTCTTTGCATATCGAGGACATAAAACAAGAATAATGAATTTGAGAAAAAGTATAAGTATTGGAAAATTTTAATGGAATAACAAGCAATATCTCGAAAAACGATTTACTCAACAACAAGAATGTATATGTTATAAATTATGTATTTTAACGCGATCTCCATTTTTTGTGTAGTAAAATTTTGTCTATCTCTTATGGTTTATCAGTTTTGCAAAAGTCGTTCAGAATGAAGAATACTTTGGAGACATTCCCAGAAAAAACCCGCCTCCGAAATAAAGTCCACTTCCTGAAAATAATAACAATATTAATAATAATATAGAATGTGTAAAAAGAACTTCATAAAATATTGAAAAACTTCTTACCGTTCGGTGCTTGCTGCATGTATGGGGCAGGGCCCCCACCCTGCTGATTTGGTGCCAGGAAGGTCTGGAAGCCTGGAGGTGGCGGTGCAGCGGTCGCGAAGCCTGCTGGTATAACGCTCGCGAAGCCTGATGCTACCGGTGCAGCGGTCGCATGTTGACCGATACCGCCTCCGAAATAAAGTCCATTTCCTGGAAAAAATAAATAAATAATAATAGTATAGCATGTTTAAGTACAGAGTTCTAAAGAATCTACACTCTATACGTGAAAAAAAATACATGTTTTAAACACCCTCGTGAAAAATACATAGCATTCTGGGAGACCGAAAGAGTTATGTGACTGCATATGGGTGAGAAACTCCCCTTAAATATATCCTTTTCTCCTTATACAATCCAGAACTCTATGCTGTCGGAGGCATGCCTTTGTGTGCCAGAATCGACATTGTATGTCTACTATCATGTAATTTTTTAGTTACAAATCCTCAAACACCCGTCTGTAAATTCTCACCTTACGAGTGTTGCTGCATGTACGGATGGCAGAGCCGCCTCCATGATGATTTGGTACCAGGAAAGGTTTGGAAGCCTGGCGCTGCCTGTGCAGCGCTCGATGGATGGTCGATACCAAAATAAAGTCCACTTCCTGGAAATAATAATACAAATAATAATAAAGAATATGAACAAGAAGTTAATATGAATTGTTACATTACTTATTTAAAAACTCTGAAGAATGCTTACCATTCGGGTGTTCGGGTGTCTGAATCATTACGGTATTTGATGAGCGATCCTGCAGCCTGCGGCCCAGAAAATTCGAGATATACAATTCATTTCTCATTACAATATCTTAAACATTTAATATTTTATTCAATATCGTTAGATTACTTGAAATGAATTTGTGTGTGTGTATTAAGTTTATATTAACATGCTGGAATATTCGAAAAAATATCTCTCGAATGGACGGGGTATTTAAAATCGTACTCGTCCTATGTTTACTAAGCCCAATCTTTTTAAAATGGAATAAATTAAGAGTAACGAGGATTGTTTAGGCAAGGCTCCATATTTCATTATTTAGAATTAAACAAATGCTATTAGTCGTAATAATCATACACATACGACAGCAAGCAAATGCGCGAGTCAATTCATATACAATTAATTAATAAAAAAATATTTAATTGTTTTCATCGATCAGCGAGAGTCTTATTTTAATAACGTATGTAATATCTATCATTCTGAATACTTTTTATTCTTCATATTACTCTCGCCAAATCATATTTCTTTGTTTAACATTCCGAAAAAAAAAATCAGTTTAATTTTTTGATATCATGTTTGCATTTCTTGTACGCGAGTATTTAAATAATGACAAAGATACAATCGAATGTTTAAGTACAGAATCTATACATAATACGTTTAATTGAAAACTTAAATCATTAATATTCTTCATGTAGAATTATATTAATTATCGGGAAAACATTTTTTGTGGTAAGCTTAAAACATGTCTATACAGGGTTTTCCGCTGTGTATGATGGAATTTCTGGACAGAGGAAGCTCTTAAGAAAATCTTTTGTGCCGGTAATATTTATTTACCCCGAGGGTCTGTGGTTTTTCAGAGCACTTAGGCTGTTTAATGAATTGGAAACGGGTGTTATTGTTCACTAAGAGCTCTATACAAGACTTTGTTTTTACATTCTTCTGACGAAAATTAATGGTGCGGAAGAGTTTGCCGTTGTCTGCTAATGGGTCTACATATGCATTCTTCAGGGGTGTACACCATATTTCTTTCAGGCAGTGTACGCCAGTGAATAATTCGTTGAATTTCTCAAAGTTCGCTACGTCTTTAGAAAGAACATTTAAAACGAATATAAAATTTATATTTGTAGTCTTCGTGCGTGTTACTTACAGGTACACCTGTTTTCAATTGTAATTATTACTTCTCTCGTGTGAGAAGAGACATAGCGGGCTTTGTTGAAGCGTACTCCTATGTGCTGGATACCCCTAGCCATTAAGAGCAGGTAGTGGGGAAAACCCACGCGTCCTGGTTTAACCGCCTCTCATGATGGACGGGGCATTGCTGTCACATTGCGTCTTGTTTTTTCGTAAAGGGTTCTCATGTTAACGTCTCATACAAGCTATTTGCAATTTCGCTTTAAGTTGCTTTTTAATTCATCTAAGCAATGTAATATTTTTTATAAACCCGCAATTCAAAAGAAGAATTAAACACACGTTATTAGCCGTAATAGTTATATACGCGTAATATTCTCGCATATACGATAACGAACAGTTGCGCGCGAGTCAATTACATTAATCAATCAAAAAAAACTTAATTGTTTTTAATCGATAGACTGCGTCGTTTCATTAGAAGTGAGATATTCATGGTAGATGAATAATTGGGTGAGATATCTCTAGGAGCGCGAGTCAATTACATTAATTATTCATTGTATTCATCGATCAGCGAGAGTCTTATTTATTTTTTATTTATTTCATAATCAATTCCTCCGGAGCCAACATGAACGCCCCTTGCATGTTAATTCGACTTTATTTTTTTTTCCGGAATCATATTTCGCAGAATTATATAGAGTTAAGATGGCCGTCTTGCACCCATAATGAGTTTAAATATGGTGAATTCACAACTTTCGGATATGACCACCAGGGGCGCTGTGGGGGAACACTCGTTGGAGTTTCACTCGTATTACCACTTGGCGCGCTAGTGTAGCTGGCGAACTGAAACGCATGTGGAGGGGATGCGGAAGTCGACTTGCCAGTCCAAATATCGAGAGTTAGTCATTCGTGTGAAACGTCTCGCAGCGGAAGGTTGCGGTCGGTGTTCCACCTCAATTATCACGCGATAACGAGTGTTACGTCAAGTCTGTCATTTCATCTAAGTGTTGTAATATTCTTATAAATCCAAAATATATTTTCCCTCAAAAGTAGAATTAAATAAATGTTATTACTCGTAATAATTATACACATGCTATCACACATATACGATAACGAGCAGTTGCGCGCGAGTCAATTAATCATTCAAAAATACTTAATTGTTTTCATCGGCCGACTAGCCTTGTTTCATTAAACGTGTAAATTATTGACAATAGTAGGTTATAAATGTCGGTTTAGGAACAGGTGCGCGCGAATCAATCAAAATACTTAATTGCTCGAAGAATAGCGTTTAATTGCATTAGTAGTAATATGATGGGCATACTTATTTTTATTTTTTTCAATAACACGCATTACCTAATTGATTGACACAATTATGTACTCAAACGATTTGCCGATGTGCGGCAGGCATCGAGAATCGCATTCCCACACCGCCAGGATGGATTTCCAAGCCAACGTCACGCACCGAGAACCCCCACATATAACCCCTCACCCCGAGCGGCACATCCCCTACCCCAAGCCAATCACACGACAGGGATTTAGACCAAGGGAAGGTACGCGACCGACGTATAGGATCAATACACACTCTCCCACCTATCCACAGGGAACCAACCAGAACACAAAGGGGAGGGAGGGTACGCGTATGGGGGAGGGAGGGGGGCGGGACCACCGTCACGTGACCACAGGAGGAGGGGGGAGGACCTGCCGGCACAGACCCTGTCGGCATTAGATCAGCACACAAAGGGAAGGGGGCGGGTCTAGCGGCACGCGACCGGGCGGTAAATAGTAGCGCACAAAGGGAGGGGCGGGGCTAGCGGCATAGATCAAAGAAGCTTATCAGTTTTTCGGCATCTCTCTGTGCGCCAGAACCGGTATGATATATCTACTCCTCGCTATCGAATTTTTGGGTGGAATACAATACTTCCCCTACTTACTATACGTAGTAGAGAAAGTAATGTTTTCTACTTATAAAAGAGTAATTAGATTTCCGTGAAGTTAGCATACCTATGCCTTCTTTAAAGGGAGATACGTGACTGAAATAAGCAGAAGTGTATCCCTTTAGTAAAACACCAAGTTCTCTTAAGCTATTATAGAGAAGATTGTGTTTATCTAATGACTACCTGTTATGAATTACCTCTTTTTATTCTGAGGTAATATGTTTTTAATAGAACTTTATGTTGCAGAAATTATCAGTGATACGACTTCTAAATTTAGTACAGAGTCTCCCAACAATATTTTCTTTAATTTGAACTAGAATGAATCCAAAAACTTAATTACATCTTTCACAAAACGTTATAATCCATGAAAAAATACGATCGAAGAAGAAATATATAAATAATAATAATAATAATAATAATAATAATAATAATAATAATAATAATAATAATAATAATAATAATAATCACTAATGTACATAGGATTCAAGATAAACGGATGCTTCTAGTTGAAAATAGCCAGGTATTACTTTTAAATGTTCCTGTAGAGACGAAAACGTACTATAAAAAATCTGATGTGTTATACTCACATGACTTTCTCTACTATTGTACAAACTATTTTTACAAACTCTTATTCTCCATCTATTTCATATTAATCGAGATAAACATTTGCAGAAACGATCTTTTGACATGCAAAGAGAATTACATTTTACACATAGCGACCAGTCCTAAAAATATTTGACTATCGCTTAAGGCGTACTATGTTCCCCTTGTTTTGTATTTGCAAGGGCAATATAGAAATACAATAGCTTTAAGCATACACACATCTCATAATAGCTTGTTGCTATGTGTAGCAGCATTCTCTTTGCCACAGATTAATACTCTTTGCATATCCAAGACAAAAAAATGAATAACGAATTCCCATTTGAGAAAATAATTATTGAAAATTTTAAGGGAATAACAAGCAATATCTCGAAAATGTTTCACTCAACAACAAAAATGTATATGACATAAATTGTGTATTTAAACGCGATATACATTTTGTGGGTAGTAAAATTTTGTTTATCTCTTATGGTTTACCAGTTATGCAAAAGTCGTTCACAATGAAGAATACTTTTGGAAACATACCTGGAAAATTTAAGATATACATTTAATTTGTCATGAAAATATCTTAAACATATGATACTTTAATCAAAATCGTTAGAGCAATTTTTGAGAAAATTCACCGGAAATACATGTTTTGAGACCACCTGAATCCAAAAAAAAGAATTTTTTGAAACATGTCCTTGTATGCGTCTGTGTCTGTCTGTATGTGTGTGTCTGTGAATAGCATAACTCAGAAAGGAACATTCCGATAAACACCAAACTTGGTATTTAGGTTCAGTATCTTCCAGAAATGCGACACGAGGATGTTCCATGTAAAAGATTAATCTGGGGGGGATTTTCTTTAAAAACCCTCCAAGTGTCACCTTTCGGAAGGTCCCGTTGGGCAGTCACTCTGAGTTGGGTTTTTTCATGGTTACCCTGGGGTGGTTCCCCTTCTGCCATGTTTTTCTTGACCGTCATTTACTTTTATAATTACCGCCTCGGCCGTTTCAGTGCTGTATGACCGTCTGACGGCGGTTTGTGTGTTACGAAAAGACGGTGAAATTTGCGTTCTGGAAGGGTCTCTTCTTGGCGTTTGCGAGATTGCTGGGGTCCCCTTCCGGGAGCTGTCTCGATTACTACGCGCCCTCTGGGTTGGGAGTGGCTTAGGTAGAGGCATCCGGCTTTATAATTGTTGCCATTTTGGAATCGTTAGGGATCCCGCCCTACTAGCGCAAAAGGTTGCCCTTCGAGTCTCCCTTCCATCCGAGGGTCACGTTGCAAACATTACACTATAGCTTATTTGTGGTACTGTGTTCTAGTCCCGGAGTTCAATTTTGGACACAAGTATACATTGTAGTAGGATTAGGAATAGGAGAGGACACCTAGGCACCTCGACACACTCAGGAATCTTTTCTGCGTACACCTCGGGAGGATGAGATGAAAGAACTGCAGGAGACGAATGGGCTGCAGGACCGGTCGATGCAGGTGACAGAGACGCGCAGAGATCCCTAACAGTTACAAGCTTAACCATCCAGTCAGAGAGCATTCAAGGCAGTCCTACCGAACCACCGACGGATGACCCACAGGTCCCACTGGTGAGACCGGGGAAAGCTTGACCCAGCAGCGGAGACTAGAGCGGCCTCCATCGGACGGGGCCGAAAAGAAATTCCGACATGTAAGCCATCTGCTCCATCTGTCCGCAGTCGTCCGACACACAGCCCCGGAGCCAACCAGTAATGTGAAAGATGAAGATGAAATAAGAGAGAAAAGGGGAGATAATTCGGTAGAGACAATGAGTATTCGAAGCATTCACCTAGTGACCGGAGGAAACCACAGAAAAACCCATTGGTCAGGGATATCGGCAGCGGGAATCGAATCTATGCCCCCAGAATGAGTGGAAAATGAGTTCAATGCATTATTCTGCTTCTCTTATACTGCCCGAATAATGATTAGACCAGGGGCACAACATTCTGGATTCTGCACAAAAAATCCTCCAAATGGGAGTAAGGGATGTCCAAATAATCCCAGAGGGGAGCTATGGAACAACCTTATTATTATTTTTTTTAACTTTTTCTATTATTATAGTAAGTAGGGAAAGCATTGCATTACATCCAAAAATTCTACACAGAGAGTTTACCGGAAATTCGTTCTTTAGGCCTCCTGAATTAAAAAAAACATTTTTTTCGAAAAAGATCCTTATGTGTGTGTGAACAGCATAACTCAAAAAGAAAAGTCTGATAAACATCAAACTTGGTATTTAAGCTCAATATGAACCAAAGATGCGACACGAAAGTTTTGAAGAAAATCCCCCATATTAAAACCACCCGTTAAATAGAAGATTTTACGAAATTCTTCGTTTTCTAAAAAATGGCTCTAGCAAGTTTTATTAAAATACCACGTATTAAAGATATTTACAAGACAAACAAAATTTATATCATGAATTTCCTGGGAATAGCCTCTGAAGTCCTTTTCATTCGGAAGGAATTTTATGTAATCTTGTATAACTGTAAACGTTAAGCGATAGATGAAAAGCATGTTATACAGGAAATGTATACCTCTTTAAAACTCAATTCATTTGAAATAACTTTTTTGTGGCAGCTACCATTTCCGAGATATACATTGTTAATGGTTCGAATTGCGCAATACTTGGCCATTCTTTTAAAGCCCTGCCAATTTTCACCTGTTTCTTGCGATGTCATAGATAAAGTATGCAATTTTAAGGCCAGTATTTAGCGTCCGGTAGTAAAACAAAAGACTATCGTTATTCCCTTTCTATCTATAACAAAATGTATAAGCAGCTATTTTCAGGGAAGGTTATCTCTATCAAATGAGGTAGACCGTAAAATAAGCTTTTGTAATAATAATTTGCATATCCACTGATAAAGGACAGAGGATAGAGAAAGTATCAGAATTTATTATTTTTAGTTTCTCTACTACCTATATTAAGTAGGAGAGGTGTTATATTCCACCCAAAAATTCGATACCGCGATTTCACCGTAAATATATGTTTTGAGACCCCCCTGAATCCAAAAAAGCATTTTGGAAACATGTCCGTGTGTATGTGTGTGTGTGTGTGTCTGTGTGTATGTCTGTGAACAGCATAACTCAGAAACGAACAGTCGGATAAACACCAAACTTGGTATTTAGGTTCAGTATCCTCCAGAGATGCGACACGAAGGTTTTCAAGAAAATCCCCCAACCCAGATTACCCTTTACATGGAACATTTTTCGAAAATTTAATTTTCTCAAAAATGGCACTAACGATTTTGATTAAAATATCATAAGATAGATCGCGGTAAAATACACAATTTATGTCATATACATTTTTTTGAGTGAACCATTTTCAAGATATTTCTTGTTATTCGCTTAAATTTACCAATATACTTTTTCTCAAATGGGAATTCGTAATTCATTTTTGTTCCTTGTATATGCAAAGAGTATTAATCTGTGGCAAAGAGAATGGTGCTGCACCTAACAACCAGCTGTTAAGATATATGTCGATGCTTAAAGGCTACTGCATTTCTATATTGCCCTTGCAATTACAAAACAAGGGGAACATAGTACGCCTTAAGCGATAGTCAAATATTTTTAGAACTGGTTGCTATGTGTAAAATGTAATTCTCTTTGCATGTTAAAAGATCGTTTCTGCAAATGTTTATCTCGATTAATATGAAATAGATGGAGAATAAGAGTTTGTAAAAATAGTTTGTTCATGAGTAGAGAAAGTCATGTGAGTGTAGCACATAAGATGTTTTTTCTATGAGCCTCAAAAACGCCTTCTTTCCTAGGGAAATCATTGTACGTATTTTTAATTAAAGAAAGATTAAATTCATTGGTTAAATATAAATTTTATGTGGATTAATTACTTGTCAATATATGAATAAGTGTCAGGACGAGGAAAACTGACACTTTTACTTCAAAAATTTTTTTAGAAAGAAACGATATGCAGTTTTTAAAGTGTTTGGTTAAAAAAAGAGTCATTTCAAACAACTTTTAGTTTTACCGAGAAAACAAAAATAGTTTCAGCTGTGAACAAGAAACTAACATGTCTCCAAAATTGGAATTCTTCCTAGTAGCATAAGTTATCTCATTTTCTTTGTTTTTATGCTCAAGAACTTCCATAGCAGATCAGATACAAATAGCTAAAACAAAAGGGCAATGTTAAAGATGCAGTAGAGATAGCAGGAATTTAACTATAAGAAAACTGAAGAAAACAAAAAGGTGAAAAATTGTGTTTCTTTCAACACTTCACTTCGCCTTAATTGCATTCCTTTGTTTTTTTCTCTAAAAAGAAAGGCGAAGTTAGAGACACTTATTTCTTCTCCTTTATTTTGCAAACTTAACATCGTATCTTCTAAACACAATTCACTAAAGATGATTTCAGAAGAGAGAGGGTAGTAATGCGAATTGTACTTATTCGGAGGAATACCGTTATAAAGGTCGTGTGCTAAATGTATGTGTCTCTTCTACACATAAATACGTCATATGATGTAGAACAGCAGAAACAAAACTCCGATTTGATGCATTCACATGACTTTCTCTACCCTCTATCGTTTATTACTGAGTATACAAACTATTCTTAATAAAGCTTATTACTTTCTCTACTACGTATAGTAAGTAGGGGAAGTATTGTATTCCACCCAAAAACTCGATACCGAGATTTCACCGGAAATACATGTTTTGAGACCCCCTGAATCCAAAAAAAGTATTTTTGGAAACATGTCCGTATGTGTGTCTGTGTGTCTGTGTGTGTGTCTGTGTGTCTGTGAACAGCATAACTCAGAAACGAACAGTCGGATAAACACAAAACTTGGTATTTAGGTTTAGTATCTTCCAGAGATGCGACACGAAGGTTTTCAAGAAAATCCTCCCACCCCAGATTACCCTTTACATGGAAGATGTTTCGAAAATTTTAATTTTCTCAAAAATGGTTCTAAAGATTTTGATTAAAATATCATATGTTTAAGATATTTACATGATAAATAAAATGCATATCTTGAATTTTCTGGGAATGTCTCCAAAGTATTCTTCATTGTGAACCACTATTGCATAACTGGTAAACCATAAGAGATAGACAAAATGTTACTACACAAAAAATGTAGATCGCGTTAAAATACACAATTTATGGCATATACATTTTTGTTGTTGAGTGAACCATTTTCGAGATATTGCTTGTTATTCCCTTAAATTTTTCAATACTTATTTTCTCAAATGGAAATTCGTTATTTATTTTTTTGTCTTGGATATGCAAAGAGTATTAATCTGTGGTAAAGGGAATGGTGCTGCACCTAGCAACCAGCTATTAAGAGATATGTCTATGCTTAAAGGCTACTGTATTTCTAATTGACCTTGTAAATATATATTCCCCTTACATCTACAAGAAAATTAGCAATAAGATATCTCGATTAACATGAAGTAGATGGAGAATAAGCGTTTGTAAAAATAGTTTGTACAAGAGTAGAGAAAGTCATGTGAGTGTAACACATCAGAATTTTTTTATATCTACTACGTTTTAATCCAAATAAACCTTTGCAGAAATAGCTACATTACACATTCGGTTATAGGACAAAGAACAGACATAGTTAACTGTTTAAGAAATGAACGTTATATGCCAGCGCTTAAAATTCTATACTACTTCTATGCAGCTGCGAGAAACAACTGAATGTTGAAGGAACTTTAAGGAATTATCAAGAACTGTACAATCCGAACAATTAATCACGGATATTTCAGAAATGGCTTATGATAAAAAACTTTATTTCAAATAAATTGTGTGTTTAAGAGATCTACATTTCCTATGAGCACGTTATCGTCTATTGCTTTAACGTTTACCAAATATACAAGATTATGCAGCATTACTTCCGAATGAAGAGGACTTCAAAGTCTATTTCCAGAAAATTCAAGATATGGATTTTATTTGTCTTGAAAACATCTCTAATATATGGTATTTTAATCAAAATCGTTAGTGCCATTTTTTTAGAAAATCAAAAAAGTACAAATTAACATAAACAACAATATTAAAATCACAAACCAAAATAAGTTATTATACACTTTATATTGTATTACGGAATAACTGGATTTTACGAAAAATGTAAAGAGTAGCTTGGGGTTGGGGGATTTTATTTAAAATCTTCATGTCGCATCCTTGGAGGATACTGAGCTTAAATACCACTTTTAGTGTTAACCAACTTTCCATTTTTAAGTTATGCTCTTCTCAAACACACAGCAATATATATGGAGAACCTCTCTAAAAATCCTTTTTGGGGGGGGGATTCTGGGAGCTTGAAAACTTGCAATTCTGATGAAACTTCGGTATCGGATTTTTGAACTACTACTTTCAGTAGATAGAGAAAGTAGAAAAGAAGGAACGAAGAGCAGAATAAGGGAAAGAAAAGGAAGCGAGTTGTACAAGATTATACACGATTCCTACAAAATGAAGAGGACTTCACAGGATATTCCCAGAAAATTCAGGATATAAATTTTATTTGCCGTGTAAATATAGCATTTTAAACAAGTTTTAAAGTTTTCGACAAATGTTCCCGTAAAGGGTAGTTGGGGCGGGGTAGATTTTCTTGAGAAACTTTGTGTTGCACCCTTGGAAGATACTGAACTTAAATACCAAGTTTGGTACTTATCAGACTACTGTTTACAGACACACAAACACGCATACGGTCTTTTCCTATGCCTTTTTTGTTTCAGGGATCTCAAAACGTGAATTTTCGATGGAATATCGGTATGTACTAGGTACTGGTAGAGAAAGTAAAACGGAAAGAATGTTTTTAAAGATCTTAAAAAGACCTGTTCTTGGTGAGGGTATTTAGAGACACGCGTTTTTCATTGGTATCTGCCCTTATATGGCGAGGCAAGACGTCTAGTCTGGAGATGTCAAACGCATACATACACGCTGTGAGATAAGGGCAAGTTGATACATTTATGCATCAGTTGAGGCAGAGGTTGTCTCCATGCAGCTGAAACATTTAGCAGGCTATGACGGACGGGAAGTGATGGATTGCCGTGATACGCTGGTTCCTTGATGGAACCAACCAGAGTCAAAGTGTCATTAGCCATGTCACATAGCTCTGTAGCAAATTTACTGATTAATGATGAGATCATTTTAAAGAGATGAGCAGCCTCTTGATGGCATACCATCTGCCACGCTCTTGGTCCTGTAAACATACACATTAATTAATTTCACGCTCAACAGACCATCAATTCTAAGGAATATTCCCCTCGAAAATCTCCAGAAATACTGTTCTCTCCTTCCAGACGATGTATATGACCTCGAATGCTCGGAACCGACTGAAAATGTTCTTAATTCTTCACAAAAATACTGCTGCGAATCTTTCCCATGCTAAATTCTGCCTCTGTTACTGACAAGCTTCTGTGAATATAAAGAAAATAATCTGATGTATTACACTCATGACTTTCTCTATTCTTGAACAAATTATTTTACATACCATTTTTCTCCATCTAATTGCTAATTTTCTTGTGGGTTCAAGGGGATTATGGTAGGCTTTAAGCGACAGTGAAATCTTTTAAGAGCTGGTTACTATGTAGAGCATTCCAATCTTTTCACATGTCCAAGACATAAAAAATGAATAACGAATTCTCATTTTAGAAAAAGTATAAGTATTGAAAAATTCAAACAAACAACAAGGAATATCTCGGAAACTGTTCACTCAAGAAAGAAATGCATATGACATAAATTGCGCGTTTTAACGAGCTCTACAATTTTTTTGTAGAAGAATTTTGTCTACCTCTTACGGTTTAGCAGTTATGCAAAAGCCATTCAGAAAGAAGAAGAATTTGGGGGACATTCCCAGAAACTGCCATTATAGTTATTTTTGAGAAAATCGAAAATTTGGAAAAATATTCCACGTAAAGGGTAGTATGGGTTGGGGTTATTTTCTTGAAAATCCTCGTGCGGATCTTTGAAAGATGCTGAACCTAAATACGAAGTTTGGTATGTATCCGTCTTTTCGTTTTTGAGTGATGGTGTTCACCGCTCGCCCCTCACCGAGGCGGCCCGGGTTCAATCCTAGGAACCCGCATGTGGGATTTGTGGTGGACAAAGCGGCGTCTCTGCGGGTTTTCTCCGGGTTCATCGGTTCCCCCCATTCATTCCACCAACTGCTCCATCATCACCTTCCCTTTCATCCATTTCACCATCATTTCGTTTCATCTATATACTTCCTCCCATACCAGGCATCGGGCTGATTACCCATCCTGGATATTCTGTCTGATCCATGAATGTCTGCTCCTCAATGGGGCTCTGACCCCAGGCACCCGCCTGTAAGTCCTGGGGGGTGTAAGTCCTACATAAGAGGAGGTTAAACAGAGAAGGAAGAAGAAGAGTTATGGTGTTCACTTAGACATACACACGAACCTTTTTCTAAAAGTGCTTCTTTTGGATTCGAGGGCCTCATTACATGTATTTCCGGTAAAATCTCATTATCGAATTTTGGGTGGAATGCTATACTTCCCCTAATTACTATACATAGTAGAGAAAGTAATACAATTATGTTACATCCTTATGATTTTCTCTAATCATTCTTCAGCAAACTAGTCTTAAAGAATTATAACTAATATAATTTTCCGGGCTGTTATGCCGTGGTCTGCTGAAGAAAGAAAGAAAGAAAGATTTCCCTGCTTTCTTCAGCAGACCACGGCATAACAGCCCGGAAAATTATATTAGTTATAATTCTTTAAGACTAGTTTGCTGAAGAATGATTAGAGAAAATCATAAGGATGTAACATAATGCCCGGAAAATTATATTAGTTATAATTGTGACACCGGCCGTGAAAGCCTACGTTCTTACAGTCTTAAAGAAGCTTATTCTTTTATATACTTCATGTTGCTAGATAAACATTTGTAGAAAACGTTTTATTGCATATTTCCTTGTAGGTACAGTGGAAATAGGGGAAAACAGTGGGCTAAAGTGATAGTGAAATATTTTAAGAGTTGCTTGCTATGTGATGGCCAGGGCCGTGTTTTTTTTTTAAATAACGATAAAGGGGAAATATGTTTTTCAACTTTGACTATAAGTATATCTACCGAGCGGGATGGCTCAGGCGGTAACGTCTGTGACCCTCATTCGGGAGGTCCCGGTTTCAAATCCCGCGGGCCGACCAATCTGACTGAGGTTTATTCGTGGTTTCCCTCAGCCGCCAAGGTAAATACCGGATTGGATATTTAATCACACGACCCAAATTTCCACCTTAAGTCTAAAACTATAGTAAAATGAAAAATAGGTGAAAATACCAAATGTTCACAATGAAAGCATGTAGACCAGACGGCACCCTAATGGCATCTGCTGGGCCCTAAACAGAAGATCCGGTTGCTATGCACTAGGGTCTCTGTGGACAAGTGACGAAGTGTGATGGCGTGGTTGCAGGGATGAGACCTAGAAGGATAATTGCCTTTCTATACGAAAGCAGTTAGACTGGACGGCACCCTAATGCCATCTGCTGGGCACGAAACAGAAGATCCGGTTGCTATGCACTAGGGTCTCTGTGGACACGTGACGAAGCGAGTGGCTACAGGGATGGGACCTAGAAGGCTAACTGTCCTCCACATATCGATCTAAGGGTTATCCACTAACAGATCCGTCGCGATATGAACTTGTAGTTAAAGCGACATAAAATAGAGTAATTAATAAGTCATGTATGTATATATATGCTTCACAATATATGTACACGATTTAAATCTGTAATTATTTCACGAATTTTCATGAATTCTCGATTTCTCGCCAAAGTACACGAAAAATGGCATACTTTAAAAATTAATTACAAAACTTACCTGTTGACAATATAATGGTAATTAAAGCTCTCGATTTTATTTTGTGGTTCGTCAAAGTTAATTGGAAATTCTGATATCGATCTCAATTCGGTAAATATTACGTTTAAGTGACTACGTAAAATTCCAGAGTGAAAATAATACATAACTTTATGTTATATTGCATTCTGCAAATTAAAAATTTATATTACGTTAGAAATGAAACTGATGTACCTACCGCATGCTCTGTTGATCTTTAAAGTTACAGGTAACCTATTTCATAGACTTTATGAGGTATCTGTTTAATCCTAATGACTATCACTAAATAAGGACAGTGAAAGGTTCTTTAAGCATTGCAATTTTGTAGTCACTGACGAGATCTTCATTGGCCTAAAACATCTTTAAGTCGTTGTATTTTGCACGGAATAACTAGTTGCCCTAAATAATATTTAATTTATGATTTTCTCCATTAATCTCCTTTCAAAAATAACTTGCTTATCTGTTAAACCTCGAATGAACTATATACTAGTGGTATTAATAATTAAACTTACCATAGTACAATATTTTTCCAAAAGATTTCAAAGTCGATGTTAATATGAAACACGCATATATTTTATTTTTTTGCGAAATAATCGCAGATTTTTTTTGTATTATTAACACGAAAATGCCAACATTTAAAACCAAACGCGAATTCTTTAAAAAACTATCACCAATAAAACACGCCCTGGAGATGGCTTCGAAATTCCGTGATATTTGCATGGCCAAGAAAGACATTTACTTCCCATCTCAGGTTTGAGAGCGGTAGAAAATTCAAACTAATAAAGAACATGCCCGAAATTTTTAAATATACTAAAAGAAATGCATTTCATATAATCTGCGTGCTTTAACAGTTCTACATATTTTGTACAGTAAGACTTTGTTTACCTCTTGCGGTTTACCAGTTACGCAAAAGTCATTCAGAATGAAGTGTATATTTAATATATACACTTCATTTATCATGAAAATATTTTAAAAATGTAATATATTAATCAAAATCGATAATCCATTTTGGAAAAATCAAAATCTTCAAAACATTTTCATGCAAAGGGTATTTCGAGGTGGGGTATTTTCTTCGAAGTTTTCGAGTCTCATCCTTGGAAGCTACCCTCCTATTACTACTGCAACTCTATTACCACTATTTTACTACTATTAGCACTCTACTATTGAATTGGCTACGCAGGGGAGTCGGCAATTGTACCTACACCCCACAAGGGGGCGTCCGCAGGAGGAAGGATGAGGCGAGAGGAGACACCGGGCAGCTGGAACCAGGAGTGACGGCACAGGAGTGGCAGGAACCATAAGTTTTCAGATAGAGACTCCCCGGCAGACGGTCAGGCAGATCGACGATCCCATCCTGCACTGAGCGGGTCCAACGCCCCTCATGGGGGTTCGGATACCCCCGGCAGGCAGCCGAAAGCCAAGGGACGGAGAGTGTCACAAAGAGCATCCTTTTTCCCCGGTACACTGCACCAAAACACCATCACCGACACTCCAAACCACGAAAGTGACCAACGGATGGAAAAACAAGTGAAATAAGAATGGAGATGTACTGGTGGGACAGGAAATTCGGGGGATGTAAAAATACTTCACAGCAATTGCCTGACGACTCGGGAAAACCCCGTAAAAAGCCATGGACCAGGAAAGTCGGCCACGGGAATCAAACCCACAACCTCCCGAATGCGGGTCACAGACGTAACCGCCTGAGCTATCCCGCTCGGTCACTACTACTACTACTACTACTACTACTACTACTACTACTACTACTACTACTACTACTACTACTACTACTACTACTACTAGTACTACTGCTGCTGCTGCTGCTGCTGCTGCTACTACTACTACTACTACTACTACTACTACTACTACTACTACTACTACTACTACTACTACTACTGCTGCTGCTACTACTACTACTACTACTGCTACTACTACTACTACTACTACTACTACTACTACTACTACTGCTACTGCTACTGCTAATGCTACTGCTACTGCTACTGCTACTACTACTACTACTACTACTACTACTACTGCTACTACTACTGCTACTACTACTACTACTACTACTACTACTACTGCTGCCGCTGCTGCTGCTGCTGCTGCTGCTGCTAATGTTCTACTACCACTATTGCTACTAATATTACTATTTTTTTTCTACATAGGTTTATAAAGCCTCTGTTTTTGTTTTAATTTTTTTTCCTTTAACTAACACTGTTTTCTTTGTACCCTTTTCTTCCTTTTTATATCCTTTTATTTTTAATTTCTTGCCAGGAATCAAAGAAGATGTGCGAGGCAGTTTGCTCTTTTTTTTTCGTCTCGCGTTGTCAATTTTATTTTACTTAAACATTTTACTACTGTAACCATTGCTACTCCACTATTACAATTCTTCTACTACTACTACTACTACTACTATTAGTACTTTGTCGTCCTCCGCGGTGTAGTGGTTACCATGCTAGCCACTAGTTTCTGAGGTTGGGGGTTCAAACCCGCTGGAGGGTAATAGATTTTTTTCGGGCATAAAAATCCTTAGAATGGCTTCTTTCGGAAGGGAAGTAAAGCCGGTGGTCCTGTGTCGTAGATTTACGGCACGTGTAATTTTTATTATTATCTTACTCACTCTTCTTAAAGCTATTCTTGCAAAATCTTTACTGTCTACTTCTTGATAATCGAAATAAACCTTCATTACACATTTACACTTTTCGTTGTAGGTAAATTTTAAGAAGAGTGTAGTTTTGTGTTAGCTTTGGAATTCCATGCTTTTTGCATACCTGCGAGAAGAAATGAGTAGCGACTTACTACTTGTAGAAAGTAAAAGTATTTGTATTTGAAAATTAAAATAATAAAATAGAATACCTCGCAAGTGGTTGACGTTTCAGAAACATGTACGTGATATAAATCGTGTACTTTAACGAGATCTAAATTTGTTTTGTAAGATTCTGTCTTATCTCTTAGGGGTTACCAGTTGCAGAAAATTCATAAAGATGACTCCACAAGCTGTTTGCAGAAAACTGCCCCAGTGCATTTTGCTATTTACTGTGACAGTGTAAATTATTTCAAGCTATAGCATTCAACGCCACACCATACTCACCGGCATGTTGTAACAGTAGCTCAATGGTTAGAGCAACCGCAGGGAGAGTGGGAGAACCGTGTGGCTGTGGTGTTGAACTTTTCAGTTGACTTTACATTAAAAACTTGCCTAGGCCAGGCTAAGACCTATTAAAGGTATAACTAATTTATACAATAACAAAATTAAAAACCCTGAATAAATTATATACCCAGCACTGAAGAACTTGCAATAAGCAGGTCGCCGCTAAGTTTGTCATCTCGATGGAGATGCCTTGTAGGTATGTCTGGGAAACAATTTAATTCAATTGGGGAATTCAATGCCCCACCGGCATGTTGTCACAGTAACTCAATAGTTAGAGCAACCGCACGGAGCGCGGGAGAACCGTGTTCAAATCCCGGCTGTGGCGTTGAATTTTTCATTTGACTCTACATTAAAAACTTGCCTAGGCCAGGCTACGGTCTATTAAAAGCATAATTAGTTTATACAATAACAATAAAAAACTTGAAAATGATGTTTTGGGGCCGAATCATACCAGCACTTATTTTTGTTTTCACTTTCTCTAGCACCAACGTTTAGTAGGGTTTTATTACTTTCTATTCTTAAACACACACCCATATAACTTTATACTTTATGCAGAGGATAGTGCATGGCTCTACTTAAAGAAATTTTCCGCGATCCAAACCGGAATGAAACCCCAAACCTCATAGAGTTTTTTTATAAGTCCGTATTTTGCTAAACAAATCAGACTTCTACTCAGCCTCTTTAGAACACAATCATTTCATGCACTGAGAGTGTATATGATATATCAAGATTGAATACTATTGCTGTACTATTTTATCAGAATTGCAATAATTTAAAAGTAGCACAGTTTAACTTAGGAAACAAACCAGCGGGATGGTTCAGGCGGCAACGTCTGCGCCCCGCATTCGGGAGCTTCGATTCCTAGTGGCTGCCCACTCTACTACGAGGTTTTCGTGATTTTCCTCTGATCGTCTAGGCGAATGCTGGGTAGTGTATTCTAGCACGATTTCTTCTTTCTCTCATTTCCTGTTATTTCATCTCCCTTTCAACTTTCGGACAGTCTCTCCGGATTCTGTAGTACGTTTGGTGATGGACAGATAGTATGGTTGCTGCGCCTTGAAAAGATCTCTCGCCGCCAACGCCAGGGCGCGTAGGTCTGCCTTCAAGGGTCGTTTCGTCGCCGTCTCGCGGGACTCTTCGCCTCTACTGGTGAGTGCGGGTGTTTCGTACTGAAAATGATAGACTTCCGTGCGTTTCTGTAATCCCGTCCGTTTGCGGACCTGCGACCTCCTGCAACTCCTTCACTTCATCTCTGCCTCCCGGGGAGGTGTAGCCACAATAGATCTAGTTGTTTCACTGTGCCGAGATGTCCCCCTCCGGCAATTATATCCTACATCCTTACATAAGAAATCGTTCACTCACTATTTGTACTCCAATTTAAATGTTGAGTTTGGGTATTTAAATGGGAGAAAGAATGCCCATATTTCGTTCCTGGTATTGCAGTTTTAGGGGTGTTTTCTATGAAAACTTTAAAAACATTTTTTTTCGAAATATTGTCCAAAATTCAATATTGTATACATCTTTATTCACAAATCATTTAACTGTTTAGATTAAACGAGTATGTTATCCTCATTATTGCTGTATTTAGTTTTCATGTTATAATATCCCATGGAGTGGTGAATTGACTTTTCTAAAGCTTTGTAGTCAAGAGTAGAGAAAAAGAACGATGAAATCTAAAGTAATTGTATACGTTGAAACTTTTGTTCAAGACAGTATGGCACCATTATTTAATGTGGTAGCATAAATATCAAGTGTGTCTTATAATACGAAATTTAAATATTTAGAATTTCTTTTAGCCTCTTTTCAAACCAACAGAAAAGCGTGGCCATGAACTCTAAAATGACTAAATTCATGAAAAATAGTTAAACTGGGTTGTTATTCTTTAGCACTGATAGTCACACAAAATACGATTTAAATATACCGTATGTACCATTATAAAGTTCTGCTGGTCAAGTTAGCGCTAAAGATGCGCATGTGCAGAGGCTGTAGTCTGATGCAGTAATTTGTATCACAAATTATTTAAATGTAAAGAGTGATTATAGTATGAATATACATTATTATGTGACATTGATTTGAGATGTTTGTTGATTGTAATTATTGTTGGGAAGTAAGTTTATACTGCCTTACTGAAACTGACAATAATAGCGTGCAATAATGCAGCGAGGGGGTGAGCTGTTTATCATTATTGGAAACGAGGAAGTTACGTAATGTTGGCGCGTTTTCCTTTAGAATCTTCTGGAACATTTCCCTAGAGCATATGTATTCATAATTTTCATTGGATATCAAAATAGACGCTAATGTTGGCGCGTTTTATTAGCCAATTGCAGCTCAGTTATAATCTTTAGGTATATCGGGGTGTATGAGTATAAAAAGAGTAGGTTAGAGGTAGACCCCGTCAGTTCATCAAAATTCTTTGTACACTACACGTCGCATTCCCGTCAGTTCGTCGAAAATCTTTGTATGATACACGTCGCCTTCAGTCCGTCAATTCAGCAGAAATATTACACGTCGGCTATCGATTCACAAGTTACGCGTAGCAGAGTTATAAAAAATCTAAGGTGTTGTAAAGTTAATTATACAAAAAGTTGAAGTACGCGAATTAAAAATGATCAGCAATGAAGTTATAACAGTTTCAGTTTGGCGAGTGTCTAGATAAATGTGTAAATGTGATAGTGAAAGTGTTCGACAATAAAAGTATAAAAGAAATTCTTTCATCAGTGTTATCTTTGGATAAAAGATTCCTTTCCGTTTACACAACCTGTATAAAGAGAAGTGCTCGACCGAAAAGATCATAGCTAGCCGGATGACAGTAAACCAAAAGTAAATAAAATAACTGTATCATTCTTTCAAACAAACACTAATACTACGCAAATTGCTAACAACAGATGGAGCTACAAACCTAACAAAGAATTACGTCACAAAATGGCTTCACCACATGAAGTAAACACACATACACAAATAACATTATGAATTTACCATCGCAAATTGGCTCCCAAATGTGGGGCTCAATAAATAAATAAATATAACATAAATAACGCCGCAAGTCCCCCACCATCCTCTTCTTCCTAGCTTTTGCCAACCAGCGATTCTCTTGATGCATTCCTTTTCCTCCTATTTATTTTACGTCGCTTTAACTATGTGGCCATATCGCGACGGATCTGTTAGAACAGCTTGTGGATCGGTGTGTGTCGAACAGTTAGCCCTCTAGGTGTCATACCTATACCATACTCTCTTACTTCGTCACATGTCCACAGGACATCCACAGAGCGTCCAGTCTACCTGTTTTCATTATCTGTGGATAGATAGCATAACATTCGTTTTACCATCTGGTTTTAATTTACTATTTTTTTAGGCAAAAAAAAAAACAACAACAAAGATAGCCCAGTCAGATTGGTCGGCCCATGAATTTGAAACCGGGAACTCCCAAATTTGGGCCAGAGACGTTAACATCTCGGTGATGTACTACTCTTCTTCTAGCTTTTAAACCTGGTAGCTTCTTCTCCACTAGCGCGATGAGATCAAGCTGCTAACATTACATAAGACATAGACGGGGGAAGCCGACGTTGATCACGGAAGCTTTTCTTCCAATTTGTATGTCCAGGTTATATCGTAATACGGGTCTAACTCAAATAGTACTCGTATATTTAAATTTTGTTTAGGAATGTTCAATATATGTAAATATATGCTTTGTGAGCTCAAGCACGTATTAAAGAATAGCTTGCCATAAACGTAATTTACTAGATGCTCTTAGTTGTATTCAGCATATTTTAATTGTAATTTTAATTTGAAAGCCAAATTTATTTAACAATGTATACATTTTACTTGACGTATTTGTATATCCATTATCTGTTAATGCCTTGCACGTTAATTGCAACTTGTTCTTTATTTTTACCATTTTAGATCCAAATAGGACTTACCTTCGAGCAACGTCTTCCAACTTCGTTAAAATGACCTGTAGCTGTCTTGTCACTATAGCTTGGGAAGGGCTGTTAGTAATTGGATAAGTACATATGAGAATCGACGATTGCATATGTACCGTTGCATAAACAAATACGAGTAATAATAAAACATGTTGAGTGGATTATGATTTAATCTGAAATGTCCTTATTTTTATTCTGAAGATACACTATTTCTGCATTTTTACATTCTCCATCACGAACCTATTGCAGGATACAGAATATAAAACGTAGGTGGGACACGAATTGCATCGGGATCTACTGTAGTTACACCCTCCCAAGAAGAATGGGTGAAGCGAAGGAACTACAGGAGGCTATAGGCTTCAGAGGCGTAGTAGTATCTAACACTTTCTGGTACGATCCACCGCCGCAGACGAACAAAGTGGATGAACGACCCATACAACCTAGACAGCCCTCTGGCGTACACAGCGAATACTCTGCGCTATCTATCCGGCACTGTTTTACCTGCGAAGCCTGAAAGCACACATGAAACATGAGAAGTAAATGGAATGAAAAGGAATAAGGAGAGGAAGTTTGAGGCAGAGAGAAACCACATCAACAAATTAAGCTCAGGGTAGGTGGACAGAGGAGTTGAACTCAGGACCTCCGAATGCGAGCGTCAAAAGTTACCGCGGAGCCAACTGGCTCGGTAGGTACCTATAAGGTAGAGGAATTAGAGCACTTCACCCAAAAATTCAATATCTAAAGTTCACCTATAATTTCTAGGTGTCTTGAGTCCCCCTAAATCGTAAAAAGCAATTTTTAGAAAAAAATATGTGTGGTATAGGCATAAATTCAGCATCGTTCAGGGATGCGACTCGAAGGTTTTCAAGAAAACCCACAAAAACTATCCTTTAAATGGAAAATTTTTTATCAGTTTTGATTTTATTGAAACATGGCTCCAAAGATTTTCATTTTAATTAAAATACCACAAAATTAAGATATTCACATGACAAATAAAATTCACGTATTTTACAAAGACTAAAAGACATTCTGACTAAATTTAATTCTGTGTAATTTTGTATAACTAGAGGTATGGAGATAGATTTGGTTAAAATACACGATTTAAAACAAATTCTTTCCCAGGTCTGCAGGCGAATGCTGGGGTGGTTTCTCATCTTCCACGATTCCCTTTCTCTTTTATTCTGTTTCCTTCTCATCTTTCAGGAATGCTTCTAGGTTTCGTGGTGAATGGCGGTACCGTATAGATGGCCCGATGCATGTTAAATAGCAAGAGTACTGCACATAGACACCAGGGAACTGCCTGATTGGTGGGTCGTTCATCCCCCTCTCTCGCTGCTTCCAGAATTGGGACGAGTCTGCGAGCTTGAAAATATTAGGCACTTCCGCGCGTCTCTGTGGGCTGTCTGCTTACGACCTGTAGCCTCCTGTGCTTCTTTCATCTCACCCCGCCTACCTAGGGACGTAGTAGCAGCAATAGATCTGTACAGTTCGCAACGAGCGAGGTATCCTCCGCCGTTGAATCCCCTAATGCCTCAAACACACCCCGTTTTAGCATTTGTCAATTCCGAAATATTTATTATCATCCTCCGTGGTCTAGGAAAACCACGTTAGGTTCTAGTTCCCGAGGTCGCGGGTTCAAACCCGGCAGATAGCGATGAATTGTTTTGGACGTAAACATCCTTAGAATGGCTTCCTTTGGAAGGGAAGTAGATTTACGGCACGTAAAAGAACCTCAAATCTACTAAATAGAATATGGAATGGAATGCTAACAACCATAGTAGTTGAAGAGTGTCCACAAATAAAACTCCATTTTCGAAATATTTGTCGTTGTTGCTTTTGTATTTTAAAATAATTTATACTTTTAGAAGTGCTAATTCGCCACTCGCTTGTTTCTCGTGGTCTTACAAAGATGTGATTTCAAAACCAGGTAGCGAATAGTTTTTCAAGGATTTGATTATCGTGTTATTCTTCTGGACCTCCTTTGCACCTATTACGAAATGGGTAATGAAACTATTTCTGCAAACGTTTATCTCGACTGGTATAAAATAGAAGAACAAACTTTTGAAAGAATATTTTGTTGAAACGTAGGTAAAGAAAGTCAGGTGAATGTAGCACATCAAACAAAATGATATATGCTGCCTGTTAGTCAATGTCAAAACTGTAACTTGTCATCTGCAGCAACAATGGATGTAAATAACTCGCCAACTTTGAACAAGCAGTGGCGGTGAAATCTATTAAACTCGGTTTGTTGTTAGTTTTAGCTCCAAAGCGAAGGGAAAAAAGAAAAAAGTTATTTTCTTTTCTCCTGTTTTTGTATTCCTCTTTCTTGTGATTTGCGAACGAAGGATTCTGCACGCTAATGCATTTTGAAGCATTAAAAATTGTCGCAGTTCTCTGACTCGTGTTATCTTATTTGCCGGGCGCCTATTGTTTAATTATTTTAAACTTAGGTTCTTTGTCCTCCGGCTAGCTATTATAACTCAATCGAGCAAGTATCTCTAAGCAGGTCGTGTAAACGGAAAGGAGTTGTTAAAAGATAACATGATAAAAAGTTCTTGTTTGTACACTTTTATTGCCGTCACACTTAATTAATAATTGGCATGCTTAATCTTTATACACGCCTGCCTGAAACTGCGATATTTCCAAATGTAACTACAGTCGTTTTAGTTGCCGCGCAACAATTACTTCGTGTACTTTACATTTTTGTAACTAACTCTGCGATGTGTACCTCGCGAGATATTCTTCAGGACTGCATGACGTGCACCTTATGAAAGATTCTTCAAAACTGCGTGACTCATGCTTATGGCTCGAGAATATATACTCCTTCACCTCGAATTGCCTAAACATTTTAATATAGCTCCTATTGGTTACCAAATCGCGCCCTGTTTTGGTCAGCCAATCACTACTACTAACATATATACTCTAAGGAAGATATTGCCTCCATTTCTAAAAACGGCACGCTACCCTGACGTCATTTGTTTGTCTCTTCTTAGTGATAACAACTCACCCCCTCGGTTTATTGTTACCCACTTCTATTGTCAGTTTCAGTGAGGCCGTGTAAACTTGTTTCCTAACAATACTTATGCCTAACAAACATCTAAAATCCTGTACATAGAATAATATTAATTTACACTAGAATCACTCTGGCATTCACAGCATGTTATGTTGTAAAATATTCCTCAAAATTTACTAGGACATATTTGCAATATTAGTAGTAGTAACAAACCATAAGATCTTTATTTAATTCTGTACATTTTAATAGTTACTTTTAAGTGTATTGGACACTCCTAACTAAACCTATGTTAACGATTGATCTTGACAAAACTTCTTTTTTTGGCAACTATTTACCTATTGTTTAGTTTTAGTTATATCGAAGTTTTCAAAAATCTAAAAAAGGAAGTAATAGGAAAATCAGAATATAATTACAAATTTACCCTTCTCATCGTTCAAATGCCTAGACGTGAAGTTTAAATGGACATGCACTGGTGTAGGCAAATAGTGCGTGTAATTTTAAAACGTAATTTTCTGGTCTTCCTTTCTTACATTTTTAATATTCAAAATATTCCTTGTGATGCAATTTTCATTCAGTTTCCTTCAAGGTTATAGTATACCATCTCTGAAGGTGTATGAAGAAATATGAAGAGGGTTTTTCTTGATATAAAGCACAGGTTTGGATAAAGGAAAATAAGAATTTAGTATACGATTAATCCTTATAAAATTAAAACTCTTTATTTTTTTCCAAACGTGATGCTATTAAAATCTAATTCTTTATTTTGTGGAACTATTTTTGAGAAATAATATACAACACTTAAAAGTTTAAAGAACTGATACATGCTTAATTTTTTCCATGAAGGGGCTTAGTCTTACACAAAAGAACTATACGCGAAGAATAATATTCAAAATTTAAAAGTTAAAAATATTCAAATTTTTATCACACGGGAGATTTCAAACGAGACCCGATTTTCCAGTTTCAACAATTATCTTCTTGGAAATTTAGTTACGATATAATTAAATTTATCAAAACTGTGATAAAGATGTCAGACAGCTGGTTTAAATTTGTAGAAATTAGCAGTTTGAGTACCGAATACCCATTACTAATCGAGAAGTCCCATGTTCGATTCTCGTCGACGCTTGCTCTGATCATGGGTTTTTGGTGGTTTTTGCTGGTCGGTGGGCGAATGCTGATGTGGTTTTTCATCTTTCATAATTTCCTTTCCATCGTTTCCGTTTCGTTATCATGTTTCAGGTATAGGTACTTATAGGTTTCGTTGCGAGGGGGTTGCCGAACAGTTGGCGTTTGTTTGTTCAAAGCACACCGGGGACACTAGATACCTGCTTGGTTGATGGAATGTTCATCGCCTTCCCTGAGTAGCTCCAGTAATGGGACACCAGGAACAGTTAGGGCTTCCCCACGTCTCTGAGGCCTATCTGCCTGCTGCCTGTAGCCTTCTGTAGTTCCTTCACTTCGTCCCTTCCTCCTGAGGGTGATATCTGCATTAGCCCCTAGGTCGCAGGGAACGAGGTGTCTATCTCCTTTCCCTATCCTCTCCTACTTCCATATTTTCATTGTTTTTTGTTTACATTTTATTTTGTATATTTAATTTTGTTATTTTTGGTTTGGAATTGCTCTATTTTAATTTTCCTCTTCTTAACAGCATGAAATTGTCTTAATAACAATATATTTTCTTAATTAACTTGATAATTATTATACACATAATACTGGATTTTTCTGACCTTTTGTTCTGGCTGTTAGTAAACCTTTATGCTAGATGTTCCTTCGTAGATTGTTGTTGAATTGTTGACTGAGTGCCCCGTACTCCTGAAAGAATTGTTGCTATCCTTGGATGATGTTGATGACTTTCTGAAGTTTTCTGAAGCTCTCTGATGTTCTCTGTAGTGAAGTCTTGTAGTTTCGCCGATTCTGGTAGTTAATGTTGATCTCTTCTTTTCAGTTGTCGCCAATTCTTGTCTCCTCAAGCTCCACGCACTTGGGCGCCAATTTGAGAAAGGTTAGTTTTAGAAGGAGTTGTATCGTATTTCAACTGTTGGGGAGCCGAACTTAAACTTCGTTGCAACCGCACGTATAGTAAACAGTTTCCGGTAGCCTTCGCCCCAAATGAATTCTCAGGTGGCCTTTGCCCCAAGTTAAAAAAATATATTAGCTTTGTAATTAAACTGTTTCTTTAAATATTTAATATTTATGTTTGCCTCGCCCGCGCCACGGCAGCTGAAGGGGTTTCGACTCCTTCAGCTGCTGTGGTGCGGGCGCTGCGGACCTTGAGCACTCATGGTAGTTCTGACATTGCTAGAAGTACGCTGGGCTAAATGTCCGAGCCCCCCCCTCTTAAAGGTGTCGTTTGGATTGGGTTGGACTCGGCCGGGTAGTAGTTCCCGAGTCCCGTGGGGAATTGGGTATGTCAGGGCGGTTTCCCGTCCAGGCGGGGTTGTGAGACACCTCAAGGTCCTCCGGTACCGCCCTGGATAGCCGGGGGAAGGTAGGTTGAGGGAGTGGGTGTGTCACTCGGCTGGGTCACGTTGGGATGCAGTCCCCCGTTGTTAATGTCTCTCTCCGTTGTTTACCCTATACCCGTAACTCGGCTAACTAGTAAGTTTACGCATACGCTGTAATGCATTTAGGTGGATACACACTAACTATTGATTTCGTTCTCTGTAACAGTTATAATAATGTAACAGTTACATTACTTTTTGATCATCTGTAACAGCGCGACCGTTAACAGCCGCTAGTCTCAGCCACAGTAAGCCATGTGTTAGCTAAATGCGTCACGAAATCTTAACAAACGAAGCAGCACATGGTATCTGGCAAGCAGAAACACATCACATTTTGGCGAGTTGGTGTTTCTTTGATAAACGAGAGGCCTCGTCACGGCAGTGAACGTTATCAGCGAGCCTCAGTCTCTTTCCTGTTCCGATGTCATTACACTATAACATGGTTCCGCTATTATAGCGACGTTCACTTTAATGTGCAGCAATATTCTCACTAATACTGTGGCCATGTCAATACCACTTCGGTGTTTGATACACAGGGACGTCAACGAACACACCAGGGAGTATTCTGAGTCGTTACCGACCCCACAGTGTTCACAGAGGTCATGAAGAGCAATCATCCTTTTCATACTTGTTGAATGTTTAGTACAGATTCCATAAATGCCATTAATATATGCTCCGAAGTATTCAAATATACAGGGTGGACCATTTAAGTTGAGACTGTACAACATCTCCAAAACTAAGCGTTGTAGAGAGAAATGTCTTGAATAAAAGTTGCTTGATATTATGGGGGAAAGTAAATGCCATTAGTCTGTTTTGTTTGGAAGATGGTCATTTTAGGGTCAATTTAAATTTTTAAAATAGGAATCTACAGTTTGTATCTTGTCTTCTCATTAGAAAATGGTTTATAACAAGCTGTTTATTTTGTGATGAGGAATAAGGAAACAAAATAAAAAACATTGGTTCCCAATTAAAAAACATAACTTGACTCTCAAATGATAATCCATGGGTGGTCCAACCATTCATTGTGCTCTTCATACTCAGCCATTCAGAATTATATTTGCTCTCTCAAAGTGCTTTATACAAATGTTGTTTAGTTTTTTATGAGGAGTGGGAAAACAACATAAAAATTTATGTTCCGGTTTAAAAAAATTGAATTTATCCTGAAATGACCATCATAACGTATTCCAAATAAAACACGACCAACGAAATTTAATTTCTCTCATAATATCAAGCAACTTTTGTTCAAGACATTTGTTTCTACAACGCTTAGTTTTGGAGATATTGTACAATCCCAACTTAATTGGCCCTTCTGTATATTTGATTGCATAAGGCGAAGGGGCTCTGAAATATCTATCTAAATTTTTAAATTATCTATCACGTTATTATAATGAACAGGAGTACTATTTATTGTGATGTTATCATATGATAATTTAAACTGAGTCGTTACCATGAAATAGGACAAGAGATAAAACTACTAAAATCCATGCAGATTCCTTCACACTTGGAAATTTGGGAAAATATTTGTATTCATCTCAACATTAAGAATGTTTTGAATTTTGAAATACCGCCTACTGACTACTTAATGCAGCTGATCCAATCAGATTACAAGAGAGAAGAAAGAAGACGAGTTCCCAACCTTCACAACAGATGGCAACAAATCCAACACCACCAGTTTCCAATTCTTCACAACAGAGAGCAGAAAAATCGTCTAATGAAATACTTCTTGGGCTTAGGGGAGAGAACGGTCCGTTAGTCGGCCGTAGCTGATGATGGAAGAAACGTATCTCCCGAAAGCACTCCTTAGTTAACATCTAGCGGGAATTAATAAGTAACGACTGAGTTTAAATTATTATCTATCACGTACCTAGTATATGAAAGAAGTATTCAATCTTCACAAAAATTCGATGTCAAAAATTATGTAATACATAATCCAATAGGATGGCACATTTAGTAAAAGAAGTCCATATGTATTTGTCTAATTTTTTATTTTTTTTATTTAGGATTAAAAAATCTTCTTTTAAAGGTTTAAGTAAGTAAAAAAGTGTGTATGTGTTTTTCTGTCTGTCTGTGAACAGCATAACTGGAAAACGAATAGTCGGTTAAATACCGAACTTGTTATTTAAATGCAGTATATTCTAAAAATACGACACGTAGATTTTGGAAAAGAATCTCCCACCCCACAGGTGACATGAAATATTTTCTTCCTCTTCTCCTATTGCATGGATTTAGGCCCTTGTGCTTCTTGCACATCAAGAGATCGAGTTTGTCCAACAGGATAATGGTCGGCCAACATTTCTTTTTCCTCTCTCTCTCTCTCTCTCTCGCCCACCGAGCGGGATGGCTCAGGCGGTTACGTCTCTGGCCCGCATTCGGGAGCTTCCGGGATCGATCCCCAGCAACCGCCCACTCTGGCCCATGGGATTTTCGTGGCTTCCCAGGGTCGCCAGGCGAATGGTGGGGTGGTTCATCTTATACCTCGACTCTCGTTCTTCTCATTTCCTTTAACGATCATCTTCCTTGACATCTGTTTCAGGATTGCAGGACCAGGCGACGGTATTCAGTGGGTTGCGGCTGAGCGGTGGCTTGAGCTGTGTAAAGATTTCTTCACTGGCGTCGCTGCGGTACCGGTTAGTTACATCTCTCCCCGAGTGAGTTCCACCTCAGGGGTTGGTGTTTGTGGAGAGGGACGGCATAGGATGCGGTCTATCTGAAAACGTTAGGGATCCCGTCCATGCTTGCGCCCGTAGGCACCCGGATCTGGTTGCCCTTCGGGTCTCTCCTCTCATCCTTCCCTCCCAGGGGTTACATTGGAAGCACAAATGGCCGACTGGTCCGCGTGCAGTGCTTTGCCCCGGATCCGGGGGCCGTCCTCATCTCTACTTTTATCTTTACCTCTTTCTCTGCAACGGATTACCCTCTTCGTTGTAGGACTTACACCCCCAAGGACTTACAAGCTAATACCTTGGGTCAGGCCTGTCGAGGAGCAAGCAAACTCTGGATCATAGCATATCCAGGATGGGTGATCAGTCAAACGCCTGGTACGGTGGTGAAGAAGGAAATAAATGCAATAGTGAAAGGAATGCTAGGGAAAATCGCGGATCAAATTATGTAACCCAGCAGTCGCCTAACGACCGAGTTGGCCGTTCCCGGGGGTTTGAACCCAGGATTTTCCGAATACGAGTCACACACGTTACCACGGCGCCACCTCACTTGGTAATTATTTTTCCTTTAGGTTGGTACTAAAGTAATACGTATGCTAATCTGTTGGCTTCCATTCTTCCATTGTGATTAAGCCAATTAAGTTTTAAAAGAAGCAAATATAGGAAGAACAAAAACGTCGAAAATGCGGAGTTTAAGATCACACTTGGGACTGAGTTTAATGGACAGGGTAAGAAGCCAGAGCATAAAACGAAAATTACAACTAAAATGGCTGTAGTTGAAGCTATTAAGTATATCAGAAGAAATGGTACAACCATGTTACAAGGATGGTGCATAGCCGTCTATCGTACCAATCATTAGTTTACTCTGCTAAGGGAAGACGAAATGTGGGAAGGTCAAAGAAAAATGGGTAAAATTGCATTAAAATCCTTTGATGTCGGAACGGGTACAAGAAAACAAGCGCCTGAATTTGGAAGAGCAGGAGGAAGAAGTAGTTTTATATTTTGGATTCTTTCTCTCAGATTGTTTAATTCTGTTCTTATTTGTTCAATGTGCTTCTTATCTAACAGCCTTCTACTGAACGTCGGAAATACATTTCAGGTGTTTCTGTTTTTTTAACTCCTCTACAACATACATAGTAGGTAGAGAAGGTATTACGTTTGATCTAAAATTTTATCCCGTGATTTCACCGGAAATATATGTTTTGAGACCCCCTGAATAAAATAAATAGTTTTTAGAAATGCGTGTGTGTATGTGTCTGTGAATAGCATAACTCCAAAAAGAAACTTGGTATTTAAATTCATTATCTTGCAAAGATAATCCCTCCATTTCAAACCACACTTTACATGGAGATTTACGAAGCTTTTGATTTACTGAAAATTTGCTTTAAGGATTTTGATTAAAATAGCATATATTAAAAATTTTTGTAAGAAAATAAAATGTAAATTTTAATTTTCTGAAAATAGCTAAACGTTAAGCAATAGACAAAAATATACTACACAAAACGCGTAGATCTCTTTAAAACATACAGTTTATTTTAAAAACCTTTCTTTGTGCCATCAGGAATTTACAAGCGTTATAAAATTGTTCGAATTGTTCAATACTTAGTCATTCTTTTAAAGTCCTGTCGATTTTCAGTTGTTTCTCGCGGATGTTATGGGAAGAGTAAAGAATTTTAAGACCAGCGTATAACGTCCAGTTCTAAAATATTTGAGTATCGCTATTCCCTTTGTTCTATAAGAAATGTATACCACAACTATATCCGGAAAGGTATATGTCAACTAAAATAAAGTAGATACGAAAAGAAGTTTTCGTAAGAATAATTTTTACACCCATAATAAGCGACAGATGGGTGAGAGAAAGTCACGTGAATATAACATATCAGATTTTTCTTTTATTTGATCTATGGATTGTTGAATGTTCACACGCATACGTTAGCGTTTTTTTTTTTTCTTTTAAAGTTCCCTTGTTGTACCCAGTTTATGCTACTGTGTTTTACTGTTTTCATACCGCTTATTTCCGAAACACACACACACACACACACACAAACACCCATGCCTGTGGCGGACTCGAACCCGCGACCCTCAGCTTGGCGGAGCGCCGGAGCGACCACTCCAGCGACCACGGCTACGAGGGCCGGCAGTATTGGTAGTTCCATAGCTTTATAGAATTTTAAGTGTGTGTACTTTAAAGTCTTGTTTTTCAGTGTTATTTTCCCACACGTATTATAGATTCTGTTTGGTTTTATATTATCACTGTTCTGGCAGTGAGAAATCTCAATTCAATATTTTTGACCCTCTAAAAATGGCTCTAAGGATGTGATGTTGGTTAAAATGTATTCACGATATTTACATGAGAAATACATTATGTATCTTGAATTTTGCGAAGGGCTTGTGGAATTCTCTGTATATTCTTCTTCTTCCCCTTTCAAGGATTATGAGAATGATTTTTGCTTCACGTATGGAAAGCCAATTTTAAGTAGGTTGTATTGAAGTAGGAGTTGTATTGTAGTTCAACTGTTGTGGAGCCGAACTTGAAGTAGTTGCAACCGCACGTATGGTAAATAAAGTTTCCGGTAGCCTTCGCCCCAAGTTCAAAAATATTAACTTTGTAGTTTTCTTTAAATTTTTCTTTGTTTCTTTAAACTGCGTCAGTATTAATTTGTAGAGACATGAATATCTTAACAAGGCGTGGTGCGGCTGAAGAATGTAGGATTACACTGATTATAATTTTACTTCACTCCATTTATTAATGCTTGACACGACTAAAATAACACTTCAGTGACATAGAGAGCTGTGAGATTATTTATTAATTACTTGCACTTTTTAAACACGTAAACTATTTTCGTCTCACACTGAATACGTATTTAACTTCTCGAGGAGGCGTCTAGCGTCCAGTTAGGAACGCTGTCTACAAGCAACTGAAGTCTGAATTTGTACAATTTGCCATATTTTAGTTTCTGATTGGCTATCCATACTCCAATAGTATACTTTTATTTAACTTAAGCTTTTTTTTGTTTGTTGATTGGCTATTTTATAAACCGTCTCAAAAATTACATTATTGTTGCTCCAAGAATTACCAGTAGCATTATTAAGCTTTCTAATTCATTATTGCCTCAAGTTTATCTCATTGTTACCTCATTGTTAGCAACCTTTGACCTATTATTCTCACAGCTCTTACATTATTAAATTACGTAATACACTCATATAGCATTATTAAACATGTACATTATAATATAAACATTAATACAATGACTGTTACATACATTTTATATGTTATTTATACACATATTGCTTTAAGGCGGGCTGTTATTATATTTTATATTATATAATTGGACTGAAACCATTTAAGTGTTAAAAATGCTGCCTCAACTAGATGGGATAATCACCTGTTCCTGTCTCCATCCATCTCTTAGGAGGTCTATCCAGCTCTCTCGTTCCAATCGGCCGATAATTCATATTTCTTTTGTTAATCTATTTCCTGTCATTCTGTCAATATGATCCTTCCATTTAATTCCATTTTCTTCTATCTTATTACTAGGTGAGAGGAGTTTTAAGTCTGATCTTATTGTTTCGTTCCTTATTTTATCTATTTTAGTATATTCCCTTACATATCTCATGAACTTCATCTCAGCTGCCTGTATGTATAATCTCTTCATTTGGAAACAATTTTGTATAACCGGTAAAGCACAAGATGCAGACAACAATTACCATACAAAAATGTAGAGGTTTTTAAAACACACCATGTATTTCAAATACCATTTGGACTTCAGCCATTTCCGAGATAACTGCTATTATTATAATAATATTTTAAACGTATTCACATAACAAACAAAACGTATGTAGATCTTGAATTTTCTAGGAATAGCCTGTGAAGTTCTATTTATTTGGAAGGAATTTTGATTAATCTTATAGATCTGGTAAACGTCAAGCGATTTGGGAAAACAAGAAGCAGAGATCTCTTTAAATCTACAATTTATTTCAAATACGTTTCTTTGTAGCATTAGCCATTTTCATATATCCGTTCTTAATGGTTCGGATTGTTTAACACTTTGTCATTCTTTTCAAGTGGTTCATTGGCTTCATAATTTTTTCTTTATTTTGGAATCAGGGACCACAAAATGCATTAAAATACTTCCACTTCTTAAATTTGGTAAGTGGTAAAGAATGTAAAGTATAATCTTTTTGGCATCACAGGATAGAGGTTTCCTTATTAATGATTTTTGTTGTCACTTCACTTGACTGAGGATATTTATTTTCCTCAAGGGACCTGTTCTTTAGTTTATGCCGTAATGGTAAATTTATCTCCATTTTGTATCTGTATAGTAAGGCCCCGTAATTTCCATTAATCTTGTACTTGCTGTGTATTACTAGCTACCACGTGTTCAATCTCATAAACTCTCTCAGAAATGGCAGTGAAGGTTAAACGCTCGATTAGAATTCTGCGGCTAGATTAAAGTATGCAATTAAAAGATTATTACGTCAGGTTATGAAGGGTCTCGAATGGTCTTTGCCCTTCCTAGGGTACACCTTCTCTTGGTGGTACGTTTTCAGGTGGCACGTCAATAGAATCTACACTAATAAAACTATAATATAACTCGCATTATGACACACGCTACAGTAATAGCAATGACGTATTTTGAGGCAATATTTTATATCACAAGACTGTGAATTCCAGAGTGATTATAATGTAAATTAATATTATTGTTTGTACAGGATTTTAGATGTTTGTTAGCCATAAGTATTGTTAGGAAATAAGTTT
Organism: Deroplatys truncata; assembly: GCA_030765065.1. Lineage (NCBI taxonomy): Eukaryota > Metazoa > Arthropoda > Insecta > Mantodea > Mantidae > Deroplatys > Deroplatys truncata. The sequence goes on from CM060980.1 coordinate 163,456,957, forward strand.
ACACGGCCTCACTGAAACTGACAATAGAAGTGGGTAACAATAAACCGAGGGGGTGAGTTGTTTACACTAAGAAGCGACAAAGAAATAACGTCAGGGTAGCGTGCCTTTTTTTTAGAAATGGAGGAAATATCTTCCCTAGAGTATATATGTTAGTAGTGGTGATTGGCTGACAAAAGAGACGCTAAAGTGGGCGCTCTATTATAATGTTTAGGCAATTCGGGATGAAGGAGTATATATTCTCGAGCCATAAGCAAGTTCGGAAGAATCTCTCACGAGGTGCACGTCACGTAGCTCTGAAGAATCTCTCGAGAGGTACACGTCACAGACTTAGTTACAAAATGTGAAGTACGCGAAGTAATTTTTGCGCGGCAACTATAAGGACTGTAGTTACATTCGGAAATATCTCAGTTTCAGTCAGGCGTGTATAAAGATTAAATATGTGAATTATTAATTAAGTGTGACGGCAATAAAGGTGTAGCAACAAATTATTTTATCAGTGTTATCTTTTAGCAACAACTCCTTTCCGTTTACACGCCCTGCTTAGAGACACTTGCTCGACTGAGTTGTAATAGCTAGCCGGAGGACAAAGAACCCAAATTTAAAATAATAAAACAAGAGGCGCTCAACAAATAAGATAACACGAGACATGAGAACTGCGAAAATTTCCTGTAGCAATAACGTAATTATGTTATTCCAAGTTGACATGGTTTATAGAGAGAAGATGAAGCCATTTTGTGACATAGCTTTCTCTGATCAACGAAAATTCACAAACCTCTGTATATTATTAAATAGGATAATTAAGAGCCAATTTTATTATTAGCAGGCATAGGAATTTCCAAGCATTAAAACCCGGACGAAAGGAAATAAGGTTGAACTGTCACGGGGCTATAGGCAGGGAGAGTGGAGATAACAAAACCATTAGCCATCCCTCTTTTGGCGTTTGCAGACAGCACTCGAGCCGGTTTTCACCTGCCTGTCAATGGCCCTCAGCCTCTGTTTATCTATACTCAAACCATTATCGGATTCTTTGAGGTATATTGGTTTGAGTTACAGGTAACTTTAAGCCAACTATCTAAGAATTCCTATGCTTGATAATTACTTATAATGCTGTGCTAATAATTGGCCACGTCACAGTCCGCAACACCTGCGTAATTCTCTCTCAAGAAGGGAATATGTGCAAGTGTCTTGCTTATCGGTTCAACACGTCAGGTAATAAAAGTGAAATATAGTGTGAGAAGCTAAAGTCTCATTTACAAAGATATAAAGGCTCTCTCACTTAAGTCAGCTACGAAAGCCGAACTACTTTATGATTTATTTCCTCAATTTATAATGTTAAGATTGCATTAAATGCTGTATTAAACTCGTGGATAATCCTAATTTGACACTTGTGCCATTAAGACTATTTACTGAGTTGTTGCCTATATAACTATTCGGTCAGGTTTCAGTTTCGGATGAATAAAATGGGCTGAACTGAAACCAAAGGTACCAATGTGGGTGTGTGTGTGTGTGTGTGTGATATTGCGAAATTTATTATACAACATTCCTCATATTCGTCTTAGAAAACAGACTATATTGTAAGGTTTCATGGCCATTAATTAAAAGAAAGTTACGCCAACACAGCCAAGTTTTAATTAGTCCTGATCTGTTTAATAATTACTTAGTTGAGTTTTCTGATAAACGTCATTCACAATTAAATAATACAAATAATTCTATAATAATGTCACTAAACAACCCACTCCGATAGTAGACTTTAAACGGTGAGAAGAGACGGCTGATTGTGTACGTAAGTCTAAAAGTAAAGATTATTACGACATGCCAAATAATTTTGTGAAGGTAATGTATCCCTATATTTTGTAACTTCTGACAGTGTGTATAGTTTTTTCTTTCTTTCTTCCTGTTTTTGTTAACAGGGAACTTTCCAGAAACCTTCACAGTTTCTAAGGTCATTCCCTCTATAGGCAAGACAAAACAGACGATCCTTCCAATTATAGGCCTGTTTATTTGGTGCCTTTATTTTCAAAGCTGACTGAAAGTGTCATGAAGGGACATATTTGGGAATATTTTGAAAACAATGACTTATTATCGGAGAATCAAATCTATTTTAGGAATGGTCGTAATACTACTAAAGCAGTAAGTAATTTAGTCAGCTTTATTTTGAATGTTTTTGAGGATCATGATTCTGTAAGCGATATATGTAGTTATCTGAGTAAAGCCTTTGATTGAGTTATACACTGTCAATTATTACACAAAATTGAAGGTTTTAGGCTCAAGAATACACAACTGAAATGAATATATCTTCTAAATTGTAGACAATGTGTGAAAATTAATGATACTCGGAACTAGAAATAATTACGCACAATGTGCCTCAGAGATCTGTACTTAGCCCGATTTTAGTTTTCACCTTGATAAATGATGTAGGTATACGAAAATGCACGTGCCCCTTCTATAGCATAAGCTGATGACAACTCTTATGGTCAACAAATATACTCAACAAAATTTGGACCCAAATACTAATCAGATTTTATGTACTGCAAGAGCCTGGAATGATAACAAGGGATTTTATTAAATGAATATAAAGCCGTATATATTAGCTTTGCTTTGAAATATAATCAATCTACAAGATGCTTGGCATTGTTGTGGTTAATTGATCTGGACAAATCATATTGATTATTTGAATTAACATTTTTTTAGAATAACATACCATTTGCGTAGCTTAATTAATTTTGTTTCGAATGACTATGTTGAAATATCATATTTCGCTTATTTTCAAAATGATATTAAGTACGACTTGCTGTTATGATGCAATTCTGTACATATTGAATACAATGTTGGTTATTCAAACATTAACAGTAAGAAATATGTATAAAATATCTCCAAAATACTTGTAAACCCCTTTTTAAAAATTAATAGTTATGGCCGTGATATCTTTATACATTCTTGAGATGGTATACATTCGTGAGAGAATAATATTCAGAATTTGCCAAACACAAAACAGATCATATATACGTCAGATATTACGATAACTTTGACCCGCCTAAATACAGATTATAAAAGACAAGGAATAATTACATGTACATGATCCTCAAAATTGGCAGTACATTTTGGTTTAATATATTTGAGTTGGCTCTTTGAAAGTCCATTTCACAATTTAAGTAACTTTTTTACTTTCTCTACTACGTATAGTAAGTAGGGGAAGTATTGTATTCCACCCAAAACTTCGATACCGAGATTTCATAGGAAATACATGTTTTGAGACCCCTGAATCCAAAAAAAGCATTTTTGGAAACATGTCCGTGTGTGTGTCTGTGTGACTGTGTGTGCGTCTGAGTGTCTGTAAACAGCATAACTCAGAAGCGAAGAGTCGGATAAACACCAAACTTGGCATTTAGGTTCAATATCTTACAGAGATGCGACACAAAGGTTTTCAAAAAAAATCCCCCCACCCCAGATACCCTTTACATGGAGCATTTTTCGAAAATTTTAATTTTCTCAAAAATGGCTCTAACGGTTTTGGTTAAAATATCATATGTTTAAGATATTTTTATGACAAATAAAATGTATTTCTGGGAATGTCTCCAAAAGTATTCTTCATTGTGAACGACTTTTGCATAACTGGTAAACCATAAGAGATTGACAAAATTTTACTATAAAAATGTAGTTTGCTTTAAAATACACAGTTTATGTCATGTACATTTTTTTTTTGTTGAGAGAACCATTTTCGAGATATTGCTTGTTATTCCCTTAAATTTTTCAATACTTGTTTTCTCAAATGGGAATTCGTTATTCATTTTGTTGTCTTGAATATGCAAAGAGTATTAATCTGTGGCAAAGTGAATGGCGCTGCACCTAGCAACCAGCTATTACGAGACATGTCTATGCTTAAAGGCTACTGTATTTCTATATTGCCCTTGCAAATACAAAACAAGGGGAACATAGTGCGCCTTAAGCGATAGTCAAGTATTTTTAGAACTGGTCGCTATGTGTAAAATTTATTTGTCTTTGCATGTCAAAAGAGCGTTTCTGCAAATGTTTATTTCGATTAATATGAAATAAATGGAGAATAAGAGTTTGTAAAAATAGTTTTAACAAGAGTAGAGAAAGTCGTGTGTGCGTAACACGTCAGATCTTTTTGAGAATAACTTAAGGCATGGGTTGAGTTCTATTTGTTATTTTTATCCGTAATTGACAAGTATAAATTTGTATACATTTTATAATTATTGTTTATAGCATCGTGTGTGCTACGTTACATGTATACGAATTAAATTAAACCTGCTGCTTTCAAAATGATGTAGTTATACAAAACATCGGAATATTTCGTATATTATTCGTGTTTAAAAACGACAAATTATCATAGATGTATCTTCTCAACAGTGCAATACAAAGATTTTCTAGAAATTCCAATACCCCGTTACATAAATGTGGTTGTAACGATTTTTATTTAAACATGTTTGCGTATTGAAATAAGAAATAAAATGCATTCTTTGAATTTAAAGTAAATAACCTTAAAGCCCTCTTTGTCCAGTTTGAATTCCGTATCATTTTGATAGTTCCTTGTAACTGGAAAACCGAAATAACTGTCCTGTCATACTACTGGAAAAATGTGGAGCTGAATAAACACAATGCTCCTTAGCTTTTATCCATAGCGTGAACGTTTTCGAACTATTTTGTGTTTAAACATTCCCCAAGTGCCTTATTTAACGAATCTCTTAAAGGTAGAGCAAATATTCTATTCCAACTAATAATTCGATATTGACATTTCATTGAAAATATACACTATGTGATCAAAAGTATCGGGACACAAATACAAACGTTCGTTTTTCATCTTAGGCGCATTGTGCTGCCACCTACTACCTGATACTCATTATCCGCGACCTCAGTAGTCATTAGACATCGTGAAACAGCAGAATGGGACGCTCCGTGGAACCCATCGACTTCGAACGTGGTCAGGTGATTGGGTGTCACTTGTGTAAGAAGTATATACGCGAGATTTCCACACTCCTAAACATCCCTAGGTCCAATGTTTCTGATGTGATAGTGGAGTGGAAACGTGAAGGAACATGTACAGCACAAACGCGTACAGGCCGACATCGTCTGTTGACTGAAGAGGGCCGTAAAGGGTATTAGGCAGACATCTATCCAGACCATCACACAGGAATTCCAAACTGCATCAGGATCCACTCCAAGTACTATGACAGTTAGGGGTTAGGTGAGAAACTTTGGATTCCATGGTCAAGTGGCTGCTCATAAGCTACCCATCACGCAGGAAAATGCAAAACGACACCTCGCTTGGTGTAAGGAGCGTTAACATTACACGATTGAACAGTGGCAAAACGTTGTGTGGAGTGGCGAATCACGGTACACAATGTGACGATCCGATGGCAGGGTGGGGGTATGGCGAATGCCCGGTGAACGTCATCTGCCAGCGTGTGTAGTGCTAACAGTGAAATTCGGAGGTGGTGGTGTTATGGTGTAGACGCGGGTTTCCTGGAGGAGCTTTGCACCCCTTGTTTTTTGCGTGTCACGATCACAGCGCAGACTTAATTGATATTTTAAGCACCTTCTTGCTTTCCATTGTTGAAGAGCAATTCGGGGATGGCAATTGCATTTTTCAACACGATTGAGCACCTGTTCATACTGCACGGGCTGTGGCGGAGTGGTTACACGGCAATAATATTCCTGTAATGGACTGGCCTGCACAGAACCCTGATTTGAATCCTATAGAACACCTTTTGGAATGTTTTGGAACGCCGACTTCGTGCCAGGTCTCACCGACCTACATCGATACCTCTCCTCAGTTACGCACTCCGTGACCAATGGGCTGCCATTCCCCAAGAAACCTTCCAGCACCTGATTGGAAGTATGCCTGCGAGACTGAACGCTGTCATCAAGGCTAAGGGTGGCCAACACCATATTGACTTCCAGCATTACCGATGAAGGTTGTCACGAACTTGTACGTCATTTTCAATGTGGTGTCCGGATACTTTTGATCAGTAGTGTATGTTGTATATTCAGCTGAATAATAATAAAAACGCCATACTAGACACTTAAGTTCAACAACCTTCAAAGATACTACGAAGAACTTCAATCATCCTCTCTCAAGCTAACTTTTATGAACAACATTTTGGGATACTTTTAAGTTTTGAGTATAAAATTGAACCGATACCGTAATTTAATGTATTTCCGTAATATTTGTCTTGAATTTTCTGCGAATAGCATATGAAACTCCCTTCGTTTTAAATTAATCTTGTATAATTTTGTGTAAATAATGAGTTATAAAATGTATACAAAGGATAACAATTTCGTTAAAACTCACTATTTATATCAAATAGGGGTTTGCGGTTTTCACCCTTTCGGTGCTTTATAAATTTTGGCCTGAAACGTTCAATAGCTTACATTTTTTACATTCTCTGCTACGTATAGTAAGTTGGGGAAGTATTTTATTCCACCCAAAAATTAGATGTCGAGATTTTACCAAAAATATATATTTTTTGAGGCCCCTTGTATCCAAAAAAACATTTTTAGATAAAGGTCTGCGTGTGTATCTGTGAACAGTATAACTTAAAAAGAAAAGTCAGGCGAGTACCAAATTGAATATTGATGTTCAGTATCTTCCAAGGATGCAACATGAAGATTTTCAGCAAAATACCCCACCCCAAGTACCCTTTACATGGAACATTTTTCGAGAACTTTGATTTTATAAAAATGGTATAACGATTTGGATTAAAATACGATATATGAAGGGTATTTACATGACAAATAAAACGTATTTCTTGAATCTACTGGGAATAGCCTAGAAAGTCCTCTTCAGTCCTCTTCATTCGGAAGGACTTTTGTATAGTTCTTGAAGGGGTTTTAATTGTTGTTACGGTTTCATCACGCTTAGGCATTAATTAGCAGCTGTTTTAGACTACGCATGTAATGGATACCAATTTGCGGGAGATTGTTTCTAGGAATGTTCGCCCCAAGTACGGTACAAAGTTTCCGGTGGTCTTCGCCCCACGTTTACTTTTCCGGTGGCATTTGCCCCACGTTTATTTTATGTCTAATAACTATTTTAATGTTATTTATTTAACGATTATATTTATTTATGCCTCGGATACGTCACTAGTAATTTGCGGAGCACGTATCTCTTAACAGGGCTGGTACGGCTAAAGAATGAAGGCTTACACAAATTATAATTGTACTCCACTCCCTTTATTAATGCTTCGCACGATTAAATAACACTGCACTGATGCATTCTACTATTGAGCTGTGAGATTATTTTTAATTTCACTTTAACACGTAAACTTTATGTTATTCTCACCGCAATGTATTTTCTTGTCTCACACTGAACCCGTACCGAAAACGAACTGCTAGGGCGCGCTTTCTTGTAGCGTTCAGCACCTGAATTTGTATATTTTCTCTATTTCAAGTCTCTGATTGGTTAATCCTACTCCAATAGAATATCTTTATTTAACTTTTAGCTTTATTAGATATTGATTGGCTATTTATAAACTATTTTAGGTATTACATTTTTAGCAACTTTCGGCTTTTAATTTGTAATTCTGTTTGCTACGGAAAGCAGCTTGCTTCTATTCTCACAGCTCCTATATTATTAAACCACGTAATACGTTCACATAATATCATTATACATGCACATAATAATATAAAAATAATACAATACCTGTAATATACATTTTATATATTATAGTATACACATATTGCTTTAAGGCGGGCTGTTATTTTTTTATATTATATAATTAGACTGATATCACTTAAGTGATAAAAATACTGCCTCACTATTAAGCGTTAAACGATAGACGAAAACGTATTTACATAAAAAATTTAGATTTCTTTAAAACACAATTTATTTCCAATAAATTTTCTTGTAGCGTAAAACATTTCTGATATATTCGTTATTAATGGTTAGAATTGTTCAGTCTTATTCTCTTTAAGTCCTGTCAACGTTCAGTTGTTTCTCTGGATTGCATGGAAACAGTATGGAGTTTTAAGACCGGCATTTAGCGTCCAGTTCTTAAATATTTGACTATCGCTGTTCCCTTTGTATCTATAACAAAATGTATAATGCAGCTATTTTTGCAAATCTTCATTTGGTTTAAAACGTATTAGATATAAAAATAAACGACAGAGTGTAGAGAATATCATTTGTATTTATCACACGAGTTTTAAGTCCCTGATTACAATTCTTTTATTCCTCGAGAAGTCACAGAAAGAGTATTGAATTTCTTACATATTGAAATACAGTGACCAACTTTTTAAAACATATATTATACATATATAAGTTTTTAAATGTAGCTTCAACAATAAGCTCGTGCAAAAAAAAATAGTTTCAAAAAGAGTGGCTAGAGAAGGTCATGTGAATGTGAAACTAATGCAAATCTCTGTTTTCAATTTTTAATTTTCACCACGTACCTAGTAGGCAGAGGAAGTATTGCACTCAACCCAAAAACTCCATACGAGATTACACCAGAAAAATATTTCTTGAGATCCCTGAATCCGAAACAAGCATTTTTACAAGAAATGTCCGTAAGTGTGTATGTGCGTGTTGGAGTTCAGTTTCTTACAAAGATACGATACAAAGGTTTACAAGAAAATGACATATGCTGTGGGTCTTGAATTTTCTGGAAATAGCCTGCTAAGTCCTCACCATTCGGAAAGAATATTATATAACTGTTTATAGCTAATAAATCTTAAGAGATAGACAAAAACTTACTAATCAAAATAGACGGGTTATTTCAAGTAAATGTTTTGAGGAATCAACAATATCCAATTTATCCGTTGTTATTGGTGTGTATTTTTAAAAAGTCTGATTCTTACACTCATATGACTTTCTCTACTCTTGTACAAAATGTTTTCACAAACGCTTATTCTCCATATGCTTCATGTTAATCGAGATGTTAATCCTATTGCTAATTTTCTTGTAGATGCAAGGGGAATTGGTAGGCTTTAAGCTATAGTCAAATATTTTAAGAGCCGTTTGCTAGGTGGAGTATTCCATTCTCTTTGCATTACCAGGATAAAAAATGAATAAAGAATTTGAGAAAAAGTATAAGTATTGTAAAATTCAAGGGAATAACAAGCATTATTTCATAAATAGTTCGCTCAACAAAAAATTATATTACATAAATTATGTATTTAAACGCGATCTACATCTTTTGTGTACTAAAATTTTGTCTATCTCTTATGGTTTACCAGTTTACCAAAAGTCGTTCACAATGAAGAATACTTTTGGAGACATTCCCAAAAAATTCGAGATATACATTTCATTTGCCATGAAAATATCTTAAACATATGATATTTTAATCAAAATCGTTGGAGCCATTTTTGAGAAAATTAAAATTTTCGAAAAATGTTCCATTAAAGAGTAATCTGGGGTGGTGGGATTTTCTTCTTGACGCATCTCTAGATGATATTGAATCTAAATACCAAGTTTGGTGTTTATCCGACTGTTCGTTTCTGAGTTATGCTGTTCACAGACACACACACGGACATGTTTTCCAAAAATGCTTTTTTTGGATTCAGGGGGTCTCAAAACAAGTATTTCCGGTGAAATCTCTGTATCGGATTTTTGGGTAGAATACAATACTTCCCCTACTTACTACACGTAGTAGAGAAAGTAAAAATGTTTTGGCTGCTGTCAACATTTATTGGTTTCTCCGAATACAATGTAAAGAGTTTGGGTTATAGGGCCAACATACAGCGATCTGCTTTTAAGCAAATGACTAAAGATTTGGTTTCCAGTACCCTCTTGTACCCACAACGAAGTAATTATTAATGTAAACGTTAATGATTAATATGAACAATAGCTTGTAGAAGATATATAAAAGTAAAGGATAGTGGGTAGAGAAAAGTCAGGTGAATTTATCAATTAACTTTCTTTTTCTAGCTACTACTCTGAAATAATGCTTATAAAATCGCAGTCTTATATAACAGTAGATTATGATAAATGTGTAAAAAGTGGGGTTTTATTTTGACAGTAGAAATGTTTGTGAAACGAAAGATATAGACCGAATTACTGAATTCTACGAGCAAAATAAAACCACACTTAACACGTGAAGCATATATTGTATTTTAGACAGCACTCACATTTGTAAGATATCAATAAAATAATACTAACTGATTCTTGAAACTAAAAGAAATCACGTTGAAAATGAGATCAATTCTAGGGTGCAGCGAGGTGTTAGATATTTGGTTATTCGCTATCAGTCATGTTCCGTGATACTATTTTGAGGCAGTATTTTTAACACTTAAATGGTTTTCGTCAAATTATATAATATGTAAATTCAATAACAACCCGCCTTAGAGCAATATGTGTATGTAACAAGATATAAAAAGTGTATATTACAGACATTGTAAATGTTTATATTATTGTATACATGTAATAATGTTATCTGAACGTATTACGTAATCTAATAATGTAGGAGCTGTGAGAATAATAGGTTAAAATTTGCTAACAATGAGGTAAACTTGAGGCAATAATGAGTAGGAAAGTGTAATATTCCTACTAGTCATTCTTGGAGCAACAATAATGTAATTTTTATGACAGTTTATAAAATAGCCAATCAACAACCAGAAAAAGCTTTAGTTAAATGAAGGTATTCTATTGGACTAGGATTAGCCAATCAGAAACTGAAATATAGCAAAATTTACAAATCTAGAAGTCAGTTGCCTGTAGACAGCGCCTATAAATGGACGCATTTCTTGCAGACAGTGTTCCTAACCGGACGCGAGATGTGTCCTCGAGAAATTTAATACGTATTCAGTGTGAGATAAAAATAGTTTACGTGTTAAAAAAGTGCAAGTAATTAATTAAAAACATCTCACAGATCTCTCTATATCAGTGAAGTGTTATTTAAATCGTGTCATGCAATAATAAAAGAAGTGAAGTAAAATTATAATCTGTGTAAGCCTACATTCTTCATTCGCACCATAACCCTGCAAAGAGAAACATGTCTCTAACAATAATACTACGCAGCCGAGGCAAACCTAAATATATAAATTTAAAGAAACAGTCAAAATTATAAAGTTAATATTTTTAAACTTGAGGCAAAGGCCACCGGAATGTACATTTGGGGCGAAGGCTACCGGAAACATTTTACCATACGTGCGGTTGCAACTACTTCAAATTCGGGTCCCCAACAGTCGAAATACAATACATCTTCTTCAAGCTGGCTTTCCATACCTAGCAGCAATAAACCTTCTTCAAATTGACGCCCAAAGCGTGGGGCAAATAAAATAACAATATAACAAACCTCCTTCAATTTCCAACATATTTTGCCTTGCACCAGACAATGAAGCGATTAAATGCTATATCATATTGCTTTCTAGATTTTTTGGGTAGGTACTTCCAGAGTTAATCTTCCTGCTGCCTCACTAATTTCACCTGGCTCTTTCATTTAAGTTTCTTTTGAATTCATAATATCAGCTATTTAATCTTTATTTAGGTTATTCTAGATAAAAGAATAAAGTTCTAGATCAAATAAAGCGCAAGGCTGCAATATAGGGTTATTTAAAAAGAAGGAACAGACTTTAAATGTGTATTTCTAATGAACGACAATAGGTGACGACACATGTGATACATCACTGAATAGAGAAATATTCAAAGTTTTATTTTATGTATTCAAAATGAGCACCATTTGTTATGCGAGGACGACCGGTGCTTTTCCGTTTGCCTACGCAAACATCTTCTACGAATTTATTGTATCAATTGTAAATTTGTTATGACAAGACGGCTCGTTGTTGAACTTACAACGAAATGCACGCTGCAATCAAACAATGGATTCACTCTTACATAATGCAGAACACAAAACGACTTTTCCTGTAGTGTCGCCATTTTCTCGTAAACAAACACAGCACCACTGTACGCACTGAATGGAATTAATAGGTGGGGCTTAAAATTTTTAACTTTCCTCTATTCAATGAAGTTCCGTATGTGTCGCTATCTATTGTGGTTCATTAAAAATAAATATTTAAACCCTGTTCCTTCATTTTGAATACCCTGTATAAGGTATAGGTTAACTCCACAACGAATTGAGATACATTGAAGTATGACGATTTGTATTGTGAACAGATAATGCGAGCACCATGGGAAATTAATCATGTAAAACCAAGTCGAGTTATTAAACATGTGCAAATACAAAGAGTAATTGACATGTGATTGAATTAAAACCAAGTTGGTCACGATGCAGTGGAGTAAAACGTTTACCGCACTAGTGATTTTAGATTATAGTTCGTATGTACTATGTTAAAAGTTTTACTTCTAGGGGATGCTGTCTAAAAACAGTTTTCTATTCATTGCACTTTTAAGGTATATTGAAATTACGATTAGCATTCCAATATTTATGACTGATAGGGTTAACGAAGTAGTGCGAAGAGTTGCTATTAAAATGGCTAACGAGGTCAACGTGGTAGCAGGTAATCAATAATATGGTGGTATGCCAGTGTGAGAACCTTCAACCTCTCTTTATCAACGTCTCTCTGCAGGTCTGTGCGACGGCAGATGTTCAGCGATGCGATCATTTTCCAACCACGATAAGCGCATCGGTCATCTGTTATGTACTAACTCAGTTGTAGAGCAAGCTGTCTTGTAGCTTAAGTGCGTCTTACTAATGTTCGTGTACAGTGAGGTACCTAAAAGTTGGTCCACTCCCTTCGTTCACAATAGTGTGTTTCCCTCTACAAGGTTTCCATCTTTAGGCAACCAAACCTTGACTCCATCCAGCCGGTATCAGTTCTCTATCCGACTGGTCTGAAAAACAATTCAGAAACACACAAAAAACTGTAGTGTTGCACACACATGACTTTCGTCTATAAATTATTTTTACAAACGCTTATACTTCTATACTTCATGTTAATCGAGATAAACATTTGCAAGAGACTGTCTTATTGCTAATTTTCTTGTAGATGCAACGGGAATATGCAGGCTTTAAGGGATAGTCAAATCGTTGCTCTGTGAAGCATTCCATTCTCTTTGCATGTCCAGTACATAAAAAAAACGAATAACGAATTCCCATTTCAGAAAAAGTATAAGTATTGAAAAATTCAAACAAATAACAAGGAATACTTCAGAAATGGTTTACTCCATAAAAGAAATGTATATGGCATAAATTGTGTGTTTTAGCGAGATCTAAATTTTTTGTGTAGTAAAATTTTGTCTATCTCTTACGGTTTACCAGTTATGTGAAAGTCATTCAGAATGAAGAGGACTTTTGCGGACACTCCCAGAAAATTCAAGGTATACATTTCATTTGCCATAAAATAATCTTAAACATATAATATTTTAATCCAAATTGTTAGAGATGTCTTTGAGAAAAACAAAATTTTCGAAAACGTTCCACGCAAAGGGTAGTCTGGGAAAGGCGGATTTTTTTAAAAATCTTCGTGTTGCATCCTTGGAAGATACTAAACTGAAATATGAAGTTTGGCATTTATCGGAATTTTGGTTTTTGAACTATGCTTTCACCGACTGACAGGAGAACTGACGTGTTTCCAGAAATTCTTTATTTTGGATTCAGGGCGTCTCAAAACATTTATTTCCGGTGAAATCTCGTTATTGCAGCCTATAATCGTTCAGTTTGATAACCTCAACCAAAAATTAAACATAAAGTTGGAATTAAACTTCCCTCAAAAAAATATAATGAATTGAAGTTACATAGAAAACAAAATATTCAAATACTTAAATACTAAATAAATTATACTCTTTGAATTAAATTCATTTATTACAAAACTGTATCCTTGAATACGATTAACGTTTCACTACTAATTAAGAATTTTTTATACTTATAACCCAATAATTTAAACACTTAATTAAATCTTTCAAATCCAAGAAAAAAAGTTATTGTGGAATGTAATACTTAGCCTACTTACTGTTATGCATCGTGAGAAAGTAAACAAAACGAAAACAATAAACGATAATATGAACGACGTGAAATGGCAGTGTTTCGGATATCAACTCTATGAATGGGTTAGGCCACAATTGATACTTGAGCAAATGTTAAACCAATATAACATAATTCGACCTTCTAAAGGTAAGGGTGAATAATTATTTGTATGTGTTGTTAAACTGGACAACAGCTATGAGGTGATGAGAGGACTGTCTCTATAGTCTAGTGGTTAGCGTGCTAACCTCCAAATCCAGAGCTCCCAGGTTCGATTCTCGGCTGGAGGATGGGCATTTTTCTTTAACCAGGATTATTCCTCATCCTTTCTACAGTCTGGAATTATGGATGAGAATACGAATGGTGTGTGAATTTAATGTAATAACCAAAGTAATACAAATCCAAAAATTAGACCGCTGTAAGCAAGTGAACATCATTGCTTATGAGCAATTTTTGCAAAGGTAAAAACGCCGCTGACATGATGTTAAAGGCGGCATATAAATGAAAATAAAAATAGAATATTTTTCATCGGCGACATGGAAATGAAGCCTAAAGTTATTGCCGCCAAGAAGGTAATAAGAAAACCGACATTAAAAAATGGCAGTGTATCACTAAACTACAAGTTTTAAGTGTATTAAAAGAACAAACAGAAGTTCTTTCTTTCGCCTTCATTTGTACGTTTTTCATGATATTACTCCCACAAGGGGGGGGGGGTCCGACCCATCAGCTGCCGTAGTGCGGGCGCTGCGAACCCTGAGCACTGGTGATACTTTTGACGTTACTAGAAGTACGCCGGGCCAAACGTCCGAGCCCCACCCGAAGCGGGTGTCGTTTGGAATGGGTTGAACTCGGCGGGGTGGTGGTTCCCGAGACCCGAGGGAGATAGTAGGGACGATGGTTATGTGCCGGTGAAGCCTGGATGCGCACTGGTTAACTGGACGTGAGCGAGCCCCAATTCTCGGGCATGCGCATTGAGTGTAATCAGTTCATTCTAGCGGCAGCAGTACTCCGAGTAACACCTCTCTTGCCAGCCGTCTTTTTATGGCATTATGCTACCTTGAACTTTCTGTTTATAAATTAGTTACTATATTTTTGTAGGAGTGTCATTTCAGTTTCTACAGGGGGGGAGGGGAGGGGAGATTGCTTGGAGCAGTTTCGGAATTTTCATGTGGATTTTAACGATATATTTGGCCATAAAGAAAATATTATTTTATTTCTTAAATGTAAAATATTTGTATTTAAAGTACAGATGTCGCAAATTTTCTTTTGGTAGAGCAATAATGTAACCTAATTATTTATTGTAACTTAGGAGGGGGGCAATTGATCCCCTGCCCCCCTAAATGAGCTGTGGTTCTATAATTAAACTGGGATTGCATATATTCTGTGTTTATATGAGGTTCCTGCATTCCGAGAATTTTTATGTAAAAATAAGAAAGTTAATATAACATAAAATGACGGGGAAAAATACAAAAAATGGCTAATGGAAAAACTAATGCCTAACTTGCCTTCCAGATCTGTTTTGGTGATTGATAACGCACAGCACCATTGTGCGCAACTGGAAAAGGCCTCAAAGTCTCATACCAAAAGGAGATGCAGGGCTTGCCATGAAAGCATGCTAAGTTTGGAGCTTTACAACCTAAGTAAGGGTCAAAGCCTGTTCCGAAAATTTAGTTGATAGTTTGTAGGCCATGCACACAATGTTCTCCGATTACCGCCGTATTCATCGGGTCTTAATCGAGTAGAACTCATCGGGGCTGATATAAAGCAATGGGTAGCTTGGTAGAACACCCTTTTAAATTAGATGATGTTATTTATGAAGCTTAGCTAACAGCATATTCACGACATATCTTGGAAAAGTGGGAAAATGCCTGCCAACACGTTATTAAGTAGGAAGACAAATATATATTGAAGAAGAAGAACAACAAGGCCTGTTTGAAAATTACATAAAAGGTTTTGTAACGACAGCGAAGGACGAGAAGACTGAAGTCGATTAAGGGGAAATATCTGAAGAAGATGAAAGGGAAAGTCTTGCAGAAGAAAACGACGGTGGTGATATTTCTGGTTTAGAGTGTTTATCACATTAATAAAGCCCCTGCTAGTTTAAGACAATGCATTCACGTGACAAGGTTTGTGTATAATGTGTAAATATAAAATAATGATAGAGAAATTTGAACATAGTGACAATAAATCAGTCGAGCAGTGGTGTGGTGTTGTGTGTTTATGTCGTATCGGCGAAGTCCGTCTTCCAGCAGACAGACAGCTGCCTGGCGTTAGGCATAGACTCTCTTCAGTGCGCTAGGAAAGTAGGTCACCGGCACAAAACTATTGTCCCTAATGTATGTTTGTGCGGGTTTCCGTACAGGCGGGTTGCGAGACGCCTCCATGTCCTCCGTACCGGCCTGGATAGCCGGTAGAGGGCATGCAATTTGCTGTCGGCCCTACCGAGGTTTTCTAGTTACCCTTTCGGGATGATGCTAAGTGGCGTATGCACTTCCATCCTCGCGCAAGCGGGGGGAGCCTTTTTTGGCCATATGGGAAACCCCAAGATTTGGAGGTCCACTCGGATGGCGCCAAGCCTGGGTTTAGGAGGGGGCTTGGGCTTAGGCTCATGCCCTGGTAGACCTTCGCTTAACAACATATATTTTTTCTCCAAAATTCAACAAAACATTGCCTTAACGGTACCTCTGAACAACAGGCTTGTAATGTTACCCTTCGTCATTTCGGCCATACTTTGGAGAATGCAAAATATCCTACCATCCAGGGGCTAGAATTACTCTTAGGGAACAGCGAAGGTCAAACTGACAGGGGGTAGGGCTAGATTAGGCAGTACTAACATAAATAGCTGCGGTTTGTTTTCGAGTGGAGGAGCAAAAACAATTACATGCTAACCACAGGCCCGATGGGAGTAGGAGTTGTGAGTGAGGACTCGCCAAGAGGTGGCCATACCCATTAAAAAGCTCCTCCACCGGAAGGAAACGAGGAAGAAGGAAAAAGAAGAATTCTTGTATGAAGATGAAACCCTACCGCGGTACACACCTGCGTATTCAAGGTATAATGTTATTGGCCGGCCACAGGGGCCTATGCCAGGTGAAGGTAGGGTGCAGGAATTTAGGGTGAGGAATTTAAAGTTGAATTGTGAGTTGGTATAGGGTTAATTATGGTGTGGTTCTGTTGAATCTCCGACGCGAGGTTCTCCTCAGAGCTTGAAGTTTTTGGATTTTCTATTGGTGATTCCTTGGCTGCCGAGTGCGGCCTTTTTGACGGTGTCCGGTGTTGGCGGTTGAATTGTAAGTCTGTAATTATAAGTCGATGTATTCTGGAGGCTGTAATCTCAACATTTGTGATACTCCTGATGGTCAATGTAAGTATCTCGTTTCTCTGTTGAATTCGGGTGTCGTCAGCGTTTAGAATCTTTTGCTTTCTAATTGCGTTCCATCATATGCTCATTAATAGGTATATGTGAGGGACCAACAAGATTAAATATATTTTTATGTTGTAGCTTCTTTTCTAAGCCTTCCCGATGATATTTACACAGAAGGAAAATTAGAGCACTCACAGATGAATTCGTTTCCAAGGAAGCCCATAAACATAACTTTAATCCCTGTAAGTACATACACCATACACTAGGGCGGGAAATAAAATATAACCCAATCTTCCATGCCGCTTAAATATCTGCGTCTTATAGTACACATCTCTGACTTGAAATTATTATTGAAATCTCTATTATCGTCCATATTGTTGTTTTTAGGCTATCCCTTTCAGTCATGGCATCAACCATCAAATAATTGAATCAAAGCCTCCTAATTATACAGGGTGATTTATATAGAACTGGCTGGTTTCTATCTTTAATTGTTCTGTTCGAAATTCTCTTAATGCCCCAATTTTAGCATCAAATTAAGCAGAATGTTTTGGAGTTTCGATTGCCTGTCACTAGATGCGGAGATGTTCATGTTTTATTCTGTTAGTTTTATTATCAGCAACTGTTTTTGAGATTTTGTTCTAGTGAACGTGAAAATGGAGTACACACTAAATGAACGACTCTTGCTTGTAAAGCAATACTGGATTATGAATTCAATTAAAGCCACTCAAAGGGCGTACCAGAGAGAATTTCGTGTTGGGAATGCTTCCAAAAGAAACACAATACTGGGACTGGTAAACAAATTGGAAACAACTGGATCTCTAGTGAGTGAAAAAGGCAAAACTTGTTCATCTAGGTTTCCCACGGTTGTTGTTGACGTAAGAGCACGACTGGATCAGTCAACCAAAAATCATTAAGACGTTTGTCGCAGGAGACAGGGTACAGCTACTCAATGTGTCAGAGAGCTGTGAAAAGTGGAGGCCTAAAGCCGTATAGGATTACGGTTGTCCATCAGTTACAGGAACCAGATAAGGATAGACGAGACTGAATTATTTTCGTTGGTTTCAGAGGTTCATTGTGCAAAATCTTGCCATATTGTCCATCACATGGTTCACAGATGAAGCATGGTTCCATTTATCCGGCTATGTAAACTCGAATTACTCCCGCTATTGGGCCAGCTAAAATCCACGTGTTATTCATGCAGCACCTACGCACCCGGTTATAATCGGAGTTTGGTGCGCAATATCCGCACAGAGAATAGTGGCACCAATTTTATTTGAAAACAATGTGAACACTGCAGGGTACCAACGGATTTTCATGGAGTTTTCTGAGCAACTAGACGATGTAGAGCTGAGTCAAAGACATTTTCAGCAGGACGGCGCTACATGCCATACATCAAATGAATTCATGGCACTAATTGCAAGTTTCTTTGACAACCGGATAATTTCCAAGAACCTGGACCACCGAGATCTCCGGATTTGACATCGCCGGACTTCTTTCTATGGGGTTACTTAAAAAACAGGTTTATGCCACAAGTCCCCAGACATGAGACGATCTGAAGCACAACGTTACACAGGAGATTCAAGCTACTGACAACAGAGTCCTCCAACGAGTGGCCAGTAACATGGAACGACGTGTTGCCTTATGCAGGATGGGGGACATTTTCAACACTTGCTATAGAAGTAAATAATCTTCCAAAATCCTCTGCATTTCAAGTATAATAAGTTGTCGCTAGCATAACTCGTTTTGAAACAATTAAAGAAATAAGTGTGTCAGTTCTTCATAAATCATCCTATAGTATCTTACTAAGCCATCGTATTTGTTATATCTATTGAAATTCTTACCACAATTTCGAGGTGTTGATGGTAGGTACATTAGTTAATTGTATTAATAATTCATCCAAAATAATAAAAAATGTTAGTGGAATTTTCTGTGTGTATTAAATGTGAAAGAGATAGTGCTGCGCAGAAAGTCGCACTGTAAAACAAAAAACAAATAATCACAATAAGCCCCAGTGACACACGAAACTATGAAAACATCACAAAATCTAGTAAAGCAGGGATATTGTAGTGATATTTAATACGTGAATGTAGAGTCTGCAACGCGACAGCTGACAGATATTGCGTTTTTCTGTTTTTTGAGTAGGCCGCTACGGAGAAGCAAAGGCGGTGTGCATAACAGGCGTTTTTATCAAAGCTCTTTGCCTCGGGAGGTAAACTTTATAGCCGGAGTTACGTCTTTCTCGTTTTGCAAGAGAAGTAAAATGTAGGAAAAGAGGTAAATGCTCTACTCCATATTTTTACTTTTTCTGCTCCCAACACGTATGTTTCTCTAACTGTGGGTCGCGAACTGGTACCCTACTCAGAGTGAAAACAACAGTAGCAAAATACTCAAAGGGATAGAAGAGGGGGTAAAGGATATTTGGTGAAATAATCAGAAATTTCTTTGGGGAAGAAAAACATTAAATTCTTCATAAATATCAACATACATTGAAATATAAGAAGATTCTTAGGAAATGGAACCCTTACGGAAACACAGTTACAATTTTATAAATCTGTACCAATTCCACCACCCCTTTATGGAGGAGAAGCATGGACACAAACACACAAAGATAAAACTCTGCTACGTTGCACTCACACGACTTTCTCTACTCTTATAAAAACTGTTTCTACAAACGCTTACTTTCCATATACTTCATGTTAGTCGAGATAAACATTTGCAGAATCTTATTGCTAATTTTCTTGTAGATGCAAGGGGAATATGGTAGGTTTTAAGCGATAGTCAAATCTTTTAAGAGCTGGTTGCTATGTGGAGCATTCCATTCCCATTGCATGTCCAGGACATAAAAGCACCAATAATGAATTCCCATTTGAGAAAAAGTATTGGAAAATGCTAACAAATAACAAGGAATATCTCAGAAATGCCTCGCTCCACAAAAATAAAAGTGTATGTGATACAATTGTGTGTTTTAACGAGATATACATTTTGTGTGTAGTAAAATTTTGTCTACCTCTTACCGGTTTACCAGTTATTAAAAATGAAAAGGACTTTTGGGGAAGTTTCCAGAAAATTCAAGATATACATTTATTTGCCATGGAAATGTCTTAAAAATGTGATATTTTAACCAAAATCGTTAGCGCAATTTTTAAGAAAATTAACATTTTCGATAAATATTCTATGTAAAGGGTAGTTTGGGGTGGATGAATTTTCTGAAAATCTTTGTGTCGCATCCTTGTAAGATACTATAAACTTAAATACAAAGTTTGGTAATTATCTGACTTTTGGTTTTTGAGTTACATTGTTCACAGAAAGACAGACACACACATGGACATATTTCCAAAAATGCTTTATTTGGATTCAGGGCACCTAAAAGCATGTATTTCCGGTGAAATCTGGGTATCGAATTTTTGGATGGAATACAATACTTACCCTACTTACTATACGTAGTAGAAGTTTCAGAAATGTAATTTATCTTTAACATAAAGATGTTAAACTTAAGTACGGAGTTTGGTATTTATCCGAATTTTCGTTTTTGAGTTATGGTATTTACACACCCACACGTACGGACTTTTTTCTAAAAGTGCTTCTTTTTGGGGTGCAGGGGGCCTCAAAAGATATTTCCGATGACATCGCGATGTCAACTTTTGGGTGGAATACAATATTCCCCCTACTTACTATACGTAGTAACCATGTCTCCTCGGTTTTAAAACAATTGGTATTAAAGCTAATTGTGGTTTGGTTTAGTTTTTAAAACAAAATAATCTACATAAGTCCAATTGTGATGATCAGACTGCGTTATCTACTCACTCGTGAGCTCCATGGAAAACGTATAGTACAAATATTTATTCACTTGAGCTTTTCAAGAGTTAAATACTAGTTATGATCATTTTATCTGCAAACAGTACGGCTAATTTGTGTAGCAGGAGTGCTTTAAAAATATGAAACGATGTTTCTCATGTCTTATTTTGATACATTTAAGTGTTTTTATTAAACAATTTACGCCGGTTAAACAAACGTTTTTTACAAAAATAAATAAATCAATGTTTATATGCAGTGGGATGCCCTGGCTGAGTAAACAAGAGTCTGTCACTATGGTAACATGACGTTAAGCCAGCCATGTCCAGGGATAACATATATTGTACAATGTAGGAGCTCAACGACGTGAAAATTGCTAAACAAGCAGAGCATCCTTCACCATGAAATATAGCCATCAGTCTCTTGTACAAGGTCAGAAGTGTGGGATCAATTTAGGGCTGTCTCTAACAAAAGAAAGAGAAAGCTTATCTCAGTTTCCCCCTATTTCACTCTTCATGTACTCTTGGTCACCCCCATTGACTGCTGGAGATAGAGCTGCGGTATAAATGACTTATTCCTTCAAAACAATACATCATTATTTATGTAGACGGATAACCGAGGTCGTTAAGTCAGTGAATTCTAATGAGAGATCTGCGGTTCACATTCAGTCAGAACAGTTCTCCCAGAAAGATTTCTTTCCAAGTTTTCCTCAGTCGTTATAACTGAGAAATGGGCACTTAAGCTTAAGCTTAACCTTTACCTCCCAATTTCGATTCCCAATTGTCGTTAATTTCGTGCACCATCAGTGTTCACTGCCTGTAGCGTCGTATGTAGCAATAACGGTCATTAAACACTACTAAAATTCTGATATGTTACATGCACATGACCTTCTCTATCCATTCTTCGACAGACTATTCTTTCGAAAGCTGTCACTTGTTAATTCAGATAAAATTTGAATTTACATTAATACATTTCGTTGGTCGATACAGTAGGTAAAATAATTCTCATATTTTTAAGGAGAAATTTCATGCCTTTTGAATAATCACGAAAAAAGAATCTGATGTGTTACAATCACATGACTTTCTCTAATATTGTACAAACTATTTTTACAAACGCTTATTCTCCATATGATACATGTTAATCGAGATATCGAGATGTTAATCTTGTTGCTAATTTTCTTGTAGATGCAAGGGGAATTGGTAGGCTTTAAGCGATAGTCAAATATTTTAAGAGCTGGTTGCTATGTGGAGTGTTCCATTCTCTTTGCATTGCCAGGACAAAAAAAAATGAATACAGAGTGAATAAAGGCTACCTTTGATATAGAAAAATTTTCGAAAATTTTGACTTTCTCAAAACTAGCTCTAATGATTGTAATTAAAATATCGTATATTTAGGATATTTTTATCATAAATAAAATGTATATCTTGAATGTCCTCAAAAGTCCTCTTCATTCCGAATGACTTTCGCATAACTGGTAAATTGCAA
Organism: Deroplatys truncata; assembly: GCA_030765065.1. Lineage (NCBI taxonomy): Eukaryota > Metazoa > Arthropoda > Insecta > Mantodea > Mantidae > Deroplatys > Deroplatys truncata. The sequence goes on from CM060980.1 coordinate 163,479,472, forward strand.
GAGATAGAGACAAAATGTTACTACACAAAAATGTAAATTTCTTTAAAACACACAATTTATGATATATACATTTTTTTGTCCAGTGAACCATTTTCGAGATACTCCTTGTTATTTGTTTGTATTTTCCAATACATATATTTTTTCCCAAATGAGAATTCGTTATTCTTTAGTTTATGTCCTGGACATGCAAAGAGAATGGAATGCTGCACATAGCAACCAGCTCTTAAAAGATTTGACTATCGCTTAAAGCCTAGCATATTCCCCTTGCACCTCAAGAAAATTAGCAATAAGATAGTTTCTGCAAATGTTTATCTCGGTTAGCATGAGGGTGGGGAATAAGTGTTTGTAAAAATAGTTTTACAAGAATAGAGAAAGTCATGTGAGTGCAACATATATTTTGTACACATAAAACATATTGAAAATGCTTCCAAGTAAAGGGTAGTTTGGCGTGGGGGATTTTCTTTGGCAATCTTCTTTTCGCATCCTTGAGAGATTCGGAGTTTAAATAAGTTTTGTATTTAACAGGTGAGCATTTCCGCGGAAATACCAAATTTTGGCGTGAAATATAAGACTTCCTCTACTTAGTATAGGAATGAGGCTAGGGAGATAAATAAACTGAACAGCACAAAATAGGCTTAGACACCAGACAATGGATATAGTTACTTCTAGGAATAATATTGTATTGTATAAATCTTGTAAATCAAGTTGTACAAATAAATTCACTCATTCATACTATAGGAACACAATAGGGAAAGTATAAAACAATCCCCATCTACATCACGTTTTGGACAATATGTGTCCGTTAGCTCTCCAACAAAGATTGGTCCGACTGTATTTTTCTTGCTTGCCCTAGGTATCTGTTTTCGTCTGGTTTGCATTTTATTATTTGTTTTGGTATTGTGTTACTAAACTTTCTGTTCAAATGAGCCCATAATTCCTTTCCTCTATTATTATTATTATTATTATTATTATTCTTATTCTTATTATTATTATTATGTCATTTATGTTCTCCGTATTTAAAGGACTTCTTATACCCTCATTTTTAATGGCCTATACATTTCTTAAAAATAAACTAATGTTTTTTTCTGATCTTTGGCATCTTCCTTATCTGCAGCTTCAAAGTTAAACACGTCAGCTTCATACAGAAGTGTGGGGTGCACAAGAGATTTGTATGGTTCTGTTTTTGTTTCCTTCCATACATCATTTTGTTTTAAAAAAATGTATTAATTTCTACGTTAATGCAATTCATCATAATGATTTTCCTGGGCATTATTATGAAGCATATATCACATCCCAAAAACTTAAATTACGTAATTTATCCACTACGTTATTACTGATATTTTTTTTGCACATTTTTATCCAACCTCTTCGAGACCCCCGCTAACCGTCGAATATAGGACTTCTCTCCAAGCTGAGCATAACCTTCTGTACGCCACAACAACTCACTGGGTTACTCGCATTATGTATAGTCGTAAGCGCTTCGAGAGAGTTCGCGGGAGGCGGGGGAAGAAACACCCTGACACATCTTTTTAGCGCCTCCAAGGCGTTCCTGATATTTATATCGGGGAGAACGTTGTCCCTTATCTCTCCAAGCAGCCAGTCGGCCGACGCTATAGTACACCGCAATCCACGCGACAAGCTCGGATAGTTACGTCAGAACATATAAAAATATATATGTGCATATTTAAAAAAAAGCATCATGAAAATTATGTTTTTACAAGCAGCTCAAAGCTGGTTCATTGGGCAATTAGTAGATTCTAATACTGCACTGTTGTAAAGTAGGTGTGATCATTACCTCTCATGTTGAAACTGGATTCATCTTGGTGAGAAAACATGTATTCGCTTATCGCTTGACCTTGCTCATTATTTATGGGAAAGACTGCAGTTCGTTAATAAAATGTAATAATAAATTAAAGGTACACATAATTATTCCAAAAGGTTATCGTCATCCGTTTGGTATTTGTAACTAAATTATCAACTATGGTTATCCTAATAACCACGCTTCCGCAAAGAGCAGCATGTATTTGCCTACAAAATAAAGAGTGTCTTGAACATCTCCAGCATTGTAATGCATTAGTGAAACCAAGTCAAAGCGTCATGACGTCATCCCGGGTGGATGACGCCATGATGTCATTTTTTGTATATAAAACTTATACGTACGCCATCGGAATCAATTATAATGGATCATATATAAAACGAACCGATGGCGCCTATCGATGACGTGATTTCCAGACCATAGTTATGTGCGTGGGATATGCAAGCGACTTCGAATACTTGTAGAGTTCAACGGCCACACGCACACCCTGACCTATAACCTGATTGGTCGTCTACTGCTGTGTACATGTTATAAAATGAAAAGGAACGGAGAGAAGAGAATGGTTATGAATATCTGAGAGAGGTTGAGAGTTTTATTTCATTGTGTTTGTGCTCTCTTGGAAACGAGCCGTAAACATATAATTTCGTTATTTTTACTTTCTCTACGTATAGTAAGTAGGGGAAGTATTGCATTCGATACCGAGATTTCACCGGAAATAACTGTTTTGAGGTTCCCTGAATACAAATAAAGCATTTTTGAAAACATGTCCGTGTGTTTGTCTGTCTGTGAACAAAAATGAAAATTCGGATAAATACTAAACTTGGTATTAAAGTTCAGAATCTTTCAAAGATGCGACACAAAGATTTCCGAGATAATCCCTCCACATCAGACTACACTTTACATGGAACTTTTTTTTGAAAATTCTGGTTTTCTCAAAAATCAAGATTTGGATTAAAATTTCATATTTTATGTATATTTTCATAGCAACTACATTGTATCCCTTGAATTTTCTGAAAATGTCCCCAAAACTCCTCTTCTTTCTAAATGACTTTCGCATAGCTAGCAAACCGTAATAGATAGACTAAAGTTTACTATTCAAAAAATGTAAATCTCATTAAAACACAATTTATGTCATATACATTTTGTTTGGTCGATTTACCCATTTCCGAGATATTCCTAGTTATATGTTTGAATTTTCCAATGCTTACACTTTTTTCTCAAATGAGAATTCGTTATTCTTTTTTTATGTGCTAGACATGCAAAGAGGATGCAATGCTCCACATAGCAATCAGCTCTTAAAAAATTTGACTATCGCTTAAAGCCTACCATATTCCCTTTGTACCTATAAGAAAATTAACAATAAGATAGCTTCTGCAAATGCTTATCTCCATTAACGTGAAGGAGATGGAGAATAACTGTTTGTAAAGTTAGTTTGTACAAGAGTAGAGAAAGTAATGTGAGTACAACACATCAGATTATTTTAATTAAAGCTTTGACCATATTTTTTAGATCTGCAAACGTATTTCATTATATGATACTAATGCAGCCTGAAACAGTTACATAAGTTTTTCTGATTATTAGCATTGCAAAATGAGACAGTATTTTATATCACAACATTGTAAATGCCAGAGTGATTGTAGTGTCAATTAGCATTATTGTATGATAATGATTTAAGATGTTTGTTAATTATAAGAGGCGGCGCCGTGGCCGAGTGGTTAGACCGCTCGCCTCCCACCGAGGCGGCCCGGGTTCAATCCCAGGGACCTGCATGTTGGATTTGTGGTGGACGAAGCGGCGTCTGGGCGGGTTTTCTCCGGGTTCTCCGGTTTCCCCCGCCATTCATTCCACCAACTGCTCCATCATCACCTTTCCTTTCATCCATTTCACCTACTTCCTTCATCCCATCCTGGATGCTCTGTCTGATACATGAGTGTCTGCTCCTCTGACCCTAGGCACCTGCTTGTAAGTCCTGGGGGTATAAGTCCTACATAATAGGAGGGTAAACAGATAATGAATGAATGAATGTTAATTATAAGCATTGTTAGGAAATAAGTTTACACGGCCTCACTGAAGCTGACAATAGGAGCGCGTAACAATGTAGCGAGGGGGTGAGTTGTTTATAAATTAGAAGAGGCGTCAGAGTAGCGCGCTTTTCTTTAGAAATGGAGGGAATATCTTCTCTAGAGCATATGTCTTCGTAATTTTTGATTGTTTAAGAGAATCATTCACGGGTTACACGTCGCACAGTTTAACAGAATCATTCACGGGTTACACGTCGCACAGTTTAAGAGAATCATTCACGGGTTACACGTCGCACAGTTTAAGAGAATCATTCACGGGTTACACGTCGCACAGTTCAACAGAATCATACACGGGTTACACGTCGCACAGTTTAAGAGAATCATTCACGGGTTACACGTCGCACAGTTCAACAGAATCATTCACGGGTTACACGTCGCACAGTTTAAGAGAATCATTCACGGGTTACACGTCGCACAGTTCAACAGAATCATTCACGGGTTACACGTCGCGCAGTTCAACAGAATCATTCACGAAGTACACGTTACGTAATTCTACAGAATCTCTTGCGTCGTAAAGTTAGTTACAAAAATGTGAAATACTCGAATTAATAATGTGCGGCAACAAAGTGATTATAGTTTCATTCGAAAATATAACAGTTTCAGTCGGACGTGTATCAAGAGTAAATATGTGAAATTAATGAAGTGTGACGGCAATAAAAGTGTAAAAACAAATACTTTTATCAGTGTTATTTTTAGTAACAACTCCTTTCCGTTTACACACCTTGTTCAAGAGATTTGCTCGACTGAGTAATAATAGCTAGCCGGAGGACAAAGAACCCAAAATTCAAAATAGTAAAACAATAACAGGCGCTCAGCAAATAAGATAACACAACGATACCGCGACAAAAACTACTCCATGAGCTACTCATGTAAACAGTTTATTTTATTATCCACTTTGAAGTTTATCATGATAAATATAAGTATAGAAATGGTTTCAATTACGTAAAACACGTTTTGTGATACACAGAAACCTGAGACAACTATCAACGATTAGCATATTAAACACACCATTGTTCTGCATTGCCATTAACAGATTATTGCATTTCATTTAAATACCTATGAATATACATCGTAGATAATCGTACTGGGTATGTGAATAATTTCATACATGTATAACAAGGCATTGAAGAGCTCATCTATAAAATAGATACAGTGTGTTATTCTTGGGGCTTATAAGGAAACTTATGAATTCTGATTCATTTATCTTATGAAAAATTAGTTACAGTATTCGTTGTGCCAACCATACACCCCGCCACAATTCGAGAGAGAAGTTACATCCTTGTATTGTTAATAGCACGACTTTATATGGTTCAGAAATATGGCAATTCAAAAATATGTACAGACAACATTTTTTGCTTTGGAAATGGATTATTGGCGACGCTCGGCTCGAATGTCTAGAAGAGATAAAATTAGGAATTAACAAATAAGACAGTAAATGGACGTTAAAAACGATATATTATGTGATATTGCAACCTAATATTAATATGGTATGATCTTATGGTACTTGGATCAGTATGGATTTTCGAAAATTGCCTTTAAGTGGATATTATCAAGGAGACGAAAAAGAGAGTGATATGGAAGAACGGAGCTATGAAAACCACGAAGGGGAGAGAATTAAGAGAAGCACAGTGGATAGAGGGAACAAAATGGTTTTTGTTACTACGAAAGGATATCTAGTTTAATGTGTATTTAACTGTTAGAAGACGTAAACATGATAAAATCTGATTAATAATAATAATTTACTTAATCTGCACAATGTAAGTGAAGTATGTGTTAATAATCGACTCAAATTTGAAAATTAAATTATCTTTACTGTGTGTAGTGCTTTCTTTGTCACTTTCTTTGCAAGTGAAATCGGTTAACCCCAGATGTTGTTAATATACATATCAACTCTCAGCATTATTTCATTATAGGTAAGCTGGTTGGATTGAATTGTGAAGCGGAGGCGAGTCAGCACCGATCCAGTGAATCCAGATATTGTATCTACGCCTCCACGAGAGGGCGCAAGCAGGAAAAAGCGATGAGATAAAGGGGGACACCGGGCGCCCGGAACCAGGAATGGTGGCACAGCAATAACAGGGTCCCTAGAGTTTCCAGATATAAACACCTCGACAGACCGATAGGTAGACAGGGACTCCTACGCACATGAGCCCAACGCCCTCGCCAGAGCGATTCTTATACTCGGCAAACAGCCGAAGGCGGAGGGACGGAGAAGATTTACAGAGAGCATCCTTTTCCCTTGAAGTGCTGCTTGCCGCCGACACTTTCAACTGTAAAACAGATCAAGCCGGGTGAAGGATGAATGTAATGATTAATGGAACGAAATGGAGAGGCAGGAATTTCGGTGTGTGAAGGAAGCCATTCCAGCATTCACTTCACGACCCGGAAAACCCCCGAAGAACCCATATGTCAGAGTGGGCGGTCGATCCCGGGACCTCCTGAATGCCAAAAACATTACCGCCTGAACCATCTCGCTCGGTGGTAAGCTGGTAATTCTTAAGAAAGTATATGATTCTGTAATACCCTATTTAAAGGAAAAAATCACAAATATAAGGTTAAACTAGTATACGTTCAAAGGAGTGAGAGGAGCAATATAAGAAGTTTTACCTTCATTTATAAAAATATAGAGGTATCAAAATCTATATACTTAGTTCTTTCTACATTAGCTATTAAGGGATTCATTGCTTATTGTACCTATCATCTTAAAAATTCTAAAATGGTTTTTCATTTAAACCTAATAATTCTATTTGTATGAAAAAAATTCTCCGCAATATTCATTGTAACCACTGTACAGTTTATAATTATTTTTCTCTGGTGGTATCCTATATTTTGTCAAATTAGGCATCCTAAAATTCTTGTAATTTTGCAGTAATAAAATGCTACTTAATTTTTCTTTAGTTTATACACCACTGTGACCTTTGCCGTATGTAGTTCAGTGGAAATTCATTGTTTTTACGTGTCCTCGTTACAGCTGGAAAATGCAATAAGTACATTCTTCTTGATACTAGTGCATTAAGTTTAAGGCGATGCACAATTCTGTACTTTGCAAGAGCAGTGTGTATTTCGCTCCAATTTCAGAGGCTGACTACAAAAACCGATATCTTTGGTGTACCTTTTACTTTCTCTACCACTTCACTATATTAAGCAGAGGAAGTACTGCGTTCCACCCAAAATATGAATGTGGATATTTTGCCAGCACATGTTTTGAGGTCCCCCAAATTCAAAACGAAATATTTTTAAAAGTGTATTTGTCTTTTAACAGCATAATTTAGTAACGAGATATCGAATAACCAAACTACAGTATAGCTCAGTAGTATCCCTTGGTCAACGGACTGAACGAGTATTTAGGAGGAATAAATCGCCCCCACTCTACTTGACTTTTGCCTTTAGCTACTGCGTTATCCATTGAGGTGTCTTAAAGAACAAGTGGGCTGATGTGTAAAGTACAAGCATCACATCACTGTTGTGAACACAGCAATTTTTGTAGTGTAGAAAAATTTAATAGGATCTTGGCTACATTGCAATAACTCAAAAACTAAAATCCTTATTCCAGTTATGTAAGAGGTATGTTAAACAGCACAATTTTGAGATGATAATGTTGTGTGACTGGTCTCCCTATAAAAAATTAAAACCACCAGTTTTCTTTGTAAAATTCTAATTGAAATAACTTATATTATGAAAATAAATCAGTGAGATTTTTTTCCCTTGAAGAGATAGATGAGGGAGTGAATGCTATGAAATATCCTAAAATTATTAATTAACTTTTGGAAGATGTCCCATGATAATATTGCATGTATGTGAAATGCTATCGCTAGTTATATGCAAACATTTGTTTTCACACCCGCTGCACCTTTCTCTTTGCGTGGCGTGTCACAGAAATCTACAAGCACAGCATTTTTGTTGCAATGCCCTTATGTCTTTAGTCCTGCATCTAAATTTGAATAGTTACAACAGTGTTTTAATAAACGATTTTGTGAGAATAAAATAAAATACGGGCTAGGCGAAATTATGCCGTATGGTGCTTAATCAAGACTCAGGGGCAGAGTGCAAGAGGCATGCCCGCCCAAGGCAGTTAGTGAGCAGGAATACATGACCAGGAGTTACCTCTCGCAAGGATTTTTTCTAAGTTGCTGAATTACAGGTATTCAAATTCAGCAATTTCCAAGGATACGACACGAAGATTCTCAAAAAAATCTCGTATCCCAGACTACTCTTTACATGGAAAAAATTCACAATTTATTTATTTTCGGAATAATGACTCCTTGAAATAGATAGGTAAGCTGAAGATATTTGGATGACTAATAAAATGTGAACGAAGAATTTTTTGCGAAGAGCCTGTGAAGTTCTTTTCATGGATACAAATCTACTACATGAAAAATGTAAATCTCTCAAATCTCAACAAATTTATCACACAGTTTGAAGTGCTAGTTCAGCAATCTTTGGTTCCTCGTGATGGTGTGCAAAGAATACAAAATTTCAAAGTCAGTATTAATTTTTAAAAATCTTTGTTTACACTATCAATACTTAAAAATGGTTTTTTGGTAACCATAATAAAATTCGAAATTTAAAATTTCATACATTTTTTAAAACACTGTAGTTTCTATAAAATATAGATATTTCAGGCTTTAATACACCAATTTGTTTCTCTAACATGTACAACTATATGAATCCCAAATATGACAAATAAACAGGCTGTTTAAAAAGTTTTGAATTTTGAAATTCTTCTCATTACCAATTGAATTTTGATTTAAATGGCTACAGATTTTGTTATTTATGTTATGTTTTTCAATTAATGTTATGTGTTATGTTAAGTTGGTTCACTTGATTCCCTGTCTAAAATGTTTCTAAATTATGTACCTATGAATGAAGTCAGTAGCTTGATTTTAAGAGTAAAAAGGTAAAAATGTTGATAATCGCTTTCTTTAAAAATACTGAAAAGAAGATTCTACAATGTTATATACCCAGATTAACCTGATTTTTTAAGTAAGAACCCCTCCTAGTATGTATGCAGGACCCTCAATCTGCAATTTATGATTGTCGCTGACATTTTTCTTTTTCGAAGATACGTCCCCTTCTACTTTTGTTCAGAAGGCTGAAGTGCAGAAGGCTGTTGCGCTGTCGTTGCTTATCAGCGTTTATAATGCCTGTTGTGTATTTTCAAGGATTTATTCCCTACTGCCTCATGATTTTCAGTTCCACTTTATTATCACAGTTGAAGTGACACACTACATCCACAATACCTAGTTTTAGGTTAGCAAGCCCTCACATACATATCTTTTGGGATGTTTTTCATATTTTTCCATTAAAACACCCATTGTTTTCTGGGTTTTCCCATACAGAAATTTAGAAAGCATTTCTTTGTTGGTCAGCCTTTCATAAATAAGTTTTACAGCTTTGAATATTTATATGGGAAAACTAGATTTATATTTATAAGACTCAAGTTTATCATTGGCCTTAGATCATTGAAATGAGCACCAATATCCATTAACTTCAGGACATCTTGCATGGAAAGGCAGATTCTCATATGCAGATAAATGATACAATGTAGTCCAGATTGCCTTGTACACTGTTTCACTGCTGGAAGTGAATTTTGCATCTTATCTATTATTTTACCTGTCAACTTTACTTCCCTACCAGTTTCTTTTCTAAGGCAAGCTTTCGAAGAACTGTTCCTAATCTTTTTGATAATGGCTTATACATTTAAGTTTTGTTATGGATCTTCCATGGTATGGATTGCATTCCATTACAGGTTTATAACTCTTGGAATCTCCATCACTAAGAAAACTTACGTTGTACCTACTGGTTCCATATTAGGAGACTAACCAGTATAATTCAAAGCATAAACTGCTGCATGATCTGCCTTCCATGGCAAATAGACCTGAGAAGTTTTGTCATCTTTAGCATGTATTTTACAAACAATGCAGTTTTTGACATTATTTCAACATCGAGGACTTTACTAAATCAACAGCTGAATTTGCTTTGTTTACGTAATTTATTTACGTAAATTATAAGCCTCGCGCGTGGGAAGACAACTTGAAGAAGTCTTGTTCTTCAACTGTTGTAGTTTATTGTTGCCGGAGTTGTTTATTTATTTCCACACTTGGGAAACCAATTTAGTAAAGTGTTTTGTTGTTGAAGTTTGCACTGCGCTTTGGGCGTTAATTTGAAGAAGTTGATTACGTAATAGTTACTGTTGTTACGTAATATGCTGCTAGTGTGAGAAGCTGATTTGAAATTGTATTTTTTTTACACTCCAAGTTTAAAAAAATATATTTTAACTTCGTTATTAAACTCCTTCTATGGATATTATTTATGTTTGTATTTGCCTCGGCTGCTTCAGTAATGTTTGTAGAGACACGTTTCTCTTAAACAGGGCGTGGTGCGACAAAAATTTAGGCTTACACAGATATTAAGTTTAAATTCACTTCTTTTTATTAATCCCTGGCGCAAATTAAATAGCACTACACTGATTTTAAGAGCTGTGAGATTCTTTAATACTTGCACTTAATTAACGCGTATACTTATTTTACGATTCACACGAATACGTAATATTTCTTTAGAGAACACATCTTCCAACCGGTCACTACCAAGGTCTGCAGGCAACTGAACATATTTCAATCATCAAAACCCGTAATCTTCCGTATTTAAAGTCTATGATTGGCTAATCCTAGTCCAATAGAATACCTGCATTTAATTAAAGCTTTTTCTAGCTGTTGATTTGCTAATTTTAAACTATCACAAAATTTACATTATCGTTGCTCTAATTATGACTAGTAACATTCAAGCTCTCAAACTCATTATTACCTCAAGGTTACCACATTGTTACCTCATTGTTAGCAACGTTAAACTTGTTATTCTCACAGCTCTTATATTATTAAAGTAGTAATGTATTCACATAACATTATTAAACATGTTTACAATTATATAAGCATTTGCAATGACTGTTATATACATTTTTTTAAATTATTACATACAAATTGTTTCAAGGCGGGTTGTTATTGAATTTATATATTATATAATTTAATTGAAATTATTCAAGTGTTAAAAATACTGCCTCACAGTTACCACAGCTACCACACCTGTATAGCAACGCTTTTGCCACGTGCCATCTACTGAAACACTACATTCACTGCCATACTTTAAAGATACCTCTAGAGCAGCAGAGTTAACTTTTTCTTCTCCTACCTTGGTGGTAATTTCACTTATAGCTTTTACATGATCAGTAAAAGTAGCAAAAGAATGTAGAGGTGGTAAATTAAAAATGCATGGAAGGTTTTTGGTTTCCCTAAAATCTAATTTTCCAAAATATAATTTTCCTCATTTCATAAATAAGCCATCTATTTATTTCATGGGCTTTACCATGATTTTTACTAGTGATCAATTTTTGTGATAAAAGCCTCAAAAACTATAAGAAAGGGCAAGGTTCAATGCCCAGCCAAACCTAAACTTCTCATTGTTCACAACTTTAACAGATACAATAATATTACAATCAGGTCAAGATATGACTAATATCATGTTTTTTCAAGCAATCGGAATCACAATATATGCCATAGCGGTCATATACATTTCACTGATACCTTCATACACAGTATTTTCACTGAAAGTTTTAAAATCAGAAACACTTCTCTGTTTTTTCAGCATTATCACATACACTGCAGGGTTTAATCTTTTGGTGTGATAATTTCCATGAAAACCTCGCATTCTCCTTCTCCCTCTTTGTTGTTTTGAGCCCATTACTATCACAAAATTTGCACCAGCAAATATACAACACTTACTCAAAACACAAACAAACCAAGAAGAAGTAATGGTTAACACTTGATGTTAAAACTATGTATATACTGACACTCTTAAGAAGTATGAGAATAAATGCAAATAAATTGGCGCAAACTATGAACTCCCAAATGGGTGAAAACCTTGCAATTGCCATTTACAGCTTGGTACCACGCCCACGTTTGCTCAGAGTAGCAGTGCAGGTTGGTACAAGTTGTTAATTCAATCTCGCTTCTGCATGCAAACTACACATTTCTGAAAACTAGAAAGTCAGGGATATTATTTGACACGAAAATAAAAAATTGAAAGTTTTGAATACATCGTCATTTCCAACGTGAAAATGTACCTAGCTACCTTAACTATAGTAAGTTGAGCAAGTATTGCATTCCACCCGAAATTGTATATGGAGATTTCATAAGAAGTATATATTTTGAGGCCCGCTCGAATAAAAGAAACAGTTTTTAAAAAAAGGGAAAAAAGGGACCGTTTATGTGTGTGTGACTGTGAAAAGTATAACTCAAAACCAAAATGCCGGATAAATACTTTACTTAATATTTAAATTAAGTATTTTCCAAGTATACGGCATGAAGTTTTTAAAGAGAATTTCCCTCCCCCTAACTAAGCTTTAGATGCACAACTGCTACATTTTTTTATTTTATCAAAAATGAGTGACAGCTTTGATGAAAATAGTATATATTTAAGATATTTACATCACAAATAAACTTCATGTATTGAATGTGCATGGACTTCCTCTGAAGGAATATACAGAAGAAAGTTTGTATAACCGATAAACCATAAGAGATAGGCATAAGCTTATTACAGTAAAAATTCAGATCTCTTTAAGACACAATTTATTTCAAATAATTTGCATTCTTGTATACCATTTCCAAGACGTTTGTTGTTATTGATTTGAGTTTTTCAATACCTTTGTTAGATTAAGAAGTGATCATCATTCAGTTATTTCTCGTGATGTAATGGACATATTATGGAATTTCAAAGACAACAATTTACGACCCGATTATACACATCTTTATCGATTCGCTTTCCTATATCCCTTGTACCTATAACAAAATGTTGGTGAAACCATTCTGTGTTTTTCTCTATTAACATGAAGTGAATAGAAGAAAACATTTTCTGGAGAAAAATTAGTAGAAGCCACATAAAAATATACGCTAATGGATAGAAAGGTCTTATAAATGTAAAACAATATTTTTTACAAAATGTTTTAATATGAATCAGTCTCCGTTATGCCCTCTGAATCAATAACAAAATGTGTAATGAAACTGTTTATGTAAAATTTTGTCTCGATTAGCACTAAATAGACAATTAAATAACATTTTGTAAGAATAGTTTGTGGAATAGGTGTAAAAAGTCTGTGTTACATTTACATTACATTCTTTACCCTCGATCGTTTTTTGGTGTGTATGCAAATATCATTACACAAATTTCTTTTTCTATCTTCTTCATTTTAAATGCGACAAATATTTGCAGAAATAGCTACATTACATATTTCGTTATAGATAAAAAAAAGAATAGCGATAGTCAAACGTTTAACCCTCTGTTTACCATAAAATCCGTATAACGTTACTTACCAGCCGGGCCTATTAGGCCCGTTATGCTTAAATTGATATACATTGAACTATTTTAATTGATTTTTATATGAAACACATTTGAGGTACAAAATATGTTTTATAATAATTTTATTTGTTGAAACTTCGCATTTGAAAAAGTACAATTTTTGTTTTTTTACCGAGGTTAGTTTGCTTCATTATGCGTAGTTTTTACTTTCTCTACTACGTATAGCAAGTAGGGGAAGTATTGCTTTCCACCCAAAAATTCGATACCGAGATTTCACCGGAAATACATGATTTGAGGCCTCCTGAATAAAAAAACGCATTTTTGGAAACATGCCCGCGCGCGCTTGTGTGTGTGTGTCTGTGTGTCTGTTAAGAGCATAACTCAGAAACGAGCAGCGGACAAACACCAAACTTGGTATTTAGGTTCAGTATCTTCCAGAGATACGACACGAAGGTTTTCAAGAAAATCCCCCCACTCTAGATTACCCTTTACGTAGAACATTTTTCGAAAACTTTAATTTTCTCAAAAATGGCTCTAACGATTTTGGTTAAAACATCATATGTTTAAGATATTTTCATGACAAATGAAATGTATATCTCGAATTTTCTGGGAATGTCTCCAAAAGTATTCTTCATTGTGAACGACTTTTGCATAACTGGTAAATCATAAGAGATAGACAAAATTTTACTACACAAAAAATGTAGATTGCGTTAAAATACACAATTTATGTTATATACATTTTTTTGTTGTTGAGTGAACCATTTTCGAGATATTGTTTGTTATTCCCTTAAATTTTCCAATACTTATACTTTTTCTCAAATTCGTTATTCATTTTTTTGTCCTGGTAATGAAAGAGAATGGAATACTCCACATAGCAACCAGCTCTTGAAATATTTGACTATAGCTTAAAGCCTACCAATTCCTCTTGCATCTATAAGAAAATGAGCAATAAGATTAATATCTCGATATCTCTATTAACATGAAGCATATGCAGGAAATAAGCGTTTGTAAAAATAGTTTGTAGACGAGTAGAGAAAGTCATGTGAGTGTAACACATCAAATTTTTTCTCATTGTATGCCAAGTGTTTTCATATTATAATTTTATTTCACATTTGTGCAATGTCCACAGAAGTAGCAGAATGTTTCGAGCACACAGTTTTGGTGCGCTTATAAAATACCATTTGGCCTTTTCTATATTTCTTTTGTATACAAAGTGCACACATTTTTTGCTGCAAGTTTCGCTGCCCTTCCTGGATTCAGTGCTACTACTGGCTTCACTGACTTCTTTACTCCTAAAAGCTGCTTTCCCAAACTGTTGATGAAAGCCACGTGTCAGTTTTTCGCTCATTGTTGGCCAGCATCATCAAAATGATGTAAGCGTACAATATACTTAGATCAATCATGAAGAAAACCACCAATGCCCAGCGTCTTGTTTTTTTCTTCGCGCTGTAGCATCGTGTCTTCTGTTCCATGGTGTCAACGCCACCTTTTATGGCATTGTATGCCACTATAACTTCAGGATTCATTGCTTCTGATGGTGACAACTTTGTTCTTATTACGGATATAAGATGCTAGCTTCACATCTGGTTGAAAACTAAATATAGTAGAGTGTACTTCACGTACTTTAGATGTAAGAAATTGGGCAGGCACTTCACGTTTGTTTTTCTTTGGTGGGGGATAATACCAACTAGTGTCAGATCTTTTGACAATAAATAAGCTTCTAAATTGAGAGACGTAAAAAAGTTGTCACAGGTGATATTACTCCAGATTTTTCATGTTCATTCACCACGTCTTTACCACATTCTCACCGAGTCTCTCAGCTCCGTTTTCTTCCTCCTGCCTCAAATATATATTCATCTTCCAGCAGTTCCAAATGCCCATATCTTTATTCCATCTTTTCCAGGTTTTGTTGGAATGTATCTCGAATTGGACAGCGACCAACTGTCGAAATGTGACCAACTGTTCATCCACGGCCATGCACCATGCGGGAATGTAGGCTTCCCTCTGATCGGTTTCAATTTCTCAGGTGTCTATGTTCACGACGGGATGCTGCATTGTGAAAGCGTAGCACCCTCAGAATAGCATGGAACGGGTGCAAGACAATTTCGTTGAACAATGGTCGGCCATTCTCAACACACAAAGCTGGCTAATATCTTCATTTCTTGATTTATAAACCCCGTCAGGATCAAAATGTCAAGCAACGCTTTCATTTTATGCAAATCCACCCATCCTTTGTAAACTATTCGACTTTTTTGTTGGCCCATATACACACTTTCTCAATGAGGGGTACACAAAGAACAGCATAAAGCAACCCTTCATTATTAGAGTTCCTAACTGAACACCTTGTAGGTTCCTGATCTTCATTCAATATGTCCATTTTCCTCCGCCCACCTGAAATTCCAGCATGGAGAGGGGTAGCCCATATTTCATTCCCATAATATTGCATACTGTGACTCAATAAGTCACACTCAACACTAAATTGTTCGTCACCTTCTTTGTTATGGAATTCATCATCTTTGTATCGTTCCAAGTTATCATTCCTGGAAAATTAAAACTCACTAGGCGGTTTTCAGAATAAGAGGAGTATTTCAACAATGTCCGTATCTCCTCATACGAAGTCCTCTTCTCAGTATCACTTTCAGTTTGTAGAACAGATTATTATTATGAAACAAGGCACCAAAATAAACGTGTGCTTATCTCAAGGAGGACTGTTGAACACTGAAGGAATAACAAAAATCAGCAGCGGTCCATATGCCCAGTGTAATGTAACACGTGCACGTTTAAAAAGCTCTTGTACTACACGAGCCTGCAAGGCCCGCGCAGGAGTAAACGTGAGTCAACTCTTTAACTTAATGTTTTTTTATTCTTTTCCAAAATTATGACTAATCAGAACAACTACAAAAATTCTTAAAATTTAATTAATATATAATCACTAGGTACTAATTCAGAAGATAGTAAGAAAAAATTGATGTGTTACACTCACATGACTTTCTCTACTCTTGTTCAAACTATTTTTACAAATACTTATTCTCCGTCTACTCATGATAATTGAGATAAACATTTACAGAAATTGTTTTATTACTAACTTTCTTGTAGGTACAAGGAGAATATGATAGGCTTTAAGCGATAGTCAAACCTTTTAAGAGCTGATTGCTATGGGGAGCATTCCATTCTCTTTGCATATCCAGGACATAAAAAAACGAATAAAGAGTTTCCATTTCAGAAAAAGTATAAACATTGGAAAATTTAAACAAATAACAAGGAATATCTCAGAAATGGTTCACTCCACAAAAAGAAAAAAATTGTATATGACACAAATTGTGCTTTAACGAGATATACATCTTTTGTGCAGTAAAATGTTGTCTATATCATACAGTTTACCAGTTATGCGAAAGCGATTCAGAATGAAGAGGACTTTTGGGGACATTTCCAGAAAATTCAAGATATACATTTCATTTGACATGAAAATATCTAAAACATATGATATTTAAATCAAAATTGTTAGAGCCTTTTTGAGAAAATAACAAATTTCAAAAAGTGTTTCATGTAAAGGGTAGTTGGGGTGGGTAAATTTTCTTGAAAGTCTTCGATTGCATCCCTGGATGATACTAAACTAAAATCCAAGTTTGGTATTTATCCGACATTTGTTTTTGAGTTATGCTGTTCACGACAGACACACAGACGGACACACACGGAGATGTTTCCAAAACTGCTTTATTTGGATTCAGGGCACGTCAAAACATGTATTTACGGGGAAATCTCGATATCAAATTTTTGGGTGGAATGCAATACTGCCCCTACTTACTGTAGGTAGTAGAGAAAGTGGTAACAGACGGGCCTCTGAGGTCCGATGGTAGTTAAAGCTTTAAGAACTGGACTTAAAATTCCATAGGCTTTCCATTCAATCGCTGAATGTCGATAGGACTTTGAATGCCAAATTATTGAACAATTTGAAAAAATAACAACGCGTATCTAGGAAATGGCCGATGTCACAAAAGAAGTTGTTTGAAATAAATTGTGCTTTGAAAATATATACTTTTTGGTGCAGAACGTCTTCGTCTATGGCTTAGCTTTACCAGTTATACAAAATTATACAAAAATCCTTCCGAATGAAGAGGACATCACAGGCTAATTTCAGAAAATTTAAGC
The DNA here is from genome assembly GCA_030765065.1 of Deroplatys truncata. Lineage (NCBI taxonomy): Eukaryota > Metazoa > Arthropoda > Insecta > Mantodea > Mantidae > Deroplatys > Deroplatys truncata. Next base: position 163,496,866 of record CM060980.1, read on the forward strand.
TATACATTTTATTTTTCATGTAAATATCTTTAATATATAGAATTATAATCAAAATCGTTATAGTCATTTTTTAAGGAATAAAAGCTTTCACAACAGTTTCCACGTAAAGGATAGTTGGGGGGGGGCAAACTTCCTCCAAATCTTCGTGTCGCATGTTTGTAAGATACTGAACTTAAATACCATCACACATATACACATAGTATAGGCCTTTTTCTAAAAATGCTTATTTTGTGTTCTGGGGGCCTCAAAACATATTTCCAATACAATCTCAACATAGAATTTTGGGTGGAATACAATACTTACCCTCCTTTTTTAGTTCAATTTATACCCAGCCTTTAACTACATTGATCTTGTCGGCGGCCTTTCCTTTAGAACTTGTAGTCTCTTTTGGGTTTTTTTAAACATTAGAGCAAACAAACATTCACACTGTCATTCACACTTCCAGACTGTGGTGAGAATAGGGAGTAATCTTGGCTAGAGAAAAATTCCCATCACATCCGGGAATCGAACTCGGGATCCCTAATACAGTAGGCAGGTACTCTACCGACTGAGCTAGGGGATCAACATTCCCCTACTTATTATTGTAGTAGTGAAAGTAATAAACGATAGTAAGTAGAGAAAGTTATGCTAAATGTTACCCCTTGGTGGGAGCATGTTCCAAGATTTTTTTTCTGTATGAGAATCCATTAGACAGTAAATTAATTTATTCCTGTTTCAGGTAAGGGATGGCAAACCCTGGCTGCTTCAAATCTAAGTGGTAAGTTTTACTGTGTTAAGATGTTCTTTGTGCGCTCAAGTGTAGAAAGTACTCTGAAAGCTTTTATTATGCCTTAAGATGGGTCGGAGCCTGAAAAATGCGAGGTATCAAGGGTGAAGGTACAGCGACAGGCAACCCCCAAGACCTTAAAGGGTCTACAGCGATTATTTTGCTCTCCTCCCCCACTCTTCTAGATATAGCTCTTGCTTGTAACATATAACGGTCTATATATTCCCCTCGTGATAAAGATTTCCAACCTGAGTTCAGATTTAGAGGAGTTGAATGGTAATTTGTAAGCTTCCTTAGAGCAAAAAAGTAACTTCGATGGTAAGTTGTGCCGAGATTTTCTCCCCATTTGAACGAACATTAGTTCGTTGCTCCCTGAAAGTATTTTAAAGGTGGGGGAGGTAGACGGGAGAAAATGTGCTCCCGTGACTTATGGCGATGACGGCTCTGTAGAGGGATGGGGAGAAAGCATATTTTCGATAGGGAGTGGGTTGATGTCGCAAGGAAAGAGGGGTACACTCTGCTACAGAAGTTAACCTCCCCTTGTCTTCAAGAAAGAGCAATTATTTGTTTTAGTAATTCACTTATATTATAAGCGAGTAAATTATAAATGTCTTCTCTCCAGGAAGAGGATATGAGCTTCATTGACAGTTTTCTGTTTGTTTTGATATATTGTCCCAACCCGAAGTGGGTCGTAGCTCGGAATACAAACAATCTGCCTCTCACATGTAGCCAACTATTTCTTGCTATTGGTTTCAATGTTCATTCTTATTTTGAGCGTGGAGGATACGCACAGATACGGTGCTAACCTGGTGTGTGGTTTACCAGGGCCCCATTTGCCGGTTTTCGTAGTTCATTGTGGACCTTCATCGCTACCGTAGTGGTCCAGAGACAATAAGTTCTAAGCACAAGCTATATGCTTTTTCCCGTTGCCCAGTCCCTGAAAAAATAGTGATTGAATAATGTTTGTGTGTGGCGCTATTGGTGGTAAACGATGCAAGCTGATAACAGTGATAAAAAAGAGCATCTGGTATGTGTTATCTATGAGTTTGAAGACAGTAATTTTATTTACAAGATATTTGCAATGAGTTTAATCTTTCGACTGTTATCAGTAGTGCTCTAAAATGTTTAGTAGATACGAAAAAAATGCTTCATTAAAATTCACATTGTAAGAGGCAAAAATGTTCGACAATGGCTATTGAAGTGATAAGTTCCGGAAAAATAATATGAATAATAAATAATAAACCATAATAATATTAATATTAATAAGCATCTTATCAAAATAAGAAGGAGGGGAATACCAATATGAGGGAAGAATAAAAGAGAACATTAAGAATTAGAAAAGGTGGCAAGAAAATCATAACGAAAGAAATAAAGAAAAGATTAGGTATTAATAAATAATCAGAAAGTGAAATAAAATGTAGAAAATGTGTTTTTGAGAACGAAGAGACTTGGCGAAAAGCATAAAAGGTTAGAAGACTTAGGAACGTACAGGAAGAGCGGCATTAGTAAGCGATAAGTCACAATAGGAACCGAGTAGAGCTCTCAGGATGCGAAGACAACGGGCCGGAAAACGAATTCAGTCAAGCGCACAGAAAATTCAATCTAGTTCAATAAGTTGTTAATGGTAGACGCGAATGATGCTCGGACGACGAAATTAAGAGCCAATGGAAGATGAAGAAGAATTCAGGGAGGTAACCAATAAGAGTTAATAAAAGTCACGCGCATAGCAAAAAGATAGATCGAAACTAGAAAAGATGCGTGTAATAGAAAATTATCTATGAGAGAAAGAGAGCAACCTTCAGACGGGTGTAAGATGCTTCACTTTGTGTCGAACCGTGGGGTAGAGAAGGTAACTCCGTGTCGGGTAGTGAGGAAGAATAAGATAGATGCAGAAATTCAAAGTATTTTATATCCGAGAGGGAAACAGTGCAAATGTCTACGAGTAATTATTTATGTATTTGAAAAGTAGTTTAAAGTAAACATGAGTAACAGGGTAAATAGAACATGACTAAAGGTTAAGTCATTAAAGTAAAGTAACATTTCTTTAACTTCGAAAAGTACTTAAAAAGGGATAAAGCGCGGAAACAATAGCAGAGGATGACAGGAGAAATCGCGTCTTGTGTGAAAGGGTATTCGGATGAGGACAACAGTGTGGATCTTCAATAAACGGGCCATCTGAGAGGAGAACAGTGAGCTTCATTCATCTCCCATCCACACTCCCTGAGGTAAGAATTCCAGAACCCATATTCCTCTACCTGAGTAGCCGGCAGCAACATCAATCCACCCGAATTACCAACCCAACACCAAGAACCGATCATTACACCTTTCTTTTTTTTTTAGATCCCGCTATACTATGCAGCATTACTGGAAGCGAGACTTACCGTGGCTAAGTGGAGCATGCATTTCACATAGATAGGGAAGATGTTCATAAAAACCGTGGACCTGCAGACCGCAGTAAGCAAGTGATGATGTGCACGTGAACGCTGTTAGAGTACTGCTGGAAGCACACCGCTGTTGGACTTGTGTTGAACTAGCAAGGGAAGTTGAAATTGCTCCTGGTATGATTCTTTACACAGTCAAGAAGTTAAAGATGAGGAAAATCTGCCGTCAATAGATTCCACACAATCTTGAAGAGGAAAACGTATGGCAGTGTATGGAAACGCTATGGAACGCTAAACCTGAAGGCAGCGTGGCAGGGGAAAAGGGTGCTCTCTGTGAACTTGCTGTTTCCTTCGGCTTTCGTCTGGCTGGTGAGGTTTCCGAACCCCCTTGAGAGACGTTGGACCCCCTTTGTGTGGAGCGGGGTTCCCGGTCTGCCTGCTTGTCTGCAGGAGTGTCTGGAAAGGTCAGTGCTGTACCGTCGCTTCTGGATCCAGCCGCCCGGTTTCTCCTCCAGGGACGCCACCTCTTGAGGTATAAATACAATATCCCCACTGAATCGGTGTCGAGTCGCATCCGTTAAGGAATATATGACGAGATAACCTAGAAAAATGCTGTTGTTTTAACGAAACTATTTTGTTATTACTTTTTAGATTTATTTTAGCAAGGTGGTTCCAACTTCCGAAACCCCTGCTTAGCTACGCCACTTGGGCTAAGGAATATGGATTAAATATTTCCAAATTTATAAAATGGAAAAAAAAATTCAAAATAGCATAAAACCACGATCGATTCAAACAACGGTTGATGTAGACGAGGAAGACATATTAATAACGTCGAGGGGGACTTGGCACCTGAACCTAAAATATCTTTTGTCCCTGAAGCTCCTAAAGGGATGCCCCCGGGAGGGAGAGGAGAGATGAGAGGAGATAAAGAGCGGCCGGACCAGGAGGAACGACAGGGCAGATCCTTAATTTTACTCTCTGGACAGCAACTGGTGCAACCGTGTCGCCTCCTGCAAGTTACACATTCCCTGAGGGCCACGGAACTTGGAGACCACCATTATTCCCGGAACGAATACATAAAGCATCCTTTTCCCCTCCCATGCAACACTGATACTCCAACCGACTCTTTCAACCCTGAAACAGACCAAGCAGATGAAAGGTGAGAAATGAGTATGTAGGTGAAATGGAGAGACAGGAAATTCGGGGATGTAATGAACCTTCCCAGCATTAGTCTAGGGATCCGGGAAAACCCCGAAAAAACCCATGGGACAGGAAGTTCGGCCGCGGAAATGAAACCCACAACCTGCCGAATGTAGGCCACAGACGTCACCGCCTGAGCCATCTCGCTCAGTAAGACATTATAAGCACTATAAAGAATCTTAAAGGAGCACTGAACTAAATTTTTAAATACTTCCAGCAATAAAACATAAACGCATCTGAGCACATTGTTGAAAACTGCGTCCTTCTACGACTTCTCGTTTTCATTCTGGAAGTAGTTTTATTTTTAATCCCCCTCACTTTCTTTGAAATGAATTCCACATAATCTAGCATTTTGGTTGGCACAAAGGTTTTGCGTTTCATAGCACACATGTCACTATCGAGGTCGCGGGCTCAAACCCGGTGGAGGGCGATGGACTTTTTCCGGAGTAAAAATCCTTAGAATGGCTTCCTTCAAAAGGAAAGTAAAGCGGGTGGTCCCGTGTCGTAGATTTGCGGCACGTAAAGGAACCTCAAGCCTGGTAAAGAAGTCTCTGAGCAAAATTACCGGTCTTTCACGCCCAATATAGAATGAGACGCTAAAGACCATAGCAGTTACACAGCGTCCATAAATAAAACTCTATTTTTACCCTTCCAGCCTGATGAACGCGCTTCCAGAATGAAAATGAGAAATGGTACAAGGACGCGGTTTTTAACAACATGCTCAGAATTGTTAATATTTTATTGTTATGAGTCTTTAAAAGTTTAGTTCAGTCCTTCTTTAAGAATCGTAAACACCCGAAGTCGAGGATTATCATGAGATGATTAAATATTGAGAAGCAAAGCTGTGCATAGAAGTTACAAAATGTTAAATGTGGAAAAATATGAAGTATTGGCAGAATCTGGCTGTGTTAATGGTTTAATGTGAAGAAATAAATACATGAGAAAAGAAACAAGACTTACAATTTATAAAGAGGTTGAACGATCAGTAATAACATGCATTGGAAACAAGTGCAATGACCATAAGAACAAATGAATGATAGAAACAACCCAAATGACAGTTCTAATAAAAATAGCTGGAAGGAAATTGTACGAAGTACCCGACCTAACAAAGTAAACATAAAACTTTTTGGAACAAACATCTTTATTTCTCTACATAGTCACCTTTCAGCTCGATACACTTTTCCCAGTGATGTTCAATAGCTTCTATACCCTGTTTATAGTGAGAACCGTCGAGTTCTGGAAAATAGCCATCAACCGCAAACTCCAACACTTCACTGTTGCAAATCAGTTAGCACAAAGTTATTTCTTCAACTTTGGAGATAGAAAATTATCAGAGGGGGCTAAATTTGGTAAATAGGATGCATGAGAAAGGAATTCGAACTTTGGCCATGGCGATAATGGATGTGGGAACTGGTACATTGTCTTGATGAAACAAAAGTTTGTTTTCAAATAAATGCGGTCGTTTATGCTTTATTTTATCATGAAAATCCTGCAATAAGTTTGCATAATACTCGTCATCGATTAATTTTCCCCTTTTAAGATAATCAGTGAAAATTATTCCACATACATTCCAAAAACCTGACGCCATGACCTTGCCTGCAAATGGAACTGTCTCACCTTCTTTTGGAGCCGATTCTTCCCTTTCAGTCCACTGTTTTGACTGTTTCTTCGCCTCAGGTGTGAAGCGAGGAACCCAGGTTCCATCCATGGTTATGAGTTGACACAAAAACCCGGCTTTATTGTAGCAAAACATCGCCAAACATTCGACTGAAACATCTTCACGATGCTGCTTTTGTTTCATTGTGAGTAAACGCGGCACTCATCTTGCGCACAGCTTTCTCATGTCTAAATTGTCAGTCAGTATGTGATGTACAGCTCTTTTTGAAATTCCTACAATTTCTGCTATATCATGTACTCAGTCGACGGTCTCCACTACTATTTTGTGGATTTTACTCATAATTTCTGGCGTGGTCACCTCATTTGGTCAACCACTGCGATGTTCGTCTTGGAGGCGCGTAAGACCTCGCTTAAACTCTGGCACCCAATATTTTACTGTTGTAAACGAAGGTGCAAACTCCCCAGAGTAGAATATAGCTCAGATTTAACATTAGTTGGACTAAGACCTTTCATATGAAAGTATTATATCACATAACGATGACCAGTTTTATCCATTTTTACAAACTTACTGAGAGCGTTCACTATTAATGTCTGCCAAACAATTACTAAAGAACGTAGCATCGTCAAACTTCAAACTTAAGCTTTTTAAAGTTGATACTTTCTACCATAGTTATTTGTTTGAAAAACAACCACTCAGGTCGAGTACTTCTGGGACTGCCCTCGTATAACCTAGTAAGAAATAAATATATTAGAGAGATGTGCAAGACCCAGCGTGCGACAGAATGAGTTGTAAGAAGGAAGAAAGAAAGGAACGAAATGTATCTAGGATGTGGAGAAATAAACTGCAAGAATAGTAAGGGACAACATCCCAGAAGAGAAAAGAAGTGCTGTACGGCCAAAAATGATACGAAGGAGGGTTTGAACCACCTATAGAATAGGCGAACTATAGGTTGAAAGAATGATTTACAAGCGATGGTCTGTCTTACCTGGTGTATGTCACAAGAGTCACTTGATGTATCGCGATCGTCATTTATAGCCATACCCTGAAGTTTATCCTAAAGTTTGAATTTCACTTGCAATTTGGAAACTCCGGATCTCTAATTCCCCCACCAGACCTTCTTGTCTCGCTGAAGTCACAAGGCAGAGAGAGACAGAGCGTCGTACCCAAGTATAAGAGAGGTATCTGCTTTGTATCTCCACAGCTGCAGCAGAGAAAATGCAGCGTTTGCGGTTCTCACCAGCCGTCATTGCTACCTGGGAGGTTGGTTTACGGCCGAGAGAGAAATATGTCCTTTGTAAACAACGCGAACGAAGCTTGTTAGCATAGACGCAGACTTAACACTAGGATGTCTGAGTCTTCATACATATTAGAATAGCTTGAAAGGTGTGAAATTGACCCCTAACACTAAAACACAGCGTTTGAATATCATAATCACTTTATTCTAAACGGTTAGCATTAAGAACGTTTATTAGTTCTAGTATTCATTAGTTTTTACAAGCACTAAACCAGCTAGTGTGGGTGGCAGTACATAAAGGTATTAAAGGAAATGAAATTGCTGATTGTCTAGCCAATAACCCAGAACCATTTTGTGCGATGAAGGTTGTTATCTAAATGAAAAATAAAAGTCTGGAAGCACAAAACATGTAAAAGCTATTGGGATAGGATTCCAAAGCTAAATAATTCATAGAACTCTCAGCTGTAGGATCAAAAGAGATCGTCACATTCAGCAAACAGGAGTTAAGGATACTGAATGGCCTCTTCATCGGACACTGTCCTCTTAGGGATCATCTTTGTAAGGACAAGGCGAATGTGAATAAATTAATGTCGCTTCTGTCAAGAAGAAAAGGAAACGGCGAAGCAATACTCGCCCAAGGATATGGCTTTTGGAGTCTGCCTTTCCTAGCCCATAACAGATTGCTCACTACCATCCAGAAAATTGGTAAGATGTAATAAAAACATTTATTTAAACTGGAAAGTATAGGTTAGGGATTTTTCACGATAGACCTATTAAGATCGCAGAGAGGAGAAGCTAACAGGGCTTAAAACGATCCAGCAGTAGCATAATGTAACCTAACGACTGCCTATTATTACAACTTTTCTACATCTGACAACTTTTACTTCTTTTCAACTCAACTTCCAGCTTCCAAATGAGTTGAACGAGAAATGGAATGTCTGGTGGAAGAGCAATGTTGCTATAATTTTTATACAAAAGCATTGTTGTTATAACTTCCGAGCCAGGTGGTGCAACGCTAACGTGTGTGACTTGCATTCTGGAGATCCCGTGTTCAAATCCCCGGAGTCGAGCTTTCTGACCCTAGGTGTTATCGAGGTTTCCCTCGGTCGCTAGGCGAATACTGGGTTGCATAATTTGATCCGGGAGTGTTCCTATCCTCCCTTTCACCATTAAATTTATTTCCTTCTTCTTCACCGCCATACCAGGCATTGGGCTGATCACCCATCTTGATTTGCTATGATCCAAAATTTGCTTGCTCTTCGATAGGCTACTGACCCAAGGCATTGGCTTCTAAGTGCTTGCGGGTGTAAGCCCTGCCAAAAGGAAGATAATCTGTTAAAGCAAACGACTCAAGCCAATGTCAGGAAACAATTCATATTTGGTGGCTGTAGTGAGCGCATAAAACCTATAAAAGTCAAAAGAAGAAATTATTTTGAGTTAAGCTTTTCTACCAAAATTAAAAATATGACTCTAGTTAGTGGTCAAATTGACCCCTCTCCACGTTCTAGTGATAAGGGAGGAAAGACACTTTCTGCCCCGTTAACTTACAAGGTCAGGGGCATCGCCATTCCAACAGTTTTACTGAAGCGACCTGCCCCCAAACATTGCAAGATAGATCTGTCATTAAATAAACAAAAATTGTTTAAATAGACCGAACGAAGTTCCACACTCATAGTTCAAGTGTTAAAAAAAGCAATGATGACGCAATCTAGGTTTCAGTTAACATCGGATTAGAATCGGAGCACACAAGCACCGAATTCCTCTCATGTTGACACTTCCGTAATTTAATCCACTATTGTAGAAAAATACATCGCAGCTTTAATATTTGCGACCAGTTTTCGAAGTAAGCTGTAATAAAGGGACGTGTCACGGAAGGGCTCCATAAACGTGGCAGAGCACCGCATGCAGGCCAGTTGGTCCATTGTGCTTCCAACGTGATCCCTAGGAGGGAAGGATGAGGGCAAGAGCGACCAAATCTGGATGCCGCGTGTCCTTAATGTTTCCAGACAGAAGGCATCCGACGCCGCACGTCCCTGCCTACAAGCAACCAGACTACAGGGTCCCCCGGAGAGGAGCCCCATGCAGAGGAGAGACCTAACTGAGCAGTACCGCAGCGACGCCAAGGAAGAAACCTTTGCAGAGTGCAAGCAAACGCCCAGCCGCAACCTGCCGAAAACTGTCGCTTGGTCCCTGCAACCCTGAAACAGATGACAAGTAAGACAATGAGGATAGGAAATGAGAGGAAGGAGAGTCGTGGTAAGGAAGTTGTGATACAAAATTGAAGTGAGGTTTGTTGCTGCTACGTATGGAAAGTCAGTTTGAAGAAGATGTATTATATTTCGACTGTTGGGGAGCCCAACTTGAAGTAGTAGCAACCGCACGTATGGTAAAAAGTTTCCGGTAGCTTTCGCCCCAAGTTAAAAACATTAACTTTGTAATTTGACTGTTTCTTTAAATATTATATATTTATGTTTGCCTCGGCTGCGTAGGTATTTATTTTTTAGGGACATGAATATCTTAGCAGGGAGTGGTGTGACTGAAGAATGTAGGCTTACACAGATTATAATTTTACTTCACTCCTTTTATTAATGCTTGACACGATTTAAATAACACTTCACTGATATAGACAGAGTGAGCTGTGAGATTTTTTTATTAATTACCTGCAGTTTTTAACACGTAAACTATTTTTTGGTCTCACACAAAATACATATTAAATTTCTCGAGGACGCATCATGCGTCCGGTTAGGAACGCTGTTTACAAGTAACTGGCAACTGAATTTGTACATTTTGCTCCATTTTAGTTTCTGATTGGCTAATCCTAGTCCAATAGAATATCTTCATTTAACTAAGCTTTTTTCTGGTTGTTGATTGGCTATTTTATAAACTGTCACAAAAATTACATTATTCCTTCCAAGAATCACAAGTGGCATTATTAAACTTTCTTCCTCATTATTGCCTCAAGTTTACCTCATTGTTACCTCCTTGTTAGCAACTTTTAACCTATTATTCTCACAGCTCTTACATTATAAAATTACGTAATATATTTACATAACATTATTACACATGTATACAATATAAACATATATAATGACTGTAATATACACTTTTTATATCTTGTTACATACACATATTGCTTTAAGGCGGGCTGTTATTGAATATATATATTATATAATTAGACTGAAATTATTTAAATGTTAAAAATACTGCCTCAAATTGCATACTAATGGTGTGCCAGGAGTAATCTACTTATGGGAATCTCGTTTCATCCATTTTTAGAGTTCATGATTATCCTCGCAGTAGTAGTAAGATTTTGAAATTACATTTTTTATTTGTGTGATCACGGATTTAAGTTACTTGTATTCGCCTAAACGCTGTTACCGTCATCCACTAGCATCTGGAGAAGCCATGAACTTAGATCGTTACTCAGCGGCGACAAATTTATAAGTAGGAATGAACTATTGGTAATGTTTAACTCCAGTTCTTATTGAATACGGCACTACAGGCGGTGGAAACTGGTGATACAGGAAATGAAATGATAATTGGGAAAGTAAATTTGAGAAGTAAATGTTTCAGGCCTAAATTTTGGGTACATATCTGGAGGGAAACCTGTAGAAAGCCTCAGTCAGGTAGAACGTTTTTGGCGGAATTGGAACAGCAAAACTCCGGTTAGTTCAGTACATTATCTTAACGACCTCGGCCACCATTGTCGTTAGGAATAACCTAAGATGCAAACCTTTCAGCGAATACAATAAAGTAAGGGTCAACAGACCTAGCTTATTTTTCATCAAACTTAAAATTAATGAACCAATTTTAGTAATTTTATCAAACATTTTATTAGTACGTGTCTTTATTGCACAAATGTCCCCAAATGTATAAAAAGCCGGTGGCTGAGCTTGTAAGCTATGGAAATCTCCTTACTAATAATTAAATATTCACACATATAGGAGTACGTACACCAAGTCACGTATGGAGCGATATCCCTTAAAATCTGGTGTCCCTTGAAAATATCCTCAAATAGTTCTTGGAAGAATACTCCGGAAATTTTGCAGGCATTTAGGTTTCAGCAAGATTGGCCTGGGTCATTTTGTATTCGAAGCTTGTTATTCTCTTGCTGTACAGTTAACGATATATTGGCAGTGGTAGTACTTCAGTGGTCAGCTCGGGTATTTCAAAACAGCATATGAATTAATTTTATTACCTTTTGTATTTTTGATTAGAAATTATTGTTTATTAGATATTTTGTATTATCAAATAGGAATTTTATTTTATTTTAAATATTTGCCTATCGTTTTAAACACTTGTATTCTTCTTATATGCTCATTTCCACATATACAGCGTTACCGCAACTTCAGGGAGCATTCCACTGGCCTTCACAAGTGGAGTATGTATAGGAAGGAGGAGGTGTGTGTATCTGTTTGCCTTTTCACGCAAGCAATGTCGTCCTGTTTTACGTATACAGTTCTAGATTATTCGCGGATGAATATAGGTATAACTCTATGTAATAGCTTTATTTTCCATCAGTTATAATACCGTGTTTAAATATATAATTAAATGAAACCTTGTTTTGCAGAATATCTCCACGAGAAATATTTTTAATGGCAACTTAATGTAAAACGTAAATACATCATACCATTAACTCTCAAACGGGCACATTTTCTAAACATTATTGGAAATTATCTGTGCAATCTAAATATACAACTGAATAAAACACCGTTTTTCACAATTTCTCTGTAAAACTGAAGTAAATTACTCTTTCTACTCTTAAAAGGACAAACTTAGTAGGCATTATGTTAATAATCAGTTCATGTGAACTACATGGAATTGCACTAGCAATGTCTTTAGATGGCAGACTGGCTTCCCACATATTCACAATTCTTCCCCGATGCACCTTAGAAATATTTGCGTACATCGCGTGAGGTACAGTTAACACACATCACTGCTTGGTCGAAAAACAAACACAGAATGCTCCAGACACCCCTTCCTGTGGTGTACGCGCCTGCTGGAAAGGTTGATAAAACCTTATTGCTAATTTTCTTGTACGTACAAGGGGAATATAGTAGGCTTTAAGCGATAGTCAAATATTTTAAGAGCATTCCATTCTCTGTGCATGTCCAGGACAAAAAAAAATGCAACTTTTAACGAGATCTACATTTTTTGTGTAATAAAATTTTATCTATCTCTTACGGTTTACCAGTTATGTGAAAGTCATTTGGAATGAAGAGGACTTTTGGGGAAGATATAAATTTCATTTGCCATGAAAATATCTTAAACATATGATACTTTAATCAAAATCCTTATGCTATTTTTGGGACAAGGAATATTTTCAAAAAGTGTTCCATGTAAAGCGTAGTCTGAGGTGGGGGAATTTTCTTGAAAATATTCGTGTCGCATCCTTGCAAGATACTAAACTCAAATACTACATTTGGTATTTGTCCGAATTTTATTTTTTGAGTTACGCTGTTCACAGACACACACACGGACATGTTCCCAAAAATGCTTTATTTGGATTGAAGGCACCTCAATGCATGTATTTCCAGTGGAATCGCGTTATCGAATTTTTGTAGGAATGCAATACTTCGCCCACTTACTATACGTAGTAGAGAAAGTAAGAAATGAAAACATGTAGAGAAATGTTATGTGATTAACTTAATCGAGATATTTAATTCACTTTTAACTTGCCAATATTCTCAAAGTAGGCATGAAGTTATCTGCTTCCCAGCTCCTCCCCTTTATAATGCTTTCTTTCAATAACTCTGCATTTCCCAATTCACCGCTCGGTGAATTCTCCCTCTTTGCATATCTTCCTACACTTGCATTCAACAGATGGTCCGCATCTTTTCCCATCTTGCAGTAGTTTCCATTTCGTTGGTCGACTATGTGTTCCAACATTTTCTTAACCATTTGAATCTATGGGTTTCCGTCCTCTCGGCTCATTTTCTTCAGTGCCACATCATTAGAACATGTTGTAACATGCGTGTTCAGTAAGATCTCCTCGTTTAGACCATTCATACTCCCTTTATACCTTTTTGCTTTCTTTTCCTCAACGATGAAGTTTCTGTCTTGTGATAACTCCTTATGTTTATAAAAGTCCTTGTACGTGCACATGGAAAAAATTGATCAATCTACGATTTTGGTGCAAGAAGAGTTAATAGCTCAGCATAAGGATTGTGGTCTTCATCTCTCTCTCTCTCCCCCTCTCTCCCATGCTTCCCAATAGCACCCTCCTATAAAGTTCGTTTTGAAACAAACTGGTTTTAATTTCTCTACTCGTTCTGTATAGTAAGAAGAGGAAGTATGCATTGCCCCAAAATTTTGATACAGGAAATACACGTTTTGAGGCTTCCAAATTCAAAAGCATTTTTAGAAAAGCCCGCGCTTGGGCTTCTCTGTGTGTACGTCCATCTATGTTTGTCTGTATGTCTGTGAATACATAACCATAAATAGAATGTGATAAATTCACATTACTGTCTCTACCCTCTATCTTCATTAAAGGATATACAAGATAGTCTTACTAATACTTGTTTTTCTATCTACTTCGTTTTAATACAAACAAACTTTGAAGAAATACCTATATAAATATTAAAGATTTCATTATAGACACAAAGGGATAAACGACAATCAAAAGTTATAGAACCGGACGCTATACCTGACCTTAAAATTTCATACCGTTGCCATTCAATAGCGAAACAACTGAATGTTGACAGGTCTTTAAAAGAATGGCTAAGTGTTGAACAATTGGAGCCATTAATAACGGATATCTCGGGAATACCTGATACTCGTATCACAAAATGTTATTAGAAACAAATTGTGTGTTTTAAACGATCTATATTTCTTGTGTAGTATGTTTTATTTTATCGCTTAACGTTTGCCAGTTATACAAGATGATACAAAATTCCTTCCTAATGAAGAGGGCTTCAAAGCCTGTTCTCAGAAAATTTAAGATATGCATTTCATTTTTACTTTCTCTACTACGTATAGTAAGTAGGGGAAGTATTGTATTCCACCCAAAAATTCGATACTGAGATTTCACCGGAAATATATGTTTTGAGAACCCTGAATCCAAAAAAAATCATTTTTGGAAACATGTATGTGTGTGTGACTGTGAACAGCATAACTCAGAAAGCAACAGTCGGATAAACACCAAACTTGGTATTTAGGTTCAGTATCTTCCAGAGATGCGACACGAGGGTTTTCAAGAAAATCCCCTCACCCCAGATTACCCTTTACATGGAAAATTTTTCGAAAATTTTAATTTTCTCAAAAATGGCTCTAACGATTTTGATTAAAATATCATACGTGACAAATAAAATTTATATCTTGAATTTTGTGGGAATTTCTGCAAAATTATTCTTTAGTGTGAACGACTTTTGCATAACTGGTAAACCATAAGATATAGACAAACGTTTACTACATAAAAATGTAGATCGCGTTAAAATACACAATTTATGTCATATACATTTGTTTTGTTGAGTGAACCATTGTCGAGTTGTTGCTTGTTATTCCCTTAAATTTTTCAATACTTATTTTCTCAAATGGGAATTCGTTATTCATTTTTACTTTCTCTACTACGTATAGTAAGTAGGGGAAGTATTGCATTCCACCCAAAAATTCGATACCGAGATTTCACCGGAAATACACGTTTTGAGACCTCCTGAATCCAAAAAAAGCATTTTTGGAAACATGTCCGTGTGTGTGTGTCTGTGTGTGTGTCTGTGTGTGTGTGTGTCTGTGTGTGTGTCTGTGAACAGCATAACTCAAAAACGAACAATCGGATAAGCACCAAACTTGGTATTTAGGTTCAGTATCTTCCAGAGATGCGACACGAAGGTTTTCAAGAAAATCCCTCCACCCCAGACTACCCTTTACATGGAAGATTTTTCGAAAATTTTAATTTTCTCAAAAATGGCTCTAACGATTTTGATGAAAATATCATATGTTTAGGGTAATGTCATGAGAAATGAAATGTATATCTCGAATTTTCTGGGAATGTCTCCAAAAGTATTCTTCATTGTGAACGACTTTTGCATAACCGGTAAACCATAAGAGATAGACAAAATTTTACTACACAAAAAATGTAGATCGCGTTAAAATACACAATTTATGTCATATACATTTTGTTTGTTGAGTGAACCATTTTCGAGATATTGCTTGTTATTCCCTTAAATTTTTCAATACTTATTTTCTCAAATGGGAATTCGTTATTCATTTTTTTTGTCTTGGATATGTAAAGAGTATTAGTCTGTGGCAAAGGGAATGGTGCTGCACATAGCAACCAGCTATTAAGAGATATGTATGTGCTTAAAGGCTACTGTATTTCTATATTGCCCTTTTAAATATATATTCCCCTTACATCTACAAGAAACTTAGTAATAAGAGTCTGCAAACGTTTATCTCGATTAACATGAAGTAGATGGAGAATAAGCGTTTGTAAAAATAGTTTGTACAAGAGTAGAGAAAGTCATGTGAGTGTAACACATCAGATTTTTTTTATCTTGGATATGGCAAAAGAATGGTGCTGCACCTAGCAATTAAGAGATATGTCTATGCTTAAAGGTTACTGTATTTCAATATTACCCTTGCAAATACATAACAAGGGGAACATAGTACGCCTTAAGCGATAGTCAAATATTTTTAGAACTGGTCGCTATGTGTAAAATGTAATTCTCTTTGCATGTCAAAATATCGTTTCTGCAAATGTTTATCTCGATTAATATGAAATAGATGGAGAGTAAGAATTTGTAAGAATAGTTTGTACAAGAGTAAAGTCATGTGAGTGTAACACATCAGATTTTTAATGTACGTAATGTAATTTAGAAAATAAAAGTGTCGAGAAACGTTCCATTAAATGGTAGCTTGGGGTGGGGGAATTTAGTTGAAAATCTTTGTATCGCAACTTTTGAAGTTACTGAATCTAAATACCAAGTTTGGTATTTACCTTACCTTTCGTTTTTGAGTAATGGTGTTCAGACACACACGCACAGACGTACATTGTGGCATGTTTCCAAGAATGCTTTATTTGAATTCAGGGGGGCTCAAAACATATATTTCCAGTGAAATCTCGATATCGAATTTCTGGTTGGAAAGCAATACTTCCCCTACTTACTATACGTAGTGGAGAAAGTGAAAACGAAAAATCAGTTAAATACGAAACTTGATACTTAAGCAGAATTTTTAACTAAATTCCCCAACCCCAAACTACCATTTACATGGAAAACCTTCCGCTATTTTTTATTTTATCAAAATGGCTGCATAGATTTTGATTAAAATACTATACTCTAAGATATTTATATGCTAAATAAAATGTATGTCTTGAATGTTCTTGGAACAGTATGTGAAGTCCTCTTTATTCTAAATCACTTTTTTATAATTGGTAAACAGTAGAAGATACACAACATCTTACTGCACAAAAATGTGAGTCTCATTAAAGTACAAAATTTACGTGAACTAAATTTTCTATGGCATTAACCATTTCCGAGATAGCCTTTGCTATTGTTTTTTATTTTTTAAATGTTTCAAGTGGTGAGTCCTTATTCGTTTTTTCTTCTGGTCATGCAAGCAGCAGCGTAGTCAGAAAAATATTAAGGGTGTTGTGTGTAGAGATTCAAACGCTAAGTATGAACTAATGCTGAGCTGAAATATTTAAATAAATCGATTTTATATTCACAGATTAAGGTACAACAATTGGAATTAAGATAGGATTTTTTGCGTATTTTAAACAGAATATGTGTTGTGACATGAGAATTAATGACCACTGCAGTCCATTTTTTTTTACTTCCTGCCTTTAGCTACATTGGTCCTATCGGCGGCCTTTCCTTTGGAACTTATTGCCTATTGGCAATGGTGTTAACTCGTATTCTCTTGTCGTTGGATTTATTGCACTTTTGGGGTTTTATTCATTAGCTCACACAGACATTCACACTCTCATTCACACTTCCAGCCTCTGGAGAGGATAAAGAATAATCTTGGCTAGAGAAAAATCCTCATCTCCATCCGGGAATCGAACTGGGGAACTCTCACAGCAGGAACGTGCACTATCGACTGAAACTACGGGGCCAGCACTAGGCCATTTTCTCACTACAAAATAGGGTTTCTGTTATGTTCCAAACTAGAAGATAATGCATTCATTTGAAAACCACTCAATTGAGCACTGGAGCGAAAATATGTCCCTGAAATCTTAACATGGATGTACCCATCCCATGTGAGGTCAGTTCTGTTGCTGTTGCCTTTGTCGATATTGTCTAAGACATGCTATCATGATACTATTAGGAAGTTTCTTGTTTCCGCCAAACTACGGTGATGCTCCATTAGTAGATTTTCTCGGACTTTCATCCACGTGTAGAGTCGGTTAGAAACCGACGTTTTAGGAACGTACATCATTCCCATCTCCATGGTTGCTATTTCGTATTTATATGTATGTCTGTGGAGCTAAGTCCACACTCTTAGAACACCTTTTCTCGGGTGCAGGGAAAAATCCTTCTTACGGACTAACTGCAGCGAAGGCCGGAAGTGTGGGACCCGCCAAGTGACCATACCCACTAAAACCCTTCCACCGGAAGAAAAAACAAAGGAAATCAATGGTGATAATGTCACGGTCCTGTGTTGCACCCGCAGTACTCAGGTAAAGATGGAAAGCTGTCGACCAATGGACAGGAGCGGTTAGGATATAAGATTCTGTGCTACCATGGAAAAACTACCCTGACTGCTACTGGGTGAAATGGAATAGGAAGGATTCATTGTAGAAATAATTCAGTCCGAGGACTTCTTCGATTCGGTCTAATATTATGAGTACAATTATTAGGTAGCCCAATATTAGATAATCTATTTCGATGCATTAGTGAATTAGTTGCATGCTTTGGTCGTTAAATTTGACCATACACAAATCATGCCAAGTGATTGCTAGTATATTCTTGAGAAGGTAGTTTCTGCATATTCTGTTTCAGTCCGAGGTCATTGTCAGATTGCTTTTTACTTTCTCTACTACGTATAGTAAGTAGGGAAAGTATTGTATTCCACCCAAAAATTTGATACCGAGATTTTACCGGAAATACACGTTTTGAGACCCCCTGAATCCAAAAAATGCATTTTTGGAAACATGTCGTCTGTAAGTCTGTGTGTCTGTGAACAGCATAACACAGAAACGAACAGTCGGATAAACACCAAACTTGGTATTTAGTTTTAGTATCTTCCAGAGATGCGACACGAAGGTTTTCAAGAAAATCCTGCAGCCCAGATTACCCTTTACATGGAATATTTTTCGAAAATTTTAATTTTCTCAAAAATGGCTCTAACGATTTTGATTAAAATATCAAATGTTTAAGTTACTTTGATGACAAATCAAATGTATATCTCGAATTTTCTGGGAATGTCTCCTAAAGTATTCTTCATTGTGAACGACATTTGCATAACTGGTAAACCATAAGAGATAGACAAAATTTTACTACACAAAAAATGTAGATCGCGTTAAAATACACAATTTATGTCATATACGTTTGTTTTTTGTTGAGTGAACCATTTTCGAGATATTGCTTGTTATTCCGTTTAATGTTCCAATACTTATACTTTTTCTCAAATTCTTATTCACTTTTGTATCTCCTGGACATGCAAAGAGAATGGAATGCGTCACATAGCAACCAGCTCTTAAAAGATTTGACTATAGCTTAAAACCTACCATATTTCCCTTGCATCTACAAGAAAATTAGCAATAAGATTAACATCTTGATTAACATGAAGCATATGGAGAATAAGCGTTTGTAAAAAGAGTTTGTACAAGAGTAGAGAAAGTCATGTGAGTGTAACACATCAGATTTATTACATTGGTAGCCTGCGGAGATCGTTGGGCGACCAAGCACAAGTCATGTAAGTTAAATGAATTGTGTGACTGAATATATTACATGCGCGTTTTGGTAGCGGCACGTCCTTAGTTTCCAGCTGGTTGCTGGTGTTCTTTTCATGTCCATTGCGATGCTGTGGTCTAGTGCCCACACTGATAAGCAGCCATCCTATCTCGGCGCAACGCACCCATGTGTTGCTCGGGGAGGTCTTATTTTCCCTAGACCGCTAGGCTCTTGTAAGGCACAAGATCTTGTATGACTTCTGAATGGACCGTGTAACCATTAACTGTGGGATAAGTAAGGGGTAATTTGACTAGCCTATATCAAACCTGCTAATAGGTTGTCAAAGAAGTCATGTATGTCTATTTCCGTTTGGTCAGATGATAGGTTTCTGTCAAAGAGGGAGAGTGATCGTTGGTGTTTGTTTCAGTATCATAGTTCCCTAACCGTTGAGTTAATTGAATATGATGTGTAGGGAGGTTTTTGTACATGTCAAAAGGCGAGTGTCTTTGTGAATTCTTCAATAGTATGCATTTTAATTTGTCGTGAAAGACATCTGACTTTAGGACTTTATTCTGAAAACGTTTGCAGTCATTTGTTATGGGTCTTTGCGGTATCCCCAGAACGGTGCTATTATATGAGGATTGGCCGGAGTAATGCTTTGTATAGTGCTAGTCCAAGGTTCACATTGAGATGCACGTTTACGTTATACGGGGGTATAACCTGCATAGCTGGCCTGGTATTTTTCCCTGACCATATTAACGTGCTTTTTCCAAGTGAGTCTTTGATCCATTTCAAGGCCCAAACAGTAGATGTCGATCCAGTTGATGTTTTCTCCGAAGAGTGTGAGAGGTGGCAGTTTGTGTTGGGGGATTTGGTGGTTCATTCGCTTAGTAAATATGATTGCTTGGCTCTTCGGTGTGTTTACTTTAATGCGCCATTTAATTAGCTAGTTTTCTGCTGTAGTTTACAGGCAAGTATGAATGAACTGCACCTTGCCTGACTGTGCCATAATGGTCGTGTTGTCTGCGTATGTGTATAGGGAGGTATTTGTCATTTTTTGGCATACCATTAATACAAATGTTGAATAAATTAGGACCAAGAATGCTGCCTTGAGGAACGCAGCATGTGTTCGGCTGTTGACAGTTTGTCGTTTACTGTGATTGAAATATTCGATGTTTTAGGTAATTTAATCCTATTTTATTAAGGTATCCGGCAAATTTAGAGCACTTAGTTTCTGCAGGAGGTCCGTACGCCATGCTATGTCGAAGGCACGTTTAACATCCAGGAGAAGCGTATGTTTGTGTGCTGATGTTTAAACCTTGGGTTAGTTTTCCGTTACCCTCAAAACCTGGAGGTTTTTGTGTGCTTTGCTCTAAATCCGAATTGTTCTGGGGTAAGAATATTACGTGTTATAGTTATAGAATTTAACCTTTTGAGTACGACTTTTTCTAGGAGCTTTCCCAGTGTGTAGAAAACAGGTCGGGTACACTGAGGTGGTAAAAAAACGCATTGCATCATTCAACTATCCTGAAGATGGAAACGGTGTTTAACTAACCCTGGCTGGAAGCCTAGAAAATAAAAACCGCCAGGAAAGCATCAACTGATATTTTAGAAGGATGCTAATGTCTTAACGAAGCTGTTTTTTGCTATTAATTTTACATTTTTTTAGCAAAGAGGTTCCAACCCCCAACACCCCGCACTAGCAACGCTTCTGCATACAAGAAGGACGGTACCTCAAAGCCAACATACATTGATCCGCATTGTAAAATATGACTATTTCTTTATCCTACTGTATTCTGTATCTACAACATAAATGCACCTGCACAATGAAAGTTTATCTCGATGAACAAGCAGCAGAAAAACAAGAAGTTCTTGCAAGATTAGTTTGTATAAGTGGAGTAGAGAATGTCATTTGAATGCAACACACAGGATTTTTATTTATTATAATTGTTATTATTATACTCTTGCATGTCCCTGTATAGGGTACATAATTCTCTTTGAGCATTAATACCATTTGTTTCCTCCCCCATTGTTTTACAGTACATACTGTGTTTTGTACGTTTAAATCCTATAGGAGTATTTGATGTTTAACCAAATCGGTGTACGAATGAATCTGTGCGTTGGATTTGGAATATCTCAAAACCACAGGCATGTGACATGGAGCGTTTTTCGTGCTTTGTCTTCAAATGAATCAGTCAGTTGTACTTGGTGCCTCGCATTCCACCGTTAACATCAGCATGGGGATTTGCAAATGTATTTAAACTATATCAGTATTATATCTGTACATGGACAACCCCTCATGAAAATTATTAAGTGTGTAAGTATAGTGAGCAGTTTTGCATAAGACTAGCTTGCTTACCTTACGATGCAATATTCCCAAATAAGGGATAAAAATACCTGATTTTCACGCAAAAGAACGTGAAACAACGGCGGAACGTCTGACTTATTTACTCCCCCGACAGTCCTCCATGTTCTGGAAATACTAAATACCCTTTCTCTTTAGCAGCTGAGGAATCCTTGGTCACAATGGTGGAGTCATTTTTCAGATAATCATGGTAGGTTAAATTTTAGACCTTTCTACCTTGTTTTTGGTCCCATAGTTATCTAATAGCATAAAAGCTACATAAAGTTCACACATACTGCATATATCCTCAACATCTACCACAAAATTCCACACTACCGGACCACCACGTTAACTTCTTCGGCAAAGAAGCATAGTTTGCAACCACCGAGAAGAATAATCTTCTCAATTATTATATAAATTCAGATATGTAATTTGTGTTATTCAAAGCATGTTCTGCTAACGAACTTAATTACACAATAAATACAAACGAATGAAAGCAAAACTTAGGTACATAAGGATTGTTAGAACGTTTAGGCGTCCAGAAAACTAATTGAACACATATATAGATTTATAATATTGGTTATTCAGAGGTTTTGGCACATACACATTTGTAGTATTTCATAAATGGCAATTAAAGGCCGAACTGAAGGCCTTTATCAGCAAGCCGATAGGAGAAATTGAGGTTAAAGGCACAATAAATGGAACAATAAAAATAAGTAACAGACGATTAGTTCTTGTAAGAATAAAGAATTTATCACATTGTATATTTAAGATACTTTCATGACAAATAAAATGTATATCTTGAATTTTTTGGGAATGTCTCCAAAAGTATTCTTCATTGTGAACGAATGTTGCATAACTGGTAAACTATAAGAGATAAATAACATTTTACTACTGAGGCAGTATTTTTAATACTTGAATAATTTAAATTAAATTGTATAATGTGTAAGATCAGTAACAGCCCGCCTTTAAGCAATATGTATGTAATAATTTGTAAACTGTGTGTAACAGTCATTGCAAATGCTTATATTATTGTAAACATTTTTAATAATGTTATGTGAATGCATTAGGTAATTTAATAATGCAAGAGCTGTGAGAATAATAAGTTTAAATTGCTAACAATGAGGTAATAATGAGGTAATCTTGAGGCAATAATGAGTTTGAGAGTTTAAATGCTACTAGTCATGATTAGAGCAACGAAAATGTAAATTTTGTGACAGTTTAAAAATAGCCAATCAACAGCCAGAAAAAGCTTTAGTAAAATGCAGGTATTCTATTGGACTAGGATTTGTCATTTAGAGACTTGGAATACAGAAGCTTACGGTTTTCACTGTTAAAATAATGTTCAGTTGCTATACACCTTGGTAGTGACCGGATGGAATATGTGTTCTCTAAAGAAATATTACGTATTCATGTGAATCGTAAAATAAGTATACGCGATAACAAAGTGCAAGTTTTAAATTAAAGAATCTCACAGCTCTTAATATCAGTGTAGTGCTACTTAATTTGTGCCAAGGATTAATAAAAAGAAGTGAATTTAAACTTAAAATCTGTGTAAGCTTACATTCTTGTCGTACCACGCCCTGATTAAGAGATACGTGTCTCTAAAGTAAGACTGACGCAGCCGAGGCAAAAAAGAACATAAATAATATCTATAGAAGCAGTTTAATATCAAAGTTAATATAATATTTTTAAACTTGGAGGGTAACAACAGAAATACATCTTCAAAAATTGGCTTCTCATACGTAGCAGCATATTACGTAATAAACAATCCACTTCAAAATTGACGTTCATACATGGAGCTGATTAAATAAATAAACTCCAAGACAATAACTACTTCAAGTTGACTTCCCAAGCGTGAGGCAAATAGCTTACCTAACAATAAATTACGTAAATAAATTACGTAAACAAGAATATCTACTTCAAATTAACGCCCAAAGCGTGGTGCAAAATCTTGAATAACAATAAACTGCAACAGTTGAAGAACAATACTTCTTCAAGTTGGTTCTCATACGTGGAACTAAATCACATCTTCAAGTTGGCGCCCAACGTGGGGCAAGTAAATTAAAGCAACTACCTAAACCATATAAATACTTCACTACACAAAAATGTAGATTGCGTTAAAATACACAGTTTATGTCATACATTTTTTTTATTGAGTGAATCACTTTCGAGATATTGCTTGTTATTCCCTTACATTTTCCAATACTTATACTTTTTCTCAAATGGAAATTCGATATTCATTTTTTTATACACTGGACATGCAAAGAAGTGAATTTAAACTTAAAATTTGTGCGCCACATAGCAACCAGCTCTTAAAATATTTGACTATCGCTTAAAGTCTACCGTATTCCCCTTGCATCTACACATGAAAATTAGCAATAAGATTAACATCTGGATAAACATAAAGCGTATGGAGAATAAACGTTTGTAAAAATAGCTGTACAAGAGTAGAGAAAGTCATGTGAGTGTATCACATCAGTTTTTTTTAATGGGAACCTACATTTTGTATGTTGTTTTCTCATTCAAATGATTTATAAGAAGCTGTTTATTTTATGTTGAGGAATAAGGAAGCAAAATAAAAAATGTTGGTTCCGAATCACAAAACGTAGCTTGACCTTCAAATGACCATCCATGGATGGTCGAACCATTCGCTCTTCGTACACCGATATTCAAAATTTTCGTTGTTGTTCACACGGGTTAAGAGCAATTGCAATGTGCTTTATTCTAAAGTTGTTTAGATTTTTTTATGAAGAGTGGGAAAACAACACAAAAAAGTAGGTTCCCATTTAAAATAAATAAAATTGAACCTAAAGTTACCACCATAACGTCCTCTAAACAAAACACGACTAATGGAATTTACTTTCTCCCATAATATCACGGAACGTTTATTAAAAACATTTCTTTCTACAACTCTTAATTTTGGAGATATTGTGCAGCCTCAACTTGAATGGTCCACCCGGTATATACGTGTGTGTGTGTGTGTGTGTGTGTGTGTTATTGAAATGGTCTTAACTAAAGAATAACCGTTTTCCCATATATAGTTCGTTAAAAAATGTCATCATACGAATTTCGGCTATTATTCAGCAGCAGAATTAAGGACGTAAATGGTCAGTAGATATATTCCTATACTGGATGTGAAGGAAGTAAATAAATGTAAAAACCGTTTGCTCATATGTAATTGTTTGCTTCCATTTGATTGATACATCTCTTTTTTTAGTTATAAAGGGAACCATAAAACCAGATTTAAAGCCGTCCAAATCGAATATTGGGATATAATTACGTTTAAATAGCAGGACTAATTCTGCCGTAGGAAAATCCGTTGTATGTTTTCTCATGCAAGCCTTGAGGACATTACAAATTCAACCGAAGCGCTTAAAATCCGGAAATGGGTACAAAAAGGCAGTGTGTTTGTAACAGTTGAACAATTCCTTTACACAGACATATCTACAGAGTGAATAAAATAAAAATAATAGTCAGAAAAATCCCCAGGTCTGCGAGTAAGCTGGCTGGAAAAAGCGTTTCACGCGTGGTTGGCTTTTTTGTTCGTTCCTACACGCACTCATTTTGTTTGTTTTTGGAATTAACGAAACGGATGTGCAATTTCTACCTGACTCTTCCAGGCCAGCTTATAACGGATTTGCAAAGGAGGGAGAGAGACAGGTATCAATTCTATTCCTAGTCTCTTGTTTCCCAAAGACAGGGATTTATAAAAAGGGATGTCTGTTGCAGATTAGCTCGCTTCGTTTAACACAATGTCTGCAAACTGTTTCAGGTTATGATCAGTAGCAATTTCGCTAATTCAGCTTTCACTCTAATGTACATCTAAGACAGCATGGTCTGCAGATAGAAATACATCTTCATTTACACACTGTAACGTGAAAATCCCTATCCTGCCATATTAAATCTACTAAATTCGTGATCCACTATCTCAGAAACTATTAAAGATATGAGAATGAATTTCTTGCAGAATGTATACGAATGCCTTCTAAGTTCACTGATCCACGTTTTTACAATACTTTTTCACGTTGTCTACTACGTATAGTAAGTAGCGAAAGTATTGCTTTCCACACAAAAATTCGATACCGAGATTTCACACAGCATAACTCAAAAAGGAAAAGTAAGATACATACAAAACTTAGTATTTAGGTTGAGTATCTTTCAAAGAAGAGTAGAAGAGTAGAAAAGGTCATGGGAGTATAACTCATCAGATTTTTATTTAGTAAGGTAGGGTTATTTTATTAATTATACCATATTTATATTAAAATTTATCGGAAAGTATTATTTTCAAAAGAGTCTGATTGTTACATTAACATGGCTTACTCTAATCTATCGTTTATTAGTGGATATACAAATTATTCTTACGAAGGTATATTTTCTTATCTTGTTCATTTTAATCGACATAAAGCTTTCGGAAAAAGCTACATTACCATTTGGTTATAGATACAAAGAGAATGGTGATAGTCGAATGTTTAAGAACTGGACGCTACACGCTGGCCTTAAAATTTCATGCTCTTTCAATGACATCCTGAAAAATAATTGCAAATCGACAGGATTTTAAAAGAAAGGCTAAGTGTTGAACGATGCCAACCATTAATAACGGATATCTCGGAAATAGCGAATGCTACAAAAAAGGTATTTGAAACAAATTGTGTGTTTTAAATAGATGTACATTTTTTGTGAAGGTTTTCGTCTATCGCTTAACGTTTACTAGTTATACAAGATCATGCAAATCGAATAAAGAAGACTTCAAGGGCCATTTCCCGAAAATTTAAGATATACATTTTGTTTGTCATGTAAATATCTTTAATTAATGCTATTTTAATTGCTGGAGCCGCGTTTTAGAAAGTTAAAGATTTCAAAAAATCTTCCAGGTAAAGTGTAGTTTGGTATGCGGGGATTTTCTTGGAAGTACTTGTGTCTTATTTTAGGAGGCTATTGAACCTAAATATCAAGTTTGGTGTTTATTCGACTTTTCGTTTTGAGTTATGCTGTTCACAGGCACACACACACACACACACACACACACGCATACACACGAACCTTTTTCTAAAACTGCTATATTTTGAATTCAGGCTGCCTCAAAACATGTATTTCTGGTGAAATCTCAATTTCAAATTTTCAGGTGGAATGCAGTCCCTTCTCTACCTACTATGTACGTGGTAGGGAAAGTAAAATCGAATAGCTGCTTACCATTTGAAAAAAGTATAGACATTTGAAAGTTAAAATCAATAACAAGAATACCTAGAATATGGTTAAGGTGGTTAAGGCCACACAAAATAAATAAAAGAACGAAAGAAATTTGACATAAGTTGTACTCCATAACAAGATAAACATTTGTTGTGCAATAAAATTTTGCCTGCCAGTAGAAATATAATGGCGTTTCTGGCGCAAAGGATTTGCCGCCATCTGATAAGCTTCTTTGATCTATGCCGCTAGCCCCGCCCCCTCCCTTTGTGCGCTACTATTTGCCGCCCGGTCGCGTGCCGCTAGCTCCGCCCCCTTCCCTTTGTGCGCTTACCTAATGCCGACAGTGTCTGTGCCGGCAGGTCCTCCCCCCCCTGTGGTCACGTGGCGGTGTCCCCGCCCCCCTCCCTCCCCCATACGCGTGTCCTCCCTCCCCTTTGTGTTCTGGTTGGTTCCCTGTGGATAGGTGGGAGAGCGTGTATTGATCCTATACGTCGGTCGCGTACCTTCCCTTGGTCTAAATCCCTGCCGTGTGATTGGCTTGGGGTAGGGGATGTGCCGCTCGGGGTGAGGGGTTATATGTGAGGGTTCTCGGTGCGTGACGTTGGCGGTGTGGGAATGCGATTCTCGATGCCTGCCGCACATCGGCAAATCGTTTGAGTACATAATTGTGTCAATCAATTAGGTAATGTGTGTTATTGAAAAAAGAATGCCCATCATATTACTACTAATGCAATTAAACGCTGTTCGTCGAGCAATTAAGTATTTTTGATTGAATCGCGCACACCTTGTCCTAAACCCCCCTTATATTACTACTATTGCAATGAAACGCGGCTAGTCGGTTGATGAATACATTTAAGTATTTTTTGAATGATTAATGTAATTGACTCGCGCGCAACTGTTCGTTATCGTATATGTGTGGTAGCATGTGTATAATTATTACGAGTAATAACATTTATTTAATTCTACTTTTGAGGGAAAATATATTTTGGATTTATAAGAATATTACAACACATAGATGAAAGGACAGACTTGACGTAACACTCGTTATCGCGTGATAATTGCGGTGGAACCTCGACCGCAACCTTCCACAGCGAGACGTTTCACACGAATGACTGACTCTCGATATTTGGACTGGCAAGTCGACTTCTGCATCCCCTCCACTCCCGCTTCAGTTCGCAACATACACTAGCGCGCCAAGTGGTAATATGAGTGAAACTCCAGCGAGTGTTCCCACACAGCGCCCCTGGCGGTCATATCCGAAAGTTGTGAATTCACCATATTTAAATTCGAGGTGTACGCAAGACGGCCATCTTAACTCTATATAATTCTGCGAAATATGATTCCGGAAAAAAATAAAGGGGAATTAACATGCAAGGGGCGTTCATGTCGGCTCCGGAGGAATTGATTATGAAATAAATAAAAAATAAATAAGACTCTCGCTGATCGATGAAAACAATGAATAATTAATGTAATTGACTCGCGCGCCTAGAGATATCTCACCCAATTATTCATCTACCATGAATATCTCACTTCTAATGAAACGACGCAGTCTATCGATTAAAAACAATTAAGTTTTTTTTGATTAATTAATGTAATTGAATCGCGCGCAATTGTTCGTTATCGTATGTGCGTGATTATTACGCGTATATAACTATTAGGCTAATAACGTGTGTTTAATTCTTCTTTTGAATTGCGGGTTTATAAAAAATATTACATTGCTTAGATGAATTAAAAAGCAACTTAAAGCGAAATTGCAAATAGCTTGTATGAGACGTTAACACGAGAACCCTTTACTAAAAAAACAAGACGCAATGTGACAGCAATGCCCCGTCCATCATGAGAGGCGGTTAAACCAGGACGCGTGGGTTTTCCCCACTACCTGCTCTTAATGGCTAGGGGTATCCAGCACATCGAGTACGCTTCAACTGACGTTAAAAATAAAAGCCCTTTATGTCTCTTCTCACACGAGAGAAGTAATAATTACAATTCAAAACAGGCGTACCTATAAGTAACACGCACGAAGACTTCAAATATAAATTTTATATTCGTTTTAAATGTTCTTTCTAAAGACGTAGCGAACTTTGAGAAATTCAACGAATTATTCACTGGCGTACACTGCCTGAAAGAAATATGGTGTACACCCCCTGAAGAATGCATATGTAGACCCATTAGCAGACAACGGCAAACTCTTCCGCACCATTAATTTTCGTCAGAAGAATGTAAAAACAAGGTCTTGTATAGAGCTCTTAGTGAACAATAACACCCGTTTCCAATTCATTAAACAGGCTAAGTGCTCTGAAAAACCACAGACCCTCGGGGTAAATAACAATTACCGGCACAAAAGATTTTCTTAAGAGCTTCCTCTGTCCAGAAATTCCATCATACACGGCGGAAAAACCTGTCTAGACATGTTTTAAGCTTACCACAAAAAATGTTTTCCGATAATTAATATAATTCTACATGAAGAATATTAATGATTTAAGTTTTCAATTAAACGTATACTGTATAGATTCTGTACTTAAACATTCGATTGTATCTTTGTCATTATTTAAATACTCGCGTACAAGAAATGCAAACATGAGATCAAAAAATTAAACTGATTTTTTTCGGGATGTTAAACAAAGAAATATGATTTGGCGAGAGTAATATGAAGAATAAAAAGTATTCAGAATGATAGATATTACATACGTTATTAAAATAAGACTCTCGCTGATCGATGAAAACAATTAAATATTTTTTTATTAATTAATTGTATATGAATTGACTCGCGCATTTGCTTGCTGTCGTATGTGTATGATTATTACGACTAATAGCATTTGTTTAATTCTAAATAATGAAATATGGAGCCTTGCCTAAACAATCCTCGTTACTCTTAATTTATTCCATTTTAAAAAGATTGGGCTTAGTAAACATAGGACGAGTACGATTTTAAATACCCCGTCCATTTGAGAGATATTTTTCGAATATTCCAGCATGTTAATATAAACTTAATACACACACACACACAAAAAATTCATTTCAAGTAATCTAACGATATTGAATAAAATATTATATGTTTAAGATATTGTAATGAGAAATGAAATGTATATCTCGAATTTTCAGGGAATGACACCCAAAGTATTCTTCATTCTGAACGACTTTTGCAAAACTGATAAACCATAAGAGATAGACAAAATTTTACTACACAAAAAAAATGGAGATCGCGTTAAAATACATAATTTATAACATATACATTCTTGTTGATGAGTAAATCGTTTCGAGATATTGCTTGTTATTCCCTTAAAATTTCCAATACTTATTCTTGTTTTTATGTTCTGGACATGTAAAGAGAATGGAATGCGGCACATAGCAATCAGCGTTAAAATAATTTGACTATCGCTTAAAACCTATCATATTCACCTTGTATCGACATGAAAATTACCAATAACATTGACATATCGATACCTCGATTAACATGAAGCATATAGGGAATAAGTGTTTGTAAAAATAGTTTGTACAAGAGTAGAGAAAGTCATGTGAGTGTAACACATCAGATTTTTTTGATATTGGTTTAAATTTTCAAATACTTTTAACTTTTCTCAAATGGTAACTTGCTATTCGTTTTTCCCGAGGTAATGCATAGAGAATAGAATTCTAAGCAATCACATAGCATCAGACGTTTTTTAAACATCTGTAACGTATCTATTCACAATCGAAAGGTCGCTGGTTCGAGGACAATTATATCTACAGAAATAATACATTATTTTCACTCTGTGATTATTTTTTGGTAATGTAACAATAATTAACAATGAATTTTAATGGTACATGTAAAAAATAAAATATATTTTTATTTCTAGCGTCATACGCAGAAACATTCCCCTTAAGGAACGCTGGCGTGATCGAAGGATTTCCCCTTAACAGGTTTAGACGTGCTCACGAAATGCCCCTGTGCGAGGCTAGCATTTTCCCTCTCCTTCTCGAATTTTCGGAGTAGCCAATCAAAATTGCTGTATTATATATCTTAAACTTTCACTCATACATTTTTTTATATTGGAAAAGAACACTATAAAAAGGCTGCTTCATCGGGAATTCTCACAGTTTCTCCGCTGAAATCAACGAGTTAAGGTCTCTGCAAACTTTTCTCATTCAAAGTGAAAGTTCAACGAACATCATGTCTGGTAAGTTGTAACAAAACACTTCATTTACTTTTAAAAGTTAAATTATTTCTCTCTACATTTAACTTATATTCGCGTTCTTGTTTTTAATGCATGGCATTTATATGCGAATAGCTGAGCATTCTAAAAAGTTAATAGCTAGACAAGTGAATTTTCTGAAATGTGAACAGTTTAGTTAAGTATTCATTTTAGGCAAGCTTATTCTGCATTTAATAGCTAACTGCGCGAATTCCCAAAAAATGTGAACAGTTTAGTTAAGTATTCACATTGTTGAGTAATTATTATTCCGGATATTTAAATACGTGTTTTCACAGGGTGAATTATATTCCTTTCTAGAGAAATACAATTACTTGAAAACCCTGCGAATCGAATAAAAAATGATCTGTATAAAAATTTCTTCCGGGGTAACCGACGGTAATCGATCCGAAGACTTCATGCTTGCATGCACTGGTCGAACATTCACTGTGAATGTTTCATTCCTCTCTCGCATTTATTTAGTAAAAACTTTCAGCCTGTTTCCATCATGTTAAAGAGATATTTTCCATGATTGTGTCGAGAAATACACGTGATTTATATCTGTAATAGAAATTTCTCAGGTGTTTAAAATACATCGACATTTTCCCTGTATAAGGTATTCGCAGTAAAGTAAATTAACTTAATAATATATCGTTTCTTTAATAAATAAAAATCTAACGCGTAAATTAATTGCGTTTTCAGCAATCAGTTCTGCTAACATGTCTGAAGCATACATCCAGCTCCAGCAGGATACCCAACGCCGGCTGCAGGATCGCTCATCAAATGCCGTAATGATTCAGGCATCCGAACAGTCGAATGGTAAGCATTCTTCAGTGTTTTAAAAAGTAATGTAACAATTCATATTAACTTCTTTTACACATTCTATATTATTATTTCAGGAAATGGACTTTATTTTGGTATCGACCATCCATCGACCGCTGCACAGGCACCGCCAGGCTTCCAAACCTTCCTGGTTCCAAATCATTATGGAGGTGGCTCTGGCCCGTACATACAGCAACAATCGTACGGTAAGAATTTACAGACTGGTATTCGAGCATTTGTAACTAAAAAAAAATTACATGATAGTAGACATACAATGTCGATTCTGGCACACAAAGGCATGCCTCCGACAGCATAGAGTTCTGGATTGTATAAGGAGAAAAAGGATATATTTAAGGGGAGTTTCTCACCCATATGCAGTCACATAACTCTATCGATCTCCCAGAATGCTATGTATTTTTCACGAGGGTGTTTAAAACATGTATTTTTTCACGTATAGAGTGTAGATTCTTTAGAAGTCTGTACTTAAACATGCTATACTATTATTATTATTTATTTTTTCCAGGAAATGGACTTTATTTCGGAGGCGGTATCGCTCAACAGGCGACCGCTGCACCGGTACCTCCAGGCTTCGCGACCGTTGCACCAGTAGGCTTCGCGACCGCTGCACCGCCGCCTCCAGGCTTTCAGACCTTACTGGCTCCAAATCAGCATGGTTGGGTCCCTGTCCCATACATGCAGCAACCACCGACCGGTAAGAATTTATCAGCATTTTACGAACTTCTTTTACACATTCTATATTATTATAAATATTGTTACTATTATTTACAGGAAGCGGACTTTATTTCGGAGGCTGCATCGGTCAACATGCGAGCGCTGCACCGGTACCTCCAGGCTTCGCGACCGTTGCACCAGTAGGCTTCGCGACCGCTGCACCGCCACCTCCAGGCTTCCAGACCTACCTGGCACCAAATCAGCATGGTTGGGTCCCTGCCCCATACATGCAGCAACCGCCGGCCGGTAAGAATTTATCATCATTTTACGAAGTTCTTTTACACGTTCTATATTATTATTATTAATATTGTTACTATTATTTACAGGAAGTGGGCTTTATTTCGGAGGCGGTATTGTTCATTGCGCGCCATCTGCACCACACACATCCCCAGCATCAAATCAGCAGTGGAGGGACCCTGCCCTATACATGCAGCAGCCACTGAACGGTAAGAATTTTTTCCACATTTTATGAACTTCTTGTTTTATACATTCTATATTATTATTATTATTATTAATATTATTATTATTCCAGGAAATGATCTGGGTGACCTTGGAAGCCAGCCCATGGATCTGGCAACACAGGAGTCAACATCACCAGAGATTGGTGAAGAATCGTCCGCTGCACCATCCGCCTCCTCATCATTCGACATTCTGGAGGAAGTTGTACCAGCTGCACCATCAACCGCCTCAGTCGCAGGCTGTGAAACCGCCGCACCCTCGACCTCCTCAGACGCAAACAATGAAGCCGCTGCACCGTCAACATCCTCCTCATCATCATCCAGTAATGCGACAACTTTGAATGGAAAGAGAGGGCCGGCATCGGACGGGAGCGAGCAGCTTACAATTAAAAAGGCCAAGGTTAGTGCTAGTAATTGCCAGGGGCTGGAATGCAATACCATCCAATCGGCATTCAAGGGACGTATTTTTAATAGTAGAATAGAAAATACATTAGAAATACTCGAGCCCAGAGTCTTTTTAGATGAGTGCAAAGAGCTTATTATTAAAGAAGTGGAAAGCGTCTTGCAGAGAAGCATTTGCGGATTAAAGATGCATTGTTCCCTGGAACTTGAATATTTAATCCGCAAACCTGATGAAGAGAAGAGTCTTTCCACTGGCTTTAATTCTAAGCCTGTATTGATTCTTCCGTCAAGCGATCTCAATCAGATCTTCTCTTCAATTGCGGGGGATATTTTGGAAAACATTTCTAAATTTGAGGGGGGAGCATCATCGAAGTCCTTGGTAAAGATACTCAGCCTGGTGATGGGCTTTACACACTATGACCCTTTACAGGCGGGTTCATACATTGAACTACCACAGAAAATTGCGAAAAAACATGCAGTCATAAACATCCAGAACAAAGACAACTTCTGCTTCGCATGGTGTATGCTAGCCACTAAATACCCTGTTAAACGCGACGGCCAGAGAACTACAAAATACCCCAAGGAACTGCTTTTCGAGGCATTCAATTATGACGGTATCGAATTTCCGGTACCCCTCCATCAAATTGAATGCTTTGAAAAGCAGAACAATGGAGTATCCGTTTCAGTGTTTGGTATAGAGGAGCAGAATGAGAACATTATTCCCCTATACCAAACAGCTGAAAAGAAGCAGCACCATACCAATCTGTTATATATTGAGCAGGGGGAAAAGTCCCACTACTGTCTCATTAAAGACTTG
The DNA here is from genome assembly GCA_030765065.1 of Deroplatys truncata. NCBI lineage: Eukaryota > Metazoa > Arthropoda > Insecta > Mantodea > Mantidae > Deroplatys > Deroplatys truncata. Next base: position 163,530,833 of record CM060980.1, read on the forward strand.
TCCAGACTTGTAAGGAGTCAAGTAACGAAGCACAGTCATAGAATATGGGCATGTGAGGCCTGTCTAAAGAGATGCGCCAATGAAAAGGCCTTGGAAACGCACCGATTAAGATGTGGAAAATGCCAATTGCTTAAAATGCCTCAACAGGATGAATACCTTGAATTTAAAGCATTCTCCAAGAGCGTTCCTGTACCATTTGTTATATACGCAGACATTGAATCTGTTCTGGCGAAGGTTCACTCATGCGAGCCCTCAAGCAGCTCGAGCTGGACCCGAGCCGTTCAAGAGCATGAAGCAATGTCTATTGCCTTGAAGGTGATATGTAGGCATGACGAGTCAATGTCAAAATTCTTTCTCTTTAGAGGTCCGAATGCCGTCGATGACTTTATCAAACAGTTGAAATCAATTGCTAATGACGTCATCGACGTGTATTCCAATCCTAAACCTATGGATTTAACCCTTGAAGAGCAACAGAATTTTGACAATGCCTCTGAGTGTCATATATGCCTTGCTGCTTTCACTGTGGACGATTTGCGCGTGAGGGATCACGATCATGTGACAGGCGAATATCTAGGTGCTGCTCATAATAGATGCAATTTGAATAGAAAGGTCCCTGATTCCATACCGATCTTTTTTCATTGTCTATCTAATTATGACAGCCACTTCTTGATAAGACGCCTGGCATATGATAATAAGCCCGTATCATGCATCGCTCAAAGTGGTGAGAGGTATATAGCGTTTAGCAAACGTTACAGGAACATCAGCTTCAGGTTTCTGGACAGCTTTAAGTTTCTTGACGACAAGCTGTCTAGCCTGGCTGACATGCTGGAGGAGAGTGATTTTAAAATAACAAGGGCAGAATATCCTGTTGAGGAGCATTTTAAGCTGGCAAAGAGCAAGGGAATATTCCCATATGATTATGTTTCAAGCCTTGACGTTCTCGAAGAAACTTCTCTACCACCGAAGGAGGCCTACTACAGTACTCTCACTGACAGCCACATTACCGAAGAGGAATACAGGCATGCTGTAAAAGTCTGGGAGGTCTTTAATATCCGGAATCTCGGAGAATACAGCGATCTATACCTGAAAACAGATATACTGCTCTTGGCGGATATTTTCGAAAAGTTTCGAGATCTCATCCAGGGAATGTATAAACTTGACCCAGCATGGTTTTATACATTACCAGGACTCGCCTTTGACGCTATGCTGAAGATAACAAAGGCGAAACTTTCCTTAATATCCGACAAGAGCATGCTGGAATTTTTCGAGTCGGGAATTAGAGGCGGACTATGCACAGTGGTGAAGGGCTACACCAAAGCTAACCACAGATACATGTCCAACTTTGACCAGCATGCTCCTGTTAAACACCTGTCCTATTGGGACATAAACAACTTATATGGAGCTTCTATGGTGTCTGCCCTACCATACAAAAATCTGAAATGGCTCACGAGAGAAGAAATTGAAGGCATAAACTTCGCAGAAGTCAAAGAAGATTCAGAGACTGGATATGTGCTAGAGGTTGATATCGAATACCCCGACCATATCCACGACGCCCATAATGAACTTCCTTTCTGCCCACAGAGCGCAATACCACCGAACGGCCAATACAAGAAACTGCTTGCAACATTAGAACAGAAAAGCAAATATGTCTTGCACTACAGGGTGATGCAGCAGTGTATCGAGCAAGGTCTAACTGTGAGACATATTCACAGAGTGGTGTCCTACGACCAATCTAACTGGTTGAAGACATATATCGACGTTAACACCGAGAAGAGAGCACAAGAAAAGTCAAAATTCGGCCAAAACCTGTGGAAAAAGATGAATAACGCCGTATATGGAAAATTTATAGAGAATGTTAGAAAGTACACCGATTTCAAAATAGTTGGAACATGGGAACAGGCAAAGAAGTTAATAGCACGCAACACTTACCTACGCACCATAATTTTTGAGGAAAATCTTGTGGGGATCGAACTGGGCAGAGAGGAAGTACATATGAACAAACCAATTTACATAGGACACGCAATTTTGGACATTTCAAAATTTATCATGTATGACTTCTTTTACAATATCATGAAACCGAATTTAAAAGACTTGCTGCTGAATTACATGGATACAGACTCGTTTATTTTTGAAACGAGTTCTGATATCTATGAGTTCATCAGGGAGAATCCTCAATATTTCGACACTTCAAACTTCGAAAAGGATAATGTATATGGCATTAAGCAAGCCAATAGGAAAAAGATTGGGTTGTTCAAGGACGAATTGGGTGGCTTGATTATGGAGGAGTATGTCGGTATTAGAGCGAAGCTATACGCCTACAGATATGGAGGGCAGACAATTAAGAAAGCTAAGGGCATCACCAGGGCAGGCATGGATAAAATAGATTTCGGCCATTATTTTGAATGTTTAAAAGACCATAGCCTAAAAATTTATTCGATACAAAAAACATTTCGGAGTAAACACCACAAAATTACAACAATTGAGACAAATAAATTGGCGTTGAAGGGAGGTGACGATAAGAGGAAGTTGATGGAGGGAAGTTATAAGACTCTAGCGTGGGGCCATTATTCCCTTAGACCTGGTGATTGCTAGTGCCTAAACTTGTAAATATGTAAATATTTGAAGATATCTTGTTTTTTCAATCTGGATTTTGTAAATATTCATTTAAATTGTATATGAGGGTTTTTATATATTAATTTTTCCCTCTGATAATGTCATTGTATATATTCATTTAAAGTGTGTGTGAGGGTTTTTATATATTAATTTTTCCCTCTGATAATGTCATTGTATATATATTCATTTAAAGTGTGTGTGAGGGTTTTTATATATTAATTTTTCCCTCTGATAATTTCATTGTATATATTCATTTAAAGTGTGTGTGAGGGATTTTATATATTAATTTTTCCCTCTGATAATGTCATTGTATATATTCATTTAAATCGTGTATGAGGGTTTTTATATATTAATTTTTCCCTCTGATAATGTCATTGTATATATTCATTTAAAGTGTGTGTGTGTGAGGGTTTTTATATATTAATTTTTCCCTCTGATAATGTCATTGTATATATTCACTTAAAGTATGTATGAGGGTTTTTATATATTAATTTTTCCCTCTGATAATGTCATTGTATATATATTCATTTAAAGTGTGTATGAGGATTTTTATATATTAATTTTTCCCTCTGATAATGTCATTGTATATATTCACTTAAAGTATGTATGAGGGTTTTATATACTAATTTTTCTCTCTGATGTCATTGTATATATTCATTTAAAGTGTGTATGAGAGTTTTTATATATTAATTTTTCCCTCTGATAATGTCATTGTATATATTCATTTAAAGTGTGTATGAGGGTTTTTATATCTTAATTTTTCCCTCTGATAATGTGTTGTATATATCCATTTAAAGTATGCGAGGGTTTTTATATATTAATTTTCCCTCAAAAAAAGAGAAAATATGAAGTATTTTTAAAATAAAAAATACTCGTGATTTTACAATCATAACAACTGGTCTTTATTAAGTCTTCATACATTACACCAAATCCTTTATATCAATCCATTGAGTATCTGCAAAACCATACCACTTTACAAGAACTTTGTTTCCACGTTTACGTATAACCTTTTCTACTAAATATGTGTTAGGATAGCTAGTCTTTTTTAGTTCATGTCCATAAAAGCCACCTTTTATGATTTCCCCATTCCTATCCTTTAGTATGTATGTTGTAGGCTTGGTACGATTCACACGAAATACTTTGAAGATTTCAACGCTCCAGTTAGATTCATAACTCTTTTCAAAATGTCCTTTATGTTTAGATATCCTGACATAATCACCAACACTAAACTTTCTTGAAGCCTTCTTCTCTCTTCGGTCTTGATTATAATTATACACAGTCAGAAGAAGATCGTTGTTCTTCACTTCATTAGGCTTCAGGCGGATAGTTGAATGAAAAGTATCATTGTACTTTACAAGGATTCTAGGTAAAAGATCTAGCCACTTGTATGAGCCTTGGACTAAAAACTCTCGGTACATCATATTCTTCAAGGTTCGAATTAAACGTTCAACAGCCGCAGCCTTCACATTGGTATAGGTGCTGTAGTGGTTAATATTATACTTAAACATTAATCGTTTAAAGAACTTGTTATAAAATTCTTTCCCGTTGTCACTTTGAATATTCCGGGGAGGGACGTCCATTTCTTGTAATATATGCTCCATAGCCTTTGCAACATTAACTCCGCCCTTATCCTTTAAGGGTTTTGCATATGCCATTTTAGAGTAAAAGTTGATTGCGATCAGAATGTATTTGAAATTTTTGTTCACTTTTGCATAGGGTATCATTTCAATCAAATCAATTTGTAATAAATCATTCATACCTTTGCTGATAATTTTCCGTCGTAAATAGTTCCTCCTCGCTGATCCGTGAAGTTCTCTGGCGATATTCTGTTTGGCGGTCATGCTATAATTTTAGATGCTTTCAATTCCCGGATAATTTCCTCAATCTCTCGAGTGTGGCTATTATTACCAGCGTCCCTCGAAGCAATAAGTAACCTCAGTCTATTCACTAATGTGTTAGGATTTCTCCAGAAAACGTAGTCAACCTCCTTATCAGGCTTATGCTCCTTCCATGCCAGTCCTAGACCTGAATGTGTATTGAGCAAGGGTCGTATTATATTCTTGTATTTATACGATTTACCAGATTTCAAGCGACCGTGTCTGCTGTAACCACTTCTATGAAGAAAAGTACTTTTCATAATCTTAGCGTATGTCTCCAAGTCTTCACTAGTGTATGCAGAAATCTGAGGCGTTCGCTTAAAGATGAGCTCCGTCAAACCGGCGGTAGACTCATACGTTTCATCACCTATCAATATTTGATTATTTATAAAATGAATATCTTTATTTCCAAGCATATAACTTCCATCCTGATATCTCACGCCGAACAATGTATCTATACGATCCTTGTCTTTTGAGCGAACGTGTTGAAGGTAAGTAGAAATACTTGTAGAATCACCATCTTCATTCTTGACGTTCTTCACCGGCAACCCTCGTTGAGTGTCCAAAATATCCTTGAGGGGGGTGGTTACAGGCTTCAAAGCTTCGGACATGACATGCTGAGTCTCAAACCTGAGACCCTTTAGAGCTCTCAGTTTTTCTTTTACAGCCCTGGTATGCTCGGCTACAGACTCTTTAAGTCTTATGCTTTCACTATCCATCTTACAATTGATGAGGAAATAGACGATTACCTTCAATTTATAGTCTGCGTTCAGCTTGAGTTCTCAACGTGTCGATAGCCTTAGCTAACATCTCTATCGAAGTTCTCAGTTGCTCGGTTTCTTTCTTATGCTCCTGTGTATGTGTCTTGAACGCTTCAGCAAAGATTGCCGTATTAGCGTACTGGCTTCTGGCTGATTCTTCTAGAGTCGTCATTTGCTGCATATTAGTTTTGTAGGCGTCCATCATCATATTTACATTATCCTCCACTTTCTTAAGTTTATCATTGCAGCAATCATTTTTGAGAGTATTCAAAACCTCTATCTTTAACTGTCTGACTGTAGACTCTAAATCTGAAACTCGCTTCATCGCTAACTTTTCTAAATTACTAATTTTCTGATTGCAAAGATTCTGAAGATTTGTTTTTTCTCTATCAAGCTCTGCGGTAATTTGTTTAATAGAGTCCATTACACAATCCACTCTGTCTTTTGTAGAGGTTGTTAGAGTATCCACTTTACTCGTAGTTTTATTCAGATTTGCTGTAATGTCTAGCAGCTTCTTGCCTATTTGCATCTCGATTTCCTTTGGTAAGTACCTGTTTAACTGCTGTCGCGTCTCGTTCGATTTCCTAATGATCATAGCTCTAGCATATCTTTTATTTACAGCATCCGTATCTCCGAGAGGATCCGCTATATCAATGATTCTCTTATTGTCGAATATAATGTTACCATTACCATCTCTCGACTGCGTGAGTGAATTGACATATCCAACGATGAACTTTTTATTCACAACATCATTATCGTGAACAGGATCTAGCAATACCTTCAATCTAACTTTATCGATCACGATGTTATTTTCCTTATCTCTCTTGAGGATATATCTTGAAATCAATTCATCGATCAGGGTCTTAACCATAACCTCAACATTGCTAGCAGCTTGCTGAGAGAAATCTTGCATCCTAATTTCGAGAGCATCCACATAATTCTTATTGGAGGCGTCATGATTATCTTCAGGATCGTGAACATTGCACAATCTCTTATTCTTGAATTGATAGTTTCCTTTGACATCTCTATTTATGATAAAACGATCAAACACTCTTCTAACTGGGCCAGTTCTCTGAGAACCGAACCTATCGATGCTCATGGTTAACTACGAATGATCATTTTCTTTTTTGTCGAGCTTAATATATACATCAAAACCATTCCTATATCGTCCCTCATTCATGTGAAATTCAGGAACTATCACAACAAAGGGTCTTCCTTCTGTAGAACTCTCCCAAACGTTCTTACATAGATCTTTAAATTCATTGTAGGTCATGTCGGTATTTACATAATCTTCGTAAATGTGCTTTAAGTTTAAATTGTCTTGTCTGAAGAGTATTATCATGTTTGTATTATCGCGAATTAAATGTTTTGGAACTTCAGCATAGGACTGTGCTAGATATACAGAGTCGACATTTCGATGTCTACCCATACTGTAAAAGGATGCTATCTTTTCCTGCTTTTCAGTGATGACGTCATCAAATATAAAGATTGAATTTTCTTTGACTTCAGAAGGATGCAAAACATCATCCCCGTTGTCGAAGGTGTTCACTTCTATACCTTCGATGTTTCCGAGCACTTTAATTAGGTATTGGTGCTTTGGTTGATAGAGAGACTTTGAATAAATATACAAATTTTCAAAACGTAGCCCATTCTCATGGAGTAGCATATTGAGTAATACGTTTGTTTTCCCTGCACTGGAGCTCCCTAAAATAAGAGCTCTGACATTAGATGGAAATAACTTGCCATGACGATCACTTCTAAAGTCACTTTCAAAGTCTAATACCTGAATAGGTAGAGAGCAGTGCTGCTTAACAAGCTCCATGTTAACAACTAACTTGTAAACTGCGTGTGCGATGTTTATATATTACCGGATGTAAAGTAGTTAATGACTGATTGCAATGATATAAAAGGGCTAATGTATGCAATTACTCGCTTAGTATATCATGAGAGCTAAGAGAGGAAGGTCGTTGCAGTATAAGCGCGGCTCCGGAATTATTAATTCCATAATTAATTCGCTCCCCTTTGAAGCTCACTTACCTGGATATAGATATTGCGGGCCTGGTACTAAATTGGAAAAACGTCTAAAAAGAGGAGACCCCGGAATTAACCAATTAGACGAAGCTTGTAAACAGCACGACCTCGCGTACGCTGAGAATAAGGACACCGCTTCAAGACAAATAGCGGATAAAATTCTTGCAGAGAAGGCTTGGAAACGGGTGCAGTCATCAGATTCAACTTTTGGTGAAAGGTTAGCTGCAAGGCTAGTAACTGCAATCATGAAGGGAAAGGTTGCATTGGGAGCCGGAAAGAGGAAGAAGAAGAGAGGAGGGTTCTTACCATTGATACCCATCATTGCTGCTTTAGGCGCTGCAGCAGGCGGCGCTGCTCAGATAGCCTCTGCAGTCAATAAAAAAAAGGCTGCTGATAGGCATTTAGCAGAAGTTGCGAGGCATAACAAGGCGATGGAGACACGAGGAAAGGGACTCCGAAAGAGAAGGTGTAAGAAGAGGAATAAAGGAGGATTCTTACCTGCAATGCCACTGATGTCGTCTTTAGCCACTGCATCTAAAATAGCAAGGTCCTTGAAAAAAAGAGGATCTAAAGGCAGGGGTTTAAAGAAGAAGGCAAAAAACGGTGGAAGAGGATTGTACATATACCGGAGGAAGCCCTAAGTAACGTAGCCATCGAATATTATGCTAAACGTTTAAAAATTCCTTATTTTAGAGGAGTTTATATGATTGACAAACTTCCTTTAAAACCACACTTCAAAGAGAGACTTATTACCAATCTCGATACCTCCGATAATGAAGGAACACACTGGGTTGCTATAAGGAAAGAAGGTGATGTCGCATACTACTTTGATAGTTTCGGCAATTTGAAACCGCCTCCTGAGATTGAGAAATATCTACAAGGTGTTAAAATCTACTATAATACACGGAGATACCAGAATTTCGAATCAGTCATCTGCGGGCACTTGTGCTTGCAATTTCTTTTATCCTAGAAGCTGCTACATCGTCAAGATGAGTTATACAGTTACAGTGAGTGGGCCAGACACTGTTATTTCAACGTATTTAAACCCGCCTCTACAGCTAGATCCTCCAGGCCATTATGAGATTGCTCTCTTGAATTTTGAAACATTCTATTCAATACCAAATGTCGATGAAAGTAATAATAGATTTCATTATATTCATAATGGTAAACCTGAAACCATTGTCATCCCGCATGGAACCTACGAGATTGCTGATATCAATGCATTTCTAAAGGATAAACTAGGATTGAATGATGAAGTCTTCTTCATAAGGCCTAACAATAATACAATGAAGGCTGAGATTAAATGTCCTTATACAATAGACTTTTCTAAGGCTAGATCTATTGGTTCGCTTCTAGGATTCACAGACACTAAAATAATTCCTGCTGGAGAAGCGTTTGAATCTGACGATCTTGTGAATATATTTAAAGTGAGTATCATACGTGTGGAGTGCAGTATTGCAACAGGCTCTTTCATTGACGGTAAAAGCGGACATTCGCTCTATGAGTTTTTCCCTTCTGTTCCACCAGGCTATCATATCTCTCAAGAACCCTCGAACCCGATATATTTACCGGTCATAGATACAAACTATATAGACCAGATCACTATTCGAGTGGTAGATCAACACGGAAAGGCTATCAACTTCAGGAACGAAGTTATCACTACAAGACTGCACATAAGACGCAATGGCAATACATTTTAAAAGACATCGCAAATACTATAATAGACGACGTACACCACGTTCGAAGCATACTACCTCTCCAGCTTCCGAGGAGTTAACACGTGCTAACCGCAAGTTCCTCGAGGGTTTAGGTTACAGAACGCTATAATGGATATCTTAAACGTGACAGAAGTTCCAGCCTTTGACGACAAGATCACCAAGGAGGAGGAGCATATTTTTCTTCCATACAACACGTCCGCTCTGGATGTAAACGATGAAATTAGAATACCATGCCAAGCTGAAGATTTGTATACGCTACCTAACAAGAGTTATCTCTACATCGAAGGTGCTCTCACCAAGGTAGATGGATCGCCTACTACAGCGAAGCTCGCTAATAATGCTATAGCCTTCATGTTTGATGAGATACGTCTAGATATGAATGCTACAACTATAGACAGAACAAGGAATCCTGGAATTACTACAACTATACGAAATTATGTGACTCTCAACCCTATGGAGTCGAATCGGCTGCTGAATGCTGGATGGGCATATCCTGGTGAAGAAGTTGATATAGTACACGCAACGAATGGAGCTTTCAATGCTGTAGTCCCTCTCTCGATGCTCCTAGGATTTGCTGATGACCACAAGGAGCTTATACTCAACAGTAAGTTTGAATTGATTCTCATAAGATCCAAAGATTCTAGAAACTGTGTCCTGAGTTCGAATGGAGAGGAAGCTAATGTAAAGTTAACTAGAATCGAATGGAGGATGCCTGTAATTCGTCTTTCCGATGCTGAAAGAGTTCACATTCTAAAAATTGTCAAGTCTGATAAACCTCTACACCTTGCCTTTCGATCTATGGATCTTCATACCCAGCCTGCTGTACCCCAGACAAGATCTTTCACTTGGAATGTAGCAACAACATCTAAGCTCGAGAAACCACGATTCATCATAGTGTGCGCGCAGACTGCAAGATTGGGTGATTATAGCAAGAACAGTTCCGAGTTTGATCACTGCAACATTACTAATTTGAGACTATTCCTCAACAGTGAATGCTACCCCTACCACGATTTGAACTTGGACTTTAAAAATTCAAAGTTTGCTTCACTATATGAAATGTACTGTAAATTTCAAAGTTCCTATTATGAAAGAGATAATTATCCCCTCTTGAAGAGAAAGGATTTTCTTCACTGTGCACCATTATTCGTAATAGACTGTTCTCACCAACCCGAGGAGGTTATAAATGGAGCTGTGAACATCAGAATCGAGATTCAAGCATCTGCAAATATACCAGCCCAGACGTCACTGTACTGCCTGGTTCTACATGACAAAGTATTTACCTACAAACCTCTTTCTCACTTGATGCAAGCACTTATATAATTATGTATATGTTTGGGTGAATGGTTTTGTAAAGGAATGTACTAGGATAAGTTTATGAATAATAAATTGAATTCATATACTAAAATACTCTTTTATTGACTTTAGCATATATTTCAAGCATTTTCCTTCTCCCCCTCCTACTCCCTGAAAAACTAGTTGCTCCTGACTTGCAGAAATCATTTAAAATATTCAAATGTCTTTCAATATAAGGCAATAGCCGTTTTAGGTTCCTTACACCCTCAATGTCTAAAGATATTACATTATTATTTAAACAAGTATTTATGAAATGAATTGAATGGTCAAAAAATACAATAATATTGTATGCATAAATTACATTGTCACAATATTCATCACACGCAAACTTTTTTTCTTGGCGTAGGTAATCTTCAATCATTGGAATGTTTTTGGATATTATATCCCAGTCTGATTTTGTAATATAAACAAATGATTTATCACTTTCGCACTTTATGTAGAGGGAGGGGGTGTCATAGTATAGTCCAATATTCACGGAATGGGAGGGGGCGATGCTGACGTCATCAAGCGCATGTGATCGATTCTCCATGCTCCTCCGGGGTATCTTCAATGAATAAGAAGACCAAAGGACCCTCGTTGAGGATTCTCCTCTTACACCGCCTCTTCTGCTTTTTCTCCCCGGCCTCGTTCCGTCTCTTCCTCCGCTCCCTCCTCACACCCCTGCAACATATATTCAAAACAATGTTAGAAATAGGTTTAGTTAATGATTTCATACGTCTGAAAGAGAAAATACATATATTAGAAAAATCCTCTCCCCTTGTCACACAAAAAAAGTACTATCAAAGAGTGTCATACTCACTTCACGGGCTTGCACGATTCTGTGTGTATTTCGAGCGAGCAATCTGGAGTCGTCTGATTTATCCACTCCTGTACCCTCGTTGCTTTATCATCAGGGCTAGTAGTAATGTCGGGTAGTGGAGCGGCATCCTCCTCCATAGGCTGTGTATGGCGCTCAGCGATTGGATATTCCACTATATCGACATCGGGTCTCTCAGGATCCAGCTCCTCTATTGGCACGGGTACCTTAGGCGCAGTCATTCGCAGTCTGTAATAATTTAATTTTTTTAGGTTAGACACAGAGTAGCATTAGAAGCAGTAAATGAATATGTAATTTAACATTTCTTCTACTTACTCGAGTTTTCTCTTCCTGCGTTGGTAGACCTCGCAGTTGTCGTTACATAGGAAGAAGGATGTCATGCGTTCATGCTGGGCCGGGTTAGTACAAAGTACAGAATGCATGTATCCGGTGCACGACTCTGTATCACATTTAGCTAGATGTTTCGAGACGAAGACATCGTCAACTTCATCGACATCGCTAAGATCCTCCACATCAACACCCCTGCGATTTTCACTGAAAGAATGAAATAATTTCAAGTTAGATTTCATTTAACATGCGTACAATATATTACCGAGTTATAGAAATATGTATATTACTTACATGTTCGCTCCTCGATAAACAGGACAGCTCTCTGTACACACTTCCAGTGTAGTCATCTGATCATGATGCGACGGTTGAGTACACAACACTGAATGCATTAAACCATTGCATGTTTCGGTATGGAAGTATACGTAGTGAAAATAATCTTCCCCGCACTCGCTCCAGTAATCATTCACATCAGATGCACGATGATCACCAGCCATTTCGATTATCACTGAACGAACACTGAAAAAACAATAAATGATCGCTCCGGCTGCCTACGTTCCTTATATACTGTAGACGGTGACGTCACTCGGCGGTGGAGGGGGTGGAATGCAAATTGAGACCTGTTATTCACCCTCCAGGCAGAAGCCACCCGTCTGTTTTTGAATACCAAGGAAAGTCCTTGGCTAGCGTGTTTTAACATGATTTACCGACGCCGACAGAGTGGAGCCGGGCTAGTCTACATGTCGAGGCTTGTGAGTGACGTCACGCACGCAGTCGCGGAGTGGGGGTGAAACTGGTTATTACCAGACAGAAGTCGGCTGGCGGGCTTTCCAGTACATGTCGGGCTGTTGCCGGAGAGAGGTTAAGACCGTGAGCGTAGTTATACATATACGATGGCGGTCAGATGCGAGCGAGTCAATTAATCAATCAAAAATACTTAACTGCTCGACGAACAGCGTTTAATTGCAATAGCGGTATATAAACATTGATTCTTTTTTCAATAACACACATTACCTAATTGATTGACACAATTATGTACTCAAACGATTTGCCGATGTGCGGCAGGCATCGAGAATCGCATTCCCACACCGCCAACGTCACGCACCGAGAACCCTCACATATAACCCCTCACCCCGAGCGGCACATCCCCTACCCCAAGCCAATCACACGGCAGGGATTTAGACCAAGGGAAGGTACGCGACCGACGTATAGGATCAATACACGCTCTCCCACCTATCCACAGGGAACCAACCAGAACACAAAGGGGAGGGAGGACACGCGTATGGGGGAGGGAGGGGGGCGGGGATACCGCCACGTGACCACAGGGGGGGGAGGACCTGCCGGCACAGACACTGTCGGCATTAGGTAAGCGCACAAAGGGAAGGGGGCGGAGCTAGCGGCACGCGACCGGGCGGCAAATAGTAGCGCACAAAGGGAGGGGGCGGGGCTAGCGGCATAGATCAAAGAAGCTTATCAGATGGCGGCAAATCCTTTGCGCCAGAAACGCCATTATATTTCTACTCCTGCCTTTTATAGTTTATCCTTATACAAATTTATTTCAGAATAAATATGACTTCATAGGCTTCTCGCAGAACATTCAAGAATACAATTTATTTGTCATACAAATATGTTATACACAAGATGTTCGTGTCGTATCCTTGGAAAGGTATCACGGAGGGGCTCCCGGAACGGAGGCAGAGCACCACACGCAGCCCAGTCGGCCCATTGTACTTCTAACGTGACCCCTGGGAGGGAAGGATGAGGGGAGAGACTCAAAAGGCGACTAGAACCGGATGCAGACGGGCGCAAGCATGAAACGGGGTCCCTAACGTTTCCAGATATATCGTGTCTGGCGCCACTCGGTCACTGCCCACAAGCCACCAACATCCAGGATCTCCCGGAGCGGGCCCCATACCAGGGAAGAAAGCTGTACAGAGCTGCATTCCAATGCCCAGCCGCAATCCGTCAAACAACGTCGCCTGGTCTTACATACCCTGAAATAGATGACAAGGAAGATGATAGGTACAGGAAACGAGAGGAAGGAGAGTCGTGGTAGAAGATGAAACACCTCAACATTCGCCTGGCGACCCGGGGAAACCACGAAAAACCCATGGGCTAGATTGGGCGTTCGCCGGGGATTGATCCTGGAACGTCTCGAATGGGGGCCACAGACGTACCGCCTTCGGTGACGCTGAACCAAGTTTGATATTTAACCTACTTTTCTCTTTTGGTTTATGCTGTTCACAAGCACACGGTCATACAGAGACCTATTTATAAAAATTCTTTTTTTCTAATTCAGGGCCGTCAAAATACGTATTTCCATTTAAATCTCGGTATAGAGTTTTTGGATGGAATGCTATATGATATTTACTCTACTTTTTATAGGTAAGCAGCAGAGAAAGAAAGAAAGAAAGAAAGAAACGCTAATTGTTAAATTTCACAGCATTTATTGAATACTGCGTATTCCTTATTTTTTACTTTCTCTACTACGTATAGCAAGTAGGGGAAGTATTGTATTCCACCCAAAAATTCGATACCGAGATTTCACCGGAAATTTTTGGAAACATGTCCGTGTGTGTGTGTGTGTGTGTGTGTCTGTGTGTGTCTGTGTGTCTGTGTGTCTGTGAACATCATAACTCAGAAACGAATAGTCGGATAAACACCAAACTTGGTATTTAGGTTCAGTATCTTCCAGAGATGCGACACGAAGGTTTTCAAGAAAATCCCTCCACCCCAGACTACCCTTTACATGGGAATATTTTTCAAAAAGTTAAATTTTCTCAAAAATGGCTCTAACGATTTTGATTAAAATATCATACGTTTAAGATATTTTTATGACAAATAAAATGTATATCTCGAATTTTCTGGGAATGTCTCCAAAAGTATTCTTCATTGTGAACGACTTTTGCATAACTGGTAAACCATAAGAGATAGACAAACTTTTAGTACACAAAAAATGTAGATCGCATTAAAATACACAATTTATGTCATATACGTTTCTTTTGTTGAGTGAACCGTTTTCGAGATATTGCTTGTTATTCCCTTAAATTTTCCAATACTTACACTTTTTCTCAAATTCGTTATTCATTTTTTATGTCCTGGACATGCAAAGAGAATGGAATGCGCCACATAGCAACCATCGTTAAAATATTTGACTATCGTTTAAAACCCTTGCATAAACAAGAAAATTAGCAATAAGATTGACATCTCGATATCTCGATTAACATGAAGCATATGGAGAATAAGTATTTGTAAAAATAGTTTGTACAAGAGTAGAGAAAGTCATGTGAGTGTAACACATCAGATTTTTTTTGTTATAAACTTAAGCAGCATAACTCATGTACACCAGTACCTGATTATTGCATTATTCTTAATATTAATTAACTGCTTTGCGCAACGTTGTATTGTTGGATTGCTAAACTCGAATGAGGATTTAATTAATACAAGTTACCTTCCCCCGTTTTTCAGAAATTATTATACAGCTACCTAGAAGATTTTTATGGTAAATTATCCTCTTTACCTCTTATAATGTAAGTTTTTATACGGTTGATTTTTTCTAATAACAGGTTAAAAATCCGACATTCGCTCAAAACGAAGCAAAACATCAGTGGAACGTCTGAATTTCTTAACCTTTCCCCGATAGTCTTACACGTTCTGGTATTGCTACAGAGCCTGTAATACCTTTTGGTGGTGGAACAAGCATCGGTCATAATGACTGAGTAATTTTGGTTTTAGATAATCACAGTAAGTGAAATTATAAACCTTTTACTTTCTCTTTTATCCCATATCTGTGTAATAACACAAAATCTACATAGTTTCCACATAACAGAGAAACGTTACAATATACAACATAATAGTGATGAAGCTAGTGAATATGAAGATTTTCGCTCGCAAGCCACCAAATTAACCTCTTTGGAAAAGACGCGTAGTATGCAACCATTGTTAATTATAAAAATCGGTTCACTGACTTCTAATGTTACCTGGATAAGATTTTCTATCCTTATACAGTTATTAGCAAGCCTTGCTAAAAACCTTGATGATGGCATATAAAGAAAATAATGCATATTACGGACGGGTTTTTATTAAACTCACAAAGTATAATAAATACTCTTCTATATGCGGGCGACCAGATAATTATCCAAGAAAGCGAAGACAATATACAAAAGTTCATACATAAAATAAGTATACCGAACAGGTAAGCGATTACGTCTGTGGCCCCTATTTGGGAGTTCCCGGTTTGACATCCCCAGCAACCTCCCAAACTTACCCATGGGATTTTTCAGCAATTTTCCGGGTCATCAGGGAATGCTCGAGTGGCTCGTTTCATACCCCGATTTTCTGTCCCTCCATTTCGTTTCATTAATCATTTTATTAATCATTCACCCCGTTTGGTCAATTCGGCGTTGGAAGTATTGTCGACGGTGTTTCGGTATAGCATGGCAGGGAAAAAGGTTTCCCTCAGTGAACTTTCTCCATCCCTCGGCCTTCAGTTGGTTGCCGGGTATAACGACCGCCCCTTAGCGGGTGTTAGACTCTCTATGGGGTTAGAGTTCACGGTCTGCTTGTCCGATGCCAGAGCGTATATACCTGGAAACTGTAGAAAATGTCACTGCTGTGCCGTCACTTCTGGTTTCGGCCGCCCGGTGTCTCCCTCCACTTAAATCCTCCATCTTGGGGCGTCGGTACAATATGCACATTCCTGAATTGGTTCCAATCCCCTTCACTTTACAATCTAATCCAAGCCAAATATAATATGTGTAGAATATAAATTGAAAATCTTACCGAGAAGATGAGAGTTATGGCTTTCATTTGGGGGCAAAATAATAGTAATAACAATAAATAAATAACACGGTTTAAGAACAAGGTAGTCATTATATTTAGGTTGTGATTTGAGAACATATGTGGCACTATTGCTAGGAGCTAAAAAAGTAAACAAAAAAGAAACTCAAATAACATTTTATAAAATAATGGCTGTACCAATTGAGGCTTTGGCATAGGAAAGGTAGTAAGTGGCAATGCCAGTGCCTCAAATAAGGTAGTATGTCCATATGAAATAAAACTAAGTCAAAAAAGTAGTTGCTATATAGCATTAGATATGTGCACAGCTGTTGGCGCGGACAAGCTATATAGTAACTCCTTATAGCGTCATAACTGCCATTAAGCAAATTCAGCATGTCCAAAAGGTTGCTAGCAAGTATAGTAGTGATTATTGCAATACTGACGTGTTCAATAGCCAATATGTCTCAAGAATCTCCTCCATTAAGAATGGTAAGTTGAATTACTGATTCTTGCTTTACTATTTCCTGAGTGTTTAACCTAACCCAATTATACACAAAACAAAATATTTCCCAGGCAGCATGTAAGTGCAATTATAAATATTTTAAATTCAAGGAGAGGCTGGAAGAAAAACTTCACAGCTTTTGTGCAAGGTACGTTTTTGAGTGTCTCAATAACAAAACTACCAAAATCACCATTTTCAGATGTATTAGACATTCGAGAGCTGACTTTCCTATAATTAAAACCAGACAGTCATTTAATCACATTGAAGTGTGGAAGATTTTGAAGGAAGGACACTCAATAGTGTCAATCACTAACTTGTAGAGACTGCAAAGCCTTGATTGAAGACCAGTCATCCCTGATGCCAAAAGGATACACTTCTTATCTATGTTGGACTTCTTGGATACAAAGCATTATGCATTTTACCAGAACATTTTGCACAATGTATAAATAACATTAATTTCGTGCCTGGTTATGCAATGATTTCTGTGTTGTGTTTTCAGAAAATATTATTTCACGTACAGGTTTGTGTCAGACTTTTCAAATTACATATATAACATAAATTGTGAGTGTATACCTTCCATTTCAAGCAGTTTCTGTAACGATGCTGGTGAGAAAGTGTTCATAAATTTGTTTTTTGCTTCCCCTGAAAATTTCTGTTAATGATACTTCTAGCTTTCATAATGGAAAGAGTATTTAAATATTTGTTTAGGATTTTAAATTTTGATAAAGGAACTGTGCTAAGACAATTTAGGTAATAGCGGATGGCTAAATAGTGTGAGTTAAAATTTGGAGAGCCCCGAGTTAGGGAAGTTATGGAGAAGTAGAGAAAATAATGTGAATAATTTTTGGAAAGTGGTAAGAAAGAGATTAGATAATATAGAAATACAAAACATATTTAGCATGATAGCCGAAAAGAGATACTTAGTTTTTTACATACCTATAAAAACACATGGGGAAAAGAAAAACATGTGGATAATGCAAATAAGGACGAGCAAGAAAGCATTGCATAGGTATGAACAGGAGTATGGAGTCTAAGAAGTTTAAGAAAGCGTATACCTCAAAATCAATGCCCCGTATGTGCTGGAAATGAAGATGTCAAACATATAATATTTAGGTGCAAAGGTACAGAAATTTGGAGAAAAGAGTTTCTTAAAAGGAAATGGTTTAAGGTAGATAGAAATATTGCTATAATTGAAATGATTCCAAAAGATAGTAAGAGTATAGGGCAATACTTGAGTTAAGTTAAAAACAAATGGATATGGTCAGTGAACAGACCAGCAAATATGGTTAAATAAGATTAAGGAATAGGAAGTAAAGTAAGTAAATAAAAGGAAGTATTGTAATATGAATATGACTGGTAAAGTGCCAGGGCTGAATGCCGGTCATATTACTTGTACTTTACTTGTATAAGGCTTGGTACAATAAAGATTATTATTATATTATTATTATCTTTCCCATGTCAATGCCTCAATTACGCTGTGTGGATCGTAAAAAACCAATGTTAAGAGAATACATTCAGCCGAAATGAAATTCCTTAGAGAGGTAAAAGAATGCACAATATTGGATAGATATAAAAACGAAGATAAAAGGTATGAACTAAACCTACTGCCAGTTATAGAGAAGATAAAAAATACAGGACTCAATGGTCAAACCATTGAGTAGAATGAATAAGGAACGACTCGATTGAGGCAGTATTTTATATCACAACACTGTGAATGCCAGAGTGATTTTAGTATAAATTAACATTATTGTATGACAATGATTTGAGATGTTTGTTAGTCATAAGCATTGTTAGGAAATAAGTTTACACGGCCTATCTGAAACTGACAATAGGAGCGGGTAGCAATGAAGCGATGGGGTGAGTTGTTTATCAATTAGAAGAGACAAACAAACGACGTCAGGGTAGCGTGCCTTTCTTTAGAAATGGAGGGAATATCTTCCCTAGAGCATATGTTTTAGTAATTATGATTGGCTTATAAAGTAGACGCTAATGTTGGCGCGCTTTAGTAACCAATAGCAGCTCGATTATAATGTTTAGGCATATCGGGGTGAGGGAGTCTAAATTCTTGAGCCAACGACAAGTATCGCGCAGTTCTACAGAATCAGTCACAAGGCAAACGTCGCGCAGTTCTAAGAAATATCTCCCGCGAGTTACACGTCAGGAAGTTCTAAGGAAGCATTCACGAAGTACACATTACGCAGTTCTACACAATCTCTCGCGTCGTAACGTTAGTTACAAAATGTGAAATACGCGAATTAATAGTGCGCGGCAAATAAGTGATTGTAGTTACATTCGAAAATATACAGTTTCAGTCAGGCGTGTATCAAGATTAAATATGTGAAATTAATTAAGTGTGACGGCAATAAAAGTGTAAAAACAAATTCTTTTATCAGTATTATCTTTTAGTAACAACTCCTTTCCGTTTACACACCCTGTTCAAGAGATATTTGCTCGACTGAGTAGTAATAGCTAGCCGGAGGACAAAGAACCCAAAATTCAGAACAGTAAAACAATAACAGGCGCCAGCAAATAAGATAACACTACAGAATACTGCGACACGATTTATAAACCACGAGGGAGAAGAGACGTTGGTCGACCAACAGCAAGATGGCGAGTAGAGGACGGAACAGGACATTCCCCTACTCCATAAATAGAAGAGGAAGACCTTTCTTAGAATTAATTGTTCTTCCACACAAGCCATGTGTTGGGCAAGTTTGGAAAGGTAGAATCAGACAACTGAAAATTGTAATGCCATCGCGGAGATTTGAACCATGGATCTCCCTCTGGTTGCTATAACCACTGAGCTACCATGTCGGTACGACGTTCAATTTCCCAACTGATTCGTATTTTTCCGGATAAACCACAAAGATATCTCATATTGTACTGAGATGACACACCACAATGCCGGCTTACAATACCGTAAGTACTTTAAGTCCAGGACTTCATAGTTTCGTCCACTATTAGATCAATTAATGAAATTGGTTTGTTCTTTCACTATCCGGGAGATCCGTGGTTCAAATCCCGGCGATGGCATTGTATTTTTAGTCGTCTGATTATACCTTTACAGACCTTTATTAAATGAGGGATATTATTATTAAATGTCTGATGTTTTACACTCCCATGATTTCCTCTACTCTTGTGCAAACTATTTTTACAAAAGCTTATTCTCCATATGCTTCATGTTAATCGAGATGTTAATCTTATTGCTAATTTTCTTGTAGGTGCAAGGGCAATATGGTAGTATTTAAGCGATAGTCAAATCTTTTAAGCGCTGGTTCCTATGTGGCGCATTCCATTCTCTCTGTATGTCCAGGACATAAAAAAAATTAATAACGAATTCCCATTTGAGAAAATAAGTATTGAGAAACTTAAGGGAATAACAAGAAATATCTCGAAAATGGTTCACTCAACAAAAAAATGTATATGACATAAATTGTGTATTTTAACGTGATCTACATTTTTTGTATAGTAAAATTTTGTCTATCTCTTATGGTTTACTAGTTATGCAAAAGTCGTTCACAATGAAGAATACTTTTGGAGACATTCCCAGAAAATTCAAGATACACATTTTATTTATCATAAAAATATGTTAAACATATGATATTTTAATCAAAAGCCATTTTTGAGAAAATTAAAATTTTCGAAAAATGTTCCATGTAAAGGGTAATCTTGGGTGGGGGAATTTTCTTGAAAACCTTCGTGTCGCATCTCTGGAAGATACTGAACCTAAATACCAAGTTTGGTGTTTATCCGACTGTTCGTTTCTGAGTTATGCTGTTCACAGACACATACACGGATATGTTTCCAAAAATGTTTTTTTTTTGGATTCAGGGGGCCTTAAAACATATATTTCCGGTGAAATCTTGGTATCGAATTTTTGGGTGGAATACAATACTTCCCCTAATTACTATACGCAGTAGAGAAAGTAAAAATATATTGGTACTGGTATTCCGTGCGTATCGCACCGTTGTAAGCAGACTTGATTCTCTTTTGTTTTGCTGAGTCATAGTTGCTAAATCGTGATCAATTATATATGCATTATATTATCTAATCTCAACAAAAAGTAAAAGCCGCCTTCACAAGATGTAGTTTTATCTCCTATGAGTTCGTATCTATATAGGTATTGTAAATCATTTCTTAGTCTTTTTGATATAAGTTCTTTTATAGCCCATGTCCGTCTGAGGAATAGGGATTTTCAATGGTGAAGAGTTGTTGGATTCGTTTTTGAGATTAGCCTACATATACATACATACATTCATTTTCTGTCTTTATAATATTAGTGCACATTTAAACAGGTGTCCCTCCCTGTGGGAGAACAAGAATTTAGACGTTAATATATAAATGATAAACTGATTCATGTCATTCATCCGGTTCAAAATAACAGCAAAAACCAATTTGAATCCCTCCATTAATGCATATGTCAATCACATATGACTGTGCGCTGACAATCGCTCAAATATTCAAAGCACGCCATAAAAATAGCAACTGGAGAGGAGGTTTCAACAACACAAACAGACTCCATAGCATCCAAATGGCTAAAAATTATCACCGTTACCAACTAAGTAAAAACTAAATTGATAAATAGCGACTGCAAGAAGTAAAAGTTCTACGCGTTACAAAAGAACCAGGAAGCCAAATTAATTGAGACAATGATATTATCCTTAATATGCAGAAAATATAATAGTACATTATGCCACAGGCCTATTATAGTGGTAGTAATTAAGAGTATATCTTTAAAACTAGTGGTAGTTTTCTTAAGACCATCTTAATTATCATTATAAAGTTGCATAGGACTGTTTTTGGTGGACTACACTTAGTTTCAAAACCGAGTTTTTACATAAAGATCTTAGCTTGTTAATAGTGCGTAATTAAATTCTGATATGATGGCAATGCTGATATTGAGCGTGTTTGTGAGTAATGCAACACATGGCAGCATTATTGGGTCCACGCCGTATTTATTGATTCTTTGCAGGTAACGCAAAAGCAACATTTAAAGCCAAGGAAATTAACTAAAAAAGTCTGATGTGTTACACTCACATGACTTTCTCTACTCTTGTACAAACTATTTTTACAAATGCTTATTCTCCATATGCTTCATGTTAATCGAGATGTTAATCTTATTGCTAATTTTCTTGTAGGTGCAAGGGGAATATGGCAGGCTTCAAGCGATAGTCAAATCTTTTAAGAGCTGGTTGTTATGCGGCGCATTCCATTCTCTTTGCATGTCCAGGACATAAAAAAAATGAATATCGAATTCCCATTTGAGAAAAGTATAAGTGTTGGAAAATTTAAGGGAATAACAAGGAATATCTCGAAAACGGTTCACTCAAAAAGAAAATGTATATGCCATAAATTGTGTATTTTAATGCGATCTACATTTTTGTGTAGTAAAACTTTGTCTATCTCTTATGGTTTACCAGTTATGCAAAAGTCGTTCACAATGAATAATACTTTTGGAGACATTCCCAAAAAATTCGAGATATACATTTTCTTTGTCATGAAACTATCTTAAATAGATGATATTTTAATCAAAATCGTTAGAGCCATTTTTTAGAAAATTAAAATTTTCGAAAAATGTTCCATGTAAAGGGTAATCTGGGTGGGAGGATTTTCTTGAAAACCTTCGTGTCGCATCTCTGGAAGATACTGAGCCTAAATCCAAGTTTGGTGTTTATCCGACTGTTCGTTTCTGAGTTATGACAGCAACACATACAGACACACACACGGACGTGTTTCCAAAAGTGCTTTTTTGATTCAGGGGGCTTCAAGACATATATTTCCGGTGAAATCTCGGCATGGAATTTTTTGGTGGAATACAATACTTCCCCTACTTACTATACGCAGTAGAGAAAGCAATTATTATAATATTAAAATTACAACTAAGAATTATGTGGGGAATGGATGCCGGTAGAATGTTAGAAGCTGGGACTGCTACTTTGAAGGTGTTAAAAGGTATGGGCGATAGGAGAGCCTCCCGATCTGCCGAGTAAGATCTTAATGACTCGCTGAAGTATTATGGATGCCATAACAGTTCAGTTACCTCACATGTAATCGGCGTATTATAGTGTGACTAAAAAGTAATTATCATATACGTATTTTCAAAATTTAGCCGATTTTTCATTTTACTAATTTTATAATTCTTAAAGCCTGCTTCTATACCTAACACGTGTAAATACTAATGACAGGGGTGCACCTTATAGGCAGGTAAATGGCTTTTCAAAACAGCTCCATAACTGTTGCAGATATTGAGTTTTAAGTATTAACTGATTATTCATTCATTGTTATTATATTGCACTAATTAGGAGAGCTATTAAAAACTAATTAAATAATTACAGATTACACGCTACAGTCTTTATAAGGTGCACTCTCAGCTCAGTTGGAGTTTTATACGTAGGAGCTGGAAGAAGATTTAGTTGTATATTTCAGGTTTGTTTGAAAATGCTACAAAATTATGAGTAGTTTATATTGTAGGATTTTTAGGATATTTACTTTCTCTAGTGCTTGCCTGCAGTAAGTACAAGAAGTATTATATTACCCTCAGAAATTCGTGATTTTATCATAAGTATTATAAGTATAAGATTCCTTGAATCCATAAAATTAATTTTAAAAATGGCCCATGTGTGTGTGTGAGAAAGAGAGAGAGAGATAGAACAGCATAACTCAAAAACAAAAGAATATTCCGGATGCGACAAGAAGATGTTTTTAAGAAAATTTCCCCACCCAAAAGTACCACTTATATGGAACATTTTTGAACATTTTAATTTCCTAAAAAATGGCTGTATTGAGTTTGATTAAAATACCAGTTGAAAGGGGATATACTACACACACACACACACATATATATATTCACATACAGACATACAAATCAACATCAAACAAGAATTGTACATAGTAATATAATTCAGCAAGAAATATGTTAGAATATTTAGCAGCCAGGAGATATACAAAGCAAATTGTAACAGATAGGTAAGGACGGGCGAGCTAGCTAATTCCAGGTAGAAGTACACCTCCTTTAACCGAGCTAATGAGCACGGAACTTGAAGTAATTACAAGGAATGGAAAAAGACATATATAGAAAGGAGAGAGACAGAACACTGAATTTGCTTTCGGACGTGTCACTGCTACGCGTGTGCGAAAAGTTTTGGAGCAGAATATTTTCATATATAATAACGTAATGCGATCTGTGCTCCATTTAGAAATGTCGTTACATTTTAAGGCGCAAAGGTGAGCATCACTAGGTTTGAGTATAAAAGGGGTAAGCAGGCCCCAAATTTTCACTCTCTTATAGAATCTCTTCGACACTCAGTGATACTCTGTGGACGACGGATGAACGCGTGTGCAGTTAGATTAGGCTCCTAATTTATGATTATGGTGGGAGTTGTTACAGATGGGAAAAGCTAGCCGCCCTTAGGTATTTTATTGATAATAAAGTACATTTTAAGGAAAACTCAGTGTACTTGAATTTGCCTCAGCTACGAAAACCTAAAATCAGTGAAATTATTTAGATAGGTAATTTATTAGGAATGCAAAAATCATCAGCCGCTGAGCAGAAGTGACCGGAGACCAGAACACTGCACCAGAGGACATAAACCAAGAGGACCAACGATTTCCCTCTACAAATGACTCCCAAAGTTTTCCTGTTACAATATGCTTAAGATATTCTCATGAAAAATTAAATATGTATATTGTACTTTCTGAGAATAGTCTCTTCATATTGGATCACATTTGCAAATTGGAAGAGAAAGACAAAACCTTACTACACCAAAAATGTAGATCTCGTTAAAGGACACAAGTTGTCTTTTTTTGAGTTAGCCATTTCCGAGATATTCCTTGTTATTGGTGTGGGATTTCAAATAATTATACGTTTCTCAAATGGGGAGTCATTAATGGTTTTTCCCCCTCTCTCGTTACCACGGTAAAGAATGTAACTTCTAAGCCATCGCATAGGGACACTTCTTCTTTTTCGGTTCATCCTCCCCGTTTGTATGACTTACACATCCCGCAAGACTTACAAGCCAATGCCTCTGTAAGGGAGTACACAGACATGAATCGTACAGAAGAACCAGGATGGGTAATCAGCCTGAAGAGAGCTAAGAAAGAGATGATACGAAATGACGGTGAAATGCATGAAAGGAAAGTTGATGACGGAGGATTTGGTGGAATGAATGACGGAGGAAACCGGATAACTAAAGAAAATCCGTCTAGACGCCGTTCCGTCCACCACCAAGCCCACATACGGCTCCCTGGAATCGAACCCGTGTTGCCTTGGTAGGAGCCGAGCGGTCTAAAAACTTGACTATGGCGCGCCCTCACATTGGGACATGCTCTTTAAAAACCTGACTATCCCTTTACCTGCTTATCCTACAACAAAATGTCTAAATTTGAATTGAAAGGTTATCTGGACTAACAAGGTGGCTAGAATAATAATAATTATGTAAAAATACTTTGTCGAAGAGTAAGTAGAGAAATTTGTGTGAATGCAACGCGAAATGCCCATTAATGGCAGAATGTAGAGAAAATATTGGAAATGCACCTGAAATGTAACGCCGAAGCAACGTCATCGGAGCGAGCGATCCCTTTATTGACAATTGGCACACTTATTGAACATTTGTAGTTTTATTGACGCTGCATTAATGAAACAGCTCACCAGGCATGAATATGGATAACCTCTGACTTCCGCACAACTTAGCTTCTAGGGCACCGTTTTATATACACGTTTCCATAGATATTAAAAGTGTCAACGGTATTGTTTGGCAGATGTAAGTACGAGGGCGAATCGAAAAATAATGCACAATAATTATTTACAAAAAGTTTAATAGTTAAAACCAAAAAAAAAAATCACAAATGAGCTTACACCTTTTACCTAATTTTCGGCATAGTCACCAAGTTACTCAACACATTTCTCCCATCGTGATACCAGTTTCAATATGCCCTGATCGTAGAAGTCCGTTTCCTTGGAGTATAGCCATCTGCGGACTGCTGATTTCACTTCCGCATTTGTCGCAAAGCATTGGCCGGCCAGGAATTTCTTTATGGGGCCAAAGAGATGAAAGTCCGACGGTGCAAGGTCCGGACTGCATGTGTGCACGTTAGAGCACCTACAAACAAAATGTGGTGATTTTATGACGAACAGAACAGTAACATGGGGGCGAGCATTGTCATGAAGAATTTTGACGTCGTCAGCATTCATGTTGTAGCGTTTGTCGCGAAGGGCACAACGCAACTTCACCAAAGTTTTCATGTAGACTGCAGCATTCACAGTGGCCCGTGTTCAAAAAAGTTCACCAATACAACAATATGCATATCCCAGAACACCGTCACAGGCACTTTCCTAGCAGATTGAGTCACTTTTAATTTTTTCTTCACTGTGGAAGCAGCATCTTTCTACGCCATGCCTGCCTGCTTGGTTTCGGGAATGTAGTGATATGCCCAGTGACGATTCCTTTCAGAAAGTCATGCCCTTCTGCGGTGTGCTACGTTAAGTGATTCCAAGCCTGTCATCATTCGCTTGTGGTTGTCTGTCAGGTTCTTAGGCATCCAGTGAGCACTAACTTTACGAAATTTCAACGTGTCATCAAAAATATCGTACACTGCACCATAGGAAATGTTAAACTGTTGCAATGGTTTGCAGTTGTACACGCCGGTATCATTGTGTCTTTCATCGTTTAAAGGCCACTGTTCAATACAGTTATTGGAAAACGTGGTGTGCTTTATTTTTCTTTCTAAATACATTATGAGCTACGGATGAAGCCGGAGACGAAATGGATGACAAATGCTGGAAAATTACCAATAGTATTAGAAGGAACAGCTATGGAATATGTGGTGTACTACATCTACTTAGAACAAAGTATTTCGATGAGGGGAAACGACGAGTCAGAGATCAAACGAAGAGTCAGCGAAGCCTGGAGACAATTCTGGAGCTTGAAGGATATCATCCTAAACAAATACCTAAATCTGAATCAGAAGACACAAGTCGTGTGTAATTCCAGTGCTCATATACGGATGCCAGACGTGGTGCTTCACTACGTGTCAAAACAAAAGCTCCACAAGAGTGCTAGAGAAAGATGGAACGGAAAACACTGAACATCAGCCTTTAAAATAGAATATGAAACACAGAAATCAGAATAATGACAGGAATGCAGGACGCATCAGCACACGCACGACAACTCACGTGGCAATGGGGAGGCCATGTAACAAAGATGGACAGCAGAAAATGTGCCCACACGACCACAGTTTGGGACAACAGCTCGGGAAAAGAAGATAGTCAGACGAACTGGTACGAGGAGCTGGAAGAAGATGAACCATCTAGTCAAGGACCGCCAACTATGAATGGAAGTCACCGCCAAGGACTTAAAACTACAGCCTACATTATTATACTAACGACTAATTGATGTTGGACAAAACGTTGATGAAAAGGGTTAAGTGAAAAGCCAAGTAGAAGGTTAATTCTCCCATGAGCTGGCTCACCTTGGGAGTTTTTACATGAGCTACTCTATTTAGAGTAGGAGGCCATTGTCCTCAAGGGATGTAAGGCTACCTTATCTTAACTTATCTGATCCTGATAAATCAATATTAAAATAAAGTAGACAGAGAGCCGTATGCATAAAATGTAGTATTACCTTTTGTTTTACTTATAGAAATAGATCGAAGGAATAACATGTGCCTCATTTCGTATGCATAAACAGTAAACTAATGCTAAGCACTTTATACTTATTATTACTCTATTTATTTTACGTCGCTTTAACTCCTTGGTCAAATCGCGATTGATCTGTTAATGTATAACTCTTACAACGATGTGTGATGTACAGTTAGCCTTCTAGGTCTCATCCATATAACGATCCGCTCCGTCAGGTGTACAGAGAACCTAGCGCATAGCTACCGGATCTTCTGCCTCGTACCGTGCAGATGCAATTAGGGTGCCGATCAGTCTAACCGCCACCCCTACAGAGAAAGGCGGACAGTTAGCCTTCTAGGTCTCATCTCTGGGATTGCCATCTTGCTTCGTCACGTGCCCACAGAGACCCCAGCGCATGGCAGACAGATCTTCTGCTTCGTTCCGTGCATATGACATTAGGGTGCCGTCCAGCCAAACTGCCGCCCTCACACAGAAAGGCGGACAGTTAGCCTTCCACATCTCATCCCTGGAAATGCCATATTGCTTCGTCACGTGCCCACAGAGATCCCAGCGCATGGCAGCCGCATCTTCTGCTTCGTGCCGTGCAGATGCGTAGAGTGACGTTCCGTGCCGTTATATTGTCTACGGATAGATGGAATAGCATTCGCTATTAACACTTATTTTCATTTTACTATTGTTTTAGACTTAAGGTGGAACTTTGGATCGTGATATTCAATATCCAACCCGATATTTACCTTGGCGACTGAGGGAAGCCACGAAATGCCCCAGACAGATTGGTCGGCCCATGGGATTTGAACCCGGAGCCTACCGAATGGGGCCATAGACATCCCGCTCGATAACTTTACACTTCTATGTCATAGTTTTACCTTTCGATAATAATCAAACAGATTATAGAAGGCGGCAAACAAATAATTGGAAAATCTAGTATCAACATAACCTGTGATGTAAAACATCTAAAATGTCTGAGAAATATGAGAACAAGGAGAACATATACAGTAAATTTTCTGAAGCAATATCCAATGCTAATGGATAACTCTTAAAGCCCTGCAGTAAGAAATAAGCAAGCTTCAAGAATACAGAAATTAAAGACGACAATGTTGCCAACAAAATAATCACTTAACCACTCCAAACTCTGTTTGTCGAATAGATATTAATGCTTAAGTGAGAATCTCTAGACTGTTTTATTTCTTTAATAGTAGATTATGATACGATACAAGTGCTAAAAGTAGGGTTTTATTTTGCGAGTAGGAATGTTTGCGAAACGGAGGCCATAGGTCTCCAC
Source organism: Deroplatys truncata (assembly GCA_030765065.1). Taxonomy (NCBI): domain Eukaryota; kingdom Metazoa; phylum Arthropoda; class Insecta; order Mantodea; family Mantidae; genus Deroplatys; species Deroplatys truncata. The sequence continues at coordinate 163,559,529 of CM060980.1, forward strand.
ACTTTTCATTCTTGTGGCATATACTACTTTTAGACAGCGCTAGAAGTTGTAAAACAGCGGTAATATTATATTTATTCCTGAAACTAACAGAGATCACGTTTAGAACGCTGTTCTTGAAACAAGAGAAATGTTTTGTTGATTCGCTAGCAGTCATTTTCAGTAAAATAATTTTGAGCATGTTTTGCCTTACACCACGAAATGAAGCGACTAAATGCTATGTCATATTGCTTTCTGGATCTGTTGGATAAGTATTTGTAGGTATGTTTTTAATTATATATATATATATTATATATAGTTTAAATTAATTATACTTTTTAGAGATCTCATCCTGGTCTTGACAAGTTTTTAGTATAGAATCAATTGAAAAATTCAATACCACAACCGGGATTTGAACACGGTTCTCCCGCTCCCCGTGCGGTTGTTCTAACCACTGAGGTACTGTGACAACATGCTGGTGGAGCACTAAATTCCCCAATTGACTTAAGGTGTTTTTCAGAGAGACACAAAATTATATATTTAAATTTTTAAAGAAAACCTTAAGAAAACCATAGGCACGCAGTATTAAAGTAATATGCGATGGTAGGTCACCATTAACATTGTCATCTCTAGTGAGATGTCTTGTTGCTCTATCGGGCCAATTTTTGCAAATGTTTATTTGGATTAAACGTAGTAGATGTATCACACCAGATTTTTACTTTCTATATGACCTACATAGTAAGTAGAGAAGGTATTGCATTCCACCCAAAAATTCAATACCGAGATTTCACTGGAAATACATATTTTGAGGCAGTATTTTTAACACTTGAATAATTTCAATTAAATTATATAATATATAATTCAATAACAGCCCGCCTTGAAGCAATATGTATGTAATAATTTGTAAAAATGTATGTAACAGTCATTGCAAATGATTATATTATTGTAAACATGTTCAATAGTGTTATGTGAATGCATTACGTAATTTAATAATGTAAGAGCTGTGAGAATAATATGTTTAAGGTTGCTAACAATGAGGTAACAATGAGGTAACCTTGAGGCAATAATGAGTTTGAGAGTTTGAATGCTACTGGTAATGATTTTGTGACAGTTTAAAAATAGCAAATCAACAGCCAGAAAAAACTTTAGTAAAATGCAGGTATTCTATTGGACTAGGATTATCCAATCAGAGACATGAAATACAGAAAGTTAAAAGTTTGTACGGTTGAAATATGTTCAGTTGCCTGCAGACCTTGGTAGTAACCGGATGGAAGATCTGTTCCCTAAAGAAATATTACGTATTCGTGTGAAACGAAAATTAAATATAGGCGATAGTAAAGTGCAAGTATTAAATTAAAGAATGTCACAGCTCTTAATATCAGTATAGTGCTATTTAATTTGTGTCAAGGATTTAATAAAAAGAAGTGAATTTAAACTTAAAATCTGTGTAAAGCCTACATTCTTGTTGCACCACGCCCTGATTAAGAGAACAGTGTCTCTAAAACAATAATGACGCGGCCGAGGCATACATAAACATAAATACTATCTATAGAAGCAGTTTAATAACAAAGTTAATATTTATTTTTAAACTTGGGGCGTAACAACAAAAATACATCTTCAAATAGGCTTCACATACGTAGTAGTATTATGTAACTAACAATACAATTTCAAATTAACGCCCAAAGCGTGGTGCAAACTCCAACATCAACTTCAACAACAATCCACTTCAAATTGACGTCCATACTGCTAAATAATTAAATAAACTCCAAGAACAATACTACTTAAATTTTGAGACCCCCAAATCCAGAAAAGCGTCCATGTGTGTGTGTGTGTGTGTGTGTGTGTGTGTGTGTACAGCATTACTAAGGAACGAAAAGTCAGTTAGGTACCAAACTTGATATTTCAGTTCAGTATAGGATGCGACGCGAAGATTTTCAAGAAAGGTCCTTCACCGCAAACTACCCATTATATGGAACATTTTTCTAAGCTTTTGGTTTTCTAACGCTCTTGGTTAAAATACCATACATTAAAATTGTGATAAATAAAGTGTATATCTTGATTTTCTGAAAAGAGCCTGTTAAGTCCTCTTCATTTATTCGGAAGGAATTTTTTATAATCTTGTATAACTGCTAAACGTCAAGCGATAAACGGAAACGAACTGCACAAAAATTGTAGATCTCTTTAAAACACACAATTTATGTCAAATAGCTTTAAGCAATTCCTTAGATATCCGTTCGAACTGTTCGTACTTGATCATACTTTTTAAGTTATATCAACATTCAGTTGTTTCTCGCGATTGCATGGAAGAAACAGTATGGAATTTTAAGGCCAGCGTGTAGCGTCCAGTTCATTTTGGATAAAAATGAAGTAGATAGAAAAATAAGCTTTAGTAAGATTAATTTCTATATCCACTATTAAACGATAGAGGGTAGAGAAGGTCATGTAAGTGGGTCACATTAGACATTTATTTTAAAGTAATTTTTCCTTTTAAATCAGTGTATCCCAGTGAAATCTCTATATCTAGTTATTAGTAGAATACCTATTTTCTGCACTTATTATACATTCAAAAGTTACGCTCAAAAGAAAGAAGATTCCTTATGGTACACTGTTTTTGTGATTACACCTATCCCTTCTTCCAGAATAAAAAGAGGACTATGATTGCTTTCATTCGGGAATCACTGAAGAATGCAACCGCAAAGATTTCGTATCGATATATCAGGGATGAATATCGAACAAATAATTTTATCACGGGTTTTGCGGTGGATTATTTACATCAAGTTTGATTGATTGAATCTGGCAGTTATAAACCGATCTGAATTGGCACCCAGGATAAACATGTCGTCCAAATGGGATGCAGAACATTTCTAGGCTTACATTCCGCTAAAAACAAAGGGTGCTTGATACTGAATTCTATTGAAAAAGGTTCAAAAATAGTTTTTTAAACTTTTCATACAAAATCCAAAAAAATGTAGTCAGGATCAGCTCACGGTTTAACCTTTTTGGCCAACGAGCAGGATGCCTCAGGTGGTGACGTCTGTGACTTGCATTTGGGAGGTCCCGGGTTCAATTCCTGGCGACCACCCACTCTGACCCGTAGGATTTTATGGGGGTTTACCTGGGTCGTCACGCGAATGCTGGATTTCTTTTATTCTCCGAATTTCCTGTCCCTCAATTTCATTACATTTATCATTTCATTCACACTTCACCCCGTTTTTACTGTTAAAGGTTGGAAGTGCCGGCGATGGTGTTTCGGTGCAGCGTGACAGGGAAAGGGGATATTCTCTGTGCACTGCTCCGAATTTCGTCTTCGACTGGTTGCAGGCGTATAAGGACCGCCCCCTAGGGAAACTTTGGAGACTGTGTGGGGCGTGATCTCCGTTGTCTGTCCAACCGCAGAGGAGCCTCGGTTTAGAAATTGTAGGGTCCCTGTCATTGCTGTGCTAATACTGCTAATTCAGGCCGCTCGGTGTCTCCTTCGACTTATGACTCCCACCCGGGGCGTCCCCCCACGCGGCATCGGTTCAATATCCTTATTGGATCGATACGGAATCCTCCACTTCACAATCTATTTCGATCCAATGTAACCCAACCTTTCTGCCCACTTAAGTACCCAACGGTGGCGTTTAAATGGACGTGCACATACACTAGGTGATCAAAAGTATCCGGACACCCCACAAAGAAACGTTTTTCATCTTAGGTGCATTGTGCTGCCACCTACTGCCTGGTACTCATTATCCGCGACCTCAGTAGTCATTAGACATCGTGAAACAGCAGAATGGGACGCTCCGTGGAACTCACGGACTTCGAACGTGGTCAAGTGATTGGGTGTCACTTGGTAACAGAAGTCTGTACGCGAGATTTCCACACTCCTAAAGATCCCTAGGTCCACTGTTTCTGATGTGATAGTGAAGTGGAAACTAAAGGGACATGTACAGCACAAAAGCGTACAAGCTGACCTCGTCTGTTGACTTACAGAGACCGCCGACATTTGAAGAGGGTCGTAAAGAGTAATAGGCAGACATATATCCAGACCATCACACAGGAATTATAAACTGCATCAGCATCCACTCCAAGTACTATGAAAGTTAGGCATGAGGTGAGAAACCTTTGATTCCATGGCCGAGCGGCTGCTCATAAGCCACACATCACACAGCAAAATGCCAAACGACGTCTCGCTTGGTGTAAGGAGCGTCAACATTACACGATTGAACAGTGGCAAAACGTTATGTGGAGTGAAGAATCACGGTACACAATATGGCGATCCGATGACAGGGTATGGGTATGGCGAATGCCCGGTGAACGTCATCTGGCATCGTGTGTAGTGCCAACAGTGAAATTCGGAGGTGGTGGTGTTATGCTGTGGTCGTGCTTTTCCTAGAGGGGGCTTGCACCCCTTGTTGTTTTGCGTGGCACGATCATAGCGCAGACCTACATTGATATTTTAAGCACCTTCTTGTTTCTCACTGTAGAAGAGCAATTCTGGGACGGCGATTGCATCTTTCAACACGATCGAGCACCTGTTCATACTGCACGGGCTGTGGCGGAGTGGTTACACAACAATAACATCCCTGTAACGGACTGGCCTGCACAGAATCCTATATAACACCTTTGGGATGTTTAGGAACGCCGACTTCGTGCCAGGCCTCACCGACCTACATGGATACCTCTCCTCAGTTCCGCACTCCTGAAGAATAGGCTGTCATTCCCCAAGAAACCTTCCAGCACCTGATTGAAAGTATGCCTGCAAGAGTAAACGCTGTCATCAAGGCTAAGGGTGGGCCAACACCATATTGACTTCCAGCATTACCGATGAGGGCACCACGAACTTGTACGTCATTTTCAGCCAGGTGTCCGGATACTTTTGATCACGTAGTGAAATTTCCAGCGGTTCTAACAGATTTAAAATCGTCTTTGGATCCTTCTGACGTTTACGTAACGCTATTACAGCTATATGATTGTCTTTCACAGGCCATTCCATCTTGAAACAAAGATAAATGTTGAATATCGATAGATATTACTGCTGAGGAAGGATGTTAATTCACAATAAAAATTACGGAAGCCACTGCGTAGTTTCGCCAATCAAGAGATAAGGGGCAAAGTTTAGTGTCAGTATTTATGATAAGACTGAGTGTGTACGGATCACGTGAGTCTTCTCATACTGCGGATTGGTGACTAGGCAACCCTGCATTTTACAGACGATGCGAGGTGCAGCTGTGGACACCGTATTCATCAGCCCGCTGACTAGGACTACGCTGGTGCTTGTTAGCAACGTACTCTAATAGCGCAATGTTTAGCATGCTGGTAAGTTATGGTGAAGGTTGGAAGTTCAAATCACGTCTGCAAATAAATGCATATTTTATTCATTGTGCTCATGTTTCGAGAACGTTCTAGCAAATGATTTCTTTCCGAATGCACTAGGAAGTGGATTTGCATATTCTAACAAGTAACAAATTGTGTTTTAATAAAATTTACATAATTAAACTAATTAAGTAAAACGACATTTCAAAGTCAAACTCCTTAAATTTACTTAACACAAAAAGTACTTTAAAGTGGCAGTATTTGAACCTGGGACTCATACTGTTGTGCTACGAGTGCAAGTCCTGCACGCACAGCGGTGCAAAGCAGTCATTTCGGCCGAAATTGATAATATGCGATGCAGTGGATATTGTTTACGGCATAGTCTGTACAACGCCGGACTGCATAACTTCTCAATCCGCAGACTGAGAATATTCACCCGGTATAAAATCTGTAATCCAGGTATTTCCGGAATGATATATCTCGATTAAAATATAGTAGATAGGAAACTAAATTTTCGTAAGAACAATTTGTATACTCATTAAAGAAGGACAAAGGGTAGAGGAAATAATGTCAATGTAACAAGATTTTTTAAAATGTGTTTATTATACATTTATTGAATTGCTGAGTTTCCATGCAAAGAGTGGAATTACAATGCCAGCAAATAGCGCCCTGATTTTTTAAAACCGTGCACCTACAATGTAAGTAGAAAATAAGCTTTTGTAAAAATATTTGGCAGAAGGGCATAAACGATGTGTTAAAGGGGCCTAAAAACATGTATTTTCAGTGAAATATTGACATACAGAATATGATCTGGATACTAAAAAATCTGATGTGTTACACTCACATGACTTTCTCTACTCTTGGACGAACTATTTTTACAAACGCTTATTCTCCATATGTTTCATGTTAATCGAGATGTTAATCTTATTGCTAATTTTCTTGTAGATACAAGGGGAATATGGTAGGTTTTAAGCGATAGTCAAATCTTTTTTAAGCGTTGGTTGCTATGTGGCGCACTCCATTCTCTTTGCATGTCCAGGACATAAAAAATGAATAACGAATTCCCATTTGAGAAAAAGTATTGGAAAATTTAAGGGAATAACAAGTAATATCTCGAAAATGTTTGACTAAACAAAAAAAATGTGTATGACATAAATTCTGTATTTTAACGCATTCTACATTTTTTGTATAGTAAAATTTTGTCTCTCTCTTATGGTTTACCAGTTATGCAAAAGTCGTTCACAATGAAGAATACTTTTGGAGACATTCCCAGAAAATTCAAGATATACATTTTATTTGTCATGAAAATATCTTAAACATATGATATTTTAATAAAAATCGTTAGAGCCATTTTTGAGAAAATTAAAGTTTTCGAAAAATGTTCCATGTAAAGAGTAATCTGGGGTAGGGATGTCGCATCTCTGGAGGATACTGAACCTAAATACGAAGTTTGGTGTTTATCCGACTGTTGGTTTCTGAGTTATGCTGTTCACAGACACACAGACACATACAGGACATATTTCCAAAAATGCTCTTTTTGGATCCAGGGGGTCTCAAAACATATATTTCCGGTGAAATCTCGGTATCGAATTTTTGGATGGAATACAATATTTCCCCTACTTACTATAAGTAGTAGAGAAAGTATAAATATTTAAAATGATGATGTTTTAAAGGTGATTGTTGCTGCATTGAATAACTAAGGAGAAAATAACATTTTTTTTTAGATGGTTGAAACAGTGACTTTGCTGACATGTTAGAAACGACCCACGATATTCACATGTTAATCCGTTTGACAACGATGTTCATATTGTTCCTTATTAGAGGAAGTTGCTAGCGCAGCTCCATGTTGGAGCTTCTAACATGTCTGCATATTTTCATTCAAGCTGATATTTGCTAATTAGCTGTTAGATATGAGTAAGGAACCTCGCTAATGGGATCAATATGATTAGGTTCATGCACCACATGTATATCTTCTCTGCGGGGCCGGGCTATGCTACGTGAGCTTTTTGTGCTCAGGTTATCGATTTCGAACGCGGCTATACCCTCTTCCCCCTCTTATGGAATTCGCTAACCCTCTCAACCATCAAAAAATTATCATCAATCGTTCTTCGGTGTAAGGAATCGTTGTTGTACGTTCAAAAAAAATGACTCTTCAAGAACTCTTGGGCTTACCATTGCCAATTTTCCTTATCCGGAATATTTAATTGAAGCAGTATTTTTAACACTTCAATAATTTCAATTAAATTATATAATATATAAATTCAATAACAGCCCGCCTTGAAGCAATATGTATGTAATAATTTTGATGCAGTAATTTGTATCACAAATTATTTAAATGTAAAGAGTGATTATAGTATGAGTATGCATTATTATGTGACATTGATTTGAGATGTTTGTTGATTGTAATTTTTGTTGGGAAGTAAGTTTATACTGCCTTACTGAAACTGACAATAATAGCGTGCAATAATGCTGCGAGGGGGTGAGCTGTTTATAATTATTGGAAACGAGGAAGTTACGTAATGTTGGCGCGCTTTCCTTTAGAATCTTCTGGAACATTTCCCTAGAGCATATGTATTCATAATTTTCATTGGATATAAAGATAGACGCTAATGTTGGCGCGTTTTATTAGCCAATTGCAGCTCAGTTATAATCTTTAGGCATATCGCGGTGTATGAGTATAAAAGAGCTAGGTTAGAGGTAGACCCCGTCAGTTCATCAAAATTCTTTGTACACTACACGCCTTCATTCCTTCAGTTCGTCGAAAATATTTGTATGATACACGTCGCCTTTAGTCCAGCAGAAATATTACACGTCGGCTATCGATTTGCAAGTTACGCGTATAAGAGTTATGAAAAATCTCAAGTATGGTAAAGTTAATTATACAAAAGGTTGAAGTACGTGAATTAAAAGTGATCAGTAAGAAGTTGTTATAACAGTTTCAGTTTGGCGAGTGTCTAGATCAATGTGTAAATGTGATAGTGAAAGTGTTCGACAATAAAAGTATAAAAGAAATTCTTTCATCAGTGTTATCTTTGGATAAAAGATTCCTTTCCGTTTACACAACCTGTATAAAGAGAAGTGCTCGACCGAAAAGATCATAGCTAGCCGGAGGACAGTAAACCAAAATTAAATAAAATAACAGTAGCATTCTTTCAAACAAACACTAATACTACCGCAAATTACTAACACCAGATGGAGCTACAAACCTAACAAATAATTACGTTACAAAATGGCATCACCACGTGAAGTAAACACACATACACAAATAACATTATAAATTTACCATCGCAAATTGGCTCCCAAACATGGGGCTAAATAAATAAATAAATATAACAAGTATACCGCCGCAATTTATAAAATTGTATGTAACAGTCATTGCAAATGCTTATATTAATGTAAACATGTTCAATAATTGTATGTAAATGCATTAGGTAGTTTAATAATGTAAGAACTGTGAGAATAATAAGTTTAAAGTTGCTAACAATGAGGTAACAATGAGATAACCTTGAAGCAGTAATGAATTTGAGAGTTTAAATGTTACTAGTCATGATTAGAGCAACGATAATGTAAATTTTGTGACAGTTTAAAAATCGCCAATCAACAGGCAGAAAAAGCTTTAGTAAAATGCAGGTATTCTATTGGACTAGGATTAGCCAATCAGAGACCTGAAATACAAAGATTTAGAGATTTATGCGGTTGAAATATGTTCAGTTGCCTGTAGACCTTGGTAGTGACCGGATGGAAGATGTGTTCTCTAATGAAATATTACGTATTCGTGTGAAACGAAAATTAAGTTTACGGGATAACAAAGTACAAGTTTTAAATTAAATAATCTCATAGCTCTTAATATCAGCGTAGTGCTATTTAATTTGTGTCAAGGATTAATAAAAAGAAGAGAATTTAAACTTAAAATCTGTGCAAGCCTACATTCTTGTCGCACCACGCCCTGCCTAAGAAATACGTGACTCTAAAACAATACTGACGCAGCCGAGGCAAACATAAATATAAATAATATCTATAGAAACAGTTTAATAACAAAGTTAATATAATATTTTTAAACTTGGAGCGTAACAACAAAAATACATCTTCAAAAATCGGCTTCTCATACGTAGCAGCATATTACGTAACAAACAATCTTCTTCAAATTAACGTCCATACGTGGAGCACATCCTACTTCAAGTTGTCTTCCCAAATGCGGGCCTAACTTCAACAACTCCAACGTAAAGACAATATTCTACTTCAAGTTGGCACCCATACGTGGGGCATATCTACTTCATAATAGACAAGTAGTTACAAATTAATACAGGACAGTTCCTAAATTTAGGTGGATTTTTCTCAGTAAATTAAATTTTAAAAAACAGCACATGTACATTTTACTTCCCCTACCACATACCTACTAGAGGTAACAGGTGCTACATTCCACCCAAAATTCTATATCGAGATTTTACCACAAGTACATGTTTTGAGGCGCCATGAACCGAAAAATGTATGTACACCCGTGGACAAAAACAGTCGTGTCTTGTAGGTGAAATTTTTCAAAGTCTCGCGGCACAGCGCCTTGTTTACACCATACGTAATACAGTTGTATAGCCGTTGCAGCAAGCTTTTCTTCGCCATTACTAAACATAATACATTCCCTGTCTTATATGTAGCGATGTGGCGAAGCGCAGGTTACTTCTATGGTTATGACCGCAGGTCCACATGCAGCAAATACTTTTTTTCCTTCTCTTAATGTTTAATCAACACATAGCGACTACTTGTTTTCTATATATTCCATTTGATGCATTTAATAAAGTTCAAAATAGAATAGTTATCATGAATCAAAATACTGGCTTCAAAATTTTATCATGGCCACATATCTGTATCCTGTTAGATATGTTGGGATGGTCTAGGTGTGTTGCGGCAGCTTGACGATAGACTGAACAGTGTGTAATACACCGTAATACTTGAGAATATTTTGATTCCCTCTGTGAGGATAAGATGCCTTGATGGAATAGTTGAATTTGTATAAGATTCTGGGCACAAACTCAATAAGCTTGGAATGTTGTAGCTTCTCGTCCGCGTTACTACAGGATTTAATGTATTCTACAATCCGAAAATGAGGCCAGTTATGCGTGCTCAACGTTCATGAACCCAATATTAATTTTGATTATTTTTTATGTGTTTTAGAAGATAATAATTGATTTGTATTTATTTCTTTAGTTATTTAAAACGACAGCTTTAGTGGAATTGTATACACACTAATAAATAATAGAGATATAGAAAGTCATCTGAATGTAACGCACCTGATTTTATTCGGGGCTCCCAAAACTTTCCCGATGAATTCTGGACGTCAAACTTTTGGGTGAGGCAGTATTTTTAACACTTAAATGATTTCAGTCTAATTATATAATATATATAATTCAATAACAACCCGCCTTAAAGCAATATGTGCATGTAATAATTTGTAAAATGTATGTAACAGTCATTGTATATGTTTATATTATTGTATACATGTAATAATGTTATGTGAATGTATAACGTAATTTAATAATGTAAGAGCTGTGAGAAAAATAGGTTAAAAGTTGCTAACAATGAGGTAACAATGAGGTAACATTGAGGCAGTAATGAATTTGAAAGTTTAATGCTACTTGATTCTTTGAAGCAATAATGCAATTTTTGTGACAGTTCATAAAATAGCTAATCAACAACCAAAAAAAAGTTTTAGTTAAATGAAGGTATTCTATTGGAGTAGGATTAGCGAATCAAAAACGGAAATATAGCAATATTTACAAATTCAGAAGTCACTTGGTTGTAGACAGTGTTCCTAACCGGACGCGAGATGCGTCCTTGAGAAATTTTATACGTATTCGTGTGAGAAGAAAATAGTTTACGTGTTAAAAAATGCAAGTATTTAATAAATGAATCTTAGAGCTTTCTATATCAGTGAAGTGTTATTTAAATCGTGTCAAAAATTAATAAAAGGCAGTGAATTAAAAATTATAATCTGTGTAAGCCTACATTTTCAGCCGCACCACGCCTTGCAAAGGAATTCATGACTCTAACAATAATATTGACGCAGCCGAGGCAAACATAAATATATAATATTTAAAGAAACAGTCAAATTAAAAAGTTAATATTTTTAAATTTGGGACGATTGCTACCGGGTACCACACATGCGGTTGCAACTACTTCAAGTTCGGCTCCCCAACAGTTGAACTGCAATACAACCCCTGCTTCAAATTGTCTTTCCATACGTGAAGCAACTACCTACTTAAAATTGGTGCCCAAAACATGGGGAAAATAACAATACAACACCACCAAAAAATAAACTAACAACTTTATGGGTGGAATGCAATAGGTACTCGTACTTCCTGAGTACTGTAGCAGTTCCTACGTGGTAGGACCCCACTAAGGTGGTGATGGTGGACCGTTGGGAGATGATGGATGCTGTATTACGTATCTGTAGGTCGTCTTGATACCCATATTCTTGTGAAGTATCACAACGTAGAATGGAATCTGATGATCGTGTATCTGTATTCTTGTGTGTGTGTGTGTGTGTGTGTGTGTGTGTGTGTACCACTATGTTGTAATAATGTACTTTATAATTATGCCACGGCTGCTGTATTTATGACGGAGAGCAGTTGTGTCTTGTCAGGATGAAGTAGTTGGTTTTTCACGTTATTGAAGGAGTTGTATTATATTTCAACTGTTGGGGAACCGAAATTGTAGTGGTTGCAACCGCACGTATAGTAAAAGTTTCCAGTAGCCTTCGCTCCAAATGTATTTTTACTGTTTCTTTAAATATTATATATTTAAGTTTGCCTCGGCTGCGTCAGTATTATTTTTAGAGACACGTTTCTCTTAGTAGGGTTATGGTACGATTAAGAATGTAGGCTTACACAGATTATAATTTTACTTCACTCCCTTTATTAATACTTCATACGATTTAAATAACACTCCATTAATACAGAGAGCTGTGAGATTATTTTTATTAATTAATTACATTTTTAACACATAAACTTACTTTTCATCTCACACGAATACATATTATATTTCTTGAGGACACCTTTGCGTCTGGTTAATAACGCTGTCTGCAGGCAACTGAACTCTAAATTTGTAAAACTTTCTCCTTTTCAGTTTCTGATTGGCTAATCCTACTCCAATAAAATACCTTCATTTAACTAAAGCTTTTTCTGGTCGTTGATTGGCTATTTTATAAACTGTCACTAAAATTATATTATTATTACTCCAAGAATCACAAGTAGTACTGTTAAACTTTCTTACTCATTATTGACTCATTCTTACCTCATTGTTAGCAACTTTTAACTTATTATTCTCACAACTCCTACATTATTAATTACGTAATATATTCAAATAACATTATTACACATGGATACAATAATTAAGCATATGCAATTACTGTTACACACATTTTACAAATTATTGCGTACACATATTGCTACAAAGCGGGCTATTATTGAAGTTGCATATTATATAATTAGACTGAAATTATTTAAGTGTTAAAATAATACTGCCTCAAGGATTGCGTATGGATAATGTTAAAATATCTTGTACACACGTATAGTGTTAACTATTTTCACTTGTATTTTTAGATAATTCACATGTGGATATTCACAAATCATTATTAACTTTGTCCTGTTGAAGTATGTTAACTGACAGACTTTAAATACGTAGTTTTAACGTCTATTTAGAGACGAGCTTATGCACTACCTTCCTGCTCGAACACTGACAAGCTTCTGTTAGAGTTCCCTTCAACCGTTTTCTTAGCGTACGTATTTGAATTATAGCCATGTATCAATGTACCTGATTGGTGCTACTTATCAAATAACAGCATATGTTACATATATATGTTTACAGAGTTTCATCCTCTTAATTATGATTCCAAGGTTCGTTACATGCTCTCATATTATATTTTATATGTTATAACTTTATGTACTAGTTCTCTATCATGTATACATTGTAAATATATGTGTTTTTAACAGCATCTTAAGTATTTTACGTACAATATTAGAAAAAAAATACATAACACGTAAAACTTAGAACAAAATATTAAAGAAATAAATTATTAATGTTTTTGTTGGTGCTGAGAAGATATGAATTAGACATATTATTATATTAATGAGTTATTGTATTAGTTTGTCCGTAGCTAGTACTGTATGTTGCTTCAGTGTGTGATAGGAAAGATAATAAACCACACAAGTTGCAATAACGAATAGACTTTAAGCAATGAAAGACAATAATTATACCTGACGTAGTAACAATTGAGTGCTGTTGACTCCATTTAACAGCTGTGGAAACGTGCATATAAAACGGTGCCCAAGTAACACAGTTGTGCGGAAGTCAAAGTTGATCCATATTCATGCCTGGGACCTGTATACTAAATATCTGGTGAGCTATTTCATTAATGCAGCATCAATAAAACTATAGGTGTATAGTAAATGCGCCAGTTGTAGATAAACCGATCACTCGCTCTGATGATGTTATTTCGGCGTTGCATTTGAAGTGCGTTCCCAAAATATAATGTAACATTCTGATATTAGTGAGTATTTTAGGAAAAAAATCTGATGTGTTGCACTCACATACTTTCTCTACTCTTGTACAAACTATTTTTACAAACTCTTATTCTCCATCTATTTCATATTACGATCTTTGGACATACACAGAAAATTACATTTTACACATAGGGACAAGTTCTAAAAATATTTGACTATCGCTTAAGGCGTACCATGTTCCCCTTGTTTTATATTTGCAAGGGCAATATAGAAATACAGTAGCCTTTAAGCACATACATATCTCTTAATAGCTGGTTGCTAGATGCAGCACCATTCTCTTTGCCACAGATTCTCTTTTCACATCCAAGACAAAAAAAAATGAATAAAGAATTCCCATTTGAGAAAATAAGTATTGAAAACTTTAAGGGAATAACAAGCAATATCTCGTAAATGGTTCACTAAACAATAAAATGCATATGACATAAATTGTGTATTTTAACGCGATATACATTTTTTGTGTAGTAAAATCTCTTACGGTTTACCAGTTGTGCAAAAGTCGTTCACAGTGAAGAATACTTTTGGAGACATTCCCAGAAAATTCGAGATATACATTTTATTTGTCATAAAAATACCTTAAACATATCATATTTTAATCAAAATCGTTAGAGGCATTTTTGAGAAAATTAAAATTTTCGAAAAATGTTCCAAGTAAGGGGTAGTCTGGGGTGGGGGATTTTCTTTAAAACCTTCGTGTCACATCTCTGAAAGATACTGAATCTAAATACCAAGTTTGGTGTTTATCCGACTGTTTGTTTCTGAGTTATGCTTTTCACAGACACACACAGGGACATGTTTCCAAAAATGCTTTTTTTGGATTCAGGGGGTCTCAAAACAAATATTTCCGGTGAAATCTCGGTATCGAATTTTTGGGTGGAATACAATACTTCCCCTACTTTACGTAGTAGAGAAAGTAAAAAATCTGATGTGCTGCAATCACATGACTTTCTCTAGAAACTATTTTTACAAACGCTCTTTCTCCATCTACTTCATGTTAACCGAGATATTATTTATTGCTAATTTTATTGTAGGTGAAAGGGAAAATGATAGGCTTTAAGCGATAGTCAAATCTTTCTCGAGCTGATTGCTATGCGGAGCATGCCATTCTCTTTGCATGTCCAGAACATAAAAAAAAAAGAATAAGGAATTCCCATTTGAATTCGAACAAAAAATGTATATTACATAAATTGTGTCATAATGAGATCCACATTTTTTGTGTAGTAAAAGTTTGTCTATCTCTTACGGTTTACCTGTTATGCAAAAGTAATTAAGAATGAAGAGAAATTTTGGGGACATTCCCAGAAAATTCATGATATGCATTTCATTTGCCATGAAAGTATCTTAAAGAGATATTATTTTAATCAAAATGGTTAGAGCCATTTTTGAGAAAATAAAATAATTCGAAAAATGTTCTATATAAAGGGTAGTCTGAAGTGGGGGAGCTTTCTTGAAAACCTTCGTATTGAATCTCTGAAAGATACTGAACCTGAATGCTAAGTTTCGTATCTTTCAAACTTTTTTTTTTGTGTTACGCTGTGCACAGACACACAGACCTTTTTCTAAATATGCTGTTTTTTTATTAAGGGGACCTCAAAATATATATTTCCGGTAAAATATCGACTATTTGAATGGAATGCAATAGTTCCGCTACTTACTGTACGTAGTAGAGAAAGTAAAAAATCTTCATTCTCATTTTTTCCATAACATTTTAAATGTGTCATGTCTTGTTTTCCTACACCTACGTACTATAGGAAACCAATCAATGTACGTAGGACCAGAGCGGGTCTTAGCACCTCAACCTATGAAGATCACTTCTGCCTGAGCCCTTGATGGGGAGGGCTGGTGAGAGGAAATATAGGGCGGCGGGACCGGGAGGCACGATAGGGCAGAGGACAAGGTACCTACCCTTTTCCAGATTGAAACTTCCCGGGATGACAGCTTGTGCAATCACCTCCCCTACTCCATGCAGGATTGCACTTCCCATTGGAGGGGCCGGGACTCGGAGACCGCCCCCATTCCGGGGAACGAAATGTTACATAGAGCATACTTCTCCTCCGACATGCAACGCTGAGACTTCCACCCACACTTGGCATCCTGAAACAGCCAAGCAGATGAAAGGTGAAGTGAATTGAGGCTGAAGTGAAACGGAGGGACAAGAAATTCAGGTATGTAATGAACCTCCCCAGCATTCCCCTAGAGAACGCGGGGAAACTTCTAAAAAATCCCATGGGTCAGGAATGTCGGCCACTAGAATGAAACCAGACGTTGCCGTGAGCCATTCCGCTCGATATTAACGTACAGTTGACTGAAAAAAAACACCTGCCGATGCTTTTGGTTACTTTTAGTGGTTTTCATTGTTGAATGTTGGCAAAATCTCCTCAACTTTTGTGTTCCGCGTCTTCCTTAGGAGAGCCATACTCTAATTGATTTTAGCTGAAGTCCGATACGCTAGCACTACCCTATAAAGAACGATCAGACCTAGCTGGGCGATGAAAGGGGTGGAGAACCGGTACATGTCACCTGAATAGCTGAAGCAATATGCCTCCCAAAGACTATCCATACTAGCCCCTGAATGAGTCCGGTTCTTATTGGTTCGGCATTCAAGCATTAACCTCTGTAACCGAATAAGGGATGGAAGGCGCGGCAGAGGCGTGTTAATTATTGATTGTTAACTTGAACATCGGTTCTCATATCCCCCTTTTTTGCACCTGACTATACTTAATAAACAGTGCTGTAAAATATATACATACATTTAGTAGACTCTCTTGTAACTCTCTTGCTTTATCAACCTCATAGGATCTATAATAAATAAACAGGCCAGTTAATTCTATGTCTGATTTGACACATGTTGGCAAATCATGTTTTTATCTCCATTGAGTTAATAGAGCTGCGTTCTCACTTGGTTACAAAAGTACTTGGTACTCCCCCGATGTCTTAGAGACCCATGATTCTCCACCACACATCCCGGTGTGCCCCGCGTCGTTTCTTCGGCTACTGCTTCTCTTCATGGGGACAGCTCTACACGCCGGTGCCACCGTGCTCGTACAACGAATACCTACAGAGGGTGTCTCGTAGGCCCAGGATTTATGTCACCAACCTCTACAAAAACGTGATTTTCCCGAAAAGATGGATCAGGATAGATATAAGTCCTGTGGGGTTTTATACTTGTCAAGGCTTGGGAGAGTATGACCTAGTCGGATCCAAACATTTACATAGTACACCCCACTGAAGTTAATATTGATTTTAATTAGACAGGTAACAGGCTCGTGGCCGGCTATGGGTTACAAATATTTAAATGGATGAAGTGAATACCTGAGTTAAAGAAGAAGATGTCCGATGCATGGTGTTCAAACTTTAAAATAATACTTTGTCCCTTGTGAACCTTTAAAAAGACGACCGATACGGGATCCAGCAGCAGTTGTTCAAGAATCAAGTTTCAAAATCTGGAGTATTTAATGACAAACCCTGACACCGGTAAGCAAAACGACATCGCCCGGGGATGACCTGATGCGACTTAGCAGAAACCTGACAATTGACCATAGGGTGTATGTTTCTGACATTACAACTTCCGTGTGCGGTTTTCGGACTCTCTACCTAACATGTGGAAGCCTTTACTTCCATGCTTCACAAACTCACAATTGTATCGATAACTATGATAATAATAACAACAAAAAATACATAGGTGGTTATTCATAATAGAGCAAATGTTGAATATTAATTTGTAACGAGCGGCAATAGATAACGGCACAGACGTTACATCACAGGATAAAGGAAAGCTCAAAGTTTTAAGCGACCACCTATTAGTCTTTCATCCATTGGCTACAGCGGCGCTTTGGTTTATTTACGAGAAAATGGCGACGCCACAGAAAAAGTCGCGTGGTATGCTGCAGCATGAAAAGTGCGAAGTACGTTGATCATTACATTGGTAACCATGATACAAAATGATTATCTGCTAAATTGTAGACGGTACCACAAGCTTAAAAGTGTTATTGAATTATTTTGTTCTGTTCGACGTGCTATGTTGGTTCACATGCTTCATTTTTTTTTATAAATGTTTAACAATGAGTCATAGTTTAAGATGACGTCCAAGGCTGTGTGGTACAATACTAAGGAATTCTTCAACAGCAACAGTCAAACAAATGATGATACAAAATATTCCTCAAAGAGATGCAAGCCCTCATGCCGCAACATTATTTTTTTTTAAAAGCTCCCTTGCTGTTCCCAGTATATACTAATGTGTTTTTCTGTTTTATACCGCTTATTTCCGCAACACACATACACACACAAACACCCATGCCCGTGGCGGGACTCGAACCCGCGACCCTCAGCTTGGCGGAGCGCCGGAGCGACCACTTCAGCGACCGCGGCTACGAGGGCCGGCTTATTGAAAATGAAAACTCTATTGCAGAGTTCATTATAGGTCTGCTAAATGAAATATGAACATTGAGAAACTAGAAATTTTAAGAAGAAAATTGTGAATGGATATTTAAATTCATATTGTCATAACGTAATGGTTTGGTTCACTTTCCACAGTATTAACTAAAGTCTGTTTTACCTATTATAATATTTATTTTGATAATAAGGTTACAAACCAAGTTGTGAATCAAAATTTACTAACAATAATTTTTGAAGTGCCGTTAGACCGCTCGCCTCCCACCGAGGCGGCCCGGGTTCGATCCCGGGGACCTACATGTGGGATTTGTGGTGGACGAAGCGGCGTCTGGGCGGGTTTCCTCCGGGTTCTCCGGTTTCCCCCGCCATTCATTCCACCAACTGCTCCATCATCACCTTTCCTTTCATTCATTTCACCAACATTTCGTTTCATCTACTTCCTTCATCCCATACCAGGCATCGGGCTGATCACCCATCCTGGATGCTCTGTCTGATCCATGAGTGTCTGCTCCTCGACGGGGCTCTGACCCCAGGCACCCGCTTGTAAGTCCTGGGGGGTGTAAGTCCTACATAAGAGGAGAGTAAACAGATAATGAATGAACGAATGAATTTTTTGAAGTACTGTGCGATAAGGAATATAAAGATTCTCCATAAATATGTTTCTGCCTTCAACAACTGCAGTCTTTAATTCGCAGTTAAAGCTGCATATGGATTGGTTTGGCTACGGAAGAGAATCGGCACTACTCTATAGGGGAGTATTATACCTAGGTCCCACAAGGGGCTTCGCCGGGGGGAAATATCGTCCCCCGTGGTCTAGTGGTACCATGCTAACCTCTAGCTTCAAGGTTGTATGTTAAAACCCGGCAGAGGGGATGAATTTTTTCGGGCATAAAAATACTTAACATGGCTTCCTTCGGAAGGGCAGTAAAGCCGGTAGCCCGTATTGTAAATTTACGGCTTGTAAAAGAACCTCAAGCCAGATAAGGAGGCTTCTGAGCAAAATTTCCGGTTTTTCATCCCCCAATATAGAATGGGATGCTACAGACCATAGTAGTTAAAGAGCGTCCATAAATAAAATTCAGTTTATATGTTCCCGAGAGGAAGGATGAGGTAAGAGGAGACACCGGGAGGCCGGAACCAGACGTGACGGCATAGGAATGGCAGGGTCCCCGGCAGAGGTCAAGGCCCTACCCCGCACAAAGGGTGTCCGTCCCTTACGGAGGTTCGGACACTTGAGCCAGCCGAAAGCCTAGGGACGGAGAGAGTCACAAAGACTATCCTTTTTCCCTGCCATACAGCACCGAAAAACCATCGCCGACACTTATAACTCTAAAAGAGACCAAAGAATGAAAGATAAAGTGAAATGAGAAGGGAGATGAAATGGAGGGAGAAGAAATTCGGTGGATGTGAGAATCCTTATCAGTATTCGCCTGCGACCCGGGAAAACCCCCGAAAAAAACTCATGGGTTAGAAAGTTCACAGTGGAATCGAATCGACGTAAAATGGCGATGTTACTAAATTTATATAGTAATACATTTTAAAAAAAATCTGATGTGTTACACTCACATGACTTTCCCTACTCTTGTACAATCTATTTTTACAAACCCTATTCTCCACATGCTTCATGTTAATCGAGATATCGAGATGTCAATCTTATTGGTAATTTTCTTGTAGATGCAAGGGGAATATGGTAGCTTTTAAGCGATAGTCAAATATTTTATCGCTGGTTGCTATGTGGCGCATTCCATTCTCTTTGCATGTCCAGGACATAAAAAAATGAATAACGAATTTGAGAAAAAGTATAAGTATTGGAAAATTTAAGGAAATAACAAGCAATATCTCGAAAACGGTTCACTTAACAAAAGAAATGTGTATGATATAAGTTGTGTATTTTAACGCGATCTACATTTTTTGTGTAGTAAAATTTTGTCTATCTCTTATGGTTTACCAGTTATGCAAAAGTCGTTCACAATGAAGAATACTTTTGGAGACATTCCCAGAAATTTCGAGATATACATTTCATTTCTCATGAAAATATCTTAAACATATGATATTTTAATCAAAATCGTTAGAGCCATTTTTGAGAAAATTAAAATTTTCGAAAAATGTTCCATGTAAAGGGTAGTCTGGGGTGGGGGGATTTTCTTGAAAATCTTTGTGTCGCATCTCTGGAAGATACTGAACGTAAATACCAAGTTTGGTGTTTATCCGACTGTTAGTTTTTGAGTTATGCTGTTCACAGACACACACACACACACACACACACAGACACACACACGGACATGTTTCCAAAAATACTTTTTTTGGATTCAGGGAGTCTCAAAAAATGTATTTCCGGTGAAATCTCGGTATCGAATTTTTGGGTGGAATGCAATACTTCCCCTACTTACTATACGTAGTAGAGAAAGTAATAATCGAACAAATCCTCAAATTTCTATCAGGATATTATTGTTGTTTTGCCGTTTTGAGCACTTATACCCAAACGCGACGTTTAAACGAACGTCCTCCGGTGTGAGCAATAGTGATTGAAATTTTAAAGGTTATTTTCTCGTTAGTTTTTTACTTTCTCTACTACGTATAGTAAGTAGGGGAAGTATTGTATTCCACCCAAAATTTCGATACCGAGATTTCACGGAAATACATGTTTTGAGACTCACTGAATCCAAAAAAAGCATTTTTGGAAACATGTCCGTGTCTGTGTGTCTGTCTGTGTGTCTGTGTGTCTGTGAACAGCATAACTCAAAAACGAAGAGTCGGATAAACACCAAACTTGGTATTTAGGTTCAGTATCTTCCAGAGATGCGACACGAAGGTTTTCAAGAAAATTCACCCACCCCAGATTACCCTTTACATGGAGCATGTTTCGAAAATTTTAATTTTTTTAAAAATAGCTCTAACGATTTTGATTAAAATATCATATGTTTAGGATATTTTTATGACAAATGAAATGTATATCTCGAATTTTCTGGGGATGTCTCCAAAAGTATTCTTCATTATGAACGACTTTTTCATAACTGGTAAACCATAAGAGATAGACAAAATTTTACTACATGAAAAATGTAGATCGCGTTAATATACACAATTTATGTCATATACATTTCTTTTGTTGAGTGAACCGTTTGCGAGATATTGCTTGTTATTCCCTTAAATTTTCCAATACTTATACTTTTTCTCAAATTCGTTATTCATTTTTTTTATGTCCTGGACATGCAAAGAGAATGGAATGCGCCACATAGCAACCAGCGTTAAAATATTTGACTATCGCTTAAAACCTACCATATTCCCCTTGCATCTACAAGAAAATTATCAATAAGATTGACATCTCGATATCTCCATTAACATGAAGCATATGGAGAATAAGCGTTTGTAAAAATAGTTTGTACAAGAGTAGAGAAAGTCATGTGAGTGTAACACATCAGATTTTTTTCTTACACTTTCAGTCATTTAAGTTGTTCCTCGTTTTGCAATTTTTGTTCAGTTTATTCAAGATATATTTGTGTTCCTTCTTCAAGATAGTTGAAGGGATTTAAAGATACCTTTCTTGATACCAAGGATGGTTTTGGATTTAGATTTTTAATTTTATACAGGATTGATGTATAGAAAGTTAAAAGTTTAATCTATTCATTATTTTCAGAAAAGATTACATTAAATTTACACATTGATTGCAATTTGCAGTTTTTCAGGAAATAATGTGGAAGATATACAATATTAGATTTTCAAATGTTTATCATGTGTAGTATTTGACGTATGACTCAATTTTCTCTTTTGAGAATTATTTTCTTAGAAAGATATAACTCGACCACAATAGTATTGCACATCACTGGGATGGTTTCTTTGTGTACTCAAATCAGCTTTTCTGCAAACTCAAGTGCTGTAATATCGTGCTTCAGTACCTAGGACAACAAACATTAAGTTTCTATAAAAATTAGCTTGAAAATAGGTGACAAATTGTAAACAAGTTTATTGATACTTGTAAAAACTAGAGATATAAAACGGAGTACTTTAACATCCTACATTTAATTTGGCACAACTCTTGAGTTTTCTCCTTGTATACGTTTTATTTGCAAGAAAAATTGAAAGAGGGTAATCTTCTCGATTGCGCAGTATTTTAGTAAGCCCTTCTCAAAAAATAATTTCTACCTCGCTCGTAACAGCGCTTACTTGGAACACTAATCTGATTTTCTGAGAACGCAGTAGCTACATTTTTACAAGTAGCTGTTAATTTCATTTCCCACCTCTTGAAAACGCAGTTTCTGACGACTAACAGGGAAGCATTAAAACTTCTTGCCGAAATCTTCTTCGTATTCTTACAAGAGAGATCATGTGGGATGTGAAAGCCATATCAAATCGAATTACTTTCCATTTCAATTATAAGCTTTCGAAATTGATGTCAGGATT
The DNA here is from genome assembly GCA_030765065.1 of Deroplatys truncata. Lineage (NCBI taxonomy): Eukaryota > Metazoa > Arthropoda > Insecta > Mantodea > Mantidae > Deroplatys > Deroplatys truncata. The sequence continues at coordinate 163,582,145 of CM060980.1, forward strand.
CTACAACAACACAGTGTATACGATGCAGATGAACATCTTGAAGTAGAATGCAGTTGTACGTCATAAATACATTGCGCAAAATTTACAGCCCCTCTCTCTCGTTCACAAAGCAACCTTCCATCACAGCCAGTCATGATGGAGTCGGATTGCGGTGGTACTTCCTTCGGTTTTATTCTAGACCCACGCTGGGCTGCCCATTTGCGGTAGTATTTCCTTCTGGGCATCAATTTGCGGTAGTATTTCGCCTATTTGCGGTGGTATGTGGCTATTTGGTGGCACAGGATTTGTAGGAATGATGCCGGGTTCGGTACTAACTCAGGGATTTTGCATGGATCTTGGATCTCGGGTTAGTGGTGAATACGGCTGTTTTGTTTTCCTGCTCGTTTATTTCCCGTCACCGTTTTACAATTTTATTCCTGCTATTACTTCGAAACACACATGCGCGTTTTCTTATTGCTACGTTTCATATTATCGCACCTATCCGCCGACACATTTTCTAAAAACCATCTCCAAGGAACTATCACGACCAAGTGTGTCTTCTAAACTCTCCTGTTTCTCTATTTCAAAGTTCTATCTCCCCATTCTACTATCACCTGATTTCTAGTTTCTTTCATTGGATGCCTAAAGCTATCTGGCTTTTGGCGAACATTGTTCCTTTTCTACACATCTGCGATCCAGCAACCTAACGGGACACTTAACAATAGAGGGAAAAACCACCCGTTTCCGGCCGCTGATGGCCCTAACTCAACCCTTCTACAAATTTACAGTATTTATTTCCAGTTTTATTTAATACTCTCCCTACTGTTATTGTTATTTATTTTCCCTATGATTATAATTTTATTTAGCTACTCAAAACGTACTGCTTCAGCATCCAGCTCCGCGATGGTCGCCAAGTTGATGCCGTGCTTAGTTCTGCGATGAATCGCAGTTTTGAAGCCAGGCGTTGGCTGTCACTTTTGAAGCCGTAACCTATGTTTCAGTATCTGTTGTTGATTCTGCTGACAGATGCTACAATGGTTGGCTATGAGATCTTACTCTCAGGGTATGCAATGAGATGTGAAAAGGCAACACCACTTTAAATTGAGTGAGAAATATAACGTGATATAATAATTGAGTATTGAAGGAGTTGCCGACCGTTTGAAGATAAAGAATGAGACTGACTATGAATCGTTGCACTCGAAACTATAAAATTGATTATTATACCTGCTAAATTCTGAAGTAACAATTCCAAGGTTTAAAATAACTGTTTCCGCAATAAAAAAAGGCGTAACTTGCCGTGAAAGGCTAAAATTTTCACCGGCAAAACCGCTCTCAATGACCGTTAAATCTACACAAGCGCATCTCTGAGCGCTTAAAATAACACACGAATAATCACCAGATTAGGTGACTATTCCAAAAAAAAGAGTGTCACAAATGTGTGCATGAACGAATGTGTCTCTTATTAAAATGCACGCCTATTTCTTAGCTTAAGCTCCACCTACCTTAGAATTACCCCTACCTTCTATCGCTGGCCAATAATTAAAACTCCTGTGTGTGTGTCTGTTACCTTGTTACTATGGGGTACGTCCCTGATTCTGAGAACTGTATTCCCCTTCTCTTTTCCAGGATTCTGATAATACGTGAAACGTACTGAATTACCCTTAAACTGCATTCCAAGTATTTATGCTAACGCGTTCGCTCCTTGACTGTCACTAATGACTTTGCTTAATATGACACGCTAATGACCTTTTTCTTCGGACAAATCTTTTCAACTCAAGATTATTGAATTATACATTGTTTAATATAAGGAAATTATTTATGGCAACTATCTCTCTATTTTACTATTATTTTCTTATTTAATTATTTGTATACTTCTATTAATAATTACGGTATCAATAATCATCTATAAAGGTGTAATGCGTAAGGTTATCATGAATTTCTGTACGTATTAAGGTTTATTTTTATCATATATCTTCTACAAACTATTCTTAAAAAGGCTCATTACCTTCTCTACTACGTATAGTAAGTAGGGGAAGTATTGTATTCCACCCAAAAATTCAACAGCGAAATTTCACTGGAAATATATGTTTTAAGACCCCCTGAATCGGAAAAAAGTGTTTTTGGAAACATCTCCATGTGTATGTGTGTGTGTGTGTGTGTCTGTGAACAGCATAACTCAGAAACGAACAGTCGAATAAGCATCAAACTTGGTACTTACGTTCAGTATCTTCCAGAGATGTGACACGAAGGTTTTCAAGAAAATCCCCACGCCAAATTACCCTTTACATGGAACATTTTTCGAAAATTTTAATTTTTTCAAAAATGGCTCTAACGATTTTGATTAAAATGTCATATGTTTAACATATTTTCATGACAAATGAAATGTATATCTCGAATTTTCTGGGAATGTCTCCAATAGTATTCTTCATTGTGAATGATTTTTGCATAACTGATAAACCATAAGAGATAGACAAAATTTTACTACACGGAAATGTAGATCGCGTTAAAATACACAATTTATGTCATATACATCTTTTGTCTTTAGTGAACCATTTTCGAGATATTGCTTGTTATTCCCTTAAATTTTCCAATACTTTTTCTCAAAAGGGAATTTGTTATTCACTTTTTTATGTCCTTGACATACAAAGAATGGAATGCCCCACATAGTAACCAGCTCTTATAATATTTGACTATCGCTTAAATACTACCATATTCCCCTTGCATCTACAAGAAAATTAGCAATACGATTAACATCTGGATTAACATGAAGCATATGGAGAATAAGCGTTTGTAAAAATAGTTTGTACAATAGTAGAGAAAGTCATGTGAGTGTAACACAAAAGATTTTTTTCTATCTACCTCACATTAATCGAGATAAACGTTTGCAATGTAGTTTATAACACATTTCGTCATGTCGTTGTGGCTCAGTTGGTTAGGCGCTGGTCTTCTGATTTCAAGGTGGCGGGATCAAGACTGGCCCCGACCGACTATTTTTAACTGTGCTTAAAAGCAATCGCTTCAGTAGATTTACTAGCATGTGAAAGAACTCCTGGGATACGAAATTCCTGCACACCGGCGGCGCTGTTATGATTCTGACAAATGACAGCGTCTTTAAAAAGAAAAATATTTATTTTATTTTACATTTTGTTGTAGATACAGGGGGATACAGGAATCCGGAGCGATAGTCAGATGTTTAAAGAAATCGGATGTGTTGCAGCACTCACACTCATGCCTTCCCCATCTCCTGTACAAACTATTTTTACAGACGCTTATTTTTCATCTACCTCATGTTAATCGAGATATCGAGATATTAATCTTATGCTAATTTTTGTTGTAGGTGCATTCTCTTTGCATGTCCAGACCATAAAAAATCAATAACGAATTTCCTTTTGAGAAAAGTATAAGTATTAGAAAATTCAAGCAACTAACAAGGAATATCGCGGAAATGGTTCACTCCACAAAAAAAAATGTATATGACATACATCGTGTGTTTTAACGAGATCCACGTTTTTTGTGTAGTAAAACATTGTCTATTCCTTTCGGTTTACCAGTTATGCGAAAGTCATTCAGAATGAAGAGGACTTTTGAGGACGTTCCCAGAAAGGGAAATATTTTATTTGTCATAAACATATCTTAAACTTATGATATTTTAATCAAAATACTTAGAGCTATTTTTGAGAAAATCAAAAGTTTTAAAAATGTTCCATGTAAAGGATTGACTTGGGTAGGGGATTTTCTGAAAATCTTGGTGTCGCATACTAAAAAAATTACAGAAACTGACCTATTTAATTTAAGGTTTCTCTAAACCTAGAGATATTTCCAGTAAAATCTCGGTATGGAATTTTTGGTTGGAATCAATACTACCTGTGCGTACTAGGTGAATGGTACAGAAATAAGAATTAACTTTTGTATGAATAACTTTTAGCATATTTATGAAAATAAATAGCGATAAGTGGAAAATTGTTGCATATAATACTGTGGCATTTATTACATTTTTTGGGGATTATAGTGGTATACCTGGAATAATTAAATATTTACATGTTGACAGCTTGTGCCAGTAATGACGAAAAGTTTATGGGCGTGGTTATCACATACATATTGAAGTGGTGTATCATCAAGTTTCCTTAGGGGTTGTGACAGCATTTTTATTTCTATTTTCGCAGTTCTACATTCTATTTTATTATTCTAGTTGCTCCACATACAGTTTATTGAAGCTGTCTGCTTCGTACTGAGCCCGTTTAACAGCGAAAAGAAATCTCTCCCGTTTGCATGTGAGGTGAGCTTTGTGGTGTCAATATGCCGGGATATAACACACTCCCTGGTTTCCTGTTACCACAAAGATGGGTTGTTTTGCAGGGAAGCAAACGAAGAAACGGGAGTGGAAGGTGATAGCTCGGGAAGCCCTGGCGGCTTTAGACACAAGATTTATTGGTTTTTGCCCTCAGCCGTTCACCTCTAGAGTGCCCTCGAACTGCGTGAAATATTTGCACTTAGGCAGCGCGCCTGTTCTTCATTTCCTTTCACCTGTGTGTGCGGCTTTTAAATTGCTGGTGTATACCTGGCTGTATGAGAGTTTAATGATATCGTTACAAATCATTCGAAGCTCCTAGTATTTGTTCTGTTACATGTGATGTGGTATACATAATACTTCAAGAACTCATTGTGATCTTACTCGGCGGCGCGCGCAGTTCCACTACGAGGGGCACTACTCATATTTTGAGCCTAATGATTAAAACAAAGTAATTTATGATTGAAAACTGCTTTATTGTTTTTCAAAATATTCTCCTTTATTATCAATACACTTTTGCATCCGTTTGAAGCATTTATTCCAGTCTTCTTGAGAACCCCTAAACCATGGTTTTTGAAGGCATCAACGGGTTTTTCTGCCAACGAAATTCGTTGTCCACGCAATTTATTCTTGATGTTCGGGAACAAAAAGAAGTCATTGGTTGCCAAATCAGAACTTATGGCGGATGACCCATCAGTTCGATTTTTTGAGCCTTCAAATACTCTGTTGTTGGACGAGATGTATGTGCGCTCGCATTGTCTTGACGAAGAACGATTCTATCGTTCTTGTTGGTTTTCCTTACTTCACCGAAGACTTCCGGCAAACAAATGGTTGTTTACAATTCGGCATTAACCGTTTACGTTCCTCTAGAGACACTGTTGCCACATGGCCAGCTTTGGTGAAAAAGCAGGCGACCATTTGCTTCGAAGTGCTTCGAGTGCGAACAACTTTTGTTGGATTTGCTTCATCTTGTAACACCCATACAGTCGACTGCTGTTTACGTTCCGGCTCATACGCATAAATCCATGATTCGTCACCTGTTACAATCTTATATACGTCTTTTGAGGCACCACAATTGTATTTCTTGAGCATTTTTGTACTCCAATCGACACGAGCACCTTTTTGAGATTGCGTCAAATTATGTGGGATCTAATGAGAGGAAATCTTTTTCACGGCTAAATAATCATGCAATATTTTATATATGCTAGTGCAACTAATGCCTAGGGTTGCCTCAATCTCACAATATATTGCATGACGATCTTTTTTTATTAGTTTTTGCACAGCATCAATGTTTTGTGGCACAACAACTGATTTTGAACGACCTTCACAAACTTCATCATTGAGCAAACGGCGGCCACGATTAAATTCGTTATACCAGCGTTTCACTGTGGCAAAGGATGGAGCTTCTTCCCCAAATGTGGAAGATAGTTGATCGATGCACTCTTGTCTTGATATTCCACGTCGAAAGTCGTAATAAATCATTGTACGAACATTTTCACGAGTTAATTCCATATTTTAGTTGACACACAATTTTCAAGTTAGTATAAAAAAAACCAAAAAACAAATGAAGCTCTATTGACAAAATGTTTGAAGTAGATTATGGTAAAAAATGTCAAATTTTCCATTGGAAAAACGTCAGATGGCACCTACAACGTTCAGGGTTGCCAAGGCTCAAAAAATAAATAGTGCCCCTCGTATTACACATATCTACCTTTAAAGCAACATCCATGGTCATCACCTTTGAAGCAGTATAGTTTATCTGTTTCGTTGTTGATTCTACTGCCGTGATCTCGTAGCTCGTTCTGTTGTCTCGTGCGCCAGCTACTGCAGTGGTTTGCTATGAGATCGTGTTCTCAAGGTATGCGTGGATGTATTGTGAAAGGAATTTAATGTGATCTAATACTGAGCTATTGAAGCTAGCTGCTGACCATTTGAAGATAAAAATGTAACTGTTTGTGAATTGTAGCAATCGAAACTGTCACAATTGAATTATTACACCTACTAACATGTGCCTTAGCAATTTACGGTTACAAGTAGCTGTCACTGCAATAAAAGAACCTAGAAGCGTAATTTGCCGTGTGTCGCTAAAACGTTGCTCAGAAAGGTCCCTCGTGACAGCCGCTAAATCTTACTCCTCAAGCGCGTCACTGCACTCTTAAAATATCAGATGAGCAGTGAGTACGTGACGGTACCAGAGTAACCCTGTGATTTAAATTACCCAATTTTATTACTTAAGGTCCGCTTACAACTCCCACCAACATCATTTCGTATGCGCTCCAAATTTTAACATGTGCGTCTCTTAACTGCTACTATGGTGGCCTAGCTGAAATCTGAGAAATGCCTTTTACTTCTAATTTTTTAGAATTGGCCTACATGTCTTTCACGCTCTTCTTGAACTACAAACAACCTTCCAAGAATTTTTAACGCTAATGCTTTCTATATTCGGCTGTCGCTAATGAATTTCGTTAACATGACTTCTTAAATGCCTTCTTCTTTCCGGACAAATATCTTAACTGAAGCTTATTATATTATACATTTATTTAATATACGAAAATTATATATTGCAATTATTTATCTCTTTATTTAATTATTTATATCTTCCGGTCAATAATTACGATATCACTTTTTAACACCTTCAAAACAGCAGATGGTAGAAATGTCAGGCGCGAATTTTGAAAGCAACACTGATTTAGAAAGTCTGACACGGCCGGAAATTGAGGCACTGGCTTTGAAGGCTTACAACAATGTATTGCCGCAAAACATCAAAGAAGCAATATAAAAATCTGATGTGTTATACTCACATGGGCTTCTCTATTTTTGTAAAACTATTTTTACAAACGCGTATTCTCCGTTACTTTATGCTAATTGAGACAAACCTTCGCAGAAAGTTACTGCTAATTTTCTTGTAGGTACAAGGGGAATATGGTAGACTTTAAGCGATAGTCAAATCTTTTAAGAGATGGTTGCTATGTGGAGCATTCGATTCTCTTTGCAATTCCAGAACATAAAAAAAATAATAACGAATTCCCGTTTCAGAAGGGGTATACGTATTGGAAAATTCAAACAAATAACAAGGAATATCTCGAAAAAAAAGAACCAAAATGTATATGACATAAATTGTGTTTTTTAATAGATTACATTTTTTGTATAGTAAACTTTTTGTCTATCCTTCATGCTTTACAAGTTATGCAAATGTCATTCAGAATGAACAGAACTTTTGGGGATATTCAGAAAATTCATGATATACATTTCATTTGCCATGCAATTATCTTAAATATATCATATTTTAATCAAGATTGTTAGATTCATATTCCCCTTGCACCTACAAGAAAATTATCACTGTGATAGTATCTGCAAATGTTTATCTCGATTAACATGAAGTAGATGGAGAATAAGCGTTTGTAAAAATAGTTTGTACAACAGTAGACAAAGTTATGTGAAATAATACATGAGATTCTTACTAAAGCAATTTTTTGTCTACTTCAGTTAATCGGATAAATCTTTGCAGAAATATTTCACTGCATATTTTCATTAAACGATACGTACACGGGAGATATAGGAAACCGAATTGATAGTCAAGAGGTTTAAAAGCGGACATATAAAAATGCTATGTGCTGGTCTTAAAATTCCATACTCTTTCCATATATCGCGAGAAACAATGGAACTGCGATATTATTTCAAAAAAGATTAATTATTGAAAAATTCAACTCCATAATAAAGGGTATATCGGAGATGGATGACACAAAAAGGACAATATTTGAAATACCTTATGTGGTTTATAGGTATCTGATTTGTGTGTGGTATGTTCTTGTTTTAACTTACTAGTTATACAAAATTCTTTCCAAATCTTCAGGATATCCCCAGAAAATTCAAGATATACAGGTTGGACCATTTAAGTTGAGAGTATACAGTATCTCCAAAATTAAGCGTTGTAGAAATAAATGTCTTTAATAAAAGTTAATTGATATTACGGGGGAAAGTAAATGCCATTAGTTATGTTTCATTTGGAGAACGTTGTGATGGACATTTTAGGGTGAATTTAATGTTTTAAAATGGGAACCTAACTTTATATGTTGTTTCCTCATCCTCATAAAAAGCTAAAACAACATTTGTATATGCACTTTGCAATAATTGTTCTTACATCAAGGTAAATAACAACGAAAATTCTGAATGGTTGTGAATAGCGCAATGAATGGTTAGGCCATTCATGAATGCTCATTTGAGGGTCAAGTTGCATTTTGTAATTGGGAGCCAACATTCTTTTTTGTTTGCTTATTCCTCATCCAAAAATAAACATGTTTTTATAAACCATTTTATAATGAGAAAACAACATACACAATGTCGATTCCCATAAAAAATTAATTGGCCCTAAAATCACCATCACATTTACTTTCCACCATAATATCAAGCACTTTTATCAAGGACATATATTTCTACAACGCTTAGTTTGAAGATACTGTGGCGTGTATGTGTGTGTTATGTCACGCCAGACACATTATTGCGTCATTGGCGACAGTATTGTTGAGGTAATTCTTTCGGCTTTGGGTTTTGGAGTGCGTCTGGCGTGGCGACTCGCCACCGTCTAGCTGGCGATCCTGGCCAGAGATGGAGAGAGTGGGGAAGCGAGCGTTACTTCTTTGTGTGTTGTCACTTTGGTAGAAGTGTTGGGTCTGTAAGATCGTATGTGAAATTGTGTGAATGTGGTCTCCTGTGTGTATCACATCCCTTCAATTTCTTCCTTTTTAATCTTTTGTGTATGATGTAGGGGTGCCGTACGTACACTGAATAAAACACAGATAATATGATTAATGTGAAATACTGTGTATTTTGTTATAAATATCCCACGCCTGCTCTGGAATGTGTACTTTAAGGTTCTGGTCCTCTTGCTACTTCTGCAGGTATGCCTCCCAATGTATATGTTAGGGTAACTAAAATTTAATATGCAGCTGCAAACCATTTGGCCTCACACCAGTATATAACAATATTTTACAGTGTCAAATTAAATGGTTAAGCCTGTTTTTATTTGTCATATAAATATCTTAAATATGTGGCATTTTAATAAAAATCGTTAGAGACATATTTGAAAAAAGAAAAACTAGCATAACATTCTCCATTTGTACGATAGTTTCGTGTGTGCGTTCTTTTTTCTTATTTTCTTTTGTTTTTTCTTTTTAAATCTTCATGTCATAGCTTTGGTAATTATGCGAATTTTCGTTTTCGGATTATGGATTTTGCACATAGACACAAACAGGGACGCTTTTATGAAAACGGTTATTATTATCATTATTATTACTTTTATTTGTGGTACTCAACAAATATAAGTATTTGTGGTATAATATTGATATAGGATTTTTTGGAACAATGCAATACTTCCTATGACTGCGATAAATATCTGCTAGGGAAAGTAAAAATGAACTCGTGAAAGCATTTAGAAATCGAAACTGGAACCACCAAAAAGCGGTAATAGTATTTCGTTATTGAACAGCAGAGACACCTGGTGGTTCCTCCACCACGCACCATCTATCCAGTTTTCGGTAGCGGCAGTTTATTTAGTCAATTTATTTTATGGGCATTAGCGGGGAGAGATGGCGGTTGGTATATTGTGCGGCATCGGATATAGCGTCGAGATATTGGCTAGCTCTGTCTCTAGGGCCCCGTTAGCTGCATGCAGAAGGGATGGCCTCCATATCGACTATGTATGTATTGGTTACTGCTTTACACAACAGCACGTACTGTTACTTTTCTTTCAGATTGTGTGCGCGATTTTAATATCTGAGTAAGTGGTCCATCAAACTTGAAATTGTCTCTGCCACTTTACTATAGCAGGTAGAGGAAGTACTTATTCCACGCAACATTTCTATGTGGAGACTTGTACCGAAAATGCACGTTTTAAGATCTCTGAATTACGCGAAGATAACTGGAGAAAATTACCCTCCCCCCAAAAAACCTCTAAATGTCTGATGTCATATATTCACATGACCTTCTCTACCCTCTAACTTTATTAGTGGGTACACAGCTATTCTTGCCCAAGCTTACTTTTCTATCTACTACATTTTAATCCAAATAAGCCCTTACAGAAATAGCTACATTATGCATTTCGTTATAGATGCAAGGGAACAGCGTTACGCAAATGTTTTAGAACTAAACGCTATTCGGTGCTTTAAAATTCTATACTCTTTCCACAATATCGCGAGAAACAAATAAATAAATAAATAAAATATGAATATACTATCCCAGTACCTTGGTTAAAACACGGGGCGTACATTCAAACTTTACATTTATTCTCACAAACACATTTACAACTCCTGACCAAGGGGTGGAGACAGGAAAGGGGGTGGTGGCAAGTAGAGGGACTATCTTCTTTGTTTGTTAGCGTCAGTCTAGTAGTAGCGTGGACCAAACTTGTGTGTGTCTTCAAGGCGAGTGGATGTAGCGTGTGTGCTTCGTGTGAGTATGGAACATCTCCCATATAAAGTTTGTCCTGATATCTTTTGTGTATGATGCAGTGACACCATGGCAAATTTATAATAAACCACAGGTAATATGTTAAATGTGAAATTAAGTGTTCTATGTTATGAATATCCCACGTCTGCTTTAAATTTGTGCAGCTAAGTTCCTGGTCCTCTCGTTGCCACTGCAGTTACGCTCCCCAATGTTTATGCTGGGGTAACTAAATTTAATATTATTAGCTGCAAAATCTTTTGGCCACACCCCGGTATATAACAATAGCGTAGTATTCATTTGATATTTACCAAGGGAAAAGGCTCCACGGTAACGTGTGCGACTCGCATCCGGGAAGTCTAAGGTTCGATCCACGGCAACCGCTTACTTTGACGCATGGTTTCTCGTGGTTTCTTCGGGTCGGGGTGGTTCATCTTCTACTGCGACTTTACTGCCCCTCATTTCCTACACCCATCATTGCCATCAGAGTTGTAGGATCAGGTGACGGTATTTGGCGGGTTGCGACTTGGGTGGTGGCTCTGTAGTCTGCAGAGATTTCTTCCCTGGCGTCTTTGCTGGACTCTCAATTAGATTTAGTTTCCGCCAGGGTGACCGCCGGAGATTTGGTGGCTTATATAGACACACGAGGCGATAGATAGTTTGATCTGGAAACGTTAGGGACCCCGTCCAAGCTTGTTCACGTCGTCATCCGGAAATAGTAGTCGCCCTTCGAGTCTCTACCCTTATCCCTCCGGTCCCAGGAGCAACAATAGAAGCAAAACGGGCGGTAGGGGCCTATTTATGTTGCTCTGCGCCGATTACGGGCGGGGTTCCCTTCATTTGTCTGCAACGTATTACTTACTTGTCTGTAACTTAACCTCTTATTGGATATTTCGTTTTGGGGTTATGCAGTTCGCAGACATATATCGCTTTAGACTACCGCTTTATCCTGAAGTATTTGTTATGCAACTTCAACAAGATATGTGAATGTATAATGAAAGGATTGCATTGGTTAACATTTAGACAGAGGAGTGGAAGAGTGAGTGTGGAATGCAATGTAAGTGTAACAGTATGATATTTTAAACTTTGATACTGTTTTACATTTGATATTTTTATTGCATTGTTTACATGTTTTGCTTTAAAGGCATAAACTAAAATAAGGGTGTATAGTTTGCATATTCACAGCACAAGCTGATTAGATACAAGGTTGATGGTGCAAAAAACTACCAGGTGCAGTAAATCTTGCAAACGAAATTACGCAGCAGTGGAATGCAATTTTTGCATCCAGAGATATTTATTGCCCTTATGGAATAACTATATTTTATAGCTTATATTTAGCAGAAGAGCAAGTGTCGTATAAAGGGTAAAGGGGAAATGAGCCAGTAGATGTTTGCTCTCCAAGAGGGGTTAAAAAAACTACTTTGCGACTGCTAGAAGCGTTGGTGAAGCTGCACAATTCCCAGCTTGGGACATCACAAATTCATGAATCTTCTCTCACAACCGGCGAATCGATATCTGCTCTGTGCACCTCTGAGAATTCTGCAAAATTTCCATGCATATTTGCGAGATGAATGAATGCTTACTATAGACGGCTCGCGTATTGACCTGCTGCACAGTGATGGCCTCAGACCTGATCCCTGCGGCTAGACATCGTGTCTCACCTGTAATAGCGTCATGTAGCACAAGATTTTATAAGCAATGAGATGCCTCGTATTCCGGAAGTCATGATTTCGAATACTAAGTACCGGCCAATTTGTAAGCGTTTCTTTGTAGTTTCTTTAAGTCGCCACAAAGTTCCTCCTACAGGATAAAACAACAGAAAATATAATACATGCTACAGGAAAACGACGGCGCAATTAATAACTATGAATGTGTTAAGTACACAAAATAAGGCTTTAGCGGACGAATGAAATACTCCGGACGAAGTGTAAGTCGAGTAGAAATACTGGACGAGCCTGCTGTATACAATAGTTTTTAGTAAAATCTCTCTAACTTATATTAAATAAAATATAAGTACTGTGTAGATATAAGGGGCATAGTCAGTAATTTGTTGTCATATTCTCATAGCCGCCCGTATCTTACGCTATGAACCGTACCAACGCCTCCAGGAAAGAGGAAATTTCCCAAGGAAATTTCAATCCGAACCAGAGGTACTGACTCCAAGCTGCTGCCACAAAAATCTTGGTAGGAGTATGAGAAGGAATATATTGCATTCAAAGACTGATGCAAGGTAAGTAATATTTCTCTTGTGAACAAACTTGTGATGCTGATTTATTTACATGAAAAATCAAAGACACTCAAAACTTTCTCACTACTTTGTATTTAAAAGAAGAGCTAAAGTACTACTTTTCGGTGTGTTAACAGTCCGAAAAGCAACTGTTCTAGAGAGCGTGTAATAAACAGACATTTATCAACATGTTATCCAAATAAATGATATAGGAAGACTGCTGTGGAAATAAGGTTTTCTCTTTGGCATCGCGCGTTCGACCTTGCAAATGTTTTGTCTAATGTAAGTAATGTGTTGGTTTCAAGGGCAGATTCTAACTCCACAAAATGTTTACGGTCAAAAACTTTTGAGGAAAGGTCCACTAATCTCCCTATCCAAACTCGGTATAAGAGTCAGAAGAGAGAAGAGCCGAAGGCTCGTACGCGAGGTATCTCACCATATTTTTATAAATTAAGTTAATATTATGCGTTCAGAAATTAAACGTTATCATTAAGGTAAAACGTGTGTTTCTGAAGATCAGTATTGTATTCTTTCTTTTCCCTAAACACTGTTTCGTCATCCTTAATATATTTAAAATAACTTACCCTTTCGTAAACTTGTAGTAAACAAGTTATAGGTCTGTCACTAGTTGTGTAATATGGATATTGGCGGTAAGGACAGTTTTGTGCAAGTTGTGGAGTTCAGAAAAAACCTGGATGAGCTGGTTTTCACAATTTCCGCTTTTGCATTCAACCCGAAGACATCATCTGGGTGTTCCCTGCTGTGCAATTTAAATTGAAAATTTTATTCTCTTTCTATTTATTTTACTCTCTCATATCACGGCGGATCTGTTAGGATATACCTTATGGATCGGTGTGTGGCGGACACCTAGCCTTCTAAGCCTCATCCCTGTACCATGCAATCTTACTTCGTCGCATATACACAGAGGTATGTGCATAGCAAATGTACCTCTGCTCCTGTGAAGAGCAGATGGAAGCCTCAACACGTGTCACCAGAAGCATGTGTCCAGCAATTGTACACTCCTTACCACATGACGGGGAGGTGGCATTAGGGTGCCGTCCAGTCTATCTGCTTTCATTATCTGTGGATAGATGGCAGAGCATTCGTTATTACCATCTATTTTTCATTTTACTGCTGTTTTAGTGATGATACTTTGGATCGTGGTATTAAATATCAAATCTTTACCTTGACGAATGTAGAAAAACGCCAAAAACTCCCGTCTATTTGATCGGACCACAAGATATGAACCCGGGATCTTCCGAATGGGGGCAAAAGCATTACCTCCTGAGTCATTCCGCTTGGTATTGATAAATTATTACTGCATCTTAACTGTACAAAGAAACTTCTTAGTATTACCTACATGCAAAAGGTTTTGTAGTTGATACCTGTATGCCTATTTCTGACTTCGTTTCACCTCGGTGTAAAGTCCAACCACTGGAACATCAAACACAAACAGTGTGCTGCACGTCAAGATTGAGATACCTCTCTGCGACGTAGTTAGACGCAGTGCAACACAAAAATTACGAGTGTAATGTAACTTCAGTGTCGAAATGTGTTGGTTTACCAAAGAAAAAAACCTGAGACTTACACTTTGTTAGACTTTCTCTACTCTTGTACAAACTATTTTACAAACGCTTATTCTCCATATGCTTCATGTTAATCGAGATGTCAATCTTATTTCTAATTTTCTCATAGATGCAAGGGGAATACGGTAGGTTTTAAGCTATAGTCAAACCTTTTAAGCGCTGGTTGCTATGTGGAGTATTCCATTCTCTTTGCATGTCCAGGGCATAAAAAATGAATAACGAATTTGAGAAAAAGTATAAGTATTGCAAAATTTAGGGGAATAACAAGCAATATCTCGAAAATGGTTCACTCAACAAAAAAAATGTATATGACATAAATTGTGTATTTTAAAGCGATCTACATTTTTTGGGTAGTAAACGTTGTCTATCTCTTATGGTTTACCAGTTATGCAAAAGTCATTCACAATGATGAATACTTTTGGAGACATTCCCAGTAAATTCAAGATATACATTTTATTTGTCATGAAAATATCTTAAACATATGATATTTTAATCAAAATCGTTAGAGCCATTTTTGAGAAAATTAAAATTTTCCAATAATCTTCCATGTAAAGGCTAATCTGGGGTGGGGGGATTTTATTGAAAACCTTCGTGTCGCATCTCTGGAAGGTACTGAACCTAAATACCAAGTTTGGTGTTTATCCGACTGTTCGTATCTGAGTTATGCTGTTCACAGACAGACACACACACAGACACACAGACACACACGGACATGTTTCCAAAAGTGCTTTTTTTGGATTCAGGGCGTCTCAAAACATTATTTCCGGTGAAATCTCGGTATCGAATTTTTCGGTGGAATACAATACTTCCCCTACTTACTATACGTAATAGAGAGAGTAAAAATTGACCATTACAACGTTCTCCAAACAAAAAACGACTAACGGCATTTACTTTCTCCCATAATATGAATCAACTGTTACTCAAGATATTGTTTCTACAACGCTTAGTTTTGGAGATATCGTACAGTCTCAACCTAAATTGTACAGCCTGCATATGCAGCACTTTTTATTAGTTTTATTACCATCATCATTGTTGCTAAAGTTTTATGACATTATTAATGTACAAATCATTTAAAGTTACACTGTGTATTAACTCAGCTTTTATAAAATAATTCATGGAATTTTTTAGTATTCCTGGAAGAGGGGCTATAACTGTTCTTAGCTTAGCTAGTAATTCTTAGCATTACATCGCATTAAATATTATTTTCTTTTCCTTTGAGTAGATACTGGAATCTGAAGTAAAGAATTGTTTTTATGAGACATATTGTAATTACTCTGTGGTGCGTTTTAATACGGGTCTTCAGATTTATTTGGGCGTTGCCGCCAGTCAGTATTCTGCACATGACGTCAATACTTTGAAGCGAGTTTATTACTTGTATGTACCTTTCTAGTATTTACATTTGGAACTTCTTTCGCTTGCGTATAAAGCCGCAATCTCAGGATGTATGCTTATAGGTAACACAATTAATTTGAGTTTTTTTTAGCATAGAATGTCTTGGCTTAGTACTCAACCATTAAATTGTTTATTCGTTGGTCTCTTCCATCTCGCGTGCCTCTTCCATCTCGCGTGCAAAGAACGCACAGAATGTCCTACTGAAAAGTAATTCTGCACCGCCGCAGTACAACATACCTGTTTACTAAGCTGGAAACTCATACAGTCCAAGGTTCATTTTTTCCTCTTTAAGTTAAGGATCTCACTAAGCTAATAACCGACTGGCGGTAAAGGCCGAATAAATATAAACGCCCATTATTATAAAAGCACGTTTGAGTCTATGTGCATTTCAAAAGAAACTAAATAGAGTTTTTCACTTTCTCCACTACGTATAGTAAGTAGGGGAAGTATTGTATTCCACCCAAAAATTCGATACCGAGATTTCACCGGAAATACATGTTTGAGACCCCTTCAATCCAAAAAAAAGCATTTTTAGTAACATGTCCGTGTGTGTGTGTGTGTGTGTGTGTGTGTGTGTGTGTGTGTGTGTGTGTGCGCCTGTGAACAGCATAACTCAGAAACGAACAGTCGGATAAACAAAAAACTTGGTATTTAGATTCAGTATCTTCCAGAGATGCGACACGAGGGTTTTCAAGAAAATCATCCACCCCAGATTACGCTTTACATGGAACATTTTTCGAAAATTTTAATTTTCTCAAAAATGGCTCTAACGATTTTGATTAAAATATCGTATGTTTAAGATAGTTTTACGACAAATGAATGTATATCTCGAATTTTCTGGGAATATCTGGGAGTATTCTTAATTGTGAACAGCTTTAGCATCACCTGGTAAACCATGAGAGATAGACAAAATTTTACTGCACAAAAAATGTAGATCGCGTTGAAATACAGAATTTATGTCATATACTTTTTTTGTTGAGTGAACCATTTTCGAGATATTGCTTGTTATTCCCCTATATTTTCCAATTCTTATACTATTTCTTAAATGGGAATTCTTTATTCATTTTTTTGTCCTGGTAATGCAAAGAGAATGTAATACTCCACATAGCAACCAGGTCTTAAAACATTTGACTATCGCTTAAAGCCTACCAATTCCCCTTGCATCTACAAGAAAATTTGCAATAAGATTAACATCTCATCTCGATTAACGTGAAGCATATGGAGAATAAGCTTTATAAAAATAGTTTGTGTAAGAGTAGAGAAAATCATGTGAGTTTAACACATCAGATTTTTTATTTGTTACGCAGGACACAAAATGATTGTTTTCTGTTACATCTCAATGTCAATTTTTGAGGTGAAATTCAATACTTCCTCCTCCTACTATAATAAGGTGGCAGAGTATGTAATACAGCAGCTGCTAAATAAATCATTTTAAAACCGTATTTTTACGCTGGGTTTGAGAATTCTCTCTTAAATTACGCAATGGTGGGGGTATTGGAATCCAACGGGCAATCGATTGAGTAAACTGTCTACAATCGACCAATCGATAGCAACCGCTAGTCTAATCTGTTTAACCCGATGTGTTAAGGTTCGATCAGGTTGGAAGGTGTAATAGAGTTTGATGAGATCAAACAAAGGCAGAAGTTTGTTGGAAAGAAGTGCATTCAGCATCATTAACCCTGGTATCTGGGAGACAGCGCCCCATAAACCTTCACATCACGTTCACTACATTAGTTTTACTGCTCGGTAACTTGTGACGTTATGTTTTGCCTTGCAAAGTTTCAGAACCCTCCTGGGGAACGGGTTTCTGCATAAGAACTCTTGCTCTGGAACACTGATGCTATTAATAAACGACAGTTTTATATGTAATAATTTTAACGGATGACTTGTATAGTGGCAGATGTATGCAAGAAAGAAATGCAGCAGCGACAAACGGTGCTAAACCACTTATTTAATTAAGTTCAGGTGTTCGCAATATACCGGGCGAATCAGCCTCACCTTGTTATTCATATGAGATGACAAATATAGCGGATATCTTGAATTTTCTGGGAATAGCTTGTGAGTCCTCTTCATTCGGAAACAATTTTGTATAATCTTGCATAACTGGTAAACGTTAAACCATAGACGAAAATGTACTACACACTCGTATCTCTATGTACATAACAAGTAAAAGTGCAGAAACGAAGAGGTTATTTTTGGCTTCTGTTTTATATATATATATATATATATATATATATTACTTTCTGTACTAGGTATAGTTAAGGACGGTAAGTATTATATTCCAACCAAAAATTCGATGTAGAAATGTCCCCGGAAATACATGAACCCAAATAAAGTATTTTTGGAAACATGTCCGCATGTGTGTCTGTCTGCCTATGAGGCAGTATTTTTAACACCTAAAATGATTTCAGTCAAATTATGTAATATGTACATTCAATAACAGCTCGCCTTGAAGCAAAATGTATGTAACAGTCATTACATATGCTTATATTATTGTAAACATGTTTAGTAATGTTATGTGAATGCATTACGCAATTTAATAATGTAGGAACTGTGAGAATAATAAGTTAAAATTGCTAACAATGAGGTTACCTTGAGGCAATTAGGGGTTTGAGAGTTTAAGTGCTACTAGCTATTATTAGAGCGGCAATAATGTAAATGTTGAGACAGTTTAAAAATAGCCAATCAACAGCCACAAAAAGTTTTATTTAAATGCAGGTATTCTATTGGAGCAGGATTAGCCAATCAGAGACTTGAAATACAGAAATTTACAAGTTTAGACGGTTGAAATCTATTCAGTTGCCTGCAGACCGTTATAGTAGCCGGATGCAAGATGTGTTCTCTAGAGAAATATAATACGTATTCCCGTGGGACGAAAAATAAGTATACGTGTTAAAAAAGTGCAAGTATTAAATAAAAGACTCTCACAGCTCTCTATATCAGTGAAGTGCTATTTAATTTCTGTCAAGGATTAATATAAAGGTGTGAATTAAAAACTAAAAGTCTGTGTAAGCCTACATTCTTGTCGCATCACGCCCTGCCTAAAAGAAACGCTTCTCTAAAATAATACTAACGCAGCCGAGGTTTAACATAAATATTTAAAGAAGCAGTTTAATAACAAAGTTAATATTTTTTAAACTTAGGGCAAAGGCCACCCGAAAGTACATTTGGGGCGAGGGCTACTGTTTAACATACGTGCAGTTGCAACTACTTCAAGTTCGCCTCCCTAACATTTGAACTATAATACAACTCCTCAAAAATTAACCTTTCTCAAATTGACTTCCATACGTGGTGCAAACTCCTACAACAAAAATAGCGTAACAAACTATCTACTTCAAATAGGCTTTCCATACGTGGAGCTAAATAAATAAACAACTTCAACAAAAACACCTACTTCACCTATGAACACCATAACTCCAAAACAAAAAGTCGGATAAATACCACACTTGGTATTTGACTTCAGTATCTCCCAAGCATGCGACACGAAGAGTTTTACGAAAATCCCCCTAACCCCAATTGACCTTCACATGGAACATTTTTTAAAAATTTTGATTTTCTAAAAAATGACTAACAATGTTAATTACAACATCACACATGAAAAATACTTACATGCCAAATAAAATGTATATTTTCTCGGAATAGCCCGTGAAGTCCGCTTCATCCTGAAGAAATTTTGTATAACTTGTAAACGTTAAGCGATTGACGAAAACGTACCACATAAAACAGTAGATATATTTAAAACACACAGTTTACTTAACATAAGTTTTTTGTGGCACAAGCCGTTTCTGAGATATCCGTTATTAAAGATTCGAATTGTTCAATACTTTATTCTTTTAAAGTCCCATCAATTTTCAGTTGTTTCTCGCGATTGCATGGAAACAGTATGCAACTTTAAGGCCACCATATAGCGTCCAGTTCTTAAACATTTGACTATCGCTGTTCTCTTTGTATTTATAACGAAATGTATAATGTAGCTAAGTATTTAATTTTGCAAACCTTTTTCGGATTAAATGTAGCAGATAGAAAAATAAGCTTTATTAAGAACAGTTTGTACATGCACTAATACAGAAAGAGCATAGAGAAAGTCATGTGAATGTATCACATCGAATAGATTTTTTGCTTTTTCTACTACGCATAGTTAAGTAGGGGAAATATTGTATTCCATCCAAAAGTTCTATATCGAAATTTTGCTGGAAATAAAATATATTTTGATGCCTCGTGAACCCCGAAAAAATGCATTTTTAGAAAAAGGCCCGTGTGTGTATATGTGTGTCTGTATATGCGTCTGGGAATAGCATAGCTAACAACCGAAAAGCTTGGTTAAATACCA
This sequence comes from Deroplatys truncata, assembly GCA_030765065.1. Taxonomy (NCBI): domain Eukaryota; kingdom Metazoa; phylum Arthropoda; class Insecta; order Mantodea; family Mantidae; genus Deroplatys; species Deroplatys truncata. Next base: position 163,602,388 of record CM060980.1, read on the forward strand.
AACTTGGTATTTAAGATCAGTACCTTCCAAAGACACGAAGCTTTTCAAGAAAACCTCCCCCACCAGTATATACCTACCCTTTAAATGGAAGATGTTTCCAAATGATTGGTTTTCTAATACATGGCTCTAAGGATTTTGATTAAAATACCATATTATATTAAAGGTATTTACATGAAAAATAAAATGGATATCTCAAAGTTTACGGGAATAGCCTGTAAAATCCTCTTTATTCAGAATGAATTTAAAACGTTAAACTTTAAGCGATGAACCTTATGGCGATAAACGTTAAGCTAGATGAAAATGCACTACACAAAAACTGTTAATCTCTTTAAAACACACAATTTATTTAAATAACGTTTTAGTGGCATCAACCATTTCCGAGATATCCATTATTAATGGTTTGAGTTGTTCAATACTTGACCATTCTTTTGAAGTCCTGTCGAGCTTCAGCTACACTACGTGATCAAAGGTAGCCGGACACCTGGCTGAAAAAAACATCCCAAAGGTGTTCTATAGGATTCAAGTCAGGACTCTGCGCAGGCCAGTGCATTACAGGGATGTTATTGTCGTGTAACCACTCCGCCACAGCCCGTGCAGTATGAACAGGTGCTCGATCATGTTGAAAGATGCAATCGCCATCTCCGAATTGCTCTTCAACAGTGGGAAGCAAGAAGGTGCTTGAAATATCAATGTAGGTCTGCGCTGTGATCATGCCACACAAAACAACAAAGGGTGTAAGCCCCTCCAGGAAAAACACGACCACACCATAACACCACCACCTCCGAATTTCACTGTTGGCACTACACACGCTGGCAGATGACGCTCACCGGGCATTCGCCATACCCACACCCTGCCATCGGATCGCCACATTGTGTACTGCACTGTTCTATCGTGTAATGTTGACGCTCCTTACACCAATTGATGCGTCGTTTGGCATTTTCCTGCGTGATGTGTGGCTTATGAGCAGCCGCTAGACCATTGAATCCAAGGTTTCTCACCTCACGCCTAACTGCCATAGTACTTGGAGTGGATCCTGATGCAGTTTGGAATTCCTGTGTGATGCTCTGGATAGATGTCTGCCTATTCTCTTTACGACCCTCTTCAAATGTTTCTGTTTGTCAACAGACGAGGTCGGCCTGTACGCGTTTGTGCTGTACATGTCCCTTCACGTTTCCAATTCACTATCACATCAGAAACAGTGGACCTAGGGATGTTTAGGAGTGTAGAAATCTTGCGTAAAGACTTCTGACACAAGTGACACCCAATCTCCCGACCACGTCCGAAGTCCGTGTGTTTCACTGAGCGTCCCACGATGTCTAATGACTACTGAGGTCGGGAGGCAGTAGGTGACAGCATAATGAACCTAAGATGAAAAACGAATGTTTGTGGGGTGTCCGGATACTTTTGATCAGATAGTGATCCATCTTGCGATTGAATGGAAAGAGTATGGAGTTTTAAGGCCAATGTATAACGTCCAGGTCTAAAACATCTATGGTTATTCCCTTTGTAACGAAATATGTAATGCAGGTATTTCCGGAAAGGCTTATCTCGATTAAAGTTAAATAGATAACGATATCGTCTAATGTTTCCTAGGCTGCAACTTCCTCTGGCGTGAAATTTATTAAAAGTATATAGATTGTTGTACGGTCTGGAATGTTACATCCGGAAATATTTCTGTAAATCGTATTTTCACTTGACGAGCTGACTGAGTTAACACATACGAATCATAAATAAATACACGCAGCGCAGTGGAAAACCTATACTGAGTCATGATATACTTTGTGACCAATACAGGAGAAAATGATAAATAATTCGTAACAACTGAACTACACCATAACACTGTCAACTCAGTACTGCAAAACCAGAGCAGAGCAAAGCCGCGTGAACAGTATGGAATCGTGTGTCCGCATGCACAGTAAAAAACACTGTGCAGCCGGTTCTTAGTTCTTTGACTTTCTGTGATTTATTCACATGTTCTGATCCAGCTAAATGAACTTTGGCTTTCTAAAGTAAGAACATTGTTTATAAAAACAAATATACGGAGAATATATTTTATCAATGTACGTAAGGACTTGCACCTCTTATTTGAAATTAAATTTATTGTATATTTAGGAATCAGAGTATTCCAGTAAATTACAACACATTCTAAATGAAACGTTGCAGATTATCTGTTTCACTAAAGAAAGTATGCATCTACATTACACAATATTTACCAAAAAATAAAACAATCTGTATGATTCTAATCTAATAAACACGTATAGGAATTCTTAAGCAATTGGCTTCAGGTTATTCACACTCAAATCATTATCAGTAAAAGAATTTGGCTAAGGGTCACTTATGGGCTCGTAAATTGCGGTAGTCAAGTTTGCATCGATCGCACCACGTATGGGTACAAACTTGCGCTGTCTTCGCCCCACGTTTAGGAATCAACTGTTGCTGTGGTGTCATGTGTTAGTAAAGTTTATGTGTAATAATGTTTAATGCTTATTTATTTATTATTTATGCCTCGGCTGCGTCAGTAATATCTGGTAGAGCACGTATCTCTAAATAGGTCTGGTACGGCTAAAGAATAATGTTTACACACAATACACAAATTATAACTATAAGTTTTCACTTCTTTATTTATCCTTTGCGGCAGTTAAATAACACTTTACTAACGTATCTTAATATGGAGCTGTGAGATGTTATTCTTAATTACACTTTTAAAAGTTTAACATTTATATTATCTGCACTGTACTGAATTCTCACGTCTACATACTCACATACAACCACTGAACCATAACTGCTTGGTTACGGTGCTTCCTAGTGTCTGCCGTTTGAATTTGTACATTTCTATATTTCTAGTTTCTGATTGACTAACCTTACTCCAATAGAATACGTTTATTTTTATTTTAGCTTGCTTTCTGCACCCATGTGAGCATTTAAAACTGTTTTAAATTGTGTGTATTGTTCCATGGACTATTAGTAGCCTTTTTTAACATTCTAATTTATTGTTGACTCAAGGTTACCTTATTGTTAGCAATCTTCGGCTTCTACTTTGTAATTCTGTTTGCTACGAAAAGCAGCTTGCTTCTATTCTCACAGCTCCTACATTATTAAACTACGAAATACATTCACACAACATTTTATACATATACATAATACAATGACTGTAGTATACACTTTATATATTATAATATGCATATTGCTTTTAGGTGAGCTGTTATTTATATATACTATATAATTAAACTGATAACATGAAAGCGATAAAAAATACTGCCTCAAAATATGGCCTGGTGATGTGGTGTGCAAACGCTAAAAACAGCATGAGGGATGGGGTGACACTGCGTGCAATTCAGGTAATAGCTCAACTTCATTTCCTTTAGTTCTGGCTTTAGTGCTAAGAAATAGTGCTGGTAATAATTCTATTCTACAGGGTAGGCGAGAAGTCCCCGTACTCCCTAGTATCGAGTACTAATTGTTTTATTTTAGCATTAAGTGTCCAATATATCTGTATGTTCCCCATCATGCTATAAACACAGTTCCATACGCCCCCATGTTCTTCCTGACATATTCTAGAGCATGTCCGGTGTTATAGTGCGAAATGCATCCTCAACAGCATCGCAAGTTTTTCGTTTGTAGCATAACGACATGCAGATACATGCGCCTTAATGACTCCCATAACGAGTTGTCAGGTGTGGTGAGGACAGAACTTCTTAGTGGCCTTTCAAAGGAGCTGGTGTTGCTGATGAACGACAACCTATCCACCGTCCTAGTGTTCATTTAGGAACTCACGCACTACAAGAGCGTAGTGAGGAGATGCTCCATCTTGCTGTAACCATGTGCGTTCTGGGAGGCCTCATTCCTCACGCTGAGTTATTAACAATGTATGTAAAATGTGTAAATAATTTGTGCCATTCACAGTCCCTTCAAAAAACTACGGTCCAAGTAGATGTGATGTCATCGCTGATACGTGAGGCGGGTTCCTTTCTAACTCGGCTGTATAATGTGGATTCTCCTTGGCCGAAAAGACAACATTTCTAGCACGTGAGCTGCGGTATATTTCACATTATCTCAAAACATATCTTGGAACGGTTCACTGCATTTGGAAATTGACTTAACAAAACACGGCGTTTTAAAACGCGCCCAGTCCGGTCTCCATCCTTTAACTCTGAGGCAGTACTTTTAATACTTGAATAATTTTAATTAAATTATATAATATATAAACTTAATAACAGCCCGCCTTGAAGCAGTATGTATGTAATAATTTATAAAAATGTATGTAACAGTCATTCCAAATGCTTATATTATGGTAAACATGTTCAAAAATGTTATGGGAATGCATTATGTAATTTAATAATGTAAGAGCTGTGAGAATAATAAGTTTAAAGTTGCTTAAAATGAGGTAACAATGAGGTAAACTTGAGGCAATAATTAGTTTAAAAGTTTAAATGCTACTAGTCATGATTAGAGCAACGATAATGTAAATGTTGTGACAGTTTAAAAATAGCCAATGAACAGCCAGTAAAAGCTTTATTTAAATGCAGGTATTCTATTGGACTAAGATTAGCAAATCAGAGACTTGAAATACAAAAAGTTAAAAGTTTATACGGTTGAAATATGTTCAGTTGCTGGCATATATTGATAGTGACCGGATGGAAGATGTGTTCTCTAAAGAAATATTACGTATTCGTGTGAAACGAAAATTATGTACACGCGTTAACAAAGTACAAGTATTAAATTAAAATAATCTCACAGCTCTTGATATCAGTGTAGTTCTGTTTAATTTGTGTCAAGGATAAATAAAAGGAAGTGAATTTAAACTTAAAATCTGTGTAAGCCTACATTCTTGTCACACCACGCCCTGTCTAAAAGATACGTGACTCTAAAACAATACTGAAGCAGCCGAGGCAAACATAAACATAAATACTACCTATAGAAGCAGTTTAATAACAAAGTTAATATAATATTTTAAAACTTGGTGCCTAACAATAAAAAAAAATACATCTTCAAAAATCGGCTTCTCATACGTAGCAGCATATTACGTAACAAACAATCTACTTGAAATTAACGCCCAAAGCGTGGTGCAAACTCCTACGTAAACAACAATCTACTGCAAGTTGGCTTCCCAAGCGTGTGGCTAACTTCAAAACAATAAATAAGTAAACAATTCAACATCAACACCTACTACTTCAAACTGCTTCCCAAGCGTGTGGCTAATAACTTACGTAAATAAATTACGTAAACAATATACTTTCTCAAGTTGGCGCCCATACGTGGGGCAAATACTGTTACAAACTACAATTTGAGAAACCACTTTTTCAACTCGTTTGCGAACGTCGGTCAAAAAGGTCCTTTTTTCGTGTGATCTCGCATTGTTGTCTTGGTACATCGAGTTCCGAAAGCACGTTTACGTGCCGACTTCATGGAAATTGTTTAATCGAAGCAGAGACTCCGGCACATGTTTCTTCTCGTGTCTTCTGCCTTCCACTCTGTGGCCGGTGTTTAACACTATCAAAAGCAAAAGCACATCTTTCCCAATCCAGAACTGTTGCTTTTCGCGGTGAAGCCTTATTAAATCTTTCCTGGAATACTCCCATAATCTGTCTCATTGTCTGCCCTGTGTGTTGTCATTCGTGCACGCACACACTTGTCACTAAGCGCTCCTCAGAAGTGTAACTATGACGTTCACATCTGTCATGGCTACAAACTAAAACTCGACTGCGAAAACATGTAACCATGAATTCCAACAATTTATTCCGACGATTGATAAGAAGTACTATAGCTACATAGCGTAACAACATTTGAAACTACTAACCTGCATAATCACATTAGATACTCAAAGGGGTACTGAGTGCGGGTACTTCCCGCCCAACCTGTATATTAGAGAAATTAGATATCCCAACAGTATACTGCAGTAATTTGCATTACACTTTCCTTAATATTTTGTTGAAAAAACTTGGGAGTAGGGCTCACAATAAAATATAATTCATCACAGGATAGCTGAGGATTATAATTGATTTAATGATTTAGGTGTATCACAAAATATCAACATTTCAGAAAATGCTACACTCCTGTGAGATCAAGTATAATATAATGTGTGAGGTAGTATTTTTAACACTTAAATGATTTCACTCAAATTATATAATATGTAAATTCAATAACAGCCCGCCTTGAAGCAATATGTGTATGTAATAATTTGTAAAATGTATGTAAGTCATTGCATATGGTTATATTATTGTATCCATGTGTAATAATGTTATGTGAATACATTACGTAATTTAATAATGTAGAAGCTGTGAGAATAATAAGTTAAACGTTGCTAACAATGAGGTAACCTTGAGGTAATAATAATTTTTAGAGTTTAAACGTTATTTGTGATTCTTGGAAGCATTAATGTAATTTTAGTGACAGTTTATAAAATATAGCCAATCAACAACCAGAAAAAGCTTTAGTTAAATGCAAGTATTCCATTGGAGTAAAAATAATCAATCAGAGACTTGAAATACAGAAATTTACAAGTTTAGACGGTTGAAATCTAGTCAGTTGCCTGCAGACAGTGATAGTAACGGATGCGAGATGTGTCCTCGAGAAATTAAATACGTATTCGTGTGAGTCGAAAATAGTATATGCATTGAAAAGTACAAGTATTAATAAGAGAATCCTACAGCTCTCGATATCAGTGAAGTGCTATTTAGTTTGTGTCAAGGATTAATAAAAATGAGTGAATTAAAACTTAAAATCTGTGTAAGCCTACATTCTTCTCGCATCATGCCCTGACAAGACATCCATGTCTCTAATAATAATACTGACGCAGCCGAGGCAAACATAATTATTTAATACTTAAAGAAACAGTTTAATTACAAAGTTAAATATATTTTTTAATCTTGGGGCAAAGGCCACCTGAAAATACATTTTTGGGGCAAAGGCTACCCGAAACTATTTACTATACGTATGGTTGCAACGAATTTCAAGTTCGGCTCCCCAACAGTTCAAATACGATACAAGTCCTTCAATACAACCTACTTCAAATTGACGCCCAAGGCATGGTGCAAACAACGTAAAAACATTAACTACCTCATATGCTCAATACATAAGTTAAAGAAAATATCTTAAGTCATGTATTCATTTACGGGTAGCCATTAGTTTAATTATATCCGGAGACTCTTCATAAAAATGTATAATGTCGTGGTTTGAGGTAGGAAAAACAATAATGCAACTGTTATTTGGAACGGTTGGGAGAATGAAATCGTTCCAAAAAAATAACCATAAATCAGGTTACACAGTTTTAAAGCAAGAATCCTCGAACTTTGCATTAATGCGATCATTCGAATACATTTATCACCGATTCTAAAAGTAAGGCTCTGATCCTAAAGCGAAAGTTGCATAAAATACAATAATTATAAATATGTATCTTATGTGAGAACTTCGAACTTCCATGCTTCCAAGTTCCAATAGACAGCAATGCCACTAGAGATTTTCCGACCTATCATCTAATTATTCTATTGAGCTCTTGTAATATACATACGAACGGCCTAGATGCCGTTTTGGAACATGTTATAGTAATTAGTTAATGCTTGATAGTCACTACAATGATTGTGGTAGTGGTGGTGATTGTGATATCCATTTACGAGATATTCCGTGTTATTGGTTTGAATTGTCAAATACTTATACTTATCCCAAATGAAAAGTGGTTACACGTTTTTTTTTATTTTTCCTAATCATGTAAAGAGAACGGCGGCGCCGTGGCCGAGTGGTTAGACCTCTCGCCTCCCACCGAGGCGGACCGGGTTCATTCCCAGGGACCTGCATGTGGGATTTGTGGTGGACGAAGCGGCGTCTGGGCGGGTTTTCTCCGGGTTCTCCGGTTTCCCCCGCCACTCATTCCACCAACTGCTCCATCATCACCTTTCCTTTCATCCATTTCACCAACATTTTCGCTTCATCTACTTCCTTCATCCCATACCAGGCATCGGGCTGATCACCCATCCTGGATGTTCTGTCTGATCCATGAGTGTCTGCTCCTCGACGGGCCTCTAACCCCAGGCACCCGCTTGTAAGTCCTGGGGGGTGTAAGTCCTACATAAGAGGAGGGTAAACAGATAATGAATGAATGAATGTAAAGAGAACGGCATTTGAAAGTCATCACACAGCGATCAGCTCTTAAGGCTAATGTATTTCCCTATTCCCATTGTACATACACAAATTTTTATCTCAGTTATCATGAAGCAGATAGAAGAATAGTTTTCTAAGAATGGATATAGAAAGCCATGTGAATGTAACACTATCTTTTTAGTTCTATTTCACCCGATACTGCTAGCGAATGCAAGAGTCATTTCGGCCTTCCAACGCAGATATCCTCTGGTTTCCCGATGGAAGCGTCAAAACAACAGGTGCAGTGCTGCAGGCATGTCAAACGGACAACGAAGCGTCTATAAAAAGATAGAAATGTCCATTTAAAAACGGTTGCAATTCACTGCAGAATCTATCATTATTATTTTGAATATTTCTGTTCGCTGCTGTTTTAACGACGGAGAGCCTCAGGCGCAGCAAGCGTGAAATATTAGCAAGACACTAAAAGCAGGGGAAGTTACTACATATCATGCCATTTTCACTCACTGAGATCTAACGAAACCTGTCAATTCCGCAAAAGGAGCACAGAGCAAAGCATTTGAGAGGGAGAGAAAGAGAGAAATAGGTAATATTTCTAGAAGTTGAAAGACATTGTATATTAGGATAGGACTAGTGTACAATGGGACCCCCAAAGGAGCTTCTGTATGTGCACCTCCGGGAGGCACAGAAGAGGTGAGGGAACCACAGGAGATTAGTGGGTTTCAGGCCGGCGAAAGTTAACAGAGACACGCAGAGTTCCCTAACAGTTCCAAGCTTGACCACCTGGTCACGGAAGTATCGCTCGAAGACGTCCCTGTAATGGAACCAGGGAGGTCTAAATCGTAAACCTTGCGCCACCGACCAAACCACAGCCTCAGAGTCAACCTGAAAATGAAAGGGAAATTAGAGGAAATGGGGGACAGAGGAAATCTATGGTAGAAAACAACACTCCAGCATTCTCTGTGTCAACCGGAGAAAACCACGAAAAACCCATGGTCAAATGTGCGGCCACCGAAAATGGAGCCCAGGATCTCCCGAATACGAGCCTCGCACGTTATTGCAGAGCCATCTAGCCCGGTTAATGCTTATTAAAATCAGATTTGGAAAAATAAGTAATCTTTTCTCAAGATGGGGGCGTTCGAATAGGTGACCATCGGCTCATTTCAGATGATAGGAAATCTAGGGATAGGGAAATTTCAGCCCGGCGTTCGGCCACGGCTAGGTCTATTGTACCTACTAACCTCCGGGCGAAGGAATTAGGCAGGAGAGGGTGAAGACTGACCAGATCTAGTGGCGACAGGCACAGCACTGCGGAGCCCTTAAATTTCCAAACTGAACACCTCTTCGATACCTCTTCGACGGATGGTTCTATGCCATGATAGAAACTGTTCTCCCCTCAGAGCACATCCACAGCATATGCCGCACATTGCCGTCCACCAACCCCCGCCCTGCAAAGCTGAAATATGGAGCGAAATGGCAAAACGAGGGAGAAAAATCTGTGTTACATTCACATGAATTTCTGTACCCACTATATTTTTATGAAGCTTATTCTTCTATTTACTTCGGATTGAGACAAACGTACATTTCGTTATAGTTACAAAGGGAAGAGCCCCAGTAAAATGTCACCTGGTCACTATTCACTGGCCTTGAAGTAATCAAATAACGACAGCACTTTATAAACTGAGAAAAGTGTTGAAAAATGCAAAGCGATATCTCGGAAATGGTTAGTGCCACAAGAAAGAGTTATTTGAAACAAACTGAGTGTTTTAAAGAGATCTGCATTAATTTGCATAACGCGTTTTTGTCCCCTGATATGATTCATCGGTTATGCAGAATTAGAATGATGGCGCCTTTACAGGTATTCTCAGAAAATTAGAGTAGAGCGGTAAATTTATTGGTCCTAAACATTTTACATGTTCAAACTCAGACTTCGCACTCGTTCGTGCTTATATAACACATATAGTTCATATTTTCAGGCTATATCCATCACACTGATTTTTAAACTTAACGATATTACAAGAAATGAAAAGAAATGTAAAAACAGATAAAGTAAAAACAACAATCACACAAACAAAACAGAAGAAGGGGAAAATCTTGTTCACAAGCACACGGATATTTGTTTACACAACAAATATCCGCCACTAAACCACCTACCCTCCTCCTCCCACCCTTGATCCTCTTCGTTAAACTCCGATCTGAGCTGCCGATCTTTTCTAAAAATTTACCATTGCTTCCCCCTCCTTCCTCCCATCCAGCAGGGTCCAGTAAGCTTGCAACCCTCTCCTTGAGTTAACAAAGAAACCTGGTAGTTACTTTCTCCTTAACTGTTCTGTTTTAGTACAATGCGCCAGAGTATGAATCCAAGTTTCTTCTTCTCTACACCAGGGACAGATTCTTATGCCTTCTTCGTTAATGAATTTGATTGCTTGCCATGATTCCAGCCTGAGCCAAGCAAGCCTTTGTTTGCTGGCTTTATTTCTGGACAAAATATATTGTACACATCCCATTCTGTTGTCAATTTTGACTATAACCTTAATGATACAGTCTCATTACTGTCTGCTGCCGATCTATATTTTTCAGTAGTTTCTGTGCTTTTCCCCACACATTCGCCCTAATTCCAGGTCGTACAAACCAAATATTACCCATCCCTATTCTCTTGATTTTCGCTGCCCACGTCTTGTTCCCTCCTATTCATAGCTGTTCCTTACAGCATACTGCTATCATAAGTGATTGATAAATTTATGTACGTTTTCTTTGTCATGCAAATGTCTCAAATATGGTATTTTAATCAAATTCATCAGCGCCGTTTTTGATAAATTAAAAAATATACATAATTTCTCTAAGCGAAGGACAGTTTAGGAAGAGGATTTTCTTGAAAATCTTCCTCTCGTAATTTTGGAATATTGTGAACTTATATACCGAGTTTGGTATTTATCCAACCTTTATTTTTTGAGTTATGTTATTCACAGACACATACATACAAACAATTTTCTAAAAATTCTGATATTTACATTCGCATAATTTCTATATCTATTCTCTCTCAAACTATTCTTACATAAGTTTATTCTTCTATCTACTTCTTGGTAATCAATATAGGTTTTCGCTAAATATTTGGACATTACGTATTAGGTATAAGGACAGTAGGTAAAGTTCTAGATTTTTAAAAAGCGTATTGCTATATGATCCCTTAGAAATTCCATACTCTTTGCATTACCACAATAAAAACCAAAAAACCAATGTGCTTTCCACGAAAAACATTAGAATATGAGAATTCAGTCTAATAGGAAGAAAGAATACCTTGGGAATGGCTCACACGAGAAAGAAATTTGACATAAATTGTGAACCTTAGAGAGAACTACACGTTTTAGGTAGTTACATTTTGTCTATCTCTTACGACGAAAGTTATTCAAGACGAAGAGGGTTTCACATTCTCAGAAAATTCAACTTACAGATTTTATTTGTCATGGAAATATTTTAAACATACGGCATTTTAAACGTTAGAGCCAATTTTAAGAAGAAAAAATATCTCACGCGACTTTCTCTACTCTTGTACGAACTATTTTTACAAACGCTTAATTTCTATCGACTTCATGTTAATCGAGATAAACATTTGCAGAAATTACAAATTTTTTGTAGGTGCAAGGAAAATATAATGGGCTTTAAGCGATAGTCAAATATTTTAAGAGCTGGTTGCTATGTTGAGTATTCCATTCTCTTTGCATGTTCAGGACATAAAAAAAATCTGATGTGTTACACTCACATGACTTTCTCTACTCTTGTACAAACTATTTTTACAAACGCTTATTCTCCATATGCTTCATGTTAATCGATATGTTAATCTTATTGCTAATTTTCTTGTAGATGCAAGGGGAATATGGTAGGATTTAAGCGATAGTCAAATGTTTTAAGACCTGGTTCTCTTTGTATGTCTAGGACATAAAAAATGAATAACGAATTCCCTCAAAGTATAAGTATTGGAAAATTTAAGGGAATAACAAGCAATATCTCGAAAATGGTTCACTCAACAAAAAAATGTGTATGGCATAAATTGTGTATTTTTACGCGATCTACATTTTCTGTGTAGTAAAATTTTGTCTATCTCTTAGGTTTACCAGTTATGCAAAAATCGTTCACAACGAAGAATAATTTTGAAGACATTCCCACAGAAATTCGATATATACATTTCAGTTGCCATAAAAATATCTTAAACATATGATATTTTAATCGAAATCGTTTGAGCCATTTATGAGAAAAATAAAATTTCCGAAAAATGTTCCATGTAACGGTAATCTGGGGTGGGGGTTTTCTTGAAAACCTTCGTGTCGCATCTCTGGAAGATATTGAACTTAAATACCAAGTTCGGTGTTTATCCGACTGTTCGTTTCTGGGTTATGCTGTTCACAGGCACACACATGGGCATGTTTCCAAAAATGCTTTTTTGGATTCAGGGGTTCTCAAAACATATATTTCAGGTGAAATCTCGGTATCGAAGTTTTGGGTGGAATACAATACTTCCCCTACTTACTATACCTAGTAGAGAATGTAATAACAAATAAAATAAAAACGAATAATGAATTTCCATTTGAGAAAAAGTATGTACTAGAATATTCAAACCAATAACAAGGAATATCTCGGAAATGGTTCGAGGAAATCTCGAAAAAAGTGTATCCGACTTAAATGATATGTTTTATGAAGATCCGCATTTTTTGAGTAGTAAAACCTCGTCTATCTCTTACGTTTACCAGCTATGTGAAAGCCATTCAGAATGAAAAGGACTTCTGGGGACATTTCCAGAATATTCAAGATATGTTCCATTTATAATGAAAAAAATTTGAATGCATGATATTTTAATCAAAATTGTTAGAACCATTTTTGAAAGAAATAAAAATTTTTGAAAAATGTTCCATATAAAGGATAATCTGTGGTTGGGATGTTTTCTTGAAAATCTTCGTGCGGCATCCTTGTAAAATGCTTAACTCATATACCATGTTTGTTATTTATCAACGTTTCGTTTTTGAGTTATGCTGTTCTCAGACAGACACACAAACCACACACGGACATGTTTACAAAATGCTTTATTTGGATTTAGGTCACTTCAAAATCAGTATTTCCGGTGAAAACTCAGAAACGAACAGTCGGATAAACACCAAACTTAGTATTTAGGTTCAGCATCTTCCAGAGATGCGATACGAAGGTTTTCAAGAAAATCCCACCACCCCAGATTACCCTAAACATGGAATATTGTTCGAAAATTTTAATTTTCTCAAAAATGGCTCTAACGATTTTGATTAAAATACCGTATGTTTAAGATATTTTCATGACAAATGAAACGTATATCTCGAATTTTCTGGGAATATCTCCAAAAGTATTCTTCATTGTGAACGACTTTTTCATAACTAGTAAACCATAAGAGATAGACAAAATTTTACTACACGATTACTGTATATCGCGTTAAAATACACAGTTTATGTCATATACATTTTTTTGGTTGGGTGAACCATTTTCTATATATTGCATGGTATTCCCTTAAATTTTTCAACACACTGTTTCTCAAATGGGAATTCGTTATTCATTTTTTTATGTTCTGTACATGCAAAGAGAATGGAATGCTCGACATAGCAACCAGTTCTTAAAACGTTTGATTATCGCTTAAGGCCATATTCTCCTTGCACCTGCAAGAAAATTAGCAATAAGATGAACATCTCGATTAACATGAAGCATATGGAGAGTAAGCGTTTGAAAAAATAGTTTGTACAAGAGTAGAGAAAGTCATGTGAGTGTAACACATCAAATGTTTTGTATAGAACGTCTTCGTCTATTGCTTAAGATTTACCAGTTATACAAGATTATACAAATTTCCTTCCTAATGAAGAGGACTTCACAGGTTATTCCCAGAAAGTTCAAGATATATATATATATACTTTTAATATGGTATCTTAATCCAAATAGTTTGAGACTTTTTTTAGAAACTAAAACATTTCCAAAAATGTTTCCCATAAAGGGTAAAGGTTAAAGAAAGGGTACTTGTCACAGAGGGGGCCCCCGAATCGGGGCAGAGCACCACACGCAGGCCAGTCGGCCCCTTGTGCTTCCAACGTGATCCCTGGGAGGGGCGGATAAGGGGAGAAACCCGATGGGTGATTAGCTGCCGATGGGCGCATGCGTGGTCGGTCTCCCTAACGTTTCCAGATGGAACGACGCCACACGGTCCCTATCCACTAGCCACCAATCTCCAGGGTTTCTCGAGCGGTGCTCCACGCTGAGAGAGACCTAACTGAGCGATACCGCAGCGACGCCAGGGAAAAATCCTTTACAGAGCACAAGTCACCGCCCAGCTGCAAACCGCCGCACACAGTCACATGGTCCTACAACCTTAAAACAGATGAAAAAGAAGATAATGGGTACAGGTAATGAGAGGAAGGTGAGTCTTGGTAGAAGATGAACCACCGCAGCATTTGCCTGGCGACCCGGGGAAACCACGAAAAACCCAAGGACCAGAGTGGGCGGTCGTTGGGGATGGATCAGACCTAACCGTCTGGGTTAATGTAAAGGGTAGTTTGAGTGGGGAGATTTTGTTTAATATCTTCCAGTCACATCTTTGGAAAGCACAGTTCTGGTATTTATTCGATTTTACGTTTTTGAGTTGCGCTGTTCACACCCACACACACTTTTCTAAATACTGGTTCTGGATTTAAGGGACCTCAAAATATGTTTTATCTTGAAATCTCGGTAAAGAGTGTTTTGGTGGAATGCAATACTTCCTCTGCCTGCTAGGTGCACGGTAAATAAAGTAGAAGAGTTAAATAAATAAGAAAATAAAAGTACAATTTAGGCTGGCCAGCGGGAATGGAACCGGGAACCCCCGAATACAAGCCTCAGATGCTACTTGTATGAAGAAAATAGTTGAAGTAGATATACCAGGGTTTTCCACACCATATTATTCACTTTATTAAAACTGTAATAGGATATTTAACGTTACGGAAACACGGACAGTTAGCACAGAAAACCTATGCTGAAACTTTCTACTGCTTTTCTAACCAGGCAGTCTGTGTTAGAACCTGTCTGTCATTATAACAGACTTAACATCCACTTGCTGGTTATGGAATGAAAGTTGACTTCACAGTTTGAGAGAAACAACTAATCTTCATTTTGTCTGCACACATTTATCGTTACCCATCCTCCATCGTGTCTGCTTTCATTTCCTTCTCCTCCTTTTGCTCCACCTCCATTTTCTGCTAGCTAAATCAAGAGCTCCTCTGCTTAAGTTAATCGTGAATGATGAGCTGCCGCGCTGTAACCTTGAAATGCATGTCAAAATAATGACTGAGGAGCAAATAAAGCATTAGAAATGAACGGCATATGGAGAAATAATTGTAAATACCAGTCTAGACACGTAGCTTTCGTTTTCCCTAATCTGCAGACGTGAATTCCTATTCTCCTGAACTTCAACGGCGGTATTCATAGTCAATCCTGTTCCGGACCAACTTGCTACTTCTGGTGAATTTACAGCGAACTATCGACTTTCTTATTTTTAGACCGGGATTTGCGTTGGTCCGGGGTAAACGCCTTGGTCCGGACCACATTATGGTCTACCTCAGAGGGGTATATTAAAGGCAGATCATATTTTCAAAATGGAAGACTATGGACTTGGTTGCTGTGCGTAGAATTCGCGAAATGAGACGGTGGAGTAAAATTATCTACCAGGATTAGATATAATTGGAAAGTATGACGGCCTAAACTTGAGGCAGTATTTTTAACACTTAAATAATTTCAGTCTAATTATATATTATATGTAAATTCAATAACAGCCCGCCTTGAAGCAATATGTGTAAGTAATAATTTGTAAAATGTATGTAACAATCATTGCATATGCTTATATTATTGTATCCGTGTGTAATAATGTTATGTGAGGCATTACGTAATTTAATAATGTAGGAGCTGTGAGGATAATAAGTTAAACGTTGCTAACAATGAGGTATCCTTGAGGCAATAATGAGTTTGAGAGTTTAAATGTTATTTGCGATTCTTGGAGGCGTTAATGTAATTTTAGGGACAGTTTATAAATAATAGGCAATTTAGTTAAATACAGGTATTGTATTGGAGTAAAAATAGCCAATCAGAGACTTGAAATACAGAAATTTACAAGTTTAGACGGTTGAAATCAAGTCAGTTGCCTGCGGACAGTGTTTGTAACTGGATGCGAGATGTGTCCTCCAGGAATTAATTACGTATTCGTGTGAGACGAAAAATGGTATACTTGTTAAAAAGTGCAAGTATTAAATAAAAGAATCTCACAGTTCCCGATATCAGTGAAGTGCTGTTTAGTTTGTGTCAAGGATTAATAGAAAGAAGTGAATTAAAACTTAAAATCTGTGTAAGCCTACATTCTTGTCGCATCACGCCCTGCCAAGACTTCCATGTCTCTAACAATAATACTGACGGAGCCGAGGCAAACATAAAGATTTAATACTTAAATAAACAGTTTAATTACAAAGTTGATTTTTTTTTAAATGTTTGGACGAAGGCTACCGGGTACTATACGTGCGGTTGCAACCAACTACAAGTTCGGCTCCGCAACAGTTGAACTATAGTACAACTCCTTCAATGCAACCTACTTTAAATTGACGGCCAAAGCGTGTTGCAAACAACGTAATAAAAGAAAACCACCTTCTTCAAACTTCAAAATAAATACAGGTTTAGTAAGGGTTAGAAGGCTGATGAAACTGGTTCATGCTAACGCATATGCCAGAGACGATAAGCGAGCCTTGAGTATCTCAACTGATACGCAATGGTAATAGCACTTCAGTATTATGCTAGAGGAGGGTATAAAGAAAACACTACGGACCTTACTAAGACATCAGTAAACCGCATTATATCTAATGTCTCATGTGTCATTGCTAGAGTTCCCTTCGTTAAACCGGGATTGCGATGAACTTTACGTAGCATGACGGGAAGTAACGCGAAATGTTATGCTTCATGTTAATCGAGATATTGAGATGTGAATCTTATTGCTAATTTTCTTGTAGTTGCAAGGGGAATATGGTAGGTTTTAAGCGATAGTCAAATCGTTTAAGCGCTGTTTGCTATGTGGCGCATTGCACTCTCTTTGCATGTCCAGGACATAAAAAAATGAATAGCAAATTTGAGAAAAAGTATGAGTAATGGAAAATTTAAGGGAATAACAAGCAATATCTCGAAAATGGTTCACTCAACAAAAATGTGTATGACATAAGTTGTGTATTTTAACGCGATCTACATTTTTGTGTAGTAAAATTTTGTGTATCTCTAATTGTTTACCAGTTATGCAAAAGTCGTTCACAATGAAGAATACTTTTAGAGACATTCCCAGAAAATTCGAGATATACGTTTCATTTGTCATGAAAATATCTTAAACATATGATGTTATAATCAAAATCTTTAGAGCCATTTTTGAGAAAATTAAACTTTTCGAAAAATCTTCCATGTAAAGGGTAATCTGGGGTGGGGGGATTTTCTTGAAAACCTTCGTGTCGCATCTCTGGAAGATACTGAACCTAAATACGAAGTTTGGTGTTTATCCGACTGTTCGTTTGAGAGTTATGCTGTTCACAGACAGACACACAGACACACAGACACACAGACACACACACGGACATGTTTCCAAAAATACTTTTTTTGGATTCAGGGGGTCTCAAAAGATGTATTTCCGGTGAAATCTCGGTATCGAATTTTTGGGTGGAATACAATGCTTCCCCTAGTTACTGTACGTAGTATAGAAAGTAAAAATGCTAAAGTAAAGGTCTAATTAGGTTGCACTTAACGTAACGGGAGGGAAGCTTGATTGGTTGCTCTTTTATTGCTTTGTGCTACTGCTTCACGCCGATTGGGTCTGGTTACCATGCAGCATTAAAGGTGACATAACGGGAAGAAAAAGCTTTACAGTATCAAATATTTAGGTTACGACGCGTTAAATTAAGTTACGTTAATACAACCCGAAATAGCTCTATTATAACAGTGTATAAGACCTTCACGTTACGTCGCGCTGAGTTAAGTCGCTAGGTTTTCAAAGTAATTCAGGTTTTACTTTTTTTCGTCGAGGAAATCAGGATTAAACTCCTGGAAGGTCTATGATATATCAGAATTTCCTCAGGTAACTATTTCTGTTTAATTACTATCCCATAATGTTTAGTTATTTGCTTAAGATCCAAAGCGAGATACATTTTAATGGTAGTAAATGTTGCTTCTATTTAAATTCGATTTGATTCTGTAATTTTAAGGTTAAAAGTTAATATTCCAATAAGTTAAATTCTTATTAAAACGATCAACTGTGTCATGAAACTGTGTATCTGGTGCATAAGAACGTTTCCAAAAAAGGGAAGAGTGGCAATAGGTTAGAATCCTGCACAAAACTGACTATATAGGCATTATCTCCCTCCACGCCTCCTCTTTATTTGCGTTTGCATTTGTTGAAACCGATTTATTCTCAATAATATCCATCTTTTTCGCACTAAGGAAACCAGGTATTTTCCTCCTCCGACCGTTTTAATACACACTTTTTGGTTATTTCCCTTTTTTGCTGAGGGTGAGGAGTGAGCAGCGAACTGATGAAAAAACAGCTGTGAAACGACCATAGAAAGTTAAAAACTAGAGAGTAATTGTGGTTAGTTCACTGCTCTATGGAAGTCGCGCATTCACAGAACTACATTTCTGCACGCTGATTCACTGCTTTCTTGGTCTCAGGCTTTTTATCGTCTATGAATGCCAAAAACTTGGCTGGCTTTTGGTCCGGACCAAATAAGTATGGAGATGGTCCAGTCCAACGTGGAATCTATGAATACGTTCCCAATTTATTAAGTCACAAAACGTAAATTTCTTCTCCAAAGAGGTAAATAAGTATTTACTTTCTCTACCACTTACCTATAGGGTATCGGCTATTCAATGAAGGGAGCACCTCGCCTACTGCGACCTACTTGAGATCACTGCGGCTACTACCCCCAGAAGGAAGGTATAAAGAGAAAGAAATACAGGGGCTGACCAACCACAAAGACGTTCAGAAGTCCTAACAGTTCCTGGCTTGAAGACCTGTTCCACTATTGGAGCTGCTGAGAGAGCAATGAACGACCCGTTCAACTAAGCAGCCCACTCTTCTCTTTGAGCAAGCATCTACACAATCTGTTCGGCACGTCGTATGCCACAAAACCTAGAAGCATACCTGTAACATGAGAAGGAAACGGTATGAAAGGGAAATTAAACCTTGGTAGATGTGAAAACGAAACCTTTGACCTGTAGTGCATATTTTCAACTTTCTGGGAATAGTATCTCAAGTCCTCTTCATTCCGAATTACTTTAGGATAATTATTTTACCATAAGAGATGCACAAAATCCTACTAAATAAATATGTAGATCTTGTTAAACACACGGTGTATGTAACATACCAGGTGGCCCAAGCGCGTCGTGTTTCTCGTTTGTAGATATCCCTGGTACGTTAAAAGAGTTGCAGAACTCAACGGGGCAGCTGCAAGTAAACACAGGTCAATGGAGAACTGGCGCACCTCCGTTCTACTCATCTTGCTTATCAGCAAAGATGATGAACGGATCGCGCTCATTGAGAGGTACTTGCCAGGCATGCAATAGTGTGTACAGTCTCTGTGATGATAGACAAAAACAGACCAAAAGTTCTTAGAATGTTTTTCATTTCAGTTATATGGTCTTTATTTTAAGAGAATAACTTTTAAGGCGACAATTGGTTAAACTGCGTTTATTTGACCTATCGTGTCCACCCATATCTATTATTTAAATTGTGTTTAAGCTGTTCTTGTCTAAGATTAAGGGCTATATGCAGCAAACGTATTTCACTGCCATTTTTGCCTGCTATTATTATTATCATCATCATCATTATCTAACTGTGTTATTCTGCTGACTTTGCTCATTGAACATTTTGCCTCTGTTGTTTGATACCATGATCCAACCGTCTCAGTTTATCCATATAGGCGTTTTTGAGAATCCTTATTTAGTAGTATATCTCCAGGGCGCTAATACACCAGTGCCCCACTGACCTGTCTTTACTTGGAATTGTCGCGCTGAATTCTGCAACACTTAACGCACGAAGGGATACCTGCACATTCAAATACGGCGCGTTGGGCCATCTGATAAGCGAGTATATTAGTATATGATTTTGATAAAGGTATAAAACTAAATAGTTCCGAGGTATTCCTTGTTATTAGTTTTAATTTTCAAATGCTTATACCCTTCACAAATAGGAAGTCGCTATTCATTTAGTTTCTCCTGGTCATGCAAAGAGTATGCCACTTCAAAGTCATTTCATAGCGACACGTTTTTTAAAACCTGACTATCACTTCATCTACTATATCGCACAACAAAGTGTGTAAATACGAATTGGAAGTTTATCTGCATTAACAAGAAATAGCTAATAAAATAAATGAGTTGAAATGATATTAGAAACCTTCACTTACATCATGAGGGACAATCGTTTCGAGGCTATCAAGGTCTCATCTTCAGCGGGAGAGTCGACTGAACCCTGCTCCAAAAGCACAAAATGTATGTACTCATATAGTCGATTGGAAGGACCTCAGGTGGTAGTTTTCGTAACTGCTGAAAGTGAACCAGAAGGCTGCTGTACCAACATCTCTTATTGTGTGGTGGAACTTGAAGTAGAATGGGCTCCATATTGGTCTAATTTCTGCTGAGGTTTTACCAGAAGGCGGGTGACGTCATCCAACGGCAAAATTTAAAGCAATTCACAAGTTTTAAACTTTGAAATTCCGCCGTAGGATGACGTCACCCGCCTTCTGGTTCAACCTCAGAAGAAATTAGACCAATATCGAGCACATTCTACTTCAAGTTCCACCACACATCAAGAGATGTCGGTGCAGCAGCCTTCTGGTTCACCTTCAGCAATTACCAAAACTACCAAATGAGGTCCTTCCAATCGACTACATGGTTATATACATTTTGTGCTTTCGGAGCAGGGTTCAGTCGACTCTCCAACTGAAGATGAGGTCTTGATAGCCTCGAAACGATCGTCCATCGTTTACCTTATGATGTACGTGAAGGCTTTTAATATCACTTCGACTCATTTATTTTATCAATTGACACGTCACTGTTAATATTGCCCCAATTTTAACATTGATATGAAATAGCTAGTTTAATAAAATTTACTAAGCATGCTTTGTAGAAAACGAACTAGAGAAGCATGTGAATGCAATTAGGTATATTTGTTTTTCTTTCATTGTGGTGCGGGACCATAGACTGCAACCTAAGTAGTCGGTACGAAAATGTGGCCCTACATAAGAGTACACCGTGCATACAACCGCGCTGTTTGAAGCCTGACAGTGTTTTATACCAAAACAACTGTTGCTTCTCACTATCTGGAATTTCATGTTCTTCCCATCTCAAACCAGTACGTCGAATTAACTTTTCTGTTCAGTTATTTTTTACTCCAACACCAACATACCTTCAACTATTTAAACAATAACTGTTGATCCTGCAAAGAAGCATATGACTGTGGCCATATCCATAATATGTTCAGTGCAGTATTTAACCAATATATAAAGTATTTCGACATAGAATACAACAAAATATGTTACGCAAAAGTGTGTTTTTCAGGACTCGTTTCGATAACATCTTACTCCTCTTGAAAAAAAGTCACGTAAATAACAGTTACTTGGTGTCATAATCTTGACACGGCTATTGACTAATTGAACAGATTCACTGTTTTTTTTCATACTTGTGACCATAGAAAACAGGGAGACGTAGCTAATAACATTAATGAGCATGTAAAGGCAACGTTTACTACTTATAGGTAGACCTGGAGCATTAAGAAAAACGAGGAAGTCATTTCAATTTGAAGAGATTACAACTTAAATAACAAAAAGATCCTTTACCTCTCCCCTTGGTGAATGGTTTTCACAATGCATCATACAATCAACATCCTCGCCACGAGCAAGATATAGCGAGCATGCACAACTCTCTTTACACTAAAAAGTTTCACTAGTTAAAAAGGTTGAATCATACCATTCCATTTGTTTTAATATCACCACTCTCAACCTTTCTTACTGCCAATGCGTCACTAAAGCTATTCGTAGATTCTGAAAGTTACAGGAAAGACCCAAACGCCGCCAGAGTTGAGTAGTCCCTTCCGGTCCAGGACTACCGACCTATTCCGGAAGGGTCGACCCAAGTCACGCCTACCAAACAAAATCCCCATGTGCACATCACAATTTATGAAGGGCAGCGCCGTGTTCGAGTGGTTAGACCACTCGCCTACCGCCAAGGCGGCCCGGGTTTGATCCCAGGGGCCCGCATGTGGGATTTGTGATGGACTAAGCAGCCTCTGGGCGGTTTATTCCGGTAATACGGCTTCTTCCGCCATTCATTCCACCAATTGCTCCATCATCTTTCCTTTTTCCATTTCCCCTTCATTTAATATAATCTTTTTCTCACTCTTATACATGGCAACGGGCCGAACACCCCTTGCACTTTCTTCATTCTCTGATTCAACCCCGCCTGCTCCTCGATAGTCCTCTGATCCTAGTCACTGTTGTAAGTCCTAGAGCAGGTTAAGCGACTACGTAAGTAACATTTGGAGTGAAATGAAGAGGGCTTCTTCTTCTCTTAGATAAAACGACCGTTGTATTCCGTCCACAAGTATACGAATGCGACGTTGATTTGTGCTCTACGGTATCGAACGCACCTAAAGAGGTACTACCAACTGAGAATGCTGCCAAAAATAATAGGTAAAGCCGATGTTGCCCACAGGTCATGTTTGTAACATTGAGTTAAGCATATAAGGGCTTGACACTGCTTATGTTTTCACCTTGTGCTTGAATTTCTAGCTAATGCCTCACTCCTGCTTTTGTTATGCAACATTTGCCTTTAAAAAGCTTTACAATCGCCTTTCTGTTTGCGCTTCCTGTAGCAGACCTTTGTAACAGGCAACTTCTATACAGTTACGGGAGCGTGTGGGAATATAAAAGGGAAAAACCGGAAACCTTGGCGCTCCAAGCGAGGCCTTTGTCACAAATGGGGAGACCTGTTAAAGGAAGCTTAATGTCGTGATACGGTACCTGTGACGTCATCAATACGTTCTCTGGGTTACGGTGTCAAGTGCTGCTTCTTGCCATCAGATTCTTAAAATTTCTTTCTGGCACAGCGATATCTCAGGAAAATAATAAAACAAAGCATTCTAAACACACTGTTATTTATGTAATGTTTACAGAGCGAGATGGCTCCACGGTAACTTGGATCGCAGGTCCCGGGTTCGATAGCCGTTTACCGCCCACTCTGACATTGTTTTTTTCGTGCTTTTCCCTAGGCGGCAGGCGAATGCTGGAGTGGTTTCTCATCTACCACGATGCTTGCTTTCCACATGTCTCTTTCATTACGTTTCCTTTTCATTTTCTAGGTGTGGGTATGACGGTTCAGGACAGAAGACGCTGATGCTTGCTCAAAGGAACGTGTGCTCCCCCTGGGCAGTAGAGGGCTCTTTATTCAGTGAATAGTTCATCGCCCTATCCCGACAGCTCCAGCAGTGGGATGGATGTTCGAGCCTGGAACTGTTAGGGACTTCCGCGCGTCTCTATGGCTTGTCTGCCTGCGACCTGTAGCCTCCTGTGCTTCCTCCTGTGTCAGTCACAATACATCTATGTAGATCGCATTGCGGTAGGTTTCCCCCTCCGTTGTATAACCTATATCTATTTATTAATAGAGTCCATAGCTCTGCTCGCATTATGGCGTTAAATGTGAATATTGTGAAGCAGGGTCTATGACCAAGTATCAGGAGCCCGGCGCCGAGCGGTCCGAGTAAAAGTGATAACGCCGCTTGCCAGCGTAAACACCGGACGCGCTATCGGGAGATAACTAGAACTTTATCTCTTCCTCCTCCTGCAGAAAGTGTGTTCAAGTACTTCTAGAATGTTCGAGAACCTTTCGTGGAAGATTCCACTGCGTATATAAGGGAGCGCTCTCGCGGGTGGTCAGACACTGCGTGTTGATTTGCGAGTCGACTGCGATAGAGTGGAGTTGAGTCAGTGTGTGAGCGAGTTAGAGACTGCATTTCTGGTGCGATATCAAAATTGATACTCCGAGCAGTTGAATGATAACTGTGGTGCAGCGAGTGCTACAGCGGAGCAACGGTTTGTGGAGGTCTTGTGTTCGACTCCGGAGTGAAGTGAACCGTCCGGCGTGAAGTGGCTACGTCATGAAGGAGAGTGAAGTGACAGGATTGAACTAGCTCACCTCAGTGAAGTGACACCAGTGAAGTGAACTACCAGTAAAGGTGACTAAATAAACAGTGACAGTGAGAAATGAGTGAAAGTTGAAAATCTGGATAAAGTCACAATATTCTTATCCGTCTCTCTCTCTCTCTCTCTCTCTCTCTCTCTCTCTGTTCCTCATTTCCTCTTCTCACCCTCTTCCAATCTCCACATTCAGATCTTTCCTACCACACTCAGCATCGTCCTCAACCCCACACTCTCCCTCTTTCTGTGCAAATTATATATCATGTGTTTTTATGCGTCGTTGAGGGAATTATTAAGTGAAAATTTACCAAAATATTTCAAAATGGTATTTTTGGTTTTAAAATGTAAATTAATGATTTTTCTCTTACATTCTCTACCACGCACTAGTCGCTAGAAGAAGTATTGTGATTAAATACTGTGATTTGGTCGGAAATACATGTTTTGATGTCCCTGAAGAAAAATGATCATGTGTGTATCTGAAGAACAGAATAATTAAAAAAAACCTAACATCGGATAAATACCAAACTTCGTATTTGTGTCCAGTGTTTTCCAAACATGCGATATCCGCAACTATCCTTTACATAGAAAAGTGCTCCATATTTATTATTTTCTCAAAAATAGCATAAAGAATTGTGATTACAATTTCGTTTATTTAGATATTTACGCGGCAAATAAAATCCAATATACCTTGAAATTTCCGGGAATAGCGGGTGAAGCCCTACGTTCTCCTCTTTGGAAAGAATTTTGTATAATGTTGTATAACTGATAAACCATAAGAGGTGGATAAAAAAAAATTTACTACAGAAAAATATAACTCTTTTTAAAACTTACAATTTATCTGCCCTTTCCAGGTATTTATTGTTGTTTATTTGAGTTTCTCAATAACTTTGCCATTTTTTGAAGTGCATTCTTCATTCAGTTCCAAATATCATGGAAGGGGTATGGAATTTCAAGCAATTTGCTTTTAAACATCTAACTATAGATTTGTTTTCTTCTCTCCTCCTCCTACCTGCAAGGAAGTGTATAATGAAGCTATTTATTCAAAGGTGTTCTTCGATTAACGTGAATAGGATTTAAAATAGCCTTTCGTAAGATAAATTTGTAGAAGCTATATAAGAATAAACGATGATGGGTAGAGAATGTAATGTAAACATAAGGCATAATATTTTTTACTTTATCTGACACTTACCTATAGTAAGTAGAGGAATCATATCAACAAAGCTTTCGACATTAAGATTTCACAGGAAATATGTGTTTTGAGGGTACCTTATTACTTTCTCTACTAAGTTTAGTAAGTAGAAGTGTTGCATTCCACTAAAAAAATCGATACCGAGATTTCACTAAATACATGTTTTGAGGTTAGCCCTGAATCCAAAAAAAAATTTCATTTTTAGAAAACGGCCCGTGAGCGTCTGTGTTGAGTGTCTGTGTGCCTGTGAACAGCATAACTCAAAAACGAAAACTCGGATGAACACCAAACCTGTTATTTAGGCTTAGTATCTTTCAGGGATGCGACATGAATATTTTGAAGAAAATCTCCCTACTCTAGACTGCCCGTTACATGGATCATTTTTCGAAATTTTAACTTTCTCAAAAATAGCTCTAACGATTTTGGTATCATAGTTTAAGATATTTTTATAGAAAATCAAATGTATATAATGAATTTTCTAAACATGTCCCCAAAAGTCCTCTTCATTCTGAATGTCTTTTTCATAACTGGTAAACTGTAAGAGATAGAAAATATTTTACTGCACAAAAAATGTAGATCTCATTAAAACACACAATTTATGTCATATACATTTTTTTGTAGTTAACCACTTCCGAGTCATTTCTTCTTAATTGTTTCAATTTTCCAGTACTTATACCTTTCCTCAAAAGAATTCGTTATTCGTTGTTGTTTCTTTTATGAAGAGAATGGAATGCTCCACATAACAGCCAGGTATTAAAATATTTTATTATCGCTTAAAGCCTACCTCATTACCCCTGCATCTACAAGAAAATTAGCAATAAGATTAACATCTGCCAATGTTTATCTCGATCAACATGAAGTAGATGGAGAATAAGCGTTTCTAAAAGAATAGAGAAATGCATGTGAGTGCGATGCATCAGCCTTTGTTTTAAAAATAGGTCCATGTGTTTGTGTCCTTGAAAGATGATTAACTTATAACAGGTTTAATATCTATCCAAAGTTTCCTTTTTGAGTTACGCTGTTTATTTAGACACGCACACGTACCGCTATTGTTGTTTAGCCTTTATCGGAATTTGATTTCTGGTGAGCTTTCGTTAGGAATGCTACTATAACTGCTATAAATAAATATTAGAGAAACTAAAGATTAACGATTAAGAATACCCATCTGTAAAAAACGTCAAAATTTGGCAAATTCATAAATATTTATTTTAGTGTTATTAAACACTAACAGGATTTTACTTTGGTTATGCTTTTATGGCTGTACGACCTTTCAAGCATGTCATGTAGTGATTTAAATGTCTCTCTGTAAGCCTAACTTACTATAAAATTGTAGTAAAGAATTTGTTGGAATTAAGGTAAACAAACCATTCAAGTTAGGCTTCTGAAGTATTCAAATACCAGATTCGCTGCAGAGGAGAAGAAAAAGACGAAGGAAGGCCTAAATGCTTTTTGAATGCCATAAACACAGAGACAGCGTTATTTTAGCGATATAACTTTTTAGTTTTCGTCTTTTTGTTTGTCGGCACATTCTCATTTTTATATAGTTCCACACTTTAGGTATAAACAAATGAAGTATTCTATGCTTCATTATAAATAACAGCATAAGACAATGATGAAATGAATTTTTTTAATATGCTTAGTTGTAATGTTATTGAACAATAATATTAATATTGTGTAATTTTTAATCAAAAAGCTGAAGTCTCATATTTAACACTTATTTTAATCCAAGCTAGTGGCTAATTAAAATTTTGTCTCCAACATTTATCAGTTAAATTATGAAATGTCATATATAATCGCATCTCACAGAAAACATTTTCAAGACAGTAAAAAGAGCAGTAATAAGAATATCTGATTTTGCATTCACATGAACTTCTTTACCTTCTATATCTTAGTGGTTTTATAAATTATTCTTACGAATGTTTATTTTCCAATCTGCTTCATTTCAATCGATATAAACCTTTCCGGAAATACCTGCATCACACACTTCGTTATAGATACAAGGCAACAGTGATAGTCAAAGGTTTTAGAGCCACTGTTTCCATAACAACGCGAGAAACTATTTAAAATCACTAATCACTAAAAAACTTAGTGGTGTACTGAACAATTTCAAACATTAATGACGAATATCCCGGTAACGACTTATGCCAGAAAACAAGTTATTTAAAATAATGTGTCTTTTAAAGAGACCTAAATTTTCTGTGTAGTGCGTTTTCGTCTATTTTTTAACGTTTATCAGTAAAACAAACTTATACAAAATTCCTTCCGAATGAACAGGGCTTCACAGGGTATTTCCAGAAAATTGAAGATATGCATTTTATTTATAATGTAAACATATTTAATATAATGTATTTTAATTAAAATCATTAGAGCCAATTATTATAAAATAGAAAATTTGGAAAAAGATCCTTGGAAAGGTAGTTTTGAGTGGGGCGATTTTCTTGAAAATCTTCGTCCAGCATCTTTGAAAGGTACTGAATTTAAAGACCAATTTTAGTATTTATCCGACTCTTCCTTTTTGAGGGACACACAGAGGGAAACACACACGGACTTTTTTCTAAAAACTTTTGTTTTCTTATTCATGTGACCTCAAAACGTGTATTTGCAGTGAAAACTCGACATAGAAATTTTGTGTGGAATACAATACTTCTATTCTCTATACATAGATATGTCTATACCCCATTCAACATTGATAAATCATTACCAGTACTGACTTGGTAAGATTTGTTTCTGTGGTAATTTTGTGTGATACACCGAGCACGAAACCAGTCTAAATTAATCTGATCCTATGCTTTACATCGCCCCCTCCACCCAACCGCTCCATTTCCCACTTCCCTGTTTCTAGCAGCTGTGACGTACGTCCATCTGTTCGGACGCATTTCAGCTAGATTTGCCTTTCTCTCACTACGTACTATTCATCTGTGGGTTTTGATCACTCTGTCTGGAATTCTTCGCATTTCGTATGCGTTTGGTTAAAAGACTGCTCTGCAGAATATTCTGTACTACGCATATTTATTCAGGATATTTAGTTTTGCGTTCCAAATCCTATCTCTGCTCGTCCTACTCATTCCTTTAATGGAATATTGTAGGTTTTCAGTCTTTGAATAAAAGTTTCCGCGAGAGGCTTAAATTCCTCTCGGTCCTCTGGATTAAAGGAGAATAAACATAAATCGGACTGTAACGGATTAAAAAAAATTCTCATGTAATACTTTCTCTGTCCACTAGTGTACAACTATTCTTACAAAAGCTTATTACTTTCCGTACTACTACAGCAGGTAGGAGAAGTATTGTAATCCACTCAAAAATTCGATACCGAAAGTTCACCAGAAATATATGTTTTGAAACTCAGAACCCAACACAGGTATATTTAGAAAAAGATATGTGTTTGTGTATGTGTGTATCTTTCTGTGTACCTGAACAATAACTCAAATACGAAAGTTCAGATAAACGGGAACTTAATATTTAGTTTCAGTATCTTCCAAAGATGTGACATGAATATTTTTAAGAAACCACTTCTTTGAGTCCAGTGTCTTCCAAATATGCAACATCCCAAACTACTTCATTGAAAATGATTCTAAAATTTTAATATTATTAAAAATGGCTCTAATGGTATGGATTAAAATATCACATGTTTAAGATGTTTTCATGAATAATGATGGTCATTAATGTAACGCACCGTAGGCTTTAGTTGTATAAACAACCAAAATACTTAGACATGATCCCATATCTCTTATCTGGAAACCTATGGCCGAACTTACTGTGATACTGGTTAAACGTTAACTATTTAGGTTGGGACGTTGGAGCCCTGGCGGTCGTAGCGTGTCGAAGATTAAAAGAGTTTGATCTACATGCGTGGCCAATATATACTATCTACAAGCTGAGCAAGCGACCCGGTATTCTACAAGCCAGAACTTCCTACACTGCAGCATTTTCGACACTTCATGCTATCTAAGGCATTCTCCAGACCGTGGTTCGAACTCTAGGAGGGGCTACAAGATGTATATCTTGAATTTTTTGGGAATGCCCTCTGAATTCCTCTTCATTCTAAATGAGTTTGGTATAACTGGTAAAGTAAGAGATAGACAAATAATTACTACACATAAAATGAAGATCTCGTTAAAGCTCACAAATTATCTCAAATACATTTTGTTTTATGGAGTTAACCACTTACGAAATATCCGTTGTCATTGGTTTCAATGTTCAAATTCTTATCCTTTTTCAACTGGAAGTGGTTATTCCTTTAGAGTGGGGGCCTGATACTTCTTAAATATTTATCCTATAACAAAACATGTAGGAGTGTATGCATCGCCAACTATTTCAGGAGAATATTTCAGTGTAAAGATTCCAAGATTCTGTTAACAAAAGTTAAGGGATTATTTAGATTATTTCATGCATACACCACGTGGTTTTAATTTACCAATAAATTTAGCAATGCCTCGAATATCCACCAATTACTGTCGTTTATCTTATAATATGTATGTTAGGATATAATTTTATCTGAAAGAACGTCAGCTTGTTACTGAACAGTAATAGTATCGGTATGCAGTGACTAATAGGCTATATCATTCATCAAAACTAGAGAAATGGTGAAATCCTACTACCTCAAAATGCACTTCAGCTTTCATTAACGAAAATCAGCAGATTTCATTCAGAGTGTATCTATTTTCAAAAATTTATGTTCTTGTAAAAATGTGTGTTTATTGTGCTAGATATTAGCCTTTCTTAATCATCCCGCTGTTAATAGTATTGGCTAGAATTCCGTATTACATTCGGTTGTTCATTTATTATGGTGTGATCTTAAGCTCAAACAATTGTGATTTAGTTATAAATAATACAGGTAGGAGAATATTTATTATTCATACTAATACTATCTGTTGTTTTATTCATGAAGTAGTTTTGACGAGTGTTGATAGTTTTCCGTAGTTTAATGTTGGTTAACGAATGCTTGTTGTTATGATGATTATTTAGGGATGGAAGGCAACATAATTGAGTTTGAAAGCTCAAATAAATTACGTAACAAAGTTATAAGTAGGAAAGCATTCGGTAACACATTACAATTTCAGAACCATGCCATTATGTACTCTTGAGTACAAACCTTGAAATGGTTTACCTGTTTCATTTTCATTTTCTCTATTACGTATATAGTAGGTAGAGAAAGTATTGCATTCCAGCGAAAATGGATACTGTGATTTTATCAAAAATAGTTGTCCGTCCCCTGAAGCCAAGAAAAGAATGGTTGGAAACATATCTGTGTGTGTGTGTGTGTGTGTGTGTGTGTGTGTGTGTGTGTGACTGTGAGCAGCATAACTCAAAAAAGAAACGTTAGATAAATACCAAACTGGTATTTAGGATCAATACCTTCCAAAGATGCGACACAAACATTTTCAACAAAAGCGTTTACACGGGACATTTTTCGAACTTTTTTGTTTTTATTAAAATACCATATATTAAAGATACGGTGGCGCCGAGGTTAGACCGCTCGCCTCTCACAGGGGCGACCCGTGTTCAATCCTAGGGACACGCATGTGGGTTTTGTGATGGACAAAGCGGCGTCTGGGCGGGTTTTCTCCGGGTTCTCCGGTTTCCCCCGCCAACTGCTCCTCATCACTTTTCCTTTCATTCATTTCGCAGTCATTTCGTTTCATCTACTTCATCATCGGGCTGATCACCCATCCTGGACATTCTGTCTCCTCCATGAGAGTGTCTGCTCCTCGACGGGTCTCTGACCCCAGGCACCCGCCTGTAAGTCCTACATAAGATGAGGTTAAATAGTGAATGAAATGAAAAATATTAAGAATACTTACATAACAAATAACAGATACATTTTGAATTTTCGGGAATAGCCTATGAAGACCTGTATAACTTATAAACGTTAAGTGATAATCGAAAACGTACCATACAAAAAATGAAGATCTCTTTAAAACACAATTTACTTACAATAATTTTTTTTGCGGCATAAGCCGTTTCTGAGATATTCGTTATTAAATGTTCGAATTGTTCAATACTGGGCATTCTTTTAAAGTCCGATCGATTTTCAGTTGTTTCTCGCGGTTGCATAGAAACAGTATGGAATTTTAAGGCAGCGTATAGCGTCCAGTTCTTAAACATTTGACTATCGCTGTTGTGTTTGTGACTATAACGAAATGTGTAATGTAGCTATTTTGGCAAAGATTTATTTGGATTAAAACGTAGTAGGTAGAACAATAAGCTTTTGTAACAATAGTTCGTAAGCCCACTAATAAAGATAGAAGGTAGAGAAAGGCATGTGAACGTATCACATCAGATTCTTCTAGAAGTATACAGTAATTTTATTTGCTTTTATTGTAAGTAAAAGCACGTGTTAATTGCATTAGCGGACGAAATACTAGACGAATTCGCTAAAGCTTTTTCGTACGTGGTGCATGTAATAGTTTTTAGTATAACCTCTCCAAATTATACTAAATAAAATTAATAAATATAATATACGTACTGTATAAATATAAAATGCATAGTCAGTCTTAGTTGACATATTCTCACAGCCGCCTGAATCCTATGCTATGAACTGTACTAACGCCTACGAAGGAACGCAATAATTCGAGATGCGGATGTAGACGGCAGTGATTGTTCTGCGCGCTTGTTTATAAGCAAGAATGTTGTGACAAAATATTGTAACACCCCTACCGGGGGTGGTTCCCCCTCAGTAGTTGGTTACACTAGGGGGGTGATAGCTCAGAGGTAGGGGATGCGTCGGTACTGGGGTGGTAGGTAGGCCAGGGTGGCGTTCTAGGATGGGGGTATTTAAATAATGCACAGGGGATGCATTGACCCAATAAATTTTATTATCGCTTTAGTGTGAGTACATTAGTGCCCGTAGGTGGGCCCCTCAAATTGGGGTGAAGCCCGGCAAGCAAGCAGAACTTAGAGCAGATACATCCTTACCTGTTCACCTGGTGTTGCGTTGGCCACTCATGTAAGGTAAGCGGACCTCAGGTCGTCGATGATACAACTCTCCCTTCAACTGATTACTACGACGATTCCCACAATGATTCGGACAATCATCCAGACCATGATCCCAGCAATCGATTCCGACAATTCATTCCAACAATTGTCTTCCTCGAATCAAACCCCCGTAGTATAAATACATACAGAAGAGCTGACTCCGCGTTCCTTAGCGCGGTCTTGTTGACGTAACCTCGTTTCGACACTTTCTGTCTGGTTACCTCATCTTATATAATCCTCGGCGCTCAACCTGGTCCGCTACAATATGCAGGAGAATTCCATCAAACTAATCATGCTAGAAACACTAAACTAGGAGGTGTTCCTGCAAATTCTCGTTGACTATAAGAGAGAAAATATATAGTATTTAAAGACTGGTGTAAGGTAAGCGGGTTTCTTTTTAACCCTCTACATCATCATCCACGGTATCTAACCCCACTGCATCAGATCTGCGACTCATGATTCTTCAGTCACTGAAAATATCGGATGGTGATTTTCATTTTCAGGGAGTAATTATAAGTTTGCAAGGAAATGTCATTTTCACTTCTATGTTGCGAAATGATTGATGATTAACATAATAAACAATGGCTTATACTTCTTGTTTTACGATAAAGTGTTTTATTTAAAACTGTATTCACTGACATCCGGATTTTATTTATTGCGCCGTAAAGTACTATTTTTCGGCGTGTTAACAGTCTGACAACCAACTGTTTTAGAGAGTGTATACTAAACTATAAATACATTTAATATGATCTGTTGTTATAACCTCATATTTTCATTTGCTTTTAATTATAAAATACGTGGAAATAGGCTTCTTTGATCCCTAGCGATTAAAAACACAGGTTATAAGAATTAAAAAATCTGTTGTGATACATTTACATGACTTTCTTTACCCTCTATTGTTATTAGTGTGTATACGATCTATTCTTATTAAAGCTTATTTTTAAATATACTAGCAAACACGCTCAAGGTCCACACGTCAGTGCTGCTATCCGATCAGTATTTAATTACACAGAATTAACAAAGTAAGGGTTTTTGTAAAAACTCGACGTTCTGAAATTATAGTGTGGTCGACCAAAACAGTGGTATGTAACTTGATTATAATGGTCTGAAGAATGTTTTTGAAGTAAGTATCAATAACTTTTTAACAAATAACAGAACATTATTTTCCAACCATTATATTGTCGTTCATTGCCTTACACCTTATACTACTTCTCCACATAATCACCGCCCCAGTTTTTGTATGTCTTCGTCAAATGATGATGCCACCTGTGAAGAAACCTAAGTCTGCACTCGTTGTTTTACATATCATTGTCGTTGAAATGTTTTCCAGCGAGGAATTTATTCAGATGCAGAAACAGATTAAAATCGCTTGGTGCCAAATCCGGACTGTAGGAATGGTGGTCGAATTGTTCCCAACCAAAGGATCCGGTCAGATCTTGAGTTTGTTTGGCTGTGTTTGGCCGGGTATTTTCACTCATTGTTGTTTTCCCATAAACTTTACACAACTGGGAATGAATGTTCGCTGGCGTAACATTCCTCGTAATCAAAAAAGGAATCACAGATATGACTTTATAGTCGTTCGATAGTTTTGAACATTTCGAAACGCTCCAACAACAGGAAAACACAAAGTGACGATCGCTCACAGTTGTGTCTGGTTTTCTAATGAGTGGAGAAATTTATCGCACATGCTCAAAATCGTAGCTGGAGCGACAACATATTAAAACACGCCTCGTAATTAAGATATGAAAATTATGAAACGAGGGGTAGTGACTTAAATAATTAATTGTTGCATTATATACTATAATAAACCCACTTGAGTTTACGAGTTTCTCCAGATAATCGTGGGATTACCTATGATAAGATTCATGTAGGCGGTCGTGTATGGAAGTGTTTCGTTTAATAAATACAGAAGATGATATGCTCTTGTCGTCAGCAACCATTAACAACGATTTGCAGCCAATATGTGAGACGGAATATTACACGGTCAATCAATACAGCCACATGGACTGGCGTATTGATTTGCCGAGAAATTTATTGCAACGTTATTTATCTAATTGTAATCCACAAGCTACTCGAGAAAAATCCATATCATGTTCAACAGCGCATGGAGCGGCAACATGATGGTGCTCCTACGCACTTCTCTCATGATGTCCGACAATTGCTTGATAATCGGTTTCCGATGAGTTGAATCGGAAGAGACAGGCTAGTTCATTGTCCGGCCGTTAACCTGCCATTTTAAATGATTTTTATCAATTTATCTACCACTTAAACCTGTAGTATTGCATTCCATGCAAAATCTGTAAATTAAGAATTCAATGGGACAACGTATTTTACGTCTCATGAACATAAAAAAGGAAAGATGATTTTTACTACTACCTATAGGATATAAGGTAAACAACGGTGGTGGACGATATATTGCGGTTACCACTATCCAAGAGGAAGGGATGAAGTGAAGGAATCACAGGAGGCTCAGAAACGCGCGGAAGTCCCTAACAGTTCCAGGCTCGAAGACACATCCCACTACTAGAGCTGGCCAGAGAGGACAAGAACGACCCATCGACCAAGCAGCCCTCAGCGTTTAGGGGAGTACTCTTTCATTTGAACACGAACCATCTGTCCGTTACCGCCATACGCCACGAAACCTAGAAGCATACCTCATATATGAGAAGGAAACGGAATGAAAGAGTAGTATAGAAAGGAAATCGCGGTCGACAATAAACCACCCCAGCATTCGCATACCGACCAGGGAAATCACGGCAGAATTGACGTTTATGGGAATTGAACCCGAAACCTCGTGAATACGAGCCTCACACGTTACCACGTAGCCATCTCTCTCAATTTCTGCTGCCTATAGTAAGTAGAGGAAGTATTCTATTCCATCCAAGATATTTCACCGGTAATAACATTTTGGGAATTCCTGTATCCACAGAAAACGTTTTAGAAATAGGTCCATGTGTATGTGGGCGTGGTGTTTGCCTGTGAACTGCATCGAAAAGATCGATAAGTACCAAACTTGGTAGTTAAGCATCTTCCGAGGATGCGGCACGAGTTTTAACGGAAGATCCCCCACCCCAAAACACTATTTAAATGGAAAATGTTTCTTCATTTTTTACTTACTCAAAGATGAAGCTAACGATTTTGATTAAAGCAACATATGTTTATATATCTGTTTTAAAAATAAAATGTGTATCTTGAATATTTGGCAATGACTTGTGAAGTCATTCATTTTGAAAGAATGTGGCATATTTTGGAATAATTTGTAAACCAGTGAGGAATAAACCAAAACGTATTGTAACCTTAGATCTCGTTAAAACACATAATCTATGTCCTTATTTATTTCCGAATAATCCTTATTATTATTGTTTTGAAATTTCAAATACATTATACAGTTTCGAAGTGATAAATTAGTCACTCATTTGTTTTTTGGGCCATGAAAATATTTTACTTATTCTTACGAAGCTTTATTTTTCTACCTACTCAATTTTAATCGAGATAAACATTACCAGAAATACCTTTAGTACATATTTCGTTATACACACAAAGAGAACAGCGATGGTCAAATGTTTCAGATCTGGACACTATATGCTGGTCTAAAAATTCGCGAGAAATATTTGAAAATCAACAGGACTTTAAAAGAACGACTAAGTATTGAACAATTCGATTCGAACAAACGGATATTCTAGAAATAGCTGATGTTACAAAAAGATTATTTAAAATAAACTGTGTTTTAAAAGGATCTTTATTTTTCTGTAGTTTGTTTTTGTCTATCTCTTAAGTTTTACCACTTATACAAGATTACGCAAAATTCCTCTCGAATGAAAGCTGAAGTAGATAATTTCTGCCCCACGTATAGAAAGCCAATTTGAAGTAGGTGTTTATTAGCCCCAAGTTTGGGAGCCAATTTGAAATAGTGGTTTGTTACGTTATTTGGGCATCAATTTCAAGTAGTTTGTATTGAAGCAGTTGTATTATATTTCAACTGTTGGGAGCCGAACTTGAAGTTTGTTTGCAACCGCAGGTATGGTACCCGTTTTCCGGTAGACTTCGCCCCAAGTGTACTTTTAGGTGGCCATTACCGCAAGTTTAAAAAAAATATTAACTTTGTAATTTGACTGTTTCTTTAAATATTATATATTTATGTTTGCCTGGCTGCGTCAGTATTATTTTTAGGGACATGGATGTCTTGCCAGGGTAGTGGTGCGACTAAGAATGCAGGCTTAAACAGATTATAACTTTACTTAACTCCTTTTATTAATACTTGATACGATTTAAATAACACTTCACTGATATACAGAGCTGTGAGATTCTTTAATTAATTACTTGCACTTTTTAACATGTAAAACTATTTTCGTCTCACACGAAAACGTATTAAATTTCTTGAGGACACTTTTTGCGTCTGGTTAGTAACGCTGTCTGCAACCAACTGAACTGATTTCAACCGCCTAAACTTGTAAATTTCTGTATTTCAAGTCTCTGATTGGCTATTCCTAATCCAATAGAAAACCTTCATTTAACTAAAACTTTCTCTGGTTGTTGATTGGCTATTTTTAAATAGTCTCAAAATTTACATTATTGCTTCCGAGAATCACAAGTAACATTATTAAACTCTCAAACTCATTATTGCCTCAAGGTTACCTCATTGTTAGCAAATTTTGACCTATTTCTCACAGCTCCTACATTATTAAATTACGTAATACCTTCACATAACATTATTACACATGGATACAATAATATAAACATATACAATGATTGTAATATACACTTTTTATATATTGTTACATACACATATTCCTTTAAGGCGGGCTGTTATTGAATTTATATTTATATAATTAGACTGAAATCATTTAAGTGTTAAAAATACTGTCTCAAATGATCTTCACAGTTTTTTCCTAAAAAACGGAAAATGTTATGTAAAATATCTTTAATATTTAATCGTTGGAGCCACCTTCATAAAATAAAAAAAATCCGAGAAATGTTCCATGCAAAGGATGGGTTTGGGAGAATTTCTTGAAAAGCTTCGCGTCGCATCTTTGGAAGCTACTGAACTGAAATATCCAGTTTGGTGTTCATCTCAGTTTTGGTTTTTGAGTTAAGCTGTTTACAGACCACATACCGATCTTTACTAAACATGTATTTTTTTAGATTTAGGGGTCTCAAAACATGTATTGGTGAAATACAGGTAAAGAATTTTTGCGTGAAATGCATACTACTATACCTACTCTACCTACTATGTAGGTGGTAGAGGAAGTAAAATAAATACTTATGTTCAGTAAAAAAAAAAGAGCTTTATTTATGGACGCTCCTAACTGCTGTGGTCCTTAGCGCCCCATTCTATATTGTGGCGTATTAATAATTTGGGGGTTACATTATTGTTCTACATTGTCATTACCAGACACGTTGTTATTTACGTCACTTTTGGCTGGTAGTTTTTGCTAGCCACGAGTAGTGGGGATAGCGTCTGTCTGAGAATTCTGTGAGGAACGGACCGCGTGTGTAAGCTGGGCTTTGGATCGGCGGACATCTTCTCCCGTCTTCCACTTTTAATAATGTAGAAACTCCAAATGGTTGGGAAATAAATCTAGGAATGTGTGAGTAGATTTGTGTTATGAATTTTGTGCAGTAAAAACCCACGCCTTCCTCTTAACCTCCACACCACGTTTCCGTCCTCAACCCAAGTGAGTATACGCCCCCTCAGTGTGCATGCGGGGTATTAGAAATTAACTTAATTTTCGTGTGAACTTTTAAGCCGTCTACCCAGGTTGTAACAATACAAGACGTGAAAGACTGGTAACTTTGATCAGAGGCCTCTTTATCAGGCTTGAGGTTCTTTAACGTGCCGTAAATCTACTACATAGGACTACCGACTTTACTTCCGTTCCAAAGGAAGCCATGCTAACGATTTTTATACCCGAAAAAATCCATCGTCCTCCGTCGGATTTGAACCTGCGACCTCGATGTTTTAATAGCCCCACGTATGGGCACCAATTTGAGAAAGATTTGTTGCTGCTACATATGGAAGGTCAGTTTGAACATGATGGTATTGAAGGAGTTGTATTATATTTCAACTGTTTGGGGAGCCGAACTTGAAGTAATTGCAACCGCACGTACCCGGTAGCCCTTGCCCCAATTTTTAAAAATATTAACTTTGTAATTTGACTATTTCTTTAAGTATTAAATATTTATGTTTGCCTCGGCTGCGTCAGTATTATTGAGAGAGACACGTTTCTCTTAGCAGGGCGTGATGCGTTTGAAGAATGTAGGCTTACTCAGATTATAATTTTATTTCACCCCTTTTATTAATGCTTTACACGATTTAAATAACACTTCATTGATAGAAAACTGTGAGATTCTATTACGAATTAGTTGCACTTTTTAACACGTAAACGTATTTTTCGTCTCGCAAAAATACATATTATATTTCTTGAGGACACTTTTTGCGTCTGGTTAGTAACGCTGTCTGCAACCAACTGACTTCTGAATTTGTAAAATTTTCTCCTTTTCAGTTTCTGATTGGCTAATCCTAATCCAATAGAATACCTTCATTTAACTAAAACTTTTTCTGGTTGTTGATTGGCTATTTTTAAACTGTCTCAAAATTTACATCTTTTGCTCCAGTGGTGTCTAGTAGAATTTAAACTTTCAAATTCATTATTGCCTCAAGGTTACCTCATTGTTACCTCATTGTTAGCAACTTTTTACCTATTATTCTCACTGCCCCTACATTATTAAATTACGTAATATATTCACATAACATTATTACACATGGATACAATAATATAAACATATACAATGATTGTAATATACACTTTTTATATATTGTTACATACACATATTTCTAATTTATATTATATAATTAGACTGAAATTATTTAAATGTTAAAAATACTGTCTCAACATCACGAAGGATAACTCTTACTTATGTTCAGTGCTTTAATTTGTACTATTCATGCAAATTCGTGTTAATGTATAATTTCAATAATAATAATAATAATAATAATAATAATAATAATAATTTTGGCCCAGGACCACAGATTTTCAGTACACTGCAGGCCTAACGAAGTAGATTCTGTTTTCGACAATGATTGTAGATGAAGGAGGGGTTATATGCCATCTCTAAAAGCACATCATTAGCCTACACAAGATTACGAGCACAGAGTTGGAGAATCTCTTCTCGATGAGCCCCCTTGTTTGATATCAGCTTATGTAGTCCTCGTTTTTGTAAACATTTCCAGGAAACATGTGAAGGAGAGTGGATAACATCTTAATGCATAATTTTCAGGGCAGGCAAACACTTCTAGGCAAGCTCTTAGCGAAGCAAGAACAATATCGATCAGCTAATTAATGAATTAATGTTTAACGAAGTTAGGAGCGTCTGAGAAGATAGTCTTGGCATTAGGAGCTGCAATATTTATAAAGGGCTTGTAGATAAGGAAGCATTTTTAATCAGGATTCTGCTTGTTTTAGCACAAGGGGTTTCTAACAATAGCATAGAAGGGATAACGCCAGTGCGTCGCAGGATTCAAACGCGGCCGTTGGTTGTCGCTCTTAAAATGAACCATCACAATATATGTAGGGCTGAGGGGGAGGAAGTTGGAACAAATTTTAAATTTTATTTTTTTATTTTTATTACAGCAACATTTCAGCTATTCCAGACATAGTACTGTTCTGTAATCCTTTTAACAGCTTCTATTAATATTTGCGTCATTATTTGACGGTCATTTAAAGTTAATTTTACTTTCTCTACTACGTATAGTAAGTAGAGAAGGTATTGCATTCCACCGAAAAATTCGATACTGATATCTCACCGGAAATACAAGTTTTGAGGCCCCCGAATAAAAAAAAGCAATTTTAGATAACGTCCTTGTGTGTGTCTGTATCGACGTGACTCTGAACAGCATAACTCAAAAAAGAAAAGTCGGATAAATACCAAACTTGGTATATAGGTTGAGTATATCTCAAAGATGCGACAGGAAGATTTTCAAGAAAATCTCATCCCTGGCTACCCTTTAATGGAACATTTTTCGAAAATGTTGTATTTCCAAAAACTGTCTCTAACGATTTTGATAAAAATATCTATATTTAAAGTATTTTTATGACAAAACATGCATAGCTTAAATTTTCAGGCAATGTGTCCAAAAGCCCTCTTCATTATGAATGACTTTTGCATAACTGGTAAAACGTAAGAGATAGAAAAAAATGTTTCTACACAAAAAATGTAGATCTTGTCAAAACACACATTTTATGTAATATATTTTTTTTGTAGAGTGAACCATTTCCGATATATTTCTTGTTATTTATTTGAATTTTCCAATACGTATGTTTTTTTTTTCCAAATGGGAAGTCGTTATTGGTTTTTTTTTTTACTTTCTGTACTACGTATAGTAAGTAGGGGAATTATTGTATTCCACCCAAAAATTCGATACCAAGATTTCACCGGAAATATAAGTTTTGAGGCCCCCCTGAATCCAGAAAAGCATTTTTGGAAACATGTCCGTATGTGTGTCTGTGTGAGTGTATGTGTGTGTGTATCTGTGAAGAGCATAACTCAGAAACGAACAGTCGGAAAAACACCAAACTTGGTATTTAGGTTCAGTATCTTCCAGGGATGCGACACGAAGGTTTTCAAGAAAATCCCCCTACCCCACATTACCCTTTAATTGGAACATTTTTCAACAATTTTAATTTTCTAAAATGGCTCTAATGATTAAAACGTCATAGGTTTTAAATATTTTCATGACAAATGAAATGTACATCTCGAATTTTCTGGGAATGTCTCCAAAAGTATTCTTCATTGTGAACGACTTTTGCATAACTAGTAAACCATAAGAGATAGACAAAATTTTACTACACAAAAAATGTAGATCGCGTTAAAATACTTAATTTATGTCATAAACATTTTTTTTGAGTAAACCATTTTCGAGATATTCCTTGTTATTCCCTTAAATTTTCCAATACTTTTTCTCAAATGGGAATTCGTTATTCATTTTTTTTGTCCTGGTAATTGCAAAGAGAATGGAATACTCCGCATCGCAACCAGCTCTTAAAATATTTGTCTATTGCTTAAAGCCTACCAATTCCCCTTGCATTTACAAGAAAATTAGCAATAAGATTAACATCTCGATATCTGCATTAACATGAAGCATATGGAGAATAAGCGTTTTTAAAAATAGTTTGTACAAGAGTAAAGAAAGTCACGTGGGTGTAACATATCAGATTTTTTTTGATCTAGACATGCACCACATAGCATCCAGGTTTTAAAAGATTTGACTATCGCTTTAAGCCTACCATATTCCTCTTGCACCTACAAAAAATTAGCAAAATCTAATAGACGTAGAATAAGCGTTTCTACAAATAGTTTACACAAGAGTTAGGAAAGTCATGTGAGTGTAATACACATTTTTTTTAATTTTAACCATTGCGTAGTGAGTCAACTTACCCCACCTAGGTGACAGATTGGCACACTATGTGGCCTAATTTAGCTGCATGTTATTTAAATGGAAAAATATGCGTTTTAAACAGTTTATTAAAAACATATATCATGATTAAGTTATTAAGAACACTTCAGGTATATAATTACCAATAGTAAAAGCACATAACACAGGGGAAATTTTTAAAACACATCAACAGGTTCTTAAAGTGAGATATAAAGTCCAAGGTTAATTAAACACTTAAATGGCAGTAATAAAAGAAAGCACTACATACAAATTAATCAAAAATGCCCGAAACACAATTTAAACAGACAAACTGCCTGTTGCTATCATTGTCCCAACCTGCCAACATTTTAGTTGTGCCATCTTGCTGCTGGTCTAATTTTTACTTTCTCTACTACGTATAGTAAGTAGGGGAAGTATTGTATTCCACCCAAAAATTCAATACCGAGATTTCACCGGAAATACATGTTTTGAGACCTCCTGAATCCAAAAAAAGCATTTTTGGAAACATGTCCGTGTGTGTGTCTGTGTGTGTGTGTGTGTGTGTCTGTGTGTCTGTGAACAGCATAACTCAAAAACTAGCAGTCGGATAAACACCAAACTTGGTATTTACGTTCAGTATCTTCCAGAGATGCGACACGAAGGTTTTCAAGAAAATCCCCCCACCCCAGACTACCCTTTACATGGAACATTTTTCGAAAATTTTAATTTTCTCAAAAATGGCTCTAACGATTTTGATGAAAATATCATATGTTTAAGATAATGTCATGAGAAATGAAATGTATATCTCGAAATTTCTGGTAATGTCTCCAAAAGTATTCTTCATTATGAACGACTTTTGCATAACTGGTAAACCATAAGAGATAGACAAAATTTTACTACACAAAAAATGTAGATCACGTTAAAATACACTTAAACTTATATCATATACATTTTTTTGTTGAGTGAACCGTTTTCGAGATATTGCTTGTTATTTCCTTAAATTTTCCAATACTTATACTTTTTCTCAAATTCGTCATTCATTTTTTTATGTCCTGGACATGCAAAGAGAATGGAATGCGCCACATAGCAACCAGCGATAAAATATTTGAATATCGCTTAAAAGCTACCATATTTCCCTTGCATCTACAAGAAAATTATCAATAAGATTGACATCTCGATATCTCGATTAATATGAAGCATATGGAGAATAGGCGTTTGTAAAGTAGAGAAAGTCATGTGAGTGTAACACATCAGATTTTTTTAATGGAAACTCGATATAGCGATCAATAATAAGAAATTAAAATACTTAAAATACCAAGGAATAAAGCCATATAAAAGCGTTTCAAAACAAAATATTTAAAAGCTATGTAATATTGTATATATACCAGGAAAAAAATCCCAAACAGGTGAGTATTTAATAACCTCACGGGAAAAACAACTTTATGGCATCTTTTCACTACAACTTCTCACAAAGGATTGTCGCTTCTTTGGGACGCGTATTTAGAGGAATAGTATGTCTGATTTGGCTGCAATCTGTTGACTAAGGGCTGAAGTAAGAGTCATGTGCCAACTAGGGCTCTCCCCTACTTTTTAAGTTGACATACATTGCACGCGATTTTAGTATAGCCTTTTGTTGAACAGGTACTTGAATATAAATCATGCAAAATCCCTTTCAGGAAAGCATTTCTGTATCAAAATCTCCTTATGTAATACTGTTTCAAAATATCCATAAATCTAAACTTTTCTCCGCTTATTTTTCTTTTTCTAATACCTATTTGCAATAGATAGAAGAAGTATTGTATTCCACTAAAAACATCGATATAAATTTTTTCAGCAGAAATGCATATTTTGAGGTCCCTTGAATACATTTTTAAACGCAAAACAGCCTAATTAAAAAATGAAAATTCGATGAAAACGGAGCTTGGTACTTAAGTTCAGTGCCTTTCAGGGATGCAACACTAAAATTTTGAAGAAAATTGCCCCACCTAAAACTACATAAAGCTACCTTTTACATGGAAAATAGTTACTTTTTATTTTCTCAAAAATGGCTTTAAGGATTTCGATTAAAATTCCACCTTTTCTGGGAATATCTTATGAGCTCCACTTCATTCGGAAGAATTTTGTTTAATTCTGTACACGAGGAAACGTTAAGAGGTAGATAAAAACATTCTACACAAAACATATACC
Source organism: Deroplatys truncata (assembly GCA_030765065.1). Lineage (NCBI taxonomy): Eukaryota > Metazoa > Arthropoda > Insecta > Mantodea > Mantidae > Deroplatys > Deroplatys truncata. The sequence goes on from CM060980.1 coordinate 163,646,480, forward strand.
TCTTTGAGACAGTACTTCCACCTCTCCTACGATTTAATTATGTTTGCAAGTTTATTGTCTCATTTATGTTATGATTTTAATATATAACAGAGTTCATTCACATTTTCGATGTAAAGAAATATATCTGCACCTATATTTTATTACTTTCTCTAGTACGTACAGAAAGTAGGGGAACTATTGTATTCCACCAAAAAATTCGATACAGAGATTTCACTGGAAATACATGTGTTTAGACACCCTGAATCCAAAAAAGCAGATTTGAAGCATGTCCGTGTGTGTCTGTGTGTGTATGTGTGTGTGTGTGTGTGTGTGTTGGTGTGTCTGTATGTCCGTGAGTGTGTCTGTGAACAGCATAACTCAGAAACGAACAGTCGGATAAACACCAAACTTGGTATTTAGGTTCAGTATCTTCCAGAGTTGCGACACGAAGGTTTTCAAGAAAATCCCCCCACCACAGTTTACCCTTTACATGGAACATTTTTCGAAAATTTTAATTTTCTCAAAAATGGCCGTTACGATTTTGATTAACATATCATATGTTTAAGATATTTTTGTGAAAAATAAAATGTATATCTTGAACTTTCTGGGAATATCTCCAAAAGTATTCATCATTGTGAACAACTTTTGCATAACTGGTAAACCATAAGAGATATACAAAATTTTAGTAAACAAAAAATGTAGATCGCGTTAAAATACACAATTTATGCCATATAATTTTTTTTGTTGGGTGAACCATTTTCGGGATAGTGCTTGTTATTCCCTTAAACTTTCCAATAGTTTTTCTCAAATGGGAATTCATTATTCATTTTTTTATGTCCTCCTGGACATACAAGGAGAATGGAATGCGCCACATAGCAACCAGCTCTTAAAACATTTGATTATCGCTTAAATACTACCATATTCCCCTTGCATCTACAAGAAAATTAACAATAAGATTAACATCTCGATATCTCGATTAACATGAAGCATATGGAGAATAAGCGTTTGTAAAAATAGTTTGTACAAGAGTAGAGAAAGTCATTTGAGTGCAACACGTCAGATTTTTTTAAATAGGAACCTACAATTAGGGTCAAATTAAATTGATCCTAAAATGACCATCACAACTTCCTCCAAATAAACACAATAATGGCATTTACTTTCTCCCATAATATCAAGCAGCTTTTATTAGACATTTCTTTCTACAACGCTTAGTTTTGGGGATATTGCACAGTCTCAACTTAAATGCTCCACCCTGTATGTTTGAGGTGCTTGTCAAAATATCACACAATTTGGACTTCAAAAGCAGTTGGAACCTGTGCTCCTCGCAAATTTTTGCACCGGAAATTCTTTAAGAATGTAACTCAGTTTTTGAACATAGCCGCGAAAGTAATATATGTGGTAAAAGTCACAAGAAATTCGAGGAGAGAGTTACTAAATATGCAGAAGTCTTGTTAAACGCTGTAAAACAAGTGATTAAGTAATGCGTTGGTGGAAGTCGAAGTGTATCAATGTACTTTGTTTAACACGCAACTTACAAGGTTGTTTCTTGGTTTCCTGTCACAACTCAGAGAATAAAAAAAGAAATTGTGTGTTGAATTTTATATGGTGTGTCGTCTACAGTTATTTTGTTAGCTGATTGAGCCTTTACGTATCACGCCGCGAAGATCAACGAAAATATGTTTCTAACCGCCAAAAAATTATAATAGGTATTCGAACCCAGACACAACAGGATCTTCAATGTGATAAGCAACACATCATCAGAAGGTGACCGAATTATTGCATTCTCCAGGTAAATATAAATAATGATAAAAGGACGACACATGTTTAAAACATACAATTCATTGCATACAAGTTTTTTCGTAGCGTTAGCCATTTCTGAGATATCTATAAGAAGTATTGATTTCAGTTATTCAATGCTTTATAACCCTTTTAAAGTCCTGTCGCTCTTCACTTATTTCTTGCGATGTTATGGAAACAGAATGGAATTTTGAAGCCATAGGAGCCAGTTTTAAACACCTGACTATCGATTCGGTTTTCTCTGTCTCCTTTTACCTACAGGAAATGTTCAAACATACCATGTCTGCGAATGTTTATTTAGATAAACATGAAGCAGATAGAAAAAAATTGTATGTGTTTTGTTCACATAACTTTCTCCGCTTTTATGTTTTATTAATAATTAAACAAATTGTTCTTACGAAAGTATATCTTCTTATATATTTCATTTTAATCAAGAAAGCATTTGCAAATATAGGCTACATTACACATTTCGTTAAGATAAAGAGAACAGTGATGGTCAAATGTTTAAGAACTCGACGCTAAAATTCCATACCGTTTCCATTCAATCGCAGGAAACAACTGAAATTGTGTCATTAGGAAGAATGACAAAAGTATTGAGCAAATCGAAGCATTCTTAACGGATATCTCAGAAATGGCTTATTCCACAAAAAAAGCTATTGGAAATAAGTTGTGTGTTTTAAAGAAATTTACACTTTTTGTGTGGTACATTCCATATATCGCTTAACGCTTACCAATTATACAAGATTATACAAACCCCTTCCGAATGCAGAGAACTTCACATTGATTGTAGAAATTATACTAAAATATCTGATGTGTTACACTCACATGACTTTCTCTACTCTTGTACAAACTATTTTTACAAACGCTTATTCTCCATATGCTTCATGTTAATCGAGATATCGAGATGTTAATCTTATTGCTAATTTTCTTGTAGATACAAGGGGAATTGGTAGGCTTTAAGCTATAGTCAAATATTTTAAGAGCTACTTGCTATGTGGAGTATTCCATTCTCTTTGCATTACTGGGACAAAAAAAATAATAACGAATTCCCATTTGAGAAGAAGTATAGGTATTGGAAAAATTAACGGAATAACAAGCAATATCTCGAAAACGGTTCACTCAACAAATACAATGTATATGACATAAATTGTGTATTTTAACGCGATCTACATTTTTGTGTAGTAAAATTTTGTCTATCTCTTATGATTTACCAGTTATGCAAAAGTCGTTCACAATGAAGAACACTTTTGGAGACAATCTCAGAAAATGTAAGATATACATTTTATTTTTCATGAAAGTATCTTAAATATATGATATTCTGATCAAAATCATTACAGCCATTTTTGAGAAAATTAAAATTTTCGAAAAATGTTCCATGTAAAGGGAAATCTGGGGTGGAGGGATTTTCTTGAAAACCTTCGTGTCGCATTTCTGGAAGATACTGAACCTAAATACCAAGTTTGGTATTTATCCGACAGTTCATTTCTGGGTTATGCTGTTCCCGACACACACACACACACACACACACACACACACACACGGATATGTTTCCCAAAATGCTTTTTTTGGATTCAGGGGGCCTCAAAACATATATTTCCGGTGAAATCTCGGTATCAAATTTTTTAGTGGAATGCAATACTTCCCTACTTACTATATGTAGTAGAGAAAGTAATAAATGTTATTGGATGGAGACAGTGATGTGAATGTAACACTTAAGGTACTTTTTAAAAAACTATTATAATAATGTTTATTTCATGTCTTGCTGCATTGCTCTCTCTTAAAGTGGACCCCTCAATTAGTTTACCATCTTCTTTATAGTGAACAATACTGACGACACGTGCTCTCCAAGAGTTATACTAAGCAAATTAAATATAACTCTCCTTCGTTTCGTTAAAAATGTAAGCACTTCTTGTGTTTGCCAAGGTCTTGCTCTTTGTGAAAGTTTATATCGTTTGAGGCAGTATTTTTATGATATCAGTCTAATTATATAATATAACATATAATAACAACCCGCCTTAAAACAATTTGTGTATGTAATGATATATAAAGTATACGTAACAGTCTCTGTATTACGTTTATATTATTATGTACATGTATAATAATGTTATGTTAATGCATTATGTAATTTAACAATGTAGGAGCTGTGAGAATAGAAGCCGAAAGTTGCTAGCAATGAGGTAACAATGAGGTAACCTTGAGACAACAATAAATTAGAAATTTTAATAAAGGCTACTAATAATTCTTGGAACAATACTGTAATATTTAAAACAGTTTATAAATAGCGAATAAACAGCTAGAAAAAGCTTAAGTTAAATTAAAGGATTCTATTGCAATAGAGTTAGCCAATCAGAGACTTGAAATAGAGTAAATGTGCGAATTTAAGCAGTAGACGCCAGACGCTAGAAGGCAGCGTTCCCGAGCAGTTCGCTCAGTACGTATTCAGTGTGAGACTTAAAAAATTCATTACGGCTTGAATAATATAAAGTTTATGTGTTAAAAGGTACAAGTAACAATAGTCTGACAGCTCTACAGTATGATATATCAGTGAAGTGTTATTTAATCGTGTGAAAGATTAATAAAACGAAGTTAAATTACATTATAATTTGTGTAAGCATTCATTCTTTAGCTGTACTACCGCTGGTAAGAGATGCGTATTTCTTCAAAATACTACTGACTCAGCCGAGCCATACATATATGATATTTAAATAAACATTAAAAGATGACGTTGATTTATTAAACGTGGGGGCCAAGGCCACCGAAAAAATCTGATGTGTTACACTCACATGACTTTCTCTACTCTTGTACAAACTATTTTTACAAAAACGTATTCTCCATATGCTTCATATTAATCGAGATTTTAATCTTATTGCTAATTTTCTTGTAGTTGCAAGGGAAATATGGTAGTATTTAAGCGATAGTCAAATTTTTAAGAGCTGTTTGCTATGTGCAGTATTCCATTCTCTTTGTATGTCCAGGACATAAAAAATGAATAACAAATTCCCGTTTGAGAAAAAGTATTGGAAAATTTAAGGGAATAACAAGCAATATCTCGAAAATGGTTCACTGAACAAAAAAATGTATATAACATAAATTGTGTATTTTAATGCGATCTGCATTTCTTGTGTAGTAAAATTTTGTCTATCTCTTATGGTTTACCAGTTATGCAAAAGTCGTTCACAATGAAGAATACTTTTGGAGATATTCCCAAAAAATTCAAGATATACATTTCATTTGTCATGAGAATATCTTAAACATATGATATTTTAATCAAAATGGTTAGAGCCATTTTTGAGAAAATTAAAATTATCGAAAAATGTTCCATGTTAAGGGTAATCTGGAGTGGGGGGATTTTATTGAAAACCTTCGTGTCGCATCTCTGGAAGATACTGAACCTAAATGCTAAGTTTGGTGTTTATCCGACTGTTCGTTTCTGAGTTATGCTGTTCACAGACACACACACGGACATGTATCCAAAAATGCTTTTTTTTTTGGATTCAGGGGGTCTCAAAACATATATACCGGTGAAATCTCGGTATCGAGTTTTTGGGTGGAATACAATACTTCCCCTACTTACTATACGTAGTAGAGAAAGTAAAAATGAACTTGGGGCGAAGGCCACAGGAAAGTTTGTATCATACGTGAGGCGAACATTCCAAGAAGCATATCTACCGCAATACGTGGTGCAACCACGACAACAATAAACAACTGCAAGTTTGGCTCTCCAACATTGGAACAAAAACTACTGCAGGTTGTTGCAAAGTCTCAAGCAGTTAATAAAATGTTTTTGTGCTTTCCAAGAAACGCTTTGTTGCTTTGTCTATTCACTGAAAAATCAAGCTTCCTAGAATACAAACACTAAATTGTTCAGCCATAGAGACATTGCTGTTTTCTGAGTTATGTGATAGACAACATTGACTGACTATCGTAGTGATGAGATCGCTTTGTAATTGCCCCTAACTCTGAAACCTAAAGGTTGGTTGTATTATATCCTGTAACTAATGTTTTAGTTAAATAGTCGTGTCCCTGTATTTAGAGACAGTAGCTTAGTAACTAACTTTTCTTTAGGAAAATCATCATTTGGGTTAATAGATCCTAAAGTTCATATATTTTCCAAACCAGTACTTCACATTTGAAGATTTTATGAGAGGCAATTTCATTCCTCTTTGTTATATACGAGAGACAGTTAGAAAGTAGAGAACTATTTGGCATAACTTAAGTAATAACGAAAGATATCAACACAAAACTTTATTTACAAACATACAGTAGCTTAACTTGTTTCTCAGTGTAATCGCCAATTGCTGGTAAGGTATTTATTGTATCGTGGTTCAAGTTCTTCACTGTCGATGTTATGCTCTTCTACCACCAAAAACTGTCACTGCCTCTTTGGGTCATTGACCGCACATGCACATTTAAGATACAATACGGTGACAAAATAAACAACAGAGAAAGAAAACACAAGAAAAACGGAAATAGAGATAAATTACCTTTGTCTAACTGTACAAATTTGACCTAGCTTCGCGCACTTTAGCCAAAAAATTGCCCATGTTTTGCCAGTTCCTCTGGTCAGCCATTAGATCCCAACAAGCCAATCTCTTTCTTGAGGGGCTTAACAATTTTTCTTTGAGTTTAATCATTCGCTGGTTCTCCCACTGTGCACATTCCGCCAAAATATGTACCCAGTCCTCATCCAAATCACAGAATGGGCAGATACTCCTGCCAGAATCAGCAGTTATTTCCTTTGCCCTCCAGCCGCCCCCCAGTCTAAACCATGCCATTCCTGATCTTTCCTTTCTTCCTAAATTAAGTATATATGCCTCTTTACCACAGTTAAATTTTATTTCATTTGCTAGACTTAGAGAAGTTTTAATTTTACAATCCGATTCTATTTCCTCTTGGTTGATGTCTCTTAGTCTTCTTTTAACACATTTCCATATGTTTTTGTCATTTGTTTCAGCTCTTTATCATACTGAACCCATGCCTATTCTCGTCAAACGCTTTTCCAAAACTTAGGAGAAGGATTTTCCCGCTGGTATTTATAACATTTGGATCGTAGTTTGGAGTTATCCCCATGCATCAGCCTTAGCCAGTACTTCACTGCTCTTATTTTGCAGTGTATTGTGTCTTCATAACATCCCACCTCCCTCAGTACCCCCGAATTTGAAGCCTTGTGGAACTCCAAGAACTCTTTTCCAAAATGCAACCTGTTTTTTTATTTACATGCTCTGCTCTTTCTCATCCCCAGATTTCACTTCCGTATAACAAAACCGGCCTTATCATAGAGTTATACATCTTTTCTAATGTAGAACAGACAGACGTGTTCTCACAGCAACGAAACTCGACTCACACTGAGTGGAGTAAGGAGCTAACTAGCGTGCATGCAATTGTGGTAATGGGGGATCAGCACGAGCGTGATTTGCAATTGTTATTTATTTTCTGGATATCCCTCGTAGCCTGCATACCTACATAATAGTAGGTGTTTACGTAATCTCGTCAAGATTACTGCCTCGTCAAGAGCACAGTTATAGGATTTATTTAAGATCTAAGGAGCTTAAGTACATCTTCAGTGAATGAGGAAACTAAACTGCTCATCGTTCTCTTACTGTGATTGCATCCCTCTGTTTGAACCCATTGCAGTTGGTGGTTATGATTAATTCACTCAGCAATGGTTCTTCGAACAGTGTTTAAAAGAATGCCAAAACCTGGTCCAGGTCCAGTAAATGTTTGAGCAGATCCTTTTGTTGCAAGTATATCTGCTTTGTCATTGCCTAAAATTCCCTTATGTACAGGCGCCCACACCAGATTAACCATGTTGTGTTTGGCCAATTGCAGTTTTTTAGGCAGTTCTAGACTAACTTAGATGTTATCTGACAACTTTCAATTGCTTTTACCACAGCTTGACTGTCAGAGAAAATCAAAATAGTGCTTTCTTTGTAGCCCGTTTTTGGATTCTCCCTGTCACTGATTTCAATTTTATAAACTCAGATTGAAATACAGTGATATTGTGGCCAAGAGCAACATAAATATCATACTTTGGTGCTTCTGGATGTACTTCAACTCCAGATACATTGTCCATTTTAGAGCCATATATGTAGCAGATTAATCTACCTTCAGGACGTTATATTCTTGTTCCAACTCTATTCTATCACTATTTTGAATGGCTTGTCAAAACATAATTTTGGTGACATATAATCACTATCCATTTCAAGGTGAGAGTTATTTATTAGTTTTGTAAGGTTGTACTAGTTTGAGTTTAGCTTCAGCTGATAAGCCCCAGCCTAGCACTCCCGATAAACAATCTCTATTGCGCAACAGCTAAGCTAAGCCGCAGTGGAAAATGAACTGAAAAATACAGCATAAGATTCCTGTGTAGTTTTGCCTGGTGCAAGCATCAGTTACTGCTCTGTTACATTTTAACAGGACCAACAATGTGCTAGTACCGCCGCGCTATTGCAGCTGGAATGTGCCAGCGTAACCTGCAATGTTATAGCAGCAGGTAAATGAAACTTTATTTTATTCTACAGCACAGACTCTTCTCTCTTTAGGAGGAGGGGGAAATCACATGTGTAATGATCACACAAATTTCTCCACCTATTATCATTTATTTTCATGGCTATTCTAAAAAGCATTCAGCGCTTCTCGAACATTTGCCGCCTGAAAAATCCGATTGTTGAGAAGCACCATACTGATACACCAAATTCTCAAGCACGTAATATGACATTTTTCTGTATAACTTTAAATAAATGTGATTTAAAAGCATTTCTATACCCTTCACGAAAGCTAATAATAATTCTTATTAGTATAATATAAAATATGTAGTTAATTTTCAACTATCTGACTTAACTACTTGCTAAGTGTGTGTATATATGCATATAAGACTAGCTATATAAAAACTTATTTCAAATGCTGTATACATCGACTGAGAAGAATGGCTCGGGTTCGATTGTATCGCAGTCCTCATGGCTCGTGTTATCTTATTTACTGGGCGCCTCTTGTTTTATTATTTTAAATTTGGGTTCATTGTCCTCCGGCTAGCTATTATAACTCAGTCGAGCAAGTATCTCTAAGCTATTGGTTACCAAATCGCGCACACTTTAGCGTCTGTTTTGGTCAGCCAATCACCACTACTAACATATATACTCTAGGGAAGATATTCCCTCCATTTCTAAAAAAGGCACGCTACCCTGACGTCATTTGTTTGCCTCTTCTTAGTGATAAACAACTCACACCCTCGGTTTATTGTTACCCACTTCTATTGTCAGTTTCAGTGAGGCCGTGTAAACTTATTTCCTAACAATACTTATGTCTAACAAACGTCTAAAACTCCTGTACATACAATAATATTAATTTAAACTACAATCACTTTGGCATTCACAGCCTGTTATGATATAAAATACTGCCTCAATTGACGCTGGACCTCCTCACCTGACCTTGGGAATTTTCGGGGTATTCCCAGATCGGTAGGCGAGTACTGGGTAGACACTATCTTTCTGTACTTCATTTAATTTTCTTTCATCTTTCAAGGTTACATTTCCCGGCACTAGGATGGTGGTATGCGGCGTATAGGCGGCGTGCTTTAAGTGTTCGATAGGAGATTTTGATTAAAATATCATATGTTTAAAATATTTTCATGACAAATAAAATGTATATCTTGAATTTTATGGGAATTTCTCCAAAAGTATTCTTCATTGTGGACTAATTTTGCATAACTGGTAAACCATAAGAAATAAACAAAATATTACCACACAAAAATGTAGATCGCGTTAAAATGCACAATTTATGTCATACATTTTGTTTGTTGAGTGAACCATTTTCGAGATATTGCTTGTTATTCCCTTAAATTTTTCAATACTTATTTTCTCAAATGGGAATTCGTTATTCATTTTTTGTCTTGGATATGCAAAGAGTATTGATCTGTGGCAAAGGGAATGGTGCTGCACATAGCAACCACTATCAAGAGATATGTCTGTGCTTACTCGTATATTGCCCTTGCAAATACAAAACAAGGGGAACAGTACGCCTTAAGCGATAGTCAAATATTTTTAGAACTGGTCGCTATGTGTAAAATGTAATTCTCTTTGCGTCAAAAAATCGTTTCCGCAAATGTTTATCTGGATTAATATGAAATAGATGGATAATAAACGTTTGTAAAAATAGTTTGTACTAGAGTAAAGAAAGTCATTTGAGTGTAACACATCAGATTTTTTAAAAAACTATCATTACTTATTTTACAAACATGCCTCGTATAATGAGTTGTCATGGAGTTCACCTTTTACCTCCCCTTTTCTCGCCCGTTCATTGGAGCACAAGTCCTCAACACATTGGTGCAACAAAAGTCGAATTAGCTACTTGCATTCCCATCCTTCAGAACTACAGTCTATAGAGTTTACTTGTGTTTTTTTTGTAGTTTCCATACTGGATTGTATGTCTCAGTACCGTAATTCTAGGACAGATAATCAACAGATTAGAGACATAGTGTTGAGTCAACATTACGGGATTTCCCCTAGGCAACTAAGAACACATGTTCGGTAAACACTAATTCAGGGTTGCCAGTTCTACACAAAGCCTCGCTATAGGACGCATAAAATAATCTATAACCATATTAATACTACGAAGAGAGAAAAGTGGTATGTATTTGTTCGTATGTAGGGTATTAATCTCAAAATCCGCTCAACCAATATTTATAATTCCTTAAAAATTGAAAATCCCAAACGTTTCTGACGGATATGGTGTATAAAATACATATTACGGAAATATTAAAAAGAATTTCTTAGTCCTTTTACTTGAACATGAAAACATTACAATTATAAAAGAAGATGCTTGCGGAGAAGCATTTGACTTTAGTTAGGAATGTCAAGGGGTAGAATATCATTGTTGTTACTCCACAGAACATGCATGCAAAATAAGACAAGTATTACGAAGTTATTACGTTAATTTAAACCATTTACAGATCTCATTATTTGGATGATATTTTGTATACTTAATTTGTTTCTATGACCATTTTCTGTGGAGATATTTTAGGTTTTCGAGAACATAAATCGCACACGTAGGCAACGTTGCAGGTCGCGGTAGCCGAACTGTAGCTGGGAGCGGGAGGGGCAGTCTCCCTTTCAAAACAGAAGTAGGTCAGCGCGTAAACAGGTTTCACTTTCGCTGTTGCGTGGTTCATGATGTAGATAAATGTTTCGTATATTTCTGGGGATATTTCAAAGCAAATCGCTGTTGAAAAAGATGCTCCATGGTGCCGTGAAGGTTTTCTTCCACGCATTTATGGGTGTTATGAAAATTTAAAATGTCATTTTTTATAAAGATAGCTTCGTCTGTTGCCATAATTTATTGTGGCATATCTGCACCTTTTTCTAGGAATCAATTGACGAAAGCCAGGCTAAGCGCGTAATCCGCTGTTGTGAAACAGTGCACTTGTTGGATATAATACGGTCGCAATAACTGCTCTTTCAGCGTCCTGAGAACAAATCAATGGGACACGCCGACCATTAGAACTATTCTCCGACTACTGCTGCTGTGTTGTTCGTCTACAAGATTTAAAACTGCTTCCTCTTTGGCGACGGTATTTCATTCTGGCATCCTTCGTGTGCCGGCTGCATGCTGCTCCCTGATGTTACGTGTGATTATCCACTAAACACACCTGGGTTCTTTTATCGTAAACCTGTGAGTTTCAGTACGTGGTACGATGTTGCTCTAGTAATGACTCAACTTCTAGTGAGCAGACATAATCGTGCTGTGCTTTTCGGTCAGCGACCGCAAACGCTAATTGGACGATGAAGGCATTACCTCCATACTGTTAGACTAAGCCAATAACTACCAAGTTGTAATTAATACTTTGCCAAAACGTTACATCATCCTTTGTCCCCGAAGTCGCGGGTTAAAGCCCGGTGGAGGGCAAAGGATCCTTTCGGGCGTAAATGTCCTTAGCATGGCTTCCTTCGGAAGTGAAGTGAAACCGGTGGTCCCGTGTCGTAGCTTTACGGTACGGAAAACAACCTCAGGACTGATAAAGAGGCCTCTGAGTACAAATTTCCGGTCTTTCACGCCCTGCTTAGAATGGGATGCTAGGAGCCGTATAAGTTAAAGAGTGCCCATAAGTACAAGCCCCAATTTAATTTTTTAAACCCTTTCGTCGTGTAGGTTTGGATTAAGGGCCTGTGGAAAACAAAGCCGCTAGTCCCCGCACCTCCCAATTCAGTTGTGCTGTTTTGCTTACGTCCAGAAGCCGGTTCTCATGCTGACCTACCTTGACCTACCAACTTTGCCTGTGTCTCCGATTACCTTACGTCTGCAAAATTGTGTTCGGAAACTGATGAATTGAATATTTCAAAAGCCTGTATGGAGTCACATAGTTACTACCGAAACTAAGTCAGTAATAGGTCACTCTATCAATTTTACAAGTAACAAACTATTATCTTCATATTTTCTCATTAAATACATCATCTAATTTGGAAAAAACAAGTACCTTTATTTCCAAAGTTGCTGATCACAGAACAAAATGCTGTTATACCTTTTTGTTTATAGTACTTCTATGAAGTACATATTAGAAATAATATAATAAATTTTCTTCCAGCCCGTATACATATACATCATCACGATTTAGCAATTAAGTCAGTAAAACGAAGGGATCCGATCTGTTTATAACGCTACAATACGCATGCGGTGCCAAGCCCAAAATATTTTTAAACCGCAAGTAAGAGAGTTGGGTTTCTTTGTATGTTTTAATTAACTTCGCTTGCATATGGTATATTAAATAATTGTATACAAAGAAACAAATAGAGTTTAGCTAACAGAAATCAGCCAACCGACATTTTATAATTAACAAGTCACAGCCGCAGACTGTCTTTTCCAAAACTTGGTGGCCTGGGAATGGGAAATATTATCCGCTTCATGCATGAATTATCAAGAAACAGGAGAATAAAAATTTTAATACTTTAAAATTGTCAAATCTACATTAAATAATATGATTTCAGGTTCATCAATGTATATTATTATTTTTGAACAAATTATGAACATGCAAATATGTTTACAAAGGTGAAAGTTTTAGCAGCATGTACGTTACTTCATGTGGAATTTCTCAATCCATTCAGGGCATATTACATTTAATGAACTTACATCTCGTTCTTCGTTTACATGTGTCGTCATGACAATGCATTGCCTTTTCTTAGTCATCTTCCATAAGATAATAACCTCTTCCATGGAATCCTAAGTTATCAATTACTGTATTTAAAACAACTGTGTGTTTCTTATGTGGTGGATCGGCAACAGCATCATTTCAAGGTCACTCTCTCTTCTTTTCATATTCATTATCAAACACAATAAATCTACATTTCAGAAAACAACATTTATTCCCATTAATATCTCTATAAAGTATTTATGCATTTACTAGTATGATATTAAGCACGTGGAAAACTAATGGGGTCAATGGCAATCAACCATAGGATACAGAAGGTCCACTCTATAGATATACATGTACATGTTGACTAAATGAATCAGAAATATATATCGTAAATTTTTCTTTTTTATTCCACCTTTTAGTTTCACTTTCTTCCGCTTCTAATGTATGTGGTACTTCTTGTTCATCAGGAAGCAGAATTTCTTCTCTCATTTCACCTATATTCCTTTCAGAATCTGAAGGTGGTAGTAATTTTCAAAAGTAATTTCACAATCTCCTCCTTTGATAATTGATATTTCTGTCCATTAATAAATTGAAAATTTGTAATAACGTACCTAAATATTCAAATAATTTTTCATAAGCAAGAATACAAGATTATTAGCTCGAAATATTTTGGTGTAAAATTACGAAAGGTTACATAACGTCAAAGTGTTCAGGACACCTAAATGCATAATGTTATAATTTTTGTACATTACTACTTTCGGATATTGTCGATACCTCTACATTACTTTAACTCACGGGGGGTAGAGCGAGGAACCGGTTTACAAATACATCACAAACTGCACGAGGTACGACAGGGGCGAGCTCAACTAAGTTTTTAAATACGTGAAATCCCTAAAAATATGCCTAAAACATTGTGTGAAAGGAAAGAAGTATCAAACTACTTAAAGAATCTACATAGTAAAAGTTTAGATGGTAAGTATATATATATTGAATAAATAGAGATACAGAGTACCTTCTGCTGACGGCGGAGCATCCCTTCCTACATTCGCACTGCTCACTACATTCCAAGAGACTCACTTAGCGTCAGACGCTACTACTGAAGAACCGGTTTTCAACCCCCACTACTATTACATTATATTCCGGTTCGTGTTGCCAACTTACACATATTAACACCTCACATGCCACAATATTATCAATATTTTCATTAAATCATTTCAAATTATTTATGCATAGTAACTAATAATAGATACGTAATTTCAAATAATGTTTTGTTTTGCCCTTTTATAATATGAATTTTTATGTAAAACATGGTTCCAAACTTCTGCAAACTAGTACTTCCAATCATGTTTTGCACACTCCTTCCTTCGAGATATATTGCTTCATCCAGGGAGTGCTACACTCTTGTGCACTTTTGCAGCAATAGGTTCTGGTATCAAACGTTACCTTCATGCAGTGGTGGTCCTAATGCAATACTTGTGAAATAAAAGGAAAGCTAATCATGTGTTATCATATGATACCTTCATGCATGAAGAGGTTATTATCCAGCAGCTTTATCTCTATTTGGTTGTATATATTAAGGCTGTATATTGCATTTACCTTATTAAATAATTCTGGGTCATATATTTTAATTACTTGTGTTGTGGCGTAGGTTTCAATGTCGATACAGATAGAGAAAATAAGATAAATAAATTTCAAGTGGAAACATAACAAGAAATCTACAAAATAAAACAAGGAAGGAAACTAAACTGAAATTCTGCAAGACCATGGCAGTCCCTGTGCTCATGTATGGCAGCGATAATAAAAGAATAATAATTGACAATAAAAGAAAAGAACAAAAGTAAAATTTAGATAGCGGAAAGGTTTTTACGAAGAACTGAAGTATGCACTGGTTTAGACTTAATAAGGGATTAAAAATCTGATGTGTTACACTCACATGACTTTCTCTGCTCTTGTACAAACTATTTTTACAAACGCTTATTCTCCATATGCTTCATGTTAATCGAGATGTTAATCTTATTGCTAATTTTCTTGTAGATACAAGGGGAATTGCTAGGCTTAAAGCGATAGTCAAATATTTTAAGAGTTGGTTACTATGTGGAGTATTCCATTCTCTTTGCATTACCAGGACAAAATAAATGAATAACAAATTTGAGAAAAAGTATATGTATTGGAAAATTTAAGGGAATAACAAGCAATATCTCGAAAATGGTTCACCCCACAAAAAAATGTATGACAGAAATTGTGTATTTTAACGCGATCTACATTATTTGTGCAGTGAAATTTTGTCTATCTCTTATGGTTTACCAGCTATGCAAGAGTCGTTTACAATGAAGAATACTTTTGGAGACATTCCCAGAAAATTCGAGATATACATTTTATTTGTCATGAAAATATCTTAAACAAATTATATTTTAATCAAAATCGTTTGAGCTATTTTTGAGAAAATTAAAATTTTCGAAAAATGTTCCATATAAACGGTAATACGGGGTGGGGGGATTTTCTTGTAAGCCTTCATGTCGCATTTCTGGAACCCGACTGTTCGTTTCTGAGTTATGCTGTTCACAGACACACAGCCACACAGACACTGAAGTGATAAGATCCGCGAGTACTCCGCGAGTACAAGAATAACCATAGCCAGAAGAAAAGGTAAGATTAATGCGCGAATCAAACAAAATAAGAAGGAGATAAAAGAGAATATTAAAGATTAAGTAAAGGGGGGAATAAACACTATTATGGATGAAATAAAACAAAATAGAGACACGTATAAATAGATCAGAAAGTAAAAGAACGTGAAAGGAAACAGACACAAGAAAATATGCCAGAGGGCAAAACACTTAATAAATACAGGAAAGGCTAGCCGGAGAACAGTTAGGTTCTATTGAAATCGCCGAGCGCTCACCGGCGGGCGAAACAAAGAAACGGATGTCCTAGTCACTCAAGCGAACAGAAAATTAAATCAGCCGTGAATAACGAGAAACAGTAGAAACGCTAGCTGAGCCTAAGGGCAATGAAATTGAACCAATGGGTAGAAAGCGCAAAGGAGCCAGATAACCAATAAGGAAGATTAAATGTCACGTGAATAGTAAAACCAGGGAACAAAACTAGAAAAGAGGCGTGAAATAGATTTTGGTCTAGGAGCAGGAGCGCGTTTTAGACACGCGAAAGATGGAACACTTTGTGTCGGGAAACGTTAGGAGGAGGATGTAAAACTTCGTGTGGGGAAACGCTAGGAGGAAGACGTGATAGTTTGTGTTGGGAGGAGATAGAAAGAGGATGTTAGAATTCTGTATCGGGAAAGAGATAGGGTAGCTAGGGATGACAAAAGTCATATTGTAAGTAAATGAGAAATAGAATAAATTCAAGGGTAAAAGCACGGAGACTGTAACGGGGAAAAAAACTGATAGGAACGCGTCTTGTGTGAAGGGCCTGCAGTACGAAAACCAGTGTGGATCTTCATAATAAATGGGCCATTGAGAGGGGTTGTGAGTATCATTCACCTCCCATCCACACACTCCCTGAGGTAAGATTCTCGTAACCCATAATCCTCTACCTGAGCAGCCGGCAATCACCTGAAACCCTACACCAAGACCTTACAAACCAGAAACGATACCTTTATTTTCCAAACCCCGCTACAAAATGGCACCCAACGTGTCTTACACCCACGCCTAGCACCCTACCAAACCAACACTCACACCAACACAACGGAGGACGCCGCCAAGGAACCAGCCACCATCACCAGACCAACAGCAGCACAGCACAACAGCACCGAGTAAGTACAACCAACATTTCATACACCAAGAGAAAAGTGAATGTTACTCCGTAACGGCAAAACAACAAAAATCACCATGGAGAACGCCCTTACGGAGGAACAAACAACAGAAACAACTAATCAACAAGAACGTGCCGAAAATCCCTATACACTAGAGGCAGTTATTCAACAAATGTTTATACAATTCCAGCAACTTACCTCTCAAATCACCGCACAAGGTGAAACACTTAACTCTCAAATCACCGCACAAGGTGAAACACTTAACTCTCAAATCACCGCACAAGGTGAAACACTTAACTCTCAAATCACCGCACAAGGTGAAACACTTAACTCTCAAATCACCGCACAAGGTGAAACACTTAACTCTCAAATCACTGCACAAGGTGAGAAAATCACCGCACAAGGTGAAACATTACACTCACAAATTCAGACACAAGGAGAGACACTAAACGCAAAACTAACAGCACAGGAGGAAACCCTCAAACAATTAGAACAGAGACTGATGACCCAGGTACACACACAATTAGTTGCCCAAGGGGAGAAGCTCGAGGCAAAAATTCTAGAGCAAATGAACACGAAATTCTCAGAACACCAAACACAAATAGAGGAGCAGGTAAACCGACAAGCAACCCAAGTGTCGGAGATGAATGCAGGGCAAGTGTCTTTACGATCGGAGGTCATTAGCATTAGAACAGATGTTCTGGAGGCATGCTCAGAACTAAAATCTTTAAAGGGAAGGGTCACACAAATGTCTGCTGACCATGTTAACCAGGAACAGCTGAATTGTGATCTGCAAGCAGCATGTGTAAATATTAAGGAAAATATAAATACAGAAATAACAGCAATGAAAGAACTCATCACCACTTCAACAAACCAAGCAGCTGCAGAACACAACGCGGCATTAGAACTAATTGACAAAAATTCGCGTGAGTTGGCACAGGTTAGAGCAACAATAGCAAGGCAGCAAAATGTGTCAAATCAAAACGCCAATAACCATGCCACCTCTCGCGAAAATATCACCGCGGAAACGCATCCTGCAATTCACGTGCAGCTTGCGTCGTCGCAGTCACCAACTTCTAGTTTAGCTCATGAGGAACATAGCTATATGAATGTGCATGCATACCCTCTACATTTTAATTTATTAAATGAGATAGCCGTACCACAGTTCAATGACTTGCGAGACAATGCGAAACGATACATTATGGATCTGGACGCTTATTTCGAGTTGAAACAAATTCCGGAAAACTTGAAATTATTGATTATAAAGAAAGGGCTACAAGGCAGGGCACTCTCTTGGTTTCGGTTAGCGATCGGCGACCACACCACATACCTTGACTTCAAACACTTATTCCTAACCAAATATTGGAATACCACCACCCAATACGCGGTGAGAATACGAATAAATAATGGGAAATATTCACCAGGACAGGGGCAACAACTAATCGATTACTTCCTAGATCTGGCACAACAGAGCCAATTACTAGACCCACCCATGCAGGAAGATGAATTTGTAAAATTAATCGTGAGGCATTTCCCGGATCATATCCGAAATAATTTAATTGTGGCTAGGGCGACAACCATTGCCGACACACTAGAACTGCTGACGGCGCTACAAGGACACCAGAGCAGTAGCTCAGACAATAGAGCACCGACACAAAATTTCAGTGGGTTAAGGGCACACCCCAACTATCAGCAAAGACGAGGTCCATACCCTCAACAAAACAGATACGATGACAGGGGCAACCAGTTTACGAGACACAGGGGCGACAACCATTTCCACAGGAACCCACCACGAGACAACGGGAGAAGGTACATAAACTATGTAAGAGTGAACGGGAGCCGGAGACATAACTCATGGGGCACAAACACACCGGAACCCCGTGAATACGAAACAAGACAAGATGGACGCCACAGCCAGAACAAAACCTTCAATGAACGCAGCCGCCCAGGACAAAACGTAGACGCACCATCATGGCCTCAGGAAAACCGACGGGAACATATAGAATACAACCCACGGTCAAACCACCAACGAAATGACAACACACAAACAAAACACACAGGGACCATAAAAAAGCAAACATGGTTCAACCGCGACAACCAGGGACCGACACAGCAGGATGAGAGGTGCGGTGGCGCATTCGGTACCAACGCGACGACGGAAAACTAAAACGGGATCAGGATCAATTCCCGTCTCTAGAACCCCCAGCTCTTTGCAACACAGGGAATAACACCTCCATTAATGAAGAAAGACAAGGCGATATCATAGACTCACCACAAGTGTCAATACAAATAGCAGGCGAAGCATACCAGGCTATCGTGGACTCCGGAGCAATGGCTTCTTTATGCAGCATGGAGTTCTACAAAACGATCATATCGCGTGGAATAAAACTGCAAACACTGCCTGTTAAGAATGTTTATGCTATCTTAGCGATAGGGAGAAAGAAAACCCGAATCCAACAACAAGTAATGATACCCTTTAACATCCAAGAGATAGACTTTGAGTATATTTTTCTAGTGGTTCCACATTTAGTGACACAATTAATAATTGGGAGCGACCTGCTATCTGAATTCAGGGCTAATGTAAATTATAGAACAAGGGAGCTCACATTAGTGACAACAAACAATGAAACAGTAACTACACATTTTCTCAAGATACCAGGTATAACACCACACTTAACGGAGGGTGAAAGAGACATCCATCAGAACAGGATTTTTGTACAAGTCATCAGCCTTGGGGGCGAAATATGTAAAACGCAGGTAGAGATAGATGCTAGATTTTATGAGGAAGAGGAATTAGAAGATATTAATGAACACGACGACGAAGAATATAGAGAAGATGAAATAAAGAATAATTATATAAAGCCCGTGGGAGGCGCAAAGATAAGCGGACTGGATGACTTACCAAGTGAAGATGAAAAACAATACCTGTACGGAGAGACGGAAACCCGACAAATTAGAGAGTGCATGGCACGAAAGGTGAATGACATCTCAGCCCTCAGCAAACGACAAAAACAAACACTAACTACAATTCTATGGAACAACAGAGAAGCATTTTCAGACAAAACAGGTTGCTTTAAAAATTACGAATATTCCTTTGAGGTGAAACCAGCTCCACCATGGAAATATAAATGTAGAAATATACCGATAACACTTCAAAACGCAGTACATGACACGATAACACAAATGATTGAGCAGAAAATAATACAACCATCGAATTCGCCATATATAAACCCCTTATGTGTTGTTGCAAAGAGCTCAGGAAAGGTTCGCATTACGATAGACGCTCGCCATTTAAACACCTTTATAATACCCGACAACACGAGGACCCAAAGTATCGAGTACATTCTTGCCGGAATCGGAAAGAAAACGTGGTTCTCATGCTTGGATCTCAACAACTCATATCTACAAATCCCATTGGCTCCCCATGTCAGACAATACACGAGTTTCATTTACCGGGGTAAAGTATTCGAATTTTTAAGGATACCTTTTGGGTTATCGGTCAGCGGATCAGGATTTTTGAGAGCGACAGAGAAAATTTTTGGAAATACGACGCAAGACTACCTTACCCAATACATCGACGACTTCCTGATACACAGCACGGACATTGAGAACCACCTTCAGCACATAAACACTGTGTTAACAAAAATTAGACAAAATGGGCTGACCCTGAATCTAAACAAAACAACATTCTTCAGCCAAGAAATCAAATTTCTAGGATACATAATCTCGGACAAAGGAGTGGCACCGGACCCGGAACGCATACGCACGATTCAGGCAATACCACCCCCTAGAAACGTTAGACAACTAAGAAAATTTTTAGGTATACTGCAGTATGAAGCTCGCTTCCTCGCAAATTATTCCAGAGAGGTAGCACCCCTAAGAGAGCTGTTAAAGATAGCCACACGCTGGAAATGGTCGGAGGAACACCAAAACACTTTCGACAACATAAAACAACTTTTTGGAAAGGCAATACTATTGGAAAGACCAAACATGAATTTACCATTCCACATTTATTCCGACGCAGCCATCACAGGTTTCGGAGCCATCTTGTGCCAATACGACGAGAAAAATGAACAACATATTATCAGCACGGCATCTCGAACTTTGACCCCTACAGAGAAAACAGCGGGAATTACAGAACTTGAAATAGCAGCAATATATTTCGCGCTACAAAAATTCAAGCACTACGTATATAACAGCTCAATCACAATATACACTGACCACGTGAGCTTATCATTCATTAAATCATGCAAACTAGTCAGCTCCAAAATAGCCCGTTATATACATGAAATCACAGCATATGACGTCAATATAAAACACATCCCCGGAAACAGCAACATTTTCGCGGATACACTGTCCCGACTAGGAAACAGAGAAGGAATTCCAGAATGCATGGGACATACCAGAAGAGAAATTAAAATTCTGAGAACCTCACTACACCCAGGTAGCGAACTCGCCAAACAGGTAAAACACATACAAACATTGCAGCTGCAGGAACCAAAGTTGGCAACCCTAATGAGCCAGGCAAAGGACATTACACCTGACCTGAAGGAGACGATAGGGCTGCACAAAGGCACACTGTACAAACTGAAAAGGTCGAAACAACCAACGTGGCTGACATATGCGCCGAGTTCTTTGGAAACAAAAATAATTGACACGTTCCATAAAACAATGATACACGCAGGATCAGAAAAGACCTGCAACGCAATCCAACAACACTTTTACATCCCAAAACTACATCGAAAGGTACGGCAGCATATAAGCGAATGTGACACATGTCAAAAATGTAAACCAATGAATATAAAATACGACACACCACCTCAGAATATCATCAGGGATAAACCCCTAACACTAGTCGCGGGAGATTCCCATGGTCCTCTACCAGCAGGAGTAGGCGGCATGAGACACATTTTTGTATTGGTGGATGTATTCACAAAATTCGTAAAATTATACCCTATGCGAAAATTAACGAGTGCGGCATGTGCCAAGAAAATCATCAACGACTATATACCCAAATATGGGAAAATGAATGCACTTCTCGTGGACAACGCTTCGATACATAGGGGAAAACAATTTACAGACAACATAAGGGCACAGGGGATAAAAATCTACAACTCAACGGTATACCACCCGCCATCGAACCCATGCGAGAGATACATGAGAGACCTCGTGATATATCTAAGAATCCTATGTAATAAAAATCACACATCGTGGGTGGACCACATACCAACGATAGAAAGGACGTTCAATGAAACACCGAACAGCAACACAGGTTTCACACCCCTGACTCTACTTACAGGACAAGAACACTACCTCATGGAAGGAATGCCATCAGCTATCCCGACAAAAGAAGCCACTCAGGTGGAAAAGTTGAAACTGGCATATGAAAACATAACTAGGAAAACAGAATTAAGAAACAAACACATGAAACGACACAACAAGACATGGAACCCGAAAGAAGGAGATATGGTTTTATACAAGGCACACCACAAGTCATCCATGTTGAAAAAAGAGAACAATAAATTACATTTGATGTGGCACGGTCCGGCTGTAATCCGGAAACAATTGAGTGACCGAGCTTTCGAATTACAAAACCCACGTACTTTAAAAATAATTGGCAGGTACAATTTGGCCTTAATAAAACCGTACAAAGTACCTACAAAATGACGGAAAATGAACCACAATGTAACGTTAAAATGTCTCAGTAAGAAATTAAAACAGAAACATAAACACAGCAGTTGAATTAGCGTGTAGGAAAAACGTAAGGTCAATAACACAACGACCAGAACAGGGTAAAGGCATGACACATAACGAAAATAAGAGTAGAAGACTAAGAACTGTAAAAGTGTGAAACATGTAAATTTGGTAAACCTAAGGCAAAGAATGTAAATTCATATTAAACTTAAACAATATGCAAGAAAACTTAGTAATCTATGCAAAAGGTGTAGAGTCACAGAGAAAGGGGAAATATAGAGTTAAGGCTTAACCAAAACAGAACAGAAGGACGATCATCTGGATATAGAAAATGTTAAAAGTCTCATCATAGTCAACACTGAACTATGATACAAATGAGTGTAAAGAATATTATTATGTATTGAATGTTAGGATAAGGTCATAGATTAAGTTCATTGTAAATAACATTAAGACCGCACTCATGAGCAAAACTAGGAATAAAATAAAAACGTAAATCTGTGGAAAATTATGTTTACTTACATTCAGGTATAGGGACTTGCACAAAAATGTAAGGTCAGACAGACACGTGATTATTCCCAGGTAGACTCAAAAAGGTGAATGACATCCCTAAACAGTCACAACAACTCGTGTGAACAGTGAAAAGTGAAAAGTGCGCGAAATACGTTACCAGAAAATACAAAGCACTAGTACACGAAATGAAAACGAAAAAAAAAAAAAAATGAGTGCTTAAGAAAGTGAAAGCATGTTTCACGAAATGGAAACACGAAACTATACACCAGACAAAAGACTAAAACAAGAAAACGAGGCCTGAATGAAAAGGGCGAAAAACCAATGAAAATGTAAATAGTTATAGAATAGGTTATAAGGAATAGATAAATTAGGTAAAGTAAAGTGCGCCACAAGGCACCAGGAGACGCAGAAGTCAGTCCCTGGAAACAAATTTTTCTATGTAAATTTTTCAGGTGGAGCCACAAGCATAATTTGTAAGTTAAAATGTATATAAAACAGTTCGTCAGAACTACGTACGGAAAAGCCTCACACAAGACGCGAGGGGGGAACTTTAGCGCGAACAGCGAAGCACTAGTTTCAGTGGGTTTTCAGACAAGCCATTAATTTTATTCATGCGCATAAAATGAATGCCTTATCTGAAGGGCATTTGAAGTGATAAGATCCGCGAGTACTCCGCGAGTACAAGAATAACCATAGCCAGAAGAAAAGGTAAGATTAATGCGCGAATCAAACAAAATAAGAAGGAGATAAAAGAGAATATTAAAGATTAAGTAAAGGGGGGAATAAACACTATTATGGATGAAATAAAATAAAGTAGAAATGAAATAAAATATTATTACGGATGAAATAAAATAAAATAGAGACACGTATAAATAGATCAGAAAGTAAAAGAACGTGAAAGGAAACAGACACAAGAAAATATGCCAGAGGGCAAAACACTTAATAAATACAGGAAAGGCTAGCCGGAGAACAGTTAGGTTCTATTGAAATCGCCGAGTGCTCACCGGCGGGCGAAACAAAGAAACGGATGTCCTAGTCACTCAAGCGAACAGAAAATTAAATCAGCCGTGAATAACGAGAAACAGTAGAAACGCTAGCTGAGCCTAAGGGCAATGAAATTGAACCAATGGGTAGAAAGCGCAAAGGAGCCAGATAACCAATAAGGAAGATTAAATGTCACGTGAATAGTAAAACCAGGGAACAAAACTAGAAAAGAGGCGTGAAATAGATTTTGGTCTAGGAGCAGGAGCGCGTTTTAGACACGCGAAAGATGGAACACTTTGTGTCGGGAAACGTTAGGAGGAGGATGTAAAACTTCGTGTGGGGAAACGCTAGGAGGAAGACGTGATAGTTTGTGTTGGGAGGAGATAGAAAGAGGATGTTAGAATTCTGTATCGGGAAAGAGATAGGGTAGCTAGGGATGACAAAAGTCATATTGTAAGTAAATGAGAAATAGAATAAATTCAAGGGTAAAAGCACGGAGACTGTAACGGGGAACAAAACTGATAGGAACGCGTCTTGTGTGAAGGGCCTGCAGTACGAAAACCAGTGTGGATCTTCATAATAAATGGGCCATTGAGAGGAGTTGTGAGTATCATTCACCTCCCATCCACACACTCCCTGAGGTAAGATTCTCGTAACCCATAATCCTCTACCTGAGCAGCCGGCAATCACCTGAAACCCTACACCAAGACCTTACAAACCAGAAACGATACCTTTATTTTCCAAACCCCGCTACAACACGCACACAGACACACACACTCACATGTTTCCAAAAATTCTTTTTTTGGATTCAGGGGGTCTGAAAACATGTATTTCCGGTGAAATCTTGGTATCGAATTTTTTGGTGGAATACAATACTTCCCCTACTTGCTATAAGTAGTAGAGAAGGTAAAAGTTAAATAACTGGTTATTTATAAATTGTGTGATAAAAATGAAGAAAATAAATATAACTGGAAAGAGCGCCCTGAACCGCATGAGTGAAGAAACAATACCAATTGATAAATACAAACCGTCAAGAATAAGAGACATTGGACACCCCAGAAAAAGATTGGACTAAAGTAAAGAATGCGAAGATGGAACAGATGTGATGCTTAATTTTTGAAGTGAAGAAGAACAATAATTTTGGGACCAAAGAGAATGTAGAAAGGTTTAAAAAGTTAGCTTTTGTGATTATCTGAAAGCATTACTTGGCCATTCCTACTGATGATTGTTCCATTGCAAAGGGTGTTTATTAGACTCGCTGTGAATTCCTGCAAAATCACAGTAATTAGAAATCTGTGACCAATGCAGATATGTGAAGTCTTATAATATCAGAGTAGTGAGATACCGTTACTCCCACTACTACATACAGTAATTATTGCATTCCATACAAAAATTCACAACCGATATTTAAAAAATGCTGTTGACCATAAAAAATTTATTTAAATGAACTTTTATAATATTCATAAAGTTGTAATATAGTAGAGTAAATTCCTGTGCGTTTGTCTGTTGAGGCAGTATTTTTAACACTTGAATGGTTTCAGTCAAATTATATAATATGTAAATTAAATAACAGCCCGCCTTGAAGCAATATGTGTATGTAATAATTTGTAAAATGTATGTAACAGTCATTGCATATGCTTATATTATTGTATACATGTTCAATAATGTTATGTAAATGCATTACATAATTTAATAATGTAGGAACTGTGAGAATAATAAGATTAAAGATGCTAACAATGAGGTAACAATGAGGTAACCTTGAGTCAATAATGAGTAAGTTTAAATTCTACTAGTCATTATTAGAGCAGCAATAATGTAAATTTTGAGACAGTTTAAAAATAGCCAATCAACAACCAGAAAAAGCTTTAGTTAAATGAAGATATTCTATTGGATTAGGAATTGCCAATCAGAGACTTGAAATACAGAAAGTTACAAGTTTAGACAGTTAAAATCAATTCAGTTCCCTCCAAACAGTGCTCATAACCAGACGTGTTGCCTGCAGACAGTGCCTATAACTGGATGCGTTGCATGTTAGTCCTCGAGAGATTTAATACGTATTTTTGTGAGACAAAAAATAATTAAAGAATCTCACAGCTCTCTATATCAGTGAAGTGTTATATAAATCGTATCAAGTATTAATAAAAGAAGTGAAGTAAAACTTAAAATCTGTATAAGCCTACATTCTTAGTCGTACCAAAACCCTGCCAAGAGAAACGAGTCTCTCTAACAAATACTGACGCAGCCGAGGCAAACATAAATATAATATTTAAAGAAACAGTCAAATTACAAAGTTAATATTTTTAAACCTTGGGGCAAAAGCAACCTGAAAGTACATTTGGTGCGAAAGCTACCGGAAACTGTTTACTATACGTGTGATTGCAACGAATTTAAAGTTCGGCTCCCCAAAAGTTGAAATATAATACAACTGCTACTTTAAATTGGGTTCCATAAGTGGTGCAAATAAATAACTGAAACCATCATCCTAAAAATAAGCTGCATTAAGAATAGCTTGTTTATCCACTAATGAAGACAGAGTCTAGAGAAAGTCATGTGAATGTATCACTTCAGTATTTTTTAAATTATAACATTGTCAAAGAGCTAGGCATTTTGGTTTGGGCAAACAAGTTTAAAATAGATATGTCAATTTCCAATATTTAATAACATCTTTATCAAGAAAGGATAAGTCAAGGAGTTACGTCAACCTCTTTCCTAGTTTGTTCTCAGCAACTACAAACTGTTTAGAGGTTAAAGTCGCTGCACTCTGGTTGCAGTCAAGTCAGCAATTCCGTTCACATCTTCATTACAATGGAAGACTTGATGTATATCAAGCCGCAGATCAAATCAAATTTGGATGAACTTTGAAATTATATTGTTGACACATATGCAAGCGAAGAATGCACTTTTCCAAAAGATATGTGGTCTTTTTCTAAAAAAGCGGGAGGAACAGGGAAGTTGTATATAAATATTCTTACAAACCACAAATTTGCAGGAATTCACATAACCCGATTTCTAGAACTTGGAAGACTGTCGGGAGGATGTTACGGAAATCAGATCTTTCATGTATCACCATCATATTCCAATGTCATGCAATACACATGTATATATATATATATATGAATCAATTTACAGAATAAGTTCAACATAGAGAAGCAGCCACCGGCTCAGCCAACCACTAACTCGCATACAAGTCATTCACTTGTGATGCACGACAGAGCTACTGCTAGAGAACGCAGCGCTACGGCATGAATAAGGCACACCTATTACTAGAATAAGACACTATTCCTGGAATATCCTCACACAATACATGAAATCCAACAACAATCCTCTCCTGGAATCCGCTAGGGGGCAGACGGGCCTAGAAGGCCAAGCCTGTCTCCCAGCTCCCAAAAGCTAACTCCGCTGGTTACCGCACTGCGAGCCAGTTTATATTCTCTCCATGGAATGCGCGGGTGTTTCAGGCGGTACCGGAGCAAACCGATTGTTTCCACTCCGGTGGAGGAGTTTTTAGTGGGTATGCCAATTCATTGGTGAGTTCTACACTCCCAGTTCCGACTCCCATCGCGTCTGGGATTAGTGATTAAATCATTTTCTCTTCCACTCGTAAAAAAAATGTTTCAAATTTGTGTGAAGAGAGAGTTGTTCGCAATCTATGCTAACAAACTTAAGAGCTTCTTACCTTGTTAAAAAATACGCCTTTACCAGCAGTGATGTTCTATATGGTAGCCTTTGGCTTGAGTTATCAATCTGCAGCACAGATTCCGCTGAAGCAAACTGCTACGAAATACAGAGATGTCCAGTTTATTCCATTCCCCCAGGCAAATTTCGCAGCCGTCTGCTTCCAAGGGCTCTTTTCATAACCAATGCACAAAACTCCATCAGTGATGCATCAGATGACTTAATTCGGATGTCGCTGAAAGGTATGGAATGTATTCCCATTTCTCTCTCTATGTTCTCCAAAAATGTGTAGGTTGAAGCAGACGTATGGCTTGATGCCTTATCCCTGTTGCAACCAAACTTTATTTACATTTGCACCATGGAAAGCAGATTTCTGTATGGAAAATTAGTACCAGGAGGTTAGTCTGATAATATGCCGAGTTGATTTTCATATTTTTATGTACACGACGAATGGTTAATTCGATATTGTAACTGTACCTTGATATTACCGTGAAACCATTGGGGAAAGTTTCGTTAGTAATATATGGCTCAGGGTTTGTTGCAGTCACTTAGATAAATATATGGCTCATCCAAAAAGACAACAAACATCCAATATTCACCAGCTACATAGGTATCGTTCATAGAGCTTTCTGCTGTTAGTGGCACATTCTGTAATGTGTTTAGGCGAAAACTTATACCTCCGGCTGTAATGGTACTTTTCTGGATTCAAATCCTGGTTGATATGGTGTTCGCAGTAGCAAAAGAGATCCCTAATTACAGTGTAATGGCCCTCTAAGTTGCAGGATTTGGCCCAGAGGCATGGGACTTCACCTTCCAAATTATCTCCGGGATGCGATTGGTGGCCAGTCATATAGTTTCCTGTATCTTGCCCTTTTGAATAGGTCCTGATGTGGCCTTACCTTTTTTGTTGAGTGCACATGAGATCACTTTCTTGGATATGGTAAAACCACACATCCTGCGCTGCTTAATAATCTTACAATACAAGCATTTTTCATAGGAAAGGTCAATAATGTACCCTTATCAGAAAGGTTCTATTTTTGACACCATTTGATGCAGCAAGAACAAGAGCACACAACTGAAAAAACACAGTGATACACTCATACTGCAGAATTTTCATTCGGTTCCACATGTTTCAGTGCGGAGCTATTGTGCTCGTCTGATATTGTTACCATAGATTGTGAACAACCTTCCGTATTTGGGGACTTTTCATCCGTTATTAGGAATTGCGGGGTCTGTAATAAATTATAATTATAAGGGTTAAATGGGGAGACTTCACTGTAAATATTTATAAATATTGTACAACATTTCATAAAAAAACGGATGGGGGAGTAATTGAAATTAATTAAATCATCACTAGAGATTGAAGTAGTTTGTTTACGTAATTTATTTTTACGTAATATATTAAGCTTCACACATTGGAAGCCAACTTGAAGAAGTATTGTTCTTGGAGTTTACTTTGTTCAAGAAGTTTGCAACACACTTTGGACGTCGATTTGAAGTTGTTGATTACGTAGTAGTTACCGTTGTTACACAATATGCTGCTACGTATGAGAAGCTGATTTTAAGATGTATTTTATGTTGTTACACTCCACGTTTTACACTATAATATTTAACTTTGTTATTAAAACTGCTTCTATATATTATTTATGTTTGAATTTGCCTCGCTGCGTCAGTAATGTTTGTAGAGTCATGCATCTCTTAGGCAGGGTGCGGTACAACAATAATTGTAGACATACACAGAATTTTAAGTTTTTAAACTCACTTCTTTTATTTATCCTTTGCACAATTTAATAAAGCACTACACTTTTTAAGAGCTGTAAGATTCTTTAATACTTTCACTTAGCGCGTATACATATTTTACGATTCACACGTAATATTTCTGTAGAGAACACATCTTCCATCTGGTCACTACCAAGGTTTTCCAGCAACTGAACATGTTTCAACCGTTAAACAAGTCTCTGATTGGCTAATTCTAGTCCAATAGAATATCTGCATTTTACTTAAAGCTTTTCTTTGCTGTTGATTGGCTAATTTTTAAACTGTTACTGAATTTACATTATCGTTGCTCTAATCATGACTAGTAACACTCAAACTCTTAAACTCATTATTATCAAGGTTACCTCATTATACCTCATTGTTAGCAATTTAAAACTTATTATTCTCACAGCTCTTGCATTATTAAAGTATATAATGTATTCACATAACATTATTAAACATGTTTACAATACAAATAAGCATATCCAACGACTGCTACATACATTCTAAGTAATTATTACATACATATTGTTTCAAGGCGGGCTGTTATTGAATTTATTTATTATAAAAACACAAATGAAATTATTTAGGTATTAAAATACTGCCTCAAGCTAAAGCTACCCGTAAATTGTTGGACAACCATCTAGTGAGAAATAAAACACCTACAGCATGTAAGTTGTGAGAAGTGCTATATTCACGAAAAAGCAAAATGCTTACTGTCCATATTCCCTGAATTATGTATACGTTTGAGAATATGTTTTCTGGGTAGTAAAAGTTTGTAATAGGAGTTGGAAGACTTAATTCCGATATTCGGTTACCTTTGGATAGAATGGTGGAGATATCAATGTCTCTCAGGTTCATGATAACCATTTTGATGCCATGCAGTCATACATCAAGACATATAGACTGGTTTTTGTTTTGCGTTGCTATGACAACTGCAACGCGTCAAAAAGTGGTCGGCGGTGTTATTAAAGCTATGGAAATACTGCCTTTGCTTTGATATTCAGAGAACCTCAAACACGCTGTAGAACTGTGAAAAACAATTTGTTGTACAGCTAATTGGAAAAGTATTCACAAATAAACGGAAGGTCCGTCGCCAGCATATGCACATTTGGACTTTTTATACAGTTCTGTACAGCGAGAAACTATTGGTGATATTATTTTCAATTAGCAGCTTGGGCTTGTGACCGGTGAGTGTGTGTGTGTAAGAGAGAGAGAGAGAGAGAGAGAGTGAGGAGGGGGGGAGGGAGAGAATTTTTTTTTCTCCTAAGAACTTTTTGAATGCAATTTTAAGCATACCTGATATAGATAAAGAAAATAAATTTCTCATGCATTACGTTCATATGCCTTTCTCTACCCTCTATCGCTTATTAGTGAGTATACAAATTATTTTTACGAATGTTTGTTTTCCTATATCCTTAATTTTAATCGAGATAAACCTTTCCGGAAATAGCGATAGTCAAATATTTTAGAACTGGACCCTATATACTGGTTTTAAAATACAATACTCTTTCCATGACATCGCGAGAAACAAACGACAGGTCTTTAAAGAAATGCCTGGGTATATTGAAGAGTTCTAACCATTAACAACATATCTCGGAAATGTGTGATGCTACGAAAAATTTATTTTGTGTCGACGTTTTCGTGTATTGCTTAACGTTTACCAGCTATGTAAGATTGTGCCAAAATTCTTATCTTTCACATATGATATTTTAACCAAAATTGTTAGAGAAATTATTGAAAAAATAAAAATTTTAAAAAATGTTTCATGTCAAGAGAGGTTTGGGATGGAGGGGTTTTCTTGAAAACTTTTTGTCGCATCTTTGGAAGGTACTGAACCTAAATAACAAGTTTGGTATTTATCCGACTTTTGTTTCGAGTTGTGCCATTGAAATACACACACAGATCGTTTTCTAAAAATGTTTTCTTTAATTAAAGGGGCCTCAAAACATGTATTTGTACCAAGATTTTGGGTGTAATGCCATACATTCTCTACCTACCTGCTGTGTTTATGGCAGAGAAAGTAAAAAGAATGATCGTAATATTCTAAAAGCGCAGTTTATACATTTCATTGAAATTCACAAAACAGATAAGGATGTGTTAATATCTGACGTACTTATCTGTTGGACATCGATAATTGTACAAATGTTAAATACTATGTATGATACTTTGTTTTGAAAGTTAGAATCCTCTATTTAATTATTTGAACTGTTATAGAAATTTTAAGGATATTTTACTGCCTCTACCGCTTACTTAAAGTAGGTAGAAGAAGAATTGCATTCGCCCAAAGTTTAACTGCGAGATTTTATCATAAATGTATGTTTTGAATAAATCGCTTCCGCGCATGTTTGTGTATGAGAGAGGGGGTTAGAGGGAACGAGAGGAGAGACAGAAAGAAGAGAGAATAGCATAACTCAAAATTCAAAGTTTGAATTAATGCCAAACTTTGTGTTTAAATCCAGCATCTTTCAAGGATGCAGCTCGATAGATATAATTCCCCCACCTAAGCTTTATATTGAAAACATTTCATTAGTAACATGACTTTCTCTACTCTTGTACAAATTATTTTAACAAACGCTTATTCTCCATATGCTTCATGTCAATAGAGATATCGAGATGTTAATCTTATTGCTAATTTTCTTGTAAAGGCAAGGGGAATATGGTAGGTTTTAAGCTATATTCAAATATTTTAACACCTGGTTGCTATGTGGAGCATTCCATTTTCTTTGCATTACCAGGAGAAAAAAAGGAAAAACGAATTTGAGAAAAACTATAAGTATTGTAAAATTTAAGGGAATAACAAGCAATATCTCGAAAATGGTTCTTACTACAAAACAAATGTATATGTCATAAATTGTGTATCTATTTTAACGCGATCCACATTTTTGTGTAGTAAAATTTGTCTATCTCTTATGGTTTACCAGTTATGCAAAAGTCGTTCACAATGAAGAATACTTTTGGAGACATTCTCAGAAAATTCGAGATATACATTTCAGTTGTCATGAAGGTATCTTAAACATCTGATATTTTAATCAAAATCGTTAGAGCCATTTTTGAGAAAATTAAAACTTTCGAAAAATGTTCCATTTAAGGGGTAATCTGGGCACCTTCGTGTGGCATCTCTGGAAGATACTGAACCAAAATACCAAGTTTGGTGTTTATACGGCTATTCGTTTCTGAGTTATGCTGTTCACAGACACACACACACGGGCATGTTTCCAAAACATGTATTTCCGGCGAAATTTCGGTATCGAAATTTTGGGTGGAATACAATACTAATCTTCTCCTACTTACTATACGTAGTAGATAAAGTAAAAACGAAATGTCGACTAAATATCATACCTGAACCTTCCGAAAATGTGACACAAAAATTTATAAAAAAATAACCCACCCAAAACTACCCTTATATGTAAAAGTTACCTATGATTTTTTTTCAAAAATGATCTAATGGTTTTGATTTAATACCACATGTGCAGTATATTTGCCTCATTAATAAAATGTACATCTTAAATTTTCAATGACTAGCCGGTGAAGTCCTCTTTATCCGTAATTCAATTGTTTAAGTTTAAATAACTGGTAAAACATAAGAGGGCGGCGCCGTGGCCGAGTGGTTAGATCAGATCAGGTTTTCAATCAGAAATTACTTAGTTTTAATTATTAGGCTCAAAATATAAATAGTGCCCCTCGTAACTAGTTAAATTTCCCTGTCTCTTCACTTTCCCTCTTGACGTTGAGACGTAATATAATACGCGAACGCAGCCAATTCTTCGGAAATTTTTATTCCGAAGAGAAGACCTTTACAACCTCGGAAGTAGCACTCGCTGCACGTCACAGCAGTCATTACCCAAGTCGCTAGTACAACCGTACTTGATGTTGCACCGCAAAGCATTCGCCTCCTTCGAGAGAGCGCTCGCTTATATGGAATCTTTCTAGAACTATCTGGACACTCATTCTCGAGATGGGGAAGAGAAACTTCCACAACATTTTGGTTATCTCCGTTAACACTTCTTGTGTTTACGCGGACATGAGCGCGACTTATCTTTGCTTATCTCCAACTATCTACCATAGCCCCTGCGTCACAATAAAATACAGGGTGAAAGGGAGCTTATTACATTCCTTCAAATATGTACTTCATAGAGGTATTACATACAAAAAGTATAATATATTTTGTTCTGTGTTCAGAATTTTCGATGAAAAAACAAACTTGCTTTTCCAAAATAGATGGTTTATTCCACGAAAATGTATGAGGATAATAGTTTGTTACTTATATGATAGGTTTATACACTTATTTCTGGCTTAGTTTTGGTGGTAACTATGTCACATAAAGGGTTTTGAAGTAATTAATCATTTTCCAACACCGTTGCAGACGGAATGTGGTTGGAGACACAGGAAACGGCGATAGATCAAGGTAGGTCAGCGTGAGAACCAGCTTCCGGTTGTAATTAAAACAGTATACCTAAACTTGGAGAGGGAATTAGCGGTTTTGTTTTCCGCACGATCCTTAATCCAAAACGACGTGACAAAAGATTAATTTATGGACGCCCTTTGACTACTATGGTCCTTAACTCCCATTCTATATCGGGCGTGAAAGACCAAAAATTTTGCTCAGAGGCTCCTATCAGATTTGAGGTTCTTTTACGTGCTGTAAATCTACGACACGGTTTTACTTTTCTTCACAAGAAGCCATGCTAAGGATTTTTACGCCCCAAAAAATCCATCACCCTCCTCCAGATTTGAACCCGCGACCTCGGTGACTGGAGCTAACATGGTACCCCTAGACCACGAAGGACAACACAACAAAAGGGTGTATAACGTTTTGGCGAAATGGCAAGCACAACTTGGTAGCCATTGGTCCACACTAACAATATGGAAGCAATACCTTCATTGTCCAATAAGTGTTTTGCGGTCACTGACTGAAAATCACCACACTTTTATGTCATAACTAGCAGTTGAGTCTTTTTTAGTGCAACATTGTGCTGCCCATTGAAACTCACAAATTTAGTGATAAAAGAACCCAAGGTGTGTTTAGTGGATAATCATGCTAACAGCGCAAGTTTAACGAGATGCCAGCGTGATGCGTTTATCTAAATTCATGAATTACGCGCCATACAGAGAAAGTGAAATCTGTTTACGCGCTGACCTACTTCTGGTTTTCAAAGGGAGTCCCACTCCGGCTACCAGCTATACGCTGCACTCTTGTTAGCGTGTGCGTTTTATGTTCTCGAAAAACCTAAAATATCTTCTAAACAATGGTCATATAAAGAATTGCAAGATAGAAAATATGCCCCAAATGATGAGATCTGTAAATGGTTTAAATTAATGCACTGACTTCCCTTCCACACGATATGCTGGGTACGTTCCCAGGGTGTTCAACACGATGGAAACTTTTCTTTCGGTAGAAGAGTAAACTAAACACCCCCTCTTCTGTCTCCCTCGGTTTGTTTATCCCTCCCTGGACCAGTAACTCTTTAGAATGTCGCTGGAGTCTGTATCTCCTCTCTGAAGAGAATAGACACTCGGTCGCAGTGCTGTCTGAGTTTAAAATACACAAAACAATAATGTGCAGGGAGATAAACTCCGCTATTCAGTCGACTGCTACATTGTTGGACTATTGTGTTCTCCAAAGCCAATCTGTAGCCTTCTCATACATCTTATAAAGGAAAATTAATTTCCGTTTGCTCCGACATCGACGTAGACATTTTTATTCCTTCTTTAGTTACTTTTTTGTATGTTTTCTGGACGGTGGGATTGTGATTGCATAACGACGTTAAATAAGCCTCCCTTGTCTCCCCTCCCGAGGGAGAGGGTGATAGCTTCACCAAATAAATTCCGACTCCTCTACATTAGTCACTTGCTCCGTGTAACCAGTTAATTTGCTTTCCATGCAAGTGCACAATGTTGGTCGCAAATCCCTTTACGCCTTTTTGTGGACTCAAAATTGAATTACTACGAATGCGTTACGTACAGAATTTTTTCATAGGAAAAAAGTTACCACATATTTAAAATATGTTTTCCATTCTTACTACAATTGAGGTATGTAGGTACCAAAGACTGGTTAGCTGACTTAAACTTTCTCGGTATTTGAGGCAGTATTTTTAACACTTGAACAATTTTAATTAAATTATAGAGTATATAAATTCAATAACAGCCTTGAAACAATATGTATGTAATAATTTTTAAAAATGTATGTAACAGTCATTGCATATGCTTATATTATTGTAAACATGTTTAAAATATTATGTGAATGCATTAAGTAATTTTATAATGTAAGAGCTGTGAGAATAATAAGTTTAACGTTGCTAACAATGGGGTAAACTTGAGGCAACAATGAGGTAACCTTGAGGCAATGCTGAGTTTGAGAGTTTAAATGCTACTATCATGATTATGGCAGCAATAATCTAAATTTTGTGACAGTTTAAAAATAGCCAATCAACAACCAGAAAAAGCTTTAGTTAAATGCATTTATTCTATTGGACTAGGATTAGCCAATCAGAGACTTGAAATACAGGACTTTACGGGTTTGGACGGTTGAAATATGTTCAGTTGCTTGCAGACCTTGATAGCAACCGGATGGAAGATGCGTTCTCTAGAGAAATATTACGTATTGGTGTGAGACGTAAAATAAGTATGCGCGTTAACAAAGTGCAAGTATTAAATTAAAGAATCTCACAGCTCTTGATATCAGTGTACTGCTATTTAATTTGTATCCAGGATTAATAAAAAGGAGTGAATTTAAACTTAAAATGTATGTAAGCCTACACTCTTGTTGCACTACGCCCTGATTAAGAGAAACGTGTCTCTAAAACAATACTGACGCAGCAAACATAAAAATAAAACAGTTAAGAAGCAGTTTAATAACAAAGTTAATATTTTTTTAAACTTGGAGCGTAACAACAAAAATACATCTTCAAATCGGTTTTTCATACGTAGCTCCATATTACCTAACAAACAACAGTACATCTTCTTCAAATTGACGTCCATACGTGAAGCTAAATAAATAAATAAACTCCAATAACAATACTACTTCCTACCAAAATTACAAATGTCAACAACTTTAGTTGAATAAATGAAAATTATACCCAGCTTACAAAACTTTGAAGTTTTTAAACTTAAAATTACATATTATTTCACAAATATAGTTATTTACAATCAAAGATAAAATTCTGTGTAAGATAAATGTGGTTCTGAAAAAATCTTATGTTTACGTTCATATTACTTTTTTATCTCCTCTTCTACAATCTAATACCACAAAATGTTATCCTTCTTTCTGCTGCTTTTTAATTTAGATAAGCACTTTCAGAAATGCTTATATTACACCTTTCATTGTAGTTACAAGGGGAATGCAAAGTTCTCAAGCGATAGTTAAGTCTTTTAAAACGAATCGCTTTATGCTGAGTTTGAGATTCTATTCTCTTTGATGAACATGAGAAAAAAATCTAATCTGTTGCACTCACATGACTTTCTCTACTCTTGTACAAACTATTTTTACAAACGCTTATTCTTCATCTACTTTGAAGAAGATTTGTTTGTATAGTTATTTGCCCCACGCTTTGGGAGCCAATTTGAAGATGGTTTGTTGCTGCTACGTATGGAAAGACAGTTTGAAGTAGGAGTTGTACTGTAGCCGAACTTGAAGTAGTTGCAACCATACGTATGGTAAATGGTTTCCGGTAGCCTTCGCCCCAAACTTACTTTCCGGTGGCCTTTGCCCTAAGTTTAAAAATATTAACTACGTAATTTTGACTGTTTGTTTAAATAGTATATATTTATGTTTGACTCGGCTGCGTCAGTATTTATTCTTAGAGACATGAATGCCTTAGCAGGGAGTGGTACGGCTGAAGAATGTAGGCTTTGACAAATTATAACTTTACTTCACTCCACTTATTATTGCTTGACACGATTTAAATAACACTTCACTGATATAGAGAGCTGTGGAATTTTTTTAATGAAATACTTTCACTTTTTAACACGTAGACTATTTTTCGTCCCACATTGAATATTTGGTATTTATCTGACTCTTCGTTTTTTGATTTATGCTGTTCACAGACTTACAGACACACACACACAGGGACATGTTTCCAAATAGTTATTTATGCAACGATTTTATAATGGGAGTCATTAAGACACGCGTGACGAGCAACTTTCGACGCGAGCTGGCGATGGTTTCTACGACAATTAGATATACAGTAAATATTTAATATTTAAATGCATACGAAGCAAAATAAAAATGTGATAAATCAATTTCTCGATACGCATTTTAGATGCTCTTCTATAACAAGTGAATATCGATTCAAGGTCGCAGGTATTGATTTTACAAGATGCAGATAAAAATACTTATTAGTGAATGTGCAGAGGTAGAATTTAGTTCCGCAGCGCCTGATATCCTGGAGGAGACGAAGAAGGTAAGCACAAATTCACTTCCTGAAAATTCAAAGAAAACGTATGAAATTTTGTATGACAAGTTCATGGTTTGGCGAGCAAGAAAAAATTTAACTTCATTGTCAGAAAATGTGCTCATAGTATACTTTAAAGAAGTTTCAAAATCAATGAAATTCCCAACCTTGTGCACAAATTATTCGGTATTTAAGAGTACTCCAAATGTAAAACATTGAACTGATATACTCAAGTGCAAAAAACTGTATTACCCCTTAAGACAGAAATTGGTAGGGTACAGAGGGAAAAAAACAAAAATATTTTCGACAAATGAAATTAAAACCTTCATTGATGAAACACCGCACAATACGTATCTACTGATAAAGGTATATAAACATAACTACTTTCGTAAAAATAAACTGTTTTAGTGGCCTTGAGTAGGACTCATTTCGATAAAGACTTCTAACAGAAATTAACACATTTAAGTATAGGAGTCAACAAAATGATTTATTTGGATTCAGAATTCCTCACATGTATTTCCGGTGAAATCTCGATAATTTCAGTCTAAATATGTAATATATAAATTCAATAACACAATAAAGCAATATGTGTATGTAACAATATATAAAATGTATGCTGCAGTCATTGTATATGTTTACATTATTGTATACATGTTCAATAATGTTATGTGAATGTATTACGTCATTTAATAATGTAGGAGCTGTAAGAATAATAGGTTAAAAGTGGCTAAAAATGTGGTAACAATGAGGCAACCTTGAGGCAATAATGAATTTGAAAGTTTGGCCATACTACTTGTAATTCTTGGAAACAATAATGTAAATTTTGAGACAGTTTATAAAATAGCCAATCAACAACCAGAAAAAATATCTTAAGTTAAATAAAAGTGTTCTATTGGATTAGGAACAGCCAATCAGAGACTTGAAATACAGAAATTTACAAATTTAGGCGGTAGAAATCCAGTCAGTTGCTTGTATACAGTGCTCATAACTGGACGCGTTGGTAGCAGACAGTGTTTCTAACCTGATGCGAGATGTGTCCTCAAGAAATTTAATACGTATTCCTGTGAGACTAAAATAGTTTTACGTGTTAAAAGTGTTAATTAATAAAAGAATCTCACAGCTCTCTATATCAGTGAAGTGTTATTTAAATTGTGTCAAGAATTAATAAAGAGGAGTGAATTAAAAGATTATAATTTGTGTAAGCCTACATTCTTCAGCCGCACCACGCCTTGCAAAGAAATTCATGTCTCTAACGAAAATACTGAGGCAGCCGAGGCAAACATAAATATATAATATTTAGAGAAACAGTCAAATTACAAAGTTAATATTTTTAAACTTTTGGGGTGAAGCCTACCGGAAAGTTTTTACCATACATGCGGTTGCAACTACTTCAAGTTCGGCTCCCCAACAGTTGAAATAACAATACAACAACGTAAAGACAATAAATAAACCTTCTTTAGAATCGGCTCTCAAAACGTGGAGCAAATAAAAATACAACAAAATAACTTCTTCAAAGTTTTGGGTGAAATGCAATACTTCTCCTACTTACTATACGTAGTAGAGAAAGTAAAAACTAATTGCGACTTAGCAGTTGAACTTGACAATTCAAACTAATTATAAAGAATGCCTCGCAAACGGTTGATGCTACAAAAATGCATTTTATATAAACTTTGTGTTTTAACGAGATATACGTTTTTGTTGTAGTAAGGTTTTGCTCATCCATTTGCGGTTACAAGACATACAAAGTCCATTCCAAATCAGCACACAGGCTGTTCGCAGACGGTTTAATCTATCCACTGATCAACAGGAAGTCGGCCATCAGAGGTGATACCACTATTTTACTCCAGACTGCATTGATCCGACCGTTTGTTAACCTACGTCTGCCCGGTCTGGGGTGGATCCGCGTCTGGTGCACTCAAAAGGCTCCAGTCCCTTCAAAACAAGGTCTTGAGCATCACCTTGAATGCTCCATGGTTCGTGCGTAAAACTTCACAGGTAAATCGCTCTTCTTACCATTGAGGAACTAATCCGTCACCAATCCGTCACCGTGTTATTTTCTCTAGGCCGTCAGAGCACCGTTTCCACCAGAAGCCGCAGTCGCCTACCATAAGTCCAGCTCTTGCCTCCTGATAACCTAATGGTAGTTTTATCTTTTGCTTGGAGTTGTCACCAAGGTCGTTACGTTACAGAGAGGCTCGTCTGGAGGTTCCCTCATTTTTTCATTTTCTATTTATTTTTTGTGTCAGCTTATGCATTTTCTGTCACTTGATGTATCTTATACTCATATTGTTATATACCGGGGGAGGCCAAAACGTTTTGCATCTAGATATTAAATTTAGTTACCCCGGCATAATCATTGGGGAGCATAACATCAATGGCAACGAGAGGACCAGGAATCTTAACATCACAAATTTAAAGTAGGCGTGGGAAATTCATAACAAAATACACTTAATATCACATTTACTGTTTATTATATAGTTATCTTGGTGTCACTACATCGTTCACAACAGATTGCAGCCCAAACATTGGAGGGAGATGTTCCACACACACACACACACTCACACACACATGAAATACACACGCTACATCCATTCGCCTTGTAGGGACTCTCAAGACTGCTTGGCTGCTACTGACTGGCTACTACTGGCGCTACCAAACAAAGAAGAAAGTCGCTACTTGCTCTGACCCCCTTTTCTCTCCCCACCTCTGCCGCGCCGGACAAAATTCAAACTCCCAACCGAAATAATTATACGCAACAATGTCATGCTACAAAGCAATAATGTGTCCGACGCGACAATGCACACACATACGCTACAATTTTCTGCCTGGTTTGTATAGCAGGTAACTGTTGATCAACCTTTAATAAAAAGAAAATAAATAAAAATACAGGCAATTTGATATATATATCTCATGCATTAGCATAAATATAGGGTATTTTAA
Organism: Deroplatys truncata; assembly: GCA_030765065.1. NCBI lineage: Eukaryota > Metazoa > Arthropoda > Insecta > Mantodea > Mantidae > Deroplatys > Deroplatys truncata. The sequence continues at coordinate 163,687,098 of CM060980.1, forward strand.
CCAAAACTGCTAGAACTATTTATGATATAATAAACATTAACAAAAACTATGCCATGGAGAGGGTGGTTTTGAGTAGAAGAATTTTCTTGAAAATTTTGTGTCGTATCCTTATGCCATGAGTTATGTCGGTGTACATGTCACTCACATAGACATGTACACCGACCAGTTTCTAAAAATGCTTTTTTGGGTTCAGGGAGATCCTCGAACCATGTATTCCAATATCGAAATTTTGGAAGAGTGGCTGCGGAGGGGACTCGGTACTGATCCACAAAGGGGAAATTGTACCTACCTCCGCAAGGTGGCGTCCCCGGAGGAAGCATGAGACCAGAGGAGGCACCAGAGGAGACATCGGGCAGCACATGTCAGGGTCCCTACGTTTTCCAGATGAAGGGTGTCCAACGCTCCTCAAGGGGGTTCAGATAACCTGGAGAGAATCACACACAGCAACCTTTTCCCTGGCCACTGCACTGAAACACCATCGCCGTCACTTCCAACTCTGAAAGAGACCAACAGATGTCATATGAAGTGAAATGATAATAGAGATGAAATGGAGGGGCAGGAAATTCGAGGGATTCACTTCGGGGAAGCCTCGAAAAAATCCATGGGTCACGAAGTTCGGCCACGGGATTCAAATCCACGACCTCCCGAATGCCACAGAAGAAAACGCCTGAGCTCGGCTAATTAAAGTAAAATATTAAACCAACGTCATTCAAGTTTTTAAGCCTGTTGTATTCATTATAGTGTGTTGAAATTGTTATTGAAATATTACTTATAGATAAAATTAAAAAAGCTAGTAGCTTCAGAAAAGAACGCTAATTCATTCAAATGTTTCTTTTTCCCACCAGGTAATAGAACAACGAGATTTATTTTTCCCAACCTATTTTATGAGCTTCGATATGAATTACGATCCAGTATAGTTTTACTATGTGAAGTGTAAAAAGAATTTATGATATCTTACGTTTTTGAAAAAATTGGTTAACATTTTAGCAAACATTTTCAATGTAGTAAACATTGTATTAAACGTGTAAAATTTAAATAATTACAATTCCTGGTACTTCCCTCCGATATGTGCATGCAAAATTTCAAGCTAATTGATCAACACATCTCTGAGAAAAGGGAACATCTCGTCGATAAAAATAAGTTTAGAGAAAAACTTGATCTTGATCGTGTTTTTGGTATTCCGTTTCTATTCTCATGATCACGAGGAAAATAATAAACAAATACGAATAGCAACTTCACAATTCAAACCAGTTATAAACAATATGTCGGAAATCTATAATACTACAAATAATTTATTTGACATAAATTGAGTGTTTTAACGACATCCACAGTTTTACTTTCTCTACTACGTCATAGTGCTGGAGAATGTATTGCATTCTACCAAAATTACGATACCGAAATTTCAACAGAAATACATATTTTAAGGTCCTATGAATTAAAAAGGCATCTATAGAAAAAGGTGAACAGGTCTATGACTAGCATAACTCAAAAAGCGAAAAGATGCGACAAGAGATTTTCAAGAAAATCCCCAACCCCCAACCACCTTTTACATTGAACATTTTTTTAAGTTTTTTGTTTTCTAAAATATGGCTCTTATTAAAATACCATATATTAAAGATATTTACATGGAAAATAAAGCGAATATCTTGAATTTTCTGGGAATAGTCTGTGAAATTCTTTATTCGGAAGGAATTTCATATAATTTTGTATAACTGGTAAACGTTAAGCGTCTTCATTTCTTTATTTGTATACAGAGGTATATCCGACTACTGCCATTAAGAATTTAATATATGTTGTTTCTATTCTTTTCCTATTTGTCATGTTCATAGTTAGTTTCCACTTCCATAAGTTGCGATTGCTCTGTCATTGCTTTATACAATTTCATTTGTGCTACTTTTGCCGTTTTGTTTTTTAATATTCTCTTCATTGTTCCATTCATTTGTCGTACTTTATTTAATTTCATATTCACGTCTTCGTTTTTACGCAAGACAAAATAAAACCTAGATAGTGAAAACTAGAGACTTCTTCTATTATTTCTTCCTTAATAACTGTTTTACTTCGCTGTAAACCATCTTCCGTTTCCTCAAAAATAAATCGCCAGAAAATAAAATTGCTTTCAGCTTATACCGAGAAGTTTGTCGCAGTTCTCATAGCTCATGTTATCTTATTTACTGAGCGCCTCTTGTTTTATTATTTTAAATTTGGGTTCTTTGTCCTCCAGCTAGCTATTACAACTCAGTCGAGCAAATATCTCTAAGCAGGGCGTGTAAAAGGAAAGGAGTTATTCTTAAAAGATAACACTGATAAAAAAATATGTTTCTACACTTTTATTGCCGTCACACTTAATTAATAATCCACATGTTTAATCTTCATACACGGCTGACTAAAACTATGATATTTCCAAATGTAACTACAGTCGTATTAGTTGCCGCGTACCAATTACTTCGCTCATTTTACATTTTTGTAACTAACTCTGCGACGCACACCTCGAGAGAGATTCTTCAGAACTGTGTGAAGTGCACCTCGTGAAATATTCTTCGCAACTGTGTGATACTTGCTTATGGCTCGAGAATATATACTCCTTCACCTGGAATTGCCTAAACATTATAATAGAACTGCTATTGTTTACCAAATCGCGCCTACTTTAGCGTCTGTTTTGGTCAGCCAATCACTACTACTAACATATATACTCTAGGGAAGATATTCCCTCCATTTCTAAAAAAGGCACACTACCCTGACGTTATTTTTTGTCTCTTTTTAGTGATAAAAAACTCACCCCCTCGGTTTATTGTTACCCACTTCTATTGTCAGTTTCAGTGAGGATGTGTAAACTTATTTCCTAATAATACTTATGTCTAACAAACATCTAAAATCCTGTACATACAGTAATATTAATTTACACTACAATCCCTCTGCCATTCACAGTGTTGTGATATAAAATATTGCCTCAAGTTACTTCTTGTAAGTATTGCCTAAGAATAAATATAATTATACTGAGGTAGATTTAAACCCACAGTTTTATTCAGCTCTATCTCTCATATTCAAACAGTTGTATAAAACATTATCGCTTACAGTTTTATAAACGTGTTCCGTTGAACAACGCAGAGAAATCTCTTCAAAAATCCAGCCTGGCACTGAACCAAACATGGGGCAGATGTATTCACGAGGAACATCTCTGCTGGTGTGTTTAAAGGTTAAAATTAGTTCCGCCCCGTTGTCGCTCTGTTAGTCATTGGCATACATGCTACCAGAAGGCATTTTCTGTGATGATGTTCAAATCGGGGAAAGCGCGGGCAATTCTAAAAGTTGGAATTCAGTATTGCGCAGTTTAGATACTGGTATTGTCCTATTCAATTTAATTTTTATTCCACTTACGTGTTTGATATTATATTCCAGCATGTAGGTACTTGTACTTTGCAGTGTTCTGGGTGCTTTCTATGATGGCCGCATTCAGGCTTACAATGCACCATTTTATTATATCGGTATTCCGATAATACCTACACCTTTTTCGCCCCTATAAAATATTAGAGTACCGGTACACCGTCGTTCACTTTCCGCAGTAAAAGGACCATCTGAAAAGCCTCTTATAAAATTATATGACCTGGAGGGCGAACCGATCTGGCTGTATGTGCGCAAGCAAGGTCGGGGTCCCTAACGATTCCAGATAGAGCATAACTTGACACCGGCATGCCACGCCTCCACCTCGACATCCTCGGGGGTTCCGTTAGCCCGAGATAAGCTAACAGGTAGGGGGGCCAGTAAGACCAACCAAACGCCAGGGAGAAACCTTGCAAAAGCGAGCAATGCCCCCTCCTGACCCAACACTTCGAACGCCGTCGCCTGTATCTTCAACCCTGAAACATGTGAAAGGTAATAATAGGGACAGGAAATCGTAAGAGCACTTCGCCTACCGACCTAAGGAAACTACGAAGAAAGCCATAGTCAGAGAGACCGACCCGAAACCGGGCCCTACCTGAGCCTCACACGTTAACGCGGGGCTCACTCGCTCGGTTCTCTCCCCCTCTAACTTTTTTACTGTGCCTCTCTGTTTCTTTCCCAGTCTGTGTTCTCTTTCTCCATACTTCTCCATTTTACCTCTCCCTTTCTTTGCACTACACCTCTTTATCCCTCTTTTTCAGTTTCCTTCCTCCGTCCCACACTCCAACCTCTCGACCTCTCTTTACAATTTACACGTTAGGATACTTTTTATAACCGGTTGTATAGGATTAGGATCCAATGTGGAGGGGGACTTATCACGTCGACCTACATAGATTTTTGTACCTATGCCCCAAAGGGGCGCCCACGGGAGGGAGGGATGAAGTGAGAGGAGACAGAGGGCGGACGGACCAGGGGGAAAGAAGGCATGGGCCACGGTTCCTACCGTTTACAGCTTAAACTTCCCGGAATGAACACCCGTGCAGCCGACTCCCTTCCTCCCCTTTGGGCTTACGCATCCCCTGGGGCCGGAATCCGGAGACCGTCTCCATTTCGGGAGACGAAGGCCACACATACATGCCGAGACCTCCCGCCGACACGTACCATCCTGAAACATACCAAGCGAACGAAAGGTGAAGTGAAATGAGAAAGAAGGTGAAATGGACGGGCAGGAAATACGAGGGACTTAATGATTCTTCCCAGAAATCGCGCAGCGACCTGGGAAACCTCGAAAATACCCATGGGTCATGAGGCAGTATTTTAACACCTAAATAATTTCAGTCTACCTATATAATATGTAAATTCAATAACAACCCGCCTTGAAGCAATATGTGTGTGTAATAATTTGTAAAATGTATGTAACAGTCATTACATATGCTTATATTATTGTATCCATGTTCAATAATGTTATATAAATGTATTACGTAATTTAATAATGTAGGAGCTGTGAGAGATAGGTCAAAAGTTGCTAACAATGAGCCAACCTTGAGGCAATAATGAATTGAAAGTTTAACTATACTACTTCTGATTCTTGGAAGCAATAATGTAATTTTAGTGGCAGTTTATAAAAAATAGCCAATCAACCACCAGAAAAACCTTTAGTTAAATGAAGGTATTCTATTGGATTAGGAATAACCAATCAGAGACTTGAAATACAGAAATTTACAAGTTTAGGCGGTTGAAATAAGTTCAGTTGGTTGCAGACAGCGTTACTAACCAGACGCAAAAGGTGTCCCAAGAGATTTAATACCTATTCGTGTGAGACGAAAATATTTTTACGTGTTAAAAAGTGCAGGTAATTAATTAAGGAATCTCACAACTCTCTATATCAGTGAAGTGTTATTTAAAATTGTATCAAGTATTAATGAAAGGATTGATATAAAATTATAATCTGTGTAAGCCTACAGTCTTGTCGCACCACAATCCTGCTAAGAGAAACGTGTCTCTAACAAATACTGACGCAGTCGAAGCAAACATAAATATATAATATTTAAGGAAACAGTAATAATAGTTTTTAAACTTGGGGCAAAGGCCACCTGAAAATACATTTGGGGCGAAGGCTACCGCAAACTGTTTACTATACGTGCGGTTGCAACTACAAGTTCGGCTCCCCAACAGTTGAAATACGATACAACCTCTTCTAAAATATACCATTCTCAGTCAGAAAGTTTGGCGACGGGAATCAAACCCACGACCTCCCAAATGCAAACCACAGACGATACAGCCTGAGCTATGCCGCTTGGTAACTGGCTATATAACTGCTTGTACTGGAGTGTTATAAAACATTAAGGAATCTTATGTATTACATTCACATGACTCTCTACCTACTCGTTTATTTTAATACAGCTTCTGCAAACTATTCTTAACCTTTTCAGTAAATGGTCAACACATTTCGGTACAAATTACATATTTCATAGGAGCTTTAAGAGACATAAAGTCAGGAATTTAAATGCAGCTCCTATATGCTTACTTGAAAATCCATACTCTGTCCATGATATCATGAGAAACAAATGAATAGTGACAACACCAAAAAGATAACGGAGTGTTGAAAAATTGAAACCAAAATTAACGGATATCTCAAAAATGACTGATGCCACAAAAGTTATTAAAATAAAGACTTCTGTTTTTTAAATACATCTACACATTTCTGTGTTGTAAGAAAGCTTTTGTCTATCTCATAGTTTAACAGTAATGCAACACTATTTAAATCTCTTCCGAATTAAGAGGAATTCACAGGATATTCCCGGAAAATTCAAGATAACACTTTATTTGCCATGTGGTATTTTAATCAAAATCATTAGAGCCATTTTGAGAAAACAAACGCAATGTTCTATGTAATGGGTATTTCTTTGGGAGATGCTGTACTTTATCAAGCTCGTTGTATACCCATCTGTTTTTTCATTTTTAACGCACACGAGTCTTTTCATATAAAAATGCTGTTTTTGTTTTCAGAGCATTTGAAAATATGTGTTTCTGGTGACATCCAAATGGGAGAATAGAAAACTTTAGGCGACGATGTAATGTCGACTCCAGCAGTGTGCTACTGAAATCCAGGATGCTGGCTCGAAATTCGCTGCTGCTCTTATTCTCATTATTGTTGTTGTTGCCCTAAATTGCTTACATTGGCCTAGCCACTATTCTATCGGGTAAATGAGAGTTGAATAGCGTTACGTGCTACCGCTTGTCTGGGTTTATTCCAGTTAAATAAACAACAATAATTAAACTGCTGGCTAGTTGCTTATTATACATGTCCGTACCATTTTGCAGTTCCCCGAATTTCATATTATTTTCCTTTAATCCGCGTTACTTTGTCAAGACCTAAGGTAAATATACAGCTCAGTTTACACTCTTCCCACCCGCAGTGAAGTGAACCTCTTAAACATCAGAATTGGAAGAAGATTTCTCGGAAATGTCTCATCTTTTATACTTTGCCAGACAGACGCTAATTTCGCTGCTTTAAGAATTAATTTGTTTTCTCATTGGATATATTGTTTGGCGTCTCATAAAAATAAAATCATTCATGGATTGTTTTCTCTGGCAAAAGAAGGATTACTTTGTGAATTCCGAGATATCTCTGTCTCTTTCTAATATTGCCTATCTAACTTGTTCCAGTTACAATTTCTTCTAACCCCTGTGCTCTTCGGTCAGTTTAGCTTAATAATAATATGGTTATTTCCCAGCTACCTGTGTGGTCCGGGTGCTAATTACCTTTCTTTCTTAGCCAGCTTCCTGTTACAAGTGTTGGCTTTACAACAATCAGCTCTGCATACACGCATGCATAATATTATTGTATTATACTACTTATTTGCATGCTTATTTACAATTTCTATGAATTTCTTATTTTCTATTCTTTCTTAATTAGTCTCTTTTTTATTCTATAACTATTGTGTGCTTTGATATATCTTTTCCTACAGTCATTCTTATATTAATCTAGCATATTGTGTCCCCTTAATAAAAAAGCAACATTTTTAGAAAAGTATCCGTGTATGTCTGTCTGTCAGTCTCTATGTCTGTTTGTGTAAGTGTATAATGACTTTGATTAAAACACCATATATTAAGGATATTCAAATGACAATTAAAATCTATATCTTGAATTTTGTAGGAATAGCCCGTAAAGTTTTGTAGAACATTATGCAACTGTTAAACGATAGACTAAAACACACTACACAAAAATGTAGGTCTCTTTATTACACGCAATTTATTTCAAATAACTTTTTCGTGGCATAAGCCATTTCCGAGATATCTGTTCTTGATGCTTCGAAGGTTGTTTCTCGCGAAAAAGTATATCAGGCTACCCCCTTTGCATTTATAACGAAATGTGTATTGTAGCCATTTCTGTAACGATTTATCTCGATTAAACCAAGTTGACAGAAAAATAAGCTTTCGTAAATGATATAGGTTAGAGAACATTTTGTAAACATAAACAATCAGGTTTTTCTTTTATATTATTTCTTCGTATTTAACGTCAACTATAAACTTCCTCTATCAATTATAGGCTTAAGATAGAGTAAGTAAAAGATCGTGTTTCAGGGAAAACATTCTAGAAAGTCCAACATTTGTAATCTATTGAATCCAGCTGATTTCTATGCATTAGCAACTTGCAAATCAGTGTGTGTGTGTGTGTGTGTGTGTGTGTGTGTGTGTGTGTGTGTTTGCACCATCTAAGCATTGCAGACTCTCCAGAGTTTGACCGCAACTCTCAACAAACAGGCAGAATCAGGTGTTGTACCCGAGTTTGGAATAATATACCATTAAAAGCTGCACACACGTTTCCTGTATGTGCATACCTAGGTGCGCAACGAACGCACAAAGGACCAAATCCTTTGCCTCCCTCGGAGAATTTACCATCATAATCAGCTTCATTCATTCACCAGAAGATGGTGTGTGGATTACAAAGGTTTTCCCAGGAGCACCATTCACGGAGGCGCCCTCCTGTTCGCTGGTCCTGCAGTTTCGTTATTTTAACTTCTCGTTGAACGTGCGTGTAGTTCAGAACACAGACCTCACAGAAGCTACGGTCTGAGTTGACTTTGCTTTTCTTAGCATCAAATGTAATAAGTAATAGAAACTGTGTACAACTTGAGGATGATAAATAATTCAGCAAAGTTGCACATTATCAGCTACTTGTTTAACATTACACACACTTCTTTGAGAAATGGAAAGCAAAGACAACACCAAAGCACTATCTTACAGCGTTCACAAAGTACAGGTTGTGAGTCTAGTGGTCTAGGGATACCATGCTAGAGTCTGGTTCCCTAGATAGCGGGTTAAAATCCGCGGAGAGTGATACATATTTTCGGCAGCAAAAATCCATAGCAATACTCCTTCGGAAGGAAAATAAAGCCGGTGGTTCCGTGGCCGACCTTCCTGATATATGGGTATTTTCGAGGTTCTCTCGGGTCACCAGGCGAATGCTGGGAAGGGTCATTACATCCCCAAAATTTCCTGTCCCTCCATTTCATCTCCATTCTCATTTCACATCACCTTTCATCTGCTTGGTTTCTTTCAGAATTTCAAGTGTTGGTGGGAGCTCTCGCCGTGCTCATGGCAGGAGAAAAGGATGCTCTGTGGAAGCCTTCGTCCTCCCGGACTGTGAGCGGTTTGCGGGTCATGGGCCCCCGTGGGATGTGTAAGCCCACATGGGGGAGATGGGCCGGCTGCAGCAGTCTGTAAATGGTAGGGACCCTGGCCTCTGCCAGTCGTGGCTCCGGGTCCAGCCGCCCTCTCTCCCCTCTCACCTGCCTTCCTCCCGGGGGCGCCCCGTCAAGGGCCAAGGATCTACGTAGTTCAAGGTACTAAGTTCCCTTCTACATCTAGTCCAATCCTGTCCTAAAGCACGGAGGGCAGCATGCTGGGACTTGATTCTAAACCGTCAAAACTGGCCAAGCTTGGGCACATACTTAATGAAAGTACGTGTACTAAGAGATAAGGTGTTTATGTAAATTTTCTTTAAATATATGTGGTGCTTGAGCATTTGTGTGTGTATGTGTGTGTGTTTGCGTGTGTGATTCAGAGTGTTTTTCAATTTTATATGTATATAATGTGGTGATTATAAACATAGTTGTTTCTGGTCGATTCTACAAGTCACGTATACAGACAAGGTTTTTTTTCTAGAGAGCATGTACGGTCTTATGACCCACGCGACTGTGTTACGCAATTAATGTAATACTAAGTACCTAATAAATAAAACTACTACTGCTGCTCCTATTCTAAAGCCTATGATCCCGTGTCGTAGATTTACGGTACGTAAAAGAACCTTAAGCCCGTTCGAGCCTCTAAGAAACATTTCCGGTCTTTCACGCCCAATACAGAATCGGACAATAAGGAGCGTAGTAGTTAAAGAGCGTCCATAAATAAAACTGAATTTATTTTAATTTTCTGAGCCGAGATATGGTCTCGTAGGGAAGACGTGTTCCCTTTTGGTTAGCTGATAGGATTATTATTATTATTATTATTATTATTATTATTATTATTATTATTATTATTATTATTATTATTATTATTATTATCATCATCATCATCATTCAATTGCCAGAAAACAGAACAGAAACCTTACTGTGTAGAGTAGAGATATTAGTGTCGTGGTTTAACATTCACGTACTATTAACAACTAGATTGAACTTTATGATGGAAACTTAAAGATGCGATGAATAAACGTTAGAAGCTGAGAATAACGTTGTTTTACGAATATAGAGGATTTGCCAGTTTATTGTCGCAGAAGCTCAGGTGATTATCCAGGATATATCTTGATATCCCAAATATAGCACACTCAAAAATCAGGTGCTTTGCAGTTTGAGGGGATTCACGGAAGCATGGTGCATCTGTGACATTGGTCTTTAATCGCTAGAAATATGACTTAATGCCATAGCCAGATAGTAACTGAGTAGCCCAAAATTTGGCACAAGTTATTTGTTTTGAAGTCGATGCTGGATCTCAGGAAAACATATTTCTCTCTAACTTGTCCTTTCTGAGTTGTGGTTTAGATGTTCCATTGGAGAGTGTGTTCCTTTTTAGGTATTATACAGTGCTGTATCATATGAAACTTCCATCGTAGATTTTGCAGCTTCTTTTGCTAGAAGGTCTGCTTTCTCATTTCCGATAGTAGTTGTGTATTCGCGAACACCAAAGAGACGGGTGTGGAGGCCATGTTGAGCTAATAATCTTATATCATTGGGTATATTGATAATATTCTGCGCAAAGCATTTTAATTCACCCTCTGCTCTCTTCTGGCTGTCTCTAACATATCGAAATCAGGACTCTTCTCTCCTCACGTAGAAAACCGCTACTTGTCCGCACGCTGCAAGAGAAACGTAAAGGAATTTGAATATTTCCATGTGCGTTCCGATAGGAGTTAGGGATCGTTCGATAGTCTGAGAGCACCTCCGCCTCCCGCTCTCCAACCAATCACTGTTTTGAAGTTCAAAATCCCATTTGTTTGCTTCTCTTGATCATGCAAGGAGCGAAACTTCAAAGGCAGCATACAGCGACCGAATTTTGTAGATTTGACTGTCACTGTATCCGCCTATTACTTACAACCAAATGCGTAACAAAACCATACTTCAAACGCTTTATCTGGACTAACATGAAGTAGATAGAATAAGTTTTTTTTTTACTTTCTTTGCCATGCACAAAGTAGATAGAGAAAATTTTCACCGGAAATACATGTTTTGAGGCCCCCTGAATATAAAAATAGAAAGAAGGTCCGCGCGTATATCTGTGTGACTGCCTGTGAACAGCATAACTTAAAAAGGAAAAGTCAGATAAATATCACACTTGGTATTTATGTTCAGTACCTTACAAGGGTGTGGCGCGAAGATTTTCAAGCAAATCCCCCACAGCAACCTCCCTTTACATGGACTTTTTTTTTAAATTCTGGTTGTGTAAAAAAAGACCAATGGTTTTGATTAAAATATCATATATTAAGATATTTACATGACAAACGAAATATATATCTTGAATTTTCTGGGAATAGCCTGTGAAGTACTGTTCATTCGGAAGGAATTTTATATAATCTTGAATAACTGGTAAACGTTAAGCGATAGACGAAATCTTACCATACAAAATTGTAAATCTCTTTGAAGTACACAATGTACTTAAATAATTTTTTCTGTGGCATAAGCCATTTCTGAGATATCCGTTAGTAAATGTTCGAGTTGTTCAACATTTATCATCTTTTAGTCGCATTGATTTTAAGTTGTTTCTCGTGATTGCATGGACACAGTATAGAATTTAAGGCCAGTATATAACGTCCAGTTCTTAAACATTTCACAATCGCTGTTCTCTTTGTATCTATAAGGAAATGTGTAATGTAGCTATTTTTGCAAAGGTTTATTTGGATTAAAATGTAGTAGATAGAAAAACAAGCTTTAGTAAGAATAGTTTGTATACCCATTACTAAAGATGAGGCAGTATTTTTATCACTTAAAGGATATCAGTCTAATTATATAATATAAAATATAATAACAGCCCGCCATTAAGCAATGTGTGTATAATATAATATATAAAGTGTATATTACAGCCATTGTATTATGTTTATTTTATTATGTATATGTATAAAGTGTTATGAGAATGTATTACGTAGTTTAATAATGTAGGAACTGTGAGAATAGATGCAAGCTGCTTTCCGTAGCAAACAGAATTACAAAGTAGAAGCCAAAAGTAGCCAACAATAATGTAACCTTGAGACAACAATAAGTTAGAAAGTTTAAAAAGGCTACTAATGGTTCTAGGAACAATAATAATGCAACGTTTATTAACATTATATAAATATCTAATCAAAAACTAGAAAAGCTAAAAGTTAAATAAAGGTATTTTATTGGAGTAGGATTAGCCAATCAGAGACCAGAAAAAGAGAAAATATACAAATTCAAGCGCGTAGACGCTACAAGAAAGCGTACCCAAGCAGTTCGGTTTGGTGCGGGTTCAGGGTGAGACATGAAAATTCATTGCGGTGAGAACAGTATAAAGTTTAACTGTTAAAAGTGTAATTAACAATAATCTCGCAGCTCTATAGTAGGATACATCAGTGAAGTGTTATTTAATCGTGTGAAGGATTAATAAAGGGAGTGGAGTACAATTATAATTTGTGTAAGCCTTGTTCTTTAACCGTACCAGCCCTGTTAAGAGATACATGTTCCGCAAATTGCTACTGACGTAGACGAGGCATATACACACATGATATTTAAATAAACATTAAAATAAAAAGTTGATTCTTAAACGTGGGGCGAAGGCCATCGGAAAGTTTGTAGCGTACGTGAGGCGAACACTCCTAGAAACAACCTCCCGCAAATTGGCATCCATTTCGTGCATGGTCTAAAACAGTTTCAAATTGGTACCATACGTGGTGTAATCTCATCAATTAAACTCCCGCAAAGATAGAGGGTAGAGAGAGTCAAGTGAATATATCACATGAGGTTTTTTTAACGTTGGTTAGAAAAGGTTATGTTAGTATAACATATAGACTTTTATATGGAGTTTGCGTCCTTGCAGAAAACTAACTACATGATGGGAAACTTGATGGGATTATTTTCCATGCTAGATAATTTTAAAATGTTGCCGCGTGTTTGCGGAGATTGAACTGTGTTGACAGTTCTAATTTCCCTCAGGTTTAGATTCTACCTTTATATTAGTAATGTCTGTATGTCATTCTCTGAAGTATATGGCAACGAAATCTAATTTCCTAACGGTCTAATTACGTATGAAGGCGAAACGAGGCAAATGAACCCATTTCTAAAATGATCTACCTTCCTTCATCAAAACAAACGTCCTATGCGAAATTGTCCTTAAGCTAGAAAATCTGTAGTTCACAGGAAATAGAAGAGAAGGCAGTTGTACGTTTAATGTTTATGGTCTCTACGCTCTAGGTATCTTGTAAGCCTCGTATCTCCCTAATTTCATTTGTACGACGTGCATGCATTTAACTAATTGCCAGAAAATAATGGTATACAGGGGAATAGTAAATGCTGTAAGAGAGAGTAACCAAGTGATAAAATTCGATATAGATATTGCGGTAGTTAGGAATATAGAAGCAATTATACCTAGTCAAAGGAAGTAACCTTCGAAAGCATTTGGATCAGAGTGGTGGTTCTGTGTATAGGATGCTGTATAAGGACAATATTTTGTTACCTTCTCTCCATGTACCTATTGGATTGTGAAGAAGAGGGGATTCGGCAGCAATTCAGCGAATCCGGAAAACATGCCGACGCTCCAGGGAGGCAGGGATGAGGTAAAGTGAGACACCGGGCAGCCGGAACCACGAGTGACGGCACAGTAATGACAGGATCTTTATAGTTTCCAGATAGAGACGCCCCAGTAGACCGGGAACCCCCACCCCACAAAAGGTCCTACGCCCCAAGGGGTGATCCTTATAGCCCTGCAACTAGCCGAAGTCCGAGGGACGGAGAAAGTTCACAGAGAGCATACTTTTTCTCTGCTATGCTGCACCGAAACACCATAGCTGACACTTCCAACTCTGAAACAGACCAAACGAGGTAAAGGGCAAATGAAATTATTATTAGAACGAAATGGAGCGACAAGAAATTTGGGGGATGAAGGAAACTACTCCAGCATTCGCCTGACGAACAAGGAAAGCTCCGGAAAAGAGCATGGGGCACAGTGGGTGTAGGCAGAGATTGAACCCGGAACCTCTGTGGCCGAATGCAGGGTTAGTTAGTAAGAGGAAGTATTATATTCCAGCTAAAATGTCAATATCGAGAACTCGCTGTAAATGCATGTTTTGAGACCTTCTGGATCCATAAGAGTTACTTAGAAAAAGCGCCCTGTATGTGCCTGCTTCTGTATCTTCTAAACCAAGCGATATAGCTCTGCACCAGCTTATTAGGCTTCGATTCGGGAGGTCCCTGGTTCGGTCATTCTGACCATGGAATTTCCCGGGACTTTTCCCGCGGCTTCGGTAGATGGATGCTAGGGTGGTTCCCCTTCTACACTGATTTTCCTGTCCCAAACATTTCCTTATATCTGTTTCAGGGTAATGGGACCAAGCGACGCGAGGTGGTTGGTGTTACGGCAGGATGGTGAAATTTGCGTTATAGAATGATTTCTCCCTGGCGTTTATCGGGACTGCTGGGGCTCCCTTCCTGGTAGCTGTCTCTACTGCCAAAGGATCCCCGGAACACAAATAGAAGTGCTAGCCAGCGCCTGGATTGGTGGCAAGTTGGAATCTTGAGAGACACCGTTCTTACTAAGCGCATCGTCGTCCTAATCCGGTCGCCCCTCGGGTCTCTCCTCCATTCCTTCCTCCCAGGGTTTACTTTGAAAGCAAAAACAGTCCCTCCGAGTGTCTACCCCTAACTCCTCCTATCTGTATGACGGTAGGTCTGTCTTTCTGTGAACATTATATCGAAAACTCGTATAAATACACTTCTTATATAGCTTGAATATCCTTCAATGATGTGATACTAATATTTTCAAGCAAATCCTTTCCTCACAATATACCAAAAATCTGATGCCATAAATTCAGTGACTTTCCCTACCCTCTATCGCTTATTACTTAGTATACAAATTATTCTTATTAAAGATTTTTTCCTATCTTCTTCGATTTAATCAAGATAAACCTTTCAGAAATAGCTACATTACACATTTCATTATAGATACAAAGGGAACAGGTATAGTCGAATGTTTAATAATGGACGCTACATACTTACCTTAAAATTGCATACTGTTTCCATGCAATCACGAGAAACAACTGCATATTGAAACGACTTTAAGAGATAAGCGTTTCGTACCATTAATAACGGATACCTCAGAAAGGCTTATGCCACAAAAAGTTTACTTTAAAGAGATGTATATTTTTACTTTCTCTACTACGTATAGTAAGTAGGGGAAGTATTGTATTCCACCCAAAAATTCGATACCGAGATTTAACCGGAAATACATGTTTTGAGACCCCCTGAATCCAAAAAAAAGCATTTTTGGAAACATGTCCGTGTGTGTGTCTCTCTGTGTGACTGTGAACAGCATAACTCAGAAATGATAAACACCAAACTTGGTATTTAGGTTCAGTATCATCTTGAGATGCGACACGAAGGTTTTCAAGAAAATCCCACCACCGCAGATTACCCTTTACATGGAACATTTTTCGAAAATTTTAATTTTTTCAAAACGGCTCTAACGATTTTGTTTAAAATATCACATGTTTAAGATATTTTCATGACAAATGAAATATATATCTCGAATTTTCTGGGAATGTCTCCAAAAGTATTCTTCATTGTGAACGACTTTTGCATAACTGGTAAACTATAAGAGATAGACAAGGTTTTACTACACAAAAAATGTAGATCGTGTTAAAATACACAATTTATGTCACATACATTTTTTTTGTTGAGTGAACCATTTTCGAGATATTGCTTTTTATTCCCTTAAATTTTCCAATACTTATACTTTTTTTCAAATTTGTTATTCATTTTTTTTGTCCTGGTAATGCAAAGAGAATGGAATACTCCGCATAGCAACCAGCTCTTAAAATATTTGACTATCGCTTAAAACCTAGCAATTCCCCTTGCATCTACAAGAAAATTAGCAATGAGGTTAACATCTCGATATATCGATTAACATGAAGCATATGGAGAATAAGCGTTTGTAAAAATAGTTTGTAAAAGAGTAGAGAAAGTTATGTGAGTGTAACACATCAGAATAAGATTTTTTTTAATCTAACTTTGTGTTCTTTTTTGTACAGAAATTAATTATCAATTCCTTCATAATGAAAGAGGACTTCACAGGCTATTTTTGCCCCTTTTGTATGCTCGGTTATCGTATTTCAGAGTGTTGGCAATAAAGAAATGTTAAAACATAAAGTTTTGTGCTTTCTTACACAATTATTCCTTAGAGACACTGAGAATGCTAGAACTGAAATCGACGGGCAAAGATTTTCGAACGCTCAAAAAATTATTTTCAATGTGCATATACGACAACAGCACTACAACAGGTATCTGAAAATGCTCCCGTCCCTTTACACGCAATGGTGGAAGTGTGTCGCTGCGGTAGGGAACTACTTTGAAGGAAATGTGTAAATTTCTTTAAGGCAACTTTTTCCGTGTTATTAAGAAATTCCGGAACACTTTGTATCTATATATAGATACAGATAACGATATTGAAATGTAAACCTGGGCGCTATACCTGCCTTAAAAATCCTACTGTTTCATTGAATCACGAGAAACAACAGAATGTTCACAGAATTTTTAAAGAATGACTTTCTCTACTCTTGTACAAACTATTTTTACAAACGCTTATTCACTATATGTTTCATGTTAATCGAGATGTTAATCTTATTGCTAATTTTCTTGTAGATGCAAGGGGAATTGCTAGCCTTTAAGCGATAGTCAAATACTTTAAGAGGTGGTTGCTATGTGGCGCATTCCATTCTCTTTGTATTACCAGGACAAAAAAAAATGAATGACGAATTTTCATTTGAGAAAGAGTATAAGTATTGGAAAATTTAAGGGAATAACAAGCAATATCTCGAAAATGGTTCACTCAACAAAACACTGTATATGACATAAATTTATGTTTTAACGCGATCTACATTTTTGTGTGGTTAAATTTTGTCTATCTCTTATGGTTTACCAGTTATGCAAAAGTCGTTCACAATGAAGAATACTTTTGGAGACATTCCCAGAAAATTCGAGATATACATTTCATTTGTCATGAAAATATCTTAAACATATGATATTTTAATTAAAATCGTTAGAGCCATTTTTTAGAAAATTAAAATTTTCGAAAAATGATCCATGTAAAGTGTAATCTGGGTTGGGGATGTTTTCTTGAAAACCTTTGTGTCCCATCTCTGGAAGATACTGAACCTAAATATCAAGTTTGGTGTTTATCCGATTGTTCGTTTCTAAGTTATGCTGTTCACAGACACACACACACACACACACACGGACATGTTTGCAAAAAAGCTTTTTTTTGGATTCAGGGGGTCTTAAAACATATATTTCCGGTGAAATCTCGGTATCGAATCTTTGGTTGGAATACAATACTTCCCCTACTTACTATACGTAGTAGAGAAAGTAAAAATCAAAACATTAATAACGGATATATTTTGGAAACGGCTGGTGCCACAAGAAAAGTGATTTGAAATAAACTGTGCGTTTTAAAGAGATCTAAATTTCTTGTGTAGTTCGTTTTCGTCTATCACTTAACATTTACCAGTTATACAAGGTTATACAAAATTCCCGAGCTATTCCCAGAAAATTGAAGGTATAAATTTTATTTTTCATGTAAATATATTTAGTATACGGTATTTTAATCAAAACCTTTAACGGCATATTTTATAAAATTGGAAATTTCTAAAAGTATTCCATTTAAAGAGTAGTTTTGGGTAGGGTTTCTTAAAAATCTTCGTGTTGCATTTTTAAAAGGTACTGAACTTAATTAATAACTTTTAATTTTTTGGCTATGCTGTTCACAAATACACAGAAATCGGACGTTTTAAAAATGCTATTTTGTGTATTCAGGGGCCTTAAAACATGTATTTACAGTGTAATATCGAATTGTTGGTTGGACTGCAATATTTTCTCCACCTACTAGATACGTGGTGGAGAAAGTAAAAATATTTTTAGGCCCAGGTAAAAGGATAAAAGATGTATCTAAAATGTTTGGGTGGTATACAATAGATTCTCTACTTACAGTTGGTGAGCTTTAGGGAAAGTAATGTTTGAGTACAGATGCTCCTTTCACAGATGAGAGCGATGCTCATGTACAGATACACCGTGCTAAAGCACACATTTTCTCTTTATAAGTTGCATATGTGCTGGGGTGTGATTGTCATACGAATTGTTAGGTTATGTTCCGGTATGGTTATTCAGGAACTAATGCAATTTCGCACTGTCTCAATGACGTCATCATGGAAAATCAATTTCCATCACGATTCATAACAGATTTATTAGGAACCTCTTGGGAGCGCATTCGATTCTCCATGGCACTACAGATTCTATAGCTATGTGTAATGAGGCGCACCATTTGCTTATGAAAGGGCTCTCGGATTCGCTGCTTAGCACATGCCTCGTAAAACAAAGTGATAAATTTGCTGCCGCAACTAGTACCTAATGGAAATACAAGATAACGTGTCTCTACTTTTAGGTGTAGCTGATTTAGGCTTGGCTTTCTCTGCATAGGAAGATACCAGTTAAGGAGACATTGCAAACTCTATCCCACTGATGCTAAATCTGCTAAATTAATGTCCAAATTATTTCATAAACCATCTAATAAAGGATGATAGCGTGCCATTATAGATTAAAATTTATAAGCAATCGTTTCTAAGTAAACTAATCAATTATTAGCACCAAATTAGACCCACAACAGCACTTAGAGGCTTTTTATCACTATAAAATTTATAGTTTTGAGGCAGTATTTTTAACACTTATATCATTTCAGTCTAATTATATGATATGTAAATTCAATAACAGCGCGCCTTGAAGCAATATGTGTATGTAATAATTTGTAAAATGTATGTAACAGTCATTGCATATGCTTATATTATTATAAACATGTTCAATAATGTTATGTGAATGTATTACGTAATTTAATAATGTAGGAGCTGTGAGAATGATAGGTTTAAAGTTGCTTACAATGAGGTAACAATGTGGAAACTTTGAGGCAATAATGAGTAAGAATGTTTAATAATGCTATTAGTCATTATTGGAGCGACAATAATATAATTTTAGTGACAGTTTATAAAATAGCCAATCAACAACCAGAAAAAGCTTCAGTTAAATGAAGGTATTCCATTGGAGTGGGATTAGCCAATCAGAAACTGAAAAGGAGAAACATTTACAAATTCAGAAGTCAGTTGCATGAAAACAGTGTTCCTAATCGAATGCGTGATGCGTCCTCGAGACATTTTTATACGTATTTTGTGTGAGACAAAAATAATTTACGCGTTAAAAAGTGCAATATTTAAAAAAAACAAATATCAGTGTTATCAGTGAAGTATATCAGTGAAGTGTTATTTAAATCGTATCAAGTATTAACAAAAGGAGTGAAGTAAAATTATAATCTGTGTAAGCTACATTATTAGTCGTACCACAACCCTGTCAAGACATCCATGTCTCAAACAACAATACTGACGCAGCCGAGGCAAACATAAATATATAATATTTAAAGAAACAGTTATATTACCAAGTTAATATTTTATAAAACTTGGGGCAAAGTCCAACTGAAAATACATTTGGGGCGAAGGCTACCGGAAACCGGGTACCATACGTGCGGTTGCAACTACTACAAGTTCGGCTCCCCAACAGTTGAACTATAATACAACTCCTACAACAAAATAACGTAACAAACCACCTTCAATACGACCTATCTCAAACTGACGCCCAAAGCGTGTTGCAAACAAGTTACAACAAAATACCTATTTCAAATAAAATATTTTTAAAGCGTGGTGCAAATAACGTAACAAACCACCTTCTTCAGTTTTTAAGAAAACGAGTGATTTATACTTGGAAACGCATTTACAGGAAAATCTATTAAAAGCAAACATACAGAAAATAAACTCGCATATATTTGCAAAGAACATCACTTGGCTTCAGCACATAGAAGCTGCCACTATTGTCTATTTGAAGAACAAAATTTCACCTAAAAACACCTCAAGTTTACCACTCTACTCCAAAGCGTGCAGGAGTTATGGTTTTATTCTGCGAAGGATGCACAATTCACAGTAGAATCTTTAACATTTTTTTAAAAAAATCTGTGTTACTTTCACATGACCATCTCTACACTCTATCGTTTCTTAATGGTACTAAAATATTCTTACGAAAGCTTATTTTTCTCTTTACTGCAGTTTAATCTTGATAAACATTTGCAGAAATAGCTACATTACACATTTCGTTATAGATGCAAAGAAACAGCGATAGTCAGATGTTTAAGAACTAGACGCTGTGTGCTGGCCTTAAAATCCATAAAGTTTGCATGCAACCGCGAGAAGCAACTGAATGTAAATAGGACTTTAAAAGAATGTAAAAGAATTGAATAATTCGAACCATTAATAATGGATACAAAAGTTACATAAAATAAATTGTGTGTTTTAAAGAGATCTACATTTTTTGAGAAGTGCGTTTTCGTCTATTGCTTAATGTTTACCATTCCTTCCGAATGAAGAGAACTTCATAGGCTATTCCTCCCAAAAATTTAAGATATAGGTTTGTTTTTTATTAAACATCTTTAATACATGTTGTTTTAATCAAAATCGTTTGAGGGATTTTTCATAAAATACAAAATTTCGAAAAATATTTGCTGTACAGGGTAGTAGGGGTGGGGGATTTCGTTGAAGATCTTCATGTCGTATATTTAGAAGGAACTGAACTTAAATACCAAGTTTGGCATTTGTCCCACTTTTCGCTTCCGATGAAATCTCGATATCGAATTTTTGGTTGGAATGCAATACTTTCTCTACCTACTATGTACGTGGTAGAGAAAGTAAAAATATATTTAAAATATAAACTTGCGTTATAAAATATGTATCAAATTAGAGAGGAAATTTAAATTATTAAGATTGCACAAAAAACTAAAAATGTAAATAATATATTGGCAGTTTTCACCATTTAATCTCCCCTTAAGAATTATATGTCATCGGATTTATAAAATTACAATGAGCTCCTTCGGAGCAAAATTCCAGCACAACGGCAACGGTATAGTGACTCTTGTAGTTGCTGGCGTATTTAAGTAAATAGGAATAAACAAACATTTTGGTGTAAATTAACAAGTAGAATAGGCATTGTATTTTTAGGTTAAGTAAATGAAAAGCATGTGCAGAGAGCACTCGATCTGTGGCAGATATATACATCCCAGTTTCGTAAATCCAAAATTTAGTCCAACTAGCGCACACTCTCGTGCATAAAAAGGGGCCCATTCCGCAGAACACCAAAGTGTTTTTCTCTTCGTAAGGATTTTACCTTTAGGTAACCAACTTTTGGCTCCGCCCGGCCGGTAACAGCTCTCTATGTAACTGGCCTGAAAAAAATTCAAGGAGGAAAAAGCTAACCTATCAACGATGTTTATAATCTATCTGGAAAGAAGGTGTCCTAGATGTACTACACAAGGAAAGCCTAAACCAATTATAAATATTTCGGCCTACTAGAGAATGGGCCGAAGAATTATTTGCATGTGTGGTTACACTGGACGATAGCTACGACATTTACATATATGAGATGTTTCATCAGCGACATGGAGACGAAGGTTAAGTTATTGCTGCTATTAAACGGCAATAAGAAAACCCGCATTAAGAAAATATAAGGTTTAAGTTGTAATGTTACCCTTCGGCAGTTCGGACTACTTTGTGAGAGGCAAAGTACGTTGAGAATTCAGTGGCTAGAACTATACTCGATAAACAGAGAACACACGCGTAGTAGGTAGGGCTATGCTTTATCAGTACCCACATAAGCAGCTCCGTTCCATTATGGGCCACATTTTATGCACCGTATTATACACCAGTAAAGAATATTACGATACAAGCCTGTTATGTGCATCGTTAGAGAAGAACAAAAATCGAATATTTTTTACTTTCGAGGTTCTCCAACACATGCGCTTAAGGCATGTGTCTTGCATCATACTATTTTTTCCACAATAGTGAAAAATAGAAAAGATACTTAAGCAAAAATAATATTAATTACTTACACCTGTTGAACATTGTAGCAAGATGATAGATAAACCAATAACTTGCATCTCATACTTAGGTGCTGCATGAATTAAATCACAAGTAACTTGCTGTTCACAGACTGATACATACCGACGTGTTTCCAAAAATACTTTATTTGGAATCAGGACACCTCAAAAACATGTATATTCGGTAAAAACTTGATGTCGTATTATTGGGTGGAATGCAGTACTTCCCCTTCGTAGTAAAGAAAGTAAGTATTGTATATAGCTATATCACACGACATTAAAATATATTTAATATTTCATAAAAATTATCACCATGGGGGAACCTTTGGGCGTTAATTTTTTCACTCAGTAGTGAAATATTATTTTAATTTCTTATATTATAGATTACCATTTATAATGCATAGTAACGTTGATCCAAGATGCTATATAGACTTCTAAAAGGTTTAACTAAGAGGCCCCGAGGAGTGAAATATTTTAAAAATCGAGATTGACAGCGCGTTTATTGGGATATGCTGTAAAAAATAACGCAGGCCAATTATGAAATCTAAGTGCGTTGGCATGAGAAGTTTATTGATGCATTAATGAACCAAGATTTCATCCTTTTACGTAACAACACCCTTTTTAATTAACTATTAAAAATTCCGAGAAGCTGAGAGAGTGCAGGGGTGGGAGATGCCGCTTGGGGCTCCCAGATCCTTCCATTTGAATGTAAATTATAGGTAAGAGGGAGGAGTACGCGCTGTTGAATACGATAAAATAAATAAATTGCGCACTCTCAAAGTGCTCACGGGGAATTGATAGAAATCGTCGCTAAAGTATTGCTCTCCAAGGCAAGCCCAGAATTTATTGAAATTTTAAAGACTAGGAAGGCAACGAGTTTACTGAGGATGAGAGGGAGAAAGCAACAGGAGAGAAATCTTGGAATTACTAATGAGAAGCAAGCTTAGTGAGCTAGGTAGGATTTCTATTTACGAATATTTGCTTTCACTTATTTAACGTGGATTCATATCTATATTAGTATTTTAAAGATAGAAAGAAATGTTTTATATATATAGAGGACGATTTAGGACCTCTGCAGAAAACTTTGTCGACAAACTTATCGACAAACTTATTTCATAAAGATAATTTTTTTTTGACCAAACTATTGGCTGATGCATTGTTTAGATACCACATGATTAAGTAGCTAACCCCTGTTCTATGACGTGTGGACCCAGTATGACTGGGATCCACGCACTTCAGCCATGCTGTAAGAGAACATCTTAACAATACCTACATAGAGAGGTGGATAGGGAGAGGAGAACCTGTTGCAGTGTGACCTGTGGCCAGCGTGATCGTCGCCGTTGGATTTCTTTTTTGGGGGGCATGAGATGAGTGTCATGTATGACACCCCATTTGATACCAGGGAGTGATAGTACACTCGCTTCCATGTATAGCGTCACCGTAGCTTTTGTCTCCTCCGTGATGTTGCGGTTGCTAGCATCTAGTTCCAGAGGTCGTGGGTTCAAACCCGGCGGTGGACGATAGATTTTTTTCGGGTGTAAAAATCTTTAGCATGGCTTCCTTCGGAAGGGAAATAAAGCCGATAGTCCTGTGTCGTAGATTTACGGCAAGTAAAAGAACCTCAAGCCTGATAAACAGGCCTCTGAGCAAAATTACCGGTATTTCACAATAGTAGTTAAAGAGCGTCCATAAATAAAACTAAATTTAATATTTATTTAACCGGAGCTTTGGGAGGCATTCTATGTATGCACCTTGTATACCTTTTCGCACATGCAGTGATGAACAATTCTAGATTATTCACACATGAATATATAACATTAAACAATAGCTTTACTCGCCATCATTTATAATAACCATGTTTAAATACTAGTGCATAATTAAATAAATCGCTGTTTTGCCCAATATCTCCACGAAAAAATATTTTAATGGCAACATAATGTACAACTTAAATACATTATACTTTTTACTTTCAAAGAGGAGACATTTACTACACATTATTGGAATCATCTGTTCAATACAACTAAATAAAAACTGTTTGTAGAATTTCTCCTTGAAAAATTATTTTAAAGAAAATATAGTGTAAAAATGAAACAAATTATACGTTTTACTCCCAGAGAGAACACATTTAATAGACTTTATGGTAGTAATCTGTTCCAATCTCCATTATTGTTCAATGTCTGATTTAGATTAGCTACTGCATCACTCGTCGCCTTCTGGAAACACTGTTATGAAATGTAGGAACACTT
Organism: Deroplatys truncata; assembly: GCA_030765065.1. Classification (NCBI taxonomy): domain Eukaryota; kingdom Metazoa; phylum Arthropoda; class Insecta; order Mantodea; family Mantidae; genus Deroplatys; species Deroplatys truncata. The sequence goes on from CM060980.1 coordinate 163,711,397, forward strand.
ACATTTAGAGTCAAAGTAATTCCAGCAGTGCCTAAGCTGCTATATCAGGTTTTGAACAGCTTATTAAAACAAATGTCCTCACATTGCTGCACGAACCACTGGCAGAACACCAATCGAGCAGGGTAATCTGCTGGTGACGTACACGTTGTAAATGATAAGGATACAATTGTTGTTCTCGCAAAAGTCTTCAGACAGCAGTAGGAGGAACATTCACTTGCAACGCTAATTTTCGTGTAGTGATAGGAATCGTGTGTACAGAATCCAGAATCTTCTCTACATCTGGAGTTGTAGATCTTTGTCGTCCCCTCCCTAAACCAGGAGATGTAATCTGAGGCAGTATTTTTAACATTTAAATGATTTCGGTCTAATTATATAATATATAAATTCAATAACAGCTCGCCTTAAAGCAAAATGTGTATGTAACAAGATATAAAAAGTGTGCCTTACAGTCACTGTAAATGTTTATATTATTGCATACATGCGTAATAATGTTATGTGAATTCATTAGGTAATTTAAAAATGTAGGAGCTGTGAGAATAATAGGTTAAAAGTTGCTAACCAGGAGGTAACAATCAGGTAACCTTGAGGCAATTATGAATTTGAAAGTTTAACAATACTACTTTTAATTCTTGGAAGCAATAATGTAATTTTTGTGACAGTTTATGAAATAGCCAATCAACAACCAGAAAAAGATTTAGTTAAATTAAGGTATTCTATTGGACTAGGATTAGCCAATCAGAAACTAAAATGGAGCAAAATTTACAAATTCAGAAGTCTGTTGGTTGTAGACAGTGTTCCTAACCGGACGTGAGATGCGTCCTCGAGAAGTTTAATACGTATTTTGTGTGAGACAAAAATAGTTTATGTATTAAAAAGTGCAAGTAATTAAAAAAATCACACAGCTCTTTCTGTATCAGCGAAGTGTTATTTACGTCGTGTCAAGTATTAATAAAAGGAGTGAAGTAAAATTAAAATCTGTGTAAGCCTACATTCTTCAGTCGCACCACTCTATGCTAAGATATTCATGTCTCTAAAAAAAAAAGTATAAATACTGACGCAGCTGAGGCAAACATATATATAACATTTAAAGAAACCGTCAAGATTACAAAGTTAATATGTTTTTAAACACTTTTTGGGGAGGAAAGCCTACCGGAAACTTTTTATCATACGTGCGGTTGCAACTGCTTCAAGTTCGGCTCCCCAACATTTGAACTACAATACAACTCCTACTTCAAATCGGCTTTCCATACGTAGCAGCAATACAACTTCTTCAAAATTATACGTTTTACTCTCAGAGAGAACACCTTTAATAGAATTTATGGTAATAATCTGTTCCAATCTCCATTATTGTTCAATGCCTGATTTAGCCTAGGTACTGCATCACTCGTCGCCCCCTTTCGGAACAATGTTATGAAATGTAGGAACATTTACATTTAGAGTCAAAGTAATTCCAGCAGTGCCTAAGCTGCTATATCAGGTATTGGACAGATTATTAAAAAAAAGTCCTTACATTGCTACACGAACCACTGGCAGAACACCAATCGAGCAGGGTAATCTGCTGGTGACGTATACGTTGTAAACGATAAGGATACAATTGTTGCTCTCGCAAGCATTCAGACAACCGTATGAGGAACATTCACTTGCAACGCTAACTTTCGTATAGTGATAGAAGGAGTCGTGTGTACAGAATCCAGAATCTCCTCTTCATCTGGACTTGTAGATTTTGGTCGTCCCCTCCCTAAACCAGGAGATGTAGTCTTTCCATGAGCGTACAGATGGGATGGAGAAGCTCAAATGCCTTCCGATTTGGAGATATTCGCTGTGGGTATCTATATTGGTACCAACGATGAGCCAGCGCAGCATTGTCATCCGCCTTATCGCATATGAAGTGCATTTTTGCCAGCTCCTGATTGGAGTACATGTCGCTCAATCGAACGCCAAACACAACACTCAATGTACCTATCCTTTGATGCAGTAATTTGTATCACAAATTACTTAAATGTAAATAATGATTGTAATATGAATATGCATTTTTATGTGACATTGATTTGAGATGTTTATTGATTGTAATTATTGTTGAAAAGAAGTTTATACTGCCTTACTGAAACTGACAATAATAGCATACAATAATGCAGCGAGGGGGTGAGCTGTTTATCATTATTGGAAACGAGGAAGTTACGTAATGTTGGCGCGTTTAGAATCTTCTGGAACGTTTCCCTAGAGCATATGTATTCATAATTTTCATTGGATATAAAAATAGACGCTAATGTTGGCGCGTTTTATTAGCCAATTGCAGTTCAGTTATAATCTTTAGACATATCTGGGTGTATGAGTATAAAAAGCCAAGTCAGAGGTAGATCGCCCTCAGTTCATCAAAATTCTTTGTACACTACACGTCGCATGTCCGTCAGTTCATCGAAAATATTTGTAAAGTACACGTCGCCTTCAGTCAGTCAGTCAGTCAGTTCGTCGAAAGTATTTGTACGCACACGTCGGATATCAATTTGCAGGTTACGCGTAACAGAGTTATGAAAAACCTCAAGTGTTATAAAGTTAATTATACAAAAAGTTGAAGTACGCGAATTAAGAAATATCAGTAATGAAGTTATTATAACAGTTTTAGTTTGGCGAGTGTCAAGATCAATGTGTAAATGTGATAGTTAACGTGTTCGACAATAAAAGTGTAAAACAAATTTCTTCATCAGTGTTATCTTTGGATAAAAGATTCCTTTCCGTTTACACAACCTGTATAAAGAGAAGTGCTCGACCCAAGAAAAAGATAATAGCTAGCCGGAGGACAGAGAACCAAATTTAAATAAAATAACAGTAGCATTCTTTCAAACGAACATTAATATTGCCGCAAATTGCTAACACCAGATGGAGCTAACAAGCCTAACAAATGAATCACGTCACAAGATGGCTTCAACGCGTGAAGTAAAAACAAATACACAAACATTATAAGAAATACTACCACACCTTCGCCTCGGAATTAATTGTCAGAGAGTACAGTTAATATCTCCTGTCACGGCATTTACCTTCGCGAAGAAAAACGTTCCGGTGAATATCACTGTTTTGAAGGCAATAACTCAGAAACTAAGGATTTCCGGACACTTGTGGACTTTCTTATTGTCTAAATATGGGGAATGCATACCTAAATTTATACCCTCTACACACACACGCACACACACACACACAGTCGCTGAATTTATGAGCTGTATTTGCCCAAAATGAGAATAGAATCATCAGCATTAGCCTTTATACAATAAAGAAAGTCATTAATCATTATTAAAAACAGAAAAAGTCCAAGGATGAATCCATGAGGTACACCAAAGGTAATAGCAAGATACATTTATACTCATATTTTCGTTATTTGGATATTTCTTGATTTCCATTTCAGAAATCTAATTCGTTTGATTTAACAATAAAATTCATTGGTAATAAGTCATGAGGTACGCAATCAAACGCCTTGCTTAAATTAATTAGTGAATAAAGATCATATTCAGTGGCTTCTTAGGTAATATGCATTTCATGAATCATACTTCAAACAGCATGTTGGGTACTTTTACCAGGTAGAAATCCAAACTAAAATAAGTCCCAATCTGGTAAAGATTAAATTAAATTGAATTCTATTTATGGACGCTCTTTAAATGCTGTGATCCTTAGCGATCCATTCTATATTGGGCGTGAAAGACCGGTAATTTTGCTCAGAGGCCTCTTTATCAGGCTTGAGGTTCTTTTACGTGTCGTAGATTTACGACACCGCTTTACTTCCCTTCCGAAGGAAGCCATGCTAAGGATTTTTACGCCCGAAAAAATCCATTGCTCTCCGCTGGTTTTGAATCCACGTCGTCGGGAACTAGAGGCTAGCATGGTAACCACTACTCTCTCGTATATGTAGACATTAAAGGTAAATAAATAAATAAAATAAAAAAGTAACGGAACATAAAAGAGTGTCAGTGTGTTTGGCAACGTTCTGAAAATACTTTAAAAGATAATATGAACAATGAAGTGATTAGACAAATGGATATACTAGTCGGCCACGATATGAAAGCGTTCGGTGAAAAGAGGAACTAAACAATTATGGAACAAGTGGAAGGGCATTGGAATGAGAGTCAGGTAAAGAAAACATTCACTGTTCCGAATTGCAAGTGAGGTCTGCAAGTGTAGTACTGTTTACATTGTGCAAGTATACATTCTTCTATCGTCTTGCCCTTCACCCCTTTCTCCCTAGCCTTGATGACGTTAAACATTGTCAACAAAAACAGTGGCGCCTCGCTCCAAGTGCACTCATATTGTGGCCGACTAGTAATTATGTACTTTAATAATTGATACTATACAGGCAAATCAATTACGCTTATATGTACACATTCCGTGAATGAAATGGAAACGCTGGCCAGTGAAGATCCAAGAATAGACCCTTATAGAGCGAAGAAGATGGGGAAGGTCAAGAGGAGGCATAGATTGACAATATAGTAACAGCTAAAGGACCGAATGAGATGGCTCCGTGGTAAGAAGGCTTATCTTCAGGAGGTCCTGGTTTTGATTCCCTTTCGGCCAACCACTCTGACCATGGTTTTCTCGACTTTCCCCATATTATATATATAGACGAATACTGGCACGGTTGCCCTTTTACTACAAATTTTATGTCTCCATTATTTCCTTTATCTGTTTCAGGGCTGTAGGATCAGGTGACAGCGGTTAATGTGTTGGTGGAATTTGGGTTTTGAAAATATTTCTTTCATGCCTTTATCATATCTGCTGTGGTCCCTGGAAGCTGTCTTGTCTGTATCTGGGAGCCCCAGGTTACGAATGACTTAGGCAGGGCTAGCCGGTATCAGGACTGCTGCCATGCTGTAATTGTTAGGGACCCCGTTGATGCTAGCGCACATTGTCATCCGGATCTGTCGTGCCTCGGATCCCCCCTCCTTAGGGGGCATGTTGGAAACACTCGACTGACTATGGATGTGCTATTCTCCAGTTACTGGAGGCCTTTCTGACTGACTAGTATTAACTCTTAACTTGAAGAGGAAGATTGGCAGGATCATAAATGCTGGAACCTGGGATGCGACAAACAAGCTTAATGTAGTATAGGTTCTGAAAATATACACATAAATATACGAGTCCTGTTTTTAAAGTACCGATTACCTTTTTAAAAAATAACAGAGCACTATTTTGTAATTACTTTATCATCATTCATTACCTTACGTTTTACACTATTCCCCACATAGTCTCCGCCCTTATTCAGACACTTGTAGTAACGGGAAACAAGTTTTGAATACCTTCGTCAAAGAATGATGCCGCCTGTTATGAAAGCCAAGTCTGCACTTCTTGTTTCACAACATCATCGTGGAAATATTTTCCACCAAGGAATTTCTCGAGATGAATAAACATATTAAAATCTCATGGTACCAAATTAAGGCTGCAGGGAGCGTGTTTGAATTATTCCCAACCAAATGATACGATCACATCTTGAGTTCGTTTGGCTGTGCGTGGCCGGGCATTGTCACTCATTATTGTTTCCCCATAAACCTCACACGATTGGAGATGAATATTTGCTGGCGTAACATTTCTTGCATTCAAAAACGAATCACTTATCTACTTCTCATTCGGCGGATCGTTCGATAGTTTTGAACATTTCCAAACGCTTTAATAACAGGAAAACACAAAGTGGTGATCGATCACAGCTGCGTCTGGCTTTCTAATGAATGGAGGAAGTGAACCCGCATGCTGAAAATCGCCACTGCGACGTTGCAGAGGAACAATATTGAGACAATACTTACTTTAAAACCACTCCTCGTATAATTCGTGATTTCTAACTTTGTCGCGGTAACTCGTGTTATCTTATTGCTGGGCGCCTGTTATTGTATTACTATTTTTAAATTTGGGTACTTTGTCTTCCGGCTAGCTATTATTACTCGGTCGAGCATATCTGTTAAACAGGGTGTGTAAACGGAAAGGATTTGTTACAGAAAGATAACACTTATAAAAGAATTTGTTTTCACACTTTTATTACCGTCACAATTAATTAATTTCACATATTGACTCTTGATACACGCCCAACTGAAACTGTTATATTTTCTAACATCACTATAATCGCTTATTTGCTGCACATAATTAATTCGCGTATTTCACATTTATAACTAACTTTACAACGCGAGAGATTCTGTAGAATTGCGCGACGTATAACGCGTGAACGATTCTCTTAAACTGTGCGACGTATAACCTTTGTATGATTCTGTTGGACTGAACGACGTATTACCCGCGAATCCTTCTGTTGGACTGAACGAAGTATTACCCGGGAGTGCTTCTGTTGGACTGAACGACGTTTGCCTTGTGAATTATTCTGTCAAACTGCGCGTTACCCGTCTCTGGCACGGAATTTATACTCCCTCACCCGATATGCCTAAAGATTATAACCGAGCTGCTATTGGTTAATAAAACGCGCCAACATTAGCGTCTATTTTTATATCCAATCAAAATTACGAACACATATGCTCTAAGGAAAATATTCCCTCCATTTCTAAGAAAAGCGCGCTACTCTGACGTCATTTGCTTGCCTCTTCTAATTAATAAACAACTCACCCCCTCACTACATTGTTGCCCGCTCTTATTGTCAGTTTCAGTGAGGCAGCGTAAACTTATTTCCTAACAATGCTTATAATTAACAAACATCTCAAATCAATGTCATACAATAATGCTTATTTACACTACAATCACTCTGGCATTTACATTGTTGTGATATAAAATACTGCCACAACTTCCCTAGGTAAACCTCAGTTAAACCTGCAGTAATCGTGCAGTTATTTACTTATTATTAACGGAGAATTATGATACAATGCTAACCTATTTTCTTTACCGTAGAGGCAACTCTTGATAAAGTTAAAGTAGCAGCGATATATTTACAGTGAATTATGTTGAATGTTGTACATACAGTTTGACAGCTGTTTGCATCACAGCTGCGCACAGTGTACAGTTGTAGGAACTTCCAAACTTGATGCTATAATTTAAATTCTCCGTACTATTTAACTCAGCAGCACCGTTAATTTTTTCGGCAACAGGAAGGACGTGCCGTCCTGTAACATTAAAAAAGAAAATAAAACGAAACCAAACGGAAGTAAGCTGCTGAGCGGTTGACAAAGAAGCACTAAAAAAAAGTAAAATTGTCGTAATAAAATATTACGGAAGGGAACAATACAGTGAGATCGCGAAAAAGGGAAAAGGGGAGGGATGGTGCAGGAAATTAACAGAAACGAGGAGAAGAAAGACGAGGACGACTTGGAAACGGAAGAGATTGGGAACCGGAAAAGCACAACATTCAGAAGGATCTTGCAAAGCTCCAGTTGGCTTTCACGGACGAGCTTGGAGAAAAGGCATGAAAGACGTTGGTTGCTATGCAGCCCAAGTTTCCGAATCTGGTTCTCATAAATCGAACATGTATTTTTTCGGAGTGTGTTTTTCTGTGACTGTCCAACTAAGTTACTTCGTTTGGTTCAAAAAGTAACCCTGAGGTTTACTTTACTGAACTTTATATAAAAGAATTGCATTCTGCTTCGTCAGCATGAGGAATGAAGATTCCAAATGCAGACTATTATTCTAGAGGAAGAATCAGTATTCTCTGTGGCATATATGATTTTTTACATTACATTACTTAACATTTTTATGTTCTGTAGCATCTACTTAAAGTAGACACTTTCTTTACAAAGTACATAGTAGATAGAGAAGGTATTCATTCAAACCAAAAACTCGATAAGGAGATTTCACCGGAAATATATATTTTAAGGCCCCCTGATACCAAAAACAAGAAACATTTTTATAAAAAGGCCCTTATATATGTGTGAACAGCACATGACGTATGACTAGAAGCGGAGGGGAATTTCTAGCTGGGATTCAATAAGCATTAGTACAAAAGGAAAAAAGCAAGAATATCAACCTTCAAGCATATCCGTTAGATAACACCTACCAAAGCCATAAAATTTCAACATGGAATTTTTTCAGAAGCGGCTAACATTACGAAAAAATTATCTGAATGGCATTCATTGTATAAATTGGCTTTACACCTATCCTGCAGTAATCTTTTGTCCATCCATGAAGGTTTCTTTATTATACAACACTTATACGAAACGTAATCAAATAGACTTTCCAAAATACACACAGCAAATTCAAGATAAAATATTTTTTTCTCATATACTGAACGTATAACATATGCATAAAATTCGTTATTTGTTTTTATAAAGCCAAAAATAACGAAGATTTTTCTGTGCAAGTTATACTGTTGACAGACACACACACACATAAACGTAAGTTTCTTATAAAACTGCATTATTTTGCGTTCTGTGGTCCTCAAAACATGTATTTCCCGTGAAATGCCCACAGGGACTTTTTGATACAATGCAGTACTTCCTCTAACCTACTATAGGTAAGTGTTTAAGAAGCAAGAATGTGGCTTTCAGACATTTTATGGCGTCTACATTTAAGGTACTATAAAGGTGCAATCTTTTTAGTTTCTAGCATTTCCTGTATAATCTATGTGTTTTGGACATACCGATATAAATACACATACGAACGTTCCGCTTATGTTACTTCCGCATCGGTTCTTAGCATTAAAATCATATAATTTTCCGCCCTTCTCATTCTAGTTTTACTTATCTCATAGCCTGTGTAACCCTATATCTAGTACATCTTCATAACTTCCATATTATGTGAAGAGACTTATAATTACATGGTGATCAACGGAGGCCGTGGGCTCTTTATGGAACAGTTTCATGCTAGGCAAATAAATGAAAGTATGCAGGGAGAGAAGATATTTTAAGACGAACGTCTTCGTGTCGAGGAAGCGTTGGTATTATTGCATGAAATTTGGTCGTTAAACTTCCCTCCTCTTTGGTGAAGGATTCTGCTCTAGTTTTAATGAAAAGTGATTGACGAAGAGGATCTGAGTTCATTTAATGCTACTTCCTTTTGTTCTTGTGTCGTGATCCATATTTGTTTGATTAGAAAACTTCGAATTTCACTTCTGCAGGCCTTCGAAAGTATTCTCCATTTCATGGTTGAATGTCCTTGGTAAATGTTTAGCGAAAGCATCTGGCAGATTTGGTATTGTTAGTACGAGAAAGGTAAAGGAAAATCTATTCTACACATTAAACTTGCTTCATGTTAATCAAGATAAGATTTGCAGAAATGGGTCCTTACACATTTCGTTTTATGTGCATGGGAAATACAGGGAAATAAAACTATGGTGAAATCATTAAAGGGCTAGCTATTATTTGGCTTTGAACCAGCACTAAAACCAAAACAAGGTAAATTTTCACCTAACATATATTACTTTCTCTAATACGTATAGTAAGTAGGGGAAGTATTGTATTCCATTTTTGGATACATGTCCGTGTGTGTCTGTATCTCTGTGTGTGAGTCTGTGAACAGCATAACTCAGAAACGAACAGTCGTATAAACACCAAACTTGGCATTTAGGTTCAGAAATGCGACACAAAGGTTTTCAAGAAAATCCCACCACCCTAGATTACCCTTTACATGGAACATTTTTCGAAAATGTTAATTTTCTCAAAAATGGCTCTAACGATTTTGATAAAATATCATATGTTGAAGATATTTTTATGAGAAATGAAATGTATATCTCGATTTTTCTGGGAATGTCTCCAAAAATATTCTTCATTGTGAACGGCTTTTGCATAACTGGTAAACCTTAGAGATAGACAAAATTTTACTACACAAAAAAATGTAGATCGCGTTAAAATACACAATTTATGTCATATACATTTTTTTGTTGAGTGAACCATTTTCCAGATATTGCTTGTTATTCCCTTAACTTTTCCAGTACTTATGCGTTTTCTCAAATTCGTTATTTATTTTTTTTTATTCTGGTAATGCAAAGAGAATGGAATATTCCACATAGCAACCAGCTCTTAAAATATTTGACTATAGCTTAAAGCCTACCACATTCCCCTTGCATCTACAAGAAAATTAGCCATAAGATTAACATCTCGATTGACATGAAGTAGATGGAGAATAAGCGTTTGTAAAAATAGTTTGTACAAGAGTAGAGAAAGTCATGTGAGTGTAACACATCAGAATTTTTTACTTTCTCTACCACGTGCATAGTAGGTAGAGAAAATATTGCTTTCCACCCAAAATTTCTACACCGATATTTCACCGGAAATATATGTTTGGAGGCGCTCTGAATCCAAATAAAGCATGTTTGTAAACTTGCCACTGTGTATGTTCATATGTGCCTATGAATAGCAACCTCAAAGACGAAAAGTCGGATAAGCACTAAATTTGGTATTTAAGTTCAGTATTTTCCAGGGATGCGACAAAGATTTTCAAGAAAATCCCCCACCCCAACAACCCTTTACATGGAACATTTTTCGAAAAGTTCGATTTTGTAAGAAATGGTACCAACGATTTTGATTAAAATATCACATATTAAGTGTATATGCATGTAAAATGAAGTATATATCTTGAATTTTCTGGGAATAGCCTTTGAAGACCTCTTCATTCGGAAGGAATTTTGTGTAATGTTGTATAACTGGTAAACGTTAAGCGATAGACGAAAGTGTACTACACAAAAAATGTCGATCACTTTAAAATACAATTTATTTAAAATAACATTTTTGTGGCATAAGCCATTTCTGAGTTATCTGTTATTAACGATTCGAATTATTCAATTCTTGGTTATTCTTTAAAGTCCTTTCAACATTCAGCTTGTTCTCGAGATTGCATGGAAACAGTATGGAATTTTAAGGCCAGCATATAGCATCCTGTTCCTCAAAATTTGACTGACGCTGTTCTCTTTGTATCTATAACGAACTCTGTAATGTAGCTATTTCTGCAAAGGTTTATTTGGCTTAAAACGTAGTAGATAGAAGGCGGATTGAAAAATAAGCACAATAATTTTTTTACAATAAAGTTTGATAGTTAAAACAACAACAAAAATCACAAATGAACTTACAGCTTTTACTTACTTTTCGACATAGTCACCAAGTTTCTCAACACATTTCTCCAATCGTGATACTAGTTTCAATATGCTCTGTTGATTTCACTTCAGTATCTGTCGCAAAGCGTTGCCAGAAATTTCTTCATGGACCAAACAGATAAAAGTCCGACGGTGCAAGATCCGGACTGTATGGTGGATGATGGAGCACTTCCCAACTAAATTTGATGATTTTCTGACGAACAGCATGCAAGCGAGCATTGTCATGAAGAATATCGTACACTGCAACATAGGAAATGCTGAACTGTTGCAATAAGGTTCGCAGTTGCACACGCCGGTCGTTCAAAATTGCCGCCTCAATACCTTATGATATTCTGCGGGTTTGCAGCTGTTACCGGCCTCCCGGAGCGTGACGAATCACTAAGGTTCACACTGTCCTCTAGGAAGAATGCACACTACCTAGAGACATTGCTTCGGTCCATACAATCATCCCCATATACGCCACGCATGTCCCTGAGAATATCACTCGGTTTATGCCCTTTCGCTCACAAATATCGAACCACAACTCTCTGCTCTTCACACGTGGACGACAGTAACATACGCACCATCCATGTTACGTAGTTCACGCTTCTCTCGCTAGAGCTACACATAAAACCAAAAATGCCCTCTGTAGTGAAAACTTCAAACCGTATGTGTGTGAAATTGCAACATTCCAGTTGCAATAAAGGCAGAAAAAATTTATTGTGGGTTACTTTTCGATCCTCCTTCGTATAAAAATAAGCATTATAAGAATAGTTTGTACACTCATTAATAAATGACAGAGGGCAGAGAAAGCCATGTTATTGAGCCACAAACAAATTTTTTATGGAGTGTTGATTGTGTAGTATGCTGAGTTGTTAAATAATGGAGGAGTTGTTCTTTGATAGAAATCATTGGGCCCACCCTTCTTAGCGACCGTTCTTATATAGTGGCCATGGCGGACATTTTGTCTGGAGTTATTGCAAACGTTAAAAACTGGCTAACGTAATGTCGCTAAACAACGGTAATGTAGCTAAAGTGGATCATTCGAGTTTAGTATCGCAGATCCTACGGCTATGCCTTGTCATCGCTCTGCAGTTGCGGTCTGCTTCTTTCCTCTCCTAAAAACATCCCTCGGCTACGCTTTGTGGCTTAGAACCTCAATGTTGCAAAGTTGGCAGCAGAATTTCAGGGGACGAGGTACTCGGAAATGGTAAAAAATCCCATTTTTTGTTTTAGAACTAATAAAGCAGCTATTATTTCCAGTTTCAGAAAAGATATACTTTTGGGGGGTTAAGAGGTTTTTAAGGCATTTAAATACCATTTAAATGCTAGTCTGCATTACTTTAAGGTTGTCATGCAACGCCCCTTTTTAGAACATTTTTGCATCTTTCAACAACGAACGACTATATCATGCCCAGTGAGCAGTTCAGGTATCAACAAAAGACGCCAGGACCAAGAGAAGGCAATCAGAAAACTGAAGCAATCCAGGAATGTACTGAAGTGCGTCAGAATTTTAATGTTAAAACTTTAAATTCAGTTTTCTCAAAACATCGTTTTTGGATATTTATGTACCTTTTTTCTCAGAAAATATAAGACATAGAGAGCTGTAATTTTTACTTTCTCTACTACGTATAGTAAGTAGGGGAAGTATTGTATTCCACCCAAAAATTCGATACCGAGATTTCACCGGAAATACATGTTTTAAGACCCCCTGAATCCAAAAAAAGCATTTTTGGAATCATGTCCGTGTGTGTGTCTGTGTGTCTGTCTATGAACAGCATAACTCAGAAACGAACAGTCGGATAAACACCAAACTTAGTATTTAGGTTCAGTATCTTCCAGAGATACGACACGAAGGTTTTCAAGAAAATTCCCCCCAACGGAAATTACCCTTTACATGGTACATTTTTCGAAAATTTAATTTTCTCAAAAATGGCTCTAACGATTTTGATTAAAATATCATATGTTTAAGATATTTTCATGACAAATAAAATGTATATCTCGAATTTCCTGGGAATGTCTCCAAAAATATTCTTCATTGCGAACGACTTTTGCATAACTGGTAAACCATAAGAGATAGACAAAATTTTAGTACACAAAAATGTAGATCGCGTTAAAATACACAATTTATGTCATATACATTTTTTCGTTGAGTGAACCATTTTCGAGATATTGCTTGTTATTACCTTAAATTTTTCAATAGTTATTTTCTCAAATGGGAATTCGTTATTCATTTTTTTGTCTTGGATATCCAAAGAGTATTAATCTGTGGGAAAGGGAATGGTGCTGCACCTAGCAACCAGCTATTAAGAGATATGTATGTGCTTAAAGGCTACTGTATTTCCAAATTGCCCTTGTAAATATATATTCCCCTTACATCTACAAGAAAATTAGCAATAAGATAGACTCTGCAAATGTTTATCTCGATTAACATGAAGTAGATGGAGAATAAGCGTTTGTATAAATAGTTTGTACAAGAGTAGAGAAATTCATGTAAGTGTAACACATCAGACTTTAGTACATGTATACAACACATAGTTAAACTTTCTGAATCACAATCATAATTTTATAATGTATATTAGTGATATTAAGAAAGCAACAACGTTGCAAATTTTCCACATTTTTAATTTTTTGACTTTGCAAATAATTGGTTTATCAATTTCTAGTGAACGGATATACATGACTAAACAATTGAGGTTCAGAAGATAGATACTTATACCAAGAACAAGCATGCAAAAATGTGATTCCGTATTGCAAGTAGGATCAGAGAAAAAGGGACATGAATTCATATACTTTAAGAGTACATTGTATTACTTTCTGCTGAACGAAATAATTTTTACAGGCTCAATTACATAAGATATCAATGCAGGTACCATTTGAAATGATTTTCAGGATTAATAGAATAATTCCTAGGCATTTCAAAAAAACCGTTGAGAACTTTAAGAGAAATAGTAATTTAACACAATTAAGGCGTAACTTCTATGTGTTCAGACTACCCAAGGCCCCCATGATGCATCGGTTGAGATGCATGTGATGCAAATGGAACAAAAATGACTACATTTTTCAGAAATGTTAACCAAAGGGTACACTAGTCTCCACTATGTATGAGCATGGTATACAGGCAATAAAGATGACCCAGTAACTACGTGTGTTTCATTAACGAAGGTTGTCTCTACCCAGATATTGAATATTATACGAAAATTTAAAACAACAGTAACAAATATCTCGTGAACGCTTAATTCCACAAAACTGGAATAAATTTTGTTCCATTTATATCCATTTATTTGCCGTTTTAACTTCCTAAGTCATATCGGCGGCTTTTGAAGCAATTATTCATGGGAATTAAGTTAAATAGTTTCACTATTGTCTTTGGGTTTGTTTACATTGGGTTTTCTTTGTAAGCATTCACACACACGCACACGCACATTTACACTTTCACTCACACTTCCAGCGTAACTCAATGCAATTTTAGCCCCGATGCCCGTGTGTCTGAAAGCAGACAGTAAGTAAGGTCAACACATGGAAGGAAAGATAGTGACGGCACAATTGTACGATTTAAAATATCAGAAGCTTTCAACTCTTATTGACTGTATTGATTATGTACACAAAGAGAATTGGAAATAATATCTACTAGTACATTCAACTGGGTACTTAATAGAGCAAACTAATGCAGTTCTTAGCTCCTTTGCCACTTATATACCGTGCTATATTTAATATTTAAAAAGTGTATTCATTCCTGATTCAGATGTCGAGCTTATTGTGCCGTTTTCATACTAACTATCTTTGCAAAATTTGTTGTGCACCACTGGCCTTTTCCAATATCCAGAGGTGGAAAGGACTATTGCTTAGGAGCTAGGAATTGAAAATAATCTCCGGCACATGTTAATAGCTTATTATAAAGTGTTGCATTTTTTAACAATTTCAACATCAGGTTGCTTTAATATTTTAAATGTTATGTGATGATTTTCAAATAATATGCTCGGAGACGACTATGTAATGTACTCTTTTACCTTTTTGCAACTTAAGTTACCGTAAAAATTTGGAATATTTCTGAAACCGCGACTAAAGCAATGCAGTTACACAGAGTGAAAAATATAAATGCTTCTCCCGTAAATGTGAATTTAGAAACACCAAGAGTAAAAACGTTAAATTTTGTATCTTACCAAACAGTTGAAAATAATTTAGAAAAAATCAAAAAGTTTGCTGATTTACCCCAAATCTCGCCGTCAGCAAACAGAAGACAAGTATGGTTGCTGGCCACTCGGTCCCTGGCCGAAGAGTGCCTTGTTGCCTGCCCAGGAGTTGCTGAGCTGTCCACGAGCGTGATGGCGCTGGCGTCAGCGGCGTGAAGCAAACCAGCCAAGGATAAATCTGCACGACGCTTTAAGCTGTGGAATGATGAATTACGTCATGAATGACGACACCTTTTTCGAAGCTTCGGATGTTAATTGTTTCTCTCGATGACCCACTTCATCATTTCCGAAGCATTGGGCCGTTCTTGAGTTGGTTGCATATGCCATGACCAAGTGGGGGAACGGCACAGTTGTAATTGTCTTTGTTGTACCTACAAAGGCGAAAACGACATTTCAAATTCTGTGACCAGATTTACAGTGTTTCATTAATGAAAAGATGCTCACACAAGTAAACAGATTCAAATATGCCTAATATGTGAGCATTGTGTCTGCGTAGTCGTGCAAATTCAGACTGAGAAAATTTTAGGTAAAAATCAGACAGTCTTTTTGTAAAAAAGGACTCGCAAGAGCTGACTGATTTTATGACCCTGAACATTTTCAGTCGTAAAATTGTGTAGAAATCAACCTTTTCTTTGCCTGCCACAGATAAGCGGCAGAAAAATAAAAATCTCATTGATACATTCTCTACCGTCTAGCTTTATTAGTGGGTTTACAAACTATTCTTACCTAAAACTTATTTTTCCATCCACTACATTTTAATCCAAATAAACCTTCGCAAAAAACAGATACATTATACATTTCGTTGTAGATAAAAAAAACCGCGATAGTCATATGTTTAAGAACTGGGCGCTAACGCTGGCCTTAAAATTCCACACTGTTTCCATAAAATCGTGAGAAACAACTGACAGTTGAAAGGACTTTTAGAAAATTCGAACCTTTAATAACGGACATCTCAGAAACGGCTTATACCACAAAAGAACTTATTTTAAATAAATTGTATGTTTTAAAGATATCTAATTCTTTATGTGCTGCGTTTTCGTCTATCCCTTAACGTTTATACAAAAATTCCTTCTGAATGAAGAGGGTTTCACAGGTTATTCCCAGAAAATTCAAGATATACATTTTATTTGCCATGTAATTATCTTTAATATACGATATTTTAATCAAAATCGTAGAGCCATTTTTTAAAAATCAAACTTTTTTGAGAAATGTTCCATGTAAAGAGTTATTGAAAATCATTTCTTTTTGGAAGATGCCTAAGTACTATGGGTAGTATTTAACATACTTTTATTTTTGAGTTATGCTGTTCACAGACACACAGATACACACACGGAGCTTCTTATAAAAACTATTTTTTTATCCAGGGGGCCTCAAAACATGTATTTCCGGTGAAATCTATCTATAAATTTTTTTGGGTGAAATGCAACACCTTCTATACCAACTATGTATGTTGTAGAGAAAGTAAAAACATAATAATCTCAAATGTAGGTATAATTAAGATGAACATTTAAATTACCTAATGAATAAACATATTTTACTACTTAAATGTATTGATATAGTTATTAATATTTCACTAAATTAAACTTCATAACATATATTTCAATAAAGTTTTTCAATATTTTGTCAAACTATTCTACACTAATGACGTTAATCTTCATCGGAAGATCTCTTCGAGTGTAGATGCAACAAGAATCCTTCTACAAGGAAAACGCGGTACTTGAACAGAGAGTTAGCATGACTTAGCAGGAGGTAAGGAGTATGTACCGGGAACAAGTTTGAGAAGAGGGGCGGGGCGAACTTCGCAGCAAAGAAGGATTAGTCGCAACTTAGTAAGATGTATTTGTAAGTTGAGTGTAAGACTGGAGATTTTCACGAGAAACAATGTAAACAGGCTGAATAACGCCACCAGCTTAACGAGGCCTGATAGCTTGTAACGAAAAATTGTGGTAGAAATTTTCGTCATAACCATAGTGTGGGAGACAGGGACTGTGCCAAATTAATGTTCATACATCTTGAAAGCGAATTTTTAAAACACTGTTATGGATCAGGGGCATTTAAGCCCGGAGCTTCCAAAATTAACAGCAGCAGTCGCTTGACTACTAAGTTTTTGTGTTGTTATTATAGAAAAACTACAAAACTTGTGTTTTTATCTTCCAGAGAGACGTAACATATTCCATCATGGACTTCCAGTTTTTTTAGCCAGCCAAATCCAAGCTAGAAAAACACATGTCGGAGACATTTTTCCAAGCAGTTTTATATCTGAAAATGTATTTGCTCAAATTTATCTGACATTTTTTGTAATTTATCGACGCTTTTAACTGCTGTGGTCCTTAGTGTCCCATTCTATATTGACCGTGAAAAGCCAGAAATTTTGCTCAGAGGTCTCTTTATATGGCTTAAGGTTTCTTTACATGCCGTAAATCTACGACACGAGTCCAGGGCTTTAATTCTCTTCCAAAGGAAGGCATTCTAAGGATTTTTACGCCCCCCAAAGACATTCATCGCCCTCCACTAGGTTAGAACCCGCGACCTCAGGAACGAGAGGCTAGCATGGTAACCACTACACCACGGAGGACAACAAAATTATCTGACGAGGAAATATTAAGTAATTAAATGAATCGCATATTTCTAAGAGTACTATATTTGTTGTGTAGGATTTCGAGAAAATCGGAATTGCGGAAAATCTTGTATATAATGCTAGTTTGGGGTAGAGATATTTTCTTCAAAGTCTTCGAGTCGCATGCTTTAAATATGCTGAACCTAAATATAAAGTTAGATGTGTATCGAAAATTTATTTTTTAGCTATGCTGTTCAGACAGACGGACACGAACACGGACGGAGCTTTTACTAAAAACTGTTTTTGTACAGGGACCTCAAAACATGTATTTTGGTGAAATCTCGATATTAAATTTTTGGATGGAATGCAAAATTATAAAGAATTAATGAAATAACATTTAAAAAAATACGTAACATGAATGCTATTGACCTAAGGTAATCATAATTAAAAAACTATGTAAAATCAGTATAATTATTTAATACGTATTGATATTTGATGATTTGAGAATAATACAAGGATTAATATCATATAAAAGCAAATCAAACATGCAGCACTGTACATTGTAATGGAACATATGGAACAATAGATGGTTAAAAATACCTTACTTTCTCCACCTCTGTCTACGTGATGAACAGTACAAATCACTTTAGCCTACTGTTTCTTTCTTATACATACAAATGATAGTTAATGACGTATGGTGTATAACCAGCAGCGGAGGGGCAATTTGCACCTCGACCTAAGGAGATATTTTGTGACTAACTGGGCGCCCATGGGGGGGAGGGTTGAGGTGAGAAGAGACAAAGGCGGCCAGATCAGGAATCACGACAGAGCAGAGAGCAGGATTTCTACATTTTCCAGGTTGAAACTCCCAGTTTGGCAGCAAGTACAACCGGCTCCCCTCTGCAGGCTTGCAAGTCCCTCTGGGGGGCCCGGGACTCGTAGACCGCCCCGATTCTGGTAAACGAAGTGTCACAGAGAGCATCCTTTATTCCTGCCATGCAACGCCGACACTTACAACCTTAAACAACCAAACAGAGAAAGGTAAAGTGAAATGAGAAAAGAGGTGAAAAAGGGGCCGAAAATTCTGGGGATTCGCATAAAGACCTAGGGAAACCCTGAAACAAACTATGTCAGGAAGTTTGGCCGCGGGAATCGAATTCACGACTTCCCGAATGTGAGTCTCACGCTAACGCCTGGGCCACCTCGCTTGGTAACGAGTGTCTAAATACGTAATGAAAGTTTGGCTGGATTAAGAAATAGTAACAGAGGGATACGCTTTAATAGAAGAGCGAGTAGAGAAATTCATTTGAATGCAACACTTCATTTTTCAGTCTCAAGTCTGAGCAAAAATTTTAGGTAATCTTAAAGTTTTTATACAGCCTGGAGTATTTTAAGGCAGTGTATGACTTGCAAACATACGGACAAATCGACGTTTCTCTTTAATGGCATCGCATAGGCCGTCTTTCTGTTGTATGTGTGAGAGAGACAGGAAATGAACGGCCGACATTTGCAAATTTTCTGTAGCGCCCCTAATGCAGATCCTTTGTTAGCAAGGGGCTGACAGCTGTTAACGGTTTCGAATCAGTAGCAGCGCACTACGCTCTTGTCCGAAATCTCCCCCTTTGTTCCTCTTCCATCAACGTCTGTAGCAATTGTACCGACTTAAAGCGTAGCCTTCTTAAACAGACAAAAACGAGACCTCTAATCATCATTACAGTAGGCCGTGAAGTTCCTTTTCGACTGAGTTTTTGTCTCACTTGCAAACATTTCTTACGCCGAACAAACGCCGCTGAAAGCCTACCAGATTTTCAGATCAGATGGACCTGTCTCTTTGCCATATATTAGCTTAAATCTAGGGCCAGCGTGGGCAAAAAAGGCACGGCTCTGCCAAACGAGATAACTCAGTGACAGCACTAAAGCTACCTATGCAAGGAATTGGGCTTAAAGGGAGATTCGAAAATTATAACAAATTACATGTTTTTTTCCCTACCACATACATAGTGGGTAGAGAAGGTATTGAATTTCACAAAAAATTCTATAACGAGATTGTACCGGAAATACATGTTTGAGGTCCCCTTAAAATATAAAAGGGATTTTTAGAAAAATACCTATCCGTCCGTACGTCCTTGGTGTGTGTGAACAGCGTATTAAAAAACGAAAGTGGGATCAACATCAAGCTTGGTATTTAAGTTTAGCACTTTATAAAGATGCGACACGAAAATTTTAAAGAAAATCCCTCTACCGCCAACCACCTTTTACATGGAATATTTTTCGAGATTTCTAATTTTCTAAAAAAATGCTTGACAACTGTGATTAAAATATCATACATTAAAAATATTTAAATAGTAAATAAAATATACATCTTGAATTGTTTTGAGAATAGCCTTTGAGGTACTCTTCATTCAGAAGGAATTTTGCATAATCTTGTTTCGTATAGCTGGTAAGCGTTAAGCAATAGACAAAAATATACTGCAAAAGAAACGTAGACCCCTTTAAAGCACACGATTTATTTCAAATACTTCTTTTGCGGCATCTGTCATTTCCGAGATATACGTTATTAATGGTTTGAATTGTTAAATATTTGGCCATTATTTTGAAGTCGTTTCAACATTCAGTCTTTTCTCTGAAACTTTAAGGCCAGCATATAACGTGCAGTTCTTAAACATTTGACTATCGCTGTTCCCTTTGTGTCTATAACGAAATGTATAATGTAGCTATTTCTGCAAAGGTTTATTTGAATTAAAATTAAGTAGATATAACATAAGCTTTACTAAAACTAGTTTGCATATACACTAGTAAACGATAGAGGGTAGAGAAATCATATGAATGTATCACAGATCACATCAGATTTTTTTTAGTTTTTATCCTGTCATTTGTCATTATAGTAGGAATATTGCAAATATATTATTAAAAATATATAAATTTGAGAATGATACTGTATCTACAATTTTATAGAGTGAACTCTGCACCATTTAACAGAAAGAAATCATAGTTTAAAGTAGAGAGGTAAACCTTACCCCATATTTTTATGGACATTTTGCTAAACAGATTGCTACCACTGTTAATTTTGGCAGCTTCTGTGTGCCTAAACGATGTGTTTTGTTCTTTGCAAATATATGTGAGTTTTTTCTGCATTAATTTTGCTTTGAACAGCTGTCTTTCCCTGTGAATAACATTTTTTGCCCTAAATGCCCCATTTTTAGGAAACTTTTGAAAATAGCTGAATTAAATTATGGACGATAAAAGTAACTATTAAGAGATATTTTGGATCTACTTTGGTCTTAATAATATGGTTGGTAATTTTTAAAATATATAGTTACTGATAGGTTTTAACAAACAGATGATGGAATTCAGAAAGGCATCCTATCTTCCTCGATAAAGAAACTTATTCTATACAATGTGAACACTTAAGTTACAAGCCATGCATCTACCTTCTGTAAAAGTTTCAATCTGATATCTTAAATAGTGTCCGAGATAATGGAAATAAATGTAACAGATTTAACAATTGGCGAGATGGGGCTTTTAATCTTTCCATAAATTTTAGTTCTACTTGACAAAATCGTCAACTGTTAATCTCAGGTATATAGCTAATTAAGGTACAGTCATAAAATTCCATTTATGAAACTTTATTTTTGAATTATTATTTATAACAAAAGCACTCGTTCCTTCTGGATCCAACGTCTAATTCGAAATTACCAGCCGCATGCCAATCACCGCGAGTTGCAACCTTTGCATTTTTGCACGAAATGACTGCAATTCACCGGAGATAATCGAATATTTTGGATTTGAAGCTTATTGGTTGTTTCGCTTTAAGGGCAGAGGGCTCGAAAGTTTTTCAGATAGTCGAGAATTTTTGGGGCATTCCTCGTGTTGGAATTCAGTTTGTTATCATTGCCCGCCATGGGCAGGTGTTGAATGAGAGGAGATATATAATAACTCCTGTATATTAGTATCTTCCAGTATAAAATACATTAACTTCTGTAATATAATGAATTTTAAGATGCCAAAGGCTTTATTTTTGCAGGAAAAATGAAAGCATTATACCTACCACTTGGACCAGTTATGTCAGAATCATAATTGTAAACTGTCTTATGAGAAGTCAAAGCATTTAAAGCAAGGGATTCACGACGTTTCAAGTTAGTCAATGGAAATACAATAGAGGAATTGTTTTATTTAATTCTCTACTGATATTTGCTCTGAACATGAAAATGGTATTGTATATCAAACTCCCAGTACTTAAACGATATGCGGTTTAATCCAAGAAACCTTAAGAAATAAAACAAAGCGAGATAGAAAACCAAAATTTAGAAAATAATGCCTATGTCAATTTTAACCTCCCATGGAAACTTTAATTTTTAAGGGGCAACAATGGAGAATACAAAACGCAAGATCAAATTACGTACAATATTAGATAAAGTACAAAATGAAGATATAAGAAGAGACCTGAATATATACAGGTTAAGTTGAGACTGTACAGTATCTCCAAAACTAAGCGTTGTAGAAAGGAATGTCTGGAGTAAAAGTTGCCTGATATTATGGGAAAAAATAAATGTCATTAGTCGTAGTTTATTTGGAGGACGTTGTGATGGTCGTTTTAGGGTAAATTTAATTCTCTTAAATGGAAACCTAACTTTTTATATTGTTTTCTTACTCCTCATAAAAAACTAAACAACATTTGTGTAAAGTACTTTGCAGTTGTTCTTGCACCAACGTAAATAACAAGAAAATTCTGCATGATTGTGTACGAAGAGCGTAATGAGTGATTGGGCCACCCATGTATGATCATTTGAGGGTCACGTTACGTTTCATAATTGGGAACCAACACTCTTTATTTTATTTCCCTATTCCTCATCGAAAAATAAACAGTTTTCTATAAACCATTTTATAAGAAAACAACATACCAAATGTAGATTTCCATTTAAAAACATAAATTTACCGTAAAATGACCATCATAACGTCCTCCAAACAAAACACAACTAATGGCACATACGTTTCCCCATAATATCAATCAACTTTTATTAAGGACATTTCTTTCCACAACGCATAGTTTTGGAGATACTGTACAGCCTCAACTTAAATGGACCACCCTGCATACAATTTCATTAGTGACAGAATACGAGAAAATAAACAGGTTTAGAATCAACGTAGAAAGTATAGAGAGGAAAGAATTGTTAAACAAACAATGTAATAATATAAATTAGATAAAAAGAGTAACAGGACGCCACAGAAATTGATAGCTGGAGTAAAAAGAAACAGAAGAAGAAAAAGTTGTTCTATGCACTACCATACATCTAATGTCTGCCGTATTATTCACCTAACGACCCACATTAATAATAACACCCCTGGAAGTAACGCACTCCTGCAGCGCAGAAGTTAGAGAAGTTGCCGCACCATCAGGGGTGCGTACCACAATAGCAAAACATTAACATTGCACCGCTCCCTTCGAGCGATTATATCCATTGGCAGTGCTGCATTACTTGAAACAATTTTCAGCAAAGGCAGTAACAGTAAAAAAATGATCTAAAAATTAAATAAAAATATGTAATATTATATACTTTAATACTTTCTCTATTTGTTACTTACAGTAAGTGAAGGAAGTGTTTTCCACCCAAAATTTAAAACAGATATTTTGGGGTAAGATAGGTCCTGAACCCCCTCTCAAATATAAATTTTCAGATAAATAACATACTTTGTATTTAAATTCAACATCTTCCGAAGATGTGACTCAAAGGTTTTCAAGAAAATACACCACCCCTAACTATGATTTGCATTGAAATCTTTAATAGCTTTTTATTTTCTCAAAAATTGTAATGATTCTTATTTTATAAAATATTTTAAGGATATGGACTAATATGATCCATATCCTTAATTATCTATAAATACCTTGTTAAGTTTACTTCATTCTGAATGCATTGCATATAATTTTTGTATTATCGGTAAACCACTACAGATAACACAGAACCTTACTTCGCGAAAAGGTATATATTTTTAAACTAATACATTACTTTATGTAATTGGTGGGGAAACATTAAAGTGATATTCGTTGTGTTTGATTCTAATTTTCCAATCATGTTTGTCACAGGTCGAAATAGGGGACACCGCAACTGGTCACAACGGTACCTATCCTACCGCTATTTTGACCCGTGGGACACCAACTATTATGTCACGGGTAAAACAAGGGATGAGACTAAGTGTTTCTAAGGGATTAAGTGTCACTATATGTCACAGGTAACTGGAGGGGCAGATCAGAGGAGGAAAGGGGTGTGGCAGCCCCGACATGTGATAGGAGACCCGTGTGTCTACAACACATGCAAATTCTAACTTAAGGTTTCATACTCGAACCAGAGCATTCGCTGACCAAGGAAGAAAACGCAGGATGGAGAAGGTCTTTAAGGTTTCCTATGCTCTATAGTACATGCATATGGTCCCAAACAATTACAGGCTAGCTCCCACGACTTTATAAATGTATAACTTATTATAGACATGGCTCGAGGCCGGAAATGAGATTACAGAATAAATAAGTGAGGTGTGGAGGGTGGATGAAGCATAGCGCCCGTTATTACATCTTAAACTAATACTTTGCAAAACGTGGTCATCAAGTGATCAGAGCGGCGTGATTTCCCGCTTCAATACTTCCAAAATCGACCATATGGTATAAAACCCGGGGTTTATAGACAAAACCTGACTAGACACGCCACTACGTCATTATTTAGTTGAACGTCCTCGCTGCAACTCAGTTATTTGCCGGGCATTAGCTCGAGGTTGAATGTCATCTGACACAGCGTCTTCCGAGCTCGCAACTTGGCTACCGTATGGTAGCTTTATGTTCCGGGTAAAACAATTTAGAATTATAAGGCGAAAACCTACACATTGATATAAAAATAACGTTAACGCCAGCTGCACCGCGACATGCTTTTTAATGTTAATTCACCATTCTTTTGTTTCTCTTGATATCAAACAGAGTGCACTGTATTCAAAAGCCAGCATTTAATAACCCACATTTTAAAAATGTATGTATGTCTTCTGTATCCAACACCTACAACGAAATGTACAATGAAAGAATTTCTGTATATGTTTGTCTCGATTAACATGAAGTGGATAGAAAAATAAAATTTTATGGATTACCGGTAAGAATGAAAGTAGGTGGGGAATTTAATGTCATGCCATGTTACCGTGGTAGCTCAGCTGGTTACAACAACGGTATGATAAACCAAAGATCCGTAGTTGAAATCCTGGCTATGGTATTGAATTTTTCACTCTGATTCTACGTTTTTAAATTTAGCCTATACACTTTTTGTGTAAAATGACAATTAATTAATATAATAATACATTGTAGAGAAGACATAAACTAAATGACTGTGAATGCAGAAAGTCATATAAATGTACGAGAGCCTATATTTTTGGCGCTTTTGCTTTTAATATTCGTGAGGGCAGAAATTAAAAATCAGATGAAGAGAGTTGTATTATATTCACACGTTTCTGCATGTTTATTACCTGATTGTAATTATTGGAGCATTGCAAGGGACAGTTAGTTATTCTACGCGCTTGAATTGTGATTTTAATCGTTTGTATCACATTTGGGTCACATTTGGTATATATCGATATTAAACTTTACAGCACGAATAACAAAAATGACTAATATTATTTTCCATACGATTCACGTCAGCGTTTGTTCTTTAACACTGTTAGTCAACATTATTCACGCATTTGTTATGTTAATTAAGAAAATATTGCATTAATTAAATTATTGGCAGTGTTGTTTAACAACAACACATTAACGTTTTCCCAATTAAAGGTTTCGTTAACTTACTTTGGTTAATATTTCACACTTAGCTTCTCAAAAAGTTCTTACCAAAACCCATTTTTTTCGAGTATTAGTTCATATGATCGTTAGAGAGAGCTTTATCTCTAATTTAAATAGCAGAGTAAACATCCAAAATATAAAGATATGAATTTAAGCTTTACTTAAGAAATTCAGGGGTAGTGCCAGTAATTAGGCACACCTGCTCCTTTTTTAATTATTACTTTCTCTACCACGCACTTAGTGAATAAAGCATTTATTGCATTCCACCCAATAATTCAGTATATAGATTTCAGCGAAAATACATATTTTGAGATGCTCTGAATAAAAAGAAATATAAAAGGATCCGTGTTGTTTATGAGGAGTATAACTCAAAAACGAAATTATCGATAACTAGAAAACTTGGTATTTAAGTTCCATACTTTTACACGATACGACACTAAGATTTTCAACAAAAACCACACCCAAAACTACCCTTTATATGAAAAACCTTTCGAATTTTTTTTATTTTCCGCATAATAGCTCTAACAATTTTGATCACAATATTACATATTTAAGATATTTATATGATAAATATAATGTATATATTAAACTACCTGGGAATAGCCCGTGAATTAGTTTTCATTTGGAAGGAATTTTGTATAATTTTTGTGTATAACTGGTAAACGAATACGCACTACAAAAACATGCAGATCTCTTTAACACAGAAATAAACGATAGTGGTAGAAAAAATAATGTGAATGAAACACATCGGTCTTTTTAATTTCTATAGCCCCATTTAACTTCTGTAATTATAGGGCTTTGACTTGAGAAACTACTTATGGTGTGTTTACACTCTGAGACGTAGATTTTATTATTATTATACATACACTTGCAATCACTACTACACTAATACTTCTAGACCTTGTGTAGAATAGGCGATTGTGGAAAAACATTTCACCACAGCTGAAAATCGAACCTGGGAACTCCGGTTTGAGAAACCACAATGTTTCTCTTTTACACAGTAATTTTCTAGCAATAAGCGATTTGAAAAATAAGTTATCAGTTCTTTGAAAGAATGGCGATTATAATTATAATAGTGATAATAATTATGTCAATAACGATACTTATAATAATAGTAATAATAAATTTAACTGGGAATGTTTCTGATTGTACCTAAGGGAATGCGAGAGAGATGGTCTAAAGCAGCGGTAAGCAATGTATATTGCCAGAACAATACTTTAATTTACCATGTACAGTACAGTATGTATGAAGACTATTTTTGCTATGTAAACGTACGTAGTAGATAAAGAAGGTATTGCATTCCACCCAAAAATTCAATACCGAGATTTCACACGAATTTCTATACACTTGTACAAACTATTTTTACAAACGCTTATTCTCCATATCCTTCATGTTAATCCAGATATCGAAATGTTAATCTATTGCTAACTTTCTTGTAGATGCAAGGGGAATATGGTAGACTTTAAGCGATAGTCAAACATTTTAAGAGCTGGTTGCTATGTGGAGTATTCCATCCTCTTTGCATTACCAGTACAAAAAAAATGAATAACGAATTTGAGAAAAAGTATAATTATTGGGAAATTTAAGAGAATAACAAGCAATATCTCTAAAATGGTTCACTCAACAAAAAATGTATATGACATAAATTGTGTATTTTAACGCGATCTACATTTTTTGTGTAGTAAAATTTTGTCTATCTCTGATGGTTTACCAGTTATGCAAAAGTCGTTCACAATGGAAAATACTTTTGGAGACATTCCCGGAAACTTCAAGATATACATTTTATTTGTCATGAAAGTATCTTAAACATATGATATTTTTATTAAAATCGTTAGTCATTTTTGATGAAATTAAAATTTTCGAAAAATGTTCCATGTAAAGGGTAATCTGGGGTGGGGGGATTTTCTTGAAAACCTTCGTGTTGCATCTCTGGAAGATACTGAACGTAAATACCAAGTTTGGTGTTTATCCGACTGTTCGTTTCTGAGTTATGCTGTTCACAGACACACACACACACGGACATGTTTCCAATAATGCTTTTTTTTTTGGATTCAGGGGGTCTCAAAACATATATTTCAAGTGAAATCTCGGTATCGAATTTTTGGGTGGAATACAATACTTCCCCTACTTACTATACGTAGTAGAGAAAGTAATTAAAAGTCTGATACGTATCTAACTTGGTTACATTTCGTTTCATTTACTTCCTTCATCCCATACCAGACTTCGGGCTGATCACCCATCCTGGATGCTCTGTCTGATCCATGAGTGTCTGCTCCTCGACGGGTCTCTGACCCCAGGCACCCGCTTGTAAGTCCTGTGGGGTGTAAATCCTACATAAGAGGAGGGTAAATAGATAATGAATGAAAAGAGTAATCTTAAGCTATAAACGAAAACATACCACGCACAAATGTAGATCTCTTTAAACATACAATTTATTTCAATTTTTTTCTTTGGCATAAGCCATTCCTGAAATATCCGTTATTAATGGTCAGAATTATTCATTACTCGGTATTATTTTAAAGTCCTGTCAACATTCAGTTGTTTCTCGCGATTGCATGGAAACAGCGTCATTGACTATCTGCAAAGGTTTATTTAGATTAAAATGTAATTGACATAAAAATAAGCTTTAGTAAGAACACTTTGTATATCCAGGGTAGAGAATGTCATGTGAATGTATCACATCCGATTGTTTTTCATTTGTACAGCACTCTAACTTCTGTCGCAACTTTGACTTGAGAAACAACGAATAGTGTTTTTACTCGCTGAACAGTGAACCACTGAATGTTGTCAGTAAAGCTAATTAGCTTTGTTAATTAACTCTGTGTACTTAATTTGTTTATTAACATTGTTTATCAACTTCATTGTGGACTCATCGTCAGGCTGGTGGAAGTTTAGTTGTGCCATAGAAGAGACAACTGAAAGCTGATGCTCACCTTACAAGCTGAAGTTACGTTAAAGTTACATTACATTCTCTATTATAAAATGTTTAAAATATAAAATATACTAACACTAATTAAAATACATATAGTTCACATGTCACAGTGGTATTGCTCAGCTACGGTAAATACAGACATTTTTTATTCTACCTGTAACTAACTTTTCCATGGAAAATGTCTCGTTATTTTTATTTGTTCAAAAAATAGAGTATTTTAAATACAGTATTTTCACTTATCTGCTAACTAATAAAATGCAAACTCTAAATTTTCTATGAATAACCCGTGAGGGCCTGTAGATTCCGTATTATATAATTTTAACTGGAAAAACATAGGAGATACACCACTTGAAGTAACGTTTGTTGAAATGACGTTCAAATATGCAGAGCTAAGATTTAGGATAGGATAGGATAGAAAAGAAACGAAGGGGACTCAGCAACTTGACCTATGCAGATATTTTATGCCTGTGCCCTCTGATGGAGTACTCCGGGAGGGAGGAACGAGGTGAGATGAGACAGAGGGCAACCGACAGGCAAAGGGCAGGGTCTATAACGTTTACAGATTTGAACTCACCGGGTGGTTGCTGGTACAGCCAGCTCTCCCCCGCCCCTCTCCCCTGTGAGACCTGGGTCCCGCTCGCAGTCCAAAGATTTACTCAGAGCAACATTTTGCCCTACCGAGACCTCTCGCTGACACTTGTAACTGTGAAAGTAACCAAGCAGTTGAAAGATGAAGTGAAATTAGAATGAAGATGAAATGGAGGGACAGCAAATTCGGGGAATGTAATGATTCTTTCCAGCATTCGCCTGGCAACCCCAGGGAACCCCGGGGGTCACAAAGGTCGGCCATAGGAATCGAACCCACGACCTCCGCTGGATCATTCTGCTCGGGCTAAAAGTTAGTGTTGATTAGTTTTCTCGGATAAGGTAAAACTACGGAAAAAATCGTATCCAGGTAGCTCACTGTAACCGATATTCGAACTCGGAACCTCTTGAATGTGAGTTAGGCCACGAAGGTGGTCTGCAGAAACCGATAACACACACACACAAAAGAGCGAATGAATATATCGTTGAAATTTATAATTTACTGAAATAATTCTTGTGACATGAAACTATTGTTATTAGTTTTAACCTTTGTCATGTTTTGAGTTATTTCTTGTAATGTCATGCAAAGCGACCCACTTTTCTTGATTTAATTCCTAATTTCCGTTGTATCTGCAACGAAATGTATAATGGAACTATTTCTGCGAACGCTTGTCTCAATTAACATAAAGTATATAGGAAATATAGACCTTTATAAATCCAGCGGGATGATTCAGGCGAAAACATCTGTGGCCCGCATTCGGGAGGTACCGGGTACAATTCCTGGTGGCCGCCCGCTCTGGGCATAGATTTTACCGTGGTTTTTTTTTGGTTAACAAGGCGAATGCTGGAATGGAACATTCTACCATGGCTCTTTTCTCTCCATTTCTTCTCATTTCATTTCCCTGTTTCACGTTATAGGTTCGACGGCGACGAGTAGATAGCTCAGGGCCTTGCGCTTTGGAAATCCTCCGTTCCGTCAGATGACAGCCGTTCGAGTCTCCACTGCTGGGTCGAGCTTTCCCCGGTCTCCACCGGAGGGGAGAGTCACTGTCGACCCAACTTTCCGGTTTTTTGGATTTTCTCTGCCGGATTTCCATCTCCCGGACAGAAACCGGTAGTTCGTGGTTCAAATTCCGAAGAAAGAATTGTATTTTTACTTTCTCTATTGTGTACTTATAAATACAGGAAGTATGGCAAATAAAATGAATATCAATTAATTTTTAGGGAATAGTCTGTGAAGTTCTCATTCCGAATGACATTGTATAATTAGTAAACCATTAGAGATAGACGAAATCTTACCACACAAAAAATGTAGATATCCTTGAACTACACAATTTATGGCAAATAAGAAATACTCTTCGCTATTGGTTTGAAGTTTCAAATACTTAGTCTTCTCAAGTGCATAATCTCTAATTATTACTTTACTACGTTAGTATTGCATTCCACCAAAAAAATTGATATAGAGATTTCCCCGGAATTACATGTCTTAAAGCCCCTGAATAAAAAAAAAGCATTTTTAGAAAAACATCCGTATGTGTGTCTGTCAACAGCATAACTCAAAAACGAAAAGTTGGATAAATACCAAACTTGATATTTACGTTAAGTATCTTTCAAAGATACGTCATGAAGAAGATTTCAAGAAAATCAAGAAAATATTTCAAGAAAATTCCCCCAACCCAGACTACCCTTTACATGGAACATTTTTAGAATGTTTTGATTTTATCAAAATTGGCTCTAACGATTTTGATTAAAATGTCATATTTCAACATACTTTCATGACAAATAAAACGTATATATAAATTTTCTGGGAATGCCCCCCAAAACCCTGTTCATTGTGAATGATTTTTGTATAACCGATTCACCGTAAGAGATAGACAAAATTTTACTACACAAAAAATGTAGAGCTCAATAAAACACACGATTTATGTTATATAATTTTTTGTCGAGTGAACCATTTCCCAGATATTCCTTTTTATTTGTTTGAACTTTTTAATTTTATACATTTTCTCAAATGGTAATTCGTTATTCGTTTTTTTTAATGTCCTGGACATGCAAATAGGATGTAATGTCCCACATAGCAACCAGTTTTTAAAATTTTGACTATCGCTTAAAGCTTACCATATTCTCCTTGCACATACAAGAAAATTGGTAATAATGTTCTACAAAGGTTTCCCCAATTAACATGAAGTAGATGGAGAATAAGCGTTTGTAAAAATAATAGTTTGTACAAGAGCAGAGAAATTTACATGGACGTAATACATAAGAATTTTTTCCTTTAGTTTCATGAAAATACAAAGAGAACGAAACTTCAAAACCATCAAATAGCCACCTGCTCTTAAAACATTTGACTATTGCTTAAGGTACTGCATTCCGGTAATTTCCTTGTATCTACAAGGACATATATAATAAAGCTATTTCTGCAAATGTTTATGTCAATTAATGTAAAGGAGACAGAAGAATAAGCCTTTATAATAACAGTCTGCTGAAGAATGGTAGACAAGGTAATGCGAATGTAACGCTTTATATTTGTAATTCTCTGCAGCACAACTAATGTATACCCTTGCGGATAGTCTAAGCAATCCCTGCATTAAAAGTAATTATCTACTTTTGCTTGATGAACGGCCATTAACTTGGTAAAATAATTCACGAATCTAAATAAATGTCTGCTAGAATTTACTTTGTCAGTCCCATTTTCTACAGAATCCAAGTAGAAAACATCGTGCTTTTTCCAAGTTAAAATTTAGGTCATTTAATGCTAGTTAAATACCATTATTAAATACAGTCTTTTAAGTACACTTAAAGCAATTAAACACAAAGTACATCGGTGGAATGAATTGTGGAGAAATGGAGTGACATGGTGAACCAAAGAGCTTTTAATTTTTCGTCCTCTGTGTAGGCGTTGGAATTTGCGGTTCTTTAGTGCAGAAAACAGCAGTGATGACACGGCTTTGAATTATTCAAAAGCTGCCCCTGATGAACAATAGGTCCCTTTTCAGCATTGTTGTCCAAATAAGGCAAGTGCTATGAAGAACTAGCCCCAAAGTGTAAGTGGCCGGCTGTTGAAGAGCTAATAACGCCATTACTATGAACGGCGGGGAGTGCCAATTTCCTGATGGATCCATCCACCGCTAATTCAACATTCTTCAACCAGGGAATTGCTACTCTCCTCCCACGTGCTTAGCTGAGTGTGATAAATATACATGTCACCTCGGTAACACTGTTTTGACGAATATTGCAGGTTTAGGAGTCCGTGAGTAATATACAGACTGATATTTTATTACATATTTGCGTTATTCCGTTGACCGGAGATTCCACACAGTGTCGTTAACTCTGTGACTCCATATTTTCTCCCTCTTCCCCTTTCGCTCCATCTCGCTGTGTCCCTGTCCATTCAATCTTCCATTTCTTCCATGCACTCAACTCTCCCACATTTGGCTTCTCTTCATCTCCCCTCTCTCTGTGTAATGCTCATATCATATTTTGTTTTCTGGGGTTTAATAAAAATTCAAACGTAAGTAAACCAGACACCACACAAACTTGGGTCTCTTCCTTATGCTTACAATGGATTCGCTACCATATAGTTTGTCATAGTTACTGATTTGCGTCCAGCAGAGAAAGTATTGTTTACTATCCAAACTTTTGACATAGTGATTTTTTCGGATACACAAGTTTTGAGTTCCGTGAAAGGCACAGAAAATATTTTATAAAAATGTCATCTGTGTATGTCTGCACTGTGAGGAATAAACAGAAAAACAGATAGAAGCTAGATAGGCAGGTAGGTAGATATATTGTTACGAGGCCAGGCCAGGTGTGTTCTTCAACGCTAGCCGGCTTAGGATTGGAGCGAGAGAGAGAGGTGGCCCTCCTGAAAGGAAGCAGTTAGAAGCTAATCGAGACGGATGGCGGTACTTCGAGTCCTTGTCCCCGCTCGACGGTTTATGGAGCTTCCAGAAGGCTCCTGTAGTATAAAAGGAAGTATTCTCCCATTAATACCGTGGAGTGCTGCGTGCTGTTTACTCACAGTACTGCTTGACGAGCGCCAGTGAGTGAGCGAGAGAGAACGAGCCCTGTGTTCGACGCTCTAGTGAATGACTGAAGGGAGCGAAGGATGCTTCGCACGTGGTTTATTGCAACGTTATGTGCCAGTAAAAAGTGAAGTGTGGCTGGGATAAAACCAGACAGCCAGAATAACATGTAAATCCCCTGAGGCTCCTCAACAGAAGGTGAGATTTTTAAAAAGCGTTGATTTATATCACCACAATTGAATTACAAAACATGATGTTTAGAGGGAGGGAGTTTTTCACAAGTGGACGCAGATATCATACAAATACACAGAAACGTAACACTACTAAACAAAAATGAAGTACATAAATTGGTATTTGTAACGCTAAAAGCAACAAGAATTAGCACTAATTTAAGTTATAAAAACAAAGTTTTTAAACAAGTTCTTTAATAACTAACACTCAATTTTAAAACAGACAAAACAATATTTTTCTAAAGTAGGTAACACTTTAAACAAACATTAATTTAAAGCACAGAAAAGTAATTTTAGTTATGGAAGTTCTTTTCTAAAGTGCTACTAATATGGAAACTTTTTCTTTTGTAATTTAAAAATATTGTAGTGCTGCAAAACTATGTATTTATTATATAATTTAATTATGCTCTGTCATCTTCGTCCAAGCTTGTTAGGGTGGTTGAAGGGTAGTTGTTAAATGATTAGATACAGACAACAATACAAAGTCAGATAGTTTAGTTTTGTATTTATTACATCGCGGGGGAAATTTATTTGATTTCTTTTAAATATAATTTAGTGAAACTTCATAATAAAGTTAACGGATTATGTTGAATTCAGAGAAATTTGGATAATTGATATGTTTTTCAGATATGTTTCAGTTAATCTTCTATGTGATAATATTAAAGGCATGATAGTAGTGATAAACGAATTGCCTTATCCTATACCAAAGATAGACGCAAAATATTAATAGATAAACACGACAGTAATATCGCAAAAAGAGGGTCATTTAATGAAGTCTGTTTATGTTTAAGTTAATTATGTTTGTCCATTGTAAGTTGGATCTGTGATAATTCATAAGTATTTTTAAAGTGATTTGTTTACAGCAGGACATTTACAGTTAGCAATTATACAATTATTACTTGAAATAAAGAATCAAGGCGTTTGAGACCAGTATATGATAAACAGCATATAATGTTGCTGTTTGATGTGAGGAGATTGCAGTAATTATTCACGAGTAAGATTATATGGTGTCCCTTTCCGTGACATAGAGCGTTGGAGCGTAGTGTTCCGGTTCGCTGGTAGGAATACTTTCGTTTAGGTTCAGTAAACCACAGCTTCACTGTGATACCTAACGTTGAACTCGCTCTTCTAGTTAACCTCATAGCAGGAGTGCCAACTTTGGAGTATGCATTCTGTTTATATTAAACCTACGGATACAGCTGTAGGTTATACTATGGAGGGAGACACATCGCTCACTGCGACCTAGATATATCTATTGAAATTACAAACTCCTAGGATAAAAGGATGAAGAGAAGGAACCACAGGAGGCTACAGGTTGCAGGACGACAGACGACAGAGTCGCGCGGAAGTCCCAAATAGTTCCAGGATCAAAAACCCGCCACATTGCTGGAACTGCCTAGAGAGGGTAATGAATGACACCGACCAAGCAGCCCTCTTGGGGCAGTGCTCTTTCCTTTGATCAAGCATCGGCGGCTTCTGTCCGTCACCGCCGTATGCTACGAAACTAGAAGCACACCTTAAAGATCGGAAGGAAAGGGAAGGAAATCGTAATAGATGAGAAACCATCCGAGCATTCACCAACCGACCAGGAAAAACCACGAAAAAGACAAGATTAGAGTGAGCGGTGGACGGGAATCAAACCTCGGACCGACCCAATGCGAGATTTTCAGGTTATCGCGGAGCCCCTCAGCATATTAAACCTAAGTCGTAGTAAGTGATCGCGAAAATTAAAACTTACTCAGTTTGGTTCACTGTATTTAACTTATAAAAATATGTACTCATTTCAAGCAAGTGGTGTGAACACTTTTCGGAACTAGACTGATTTCCACTGGAGGAGGAAGAGGAAAATGAATAATTGCAGCTGTCATCTCCCTACGAAACGGAATACTCAATGACATTTTCCACTACAACATGCTTTTCCCAGTAGTAATTTTATACCCTATCTATATGTTTACAAAAACCCTACTAGTCTGCTTCAGCAAAAAGTGACACCCTTAAGTGGAAAGTTAGAATCAGGCACTGAAAAAATACAATGCCATAGCCGGGGTTTAAACCTCGAATCTCTTGGTCCCCGGATTGCTCAGTGGTGATAAGGCAGTATTTTTAACACTTAAATGATTTTCAGGCAAATTATATAATATGTAAATTCAATAACAGCCCGCCTTAAAGCAATATGTGTATGTAATAATTTGTAAAATGTATGTAACAGTCATTGCATATGCTTGTATTATTGTATCCATGTGTAATAATGTTATGTGAATGTATTACGTAATTTAATAATGTAGGAGCTGTGAGAATAATAAGTTAAATGTTGCTAACAATGAGGTAATAATGACGTAACCTTGAGGCAATAATGAGTTTGAGAGTTTAAATGTTATTTGTGATTCTTAGAAGCATTAATGTAATTTTAGTGACAGTTTATACAAAAATAGCCAATCAACAACCAGAAAAAGCTGGAGTTAAATGCAGATATTCTATTGGAGTGGGATTAGCCAATCAGAGACGTGAAATACAGAAATTTACAAGTTTAGACGATTGAAATCTAGTCAGTTGCCTGCAGACAATGATAGCAACCGAATGCATGATGGTACTTGAGAAATTAAATACGTATTCCTGTGAGACGAAAATAGTATATGTATTAAAAAGTGCAAGTATTAGATAAAAGAATCTCACAGATCTCGATATCTGTGAAGTGCTATTTAATTTGTGTCAAGGATTAATAAAAAGGAGTGTTTTAAAACTTAAAATCTGTGTAAGCCTACATTCTTGTCGCATCACGCCCTCCAAGACTTCCATGTCTCTAACAATAATACTGATGCAGCCTAGGCAAACATAAATATTTAGTACTTAAAGAAACAGTTTAATTACAAAGTTAATATTTTTTAAACTTGGGGCAAAGGCCACCTGAAAATACATCTGGGGCGAAGGCTACCGGAAACTGTTTACTATACGTGCGGTTACAACTACTACAAGTTCGGTTCCCCAACAGTTGAAATACAATACACCTTCTTCAAATTGACGCCCAAAGCGTGGTGCAAACAACATAAAGACAATATTTTTTTCAGTTAGAGAACGGGAGATCCGTGGTTCAAATCCCGGCTATGGCATTGATTTCTTCATTCGTCTGATTCTACCTTTCCAACCTTGACCAACATACGGTTTGTATGGAAAAACAATTAATTCCATACCCTGAAGTGTTACATCGTGCAATTTTTGCAGCGATATATCATCTGTTACAGTTATTTCCAAAGCCATTAATTTCACCCTGATTCAGTTTAGTTCTATGGAATTCGGATCACTCGTGTATAGGAGCAAGTCAAGTACTGTCTCCAAAGAAAGCAAAAACGTATTTACATTAAACATTTTGAGGAAGCATTTTTAACACTTAAATGGTTTCATCTAATTATATAATATATACATTCAATAACAGCCCGCCTTAAAGCAATATGCATATAAATAACTTATAAAATGCATGTAACATTCATTGTATTATGTTTATATTATTATGTACATGTTTAATAATGTTATGTGAATGTATTAGGTAATTTATCAATGGAGGAGCTGTGATAATAACAGTTGTTAACAATGAGGTAACCTTGAGGCAATAATGAATTGGAAGGTTTAATAATGCTACAAGTAATTCTTGTAGCAACAATAATGTAATTTTTGAGACAGTTTATAAATAGCCAATCAACAACCAGGAAAAAGCTTAAGTTAAATAAAAACATTCTATTGGAGTAGGATTATCCAATCAGAAACTGAAATAGAGCAGATTATACAAATTCAGAAGTCAGTTACTAGTAGACAGCGTTCCTAACCGGACGCGAGACCCGTCCTCGAGTAGTTTAATACGTATTCAGTGTGAGACAAAATTAGTTTTCGTGTTAAAACGTGCAAGTAATTAATAAAAGAATCTCACAGCTCTCTATATATGTGAAGTGTTATTTAATCGTGTCTAGGATTAATAAAAGGAGTGAAGTAAAAATTATAATTTGTGTAGGTCTACTTTCTTAGTCGCACCACTCCCTGCAAAGAAATTCATGTCTCTAAAAATTAGACTGACGCAGCCGTGGCAAACATAAATAGATATATGTATAATATTTAAAGAAAACATTAAAATACAAAGTTGGTTCTTAAACATTGATACGAAGGCCACCAGGTACCATACGTGCGGTTGCAATTACTTCAACTTCGGCTCCCCAACAGTCGAAATACAATACAACTCCTCCTTTAATACAACCTACTTCAAATTTACGCCCAAAGCGTGGTGCAAACTACGTAATAAAAACTTCTTCAA
The DNA here is from genome assembly GCA_030765065.1 of Deroplatys truncata. Lineage (NCBI taxonomy): Eukaryota > Metazoa > Arthropoda > Insecta > Mantodea > Mantidae > Deroplatys > Deroplatys truncata. Next base: position 163,748,989 of record CM060980.1, read on the forward strand.
TGTTTAGATGTTTTTCTTAAAGTTTGACGTCCTTTAAGCCTGTAGGTCACATCGGATGATGAATGAACGAAATGGTTGAAATGATGCACAAATGGGCCCGGTATCCCTAGAGCTTAGGGATACACTAACCGAGATTCGAACTCGGAAACACTTGACTAAGAGTCAGACATGCCACAGAGATTGACTAATTTTGCTTACTTCATTCCATTTGTATAGTTCTGATATAGAATTGTTGCACTGAACCTCTTTTGTTCTTATGACCACGATATCACTCAGATTTTACGAAAGTTCTATACTGAATTCACTCTTAGGTTGATCCGCGGCATGTGACCAGTGCGCCATGATAGAATACGATAGCAATGCGCGCTTTAAAAGTATTCCCATGCTAATAATTTGAATTTTAGAATGAGTTTATTCTTAAATGGAAATTTAAATTCAGTTTTAGCGTCCCATTCTATATTGGGCGTGAAAGACCAGTAATTTTGCTCAGAGGCCTCTTTGCCAGGCTTGAGGTTCTTCTACGTGCCATAAATATACGACAGGCACCACCGGGTTTACTTCCCTTCCGAAGAAAGCAATGCTAAGTGTTTTTACGCCCGAAAAAATCCATCGCCTTCCGCCGGGTTTGAACCCGTGACCTTGGGAACTAGAGGCTAGCACGGTACCACTAACATTCTTAAATGTTTTAATATTCTATACAAATGCCTAAGAGTTTCTTTAACCCTGATTGATACCGTTAAACAGAGCTACAAGTCCCAACATGCAATTCGTATTAGTCACTAGGCACCCTGGTGTGTGCAGAATATTGTTTATAGCCAGAAACTGGCAGTTTGCCTTTAATATCATGGTGGAGGGTAAATTTGCTCTTGGTTCTTCGTCGACTTACGTAAAGCATAAGGTAAGAAATATGGTTGAATCATTATTGTAAATTATGTGAGAAATGTCCAACACTTCCCGCGAAAGAATTGGTGAAATTAACTTCTGAGTTCACCGCTGTTTCGATTACAGGTACAAACAGTCCTGGCAAAGAAGAATCTGAAACGGAAAAGTGTCTGAAATACGCGATGCACGAATGTGACGATTTTGGGAAGAATGCAATTCACATAAATGTCCAGAATTTCTTTTGAACATGAGCCGCCAACAGTTGATAAAGTGCCACTTCTAGAAAGGGAATAAGCGTAAATTATCCAAACGTCTTACGTAGTTTCTTTTTCGTTCATTTCTTTTATGGACGCTCTTTAACTACTATGGTTCTTAGCGTCCCATTCCATATTGGGCGTGAAAGACCGGTAGTTTTGCTCAGAGGCCCCTTTATGAGGCTAGAGGTTCTTTTACGTGCCGTAAATCTACGACACGGGACCACAGGCTTCACTTCCCTTCCGAAGGAAGCCATGCCAAGGATTTTACACTACGGAGAACGACTAAGCATGTGTGTTGGGCTTGAATATAAACCAATAAGGGATTGGCTCACCCAGAACTGGCGTGGAACGCATATGATTAAGGGGATTGTGCAAACATTAGAAAAGTATGGGCACGTTTCCGAGCATTCGACTGAACCTTGCACCTCCCCTCACTCCCCCGAGGCATTAAGCTTGTGAACAGACAGTAATAACACACGGGATGATACATTTTGTTTTGGATGACGTCATCAGTAGCTTTATGCAAGGCGTGAGTCCTACACATATCCTTTGGTCTGTGGTAAAAAAAAACTTATAAACTATTGGTGCATAACCAGCTAGAATTCCCACGAGGTGAGATAATAGTTATTTATGCAACAGAAGGCGTTTTTTTCACGCGGTGAGAGACTCAGTACTAAAATCTCGCAAATGAAAAAAAGAGGCCTTCAGAACGTGTTGCTTAATTTTTTTTTTCGTTATCAGGAATTTCAGAATTATCAAAAGCATTGGCGTTATATTACTGATTAGCTGCTTTGCTGTGTAGGAGTAAACAAATGTTTGTTTCGTCGCTATCCATTTCTTTACGGAGGGAATTTTAGAGCATGTTATTAATTAAAATTGGTGACGAATATGACGAAGAAAATACATTTGGTACACCAGTTACGTCGGTAAATAATTTTGAATTAGAGAAGCTCCAGCTTCAATACAAAAAGGAGTAATCTTTCGTTGAACACAGTGCAACTAAATTTGTCTTATATTCGCATGATTTTTATCTCGTATTGTTTTGTATTTATATAGCTGCAGCAAACTATTCTTACGAAGTGTATTTCTCTATCTGCTTCAAGTTAATCAAGATAAAGTTTTGCAAAAATAGCTTAATTGCACATTTCGTTGTATGCTCAGTAAGCTTTTATTAATAGCATTTAAACCCCGTTTTTACTCATACGGCACCACAGACAGTATACGAAATAAAATATATTTGAGAAAGAAAATTTCGGGCCGGAAACATTCCAGGCCTAAGTTAAGGTTCTTCTCTGCATTTTCCAATTATGAAGACTGAGGAAAATCTGAAAAAAACTGATTTTATATGGCTTTCTTTACTCTCTATTGGTTATCAGTGGGTAAAAACATTATTCCTACGAAAGCAAATTTTCGATGAATTTCATTTTAATATAAATAAACCTTTACAGAAAGGTTTCGTTACATATTTTGTAATAGAAACAAAGCGAATAGTGACAGTCAAATGTTTTAGAACTGGACGCTGTGTACTGGCCTTAAAAATTCATACAGTTTCTACGAAATCGAGAAAAACAACGGAAAACCAACAGGACTTGAAAATAATGACTTAAGTATTGAACAATTCGAAACATGAACAACGGATATCTCGGAAATGGTTCATGCCAAAGAAAACTTATGCAAAAATAAATTGTGAGTTTCATAGAGATCTATATTTGTTGTGTAGTACACTTCGTCTCTCGGTTAGTGATTACCAGTATGCAAGATTATACACAATTACTTCCGAATGAAGAAGACATTACAGACTACCCTCAGAAATTTTCAGATATACTTTTTATTTGCCATGATGTCTTTTAATATATGGCATTTTAATCAAAATTGTTTGAGTCATTTTTTAGAAAATCAAAAAATACAAATAGTCCTCAATGTAAAGGATAGCTTGGGGTGGGGAATTTTCTTGAAAATTTTGTATCACATTTTTGGAAGGTATTGTCATTGGTATAAATTTCTATTACCTTTCATTTTTACTTTTTCTACTACGTATAATAAGTAGGGGAAGTATTGTATTCCACCCAAAAATTCGATACCGAGATTTCACCGGAAATATATGTTTTGAGGCCCCCTGAATACAAAAAAATCATTTTTAGAAACATGTCCGTGTGTGTGTGTCTGTGAACAGCATAACTCAGGAACGAACAGTCGGATAAACACCAAACTTGGTATTTAGGTTCAGTATCTTCCAGAGATGCGACACGCAGGTTTTCAAAAAAAGCTCCCCACCCCAGATTACCTTTACATGGAACATTTTTCGAAAATTTTAATTTTCTCAAAAATGGCTCTAACGATTTTGATTAAAATATCATATATTTAAGATACTTTCATGGCAAATAAAATGTATATCTTGAATTTCCTGGGAATGTCTCGAAAAGTGTTCTTCACTGTGAACGACTTTTGCATAACTGGTAAACCATAAGAGATAGACACAATTTTACTACACCAAAATTCTAGATCGCGTTAAAATACGCAATTTTTGCCATATACATTTTTTTTATTGAGTGAACTATTTTCGAGATATTGCTCGTTGTTCCCTTAAATTTTCCAATACTTATACTTTTTCTCAAATGGAAATTCGTTATTCATGTTTTTATGTCCTGGACATACAAAGAGAATGGAATGCGCCACATAGCAACCAGCTATTAAAAGATTTGACTATCGCTTAAATACTACCATATTCCCCTTGCACCTGCAAGAAAATTGGCAATAAGATTAACATCTCGATTAACATGAAGCATATGGAGAATGTTTGTACAAGAGTAAAGAAAGTCATGATAGTGTAACACATCAGAATCTTTTTATTTTATGTAGTTCCGATGAAATCGATTATCGTATCAAGTTTTTGGTGAAATGCAATACCGTCTCTACCTACTATGCACATGGTAGACAAAGTCAGAGAGGACGATCCTGGTGGAATTTAATTGCAGACCTCCGGCAGTTCACTAGTCCGAGCATTAACCGTTCTTGGCTACGAATATTCAAACCAATGATAACGGATATCTGGAAAATGGATGATGCAGCAACAAAAATTATTGAAAATAATTCTGTGCCTTAAAGAGATCTACTTTCTTGGTGAAGTAAGCTTCTGTGTATCAGTTATGGTTTACCCGATAGACAACATTTTAAAAAAACTCCTTCCGGACGTAGAGGTTTTCCCAGAAAGTTCAGGATATAAGCTTTGTTTATAATGCATATTCTTAATCATGTTATATTATCTTAAGGGACACTGGGAGTGAATTTGTAGGTGAAAATGACAAAATTTTCGATTTTGGAATTATTTCATATAAATAATCCATATACATTTGTGAATCATTTTGGCCAAACATTTTCACTATCTGCCATTTTTAAAAGCCCAGCGACATGTTTAAATCATCCGTGCGCTTCCTTAAAACTCCACTGGACCCGCCCACTTCTTAATTCTATATGTAAAGCATCATAAGTTGCTAATGTATGCATATTTTTGATTTATTTGGCCGCGTTTTGGGATCACTAGTAATTGCCAACTTTGTGCTTCCATCTGGCACCTAAATGCATAATTATTTACTACGTAATGAACACAAGTTTAGACTTTGAAAAAAAAATATATTTTGGTGCTGTAAGAGTCTATTTCATTAAAATTCTCTCCATTTACCCATATCATCTTATTTTACAGCATTTTACAGTCATTTTAATATGTTATTGGTTGTTTAAGGCTTTGTTTATATATCTATCTTGCAGATCTTTTGATACACTTTGTTATTTATGTACCATATGCAGAATTGAAATCAAACTTTGAGTGAGTTGTTTGAAAATGCTTACTGTAGTGAATGTGAGAGTTCAAATGTGACTACAAATTAGAGAAAGACATGGCTTTGCCCAAAAATTATGTGTGAAAGTGCAACAATTGTGGTTTCAGCCCTACCAGAAATATTGCAGTCCTAGTGTCATTAAACACATACAAATCTAGAGATTTCTATTTGAGATAAACAGAAAAGGTGGAATGCCATTTTTAGAAAATTAATTTTTTACCAATGGAAATGCTATAGTAGAAAACATTCCTGATAAATATGGTACGAAAGGACTATTTATGTAATCGTCAGTCACTGCATGCCAACAGACAACAAAACCCCAGCATACCAAATGTCCAATTGGCACTGGTGCTTTTGCAACAAGAGTATAGCTAATGGTACACATCCTGATACCAGTGATAAAATGTCCATACAGCTTTCTGAGTCAACTGTTTCCAAGATAATGCCTGTTTACCAAAGACTAGCCTTTGCTGAGCTGCTGAATAATGTGTAAGAGATGTTACACAAAATCAACATGAATCGCTGTGTGCCAGGTTATGAAGGAATGTCCAAAAGAAAGTTTTGTATCAAAGAAGAGCATCACAATTGCTGTAACAAATGCTGGTCAAGATTTAATATCGGGTGCTCAGTTACAGAAGAAATGAAAACTATTATAAAGATTTCTATAATTTTCAGAGTATCAAATGTGATTATGAAGAAATGTAATAACAGAGGAAGATATCAGTGTGCTCGATCTTCAACTGAGAAGAAGAAAACAGCTTGCAGGAAGAATAAATTACCAAAAATTAAAAAGGAGGAAGCCAAATAGAAAAATCTGATGTGTTACACTCACATGACTTTCTCTACTCTTGTACAATCTATTTTTACAAACGCCTATTCTCCATATGCTTCATGTTAATCGAGATATCGAGATGTCAATCTTATTGGTAATTTTCTTGTAGATGCAAGGGAAATATGGTAGCTTTTAAGCGATAGTCAAATATTTTAACGCTGGTTGCTATGTGGCGAATTCCATTCTCTTTGCATGTCCAGGACATAAAAAAATGAATAACGAATTTGAGAAGAAGTATAAGTATTGGAAAATTTAAGGAAAAAATAAGCAATATCTCGAAAACGGTTCACTCAACAAAAGAAATGTATATGACATAAGTTGTGTATTTTAATGCGATCTACATTATTTGTGTAGTAAAATTTTGTCTATCTCTTATGGTTTACCAGTTATGCAAAAGTCGTTCACAATGAAGAATACTTTTGGAGACATTCTCAGAAAATTCGAGATATACATTTCATTTCTCATGACATTATCTTAAACATATGATATTTTAATCAAAATCGTTAGAGCCATTTTTGAGAAAATTAAAATTTTCGAAAAATGTTCCATGTAAAGGGTAGTCTGGGGCGGGGGGATTTTCTTGGAAACCTTTGTGTCGCATCTCTGGAAGATACTGAACCTAAATACCAAGTTTGGTGTTTATCCGACTGTTCGTTTTTGAGTTATGCTGTTCACAGACACACAGACACACACACACAGACACACACACACACACACATACACACACAGACACACACACGGACATGTTTCCAAAAATGCTTTTTTTGGATTCAGGAGGCCCCAAAACATGTATTTCCGCTGAAATCTCGGTATCGAATTTTTGGAAGGAATGCAATACTTCCCCTACTTACTATACGTAGTAGAGAAAGTAAAAAGGATAAAAAAGCATATAGCTCAGGACAGTTATAAGTACCTGATAAGCTGTAAATTTAAAAGAATGTGCATGCTTTAAAAATATGTATTTTTTCTCAGTTTTCATTTTTGCACATTAAATTGATTCCTTGCATTTCAGTGTTGCTCTGATTTGTATGTAAATTTGCACACATCTTCTCAAATGTAATACATAAGGATTTAAGGATGCATTTTTATGATTGTTTTACTCATTGGTTCACAAACATTAATTTATACTAAAATTCAAGGAAGATTTTGACATCAATTTCATAAAAAGAAACTTTTACTTCTATACAAATAATAAGATCAACTTCAATAAAATAAATTTCTTTTCGTTGTACTAAAGTATAGCAAAATATCGCTATCACACTTCTCTGACAAATGTTAATGTGCATGGTAGTTTGAAAATTTTTTCTTTGATAATGAAAAATATTCAATTGTATTATCTGAGAAACCATTTGAGCTAGAACTTTGAACTTTTGCACAGTCATTTCTCTATTTACCCATTAATTAAATGTAACAATTTTTCAGTAAATATCTTTCAAAAAAGTTACAAAATTCAGTGCCAGTATCCCTTAAAAATCAGTCACACCTTGATACAACTCGATTCTATGAGAAGAGGAGGTTTGCTGCTACAGACAGGAAAGGATCTGCAAGTTGCAAAAAGGGCACAAAAGTACACAAAAAGACACAAACAGAACTACAAATACACGGGATTATCAATCAGGAGAGTTTTGATATGAAAAGCATACAATTTACTGTTTCCCAGCATAATATTTTGTAAAGCAGTGTTTTTCTCAAAACTTCATTTTCACACATTCAAAATTAACCTTGTGCATGAGGTTTTGTTTAAATACACTAAAATTTCTCAGAATCTGCAGAAGTATCCATTGTAACATTCTATGTGAGAAAAACACGCTTAACACTAACAATATTTTTTAAAAAATAGAATTTTTATGAAAAAATAGTGAGTTTTAAAGATTCAAATTTCTAAAGTGTTAAAAACATTATCATAATTCACTCATCAAAATTTATTGAACTTTCAAATCATAGATTTTTTTGTAACTGCTTCAAAGCTTCAATTCCAAAAATATCAACCAATCTCCTGAACTTTTGAAGCGCGTGGTTAATTTTGATTATGTGATACATTTACATAATAAAATTTATGAAATAATTGATAATTCCCAAAGTATTTATCCAACTTGAATGGCATTTAGTGTTCAAATGAATCTAACAGCAATAGACTCACAGCAAAATTTTCAGAAATATCGATACAATAATTTGGAAATTTGAAAATTCACTCCCAGTATCTCTTAATATTATTAGAGCCATTTTTTAAAAGTAAGAAAATATTTTACATACAGACGTAGTTTGGGGAGAGAGATTTTGTTGTAAACCTTCATATGGTATTCTCGGAAGATGCTGAACTTTACTTTTCGATTTTGGGTAAAGCTATTCACACACATGTATAGGACCTTTTTCTACAAAATATTCTTCTTAGATTCATAAGATTTCAAAATGCATTTCTAGTGAAACGTCGATATCCAATTTTTAGGAGGAATGTAATAGTTTCTCTGCGTACTGAGTACAACTTCGCTTACCACGTGTAAAAATGGACAACTTTGTTAACTCAAGATTGTTTAACAATGTCATTATGTGGAGGTTTATAGTAGTAGTGGTGGTATTTATTAAGTATTTAGTATTACATTAATTGCATAACACAGTCACATGGGTCATAAGACCGTACATGCTCTCTAGATAAATACCTGGTCTGTATACGTGACTTGCAGTATCAACCAGAAAACAACTATTTTTTTACAATCACCGCACTATATACATACATACATATAAAATTGAAAAAAACACACTGAATCACACACTCAAACACACACAGACACACACAGTCGCGCACAAGTACTCAAGCACCACATATGTTTAAAGAAAAATTACATAAACACCTTATCTCTTAGTACACGTACTTCCATTAAGTATGTGCCCAAGCTTGGCCAGTTTTGGCTGTTTAGAATCAAGTCCCAGCATGCTGTCCTCCGTCTGTTGGAAGCCAAAAATACTTCCGGTAATAGTTTTTTCCTAATACCCTCCGTCTGCACGCATGCTGCCAAAATATGCGTCCAGTCTTCTTGTTCCCCGCATAATGGGCAAATCCTCCTGCCATCGTCATCAACAATCTTGCGAGCTTTCCACCCTCCCAACCTAAGCCATGCTATTCCGGTCCTCTGTTTTATACTCAATTCCAAAATATATGTTTCCTTACCCCACCTAGTTTTTATTTCATTTTGTAGCTCCAATGTTGATCTTTGTCTACATTCAGATTCGATTTTCTGTCTGTTTATATCGCATAGTCGTCTTTTGACCTTTCTCACGGCACTGTGTGTATTTTCATTACCCCTTTGCCAGATATCATTTAAGCCAATTTTTGATAATTCGCCTTGCAACCCCGCTGCCCACCATTTTGGATGCTCTATGTTGTTCATTTGATGACGATAACATATTGCTCTCAGAGTTGTTTGATCGCCTTTAATTATTCGCAGCCAGTACCTAACTACGTTTAGTTTAGCAAATACAGCTTCTTCCCAGCATCCTACCTCACGAAGAACTCCGTAGTTTGAAGTACCCCTCCCCAACCCTAGAATGCGCTTCCAGAAATTGCATTGTATTTTATTTACATTATCCACCCTCTCCCATCCCCACACTTCACTGCCGTATAGTAATGAGGACCTAACCATTGCTTCATACATGGTCTGTAATGTTTTTACTGGCATATCTGGTACCCGTGTCAATATCCTTAATACTTCAGAAAGTTGTCCAATCCCTTTGTGTTTTATAAACTCCATGTTCTTGTTCCATTTTCCGCCCATATCAAACCTTACTCCTAAGTAATCGAAGTGTGCACAAAATTCTGTATTGCGATGCAAGTGTGGTAGGAGCATCATTGATAGTTTGATGATAGTGAATAATAGACATAGTATGTACTTAACGCGAGATTAAAATTAATTAATACCAACTGTTGAACATGATGGTTCCAGTAGCAAGATCACTAACATTAATATTCGTGGTGAACTGGCGGTCGATTGTCTACACTTGGCTGTTGGCCTTAAGTATACAACTTACTCTCGTACTTAGCTGCTGCAAGAATTAAAGTATAATAAATATTATAAAAACACTCAAAATTTAAATGTTAAAGTTTAACTATAAAATAAATTATACTCCATGTTTTCAGTAGTAAATATATTCGAATTTAGAGGATGTAATATAATACATGCATATGCCTACAGTAAAACAGGCAAAACATGCAGATAGGCAATGTTACCAGCATCTGTGCAGGAGGTTGAAGTTTCCCGCATGGCAGCATGAACGGGAAGTGAATAAAATATCTTATATGATACATTAATATTACTTTCTTTAACTCTCTATCATTTATTAGTGGGCATTTTTTTCCTTGGGTGGAGGAGAAAATGATTTACTCACTATCCCAACCCCGATGGGAGTGAGGACTGGGAGTGTGGGACTTACCAATTGCCGGCATACCCACTAAAACCTCCTCCACCGGAAGGGAAATATAAACAGGAACAGAGAAATTCAAGGGTTATAATGAGGCAGTACCGAAGTTGCACCTGCGTATTGTTGGAAAGGATATATTGACCGGTGCCGGATGACCTAAGTCAGGTGATAGATAAGGTGCCAGGACGCAAGCATGACCAAGGAACTACATACGCCCATGGGAATTCGGGGTGGCGTAATGAGAGAAGATTGTGAGGGAAGGAGTGATGTAGTGGAAGGCAAGCTAGGCAAAGCCCAGCTTACCAGCGTGATGAATTCGGTGAACTGCTAGAAGTTCTCTGGCTGGCGAGCGCGGCCTCTAGGTGCTGCGTCCTGCCACTACGGTGGCTCTGTGGCTGGTTGTTCATTGAGCTTCCTCAGAAAGAACTTGAGGTCATCCTTGACGATTCTCTGTAGTGTGATGGAAATTCCGCGTATGGTATCATTGAAATCCTTAGTTGCTAGTATCCTGTATAGTTGTTGGAGGTTTCTTGGGTTTGAAGTTCTTGGAGTGCTGTGCTCAAAAAGTGCCTAATCCAAGGCTGCGACCCTTTCTGTGTGGTGGAGTATCTCAGCTTGGAGCTCCTTCAACTTCTTGAAGATCTACGGTTGAGCTGGTGTGGTATTCTGCGTTGATGGTGAAGAGGCCATTTTAATGGATGCTTCACCCTGGACTGGAAACTGCGGAGGTGGCGGTGACTATCGTGTACAAAAGAGCGAGAGTACCGCGCCTGGACTTTGTAATGGCCGAAGTCATTACAGATAGCGCAGTATCGCCGTCGGTGCTGCAAATTGTGTCGTGGGCAGTCGGCAGTCAGCTAGGTGCGCCACAGTGGTGGCAGTACCTCGGATCTCTGGAGCAGGAATCAGCCGTATGACCATACTGGCAACAGCGGCGACATGGAACAGGGCGGATACTCCAACTGGTCTCTGTCTGCAGGGTTTGCACAAACATGGGCAGTCCCGCGTCTAGTGCAGCCGTGTATTCCCAATCCATAAACTCCAACCTCATCAGCTGTGACGGTCCCCATTAGTTGTGATTCTGGCAGCTTTGGTTGCTGAGGGCCAGAATTCCTGGTTGGATCGGAGGAGTGTGGCGGGGAGTTGCCTAGGAACATCCTTGACCACGGCGAAGATACGGGGAGAGAAGCGCTGGCGAGAGGAACTGGAGATGGTGGCGGAGCTGGTGTTTTGGGCTGTGTCGGCTTCCTTGGTTGGCGGCGCTAGAGAGTCGACAGGGGGCGCCGGCTGTGAAGGTTTCTTCTTCCTACCCATGTTGAGCGGTCGAGATCTCAAAGCCAAGTATACGCAAACTATTCTTAATAAAACTTATTTTCCTATATACTACATTTTAATCTAAATAAGCCTTTACAGAAATAGATACAATACACATTTCTTTGTAGATATAAAGGGAACAGTGATAATTAAATGTTTAAGGATGGACGCTATATGCTGACCTTAAAATTCCATACTGTTTCGTGAGAAACAACTGAATGTTGAAATGACTTTTAACGGAATGACCATGAAATGAACCATTCGAAACTTTAATAACGGATATCTCAGAAATAGCTTATGTCAGAAAAAGCTTATTTGAAATAAATTGTGTTTTAAAGAGATCCGTATTTTTTGTGTGGAACGTTTTCGTTCGTTGCTTAATGTTTAATAGTTATATAAGATTATTCAAAATTTCTTACGAACGAAGTGTACTTCACAGGTTATTCCCAGAAAATTCAAGATATGTATTTTATTTGTCATGTTAACATATTTAATACATGGTGTTTTAATAAAAATCGTTAGAGCTGTTGGGGGTGGGGGTATTTTGTTGGAAATGTTGTGTCGATTCCTTGGAAGATACTAAATTAAGTACCAAGTATGGTACTTACCCGACTTTTCGTTTTTGAGTTATGCTGTCCAGAGACACACAACGCGGACATATTTGCTAAAATGCTTTATTTGGATTAATGGGGCTCTAAAACATGTATTTCCGTTGTAATCTCGGTATCGAATTTTTGGGTGGAATGCAATATTTTTCCTATGCAGTATTGAAAGTAAAACGCATTCTCTTTTTAGCTGAAAGACCTTTATATCTAGCGGGAAAACCGCTATATTGGCAACCCTCCATACCACGCTGTATTACGAAAGACCGCAGTAATTTACTTGACTGATGCTCAGATGTTAGACATGCCACAGAGATACAAAACTAAAAAAAAAAACATGCAAGATACTGTGAATTTTTATGAAGTGCTATGAATATAAAAAACGTAGAGAAGAAAGACAAATTTTCCAAATGTTGCGGATGACAGAAGGCGACTTCGCTACATTTGAACGAAATGTGCGCGACAACTCAAGGCATACTTGCATTATATCATCAAGAAACACGACCGGAGTCTCTCTGCAAGCAACTTTCTCATCCGGAACGGAAGTATAACATATGAAGGAAAAAATAGGATAATTGATATCCGTTTTCACTAAGTTTCACTGCGAACAACGAATAAAGAAGGAGGTGGAGAATAAAGAACATCACGCGAGGAGACGGTTTCTAGTTATTGATGATCCCTTTTATGCCGCTTGGATGTGAGACATGCTCTAGATTACCAGATTTACACAGATGAGATTCTTGTGGTCGTCTGTTACAACCGTAAGGTCGATACTGTAGGGAAGGTAATGGATTTCTGCGCCGCACTGTCATTCGTTTCCAAGAGAAAGTTGCAAAGAGTTTTAGGGCATCCGTTAGCATCTGTCTGCGCTAAATTGGAAAATTGAAACTGACACTTTTTAAATGCCGGAAATATTTTCCAACTTAAAGAGGTCAATACAAGTTAAGGAAGAGTTTTCTTGTTCACTTTGGAGAGAAGAAGGAAAGGGACGCCTACTTTATTTATGTTGTTGATGAAACAGCTGGGTTTTTGTGCAGAGCGTTCGCTATATTGCGGGGCCGCGGATCGCACGCTATCCGATCACTGTGTATTAAACTGGGGAATTTTCCACTCTAAATCTCCAGCGTTACTTAGGAGTGATAGCAACATGCACTATAATGAGTACTAACCTTATTATAAGTGTTTTTTTGGGGGGGGGCTTTTTCTACTACGTATAGTAAGACGGGGAAGTATTGCATTCCACCTAAAAATTCGATATCGATATTTCATCGAAAATACAAAGAAAGCATTTTTAAAAAGGTCCGCGTGTGTCTGTGAACAGCATAACTCAAAAACAAAAAGTCGGATAAATACCAAGCTTAGATACGACACGAATATTTTCAATAAAATTGCCCCACCTCATACTACCCTTTACACGTAACATTTTTCGAAAATTATGATTTTATTAAAAATCGCCTTAAAGATTTTGATTAAAATATTGTCGCATGTCATTGGCGAGAGTTTAGCTTATATTGTTTTAGTAATACTTTATTAATTAAGAATTAATTAATCTGAATTTATTGGGATTCGATTCTTACATATTCTTGGAAAAATGCAAGCTTTGTTATAAGCTGATTAAGTAACAGGATGGAAGTGACTAGACTCTTCCGATGGCACTTCCTGTGGACTTTTTAATGCCATCAACTTCCGTTGGGCTACGTGCACATTCGTACTTTGACGTCACACCGGATATTCTAGAACATTTAAGCATTCGGTGCTGATTGGTTAAGTCTACCCACTATCAGGGTGTTGGTTCTCCATATTAGGAGAACGGCTATCATGTTGGAATACCCTTCCGGGACGCCGCTAAATCTATCTAAGGGAATGTAGACCCGACCGTCTTGTCTTTGACCGTCGGGGAAACTTCTACATTGTTGTGTGCATCTTGAAGTTCGCTCCGGACACAACCGGCTACCACTTCATCTCTTACCTCGCCTAGACACACCATGACACATTTCTTAAGGTAATGCTTTGTATTAGTAACCCCATAATCAGAGTAACATTGGCCAGGGTTAATGGAATATATTGCACACCACACCTTTGTAAACCAAACATGCGCAACCAACAAATTACTTAATTTTTCTTAATATATTAGCTTAATTTAAGTCCCGTTGTTATCATTTCCCTACCATCTGCCTTCCTTTTACCACCCTCAAATAGTTATCCCCCCACGTGGCCGAATCATGTTCGCGACAATATCATATGTTTAAGATATCTTAATGGCCAGTGAAATGTATATCATAAATTTTCTGGAAATGTTCCCAAAAGTTCTTTCATTCTGAAGTACCTTTCATAACTGGTAAACCGTAAGACATATGCAAAACGTTGCAGCATAAAGAACGTATATCTCCTTTAAAACTGAGTCGTTTCGGCACAGGTCATTTGAAATTCGCGTTAACTTTGCTGTTCTCATAGTTCGGGCTCTTTGGGTGTGGGTCATGTATAGGTTCCATTTTTCGACAGTCTGAGTTACATCTAGGTTGTTACGAGGAATCCCAGTTATTTGGTTCTAGTCCTCGATATACGTGCTCACATTTCAGGGGTAAGTTTTTCCAATGGCGTAAATGCGTTTCTAAATTGCATTTGGGCAGATTTGGGCTATCCTAACTGACTCGCTTTGGGTGTTGCAAATTCCATATATCTTAAATTTAAACACTTAATGAGTACGCGGAGGCTCAGACGGAAATTATAGATTTTAGCATTTTAATTCTCCTATTATTTCTGTCTGTAAACTTGCCCATTTCAGAATTCATTCATATTGGTAACGTTTAAAGTTTATTTAAATTTCTACATTTTATTTATATTACTGTTACTAATTTCTCAATTTTAGAGAATATCTTAACTGTTATATTTTGGTACCTTTTATCGCGGGTGGCTGTCCAGTTTTATTTAAATTATATCCTCGTTAAAACGTTAAGTGTTATTCCTGTTCCAGTTCTTGTGCATATTTATTTAGAGTTGCGAGCTTCTTCAAGTTGAAGAAGTTGAATTAACACCAAGTTTTGGGCGCCAATTTGAAATAGGTTGTATTGAAGGAGTTATTTTATTGTTGTAAAAGTTTTATTATATTTCAACTGTTGGGGAGCCAAACTTGAAGTGTGTTTGCAACCGCACGTATGGTACCCGGCTTCCGGTAGCCTTTGCCTCAAATGTACTTTCAGGTAGCCTTTGCCCTAAGTTTAAAAAATAATAACTTTGTAAT
Organism: Deroplatys truncata; assembly: GCA_030765065.1. Taxonomy (NCBI): domain Eukaryota; kingdom Metazoa; phylum Arthropoda; class Insecta; order Mantodea; family Mantidae; genus Deroplatys; species Deroplatys truncata. The sequence continues at coordinate 163,764,366 of CM060980.1, forward strand.
TTGACTGTTTCTTTAGGTATTAAATATTTATGTTTGCGTCATTATTATTGTTAGAGACACGTTTCTCTTAGCAGGACGTGATGCGACAAGAATGTAGGCTTACACAGGTTATAATTTTACTTCGCACCTTTTATTAATACTTGATACCATTTAAATAACACTTCACTGACATAGAGAGCTGTGAGATTTTTTTTATTAATTAATTTCACTTTTTAACACGTAAAATTATTTTTCGTCTCACACGAATACATATTAAATCTCTCGAGGCATCTTGCATCCGGTTACAATCACTGTCTGCAGTCAACTGAATTGATTTCAACTGCCTAAACTTGTAAATTTCTGTATTTCAAGTCTCTGATTGGCTAAATCTACTCCAATAGAATACCTTCATTTAACTGATTTTTTTTCCGGTTGTTGATTGGCTATTTTTAAACTATCTCAAAATTTACATGGTTGTTGCTCCAACAATAACTTTCAAATTCATTATTGCCTCAAGGTTACATCATTGTTACTTCATTGTTAGCAACTTTTAACCTATTATTCTCACAGCTCCTACATTATTAAATTACGTAATACATTCATATAACATTATTGAACATGTATACAATAATATAAGCATATGCAAGGAGAGTTACATACATTTTACAAATTCTTACATACACATATTGCTTCAAGGCGGGCTGTTATTGAATTTATATATTATATAATTTGACTGAAATTATTTAAGTGTTAAAATACTGCCTCAAAGTGAGACATTTATACAAGGTTGAGTTGGTACTGCTGGTTTGTTTAGAGCGAGGTCACATCATGTAATTATATTACCACTACTTTTTCTCTGCCTTCCTTGAAAGTTGTATATAAACGCCCACGAGAAATATAAACTGTACACTTATTTTGTATATGCCTTACAACATTTCAATTGTACTATAGCCTGCATACGTAACATTTATTTTATGGTACTGTTAAGTAGTTATTAAACGGACTATGTGATTAAAAGTATCGGAAACCCCCACAAACATACATTTTTCATCTTAGGTGCATTGTGCTGCCACCTACTGCCTGGTACTCATTATCCGCGACCTCAGTAGTCATTAGAGATCCTGAAACAGCAGAATGGGACGCTCCGTGGAACTCACGGACTTCGAACGTGGTCAGATGATTGGGTGTCACTTGTGTCAGAAGTCTGTACACGAGATTTTCACACTCCTAAACATCCCTAGGTACACTGTTTCTGATGTGATAGTGAAGTGGAAACGTGAAGGAACATGTACAGCGCAAAGGCGTACAGGCCGACCTCGTCTGTTGACTACAGAGACCGCCACATTTGAAGAGGGTCGCAAAGAGTAATAGGCAAACATTTATCCAGAGCATCACACAGGAATTCCAAACTTCATCGGGATCCACTCCAAGTACTATGACAGTTAGACGTGAGGTGAGAAACCTTGGATTCCATGATCGAGCGGCTGCTCATAAGCCACACATCACGCAGGAAAATGCCAAAGGACGCCTCGCTTGGTGTAAGGAACGTCAACATTACACGATTGAACAGTGGCAAAACGTTGTGTGGAGTGACGAATCACGGTACGCAATGTGGCGATCCGATGGCAGGGTGTGGGTATGGCGAATGTCCGGTAAACGTCATCTGCCAGCGTGTGTAGTGCCAACAGTGAAATTCGGAGGTGTGGTGTTATGATGTGGTTGTGTTTTTCCTGGAGGGGGCTTGCACCCGTTGTTGTTTTGGGTGGCACGATCACAGCGCAGACCTACATTGATATTTTAAGCACTTTCTTGCTTCCCATTGTTGAAGAGCAATTCGGGGATAGCGATTGCATCTTTCAACACGATCGAGCACCTGTTCATACTGCACGGGTGGTGGCGGAGTGGTTACATGACATAACATCCCTGTAAAGGACTGGACTGCACAGAGTCCTGACTTGAATCCTATAGAACACCTTCGAGATGTTTTGGAACGCCGACCTTCGCCAGGCCTCACCGACCTACATCGATACCTATCCTCAGTTCCGCACTCCGTGAAAAATGAGCTGCCATTCCCCAAGAAACCTTCCAGCACCTGATTGAAAGTATGCCTGCGAGAGTGAACACTGTTATCAAGGCTAAGGGTGGGCTACACCATATTGACTGCCAACATTACCTATGGAATGCGCCACTAACTTGTACGTCATTTTCAGCCAGGTGTCCGGATACTTTTGATCACGTAGTGTATATGTTTCTAGCGCGGACATCTGCTACCTGGTAGCGAGTTTACCCTGACCTAGGTTCTAATCCGGACACTTCCTTGTATGGTTTTCTCCGTCGACATAGATAAGAATATAATATAAGCACTCTAAGTAAAGGATAGTGCAAAACACACAATAAATGTAAAATATTTTTTTAGGGGTTTAACCATTTCGGAGATATTCTTTGTTATTGGATTGAATTTTCAAGCGCATACATTTTACTTTCTCTACTAATCTATAATATCTTTATTCTTCTAATATTTCTTCATTAGTTACTGTATCCTATCTCTTTACCCCCTGGTTCTCAAGAATCTCATCTCTGCTGCCTGAATGAGATTCAAATGGTAAGATTCAACTATCAAATAGGGTTGTATTACATATTCGCAATATAAATTTGTCAAAAGTTAGAGGATTTCTTGTAGTTCCTGTACATAGGCAAAACACTCAGGCTAGTTGCCGGTACTGAATGCAGGAAATTCAACTTTACGCTATGACAGCAGGAACGGGAACAAACAACACTATCATCGATAATACTAATGATACAAGTGATAAAGTTAGAGTTTTATTTTGAAAAACGAAGGTCGTAGGCCGAATTAAATACTTTTAACCGTGTAGCATATACACTTTTTTAGACAGCACTCGGATTTGTAAAATATTAATAATTATATATTGATTCCTGAAGCTAACAAATATCACGATTAGAAAGCCTTCTTGTAACAAGAGAAATGACATTAAAAATCTGATGTGTTACACTCACATGACTTTCTCTACTCTTGTACAAACTATTTTTACAAACGCTTATTCTCCATATGCCTCATGTTAATCGAGATATCGAGATGTTAATCTTATTGCTACTTTTCTTGTAGATTCAAGGGGGATTGCTAGGCTTTAAGCTATAGTCAAATATTTTAAGAGCTCGTTGCTATGTGGAGTATTCCATTTTCTTGGCATGTCCAGGACATAAAAAAATGAATAACGAATTCGAGAAAAAGTATAAGTATTGGAAAATTTAAGGAAATAACAAGCAATATCTCGAAAACGGTTCACTCAACAAAAAAAATGTATATGATATAAGTTGTGTATTTTAACGCGATCTACATTTTTTGTGTAGTAAAATTTGTCTATATCTTATGGGGTACCAGTTATGCAAAAGTCGTTCATAATGAAGAATACTTTTGGAGACATTCCCAGGAATTTCGAGATATACATTTCATTTCTCATGACATTATCTTAAACATATGATATTTTCATCAAAATCGTTCGAGCCATTTTTGAGAAAATTAAAATTTTCGAAAAACGTTTCATGTAAAGGGTAGTCTGGGGTGGGAGGATTTTCTTGAAAATCTTCGTGTCGCATCTCTGGAAGATACTGAACGTAAATACCAAGTTTGGTGTTTATCCGACTGTTAGTTTTTGAGTTATGCTGTTCACAGACACACACACACACAGACACACACACAGACACACACACACACACACAGACACACACACGGACATGTTTCCAAAAATGCTTTTTTTGGATTCAGGAGGTCTCAAAACATGTATTTCCGGTGAAATCTCGGTATGGAATTTTTGGGTGGAATGCAATACTTCCCCTACTTACTATACGTAGTAGAGAAAGTAAAAAAATCTGATGTGTTACACTCACATGACTTTCTCTACTCTTGTACAATCTATTTTTACAAACGCCTATTCTCCATATGCTTTATGTTAATCGAGATATCGAGATGTCAGTCTTATTGCTAATTTTCTTGTAGATGCAAGGGGAATATGGTAGCTTTTAAGCGATGGTCAAATATTTTAACGCTGGTTGCTATGTGGCGCATTCCATTCTCTTTGCAAGTCCAGGACATAAAAAAATGAATAACGAATTTGAGAAAAGTATAAGTATTGGAAAATTTAAGGGAATAACAAGCAATATCTCGAAAACGGTTCACTCAACAAAAGAAATGTATATGACATAAGTTGTGTATTTTAACGAGATCTACATTTTCTGTGTAGTAAAATTTTGTCTATTTCTTATGGTTTACCAGTTATGCAAAAGTCGTTCACAATGAAGAATACTTTTGGAGACGTTCCCAGAAAATTCGAGATATACATTTCATTTCTCATGACATTATCTTAAACATATGATATTTTAATCAAAATCGTTAGAGCCATTTTTGAGAAAATTAAAATTTTCGAAAAATGTTCCATGTAAAGGGTAGTCTGGGGTGGGGGGATTTTCTTGAAAACCTTCGTGTCGCATCTCTGGAAGATACTGAACCTAAATACTAAGTTTGGTGTTTATCCGACTGTTCGTTTTTGAGTTATGCTGTTCACAGGCACACCCACACAGACACACACACACACAGACACACACACACACACACACAGACACACACACGAACATGTTTCCAAAAATGCTTTTTTTGGATTCAGGAGGTCTCAAAACATGTATTTCCGGTGAAATCTCGGTATCGAATTTTTGGGTGGAATGCAATACTTCCCCTACTTACTATACGTAGTAGAGAAAGTAAAAATGAATAACGAATTTGAGAAAAAGTATAAGTATTGGAAAATTAAAGGGAATAACAGGCAATATCTCGAAAATAGTTTTCCCAACAAAATAAATGTATATGACATAAATTATGTATTTTAACGCGATCTACATTTTTTGTGTTGTAAAATTTTGTCTATCTCTTATGGTTTACCAGTTATGCAAAAGTCGTTTACAATGAATACTTTTGGAGACATTCCTAGAAAATTCGAGATATACATTTCATTTGTCATGAAAATATCTTAAACATACGGTATTTTAATCAAAATCGTTAGAGCCATTTTGAGGAAATTAATACTTTCGAAAACTGTTCCATGTAAAGGGTAATCTGGGATGGGTGGATTTTCTTGAAAACCTTCTTCTCACATCTATGGAAGATACTGAACCTAAATTCCAAGCTTGGTGTTTATCGGACTGTTCGTTTCTGAGTTATGCTGTTCACAGACACACACACACGGTAATGTTTCCAAAAAGACTCTTTTTTTGGATTCAGGGGGTCTCAAAACATGTATTTTCGGTAAAATCTCGGTATCGAATTTTTGGGTGGAATACAATACTTCCCCTACTTACTCTACGTAGTAGAGAAAGTAAAAAACGAGATGTCAGATGTTTTGATGTTTCGCTAGCAGTCATTTTCACTGAAATTATATTCACCATATGTTGCCTTACTTAGACAATGAAGCGATTAAATGCTATATCTTATGGTTATTCCTTCTGCTGCTTCTGAATTTAACTTTCATTTAAGTTTCTTCTGAATTCATAATTTCCGCCATTTAATCTTTATGTAGGTTAAATAAAGCGCAACATTTTAGATCAAAGAAAACTGCCAATATAATATATGGCGGACCTCTTAAGTTGAAACTGTATCTCCAATATTTGCAATATCTCCAAAATTAAGCGATGTAGAAAGAAATGTCTTTAATAAAAGTTGCTTGATATTAAGGGGGAAAGTAAATTCCTTTAGTCGTGTTTTATTTGGAGGAGGTTATGATGGCCATTTTAGGTAAAATTTAATATTAACTTCTCTAATACGTATAGTAAGTAGGGGAAGTATTGCATTCCACCCAAAAATTCGATACCGAGATTTCACCGGAAATACATGTTTTGATGTGCACTGAATGCATATAAAGCATTATTGGAAAGATGTCCGTCTATGTGCCTGTGAACAGCATAACTCAGAAATGAACAGTCGGATAAAAACCAAACTTGATATTTAGGTTCAGTATCTTCCAGGAAGGTTTTCAAGAAAATCCCCCCACTCAAGATTACCATTTACATGGAACATTTTTCGAAAATTTTAATTTTCTCAAAAATGGCTCTAACTATTTTGAATAAAATACCATACGTTTAAGACATTTTTATGGCAAATGAATTGTATATCACGAATTTTCTCAAAAATGGCTCTAACTATTTTGAATAAAATACCATACGTTTAAGACATTTTTATGGCAAATGAATTGTATATCTCGAATTTTCTCATAATGTCTCCAAAAGTATTCATTGTGAACGACTTTTGCATAACTGGTAAACCATAAGAGATAGACAAAATGTTACTTCACAAAAAATGTAGATCGCATTAAAATACATAATTTATGTCATATACATTTATTTTGTTGAGTGAACCATTTTCGAGATATTGCTTGTTATTCCCTTAAATTTTCCAATACATATATTTTTTTTAAACGGGAATTCGTTATTAATTTTTTTTTGTCCTGGTAATGCAAAGAGAATGGAATACTCGACATAGCAACCAGCTTTTAAAATATTTGACTATTGTTTAAAGCCAACCAATGCCCCTTACATCTACAAGAAAATTAGCAATAAGATTAACATCTCCATATCCCGATTAACATGAAGCATATGGAGATTAGGCGTTTGTAAAAATAGTTTATACAAGTGTAGAGAAAGTCATGTGATTGTAACAGATAAGATATTTTTAAATGCGAACCTATAATTAGGGTTAATTGAAATTTACCCTAAAATGAACATCACAACTCCTCTAAATAAAACACAACTAATGGCATTTACTTTCCTCCTTAATATTAAGCAACTTTTATTCCAGACATTTCTTTCTCCAACGCTTAGTTTTGTAGATATTTTACTGTCTAAACATAAATGGCCCACCCTATGTATTAACTCAACAACGAATTGCGATAAATTGAGATATGATGATTAGTATTGTGAAGAGATTATGCGAGCGCCATGAGAAATTAAACATGTAAAAAGACATAATGAAAACATAAACATAATGAAACCATGTCAAATTACTAAACATGTGCAAATAAAAAGGGTAATTGACATGTGATTTGATTTGAAACCAAAGATGGTCAACTGATATTATCGTACTTGAGGCAGTTATTTTAACACTTAAATGATTTCAGTCTAATTATATAATATATAAATTCAATAACAGCCCGCCTTAAAGCAATATGTGTATGTAACAAGATATAAAAAGTGTAAATTACTGTCATTGTATATGTTATATTAATTTATACATGTGTAATAATGTTACGTGAATGTATAACGTAATTTATTAACGTAGAAATGTGAGAAATAGGCCAAAAGTTGCTAACAATGAGGTAACCTTGAGACAATAATGAATTTGAAAGTTTAATAATGCTACTTTTGATTCTTGGAAGCAATAATATAATTTTTGTGACAGCTTATAAAATAGTCAATCAACAACCAGAAAAAGCTTTAGTTAAATGAAGGTATTCTAGTGGACTAGCATTAGTCAATCAGAAACCAAAACGAAGCAAAATTTACAAATTCAGAAGTCGGTTGCTTGTAGACAGTGTTCCTAACCGGACGCGAGATGCGTCCTCCAGAAATTTAATACGTATTCGTGTGAGACAAAAATAGTTTACGTGTTAAAAGAATCTCACATCTTTCTATATCAGTGAAGTGTTATTTAAATCGCGCCAAGCATTAATAAAAGGAATGAAGAAAAACTTAAAATCTGTTTAAGCCTACATTCTTCAGTCGCACCACTCCCTGCTAAGATATTCATGTCTCTAAAAAATGTTAATACCGACGCAGCTGAGGCAAACATAAATATATAATATTTAAAAAAACAGTCAAAATTACAAATTAATATTTTTTTAAACATTTGATGCTAAGGCCACCAGAAAGTACATTTGGGGCGAAGGCGACCGGAAACTTTTTACCATACGTGCGGTTGCAGCTACTTCAAGTTCGGCTCCCCAACAGTCGAAATACAATACAGTAACACCATAACATAACCTTACTTCATACTAGTGTGATAATCTAAAGCTTTTAGCTTGTGTTCTCGGTGTTAAAAGTTCTACTTTTAGGCCACGCTGTCTAAAAAGCATTTCTCAACACTATGAATGACACTATCACCAGCTGTAAAGCATTTGTACCTGGCTTCCGGACTCGCAGCTGCATTAAAGACATAACTTAAGGTTTCTAACGTTTTGGTGTGTCACGTAAATGTAAGAAGCCGCAGAAACCAAGCTCTCTCTGGGGCTGGAAACTTCAGGTACTATTCTGAAGCTGACTTTGCAGAGACATCGGAATTTCGGATCTCGCACGTTAATTGACGCAAAGGCCATTTGTATGCCAGACGTCCGCTTTCCTTCTTCCCACAGAAAAAGAAATTAGATTTTCTGTCCTCTTGGTCGAGGAGAAAGGGAATTCCAGGGAACTCGCCTTGGGCAGCTCGAGTCACCCGTGAATTTCAAGTGTATTGGTAGAGTCCTCCTTTCCTGGAGAAGATAGGTCTATAACACGTACCCTCCAGTGCACAGAAACCTGTCTGGTTCTATCAATACCCTTGTATTGATTGACAGTCTGCGCTTACGCTATGTTCAGGTAGGCGATATACCTAAAGACGCACTCATTATGTTAACGCTGCTTATTTATTCACACCTAAACCTATCACTCAATGAATGTTTGTAATTTTCCTCTGGTCGCAATGTAAAGAAACATATTCGGTTTCTAAGAAGTACCAGAAAATACGTTGCAACCGGTGTCCCAGTTCATATGCTTTATTACTTTCCCTACCACATACAATAAGTAGAGGAAGTATTGTATTCCCCCAAAAATTCGACGTCGATATTTCACAAAAATACATGTTTTGAGGCCCACTGATGCCCAAGAAAAGCAGTTTTACTTTCACTACCGCATACCTAGTAGGTAGAAAAGGTACTACATTCCACTCAAAAATTCGATATCGCGATTTCACTGGAAATATACGTTTTAGATCACTGAATCCGAGAAAAAGCATTTTTAGAAAAAAAAGTCAGTGTGCGTGTCTATCTATCTGTGTGTGTGTTTATTTAAACAGCATAACTCAAAAATGAAAAGCAGAATAAATACCAAACTTAGTATTTATGTGCAGTACCTTACAAAGGTACGACACGAATATTTTTAAGAAAATCCCCACTAAAACTACTTTTACATGGAACAGTTTTCGAAATTTTTTATCTTCTAAAAAATGTCTGCAACGTTTTGCTTAAAATACTATATATTACAAATTAGATTTATATTTTGAATTTTCTAGGAATAGCTCTTGAAGTCCTCTTTATTCACAGGCAACGTTAAGCAATAGACGTGAACGTACTACATAACAAATGTAGATCTCTTTAAAACACACAATTTATTTCAAATAGCTTTTTGTGCCATAAGACATCCCTGAAATATGCATTATTAAAGATTCGAATTGTTCATTTCTTGGCCATTCTCTTAAAGGATCTGTAAAGCAGCAAAATTGCCCGACTTTAACGTCCAATATAGAATGTGGCCGTAAGAATCATATTAGTTAAATAGCGTCAAAAATAAAACACAATGTTCTTAAACTCCTGTTCATATTCAGTTGTTTCTCGTGATTGCATGGAAACAATCTGGAATTTTAAGACCGCGTATAGCGTCCAGTTCTTCAGAATTTGACTATTGCTGATTTCTTTGTATCTATAACGAAATGTTAATGTAGCTATATCTGCAAAGCCTTACTGCGATTAAAACGTACTATATAGAAAAATAGTAACAATAAATTGATGATAATAAGTGACAGAGGTTAGAGAAAGTCATGTGAATGTATTACATCAGATTAATACTTTCTCTACTACGTATAGTAATCCAAAAAAGCATTTTTGAAAACTTGTTCGTCTGTGTGTGTCTGCATGTGTGTGTGTGCGTGTGTGTGTGTGTGTGTGTGTGTGTGTGTGTGTGAACAGCGCAACTCAGAAACAAATAATCGGATAAACACCAAACTTGATATTTAGGTTCAGTATCTTCCAGAGATGCGACACGAAGGTTTTAAAGAAAATTCCCCCACCCCAGATTACTCTTTACATGGAACATTTTTCGAAAATTTTGATTTTCTCAAAAATGGCTTTAAGGATTTTGATTAAAATATCATATGTTTAAAATAATTTCATGACAAATGAAATGTGTATCTCGAATTTTCTGGGAATGTCTCCAAAAGTATTCTTGATTGTGAACGACTTTTGCATAACTGGTAAACCATAAGAGATAGACAAAATTTTACTACTACGCAAAAAATGTAGATCGCGTTAAAATACACAATTTATGTCATATACATTTTTTTTTGGCTGAGTGAACTATTTTCGAGATGTTGCTTGTTATTCCCTTAAATTTTCTAATGGTTATACGTTTTCTCAAATGGAAATTCGTTATTCATTTTTTTTGTCCTGGTAATGCAAAGTGAATGAAAAACTCCACATAGTAACCAGCTCTTAAAATATTTGACTATAGCTTAAAGTCTACCAATTCCCCTTGCATCTACAAGAAATTTAGCAATAAGATCGATATCTCGATTAACATGAAGCATATGGAGAACAAGCGTTTGTAAAAATAGTTTGTACAACAGTAGAGAAAGTCGTGTGAGTGTAACACATCAGATTATTTTTAGAAAAAATCCGCGCGCGCGTGTGTGTATCTGTGAATAGTATAACTCAAAAGCGAATAGTCGGTTAAATACGAAACTTGGTATTTACGTTCAGGACCATCCAAGGATGCGATACAAAGAGTTTTGAAAAGTCACCCCACGCCAAATTACCCTTCATATGGAAAACATTTCGTTATTTTTAACGTTTTCAAAAATCGGAGCATCTTTACGGTATTTTCATGACAAACTAAATGTATATCTTGAATTTTTAGGAATGGTCTCTAAAGACCCCTTTATTCAGAACTACCTTTGTATTATTTACTGTACAAGATTTAGATTCTTGTTAAAGCACACAATTGATGTCAAATAACACTTGTTATGGATTAACCATTTCCGAGATAGCCTTTGTTATTGTTTTGAATTTTCAGATACTTTATACTTTTCTCAACTGCAAATCTCTACTGTTTTCTTTCTTTCTTTCTTTCTTTCTTTCTTTCTTTCTTTCTTTCTTTCTTTCTTTCTTTCTTTCTTTCTTTCTTTCTTTCTTTCTTTATTTATTTATTTATGTATGTATTTATTTTTCGTGTTCATACAAGGAGAACAGAATTTCGGATATCACATAGCGACCCGCTTTGAAAATATTTGAGTATCACCAGTAGTAGTACTAGTACTGATAGTTTTATGACAATTTAATTGAGGTTAACGAATGCTTCTTTTTATGATAACTGCTTCGAGTCCGAAGGTCGAGAAATAACCATCTTAAGAAAAGAAGCACGACGTTGAAACCGAAATTAAATTGTCATGTAAAATATTAATACGAGTGCTACTCGGCTAGACAACCACACGAAGTACTTATTATGAGCTTACCTTATTTAACGGCAACCATGTTTGCTATTCCTGTAGAATGGAAGCAATCCCTTTGCCGCTTACTGAGCCGTCAATTTTAGAATTTCTCTCCATACAGAATTCTGAAAATTGGTTCTACGCCATACTTTTGTTCTTCTTAGTGATTTCTGGCGTTAAATTATCTACAGATGCTTTATATTACCAATATTTTGACTTCAAAGCGCGGTATTTTCAGTTGCTACGAGGGGCACTATTTATATTTTGAGCCTAATAAATAAAACAAAGTAATTTCTGATGAAAAACTGCTTTATGGTTTTTCAAAATATTCTCCTTTATGATCAATACACTTTTACATCCGTTTGAACCATTTTTCAAAGCATTTATTCCAGACTTCTTGAGCCAACTCCAAAACATGGTTTTTGAAGGCGTCAACGGCTTCTTCTGCCAACGAAAATCGTTGTACACGCAATTTATTCTTGATGTTCGGGAACAAAAAGAAGCCATTGGGTGCCAAATCACGACTGTATGGCGGATGACCCATCAATTCGAATTTTTGAGCCTTCAAATACTCTGTTGTTAGACGATATGTGTGTGCGCTCGCATTGTCTTGATGAAGAGCGATCCTACGTTTCTTGGTTTTCCTTACTTCACCGAAGACTTCCGGCAAACAAATGGTTGTGTACCTTTCGGCATTGACCGTTTTACTTCCTCTAAAGGCACTGTTGCCACATGGCCAGTTTTTCTGAAAAAGCAGGCGACCATTTGCTTCGAAGTGCTTCGAGTGCGAACAACTTTTGTTGGATTTGCTTCATCTTGAAACACCCATACAGTCGACTGCTGTTTGCGTTCCGGCTCATACGCATAGATCCATGATTCGTCACCTGTTAAATCTTATATACGTCTTTTGAGGCACCGCCATTGTATTTCTTGAGCATTTTTGTACACCAATTGTAAATAATCATGCAATATTTTATATATGCTGGTGGAACTACTACCTAGGATTCCCTCAATCTCACAAAATGTCGCATGACGATCTTTCATTATTAGTTTTTGCATAGCATTAATGTTTTCTGGCACAACAACTGATTTTGGACGTCCTTCACAAACTTCATCATTGAGCAAATGGCGGCCAAGATTAAATTTGTTATATCAGCGTTTCGCAGTGTCAAAGGATGGAGCTTCGTTGCTAAATGTGGATAGTTGATAGATACACTCTTGTCTTGATAATCTACGTCGAACGTCGTAATAAATCATTGCACGACCATTTTCAGGAGTTAATTTCATATTCTTGTTGCCACACAATTTTCAACTTAGGTAAACAAAACAAACGACGCTCTATTGACAAAATGTTTGAAGTAGATTATGGTCAAAAATATCAAACTTTCCATTGGAAACGTCAGATGGCACCTACAACATTCAGGGTTGCCAAGCCTCAAAACATACATAGTACCCATCGTATTATTATAGCCACAGCCTACGTAATCTCACTCACTGTATTCATACAAAACTAAAACAAGTGCACCACCATGAAATACTATCACTGTAGTAGTCGAAGGTGAATTACTATCAGTGTAGTATGGCCTTGATTGAGTGGCTAGCATACTCTAACTTTCATTGGCCAATAGCATATTTGGGAGATTATCCCTATTTTTATTGCAATATGCTTATACCTACAACGAAATAAGTAAATATGTAATAAAGGTTTATTTGTATTAACAGCAAGTAGATATAGCTTTTGTAAGAATAATTTGTAGAAGAGTGAGTAATGAAAATCGTGTGAATGCAACACACTTTTTTTTCTCTTTTCAATACGTACCTATCTAGCAAATAGAGAATGTATTACATCCCAACAAAAAATTTAATATCAAAATTTTATCGGAAATACATGTTTTGAGACCTCCTGAATAAAATAAATCTGATGTGTTGCGCTCACATGACTTTCTCTACTCCTGTACAAACTATTTGCGCAAAAGCTTATTCTCCGTATACTTCATGTTAATCCAGATAAATATTTGCGGAAACTATCTTATTGCTAGTTTTATTGTAGTAGCAGGGAGAATTTGGTAGGCTTTAAGCGATAGTCAAATATTTTAAGAGCTGGTTCCTATGTGGAGTATTCCATTCTCTTTGCATGATCAGGACATAAATACGAATTCCCATTTGAGAAAATGTATAAGTTTTGGAAAATTCAAAAAAATAACAAGGAATATCTTGGAATTGGTTCACCCCACAAACAATTTTTGTGTAGTAAATTTTGTCTATCTCTTACGGTCTATCAGTTATGCGAGTTATTCAGAATGAAGAGGACTTTTGGGGACATTTCCAGAAAATTAAAGATATATATTTCATTTGTCATGAAAATATCTTAAACATATGACATTTTAATCAAAATCCTTAAAGCCATTTTTGAGAAAATCAAAATTTTCGATAAATGTTCCATTTTAAGTGTAGTCTGGGTGGGGGTCGCATCCATGGAAGGTGTGGTATTTATCCGACGTTTCGTTTTTGAGCTCTGTTGTTGACAGACTGACAACAAGGCATACTCGTGGACATGTTTTATTTGGATTCGGGGCACCTCAAAACATGTATTTCCGGTGAAACTTCCGTCTCAAATTTTTGGGTGGAATGCAATACTTTTCCCACTTACTATACGTAGTAGAGAAGGAAGTAAACATTTTTAAATAAAAATTATTTATGTGAACAGCATAACCCACAAATGAAATGTCCCATAAATACAAAACTTAGTGTTTAAATTCAGTATCTTTCAAAGATGCGACACGAGTAAGTTCCTCCACATGTGCACGAAACGTCAATCGCAGAGTTAGTGCATTGTATATGTGAGAACCCATTCTCGGGCAGGAAGGATTATAGCATGGTAGGGCTACGCTCTACCCATGATTTGGAATGATATAAGCAACTTGCTAATCAAGTGAGTGTCAAGAATTATGTAAAAGGGGAAAGAGAAAGTGACGTTTTTTCGGGGCGTAACTGCATATTTCACTAGCAACTTGTGCTGATAATCTATAATTATTATCATGTTTCATCGTTTTGTCACCTAGCACAATTATTACCTACACATTTCTTCAAATATAGTAGGTTGGATCGTATTACTAATTCGAAAATAGTTTAAGTTCATTACAAATTCCTTTTACTCACAATATCTAGTCACAGTTCTGTTTTAATAATGTGCAACGTCCACAATTTATCGCGTGCTGGGCTCTGTATATTCTTCTTTCTCTTAACGTGAAAACGTGCACTTTTAACTTTACATAAATAGTGTTGACTCATACTTAATAAGGAAAGAAAGCAAAGTTAACAACACAAAGAATAGTTATAGTTATGCAACCGCGATATAAATATATAAACTCTAAAAAACACTCTTTACATAGACATGGAATTTAGAAAGATGAAACTATTTTGAAAGTTCGTATGTTCTCCTTGCAATGAATTGAAATAATTAATTCCGTTACAATTGCTCTGAATTAGCCTGCTCAACCCCTAACGGTTCACTGTTTCCACACGCATGATATGGAATTTTAAACTCTACTTACAAAAGGTTATCAAGAATTTTGACTAGGCCAAAAAGCGTGTGTGTTGTGGTCGCTACCCCCAATGTAGAGCTAAAGTTGTTGATGCGTCGTTCGCTAGCAAATTCCAACTCGAAACTAGCTTCTCTTGATGCTAGGCTAAGCAGGCGACCTACGTAGGAGCGAACCACGTGACTTAGTCGCTTGGAGAGGGGGGGGAGAGAGAGAAGCACTAGCACTAGCATTCTATCGGCGTATCTTTAACTAGTTTCGATGGCTCCTCCATTCTGGTTGCGTTATAAGTCCTGGCAGGCGTAACACATAGGTGCACAACTGGTACTGATGAAATTACAGTGTAGCCATCACTGACAGCTTAAACGTTGGCATAACAAGAAGCCAGGAATGGCTCAAATTTAAATATCCTCTTTCCTATATGGGCGACATTTTTACTTTCTCTACTACGATTATTAAGTAGGGGAAGTGTTGTATTCCACCCAAAAATTTCATAACGAGATTTCACCGGAAATACATGTTTTGAGACCCCCCTGAATCCAAAGAAAGCATTTTTGGAAACATGTCCGAGTGTGTGTTTGTATGTCTCTGTGTGTGTGTGTGTGTGTGTGTGTGTGTGTGTGTGTGTGTGTGTGTGTGTGTGTGTCCGTGAACAGCATAACTCAGAATCGAACAGTCGGATAAACGCCAGACATGGCATTTAGGTTCAGTATCTTCCAGAGATGCGACACGAAGGTTTTCAAGAAAATCCCCTCAACCCAGATTACGCTTTACAGGGAAAATTTTTCGGAAATTTTAATTTTCTCAAAAATGGCTCTAACGATTTTGATTAAAATATCATATGTGTAAGATATTTTCATGACAAATAATATATTATCTTGAATTTTCTGGGAATGTCTCCAAAAGTATTCTTCATTGTGAACGCCTTTTGGATAACTGGTAAACCATAAGCGATAGACGAAATTTTACTACACAAAAGATGTAGATCGCGTTAAAATACACAATTTCTGTCTTATACATTTTTGTTGTTGAGTGAACCATTTTCGAGATATTGCTTGTTATTCCCTTAAATTTTTCAATACTCATTTTTTTCAAATGGGAATTCGTTATTCATTTTTTTTTGTCTTGGATATGCAAAGAGTATTAATCTGTGGCAAAGAGAATGTTGCTGCACCTAGCAACCAGCTATTAAGATAAATGTCGATGCTTAAAGGCTACTGTATTTCTATATTGCCCTTGCAATTACATAGTACGCCTTAAGCGATAGTCAAATATTTTAGAACTGGTCGCTATGTGTAAAATGTAATTCTCTTTGCGTGTCAAAAGATCGTTTCTGCAAATGTTTATCTCGATTAATATGAAACAGATGGAGAATAAGAGTTTGAAAAAATAGTTTGTACAGGAGTAGAGAGAGAGCTCATGTGAGTTTAACGCATCAGATTTTTTTTTGCTTCGAATTACACATTTAATAAGCTCTCTTTCATTTGTGGTGCAGTTCCCGAAAGCGGAGTGAGGGGGGGTTCCGACCCCTTCAGCTGCCGTTGTGCGGGCGCTGTGGACCCTGAGCACTCGTGGTACTTCTGAAGTTACTAGAAGTACGCCAGGCCAAACGTCCAAGCCCCACCCGAAGGGGTGTCATTTGGATTGGGTTGGACTCGGCAGGGCAGTGGTTCCCGAGACCTGTGGGAGATTGGGTACGTCTATAGGGTTTCCGTACATTTGGGGTTGTGAGACGCCTCAATGTCCTCTGGTACCGCCCTGGATAGCCGGTAGACAGAATGCTACCCACTGAGGTTTTCGGTAGTCATCCCTCTGGGTTGACGTGCATAAGTGGCATATCCAATTCCATCTTCGCGCAAGCGGCTGGGGACTTTTTAGACTCTAGGTATTGTCTTCAGGATACAGTCCACGGATCAGGGAGCCATCCTGGGTCCAGAAGAGGGGCTTGAGCTTCAGCTCTTGCTCTGGTAGACCTTCGCTTAAGTGTTTTGTGGCAGTGTGCCTCTTACGCTTTATTAAAAAGTATTCTTCTGAGCCCTGCTAACTTAATTAGAATGAAGTATGTAGTATTAAAGGCCTAAAGGTATAATATATTCAAATTTACTCTGAACTTATATAGTAGCGCTCTATGTTGTACTTTAACGTGCATTTATTGCAACTTCTTGCTGATATATCGAACCATTTTTTGCCACTGTAAACAAGCGGTAGGCAGCCCGGAGAGCAAAGTCGGCTGTGGTTGAACCACCAACACAGCATTGCACTAGTGCTGGTGGCAGCGTGGATATGCTCGCAACATCTCTACTATCAGTGTAAACTAGGTGAATAAAATATTACACATACACGGTTGGTGTTACATGGAAATAAAAACACGTCGTATAGCTGACGAATCCAAATCCATGTACACTATTCTGTAATGAGGAACTTAGCATCAATTTAACACATACAGGGTGAATTATCTAAACCTTACACCGCAAATATTTCGGAAATGGAAAGTGCTATTGATGTGCAGTTTTAACAGCATTGATTGGTAGTCTGGAGCTCGTACATTTACCTATAAACAGATTTTAATGGTACTTTTTGAGCAAAAATACAATTTTTAAATGGAACAATGCCTAGTTACATCAACAGAATAAAGGTAGGGTAAATTACGTCAGTGAAGTTTGTTCCAAGATTCTAGTGCATGTGATTTATGAGAAATCTTATTTTGAAACTTTTACGCACCGACACTTGCACAACCTGTGGTAGCACAAACTAATGAAAGACAAAAGGAAATTACAATACTTCCCTGGATTCTTACAAGTAAAGAGAACATAGCTCTTCAAAGGTTGTGTTCAAAATGGCCACCGGCAGCTTTAATACACGCTTCCAGTCTGCTATGGAGAGACTGCTGAACACTTTCTAGCATTTCTGCGGAAATTTCAGAGCAGGCAGCAGTAATACGTCGTTTCATATCGTCTGGTGTAGTTGGTACATCCTTGTAGTCGGTGTCTTTCTGCCTTCTCCACAGAAAAAAGTTCAAAGCGGTCAGATCCGGTGAAGGGCCGGCCAAGGTACAGGTCCTCTTCGTCCAATCCAACGATTTGGAAACAACATTTAAGACAAGTTGTAGTACTTCGTGCACTATGGTCTGTACAGTCATCATGTTGGTACCACAAGTTCCTCCTCGTCTGCAAAGGAACGCCTTCTAGCAAATGTGGCAGATGGTCTGTCAGGAGGCTGCGATACTTCTGCGAGTTCATTGTTCCTTCTATGAACAAAGGGCTATGAGCTGATGGTTCACTATCCCACACCACACTTTTAAACTCCATGGACGCTGACGTTTCACCTGACGAAGCCAACGGGGATTGTCAACAGACCAATAGTGGATGTTTCTGGGGTTTACCTCGTAAATGTTGCCTCATCACTAAACAAAATACATGATGAATCTGGAGTATCATATCTTAATGCCCATGTACAAAAGTTAGGACGATTCTCAAAATCCTTTCCATGCAGCTCTTGATGGAGAGAGATGTGATAGGGATGGAACCTATGTCGATGGAGAATGCGCAGTACACTTGCCTGACTTATGCCACTTCCACGTGCGATTGTGCAGGAACTAATTTGCGGATCTACTGCATCGGCAGCCAAAACATGAAATTCTTCCTCTTCTTCAGTCACTTGTTTGTTTCTGTTACGTTTTCTAGGTGTTACAGTACCACTTTCACGTAATTGGTTGAAGAGGTTGATAAATAATTGCCGAGATGGTTGACATCTATTGGGATACGTTTCCCCGTACACCATACAGAAACGAACTGCATTCTTCCTACACTCTCCATACACCATGAGCATGTCGGCTTTTTCTGCATTAGTAAACCCCATCTTCCACTCACGACTTACTGTTTGAACTGTCACAAACTATCTGACCAAAAAATCGCAATGCAATTAATGAACAGAAAACACAATGCAAACGTAACAACAACATCGTACCTAGCAACTAAGCAGGTTGAATGGGACAAACAATTGTATTGGTGGTAACTTTTCAAAATACAATTTCTCGTAAACCACTTGCACTAGAAGCCTGCAACAAAGGCCATTGACATTCTAATTTAACCTAATTTATTCTGTTGATGTAACTAAGCATTGTTCCATTTCAAAAATTGTATGTTTGTTCAAAAGATACACCTTCTCAGTATTATTAAAATCTGTTTATAAGGCAAATGTACCAGCCCCTGACTACCAATCAATTCTGTGAAAACTGCACATCAATAGCGTTTTTCATTTCCGAAATATTTGCGGTGTAAGTTTTAGGTGATTCATCCTGTATATCTAATAACAATTCTAATCTAAAAACTTCATTATGGAGCTTTTGGCCAGTCAATGACTTTATTGCTAACTAAACTGAAAAGATAAGATGTGTTACATTCACATGACATTCTACTCTAATCGCTTCTTACTGGGTATACAAATTATTCTTACGTATCGCTACTACGTATAGTAAACGTAGTAGTTTTACGTATAGTGAACAGGAAGTATTGCATTCCACACAAAAATTCGATAACGAGATTTCACCGGAAATACATGTTTTGAGGCTCCCTTAATAAAAAAAGCATTTTTAGAAAAAGTTCTTGTGTGTTTGTCTGTCTGTGTGTTTGTGAACAGCATAGCTTAAAAACGAAAAGTCCCATAAATACCAAACTTGGTATTCATGTTCAGTATATTTCAGAGTTGCGTCACAAAGATTTTCGACATTTTTTAAAATTTTGATTTTCACCAAAATGACTACAAGCAAATTGATTTAAATATCATATACGTTAGATATTTAAATTACAAATGAAATGTATATATTGAATTTTCTGGGATCTTCCCCAAAAGTTCTCTTCATTCTGAATGGCTTTAGCGTAACTGATAAACCGTAAGAGATAGACAAAAGTTTGTACACCAAAAAAATGTAGATCTCGTTAAAACACCCAATTTATGTTTCTATACTTTTTTGTGGAGTGAACCATTTCCGAGATATTCCTAGTTATTTGTTTGAATTTTCGAATAGTTATACTTTTTCTCAAATGGGAATTCGATATTCGTTATTTTATGTTTTGAACATGTAAAAAGAATGGAATGCTCCACAGAGCAACCAGCTATTAAAAGATTTGACTATCGCTTAAAGCCTGCATATTCCCCTTGCATCTACAAGAAAATTAGCAATAAGATAGTTTCTGTAAATGTTTATCTCGATTAATATGAAGTACACGGCGAATAAGCGTTTGTAAAAATAGTTTGTACATGAGTAGGGAAAGTAATGTGAGTGTAACGGATCAGAAATTTTTCTACTTCATTTTAACCAAAAAAAGCCTTCCCAGAAATACTTATACATTTCGTTAGAGAATCAAAGGGAATAGCAGTAGTCAATGTTGTAGAACTGGACGCCATGCGCTGGCATTAAAATGCCATACCTTTTCAATGACATCGCGAGTATCAACTGAAAATCGACAGGACTTTAAAACGACAAAGTATTGAACAATTTGAACTATTAATAACTAATATCTCCGAAAATGCTGATGCCACAAAAAAGTTATTTGAAATGTATTGTTTTAAAAAGTTCTACATCTTTTGTGTAGTATGTTTTCATCTATCGCTATGGTTTAACAGTTTCTTTTTCTCGCAAGGGGTAGAGGAAGATTTAAGCACTGCGGCCAGAGACACATTGTGCCATAGGAAGGAATATATGAGATGAAAGATCCAAGGGTGAATGCCTGGACAAAGTCCTGGCAGGTGCGGATGTTGCAAGGTTCGTAATGTTCACAGACAGAAACACCCCGCAGACACCCTCCAGCCTCTCGTGACGAACAAGTCCGAACTGACCTTGTTCCGTACCAGAGGAGAAAGAAACCATCACAGAGTGCATATCCACCTTGATAAACTATCAAGTGAAGTGCCATAATGATGGGAATGAGGGACCGTAAAAATTTGTGGTATTAGAAAACTCCCCCAGCATTCGCCTGGCGACAAAGCAAAACCCAATAAAAAACCTCAAGTCAGAGTGTAAGGTCGCCGGGGATCGAACTCAGGACCTCGCAAGTGTTACCGAGGTGACACCCCGCTTTGTACGTTGACCAGTTATAAAAAATTGTACAAAATTCCTTCCGAATGAAGAGGACTTTACAGCTATTCGCACAAAATTATAAATATACATTTTATTTTACATATAAGTGTGTTTAATATAAGGTATTTTAATCAAAATCGTTAGGGCTATGTTTGGAAAATAAAAACATTTCGAAAAATGTGTCATACAAAAGATATTTTGGGATGGGGAGATTGAGTTGAAAATCTTTATGTCGTATCTTTGAAAAAACTTGAACTTAAATTCCAAGTTTTGGTATTTATCCGTCTTTTCGTTTTTAAGTCATGCTGTTGACAGACACACACATGAAACTTTATCTAAAAATGCATTTTTTAGATTCAGGGGGCCTCAATTTTATATATATATATATGTTGAAATCCCGATATTGAATTTTTGGATGGAATACAATACTTCCCCTGCTTGGATAGGACTAGATTGGCTACAGAGGGGGCTTGGTACGGATCCACACAAGAGATATTGTAGTGCAGTGTGACAGAGGAAAAGGTTGCTCCCTCGGCTTTCGGCTTGCAGTCGGGGGTTGGAGGGGAGTTGCAACCTCTCTGTGAGGGTGGGGCTCCCAGTCTGCCTGTCCGTCTGCCGGGGAGTTTCTATCTGTAAACTTAGGGACCCTGGCATTCCTGTGCCGTCACTCGCGGTTCCGGCCTTCCGTTGTCTCCTCTCCCCTCATCCTTCTTCCCAGGGATAACCCCTTGTGGGAAGTAGGTACAATTTCTCCTATATGGATATGGATTAGTGCTGAGTACCTTCCGTAGCTAATCCAATCAATCCTATACAAGAGATTATCTCCCTTATGTATATAAGCATTTCGTAGAATTGTTTGTTTTTGAAAATAAATCTTATTAACTCGATACCTCCTAGTTTAGCTGGTACTTATATGAGTTCCTTAGAAATTCCTATTAGTAAGAAGGGTCGACATGGAGGTTCGCGGAGGTACGTAGATGATGTCTTTGGTGTGGTCCCAGCTACATATTTGACCAATGATGCACTGAACATTTCAAATCAACTATATGAAAACATAAAATTCACTATGGAATTAGAACAGAGTTGTAGTTTGTCTTTTCTAAATCTTAATATTATAAAGATGAACAACATCTTCGAATTCAGTATACACAGAAAACTTATTAAAGTTGACAGTTATAGTAAAAAGAATAATTTAAACGAATTCAACACCCATATGCGTGTTCCATCACCTGACACATGGATTAGTTAATGTTCCGATGTCAAAAGAAGCATATAAGAAAGAATTTGAATATATCCAAGCAGTTGCAGAGATGAATGTTTTTAATCCAATGTGCATTTATAACATGGTAAAACGGTACAAACCCAAAATGTCATGTGTTTCAGGCACATGACTTTCTGTGCTCTCGTACAAACTGTTTTTACAAACGCCTATTCTCCATCTACTTCATATTAAACGATATAAACATTCGCAGAAACTTATTGCTAATTTTCTTGTAGGTAAAAGGGGAATATGGTAGGTTTTAAGCGACAGTCAAATCATTTAAGAGCTGGTTGCTATGTGGAACATTCCATTCTCTTTGTATGTCCAGTAACTTAAAAAAGGAAGGAATTCCCATTTGAGAAAAAGTATAAATATTGGAAAACTGAAACAAACAAATAACAAGGAATATCTCGTAAATGCTTCAATCGAAAAAAAAGTATGAGATAAATTCAGTCTTTTAACGAGATCTACAATTTTTGTGTAGTAAAACTTTGTATCTTATGGTTATGCAAAGGTTATTTAGAATGAGGAGGACTTTTGGGGATATTCCCAGAAAATTCAAGATATGCTATGAAATTATCTTAAACATGTGATATTTTAATCAAAATCTTTAGAGCCATTTTTGAGAAAATAATTTTCGAAAAATGTTCCATGTAAAGAGTAATCTGGGATGGAGGGATTTTCTTGAAAATCTTGGTGTCCCATCCTTAGAAGTTACTGAGCCTGAATACCAAGTTTGGTATTTATCCGACTTTTCATTTCTGAGTTATGCTGTTCACAGCAAACACTCACATAGCCCACACACGTACATGTTTCCAGAACTGCTTTATTTGATTCAGGGCACCTCAAAATATGATTTCCGACGAAATCTCGATGTCGAATTTTTGGGTTAAATGCAATACGTCTTTTACTTATTCTACGTAGTAGAGAAAGTAAAAACAAGTTCAGGATGTTACTACTCTACAGATATTGGAAAAGTAAAAAAGAATGTAAAAATTCACGTACTATTCAAGAAGCTTTAGGAAAATTTTTCTATTTTTAAAGTTTGGGAATACAACTAGCTACACAGCAAAACGCGTATTACCGATTAAATATTGAGATCGAATTCTTGGGTAGAAAGCAATATCTCTACTACTTATTGATATATAAATCGAGCTAAATGGCTCCAAGGAAGCTCCCATTTTAATTCATAGACTGACCACATTGGTTTTTGGTTTTTATGGTTTTCCCTGGTCGGTAGGCGAATGCTGGGATGGTTTCTCATCTACCACGATTTCCTTTCCGTTTCATCCCATTTCCTTCTCAACCTTAGGTGTGCTTCTAGGTTTCGTAGCGTATTGCGCTACCAGACAAATGGCGTGGGTGTTTGCTCAAAGGAAATAGTACCCCGTAGACCCTAGAGGGCTGCTTGGTCGCCGTGTCGTTCTTCTCCCTCTCTAGGCAGCTTCATTAATGAGGTGAGTCTTCGAGTCTGGAGCTACGAGGGACTTCCGCGCGTCTCGGTGACCTGTCTGTGTGCGGCCTCTAACCTCATGTGATTCTTCCACTTCATCTCTTTCTTTCTCCGGGGGGTGGTAGCCACAATCGATCTATATATGCAAAATCATGAAATCACTTATACGTTGCAGTGCACCATAAACAGGAGACAAAATTTTGTTTCCCCTAACGAAAGGTCTGAACTGTATGTTGATTCCAAAATCCATGTAAATCTTTCATTCGAATTTAGTTTATTTATTGCCAGGCAGAGGTCCTTTGTTTTACCAAATCTATTTGCCAGGAACTGGAGGAAGCCGGGACCTGTTTTGTTGTGGTAGGCAGAGCTACGGGCCATCAGATTGAGGCATCCAGTTCCCAATGGAACGGCAGGAAATTCTGCAACTGTCGAACCCTTCCGTTTCGCATCGCTGGCCCCGAGCGTTGCAGAAATCATTAACCGGCCGGAGCGTGGAATTGGTCGTTTCGCTTGCGTTCCACTTTTGTAGCTCGGCTATTTTTTAAGCCTGACCTACCACACTACATACCCTCCTGGGACCCCATATGCATTTCGTGCCCTCCAGGAGGTTTCAATACGTTCTCAGTGAACGATATGACTACTGCAGAGTGACGCTAATAGGAGTCATTCGAGTTCCTCTTCAATCTACACCTGAGCTTTCCAATGACCATTGTTGCCTCCCCAATTTTCTCCTTCCTTAACATTTCCCATTTTGCCTTCTTTCTCCGTCGTCTTGTATTTACCTTCTAACTGCCTTCTCTACTTTATCCTTACATTTGTCTTTCTTTGAGAAAGGAGTATTTTTGAAGGAGTTGTATCGTATTTTGACTTTTGGGGAGCCGAACTTGTAATAGTTTGCAACCGCACGTATAGTAAACCGTTTCCAGTAGCCTTCGCTCCAAATATATTTTTACTGTTTCTTTAAATATTATATATTTATCTTTGCTTCGGCTGCGTCAGTATTAATTAGAGACACGTTTCTCTTAGCAGGGTTGTGGTGCGACAAGAATGTATGCTTACACAGATTATAATTTTACTTCACTCCTTTTTATTAATGCTTGACACGATTTAAATAACACTTCACTGATATAGAGAGCTGTGAGATTCTTTTTATTATATAATTACACTTTTTAACACGTAAACTTATTTTTCGTCTCACATAAATACGCATTAAATCTCTCGAGGACGCATCTCTCGAGGACTGTCTGCAGGCAACTGAACTGATTTCAACCGCCTAAACTAATAAATTTCTGTATTTCAAGTTTCTGATTGGCTATTCCTAATCCAACAGAATACTTTCATTTAACTAAAGCTGTTTCTGGTTGTTGATTGGCTATTTTTAAACTGTCTCAAAATTTACATTATTTTTGCTCCAATAATGACTAGTAGCATTTAAACTTTCAAATTCATTATTGCCTCATAGTTACCCGATTGTTACCTTATTGTTAGCAAATTTTAGCCTATTATTCTCACAGCTCCTACATTATTAAACTACGTAATATATTCACAGAACATTATTACACATGGATACAATAAAACAAGCATATACAATGACTGTTACATGCATTTTTTATATATTGTTACATGCACATAAAATTTAAGGCGGGCTGTTATTAAATTTATATATTATATAAATTATTTTAGTGTTAAAAATACTGCCTCATCTTCGTTTAAATTATTCCTTTATTTCACTGGTAGTTTCCTTATGTAGAAAGCCATACTAAACTCAATAGTTTCAACTAAAATAATAATAGTTGTTATTATTATAATTATTATTTGATTATGCAAGGATATTAATAGCCTTCAATTTAAATCAACACAAACCGAGCGAGGCTACACGGTAACGTGTGAGGTTCGCATACTAGAGGTCCCGAGGTCGAATACCGCTGACCGCCCGCTCTGAATTTCTATTTTTCCCTGGTCAGTAGGCGAATGCAGGTATGGTTTCTCATCTACTACTATTTCCTTTCCGTCATTTTCCTTTCATTTCTTTTCCTTTCCATCTTTCAGGTGTTCTTCCAGATTTCGTGGCGTATGGCGGTACCGGATACCTGTTCAAAGGAAAGAATACTCCCCGTAGACACTAGAGAGCACAGTTTCAGCAGTGGACAGGTCTTCAGCCTGAACTGTTAGGTACTTTAGCGGGTCTCCGTGACCCTGTAACCTTCTGCGGTTCCTTCACTTCATCCCTTCCTCCTAGGGGGTGGTAGCCACAATAGACCTACCTAAGTCGCAGAGCTCGAGGTCTGCCTCTCCGTTGTATAACCTATGCTTACAAATGAATGCATTTAATAATCTTCTTAATTGCGTACCTGTTCGAAGAGTATTAGTATATTCTATAGCGGTTACCATTGATCATGTATACGATGTACTGCAATCAGATTAAATATTTTAATTGAAATTTCATGGAAAATACACCATTTGATGTTTCCCTAATCAAAAAAACATTTAAAAATTGTGTTACATTCACATTAATTTTTCTACCCACTATCACTTATTACTTTCACTACTACGTATAGTAAGTGGGGGAAGTATTGTATTCCACCCAAAAATTCGATACAAAGATTTCATCGGAAATACATGTTTTGAGGCCTCCTGAATCCAAAAAAACATTTTTGGAAACATGTCCGTGTGTGTATTTGTGTGTCTGTCTGTCTATGAACTGCATAACTCAGAAACGAACAGTTGGATTGACACCAAACTTGGTATTTCGTTTCAGTATCTTCCAGAGATGCGACCCGAAGGTTTACAAGAAAATCCCCTCACCCCTTTTCATTGAACATTTTTCAAAAATTTTAATTTTCTCAATGTTTCCAAAAATCTGATGTGTTACACTCACATGACATTCTCTACTCTTGTACAAACTATTTTTACAAACTATTTTTTATTCTCCATCTACTTCATGTTAATTGAGACAAACATTTGCAGACTCTATCTTATTACTAATTTTCTTGTAGATGTAAGGGGAATATATATTTACAAGGGCAATATAGAAATACAGTAGCCTTTAAGTACATACATATCTCTTAATAGCTGGTTGCTAGGTGCAGCACCATTCCCTTTGCCACAGATTAATACTCTTTGCATATCCAAGACAACAAAACGAATAACGAATTCCCATTTGAGAAAATAAGTATTGAAAAATTTAAGGGAATAACAAGCAATATCTCGAAATGGTTCGCTCAACAAAAAAAATGTATATGACATAAATTGTGTATTTTAATGCGATCTACATTTTGTGTGTAGTAAAATTTTGTCTATCTCTTATGGTTTACCAGTTATGCAAAAGTCGTTCACAATGAAGAATACCTTTGGAGACATTCCCAGAAAATTCAAGATATACGTTTTATTTGTCATGAAAATATCTTAAACATATGATATTTTAATCAAAATCGTTAGAGCCATTTTTGAGAAAATTAAAATTTTCGAAAAATCTTCCATGTAAAGGGTAATCTGATTTGAGGGGATTTTCTTGACAACCTTCGTGTCGCATCTCTGGAAGATACTGAACCTAAATACCAAGTTCGGTGTTTATCCGACTGTTCGTTTCTGGGTTATGCTGTTCACAGACACACACGGACATGTTTGCAAAAATGTTTTTTTTTGGATTTGTCGCGGTATCGTTGTGTTATCTTATTTGCTGAGCGCCTGTTATTGTTTTAGTATTTCGAATTTTGGGTTCTTTGTACTCCGGCTAGCTATTATTACTCAGTCGAGAAAATCTCTTGAACAGGGTGTGTAAACGGAAAGGAGTTGTTACTAAAAATAATACTGATAAAAGAATTTGTTTTTACACTTCTATTGCCGTCACATTTTATTAATTTCACATATTTACTCTTGATACACGCCTGACTGAAACTGTTATATTTTCGAATGTAACTATAAGCACTTATTTGCCGCACATTATTAATTCCGTATTTCACATTTTATAACTAGCTTTACGATGCGAGAGATTCTGTAGAATTACGCAACGTGTACTTCGTAAATGATTCTGTTGAACTTTGCGACGTGTAACCCGTGAATGATTCTGTTGAACTGTGCGATACTTGTCTCTGGCTTCATAATTTATACTCCCCCACCCCGATATGCCTAAACATTATAACAGAGCTGCTATTGGTTAATAAAGCGCGCCAACATTAGCATCTATTTTTTTATCCAATCAAAATTACGAACACATATGCTCTAGGGAAGATATTCCCTCCATTTCTACAGAAAAGCGTGCTACTCTGACGTTATTTGTTTGTCTCTTATAATTGATAAACAACTCACCCCCTCACTCATTGTTACCCGCTCCTATTGCCAGTTTCAGTGAGGCCGTATAAACTTATTTCCTAACTATGCTTATAATTAACAAACATCTCAAATCATTGTCAAACAATAATGCTAATTTACACTACAATCACTCTGGCATTTACAATGTTGTGATATAAAATACTGCCTCAGATTCAGGGGGTCTCAAAACATGTATTACCGGTGAACCCTCTGTATCGAATTTTTGGGTGGAATACAATACTTCCCCTACTTACTATACGTAGTAGAGAAAGTAATAAGCTGTAGAGAAGACGGTAGAGAATGTCATTGAATGTATCACATATTTTAAAATTCTTACTATGAAACGTTCTTCATTCTCCCCGATATACATCAATTGAAGCTCATATGTAATATTTGTACGTAGATGCATTCCTCCTTTACAGAGCTCTAATTTCAAGCTTTTAAAGAACTAAAACAATAAAGAAAATGCAAGTAAAGTATAAAATAGCCTGCTTTTAATGCACCACTTCTTTAGTTGTTTAATAATGGTGATGAATATGGGTAAGAAACAGAGGACTACCCTATTGGAAAGAAAGACATGAGACAAGAGAGTACGAAGGGTGGGCAGATCTGGCGGAGTTAGGGGAACCTCAGCGGGTTTCCTAACGTTTCCAGATTGAATAACACGACCGCCCCTTTGATTCTCCCTTATCCTCACGGGCAGGTTTCGGGTATAACATGATATATAATAAAATAAACAGTTCTTTCCTCAAAGAACATCCATTTTTACGTCACTGTTGCACGTAGCGGAGGTTGTTGAGGAGGACTCATGAACTGAGGTTCAAATCCCGTCAGTATCGTCCTCCCTGATTGAGGTTTTTTCTCAATTCTCATAACTGGCAAAAACCAGGGAAGCACCTTAAACTTACGCTGGAACATTTCCTTCCCAAGTTTCTGTATGCAGAAAGATTACTAAAATGTGATGTTATACATTCACATGACTTTCTCTATCCTCTATAGTTTGTTAGTGAGTATACAAACTAGTCTTACTAAACCTTGTTTTTATATCTACTTCACAATGATCCAAAATAACTTTTACAGAAATAGCTACATTACACATTTCGTTATAGATACAAAGAGAACAGTGAGTCAAATGTTTAAAAACTGGACGCTGTATTCTGGCCTTACAATTCCATATTGTTTCCACGCAATCGCGGGGGCAATTAACTGCAAAGGATCTTGAGGCAGTATTTTTAACACTTAACTAATTTCAGTCTAATTATATAATATGTAAATTCAATAACAGCCCGCCTTGAAGCAATATGTGTATGTATTAATTTGTAAAATGTATGTAACAGTCATTGCATATGCTTATATTATTTTATACCTGTTCAATAATGTTATATGAACGTGTTACGTAATTTAATAATGTAGGAGCTGTGAGAATAATAGGTCAAAGTTGCTAACAAAGACGTAACAATGAGGTAACCTTGAGGCAATAATGAATTAGAACGTTTAAAAGATATTTGTGATTCTTGGAAGCAATAATGTAATAAAAGTGGCACTTTATAAAAATAGACAATCAACAACCACAAAAAGCTTTAGTTAAATGAAAGTATTCTATTGGATTAGGAATAGCCAATCAGAGACTTGAAATACAGAAATTTACAGGTTTAGGCGGATGAAATCAATTCAGTTGCCTGCAAACAGTGTTCCTAACCGGACGCAAGACACGTCCTCGAGAAGTATAATATGTATTCGTGTGAGACGAAAAAATAGTTTACGTGTTAAAAAGTGCAAGCAATTCATAAAAGAATCTCACAGCTCTCTATCAGGGAAGTGTTATTTAAATCATGTCCAGCATTAATAAAAGAAATGAAGTAAAATTATAATGTGCGTAAGCCTACATTCTTAGTCGCACCACAACCGTGATAAGAAAAACGTGTCTCTAGCAATAATACTGATGCACCCGAGGCAAACATCAATATATAATATTTAAAGAAACAGTTAAGTTACAAAGTTAATAGTTTTTAAACTTGGGGCAAAGGCCACCTGAAAGTGCATTTGAGTTTACTATACGTGCGGTTGCAACTACTACAAGCTCGGCTCCCCAACAGTTGAAACATAATACAACTCCTTCAATACAAACTATCTCAAATTGGCGCAAAAAACATGGAGCTAACAATACAACAAAATACCTTCTTCAAATTGACGCCCAAAGCGTGGTGTTAATAAAAATTCGTAATAATAAATATCTTCCAAATTTACGCCCAAAGCGTGTTGCAAATAAATTATACAACAAACCATCTTCTCAATCTACCAGGACAAGAGCCGAAGCCCCAAGTTCTCCCCCTCTAAACTCAGGGTTGGCGCCATCCGAGTGGCTCTCCAGCCGTGGGAGTTTCCCATGAGGCCAAAGCCCCCCCCCGCTTGCGCGTAGATGGAAGTGGATACGCCACTTACGCGCGTCATCCCCGAAGGGCGACTATCAGCCCCGCCTGCATGGACACCATACAGACGTATCCAATCTCCCACGGGTCTCCGGAACCACTGCCCCGTTGAGACCAACCCAATCCGAACAGCTCCCCAACGAGAGGGGCTCGAACTTTCAGCCCGACGTACCTCTCGTAACGCAAGAAGTATCACGAGTGCTCAGGGACGTAAAAATAATGACAAGTATTGAATACTTCGGAACACTAATAACGGATATCTCGGAAATGGCTGATGCCACAAAAAAGTTATTTTAAATAAATTGTGTATTTTAAGAAGATCAACATTTTTTGTGTAGTACGTTATCGTCTATCGCTTAACGCTCACCACTTATATAAGATTATAGAAAATTCCTTCCGAATGAAGAGGACCGCAAAGGCTATTTCAAGTTATACATTTTATTTGTCATATAAATATATTTAATATCTGGCACTTTTATAAAATAAAAATTTTTGAAAGATGTCCCATGTAAAGGATAGTTCGGTCTGGGAGATTTTCTTTAAAATCCTTTTGTAGCACTTTTTTGGAAGATCCTGAACTTAAATATCAAGTATAGTGGCGATGCGACTCTTCATTTTTGAGTTATGCGTTCACACACACACAAACACACATACACACGGGTCTTTTTCTGAAAAGCCTTTTTGAATTAAGGGGACCTCATAACATGTATTTCTGGTGAAATCTCGGTGTCAAACTTTTGGGTGGAATGCAATACCTTCTCTATCTACTAGGTACGTGGTAGAGAAAGTAAAGATAGGTTGTGTTGCATTCATATGACTTTCTCTACTCATTCTTCCTCAAACCATTCATAAAAAGGTTATTCTATCCACTTCTTGTTAACAGAGTAAAAATGTTCATTACAAGTTTACAGATTTCGATATATGTATAAGAATAAGGCAGTAAAACTTAATTGATGATCAAATCTTTTGAAAGTGGGTCATTATGTAATAGCTTTGAATTTTTATTCTCTTTGCATGAACACGAGAGAAAAAGGAAAGAAAACAAAACAATACCAATTTTCATTTGAGAGAATTGTAAGTATTTTAAAATTCAAACAAACAGAAAAGGGTTACTTTGAAATTGCTAAAGTCAAAAATCTTGCTTGACATATAACTGCATCTTTAAGAAGATCTACCTGTATTCTGGTGTAAGATTTTGTCTATCTCGTTTCTGGATTATACAAAACTCATTCAGAATGAAGAGGACTTCACAGGCTATTAATAGAAAATTCAAGATATCCATTTTATTTGTTATACAAATATCTCATATTAATCAAAATGCTTGAAACATTTTTGAGAGAATAAAAGAGATGAACATTTTTCTATATAAAGGTTAGTTTAGTGCTTCCGCAACCTTGGAAGTAACACGATTTTCCGGCTTTTAGTTTTTGAGTTATGCTATTCACGGAGACAGACATACACATGCGCGCACGGACCTTTCTCTAATCATGTTTTTTTACTTTCCCTACTACGTATAGTAAGTAGGGGAAGTATTGTATTCCACCCAAAAATTCGATACCGAGATTTCACCGGAAATACATGTTTTGAGACCCCTGAATCCAAAAAAAGCATTTTTGGAAACATGTCCGTGTGTGTGTCTGTGTGTGTGTGTGTGTGTGTGTGTGTGTGTGTGTGTGTGTGTGTGTCTGTGTCTGAGAATAGCATAACTCAGAAACGAACAGTCGGATAAACACCAAACTTGGTATTTAGCTTCAGTATCTTTCAGAGATGCGACGCGAAGGTTTACAAGAAAATCCCCCCACCCCAGATTACCCTTTACATGGAACATTTTTCGAAAAGTTGAATTTTCTCAAAAGTGGGTCTAACGATTTTGATTAAAATATCATAGGTTTAAGATATTTTTGTGACAAATAAAATGTATATCTCGAATTTTCTGGGAATATCTCCAAAAGTATTCTCCATTGTGAACGACTTTTGTATAACTGGTAAACCATAAGAGATGGACAAAATTTTACTACACAAAAATGTATATCGCGTTAAAATACACAATTTATGTCATATACATTTCTTTTGTTGAGTGAACCGTTTTCGAGATATTGCTTGTTATTCCCTTAAATTTTCCAATACTTATACTTTTTCTCAAATTAGGTAATTATTCATTTTTCGATGTCCTGGACATGCAAAGAGAATGGAATGCGCCACATAGCAACCAGCGTTAAAATATTTGACTATCGCTTAAAACCTACCATATTCCCCTTGTATCTACAAGAGAATTAGCAATAAGATTAACATCTCGATATCTCATTAACATGAAGCATATGGAGAATAAGCGTTTGTAAAAACAGTTTGTACAAGGGTAGAGAAAGTCATGTGAGTGTAACGCATCAGATTTTTTTATTCAGAGAGCCCCAAAACGTGTATTTCTGATGAAATCTCGGTATAGAATTTTTGTATGGAATGCAATACTTCCTCTACTGATTATATGTAAGGCGTAAAGAAAGTAACACGCATTCGCCGCACGACATCGTTTACCGCGACTCCCCTGCTATTCTGGAAATGAAAGGAACAAAAATGGTCAGGAAAACTTAAGCTAGCGTATATCTATTGGTAATACGATGGTAACACTGAAAAGTTAAAAAAAATCAAGCAAGGATTCGATTTAAAAATTTAAATGATTTTATTGGTTTTCCAAATATAGCCCTTTACATCAATACATTTTTGTATTTGAATTTTGTATTTTGTATTAAAGCAATAATACCACTTTTCCTGACTTCAGAAACCAGCTTTATAAAGTTCTACTGCTTAATCTGATGACGAAAATGCAATTCCATTCATTTTATATTTAATTTTTGGAAGCAAAATGAAATCACAAGGTTCTATATCAGGTCTGTATGGTGGAGGGTCCATGGTGTTGACCTTTAGGGCATCCAGATGCTCAGTTGTTGGTGTTCTGTATGCGTCGATGCGTTGTCATGATGTAACATTATATTTTCTTTTGGGCGTTTTCACGAGCTTTTTATAACATTTCCTGTAAACAGGCATTTATGTACAATTCGGCAGTAACGGAACATCTATCTTCTAAGGCTACAATACTACCGACTTTAGAAAAAAAAAAACTAGCAACCATCTTCATATCAGCACTGCAAATTCGTCGGACTTTTGTGGGCTTGATTCTGTTCGAAAGACCCATGGAGCTGATTGCATTATTTTTAGGATCATAACAATAAATAAGATTCATCACAAGCAATCATATTCCAAACCAAATTTGAAGTGTCCCTTGGAATTTTTCCAGAGATTTTCTGAACCAACCAATGCGTTGTTATTTGTGATCGAGAGTCAGTTTATGCGGAATCCATTGACAACAAAGTTTTCTCGCGTAAACTGTTGATGCAAAACGTTTTGGATTTGACTCATACCATTGTCCAATGTCGCCCGAATAAATTCATAAGATGTCCGTCGATCTTCTTCAAGGATTGCTCAAACAGCGGCAGTATTTTCATCGGTAACAGCAGTTCCTGTGCGTCCTTCACGAAATTCATCACTAATAAAAACTGGATCTCTTTTGAATTCACGTTTAGGTCTTAATGAAGATTTAAAATCGTAAAAAATCATAGCCTGGAATTTTCTGTGGTCCAATTCATTTTTGGGTGAAGACAAAGTCTTAAATTATGATAATTAACAAAGTATTGTTTTATTATAACTTCATTTGTTTTTATAAACTTGACATTCTAACAATTTTCAGTATCGCCCTCGTACACCGGCATTTGCCTACCGACCTGGGAAAACCAGAAAAAAATAAAGTACAGACCATCCCCTCGTATCGTAATAGTAATTCTAGATATTAAACTTCATGGCAAATAATTAAAAATTGCATTTCAAGGTACCTCTTTAACTCTTGTTTAAAGAATTTCACTTACAAACCCATAGTTTAATGCAACCCGACACACATACATAATACAAAGTAAAAGAATCCAAACAATATGTTATATATTGTACATTTTTTAGAATTCACCGATCGTCGCCTTAAGGTTTGGAAAGGGGGAAAACATACTTCAACGCTTTGCATATTCTTCCGCCCTCCTAACCGACATTTCGCACCCCGGATGCAGTCGCATTATTTCGGCTAAGATCGGCTGTGCCGGCCCATGCGGCTTTTCCGCGGCGGTGTCGACGAAACAGTTGCCTGTCACCCCCCGTCGAGACAACTAGATCATGGACGGTGCGGGGTAATGAAAACTTTTCATGCAATCTTCCTGCGGTTCATTAAATCAGTGACTGTTTACGTTTCTCAACCTCAGAAGTTGAACTTTTGTCATAATTAACTCGTTTATATGACTTCAGTTACTGTTTTTGCTTAAGTGTTTGTGTGTGCAAAAGTACTGAAATTTTAGTATATAAAAACTTTTAAAACAGTCATTAACAAACAGTGAAAAACGTATATTAACAATATTTACTTAATCGAACTCACAGTATAACTGTTAGGTTAATATAATACATCCATCGAGTATACATTTTTTCGCAGTTAAAATACTTTTCGTGTTAAGTGCTGTGTAGTGCCATAAGTGTGTAGCTGCACTCTTTCTAAGTGTTAGTGCTTTAAGTGGAATATTTCGTAACTACATAAGAAGATTTTGGAATAGAGTTCAACCCTGTTTCTCCAACAGTTCATCTTTCTTCATTCATCAGGTAAAAGGAAATTATCTAAAGATTACGTTTTGTGCAAAGTGTTTTAGTGTACCAAAAGCGAAACAAAATTTTTATTCAATGCGTTCCTCGCTATACCCGGACTCATGTTTTATTTGTGGGAGTATTCAACAGGGGAAGTTGTGTTTGTTTAAATAAAATATCACTGAAGAATTTCCGCCGACAAGTGACCTAAAATCAATACGTATATTTCGGGAGTAATAACTGCATATCTAATGGGGCAGGTAACAGTTGAATGACGTACTAATGCACCCAATTGCCTTGTGTCTTTTTTAACTTTCTTTTTTACTTTCTCTACTACTTCCAGATGTAGAGGTAGTATTGTATTCCACCCAAAAATACTAAACTGAGATTTCACCAGAGATGCACGTTTTGAGATTCCAAAACAGTTTTTAGAAAATGGTGCGTGTCTGTCAAAAGCATATCTCAAAAATAAAAGTGGTTAAATAAAAAAATTGGTATTTGATCATATTTCAAGCATATAAACAATATTTTGAAAAAAATCCCTCCTCTCCAAACTCTTTACATAACCATTTTTTCGAAAGTTTTAATTTTCTCAAAGATAATTTAACGATTTTGATTAAAATACAATATGTTAGAGATATTTTCATGACAAATGAAATTATATTTTGAATCTTCTGGTGATGGCCTCTTCATTCTGAATGGCATTTGATTGATTGATTGATAAACCGAAGAGAGAGACAAAATCTTAGTAAAAGGAAACAAAGTAGATGTCGTCAATTTGTTATTATTTTGAATGTATATTTATTTTTGGAGTTAACCATTTACGAGATAGTTCTTCTTACTGGTTTTGAATTTTCAAATACGTAATACTTTTTCTCAAATGGGAAGCCATTATTCACTTCTGATGAATATGCAAGGAGAATGAAATTTCAAAGACATTAATACCGACACGCTCTTTAAAATTCTGACTATCGCTTGACCTTCTGCCATGCAACGAAATTTGTAAATGTGAATTGAAAATTTATGCGAATTAACAAGAAGAAGCTGTAATAACACGCTTTTGTAAGAATAGTTTGTAGAAGAGTTAGTAGAGAAAGTCATGTGAATGTAACACTTAAGGTAACTCTATTTTTTTTATTTTGTTTCCATCTGGGTTTTAACCTCCTCAGAAAGGAATTGTTTAAAAAAGACATTTCCACAATGGTTCCACCGACGGTAAGTCAATATCGGTGTTTTTCTTTTGTTTTCCTTGCGAGATGCCGTCCGATCCCATTTTGGCAATATTGTTTTAGGTTGACGTAAAATGATGTGTCCCCTTCTATTTTCGTTACATGGTCTCTGCCTTTCTTTGGGATTGTTTTCTTTTAGGAGTACTGAAGTGATGTATTTTATTCAATGGAAGAAGTTGGCAGTGGAAAAGAAAGGTCGAGAGAAAATTACCCACGATAACTGACAGCATTTGTATTAAGCTATTGAAGAGAAAATTCTCATTTGTAGTATTCGGAAAGAACAAACGATATGACGGTTTATGCGCACTGGCGTTCTCTTAGATTTTTAATATTATTAATATTATAAGTTTTTAAAAATTGCTTCGACTTTTTGCTTCAAGTGCGGTACCTGCTTACAAAAATTATTTTATATATGTTTAGTAGAAAAACGTTTTCTTTCCCTACCTCTTACCTTCAATATTGAACCAGTAATGCATGTTTTGAGGCCCCCTCGAACCAGAAAAAAATATTTTAAGAAAAACTCCGATACATGCCAAAGGTGATAGGATAGTTTAAATGGAGACCCTACAAAAATCTATAATTCTATATTAGCATTACTATTACAGGATTTCCACTACAAAACAAATGCACAATACGTTTAACGCAATGAACATATTTATAATATTAATATACTAGCATCTGCTGGTAATATATTGAACAGATATGAAATAGCAGCTTGGCAGAATGGCTTTTTAATTTCCTTAAAATAAAGGGTTCAGTATAGAAATTACGTTTATTCCTGTTGTTATAAGCACAGCTTCTACTATGTGTTTCTCTTTCTATAGATTAATTAGATGAATATAAAAATGCATAGTTATAAACCAAAAAAACAAATATATGATTACTATTAATCTCTATGTTCTTGCAACTACCTACATGTGATAAACGAATATTGTTGGAAGTTAAAAAAATGATTCTGGCACACTTGAAATTATTTTGGGCCGGGGTATATTAAAGAAGCCCATAAAAATGAGAAATAATTCACATTTTTTATCCCGGTGCTTTAAGACAGCTTTTTTTAATTTTGTATTATAAAAAGTATTTCATTTTGAGCATATATAAGTCAAATTCGTTTTTTATCCATGCTCCTAATATGGTAAGGGGTATTTTTTACTAAAACAAATCAGCTAAATTAAAATTAAGGCCATGCAAAATATTTGCTGCTACATCCTTAAAATTAGTAATTATAAGTTTTCATAAATTTATATCTCATTAAATATTTTTAAACTCATAGTGTCCGTAACTGTAACGATATTTTTAAATTCCAGCTACTGAAATTTTGAAATTAAAAGGGTAATAAATACTAAACTTTAAGAGACACAGACAAATTTGCACAATATTGCACATGCAAAAATTATATTTCTAGTCTCGGTAGTTAAAATGACATGTTTCGTAAGCTTTTCCTTAAATATGTGGGGTAAATTAGTGTGACTGAAGTAATTAATATGTTTATAGTTACTTATTTCGCTTTAGACCAAATTTTTTAAAATCGAAGCAACGGCTATATTTGATTATATCATCACATATAATTATTTGCTAGTACTTATTTTATTTCGGTTCATATTCTGTAGTTTTGTTACAATTAGTGTGCTATTGTGTATATTGATGCTCACCTTTCTTTACATTCCCATTCTCTCATCATTTTTTCCAAAAAAGAAAATGTAACAATCGCCGGAAAGAGCGTCAGCTGGGAAGGATAGGAAGATACTGAGATACGGCAAGTCGCGGTAATTCACGCCTTAAGGTGACTTATTTTGTTCTGAAAAGGAAGAGGCAAAAGAACATAATTGTCTGTATAGAAAGAAAAATCTGATGCAAGGGAATTGCTAGGCTTTAAGCGATATTCAAATATTTTGTATTACCAGGACAAAAAAATGAATAACAAATTTGAGAAAGCTTTAGTATTGGAAAATTTAAGGGAATAACAAGCAATATCTCGAAAATGGTTCATTCAACAAAAAAGTGTATATGAAATAAATTGTGTATTTTAACGCGATCTACATTTTTTGTGTAGTAAAATTATGTCTATCTCTTATGGCTTACCAGTTATGCAAAAGTCGTTCACAGTGAAGACTACTTTTGGAGACATTCCCAGAAAATTCGAGATATATCTACATTTCATTTGTCATGCATATATCTTAAACATATGATATTTTAATCAAAATCGTTAGCCATATTTGAGAAAATTAAAATTTTGGAAAAGTATTCCATGTAAAGGGTAATCTGGGGCTGGGGGATTTTGTTGAAAACCTCCGTGTTGCATCTCTGGAAGATACTGAAATTAAATACCAAGTTTGGTGTTTATCCGACTGACCATTTCTGAGTTATGCTGTTCAAAGACACACACACACAGACACGGACATGTTTCTAAAAATGCCCTTTTTGGGGTTCAGGGGGTCTCAAAACATATATTTACGGTGAAATCTCGGTATCGAATTTTTTGGTGGAATACAATACTTCCCCTACTTACTATACGTAGTAGAGAAAGTAAAAAGCTTCAATATGTTATTTTCAAATAACAGTGTTACATCATTGCAACTACCATGTTTGTTGTTGTTGTCCTCCATGGTGTAGTGGTTACCATGCTAGCCTATTGTTCCCGAGGTTCGCGGAGGGCGATGGACTTTCTCGGGCGTAAAGATCCATGGCATGGCTTCCTTCGGAAGGGAAGTAAAGCCGGTGGCCCCGTGTCGTAGATTTTCGGCACGTAAAAGGACCTCAAGCCCGAGAAGAGGCCTCTGAGCAAAATTATCGGTCTTTCACGCCCAATGTACAATGAGACGCTAATGGCCATAATAGTTAAAGAGCGTCCATAAATAAAACTCGATTTAATTTACTTTATCTACTCTGTTTATTGTTTTAGGGAAATTTAAATGTAATTTATTTCCTCTACTACGCACAGAGTGGGTGGAGAAGGTGTTGCATCCCGCCCAAAAATTCCATTCCGACAAGTCATCGAAATACATGTTTTGAGGCCGCCCGAATCTAAAAAATAGTCATTTTTAAAAAAAAGGTCCGTGTGTCTGTAAACAGCATAACTCAAAAACGAAAAGATGAATAAGTAGCAAACTTGCTATTTAAGTTCAATATCTTCCAAAGATGCGACGCGAAGATTTTCAAGAAAATTCCCCCAACCCAGTTTACCCTTTAAATGGAAAAGTTTTCAAAATTGATTTTTTTAAAAACTGGTAAAGGTTTTGATTAAAATATCATATATTAAAGATATTAACATGTCAAATACAAAATCTCCCTTGAATCTTCTGGGAATAACCTGAAAAGTCCTCTTAATTTGGAAGGATTTTGTATAATCTTGTATAACAAGTAAACGTTAAGGTGCGACGCTCTTCAAAATTCAGACTTTATTTCAAATAAGCTTTTTGTAGCATAAGTCATTTCTGTGCTATTAATGGTTAATTGTAGATTACTTGGTCATTCTCTTAACGTCCTGACAACATTCAGTTCTTTTTCACGTCATGGAAATGGTATGGAATTATAAGGGCAGTACATAACGTCCAGTTTTTTACTTTCTCTGCTACGATAGTAAGTAGGGGAAGTATTGCATTCCACCCAAGAATTCGATACCGAGATTTCACCGGAAATACACGTTTTGAGACCCCCTGAATCCAAAAAAAAGCATTTTTGGAAACATCCGTGTGTCTGTGAACAGCATAACTCAGAAACGAACAGTCGGATAAACTCCAAACTTGATATTTAGATTCAGTATCTTCCAGAGATGCGACACGCAGGTTATCAAGAAAATACCCCCCTAGATTACCCTTTACATGGAACATTTTTCGAAAATTTTAATTTTCTCAAAAATGGCTCTAACGATTTTGATTAAAATATCGTATGTTTAAGATATTTTTATGACAAATGAAATGTATATCTCGAATTTTCTGGGAATGTATGCAAAAGTATTCTTCATTGTGAACGACTTTTGCATTAGTGGTAAGCCATAAGAGATAGACAAAATTTTATACACAAAAAAATGTAGATCGCGTTAAAATACACAATTTATGTAATATACATTTTTTGTTGCTGAGTTAACCACTTTAGAGATATTGCTTGTTATTCCCTTAAATTTTCCAATACTTATACTTTTTCTCAAATTCGTTATTTATTACTTTCTCTACTACGTATAGTAAGTAGGGGAAGTATTGCATTCCACCCAAAAATTCGATACCGAGATTTCACCGGAAATACATGTTTTGAGAATCACTGAATCCAAAAAAAGCATTTTTGGAAACATGTCCGTGTGTGTGTCTGTCTGTGTGTCTGTGTGTCTGTGTGTCTGTCGGTCTGTGTGTCTGTGTGTCTGTGTGTCTGTGAACAGCATAACTCAAAAACGAACAGTCGGATAAACACCAAACTTGGTATTTAGGTTCAGTATCTTCCAGAGATGCGACACGAAGGTTTTCAAGAAAATCCCCCCACCCCAGACTACCCTTTACATGGAACATTTTTCGAAAATTTTAATTTTCTCAAAAACGGCTCTAACGATTTTGATTAAAATATCATATGTTTAAGATATTGTCATGACAAATAAAATGTATATCTCGAATTTTCTGGGAATGTCTCCAAAAATATTCTTCATTGTGAACGACTTTTGCATAACTGGTAAACCATAAGAGATAGACAAAATTTTACTATACAAAAAATGTAGATCGCGTTAAAATACACAACTTATGTCATATACGTTTCTTTTGTTGAGTGAACCGTTTTCGAGATATTGCTTGTTATTTCCTTAAATTTTCCAATACTTATACTTTTTCTCAAATTCGTTATTCATTTTTTTTATGTCCTGAACATGCAAAGAGAATGGAATTCGCCACATAGCAACCAGCGTTAAAATATTTGACTATCGCTTAAAAGCTACCATATTCCCCTTGCATCTACAAGTAAATTAGCAAAAAGATTGACATCTCGATAAACATGCAGCATATGGAGAATAAACGTTTGTAAAAATAGTTTGTACAAGAGTAGAGAAAGTCATGTGAGTGTAGCACATCAGATTTTTTTTTTATGTCCTGGACATGCAAAGAGAATGGAATACTCCATATAGCAACCAGATATTAAAAGATTTGACTATGCTTAAAGCCTAGAAATTCCCCTTGCATCTACAAGAAAATTAGCAATAATATTAACATCTTGATATCTCGATCAACATGAAACATAATGGAGAATAAGCGTTTTAAAAATAGTTTTTACAAGAGTAAAGAAATGCATTTTGTTGTAACACATCAGATTTGTTTTGTCCTGGTAATCCAAAGAGAATGGAATACTCCACATAGCAACCAGCTCTTAAAATATTTGACTATAGCTTAAAGCCTACCAATTCCCCTTGCATCTACAAGAAAATTAGCAATAAGATTAACATCTCGATTAACATGAAGCATATGCAGAATAAGCGTTTACAAATAAAGTTTGTACAAGAGTAGAAAAGGTCATTTGAGTGTACACATACGATTTTTTGACTATCGCTGTTCTCTTTGTATCTTAATGAAATGTTAATGTTTATCTGGATTAGAATTAAGTAGATAGAAAAATAAACTTTGGTAAAAATATTTTATAGCTACTAATAAACAATAGAGGATAGAGGAAGTCATGTGAATGTAACGCATCAGATTTTTGTATTCGTCTGTGTTTCTCCAGTAGCAAATTACTTTAACCAGCTTTGTCTAATAGGAAAACTATCTCAATTGGGCGATTAATTGATACTTGTAATGCAATTTATACACTACCATACAGTATTGTATTCCACCCCAAAATTATGAGTCAAGATTTCACCTAGAAGTATACGTTTTCAGGTATCCTGTTCCCAAAAACTTATCATAAACTGATCCGTGTATGTGTGAACAACATAACTGAAAAACAATAAGTCCGACTTTTAGCATGCAAGTAGAACACATTCTGAGGGTACTACACAATGAGCATTTATGAATATCTGTTTATATACACAATGTTTTGTTAGTTTTTACTTTATAAGAAATCGCGACTGTGATTAAAACTTCATATTTAAGACAATTTCCTGGATAACAAAATGCGTATCTTGAATTCTCTGCCAATAACATATGAAGTTCTGTTCATTCTGAATGAATTTTTTATGCATTTGCATAACCTGTAAACATAAGAGAGAGACAAAAGCAACACCAAAATTTTAGACTTTGTTAAAACGTAGAATCAGTGCATTAACCGATGGAGAAATA
Organism: Deroplatys truncata; assembly: GCA_030765065.1. Classification (NCBI taxonomy): domain Eukaryota; kingdom Metazoa; phylum Arthropoda; class Insecta; order Mantodea; family Mantidae; genus Deroplatys; species Deroplatys truncata. The sequence continues at coordinate 163,807,074 of CM060980.1, forward strand.
CATTCAGAGGTAATAGCAATCTCATACGAAGGAAAAGAAAAAAGATGAACTGCAGATTTTAGAAACAATTTTTACAATAATTGTGTACACTATATACTAAACGATAACAATGCATAAGAATATTTATGACCACACAATGGTCCTGTATCACATATTACATTTTCAGCTATTATCTACGATGTTCAGAAAATGATTGCAAATTTTTCGTGTGGTGGTAGGAATACCCATACGAGTATCTTAATACAATGAGCTGTGGTACGAAAATGCACTGTTATGGATGTAAACAAACCAATTGAGTCTCTTGTGTATCATTTATGCTGGCCTACTTTGGTTATTTGTTTACATGCTGACTTTCCTCTTATCCTGTCTCGTATTAAAAATTGAATGGGGATGGAAGGCCTCTCCTACATTTGTGTTCGCAACCTCTTTATTTGGTCCATTCTGAAACGGTGTGTAGGATAGGATTACGTTCCACTGTTATTCTTAAAACTTGGAATCTTTTACGTGAGCAGAACTCATCGCTAAGTATTTTTACTTTCTCTACTACGTACAGTAAGTAGGGGAAGTATTGTATTCCCCCCAAAAATTCGATACCGAGATTTCACCGGAAATACATGTTTTGAGACACCCTGAATCCAAAAAAAAAGCATTTTTGAAAACATGTCCGTGTGTGTGTCTGGTGTCTGTCTGTGTGTGTTTCTGTCTGTGAACAGCATAACTCAGAAACGAACAGTCGGATAAACACCAAACTTGGTATTTAGGTTCAGTATCTTTCAGAGATGCGACACGAAGGTTTTCAAGAAAATCCCCTCACCCCAGATTACCCTTTACATGGAAGATTTTTCGAAAAGTTTAATCTTCTCAAAAATGGCTCTAATGATTTTTATTAAAATATCATATGTTTAAGATATTTTCATGACAAATAAAGTGTATATCTTGAATTTTCTGGGAATGTCTCCAAAAGTATTCTCCATTGTGAACGACGTTTGCATAACTGGTAAACCATAAGAGATAGACAAAATTTTACTACACAAAAAATGTAGATCGCGTTAAAATACACAATTTATGTCATATACATTTTTTGTTGAGTGTACCATTTTCGAGACATTGCTTGTAATTGCCTTAAATTTTCAAATACTTGTACTTTTTCTCAAATTCGTTATTCATTTTTATTGTCCTGGTAAGGCAAAGAGAATGGAACACTCCATATAGCAACCAGCTCTTAAAATATTTTACTATAGTTTAAATCCTACCAAATCCCCTAGCATCTACAAGAAAATTAGCAATAAGATTAACATCTCGATTAACATGAAGCATATGGAGAATAAGCGTTTGTAAAAATAGTTTCTACAAGAGTAGAGAAAGTCATGTGAGTGTAACACATCAGACTTTTTACTTTCCCTACCACATACATAGTAGTAGAGAAAGTATTGCATTCCTACCAAAAATTCTATATCCAGATTTCACCGGAAAGATATATTTTAGGCCCCTTGAAACCAAAACGAAATTTTTTCTTTCTCTGCTGCATATATTAAGTAGGGGAAGTATTGCATTTCACCCAAAAGTTCGATATCGAGATTTCGCGTTAAATAAATGTTTTGAGGTACCTTGAATCCGAATAAAGCATTTTTGGAAATATGTGGTGTGCGTGTGCGTGTCTTTGTGTCTGTCTGTAAGCAGCATAATTTAAAAACGAAAAGTCGGATAAATAGCAAACTTGGTATTTGAATTTAACAATTTTTCAAGGATGAGACACGAAGATTTTCAAAAAAATTCCCCTACCCCAGACTGCCCTTAGGAGGGAACATTTTTCAAAAAATTTGATTTGCCCAAAAATGGCTCTAACGACTTTGATTCAAATATTATATGTTTAAGATATTTTTATTGCAAATGAAATGTATCTTCTGGAAATGTCCCTAAAAGTCCTCTTCATTCTGAATGACCGTTGCATAACTGGTAATCTGTAGCAGATTTTACTACACAAAGAAATGTAGATCTCCTTAAACAAACAACTTATTTCCCATATGTTTTTTGTAGAGTGGACCATTTCCGAGATATTCTTTATTATTTGTTTGAATTTTCCAATACTTATACTTTTTCTCAATGAGAATTCGTTACTGGTCCCGGTCATGCAAAGAGAATGGAATGCTCCACATTGCAACCAGCTCTTAAAAGATTTGACTATCGCTTAAAGCCTACCATATTCCCCGTGCACCTACAAGAAAATTAGCAATAAGATGTAGATGGGGAATATGCGTTTGTGAAAATACTTCGTACAAGAATACAGAAAGTTCTGTGAGTGCAACACATCAGATTTATCTGTCTCTTTGTCCTGAGCGTTTATATTCTTTTTTTAAAAGTGGTAAATTTTCTTCAATCATGTGGTTCATGCGCTCTTACCAATTATGTTTTATTTTCTTCAAGTTTATCATATTATATATAAATGTTAATTTCTTCTCTATTTCTTTCATTTCTTATAAGACTACTCAAGTACATCCTTTAGTTCTCCGTAAAAGTCTGATTTCCCTGTTTGAATTTTACTTTTGTCCTTTACTTTTATTACTCACGATTCACTGCCATACATGAGCACAGAGACCGCGATGGTCTTGTAGAACTTTAGTTTTGTATTTTCCTTGTTTTATTTTATGTTCTGGAGTTCGTTTTATGGTTCCAAATATTTGGTGAAATTTATTTACAGCTCTATCGACATAGACACTTACGTCATAACCCAAGTAATTAAAATTTTACGACTTGTTCGAGGATATTATTTCTAATAATATTTTTGTTCTCACTTGGTGCATCATTACTTTTGCCCTTTTCATGCAAATGTTTATTTCACAGTTGGGCCAATTTATAAACAAAGCACTCTAGAATTTCTTTGCATTATTAAACTACTGTATGCCACTAGTGGGATTAGCTCTTAAGTAATTACGGAACTCGGCTTACGCGTCGTTGTTGCAAACACATCCTTTCGTAAGAATAGTTTTTAGAATAGTAGAGAAATTCATATGAATGCAACACAAAATTTCTCTCAAAATTAACATAATAAAAGATAGCTGTATTCAATTTTCATTGTATTTCACTGATTACACCCATAAAAATTACTTCCGACACAAATTCATTCTTATGAATGTTTTCTACCACTACACGAAAAATCTACTCATTTTGTGGGCAATCCTGTAAATGCTTTGCAGTCTATGTGGAAAAACTTAAAAGTACATGATATATGAAGTTATTTCGTCTTAAGTCATCCCCTTTAGTGGCTTCTACGTACATACCTCGTGCAGCTCCGTTATTTACTCAGTGCATCTGACATCTGCAGTAATAATAAGGGTATTTGGTGCATTGTTACTGTGAAGAGACAGTGATATCTCTCAAGTTAATTGCAAAGCCATATCGCATTACTCCTAAGTAATTTGCCTGCGACGAGTCTGTTCCATTTGACTGTCTCTGTTTGAGACTGAAAGCTTGTTTTCAATGGGCATCACGAATGAAAGAGAACTAATTTTGGAAGATGCTCCTTGCAACTTGTTTTGCTTACAGAAAGGATGCTTGACTAGCAAAATGTCGTACCTAATGTTTGAGTATCTCGTCTACCTAAGTGCCACAAACAGTATTATGATGGCAATTTTCTCAAGCTACATTTGTTACGAGAATAAGTTCATCACTATTAAAATGCAGCATTGAGGTACATCATTCTGATCATTTTCCTAGCTCTTGTCTATCTGGATTTGCATGTCTGTTTGTCCTTAGTTTTCACGTAAGATAAAGTTCGACACACACTTTTACTTTTAATAGATTCAGAAGTCGTCCTAATCTAAAAAATCTGATTGTTACACTCAGATTTTTTTGAACAACGTAACTAAATAAGGAAATGACTGTTATATACCAAATATTTACTTTCTCCACCACTTGCTTATTACGTAGTGAAGGGATTGCATTTCGCCCAAAAATTCTATACGGGGATTTCACCGGAAATACATATTTTGAGGCCCCTTGACTAGAAAAAAACATTTCTAGAAAACGTTTCTGCGGGTTGTGTGTGTCTTTGAATGGCATAACTCAAAAACGAATTAGAATTTAGGTTCAGTACCTTAAAACGAGACGACACGGAGATTTTTACGAATATCGTTCCATTCCATGCTATACTTTACATGAAACATTTTTCGAAATTTTTTATTTTCTAAAAAATGGCTAACGATTTTGATTTAAATGCCTTATAGTAAGGATATTTACATGAAAAAATGTACATCTTGAATTATCTGGAATAGTCTGTGACATCAACTTCATTGGGAATGAATTTTGTATAATCTTGTATAGCTGGTATTACTCGCGCAAAACTTCTGGAATCGTGACCTTGATTGCTACCCCAGCTGCCGAGCCTAGGAATGGTTTATGTTTAGCTTAATCAACGAAAGCGATATAACACCTTTGCTTACTCACAGTGCGTAACACATACACTCCGCATAGAAAGTGTCTGCATCTGGTTGTAATTTTAAAGAGGGCAGTATCTAAATAGTACTTACTTTATATTTGTTATATTTATACCAATGGCTCCTATGTTTTCAAAGTTAAGCGGTAAGGTGTTACGTAGTCAAAGTAGGGAAATAATTGCAAATGTCCTCGACTTCATGACGCAAGAAGCAGAGATGAAGGAAGAAAATATATGTTCATCCGAGTTCCACAAAAGCCTTAAGAGAGTGAAAGAAAGAGTAGTCAAAGCAACTGGTGTTTCACCGAGTTTCGTTTCCAGAGTTCTCAAAGATAAGAAAAAAACCATATGGATGAAAGAGTACCATTTGACACATCTGGATAGAAAGAAACATAAGGTCCCTAAACGTATTACAGAAATAGACGATTTCGAATGCGTCATTCGGCGCACGATTCACAATTCCTATGTGGAAGAAAAAACTGTGCTAACAATAAGCAGATTGCTCATCAAGCTGAAAGACAGCAGAAACTTACAAGGTGGTGCTACAAATCTCAGAAAAATTGTTAAAGATTTAGGGTTCAAGTGGAAGAAACCGAAATCAAATAGAAGAGTTCTAACAGAAAAGCAAAATAAATAAATAAAATGAAATAATTATAATAATAAAATAAAAAAATAAAAATAAAAATAAAAAGTAAATGTTGCCATGATAGATTAGTCGGTTAGAGCAACGGCACGGAAAGCCTAAGATCTGTGGCTCAAATCCCGGCTATGGCATATAATTTTTCAGTCTGATTCTACCTTTCCAAATGACTAATTTTATATGTGCTTATATCAATGTGTACTTATATCAGCATCAATTTTCAAGTTGGTGCTACAAATTTCAGAAAAATACTATAATGTATGAAGATGAGTCATACATACACAGCAGTCGTACAGCATCTAAAAGTTGGAGTGACGATAGCGAATTAGGTTTGCAGGCACCTGTTGCCAAAGGGCAAATACTTATTATCGTTCATGCTGTTGGAAAGATCGGCTTCGTTCCAAATGCCCTTCTTTTACAAGTCGCAACAAACAACAGGAGATTTTCATCAAGAAATGAATACAGAAAATTACATGAAGTGAATCAACGCCATGTTGATACCTAATATGCCTGCTGGGTCTGTTCTGGTCATCGACAATGCTTCACAATGCGTCAACACTCAAATTCACAAACCACCTACCTCAACTTCCTTGAAAGAAGAAATGAGAGCTTGGTTACTTAGACATAATAAAGCTTTAGATGAAAGCGTGAGTAAAACAAAGCTATATAACTTAATTAAAGCCAACAAACAGCTTCAGAAGTCATACATACTTGACCAGATAGTAATACAACATCGCCATAATGTACTTAGACTGTCATCGTATCGCCCAGATCTAAACCCAATCGAATTAATCTGGGCTAATATCAAAAAATGGGTGGCATGCAGAAATATCAATTTTAAATTAAAATGTGTGGAGCGGTTATAACGCCAGCAATTTGCTGAAATTGGAAGGCCAGAATGGGAAAATGTATGGCGACATGCTGAATAAATTAAGAATCATTATTCCGAAAAATACGGAATTGCAGAAAATCAAATAGAAATAATTCTCATCCAGGATAATGGTGCAGAAAGTAGTGACAGCAGTGATGACGGCAATAATGTGAGCGATTCCGCAGAAGAGGAAGGGTTGTAAGATGTGGAAGAATTGGAGGCAATGATTGACAGCGTTTTTTATATTAAGCGCTTTTTACAGCGTGGATTTTAATATACTGTATATAAGTAAGTTTATCAGCGCAACGCAGTGCATAACCGGTGTGGATATTTGACGATGACTGTCCCACGCACTCCTGCAGCATGCAGACGACCGGTCATCACCTGATCTGGTAAGCAACTCGCATCATAGCTCTCATTAAGATTTTCACGTGTCTAGAACTGTTGCGCCGATTATAAAAGTTAAGCGACAGACGTAAAATGTAGATCACTTTAAAACACACAATTTATTTAAACTAACCTTTTTTGTGGCATTAGCCATTCCGAAATATCCGTTATTAATGGTACGTGTTGTTCAATACTTAGCTACTTCTTCTATGTCCTGTTGATTTTTAATTGTCTCTCGCGATGACGTAGAACGAATATAGAATTTCAAGGCTAGCGTGTAGCGTCCAGTTCTAAAACGTAGCTCTGATATGTGAGGGGTTGCGGTTTCGATTCCCGGACGAGTGGAGATTTTCTCTAGCCAAGTTTATTGCCTGTCCTACCAGTTTGAAAGTGTGTGTGTGTGTGTGTGTGTGTGTGTGTGCGTGTGCGTGAGAGAGAGAGAGTTCTAACGTTTAGAAACCCCACGTTTACTGGAAACTCAACGAAAAGCGAATACGAGTTAACACCATTGCCTATAGGCAATAATGTGCTCCAAAAGGAAAGGCCGCCTATAAGACCGTTGTAGTTAGAGGCGGAGTACAAATGGAACTTATTCCCGTTGTTTCTATAACGAAATGTTTAATGTAGCTGTTTCTACAAAGGTTTGTTTGGATTAATATGTAGTAGATAGAAAAATAAGCTTTAATAAGCATAGTTTGTATACGCACTAATAAACGATAGAGGGTGGAGAAGATCATGTGAATGTATCAAATCAGAATTTTTATTCAGTTTCAGTATCTTCCAGGGATACCATACAAAGATTTTCAAGAATCAAAACTATCCTACATTAAAAAATCCAAAATTCAATGATTTGGATTAAAATATATGTTTAAGACACTTGTACGACAAACAAAATGTATATCTTGAATTTTCAGCAAATAGCCGGTATAACTCTCTTTATTCTGAAAAACTTACTTACAAAATCTTAGCACACAAGAAGTATAATCCCGTAAAATCATAAATTTGTACGAAATAAAGTTTTCTGGCGTTAAGTATTTCCGAAATGTTCTTTGTTACTGATTTGAATTCTCAAAAACTTAAACCTTTTCAAGTGGTCTATTATTTTTACTATCTCTACTGAGAATAGTAAGTAGGGGAAGTATTGCATTGTATGTGTGTGTGTCTGTGAACAGCATAACTCAGAAACGTAAATTTGGATAAATACCAAACTTGGTATTTGAGTTAATATCTGAGGGATATGACACGAAGATTCTAAAGAAAATCCCCCACCACAGACTACCCTTTACATGGAACGTTTTCGAAAATTTTGATTTTCTCGAAAATGGCTCTAGCGATTTTGATTAGAATATCATATGTTTAAGATATTTTAATGCAAATTATATTTACATCTTGAATTTTCGGGGAATGTCTTCAAAAGTTCTGTTCATTTTGAATGACTTTAGCATAACTGGTAAACCGTAAGAAATAGACATCATTTTACTATATAAAAATATATATCTCGTTAAAACATACAATTTATGCCATATACTTTTTTGTGGAGTGAACAATTTCTGAGATACTCCTTGTTATTTTTTTGAATTTTCAAATACTTATACTTTTCTCAAATGGGAAGCCAATATGCGGTTTTTTATGTCCTGGACATGCAAACAGAATGAAATGCTCCACATAGCAACTAGCTCTTAAAAGATTTGACAATCGCTTATAGCCTATCATATTCCTCTTGCACCTACAAGATAATTAGCAATAAAAGTTCTGTAAATGTTTATTTCAATTATCATGAAGTAGGTGGAGAGTACGCGTTTGTAAAAATAGTTTGTACAGGAGTAGATAAAAGGCATGCGAGTGCAAATATCAGATTTTTTTGTAGTGGTCATGCCCTCAGAGAACGATCCACCTTCAGTTTGGTCTAATGTATTCTAATTGCGCCTATAACGAAGTGTGTAATGAAAGGTTATCTCCATTAACACGAAGTAGATAGAAGAATAGGTTTTTATAATGATAGTGAGTGGAGAAAGTCATGTGAGTGCTACAAGATGTTTTGTTACGAATAAGAAAATGGGTTTCGGAGCATTTATTCTCCAGTGTTGGCTTTTTCTGTCTTCCAACTGCTTCCAAAGCTCTCAAACTCTTTCTCACTGATCAGCGTTCTTCATCAAATCAAGAGGCGATTGCAGTATTTTACAGACTTTGCAGAAAACCACTTGAGAAAAGAGATAATGGCATTGGAGTATCGCTGGAATAAAATATATTGACTTTTGAGGGATTTCATTGAAAAACAGAAGCAGCAGCCAAGTTAGAAATTCCTTCGTCCATTATTGAGGCCGAGAGGATTTGGTTTACACTCATTTATAACTGCGTACTCTAATGCGCAGTTTTGTTCTTTCCTATTCATAAAATAACTTGCAAACCGCTACAAGTACGGAGCTGGGATTTTGTATATAGGGGTTTGAAGAAAGTGTGTCAAAATAACAGAAACTTTAATGAAGTCGATACAAAATTAAGGGTAGCTTAGGCTGGATGGTACTCTAAGACTATCTCTTTATTTTATTTAATTCAAAGTATACCGCTGGTTTTGCTATCCCGAGCATATTTAAAACAATTAGAGACAGATCCATGAGTGTTCGAATAGCCTAACTCAAAAATATGTGTTGCATTCACATGACCTTTTCTATCCTGTATCACATATCAGGAAGTATACAACTATTCTTACTGAAGCTTTTTACTTTCTTACTACGTATAGTAATTAAGGGAAGTATGGTATTCCACCCAAAAATTCGATACGGAGATTTCACCGGAAATATATGTTTTGAGACCCCCTGAATCCAAAAGAGGCATTTTTGGAAACATGTCCGTGTGTGTGTGTGTGTGTGTGTGAACAACATAACTCAGAAACGAACAGTCGGATAAACACCAAACTTGGTATTTAGGTTCAGCATCTTCCGGGAATGCGACACAAAGGTTTTCAAGAAACTATCCCCACCCCAGATTACTCTTTACATGCAACATTTATCGGAAATTTAATTTTCTCAAAAATGTCTATAACCATTTTGATTAAAATATCATATGTTTAAGATATTTTCATGACAAATGAAATGTATATCTCGAATTTTCTGGGAATGTTTCCAAAAGTATTCTTCATTGTGAACGACTTTTGCATAACTGGTAAACCATAAGAGATAGACAAAATTTTACTACACAAAAAATGTAGATCGCGTTAAAATACAGTCTGTCATATACATTTGTTTAGTTGGGTGAACCATTTTCGAGATATTGCTTGTTATTCCCTTAATTGTTTCAATACTTATACTTTTTCTCAAATTCGTTATTAATTTTTTTGTCCTGGTAATGCAAAGAGAATGGAATACTCCACATAGCAACCAGCTCTTAAAATATTTGACTCTCGCTTAAAGCCTACAAATTACCTTGCATCTACAAGAAAATTGGCAACAAGATTAACATCTCGATATTTCTATTAACATGAAGCATATGGAGAATAAGCGTTTGTAAAAATACTTTGTACAAGAGTAGAGAAATTCATGTGAGTGTAACACATTGAATTTTTCTTTATTCTTCATTTTAAGCGAGACAAGCCTTTACAGAAATGGCTACATACCATATTCTTTATAGATACAAAGGGAACTGGTTGTTGAGAACTGGATGTTACATGGTGATCTTAAAATTCCATACTGTTTATATATAATCGCGAGAAACAACTGAAAATCGACAGGGCCTTAAAATAATGACAAAGTATTGAAGAATTATGGCAGAAAAGTAGTAATTTTAAATAATTTTTGTGGTTTAAAGATATCTGTAGTGTTGTGTAGTAAGCTCTCGTCTATCGCTTCACATTTGAAGTTATTCAAGATTACACAAAATTCCTTTTGAATGAAGAGAACATACCTGCTATTCCCAGAATAGGCGGTGGTTCTTGAGTTGTCCAGGGTGTTACCCTCTTGAAGACGGCAACCAAAAAGTTGACCGAAACGTCAGATTTAAATAAGTTTACTCTTAGACCATGGACTTCGGGCCTGGAAGATTTTAATATTTTATGTATATTCCCAGAAGCTTCCAGATATGCATTTTATTTCTCTCGTAAATATGCTTAACATTATGGTATTTTAATCAAAATCGTTAATCATTTCTTAAGAAATAAAAACCTTCAAAAAATATTCCATGAAAAAGGTAGTTGAAATCGCGGGGTTTTCTTGAAAATCTTTGTGTTGCATCTTTGGAAGATACCGAATTTAAATACCATGTTTGGTATTTATCCGTGTTTTTGTAATTGAGTTATGATGTTAATAGATACACAGACTCACACATCTGGACCTTTTTCTAAAGCTTTTTTGAGGGGTTCAAAGGGCGTCAAGGCATATATTTTCGATGAAATCTTTAAATGGAATTATTGAATGGAATAAAGTAGTACTTCCTCAAATCACTATGCATAGCAAAGAAAGTGAAATCTAAGGGTAGGATAAACACCAAACTTCATATTTAAATTCAGGTTTTCCACATGAAGATTTCAAAAAGGTCCCTCCACCACAAACTGTCCTGTAAATTGAAAGATTTCATCAAACAGTTTTGACATTCAAAATTAAAATTAAAGATTTTTATTAAAATACCATATTTTTAATATATTTCTTTAATTTCTCCTCACACTGAAGAAGCGTTGCATATTTTTGAAGAAACAAACAAAATCTTACAGCACAAAAAGGAATGTAGCCATCTTTAAAATACATAATTTATTTCAAACAATTTTTCGTTGGTTTAGATATTTTCAAGATAATCTTTCTTAATGTTTTAGCGTTTTCAATACCTTTTATCATTTTTAGAACGGATATTAACATTTAGTTGGTTCTCACGATATCGTGAAAGGAATACAGAATTTCAAAGCTTGTACAAAGGAACATGTAGTGAATAGAAAAAAAATCTGATGTGATACATTTTCATGACTTTCTCCAACCTCTATCTTTATTAGTGGGTATACTGACTATTCTTATTAAAGCTTATTTTTCAGTCTACTGCATTTTAATACAAAAAGCCTTTGCAGAAATGGCTGTACACATTTTGATGTAGATACAAAGAGAAGCGATAGTAAAATGTTTAAGATATGTGCTGGCTTTAAAATTCCGTGCTGTTTTCATGCAATCGTGAGAAACAACTGAAAATCTATGGGACTTAAAAAGAATGATAATTATTGAACAATTCGAACATTTAATAACGGATGTCTCGGAGACGGCGTGTGTGCAAAAAACTTTTTTTTTAGTGAATTATTTGTTTTAAAGAGATCTGCATTGTTTTGTGTGGTACGTTTTCTCAATCACTTAACGTTTAAAAGTTATACAAGATTATACAAAATTCCTTGTATGAAAATTAGAGATATAAATGTTATTTGTCATGTAAGTATCTTTTACATGTGGCATTTTGATCAAAATCGTTAGCCATTTATTACAAAAGTGTTCCATGTAAAGGATGTTTGGAGTAGGGGACTTTATTGAAAATATTCTTGTTGAATCCTTAAACTATTCATTCATTATCTATTTACCCTCCTCCTATGTAGGACTTACACCCCCCAGGACTTACAGGCGGGTGCCTGGAGTCAGAGGCCCGTCGAGGAGCAGACACTCATGGATCAGACAGAGCATCCAGGATGGGTGATCAGCCCGATGCCTGGTATAGGATGAAGGAAGTAAATGAAACGAAATGTGGGTGAAAATGGATGAAAGGAAAGGTGATGATGGAGCAGTTGGTGGAATGAATGGCGGGGGAAACCGGAGAACCCGGAGAAAACTCGCCCAGACGCCGCTTCGTTCACCACAAATCGCACATGCAGGTCCCTGGGATTGAACCCGGGCCACCTCGGTGGGAGGCGAGCGGTCTAACCACTCGGCCACGGCGCCGCCTATCCTTAAAATATACCGAATTAAAATGCCAAGTTTGGTATTTATCCACACACACATACACATGGGGATGTTTCCAAAAACCTTTATTTGAATTCAGGGTGCCTCAAACAAGTATTTCTGGTGAAATTTCGGTATTCAATTTTTGGATGGAATGTAATACCTTCTCTGCCTACTACGTGTGTGGTAATGAAATAATAAGTAAGGGTAGGTATTTAAATGTAACACATCAAATTTTTTACTTTCTCTACTACGTACCTACAGAGGAAGTATGGTATCCTGCCCAAAAATTCGAAACGGAAATTCCACAATAAATACACTTTTTGGCACCCTGAACCCTCTAAAATCAATTTTAGAAAAATCTTAACTCAAAAATAAGAGTCTAATAAATACTAAACTTAGTATAAAGTTAGATACGAGACACAAATTTTCAAAGATATCCTCCCAACCCAAACTAGCTTTTACATGGAACGGTTTTCGTTATTTTTTATTTTTTCAAAAATGCCTCTAAAGGTTTTAATTAAAAGATTGTATGATTCAGATATTTTTATTGCAGAGAAAATGTATATTTTGAATTTTCTGGGAATAATCTTTGAAGTCCTCTTATTCCAAATGTTTTTGTATATTTGGTAAACTGTAAAAAATAGATAAAATCTTACTACGGGAAAAAAATTTCGTCTCTTTAATGCACACAATTTATGAAGAATCAATATTTTTGTGGCATAAACTTCAGCTGAAACTTCAATTAATAAGCATTCACTAATGTAATTTATAGATAATGAAAATTGCTTGAGGCTCTTTAGAGTATACGCAGTTTTGTACCGATTTCAATCAGATTTAAACTGTGTCTGTAAGTTCAATCTCCTATATACACCTTGATTGCAGTGATTAATGTACATGCTTACAAAGCGACAGAACGTAGAAAAATGTGTCAGCCCTCCATCTTGGAGTTTTTGAAGCGATAATGCACTGTACCACACGAAACCTGTTGAGCTTCTTTACAGAAAGCATTTCTCTGTCACTGTGCTTTCATAGTACAACACAGCTTACAGCTTATTTGCAGTACTGCAACTTCGAATAATTAATATTGGTTAGGCACAAGAACGAATACATATGTGTAACCAGGGATTAAAAAGAATAACACAACCTTATCTTTTAACCCTTCCAAGTATGTCAGAGTCGTTATTAATCGTTAGACCTATTTTAACTCTTTCTACTACGTATAGTAACCAGGGGAAGTATTGTATTCCACCCAAAAATTCGATACCAAAATTTCACTGGAAATATATGTTTTTAGACTCCCTGAATCCAAAAAAAAAACATTTTTGGTAACATGTCCGTATGTGTGTGTGTGTGTGTGTGTGTGTGTGTGTGTGACTGTGAACAGCATAACTCAGAAACGAAAAGTCGAATAAACACCAAACTTGGTATTTAGATTCAGTATCTTCCAGAGATGCGGCACAAGATTTTCAAGAAAATCCCCCACCCCAGATTACTCTTTACAGTGAACATTTTTCGAAACTTTTAATTTACTCAAAAATGCCTGTAACGATTTTGATTAAAATATCATATGTTTAAGATATTTTCATGACAGATGAAACGTATATCTCGAATTCTTTGGGAATGTTTATTGCTTGTTATTCCCTTAAATTTTCCAATACTTATACTTTTTCTCAAATGGGAATTCGTTATTCATTTTGTTTGTCCTGGTAATGCAAAGAGAATGGAATACTCCACATAGAAACCAGCTCTTAAAATATTTGACTATCGCTTAAAGCCTACAATTTCCCTTGCATCTACAAGAAAATTAGCAATACGATGAACGTCTCGATATCTCGGTAAACATGAAGCATATGGAGAATAAGCGTTTGTAAAAATAGTCCGTACAAGAGTAGAGAAAGCCATGTGAGTGTAACGCATAAGATTTTTTTAAAAAGAAAGCAAACGTTTTTACATCTAAAGACTAGTTACGAATGGGTGAAGCTCTTAAAAGTCTTCACGGTATTCTTGAAATACGTTAAACTTTAATACCAAGTTCGGTATTTAACTAGTTTTTGTTTTTGAGTTACGCTCAAAAGACAGGCGTACGTGCGGATGTTTTACACGGTAAAACTTCCGGTTTTTGGGTTCAGGGAGTCTCAAAACGTGTATTTGTTATGAAATCTCCGAATCGATTTTTTGGATGGAACGCAATACTGTTATAAGTTGGGGTGGAGGCCAAAAGGTTACCAGAAAGTGGAGTTAATTTAGATCACAGGTGGGTGACGCAACTTGCTGGCAGCGAGAGTCCGGGACCTTGGTGTGGAAATTGAGAGGAAGGTGTTGGTTTTATACTACACTGAAAAATTACATAACACACGTTACCTTTACATACCTAAATACGGGACCGGGTCTGCCAACGCAGAGACCACACCCTCGCAAACCCAGGAGTAAACTCGTGGGGCTTTCCATTAGGAGCGGTGCCTATTTTATATACCGCCCCCCCTGCCTGGTCGAAATCGGGCCAGAAAGCTCTAGCACCGACCCTTCCAAGCAGGGACGGAAGTGGATACGCCACTTACGCGCGTCAGGCCAGCAGGGCGAACCCTGACTGGGGAAGACTACCGAATAACCTCGGTGGGGCCGACAGTTTCTAGCTACCGTCTACCAGCTATCCCTCATGGTTGGTGCCGGAGATTCTCGAGGCGTCTCACAACCCCGCCTGGGTAGAATTAACATAGCCAAGCGTACCCAATAACCCATGGGTATCGGGAACCACTGCCCCGCCGAGTCCAACCCAATCCGAACAACTCCCATTCGGGAGGGGCTCAGATGTTCGGCCCAGCGTACTTCTGGTAACGTCAGAAGTACCACGAGTGCTAAGGGTCCGCAGCGCCCGCACCACGGCAGCTGAAGGGGTCGCAACCCCCCCCTTACGGGGACCTTTACATACCGGGGAATTATTTACAACACTCTGACGACCCTACATATTGAACAGAGGAAAAGGGATTGAGGGAGATAGCACTAAACCTTAGACCGGCCACACACACGTCTAACTCCAACGAACACTTCCACTAGAATGACGCTTCCTTACTCCCACCAACCGTGTCTAGCCAAAATCAGACAGGGTCGACGTCATACCACACAACTTCGGAAAGATCTTTCCCTTTGGCGTGGTCCGCACTGAAGGGAAAAACTGTTAAGCCGAAATATGACTAGAAGAACACAATAGTTATACAGTGCTTCTGGTAATGTTAATAATATGTCACATCACTTCCCCTAGTTAACCATAGGTATGTAACAGAAAAATTCAGTATCGAGATTTCACCATAAATTTATGTTTATAGGCTCCTAAATTCAAAATGTCAATTTTAGAAAACAAGTCTTGTGTGTGTGTGTGTGTGTGTGTGTGAGAGAGAGAGAGAGAGAGAGAGAGACAGAGAGAGAGTAGAATAACTCTAAAACGAAAGGGGGCGTCTCCGACCCTCGTATTGAGTTCGATTCACGGTTCTGAGGTGGCGATTTTCAGTCGGCTCTATCCATGCCTTTACTTCTGACTTGTTTACGTGAAATACTCCCAAGACTCAACGAGGGTTGAAGTCCATGATAAAAGCTGTAGGTCCTCTCATTCGGAGTTAACGGATTCCGTCAGCTGGTTGCCTCCAGTTCATCCTTGGTAGAATGAGGTAGCATCCTAAGATCATGGGTCATACTTGGGGAGCAATGATGCAACACAAAGATATTCAAGAAAATCCCCTCACCCCAAACTACCCTTTAATGGAGAATTTTTCGAAAAGTTTGACTTTCTCACAATGACTAAAAATGCCATATATTCAAGATATTTTTGTGACAATCATCTTGAATTTTCTGCGCCTTTGAGGTCCTCTTCGTTCTGACGACTTTTGCATATTTGTTAAACCGTAGGAGGTGGCCCAAATTTTACTAAACATTATTAAAGTACACAATTGATGCAAAATAATTTTTTCTGGTGTTCACTATTTCCGAAGTATTCTTTGTTACTGAGTATTGCTTCAGCCTATTGCATCCTTCTTATACGAGACGTGTTTTTAAAGTATGTATCGTTTTAATATTTTGTCTTTGCAGTCACGATTTTGAGCATGCGCTTTTTTCATTCACTAGGAAGTCAGACGTAGCCGGAAGTGATCATCAGTTTCAGTTTTCCTGTTGTTAGAGTGTTCGAAATGTCCAAAACATTCGAACGATCGCCAACTATGAAGTCAGATCAGTAATACTTTTTTTTTGAAGGCGAGAAATTTTAAACCAGAAACATTCATCGCCAGTTGTGTAAAGTTTATGGGAAAACGATAATCGACAATGCCCGGCCTCACACAGCCAAACACACTCAAGATCTGATCTCATCATTTCATTGCGAACGATTTGACCACCCTCTCTACAGTCCGGAATTGCCACCAAGAGATTTTCATCTGTATCGTCAACGACGATGATGTAAAACATGACATGCAGACTTGGATTTTATCACAGGCGGCATACAAAAACCGATTTCCCGTTACGACAAGTCCCTGAATACGGTGGTGACTATGTGGAGAGGTAGTGTAAGGTAATAAATGATGATAAAGTATTTGGACAATAATGTTCTGTTATTTCGTTTAAAAATCGGTGCTTTGAAATCACGCCCCGTACATACAAAGAAATGTATAAATGTATAATGAAAGCTTATCTCTATTTACAACATGTAGGAAGAGTAATAAGCATTTGTAAGACAAGTTTGGAGAAGAACGAGTAGAAATTGTGATGTGAATACAGTACATATTTTTCTGCGTATAATTAAGGGAGAAGAAGAGGAAGGTATTTTTTGACAAAGGGGATAATCTTATTACTTAAGCTTGTAATCTGCAGGTTAAATATTTGCGAAAACCAGGGGTAACTGATTCACCTGCCAAAGCTGAAATGTAAACTCTGAAAACTGCGGTACACAGGAGTTGTGCTTAGTTACTTTATTGCAGTAGCAGCAGAACCCAGTGATATACGCATTCAAAGCCACAATATTTAACAGCGAGGGTAAGTGAAGCATTTGTTTACTTGTTGCTTGTTTTGTGGTGTTCTGCGCTGCGATCGATAAAGGAGGTTAACGACTCAGGTTAGCAGTGACTGCATATCGCTTACTGGTGAGTGATTAATGTTCCAGGTAAACACTTGAGGCGTATGGCAATGTCTTGTACATATTCCTTGATGTGAAATGTAATTTCGTTGGTTCTGAGGTACGCTATGTGCGGCAGAAGTATAAACTTACCAGCAGTGCAAACAATGATTTATCTAATGAAAATTACGCACGATTATTATAAGAGTAGTGTGATTCGTCTTTTTCTTTATTTAAGTTCTACCTTTTCAAGAAAATTAATATAGTTTATTACGATCATATACTTTTGTTCACTTCGTCAATGAACGTTTTTGAAGGACTGAGTAAGAATAACTGTACGAATGCTTTGTTTAAAACTGGACTTCGGACACGGTTGCTGTTTCGTTGCACTTTGACTGGAAAACAATTAGGTGCGCACAGGGTTTCATTGACACCTCCCTCTCCCCAAACACTGCCAGTCACTCTCAAAAAGCGATCAGTATATATACAGCCTGTTCTGAAGTTCGAAGTATGGCTTTAGCTGGCAAAACATGCCGAAAACAACCAGTAAGAAGAGTGTCTTACTTGTAAATGAATATGATCGCGTGTATTCTGATGTAAGAGGGAAAAATATATTTTGTAAAGTATGCCAGATTGAAATCAAAGGACAGAGAAGGGTTTTTATTGAAAGCCACTGTAAATTTATAAAAAAATAAAGAAAAAACTCACAAAATGTTACGTTGCTTCCTAGAAATGAAGTGGTGAAGATATTTATCCACATCAGAAACCATGAACTCATGTAGCCAAACCGAAGCTTACAGAGATTCGTCTGACATGATGTTAAGCACAAATATCCATTTAATAAGCTGCAAAATTTTGCTTTTTAACGTTTCTGGAGAAATGTACAGCTGTGATTTCCTTGTGAGTCTACCTTATGCAAATTTTATTTGTCTTTGTCATAGATAGCAATACCAGAGCTCATGAAACTTGTTAATAATTTGAAACAACACTTTCAGAAACGACGTGCTGCTGAAATAGCACAGCAGTAACTGAAGAATGTTTTACATAAAAACCCAGGATATGGAATTATCTGCCATATTAGGCATTAATAATAATATTATATTATAATGATATCCTAAATAATGAAAATGAATGCGTTTTCCAGAGGTGTGTGACGTTCGTCAGTTTCGTTTAGCACTAGTAACATGTGTGTGGAACGGAGCTTTACAAGATATAAACTCTTTTGAGTTTGAGAAGAGGTTTTGCTTCTGAAACAATCAGAAAATATATTGTAATCCAATGTAATAGTTGTCCAGGCATGTAAATCACACATGGAACTGATTATTTCGTCTACCACAGTTCAGCTTTATCATTTTGTTCATGTTATTTATAATCTGTAATAAAAGCTTAAGTTTACTACAGAACTGTGTACTTACTTCTGTGTCCACCTATACCTATAGCGTACACAGTACTCAACACAGCACAAACTCAGTAGTGCATTAGACTACTCTCCGCTCGCTTGTAAATAACGTAGCAGTATAATACAAGTTAACTTAACCTAAAGTCATGTCCGAAGCCTATTTAAGACTAATGCGCGGTCGAAATCTATTGACGTTTCGTGAAACTAGTACGGAGTGACCTCACGGTTGCCAAAATTCACTTTGTCAGAAAGTTACGCGTTTGTTATAAATGCCAATGCAATGTTCACTTAAGAAAACAAGAAGAGAGACAATAATGGAAATGTAATACTGTTACATGCTGAGTAGATGGCCTAAAACTTCACACGAAAATTAAATTAATTTAGAGTACCCAGCACGTACAATGAGGGAGCCTATTGTTACTTGGCTGAGGAGGACCGAAACGAGGTGTGGAGGTTAGAGGAAGGCGTGGGTTTTTACTGCACAAAATCCATAGCACAAATCTAATCACACTTCCTAGGTTTATTTCCCAAACGTTTGGGGTTCCTACATTATTAAAAATCTGATGTGTTACACTCACATGACTTTCTCTACTCTTGTACAAACTATTTTTACAAACGCTTATTTTCCATCTACTTCATGTTAATCGAGATAAACATTTGCAGACTCTATCTTATTGCTAATTTCTTGTAGATGTAAGGGGAATATATATTTACAAGGGAAATATAGAATTACAGTAGCCTTTAAGCACATACATATCTCTTAATAGCTGGTTGCTAGGTGCAGCACCATTCCCTTTGCCACAGATTCTAACTCTTTGCATATCCAAGACAAAAAAATGAATAACGAATTCCCATTTGAGAAAATAAGTATTGAAAAATTTAAGGGAATAACAAGTAATATCTCGAAAATGGTTCACACAACAAAACAAATGTATATGACATAAATTGTGTATTTTAACGCGATCTACATTTTTTGTGTAGTAAAATTTTGTCTATCTCTTATGGTTTACCAGTTATGCAAAAGTCGTTCACAATAAATACTTTTGGAGACATTCCCAGGAAATTCAAGATATACATTTTATTTGTCATAAAAATATCTTAAACGTATGATATTTTAATCAAAATCGTTAGAGCCATTTTGAGAAAATTAAAATTTTCGAAAAATCTTCCATGTAAAGGGTATCTTGGGGGGGGATTTTCTTGAAAACCTTCCTGTCGCATTCTTGGAAGATACTGAAACTAAATACCAAGTTTGGTGTTTATCCGACTGTTTGTTTCTGAGTTATGCTGTTCACAGACAGACACACACACACGGACATGTTTCCAAAAATGCTTTTTTGGATTCAGGGGGTCTCAAAACGTGTATTTCCGGTGAAATCTCGGTATCGAATTTCTGGGTGGAATACAATACTTCCCCTACTTACTATACGTAGTAGAGAAAGTAAAAATGGAAGGTGAGAGGAGATGTCCAGCGATCCAAACCCCGAATTACACCCGCGGTCCGTTACTCACGGATACCTAACCGACACAGACGCTATCCCCCACTACTCGTGGCTAGCAAAGCTGCCAGCCAAGAATGACGTAAACAGTGTGTCTGGAATGACAATGTAGAACAATAATGCAACCCCTCACATTATTAATACGCCACAATACACAAATGGAGAAATTTGTTTTCTCTATACGTTCTTTGTTATTCAAGTGACACTTAACGGCATAACCTTTATCGCTTCCCTATGCACACGCAAAGCAGTTGATGTATTTAATTAACACGTCTCAGCCATAAGTTTCTTGGCATTTCGTAAAGTTAAGATTTTTGCGGTTCTCTTTGTTGGCATACCTTTTAAGAAAATTATACACATTGAAGAGAACAGCCCTAACCCTACTGCTATATCCACTGGTACTGCTGATCTTACTAACCTACATTTTCATGAAAAAGTTACTTTATAAACGCTAGGACAAAGCCTATCACTGTAACAACGTGTATACCGCAGTTGAATTCACAACTGTGTCACTTAACCTTCCAGCAAGCGCGCTGTAGATAGTACAACTGCAGTATTTTTGCTTTGTCAATGTTTTAACAATGTTTTAACCTTGAGCTATCGCGTCAATGGTGTAATGAATTCCGTTGTGGATGCTTCCTCGAAAATGTGATGATAGTTGGTGATTCTTTGTTTAAAGTTCACAGTTAGCCTATTTTTATATTACTTTTTTAATACATTCCAATTAACGAGGTGTTGAATGTTGTAAAAAGCACAATACGTTCTTCTCATTTAACGGACACGTGCTTGGTTTTATAACAATTGAAATGCACTTAATCATTGGTTTTCCAATGGTATTATTCTGTGAAACAAAACCTTGCATGACGTTATTGAAAAACGACATGTATGGTTTTGTAGAACTGCGTCAGTGGGCTTTGAAAGGATTTTCATGACGAGTTTGTAACTGTATTAGAAAACTTCTTTGGATAACCATTTCTAGATTTATTTAGGACATGAGAATTGCAATTATTAAGAGATATGACAAAACAATATATAAAATACATACACAACAGTGAGTTTATTACTATTAAAAGCACAGTTATAATTAAAAGTCTGCGTTTAAACATTATGAAATATAACTATAAATCAATGGTGAACCATTGAGAGTAAATATATATTCTTTTTTGTACTTGTTCAGGAAAACGCCGCCTTTTATCCTAACTACTTGTTCCTTTTTTGAAATATGAAATATGCATGTGTTCACATGGTATTCCAATTAGAGTTTAACCAGCGGCGAGGTGTACTGTCCGTATGAGGCAACGCCGCACTGCTGCTATTCGCTAGTATCATTTTAGTGGACACGCCTCAAACGTCAAGAGATTTGGACCGCATAATAGACAAACAATTGTTTCAATGGATTTCGTCAAATACTTCTGCATTACCTAGAAACGTCAAAATAATAAATATGGCATAACGTTCACAAAAGTGTGCAGATTTAGCATAAAAATGCATTGAACATATAAAAAAAATCACTGATGTGAAACATTCACGCGACTTTCCCTACTCATTCAACAAACTATTCTTACAAAGGCTTATTGCTCTATCTAATTCATGTTAATTGATACAAATATTTTTAGAAATGGTTTCATCACATATTTCCTTGTAGGCATAATGAGAACAGGGAATACAGTAGGCTTAAAGGATAGTCAAGTCGTTTAGGAGCTGGTCGCTATGTGATGACTTTGAAATTATTTTAGAAAAGTATAAAAATAAAAATTCAAACCAATAACATATCTCGGAAATGCTTAACCACAAAAATTCTGATGTGTTACATTACATGACTTTTACCCTCTATCGTTGATTAGTGCCTATACAAACTATTATTACTAAAGATTGTTTTTCTATCTACTAAATTTCAATCCAAATAAACCTTTATAGAATCAACTACATTACACATTTCGTTATAGATACAAAGAGAGCAGCGATAGTCAGATTTTTAAGAACTGTATGCTATACGCTGGCCTTAAAATTACATACTGTTTCCATGCAATCGGAGAAACAACTGAATGCTAACAGAACTTTAAGAGAATGACCAAGAAATGAACAATTGGAATATTTAACAATGAATATCTCAGAGATGGCTTGTGCCATAAAACACTTATTGAAAATAAATTGCTTTTTCTAAAGAGACTACATTTTTTGTGTTATATGTTTTCGTCTATCGCTTATTGCTTATTAGTTAAACAAAATTGTACAAAACTCCTTCCGAATGAAGAAGGATTTACAGACTATTTCCAGGAAATTCAAGATACACATGTTATTTTTCAAGTACGTATCTTCAAAATACAGTATTGTAACAAAAATGGTTGGAGCCATTTTTTTAGGAAATAAAAAAATTGCGAAAATTGGTACTTTGAGGAAGGGGGATTTTCTTAAAATCTTTGTGTCGCAACTTTGGAAGGTACTGAACCTAAATACCTAGTTTGGTATTATTAGACCTTTCGTTTTTTTAGTTATGCTGTTTACACACACACACACACGCACCCACGTACCTTTCACTAAAAACTCCTTTTTTGGATTCCACTCAAATCATTTATTTCCGGTAAAATCTCGGTATCGAATTTTTTTGTTGAATGCAATACTTCGTCATCTAGGTACGTGGTAGAGAAAGGAAAAAATTCGAAAAACTGTGTGAACCATATCTACATTTTTGTGTAGTAAGATTTTGCCTATATATTAGAATTACAGTTAAGCAGATGTCACCAGAATGAAGATATGTTAAATGTGTGGTATATTAATCAAAGGGAGAGTTTTCTTAAAAACCTTCGTGTCGCATCCTTGTAAGGTGCTTAACTGAGTACAAAGTGTGTACTTAACCGACTTTTCGTCGTTGAGTCATGTTGTTCACACAAACACACACACGTGGATCTCTCTAAAAATGGATTTTTGTTGGATTCAGAGAGCCTTGAAATTCCATACGGAGATTTCACAACATCTGTAAAATCTCGGTATCAAATTTTTGGGTGGGATACAATACTTTCTCTACTTACTATACGTAGATAGTGGAGAAAGTAAAAAGACATGCCCATTATAAATAAAATAAATAAAATAATTGTGATGTTAAAAGCTAAACACTCATTAATAGTAATTAAAATAGTTACAGAAATAGTAACCTTAGTAAAAGGGAAATAAACTAGCATGCATAGCAATATAAGCAAAAAGGTTCATAGAACTATATTGACACAACTGGCCAATATGATAACGTAACATAATAATTAAAGATAACAAACATACAGAACGAAAAATGAAAAAAACACACCAATAGAGAAACAAACTTACTAATAAAATAGCATAACTAACACACAAGAGAGAGGCCAATTGTAATAAACACTGACAAATTACAAATAAATCAAATCCAATATTTACACAAATAATACAAGTTAGATATAACATACATATAATTAGTCGTGTTAAGTAGGTAACGTAATGTAACATTAAATCTTGTTAAAGATCAACAAAAAATATGAAATATAAAACATCCATACAGAACAAGTAACATTGGTAAATACTGGCGAAAGGGCAAGGTCAATAACATTCAACAAAGATCTAGAAGTGAACATGAATAAGACTATGTGCAACAAAAAATCTGATGTGTTACACTCACATGACTTTCTCTACTCTTGTATAAACTATTTTTACAAACGCTCATTCTCCATCTACTTGATGTTAATCCACATAAGCCTTTGCAGATCTTATTGCTAATTTTCTTGTAAGTGCAAGGGGAGCATGGTAGGCTTTAAGCGATAGACAAATCTTTTCAGAGCTGGTTGTTATGTGGAGCATTCTATACTCTTTGCATGTCCATTCTCATTTGGGAGCGCATATAAGTATTGGAAAATTCAAACAAATAACAAGGTTCATGGACAAAAAACAGCATGAGACATAAATTGTGTGCTTTAATGAGCGCCACATATTTTGTGCTCAACAAATTTGTGTATCCATTAAGGTTTCCCAGTTGTACAAAAACTATTCAGAATGAAGAAGAGTTTTAGGGACATTCCCAGGAAATTCAAAGTAAACATTTTATTTGTTATGAAAATATTTTAGTGTACCATATAAAGAATAGTTAGGGGTGGTGGATTTTCTTGAAAATCTTCGTGTCCCATCTTTGAAGGCTACTAAACCTAAATACCAAGTTTGGTATTTATTGAACTTTCCGTTTTTGAGTTATGATGTTCACAGACACACACACACGGACCTTTTTCTAAAAGCGCTTTTTTTAATTCAGGGGGCCTCACAACATTTATTTTGGACAAAATCTCGGTATAGAATTTTTGGGTGGAATGCAATACTTCCCGTACTTACTATACATAGTAGAGAAAGTAGAAAATATATCTGATGTATTATTTTCACATGACTTTTTCTACCCTTGATTTATTCTACCTATACAAATTATTCTCAGGAAGGTTTATTTCTATCTCCTTCATTTTAAGTCAGATAAACCTTTGCAGAAATAGCTACACTATACATTTCAGTAGGATACAAAGAGAAAAGTGATAGTCAAATGTTTAAGAACTGGTTTAAGAACCTATATGCTAGGCTTAAACTGTTGTTCTCTTCTCCACGAATCGCCAAAAACAACTGAAAATCAATGGAACAAATGAATGACAAAGTATTGAATAAATAGAACCATTAATACCGTACATTTCCAGAAACGGCTGATGCTACAAAAAATCTTATTTGAAGTAAATTGTGTGTTTTAAAGAAATCTACATTTTTACGTTCTATACTACGTATAGTAAGTAGGGGAAGTATTGTATTCCACCCAAAAATTCAATACCGAGATTTCATCGGAAATACATGTTTTGAGGCACCCTGAATCCAAAAAATAGCATTTTTGGAAACATGTCCGTACGTGTGTGTCTGTCTGTCTGTCTGTCTGTGAACAGCATAACTCAGAAACGAACAGTTGGATAAACACCAAACTTGGTATTTAGGTTCAGTATTTTCCAGAGATGCGACACGAAGGTTTTAAAGAAAATCCCCCACCCCAGATTACCCTTTACATGGAACATTTTACGAAGATTTTATTTTTCCCAAAAATGGCTCTAACGATTTTGATTAAAATATCATATGTTTAAGACATTTTACGGCAAATGAATTGTATATCTCGAATTTTCTGGGAATGTCTCCAAAAGAATTCTACATCGTGAACGATTTTTGCATAACTGGTAAACCAAAAAAGATAGACAAAATTTTACTACACAGAAAATGTAGATCGCGTTAAAATACACAATTTATGTCAGATACATTTTTGTTGTTGTTGTTGAGTGAACCATTTTGGAGATACTGCTTGTTATTTCCTTAAATTTTTCAATACATACTTTTTGTCAAATAGGAATTCATTATTCATTTTATTTATCCTGGTAATGCATAGAGAATGGAATACGCCACATAGTGACCAGCTCTTAAAAGATTTGACTATTGCTTAAAGCCTACAAAATCCCCTCGCATCTACAATAAAATTAGCAATAACATTAACATCTCGATATCTCGATTAACATGAAGCATATGGAGAATAAGCCTTTGTAAAAATAGTTTGTACAAGAGTAGAGAAAGTCATGTGAGTGTAACACATCAGATTTTTATTGTAAGCTTTCGTCTATCGTTTCAAAAGTTACAAAAAATATGAAATGGAAAGTCTTGAAAGACGCTAGCACACATAAGCTGCAGTATACTTTATTCTTTCTGTATATTAAAACGATTTTTCTATCATTAATTTGGCTATTGTTTTTTTTCTTTCGTAGAGACAAATACTTTCAAATCATTGTAATTATTCGTAAGCAGTTTCATTCATACAGATATGCAGGAAAACTTATTTCAGAGCGGCATGTGCTTGATTATCCTTTAATACTTTTGAACAAGTAAAACAAATCGGAACTGAAAATAAGGGGGTGTGGGATTTGCCGACTTCTGAAGGAAAATAAATTGAGTTTTATTTATGGACGATCTTTAACTACTATGGTACTTCGTCCCATTCTATATTGGGCGTGAAAGATAGGACATTTTGCTCAGAGGCCTCTTTATAATGTTTGAGGTTCTTTTGCGTGCCGAAAATTTACAGCACGGGACCACCGGCTGTGTTTCTCTTTCGAAGGGAGCAATGCTAAGGGTTTTTGCACCTGGAAATGATCCATCGCCTAGTTTGAATCCGCGACCTCAGGAACTAGAGACTAGTATGGTACCCCTAGACCACGGGGATAACAAAAAATTATTCCCGTACCGGAATCGAACGCGATTTCTAAAGGAGTGTAATAATGTAGTAGCATACTTTAAAACAATTGAGGAGTTTACAATATCTTAAACAAAACATAATATAAAAATTCCATGGATATTCTAAAAGTATCATACAACCATTATTGTAGTTAGAACAAATTAAAATTATTGTTTCTAAACAATTCCTATTTGGCCGTTACGGGGGGAAAACAGATTGAATATATCTTCTTCGGACAGGCTTTGTAGGATTCTTTTGTCAAGCGTTCAAGTGAAACTCCCAGAAATTGTGTTTTAGGTCGCACTTGATAAGCTATAGCTGTTACTTTGTATAGACTATTCTCATATTCCATTCGCCGTTGCATTATCTGTATTTACTGCACATCCTATAGCCAAAGTTATTTTTCCTCTCGCTGATCCTTCTTTTCCATTCGACTCTACTCGTCCAAAAGAATTCCTCGAGATCTTTTTCTTTGCACATACTCAGCGTTCTTTATACTCGATCTTCAACTGTCTGCGAAACGCGCGCTCCCTGCTGCGTGTGTATGTATGTGTGTGTTTGACTACCTTTCTTTTGCAATTTCTATTACATGCTGTAGCAAAGGTCTTTGTGAACTCGTTGCATATATAGCTGATGTGGATAAAAAACTACCGTATTAATGTATAGGAGAAAAAATATTCTCCCTATTTTCAATTCCCTCAGCTTATGTTCAATGGATCGTAAGTAACATATTTGACTCGTTTAATTTTATAAATTTATTGATCTATTATATAATTTGCTGTTTCTTCAGTAAAGTGATAAACATTTTTACTATGTGACTAAAATGCACAGTGATGGGAAATGTTTACTTTCTCTACTACATATAAAAAATAGGGGAAGTACTGTTAGCCTCTAGTTCCCGAGGTCGCGGGTTCAAACCCGGTGGAGGGCGATGGATTTTTTCGGGCATAAAAATTCTTAGCATGGCTTACTTCGGAACGGAAGTAAAGCGGTGATCACGTATCGTAGATTTACGGCACGTAAAAGAACCTCAAGCCTGATAAAGAGGCCTCTGAGCAAAATTTCCAGTCTTTTACGCTCAATATAGAATGGGGCGCTAAGGACGATAGTAGTTAAAGAGCGCCTAAATAAAAGTCAATTTAATTTATTTTAGGGGAAGTACTGTATTCTGTCAAAAAATTCTATACCGAAATTCCACTGAAAATACATATTTTGTGGCCCCCTGATTAAAAAAGCCATTTTAGCTGAAGATTCGTGTGTGTGCGTGTGTTTGTGAACAGGATAACTCGAAAACGAAAAGTTGGCTAAATACCAAACATGGTATTTAAGTTCAGTACCCTCCAAGGATGCGACAGGTAGATTTTAAAGAAAATTCTCTAGCCTTAACAACCCATTGCATGGGAACATTTTGTAAATTTTCAATTTTATAAAAAATGGCTCCAAAGATTTCGATTAAAACACCATATATTAAAGATATTTACATGAGAAATAAATGTATATTTGAAATTTCTGGGAATAGTGTATGAAATCCTGTTCATCCGGAAGGAATTTTATAGAATTTTGTATAACTGGTAAACATTAAGCGATTGAGGAAAGCGCACTACACAAACAATGTAGTGTTTTTAAAACTACAATTTATTTGAAATCACCATTTCAGAGATATCCTTCACTAATGGTTCGAATTGTTCATACTTTTTTATTCTTTTAAAGTCATGCCGATATTCAATTGGTTCTCCTGACTGCATAGAAAGGGTATATAAGCCCAGCATATAGTATCCAGTTCTGGAATCATTTTATTATTGTTATTCCCTTTGTATCCATAACTAATTCTGTAATGTTGCTATTTCTGCAACGATTTATCTGGATTAAAATTGAGGAGATAAGCAAACTTTCATAGGATAAGTTTTTCCGTTATTAATAAATGATACAGGGTAGAGCAATTCATGTGAAGATAACGCATTGGATTTTTATGTGCTGTTTGTAATTTCCACTGTATTTGTTTCCAACCAAATATCTTAGCTATTCATCAACTAAAACGTACACTTGGGAGCAGAAAAGGTGACTCATTCTCACAGATCATAATAGTGTTTTTTTTTTCCTAATGCTTCTAACCAATACTAGTTTACACCCAGCTCTTATCTGTCTGTGAGTGAATAAATGACCGATGTTATACCGATGGTATGAAACGAAAGACGGATCAGAAATAACCTGTCTTAATGATTCGAGTAACACTACGATTCGTGTAAACAAGTAGAGATGATTAGCTCAATGTAACATGAATACTGGCTTGACCACGCAGAGAGAAAGTTATAGAAGAAATCACTTAACTGCAGTGTTGAAATGGCTAAAAGTCACAATATTTATATCAAATCTTTCTCCTGAGGCAGACATTGAACCGAAATCATGTTTTTGCCACCGGAAGAAAACAAATTGAATGCATTTTTCATTTTGAATAATTTCTTTGGACTACAAGTATTATGGCTTTGGTAATCATCCGTCTTTTCTATTTTGAGTTATGCTGTTCACAGACATAACACAGTGCTTTTTCTAAAACGTTTTTTTATTCAGGTGGTCTCAAAACACCTACTTTCGGTGAAAGTTCGATATCGATCTTTTGGGTGGAATGCAATACTGACGCTACGTAGTAGAGAAAGTGAAAATTATAAAAAAACAAAAGTAATATTTAAGTGAGAAAATATTATTTAAAAAGCAAAATAGTTCATACGTATCTTAGAAAACAATGACAAATTACTTCCTGCTGTATTTAAAATTTTATATTTTCAAAGTTCTATCAATATTTTGTTTTATAATTATTGTATAAAATATATAATATATTAACAAGAGTTATCTTATCCATTAATTAAAGGAAACGTATGTAAAACTTTTAAAGTAAATAACTTTTAAGTAAAATTGCGGAAATCGTAAACTTGAATCCCAGCATCTGATAACAATAATTTTACTTCAAATGGCAATTCAAAAGATTTTAAGTTCCCAGCAGCAAACCATTGATTGAATAATACTTCTCGTAGAGACAGCAGTGCAGGCGTTACCTTGTAATGTCCGCTAGCGTACAAAGAGAACAGGTCGTGCATTTCAAATCACGATATGTCCGGAGGAGAAACAGTCTTCGAAACTTGGCACAGAACTGCAGGACGTTTTGAGTAAATAATCTTTGTCGACTGTCCTACAGAAAGTTCCTCACTCTCTCCTGCCCTCTTTCAAATCGAATAAGAAGGACGCTCTACCCAGGATATAATAAGATTAGTCGATTGGACAGGATATGGCGCACAACGTCTAAACCTGCTTTAAAGTACATAGAACATTTCCTTTTTCAGTTCT
Organism: Deroplatys truncata; assembly: GCA_030765065.1. NCBI lineage: Eukaryota > Metazoa > Arthropoda > Insecta > Mantodea > Mantidae > Deroplatys > Deroplatys truncata. The sequence continues at coordinate 163,836,889 of CM060980.1, forward strand.
ATTTTTTCGTTCAAATTGTCATCAACTTCTCTCTTTTATCTCAGTCTCTTAGGAAAAAGGAAAGCTTGTTCCCAAGTTCATACACGTTCTAAATGTAGAAGCCCCTGGATTTGAAAATTATGTGTCCTTACTAAGACGTAAATAAATGAATTCTCTTCCTCTGTAACGCCAGCCGCGCAAACATAACAATAGGATCACAATTCTATCCTTAGCGTTAACATTACAATTACGTTCATTTCATGGTGGGAGTTTGAAATTATATGACGGTATTAGTAAAATTTATTACATTGCAAGATTTGGGAAATTATCCTTACAGCTTGTCTTCGAGACTCTAAGCAATGAAGAAAAATAAATGAATAAATGAAGTAGCCCATGTACGAGGCATGTTTTTAATGTAACAACCGCTTTAATATTTGCCACTGCAGTCGAGATTTTGAGCATGCACGATCACTTCCTGCATTCATTAGGAAGCCAGACGCAGTGTAAGCGATCGTCACTTTGTGTTTCCTGTTGTTAGAGCATTTTGAAATGTTAAAACAATCGAACAACCGCCGAATGTGAAGTCGTTTTTGATTCGTTTTTGAATGCGAAAAATGTTATGCCAGCAAACATTCATCGCCAATTTTGAGAGGTTTGTGAGAAAATAATGAGTGATAGTGCCCGGATACACACGGCCAAACAAACTCAGGATCTGATCACATCAGAATAGTTTGACCATCCTCCCTACAGTCCAAATTTGGCACCAAGCGATTTACATCTGTTTCTTCATCTAAAGAAATTTCTTGGTGGAAAAGATTTCAAAGACTATGTGTGAAACAAGAACTGCAGAATTGTCTTAATCACAGGCGGCATCGTTCTTTGACGAAGGCATACAAAAGGTGGTTTCTGGTTACGACATGTGCCTGAATAACGGCGGTGACTGTGGGGAAGTGATGTAAGGCATAAGGTAGTCAATGATAAAACATTTGGGAATTCATTTCCTGTTCTTCTTTTTTAATTTTCGGTACTTAATTTTAAAAACACGCCTCGTAGACGGTTTAGGTTGGTAATGAAAAGTGTAGCACAGCCCTATCCAAGGCGTCTCATTTCCACGCCTCTCTTTCTTAATTTTAAACATATGAATATCAAATTTTTTATGTTAACCCAAACATTTGAGGAAGGTAATACTGTCAATGAATGCTACAAGTATCATTTAGCTTTTTTTGAAGATGTATTTCATTTGTTGCTGTCAACATTGGAATGCACATCAAGTCACAATTTACAAATTTAAGTTACAAAAACCACATACCCTGAAAAGAGAGTTGGGCGTCAAATTTGCATTGATTGTCGACCTAAATGTCTAGTGGAATAAATCCAAAATGACGTGAAATAAAATTGAACATTTTCATTGATAAATGTTCAAAACTGCTTGTGTCTACCTACTATATTTATTTTATTAAGGTAAATACTCAAACTACTTCTATTAGAATAATTGTGTATTGAACAGCAATGTTTATAGTTATTAATGTTTGCGTTCATATAAAGTAGACAACGGAAGATAAGCATTGATGGCAGCGTTAATATACCGAGTTTAATATACGTTATAATATACGTTTAATATACGTTTGCATTGATTGTCGAACCTAAATGTCTTTAGTGGAATAAATCCAAGATGACGTGAAATAAAAGTTCCATACTGTTTCCATGACATAGCCAGATACAATTGAAGGTTGATATTTCTTCAAGGGAATGACCAAGAAATAAATAATATGCTACAAAAATCTTATTTTAAATCAATTGTGTGTTTTATAGGCATCTACATTTTTTGTGTTGTACTTTTCGTCTATCGCTTAATATTCACCAGTTAAAAAAGATTATACAAACTTTCTTCGAATGGAGAATATTTCAAAGACTATTCTCCTAAAATTCAAGATATACATTTTATTTGACATGTAAATATATTTCATATATGGTATTATAATCAAAATCGTTAGCCATCATTTTTTTCGAAAATATAATAGTTCGAAAAATATTCTTTGTAAGGGGTAGTTTAGCGTGGGGGAGACTTTCTAGAAAACCTTCGTGTCGCATGCTTGAAGATATATCCGACTTTTCGTTTTTGAGTTATGCTGTACACAGACATACACTCGCACATGTTTCCAAAAATGTTTTATTTGGATTCAGAGGACATCAAAACATATTGTAGCGTATGTGTATGTATTGTCGCGTCGGACACATTATTACTGTGTATAATGTTGTTGAGCTAATTGTTGCGTTTGTATGTTAAGTTCTTGTCCGGCGCGGCAACTATTTTCCTAGTTGCGGGGTGAAGGCAATTGAGGGAATAGCTCTCTTTGTATGTGGTGGCGTGGCTTGGCGTCAGTTGTAGCCAGAGAGTCGTGTGTGTGTTAGCATGTGTGTGCGTGGGGCATCTCCCCCAGTGTTTTGTCTGTGACCCTTTCGTGTACAATGTAGAGCACCTTAATTTATAATAAACCTGAGGAAAATGTGAATTAAAATTAATTATTTATAAACACTCCACGCCTGCTTTAGTTTTGTGCAGCAAGTTCTTGGTATCTTTCGCTTGCCTCTGTAGCTACGTCCCTCAATGTTTATGCCGGGGTAAGTAAATTTAATATTTTAGCTGCAACCGTTTGGCCTCACCCCGGTGTATAACAATATATCACAGGTGAAATCTCGAGATTGAATTTTTTAATTAAATACTTCCTGTAGCTACTATAATAGATGCTTAAAAAGTAACAATTATAAAATAACTTTTGAAAATTAAAAGCTGTAATAATAATAATGCAGAAGTGTCATCAAGAGCTCCCAAAGAGTATGTAACGTTTAATGATGAAAAAACACAAATCTGCAAGCCAGAAATCCTGAGAAACAAGGAAAAAGTGACGTTTGTGTCGAAGGAATAAACAAACCGTTAATTTGTGTGAGAAAATCTGGCAGAACACGCTGGCAACTTTGTGTGAGCGAAGCCACGTGAAGTTTGTTTGTTGTTATAGCACGACAGGAGATGGACTTTGCAGAGTGAAACCACTCGTTTTGAAATTAAACAAGCTTTTGTCCGGAATAGCCGTTCTGCCTCTTAACGCTCAGCGTAGAGCGAGGGGGGTTGCTGCTGGAAAAGTTTCGTGATATAAACTCTACCTCAGTGCAACCATTAAAACTTTGTCTATAAATAAAACAAGCCAGGTGGTGATATTACAAAACATTTACCACTGGTCTTGTTAGGCGGTGGGAAGTCCTACACAAGAGCCTTTGTTCTACCAAAATTTCGCTTTTACTTTGAGGTCTGCGCTGGTTATTGTCACTTAGCACACAAAGCCGTTTGCTGCTTTCAATATACACGTTTCATTGGCGTTTACCTTGCAACAATTGGAGGATGGAGTTCCTGTATAACGCTTTCTTGTAGCCCCCAAGTTCGCTTTCTGCACGAGATTTCAAAAACAATTCCCGCCAACTCTGTCACGTAGTTTCACTAGGCTTTCATGTTTAAGTATTGTTGCAAGTCAGCTGAATAGTTTAGTTCCATTAGATCCTGTTTGATGTACATATAAAAAGTAAATTAACTATAACTGCAGCTAGAATTACCAGGAAAAAATAAAATAAAAACTTTCCATAATACAATAGTGCCCATCCCACCAAAGACTGTTTAGTTCCTTTTATTATACTGCTGGAAAGCTTTGCAAAGCGGCTGTCATATACAGAATGTTTCATAATTAATAACGCAAACTGAAATATTTGAAAGTATACGATAATAACGGGAGAGCCAAGAAACTACGAACCGGCTGCGCGATGTTTTTCCACTGGGCGTGTGGAAACAGGATAACGTCTGCTGCTATTAACAAGGCCACGCTATTGACGTGGTTTTGCTCTGCATTATGAAGTGCAGTATTGAGTTGACGGTGATGTGTTGTAGTTCAGTTATTACGAGTTATTTATTGTTTTGTCCTGTACTTAGTCACAAAGTATATTATAGCTCAGTATATGTTTTCTACTGCACAGCGTGTACTTGTTTATGATTCGTATGTATTATCCTAGTCAGTTCGCCAAGTGAAAATACGATTTGCAGAAAGATTTCCAGTGTAAAGTTTCCAAGCCGTACAACAATCCATATACTTAACGATACATTTCAGGATACAGGAAGTTTTCAGGCTAAGATATCTAAGAGGTGGCGTACGCTCTTGCCCAAGAAACATTAGACAACATCGATCATTGTTAAGAGAATTCCACCCCCCACCCAAAAAAACACTTAGGCTTTTTCACAACAGGCAGGCATTTCTTATGGCTCTGCGTGAAGAGCTACAAAATTTCTGAATTAAAACTACATAAAATAACTGTGGCACACGCTCTTCAACCAGGTGCTCCTGTAATTAGGCGCACATTTTGTGAGTGGAGACTCAGTACAGTACACAATGGCGAAATAGATCAATATTTAATATTTTTCATGGACGAGGCTTGGTTCCACCTTCATGGATATGAATGTAGAGAGTTGCAGTAGGTCTACCAGAGTAAGAGCCAATAGCCCTTGCCCCCCTGAAGCACCCGGGGACAACAAAAACCATCCCGGGGGGTTTCCCATGAGACCAATACCTTGAGTCTAAAAAGCCCCCCCCCGTGCAGTGCAGGAGATGGAAGTGGATACGCCACTTACGCGCGTTACCCCGAAGGGCAACTACCGATAAGCTCGGTGAGGCCGACAGCAATCTAGCATGCCGTCTACCGGCTATCCGGGGCGGTACCGGAGATCATTGAGGCGTCTCACAACCCTGTCAGCATGGAAAACCATACAGACGTACCCAACACCCATGGGTTTCGGGAACCACTTCCCCGCCGAGTCCAACCCAATCTAAACAACTCCCCAGTGAGGAGGGGCTCGGTACGTTCAGCCCAGCGTACTTCTCGTAACGTCAGAAGTACCAAGAGTGCTAAGGGTCCGCAGCGCCCGCACCACGGCAGCTGAAGGGATGGGAACACGGAATATATCTGTGTACACAAAATAATCGTTATTGGAGCTCTGACAAACCTAATATTGCTCATGACGTACCCCTTCATGACGAAAAAGTTGGTATATGGTGCACCATGAGCGGAGAAGGAGTTATAGAGCCAATTAGTTTTTTTCGAATCAACAGTTGACTACGTACATACGGGAATACCATTTTGCCCCCCCCCCTTTTTAGATAATAAACAGACAGGAAGCGTGATTTTGCCTTTTCCAACAAGACTCTGCATCAGCTCGTGCGACAAATATTTCTATGAGAACAATTGAAAATTTGAACAGAATTATTAGTAGAGTTTTGTGACCCCCTCGGTCCCTTGACCTAACCCCCTGCAATTTTTATCTCTGGGGTAACATATTATAAAGTGTACAAGACAAACCCACACATCCTGGAAGACTTAAAACAAAATATCCGCCAGGAAAGTGCCAGCATTTCTCAACGTGAACTACGGCAAAGAGTGTCAAAAATGTATGGACAACGACGGTTTCATCATATCCTTTCATAAAGTTAGTAAGACGGCAACGAGCGCAGAGGACGCGGACAGGAAAAACACCGCGCAGCCGATTCGTAGTTTTTTCGGCTCTCTCTTCAGAAGCAAAAACGTTCCAGTAAACCTGGGTCCACAAACCAACCATGTGCGAGGTAATTGTAAATGTGTGATTAAAAGCAGCCACTGACTTCAATAAGCAACATAGCCCTAATCGGTACAAATGAATTTGAAAAGTAGACTTTTCGTTGAATAAATGCCATTCTAAGTTACCTTAAAATTTGCTCATAGCTTAACTTAACAATGAATACAATTATACTTTAGTGTGTTACATTTTATTAATACTGCACACTCTTCATGTTTAAGGAGTTGTTCAAAGCGTCGTCTTTGCATCTGGATGCACTACTACACTCGTCTCTGCAGTGAGTTTCGAATTGTTTCAAACACCGCCGGATCATCTCAGAATTCTTGACAAGCACACAGCATTTTCTGCTCCCGCACTTAAACAGTATCTACGGCAGTGCTGTACTTTTGAGGTGACCCGATACAGAAAAATCCAAAGGAATGAGATCAGGTGATCGTGGAGGCCAAGCTACAGGCCCTCCTCGACCTATCCATTTTGGACCATATCTTCACGTTAGATGTAGCTTCACGTAGCAGAAAAATGTGCCGGTGCTACATCATGCATGTACACAAGCTCAAGGGGAACATCCTTAAGCAATTCATGTCAGTGGCTGCTCTTAACCATACATTCCCAGTAATAAATCTCGCACACGGTTGTTTGCGGACCAATGTTTACTGGAACTTTTTTGCTGCTATTATCATATACTTTTAATCTTTTCATTTTGCGCTATCAGTTATCCTTCTGTAGGTGCTGTAACAACTATTATGATACCGGTAAACCGTTAAACCAATAACCTGAAAACTTAAAACCAATAACAAAATCGCAATACAGTAAAAAATTACAAATACAAATATTTGTCAGGGGTGTAAATTACTTGGTAATTCAATGTATCCTATTGTATCTATCTAAATAGACCAATATAGCAAGTGTAATAATGCTGCACATTCTGAACAGCTGTTTCCCTACCTATAATCTTATAGTTCCTTTTATACATTTCCAAAAATTGTGATTTATACGCCACAGAATGAATTGTACTTAGCATTACTTTTTGGGGGGTGGATACAGCAATTAACAAACTTAAAGATGCAAACTGAGTTAACAATACAGTATTCTACTAAACTTTGTATATGCGTTTATATCACCTATGTCACCTTATTTCAATTTTTTTGTATTTCTCAAAATTTTTAAACCCCTCAAAAATTTGCGCCATGATTTTCCCCGTGGGCAGGAGTGCTTCAGCGAATAATGCAAGAAAAGAACCTAAAATTAAATCTGAAAGCTAACTACTTACAGTTTGTTACAGAACCCTAGTTGCATTTTTGTCATGCAAGAATCTCTGAAATTTGCCGGATCATTTAAATAGCACATCTTTTACAGTTAAATCTCTTTTAAACTACACAAAATGAAATCCTCCTTTGAACAGTTGAATGGCAGTAAACGACTTAGGTTATGTAACATAATCCATAAGTTAGATTTATGTTTAGCTTCTGCTCATGCATTATTCCTTAAATAATGAGAATGTAGTGTCATTGAACAAAATTTAATAGGGAACTTTAAAACATCGAATTATTAAAAACACAGTTATTAAAAGTTGATGAAATATTTTTCCTGTTGTAAACAACACATGTACTGTTATTAAAGATGGAAAAAGATATTGGTGTGCACTCTGTTGTAGGCTCTGGATTCCGCAGTTTGTTGATTATTCACGAATGGTGCTGTTCATTAATTTGTTGCTGTATCGATAGTTGTTAAAGAAGTTAGATGCGGAAATGGTTTCATTGAAAACTTTAACATTGAAACCGGCAACGGAATTTATGTTGGCAACATATACCGGGATCTTTAGATTATCAACAGGGAGCCGTTAATTATCAGGAAGTTCTTGGTTATCGGGACTGTAAGCTGAACACTCTCTTTAATTAAAATATAACTTATATTTTGAAGTTGCAAGACTTAGTAATAATGTTAAATGTTGAAATACCTATACTAAAATTTGATTAACGAAAAGAAGTCTTCAGTGAAAATACACACATTTAATGCTTTAAAATAATGTTCCGAATCCAATTGTAAAGTTCAGCTTTTCAAACAATTGACAATGAAGCCATTAGCAGGTACCTTCCTATAATCAGGATCCCAACCCATCCTACTGTAGCTATACTAGCTAAATAAATATTTTGTTTATTAACAATGCTGTCAATTGCAAGGATCAAATCAGCGCCGCCGGTATACCAGAATTTCGTCCCGCGGGAGTTCATTTATATGCTAGTAAATCTACTGACATGGAGCTGTCTCTTTTAAGCGCACTTAAAAACCATCGGCCTGGGGCAGGCTGAAACCCGCAACCTTGGAAAAAGAGGGCCAGCACTAACCAACTGAGCCACCAAAATCGACAGGATACCAACTGGCTGCCCGACGTTGCACGAAAAGCTTTTTAAACTCGAAATATGAAGTAATTTCATTTACCTCCCACGTTCTTTATGAAATTATTGTAACAGGTAGGCCAAACAATCCGTCCTTTGCAACTTTATGTTTCCCGCATACATAAGTGCAAAAGAAATTGCCGCATCACCGATATTCAAAGGGGCAGTGCAGGTACAAGGAGAAAGGTAACTGAACTAGTGCTGGTGTTTACGCATTTTTATGTTTCCCGCATACATAGGTGTCAAAGAGTTGCCGCATCACTAATATTCAAAGGCGCAGTGTAGGTGCAAAGGGAAGCGTCACTGAGGTAGTGATATTGTTTGTAGGTGTTTACGTGATAGTTTTGTTGATAAGCGTCGCATGAGCGACTGCTTGAAGCTCGAGCCAGGTCATGCAGACAAAAAGCTAATATTCACCAATAACGAACACGCGGATATGGTTACAATCTGTGCGGAGACGCACCAAAATGCAGTTGAGGCTCGAAGACTGTGTTCTGAACATTTTCAGACGCACCATCTGCACACATTTTTTTTTAGATTCTTTCGCTTTACGTATGATACTAAGAAATGATGGATCATTTCAGGTAGAACGTGGGCCTGAGAGGCCCTTACATAGATTTGTCCAAGTAACAGACATGTTTTTGCACATACTTATTATGAATAATGCACTAATAGAAAATGATTTAATTCTAATCACCTTTAAAGGTACATAAACATAACTGATATATAACTTTGTTTAATCCTGTGCTCAGATTTGCGTCTAGCGGCAATCCTGAATTCTTATTAAAGGGCGAATTGGTTATTAAATGACCGATAACACTCCTCCCCTCCACACACACACACACACACACACACACACACACACACACACACACACACAGGTACTCTCGCATTCAAAAACCATACTCTGGGCATATCCAGAAGTGTAATTGTTTAGAGAGAAATTTCTGGAACCCAGCCGGGATGGAATCGGAACACCTGCTATAGTTCTCTACCGAATGAGCTCTGGAAGCAGTAATGGTAGTTACAGTGCTCGTTTTCAAGCATGGGTCTTTTATTTAGCGGTCTCTCGCTGTCGGTATGGAGTCCCCTTTGTAGTTCTGCTTAGGCAAACCTTTTGTCATCGCCTCTATCAGGTATAACTACAGCTAAGGACGGCTTGTGTGGGCCACTTGGTACAGTTACCTGTAAGATTTAATGGTGACTCTCTCTTTACCCCTTATAGCTGCCTTATCCGACAATGCATTTTTACAGTGTACAAGTACGGGGAGATAACCTCAGGTAAAAGGTTATCCCAAAATGAGGCGTGTTTTACACCTTGCAAAAAGAGATGGAAAAAATTGATTCCTTCCCCTGGCTGGAAGAGGTAAGGATGTTTTCCCCAATTATACCCGGAGACTCCGTCACATTGCAGTCGGTGCCTACTACATGTACCCGGCGCTCCACCACATTGTAACACCCCACGGGGATGGTTACCCCCGCAGTAGGTGATTACACAGGGGGGGTTGGTAGCTCAGAGGTAGGGGGATGCGTCGGTACTGGGATGGTAGGCAGGCCAGGGTGGCGTTCCAGGATAGGGGGTATTTAAATGAAGAACAGGGGATGCATTGACCCAATAAATTATATTGTTACCCTAAGTGAGTACATTCGGTTTGGGGTAAAGCCCCGGCAAACAAACAGAACTCAGATGAGACGCATGCTTACCTGGTTAACTGGTGGCGAGTCTGACAAATGATCTGACGACTCTTTGATAACTGCCTGGCAATTCTCTGGCAACTCTCTGATAACTCTCTCGTGGCAACTCTCGCGATAACTGCTCTCGATAACGGCCTGGCAACTCTCGCGACCGAGTCAAAACCTGTAGTATAAATACATACAGAAGCGCTGACTCGGCGTTGTGCAGCGTGGACGTGTTCTGTTAACCTGAATTCCACACTTGCGCTGGTTAACGAAATATGTTGCAATTCTCAATGCTCAACCTGGTCCGCTACATCATGGGGTGTTTTTTTTAAAGTCCTAAGTAGTCTGTAATTTGTACTAGTATGTTAATGCAAGTGTCCAAAAGTTTGTTCAGATTGGTTAAATAGCAGCAATTTGTACATTAGGTGTTGAAAAATGTAAGTATGATTAGTTATTTGAAGTTTTATGGATGGCATCCTATAATTTTTGCCGAGTCCTATTGTACAAGAGCACAAATGTGTGCCCTGGTTAACCAAGCAGTACAGTTGTAATTATAGGACGTTGAAAATAAAGTAAAGGTAACTTTTAAAAGTTTCGATCGAATACTATATAATTCAAAATAAGACTATGTGGTTTATCGAAGTTGACCGCAACACATAATTTTTGTCAATTCGTATCGAATAATTGAGCAATATCCTGATCTTATGGTTTAAACAGTGCATATTTCTACGTAACGGGTTAAAACATGGTAGTGGTGATTTTTTAGAGAAGATTATAGTTGGGTCTTATAGTACAAGCATACAGAGTTTCATCCATTTAGGTCAAGGAATATTAATTTTTATACTAGGGGTTGAAAGAGGGGTTGAATATAAGCGTGACTTATCATTTTTGTCACCTTCTAGAATCCGAATGCACCATACTTTGTGAAACTTATAACAAAAGTATTGCTTCAAAAAACTTCTGCGAAATACCAGGGAAACATATGAGCGATATAAAACGCCCCCTAAACCCCAATAAATAAACTCAACATTAAAACATTTTAATCCTCTCCATTTACCTCTTTGGACTCGAAGTCGTTAAAAATATGCCATAATTGCAATGACGTCCCAAAAGTAGCCTCTAATATCCTCATTCAACGAAACGAGATTGAGATTTTTTGACATGAGTACGAAAAGGAAACTCCTAAAACCAGCCTTCAAAACTTTGGAAACATATATCTGTGACAATATGGAAAAATAGGGCTTTTTAATGATGAAAGGATTAAATCGGTTGAGTGGTTTTGAAACTATCCCCCACACACACGCACGCACGCACACACACACACACACGCATTTATTCTCTCTCTATCATATTAGCATAAGATAAAGCGAACGGTTCAATCTTCTTCCCACCAAAATTACACGGAAGGACGCCTTCAGTTATATAATTAGTACTGTAAGGACATTCGTGAGATGAAGCAATATGCAACATCTTTAAGGGAATAATCCTTCAAAATGCACATTCTTTTAAGCAAAAAGTCATACACGTAGGTATATTTCATTTAAAACAACTCTTTAATTCAAGAAATCTCAAGAAATGTAGATTCATTCATTTTGAAATTTGCTGGAATGCAATATTTCCTCCATGTATTATACGTAGGTGGTAGAAAAAGTAAAAGTAAAGGTAATATATAAAATTTCGATGATGTGTAGTATTTTTTAGCAGTCTTTCCATTTAAACTATATTTTATTTTGAACCAATTCAAACCAAATTTCGAGGATATTCAGAGCTTTACTTGCAATTCTGCTACTTAAAATTTGGAATGTGTACGTGTAGTACTTCCCTGAAATAAAATTAAAGTTGTAGATACCTCACAAACTAAACTACACTCAGTTTTGCACTTAAACTACGTGATGAAATGTATCCGAAACCAGGCTGCAAATGACGTACAAGTTCTTGGCGCCCTCCATCGTGTAACCGCTCCGCCACAGCCCGTGCAGTATGAGCAGGTGCTCGATCGTGTTGAAAAACACAATCGCCATTCCCGAATTGCTCTTCAACAGTGGGAAGCAAGAAGGTGCTTAAAATATCAATGTAAGTCGTGCCACGCAAAACAACAAGGGGTGCAAGCTCCCTCCAGGAAAAACGCGACCACACCATAACACCACCACCTCCGAATTTTACTGTTAGCACTACACACGCTGGCAGATGACGTTCACCGGGCAATCGCCATACCCACACCCTGCCAACGGATCGCCACTTTGTGTACCGTGATTCGTCACACTACACAACGTTTTACAACTGTTCAATCGTGTAATTTTGACGCCTCCTAAGCGAGGCGTTCTTTGGCTTTTCCTGCGTGATGTGTGGCTTATGAGCAGCCGCTCGATCATGGAATCCAAGGTTTCTCCCTTCACGCCTAACTGTCACAGTATTTGGAGTGGATCCTGATGCAGTTTGGAATTCATGTGTGATGGTCTGGATAGATAGATGTCTATTACTCTTTACGACCCTCTTCAAATGTCGGCGGTCTCTGTCAGTCAACAGACGAGGTCGGCCTGTACGCTTTTGTGCTGTACATGTCCCTTTATGTTTCCATTTTACTGCCACATCAGAAACAGTGGACCTAGGGATGTTTAGGAGTACGGAAATCTCGCGTACGGACTTCTGACACAAGTGACACCCAATCACCTGACCACGTTCAAAGTCCGTGAGTTCCACGAGCGTCCCATTCTGCTCTTTTACGATGTCTTAATGACTACTGAGGTCGCGGATAATGAGTACCAGGCAGTAGGTGGCAGCACAATGCACCTAAGATGAAAAATGTATGTTTGTGAGGTGTCCGGATAGTTTTGATCACATAGTGTATTTTAACCAAATTTTAAATATGTAGACAACGTTTTTTTCAGTTTCTCATGTCCTAAATTTAATTTTGTACGTACAGTGGTGCGCTCTAAAATGGAAACGTTATAAGTAGCTCATCATTTAAGCTAAATTTGGTTTTGTATCGATTTGAACACAATTGAAATGTTTTTGCATTTTTTATGTATACCTACACATGGACAGACAGGGTGATGCTAACATAAGCTCCACAATAGCGAACACACCTAAAAATGTAGGTGTGATAGTGTACGGTAGTTTATAGATAGCACCTTCATTCTTGGAACACTTCCTGCCCTGATATTACAATATGTACTCTGCTGGGGAAGGCTTTAGGTTTGACTTCTTGACCTATTTCAAGTTCTTTTGATGGGATCTACAGCTCCAGCCCCACAAGGTTTATTGCTGGCAGCCTTCGCATCTAATATTTCAACTTGCATACGAAGAGCGAATATCTCTTGTGCTTTATATAGTTTATTTATAGAAATGGACCGTGAGTTATGTCTTATGTTTGACCCGTCTTTTCTTCCTTCACCATTGGGGTGTTGTAGTGTAAGAAGGAATTTTAATAAAATATCTTCCCAGATACAACCCTTTAATAAAGCTGTCTACCTGAAGGTGGAACATGTTACCGACTTTATCAGCTTTATCGAGCTTCAAGTGGTATTTAAGCAATTTAAAGAACCAATATCTTAAGAAAATGTTTCATTATAAACGTTTTTGCTATTGATCTTCTGTGTTTTTATTCTTGCTACTTATAATTTACGTGCAAAGAAATTGGGCCGATTAGTAAGGGGTGATTTATGTTGGTAATGAACCGAGCAAGGTGCCGTAGGCGGTTGCGCTGTGACTCACAATCAGAAGCCGTGGTTTCGATTCCCGCGGCCGACCTTCCTCAACCATGGGTTTCAACGGGGTTTTCTCGAGTCACGAGGCGAATACTGGGAAGGTTAATTGCATCCTCCGAATTTCCAATCCCTCCACTTCACATCCTTTCTCATTTCACTTCACCTTTCAGAGGTTGCAAGTGTCGGCGGGAGTCTCGGCATTGCATGGCAGGGAAAAGCATGCTCTCTATACAGTTTCGTTCCCCGAAAAGGGTGCTATCTCCGAATCTGGATTCTACAGTTAGATGTGCAAGCTTTCAGAGTGAAGGGGAGCAGGTTGTACCAGCTGCCACCGGAGAGTTTCATCCTGGAAAATGTAGGGACCCTTCTCTCTGCTATATCGTGTATAATGATCCGGCCGCCCTCTGGCTCCTCTCACTTCACCCCTCCCTAGATGCTAAGTCCCCTTCCGCTCCTGGTTATACGCCTAAAAATTTGATGTAGAGATTTCGCCGGAAATAGAAGATTTTAGGCCCCCTGAATCCAAAAAGCTATTTTTACCTTCTCTATGAGGCAGTATTTTTAACACTTAAATGATATTAGTCTAATTATATAATATAAAATATAATATCAGCCCGCTCTAAAGCAATATGTATATAATATATAAAGTGTATATAACAGTCATTGTATTATGTTTATATTAATATGTACATGTATAATAATGTTATGTGAATGTATTATGTAATTTAACAATGTAGGAACTGTGAGAATAGAAGCAAGCTGCTTTCCGTAGTAAACAGAATTATAAGGTGGAAGCCAAAATTTGCTAACAATAAGGTAACCTTGAGATAAACAATAAATTAGAAATTTTAATAAAGTCTACTAATAATTCTTGGAACAATAATGTAATATTTAAAACAGTTTATAAATAGCCAAACAACAACTAGAAAGGCTTTAAGTTAAATAAAAATACTTTATTGATGTAGGCTTAACCAATCAGAAATTTGAAATAGAAAAAATATACAAATTCAGGCGGTAGACGCTACAAGGAAGCGTAATCAAGCAGTTCAGTTTGGATCGGTAAGTGTTCATTTTGGTACATAAAACTTCATTGCGGTGAGAATAATATAAAGTTTACGTGTTAAAAAGTGCAATTAATAATAATCTCACAGCTGCACAGTAGGATACATCAATGAAGTGTTATTTCATCGTGTGAAGGATTAATAAAAAAATTACATTACAATTATAATCTGTGCAAGCCTTCAATCTTTAGACACACCAGCCCTGCTATGTGATACGTGCTTTACAAATTACTAATGACGCAGCCGAGGTATACATAAATATATAATATTTAAATAAACATTAAAAAAAGTTGATTCTTGAATGTGGGACAAACGCCACCGGAAAAGTAAACGTGGGGCGAACGCCACTGGAAACTTTGTACAGTATGTGGGGCCAACATTCCAAGAAACAATCTCCCCCAAAAATTGGCATACATTACTTGTGTAGTGTAAAATACCTCAAATTGGTGCCTATACGTGCTCAACAATATAAAACACTTCAAGTTTGGCTCTCCAACAGTGGGGCTGCATCTACTACTTGCGTGTAATAAGTAGAGGAAGAATTGATCATAAATACCAAGTTGATGTTTATCCGACTTTTCGTTTTTAAATTATGCTGTTCACCGAGCACAGACACACACACACACACACACACACACACACACACACACACACACACACACACACACACACACATAGCGGAACGCAATACGTTCCTACCTACTCTGTACGTTGTAGAGAATAGTAATTTATGCAATGATCCTATAATGGGAGTTATTAAGACGCAAGTGACGAGTAACTTTCTACACGAACGAGCGTCGAAAACTTCACGAGCGTCTTAATAACCATTATATGAGAGTTGCGTACAATAGTTTTTCTACGACATTTAGATATGCAATAAATATTTAATATTGAGATGCATACGAAAGAAAATAAAAAAGACAATTTCTTAGTAGTATTTTAGATGCGCTTCGATAACAAGTGAATATCAATTCACAGTCGCAGGTATTGAGTTTATAAGATGGAGATAGAAATGTTTATTAGTGAATTTGAAGAGGTAGAATTTAGTTCCACACCTCCTGATATCCTGGAGGAGGCGAGGAATGTAAGCAAGAATTTACTTCCTGAAAAATCAAAGAAAAATTACTCGGTATTGAAGACTACTCTAAATGTAAAACATTGAACTGATATATCCAAGTATAAAATGTTGTATTATCTATTAAAACATAAATCGGTAGGGTACAGAGGGAAAAATCTGATGTGTTACACTCACATGACTTTCTCTACTTTTGTACAAACTATTTTTAAAAACGCTTATTCTCCATCTACTTCATGTTAATCGAGATAAACATTTGCAGACTCTAACTTATTCCTAATTTTCTTGTAGATGTAAGGGAATATTTATTTACAAGGGAAATATAGAAATACAGTAGCCTTTAAGCGTATACATATCTCTTAATAGCTGATTGCTAGGTGCAGCACCATTCCCTTTGCCACAGATTAATACTCTTTGCATATCCAAGACAAAAAAATGAATAACGAATTCCCATTTGGGAAAATACGTATCGAAAAATTTTAGGGAATAACAAGCAATATCTCGAAAATGGTTCACTCAACAAAAAAATGTATGTGACAAATTGTGTATTTTAACATTTTTTGTGTAGTGAAATTTTGTCTATCTCTTATGGTTTACCAGTTATGCAAATGTTGTTGACAATGAAGAATACTTTTGGAGACATTCCCAGAAAATTCAAGATATACATTTTATTTGTCATGAAAATATCTTAAACATATGATACTTTAATCAAAATTGTTATCCATTTTTAAGAAAATTAAAATTTTCGAAAAATGTTCCATGTAAAGGGTAATCTGGGGTGGGGAGATTTTCTTGAAAACCTTCGTGTCGCATCTCTGGAAGATACTGAACCTAAATAACAGGTTTGGTGTTTATCCGACTGTTCGTTTCTGAGTTATGCTGTTCACAGACAGACATACAGACAGACACACACACGGACATGTTTCCAAAAATGCTTTTTTTCGATTCAGAGGGTTTCAAAACATGCATTTCCGGTGAAATCTCGGTATAGAAATTTTGGGTGGAATACAATACTTCCCCTACTTACTATACGTAGTAGAGAAAGTAAAAAAGCAAAAACATTTTGGACAAATGAAGTTAAATCCTGCATTGATGAAGTACCTCAGAATATTTATCTACTGATAAACGTATGTAAGTATAACTATTTTCGTGAAAATAATTATCTTTATAAACATTATTTGCTAAATAAATGACTTTGTTGCAGGTAGCACTAATATTCGAACTAATGGGAACATGTCGAAGACATGAATTACACAAATTTAGGATTTAGAATCAACATTACTAATTAGTAATTACTATCCCCAACACAAAACAAATAGATCACGAGGGTTCACAATAACAGGGAAGTATTACGAAATCTGGAAAAAGTGCATAAACCTGGGCCCTGAAGCCTGTACATCTCAGTCTTTTTTGTTGTTGTTAATTATTATAGTGGAAAATACAAGGTGCAGAACGTTGGCATTAATAAATTTGGAAATATGCGCAAACGAATAGCTACCTATCTTAACCACCCTGACCCATAGGCCACTGCCTCCGTAGGAGTTCTGCAACTAATTTAGTTGATGCAGGTGGTGACTTTGCAACTTTAAAACACGATGGTGGTTGGAAACGAATCTCTTGAAAATAAACTGAATATCTCAAATACAACACTAATATCCATAAAAAATAAAAACACTCAAATATAAATTCACCATCTAGTTCTACTAAGTTTCATAAGGGATCATTACCAGAAATTATCTTTGTAAATGCACCATACAAAATGTGTATAGCTATTAACAAGCTAGATAACAGTTAGATTTTGTGTTTTTTTAAGTCTTTGTTACTAAATATTTGTAAAATGTGAACAGAGATTTATTAGAATTTCTTTGTAAAGAATGAAAACAGTGCTGTAACTTCCCTTCAACAAACCTCAACCTCCCAGAATGTTGTTAAAGTATTTCAAAAACTGTACAACCAAATACTAATCTCTGTAAAATAGTATCACTTGCCTGGACTCCGTCTCACGTCGGAATTCTGGGAAATGAATCAGCTGATCAGACAGTCAAAGAAGCCACCAAACATCCCCTTCAGGACATCAAGATCCCACACACGGACTTCATCAGCTTCATCAAAAAAGACTTGCATTAATCAATGGAGACAAACGATGTCTGCATTTCCGAGTCCAAGCTTGAACCTATCATTTCAGTCGCAAATACCAAGTTGTATTAACTCGACCACGTATTAGACATACTTCTATAACGCACAAACATCTCAAACGTAACGCTCCTCTGTGGGCGACCTCTGCAGATCCAACCTCACAGTTCATCATCTCGTTACAGTCTGCCGTCGCTATGTACAACACAGAGAAAGATGTGACATCCCCAACAGCCTACCAGACGCCCTAAATTCAGCACAACACATTACTTTAAACTTTATGAAAGCTACAAAATTGTATGACAATATATGGAACATCAAAGTGGAGAATGTAATGCTGTATTACTGTTTCAAATATTATATTTTCATTGTAATCATGTTCTGTATTTTAAAGTAGTCGCGATATGATTTAAAAGTTGAAGCGACAATAAAGAATAGCTGGTCCCTTAGCTCAGTCGGTAGAGCACCTGCCTGCTGTGTGAGAAGTCCCGGTATCGATTCTCGTCTGGTGAGGGGTTTTTCTCTAGCCAAGATTATTCCCTATTCTCTCCAAGAGTCTGGAAGTATGAATGGGAGTGTGAATGTGTGTGTGATGTAATAATAGAAATCCAAATTACAAGAAACCCATCGAATACGAGTTAACACTATTTCCAATAGGCAATGAGTTCCAAAGGAAAGGCTGCCGATCAGAACAATGTAGTTAAAGGCGGGATATAAATGGAACTAAAAAAATCTGATGTGTTACACTCACATGACTTTCTCTACTCTTTTACAAACTATTTATACAAACGCTTATTCTCCATCTACTTCATGTTAATCGAGATAAACATTTGCAGACTCTACCTTATTGCTAATTTTTTGTAGATGTAAGGGGAAAATATATTTACAAGGGCAATATAGAAAAACATTAGCCTTTAAGCACATACATATCTCTTAATAGCTGGTTGATGGGTGCAGCACCATTCCCTTTGCCACAGATTATAACTCTGCATATCCAAGACAAAAAAATGAATAACGAATTCCCATTTTAGAAAATAAGTATTGAAAAATTTAAGGGAATAACAAGCAATATCTCGAAAATGGTTCTCTCAACAAAACAAATGTATATGACATAAATTGTGTATTTTAACGCGATCTACATTTCTTGTGTAGTAAAATTTTGTCTATCTCTTACGGTTTACCAGTTATGCAAAAGTCGTTCACAATGGAGCATACTTTTGGAGACATTCCCAGAAATTCAAGATATACATTTTATTTGTCATGAAAATATCTTAAACCTATGATATTTTAATCAAAATCGTTAGAACCATTTTTGAGAAAATTAAACTTTTCAAAAAATCTTCCATGTAAAGGGTAATCTGGGGTGACGCATCTCTGGAAGATACTGAACCTAAATACCAAGTTTGGTGTTTATCCGACTGTTCCTTTCTGTGTTATGCTGTTCACAGACACACACATGGACATGTTTCCAAAAATGATTTTTTTGGATTCAGGGGGTCTCAAAACATGTATTTCCAGTGAAATCTCGGTATGGAATTTTTGGGTGGAATTTGACCAGGTGTCAAAAAAGTAAAAATTGGTATAAAAATCCAGGTGAACGTAATACATCAGATGTTTTCCTTTATTGCTAATGTCCTAAAAGCAATTACATAACACTGAACAAACTATTAGCTTCTTCAGCGAATTTCTTTACTTTGAGGTGGCAAACACTAAAACGTCGAAAACTGGTACTGAACTAAATAAATCAAGCTACCGCTTATAATCAAAAGTGGGCTTTTTGAGTCGAGAGTATACAAAATCCAGTGTTTAAGCATTGTCCTTTTGAAAGTAAATTAATAAATTAAGTCTGTGGAGCACAGTATATAGCCCAGTATTTATGCAGAGTTTTACTAAGCAGGACTCGAACATTCTCCACACAAAGGGCAAAGCGTGCATCTCAAATTGTTTAATCTTTGCAGCTTAGGACTGAGCTGGTAAGCAGATAGTAAAAGTATGCCCCTCTGTGTTTCGCTATTGAAATTCTAGAGTTGCAGGAAAACAATTTAGCCAGCTTAAACCAGAGGATGAGCGCAAGTTTAATACCCAAAAGGCCGGGAGTTAACTTTAGAGGGGGGTGCAACAAATGATATTATACAACTTTAATATCACATTTTGCTCTCAGTTAAAGCAACACACGGATTTGCTTAATGGCTTAACTGGATAATGCGTGCAGTGAGTGAGGTTAGTAAACGTGCCCTCTTTTGGAAACGTGTGTAGGTTCGAGTCCGAGCGGGGGCTTTTGTTTTATAGTGTTTCACACCTATTTTTTGCTGCATCAACAGGCGGTACTTCGACATGCGTACCCGAGGTCTTTAGGCACGGATTCATGACCCGGAGGACCGAGGTTCAAATCTCGCCAGGGGGTTTGAGGACCGTCCACCCTGATAGAGATTTCTTCAGAGTTTTTTGTCAGCCCTGACAAGTGGCCTGGACGTTTCCTTCCAAATTCCTTTTATCATTTCATGTATAACCAGTGTCACTGCCTGTGGTGCCATATCTAGAAAGAGTGCGCGTTAACACTATTAGGAAAAAACCTGATTCGACACGTTCACTTGACTTTCTCTACCCCCACTCGTTTATTACTGGGTCTACAAAACTTTGTTATTAAAGCTTATTTTTCTATCTACTATATTTTAATCCAATATAAAGCATTGCAAAAATAGCCGCAATATATATTTCATTATAGATACAGAGGAAAGAGCATTAACACCATTAGGATTTCGGTCTCATCCGCGGACCCCAGGTGCAAGCACGTGGGGCTATTCCATTAGGACAGCACCTATTTTATAATCTGCCCCCCCCTGCTTGGCCGAAACCGCGGAAGGACACCTACCTCCCCTCGTCTCCTGCCATACAGGGACAGAAGTGGATACTCCACTTACGCGCGTCAACCTCCAAAAAGGGGAAAACTACCGAGACCTGGGTGGGGACGACAGCAACCTAACAGACTGTCTACCGGTTATCGAGGGCGATACCGGAGGACCTTGAGGCATCTCACAACCCGACGTACCCAATCTCCCATGGGTATCGGGAACCACTTCCCCGCCGAGTCCAACTCAATCCAAACGACACCCTTATGGGTGGGGCTCGGACGTTTGGCCCGGCGTACTTCTAGTAACGTCAGAAGTATCACGAATGCTCAGGGTCCGCACCCGCACTCGGCAGCTGAGGGGTCGAAACCCCCCTTTACGGGGTACGCGAGAAACAATTGAATGTCGACAAAACTTTGAAAGAGTGGCCAAGTAATAGCCAAATCGTACCATTAGTAACGGATATGTTATAAATACCTTATGCCACAAAAACGTTATTTAAAATAAATTTGTGCGTTATACTGAGCTCTACATGTTTTGTGTAGTGCATTTTCGTCCATTGCTTAACGCTTACCAGTTTTGTAAGAGCATATAAAATTCCTTCCGAATGAAGAGGACTTCATAAGCTATTTCTATTTCTATAAAATACAAGATATGGATTTCATTTCTCATGTAAATATTTTTAATATATAGTATTTCAATGAAAATCATTAGAACCAAATTTTTAGAAAATAAAAAATTTAAAAATTGACTATGTAATAGTCGGGGGAAGGGGATATTTTCGAAAATCTTCGTCCCACATATTTGAAAGATAGTGACCATAAATACCGAGTTTTGGTTTTTGAGTTATGCTGTTCAACAAAGACCTTTGTCTAAAAATGCTTTTTGGGGGGGGGTTCAGGGGGCGTGAAAACATCTATTTCAGTGAAATCTTGACATCGAATTTGTGGGTGGAAAATAATACATCCCCTACTTACTATACGTAGTAGGAAAATAAAATCACAGGCAGTGAAACACTTGGTGATTGGTGATTAGGTAGATATTGGATTTGTATGCGGATGCAAATTTAGCTTGCGGTATGGAATTTAGATTTTTAATATGTTTTAGGTTCTACTGTGCTCATATGTAAAGCTTTGTGATTATTGCATATGTCTAATGTTGGCGCATATTTCTTCATTTCTCCCGCATCGAGCATATAGCAAGTGTGATTTTAAACGTTCAATTTTAAAATTAATATTTAAATACATTAGTGACAGAATAATAAAGTCGTTAGTATGGATACATCAATGGCTTAGGAGGGTGGTCTGTGGCCCGCATTAAGCAGCTCCCGGATGCGATTCATGATCTATGGGTTTTTTCGAGGGTTTCACCCGGCGAATGCTGGGAAAGATCCTTATAATCCTCCGAATTTCCTGTCCCTCCATTTCGTTCCATTAATCATTTCACCCATCCTTCACTCCGCTTGGTCTGCTTCCGTGCTGGAAGTGTCGGCGATGCAAGTTTCGGTGCAGCGTGCAGAAAATGCTCTCTGTGAATCTTCTCCGTCCTTCGACCGATTGCCGGGGTATATGGACCGCTCCCAGCGA
Organism: Deroplatys truncata; assembly: GCA_030765065.1. Taxonomy (NCBI): domain Eukaryota; kingdom Metazoa; phylum Arthropoda; class Insecta; order Mantodea; family Mantidae; genus Deroplatys; species Deroplatys truncata. The sequence continues at coordinate 163,859,002 of CM060980.1, forward strand.
GGGCGTTAGACCCCAAGTGGAGCGGGGTCCCCGGTCTGCCTCTCCGTCTGCCGGGGCGTTTATACTGGATACTTCAGGACCCTTTCATTGCTGTGCCGTCACTCCTGGTTCCGGCAACTCGATGCCTCCCTTCGCCTCATCCCTTCTCCCGGGGGCGTCCACCTGTGGGGGTGTACGGTACAACGTCCGAACTTCCGGAATCCTGTTAGCTTCTTCCATTCCATAGAGACACCATATTATTTTCCAATATAAACTTTAGATTGCACCTTTAAAATGTACAGATAAATTAAGCGTCAAATTGTGCAGTGTTTTGCCCTCAAATGCAGTCATGTGCTCGCTAGCCGGCCATCGCATCTCGGACTTCCGCCGAAACTATTATAATAACCCCGTAACCGCCTCACGTTCTCATATTTATAATACAGCGATAATAAGAGCAATTTTATCATAGCAGATGTGGAAATGTATAGCTTTTGAGAGTACACAAAATGTATACATTTGCATTAAAATCCTGTCCTTACTCATAAGCTAAAGAAGCAAAGAAAAAAATCTGATGTGTTACACTCACATGACTTTCTCTACTCCTGTACAACCTATTTTTACAAACGGTTATTCTCCATATGCTTCATGTTAATCGAGGAATCGAGATGTTAATCTTATTGCTAATTTTCTTGTAGATGCAAGAGGAATTGCTAGGCTTTAAGCGTTTAAGAGCTGTTTGCTATGTGGAGTATTCCATTCTCTTTGTATTACCAGGACAAAAAAAATGAATAACGAATTTGAGAAAAAGTATAAGTATTGGAAAATTTAAGGCAATAACAAGCAATATCTCTAAAATGTTTCACTCAACAACAAAAATTTATATGACATAAATTGTGTATTTTAACGCGATCTACAATTTTTGAGTAGTAAAATTTGGTTATCTCTTATGGTTTACAAGTTATGCAAAAGTCGTTCACAATAAAGAATACTTTTGGAGACATTCCCAGAAAATTCGACATATGCATTTCATTTCTCATGACAATATCTTAAACATATGATATTTTAATCAAAATCGTTAGAGCCATTTTTGAGAAAATTAAAATTTTCGAAAAATGTCCATGTAAAGGGTAATCTGGGGTGGGGGGATTTTCTTGAAAACCTTCGTGTCGCATCTCTGGAAGATACTGAACCTAAATACCAAGTTTGGTGTTTATCCGACTGTTCGTGAGTTATGCTGTTCACAGACACACACACACACACACGGACATGTTTCCAAAAATGCTTTTTTGGATTCAGGGGTCTCAAAACATGTATTTCCGGTGAAATCTCGGTATCGAATTTTTGGGTGGGAACACAATACTTCCCCTACTTATATTATACGTAGTAGAGAAAGTAATAAACATTACTCAAGTAAAATATCGTAAACAATAACTGAACATCATAAATGCCAATATTCATTACATATTAGGTAATATGTTCCGGGGTTACGTAATGATTCCACAACACAGTTCCTTCTTGAATTAAAACTCATAGAATTAATTCACATGAAGGTTTATGTAAGCCTTCCTTCAATCATTAACAGCTGAAGTGACGTAAATGTTGTTCTAGCAGCACGGATGTGAACATAACCTTGGCGGAAACATCGCGGAGTGTGTCAGCTGCTGGATGTTTATGTAGAGTTGTAATCACAATAGGTGAAGCGTGATAACGCGTTCGATTGTTGTAGAAACGCAATGTATCGCATACCGTTATGAAACAGACCCAGCCAGTTGATCCCGTTCAACCACTTTAACCACTTTAATTTTTACTTTGCATTCTCACCATTGTATTCCACCGAGTATTCCATTCAGAGATTTTACCGCAAATACACGTTAAGTACACAGCTGAGACTCCCTGAATAAAAACGAATTCCTACAAAAAAGTCCCGCACGCGAGTGTGTGTATATGTGAACAGCATAATTCAATATGAAAAGCCGGATGTTTGATGTTTACCTAAAATACATACTTGGTATTTATTTCAATATCTTCCAAAAGTGCAACACAAGGGCACTCAGAAAATTCCCCCACTCCAACTACACTTTACATGGAAAATGTTTCGTTATTTGTAATTTTCTCAATAATAATTGTAATGATTTTTATTAAAATGCCATATGTGTAAGATATTTGGATGACAAATAAAATACGTTACTTGAATAGCCTGCGAGACACTCTTTATTCTGAATGACTTCTGTGTAATTCATAAACCAAAAGAAATAGACAAAATGTAATTGACATTAAAGCCTACAATTTATTCCCAATAACACTTCTTGGGCATTAACTATTCTTTAGATATTCTTTGTTATGAGTTTGATTTATCTTTACTTTCTTTTCTACGTATAGTAAGTAGGGGAAGTATTGTATTCCACCCAAAAATTCGAAACCGAGATTTCACCGGAAATATATGTTTTGATACTCCCTGAATCCAAAAAAAAAAAGCATTTTTGGAAACATGTTCGTGTGACTGTGTGTGACTGTGAAAAGCATAACTCAGAAACGAACGGTCGGATAAACACCAAACTTTGTATTTAGGTTTAGTATCTTCCAGAGATGCGACACGAAGGTTTTCAAGAAAATCCCCCACCCCATATTACCCTTTACATAGAAAATTTTTCGAAAATTTTAATTTTCTCAAAAATGGCTCTTAACGAAGTTTGATTAAAATATTCATATGTTTAAGATATTTTCATGACAAATAAAATGTATATCTTGAATTTTCTGTGAATGTCTCCAAAAGTATTCTTCTTTGTGAACGACTTTTGCATGCTAGTAAACCATAAGAGATAGACAAAATTTTACTATAGAGAAAATGTAGATCGCGTTAAAATACACAATTTATGTCATATACATTTTTTGTTGAGTGAACCATTTTCGAGATATTCCTTGTTATTCCCTTAAATGTTTCAATATGTTCTCAAATGGGAATTCGTTATTATATTTTGTTTTTGTTTTGGATAAGCAAACAGTACTAATGTGTGGCAAAAAGAAGGGTGCAGAGCACATAGCAACCAGCTATTAAGAGATATGTCGAGCTTAAAGGCTACTGTATTTCTATATTGCTCTTGCAAATACAAAGCAAGGGAAACATAGTACGCCTTAAGCGATAGACAAATATTTTTATAACCGGTCGCTATGTGTAAAATGTAATTCTGTTTGCGTGTCAAAAGATCGTTTCTGCAAATGTTTATCTCGATTAATGTGAAATAGATGGAGAATAAGATTTTGTAAAAATAGTTTGTACAAGAGTAGAGAAAGTCATGTGAGTGTAACACATCAGATTTTTTTTCTTTTGTGGTCATTCAGAGAAAATGGAATTTCAAAGTCAAATGTAGCGATCTGCTTTTTAAAAATATCTGACTATCGCTTTTTAGTCTTCTGTATCCTACCTATACGTACAACGAAATATATAAAGTTATAGTGAACGTTTATCTCTATTAACAATAAGTAGATAGAGGAATAAGCTTTTTTAAGAATAGTTTGCAGAAAAGTGCGAATTGAAAGTCATGTGAATGCAGAACACAGACCTTTTAAATGCTATTGCTAGTTGTTTCTCGCGACGCCATGTAAACAGGATGGAATTTTAAGGCGAGCATGATGTAACGACCCTGCATTGATTTCAATCCACGACCGGGAAGTTGCATAAACTTCCAAAAAGCGTTGTAATGGGGAATGAGGACGACATTTTGCTGATCACCCCCTCTAAAACGTATTTATTGACCAGTAATTGGGTTAGCTCTCTTAAAAATTCTTTTCGCGGCTATGTGCGTCGTAGATGCTACGTAGGATTTTTGTGTTTCGCACCCCAACCTAATCAGTCTATCTTTAATCAGTGCCTCAAGTCCTGCCAAAGTTATCCAGGTAATCCATGGAAAGGTATCTCTTAAGTTCTTGCACTATAGGCCCCTGCTTCGGCGGGGGTACCACTCTTAATTCCATTTGTTAATTAATGCAGTGATAGATTTTATAGAGTCCGTTGTACTTATTTGACACCCCTCTAACTTCCCAAAGGCACCTCTCACACCGGTATCGACTGTCTCTCCCTTTTGGTGCTCCTAACTCTTAATGTTATCAATATAGCGATCAACGTTTAATAATGTGTAATGGAATGATTTCCACAAAAGTTTATCTCTGTTAACATCAAGTATGTAAGCTTCTGTATGAATAGTCTGTAGAAGTTGTATAAAGCAAACGAAAGTGGGTAGAGAAAGGCATGTGAATGTAAACTGTTTTTCCTCATTATTCAAATGTATATAGCCGTAATGCAAATATTTGAATGTATTTTGGATTTTTATTTTTAAATATCTTTTTATCCATACTCATTTTACACCATCTTGTAATACTGACAACGCCTCTAAATTTCCCTACATTTTTCCCAGTTGGCAAATTAAAAAGATTTTAAAACACCAAATCAGATTAAACGTTCGTAACACCTAAATTTAAGCGTAGATTCAGATTACTAAATGCCCAATGTTTCTATAGTTATGACCCATTACTCGGACACTATTTAAGATATGACTGAAATTTTTATAGGATATACACTGTCATGCATAATAAGTGTCCAATTCCCCTAGATTTCCATAATGTTCCCCCCCCCGTAAGGTTTCTACTTACAGGTAACCAACTTCTGACTCCACCCAGTCGGTATCAGTTCTCTGTGTGCCTGATCTGAAACATAATACAGAGATATACAAAATAAACAAAGATCGATGTTTATAATCTCTTTGGAATGAAAGGGTGGTTTGGATGCCACCTCTATACAAGAGTTTCACTTGGATTGTTACACAAGAATAGGATAAAACAATTATAGTATAATTGGACCTTCTGGAGGAAGGGGTGAAGAATTATTTGCATGTGTGCTTAAGCTGAACGACAGCTACGACATTTAGATATATGAGAGCTGAAGAATGCGTTTTATTAGCTCCACATATAGACTGCAATTTGAAGAAAGGAGTTTTGTTAGGTTATGTGTTGTTTGCACCATGCTTTGAACGTCAATTTGAAGTAGTTTGTATTGAAGGAGTTGTATTATATTTCAACTGTTGGGGAGCCGAACTTGTAGTAGTTGCAACCGCACTTATAGTAATAGTTTCGGGTAGCCTTCGCCCCAAATGTACTTTTGGTGGCCTTTGCCCCAAGTTTAAAACAAATATTTACGTTGTAATTTCACTGTTTCTTTAAATATTATATATTTATGTTTGCCTCGGCTGCGCCAGTATTATTGTTAGAGACACGTTTCTCTTAGCGGGGTTGTGATGCGACAAGAACGTAAGCTTCCACAGATTATAATTTTACTTCATTTTTTTATTAACGCTTGATACGATTTAAATAACACTTCACTGATATAGAGAGCTGTGAGATTATTTTATTAATTAATTGCACTTTTTAACACGTAAACATATTTTTCGTCTCACACGAATACGTATTGTATTTCTTGAGGACGCACAAGCAACGCATCTAGCTATGAGCACTGTTTGCAGGAAACTGACTAGATTTTAACCGTCTAAACTTGTAAGTTTTGATGCAGTAATTTGTGTCATAAATTATTTAAATGTAAAGAATGATTATAATATGAATATGCATTTTTATGTGACATTGATTTGAGATGTTTGTTGATTGTAATTATTGTTGAGAGGTAAGTTTATACGGCCTTACTGAAACTGACAATAATAGCGTGCAATAATGCAGCGAGGGGATGAGATGTTTATCATTATTAGAGACGAGGAAGTTACGTAATGTTGGCACGTTTTTCTTTAGAATTTGCTGGAACATTTTCCCTAGAGCATATGTATTCATAATTTTCATTGGATATAAAAATAGACGCTAATGTTGGCGCGTTTTATTAGCCAATAGCAACTCAGTTATAATCTTTAGGCATATCGGGGTGTAGGAGTATAAAAAGGGCTAGGTTAGAGGTAGACCCCGTCAGTTCATCAAAAATCTTTGTACATTACACGTCGCCTTCAGTCCGTCAGTTCACCCAAAATATTTGTATGCTACACGTCGCCTTCAGTCCGTCAGTTCACCGAAAATATTTGTATGCTACTCGTCGCCTTCAGTCCGTCAGTTCGTCGAAAACATTTGTACGTTACACGTCTTCTTCAGTCCAGCAGAAATATTTGTACAGTACACGTCGGCTATCGATTCGCAAGTTATGCGTAGCAGAGTTATGAAAAATCTAAAGTGTTGTAAAGTTAATTATACAAAAGGTTGAAGTACGCGAATTAAAAGTGATCAGTAATGAAGTTATTATAACAGTTTCAGTTTGGCGAGTGTCAAGATCAATGTGTAAATGTGATAGTGAATGTGTTCGACAATAAAAGTGTAAAACAAATTATTTCATCAGTGTTATCTTTGGATAAAAGACTCCTTTCCGTTTACACAACCTGTATAAAGAGAAGTGCTCGACCAAAAAGATCATAGCTAGCCGGAGGACAGTGAACCAAAATTAAATAAAATAACAGTAGCATTCTTTAAAACAAACACTAATACTGCCGCAAATTGCTAACACCAGATGGAGCTAACAAACCTAACAAAGAAGCACGTCACAAAATGGCTTCACCACGTGGAGTAAACACAAATACACAAACATTATAAATAATACCGTCGCAAATTGGCTCCCAAACGTGGGGCTAATAAACAAAAAAATGCAACCGCCGCAAATTGGCTCCCAAACGTGGGGCTCAACAAATTAAAAATAACTTAACAAGTTACCTATCGCAGTTTCTGTATTTGAAGTCTCTGATTGGCTAATCCTACTCCAATAGAATACCTTCATTTAACTAAAGCTTTTTCTGGTTGTTGATTGGCTATTTTATAAACTGTCACTAAAATTACATGATTGCTTCCAAGAATCACGAATAACATTTAAACTCTCAAACTCATTATTGCCTAAAGGTTACCTCATTGTTAGCAACTTTTAACTTATTATTCTCAGAGCTCCTACATTATTAAATTACGTAATGTATTAACATAACATTATTACACATGGATAGAATAATATAAGCATATGCAATGACTGTTACATACATTTTACAAATTATTACATACACAAATTGCTTCAAGGCGGGCTGTTATTGAATTTACATATTATATAATTTGACTGAGACCATTCAAGTGTTAAAATACTGGCTCGGAGCTCTATTCAGCGAAATGGAAACGAGGTTAAAGTGGTTGCCGCTACTAAATAGCAATAAGAAAACGGCACTGTTGATGCAGAAAATAAAGCAATTATTGAGAAAGGAAATTTGAGAAAGAAACGTTCCAAGCTTAAATTTCGTGTACCTCCATGCATTTGCCATTGTGAGGACTGGAAAAGTACATAGTTAGAAAGGATGGCCCTGGCGGGATTTGAAACGTGGACCTCTTGTTCACGAGTCTGTGCTTTAACGTAGCCTACGAAACATTAGATCTTGTTAAACATAAGCTTTACATCAATAAATCTTGTAACATACGAAATATTCTTTGCTCTTGGATTTGAAGTTGAAGTAGAAGGTTTGTTGTTTTGTTATTTGCTCCATGTTTTGGGAGCCAATTTGAAGAATGTTTGTTGCTACTACGTTTGGAAAGTCAGTTTGAAGATGATGTATTATATTTAGACTGTTGGGGAGCCAAACGTGAAGTAGTTGAAACCCCACGTATGGTACCTGGTAGCCTTCGCCGCAAAAATGTTTAAAAAAACATTAACTTTGTAATTTTTACTGTTTCTTTAAATATTATATATTTATATTAGCCTCGGCTGCGTCAGTATTATTGTTAGAAACATGGATTTCTTTGCAAGGCGTGGTGCGGCTAAAGAATATAGGCTTACACAGATTATAATTTTTAATTCACTCATTTTTATTAATGCTTGACACGATTTAAGGAACACTTCACTGATATAGAGAGCTGTGAGATTCTTGTATTAATTACTTGCACTTTTTAAACACGTAAACTATTTTCTCACACAAAATATGTATTACATTTCTCGAGGACACATCTCGCGTACGGTTAGGAACACTGTCTACAACCAACTCGTCCAGTTATGAGCGCTGTCTACAAGCAACTGACTTTGTTTCTACCGCCTAAATTTGTAAATTTCTGTATTTCAAGTCTCTGATTGCCTATTTCTAATCCAATAGAATACTTTTATTTAACTTAAGCTTTTTTTCTGCTTGTTGATTGGCTATTTTATAAACTGTCTTGAACTTTACATTATTGTTGCTCCAATAATGACTAGTAGCATTATTAAACATTCTTACTCATTATTGCCTCAAGGTTATCTCATTGTTACCTCATTGTTAGCAACTTTTGACCTATTTCTCACAGCTCTTACATTATTAAATTACGTAATACACTCACGTAACATTATTACACATGTATTCAATAATATAAACATATACAACGACTGTAATATACAATTTTTATATATTGTTACATACACATATTGCTTTAAGGTGGGCTGTTATTATATTTTTTATTATATAATTTGACTGCAATCATTTAAGTGTTTAAAATGGTGCTTCAAAGTGCAGTACTTTATCATATGCTTGTATGCGTTAGGTTTTAGCTCATTTGTGCCCTGTGAGAGACAAATAAATTTGTACTTCAACGAGATCAACATTTTTGGTGTACTAAGAGTTTGTCCCTCAGTTGCGGTTTATGAATTTTACAAAAATGGTTTATAATAAACAGTACTCTATAGAGTATTCCCAGTAGCTTTTGTTATTTTAAAAATACCGTTAGTCATTTCTGAGAAAATAAAAAATAACGAAAATTGTTTTATGTAAAGGATAGTTAGCGTTGCGGGATTTTCTTGAAAATATTTCTGTGGCATGCTTGGAAGACCCTGAACTTAAACCAACTTGTTATGTTGTTCACACACATACATGAATCCTTTTCTAAAAATGATTTTTTTTATTCAGGGGCCTTTAAACATGTATTTAGGATGAAATCTCGGCATCTAATTTTTTGATGGAATAAAGTGCTTCCTCTGCTCGCTCTTAAGTACACTGCCGTGCATAAAGAGTGGCAAATTTCCATAGATCGCCATAACGTTTTCTCCCCGTAGCGTTTTCAACTTCAGAAAACCAAACTATTGACTATCCGGCCGGTATCAATTTCAATTTGGCTGGCCTGGAAAACAATACATTATAAAAACTAATTAATGAACGATGTTCACAGTGTCTGTCAAATGCAGGGGTGTTTATTATACCACCTCTATTAAAGAGTTTCGCTACGTTTGGTACACAAGAAAAGACTTAACCAATCACAAATAGTTCGCCCTTTTAGAGCAGTGATGCCCAAACTTATAGTGTTTCCCATTCAAGGATTGAAACTTAATTGGGTTAGCTTGTCAAGCCATTAAATATAGCAGGTGGGGTGAACTATGGACTTTGAAACAAACGTTATCTCTTAAGAGAACAGGTTGGACTTAGTGTTCCAGAGGAAGGAATAATAATTATTTTCATGTGCGGTTAAATTGAAAGACATACATAAGAGCTTTCATCAGCGACATAAAGACAAAGGTTAAGTTGTTGCCGCTGCCAAACGGCATTACAAACCCGGAATTAAGAAAACGGTAATGTAGGCCAAAAATATGTCTCAGTTGTACTGTTACCCTTCGGAAGTTCGGCAATATTTTAGGGGAGATAAAGTACCCTACCAATCCAGTGCTAGAATTATGCTCGAAAAACAGAGCTGATAGGGGTGGAGATAGACAACCAGCATAAACAGTGCCTTTCCAATACGGCCCACATTTTATGCACGCCAGTATACAGTAGAAAAAGTAAAATTTAGAACTTTACATCTATAACTTCAATGAGAATACGGAGGATTGTTCTCGATCTGTGGAAGCACAATAGCTCCGCGCTGAAACATGTGGAACCGAATGAAAATTCAGCAGTACCAATGTGTCACTATGTTTTCTCAGTTGTATGTTCTGTAACTTGTTGCAGCCTTCTGATAAGGATACTTTATTGCCCTTTCAGATGCAAAATACTTGCATTATAAGATTATTAAGTACTGCAAGAGGCGTGGTTTTACCATATGCAAGAAAGTGATCTCATGTGCACTCAACAAAAAAGGTAAGGCCACATCAGGAATTACTCCAAAGTGCAAGAAACAAGGAAACCTACGACCAGCTGACAGTCGCACCACGGAGATAATTTGGAAGGTGAAGGTGCATGCCTCTGGATCAAATCTTGCAACTCAGAAGACCATTACACTGTAATTGTGGATCTCTGTTACTACTGTGAACACCATAATCAACCAGGATTTGAATCTAGAAAAGTGCCAAAAAACCGGGTATATAAGCTGTTGCCTAAACACATGAAAGAACGTGCCACTAACAGCAGAAATCTGTATAAACGACACCTAGGTGGTGCAAAGTGTAGGTTTGTTGACTTTTTAGGTGAGGCATATGTTTATTTAAGTGACTTCAAGAAACCCTGGACTATGTATTACCGAGAAATGGGAGAAAAAAATTGAAAGTTGATAGATGGTTCATGGTAATAGCAAGGTACGTTACAATGGCAAATTAACTATTCTTCGTGTACTTAAAAATATGAAAATCAACTCGGCATATTGTCAGACTAACGTCCTGATACCAATTTTCCATACAGAAATCCCTGCTTTCTATGGTGCAGATGTAAATAAAGTCTGGTTGCATCAGGACAAGGCATCAGTCCATTCGTCGGCTTCAACCTACAAATTTTTGCAGAACATAGAGAGAAAAATGGGCATACATTCCATATCTTTCAGCGAAATCCGTATTAAGTCATCTGATGTGTCACTGATGGAGTTTTGTGCATTTGGTTACCGAAAAGAACCCTTAGAAGCACACTGCCACGAACTTTGGATGGTCTCTGAAAGCTGCCAGGACGAATGGTATAAACTGGACATTCCTGTATTTCGTAGCAATTTGCTCCAGTGGAACCTGCGCTGCAAATTGATAGCTCAAGCTTAAGACTGCCAGATAGACCATCACTGTTGGTGGAGGCGTGATTTTTCATAAGGCAAGAGCGTCTTAAGTTTGTTACCATAGATTGCGAACAACCCTCTGTAAATGCCTCATTGACGGTTCTACATTAAACTGGGCAGGACATAATGGTTGCATTGCCTTTAGGGCCATTCCATTTCACTCTTAAGGCAGAGGGATTGTGTACAATTACAAATCAGCGGAAAGTAATTTTAACAAGATGAACGTGGTGTTTCTAAAGCTAGACGCTGTTTTTTCCCAGACATAACTAAGAAACACCTCAGCGTTTCTCAGTAACGCCTGCTGCAATTCTCACGTGTGCACAATGAAAGCATGTTATGCAAGTATCACCTCTGGAAAACATTCATAAAAATCAACATGAAGTGCTAAATATAAGCATTTTAATAGATAATTGATAGAATAATTACGAAAATAAACAATGGGTATAGAAAGTTGTACGAGTGTTTCAGCATCAGATTTTTTTTAAACTCTGATGTTTCAGAGAGCTGCAAATGCCACCTATAATTAATCATAGCCGGTGGTTTTGGTATCGACAGAAAATCATTAATGTTTAACAATTACAGCCCCCGTGTCGGTAATTTACTTTAAACGAGTTATTTTACAAATTAATGCAATTATTTCTTTCAGAAAATAATTATCACAGCGATTGTAACGAAACAAATGTGCAACGCCTGCTAAGTGAATCTTTTTTTAATTATACTGATAAAATTTGTAACGTAGGTTTTTAATTGAATCACTTACAGTATTTTTACTTTCTCTACTACATACAGTGTAGGGGAAGTATTGCATGCCACCCAAAACTTCGATATCCAGGTTTCAGCGGAAATGTTAGGAGTTATCCTGAATACAGAAAAAAAAGAAAAAAAGTTAAAAAAGGTCCGTCCGTCTGTATGTGTGTTTGTTTGTGTGTGTGAACAGCAGAACTCAAAATTTAAAGATGCGATAAAAAGACCTTCAAGAAAATCCCCCGCCCCAAACTACACTTTAAATTTTACATTTATCGAGAATTTAAAATTCTGAATACCTTTTTCATAAATGCTAAACCATAAAAGATAGACAACATTTTACTCCAAAAAATTATATTTCGTTAAACACCAATTTATGTCATACTTATATTTTTTGTCGAGTGAATCACTTCCGAGATATTCCTAGTTATTTGTTTAAATTTTTCAACACTTATAGGTATTCTCAAAACGGAATTCGTTATTAGGTTTTATGTCCTGGATATGCAAAGAGAATGAAATGCTCCACATAGTAACCAACTCTTAATATATTTGACCTTTGCTTAAAGCCTACCATATTTCCCTTGCACCTACAAAAAAAATTCTCAATCAGATAGTTTCTGTAAAAGTTTATCTCGATTAACATGAAGTAGATGGAGAATAAGCATTTCTAAAAATAGTTAGTAAAAGAGTAGAAATTGTCATGCGAGTGCAACACATCAGATTGTTTTCATTTTTACTTTTAACAGCTTTTTCCGTGAATGATGTACCTATGGTAGAAAAAGCCCAGTTTCTAGAAAATATTGAAGGCAGGTAAATTAAATTTCAGAATGATGAAATTGCTGATAAAAGGTTATAGTTTCGTAAAAACACCTATCTTGCTTAACATACACATTTATTGAATAAAGTAGATGAGTGAACTAAGAAGGTATTTAATGACTGCCTCTGTGGTCTGGTGGTTATATACTAACTCCCAAATCCGTAGGTTCGGGTCCGATTCCCAGTTTAACCAACAAAAAGATTAACTACTGTAAGCGTGTGAACAACATTGCTGCTTAGCACTTGTTCCAAAAGTAAAAATCTGTAATGTTGCACTCACATGACTTTCTCTACTCTTGTACAAACCAATTTTTGCAAACGCTTGTTCTCCATCTACTTCATGTTAATCGAGATTTTAGTCTTATTGCTAATAGTGTTATGCTTTAAGATCTAACTCCTATGTAGAGCATTCTCTTTCTCTTTGCATGTCCAGGACATAAAAAAAAACTAATGACGAATTCTCATTTGAGAAAAAGTATAAGTATTGAAAAATTCAAACAAATAACAACCAATACCTCGGAAACGATTCACTCCACACAAACAAATGTATATGACAAAACGTGTACGTTTTATCGAGATCTACATATTTTGTTTCCAAAAATTTTATCTGTCTTACGGTTTACCAGTTATGCTAAAGCTATTCACAATGAAGAGGTTTTTTGTGGACATTCCCAAAAATTCAAAATATGCATTTCACTTGTCATGAACATATCTTAAACATATATTTTAATCAAAACCGTTAGAGCCATTTTTGAGAAACCAAAGTTTTTCGAAAAACGTTTTATGTAAAGGCTGGTCAGGAATTGAGGAATTTTCTTGAAAATCTTCGTGTCTCACCTTCAAAACACAGTGAACCAAAATAACAAGTTTGGTATTTATGCGTCTTTTGGTTTTTAGTTATGCTGATCTTTCTCTCTCACACACACAGCATTTTATAAAAGCGATTTTTTGAAGTCAAAGGGCCTCAAAACGTGTATTTCCATTGAAATCTCGGAATGGAATTTTTCGGTGGAATTTCAATACATTCTCTACCGACTATGTACGAGATAGAGAAGGTAAAAAGCTGCCGATATGAACTTAGATGTTAACGAACGTTAAAAATTGTTGCACTCACATGACTTTCCCTACTCTTGGGCATGTTATTTCTTACAGACGCTTCTTCTACGTCTACTTCATGTTAATCGAGATGTTAATCTTATTGCTAATTTTCTTATAGGTGCAAGGGTAATATGGTAGGCTTTAAGCGATAGTCAAATATTTTAAGAGATGGTTGCTATTCCATTTTCTTTGAATGTCGAGGACATAAAAATCCAATAACGAATTCCCGTTTGAGAAAAAGTATAACTATTGGAAAATTGGAGAATTTTTATAAGCAAACACATGGCCTGGCAATGGGTGATCCACTGTCTCCTCTTCTTGCAGACTTTTATATGAGCTTTTTGGAAAAAAAACAGTCACTACATCATATTCACGTATTTTTAAAATTTTGTACAGATATGTAGATATCATTTTTGCTATTATTTCTCAACATTGCACAAATTCAACATTGGATATTTTGAATAAAAAAACCAAAATATTAAATTCACTATGGAATTAGAAACAAATAATACATTGCTTATAAACAGAAAAGATAATAACATAAAGTTTGGTATTTATAGAAAACCTACTCATGGGGATAATTATAAAAAGAATAATTTTTACAACCCTACATCACATTAACATGTAGTTTTTAGAACTTGATATACAGACTGATTAATTTTCCTTTGGAAAAAGAAGACTATGTGGCTGAATTTAAGTACATCAAGAATGTGGCTATTGAAAATGGCTTCAAAGCTCAGCTTATTAATAAATTAATTATCAAACACAAAAAGAAACATACCTTACATACAATTAGTACCTTACAGAGCCCTAATAAAAAGATTTAATAAACAAAAAATTCACATATCATCCTGTGATGTTTAAATATTTTGAAAAATTATTCAGAAAATTTCATATTCAGCTTGCACCTCAGAATATATATAGCTTAAGAAATATGTTGAATACACCTTTGACCAACTCTAAAGATTATTTAAAAAATCAGGTATTTATCAGATTGCGTGTCAAGGTTGCCAAGGTTCATGTATTGGTAGAACAAAAAGAAACTTAAAAATACGTTTAAGTGAACACCTAAGAAATATAAAATTAAAACAAATAGATAAATAAGCTGTTTTCAACTATTTTTGGAGTAGTAACCATGAAATAGGACGATAGACAAAATTATTAAAAACTATACAGATTTCTTAAAAATTGAAAATTTTGGAAATGATTTTCATTCTTCTGAACATAAAGAATATGTTGAATTTTGAAATATGAAGAAGTTTTGTTGTAGGAGTTATTTGCACCACGCTTTGGAGACGATTTTAAAGAAGTTTTATTGTCTTTATGTTGTATTGTTATTTCACTGTTGGGGAGCCGAAGTTGTAGTTGCAACCGTACGTACGGTACCCGCTTTCCGGTAGCCTTCGCCCCAAATGCACTTTCCGGTGGCCTTTGCCCAAAAATGTTTAAAAATATTAACTTTGTAATTTGCCTGTTTCTTTAAATATTATATTTATGTTTGCCTCGGCTGCGTCAGTATTATTGTTAGAGACATGTTTCTCTTAACAGGGCATGATGCGGCTGAAGAATGTAGGCTTACACAGATTATAATTTTTAATTCACTTCTTTTTTTATTAATTCTTGACACGATTTAAATAACACTTCACTGATATAGAGAGCTGTGAGATTCTTTTATTAATTACTTGCACTTTTTAACACGTAAACTATTTTCTCACACAAAATACGTATTAAATTTCTCGAGGAGGCATCTCGCGTCTGATTAGTAACACTCTGCTAGCAACACGTCCAGTTATGAGCACTGTCTACAAGCAAGTGACTTAATTTCTAGCGCCTAAATTTGTAAATTTCTGTATTTCAAGTCTCTGATTGGCTAATCCTACTCCAATAGAATATCTTCATTTAACTAAAGCCTTTTCTGGTTGTTGATTGGCTATTTGGTGAACTGTCACAAAAATTACATTATTTATTCCAAGAATCACAAGTAGTATTGTTAAACTTTCAAATTCATTATTGCCTCAAGGTTACCTCATTGTTACCTCATTGATAGCAACTTTTAACCTATTATTCAAACAGCTCCTACATTATTAAATTACGTAGTACATTCACATAACATTATTGAACATGTATACAATAATATAAACATTTACAATACTGTTATATACACTTTTTATATATGGTTACATACACATACTGCTTTAAGGCGGGCTGTTATTATATTTTTATTTAATTTGACTGAAATCATTTAAATGGTAAAAAAATACTGCTTCAAATACCGCCTACAGACTACTTGATGCAGCTTATCCAATCTAGTTACAAGAGAGAAGAAAGAAGACATGAGTTCCCAACCTTCACTACAGATGGCAGCAAACTCAAGACCGCTAGACCACAACCTGTCCCTGCAGAGGGCAGAAAAGCTGTCTACTGAATTATTTCTTGGGGATCAGGGGAGTGAATGAGAAACCAGTCGACTTGAGCTGAAGATGGGGGAAACAAGTCTCCCGAAAGGGCTACTCAGAAAACACCAAGCGCAGTTGCGGTGAGAATTAATACGTAACGACTCGCTATAATTATAAGAGCGTATATCAATTAACAGAATTAACAAGGACGGAATATGGTTTAATTTCCCCTTAATGAGAAAGAATTTAGGGATAATTTGTATGCGTGTGTGCTTTGCGAACAATCTAATAGATAATTTTCTCCGCAGAGGCCCAACATATCTCTGTCACCTTTCCGTGGCAGTTCCCGCAGAAGCCTCAAGGCGAAGTGCCGTCTACTAATCTGAACTATGCCAGTGACTATCGCTCATCAGCTGTTTTCGATGAAGAAGACACATAAGCGGAGCAAGGCCACTTGAAAATTCGATATACATAGTTACACACACCCAACCAGTGCGTCAACACTCTCACACCTGTAAACCAATCTAATCAGAGAAATCCAAATTGCTGCCTACCGGCACATTACAATCAACAAATGGTAGAAAAACTGTTCAACTCTGACCTTCTGTTTGAAGAGCGAGTTTTAGCGCATTGAAGCTTCATCATTTTCACTTTGGCACGCTAACCAGTTCATTCTCTTCCTAAAAAAATGAACAAAAGCGAAAAAAGCTCGGCGTTAATTGAAGAATTCCAACAAAAATGATCAAGTGAATATACAGAGGAATATAAATTCATAAGGTTGGAGAGAGAAGGGCCTATCTTCAGTGTTACAGTAATAATTAATGGTCCGCGAACCTGAGAGAGACGCCCTCTATCAAAGGGATTTAATGATGTTCGGATAAAAACAGCGCGGAGGATTGGAGAGCACGGGATGCTTTTGTGCACCGTTGGGGTAGATCATATCTCCCGTAAAGTGATGCTCTTTAATGGACTTTTCGCGAAAAAAAGCTCTATTGTATCTGCTTTTATTGCTTTTCTCTTGTGATGATGCAGTATTTCGACGCAATTTTGTTTTAAAATCAACGCTACAATCATTGTTTTGTAAATAGACTATTACTAGCCAAAGCAGTTCTGAAACACTACCTTTTGTAATGCGTGTGTTGGAAAGTGTAATGTATTGAATGAAACAAAATATGTTGTGCTTTAAATTTAGTGGAGAGACAAACTCACTCGGGAAGAATCCGAAGTATATACCCTATACCAATTCACAGGGTACCCATGTAAAGGGACTATCAAAGACAACTTACCTCACATATAGAGAATAATACTGTCGCATGTGATGTTAAACGGACTCTTTTATTTTACATTAATTTGGGTCTTAACATTAACATGCCTCATTTTTCTAAATTCTGATAGAATCATATTTTACATTTCTGCTTTAAGCAACTTTCTTAAGATGTTTACCTGGCAGAACGTATGTGGGCTACCTCATTTCCTAGGTTGGCCCAAGGGACTTTTGCATTTGCGTCATTTCCCATGGAAATTCTTTGAATATTGTTGCCTTTTATAACGTGAAACCAATCACGTGTTTCCGCTCAATCCTACACAAATCCGCTCAATCATACTTAAAGTATGGCGTCGGCTTGCCACAAACAGGATATAGACGTCATTAAGACAGAGTCGGTACTTGTCTATTTAAGCAAGCGCCTGAGCGACACTCGGGGGAGATCACACATGCTAGACAGGGTCGAATCGCTGCCCGTCAGCATCTGCTATCCTCGACAATGGGTTCACAGGTCCGTCCAAATCACACACGACAAGTGCTTTAAGGTAAGATCCTACATGTACTCTGGCTTTGTTCCCCGTTTTCAATGTAAACTCAACATTGCAAATATATAAGTTTAATAAACCAAGTAATTAATATTAAGCCAAGCTTAAGATGTTCTACCCTGAAACCGCTATTCCCCCATTATGTCCAACCATTCATGGCTGCGACAGTACCACTACTACTACTACTACTACTACTACCACTACCACTACCACTACCACTACCACCACTACTACCACCACTACTACTACTGCTATTAATAATAACAATAATAATATATGCTGGATAGTAGGCGGTGGTAGTATCTGCGGCTTGCATTCAGGACGCCTTGGATTCAAGTCCCATGTAACCGACAGGATCTTTTCTTATTACCTTCAGTTGATACGTAAATGCTGATCTGGATGTTCAAACCCTAAGTTTTAGGCTCTAGTTCCCGACATCGCGGGCTTAGACTTGGCGGAGGGCGATGGGGGGTAAGAACCATTAGCATGTCTTCCTTCGGAAGAGGAGTAAAGTTAGTGCTCTTGTGTCGTAGATTTACCGCACGTAAAAGAACCTCAAGCCTGATAAAGAGCCTTCTGAGAAAAACCTTCGGTAGCTAAATAGCGCTCATAGAAAAAAGTTCAATTTAAACTATTCAAAGTTAAACCTACAGAGCAGAAGAGGGAGAAATATGGCGTGTTATAAGAAAAGATTATGAAATTGGGGCCATCTGTTCAACGTCACACTGACTACGTGTATATTATCAGTGTGCATAATGTGGACCATAAAGAAACGGATCTTTTTATGTTGGTACTGAAACAATCTAAAAATTCCTTACCAGCGTGACGACCTCTTTTTTTTCGAGCATAATTCTAGCCACTGGATTGGCAGGCCAGTTCACCTATCCGAAGGTATGGCCGAACTGCTTAAGTGGACACTACAACTGAAACCTTATATTTTAATGCTGCACTATCGTTTTATTAGTGAAGTTTAGTAGCGATAACTTTAACCTTAATCTCCATGTCGCTGATGAAACCTCTCATATACGTAAAGTCGTAACTGTGTTCAGTTTAACAACAAAGCAAAAAGTTGTTCACCACTTCCACAGAATGGGCAAATTTGAGACAGTATTTTTAACACTTAAATGATTTCAGTCAAATTATATAATAAAAAATATAATAACAGCCCGCATTAAACCAATATGTATATGTAATAATATATAAAAGGTGTATATCACAATCATTGTATATGTTTATATTATTGTATCCATGTTTAATAATGTTATGTGAATGTATTACGTAATTTAATAATGTAGGAGCTGTGAGAAATAGGTCAAAAGTTACTAACAATGAGGTAACTTTGAGGCAATAATTAGTTTAAGAGTTTAACAATACTACTTGTGATTCTTGGAAGCAATAATGTAATGTTAGTGTCAGTTTATAAAAACAGCCAATCAACAACCAGAAAAAGTTTTAGTTAAATAAAAGTATTCTATTGGAATAGGAATATCAAATCAGAAACATGAAATACAGAAATTTACAAGTTTAGGCGGTTGAAATCAGTTCAGTTGGTTGCAGACAGCGTTACTAACCAGTGCAAAAAGTGTCCTCAAGAAATTTAATACGTATTCGTGTGAGACGAAAATAGTTTACGTGTTAAAAAGTGCAAGTAATTAATTAAAGAATCTCACAGCTCTCTCTATCAGTGAAGTGCTATTTAAATCGTATCAAGTATTAATAAAAGGAGGTAAGTAAAATTATAATCTGTATAAGCCCACATTCTTGTCGCATCACAACCCTGCTAAGAGAAACGTGTTTCTAACAATAATACTGACGCAGCCGAGACAAACATAAGTATATAATATTTAAAGAAACAGTCAAATTACAAAGTTAATATTTTTTTGAAACTTGGGGCAAAGGCCACCTGAAAGTACATTTGGGCCGAAGGCTACCGGAAACTGTTTACTATACCTGTGGTTGCAACTACTACAAGTTCGGGTCCCCAACAGTTGAAATATAATACAAATCCTACAACAATATAACATCTTCAAATTATTATTTGTAATTGGTTTAGTCTATTCTTGTGTGGCAATCGTAGCGATAGAGGTGGTATACGAATAACCCCTTTATTTAGTTTATGAAGATCGTTCATTAGTTGCTTTGTATGTCCCTGGATTGTTTTTCAGGCCAGTCATACAGAGAACTGATACGGCTGGGTAGAGTCAAAAGTTGGTTAGCTGAAGGTAGAAACTTTACGGAAGGAAAAGCACCATGGAGATCTAGAGGAATGGTCCACTTTTTAGACTCCTCAATGCACTTTCAAAGAATGATCCGCGAAGCTATAATCATCCAGTACATATTCTCACAAAGTTCAATAGTAATAACTAGGGAATAGACTTCTAGGTGATAAAAGATGCTGAATTAATTTATTTCTATGCATTAAATTGAAAATGTATTTATCTCACTTATTTATTATAAGACAAGCAATATTTTCTTGTTGTAGTTGTAAAGTTGTAGTAAAATAGCAGCCTCTAAACGTTACACCAGTTGTGAATTAATGCCATACATTATAAAGCTATAAACATCGTTACCAACATTGTAATTTACATAAAAGTTTGCAACTTTGACTGGTATTCTGGAAAAGCACTTTTTGTTTCTTTTCTTTTTACCTTCTCTACTACGTATAGTAAGTAGTGAATGTATTGCATTTCACCAAAATTTCTATATCGAAATTTCTACGGAAGTACTTGTTTTGAGGCAACCCTAAATAAAAAAAAGATCTGATGTGTTACACTCACATGACTTTCTCTACTCTTTTACAAACTATTTTCACAAACGCTTATTCTCCATATGCTTCATGTTAATCGAGATATCCAGATGTTATTGCTAATTTTCTTGTAGATGCAAGCAGAATTGGTAACTTTAAGCGATTGTCGTTACCAGGAAAAAAAAAGAATAACGAATTCCCATTTGAGAAAAAGTATAAGTATTGGAAAATTTAAGGGAATAACAAGCAATATTTCGAAAATGGTTCACTCAACTACAAAAATGTATATGACATATATTGTGTAGTTTAACGTGATCTACGTTTTTGTGTGGTAAAATTTTGTCAATCTCTTACGGTTTACCAGTTATGTAAAATTCGTTCACAATGAAGAATACTTTTGGAGACATTCCCAGAAAATTCAAGATATACGTTTTATTTGTCATGAAAGTATCTTAAACATATGATATTGTAATCAAAATCATTAGAGCCATTTCTGAGAAAATTAAAATTTTCGAAACATGTCCATGTATAGGGTAATCTGGGGTGGAGGAATTTTCTTGATAACCTTCGTGTCGCATCTCTGGAAGATACTGAACCTAAATGCCAACTTTGATGATGTTTATCCGACTGTTCGTTTCCGAGTTATGCTGTTCACAGACACACGCACGGACATGTTTCCAAAAATGCTTTTTTTGGATTCAGGAGACCTCAAAACATGTATTTCCAATGAAATCTCGGTATTGAATTTTTTAGTGCAATGCAATATTCCCCTACTTGCTATACTAGTAGAGAAAGTAAAAAACTAAGATTTTTAGAAAAAGTTTCGCGCGCGTCTGTCTGTGTACAGCATCTCAAAATGAAAAGTCCGATAAATACCAAACTTGGTATTTCGGTTTAGTATTCAAACATGGGACACGAAGATTTTCAACAAACTCCCCCACCCCAGACTACCGTTTACACGGCACATTTTTCATAAACTTTTATAATCTCAAAAATGGTTCTAACGATTTAGATTAAAATACTACATGTTTAAAATATTTTGATTACAAATGAAATGTTTATCTTCAACTTTTTGGGAATGTTCTCAAAAGTTTTTTTCCTTCTGAATGACTTTTGCACAACTGGTATACCGTAAGAGATAGACAAAATTTTACTACACAAAAAACTGGATCTCGATAAAACACACGATTATGTCACATACTTTGTATTTGGAGTGAAAGAGAATGGAATACTCCACATAGCAACCAGCTCTTAAAATATTTGACTATCGCTTAAAGCCTACCATATTCCCCTTGCACCTACAAGAAAATTAGATGGAGAAAAACCGTTTGTAAAAATAGTTTGTACAAGAGTAGATAAGGTAATGTAGTGCAAACCATCGAATTTTTTTTTCGTAATATGAATAGCTCTTATAGTGCCCCTAGGGCACAACAGGTGGTGCTAAGATCGCTATTTTGCTAAAATAAATTTGCAGTGAGCCCCTTCATTTCCTCTACCTACCATTTCAAGCAGAGGAGCAAGGGCTCAGAGGCGCTCGTTATCGGAATATGTATGTCAGGGATGAAGCAGCAATTTACTGTAAAATATGATATTGATGCGCTTGTCACCGCAGCCAATTTTTCCTCTTGGGAGCTATGAAGTGCACAATTTACGATACTCCAATTAAGGACTAACAAACGTTCATTTAGCGCATTATATCTGCAGCCAGAGATATAAAACTACCACATTCTACCCTAAATACCACAGTTAACTACCCTGTTACTGGCAGGGGATACAACAACAGTTATTTTTGCATCCAAACGTATTGCAGACTCCTCGGGCGATACCTATGTGAACAATACCCAATGGGCTTGCAAGGAATGGTTTTAGAAACTGTGTTAGTGCCTAGAATCACCAACGTTTTCAGCTTAGGTGACCGATGGGTTAATTTTCCAAAATTCAAACTATTTTACCGATTTTTATAATTTTTTCACATCTTAAGCGTGTATAAAGAGGTATGGTTGCAAATTTTGGTGCATATACAGTGCTTTTCCTTCACATTGTGGCCACCGCGCGGCTGCTCAGACACCCGCCGAATGAGTTGTAATATGCAAACGTCTCACGTTCTCTTAGAGTTACAATCAAAACAAGCACATAACATAGAATACGATACTAGAAGCGGAGGGGGGACTTAACACCTCACCTATGCAGATCTTTTGTACCTAGGCCGTTGACAGAGCGCCCCGGGAGTGAGGGATGATCCGAGGGGAGGCAGAGGGCAGCCGGACCAGGAAGGTTCGACAGGCAGAGGGCAGTGTCCCTATCGTTTATAGATTTTAACTTCCCGGGTGGTGGCTGGTGCAGCTGGTGTCCCTCCTACCTAGGGCTCTAAGGTATGTCTGGCTGGAAATTTCCACTCAGGTGGAGTTGTGAGACGTCCCGATGTTCTCCGGCACCAACTATGAGAGCTGGTAGACCGTGGTCCCCACCGAGGTTGTTCAGTAGTACACGCGTAAGTGGTGTATCCACGTGGGGAAAACACCAGGACATGATCTCTGGGTACCGAGCGTTGGCTTAGTAGTCAGAAATCTTTCTCCTTGGCCACGTCCCCTCTACCCTGTGGGCTTCAACATCCTACAGGGAGCCCGGGATCTGCAGTCCGGGGTCAAAGTGTTCACCAAGCATACCTTTCCCCTGCACACGCCGAGACGTCCCGCCGACACTTGCAACACTGACAGAAACCAAGCAGATGAAAGATGAAGTGAAATGAGCATGGAGAAAAAATGGACGGTCAGGATGTTTGGGGGATGTGAGGATCCTTCCCAGCTTTCGCCTGGCAACCCTGGGCAACTCCCGAAAAAACTGATGGGTCAGGAAGGTCGGCCAGGAAATCGAACGCGACCTCCCGTATGCCTGCCACAGACGATACCGCCTCAGCCATTCCACTTGCTACAATAAGCATATACTTTCTCGTTAGACATATTGGAAATGTTGTACTTCTTTAACCGCATAGTTCGGGCATATTCGCAGAAAAAATGAAATTCTCAGAAAATTGAGTAAATCTCGTGCGTGGTACTTTATTTTACTTCCTACAATGTAGGGGTTTGTTGCATACACTTTGCTTTTCATATGATCATTAGTATGGTAAGTGTCTATCATTGGATTTTGCGAAATGATAGAGTAATTGACAAGGCTTAATAATCTTACTTTTATTTTATTTTACGTCGCTTTAACTCCTTGGTCTTATCGCGACGGATCTGTTGATGGATAACTCTTAGAACGATATGTAATGCACAGCTAGCCTTCTAGGTCTCATCCCTGTAACCACAGGCTCCGTCACGTGTCACAGAGACTCTAGCGCATAACTATCGGATCTTCTGCTTCGTGACGTGCAGACGACATTAGGGTGCCGTCCAGTCCAACAGCCGCCTCCACTCAAAGGCGGACAGTTAGTCTTCTAGGTCTCATCCCTGTAACCACCTGCTTCATGCTGTGCAGATGGCGTTTAAGTGCCGTCCAGTCTAACCTCCGCCCTCACATAAAAAGGCGGACAGTTAGCCTTCTAAGTCTCATCCCTGGAAATGCCATCCTGCTTCGTCACGAGCCCACTGAAAACCCCAGCTCATCGCAGCCGGATCTTCTGCTTCGTGCCATGCAGATAGCGTTAGGGTGCCGTCAAGTCTAACGGCTTACATTGTCTGTAGATAGATGGCATAGCATTCGCTATTACCCCTTGTTTTTCATTTTACTATTCTTTTAGACTTAAAGTGGAACCTTGGGTCATGGTATTAAATATCTAATCCGATATTTACCTTGCTGACTGAGGAAAACGATAAAAAAACCTGACAGATTGGTCGGCCCACGGCATTTGAACTCTGAATCTCCAGAATGCGGGCCACAGACTTTACCGCCTGAGCCTTCTGACGAAATATGCTTTAATTTATATGCCTAAGTTTCGTCACAAAATAACACATATTGGAGCACAGAAAAGCCAGATTTTGCACACGAGATACCCTAACATGACGCGAAAATTGGTGTGTAGTATTTGCATACAGAATAATATCACCAATATATTTTAAACGAACAATAAATGCACAGAGGTAGAGAAATGACTTACACAATTTTCAATTTCTCTACTACGTACAGTAAGTAGGGGAAGTATTACATTCCACTCAAAAATTTGATACCAAAATTTCACTGAAATGCATGTTTTGAGGCGCCCTGAATGCAATTAAAGCATTTTTGGAAACATGTCGTGTGTTTGTCTTTAAAGAGCATAACTCAAAAACGATACGTTGGATAAAAACCAAACTTGGTACCAGGTTCAATATCTTCCAAATATGTAACACTAAGATTTTTAATAAAATATTTCACACCAAACTACGTTTTACATGGAAAATTTTTCGAAATTTATTATGTTCTAAAACGTGACCAACGATTTTGAATAAGATAGCATATATTAAAGATGGCAAATCAAATGTGCATCTTGAATTTTCGGGGAATAGCATGTGAAGATCACTTCGCTTTGAGGGAATTTTGTATAACTTTGTACAGTTTGGGCCATTTAAGTTGAGACTGTACAATATCTACAAAACTAAGCGTTGTAGAAAGAAGTACGTTTAATAAGTGTTGCTTGATATTATGGGGGGAAAGCAAATGCCATTAGCTTTGTTAACTTTTTTTTTTGAGGACGTTATGATAACCATTTTATCTTGAGCAGGGAGATTTCGGCTTCGATTCCCGGTGGTCGCCCACCCTTGCCATGGGACTGCTTGTGGTTTTTCTCTGGTCGACTAGGCGAATGCTGGGGTAGTGTATTCTACCACGATTTCTCCCATCCTTCATTTCCTGTCATTCTATCTTTCTCCCTTTCATCTTTATGGCAGTGTCTCCGGGTTCCGTGGTATGTCTGATGGTGGGCAGAGTTCATGTCGTTTCGTTTTGGAAAGATTTCTGCCCACCAACGACAGGGCGCGTTGATCTGCCTGCAACAGTCGCTTCGTCGCCCTTTCACGGGACTCCGCGTCTACTGGCCGAGAGCGGGCGTTTTGCACTGGAAATGATAAGGACCTTCGTGCGTCTCTGTAATCCTGTCTGCCTGCGGACCTGCGACCTCCTGCGGTTTCTTCACTTCATCCCCGCCTTCCGGAGGGGTGTAGCCACAATATATATAGTTGACCGCAGTGGTGAAGTGTACCTCCTACCTAATACTATAGATATGCTAATTAAACAACGCGTTTACAAATTATGCCAAACAACTTATTAGGTCCAAGTCTTGTCACCAAATGAAAATCTGGTGCTGTAGGCAGACAGGTCGTGCAATTTTCTGTAACTCATATTCCTCCGGTGGCATGTGTTGTGTAGTTCCTTGGTGACACGTGTTGATGATTTCTTTTGTGAAGTGAATGTTCGTTGAAAATTAAAAGGGTTGAACTTTTACACAAAATCTTTTGAACTGTTGACCAGGGGCACGTCAATTCATGCGACAATCTCGAGCAAGGCATGCGCTGCACCATCAGCTACAGCAACTTCCATGGGAATGGACCGCCCTCCTCTCCCTGGTGCAATAGCTAGTTCATTTGTTGCATCATATTTCCTTATGTGCTTTAGCCCTTTAAGAGACATGCGGCTGTTCTCTGATATTTCTGTCGGCATTATTCCTGCTTAGCAGCGTTGGGGAAAGGGTAGCTAGGGGTTAAGCTCGTGGAAGGAGTTAGTGTTGCTTAGTCTGAAGCAAGTGAGGGGTAAAGACGCGCTATGTTTTCCACTGTACGCGCAGCGCGCGGCACAATTTCAGCATGAGTGTACCCTTCCCACCAGTAAAGCTTCACCTAGGAGGTAAGCCACCCCACCAGCTAAGAACTCTGTTAAATCAACTCCTCTGGCACCTAACGTGATGACTAAGGCGGTAAAGTTTATGCTCCACATTCGGGAGAGACCGTGGGCCGACCAATCTGACTAAGTTTTATTCAAACTTTCTCTCAATCTCCAAGTTAAATACCAGATTGAATATTTAATACCTGAAAACAAAGTCCCAAATAAGTCCAAATCAAAAATAAATAATGAAAATAAATTATAATGGCGAGTGCTCTGCTATCTATCCACATATAATGAAAGCAGCTATACAACTGCCTGACACTAAGGCCTCCGTGAAGATGTGACGAAGCAATATGGTATGGTACAGGGATTAGACCTACTGTCCATTCTGAACCACAATTCCCTCTGATGTAAACAAAAGCACTACTTCTCCTTGTCACGAATATTGCGGCATGCGGTTGGTAATATTGTAAGAATATATGTGGTTGGTAACAATGTATGATGTTTGCTTAGATTGGTAATACAGACCGGTAGTAATGTAATAGGAGAGGGAGCAAAACCGGTATTATCTTTGTTAGCGTGTAGGACGCTCTCTTCTAGCGTCACCAGCGAACAGTGCAAAACGTGTGTGATAGGCATGGCACTTCGCCGAGCACGAAGGAAAAATGTATCATCTTTAATTTACATTATATTCCTACCATCTAAACTTATACTATGTGAATTCTTAATGTAAGTAGATCCTTCTTTCCTGACCTATGTTGATTTATGAATATTTAGGGAGTTTTCATGTATTTAGGAACTTTATTAGCTTGCTCCATCGGACCTCGTGTTAGTTTAATGTGGTGATTTAGATTTCCGTACCATGCTCTACCCCCTATAATTATGTGAAAATAAAAGAGGTTACACAATATAAGCACATAATCTTACGCCAATGCAAATATTCCTTAATAACTTATTGTATCATGAAATATTGCGGTAGGAAAGGCATAAAACTGCACTTTTTATTGCGGTTGGCATAAGGACTCATTGCTAAAGCTAATGAATACATACTAATTGTTAAGAGATATAAAATATGATTTTATTAATGCCGTCTGCTATTGCGCTAACGCTGTATCTTGCTTATTAATTACCAACTGTATGCATAACTGACATTGTCTTGCATATATAAACACTTTGCATAACACAGGAAATGTGATAAGCGAACAGCCATTCATAATACGGTAGCACGTGTATGCTCAGCTCAGGTGAAATCTAGTGATTTAATCAGCAAGTGTTTTGAGTTCTCATGGCAGAGGAAGGTGCATGTATTGCGAATAAACTGTTAAAACACAAAAGTAGTAAACCATTAAGAAGTGGCGAAAAAAATATAATACTTAAAGTGTTCAAGTCATCATTAGAAAAATAGTAGATATTGCGAAACAAAAGAGTTTACAAAGAGTTTACTTTTAGGAAAAGTATAAACAATACGCGCAGGCAATACAAAGAGACAAAATAGAACATAATTCAAGAGGAGAATGTGGAAAGTCGATTTTGTGTGCAATTATTGTGAATAAGCTTATCATTAACTTGGATGATAGTTGTGATTCCAACATGGCTACTCAGTCACCTTCTGAGGTTTCAGATTTGGGTGTTGCAGCTTTGTCTGAGGATTGCGACTACATGAGTAAAATGTTTACTTCTGTATGCTTATAAAATGCATTCTTACTTCACGTTGCATCTTGAACTATGATTTTCACGCAGGCTGTGAATTGAAAAATTTTCCGCTGTAAGTGATATGCAGCAAGCACATACGAGAGAAAGAAGCAGCCGTTAGGGGCGGGGATAGCGAACTACTTTCTCGCAGATAGTACAAAGAGTTTGTTTACAGTAAACGGTACTCTGGTTTGGAATGAACAGTAGAAGGCTAACTGTCCGCCACATATCAAGCCACGAGGTTATCTCCTAACACACCCGTTGCGATATTAGTTAGTAGTTAGGCGATAAACTAGAGAAAAGAAGGCCTTCGTTAGGGCTCAATAGGCATTGCGTTTTATACGGAAAGGATTAATTTTCAACCAATATTCAGTTTACAAAAGGAATCACCATCAAGCGTCACCAAGCAACCAGGAAATTGATACAGCGCATTGCCACTGGAAGAATATACTGACGACAGATTTACAGAAAATTGCACGATGTGGCTGCTTACAGCGGCATATTTTCACGTTGTGGCAAGACTTGGAAATGATTTTTTGTTTTGTGTAATTTTTGAGCATACCTACGAAGTTAGACTCCTACCATCATTACAGTCCGTGCTGTGCCTTGCTGAATACCATTGCTTTCACAGGTTTGTAGAAAAACGCTTTTAAATACAGATATATTTGTAAACAGCAAGATTTTTCCAGCAAATGTGTACGAAATTAACAATTGGTGTGTAAAATAAAGTCCGCTGCCGAGTAGAATGAACGCTCTCTCCGATGTCGCTGCGAATTGGTTACTGCATCACGGGAGCGATGTTAACTTATTTTACTATGGTATTTAATAATTACTAACATGATTTTCATGTATTTAAAGTCGATGTTTATGAATTCAATTAAAACCGGAACACACGTTCTACAGTTTGAATAAAACAGCAAAAGAGTGCAAAGTTTTTCTAAAATTAAACATCTACTTATGCACTGGTTTTAGAAAATAGAAATAAGATAATTGTTTTTATTTGAAATGTTAAAGAAATGCGATATAATATTAATGGTTTAATTTAAATATATAATAAGCAAGACTAACGACTAAACTAAACTTTGAAATTTTTATTTAAAAATTCAATAAAAGTAAATAAAACCGATATAAAATATTGGTAGAGATGTTTATACCTTTGTAACGAATGCTTAATAGTAAGCAGGCAAAGATAACTATAACGATGTGAGGCGTGTGTGGTCACTTTTTAGCCGTTGTCGCGACGTTCTAACTAAAGTGCAAACTACGATTTGTACGAAACCAAGACGAGCTGATTAAAGGTGAAAGACAGATAACAGATGTTGATTATCTTTTCTATTGCATAATTCTATAACCCTATAACCCTTCTAGCCCTTTAAGCCGTCGGTGTTTAGCTGCTGTGATGGGTTGAGTATTTTATTTGTTGCATTACTATTCCTAGTTTTTTTCTATTATCTATTTATAGTAGTAGAGAACGCATTGTGTTCCATCCAAAAATTCTATCGAAATTTCACAATAAATACAGGTTTTAAATTACGCTGACACCACAAAAATGCGCGTGTCTTTTATATTTCACTTCTTTAAAGAATGCCACATGAAGATATTCAAGAAAAATTGCCCATCCCAAAATACTCTTTACATAAAAAACTAAGTTTATTTCTATTTTTCTCAAAATTACTGGCGTGCTTAAGTACCATATTTACATAAGCAATATGTTGCAAAATGTTGCAAATAGACCATAAAGTCTTCATAATGAATGTAGTTTGTACAATAGAAGGAGTTGCGAGGTCACCTTAGTGAAACAGGACTTGTATTGAACCTTTCCAGTATTTATATTTGGAACTTCTTTCGCTTGCGTCTCGTAAACTCGCAATCTCAGCATGTATGCTTTTAGCGAACTGAAATATTTGGACGTTTTTTTTGTAGCGTAGTGTCTCGGATTTAATGGTACAACCTTCGTATTACCTTTGTAATTTATAATGACGTTTTATCAAGGTTTTTATCATATTTTGTTGCAGGACTTGATGAAATTCTGGGCAAGAACGGTTGCAGTTATTCACGCAGCGGCCAATAACGTAACATAGATCCCCCTCGTATCCTTCCAGTTCGGAAGTAGCACTCAACCATGTAAATTCTTCCATATCGCTGCAAAGAACTTACAAAATGTCCTAGTGAAAAGCAGTTCTGCATCGCCGCAGTACATCAACCTGTTTATAAAGTCGGAAACGCTTGCAAACTGAGGTTCAATTCCGCACCTCCCTTTTGAGACAAGGGGTTCGTTTAACTACTAATTTGTTTATTTAAATCGACTGGCGGTAAAGACTGAATAAATTAGAAGACCCGTTATATATAGTTGCTTCAACCATTTCTGAGACATCCGTGTCATTAGTTTCTATTTTGAAATACTTAATTCAACCTTAAGTGCTAACTTTTGTCCTACATCGTGAGGTAAGAGAGTGGAGCTCTGGTTCCCGGCAACGGAAAGCGCCCAGGTTCGATACCATCCAAGGGAGTGCGGATTTTAGGACTCGAGTATAGGATCGGTGCCCACTCAGCGGTAAGCGAGGCACTGCGATAGGTAGTGATCCCAGTCATGGAGGTCAACATTCTAGCTGGAGTATGCGCGATGCTCACCACATCACCTCTCCGTTAAGTACTAAAGGGGTTGTCATGCAGACTGGTATTTATTCCAAAACATATAGAGACCCACTTTTTAAAGCTGTAACTCGTTTCAGGTTCCTGCATTCCATTTTACCTACAATGAAATGTGAAATGAAACTATTTCTATAAACGTTTATCTTGATTTGTATAAAGTAGAAAAATAAGCGATACTGGGTAGAAGGTGATCATTTTTAGCATGAGGGGATGGCTGAATGTAGCGGGTAATTTTGATTTCTTGTCAATATGATTTGAAATTAAATTTCTATCCTTAACACACATGTAAACTTTGTAGGAATTTATGGCCTATATTAAGAATGCCCGTCTGTGAAATTTCGAAAATCTACGGTTTCAGTTGGATTCATTTGAAATTTATATTTCAGCAATCAGGATTCAATGTATAACTTAATACGTGTACCACATTTCGTGCATAAGCATAAATTGGTTCATAAGATACTATTTTTACCTTTTTTTAAAGATTGTTCCATACGATACGATTCTTTTATGAAAAATTAATCTTTTATAGGTAGTCCCTTTAATACTATATATTATAAGTTATCACACTAGTTTGCAGAAAATAAGTGTACGAGACTACAGTTTCTGCTCAAAAATCTGATGTGTTACACTCACATAACTTCTCTACTGTTGTACAAACTATTTTTAAAACACGCTTATTCTCAAATGCTTCATGTTAATCGAGATATCGAGATGTTAATCTTATTGCTAATTTTCTTTTAGATGCAAGGGGAATTGGTAGGCTTTAAGCGATAGTCAAATATTTTAAGAGCTGGTTGCTATGTGGAGTATTCCACATGAATAACGAAATCCCATTTGTGAAAAAGTATAAGTATTGGAAAATTTAAGGGAATAAAATTTTCTTTGTCATGAAAATATCCTAAAATTTATCATATTTTAATTAAAATCGTTAGAGCAATTTCTGATAAAATTAAAATTTTCGAAAAATGTTCCATGTAAAGGGTAATCTGGGGTGAGGGGATTTTTTTCAAAACCTTCGTGTCGCATCTCTGGAAGATACTGTACCTAAATATCAAGTTTGGTGTTTATCCGACTGTTCATTTCTGAGTTATGCCGTACACAGACACACAAACACATACAGGGACATGTTTCCAAAAATGCTTTTTTGGACTCAGGGGGTCTCAAAACATACATTTCCGATGAAATCTCGGTATCTAGTATCCCCTACTTACTATACGTAGTAAAAAAGTAAAAATTATTATTCATCTCATCATTTTGCTATTCTGTTAATCATAAAAAAGTATGCAAAATTTCATTCATTTATGCCGAAAGGTACATCGTATGGAACAATTTGAAAATGAGAAGTGGCTACAAATGAAAATTCGAGAACACGGAGTTTAAAACGCATAACGCTAAAATAACTCTGTTTTTGACTTTAAGCTGCTTAAAAAGCATTTAGTGTACATACAGTACTTACCTCTGCGTCTTTTTTTGCTCCTCGCAGAAGCTCCTCGTAGTATTTTAATATTCCTGAGGCCATCTCTGGAATTCTTTGTTCACCTTAGTGTCCCTTAGGTACGGAAGGTATTGCATTCCACCCAAAATTCTATATGGAGGTTTCACCGGAAACACAAGTTTTGAGGAACCCTGATTAATAAAATAGCATTTTTAGTAGGAGGTGAGTGTGTGTGTGTGTGTGTGTGTGTGTGTGTGTGTGTGTGTTTGTGTATGAACAACATAACTCAACAACCAAAAGTCGGATACACACCAAACTTGGTATTTAGTGCAGTAACTTCCAAAGATGCGATACACGATTTTCAAGAATATCCCCCCACACAAAATCACTTCTTACGTGGAATATTTTTCGACATTTTTTGTTTTCTAAAAATGGCGTTAATGATTACACTATTGTGCATGATATCGGAAGGCTGAAAACTAATAAGTGATTTTGAGTCATCTTTTACTTTCTCTACAACGTATAGTAACTAGGGAAAGTATCGTATTTCACCCAAAAATTCCATACCGAGATTTCACCGGAAATATATGTTTTGAGACCCCCCGAATCCAAAAAAAGCATTTTTGGAAACATATCCATGTATGTGTGTCTGTCTATGAACAGCATAACTCAGAAACGAACAGTCGGATAAACACCAAACTTGGTATTTAGATTCAGTATCTTCCAGAGATGCGACACGAAGGTTTTCAAGAAAATCCCCCCCAGATTACCCTTTACATGGAGCATTTTTCGAAAATTTTAATTTTCTCAAAAATGGCTCTAAAGATTTTGATTAAAATATCATATATTTAAGATACTTTCATGACAAATGAAATGTATATCTCGAATTTTCTGGGAGTGTCTCCAAACGTATTCTTCATTGTGAACGACTTTTGCATAACTGGTAAACCATAAGAGATAGGCAAACTTTTACTACACAAAAAATGTAGATGGCGTTAGAATACACTGTTTGTCATACACATTCTTATTTTTGAATGAACGATTTTCGAGTTATTGCTTGTTATTCCCTTAAATTTTCCAATACTTATGCTTTTTCTCAAATGGGAATTCGTTATTCCTTTTTTTTGCCCTGGTAACGCAAAGAGAATACTCCACATCTCAACCGGCTCTTAAAATATTTGACTATCGCTTAAAGTCTACCAATTCCCTTTGCATCTACAAGAAATTTAGCAATAAGATTAACATCTCGATATCTCGATTAACATGAAGAATATGGAGAATAAGCGTTTGTACAAGAGTGTGAGTGTAACACATCAGATTTGTATGCTGATTTCAGAACTGCTTTTAGTTTTTTTTTCTATCACGTATAGTTTTTCCACAATTTCAATTCAAAAATATAGACATATAAAGATATTGCTTCTGCCACTACACATAAAATTGGGTTTGATGAAGCAATTTGTAAGGGCTCTACCACAGGAGGGACCCTGCTTCAAGTACTTTTTCAAGAAATTTCCCTTCATTATACAAGAAAAATTTTTGTTGGTCCTCAAAAATTGATGAAGGATGAAGATTTGGAGAAGACAATGAATGAGAGAGAAATAGATTCATGGACCGTCTTCCGATCAGTTACTGAAAACTTCTTAGGCAATAACAAAGATCCTAATTATAAGGCCAATTTCGAATCAATGTTGGAAAATTTCAAGAAGATGGGTTGTAACATTTGTGAGGGTGCATTTTCGGCATTCACATATCGACTACTTTCCAGAAAATCTGGGACATTATAGTAAAGAGCAGTTTGAACGTTTTCACCAAGGTATTAAGGAAATGGAGAGGAGGTACCAGGGGAGATGTAATGAAACTATGATGGCCGACTACTGTTGGATGTTGAGGAGGGACAGTCATCTTCAAGGATCTGCAAGGAAGTCAAAGAAGGGAAAGTTTGAAAAAAATTAAATGAAACACTTTGTCTTCTTGTTTTGTTAAAATATAGTCATGCAATTCATTTGGGGAGTTCTGGACAGTATTCTTAAAATGTTTCTTGAATAAAAACTCACCTTGTGTGAAATGGTATTTGAATGCTTTTCTACGCTGATTAGTAAAATTGTGAAAGCATTACTTTTTATTTTGTGTAAAAGCGTGACGTGATAGAAAAAAACGGAAGTTATTTATAGAATCAGCATAAAAACTTGATTCAAGAACTTACTTTTAAGAAATCATCTGTCAAAAAGTTTGAAAATGCAGACTAGTGTTATGATTAAAATACAATATATTAAAGATATTTACATTACAAATAAAATTATCTTGAATTTTCTGAAACTAGCTTATGAAGTTCTGTTCATCCGGAACGAACTTTATCTAATCTTGTAAACATTAAGCATAAAAGAAAACGTACTACACAAGAAATCTAGGTCTCTTTAAAACATATAATTTATTGCAGATACATTTTTTTGTGGCATAAGCTATTTCCAAGGTATATTTTATTAATGCTTGGAACTGTTCATTACTTGCTATTCTTTTAGTCCCATCGATTTTCAATTATTTCTCACTATGTCATGGGAAGAGAATTTTAAGGCAGCATATAGCTTCGAGTTCTTTAACATTTGACTATCGCTGTTCCCTTAGTATCTATAATAAAATGTGTAATGTAGGTATTTCCTGAAAGGTTAACTCGATTAAAATGGAGTAGATAGGAAAATAACTTTCGTAAGAATAATTTTATTACCCACTAATGAATGATAGAGGCAGTCATGTGATTTGTTACTACAGTTTATACGAGACTAGACTTACATACCTAGACATTTAAATCGTTATACAGCAAGGTTTGATACGTCGTATATCTATAGAAATCACATGGGACTTGAAGTATTTTTAACACTTAAATAATTTTATTCAAATTATATCATAAAAAATATAACAGCCCGCCTTAAAGCAATATGTGTATATAACAATATATAAAAATTGTATATAACAGTCATTGTATATGTTTATATTATTGTACACCTGTTTAATAATCCTATGTGAATATATTACGTAATATAATAATGTAGGAGCTGTCAGAATAATAGGTTAAAAGTTGCTAGCAATGAAGTAACAATGAGGTAACCTTGAGGCAATAATGAAGTTGAAATTTTAACCATACCACTTGTAATTCTTCCAAACAATAATGTAAATTTTCAGACATTTTATAAAATAGTCAATCAACAACCAGAAAGAAGCTTAAGTTAAATGAAGGTATTCTATTGGATTAGGAATAGCAAATCAGAGACTTGAAATACAGAAATTTACAATTTTAGGCGGTAGAAAATCAAGTCAGTTGCTTGTAGATAGTGCTCATAACTGGACGCTTTGGTAGCAGACAGTGTTTCTAACCGGATGCGATATGTGTCCTCCAGAAATTTAATACGTATTCTTGTGAGACGAAAATAGTTTTACGTGTTAAAAAGTGCAAGTAATTAATAAAAGTATCTCAGAGCTGTCTATATCAGTGAAGTGCTATTTAAATCCTGTCAAGAATTAATAAAAAAAAGCTGAATTAAAAATTAAAATCTGTCTAAGCCTACATTCTCTATCCGCATCATACCCTGTTAAGAGAAACATGTCTCTAATAATAATACTGACGCAGCCGAGGCAAACATAACTATTTAATACTTAAAGAAACAGTTAAATTACAAAGTTAATATGTTTAAACTTGGGCCAAGGGCCACCGGAAAGTACATTTGGGGCGAAGGCCACCGGAAACGTTTTACCATATATGCGGTTGCAACTACTTCAAGTTCGGCTCCCCAACAGTTGAAATAACAATAAAACAAGATACCTTCTTCAAACTGAAGTAGAGGGTTTGTGGTGTTTTATAACATAAAGAACTTTTGGTAATGAATTTTGGGAAGTTTTGTATGGCATTCTTAAGTGCAAGCCTTATATTTTCAAATGATTCTACTAGAATAACAAAGTAATAAAACAGGATTTTTCTAAATAATGCAATTATATATTATCAAGTAATACTAGCACACACAGACATGTAATAATGGTTTCTTTGTTTTGCAGGTAGGTGCAAAGGTCTCTTTGTTTGCTCTGGGCGGTAACAGGTACGTTACAAACCATAATGCTGGACCACTTTTTTTATACAAATTGAATATTTCCTGTTCCATAGAGTACGTGAATTTAACTGCATTTGTTAGAGTAAAGAGCTTTTAGCTTAAATGCATTACGAAACATTTTGTTTCATCAGCAATCCCAAATGAGGTTTAGAGAAAAAAACTGAGTGCTTGCAAGCATCTGGATAATCATCAGCTTTTAGAGGCACTCTTTTGGTGCTCGCGAAAATCTCATTATAACTGCAGTAAATGGGTGTTCTTGCTTTGTTTCATCTATTCCTTTGTAATATCCACATGCTTAACGGCTTCAAGGAGTGCTCAGAGTAACTGGTAAATATGAGAAATGTTGCTGCCTCTAGAGGGCATCCAAATGATTAAATTTAATGTGGTAATATTCGCATTAACGGGCTCTAAAGGTGTAGAGATGGTGCTGTTGATAACGCAGGTATACAATACAGAAGCAACCTGCGAATCTAATATAATTTTATACTTCAAGTGTCCAGTATTTTTGCTGTTTATAGTGAAGAGTCTACTTCCAGTGGAGTCCAGTTGGACCCCACATGAAAAGTTTAAAAAGATATACCATAATTTTCATTACACACTAGATATTTAACTTTAATGAATATGAAGTAATAAGTAGTACATATAATCTTTACCTCTACTGTCATTTCTTGATACAAATCAACCAAATTGTGTGTTGTACGACGTGATACTTCAGTAGATGAGTTGACCAGTCCATACCATTGTTGGAAATAAAACGATTACTTTGTGACTGTTATAATTTTATTTTAAAAGACTGTGATAAATATGATTTCATAAAGTTTGAAATATTCGGAACGAACGTTAAGTAAATATAAGAAATTGGCTTTAGCTTTCTGGCTAGTCATTTTACCTGATGCTGAAGTAAGCAGAGTTTGCTGGCACTATGTATAAGGGAAAGATCACTCATGTGGATGAATTATGTAATTTCTGCTGACATACACTTACGTCAGTTACTAGCAGGCACTAGTCAGCATTCTGTCGCATACTTAAACTTTGATTCTTTGACGGTTGGCTCTCCGCCTATCACTAGCAGTAATAGTCAGTTCCTTAAACGTGCTTATTGCTAACTTGCAACATTAACATAGGCCCTAGGCTCGATGAAGTTGGAATGAAACGTCGGACTTCTTCTATCCACCAGATAAATCTATGTCTCTCCCGCATGTAATTCAGTTATTTATTAGAAACTTTAAGTTTTCTTTTAGAAACAAGAATTACATGTCTGATAATATCATCGTTTCACCACCCTTCCAGTTACCTCAAGCTGTAACCCTCTCGATGTCATCCTGTGCTACGTCCCCATCCTTTACGTGTCGTCTGGTGAAGGCGCTGTTGGCGACGTCGCCACCCTTACGTCATAATATCAATAAGGCTCGGAAGTTGTGGAAAACTCCATTTCATTTCAAGTGTCCGAAGACTACAGCAACAGCAATAATATTAACCCCGTGGCGCCTCAGCCCATGAAGGGCCTTGATCTACCAACCCGAATGCCGGCCTCGCGCCTACATACGCACGTCAGAGGTGGCAGTAATCCAACCTATACGGGTAGGTGATGTGGCCAGCATCAGCATCTCCCAGCCAGAATGTTGGCCTCCTTGACGGGAATCGCTGCCTATCGCAACTCCTCACATTCGTCACCATGCTGAGTGGGCACCAGTCCTATAACCATGACTTAAAATTCCCACCCATATGACAAACAACCTTTTAGAGGTACGGGTGGGCGACAAATGAATTACCTGTTGCACTGAAATGCACAATAATAACAATATATACGAGAAAAACACGGAAACAAGGTGCAAAATTATTGACGGCGTTGAATTAATACGCCAAAGGTATATTACTTCGAAGTATTATGTAAATTTCAATAATTCCTTTGGTCCATAAGATTTGATATAATAACAATTTGTATTTCAATGATCTTTATGTGTAAGTTCTTTCATCTACACTGATTTTCACATAGATGTTGGCCCGTCGCAATGTGTGTCTGGTTGCGGGTGTCAGAGATCTTACTCCCGAGCTGATTTAAGCAAAGACGTCAATGCGCTGTCTTATTTGCTACTGTAAACAGTACGGACTAGTGATGATGGAAAACGAAGTAGCACACATACATCGTAATAAAGAATAGAAGTGTATGTACCTCTGTCACGAAGTAGGTTGTACACGGTCTCACAGGTAAACAACATCCCAATGCGCCATCTTATTCCGTCATACTCTATGTACAGTACACTTGACTTCACTCTTAAGTTGCCCCAGATCCTTAGCCTCCTCACGAGTAAACGGATAAAATATCTACTCAACGGAAACTACTAGTCTGTTCAAGAATCAGGTCTAGCAATTACAATTAAATTACAATGAAAACACCCCTGTATCTCATCACAACATACACTGGAAATGTTCTATCTTTATATCCGTGCAAAGCAGGAAATTTTCTATCATGCCCTTATGTCCAGTTTCCAAAATAGAGTTAATTTTCTTGAAGTGTGTGAGGGTTTGACCTATATACTTGAGTTTTCCACAACAATGTTATGATGCCAGAGCCAGGACCGTCTGGGTAGTAAACCTCTACTGACTACCCATATTCAAAAATTTCCTGAATGGAATTTAATAACTCCGCTGCCAACTATATTCAGTTCCAGTCGTTCAACAAATGGTGTTGCTGTAACGTTCTGCGCATGCGGTATCCGAAAGTATTGGACATATTATCCTGTATGCATTTACCGTGCACCATACTCCAATTTTCTGGTCACGTAATGGAGTTTACTGCACTAAGTTAGGTTTATCTGAGCTCCAATACAGATTACACTGTGTCGAAGCAGAGCCTTGTAAATGCAACCATTGTTTCTCAGAGTAGATTCACTAAAGTTGGATCAATTATTCCATTATTAACGTTTCTCAAAATTCAGTTACAGAAGTATAGCTGACTCGTTGTCACGTGGTAGGAGCCCGTGGACAACACTGATCTTTTGTGGTTTCATTTTTAAGCGCAGAATTTTTTGGGAAGAATATTCTAACCGTTTTCCAACTTTATCTAATTCCTCCTCTGTAAGGACCAGCCACTTTACCCTTCGCTTCTTATCGAGAATCGAACTCGTTTCCCTAAATTTGTTTCTAGTTTTTGTATAGCCTCTCTGTTAGGATTCTGTGACAGATTGTCTGGTAATATGATTTAATTACATAGTAGTTGCATATAAAAATCCGATGCTATAAGTTTCACTTATCCCGTGGCATTATTACAACACAAACCCAAAAAATGTTGTCACAGTTCTCAATGGCTTGTGTTAGCTTATTTGTTGGGCGCTTATTGCTTAATTATTTTTTAATTTGGGTTCTTTGTCCTCCGGCTGGCTATTATAACTCAGTCGAGCACGTGTCTTTAAGCAGGGCGTGTAAACGGAAAGGAGTTGTTAGTAAAGATAACACTGATAAAAACAATCAAAATCTAGACTTTTATTGCCGTCATGCTTAATTAATAATAGACATATTTAATCTTTTTACACGCCTGACTGAAACTGATATTTCCGAATGTAACTACAGTCGTTTTAGTTGCCGCGCACCAATTACTTCGCGTGCTTTACATTTTTGTAAATAACTTTGCGACGTGCACCTCGTGAGAGTTTCTTCAGAACTGTGCAACACTTCCTTATGGCTAGAGAATATATACTCCTTCACCTCGAATTGCCTAAACATTATAATATAGCTGCTATTGGTAACCAAATTGCGCCCACCTTAGCGTCTGTTTGGGTCAGCCAATCACTTCTACTAACATATATATACTCTAGGGAAGATATTCTTTCCATTTCTAAAAAAAGGGGCGCTACCCTGACGTGCTTTCTTTATCTCTTCTTAGTGTTAAACAACTAACCCCCTCGGTTTAATGTTATCCATTTCAGTTTCAGTTAGGCCGTGTAAACTTATTTCCTAACAATACTTATGGCTAAAAACATCTAAAATCCTGTACATACAATAATATTAATTTACACTATAATCATTCTGGCATTCACAGCATGTTATGATATAAAATATTGCCTTAATGTAAGCCCTAAATTAATTTCTGAAATAAATACGGCTTTTGTTGAGATTGAGAGACAAAGCAAATCATGGTCGTAAGGTTAGTGAAATTACTAGTCCGAGCACCGCTATGCGTGACTGCTAATCACACCAGTCTTCTGCCGCGACGCGCCGACCGGCAAATCAAATAGCTCGTCCATGGTAAGCACGATATATTTGGAGTTAGCAAATTATCAGATAAAATCAAATCATACCAGGTCTTCGGTATAAAACCTGACCGCTCGTATGGTGTTATGTGTCAGAGCCAATCCCAGCAAGCTTAACCGCTTCCCACATCCCCGCATTCACGACAGGTTTTTTGTCCTTCAGTTACAAGTAGCCATTAGCGTCAGTAGTCCACTTGAATTTACGAGCATAGGAAGGCACTTATGTAGAGAATAACGTATACTTGCATGTAAATGTTATTTTAAATTGGCCCATCACATTTGTGAAGAATTCTTCCTGAAGTTTCTTACACAATTGCCTTCTTCCAGAACTTCACTTCATGGTCTTATAAATAAATTTGATTCTGCTGGTTCGGTACAAAACAAGAAACAATGCGAAGACGTACAGTGTAACATAAGAAATATTGGAGAAGTAGGCGAAAATGTTGAACGTTCGCCACGAAAATCACCATCAAAGATAGTACAAGAAGTTGGGGTTTCAATGATTTCTGCACATAAAGCGTTTACTGTAAGAGATAGAGTTAATGTTATGTTTAATGTATAGATTTACAGGAATGCATATTTAAGAAGCGAAGAAAGAGTGTGAGCCAGTATTTTTAAACACTTAAATGATTTCAGTCAAATTATATATAATACATATAATTCAATAACAGCCCGCCTTAAAGCAATATGTGTATGTAACAGTATATAAAAGGTGTATATTACAGTCAATGTAAATTTTATATTATTGTATACGTGTGTAATAATGTCATGGTAATTCAGTAATGTAGGAGCTGTGAGAATAATAGGTTAAAAGTTGCTAATATTGAGGTAACCTTGAGGCAATAATGAGTAAGAATGTTTAATAATGATAGTAGTCATTCTTGGAAACAATAATGTAATTTTTGAGACAGTTTATAAAATAGCCAATCAACAACCAGAAAATAGCTTAAGTTAAATAAAAGTATTCTATTGGATTAGGAATAGCCAATTAGAGTTTTGAAATACAGAAATTTACAAATGTGGCGGTACAAATAAAGTCATTTCCTTGTAAACAGTGCTCATAACTGGACGCGTTGGTCGTAGGCAGATACGAGACACGTCCTAAAAAATGTAATACGTATTCAGTGCGAGACTAAAATAGTTTACGTGTTAAAAAGTGCAAGGAATTAACAAAATAATCTCACAGCTCTCTATATAAGTGAAGTGCTATTTAATAATAAATGGAGTGAAGAAAAACTTATAATCTGTGTAAGCCTACATTCTTCAGTCGTACCACAACCCTGCCTAAGAGAAACATGTCTCTAACAATAATACTGACGCAGCCGAGGCAAACATAAATATAATATTTAAAGAAACAGCCCAATTACAAAGTTAATATTTTTTTCAACATTTGAACAAAGGCCACCGAAAGTACATTGGGGCGAATGCTAACGGGAACTTTTTACCATACGTGCGGTTGCAACTACTTCAAATCGGCTCCCCAACAGTCGAAATACAATACAACACCTACTTAAAACTGACTTTCCATACGTAGCAGCAACAAAACTTCAAGTGCTGATACGGCCGGCTGTGGCACGGCTTGCTACCCTAACGCAAAACAGCGTGCGAGCGGTCAGCTTTTATACTTTCTCTACTACGTATGGTGGTGGTGGTGGTGGTGGTGGTGGTGGTGGTGGTGGTGGTGGTGGTGGTGGTGGTGGTGGTGGTGGTGGTGGTGGTGGTGGTGGTGGTGGTGGTGGTGGTGGTGGTGGTGGTGGTGGTGGTGGTGGTGGTGGTGGTGGTGGTGGTGGTGGTGGTGGTGGTGGTGGTGGTGGTGG
Source organism: Deroplatys truncata (assembly GCA_030765065.1). Taxonomy (NCBI): domain Eukaryota; kingdom Metazoa; phylum Arthropoda; class Insecta; order Mantodea; family Mantidae; genus Deroplatys; species Deroplatys truncata. The sequence continues at coordinate 163,901,321 of CM060980.1, forward strand.
TGGTGGTGGTGGTGGTGGTGGTGGTGGTGGTGGTGGTGGTGGTGGTGGTGGTGGTGGTGGTGGTGGTGGTGGTGGTGGTGGTGGTGGTGGTGGTGGTGGTGGTGGTGGTGGTGGTGGTGGTGGTGGTGGTGGTGGTGGTGGTGGTGGTGGTGGTGGTGGTGGTGGTGGTGGTGGTGGTGGTGGTGGTGGTGGTGGTGGTGGTGGTGGTGGTGGTGGTGGTGGTGGTGGTGGTGGTGGTGGTGGTGGTGGTGGTGGTGGTGGTGGTGGTGGTGGTGGTGGTGGTGGTGGTGGTGGTGGTGGTGGTGGTGGTGGTGGTGGTGGTGGTGGTGGTGGTGGTGGTGGTGGTGGTGGTGGTGGTGGTGGTGGTGGTGGTGGTGGTGGTGGTGGTGGTGGTGGTGGTGGTGGTGGTGGTGGTGGTGGTGGTGGTGGTGGTGGTGGTGGTGGTGGTGGTGGTGGTGGTGGTGGTGGTGGTGGTGGTGGTGGTGGTGGTGGTGGTGGTGGTGGTGGTGGTGGTGGTGGTGGTGGTGGTGGTGGTGGTGGTGGTGGTGGTGGTGGTGGTGGTGGTGGTGGTGGTGGTGGTGGTGGTGGTGGTGGTGGTGGTGGTGGTGGTGGTGGTGGTGGTGGTGGTGGTGGTGGTGGTGGTGGTGGTGGTGGTGGTGGTGGTGGTGGTGGTGGTGGTGGTGGTGGTGGTGGTGGTGGTGGTGGTGGTGGTGGTGGTGGTGGTGGTGGTGGTGGTGGTGGTGGTGGTGGTGGTGGTGGTGGTGGTGGTGGTGGTGGTGGTGGTGGTGGAGGAGGATTTATTAAGTACATAGTAATACATTAATTTCATAACAAAGTCACATGGGTCATAAGACCGTACATGCTCTCTAGAAAAATACCTGGACTGTATACGTGACTTGCAGTATCGACCAGAAAACAGTATTTTTATAATCACCACACTATATACATACATATAAAATTTAAAAAAACACTCTGAATCACACACTCAAACACACACACACAGTCGCGCACAAGTACTCAAGCACCACATATATTTAAAGAAAATTTACACAAACACCTTCAGTACACGTACTTCCATTAAGTGTGTACCCAAGCTTGGCCAGTTTTGACTGCTTAGAATTAAGTCCCAGCATGCTGCCAAAATATTCGTCCAGTCTTCTTGTTTCCCGCATAATGGGCAAATCCTTCTTCCTTCATCATCAGCAATCTTGCGAGCTTTCCACCCTCCCAACCTAAGCCATGCTATTCCAGTCCTCTGTTTTATACCTAATTCCAAAATATATGTTTGCTTACCCCACCTAGTTTTTATTTCATTTTGTAGCTCCAATGTTGATATTTGTCTACATTCAGATTCTATTTTCTGCCCGTTTATATCGCATAGTCGTCTTTTGAAAGCTCTGTAGAAGCTCATGTGCTAAGGTGCTTAAACTACTGTTTGGGATATATACATAATTTAACCTCGTAAATCTAGAACGTTTTTGATAAAAGATCTTTACTATTAAGGTCAATCGGACGGACGAATATCCAGTCATTTCCACTGCACGAAACATCCTTCCGGACATTGCAGATTGATATAGAATACCGCTACTTTAAAGAGGTAATAGGCCTAATCTTCATCTGATTATTCCATTCATACGCCGCGTATTTGATATTGAACAATATCGTTTAGCAATGCCTCGGATATTGACTAATCACAATCATTTATCTTATAATATGCTTGCAAGATGCGATTTTATCGAGTAAACCGTCATTTCGTTAGTGAACCCTGATAGTATTAGTATGCAGTGATTAATAAGCTATGTTATATACCTTTACAGCAGAATAAGCCATGGCTATGATTGGAATGCAGGAGCAAAGCAATTAATAACAATTATTAATTAACATTAATTTATCTGCGCCAATGAATCTTAACGAAGAAACGTCAACAGCATCATTCATCAGTTCCCCAGAAATTACGAAATCCTACTACCTCAACATTCACTTCAGTCCAACTTCAGTTTCCATTACCGAAAAGCAGCAGATTCCTTCAACGTTTTACTTTAAAAACTGTACTCTTAGGTTCTCTACTACGTATAGTAAGAAGAGGAAGTATTTTATTCCAACAAAACATTTGATACCAATGTATTTTACCCGAAATACATGTTTTGAGGCCCCTGAACCCCAAAAAAGCATTTTAGAAAAGGTCCGCTTGTGTGTGTATGTGAACAGTATAACTCAAAAACGAATAGTCGGATAAATACCAAACTTGGTATTTGGATTCAATGCCTTCCTAAGGTTTGACACGAAAATTTTCAAGAACATCCCCCAATACAAACTACCCTTTTAGAAATTTTAAATTTGGTTAAAATGTCTAACGATTTTGATTAAAATAACATATATTCATGATACATATATGAAAAGTAAAATGTATATCTTGAATTCTCTGGGAATAGCCTGAGAAGCCCACTTCAGTTACAAAAAGTTTGTATAATCTCGTACAACTACTAATCGTTAAGTTATAGCGTACTAAACAATGAAATATTGATCCCTTTAAAGCACAAAATTTACTACAAATAATTTTTACTTTCTCTACTACGTATAGTAAGTAGGGGAAGCATTGTATTCCATCCAAAAATTCGATACCGAGATTTCACCAGAAATACATATTTTGAGACCCCCTGAATCCAAAAAAAGTATTTTTGGAAACATGTCCGTGTGTGTGCCTGTGTCTGTCAGTCTGTCTGTGAACAGCATAACTCAGAAACGAACAGTCGGATAAACACCAAACTTGGTATTTAAGTTCACTATCTTCCAGAGATGCGACACGAAGGTTTTCAAGAAAATTCCCCCACCATAGATTTCCGTTTACATGGAACATTTTTCGAAAATTTTAATTTTCTCAAAAATGGCACTAACGATTTTGATTAAAATATCATATGTTTAAGACATTTTCATGACAAAAGAAATGTTTATCACGAATTTTCTGGGAATGTCTCTAAACGTATTCTTCATTGTGAACGACTTTTGCATAACTGGTAAACCATAAGAGATAGACAAACGTTTACTACACAAAAATGTAGATCGCGTTAAAATACACAATTTATGTCATATACATTTTTTGTTGAATGAATCATTTTCGAGATATCTTGTTATTCCCTTAAATTTTCCAATACTTATACTTTTTCTCAAATTCGTTATTCATTTTTTGTGCATGATAATGCAAATACTCCACATAGCAACCAGCTCTTAAAATATTTGACAAAGCTTAAAGCCTACCAATTCCCCTTGCATCTACAAGAAAATTAGGAATAAGATTAACTTCTCCATATCTCGATTATCATGAAGCATATGGAGAATAAGCGTTTGTAAAAATGGTGTGTACAAGAGTAGAGAAAGTCATGTGAGTGTAAGACATAGATCTTTTATGTGGCATCAGCCATTTCTCATATATCCGTTATTAATGGTACGAATTGTTTGTTCCATTTATACCCCGCCTTTAACTACATTGGTCTTTTTGGCCGACTTTCCTTTGGAACTTATTGCCTATTGGCAATGGTGTTAAATCGTTTAACTCTTGTCGTTGGGTTTCTTGTACTTTTGGCTTTTAATCATTAGATCATACACACATGCACAATCTCATTCCAGACCCTGGGGAGGTTAGGGATTAAAATCTTGGCTGGATAAAAGGTCCAACGTCAGCCGGAAATCGGACGCGGGATCCCTCGCACAGCTGACAGTTACTCTACCGACTGAGCTACGGGGCCATCTGGTTCGAATTCTTCATTACTTGGTGATTCTTTAAGCTCCTATCAATATTCAGTTGTTTCTCGCGATTGCATGGAAACAGCATGGAATTTTAAGGCCAGCATATAGCGTCCAGCTCTTAAACAGTTGACTAGATATTTTTAACGAAATGTGTAGTATAGCTATTTCTGCAAGGGTTTATTTGGATAAAAAGGTAGTAGATAGAAACATAAGCTTTAGTAAGAAAAATTTGTATACACATTAATAACTCAAAGAGGGTAGATAACGTCATCACATCAGATTTTTGTTCATCAATACACATTCAAATACACGTCAATTTCCAAATAAATTATGCTCTTGCAGAAATGTGTCTTGATTGCGATCTGATTTTAAACTTAATTTAAAGAATAACTGTTTTCTCACTTGCAGAGTTGATAACGTTGGCTAGTACTGTTTATTAATTTAGTATGCTGTGATCTGACAGCTGACACAGATTTAATTGTACAAGTAAAAATTAATTGTTATTTGTATAATTTGTAATATTTTATTCATGGCAGTCTTAATAAATCCAGGTTACGAGATTCATCAGATAAATTAGTAACTTCTCATGAGTTTGGGGTTTGTTTGAGGCAGTATTTTTAACACTTAAATGATTTCAGTCTAATTATATAATATAAAATTCAGTAACAGCACGCCTTAAAGCAATATGTGTATGTAACAATGTTATACGAATGCATTACGTCATTTAATAATGTAGAAACTGTGAGAAGAATAGGTTAAAAGTTGCTAACAATGAGGTAACAATGAGGTAACCTTGAGGCAATAATGAGTAAGAAAGTAATAATACTACTAGTCATTCTTGGAGGAAGCAATAAAGTAGTTTTTGAGACAGTAGTAAAAATAGCCAATCAACAACCAGAAAAACGTTTAAGTTAAATAAAAGTATTCTATTGGATTAGGAATAGCCAATCAGAGACTTGAAATACAGAAATTTACAAATTTAGGCCACAGAAATAAAGTCAGTTGCTTGTAGACAGTGTTTCTAACCGGACGTGAGATGCGTCCTCGAGAAATTTAATACGTATTTTGTGTGAGAAAATAGTTTACGTGTTTAAAAAGTGCAAGTTTTTAATAAAAGAATCTCACAGCTCTCTGTATATGAGTGAAGTGTTATTTAAATCGTATCAAGCATTAATAAAAGGAGTGAAGTAAAATTATAATCTGTGTAAGCCTACATTCTTCAGTCGCACTACAACCCTACATAGAGAAACCTGTCTCTAACAATAATACTGACGCAGCCGAGGCAAACATAAATATATAATATTTAAAGAAACATTAAAAATTACAAAGTTAATATATTTTTAAACATTTGAGGCAAAGGCCACCGGAAAGTACATTTGGGGTGAAGGCTACCGGAAAGCGGGTACCATAGTGCGGTTTTAACTACTTCAAGTTCGGCTCCCAACAGTTGAAATACAATACAAAACCTTTAAGTTGGCTCCCAAAGAGTGGTGCAAGTAACGTAAAGAAGCTACCTTCTACATGTTTCAGCATATGTTACACTACTGCGATATACGCAATATGCCAGCCTGTTGGGTTCACCACTGGCACTAGCTGTAAGCTAATGTTTGCTACTTTTAAACCAGCTTGTATAGTTGTTCCACTTTAATCCCGAGTTTAAAGAGCATTTTGTTTGCAGAATGTTGGTGGTCTTGCATTGCAAACCAGCTTCGATTCCCACCGAATTCAACAGAATAACACGGCGCTCTTTTTTTTTCGTTCCAGACTCGTGATTTCAGTTGATTTTTCCGTATTTTTCACAACGCTGCAGTTGGAGTTTTATTCCCCTCTTTTTTGAAAACATAAAAAAGCAGTACATGAGAAAAAGAATATGTATAGCGTAGGAAATAAAAACAGTCGGAAAAGAATTCGCATGACTTCCTGTACACGTTACACTTTAGCATATACATTCTATTATTGGTATAAAAAGTAATTTTTTCCATCCACTTTACATTACTCAGGACAAGTGTTGACTAGAAATTATTTTAAAAATTGCGAAATACTTAACATACAAAATGCAGAAACAACATTCCCATGTTTATTCAGGGCTATTCAAAAAGAAGGAACAGATTTTAAATATTCATTTTTAATGAGCGACAATAGATAGCAACACATCATTAAATAGAGGAAAGTTCAAAGTTTTAAGCTCCCGCCTATTAGTTCCATTTAGTGTCTACAGCGGCGCTGGATATGTTTACGAGAAAATGGCGACACTACAGGAAATGTCGTTTTGTATGCTGCAGTATGCAAAGAGTGAATCCATTGTTTCACTGCAGCGTGCATTTTGTTGTAAGTTCCTTGTCATAAAAGATTTACAATTGATACAATAAATTCGTTAAATATGGTTGTGTATGCAAACGGAAAATCACTGGTCGTCGTCGCATAAAATGGTGCACACAAAATGAAATATTGAGCTTTTCTCTATTCAGTGATGTACAGCATGTGTTACCATATATTGTCGTTCAAATAAATATTTAAAATCTATTCCTTTTTTTTTTGATAAGCCTGTATTATAAGCCGTAGGAACTATCTTTTGCAATGGGAAAGAATAAAAAACTAATGCACGAATGTGTCTACCACTTTGGTTTTCCTTTATATCTCTTCTACAGGTATTCTTACAAAGGCTCGTTTTTCTATCTGCTCTGTAGGTTTGGGGGAGGATATAACTTTTGAGGTGCGCTGAGCGTGCGTGTTAATGAGAGAGAGAGAGAGAGAGGAATTTAAGCACGCCAGTCGAAAATTTTAAAGTAACTTCTCCATCCATAAACTATACTTACAACGAGAAATTTTGGATATCATCTATATTCCCAAAAATGCCTTTAATTTAAATACAATATGTTGTAGGTTATCTTCATACTTAGTTTACTCTGAATAATCTCTGAAGTTCCCTTCATTCTGAACGAATTTTGTGTAATAATGTGTAATTAATAAGTCATTGAAGATGTGGAGCTCACTAACATATAACATTTATGACTACCTTTTCTTTAGAATTAGTCCACAAATTTTTGAAATCTTAGGGTTGAATCTTGCTTTTCAAGGTGGTCCTGTAATGCGGCAATTGTAAAAGGATAGACTAACAAGTTATAGTATAACAACTTAGTAAAATACCTCGGTCTACGACTGCGCGAGTATTCAGGAGAGATAAATCGCCCCCACTCTACTAGTTTTTTTTCCCTTTAACTACTGAATTATCCAATGAGGTGCCTTTAAAGAGGAAGTGGCTGGTACGAGAGAAACAAATGTTACGTCACAGTTGTGAACACAGCAATTTTATAGTGTAGAAAAATTTAATAGCGTTTTGTTTGTATTGTGATAACACAAAAACTAAAATACTTATTCCAATTCTGTGAGAGGTACGTTAAAGAGCACAGTTTCAAGATGATAATGGGTGATTGGTCTTCCTGTAAAAAAATTAAAGCTGCTAGTTTTCTTTGTAAAACTTCATTTGAAATAAATGGTATTATGAAAATAATCAGTGAGGAACTTTTTTCCTTGAAGAGAGAGACAAGAAAGTTAAGGCTATGAAATACCTTAAAAAGTGTAAATTAACTTTTGAAAGACATCTCATGATAATACAACATGTATGTGAAATGCTATCGCTCGTTATATGCAAACACTTGCTTTTACACTCGCTGCACCTTGCTCTTTGCGTAGCCTGTCGCAGCATCTACAAATATAGCATTTTTGTTGCAATGCTCTTGTGTCTTTAGGCCTGCCTCTACAGTTGGACAGTGACAGCACTGGTGTGCTTAAGTGATAAACAATTTTGTGAGAATAAAATAAAATAAAACACGGCTAAGCGAAATTATGGCGCGTGGTGTTTAAGTAGTGACTCAATCAGTAGGAGAGGAATGCCCACCCAATGCAGTTAGAGACGGGGATACATGAGCAAGTGAGTTTCCCCTCTCAATTTTTTTTTTTCTAACTTCTGAACTTTAGTTGGATATTGCTGGTTGGGAAACGATTGGTACGTGTTTACTTTCTGTACAACTTAGAGCATATTATATTCCACCCAAAGAATCTATACCGAGCTTTCACCGGAAATGGAAGTTTCGAGGCTCCTTGAATAAAGAAAATGGAAAAAGTTCCGTGTGTATATGTGCCTGTGAACAGCACAACTCAAAAACAAAAATTCGGATAAATACCAAATGTGGTATTTAGATTCAGTACCCTCCTAAAGATACGACACAGAGATTTTCAAGAAAATCCGCCCAACCTAAACTATCCTTTATATAGAACATTTTTCGAATATTTTATTTTCTAAAACATGGCTATAGAAGCTTACTAAAGTGAAATATATTTAAATATGTATATGACATATTAACTCTATATCTTGAATTTTCTGGGAATGACCATTAAAGCTCTCTTCATTCGGAAACATTTTGTATAGTCTTGTATAAGTGGTAAACGTTAAACGATAGACGAAAATGTGAAAGCCACTTCTTGTTTCATAGCATAGTCGTCGTTGAAATGTTTTCCACCAAGGCGTTTCTTCAGATGAAGAAACTGATGACTGGGTGCCAAATTCGGTCTGTAGGGTGGATGGCTGAATTGTTCCCATTGTCACTCATTATTGTTTCCCCATAAATCTCGTACAATTGGCTATGAATGTTTAGCAGCGTAATATTTCTTGCATTAGAAAAAAACACATCATTGATCTGACTTCACAGTTGGCGGATCGTTCGATTGTTTTGAACATTTCGAAATGCTCTAGCAACAGAAAACACAAAGTGACGATCGCTCGCAGCTGCGCCTGGCTTCCTTATGAATAAAGGAAACGCAGCAGCGGCATGATATTAAAATAATACTCTTAAAACATACCCGTGTAACTCGTAAATATCTAACGCTACTAAAACCGTTATTTGAAATAAATTGTGTATTTTAAAGAGATCTACATTGGTGCAGTACGTTTTTGTCTATTTCTTGTGGTTAGTAACTGTAAAATATTCCTTCTGAATGAAGAGGACTCTCAGGCAATTTTCAGTGCATATATTTTATTTGTCATTTAAGTATTCTTAAACATATGATATTTTAATCGAAATCGTCTGACGCCTTACTCAGAAAATATAAGATTTAGAAAAATCTTTCACAGGAAGGACAGTTTGGTGTGGAAGGATTTTGTTGAAAATCTTTGTCACATTTTTGTTAGACACTGAATTTAAGTATCATGTTTGGTATTTATTGAAGTTTTTGTTATAGGTTTATGCTGTTCACAGACAAACACATAGACATTTTTCTAAAAATGCTTCTGTTTTATTCACGGAGTCCGTAAACACGTGTTTTCAATGAAATCTCGGTATCGAATTTTTAGGTGAAATGCAGTACCTTCTGTAAGTGGAAGAGATCAGGCAATATTTTATACCACAATAGGCTGTGAAAGCCAGAGTAATTATGGTGTAAATTAAAAAATATATATTTAACCAGCGTTGTGTGTGTCTTTTTATATGTATACTTTTAGATGTGTGTTAATTATAAAAAGTTGTTAGGAAATAAAATTTCACTGCCTAACTGATACTCAGAATAGAGGGTTGGGTGATAGTAAACCGAGGGGGTGAGTTGGGGTCACAGGGTTGCGTGCCTTTTTTAGCAATGGAGGAAATATCTTCCTTAACGTATGTGTGTCAGTAGTAGTGATTGGCTGACCAAAAGAGACGCTATGGTTAGCGCAATTTGGTTACCAATAAGAATTAAATTAGAATGCTTAGCAAATCGAGATGAAAGAGTATATATTCTCGAGCCCTGAGATACAAATGTAAAGAACAATAAAGTACGAAGTAATTGGTATGTGACAATTCAAAAGACTTTAGTTACATTTAGAAATAGAACAGTTTCAATCAGGCATGTAGGAAAATTAAATATGTCAATTATTATGTGAAAATAAGCGTGAAGGCAATAAAGATCTATGATTCAGACGTTCTAAATCATTGTTATCTTTTAGCAACAACTCCTTTCCATGTACACTCCCTGCTTAGATATGTGCTTGACTGAGTTACAATAGGTAGCCAGAGGACAAGAAACCACATTAAAAATAACAAAACAATAGGTGACCGACAAATAAAGACAACAAAAGTCACTGAGATCCTGCGACAGAGAAATGAAAACAGAAGATGATAATGATGGAGTAACTACATAGATGTCCATTCCATGAGCAGAAAAAGGAAAAACACAAAACAAGTGTCTTGTAAGGGAGAAAGGGCCTAGGTACTGAAGTTATTTTGTTGAATTGTTATCTGTCCCACGTCTTGTGAGCCAATTTGAAGTAGGAGTTGTATTGTAGTTCAACTGTTGGGGAGCCAAAATTGAGGTACTTGCAACCGCACGTATGGTACAAAGTTCCGGTAGCCTGCGCCCCAAGTTTAAAAATATTAACTTTGGAATTTGACTGTTTGTTTAAATATTATATATTTATGTTTGCCTGGCTGCGTCAGTATTATTGTTAAAGACATGGAATTCTTTATTAATCCTTGACATAATTTAAATAACACTTTACTGATATAGGGAGCTGTGAGATTCATTTATTAATTACTTGCACTTTTTAACACGTAAACTATTTTCGTCTCACAGGAATACGTATTTTACTTCTCGAGGACGCATCTCGCGTCCGGTTAGGAACACTGTCTACAAGCCACTACTTATGAATTTGTAAATTTTGCTATATTTCAATTTCTGATTGGCTATTCCTAATCCAATTGAATACTTTTATTTAACTTAAGCTTTTTTCTGGTTGTTGATTGGCTATTTATAAACTGTCTCAAAATTTACATTATTGTTGCTCCAATAATGACTAGTAGCATTATTAAATTTTCTTACTCATTATCAACTCAAGGTTACCTTATTGTTAGCAACTTTTAACCTATTATTCTCACGGCTCCTACATTACTAAATTACGTAATACATTAAGATAACATTATTGCATGTATACAATAATATAAACATACACAATGACTGTAATGTACATCTTTTATATATTGTTACATACACATATTGCTTTAAGGCGGGCTATTATTATATTTTATATTATATAATTTGACTGAAATCATTTAAGTGTTAAAAATACTGCCTCAGTACTTCTTTTCTAAAAGTTGCTGGTAAAACAATGTTTCTCCCATGTAGCAAAATGAATTAGTAAACGAAATTTAACCTCCAATTAAACTGGTTCAAAGCAGCTTAATCTGCTTTCCTTTCTTTCCTTTTTGGATCTCTCCGAGTTCCTCAAGTTATTACTCCTGTTCCCAGATATTTTGAGAAGTAAGGTGTGTAGAAGGAAGCGGAATACCTGACGTAGAAGGCATCTCTTGTTCCTGTTCCCAAGAGATATTATTTGGATGTGAGCCCACAGAGCTAATGCCATTTTAGGGTGCCTTTGACACGTCCCAAGAATTCCCCCTCTTATGGGCAGGTGAATAGCGCAGCGGTTGAAAGGCAATTTCCCAAAGGCTCCTCTCTGAAAGAAGAAGAAGATAAAACGGTGAAAGAAACACTGGAAAGTCTCCCACCGCAGAGGAAGATAGATTGAGACTGGCAAAGAAGCTCAAGGATGAAAAGGTGGGAGGGGGGTGTATGTAGCAAAGTGACACGTATCTACTCGTAAGCAACAGCTATGAAAATCGGCCCAAGATTTATGATTTGAGGTTTGCTTTAATTTGTATCTTACGCTTTTATTGCTCTTAGTCGACAATCTCTCGAATGTAAAATGTCTCGTATGTGTGTAGCAACAGAAAGGATGACACGTTTCTCATAAATTACATAGCTTATTAAATAAATGGCACAAATACGTGCTGACTAGAATCCCTGGAATCTTACAAGAACGTCCACATCCCTTTGATCAAATGAATATAGAAACTGAGGAGTCTAAGCAAATCAGTTTGAAATAGAGGACCAAAGACCAGAAATGCCCACTTCAAGTTCAGCTGCAACCTCGTTTCGAACGCTCTTTACCTTAACTACGATTAATTTTCTACCGATTTCAGCTAAATTTTAAATGGGTCACAAATTTTCTTCATACTCTAATTCATATAACCTCAAATCTATTCTTGTAGCAGTTGAGTTGCTTCTGATACCGTAATTGTTTACAGGAAGATACAAATAATGAAATAAAGAAATGGTAATAGGATAGAGAAATGTTTGCAATAAATAATTCCCAAGTATTAAATCAATGTATAACATAATAAGCCCGAGTGAAAAGGTTTGTCTGGAGAAAAAGGTCATTAGCGAGTCACGTTAAGGAAAGTCATTAGTAACAGACGAGTAGAGAATACATTAGCTTAAACGTACCTGGAATGCAACTAGAGTCGACTTCACTACGTTTGCAATGTTATGTAGACAAGAATTCTGTAAATTATAAGGGGAAATGAAGTTCCTAAATTTGAGCAAGGCACAGCAGAGAAACAGTTTCAGATACGCAAAAGTAGAGGTTTAGGATTGGACCGTGTAAGTAAGAACCTTGGTAGCGGTAGTGATATGTAGTCGGAGCTTAAGTTAAGAAAGGAGCGTGCATTCCAAATCAGATAGATATTTACTTAGACTTGTGATTACTATTGTGACTACTCTTATGATCTTTAGCTTCATTTTTGAGTTGTGTAGCGCCCAATGACGCGCTTGAGTTAGAAGGATTTAGCGGCTATTGCGAGGGATCTTTCCGAGTAAAATTTCTGCGACTTATGGCAACTAATGCTTTGATTTATCACTATTATAGAAATAACTTAATTTTTTAATTCAACATTCGCGACTCTCTTCAAAACACAATATTTTAGTCAATGTTAAAATTTATCTCGCTTAACTAAACTGGTGTTATTCTTTTGCACTCCACTCACGCATATCCTGAGACAAGGAGCTTGCAGCTATACCACTGAAGCAGCTGATAGACTAGACAACGCAGAATGAACTAGAAGATGGTGACATAGTAGATCTCAAGAACCAAGCAGGTAATATTAAACTTATCAAAATTGATGCAACATTGAGATATCAATATAAACATTTTTATGCAACACGGGATCGCTTCAGTACGTACAAACGCGCAATTGACGCTAATAAATGCTGCGCAGTGGCATACTTGTTTACCCATTCTTCTACAAACTGTTCTTACAAATTCTTTTGCTCTCTACTTCATGTTAATCGAGATAAAATTTTACAGAAATAGTTTAATTACACATTTCATTCTAGGTTCATGGGGTATGCATTAGGCAAAGTGATATCAAATGCTTAAAAGGTGGATATGTATATGCTGGATTTCCATTTCTATATTCCTTATGAGTAAGAAATAAATGGGGAGTTAAGAGTTCAAGGCGAAAAAGTAATTTTATTGTATTGTTACGTGAACTTGCAGTAGGTATTGTTTCTACGTTGTTGTAGGAGTTGTGTTATTTGCCCCAGGCTTGGGTGCCAATTTGGAGAAGGTTTTGTCTTTATTGCGTAATTTATTAGCACCACGTATGGACGCCAATTCGAAGTAGATGATGGTTATTTTTACGTTAGTGTTAATTGCCCCACGCTTTGGGAACCAATTTGAAGAAGATGTTTATTGTTGCAGGAGTTGTTTGCAACACGCTTTGGCGTCAATTTGAGAAGATATTTATTAGCCCCAAATGTTTAAAAATATTAACTTTGTAATTTAATTATTTCTTTAAACATTTAATATTTATGTTTGCCTCGGCTGCGTCAGTATTTGTTAGAAACATGGAAGTCTTGGCAGGGCGTGATGCGACAAGAATGTAGGCTTTCAAAGATTTTGAGTTTTAATTCACTCCTTTTTATTAATCCTTAACACAAATTAAATAGCCCTTCACTGATATCGAGAGCTGTGAGATTCTTTAATTTAATACTTGCATTTCTTTAACACGCATATTATTTTCGTCTCACACGAATACGTAATTAATTTCTCGAGGACACATCTCGCATCTGGTTATGAGCACTGTCTGCAGGCAACTGAACTGATTTCAAGTGCCCAAACTTTGTAAATTTCTGTATTTCAAGTCTCTGATTGGCTATTTTTACTCCAAAAGAATACCTTCATTTAAGTAAAACTTTTGCTGGTTGTTGATTGGCTATTTTTATAAACTGTCACTAAAATCACATTAATGCTTCCAAGAATCACAAGTAACATTTAAACTCTCAAACTCATAATTGCCTCAAGGTTACCTCATTGTTACCTCATTGTTAGCAACGCTTAACTTATTATTCTTACAGCTCCTACATTATTAAATCACGTAATACATTCATAGAACATTATTAAACATGCTTACAATAATATAAGCATATGCAATGACTGTTACATACATTTTACAAATTATTACATATACATATTGCTTCTAGGCGGGCTGTTATTGAATTTACATATTATATAATTAGACTCAAATTATTTAAGTGTTAAAAATACTGCCTCAAAGCAATGTAGAGTTTGAAGCCGTTTTCGGCATGACAACCTTGATACCGCACGCTCTTCAGATTCTTATAACCTTTAATGTTACTTGCTCTGTTGATGAGTTTTATGATGCCATCTCGTAGCTTCCTCTGAGTTGTCTCGTGCACCAGCTGCTATAATGGTATAGCTATGAATTCTTTATCGCAGGGTATACATGAGTATATTTTGAAATCATAAGGCCAGTTGATTTAACTGATAAATTTTAATGTTGACTAAAATGCTTAGTTTATGAAGAGTCGCGACTGTTGAATTTATTAATCAATTACTTCTATAACAATAATTAAACGAAATGTCAGTTGCGTAAGTCACAGAAATAATCCCTCTCAATAAAGGCTATAGGTAAATCCTTCAACCACTAGCGCATTCATGTGTGCTACTCAAAGTTAAAAATCTGATGTGTTGCAGTCACGTGACTTTCTCTACTCTTGTAAATTTATTTTCACAAACACTTATTCTCCATCTCCTTCAGGTTAATCGAGATACACACTTGTAGAATTTCTAATTTTCTTGTATATGCAAAGGGAGTATGATAGGCTTTAAGCGATAATCAAATATTTTAAAAGCTGGCTACTGGTATAAGTATTGGAAAATTCAAACAACTAACAAGGAATATCTCGGAAATAGTTCACTGGACAAAAAAGTTATGTAACATAAATTGTGTGTTTTATCGAGATCTACATTTTTTGTGTAGTAAAACGTTGTCTATATCTTACGGTTTACCAATTGTGCGAAAGCCATTCAGAATGTAGAGGACTTTTGGGGACATTCCCAGAAAATTTAATATATAAATTTCATTTGACATCAAAATATCTTAAACATGTGACATTTTAATCAAAATCGTTGTAGACATTTTTGAGAAAATCAAAGTATTCGAAAAATGTTCGATGTAAAGGGTAGTCTGGGTGGGATATTTTCTTGTAATCTTAGTGTTGCATCATTGGAGGATACTAAACTCAAATGCCAAGTTTGATAGTTATCCGACTTTTCGTTTTTGAATTATCCTATTCACAGACAGACAAACACATGGACATGTTTATAAAAATTGTCATTTGGATTCGGGGCGTATTTTAAGGTGACATATCGCTATCGAATTTACTTCCCCTACTTACTATACGTAGTAGAGAAAGTAAAAATTACACACGAGAGTAAAGAATATCTCTTTTTTTTTGGGTAGTGGACGGGTGTAGGAAAGAGATTTGGTGGAAAGGAATTGAAGGGAGAAGTGAGGAGAGGTGGTGGGGTTCCGCATAGCACCCCCTATAGTGCGGAAGGTGAGCTGTCAGCTTATTTCGCTTGTAGTGGGTGAAGGAAATAACCGGGAAACAGACATGACCAAGGCCCTGACTACCCCCCAGGGAGTGGATTGGGATTGGATAAGGGTTTCATTGGACTTTATTGTGCAAAATTCGGTATGGTAGAGCGACCCCGAGAGGTGCGCTTAGTTTTTTCTGTAGGGTCTGGTAGCATATATCCGTTGGCTTTATTGTGATACCAGGAGAACGCGAAGTTTGTCCTGACCACTCCTCAGGTCCGAGAGTACCGGAGTCCATTCGGCCGTCGTCGTGATCAGGACATTCACGAGTTCCTTGAGCCCTGTCAGTGTAAGCTTAAGCTCCTCCAGACAGTCTGTTGGATCTGGCGGTGTTGACGTCTGCGGGAGGCAGGCGAAGGATCCGCCCAGGCCGCTGATGACTGGTTGGCGTTGTCTAATCACTGGAGGCAGCTGGTGATGAAGTTTTGGAAAGCGGTTTTAGAAGGGGTGGTGATGGCGTGAAGGACCTGTTTGGCGGCTTCTACGGCGACAAGAGTTGGTGTTCGGTGTTGGCAGAGTTGACAGCGGTAATGGCGTGCAGATTCAGTGGCGGCTTGGCGGTGGAGATGATGATCCGAGTTGGCGGAGTTGACGGCGGTGGTGTGTGATGCGATGAGTTCTTCCTGTAGAGAGATGCGGGAGCCGATGTTGAGGACCTTCGTGTGGAGATCCTGGACCGCATCTCGAAGGGTGGTGTCGGTGATGGCCGGAGCTGAAGGTGGCGTTGGCGTCGGAGAAGCCGCTGGAGCTGTGTTGGTGGTTTCAGGCGGTGGCATTCGATGGCTTCTTGGGTAGAGAGGGCACTGCGCCTGCCCGGTGAAGTGGCCGTAGCCGTTGCAGGAGGCGTAGTACCTACGTCGGTGGCTGAGGTCCTGTCTGGTGCACTGTGTCAGCAAACACGGTGCTCCGCGAGTCACGAATGTTTCACGATTGCATGTTCGATTTAGAAGCGTGCTCATTAAGCTCCGCCCATATCCTTATCACCTTTCCTCACCGCGTGGTCTAATCTTGCAATCCTACGTATGCCTTCTTAGTTTGTTGCTAAGGCATACCTCTTCGAATCTCAGAATTTCATTACCTTTCTAATTTACAGAATTTCTGCCTACGTGACTTTTTAAACGTATTGAACCTCTCACTGCACTTTTATGCTAATGTCTTCTGCACATGACTTGCTAATTACCTTTTTCTTTCCGGACAAATCTTTCAGCTCAAACTTATTATATTATACATTGATTTAATTAACGGAAATTATTTCTTTAATTGATTGTTTATATCATCCCGTAATAATTACGGCATTAATATAAGTATTGAGTAATTCAAAACAAAGAGTGACTTTGTCGGAAATGGTTAATGTCACAGCAATTTTTATTTGACAAAATGTGTATTTTAACGACATATACATTTATCATATAGTAAAAGTTTTTCGCTTTTACAGTTTACTAGTTGGACAAAAATCATTCAGTATAAAGTCGATATCACAGGCGATTGGTAGAAAATTCAAGATGTGCATTTTAGTAGTCACGTAAAATCTTAAACATACGCTATTCAATCTAAGACATTAAATCGATCTTTGAGAAAATCAAAATTAATGAAACTGATCGATATTGAGGTTAATTTACTGTGGGGGATTTTCATGAAAATCTCTTTGTCGCATCCTTGCAAGATTCTTTCCGTCTTTTTTATTATGCTATACGCACACATTTGCATTTTGTGGAAAATATTTTTTTGGTTCAGGGGTCTAAAAATATACTGTGATACAACGGCTATGGCCCAAGGGTATGGAACGGGTGGTCGGTGAAAAAAACGTTAATTTCCTCTCATCAGTGTAAACGCCGTGCGCGCTATCGGCAGATAAAGAGACCTCCTGGAAGCTGCTTCTCCCCTACTCTTCCTCCAGAAAGTGTGTGATAATACTTCTGGAACGTTCGAGGACTTGTGGAAATATTCCACTAACTATATAAGCGAGCGCTCTCGCGGGAGTGAATCAGTCGAGTAATTGCGAGTCGATTGTCAGTTGAGTTGATCAGTTAGTGAGCTAGTGAGTTGGCGGGTGATATTCCCTTGTAACATCAAGAGCGATTCTCTAGCGAGTTGGTGACCATTGTTTTGACGTGCAACGAGTGCTACTGTGCAGCGGTAGGTTGTTGAGGTCTTGTGTTCGACTCTCGAGTGAAGTAAACCATCGGGCGTGAAGAGGCGTCATGAAGGGAATGGAGAATTAAACTAGTTCACTTTAGTGAGGTAGTAGTGTGGGCGAAGTAAACTGCCAGTGAAACTGAAGTAGATAAGAACTTAAAATAGTGACAGTGAGAACTGAGAGAAGTGACAGCTGCGAAACTGGACGATGTCAATATATTTTCGATGAAATTATTGTGTAGAATTTTGGGTGCAGTAGAATATCTCCTATACTTATTTTAAGTAGCCCCTAGAGAAACAAAAGCATTGGTTATAAGGCAGTCCCAGCAAAATTAAAAAATAAAAATAAAAAAGCTCCAACATGCGTATTAGTTTAGGTTTGTGTACCAGGATATAAGCAGAGAGTTTTGTTGCAAACATTTGCATTATGGAGTTAAATTTATAACGTATTTCTTCTTCTTTGTCTGTTTACGCTCACTGTTCGCGTTTACACCCCCAGGATTTGTAAGCGGGTGCTGGGGTGAGATGCCTATCAAGGAGCACAGACTAAGGATCAGAGAGAACAACCAGGATGGGTGATCAGTCCGAAGCCATGTATATGAGAGCGAGGAGGGACTTGATATAAAATGACGGTGAGATGAATGAAAGGAAACATGATGACGGAGCAATTAGTGGAATGAATGGCGGGGATAATCGGAGATCCCGGAGAAAATCCCACCCAGACGCCGTTTTGTCTCATAAAACTCTACATGTGGTATGCTATGTATAGCGTATTTCTCAGTTGAAAATTATTTAGGCAAGTAATTTACAATAGTCCAAGACAAACGTGTCCAGTGAGCTTTCTCTCTTTCTCTCTCTCCCTTTACACACTCACACAGATGGTTTTGTTATGAATACAAAGTTATCAAATTTGATCTCAAAGTCTTGTTTATTGCAATCAATAAAACAAATACAACCGGATTATTTCTAAGCCTCCTACATCATATTCTTGTTTGCCCTCTGGCCTAAGCTATATTTACGTGAAAGTAGTGAAATCTGGAGTGGCATTATCCCAGCACGCAGAGTTCATTATGACAGCTGTAATTTTCAAGTTTATCAGGCCTCGGCGAATAAATCACTCGACAAAACCCTGGAAATAGTCGGCCCTCAACTTCGTAGCAAACACGCATACCGACACGTCGCTCGTATATCATTGATACCAGGCCGCGTTTTCTCGGCCCCGTTTCCCTCTAAATTTTTCAGCACTGTGTGCCTGTATCTCCTGCCACTCAGGAAGTTTCGCAGGCAAGTGCGTAATGCCTCATATGCGATGAAAAATAAATTCCAGTGGCAAAAATGAGCAAAAACCACGACGTTGATATTTCATGTCCGTATCTGTAGCCTCCCCCAAAATAAATATATTGGTGAATGAACATACAACAATTATTTTTTACCATGACTATTGTCATTCGTAAAGTAAAGCATTTTATCTTTAAACATATAAGTAGACTTATTAATTAGTTAGAGTGGAGGATTTTCAGTCCTAACAATAAACTTGAAATGCTCCAAATGGGAAGTTTTTGCAGAGAAGTGCCATTGCTCCTCTAATTCCCTAACCGAGGATTGGGTGTGCGTCGGGACCTCGCACTTCTCTATGCGTCGAACACTGCGCCGTTGGTGGCAGTACCAGGTTCGATGCCCGCTCGGGTTGGTGTCGAACGCGGTGTAGTGGCTTCGTCTTGTTGTTCTGGCTGGTTGATTCAACTATACAGTGATTCTCGCTGTTACCCTGGCTAGTTGGTTCTCAGCGGTGATGTTTGCATGGACTCTGCCTATCATGATTGTTAATAAGCTCGTCCATCTCAGTGGTGGTACTAGGAGCTCAGAGGAGAATTTACTACTCACCATAATGTTTGGTTTATGGCTATTTATTGTGACTTCTTCAATATAACACTACATAATGTTTCTGTTCACTTATTACTTTTTATAGGACACCATTTGCGCGCCAACTTTGTTTGACGGAGTATCGTGGATTCCTCGTCTGTATCTAAAAGTCAACTGTTTTGAACTGTTTTGACCACAATCTCCGACCTAAAATTTTGGAATCGGATTTTCTATTGGTCAGTTTGTATATATCATGTGACCTTTTTCCCGGTCTTCTCTTGGTAAACTGCCGTTCTGTGTTATTTTCCTTCACTACATACTTCCGGAGCGGAAACAAATAGAGTCATAAAACCTTACCCTAGACTAACACAAAAGATCACGTTTTCGCTGCAAATGCAAACAGCATATTTCTACCCTAACTGCAGAGTTCAAGACATTCTAAACTTAGTTAAACAGGAACATTATGTACACGACAAATATTACATTATACAGAAATTACTATTTACATGGTTTTCACATTGTACACATAGATCCTTTATACATCAAATTACACACTGAAAAAATTAGCACATAATAAAATTAATTCGGGCACATTCTGTCTCAGGTGTGGGAATTTACAGGCTAAGCCAGACATACCTGGCAACTTTCTATGATGCGGATAGTCGGACTTTACGGCAACTCAGTGATAATAGAACATAATCTCCTTGGAGGTAGGTAAACCGAAGAACAAAACACGAGATGTGTTAAATATTGATCCCTTCCAGTTGTAACTTAAGAAATTAGAAAACAAATCAGTTTCATCACCATTCCAGTGTTCCTTGTTACTTTATAGGTCTCTCGTTCGCCCGCTTCTTACTTATATCTGCCAGGTATGGGGAGCCGCCCACACTTGTTATCTGTGTCGTCTCCAGGTTATACAGAACCCCTTCATGCGCATTGCTGTTTATGCTCCATGGTTTATTCGTAATCTCCAGCTCCATCACGAACTAGGACCCTCACCTCTTCACGATTTCATTCGCAGTATGGCCTGCCGTTTCTTTTCCAGTCTGCAGGACGTTCCAGGAGCAGTGCACTACAACATCGGAGCCCGTACACGTCATCCCACACGCTTGAAGAGAAAATTACCGCAGGGTATACTTCTGGTGCTGCCTCTGATTCTTCTGACTCCAATGATTATTGCTCTTACACCTCAAATTTGACTTTGTTCTGCGTGTTATGTTGGTGTTGCAACCTAATGTAGTTATGGGGCGCTATGTGAGCCTACCCCTGCGTGTTCTTGTTCTATAATCTTCTCTTACCATTGATCTGTAAAGCATTGTACTTAGGTCGATCAACCCCCCCAAATAACAATAATCTGATGACTTACATTCAAATGACTTTTCTACTCCCTGTTGTATTCTTACAAAAGGTTATTCTTCTATCTACTTCTGGTTAATACTGAGAATTTATCCAGTTTTCCAACTGTCTCTCAGTTTACAATGTCAATTTTTGCAATTCTTATCTGTCATCGTTTTCTTTTTGTGTTGTTCACTTCATGTTTCACTGTGGTGTTCTCTTCGCTCACACTATCACTCCACTAAGGTGATTTAGTTCACTTCTTCGTCACTTTACTTCCTTCGTGAACCAGCTTCTTTACCCAGAACGTTTCACTTTACTCGGAGTCGAACACAAGTCCTCAACAACCATCTCTCCACGGTAGCATCGTTACAGGAGCCTTCCCACTCGCTCGGAGAATCGTCTTAATGTTGCACTAAAAAGCAGTTATGAACTCGCTCGCACACTGGCTGGTTGACTGACTGAACTCCACTTTGTTGCCCTCGACTCACAACTCGACACGCACTAACTCGCTAATTACTGCAACTAACTCACATCTGAGGGAATTTCCGCGAGATCGCTCGTTTATATAGGTACTGGAATCTTCCAAGGAACCTTCTAGAACTATTTCGACAACTTACTGCAGGAGGAGGAGATGAGAAAGCTCTAGTTTACTCGGACCTCTCGGCGCCCATCTCCCGTTAACCTTGTGCCATAGCTGCTGCGTCACAATACAGTGTATAATTCATTTACTCATTGCGTTCTATATATTAGAAGAAGGCAATAAGTTAAAGCGATAGTAAAATCTTTTCATAGCCCGTCGCTATATGATAGCTTCAAAATTGTTTTTTTTCATGAACATGTAAAGAAAATTAAGAAAGAAAGAAAGAAAACAAAAAACGATAGCGCTGTGCGAGACAAGTATAATGCATCGAAAACTCAAACCAATAACATAGAATATCCCTGAAATGGTTAATCTCACAAAAAATGCGTTCGACAAGATCAACATTTCTTCTGCAGTGTGGATTAGTGTATCTCTTAAGGCATAGCAATAAGAATTATACAAAAAGTGGTTCGGAATAAAGAGAATCTCACAGGTTATTCCAGGAAATTTAAGATACACATTTTATTTGTCATAAAAATAGCTTAAATATATGGTATTTTAATAAAACGTATTAGAACCGTCTTTGATAAAATACAAACTATTCTTACTAAATCTTATTTTTCGATATACTTCATTTTAATCGAGATAAACCTTTGCAGAAATAGCTGCATTACACATTTCGTTATGGATACAAAGAGAATTGGACACTATATTCTAGCCTTAAAATTCTACACCGTTTCCATGCAATCGTGAGAAACAACTGAAATTCGACAGGACTTAAAAAGAATTACAAACATTGAAAAATATTAACCATTAATAACAGATATCTCAGAAACGGCTTGTGTCACAAGATACGTGTTTAAAATAAATTTTGTGTGTGTATTACGTTTTATGGCTAAACGTTTACCAGTAATGCAAGATATACAAAAGTTTTTCCGAATGGTGGATTTTACAGAATATTTCCAGAAAATTCAAAGTATACATTTTATTTATTATGTAAATATCTTTAATATATGGCATTTTAATCAAAATGGTTGGTTCATTTTTACAAAATAAAGAATTTTGAAAAATGTTCCGTGTATAGAGTAATTTGGTGTGAAGGGATTTTCTTGAAAATCTTCGGGTCGCACCTTTGGCAGCCACTGAACGAAAATACTAACTTTGGTATTTATCCGACTCTTCGTTTTTGAGTTGTGTGTTCACAGACCACACACACACACAGGACCTTTTTATAAAAAGGCTCTGTTTTATTCAGGGGGCCTCAAAACAAGCATTCTCGATGAAATCTCGGTTACAAATTTTTGGGTGAAATGCAGTACCTGATTTTCCTACTAGTACGGGATAGCGGAAGTAATACAACGAAAGAGAACAGGTTTAGGGTTTTGCCACTAATATTATCTTTTTGAATATTTAGTCCCTTTGATATAAAATCCTTAACTGATATTCTAACTACACAATCTATTTGAGAAACGTGTTCTATGACACTATATGGATTATGAGGTCCCTGAACTATAAACATTCATGTAGGTATGTTTAAATTTTATTTACATAAAAATTCTGATCAAAGCTACGTACTCTTTCCTGATATACCACCCTATGAATCAGAATTTAATTAAGGAAATTTTACTACTGTAGCTATATATAGCAATATGTTCTAAACATTTTCTGAAAGTTCCTTAACCCAAGCTGTGATGGAGTATGGAAATCAAATGACAGAGGTACAACTATGAACAGCCGGTATGAAAGTTAAATGAGGCTAAAGAAATGAAACAATCTTTTAATCCAGAGGTTCTGCGTTCGATTCCCGGTGGAGGGTTTGCATTTTTCTTTAATAAGAATTATACTCTATCCTCCCTATAGTCTAGAAGTATGGAAGAGAGGCTGGGTAGGTGGGTGGGTGCGTGCGTGCGTATGTGTGTGAATTTAAGGACAGCCCATAGATTAGTCCAGACAAAGAGTGAACACCATCACTATGAGCAATTTTGCGAAAGGTAATGCAGCTTATGTCCGAATTATAACCTAATATGTTAAAGGCGCCATTTAAATGATACAAATTGGGGCAGTATTTTTAACACTTAAATGATTTCAGTCAAAATATATAATTTTACAGCCCGCCTTAAAGCAATATGTGCATGCAACAATATATAAAAAGTGTATATTACAGTAATTGTATATGTTTATATCACTGTATACATGTAATAATGTTATCTGAATGTATTACGTAATCTAATAATGTACGAGCTGTAAGAATAATAGGTTAAAAGTTCTTAACAATGAGGTAACAATAAGATAACCTTGAGGCAATAATGAATTTGAAAGTTTAACAATACAACTTGTAATTCTTGGAAGCAATAATGTAATTTTTGTGACAGTTTATAAAATAGCCACTCAACAACCAGAAAAAGCTTTAGTTAAATGAACATAATCTATTGGACTGGGATTAGACAATCAGAGACTTGAAGTACAGAAATTTACAAATTTAGGCGGTAGAAATTTAGTCAGTTGCTTGTAGACAGTGCTCATAACTGGACGCGTTGCTAGCAGACAGTGTTACTAATCAGACGCGAGATGCGTCCTCGAAAAGTATAATACGTATTAAGTGTGAGATGAAAACGGTTTACGTGTTAAAAAGTGCAAGTAATTAATTTAAAAAAATCTCACAGCGCTCTCTATATAAGTGAAGTGTTATTTAAATCGCGTCAAGAATTAATAAAAGGAGTGAAGTTAAAATTATAATCTGTGTAAGCCTACATTCTTCAGTCGCACCACAACCCTACAAACAGAAACATTTCTCTAACAATAATAGTTACGCAGCCGAGGCAAACATAAATATATAATATTTAAAGAAATAGTCAAATTACAAAGTTAATATTTTTTAAATTTTGGAGCGAAGGCTACCGGAAACTTTTTACTATACGTGCGGTTGCAACTACTGTTTGGCTCCCCAATATAAGAACTACAATACAACTCCTACTTCAAAATATAAAACACATTCTTGGTGATTAGTCTATTATCGATTTCAATCACTAAAGCTGCATCCTTTCTATAAAAATAGATGAAAATTCTAAAATAATTCAATGGAATATTCAGCGTGATTCCGTAATTATTGATATAAGTATGTAAATAATTAAATCAAGAAATGATAGGAAGAGAAATGATTGCAGTAAATAACTGTTGTATATTAAATCAATGTTTAATGTAATAAGCCTGAGTTAAAAGGTTTGTCCGGGGAGAAAACGTAATTAGCGAGCAAAGTCATTAATAATAACTCAGGAGCGAACGCGTTAGCACAGTTAGAGTATAGTTCAGTACGTTTGAAAGTCAGGCAGATCAGAAATCTGTAAAAGAGAAAGGTAAATGAAATTCTTAGATTAGGGGAGGTACCCTTAGCAATAGGATTGGCTCCACGCGAGAAGGAACCTTGGTGGTATAAGGTAGGCAGAGCTTAAGTAATAAAAGATCGTGTACAACCTTAAGGACTTACAGTTCGTAACGCCTTAGACCGCGCTGAGTTATCAGTTACTTAGCGGTAGCCGCGAGAGGTTTTGCCGTAAGTATTTTAGCCACTGACGTCAAATTACTCTTCTAATTTCTTTTATTGCGGAACCAATTATTTCAAACCATAAAACTGATACTGTGGAAGTTAACATGTATACCAGTTCAATTTTTACAGTTTTGAGTGTTACGATTCACATTCAGCTTCAGTCTTTATTTTCAAACAGTCGACAACTCGCTTCAATAACTCAAGTATTAGATCACATTAAATTTTTCAGTCAATTTAAAATGTTGTTGCCTTTTACGCTGAGCCCACCCGTACTCTGAGAAAACGATCTCATATCCAACCACTGTAGCACCGGCAGCAGAATCAACAGCAGATATTGAAGCCGACGTCAAAAAATGACACTTGTCATTCGTCGTCAATTTAGCAACCATCGCGGCATTGGAAACTGCTTCTAGTGTTAAGAATTTAGTAAATTTGATTGACCACACGAAAAGAACCAATGCCAGATGAATTTTTCTTTCTTTTACAAAACCTCGTTATTCCATTCGCAGCAAAACTGGTTGTGCACGCGGATTTAAACGAAAATCCATTGGGTCGAGCGCGAAAACTGGGAGATTCATAACAGTGAAAGAATAACTTTACAGGGCTTAAGCTATTATTTAGTACCACGGAATAATACAACAGACATGATTTTTACGTTTAGATTTGCAGTATTCAGTCCTAAAGTGGAATTTTTGGTTTCGAAATCATACTGAAAATGTAGGACTGGTGCAAGGAAAGAAAACAAGGTAAATCTTGAAATGCTTAAATAATTTACAGTGCTCGCTGTCACACATATTTTTAGTTTATCTAATATTTACGTACAGTAGGTAGTGGAAGCTTTTCATTATAATAACATATTTTGTGTCGAGATTTCGCAGGAAACATACAGGTTGAGGTCTTCCGAACACACTTAGCTACCCCCATCCGCAGAAAATATGTCACACATACACATGGTGAGAGGGTATCCACTACTAACCCAAAAACGCTAGTCCCTACTAACATAGCTTAAATATTTTAAATATATCATTTAATTATTCACAACAAATACAATTGTATTGCCATCCTACAACAGAAATGTAATGAAAAAATCTGATGTGTTACACTCACATGACTTTCTCTACTCTTATACAAAGTATTTTTACAAACGCTTATTATCCATATGCTTTATGTTAATCCAGATGTCATATCCGTTCTTTTGTTTCTCATCGAATATGCCAAGAGTGTTTAAAATATCAAATCCAGCATACATATAGCGGGCTTCTTTTAAACATTTAAGTGTTCAGTGTCTTATATGCATCTATGTAGTTACAACAAAATACCTATAGAAATAACTTTGCAAACTAGTATTATAAGTAGCAAAAAAAATAATTCTAGAAATGATTTAAAAACATATGGGAAAATAGGCAGGGGGTGTTAAAGGTCGTGCGATTCATTTGAAATCGTATCGTAAATATCACAATGGGTAGAAGGATCATTTGTAATATGCATGTTCAATATAGTATATCTAATTTTCTGGAAAAGTGTTGCGTGTGTACCACTATGAGGCAGTGTTTTATATCACAACACTGTGAATGCCAGAGTGATTGTAGTGTAAATTAACATTATTGTATGACAATGATTTGAGATGTTTGTTAGCCATAAGCATTGTTATGAAATAAGTTTACACGGTCTCACTGAAACTGACAATAGGAGCGGGTAACAATGAAACGAGGGGGTGAGTTGTTTATCAATTAGAAGAGACAAACAAATGACGTCAGAGTAGCGCGCTTTTCTTTAGAAATGGAGGGAATATCTTCCCTAGAGCATATGTGTTCGTAATTTTGATTGGATATAAAAATATACGCTAATTTTGGCGCGCTTTATTAACCAATAGCAGCTTGATTATAATCTTTGGGCATATCGGGGTGAGGGAGTATAAATTCTGAAGACAGAGACGGGTAACGCGCAGTTCAACAGAATCATTCACGGGTTATACGTCGCGCAGTTTAACAGAATCATTCACGAAGTACACGTTATAAAATTCCACAGAATCTCTCGCGTCGTAAAGTAAGTTACAAAATGTGAAATACTCGAATTAATAATGTGCGGCAAATAAGTGATAATAGTTACATTCGAAAATATAACAGTTTCAGTCGGGCGTGTATCAAGAGTAAATATATGAAATTAATAAGTGTGACGGCAATAAAACTGTAAAAACAAATTCTTTTATCAGTGTTATCTTTTAGTAACAATTCCTTTCTGTTAACACACCCTGTTCAAGAGATTTGCTCGACTGAGTAATAATAGCTAGCCGGAGGGCAAAGAACCCAAAATTCAAAATAGTAAAACAATAACAGGCGCTCAGCAAATAAGATAACACGAACGACACCGCGACAACTTTATTGCGGTCTCATTAGTATTTATTTATTCGTTCTAATATTATTCGAGATGACTAGATTGCTTTCCAGCATTAGACGTAGGTCCTTTCGGAATAATTTAATAATTTTGCTTAATGCAGCTATTTCAGCTTAACTTTCTCTACCACGACCTAAAAGTACGTAGAGAAACTGTAGCATTATAGCAAACAATTGCAATTGGAGATTTTATAGGAAATGTGTTTTTGAGGCACCCTGTATAAGAAAATATTAAAAATCGATCCGTGTGTGTGTATTTGTATTTTATTATCACATGCTCTATTCCATAGGAATTCTAAATGTCTTTTATTACATTATATTTAACAATAAACATTGCAGTTTACAAATAATTTTTACAATATATGTATAAACGTGGGAATGGTCCATTAGATATTTATGGTATGTTAATTATTCATAACACATTAATATATAATTATTATTCCTTATTTTAATAAGTATATAGATTAATTTGAATAAGGGAAGTTGAAACTGTAATGCTTTTAATTATTCTATAATTAATCAAATCTTTGGCAGTATGTGTGTTCTGCTTTGCGTGTTCTGTGATTACTGTTATAAACTCTTGGCGTATGGGCAGTTGTCCTTTTAACATGCTTCTTAGGAGTAGGAAAAATTCTTCAGTTATTACTCCTTTCCTTGTTGCTGTCAATTGCTGGTGCCATGCATCGAGTCCAGCGTCCTTCTCTCCAATTATTAGAGATGCTTATGGTATTTTTGAGATGACATTTCATTATCTTCCAAAGCAGATTCCTTTGCTGTGTGTGTGTGTTAGAGAGAGAGAGAGAGAGAGAGAGAGAGAGAATAGCATAGCATAACTCGAAACCACGTTCGATAAATACAAGCTTGGCATATAAATTCAGTATCTTCCAACTACACGGCACAAGGATTTTTAAGTAAATTATCACACTCCACACTACCCTTTACATGCATAAAGTTTAGATATTTTGAATGTATTTTTTAGTGTTTTGATTAACTTTGAGATTTTACACGACAAATAAAACGTATATCTTGATTATATCTCTATAAAGACACAGTTTATTTCAAACAACATTTTTATGGCATTAGCCATTTCCAAAATCTCCCTTATTATTGGTTGAACATTTTCAACATTTAATTTTTTTCAAAGTGGTGCAGACATGCACTTGCTTTTCGTGACCTTCTGGAAAGACTATGGAATTTCAGTGCTATACTGCATTTGCTTTAAGTTGAATCATGTAAAGTAGAAAGAGCTAACTGCATAATCTCAAAACCTTTACTATTGAAACTTACTATTTAAAATCTGTGTTGGGTGAAACATGGAATTTAGAAGAGATCCAGCATGCCTTGGCATGAAACGAAGGCACTGTACACTGACGCTGAATAGTAACTGTTTCCACCAAGGTTTATCTTGATTAGCATGAAATAGATAGAAAAAAAGACCTATGCGATATATTCACATGCTTTTCTCTACCCTCTATCATTTATTAGTGGGTGTACAAACTATTCTTACTAAAGCTTGTTTTTATATCTACCAAATGTTTATCCAAATAAACCTTTGCAAACATAGCTACATTACACATTTAGTTAAAGATACAACTACAAATGTTTAGGAACCGGACGCTATAAGATGCCTTAAAATGTCATACTGTTGAAGGGATCTTAAAGTCTGACCAAGAAATGAGCTCAGCCGGTACAGCAACTGCCTGTTGTGCGAGGGGTCCCGGGTTCGATTCTCGACTAGGAGGTGGGAATTTTTCTCTAGCCAAGATTAATCGTATCCTCCCCAGAGTCTGGAAGTATCAATGAGAGTGTGAATATGTGTATGATCAATGATTAAAAAACCAATAGTGCAAGAAACCAAATCGCCAATAAGTTCCAAAGGAAATGCCGCCAATAAGACCAATGTAGTTAAAGGCGGGGTGGGGTATAAATGCAATTGAAAAACTTTGATGTGTTACGCTCGCATAACCTTCTCTACTCTTGTACAAACTATTTTTACAAACGCTTATTCTCCATATGCTTCATGTTAATCGAGATATAAAGATGTTAATCTTTTCTTGTAGATGCAAGGGAAATTAGTAGGCTTTAAGCTATAGTCAAATATTTTAAGAGCTGGTTGGTATGTGTTGTATTCCATTCCTTTTGCATTACCAGGACAAAAAAATTGAATAACGAATTTGGGAAAAAGTATAAGTATTGGAAAATTTAAGGGAATAACAAGCAATATCTCGAAGATGGTTCACTCAAAAAAAATGTATATGACATAAATTGTGTATTTTAACGCGATCTACATTTTTTGTGTAGTAAAATTTTGTCTCTCTCTAATGGTTTACCAGTTATGCAGAAGTCATTCACAATGAAGAATACTTTTGGAGACATTCCTATAAAATTCGAGATATACATTTTATTTGTCATGAAAATATCTTAAACATATGATATTTTAAAAAATTCGTTACAGCCATTTTTGAAAAAAATTAAAAATTTCGAAAAATGTTCCATGTAAAGGATAATCTGTTGTGGGGGGATTTTCTTGAAAACCTTCCTGTCGCATCTCTGGAAGATACTGAACCTAAATATCAAGTTTGGTGTTTATCCGGCTGTTCGTTTCTGAGTTATGCTGTTCAAAGACACACACACACACACACACACACACACACGCACAAGGACTTGTTTCCAAAAATGCTTTTTGGAAGCACAAAAAAGTTATTTGAAATAAATTGTGTGTTTTAAAGAGTTCTAAATGTTTTTGTAGTACGTTTTCGTATATGGCTTAACGTTTGCCAGTTTTACAGGATTATACAAAAGTCTCGGACGCTATTTTAAAAATGTTTTTTATGGCAAGGGACCTCAAAACATATATTTCCGGTGAAATCTCGACATCCAGTTTTTGGGTTCTTTAGCACTAAAGATAAAATCCTTGGCCATTATCCAAGAAAAAGAATTATTTAGTAAGTTTTTAAAAGTACATGGGTAGTAATGAGAGGGGGAGGGAGAGGGAGGGAGGGAGGTAGAGGGAGGGGGAGAATGTGGATGGAGAGGAGTGTCACTTCATCACTGAGTCCATCAAATCAAACGGAGCTGTAGGTATTATTACTATTGGAATAAAAACAATGAAGGAAATTTGTTGGCATTAACATAGGGAAAATAGGAGCTTAAAACTGGCACGCTTTGTGATTAGTGGGATATTCTGAATAGCTGATGACAGTCAAGTTGTGAACATCGAGTAAATGAAGATTTATGCGAGCTGTTAGCGAAAATAAGTAAATAAGTGGGGACACATGTAGAGGTAATTATCACAGCAAGTGATACATATGCATGGGAAAGTGGGACCTCATCTGATAATAAACTGTTTGACTATGATATACAGTTTTCATGAAACATACGCAGACTACTTTATTCCCCTTGTCACTTTCTAGTTTTGTATAACAGCAGTAATTACGTATGACATTCTTTTCACGTTCTGTTATTATCAGTATGCCGTCTTCTTGCGTCCCATTGCTTCCTTTTTTACTTTCTCCACTGTGTATAGTAAGTAGTGGAGAGAGTAAAAATGTATTTTCTACACCGAAAAATCACCCCAAAAAATCGATGGCGAGATTTCACCGCGAATATCTGTTTTGAGTCCCCCTGACCGCTAAAAAATGCATTTTCAGAAAAAGGTACGTCTCTCGGAGTGTGTGTGTGTGTGAGAGAGAGGGAGGGAGAGAGAGATTGAGCGCGCGCGTCTGTGAACAGCATAACTCAAAAGCAAAAATTAGGATAAACACCACACTTGCTGTATAAGTTCAGTGACCTCCAAAGATGCGACAAGATGATTTAAAAAAATCTGATGTGTTAAACTCACATGACTTTCTTTTCTCTTGTACAAACTATTTTTACAAACGCTTATTCTCCATATGCTTCATGTTAATCGAGATATCGAGATGTTAATCTAATTGCTAATTTTCTTGTAGATGCAAGGGGAATATGGTTGTATTAAAGCGATAGTCAAATCTTTTAAGAGCTGGTTGCTATGTGGAGTATTCCATTCTCATTGAAAATTTTAAGGGAATAACAAGCAATACCTCGAAAATGGTTAACTCAATAAAAAAATGTATATGACATAAATTGTATATTTTAACGCGATCTACATTTTTGTGTAGCAAAATTTTATCAATCTCTTATGGTTTACCAGTTAAGCAAAAGTCGTTCACAATGAAGAATATTTTTGGAGACATTCACAGAAAATTCAAGAAATACATATTATTTGTCATGAAAATATCTTAAATAAATGATATTTTGATCAAAATCGTTAGTCATTTTTGAGAAAATTAAAATTTTCGAAAAATTTAGCATTTAAAGGGTAATATGGTGTGAGGGGATTTTCTTGAAAACCTTCGAGTCGCATCTCTGGAAGATACTGTCCCTAAATACCAAGTTTGGTGTTTATCCGACTGTTCGTTTCTGAGTTATGTTGTTCACAGACAGACACACACACGGACATGTTTCCAAAAGTACTTTATATGGATTCAGGGGGGCCTCAAAATACGTATTTCTGGTGAAATCTCGGTATCGAATTTTTGGGTGGAATACAATACTTCCCCTACTTACTATACGTAGTAGAGAAAGTAATACGCTTTCGTATGAATACCTTTTACACCCATTGACATATGATACAGGATAGACACAATTGTATGAATGTAATTCCTAACAGCTTTTTTTTTTGCTTACTGTACTTTTAACGGCGCTGTGTCCCTACATATTCCGTATGAATGAAAACAGATTATTTACGGCGTTGAGACTGTAACATAAAAAGTCTCATGCAATTCACAAGGACGACTTTCTCTACCTATATATCTATACTATGTGTCTGTTCGAGTATGAATGTTTTTATAAGTAGAGAAGGTCGTCTGCGTGAATCACATCAGACTTTTTACGTTTTATTTCTCACTGCACCCATCTGAATTTGGCTCCGGATTTTAATTGCTTTATTTTTCTTAATTTCTTTTGTGTGTGAGCGTTTATCCCAAGTTTCTCCCCAAGCGGAAAACATCCCCTTAGGTTATAAAGCAAGAAGTTAGTTTCCAGTCTGTGTTCTTCAGATGTGGAAGAATTTGTAGATTAAGGATAGCCGTAAACTTTAACATCGGATTACAAAGAACGTATTTCTGACACTACCTTTTACCTTAGCGCGGTCTGGTGGACTACATGGTGATATATTTTACATGAAATAGTCTTTCAGGGACTACATATTTGCATCAGTTAAATTAACTTAGTTGGGCGACAGTTTTTTTTTTTTTGCCCGCTCTTTGCATTGCCCGCAGCTGTATACACATTGTATTGAATAAGTTTTTTCCAATGTTTCAGACCGGTACCTCCGGGTGCTATACAGTTTATTACATGCACCACCAGGTAGTCATTTTCCCTGACGAGTCTCCAGGGACGCGTACTTTTCCACGTTTCTCATATAGTCTAGTGAAGAATGGTGTCATGCTAACAACGCTTGCGTTGCAAAAAGTTGGCGACCTCGTGCTGTGCCATACGGTATTCTAAATGAGAACCACCGACCTCAAAGAGTAATGTTTGCTTTTTGTACTGCATCGTTTCCGAAAAACGTTTCCATAAAACAACAGCTAGAGTTTTTCAGGCAATGAAACAAAGGCGTTACTGTGTTGATGATTATTCCCTTAGGACACTGATGCTGAACGTTTTCTGACGTACATTGACTTCAAAAAATATTTGTCTCTACTTAAATAAACAAAACAAACATGGTATAGGCACACGACTTTCTCATTCAATTCCTCAAAATATTATTGCAAACCTTATTGTGTTTTTAAAAGCAGCTACCGCCTGTGATAGAAGTCAAGTCTGCACCTGGATTTGTTTGGATATGTGTGGCCAGGCATTATCATTCATTGTTTGCTCACAAACCTCGCACAATTGGCGATGAATGTTTGCTGGCGTAACATTTCTCGCTTAAAAAAAGGAATCACTGATCTGACTTCACAGTCGGCGGGTCGTTTATTCCTTTGAGCATTTCGAAAAGATCTAACAACAGGAAAACACAAAGTGACGATCACTCACAGCTGCGACTGACTTCCTAATGATTGGAGGAAGTGAGCAAAATCGCGACTGCAACGGCAAAATATTAAAGTTGTACTTACTTTAAAAACGCTCCTCGTTTCATATTACTTGATATAAACATTTGCAGAAATGTTTTAATGGTTTAGGGTAATAAAGTAGGCTTAAGCCATTGTCAAATCCTTTAAGAGCTGGTCGCTGCCTGATGGCTTTGAACCGTTCTCTTTGCTGGACACGAGAAGAAGAAGAAGAAGAAGAAGAAGAAGAAGAAAGGAAAAACAAAAGAAAGAAAAAAGCAATAATGATTTTCTACTTGAAAAGTATAGGTATTTAAAAATTCAGACCAATAACAAAGATTATATGTGAAATGGTTTAGCCTCTCGCAAAACAAGATGGTTTACTTGACATAAATTATGTGCTTTAACGACATCGTTTTTTTTCTGTAATACAATTTTGTCTTATTCTTTTACGGTTTACCAATATAAAAAAGCGTTAAAATAAATGAGTCTTCGCAGGCTATTATCAGAAAATTCAACATATACATTTTATTTGTAATGAAAATATCTTAAGTATATGGCACTTTAATCAATGTGAAGGCTATTTTGGGTTGCGGGGATTTTCTTGGAAATCTTCGTGCAAGTTTGGTATTTATCCGACTCTTCCTTTTTGAGTTCTGCTCTCCACGTCCACGTACACACGACATTTTTCTAATTCTTTTTTGGCGGGGAGCTCACGGGTCTTAAAAATGTATTTATGTGAAATTTTGGTATACAATTTTTGGGCGGAGTACGTTATTTAACAAATACTGACTGCCTCTATGGTCCGTTGGTTACCATACTAGCTTCCAAATTCAGAGGTTCCGAGTTTCATTCCCATCTGAAGGATGGAAATTCTTCTTTAGCCAGGATTATTCACCATCCTCACTAGAGTGTGGAAGTGTGAGTGTAAGTGTGTGTGTGTGTGTGTGTGTGTGAATATAATTTTTCCATAGAAAACCGAGCAAACATACCCAAAGATGCACAGTATTAAACAAGTAAACATAATTGCCGCTGAGCAATTATTCCAAAGATAAAGTCGCCGAAATGACTTTAGACGTTAATGGCAACATATAAATGAAACAAAACTAAATATGCTTGCTTCAACTTCCTGTAAGTGCATAGTAGATGAACCAAAAACAGAAAATTAGAAAGAAAATTCAGAATATGCCTCATTAGTCATTAAAATATTTATAGCATGTAGCTTTTCATAACGTTTGTTAGAGAAATTTAATATACAGATGGACACATGCAAACACAGGGCATTTTACCTATTTTTGGAGGTTCAGAGAGCTCAAAACCTCTATTTCCGGAGATATATCAATGTAGATGGTATATAATAATTAATAATGCAAACTGAAACGCTTGAAAGTACAGAATAATAGAAGCAAAAAAGTGCCAGTTAACATGGGTCCGCAAACAAGGTGTGCGAGATTAATTATTGCGAATATGTGGTTATGAGCCGCCACTGACGTGAATTGCTTGTTCCTCTTGAGCAACTCGGAGTATGTGGTACATGCGTGATGGAGCACCGGCACATTTTGCTTCTACTGTAAGAAGAAGAAATGGTCCAAGGTGGATACGTCGAGGAGGGACTGTACCTTGGGCTCCATGATCGCCATCTCAATCCCTCGGATTTTTCTGTATAAGGTCACCTCAGAAATGTAGTGCACAGCATCCCCTTTGATATCGTTGAAGTGCTGGGTCAGAGAATTGTACGTGCTTGTCAAAAATTCCGAGATGATCCGGGGTGTTTGAAGAGTTCGAAACACTGCAGAGACCAGTGCAGTATTGCATCCAAATGCAAGTGCGACACTTTGACCACCACCTTAAACAGGGAAGAGTATTAGGTATTAATAACATGTGACATACTAAAGTAGAA
Organism: Deroplatys truncata; assembly: GCA_030765065.1. Lineage (NCBI taxonomy): Eukaryota > Metazoa > Arthropoda > Insecta > Mantodea > Mantidae > Deroplatys > Deroplatys truncata. The sequence goes on from CM060980.1 coordinate 163,936,664, forward strand.
CTGTATTCCTTGTTAAATTAAGCTAACTTTGAGCCAACTTAGAATGGCAATTATTAAACGAAAAGTCTACTTTTCAAATTCATCTGTACTAATTATGACGGTGTTGCTTAATGAAGTGGCGGCTTGTAATGAAACATTTGCAATTATCTCGTACATGGCTCGCTTGCGGACCAATGTTTACTGGAACCTTTTTGCTTCTATTATCGTATACTTTCAACTGTTTCAGTTTGTGCTATTAATTATGATACATCCTGTAGATTTTTGTATGGAAACAGTACTTCCTTTAGTAGAAGTTATTTATTACAGAAAGTAAGAGCTCTTCAAAAGAAGCTTTGATCTATCTGATATTAATTCCTTCACTAAATTTCGGATTATTACTATGAAACATATATCGAAATAGTAGAATGTGAGCCCATTCTTTCAGGTGACCTGTTTAGGTATCCAGAATGACACTTCTTGGTTAGCGCACACTTTGAGAACACGTTCGACGCGTTCCCGGCGTCTCCTCATTTATTGATGGCTCCCTCTGAGGCATCGTCTTTAATGCCTTCATCTCTCACCTAGTGGCTGGGATTTCTCCTTTCGAATTGAGTCATGAATTTTATATCAGCAGGCTGAATGGAAGACTTGTCGCCTTCGAGGTGAATTCAATCCATATCTACTCTACATATTCGCTACACATCTATTATGCATGACGTTTTTGTTTACCACGGGATTCTGTTTTCATGCTAATATCGCTTGTTATTTTTGTATTCCTTTTGTAGCTCTTTAATAAAATTGTTCTTATATTCTCAGCTAATACCATGTTACGGAAAAATTACTTACTAGGAAACAAGTATAATGCTCTTATTTATCATTTCATCCGTATGCGCAATTCCGTGGAAACCACTTGGCAATAATCTCTTCACCAGAGTTCCATTTGGAGTGGGAATAGTGCGGGGTCATCAAGGGAGAAGTGGTACGGCAGCAAGCGCACTATCCGATCAGATTCAAAATCTTGCACATGTTTTCTAGAATCCCTTTTCACTGCGGTAACATAATATTAGGCGTTTTCATTGAGTGGCTGAGGTATTATTCGGCGCGTAATAGTAGAGTTATCTTAAAATATAAAACTCGGTGGATGTATACAGTTACTCAATGTATTCGTCTGCACTTTAAACAATTCTAACAGTCAAATTACGGAAGGAAAATACCTGGTAATACACTTTGTATTTTTGATGGTTTTTAAGATACATACTTTTAACAATACATTTTTGAAAATTATGCCAAACTCTGCATTGAGTAAAGTATTGTTTGTTTGCATACATTCACACACTTTAATCGACATGTAACTTAAACTTTTGGAGAAATAAATACATGAAATCGCAAAAGGTTAACCTGAAATGAGGAATTAAGGGAAATACATTGGAACTTCCCAAATTTGAAATTTTATTCCTCCGTAAAAACAGTCCTATTTTCACCGAAAAATCAAGTAATAAACAAAACATCTGAAGTGTTGCAATCACATTACTTTCTCTAGTCTTGTACAAAGGCTTATTCTCCATCTATTTTATGTTAATTGAGATAAGCATTTGCTAATTGCTTCTATTTGATAATTTTCTTGTAGGTGCAAGGGGAATATGGCAGGCTTAAAGCGATAGTCAAATCTTTTAAGAGGTTCCATTCTCTTTGCATGTCCAGGACATAAAAAAACGAATAATGAATTACCGTTTGAGAAACAGTATAAGTATTGGAAAATTCAAACATATAGCTCGGAAATGCTTCACTCGACAAAAAAAGCACCTATCTGACATAAATTTGTGCGTTTTAGCGAGATCTACATCTTTGTGTAGTCAAATTTTGTCGATCACTTACGGTAACCAGTTATGCGAAAGTCATTAAGAATAAAGAGAAGTTTTGGGGACATTTCCAGAAATTTCAAGATATACATTTCATTTGCAATGAAAATATGTTAAATATGTATTTTAATCAAAATCGTTAGTGCTCTTTTTTGTGAAAATTGAAATTTTCGAAAAAAATATTCCATGTAAAGGATAGTTTAGAGTGGAAAATTTTCTTGAAAATCTCTGTATTGCATCCTTGGAAGATATTAAACTCAAATACCAATTTTTGTATTTATCCGACTTTTAGTTTTTGAGTTAATCTGTTCATAGACAGACACACACACACACACACACACACACACGTTTCCCAAAATACTTTATTTGGATTTAAGGCACCTCAAAAAACAATTATTTCCGGTGAAATTTTGGTATCGATTTTTTGGATGGAATGATATAAGCGACTGTAAAAATAGTTTGTACAAGGGTAGAGAAAGTCATGTGAGGTAATACATCAGATTTGTTTGCTTTAATATTTTGTACCTTTGTGTTCAGCAGCCTTCAGTTAAAGGAAGCAGAATATTTCAATAAATTATTTCTGTCTTTCTTTTGTTTTCTCGGTAGTTTTGTATGTTGGTGGTTGAGACTCTACGAGGTTATATTGATGTTGCTTGGACTTTTTCAATAAATAGGCAGCCCAAATGTGACAAAGTGGAAATCACTCAGCTGTATTCATGACAAATTATCATTACAGCTTGTGGTGTTTGTAATTGTTCAATAGTGCTTTCTTAGAACTTTTATTTTTTTATTTAATGTCCACAGTATTTTAATTGTTTATTTGTGTCTTGTACTTTCATAATGAAAGGGGGAGATAAATTAAATGAACTATATCGTCATTTGATTAAAAAACTACCTGCAATGTCGAGTAAATCAGCTAGTAGGTTATACAACGGAGGAGAGCACAGCGACCTACATATTTCTATTGTGACTATATCCCGTGTGGAAGGAATGAACTGAAGGAGCCACAGGAGGCTACAGACCGCAGAAAGACAGGTCACTGAGACGCACGGAAATCCCTAACAGTTCCAGGTTCCAAGAACCGTCCCACTCCTGCACCTGTGTAGGACTCTAGTGTCCATCGTCTTTCCTTTCAGCAATCATCCGCGTCATCTATTTGGCACCGCCATACGCCACGAAACCTTATAAGTACACCTGAAGCATCAGAAGGAAACGGAAAGAAAGGGAAATTATGGAAAGGAAATCGTAGTAGATAAGAAACCACCCCAGCATTAGACAAGGGAAGACCACGATAAACCACAGGAGGTAGACGGGAATCAAACCAGGGACCTTCTGAATGCGAGCTCACTCATTCGGAGCCATCTCGCTTTATTTGTAAATAGTATATTTCGATACTAGTGCGGTATGTTCATCACTGGAGAACGAGGAACAGTTTGAAAATAAGAAATTATCTATGCACTTAACGCATGTGTATTGTAAACTAATTAGCACTTGAATGAAAATAAAATAAATAATGTAAATAATATACTAACAGCTGTTACAAGTGTGGTTACAGTAGCAAGGTCACCAAGATGAATTGATGTGCGAATTAGCTATCGATTATCCACTACTGGTTGTTGATGTTAAAAGAATAGATTACTTGGAGCTCCTACTTGCTCGCTGCATGAATTTAGAGAAATATTGGCATCGTCCCATTACTATTAAAAAGGTATAAAAACGGGGAACAGGCCCCGAAATTCACTCATCGCTCATTTATTTTGGTTACCGTTGCATCGACTCCACGCTTCGGCTTGATTTGTAGGGTTAGGGGGGGAAATGATTAATGTGACTTGAGATAGTTACTACCTTAAATACATTTCCATGATGGGGTTAGGATATGTAGTAGTTAACTCGGAGAAAAATATTGCTAGCCATGTCGCTACTAAACATGTTGTCCTGTAACCAATTGTAGTTATTCTTCTTTAAGAAAACACTAAAACGAAACACGTGGTCATAATTTAACAAATTGCTTTCATCCACACAAACCCTGAAATAAACAGCTAGAGATAGGCTTGATTCTTATTTCCACAAGTACGAGCAACCAAGTGGACATCGAATTAAGGACACGCAGATGACCACGAGGGAGAGACCAGCTTAAGGACCACTCCCGCTACATAGTAATCATGAGAACTTGAACGGAAATTGGATGAAAAACCAACTGAAGGCAATTCTAGCGTAATCGATAGATTGACCGCCTTTCAATCTAATCTTATTTGACTCTCATGTGAAACTGAGGTAACCTTTTATACATTTATGTTTTATTGTATTTTATTTACTATGCTTTTATTTTATCTAACAATTACTTATAGTAAGTAGAAGTATGACATACAACCCAAAACTTCACATTGACATTTCATCCCTGTAGGAGAGGGTTTCTGACCTTTCAGCTGTCATTGTACGAGTGCTGAGAACCCCTAGCACTCGTGGTACTTCTGACACTATTAGAAGTACATTGGGCCGAACATCTGAGTCCCTACCAAAGGGAGCTGTGCGAAATTAAAATTAAATTAAATTTTATTTGTGGAAGCTCTTTACCTCGTATGCATTTTAGCATCTCATTTTATTTTGGCCGTGAAAAACCAGGAATTTTGCTCAGAGACCTCTTTTTCAGGCTGGAGGTTTTTTCACGTGCCGTAAATCTACGACACGGGACCAGATATGGGTAATACTTCCCTTCCGAAGGAAGTCTTGTTAAGGATTTTTATGCCCGTAAAGGTCCCATCGCCCTCTGCCAGGTACCATGGTACCTATAGACCACGAAAAAGCTATGCGGATTGGGTTGGTCTCGAGAGGGCAGTGTTTTCAGATACCTATTGGGGATTGGGTACTCTGGACGGTGACGCCCACGCGGAGTTTTGAGACACCTAAATATACTCCGGTACTAATATAGAGAGCTGGTAGAGATGTGCTAGATCATTGTCGACCCCAATGAGGTTTTTTGCAAGTCTTTCGTCTGCGGTTGAGGTGCGTAAGTGACGTATTCACTTCCGTCCCTGCGGAAGCAGGGGTGGACGTTATTAATTTTCAGGTATTGGCCTAATGAGAAACCCGACGTGAGGTTGAAGAATGTATTGTCTTTACGCTGTTTGCCCCACATATGCCGCCAAGCTTGAATAAATTATGCTCCACGTATGGATGCCAATTTGAAGATGATGGTTTGTTGCGTTGTTATTTATTAGCATCACGTATGGCGCCAAATTTGAGAAAGGTTTGTTGCTGCTACGTATTGAAAAGCCAGAAGATGTATTATGTTGTAGTTGTTACTTGCACCACGCTTTTGGCGTGAATTTGAAGTAGTTACTATTGAATGAGTTTGTATTATATTTCAACCGTTGGGGAGCCGAACTTATAATTGCAACCGCACGTATAGTACCGGTTTCCGGTAGCCTTCGCCCCAAATGTACTTCCAGGTGGCCTTTGCCCGAAGTTTAAAAATATTAACTTTGTAATTTGATTTAAGTATTAAACATTTATGTTTGCTTCGGCTGCGTCAGTATTACTGTTAGAGATATAGAAATCTTGGCAAAGCGTGATCCGACAAGAATGTAGGCTTACGCAGATTTTAAGTTTTAATTCACTCCTTTTTATTTAATCCTTGACACAAATTAAATAGCGCTTCACTGATATCGAGAGCTATGACATTCTTTTATTTAATACTTGCACTTTTTAATACATATACATTTTCGTCTCCACGAAAACACATTTAATTTCTCGAGGACGCATCATGCATCCGGTTACAAACACTGTCCACAGGCAACTGACTGGATTTCAACCGTCTAAACTTGTAAATTTCTCTATTTCAAGTCTCTGATTGGCTAATCCTGCTCCAATAGAATACCTGCATTTAACTAAAGCTTGGCTTGGCTATTTTTTATAAACTGTCACTAAAATTACATTAATGCTTCCAAGAATCACAAATAATATTTAAACTCTAAAACTCATTAATGCCTCAAGGTTACCTCATTGTTACCTCATTGTTGGCAACGTTTAACTTATTATTCTCACACCTCCTACATTATTAAATTACATAATATATTCACGTAACATTATTACACATCCATACAATAATATAAGTATATGCAATGACTGTTACATACATTTTACAAATTATTACATGCACATATTGCTCCAAGGAGAGCTGTTATTGAATTTACATATTATATAATTAGACTGAAATCATTTAAGTGTTAAAAATACTGCCTCAAGGTAAAGCCACTTGGTTGACCCCGTAAACCTTGGTTTCTAAATCGAGATTTCAACGGAAATACATTTTTAAGCTCCCCAGAACTCAAAAACTAATAAAGGTTCGTATGTTTGTGTCGGATGTATACTAAACTTCGTATCTAAGTTCAGTATCTTTAAAGGATTCGAAAAGGAATTTTTAAAGATAATTCTCCTATCGCAAAATACGCTGTACGTATGTAATTGTTGATTATCTCATAAATATATATATTAACGAGATTGATTAAAATGCCAAAATGCGTTTGAGATATTAAATATGTTGGGATATTTCCATATATAACTCGAATTTTCTAGGAGTAGCTGCCATAAAACTTTTACCATAAGAATTGGCAAAATGCTACCTCACAAAAAGTACATCTCTTTATGAAATAATTTGTTATATAAACATTTGTGATAACTATTTCGGATAATACTTGCGGTAATGTTCTTACTTTTCAAATGAACTTATTATATCTGCTAAGTCGCTATTTTTTACTTTCTGTGCTAGTTAATATACAACCGCTCTTAAAGAATATGGGACCACGATTCGGAAGAGTGAGTCCGATGTATTGTTTGTTCATCCTTAGCCATTGGAGGGCGGAGTTCTTATCTAAAAGCAACAGGCGACCGATCTGTTTTTGACTTCAACATTGCTATTTTAGCGCCATTACTCTATAGGATAGTAGTCTGTACCGAGAGAAACTTAATTTACGAAATCATGCTTTTCTAGAAATGATTACTTTTTTATAATTTGAAAGAGGATCAAGTCACTTTCAACACAGGACACTTTTGGAATTAAAGAATGTCAGGCGATAGTTTGATAATTTAATTCAGGATAATAGTTGCTGGCCTGATGCTTTCTTTAGCTATTATTATACTCAAATTGTGTTTAAGTTTAAATTAATTTACATACTAACCATATCGACCTTTTGGCTCTTGACAGAAAAATGTTTTTGCCAAAACTTACGATAATTATGATGGCAATAATGAAATAGTTCAAGGGCACATTACTCTAGTGTTTAATACCACTCTAACAGGCTAATAACAGCATTTATACTTTCTTCTACTACGTATAGTAAATAGGGGCATCATTTATTCCAGCCAAACATTTCGATGTCATATTTCACCAGAAATACATGTCTTGAGTCACCCTGAATCCAAATAAAGCATTTTTGAAAACATGTCTGTGTGTGTCTGTGAACAGTATAACTCAAAAACAAAAAGTCGGATAAATACCAAACTTGGTATTTAGAATCAGTACCTTCTTAGAATGCAACACTAAGATTTTTAAGAAAAACGCCCACCCGAAACCATCCTTTATATAGAATATTTTTCGAATTTTTTTATTTTCTAAAACATAGTGTAACGATTTTGATACAAGTACCATATATTCAATAGATTTACATGACAGATAAAATTTGTATCTTGAATTTTATGGTAATAGCCTTTGAAGTCATCCTCATTCGGAAGGACTTTCGTATAATATTGTATAATTAGTCAACGTTAAGGGATAGAAGAAAACGTATTGCACAAGAAATGTAGATCTCTTTAAAAAAATAATTTATTTCTAATAACATTTTGGTGGCATCGCCGTTTCCGGGATATCTGTTATTAATGATTCGATTTCATTCTAAGTTTCATCGATTTTTAGTTGTTTCTTCCGATTGAATGGAAACAGTATGGAATTTTAAGATCAGTATATAATGTGCTGTTCTTAAACATTTTTTTCTATTGCTGTTCTCTTTATATCCTAACAAAATGTGTATTGTAGCTGTTTCTGCAAAAAACTATTTTGATTAAAATGAAGTAGTTTTTCAGATTTTTTTCGAACATATTAAATATTTTGCAAACTAATGGTTGGTTTTATAAAAATATTTCGGCCAAAAAATTTTGCTTTTAGGTGTAAAAGCAACGCCTGTTAAAAATTTGGTGTTTCCATGAGCTTAACACGAATTGTTTTCTTGAAAACTGGTTTATTTCCAGACAATCAACTCCAATCTTTAAAATAAAAATACTCTGTACATGATAAACATATATTATAGAAGTGGCTATTCCACTAATGTATTCATTTGATTAATTTATTTTTACAGTAAACTGTTGTATTTGATTTTTTATCTTCCCTGCGGCCTCTAGTATGTTTATTTTGTTAGTGTGGCATTATATTTACATAGACAGCTGGATGTCGGGAAAAAATATAATCCTAAGCGCTTGTAATTGATGTATGGCTGTCTTCTTATACAATTGCCCATGAGGGATTTTGAGCTACAAAAATAATGTTTTTATAATCACGTTGTACAAAAGGTATTAGGGAAGAAAAACGCCCTAAGAGGTATAACTCTCATGAACATATATTATGAAAGGAATATGACAGCAAAACGGATAATAAACGAAAGAAGATAAATATATACTCAAAAAATTACAAATGTGATAAATATTTAGGCTATTAATCCAAGTGCTGACAACACTAAGGAAATGAGATTTAACAACAAGATTTGCATTCGAGTGTCATCTCATCATTATTAATAACAACTGCTTTTCGTATACATATAAAAATAATTTTTCTCTTGTGAAATGCTTCTTGTAAAGCGGAATCTCAAATACATGTCACCCCGTCTTCCTTGTATCCTTCTTTGTTACGTCTTCCATTATTTTCTTAGGTGGTCCGCCTAGGGACATTACTTCCAGATGTTCCTCCCCCTCCGCCCTGCTCTTTCCGCCGAGATGGGGCTCTTCCGCCTGTTGCGCTACGGAAGAGAAAGAAAATCCAAAGCTAAAAAAGAAAAGGAAAAAAAATGGATGTAGATTTTAACTCCGAATGTTCTTCATCCCAAGAGAGATTTTGACGTAAGCAAAGAATTGTCATATTCCTTCACCAACGGTGTTTTGTGATTGGCTGCCTGATATCATTCGTTTCTTTCCAGAATATTGCTGGTTTTTAAGCATGAAAGGATTTTCGTTATAAATAAGAATTTCGAAGAAAGCCTAAACCCACCAAGTACTTCTCCATATTTTATATTACCTTGATTTTAAATGTAATTTTCTTCTTAACTTAGCAATCCTCCTGCTACGACTTTCTTCCTTGCAACACGTCAATGCTCCTTTCTTTCGGATTTTATTTTCTTTTCATTTGGGATTTATTTAAAATCCTTTCTTGGTAACTAATAAATTTTCATCCAGCTATTTTACAAGTAAGTATATCCTCTAGGATAGTGGGAGTGGTGAAATTTATTTTTCTTTCCTCTGCCACCTACCTATAGAAGTATTATATTCCATTAAAACATTCGGTGTCGAGATTTTACTTGGAGTACGTGTTTTGAAGCTCCCTGAATCCGAAAAAGAACAGGTTTGCGTATGTGTGAATAGCACAAGTCAAAAATAACATCTCCGTTAAATACCCCAAAATAGTATTTAAATTCAATGGCTTCTAAAAGATGCACACGGATTTTCGAGAATATCCCCCACTCCAAACTACAGTCTACGTGGAAATGTTTTCGTTATCTTTTATTTTCTCTAAGATAACTAATTTGATCAAAATACCACATTTTTAAGAGGTATTTTTAAAGTTAGTACCGATAATTTACAGAAAAATAAAAGTAAAGTCTTCTTTCAACCGCTGATTATGAGGTGTTGATAGCCTCGAAACGATCGTCCATCTTTTGACCATCTTGATGTAAGTGATGGTTTTAAATATAATTTCGACTCATAATTTTATCAGTTGACTCTTCACTGTTACTAGTGTCCCATTTGCTACAAAGATAAAATTATCATACATGTTAAGGTAACGCGGTCTGAGGACCAATTAGAAATGTCGTTACATTTTGAGGCGCGGAGGTAAGCGTCACTAGGCTCAGGTATATAAAGGGGAACAAAGCCCCAGATTTTCTCTCTCTTCTAGAATCTCTTCGACACAAAGTGCTACTCTCTGGACGACAAATGCACGTGTGCACATATGGGTGGGAAGACGTGTGCAGTTAGTTTAGGCTCCTGATTTATCCTAATGGTGGGAATTGGTATAATGGGAAAAGCTAGCAGCCCATAAATATTTGATTTGATAATAAACCACATTTATTAAAGGAAATACAGTATATTTTACTTTGCCTCACCTACGATAAACCTTCCAAGAATTAGCTATATAGGGAAAGATTAGGAATGAAAAATACAGCAGCCGACGAGCATCCATAGCCCAGGACAGAAACACTGCAGCAGAGCGCATCGACCAGAGGAACGACGCTTTCCAGATGCTACTGATCAACGATTACCCGCCAAATGGTGCCCAATAACCTATTTCCCGCTAAAATGTGTTCAGTATAACATTCTAAATGTTCTTACCGTGCCCATCTTTACGCTGCGTCATGCAGGAATCGCTACTGTATCTGTGTGTGCGTGTGCGTGTGCGTGTAAACGGCATAACTCAAAACGAAAAGTCGGATAAGTGCCAAACTTGATATTTAGATTCAGTACTTCCAAAGATAGGACACAAAGGTTTTCAAGAAAATCCCCCAACCTAATCTATCCTTTACATGGAACATTTTCCCAAATGTTTGGCTCTAAAGATTTTGGTTAAAATGCTGCACATTAAAGACATTTACATTACAAATAAAATGCATATCTTGAATATTCTGAGAATACTTCTCTTCATTCGGAAGGAATTTTGTATAATCTTGTATAACTGGTAAATGTTAAGCGATAGACGAAAACGTACTATACAAAAAACGTAGATCCGTTTAAAACACATAAATTTATTTCAAATAATTTTTATGTTATATCAGCCATTTCCGAGATATTAGTTATTAATGGTTCGAATTTGTTGTGGTTGCATTTATGCTCTACCTCTAACATCAGTAGTCCTATCGGCTGTCTTTCCTTTGGAACTTATTTTTGCTTATAGGGAATGGTGTTAACTCGTATTCACTTGTCGTTGGATTTTTGGTGTACTTTGAGTTTATTCATTAGATTACACACACACACACACACACACACACACACACAAACACACCTCACGCTTTCGTTCATACTTCCAGACTCTGTGGAGGATAGGGAATCATTTTGGCTAAAGAACAATTTCCCAGTCGGGAATCGAACCTGGACCTTCGCACTGCACACAGGTGCTCTCTTGAGATACGCGGTCAGTTCGAATTGTTAAATACTTTGTCATTCTTTTCAAGTCCTTTTGATATTCAGTTGTTTATCGCGAGTGCACGCAAAGAGCAGGAATTTTAAGGTCAGTGCATAGCGTCCAGTTCTTAAACATTAGATATCGCTGTTGTCTTTTTATCTACAACAAAATGTGAAATGTAACTATTTCTGCAAACGTTTGTTAGAATTAAAGTGATAGAAAAATAAGCCTTAGTAAGAATACTTTGTATACCCATTAATAAGCGACAGAAAGGCATGTGAATTTAACACATCAGCTTTACTTTTAAAGTAAATTTAAACAGCTGTTAATATAAATTCTGGACTTCAGATTCCTCAGTAAAAGCTCGTCTCTCTTCTCGCTCTCCCACTGTGTTTTTTATTTTAAAAGAAAAATACATTTTTCTCAACTAACATAAAATGTTTCCCGGAAAGCAGTGTAAATATGAAGACCATGTATGCGCATCGTATTGTTTACCTACAATTGATTTTGCCAATTAACCTTTAGGTAGGGAACATGAATATTAATGCTGCAGCAAATGGGGAGTGGAAAATGTTTATTAGTTTGTTATGTTTGGATTAGTCTGGTAAACTGGTTTTTTTACGCATGAGTACGTTCATGATCATAAAGGGAGCAATATCATGCGAGTAATAATACAAGGGACAGCGGGGTGCGGGGGCTTGCCTTTGACAGCTAGCCGAAAGTGACATACATACTATTTTTTAGGTTTAACATTTTTGCTTTCGCTGCCGCTTACCTATGTTACGTTCCACTACAAAATTCTATACAAAATTCACCGAAAATACACGTTTTAAGGTCACCTGAACCTTCCAGAGAACAGTATAGTAAGAAACAAGATTGTAGAATAAATACCAAACATTTTCATTTAATTTTTATTCTATCAAAATGACTCCTTTGCTCTTTTCGACAAAATATCATACGTTTTACTTTAACACGATGTATAAAATTTGTATCCAAATATTCTTTGAGTAATCGGTGAAGTCCCCTGTGAATGAATTTTTGAATATCTTAGTGCAATCTTGAATATCTTGTGTATTTCAACGTGATCTACATTTTTGGTGTAGTAAAATTTTGTCTGTCTCTTATGGTTTACCAGTTATGCAAAAGTCGTTCACAATGAAGAATACTTTTGGAAACTTTCCCAGAAAACTCGAGATATACATTTCATTTGTCATGAAAATATCTTAAACATATGATATTTTAATCAAAATCATTAGATCTATTTTTGAGAAAATTAAAATTTTCCAAAAATTAAAATTTTCCAAAAATTAAAATTTTCCAAAAATGTTCTATGTAAAGGGTGATCTGTGGTGGGGGGATTTTCTTGAAAACCTTCGTGACGCATTTCTGGAAGATACTGAACCTAAATACCAAGTTTGGTGTTTATCCGACTGTTAATTTCTGAGTTATGCTGTTCACAGACAGATACACACACGGACATGTTTCCAAAAATGCTTTTTTTTGGATTCAGGGGATCTCAAAACATGTATTTCTGGTGAAATCTCGGTATCGAATTTTTGGGTGGAATGCAATACTTCCCCTACACTATACGTAGTAGAGAAAGTAAAAATGCATTAGGAAAATTAACCTCTAACTATGAGGTGATTATACTAAAAATTCGGGTTGCCTCATAGGGTTATATCCTCACATTTCTGATATAACATTGCAGGTAGCTGCCTTCACCACTAACGTTAAGTGTTCAGCGTGCATATTGGTGGCAGAAAACCTTGAAAGCGAAAAAAGCTTCGTAGATTATAGTTAGAAACGGGTAGGATTACAGCACTGTTGACTATTGCGCCTATTAACCCTCAGGAGGAAGAATGAGCAGAGTCAATACGAAGGCAGCCATGGCAGAGTCCCTAACGTTTCCAGACTGAACATTCCCGGCCGCCCGATGAACCACCCTTTGAATAGATTGTGGTAGAAGGTTCCATACCTAGGAAGAAATAATTCTCTTCTAAGAACACACCCACCGCATACGCCGCACATTAGCTTGTATCACACTTACCCTGTATGCGAAGAAGTGACCAGGAAAAAGCTTAAAAAAAAGAATGTGGAAGTGACCAGTCCACTGTACATATATTAAACACAGGAACCGAACAATGCAAACCAGTTACGTACTACCTGAGCTTACCCGCTTGCTAAAAATGAAATTCAGCACCTTTCATCTTTTCCTGTGAAGCCTTTGCAGCCAAGAAATTCCTTCTATACCTCATCAATTCTATTGTGGATGAAAATTTTATCATTTACACAGACTCATTAAATACACTTCATGCCAACTAGAATTCAGTCTTCTCACCCCATTATACAAAATCTTCTCCACCTACATTATAAAGCCTTACACTCCGGAAAACAAGTAATCCTTGCCTGGATCCCATCACATATGGCAAGGGTGGCAAAAACGCTTTCCTTTCGCGAATCACCAAATATGCAACACGCACTGCATCACTCAGCAGGACATGGAAAACACATCAATAGACTGCTAGAAAAGGAGTTGCGCCTGCGAGTCACAGTGCCTCGCGAGTCGCGCTTTCGCTACCACTGACATATGGGCATTAAGGGAAACGAAAAAGCCGATGAAACCGCAAAGGCGACCACTTGACATCCTTTTAGTGACCTAAGAATACTTGCACCTCACAAAGTTATAATTAGCCGCACAAAACGATACTTATTGAAAAATCTGATGATACTTTCACATGACCTTCTCTACCCTCTACATTTATTGGTGGGCATAAAAACTATTGTTACTGAGCTTATTTTCTATCTACTACGTTTTAATCCAAATAAACCATTGCAAAAATAGCTACATTACACATTTCACTGGCTGTCCTTAAAATTCCATGCTGTTTCCATGCAATCCCGAGAAGTACCTGAATGTTGACGTGAACAATTCTAACCATTAATAACAGATTCTCAGAAATGGCTTAAGCCATAAAAAAAACTAATTTTAAATAAACTGTATCTTTTAAAGAGATCCACTTGTTTTTGTGCGCGCGCGCGCGCGCGCGTGTGTGTGTGTGTGTGTGTGTGTGTGTGTGTCGTACGTTTTCGCCCATCGCTTAAGGTTCATCAGTTAATACAAGGTTATACAAAATTCCTTCCATACGAAGTGAATTTTACAGAATATTCTCAAAACATTCATGATATAAATTTTATTTCTCATCTAAATATCTTTAATATGGGGTATTTCAATCAAAATCATTGGCCAGTTCTTAGAAAAAGAAAATTTTCGAAAAATTCTTCATGTAAAACTAGCTTAGGGTGGGAGTATTTTCTTGAAATTCTTTGTGTTGCATCTTTGCAGTATATTGAACTTAGATATTGAACTTAAATATCCAATTTAGTATTGGTCCGACTATTCATTTTTTAGTTATACTGTTCAAAGACACACAGACACGCACCTAAAATGCTTCTTTTTATTCAGGGGGCCTCAAAACACATATTTCCTGTGAATTCTCACTATCGGATTTTTTGGTGAAATACAATACTTCCCCTACTTACAATAGGTAGCAGATAAGGTAAATATTTAGATCTTTTTAAAACACACAATTTATGTCATACAACGTTTTGGGGGGCATCAGCCATTTCCAAAATATCCGTTATTAATGGTTAAAATTGTGCAATACTTAAGTTATTCTTTCTAGGTCCTGCTTTTGAGCTGTTTGCGATGTCGTGGAAAGAGTACGGAAGTTTAAGACCAGCGTTTATCGTCCAGTTTTAAAACATTTGACTGTCACTATTCCTTTTGTATCTATAACATACATCTAATGCAGCTATTTCAGAAAGGTTTATCTCGGTTAAAATGAAGTAGTTAAAGTTAACTTTCGTAAGAATAGTAATTATTCTACAAATTATTTGTATACCCACTAATAAGCGATAGAGGGTAAAGTAAGCCATGTGAAGAGACCCATCCGAGTTTATATTATTTTATTTGTATAGCTGCATGCAACTTCTATGGTCCTATCTGGGCTTTAGCTAAAAAATTGGGTTTTTTCACTTGCTGTATTTTTTATTTTTATTACTTTTTATCATGATTGACTCCAACTCTTGTACTTCAGATTCTGTGGAGGATAAGGAATGATTCTGGTTATAGAAGAATCTCCTGCGGAAATGAAACCAGGACCTCTTGGTTGAGAAGCCCAACGACTAACCACTCAGTCATAGGCAGCGCTATCTCCCTTATTCATATAAAAAGCAATTTTCCTACTCACGTTTAGTTATTTAAATCTCTCGACTAAAATGATTTCTAATTGCATATTTCGGTTCACATGCTGGAGGAAGAAACAACATTCAGTTGCTTATATCTTAAGTCGTAGTAACGAGATCATGAAAGTAAGAAAATTGGAAAACCTTCAAACATACTTCGTCAATGACGTATTGGACATGTGTGGACATACAGTACGGATAATTTCAGAAATGGCTAACTTTACGAGAAAAAGGGGTATTTGACAATTAAAGAGCCGTACACTTTTACTTTCCTTACCACGTGCATAGTAGGTGGAGGAGGAATTGTATTGCATCCAAAAATTCGATACCGAGGTTTCACTGGAAATACATGTTTTGAGGCCCCATGAATCCAAATAACCATTTTTAGAAACTGTCCGTGTGTGTGTTTGTATGTATGTGTCTTTCAGCAGCATAAGTCAGAAACAAAATGTCGGATAAATATCAAATTTCATATTTGAGTTCAGTATCCTCCAAGGATGCGACGCGAAGATTTGCAACAAAATTTCCCCACCGCCAGCAACACCTTACATGGAATTTTCTTCGAAAACTCTGATTTTCTAAAAACTTGGTGCTAAATATTTTGATAAAATAACCTACATTAAAATATCTAGATAACAAACAAAATGTATATCAGAATTTTCTGGGAATAACCTATAACGTCCTCTTCATTAGGAAGGAATTTTGTTTAATCTTGTATAACTGGTAAACGTTAAGCGATAAACGAAAACGTGCAACACAAATAAATAGAGATCACTTTGAAACAAACAAGTTATTTGAAATAAGCTTTTTTATGGCATAAGCCGTTTCCGAGATGTCCGTTATTAGAGGTTAGAATTGTTCAATAAGTACTCTTTTGAGTTCCTTCGATTTTCAGTTTTCTCGCAATTGATGGAAACAGCATAGAATTTTAAGGACAGCATATAGCGTCCAGTTCTTAAACATTTGAGTATAACTGTTCTCTTTTATATTAACTTTTGGTTTTTTTTAGATATGGTGTTCATACACATACGGACATTTTCCTAAAATTCTCTTTTTGGATTCAGGGGGCTTCAAAACATGTATTTCTGGTGACATTTCGGTATCTTATTTTTGGTTACAATGCAATTAACTTCTATACTTACTAGGTATATGTTAGAAGGAATAATAGAATACAGAGTGATTTTTAATTATGGACCCATTTTATAAAATTCGTATTTAGTAAAGCACAAATCCAACAAAAAATCTGTATAACAATGAAAAGAGTAGGTTTCAAAGTATTTTTCGGCTGGCGGTGATGGTTTTAGAAGCGGCCGGTAGAGTGCTCGCGCAAAAGGCCGCCTTTGCGTTTTACTGTCAGTACGTAGTGAGATAGTAACCTTGTGGAGCACAAGGTTTTCTGTGTTATTGAGTTCGCAAAAAGTGAGTCGCAAGTTGTAGTGCAGCGAGCATTTCGTATCAAATTCGGTATTGAACCACCTACTAGAAGAAGCATTGGCGTTGGTTTACGCAATTTAAACAGACTGGAAGTGTGTGTAAAGGAAAAAGCACAGGCCGACCGCGTGTGTCAGAGGAGGACGTCAGACGATTGAAGACAGTTTTGTTTGCAGTCCACGTAAGTCTACCCATAGAGCTAGTAGAGAACTTGGAATACCCCAACCAACTGTATGGAAAGTTCTGAGACGGCGTTTGCTGTACAAGACCTACAGATTACAACTTGTGCAGGCTCTTAAACCTAAAGACAAAGAGAAGCGTCTTGAATTTTGTGGTTATGAGCTAGGAATGATGGAGGATGACGCGTATCATTTTTAGCAATGAAGCGAATTTCCACCTTAGTGGAAAAGTCAATAGACAGAATGTTGGCATATGGGGTTTGCAAATCCACATTCAACATTGCAACAAGAAAGAGACTCGCCGAAGGTAAACGTGTTCTGTGGCTTATGCCGTACAAAGGTTTATGGACCATTTTTATTTGCGGAACTGTAACTGGAATAACGTACCTGGACATGTTGGAACAATGGCTGTTCCCTCAAATTATGGAACATTCACAGTACCTCATTTTCCAACAGAATGGAGCTCCGCCCCATTGGCACAGCGATGTTCTTATGGGGTTATGCTAAGGAAGCTGTTTACGTCTCGCCTCTACCTACAACTCTGGACGACCTGCGGAACCGTATCACTGCTGCCGTGCACTCAGTAACACAAGATACGCTTGCTCATGTGTGGAACGAGTTTGGCTATCGCGTAGATGTTTGCCGTGCAGTAAACGGCGGACACATTGAACATTTATAATGTATTAAACAAAACTTTGAAAATTCCTCTGTTTATTGGTATAAAGATGGTTCATGTAGGATTTGTATTTTAATAAACACGAATTTTATAAAATGGGTCCATCATTTAAAATCACCCTGTATTTTTCAATCAATTAATGGGTACAGCAAATGGGCATCAAATCCTTTTGTGTTACTTTGAATGTGCACTGCGTTGAATGTATATAAGACATATAACCACAA
Organism: Deroplatys truncata; assembly: GCA_030765065.1. Lineage (NCBI taxonomy): Eukaryota > Metazoa > Arthropoda > Insecta > Mantodea > Mantidae > Deroplatys > Deroplatys truncata. Next base: position 163,954,633 of record CM060980.1, read on the forward strand.
AACATTTATAAAAATCTATAATTTTAAATAAATTATTTATAAATTTTGTTTGTTCATGAGCTGAACCACGGTGGCTATTGGAGTAACAGCAGAAAGAAACAAAAATATTAGACTCGTACATTCCCTTTGTTAGCAAAACATTTTTCGCTATTTGTTTGTTTATTCATTTATGACTGAATGGGCGTGTAGTTAATTAATGCAGTCAAGCTTTAATTAACATAACAAAGTAATGAAATTTTAAAATGCAAAACACATCCAAAAACGGGTAAAAATGGAATATTCATTAACTACGGCCAATATACAGGAAGTAAGCAACGTTGGCAAATATAGCAATGGCAGCGTTGAGGTCACCATTCTGCATTTGACCGAAACTATTATTTTATCCAGTGAAATTGTTAGATGTTATTGTCAATGATACAATAATTTGAGACCTGACGTGTACTCAAGAAGGAGCCCTAATGAGATGTATATTAACTTTAAAATTATACACCTACCTCATTTATATTCATCATATAGTTTAAGGAATTTCTCGCTAAAATTGGAACATTTACTTGAAGAATAAACTTCATTTCATTCTCTATATACGAGACCGACCCTGAAGGATTTTAGAAGAAAAAAAAACATTTAAATGATTTTGTTGCTTTTAAAAATATTCCCCCATTAATATCAACACCTTTTGCATTCGATGAATCCAATTCTTAAAGCAATGATGCCACTCTTCCTGAGACACTTAAGAAACCGGGTTCTCATAATGTTCCCCTGCTTCCTTTGATGACGAAAAAGTGATTTCTCGTATTTTATCTTTACCTTTTAGAAACACAAAGAAATCACAAGGTGCTAGGTGGAGGTCCATGGTGCTGACCTTTACATCAGACAGATACTCAGTTGTTGGTTTTCTGTATGCGTGATGCGTTGTCATGATGTAACATTATTACGTTCTCTACTACATATAGTAAGTAGGGGAAATATTGTATTCCATCCAAAAATTCGATACCGACATTACCGACCGGAAATAAATGTTTTGAGACCCCCCAAATCCAAAAAAAGCATTTTTAGAAACATGTCCGTGTGTGTGTGTGTGTGTGTGTGTGTGTGTGTGTGTGTGTGTGTGTCTATGTCTGTGGACAGCATAACTCAGAAACGAACAGTCGGATAAACACCAAACTTGGTATTTAGGTTCAGTATCTTCCAGCGATGCGACACCAAGGTTTTCAAGAAAATCCCGCAACCCAGATTACCCTCTCACTACATGGAACATTTTTCAAAAACTTTAATTTTCTCAAAAATGGCTAACGATTTTGATTAAAATATCATATGCTTAAGATATTTTTATGACAAATATATTTGCCTTTTCTGGGAATGTCTCCAAAAGTATTCTTCATTGTGAACGACTTTTGCATAACTGGTAAACCATAAGAGATAGACAAAATTTTACTACACAAAAAGTGTAGATCGTGTTAAAATACACAACTTATGTCATAAATATTTCTGTTATTGAGTGAATCATTGTCGAGATATTGCTTGTTATTCTCTTAAATTATCAATACTTATACTTTTTCTCAAATTCGTTATTCATTTTTTTTGTCCTGGACATGCAAAGAGAATGGAATGCGCCACATTGCAAGCAGCGCTTAAAGGATTTGACTATCGCTTATAACCTACCATATTCCCCTTGTATCTACAAGAAAATTAGCAGTAAGATATCATCTAGATAACATGAAGCATATGGCGAATAAGCGTTTGTAAAAATATTTGTATAAGAGTAGAGAAAGTCATGTGAGTGTAAACATCAGATTTTTTTCCTTGTGGACGTAGTCGATGGATTCTACGTAAACTGACTCCGGATTCAAAACAATATCAAAATGATCGGTTTGAAGGACCTATTAAGACGACTGACTTCTTTTCAGAATCATAACACTAAATCCAAAATTCATCACCAGTAACTTATTGCAACCAAATTTGAAGTGCCGCCTGGAATTTTTCCAGACTTTTTGCGCACCAATCAATTCGATGTTGTTTTTGTGTGGGTGTCAGTTTATGTGGAATTCATCCATCGAAAACGAAGTTTTCTCACGTCTAACTGATGGTGTAAAATGTTTTGGATTTTACTCAAACCAAAGTCCAATATCGCCGTATTAAATTCATAAGATGTCCGCCGATTATCTTCAAGTATTGCTAGAAGAATTGCGGCAATATTTGCATCAGAAACAGCAGTTCTTGCGCGTCCTTCACGAAATTCATCCTTCCGACGGGAAGTAAAGCCGGTGTTCTGAAACGGCAACTCTAGGCCGAAACCGAGAACTGTAATTATAGATAATTTATTAATTAATTTTTATTGATGATAAATCATACTATGTACATATCTTTTTCTTATACTGCTTGTATAGTTTAAGAAGGGTGATTTAACGTTATGTATGTATCTAGGTTACTAATATTAGAAGAGTTATAAATGGTTTAATGTAAATAATTTAAGCGCTATGTTAAAATACTGTCCACGACAAAATGTTTTAGCTACAGGAATAGTGCCTTCGAAGGCAGAAAATCTAGTTTATGACGTCTCTTTGGTCGCAGGGCCATTATTCCTACAGCGAGGGTGTAGCGCCTTTGTCCCTTTATTTGATAATTCGCCGTGACCAAGTGAGAGAGACAGATAGCTTAATGGTAAATGTAGGAAAAGCCGCGATTTATATTAAACTTGGACCAATGAGATCCCTGGAAGTTTATACGAAATAGTTAGACGCGTCGAGTGGCGCTAAAAATGGACCAATAGGAAAGGAAGCAGCCTCAGTAGCCTGCGACTATAAATGGATCTGTTTGGAGCAAATTCGAGGCAGTTTAGCAAGGCAGTTTGGCAGTAAGGCATTTCATTGCAGTTGGGCAGTTTTGCATTTCATTTCAGTTTGGCATTTTGTCATGTGTGGTCAGGGAGAGATGCTGCAGGATGTGTGAAATATCGCGCCAAAAAGAGAATAAAGACAGTTTTAGAAACACACCTAAGATCCGCTACTCGTAAAGAGATAATAAGCATATTTAAACTTCGTGTCATATCCGCGCCGCATTTTAACAGCGGCAATACCAGTGTTCTATACTACGTGGGTTAGTAAAATAAAAAGAAAAGGCAGTGTCATCTGTTCATAACCAAAGCACGTCTATGTCTTCCTATATCACCACCCGAGATCTACGCTTCCTTTACCGAGGATAAGTCCATGCTCCCATATAGTTTAAAGAAAACTACTGCAGCTAGCCGAGGATAAAATTGCAGAGAACCAGCACACTGCGAACTTCTAGAATTAACATGGGAGATGCATCAAGGTAAGCCTACAGCAACGGACGGAGGAGGTGACTGCCGCAGTTCCCGCGTCGTGGATTTACAGCACGTAAAAGAACCTCAAGCAAAATTACCAGTCTTTCACGCCCAATATAGAATGGGACGCGAAGGACCACAGCAGTTAAGAGCGTCCATAAATAAAACTCAATCTAGGCTCGTAAAACCTCATAGCCCAATAATGTTCCCTAGTTAAATTTATTTTTCGGTGAACATAAAATCTTTGATTGAGCAAATCGAACAAACTACACGGCAATCAACTCGCAATACATTAGAAATTAGCTATGAAATATAAAAAAATTGATTTGCTTTTAGAAACATGGCAGATTTTTATAAAGTGAGTATCCAGTATGGATGCTCAAAAATCAGTAGTGGTATAGGTGTCGAGTATTGAGAAATAGTGGTATCGTTCCCATCACTAATCTTTGAAGTAGATTTTTACTTCACGTATGGAAAGACAATTTGAAGTAGAAGTTGTATTGTAGTTCAACTGCTGGGGAGCCGAACTTGAAGTAGTTGCAACCGCATGTATGGTACCCGGTAGCCTTCGCCACAAATTTAAAAATATTAACTTTGTAATTTGATTGTTTCTTTAAATATTATATATTTATGTATGCCTCGGCTGCGTCAGTATTATTGTTAGAGACATGGATTTCTTTGCAGGGAATAGTGCGGCTAAGAATATAGGCTTACACAGATTATACGTTTTACTTCACTACATTTATTAATCCTTGACACAATTTAAAAAACACTTCACTGATATAGAGAGCTGTGAGATTCTTTTATTAATTACATGCACTTTTTAACACGTAAGCTATTTTTGTCTCACACTGAATACGTATTAAACTTCTCCAGGACGCATCTCGCGTCCGGTTAGGAACGCTGTCTACAAGCAACTTACTTCTGAATTTGTAGAATTTGCCCTATTTCAGTTTCTGATTGGGTAATCCTACTTCAGTAGAATACTTTCATTTAATTTAAGATTTTTTCTGGTTGTTTATTGGCTGTATATAAACTGTCTCAAAGTTTACATTATTGTTGCTCCAATAATTACAAGTAGCATTTTTAATCCTACTCATCATTGTTTCCTCATTGTTAGCAACTCAACCTATTATTCTCACAGCTCCTACATTATTAAATTACGCAATATATTCACATAACATTATTTAACATGTACATAATAATATAAAAATTAATATAATGAGTGTTACATGCATGTTATATATTATATTATACACATATTGCTTTAAGGCGGGCTGTTTTTATATTTTATATTATATAATTTGACTGAAATCATTTAAGTGTTAAAAATACTGCCTCATCCTAAACATACGGTATTTTAATTAAAATCATTATTCATTTCTGAGAAAATAATAATAAGTAGCGATACATTTTTCACGCAAAGCCTAGTGTGGGGTGAGGAGGTTTTCTGAAAAATCTTCCTGTTGCCTCCTTGGAAGGTACTGAATCCAAATACCAGGTATGATATTTGTCAGAAATTTTGTTTTTGAGTTATGCGATTCACAAACACGGACTTTTTTCTACAAATTATTTAATTTTCTCTACTACGTATAGTAAGTAGGGGAAGTATTGTATTCCAACCAAAAATTCGATATTGAGATTTCAATGGAAATAAATGTTTTGTGACCCCCTGAATCCAAAAAAAAACATTTTTGGAAACATGTCCATGTGTGTGTCTGTGAATAGCATAACTCAGAAACGAAGAGTCGGATAAACACCAAACTTGGTATTTAGGTTCAGTATCTTCCAGAGATGCGACGCAAAGGTTTTCAAGAAAATCCCCCCACCCCAGATTACCCTTTACATGGAACATTTTTCGAGAATTTTAATTTTTTCAAAAATGGCTCTAACGATTTTGATTAAAATATATGTTTAAGATATTTTCATGACAAATAAAATGTATATCTCAAATTTTCTCGGAATGTCTCCAAAAGTATTCTTCATTGTGAACGACTTTTGCATAACTGTAAACCATAAAGCATAGACAAAAGTTTACTGCACAAAAAATGTATATCGCGTTAAAATACACAATTTATGTCATATACATTTTTTTTGTTGAGTGAAACATCTTCGAGATAACATCTTCCCTTAAATTTTCCAATGCTCATACTTTTTCTCAAATGGAAATTCGTTATTAATGTTTTTGTCCTTGTAATGCACAGAGAATGGAATACTCCACATAGCAATCAGCTCTTAAAGTATTTGACTATCGGTTAAAGCCTACCAATACCCCCTGCATCTACAAGAAGGTTAGCAATAAGATTAACATCTCGACATCGCGATTAACATGAAGCATATGGAGAATAAGCGTTTGTAAAAATAGTTTGTACAAGAGTATAGAAAGTCATGTGAGTGTAACACATCAGAGTTTTTAGATTCAAGGCGTCTCAAAACACGCAATTCTATGAAATGTCAAAATGATCAAATTTTTGGATGGAATTCAATACTTTACCTACTTACTGTACGTAGTAAAGAAAGCTGGAATGCTTTAAAATACCTAAATGCCGGAACACAATACACAGCGCACTTAAAATTAAAGCACATTTAAGTAAGAAAAGTTACAAATTTTTGACTAAATTCGTAAAATTTAAATATTTTAAAATATCTATATTTTCAAGGAGTCCCTATTTTAGTGAAACTGCTGTATAGACTTGCTGTTGTTATTTTGTGTAGGGAATCGTCTGATACGAATGCTACATTGTGGGCGTTCTAAGGACGTATTACTCGCAGTGGTCATGAATAATTAATTTATGTGCTGTAATGGACGCTGGATCCCTTTTTTTCCCTTTTTTGTACCTCTTTGGTTGCGTGGCCGCAACCAAATGACATGCGTTGTGAAACCATGTCAGCCGCAAACAAAATTCCCTTGAATATCGACCGGTAAACATTATAATGGATTCGTTAACAAGGATTAAAATGCATGCCTTTCATTGAACTAGGTCGGTTACCATAGAAACCACTACATTGCTACGTTTGTACTCGCAAATACTAGTAGAGCTTCATTTGTTACAAGAAACGTGGATTAAGGTCGAGAATTACGGAATTCATAATATCTATAGGGTGTACAGGAATATTATAGATATTTTAAAAATACATTTTTCATAATTTGATTTAAGGTGTAACTGAGGAAGTTTGAATTATACATGCGCAGGTGTTATTTTCCTTTGTAGCTATGGGAAAAAAGAAATAAAACATGATAGGTAGCGTGCAAAAAGCTGCTTATGTCTTGAAATTGGCAAAACATAATTAAATGGTTACAGTTCAGCAAGAGAATTGGCAAAGGATTTGGCTTAACGCCGCTTCTGGTAACAGCATTCATAGGTGTCGCATACAATCACGCCGGACGGCGCGTGTGTCAAATGAGAATGTGGATATAGTTAGAACGGCTTTCGTGCGTACTCCTTAAAAGGTCAGTGCGGCGGGCGAGTCAAGAACTAGCAATTCCAACAATCACCGTTTGGAAGGTGTTAAGAAAGGGTGATAACTCTACCATAAGCCCTTCCTGAGTTGAGACGGGAGAGTCAAGGACCAGCAATTCCAACAATGACACTGTGTAAGGTGCTAGGAAAACATGCCACCACTACCAGCAGACCTACCTGAGCTAACACGGGAGAGTCGAAAACTAGCATTTCTAGCAATGACAGTGTTGAAGATGTTCGGAAAACAAGCCATCGGTACCAGCAGACCTACCTGAGTTGAGACGGGCGAGTCGAGAACTAGCAATTCCAACAATAGCAATGTGAAAGGCGTTAAGAAAACATGTCTCCACTACCTGCAGACCTATCCTGGTGGAGTCGGGCGAGTCGAGAGCTAATAATTTCAACAATGACAGCGTGGAAGGTGCTAAGAATACGTGCCACTTCTATCTGCAGACTAACCTGAGTTGTTGAGTCGGGCGAGTCGAGAACTAGCAATACCAACAATGACAGTGTGGAAGGTGTTAAGAAAACGTGTCACAACTACCTGAAGACCTATCCTAGTTGAGTCTGGTGAGTCGAGAACTAGCAATTCCAGCAATAGCAGTGTGGAAGGTGTTAAGAAAACCGGTTACCACTACCTGCAGATCTACCTGAGTTGAGATGAAGGACTATTGCAGCACCAGCATCATGCTAGCGTCAGTGAGACAAGAAATGGACAACTGGCTGGATATATGCCGTGTCAAAAATATGTATCGCATATTGAATACTTGTAATTTGTATATTACTAACTTCCACAGTTTTTATTCCATTTAAAGTTATGCTTCAAAATTATGTTGTATAGAGAAAAGATATGTTTAGAAACCTTATAATCATTTGTGTACACCCTGTATTATGCAAAGGACTAAGTTTCTGTGCTTATTTCCCCTATGCTAACTACCAAAGCTATCTGTGAGCTCACGTAAGTAATCTGAAATCTAATTATGTATTTAGAAACTCTAATTTCAGAACGAGACCAATCCGCGAAAACTGTCGAAAGTTCTGAAAAAAAAAAAGGTTTTGCAGTACTTTTAAGGTGAAAGGGTATATAACACACTATTTTCTTCACACTGTGGCCGCAGCGCGTCGTACACCGCAGTTAAGGCTCGCAGCCGAAACAGTATCAATATCCAAGCAATCACCTGACGTTCTCAAAGTTAAGTTACATTTACAATGATGATAAACATATACCTACCTATGTGATGGAAATGTTATCCTTACCTGTACGAAAATTTCTGGCATTTTTACTTTCTCTACTATGTATAGTAAGGAGGGGAAGTACTGCATTCCACCCATAGTTTCGATACCGAAATTTCACCAGAAATACGTGTTTTGAGGTGCCCTGAATCCAAATAAAGCATTTTTGTAAAAATGTCTTGTCTGAGAACAGCGTAACTAAAAATGATAAGTTGGATAACTACCAAAAATGGTATTTCAGTTTAGTGTCTTCCAAGAATCCGACAGGAAGATTATCAAGAAAATTTTCCAACTCAGACTACCCTTTACATGGAACATTTTTCGAAAATTTAAGATTTTTCGAAAAATTACTAACGATTTTGAATAAAACAGCATAGGTTTAAGAAATTTTCACGATAAATGAATATCTTGAATTTTTTGAGAATGTCCCTAAAAGCCCGCTTCATTCTGAATGACTTTCTATAACTGGTAAACCGTAATAGATAGACAAACATTTACTACACAAAATTCTGAAATGTAGATATCGTTAAAACACACAATTTATATCCTATATATTTTTTTGTCGAGTGAACCATTTCCAAGATATTCCTTGTTATTTGAGAGAACGTAGGCTTTCATGACCGGAGTCAGTATAACTGGAAGTTATTTCCGGGCTCTTTTGCCATAGTCTGCTGGAGATAGATGTTCCAGATGTTTCGTCTACAACTACGGTAGACATCTTTAGTGGCGCTGTCGAAGTCTTCTAGGAGAAGGTTGCGTTGCCGGCATTTCAGTCGTTCTTTGTTACTTGTTTTAATTTTCCAATACTTAAACGTTTTCTCAAATGGGAACTCATTATTCGTTTCTTTATGTCCTGGACATGCAACGAGAATGCTCCACATAGCAACCAAATCTTAAAAATTTGACTATAGCTTAAAGCCTACCATATTCCCGTTGCACCGAGAAGAAAATTATCAATAAGATCAATATATCCATATCTGGATAAACATGAGGTATGTGGAGAATAAGCGTTTGTAGAAATATTTGTACAAGAGTAGAGAAAGGCATTGAGTGCAACACATCAGATTTTTCTCAAATGGAAATTCGTTATTCATTTTTTTATGTCCTGGACATGCAAAGAGAATGAAATGCTCCACATAGCAACCAGCGTTAAAATATTTGACTATCGCTTAAAGCTAGGGTTCCCGTTGCACCTATAAGAAAATTAGCAATAAGTTAATTTCTACAAATGTTTATCTAAATTAACATGAAGTACGAATGGATGGAGAATAAGCGTTTGTAAAAATAGTTTGTACAAGAATAGAGAAAGTCATGTGAGTGACCCTTTTTTCAGGAAATTTTCATTAACAATATCAAATGTGAGTGAATATGTTCACCTGATGTTATCTTTTAGTTCTTTCAGTGCATACACCTGATTTTTCAAGTATCCCCACATAAAAATTACATACAGATAAATCAGCGGATGGCGAGGGTCGCAATTCTTTCGCAATTACTCTGACTTCAAAAATCTCCTAAAGTAAATTGAAGTTATTTTGTTGTAGGAGTTGTATTGTAGTTCAACTGTTGGGGAGCCGAACTTGAAGTAGTTTCAACCGCACGTATGGTACCCGGTAGCCTTCGTCCAAAATTTAAAAATATTAACTTTGTAATTTGAATGTTTCTTTAAATATTATATATTTATGTTTGCCTCGGCTGCGTCAGTATTATTGTTAGAGACATGGATTTCTTAGCAGGGAGGTGGTGCGGCTGAAGAATGTAGGCTTACACAGATTATAATTTTTAATTCATTCCTTTTTATTAATTCTTGACACGATTTTAATAACACTTCACTGATACAGAGCGTGAGATTCTTTAGTTAATTACTTGCACTTTTTAACACGTAAACTATTTTTGTCTCACACGAATATGTATAAAATTTCTCGACGACGCATCTCGAGGACAACCAAAGCGTCCAGTTATGAACACTGTCTACAAGCAACTGAATTGATTTCAACCGCCTAAAATTTGTAAGTTTCTGTATTTCAAGTCTGTGATTGCCTAATCCTAGTCCAATAGAATACCTTCATTTAACTAAATATTTTTCTGGTTGTTGATTGGCTATTTTATAAACTCTCACAAAATTACATTATTGTTGACCCAAGAATGACTAGTAGTATTGTTAACCTTCTTACGCTTTATTACCTCAAGGTTACCTCATTGTAGCAACCTTTAACCTATTATTCTCACAGCTCCTACATTATTAAATTACGTAATACATTCACATAACATTATTGAACAGGTATACAACAATATAAACATATACAATGACTGTAATATACAGTTTTAATACATTGTTATATACACATATTGCTTTAAGGCGGGCTGTTATTGAATTTTTTCTTTATATAATTTGACTAAAATCATTTAAGTGTTAAAAATACTGCCTCAAAATTTAATGACTCATTAAATGTATTCGCAGTAGCAAAGTTCAGTTGAAAAAATCCAACGTCCGCCAACTGTTCAAAAAATGGTGTCAATAATTCTTGTAATTGTTTGTTCAAAAAATATGGGTCATATTATTTTGCATACATTTACTGCAAACTAATTTTCGCGTCATGTTAAGGAATCTTGCGTGTAAAATCGGGTTTCGTTGTACTCCGATATCTGTAACACTTCGGCTAAACATACTTAGTCAGAGAAGAACTTTAAACGTGGGTCATTGTTTCACAAAAGCGAATTGTAAAAATTTACCCGACATTCATGATCACATAAAAAATATCTGTATGCAACAATCCCAATACGTTGGAAGAACTAAAAGAAATAACCAGGCGAAAAATTTTGCCAGTTTCAGATACTGAACACTCCAGCATGAATGTCAATTTCCTAAAATGATGTCAGAAACATGGAATTAGCGAAAGACATCTTCATCTTCTCTAAGTATGTGTTTGTTATCACTATAATCCTAACCTTGAGAACATTAGGCGTTTGCGGGGACATCATAACTGTCGGCTGGAGTCCGAGCTGTGGCGGGAGGCGCGCGAGGAACCGTTCGATGGTCACATGTGAAGGAAAGCACTGTATAATAATGCAGACACTGAAATTCTAGTACCAGGCAACACATGAGTGCAGGCAGCACTCTACCCTTATTACTATTTTTCTTGCCGATTACTTTTTATTTTACACAGCTTCACAACTGTTCGCAGTTGTTATCAATTGCTTTGGAAAAACCTAGAAATGCACGTGATTTGTGCTTTTAGGTTACATTATTTTCCGGTTAGGCAGCGCCTCTGTGCTAATCTTCCTACCACAAGGAAACAGCAAATGATGATTCGATTCATTATTTATATTTTAATTGTGAGATGAAGTTGTGCATTTGAATATTTCATTTTTATTCCCCAATAATTGCTCGTCACTAGTGATTATGTATCCGAATTATTTGCTGTCACACTTACTAGCTTGTGACTTTTTAATTAATAATGGAAGAATTCACACGTGTGTGAATGTAATTACAAACAGCAATGAAATAATCTATTTGTGCGTTGCAAAATAATTTTAAAAATGTATATGTCAGATAGTATATGCACATGACTTTCTCTACTCATAATATTTGTTTTATACAAGGTATACAAACTATTCTTCCAAAGATTATACTTGTATCTATTTCAAGTTAATTAACATAAATTTATAAATGTATTTACTTTTCGTTTAGGTACAAAGGAAACAGCAATAATCAAGTACTAAATATTCTGGTATCTCTATATTGGCCTTGAAATTCCATGCACTTTCCACAACGTCACGAGAAAGAACTCGACAGCGACAGCGTTTAAAAAATTGCAAAGTATTGACAAACCCAAAGAATAATAACTGATAAATACAAAGAAATTTCCTGATGCCACAAAATAAATTGTTGGAAGTAAATTGTGTTTTTAAAGAGTTACACATTCAATGTATAATCAATTTTTACCTATCTCTTATCTTCTAGCAGTTATATAAAATCATACAAAATTCTTTTCCGGTGAGGCGGACTTCACAGACTATTCTCAGAAATTTCAAGGTGTACTTTTATTTATAGCAGAAATAGCGCCACTGTACTAATAGTCTTGGAATAATGAGCCACAGGCTCAGGCATAAAAGAGAGAGGGAACCAGCCATGAGTCAGTCAATCCACTGCACTCTTATCAGGTGATACCTTCCTCTCTTAATATTTCATATGGTTATTTTTTTAGGGGCGCTCAACTGCTTTTTAGGGGCGCTGCTAGGTCATTAGCGCCCTTGTAAAGCAGATCATGGTAAAGGCCAGAGGTAAATATGAATATAAATATCATAGCAAAAGCCAGAGATAAATATCAATATAGAATCACGCAAGAGTCAAAAATAAATATGAATATATAAATCACAGTTATGCTCTCAAGTGAAACTACAAACTCGGGTTACTCATTCTCCCTCTTCAACCTTCCTCGAATATAGGGTGACCCCGGTCATAAGCTACGATTCCGTTTTGCATCTACGAGCTCATCAGGGTAACTCCTGACAGCGTGTCTCGATGCAGATCGGCGGAATTTGTTAAACACAAGGGTGTCACTACTGCAACCTTTATTCCCAGTTACGATTCCGTTATGCATCTTGAGCTCTGTGCACAGCGTGTACCGATGCAGATCTGCGAAGCCCACTTAGGCAAAGGCATTTTGTTCTCCTGTGTGAACTTTCCGCGGTAGCTCCAGACAGGTAGCTAAACGTCGTCGTCCTGACAGAGAACTGCAAAAGTCAGTACATTGTGTTTCAATAAAAATTGTTAAAGGAAATTTTTAAAAAAGAAAAAAGAAATCGAAAACGTTTCCATTAAAAGTTTGGTTTAGGATGGGTGGGATTTTCTTAAAAATATTGTTTCGCATCTTTGAAAGATACTTAACTTAAATACCAAGTTTGCCACTTATCGGACTTTTTGCTTTAGAATTACACTGTTCACACACGCGTTTTTCTAAAAAGTAAGAAGACTCTCAAAATACGTGTTTCCGCCGAAATATCTATTTCGAACTTTTGAGTGGAATATGATACTACAACTCATTATACATAAGTATTAGATTCTTTTTTATTTAGGTAAAACATGATCCGGCATTTGTGATTTGCAGATATCAGCGAAAATGATGGAAATTAAACCCAGGATATAACATAAGAGATTGACCTATATGGCTCCGCAAACTAAGAAATTATTGAACAATGCAGTAATTAAAAGATACAGAAAATAGTATAATAAAAGAGATAACATTCAGTAGAAAACAAAATGGTCAGTGAACACGGAGATCCGCAAGTATGTGAGGCAGAACTGAGATCACTTAGAAGCAGATCTTGTGGTGGTCTGCGCTTCAACCGAGTTGGTATGATTTCTTGCTCCAAAGTTATATTTTCCGGTTCTCTAAACATGCTGAAGGTTGGTGAAGAAGGGTTTGAAACGGTGCGGAAGAACTGGCATATAGTAGAAAAGGTAAAGATACAGGTACGGACGAACGGAGGGCCCCCGCAAACAGGGCAAAGCACGCAAGTAGACCGCAATGGCCCTTTCTGGTTCTCTGGTGACCCGTGGGAGGAAGAAAATGGGAGAGACGCGTAGGACGACCAGAATCGTCTGATGACGGGCGAAAACATGGTCGGTGTCCCTAACGTTTCCACATCGAAGGCATCTAACACCGCTGGGCCCACCCAACACCACCGAACACACAGCGGTCCCCCTACAGGTCTCACTCTGAGAGGAGATCTAACTGAGCAGTTCCTCAATGACGTCAGGAAGAAACCTCGACAGAGGCTACAGCCATCGCAGTCATCTGGTCCTACAATCCTAAAGCAGATGACAAGGAAGATAATCGGTACAGGAAATGAGGGGTAGGAAGGTCATGGTGGATGACCCAACCCAGAATTCGTCTGTCGAGTTGGAGAAAACACGAAAAAGTTAATGGGTCAGACTGGGCATTCATCGGGGATGGAACCGGGGAGCTCACGAATGCGAGTCGCACACTTTAACGCGGCGAGACCTCGCTCGGCGTGTATAGTAGAAAGTCCCAGCTCAGGGTGAAGTTATCGATTCCGGATGAACCATGGGGCTTTCGTGATTATACGAATTGTATCATCTAAATGCGGTGAATGTGAGTTTGCTGGCATCACCCCGAACAGGAGCGGCATAGGTGACCAAGGACTTAGAACAACATATAACAGCTGAAAACAATCAAGAACCAAAGTTGACGGCCGATGAAATACTAAATAAAACAAATAGGTGCTGGCTGAAGCTAAGTTGGCCATGCGCTGTATATGGGATTCCACGTAAGCCTGGTGTCAAGCAATACACCAAGATACTTCAATGTTTGTAGTGATAACCACGACAGAGATTTGTTGAGCAGGACAAGAGGGTACGGATTCCTGTAAGGAAGGAGGGAGACAATTTAAGCCTGTATTTTATAGGCATCTAGTGAAATCCGCCAGATAGCAAGCCAAGGACAAAGTAGATCAACGGAATACTGTAGACTTGTGGCAGCTTTGCGATTTCGGAATGGGAATAATACAGTGTGGTATCATCAGCACACATAACTGTACAAGTGAGTAGTAAATTGTAGAAGTCGGACATATATATTAAAATGAAGGGGTACAAGGCTGGACCCCTGTGGAATACCTGGTTTAATGGGGCGCTAGGCACATCGAATATCACCAATGCGAAAGACAAAACACCTCTCATTGAGAAAACCACGAAGGATATGGAACATGCAATGAGAAAAGCAAACGCTCAACAGTTTAAGGAGTAAACCATAATTTCACACCTTATCGAAGTGTTGGGCGATGTCCAAAAATACGCATATGTGTGCTGATCACATTAAAACCCGTGAAGTATGCATTATGTGAACCATACTAGTTTATGCGTCATGGAATGCTTAGGCCGAGACCCAAATTGGTATGTAGATAAACAGAGAAAGTAAAACATGGCTAATATTATAATCAAGGTGTTGATAACGAAAATAATGCTATAAACAAATTTGTAGGTGATACAGCAAATGTTGATCCAATGTAGTAATAGTAAATATTAATTCTACGTTACCCTACAGCCTCTTAGACCTTAAGTACTTTCTTAGGATGTGTCTAACAGGCTGTGGTAGCGTATTTCAGAAGCGAGCAGTGGTTACGGCTAAGGATGATAGATTACACACAACTACTTGCTGAAGACTAAGTTGAAATGAATTTAAGTACTGGAATCTATGTTGAAGAATAAGCCACTGTGGTATTTAAGTTGAGAGTCTTTGAAGGATGTAGCTCCAAAATGTTTAAGAAAATCCCTCCAATTCAAAATACCCTTTAATGGAAGAACTTTCGTTACGATTTTCGCAGAAATGACTATAACAATTTTGATTAAATTAACATATGTTTAAGGTATTCGCATGATAAAACCTGCATTACTTAAATTTTCTGTGATTAACAGATACAAACTTACTACACAAGAAGTTTACTCTTAAAATACCTATTTTAGTTAGATTACTTTGTGACAATTATTTTGTGTTAATTATTAGTTTGAATTGCCAAATACGTGTTACCTTTTCAAATGCTAAGTCACTATTTGTTTTTTTTCTCGTGATCGTACAGAAAAGAACGGACTTTTAAAGAAATCACACAGCGACCCGCTTTTAACAGATTTGAATATCGTTTAAGCCACTGTATTCCTCATGTACCTACAACAAAATGTGTAACACTAAACATAAATATAATCGATATTAATATCGATGTGAATTTTATACCGACTGGCACCCAACAGATACAGTAATTGTAAGAACAGTTTGTAGAAAATTGGATACAGAAAGTCCCGTGAATATAACACAAGATTTATACATAGTGTTTCCTCAGCATCATTTTTTGGGATTCATATTGCCTATATATTCAGATATATGTGTACTGTATTTGTTTCAGTACTATTTTGCTTAATTTGATGCCTTCGTCCCCCGTGGTGTAGTGGTTACCATGCTATGCTAGCCTCTAGTTCCCTAGGTTGTGGGTTCAAACCCTGAGGAGGACGATAGTTTTTTCGGGCGTAAAAATCCTTAGCGTAGCTTCCTTCGGAAGGGAAGTAAAGCCGGTAGTCCCGTGTCGTAGATTTACGGCACGTAAAAGAACCTTAAGCCTGATAAAGAGATCTCGGAGCAAAATGACTGGTGCTTCATGCACAGTATAAAGTGAGACGCTAAGGACTGCAACAGTTACAGAGCGACCATACATAAAACTCAATGGCTAAGTTGCCTTAGCTCTGAATATATAAGTTATTATGAAAGTACAGTTTCCTTCTCGTATTGAAATTATGTCGACGGTCAGGGCAGTGTCCAAAACATATGTAAGTTATTTGCATATATCACATCAAATTAAACTTAAAAAACAAAATGTTGATGACACAAAAATTATTATAAATGGATACTTTACAATGTAGGAGGTTTAATTGTTGTAGTGATTGCACCACTTTTAGGCACTATTTTGAAGCTGTTTTAGACCACACACGTAATAGATGCCAATTTGCAGCAGATTGTTTATAGGAGTGTTCGTCCCACGTACGGTACAAACTTTCAAGTGCCCTTCGCCCCACGTTTGAGAATCAACTTTTTATTACTTTCTCTACTGCGTATAGTAAGTAGGAGAAGTATTATATTCCACCCAAAAAATCGATACCGAGATTTCACCGGAAATACATGTTTTGAGACCCCTCTGAATCCAAAAAAAGCATTTTTGGAAATATGTCCGTGTGTGTGACTGTGTGTGTGTGTGTGTCTGTCTGTCTGTGAACAGCATAACTCAGAAACGAACAGTCGGATAAACACCAAACTTGGTATTTAGGTTCAGTATCTTCCAAGGATGCGACACGAATGTTTTCAAGAAAATCTCCCTACCCCTGATTAGCCTTTACTAGGAAGATTTTTCGAAAATTTTAATTTTCTCAAAAATAGCTCTAACGACTTTGATTAAAATATCATAAGTTTAAGATATTTTTATGACAAATAAAATGTATATTTTGAATTTCCTGGAAATGTCTCCAAAAGTATTCTTCATTGTGAACGACTTTTGCATAACTGGTAAACCATAAGAAATAGACAAAAATTTTACTACACAAAAAAATGTAGATCGCGTTAAAATACACAATTTATGTCATATACATTTTTTTGTTGAGTGAACCATTTTCGAGATATTGCTTGTTATTTCCTTAGATTTTTCAATATTTTCTCAAATGGGAATTCGTTATTCATTTATTTGTCTTGGATATGCAAAGAGTATTAATTTGTGGGAAAGGGAATGGTGCTGCACCTAGCAACCAGCTATTAAGAGATATGTATGTTTTATAATAAACCAGAAGTACTTCTTATTGTGATGTTATATGATACTTAAAATTTGAGTTGGTATATATTAATTCATATCAGTGAATTGAGTTGGGTCTCAGCTGAGGATGAGAGAAACATATCTCTCGAAAGCGCTCCTGCGGTAACAACTAGCGCCTTTATGTGATGTGAATTAATACATACCAACTCAAATTTTAAGAAAAAAAGATATGTATGTGCTTAAAGGCTACTGTATTTCCAAATTGCCCTTCTAAATATATATTCCCCTTACATCTACAAGAAAATTAGCAACAAGGTAGTCTCTGCAAATGTTTATCTCGATTAACATGAAGTAGATGGAGAATAAGCGTTTGTAAAAATAGTTTGTACAAGAGTAGAGAAAGTCATGTCAGTGTAACACATCAGATTTTTTTAATGTTTGTTTTAATATTTATGTATGTATGCCTCGGCTTCGTCAGTCGTAATTTGCAGAGCACGTATCTCTTAGCAGGGCTGGTACGGTTAAAGAACAAGGATTGCGCAAATTATAATTGTATTGTACTTTTTTTATTAATCCTTCACACGATTAAACAACACTTCACTGATGTGTTCTACTATAGAACTGTGAGCTTATTGTTAATTACACTTTTAACAGGTAAACTTTATATTATTTTCAACGCAATGAATTTTCATGTCTCACACTGAACCCGTACCGAACTGAACTGTGTTTCTAGTCTCTGATTGGCTAATCCTACTCCAATAGCATACCCTTATTTAACTTTTAGCTTTTCTAGTTGTTGACTGGCTATTTATAAAGTGTTTTAAGTATTACATTATTATTGCTCCATGGATTATTAGTAGCCTTTTTAAACTTTCTAATTTATTTGTTGTCTCAGGGTTACCTCATTATTAGCAACTTTCGGCTTTTACTTTGTAATTCTGTTTGCTACGAAAGACAGCTTGCTTTTATTCTCACAGCTCTTACGTTGTTAAACTACATAATGCATACAGATAACATTTTATACATGTACATAATAAATGATCATAATACAATAACTGTGATATACACTTTATATATTATATTATACACATATTGCTTTAAGGTGGGCTGTTATTTTATTATATAATTCGACTGATATCATTAAAGTGTTATAAATGCTGCCTCAACACAAACAGCAGACTGTTTGAGAGTGTGAAAGTATGAGAATACTTTCCAGGTGGGAAAATGTTTATCACCTACCATATCCGTTACCAACTATGAGCTAGGAAACGCAGTATTTACCCGAGTTTCCCTTTGAATACTCTCCGGACTGTACACGACTGATATCGTCATGGTTGTACAGTTGGCAACATTTTTGACGGGTTTCCGCAACAGCCATGTAACAATGAGGTTTGTATTTCACCGCAGTATGTCCATCTTGCTCGTGAATCCGTTTCGGTTCCGTCCATTGATTGTGTTTTCGTCTGCCATTCAACGTCATATTCAGGTTTGCTCGCCCGGATGATTAAGGCTTGGGGAAACAGACAGTTATAGCCCGCCCGCCCTTTCTCTGGATATCAGGTTCATTTTGTAAAATAGTTTCAGCTATCGCTGCATTGTTCGACTGCAGTGCTTACAACATTGCAACTCGAGAAGTCCTTAAGTAGTCCAGTTGAATGCGTCATATCTCGGATGTTGGTGCTCGAAACAGATGCCTTAAGCCAGGACCACATTACTGAACATTTGACATGAATTTAACATGTTAATATTAACATACTGAATCAATTCAGAAAGCAACTGAACAAACTCGATTGACTTAACATGTTCATTGAACGTGTTGCAGCGTCAATGTTAAGCCCCTGTTTTCTCGGCCTGCTGGAAAATGTTTTATGTTAATGATACTTAATTTGTTTCCATAGTAGTTCGTGAACGTCGGTCTTCTTCATTCGTTAGCTAGTCGCCATTATGATGACCTTCCATCTATTTTTGGTTTATGTGGTTAAGTTAATGTGAGTTTTTGTGTCTATGGAAACACAGACATATTCCAAGCCTTGAATGTCCTAGAATGGTTGTTGTGAAATGCGTGTCCTTTTTGTTGATTACTAGTCTGCATGATATCGGGTGACTGAAAACTAACAAGTCATTCTGTCTCACTTTTTATGCTGATTTCAGTTCAAAAATATAGAGATACAGAGATATAGAGATATAAAGATATTGCTTCCGCCACAACACATAAAATTGGACTTGATGAAGCAATTTGTAAGGGCTGTACCACAGGAAGGACCCTGCTTCAAGTACCTTTCCATGAAATTTCCCTTCATTACACAAGACAAATTAAAGGCTGGAATTTTTGTTGGTCCTCAAATAAAGAAATTGATGAAAGATGAAGATTTTGAGAAGGCAATGAATGAGAGAGAAATAGAAGCATGGACCGCCTTCCGATCAGTTACTGAAAACGTCTTAGGCAATAACAAAGATCCTAATTACAAGGCCATTGTCGAAACAATGTTGGAAAATTTCAAGAAGATGGGTTGTAACATGAGTGTAAAGGTGCATTTTCTGCATTCACATATCGACTACTTTCCAGAAAATCTGGGACATTATAGTGAAGAGTAGGGTGAACGTTCTCACCAAGATATTAAGGAAATGGAGAGGAGGTACCAGGGGAGATGGAATGAAACTATGATGACCGACTACTGTTGGATGTTGAGGAAGGACAGTCATCTTCAAGGATCTGCAAGGAAGTCAAATAGGAGAAAGTTTGAAAAAAATCAAATGAAACAGTTTGGCTTCTTGTTTTGTTAAAATTTAGTCATGAAATAATTTAGGGGAGTTCTTGAGAGTATTCTTAAAATGCTTCTTGAATAAAAACTTAACCTTGTGTGAAATGGTATTTGAATGCTTTTCTACGCTCATTAGTAAAATTGTCAAAACATTACTTATTATTTGTAAAAAGAGAAAAACGGAAATTATTTCTAAAACTTGATTCAAGAACACCTACTTTTTAAGAAATCGTCTGACAAAAAGTTTGAAAATGCAGACTAGTGTTATAGGTTGTTCAGAGTTGAGGTTACTTGCACTCATTCTAAAAATGTTTGAAGCCAAACCTATCGATTTTAAGCTCATTCAAAATGTTTTAAATCTTGTGCCGATTAGCCAGATAGGGTCTCATGCCCACTTTCCTTCTTTCTCGTAACATACCAATCAGAGCTGCAAATAGTAATAGCCAAATGCTCAACACTGGAGTCCATTTTGCTCTTAGTCCTGAAATTTCTCTGTTCCAACAAGTCAACCTGTGGATGGAATGTTAAAGTTCAACAGTTAGAACATGTTGAAGGCAGCTGTATACATTTAGCTTATTGAACAAACGTTTTGTTAATTTAGATCTTACGCTTTGCTATGGCTAACATGTTCCAAGCAAGTAGGCAGCCGCCTTTTCGGGCCCATTTTTGCTGCTGGCTGGCGAAAGGACGTCGTTAAAATATTCTGGAAGCGAAAACAGAGGGGTAACCGAGAACGTTCTAAATCTCAGAATCATCTGGAGTGAAACAAGTGTCTACTGCCAATATTAATGGGGGCAAGGGGTAGACAGAAAACAGGCAATTTCACAGCTTCTCATTTTCTTCTTAAGGTTAATTTGGACAAAGAGTCATTGCTCTTACACATGCATTATTTGTACATTGGAATATTTCGAAATTGAGTGTTGATAATTAGTAGCAAATGTTTATAAAATAGGGTATAATATGTTGCAACTCTTAGTAAAGGTAGTATGTTTTTGAGGTGCACTTAAATCCTCTTAGAGTAATTACTGATTGTCTCATCTTGTTCAGTACATGTAATTTTAAGTATTAGGAATGAAATATTTACAAATTCAAGCATTATTTTTGTTACAACTAGGAGAAGTTTGCATAAAAAAGTCATAGCTTGAGGATTTTGAATTTTTGACTAAACAACAGGGAGGGAAAAAATGACGGGAAACAACAAAAGTGAAGTTACAGAGAGCCACAGATAGAAAGAAGAGAATAAATCGTAAAAGTCTTAATGTGTAGGGATCACATGTGTTTCTTAACCAAGTCTGATTTACTTTCGTGGCTGTTACGCTATCTTCACCAATATTGTATACTTATGTATTGCATCCACATGACTTTTTCTACCCACTCTTCTGCACACCTACTATTCTTTTTAAGGCGTAACTATTCTTATATTTCTTGGTAATCTTGTTAAACGTTTGCAGAAATGCTTTCATTAGATATTTTGTTGTAGGTGCAAGAGAGGCAATGGAGGCTAAAGCAATACTGAGATCTTTAAAAAGCGGGTCGCTATATGATGACTTTGAAATTCCCCTCCTTTCATGACCAAGAGAAAGAAAAGCGGAATAGCGACTTAGTACTTGAAAATAATAGTGTTTGAAAATTCAGGTCAATGATAAATAATATCTTGGAAGTGGTTAATGCTAAAAAATATATATTTGACATAACTTGTGTGTTTTAAGGAGATATTAATGATTGCTTTGTAAGGCTTTGCCTATTTTGTTACGGTTTACCAGTAATACAGAATTCATTCAAAATGAAGAGGACTTCACAGTCTACTATCGAAATTAAAGGCTCATTTTATTTTTCAAGTAATTATCATAAACATACCACATTTTAATCAAAATGGTAAGTAATTTTTGAGAAAACTAAGAAATGCCTAAAACTACTCCATATAAAGAGTATTCTTTGTGTGAGATTTTATTGAACATTTTCATATCGCATACTTGGAAGACGCCAACATTTCAGTTTTTGGTTATATTCTTGATTCTCTCTCTTTCTTGACACTCGTACCTTTCTTCAGGGTGTGAGGCTCGCATTTGGGAGGTCCCGTCTTTGATTCCGCTCGATGCTCATTTGATCTTGGGTTTTTCGTGCTTTTCTCTGGTCGGTAGGTGAGTACTGGGCTGGTTTCTCATCTACCGCGATTTTATTTCCATCATTTACCTTACATTTTGCTTCCTTCTCATATTTCACTGTGCTTCTAGATTTTATGGCGTGAGGCCGTGCCGAAAAGATGATGCCGATGCTTTACCCAAGGAAAAAGTATTCGCCATGGATACTCAAGTGCTGTTGGTTCAACGGGTTGTTCATCGCCCACTCTCCAGTGGTGGGACGGGTCTTCGAGATAGGAACTGCTGGAACTTGGCGCGCCTCTATGGCTTGTCTGCCTTCGGCATCTAGCATTTTGGGGCCTATTTCATTCCATACTTTCCTCTGGGAGGACGTACCGCAGCAGATATGACGCAGGTCGTGGAGTAGTTATTTTGTTTACTATTGTTTATTTATTTAGCACCACGTATGGACGTCAATTTGAAGATGTTGATTGTTTATTACGTAATATGCTATTACGTATGAGAAGCTGATTTGAAGATGTATTTTTGTTGTTACGCTCCAAGTTTAAAAATATTAACTTTGTTATTAAACTGCTTCTTTAACTATTTGTGTTTGTTTGCCTCGGCTGCGTCGGTATTACTTTAGAGACACGTTTCTCTTAAGCAGGGTGCGGTGCGACAAGAATGTAGGCTTACACAGATTTTAAGTTTTAAATTCACTTCTTTTTATTAGTTCTTGACACAAATTAAATAGCACTACACCGATATCAAGAGCTGTGAGATTCTTTTATTTAATACGTGCACTTTGTTATCGCGTATACTTAATTTTCGTTTCACACGAATACGTAATATTTCTTTAGAGAACACATCTTCCATCCGGTCACTACCAGGTTTGCAGGCAACTGAACATATTTCAACTGTCCAAACTCGTAAATTTTTGTATTTAAAGTCTCTGATTGGCTAATCCTAGTCCAATAGAATGCCTGCATTTCACTAAAGCTTTTTCTAGCTGTTGATTGGCTATTTTTAAACTGTCACAAAATTTACATTATTGTTGTTGTAATCATAACTAGTAGCATTCAAACTCTCAAACTCATTATTGCCTCAAGGTTACCTCATTGTTAGCAACTTTAAACTTATTATTCTCACAGCTCTTACACATTAAACTACATATTGCATTCACATACAATTATTAAACATGTTTACTATAATATAAGCATATACAAAGACTGTTATATACATTTTTTTACAAATTATTACATACATATTGATTCTAGGCGGGCTGTTATTGAATTTACATGTTATATAATTTAATTGAAAATTATTCAAGTGTTAAAAATGCTGCCTCAGTCGGAGTGCAAGAAGTGTCCCCTCCGTTGCATACCGTATGCTTTGTTTCTATGCCTACTTCAGAAGAAAACTTTACGAAAAGTATAATGGCTGTTGTGCATTTCGTCGCTGCACAAAGCTCGAGTTGCTATTAGTGTTACATTGGGCTAGCCATCTTGTTTACACCAATCAGAGTAGAATTCATTAAGAGAGGTTTATTATTGTTACATCGTTTTATATCGCTCATTGGTTCATGTTTTTTCTTATGTTTTTTTTTAAAGACAGTCATAGACAGGAGTGATAGGCACTAGGTGGAAACTGGTGTTGCTTAGATAATTGTAGAAACCTGTTGATATCTGGGGGAATGGGCCGCTTTTTATCGCGTACACTGTAGGTGATGAAGGTATTGCGTTCCACCCAAACATTCTCCTACCGAGATTTCACCGGAAGTAAATGCTTTGAGGCACTCTGAATAAAAAACAATTATAAAAAGGCCCGTGTGTGTGTGTGCGCATACGTCTGTGAAGAGCATAACTTAAAAACTAAAATTCGGATAAACACCGAATTCGGTATCTAGGTTCTAAACATGCGACTCAATGATTTTCAAGAAAATTATCCCAGCCCCAACTACCTCTTACATGGAACATTTTTCGAAAATTTTGATTCTTTAAAAATGGCTTTACGATTTTAATTAAAATAGCATACATTAAAATATTTACATTACAAATAAAATGCATATCTTGAATTGTCTGAGAATAACCTGTAAAGCCATCTTCATTCCGAATCAATTTTGATAATCTTTGTAGCGGAAAATCGTTGCTCCTCTGTGTTGATACCCTCTGCTATAGTGTTTTGGTTTCCGGCTATTACTACTCAGCGGTTAATCATTTCTCCACCCCTAATAAATTACCAATTTAACTAATTTCACTGATCTCAAGGTTTTCGTAGTTGAGGCAAATTAAAATACAGTCCATTTCCCTTAAAATGTGATGTATTATCAATATGATACTTATGGGCGGCTAGTTTTTCCCATCTTTAACAATACCCACCATAATAGTAAATTACAAGCATAATCTAACCGCACACGGTTTCCCACCCATATGCACACACGTGTATCCGTCGTCCAGAGAGTATAACTGAGTGTCGCAGAGATTATCTAAGAAAGCGTATCAGAGAGTGAAAATCTGTGGCCTGCTTTCCCCTTTTATACCTAAACCTAGTGACGCTCACCTTCACGCCTTTAAATGTAACGACATCTCCAATTGGTACTCAGACCGCGTTACCTTATTATGTATGAAAATACTCTGCTCCAAAACTTTTCGCACACGCGTCGCAGTGACGCGTCCGGAAGCAAACTCAATGTCTCTATCTCTTTATTTTCTATATATGTCTCTTTCTATTTCTCGTTATTCATTCAAGATCCTTGCTCATTAGCTTGGTGAAAGGTGGTGGACTCTACCTAGAATTACTTTTACCTGGAATTAGCTAGCTCACCCGTCCCTTACTTATCTAAGTTACAAGCTGCTTTGTAAATCTCTTGGCTGCTAAATATTCTAACATCTTTCTTGCTGAATTATATTATTATTATATTATTATTATTATTATTATTATTTACAATTCTTGTTTGATATTGATTTATACGTGTATAAATCTTGTATAACTGGTAAACGTTAAGTGATAGACGAAAAGTTACCAAACAAAATGTATAGATCTCTTTAAAACATACAATTTATATAACGTAAGTTTTTCTGTAGCATAAGCCGTTTCTGAGAGAATCGTTAATAAAGTTTCGATTTGTTCATTTCTTGGTTCTTTAAAGTCCTTTTGACATACAGTTGTTGCGTGGAAACATAAGGAGTTTTAACACCAGCATATAACGATGGTTTATAGATGGTTATAGATAGGTTAGTAAGAGTACTTTGTATACTTACTGATAAGCGATAGAGGGTAGAGGTCATGTGAATGTAACACATCAGATTTTTCTTCTAACAAGTGTACAGTTGTACAAACGTATGTTTGTGCCCTTGGTACTGAAGATATATAGCCACAATGTAACTACTGTCTGAAAAGAGCCGTAATTTAAAGGCGAAGTATACAAAACATCTGCAATGCAGACTAAGTCACTCGCGGTGGATACCCAATCGAAATTCACATTACATTATGCGCTCCATATTGTAGAATGCAAAACGTTAGATAAACAACTGCGAATTTGCAACTGTATGCAAATCGCGGTGCACGCAAGTTAGCACGGGAACACAATTTGTTGTACATTAACAGTTGCCGATTGTAATATCTAACTACTATCAATTGGGTTTACCAGCTAGATGAGGCATTCTGATTAACTCAGTTGAACAAACCCCTCCCACAAAGAAAACAACAGATAAACGCTGTTAAAGTCACCAGCAATTCAACTTTTTGCACAAAAACGAGCTAATGTTCTATACTGCAGCTTCCAGCAACGCGAATGCACAGAAAATCTGATGTGATACATTCACATGATATTTTCTACCCTCTATTTTTATTAGTGGTATACAAATTATTCCTACTAGAGCTTATTACTTTCCCTATTACGTATAGTAAGTAGGGGAAGTATTGTATTCCCAAAAATTCGATACCAATATTTCACCGGAAATATATGTTTTCAGGCCCCCTGAATAAAAAAAAGCATTTTTGGAAACATGTCCGTGTGTGTGTGTGTGTGTGTGTGTGTGTGTGTGTCTGTGTCTGTCTGTGTGTGTCTGTCTGTCTGTCTGTGAACAGCATAACTCAGAAACGAACAGTCGGATAAACGCCAAACTTGGTATTTAGGCTTAGTATCTTCCAGAGATACGACACAAAGGTTTTCAAGAAAATACCCCCACCCCCAGATTACCCTTTACATGCAAAATTTTTCCAAAATTTTAATTTTTCGGAAATGGCTCTAACGATTTTGATTAAAATATCATATATTTAAGATACTTTCATGACAAATGAAATGTATATCTTGAATCTTTTGGGAATGTCTCCAAAAGCATTCTTCATTGTGAACGACTTTTGCATAACTGGTAAACCACAAGAGATAGTCAAAATATTACTACACAAAAATGTAGATCGCATTAAAATACACAATTTATGTCATATACATTTGTTTTATTGAGTGAACCATTTTCGAGATATCGCTACTTATTCCCTTAAATTTTACAATACTTATACTTTTTCTCAAATGGGAATTCGTTATTCATTTTTTTATGTCCTGGACATACAAAGGGAATGCAATACACACATAGCAACCAGCTCTTAAAATATTTGACTATCGCTCAAAGCCTACCCTTTCCCCTTGCACCTACAAGAAAATTAGCAATAAGATTAACATCTCGATTAACATGAAGCATATGGAGAATAAGCTTTTATAAAAATAGTTTGTACAAGAGTAGAGAAAGTCATGTGATTGTAACACATCAGATTTTTTTAATATCTACTACATTTTAATCCAAATAAGCCTTTGCAATATTAGCTACATTACACATTTCGTTATAGATATAAATAAAACAGGGATAGTCATATGTTTAAGAACTGTACACTATAGAATTACCTTAGAATTACAAATTGTTTCCATGCAATCGCGAGAAACAACTGGTTGTTGAAGAAATTTAAGAGAATGACTAAGGAATGAACAAATCCAAGCTTTAATAAAGGGTATCTCAGAAATGGCTTATATCCAGAATGGCGCTGTGTTTTAAAGGATTTACAAATTTTTGTGGATACGTTTTCGTGTATTGCTTAACGTTTACCAGTTATACAAAATTGTATAAAATTCCTGAAGTGGACTTCTTCACAGGCTATTCCCAGAAAATTCAAAATATACATTCCATTTGTCATATTAATATCCTTAATATGTTTTATTTCAATAAAAATCTTTAGAGATATTTTTAAAGAATCAAAAATTTCGAAACACATTCATTTGCATTTAAAGGGTAGTTGGGAGTGGAGTGATTTTATTGAAAATGTTCGTGTAGCATCTTTGGAAGGTACTGAGCTTACATACTAGGTGTGATATTTATCGGACTTTTCGTTTTTGAGTGATGCTCTTGACAGACCATACACACACACGCACACACACACATACATACAAGCATGGACCTTTTCGTCGAAATGATTTTTTTTTCGATTAAAGGCGGCGTAAAAACGTGTGTTTCCGGTTAAACCTCGGTATCAAATTTATGGGTGAAATGCAATGCCTTTTCTACCTGCCACGCTCGTATTAGAGAAACAAAACGGAAGTAACATAGTAATTAACTATTTACATTGGAATGTTTGAAATAATTACATTATCGCTTGCACCTACCATACCCATATATGAAAAAATTAATAATGCATTTAAATGATAATTTTATGGTAGACGGCCTATAACTATCTTAAAATTTTCAACGTTTCAGAGTTTATTTTTCTGAATATATTACATGACTTGACTTTGCCTACGTACAGTCATTTATTTATTTATAGTTTCTACAAGGTGGTTCAAATATAGACGAAACTGATTTTATTTTATTTTGTTTAGAAAATACAGGAACGAAAACTGACCAGTTTTACATGTTATCCTTCAAAATACTCCCCATTGGTTTCCTTGCATTTTTTCCAGCGTTTTGGCAACTGTTTTATTCTCTTATCCCAAACGTTTTTTGGTCGAGTGCGCACCAATTCCTGAGCAAATGCGATCACTGCTTGCTATTCTCAAACCGCACTCAAAGTCGATTTTAAATTTCCCAAATATAAAAATGGTATGTAGGGAAGAAGGTTCCACTTTAGCTTCCTGGTGGTTTCCATATTTTTACTGGCACTGTGAGGTCTCACATTGTCTTGAAGGAAGGAAATCCGATTTCCTCCTGTTTTCCTCTTGGGCCGGAGCAATATTCAATATTGAAGAAAATTCTTTTACGCTTCTTCTTTTCAAGGATTACGTGGTATCACCTGTTCAGTCTTTAGTCATCTCTTGCGTGGTCTTCCTAAACGTTTCCTCCTTGTCTGTTGGTAATTCATTATCTTTTTATATTCTATCAGCATGCTGTTTCCAATTTTTTTTAATTTCATAGCTCTTATCGTTTACTGATACAATATTCAAATATGATCTTATTAATTAATTTATTATTTTGTCAGCTCTAGTGCATCCCTTTACATACCTAAAAAAATTCATTTCGGCGGACTCAATATGTGATCTCTCTCTTTTTTTGTTATTGTTCACGACTCGGAACCATATACTACAGTGGGTAAAGTCATAATCTTATAGAATTTAATTTGTATTTCTTTTCTAGTTTTCTTCCCTAGAGTACTTATAATCGTTCCACAAATGGTTTGAAACCTACTTACCTTCATCTCAGTGTCTTGGTCAAATTTAAAACTAATGTCAAATTCTAGATAATCGAAGTGGGATACCTGTTCTAATATTTTACCATTTATTAGTATCTTTGATATAACGGGATTCTTCTCTTTAAAAGGCATTATTTTTGTTTTATTTATAGTTATAATTAAGTTATAATGTATTGAATTTTGGCTTAATCTATATACGTACTGCTCTTTGTAGATTATCTTCTGTTTTTTGTATAAATATTTGATCAGCATACAGTAAAGTACTTAAAGGCGCGTTTAATTATATTTTGATCCCAAACTGTAATTCATCTTTCCACTTCAAAACTAGATCGTAAATATTTAAGTTAAATAAAGTGGGCGATACGCTGCACCCTTGTCGAACCCTTCTTTCACACTAATAGGCCTATTATACCGTATAAACACGTTACCACGGTCACAATTGGATGCGGTGATGGATGTCCGCGGTCTCTCTCTCTCTCTCTCTCTCTCTCTGAAGGCTTTACACGATTCGAACACTCGAGTTCTCGAGAGACATACTTCTCCAAACTGTTCTTCGAGCCTCTGAAAAATTTCCGATGGTTGAACCCCTTCTGCAGTACGCAATTTTATAATAATGCTACCCGACAGTTTCTGTTCAGTCATCTCTCTTGTTGAACAAGGCTGAACACGCTCATAACTGTCTGAACAGGAGGGCAGGAAAGCAACTTCTCCCTTCCTAGGTCAGTAACGTGCTGGGTGGGATTTTACGTTCGTAAAAAATCAGTCCAGTTCATGTTTCAACCACCTTGTATAAACTATTGTTACAACAGCTTATTTTTGTATCTACATCGTGTTAATCGAGATAAGGTTTTTTCCAGGTTTTCTAAGTTCCCAAAACTGGAAAATTCCAGGGAGTACCCTAAATTTAGGCTGGAACGTTTCCGACCTCTACATATTTTGTGCTACAAGGTTTCTACAATGTGAAGGCTCTTCCATAATTTCTTCATGGCAGTGATACATGGTCTCACAAAGTCGAAGCTATTGACATAAAATACTTAAGAGCTGTACATGAATAGATAAACTTAGAATCGAAGATGTTAGAAGAAAACTAAACATTACAGGATCAGCAATAGCAAAAGTTATACAATAACTTACTCTATGTAATAGAGAAAGTAAAAATACTTCCAAAAAATGGCGTGCATTTTGTGGTAATAGCACCTCCTGTGCGAAGTTTTTCCGGTTCATAATGCCCGTAGCTCACGGCTTACATTTCTGCAGCCTTTGTGTAGACTCCGGATGCTCGAAGTGGGCTGATTCTCTGCATGTCTATCCTCGTAGACTTACTGAAATATGTAAGAACAGGGACTTTTCCTTGGTAAAGGAAACGTAGATCTCGGGTGTGATAACGGAGAGAAAATAGACGTGCTTCAGTTACAAAAAAGACGACACCACTGTTTTCTTTATTTCGTTACTTCTAGTAGTTCACAACACTGGTATTGTCGCCGTTAAAACACTGTCCACTGCTGTTGAAACACGGCGCTGATATGACGCGAGGTTTATATACATAACAAACTCTTTACTTGTAGCGATTCTTATGTGTGTAGCGAAACCTGTCTTAATTCACTAACTTTTGGCGCGACATCTCTTAAGTATCCGGCAGCATCCTTCCCTGCCTGTAGTTTCGAAGTAACTCCTCGATCTTGGTCTTAGCAGATCTATTTATAGTCGCGGGCTTCTTAGGCTATTTAATTTCCTATTGGTGCATTTTTAGCGCCACTCAACGCGTCTCACTATTTCATATTGATTTACTTGGATCTCATTGGTCCTATTCCACCCCCTCTTGCTCAATTTTAACATGAAATCGCGACCTTTCCTAATTTTACCGTTAAGCTTGTCTCACTCACTCCGGTCACGGCGAATTACTGTACAAAAGGACAAAGGCTATACACCCTCGCTGTACGAACAATACTTTTCCTACCAGAGAGACATCGTAAAACTCACTTGTTGCCTTCGAAGACACTTTTCCTGCATCTGAAATATCTCGTCGTAGACAGCATTTTAACATAGTGCTTAAGTTATTTACATTAAACAATTTATTACTCCTGTAATATTAGTAACCTAAATACAAAGATATCGTTAAATCACTCTTCTTAAGCTACACAGGCAGTAAATAGAAAAATAGTTGTACACAGCATAATTTCATTTCATTAAAAAGTAATTATCCAAATTATTAATAATTCCATAGATCGAGCTCGGCTTAGAGTTACCGTTTAAATGTTACCGCAGACCCATCTCACTGTCTGCAATCGCATTTTGGGTTAGATTGTTAATTTAGAGTTTACTGTTGCATTAAATGCTTGGTAGTTAGTGTTAAAAACCTTTTATTTCGCTAAAACGTCAATCCAAAGTTTCGTTTTTCTCTGTCATTGTTTTGAAAGAAAAATATAAAACGGCATGTTTTGATTTTATCCGCGCAAAACGTGATACAGGAAGTCGTTATTAGTTTAACATCTCTTCTGAAAATGCACCTTGATACTCGGCATTATTTTGGGTTGAATTGTGATGGCGTAGCAGCAGTTGAAGTCTCTATTGACAAAATGTTATATAGTCAGGTAATGCAAAAGCTGCGTAAGTGATATTATTATCAAGAATATAGGCATTGATTTTTCAGAGAGCTCCGAGAAGTAGATGGCAGCACCGTCTGTCTGCCTGCCTCATTTACCACATTGCGTACTTTAAGCGATATTGTATCGGTTCCATGGACAGCGGGAATCCTCTCCCTTCTCCCCGCAACTCCCAGCATGAAGCAATATATCGGATAGCATGACGTCAACGGAGTAGCTTTAGCTATCTGCATGAAATGATTTGTCTTCTTTCTGCAACAACGAGCTGAGATAACGAAACGTGGCAGCAACAGCAGAGATTTCGTGAGGGAACGGCGCGGCCGGTTGTAATGTGCATTCAAGTGATGGAAAGATGATAAACTGAATGGACGAAGAGGGGAGGGGTAAATGGATTGATTTAGGTGCTCGTATTTCAATCGACTAAAGTGTGAGGCTCGCGGTCTATAGGTCTCGTGTTCGATTCCCGTCGACAGTCTACTCTGTCCTTTGGTTTTTTTGTGGTTTTCCTGGTCAGTAGGCGAAGTTGAGGCAGTATTTTTAACACTTAAATAATTTCAGTCTAATTATATAATATATAAATTCAATAACAGGCCGTCATGAAGCAATATGTGTATGTAATGATTTGTAAAATGTATGTAACAGTCAATTGCATATGCTTATATTATTGTATCCAATATATTACGTAATTTAATAATATAGGAGCTGTGAGAATAATAAGTTAAAAGTTGCTAACAATGAGGTAAGCTTGAGGCAATAATGAATTTAAAAGTTGAAATGCTATTAGTCATTATGGGAGCAACAATAATGTAAATTTTGAGACAGTTATAACATAGCCTATCAACAACCAGAAAAAGCATTAGCTAAATGAAGGCATTCTATTGGATTAGGAATAGCCAATCAGAAACTTGAAATGCAAAAATTTACAAAAGTTTAGGCGGTTGAAATCAGTTCATTTGGTTGCAGACAGCGTTACTAATCAGACGCAAAAAGTGTCCTCGAGAGATATAATACGTATTCGTGTGGGACGAAAAATAGTTTACGTATTAAAAAGTGCAAGTACTTAATAAAAACATCTCACATCTCTCTCTCTCTCTCTCTCTCTCTCTCTCTCTCTCTCTTTGTAAGCCTACATTTTTGTTGCACCACAACCCGGCCAAGAGAAACGTGTCTCTAACAATAATACTGACGCAGCCAAGGCAAACATAAATATATAATATTTAAAGAAACGGGCAAATTACAAAGTTAATATTTTTAAACTTAAGGCGAAGGCTACCGGAAACTGTTTGCTATACGTGCGGTTGCAACTAATACAAGTTCGGCTCCCCAACAGTTGAAATATAATACAACTCCTTCAATACGACCTATTTCAAATTGACGCCGAAAGCGTGATGCAAATAACGTAACAAACAATCTTCTCAAATTGGTGCCCAAAACGTGGGGCTAATAAAATATCTTTCTCAAAGTTTGGGTAGTTTTTCATTTACCGCGATATACTTTCCCTAGTTTCCTTAAAGTTGAATGTAGCTTTAAATTTTTTATGCTGTTTTCTTGATGTTGCATCAATTTCGATAGCGTTTAATGTTACCTGTTCTATGATGGCGTCATCTCGTGGCTCGTTCTGAGTTGCCTGGTTTGCCAGCTGCTTCAGCGGTACAGCTATGAGTTCTTTGTCTCAGGGTATGCGCGAGTGTAGTGTAAAATGATAACAAAAGCTTAGTTAGCCAATAAAATGTAATCTTGACTAAAATGTTATGTTTTAAGAGAGTTGCCAACTGTTGAATTAAAGAACAAAATGAAAAGAAGCGTCCGTTGTCGTAAGCCGCAGAAACTTTCCTCAGAAAATTTACTGACAATAGCCGCCAAATTTTTCTAACTCAAGCATGTCACTGGGCATTACAAAATTTAAAAATAAACTATACTACCGCAGTTTTATCTCTGGTTCTGACGTTTAGCGCGACCGAGAGGGGTAATGTTGCCAATTCTTACTCCTACTGTGAACACGTGTGTATACCTGTGTCATCCCTCATAAAATGCAAACGATGAAATAGTTGCCTATGTTAAGAGAATTTAAAGCTTGGAGATAGCATTTACAGGAAACTTAAACAAGGGTAACGCAGTAAATCGCATGCGCACAGAAAACAAACTTCACCTGAACTAAAGCAAACAACTACTGACGACACGTGCTTCACTTATAAGAGAATCGACAACATAGCCCAAACTGCAGTGGATACACACGGAGAGGGAGCCTGTAATTGGTCCTAGCAGACAACTTCCACCCTTTGCTGTACGAGTCAACCCAGCACTGCAAACCTTGCCGGATTTTTTTTTCTTTTGTTTCGTGTTGTGTTTTACGTGCAGCAAAGCTCTAAGACTATATTTATTACAGACTTACAAGAAATAAAAATACAGTCCCGATTAATCTGTTGAAACGAATCCAAATAGCTTCCTTTAGTATGGAAATTCACAGCGCTAATATTGCTCAAGATGGACATTCTGGTATGTGCCTATCTCTTTCTTTGCCCTCACAAAACGTCAGGGCCGGTGATACAGCGGCGTAGGTATAAAGGTCACACGAGTAGTCAAAAGAGTAATCACAAGATTATGTAAGTAAGTCTAAGTAAGAATCAATCTGATTTTGAATGCACGCCCTTTTCTTAACTTAAGCTCCGCTTACCTATCACTACCCCTACCAAGGTTCCTACTTACGCGGTCGAATCCCAAAAACTACGTATGTGTGTCTGACAATGTTTTCATGCGTGCCTTGCTCAAATATAAGAACATAATTTTCCTTTCTAATTTACAGAATTCTTGTCTACGTGACTTTGCAAACGTACTGAACACAACCCTAATTGCATTTCAGGAACCTTCACACTAATTCTTTGTCGACACCGCTGTTACTAATGTATTACTTTAATATGACTCGCTAATGACTTATGACATTACATTTTGATTTATTATACGGCAATTATGTATTGCAATTTTTTCTCTACCTTACTGCTATTGCTTTGTTTAATTATTTGTATCGTCTTCTCAATAATTACGGTATCATCCCTTTCATGTTATGTCCTTATCTTTTAGGTGAGCTTCTAGGTTTTGTAGTGTATGATGGTGCTAGACACAGAGCTTGCTTCAAGGAAATAATATTCTTCGTGGACACTAGAGAATTGTATGGTTGATTGGTTGGTTTATACCGGTTTTTCATATTATAGGTGTATTCGACATTCATAAACGTTAAACATTGAAAATTCTAATGTGCTAAATTAACTTTACCTTCTCTACACAATATCGTTTATTTTTATATAACTTCTACACAAACGTTTTATGAAACTATGTTTTCCTAACTACTTAATGTTATTCGAGATAAACTTTTGCAGAAATAGTTATATTATATTTTTCCTTGAAGGCATAGTCCAGCGCACGGAAAAGTATCAGTGCTTTTGGGTGTCTATAGTATTCTTACTTTATCTACCGCATATGTCGTCCTCCGTGATGTAGGGGTGCCATGATAAGTTCTGGTTCCCAAAGTTGCGCGTTCAAACCCGGCGGAGGGTGATGGATTTTTTCGGGCGTAAAAATCCTTAGCATGGCTTCCTTCGGATAGGAATAAAGCCGATGATCCCATGTTGCAGATTTAGAGGACATATAAAATCTATTTCCTGTAAAATCCCAATATCGAATTTTTTGGTGGAATGCAGTACCCCTTACTTACTGTACGTAGAAGCGAAAGTAAAAATTCAGGTAAGTATATTTGAGAAAATGTGGCATTACCCCAATTCAAGCATGCGAAAAATATATTTACATGCGAAACTAAACACTCTAGAGATTCTTTAAGAGAGTGTTTGCGAACTGATGCTTTTAGTGGCATATTGTAATTAGAATTAAACAAGGACAGAACAGCCAGCATCTTCTCTTTCTGTTTTTTACTTTTTCCAACACGTACATGGTAGGAGAGACGGTATTGCACTCCACTGACAAATTCGATGCCGAGATTTCACCTGAAATACATATTTGGAGGCACATTGATTCCAAAAATAGCATTTTTAGAAAAAGGTCGTTGTGAGCGTCTCTCCTGGTGAGTGAACAATATAAATCAAAAACAAAGAGTCGGAGACATACATTTAAGTTCAGTATCTTTCAGACATGCAACACGCAAATTTTCTAGAAAATCCCTCTACACCAAACTACCCTTACATGAAAATTTTCGAAATTTCTGATTTTATAAAAATTGATTCTAACCCCTTGATTAAAATAACATATATGAAAGATATTTATACGAAAAATAAAATGTTTATCTTGAATTTTCTGGGAATAGCCGTGTGAAGTCCTGTTCATTCAGAAGAAATGTTGTATAATCTTGTTTAATCTCTTTAAAACACGCACATTATTTGAAATAAATTCCTTTGTTTCGGAAAGCATTTCTGAGATATCCGTTATTAAAGATTCAAAATTTTCAATTCTTGGTCATTATCTTAAGTCCTGTGGTTTTTCAGTTGTTTCTCGCGATTGCCTAGAACAGTAAGACATTTTAAGTCTAGCATATAGAGTCCAGTTTTTAAACATTTGACTGTCCCTGTTCCCTTTGTATCTATAACGAAATGTGTAATGTAGCTATTTCTGCAGATGCTTATCTCTCTTAAAAAGAATAAGATAAGAGAAATAAGGTTTAGTAAGTGAAGGATAGAGAGTAGAGGTCATATGTATATGTCACTTCAGATTTAGTTTTGTAATCTATTTTATTCTATTTGATATGTTAGTAAATATGAACAAAACCCTACAAAACCTATTTTGTTTAAACTAATGAACGTAACTTGCTGCAAACCCTTAAAGTAAAAGCTTTAAAATATTGGTATCTTTTATTCTTATTTTGGCAAAATGTTCATCATATTTTACCTGTCTTAATAAAAGTTTCGTATCACATAATTTCCACCCAGAAACATTTTTCGGCGTCAGAAACTTAGTAAACTGATATACTTAGCTATCGTGTATATTCCGCTCTCGGTACTGACATGACCGTTTCATAACGTTAATTGATTGTATCTCTGTAGGCCAATTACTCTAACGTCTTTATAATGAAATTGCTTTCTCTGTTTGTCATTGTTGCACACCGGAGGTTCTGAACAGAGTTCAATGGATTTAATTTAACAGGATTATGTTTGGAGATCGCTAAATAAGCAGTTCATGCAGGGAACATGCAAGTGTGTTAGCATAACATATAACGCATCGTTATTGTCAAACATTTGCTCCTAGATATCTCTCTAACGTAGGGTTAGCGTCGCGTACCAACCTGTTGTCGCAAACTTCTGTTATGGGAGATTCAGGTCATAACGTACACTGTCCTGCATAAAAAGTGGCCCATTCCTATAAATCTACATGGCGTTTACCCATACGTAAAGTTTCCACATTCAGGTAAAAAACTTTTGACTCCACCCAGCTTCTATCTGTTCCCTATGTGACTGGCCTGAAAAAACAATACGGGGATATATAAAATTAGCCAGTGAACAATGTTTATAATCTATGTGCAATGAAGGAGTGGTTCGGATACCACCTCTGTAAAAGAGTTTCTTTACGATTGGCACACAAAGAAAGGCTAAACCAATTAAAATGTAATTCGCCCTTATAGAGGAAGGTATGAAGAATAATCTGAATATCTGGTTAATCTAAACGGCAGCTACGACAATTTACATACATGAGAGCTTTCATCAGCAACATAGAGACGAAGGTTAAAGTTGTTGCCACCGCTAAGCGTCCTAAGAAAACAGGCATTAAGAAAAAGATAGAGTAGTATGAAAATATAAGGCCTTAAGTTGTAATAATTTACAATCACTGGATTTTATAAAACAATTTCCACACCCATATGTTCATATTGCAACCAAAGCTGGACGTTAAGAAACGGAAATATAAGCAGAATTCAAGCAACCGAATTTCTTGCTGTCTGAGGTCAGTAATGTGAGTGATAAATGGAGATAGAGTAAAAAATGAAATAATAAGACAGGAGTTACAAATATACGAGGGGTGATCAGAGACTAAGGACACAAAGCCTGCAGTGAAACGTGTATATTTTATTTTATACTACCAATACAGCCAATTGATAGTACATACATTGGGTTATTTTTCGAAATAGTCTCCATATCTGTTTAGGTACCTATCACTTCGTGCAATCGGTTTGAATATTCCCTCCTGATAAAAATCCTGTCCTTGTGTGTTCTGCTACGTTGTCGCGAATTCTCCTCGTGAGAAGTCCTGGCCGTTTCTTCCTGATTTATTCGCACAATCGTGTCAAGGTCTCGCAGTATCGGTCAGCAGTCACTGTGTGACCTCTTTCCAAAACCTCCATGAGTATGACACCCACGCTATCCCAAAACTATGGCCAGCACCTTCCCGACAGATGGCGTAAATTTAAAATTTTTGTCTCTGTAGAGAGGTGTTTTCACTCCACTGATCACCGCTTACTGCTGGGGTGTGGTGGTGGATCTATGTTTCGTCATCCGTGGCAATGTGGTGAAGAAAACTGTTCCCTTCCGTGAAGAACCATTGCAAAAGTTGCAGACTTGCTCCCATGCGCTTATCCTTGCGTTGGTTGAAGAGATTTTGTGGAATTCATCAGGAACAAACTTTCGGGTAGTGCGGCATTTCGTGAACAATTTGACGAACGCTTTTGAAAGACATTTATAATTCTGCCGTCATATGCTGTAACGTGATCCTCCTGTTGTTCTAAATCAGTTACTCCACGCAAGCTGT
Source organism: Deroplatys truncata (assembly GCA_030765065.1). Taxonomy (NCBI): domain Eukaryota; kingdom Metazoa; phylum Arthropoda; class Insecta; order Mantodea; family Mantidae; genus Deroplatys; species Deroplatys truncata. Next base: position 163,992,793 of record CM060980.1, read on the forward strand.
GTTCAAATGTGTTGATCCGTGCTGGGTCGGCCACTGCGATCCTCGTCGGTGACGTTTTCTCTGACGGCCGCGAACTTCCGGATTTCTTCGCGAGACCGGAGTCGCCATTTTGTTCTCCTACGATGTGGGAAATGGATGGTTGAAGCTCTTCATAGTTGCCAACCGAATGCATTAGGATTACCGCACACTACTAATTACTCTAATCGGACAAAACTCCAGGAATATCGGCCTTGTAACCTTAATTTCTGATCACCCCTGTACAGTATAAATTAATGACTATAACATGCACAGCGCATGCAGAAGGAAGATACCAGAGCAAAACTTTGAGGTACAAACCAAGAGGTTCTAGAAATATAGGAAGACCCACCAAGAGACGGACGGACCTATTTGGAAACGCAACAGACTAATAAGTCTAATGCACACAGTGGAAGAAGAAGTTCGGCCATACTTTGAGGCAGCTAAAGTATCCTGCCAATCCAGTGGATAGAATTATGCTCGAAAATCGGAGGTAGACACGTTGGTAGGGGGCTCTACTAGATTTTGTCAGTACTAACATAAACAGTTCCGTTCCATTATGGAGCGCATTTTATTCAAAGTAGTATAAACTTGAGAACACAAAAACTGGCCTTTATAGGGGCGAAGGACTAGTCGGTCACATTATGAATGCGCTAGGAGGGGAGAGCCAGTGTTTTTGTTGAAGTGCTTAACTCATCAAGGCTCAGAGGGAAGTGAGGGGCAACGCGGTAGGGGAATGAACAGTTGCACAACGACAACAGTGCTTCATTTTGCAGGCCTCAGCCTTGCTAGTAAATGCAACTCAGAACTGCGGATATTATCTTTACCTGCCCCGTCCACTTGCTCCGTAACTGCATAGTTTCTGTTCCCACCGTACGCGGTCATATCGTGGGCAACTAGTAAGTTGGTTATGTATAGCTCCGCCCTCAACATCCGTCACCTTTCTTCCTCTACTCTCGCATAATCTAGCCACTTGACTGAGAACTTGCATACGTAATTCCAAGAGAGGAGTGGACCATAATGCTGACAATAAGTTAAATCCCTTTCTTTCTTTCTTTCTTTCTTTCTTTCTTTATTTATTTTTTGTTTCATTTGTGCAGACCCATTTAACTTACATGACCGTATTGTTACATGCTGGGGTGAAGGCCAAAAGCTTTGCAGCAAATTAATAAATTTTGATCACCCCAACACGCACATGGGGGAGCGTAGCTTACAAACGGCGAGAGGACCGGCACTCTGGTGTCCATATTCAGAAGAAGGCATGAGGTTATTTTTTGACAAAAATACACAAATGTCACATTACACACATTACCTGTAATTTATTGATAAAACACTTGGCGAATCTACATCACACTCAGGGAAACAAAGGAATGAGGGGAGATGCCTCGAAGTCGAGGACTGACCACGCGCGACCTGCTTCTTACACAATTGCACACAAAGTGACGTAAACACATTCAAGTAACGCTAACTATATATCCCCCCCTCTCCAACCTTGTCTAGGCAAGCAAGTCGGACGGAGATTCAAACAAATCCCCCTCTCTCTGGCGTGCTCGTTTAGCCGAAAGTTTTAGTCACCCAATTATACTGTCGACAATGCGCCACAATAATGCGTCTGGTATGACAATGCTTACTGATACGCCACAGTATCAGGGACTTTGAGTTGTGAAGCAACTGATGGCACCTTTGCTCTCTGAGCTGTAGATTTTCTTAATTTTGCTTTTATCTGTTTTCTACTCTTAAATTTAGTCGCATTCGCACCCATATTCATGCTTCTAGACTCTGTCCGAAATAGGGAATTATTCTGGTTAACCTTTCTAATGCTATGGTATGGAATCTATGTAAACTATTAAAGGGGATTTAATTGGACCAAAGTAATAAAAATTAAAGAAGATATCATAATTTTCTTTATCGACATTTTTAGTCAATACAATGCCTTTTTCACTTACATAGAGAATAGAGAAAGTACAAAATACACATTTTGTGAGGTTTGAGGCAGAAAGTAACTTTATTATGCTGTCTGGAGACGTTTGCTCTTTGATAGGCTTTGTCTCTCAGTTTCGTGCACCTAGCTTTAATAAATGTATATGTCGTTGTTTCCGACGTACTTTCACCTATAAGTATGTGGAATATTGTTGAATACAAGTCTGAGTCCTTGAGCCAAAATGTCAATTTCTTTCAGCCACTCGTGAACTGCTGACTGTTCCAGTATGTTTGTGCCATTTGAGACAGAAATGTCATAAGCAATACACAGCATGTTATAGTGACGCTTGGAATTGATTTCATTTAGAACGTACGATGATAGGCGTGAATGCGCCAAAAGTTCAATTATAAATAAAATTGCCTTTAATTAAAAATTCTTATGTGTAATTTTAAATTAATTAAACTAATATGTTAAAACAAGTGAAATATATTGAATATAGAAAGCGGGGTACTAAAACTTTAAATGTAAGTGATGTTCAAGTTTCTGGTAATGTTTCTACGAGAAAAACTAATATTGTGGAATCAACGGACTTTGTTAAAGAGGAATGGAAATAGAACGAGATTACAAGCATTCTTCTGAATCTAAGGAGAGGAAATTATTCTTGTATTATCTAAAAGTATAAAGTATTACCTAACAATAAAGGTAGCAATTTAAAATTTAACCCTCTTGGATTTCTTCACCTTACACAAACCTGCCACGACTGAGAAGAGAAGGGATCTCATTCTCACAATTGCAGCTAGACCGAGACAATGAACGTGTCACAAAATGACTCCCAAACGCTTCCACATTATTTTCCAGTTTTCTTCGAGCCCTAAGTGCTCCGTGTACACCTCCCAAGGACTCTGTAACTGCTCCAGTAACGTCTGAGGCCGCATTCGAGATGTCCCAGATTCAAATCCCATGGGCCGACCAGTCTGACTGAAATTTCTTCGTTGTTTCCCTCAGTTGCCAAGCTAAATAACGTATTGGATATTTGATACTACGATCCAAAGTTCCATCTCAAGACTAAAACAATAGCAATTCATAAAAAAATGGACGGTAAAACAAATAACAAGCCATTTATACACACTTCAATAATTATAAACTAATAAAGATACCTTATCGATCGGTCCATCCATCCATCCATCCAGCTTATTAAAGCAGGTAGACTGGATGGCACCCTAATGCCATTGCCCGGCACTATGTAAACAGAAATTAAATTGTGTTTCATTTATGGACGCTCTTTAACTGCTGTGGTCCTTAGCGTCCCATTCTATATCGGGCGTGAAAGACCCGTAATTTCTCTCAGAGGTCTCTTTATCAGGCTTGAGTTCTTTTATGTGCTGTAAATCTACGTCATGGGAGCACCGGCTTTAGTTTCCTTCCGAAGGAAGCCATGCTAAGGATTTTACGACCTCGGGAACTAGAGGCTAGCATGGTAACCATTACACCACGGAGAACGACGTGGAAGCAGAGGTACAGTTGCTGTACACTGCCTCTGTAGACACGTGTCAAGGTTGCATTCTGCCCTTCATGCCTGTATGGACATATGACGAATTAAGATGTTACGGTACAAGGATGAGACCTAGAAGGCTAATGGTCCTTTGCGACATGACCTTTGAAACAGAACCTTCGAGATATGACCAGTTGTTAAAGCAAAGTAAAATAATCAACAGAGAGAATGAGAGAAAAACGTTGAATCAGAAATTAAGATGATTATAAATTGCATTCAGAAATGTTGCCTCTGAAAGGAGATACTTAGTAATTCAAACATACCCCATTTCCAGAGTCTTGATAGCAGCAGAAACATATTTGGGCGTAATTACAGTAGTGTAAAAGACGACGACGCTGAGCGGGAAACATAAAGATTTCGAGCATGCATCAGCTGAATTGGATGTAGTAATTAAATTGGACCAATAGAGTGTATTCAATGGATGTTGTTAATATCGTCAATTATGGAACATCCATTGTTAAACAAATGATTTTATTAATTGAGGTTTGAATGAAATTTTAATATGACCATGTTTTGATAATATCGTAACTAATCTGTTGAGAATAAATTGAGATATTATAGGAAATTTCAAAGCTTTAAAAATACCATATAATTCCGTTGAATCACTATCAATAGGAAGTAAGAATATCTCCTCATCTCAGCTCTGTTGAAAATGTGTTTTGATATTTTCTGCTTTAGAAACTCTAAGCTTTTTCTAACAATGAAAGTTATGGCGCTTTTGCGCTGCTTGTGGTATGACTACACATGAAGTTAAAATAGCGGATTATACAGTTCAGTAGAAAGTGAAATGTTACTGTTTGAGGGGACAGGTTAACTTCAGGGTTTAATGTTCGTATACCATTACGACGCGTTTCTTCTCGTTCTAGAGCAGCGATGTCAACCCCAAGCGCAATATTGTGACCTTGCTAATACTCGCGGGCGTGAAACGCTGGAAGCGTCTACATTAGGAAAGTGCTGTTCATAGTGAAGCCGGTCATCGAGACCGAGGCGAGAAATAAATAATGTAATACAGTATAAACTTTAAACTCAAATCTTAATGGATAAAATACTATTATTAAAAATCTAATAAAACATAACAAATAATTCATAACCTGAGATAAACTTGTTGAATGATTGGGTATAAAGAGTAATAAGTTAAAAGGGTCATAAAATGTGCAAAAAGTAAATCAATTGAAACAACAATTGAATGCGTCGCAAAAAGGAAAGAAATCAAACTTTGTTTTCTAGCGAAAGGCCAGGTAGAACTTACCTATTTCGTGGAAAATAGACTAGGGTTACATATGGTACCTGAAGTTTAGAGGCCTAGCTTTTGTCTCCGGACTCGGACGTTATAGGGACAAAAGATCATAAGCTTAGTACGGTCAAAAAGTAGACGTGTTGTATCTTCGATCCAAGAAGGTTAAAGGGAAATTTTTTGACTTAAAATAAGTTGTCAGAATTAAGTGTGGGAATTGCAGAAGTGGGAATGACCAATAAGAAAACTCATGAAATAAAATGATAGCGAGGAAACATCTTGTACATGTCACGAAATACGTCTTGAAACCAAAACAGCAAAATTAAAAAAAAAGTGAAAGAGAGTTACGAAATGGAGAAAAGTATCGAAACACAGAAGGGGCGCCTTTTCGAAAACTAGCAAGAGGGACGGTCGGTAAAACTCCTATGGAAAATTTTGGAAGCGAGACGGTCGGTAAAGAACTCGACGGAAAATTATCGAAAACATTTTTTGGAGGATCTGGCTCAAGTGTCGTAACATAAACAACTTTATGGAAAATTAGTAACAGAAACGGTCGGAGAAACACACACGTGGCGAATTCGCGTACTTCAAAATAAATGAAAGTGGCTTCGATAAACGATGGTGGCGGGTCGACCAGAAATGAATCCTTAAACAAAATTCTGATGTGTTATACTCACATGACTTTCTCCACTCTTGTACAAACTATTTTTACAAACGCTTATTCTCCATATGCTTCATGTTAATCGAGATATCGAGATGTTAATCTTATTGCTAATTTTCTTGTAGTTGCAAGGGGAATTGGTAGGCTTTAAGCTATAGTCAAATCTTTTAAGAGCTGGTTGCTATGTGGCGCATTCCATTCTCTTTGTATGTCCAGGACATAAAAAATGAATAACGAATTGCCATTTGGGAAAAGGTATAAGTATTGGAAAATTTAAGGGAATAACAAGCAATATCTCGAAAAACGTTCACTCAACACAAAAGTATATATGACATAAATAGCGTATTTTAACGCGATCTATATTTTTTGTGGAATACAATTTTGTCTATCTCTTATGGTTTACCAGTTATGCAAAAGTCGTTCACAATGGAGAATACTTCTGGAGACATTCCCAGAAAATTCGAGATATACATTGCGGCGATCACCTCCTCATCCGTTGCTGTAGCTTACCTTGATGCTTCTCCCGTTGCTTCCAGAAGTTCTCAGCGTGTTGGTTCTTCAATTTATCCTCGGCTAGCTGCAGTAATTTTCCTTAAATTATATGGGAGCATGGACTTATCCTCGGTAAAGGAAAACGTAGATCTCGGGTGGTGATATAGGAAGACATAGACTTGCTTTGTTTATGAAAAGATGACACTGCCGTTTCTTTTTATTTAATTTAACACTCGTAGTATACAAAACTGGTATTGTCGCTGTAAAATACTGTCCACCGCTGTTAGACTATGGCGTGGATATGTCACGAAATATAACTATTCTTATTGTCGCTTTCAGAGTAGCGGATCTTAGGTGTGTTGCTAAAACTATTTTGATTCCCTGTTTTGGCGCGATATCTCACACATCCTGCAGCATCTCTCCCTGACCACACATGACATAAACTGCCGAATAAAATGCAATACTAAGCTGACATTACAAAGCTGACTTGATTCCCTTCTTGGCGCGATATCTCACGCATCCTGCAGCATCTCTCCCTGACCACACATTACCAAAAACTGCCCCGAAATTTCCCTAAACAGATTCATTTATAGTCTCAGGCTCCTGAGGCTGCTTCCTTTCCTATTGGTCCATTTTTAGCGCGACTCGACGCGTCTAACTATTTCGAATAAACTTTCAGGGATCTCATTGGTCCAATTTTAATATAAATCGCGGCTTTTCCTACATTTACCGTTAAGGTTGTCTTTCTCACTCACTTGGTCACGGCGAATTATCAAATAATGGGACAAAGGCTCTACACCCTCGCTGTAGGAATAATAGCACAGCGACCGGAGAGAGGTAATAAAACTAGGTTTTCTGCCTTCGAAAGCACTATTCCTGTAGCTAAAACTTTCCCTCGTGGACAGTATTTTAACATAGCGCTTAAATTATTTACATTAAACCATTTATAACTCTACTAATATTAATAACCTAGATAGATACATAATGTTAAATCACCCTTCTTAAAATATACAAGCAGTATGAGAAAAAGATATTTACATAATACGATTTAACATCACTAAAAGTTAATTAATAAGTTATCTGTAATTATAGTTCTTGGGCTCGGCCTAGAGTTGCCGTTTCAAATTGCCCTGTTCTGGAAAAGAATAAATTTTTCAACACTTGATACAATTTTCTTTTACAGAATAATTCCTCTGATTATGGCCTTTGTTCGTTTGTTTTGTTGACAGAGACCCTTCGCTATACCTGCTCCTTCACAAGGGCTCTGACAAACCGGTGATGTTTATATTTGGGTCATTCACTCTACACTCTCCCTTTAAAAACAGGTTTCCGAGGGACATTCTTATACACAATACATTTCCCGCACACGAATAACTTGTGACGCATACAAATACTCTAATACCCAATTTAAGTTCTAAAATTAAATCTATTTACATACATATTGGTACATAATTATTATGCCTTTATTTATTTCTTTACATCCTTATTTATCGGGTGTATTACCTTTACTATTTGTTCACAGGGGTGTTACCTCATTTCGAGTAAAACTAACCTGATTCTTTTCATTATATTCTTCACCCTTCTCATTCTCTAAACATTTGTACGGTTTGAGCAACTGTTTATGGTATCTCCCTACGATCTTGGAATTCTTTATTTCTTGTAACTCAAATGTATCCGAGCCAAAAATGTTAATCACCCGGTATGGACCTTTAAATAAATTTTCCATTCTATGATACCTTTTGTTCAGAATGCTAGACTTTTTCTTGTCCCGTACCAATACTAAGTCTCCCAATTTGATCAACCAGTGTTTTCGTTTCTTCTTCTTGGGTTTTGTTATAAGTATCCTGCTTCATACCCTCTACAAAAGGGATTTCTAATGTTTTTCTGTTCTTCTCTATTTTCAAAACTTTATCAGCAAAATCAACCCTAGCTCTTAATTCAAACAAAACGTCACACCCAATCAAAATGTCACAAATCAAATTATTGATTACCAGAAAAATAAACTCAAAATTTTCTTCTCCTATTTTCATGTTCAACATTACTTGCATTTTTATTCGGGTAACCTCTTTGTTAACTGCTACCCGGCATACTGTGTTCCTTATGGGTAATGTCATTAGCTTAATTCCTTTATTTACCAGGTTCTGATATAACCTCAGGCTGCATACACTCACATTGGCTCCAGAGTCTATTAAAGCGTTATATTCTTCATCCAATAATACTACCTTTATGCTAGGGGAATCTGTCAGATCCTTTTCCGAGTGATTTTGAATAGTAGTTATCAGTTCTCCCAGTATAAATTCATTTTTGAGCCCTGTTTCACATTTTCTGTTTATTTGAGAATTTTGCGCGCTTAGAATCCGCTCCGAGCTCTTGAATGGATCCTGTCTTAGTTTTCCGGGTTATCGACACTATTTGGTGCTCCGCTAGTCTCTTCCACATTTCCCTCTCTCTGCATTTGCCTATAGTTTCCTCTGCTTCCTCTAAAATGTCCCCGGGGATGTCTCTCTCTCCTTTCGTTTCTTTCTGGATAATTTTCGTCATACCTTTCTCCTACATCACTTTCCCCTCGGTCAGAAAAATAATGTTCTCTGGATCTGTTTTCATTGTTTCTGCCTCTCCTATAATTAAAACGGCCACTATATCTTGGTCTGGTTTGTATAGCATTTATGTGATATTGGTTATCACCTTCCCTCCTGAAACGGTTATTTTGACAGTTTCTGTTCCCGGATTGAGGTACGTCGTTCCAGTATCTCTCTCTGGGGTTATAGTTCCCTCTCGCGTTTCCTCTCCAATTCGCATTCCTTGAATTATCCGGTAATGTTCGAACTGTATAGTTTTGTACGTGGTTCCTACTACTTGTCTCGAATGATGATACCAACTCAATCAATTCGGGAATAGAATTTGGCTTCGCAATGAGTAGGTAATGGTGTATACGTTCTGGATAATGTGGTACAATCATATTAATGAAATCCCTCTCGCTTATGGGTGGCTCGATTAGTCTACTACTCTGTGCTTTAGTTAGCAAACAATCTACCATGCTTAGGTTTCCGCGTTCATCGTACTTGCCATTAACTAGGATAGATCTCACCTGGTTCTGAGTATTAGTACTCCAGTACTTATTCAAAAATGCCCTTCTGAAATATTCAAAATTATTATTCTCCCCCAAAGTCAATCTTACCCATTGGAGAACCCTTTGACGTAAACCTTTACGAACGATTAACATCTTTAGCTCGTCCGGAATCTGCTTCAAACGGAAATACTCCTCAAGGTCATTTAGGTATTGTTTAGGATTATCAGCCGAATTTTCTTCGAAAGTAGGTACCCCTATCTCATTTAATAAATGGTAGTTTGCATTACTTGCATGGTTAGATGTACATTGGTGCCCTGAATTAAAATTATATGGGTCGGCAGCTGGACTTTGGCCTCCATTTACCTCCCTAAAAGTGGTGCTAGTTTCACTGGGTGAGCTATCATCACTCTGTCTCACACTTATCCCTAGTCTACCAATAGAGCGTTTTAACTCCTTTACACAATTTTCATGCTCTTCCACCCTCTTCACAATTTCATGATGATTTGAGAGCTGTTCAGTCATTTTTGACGAAAGTTCATTCATCTTTCCCTGATCCTTTTCTAACACTATTCTAAATTCTTTGAACTCCCTTTGAATGTTAGATTCTAAGGTACTTTGTTTTTTTTCTAAAGAAACATTTACAGCTCTTAAGTCATCATCCAATTGTTCCTTTATGGCTAAGCTGGTAACACTTAATTCTGTTTCTACATCCTTCCTTAGTTTTTCTACATCGTTTCTTAGACATAGTTGTCCTGCCTGAATTTCTTGCACTACCATCCCTTGCTGACTGAATTTGGAGTCCAATTGACTTTGTAATCGGGTGACCTGTTCACCTAAATATTCCCTCATCTCCTGAGCTAATTCCCCTCTCATCTTCCTGTTTTCCTCTCTGACATATTCACCTATCTGTATACTCTGCTCATTTAATTTCCCTTCCAAATTTTTATTTTGTTCACTCAAATTTCTTTTTGACTCCTTACTCAGCTCATTTAATTTCCCTTCTAAATTGTTAATTTGTTCACTCAAATTTCTTTTTGACTCCTTACTCTGCTCATCTATCTTTGCGCTCAAATGTTGAAGCAATATTAGCAGCTGGTTTTGACCTGCGTCAATGACCTGCTCAATCGGTGATTGCCTTTCCCTAACTTCTACTTCAGCTGCACCCATATTTTCTCCATCTGTTGTTATGCTGACAATAGCCTCCCCATTCAGTTCTTCCAAATCTTCCCTTGACCTACTCATGGTTCCGTTAGCAAGTTCTACCTCCCTAGTAATGACTTTACCCCCTCTCAATAACATGTGTTCACAAAACTGAGTCACTACTCTGCATGCCTTTTTGTTTGTTTTTGAATAAATGTTCTAACCTGTATTTTTTTTTGATGTTAACTGATGCGTTCCGGGTTCGAATCCTGGTGAAGTTCTAGAAGCGATGTTCTCAGCTGTTTTGTTGTCCCACGTAGGTAGACTAGAAGTTCGCGTTGTAATTTTTGTTCTGCTGTGCCCCTTTCCTCTGAAGATTCTTCGTCTGTTCGTTGTTTCCTAGTCCTCCGTTCGTGTCGTTCTTCCCTTCGAGCCGCACGTTATGGCGCCAGTTTGCGGCGATCACCTCCTCATCCGTTGCTGTAGCTTACCTTGATGCTTCTCCCGTTGCTTCCAGAAGTTCTCAGCGTGTTGGTTCTTCAATTTATCCTCGGCTAGCTGCAGTAATTTTCCTTAAATTATATGGGAGCATGGACTTATCCTCGGTAAAGGAAAACGTAGATCTCGGGTGGTGATATAGGAAGACATAGACTTGCTTTGTTTATGAAAAGATGACACTGCCGTTTCTTTTTATTTAATTTAACACTCGTAGTATACAAAACTGGTATTGTCGCTGTAAAATACTGTCCACCGCTGTTAGACTATGGCGTGGATATGTCACGAAATATAACTATTCTTATTGTCGCTTTCAGAGTAGCGGATCTTAGGTGTGTTGCTAAAACTATTTTGATTCCCTGTTTTGGCGCGATATCTCACACATCCTGCAGCATCTCTCCCTGACCACACATGACATAAACTGCCGAATAAAATGCAATACTAAGCTGACATTACAAAGCTGACTTGATTCCCTTCTTGGCGCGATATCTCACGCATCCTGCAGCATCTCTCCCTGACCACACATTACCAAAAACTGCCCCGAAATTTCCCTAAACAGATTCATTTATAGTCTCAGGCTCCTGAGGCTGCTTCCTTTCCTATTGGTCCATTTTTAGCGCGACTCGACGCGTCTAACTATTTCGAATAAACTTTCAGGGATCTCATTGGTCCAATTTTAATATAAATCGCGGCTTTTCCTACATTTACCGTTAAGGTTGTCTTTCTCACTCACTTGGTCACGGCGAATTATCAAATAATGGGACAAAGGCTCTACACCCTCGCTGTAGGAATAATAGCACAGCGACCGGAGAGAGGTAATAAAACTAGGTTTTCTGCCTTCGAAAGCACTATTCCTGTAGCTAAAACTTTCCCTCGTGGACAGTATTTTAACATAGCGCTTAAATTATTTACATTAAACCATTTATAACTCTACTAATATTAATAACCTAGATAGATACATAATGTTAAATCACCCTTCTTAAAATATACAAGCAGTATGAGAAAAAGATATTTACATAATACGATTTAACATCACTAAAAGTTAATTAATAAGTTATCTGTAATTATAGTTCTTGGGCTCGGCCTAGAGTTGCCGTTTCAACATTTCGTTTGTCATGAAATTATCTTAAACATATAATATATTAATAAAAATCGTTAGAGCCATTCTTGAGAAAATTAAAATTTTAGAAAAATGTTCCCTGTAAAGAGTAATCTGGGGTGGGGGGATTTTCTTGAAAACCTTCGTGTCGCATCTCTGAAAGATACTGAACCTAAATACCAAGTTTGGTGTTTATCCGACTGTTCGTTTATGAGTTATGCTGTTCACAGACACACACACACTCAGCCACACACACACACACACACACACGGACATGCTTTCAAAAACGCTTTTTTGGATTCAGGGGGTCTCAAAACATGTATTTCCGGTGAAATCTCGTTATCGAATTTTTGGGTGGAATGTAATACTTCCCCTACTTACTGTACGTAGTAGAGAAAGTAATAAAAAATAGTTCAGTTTAGCTGACAGCATTATTAAGACTATCAAGGCAGTGTCTTATTGAAAAGAAGAACCTCAGCTCTACCAGGAAATCATCTTCCAATTAATTTCCTAATCTCTGTCATCCTAAATCGAACCCATGACTCTGAGGCTTCTCGAAGTAGCAGCAATACCGTTGCGACACAGGAAGTACGAAAAGAAATCTTTATGCTATTGTTTTTACTTTCTGTACTACGTATAGTAAATAGGGGAAGTTTTGTATTCCACCCAAAAATTAGATACCGAGATTTTACCGGAAATACATGTTTTGAGGACCCTTGAATCCAAAAAAGCATCTTTGGAAACATGTCCCTGTTTGTGTCTGTGTGTGCATGTGTGTCTGTCTGTGCGCCTGTGAACAGCATAACTCAGAAACGAACTGTCGGATAAACACCAAACTTGGTATTTAGGTTCAGTATCTTCCAGAGATGCGACACAAAGGTTTTCAAGAAAATCCCCCCACCCCAGATTACCCTTTACATGGAACATTTTTCGAAAATTTTAATTTTCTCAAAAATGGCTCCAACGATTTTGAGTAAAATATCATATGTTTAAGATATTGTCATGATAAATGAAATGTATATCTCGAATTTTCTGGGAATGTCTCCAAAAGTATTCTTCATTGTAAACGACTTCTGCATAACTGGTAAACCATAAGAGATAGACAAAATTTTACTACACTAAAAATGTAGATCGCGTTAAAATACACAATTTATGTCATATACATTTCTTTTGTTGAGTGAACCGTTTTCGAGATATTGCTTCTTATTCCCTCAAATTTCCAATACTTATACTTTTTCTTAAATTCGTTATTCATTTTTTTATGTTCTGGACATGCAAAGAGAATGGAATGCGCCACATAGCAACCAGCGTTAAAATATTTGACTATCGCTTAAAAGCTACCATATTCCCCTTGCATCTACAACAAAATTACAAATAAGATTGACATCTCGATTAACATGAAGCATATGGAGAATAAGCGTTTGTAAACATAGTTTGTACAAGAGTAGAGAAAGTTATGTCAATTTAACACGTCAGATTTTTTTCTTGTTTGATTTTTGTGTATTTATTCACCAGCATTTTAATATGAGCTACAATAATGATGTTAATAAATAAAATGAATTTTTCATAAGCATATGAAGAGTTCAAAACTAGATTATTAAAACCATAAAAGATAAGGAATGTTTAACGTTTAACCTTACAATTCAAAATGAAACTGAGACAGATCTTGTAATATGACAAACTGATTGCACACTACGATCCTTACTCGTGTTCATACTTTGTCTTACCTTCAGTTGTAAGTATATACGTGAAATATTTCATAACCTAATGACTTTTGACCACATGTTTTGTAATTATATGCTTTTTACCTATTAAACATTGGGCATCTCCATTAGTTTCCTTACTTAAAAACACTATGCCCCAATTCATATTAAACGGAGTATATCTTTGCTTTCTTTTATCCATGGCGTGTGCGCTATAAAGTGTAGCGGGAAACGGTTGTTGGGCGATATTTGTAATGGGAAATCTTTGGTCAGTAGTATCTGGAAAGCGTCGTTCCTTGGGTTGATGCTATCTGCTGCAGTGTTCTCATCCTCGGCTATGGATGCTCGTCAGCTGCTGTGTTTTCCATTCCCAACCTCTTCCTATATAACTAATTCTTCGTTCTCGGGATTATCGTGGGTGAGGCAAATTTAAACTAGACTGCATTTCCCTTAATAAATGTGGTTTATTAACATTTAAATATATGTGGGCGGCTAGATTTTCCCATTATACCAATCCCACCATGTGAATGAATCAGGAGCCTAACTATCTGCACACGCATTCCCATCCATATGCACACACGTGCATCTATCGTCAAGAGAGTAGCACTTTGTGTCGTCGAAATTCTAGTAGACAGAGTGAAAATCTGGGGCTTTGTTTCCTTTTATATACCTGAGCCAAGTGATGCTCACCTCTGCGCTTCAAAATGTAACGACGTTTCTAATTGGTCCTCAGACCGCGTTACCTTAACATGTATCAGAATATTCTACTCCAAAATCTTGCACTTATGCGTCACTATGATATGTTGGGAAGCGGTTTCAATATCCTAGTCTCTTTCTTTTCTCTATCTGTCTCTTTATATTTCTCCTTACCCTTACCGGCCCCCTGCCCATTACCTTGGTGAAAGTTGGGCTCTACTTACAGTTACCTTTTACCTGGAATTTGCTAGCTTGCCAGTTTCTTACAATTTGCTTCGTACAATTTTTGGTTGTTGAATATTTTAACATATTCCTTGGTGAATTATATTATTACTATGTAGAATTCTTATATACGTATGGTATATCCTCTTTCAATAGCCATGCTTTAGTTATGCTGTTGCACATTACCAGAAGTGTGAAGCAGGATAAACTATATTCGAGACTGTTTTATGTAGTGTTCCGGGAATTCAGTGTTGTTACTTGTGATTCTCTATCAATTATTTATTACTTTCTCTACTACGTATAGTAAGTAGGGGAAGTATTGTGTTCCACCCAAAAATTCGATACCGAGATTTCACCGGAAATATATGTTTTGAGACCCCCCTGAATCCAAAAAAAGTATCCGTGTGTGTGTCTGTGTGTGTGTCTGTCTGTGAACAGCATAACTCGGAAACGAACAGTCGGATAAACACCAAACTTGGTATTTAGGTTCAGTATCTTCCAGAGATGCGACTCGAAGCTTTTCAAGAAAATCCCCCCATCCCACATTACCCTTTACATGGAACATTTTTCGAAAATTTTAATTTTCTGAAAAATAGCTATAACGATTTTGATTAAAATATCTAATGTTTAAGATATTTTCATTACAAATAAAATGTATATCTTGAATTTTCTGGGAATGTCTCCAAAAGTATTCATTGTGAACGACTTTTCCATAACTGGTAAACCATATGAGATAGACAAAATTGTACTACACAAAAAATGTAGATCGCGTTAAAATACACAATCTATGTCATATACATTTTTGGTTGAGTGAACCATTTTCTAGATATTGCTTGTTATTCCCTTAAATATTTCAATACTTATTTTCTCAATTGGGAATTCGTTATTCATTTTCTTCTCTTGGATATGCAAAGAGTATTAATCTGTGGCAAAGCGAATGGTGCTGCACATAGCAACCAGCTATTAAGATATATGTATATGCTTAAAGGCTACTGTATTTCTATATTTCCCTTGTAAATATATATTCCCCTTACATCTACAAGAAAATTAGCAATAAGATAGAGTCTGCAAATGTTTATCTCGATTAACATGAAGTAGATGGAGAATAAGCGTTTGTAAAAATATTTTGTACAAGAGTAGAGAAGGTCATGTGAGTGTAACACATCAGATTTGTTTTACTTAGCTTCGTTTTGCTATAGAGCTCTCTGGTTCTTCAGATATTTCTTTTAAAATGAGATCTTTTGTTTTTCAATTTTCAATTGCACGTAATTGTTCGTTACTGGAATACCTAACAAAATCTCAAGAATGGCTTAGTAATTATTACTATGTTCCGTATTGTGTAATGTGATTCCTAATATTATGTTATATTCCTTTGTGTGGC
This sequence comes from Deroplatys truncata, assembly GCA_030765065.1. NCBI lineage: Eukaryota > Metazoa > Arthropoda > Insecta > Mantodea > Mantidae > Deroplatys > Deroplatys truncata. The sequence goes on from CM060980.1 coordinate 164,008,474, forward strand.
ACGAATTTTATACATTTAATACCACTACACTACGGAGGACGAGTTCCTTCTCTACGTAGATAATTTACTATTTCTCTACTCGTCTCGCAAGCTTTTTATTTAAATATTTCGTCACGGAGCTTTTCCCACTTAACTTTCCACCAAATATCTTTTCACTATTTCTTCTCTCTTCTTTATCCTCAGCAATAATTTCTCTTCTGCGCCATCATAAGACTGCTACACAAAAGAAAAAATCGCCCTTTTCTAGCTTGTTAATTTTTCCCCTTTTTTGATGACGGATAGCTTGTTATTGACTCACTCGTTGCTGGCGTTCGTCGTTTATTTTAAAACTGTTAATTCTTTGCATTTGTGTATTAAACTTTAAAATTCTTCCCATCGTTTCTGCCTTATCTTTTCTTGTGGTTTTGTTTGGGTTTTACATTCACTATATATTTCAATTTCTAAATATTATAAATATTTTCATTAATTTTCTGTTTACTTTTTCATCTTCCCTTGATATTAATTTACATAAACAAATGCTCGTCTCAAGCGTGAAAAGCTTCATCTGAAAATTCAACATTGCCATCATTCCTGTGGGATAACATTGAATTGAGGAACTCCACCCGTTCTGGATATATTATTTGGTTGTAGCTTCCGCACAATTGGATTTTGTGTGCTTTAAGTCGCAATATCTTGTGGAAAATGTTGTGGGCAGTAGATAATTTTTGTGGTCTGCACTGTAATGCTTGCCTGAAACCTTTACGAGGCGTGTTTCCAAAGTTAGGTACCGATATTTTTTTTAAATGTCTGAAGTGTTACACTCACATGAATTTCTCTATTTTTATACAAACTATTTTTCCAAACGCTTATTCTGCAGCTATAGAAATGACATAACAGTATTAAAATTAGACACAGCTATGAGACTATTCGAGACAGCGATCACCACCTACGGGATAGAACTGATATGAGAACGACTTGGAGAGATTAGAAAAACTGAAAGCTAGGTACATCCAAAGAGCAATAGGCGCGAGCAAATACACACCAAGTAGAATGGCCTATACGCTGGCCAATGAAACCCTCTTGCTGGAGGACCTGAGGCTACTGCTGGCAACGGACCCATATAAGGAAGTCACAGAGAAAAGGAAACAGAAAGAAAGGAGATCGACGAAGAATTGTACGCCTCCGACTCCATGGTGAACAGGGAGTGGACCAGAAGCAACCAATCGCAAAGACATGCCATCATAGGCGCAACGCACGGATTTCACCACAAAATGTGCAAAAATAAGAAATATCACCAATCGAGTGACTTTTGTGAGTGCAAGTTATGTGACCAAAAGTGTGAGCAATACCATTACAAACAATGCAGAATATGGACGGGATTGTTAAACGAACTGATAAAAGACAAATCATAAGATGGAAACTAATGCTCTTTGAGCGCAACTTATTATTATCATCATCATCATCATCATCATAGTCATCCATCTACTTCATGTTAATCGAGGTGAACATTTGCAGTAGTCATCTTATTTCTGATTTTCTTGTAATTGCAAGGGGAATGTGGTAGACTTTAAGCGATAGTAAAACATTTTAAGAGCTGGTTGCTTTGTGGAGCACTTCATTCTCTTTGCATGACCATTTAAGAAAAGTATAAGTATTGAAAAATTAAAAAACAGAAATAACTAGGAATATCTCGGAAGTGGTCCACTGGACAAGCAAAAAGTATATGACATAACTTGTGTGTTTTAATAAGATCTACATTTTTTGTAGTAAAATTTTGTCTATCTCTTACGGTTTACCAGTTATGCAAAAGTCATTCGGAATGAAAATATCTTACACAAGGTATTCTAATCAAAGTCGTTAGAGCCATTTTTGAGAAAATCCAAATTTTCGAAAAGTGTTCCATATAACGGCAGTTTAGAGCTGGGGGATTTTCTTGAAAATATTCCTGTTGCATCTTTGAAAGTTACTCAACCCAAATACAAAGTTTGGTATTTATCTTGCTTTTCGTTTTCGAGTAATGCTCCCTCTTTCTTTCTCTCTTCCTCTCACACACACCTTTTTCTAAAAATTTTGTTTTATTTTGAGAGCCTCAAAAGATATATTTCCGGTGAAATCTCGATACCGAATTGTTGGGTTGCCTACAATACTTACTCTGCGTAGTACAGGAAGTAAAAATAACAGACCATCATTTTCCAAATACTTAATCGTCATTCATAGCTTTACACTGCATCTCCACATAGTCATCGTGGTTATTCAGGCACTTTCGTACCGCAGAACCAGTTTTTGTACGCATTCGTCAAAGAATGATGCCATTTATGATGAAAGCCAGGTCTGCCCTTCTTGTTTCGCATCATCGTCGAAGAAATGTGTTCCACCAAGGAATTTCTTTAGATGAAGAAACACGAAAATTGCTTGGTGTCAAATCTGGACTGTAGGGAGGGTTGTCGAATTGTTCCCAACCAAATGATGCGATCAGAGCAGTCCCAAGGATTAAAAACCACCTTCTGCATGACCTACTGTTATCATCCGACGCAGACTCCAACTCATGCTATGACTTCTGTTCTTTAACGTGACTAAGAGACCTCATTCGGCTGACATCATTCTACCTGTTGTATTATTCCTTGTTATTCTGTTAACCTGCGTCTTATAGCAATGTAATGCTGGTCGACTTTAAAGAAAAAAATCGAACGTGTTACACTCACATGATTTTCTCTACTCTTGTACAAACTATTTTTACAAACGCTTATTCTCCATATGCTTCATGTTAATCCAGATGCTAATCTTATTGCTAATTTTCTTGTAGTTACAAGGGGAATACGGTAGGCTTTAAGCGACAATCAAATGTTTTAAGAGCTGGTTACTATGTGGCGTATTCCATTCTATTTGCATGTCCAGGGCATAAAAAAATGAATAATGAATTCCCATTAGAGAAAAAGTATAAGAATTGGAAGATTTAAGGGAATAACAAGAATATCTCGAAAATGGTTCACTCAATAAAAAAATGTATATGACATAAATTGTGTATTTTAACGCGATCTACATTTTGTGTAGTAAACGTTTGTCCATCTCTTATGGTTTACCAGTTATGCAAAAGTCGTTCAAAAGGAAGAACACTTTTGGAGACATTCCCCGAAAATTCAAGACATACATTTTATTTGAAATGAAAGTATCTTAAATATATGATATTTTAATCAAGATCTTTAGAAGTATTTCTGAGAAAATTAAAATTTGCGCAAAATGTTCCATGTAAAGGGTAATCTGGTTTGGGATGATTTTCTTGAAAACCTTCGTGTCGCATCTCTGGGAGATACTGAACCTAAATACCGAGTATGGTGTTTATCCGACCGTTCGTTTCTGAGTAATGCTGTTCACAGACAGACACACAGACACACACACGGACATGTTCTAAAAAATCTCTTTTTTGGATTCAGCGGGTCTCAAAACATGTATTTCCGGTGAAATCTTGGAATAGAATTTTTGGGTGGAATACAATACTTCCCCTACTTACTATACGTAGTAGAGAAAGTAAAAAGATCTTGAGTTTGTTTCGCTTTGTGGGTCTGGGTATTGTCACTTGTTGTCCCATAAACCTCTCACAATTGGCGATGAATGTTTGCTGGCGTAACATTTCTTGCATTTAAAAAACGGATAACTGATCTGACTTTACAGTCGGTGGGTCGTTTGATTGTTCTGAACACTTGAAAACGCTCATTTGTAAATAACAGGAAAACACAAAGTGACAATCGCTCACAGCTGCGTTTGGCTTTCTAATGAATGGAGGTCATCGCGCATACTGAAAATGGTAACTGAGCTTACGGTACTGGCTTTAAAACAGCCTCGTAGCTTTAGCTGCGGTTGCTGCTGCTTCTTTCTTTGCGGGGTCTACCCGGACCCAGTGTTAAGCTTTTTAGTTTTTATGAGTGAAATATCTAATTTAGAAATTTGAAATTTTTGTAACGTGTTACAAACTTAATCTGCTTTACTACCATAAAGTGGTTCCGTAAAACGTTCAATAAATACAATTGTAGTAAAATAAAATAAACCTGGGATCTACTTGGGCCCCTCATAGCAGCTCGTATATAACGATTTTCTTCATCTTGAGAGTTTTATGTTGGCTGCCTTATGTTTTTCAGTTAATCTAGCTTGCATTGTTGTCTACCTTGTGTTTTTAAGTTATTCAAGCATGCCTTGCTGGTTGCCTTGTGTTTTTCAGTTATTCTATCATGCATTGTTGGTTTGAAATTGTGGGAAGACTGTTCAATATTCTCCTAGTATGCATTGTAAGTTGTAGTCGCGTAAAACGGAAATGTAAACTTTTAAAAGGCCAATGTCAGTTATGTCCAAGAAAAAAATGCTATTGTATTAAACTCATATGACTTTCTCTACTCTTATAAAAACTATTTTTACAAACGCTTATTCTCCATATGTTTCATGTTAATCGAGATGTTAATCTTATTGCTAATTTTCTTGTAGATGCAAGTGGAATTGCGAGGCTCTAAGCGAAGTCAAGTATTTTAAGAGCGGGTTGTTATGTGGTACTCTTTGCATTACCAGAACAAAAAAATGAATAACAAATTCCCATTTGAGAAAAGTGTAAGTATTGGAAAATTCAAGGGATTAACAAGCATTATCTCGGAAATGGTTCACTCAAAAAAAATTATGTGATATAAATTGTGTATTTTAACGCAATCTACATTTTTTGTGTAGTAAAATTTTGTCTATCTCTTATGGTTTACGAATTATGCATAAGTCGTTCACAATGAAGAATGCTTTTGGAGACATTCCAGAAAATTCAAGATATACATTTTTTTGTCATGAAATTATCTTAAATATATGAGACCTTAATCAAAATCGTTAGAGCCGTTTCTGAGCAAATTACAATTTGCAAAAGATGTTCCATGTAAAGGGTAATCTGAGGTGGGGAGATTTTCTTGAAAACCTTCGTGTCACATCTCTGGAAGACGATCCTAAATACCAAGTTTGGTGTTTATACGACTGTTCGTTTCTGAGTTATGCTGTTCACTGGCGCGCGCACACACACACACACACACACACACACACACACACACACACACACACACAGACACTGCGGCAGTCACCTCCTCCTGTCCGTTGCTCGCGGCTTACCTTGCTGCATCCTCCATGTTGGCTCCAGATGTTCGCAGTGTGCTGATTCTCTGCAATTTTGTCCTTGGCTAGCTGCAGTAATTTTCTTTAAAACTAGGTGGGAGCATGGACTTATCCTTGGTAAAGGTAGCGTAGACCACGGGTCGTGTTAAAAAAAGAGAAATAGACGTGCTTTGGTTACGAAAAGATGACAATGCAATTTCTTTTACTTAACTACTCCACGTAGCACACAACACTGATATTACCGCCGTTAAATACTGTCCACCGCTGTTAAAACGCGGCGCGGATGTGACACGAGGTTTGAATATGCTTATTGTCTCTTTACGAGTAGCGGTTCTTAGGCGTGTTTCGAAAACTGTCTTTATATTCCCTTTTGGCGCGATATCTCTCACAAATCCTGCAGCATCTCTCCCTGCCCACAAATGACAAAATGTCAAAATGAAATCCCCCCAATTTTCTCCTAACAGATCCATTTATAGTCGCAGGCTTCTGGGACTGCTTCCTTTCCTATTGGTCCATTTTTAGCGCCACTAGACGCGTCTCACTATTTCGTATAAACTTACAGGGATCTCATTGGTCCAAGTTTAACATAAATCGCGACTTTTCCTAAATTTACCGTTAAGCTAGCCTGTCTCTCACTCATTTGGTCACGGCGAATTATCGAATAATAGGACAAAGACTTTACACCCTCGCTGTATGAACAATGGCCCTGCGACCAGAGAGACATCGTAAAACTAGATTTTCTGCCTTCAAAGACACTGTTCCTGTAGCTAAAACATTTCGTCGTGGACAGTATTTTAACATTACGCTTAAATTATTTACATTAAACCATTTATAACTCTTCTAATATTAGTAACCTAGATACATACATAACGTTAAATCACCCTTCTTAAACTATACAAGCAGTATAAGAAAAAGATATGTACATAGTATGATTTAACATCAATAAAAATTAATTAATAAATTATCTATAATTACAGTTCTCGGGCTCGGCCTAGAGTTGCCGTTTCAACACACACACGGACATGATTCCAAATTTTTTTTTCAGGGGGCCTCATACACATATTTCCGGTGAAATTTCGGTATCGAATTTTTGGGTGGAATACAATAATTTCCCTTGTAGTAGAGAATGCAATAATACAAAAACTAGGACAAAGTGTGATAATTGCAGGAAATTCATTTGTGATACCCACTGTAAGAAAATGAAATGAGTGAGTAGTGTGACTTGGCTGTTACACTTAGAGAACACGAGTTGTAAAACGCCATGTAAAAAACTTAAAGGGTATTGGAAGTACATTATAAAAATGTTAAAATTCAGTTGTGAATCCCAGTAAAAATAAAAAGTAAAATAAAATGAAAAGTAAGACAAATTATTTCATCTAATCCGATAGTGCTGGAAAATAAAAATAATATTATAATTTGTAATTCAATGGTTTGTTTGACAATGCTAATTTTGTGGTACATTGTTGGTAAAAATGTTGATGCATCAGAATTGTTGTTTTAAAATGATTTTATTTGTTCTAAGTAGAACATAAGATAATTATATTGTATTAATTCGACTTTTCTGCCTGGAGTCCACTTGGGCCCCTCTCAAGTGGCTTAAGGAGGTACAAAAGCATAGGATTCTGAAGGTTAACAGAGAACGCATTTCTAACAGCTGATTATACCATTTCACAATGGTATGATTCTCTGGAACATTTGCACCATATCCCTACCTAATTTTTTTTTGCAGTACAATTAAGTGCCTGGGTGGACTAACAGCGTTGAGTACGTTAAGCGGCGATTGTTATTTCTGATTCTCCGTGTAATATTATAAAATGTGACAAAGTTATATCATATATTACTATAATTTGTGGCAGTATTTTTAACACTTAAATGATTAGAGTCAAATTATATAATGAAATATAACAGCCCGCCTTAAAGCAATATGTGCATGTAACAATATATAAAGGTGTATATTAAGCTTAAGTTAAACAAAAGTATTCTATTGGATTAGGAATAGTCAATCAGAGACTTGAAATTTACAAATGTGGCGGTAGAAATCAAGTCAGTTGCTTGTAGACAGCGCTCATAACTGGACACGTTGGTTGTAGACAGTGTTCCTAACCGGACGTGAGATGTGTCCTCGAGAAGTATAATACGTATTCAGTGTGAGACGAAAAATAGTTTTATGTGTTAAAAAGTGCAAGTAATTAATAAAAAATATCTCACTGCTCTCTCTCTATATCAGTGAAGTGTTATTTAAATCGTGATAAGCATTAATAAAAAGGAGTGAAGTAAAATCATAATCTGTGTAAGCCTACATTCTTAATCGCACCACAACCCTGCAAAGAGAAACATGTCTCTAACAATAATACTGACGCAGTCGAGACAAACATATATATTTAATACTTAAAGAAACAGTCAAATTACAAAGTTAATATTTTTAAATTTGGACTAAGGTTACCGCGTACCATACGTGCGGTTGCGACTGCTTCAGGTTCGGCTCCCCAATAGTCGAAATGTAATACACCATCTTCAAACTGACTTTCCATACGTACCAGCAACAAATCTTTTTCAACTTCCGTACTGCGTTGCTAAGAGGCTAGGACAAGTCAAGCATACTCGTCACGAAGGCTGTTAGCCCATAGAGCAGCGAACGATGGCATTACGCTTAATGAAGTGTGTATTGCCGTAAGTGATTCAGATAAATGTGCATTCCATACGGAAATGCGTTTGTCTCTTATTTTAATGTAAGCGCGTATATTGCTTACTAACTTGCTCTTAAAGTTGCTTCAAAGTTAAGTTTCTGCATTCTGTGCATGTTTAGGGATCACATTTCATAGAAGTTTACTAAAATCCACCTCACGTGAATAAAAAAGGAAACATAGTGCAATGCTCCATGTTTAAATTCATTGTGACTGAAAATGCTTTGTAATAAAAATTGCTTGATATTATGGGGAGAAAGTAAATTCCATTAGTCGTGTTTTGCTTGGAGAACGTTATGATGGTCATTTTAGGACCAGCTTAATTTCTTAAATGCGAAATACCCTTTTTGTGTTGTTTCCTCACTCCTCGTAAAAAACTAAACTACTTTGCAATTGTTGTTATACCAGCATAGATGATAACGAAAATTCTGAATGACTGTGTACGAGGAGCGCAATGATTGGTTGGGCCATGATTTCATAGCCTTGATTTCCCCACCTATCTCTTGTCGCGGTAACTTCGTGTTATCTTATTTTCTGAGCGCCTGTTATTGCTTTACTATTTTAAATTTTGAGTTCCTTGTCCTCCGGCTAGCTATTATTATTATTATTCAGTCGAGCAAATCTCTTGAACAGGGTGTGTAAACGGATAGGAGTTGTTAGTAAAGAAAACACGGATAAAAGAATTTGTTTTTACACTTTTATTGCCGTCACACTTCATTGATTTCACAGATTTACTTTTGATACATGCCTGACTGGAACTGTTATATTTTTGAATGTAACTATAATCACTTATTTGCCGCACATTATTAATTCGCGCATTTCACATCTTTTAACTAACTTTACGACGCGAGAGATTTTGTAGAACTGCGCGACGTTTAACGCGTGAATGATTCTCTTAAACTGGGCAATACTTGTCTCTGGCTTCATACATTTATACTCCCTCACCCCGATATGCCTAAACATTATAACAGAGCTGCTATTGGTTAATAAAGCGTGCCAACATTAGCGTCTATTTTTATATCCAATCAAAATTACGAACACATATGCTCTAGGGAAGATATTCCCCCCATTTCTACAGAAAAGCGCGCTACTCTGACGTGATTTGTTTGTATCTTATAATTGATAAACAACTCACCCCCTCGCTCATTGTTACCCGCTCCTATTGTCAGTTTCAGTGAGGTCGTGTAAACTTATTTCCTAACAATGCTTATAATTAACAAACATCTCAAATAAATGTCATACAATAATGTTAATTTACACTACAATCACTCTGGCATTTACAATGTTGTGATATAAAATACTGCCTCACTCTTCAAAGAAGAAGTTCCTCTCTGTGAAATGCCTTAAAAAGTGTGAATTAACTTTTGTAATATATCCCAAGATTATACCACATATATGTGAAATGCCATCGCTAATTATATGCAAACATTTGTTTTTACACCCGTTGCACCTTGCTCTTTGCGTGGCCTGCCACAGCAATCTACAAACACAGAATTTTTGTTGCAATGCTCATGTGTGTTTAGTACTGCCCATACAGTAGGATAGTTATAATATTGGTATGATAAACGATCTTGCGAGAATGAAATAAAATAAAACAAAACACGGGCAAGCTGAAATTATGGCGTGAGGTGTTGAAGCAGTGCCCGCCCAAGGCACTTAGTGAGGGAGAATACATGACCAGGCCAGTTACTCCTCCCAAGGGCTTTTTCTAAAATGCTGAACTATAGTTGTGTTCCTATCTTGATTATTGATTTTCCCTTTATATACTTACTTTCCCTGTCGGGTGTATGTTCCCCTACAACACACTGTATATTTCATTGCATTTGCATAACTAAAATATTAGACATGTTTACCTTGTTTCCCCTCTTTGCCTTCCCGCTAAAGCCTTAGGGTCTCGGCGAGTCCAAAGGGTTGGAAATGTCTGGTCTATGCTATTCCACATAATGTCACCTTTATGCAAGCATATACCCTCTAGATAATGATGCAACAAGCCGGGCTTTCATGAATAGATAATGGATATTTCCATGTGTTGTTTGTTACCCTTTTTTTGCCCCGAGTTTCGGGTACAACACGCAGAACACAGTGACTCTTGTTAATTTTGCAGGGATTCTTGCTTGTCTTTTTATTTTTTTTCCGATGGCTCCTGTAGCGTGGTAGTTAGTGAATTATTGTTCCGTGCTTTTTTGCAGGCGTTAACCCTAATATCCGCAGTGCCCCAACTTCATTAGATAATGAACACCACAGCTGCGTGACGTGCCAAACTGAAATAAAAAGAATTGGACGAGGATTTACAGAAGAGTCGACGTTTTAAAAAGAGAAGATGGAGGTGGTATTAGACAGCAGATTTTCCCTCGTTAAAAGTGACACGTTACCAGCAAATAGACTTGATGAGAAGCTTTTATGAAAAAAAAGAGAGTAGGGAGGGATAAAGAAAGAAATGAGAGGAAACAGATGATTATTCATAGAGAGAAAATGTTCAAAAGCGATTGTCGCATCACACGCCGGCAAAGGAACAGGGCTGCCAACTGAATGAGGCATCTTGTCAGAGAAAGCTTTTGTCAAACAATAATTAGAGAAGACAGACACATGTCTTTTGGCTTTCAGAAAATAATTTTTTCCAAGTCTTCGTAAAATATTCATGGGCCTTTTCTTTTGATTTTTACTTTGTATTTCTTTAGTTTCATTTTCCTTCTCACTCCTCTCTACTTACTTTTATGATCAATGTATCAACCGCAACTTGTGTGCATCTCTAATGTATATGATGTCAAATTCGAGGTTCGCCCAATGATTATTTAAATTTAAGCCACACCTAGCATGGCAAAGGAAGGGCACATGTTCTGTGCAACAGAGCACAGAAGGAAGCTATTTGCTTCACTGTAACTGCACGAGAAATATATTCTAATGTATAGGTCTTAAGAATACGAATATTTATAATTTATAACTAGACCGTGAATTAAAGTCCTTAAATACCAATTTCAGACACCTAAAATACGTTCTGAAAGTGTTGAATTAGGAAAACAGTTTTAGGCGCATAAAAATACAGTCTCCATGAGCTAAACATTAGATATGTAAAACGTATTTCAGCTTTGTAAACGCTTAAAATACAGTTAATTCATGATTACCAAAAATTGCACAATAACATTTTATTATGTCTTAAATTATGAAGTTTTGATTCGTAATATCTGCATAATATGAGCTTATAAAATTCAAAAAGACCTCTTAAAACCAATTGAGTATTTGAGTGGCAGTGCACCAGACACTACAAATGTGACCTAAACGCTCCAGAGTCGACATGCAGCCATTACGAAAGTGTTAAGACACCTGTGTAAAAGAACTGGTTAACATAATTTGAAAAGCAAATGATGTAACGTGTGCATATCAACAATTAATGAGATGTGCGAGTTCACGAAATAATCAGAAATGGCTCTGTGGAAGAGACTTTTGCAGTCACCGACGAGTACCAAAGGATCGCAAAGAGGCCTAGAGTGCGCAAGTATTTTGTTTCTCTTTCTACAAAACGAATGACTCAACCTGATGAAGTGCTAAAATACAGCAATCTTTTTCTCAGAATGTCTACTTTATAGTTCATTACTGCAATTAAAAATAGTAAAATAAGCACTTTGAGGCTTAAAAACCTTAAGGCAAAATACGCATTTTAGGCACCACAAAACTTCTTTCATATTCGTATATTTTATAGGAAACGTGAAGATGTTTAACTCATTTTAGTTTATTGGTACACATAAAAATGGGCCTGTTTATAATACATTTTCACCTGAAGGGAGCCAATAATACAGCCAAAATAAGAATGAAAAGAGCTGCCGGTCAACAATAACTGTCGAATATCTTCCTAAATGACACATCAAATTGTGGATCCTGTGTCCTAAAATGACAGCAGCCAGTAAATTTTCTTTATTTCTTTCCTTCTTTCCTTCAATGTTTAACCTCCGCCTATGTAGAACTTACACCCTCCAGGACTTGCAGCGGGTGCCTGGGGTCAGAGGCCCGTTGAGGAGGAGCAGACTCTCATGGAGCAGACAGAATATCCAGGTTGGGTGATCAGCCCAATGCCTGGTATGGGAGGAAGGAAGTAGATGAAACGAAATGAAGGCGAAAGGGATGAAAGGAAAGTTGATGATTGAGCGTTTGGTGGAATGAATGGCGGGGGAAACCGGAAAACCCGGAGTAAACCCGCTCAGACGCCACTTTGTCCACCACAAATCCCACAGCGGGTCCCTGGGATTGAACCCGGGCCGCCTCGGTGAGAGGTGAGCGGTTTAACCACTCGGCCACGGCGCCGGCCCAGTAAATTTTCGATGCTGAAAAAAATTGTATTTTATCCATCATCGTATACTTTTATTTCTCTTCCACAAACCACTTACTATAGAGTTTATTTTACTTCAACTTAGTGGAGATAAACTTTTGCAGAGGGAAACCTATGTAAAATGTCTAGAAATTGGTTAATGTTACAAAAAGATGTATTTTGCATAAACTGTGTGCTTTAATGGGGTCTAAATTTTTTATGCAGTAATTGTTTGTCTACCTTTTATAGTTTATCAGTTATGCAAAATTATACAAAACTCATTCACAATGACATGGATGCACAGGTTATTGCCAGAAAATTTAAAGTATCCATTTTACTAGGCATACAAATATATAATACACATGATATATGGATATCTTAAACGCGTCTTATTTATTACACCAACGCAATTGTTGGAAGAAGTTAATCTAAAGTTATTATAGTAAAGCAAATATTGTCACGATGCATGGATTACTTTATGAATTTTGCAGCATTATTCTTGCGCTAAGTAGCGCTGGAAATAATTTTACCATACAAATAAAGACTCCGGATCCGACACGCGGAATATAGTTCCAAGCGCTCTGTATTTGTTAGGTGTAGCATCAGGTTTTATTCAACTTAGAAACGTTACGCGAATTCTGCTGATTCGGGTTAGGACATTCACCCAAGAGGTTATGGACAACTGAGGTAGCAGGAGTGCACCTTTAAGAACTCCTGGCTTTTGGGACAAGGGGGGACTCTAGAGGGACTGATACACAAATTCGCTTCAATCTGATTCTTGAAAATCATTGCGGAAAGTAAATCATAAACCTGCAAGACAATACCATGCATCAGACAGCACCAACTTCGTCTCAGGTAAGCATCTGGCTAAATGATTCTTAACCCCCCCCCGTAGGCGGCCATGAGCCAAAATACTAATTTACTAAATTAGTAGTGTGAATTAAGTTTCTTTTCAGTGTAGCAGTGGCCCGTTTATCTCTGCCTTGCCATATCCTCATCCGCCTTTTACTGTTAGAACCTCAGAAGTACTCTCGGGATCCTATGCTTTTCCTCCAATCCCCTTCAGTAGATTCACCCCCCTGGTGAGTAACCTTCGGTAGGCCAGTTTAATAGCTCTACCAGTATCCCGGTCCCACGAGTCTCCCTCTCAAGGTACTCGTGGCATGTATGTGGTGGCCATTCGAGGTCCAGAGCCGCCCTCGGGAGCCAGTTCCAGCTGTGTGGAATACTTGAAGATACTCCCCTTAGGTCACCGCCACAATATGTTACACCACCAAGCTCACAAAAGTTTACTGAGGCCTTTGTGTGCAGAATATGAAAGAGATAATATAACAGATTGTTATAATGTAACAAAATTAAGAGTTCGCTTTTAAAAAATTTGCTTTGTAGATATAATATAAATATGAATTATGTTTTTAAAATTATGAAATGCATATAGTATGAAAGAGTTTTGACAAAATATTTCAATTTCTTTTTAAAATGCATAATTCAGGAGTAGTATATACCAAAAGTTGCCATAATATTTTTTATGTAGACTTTAGATAAATTACAAATCCAAAAGGCTCAGTTTAGTACTTAAGATTTTGAAAAGCTACGAGATTTTAACTGCTGCAAAGTGGTATTTGAATGCGTCATCAGTCAAAAATAAAATCCATTTATGATACAATATTTTTTATGGATTTATAAATAGCCTAATATATATTTATGAACCACTAATTTGCTATTCAGTTCTTATTGATTGGATACTTCAAGATTATTTTACACGGGCTTAAAGGGTTTATGGTAGTAACAACAAAAACTATTTTTAATGTATGCAATTACGCAATGTGATGGAAACAAGAACATAATTTAATAAGCCTCAAGCATTAATTAACATTTAAACATCTTCATTAAGCCCTTGATGTATAATTATAATGAAAGCTGCGAAAGAAATTACAACAATTAAACCAAATCCTATTGGTGATAGTGCCTGAAGTTGAAATAGATAGTTTCTGCCCCACGTATGGAAAACTAATTTGAAGTAGATAATATCGTTACGTTATTTGCACCACGCTTTGTGCGTCAATTTTGAAGTAAGTTGTATTGAAGAAGTTGTATTATATTTCAACTGTTGGAGAGCCGAACATGAAGTAGTTGCAACCGCACGTATGGTACCCGGTAGCCTTCGCCCCAAATGTACTTTCCGGTGGCCATTGCCCCAAATGTTTAAAAATATATTAGCTTTGTAATTTGACTGTTTCCTTAAATATTATATTTTATGTTTGCCTCGGCTGCGTCATTATTATTATTATTATTATTATTATTATTATTATTATTATTATTATTAATAGAGACACTATCTCTTAGCAGGGTTGTGGTGCGACTGAAGAATGTAACCTTACACAGATTTTAAGTTCTTCTTCCCTCCATTTATTAATGCTTCACACGATTTAAATATCACTTCACTGATATAGAGAAAGCTATGAGATTTTTTAAATTAATTATTTGCTCTTTTTAACACATAAACTTTTTTTTGTCTCACACAAAATACGTATTTTACTTTTCGAGGACGTGTCTCGCGACCAGTTATGAGCAATGCCTGCAAGCAACTGAACTCTTAATTTGTAAATTTTGCTATATTTCAGTCTCCGATTGGCTATTACTTATCCAATAGAATACATTCATTTAAGTTATGCTTTTTCTGGTTTTTGATTGGATATTTTTATAAAGTGTCAAAATTTACAGTATTTTTGCTCCAATAACGACTAGTAGCATTTAAACTTTCAAATTCATTATTGCCTTAAGGTTACCTATTATTCTCACAGCTCCTACCTTAATAAATTACGTAATACATTCACATAGCATTATTAAACATGGGTACAATAATATAAACATTTACAATGACTATAATATATACTTTTTATATATAGTTAAATACACATATTGCTTTAAGGCGGGCTGTTATTGAATTATATATTATATAATTAGACTAAAATCATTTAAGTGTTAAAAATACTGCTTCAAAGTTAATCCTAATTCCTGTTTTCATTTACAGATAATCCTTATAAGTATAGATGAAATTCCAGGTAGCATCTTGGAAATGTGAAGCTTTGTTGCCATGCTTCTTCTAAACATCTTTCAGGAATGACGCTTTATAACTTATGATTGCTAGTAGAGTTGCTGAAGTTCGTCTTAAGTAGTGATCTAGTACTTATTTGTATTACCTATACCCAAGAACATTCCTAATATGCTAGGAATCTTCTCAAATATATTATTTACAATAGACTTTACAATGCAACGAACTTTCTTGTAACTGAAGAAGAATGTTCCTTCACAGTATTCCTGTGATCGTAGTGACATATTCCTCTCAATCGAAAATTGTTTGTTCACTTCGCTTTTATCACAGTGAAAACTCGCTTTTTATCAGACTTGATTTCAGGCACATTCACAACAATAATCGAACCTGTATCTTCTACATGATTGAGTAGCATATTCATAAGTTTCTGCCGTTAACACCCACCAAAGGTATCAAATAATAGAGAAATCTTCATTTTAATATCTTTCATTCATAGCTTTACCGAGAACATTCTTCCGGTCAAAATTTTTACTTAATGCCCTTTAGAAACTTGCTTCAAAAACTTGCTACAGTTTATAATGTTCACACACGTGTAATCATAGCATATTCTTTTTCATCGAATACTTGGATCACGGTGAGTTGCAAGATGTTTTAACCAAATCCCCGAAATAAAAGAGAAGTATTCTTTCTTTAATACAACCCACGTAATTTATTCATAAATAGGTTTCAGAACCAGTATATTCCTTATTATAGTGGGTACAGAAAATTGTAGGGTAGAAACGTAGTATCAAAGTAATTGAGGTTAGGAACAAAGGGCCATAGACGTGCACTACGAGCGACAATATTAAATCCGCCATATTAAAATCTCGGATTATGAAATCTGCTTTTGGCGTGAAATTTAAATTGAGTTTTATTTATGGACGCTCTTTAGCTACTGTGGTCCTTAGCGTCCCATTCTATATTGGGCGTGATAAACCGGCAATTTTGCTCAGAGGCATCTTTATCAGGCTTGAGGTTCCTTAACGTGCCGTAAATCTACGACACGGGACCACCGGCTCTACTTCCCATCCGAAGGAAGCCATGCTAAGGAATTTTACGCCCGAAAAAATCCATCGCCCTCCGCCAGGTTTTAACCCGCGACCTTGGGAACTAGCACGGTATCACTAGTCCACGGTGGACGTAGGTTTTTGGCGTGTCAGATGTAAACAACCCGCGTTCCTATACAGTGCCAGCCACTGTTACTAGGTGTTCCTGATATGAAGCCTACTGGATGGTGGTAATACCGAGCTCTTCCTGTTCAATACAATACCCACATGTAATGGTTAGTTTCTCCTTGTGTATCAGTTGCGTACACACTTCTCGAGTACGTTACATTTCATTTGACTATCAAATGAAGATGTTTCATAAGGTCAGAGTTCAATTATGGCCATGCAGTACTCCTATTATTATAACGCATCTGCGATCTCGTGCTCTTAACCTCAAAATACTTAGTTTGGTACTGCCTTTGTACTCTACAAATTTTTTACTTTCTCTACTACGTATAGTAAGTAGGGGAAGTATTGTATTCCAATCAAAAATTCAATACCGAGATTTCACCGGAAATATACATTTTGAGACCACCCTGAATGCAAAAAAAGCATTTTTGGTAACATGTCCGAGTGTGTGTCTGTGAACAGCATAGCTCAGAAACGAACAGTCGATAAACACCAAACGTGGTATGTAGGTTCAGTATCTTCCAGAGATGCGACACGAAGGTTTTCAAGAAAATCCCCCCGCCCCAGATTACCCTTTACATGAAACATTTTTCGAAAATTTTAATTTTCTCAAAAATGGTTCTAACGATTTTGTTTAAGATATTTTCATGATAAATGAAATGTATATCTCGAATTTTCTGGGAATGTCTCAGAAAGTATTCTTCATTGTGAACGACTTTTCCATAACTGGTAAACCATAAGAGATAGACAAACTTTTACTACACAAAAAATGTATATCACGTTAAAATACACAATTTATGTCATATACATTTTTGTTGTTGAGTGAACCATTTTCGAGATATAGCTTGTTATTCCCTTAGATTTTTCAATACTTATACTCTTCCTCAAATGGGAATTCGTTATTCATTTACTGTCCTGGTAATGCACAGAGAATGGAATGCTCCGCATAGCAACCAGCTCTTAAAATACTTGACTATCGCTTAAAGCCTACCAATTCCCCTTGCATCTACAAGAAAATTAGCAGTAAGATTAACATTTCGATATCTGGACTAACATGAAGCATATAGAGAATAAGCGTTTGTAAAAATAGTTTGTACAAGGGTAGAGAAAGTCATGTGAGTGTAACACATCAGATTTTTTCTCGTTGTTTTTCCACATACTGTATAAGTGACTAGATTTTGTAGCGGGAACAATGACACCGAAGTATAAATATTTATGGAAATAATGTTAGCAAACTGTAAATACATGTATGTTAAATATTAATGGAAACTATCTATCCCTGCGGGGGGAGAAGTCAGGTACAAGACGCAAAGCGGTACCATTCAGAGATATCTCCGGGGTGCAGAGAGCACAGGACCTAGGCTAAACATGACTTTAGTAAAGATATAAAGTTATCTTGGGATGTACAGCTTTGCAGACAGGCCCTTAGATTTCCTAGTATTTGAGAGATAGAAATCAGTTCTAGCGGCAACCAAGTTTTAATAAACTAAAGTTAAAGTGAAGTTGAGTTTTATTTCGTCTCCTATTTCCACGCCCTGGGGAAAGTTAAGAATATAGACCAAAGTGTTGTAGGGACCAATTTAAACTTATCAACGCCCACACCTGGAAGTTGACGAGCAGCCGAGAGGTCCGTCGCAATTTGACGGATAATAGCTTATATGCAACGTTTTGATTATGATTTCAAAAGAAATTTCTCCATGGTTCATTTTGTTCAAAACGAAAGAGATTTGTTTAGTGAATACATTAGATTCGACATTTTACACGGAAATGACCAGGAGGGACAAACCCCTAGCTGCCCACATTGAAACTTTAGGTTTATTGAAAGGTTTCCTCCCTCTTTTTCCAATCGTCACCTCTCTAAACTTTAATAAGTCTCAGCAGTCCCTTGATTAGGGTTTTATTTGATTGAATATATAGTCCTTAGATACGTACATTTTCTACGAAAATTTAAATTTACAAGCCGAATGTTTGACAGCTTTGCTATAAATTATTATTCATTCAGAGGTCCTGGGTTTGTAACCCCGCTGTTCTTACGGTATAATTTGAGGCAGTATTTTTAACACTTAAATGATTTCAGTCAAATTATATAATATGTAAATTCAATAACAGCCCGCCTTGAAGCAATATGCGTATGTAATAATATGTAAAATGTATGTAACAGTCATTTCATATGCTTATATTACTGTGTCTATGCGTAATAATGTTATGTAAATATATTAGTAATTAAATAATGTAGGAGCTCTGAGAAATAGGTAAAAAATTGCTAACAATGAGGTAACCTTGAGACAATAATGAGTTTGAGAGTTTAAATGTTATTTGTGAATCTTGGAAGCAATAATGTAATTTTAGTAACAGTTCATAAAATAGCCAATCAACAACCAGAAAAAGCTTTAGTTAAATGTAGGTGTTCTATTGGAGTAGGATTAGCCAATCACATACTTGAAATACAGAAATTTACAAGTTTAGACGGTTTAAATCTAGTCAGTTGCCTCCAAACAGTGCTCATAACCAGACGTGTTCCTTCTAGACAGTGCTCATAACCATACGCGAGATGTGTCCACGAGAAATTAATTACGTATTCGTGTGAGACGAAAATAGTATACATGTTAAAAAGTGCAAGTATTAAATAAAAGAAATTCACATCTCTCTATATCAGCGAAGCGCTATTTAATTTTTATCAAGGATTAATAAAAAGGAGTGAATTAAAACTTAAAATCTGTGTAAGATTCTTAGTCGTATCAAAACCCTGCCAAAATAAACGTGTCTCTAACAAATACTGACGCAGCTGAGGCAAACATAAATATATAATATCTAAAGAAACAGTCAAATTACACAGCTAATACTTTTAAGCTTGGGGCGAAGGCTACCGGAAACCGGGTACCATACGTGCGATTGCAACTACTACAAGATCAAATCCCCAACGGTTGAAATACAATGCAACCTACTTCAAATTGACGCCCAAAGCGTGGTGCAAATACGTAAAGAAACCATCTTCCATAATCTTCTTCAAATTGGCTTCCATACTGGGACAAATAACAATACAACAAAACATCTCAAATTGACGCCCATACGTGGGGCAAACAAAGACAACTCCTTTCTCAAAACATTACTATAATATGGTGCAAAAGTTAATTTTTATTAGCTTGGTTAAAACTTGTCTTTACCTTCTCTTAAACCTTATTTTTTCATGGCATTGTTGAAAGTTCGTTAGATATGAGAAATCTCATGATGTTTTCTCTTGGAAGCCAAGCCGATATCGACGAGGACCTGTCAGGTTTTTCTGCCATTGGAACCAAGTATCAGTGTGACGTGGATATCGCCTTAAGCTCTCCAGAGAGTAATAACTGTATTTTATGTGAAGGAAAGGCGAAGATGAGGCGAACCACAGGAATAATAGGACCTACTGGTGTAGATCATCCGTTCTTTTGTCGTCTTTTGGCACATTTCCCTCTCTTTAAGGGGCTCCTTTTGAAGGCAACAGCTTCTCCCCTGAGTATTGCTTTTCAAATTATCTCGTATACTTTCACGGCTAATTGCTTATGATGCTAAACCCCCCTCTTTAAGCCTGCCAGTATCCAATTGCTGTCATAATTATTGTGTGTGGCTGAAGTAATTCGGTTTCCCGTTATAAATAACCCAATGAGTTTTACAGCCTATTCTAGCGAGTTCATAATAAACAGTTGCATTTATTACAACTATTACATGAATAAAACTCGTAGAGAATATTAATATAAATAGTTCCCTTTGCAAAAACTTCTTAGAAGTTTTGTTTTCAAGAGAAGAATTACCACATGACAACGAGATATTGAAATCTGAAATCCTCAGAAATCTGATGGTTTACATTCACATGAATTTTTCTATCCACTATCTTTCGTTTATATTTTCACACAAAAGCATATTTTCCTACTACTTCGTTAATCGACATACACGTTCAGAATTATCCTCATTACACATTTCGTTGTAGATACAAGGGGGCTACAGGAAACATAGTGGTAATCAAATGCTTAAAACTGGGTCGCTATGTGCTGTATTTGAAATTTGAGGCAGTATTTTTAACACTTAAATGATTTTAGTCAAATTATATAATACATAAATTCAGTAACACCCGCCTTAAAGCAATATGTGTATGTAACAAGATATAAAAAGTGAATATTACAGTCATTGTATATGTTTATATTATTGTATACATGTTCAATAATGTTATGTGAATGTATTACGTAATTTAATAATGTGGGCGCTGTGAGAATAATAGGTTACAAGTTGCTAACAATAAGGTAACAATTTGGTAACTTTGAGGCAATAAAGAGTAAGAAAGTTTAATAATGCTATTAGTCATTATGTAAGCAACAATAATGTAAACTTGAGACAGTTTATAAAATAGACAATCAACAACCAGAAAAAAGCTTAAGTTAAATAAAAGTATTCTATTGGATTGGGAATGGCCAATCAGAGACTTGAAATGCAGAGATTTACAAGTTTGGGCGGTACAAATTAAGTCAGTTGCTTGTAGACAGCGCTCATAACTGTACGCGTTGGTTGTAGAGAGTATTCCTAACCGAACGCGAGATGTGTTGCTCGAGAAATTTAATACGTATAAGTGTGAGACAAGAATAGTTTAAGTGTTAAAAAGTGAAAGTAATTAACAAAAGAATCTCACAGCGCTCCATATCAGTGAAGTGTTATTTAAATTGTGTCAAAGATTAATAAATGGAGTGAAAAAAAGCTTAAAATCTGTGTAAGCACACATTCTTCAGTCGCACCACAGCCCTACGAAAAGAAATATTCTCTAATAATAATAATACTGGCGCAGCCGAGGCAAACATAAATATAAATATTTAAAGAAACAGTCAAAATTACAAAGTTAATATTTTTTTTAAACATTTTGGGGCAAAGGCCACCGGAAAGTACATTTGGGGCGAAGGCTAAGGAAATTTTTTACCATACGGGCGGTTGCAACTACTTCAAGTTCGGCTCCCCAACAGTTGAACTACAATACAACTCCTACAACAAAATAACTTCTTCAAATTCTAGTCAATCCACGGTATCTCGGATATGGCTAATGCCACAATGAAGAGTATTTGGAAAACTTTGTGCGTTTATATAGTAACGTTTTGTCTATCTCTTATGGTTTACCCATTGTACAACCATATTTAACATTTTTTCTGAATGTGGAAGGAACCCAAGATACACCTGGCTTTCATTTGTCATGTAAATACCCAAAAATAAATCGTGTGTGTATCAAATCGTTACAACCATTTTGAAAAAGTCAAACTCTCAAATCTTTGCCATGTAAGCGGTAGTTCGGAGGTGAAGGATTTTATTGAAAATCTTAGTATTGCATATTTGTAAGATATTAAACTTAAATACAAAGTATGCTATTTATCAGTCTCTTGGTTTTCACTTATACTTTTCAGACACATACACACACATGCACCCGCAGAGGGACCTTTTCATAAAAATCTGGTATGTTGCACTCGCATGACTTTCTCCACCGTTGTACGAGCTTTTTTACATACGCATATTCTCCGGCTACTTTCATATTAATCGATAAACATTTGCAGAAACTTACTGCTTATTGCTAATTTTCTTGTAGATACAAGGGGAATGTGGTAGGCTTTAAGCGACATAAAATAATAAATAACGAATTCCCATTTGAAAAAAAGTATAATTATTGGAATATTTAAACAAATGACAACAAATATCTCGGAAAATTAACGAAAAAAATGTGTATTACATAAATTGTATGTTCTAACGAGTTCTGCGGTTTTCCAGTTATGCAAAGTCATTCAGAATCAAGAGGAATTTTGGGGACATTACAGAAAATTCACAACATACATTATATTTGCCATGAAAATATCTTTAAAATATGATATTTAAATCAATATTGTTAGAGGCATTTTCAAGAAGAACAAAATTTTCAAAAAATGTTCCATGTGAAGGGTAACCTGGGATCGATTATTTTCTTGAAGATATTAAGCCTAAATACTAAGTTCGGTATATATTCAACTTTTCGATTTTAAGTTATGCTGTTCACCGACACACAGAACACACACACGGTCATTTGTCTAAAAACGCTTTTTTTATCTTGGGTACCTCAAACATGTATTTTCGGTGAAACCTCGGTATTGAATTTTCGGATGGGATGCAATGCTTCCCCTACATACTATTCGGAGTGGAGAAAGCAATCATTATTAAAACATGCACTATAATGTAATAAATCAGGGAAGATATGGCTGTCGGAAGCACAAAATTAAATTAGGCTTGCCAAGTTTAATGTCCTTAAACCTGGTACTCATTTTATAAAAGTTAGCCTACTATGGTTATGATATTAGTATAAATTTAATACGTTCTTACCTAAGTGACAGATATCAGTGACAGGAAGTCTAGTTTTAAAAGGATAAAGCATGGTGTCCCTGTTTTCTTCCTAGTGTATATCAATGATCTTCCGGAAGCTATACAGGATGAATGCCTAAAACGTTTTTATTTGCTGATGATTTAGCATTGAATATATGTTGTAATAACAATGATACTCTCACAAGTAAACTTAAAGGTATAAATTTAACAGTAAATCACTGGCGTGACTCTAACAGGTTAATACTTAATCAAGATAAGACTGTGGATCTCAGTTCTGCTGATTCTAAGCTTTCAACAGTAAAATTCTTAGGCATTTATCTTGAATCTAAATTAGGGTGGAAATCCCAAATTGACTACATCTCAGGGAAACTGAGTAAAGGACTGTTCATGCTACGTGTACTCAGGCAAACAATAAATAAGAAATCATTACTGTCAGTGTATTACATTAATATACACTCCATTTTAAATTATGGTGTCTTACTTATGCTAATAAGTTTTTTATTTTACAAAAGAGAGCGATAAGAATAGTATGTGGATTTCCGCCAAAAACACATTGTAAACCACATTTTATTGAACTTGGAATCCTCACTCTTCCTTGTATATATGTTTTGAATTGTTTACTGTACATTAAGAGGAATCTACAACAGTATAATCTGTGTGAAACTGTTCATAATTATCCGATACGAAGTAGCAACAATATTTATTTTGGTAACTGTAAGTATAGTAAAACACAAAATAGCTTTGAAGTATCATCCATTAATCTATACAATAGTTTAACGGATAAAATCAAGACGCTTACATACGGCGTTTTTAAAAGACAGATTTTAATGATATTGAAGAAAAATCCTCTCTATAAGGTCCAGGAATTTTATAAGATTGAATTATTTTAATATTTAACATCTGACATTGCCATACATGTATAAATGTTTTAGCAATAAATATCTATCTATCAATCTATCTATCTCTATCTCTCTCTATCTCTATCTCTCTCTATCTCTCTATCTATCTGTCCATTTTGGACGATACATAAAATGAATGAAATGACCCTAAAATGAGTCCAACATACGTCTTCTAAGGACAAGGAAAACCCTGGAAAGAATTTTATTCGGTTATGGCAACATAACCGAGACTCTAACTCAGGGCCTCTTGAATGTAAGGCAAACACGTTACCTCTACACCACCAAGGTGGGCGTAAACGTTCTTCTCGTTATCTAATTCGACACAGTATTTGTTTAGATTAAATATATTTTTTATTCTTTTGAAATCTAAACATTGTATATTACCATTAAACAATTTTGTAATACAAACAGAAAGGAAACCTGAACTGGGTAACGTAATATTTTAGATAAAAGTGCGGATCAATCTGACCAATGAGAAACGGTTTCCCGCCCCCCAAAAGAATCAGCCCGTCCGCGTCGCTCCGCAATTCTTTACGTCCTGCAGCAGTAGTTAAACTTTGACATGGCTGTGAAAGGTGTGAACTTGGATACTTCTGTTAAAGGTGGTTATTACACCGACGACTCGCTGTTCTGCTTCAGCAGTAATTACTGTATTTTCAGAACGTGTATTAGTTTGTCATATCAGTTAAATGTCTTGGCATGGCGAATCGCACAGCAAACACCTTTCTTCTAGTTACGTGTACAAATGAACGAATGTGGCACGCTACCTTGTCAAAAGGCGACGCCCGTATGTTTGTGGCGATCGATTCCTCGACCAGTCAGGCTATGAAATATGAATCCGGCGGAACTGTATTTGTGACATTAATGTGAATCCACGAGCATGGAAAAACGGCCAGCACTCCAAGCGGGAAATGGTAGGCATAGCTGTTTTAGTGCCTGGAGCTCCAGGCTAACAGAGTGAATAGTAATTAAGGGGACGCACTTTCTAAATTTAAAATCCTGCAGTCTGTTTCTTATCTGAAATATATGGACAAGGCTTAGAAACACGGGGAAGGGAGGGCTTTCTGCACCGCCACCTGTTACGTCTGCTAAATCTCAGGGAGGAGGCAATGAAGCGAGTATACGAAGGGTGGCGGATCTGATGGCAGCAAGCGCAGGGTTCATAACGTTTCCAGACTGAGTATTCCCAGTCACATTTCCGATACCACACGCTACCCTTATGGATAGGTTCACCTCCGGGAGCAAGCAATCAGGCGAGAGAGTACGAAGGGGGGGGTGAAATCTGATGGTATTAGGCGCAAAAGTTAAATTGAATTTTCTTATTTATGGACGCTCTGTCACTGTTGTGGTCCTTACCGTCCCATTCTATATTGGGCGTGAAAGATCGGAAGTTTTGCTCAGAGGCCTCGTTATCAGGCTTGCGGTTCTTTTAAGTGCCGTAATCTATTGACACTGGCTTTACTTCCCTTCCGAAGGAAGCATGCTAAGGATATTTGCGTCCGAAAAATATCCACCAGCCTTTTCCGGGTTTGAACCTGGCATGGGAAGACCACGAAAAAGCCTAAATCAGTGTGGCCAGTTGAAGGATAACTAGAATCCCTACTTTAACAAATCTCCCCAAAATAATGAGAGTTTTTCTAGATTTTGTTCAAAAATAAGTTTATTATATCGTCGAATCAAACATACGACATGGCTTTTGCAGAACATGCAGATTAAACCCCAGGAACACCTTAGATTTAAATTTATACCTTTTAGAAAATTCTATGCTTTCCCAGAACTGTATTTAGAACGTATATGCATGTGTTCTCCTTTATGAGGCTGTTGACAGAAATATTCTGCACACTAACACAGTGGCTTCTACGATTGCATTAATCTCTTTTGTAGTATAAAATATTACTTGTATAATGCAAAGATAAATTTTAAATAATTATAAGCAATTGCACTTGCTGAAAGTTACATGATTTAAGGTAAAGGCTAACAAACGTGAAAATGTGAACCAAAATGGTATTTTAATTTTTCATCTGATAGAATCAACGTAACACACCACAAACAAGCGCCTGCAGACATATTTTATTAATGTGTGTACTATTAATTTCGTAGTAAAATTAAATTCAGTGTAAAATACCTTGGGCACTATTTGATCTAATTGCATGAAATTTACAAGGCATCTTTGTACTAATGTACTAACAAATAATTGTTATAGAAACATATTTTTGATTTTTAAATAACTTGCAAAAACACCGTATATATTTTATAAATATGTTCTAAAAATAATAAGCATCAAGCTTTACTTTAGTATTTCCTTTAATGTATTTGTAAACTTTATTCAAGTCGATGATCAAGTATTTATATGAAGGAATTGATAATCGTTTCATTTTGTAATTATACCAACTTTACTATTGTTTTCTGAATTTAGGTAATTAACACACAGTTCTGAAAATAAAACCAGCGTGTTAATGCAAGTTAATATTTCCTAACAACTATGTATTAACGGTGGTGGCAGAAACGGGACTCACGAGGCGGTGTGACTCGCAGGCGCCACTTTTTTCTAGCTGTCTATTAACTTATTTTCCATATGCTGCTGAGTGGAGTGCGTGTTGCATATTTGATGATTCGAAGGGAGAAAGGCATTTTCGCCACCCTTGTATTAAAGTATATTGCAGGTGAAGGAAGATAATAAAGCAGGATTTTATTCGTACCCCTATTAAAAACTATTCTTAAAACCCTATCATAAATAAACGTCCAATTTGATATTTCAAAATGTACAAAGTTGTTGTCTAAAAACGTTAATATACCGCATTCCACTTACCATAATATGTTTTAATGAAGTTTTTAAAATTTAATTGGGATTTTTTTATCAACTTTTAAAATTTGAAGAAAATTAATTGAAATTTTAGAATTATTTGTTACTTTGTATAAACGTATAGTTCAGGAAATAAATAATACGCTCCGATTTTCGTCCATTTTTAACAATTCGTAGTTTTACCATCAGTATACAATTGTGCTTGATATTAATATTGTGCATATAAATGTAATAATAATTTGCATACAGCATGTTCGAAAAATCCTCTTACAAACTTTTAGAACTTGTAGAGGGGACTGAATAGGTCATGTTTTGAATAGGAACCCATGTCCAAAAATGTATATTTTCCATGCTACAACCATTTGATAACCACTATTCAAAGTTCCCACGTTTGTTTAAGTACTTTAGTTAAACTTGATCGATTTTGTTTAAACTTACATTTAACAACTTGCTTTTGTCTTCCTCACATGATGGTTACCACTTTGATTCACTACAACCCATTAGGAAATAATACCTAAGAAACAAAAATCAAATTTAATCATGTTTTTCAAAACTTTTGTTTACAATTAAACTGAACAATTTGTATTTCTCTTCGTCACAGGCTGGTTGGCATTCTGATCCGCTGCAACTCCGGTTCAATGTGACCACCGCCAATGTTGTAGTACACATTGTACCCACAGATATGTTCTAGTAGAATCCATCACTCCGTATTTCTGCAATTTGTTGGGCAGCGACCACAATTCATACCAAATTTCTTCTTCTGACTCTACTGGGCTCAAACCAGGGTGGAGAGGTATAATGAAGATCAAATGACAACAGCTGCTCGTCTGACGTCAACACCGCTGGTTGCATACTACAAAACCGACTTGAAATTGTAGCACAGAATAGGTGCATTTCCGGATGTGGGTTCCTATTCAAATCATGATCCTTTCAGTCCTCTCTACAGGTCCTAAAATTTTGTAAACAGATTTTACGAACACCCTGTATGTGCTAAAATAACTGATACATTTTATAGAAAATAAGATGATGATAACCAAGCCGTAAACGAGATTGAACTTTTGAGCCGAGAAAGGCAGCGACACTTTCTTAATGTAACATATGACACTTTTTTACATTACATGGATTTACAGCATTAAATATTATATTCTATGTTTAGGATGTAAGATAGCACAACATCCTCTGTGCTGCAGTATAAGCTTCTGTATGTTGCGGTATTCTGTTTTCACAGAAAGCTTTAGAAGTTTTAAAGAAAAACGACAAAATGTTAAATGAAGCGATTATGTTTAACAGCCCCAAGGGACTCAGCACAAATTTCGCTTGAGATGGATTGTCTGGATAAAATTTTAAGGATACTGAGTACTGAAATGCCAGCGAGTCACATTGAGAGACTAACCGGGGTGCTTATGCGGGACCCGAATAACTGAACGTTGTAACACCTAATCATACTTTCTGCATGTTAACCGAGTGAGATGGCTCCGAGATAAGCGTGAGGCTCGTATTTGGGAGGTTTCAGCTTCTATTCCTGTCGGGACGGCCATTCTGAAAATAGGCTTTATCGTGGTTTCCTCGATTCGGTAGGCGAATGCTTGGATTATACCACAAATCTACTTTCAACTGTTTCAAGGTTATAGGACCAGGCGACAGTGGAATCTGTGCCAAGAAAGATTTTTCCCTGGCATTTGTGGTACGGTTAGCCCCCACCCCCCGGGTGGTTCAGAATTTGGCAGCATGTTGGAATCGTTAGGTACCCCGTCCTTGCTAGCACACATCTTCCAGATCTGGTCGTCTTCGGATCTCCCCTTCATTCCTTTCTCCCAGAAATTACGTGGGAGGCAAAAAGGGCCTACTGTTATCAACTTGCAGTGCTGTGCTCTAGTTACTGGAGGCACCTCCATGTGTTTACTGTTAACTACACGAGGGAGGCAATGGAGATGCAAGGCTCTACATGTAGGGCCATTGTAACTGGAATGGGTGGGTGTGGGGCCTATAATTTGCCCCTTTAGAAGGGCAATTTACACAAATCTTATGTCATACATTCACATTACCTTCTCTTCCATCTATCTTTATTAGCGGATATACATACTATTCTTACTAAAGTTCATTCTTATATCTACTACATTTAAATCCAAATAAAATTTGCATAAATAACTACATTACACATTTCCTTATAGATACAAAGAGAACAGCGATAGTCAAATGTTTAAGAACTGGAAGCTATATGCTGACCTTAAAATTCTATACTGTTTCCATGACATCGCGAGAAACAACTGAATGTTGACAGGAATTGAAAATAATGACCAAGCAATGAACAACTGGAACCTTTAATAACGGATATCTCAGAAATGGCTTATGCCACAAAGGCGCTATTTGACATAAATTGTGTGTTTTAAAGAGAACTAGAGGTTTTGTGTTGTACGTCTTGAGATTTAGTAGTCATACAAGATTATACAAAATTCCTTCCGAATCAGGTGGACTTAATAGGTTATAGTTTTGAAAAAAATTACCAAATAAGGGGTAGTTTGGGGTAGGCATATTTTCTTGAAAATATTTGTGTCGCATCTTTGAAAAGTGTTGAATCTAAATGCCAAGCTTGGTGTTGGTCGGTCCTTTCGTTTTTAAATTAACGTGTTCACAGACACACAGACACAGACATGTTTCTAAAAATGGTTTATTTGGATTCAGCAGGCTTAAAACATGCATTTACGGTGAAATCTTGATATCAAATTTTCGGGTAGAATGCAGTACTTCACCTACTTATACGTAGTAGAGAAAGCGAAAAAAAGCAAATAGAAAAAACTGAGCTTAGTGGACTCCTGACTCTTCTGAAGAATTCCACACATTCCATTCATGTTTTTTTGTAAACGTTGGTTGTTAAAAAGATGGCCAAACAACCAAATGTTTATGTGGGAATTGTACTTTTAAGCTAATATTCAGTATTATTTTGTAATCCGAAGTACTTCAAAATTAGATTCCCGTTATGCGTGCTGATAAACATGTAGTGTGGAAAAAACATTGCGAAGGGCAAAGTTTCATTTTTTCACGCTTTTTCCATTTACAAACTAGTAGATTTCAACATAGCGTGGGACAGAATGCATTATCTCTTGAGAACAACGTAACTGCCTTGTATAGGAGCCAGGGGCGGCTTCTTAATATTGTAGCACGTTTGCGCTACAACCAAAGTCCTGGCTCTCCCTTTAATGTAAATAACGTATACGATTCATACATTTCGGTTATCATTCTGACATGATCTTGTGGAGTGGACTTTGGCAAGCGTTGTATTATTTGCAGGTGCCAAGTAGTGCACTCCTGGCTGCAACCCACATTGGTATAATGGTGAAGTATAGGGAATGACGAACCAAAGTAGCGCAGAGGTGTATGGGGGGGGGAAGTGAGGGGCATAATCTGCATGTTGTTGGTTAACCTTGTAGTCAGAGAGCATAGAATAGGATGATCAACAAGACCAATAATTTTCGTTTCGTCCCATACACAGAGCCATCTATTGAATTCACAGTAAAACTTAACCTCACTTCTGGTCTTCTATCTACTGAACTGCAATTCTGACTATACCCTAGTTACCTTGCATCTCTGATAATTACGTTGCCTGTATGCCACGTGGTTTGTGCCGTGTTGTGTGTTTCGGTTTTATTTTATGAATCAAAGTGGTTTATTTAGCTAAATACAGGTAAACGTTGCTATAAGGAGAAATAATGAATTCCATTCAGTCTCTTTTAATGCAACCGTTTTCAATACTAAACTTGGAGGAAAAGAATGAAATTAAAGGCATTGTCAGGCCCACACCATACCTAAAAATCACTCAGGTAGTTCAAACAAAAACAAGGAGTTTTAACAGGAATTTTAACAGCGATGTGTATGAAAAATATGATTGGATAAGTGGTTGTGATATTAAAAACGCCCTGTTTTGCTTTCCTTGCGTTTTGTTTGGTGGTGAAGATACATGGACAAAGCATGGCGTGAATGATCTGTAGCATCTTCATGAAATGTGCATGTGCTATGTATTGTGAATTCCCATTTCTTGTTTATTTGCGTAAATTTATCAGCCTATAGTGAGAAACTTATTCCGTATTTATTACTTAAAACATTTCAAATTGCAAGATAATGTTGTGAAACACCAAAGTTCAGAGTCACCAGCCGCCCCTGGTAGGAGCAGCAGTAGACATCATTTTTATGAAGTATTAGCTCGCCTTGCTATCTTCACGATATTTCCTCTTTTTGTTTTGGACTGGTATATGATACGAGTATAGCCGCTAACACATTCGTTTCCAAGAAAACTAATACTCAGGGAATCTAAACGTGTTATCTTTATCTTACCGGATGATGAATGGTAGTGCGGGTGTTTTGACGCGGCAGCAAAGCGGGCTTAGTTCTGCAGAAATTTATGATCCAGTCTCGTATTTTTATATTAGACCTTTGGATGAACACTGGATGCATTCTCATGCCATCACATACGATAACAGTCAGCCGGGAAGTGTATACGCTATACCTGGAAGAAAAAATTGGTTTTAATAACCACTATCTTCTCTAGGGTTTAGTTTTTAATTGTGAAAACATTATTAGATGCAACAGGAAGGATTTTCAAAGTAATATCTGGTAATGATGAATAAAATGCATTGAACGTCCATAGAACAAGAGTGGAGTATATTGAAAAGCAAGAAATTTTAAGTGGTTTCACGTAAGAAAGGCCATTAATACATTATAAATATTTTAAAATGGATTAGGGAAGAGAAGTGTACATCGAAGTATGCCACAAAGAGGTCAGATTGAGATATGCATGGGCAAGGACAGGTGTAATGAATTTAAAGGGTTTAACAGGGTAAGAAGCAGGAAGAGATGTATTAAATGCAATGGGTTACATGACAATTAGCATTATATTCTGGAATGCAATGGCACGGATAAAGAGAAAGAGAATTTAATACTAGAGAAATGGAAAAGTTTACCAACAGAGCTAAAAGTTAGGAAGATTTTTAATACAAGATCAAATGAGTTATGGAGAGAGCTGGAAAATATTTAGAAAAAATAAGATTAAAATGGTTAAAAGAAATGTGAAACAAATTGGTAAGTATATGGGAAAGGATAACAAGGCAAAAAATTAAATAGTGGATACCTTATATTTCCCTATTATACAAGTGGACCATTTCAGTTTAGACTGTACAATATCTCCAAAACTAAGCGTTGTAGAAAAAATGTCTTTAATAAAACTTCCTTGATATTATGGGGAAAAGTATGTGCCATTAGTCGTGGTTTGTTTGGAGGAGGTTATGATTGTGGGTTTAGGGCCAATGTAATATATTTAAATGGGAACCTACAATTAGGATCAACTAGGTTTCCCTATAATCACCATCACAACGTCCCCAAAATAAAACACGACTAATGTCATTTACTTTCCCCCATAATATCAAGAAATATTTATTCAAGAAATTTCTTTCTACAACACTTAGTTTTGAATATATTGTACAGTCTCAACTCAAATGGTCCACCCTGTATATACAACAGAATGTTAAATATAAGTGGAAGCAAAATAATAAGCAACTACATTACATTGTATACATTGTACGTAATGTTTATAACAGACAAATCATTTATTCATAGTAAGTATGCATATTTACGTAATGTGGTCCTCCTGGTCTAGAGGTACCATGCTAGTCTCTAGTTCCTGAGGTCGCGGGTTCAAAACCAGCGAAGGGTAATGGACTTTTTTCGGGCATAAAGATCCTTAGCATGGCTTCCTTCTGAAGAAAACTAAAACCGTTGGTCCCGTGTCTTAGGTTTACGGCACGTAAAATATCCTCAAGCCTGATAGAGGCCTCTGAGCAAAATGTTCAGTCTTTCACGCCCAATATAGAATGGGACACTAAGGACCATAATAGTGTATAAACAGCGTCCATAAATAAAACTTAATTTAATGTTATACCTACGTTATGGAGTGAGTCCTTGCAATAACACCACGAGCTGAAAAAAAGCAAAAATAACGTTGTGTTGCATTCTCAGTTCTCTTGTAGTATATATTTACTTTCTCTACTACGTATAGTAGGTAGGGGAAGTATTGTATTCCACCCAAAAATTCGATACCGATATTTAACCGGAAATACATGTTTTGAGGCCCCCTGAATAAAAAAAACGTTTTTGGAAACATATCCGTGCGTGCGTGTGTGTCTGTGAACAGCATAACTCAGAAACGAACAGTCGGATAAACACCAAACTTGGTATTTAGGTTCAGTATCTTCCAGAGATGCGACACGAAGGTTTACAAGAAAATCCCCCCATTCCAGATTACCCTTTACATGGAAAACATTTTCTTCTTGGGAGACACTGAACTTGAATGTCAAATTTGGTATTTCTCCGGCATTTATTTTTTTGCGTTACGCTGTTCAAAGCCCTCTCTCTCTCACTTACTCATTCATACCACCACCTTCTTCTAAAATTCTTCTTTTTTAGATTCAGAGGTCCACAAAACATACCTGTCTGGTGAATTCTGGAAATTGAACTTTTGGGTGGAATGTAATACGTCCTCTGCATTCTAGGTATGCAGTAGAGGAAATAATAAACGTCAATAGTACTTCAAAAATATGCTGTAGAGCAAGGCAAAAATTTAAACCATAATAATGAATATATCGTAATCGATAGCACAAAAGCACACACATTTTCTATTTCAACAAAATCTACATGTAGTTAGCTTTTGTCTATCCCGTACTGTTTTAACAGTTATACAAAATTATAAAAAATGAAAAGGAGATCTTTGGCTATTGGCATAAAGCTCAATATTACATTTTAGTTTTAATGAAAATACGTTTGACATGTGATATTTTAATCAAAATTGTTATAGGATCTTTGAGAAAATAAATAATTTATAATTTTGATGTAAAGGGCAATTTGAGAGGTACTTTTCTTGAAAATCCTATGCCGCATCCTTGGAAGATACGTTTATCAGTTTCGCTCTAATGAATATGTACACGTATGGACCTTTGCATTTTTCGGATTCGGTGTATCCAAAGCATGTATATACGATGAAATTTCTATATCAAGTTTTTAGGTAGAATGCAATGCTTCCGCTATCTAAGGTGGTACTAGAGAAAGTAGAAGTGCGCCAAAGATAAGGTAATACTACTGCTGTGAAAAGAAATGACACTTTTGGTTGCTATAGATACCACAGTGCAGCAATATTTCCTTCTTGGTTCGCTGAAATGTTGTCTGCTTTTTGTTTCTTCTTAGCACCCTCAAGGGCTTTTCCTCATAACCCCGTTCTATCTCAGCAAATATCTAAAGTGAGCTACGAAGGTTGTAAACGAAGAAACTTTCTTATCCGGCTCCTGTCGCTGTGAAACTCAAGTTTACGAAGAAAACCTAAAACCAGTATTGTGAGAAGTGATTTTTAATAAGCGTGGTAGCGAAAAGTGTGTCTTTTGAGCCCATTTCTCATAGTTAACTGTTATTTTTCTTCTTCCCCCCCACTCTCTCTCTCTCCTGCGTTTATCTCTCAGCTGTTATTGAATTACTAGTACACCACGATATGAATGCGCCTTGAGGAGGCTAGGGATCATAACGGAGTGATGAAAGACAACGTGAGGGGCGAATGTATAGTTGCACAACGAAAACAGAACCATATTTTGCAGACCTCAGCCTCGCTAGTAAACACATTTCAGAACTGCGGATGTTTCCTTTACCTGACTGTCCTTCCGATGCCCCGCTCACTAGTTCCTCATCTATTTAGTTCCTGTTCCCCCGCACGCACTCATATTTTGGTCAACTAGTACGAGGCGTGTTCCTAAAGTAACCACCATTTTAATTTTTTGCCACTGTAACGCTGCAGTCGCGATTATGAGCACGCGCGATCACTTCCTCCATTCATTAGGAAGCCAGACACAGATGGGAGCGATCGTCACTTTGTGTTTTCTGTTGTTAGAGCGTTTCGAAATCTTCAAAACAACCCGAATTGTGAAGTCAGATTAGTAATTCGTTTTTCGTTTTGTTACGTCAGCAAACATTCACCGTCAGTTGTGCGAGGTTTCTCGGCCAAACACAGACAAACAGCCTCAAAATCTTATCGTATCATTTGATTGGGAACAATTCGACCAGCCTCCCTACACTTTGAACTTGGCACTAAGCGATTTTTATCTGTTTCTTCATCCGAAGAAATTCCTAAGTGAAAACCATTTCTACGAGACTGTGAAACAAGTGATGAAGATTTGGCATTTATCACAAGCGGCATCATTCTTTGACGAAGGCACACAAAAATGGTATCCCTTATAAATTCTTGAGTAACGGCGCTGTAAGGTGTAATGTAAGGAATAATAATAAAGAATTTGGAAAATAATGTTGTATTTATATTCTAAAAAAGATTATCGTTAAGTATGGTACTTTAAAAATAAGTCTCGTACTCTGCCAGTACTAAGCAAGGCCTTAATTACTTTCCCTGCTATATTTAGAATGCAAATAAAACATTTTTTATACATGTCCGTGCATGTGTGTGTCTGTCAGTGTGTGAACATCATAACTCAAAAACGAAAACATCTAATGAGTACCAAACTTGGTACTTCAGTTTACTATCTTCCAAGGATACGACACGCACATTTTCAAGAAAATCCCTCCACCTTAGACTACTCTTTACAGGGAAAATACTCCGAAAATCTTGATTTTCTCAAAAATGGCTCTAACGATTTTGATTAAAATATCATATGTTTGAGATATTTTTATGGCAAACGAAATGTATATTTTGAATTTTCTGGGAATGTCCCCAAAAGTTCTCTCCATTCTGAATTACTGGTATTACTGGTAAACGTATGAGATAGATAAAATTTTACTACACAAAAAATGTAGAACTCATTAAAACACGTAATTTACGTCAAATACATTATTTTATCGAGTTAGCCATTTCCAAGAAATTCCTTGTTATTTGTTTGAATTTTCCAATACTTATAATTTTTTCAATTGGGAATTCGTTATTCATTTTTTTATGTGCTGGACATGCAAAGAGAATGGAATGGTCCACATAGCAGCGAGCACTTAAAAGATTTGACTATCCCTTAAAGGCTACCATATTCCCCTTGCACATACGAGAGATTAAGATCTCAAAGTCTGGATTAACATGAAGTAGGTGGAGAATAAGCGTTTATAAACATACTTTGTACAAGAGTAGAGAAATCATGTGAGTGCAACACATCAGATTTTTATTCCCCGAACGATAAAGTAAAATGCAGGTTTGAAGTGTTAGATAGGCAGCGATTTTCTTAGATTTCTTGCCAATCCCAATCTTGAAAAATCACTATCTCGCCTAACGTTTCCTGGGTTGGAACAGTTAGTTTTCTGTTTCTTTTTGTTTACTGAGGAACTAGTGATGGTATTTCAAACTGTCTCAATGTAATTCCCTCCGGGCTAAACTCAACACAATAAATACACACATTCCTTTAAGCCGTGTCGATTTTCAGTTTTTTCTTGCAATTACATGGAAACAGTATGTTATTTTATAGCCAGCGTACAGCGTTAAGTTCTTAAATTTTGACTGTCGCTGTTCCCTTTGTACCCAAAGGAAATTTGTAATGTAGCTATTTCTGCAATGGTTTATCTGGGTTAAAATGAAGTAGTCAGAAAAACAAAGTTTCGTAAGAATAATTTGTATACCCATAAATAAGCGAGAGAGGGTAGAAAAAGTCATGTGAATGTAACACACAAAATATTGTTTTCTTTTAAATTTGAAACCTATACTGTCGTCTAACCTGGGAGATGCACACCGTGTGCGGACTGTACGATAGCCCTTTCTCTACTTGAGCGCTTGCTATAGTGTGTATACCATTATGCAAATGTACACATAGCCAGGTTCATTGAATCGATCTTTATAAGGGGAGTTCAGATACCGTGATGAGCCGGTGATACGCCTATCTACTGCTTAATGAGCTGCTTCCGGCAGCATGATACACAGATAACGGCTACAGTTTTTTGCTGCCCTTAGACGCAAGAACCATAAAGTCTGAATTAACTTTCTTCACTACTCCAGGGCACTGCATGCATAATACAGGTAGCCAGTACATGAAATTGTATTCCACATTGTTATTCAGATAGTTCTGATATACATGAAACAATTTAATAACAATAATAAACAGATACAACGTATTGCATAAAGATCTGCTGTTACATTTTACTTTCTCTACTACGTATAGTAAGTAGGGGAAGTATTGCATTCCACCCAAAAATTCGATACCGAGATTTCACCGGAAATACATGTTTTGAGGCCTCCTGAATCCAAAAAGGTATTTTTGTAAACATGTCCGTGTGTGAGTGTGTGTGACTGTGAACAGCATAACTCAGAAACGAACAGTCGAATAAACACCAAACTTGGGATTTAGGTTCAGTATCTTCCAGAGATGCGACACGAAGGTTATCAAGAAAATCCTCCCACCCCAGATTACCCTTTACATGGAAAATTTTTAGAAAATTTTAATATTCTCAAAAATGGCTCCAACGATTTTGATTAAAATATTATATGTTGAGGATATTTTCATGAAAAATGAAATGTATATCTCGAATTTTCTGAGAAAGTCTCCAAAAGTATTCTTCATTGTGAACGACTTTTGCATAACTGGTAAACCATAAGAGATAGACAAAATTTTACTACACAAAAACTGTAGATCGAGTTAAAATACACAATTTATGACATATACATTTGTTCTGTTGAGTGAACCATTTTCGAGATATTGCCTGTTATTCGCTTAAATTTTCCAATACATTTTCTCATTTGGGAATTCGTTATTCATTTTGTTTTTGTCCTAGTAATGCAAAGAGAATAGAATACTCCACATAGCAACCAGCTCTTAAAATATTTGACTATCGCTTAAAGACTACCAATTCTTGACTGTTCGTTTCTGAGTTATGCTTTTCAGAGTCACACTGACACACACACGGATATGTTTCCAAAAATGTTTTTTTTGGATTCAGGGGGTCTCAAAGCATATATTTCCGGTGAAATCTGGGTACCGAATTTTTGGGTGGAATACAATACTTCCCCTACTGACTATACGTAGTAGAGAAAGTAAAAATAGCAATTAGTTAATTGCTTTTGAGAAGAAGTATAAGTATTGGAAAATTCAAACAAATAACAAGGAATGTCTCCGAAATGGTTCACTTGACAAAAAAATGAAAATGATATAAATTGTTTATTTTGAGATCTACATTTTTTTGTGGGGTAAATTTTTCTCTCATCTCTTACGGTTTTCCGATTATGCAAATTCATTCAGAATGAAAAGGACTTTTGGCGACTTCCCAAAAGAAATTAAAGTAATACATTTCATTTTCATTGAAAGTATCTTAAACATATGATATTATAATAAAAATGTTCGGAAAATGTTCCATATAAATGTAATCTGGAGTAGATGGATTCTCTTGAAAACCTTCGTGTCGTATCTTTGAAAGATACTGAACCCAAAAAGCAATTTTGGTATTTATCCGACTTTTGGAATTTTAATGGCTACATTATATAAATAAAATTAATATTCCTCCTAAATAAATAAATAATAATACATAGGAAAATAAAAATCTAGTATAAACAAAGCATTACATTCTCGATGTAAAAGTAAATATATTTCTATTTTATAAATAAATGTATTTATATTTATTTAAAGATATAATTTCGAGTTATGCTGTTCACAGAAACACCACAAGGACCTTTTTCTAAAAATAGTTGTTTTTATTCAATGCACCTCAAAGCATGTATTTGTGATGATCTCGATACCGAGATTTCACCGGAAATATATGTTTTGAGGTCCCGTGAATCCAAAAAAAGCTTTTTGGAAACATGCCCTGTGTGTGTGTGTGTGTGTGTGTGTGTGTGTGTGTGTGTGTGTGTGTGTGTGTGTGTGTGTGTGTGTGTGTGAACAGCATAACTCAGAAACGAACAGTCGGATAAACACCAAACTTGGTATTTAGGTACAGTATCTTTCGGAGATGCGACACGAAGATTTTCAATTAAATCCCCCCACCCCAGATTACCCTTTACATGGAACATTTTTCGAAATTTTAATTTTCTCAAAAATGGCTTTAACGATTTTGAATAAAATATCATATGTTTAAGATATTTTTATGACAAATGAAATGTATATCTCGAATTTTCTGGGAATTTCTTCAAAAGTATTCTTCATTGTGAACGACTTTTGCATAACTAGTAAACCATAAGAGATAGACAAAATTTTACCACACAAAAACTTAGGTTGCGTTAAAATACACAATTTATGTCATATACATTTTTTTTTGCTGAGGTAACCATTTTTTAGATATTGCTTATTATTCCCTTAAATTTTCCAATACTTTTTCTCAAATGGGATTTCGTTATTCATTTTTTTATGTCCTGGACATACTCTTAAAAGAGCTCTTAAAAGACTTGACTATATCTTAAAGCCTACCATATTCCACTTGCAGCTACAAGAAAATTAGCAATAAGATTAACATCTCGATTAACATGAAGCATATGGAGGGTAAGCGTTTGTAAAAATGGTTTGTACAAGAGTAGAAAAGATAGTGTGAGTGTAACACATCAGCTTTTTTTTTTAGTTCCGTCTATAACTCCCCCCACCTTAACTACATTTTTTTCTTATCGGTGGCCTTTCCTTTGGAACTTATTGCCTATAGGCAATGGTGTTAACTTTTATTCTCTTGTCGTTGGGTTTCTTGCACTTTTGAATTTTAATCATCAGATAAAATTAAATAGAGTACTTTTTATTTATGGACCATCTTTAATTGATGACGTCCTTAGGGTCCCATTGTATATTGGATATGAAAGACCGATAATTTTTGCTCAGAGGTCTCTTTAACAGGCTTGAGGTTCTTTTACGTGCCGTAAATCTGCGACCACCGGCTTTACTTCCCTTCCGAAGGAAGCTATGCTAAGGATTTTTACGCCCGAAAATATTCATCGCGCTCCGCCGGGTTTGAACCCACGACCTCGGGAAATGGAGGCTAGCATAGTAACCGCTACATCACGGAGGACGACAATCATTAGATCACACACACACACACACATACTCACACACACACACAAGTACATACATTCACACTCTCATTCATACTTTCAGGCTCTGGGGAAGATAGGGAATAATCTTGGCTAGAGAAAAATTCCCACCCCAGCCGGGAATCCAATCCGGGATCCCTTGCACAGCAGGCAGGTGCTCTCCCAATTGAGCTACGAGGGCAGCCTTTACTTCATGTTAATCAAGGTAAACACTCGTTACAGATTTTGTTTTATACTATGGCGAGAATCAGATTTTTACAACGCGGATGGCTATGTAATGATTTGAAATTCCATTAATTCCCGTTCCAGAAACAATGAAAAGCGATTGGCCACTTGAAAAAATATGTTACATTCACAGACTTACTCTATCCACTCTCATTGTTGTATAAAACAATGGTCTTAGCTTATTTTTTATCTACTTCATGGGAATAGAGATAGTTACAATACATATTTCGTAGAATAAGAGGGATAGAGGAAACGAATCGATAATCAGATGTTCAAAAGTGTGTCGGCATACGCTGTGCCCTCCTATGGCATCCCGAGAAACTATTCAATAACGACAGCAAATGACACAGGTATTAAAACATTTAACCAATAGTAACGGATATCTCGGAAATGGGCAATGCTACAAAAAATTACAAAAACTGTTCTTAAAAAGATCTATATTTTAAATTTTTTGTCTTCAAGTTCTTATTTGAACAAAATGATATAAAATGCCCTCCAAATGAGCAGGTCTTCACAGGCTACTACCATAAATTACAATATATGCATCGTATGCGTTATATATCATAAATATGTGTTGTATTAGCCAATACATTAAGGCAGTATTTTCAACACTTAAAGGATTTCAGTCAAATTATATAATATGTAAATTCAATAACAACCCACCTTGAAGCAGTATGTGTATGTAATAATTTGTAAAATGTATATAACAGTCATTGCATATGCTTATATTATTGTATACATTTTTAATAATGTTATGTGAATGTGTTACGTAATTTAATAATGTAGGAGCCGTGAGAGTAATAAGTTCAAAGTTGCTAACAATAAGGTAACAATGAGATAACCTTGAGTCAATAATAAGTTTGAGAGTTTAATAATAGCAGTTCTGATTATTGGATTTACAATAATGTAATTTTAGTGACAGTTTATAAAATAGCCAATCAACAACCAGAAAAAGCTTTAGTTAAATGCAGGTAGTATTAGCCAATCAGAGACTTGAAATACATAAATTTACAAAGTTTAGAGGCTTGAAATCAGTTCAGCTGCCTGCAGACAGTGATTATAACTGGATGCGTCATGCGTCCTCGAGAAATTTAATACGTATTCGTGTGAGACAAAAATAGTTTACGTCTTAAAAAGTGCAAGTATTAAATAAAAGAAAATTCACAGCTCTCTCGCTATATCAGTGAAGTGCTATTTAATTTGTGTCAAGGATTAATAAAAAGGAGTGAATTAAAACTTAAAACTTTGTAAGCCTAAATTCTTGTCGCACCAAAACCCTGACAAGACTTTCATGTCTCTAGCAAATACTGACGCAGCCGAGGCAAACATAAATATTAAATATTTAAAGAAACAGTTGAATTACAAAGTTAATTTTTTTAAACTTGGGGCAAAGGCCACCTGAAGGTACATTTGGGGTGAAGGCTACCGGAAACCGGGTACCATACGTGCGGTTGCAACAACTAAAATTTCGGCTTCCAACAGTTGAAATATAAAACAACTCCTTCAATACAAACTACTTGAAATTGACGCCCTAAGCGTGGTAAAAAATATAACGTAACAAACCATCTTCTTCAATATAGCTTATGTATCATAAAAATGGTTCGTTTTTGTGATGGATTGCTTTTCAGGCCAGTCACATAGAAAACTAAAATTGGCGGGGTGGATGCATATATGGATTATGCATGCACCTGTGTTAAGTATAAGAAGTAGAACATAACAATCTGATGTTGAATTCACGTGGTTTTCTCTAACATATATCGCTTATTTTAGGGTATAAATTATTGTTATGAAAGTAAATTTTTGTATCTACTTAATTTTAATTGAGATACAACTTTCAGAAATAGCTGCATTACATATTTATTTAGGATACAAAGAGAACGTGTTAGTCAAATTTGTAAGAACTAGACACTGCACCTGGCCGTAATATTGCATAGTTTCCATGAAATCGCCAGAAACAACTGAAAATCATATACATTTTTTGTAGAGTACATTTTCGTCTATCCTTCATGTTTACCAGTTAAACAAGATTATGCATAGTTCCTTTCGAATAAAGAATTGTCATGTAACATTCTTTAATGTATAATATTTTAATCAAATTCGTTACAGGCATTTTCTAGAAAATCAAACACTTCGAAAAATGTTCATGTAAAGGGTAGTTTGGGGTGAAGGGATTTTCTTCAAAATCTTTGTCGCATCTTTGGAAGATACTGAAGCTAATAGTAAGTTTGGTATTCATCCGACGTTTCGTTTACAGACGCACACACGGACCGTTTGTAGAAACGCTTTTTTTCTGGATTCAGGGTATCTCAAAACATATATTTCTGGTTAAATCTCAGTGTTGAATTTTTGGGAGGAATGCAAAGGTATCTCTCCCTCTTCCCCTCTCTATCCCTCTTCCTCTCTCTCTCCCTCTACCCTCTCTCTCTATGTGTGTGTGTGTGAACAGCATTTCTCAAAAATGAGTAAAATGTCATACTTTGTTTCATCATCTGCCAAGGATGCGTCATGAAATCTTTCTAGAAAATACCTTCACCCACTCCAAACTACCCTTTGTTTCTTTATTTTAGATTTTCTAAACAAATTACGACTTTAATTAAAATACTGTATGTTTAAGATACTTGCATGACCAATAAAGTGTATAGGCATATTGAATTTTCTGCGAATAGCTGGTGAAATCCTCTTCATTCTGAATTAATTTTCTCAATTTTGTCAATGTTACTAAAATAGAAATCTGGTTACGGTGCATAATATATGTCAAACCTTTTTGGCATTAGCCACTTCCGATATATTAGTTGCAATTAGTTTGAATTTTCCAATACTTTATACATTTGTACGTGCCTAGTCACCATTCTTTTGTCTCCGGCGATGTTATATAAGGAATTTAACTTCAAACCCTGAATATAGCGACTCGGAGTTTAAGGTTTTGACTCTCCGTTTAACCTTCTGTTTCCCCTTTGTGCCTACAAATAAATATGTAATGAAATTACTGTTTCAACGTTTATATATTTTCAACATGAAGTGGACAAATACAAGTCATTATAAGAAGGATCTGTAGAATGTATATAAAAATAAAGGATTGCAGTTAAGACTTTTAAAAATCTTAACTACTTAAAACTCCATAACCGCTTCCATTTTAAATCACTGAATTTCTGGAACAGCATAAACGCTTCTGCCGGCGTTGTGCAGTCCATCCCGGCAGCAATAGAATGGAATATTCATGATATAAATTTGAGAGCAAAACCATTTGCAGAATGGCGAATACCACCTCCATTTTCAAAACCCACTCATTGGAAGATGCTGTTGGAATATTAAACTACCGCAGAAGTAAAAACATTATTTCCGAAAGCAATATATTCTGTAACCATCTGTTCGCGGTTGGAGGGAAGTTCAACTGTTAATGAAGCTATCAGTGCCGAAATGGCCGTTACAGAGAGAGCAATAACAGTTGACAAGCAGTATGTTTGTGGGCCAGGTCACGTAACCAAATGTCATAAAAATCTCTGCACAGGATTCTCGAAACGTAATTAGCGGTTATGCCAACGCACAAAGCAAAAACAACCACCATTTCCAGTGCAAAGGACACCGGGATAATTATTGTCTCCTGGCAAAATTTCCTCTCTTCCTTACCACATTACCATAATGGTAAAATTTAGCAGTAGCTGGTACGTATTAAATGTGAGTTGGTCTGCTCTTTCTGTAGAAGCTATTTGGTTTATCCTGCAAGTAACACTTAATTCACAACTCGGCGCCTTCTCTTTTACGGTCGATCACCAACGCGTCGAACTCGAGACTCCCACCTCCTCAGGTAGACAACTTCTACTTGCCCGCATGCTGAGGAAAGGCAGAACAGTCTTAATCGAACACAGAACAGCGATCAGCCTAGGGACATACTATAAACGGTTAACACGATGCCAGAAGAGGAGGAGGATCTGGAGGTTTCTACTCGCGTCCCGATAGTTGAACCGAGCAGGTGGCTCCACGTTAACGTGTAAGGTTCGCATTTGGATAATCCCGGATCCTTGGGTTGGCAGATGAATGCTGGGGTTTGTTTCCTCTTCTACCTCGAATTTCTTATCCATTTCATGTCTCCATTATTCTCTTTCATCTGTTTCATCTTCATATGTTTCAGTGTTGTAGGATCAGTCAACGACGATTGGTACGTTGTGGCGGGACGTTGGAGTTTGCTCTGTGTATAGAATTTCTCCCTGACGCTTGGAAGGCCGGCGGGTGCTCCTTTCTGGAGGTCCCTTTCGTCCCGAGATCCCCATATAGAGGATAACGGGTCAGGATCGGGGTCATTCTGGAATCGTTGGAGACCCCATCCTTTCTATCTCCCATCATCGTAAAGAGCTGGTAGCCTTCGAATCATTTCATCCTCTCAGGATTCACTTAATTCACAAATGTCTTGCTATGTTCTACATGAACTGCTGAGGTCTAGCGGCTGGAGGATCCTAATTCCAAATGCAAGGCGTATAAACTGTCATGCAAAAAAATTGGCATATTCCCCTAGATCACCGCAGTGTTTCTTCCTCCGTAAGGTAACCTTCAGATAACCAACTTTTGACTCCACCCGCAAGACAACTTGTCTATGTTAAATTAAATTGAGTGTTATTTATGGAGATCTTTAACTACGAGTACTATGGTCC
Organism: Deroplatys truncata; assembly: GCA_030765065.1. Taxonomy (NCBI): domain Eukaryota; kingdom Metazoa; phylum Arthropoda; class Insecta; order Mantodea; family Mantidae; genus Deroplatys; species Deroplatys truncata. The sequence continues at coordinate 164,052,772 of CM060980.1, forward strand.
TTAGCGTCCCATTCTATATTGGGTGTGAAAGACCGGTAATTTTGCTCTGAGGTCCTTTTATGTGCCGTAAATCTACGACACGGGACCACCGGCTTTACTTTTCTTCCAAAGGAAGCCATGCCAAGATTTTACGCCCGAAAAAATCCATTGCCCTCCGCCTGGTTTGAACTCGCGACCTTGGGAACTAGAGGCTAGCACGGTACCACTAGTCCACGGAGGATAACACTTCTCTATATGACTGACCGGAAAAACAATAAAAATATATACAAAACTAACCAACGAACGATGTTTATAATTTATATGGAATGAAGGGGTGGTTCGAATACTATCTCTATGAAAGTATTTCGCTACAAATAATTCGGCCTTCTAAAGAAGGTGTGGTGACATTTACCTTTTTGAGAACTTTCATGGAAGAGAAGGTTCTAAGTATTGTCGCTACTAAACGATAATAAGAAAACTAGTATTAGGAAAATGGTGGTGTAGCATAACGTTTGAGTTTTAATGTTAGCTTTTGGAGATCACTCATACTTTGGGGGAGGTAAAGCACCCTGCCAATCTTGTGATAGAATCATGCTTGAAAAACAGCGGTAATGACCTCGGTAGGGATGGGGCTTGATTTTGCCATTACTACAGCTCTTCCATTATGGGCCACATTTTATGCACGCCAGTATACATTCTTTATAACACTCGTATACACGATCCTGGGGTTTCTAAACGCGGAGTTCTTCCAGTAATTAGGTTTTAAGCTTATTAGAAGAAAAATGCACGTTGAATGACATTTGTGATAAAAAGAATATGTGTGCATAGCCTCGCATGAACCTGCGTGGCGTTTTATCTTCATCAGTGTATTTGCATAAGCGATTAATTAGGTGTTTAAATAGAGAAACTGCAACACACACGATAAAACACGAGCAGAAAGGTCAACAGCTGCATGTGAAAACTAGCAATTAGTTATATCGTTATGGAGGTCGATAAGTGCAGAAGAGCGCGAGATATATCTATACAAACGTTTTGGAAATACAGCGAAATTTATACGCATTATTAAAACCTATATAAGAGTACTAATTCGTATATTATGGAATGTACATTCATTAAGGAAAACTAACTTTACAAAATCACTTGGGGTTGTATTTAATAGTGAGGTAGATAGTTTGTTACATTATTTGCACCTTTTTTAACACGTAAAACTATTTTTGTCTCACACGTACGTATTAAATCTCTCGAAGACACACCTCGCATCTGGTTATGAGCACTGTTTGGAGGCAACTGAATTGATTTCAACCGTCTAAACTTGTAAATTTCTGTATTTTAAGTCTCTGATTGGCTAATCCTACTCTAATAAAATACCTTCATGTAGCTAAAGCTTTCTGAAAGAACTTTAACTAATAATTTTCTTAACTGAATCTCAAATTACACTGAATCATTAGATGGCTGAAAACAAGTAATGGTCTCTTAAACCAAATTATAGTAACATAGTAATTTGTAGTTGATTGGCTATTTTATAAACTGTCACTAAAATTACATTATTGTTGCTCCAATAATGACTATTGGCATATAAATTTTAAAATTCATTATTGCCTCAAGGTTACGTCATTGTTAGCAACTTTTAACTTATTATTCTCACAGCTCTTACATCATTAAATTACGTAATGCATTCACATAACATTATTGAACATGTTTACAATAATATAAGCATATGCAATGACTGTTACATACATTTTACAAATTATAACATACACATATTGCTTCAAGGCGGGCTGTTGTTGAATTTACATTTATATAATTTGGCTGAAATTATTTAAGTGTCAGAAATACTGCCTCAATAGTAACTAAAATAGTGTAATCTATATAACCTAACAGTTTTAGTTATAAAATAATTTTTTTATATATCATATGTTTATCTTTCTAAATATTAAATTTTTATTGCTGAAGTATTTAAAAATACGTCTCAAAATCATCAACAAGCTTCACATTCATTAATAAGAATATAGTTAAAAAAATCTAATGTGATACATTTACATGACTTTCTCTATCCTCTGTCGTTTCTTAGCGGATACACAAATGTTTCTTACCTAAGCTTATTTTCTATCTATTATATTTTAATCTACACATACCTTTGCACAAATAATTATATTACACATTTCGTTACAGATGCAAAGGAAACAGCGACAGTCAAATTTTTAAAGAAGTAGACGCTATATGCTGGCCTTAAAATTCCATGCTGTTTCCATGCGAGAAACAATTGAATGTTGAAAAGACGAAGAGAATGACCGAGAAACGAAGAATTTGAACCTTTAATAACGGGATTATGACGCAAAAACGTATTTGAATTAAATTCTGTATTTTAAAGCGATCTACACTTTCTGTGTAGTACGTTTTCATCTATCGCTTAAGGTTTAGCAGTTATACAAGATTATACAAAATTCCTTCCGAATGAAGAGGACATCGTAGACTATTCCCCGAAAATTCAAGATATACGTTGTATTTAACATGTAAATACCTTTAATATATGGTGTTTTAATCAATCGTTACAGTCATTTTTTTAGAAAAAAACAAAATTTCTAAAAATGTTCCGTTAAGGGTAGATTAGGTTGGGGGATTTTGTTAAAAATCTTCGTGTCACTTCTTTGGAATATGTTGAACCTAAATACCAATTTTGCTATTTATACAACTTTTCGTTTTTTGAGTTGTGCTGTTCACAGGTACATACATGAACATGCTTTCAAAATGCTTTATTTGGAATCAGGGAACCTCATAACATGTACTTCCGCTGAAATGTCGGTATCGAATTTTTGGGTTGAGTTAGTATTTTTAACACTTAAATGTTTTCAGTCTAATTATATAATATATAAATTCAATAACAGCCCGCCTTAAAGCAATATGTGTACGTAACAATATATAAAATCTGTATATTACAATCATTGTTTATGTTTATATTATTGTATCCATGTGTAATAATGTTATGAGAATATATTACGTAATTTAATAATGCAGGAGCTGTGAGAATAACAGGTTAGAAGCTGCTAACAATGAGGTAACAATGAGGTAACCTTGAGGCAACAATGAATTTGAAACTTTAAATGCTACTAGTCATTATTAGAGCAACAATAATGTAAATTCTGAGACAGTTTATAAATAGCCAATCAACAAACAGAAAAACCTTTAGTTAAATGAAGGTATTCTGTTGGAGTAGGATTAGCCAATCAGAGACTTGAAATACAGAAATTTACAAGTTTAGACGGTTGAAATCAGTTTAGTTGCCTGCAGACAGCGTTACTAACCAGACGCAAAAAGTATCCTCAAGAAATATAATATGTATTCGTGTGAGACGAAAATAGTTTTACGTGTTAAAAAGTGAGTGGAAGTAATTAATTAAAGAATGACACAGCTCTCTATATCAGTGAAGTGTTATTTAAAATCGTATCAAGTATTAAATAAGAGGAGTGAAGTAAAATTATAATCTGTGTAAGCCTACATTCTTAGTTGTACACCCTGCTAAGAGAAACGTGTCTCTAACAAATACTGACGCAGCCGAGGCAAACATAAATGTTTAATATTTAAAGAAACAGTCAAATTACAAAGTTAATAGTTTTAAAAATTGCGGCAATGGCTATCGGGTACCATACGTGCGGTTGCAACTACTACAGGTTCGGCACCCCAACAGTTGAAATACGATACAGCTCCTAAAATACTCCATTCTTAAATTGGTGTCCAGCGTGGGGCAAATAACGTAACAAACCACCTACTTAAAATCAGCTCTTCCATACGTGGCGCTAATAACCATCTTCTCAAATTGGCGCCCAACTGCGTGCAGCTCGAAGAGACAAGAATTGCCGCAACAACTGAAAAGAAGAGATCAACGAACATCAGAGAACTTCAGAAAACGCCAAAGAACAACAGAGAACTATCAGAATTGAAGAAACTTCAGGAAACTTCAGAAAAACTCCAGAGTATTTACAAATGTCAACATCATCCAAGGACAGCAACAATTCTTTCAGGAGTACGGGGCCCGCAGTCAACAATTCAACAACAATCTACGTGGGAACACCGAGTATAAAGGTTTACTAACAGCCAGATAAATGGTCAGAAAATTCCAATTATATATATTTATATAATAATTATCAAAATATTTAAGAAAATATATTGGTATAAATATAATTTCATGCTGTTAAGAAGCAGTAAATTAAAATTGGGCAATTCCAAACCAAATATAACAACAGAAAATATACATAATAAAATGGGAACAGAAAACAATGAAAATATGGAAGTAGGAGAGGATAGATCATCCATTACAGGTTACAAATCTAAATTTAAAATTAGAGCTAGAGGAAACACATAGGTTAGATGTAGAAGAACAGTTACCTGTAAATTTACAGTTAGGTATAGCAAGAGATACTATCCCTCCCACATCAGGAAACACGAGCACGAAAACTAATCACAACAAATAATGTGCATTCTAAAAGTAATAACTGTAAAAAATGTCGAGCTGAATAATAAGTTAACTGAAATGAGAGGAGAGATAAAAGAAATTAATAATAATATAACTAAATAGAGTAATAGATAAAAGATGAAATGAGAGTAACGTTTAATAATAATAATAATAATAATAATAATAATAATAATAATAATAATAATAAATTAACTGAAACCAGTAAAGTGTTGAATAATAAGCTGAATGAAACTAGCACAGAGTTAAATAAACTACAAGAAACTAGTCAGGAAACTGAAGACATAGGGAAAACAAATGCAGACATTGTGCAAATACAAATAGATCCAACAGTACCAAAGGTAAATGCAAATGTAACTAGTTCTGTAAATGTTAATCAAATGCATGACCATAATACAAGTGCAGAAAGAAGTGTATCACCTTTGTTAACTAACAATACCAGAGACGCTACTGCTTTTTCCATAGCATCAGCCTCTCAAACACACAACAATAATGATGACACACATGTGCATGTACCAAATCAGATGTCAAACTATTATTCTGTGCCTAATGGATTACGTTTACCTTATTTTAATGTTTCCTCAAGTCCAGTACAATTTATTCATGATTTAGCGTATATTTTAAATTGAAAAATGTGCCTGAGGCATTAAAAATGATACTTGTAAGAAAATGCTTGGATAACAAAACCTTAGAATGGTTACATATGCTAGCAGACAGTGAAATGAATTTTGAGACATTTAGAGCTTTAAGTATCAATAAGTTTTGAAATACTACTGTGCAACATAAGATTAGGGCAAGTCAAAAAACTCTAAGGCATGAGAAGAAAAAGAAAATAAATGTAAACAATCTGTGGAACAAAAAGATAAATAAAATAAAGTATGTAGGTTATGTGTTGCACAAAAATAAAAAGCAAATAAATGTAAACAGTCTGTGGCGTAAGAAGAAAAAGAAAAAAAACATCTTTACTAAATGCAACCAATTGTGAATATAACAAAAGAGAGTTTGGATAAAAAAATGTAATAGAAAAAGAAAATTCATTGATAGTAAGAAAAAGAGAATAAATCTGAATAGCAACTGCATTTATATTGTATAAGGAATAAATTGTTAGAAATTGTAAGAAATATAAAAAATGTTTTAAAAAATAAATTGTAAAGAAGGGGTAACAAGTGTTAATATCACTAATTAAATTTTATAGTGGTATACTTGTAATATTATTTAATTTGTTGAGCCCCACGTTTAGGAGTCAATTTGCGACGGTATTATTAATGTTGTTTGTGCATTTGTGTTTACTCCACGTGGTGAAGCCATTTTTGTGACGTGATTCTTTGTTAGGTTTGTTAGCTCCATCTGGTGTTAGCAATTTGCGGCAGTATTAGTTTTTGTTTGAAAGAATGCTACTGTTATTTTATTTAATTTTGGTTCACTGTCCTCCGGCTAGCTATGATCTTTTTGGTCGAGCACTTCTCTTTATACAGGCTGTGTAAACGGAAAGGAGTCTTTTATCCAAAGATAACACTGATGAAAGAATTTGTTTTACACTTTTTATTGTCGAACACATTCACTATCACCTTTACACATTGATCTTGACACTCGCCAAACTGAAACTGTTATAATAACTTCATTACTGATCACTTTTAATTCGCGTACTTCAACCTTTTGTATAATTAACTTTACAACACTTTAGATTTTTCATAACTCTGCTACGCGTAACTTGCGAATCGATAGCCGACGTGTACTGTACAAATATTTCTGCTGGACTGAAGGCGACGTGTAACGTACAAATGTTTTCGACAAACTGACGTGAAGACGACGTGTAATGTATAAAGATTTTTGATGAACTGACGGGGTCTACCTCTAATCTAGCCCTTTTTATACTCCTACACCCCGATATGCCTAAAGATTATAACTGAGTTGCTATTGGCTAATAAAACGCGCCAACATTAGCGTCTATTTTTATATCCAATGAAAATTATGAATACATATGCTCTAGGGAAAATGTTCCAGCACATTCTAAAGAAAAACGCGCCAACATTACGTAACTTCCTCGTCTCTAATAATGATAAACAGCTCACCCCCTCGCTGCATTATTGCACGCTATTATTGTCAGTTTGAGTAAGGCAGTATAAACTTACTTCTCAACAATAATTACAATCAACAAACATCTCAAATCAATGTCACATAATAATGCATATTCATATTATAATCATTCTTTACATTTAAATAATTTATGATACAGATTACTGCATCAAATGTTAAATGTATAGAAACGAAAATGCTTAATAGTGGCTACGTTAATGAATAAACAAACTTCAATCAGGTCTTTGAACACCAGATCATTGACCTCAAAATATCTAACATGTAGCAGAACAAAATAAATATGAAGTATTCTGCTATACACGAGTGTAGTGAAAAACCAGTGAGTGTTAAATAAAAGTGACAGTGAAAAATAGGAAATGCAACAATAATAATAAAAGTGACAGGAAAAATAGGAGGTGTAATAATAAAGAGGTTATGTTTCTTTCTTTCAGGAGACTTTCAGAAAATATTTAAAAATGTAAAAAAGAAGAACAAAACAAAAAGGAACAATTTTTAAATATTTCTAAAAGGGGGAAATTTGAGGCAGTATTTTTAACACTTAAAACTATTTTCGTCTGACACGAATACATATTATATTTCTTGAGGACACTTTTTGTAAAATTTTCTCCTTTTCAGTTTCTGATTGGCTAATCCTACTCCAATAGCTTTTTCTGGTGGTTGATTGACTATTTTATAAACTGTCACTAAAGTTACATTATTGCTTCCAAGAATCATAAGCAGTATTGTTAGACTCTCAAACTTATTATTGCCACAAGGTTAACTCATTGTTATCTCATTGTTAGCAACGTTTAACCTATTATTCTCACAGCACATACATTATTAAATTACGTAATACATTCACATAACATTACTAAACATGGATACAATAATATAAACATTTGCAATGACTGTAATATACACTTTTTATATATTGTTACAAACACATATAGCTTTAAGACGGGCTGTTATTGAATTTATATATTATATAATTAGACTGAAATAATTTAAGTGTTAAAAATACTGCCTCAACTATTCAGTTTTTTTAAACAAATATTGATTACCTTCTCTACTTTCCACCCACATTCCACCCAAAAATTCAATAGCGATATTTCACCGTACGTACATGTTTTGAGGTCCCTTGAATTCAAAACAGAAGTTTTAGAAAGAAGTCCGTGTGTGTGTGTATGTGTGTGTGTGTGTGTGAACAGCATAACTCAAAAACGAAAAGTCGGATAAATACCAAAGTTTGTATTTAGGTTCAATACCCCCCAAAGATCGACAAGATTTTAAATAAAATTCCCCACCCGTTTACATGGAATATTTTTCGAAAACTTTGATGTTCTAAAAATGGCTCTAACAATTTTGATTAAAATATCTCTTATTTAAGATACTTTCCTGACAGTGAAATGCATATTTTGAATTTTGTGGGAATGTATCAAAAATTCCTCTTCCTTTTGAATGGCTTTTGCATAATTGGTAACCCGTAGGAGATACACATTTTTTTCTGCACAAAAATGTGGATCTCATTAAAACACACTGTTTATGCCATATACATTTTCTTTATTTGTTGTAGAGTGAACTAATTTTGAGACATTTTCTATGTTATTTTTTTTAACTACCCAATACATTTACTTTTGCTCAAATGGGAATTCCTTATTCCTTTTTTACTTTCTCTACTACGTATAGTAAGTAGGGGATGTATTGTATTCCACCCAAAAATTCGATACCGAGATTTCACCGGAAATACATGTTTTGAGACCCCCTGAATCCAAAAAAGCATTTTTGGAAACATGTCCGTGTGTGTTTCTGTGTGTCTGTGTGTCTGTGTGTCTGTCTGTGTGTGTGTCTGTCTGTGAACAGCATAACTCAGAAACGAACAGTCGGATAAACACCAAACTTGGTATTTAGGTTCAGTATCTTCCAAGGATGCGACACGAAGGTTTTCAAGAAAATACCCCCACCCCAGATTACCCTTTAGATGGAAGATTTTTCGAAAATTTTAATTTTCTCAAAAATGGCTAACGATTTTGATTAAAATATCATATGTTTAACATATTTTTACGACAAATATAATGTATATCTTGAATTTTCTGGGAGTGTCTCCAAAAGTATTCTTCATTATGAACGACTTTTGCATAACTGGCAAACCATAAGAGAGATAGACAAAATTTTACTACACAAAAAATGTAGATCGCGTTAAAATACACAATTTATGTCATATACATTTTTTTTGTTGAGTGAACCATTTTCGAGATATTGCTTGTTATTCCTTTAAATTTTTCAATACTTATTTTCTCAAATGGGAATTCGTTATTTATTTTTTTGTCTTGGATGTGCAAAGAGTATTAATCTGTGGGAAAGGGAATGGTGCTGCACCTAGCAGCCAGCTATTAAGGGATATGTATGTGCTTAAAGGCTACTGTATTTCCAAATTGCCCTTGTAAATATATATTCCCCTTACATCTACAAGAAAATTAGCAATAAGATAGACTCTGCAAATGTTTATCTCGATTAACATGAAGTAGATGGAGAATAAGCGTTTGTATAAATAGTTTGTACAAGAGTAGAGAAAGTCATGTGAGTGTAACACATCAGATTTGTTTATGTCCTGGTCATACAAAGAGAATGTAATGCTCATTATTATTCCACCCTGCACGTTAAATTTATGCATGTTATGTGTATTAAATGATTATGTGAAAGAAAGCAAACGTGATTCTCTTAGACTAAGAAATATAAACAAGAAAAGTAAAAGTACACGTTTATTAATTTAAATAGCATTACATTTAATATCATAACATCAAGAGGAAGGTAGGAAATTAATCAATGTGTAATAAATATTCATTGGTTTTATAATCTTTGTGATGCATAGCATTTAAACATGCATAAGTGACTTGTAGTACCTAAATAGACAGATAAATGAACGTTGATCGCAACACATTTTTGGCACAGCTAGTGATAGACAAAATGAAGGGCGAAAGAAGCATAAACGCAGCGACGAAGCAGTCGAAGGACAATGTGATTTGGTTGCTAGACGCAATGGATGAACAACACCATAAGAGACAGCAAGAGGGACGTCATCAAACTTTCATAGAGGATACTATCCGACTCCGGAAAAGAAAGAAGTAGCCAGGAAGAATTAATTAGTAATTTACAAGGTAGAAAATAAAATACCACGAGTAAAAGGCTGTTAAAGGTAAGAAGATTAGAGGCGTGAAACATTAGTCTAGTATGGCGTCAGCAAGTAATGACGGGTCTGTAGAAAGTATTAAATTCCACAAGGGACGTTTTGAGTGAGAAGTAATCTGAAAAGTCAATTTGCTAACACGTGACCAAATAATTATCCTACTATCAGAAAAATTACTATATGCCAAAAGCAATAGATAAATACATAAATATATGAATTTACCAAACAGCGTCATACCATAATTTCATGTAATCTAAAGAACTTGTGTTTATCAAGAAATGTTCTTTCAAAAGTAATAAAAAGAGGTTATTTAATTTAAAAACTGGAAAATAATTCTTATCACTTAGCAACTTAACTTCCAAACAGACCTATACAAAGAAACCTGAGATGTCACTTCATATTAAGGTGATCAACGTGTAAACATTTCCGAAAATTCATGAAAATATGGATCTTAGAATTTTGCAGATTATTAAGCTTTGGCTTTTATAGCTTAATATGCCAAAGTTCCTTTCAGCTGATTCCGCTTTAAACGCTCGTCACGTGACCATTTAAATGATAATTTTAAAGGTAAAAAGCCATACCTCAAACATTAAAAGTCGCTTTTCCCATTATGCGTTTTTCTAACTCATCTGAATGTTCAAATTGATCCTTGGGATGGAAATTTGAACCAACCAGTTAGAGGTTTGAACCAGTGATCCTTATCATAATAAATGAAAGTCATTATGCAATTTTTTAAGCAAGTAGAATTGATATGTATAGGTATATATTAATAAAATTGTTTTACCTACAAAATACCGAGTTGGAATGTCTCTGGCTCGCATTCGGGAGATCCCAGGCTCGATCCCCGGTCCATCGCCAACTCTGACCCATCGGTCTTTTCGGTGGTTTTCCCGGGCGATGCTGGAGTGGTTTCTGTGAGCCGCCGAAGTTCTTGTTCCTCCATTTCGTTTCATTTCATCCATGTTTTACCCCGTTAGGTCTACTTCAAGGTTGAAAGTGTCGGCGATGGTGTTTCGGTGCGGCGTGGCAGGGAAATAGGCTGCTCTCTGAATCTTTCTTGTCCTTCGACTTTCAGCTGGTTGCTGGAGTATCCGAAACCATTGAGGGGGTTGGATCCCTTTTGTGTGGCGCGTCGTCCCCGGTCTGCCTCTCGAACAGTCGGGGTGTCTCAGTTTGGAAACTCAGGGACTCTGTCATTGCTGTGCCGCCACACCTGTTTCCTACCGGCCCATGTCTCTTCTCACCTCAACCCTCCCTCGAAGATGCCCCTTCTTGGGGCGTAGATACAACTTCCTGTAATCCAGTAAAATTTTAAAAGTGTATTCGTTAGATTTAAATATGAAGTTTTGTTACAATATTTTAACAACTCCGCCCAAGCAGCTAGCGCAATTAAAACATGTTTTACTCGAACTATTACACACACTTGTCTAAAATTTGGAAGTTGGTTACATATAATGGTAGCAAAGCGTGGTAAAACATTTAAATTATTTTTTACAGATTATCAGCCTGAGAAGAAAGGGGGAGGGAAGAAATGGCATTTCTGAACAAATCAATTGTGCAGTTTAAGTAAGTGAATTGCAGATCAAGGCAAAAGGACAGGTTAAAACAGCTATGCTGTTAAGATCCAAACACAGGGTCAAGAAAGAAGGTTGGGTGTTTGAAGTTTTGAGGATCGTAGTTAATTTTGCCTCGCTGTCCGAAGCCGCCCTCTTCATTACAGCACCTACCACGTAACAAAGAGGACGCGACAAAGTTGCTTTGCACAACAAAAGTTGAGTAGAATGCGGAATGGGGAGGTCCTTCCTGGATATAGCTTCGCTCTGCTGGGTCCTGGTATAATTACAAGGCCGTAAATATATAGCTCTTTTTTATAATTATTCATAAAGCGTATCGTTTGGTACGCAGCCCTGGAATTTTTATACATTCTGCGGTTTGTAATAACAAAACAATACACGCCGCTTCTGGTATTGTCCCTTCTAGTCTTTGTTATGAGCGAGTTCTGGCTTTTCTTTCAACTCTGCGACTTCCCTCTGCGGACGGAATATTTTTAAAAACTGCCGACTTCATGGCTGGAAGGCTATTGGGGGGAGAATAGATGCAAGAAGGTAATGCAATTTCCATGTGGTGGCTTTGAAATCTTCGGATTTCATAAACATTCCCTCTAACATTCTAATATTCTCTGAAATTCCGCTAACCAATAATGCATACTTTGAGGCAGTATTTTATATCACAACACTGTAAATGCCAGAGTGATTGTAGTGTAAATTAGCATTATTCTATGACAATGATTTGAAATGTTTGTTAATTATAAGCATTGTTAGGAAAAAAGTTTACACTACCTCACTGAAACTGACAATAGGAGCGGGTAACAATGAGCGTAGGGGTGAGTTGTTTATTAATTATAAGAGACAAACAAATGACGTCAGAGTAGCGCGCTTTTCTTTAGAAATGGAGGGAATATTTTCCCTACAGTAAATGTGTTCGTAATTTTGATTGGATATAAAAATAGGCGCTAATGTTGGCGCGCTTTATTAACCAATAGCAGCTCTGTTATAATCTTTAGGCATATCGGGGTGAGGGAGTATAAATTCTAAAGCCAGAGACAAATATCGCCCAGTTTAAGAGAATCAATTACGCATTAGACGTCGCGCAGTTTAATAGAATCATTCACGGGTTACACGTCGCGCAATTCTACAGAATCTCTCGCGTTGTAAAGCTAGTTACAAAAATGTGAAATACTCAAATTAATAATGTGATTATAGTTATATTTGAAAATATAACAGTTTCAGTCGGGCGTGTATCAAGAGTAAATATCTGAAATTAATGAAGTGTGATGGCAATAAAAGTGTAAAAAGAAATTCTTTTATCAGTGTTATTTTTAGTAACAACTCCTTTCCGTTTACACACCCTGTTCAAGAGATTTGCTCGACTGGGAAATAATAGCTAGCCGGAGGACAAAGAACTGAAAATTCAAAATATTAAAACAATAACAGGCGCTCAGCAAATAAGATAACACGAAAGTTACCGCGACAACTTAACTTGCATATTAGCGTCGAAAACACCCATGATTTGAACTCTTTGCCGAAAGTAATAATGCTATGCATGGTATCATAGTATAATCTACAGAGTCTTCGTTTCGACGCGTGGGCGTATTAGGCCAGTCTATACCTGAATGCAATTGTTCGCAAACAAATACACAGGTGTTTTCAAACTCACTGAATGCTTACGAACAGACAAATGCACTAATTTCTAAAGTTTAGTAACAACCTAGTCGCAAACATAAATCTTTGTGTGAAACAGCTGCGGGAATTACTACTGCTTTATACAAGGTGAGTAAGCTGCCCTTAGTATTCGTATCTATGCAACCCGCAGTTTATAGTCTAATGTGAAAACATCGACTCTTTTAGCAAGCAATCTGTTATTGTAGCTCTGCTCTCCTATTGGTATTATACGCAACTAGCATTAATCATTAAAGGCTGAAGTAGGTTTTGTCTTTACGTTGGAGTTGTTTGTTTATTAGCCTGCGCTTGGGAAGCCAACTTGAAGTGGTATTGTTCTTGGAGTTTACGTAGGAGTTACTGTTCTTGGAGTTTACACCTTTGGACGTTAATTTGAAGAAGATTGTTACGTAATATGCTGCTACGTATGTAAAGCTGATTTGAAGATGTGTTTTTGTTGTTAGGCTCCAAGTTTTAAAAAAAAATTACCTTGTTATTCAATTGCTTCTATAGATATTATTTATGTTTATGTTTGCCTTCGCTGCGTCAGTATTACTTTAAAGACACGTTTCTCTTAATCAGGGTGTGGTGTGACAAGAATGTAGGCCTTATACAGATTTTAAGTTTGAATTCACTTCTTTTTATTAATCCTTGACATAAATTAATTAGCACTACGCTGATATCAAGAGCTGTGAGATTCTTTAATTTAAAACTTGCACTTTGTTAACGCCTATACTTAATTTTCGTTTCTCACGAATACGTAATATTTGTTTACAGAACACATCTTCCATCCGGGCTTTTTCTGGCTGTTGAATGGCTATTTTTTAAACTGTCACAAAATTTACATTATCGTTGCTCTAATCATGACTAGTAGTATTTAAACTCTCAAACTCATTATTGCCTCAAGGTTACTTCATTGTTACCTCATTGTTAGCAACGTTAAACTTATTATTCTCACATCTCTTACATTATTAAATTACATAATGCTTTCACATAGCATTATTGAACATGTTTACAATAATATATGCATATGCAATGACTGTTACATACATTTTTCAAATTATAACATACATATTGCTTCAAGGCGGGCTGTTATTGAATTTACATATTATATAATTTAATTGAAATTATTCAAGTGTTAAAAATACTGCCTCAAGGCTTGAATGAAAACCAAGGAGCTGCAAAAAGCCTTAAAAAGGCGGCTCTTCATGGATATAATGCTTGCGAGGAGATAAAGGAGTGTTATAAATAATAATGTAATAATAAATTGTTAAAGAACGTGGATTTCATTAACGAAGTAAATGTTCAAAATGACGATCCCCTTCATCAATGCACACTTGTGTACGATGCCGGAGAGACCTTCATGCATGTTGTAACATGAGCGGTGTAATCTGCCTGCATTCTTCACGTATGAGTGCCCGTAGATGATTTCGGCTTTGCGGTGGAAAACATGGCGTTATTCGATTTTGTACACACCTGTGTTATCAAAAATGTCATTTGTATCATATCAAATTATAAGGCCAAAGAGATAAAATAGATGCTAATAAAAAGTATGAACTTAACCCAAAGGATTTGAACCCGAACTGAAATGGTACAGTGTTACAGCAGTCATGATAATACCATTCGGCTAATGCTACCTTGCAAGCTTAGGTTCCTATATGAATCAGTAATCGCAGAACTAGACCCAACATCGAATCTTTACAGGCTTTTTGCAGCTTCATACAGTGTTTTGAGCTCGGTTTGGTAGTTATAACTCAAATAAAGAAACTGCATCAGTCATTACAGTTACTTTATGAACTGAAGTATGCCATAGCTTGTGACAGAAGAAAAATTATCTACTTAATACTTAGCATTTTGACAAGGCTGTACAACATTGACTAACTGCGTAAATCCAATTGGTCGTACTGCGCAGATCTGCCGTTTTGTTTTCAAATGGTTTTGTCAACCAATTAATGTGATAGGTTGTTCCTTCAGGGGCGTTTTCAAAGGGGTGCATGAATGCATGCTAAATAATAAATGTTTGTAAAAGTCTTTTGCAGCTCCCAGTGTCAGGATGGGATGTTTTTGGAATCGACATACACGGCGATCGCATTCTCTCCGTAAAACACTTAAGCACTGAGTTATCTGTCACACCTCTATAAAGTGTTATGCAAATCAGCCATTAGAAGGCATTCAAGAAAGGCGTAATTCACAAATGTCGCAAATAAATAGTCGCAGATGACTCACCCAAAATGATCATCACAACGCCCTCCAAACAAAACACGACTAATGGCATTTACTTTCCCCTATAATATCAAGCAACCTTTATTATGTTTCTTTCTACAGCGCTTAGTGTTTCTGTATGTATGTATATATATATATATATATATATTTCTTGTTCAAAACAATAGTATGTGTTACGTTCACGTGACTTTCTCTACCTACTATCGTTTATTAATGGGTATACAAGCTATTGTAACTAAAGCTTAATTTTATATCTACTTCATTTTAATCCAGATAATCTTTTCCAGAAATAGCTAATTACAAATTTCGTTATAGACACAAAGGGAAGAGAGATAGTCAAGTATTTAAGAACTTGACATTTAAAATTCCATACCTTTTCGATACAATCGCGAGAAACAACTGAATGTTGACAGGATTTTAAGATATTGACCAATAAACGAACATTCAAATCTTTAATAATGGATATCCTAGAAATGGCTTATGACATACACACACAGAAACAAACTTATTTGAAATAAATGATATGTATTAAAGATATCTACATTTTTAACTGCAGTAAAGTTTTATCTATCACATAAGGTTTATTTGTTATTAAAATTATACTAAATCCCTTACGAATGAAGAGGAATTCAAGGCTATTCCCAGAAAATTCAAGTTATACATTTCATTTGTTATGTAAATATATATATATATATATAATATATATTATCTTAATTAAAATCGTTAGAGCCAGTTTTGTTAGAAAATAACAAATTTCAAATAATGTTGCATGGAAGCGGGAGCGATTCCGTTAAAAGTCCTCGTGTCGCATCCTTGGAGGTCCTGAACCTAAATACTAAGTTTGGCATTTACCGACTTTTCGTTTATGAACGACAGACACATACAGGGGCCATTTCCTAAAAAGCCTTTTTTTTTATTCAAAGGTTCAAAAAACATGTATTTCTGGTAACTCTGGGTATGGAATTTTTGGGTGGAATGCACTTCCTTCACAAATGGGGAAAGTAAAAAGAGAAGTAAGATAGTGAACGCCTGGATTTTTCCAACGTTTTATACACTACACTGAAGAAATTTTAAAGGTTTTGAAATTAAATGACGATGTGGGCTTAAAGGTTTGGTGGGAGTAATAGAAAGTGACTTTGAATTACTGATTCAAATGTTCCATCCTTAAATCTGTACTTTTCTTGCCGATGGGAAATATATCAACCATAAATTATCGTCAGGCTATCTGAATGACGTTTTTCATTTTCCAAACCAGCACGTTAAATTGAACTTTCCGGCTAGTTATTTTCCGTACCCCAACACCAACATGAATACATAATGATAACTCCACTATGAATTTTCTTCCGTATTGTATTATTTCGCGTTTCTGTACTAAGTTTAACATTACTAATAATTCACCTTAGTTCATTTACTAGAGAATAAAATATTACTAGAGTTCTATAGATTAGTAAAAGGGAAATGGGGAAGAGAGGGGTATGTGGATTATTGTAATAGAGCGAAAAAAGAGGCGTTTGCATGGATGAGAACAGGATCAATGTACCTCAGAGGGCTAGGAGGCAGAAAAGGCGGAATTTGTGAACCATGCGGAGGTAGTGAAACCACAGAGCATTATATAACAGAATGCAAACAATTAGTAGAATGGAGACAAGAAGTATGGGAGGAAAAATGGGGAAAATGGATGGAAAAATAGTAACAATAAAATGTTAACAAGAAAAGAAGAAAAGAAAAATAAGAATATGGGGGAGTTCTTAAAGAAAGTAAAAGAGAAATGGATTAGAAAAGTAAGAGAAATAAGAAAGGTAGCAGGACAAACGGAGGAGGGAGAGGATAGCCATTAGTGATTAAGGGTAGCAAGGGATGCTCAGATAAGCCAGAGAGTGGAATATAAAAATAATTGTATATAAGAAAAAGTACAAATAAAATTATCCATCCATCCATACTTCTTTTTTATAATGCCATTAAGCTTTTGCAGTTCCATAATCAACAATACGTTAACATGCTATTAAGCTTCATTAAGTATGTCCAGGACATAAAAAAAGGAATAACAAATTCCCATTTGAGAAAAAGTAGAAGTGCTGAAAAATCTATAAATCAGTAACGAGGAATATCTCGGAAATGGTTCACTCCACAAAAAATTGCATATGACTTAAATTGTGTGCTTTAAGAGATCTACATGTATTCTGTAGTAAAATTTTGCCTATCTCTTACGCTTTACCAGTTATGCAAAAGTCATTAAAAATAAAGAGGACTTTCGGGAACATTCCCAGAAAATTCATGATATACATTTCATTTGCTACGAAAGTATCTTAAACATGTAATACTTTAATCAAAATCGTTAGAGCTATTTTTGAGAAAATTAAAACTTTCGAAAAAGTTTCCATGTAAAACTTAGTCTGGGGTGGGAGGATTTTTTTGAAAATTTGTATCGCCCATCTTTGAAAGATACTAAACCAAAATACCAAGTTTGGTAATTATCCGGTTTTTCGTTTTTGAGTTATGCTGCTCACAGCTACGCACACAGACACTCGCACCTTTTTCTAAAAGTGCCTTCTTTAGATTTAGGGGGCCTCAAAACACGCATTTCCGGTGAAATAATGCTATCGAATTTTTGGATGGAATGCAATACTTCCCCTACTTACTTTACATAATAGAGAAAATATAAAGCAGGTGGTCTAGTTTTAAGAACACATTTAAGATATAAATTAAAGAGGAAATTTCAGGTTATAACACTTTACCAAAAATTATGTTATTTTTGGGCATTTTTTTCCATTTAGGCTATTCTTAGACCACGTCCATTTTAAGTAATAAAACCTAATCTCCAGGATTTCTAAATGGATTAGTTCGTTGAAATATAATTCTCGCCACTTCAGGTGTGAAGGCACTTTGCTGCTTAGTAAGGCAGATGCCTGATAGGTAAAATCAACGATAATACACAAAAGTGAGCATGCCTTGAGAGCAACGGTTTCTCCGCGGCGGACACCACGTCCACGATGAACGCAGACAGTGAGGGTTTTACTTGGAATTCGAAACACGAGAGGCAGCCCGCATACATTCCTGAAATAGTTGGTGCATCACAACATGAAGGGATGCCCACCCGTCCGAATACCCACCAAACGCTGTATTGCTTAATACCAGCTACTCCTGTGTACTCCATTGCAAGGTCACAAAGAATGCACCCCTCAGTGTTGTCAATTAACACCTGAGATGGGAAACATAGGTATTACCTTTACATCTCGCTAACTGCAACTTTCCTCAGGTAGAAAACCACAATTTTCAAAAAGAAACCCTTACCATTGAACACGTGGAGGACCAAATCACGTAAACTACATTGCCCAAACTAAGAGAAAAAAAATTGCACCTAAAAATATAAAATTCTATACGGCCCTCCACCAAAATGTCGTAACCTCTTACATTTTCACATATCACGGGGGGTAGAGCATGGTACCGGAGTTTAAAAATTCACAAACTACACGAGGTACGACGGGGGCGAGCTAACACATTACTTAAAACACCTGAAAATTACTAAAAACTATGCCTAGATCTTTGTGTGGAAGGAAGGAAGGAAGGAAGGAACTAGTTACATTAAGAATTCACATGACAGCAATTTAGATGGTAAGGATTTACTACAAATTAAATAAGATAAATGTTACCTTCTGCTTGACGGAACGTCCTATCCTACATGACTGTTCTGGTTGCTAGTTAAGTTAGAAGAGAGTCAAAGCGTCCTAGACGCTACTACTAGTAAAATCGGATTACCCGCACTCCCATTACGTCATTCCGGTCTGTGCTACCAACTTAAACATAGTCACCCAAACAATATTACCATAACCAAATGTTAATACATATGTTTCCACAACCAAATGCCACAATGACATGTCGCTAACTGCAACTTTCCTCAGATAGCTTTTTGTTAGCAATGGGCGCTTATTTACTTTCGTAAACTAATTCATATATTTGCGTAGATGTTCCCATTTCTTCAGATCGTAATAGTGTGTGTACTTTCTCTATACCTACAAATTGGGTTGGATTGTGAAGCTGAGGGGATTCGCCACCAATGCAGTAATATTGCACCTACGCCCCCACGAGGAAGGGATGAGGTCAGGAAGACACTGGGCGGCCGGAAGCGGGAGTGACGGCACAGCAGTCCCTACGGTTTCCAGATATAAACAAACCGACAGACCTACAGGCAGATCGGGAAACCGCCCCACATGGGGTCCAACGTACCTTACGGGGCGGTCCTTATATCCCGGCAACTAGCCGAACGCAGAGGCACGGAGAAAGTTCACAGAGCACATCCTTTTTCCCTGCCACGCAGCACTGAAACTCCATCGCTGACACTTCGAACATCAAACAGACAAACGGGATGATGAAATGTATATGAAACAAAATTGAGGAGAGGAAATTCCAGGGGTGTAAGAAACCATTCCAGCATTCCCCTGACAATCCGAGAAACCCCCATGAAAACCCATGGAGTAGACAGTCACCGGAGATCGATCCCGAGCCCTTCCTAATGCGGGCTACAGACGTTACCGCTTAAGCTATCCCGGATACTTACCAACAGTAAGTAAAAGAGCAATTGAATTTAACCCAAACATTCGATATTGAAATTTCATTGGATCTACACTTTTGAGACACTCTGAATAAAAAGAACATGTTTAGTTAAAGGTTCGTGTTTATATGTGGACAGGTAACTCAAATACCAAAATATGGATGAAAACCAAACTTGACATTTAATTTCAGCATCTTCCAAGGTTTTGGTAGGAACATTTTCATGAATATTCTTCACCCCAAAGTACCCTTTAAATGGACATTATTTGGTTATTTTTTTATGTTCTCAGAATTCACCCTTAAAGATTTTGATTAACATACCATGTATTTAAGACATTTTCAAGAGAAATAAAATATATATCTTGAATCTTTGAGAATAGACTGTAAAGTCCTGGTCATTCTGAATGATTTCGTATGATTGGTAAACCGTAAGTGATAGACAAAATATTGCTACATATAAATATAGATCTCGTTAAAGAGAAAAAAGGCCACCTGGTCGCTTATGCTTCTACCATTGACTCCCGGAGGGACGGATGAGTGTGGACACCCGAAGGGCGATCACATTCAAACGACGACAGGAGCAAACACAGACGAGGTTCCTAATAATTCCAGAATGAAGGCATCCGACGCCATCTGGTCCTAACCATAAGACACCGAACCTCTGGCAGTCCCGCTGGGATGGAGCCTACTCGGAGGAGAGACCTAACTTAGTAGTCCCTGCAAAGACGTCGGGGAAGTAACCACCGCCCAGCCGCAACTCGCCGAACACCGTCTCCTGGTCCTAAAACCCTGAAACAGATAACAAGGAAGATGATGGGATAGGAAGTGAGATGGAGAACAGTTGTGGTAGAACATGAACCACGCCGCATTCGCATTTCGACCTGGGGAAACCACCAGAAACCTATGGGCCAGAGCGAGCGTTCGTCGGTGTTCGAAACCAGGATCTCTCAAATGCACGCCACAGACGTTGCCGCTGAGCCATCCCGTTCGGTTGTTCAGGTGGTAAGTCGCTTTCCGTTTTTCCTTGTCATGAAAAGAAAATTTCAAAGCCATCACACAGCAAGACACTTTTTAAAAAGTGGACTATCGCTTTAGCCTACTGTATACTTCTTATAGACACAACGAAATGTATAAATATGTGATGAAAGTTTGTCTCAATTAAGAAGTAGTAGAAGAATCATGCACTGGTTGCACAACTACAGGTGGACCGATTAAGTTGATACTGTACAATATCTCCAAAATTAAGCGTTGTAGAAGGAAATATCTTGAATAAAAGTTGCTTGATAATATGGGGGAAAGTAAAAAGTCGACCCTAAAATATCCAACACAACGTCCTCAAAATAAAATACGACTAATGACATTTACTTTCCTCCCCCCAAAAAATATTAATCAAATTTTATTCGAGACATTTCTTTCTACGACGCTTAGTTTTGGAGATATTGTACAGCCTTAACCTAAATGATCCACTCTGTATAAATGTTATAAATACAGCAATTCAATCTGGTAAATATATCAGACTTATTTGTACTGCGTCTCACGTCGGCATCCAAGAGAACGAGGATGCTGACGTTGGAGCTAAAGGGGTCACCAAGCATCCCCCAAAGAACTATAGGGTACCATACTATGACTTCCTCGGATACATCCACAAGAAGATCACTCAGATATGGAAGCAGCATTGGAACAGCTCCTCTACAAGTAAAATGCATGACATCCACTCTCCTTGCTCTCCCAAATAGCCAATGATTTCTCTTCCTCGCAAGGACCAAGTTGCTCTCATACGATTACCCATAGGACATACAGCCATCACTCACTCCTACCTTGTATCTCCACTTTGTAACCTCAGTAATTGTCCACTTACTGCACCTCATACTGTCATCACCATACGAGACAAGACGAGATTGTGAAGTTCCGGACAACATGTGTGACGCCATCAGCAATCGTGTTTAAAGAAATAAAACTTATTATACATATTAATCAAACTAAGATATACACCAAATTATAATGCTGTCTGACTAATCTACATTTACAAATAAATAAAATATTCATAATAAATAAAATAGTAATAATAGAAATCTGTGTTACACTCCAATGACTTTTCTCTATTGTTGTACATACTATTTTTACAAACGCTTATTCTCCACCTACTTCTTGATAGGAATCTTATTGCTAATTTTCTGTAGATGCAAGGGAAATATAGTAGACTTTAAGCGATAGTCAAATGCTTTAAGATCTGGTTGCTATGTGGAGCTTTCCACATTCCCAATGAATTCCCATTTGAGAAAAAGCATAAGTATAGGAAAATTCAAACAAATAACAAGGAATATTTCGGAAATAGTTCACTCCACAAAAAAATTATATGGCATATATTGTGTGTTTTAACGAGCTCTACATTTGTGTAGAAAAATTTTGTCTATTTCTTACGGTTTACCGGTTATGAAAAAGCCATTCAGAATGAAGAGGACTTTTGGGGATATTCCCAGAAAATTCAAGATATACATTTTGTTTGTCATGAAAATATCTTAAATACATGATATACTAATCAAACGTGTTGGAGCCATTTTGAGAAAATAAACATTTTCGAAAAGTTTTCCATGTAAAGGCAACCTGGAATGGAAGATTTTCTTGAAAATCTTCGTGTCGTATTTTTTAAACATACTGAATCCAAATACCAAGTTTGGTATTTATCCAACTTTTCGCTTTTGCGTTATACTGTTCAGACACACAGTCACAAAACATGTATTTCCGGTGAAATCTCGGTATCGAAATTTTGGACACAATGCAACATTTCCGCTACTTACTTATTTCTTGAAATCATAATAAAAGGGTTTAATTCCCTTATTAACTTATTTTCAACTTATTAAAACCTTTAAAAGAAACCTATTTATTATACTATAGTACTATAATATAACCGCACTTACTACACTATAGTAGTAGAGAAAGTAAACGGAATAGGCGTTTTTAACAATACTTTGTAAAACAGTGTAAGAAGAATGTCATGTGAACGCAACCATCAGGTTTTTGCTTCCGTAAGATTTCCATGTTTATCTAACCAACACTAGTTTCCACCCACCTCTTATCACCTGTGTCTATGACTGGCTTGAAGCAATTTCCAAGAAAATTTGTAAACTGTTAAATATCTATCCACTACAATAGCATGTCTATTATATTGATTTATCGAACGTACATCTTCCGTCAGTCTCTGCTTGTGTATAGCATGATATATATTACTGTTAAAACGGTTTATGGTAGTTATCTATCATGATTAACAGAAACGAACATAAAGCATACTCTTGTTTTAGGTTTCAAACTTCACAAGTATTTGCATGGGGCATTGACCGTACATGCATATTTAAGATACAATAGGGTGACAAAATAAACCACAGAGAAAGAAAACACAACAAAAAGAACAAGGAAAAGGGACACAGAGATAAATTACCTTTGTCTAACTGAACAAATTTGACCTGGCATCGCGCACTTTAGCCAAAAAATTGCCCATGTTTTGCCATTTCCTCTGGGCAGTCAGTAGATCCCAACATGCCAATCTCTTTCTTGAGGGACTTAAGAATTTTTCTTTCAGTTTAATCGTTCGCTGGTTCTCCCACTGTGCATATTCCGCCAAAATATGTACCCAGTCCTCATTCAAATCACAGAATGGGCAGATTCTCCTGCCAGAATCGTCAGTCAGTTTCTGTGCCCTCCAGCCCCCCAGTCTAAACCATGCCATTCCTGATCTTTCCTTTCTTCCTAAATTAAGTATATATGTCTCTTTACCCCAGTTCAATTTTATTTCATTTGCTAGACTTAGAGAAGGTTTTATTTTACAATCCGATTCTATTTGCTGTTGGTTGATGTCTCTTAGTCTTCTTTTAACACCTTTCCATATGTTTTTGTCATTTGTTACAGCTCTTAGCCATACTGACCCCATTCCTAATCTCCTCAAACCCCTTCCCAAATCAGCTGCCCAAAACTTAGCAGACAGGTTTTTTCGCTGGTATTTATAACATTTGGGTCGTAGTTTGGAGTTATCCCCATACATCAGCCTTAGCCAGTACTTCACTGCTCTTATTTTGCAGTGTATTGTGTCTTCATAACATCTCGCAACCCTCAATACCCCCGAATTTGATGTGCCTTGTGAAACTCCAAGAACTCTCTTCCAAAATGCCACCTGTGTTTTATTTACATGCTCTGCTCTTTCTATCCCGAGATGTCACTTCAACAAACCGGCCCTATCATAGAGTTATAATCTTTTCTAATGTATCTGCAGGTACATCCGGTATCCGCGAGGTTTCAAGTTAATACACAAGGACAGTGGGTAGTCGTAAGGCAGTTTCGGACTGTTGCTTGAGTGTAGAATTTGATTTTAAGTTTCTGAACAGAATTTTAGAATAATGTAATGAAACTTTGACACTGAATACAGAAATCGTTTCCAAATATAAACAATGTAAAGTTACCATGTTTGCTAAAATGCACACATCGTAAACAAAATTAAGTTTTGCAAAATTACCACTATTATAGGAGTAATCAGGTATACTTTCCTCTAAAACTACATATTATGTTTAGTGAAGGTTTTGTATGATTTAATGCTTGCACTACTTACAATTTATACCTAAATTTAATTCTTATATCTGAAGCAACTATTCCCCAAAATCTTTATATTATGCTAAATTCGTGCTAAATTTTACAAGCATGTACAATTTTTAATAAATTATGATTAGCAATGTGAGGAATTAATTTTAGCTACAATAAGTAGCTCTTGGACTGACAAATCAGTAAAATTTTCATCTATGTGACTTACTAGGTTGCGGAGAAAATACACCCGAAGTAAGAAAATACAAGTTGCGGTAAACTGCAATTAAAGATGAATGTGGGCTAATCAGCAGTGGCTTACCATATTTAAATTTAAAATTAAAGTCCCTTATGAGTTAAAAAAAATCCCAACATGAGATAACTATTTTGATAGTTATTTCTTGACCCAACAAAAACTCATTGTCCTTAAGGATGATAGAGACAAACGTTTTCAGAAATGTTTCATTACACATTATAGGTAAAAATATTGTTTGAACAGATAGTCAACGTTTTATAAAACAAATTTTGATGTCTTGCATTCATTTGACTCTCTACCCTCTATCGTTTATTGGTGGGTATACAAATTATTGATCTACTTCATTTTAATCAACCTAAATCTTAGCAGAATAAGCCACATTAAACATTTCGCTATATACATTAATACTCGTATAGTTTCCATGAAATCGCGAGCTAAAACTGAAAATCGAGGGGAATTTAAAACAATGACTAAGTATTGAACAATTCGAACCATTAATAATGGATATGTAGGAAATGCCTTATTCTACAAAAGGTTATTTAAAATACATTCTGTGTTTTAAAGAGATCTAGATTTTGCTGTAGCAGTTTTCATCTATCGCTCAACGTTTAAAAGTTGTACAGGATTGTACAAAATTCACTCCAAATGAACAGGACCTCACAGGCTATTCCCAGAAAATTCAAGATATAATTTTTTTTGCCATGTAAATATTTTTAATATACAGTATTTTAATCAAAATTGTTAAGGACCATTATTTACAAAATCAAAATTACAAAAAAATGTTCCCGTAAAAAAGGGTATTTGTGGGTGGAGGATTTTATTGAAATCCTTAGAAGATAGCGAACTTAAATACCAAGTTTGTTACTTATCCTACATTTCGTTTCTGAGTTATTCTGTTCACAAGCGCACACACACGCACGGTCATTTTTATAAAAATGCTTTGTTTGGATTCTGCGGCCCCCAAAAATGGATTATCGGTGAAATCTCTGTAAAGAGATACTATATCTTCTCTGCGTACCATGTATGTGATAAAGAAAGTAGAAAAGCGGGATGCTACGTCCTGGTTTTGAAATTCCACAGCGTTTATATGACCACGAAAGTCCTAAAGAAAGATTTACTCTGTACTCTGGCATTTACTTTCCCCCAGAATATCAAACAATTTTTATTAAAGTCATTTATTTCTACAACGCTCAGTTTTGGAGATATTGTGCATGACCCAACCTGTATAAAAATGCAAGATAGTGAAATCTTATAGCAAGTTTGTTTTCCCTAGATTTTCTGGGATACTAACTTAAAACGGTATCACAGGCGGTGACATAGGTGATTTGATGATAACCAGAAAATAAAATTTGGGAAGAAAACGTTCTAAACCTAATTTTAGGGTACCCTCCGGCATGTAACAGTTATGAGGAATAGGGAAACCTGGAAAAAACTTGAAACGTGGTCTTTTGATCCAAGAGGAAGGGATTAAATTAGGAATAATGGCAGATTGCTACTTGAAAATATATTCCATAAATTAATTACAAGCCGAATTTCTTCCATTTAATAAACTGACACTTCAATAGCATAGATAATTACAATTAACAAACCGTTATTCGTTCACCATTCTTTAAAACCTTTAAGGTTTCAATGCTTTAAATTAAATTAGAATAATTACAGAATTGCTTCCTGCTCTCACATTTACCGATATATTTCAAAACTGACCGCAATAAGTCTATAGTTCAGACGATCAATCTTTTCCAGGTGAAGAATTACTAAGGATAATTTTGAATAGGTTAAGGAAAAAACGAATTTAGAAAATACCGTCCAGAATCCCTTCTATCTAAACGGTGTCCTGTTGTTTTCCTCATAACTCAGCTCGCCGTCGGAGAAAGACTGATCAGCCTTGTGGACAGCACATTGAAGAAAGCTGGAACTGATCCGGCGCCTGCGCAGTCGACGATCACAATCGCCTTACGTACTGCGTGGCTCAAAATAACTGCTCCCTTTCTTCTTGTTGTCTCCTTGAGAACCACTACCACAGTCGTTTCACTTCTGTTCCCGTACATGTCAGCCTTCCTTTAGTACAGCCCAGTCGCCTAAAGTAGATTTCTCCGGGGAGGGTCAATTTGGCACAAACTCCGGAAAGACGATCCTGGCGGGATTTGAAGCACAGATCTCCCATTCACTAGTCCGTATCTAAATGACCTCGGCTACCTTGTTGGTACGATGTTCGACAAAGAAATATTTTCTAGGTTCAGGGGCCCTCAAAGCTTTTATTTCCAGAGAAGTTTTGATATCAGCATTTTGACAAAACACAAAATTTCCTTCACATACCATAGGCAGTTGTTAGAGAAGGAACAACGGGTAATGTGTAGAAAAGTCTGAAGATGCATTATATTCCGACTGTTGGGGAGCCGAACTTGAAGTAGTTGCAACCGCACGTATTGTAAAAAGTTTCCAGTAGCCTTCTCCCCAAGTTTAAAAAATATTAACTTTGTAATTTGCGTCAGTACTTATTTTTGGAGACATGAATTTCTTAACCAGGTGTGGTGCGACTGAAGAATGCAGGCTTACACAGATTATAATTTTACTTCACTCCTTTTATTAATGCTTGACACGATTTAGATAACACTTCACTGATATAGAGAGCTGTGAGATTCTTCTGTTAATTACTTGCACTTTTTTAACATGTAAACTATTTTCGTCTCACACTGAATACGTAATAAATTTCTCGAGGACACATCTCGCGTCCGGTTAGGAACACTGTCTTCAAGCAACGCGTCTATTATGAGCATTGTCTACAAGCAAATGATTTGATTTCTACCGCCTAAATTTGTATATTTCTGTATTTCTAGTCTCTGATTGGCTATTCCTAATCCAAAAGAATACTTTTATTTAACTTAGCTTTTTTCTGGTTGTTGATTGTCTATTTTATAAACTGTCTCAAAATTTACATTATTGTGGCTGCAATAATGACTAGTAGCATTTTTAAACATTCTTACTCATTATTTCCTGAAGGTTACCTCATTATTAGCAACTTTTAACCTATTATTCTCACAGGTACTACATTATTAAATTACGTAATACATTCACATAACATTATTGAACATGTATACAATAATGTAAACAGTTACAATGGCTGTAATATACAATTTTTATATATTGTTACATACACATATTGCTTTAAGGCGGGTTGTTATTGAATATATATATATATTATATAATTAGACTGATATTATTTAAGTGTTAAAAATACTGCCTCAAATCGCGAGAATGCTGTACATAAAAATTGAACAAACTGCCAAACTTTATTTTTGGACGTAGCTCAAATAATTCTGTTTCTAAATTTAAATGTAATTATAGATAATTATAAGCAAATTATCTTGAGTTTTTAGCATAAAAATTGTCGCCTTCTGTGGTCCAGGGGTACCATGCTAGCCTCTAGTTCCTGAGGTCGCGGGTTCAACCCGACCGGGGTGATGGATTTTTTGGGAGCGTAAAAATCCTTAGAATGACTTCCTTCGGAAGGGAAGTAAAGCGGGTGGCAAAGTAAAGTCGTAGATTTACGGCACGTAAAAGAACCTCAAGCCTAATAAGGAGATATCTAAAAAACTTTCCGATCTTTCACGCCCAATATGGATTGGAAATTAAGGACCTTGGTTAAAGAGCGTCCATAAATAAAACTAGTTTAATTTAGCATTTAAATCGGTTAAAACCCCATGGCAAAGAATAAGCGACTACTGTTTGTGTTTTTTCCACCACAACTGTCAGTTCAGATTTATAATAAGGAATGGCGTGTGTTCAAATTAAATTTTTAACTGTTCTTCAGAAGAAATTCTGTATACTTTTTCTCCACATAAAAGCAATTGCAAGCACATTAACTTCGATTCGTGTATGTTTTTATTTAAATGTGCGTTGATGTGCTTGGCAACGCTTTAACAATGGACACTTGCCAAGCGGTACGAAAAAACATACACCGCAAGGCACGTCAACCAGAAAATATGCATTCCTTCGCAGATCAATGCATTTTCCCCTTTGCTGCCTTTGATATATGAAGACCGGAGTTTTATATTGTGTTTTGGCCAAGGAGTGGACGCCAAAATGTTTGGAATCTTTGCTTCCCCCTCCTTTTGATGTGACGCAAAGTTAGCCTGCTTTCAAAATATAACTGACGGAAACTCCATTTCTCTTACGTTACACTACTTAGGTATGCAGGCTGGAAGGATTATTGTTACCCTATTTAAACACTAAAATACGCAATTAGGATAACCGGGGACACCTCGCTTCTCAAAAACAAGGTCGCAGGTTATCGGTAACGAATTTCGAAAGGAAAAATCAATACTTCTCTCCTTACTGTAGCCAAATAGTACAGAAAGTAAAAATTCTGATGTTTTGTATTCACATGGGTTCCTCTATCCTTGTACAAACTATTTTTATAAACGCTTATTCTTTTTATTGCTATCTTATTACTAATTTTCTTGTATACGCAAGGGGAATATGGTAGGATTTAAGCGATAGTAAAATCTTTTAATATCCAGTTGCTATATGCAGCATGTCGTTCTCTTTGCATGTCCAGGACATAAAAAAATTCTGATGTGTTACACTCTCACGACTTTCTCTACTCTTATACAAACTATTTTTACAAAAGCTTATTCTCCATATGCTTCATGTTAATAGAGATATCGAGAATAATCTTATTGCTAATTTTCTTGTAGATGCAAGGGAATTGGTAGGCTTTAAACTATAGTAAAATATTTTAAGAGCTGGTTGCTATTCCATTCTCTTTGCATTACCATGACAAAAAAATGAATAACGAATTTGAGAAAAAGTACAAGTATTTGAAAATTTAAGGGAATAACAAGCAATGTCTCGAAAATGGTTCACTCAACCAAAAAATGTGTATGATATAAATTGTGTATTTTAACGCGATCTACATTTTTTGTGTAGTAAAATTTTGTCTATCTCTTATGGTTTACCAGTTATGCCACAGTCGTTCGCAATGAAGAATACTTTTGGAAACATTCCCAGAAAATTCGAGATATACATTTCATTTGTCATCAAAATATCTTAAACATAAATATCTTAAGCCATTTTTGAGAAAATTAAAATTTTCGAAAAGTGTTCCATATAAAGGGTAGTCTGTGGTGGGGGGGATTTTCTTGAAAACCTTCGTGTCGTATTTCTGGAGGATGCTGAACCTAAACACCAAGTTTGGTGTTTATCCGACTGTTTGTTTCCGAGTTATGTTGTTCACAGACAAACACACAGACACACACACACACACACACACACAGACATGTTTCCAAAAATGCTTTTTTTGATTCAGGGGGTCTCAAAACATGTATTTCCCGTGAAATCTCGGTAATGAATTTTTGGGTGGAATACAATACTTCCCTTACTATACGTAGTAGAGAAAGTAAAAACCAATAATGAATTCCCATTTGAGAAAAAAATATTAAGTATTGGAAAACTAAAACAAATAACGGGGAATATCTTGGAAATGGTTCATCCATAAAAACTGTACTCCTATATTACATAAATTGTCCTTTTTAATGAGATGTAAAGTTTTTGAGTAGTAAAAAATAATGCGAAAACCATTCAGAAAGACGACGACTTTTCGGACATTCCTGGAAAATTCAAGATGTACATTTTATTCGTCTTAAAAAAATCTTAAACATATGATATTTTAGAAAGCTAGAATCAGACTACTGAAAAATTCAATGCCATAGCCGGGATTTGAAACACGCATCTCCAGGTCTCCGCCCGGTTGCTCTAACCACTGAGCTACCATAGCAACTTGCTGGTAGGACATTAAATTCCCCAACTGATTCGCATTTTCCCCGGTAAAACTCAAGGTGATCTCAAATTGTATTGAGATGGCATACCCCAATGCCGATCTACAATGTTATAAGTACATATGATAGTTTAATCAAAATCCTTAGAGCCATTTTTAAGAAAATCAAATTTTCAAAAAATGACCCATGTAAAACGTAGCCTGAGATATGGGAATTTTCTTGAAAATCTTCGTGTCGCATCTTTGAAGGACACTGAATCTAAATACCAAGATTTATCCAACTTTCGTTTTTGCCTTATGCTGTTCACAGATACGCAGACGCACACTAACCTTATTCTAGAAGTACTTTATTTGGGATTCAGGGGGCCTCAAAACACATATTTCCGGTGGAATATCGGTATCGAATTTTTGGGTGGAATGCAATACCTCCCTTATTTACTTTACGCAGTAGAGAAGGTAAAAATACAGTTTAATTGGGCTGCATTAATCAGGCTACATACTAATGAAGAGTGTGGGAGGTTACGAGGAATAAGTAAGTAATTTACCAGCTGAAGTAGCAGGCCTGGAAGGTACTTACAGCTTTGAAAGCAGGGCCTAGTGAAGGCTGTGTTGAAATAACTACTAGGGTTAAATCCAAGCGTCCAGCATCGCTGACAGGTTTAGCTCTGGAGCCAAACCACAGATAATTTCCACAGACTGCCATGTCATTACATTGTCATTAATTATGTATTAACTTCTGTTCCCAGCATGCCATATTCATTTACAAACGGAAGTGCCTTTGTCAACGGAAATCTGAAACGTTCGAGGTATGTGACACAAACAACACAAGCAGAGACGTGCCTTCGTTGTTAAGTATGCATAAAGGACACGATGTTGGTCATTTTTATCCGGGATAATAGTTGAAGGTAGTAATCCCGCAGTTAGAAGCCGAAAATATTACAAAATGTCGACTTCTTACATTCACCACATTCCTAGTTGACGAGTATTCTGCATTGCGGCCAGAGCTAGGCCTATTGTGTCCACTAAATCTCTGGGAGGAAGGGTATAAAGTGAGGACAGGTCTGATGGCGACTGGCGCGGCGCAGCGTGGTCTCTAACGTTTACAGTTTGAGGGAATTCACTGTTTTCCTCCTGTTTTATATAGCTTTTTACGCCACGGTATGTATAAAAGAACCCTGTTTATGAATATATCGAATAAACAACAAATAAAAATCGAACTGACAGAAAAAATATGTAATCGTTTATATGAGAGTTTTGTTATATTGATAACATTATTTAACTCAAGTGGGGCAAGCAAAAACACTGTCATTAAATTAGAGGAATCACGCTATGGCAACAAACCTTTTGGCAAAATGAATAGCTTTTGTCAAATAATGAATGGCGATGTAGGAGAACGCCAAGTTCTCTGTTTGTTCAGTGACAGTTTAGCTGGTTGGTCGGGGAGCCCTTCCAAGCACTAGGGGCTGCGCCGTTTCTACCTCTCTTCCCTGCCGGTGGTCATGTCACCAGTCCATCTACAAAGGAACGTTCTCGAAAGATGTCATTTCAATGATAGCAGCTGGTAGAACGTCATTATGGTCATCCAGCGCTACTATTGGCTGGTTTTTCCACGTCACTTATCACAGCGCCCTCCTAGACGTGAGTGGAACATGAAGCTTCCGGGCGGGACGAGAAGACAGTTACCAACGAGGGATCTGAGCGATCAAGCAGCCAGGGCTTTAGCTCTGTAGGACTTAGGCGAGATTTTTGTTTCGGTTATTTCTAAATTTAATCACACCGGTTTGTTAAGCATTCAAACTTAACTTTCTACCCTTGGCTTTCAAAATTCATACTTGCGGGAGAAACATTCTTTATTCGTAATTTGTATTTACATTGCTTTTGCAATGACAGGAAATTAAATACAAATAATACTGTAAGGCATATAGTGAAAAGAGAAGAATACACTATGATATACTTGAAAGGTTTGAACCTCGACTTTTCTCAAATGTTTAAATATATTGCAAGTTTTCTTGAATTCTATTGGATTGTTAAAAATATAAGGGATTTTATAATAAGGCGCTACCATAAATTATGCGTGAAATATTTTGAACCTAGCTCCTATCATAAACCACACTATCCACGTTATGTAACAAATCCAACTGGTTCAGTACGTTACAAAGTTTAACTATTTAAAGAAGGCAGTGTTTACTTGTTATGAGGTAAGTGAGAAGTAAAGACGAGCGATAGTGAAAGACTTGTCGGTTTCTCGCCGTACGTGCCACACGCGGTAGGAGTTCAGCATACTGTTCACCCCTCCCACCAGCTAAAGCTTTACCTGAGGAATAAGCCACTTCACCCCATTAGCCAAAACATCACCGAACACACAGTAATCCAGGAACTTTTATAACTCAAAAGATATCGGCTTACGTTTTCCCAAAAAGGCATGGTTACTACCAAGACCACGATATGAATACATGTGATTGGAAAAACAACTAAACGGTTACGAAACAAGTGGGCGAAAGGACAGTCAGGTAATGAATGTATCCGCGGTTCGAGTTGCTTTTACCAGCGAGGCTGAGGCCTGCACATGTACTGCTGTTTCCTTATCGCCTTGGCCCTCTCTCTTTCTGTAATCCATGACCTTGATTGTGAAGAAAAAGCAGTAGCGCCCTCCTCCAAGCGCATTCATGCCGGCCGATATACGTTGGATGACAATGACATTAAAATATCAGCAAAATATGTTATATCAGCCGTGCACGTGTTGGTATGCCATAAAGCAAGCTGTGGTATTATCACGTAGTGGTGGTATTATCGTAATGAACAGGAAATGGAAAAATCAGCTAAAATTTAATTTTATAAAAGTATTCCTTAGTTTTTAGTTAACTCAATATATTACCCTCAAGTTTTAGAAAAACTATCCGGAACAGTATACAGACAAATAATCAGCTATTTGTAATTTGTAGAGGAAGTCGCAGCTCTTTACGTATAGAGTTTATTAAACTGTCAAAATTTGCAGAGTCACAGCTGAGGAAAGCAACGTATTTTCGTCGAAATAGGGGGATCTCGCTATAGCAACGAACTTTCTGGTGAAATTAATACTTTTTGTAAAATAATGAATGGCGATGTAGTGTACATTTATCATCCTCGGCCGTGATTGCGGTATAGCAGCACTTTCCTCGGTTTTCAAAACCGTGTAGGTCACGAATGCAGGAAAATCTCTGAAAGCCAGCATCGTGTTGAAGAGCGGCGCGCTGGTTTACCATTTTATGAAGAACTACAGGAAACGGAACGATCTGAATATTGAAATGGATGTGGTGGGGTTGTGAATAAACGAAAGTACCATTCCAATCTCCCGCGCATGCTCAGCATTACCGCGGAACAGCAAAGCCATATTATATTTTCCAGGAGCACGAATGCTACAATGATCACGTAGCCCAGAGAAATATTTATGAATGTTGGTGTTGTGTATATGGGGAAGAGATTGATTCTAGAGCCTGCTGCAGTGGATTTGTGGCTCTGCGTAGACTTTCCAGCTGGTTACACGACCGGCAAAATCAATATAAAGAAAACTGGGGAGCTTCTCAAGACTGATTCACAGCACGAGTACATCAGCTTTGGTTATTTCCTTTTGTGTAAGCTGCGACGTGCTACGGTCACTTTACTTCAAAAGTCCTGACTATCAACTTCTGGCCGAAGGAAAGTAACAGACTTGCAGAATTCTTTATCTCGCCTAGACAATGCTACATCTGAACTAAAGACGTTTACTTTCTTTCTTTACTCTCCATCGTTTATTACTTTCTCCACCACATATACTGACATGTATCAAATGTGGCCCATAATGGAACGGATGTTTTTGTGTTGGCACCAACAAAATTAGCCCTACCCCCTACCAGCGTGACTATCTCTGTTTTTCGAGCATATTAAGCCAGTGGATCGACAGGGTACTTTACCTCCCCCAAATTATGACCGGGCTATCATAACTTAAACCTTATATATTCATGATACACTGCTGTTCTTTTAATGCCGATTTTCTTTTTGCCGTTTAGTAGCAGCAATAACTTAACCTTCGTTTCCATGTCGTTGATGAAAGCTCTCGATATGTAAATGTATCGTATCTGTCGTTCAGTTTAATCACACATGCAAAGAATTCTTATCCTTTCCTAGAGAAGGCAAAATTATATTGTAATTAGTTGAGCGTAGGAAACGCGTAAGAAACTAGAGTTGGTATATGAATCACCTTTGCATTTAACTGACCAAGCTTGGGCTCATATTTAATGAAAGTACGTGTACTAAGAGATGAGGTGTTTATGTAAATTTTCTTTAAATATATGTGGTGTTTGAGCACATGTGTGAGTGATTCAGAATGTTTTTCAATTTTATATGTATGTATATAATGTGGTGATTATAAACATAGTTGTTTTTTGTCGATTCTGTAAGTCACGTATACAGACCAGGTATTTTTCTAGAGAGCATGTACGTTCTTAAGACTGCGACTGTGTTTTGCAATTAATGTAATACTAAGTACTTAATAAATACTACTATCACTACTACTACTACTACTACTACTACTACTACTACTACTACTACTACTACTACTACTACTACTACTACTACTACTACTACTACTACTACTACTACCACCTTTGCATTTGACATGAATTATAAACATCATTCATTGGTTAGTTATTATGTCCCTTAATTGTTTTTAGGTCAGTCATATAGAGATGTGATACGGACTGGGTGGGTCAAAAGTTGGTTCTCTGAGGGTGGAAACCTCACGGAGGAAAGAACACAATGGCAATCTGGGGGGAATGGGCCACATTTTGTGCTCGTCAGTGTACATATTAGATACATACATTTCACCCAAAATTTGGATCCCTAATTTCACCGGAAAAACATGTTATGAAGACACCTGAAACAATCAAAAAAAGGATTTTTCGTCCCTCCTTCTCTGTGTGTGTCTGTAAAAATAATAACTCAAAAACGAAAAGTTGGACAAATACCAAACTTGTTATTTAAGTTCAGAAGCGTCGGAGTAGCGCAGTGTTTTCGTTTCCCGCTCTCGCACTGAAGCTCTGAGGTTCGATTCCCGGCTCGCAAATGGCGCTTTAACGTCTGAATTATTAATTTAAAGTATTCCCAAGGCCAAACGTGGTTTGGAATCCACAGCAAAAGCTGTAGATCTTCTCTTTCCACAGCCACCCCCATCATCACCCTACCATCAGAGGTAATGCACTCCAAGCGCTTGGTGCCTTCACCAGCGATTGCTTGGTGGAACTAGGTAACCCCCGAAGGTCATGGGCCATATATGGGGAGAGTTAGAGACGACGACGACGACGATGTATTAAGCGCAGTATCTTCCAAAGATGTGACGCGAAGATTTTCAAGTAAAGTACTACAACCTCATCTCTCATTATACGGAAAAAATTCGAATTGTTTGATTTTCTGAAAACGGTTGTAAGGATTTCGAATGAAATACCATATTTTAAAACATTTATTCGACAAATAAAATACATCCTGTATTTTCTGAGAATAGTCTGTGAAGGAATGTTGTATAAGTTTGTATAACTGATATACGTTAAATGATAGACCAAAACGTACCCAAAAAATGCAGATCTCTTTAAAACACAAAATATTTTAAATAAGTTTTTTGTGGCAAGCCAATTCTCATTTATTCGCTACTGATGGTTCGAATTTCTTTTTTACTTTCTCTACTACATACAGTAAGTAGGAAAAGCATTGTATTGCACCCAAAAATTCGATACCGAGATTACACCGGAAATACATGTTTAGAGAACCACGGAATCCAAAAAAAGCATTTTTAGAAACGTACCCGCGTGTGTGTCTGTGTGTGTGTGTGTGTCTATGAACAGCATAACTCAGAAACGAACGGTCGGATAAACACCAAACTTGGTATTTAGGTTCAGTATCTTCCAGAGATGCGACACGAAGATTTTCAAGAAAATATCCCCACCACTGATTACCCTTTACATGGAACATTTTTCAAAAATTTTAATATTCTCAAAAATGGCTAACGATTTTTATTAAAATACAATATGTTTAAGATATTTACATGACAAATGAAATGTATATCTCGAATTTTCTTGGAATGTCCCCAAAAGTATTCATTGTGGACGACTTTTGCATAACTGGTGAACCATAAGAGATAGATAAAATTTTACTGCACAAAAAACGTAGATAGCGTTAAAATACACCATTTATGTCCTATACATTTTTTTTTGTTGAGTGCACCATTTTATGTATGCTGGCCATAAAATTCTACACCTACGCTCTCCATGACATCCCGACAAATGAATAGCGATAGCTCTATGGAATGAAGAATCTTATGTGTTACACTCACATGACTTTCTATACTCTTGTGCAAAGTATTTTTACAAAGGCTTATTCTCCATATGCTTCATGTTAATCGAGATTACGAACTGATAATCTTATTGCTAATTTTCTTGTAGACGTAAGGGTAATTGGTAGGCTTTATGTGATAGTCAAACATTTTAAGAGCTGGTAGCTATGTGGAGTATTCCATTCCCTTTGCATTACCAGGACAAAAGAAAATGAATAACAAATTCCCATTTCAGAAAAAGTATAAGTTTTGGAAAATCTAAGGGAAGAGCAAGCAATATCTGGAAAATGGTTCACTCAACAACAAAATGTATCTGACATAAATTGTGCATATTAACGCGATCTACATTTTTTGTGTAGTAAAATTTTGTCTATCTCTTATGGTTTACCAGTTATGCGAAAGTCGTTCACAATGAAGAATACTTTTGGAGACATTCCCAGAAAATTTTATTTGTCACGAAAATACCTTAAATATATGGTATTTTAATCAAAATCGTTAGACCTATTTTTGATAAAATTAAAATTTTCGAAAAATCTTCCATATTAAAGGTTTTCACTAATTTAATTTCACTATTTTTACTTTCTCTACTACGCATAGTAGTAGTAGTAGTAGTAGTAGTAGTAGTAGTAGTAGTAGTAGTAGTAGTAGTAGTAGTAGTAGTAGTAGTAGTAGTAGTAGTAGTAGTAGTAGTAGTAGTAGTAGTAGTAGTAGTAGTAGTAGTAGTAGTAGTAGTAGTAGTAGTAGTAGTAGTAGTAGTAGTAGTAGTAGTAGTAGTAGTAGTAGTAGTAGTAGTAGTAGTAGTAGTAGTAGTAGTAGTAGTAGTAGTAGTAGTAGTAGTAGTAGTAGTAGTAGTAGTAGTAGTAGTAGTAGTAGTAGTAGTAGTAGTAGTAGTAGTAGTAGTAGTAGTAGTAGTAGTAGTAGTAGTAGTAGTAGTAGTAGTAGTAGTAGTAGTAGTAGTAGTAGTAGTAGTAGTAGTAGTAGTAGTAGTAGTAGTAGTAGTAGTAGTAGTAGTAGTAGTAGTAGTAGTAGTAGTAGTAGTAGTAGTAGTAGTAGTAGTAGTAGTAGTAGTAGTAGTAGTAGTAGTAGTAGTAGTAGTAGTAGTAGTAGTAGTAGTAGTAGTAGTAGTAGTAGTAGTAGTAGTAGTAGTAGTAGTAGTAGTAGTAGTAGTAGTAGTAGTAGTAGTAGTAGTAGTAGTAGTAGTAGTAGTAGTAGTAGTAGTAGTAGTAGTAGTAGTAGTAGTAGTAGTAGTAGTAGTAGTAGTAGTAGTAGTAGTAGTAGTAGTAGTAGTAGTAGTAGTAGTAGTAGTAGTAGTAGTAGTAGTAGTAGTAGTAGTAGTAGTAGTAGTAGTAGTAGTAGTAGTAGTAGTAGTAGTAGTAGTAGTAGTAGTAGTAGTAGTAGTAGTAGTAGTAGTAGTAGTAGTAGTAGTAGTAGTAGTAGTAGTAGTAGTAGTAGTAGTAGTAGTAGTAGTAGTAGTAGTAGTAGTAGTAGTAGTAGTAGTAGTAGTAGTAGTAGTAGTAGTAGTAGTAGTAGTAGTAGTAGTAGTAGTAGTAGTAGTAGTAGTAGTAGTAGTAGTAGTAGTAGTAGTAGTAGTAGTAGTAGTAGTAGTAGTAGTAGTAGTAGTAGTAGTAGTAGTAGTAGTAGTAGTAGTAGTAGTAGTAGTAGTAGTAGTAGTAGTAGTAGTAGTAGTAGTAGTAGTAGTAGTAGTAGTAGTAGTAGTAGTAGTAGTAGTAGTAGTAGTAGTAGTAGTAGTAGTAGTAGTAGTAGTAGTAGTAGTAGTAGTAGTAGTAGTAGTAGTAGTAGTAGTAGTAGTAGTAGTAGTAGTAGTAGTAGTAGTAGTAGTAGTAGTAGTAGTAGTAGTAGTAGTAGTAGTAGTAGTAGTAGTAGTAGTAGTAGTAGTAGTAGTAGTAGTAGTAGTAGTAGTAGTAGTAGTAGTAGTAGTAGTAGTAGT
Source organism: Deroplatys truncata (assembly GCA_030765065.1). Taxonomy (NCBI): domain Eukaryota; kingdom Metazoa; phylum Arthropoda; class Insecta; order Mantodea; family Mantidae; genus Deroplatys; species Deroplatys truncata. The sequence continues at coordinate 164,091,354 of CM060980.1, forward strand.
AGTAGTAGTAGTAGTAGTAGTAGTAGTAGTAGTAGTAGTAGTAGTAGTAGTAGTAGTAGTAGTAGTAGTAGTAGTAGTAGTAGTAGTAGTAGTAGTAGTAGTAGTAGTAGTAGTAGTAGTAGTAGTAGTAGTAGTAGTAGTAGTAGTAGTAGTAGTAGTAGTAGTAGTAGTAGTAGTAGTAGTAGTAGTAGTAGTAGTAGTAGTAGTAGTAGTAGTAGTAGTAGTAGTAGTAGTAGTAGTAGTAGTAGTAGTAGTAGTAGTAGTAGTAGTAGTAGTAGTAGTAGTAGTAGTAGTAGTAGTAGTAGTAGTAGTAGTAGTAGTAGTAGTAGTAGTAGTAGTAGTAGTAGTAGTAGTAGTAGTAGTAGTAGTAGTAGTAGTAGTAGTAGTAGTAGTAGTAGTAGTAGTAGTAGTAGTAGTAGTAGTAGTAGTAGTAGTAGTAGTAGTAGTAGTAGTAGTAGTAGTAGTAGTAGTAGTAGTAGTAGTAGTAGTAGTAGTAGTAGTAGTAGTAGTAGTAGTAGTAGTAGTAGTAGTAGTAGTAGTAGTAGTAGTAGTAGTAGTAGTAGTAGTAGTAGTAGTAGTAGTAGTAGTAGTAGTAGTAGTAGTAGTAGTAGTAGTAGTAGTAGTAGTAGTAGTAGTAGTAGTAGTAGTAGTAGTAGTAGTAGTAGTAGTAGTAGTAGTAGTAGTAGTAGTAGTAGTAGTAGTAGTAGTAGTAGTAGTAGTAGTAGTAGTAGTAGTAGTAGTAGTAGTAGTAGTAGTAGTAGTAGTAGTAGTAGTAGTAGTAGTAGTAGTAGTAGTAGTAGTAGTAGTAGTAGTAGTAGTAGTAGTAGTAGTAGTAGTAGTAGTAGTAGTAGTAGTAGTAGTAGTAGTAGTAGTAGTAGTAGTAGTAGTAGTAGTAGTAGTAGTAGTAGTAGTAGTAGTAGTAGTAGTAGTAGTAGTAGTAGTAGTAGTAGTAGTAGTAGTAGTAGTAGTAGTAGTAGTAGTAGTAGTAGTAGTAGTAGTAGTAGTAGTAGTAGTAGTAGTAGTAGTAGTAGTAGTAGTAGTAGTAGTAGTAGTAGTAGTAGTAGTAGTAGTAGTAGTAGTAGTAGTAGTAGTAGTAGTAGTAGTAGTAGTAGTAGTAGTAGTAGTAGTAGTAGTAGTAGTAGTAGTAGTAGTAGTAGTAGTAGTAGTAGTAGTAGTAGTAGTAGTAGTAGTAGTAGTAGTAGTAGTAGTAGTAGTAGTAGTAGTAGTAGTAGTAGTAGTAGTAGTAGTAGTAGTAGTAGTAGTAGTAGTAGTAGTAGTAGTAGTAGTAGTAGTAGTAGTAGTAGTAGTAGTAGTAGTAGTATTTATATTTATATTTATATTTATATTTATTATGTATTAAGGTTTCTCGACTATTGACAATATCTTTGTTCTGAAAACAATAATTGAGGACAATTTGAGAAATAAAGGTGGTAAGGTATATACTGTATTTGTAGATTTTAAAATGGCATTTGATACTGTAGAACGCAGTGCTCTCTGGGAGGAATTAACACGTAAAGGACTTTCGGGGAAAATGATTAGAGCACTTAGGGCAATGTATAAAGAAGTTAAGTTTGTTATCAAGACCGATCAGCACAATACATCAGAATGTAACATAGCGCAGAGGGGGGTTAAACAGGGTTGTATACTATCTCCGTTACTTTTTAACTTGTTTATTGATGATGTTGTTAGCGTGATGAAGGAGGAAGACATAGATGCACCGACAATCGCAGACCAAACAATACCAATTCTTTTGTACGCGGATGACATTGTAATTCTTTCTAAAACGATAAAAGGTTTGCAGTCTGGTTTAAACGCTCTTCGACAATATTGTAGGCAATGGGGTATGGAGGTAAATATTCTTAAAACTAAAACAGTCACCTTTAAAATGGATATGTGTACGGCCAAAATGAAAAGTGGACCTATGAAATTCAAAATGTTAAACACTTCGATTACTTAGGAGTAAGGTTTGATATGGGCGAAAAATGGAACAAGAACATGGAGTTTAGAAAACACAAAGGGATTGGACAACTTTCTGAAGCATTAAGGATACTGACACGGGTACCAGATATGCCAGTAAAAACATTACAGACCATGTATGAAGCAATGGTTAGGTCCTCATTACTATACGGCAGTGAAGTGTGGGGATGGGAGAGGGTGGATAATGTAAATAAAATACAATGCAATTTCTGGAAGCGCATTCTAGGGTTGGGGAGGGGTACTTCAAACTACGGAGTTCTTCGTGAGGTAGGATGCTGGGAAGATGCTGTATTTGCTAAACTAAACGTAGTTAGGTACTGGCTGCGAATAATTAAAGGTGATCAAACAACTCTGAGAGCAATATGTTATCGTCATCAAATGAACAACATAGAGCATCCAAAATGGTGGGCGGCGGGGTTACAACGCGAATTATCAAAAATTGGCTTAAATGATATCTGGCAACGGGGTAATGAAAATACACACAGTGCCGTGAGAAAAGTCAAACGACGACTATGCGATATAAACAGGCAGAAAATAGAATCTGAATGTAGACAAAGATCAACATTGGAGCTACAAAATGAAATAAAAACTAGGGGGGGGGGTAAGGAAACATATATTTTGAAATTAGGTATAAAACAGAGGACTGGAATAGCATGGCTTAGGTTGGGAGGGTGGAAAGCTCGCAAGATTGTTGATGACGATGGCAGGAGGATTTGCCCATTATGCGGGGAACAAGAAGACTGGACGCATATAAACGGTAATATGGGGTGGTGGATTTTCTTGAAAACCTTCGTGTCGCATCTCTGGAAGATACTGAACCTAAATACCAAGTTTGGTGCTTATCGGATTCTTCGTTTCTGGGTTATGCTGTTCACAGACACACACTCGGACATATTTCCAATAATGCTTTTTTTGGATTTGGGGGCCTCAAAACATATATTTCCAATGAAATCTCGGTATCGAATTTTTAGTGGAATACAATACTTCCTCTTATTTACTATACGTAGTATAGAAATTAAAAATTCAAACCAATAGAAACAGATTCTTCCTCGGTGGTTCAGTCTGTTGAAGATCTGCCTGCTGTGAAAGGGGTTCCGGCGTCGATTCCTGGCTGGGGTGGTGATTTTTCTCCAGTCAAGATTATTCCCTATCTTCCCCAGAGTCTGCAAGTATGAGATCGTGTGTTCTAATGAATAAAAAACCCAAAATTACCATAAATCCAATGACTAGCAAATACGAGTTAATACCATTGTCTATAGGCAATGATATGGTTCATAGGAAAGGGCCGATGAGACCATTGTAACTAAAGGGCAATGCTAATGGGAGTAAAAAGAAATGGCGGATACTTCGGATATGGCTCATGTCACAAACAAGTAATTTGAAATTCTTACACTGTGTGTTTTAAAGAGTTCTACTTTTTCTATCCTATAATTTGTTGTCTGTCCTTAATGGTTTATCAGTCATACCACATTGTACAAAATTCTTTTCGAGTGAGGAAGACTTATCGGACTATTTCTATAATTCTGAAGATAACATATTATTTGTCATGAAAATATTTTGAAAGTATGGCATTTTAATCAAAATCATAAGAGAAAACATAAAATTTGGAGAAAACTTCCATTTAAGTGAGAAAGAATTATGGTTACTTCAGGTATGAAAAGCCAATTTGAATGAGTAACTGCCCCACATATGATACAAAGTTCCGGTGGCCTTCGCCCTAATGTTCACTTTCTGGTGGCCTTCGCCCCAACTTTACTTTCAACTTTGTATTTTAATGTTTCTTTAAATATTATATATATTATGTTTGCCTCTGCTGCGTCAGTATTACTTTGTAGAAGCGTGTTTCTCTTAACAGGGTGTGATACGGCTAAAGAATGTAGACTTACACAAATTATAATTTTTACTTCACTCCTTTTATTAATCCTTGACACGATTAAACAACACTTCACAGATATAGAGAGTTGTGATATTGTTTATTAATTATTAGCACTTTTTTAACACGTAAACTTTATAATATTTTTCGCCGTAATGAATTTTGGTCTCACACTGAATACGTATTAAACTTCTCGAGGACACGTCTCACGTCCGGTTAGGAACGCTGTTTACTAGCAACTGGCTTGTACCGCCTGAATTTGCAAATTTTATTTATTTCAAGTCTCTGATTGGCTAATCCTACTCCAATAGAATACTTTTATTTAACTTAAGCTTATCTGGTTGTTGATTGGCTATCTATATACTGTCTCAAAAATTACATTATTGTTGCTCCAAGAATTATTAGTAGCATTATTAAACTTTCCAATTCATTATTGCCTCAAGTTACCTCATTTAGCAACCTTTGACCTATATTCTCACAGCTCCAACATTATTAAATTACGTAATACATTCACATAAATTATTAAACATGTACATAATAATACAAATATAATCCAATGACTGTTACATACATCTTATATGTTATTTATTCACATATTGCTTTAAGGCGGGCTGTTATGTTTTTATATTATATAATTAGACAGAAATCATTTAAGTGTTAAAGATACTGCCTCATAAGGGAACGTATGGGGTGGGGGATATTCTTGAAAATCTTCATGTCGCATCTTTGAATGGGAGAGAACGTACTTGACCCATATGCGACACTAAGGTGGTTAAGTTACATAAAGTAGGCCGTGTAGGTTTTGGTAGGAACTAGGATTTAAATTATTCGCACCAAATATAATAACGGTTTATTATAAAAAACCTCTTCTATATTTAACAATTCCGTAAATTTCAGCAAAGCTTACAGTTTCTTTATACAGTTAAAACTAATGTTAATACCTTTCAAGTACAAATTATCGTGTACTCTCTTTCACCATTCTTTACATCGTTCAATCTGTTTTACAGTATTACAAGTATTTTATTTCCTACCATTACAAAAAACTAATAAAGAATGATTCTCCCGCAAGTTTAGTGTTGACGACCAAGGATAAAAGGATAAATTTTGTATCGCTTTCCAAACTGATATATTGGAATTTAGAAATGCGGAAATATTACCCTTGGTAACCTTATGCCGAAACCTCGCCGAAGCCACAGCAGAGCTAAGTGCTCTGGCGGTCTGCTCGCTCTGTCCTTCGTAGATGACTGACTCTTGCCCGGGAGCTTCTCGTTCCTCTTTTCGTCCAGGAGAGCGCTACTGTCAGAGACGTGGACAAGCCAGCCAATAGTCGCACTGGATGACCATTTAGTCTTTCTACCAGTATTACGTCAGATATGACGACATCCTTCTAAAACATTCTTGAGTGTTCCTGAGATGGCGACGTGTCCCGTGACGAAGAAGTAGGAGGGGGGAGAAAACCGCACAGCACTTAAATCCAAATTTATCCAATTTTTGTTTTTGAGTCATACTGTTTAAAAACTCATGGACCTTTTAGTGCAACGTCACGTATCTAGGTAGGGTGTGAGTTAGATTGATTCCTCGCTCAGTGAATATTTGTGTAGCTCTAGTGATGAATGATTTCTTCTGCACTTAGCTTTGAGCCCACTGCGACATAAAATCTGTGAATCTAGCTTTGTGTATCTGCGCTTAGTTCTTCAATCGCTTGGCTGATATTTAATTCTCTTTTATAATGTCTTTATTTAGGTATTAAATTTTTTCGTGCTAGCCTATTATTTTTAAGGCGAGGTTAACAGTCTTATCTCGCCAATGTTAAATTAAATTAAGTGTTAAATTATTATTAGATTAAAGATTTTTAAAAATATAGATGAATGTGTTTTAACTGATTTACGTTTATACAATGCTTTTATTTACTAAGGAGGTTAGGATTTTTTCAACTACTTTAATACAGTATATTCCAAGTGATTATTTTTATCTTCCTAAAATATAATGTCGCTGTATTCAGTAGTTTTTGTATAAACCGATCATCTCTATTAGAAAATTTCATTCTCTAAAAATGCTGTTCAAAATAAAAATGGAGGGAAAAAGTCGCACATATTTTAAAAAAAGCAACCACTTGGCTTAAGCACCTAGGCGTTGTCATATCTAACAGCAATATCAATTAGTATAGCAGAGCTTTCTCGAAAAAAAATTGGCTAAAATTTGCTTTTCTACTCTAGATTGTATAAAAGTAAAGGTTTTTTTTTTCAATGAAGCGTTGCAGAATTTATAGCACATACTTTCAGAAAAAATGAAAACTTAATATGTTGTCATTTATAGGTTTTGTTGACACGTCACAGCCTATATCGTGATGGCTGAAAATTTTGTTTTTTTTCAAAACATAGTGAACTATTGATAAATAAACTAAGTTTATAATTATCGTTTTCCATTCTTGTTGTATATACTGTTCCATGCCAAATCAGAACCAAGTTAGGTTCAATGGAACTATTAACAAGGTTATTTGTGGTATTTTCTCTGAAGCTGATTTCAGTTCATGAAATTTACAATTTGTTTACGTCGTTGTTTCCTCTTAAGGCTAAGCTAGTGTTAAAAACAAAAGCTTGAAGAATTGCTGGAAGGCTTCAGAAGAAATAAACTCTACAAGGGATTTACGAGCACGGCCTACTCCCCAAAGTGGGTTTTGGCTTAGCTCAGTGCCTTAGCTTTCTCTCTGTGCAGTGAATCTTATGGCACGCCCTCTACAGGCTTGTCTTTCTATTACATGAAAAACCATCTTGAAACTATAAATACTCTGCCTTCATATTGGTTAGAGCTTAAATTTTACTTTCTTAACTACTTGCCTTTAGTAAGTAGAAGGATTATTCCATTCCACCCAAAAATTCTATATGGAGATTTCACTGAAAATAAAGCTTTGACGTCCCTTGTACCCATAAAGCGTTTTAGCTTTCTCCACAGCATACGTATCAGAAGGAGAGGAAGCATTTTACTCCAGTAAAAATTCTATATAAATATTTAACCAGAAAATATATATTTTGAGGCCTCCTGAAGCATATATATGTGTGTGTGTGTGAACAAAATAACTAGAAAACGAAAACTCGGATAAATACCAAAATTTATATATAAGTTCAGGATTTACCAAAGATAGGACACACAAATGTTCAAGAAAATCTTCCAAACACAAACTGTTCTTTACATGGAAAGTATTAAAACATTTTTACCTTCTCAAATCGCTTTAACGATGTTGAATGCCATATATTTAAGATAGTTACATGAAAAAATGTAACGGGAATAGCCTCTGAGGTCCTTTTTATTCGGAAGGAATTTTTTATAATTTTGTGTAGGTGGTAAACGTTAAGAGATAGACAAAACAAGCTACACAAAGAAAGCAGATAACTTAAAAGCACAAAACTTATGATGAAAATTTTGTGATATTAAAACTATATACCATGTATCTATTATTATTGGTTTTAATTTTTAAACGCTGTATACATTTCTTTTCAAGTGCTAGTGGCTATTGTTTTTTTCCCCTCGTGGTCATAGAAGGAGCGTGGAATTTAAAGTCATGTATTAGCGACCCCTTTTAGATGATTTGTAAGCATCTCTGTAAACGTTTAACATGAATTAAATAGAAGAATACGTTTTCGTAAGAGTAGCTTGGTATAAAAAGAGGGTACTTTAGGGATGTGCATAATCGCCGCAGTTACTTAAGCTATACCTAGATCAAAAGATAAGAGAATAGAAAGAAAACAGCGGAATAAATGTAAAAGCTAAATATGTAGGCTGAAAATGTACTCTTTGAAAATGACCAAGTATTACTTGAAGGTACAGAGGATATCTTCCTCTAGCAGGACATATTCATACCCTTCATGAATTTTTTTCAGGAATGGCCTGTTCCTTCTCCAGAAATAGTATACATATTTACTTTTTATTTATCTAAAGTCGCGTTAACTACAGGATCATTTGCGGCCCATCAATTAATTACATTAGACGTATGATAATTAAAATATCTTAGGGTGAAATATTTAAAATATTTTATTATTCCCTATTATATAACCTTCATTACAGAAAATCACTAAGACTGAAATTAATATAACAAAACAGGAAAACAAAATATTCAAATATTTAGTTATTAAATAAATTATATACTTTGAATTGAGCAGTAAAAGAAATAGTTCCTATTGGTGGTCAGAATGATCCAAGCTAATCCATAATAAAATAAGTAGTTACAATGGAGGTTCTAAAAAATTAATAAAATAAATAAATTATAACATATTACAACACAAGAGAGCCACGTTGGCTCCCTGCTCATTGAATAATTTACGCTGCTGATCGATGCTGACCTCTCCAAGAAATCTGCCAGCATACTTCACGTCTATCTACGCCTGGCTGAAAGTAAATACCACCAGCAAGTTATCTTCCTGCACCATCAGCCACAACAGCTTTATACTCAAAATATGGCAGCACAAATTGATTGGGTGGCGCTGCATAAGTCACGTGTGAGATGGACTGAAAGACCCCAGGGACAAGCAAGGCGAGCTGAAAAGAGACGAAAGTCTGAGTTCGTTGGCTGTTGGGGAAGCAACGCATCGAGATCGGCTATAGGGAAGCGTTGTCATCCACACGCCATTTTTCAGCTCTGTCTATATTTCGACTATAAAATCTTTTCGAGTAAGTAACTGTCTAAATTGGAATATTCAGTGCGTGTGGCAGTTTTCTTTAACTTCTCGGGTTTCAGGCAGTATTTTTAACACTTAAATGATTTCTGTCTAATTATATACCATGTAAATTTAATAACAGCCGCCTTGAAGCAATATGTGTATATAATAATTTGTAAAATGTATGTAACAGTCATTGCATATGCTTATATTATTGTATACATGTTCAATAATGTTATGTGAATGCATTACGTAATTTAATAATGTAGGACCTGTGAGAATAATAAGTTAAACCTTGCTAACAATGAGGTAACCTTGAGGCAATAATGAGTAAGAATGTTTAATAATGCTACTAGTCATTAATTGAAGCAACAGTAATGTAAAGTTTAGCGACAGTTTATAAAATAGCCAATCAACAACCAGAAATAACTTTAGTTAAATGAAGGTATTATATTGGATTAGGAATAGCCAATCAGAGACTTGAAATACAGAAATTTACAAGTTTAGACGGTTGAAATCAATTCAGTTGCCTGCAGATAGTGCTCATAACTGGATGGGTTGCTTGTGCGTCCTCAAGAAATATAATATCTATTCGTGTGAAACGAAAAATAAGTTTTACGTGTTAAAAAGTGTAATTAATTAATAAAAAGAATCTCGCAGCTCTTTATATAAGTGAAGTGTTAATTAAATCGTGTCAAGCATTAATAAAAGGAGTGAAGTAAAATTATAATCTGTGTAAGCCAACATTCTTTTCGCATCACAACCCTGCTAAGAGAAACGTGTCTCTAAAATAAATACTGACGCAGCCGAGGCAAACATGAATATATCATATTTAAATAAACAGTCAAATTAAAAAGTTAATATATTTTTTTTAAACTTGGGGGAAAGGCCACCTGAAAGTACATTTTGGGCGCAGGCTGGAAGGAAACTGTTTACTATACGTGCGGTTGCAACTACAACAAGTTCGGCTCCCCAACTATTGAAATATAATACATCATCTTCAAACTGACTTTCCAAACTTCAGGTTAGATTCAGAATAATTCATGTTAAATGAAAATTGTAAAGCTCTTTATCGTGAAGGACTAATCTAACAGAAACTAAAGCTTGATAGCGACACAGTTAAATGTAGCAAAGTTAATTTACAAAGTGTAAGCCTGTTCAAATATTTTGTATTATAAAGAATATAGTTCTATACTTTGGCTGCAAGAAATCAAACGTTTATTGAGTTTAGCAGTTGCTTTGTGAACTCCTCGAATTTATTTCCTTTCCTAACTTGTCACGTTATTTAAATAATTTATCACCTTTGAGGACACTTTGTGTTTCAAAGTGTTTGTAAAATGGCTCAGCACTATAACAGCACGATCATTAGACAATTTATATTCAGTTAACTATCCTTTATTTCCTAATGTTACAAATAGTAGTAGAGTGCACACTAGTAATTGAATATAAAGAAATTATAAGATATAGAATGGAATTACAAGGTTAATTTTAACATCATATAAACATTTACATTTATTTATTTTATTTATTTGTGCTAGCAATCTTCTTTAGAATATGGCTATACAGCAGCCCAAGCTGTTATCGTGGCGTATTCTACCTATATTACTTTCTTTTTATAACATTAAAATTTATAATAATAATAATAATATAATAATAGTAATACCAAAAGGACAATCTAATAATATTAATTTTATAATACTAATAATGTAATTATATATCTTAACATCTCATGATAAAATTATTTATTGTCCATAACCATTTCTTTTTTACTTTCTACATGTACTCTCCTAGCTTTTTATTATCCTTGTTAAAAATCTTTCTTAAGGCTACTTTCCTGTCCAGTTTTAACCATTTCCCATTTATAGCTTGCTTTCTCCAATGCCATGTACATTCACAACCAAACATGATTGTTCTAAATCTTCGCTTTCCCCACATACTAGATTGCTACTCAAATATGAGCGAGAAAATATTTCATATTGGATTGAAACACTTTATATTTTGTTAAGAAGAACGATATACTGCAGGAATTTCTTTAGTTTTAGATAGGCGACTTGAGTATCTATTGCAGTGTGAGGTAGGAGAAAATCTTTTCAGTTCTGCGGTAGTTATATTGTTTCACTTGCATAGTAGATGTTCGGCAGTGAGTCTTGTAATGAAGGAACATTCAGGAGGTGGTTCTTTGATGATAAGATAGAGCTGAGTAGATTCTGTATGTACGATTCGTAATCTAACAGCATTGCTTGTATTGGCGGTTCAAGACAGTATATGGGAAAGGACTAGTGTTTTCCTGTCTAGTAGTATGTAGTTTACCACTTCAGGTCTGGATCGTTTGATGCTTCCAAAGGCTTTGGTTCGCTCTTTTAAGGTGTGCCGCAGCATTTTGACACGGAATTTTGATGGATTGGTAACTAATGATTGGCGAGTGACTTCTTTGGCTGGTATGTCAGCCAGTTCATTACCTTTAACACCGATGTGTGATGGGATCAAGACAAAGGTTACAGGACGATCTTCAGTTACAATAAATTGAAGAGTATGCTGAATGTCACGTACCAATAGGTGAGATGTGAATTGATCTTGAAGAGCTTACAGTGCACTTTTGGAATCTATAAATATGAAATATTATTGTAATTGTTTTTATAATAATTGTTTCAAACAACCTTTTCTAGTTGTCATAGTTATGTTTTTACAATAGGTTGATAATTAAATATTTTCAGGGGTATTCGGTCAGTAACCATACTTAGCAGATACGTAGCATTGTTGTTGGTATACATCGATATTAGTTGATTGCGTTTTCAATTAGGATCGAATATCCTTATTACTTTCGTAATGCTGTAATGTATATCTTGCCAATGGTCTCAGCACTTTCATTTCTGCTGCTTTAATCCCCTTTCTCTGGATTTTTGTTAGACTTCAGTTTACAGAGCCAGGATGGAATAGACCTTGTTTTTGATTAGTTTGATTTTTTTCTTTCCTTACTTTTCCCAGTGTTCGTTTTATAGTTTCTAGGAATTCACGCAGTTTAAATTCCTAATATCTTACTCTAAAATGTGCTTTTTGGCTGCCCAAATAAGTAAAATTAGACACCTGTTCTATAATAGTATTTTTACCCTTAAAGAGTGTAGCCCTTTAAATCCTAAAACCTTGGTTTTATTTTTGGATATTATAACAATTCTTGTGCTTTTTGTGGTCTAGAAATTGCTGTTTGTAAGTTTTACTTAGAATCGAGGAGAATATTCAAAAGATTTGAAAACATTAAACTGTTTAGAGCTAGAGTCCTTAAGTAGTTTGTTCATAGTTGTGTTTCCCATTTTTATAACTTCATCATATATACGAGGGCTGATCAATAAAGCCTGAAACTGATTTTTTCCTGTAGCTTTCTTGAGAGTTTCTTGTTCCTACCATGAATATTTTAAAATAGCGGGGTTTCATGTATAATGTCCATAGACGGCAGCACTCTTGTATCGGTTGGTTGGTAGTAATGCTGTATATTGTTGACCCTACTTGAATTTCGCATAACACTCGACACGAGAGGAACAATAAAATTTTGTTTTCGTTTAAATCATACAGCCTCTGAAACTTTGGAAAAGCTGAAGCAAGCATACGGTGAAGATGCACTATCTCATGCAACAGTGTTTAGGTGGTTCAAGGACTTCAAAGAAGGGCGAGTCCTCTGTGCTAAGCAAGGTGGGCCTGGTGCTTTGGCTTCTGCTATGACTGAAGTCAACATCAACACAGCTGCTGTGATTGTTGTTCCCCCTCACACTGCTGCTATAGCAGCGTACTACACGCCATTATTGGCTACACTGAGGGAGCTCATTGCGAGGAAACATCCAGAACTTCATCAGAATGGGTGGCGACTTCATCACAACAACGCATGGCTTCACGTCGCAAACCAAGTCCAGGAATTCAACATCACCTACGTACTGCATCTGCCTTATAACCCCAATCTTGCCCCCTGTGATTTCTTTGTATTTCCATCACTAAAGGCAAAGCTCCGGGGCATTCGATTTGAGAGCACTGAAGCGTGCTGAGGAAAAGTGAGGCGATTCTCAAAGACCTGACAAAGAATGGCCTGCATCATGTGTTCCAGGACTGGCAGAGACGCTATAAAAAGTGCATTCAAGTAGGAGGGGACTACATTGAAAAAGAGCATGTCAACATTGAAATGGAGTAATAAATACTGTGAAAAAAATCAGTCTCAGTCTTTATTGATCAGCCCTCGTAATATAAATAAAGCAGGCGACAAAGGGCATCCTGGCTTAATCCCCTTTAAATTTCTTTACAATCCCTACAGATTCCCTAACCTAGTTTACTTTCTCTCCACATACATGGTAGGTACAGAAGATATCGCATTCCTTCCTTTGAGGCCCCCTGATTCCAAAAAGCGTTTTGCGTGCGATTTTATTAGGAAGGTTAATGTCTATTAGTGCACTGCAATGCCTGCCAGCAAATTCATCTATGAAGTTTTACGTACGATAGATAAGTAAAAATCGAGTAATTTAGACAGGTGTGTAGACACTTTCAGGAGACATTTCTGGTATTCCAGGTAGAGAAACTGTTAGTGGTCTGGTTAATAAGTTAGGGATAACGGCATCGCAATCCCAAGAAGCAAAAATATTCTAAATCAGGAAACAATTGCCGAAATTAGTGCATCTATTTTTGGGAAACACTTAAAAATAAAGTTTAGAGGAACAATCACCACACTATATACGAACCGAAGGACAATATATGAACAGATATGAGAATTACGCAAGAAGAGCTTATGCTTGAGAATGGAAATTTCATCCGAAAATGCCAGAAATGTCTTCATGTAGAAGGACACCACTTCCAACATCCACTGATAATAAGGGTGACCAGATTCTAAATTGGAAAACCGCGACAGCATTACCAGAACTGACATTTTAAAACCTATTAGAACGTATTTTATTTCAAAGTGTGTATATTTATGTAAAACACTGTAATTTAATACAACAGGCCAATAAATAAAAGTATGTGCGTTTGAAGTTCAAATAAATATAGGTTCATTTGACAGTTTTTCCTATTTGTACTATTTCATCAGACCAATACATAGTCATGAGATTGAAGATACGCTCAACAGATGCAGTTCTTCGAGGGACACACAACATAAGCTCCACCATCTTTGAGGTATTGTTAATATCAATATGAGAGTCCGTATATTGCTTGAATATTGTCATCCAGCACTTGGAGACAGAAGGTTTTCTTGTATTCCAGTCATCAAGGTTCTTACATGATCCACATGGACAAATTATTCAAATGTTAGATTGTCATCTAAACCCATCACAGATTCATAGCTGAAAAACAGACCAGTAACTGAACCGTCTATTTCACTCCATTTAGGCACTTTCTTCAAACAGAACCAGGACACTTTTTTGATTTCATTATGGAAACACAAACTTTTAATATATTTAACACAATTGTCAAAAAAAGACTCAGTTGCGCCGAAGAACTTTACATTGGGGATCAGGCCATTTTCTACTTCTTCGAGAATTTTCCTTACAGTCGAAGTGGTAAATCTATTTGTCTTACAGATGAGTGGAGGTTCACAGACGCTCTCAATAAAAATGGAAACCTGAACAAATAAAAGCTTTTCGGATTGCATCTGTCTTATAGTCCTATCATATACGTCTAGTTGTTCATTCAGGACTTTCAGCCAGAAAAAAGTTGCATTAGAGAAAAAAATCACTGAGAATTCGTGGACATATCACTTCAAGCCATCAAACATACACTACGTGATCAAAAGTATCCGGACACCTGACTGAAAATGACGTACAAGTTCTTGGCGCCCTCCATCGGTAATGCTGGAAGTCAATATGGTGTTGGCCCACCCTTAGCCTTGATGACAGCGTTCACTCTCGCAGGCATAATTTCAATCAGGTGCTGGAAGTTTCTTGGGGAAAGGCAGTCCATTCTTCACGCAATGCGGAACTGAGGAAAGGTATCGATGTAGGTCGGTGAGGCCTGCCACGAAGTCGGCGTTCCAAACCATCCCAAAAGTGTTCTATAGGATTCAAGTCAGGACTCTGTGCAGACCAGTCCATTACAGGGATGTTATTGTCGTGTAACTGCTCCGCCACAGCCCGTGCACTGTGAACGGGTGCTCGATTGGGTTGAAAGATGAAATCGCCATCCCCGAATAACTCTTCAACCAGGTGCTTAAAATAACAATGTAGGTCTGCGCTGTAATCGTGCCACGCAAAACAACCCAGGAAAAGCACGACCACACCATAACACCACCACCTCCGAATTGGATGTTAGCACTACACACGCTGGCAGATGACGTACACCGGGCATTCGGCATACCCACACCCTGCCATCGGATCGCCACATTGTGTACCGTGATTCGCCACTCCACACAACATTTTGCCACTGTTCAATCGTGTAATGTTGACGCTCCACCAAGCGAGGCGTCGTTTAGAATTTTCCTGCGTGATGTGTGGCTTATGAGCAGCCGCTCGACCATGGAATCCAAGGTTTCTCACCTCACCCTTAACTGTTATAGTACTTGGAGTGGCTCCTGATGCAGTTTGGAATTCCTGTGTGATGGTCTGGATAGATGTCTGCCTATTACTCTTTACTACCCACTTCAAATTCGGTAGTCTCTGTCAGTCAGCAGACGAGGTCGGCCTGTACGCTTTTTTGCTGTACATGTCCCTTCACGTTTCCACTTCACTATCACATCAGAAACAGTGGACCTAGGGATGTTTATGAGTGTGGAAATCTCGCGTACAGACTTCTGACACAAGTGACACCCAATCACCTGACCACGTTCGAAGTCTGTGAGTTCCATGGAGCGTCCCATTCTGCTGTTTTGCGATGTCTAACGATTACTGAGTTCGCGGATAATGAGTACCAGGCAGTAGGTGGCAGCACAGTGCACCTAAGATGAAAAACGTATGTTTGTGGGGGTGTCCGAATACTTTTGACCACATAATTTACCTACAACTCTTTTAAGAGCAGGAAACAAAGACATTGATCTCATTTTCGTGTGACTTAGTAAGAACGTATACCCCACATCTGCAAGTTCGCAGAATACTTTCAAAGACTGAGTCCTAACAGTATAATATTAACGTTTTTGTAAATTTTGTAAACTATAACTTCAAACATCATCGGAAGACAATATGCAGATGTTTGGATACTGTATATGACCATCACATCCAGCTTCTAATATCTTTTCGGCCAATCCCACAAATTTGTATTCATGTTGTCTGCTCCAAAAGCAATTACCTTTACACTTAGATTTTACTTAGTCAAAATGTTTTCCATGTACGCAATTTGAGTTTCTGAACATTCATTTGGAGGGCTTGTGAACTCATATAGTTTAGTGTTAATACCTTCTGTAGGATCGAAATAACGTACTAACACTGGAACTAATTTAGCTGTTTTGTGCTTGGAGGCATATATAATTAATGAAATGTACTTTGCAGAATTTAACTTCGCTGCAAAATGTTCCAAGGCATGCGGACACAGGAAATTTACAACGATTGCTTCGCATGTTGTTCTTGTACAGGAAATATTTGGGTCTCTCGAATAGAACAACATACGAGGTACAATGCATAGATAGTAAACTGTGAATTAGTTGGTTTGTTACATTATTTGCATCACGCTTTGGTCGTCAATTTGAAGTAGTTTGTATTGAAGGAGTTGTATTATATTTCAACTGTTGGGAGCCGAACTTGAAGTTGGTCGCAACCGCACGTATGGTACCCGCTTTCCGGTAGCCTTCGCCCCAAATGTACACTCCGGTGGCCTTTGCCCCCCGAAAATGTTAGAAAATATTAACTTTGTAATTTAGTCCGTTTCTTTAAATATTATGTATTTATTTTTGCCTCAGCTGCGTCAGTATTAATTTTAGAGACATGGATCTCTTGGCAGGGTTGTGGTGCGACTAAGAATGTAGGCTTACACAGATTATAATTTTACTTCACTCCTTTTATTAATACTTGATGCGATTTAAATAACACTTCACTGAAATACAGAGCTGTGGGAGTTTGTAATTAATTACTTGCACTTTTTAACACGTAAAGCTATTTTCGTGTTACACAAATACGTACTAAATTTCTTACGGACACTCTTTGCGTCTGGTTAGTAACGCTGTCTGTAACCAACTGAATTGATTTCAACTGCCTAAGCTTGTAAATTTCTGTATTTGAAGTCTATGATTGGCTATTCCTAATCCAATAGAATACTTTCATTTAACTAAAGCTTTTTCTGGTTGTTGATTGGCTATTTTTAAACTGTCTCAAAAGTGCATTATTGCTTCCAAGAATCACAAGTAACATTATTAAACTCTCAAACGTATTATTGCCTCAAAGTTACCTCATTGATACGTTATTGTTAGCAACTTTTGACCTATTTCTCACAGCTGCTACATTATTAAATTACGTAATACATTCACATAACATTATTACACATGGATAAAGTAATATAAACATATACAATAATTGTAATATATACAGTTTTTATATACTGTTACATACGCATATTGCTTTAAGGCGGGCTGTTATTGAATTTATATATTATATAGTTGGACTGAAATCATTTAAGCGTTAAAAACACTGCCTCAACTGTGATTTGGAACACAGAATGATATGCAAAAGTGCCATCGTCGTAAGCTAAATTAAGTTCTGATACTTCCACTGATTCAATTTTAAAAAACTCGAAATTGAGGCAGAGAGTGCATCTTTGTTTCTGTTTATTAAGATGGATTTGATATCGGAGCGACCTCCATGTGTAATTGAAATCGCACTATGGGAAATTGTACATTCAAAAGGAAATTACGATTTACCTTAGAAATGGTAAATAAGACTTCAATGCGTCGCTGAATGCTCATTTTCTTTTCGGCACTGTTCACTCAATGTTTAAAATTGCAACTACACTAGCAAAAATAAAGGATTCAATGGACGAAGAAACGAGAAAGAATAAAGTGGAAGCGGAATAAAGATATGAAGTACAATCCGCCAAGAACGATACTACTTCACTAATTCTTGCGAGTTGGCAATATAATGGCAAATAAATTGCTTGAAGAATCACCGAGTCAATGATCAACGAACATAACAGCAACGATCAAGTGTCGTCGGTATATTGCGGCAGATCTTGAAGTTCAACACAAAAACATTTGATTATAATTTTTTAACCAAAAGTAAGCATTCCTAAAAAATCGGGACATTTAGAGACTCCCTAAAAATTTTATTGGGACAATCGACTGTAAACCGGGAGGTTTGGTCACACTGGTTAGTATGCGGGAGTAACGCTACAACAAAAAACCGGGGCAATAGTGTGCGGAGCACGCATATTTGCGATCCGTGGCCTCGCCGTAAAATGATCGCACTGTAAAAGCAGAGGTACAGTTGCCTAACACTAAGACCTCTGTGAACACGCGATGAAGGGTATGTTATCGTATACGGATGAAAATAGAAGGCTAACAGTCATCCACATACTGAACCACGAAGTATCTCCTAACAAATCGGTCGGGTTATGACTATACATTTAAAGCGACGTAAAATAAATACAGATGGGAGGGTGGCATATAGACCACCAGAAGGGAAAAACAAGAGGTCACACAAACGCAAGATGGAAACGGATTAGACCCAGTCCTTGGAGGTTGATGAAGAAAATTCCGCGTAAGAATAGTTTGTCGCAGTAATCTGTCGTGTTATCTTCTTTACTTGGCGCCTGTTATTGTTGTCCTATTTTGAATTTTGGGTTCTTTGTCCTCCGGCTAGCTATTATTACTCAGTCGAGCAAATATCTCTAAGCAGGGCGTGTAAACGGAAAGTGGTTGTTACTAAAAGATAACACTGATAAAAGAATTTGTGTTTACACTTTTATTGCCGTCACACTTATTTAATAGTTCACATCTGTAATCTTTATACACGCCTGACTGAAACTGTTATTTTTCCGAATGTAGTTATTCTCGTATTGGTTGACGCGTACTTCCCAATTTGTAACTACCTTTACGACGCGAGAGATTCATGCAAACTGTATGACATTCACCTCACGAGAGTTTCCTCAAGACTGCGCGACGTGTATCTCGTGAATGATTCCATAGAACTGCGTGATGTGTACCTCGTGAATGATTCTGTAGAACTGCGTGATACTTGCTTTTGGCTCAAGAATTTACACTCCCTCACCCCGATAGGCCTAAACATTATAATAGAGCTACAACTGGTTACTAAATCGCGCCAACATTAGCGTCTGTTTTGTAAGCCAATTATAATTACTAATACATATGCTCTAGGGAAGTTATTCCTCCATTTCTAAAGAAAGGCACGCTACCCTGACGTCATTTGTTTGTCTCTTCTAAGTGATAAACAACTCATCCCATCGCTTCATTGTTACCCACTCTTATTGTCAGTTTTAGTGAGGCCGTGTAAACTTATTTCCTAACAATACTTATGGCTAACAAACATCTAATATCATTGTCATACAATAATGCTATTTTACACTACAATTACTCTGGCATTCACAGTGTTGTGATATAAAACACTGCCTCAAGTTAGAGAAGGTTATGTGAATATAGCACTTATATTCATTTCCTAAAAGTCACATCTGGTAGAGCAGGGTAAACAACGGAGTTATGTTGTATTTAGATCCCTGACTATTTTGAAGAAGCTAGTTACCTAAGGATATTCTTAGAACAGTAAATTTTGATGATAGTGAAAGTCTCTAATGTGTACCCTTGGAGACAGTGTTAGGGTAAACTGTGATCATCTCTATTATTAGCGTCTCGCAGAGCTGTTGATTAGAGGAAGCATGAAACTCGCATTAGTCCCTCGCCAAAAGTGTAACAATTCAGCAAAGGCCTCACTTTGAGGTCGATAAAAGCCTGTTGTCGATTTTCCCGCAAGTTACAAGAAACTTGCAGCCTGTTTAAACATTCAGAGTGTCCCTAACTGAGTGGTGGACATCGAGGAGTCCGAAGAGAAACTTGCGTTAGGAGATTGACGTCTACATTGTTGTCCACTCTGGCGACGTCCGAGGGGTGGGGGTAATGGAGTCAGCGAAAATTCTAGAACCCAAATAGAGGGTTTAGCTAACACTTCAGGAACACTTTACTTAATTTATGGCTCTATACTTGGCAACGTAGTGTTTACAAACACCTAGCAGACTGTAGAATGATGGAATCAAATACGAAGAAACTACAATAATAAAAAACTTCAGGATGTATAACAACTTATTCCGAAGTTGCTTCATTTGAGCGGAGGTGCAGACCTTCAAGGTCATCCCACGGTTAACTGAAGTTTTTGAAGTAGGATTGTTCTTGGAGTTTATGTTTTGATGTTAGCCACACATTTGGGAGCCAACTTAAAAAAGATAGTGTCTTTACGTTGTTTAACTTTGTTTTATTTAACTCCACGTATGGACATCAATTTTGAAGAAGATTGTTACGCAATATGCTGCTACGTATGTAAAGCCGATTTGAAGATGATGTATTTTTGTTGTTATGCTCCAGGTTTAAAAAAAATATATTAACTTTGTTATTAAACTGCTTCTATAGATTGTATTTATGTTTATGTTTGTCTCGGCTGCGTCAGTATTGTTTTAGAGACACGTTTCTCTTAATCAGGGCGTGCTGCGACAAGAATGTAGGCTTACACAGATTTTAAGTTTAAATTCACTTCTTTTTATTTATCCTTGACTCAAATTAAATAACACTACACTGATATCAAGAGCTGTGAGATTCTTTTATTTTATACTTGCACTTTGTTAACGCCTATACTTAATTTTCGTTTCACACGAATACGTAATATTTCTTTAAAGAACACATCTTCCATCCGGTTACTACCAAGGTCTGCAGGCAACTCAACAGAATTCAACCGTCCAAACCCGTAAACGTTTGTATTTCAAGTCTCTTATTGGCTAATCCTAGTCCAAGAGAATACGTGCATTTTACTAAACTTTTTCTGGCTGTTGATTGGCTATTTATTTAAACTTAACAGAACTTACATTATCGCTGCTCTAATCATGACTAGTAGAATTTAAACTCTCAAACTCATTATTTCCTCATTGTTAACAACGTTCTTCTTATTATTCTCACAGCTCTTACATTACTAAATTACGTAATGCATTCACATAACACTATTAAACATGTTTACAATAATATGAGCATATACAAGACTGTTACATACATTTTAAAGTTTATTACATACATATTGCTTCAAAGCGGGCTCTTATTGAATTTACATGTTACATACTTTAATTGAAATTATTCAAGTGTTAAAAATACTGCCTCATTTTTGAAATTGAATTTTTACTTTCTCCACCATTTACATAGCAGGCAGAGAAGGTATTAGATTTCATCCAAAATTGATACCGAGATTTCACTGGAAATGCATGTTTTGTGGCTTCCTGAACTAAAAAAAAGCATTGTGTGTGTATGTAAACAGCATAACTCAAAGGCGAGAAGTTGAAAAACACCTAACTTAGTATTTATGTTCAGTACCTTCCAAAGGTGCGGAACGACCATTTTCAATAATATCCCCCCACCCTAAACTACCTTTACATAGAAAATGTTTTCGATATATAGGATTTTTTTAAAAAAATTCTAACGATTATGATTAAAATACTATATATTAAAATATTTACATGGCAAATATAATATATACCTTGAATTCTCAGGGAATAGCCTATGAAGTTCTCTTCATTTGGAAGAAATTTTGTACAATCTTGGAAAGGTAGAATTAAATGACTGAAAAATTCAATACAAAAACCGGGATTTGCACCACGGATTTACTGGTCTCCGTCCGGCTACTTTAAACACCGAGCTACCATGGTAATATGCCAGCAGGACATTAAATTCTCCAACTGATTCGAATTTTTCCTGGCAAACCAAAAGGAGATCTCAAATTTTATTTAGATGACGTACCCCAATGGCGACTCATAATGTTTTAAGTACTTTAAGTCCCGGGCTTCATAGTTTCAACAACTATTAGGTCAATTAATGGAATTGATTGTTTTTCCACACAAGCCGCGTGTTGGATAAGGAAGTAGAGGAAGTATTGTATTCCACCCAAAAATGTTGTATCGAGATTTCACCGGAAGTAGATGTTTTGTGGCTCCCGGAATCCGAAAAGAAAAAACGAACTTTTAGAAAAGGCCTGTGTATTATCTGCGAACAGCATAACTCAAAAACGAAATATGTCATAAATGCATACCTTGTATTTAACTTCACCATTTTCCTAAGATACGATACAAAGTTTTCAGGAAAAATTCCTACTTTCCAAACTAACCTTTACATGGAAAAACTATGGTTATCTTAATTTTCTCTAAAATAGCTTAGCAGTTTAACAAAATACTACGTATTTAAGGAACACTTGGTAGAGATTTGGGTTCAAAAACTTGATTTATTGTGTTTTGCGTTAAGCAATTATAAATAGGGCGGTGCCGTGGCCGACTGTTTAGACCGCTCGCCTCTCACCGAGGCGCCCCGGGTTCAATCCCAGGGGCCCGCATGTGGGATTTGTGGTGGACAAAGTAGCGTTTGGGCGGGTTTTCTCCGGGTTCTCCCGTTTCCCCCGCCATTCATTCCACCAACTGCTTCATCATCACCTTTCCTTTCATCCATTTCACCATCATTTCGTTTCATCTACTTCCTTCCTCCCCATACCAGGCATCGGGCTGATCCCCCATCCTGGACGTTCTGTCTGATCCTTGAGTGTCTGCTCCTCGACGGGCCTCTGACCCAGGGCACCCGCCTGTAAGTCCTACATATGAGGAGGTTAAACAGATAATGAATGAATGAATGAATTATAAATAGTATAAGGAACATACTTATGCATTCTTTTTTTATTATTTGGACCTTTAAAGGGCTCTTATAGTTAGAGATGTTGTAGTATATTGGTATGTAATAATATGCTCATCTTGTTGTTTTTTGCCATTTCCTATAAGTTTTGTTTTTTAACCTTTGACTTTTCTCAAAGTCAATTTAAGTTAGAAGTTTGAAACTTTTTGTGGCTGTACAGAATATTTAGCTGCATTTACTAGGTTAAAGATTTTTATTCCAAACTACATGGTTTCTACCAAATAATTGTGGCAGTATTTTATATCACAACAATGTAAATGCCAGAGTGATTGTAGTGTAAATAAGCATTATTATATGACATTGATTGGAGATGTTTGTTAATTATAAGCATTGTTAGGAAATAAGTTTACAAGGCCTCACTAAAACTGACAATAAGAGCGGGTAACAATGAGCGAGGAGGTGAGTTGTTTACCAATTATTTGAGACAAGCAAATGACGTCAGATTAGCGCGCTTTTCTTAGAAATGGAGGGAATTTATTCCCTAGAGCATATGTGTTCGTAAGTTTGATTGGATATAAATATAGACGCTAATGTTGGCGCGTTTTATTAACCAATAGCAGCTCTGTTATAATGTTTAGGCATGTCAGGGTGAGGGAGTATAAATTCCGTGCCAGAGACAGGTTTCGTTCAGTCCAACAGAAGGATTCGCGGGTAATACGTCGCTCAGTACAAAATATCATACCACGGGTTACACGTCGCGTAGTTCAACGGAAGAATACATAAGTACACGTTACGCAATTCTACAGAATCTTTCGCGTTGTAAAGTTAGTTATAAATGTGAAATACGCGAATTAATAATGTGCAGCAAATAAGTGATTATAGTGATATTAGAAAATATAACAGTTTCAGTCTGGCGTGTATCAAGAGTCAATATGTGAAATTAATTAATTGTGAGGGTAATAAAAGTGTAAAAACAAATTCTTTTATCAGTGTTATCTTTCAGTAATAAATCCTTTCCGTTTACACACCCTGTTTAAGAGATTTGCTCGACTGAATAATAATAATAATAATAATAATAATAATAGCTAGCCGGAGGACAATGAACCCAAAATGCAAAATAATAAAACAATAACAGGCGCTCAGTAAAAATTAACAGTAAAAGATACTGCGACAAATTGGATCCCATACGTGGTGCAGATAAACATGAAGCATCTTCCAACTACCAACAAATATTCTGCTTCATAATACAAGTATAAAAATTACACGAAAATTACTTTCTTGTGACTATGTTCTAAAAATTAAATTATTGCTAGAAATGCACAAATAGTTAACCGGCTATCGTAAGCTACTGATAAAAGTCATAATAAAGTTGATAGACTTCTGATCTGTATTTTCAGAGAAAAGTGTACCTATATACGAAAGTAAATTTTTGTTTTTAGAAATGGTTTTAGTATATTTAAATATTTTTGTAATTAAAAGGTTTAAAGCTTGCTAAAATACTTGATACCCTATACTCAGAAAAACAGGAAAAAGTTCTTTGTTCTGGATGGTGTAATTCTAGAGAAAACTGCCTTTCTTTCAACTGCGAAAATGCGTAAAGGCACCCTACGATTTCTACAGCTGTCCTTAAGGTATTTGCATGGCAAATATAATGCATGTTTTGAATTTTTGGAAATCGCTTGTAAATTCCTTTTCAATCTGGGTGACTTTTGCATAACTGGTAAACCACTTCCTCCTCTTCTTCAACGGATAACCCTCGTCTTTGTAACTTACACCTCCAAAGACTTACAAGCCAATGTTTAGCCTCCGAGGAGCAAACAAACTCTGGATCATAGCACATCCAGGATGGGTGATCAGCCCCTTGTCTGGTATGGCAGTAAAGAAGAAGGAAATGAAATGTATTAATAAAAGGAATGATAGGAAAATTCACGGAGCAAATTATTCAACCCAGCATTCACCTAAAGACTGAGCAAATCCGCGAAAAACTTTTGGACAGTTTGGTAAGCCCGATTTAACACCGGGACTTCCCGATTGCTCGTCGTAGGCCTTAACTCGGCACCATCTCACTTGATTAAACAAAATAACTCTACACAATAATTGATTTCAAAGTAGAACATTTATTTCAAATAAAATTTTTGTAGAATAACCATTTCCGAGATATTCGTGTTAATGGTTTGAATTTTCAAATACTTTACACTTTCTCAACTTAAAATTGCCATTCTTGTTTTCTCGTGTTCATTGCAAAGAGAACGGAATTTCAAAGCTATCACATAACGACCGACTTTGAAGAGATTTGACTTTCGCTCTTAGCTTAATGTGCTTTGCTTATATCCACAACGAAATGCGTAATGATGCTTTATCCGTATTAACAAGAAGTGGATAGAATAAGCTTTTGTAAGAACAGGAAATAGAGAAAGTCAAGTGCATGCAAAATATCAGAATAGTAATAATATCAGAAATGATTTAGTTCATTTGTTTAAATTTAACAAGCCACAAACACAGTTTAGATGCAGACAGTTACTTTTCATACTTGGCAAATTTCTGAATATAATTTTTACTTTCTCTACCACACACTAAATAGGTAGAGGAGCCATTGCATTTCACTCAGAACATTCCATACGGAGATGCCACCGGAAATACATTTTTTGAGGCACACTGAATAAAAACATTTTTAGAAAAATGTCTGCATGTGTTTGTGCCTCTGAACAGCATAACTCAAAAACGAAAAGTCAGATAAATACCAAACTTGATATTTGAGTTTAGTTTCTTCAAGGATGCGACACGAAGATTTTCAGAAAACTTCACATGAAGCGTTTTTCGAAAATTTTTATTTTCTAAAAATGCCCGTAACGATTTAATTAAAACGCTATATATGAAAAAATGACAAATGTATGACAAATAAAATGTATATCTTGAATTTTCTGGGAATAGCTTAGGAAGGCTTTCTTATTCAGATGGAATTTTGTATAATCTTGTATAACCTGTAGACTTAAAGGATGGACAAAAGCATACGACATAAAAACGTAGATCTCTTTAAAAACAAATAATTTATTTAAAATTTGTTTTCCTGAGGCATACGTCGTTTCTGAGATAACCGTCATTAAGGTTTCGAATTGTTTATACTTGGCCATTTGTTTATTGGATTAAAATGTAGTAGATAGAAAAAAATTGGGTAAAACTAGTTTGTATTCCCACTGATTAACGGAAGTGGTAGAGAAAGTCATTCGAATTTATCACAAATGCTTTTCTTTGAAATTCTAAATTATTTCTTACTTTTTAATTTCAAGTATATATTTTATTTTCCTGGAGCAGACACGGAGACATTAGGAAGTGCACACGGAGCCCTTAAAGCTACACGTAGTATAGGTTGGGAAGTTGTTATAGACTCCTATTCCAAACACCTGCTGCATGGTTTGTACTGTCGCCTGTCATGCTAGAGATCGGGGTTAAAGATATTTTCACTTATTCTACTACTTAGCTGTAATAATAAGAAGAAATATTATATTCCATCCCAAAATTGGATTCTATTGCACAGGAAATATCCGTTTAATGATCCTCTGAGCCCAAAAGTGTTTAATAAAATGTTGTGCGTATGTGTGAACATCATAACTCAGAAACGAATTGACGGATACTTACGAAACTTGGTATTTGATTTCAGCGTTTCCAAAAATGTTACATAAAGTTAAATAGCCTTAATTTTTATGGAAATACAACATCCTTAAAATCGTTGCATGACAAGTAGAGAGCACAGTTTGTTTTTCCGGCGAATAGTCTTTGAAATCCTCTTCTTCTGAGTAAATAATTTATAACTTTATCTGTTAAAGCGTAAGAGGTAAACAAGATCTTAGTTTATAAAAACTATACATTTTTTGAAGATTACAATTTTGGGGCGTTTGCCACGGGATATTTGTGTTATTGGTTGCGATAATTAAAATATTTTATACTTTTGCGAAGTGATAATTCACAATACGTTTGTTCCTCAAGGTTATGCAAACAATGTATTTTGAAAGCCAGCATGTAGCAACCACTATTATAGATTTGACTATAGCTTCAGCCTTCTATATCCCTCTTGTACCTATAACGAAACGTGTAGTGAAACTATTACTGCAAACGTTTATATCGATTAACATAAAGAAAATAGAGTTTTTCTTAGAGTAGTTTGTGGGAAAGTGGTTAGAGAAAGGCACGTGAATGGAAAACATTAGATTTTTATTTATCTACAACTTAGGTCGGCGGCGCCGTGCCCGAGTGGTTAGACCGCTCGCCTCCCACCGAGGCAGCCCGGGTTCAATCCCAGGGACCTGCATGTGGGATTTGTGGTGGACGAAGCGGCGTCTGGGCGGGTTTTCTCCAGGTTCTCTGGTTTCCCCCGCCATTCATTCCACCAACTGCTCCATCATCACCTTTCCTTTCATCCATTTCACCAATATTTCGTTTCAACTACTTCCTTCATCCCATACCAGGCATTGGGCTGATCACCCATTCTGGATGCTCTGTCTGATCCATGAGTGTCTGCTCCTCGACGGGCCTCTGACCCCAGGCACCCGCTTGTAAGTCCTGGGGGGTGTAAGTCCTACATAAGAGGAGGGTAAACAGATAATGAATGAATACAACTTAGGTCCTTTAGCGTTTAGTAGCATAAATGTAAAAATTTTAAATACGTCCATTAACACATGTCAAGTTTAGTTTAGTCACCGCTTAAGATAGTTTTACAAATTAAAACAACACACAACGTAACGTTAAAAAATCTGATGTGTTACACTCGCACGACTTTCTCTACTCCTGTACAAACTATTTTTACAAACGCTTATTCTCCATATGCTTCATGATAATCCAGATATCGAGATGTCAATTTTATTGCTAACTTTCTTGTAGATGCAAGGGGAATATGGTAGCTTTTAAGCGATAGTCAAATCTTTTAAGCGCTGGTGGCGCATTCCATTCTCTTTGCATATCCAGGACAAAAAAACTGAATAACCAATTTGAGAAAAAGTATAAGTATTAGAAAATTTAAGGGACTAACAAGCAATATCTCTTATGGTTTACCAGTTATGCAAAAGTCGCTCACAATGAAGAATACTTTTGCAGACATTCCCAGAAAATTCGAGATATACATTTTATTTGTCATAAAAATATCTTAAACATACGATATTTTAATCAAAATCGTTAGAGCCATTTTTGAGAATATTAAAATTTTCGAAAAATTTTTCATGTAAAGGGTAATCTGGAGTGGGGGGATTTTCTTGAAAACCTTTGTGTCACATCTCCAAAAGATACTGAACCTAAATACCAAGTTTGGTATTTATCCGACTGTTTGTTTCTGAGATATTCTCTTCACATACACAGACACACACACACACACACGGACATGTTTCCTAAAAGGCTTTTTTTGGATTCAGGGATTCTGAAAATATGTATTTCCGGTGAAATTTCGGTATCGAATTTTTGGGTGGAATACAATACTTCCCCGACCTACTGTACGAAGTAGAGAAAGTAATAAAGCACATCTAGACAGCGACCTGATGTATGTAATGAATAGAAAGACGCAAAATATGAAGAAAAACTTCCCAAAATATGAAACGACTTTACAAATATATGAAAAGTTCAAGAAAAAATCCCAAAATATATGACTGTCCAGGTTTACAACTGTTACTTCTCTCATTTCTCACTGTCACGGTTTGGATCTGGTTTAGCATTCACTGAGAGTCACTTAGTTTACACTTCTCTAATATAAACTTATTCATCTTCCCAGTCTCTTCATTTTCTTCGTGACGTAGCCTCTTATTCCTGATAGTTCAGTCGCTATGGAGTCCAACACAGGACCGCTACAATCTCTCGCTCTGCAATAGCACTCGCTTTACGTCACAGCAGTCATCAACTCACTCGAAGAACTGCACTTGATGTCGCAGCAGAATCGCGTTTACCAACTTATTGACCGAATCAAATGACTGACGCCTCTCGCGAGAACGCTCGCTATGGATTCTTCTAGAACTATCTGGACACACGTTCTAAAGGCTGGGGAAAATAATCTTCTATAAGATATTGGTTATCTGCCGATAGCGCTTCTGGCGTTTACGCCGGCGAAAGCGCCACTTGCTTTGTTTATCTTCGATTGCCTCGCGCCAACCTCCCAATAACCTTAGATCATAGGCACCTCGTCAGATATAACGAAATGCATATTTTAAAGCCCAAATATCATATACTTCTACGGTTTGGAGCAGGTTCAGTTCATTAGTTTAAAAAAATAAGTATTGTAGGTGTTCTACATATTTAATAATAAGACATCAAATTTAATACAACGAATTATATGGAGTCTATAGATTTTGTGAAAACCTTAAACCTATAAAAAGTAAAAAGGATATAGCGGTTACTTTGTTCTTGCCTATTACTAATTACAACATGCAACTAAAGAGTTGTTTCCCTACAGTAAAAACTCTTCAATAATAGCGAGCATAATTTCGCGGGTCACATCACATAAAGCAGCGAATGCAATTTTTTTTATAACGGGGGCACATTAACTGTCAGAGAATGAATTCAGGAAAAAGCCATATAAGTTTAAGTCAGGAACAATAAACTCGCAAACACGAGGCGCACGGATCACGTTAGTTTTTAAGCACAGTGTTTCACTGAATCAGAATCCACTCATAAATGTTAATCAAGTGATGTAATTAAATAGTTTACCGGTGATTAGGCTTTCATTATTAGTCTCAGCTGTAATGTAACTTATAGGTAACTGTGTTGAAACGTGTTACATTAAGTATTTTTACTTTCTCTACCACGTGTAGTAAGTAGGGGAAGTATTGTATTCCGCCAAATATTCGATATCGAGATTTCACCGGAAATACATGTTTCGAGGACCCTGATCCAAAAAATCACTTTTAAGTCTGTGTGTGCCTGTGACCAGCATCACTAAAACACGAAAAGTCGGATAAATACCAACCTTGTACTTATGTTCAGTACCTATCAAAAATGCGATACGAAGATTTTCAAGAAAATCCATGTACCCTAGGCTACCTTTTACATGGAGAAGTTTTTTTAAAAAAAATGTATTTTCTCAAAAATTGGTGTAACGATTTTGATTAAAATCTTGAATTTTCTGGGAATATCCCTAAAAGTCCTCTTCATTTTGAATGACTTTCGCATAACTGGTAAACCGTAAGAGATAAACAAAATTTTACTCCACAAAAAGTGTACATCTCATTAAAATACACAATTTGTCATATACATTTTTTTTGGACGAGTGAACCATTTAGGAGACATTATACTTTTTCTGAAATGGAAATTAGTTATTCCTTTTTTATATATCCTGGACATGCAAAGAGAATGAAATGCTTCCCATATCAACCAGCTCTTAAAATATTTAACTATCGCTTAAAGCCTACCACATTCCTCTGTATCTACAAAAAATTAGCAATAAGATAATTTCTGCAAATTTTTATTTCGATTAATATGAAGTAAGTGGAGAATAAGCATTTCTAAAAATAGTTTGTACTACAGTAGGGAAAGTCATATGATTGCAACAGTAAAATTTTTCTAAACGTGTTTCGTAGAAAACTGCTCGAATAGAATATCTGAAAAGCCCGGTTTGTTGCTAACAGAAATTAATTTAAAAGCATAAATCGCAAACTTTACAGAATATGAAGATTTTCCTAAAAATATTGTAACGCAGTAGCTATGGTCTAAAGTTATCAGGAGGTCGGAGATAAACCAAGATAAGTCGCGTTCTCACCCGGCGTAAACACCAGAAGCGCTGTCAACAGATAACCAGAATCTTCCAAGTTTATTCGTCCCCTCGCCTCCAGATGGTTGTTGAATTTTCTGTGGAAGATTCCATTAGTTATAAAAGCGAACATTCTCGCGGGAGTAGTTAGAATTGGTCAGTCAGTGAGTGAGCGAGATAGCGAGTGCGTTTCTGGTGAGACGAAAAGTGCCGTTCTACGAGTGAGTTAGTGGCGACTGCTGAGACGTGCAGAGTGCTACTCCCGGAAGAAGAGGCTATGCCACGCAGGAGTTGAAGTGAGCAAAATTGAACTAATTTTCATTAGGGAAGTCTTGGTCAAAGTTAAACCAGATAAAAGCAGTGAGAACTAAGCGGAGTGATAGTTGAAAAACTGGACAAAATTACCGTATTAAAATCTTACATAAATATGAAATTATTTGTAAACATGCACTGAATTATACATACAGCAAAGTGTAGAAATACTTGTTCTCATAATAATAATAATAATAATAATAATAATAATAATAATAATAATAATAATAATAACAAGCATGTTTTGGAATATAAGATTTCATATTTTGTGTGTTTTGTAGTAAGGAATCATGTAATATCAGTTGACTACTTAAATTCCAAGAAAGCAACTGAAGATTTTCAGTTAAGAATGTTTAAAAATTCTAAGTGAATACTCATGCATGTAATTTGTTCGGAATGTAAAGTAACTTTAGTGTAGTTTATATTGATAATCTGCTACAAATGTACGATTTTCACGACTGCTTACTAAAATATTGTAACGTCCTACCTTAGAGTGGATAAAGACATTACAATTTGGAAGCATAGCAGGAGGTAGGGCTGGAAAGCAACTGACACAATTGCAAAAAAATCTGATGTGTTCCACTCACATGACTTTCTCTACTTTTGTACAAGCTATTTTTACAAACGCTTATTCTCCATACGCTTCATGTTAATCGAGATGTTAATCTTATTGCTAATTTCCTTGTAGGTGCAACGGGAATATGGTAGACTTTAAGCGATAGTCAAATCTTTTAAGAGCTGGTTGCTATGTGGCGCATTCCGTTCTCTTTGCATGTCCAGTACATAAAAAAATGAATAACGAAATCTCATTCGAGAAAAAGTGTTGGAAAATCTAAGAGGATAACAAGCAACATCTCGAGAATGGTTCACTCAACAACAAAAAATGTGTATAACATAAATTGTGTATTTTAATTTTTGTGTAGTAAAATTTAGTCTATCTCTTATGGTTTACCAGTTATGCAAAAGTCGTTCACAATGAAGAATACTTTTGGAGACATTCCCAGAAAATTCGAGATATGCATTTCATTTGTCATGAAAATATCTTAAACATATGCTATTTTAATCAAATTCGTTAGAGCCATTTTTCAGAAAATTAAAATTTTTGAAAATGTTCCTTGTAAAGAGTAATCTAGGGTGGGGGGATTTTCTTGAAAACCTTCGTGTCGCATCTCTGGAAGATACTGAACCTAAATAGCAAGTTTGGTGTTTATCCGACTGTTCGTTTCTGAGTTATACTGTACACAGACACACACACGGACATGTTTAAAAAAATGATTTTTTTTGGATTCAGGGGGTTTCAAAATTGTATTTCCTGTGAAATCTCGGTATGGAATTTTTGGGTGGAATACAAAACTTCCCCTACTTATTATACGTAGTAGAGTAATTAAAAACGATAACATAAATTTAATATAATAAACGAGTAGAGACAATGAAAGTGGGCAAGCAAGCGAGTTTTAGAAATAAGTATTTGAGAATTAATTAAGAGAAGGTTGCCTAATAGCATAGAGCAGATGTTACGCTGGATCTGATCTTGGCAGCGCCTCCGGTCGCACCTGAGGTTGTTCCTATCAAGACTGCCATGCCCTTAGATTTATAGAAGGCTTTTCATGTTGTAGATAGACCACTCCACACAGGACATGGCCATATATGGAGATATAACCTCTATTCTATGAGTTGGCATCAACAACCCACATAATACCACAGAAAATGACTAGTGCTAAACGACGACTTACTGTGCATTCTGAGTTGCACCATATGAAGTAAAAATGCAAGAAATAAGCTTCACATGAACCAAATTCTAAAGAAAAGTCAGTTTTATGAAAATAATTTAACTTAACTCGACCCATACGTTACAATATACATCAGATTCCGAGGCAGAAAATGTTGCGAACGCACCTTAAATGAAAGGCTATGTTATAGATCTGTGCTCTGTAGCACAGAAGCAGAAGTATTACCTAGACGGGTGTATTTTTGGGCTAACAAGCTCAAAACCATGTAACTTAACCCCTTTAATTGCTGTTTTGTACTATTATTAGCTTCATTAACTTGGATGTTTTTAATGACCAATACGATAGTTAAAAGCCGTACCTAAATAAAGCCAATAAAATATACAGTTCTGTCACAACTTTAACAACAGGAAAAATAGTGAAATTCGAGGGTATTCATAATGACACTATGGTCCAAGGATTTCAGAATAATGATTAAATCTATAAGCGGTAAACAAACTGAGATGGCTTCGCAGTAGTGTGTGAGTTTCGCATTAGGGAGGTCCCTGGGCGAATGTTTAAGTTATGTATTCTACCACGGATTATCTTTGATTTCATTTCCATCTTTCTTGTTTGTTTGTCTCCAAGGCTATGGTTCAGTCGGTGCCGGGCAGATGGCACAGAGGCTTGCGATTTGGAAATTCTTCTCACTGTTGGGTCGTGTTTCCTCGCTTCCTCTAGAGGGACGTCTCGGAGCGCCCTCTCCTTGGGCGGGTGGTCAAGCCTGAAAATGTGAGGGAGCTCTGCGCCTCTCTGTCGACTTGCACCGGCTTCTCTGCAGCCCCTCTGCAGCTCCCTCACCTCATCCGTTCCTCCCGGGGATGTGTGCGCAAAAGATCCATTGTGGGTAGAGGTGCTAGGATCCCCTCCGTTAACAAGTCCTATCCTGTCCCTATAAGCATTAAAGGTCAGCTAAAGTTTCTACCTACAATAGGCATCAGAACCCAATGGAATATCATTACAACAATAACAATAGCTTCAGTCATACAGTTCAAAATTAGTCCTCTAACCTTTCACTAGTAAGGTTCAAGACTGCCCCTGCGGGCAGTGTTTAGGGTTGAGAATATGGTTTGTTGTATTGTTATTTGCCCCACGCTTTGGGTGTCAATTTGAAGTAGGTTGTATTGAAAGAGTTGTATTATATTTCAACTTTTGGGAGCCGAAATTGAAGTTGGTTGCAACCGCACGTATAGTACCCGCTTTCCGGTAGCCTTCGCCCCAAATGTACTTTCCGGTGGCCTTTGCCCCTCCCCAAAATTTAAAAATATTAGCTTTGTAATTTGACTGTTTCTTTAAATATTATATATTTATGTTTGCCTCGGCCACGTCAGTATTATTGTTAGAGACATGTTTCTATTTGCAGGGTTGTGGTGCGGCTGAAGAATGTAGGCTTACACAGATTATAATTTTACTTCACTCCTTTACTTCCACTCGAATTAAATAACACTTCACTGATATAGAGAGAGCTATGAGATTTTTTTTATTAATTACTTGCACTTTTTAACACGTAAAGCTATTTTCGTCTCACACAAATACGTTTTAAATTTCTCGAGCACATTATTACACATGTATACAATAATACAACATATACAATGACTGTAATATACACTTTTAATATATTGTTACATACACATATTGCTTTAAGGTGGGCTGTTATTGAATTTATATATACTATTAATTTCAATGAAATCATTTAAGTTTTAAAAGTACTGCCTCAGGGTTCGGGCTTTCTAACTCAGAGCACTTGGTTGGAATGAGGAATTTTCGTTTAACCAGAATTATTCCCTATGCTTTGCAGAGTCTGGAACTATGAATGTGGGAATAAATGCGAGTATTCTTGGTAGTAAAATGTAATAAAACCCAGTGTAAGGAAACCTAGTGAAAACTTCATCAGTGGTTTTTCAAGTCAAACTCCCCATATGATAATAGAAGTTAAAGGGGTTTACACGGCGAAACAAAAATAATCTTATGTGATGTATTCACATACTCTCCATCGTCTATTAGTGGGTATACAAACCATTTATACTAAACATATTTTTCTATCTCCTACATTTTAACCCAAATAAAACGTTGCAGGGATAGCTACATTACACATTTCGTTATAGATGCAAAGAGACCTGCGATAGTCAAATCTTTTAGAACTGGACGCCACACAGTGGCCATGAAATTGCAGGCTCTTTCCATGCAATCGAGAGAAACAATTGAATGACGACAGGACTTCAAGATAAACACAAGTATTGAACAATCGAACCATTAATAATGGATATCTTAGAAATGCGGATGCCATTTCTGAATGAAGAGGACCTACAAGCTATGCCAAAAGAAATCAAGATATTCGTTTTATTGTTCACGTAAATATTTTTAATATATGGTACTTTAATCAAAATTATTATTCTTTTTTAGAGAATAAAACATTTCTAAAAATCTTCGATATAAATAGTAGTATGGGGTGGGGGATTTTCTCGAAAATCTTCGTGTCGCATCCTTTAAAGCTAAATACTAAGGTTGGTATTTATCCGACGTTTTGGTTTTGAGTTATATTGTCCAGACATACTCACACGTGTGCAGGTTATAAAAATGCTTTCTGTGGATTCAGGGGGCCTCAAAACATGCATTTCTGGTGAAATCTCGATATCGAATATTTGGGTAGAATGCAATACCTTCTCTACCTAAAAGGTATATTATAGAGAAAGGTAAAGGCAAAGGTACGTATTACGGACAGATATCCGGAACAGACGTAGACCTCCGCACCAGGTCAGTCGGCCCTTTTTGCTTCCAACGTGACCCCTGGGAGGGAAGGATGAGGGGTCACACCCGAAGGGTGACCAGATCTGAATGCCGACGGGCGCAAGCATTGCTGGGTCCCTAACGTTTCCGGATAGAACGGATCCGACGCCGCACGGTTGCTGTCCACAAGCTTCAAGTTCCACCGGAATGGAGCCCCACGCTGAGGAGAGACCTGGCTGAGTGGTACGCACCGGCGCCAAGGAAGAAAGATTTTCAGAGTGCAAACCACCTCCCAGCCGCAACCCGCCGAACACCGTCTCCTGGTCCTTCAACCCTGTAACAGATGAGAAGGGTACACGAAATGAGAGGAACGATAGTCGTCCTAGAAGATGAACCACCCCAGATGAACCACCTGGTGACCTGGAAAACCAAAAACCATGGGCCAGATTGGGTGAACTCCGGGGATCGAACCCGGAATCTTCCGAAAGTGGGCTGCAGACGTAACCACCTTAGTCATGTCGCTCGGTTGTGATAGAGAAATCAATTGTTTGTTCAAGTAACCACTTAGTTATAGTAAGTGAGGAACTAGTGCATTACACCCAAAAATTCAGTACAAAGGTTTTACACAAAATATAGCTTTGATGCTCCCTCAGTCAAAAAAAAGTGTTTTGGTTAAACGTCCGTGCGTGTGTGAACGGTGCGGCTAGTATTTAATTTCAACATCTTCCAAGGATGTGACACAAAAATTTTTTTGGGAAATTCCATCAACCCAAACTAAATTTTACGTGGAAAATGTTTGCTTATGTTTGATTTTCTCAAAAATAACTTAACAATTTTGATAAAAATAGTGATAAAATGTACATATTCAATTTTATGCGAATGTCCTGTGACATTCTACATTCTGAATGGCTTTTGTACAATTGGGACTGTCAAAATGTTACTACATAAAAATTTAGGCCTTTTTAAAGCACAAGATTTATTTCTAATAAACGTTTTATGTAGTTATTCGGATTTCAGGTTCTTGCTATTCGTTTTTTTCTCGTGGTTAGGCAAGCACCTTGGAATTCCAAGGCCATTACATAGTTACATGCTTTTCAAAACTGTGACTCGCCTTAGTCTACTGTAGTCCTTCTTATACCTACAACGAAATGTGTTAAGTGTTGCTTATCTTGATCCATAAGATCTAGAGAGAAGAATAAGCTTTTGCAAGAGGTTTGTAGAAGACTGAGTAGAGAAAGGCAGTGATGGCAGCATACCAGAATCCTTTATGTAAGGAATTAGAAAAGTAAACTTTGATCATAGAAGAATATGTTGCGTTACAATACATCATATGTATGCATACTATAGGTGGACAAATGCTTGCCCATATTGGAATACAGCTGTTTATATTGATACTGGCAAATCTAGCCCCACCCTCTGCAAGCGTGACCTTCTCGGGCATAATTCTAACGGCTGGTTCTTTAGGGCTGAACTGCCAGTCGGTAGAGCGTGAGACTCTTAATCTCAGGGTCGTGGGTTTGAGCCCCACGTTGGGCTGCAATTTGAAGTAGATTTGTTTATATTTGATGTTAGCTCCACGTATAGACGTTAATTTTTAAGATTTAGTTGCGTAATATACTGCTATGATGTATTTTTGTTGCTACACTCCAAGTTTAAAAATATTATATTAACTTTGTTATTACACTGCTTCTATACATAGTATTTATGTTTATGTTTGCCTCGGTTGCGTCAGTATTGTTTTAGAGACACGTTTATCTTAATCAGGGTGTGGTGCGACAAGAATGTAGGCTTACACAGATTTTAATTTTAAATTCACTTTTTTTATTACTCCTTGACACAAATTAAATAGCACTACACTGATATCAGTGGCTGTGAGATTTTTTTATGTAATACTTGTACATTGTTAACGCGTATATTTAATTTTCGTTTTACATGAATACGTAATGTTTCTTTAGGGAACACATCTTCCATCCAGTCGCTACCAAGGTCTGCAGGCAACTGAACATATTTCAACCGTCCAAACCCGTAAACTTCTGTATTTCAAATCTCTGTTTGGCTAATCCTAGTCCAATAGAATACCTGCATTTAATTAAAGCTTTTTCTGACCGTTGATTGCCTATTTTTAAACCGTCACAAAATTTACATTATTGCTGCTCTAATCATAACTAGTAGCATTTAAACTCTCAAACTCATTATTGCCTCAAGGTTACCTCATTGTTACCTCATTGTTAGCAACGTTAAACTTATTATTCTCACAGCTCTTACATTGTTAAATTACGTAAGGCATTCACATAACATTATTGAACATGTTTATAATAATATAAGCATATGAAATTACTGTTACATACATTTTTACAAATTATTACATACATATTGCTTCAAGGCGGGCTGTTATTGAATTTACATATTATATAATTTAATTGAAATTATTCAAGTGTTAAAAATACTGTCCACGTTCTCACTACCGGAGTATTGTTAAACATTCATGCATTCATTATCTGTTTACCCTCCTCTTATGTAGGACTTACACCCCCCAGGACTTACAGGCGGGTGCCTGGGGTCAGAGGCCCGTCGAGGAGCAGACACTTATGGATCAGACAGAACATCCAGGATGGGTGATCAGCCCGATGCCTGGTATGGGATGAAGGAAGTAGATGAAACGAAATGTGGGTGAAATGGATGAAAGGAAAGGTGATGATGGAGCAGTTGGTGGAATGAATGGCGGGGGAAACCGGAGAACCCGGAGAAAACCCGCCCAGACGCCGCTTCGTCCACCACAAATCCCACATGCAGGTCCCTGGGATTGAACCCGGGCCGCCTCGGTGGGAGGCGAGCGGTCTAACCACTCGGCCACGGCGCCGCCTTTATTGTTAAACATGCAGCTGGTAATTATCTAAGATGCCATGGAAACTGATAAAATACAATTAACAGTGGTGGTGGTGGTGGTGGTGGTGGTGGTGGTGGGGGGATTGATTTCTTTTAACTTCAGTTGAGTGAACAGTAGTCTCAATTACTAGCAAAAGCGGTAGCGAAAGTTCTGCAACGCCATAGTAACATGCTTTCAGGCCAAACAGAGATAATCTGTTGTAGAGTTGCTGCTTTTAGCACAGCAGTTTGATCATTTTGAGCTACAGCGCCTTAATTTTTTTGTCAAAGCCACAACTCCCTTATATGCACTGAACACGGTATTATCCTTTTGAGCAGAAACGGCGCATGACGTTTCAAGGGTAAGTTTTATCAGCTGTGAGCTTTCTCAATCGTTGCTTTGTCTTCGTGTTGTGAAGTATTTCGACAATACGTGTATTGTGTGTGGTTTCCTTAGGAATGTTATTCTTTTATTAATCCACGGAAACGCCTGCCAACAAATTCACCTTGAACAGCGTATTTTTATGCATGCTACATACGCGAAAACTGAATCATGTAGTCAGGTGTGTAGACAATTTCAACAGCAATTTCCTGGTTATCCAATTCCGTATAGAGATGTTTGCTCAATAAATTTAGAACAACGGGATCGCGAAACGCTAGAAAAATAAAGCGTATAGGAACAATCCCTGGGTGCTTAAGGAAACGTTAAAGCAGAAATTACGATGATAATGCAAAAACAACTTATGCGTGTGAATGGTAATTTCATCCGACGATATCAAGAATATCTTCGCGCAGACAGACACCACATTCAACAGTACTTGCAAAAAGGTCAGTACTCATTAAATGTATGTTACACTCGTAAGTAAATAGGAGTTACGGGATGGCAAACTCCGCAGTTTAGTAGACCGTGTGCGGAGCACGCATTCAGGTGATCTGCGGCCTTGTCATAAAATAAATTTAGTGTGTAAATCAATTTCATTATGCGGATTGTGGATTCTGAAGGGTGTCTAGCGATGATGAATAAGGTAATATATGTATTTTGTGTTGCATTAACGTTTAACAATAAAGTAATATGCTTGCAACCACTCCTCTTCGTACTCCTTGCAATTTTCTACGTGGCAACTGTCACTTACCGCCATAGTTTGTGTCAGAGACTATAATTACAATAACTTTGTCCACTTTTCGCTTTCATTTTACTGATGCGATTTAGTTCAATTTTAGCCATACTTCATTTTTGTGACTGCACGTAACACAGAACTGAAACATACGCGAAGTCGCCTCTTTTATCGCCCGCTTCACTCGCTGGGGTGTGGACCACAAGACTTCTCTAATCCGTAGGAGTAGATGTGCTCACTGTATGTCACAACCTCTCTTAGAACAGCACTTGATGCATTAACTCACTATCTCACTGACGGAACCACTCGCAAGCAAGCTCGCTTATATATAAACGCGAGAGTTTCTGAAAAGTTCGAGATAGAGGGGAAAGAAGCTTCCAGAAAAGTATGGTTATCTCTCGATAATGCCTCTGGAATTTACGTTAGGTAATATAGCCACTCCGTATCCTCATTTCTGAAGTAGGTGTTGTATTTGTATTGTATTGTAGTTCTACTGTTGGGGAGCCAAACTTAATGAAGTATCTGTAACACGTATGGTACAAAGTTTGCGGTGGCCTTCGCCCCAAGTTTAGGAATCAACCTCGTAATTTTATGTTTCTTTTAAATACTATATACTTATGTTTGCCTCGGCTGCGTCTGTATTAATTTGTAGAAACCTGTATCTCTTTGCAGGCGGTGATGCGGCTAAAGAATGTATGCTTACACAAATTATAATTTTTGCTTCACTCCATTTATTTATCGTTCACACGATTAAATAACACTTCAGTTATATAGAGAGCTGTGAGATTTTTATTAATTACTTGGCATTTTTAACACGTAAACTTTATAATATTCTCGCCGTAATGAATTTTGTTTCACACTGAATACGTATTTAGCTGCTTGTGAACTCGTATAGCCTCCGATTTTGAACGCTGTCTACTAGCGACTGGCGCATGAATTTGTACAATTAGCCCTATTTCAGTTTCTGATTGGCTAATCCAACTCTAATAGAATACTTTCGTTTAAATTAAGATTTTCGTTGTTGTTGATTGGCTATTAATAAACTGAATTACATTATTGTTGCTTCAAGAATTACTAGTAGCATTATTAAATTTTGGAAATCCATTACTGCCTCAAGGTTACCTCATTGTTAGCAACTTTCGGCCTGCACTCTCACAGCTCCTACGTTATTAAATTACATAATACATCACATAAAATTATTATACATGTACATACTAAAAATAAACATAATACAATGACTGTTACACACATTCTATATATTATATTATACGCATATTGCTTTAAGGCGGGCTGTTATTGAATTTATATTATATACTTAGATTGAAATCATTTAAGTGTTAAAAATATGATGTGTTACACTCACATGACTTTCTCTACTCCTGTACAAACTATTTTTACAAACGCTTATTCTCCATATGCTTCATGTTAATCGAGATATTATTCTTATTCCTAATTTTCTTGTAAGTGCACGGGGAATATTGTAGTATTTCAGCGATAGTCAAATCTTTTAAGAGCTGGTTACTATGTGGCGCATTCCATTCTCTTTGTATGTCCAGGACATAAAAAAATGAATAACGAATTCCCATTTGAGAAAAAAGTATTGGGAAATTTAAGGGAATAACAAGCAATATCTCGAAAATGGTTCACTCAACAAAAAAGTATATGACATAAATTGTGTATTTTAACGCGATCTACATTTTTGTGTAGTAAAATTTTGTCTATCTCTTATGGTTTACCAGTTATACAAAAGTCGTTCACAATGAAGAATACTTTTGGAGACATTCCCAGAAAATTCGAGATATATATTTCATTTGTCATGAAATATCTTAAACATAGAGCCATTTTTGAGAAAATTTACACGTTCCATGTAAACGGTAATCTGGGGTGGGGGATTTTCTTCAAAACCTTCGTGTCGCATTTCTGGAAGATACTGAATCTAAATACCGAGTTTGTTGTTTATCCGACTGTTCGTTTCTGAGTTATGCTGTTCACAGACACACAGACACACACACGGACATGTTTCCAAAAATGCTTTATTTTGGATTCAGGGGCCTCAAAACATATATTTCCGGTGAAATCTGGGTATCGAATTTTTGGGTGGAATACAAAACTTCCCCTATTTACTATACATAGTAGAGAAAGTAAAAATACTGCCTCATTTCTAATCGGCAGTTTATTATAGACGGTACGTTAAGAATTTGGGCTCGAGTGGATTAAAGTTGGATATACTTTTAAAAGATTTCTTTATCAGTTAAACCTATTTTATTCCCCTTGTACATATCACAAATATTTATCTGATCAACGTGAGGCATCAACGTTATTAATACGAGATAAACCTTATTCCTCAATGTCTAATATGTGGAATACAGAAATTTAGAAAATGTCTGCAAAAGTTTACGAGGGGTTTTTAAAGTTAGTACCGTTTTAATATTTTGCCATCTCGCGCTGCAGTCGCTTTTTTGAACAGTGTGATCACTTCCTCCATTCATTAGGAAGCCAGACGCGGCTGTGAACAATCGTCACTTTCTATTTTAGAGCGTTTCGAAATGCTTGAAACAATCGAACGATCCGCCGACTGTGAATTCAAATCAATGATTCGTTTTTTGAATGAGAAATGTTACGCCAGCAAATATTCATCGCCAATTGTGTAAGTTTTATGGGGAACTAATGAGTGACAATGTCCTGTCACACACAGCCAAACATGCTCAAGATCTGATCGCATCATTTGTTTGGGAATAATTCGACTACCCTCCCTACAGTCCGGATTTGGTACCAAGCGATTTTCGTCCTTTTCATCTGAAGAAATTCCTTATTGGAAAACATTTCACGACGAAATTGTGAAACAAGAATGCGTACTTGACTTTCACCACAGACGACATCGTTCATTGACGAAGGCTTAGACAAACTGACTTCCCTTTGCGACAAGTTCCTGAATAACGTGGTGACTATGTGGAAAAGTAGTGTAAGGTAATAAGGATAAAGTAATCGGGAAATAATGTTCTGCTATTTTTGGAAAAATTATCGGTAGTTAATTAAAAAAACACCCTCGTATGGTAAACGTATTCCAAAGCTAGTGAATTTTCCTTGTAGCTCTGATGGTTCGTGATGCTTTAGCCGCCATCATTTACTTTCTGCCTTTTGTTTGTGTTTTTTTTGAACTGGCCGTCCTGGGGCACGGATTAGTCGGTCTGAGGCCGAACAGTGGTATGGTTTGAACTATTGATTTACTTCTGCTGTCAGATTACGATGCTTGTCATTATTTATTTGTGAATCTGTAGCTTTGAAGCGGATTATAGCAGAATTGATTCGTGCAGTTAGACGGGGAGACTGCACTGAGAGCTGAAATATTCAGAGCATTATCGGCGAGGTCTGGAGCCTGAAGTCTGAACTTCACACTGCGTGGGAGTCTGGTTTCGGCTGCAAACTTTATATTTCATTTAATAATGGCTAAGGGTTTTGCTCATGCGCAATAATACTGCGCGCAGCCACAGAGATTTAGTCTATTAATTGTCTACTATTGTTGCTAGACGTTTCTAAA
Source organism: Deroplatys truncata (assembly GCA_030765065.1). NCBI lineage: Eukaryota > Metazoa > Arthropoda > Insecta > Mantodea > Mantidae > Deroplatys > Deroplatys truncata. The sequence continues at coordinate 164,133,661 of CM060980.1, forward strand.
TAACCTGTAAATAGGTTACTTAAGGTTAATTTTTGCTTTCTCCGTTACTTGCCTATAGCAAGTATGGGAAGTATTGCAGTTCAGCCAAACATTCGATAACAATATTTCTTAGGAAATACACGTTTTGATACATCTTGAATCCAAAAAAGCAGCCAAAAAGCATTTTAGTACGATTTGTCAAAAAAGTCATCCAACTTAAACAACCCTTTATATGAAAAAAAAGTTTTATTTTTCTTTGATTTTATGAAAAATGGCTCCAACGATTTTCATTAAAATATCACGAGTGTCCAATTTGTTTTAACTGTCGCTTCACCAGGTTCTCATTGTCACTCCATTAATGTGATCTAGTTCAGCATTAATTGTACTTCATTTAGGTCACACTATCACTTAACCAATATGATCTAGTTAAATTTTTACTCTGACCTCACTTCACTAACATGATCTAGTTTGATTTTAACTATCACTTCACTTTCCGTAGTGACGAACTGCGTAATGAAATACGCCCGAAGCTACCTCCTCTTCGGTCCTCTTCACTCGCTGGGGAATCGAACACGACTCCTTCAATCTCCCGCGGTAGTAGCATTCGTTGTACGTCGTGCTGTTATCACAAAATCATTTATAAAACCGTACTTGATGCATCAGAAATGCACTCACCAACCCATTAGCTAACTCGCGAGAACGTAGACTTATATAGGCGATGGAATTATCCATAGAGTTCCAGAATGTTCGAGAGTCGGGAAGAACGGAAACTTACAGAAGGTTTTGGTATTTACGCGAATTTCTTACCAGGCGTCACAATACGTTTAAGATATTTTAATGACAAATAAAATTAATAACTTGAATTTTCTGGGAATAGCATGTGAACTCCTCTTTATTCTGAACTACTTTTGTATAATTTCAAAACCGTAAGACATAAAGAAAAAATTTCTACACAAAACTGTGGATCTCGTTGAAGCATGCAATTTACGTAGTGGTGGTTTCCTATTTTTAATAGTTTTTTATCCTTTTAATTTTTACTTTCTCTACTACGTATAGTAAGTAGGGGAAGTGTTGTATTCCACCCAAAAATTCGATATCGAGATTTTAACAGAAATACATGTTTTGAGATCCCTGAATCCAAAAAAGCATTTTTGAAACATGTCCGTGTATGTGTGTCTGTGAAAAGAATAACTCAGAAACGAGCAGTCGGATAAACACAAGACTTGGTATTTAGGTTCAGTATCTTCCAGAGATGCGACACAAAGGTTTTCAAGAAAATTCCCCCACAGCAGATTACCCTTTAAATGGAACATTTTTCAAAAATTTTAATCTTCTCAAAAATTGCTCTAACGATTTTGATTAAAATATCATATGTAAGATATGTTCATGACAAATAAAATGCGTATCTTGAATTTTCTGGAAATGTCTCCAAAAGTGTTCTTCATTGTGAACGACTTTTGCATAACTGGTAAATCATAAGAGATAGACAACATTTTACTACACCAAAAATGTAGATCGCGTTAAAATACACAATTTATGTCATATACATTGTTTTTGTGCAGTGAACCATTTTCGAGATATTGCTTGTTATTCTCTTAGATTTTCCAATACTAATACTTTTTCTCAAATTCGTTATTCATTTTCTTTATCTTCGTAATGCAAAGAGAATGGAATACTCCACATAGCAACCAGCTCTTAAAATATTTGACTATAGCTTAAAGCCTACCAATTCCCCCTGCATCTACAAGAAAATTAGCAATAAGGTAAGCATCTCGATATCTCGACTAACATGAAGCATATGGGGAATAAGCGTTTGTAAAGATAGTTTGTACAAGAGTAGAGAAAGTCATGTAAGTGTAACACATCAGATTTTTAGGTCGATATTTTCCATTTTAGTATACTCTATGTATACACTTAAATTTTGGTTTCCTAATATGTGCTCAATTCTTTCATTAATTTCATTTTCACAGCGTATTTCCTTCTCATAATTTATTGAATATAGCGTATCATCTATGTTACTTTGAATCGGATTTATTAAGAACCAAAGAAGCACACACTATTTTACACTTTCTCTTCAACATACGACTCAGTTTTCCGGCATGATAGCCTCTCCTTAATGCTTTCCTAATACCACGCGAAAGTAAGCGATTGTAATCAATATTAGTGGCACAGCTTCAATCGATCTGCCGTTTATCAGAAAATAAGGTTGGTCATATGCAGTATTTTTACTAGTACCTCCATAAGTGGGGAGGTATTGTATTCCACCAAAAAATTCGATACCGAGATTTTATCAGAAACACACCTTTTTAGACTCCCTAATGCAAAAAGTAATCATTTTTAGAAAAAAGGTCTCTGTGTGAGTTTGTGAGTATGTGTCTCTGAGCAGCATAACTCAAAAAATCTGATGTGTTACACGCACATGACTTTCTCTACTCTTGTACAAGCCATTTTAACAAACGCTTATTCTCCATATGCTTCATGTTAATCGAGATATCGAGATATCTTATTGCTAATTTTCTTGTAGATGCAAGGGGAACATATATTTACAAGGGCAATATAGAAATACGTAGCCGTTAAGCACATGCATATATCTTAATAGCTGGTTGCTAGGTGCAGCACTATTCCCTTTGCCACAGATAATACACTTTGCATATCCAAGGCAAAAAACTGAATAACGAATTCCCATTTGAGAAATTAAGTATTGAAAAATTTAAGGGAATAAGAAGCAATATCTCGAAAACGGTTCACTCAACAAAAAAAATATATATGACATAAATTGTGTATTGTAACGCAATCTACATTTTTTGTATAGTAAAATTTTGTCTATCTCTTATGGTTTACCAGTTATGCAAAAGTCGTTCACAATGAAGAATACTTTTGGAGACATTCCCAGAAAATCGAGATATACATTTTATTTGTCATGAAAATATCTTAAACATATGATACTTTAATCAAAATCGTTAGAGCCATTTTTGAGAAATTTAAAATTTTCAAAAAATGTTCCATGTAAAGGGTAATCTGGGGAGGGGAGATTTTCTTGAAAACCTTCGTGTCGCATCTCCGAAGATACTGAATCTAAATACCAAGTTTGGTGTTTATCCGACTGTTCGTTTCTGAGTTATGCTGTTCACAGTCAGACACACACACACATACACACACACACAGAGAGAGAGAGAGACACCCTCCGGACATGTTTCCAAAAATGCTTTTTTTGGATCAAGGGGTCTTAAAACATGTATTTCCGGTGAAATCTCGGTATCGAATTTTTGGGTGGAATACAATACTTCCCCTACTTACTATACACAGTAGACAAAGTAAAAAGAGAAATTGGTTAAGTGCTAACCTTGGTATTAAAATTCAGTATCTTCCAAAATGCAGCACCAAGATTTCCCAGCAAATCCCCCCACTCCAGACTATCACTTATATAGAAGATTTTTCAAAATGTTCCATTTTCTCAAAAATGCCTTTGTCGAATTTGGTTTAAATACTGTATGTTAAAAATATTCTGACGGTTATAGTTTCATTTTTGAAAGAATTTAGTAAATAACATGTTATAAAGTACGAGATATTCGAAACACAATTTGTTTCCCGGATTATTATGTAAGCAGGTGTTTAGTGGCTTGAATTTTAGGGGAAATATCACCTTATGTCCGACATGTGGATGAGTTAGGAAATTTGTGTTGACATACACTTACGTCGTTACTAGCTAGGCCTTAGAGCTTTTTACGACTGTCGCTCGTTCTATCACTTGTCTATCAGGACCCTGTGCTGGTAAGTTTCTGGCATTTATTTCCTACTGACTTACAACGTAAGCCCCAGGTACGAAGAACATCTAACGCAGAAATAGTTCTATTTCTGTCCTCCAGGTAAACCCAAAAGATAACTCCCTCCTTCATTAAATGTAGTTCAGTTTGTTATTAGAAAGATTGAAGCATCTTTTGGGAACAGAATTACATATTTCTTTTTAATTTCACTTCGTTAGTTACATAAATTAATTCTTATACAAGTTCTATAATACATAATTTTATCTCTACACATTACGCTTTAATATCGTATTCACTAAGTTGCTGCATTTCTAAGGGCCCGCAAACATCCAACACCATGGTTGTCGAGTCATTGGGTCCTATTTAATTTATGATTCAACAATCTACGGTTTCTTTTTATTCCCTATTTCTAATTTTTTTCAACCATTTATTTCTCACTACACCTTAATATTTTCCTATTTCAAATAAACTTTCCTTGGATTTAACTCTTAACAACCTTTTACCTATAATTTCATTTGGTAATCTAGACCAATTGTTTCTTTGCAATTTTTTCCTCATATTCATTGTTCCTTCACATGCTAGCATTAAATGCCAGTAATTATTAAATTAGCTATTACATAATGGGCATTTTCTTCTTCTCCTATACCTATACCTTTTTACCTCACCACATAGTTTTCTCTTTCCCATGTCCTTTTATTCTCTGTATATACATATAATGATCTTTTTGAATTAAAACTACCAATTATTTGCTCTTTCCTTGTCTTCAATCCTCAATCTAAATCCTTTCCAACTTCCCTTCTCACGTGATTCTCTATATCTCCAAATATCCCCACACCCTATTTCATTGAGAATTGCTTATAGGCACTTGTACAAAGTATTCTCTTTATTTAGCTTTCGCTGAACCCTCAAGCATTGCTTTAAAATATTATTATTCTCTTGATTACTCAATTCTCAACAAATATTTCACTATTCTTTCTATAGTTTTAGGTTTACTACCTAATCTCCCTAACCCCATTTGTTTTCAACTCCATTAGCTGAGGCTCTTGGTAGACCCAGAATTATTTTACAAAAGCTCCTATGAACTTTATTTACCTGTCCCCACCCCTCCTCAATACCCCAAATCTTTGCACCATACAGCATTAAGCCTCAACTAGTGCTCCATATACTCTTTCTATCCATTTTACGTGCATCCCAGGTATTTTATCTAAACATGCTCTAATAATTTTCATTGCCAGTTTTCCTTTTGTTAAAGCCTGTTTCTTTTGTTCTCCCCATCTACCGTTGCTACTTAGTCTTAGTCCCAAATAATCAAAATTTCTGACAACCTCAATTTTCTTACCTTCCAACTCCATTTTTCGTCCTTTCTCAACTTATTACGCTTTTTAAATACCATTATTTTTGTTTTGCTTGTATTAACCCTAAGACTGCACTTTTTACAAAAACTCTCTATAGCTCCAAATACTTTATTTAAATGTGTGATAGTGTCCCCCAAAATACCACGCTTCCATCTACCGCAAGTTGTAACTTTCTTAATGTCATCCTGTGCTACGTATCCATCTTTTACGCAACGTTTGGTGACGGTGTGGATGGTGTCGACACTAACGTTACGTCACAATATTAGCATGACAAATAAAATACGTATCTTGAATATTTAGTTAATAACCTACTGTCCCTTATTAAAGTGACAGAGCTATTTAACTAAAATAATAGAGATTAGGACATAATATAATAAACCTTATAGGTTTCAGTGTTAAGGGAAATCGTAACTCGATTCCATCTTTACATAAGTCAAATGCATATCTAAAATTTCCTGGGAAGACCTTGTGAAGGCCTGTTCATTTGGAAGGAAGTTAGTATAATCTTTTATGACTGGTAAACGTTAAGTGATAGACGAAAATTACAAAACAAAAACTGTAGATTTAAAACGCATATAATTTATTGCAAATAAATTTGTTTGCACTATAAACCATTAATAAAATATACATTCTTAATACCTGGAATTCTTCAATACTTTGCCATTATTTTAAAGTCCTCTTAGTATTAAGCTTTTTATACCTCGCCTTTAACTGCAATGTTCTTATCGGCGGCCCTTCTTAAGGAACACATTGCCTATAGGTAATGGTGTCCACTCGTATTTGCCTGTCATTGGATTTCTGGTAAACCTTGGTTTTATTCATTAGATCACACATGCATTCATAATCTTATTAATACTTCCAAACTCTGGGTAGGATAGGAAATAATATTGATTAAAGAAACATTCCCAGTTCCATCCGGGAATCGAACCCCTAATGCCTCGCTTAGCAGTCTGGTGCTCTACCGACTGAGCTACCGACAGTCAATATTCAGTTGTTTTACGCGATAACTTGGGCAGAGTAAGGACAGCATGGAACACCCATTTCCTAAAATACACTACGTGATCAAAAATATACGGACACCTGGCTGAAAATGACGTACACGTTCGTGGCGCCCTCCATCGGTAATGCTGGAAGTCAATATAATGTTGGCCCACCCTTAGCCTTGTTGACAGCGTTCACTCTTGCAGTTATACTTTCAATCAGGTACTGGAAGGTTTCTTGGGGAATGTCAGTCCATTCTTCACGGAGTGCGGAACTGAGGAGAGGTATCGATGTAGGTCGGTGAGGCCTGGCACAAAGTCGGCGTTCCAAAACATCCCAAAAGTGTTGTATAGGATTCAAGTCAGGCCACTGTGCAGGCCAGTCCATTACAGAGATGTTATTGTTGTGTAACCACTCCGCCACAGACCGTGTAGTAGGTACAGGTGCTCGATCGTATTGAAAGATGCAATCGCTTTCCCCGAATTGCTCTTCAGCAGTGGGAAGCAAGAATGTGCTTAAAATACCAATGTAGGTCTGCGCTGTGATCGTGCCACGCAAAACAACAAGGGATGCAAGCCCTCACCAAGAAAGACACGACCACACCATAACACCACCACCTCCGAATTTCACTGTTGACACTACGCACGCTAGCAGATGGCGTTCACCGGGCATTCGCCATACCCACACCCTGCCATCGGATCGTCACATTGTGTACCGTGATTTGTCACTCCACACAACGTTTTGCCACTGTTCAATCGTGTAATGTTGACGCTCCTTACACCAAGCGAGGCGTCGTTTGGCATTTGCCTTCGTGATGTGTGGCTTATGAGCAGCCGCTTGACCATGGAATCCAAGGTTTCTCACCTCACCCTTAACTGTTATAGTACTTGGAGTGGCTCCTGATGCAATTTGGAATTCCTGTGAGATGGTCTGGATAGATGTGTGTCTATTACTCTTTACGACCCTCTTCAAATGTCGGCGGTCTCTGTCAGTCAACAGACGAGGTCGGCCTGTTTGCTTTTGTGCTGCACATGTCCCTTCACGTTTCAACTTCACTGTCACATCAGAAACAGTGGATCTAGGGATCTTTAGTAGTGTGGAAATCTCGCGTACAGACTTCTGACACAAATGACACCCAATCACCTGACCACGCTTGAAGTTCGTAAGTTCCACGGAGCGTTCCATTCTGCTCTTTCACGGTGTCTAATGCCTACTGAAGTTGCGGATAATGAGTAAAGAAAGTCACGTGATTGTTATACATACTTTTGTTTACCATGCATGTTTTTGCGAATTTTAGGTATAACAGAATATTGCATATTATGGTGATTTTTGAGACATATTAATCCTAACCCTATATTTTATGTTAGTTATAAAGCTGTAAAATTTTGTTTTTATTTAATCACTGCTGTATTAAGTCACTGAAAAAGTTAATGTTGTAAAAACATTAAATTGAGTTTTATTTATGGGCTGCTATGGTTCATAGCGTTCCATCCTATATTGGCGTGAAAGAGTGGAAGTTTTGCTCGGAGGCCTCTATATCAGGCCTAAGGTTCTTTTACGTGCCGTAAATCTACGACAGGGGAGGTGTTTTTATATATAAAGTTCTGGCGAGGCAATTTTCATGAATCACTAGATAAAATTTTTAAGTTCCTATGGCATGAATAATAAACTAGGCAGTGAGATAGGAAGAGCTGCAAGTTACGCTCCTCTTCAACTTGAATGCCACTTGATATACTTTCAGAGAAATTCGCTCCCAAAGTGCTAAGTAAAGTCGTTAAATTTAACGATGACTGAAGAAAAATCAACTTCAAAAGCTCCAGGTAAGGCATGACAGCTTCAAATAAGCATCATCAAGATTTTTGCAGCACCTTCATTTGAAATAATGAGCAAAAAGGGGTAAAATGAAGAATAAGACAAGCTTAGGACAAAATTTGCAACAGAATTGAATCTTTTTATCCCAGAAGATGACGGTAGGTATTGAAAAATCGACGGGATGAAGCTGAAAAGTGTTATGCATTACAAATTGAGGTGCAGAAGAGATCTGACAAGTGGAGAGTGTCGCCTTGATAAAAACCCTTGGGGCAGAACGATGAAACTATGGGGAGGGGATCTGAACAAGTGCACCGTTCCGCCTGCTTTCTGAGTCACATTTCTACTTCCAGAATAAAAAAGACGCACTTGGCGTTACATTTGATTTGGAAATAGACGCACGTTCCTGGAGGATCCATGTTCAGAATTGAATCTGAAGCAGCATAAATAAATAAAAAGGTATGTGCCTGCATACTGTGTTATATTAAGAAATCTGCGCAAAATGCGTGCGAAATTAATTTTTGTACATGAAACAGTGGCACAGAGACTAATTCCCTAATGGTCGGTTGAATTACAACGATGAGCTAACCAAATTTGGCTCCTTCCAGAAGCAGACGAGAGATGTCTTGCTACACAATTTTCGAAAATTTTGAAATTTGACTAAATAATTTATTTGATAAATAACACCGATACGGAAACCTTCTATTGATTTTATTGTCTTGATTAAGACGTCATCTTCAAACATTTTTAAACGCATGTTCTTCATCCAGGAGAAGATTGTTAGCAATCGTTTTTACTCTATTATTAGTAACTCTGGAATACAACTCGTAAATAATTGTATTTAGTAGTATTAAGCAATTTTTGCATGTGTTTTTACATCCTCTACTACTTATAGTAAGTAGGGGAAGTATTGTATTCCAACCAAATATTCTATGTCAGTATTTGAGGGTCCCTGCACCCAAAAGATGAATTTTAAAAAAAGCTCTCTCTCTCTCTCTCTCTGTGTGTGTGTGTGTGTGTGTGTGTGTGTGTCTGTGAACAACATATCTCAAGAACGAAAAGTCGAATAAGTACTAAGCTTGTTATTTATGTTCAGTACAGTTGAAAAAGGTTTTCAAGAAAATTGACCTTCTTACACTACTTATATGAAACATTTTTCGAACTTTTTTATTTTCTAAAAATGGCTCAACCATATTTTAAAGACATTTAGAAGAGAAATTTTCTGGGAATAGGCTGTGAAGTTTTCATTCATATAACTGGTAAACGATGGACGAAAACGTACTACACTACAAATGTAGCACAAAATATATTTCAAATAACTTTTTTTTTGTGGAATCAGCCGTTTCTAATACATCGTTCTTATTGTTTCGAATTTTTCAATACTTAAGCCAAAGTCCTGATGATTTTAAGGTGTTTCCCGCGATGTTATGAAAAGAGCAGTAATTTTAGGGGCAGCGTTTAGCGTCCATTTCTAAAATATTTGAACTATCGCTATTCCCCTTGCTTTTGCCACAAAATGTGCAATGTAGCATTTCCGGGGAGGTTTATCTCGATTAAAACGAAGTAGATAGGAAAACTACACTTCCGTAAGAATAATTTGTATGTATACCCACTAATAAGCAATTGGAGAATATAGAAGTTTATGTAATTGTAACATCAAATTTGTTTCTCTTTTTTGTATAGTTGTAGTATAAGTACTGTTTCCTATGGCGGTGGTATTGTCTTCTTTCAATGTTTATTAACAACATTTAATTGCCTTAATTCTATAAAAATTCGATCATAGATAGATGAGGTCGTTAAGGCACGGAATCGTGAACAAGAGGTCCGCGGTTCAAAGCAGCTGAGGTCTAACTGAGGGTTTTTCCAGGTTTTCCTTGTCTTCAGGAAATACCTGGAAGGTACCCTAAACTTAGACCTGAAACGTTTTCTTTCCATACTTACTTTCACAAATATCATTTCATTTCGTGTATCATCAGTGTCCACCGTCTGTGGTGCCATATGCAATAAACCTACCATTAAATACTGTAAAAATTGATGAGGAACGGTCAGCAAAGAGGAAGTATATGTGTTGAACCAAAAAGGGATATTTATTTTCAGAAACTGGTCTCTCTGTGAGAGCAAAAAAGGACAAAATTTTACAAGGAAATATTGGATAGGCATTAAACATGGTATGTATTTTTCCACACTTTTTTATTTTCTGAAAAATATCCGTAACGATTTTAATCAAAAGTCCATATATTAGAACAAATAAGAAAATGTATTTCTTTCTTGAGTTTTCTGTGAAGCTCTCTTTGTCTCAGAATAATTTATCCATATTTTTTTTTAAGTTGTGGACCATAAAATTTCTATCTGACAAGAAAAATGTGAACCTCATTAAAAGATGCCAGTAATATCAACTCCTTTATAGCAATGATCATTTCTGAGGAAATATATACTACAGCGAACACAAAACATCTGTGAAAACAAATTTATGCAATACAGAGACATAGCGAGTAAGGCACAGCAACAGACAAAACATTAGCTGCCCCTCTCGCTGTCTCTCTCACACATTTCGCAGCATTCCACACAAAAATTCGAAACCAATATTTCACGGGAAATACATGTTTCAGGCCCCCTGAATACAAATAAAGTACTTTTGGAAGCATGTCCGTGTGTGTCTGCGTGTGAACAGCATAACTCAAAACGAAAAATCGGATGAGTATACCAAACCTGGTATTTAAGTTCAGTATTTTTCGAGGATACGACAGGAAGACTTTGAAGAAACTTCCCCACCCTACTTTCCTTTACATGGAACATTTTTCGAAAATTTTTATTTTCTAAAAATAACTCTAAATATTTTGATTAAAATACCACATGTGAAGATATTTACATGAAAATAAAATGTATATCTTAAATATTCTGTGAATAGCCTTTGATGACCATTTCATTCGGAAGGAATTTTATATAACCTTGTATAACGTACTAGACAAAAACTATAAATCGCTTTAAAACACACAATTTATTTGAAATAATTCTTTTGTAACATAGACCATTCTAAGATGTCTGTTATTCAGTGGGTAGAATTGTTCATTCTTTAGTTATTCTTTAAAGTCCTTTCAACATTCAGTTGTTTCTCGCGATTGCATGGAAACAATAGGCGATTTTAAGACCAACATATAGTGTTCAGGTCTTAAACATTTGACTATCGTTGTTCCCCTTATATCTATAACAAGACGTGTAATGTAGGTATTTCTGCATAGGTTTATTTGGATAAAAATGTAGCAGATAGAAAAATAAGCATTATTAAGAATAGTTTGTATACCCACTAATAAACGATAGAGGGTAGAGAAAGTCATGTGAATGTATCACTTCAGGTCCCCCCTCGCGTTTTGTAAGGAGCAACGCGAATAGGCAGCTCAAGTTCTGTTTCTGTTGCTTCAAAGGCTACATTATGTTACTGCAACCATTCCTGAATCTCTGCTTTTCGCCAATTTGTGTTCGGCACTTTATCTAATGCTCTAAATGATGGCTAGCGTTGTCCATTATTACGGCAGAAGCCTCCTTCAAGTAGTTAAACATTTGTTAATAGACCAATCCTTAATACTATCGACATTAATTTCTGAATGATAATGGAATCCTTGTTTTCCTTTTGAGGGCAATCACCCACTTATTTTCAGGAATAAAGGCGGTTTTTGCTGACCCTGCATGGCATACGATAGATCTAACACCTTTATCTACCGGTATTCTAAGCCCCCTCTTCCAGAAAAATCCTGCCGTATGTCTTTCCTGATGTGATTTTTATTTATGTAAGTCACATTTGGATAAAATATGGACCCGGCATCTCTGGTTGCGTCAACGTCGCTCCTTTTCAAAACAAATATCCGACCATAATTTGTTTTTCCTAAATAATCCTGTAGTTACTTGAATAATTAAACATAAGCCTAGAAGGGAGCCGAAGTTTCATCATGATCTAATGTTTGATGGTGTATTTCTAAATATTGACCATCTATTACATGTCGATCAGTAAGTTTATTTAATATTAAAGCTATAATCGTAATCCTAAAGTTACTTTTTTAGTATGTAATCCTTGATATGTGCTTTCTCGTACAATATTATCTAAACCTCAGAAATTTGTGGCAGTATTTTTATCACTTAAATGATTTCAGTCAAATTATATAATATAAAATATAATAACAGCCCGCCTTAAAGCAATATGTGTATAACATAATATATAAAATGCCTGTAACAGTCATTGTATTAATGTTTATATTATTATGTACATGTTCAATAATGTTATGTGAATGTATTAAGTAACTTAATAATGTAGGAGCTGTGAGAATAATAGGTTAAAAGTTGCTAACAATGAGTTAATGAGGTAACCTTGAAGCAATAATGAATTAGAATGTTTAATAATGTTACTGGTAATTCTTGCAGCAGCAATAATGTAATTTTTGAGACAGCTTATAAATAGCCAATCAACAACCAAAAAAAAAATCTTAAGTCAAATGAAAGTATTCTATTGGATTAGGATTAGTCAATCATAAAATGAAATGGAGCAAAATTTAGAAATTCAGAATTTAGTTGCTTGTAGACAGCGTTACTAATCGGACGCGTGACATGTTCTCGAGAAGTTTAATACATATTCAGTGTGCGATGAGAATAATTTACCTGTTTAAAAAAGTGCAAGTAATTAATAAATAATCTCACAGCTCTCTCTATATCAGTGAAGTGTTATTTTAATCGTTTAAAGAATTAATAAATGGAGTGAAGTACAAATTATAATCTGTGTAAGCCTACATTCTTAGACGCACTACTCCCTGCAAAGAAATCCATGTCTCTAACAATAATACTGACGCAGCCGAGGCAGACATAAATATATAATGTTTAAAGAAACAGTCAAAATTACAAAGTTAATATTTTTAAACTTGGAGCGAAGGCTACCGGAAACTTTTTACCATACGTGCGGTTGCAACTACTTCAAGTTCGGCTCCCCAACATAAGAACTAAAATACAATTCCTCCTAACATAACCTTCTTCAAATTGGCGCCCAAAGCGTGGTGCAAATAACAATACAGCTCCTTCAAATTTCGAAAATATACATGAAAGATACATATCCCTTGTAATAGTTCTTGAATTTCTATAGTGTTTATTATAGTCTCTAAAGTATCGGCTAAACTAACAAATATCCCCGCCTGAGGGACCGTGATATATTCGCCTAAGCTAAATGAATGCTTCGTAATATTGCAATTGAGTCCAGCCTCTGTCACAAATATGGTTTTAGAGCCATCACTAAAGCTCAGAGTGACCATTTAAAGAGGTTAACTTACTCAGTACTGTAGTCTATGTTGAAGGATGGAAGGTGCTCCAGATGTAAACAACGGGCGGTGTCTGAAGTGCTTTTACAGGTTATATCAAAAGAATGCGTATATTTTGCTGTACATGACGATTGTTAATGTTTCTATTTAGTTATAGAACACTAAATTTTCATATGTAAAGTGAATAATACACAGTCTGTGCATTGCAGTGAACAATAATTGTACATGTGGAGATTTTCGAAAGTGAACTTTCTCCGTCTCTAACTTAAACAAAAATTATATGGTGATAAAATCCTTTCGACATCGCAGGAGTAATAGATGCATACGAATAATACGCTTATATCACTGTCTGATATATTTCTTACTCTGCGGAAGCAGAAACCTCATGCCTGCTACGGTATACTTCTATACACACCGTCTCTACCAGGGGACACGCGCGAAGACATACTCTCTGCATCAGTAGCTTGAAATCACGGACCAGGTCACTCCACTCCGCACTCTATACCAGACGAGACCTTCATTTTCTTCAGATTTAACCTTTCCTTCCAATTTATTGCGTCTAGGATAAGAGACAGGGAAAGAGTTGTCAAATAAAAACCTTGGTTTCAAAATGTCGGTAATCATACTGATCCTAAGCAATTTTTGTCCCTGGATAATTTGAGCTAATTCAAGTGCCCATCAAGAGGAAACTGAGCCTGATTTAACGCATGGAATGCTCCAAAGGTATCCGCCTGACCCATACGGGTAAAGAGGCAAATTCCAATAACATCTCCATGGTTACAGTGTGGGTAGTTCTCAGTATCTTCCTATGAATGAATGGTTTACTGTCTGCTTTGAACTTGATATACACTTCATGCAGTATATACAATGGAGTTGCTTATTATTTTTCTTTCCCTATATTTAACATCCTGTTGTACATATAATGGGGAAGTATGATGTACACGTTATTTATTTTTTGCCTCGTTACCCTTTTTACGTATTTTCTCCAATTTTCTTCCGTTTCTTTTAAACATTTTAACCTCATTTTTCCTAAACATTTTCCTGATGTTTCTGTATATGCATTTGGCTTGTATTAAAAATCTTCCTAACACTTAGCTCTATTGATAATTTTTCCATTTCTCTAGTATTAAATTCTCTCTTCCTTTATCCGTTTCCTCCCATTCCAGAATATGCCAATTGTTATGTAATCCATTACATTTAGTACATCCCTCCCCCACTTCTTCCCCCTGTTAGACAACTTAAATTCATTACACCTGTCCTCGTCCATGCATAGCCCATTCGTCTCTTTGTGGCATACTTCGGGGTATCTTTCTTTTCCCCATTCATTTTAAAAACATTCATAATCTTTTAATTACTTTTTTCCTTTGAAACTGCTGATAATTTCTTGCTTTTCAATATCCTTCACTCTTGCTGTAATTTCTTTTCAGAAATTCTCACTCTTGCTGTTTCTTTGTGTCCATATTTTCCCCATTCGTATTTCTTCCAGTATTGTATGTACCTGGTGCATCCAAGTTTCTTTTTTCCCCAATTTCTGAATATATAATTTTCCTCTAGTAGCACTATTATTAGCCACATTTGATTGGCCTTTCTACCATTTTGCCTTTTGCTCCCCCGTCCCTACTTCTGCTTGTGCTTCTTGGTAATCCTAGGCTTATTATGCAAAAATTCCTAATTATATCTTCTACATTTTCCCATCCTTTTTCTAGCGCCCATATCTCTGTTGCGTATAACATCCTTGCTTCCACCATTGCTATATATCCATTCTAGCCAGTACTCTTGTAATGACACACACCCTTTGCAACATGCTAGCCTAAGTTTTGCAAGCCATAGTTTAACTCTTGGCAAACAATACATTGTAGAGTACGTGAAGTGGTGTCTAACCATAGCGGTGTGTAATTATATTACACTTGTTATAATTGGCATGTACAGGGGTCATCATTGTGTTTTGTGCACTCGAAAATGAAAATGAAGTACCTGACATTTCTGAATTTCGGTTACAACGTTTGTTAAAAATGCATTGCAATTATTTCTATTGCTAGTTGTTTATACAGTACTTTTGTTAAACTAAACCCATAACTCAGAACAATATAAACGATTTTGGCCCAAAATAGAGCCTGTTAATAATTTTGGTATACAAAATCTTATTAAAATATTTACGAATTTACAGCTTGTGAACCAACAAGCCAACACCAACATCAACATTTACAGCCTCATCGAACACCGAGCAGTACCCCATCCCTGTGAGATGAAAATTGAATAACATTCCAATGGGGGATCGCTAATACCCCTAAAACAATAAATATAATTTATTTAGTGCGCCAGTTGCACATCAAAGGTGGCTGCATGCATTCCCTGCGTATATCGGACGTGCAGCTATTTTATAAATCCGTTATGAACACTGCGAATTGTATCACTCTTTCCCCTTGTGAATTATCAACATTGTTTCGGAAACTTTTCTGTCGTTATAATCGCATCGATATAATTGTGTAATGTTTGACCTTGTGCTTTCAGTTTCCGCTTTCCATTCCTATCAAAAGTATAATGGAGGCTCATTGAATTTTCACTGGGTGGAAGCACTTTGTCGTTTGTTTTCTGTCCCGAGCTAATGACCTTATTTAACCTTTACTAGCCTGGGAAGCAACTTCAGTGATTTCTCTCGTAGGAGCTACCACGCGAGCCTAAAGGAACTACAGAAAAAAACTGATGTGTTACATTCATATGATTTTCCGTACCCTCTGTCATTTATTACTAGATACCCAAATTATTCTTAAGGGTGTATTTTCCTATCTATATAATTTTATACGAGATAAACCTTTTCGGAAAATACCTGCCTTTAATATTCCATTATAGATACAAAAGAAATAGTCAAAAGTTTAAGAACTAGACACTATACGCCGGTCTTCGTGAGAAACAATTGAAAATCAACAGGACTTTAAAAGAATAGCTAAGTATTGAACAATCATTAATAACAGATATCTCGGAAATGGCTCATTCCACAGAAAAAGGTTATTGAATATAAATTACGTGACCAAAAAAGATCTATGTACTTTGTGTAGGACGTTTTCATCTATCCTTTACGTTGACCAGTTATAGAAGATTATACAAGATTGCTTCCCAATGATGAGGACTTCATAGGTCATTTCCAAAAAAAATAAGGTATTTGTTTTGTTTTCGTGTAACTGTGTTTAATATATGACATTTAATAAAAAATTGTTAGTCATTTTTTAGAAAAACAAAATATTTGAAAAATCATCCATGTAAAGTGTAGTTTGGAATTTTATTAAAAATCTGTGTCTCGCATCTCTGGAAGATTCTGAAATGAAATCCAAATTTAGTGTTATCCGGCTTTTAGTTTTTGAGTTATGCTGTTCACAGACACGCAGACAACACACACAGGCCTTCTTCTAAAAACGCTTTTTTGTTATTAAAGGACCTTAAAACATGTATTTGCGGTGAAATCCCGGTATCGAATTTTTGGGTGGAATGTAATATCTACTGTGTGTGGTTGAGAAAGTTGAGCCAAGCACCTGCTATGTCTGAAGATTATTATTGTCCTTACGTTGTTTGCCCCAGAATTTAAAAATAATATATAAACTTTTTAATTAAACTGTTTCTTTAAGTATTAAATATTTATGTTTGCCTCGGCTGCGTCAGTATTTATTTTAGAGAGATGGAAGTATTGGCAGGGCGTGGTACGACAATAATGTAGGCTTACAGAGATTTTAAGTTTTACTTCACTTCTTTTTATGAATCCTAAAAACAAATTAAATAGCACTTCAGAGATATCGAGAGCTGTGAGATGTTTTTATTAAATAATTACATTTTTTTAATACGTAAACTATTTTCGTCTCAAACGAATACGTAATTAATTTATTGAGAACACTTTTTGCGTCTGATTAGTAACACTGTTTGCAGGCAACTGAACTGAATTCAACCGCCCAAACTTGTAAATTTCCGTATTTCAAGCCTCTGATTGGCTATTCAAACTCAATAGAATACCTGCATTTAACTAAAGCTTTTTCTTGTTGTTGATTGGGTATTTTTATAAACTATCTAAAATTACATTGTTACTCCAAGAATCACAGATAGTATTGTTAAACTTTCTTACTCATTATTGACTCAAGGTTACCTCATTGTTAGCAACTTTTAACTTATTATTCTCACAGCTCCTACATTATTAAATTACGTAATATATTCACATAACATTATTACACATGGATACAACAATATAAGCATATGCAATCACTGTTACATACATTTTACAAATTATTACATACATATTGCTTCAAGGCGGGCTGTTATTGAATTTACATATTATATAATTAGCCTGAAATTATTTAAGTGTTAAAAATACTGCCTCATGTCACAGTATCGACACGAACAGCTGAGGGTTTTAAGGCACGGATCGTCCTCCTTCACTGAGTTATTTTTTCAGTTTTTCCTCAGTTCTCTCAACTGATAAATGGCGTGGAGGTACTCTAAACTTAGGCCTGGAACGATTGCTTCCCAAATTTCCTTTTCCAATTATCATTTCATTTTGTACACCGTCATTATCAAAAGCCAGTGGTTCTGCATGCATTAAGAACGAACGTTAAGCAGTATCAAGAAGATGGTTCCACGATAAAGTATAAGGATCTAATTCTGAAGATCCCGTTCCTACTCCCGTCACTCTTCGGTTTTTTCGCGGTTTATCAGGTCTATATGCGAATGCTGGGGTGGTTTCTCTAATGCCACTAATTTTTCTGTCTCCCATTTCCTATCATTTAATTTCCTAGTCATGTAGAAGGATCAGGCGAAAAGAGGCTGGTGAGACGTGTAGTGTTATAATTTGTGTTCTGACGTCCACTTTGAAATCAAACCCTAAGGAGACTCTCCTTGGGGAGGGAAGCGTGTGTGAATGGTCCCGCCAGGTTCAGCATCTCACTCTGGAGACGTTAGGGACCCCGAATGTGTTCACTACTTTGCTTCACTACTTTCTCCCGAAGAGGGTAGGCCTCTTTGTGCTTCCGTGCTAAATTCCTCCTTGGCAGCTAATCTAATTTACCCCACCTCCTGCTTCTGAATGAAATAAAGAAAACATAAACAGTATGTTACATTTCTACATAAAGGTAAATATAAACTGTGGCAATTTGAGCAAAGATAATAACTTAAACTGCAGGCGTAAAGCAAATGTGCTGCATTCACATAACTCTCCAGCTCGTTTCATTTATTTTCTTTCTCTATCACGTACCTACATAATAGGTAGGGAAGATATTTCATTCTACAAAAAAATCGATACCAAGTTTTCGCAGGAAATACACGTTTTAAGGACCCTGCATTCAAAAAAGCGTTTTTTAGAAAAAGCTCCATGTGTATGTATGTTGAAGTAAATGTTTTGCTTCTTATTGCTATTAGCCGCCCGTATGGAAGTCAATTTTAAGAAGGTTATTATATCTTTCCGATATTTGCACCACGCTTTCGGCGTCAATTTAAAGTAGGTTGTATTGAAGGAGTTGTATTATATTTCAACTGTGGGGGAGCTGAACTTGAAATAGTTGCAACCGCACGTATAGCAAACAGATTCCGTTGGCCTTCGCCCCAAATGTATTTCTACTGTTTCTTTAAATATTGCTCCTATATTTATGTTTGCCTCGTCTGCGTCAGTATTATTGTTAGAGACACGTTTCTCTTAACAGGGTTGTGGTGCAACAAGAATGTAGGCTTACACAGATTATAATTTTACTTCATTCCTTTTATTAATGCTTGACATGATTTAATTAACACTTCACTGATATAGAGAGAGAGAGCTGTGAGATGTTATTATTAGATACTTGCACTTTTTAATACGTAAACTATCTTCGTCTCACACGAATACGTATTAACTCTCTCGAGGGGACACATCTCGCATCCGGTTACAAACACTGTCAGCAGGCAACTGAACTCTAAATTTGTAAAATGTTCTCCTTTTCAGCTTCTGATTGGCTAATCCTACTCCAATAGAATACTTTCATTTAACTAAAGATATTTCTGGTTGTTGATTGGTTATTTTATAAACTGTCTCAAGATTTACATTATTGTTGCTCGAAGAATGACTAGTGGCGTTATTCAACATTTTTACTCATTATTTCCTAAAGGTTATTGTTACCTTATTGTTAGCAACTTTAACATTATTAAATTAAGTAATACATTCATATAACGTTATTGGACATGTATATAATAATATAAGCATATGCAATGACTGTTACTTATATTTTACAAATTATTACATACACATATTGCTTCAAGGCGGGCTGTTATTGAATTTACATATTATATAATTAGACTGAAATTATTTTAGTGTTAAAACTACTACTTTAATGTAGATAAACAGCATAAATGAAAATTACAAGTCGGTTAAATACCAAACTTGGTATTAAAGTTCAGTATCTTCCAAAGATATTTTAAGTAAATCCCTCATTCCTAACTGAACTTAAATGAAAAAATGTTCGTTATTTTTTATTTTCTGAAAAGCGGCTCGAATGATTTTCATTAAAATAGCATATTATTAAATACATTCGCATAAAAATAAAATAAATATCTTACGTTTTCTGGAAATAATCTGTGAAGTCCTCTTTACTCGGAAGGAATTTTGTATAATTGTGTATAACAGGTAAACGTTAAGCGATACACGAACGTACTACACAAAAAATGTAGATCTCTTTAAAACACACATTTTATTCCAAATAAGTTCTTTGTGCCTAAAACCATTTTCGAGATCCGTTGTTATTTGTTCGACTGGTTCAATATCATCTTTAGTCCTTTCGATATTCAGTTTTTCTTGCGATTGCATGGAATTTTAAGGCCAGCGTATAGCGTTAGTTTTTAAACATTTCACTATCGCTACTCCCTTTTGAAGTAGATTATTTGTAGTTGGTTGGTAGTTGGAAGATGCTTCATGTTTATCTGCACAACGTATAGAAGCCAATTTGTCGTGGTCACTTCGTGTTATCTTATTTCTGGCCGCCTGTTATTGTATTACTACTTTGAATGCTGGGTTCATTGTCCTCCAGTTAGCTATTATTTCTCGGTCGAGAAAATCTCTTAAACAAGGTGTGTAAACGGAAAGGATTCGTTACTCAAAGATAACACTGATAAAAGAATTTGTTTTTACACTTTTATTACCGTCACAATTAATTAAGTTCACATATTGACTCGTGATATACGCCAAACTGAAACTGTTATATTTTCTAATATCACTATAATCACTTATTTACTTCACATTATTAATTCGCGTGTTTCACATTTATAACAAACTTTAAGACGCGAGAGATTCTGTAGAATTGCGTAACGTGTACTTTATGTATGCTTCCGTTGAACTACGCGACGTATACTTATGTTGAACTGATCGACGTATTACACGCGAATGCTTCTGTTGGACTGACGAAATCTGCCTCTGACTTTAACTTTTTATACTCCCACACCCCGATATGCCTAAAGATTATAACCGAGCTGCTATTGGTTAATAAAACGCGCCACATTAGCGTCTATTTTTATATCCAATCGAAAATTACGAAAACACATGCTCCAGGGAAAATATTCCCGCTATTTCTAAGAAAAGCGCGCCAATCTGACGTCATTTGTTTGTCTCTTCTAATTAATATTCAACTCACCCCCTCGCACATTGTTATCCGCTCCTATTGTCAGTTTCAGTGAGGCCGTGTAAACTTATTTCCTAACAATGCTTATAATTAACAAACATCTCAAATCAATGTCATACAATAATGCTTATTTACACTACAATCACTCTGGCATTTACATTATTGTGATACAAATTACTGCCACACTTTGTAGTTATAACAAAATTTATAATGTAGCTAATTCGACAAAGGTTTATTATTATTAAAATGAAGTACACAGCAAAATAACATTTCGAGAATAGTTTGCATATTTACTAAACAAAGATACAGGGGAGAGGAATTCGTGTGAATGGAACACGCAAGAATTTTAGTCATGCTGCTTACAGACGCGCGCGCACACATGTTTAAGTGCCCTTTTTTATTATTTATTTATTTATTTATTTATTTATTTATTTTGAGGCCCCGTAAAGATATATTTTCTGTCGTCTCGATATGGAATTTTTGAATGGAATGGCAATATTTTTGTACCTATTATAAATATATCATAGAGAATGAGAAGCTATTAAATTTAAATACTGAATCCCACTCCATATTGACAATGTGTCAAGCATCACACCATCTTCAAGGCGATATTATATGTTAGGGATATCATACTTCAAAGCCTCTCGCTATTGTAGCTCAAAGGCATGCAAATCCGGAGATACGTGGTTGGAGTCCCGTCCATGGTATTCTAATACCTACCCATACTAGAAAGGAAGTATTGTATTCACACCCAAATCTTTGATATGAAGATTTTGCATAATCACATATTTCGGGGCTCCTTGAATCCAAAAAGGAGCAATTATAGCAAAAGGTCTTTGTGTGTGTCTCTGAATACTATAACTGAAAAACGTAAAGTCGGTTAAATATCAAACTTAAATACCAAGCTATTTAAGTTTCACTGCTCCTCCTTTTTTACTTTCTCTACTACGTATAGTAAGTAGGGAAAGTATTGTATTCCACCCAAAAATTCGATACCGAGATTTCAACGGGAATATATATATATATATATATATATATATATATATATATATATATATGTGTGTGTGTGTGTTGAGACCCCCTGAATCCCAAAAAAAGCATTTTTGGAAACATGTCATGTGTGTATCTGTGAACAGCATAACTCAGAAACGAACAGTCGGATAAACACCAAACTTGTTATTTAGGTTCAATATCTTCCAGAGATGCGACACGAAGATTTACAAGAACATCCCCCCACCCCAGATTACCCTTTACATGCAACATTTTTCGAAAACTTTAATTTTCTTAAAAATGGCTCTAGCGATTTTGATTAAAATATCATATGTTTAAGATATTTTCATGACAAATGAACTGTATATCTTGGATTTTCTGGGAATGTCTCCGAAAGGATTCTTCATTGTGAACGACTTTTACATAACTGGTAAACCATAAGAGGTAGACAAAATTTTGCTGCACAAAAAATGTAGATCGCGTTAAAATACACAATTTGTCATATACATTTTTTGTTCTTGAGTAAACCATTTTCGAGATATTACTTGTTATTCCCTTAAATTTTTCAATACTTATTTTCGCAAATGGGAATTCGTTATTCATTTTTTTTCTTGGATATGCAAAGAGTATTAATGTGTGGCAAAGAGAATGCTGCACCTAGCAACCAGCTATTAAGATATATGTTGATGCATAAAGGCTACTCTATTTCCATATTACCCTTGCAAATATAAAACAAGCGGAACATAGTAGGCCTTAAGCGATAGTCAAATATTTTTAGAACTAGTTGCTATGTGTAAAATTTAATTCTCTTTGCATGTCAAAAGATCGTTTCTGCAAACGTTTATCTCGATTAATATGAAATAGATGGAGAATAAGAGTTTGTAAAAATAGTTTGTACAAGAGTAGAGAAAGTCATGTGAGTGTAACACATCAGATTTTGTTTCATTTTCTTTCTATCAGTTTCGCTGGATTATAAGACCAAGGAAGGGGTACCCAAAAAAGGCCACAAAGGAGGGCCAATAATACCACTTACCATCAAGTGATTGTCCCCATTAAAGATACGATATTACGCATATAGTCCGGTCATAAGTTCTGTCCTATAATTAAGAAGCTGTATGTCATAAAATAAAATACACAAAAATATATAAAACATATATTTTAATACAGTGACTAATGAACATATGTAATTCAAAATGATCACCTCTGGACCTTACACAGGACCTTAATCTGTTAGACCATTCTGCTACTGCAGCATGGATGGCATCTAGAGGAATTTCCTGCACTGCCTTTACGAGATCTCGCTTTAGAGATTCCAAACTGGGTGAGGTTTAGCGCAGGCCTTGCTCTCCAAGATATTCCAAAGCCTATAGTCCAGTGGGTTCAGACCTGGGCTGCCAGAGGGCCAGTCTTCTGGAACATTGTCCCTGAGCCATGCTTGAGTTGTTCTAGCCTTGTGAACTGGGGCTGAGTCTTGCTGAAAGACCCAATAGCTTCCATTGTAGTGTGTGGTGTTCAAGGGTCTGACAACTCTCTCTCTAGGATGTCCTCTTGGTGACGTCTGGCTCCTGTTTTTACCCCTTGTTTGCAGAAATAGAGAGATGTTACTCCTTGATGTGACAGGCCCCACCAAACCATCACTGATACTGGGTGGCGCCCTCTTTGGACACGGGGGACAGATATTTTAGCTTCCTATGAGCTCCATACATATATTTTATCATTTTACTTATTGTATTTCTCCTCCACTGTGAACATTTTCTCCTTTGTGAAGAGGATATTTTCATGACCATTCTGAGCATGCCTCTGTAAGTTTCTTTGATCTTTTGTACCTGATCTTCTTTAGGTTCACAAATGCCCCGTCGATAAGCTCTCGTATGAAGGTCTTCTCTGATAATCCGAGACATGGATTTGGCGGATACATTTTACACTGGCCATTATTTTTTGCTTCCGGAGAGGGTTTCGACGTATTCGTTCCCTTGACTACTCCTAAAGGCCTTATGTACGTGGTCTGCCAGATTTTGGTAAGTCTTCAATAGATGAAGATTCAACGAATCCCTTGATAGTTCAGTAAACAAATTTTAATACAATATTCGGTTGTTTTAAGAACTTGAAAATTTCAGTATACTTCTTACCACACTTATAAACAGCAATCACTGCAATTCTGTTTTCATTTACACCACATTCAATATTTATTGGTTGATGTAGGAAGCTACACAAAGCAAATGTTTAGATTAATAACCCTGTTACTATGGTAATTTGTAATTGTAAATACTATACCATTAAATAATTTATTTTTAAGTTGTAGAGCTACAAACATAGAGGACAGAACTTATGACTGGACTGTGTGTGTGTGTGTACAATATCTCCACAACTAAGCGTTCTAGAAAGAAATGTCCTTAGTAAAGTTGCTTGATCTTATGGAGAAAAGTAAATGCTATAAGTCGTGTTTTATTTGGAGGACGTTGTGTTGGTCATTTAATTGGAAACCTACTTTTTTATGTTGTTTTCTCACTCATCATAAAAACTAAACAATATTTGTATAAAACACTTTGCAATTGTTCTTGCACCAGCGTAAATAACAACTAAAATTCTGAATGACTGTGTACGA
The DNA here is from genome assembly GCA_030765065.1 of Deroplatys truncata. Classification (NCBI taxonomy): domain Eukaryota; kingdom Metazoa; phylum Arthropoda; class Insecta; order Mantodea; family Mantidae; genus Deroplatys; species Deroplatys truncata. The sequence goes on from CM060980.1 coordinate 164,158,054, forward strand.
AGAGCGCAATGAACGGTTGGACCATCTATGGATTGTCATTTGGGGGTCAAGTTGCGTTTTGTAATTTGGAATGAACATTATTTATTTGTTTCCTTATTCTTCATCAGAAAATAAACCGATTTTTATAAATCATTTTCTAACGAGAAAACAACATACTAAAGGTAGGTTCCTATTTAAAAAAAATTAAATTGACCCTAAAGTGCCATCACAACATCCTCCAAATAAAACAGGACTAATTACATTTACTGCCCCTAGTTTTGGAGATATTGTACGTCTCAACTTAAGTAGTCCATCCTACACACACACATGTATATGTATATATATATATATATATATATATAAAATACACGGTTTATCCCTACAACATTTCTTTATTTAGCAGAACAATTCAGAAAGTAAACCCATTCATTCTGAAAAACCTCAATTTCCTCCAGCCCTCTTCCACTGAGATAGTTTTAAGTGTTTCCGCCACTTAAGTAATGAAGAGAACAACATTTATGTTTATTAGCAAAAATACGGTGCGGGTGTTTTAAGGTGAGCCCACATTGTGTACTACGCACAGGCTATATGCATAGCACGCAGTACTGCAGTGACGTCGGTACTACTGGCGGCGCATAACGCGTTTAAAGTTATCTTTATTAGCTCTGCTTCAGTCGCTGCTTTGTGTTTGTGCTGTAGAGAGAGTTGATATTGTGCATCACAAAGGTGAAAGTTCATTCAAGACATCTGTATTATGTGTGATTTGCGTAAGAGAGGTAATACCTTGTTATTAGCCCACTGCAATGCTAGCCGACAAATTCACGCTTGAACAACGAATTTTTATGCAGGATACATGCGTAAAATCCGAATAATGTAAACAAGTGTGTAGCTAATTCCAGGAGAAATTTCCTGGTATTCGGATCCAGGTAGAGAAACTGTTAGACCTCTAGTTAAGAAGTTTAGGACAACGGGATAGTTAAACGCTAAACCAAGGATAGGAGGCATACCTGCCCATAGACGAACTTACGGACAATATAAAAACAGCAAATGTAAACATTACGCAAGAAGAACTTAGGCGTGTGAATGGAAATTTCATTTTCGAAGATGCCAGGAATGCCTGGACATCACTTTTAACACCATTTTAACATTACAAAATGTTAGTATTCATTATTCAACTATCACTTGTAAGGAGCGCCGGAGTTACGGAGCGCAAAATCCCCAGTGTAAAAGGCGATGTTTAGCGTATGCATACACGCAATCCGTGGCATCACCATAAAACGATCGCACTGTATTTAGAAATCAAGAGGTTAGTATTGAAAAGCCCACAGATTTCCTCCCTACGAACAATTTTCAATCGCCTCCTCTTTAGGGATGGATTATTGTCTTCTGCCTAAGAGGAATACACAAAATATTTGATTGTTATTTAGGTAAAGATTGATAAAACTGCTCCATTCGTAGTTAAAAGTCTCCAAATTACCTATTTCTGAACATTTTTCTATCTCCCAGGTGCGAGATTTATGATGTGCCTCTACAGCATTTTTACACTTATCCAAAGGATTATTACTTCGGAATTTATTCGCAACGATATAAAGGTTTATAAGGACAAATACCCACTTTTATAAACATAGATAAACATGTTTTAATACATCCTTTAACTACCAGGCAATACCGCGCATTTCGATTAGAACACAGTAAGCAATCACTTGAAGATGAAGATGAAGAAGAGGAATAAAAGGCGATATTTAGTCTGGTTTGGTTCTGTTGTTATCACAGTCTAATATAATACATTTCGAAATTTTATTAGTTTTTCACCAAGCGATTGTAGCGCCTTTACATTTACGCTGGTACCGTTGCTGCTTAGTTATTTATTTGACGGTGTCATTACTCCATGATTATTGTCAGAGAGGACATTAACAAATAATGCTGTTTTGTTATTTTATGAGGCCGTGGAAAAGTAACTAATTATTCTTATGCTGACAATGTTCGAGCTACTACGGTTATCGTTCAGAAAGGTATAAATGATCTTGAGAGTCATTGGTATCACTTAAAAATAAATAATTAATTGTGTAAAATTGGGGTGGAATTTTGAATTCCAAGCTAGGCAGCAATTTTTGATTTGCGCCAAGTTTGGTCGACATCGATGCAAATTTAATTTTTTAAGTGGGACACTACCATTTTTATATTATTTTTTCGTTATCATAAAAATAAACAATATTTGTACAGAGCGCTTTGCAGTTGTTCTTACACCAACATATATAACTATGAAAATTCTGAATGGTTGTGTACGTAGAGAGCAATGATGTTTGGACCATCTATGGATGGTCATTTGAGGTTCAGGTTGAGTAATTGGGAATCAACATTTTTTATTTTGTTTCCTTAAAATAAACAGCATTTTATAAACCATTTTCTAATGAGAAAACAACATACAAGATGTAGGTTCCCATTTAAAAATTCTGATGTGTTACACTCACATGACTTTCGGTACTCTTTTACAAACTATTTTTACAAACTCTTATGCTCCATCTATTTAATATTAATCGAGATAAACGTTTGCAGAAACGATCTTTTGACATGCAAAGAGAATTACATTTTACACATAGCGACCAGTTCTAAAAATACTTGACTGTTGCTTAAGGCCTACTATGTTCCCCTTGTTTTGTATTTGCAATGGCAATATAGAAATACAGTAGCCTTACGGAATAATCATATCTCTTAAGAGCTGGTTGCTAGGTGCAGCACCATTGTCTTTGCCACAGATTAATACTCTTTGCATATCAAGACAAAAAAAATGAATAACGAATTCCCATTTGAGAAAAGTATTGAAAAATTTAAGGGAATAATAAACAATATCTCGAAAATGGTTCACTCAAAAAAAGTGTATATGACATAAATTGTGTATTTTAACGCGATCTACATTTTAGTGTATTAAAATTTTGTTTATCTCTTATGGTTTATCAGTTATGCAAAAGTCGTTCACAATGAAGAATACTTTTGGAGACATTCCCAGAAAATTCAAGATATACATTTTATTTGTCATGAAAATATCTTAAACAGATGATATTTTAATCAAAATCGTTAGAGCCATTTGGGATAAAATTAAAATTTTCGAAAAATGTTCCATGCTAATCTGGGGTGGGGGGATTTTCTTGAAAACCTTCGTGTGGCATCTCTGGAAGATACTGAACCTAAATACAAAGTTTATCCGACTTTTCGTTTCTTAGTTATGCTGTTCACAGACACACACACGGACATGTTCCCAAAAATGCTTTTTTTTGGATTCAGGGAGTCTCAAAACATATATTACCGGTGAAATCTCGGTATCGAATTTTTGGGTGGAATTCAATACTTCCCCTTCTTACTATACGTAGTAGAGAAAGTAAAAATTAAATTGACCTAAAATGACTTTCATAATGTGCTCCAAACAAAACACGACTAATGATATTTACTTTCCCGCATAATATCAATAAACGTTTGTTAAATACACTTCTTTATATATGGCTTAGTGTTGGAGATATTGTCACAACTGGGTTTGGTGACTTGGGAACATAGGTTTAAGAATCAGACGGTAGAGCAGGATTAATGAGTTGGTCTAACTACAATTCACTTAACAAGTAGTGTTTTAGTATCTATAACTTGCTCCTAAACTGAATTATTACATGATTATTAGAGATTAAGACTAGGAATTTATCATTAGGTCTTACCTTGGACGTGCCGAAAGTGTGTCATTGGCGAGCAAGACGGTCGGGTCCGGAGCGCCGTAGAGTGTCTACATCAATACTCAGAGCAAGAACAACAGCAACAGCCGAACGAAACTCCCGAGAGGGCTCGATTATGTAGAGCAAGCGTGGCGAAAACGACTTCCTTCCGCGAGTCCCCAAATATGAAACACGCACTGCATCTCTCAGCAGCATGTGAAAAACAAACGGGCGGTTGCAGAGAGGGAACGGCGCCTGCGAGTCAAAATAATTCGCGAGTCACGTTTTTGCCACCTTTGATGTACAGGATTCATGTCCTGTCCGGACGTCTCATTGAAATGGCGGCTTAACCATATTTGGTGTGCCGCTCCCTGGGATTTATGTGGGTTGGTAGGAAAATTCCTACCGGACCCCTTACATTGCATACTGCCGATGCAACCTTATTCCAGGTCTTTCCATCTGGAAATTAGCGTCACTGCGAAGTCCGTGGGTTCTACCATAGGATATGATTAACCACGTACATCCTGTCACGTACGCAGCTTAACAAAGTTTCTATGCGTTAAGAAACTATAAAAATGGTATCTCAAATATTACCAAATCAATGTAAGTTAATGCTCTCACCGATGACATACGTAACAATATTGTACAGTATCTACTTAAATGGTCCACCCTATATATACACATATTAATATTTATAACACATTCAGCAATGCAGTTACAGTACAAATTATATCTTCACGAACCCTGCATTACACCAAGTTTGAATGTTCTTTGCGACTTTAAGTAATTTCACCATATACTGGAGTTTAAATTATATGTGAGCTAACAGAATAAATACCCTAACAGAAACAGGTGTATAAATATATCTCGCCCATTTGAAAATGCCACATGGAATTACAGTTAACTAATCTGCTCTTTTCAGCAACCTACAAAGGCCAGTAATTGGTCTCACATGAACTCATTAAATAAATTAAAACAACGAATTAAACAAAGCTAAAGCTTGGTCCAAAATCACAATAAATATTACATGACGTAACAAAACCACCCTAAAATATGTATTAAACCTGATGCATCACTACATTTATAAGCTATGTTATCTCCTTGTGTGCTATACCCCAAAAAAATCTGATGTGTTACACTCACAAGACTTTTTCTACTCTTGTACAAACTATTTTTACAAACACTTATTCTCCATATGCTTCATTTTAATCGAGATATCGAGATGTTAATCCTATTGCTAATTTTCTTGTAGATGCAAGGGGAATTGGTAGGCTTTAAGCTATAATCGAATATTTTAAGAGCTGGTTGCTATGTGGAGTATTCCATTTTCTTTGCATTACCAGGACAAAAAAATGAATAACGAATTTGAGAAAAAGTGTAAGTATTGGAAAGTTAAGGGAATAAGAAGCAATATCTCGAAAATGGTTCACTCAATAAAAATGTATATGACATAAATTGTGTATTTTAACGCGATCTACATTTTTTGAGTAGTAGAATTTTGTCTATCTCTTATGGTTTACCAGTTATGTAAAAGTTGTTCACCATGAAGAATACTTTTGGAGACATTCCCAGAAAATTCGAGATATACATTTCATTTGTCATGAAAATATCTTAAACATATGATATTTTAATCAAAATCGTTAGAGCTATTTTTGAGAAAACTAAAATTTTCGAAAAATGTTCCATGTAAAGGCTAGTCTGGGGCGAAGGATTTTCTTAAAAACCTTCATGTCATATCTCTGAAAGATACTGAACCTAAATACCAAGTTTGGTGTTTATCCGACTGTTCGTTTCTGAGTTATGCTGTTCACAGACACACACACACACACACACACGGAGATGTTTCCAAAATTTTGGGTGGAATACAATACTTCACCGACTTACTATACGTAGCAGAGAAAGTAAAAAATAAAAAATCATTACATATTTAATACAAGGAGACGAATACCTAACAGGAAAGCAATCAGAAAATTACCAATAAACAGCTATATAATGCAGGCTAACTCACCAGCAGATGTTGTAGTGTACGCACAGATGAAGCCGTGAATAGCAAGCCATTGAGGCGTTCTACGCTGCCACCCACCAACCACCTCGGTACCCGGCAGGAAAACCCCCAACAGCCAGCAAAGTATGCCTTTATTCTGAAATAATTTTGTTTAACTTCTAAACTGTAAGAAATGCAACCCAAGAATGTAAATCTCGTTAAAGCGCACAATTTATGACAGACACATATAGCGTTAACCATTTCCGAGATATGTTGTTGGTTTGGATTTTCAAATGTTTATTTCTGGTGGTGAAAAACTACTCGTATTCGTTATTCTTGTCGTCGTACAAGCGAAATGGAATTTCAAAGCCATTATATGCGATCCTGTATTTAAAATCTGACTTTCGCTTTACATTTTTTATACCTACAACGAAATGTGTAAATATGTAATCAAAGTTTATCTCGAATAACAATAGATAGAAGCAAGAGTAGTTCATAGATGAGTGGTGTCGTAACCTCTTTACTTATTCTAGCTCAATGGGGAGTAGAGCAAATAAGTACCGTGGCCGGGATCGAACATTCTATCATAAATTATGTGAGGTACGAGGGGGTAAGCTCAATGAAATTCTAAAAATATACCTAAAGGTCTCTAACAATATTCCTAATTCATTATGTGAATAAGGGAAGGATCTATCTACTATAGAAATTCATACTATGATTGCTTGGATGGTAACTATATTTTATGGTAAAAAGGAATTACTATACCTCCTTGCCTGTCCGTGGGGACGCCATGCTATACGCACGGACAAGCTGCACACACTCTGACCCTGCCACAAGCAGAACCTCGACTCGACTACTCAACCCACGATAACTACACTAGGAACCGGTTTTTCATCCCCTCTACTCTTGCACAATATCCGATCTGGCCGCCAGGTCACGTACGCAATGATGCCAACTATATTACAAATGTCACAGTGGGTAGAGAAATTCATGTAAATGTAACACATCAGAGTCTATCTGTGAACAGCATAACTCAAAAGGAAAGTCGGATGAATACCCAATTTCGTATTTATTTGACAAAGATGCGACACGAGGACTATAACGTAAATCTCCCAACACCGGACTACCACTGAAGAAGGTAGTTTCTGCCCCACGTATGGACGAAAACTTGAAGTAATTTTCATTTTTACGTTGTTTGCACCAGCTTTGGGCGCCAATTTGAAGAATGTGTTGCATTGTATTTCGACTGCTGGGAAGCCGAATTTGAAGTAGTTGCAACCGCACGTATGGTAAAAAGTTTCCGGTAGCCTTCGCTCCAAATGTACTTTCCGGTGTCCTTTGCCCCAAAATGTTTAAAAAATATTAACTTTGTAATTTTGACTGTTACTTTAAATATTATATATTTATGTTTGCCTCAGCTGCGTCAGTATTTATATTTTATAGAGACATGAATGTCTTAGCAGGGAGTAGTGCGACTGAAGAATGTAGGCTTACACAGATTATACTTTTACTTCACTCCTTTTATTAATGCTTGACACGATTTAACTAACACTTCACTGAGAGAGAGAGAGAGAGAGAGAGAGAGTTGTGAGATTTGTTTTTTATTAAATACTTGCACTTTTAACACGTAAAACTATTTTCGTCTCACAGGAATACGTATTAAATTTCTTGAGGATGCATCTCGCGTCCAGTTAGGAACAATGTCTACAAGCAACTAACTTCTGAATTTGTAAATTTTGCTCCATTTTAGTTTCTGATTGGCTAATCCTAGTCCAAAAGAATACCTTCATTTAACTAAAGCTTTTACTGGTTCTTGATTGGTTATTTTATAAACTGTCACTGAAATTGCATTATTGCTTCCAATAATTACAAGTAGCAGTACTAAACTTTCACATTTATTATTGCCTCAAGGTTACCTCATTATTCCCACATTGTTAGTAACCTTTGACTCATTTCTCACAGCTCCTACATTATTAAATTACGTAATACATTCAAGTAACATTATTACCCAATATACAATGACTGTAATATACATTTTTATATCTTGTTACATACACATATTGCTTTAAGGCGAACTGTTATTGAACTTATATATTATATAATTAGACTGAAATCATTTAAGCGTTAAAAATACTGCCTCACCATTTAAATATAGAATTTTGCGTTATGTATAAGTTTCTCAAAATTTACTCTAAATATTTCAGTTTTAAGATATCCACATTATACTAATCACATACACATTGTGACGTAACTGTCGTGGGCCGGGCTTAGTTCTCCAACGCTAGCCGGCTGGTTGGAAAGAAGGAGGGGGAGGCATTCCCAGCCGACGTAATTTCAAGAAGCGCAATTGAGATTCCAGGAGCTATTTCTGTCTCCATCTTATCCATTACGGATTTTATGGTCTTCTGTTCAGTCAATTATTGTTTAAGCGTTTCTCCATTGAGAATTTTAACCTTATTCTGACACCAGGACTGGTGTATCTGTTCAGTTTTTACTGCCAGGTCATTTTTCTTTTCTTTACACTTAGCACGAAGCAGAGGCTTCACTCATTGCAGGGTCCAACACAGGACTTCCCTCTTTTCCGCTCGCTATCTACCGAATACAGGACCGTTCTCCTCCGCTCGCAGTAGAGTACATACACTGCACGATCACTAGCTGTTGAACAAAGCATTATTTTCCTCGACTCGTTCACTAACTGCCCAATATAGGACTCCTCTTCCAATCGCTCTTGGTAGCAGCATTCTCTGTACGTCATCACCACAACTCGTTTTTATACAGAGTGAACCGAACTCACCGAAAATCTTTCAGAGGCTGTACAGTGATACTGCCGAGTATTTTGCTATTAGGTATCCATGGTTTCCTGCGGCTCGTTACAGAGTAATAATGTAAGTATGGTTTACTGGGTTTGTTACATCAGTCACCCTTATTTCTCTAAAAATATCTACCTAATGGTGAAAAACAAGAGCAATGCAACATCCGCAGACTAATCAGTACTCTTTTATCACAATTGTTCAATCTGATCTGTCGTGTACAGTAAAGTACATAACAAATGCAGAACTGTTCTCTTGTTCAAAATGTCGACTATTACGATCACGGCAGAGTATACAGTGACGCACCATCGACAACCTCCTTCTTATTTCGCTCTCATCAGCAACAAACTGCTTAGAGGTTAAAGTCGCTGTCACTCAGGCGACCCGTTTACATCTTAATTACATTGGAAGTACGACTGTTTCTGTCAAGCCTTAGGGTCCAGTACTAGATGAATTTTCTGACTATATTGTTGACACATATGCAAGCAGAGAATGCACTTTCCAAAAATATTTGCGCACTGTTTTCTATAGACTGTGCTAAGCGGGAGGAACAGTTTTGTCTTTTGAGGCAATGCTTTGTATCATAGCATGCTGTGAATTCCAGAGTGATTGTAGTGTAAATTAATATTATTGTATGCACAGGATCTTAGATGTTTGTTATTCATAACTATTGCTAGAAAATAAGTTTACACGACCTCACTGAAACAGACAATAGAAGTGGGTAACAATAAACCGAAGGGGTGAGTTGTTTATCACTAAGAAGAGATAAACAAATGACGTCAGGGTAGCGTGCATTTTTTAGAAATGGAGAAATATCTTCCCTAGAGTATATATGTTAGCAGTAGTAGACGCTAAAGTGGGCGCGATTCGGTAACCAATAGCATCTCTATTATAATGTTTAGGCAATTTGAGATGAAGGAGTATATATTCTCGAGCCATAAGCAAGTTTTGCACAGTTCTGAAGAATCTCTCACGAGGTGCACGTCACACGGTTCTGAAGAATCTCTCACGAGGTGCACGTCGTAGAATTAGTTACAAAAATGTGAAGTACGCGAAGTAATTGGTGCGCGGCAACTAAACGACTGTAGTTACATTCGTAAATATCGCAGTTTCAGTCAGGCTGTATAAAGATTAAATATGTGAATTATGAATCAAGCGTGACGGCAATAAAAGTGTAGAAACAATTTTTTTTATCAGTGTTATCTTTTAGCAACAACTCCTTTCCGTTTACACGCCCTGCTTAAAGATACTTGCTCGACTGAGTTATAGTAGCTAGCCGGAGGACAATGAACCCAAATTTAAAATAATAAAACAAGTGGCGCCCAGTAAATAAGATAACACGGGCCATGAGAATTGCGACATTTTGTAGGAATTCACATATCAGTATTCCTACACACCACTAATTTTTAGGAATTCATCTTAAATTTTCTGGAAATAGTCTACGAATTCCCGTTCTTTGGGAGTGGATTATGCACAAGTATCTGGTACTAACACAAAAATATCTGGTAAATCATCAGAGACAGGCAAAAATTTACTATAACCGTTGTAGATATATTTAAAACAATTTATTTCAGGCATTTTCTGTTTGTGGCATCCACCATTTTCGAAATATTAACTGCTATAGGTTTGAATTTTTCAATGCTTGGTTATTCTTTAAAGTGCTGTCACATTGATTTGTTTCTCGTGATGTTATGGAATAAGAATGGATTTCAAACTCAACATTTAGAAACTGGCTTTTTAAATATTTGTCTATCGCGTCCGCCTCTGTATATCCCTTGTACATCCGTGGACAACAAGCGTCATCCACAGATTCCGAGTAACGATCGGGAGGGCTTCGTGTACTTCCATAACACCTGTGTTCACAACGCACATGCAGGAACTGTAGAATGGTCTGTGCCTGTGAGGGCAATGATCACCTTGTAACGGTATTTCTCGGTGGTGACGCTTATAAGCTACTGAAAACAGAGCACGAAGCAGGGTTTAGTTGGCCGAGAGGTTAAGAAGGCACTGCTTGCGTTTCTAAGCTCCTCAGTTCAAATCTCGTATAATTACTGTTTTTGTGTTGTTAATTTTATTACTGGGTATGTAGAACATAAAATTGCATTAATATAACTTTAACATTTTAACTTTGTCATATCTACTATACACAAAAGAACTTCATTATAACAAATCACTCGTTTAAGTAACTAAAGAAATAGATGCAAATAGGCTATCATCTTCTAAAACAGATAAAAAAATGAGCAAAAATAATATCGAGTGTCTTGAGCAAGCATAACTTCTCTTAATTTTGGGTTATATATGAAATTAAATCCCTTTAATAACGTGGAAGGGAAGCTCCAACATCCCAGGCCCCTTGAATTTGTGTCCAGAAGCCACATTTTGTTATTCGCGCATCTACAGGGAAATTTGAGCCCAGCTCCCTCTTCACTTCAGCACCACATATTTTCATTAGTGTTAAAATATGGTGAACAGGAGGCCAGTCTATCGCTCTGATATCCTGCCTCTCTGAAAATCAATTTGAAACTTTTCGACATTTATACAGGATGATTATTCTGTCCCAATTCAACAATTCCATCAGGATATCTCATCCTTACAGAGAGAGATTCTGAAGCATTGCAATGTATTGTGCAGTGTCCAGTATATCGTCAAGCTGTCACAACACACCTAGACCGTAGATATAGATATGCGATCACTATGAAATTGTGAAGCCACGTATTTTGCATCGTAATAATTATTCTATTATAAACTTTACCAAATGCCGTGTATGAAATGCAGTATATAGAAAGTTAGTTGTCACAATATGTTGATTAAACATTATTAACAGAAGAAAAAAGTGTATGTTACATGCGAGAAGCGAATCTGCGGTCTAAACCACAGAAGTACCCCATGTTTTGCCACAGCGCTACATAGAACACACATGGAAAGGTAGAATGTTTAATAATGTCGTACTACTTGCTACAGCAGCTACACAACTGCATTGCGTATGGTGTAAACAAGGCGCGTGTAGGCCTGACTTTATCTTTTTTGTCCACGAGTGTATCTACAACGAAATGTGCAGTGAATCCGTTTCTGGTAACGTTTACCTGAAATACTATTGAATTGAAGGAAATAAAAAATTGTGTGAATAGTTTGTAAAAGAGAGATAAATAAAGGGTCCTTCAACAAGAGTGTCCTATATTTAACATGTGATAGCTGCCGTTGTTATAAAGTTACAGCAGTCATTTTTTCATGTGGTTACAGTTGTTATTGACAAATAGACATGGAACGTTACAGCATTCAGCAACGCTAGAAATTCTGAAAATTTTTATCAAAATGGATCATCTGTTCGCCAAACCTTCCGTGTATTGCTTAAAGTTTACGGTGTGCATAATCGTCCCTGACAGAGAACGATTCGGCGTATGATCCATAAATTTGAAAGAAGTGGTTCTGTCAGCGATCAAAGAACGCCGTACGTAATCGACGTAAGCGCTCCAACGAAAACATAGGCGCCGATATTGAGAGTGTACGCGAGAACGGAATCAAATCAATTCCTCGTCGAGCGCAAGAATTGGGGCTTACACCGACCACAACTTGGCAAATTCTGCATCTGGGCTTGAAGCTTCACGCTTACAACATGGTGTTAACTCGAGAACTAAAGCCCAACGACCACTGTCAATGGAGAAAGGTACCAAGCTCTTATAAGGGACTATTTTTGGCCTCAGTTGGGTGGTATGGATCTCGGAAACATCTGGTTCCAGCAAGATGGTGCCACATGCCATACTGTTCACGAAACAATCGATGTTTTAAGGAGAAGTTCAGAAGTTTCATCATTTCCCGTGGTGGTGATGTTAACTGTCCTCCGAGGTCATGTAATTTTACTCCGTTGGATTACTTCTTGTGGGGTTATGTAAATCTCGAGTTTATGTCTCCAAGCCAGAAGCAGTAAATGATCTTGTGAATAACATCACGCGTGTTATTCGTGAAGTTGGACCTAATTTACGTTCTTCTGTCATTGAAATTTGGCGGTGGTGGTCACTTAACTGATGTTCTCTTCCACACGTAATGACATTAATTATATTCCAAAATAAAAGTAAATAAACCTCTATCATTTATAGAAGTGTTTTATATAATTTCAAAGATAGGACACTGTTGTTGAAAGACCCTGTATAACACGTCGAAGTTTTAAATCTGATTGAACTTTCCAATTTAGGTCTACAGACGGATAATCATAAAATATTTGACGATGAATGGATTTGAAAATTGCTCAGTGGATGGGTGACATTACATGGAGAGTGGTAAAGTTAGCTTTACGTTTTAAATAATAAATTGTGAAGTTTTGTTGTTGCTAAAATAATTTTTTTTTATTTTGAATGTTTATAGTCGCTTTAACATATTATCCATTACGCGACTATAAAATTTTTATAAAATAAGTATTTAACAAGAAAAAATGAGGTTATTTAACATGCTGGCAGATTTAAACCACGACAATGAATTATTGTGAAACATTGTGCCACTAAATCAAATAGATGGAACATTATATAATTTTATATAAATGTCTGCTTTTGAAAAATTCAAATATCTTAGGGCACATCGAATAGTTGAGTGCTGTTTGTAAATCATTGGTATCTGGTAGTGTTGTCTCTATTAACCGAATTGTGGACATTCCACGATTATGTGTTTCGTCATTAACATTATGTTACACTGGTGGAGGTGGGTGATTGGTCATTTGAAAGAAGATAACTGTGTGTGATCTTGGTATGGCCCATTCTCAGTCGGGATATTAAAACCTGATCTTGTCTGGAAAGAGAATTATTGAGAAGATGTGTCGAAAAACTTGATATTATAACACGGAGTTTGCTTCTCGTGGAGTCAAGCCATCCTGTCTTCCCTGTGGATAGAGCTTTTTTTGAATGTTTAAGATAACATCATGGGCTGGTAGTTATAGTTGGATCACTTAGTGGATGTTTAGTAGCTTCTCTTGCTGCCTGATCGGCCAATTCGTTGCCTTGTATGCCAATGTGGGATGGAGTGCATACTAAAGGCACTTGCTTTCCTTGCCTATTGGCTCTATGAGGTAGTGAGTGAAATTCTTCTGTAAGAATATGGGCTGAGGACAGACTGTTTATTACAAGTAGAGCACTTTTAGAATCTGAGTAACATTGAACATCGAGTATTCAAAACATAAATCACAGCTTGTTTAATTGCAAACACAAACATTTCACTTGAGAAGACGGTAGGTAAATCAGAAAGTCTGACTAACATAGTGTGGTCTGGATAAACAACAGCACAAGCATTTCTATCATTACACTTAGATCCATATGTGTAAATTGCTTTTATGAAAACATTTTTCAATGATGGAAAAGTCAGTATATTATTTAGGTACTTAAAGATAGTAGGGAATTGATTCCAGAAATAAATAAAAGACAACGTTGCTGTTACAATGTTTCGTTTACACTGCATGAGATGTATTATTTCATCACAAAATCTAAGCTACATTGTACAGATTGTGTTCACCTGCTGTGTAGCAGGGAATGTTTCTCCCACACCCTGCAATCCGTGATCACATTTGACCTATTGTCAATACAACTTTATGTAAACATTAAACAGTGTGCAGCTGACTCAGCCCCGACCATTGTTTGTTTATGTCTGTAACAAGCTCATCCCAACATTGGAACAAGTCTAGTGTATCATCATATAAGCCTTTCCGATAATTTATCTCGGTTACTGGAAATGTTACAGATTAAAATGGTCCCATAACTTTGAATGCTGCTCATTTTGCGTTAAGAATTTATAAATTGCAAAATATTGACTAAACAGATAATGAAATAATACATTCGATATACAGCACTTTCTCTAATGGAACTGTCCTTTTTAAGATTTGGCATTCTGTTTTCAGCTTCTTCCGCCTACATTTACGCCGTCGCCGTAGCTTTGGGGGGCATTCTACTGGCCTTCACAGGTGCAGTATATCTATAGCAACGAGGAGGTGCATCTGTTTACCTTTTCGCGCATGCAGTGGCATCCTGTTTTACCTGCAGAGTTTTCTAAGTTATTCACACATGATATATAAATTTAAGACTAGCATCACTTATATAACTGATAAAAACCCTGTTCTGTACCATATCTCCACAAAAATAGCAGATTGCGATACAAGGAGTAAAGGTAAGGTTTTATTTTGCAAGTAGGAGAGTTTGCGAAACGAGGGCCGTAGGCCGTGTGGCATATATACTTTTACTTTCTGTACTGCTTAGGGGAAGTATTGCAATCCACCCAGAAACTTTATATCGAGATTTCACCGAAAATACATGTTTTGAGGCCTCCTGAATCTAAAACAGCATAATCCAAAAACGAAAAGTCGGATAAATACCAAACTTGACATTTAGGTTCAGATCTTTAAAGATGCAACACGAAGATTTTCAAAATATATCGGTTTTCTCCAAATTGACTCTAACGATTTTGATTAAAATATGATATATCTAATACACTTTTATGACAAATGAAATGTATATCTTGAATTTTCTAGGTATGTCCCCAAAAGTCCTTTTCAATCTGAATGGCTTTTGCATATCTGGTAAACCATAAGAGATAGAAAAAATGTTTATACACAAAAAATGTACAGCTCGTTAAAACAAACAATATATGTCACATACACTTTATTATGGGATTAACCATTTCCGGGATATTCCTTATTTGTTTGAATTTTAGAATACTTATACCTTTTCTGAAATTGGAATTCGTTATTATTTTTATGCCCTGTAAATGAAAAGAGAATGGAATGCTCCAGATAGCAACCGCTGTTAAAAGATTTTGCTAATGCTTAAAGCCTCCTATTATCCTTGCACCAACAGGAATATTAGCAATAATATAATTTCTTTAAGTGTTTATCTGGATTAACATGAAGTAAATGGAGAATAAGCGTTTGTAAAAAGTAGTTTGTACAAGAGTAGAGAAAGTCATGTGTGTGTTACACATTAGATATTTTAGGCAGTGCTTGGATTTGTAAAATATCAGTAACATTATATTGATTCCTGGAAGTAACAGATCACGTTTAGAATGCGGTTCTTTAAACAGGAAAAATTCCATTAAAAAAGGAGATGTCAGATGTTTTGTTGATTTGCTGGCAGTAACTTTTAGTTAAATTATTTCCAACATGTTTTTCCTTAAAACAGCCAATGAAGCGATTAAACACAAATTTTCTGACATTTCATGTCAGTGTTTTCCCAGAGGGCGAAGAGTGTTTGAGTTCCTACGCAGCTAAAGCAGGTGTTGGACAAGAATGGAGATTGGACGGATTACTAAAATAATGCCTAGTAAATGTATCCTCTTTGAGATTAAACAAAAATCTGATATGTTACACTAACACGACTTTCTCTACTCTTTCACAAACGCTTATTCTCCACCTATTTCATATTAATCGATAGAAACATTTGCAGGAACTATTATATTGCTAATTTTCTTGTAGGTGCAAGGGGAATATAGTAGGCCTTAAGTGATAGTCAAATCTTTTAAGAGATGGTTGTTATGTGGAGCATTCCATTCTCTATGTATGTCCAGGACATAACAAAATGTATAACGAATTCACATTAGAGAAAAGTTATATATATTGGAAAATTCATACAAATAACAAGGAATATCCCGGAAATAGTTCACACGAAAAAATTATATGACATAAATTGTGTGTTTTAACGAACTATACATTGATTGTGTAGAAAACATTTTGTTTCTGTTTTTACTTGTTGTGCAAAGGCCATTCAGAAAGAATAGGACCTATGGGGACATTTCCAGAAAGTTCAAAATATACATTTTACTTGTCATAAAAGATCTTAAATACATGATATTTTAATATAATCGTTAGAGCCATTTTAAGAAAATAAAAGTTTTCAAAACATTTACCATGTAAAGGATAGTCTGGAGAGGGAGGATTTTCCTGAAACTTTTAGTGTCACATCTTTGAAAGATACTGAAACTAAGTAGCAAGTTTGGTATATATCCTACTTTTCGAAAAGTGCTTTTTGGCGCCTCAAAATATGTATTTCCGGTGAAATCTCGGTATCGAATTTTGGGATGGAATGTAGTACTTCCTCTGCGTAGTAGAGAAATTAAAAATAATGTGTTTCAGTTTTACATTATGTTGCTATTAAAATGTTTTTCGTGGCAACATTGTGCAAAACAGGGTTTTATTTAGTTATATATTTAAAGACGGTTAATATAAATGATGGCGAGTAAAGCCATTGCTCAAAGTTATATATTGATAATAATCTAGAATTGTGCACGTAAAACAGGATGCCACTGCATGCGCGGAAAATAAACACATGCACACACCACCTCCCCTCTATAGATACATACTCCACCTGTGAAGGCCAATAGAATGCCTCTCAAATCTGCGGAGACGGCATAAACGGAAGCGAGTGTGCCTACAACGTAAGTGTAATGAAAGATTTTTTGAAAGTTGATCTACCTCAGTAACATGAAGTTATTTTCGGGTATATTTTCTAGAATACGTATAAAAATGAACCATAATGTGCAGATAAAGCGATATGAATGCAACACATTCGAAATTTGTTTGGGGGACAGAATGCATGAACGTGTATAAGGTATGCCCAGGGAATTCCCAGCCTCCATCTTCTACACCATAAGAGAACACTGCAGATATCTGTCGTTTTCACCTATGACATTTAGTTCCTCTTGATACCTGCAGCGGCAGCTTCCGCTCGAAAACCTCTTCCCCCGCAATCTATTCTGTAACACACGGAGCTAGTAGTAGACAGTAAGGGGGATGAGTGAACAGTTGTACATTAATTCTCTTAGGAATTTCCGCTTCGTGAACAGATGCATTGTCACACTGTAACAGTCAGAAATTTGATGATAATAATACGTGAATGCTGTGTGCTGAAGAAGTGGCCCATTTTCGTTGGTCGCAATAGTGAATTTCCTATCTGATGTTTCCATATTCTACTTATTCAACAAGTCCTTATCTCTTCCCTCTGTAACTGGTTTGAAATAAACACCAAAAATAAAACATGAACCAATTAGTAATGTTATAATCGTGTGAAACGGAAGAGTGAGAAGTAATTTCTTTAACGAATTCTACTCTTATTCGTGTATACAAGCAGCGACGACTTGCTCAATGTAACATGATTGGCGACTCCACCTTTTAGAGGGAGGAGTAGATGAGTAATGAGTTATCTGCGGCGCTAAAATACACAACAGCCGTATACATAGAAACAGAGTTTATAACTGCCGTCACGAAAACATTATTTCAAAGCATTTGTCAGCTTGCACTCTGTCATAGCGTCTCTTATTTATGCTCTTAAAGCATAAACTAGTTAGCAATTGGACCTAGGATATGGGATGACGGCAAGACTGACACAAGGTAACGGATCTGCTCTCCAAGCATTTCTTCACAAGAGTCAAATTCGGCTATACTGGGTTAAATTAACAAATTTTTGCCATAGGGGAATATACATCATATCCAGGCATGAACACACAAAATTTGCATACTCAGAAGTTTCAGAAACCATTGTTATTACACGTATTCAAAGAAACCTCTTAATTACTGCAGAGGGAAAGGTAAAGTGAAGTATATTGACATAAATGCATAATAGGTAAAGTTATTGTATCGTAAAGTTATCGTAATTATTGCAGCGGGAAAGAACAGGTAAAGTGTCTAGAAATAACTGCATACAAAATGCCCCATTTGGCTCGATTACTACCGCTCTTCACCTTATGTTTGCCTGGTCATTAAATAAATCAAATAATTCCCGTAATGCTGCAAAGTAAGTCTTTAAGTGCAAGCTCTTAGTATCCCATTCTATATTGGACGTGAAAGACACGAAATTTTGCTTAGAGGCCTCTTTATCAGCCTGAGGTTCTTTTACGTGCCGCAAATCTACTCTTCTAAGGATTTTTACTCCCGACAAAATCCATTACCCTTCGCCGGGTTTGGACCCGCGACCTCGGTAACTGGATGCTAGCATGTGCGGCAGTATTTTTAACACTTAAATGATTTCAGTCAGATTATATAATGTAAAATATAATAACAGCCCGCCTTAAATCAATATGTGTATAAATAATATATAACATTTATGTAACAATCATTGTATATATATTTATATTATTATATGCATGTTTAATAATGTTATATGAATGTATTGCGTAATTTAATAATGTAAGAACTGTGAGAATAATAGGTTAAAAGTTGCTAGCAATGAGGTAAAAATGAGGTAACCTTGAGGCAATAATGAGTATGAATGTTTGATAATGCTACTAGTCATTCTGGGAACAACAATAATGTAATTTTTGTGACAGTTTATATAATAACCAATCAAAAACCAGAAAAAAGCTTAAGTTAAATAAAAGTATTCTATTGGATTAGGAATAGCCAATCAGAGACATGAAACACAGAAATTTACAAATTTAGGCGTTTGAAATCAAGTCAGTTGCTTGTAGACAGCGCTCATAACTGGACACGTTGCTTGTAGACAGTGCTCATAACTGGACGCGAGATGTGTCCTCGAGAAATTGAATACGTATTTTATGTAATAGCTTTACGTGTTAAAAAGTGCAAGTAATTAACAGAAGAATCTCAAAGCTATCTATATCAGTGAAGTGCTATTTAAATCGTTTCAAACATTAATAAATGGAGTGAAGACAAACTTAAAGTCTGTGTAAGCCTACATTCTTCAGTCGCACCGCTCCCTGCTAAGATATTCATTTCTCTAAAAAATATATAAATACTGACGCATCCGAGGCAAACATAAATATATAATATTTAAAGAAACATTCAAATTGCAAAGTTAATATTTTTAAACATTTTGGGGGGGGGGCAAAGGTCACCTGAAAGTACATTTTGGGGCGAAGGCTACCGGAAAGCGGGTACTATACTTGCGGTTGCAACGAACTTCCAAGTGTTCGGCTCCCCAACAGTTGAACTATAGTACATAATCTTCAAACTGACTTTCCATACGTAGCAGCAATATAAATTCTTCTAATTGGCTCCAAAAGCGTGGGGAAAATAAAAATACAATTCAACTCCTTCAATAAAACTCCTTTCTCAAATTGGCGCCCATACGTGGGGTAAACAACGTAAAGACAATACAACACCTTTCTCAAATGACCATCACAACGTCCTCTAAATAGAGCACCACTAATGGATTTGCTTTCCCCCATATCAAGCAGCTTTTATTGAAGGCAGTTCTTTCCACAACGCTTAGTTGTTTTAGGGTCAATTTAATTTTTTTTAATGGGAATCTGCAATTAGGGTCAATTTAAACAACGTCCTCCGAACAAAACACGACTAATGGCGTTTACTTTCATTCATAATATTAAGCAACTTTTATGCAAGGCATTTCTACCTAAAACGTTTAGTTTTTGAGATATTGTACAGTCTAAACTTAAATAGTCCACTCACATAAGCATTAAATATGTATTATTTTAATAAAAACCGTTACAACTTTTGTGAGAAAATGAGAAAAAAAAAAGGAACAAAAATTTTTTTCTTTGTACACGGTAGTAAGAATGAATTATCAAGCTTGGCAGTTAACTACTTTCTGTTTTTAAATCAAGTTCTTCACATTCAGACAGAAATGTAATTCTTTCTCTTGCCTACTATAGTTGTGTGTGGAGAAGCAGATCTAGGAGAAGGGGATGCTTTTTCTGCTCCCAAGTGAGCATCATTTTGGCAGTAAATGCGTTACCCACTTAACTGTCAAAAGGAGCCCAGCAACTCAATGGTTTTATTGGAAACATTCTGAGAAATATTAACATCTGATTTGTTGCGTTCACATCACTTTATTTACTCACACATTTCGTTGAACAATACAGTAGGTAAAGCGATAGTCAGATTTCGGAAAAGCAGACTGCTAGGTGTTACCTTTGAAATTCCATGTTCTTTGCACCACGAAAACAAAGAATAACGACTTAGCACTTGTAATAAAATATATAAGTATATGAAAATTCAAACCAACAACAAAGAATATCTCGAAAGTGTTTAACATCACAAAAATTTGTGTTTGACACAAATTTGTGTTTTGTCTACTCTTTTGTTTCACTCTTTATACAATTGTCCTTCAGAATGAAGAGCACTTGTAGGTTATTTTCAGAATATTCATATATATAGTATATTTTTTGTTATTCAAATATCTTAAACATATGGTATTTTAATTAAAAATGTTGAAATTCATTTATGAGAGAATGAATAACTGAAAATTTTCCATGTAAAGCCTAACTTGGGGTCGGAATATTTTTCTGCCTTATTGTTGGAAGATTCTGATCTCAAATATCAAGTTTGGTAGTTTACAGATTTTTTCTTTTTGAGTTATACTGTTAAACATACGAACGCACCCACACACATGTACCTTTCTTTAAAAATACTTCTCTGGTTTTAGGGACCCTCAAAACGTTTATTTCCTGTGGAATATTCATATCCATATTTGGATGCAGTGTAATACATCTTTTGGATATTATTCGTAAGCAGAGAGAAAGTAAAAGTGCTTTATTTATTTAGGGGGTCTCAAAACATGGGGGTGTCGAGATTTCATACCATGTCCGGTGATATCTGACAATGCATTTTTGTGTGGAATACAATGCTTCCTCTTGCCTTACTATATATTATTTGTTAAGAAAGGAAAAACCCTAATGTGTTGCAATCATATGGGTTTCTCTACCTGCTATCGTTTAGTTTTATATAGATTCTACAAGCTATTCTTACGAAAGATTATTACTTTCTCTACTACGTATATTTGTGTGTTTGTGAACAGTAGAACTCGAAAACAAAAAGTCGGATAAATATCAAACTTGGTATTTGAGTTTAGTTTATTCCAAGGATGCGGCACGAAAATTTTAAGAAAACTCCCCACAACAGACCACCATTTACATGGAACATTTTTCGAAAATTTTGATTTTCTCAAAAATGAGCAGAAAGATTTTGATTAAAATATCATATGTTTAAGATAGCATCATGGAAAATGAAATGCATTTCTTGAATTTCCTGGGAATTTTCCCAAAAGTCCTCTTCATTCTGAATGATTTTGACATACTTGGTAAACCGTAAGAGATAGGCAAAATTTCATTACATAAAAACTGTAGATCTTGTTAAAACATACAATTTACGTTATATACATTTTGTCGTGTGGACCATTTCCGAGATATTCCTAGTTATTTGTTTGAATTTTCCAATACCTAAAATGGGAATTCGTTATTTTTTTATGTCCTGACATACAAAGAGAATGGAATGCTCCACATAGCAACCAGCTCTTAAAAGATTTGACTATTGCTTAAAGCCTACAATATTACCCTTGCATCTATAAAAAGATTAGGAATAAGCTTTTGCAAATGTTTGTCTCTTAGCATGAAGCAGATGGCGAATAACCATTTGTAAAAATAATTTGTACAAGGGCAGAGAAGTCATATGAGTGCATAACATCGGATATTGTTTAGTCTAATTCATGTTAATTGAGGTAAGTATTAGCAGCAGTAGTTTCATTATACATATCGTTATAGGTGCAAGGTGAACACAAAAATCCGAACCTATATTCAGATGCTTAAAAACCGGGTGCTATATGCTAGGCTTAAAACGCCATGACACTGTTTACATTACTCAGGGAGTTTCAGTTACATGGTTAATTGTAGGAATTTATTATTTCTAAAATAGTTGTAAATATTTTGTTTAAAATATTCTATATTAAATATATTTAAATGCCAAACAAAATGTTTGTCTTGAATATTCTGGAAATACCCTATGAAGTTCACTTTATATAGAAGGCATTTTGTATAATTTTATATAACTGGTAAGCTAAGCGATAGGTAAAAACAAATCTACTACTCAAAGATGTAGATCACTTTATAAAACGCACAATTTATTTCAAATTACATTTTGTTCAGTACTTTGTCATTCATTTTAGTCCTCTGAATTTTGCGTTCTTTCTCACAATTGCATGGAAACAGTATGGAATTTTAAGACCAGCATATAACGTCCAGTTCTTAAGCATGGCTATGGATATTTCCTTTGTATCTCTAATCGAGATGCAGCCTTATTTGGATTAAACTGTAATAGATAAAAAAATAAACTTTAGTAAGAATAATTCGTGCATCTACTAATAAATGATGGAAGGTAAAGAATCTCATCTGAGTATAACATATAGGATTTTTTTTTATTTCTGACCCTCCAAACGTTGACGCAGCCACGCTCCGTCCTCCCACAATGAAGCAACACCTTTGCCTCACGGTTGCTGCTTGTCTCCTCCTAGATGGGTCTTCTTTTGCCACGGCTGCTCCAGCATGAAACCTTAACCTCGGGGTATGCGTGGGTGTGTACAGAGAAACACACAAACGCTGTCTTGGAACACTTTTGTTCATTATTTAAAATAATACTTTAGGTTTGCCGATCACTATTAAATGCATAGGAATTTACTTTGTCTTTACCAAGACCGAAGAATATTAACTACAGCTAAGCGTTCTACCCTCTAGCATGTTCGCCACCATTCTTCTCCACACGACGAGAATGTCATCCCGCTCTCGCCAGACACTCAGGACAGACTGACTTTCACCACCGCGCTACACAAGGAAAAACTAGCGCCTAAACTTCCCCTCTCGTCCCTCAACTCCTTCGCGTCATGAAGCCACGGGTGACCTTCACCAGGCTAAGTGCAGCTGTCCTTGGCTGTTACCAGGAAAAACTTGCTTCAATGGTATTTACCCTTTCTACCTGAGGCTGGTCCCTAATTAACAAAACTGTGCCTGTCTGGTCTTTCTGTCGATTTTAACTGTCAACAATTTTCACAATGCTTCTCCTTTTTATACATACACTGATTTTAAATATATTATTACTTATTTTATATCGCTATCCGTCTCAGAATATTATGAAAATTATTGTGTTTATAATTCCGGCTTCGTGTATTTTCGGTGAAATTTTTGAGCCGAATACAATACTTCCTTTTGTTACTAAAGGCAAGTACTTGAAAGCAGAAAGGTAAATTAGAATTTTGTTTCATCCACAAGGCATGTAAATTGTTTTGTATAATAGGTATATTGCTGCAATCTCCTTAAACAATAGATATGTATGTATAGCGTTATACTATCCCCATACCGTATTTTCGGTATACAATAGCGCATATGTAAATATAATTTTATTAGCCAGTAATTAATTCTATATCAGAGAGGCGGGGTATAATGGATCGCTGTCAGAGTATGGATAATCTATTCCACCAAGTGATTTATTAATCGTATGCCACGCGAGTGTGCCGCACCATCGCTTAAAACTGTCTTCGGAGTGGCTGTCAACAGTCAGAAAATTAAATGTGAAATGCTGTTAATGCGTAATGAGCCTATTGCAAGAAATTGGATAACCCTGCAGAGGAAACTCGGGTCGATGAGAAAGTGATGACCTGCGCTGTGTGATACCAAAGTAAACTAATCAAGCTTCTGATGAACCCGCTTCAAGTTTCAGCTAGGAGATGAGACTTCTAATTCTCTGCACCTCTCTACAACTATGCAAAGAGATTTGGAGCAAGCCTTAGAATATAAAAGTACTTAAAGCAGATAGCTGCGTTGCAGTCTGGCCCAGTGCAAAAAAAATAAATAAAAAGACTGATGGAAGTATTAAAGACTTCAACTGGATTATACGGAGGATGAGAAAAAATCTGATGTGATACATTAACATGAACTTCTCTACCCTCTATTGCTTATTAGTGAGTATACAAGTTCTTATTACGAACGTTTATTTTATTATCCCCTTCATTTTAATCCAAATAAGCCTTTCTGGGAACAGCAATAGTCTTATGTTTTAGAACTGGACACTGTATGCTGGTCTTAAAATTCCATACTCCTTCCATGATATCGGAAGAAACAGCTGAAAATTGACAGGACTTCAAAAGAATGAACAATTCAAATCATGAATAACGGATATTTAGGAAATGGCTAATGCCACAAAAAAGTTACCTAAAGTAAATTGTGTGCTTTAAAGAGATGAATATTTCTTTTCAAGTACCTTCTCGTGTATCGCTTAACGTTTATCAGTTCTAAAAGATTATACAAAAATTCCTTCAGAATGAAGACGACTTCAAAGGCTATTCCCAGAGAATTCAACTTATATATTTTATTTGTCATGAAAATATCTGTAATATACCGTATTTTAATCAAAGTCTTTAGCCATTTTTAGAAAATAAATATTTCGAAAGATTTCCTATGTAAAGGGTAGTTTGGAGTAGGGGAATTCTCTTGAAAATCTTCGTGTCGCATCTTTGAAAAATACTGAACTTAAGTTTGGTGTTGATCCAACCTTTCGTTTTTGAATTACACTGTTCACAGACATCACCCGGACCTTGTTCTAAAATTTCTTTCGTATTTAGGGAGCCTGAAAGCATGCATTTCATATGAAATCTCAGTATCTAATTTTTGTGTGAAATGCAATAACTTCTCTCCTACTAGGTACACGGTGGAGAAACTAAACTGATAATTGCAGTTTACACACGTAAGACTATAACTATTTCCTGTGCTAGTATATTTAGTGACAATCTCTGTACCACTGATAAGTGGTACAGGATATACAATAAATTGGGTCGCACATCATTACCTACTGTGGCTGCCTTCCCCAAAAAGGGATGGATGCAGTGAAGTAGGTAACAGACTGCAGAAAGACAGGACACAAGAAGCGTAGAAGTCCTTAACATTTCTTGACTCGAAGATCCAACACCGAAGCCGGCCAATGTGGGAGTGAACGATCGATCAACCTAGACAGCCCTATGGTATTCAGGGGAATTTTCTTTGTTTGGAGCATTTGCTCCATTTGTCCGGCACTACCTGGTATTGAAAAATCTGAAAACGCACCTGAAACATGAGAACGAAACAAAAATGAAAATGGAATGATGGAAATGAAAACATGGTAGAGAGAAATCAAATCAGCATTTGCCTACCGAACGGATAAATCCAAAGTCAGGTGGTCAGTTGATCGGGAATTTCACCCAGGAGCTCCCGAATGCAAGCATCGTATCTTACCGCGGAGCCAATTGTCTCTACTGTATTCCTTTCACGAGAATGTGTATGTAAGGAATGTGTTGACATCAACAATTCTAGCGCTATTTGGGAAAGATTACGGTTCTTCTTTCAACATATCACCAATACTTAAGATTTCTTATAAAAAATATGCTTCTCTGCTAGTAATTCTGAATGGCCAGTTGCTTTTGTTTGCTTTCCTCGTCACAGGTTTTAACAACGTCAGCTACTATTTCTCGGACTTGGCTGTGTGGATTTTTTTTCTTTTCTTACTGGTTATTGTAAATAGCTGCTGCCAGTATAGCTGATTTTCTGTGGTACAATATCCTTAAGAGGTCCCCATAGGTAGAAGTCCAACAGACTTAAGATACGGAAAACGCGAGGAAACTCAATCGGGCCTCTGCGTCCTATCCAGCGTCTTGGAAGAAGCCTCGGGTACACATTGCTTTCTAGATTTCTGCGGCGAGATCTCAAAACATTCCAAAACCATAGCCGAGGACGCGGGGCTTGTTGTGCGAGGTCTCCGAGATCCGCCCTTGTGAACATCGCATATGGTACCATGAGTCTCAAATTTGTCTCGAATGCGTGCAATTGTTACTCGCGTTGGCGGTTCTGTTCTGTATACACTCTCCATTGCTGTTGAGCTACAACAGGATTCTCGGTTTTCCAATACCACTTCAAAATTGCTTTCAGCTGCTCAAATATAACCTTGGCTCCATGTTACAGAACATCATGCTATGCATTTCTGTTGTTTTTTGGTCCAAATTTGAAATTTCCTGTCAAAGTATGTATACATTTTTAGGCAAAGGTTAATATATACTGATAAAATTTGAAATTGATATAGAATAAATAAAAAGGAAGATAATATAAAGTTAATATGGAGGTTAAATAAAATGTTATAAGGTAAATAAATAAACAAACACGAATGCATAAATAAAGATCTAAATTAATTAAACAAAATATTGAACTGCTATAAATCAAATAATTATGAAAACAATGGAATGCTAAGAATAGAATAACTTTAACTTTAAGATTATTACGCCTTTACTCTAATTTAATAACTACTATTCTCTTTCTTTCTTTTATTTATTTTATTTATTATTTTGTAGACATTGTATAGTTTATGGTTTTTTATTTGAAAGAATTTGATGTTGCATAAAGTTTAAATGTGTTGTGAGAGTAAATGTAAATTTTTAATATATGTCCTGGAGTAGTATCCAAAGAGTCGGGATAGTATATTCAGATTTTATTTATTCATTTATTTGTTTCTCGCGATGTTTGTGGAAACAATGTGGAATTTTAAGGCCAGCATATAGCGTCCAGTTCTTAAACATTTGACTATCACTGTTCTCTTTGTATCTATAACGAAATGTGTAATGCAGCTCCTGCAAATTTTTATATGAATTAAAATTAAGTACATAAGAAACAAACTCTCGGAAGAACAATTTATATGCCAAGTAGTAAACGATAGAGGGTAGAGAAAGTCGTGTGAATGAGATTTTTAGTTAATGTTTCTCTCCCGTTAACCTAGAAACCGACGATAGCTCCGATTGTAGAAAAAAGTCTGATGTGTTACACTCACATGGCTTTCCCTACTCTTGTACAAACTATTTTTACAAACTCTTATTCTCCAACTTTTTCATATTAATCGAGATAAACGTTTGCAGAAACGATCTTTTCACATGCAAAGGGAATTAAATTTTACACATAGCGACCAGTTCTAAAAATACTTGACTATCGCTTAAGGCGTACTATGTTCCCCTTGTTTTGTATTTGCAAGAAATACAGTAGCCTTTAAGCATAGACATATATCTTAATAGCCGTTTGCTAGGTGCAGCATCATTCTCTTTGCCACAGATTAATACTCTTTGCATATCCAAGACAAAAAGAAATGAATAACGAATTCCCATTGAGAAAATAAATATTGAAAAATTTAAGGGAATAACGAGCAATATGTCGAAAATGGTTGACTCAACAAAAAAAGTATTTGACATAAATTGTGTATTTTAATGCAATCTACATTTTTTCTAGTAAAATTTTGTTTATCTCTTGTGGTTTACCAGTTATGCAAAAGTTGTTTACAATGAAGAATACTTTCGGAGACATTCCCAGAAAATTCAAGATATACATTTTATTTTTCATGAAAATATCTTAAACATGTGATACTTTAATCAAAATCCTTAGAGCCATTTTTGATAAAATTACAATGTTCGAAAAATTATCCATGTAAAGGGTAATATGGGGCGGGGGATTTTCTTGAAAACCTTCGTGTCGCATCTCTGGAAGATACTGAACCTAAATACCAAGTTTGGTGTTTATCGGACTGTTCGTTTCTGAGTTATGCTGTTCACAGACACACACACGGACATGTTTCCAAAAATGCTTTTTTTTGGATTCAGGGTGTCTCAAAACATATATTTCCGGTGAAATCTCGGTATCGAATTTTTGGGTGGAATACAATACTTCCCCCACTTACTATACGTAGTAGAGAAAGTAAAAATCGTTTAATTTTGTCTGTATAATTCTCGTTTACATAGATTAATACATAAAAGAATTAGGAAAATAATGAATATACGTGGAACCATATTAGATTATATACAAAATAAACAATTGAAAGGTTATGGACACTTAAAATCACTGGAAGAAGAATGTATTCTAGAAGTATTTGAGTGGACTACACCAAGTAGATGAAATAGAGGTCGTCCCAGAATTACGTGGAGGAGTGAAGTACAGCAAAATAACGGAAACCAGATGGTTGGAAGAGGACGAAAGAACAATGGCGTCAGGCAACCGGAAGACGGTGAAGACCGTTGTGAAACCGGTATATAACTACTAACTTTAATGGTCACATCGGGCTTTGACTTGAACTGGTGGTGTTTTAACTGGTTGAATTTTAGATTTTATTTCTTGTACTATGAAGCACACTCACATTCTTTTCCAGAGGTATACCTTCAAACTCTGCAGATCGTGGGAAACGATCCCAGTTAAAGGAAAATATCCTTGACTGAGCCAAGAGCCAAACCAAGGACCTCTGGATTGATAGTTTTGAAGTGAAAACCATGTATACTTTGAATTATTGTAACAATTTATAGGCAAAAAGTGGCAGTGTATGCGAATGAATGCAAAACACTACAACCGAAAAATGCTTATGATTTTTGATACCACAAAAATGGAGTTTCTTTTTATCATGCTGCACATTGTACCTAGTGGAAAAAAAAGGAATAAGGGTGGCGATATAAAGCTAAAAAATTAATATTAAGCTGGACGCAATCCGTTACAGCATCGCCCTCGTAAGTGTTTACACGTATTGCATATTATCCCGTTAACCTCAAATGCATTAAAGTCCACAATTACGCGCTTGCAGAGTCAAAATAAAAACAAAGTACACTGGAGGGTGCAGCGGTATATGGTGGAAGATTAATTTTTCAAATTGTTTGCTTCTCTGAAATGAGTAGATTCCCATGTAAACAGGGTAAGCCCAGGCCTCATCAGGG
This sequence comes from Deroplatys truncata, assembly GCA_030765065.1. NCBI lineage: Eukaryota > Metazoa > Arthropoda > Insecta > Mantodea > Mantidae > Deroplatys > Deroplatys truncata. The sequence goes on from CM060980.1 coordinate 164,186,984, forward strand.
TTGTTATTGAATGGAAGGGCGGTAAATATTTATGGCTAGATGGTGACACAATTCTATCCCAGTCTGGTGTAATAAAGGCATCTGGCTTTGTCGAGGTTTGTCAGGAGGCTATGCTCATAGCGTTATTCTGAAAAGCAGAATGGGACCCGTGAACCTCACAGGTTTACCCTAACAATGCCAAAATGCATTATCTACATCAAACCTAGTGTTGTTTTACATCAAACATTTTTAATAGCAGAGGAAACACAGCAAAACTGGTATTTCATTTACTACCAACGCGGTCTCTGTTTATACGTAAACAATAAAATATGCTTCCTATAAAGCACTTGCAATTTTATGGAATACAGAAGCTGACCCATAAAGCTTCACAATAGTATATATCGATACAAGTGAGGTAATTGCATCATTGCAAAACGAGGAAGAGTTTAAAACTACCAGAAGAAATCAAGCATTTTCTACTACAGGGATTCTCCAATGAAATTCACGGATGTGTGCCGCATACTATTGCTACTAATGAACAATTGAAATATACATACTAGTAAATAAAACTAATTACTAACAACTGTTGAGCATGGTGGTTCCGGTATACAAGGTCACCAATATTAACACTGTTGGTGAACTGGCATTCTATTATCCATGCCTAACTATTGACTTTAAAAATCTTGAAGGAGTAATTATTCTTGACGTTATTAGCCGCATGTTTAAGTGCCAATTGTAAGTAGGTGTTGTATTGTATTGTAGTTCCACTGTTGGGGAGCCGAACTTGAAGTAGTTGCAACCACGAACGGTACAAAGTTTCCGGTGGCCTTCACCTCAACGTTTAGGAATCAACTTTGCATTCTTATGTTTCTTTAAATATTATTTATATTTATGTTTGCCTCGGCTGCGTCAGTATTAATTTGTAGAAACATGTATCTCTTAACAGGGGGTGATGCGGTTAACGGATGTGGCTTACACAAATTATAATTTTTACTTCACTCCTTTTATTAATCCTTTACACGATTAAATAACACTTCACTGATATAGAGACCTGTGAGATTATTTATTAAATACTTGCACTTTTTAACACGTAAACTTTATAATATTCTCGCCGTAATGAACTTAATGTCTCACACTGAATACGTACCGAGCGAATGAACTGCTTAGGTACGTTGCCTTCTAGCTACTGGCATTTACCGCTTAAATTTGTAATTTTTTCTATTTCACGTCTCTGATTGGCTAATTTTACTCCAACAGAATAATTTTATTTAACTTTCAGCTTTTCTGGTTGTTGATTGGCTATTTATAAACTGTTTTAAACATTACATTATTGTTTCCAAGAATTACTAGTAGCATTGTTAGACTTTCCAATTCATTATTAACTCGAGGTTACCTCATTGTTACCTCATTGTTAGCAACTTTCGGCCTCTATTCTCAAAGCTCCTACATTATTAAATTACCTAATACATACCCGTAACATTACTATACATGTGCACAATAATATAAACATATACAATGATTATAATATACACTTTTTATATATTGTAGTATACATATATTGCTTTAAGGCGGGCTGTTGTTATATTTTATATTATACAATTAGACTGAAATCAGTTAAGTGTTAAAAATACTGCCTCAATCTAATGTGTTACATTTACATGGCTTTCTCTACATTCTATAATTTAATAATGGATATAAAAAGTATTCTTATAAAAGTTTATTTTTCTATTTACTTTATTTTAATCCAAATAAATCTTTGCATAAATAGCTACATTATAGATTTCGTTATGGATACAAAGGTAAGAGCGATAGTCTAGTGTTTAAAAACTGGACTCTATACGCTGACCTCAATGTTTTCATGCAATTGCGAGAAACAACTGATTGTCGACAGAACTAGAAAGTAAGGACCTAAGTTTTGAACACTGAATCAGTAATAACGGAATATATTGGAAATGGCTTACGTCACAAAAAGTTATTTAAATGAAATATGCATTTAAAAGAAATTTACATTTGTTATGAGTACGCTTTCGTTTATTTCTTAACCTTTACCAGTTACGCAATATTATACAAAATTCCTACGAATAAAGAGGACTTCGCAGGCTATTCCAAAAAAATTCAAGATTTACATTTTATTTGTCATGTAAATATATTTAATGTATGGTATTTTAATAAACATTCTTAGAGCCAAATTTGATAAAATAACAAATTTTGAAAAATTACGCAAAGGATTTTCTTCAAAATATGGATGTCCTATCCTTGAAATATGCTGAACGTAAATACCAAGTTTGGTAATTATGCGAATTTTAGATTTTGAGTTATGCTGCTTAAACACACACATGCAAACGAACCGTTATCTAATTATTTTTATTCAGGGTGCGCATTTCCGATGAAAGAGCGATATTGTATTTTTTGATGGAACAATACCTTCTCGGCCTACTAGGTATGGAGTAGAGAATGTAATAAGCTTTTGTAGGAACCCTTTGTGGAAGTGATTTAAAGTAAACGATAATGGATAGAGAAAAAATTTGAATGTAATACAGACGAATAAGAAGAAAATGTAGTAGTGCTTTCACACATCACCATGATGTATTTTTTGCTCGGTACTGCACAATTCCCAAACTTATTATATCCCCTGTAATGAATAAAATTTTAATGGGGATAATGGGTGAAATTTCTATTTAACACAATTTTAAAGATAGATACCTCATATTTGTACACATATTTGGGGTATTATGTGGAAGTATTTGGCAGAGTTTCATTTTTTTGTCAATTAGTTTTTGAATTATTGAAAATTTTCTTTCAAAAAATTTGTAAACTTCAAAATGAAATTCACTCCATACCTTTTTGAAGAAAGTTTGCAATTTTTTTTGTAAAACCAGAAACTCAATTAAAAAACTTGACGCATGGGTTTTGTAACATATTAGCTTTAATATATATCTATATATATATATATATATGATCTGCATAGCAAAAACTTCAAAATTTTGCAATCATCACACATTTTATTTGTTATCTCAAAATTACTAAGTCAATCCTGAATTTCATGCGTCAGATTTTTTGTTATGCTTTATAGAATATACAGTAAATATTTCAGCCCTCTAACACTTAATTTGTGGATGTAATGATGTCTTGAATGACTAAAGGTGTAACAAAAACTAAAGTGAGGAAAAATGAGTTTAAAAGTTTGCGTGCAGTTAACCAGAAATAATGACTGGCAAACCTTCCTATAAGTGTCCAGCTTAAATATGTAATTTGTACTCTTGTTTCATTTCAAGTACTTTCTAATTTATGGCATAAATCAAATCTTTCAGAGCCAGGTCCTATGTACAAACGCTTTTGATTGTGGTCAATCCACTTCAGGTCCTTCACCAATATGCCAGTAAAACGGGTGTCCACCAATAATTATTTACAGTTAACTCGACAACCATGGTGTTGGATGTTTGTGGGCCCTTAGTAATGCAGCAACTTAGTGAAAGAGAAAATGTTATGTAAAGGGTAATGTGTAGAGATAAAATTATGTAATATAGAACTTATATGAGAATTAATTTATGTAACTAATGAAGATAAATAAATATTTACAGTCTTCATTAGTTATAGCAGGTATATTACAATTATTCTCTAGAGGTTTCTGCCTTAAGTGTTTCTTTTGTACACCACATTCTTGCTTATCTAACCTCTCATCACGTTATTATTTACACTTGTTTCTGGCTCATGCAAATAAAACATTTAATTTGATATTGCATGACATCTACCGGCAGAGTTGTTATTACAATGTTATATCGATCACGTTGGCTCAGCGACAAACCAGAAACTAGTCTCTACGGAAACAATCCCACAAAAATGGTTAAGAAAAGCAAAATGTTTGCTGAATACACAATTTCATCACCTGCCAGGCCTTTTCAGGGACATTTAAAGAGCGCAGATCTTTAAATATAATGTGGTTGGAGCAACTTCCAGGCACTGTAGTGCTTTAAAAATTTACATATATGCACTTCAAAGTATCTAGTATTTTTTGGTACAAAAATGCGAAATTTTGTCATTTTTGATCACTTTTGCACGCGTTTCCCCTGGATATAGAGTAGAGAAAATAATAAGCTTTTATAAGAACACTTTGTGGAATTGATTTAAAGTAAACGATAGTGGATAGAGAAAAAATGTGAATGTAATAGAGACAAATAAGAAGGAAATGTAGAAAAACACTTTGTGGAAGTGATTTAAAGTAAACGATAGTGGATAGAGAAAGAATGTGAATGTAACACAGACGAATAAGAAAGAAATGAACACTTTGTGGAAGTGATTTGAAGTAAACGACAGTGGATAGAGAAAGAATGTGAATGTAATACAGACGAATAGGAAGGAAAGTTGGCAGTGCTTTCACACATCACCATTAAATATTTGTTGCTCTGTACTGTACAATTCTCAAACTCATTATATTCCCTGTATTAAGTGTGTGCAAGGCTGTAGTTCATCTTAGTATAAGGCTATAAATTGCATTGCAGTCTAACTTAAGACTGTTTCACTCTCAGTAGGGAATTGCGGCGAAGGAACTGCGTCCGGAAGCACTCCATCACTGCAGCCAGCATTTCCAAGTTTGGACACTTTTATTTCTGACGATACCAATATATATCGCTCTCTAACTGGGCTGCAAACTCGAATGGACTGCCTTGCACCGAGCTCGAGTTTAACTGCACAGTCATTACTTGCACACAAGTTTTGTGGTCCACTCGATTTTATTGTGTTGAAATCATTTATATAGTAAACTACACAGGTTTATGTTACGGTTAATATACAGGGTGGAAATCAAATCGCAGGACATGAGGATTTAACAGTGAAGTATCTTCTCCGATTTCAGAGATACGTTTATAAAATACTAGCTGCAGTACGGTTTATCCTTACAACATAGTTGCTCCTACCCAATAGCGTTTGCGTCCCTTTGATGACATTTAAAAGTTATAGCATAATTACTTAAACAAAGAGAGAATTAAAACTCAGGACTCTAAGAACGAAAATTAAAATAAAAATTCTGATGTGTTGCACTCGCATGAAATTCTATATACCTGTACAAACTATTTTTACAAACGCTCATTCTCCAACTACTGCATGTTAATCGAGATAAACATCTTCAGAATCGTATTGCCAGTTTTCTTGTAGTTGCAAGGGGAATATGGTAGGCTTTAAGCGATAGTCAAATCTTTTAAGAGCTGCTTGCTATGTGAAGTATTCCATTCTCTTTGCATGTCCAGGGCATAAAAAAAGTGAATAACGAATTTCCATTTGAGAAAAAGTATAAGTATTGGGAACTTCAAACAAGTGACAAGGAATACCTCGGAAATGGTTCATTCTACAAAAAATGAATGATATAAAATGTGTGTTTTAAAGAGCTCTACATATTCTATGTAGAAAAAATTTGTCTATCTCTTACGGTTTACATCTTATGCAAAAGGATTCAGAATAAGAAGAATTTTGGGGACCTTCCCAAAAAATTCAAGATATACATTTTATTTGTCATGAAAATATCTTAAATATATAATTTTTAATCAAAATCTTTAGATTGTTTTTGGTAAAATCAAAATTTTCGTAAAATATTTCATGTAAAGGGTAGTCTAGGTTGGTAAGTTTCGTATATATCCGACTTTTCGTGTTTGAGTTACCTGTTCACAGACAAACAGACATGCATACGGACCTTTTTTAAAAATGTTTGTGTGTTTTCTTTTTATTCAGGGAGCCTCAAAGCATTATTTCCAGTGAAATCTCGGTATCGAATTTTTGGGTGAAATGCAATACTTCCCCTGTTAACTGTACGTAGTAGAGGAAGTAATATTGAGAAAACATTATGCAAAAGCACTGTAGCTTACCACATTTGTAATAATGATTTCCCGTGAATGCAGCTAAGTGATTTCCGTGTCGTTACATTCGTACTGCCCCGTCGTATATTAGAGAGAAAACCTCAGTTTTGAAGAAATAACAACAGTTTTAAGTGACAACATAAGCTTGTTCATTCTCAGTAATCAACATACCTACATAAAAGCACTAAAACACACGAAAGATAAAATAAACAGAATCTACGGGGTCCCGTGCCGTAGATTTATGGCACATAAATGAACCTCATGCCTGATAAAAGAGGCTTCTGAGCAAAACTTCCGGTATTTCACGCGCAATATAGAATGGGACGCTAACAGCCTTAGCAGTTAAAGAGCATCCATAAATTAAACTCGGTTATTTTGAATCCTGTACAAGTAGAGCAGAACATGGAGAGCAGAGGTGACGAAAACTGACTCGCGAGTTATTTTGACTCCCCCTCTCTGCAACCGTCCGTTTGATTTTCACATGCTGCTGAGTGATGTAGTGCGTGTTGCGTATTTGGTGACTCGCGGAAGGAAGTCGTTTTGGCCACCCTTGATGGAGAGTATATTGCGTTATTGAGCAAAATGGCTCATATTCAGGAAATTTCAGGTTCAATAGCCGTAAGGCGATGAATCTTACTATTTTTGTTTTTTCGCGTTTTCCATAAGACCCCAGGTGAGTAAATTTTGACCTAGCGCATTAAAGACATCACTTAAGTACGATCTACAACGCGCGTGCATTCGTGTGTGTATGTGTTAATCTCGTGAACTATTTAAACAACTTTGATACTTATTTAACCAATGATAAGCGCTGTTATTTCCAATGAACTAGCGTGTAAAATAGTTTCCAGTTTTTTTTTAAAGTGGCGGCTTTAAGGGGGTTCATATTTGAGTCACCAAATTTCTTTGAACATCGGAGGCTACTTTTGGCGCTTTATTACCAACATAGAAGATATTTGATTGCTTTCAGCCCAAACGGGTAACCGGGAGGGCATAATGTATTGTGAATTTGTTCAATTTTCACCATCACTTCACTAAAGCGGATTTGTTCATTTTTTTACCGTCACTTCTCTCTTCCTCGCGACGTAACGTTTTAATGAATCACCGCTAAAGCAGATTGTTTTTCCTGGAGCATCGAACACAAGACCTCTCTAATCGCTTGCAGTAGTAGCACTCACTGCAAGTCATAAATGGCGACACAACCTCTCTCGTAGAACGCACTAAGTCAGTGGCATACTATCCTATATACTACTCTTAAGAGTTTCTGTAAGGTTCGTGTGGGGAGAGAAAGAAGCCTCTAGAATCACCTCAGTGCACTACGAGCGCTCCTCGTCTCTCCGTATCTCTTCAATTGACAGTCGGTCGACACTATCCACTTGATAACCCCGGCACATAGTGCATTATATTATTTTAAAATGAAATACCGGAAGCGGAGTTGCATATCGTGTTCATTCCACTAAATTTCTCTCTTATTTGACTGAAAATACCAGGCATAAATATTATCAGTCATACCTGTATGTTAAAAATGCATTTAAATAGGTACCGTTACGCATAGAGTACATTTTTTCTATGTTAAAATTTAGTTAGGGATGGCGGGAGTTACTTGAAAATACTTTTGTGTACACTTGGAAGATTTTTATGTGTTCTCTCTCTCTCTCTCTCTCTCTCTCTCTCTCTCTCTCTCTGACGCACTCACTCATAAACGCACGCGACATGATGTATTTCTGAAATATAATTTTTTGGTTTCTGGGGACCGGTACTTCGGTGAAATCTCGATATCGAGTTTTTATGCGGAATACAATACTTTCACTACCTACCACAGGTATGTGGTAGAGAAAAAAAACTTGTTTTAGACTCGAAAAACGTAACCGATGTTCAGCGGTCATTGTATCGACCTTGCTTCAGTAAGTAGAGAAACGTGTGAAAGTGGTTTTCGTGTATACTGGGTCCGGAAAAACAATATGCAGAAAATTCTAAAAGTATCAAAATAAGCATTTTGGGGTTAGTAACAAGAGTCGCTACATGCGTCGCAACATTAAATCCGTCATGTTAAGAATCTCCGATTGTGAAACCTGTTTTGTGGCGTGTCAGATGTAAACAAAACGCATCCCCGTACAGTACTATTATGCGGTCCAATCTATGGAAAGTCAGTTTGAGATGATGTAATATATTTCGACTGTTGGGGAGCCGAACCTGTAGTAGCTGCAACCACACGTATAGCAAACAGTTTCCGGTAGCCTTCGCCCCAAATGTACTTTCAGGTGCCCTTTGCCCCAAGTTTAAAGAAATATTAACTTTGTAATTTGACTGTTTCTTTAAATATTATATATTTATGTTTGCCTCGGCTGCGTCAGTATTATTGTTAGAGACATGTTTCTCTTAGCAGGGTTGTGATGCGACAAGAATGTGGGCTTACACAAATTATAATTTTACTTCACTCCTTTTATAAATACTTGATACGATTTAAATAATTCTTCACTGATATAGAGAGCTGTGAGATTCTTTTTATTAATTAATTACACTTTTAAACACGCAAACTTATATTTCGTCTCACACTAATACATATTTTTCTTGCACACTTTTTGCATCTGGTTAATAACGCTCTGCAGGCAACTGACTCCTAGATTTGTAAGTTTTGCTATATTTCAGTTTCTGATTGGCTAATCCTACTCCAATCCTTCATTTAACTAAAGCTTTTTCTGGTTGTTGATTGGCTATTTTATAAACTGTCACTAAAATTTAAATTATTGTTGCTCCAATAATGACTAGTAGCATTATTAAACATTCTTACTCATTATTGCCTTAAAGTTACCCCATTGTTAGCAACTTTTAACTTATTATTCTCACAGATCCTGCATTATTACATTACGTAATATATACACATAACACTATTACACATTGATACAATAATATAAGCGTATGCAATGACTGTTACATACATTTTACAAATTATTACATACACATATTGCTGCAAGGCGGGCTGTTATTGAATTTACATATTATATAATTACACTGAAATTTTTAAGTGTTAAAAATACTGCCTCAAATAATACGGCACTTCCAAATCGCAGCAGTGCGACGTCGCTTGATAAGGATAGTAAACCTCGTCGCTGGTAAAACTCGAATTACAATATCATGAGCGCGTATGCGTATTTCATATTTCAGAAAAACAGCAAGTAACTAGTATAAAAGGAGATGTTTTCCTGGGCAAGTACAAAAAATAAATATATCTTTATACCCAACGATTCGCCATTAATTGGTGATGTTTAAACGGAGACTTTGCTTTAATTATGCTTGTAATAGTAATAAATCCATTGCTGTCATAGTTATTTTATATATTGTTATGTCATAGATAAAATTATAACCGCAGATTATAACTTAACAGTGTGCAATTCTCCATGCCATAAATAATTTAAAAATAGTTATCCCATAAGGTTTTCTATACAGGTACAAACTCGTCATGAAAATCCTTTCAAAGCCCAGTGACGGAGTTCTACAAAACCATACATGACATTTTTTTTAATAAACAGCGCCATGCATAACTTTGTTTCACTGAATAATACCATTGGAAAACTAATGATTAAGTGATTTTTAATAGTTACAGAACCAAGCACGTATCCGTTACGTAAGAATAGTATGTTGTGATTTTTACAACATTCAACACCTCGGTACTTGGAGCCATATAAGGAAGCCAACTGAGAACTTAAGCAAAGAATCAGCAACTGTCATCACAAGCTCGAGGAAGCCATCAACACCGGAATTCATTGCATCGTTAAAGCGATAACTCAAGGTTAAAGCATTGAAAAAGCAAAAATACTGCTTGTGTAATTTTTAAAGCGCGCTTGCTGGAAGGTTAAACGACTCAGTTATGAATTCAACTGCGGTGTGCTCAATTCTTACAGTGATAGGCTTTGTCCTAGCGTTTATAAAGTTAACTATTTCATGAAAATGTCGCTTATTGGGCCCAATGATACCAGTGGATATAGCAGCAAGGTTAAGGCCGTTGATTTCAGTATATAATTTCTTTGAAAAGTATGCCTACGAAGAAGACCTAATTAATTTAACTTCACGAACTACCAAGAAGGAAGCATGCCCATTAACCCTAGAGAGGTGGTGCGGGGTATTTTCTGACCCCAGTCAGTTTTATTTGCAAGTTATACATAATGATTTCGGATACCTGAACCCTGCCTTTCCCTTACCTTTCGCTTCATCTCTTGGCTTTTGTTAGAGGTCATTAGCATTGGATTACAGGCCATACATTCCTAGAATATAGGCTATTTGTGTTTTTCGGCTGAAAGGTAGGCAGAAAATACCCCACGCCACCTCTCCCGTTGCCTGTTATGTGTCTTCTCTGCATATTTTTTCTGTAGTTACAGTGTGTTTTCAGCTGAATCTTAGGGAAGTTGAGGTTATAATATATACGTATTTTTTAGTCTTAAACGTAGTGCTGTTTTTATATCTCAATATAAATTACGATGAACATCAGGCAAGGTTATTAGCCCTTATAAGGGAAGTGGAAGAAGAGGAAGCATTAGGTGGTGAAGGCAGCGAAACCGAAGATGAACTTGAAATACTGAGTTCAAATAGTGAAAGTGAGCAAAGTGCATAAGAGGAAGAATATATGAGTGATGACATTCCACTATCACAAAGAATGTGCAATATTTATGGAAAGGATCGAGTTACGGCATGTAAAATGGTTCAGCCTCCTCAAAATTCACGTACTCACTCCCACAAGATAGTGACTCACTTACCAGGTGTAAAATCTGTAGCTAAAATGCAAAACCTCCTATAGAGGCCTGGAAGGTGTTTTTTAACGACGATATGCTCCAAAGTATCATTACATTCACCATTTCGGAAATTCAGAGGAAATTCAGTCCACGTTTCTGGGATTTAACACGGTAACTGTCAATTCAAAGTTTTTGCTTTATTTTTTAAAGTAGATGTCTACAACCAACAGTTATTTTAATAATCATGTATTACTCGGTATATGTAAGCAATAATTAGACAAAAGTATTAATTCGGCCCATTTACAACAATCGTTTTATTCCTGGGGTCGCAAATGACCCCGCGCCACCACTAATGTAAGACGTACTCTCTAGGGTTAAGTAGATCAACTATTTCACGTGTGTTGGGAAGGGAAATGTATATGCCTTTAGTTGTGCCACTTGAACAACAAAGAACGCATAGAAAGGTATGGTTTTTATTTCTGTTTTCTGTGTATTACATTTTCGTTATGTGTCTTTTTAAGTGAACATTACGATGATATTTATTACAAACGTGTAACATTCAGACGAAGCGAAGTGTGGCAACCCTGCGGTCACTCCATATTGGTTGTCACGAAACGGCAAGAAATTTGGACCGCACTTTAGTTAGTCACCATCTCTAGGTGTGTCTGATGTGAAGCCTACTGGATGGCACGGTAATACCGTTTAGTACATATATAAATTACGTTCATGCAGCACTCCTGTTGTTATACTGCAACTGCGACTGCATGTTCCTAACCTCAAAATGCTAAATACTCCTTTCTTCTCTATAAATTTCTGTGCATTGTTTTGCAGCACCCTGTATAAATCCTTTAAGCATAAACACCCATAGCTTTAAGAAACCTGCTTGGCCTTTCCCCTACATCAGGACGTTTTATTCCAAGGCCTGCTAAATATCGGCAAATGAAGGTTTGTAGTCGCTGGAGGACATTAGCGCTAAATAAACGACCGCATAATCCAGCAGTTCAAAATTGGCCGTTGCAGCTGCTATAACATAAGGAAGCTTAATGGTGACGTCGTTCATGTTTCACGGCATGTTTTTCTGCAGGACGTAGCGGCTAAAGCAGAGATTTTTCTTCAGTTAACTATGGCACCGGGTTTTATATGCAGTTAATTCAGACATTTACGTTCCCATGCGACCCGCTGTTTAGACTTTCCCTAAGCAAGATTTATGGTTGGGCTTAAAACCTGAGGCAAGACTACCACACTGACGTGATTATATTATTATCTGTGTACGTAGATAACATCACAACAGCGTGCGCAAAAGGCGCGCGTGTATGCACTTCAATATTCTACTAGATCGATAGAGGTGACTCGTTAAATAATACGCAAACGGCAGTGAAGCGCAGAAGGAAAACAAACGATTATCTACACCACCCTAACGGTGATGTCCTAGAAATGATAATAGTATAATGCGATACAATGTGTAAGTGCATTATTGGAGAACCATATAGATCTTGAATATACGAGACGAAGACGAATATTTCCATCTTTCGAGGTTATCAAATGCAGTTAAAGCATTTGTATTGCATACTAATCTTTTTTCGAGCATAGTGATACGAATATAAAATCAATTATTTACAGCTGTTGAACATGGTGATTCCACAGAAAGGGCCCAAAATCAAACCTTAAATGTAGATTATCCACACTTTAGTTGAGCTTAAAAATGCAATAACCTTTAGCTCATCCTTAGTTGATGCATGAATTAAATTGTAACTAAAAGGCTACAAATAAAAAGAGAAGTGAATATCCAGGTAAAATTTAAATGGCAAGATGTCTACTAATACTGGAAATACTGGAAATGTATTTGATTTTTACTTTCTCTACTACGTATAGTAAGCAGAGAAATTATTGGATGCCACCCAAAAATTTAATACCGAGATTTCACCGTAAATACATGCTTTGAGGCCCACTGAATAATAAAAAAGCACTTTTAGAAAAAGGTCCATGTGTGTGTCGGTGAATAGCATACTTAAAACTAAAAGTCAGATAAATATCAAACTTGGTATTTAGGTTCAGTATCTTTCAAAATGCGACATGAAGACTGTAAAGAAATTCCACCATACCAGACTACCCTTTACACGAAACATTTTTCGTAAATTCCTATTTTCTCAAAAATGGCTTACGATTTTCATTGAAATATCATATATTTATGGCAAATCAAATGTATATCTTTAATTTTCTGGAAATGTCCCCAAAAGTCCTCTTCATTATGAATAGATTTTGCATAACTGGTAAACCGTAAGTGATAGGTAAATTTTTTCTACACAAAAACATGTAGATCTTTCTAAAACATACAATATATATTCTACACTTTTTTGTGGAGTGAACCATTTCTGAGATATTCGTTGTTATTTGTTTGAATGTTCCGAAACTTATACTTTTTCTCAAATTCATTTTTTATGTACTGGACATGCAAAGAGAATAGAATGGATTTGGCAATAAGATTCTGCATTTGTTTATCTCGATTAACATGAAGTAGATGGAGAATAAGCGTTTGTAACAATAGATTATACAGAAGTAGAGAAAGTCGTGTGGTTGTAATACGCATTTTTTGCATACTGGATTCACTGAAATTATACTATAAGTGTTTGAACGAAATATGCATATAACGTTGACTTATTTCAGATTGAATTTTCGCGTAAGTGTTTTTTTGGAAAATCTTGCTCATAAAATAAATATTTAAGCTGTTTTTATCTCATTAAATATTACACAATCATTTGGGTATCTTCCACTCCTAAATTTTCCCAGAATTTTGAAGATTGTTGCAGGGGATGGAATGAGAGGTAGGGACTAAGATTAGAAAAACAAAATCTGCTGATATTTCATTCCCATTTCCGTGAATATCAGTGAATTTTGGTCCATTATTATGAACAAGGTGGAATGGGAATTTAATGAAATTAGAGTTATAAGGGGTAAAGGGTAGAGTTCAGCATAAAAACACTTGTAGATCACTGTACCATTATTACACCTGGAGTATAGAGAGTAAATTTAATTAAATCATAATTCTACATTTAAAAAGCCAACCACACAACGGGTATGACACCTGGTGACAAAACAGCTTCATATTATGACTGGGTAAACTAATATAAACAATAAAGCTGTTAAACTAGCCACAACACGCATTTGAATAGTGCTGCAATTTTACTGCAATATAACTAGATACAGTACTGGAATTTTGTTAAAGCTTGTTCCGAAAGTACTGGAATATACTGGAGACAGCAGACACTCTCAACGGTGAAATTAACTATCCAATATGATTATAGTGCCAAATGTATAAAAATTACGGGATTTTATATATTTCATGCACATAGATGCCGTAAAGTAGATAATACAGGCAGTTACATTAGATTACTTTCTGCCATGAACAGAATGAACGGAAAGTGGATCAAAAACGCTATATCGAAAAAATAATGCGCGAACAGCAGCTAGGCGTACAAGGAAAATAAATAAATATCTATGCCGCTGCGTCTGTGACTTCTTAGAAAAGGTAATTAAATATACTGTGTTTGTCTCAGGAGTTTAGCTATGACTTGTGGTTGAGCAGCGCCGTATTGTTCTTCCTCTTGCTTTATTGTTGTACCCCTATTTCAAAAGTCGGAACCATAAATATTACGCGAAGTAACGTCAATAATACATCACATTTCCGCATCAAATATAACAATTATGATCATACTTTCAATACGTAAACCTTAAAACATGCATACGTGTGAAACAACATAAGAGGGGTGATCAGAAACTAAGGTTACGAAGTCTGCAGTGAAACGTGTACATTATATTTTGTCCAACCAATACAGCCAAATGATAGTGCATGCATTAGGTTATTTTTCGTCATAGTCTCCTTATCGGTTTAGGCGCATATCGCTTCGTGGGATGAGTTTGAATATTCTTCTTCTTTCTCTGTTTAACATCCTATTATGTAGGACTTACACCCCCAGAACTTACAGGCGGGTACCTGGGGTCAGAAGCCCGTCGAGGAGCAGACAGAATATCCAGGATGGGTGATCAGTCTGATGCCTGGTATGGGAGGAAGGAAGTAGATGAAACGAAATAATGGAGAAATGGATGAAAGGAAAGGTGACGATGATGGTGGAATGAATGGCGGAAACCCGTCCAGACGCCGCTTTGTCCATCACAAATCCCACATGCGGGTCCCTGGGATTGAACGCGGGCGACCTCGGTGAGAGTCGAGTGGTCTAACTACTCGGCCACGGCGCCGCCCTTGAATATTCCCCCTGGTAAAAATCCTGTAATTCCGTGTTCAGCCTAGGTACACCTTCAAGTGAGGAAAAAGGTGAAACTCGCTTAGAGCGAAGTCCGGGCTGTAGGAAGCGTGGTCGATGAAGTCCCAACAAAACTGCTTCTACGGCATGGTAGTCTTCTGGCCTGTATGAAGTCCTGCGTTGTCCTGAATGAAGATGACGCCCTCAGTGAGAAGTCCTGACCGTTTCGTCGTGATTGCTTCGGGCAATCGTGTCAAGGTCCTGCAGCGGTCAGAGGCCATCGTGTGCCCTCTTTCCGAAACCTCCATGAATATGACATTCTCGCTATCCAAAATACTCTGGCCATCACCTTCCCCGCAGATGGCGTCATCTTGAACTTCTTTGTCTGTGGAGAGGAGGGATGTTTCCACTCCACTGACGACTGCTTACCGCTGGGAGTGTAGCGGTGAACCCGTGTTTCGTCAACCATGACAATGGTGAAGAAAACTGTCCCCTTCCGTGGAGAACCGTTGTAAAGGTTGCAGACTTGCTTCCATGAGCTTCTCCTTGTGCTGGTTTGACAGATTTTGCGGAACCCATCGGGAATAAACTTTCTGATGCTGCAGAATATCGCGAACACTGTACCGAACGCTTCCAAACTACATTCCCAATTGCACCGTCATACGGCGCAACGCATTTTTCTGTTGACCTGAATCAGCTGATTCATGTGAGCTGTGTTGAAATATTTTGTTGATGCTGGGCTGGGTCTGTCACTGCGATCCTCGTCGGTGATCCTTTCTCTACCATTCGCAAACTTTCGACATTATTCTGTGACATGCTGACGAGACGTTACAATCTCTCCGTAAACCTCTACCAGCTGTCAGTGAATTTCAGCCGCGGTTACATGTTACGTCCATAGAAATCGAATAATGGAGCGGATTTCTTCGCATTTCCATTTGTGTTTACCTACAACTAGCTCTGTAGGAGACGGTGGCTGAAACTCTGCACAGTAGACAACAGGGCGAAAGACCTAAAACTTGCACGGCAAATATTTCGGAAATGGAAAGTGCTATTGATGTGCAGTTTTCAAAGGGGCAGGGGTAGGCAGGGGCTCATACATTTAGGTTATAAACAGATTTTAATAATACTGATAAAGTGTATTTTTTGAGCAAATACACAACTTTTTAAATGGAACAATGCCTAGTTACATCGACAGAATCAGGTAGGGTAAATTAGAATGTCAGTGGCGTATGTTGCAATATTCTGGTGCAAGTGGTTTACGAGAAATCTTATTTTGAAGGTTTTAAGCACCAACACTTGCACAGCCTGTGGTAGCACAAACTAAAGAATAACAAAAGGGAATTACAGTACTTCTGTGGATTCTTACAAGTAAATAGAACATAGCCCATCAAAGCTTGTGTTCAAAAGGACCACCGGAAGCTTCAATACACGCTTATAGTCTGCTATGGAAGGACTACTGCATACATTCTAGCATTTCAGCGGAAATTTCAGAGCAGGCAGCAGTAATACGTCGTTTCATATCGTCTGGTGTAGTTGGTACATCCTTGTAGACAGTGTCTTTCAGCCTTCCCCACAGAAAAAATGTTTAAAGAGGTCAGATCCGGTGAACGGGCCGGCCAAGGTATAGGTCTTTTTCGTCCAATCCAACGATTTGGAAACAATCCGTTAAAACAAGCTGTAGGACTTCGTGCACCATGGGCTGGACAGCCATCACAGGTTGCTGCTAGTCTGCAAAGGAACGTCTTCTAGCATCTGTGGCAATTGGTCTGTCAGGAGGCTGCGATACTTGTGCGAGTTCATTGTTTCTTCTATGAAAAAATAGCCTATGAGCTGATGGTTCACTATCTCACACCACACGTTTAAACTCCATGGACGCTGACGTTCCACCTGACGAAAACAACAGGGATTGTCAACAGACCAACAGTGCATGTTTCTGCGGTTTACCATGTCATGATTAGTAAATGTTGCCTCATCACTTAACAAGATACATGATGAATCTGGAATATCATGCGTTAATGCCCATGTACAAAAGTTAGGACGACTCTCAAAATAGTTTCCATTCAGCTCTTGATGGAGAGAGATGTGATAGGGATGGAACCTATGTCGATGGAGAATGCACAGTACACTTGCCAGACTTATGCCACTTCTACGTGCGATTGTGCGGGAACTAATTTGCAGATCTACTGCAACAGCAGCCAAAACATTAATTTCTGCCTCTTCTTCAGCCACTTGTTTGTTTTCTGTTACATTTTCTAGGTGTTACAGCTCCATATTCATGTAATTGGTTGAACAGATTGATAAATAATTGCCGAGATAGTGGACGTCCATTGGGATACGTTTTGAAATCACCGTACAGGAACGAAGAGCATTCTTCCTAGTCTCCACATACGCCATGAGCATGTCGGCTTTTTCTGCATTAGTAAACCGCATTTTTTGCTCACGACTTACTGCTTGAACTGTCACAAACTATCTGACCAAAAAGACGCAATGCAATTAATGGACAGAAAACACCATGGAAACATAACAACATCGTACTTAGCAACTAAGTAGGTTGAACGGAGCAAGCAATTGTCGGGGTGGAAACTTTTCAAAATAGGATTTCTCGTAAACCACTTGCACTAGAATCCTGCAACAAAGACCATTTACATTCTAATTTACCCTACCTTTGTTCTGTTGATGTAACTAGGCATTGTTACATTTAAAAAATGTATGTTTGCTCAAAAAACACACTTTCTCAGTATTATTGAAATCTGTTTATATAATAAATGTACGAACCCCTGACTAACAATCAATCTTGTGAAAACTGCACATCAATAACACTTTCCATTTGCGAAATATTTGCTGTGCAAGTTTTAGGTGATTCACCCTGCATTAGAATTACCTCGCACTACTAATTTCTCTATAACGGACGAAATTCCAGGAATATCAGCTTTGTAACCTTCAGTTTCTGATCACCCCTCGTAATTATGATCAAATACATGTGAAGCTATACTTGTTGACAACATTTCTGAACTACTAGTGTTACACTATTTGCATCGTAGGCAAGAAGCTCCCTAGTCCACTGCACGCTCGCAGTTCAAGAACAAATGCATTCTCCTGAGTCAATCACAGTAGCACTATCGCTTGTACGAACGAGTCGCAGTAACGTGTGTGACTCGTATTATGGATGTCTCGCGTTCGATTCCCAGGTATCGCTCACTCTGACCCATAGGCTTTTCGTAGTTTCCCCGGGTCGACAGGCAAATCTTAGGGTGGTTCCTCTTCTACCGCAACTTTTCTGCTCCCCATTAAAAAGGTAATGTTCCTAGCATAATTAGCTCTTGAGAAAGATGAACATGAATGTTGAAAATTAAAGCTTGAGGAAAAACCAAATAATTCACTTGTGCATGTTTTCTATATTAATAATCATCTGGATCATCTTCATTCAAAATTAATTTTTTTATAAGGAGAACAATCAAATGAATGCAATGCATCCGATTTTTGTACACTTTCTTTCGAGTTTTCTGGAGGTAGATAAAGAATATAAAGAGCCTTTAGCATGCCTATTTATCAGGCTTAGATTTGGATTTAGAGCTTTGGTAATTTATATGATTTTTAGAAAATTAAAACTGTTACATACAGTCGGTCTACAAGTCTCTCTCATTGCATACGTCTATCAAATGTTTTCCTTCCTTCCCATTGAACAGCTACTATCAATACAGAGAGGACTAGGTATTTTTGCAGTTTGCTCTCTGAAAGATATTATGCACGATAGAAGATTAATATCTCCGTTCCTGAAATTCAATATCGTAATATTGAAAGTGAATATAAGTTCCGGAACTCTTTCACATTTTCACATCAATGAACATCGCTGGTACGATCATTACGTAAAATGCAAGAGAAAAGAAGACGAAAGGGAAGGGGAAATACCGTCTCGGAGTTGGTTTTGGGCAGAGCGGATGATTGCAGATAAGTGGTGAAGGGAAATTTATGAAGGCGAAATTCTGCCGCTAAAACAAAACATAAACCATGTAAAATATACCCTGCCACATTCTAGCAGATCTTGCTTCAGCATTTCATAAAGCACATTCCATTAATTTTCACGAGTTTGCCGCAGCTGTGGTACGTTTACAGTAGCCCTGGAGATGACTTCAAGATTTCTTCCTTAGTCAGGGAGGAAATGTAGGACGAGCTGATTTAATAGCTTTATTCGTGAGGTTACTCAGATGCTATCTCTTACACTTTACCCGCGGGGCCTCTCCCCGCCACAAAAAAAGTGAACTAAATAAGCAGCAGAGCTTCAAATTTTCAAACCACTACTAATGCTGCAAATAAAGCAAAGCGAAATGTTTATTAGATTCGCTAGTACACTTGATGGGAGGAATTACAGTTCAGCAACTTAGAAAAAAACCCTTGAGAGGGGTAACACCATAGTTTCGCCTTCCCTGTGTTTTATTTCATTCTCACAAAATATTCTATCACAGCACTGTTATAACTATTTAACTGTAGAGCAAGAACTAAAGACACAACAGCATTGCAACACAAATGCTGTGTTTGTAGACGGTTATGACAGTCCAAGCAAAGAGCAAGGTGCAGCGGGTGTGGAAACAGTGTTTGCACATAACTAGCGACAGCGTTTCACATACTTGCAATATTATCGTGGGATATCTTCCAAAAGTTAATTCACACTTTTTAGGGTATTTCGTAGCCTTTACCTACCCATCTATCTCTTCAAAGAAAGAAGTTCCTCACTGATTGATTTTCATAATACGAATTATTCTAATTTAACTTATACAAACTTAATTTCTCTAAGGATACCAATCACCTCTCGCCTCTAAACTGAGCTCTTTAACATACCTCTTACAGAACTGGAATAAACATTTTAGTTTTTGAGTTATCAAGATGTAAACAAGATACTGTTATACTATTCTACACTATAAAATTGTTGTCTTCACAATAGTGACGTGACGTTTGTTTCCATAGTACCAATCCACTTCCTCTTTGAGACACCACATTGGCTATCTCGGTAACTAAAAGCAAAATACAAATAGAGTGGGGGTGATTTATCCCTCATGAATACTCGCGCAGTCCGTAGAAGCGAGGGACTTTACTAAGTTGTTATTCTATAGATTGTCCTGGTTTCAAGAGCATGAAGGAAATCAGTTAAAGGATATAACCTTGCACATTGCCTGTCATTTGTCGTGGGCAATACGGTGCTTTTGATTTCATTGGCACTTAGGTTTTATTTGCTGCAGTCCAGTGAAACAAAGCATTAAATTAGGCAATACATTACCACATTGCCTGAATAAATATTTACCTATTGCGGACCCAGCAAGTTGCAGTAACGTGTGAGCCTTGCATTCGGGAGGTCCCTGGTTTGATTCCCGTCAACAAACTGATCCTGAGTTTTTCGTGGTTTTCCCTGGGCTGGCGAATTTTGGGGTGGTTTATGAATTACCACGATTTCCTTTCCATAATTTCCCTTTCATTTAGATTCCTTCCCATCTTTTAGGTGTGCTTCTGAATTTCGTGGTATATGGCGCAGCCGGACGCAAGTATTCTTGACACCAGAGGGCTGGTTGGTCGACGGGTTGTTCACTGACCTCTCTAGGCAGCTCCAAAAATGGGAAAGGTATTCAAGCCTGGAACTGTTAGGAACGTCGACGCGTCTCTGTGGCCAACCTGCTCGAAGCCTGTAGGCTGCTGCGGTTCCTTCACTTTATCCTTTCCTCCTGGGGATGATTGTAGACACAATAAATGTATGTAGTAGTGCGCGAGGTGCTCATCCTCCGTTGTATAACCTATACCTATTACTTTCAAGCTATTAATATCGTTCATTAAAAATCCTAGAACCCCTACACTGATATACAGTGCAGTGAAAATAAGCCCTTAACGTATAATAACCAAAGCTGTAAATGTCCTGCTCCTACATCCAACATCCCTAACATGGCTTTCTTTGGGAGGGAAGTAAAGCCGTTGGTCTCGTGTTGTAGTTTTACGGCACGTAAAAGAACCTCAGGCCTGATAAAGAATCCTTGGAGCAAATTTTTCCGTCTTTCACGCTCAATATAGAATTGGACGCTAAGAACCAAAGCAGTTAAAGAGTGTCCATAGATTAAAAATGAATTCATCTCTAGCGCCATTTTTAGGAAAATGTCTTTCGCGCGCTACAGTTCACCTTCCGAAATACATTAATTCCTCTGCTGATATTTCATTGCAGTTCTTCTAACGTGTGTGGGATTTGGCTTACAACCCGTTTCAAGTTTTTCCGTAAATAAAAATCATACGGCCCTCCGTTGTGTGAGAATACCGTGTTTGTCACCCATTCAAGACTCCTGAGTTCGAATCTCGATTAGGATGAGTTACCTGAGAGGATGCACGTCGGGTAACTCTGAGCTCTAGGAATCCCTGGCCCTTTATGCATCATTTCAACACTTTTGTTCATTTCCCGTCCGATATGACCTACCCAATTAAAGGCCGTTAAATTTCAAGAAAAATTTTGTGATGTCATACATTCACATGACTTCTATCGTTTATTAATGGGTATCCAAATAATTCTTACTCAAGCTCATTTTTCTATCTACTACATTTTAATCCAAATAAACCTTTACAAAAATAGCTACATTACGTATTTATTTATAGACACAAAGGGAACAGCGAAGTCAAATATTTATGAACTGTAAAATGCTGGCCTTAAAATTCCATACTACTTCCATGCAATCGCGAGAAACAACTGAATGCTGAATTACCAAGAAATGAACAATTCGAACCTTTAATAATGGATATCCCAGAAACTGCTGAGGCCACAAAAAAGTTATTTGAAGTAAAGTCTATCATTTATCGGTTATACTAGATTATACAGAACTTTCTTCGAATAAAGAGGACTTCATAGGCCACTCCCCGAAATTTCAAGACTTATATTATTTGTCATATACATATCTTTAAGATACGTTATTTTAATAAAAATTACTGGAGGTTTAAAAAATTTAAATTTTCAAAAACTGTTCTATGTAAAGGCTAGTTTGGGGTAGTGGGATTTTGTTGAAAATCTTCTTGTCGGATCTTTGAAAAATATTAAACCTTAATACCAGGTTTGGTATCTATCCGACTTTTCGTTTTTCAGTTATGCTGTTCACAGATGAACATATACAACACACACGAAATTGTTTCAAAAAATGCTTTATTTGAATTCAGGGCGCCTCAAAATTTCCGGTGAAATCTCGGTATCGAAGTTTTGGGTGGAATGCAATACTTCTCATACATACTATGCGTAGTGGAGAGAGTAAAAACTATATGCTGTGAGATTCCGACCATGTGGGCCTTAACTGCTTACTAAATATCCCATTTTCAAGGTGTCCCTGAATGAAATTTAATGACTCTACGGCTGCAGCGCGGTGGCAGACTTTTGATGAAAGTATCCAAATCGACATTTAATATTAGAACAGTTGCGCAAAAAAGCCTGGGACAATGCCAATGTAACGTTGTGGTTTATCCGCCTCAAATTTCACCTTATCAAATTTTCGCATTGGGTAATGAAGTTTCCTGCACTAAATTGCGTTTTTCCGAGCTCAAATACCAATTATTCCGTCTAAATATATTTGTATCAATGAATAATGTAGTTCTTGGATAAAAGTGATACTGTATAATTTTGTTTTTAAGAATTTAGTGGTTCTCCACGCTGAGGTCATTGAATTGCAGTTTCCTGTGAAAGTTATCCCGAAGATTTTTAAGAAAATGTCCTAATAGCTCTAGGACAACTAATTTCTCCTCGGTAAATCCTACCGCTTACCCTTCGCTTCCTATCCAGAATCAAACAAGTTTCCATTAATGTATTTACAGGTTTACGCATGTGTTTTCCGCTTGTAGAACGCACACGTCGGAATTCTCTAACAATTTACCTTATAGCATCTCTGCAAGACGAAATTTTAATTGCATACGAATCGTACATAAGAATTCGTGACTGTAATGTGTATTTACAAATCGCGTGGCGTTTTTTCATTATAAACTCGAAAACACTTGTAATACGTAAGTAACACATTTATTTCCGAACTACACACTACTTTTGTAGAGAATGAGAAACGAACGAAAGTAAAACAAGGTAACAAGGTGCGTATAGTACTAATCCGACCGCACTCGTATGTGAAAATAACGTTGCTTGATTGCTAGAAGCTGTTAAAGTAAGCTATTTATACTGTTTTTATTTTCAGTTGAGCTACTAGAGCAGTTTAAATTTAATGACACTCATTCCTTCTCCTTCTTGCATCTACAAATGGTGTCAGATGTGGGATAATGCGATCACCTCGCATATGATAATGTTTCCGATCTGGCAGCGTATAAGAAAGGGTGTTAACTTTACTCCTTCTGGAAGTTGCCTTACTCTTGTATTTTATAACCTGTCCTGATACCCACTAACGCCGCTGCAAGTAGCGCTAGGCAGTTTTCAATCGCGTTAAATTTTCCAGAGGTGCTTCAACTAGCATCTGCGATAACAAGGATGCTATCTGTCCCATTGTGTATCGCAGTAAAGCATTTTACGGCAGCACGTAGCAGATAAGGATGATGTCGCCATATTTATGGGTCCTCGTTCGGTGGGCCTCGCCCTCTGACGTGTTTATACGGCCAGGTATCATAAAGCTCCCTGCATCTCGGCAAAATACGATGGGGGTTCGATCCCTAGGGATGCAAAGGTCACATGAAATGAGATACCGTGCCAGAGCAGTGTGACAGATGTGTGTGTTTTTGAATTTCTCATTTCGAGCTCGGTGTTGTAATAGGCTTTGTGTCCTGAGAAAATAGGTCTGTCTCTGTTAATAATGTCTGGCATGATTCTGCATAACTATTCTGGATATCTCCATATAGAGTTTGTTTCAGGCATATTAAATGCCAACAATCTTAAACAAATTGCTTAAGGTAGAATGAAAGACACAAAAAAAATAGGAAATTTTATATTTTAAACGACGCATACTGTCATAATTATGTTTACGAATCATAAAACATAACACTGATAAAATGCTTATGTAATTGTGGTTTAAATTTTTAATTTAAGCTTTTAGAAGAGGCAAGTAATTTAGCGTGCCTATAATCATTTATTTTTGTATGTCTTCCGCAAATTATTCTTAAAAATTGATTTCTGCTTCATGTTTATTGAGTTAACTGTTTTTATAAATGTTTTCATTCCAGATTACCGTTGTAGGCACCAGAAGATACACTTTGCGTGACCAAAGAAGCAAACGTAAGGCGGTTAGGACTTTGAAAATATTAAAATCAACTGCAACGAAAAATCTTGTGTTTTAACGAAATGTGTTTGTGTTATTAGCACTGCAGAGGTCTTAAATATATGACGTTTTAATCAAAATTGTTAGAGCCACTTTGAGGAAATAAACCGTTACGAAAAGAGTTTCATTTAAAGGGTAGTTTGAAGTGGATGGCATTCCTAAAAATCTTAAGTATCGCATCCTTGGAAGTCCCTGGAGGTAAATACCAAATTTAATATTATTTTAGATTTAATATTATGTAATAATAACCGCAAATACAAACAAACAACTGAAAAATTCAAAGCTATAGCCGAGATTTGAAACACAGATCTATAGGTTTCCGCCCGTTTGCTCTAACCAACTGAGCTACTACGGCATCATGCAGGCAGGACATTAAATTCCCCAACTGATTCTTAATTTAATGTCCTACCGACATGTTTCCATAGTGCTTTAGTTAGTTAGAGCAAACGGACGGCAAACGTTAGATCCGTGGTTCATACCTCGGCTATAGCATTGAACTTTTCAGTCGTCTAGTTCTACTTTCCAGCCTTATCCTATACACGGCTTGTGTGGAAGAACAATTAGTTCCAGTAACAATAACGCTAATTATAAGTATATCTTACATAACTTGTATCAAATATTCAAACAACAAACAATGTGGATTAATGGCTCAAATTTAAAATAATTTAAAAGAAAATGCATTATATTAATTATTATAATCAAACCCACTTCGATACAGCACCAGAAAGCAGTAATGTTTAAGTTGAAGATGGGGGGGAAAAATACTATTTATACTAACTGGACTGTTGATGATACACCACTGACCCTTAATACTTTTAGAAACACACACACAAGAAAACACAGAAAAAAATTATACTGCTTTAAGTATTTGAAATAACCTTCAAGCATATAAATGCACATTTTAAAAATATGTGCTGCACCCTCATGACATTCTCTACTATTTTACAAACTATTTTTACTGATTCTCCTTCTACTTCATGTTAATAGATAAACATTTGTAGAAACTATCTATTGCTAATTTTCTTGTAGGTGCAAGGGAAATATGATAGGCTTTGCGGCAGTATCTCCTCCTGTCCGATGTTCTGGCGGTGTTCAATGCCCGTTGCTCGCGGCTTACCTTGCTGCATCCTCCGCGTTGGCTCCAGATGCTCGATGTACGCTGGTTCTCTGCATTTTTTTTTATCCTCGGCTAGCTGAACTAATTTCTAGACTATGTGGGAACATGGACTTTTCCTTGGTAAAGGAAACGTAGATCTCGGGTGGTGGTAAAGGAGAAATTAGACGTGCTTTAGTTACTAAAAGACGACACTGCAGTTTCTTTTATTTAGCTTCTTCTGGTGGTACACAACACTGATATTGCCGCCTTTAAAACACTGTTCACTGCTATTGAAACACGACGCGGATATGACGCGAAGTTTATATATACTTATTATATCTCTTTACGCGTAGCGATTCTTATGTGTGTTGCGAAAACTGTCTTAATTCACTTTTGGCGCGGTATCTCTCAAATATCCTGCAGCATCTCTCCCTGCCTGTAGTTTAGCAAAATGACCCCCGAATTTGTTCCTAACAGATCCATTTATAGTCGCAGGCTTCTATGGCTGCTTCATTTCCTATTGGTCCATTTTAGCGCCACTCAACGCGTCTCACTATTTCATATAAACTTACAGGGATCTCATTGGTCCAAATATAACATAAATCGCGCCTTTTCCTAAATTTATCGTTAAGCTTGTTGTCTCTCTCACTTGGTCACGGCGAATTATCGTATAAAGGAACAAAAGCACTACGCCCTCGCTGTATGAACAATGCCCCTGCTACCAGAGAGACATCGTAAAACTAGACTTTCTGTCTTCGAAGACACTATTCCTGCAGCTAAAGCATCTCTTCGTGGACAGTATTTTAACATAGAGCGTAAATTATTTGCTTTAACAATTTATAACTCCTCTAATATTAGTAACCTAAATACAGATATATCGTTAAATCACCCTTCTTAAACTATACAAGCAACTAAAAGAAAAAGATATGTGCATAGCATGATTTATCTTCAATAAAAATTAATTAATCAAATTATCAATAATTACATATCTCGGGCTCGGCCTAGAGTTGCCGTTTCAGCTTTAAGCGATGGTCAAATCTTTTAAGAGCTAGTTACTATGTAGAGCATTCCAATTTCTTTCCATGTCCAGGACATAACAAAAAAGAACATCGAATTCCCATTTGAGAAAAATAATGAGTATTGGAAAATTCAAATAAATATGACGTAAATTGTGTTTTAACGAGCACTATAATTTTTGTATAGTTAAGGTTTGTCTATGTCTTACTATTTACCAGTTATGCAAAAGTTATTTAGAATAAAGAGGGCTTTTTGGCACACTCCCAGAAAGTTCAAGATATAGATTTCGTTTGCCATGAAAATGTATTAAGCTTATGATATGTTAATCAAAATCGTTAAAGGCATTTTTGAGAAAATCAAAATTTTCGAAAAAGGTTGCATGTAAAGCGTAGTCTGGGTAGGGGAATTTTCTTGAAAATCATCGTGCCGCATGCTTGGAAGATACTAAACTAAAGTACTAAGCTTGGTATTTTTTCGAGTTTTCGTTTTTGAGTTATGTTGTTCACACACGCGTACCTGTTTCCAAAAGTGCTTTATTTGGATTTAGGGGGCTCAAAACATGTATTTGCAGTAAAATCTCAGTATCGAACTTTTGGCTGGGCTGCAATACTTCCCCTTCTTAATATACGTAGTAGAGAAAGTAAAAACTTCTACGGTACACCATTTTTACATCAGACATCACCCAAAAGAGTCCGGAATGCCGGGATAATGACGGGAAATTTATCAGAGGAACCTAAAACTTCAAGCAATTTTTCTCAAGAATTGCATCTGTTCTTTACTGTAGGCATATAGCGTGCTTATGGAGATACCTATCACAGACGTTATGACGAAGTTAAGATACAAGGCCATAAAATATTCCGTTGTCTCAAAATTCATTCATCTATTAATTACTTGAGAACGCCTGTAACCTCTGCACACCAGCAAAACAGATACGACAGAGAAGTTGCCGAAAACACCAGGGTGGGATTTGGAGGTTTCAAAATATTAAACACAGACATTCACATCGGAGTAATAAGCTTAATATACTCTGGTAGCTAGGAAAAGTATCATTCCACCCGCAAATCACATCTCCTAATTTCACCCTTGCGCCACTCTTTTGTTTTTCCCAGAGGGGAAAGTTACCGTGAAAAGGGTTGTTTTTCCCAGAGGGGAAAGTTCCCGTGAAAAGCGGCTATTGCGTAGGAGCTAGGAAATTGCAAGCACTCACCAACACACAAATTAACAATTTATTTTTAAGTGATATATCCGTTAACAATGCTTTGGTCAGCTTAATTTACCATTTTGTTTTACAAAATAGTATGCTCAAATACTATGCGATATTCTTTTTCGCTTTTCTACATTTAAGGTTGCCATCTGAATTTAAAGATTTTATAGAAGAGCAACGAATACAATAAAGTTAGATGTAATACAAATGCTTCTCCCGTACAATAATTTAGAAAACCAACAAGAGTTAGAGGTTGAATTTTAAAAGCTTGTCGAAACAATTTTAAAGATAATTTGTAAACGTCGAAAGCATGACTCTTAGTGAATTATGCCGAAAAGCTCGCTGTCACGATGTCTAGTTGTTCCCGGCTCGATCCCTGGCCAAAGAGCAACTGCTGGTGCCTGCCTGTCTAGGAGTTCCTGGAAACCTCGACGAGCAATGATGACGCTGGCGTCAGTGTCGTGTTGCAAAGCAGCCAATGATGACTTGTCCATGATGCTTTACATAGTGAGGTGATGTATTACGTCACTCATGGCGATATGTTGTTCTAAACTTTAGATGTTACTTTCTGTGTCAGTGAATGACGTCATCATCTCTGCAGCCTTGTGACATACTGGTTGCATAAGCCATGACCATGGGGGAGGCGAAAACGGCACACCCTAAATACAATTTTGGAGGTCTACTAAACCTAAAGGAGTTCGTTTAAGCCTGTGTTTGTATGGGTTAAATATCAAACTTTATATCCTAGTTAATCTTCTTTTCAAAAACATCTTCTACCCCAAACTACCCTTGACAAGGAAAATATTTCAATATTTCTAATTTCCTCTAAAATGTTTCTAACAGTTGTAATTAAGATGCCATAAGTTGTAGTAATCAATGGCTAGTTTTATCTTATTTGCTGGGCGCCTGTTATTGTTTTATTATTTTAAACTTTGGGTTCTTTGTTCTCCGGCTAGCTATTATTACTCAGTCAAGCAAGTATCTCTGAGCAAGGCGTGTAAACGGAAAGATAACACTGATAAAATAATTTGTTTCTAAACTTTTATTGACGTCACACTTAATTAATAATTCATATATTTAATCTTTATACAGGCCTGACTGAAACTGTTATATTTATGAATATATTTACTGTCGTATTAGTTGACGCGTACTTCACATTTTGTAATTAACTTTACGACGTATAACTCGCGAGAGATTCTTCCAAACTGTATGACGTTCACCTCACGAGAGATTACTTAGAACTGCGCGACACATTTTTTTGGGGGAGGGGGACAGGAATAAAGGTCTAAGGAAAAACAGAAATATATATAGGTAGTAGAAAGGAAAAAGGAAGAGGAAACGAAAGATCTTATTCTGTTGTGGCGCTATTTAATTGGGGCATAATGGTGTTCATGGTGGCTGGTACCGCCGAAGCAAACTCGCTGATTGTGGGCGAATACTCGAAGTGGCGGGATTCTCTGCTGTGGTGGTCAGGTATCTGCCATGGCTATGGCCCTGACAGGGACCTGTGAACGGTGGTGACTTAACTGTCTTAACAGGAGATGCATGCTCCAATCCCGGGCCTGTTACTTCCGGGGGTTGGTTCGTCGTTGATGATATGCTGAAGGAGGTGGGTGGTTTAGTATTTCGTCGAAGCGTGCGCTCAGGTCTTCTTAATAGCTCTCCATAGAGCCGTGGACCAATTTGAAGTAATACTTGACGAAATTCAGGGTTGCGCATTTGTTGTTTATTTGCTCCAAGCATTCTTGGTGCTCAGTGAAGTGACTGCTGATGTTGTTTAGGATGTGTTCGTTGGTCACGTCGTGTGACTTGTCAATGGTGTCGGTGACTCCAGTAAACTGCTCGCTGAGTTACTCCTCCAGCGCGCTGAGCCTGCCAGCTAGGTTAAGCACCTCAGCATGCAGGTCCCGGATGGCATCGATGATGGGCTGGTTCGTAGCTGCTATCTGTGCTTGGATCTGCGATGAGTCGTTCGATGAAGTGAAGTTCTGCGGTGTAGTTGTGATGTTCTGTGGTGTGTCTACGATGTGCGGCGTAGCTCTACGTGGGTAGAGTGGGCAGACGGCCTGGCCAGTGAAGTGCCCCTTGCCCCCGCAGCGGCGGCGGTGTGTCAGGTCGTGCCCTGCAGTCGGAGGTGATGGTCCCATTGCCACAGTAGTGGCAGCGGGGTGCGGCGTCACATGACGCGGCGGTATGCCCGCATAGGCAGCAGCGTCGGCACGAAGTTGGACGCACATTACGACTGGCCTCAAGCGAGAGTGTTTGCCCTAACAAGGGCAGCCCTGCGCCGAGGGCCAGCGAGTATTCGCCCTCGTCCAAGAATGTGAGACGGACTAGCGGTGTAGGACCTCTGTCGTTTCGAATACGAGACGCCTTGGCCGCAGACGGCCAAAAGCGTTGAGCGGCGGTGAGTAATAGCACGTTAGGGAGCTGACGGTGAACTCCCCGGACGACAGCGGAGTAACGTGCAGGCACACTGTTCGGCGGCGTGTGACTGGCTGCGCTGGCTGGAGAGATGGTGCTGGGTGTTTCGACTAGCGGTGGCGGTGGAGAGGCTGGAAGCTCTTCTTCAACGGTGACGGCGCTGGTGGTGGCTTCCTCGCGAGGAGGAAGCTTGGAGGCTGCGGCTGTCTTCTTCCTGCCCATGTTGACTCTACGAGAGCTCGAAGCGAAGTCCGACATATGCTTATGGCTCGAGAATATATACTCCTTCACCCCGAATTGCCTAAACATTATAATAGAGCTGCTATTGCCCACTTTAGCGTCTGTTTTGTCAGCCAATCACTGCTACTAACATATATACTCTAGGGAAGATATTCTCTCCATTTCTAAAGAAAGGCACGCTACCCTGACGTCATTTGTTTGTCTCTTCTTAGTGATAAA
This sequence comes from Deroplatys truncata, assembly GCA_030765065.1. Taxonomy (NCBI): domain Eukaryota; kingdom Metazoa; phylum Arthropoda; class Insecta; order Mantodea; family Mantidae; genus Deroplatys; species Deroplatys truncata. The sequence goes on from CM060980.1 coordinate 164,217,246, forward strand.
AAACTCACCCCCTCGGTTTATTGTAACCCACTTCTATTATCAGTTTCAGTGAGGCCATGTAAACTTATGTCCTAACAATACTTATGGCTAACAAACATCTAAAATCCTGTACATACAATAATATTAATTTACACTACAATTACTCTGGCATTCACAGTGTTCTGATATAAAATATTGCCTCAAAGTTCAAGGTATTTGTATAACAAATAAAATGTATATCTTGAATTTGCTGCAAATACCCTGTGAAGTTCTCTTGATTCTGAATGTATTTTGTATAACTGGTAAACTGTGGGAGATAGACACTATTGTAGTACACAAACCTTTATCTCGTAAAAGCAAACAATCTATATAAATAGCATTTTTGTGGTGTTAACCATTTCCGACATATTATTAGTTATTGGTTTATATGTTAAATAATTGTAATTTTCTCAAGTGGTAAGTTGTTCTTACTTTTTTTCGGTGATCATACAAGGAGCATTGAATTTTAGTCATTACATAGCGATCTACTTTTACAAAAACCTGATTACAGTTTTAACTTGCTGTATCCTTCACATAACTACAATGAAAAGTGTAAATTTTATTGACAATTTCTCTGTTATTAGTCGCGCAAAACTTCTGGAATCGTGACCTTGATTGCCATCCCAGCTGCCGAAGCTAGGAATGGTTTATGTTTAGCTTTATCAACGAAAGCGATATAATACCTTTGCTTACTCACAGTGCGTAACACATACAGTCTGCATAGAAAGTGTCTGCATCTGGTTGTAATTTTAAAGAGAGTTGCAATATCTAAATAGTACGTATTTTATATTTGTTATATTTATAACCATGGCTCCTATGTTTTCAAAGTTAAGTGGTAAGGTGTTACATAGTCAAAGTAGGGAAATAATTGCAAATGTCATCGACTTCATGAAGCAAGAAGCAGAGATGAAGGAAGATATTATATCCGAGTTCCACAAAAGTCATAAGAGAGTGAAAGAAAGAGTAGTCAAAGCAACTGGTGTTTCACCGAGTTCCGTTTCCGAGTTCTCAAAGATAAGAGAAAAAAGCATATGGATGAAAGAGTACCTTTGACACACCTGGGAAGAAACATAAGGTCCCTAAACGTATTACAGAAATAGACGATTTCGAATGCGTCATTCGGCGCACGATTCACAATTCTTATGTGGAAGAAAAAACTGTACTAACAATAAGCAGATTGCTCATCCAGCTGAAAGACAGCAGAAAATTTCAAGGTGGTGCTACAAATCTCAGAACAATTATTAAAGATTTAGGTTTCAAATGGAAGAAATCGAAATCAAATAGAAGAGTTCTAACAGAAAAGCAAAATAAATAAAAAAATAATAATAAAATAAAAAAATAAAAATAAAAAGTAAATGTTGCCATGATAGTTTAGTCGGTTAAAGCAATCACGGAAAGCCTAAGATCCGTGGTTCAAATCCCGGCTATGGCATTGAATTTTTCAGTGTGATTCTACCTTTCCAAATGACTATAATTTTATATGTACTTATAACAGTGTGTACTTATATCAGCATCAATTTTCAAGGTGGTGCTACAAATTTCAGAAAAATACTATAATATATGAAGATGAGCCATACATACACAGCAGTCATACAACATCTAAAAGTTGGAGTGACGATAGCGAATTAGGTTTGCAGGCACCTGTTGCCAAAGGGCAAATACTTATTATCGTTCGTGCTGTTGGAAAGATCGGCTTCGTTCCAAATGCCCTTCTTTTACAAGTCGCAACAAACAACAGGAGATTTTCATCAAGAAATGAATACAGAAAATTACATGAAGTGAATCAACGCCATGTTAATACCTAATATGCCTGCTGGGTCTGTTCTGGTCATCGACAATTCTTCACAATGCGTCAACACTTAAATTCACAAACCACCTACCTCAACCTCCTTGAAAGAAGAAATGAGAGCTTGGTTACTTAGACATAATAAAGCTTTATATGAAAGCATGGGTAAAACAAAGCTATATAACTTAATTAAAGCCAAAAAACAGCTTCAGACGTCATACATACGTGACCAGATAGTAATACAACATCGCCATAATGTACTTAGACTGTCATCGTATCGCCCAGATCTAAACCCAATCGAATTAATCTGGGCTGATATCAAAAAATGGGTGGCATGCAGAAATATCACTTTTAAATTAAAATATGTGGAGCAGTTATAACGCCAGCAATTTGCTGAAATTGGAAGGCCAGAATGGGAAAATGTATGTCGACATGTTGAATAAATTAAGAATCATTATTCCGAAAAATACGGAATTGCAGAAAATGAAATAGAAATAATTCTCATCCAGGATAATGGTGCAGAAAGTAGTGACAGCAGTGATGACGGCAATAATGTGAGTGATTCCGCAGAAGAGGAAGGGTTGTTAGATGTGGAAGAATTGGAGGCAATTATTGACAGCGTTTTTTATATTAAGCGCTTTTTACAGCGTGGATTTTAATATACTGTATATAACTAAGTTTATCAGCGTAACGCAGTGCATAACCGGTGTGGATATTTGACGATGACTGTCCCACGCACTCCTGCAGCATGCAGACGACCGGTCACCACCTGATCTGGTAAGCAACTCACATCATAGCTCTCATTAAGATTTTCACGTGTCTAGAACTGTTGCGCCGATTATAAGAAGTAGATACAAGAATAGCATTTTGTAACAATAGTTGCAGAACAGTAGAGAAAATCATGTAAATGTAACTCATCAGATTTTTACTTTCTCTACCACGTACATAGCAAGTAAAGAAGGTATTGCAGTCCATCCGAATATTCGACACCGATATTTTACCGGAAATACATGTTTTGAGGCACCTGAATGCATATAAAGCATTTTTGGAAACATGTTCGTGCATGTATCTGTGAATGATCGGATAAATACCAAGCTTTTTATTTAGTTTCAATACCTTCCAAAGATGTAAAACAACGATTTTGATTAAAATGTCATATATTAAGGATATTTACACGACAAATACAATATGTATCTTGAATTTTCTGGAAATAACCTGTGATGTCCACATCATTTTGAAAAATTACGTATACGCTTATATAAGTGGTAAAGTTAAGCGATAGACGAAAACGTACCATACAAAAAATGTAGATATCTTTAAAAAACACAATATATTTCTATTAAATTTTTCTGTTGCATCAGTAATTTCCGTGGTATCCTTTACTAATGGTTCCATTTCTTCATTACTGTCATCGATTTTTAATTGTTTCTCATGATTGTATGGAAACAGTAGGGAATTTTAAGGCCAGTATATGGCGTCCAGCAGTTTTTAAACATTTGACTATCGCTGTTATCTTTGTATCTATAAAGAACTATGTAATGTAGCTATCTGTGCGAACGTTTATCTCAATTGAAATGTAGTAGAAGAAAATATTAGCTTTAGTAATAGTAATTTGTATACCCACTAATACGATAAGGGGCAGAGGAAGTCATGTGAATGTATTACATCGGATTTTTTAAAGTTTTACAATTATTTTATAAGTCACATCTCAAACATTTTTGGACCATATGATAACTAATAACTGATATTTTGAGTTTTGTCCTTCCTTATCTTCCACGTTCACTATTAATTTAGTGAGTTTGACAGTCATATGTGGATCTCGAAACCCTTTACATAATTAATTTGGCTTTCAAAGTAGCCCAGTTTGGTCACTTCTGCCTGCGTGTGTGGTTCATTGCGACTGCGCCAGAGAACTTGCTATTCTAGAGTTGCAAGGATATCAACTCGACCGCAAGGCAAGTGGCTTTGCGAAAACTTGTTATTTTAAACCCTTGCTCATCCCTGATGCAAGAGGATCAGCGGCCGCTGTGGCAGGAATGCCAATGTTTCCGGACTTACCGGAGTTAGCAACATTCCAGTCCGACGTTTTGACTCGCCAACTTCCTGGATAAAGACGTAACTATCGGCACAGCCGCGGTTTGTATGTATGTGTGTTCATACGTCCTTCGTCACTAATGGAAACGGATAGAACCGAGCGGGTTTCGCATGCGTCTGCCGGGATAGAGCAAGTTCCGGGATTTCTGTTTAAATAATGAATGTATGAGGATTTATTTACTCCTCATAAAAGTTACATGACAGAATTGCACCGCAGATCTTGGGCATGTATCAACAAAGTTCATAAAAATGCTACACTTACACTTTTTTTAAAGAGACGAAATTTATGAACATTGCAGCTTTTAAATGGGTTTGTTTAAACCTTTGTCACGGATTTCTATGCAATACTATAAATGTATTTTGAATTCCATGGATATATCTCTGATTCTTCTTGAGTAAACGAAGTTTATGCAGGTTCTACGAGATGAAAAATATTTATTTTGAAGAACAAACCATGTGATACATTCACATTACTATATTAGTGTGCATACAAATATACAAACTACTCTTATTAAAGCTTATTTCCTATCTACTAAATATTTATTCAAATAAACCTTTACAGAAATAGCTATATTACACATTTTGTTAGGATATAAAGAGAACAGTGACAGACAGGATGCTATAATCTTGACGCTATGTGCTGGCTTTAAAGTTCAACACTCTTTCCATGCAATCGTGAGAAATAACTGCAAATGACTGGGACATAAAAATAATGAAACGCGTTGAACAAATTGAACCATTAATAGCGGATTATCTTGGAAATGGTTGATGCTAGAAAAAAGTTAATTGAAATAAATTGTGTGTTTTAAAGAGATCTACATTTCTTCTAAGGCACGTTTCGTCTATCACTTAACGTTTACAGTTATACAAGATTCTACAAAAGTACTTCCAAGTGAAGAAGACTTCACAGACTATTCTCAGAAAACTAAATACTTACATTTTATTTGTCATGTAATATTTCTAATTTATGGTGTATTAATCAAAATCGTTAAAGCAATTTTTTGGAAAATTAAAATTTTCTAAAAATGTTCCGTGTAAAGAGTAGTTTGGGGTAAGAAGATTTTCTTGAAAGCCTTCGTGGTGTATCTTTTGAAGATACTGAACGTAAATACCAAGTTAGGTGTTTATTCGACTTTACGTTTTTGAATTATACTGTTGACATAGACGCACACACGGACATTTTTCTAAAAATCTGATATGTTGCACTCACAGGACCTTCTGTACTCTTGTAGAAACTATTTTTACAAACGCTTATTCTCCAGCAACTTCATTTAATCTAGGTATTGCTAATTTTCTTGTAGGTGCCAGAGAATATGGTAGGCTTTAAGCGATAGTCATTTCTTTTAAGAGCTGGTTGCTATGTGGAGCATTCCATTCTCTTTGCCTGTCCAGGACATAAAAGAAAGAAAGTATAAGTATTGGAGAATTTAAAAAATAACATGGAATCTTTCGAAAATGGTTCACTCGAAATGAAAAAGTAAGTGACTTAAATTGTGTGTTTGAACGCGATCTACATTTTTTATGTTGTAACATAACAGACACACACGGATGTTTCCAAAAATGCACCTCTCTTGTTGCATGTAATGATTCGTCAGCCGTATGTGCTGTAGCAGAATCATGCAATAAGAGAGGTGTTTGATGACAGAATAATTTGTGTTGATTTGTGGCCACCTTGTTCTCCTGACCTAACGAGTTGTGATTTTTATTTATGGGTTCTTTAAAAGAAAAGATGTATCGTTCCAGTCCTTGCACACTACAGGAACTTAGAGAAAACATTGTGCAAGAAATCACAGAATTCCTGCTCTGAGATTCGGAGAGTGAGCGAGAATATTTACACGAGTTATGCTGCCTGTTTGAGAGCAGAAGGTCAACATTTCCAGCATTTATTATAAGGTAAGGATTTTAGTCCGCCGCTGCCGCGTATTTTCCCCGGCGACTGCCGGCTGTCCCTCACAGTAGAGGGAGCCCTCGAGTGGGTTCGAATATAATTTAACTACCCTATATTTCCGGTGAAATCTTTATATAAAATTTTTGAGTGGAATGCAATACCTTCTCCACCTACTATGTACTGGTGGATAAATTAAAAATACAAATATTCAGAACATATTTTGTTAGTAAAGAAGAACAGTATCATATAATTTTTAATTCTCATGGGTATAAATTTCATATTTCTCAAATTTGTTGACGAAATTGAACTATTTAAAAGCGTGTGTCAATATCTTTTTTGAGCGATTGTCCTTTTTCTATGAACTTTTCATCACTTGGGAATTCGGTTTTTCCGTCGTGTTAATTGCAAGGCATTAAGATTTCATTTCGTCGTCTTGTTCTTCTACACTGCAAGGTATAGCCAAAACTGACTGCTCCGTCCTCGAATATTTTCCAACCATCTCCTCTTGGACCTTTCCACGGATCTATTTCCTATTGGTCTATATACCATTATTTGTTTTGTCAGTGTTGAGTAGTTCGTTGTTTCTAGATGATATTTTCGTTTTCGCTTGAAATTTATCAATTTGTCATTAATATTAAAAATATTTAACTATTGACGTATATCTTCATCTTTATATGATCAATTATATAGAGAAGTTTTTAACTCTTGTTAAGAATTCCGTTCCTGATGCTTGTGTTTTCTTTTATAGCTTTTGTGTTGTTGCCTATAGTTCACATTCGTAGGATAATACGTAGGTACACCCATTACTTTATAAAATTTCAACTTTGTATCTCTTCTTACAATTCCCAATTACGATTAATAGTGCTACATATCGTTTGAAAGTTGCTTACTTTAATTTCAGTATTGCGCTGTTTATCATAGTTAACATAGTTTCCTAAATAACTAAATTGGTTCACTTGTTCTGAGATTTGATTATTAACTATTTTACTTTTGTTTTTATTGGTTCCTTGTCTCGAAAAATGTAATTACTTTTGTTTTCCTTGTGGATATTTTCATATTGTATACTTCACAGATCTGGTAAAGTTTAAAAAGCTGAATATTGTAGGGAAAATTCACTAGCCTACATAATAACCACATCGTCAACAAATAAAAGTATATTCAAGTATGTAGCGATATTTCCTCCTGAGTTCACCGGCACAAAAAAGAAATTCTAACAAATTTTATTGAATTATTAGTGACTAATTAACACACAACTTGATAACTTGCTCAAATTTAAAAGTAATTAGATTAAAACTATATCAATCAAGTATCCTTCAAACAGTGTAAATATGTTCTAAGCTTTATAAATATTGTCCAATAAATAAAGGCGTAATTGCGTAAGAAAATCTGCAAGATTTAGACGAAAGATAGCACTTCGATTCAAAATGTTCATCGTATTTTTCCGAGCGTTTATTTCTATTTAGAGGGGATGAACCAAGTTTCAAGACAAAGTAGACGCTACTAGCAACGGTCTCTTCTTACCATTTATGCTTCGAGTTTTCAACTGGACAGCCAATAAAGATACAGAATGATTGTTAGCACCAATGAGATGGTAGAAAGACGTGGCTTCATGTAAAGAAATTCGGAGTAGTAACTTAATATATGTAAACCTAAGCGTTGATTTTACACAGTGGGTCATGATTCTTCGCCAAGGGAACACTGGTACTCTGTGTCAGAAAAAAGGACGCTAAGTTCCTAAATTTGTAAAGTGCCGCGCAATTATGTAATTACAAAGTGATTTGTGTGGAACATTTATCTATTGTGCTAATAGTATTCATCGATATAAATTTTATCCAAACTTATAAATAATTTAATATTTATCAAGTTATTGTTTCAAGTTCGCGCAAGTCTGAGGAATGGTGATAGAGGACCGAGTTGTTGAATAACTAGCCGGAGCAGATGAGGGAACCGAGATAATCGTGGGAGTACAGCATTATAGAATCGCTCGTGTTAGTGACAACAAGAGAATCTTGCAGGATTTGTAGCATAAAGACGGAGTAAGAAAAGTGAAAACGGTGATGTTCTATGCAATACATTGGTGTTACCATTCCCGCATCCTACCCTGACATAATCACCTTAGGGATTTTAAATCGATTCGCCGATAGTTGACCCTTAATTGATGATGGAGTTCTTCCTAACTGACATCGATTCCTGAAGACGACCCTTAAGATGTAGCGGCTAGAACTACAACGACGCAATTAAAACGCCAACTTCAACGTAGAGAGAGCCCCTACAAGTATCGTTCACATATTTTAAAACCAGAACTCGCTCATTTTTTTCCATTTTCTAATTTCTATCGTCAATATTATTAATTTGTATGATGTTTTAAATAATTAATTAATTAAATTAGAAAAATAATTTTAAAGAAGGTGTTTTCTTTGTTTCATTTTCTAATATGCAATTAATTTGCGCATCCTACATATTTTCATGTTAGCATACCAGCAAAACTAGCCAAGTGACTTCAATATCATTCTTATCATCCTAAACACTTTTTGATTATACATTATGGTTTATTGTGATATGATTTTAATTTATAAGGATTCATACTGTTTGGGGTAGGGTTTCTTGCTTCGTATCATATCTTTGGAAGGTCCCAACTTAATACTAAGTTTAGTATTTATCCACCGTTTTGTTGAGTTATACTTTCAAACACACACACACACGCGGGTATTTTTCTAATTTTTTTTTTTTTGTTTTAATCGTGGAATTTTAAAACATGTATTTGCGGTGAAACCTCGGAACTGAATTTTTGGATGGAATTCAAACCTTTCAAGTTTTACTATAGGTCAGTAAAGCGAGTTGGCTCCATGGTAACGTATGAGGTGCACATTTCGGAGGTCCCGAGTTCGATTCCCGTCTACCGCCAACTCGACCTTGGGTTTTCCCTGGTTGGTAGCGAATGCTGGTGTGGTTTCTCATCTACTACGGTTTCCTTGCCATCATTTCCCTTTCATTCCATTTCCTTCTCATCAAACTGGTGTGCCTCTAGATTTAGTGGTGAACAGATGGCGCGGGTGCTTGCTTCGTGGACACTAGAGAGCTGCTTGGTTCATCGCCCTCTCTAGGCAGCTCCAACAGTGGGACTAGTCTTCGAGCCTGGACCTGTTAGGGACTTCAGCATGTTTCTGTGGTCTGTCGACTTGAGACCTGTAGGCTCCTGTGTTCATTCACTTCATCCTTTCCTCCTCAGGGATCTACATATGTATAATTTATACCTATAATTAAATATTACATCATTCCGAAATTAATGCCTGCCATTTATTTTCATGGAAACTGCACCAGATACGGAAAACAAATAGCCCAGTTAAATAGAGCAAGATTCCAGCTACATACTGTTACTTTTTCACATATTTACCACCATTCGTTATGCACTTTTGCCATTGACGAACAAGAGCGTGAATGCCACGCTCGTAAAAACATGAACCAGCTGAATCTAGTCAATGTCTTGCAGCTATTACATCATTTGAGTATGGAAATTGTTGGCCACGTAGTGCATCTTTCATATTCCCAAAGTGATGGGAGTCCGAAGGACATACGGTGGATGGGGTACAGACAGTCCAGCAAAATGAGCTGGATGTTAATGAGCTCCACGGTCGATAAACTGGTGTTCGGAATTGTTACTTGCTCCAGGCTCCAAGGTATGCAAAAGAACACACCCTGCTATCCCAGAAGACTGTGCACATCACGTTGAATGCAAATTGCTGTGGTATGAACTACTTCTTTGTTGGAGAAGTCGGATGTCACCACTCCATGGACTGTGGTTTAAGTTCTAGCACGTCTCATCTTCAGAAAATTGTTAAGAAAAATATTCACCTTCATCCTCGTATTGGTCCAGCAGGTCGAGACAAACATCATTTGATGAGGTTTTTGGTCTTGCGAAAGCATCCGTGGGACCCATTTAGCGCACACTTTGCGATAATTGTTGCGTAACATCTTGTCTAAGGCATTACAGTCGACATTCAGCTCTACATACAATTCCTTGGTGGTAATCCGCCGATCACTACGGATGAGTTGATCAAGACGCTGTTCATTATTTGCTCTGACAGCCGAGCTAGGTCGACAAGGGCGTGGCTTGTCCTGCACATCGTTTTCACCACTTTTGAAACGCTTTACCCACCGCCTCACGTTACTCGCATCTACTGTATCGTCTGAATACACCTTTAGTAAGCGTCGATGGATTTCAATTGGCGCAAATTGTTCAGCGGTAAGAAATTAAATCATACATGTCTTTTTTTGTACGCGCCTCGATATCAGTGGCCATTTTGGAATGCTGCCTGTTGCCACCTGTTGCAGGACAATGAAACTAATAGGGCACTAGCGGGAAAGTTCAACAATTGATACACCAACATAATAGTATATAATAATAAGTTTAATAATATATATCTTTTATTGAATTAATAAAGAATAATTGGAATACACGTACATATGTATTTATTATTTAGACCTCTGGCTTAAACAGTCAAAGACAAAAAAATGGGAGGCGTTACCTTCGGATTGACCCTCGTAGTAGAGCAAGTATCTTATTTTATCTTTCTTAACGGATGGGGCTCGACACCGATCCAGAGGGGATATTATACCTCGCCTCACGAGGGGCCATCTCCGGCAGGAAGGGTGAGGCGAGAGGAGACACGGGCGGCCGATACAGTAATGACAGGGATCTAATTTTCTAGAAATAGATACCCCGGCAGAGAGTCTGGTAGACTGAGGATTCTGTCCCTAAGGGCCAGCCGAAAACCGAGGGACGGAGATAGTTCACAGAGAACATAATTTTCTCCTGCCACGCTGCACCGAAATACCATCGCCGACACTTCGACCCTGAAAGAAACCAATGGGATGAAATATGAAGGAAATGAAGAATGGAACGAAATGGAGAGACAGGAAATTCGGGCGATGAAGGAAACCACTCCAACATTGACCTGACGACCCGGGAAAGCCCCCGTAAAAAACCAACTTATCAAAGGCCCCGGGAATCGAACCCGGCACCTCTCGAATACAGGCCACAGCGCCTTAGGCATCCTGCTCGCTTAGAGAAATCAAAAGTGACACCGAGTTCTGGCGTTCCCTATTACTGAGGATTACTTTTTGCATTTTTCTTCCACATACCGCGTGAATCTTCTCATCCTGTGGATAGATAACTAGGCAACCTGCATTTTACAGGCGATGCAAAATGTAGGTGCTGACCCCGCACCTCAGCCCGCTGATTAGGGCTACGGTGGTGCTCTTGTTAACGTGCACTAATAGCGCAATGGTTACTACGCTGAAAAATCATGGTGAAGGTCGGAGGTTCAAAACATGCCTCGGAATAAATGAGCTTTTTATTCATTTCTTGCACTTATGCACAATGATCATTAAAGCATATTCCAACAAGTAACAATTTGTGTTTAAATGAAATTCACATAATTAAACTAAGTGAAACACACTTCCATGCCAAACTATTACTTCTCGTTAAATTTACTAAACATAAAAAGTACCTTCAAATGACAGTATTTGAACCTGGGATTTTCCCCACTGAAGGCCAACTTGCGCTACTAGTGCAAGTCACTGCACGCACAGCGGTGCAAAGCAGTCATTTCGGCCGAAATTGATACCACGCGATGCAGTGGACAGTGTTTACAGCATAGCCTGTACGACGCGGGACTACTAACTTCTCAATCCGTAGACTGAGAAGACTCAACCAGTATATGCATATATACCGCATTTAACATCTTAGGTCATATCGGTGGACTTGTCTTTGGAAAGCTTCTATGGGAATGATGTTCACTCGTTTACTGTTTGAATTATTTGGGCTTTCTTCAAATTCATACACTCTTTCGGACTCTCTTTGGAACTTCCGGATTCTATAGTGAATAGGTTATAGTTGCAGCTAAAGAAAAACTCTCTACCTACAGCCGGGATCAAACTTGGGACCGCCGGATTTGGGGACTAACAACCAAACCACTGTGGTAGTCAACTCAAGCTGGTTTTCAGCATATTTCAATAACACGTTAACTAAACTACATTATTTTTATTTGTCAGTAAGGTGTTATCTGCGCTAATTATTTGAGTTTTACATCGCTGGTTCATTTCCCGCAACAACCTGTTGTGCAGCTTGGCACCCAGTTTATCCTCCAAGCTCGGCACGGCCTCGCACAAATGTTTTGCCGTTTAACGTTTCGTTAGCTACCCAAATAGACGGAAGTCACTGACAACAGCTGCACCTTTGCCAAAAGCCTTCAACAGGTGTCTGTGTTATTTGTGACACGCCCTTTGTGATTTCACTGGGCGCTGAACCCAGCCTCTTTTACCTTGATGTCATTGATGCAATACGTGGGTGATAGAGAGAATTAATAGGGCCATTTACCTCATGTTATACAGGCATCAGTGGATTGTATGAGCATCAGTATTTATCAAAGGCTTTTAATCAATAAAATTTTGACATTTGTCACTATAGGCTCTGCACACGTCATTTTGGTAAAGGGGCAAGTAGTTGTCTCGCTTGTTCACTCTCTCCCTCTCTCTCCCTCTCCCCGTACCTTATCTGCACATAAAGGTTTGACAGAGACATTAAAACTGCTTCGTTTGTAGATGAACAAATGAAAAAATCCTATGCAATACATTCATACGACTTTCTCTACCAATGATAAGTCCACTGTAATAATTAGAGTTATATTAAAAGATATTCTGTATTACTATTACTTTCTCTACTATGAATAGTAAGTAGGGGAAGTATTGTATACCACCCAAAAATTCGATGTCAAGTTTCACCATAAGTATATGTTTTGACACTCCCTGAATCCAAAAACGGAAAAGAAACAGCTCCTTGTGTGTGTGTGTGTGTGTGTGTGTGTGTGTGTGTGTCTGTGTCTGTAAACAGAATCACTCAAAAATGAAAACTTGACTCCAGTACCTTCTAAAGATGCGACACAAAATTTTCGAGAAAATTTACCCACCCCAAACTACTCCTTATATGGAACATTTTAGGAAAATTTAGATTTTCTAAACAAATAGCTACAATAATTTTGATTAAAATGCCATATATTAAAACACTTAAATGAAAAATAAAACGTATATCTTAACTTTTTTTGGAACAGCTATTAAGCCCTCTTCATAGGAGATATTTTGTATAATCTTGTATAACTGGTAAACGTTAAACAATAGACGAAAACGTAGGACGTAGTTTATTTCAAGTAAGTTCTGTGGCATAAGCCATTTCTGAGATATGCGTTATTAAATGTTCGAATTATTCATTACTGGTCATTCTTTTAGAGCCCTGTCAATATTCAGTTGTTTCTCGCGGTGTAATGGAAAGAGTACTTGGTATTTGAGTTTAGTATCTTTCAAGGATGCAACACGAAAATTTTAAATAAACCCCCCCTCCGCAGACTACAATTTACATGGAACATTTTTCGAAACTTTTGATTTGCTCAAAATGGCTCATAATGATTTTGATTAATATATCACATGATCAAGATATTTTCATGGCAAATTCGTTGTGTGTTTTTATGTCCTGGACATGCAAAGAGAATGGAATGCTCCACATAGCAACCAGCTCTTAAAAGATTTGACTATCGCTTAAAGCCTACCATATTCCCCTTGCACCTACAAGAAAATTGGCAATAAAATTAACATCTCTATCTATCCCGATTAACATGAAGTAGAAGGAGAATAAGCGTTCGTAAAAATAGTTTATATAAGAGTAGAGAAACTCATGTGAGTGCAACATCAGATGTTTTTATATTCAGTGGATCTTGAACCATATATTTCCGGTAAAACCTCAATATAAAATTATTGGTTTGAATACAATACTTCCTCCTAGTACTATGGACAAAAGCTAGAGAAGCTAAATATTTACCACCCAATAGGTTTAAAATTACATAAACTTTAAAATTACTGATACTTACTGTTTAGCTTGGTAATCAGAAATGGGCAATGAAAGTGCACAATCATTTGTATGGTTATCTAACTTCACTACAATTACTGTAACTGGAATTACTTGCTTTAGGCTACTATTTCACTATTTAAAAATAACGAGTTTTTAAAATATTAGTCCGATATAATCCCAAGTCGGTGTTATTTTTGCTCATTCATTTGCATTTAAAGTACATGTCTGTTTTTCCTGGTGGGCTAATGTAACTCTTTTATATAGTTTGTAGAACTTTATCTCTTGTGTTATTAAAAGCTTTAGTATTCCACTAAAACTACCAAATTCGTCTTTCATTTCATGGCTTGCTCCCAGAGGTTCAGTGGGTGCAATAGGCCGCGGTGTTGAAATCCTCCTCCACTTCTTAAGCCTAGCTCTCCCTTACACAGAAGGAATGCACATCCATCATCATAATCAACATCGTACTAACCATCATGCACCAGCTTCCATGACGTTAAGGATTATATGTTCCAAAGCTGCATGTTAATTAATTGCCTTCCACGTGTACAGTGCAAAGCTCAATAGCATTATTAGATCTGACCGGCTGTGAGTTCTAGTTCCCTTCATTTGAAACTTAGAAGAGATCACGGTTTCAGGACTCATATAATATACTAGTCGGCCACGATATGAGTGCGTGCGGTAGGAAGAGAAACGGGACACATTTTGTGGGGAATTGGAGGACAGTCACTTAAAGAAAACATCCGTAGTCCAAGTGCGTTCACTACAAGGCTAAGGCCTGCAAATGTAGTACTGTTTTTATTATGCTACTATACATTCCCCTATCGCCTTGCACCTTATTCCTCCCTTGATAACGTTCGCATTGCCAACAAAAACAGACGCCTTCCACCAAGCGTACTAATATCGTGGCCGACTAGTACATGCCGCGGTAGTATTCCTGGTTGTTGATTGTGGGCCCCAAATTTGGAAGCCAATATGCGGTGGTATTTCACGGTACAGGGTTTGTAGGAATGGTCCGGGTTCGGTACTAGCTCAGAGTTCTTGCATGGATCTTGGATCTCGGGTTAGTGGTGAATGCGACTGTTTGTTTTCCTGCTCGTTTATTTACCGTCACCGTTTTAACATTTGATTCCTGCTATTACTTCGGCACACACACGTGCATTTCCTATTTGTTACACTTCATATCACAACACCTATCCGCCGACACTTCTCTGACAACCATCTCCAAGGAACTATCACGGCCAAGTGTGTATTCTAAACTTTTCTGACAACCATCTCCAAGGAACTACCACGGCCAAGTGTATATTCTAAACTCTCCTACACATTTTCTAACAAAAATCTCCAATGAGCCACCACGGCTAAGTGTGTCTTCTAAAATCTCCTGTTTCTCTGTTTCAAGCGTTCTATATCTCCCCAATCCACTATCACCTGATTTCTAGCTTCTTTCATTAGAGGCCTAAGGCTATCTGTCTTTTGGCAAACATTGACCCTTTACTACACCTCTGTGTTTCAGCAACCTAACGGGACACTTAACAATAGAGGGGAAAACCAGCCGTTTCCGGCCGCTGATGGCCCTGTGTCTCTCAACCCTTATTTCAACTTACAGTAACATTCGTTTTCCAGTTTTATTTAACACTATTCTTACTGTTATTGATATTTATTCTCCCTATGATCTTAATTTTATTTTACTACTGAAAACATACTGCTTCAATACATACTTGTAACAGTTGTATTGCATAGCAAAGTACTCTCTATAGTCAATGCGTTACTTTTGGAACCAGTCATAAACATAGTATATCAAAATAAGTGTTGTACATGCAGTTTAATGTAGAACTGTTGCTTACCTAATACATTATCTCTTTTGTTTCAGGTGTGAATGAACTTCCGCGTGTAATAAGGTATGTATCCTATTCTAACTGTTCATAGCAGCATACATTTTATGAAATATGTTGACTGCTTATTTGGAGCTTCAAAATATTGCATAAGTATATTAAAAGGTTTAGAAGGGTGTTAGTCAAAGCGGTTCAGTTCCTAGTCCTGTTTTCTCTGTACAGAAATGTATGTCAATTACCTCAAGCCATTTGGCAATAAAAATAAATTGTATGTTAAAAATAACTAGAATTTAGGTATTTAACCGGGGAAGGATACAATGTATTCTAAGTACGAAATATGAACCGTGCTTGAAACGTATTAACATAAATTGTATGACAATCAATAATAATTGAACGCAGAGAAAGAGACAGTATGTTTGTGTGTGTGTGTGTGTGTGTAATGCGAGTTAAAATGCTATTTTAATTATTAGAAGTTGAAAATAGCTAGCACTATAATTACTTTTAAAGGCAGCTAATTGCATAAGCATATTGCAATTATAAAACAAAGACTCAATATTCATAGACTTTCACGGCTGGTGTCATAACTAGGTGAAGATATTCTAGGCTTATAATATTGCTAGTCGACACTAGCAACAACTATTGTATTTAAAAAGCCTTTTCACAAAACCACATACATGACCACATGATCATGAACACCAAAATTATCAATCTCATAAACTTGGGAATACCAGTACATTATTATGAGTTTAGTTATTTCAGAGTGAAGATAATGTAATCTATCTTAACATAAATGAATTAACGGTTGCCCCATTTAAGTCTAAATCCATAGCTCTTCACCTCACGCTAGCCTGGTCATTAAAGAATCAACGTAACTGTAATGAATTCCCGTGATGCGTAAATGAGTAACTGACAAAATACACCATAAAATAAACTTTAGACACATCAACAGTTAACAATTTATTTAGAGTCTTGAGAAACTAGCACTTTTGATAGACGGCTAGGCAATTAATAATTTTAGTAAACTCCGAAATTAACCATTCACATAAATTTTATCAACATAGTAAATATTTAAAACGATTAAAATTGTGTAAAACGGCCAAAGGAATTCGCAAACTACACATAAAGAACACAAGTGACCAGGGCCACGTGTGACAATTATAAATGCTGGTGAATATAAATTCCGTTTATGGCTCCAAAAAAAGAATTACATTTTATAGCCAACGGCGGGCTTCTCAAAAAATAGCAATGACAAACCCATATAAAACTCCGATCAGAAAAACCCTCTACAAGATATAAAATTCACGGCTTTAAGCCATTCGGCGAATTCGCCAAATAGAGATGTGTCCCTTAGCAATGGTATAAACAAATTCTTCGAGCACGGTCACAAGTCACCCGGCCCAAGCTCCAAAAACAACCGATCCGCCAAGTGCGGGGATTAATGGAAATACAATGCCTCCTGTCGACTTGTAGTGGAGGTATTCGAGTTCCGTAAAACAATTGGTGTACGATCCTGACAGTTGCTTACTTTGAAGGGTTGAAACTTAAGTAAACAATCATTATTTACCCTGAATTCTTGTACCAAATGTATATCAAAATTGGAGAAAAAACCGGGATATGAAACAGCCCTCGTTATCATCAATCATTTAAAACATAACCAAAGTAACTACGGAACAAGTTAGCTGTTCACTAATGAAAGAAGTGCACATAATAATAGTATGTGGTTTCTGATCACTCCGCTTTGAAAGTGAGAAAACGTTTTATTCTCAGAGTTCGGCTGCTTAAACCCCTGTTTGTCGTTCTAAGGGACAAAAAGGCGTCCCTTGATATCAATGCACGAACAAATAGAGAAATCGGGGAATATGAAAAGCTCTTAAACCCTTGCCACCACGGGAATATCATCTAGGGTATAGCAACCGGAAAGAATTGGCTTTTCAATAGCAAAACATTTACCTAAATAGCCTGGGTAATTTCCGAGATTACCTCGGACACAACAAATAAAAAAAGCTTCCTCTCCATATACAGATGTATATTGAAGTGAAAACGCTCATCAAAATAGATGGATATAGAACAATAAAATACGGTTGGAGATATTTTAAATAAATAAGAATATGTTTAATGAATATTACACACAATAATTTGATAGCGAAGCCTGGAAATAACTTAGAGAGGTTTATACTTCGAGTAAATACAACAAAAATTATAGCTTACAGATATCCACAACGAAGACAGGTTCACTTTCAGAGGATAAAAATCTAATATGCTATAATCACATGATTTTCTCTAGCCTCTATCGCTTATTACTCTCTAAACTACGATAATAAGTAGGGGAAGTACTGTATTCCACGAAGTTCGATGTCCAGATTTCACTGGGAACATTGCGGCAGTATTATTAACGTTAAATGATTTCAGTCAACTTATATAATATGTAAAT
The DNA here is from genome assembly GCA_030765065.1 of Deroplatys truncata. NCBI lineage: Eukaryota > Metazoa > Arthropoda > Insecta > Mantodea > Mantidae > Deroplatys > Deroplatys truncata. The sequence continues at coordinate 164,235,192 of CM060980.1, forward strand.
TCAATAACAGTCCTTGAGGCAATATGTGTATGTAATAATTTATAAAATGTATGTAACAGTCATTGCATATGCTTTTGCTATTGTAAACATGTTCATTAGTGTTATGTGAATGCATTACGTAATTTAATAATGTAGGAGCTGTGAGAATAATAAGCTAAAATTTGCTAACAATGAGCTAACCTTCAGTCAATAATGAGTAAGAAAGTTTAAATCTTACTTGTGATTCTTGGATTAACAATAATGTAATTTTAGTGACAGTTTATAAAATAGCCAATGAACAACCAGAAAAAGCTTTAGTTAAATGAAGGTATTCTATTGCAGTAGGATTAGCCAATCAGAGACTTGAAATACACAAATTTACAAGTTTAGACGTTTGAAACCAATTCAGTTGCCCCAAACAGTGCTCATAACCAGACGTGTTGCTTCTAGACAGTGAACATAACCAGACGCGAGATGTGTACTCAAGAAATTAATTACATATTCTTGTGAGACGAAAATAGTATACGTGTTGAAAAGTGCAAGTATTAAATAAAATAATCTCACAGCTCTCGATTTCAGTGAAGTGCTATTTGATTTATGTCAAGGATTAATAAAAAGGAGTGAAATAAAACTTAAAATCTGTGTAAGCCTACATTCTTAGTCGTATCACAACCCTGCCAAGACTTCCATGTCTCTAACAATAATACTGACGCAGCCGAGGCAAACATAAATATTTAATACTTAAAGAAAGAAACCAATTACAAAGTTAATTTTTTTAAACTTGGGGCAAAGGCCACCTGAAAGTACATTTTGGGGCGAAGGCTACCGGAAAGCGGGTACTATACGTGTGGTTGTAACTACTACAAGTTCGGCTCCCCAACAGTTGAAATATAATACAACTCCTACAACAAAATACCTTCCTCTATATATGTTTTGAGGCACCCTGAATCCAAAAAAGCAGAAAACATAAAAAAGATCCATGTATGTACAGCATAACTCAAAAGCGAAAAGTAGGATAAGTACCAAATTTCTATTTAAGTTTAGAATTTTCTAAGGATGCGATTTCAAGAAAATCCCCCACTCCCTCTATATCTTACGTGGAAATTGTTTCGAAAATTTTTATTTTGTAAGAAATGGCTCTAATTGTTTTGATTAAAATTCCATATTAAACATACCTACATGACAAATAAAATGTATATCTTGAATTTTCTGGAAATAGCCTGTGAAGTCCTCTTCATCGAAAGGAATTCTGTGTAACTAGTAAACATTTACTGATAGACGAAAACTTATTACACATAAAATGTAGATCTCTTAAAAACAAAAATTTATTTCAAGTACGTTTTCTGTGGCAGAAGCTAATTCTGAGATATTCGTTATTAATGGTTGGAATTGTTCTTTTCTCAGTCATTCTCTTAAAGTATTTTCAATATTCTGTTGTTTCTCGCGATGTCATGAAAACAGTATCGAATTTTGAGTCGAACATATAGCGTCCATCTTTTAAACATGTAGCTATCGCTGTTCTCTTTGTTTCTGTAACGAAATGTGTAATCTAGCTATTTCTGCAAAATTTTATTTGGATTAAAACGTAGAAGATATAAAAATAAGCGTTATTAGGAATAGTTTTAAAATCACTAATAATCGGTAGAGGGTAGAGAAAATCATGTGGATGTTTCAGATCGCACCCCTTTATTTAGCTTCTACAAACTATTCTTCCAAAAATTTGCTTTCTATATAACATATATAGAAGGTAAAGAAGGTACTGCATCCACCTAAAGATTCGATACCCTGATTTCATCGGAAATGCATGTTTTGAGGCCCCCTGAATAAAAAAGCATTATTAAAAAACGTTCGGTATATGTCTCTGTGAACAGCATGACCTAAACACGAAAAGTCAGATAACACTATATAGTATTTTGGTTCACTATCTACTAAAGATACGACACGAAGAAAATCCCATAAGACTCTACCAAGTTGCCCACCACAAATCACCCTTTACATGATAGATTCTTCCATATTTTTTATTTTTTTAGAATATGGCTGTAATGATTTTGATTAAAATACCACACATTAATAATATTTGCATAACAAATAACAAGCATACCATGAATTTCTTGGGAGTAGCCTTTGAAGTCCTCTTCATTCTTTAAAAGGCGCAATTTATTTTAAAGAACTTTTTCGTGGCATAAGCGTTTTCCGGATATTAGTTATTAATGGTTCGAATTGTTCAAGTCATTATTTTGAAGACCTGTCTATTTTCAATTGATTCAAAAAGAGTCCCCTTAAGCTGCCGTGATGTGGGAAATGATTCCCGATACCCATGGAATATTAAGTAAGTCTGGGTGGTTTTCCGCCCAGAACGGGTTGTGAGACGGATCAAGGTCCTCCGGTACCGCCCTGGAGAGCCGGTAGGCGGTCCTCTAATGGGCTTTCGGTCCCTCCAAGATTCTTCGACTGTCTTCCCCTTTGGAAGTTGACGCGCGTAAGTGTCGTATGCCCTTCCATCCTGTAATGGGAGCCGGTTTAAATGTTCAGGTGCCGGCCTACTGGAAAGGCCTTCAGGCGTGAGAGACCCACTCGGATGGTGCCCTCCTACCCGGTTACAGCAGGGGCCTTTGCCCCTGAGTTGTTAACTGTTTCAAAATGAGTATGGAAGTTTATGGCCAGCATATAGCGTCCAGTTCTATAACATTTGACTATCGCTATTCCGTTTGTATCTATGCGAAATGTATAATGTAGCTATTTCTGCAAATGATTATCTAGATTAAAATGAAGTAGATAGGAAATTGAACTTTCGTAAGAATAATTCATAAGCGATAGAAGATAGAGAAGGTCATGTGAATCTATCACATCAGATATTTTTTTTACAGTCGATGTTTCACAAGCATACGTTAGTGCTGGAATAGCCACCGTCTTATAACATTTTAAGCTAGTTTCTTTTTCTTTTGTTCTTCTATATAGTATTTTTACTTTCTCTACTACGTATAGTAAGTAGGGGAAGTATTGTATTCCACCCAAAAATTCCATATCGAGATTTCACGGGAAATACATGTTTTGAGGCCCCCTGAATCCAAAAAAAAGCATTTTTGGAAACATGTCCGTGTGTGTGTCTGTGAACAGCATAACTGAGAAAAGAACAGTCGGATAAACACCAAACTTGGTATTTAGGTTTAGTATCTTCCAGAGGTGCGACACGAAGGTTTTCAAGATTACCCTTTGCATGGAACATTCTTAGAAAATTTTAATTTTCTCAAAAATGGCTCTTACGATTTTGATAAAAATATCATATGTTTAAGATATTTTCATGACAAATGAAATGTATATCTTGAATTTTCTGGAAATGTCTCCAAAAGTATTCTTCATTGTGAAAGACTTTTGCATAACTGGTAAACCATAAGAGATAGACAAAAGTTTACTACACAAAAATGTACATCGCGTTAAAATACACAATTTATGTCATATACATTTTTTTTGTTGAGTGAACCATTATACAGATATTGCTTGTTATTCCCTTAAATATTCCAATACTTATACTTTTTCTCAAATGCAAATTCGTTACTCATCTTTTTTTGTCCTGGTAATGCAAAGAGAAGGGAATACCCCACATAGCAACCAGCTTTTAAAATGTTTGACTATCGCTTAAAGCCTACCAATTCCCCTTGCATCTACAAGAAAATTAGCAATAAGGTTAACATATTGATATCTCGATTAACATGAAGCATATGGAGAACAAGCATTTCTAATGATAGTTCTTACACTACAAGTTTTACAACAGAATATTTAACCTTGTTATTAAAACTGCTTCTATATATTATTTATGTTTGAATTTTTGCCTCGCCTGCGTCAGTCTTGTTTGTAGAGTCACGTATATCTTAGTTAGGGTGCGGTGTGACAATGATTGTAAACATCACAGAATTTAACATATTTTAAATCCACTCCATTTATTAATTCTTGCAATTTTTTATTAAGCACTAAACCTTTTAAGAACTGTGAGAATCTTAAATACTTTCACTTTGCGCATATACATATTTTTACGTTTCACACGTAGAGAACACATCTTCCATCTGTTCATCACCAAGGCTTGCCAGAAATTGAATAACTTTCGACGGGAAAAACCCGAAGCTTCGGTATTTCAAGTCCCTGATTGGCTAATTCTAGTCCAATAGAGTATCTGTATTTTACTTAAAGCTTTTCTTTGCTGTTGATTGGTTAATTTTAAACTGTTACGGAAATTACCTTATCGTTGCTATAATCATGACTAGTGATTTTCAAACTCTCAAACTCATTATTGCTACAAGGTTACTTCATTATTACCTAATTGTTAGCAACTTAAAACTTACTATTCTCACAGCTCTTGCATTGTTTAAGTATATAATGTATTCCCATAACATTATAAAACATGTTTATAATAAAAATAAGCATTTTCAATGACTGTTACGTACAATTCAAATAATTATTACACACATATTGTTTCAAGGCGGGCTGTAATTGAATTTACCTATTATATAATACAATTGAAATTATTCAGGTATTAAAATGCTGCCTCAACGTAATTATTAACAGGGAAGATATCGTGGGGCACTTTACATTGCTTCAACAGCCACAATTAATTTATCTTACACTTCTAAAGCTTTTAATTATAAGGTATATTCTATTTACTTATTTATTATTGAAACCAAAATAGCGTGGCTTGATTATAATTATTTTCTAATAATCCGTGATGACTCCATGTAATAGTAATTCCTGAAGCTAAAAGTCGATGGTGCTGTAGCTATAGATTAACGTGAGGTTTGTTTTAATTATCCTGTATTTACTTTCGACTAAGATTTATTACGGTCTGTATTATTATTCGAATAGTACATTCTTCTATTGCAATGCCACTACGAGACAAAAGTCCACGTGACATTTATTTATGTGTACTCCTTGAAGCTGATACGAACAGAGTCAAATTCGAGGAATACAAAATCTTTTCTTAACCTCAAGTCCGGTCCTAAGACTAGATCGACTTTAGGTAAATTCTCCGACACACCTGTATTAGGCGGTCACGATATGAGTACGTTTGATGGGAGAACGTTACGGAACAAGTGGGCGAGGCATCGGAAGGACAATCGGGTAAAGGTAAGATCCGCAGTTTCAAGCTACGTTTACTATCAAGTAAGTAGTACTATTGTCATTGTACAACTGTACATTTCTCTCATTACCCTCACTGCCTTCTGGTCTCTAATCTTGATGGCGTTAGGTATTGTCAACAAAACAATGGCCCTCTCCTCCAAGTGCACTCATTTCGTGAAGACTAGTACTGCATTACGTCTTTCTGCTTAGAGTTGATACTCGCTTTAAAGCATAAATTAAAACAAGGGCGTCATGATATACTTGGCCACCAGCTGTCTTATTCCAGATAAACACCTTAAGTTTTTGAAATAAAAATCAGATTATAGATAAACTCATATACCCAAACGTTTCGTAATGAAACTCATATATAGTACTAACAAATAAATAATGTAACGAATGCAGATATTAAAATAGTCTCTAACCGAGGTCACTTTTGCTTTAAAAACCACCACTTTATTGGCTCGAAAGAACATGGAATTCCCTCGGGAGCACCCGAAAGGGCTTATTTCCAAATGATGCTATCACGAGCGACAAGTGTTTCGTTAATTAATTCGTAATGTAATTGGTATGGCTTTGTTAAGAGAGCGCGTCGGTTTAATTTCCGTCTCCTGTGCATTTGCCAAACTTGACCGTGGCTGGCACGCAAAAAACTCCCCAATACGAAGTCATTTACAACTGCAAAAGGGCGAAATACCGAGAGAGATTGCCCAGGCAGAGATGCCGAGGCACGTTTTCGGGTTCAATACCCGCATACTTACCAATCGAATTTGTCTCAGTTACAGGTAAACATTGAATTAGATATTTAATACAACATGGCCCATCAGTATATTAGATAGATATAATGACTGTTTACCTTTTACTTGTCACTTCACTTAGTTTTCACCATCACTTCACCTTCTTCGTGACGTAGCGACGTAATGAAATGCGCACGACGTAACCTCTCATTCCGGACGGCTCACACGCTGGGGAGTCGAACAAAGACTTCTCCATCTCTCGCAGAAGGGCACTCACTGCCCGTCACGGAAACTCGTTATGAGAATACACTTATTTCGCTAAACCGCTTACTGACTGACTAACTCTCATTCGCTTATAGCCAGTGAGATCTTTCACAGAACGCTTTAGAACGTTCTGGACACACAGGCGGAAGGAAGGAAACCTTAGGATTCTGGTTATCTGTCGATGGGGCTTATAATGACAACGGTGGGTGAGGGCGCGACTTTTCTCTGTTTACTTCTCCACTCCCCCGATAACTTTGGGCCATAGCCCGTGAGTCACAATATTTATTTCTCATCATAAATAGGCGGACAATAGTATTCGTCTTCACTTTAAAAACATTTAACAGTCAAATTATTGGAGTAAAATTCTCTGTTTTAATACATAGCAAGAATAAATGTCATTGCATTTTACGCGTTGCTGCGTTTTTCAAAATCTTTAATTTTATTAGTGTTACAATATTTTGAAGCTTGCACCGATTTTTCAACCATTTAGTCCTTTATTTTATATTGCTGACAAGGTATGCAGAAGAGAATTATGGGAAGTATTAGAAAATAAAGGAGTGCCAATACACTTAACAAATGTAATTAGAAATTTATATATGAAAACTAAAATTGTAATAGATAATCGAGAACCCATAATAATTCTAAAAGGTGTTAGGCAAGATTGCCCAATTTCAACCACTGCTTTTAATCTATATTTTGACGACATGATTAGATCATGGAAGCAACAAACAGTAGGAGGGATTAATTTGGGTTCAAGAACATAAAGGAAATGTCTTCGCAGGTGACAAGATAATAATAGCGAAAAGTGAAGAGGAACTTCAAAGGATGACATACAAACTAAATTTAATATAAAAAACATACAGCATGGAAATCTCAACTTAAAACACTAAAGTTATGGCATTTAAAGGTACTCACTCCATCCGGTCTAAAATAATTATAGAAAACAAAAGTATAGTACAAATACCAATATTTAATTTTCTATGATGTGAAATAACATACGGGTCTGAAATAGACATTAATAAAAAGCTAAATAAGCTCAATTATATAACAGGAACCATAAAGAGACAACTAAAAAATAAAATTAGAAAAGATTCAATAATAAAATTGTATAAAGCAATGGCCATCCCTACAGTAACATACGGGTCTGAAACATGAACAGTGACAGCAGAAAATAAAAGGAGTATACAGAGAGCTGAAATCTCTCAGACCAACAGCAGGATACACAAGACTGGATAAAAAGCCAAACAACGATACAAGGCAAAAGTTAAAAATAGAAGAGTTAAATAAAGTAATAATAGAATATAGAACTAACTGGAAACAACACTTAGAAAGAATTTCACTAAATAGGATTCCCCGAACAACATATAACTACAGGCCCCAAGGATATAGAAACCAGGACGATCAAAAAAGAGATGTACACAACAAGATTTTGGAGCCGAAACAGGCTAAATGTCCTAAAACCGTGAATTAGAAGATTTTATATTCACTTAGTAGTTCAACTTATTGAGTATATTATCTGATATTTTCATCGATGTATGATTTAAACTGGTGGACAAATAAATTTGTGAAGTCGTAAAATTTGAGGAGTTAACGAGGAAGTTGAGAAACGTTGAAAGTCCCTTAACTTAATATTTTATTCTTGCTACTAATGAAAACCTATTTGCAACACAAAAACAGGTATCACATAAAAAGCATCGCTATATTTAATTTATGAAAAATAATTTTGTGAACACCAAGTACAAAATAAGTGAAAGATCGGTATAAAGATCGGTATAAAGATCGGTATATTTTTCAAAACAATGGTGACACTAGTAATATGCAAGATACTGAAACCTGCGGAGACAAGTAAGCTGTGCCTTCTGACTATTAAAAATGATAATTTTATATTCATTAATTTGGCTACTAACTTTTTAAAACTGAATACGAATACCTTACCTCTGCATACAATTTAGATACATAATTTGATATTGCTTATACCCTAACTCTAGTATGCCATAGATATTTCTTGTGTCCCTTAAATATTATCTCTATGAGGTTGCTTGTTTACATTTATTGATCCCAACATACACAACTACAGGTGTGTTGGTGAGCACACTAATAAATTTACTGCGTCATTCTATATCTTTATTTACAATTTTCTAGCCCATGATTTTTACAGCCTTTCTTTTATTCCAGCTTTCTCTTTGTTATTCTTACCCATTTCTCTTTAGCTTCAACGAAATAATTCCTTACAACTATTATACTTTTTCTCCTTTTACTGTCAGGGAGTTCCTAATTAGTATTCCCCCATCTACATTCTTCCATTTCTGTTGTCATATCTCTTATCTCGATACCTTTGTTTGATTGCAATATAGTATAAAATAAAAATATGTGTTTGTTTCTCCCATATGGGACATTTTTCTTAATCGTTGTCATATCTTGCACCTTTTAAATTCATGACACTAATTTATCTCCACTTTATCACATAGTTCTATATACGAGGCGCATTCAGAAAGTAAGTTTCCCGATATTGTTTCTTTAAAGTAAACGTATTTAGCCGGAAAAATTGTACATGCGTAACAAATCTATGGCGTATCAATCATATGCTGGCGGGACAGGTCACGCCTGGTGCCAGTAGCGCGGCAGCAGTGGTCCGAAATGGCCGGCTCTTGTTCGTTCTCTCGCCGTCTGCGAGGTTCGGTCAGTGATAAAGTTCCTTAATGCACAAAATATAGCGCCGATTGAAATTAATCGTCAGTTCTGTCAGATCTACGGGTTGAACATCAGGAACAAAAAGATGGTGCGTCGCTGGTGTAGGTAGTTTTCCGAAGGTCGTAAAGTGTCCATGATGAGTGCAGTGGACGACCGTCCCTCATCGATGATGACCTCGTTGAGCTGGTGCGGCAGAGCAATGTGGAGAACCGCCGCTTCACCTACACTGAGCTCAGCAGGCATTTTCCGTAGATATCGCGATCCTTGTTGCATGGAATTGTCACTATGCACCTGCTGTTCAGGAAACTGTGTGCCAGGTGGGTGCCGAAAAACTTGACACCCGAGCACAAACGAAACTCTTAGGAGCAGCACTGACATTTCTGCAGCGATATCACGATGACGGCGAGAGTTCCTCGACAGCATCGCCACGGGCGATGAGACCTGGATTTCGCAATTTACCCCGGAAACCAAGCAGCAGTCAATGCATTGGCGTCACAGTGGATCTCCGGTCAAGACGAAATTCAAACAGACTGTGTCGGTACAGATGGTGCATGGTTTTTCGGGACCGGAAGGGCATTCTGCTCACGACTTCATGCCCAGTGATGAAGCAGTGAACGCTGACCTTTACTGTGAAACACTGTGGAAATTGCGACGTGCCATTCAAAACAAGAGGAGTGGAATGTTTACTGCAGGTGTTGTGCTGCTCCATGAATATGTTCGTCCACACACGGCTCGGCACACAGCAACTGTTCTCCCAGGAGTTTGACTGGGAACTGTTTGACCATCTATACAGTCCTGATCTTGCTCCCAGCCATTTCCATCTTTTCTTGCATCTCAAGAAATCCCTGTCATTTGGCCTGCGTTTTAACAACTACGAAGAGCTGAAGACGTCTGTCACAAGCTGGTTCCATTCATGACACAGAATACAAAAATTAATCCCACGATTGTCGCGCTATCGTTCGTGTTGTCTTATTTGCTGAGCACCTGTTATTGTTTTACTATTTTGAATTTTGGGTTCTTTGTCCTCCGGCTAGCTATTATTACTCAGTCGAGCAAATCTCTTAAACAGGGTGTGTAAACGGAAATGAGTTGTTGCTAAAAGATAACACTGATAAAAGGATTTGTTTTTACACTTTTATTGCTGTCACACTTTATTAATTTCACATATTTACTCTTGATACTCTTACGCCAGACTGAAAGTGTTATATTTTCGAATGTAACTATAATCACTTATTTGCCGCACATTATTAATTCGCGTATTTCACATTTTGTAACTAACTTTACGACTCGAGAGATTCTGTAGAATTGCGCGACGTGTAACCCGTGAATGATTCTGTTAAACTGCGCGACGTGTAACTCGTGAATGATTCTGTTAAACTGCGCGACGTGTAACTCGTGAATAATTCTGTTAAACTGCGCGATACTTGTCTTTGGCTTCATAATTTATATTCCCTCACCCCGATATGCCTAAACATTCTAACATAGCTGCTATTGGTTAATAAAGCGCACTAACATTAGCGTCTATTTTTTTTATCCAATCAAAATTACGAACACATATGCTGTAGGGAAGATATTTCCTCCATTTCTAAAGAAAGGCACGCTACTCTGACGTCATTTGTTTGCCTCTTCTAATTGATAAACAACTCACCCCCTCGTTACATTGTTACCCGCTCCTATTGTCAGTTTCAGTGAGGCCGTGTAAACGTATTTCCTAACAATGCTTATAATTAACAAACATCTCAAATCATTGTCATACATTAATGCTAATTTACACTACAATCACTCTGGCATTCACAGTGTTGTGATATAAAATATTGCCTCACGATATGACAAGTGTCTCAACTCTTGTGGTGAAAATGTCGAAAAATAGCTCAAACCCTGCTGTACCTGTTGGCAATAAAGTTTATCATGTAACTATGCTTTATTTGTTTTAAAAATAGAGAAGCTTACTTTCTGGATGCTCCTCGTATATTCTTGTTCTCCTAGCTCGTGCCTCCCAAGATTAAAATAAATATAGAGGAAAATATATATATATATATATATATATATATATATACAGAATATCCTAGACCACGTGCTTCCACTCTGTGCTCTACTGAGCACTGTATTAAAATGAAATAAAATATGTTGTGTAACAATCATACCAGTTTTTGCACCCACTCTTCTTTTAAATATTGTTACGAAACCTTATTCTTCTGTCTACTTTATATTAATCGACTTGTTTATAGAAACTTCTAAACACATCTCACTGTAGGCGCAGTGGTAGAAAGCATGATTGAGCGATGTAAAGCTTCAAAGTATCGCTACAGTCTCATGGAAATACACGAAGTTAACACAGCTGTGTTCACACCTACACACATGTTAAGCTAAAATTGAGGTAGTATTTTTAACACTTAAATGATTTCAGTCAAACTATATAATACGTAAATCCAATAACAGCCCACCTTGAAGAAATATGTGTATATATTAATTTGTAAAATGTATGTAACAGTCATTGCATATGCTTATATTATTGTATACATGTTCAATAATCTTAAACGAATGTGTAATTTAATAATGTAGGAGCTGTGAGAAATAGGTCAAAAGTTGCTAGCAAAGAGGTAACCTTGAGACAATAATGAATTAGAAAGTTTAAATGTTACTTGTGATTCTTGGAAGCAATAATGTAATTTTAGTGACAGTTTATAAAAATAGCCAATCAATAACCAGAAAAAAGCTGTAGTTAAATGAAGGTATTCTATTGGATTAGGACTAGCCGATCAGAAACTGAAAAGGAGAAACATTTACAAATTCCGAAGTCAGTTGGTTGCAGACAGTGTTACTAAGTGTCCTCAAGAAATTTAACACATATTCGTTTGAGACGAAAATAGTTTAGGTGTAAAAAGTGCAAGTAATTAACTAAGAATCTCACATCTCTCTATATCAGTGAAGAGTTATTTAAATCGTGTCAAGGATTAATAAAATAGTGAAGTGAAAATTATACTCTGTGTAAGCCTACATTCTAAGTCGCACCACAACCCTGTCAAGACATCCATATCTCTAACAGTAATACTGACTCAGCCGAGGCAAGCATAAATATATAATATTTAAAGAAACAGTCAAATTACAAAGTTAATATTTTATTAAAATGTGAGCAAAGGCCACCTGAAAGTACATTTTTGGGCGAAGGCTATCGGAAACTGTTTACTATACGTGCGGTTGCAACTACTAAAAGTTCGGCTCCCCAAAAGTTGAACTACAATACAACACCTACTTCAAATTGGCTTTCCATACGTGAAGCAGATTTCCTTGTTCAAAATCAGAGTCGCGTGTAATTCCAGCTAAGGCACGATGTGTATTATGTTATATAATACAATCCCGCTACCTGATTTCGCACGGTTAGGTTTTTAAACGAATGACAATTGGAGTAATTTAGCTTACCTGGAATTATTGTACGCTCATCTAGAAGTTTTTTTTATTAATTTCTACCTAACCCTTATAATCGTTATTTCCTGCAACCCGGCGGCTCCTAATAGCGGACGAAAGATCCCAATATTCACGCAAAACGATGTGACATATCTGGCTTCCCGTACTAGTCCTCCAAATTCTGAAAATTCTACATAGGCTATAAATATCCTTTGGCCGTGGAACAATCATTGGTCGCAATGGTCGAGTAGCCTGTTATATAATTACATAGGTGAAATTTTAAAACTTTTTACCTTCTCTTTATCCCCATAGTTTTTATTAACATAAAAGGCATACACTTTTCACATAATACGGAAGCCCTTAACATATAAAGCCAAGTAGAATTGAAGCTGGTGAATATGAACATTTCCCTCCCAGAACACCATCAATTTGTGAGTGAAATCCAATGCCTTTCTGAGCGTCTGCTTGTAGCAATTAAAACGACATTCATATCAAATTGCCAGGGATAATATTAATTTATATTACTTTCTCTACTACGTATAGTAAGTAGGGGAAGTATTGTATTCCACCCAAAAATTCGATACCGAGATTTCACCGGAAATATATGTTTTGAGACCCCCTGAATCCAAAACAAAGCATTTTGGAAGCATTTCCCTGTGTGTGTCTGTCAGACTGTGAAAAATGTACCTCGGAAACGAATAGTCGGATAAGCACCAAACTTGGAATTTAGGTTCAGTATCTTCCAGAGATATGTGACGAAGGTTTTCAAGAAAATACCCCACCCCAGATTACCCTTTACATGGAACATTTTTCGAAATTTTTAATTTTCTCAAAAATGACTCTAACGATTTTGATTAAAATAACGTATGTTTAAGATATTTTCATGACAAATGAAATCTATATCTCGTATTTTCTGGGAATGTCTCCAAAAGTATTCTTCATTGTGAACGAATTTTGAATAACTGGTAAACCATAAGAGATAGACAAACTTTTACTACACAAAAAATGTAGGTCGCGTTAAAATACACAACCTATGTCATTTGCATTTTTGTTGTGGAGTGAACCATTAGATAGATTTTGTTTGTTATTCCCTTAAATTTTCCAATACTTACACTTTTTCTCAAATGGGAATTCGTTATTCACTTTTTTGTCCTGGTAATGCAAAGAGAATGGAATACTCCACATAGCAACCACCTCTTAAAATATTTGACTATCGCTTAAAGCCTACCAATTCCCCTTGCAACTACAAGAAAATTAGCAATAAGATTAACATCTCGATTAACATGAATCATATGGAAAATAAGCGTTTGTAAAAATAGTTTGTACAAGAGTAGAGAAAGTCATGTGAGTATAATACATCAGAGTTTCTTTTTAAATAACTTATGTTCTAAAATGCCTTCCTTATAGGTGGCCTCCATTCTTAATCTGATATTGTAAACTTTTACCTTAATATTTGCCTTAGCTCATTCTCGTAATTCAAAACTTGACCTTATTTGATTCATATCAGAATCACTTGTTTTGGGACTCTTAAGGTAGAAATTATATTTATTTAAACACATAAGTAAAACTTAATGAACAAAGGTTTTTTTTAATAATCTTAGGCTTTGTTTTTACTTTTCCTACTACGTACATGGACAGAAAAGATATTGTGTTCCACCCAACAATTTGGTAACAAGATTTTACCGGAAATACATGTTTTGAGGCCCCTGAATCAAAAAGCATTTTAGAGATACGTCCGGTGTGTTTCTGTTTCTGTCTGTGCATAGCATAATTCAAAACATAAAATCACAGTACCAAATTTGGCATTGATATTCACTACCATCCACAAATATGACACAAAGATGTTGAATATAATCCCCCACCAAAACTACACTTTACATGGAATAGTTTACGAAGTTTTTGATTTTCTAAAAAAATGGCTCTAACGCTTTTGTTTAAAATACTACACATATAAATATATCTACATGACAAATATTATGTATATCTAGAATTTTCTGGGAATAGCTTGTGAACTCCCCTTCATTCGGAAGGAATTTTGTCTATCAGGCAAACGTTAAGCAACAGATGAAAATATACCACACAAAAAATACATAACTCTTTCAAATATTAATGGTTAGATTTGTTCTATACTTTTGTCTTTCTCTTCAAGTATTTCGATTTTCGTTTGCTTATCGCAATGCCATCCAAAGAGTATGAAATTTTAAGACAGTGTATAGCGTCCAGTTCTTAAATATTTTACTGTTGCTGTTCCCTTTGTATGTATAGTGAAGAAGCGTAATTTTGCGTTTTTTATTAGCCCCACGCTTTGGGCATCAATGTGAGTAGGTTTGTATTGAAAAAGTTGTATCATATTTCAACTGTTGGGGGGCCGAACTTGAAGTAGTTGCAACCGCACGTATGGTAAAAAGTTTCCAGTAGCCCTCGCCCCAAGTTTAAAAAATATTAACTTTATAATTTGACTGTTTGTTTAAATATTATATATTTATGTTTGTCTCGGCGCGTCAGTATTTATTTTTAGAGACATGAATGCCTTAGCAGGGAGTGGTGCGACTGAATAATGTTGGCTTACACAGATTATAACTTTACTTCACTGTTTATATTAATGCTTGACACGATTTAAATAACACTTCACTGATATAGAGAGATGTCAGATTTTTTTATTAGTTAATTGCACTTTTTAAACACGTAAACTATTTTATCACACAAAATACTATTAAATTTCTCTAGAACACGTCTCGCGTCCGGTTAGTAACACTGTCTACTAGCAACGCGTCCAGTTATGAGCGCTGTCTACAAGCAACTGACTTCTAAATTTGTTTATTATGCACTATTTAAGTTTCTGATGGGTATTCCTAGTCCAATAGAATATCTTCATTTATCTAAAGCTTTTTCTGGTTGTTGATTGGCTATTTTATAAGCTGTCACAAAATTACATTATTGGTGCTCCGAGAATGACTAGTATCATTATTACACTTTCTTACTCATTATTGCCTCAAGGTTAACTCATTGTTACCTCATTGTTAGCAACTTTTAACCTATTATTCTCACAGCTCCTTCATTATTAAATAACGTAATACATTCAAATAACATTATTGAACATGTATACAATAATATAAGCATATACAATGATTGTAATATACACTTTTTATATATTGTTACATAAACATATTGCTTTAATGCGGGCTGTTATTATATTTTTTATTATATAATTAGACAGAAATCATTTAAGTGTTAAAAATACTGCCCTAATAACAATGTGTAATGCAAATGTTTTGCTCGATTAAAGTGAAGTGAATAATTTGTATTTCCACCAATAAATGATAGAGGGTAGTGAAAGTTATGTGAATGTTACACTTACAATAGTTTTTCAAATTTTGTGATTCAGTACAGAAGTTAAAGGATTGTAGTTATGCATACTATTTCACCAAATAATTTACTGTAAATTGTTTGGTGTGGGCCCCTTATTTACATAATACGAGGGCGGAATATCCTTCTTTTAAGAAAGTGGGTGGGTGCTGTTGCTATCTGCCTATTGTTTTCACGATACGCTACTCCCGAGATTTATGCAACCCTCACATGAAATTGCTATGCGGCAACTTGGAATTCACGAGGTGTGAGATTTCCTCGAAAACATTTCTTGATTAACGTTTTCAGCAACTGCGAGCAAAATCGATATCCCTCGGTCGACGCCCGCGTCCATTTACCATCATTTGCATACATAGCAAG
The DNA here is from genome assembly GCA_030765065.1 of Deroplatys truncata. Lineage (NCBI taxonomy): Eukaryota > Metazoa > Arthropoda > Insecta > Mantodea > Mantidae > Deroplatys > Deroplatys truncata. Next base: position 164,251,100 of record CM060980.1, read on the forward strand.
TAAGATAGCTTTGCAATCTACCTGGAAATTAGAGCTAGGCAGATTCTTAACAAGCGAGCGATTTACACGTATGCTGTTCGCGAATTCTCGTTTACTTGTAAATGTAATTATCACATTAGCACCAATATTTTTATAAGCGTTTAATGTTGCATGTTTCTATGCTAATTTAAATTAGTGATGTCATTATTTAAGTGCGAGATTCTTTTGGCCAGCAGTTTGTTCTGAAGAATTCCTATAGACAGTGATTGCAAAAACTAGTCGGTGAAAAACAAAATCCTGTTGCGTTAAATTCACATGGCTTTCTCTACACATTCTTCAGCAAAATATTTTTACAAAAGCTTGTTTTTTTACCTACTTCATATTCACCGAGATAAACATTTGTAGAAATGATTTTATTAGATATTTTCTTAGCCAAGGAGATGGATACACAGTAATGTGTGATTAGATCCGTTCACTCTGATTTTGGGTTTTTTGTGGTTTTCCCTGGTTGTTATGCGAATTCTGGATAAATTGAGTTTTATTTAAGGACGCTCCTTAACTGCTGTGGACTTTAGTGTGCCATTCTATATCTTGTGTGAAAAACCGGATATTTACTCAGGTTTGAGGTTCTTTTAAGTGTCGTAAAGCTACGACACGGGACCACCGATTTGACTTCCCTTCCGAAGGGAGCCATTCTAAGGATCTGTACGCCTGAAAAAGTAAATTTCCCTCCGCCGTGACCTCGAGAACTAGAGGCTAACATGGTAAGCGAATTCTAGGATGGTTTTTCATCTACATAGATTTTTTTTGCCACTTTCATTCCGCTTCCTTCCCATCGTTTAGGTTTCGTGGCATATGGCGGTGACGGACAGGTGGCTCAAATGCTAAGGCTACTCCCCGTAGAAACCCAGCGTGATAGCTCAGACAGCAACCTCTCTGACCGCCTTCGGGAGGTCGCGGGTACTATTCCGGGTACCGGCTACTCTGACCATGTGTGTTTTTGTGGATTTCCCCTGGTTTTCAAGGCGAATGCTGGGATGGTGTATTCTGCCCCGATTTCTACTTTTCCCCATTCCCTCTCATTTTATCTTCCTTTCACGTTTCAGGTGAGCTTTGAGGTCTTGCGCTGCAAGCGTTGCTGGACAGAGGGCGTGGATCCATGTGGGTTGGAAAGATTCCTCCCCGTGAACACCAGATTGAGCTGTCTCGCCTCTTAGGATCGCTACGACGGCCTCTTGGGATTCCTCGGCACTGGTGCGCACTAGATATATTAGGGACTTCGACATGTCTCTGTGGGCCTGTCTGCCTGCGAACCTGGGACCTCCTACGGCTCCTTCACCTTATCCCTGCATCGCAATAGATCAAATGGTCATAGTGCGCGAGTTGTCCCCCTGCGATAAATACTTCTTCTTGGACAGCAGAGGGCTGCTTGGTTGACGGGTCGTTCATCGTCCTCTGTAACCAGCTCCAGCAATGGGAGGAGTTTTCGTCCCTAGAATTATTAGGGAATTCCGCGCGTCTCTAACCTGTCTACGGCATGGTTCCTTCACTTCATCCCTTCCGCTTTCAGCCAAATCTGTACTAGGATTTTGTTTATATCCTACTTGAAATAGTTCATTAGAATGTAGGGGACTTCAGAAGTTATTCCTAGAAAATTCACGATATAATTTCATTAAATGTCGTGCAAATATCATTAACGTATGCTATTCTAACCAGAGTTATTAGAGCCATTTTTGAAACAGTAAGAAAATCTAAAAATGTTCCATAGAAAGGGAAGTTTGGGATGTGGCGATTTTTACTTTCTCTGCTACGTATAGTAAGTAGGGGAAGTATTGTATTCCACCCAAAAATTCGATTCCGAGATTTCAACGGAAATACATGTTTTGAGACTCCCTGAATCCAAAAAGAGCATTTTTGGAAACACGTCCGTGTGTGTGTCTGTCTGTGAACAGCATAGCTCAGAAACGAACAGTCGAATTAACACTAAACTTGGTATTTAGGTTCAATATCTTCCAGAGATGCGACATGAAGGTTTTCAAGAAAACTCCCCACCCCAGATTACCCTTTACATGGAACATTTTCGAAAATTTTCATTTTATCAAAAATGACTAACAATTTTGATTAAAATATCATATATTTAAGATATTTTCATGACAAATAAAACCTATGTCTTGAATTTTCTGGGAATGTCTCGAAAAGTAATCTTCATAGTGAATGACTTTTGCATAACTGGTAAACCATAGACAAGAGTTTACTACACAAAAAATGTAGATCGCGTTAAAATACACACTTTATGTCATATACATTTTTGTTGTTGAGTGAACCATTTTCGAGATATTGCTGGTTATTCCCATACACTTTCCAATAGTTATACTTTTTCTCAAATGGGAATTCGTTATTCATTTGTTTTGTCTTGGTAGTGCAAAGAGAATGTAATACTCCACGTAGCAACCAGCTCTTAAAATATTTGGCTATCGCTTAAAGCCTACCTATTACCCTTGTATCTACAAGAAAATTAGCAATAAAATTATCATCTCGATTAACATGAAGCATATGAATAATAAGCGTTTGTAAAAATAGTTTGTAAAAGAGTAGAGAAAGTCATGTGAGTGTAGCACATCTTTTTTTTAAAATCTCTGTTTTGCATCCTTGGAAGAAGCTGAATTTAAATACTCGTACCACTGGATGTTAATCCTAGAATGGTGCCTGTAGATGGTATAATTTTAAAGGCAACGTTGAATGTTACCATCATTATGCATTGTAGAAATTTTCTGCTTGAGCTGAGGTGGTTGCTTTGGCAATACTGGTAGTGACGTTTGTTTAATTCGTCTGTCATTGGAGTACTATTATGTTTTTGCTTTATTTTAAGGCAGTTTCAATGTGTGTCTGTAACACTAGGAGTAGTTTGTGGTAGTGCTTACATCGTATCGCACTGCTAGCGGCAATTGTAGCCCGGGTGAACTTTTTGCTTTCTCTATCAGGCGCTCGAAGTAATTTTGGAGTTGTAACTAATTAACATGTTGGCACAATAGTACGGTGCAACCGTACAACTTAGATGATATAACAGCAGTAGTTGGACAGCATACGCTCACAGTGGACTATGTAACGAATATAACATTTATTCCAATATTTTAACTTTCTGTACCACTTGCCCCTGGTAGTTAAAGTATTTTACTTCAGCCAAAAATTAAACAGACATATTTCTCTGGAAATACATGTTTTGAGGTTCCCTGAATCTGAAAAACATTTTTACTTTCTCTACTATGTATAGTAAAGGGGAAGTGTTGCATTCCACCCAAATTTCGACATCGTGAATTCACCGGAAATACATGTTTTGAGGCCTCTTGAATCCAAAAAAGCATCTTTATAAAAAGCTCTATGTGTGTGTCAGTGAGTGTGTGTGGGCAGCATAACTCAAAAACGAAACCTCGCATAAATATACTTGGTATTTAGGAAAATTTTCAAATAAATACCCCCAACCCAGACTACCCATTATATGGAACATTTTCCGAAAATGTTGATTTTCTCAAAAATGGCTCTAACGATTTTGATTAAAATATCATATGTTTAAGATACGTCCATGGGAAATGAAACGTATTTTTGAATTTTCTGGGAATGTCCCCAAAAGTCGTCTTTATTCTGAGTGAATTTTGCATAACAGCTAAACCGTAAGAGATAGACAAAATTTTACTACACAAAAATGTAGATCTCGGTAAAACACACAATTTATGTCATAATTTCCGAAATAATACATGTTATTTGTTTGAATTTTGCAATACTTATAGTTTTCTCAAATGGGAATGTGCAAATGTCAGGACATGCAAAGAGAATGGAATGCACCATATAGCAACCAGCGCTTAAAATATTTGACTGTCGCTTAAAGCCTACTATATTCCCCTTGCACCTATAAGAAAGTTAGCAATATGATAGTTTTTTCAAAATTTTTATATAGATTAATACGAAGTGGATGGAGAATAATTATTTATAAAAATGGTTTGTAGAAGGGTAGGGAAAGTCATGTGATTGTAACACGTCAGATTTTTTTAAAGCGACTTATTGTTACTCTAGCTCTATTTGAACACTAAAATGCTCCATTAGAATAACCAGGGACAGCTCGCTTTTCAAAATGAGAGATGACGCTACACAAAACTAATTCTCAAATCGTGTAATTCAAAACCTACATCGTAAATTTAAGGAGGACCGTATGTGGATCAAGGCATACAAACACATTCAGCTGAAATAAAAATGCATTACATATTTTATTAAGTGAGAATGAAACTTAAAATTACAACAGTAGCTTCATCCTGGCGGCAACTTCAAGTTGACAGTCCGCAGATAGACGAGCCTAAAAGCATTCCGCATGTACAGATAGCTGACTCACTACTAGCCGGGACATATACGAACCTCGCGCATGCGCAGAATGGCTTCTCTTAACGAAATGTTCTGGTAACTTCTAAACGGTCGTTCATTTCCCTAACTACTGAATTATAAAATAACTAATAAAGTCTCCTTTAGATACTACATTATAACTTGAAAGAGAAATATTGTGACGTATGTAAGCATTGTTACGTATGTGACCTGGCTGTCCGGATAGGGTATTACGTAAGGGAGTGGTGGGGATAAACGAGTTTTAGATAGCGTCCCACGCCGAGTTAGCGTGGGTTCAGTCAGTCAGTCGAGTCGTGGCTAGTTACTGGAAGAGGCAGGTTATGTGTGTGCGCGCTACCCATACAAACAGTATGGCGTCCTCACCGACGGGCATGGAAACAAGGAGGTACTGTATCCCGCTTTATTAATAAACCCCCCTTGCCATCCACTTCTATTCAGTTTAATTTATCATAGTAGATAGATCCCTTCTCTCATCTGCAGCATGTAGTAATCCTTTTACTAGGTATTCCCTAATATTTTTCACATTTCTCTTAGCTGTGTCCCTCGTCGTGACCTCGCATAATGTAAATTATTAACTTTCAGATTCTTCGATACCCGAGTTGCGAGTTGCTCTACCCTCCCATTGAGCTAGTGTGTTTAGAGGTCACGACAATATAAGCATTTGAAAATTAAAACCAACAACAAAGTATATCTAAGAAATGGACACCTCAACAAATATTTTTGTCTGACATAAGTTTTGTGCTTTAACGAAATATACATTATTTGTATAGCAAGAATTTGTCCCTCTTGTGACTTACCAGTTATACAAAATTCATTCAGAATGAACAGTACTGCACAGTTTGGTTATTTGCAGAATAATCATGGTGTAGGTTTTAATTGTCATGCAATTAATCGAAGCTGCTGTAACCATTTTCTTATAGAGCCACTCTATCTGTCGACAATCTGAAAAGCCAAGATGTAAAATATAAAGAAGACATACACTAGTTCCTTAATCGTTCCTCTAGTTATCGAACGTAGTGTTTCATTCCTGGAAACTGCGTATCCTGGCGTACACTGTGAGCTGGTTAAGTAAAACTACTGTAATTATATTCATAACATTGACATTTTCACAGACATCTTCATCAGGGGCTCATGAATAATTCAAGAAGCAGATAAAACCATTACGTAGGATGCGCTTTCGTAGTTTACAACTTTCTAGCAAACCCTACCTGGAAATTAACTACTCGTTACGTGTAAATTCATATTTAAATTTTTTCTAAAGAAATAAATAGTGGAAAAGTGGAATGACCTCTGGTTAAACAGCTTAAATGTACAGATATAAAACTATTTGGTTTTTCCTTCAGTTTTTGAACCCATTCCTTGCAAATGTTTCACACCAAATTATATTTTCACACAATTTATTACTGGACACGTTACCTGCATCATTTTCATAGTCACCAGATGGTTTTATGTGAAATGTCAGAAGAAACAGTATTCCACCTACTGACATCATATCAGAAGATACATCCCACAAGGAGATCTCTATAATTGTCAAATTAATTATTTCCTGCCATGGCAAAGGCATTCGTTAAATCATATTGCACCTCTGATTTTATATCCTTTATTTCTGCCATTTATTCATCCATTTACTTACTTGTAATAAGTTAATTTCTGATTCGTTTGTTATTTTTGTATATGTATTCATAGCTTTAACATGCCAGTTGTGGTTCAAACAGTGTTGGATAACAAACAAAAACAATAATAATAATAATAATAATAATAATAATAATAATACGAAGAAGAATAAGAATACTAATAGGAACGGAAATTCCTAACATAAGGGGCGGTTTCTGAATAAGCGTTTTTTCTTTAATATTTCATATTTTAAACTTAAAATTACTGTTGTAGTGGCCAACGGTGTCCAGTTTTAAACATTTCATAGCCTTCCTGTTTTATGCCTTCGCTTCTAGTATCGTCTGTAAGTGCCTGAGATTTGCATTCCGGCTTGCAAACCAGCATGAGGAGGTTCATAGATTAATGCGGTATCGGCGGGGAATACTGGAGTGGGGGCGTGGCGTGCTTTCTATGCAAGCGAAGTTTGTCAAACCTCCTGGGAAGGCTACCAACTTAATCATTGTTGATGGAATAGCATATTATGCTTTGAAAACTGCAATTTTTAAATAAATAATTTCTGTGCAGCGGTTATTGGGCATGTGTTAAGAAGCGTGAGAGTATTTATAATTTAAGAACTAAGTTAAAGTTGTGGGATCATATTCATTACTCAGTAGAATACGATTATTGTCAATAGTAATGTTTAAGACATGACCAGTGCCACCAGTACGGCATCCTTTCGAGATTACGCGTAATCTACAGTTCAGGATAATGCGGAATGCTCTTAGGCTTTGTTATGAATGCTGAATTATTGTAATCGTGTCCGAGAATAAGAAGAGTTTATGCAACTTTTTTCAGTGATTCTTATTACTTTCTCTACTACGTATAGTAAGTAGGGGAAGTATTGTATTTCACCCAAAAATTCGATACCGAGATTTCACCAGAAATATATGTTTTGATACCCACTGAATAAAAAAAACATTTTTGGAAACATGTCCGTGTGTGTGTCTGTCTGTGTGTCTGCGAACAGCACAACTCAGATATGAATAGTTGGATAAACTCCAAACTTGGTATTAAGGTTCAGTATCTTCCAGAGATGCGACACGAAGGTTTTCAAGAAAATCCCCCTACCCCAGATTACCTTTTACATGGAACATTTTTCGAAAATGTTAATTTACTCAAAAATTGCTCTAACGATTTTGATTAAAATACCATAGGTGTAGGATATTTCCATGACAAATAAAATGTATATCTCGAATTCCCTGGGAATGTCTCCAAAAGTATTCTTCATTGTCAACAACTTTTGCATAACTGGTAAACCATAAGAGATAGACAAAATTTTACTACAGAAAAATATAGATCGCGTTAAAATACACAATTTATGTCATATACATTTTTGTTTTTCAGTGAACCATTTTCGAGATATTGCTTGTTATTCCCTTAAATTTTTAAATACTTATTTTCTCAAATGGGAATTAGTTATTCATTTTTTTTGTCTTGGATATGCAAAGAGTATTAATCTGTGGCAAAGAGAATGGTGCTGCAGCTAGCAACCAGCTATTAAGAGATATGTCCATGCTTAAAGGCTACTGTATTTCTATATTGCCCTTGTAAATACAAAACAAGGGGAACATAGTACGCTTTAAGCGATAGTCAAGTAGTTTTAAAACCGGTCGGTATGTGTAAAATGCAATTCTCTTTTCATGTCAAAAGATCGTTTCTGCAAACGTTTATCTGGATTAATATGAAATATATGGAGAATAAAAGTTTGTAAAAATAGTTTGTACAAGAGTAGAGAAAAAATACGTGAGTGTAACACATCAGATTTTTTTAATTGCAATCAATATTAGTTTTGTGCTGTAATACCAGTAAGTATTCTTTAACTTTTTTCAATTCTTTAACTTTGGAGGAAGAATTGGAAATAAATGAATTGGGGAAAGCTACTGCTTCATTATCCATCGCTCAGGAGATTAAAAGTAAGAATAAGAACTTTGTGAGAAGCTCCGTTCTAATATTTATCAGAAAAATGAATGACTCTTGAAACGGTGAATGAAAAAATCCACTGTTCTGCTTTCTATGCTTACTGTTTGGGGGCGGCAGGGAAACACTGGACTAAGAAGGATTAGCTACATCAATTATTTTCAAATTCGGATAAAAACAAAACATAAAAATTCATCCTCACATATCACAAACGTCATTAATCTCAGCATTCTAGGGAATACAAATATTTTTTCCCAGTTAGATTCAAGTTACAAGAGATCAATTGAATTCCACAATCACAAAGTAAATAACAATAGGTACATTTTAAATATAATAATAAACTGTATTATATTCTGTGGTGCTCTAAAATTAGTCCTGAGGGTCCATGACGAAAGCGAAACGTCGTGAATACCGGAGTTTTTTTGGGCACTTATTAACTTCAGTGCTGAACTAGACGGCACTTTGAAATTATGTCTTGAAACAGCGACTGTCTTCAAAGGCACGTCAAACACAACACAGAATGAACTGATGCAGTTTACACTGGAAGTCTGTCACGATGAAATTTCCACAGAGATAATCAAGTTGACTATATGACTGTAATTATTGATGAGACAACAGACGTTTCTTGCATGTTTCAAATGATACTTATATTCAATTATAACTAATATGATTTTCCGGGCTGTTATGCCGTGGTCTGCTGAAGAAAGATTTCCCAGACGTTTCGTCCACAACTGCGGTGGACATCTTCAGTGGCGCGGACGAAGTCTTCTCGGTGAAAGTATCGCAGCGTCTGATGCGTTGGCCGTTAGTGCCGCTCTCTTTATAGTGTGGGCGCTCTCTGCTGATTGGCATCCCAATAATTTCAATAGGAAAGAAGAAGCATTGAAACTCAACAGTAACTGGCATCTAGTCATCAAAAACAAGAAAGGTCATACAAAACCGAAAAACACTGCGAGCCAATCAGAAGAGAGCAACAACACAGCCGGCGCCAGCCCCCTCATACCAGCGGGCCAATCAGCAGAGAGCGCCCACACTATAAAGAGAGCGGCACTAACGGCCAACGCATCAGACGCTGCGATACTTTCACCGAGAAGACTTCGTCCGCGCCACTGAAGATGTCCACCGCAGTTGTGGACGAAACGTCTGGGAAATCTTTCTTCAGCAGACCACGGCATAACAGCCCGGAAAATCATATTAGTTATAATTGTGACACCGGCCGTGAAAACCTACGTTCTTACATGATACTTAAATTCATAAATTATTAAAGGGAAACCAGTTGAAAAATTAATTGTCTTACCCCCATATTCATAACACTGAATCTCTGGCAGCTTGCATGGTGTAACATTCAACCAAAGCCGTTTCAGTTCAAACTCATTCAAGTATGGTCAATGCGTAAAATGCCGAAAATTATTCATAATAAAGAGTTCCTTGAAATGCAATTATCATTATAAGAAGCAGTCGGAGCAAACGTACAGCTGGTATTTACTAGAAAAGTTAAATGCCGGACCCATTCAAGAATGCGTTGAAACAAAGTATTCCCCCAAAGTAATGAACTCTTTGTACTACAAATAAAGTAAAAGAAAGTTATCTAAGGATTTAATACACCTCTAAATGTAACTTGTAATTCTTGCACTGGATATATTCACATACAAATCTAAGAAACGTAAACAAATTACAATTGAAATACATTAAGTATTTTTGCTTTGTCCCGCTCACAAAATGTGTTAGAAGATGGTTTGTTCTATTGTTATTTGCCCCCACGCTTTGGGAGCCAATTTGAAGGTTTGTTGCTGCTACGTATGGTAAGCCAGTTTGACGAAGATGTATTATATTTCGACTGTTGGGGAACCAAACTTGAAGTAGTTGCAACCGCACGTATGGTAAAAAGTTTCCGGCAGCCTTCGCCCCAAATGTACTTTCCGGTGGCCTTGCCCCAAATGTTTAAAAATATTCACTTTATAATTTTGACTGTTTCTTTAAATACTATATATTTATGTTTGCCTCGGCTGCGTCAGTATTTATTTTTTAGATACATGAATGTCTTAGCAGGGTGTGGTGCGACTGAATAATGTAGGCTTACACAGAGTATAGTTTTTACTTCACTCCATTTATTAGTGCTTGACACGATTTAAATAACACTTCATTGATATAGAGAGCTCTGAGATTTTTTATTGATTACTTGCACTTTTTAACACCTAAACTACTTTTCGTCTCACACTGAATACGTATTAAATTTCTCGAGAACACATCTCGCGTCCGGTTAGGAACACTGTCTACAAGCAACTGACTTCCGAATTTGTAAATTTTGCTTTATTTCAGTTTCTGATTGGCTAATCCTACTCCAATAGAATACCTTCATTTAACTAAAGTTTGTCTGGTTGTTGATTGGCTATTTATATACTGTCTCAAAATTTACATTATTGTTGCTCCAATAATGACTAGTAGCATTATTAAACTTTCTTGCTCGTTATTGCCTCAAGGTTAGCACATACTTACCTTATTGTTATCAACTTTTAACCTATTATTCTCACAGCTCCTACATTATTAAATTACGTAATACATTCACATAACATTATTGAACATGCACATAATAATATAAACATATCCAATGACTGTAATATACACATTTTATATCTTGTTACATACACATATTGCTTTAAGGCGGGCTGTTATTCAATTTATATATTATATAATTAGACTGAAATCATTTAAGTGTTAAAAACACTGCCTCATGCTCACCATTGTAATACAATTTAGCACGGGCATATATTTCAATATGAACTCGCTTCGACAAATTTAACTGCCCCTCCACACATAAGAAATAAATTGAACCTTACTTATACCGAAAGAATGTGTATAATAATATAGACTAGGCCGAAAAGTGTGGAGACGGTCGATCCCGGACACAAAGTTCAAGAAGTCTTCTCGAGAAGTGAGAACTAAGTAAGCCACAATCTTTCTTCTTGGTCGGAGCGTGTGGCTCGTGGGGCACCGGGAAGATCAGCTGATGATGACGTCTACACTGATTGAGTGCTGTCTATGCTGGCGGAGAGGACGCAACCTGGCGAGCGTTGTTGGTATCTGCCGCAGTCGAATATTGGCTTGTTACTTGGGCTGCCTATCTGGTTACAAACAGGGGCCGAAAACTGTAGTCCATCATTCGAAAGTCTTTAAGTAACTGTGGCCGTCTTTGCTAAAACAGCTACACCTTAGAAGAAGAGCCATAAATGACTCAAAGGTTAGGGAATTAAAGCACCATCTTAAACGCACCCCTAACAAGTTTTTAGCTCAGACTTATGCTGGAGCAAACGTCATGAGGGATTCTTCTCACGGGATGCAAGCTATTGTAAAGGACCGCTTTCCATATGCGTATTACTATCATTGCCAAATACACTAACTGAACCTTACTATGCTGCTGCATGTTCATTAATAGAAACGTAAAAATCTTCTTCTAAAAATGTGCAAAGAATTGGCTGTTCTTGACGCAATTGTGCAGAAAAATTTACACCCTTCAGTGCAGACTAGATAGAAACTCTAGTCAAGGCCTGTGAGTACTGTGTTATAACACAGAGGAACAAATTGAATGAGAACCATTTTTGAAGTGATGGAATTAACAGTGAAAGTACCATCAACCAGACTTTTGGATATCTATAAATTCTGATAAGAAATTCTATTTTTGGCTAACTTGTTTTCACAAAATATTGCAATTATTGGACGTGTTGTATAACCAAAAGCAAAAGCATAAAATGGATCCAATATTGGGTGAAAAACCAAATGGCAAGTTTTTAGACTAAAATTTTGAAAATCATAGTCTGTAGATGATCGTAACAGAGCCTTTCTACACAAGGAGTACAAAAGGATGAGGTATGAATAAACTAAAACAGCTGTGAGGCACAAGGAAGGAAAACAAGTTTGTGACAATTATTTGTGAAGTGAAAGAGCGGTTTAACTTTACAGGGCATCTAACGGTCGCGTATTTATTTCAGCCAGATAAATTCTGGAGCTTCATTGTTTGTTTTCCAGACAAAATATTATACTGAATGCTACAAATTTTGGATCCAAAGAAATTAAGAACATAGCTGAAAGTGCTGTGTGGAATGCAGCACTTCAGCTCAATATCTGGTGCTTTAGGGCTTTTAGATTTCATAAGCCAAAATAATCTGTGTGGTATAATAAGTTAATGCTTTCAACTTCTGAGCGCGCCAGTTAGAGTACTTATGACTTCATCTGAAGCTGAAAGCTGTTTTTAAACTTTAAATCGTATAAAGACATGTCTAAAAAATCCGATGTGTTAAACTCACACGACCTTCTCTACTCTTGTACTAATTATTTTTACAAACGCTTATTCTCCATATGCTTCATGTTAATCGAGATATCGAGATGTTAATCTTATTGCTAATTTTGTTGTAGATGCAAGGGAAATTGGTAGGCTTTAAGCGATAGTCAAATATTTTAAGACCTGGTTGCTGTGTGGAGTATTCCATTTACTTTGCATTACCAGGATATAAAACATGAATAACAAATTTGAGAAAAAGTATAAGTATTGGAACATTTTTAGGGGAATAACAAGCAGTATCTTGAAAATGGTTCACCCAACAAAAAAAATATATATGACATAAATTGTGTATTTTAACGCGATTTACATTTTCTGTAGTAAAATCTTGTGTATCTCTTATGGGTTATCAGTTATGCATAAGTCGTTCACAATGAAGAATACTTTTGGAGACATTCCCAGAAAATTCCAGATATACATTTCATTTGTCATGAAAATATCTTAAACATATGATATTTTAATCAAACTCGTTACAGCCATTTTTGAGAAAATTAAAATTCCCAGAAAATTCCAGATATACATTTCACTTGTCATGAAAATATCTTAAACATATGATATTTTAATCAAACTCGTTACAGCCATTTTTGAGAAAATTAAAATTTTCGAAAAATGTTCCATGTAAAGTGTAAGCTGGGGTAGGGGGATTTTCTTCAAAACCTTCATGTCGCATCTCTGGAAGATACTGAACCTAAATACCAAGTTTGGTGTTTATCCGACTGTTCGTTTCTGAGTTATGCTGTTCACAATCACACAGACACACACACGGACATGTTTCCAAAAATGCTTTTTTTGGATTCAGGGCGTCTCAAAACATGTATTTCCGGTAAAATCTCGGTATAGAGTTTTTGGGTGGAATACAATACTTCCCCTCCTTACTATGAGTAGTAGAGAAAGTAAAAATACGTCTCAAGATAGACTTTCGGCTCTCTCAATGCTCTCAGTTAAACGAGACTTCATTATGAATATACCGAACTTTAATCAGTGGGTTATTGAGAAGTCTGCTAACGGCAAGGGCAGACGGAAGGACTTCCTCTACAAATAGGTAATGTTGAATTTGCTTCAATTATTAAAATTATTTAGCTTCTTCTAATGCAGTAATAGTATATAACACCGCCAACATTTTATATCATCAGCCGCCATTTTTTAACATATGGTATTTCAATCAAAATCGTAAAAGACAGTTTTAAAAACATAAAATAATGAAACATTTTCCTGTAAATGATAGTTGCAGGATTTCTTTGGTGGATGCTGAGCTTAAATACCAAGATTGATGTTTTTTAGTTATGTTTGTTGTTCAGACACTCACACCTTTTTCTAATTTTGTTTTAATCTTGTTATCGAGTTTTAAGGTGAAATGCAATATTTACTCTACATACTATACATAAGTGGAGGAGAAAGTAAAAGTTGTCCCTGTATGGGCGTTATACGTGTGAGCGAGGCCACAGACCGGCTATATGCATAGCACGCTGCACTACAGTGATCTCAGTACTTTCCCCGTGCGCAAATGGCTGTGCATCAAGCTTATCATCAGCTACGCTTTAGTCGCTGCTTTGTATTCGTGCTGTTCGAGTTGTATATTGTGCGTCCCATAGGTGAAAATTTATTCATTATTTCTTTGTTGTGTGTGATTTTCTTGACAGTGTTATTGACACTGCAATAGCTGCCAACAAATTCACGCTTGAACGAGTTTTCTATATAAGATGCATACGTAAAAATCGAATTATGTTGACAGGTGTGTAGATAATTTCAGGAGAAATTTCCTGATTTTGCAGTTCCAGGTAGAGAAACTGTTGGAAGTCTGCTTAATAAGTTCAAGACAACGGGATGGCTGAACGCTTATCTAAGAAGTTAAAATGAGATATTCTAACGGAGGTAAAAGTAACGAAAATGCGCACCTATTGGAAATAAAGCTTCTAGAACAATCCTCACACCATAGATAAACATTAAGACAACATAAAAACAGAAGTTATGAACATTACGCAAGAAAAACCTAAGCGTGTGAATGGTAATTTCATCCGAAAATGCCAGGAATATTCTTATATACAAAGCGTAGGTAAAGCCTAATAGTTGATTCGGTGAAACAATTTACAGCAATTTTGTTCCAGAAAGTGATGAAAGCACTTTCGGACAAGGTATTTGAGCTAGGCACGAATGACGGAAAACTTCTTGACCACACAATTACTTAGAGGATTGGCAAGATTAGCATTAACGCAAACTATCAAAATACATAGGAAGACAGAAATATTAACGTTTTGGATGCTCAGAAAGCAGCTCGTATGATCCTGCCTATTGCTGTATTCGCTTTATTTATATTAAGTTATTTGTGGTATGAGGGCGGCGCCGTGGCCGAGTGGTTAGACCGCTCACCTCTCACCGAGGTGGCCCGGATTCAATCCCAGAGACCTGCATGTGGGAATTGTGATGGACGAAGCGGCGTCTGGGCGGGTTTTCTCCGGGTTCTCCGATTTCCCCCGCCATTCATTCCACCTTTCCTTTCATCCATTTCACTAACATTTCGTTTCATCTACTTCCTTCATCCCATACCAGGCATCGGGCTGATCACCCATCCTGGATGTTCTGTCTGATCCATGAATGTCTTATCCTCGACGGGGCTCTGACCACAGGCATCCGCTTGTAAGTCCTGGGGGTGTAAGTCCTACATGAGAGGAGGGTAAACAGATAATGAATATTTGTGGCATGGAAATAATAATCATAAATTTAATTCATTATGACGTAATGCATGTTATAAGTTGTAATTTCATCTGTTTTTCGAAATACGTACTTCCATATAGTTGTGTACAGTTTTCTCTGAAACCAAATGAGGTATATATTTGAAGTTGTACATTGCTTACTATAATATATAATGACACACTCATTAAAAGTCGTGCAAAATTACGCACATTAAATAGTACTCTATGCTCAAACCACAATGAAGTTTTAACTTTATTCTTCCAAGAATAAAACAAACTAAATAAACAGTTACATGTTCAAATTGCTTATAACAGTAGGATTTGTTTTTAGTTTTGAAAATAAAAATAGATAATATATAGATCTGATTGTAAGAATTGAATAGAGTTGTCACAGAAATCCGCCAGTTATTAAAAACTTTATGATTATTGTTATTATTAATATTATTATTTATTTGTGACGGTACCCGATACTCGATACTCGCTTTATAAAAAGTTGCAAAGGGATAGCTTGTTCACTGAATTATGTTCTTATTAGCAGCTTTCTGTGTATAACGCATGTAACTGATTTTATATTGTATGCTAATTCTGCAAATGTTCATATTTGACATTCTCTAATTAAAATAAATTTTAAAATATTGATGCCACAGATCGAGCGGTATGGTTCAGGGGTAAAGTCTATAGCCCGCATTCAGAAGGTTCCGTGTTCATACTCCCGGGCCGAACATTCTGAACGAAGGCTTTTTCGAGTTTTTTCTCGGTCGCTAGGAGAATGCTGGGATAATTTCATCCGCGAATTTTTACTTTCTCTACTACATATAGTAAGTAGGGGAAGTATTGAAGTCCACCCAAAAATTCGATACCGAGATTACACCGGAAATACATGTTTTGAGACCCCCTGAATTTCAAAAAAGAATTTTTGGAAACATGTCCGTGTGTGTGTTTGTGTCTGTCTGTGTGTCTGTCTGTGAACAGCATAACGCAGAAACGAACAGTCGGATAAACACCAAACTTGGTGTTTAGGTTCAGTATCTTCTAGAGATGCGACACGAAGGTTTTCAAGAAAAACCCTCTACCCCAGGATACCCTTTACATGGAATATTTTGCGAAAATTTTTATTTTCTCAAAAACGGCTCTAACGAGATTGATTAAAATATCATATGTTTAAGATATTTTCATGACTATTGAAATGTATATCTCGAATTTTCTAGGAATGTCTTCAAAAGTATTCTTCATTGTGAACGACTTTTGCATAACTGGTAAACCATAAGAGATAGACAAAATTTTACTACACAAAAATGTAGATCGCGTTAAAATACACAATTTATGTCATATACTTTTATGTTGTTGAGTGAACCATTTTCGGGATATTACTTGTTATTCCCTTAAATTTTTCAATACTTATACGTTTTCTCAAATTGGTTATTCATTTTTTATGTCCTGGACATGCAAAGAGAATGGAATGCTCCGCATAGCAACCAGATATTAAAATATTTGACTCGCTAAAAACCTATCATATTCCCCTTGCACCTACAAGAAAATTAGCAATAAGATTAAAATCTCGATTAACATGAAGCATATGGAGATTAAGCGTTTGTAAAAATAGTTTGTACAAGAGTAGAGAAAGTCATGTGAGTGTAACATGTCAGATTTTTCTATAATCTCTTTCATCACTACATATCATTTCCTTCTTCTTCACCTCCATACCAAACATTTGTCTGATTGCCCATCCTGGAATTCACAAGCAGTTCCATATGCTGTATTTTCTCGAGGCATAAGTTCTGATTTGTTTCTGCAAGATTCACAGAGATTTTGGTCACCGGAGTAGCTAAACGTAACGGCTGAGAGTGAGTTACCAAGCCAGGCTATTGCAGAAACGTAACGTAACTAACGTCAGTTAAATAAGGTCCATTCGCAACTCAGTTAACGCACATCTATTCCTTCCCCCATTGCTTCGCATGTTTTCATTTAGACGCAAGTGTCTATGGAATGTTGCATGCAACGCAGTCAACGTCTATCAACAGCTATATCCAGCGACACCTTGAGAACACCTGCGAGGTTATGACGTGAAGTCTTGAGTATTTTAATTTTTTATCCAGTACAAAGTTAAAAGCAACAACTTTCAGTAAAGCAAAACTTAAAAATTTAAAAGTATTGAAAAAGTATCGAAGGTTTATTTCAAAGTATTTGTCATACTTCAATACCACTGGATATCTCAAGTATCGGGATATTATCAATATCTCATCGCTGTTTATTATTATTATTATTATTATTATTCTATTTTACCACATTTAATATACTGAATATACAGATCATTTTTGGGCAAATGAGAATACTGATTATATATGTACAGTACCAGACACCATTGTTGGTTAAAAACTCACTGGAGATGTAGATACCTTTATATACACATTTTTTAACTTCTAGAGTTAATATTTTTTCGAAATATGCCTCATTATGCGTTTAAATTTTCCAAGGTACTCTTCAAAATAACCGCCCCTCTTTTTCGTGTAAACTCATGAACTATCGGTCACAATTCAATATTAAGCTCATGACTAACAAACAGAGACTGCGTTATAGGCAATTGAATGTTATTTCCGCACCATTTTTACTTTCTCTACTACGTATAGTAAGTAGGGGAATCATTGTATTCCATCCAAAAATTAGATACCGAGATTTTACCGGAAATACATGTTTTGAGGCCCCCTGAATCCATAAGAAGCCTTTTTTGAAATTTGTCCGTGTGGGTGTCTGTGTCTGTAAATGTGTGTGTGTGTGTGTGTGTGTGTGTGTGTGTGTGTGTGTGTGTGTGTGAACAGCACAACTCAGAAACGAACAGTCGGATAAACACCAAACTTGGTATTTAGGTTCAGTATCTTCCAGAGATGCGACACAAAGGTTTTCAAGAAAATCCCCACACCCCAGATTACCCTTTGCATGGAACATTTTTCGAAAATTTAATTTTCTCAGAAATGGCTCTAACGATTTTAATTAAAATATCATATATTTAAGATACTTTTGTGACAAATAAAATGTATATCTTGAATTTTCTTCATTGTGAACGACTTTTGCATAACTGGTAAACCATAAGAGATAACAAAAATTTTACTGCACAAAAAATGTAGATCGCGTTAAAATACATAATTTATGCCATATACATTTTTTTTTGTTGCGAACCATTTTCGAGATAAAGCTTATTATTCCATTAAATTTTCCAATACTTATACTTTCTCTCAAATGGGAATTCCTTATTCATTGTCCTGGTAATGCAAAGAGAATGGAATACTGCACATAGCAACCATCTCTTAAAATATTTCACTATCGCTTAAAGCCTAGCAATTCCCCTTTGCATCTACAAGAAAATTAGCAATAAGATTAACATTTCGATATTTCGATTAACATAAAGCATATGGAGAATAAGCGTTTGTAAAATAGTTTGTACAAGAGCGGAGAAAGTCATGTGAGTGTAACACATCAGAGTTTTTCTTCTGAATGTCATGCTGTGAGAATTGATGATCTAACACTAAATATATTTTCGTTCGATTGTAGAACATATAACCCCGGGACTCGATCTCATGCCCACTCTCACTAGCGAATAGAAAGTAATAAACATTTGATACATTTTGACATGTAAACTGTCTTGTATGACCGTTTCATATCTGGCCTCTGAAACCGAACTTTTCGAGCCAGAGGGTGGAAGTGAAAAGCAGCTGTTTCTTTGGACAGGAAATTAAAACGTCACTCTAGCGTCATTCGCTATAACATGCACAAATGTTAAGTTCGATAATACATGCTTCAACTCGATCCCTATTCACAGTTTCTATGGAAACCGCACGCATTATACTTCTATTCAGCTGACTAAATGCCGGCCACGAAATGAATCCTGGACGATATACAACAATGCACCCAGAAAATGAGCATTCCTTTCTCTCTCAAATACGTTTCGTATTGTGCCACGTTCTAATGGGAAATATTCGTTCTTTCAATTTGGACTGAGCCTTTAAAGTTGAAAACCAAGAGAAGTGTTATTATTTTAGGCGTGTGTTTAAATATGCCGGGATTGGATACTGAAAACACAACAAACCTGGGGAGAGAAGTACAAAAATAAACGTAAAAATTGTCGTAGAATATTTTTTTGTAGTTGGAAGATGCTTCATGTTTATCTGCCCCACGCATGGGAGCCAATTTGTCGCGGTATCTCGTGTTATCTATTGTTGAGCGCCTGTTATTGTATACTAGTTTGAATTTTGGGTTCATTGTCCTCCGGCTAGCTATTATTACTACTCAGTCGAGCATATCTCTTGAACAGGGTGTGTAAACGGAAAGGATTTGTTACTGAAAGATAACACTTATAAAAGAATTTGTTTTTACACTTTTATTATCGTCACAATTAATTAATTTCACATATTGACTCTTGATACACGGCTGACTGAAACTGTTATATTTTCTAATATCACTATAATCACTTATTTGCTGCACATTATTAATTAGCGTATTTCACATTTATAACTAACTTTACAACGCGAGAGATTTTGTAGAATTGCGCGACGTATAACGCGAGAATGATTCTCTTAAACTGTGCGACGTATAACCTCCGAATACTTCTGTTGAACTGAGCGACGTATAACCTGTGTATGATTCTGTTGGACTGAACGACGTATTACCCGCGAATCCTTCTGTTGGACTGAACGACGTTTGCCTTGTGAATTATTCTGTCAAACTGCGCGTTATCCGTCTCTGGCACGGAATTTATACTCGCTCACTCGATATGCCTAAACATTATAACCGAGCTGCTATTGGTTAATAAAACGCGCCAACATTAGCGTCTATTTTTATATCCAATCAAATTTACGAACACACATGCTCTAGGGAAGAAATTCCCTCCATTACTAAGAAAAGCGCGCTAATCTGACGTCATTTGTTTGTCTCTTCTAATTGATAAACAAATCACCCCCTCGCTCATTGTTGCCCGCTCTTATTGTCAGTTTCACTGAGGCCGTGTAAACTTATTTCCTAACAATGCTTATAATTAAGAAACATCTCAAATCAATGTCATACAATAATGCTTATTTACACTATAATCACTCTGGCATTTACATTGTTGTGATATAAAATACTGCCACAAAACCTGATGTGATACTCTCACATGACTTTCTCTACTCTAGTAAAACTATTTTTACAAACGCTTATTCTCCATATGCTTCATGTTAATCGAGATATCCAGATGTCAATCTTATTGCTAATTTTCTTGTAGATGCAAGGGGAATATGATAGAATTTTAGTGATAGTCAAATCTTTTAAGCACTGGTTGCTATGTGGGGCATTCCATTCTCTTTGTATGTCCAGGATATAAAAAAATTAATAACGAATTTGAGAAAAAGTATAAGTATAGGAAAATTTAAGGGAATAAAAAGCAATATCTCGAAAATGGTTCACTCAACAAAAAAATGTATATGACAAAAATTGTGTATTTTAACGCGATCTACATTTTTTTCGAGATATACATTTCATTTGTCATGAAAGTATCTTAAATATATGATATTTTAATCAAAATCGTTAGAGCCATTTTTGAGAAAATTAAAATTTTCAAAAAATGTTCCGTCTAAAGGGTAATCAGGGGGTGGAGGGATTTTCTTGAAAACCTTTGTGTCGCATCTCTGGAAGATACTGAACCTAAATACCTAGTTTGGTGTTTATCCGACTGTTCGTTTCTGAGTTATGCTGTTCACAGACACACACACACGGACATGTTTCTAAAAATGCATTTTTGGGTTCAGGGGGTCTCAAAACATGTATTTCCGCTGAAATCTCGGTATCGAATTTTTGGATGGAATACAACACTTCCCCTACATACTATACGTAGTAGAGAAAGTAAAAATTGCAGCACCTACCGTTATGTACGTTCACTTGCAACAAATCCTGCCAATCTTTCAGAGTGCGCAAGTTGCTTAAGCAGTGGCGTTTCACAGTACCCATAGTACAGTGCTTTTCTTTCAGACTATGGCCACCGGATGGGGGCTCGCGCACCGGCCGTTGCAGCTTGGACTCGCGCCGATACAGTTATAATACCTCGAAACCGCCTCACGTTCTCATATTTAGAGATACAATGATAATAAGCACATACTTTATGACAAGAGATGCTATATTTTCAATAAACTTAATGAATATAGCAAACAACTACAAACGTGGAAAGAAATCTTTCACTTGAGTTAGATAACGACAGCTTTCATAAAGCAGTAAAAGATTTTCTTTCGTTTCTATCGATGCTATTCATATGCTACCAGGTCCTAAAAAGCCCGCGGCAAAATACTATGAGATAAGGGAAAACAAAACTTTTATACGAACGCAGCGCTCGCTGTGCTATTCCCTCCAATAAAATTTGGGAGGAAAACTTTCTAGATCTAAGTTTAAGGTACCTCCCCGGTATTAGCCAGCAATGTGACTGACGAAAAGCTAAAAGAAATTTCAGTCAGGGAGGACGGTCCTGCGGGCTTTGAACCACAAAACTCTCATTCAGAAGTTCGTAACTTAACGACCTCGGCTACATGTGTCGGTGAGTAAAACACATTTTTGGTTTTTACACGGTTTACTGTTATATACGTTAATATCACTTTTTATGCAAATTGATAATTATCAGAAAATGTTTTGGTTACAGCTTTATTATAGTACATATATTTTTACTTTCTCTACTACGTATAGTAAATAGGGGAAGTATTGTATTCCACCCAAAAATTCGATACCGAGATTTCACCGGAAATATATTTTTTGAGACCCCCTGAATCCAAAAAAAAAAAACCATTTTTGGAAACATGTCCGTGTGTGTGTCTGTCTGTATGTATGTGAACAGCATAACTCAGAAACGAACAGTTGGATAAACACCAAACTTGGTATTTAGATTCAGTATCCTCCAGAGATGCGACACGAAGGTATTCAAGAAAATCCCCCCACCCCAGATTATCCTTTACATGGAACATTTTTCGAAAATTTTAATTTCTCAGAAATGGCTCTAAAGATTTTGATTAAATTATCATATGTTTAAGATATTTTCATGACAAATACAATGTATATCTTGAATTTTCTGGGAATGTCTCCAAAAGTATTCTTCATTGTGAGCGACTTTTGCGTAATTGGTAAACCATAAGAGATAGACAAAATTTTACTACAAAAAATGTAGATCGCGTTAAAATACACAATTTATGCCATATTTTTGTTGAGTGAAACATTTTCGAGATATGCTTGTTATTCCCTTAAATTTTTCAATGCTTATTTTCTCAGTTGGTAATTAGTTATTCATTTTTTGTTTTCGTTATGCAAAGAGTGTTAATCTGTGGCAAAGAGAATGGTGCTGCACATAGCAACCAGCTATTAAGAGATATGTCTATGCTTAAAGGCTACTGTATTTCTATATTGCCCTTGTAAATATATATTCCCAGCTAACGACGCGTTCTCAGATAAATCTGAATGAAGCAATAAAATTCCTTTTCTAGATATTTAAGTACGAAAGAAAATAATAAAAGTTATAAATGTTGCAATGTCATAAAAGCAACAAACCACAGGACACAGTCAGATCATTTTATCACGTATATGCATGAAAAGAACTCCATTCTTATCGAAGACACAATAAAATATTAGTCCTCAGATTTAAAACACTGCTGGCAAAACTCCAAGATAAAATCATTGTAGGCCGAATGAAATATTTGCCTCTTAAATGACAAATTTCTTTCTCCGGAAGTTGTGGTGTTGTGTAAAACAGGGTCATTTGTTCATAAGTTTTTTATCTTGAAGGAGATTTAGCTCTCTGCGTATATTTTGCAGAAGAAGGGATATATTTATCCGCGTAATAACTTCAGTATCTCCCAACTTCATTATCTTAAAGAAAATAAATGACGGCCACGAGGGAAAATAATTGCTGTGTTGCCATAACGTTCCTTCGTCCCATTATGCTAATTTACTTCATAAGCGATGATATTAACCTTATTTAGCTTTCGTTAGAGATATTCTGGAGATGCAATACTTCATAGAGAGAGAGGGATGGTTCCTTGGTAATATGTAAGGATTGGTTAGGGAGATATTTTCTGCATTAATATTAAAAATATGAATGTGTTACATTTGCATAACTTTCTATAACCTCTATAGTTTATTACTGGGCATACAATGTCACCGTAATCTGTTCGTGTTATCTTTTTTTTGCTGAGCGCCTATTATTGTTTTAATATTTTTAATTTTGGCTTCTTTGTCCTCCGGCTAGCTATTATTACTCAGTTGAGCAAATATCTCTGATCAAGGGTGTAAACGGAAAGGAGTTGTTACTAAAAGATAACACTGATAAAAGAATTTGTTTTCACACTTTTATTGCCGTCACAATTAATAGTTCACATCTGTAATCTTTATACGCGCCTGACTGAAGCTGTTATATTTCCGAATATAATTTCTGTCGTAGGCTTACCTTACATTTTGTAACTAGCTTTATGACGCGAGAGATTCTGTAGAATTGCGTAATGTGTACCTCGTGAATGCTTTAGTAGAACTGCGCGACGTTTACCTCGTGAATGACTCTTAAAGACTGCGTGAAACTTGCTTTTGGCTCAAGAATTTATACTCCCTCACCCCGATATGCCTAAACATTATAATAGAGCTGCTATTGATTACTAAATCGCGCCAACATTAGCGGCTGTTTTATAAGCCAATCATAATTACAAACATATATGCTCTAGGGAAGATATTCCCTCCGTTTCTAAAGAAAGGCACGCTACCCTGACGTCATTTGTTTGTCTATTCTAAGTGATAAACAACTCACCCCATCGCTTCATTGTTATCCACTCCTATTGTCAGTTTCAGTGAGGCCGTGCAAACTTATTTCCTAACAATGTTTATGGCTAACAAACATCTAAAATCATTGTCATACAATAATGTTAGTTTACACTCCAATCACTATGGCATTCACAGTGTTGTGATACAAAATACTGCCTCAACAAATATTCTTAATTCTCTCTACTTCATTTTAATCGAGATAAACATTTTCAGAAATAGCTACATTACACATTTCGTTAGGTCACAAGGAGAACAGCGATAGTCAAATGTACAAGAACTGGATGCTATTTGCTGCCCTTAAAATTCCACACTGCTTCCATGCAATCGTAGATACAAGTGAAAATTGACGGGACTTAAAAAGAACGAAACATTGAACAAATCAAAGTATTAAGAGCCAATAGCTTGGAAATGTCTGTTGCCACAAAAGGTTATTTGAGATAAATTATGTGCTTTAAAGACATCTACACTTTTTCTGTAGTACTCTTCGTCTACTGCTTAATATTCACCAGTTAAACAAAATGATACAACATTCCTTTCGAAAGAACTTCACAGGCTATTCCCAGAAAATTCAAGATACACATTTTACTTGTTGTGTAAATATCAGTACTATATGATATTTTAATTAAAATCGTTAGAACCACCTTTTATAAAATAAAAAGTTTCAACAAATTTTCCATGTAGAGTGTAGTTTGGGGTAGAGGGATTTTCTTGAAAATCTTCATATCGCATCCTCTGAAGGTACTGAACTTTGAGGCAGTATTATTAATAATTAAACAATTTCAGTCTAATTACATAATATGTAAATTCAATAACAGCCTGTCTTAAAGCAGTATGTGTATGTAATAATTTGTAAAATTTATGTAACAATTATTGCATATGCTTACATTATTGTATACATGTTCAATAATGTTATGTGAATATATTACGTAATTTAATAATGTAGATGTGAGAAATAGGTCTAAAGTTGCTAACAAAGAGGTAACAATGAGGTAACCTTGAGTCAATAATGAGTAAGAAATTTTAACAGTACTACTTGTGATTCTTGGAGTAACAATAATGTAATTTTAGTGACAGTTTATAAAAATAGCCAATCAACAACCAGAAAATGCTTTAGTTAAGTACAGGTATTCTATTGGAGGAGGATTAGCCAATCAGAGACTTGAATTACAGAAATTTACAAGTTTAGACGGTTGAAATCTATTCAGTTGCCTGCAGACAGTTGTCATAACTGGATGCGTTGCTTGTGCGTCCTCGATGGATTTAATACGTATAGTTTACGTATTAAAAAGTGCAAGTGTTAAATAAAATAATCTCACAGCTCTCGATCCAGTGAAGTGATATTTAGTTTGTGTCAAGGATTAATAAAAAGGAGTTAATTAAAAATTAAAAATCTGCGTAAGCCTATATTCTTATCGCATCACGACCTGCCAAGATATCCATGTCTCTAAAATAATACTGACGCACCCGAGGCAAACATAAACATAAATACTTAAAGAAACAAACAAATTACAAAGTTAACTTTTTTTTAAACTTGGGGCAAGGGCCACCAGAAAGTACATTTGGGGCGAAGGCTACCGGAAACAGTTTACTATACGTGCGGTTGCAACTACTACAAGTTCAGCTCCCCAACAGTTGAAATATAACATCATCTTCAAACTGACTTTTCATACATAGCAGCAAACAACGTAAAGACAATAACTTTTTCAACTTAAATACCAAGTTTGATAGTTATCCAACTTGTCATTTTTGAGTTGCTGTTCACAGACACACACACACATACACACACACAGACGTATATTTTTCTGAAAATCTGATGTGTTGGACTCTCATGACTTTCTCTACTTGTGTACAAAATATTTTTACAAACGCATAATTCTCCGTATATTTCAAGTTAATCGTGATCTTATTGCTAATTTTCTTATGAGTGCAAAGGGAATATGGTAAGCTTTAAGTGATAGTCAAATCTTTTAAGAGCTGGTTGCTATGTGGATCATACCATTATCTTTGCACGACTAGGACATAGAAAAAAAACGAATTCTTATTTTAGAAAAAGGATAGGTAAGTATTAGAGAATTCAAACAAATAACAACGAATATGTCTGGAATGGTTCACTCGACAAAAAATGTATGACATAAATTATGTGTTTTCTAACGAGATTTACGTGGGTTATTTGTTTATCTCTTGCGGTATACCAGTTATGAAAAGTCGTTAAGAATGAAGGGGACTTTGCGACATTCTCAGAAAATTCAGATATACATTTCATTTGCCATGAGAATATTCTAAAAACAAGATATTTTAATCGCTAGAGCCTTTTTTAAGAAAATCAAAATTTTCCGAAACTTCCATTGAAAGGATAGTCTAGTGTGGGGGATGTTCTTGAAAATATTCGTATCGCATCTTGGATGATGCTAAATGAATACCAAGCTTGGTATTTATCCGATATTTCATTTTTGAGTTATGCTGTTCAGAGTCTGACACGCAGACAGACATGTTTCCAAAAACGTCTTTATTTGGATTCAGGGCACCTCAAAACATGTCTTTCCGGTAAAATATCGGTTTCGGTACTTTGCGTGGAATGCAATACTTCCCCTAATTGCTATACGTAGTAGAGAACGTAATGCTTTTTTTTTTGGATAAAAGGTGCCTCAAAACCTGTATTTCCGGTAAAATCTCGGTATTGTGAGTAGGATAATCTAAAAAACCACAGAACCGATTTTAATAATTTTTTCATAATCGAAAAGGCCGGACATCGGGCTATTAAGCACATTGTGATTTCGTTTTAAAAATAACTAAAAGATTAAAAAGGATATAAAAACCCTTTATACTTGAATACGAACAGTTAGAGTTATAAAAGAATATGCTTACGAGCTCCATGACAGTTCCTAAAATGTCATGGAGTAGAAAAGTGTCTTATTACGCTATAGCATATAAATAGTTTCTGCGCCGAATTCCTTGCAACTGAGCGGGATGGCTCAGGCGGTAACGTCTGTGGCCCGTATTCGGGAGGTCCCGTGTACAAATCCCGTGGGCCCACCAGTCTAACTGAGGTTTTTTCCCTGGTTTCTGTTAGCCTCTAAGGATTGGATGGATTGGATATTTAATACCATGATCCAAAGTTCCACTTTAAGTCTAAAACAGTAAAAATGAAAAAATATGTGGTAATAGCGAATGCCGTGCCATCTATTCACAGACATTGAAAGTAGGCAGACTGGACGGCACCCTAATGTCATCTGCTCGGCACCAAGCAGAAGATCCGACTGTTTGGCGCTAGGGTGTCTGTGGACACGTACCAGGCAAGATGGCATGGTTACAGGAATGAGACCTAGAAGGCTAACTGTCCGGCTCACCTCGATCTAAGAGTTATCCATTAACAGATCCGTTGCGATATGGACCTGTAGTTAAAGCGACGTAAAATCAATAGAGCAATAAAAAAATCTGATACGTTACACTTACATGACTTTCTCTACTCATGTACAAACTATTATTTCAAACGCTTACTCTCCATATGCTTCATATTAATCGAGATGTTAATCTTATTGCTAATTTTCTTGTAGGTGCAACAAGAATATGGTAGGCTTTAAGCAATAGTCAAATGTTTTAAGATCTTGTTGCTATGTGTGCATTCCATTCTCTTTGTATGTACAGGACATAAAAAAAATGAATAACGAATTCCCATTTGAGAAAAAGTATAAGTATTGAAAAATTTAAGGGAATAACAAGCAATATCTCGAAAACGGTTCATTCAGAAAAGAAAATGTGTATGACATAAGTTGTTTATTTTAATGCGATCTACATTTTTTGTGTAGTAAAATTTTGTCAATCTCTTATGGTTTACCAGTTATGCAAAAGTCGTTCACAATGAAGAATACTTTTGGAGACTTTCCCGGAAAATTCGAGATATACATTTCATTTGTTATGAAAATATCTTAAACAAATGATATTTTAATGAATATTGTTAGTGTCGCATTTGAGAAAATTAACATTTTCAAAACATTTTCCATGTAAAGGGTAATCCGCGGTGAGAGGATTTTCTTTAAAATATCCTCGTGTCGCATCTCTGGAAGATATTCAACCTAAATACCAAGTTTGATGTTTATCCGACTGTTCGTTTCTGAGTTATGCTGTTCACAGACACACACACACACAGACACACACACACATGAGCATGTTTCCAAATATGCTTTTTTGGATTCAGGGGGCTTCAAAACATATATTTCCGGTGAAATCTGGGTATCGAATTTTTGGGTGGAATACAAAATACTTTCCTTACTTACTATAAGTAGTAGAGAAAGTAAGTAAGAATTCCTTGAAATAAAATGTAATAAAAGACTGCAACAATATAAATAGATGACCATAATACAACACTACAGCAAACAGAAGACGGAGTTTAAAAACCGACAGTCGATCCTGTGTTATATTTGTTTCTTTAATTGGTTTAATCAAATATTGCAGATTTGTGGTAATGAAACAGTAACAAAACCTCTTGAGAAGCGCTTATACTAATTCTATAAAGTATGCATTGAAGTTCCTGGATGCTTAAACCATCTAATAATTCTCATGTAAGAAAGTTTGGCTTTATTTCCTTTGTATTTATGTTGTTTTCAGGGCAAGCTAAATAACTGTATAAACAAGAAAACTGCTAACATTAGAAATCAGTTAACCTATATTTTATATTAACTGATATGTATATGTTTGTTGCTGCCACATATGGAAATTGTTGTATTGTCTCCACGTATAGACGTCAATTTGAGAAGATGGTTTGTTTTGTAATGTTGTATTGTATTTCAGCTGTTGGGGAGCCGAAATTGTAGTAGTTGCAACCACACGTATAGTAAACAGTTTCCGGTAGCCTTCGCCCCAAATGTACATTCAGGTGGACTTTGCCCCAAGTTTAAAAAAATATCAACTTTGTAATTAAACTCTTTCTTTAAATATTTAATATGTTTATGTTTGCCTCGGCTGCGTCAGGATTTGTTAGAGACACGTTCTCTTGGCAGGGTTTTGTTACGACTAAGAATGTAGGCTTCCACAGATTTTAAGTTTTATTTCACTCGTTTTTATTAATCCTTGACACAAATTAAATAGCACTTCACTGATATAGAGAGCTATGAGATTCTTTTATTTAATACTTGCACTTTTTAACATGTATACTATTTTCGTCTCACAGGAATACGTAATTAATTTCTCGAGGACACACCTCGCGTCTGGTTATGAGCACTGTCTAGAAGCAACACATCTGGTTATGAGCACTGTTTGGAGGCAACTGAACTGTTTTCCACCTCTTAAATTTGTAAATTTCTGTATTTCAAGTCTCTGATTGGCTAGGCCTAGTCCAATAGAATACCATCATTTAACTAAAGCTTTTTCTGCATGTTGATTGACTATTTTTAAACTGTCCCAAAATTTACATTATTGCTGCTCTAATAATGACTAGTAGCATCTAAACTTCCTTACTCATTATTGCCTCAAGGTTACCTCGTTTTTACCTCATTGTTAGCAACTTTAAACCTACTTCTTACAGCTCCTACATTATTAAATTACGTAATACATTCACATAACTGTATTGAACATGTATACAATAATATAAGCATATGCAATGACTGTTACATTCATTTTACAAATTATTACATACACATGTTGCTTCAAGGCGGGCTGTTATTGAATTTACATATTATATAATTAGACTGAAATAATTTAAGTGTTAAAATACTGCCTCATTGAGAAGATTAGCTTTTTCAATGCGATGTGTGTCATTTACAAAGAGGTAAACTTAGTGGCCTGGTATTGCGGAGCCTTGTTTCGTTGAACGAAGAGATTTTCACGATCTATGGTAACAATATCAGACAAGCACAATAGTTCCGCGCTGAAACATGTGGAACCCAATGAAATTTCAGTAGTATGAGTGTATCACTGTTTGCTCAGTTGTATGCTCTTGTTCTTGCTGCATCAAATGGCGTCAAAAGCACCACCATTCAGATCAAGATATATACAAATGCTATTTCCGATGTAAAATACATGTATTCTAAAATTATTAAGCAATGCAAGAGGCGTGGTTTTACCATATCCAAGAAAGTGATCTCATGTGCACTCAACAAGAAAGGTAAGGCAACATTAAGACTTATTCCAAAGTTCAAGAAAAGGGAAATCCACCTCCGGCCACCAGTCGCACCCCGGAGATAATTTGGAAGGTGAAGGCCCATGCTTCTGGACCAAATCCTGCAACTCAAAGGGCCACTGCACTGAGTCAGGGATCTCTGTTACTACTGTGAAGATCATAATCAACCACGATTTCTGTCTAGAAAAGTGCCATAAGAGTCGGGGTTATAAGCTGTTACCTAAACACATGGCAGAACGTGCCACTAGCAGCAGAAAGTTTTATGAACCTAGCTGGAAAAGTGGATGTTTTTCGTCTTTTTAGATGAGGCATATGTGTATCTAAGTGACTGCAACTATCCCTGGACTACATATTACCGACCAAGGGGAGAAAAAAATTGAAATTTTGTGTAAGAAAACTAAAAAAACTTTCCCCAACATTTTCATGGCAATAGCAAAGTACAGTTACAAAGACACATTAACCATTTGCCGTGTGCATAAGAATGTAAAAATCAACTCGGAATATTATCAGACTAACGTTCTGATACCAATTTTCCATACAGAAATCCCTGCTCTCTATGGTGCAGATGTAAATAAAGTCTGGTTGCATCAGGATAAGGCATCAAGCCATACGTCCGCTTCAACCTATAAATTTTTGGAAAACATAGAGAGAGAGAAATGGGAATGCATTCTATACCTTTCAGAAACATCCGTATAAAGTCATCTGATGTATCAGTGATGGAGTTTTGTGCATTTGGGTTGCTGAAAAGAGCCCTTGTAAGCAGACGGACGCGAACATTGGATGGTCTCTGGAAAACTGTCAGAATGAATGGAATAAACTGAACATCCCTGTATTTCGTAGTGCTCAAGTGAAAGCTGTGCTGCAGATTGGTAGCTCAAGCTAAAAGCTGCCAGATAGAACATCACTGCTGGTGGAGGCGTGGTTTTTCATAAGGTAAGGGGGTCTTAAGTTTGTTACCATAAATTACAAATAACCCTATGTTGTCTCTGCAACACTTCCATAACCTGGAGAACTGTCGGTGAGATACGTCACTGAATAGTGAGGCAGCGTTTTTATCGCTTAAAATAATATCAGTCTAATTATGTAATATAAAAAATAGCAGCCTACCTAAAAGCAATATGCATATATTATAATATATAAAATGTATATTACAGTCATTTTATTATGTTTATTTTATTAAGTATGTATATAAAATGTTTTGTGAATGTACAATGTAGTTTAACAATGTAGGAGCAGTGAGAATAGAAGCAAACTGTTTTATGTAGCAAACAGGGTTACAAAGTAGAAGCCGAAAGTTGCTAACAATAAGGTAGCCTTGAGACAACAATAAATTATAAAGTTAATAAAAAGGGTACTAATAGTTCTTGTAACAATGCTAATGTAACATTTAGAACAGTTTATAAATAGTTACGTGATTGTGGAAAGAAAAGCCAAGGTAAAAGTAAAGTACTCTTAACCAATTAGAAACTAGAAATAGAGAAATGTACAGATTCAAACGATCGACGCTACAAGACAGCGTGCCCACGCAGTTCGGTTCGGTACGGGTTCAGTGATTGTGTGTTAGATAATTCATTGCGGTGAGGATAATATGTATATATTTATGTTTACCTGTTAAAAGTGTAATTAGCAACAATCTCACAGCTCTATAGTAAGATACATCAGTGAAGTGTTATTTAAACGTGTGAAGGCTTAATAAAAAGTAAAATACAAGTATAATTTGTTTAAACTTTATTCTTCATCCGTTCCAGCCCTAATGGGATATAATTGTTCTACAAAATACTACTGATGCAGAGGCATACATAAATAATAAATAAATAAACATTAAACATAATTATTACACAAGAAATAAAGACGACACCGCCGCAAAAGTTGGTTCCTAAACGTGGGGCGAAGGTCAGGGAAAAGTTTTGTATCCATACGTGGTCCAAAACCACCTTCAAGTAGGCTCATCAACGTGGGGTTATAACTCCTGCAAGTTTGGCGCCCATAGGTGGTGCAACCGGTCCAAAACACCTGCTATAGAGAAACGTTCGACAATTTTATTTTGTGTGTTCAAAATGAGCACCATTTGTAATGCGAGAACGACCAGTGCTTTTCCGTATGCATACGCAACCATCTTCTACGAATTTATTGTATCAATTTTAATTTGTTTATGACGAGGCGGCTCGTTGTTGAACTTATAACGCAATGCACGCTGCAGTGAAACAATGGATTCACCCTTTGCGCAATGCAACACACACAACGACTTTTCCTGTGGCATCGCTATTTTCTGATAAACAAATACAGCGCCGCTGTAGACACTGAATAGAACTAACAGGTGGGGCTTAAAACTTTGAACTTTCTTCTATTAAATGATGAGTCGTATGTGTTGCTATCTATTGTCGTTCATTAGAAATAAATATGTGAAAACTGTTCCTTCTTTTTGAATAACACTGTACACAAAGTTCCTTCCAAGTGAAGAGGATTTCACAGAACATTCAAGATATTAATTTCATTTCCATTAAAATATATTAAACACATGATACTTTAATCGAAATCTTAAGGGCCTGTGTTCTTTTTTGAGTCATGCTGTTCACACACACACACACACACACACTAACACAGATCTTTATCTAAAAATGCTTTTTTGAGGGGTTCTGAGTGCTCCAAAACATGTATTTCCGTTGAAATGTCGGTATTGAATTTCTGAGTGGAATGCAATCCCTTCTGCACCTACTATGCACGACGTAGAGAAAGTAATAATACCATTAGAGATCTAGCGATAGAGCCAAGAAGAGAATAAAAGCTCAGTTTTAATAGCATGCAAAGCTATCAGGCATTTGAAAGCAAAAACGAGCACAAGAACCGCCTAGAAATGGAATTCTGATGAAATGCATACAGAGTGGAGAACCTAATGAAGGACATAGAGGAGGAAAAACGGAAGTAACCAGATTTACTCTTTCAGTTTAATATGGGAGAATAATTTCCAATCAACTCCTCTTCCTGAAACAGTGACTTTTCGAGATGCCTTTTATGACTGAAATCTCTAGCTGAAATAGAACGAGACGGAAGAAATTCGGGTCACGTAACAAAGTGGCTGGCGTGTTAGGATGGTAAGCCAAAGATCCAAGGTTCGTTTCTCGGACTAGGTTCAAGTTTTCCTTACCTGATTCGTCGTCACGATTCTTGCACGTACGTGACCTGAATGGCAGACAATATCTTGCAAATCTTTGGTATGCTAAGCACGAAGTAAGAAGTCATGTTGGTATGAAAACTGATATCTAGAGAAGTTTATGAATAGAATCCATCGGAATCTAGGAGTGGAACATCTACTGTCAACTGAATGGGAGGAATAATACGAGTAATCAGCAAAAGAGAAGTGAAAACGGAACTCACCGAGGTATAAAAGAAAAGGTTTCCTTGAGTACAGGAATGTGAGCAGTAATATCATGAAAATAAATTGTTACGTAATATTATACTTATCACCACTCTCGTATTACGTGCGGTACTTTAAAAATAACGTCCGTTTTTCTTTCTCTGCCACGTATACAGGATGGACCATTTAAGTTGAGACAGTACATCTCCAAAACTAAACGCTGTAGAAAGAAATGCCTTTAATAAAAGTTGCTTGATATTATGGGGGAAAGCAAATGCCATTAGTCGTGTTTTGCTTGGAGGACATTATGATGGATATTTTAGGGTCAATTTAATATTTTTAAATGACGACCTACAATTAGAATCAATGCAAATTCAACCTAAAATGACCAAAACAACGTCTTCCAAATAAAACATGACTAAGGCATTCACTTTCCCCCATAAATCAAGCAACTTTCATTAAAGACATTTCTTTCTACAACGTTTTGTTTTGGAGATATTATACAGTCTCAACTTAGATGGTTTAGAAAAAAAGCCCATATATATGTGTGTGTGTGTGTCTGATATCAATACCTCAAAAACGAAAAGTCAGATAAATACCAAACTATTTTGGTTTAGTACATTCCAAAGATGCAACACGAACGATTTCAAGAAAATCCACAACCCCAAACACGAAATTCCTTTACAAAGAACATGTTTACAAATGTTTGATTTTTTAAAAAAAATGGCTGTAATGATTTTGATTAAAATACTTCAAATTAATGATATTTACATGACAAATAAAATAAAAATTTTGAATTATCTGAATAAATCTTGTCAAGTTCTCTTTATTTGGAAGGAATTTTGTATAATATTGTATAACTGGTAAGCGTTAAGCAATAGACGAAACGTACTACACAATAAATGTAGATCCCTTTAAAACAAGCAACTTATTTCAAATACCTTTTTGTGGCATCAGCTATTTCCAATATATTCGTTATTAATGGCTTAATATTTTCAATGTTTTGTCATTGCTTTTAAGTTCCATCGACTTTCAGTTGTTTCTGGCGATTGCATGGATACAATACGGAATTTTAAGGCCAGCGTATAGCTTACAGTTCTTAAATCTTTGACCATCACTATTCTCTTACATCCTAACGAATGTGTAATTTAAACTATTTTTACAAAGTTTATCTGGATTAAAATGTAGAAAGAAAAATAAGCTTTCGTAAGAATAGCTTATATATCCATTAATAAATGTTAGGGAGTAGAGGAAGTTATATGAATGTAACATCAGATTTTTAATAAAGTATTAACTACTAAATATTTCCGACTGTTTATTTTATACCAAATTCTTCAAACCTTAAACTACTTTTTTACCAGTTATCAATGCTTTTCGAACATTTTCCTTACGGTAACTACATTTTTTATAACTTTGGGACAGACTTCCACCGACAGTTCGTTTAGAAGCAGCTGTTCCTGGAGTTAAATTGTTCTGTATTGAAAACGAGCCGTGATAGTCTCTTACGGGATATATGCAGCCATGTACGAAAGCTTCTTGAAGGACATAAATAAGAATTGTCTGTATTGCCTAACACCACATTAAGTTGCAGATTCACAATCGTTTCCTTTCAGCTACTCTATAATAAACATCTGACTTCCGGACTACTAGTTTCAATTCCTGTGCCCTGAAACCAACGATATCAATAACGAAATTTCTTTTAGCATGGAATCTTAAAACAGAAGAAGTTAGTCTTTGAAACTATGCGGTTGCTTTATGGACTGGCGGCGAACTTCTTTTACAAAGAGCCACTAAAATGTATTCTACATCATAATAAGAATTTAATTGATTTTGAAATACATGTGGGAAGAAAGCTTAAGCTATATTGAAAGGAATGATATGTTGGACTCACATGACCTACTATACTCTTGTACAAACTATTTTTACTAACGCTTATTCCCCATCTATTCAATTTTAATCGAGAAAAACGTTTGTTAATTTTCATATTGGTGCAAGGCGAATATGGTAGGCTTTAAGCGATAGTCAATCCTTTAAGAGTTGGTTGCTATGTGGAGCACTACGTTCTCTTTGCCTGTCCAGGACATAAAACAACGAATAAAGAATTCCAATTTAAGAGAAAGTATAAGTATTTGAATATTCAAACAAATGACAAGGAATAGGTCGGAAAAGGTTTACTCGACAAAAAATGTATGTGACATAAATTGTGTATAAATATGATCTAATGTTTAGTGTAGTGAAATCTTGTCTGTTTAAATGATAATCAAAGATTTTAAGAGCTGGTTTGTATGTGAAGCATTCCATTCCCCTTTTATCTGTTAAATTAAAGCTAATACAAAAATTATGTGACAGTTTCGTGGGCTATGATCAGATAAATGACATAGATATTTCAAACACTGATTTTTTTTAACACAGCTAGAGTTTGGTTTAATTATAACAATAATATTTTGTAAGTAGAATGTCTTTATTGCATCCTAACTGCAGCAGAAAACAAAGTAGATCTACTGTATACCTTTTGGCACAATACATACAAAATTTCACATCCATGTGACAAACAAAACAATTGTATTTTAGCAATTTTAATAGATACCTCCTCTTAAAAAGAAATAATATCTAAGCTGGGGCCAATTAACAACAGTGTTTCTCGTTTTTGTCTTTTGAGTAGGGACCGATGATCTGTCAGGAAATTCTCCAGGTCCCATAATTCTCTTTGCATATCCAGAACATTGAAAACGAACAACAATTCCCAATTGAGAAAACGTATATGTATTGGAAAACTTAAACAATTAATAAGGAGTATCTCTGAAATGGTTCACAGGGCAAAAAAAATGTTTATGACATAAGATCTGTGTTTTAACGAGATCTAATTTTTTTCTGTAGTAACATTTTGTCTATCTCTTACGGTTTACCAGTTATGTGTTAGTCATTCACAGTGAACAGGACATTTGGAGACATTCCCAGAAAATTTAAAATATATCTGAATATATCTTAAACACGTAATATTTTAATCAAAATCGTTAGAGCCTTTTTTGAGAAAATCTAAATTTTCGAAAAATCTTCCCTGTAATCTTCTGGTTTAGTGGAATTTTTTTGCAAATCTTCGCGTCGCCCTTGGAAGATAGCAAACTCAAATATCAAGTTTGGTATTTATCCGACTTTTCGTTTTTGAGTTATGCTGTTCACAGACACACAGACAGACACGCAGAGAAAGACATACTGACAGTCACAGAGACATATTTCCAAAAATTCTCTATTTGGATTCAGGGCACCTTAAAGTATGTATTTCCAGATAAAATATCGGTATCGAATTTTTGGGTGGAATGCAATACTTACCCTACTTACTCCATGAAGTAGAGAAAGTAATTAGCTACCTTGAAAGCATCCCTCATAAATACATGATCCTATTGTAATTTTTCCACATATTTAAATTGGCGAACCTGTTTTACGCTCAGACTGCATGGAATAGGGTTTTAATAAGAACTGTATGAGGCTAACAGGCGCTGCAAAAATGCGATTAGAATATTTTTACTTTATTTATTACTGGCCTTTAATTAGCAGAGGAAGTTTTTCATTCCGTCCAAAAATTCGTTATAGAAATTTCACCAGAAATACACGTTTTGAGGCTCCTGAATAAAAAAACAAGCAATTTTGGAAAAAGATCAATGTGTCCAGCACAAATAAAAAATGAAGAATCTTTCAGATGGTTGCATACTGCTATTTATAAACTGATCTTTTTAGGGATATGTTGTGAAAAAGGGCAAAATAATTTCCAAAATTCGTAAAATGGATTTTATTGTTATTAAATGTTGCAGAGCTTCTACTTGCATTTCTGTATAACTTTTACAGATGTATCATCTTTCAAAGCATGTCATAAAGGGAGTTAAATTGAGTCAGTATTTTTAACCCTTAAATGATTTCAGTCTAATTATATAACATAAAACATAATAACAGACCGCCCTAAAGCAATATATGTATAACATAATATATAACATGTTTTTTTAACAGTAATTGTATTATGTTTATATTATTGTGTACATGTATAATAATGTTATGTGAATGTATTACGTAATTTAATAATGTAGGAGCTGTGAGAATTGAGTTCGAAAGTTGCTAACAATGAGGTAACCTTGAGGCAATAATGAATTGGAAAATTTAATAATGCTACTAGTAATTCTTGGAATAATAATGGAATATTTTAAAACAGTTTATAAATAGGCAATCAACAACTAGAAAGGCTAAAAGTTATATAAAAGTGTTATATTGCAGAAAGATTAGCCAATCAGACTTGAAATAGATGAAATTTGCAAATTCAGGCGGTAGACAGTGATCCTAACTGGACGCGGGAAGTTTAATACGTACTCACTGTGAGACGAAAATTCATTACGGCAAGAATATTATAAAGTTTAAGTGTTAAAAAGTGCAGTTAATTAATAAAAAATCTCACAGCTCTCTATATCAGTGAAGTGTTACTGTGAAGGATTAATAAATGGAGTAAGGTAAACATTATAATTCGTGTAAGCCTACATTATTTAGCCGCATCATCCCCTGCTAAGAAATACATGTTTCTACAAATTAATACTGACGCAGCTGAGGCAAATATAAATATATTTATAAAGAAACAAAGAAATACAAAGTTCATTCCTAAACGTTGGGGCGAAAGTACCGGAAACTTTGTACCATACGTCGGGCAGTTACTTCATCAAGTTTGGCTCTCCAACAGTAGAACAATACAATACCACTCCACCTTAAAATTTGCACTTAACAGTGGTGCTAATAATTTAAAGATAGGTGGAGTCTTTTCGTATTTTAGTTATATACCTTTCATAGGAATACAGAGACACAAACACACACACACACACACACACACACAAACGGATCTTTTTCTAAAGGTGTTTTTTGGATTCAGGGGACCTCAATGCATGTATTTCCGGTGAAATCTTGGTATCGAATTTTTGAGTAGAATGCAATACTTCCCCTACTTATTATACGTAGTAGAGAAGGTAGAAAGATTGAAACATCGGAGATGAAATTGCTGCGTCCAATGGCTGGATGCACTCTGCTAGAACATCAAAGGAATGAAGATATAAGGAAAGAATTAGGAACTACAAATATAATAGAATCGATGGAGAATAAAGAAGTTGAATGGTATATGCAGCATAGTAGAATTGACTCAACGTAGCGCTCTCCAAGTATTAAATTACCGTCAAACTGGTAGAAGAAGTATAGCATGAAACCTAAATGCGATGGAGAGATGAGCTGTAACTCTGTGTATCAAGAAACGAGCTTAAGGTCCAAACCGTGTTGTTTATGATGATGAAATTCCCAGAGTTTCTTCTTTAATCACGAGCCCTGATATTTACTATTTTCCAGTGAAGGCAGTTCTACAAGCATCGCTTTACATCAATAGATTGGTTTTAATTAAAGACACACTTAATTCAAATTAAACTTAAAATCCACTTATACTAATGAGAGAAATAAGTCACAAATACTGTATACTTAATGTTGAGTATATAAATTGCAGTCATTACCTTAAACTTGTGACATAATCTAAGACACCTTAATTTATTTACTTTAAGTCAGAAATTAATCTTGTTTTCCTTTGTGAATAAAAAAAGCATAATTACCGCCCCCAATCCGTTTGCATTTAAGATTTCCTATCTCAGTCATCTATTATATGTTTGTAAGTCTTCCTTGAATGCATTCTATTTAAAAATATTTTATTATTATTATTATCATTAAGCTTTAAAATCCCATACTTTTTACTTTCTCTACTACGTATAGTAAGTAGGGGAGGTTTGTATTCCACCCAAAAATTCGATACCGAGATTTCACCGGAAATAAATGTTTTAGGACCCTCTGAATCCAAAAAAAGTATTTTTGGAAACATGTCCGTGTGTGTGTCTGTGTGTGTGTCTGTCTGTGAACAGCATAACTCAGAAACAAACAGTCGGATAAACTTGGTATTTAGGTTCAGTATCTTCCAGAGATGCGACACGAAGGTTTTCAAGAAAATCCCCTCACCCTAGATTACCCTTTACATGGAAGATTTTTCGAAAATTTTAATTTTCTCAAAAATGGCTAACGATTTTGATTAAAATATCATATGTTTAAGATATTTTCAAGACAAATAAAATGTATATCTTGACATTTTTGGAATGTCTCCAAAAGTATTCTTCATTGTGAACGACTTTTGCATAAGTGGTAAACCATAAGAGATAGACAAAATTTTACTACAAAAAATGTAGATCGCGTTAAAATACTCGATTTTTGTCATACATATTTTTTTGTTGAGTGAACCATTTTCGAGGTATTGCTTGTTATTCCCTTAAAACTTTCAGTACTTATTTGCTCAAATGGGAATTCGTTATTCACTTTTTTGTCTTGGATATGGAAAGTGTATTAATCTGTGGCAAAGGGAATGGTGCTGCACCCAGCAACCAGCTATTAAGACATATGTATATGCTTAAAGGCTACTGTATTTCTATATTGCCCTTGTAAATATATATTCCCCTTACATCTACAAGAAAATTAGCAATAAGATAGTGTGCAAATGTTTATCTCGATTAACTTGAAGTAGATGGAGAATAAGCGTTTGTAAAAATAGTTTGTACAGGACTAGAGAAAGTTATGTGAGTGTAACACATTAGATTTTTTCTTGAAATTTCACCAAAAAAATCTAATTTCCTATTTTTACTTCCTTTTGCCACGTACATAGTACATAAAGAAGGTATTACATTCCACCTAAAAATTGGATACACAGGTTTGACCGAAGTTATATGCTTTTAGGCCCCCTGTGTCCCAAAATAGCACTTTTAGAAAAAAATCCGTGAGATGATTTGTGTGCCTATGAACGGCATAACTCAAAAAGGAAAAGTCGGATAAGCGCCTGACTTCTATTTAATATCAGTATCTTTCAAGTATGTGACACGAAGCTTTTCAAGAAAATCGTCCCTCTGAAACAACTCTAAACATGAAAACTTTTTCGAAAATTTTGAATTTTTAAATATCTTTTACTTTGATTAAAATTTATTATTAAAATACATATATTATTAAGGTATTTACATGACACATGAAATGTATATCTTGAAGTTTCTGGGAATAGCCTGTGAAGTCCTTTTCATTCGGAGGGAATTTTGTGTAATCTGGCATAACTGGTAAACGTTAAGCGATAGACGAAAACATACTACACAAAGAATGTAGACCTCTCTCAAACACGGAATTTACTTCAATTAAGATTTTTTGTGTCATAAGCCATTTCTGAAATATCTCTTACTAATTGTTGAATTGTTCATTGCTTGCTCATTCTCTTAAAGTTGTTTCTCGCGACTGCATGGAAAGAATATGGAGCTTTAAGGCCAGCATATAGTATCGAATTCTTAAATATATTTAACTTTCACTGTTCCGTTTTTATCTGTAATGCAATATGTAATGTAGCTATTTATGCAATTTTTATTTGGATTAAAATGCAGTATATAGAAATAAATCTGATGTGTTACACTCACATGACTTTCTCTACTCTTGTACAAACTATTTTTACAAACTCTTACTCTCCATCTATTTCATATTAATCGAGACATCCAGATGTTAATCCTATTTCTAATTTTCCCGTAAATGCAAGTGGAATATGTTATGTTTTAAACTATAAACAAATATTTTAAGATCTGGTTGCTATGTGGAGTATTCCATTCCCTTTGTTTTACCAGGACAAAAAATGATTAACGAATTTGAGAAAAACTATAAGTATTGGAAAATTTAAGGAAAAACAAGTAATATCTCGAAAATTGTTCACTCAACAAAAAATGTTCACAATGAAGCATACTTTTGGAGACATTCCCAGAAAATTCAAGATACGCATTTTATTTGTCATGAAGGTATCTTAAATATATGATATTTTAATCAAAATCTTTAGAGCCATTTGTGAGAAAACTAAAATTTTCGAAACATTTTCCATTTAAGGGTAATCTGGAGTGAGGGGATTTTCTTGAAAACCTTCGTGTTGCATCTCTGGAAGATACTGAACCCAAATACCAAGTTTGGTGTTTATCCGATCGTTCATTTCTGAGTTATGCTGTTCACAGACTGACACACACACACACACACACACACACACACACACACACACACACATATGGACATGTTGCCAAAAATGTGTGTTTTGGATTCAGGGGGCCTCAAAGCATATATTTACGGTGAAATCTCGGTATTGAATTTTTGGGTGAAATACAATACTTCCCCTACTTACTATACGTAGTAGAGAAAGTAAAAGATGTATTTAACATAATTTTATATTTTAACACGATCTGCATTCTTTGTGTAGTAAAGGTTTTTCTATTTTTTATTGTTTACCGCTTATGCAAAAGTCGTTCACAATGAAGAATACTTTTAGAGACATTCCCAGAAAATTCAATATATGCATTTTATTTGTCATGAAAATAACATATGATATTTTAATCAAAATCTTTAGAGCCAATTTTGAGAAAATTAAAATTGTCGAAAAATGTTCCATGTAAAGGGTAATCTGGGGTGAGGGGATTTTCTTGAAAACCTTGGTGTCTTATCTCTGGAAGATACTGAACCTAAATACAAAGTTTGGTGTTTATCAGACTGTTCGTTTCTGAGATGATGTTCACAGACACACACACACTATACGTAGTAGAGAAAGTAATAAAATTTAGTATAAATAGTTTGTATACCCAGTGATAAACGATAGAGGTAGAGAAAGTCATGCGAATGTTTCGCATCAAAACTTTTTTTTTTTTTTACAGAGAACACCATTGAGTTTTCATTTTGTTTATAGGCCCTTACGTCAACGTTATTCCTAAATTGTAGCTGCACTGTTGATTGTCTTATAGCCTTGAATAGTTCAAAACATGTTCACTTAGGTCAATAAGTTGCCTTAAAAATAGTGTATGGACCTTAAAAACAGTTAAAGTGATTTATGTTAGATGTCGATAGTATAGGTTATTATGCGACCGCATTAAACACACAAATTCAATACTGTGGAACCACAACTGAAAACTTATCTTCTTTACAACGTTATTCAAACCAGAGTTTCTTTAACTATCATATGATTGCCCCGTCTCAGGCATACCATTATTCGGCGCCGATTGGCGTGTGTTTGGTGTTAGTGAGCAGGCGAGGTGTTCTCAGGTTATCGAACCGTCAGGAACTCCTAACGAGACGCACGTAGAAACCTCCAGTATGCGCTACTCTTCTGATTTTGGTAAAATTTCGAGGTGTGTACAATTCAGTGCTTTTCTGATATTTACTCAGTGAGCGGATAAGCACTATGTGAGGGGAAAAGAGTCATGATACGCAGGTAGGCGAGAGAGGAAAGCTTGATTTACCGACTAGGAATTGTAGTACCGTGCAAGGAAACACAAATAGTAAATAGAGAGTAGGGAACTATCGCACAATATTAAGCTGTCATACAAGGGCTAAATACGCAACAACTTATAAAAGAAAATACTTTTAGGGTAGTTCTTTATTATTAAACCATCTGCCAATTGGTGCTATGGATAAAGAATTTGGTACACTACATTTGGAACTCGCTGTAGTACACTGTGGATAATCGATAACGATTTACCTCATCATTAAGGAGCGCTTGGAATATTCACAGTCAAAAAAATGGGTAATTTAACTCTGTGTATCAAATTCTAACTTGTGCTAATTTTATCTGGTCTCTACTGCCTTACTGGAGTGGCGTAAAGTCTTTGAAGAGTCATTTTTACTGTCTCTACTACGTATAGTAAGTAGGGGAAGTATTGTATACCACCCAGAAATTCGATACCGAGATTTCACCGAAATATATGTTTTAAGACCCCCTGAATCCAAAAAAAAAAACATTTTTGGAAACATGTCCGTGTGTGTGTGTCTGTGAACAGCATAACTCAGAAACGAACAGTCGGATAAACACCAAACTTGGTATTTAGGTTCAGTATCTTCCAGAGATGCGACACGAAGGTTTTCAAGAAAATCCCTCCAACCCAGATTACCCTTTACATAGAAGATTTTTCGAACATTTTAATTTTCTCAAAAATGGCTCTAACGATTTTGATTAAAATATCATATGTTTAAGATATTTTCATGACAAATAAAATGTATATCTTGAATTTTTTGGGAATGCCTCCAAAAGTATTCTTCATTGTGAACAACCTTTGCAAAGCTGGTAAATCATAAGAGATAGACAAAAGTTTACTACACAAAAAATGTAGATCGCATTAAAATACACAATTTATGTCGTACACTTCTTTTTTGTTGAATGAACCATTTTCGAGATATTGCTTGTTATTCCCTTAAACTTTTCAATACTTATTTTCTCAAAAGAGAATTCGTTATTCATTTTTTTGTCTTGGATATGGAAAGAGTATTAATCTGTGGCAAAGGGAATGGTGGAGCACCTAGCAACCAGCTATTAAGAGATATGTATGTGCTTAAAGACTACTGTATTTCTATTTTGCCCTTGTAAATATATATTCCCCTTACATCTACAAGAAAATTAGCAATAAGATAAGAGTCTGCAAATGTTTATCTCGATTAACTTGAAGTAGATGGAGAATAAGCGTTTATAAAAGTAGTTTGTACAAGAGTAGAGAAAGTCATGTGAGTGTAACACATCAGATTTTTATTATGGCTGCGCGAAGTATACTTTGGGTGCTAACAGTTCAGAATTTGATTCATTTGTCCCTTAGAGTTCTATCACTCCAATGACGTATAGGTCATTCTAACGGTGTGTTCCGTAATCAAGTGTATTTCTAGTCACTTGCCGTGCACGGTTCAAAGGATTAGAATAAAGCCTGCTATAATAGCAAAAACTGCTCCTATTGAAAGTACATAATAAATGTGAGAGGAGTATTAATTAATATATTTTGATTATCCGTTAGATTAATTGGTGGGTTTATAGTTAGTTTGGTGTGTTTAAAAATTAAATTTTAACATACTTAAATCAATAACAAATTCTAAATTTATATGATTTTATTTCGTTTAGTCTATTATAAATATACTTTAAAAAGCTTATCCGCATTAGCCCACCGCGTATGAATAGCGCCACGGGAGAGGAGCAGGATGCTACAGGCGTGAGATAGCATGCTAAGGGACTTTATGTCCGAAAAATATCCACCGCCTTCCGTCGAGTTTGAACCCGCGAACTTGAGCTAGCTCGTAGCCCTTGATCACAAAGGACAATGCATCTGTCCTTTAGTTTGTTCTTCATGAGACCTGTATGAGAAACTGGAATTTGAATGACATTAGTTATTTCGGAGAGCACATTGATTTGTACATATTGTAAACTCTGATTGAGCATGCACCAGTCTTGAACCGAAGCC
The DNA here is from genome assembly GCA_030765065.1 of Deroplatys truncata. Taxonomy (NCBI): domain Eukaryota; kingdom Metazoa; phylum Arthropoda; class Insecta; order Mantodea; family Mantidae; genus Deroplatys; species Deroplatys truncata. The sequence continues at coordinate 164,295,660 of CM060980.1, forward strand.
CTATACATCAGCTAGATTATTACGTGCCAGTCATATGTAAATGTTATGCATGTAATGTGACACGATAGCTGACAGCTTACAGTCGTCACGTTAAAATGTCAGCCACAGAAAGCGACATTTTCCTTCATCATTACAACTTATGCATCGTGATACGCTCCAGGCGACGTGTTGAATATGTACCTCTGTCACGCAACGTTTTCTTTCATACTTGGATAAACATAACATTCAGGGCAACCACTCAGTCCGTAAAACTGCGGTAGTAAGGTTTGTCTGCTGTGATTATAAAAATATATGAATTTATGCTAGCTTGAGCTGCTGATTTACATAAAGTTTATAATTCTATATATAAAGCCTCAAAATTTGAGTTACTACGCCGTTCTAGTATAGCAGCAGGTAGCACTTTCTGTCTAGATCTAGCATCTTAGGAAATGGACCTCCTGATTCGTAAGCAGCAAAATCAATTGCATAGTTTCACCAGTTGCAGAAATAATTACAAAACAGAAATGTGTTATATTCACATAACTTTCCCTACCAAATCCCATTTACTTTATATAGCTTCACAAATCTTTGACTATCGCTTTTCCTTTTGTATGTACAGTACCTCCGTTTTATGCCAAGGCCGCGTATCCCGCGAATGCGTGAAGGAAATCACACACAACACACTTATTCTAAAAGCACTTCACAACACGAAGACAAAGCAACGACTGAGACAGCTCACAGCTGATAAACGTTGACACGTCCTACGCTGCTTCTGTGCAGTGGCATAATACCGAGGTTACTACCGTCCTGGTCGATACGCATATAAGGCGTTGTGGCCTTGGCATAAAACGAAGGCACTGTGTAATGTAATGTGTAATGCAGTTATTTCCGAGAAGGTTTATCTGGATTAAAATGAAGTAGATAGGAAAATAAACTTTGGTAAGCATAATTTTTATATTCACTAATAAGCAATGTAGGGTAGAGAAAGTCATGTGAATGTAATACAATAATTTTTATAAAAAAATGCTTGTTCCTTCTTTCGGATTTTAAAGCTGGTCCATCTGAAGTTTTCCTGCATCAGTCTACTCTCTTGGCTGGCAGAAAAATAGAATAATAATCTGAAATCTGTTGTTACTTTTGATAATGATGCTGATATGACCCTTGTGTCAAAAAACGCCATTAAACAAACGAACCACTATCGTCAATCTTATATTACCCAGTTTACTATTAGCTTAAATATATTCAACTATTAAGAACATAAACAACTTATTGGCAGTGTTACGCCGAACCTATCTTTTGGGAAGATATAAGGAGCGGTCATTCGAATACCTCGAATTACACAAGAACTTAAATTCCCTCGTTCCTATGTAGACCACTATTTCTGCCCCCAAGTGTACTTCTTCGGCAACTTCCGTCCCTTGACGAGAATGCGCAAGATGTTTCAACACTGTTGGCCCACTTCACATAGTGATGGACGGAATATAGAATTTCCGACAGATAAATGCCAGGTTAACACGAAAGCAAGTGGCCGCCCTGAAGTTTACTTTTTCTAGGAAGATGCCCCACACACTGCAGATAAAACACAAACTATTAGTCATGTCTGTAGTCAGCAGCGCATGGCGTGTCGACGACTGACGGCTTCGGATTGATGACTTCTAAGTCTGGTGTGTACATATTGTTCCCTAAATGTTTATTTTGCGCGCCTACAGTCATTTTTTACTCGTGACTGCGTGGTTTCCGCTGATACACAACGCGAAATGTGCCCTTATCGCTTTTTTGAGACACGTAAGGATACAGTGTGGTTTGAGAGAGAAATAAAAAAATATTCCAGCAGAGGAAAGCAATATTTCGTGAGAAACCTTTAGGTATATTCCCTTTACACGTAATTCAAATAAATTATAACGGATGTATAAGTGAGTGATGCCACAGAAAAAGGTATTCTATATAAATTCTGTGTTTTAAAGAGGTATACACGTTTTTCATAGCACGTTTTATGTTTCTTACAACCTGCGGTATATTCGTGGTGGGAGAGCATAACTCGCAGTATGTCCGATATATTAATATAGGAATTAATATATGGTGATACTGATAATTATCTTGTGTTTTAGTTGTTACTCTTAAAGTGTTGTTTTATTTTTATTTCTTTCCACAGCTGCTGTTATTTGGGTTTATGGTAGAGTTTGTTTAACCTGGCACGCTGTGATACGGGAAGGAATGTAAGAAGTAACAACTCTAACAATAGATTAAGTCAATGAAGAACACTGTGCTTTAATGCCACACGAATTTACTGTTTTAGTAAGAGGCTACACAGTAACTTTAGTTAGTTGGAGCTGTAGAACGGTCTAGCCCTACCACGTTCGGGCGCCAAACTTGCGGTCGCTGAGCAATCAAGTATTTTATAAGTGCTCTAGAAATACTGGTAGTATTTGTCACTCGTTCCTATGGACTTTTAAATTAATAACGTTTCAACGTTCCTACTACATTATGAGAAGTAACTAATAACACCTGCTTCGGAGAGCTTACATGTATGTTATTCACATCGCAGCACTTTATATGCAATTGCCTTGGCTAATGGGGACGCTACAACTAACTTTGCTGCACTTAAACATTTTAAACCTATTCTTGCTTAAAATTTCATTGTCTGTCTTCATTCAGCTTGGAACCTTCTGAAAGACTTACCAGGCTATTGTTCGTTGTTTGCAAACACGTGACCTCTCTACAAGATATGCTACACTCACATGATTTTCTCTACTCTTGTACAAACTATTTTTACAAACATTTATTCTCCATCTACTTCATGTTAATCGAGATAAACATTTGCAGACTCTATCTTATTGCTAAGTTTCTTGTAGATGTAAGGGGAATACATATTTGCAACGGCAATATAGAAGTACAGTAGGCTTTAAGCATAGACATTACTCTTAATAGCTGGTTGCTATACGCAGCACCATTCTCTTTGCAACAGATTAATACTCTTTGCATATACAAGATAAAAAATGAATAACGAATTCCCATTTGAGAAAATAAGTATTGAAAAATTTAAGGAAATAACAAGCAATATATCAAAAATGGTTCACTCAACAAAAAAAAAACTCTATGACATAAATTGTGTATTTTAACGCGATCTAAATTTTTTGTGTAGTAAACTTTTGTCTCTCCCTTATGGTTTACCAGTTATACAAAAGTCTTTCACAATGAAGAATACTTTTAAAGACATTCCCAGAAAATTCAAGATACACATTTTATTTGTCGTAAAAGGATCTTAAATGTATGAATTAATCAGAATCGTTATGGCCATTTTTGAGAAAATTAAACTGTTCGAAAAATGTTCCATGTAAAGGGTAATCTGGGGTGGGGGATTTTCTTGAAAACCTTCGTGTCTCATCTCTGGAAGATACTGAACCTAAATATCAAGTTTGGTGTTTATCCGACTGTTCGTTTCTGAGTTATGCTGTTCACAGACACACATACGGAGATGTTTCCAAAAATGCTTTTTTTGTATTCAGGGGGTCTCATAGCATGTATTTCCGGTGAAATCTCGGTATCGAATTTTTGGGTGGAATACAATACTTCCCCTACTTACTATACGTAGTAGAGAAAGTAAAAATGAAGTGTTCGAGCGTTTAATAACGGATATCTCAGAAACAGCTTACTCCAGAAAAAAATTATGTTAGATACATTTTGTGTTTTAAAGAGATCTGAATTTTTTGTGTAGTACGTTTTCGTCTATCGCTTAACGTTTACGAGTTATATAAGATAACAAAATTTCTTGCAAATGAAGTGGACTTTACAGGCTCTTCCCAAAAAATTCAAGATATATTTAATTTCTGATGTAAAAATATTTCATGTGTGGTATTTTAATCAAAATTGTTAGAGCCATGTTTTAGAAAATCAAAATTTTCGAAAAATCTTCCGTGTTAAGAATAGCATGGGCTGGGATTATTTTCTTTAAAACCTTCGTGTTGCATCTTTGGAAGGTATTGAACTTAAATACCAAGTTTAGTGTTGATTCGACTTCTCGTTTTTGAGTTATACTGTTCATGCACACACACACCTGTTTCTAAAAATGCTTTTTTTATTCGAGAAGCCCAAAACATTTATTTCTGGTGAAATGTCGATATGGAATTTTTGGGTGGAGTACAATACTTCCCCTACTTATTATACGTTGTAAAAGGAATTACAGCTCTGCATACAAAAGAAAAGACAATGCAACTCAGATTTCTGTATACTAATGCCTTAATTAAATCATGAGGTAGCTTATTGAACACTATCATTAGCTAATCATACCTTGCTTTCTGTTTCTAATACTCCTTAATGCTTCTCTTGCTACTGTCGAAGTAGGGTGTCTTCAAATTTTAAACCATATTTGTCCCTCAGGTGCTTATTTCGGTAAGTACGGCTTTGGTGTTCTCGGTCCCGAGCCACCGGTCCTCGGGTCTTGGGGGTTGGTTTAGGATCAGCAGTCCTTGCCCGTAAAACTGCAACGTTCTTCATTTTTTGTGTGTGGACAGTCGTTTTCCGAAAGTTTCAGTCGCTGATCTGAAGACTTCTCAATGCTGCTACTGCGGCAACACTGGAGCTAGAGGTGTACAGCAAAGGAACAACCTTGGTGTCAAGCTAGGTGATTCACTGCAATACTTGGATCCTATTCGGTAGAGAACGATATGCAGTGCATATATTTGATAAGTTTCACGTAATGAAGTGTAAGTGTTTTTGAAAATAGATGTATTTGAACTGTCATTGGAAGTATATGCCAAATAAGATGACTTAGAATACATCTTGCTCCTAATTGCCAGGGAAGTTTCAACGTGGACGAAGTGTAAAAACGACAAAGACAGGCAACCAGCAACAGCAACCATAAAGAGAGAAACAGAGGAGCTTTCAGCTGAGGCAGCATAAATTGTGATTGTTGTGTGTTGGGATCTCCGACCGTCTAACACGGAACGTTACAGTAAAGTGCACTATGTTTCAAGAAAGTAAATGTACACTTTTCCGGGTCTGCATCATACAGGCGTTCCGTGAGTAGGGGGTATGAAAACTAAATCGACCGTGGTCGTAGATGTATACTGTCGTGTCACCATTTTAATCTGTCACTCATTTTGAAGATTTCTATGGCTATATTAACCAAGTATGGCGAAACATAGACTAAATATCAGAAAACAAATTGCAATTCTCGTGCTGCTGAGTATTAACTACATGCAATTGGCAAGAAAACGGAAAACACGTGTAAAATTTTTAATAGCACCAACATATATGTTATATATTGTGACGTATGAGCATTATTGCGTACGTGACCTGGGGGCCCAGATCGGATATTGCGCAAGAGTGGAGGGGATAAACCAGTTCTAGCATAGCGTTACCACGCCGAGTTAGCGTGGGTTTTAGTCAGTCGAGCCGAGTTACTGCTAGAGGCAAGTCGTATGTATGCGCGCTGTCCATACGAGCAGTATGGCGTCCCCACCGAAGCAAGGAATCAAGGAGGTAATGTAATCCCTTTTCATCATTAAAGCCATTTGCCATCCATTTTCATTATGTGTAAATTACTATAGTGGATAGTCCCTTCCCTCATCCACACCATGAAATAATACTATTACTAGGAACATTTTGATATATTTTCATAATTTCTCTCAGCGGCGTCCCCCGTCTGACCTCGCATAATGTGAAATATAACTTTAAGATCCTTCGGTACCAGTCGCTCTACCCCCCATTGAGCTAGTTTGATAAGAGGTAACGACAATATAACGCACATATATAGCATCTGCTGTTGTAGCCCATTGGTAAAACGCACGCTGTTTCCTGTGTGCCGAGGGTTCATGGTTCGAATTCCAGCATATTGTAAGACGCAGTAATAAACAAATTTATTATTCTCTTGCAGCTAAGTTATTACTACATGATTTCGAAGAAAATTCGAGGAGTTTGAATGATAGTTTTAATGGAGCCAACTTCTAAATCTGTATACAATACATCTGATCACAACAATAAGTTAATACATAATATAACAAGAAACTAATAAATTCTCATCTTGAGAAAGGCATACATAATTGTGTATAATGAACAAAAATTAAAAGGTATATTCTGTTGCAACTGTTAGATACAATATAGTTACTCCACTTATTATAAATAACAAAAATAAGGCGATAGCTAAGGATAATGGTGCTTATAAAGCAAACTAAGCAACTGCTATTTCATAGCTGAGGTCCCGGCATATATAAAGAAATAGATTAATTCCTGAAACATTTCATATTTATAGGCAATGTATTTCTCCAGGAACAAGTAACTTGAAATCTTGTTTTTTAGAACCTGTATAGTCGCTCCAAGCTACGATTACATGACTTATTCTTTCGAGCTTGTTTGCAACCAGTGCAGAACGCCGGTTTGGGTTCTGCTGATTAGGTTGCCATAGCTCCATAACGTGAGCAACCAGATTCACTCATACCCTGTCAAGTCGACGTTTTTCCCATTACTTTACCATGAAGGTCCATAAATGTTCAATGGGATTCAGATCAGGAGTTCTTGGAGGTCAGATTATTTCTGGATGCCTCGTTAACCAATCCTGGGTGATATTTGCGGTATGCACACCACTATTGTGGTGCACAAATAATGTTCTTCTTGTTCTGGGAACCCAGCACGAAGGGATGACAGCAAGGTGTTTTTGAGAATATCTACGTAGACTGCACTGGTTATTCCTTATGGCACGTGAATTAATTCCCCTGGATAGGATAGTCCCCTTAAATGTGCTGCAATTCTTCGGGGATGCTCTTCTAGAACGAGTGTTGAGGCGCGTATCTAGTTCCCTGTGGTCTACACAGACATAGAGTCCATGGCTGGTTGGATCGAAATACCTTCTCGTCACTTCAGATTACCAGATCCCAGTAAACCTGAGGAACGTCAATATTACGACGTTGTGACATTCTTGCAAGGTGTGCCTCAGTGACAAGGAGCTTAGTGGCAGAACGATGGGACGCAATACCGCATCTTTTAATCCTTAGGGTATGGATTCATATGAGCAAGCATACTCGATTGCTTTGTCCAGAAAGACAGACATGTGTCTTAAAGGTTGGTTCCTCACATCTTCTACCAAAACAACTGTTGTTGCACGAGGCCTACCTGATCGCCTGCATGATTTGACTCATACAGCTTCTCCCTCGTTATGACGTATTGTATAGAGCATTTAACATTTGGCTCCATTAAAGTTATCATTCAACCTCCTCGAATTTTCTTCGAAATCATGTAGTAATAACTTAGCTGCAAGAGAACTGTAAATTTGTTTATTACTGCGTCTTACAAGTTGTAAACGCTTGAATAAAAAGTGTGAGCACATGCTGGAATTCAAACCATGAACCCTCGGCACACTGGAAACAGCGTGCGTTTTACTAATGAAATACGACAGCAGATGCTAATATGTTCGTTATGGATAACATAGATGTTGGTGCTATTAAAATTATTCCACGTGTTTTCCGTTTTCTTGTCAATGCCATGTAGTTAATAGCTCAGCAGCAAGAGAATTGCAATTTGTTTTCTGATATTTTTGAAAGAATGTATAGGTTGGGTGGAATTCAATCTCGGCTAGTGGACTGACGTGAAGTATGGTGAGCCTTCGCAAAAGACTGATGGGTGTGTTGTTATTTTTCTTTATTTATAGTCGCCTTGACTACTAGGTCATATCGCGACTTTATCCATATATACGAGTTTGATAATAATACACTGAGTAATTTACATTGATTAAATAATGCAATAACTATAATATATTGTTACAAACATATCTTATATTATTAAGCCTTGGGCACAGCTAGAACGTTATAATCTATTACCTATTATACGTTTTTATTTGATGTGTTATATTTAAATCTTGTTATACAGTTTGATGTCTTTCAAGAAAAAAATAATGTTTTTGAAATGAGTAGGGTTGCTTAAAGCTAAAATACATATCTTCAGGAATGTTATGTCTTCTTCTCCCCATGGTATAACTTCTGTATTTAGAGATTAGATGTCGATGGAGATACGGCAATTGCAGTTCTGGCAGTGAGGAGTATTTTCTTTGGCGAGTAAGAAGGAATGGGTTAGGCTTGAATGGCCTATTCGTAAACGTGATACAATCAGTTCATCTTTTCTTTTTAGAGTCTCCAATGTGCAGGGTTTTGTGTAGCCTTTCCTAACTATGTGGAGTTTGCTTGATGTTTTAATAGTCCAGTCTTACTTCCATTTCACAGCTAGTCTGATAAAAAAATAACTTTGAGCATCTCTGTAGGGCACTGGAAATTCTTCCAGTGGGGGTAGCAAAGTTGCTTTTTTAGCCTCCCTATCTGCTTCCTCATTTCCTGATATTCCACGTGGGACGGAATCCAGAAGAATATATCTTCTTGATTATTTGTAGTAATTTGGTTGTAAAGCCTATAGATATCCTGGATTAATGTTAAATCATTAGAGCGGTCTCGGATACTCTGAAGAGTGCTTGGTGAATCAGTTAGTATTGCAACTGAGGTAAATTAAATCAAAGCTTATTTGTGTTGATGGCAACAAACCCTTGAACTGACCCACTGAAGCTTGGTGGACATGTTAGACCTGTGCATGTTAAAGTGAGAGATTTTCCGGAAGAATCTTCTGAGTAGAATGGAATTTAGTAAACCAGTGTATTCATTCATTATTGTCTGCTTGTTCTAAATTTTCTTAAATATTTTGCTACAAAGGCGGCGCCGTGGCCGAGTGGTTAGACCGCTCGCCTCCCACCGAGGCGGCCCGGGTTCAATCCCAGGGACCTGCATGTGGGATTTGTGGTGACGAAGCGGCATCTGGGCGGGTTTTCTCCGGGTTCTCAGGTTTCCCCCGCCATTCATTCCACCAATTGCTCCATCATCACCTTTCCTTTCATCCATTTCACCATCATTTCGTTTCATCTACTTCCTTCATCCCATACCAGGCATCGGGCTGATCCCCCATCCTGGATGTTCTGTCTGATCCATGAGTGTCTGCTCCTCAACGGGCCTCTGACCTCGGGCACCCGCCTGTAAGTCCTGGGAGGTGTAAGTCCTACATAAGAGGAGGGTTAAACAGGTAATGAATGAATGAATTTTGCTACAACTGTTAACTGAATTAGAATGCATAATTTTGTATATTTCATTGTTGTTCCTTCCTGTTGTTCATTGGTGTTCAAAGTGTGTATTCCTTTTTTACCAGGATAGGGATAAATATGTAGCCACTGAGTGGCGTTAATGACCCCAGCAGTTTTGCGCCACCCAAAACGCTATTACTACTACTACATCATACTTATTTACAGAAATCACAAGGGCTTCCACCTTTTCTCAGTGGTTCCTAACTTGATGGTTTATTTATTAAGGCCCATCTGTCTGCTCATAAGTGACAGTAACAGGCACTGATCAGTGCTAACCTTATTATAAGTTGTGCTGAAAGCGTCATCCATCTGCATTGCCACATTCCTGGCATTCCCTGTCGTCACGAGGCTGTAATTCATGAACTACATGTAATCATTCTGAAGGGTTTCAGTTTTAGAATTTTAGCAGCTCTATAAGCCCAGATTTTTGAAACGCAAACCTGCTGTGCATCACATTTATGATACCTATTTCGAAAGCGTTCGAATAATTAGCCAATTTCATTAATTGTTTTCTTGTTAGAATATTTTCTTTTTTGCTTCTTAGGTTAAGAATGATCCCATTGTTCTAAACTTCTTAACCAGACATTGTTACATGCTGGGTAGAGGCCTAAAGGTTCAAATGGAAAATTAAATTAATTTTTAGTACCCAGCGCGTACACTGACGTGAGGTATACTCTTTTATCCGCGGATCACCCAAAAGTGGTGTGAAGGATAAGAGGAAGGCGTGGGTTTTTCACTGTACAAAATCCATAACACAAATCTACTTACACTACCAGATTTATTTCCCAAACATTTGGAATTCCTACATTATTAAATATGAAAGGTAAGGGGAGATATCCACCCATCCAAAGGCCGAATTGCACGCGCGATCCGCTTCGCTCGGAATCCTAAGAAAGATAAGCGCTATATCCCCACCAATCGTGGCTAGCAAAATCTGCCAGCCAGGAGTGACGTCACGAAAACAACAATTTATCTGGTAATAATTTAAACAATAATATGTCTGGCAATGGCAATGTAACCCACAAATTATTAATATACCACAATATAACACTTTCTCTAATTGGAAGTGTAATGCCAGGAAATACACGCATGATTCGGGTTTTACTATGCATCGTACATAAAAATTTTGGTTCAAGCTTGAACTTCACGGTAGGCATTTCAGTGGAATAGTAATACTAATCTAACTTAATTCACACACAGTACTGATATGCTGAATAAACTTTCGCTTTTGAGATGCACAATGAACAAGTTAGTCTTTACAGCTCGAACAGAAGGTAGAAACTAACACAGTATTGCGCAGCTGATAAACGTAGGCCTGAGTGGGTCGTTCACCGCTAGCGCGCTAGGGAACATACGAGGTCACCGCAGTACTAGCGAGCTATGCATATACGCGATCTGGGGCCCGGCCATAAATCGAATGCATGATATTTTAATCAAAATCGAAGAGCCATTTTTGAAAAAAATAAAAATTACGAATGAATTACATGAAAAGGTTGTATGGGGTGGGGTATTTTCTTGAAAATCTTGGTTTCGCATCTTAGGAAATTGATTGGATTTTGATGAAATCTCGACATGGAATTTTTGGATGGGATACAATAATTCCTCTGCTCATTGTAGGTATGTATTAGAAATAGTAAAAGTCTTTTGCTCACTGTTCCACAAATATATCTACTACTAGTAAATGCAGCCAAAATCTAGTTATTGTTTCATTACACGTTTCATTAAATGTACTAGGTCAGTTTGTTCCAACTCTGCTCAGCAATTTAAACAGTGGTTTAATAATGATATCTTAATTATGTCAAAAATGCCATAGTGTGGAGCAATTGTTCAAAACAACAGCAACAATAATAATAACAATAAATCTTGTGTTACATTCACAAGGCTTCTTCTACCCTCTATAGCTTATTACTTGGTATACGAACTATACGATCGCACGCCGTAAGTTTCTTTTCGTATCTAATCGATTTTAATCGAGATAAATCTTTGCACAAATAGCTACTTACGCATTTCATTATAGATACAAACGGAACAGCGATAGTCAAATGTTTAAGAATTGGACGCTGTATGCTAGCCTTAAAATTCCATACTGTTTCTATGTGAACGTGAGGAACAACTAAAAATCGATAGAACCTGAAAAGGATAACTAAGTATTGAACAATTCGAACCATTAATAGCGGATATCTCTGAAATGGCTGATGACACAAAACATTATTTGAAATAAATTGTGTGTTTTAAATTGTGTAGTGAGTTTTCGTCTATCGCTTAGCGTTTACGAGTTACACAAGATTATATAAATTTTAATTATCATCTAAATATGTTAGCCATTTTTCAGAAAAATGTAATTTGGGGTGGAGAGGGTTTCTTTAGAAGGTAATCATAGTAACAATAATTTTAATAGTAATCGCGTGGCACTACAGCCTATGAAGGACCTAAACCTGCCAGCCCACATGCGCACGTCAGAGGTAGACGGTGATCCAACCAATACGGGAAGATGGTGCGGCCAGCATCACGTATTTCCCAACCAAAATGTTGGCATCCGTAGCTGGGAATGCTGCCTATCGCTGCTCCTTACTTTCCTCACGATGCTGAGTGGGCACAGGGAGACATAAAATCCACCTTGTCATCGGTAGGTTCAAACCGGGCGTATTCCGTGGCCGGAAAACACAGCACCACGCATAGCCCATAGTGGCAAGGTCAATACTAATTTTGGTATTTTTACGTACATTTTTATAATTTTCTTTTTTTACTCAGGGGCTTTAAACATATATTTCGGCTGAATTCTCAGTATCGAATTTTTAAATGTAATACTATAGGTTTTCTACCTACTATATACTTGGTACAGAACGTAAAAATACCTCGACAACTAGTTTAAAATACGAAGGAAATTTTGCGTACATGTTGTAAACTATGCTGGTTGCTTTATTAAAATTTCAAATGAACTGAGCTGAAACTGTGGATTTTATAAATTGCATTAATGATTATCCTTATATATAAAGTTTGGTATTTAATCCAATATATATGCAGTAAAATGTCAACATTGCAGGCAGAATACAATATTTTCCCTTACAAAGGATATGAAAAGGTGGGTGACAGAAAATAAAAACCTTGCTGGTTTTGTCCTCGCTTAAGGTCATCAGCAACAACTCAAAGGCCTATTAATCGAGAAGAGGTATTTCATATAAAAAACCTAACTCAGTACCACAACTGACATAAGAAGAGAGGGGAATATGTCCATGTTTTCTTCTGCTGTAACCTTCAGGTTTGAATTTGAATCTTGGGTGACAGATGTTTTCAACCTAAACCTTAGAGATTTCTCTCGGCATGAAAATCAAGGACCCATGTCACGTCAACAGTTGAAGCCGTACTAAAGATATCTCCCACAAGTGCATTACATCTCAGATGCTTCTGCAAGTTTCTAGAAATGTCCTTAGTATTCCTTGAATATGTCTTGAACAAATGTTGCTATCAGATCACGAAGTTTCAAGATTCTTTCTATATGCTACCTTACTGATATAGTTCTGAACCTACTTAAGTGTAAAATTACGTCTGATTCTTAGGTTTCTTTGCTTTTTCTACTACGTATGTGGTAGGTGCAGGAAATATTGCGTTCCACCAAAAATTCTATGTCGTGAGGCCTCCTGAATAAAATAACACTTTTAGACAGTATATACACTCCCTCAAAAAAGTATGCATCTGCACTGTAAAAAAATTGAGCCGCCAAATTAATGGAGGGAAACATTTAATTTTGTTGAACACTAATGAAATGTTCATTTTATCAGTTTTATAAATTTTTCAACATATGCCAAAATTGCAACTCTTTTGTATTTGGTGTTTTCAAAATTATTTTACAAACATTGAGTAGAGCAACCTTTTGTGTAGCACTTGATATTGCGGTAAAAATAGGATTTTATTTGAGGGAGAAATAAAATGTCAAAGTTGGGAATTTTAAATGCTTTGCCTTAGTTCCTCATTTTCGGTTTACATTTTACGATTTCACTAATTATTTTTCCACCAGTTTAAGTCAAATTTCGATGAAAATGTGTGGATGTATGCACAACAATTTTTGACCCAATGCATGAAAAGCAAAGTTGAAAACACCACGTACAAAAATGCTAATTTGGCATACTTTTCAAAAATTGATAACGCTAAGAAAATGCACGATTTGAAACACAGTCAAAACACGTAAACAGCATCACCATTTGGTCTACATGTAAAAAAAGATTTTTCCCTCCATTAATTTCCCTTCTAGATTATTTAAAGCTGTGTATGCCCACTAGTATGAACAGCTTAACTTTAAACGAAATATTCCATAAATACAAAATTTGGTATTTCAGTTTATCTTCCAGTGATATGAACCAAAGATTTTCAAGAAAATCCCCTGCGCCAAACTCCTTTTGCAGGAAACATTTAGAATATTTTTGATTTCCTTATTAAATATGGCTTTAACGATTATGATTAAAATGCGATATACTTAAATATTTCCTCTAACAGCCTGTGAAGTTCTCTTCAGTCGAAGGAATTTTGCATAATTTTGGGTAAAGAGTTAAGAGATAGATACAAACATAATACAGAAAAATGTATATCTCTTTAAAACACACAGTTATGTGAAATAACATTTCCAAGATATGCCGTATTATTGGCTCGAATTGCATTCCACCCAAAATATTGATATCGAGATTTCAACGAAAATACATGTTTAGAAATGCTCTGTATCTAAATAAAGCATTTTTGGAAGCATGTGCTTGTATGTGTATGTGTGTGTGTGCTTTGAACGGCATAACTTAAAAACGAAAAATCGGATAAATACCAAACATGGCATTTGATTTTAGTATCTTCCGAGGATGCGACAGGAAGATTTTCAGGAAAAACTCCGCACCCCAGACTACCCTTTACATGGAACACTTTTCTAAAATTTTGATTTTTTAAAAAATTGCTGTAACGATTTTGATTAAAATATCATATGTTTAAAATATTTTCATGGTAAATGAAATTTATCTTGAATTTTCTGGGAATGTCCCCAAAAGTGTTCTTCATTCTGAATGACTTTTGCATAGCTGAAAAACTGTAAGAGAAAGGCAAAATTTTACTACACAAATAACATATCGCGTTATACTTTTCTCAAATAGGAATAGGTTTTTTTTTTTAAATTTCCTGGACGTACAAAGAGAATGGAACGTATCACATAGCAACCAGCACTTAAAATATTTGATTATCGCTTAAAGTCCACCACATTCCCCTTGCACCTACAAGAAAGTAGGTGGAGAATAAGCGTTTGTAGTAATAGTTTGTACAAGAGTAGAGAAAGTTATCAGATTTTTCAATATGTTTTACCCTTCTTAAATTGGTGTCACTATTCAGTTAATTTCCGGTCTTTCACACCCAAAAGCAAAAATAGGCACCGAAGATAAAGTATAATGTTCCAATATCTTTATGATTTGTTGAGAATAATCATCGTTGCAAAAACAGCAACAGTAAAATGACTGAATTAGGTGATAAATTGTAAATTTATTTATGAGAAGGACGCAAAGGTTCACAGCAGTTAAAGAGCGTCAATAAATAAAACTTCATTTAGTTTTTTTACAGCAGATACTGTCACAATATACTCAGAAAGTATCATTGAGCTTACAGTTGAAACTAAAACAGAATGGAGTATAGAACAACATATTTTGTTCGGAAATAGAGTCAGGAAACATGGGCTTGCTTGGCTGAGACTGGGATAATGGCTACTATCACTTCTGTTATTCAGGGTTTATTTCATCCTTGGCTGTTATAGGGATAAGTCCCTCTTCAGCCTATCTTAAGGATATGGGATTAGCATTTGAGAGAAAGCGACAGTTCCTTATTTATTTATTCATTTGTTATGTATACAATGATAAGGTGTTTGTTGATTTTATTGTGTGTTTCCTTACAATTTCAGTGTGTTTCTTGGTGTTATCATATGATTATGTCAAAATGCTCAAGAAGTGCTCTTGTTCGTAATTCCTGCCCATGTAGTTTTCTCTTGAGGAACTGTATAATGTCATATTGGCAGCCTTTTAGTCTTAGTGGCGGTGATAGTTCAGAGTGATCAAATTTATTAACGAAGAAGGCATGAGAATTTTCCCTGGTGTAGCGAGTAAGAAACTTGGCTTCAAACTTTAACGCATTGTACTAAGATAGAACAATTTAGGATAAAATGTCTGACAGATTCGTTTGTTAACTAAAGGAGAGGGTAACAAGCTGTTCGGGAGGGGGAGGCGATTGGTACATTCTTACAATATGTTATGTAGCTCAGACCGGAGTCTATGGAGAAAGGTCAAGGTAGGAAGGGGGAGGATTAGTTCCATAGGGACGGATATTGTGTTTGTTTTGTAAACAATAGCGTGTGATTTCGAACAAGTTGTTTTTCCTCTTCTTCTTCTGTTCTATTTGTATGATTTTTGTTGTTAATTTCTCTGTTCTTTTCTTTCTTTCTTTCTTTCTTTCTTTCCGATTCTTATAAAATATCATTAACTTTAAGGTATAATGTGATGAATATAGACTGAAGCATATGGACTACAGTGTATTATATACACGTACGGTCTATTTGACCCGTACGATGTATTTGTTTGAACGTGTAAAATGTTAAGGCCAATAAGTACAGCGCTCTATTATCCTGCATTCTACTCCAATCTATACAAGATCTTTCGTAAAACTTTTTTGTAGAAACTATGTGAAAAGGTCATACGAATTTAACACGATTTTTTTTAATCGGAGACGAATGGTAAGCTGTGTTTTGAGGCAGTATTTTTAACACTTAAGTGCTATCAGTCTAATTATATAATATAAAATACAATAACAGCCCACATTAAAGCGATATGTGTATGTAATAATATATAAAATGTATGTAACAGTCATTGTATTATATTTATATTATTATCTACATGCATAATAATGTTATGTGAATGTATTACGTAATTCAACAATGTAGGAGCTGTGAGAATAGAAGCCGAAGGTTGCTAACAATTAGGTCACAATTCGGTAACCTTAAGGCAATTATGAATTAGAAAGTTTAATAAATGCTACTAATAATTCTTAGAACAGTAATGTAATATTTAAAGCAGTTTATAAATAGCCTTTCAAAAACTAGAAAAGCTTTAAGTTAAATAAAATTATTTAATTGGAGTAGAATTAGCCAATCAGAGACTTGAAAATAGTAAAAGTATAAATTTAGGTGGAAAAAGCCAGACGCTAGAGGATAGCGTACCCAGCCGGACGCTACTAGGCAGCGTTCCCGAACAGTTCGATAGGTATTCAGTGTGAGACATGAAAATTCATTACGGCGAGAATAATATAATGCTTACGTATTAAAATGTGCAATTAATAAATAATCTCACAGCTCTACGGTAGAATACATCAGTGAAGTGTTATTTAATCGTGTGAAGGGTTTACAATAAAAGGAGTGAAGTAAAAATTATAATTTGTGTAAGCCTTCAATTCTTTAGCCGCACCAACCCCTGCTAAGAGATAAGTGTTTCTGCAAATTAGTACTGACGCAGACGAGGCATACATACTATATAACATTTAAAAAAAACATTAAAATACAAAGTAGATTTTTTTTAAAAGTGGGGCGAACGCCACCGGAAAGTAAACGTGCGGCTACGGCCACCGGAAACTTTGTACCATACATGGGGCAGTAACATTTCTCTCAGTTTAGTATGCAAGCGAGATTTAGCGTAGGTTTTAGCGGACTTGAACGCCTGTGTCCAAGCTGGTTCCAAGCAGTAAACCCATGGTTAAAATTTTATTACCTTCTCTATCACGTACATCGTAGGCAGAGAAGATATTGCATTCCACCCTAAAAAAATCCATATCGAGATTTCACCGGAAATACGTGTTTTGAGCCCCCTGAATTCAAATAAGTCATGTTTGGAAACATGTCCGCATGTGTGTCTGTATGTCTGTGAACAGCATAACTTAAAAACGAAAAATGGATAAATACCAAGTTTTGTATTTGAGTTCAGTATCTTCCAAGGATGCGACACCAAGAATTTAAAGAAAATTCCCCCATTCACAACTATCCTTTTCATGGAACTTTTTTCGAAAATTTTCATTTTATAAATGGCTCTAACGATTTTGATTAAATACTATATATGAAAGATACTTACATGAAAATAAAATCTACTCGTATATCTTGAATTTTCTGGGGATAGCTTATGAAGTCCTCATCGATTTTCGTTTGTTTCTATGATGGTATGACGTTTTAAGGCCAGCATATAGCGCCCAGTTCTTAAACATTTGACTATCACTGTTATCTTTGTATCTGTAACGAAATGGGTAATGCAACTATATTAGCAAACCTTTATTTAAATTAAAATGTTGTAGTTAGAAAAATAAGCTCTAGTAAGAATACTTTGTATATCCACTAATAAAGATAGAGAGGGAGAATGTCATTTGAATGTATTAAATTAAATTATTTTTAATTTGCTTTGAACATATTTCGCGTCTTATAACAAGCCTAAACAAGCTAGATTGACCATACATTTTAGCGGACCTGAGCGCCTGCGTGCAAACTGGTTCGAAGAAGTAAACCCAGGGTTAAAATCGATTTTTATTTTGCTCTGAGCATGTTTTGCGCCCTTTAGTGGTTTTACTAGATAAGAAAGATTATTTTTAAGTTTTAATTTATATGATAATATAGGCATCACATCGCTTCCCTCCTCGTCTTCCCCAAGATACACGTAAATTTTAGCTCGGTAAGGATATCGCCTATACTTGTTGATAACTTGGTTGAAGTTTAATAGCCTCTTGAACAACGTGCGATATTAACTATTCCGAGCACGAAGTTAAAAGCTACCAGGCAGTAACCGCGGTGTTATTGTTTCAAGCCTACCTTCACTGGGGAAGAAAATGATAAATATTTATAGTCTTCTAGATTATAGCACATATAATATACAAAGCAGATGCACGTATAGTGTCGAATTTCTAGTGCATTCGTTTTCTGGAGGAAGAATAGAGTGGCATGCTATGCTTCATCATGGATATCTTTTCCTTACGTAATCGTTAACTACTCCGGGGACTTGAAAGTTTGTGGTTAATATGGATATGCAGTGAAACAAACAAACGTAATAGAACAGTGTAAAAAGACCTGAAGAGTTACATTCACATAACTTTCTCTGCCACTATCATTTATTACTTTCTCTATCACGTACATAGAGAAAGTATTGCATTCCGACCAAAACTTCAATATCAAGATTTCACCGGAAATAAATGTTTTCAGCATCCTGGATCAAAAAAAGAACTTTAGAAAAAGATCCGTGTGTGTGACTGTGTGCCTTGGTATTTAAGCTTAACATCTTCTAAAGATTCGACACAAATTTTTTTCGAGAAAATCCCTCCACCCCAAACTTCGGTTAAATTGAACATTTTTATAAATGCTTTATTTTCTAAAAATGTCTCTTAACTATTTTGGTTAAAACTTCATGTATTAAAGATACTTACATGGCAAATAAAATATATATCTCGAATTTTCTGTCTCTTCATCCGCAAGAAATTTTGTATAATCTTTTATAACTAGTGAACGTTAAGCGATAGACGAAAACGTCCTACACAAGAAATGTATCTCTCTTTGAAGCAAACAATTTATTCCCAATAAGATTTTTGTGGCATAAGCCATTTCTGAGATATCGGTTATTAATGGTTGGAATTGTTCAATACGTATTTTTCAAGTTATGTCGCCTTTCAGTTGTTTCTCTCCGATGTTATGAAAACCAGTGGAATTAAGGTCAGCATATAGCATCCAGTTTTTGAACATTTGACTATCGCTATTCCCTTTGTATCTATAACGAAATGTGTAATTGAGCTATTTGTGGAAAAGTTTATCTTGATTGAAATGAAGTAGATCGGAAAATAAGCTTTGATCAGAATAATTTGTATATCCACTAATACGCAACAGAGGACAGAGAAAGTCATGTGAATGTAATAAATCAGATATTTTTTAAAAATATGGTTTCTATAAACTATTTCTACAAAAGCTATTTAGTTGATGTTAATCGAGATAAACGTTTGCAGAATTGACTTTATTACATACTTTGTTAAAGAAAAGGGATGCAGAGAGAGAGAGAGAGAGAGAGAGAGAGAGAGAGGCAAAATATTAAAAAAAACTGGTCCTTATATCCAACCTTTGAAATTCCACTGTTTTCATGACCACCAAAAAGAAAATATCGACTTAGCACTTCGAAAAAGTATTAAGTGCTTAAAAACTACAAGCATTAACTGCAAATTTCCTGGAAATGGTTACTGCTTTGAATGATTATACATAAACTGTGTCTACGTGCTTCATTGTGGTAAACTTTCGTGAATGTCCCTACCCGTTTTACAAAATTACACAAAATTATTTCAGAATGAAGAGGAATTCACAAAATATAAGTAGTAATATATTTATTAGTTA
The DNA here is from genome assembly GCA_030765065.1 of Deroplatys truncata. NCBI lineage: Eukaryota > Metazoa > Arthropoda > Insecta > Mantodea > Mantidae > Deroplatys > Deroplatys truncata. The sequence continues at coordinate 164,315,156 of CM060980.1, forward strand.
TGTAAATAACTGAAACATATAGCATTTTAGTCAAAAGTTAAATACATTTTTGACAAAATAAAAAATAACGAATACTTTGCTTGTATGCCACTTTGCATCGACAAGCATTCCTAGTTCTCAGCCTACTACTAGTTCCCGTTCTGGTTCCCTTTTTGGTTTGTTGTTAACCATTTTTTAATTTGCCTGACTTTCTGGCGAGTATATGGAGAAACGCAGACGGTAATACGAAGCATTTTCGACCAAAACTTTTTAACAATAAATCTCGAAAATCTGTCTGATAAACTAACCTTTATCTTGGCTTTTCAGATGGTTACTCTCTCTCTGATAAGTTATTCAGGAAGAAGGATCAGGAAGGTTTGCATGTTAATCTCGTGCGCTGTAGAGTTTGCCATGAGTTGCAAGTGGCCCACTGCAAGAAAACCCCCTAGCAGAACTTGCCAGGCTTCCTGGAAGAGATGGATTTCATTTCCTGAAGTCATAATACTTTTCGAAATGGCACAGAGAATATATGCTTTTCATTCGCGTACAGTACTTTGAAATCTAGCGCACTTCTTTGCCCACCTACCGAAGAAATAATAAAGAGGCATGCGCTCATTTTAACTGCCAAGAGTCGAGCGAAAAGAGGTGACTGCCTGTTATGTTTCGTAACCATTCGTGTGCGTTGAAGCGAACTGCCTGATAACTTTTCAAGCATTAAACTGAAGTTGGTCATGAAATATAATAACGGCGCCCGTGGAAAGGTCAAGGCCATGACGTCACGCTACGTGCGCCACAAGATGAAGAATGCGATAAAATACAGACAGCATGGTGACAATTTGTTTGGCACGAAACAATACAGAATTAATCGTTTTGTTTGTGCGTTTTGACAACTTCATAAATGATTAAGTTTAATCGAAAGTGTCAATAAAAGGAGCTGTCATCGAGGCGTCACGTTAATTCATTTGTTTGTTTTTACTTGCAATGTTGTTAACATACGGCGGTAACATTGCCGATAAGGGCACAAAGGATATAATGAATGGCATGAGATCAAACTTACTCTTGATTAATCTGTTATGTTTTGCATAAGCTTATTCAAGTTTATCGAAATATTATGATGTTAAAATGTATTATTATTTTATTCAACTACTAAGTCGCTATTTGTTTATTCTCGTGGTCATACAAAGTCAAGTTGTCACATAATGACCCCGCTGTTTAAACATTTCATGGCCGCTAAAGGGGACTGGGTAGTTAATAGGGCTGATTCGAGTGTCAAAATATACAAACCTTTAAGACTTTGTATATTTCAAATTACTACAGATAGAGTTATGTAATCTTGGCGCAATATAAAACTAGCTAAAATAATTTTTATGTCTACAGTAGGAAATAAATTATTTATATGCTATTTTCATTTCATTTTCTGCGTATAGCAGGTAGGAAAAGTGTTGCATTCCACCCACGAATACTATATTGAGATTTCACCGGGAATACATGTTTTGAGGATCCCTGAATCCAAAACTGTGTGTGAGGGTTTGAGTGTGTCTGTGAACAGTCGAATCAGTATCAAACTTGGTACTTAAGTTCAGTATCTTCCAAAGATGCGATAGGTAGATTCTCAGAGAAAATCCTGTAACACAGATATTTACATGACAAATAAAATGAATGTCTTGAATTTTCTGAGAATAACCTGAGAAATCCACTAAGTTTTTCGTGGCATTAGCCGTTTTTGGGGTATCCGTTATTAAAGGTTAAAATTGTTCATTTCTTGGTCATTCTCTTAACACTCAGTTGTTTCTCGCGATTGCATTAAAACCATATGGTATTAGAAAAATCTGATGCGTTACACTTACATGACTTTCTATACTCTTGTACAAACTATTTTTACAAACACTTATTCTCCATATGCTTCTTGTTAATCAGATATCGAGATGTTAATCTTATTACTAATGTTCTTGTAAATGAAAGGGGAATTGGCTTTAAGCGTTTAAGCGCTGGTTGCTATGTGGAGTATTCCATTCTCTTTGCATTACCAGGAAAAAAATGAATAACGAATTTCAGAAAAAGTATAAGTATTGGAAAATTTAAGGCAATAACAAGCCATATCTCGAAAATTGTTTACTCAAAAAATAAAAAAAAGGTATATGACATAAACTGTGTATTTTAACGCGATCTACATTTTTTGTGTAGTAAAATTTTGTCTGTCTCTTATGGTTTGCCAGTTATGCAAAAGTCGTTCACAATGAAGAATACTTTTGGAGACATTCCCAGAAAATTCGAGATATACATTTCATTTGTCATGAAAATATCTTAAACATATGATATTTTAATCAAAATCGTTAGAGCAATTTTTGAGAAAATTAAGGCTTTCGAAAAATGTTCCATGTAAAGGGTAATCTGGGATGGGGGATTTTCTTAAAAACCTTCGTGTCGCATCTCTGGAAGATACTGAACCTAAATACCAAGTTTGGTGTTTATCCGACTGTTCGTTTCTGCTGTTCCAGACACACAGACACACACATGGGCATGTTTCCAAAAATGCTTTTTTTGGATTCAGGGAGTTTCAAAACATATATTTCCTGTGAAATCTTGGTATCGAATTTCTGGGTGGAATACAATACTTCCCCTACATACTGTACGTAGTAGAGGAAGTAAAAATTGACTATTGCTGTTTTCTTTATATGTATAACGAAATAAGCAACGTAGCTTTTTCTGCAAGGGCTTATTTTGGATTAAAATGTGTCAGACAGAAAAATAAGCTTCTGTAAGGATAATAAATGATAGATCCTAGAGTAAATCATTTAAATGTATCACATCAGAGTTTTTAAAGATCTCTTTCATTGCTTATAGACATAATTTTTACTTTCTCTACTACGTATAGTAAGTAGGGGAAGTATTGTATTTCACCCAAAAACTCATTACTAAGATATCCCGGAAATATATGTTTTGAGGCCCCCTGAATTCAATAAAGCATTTTTGGAAACATGTCCGTGTGTGTATCTGTGCACAGCATGACTCAGAAATGAGCTGTCGGATAAACACCAAACTTTGTATTTAGATTCAGTATCTTCCAGAGATGGGACACGAAGGTTTTCAAGAAAATCACCCCACCCCAGATTATCCTTTACATGGAACATTTTCGGAAAATTATAATTTTCTCAGAAATGGCTCTAACGATTTTGATTAAAATATCATATATTTAAGATACTTCCATGGCAAATAAAATGTATATTTTAAATTTTCTGGGCATGTCTCCAAAAGTATTCTTCATTGTGAACGACTTTTGCATAATTGGTAAGCCATAAGAGACAGACAAAATGTTACTGCTCAAAAATGTAGATCGCGTTAAAATACACAATTTATGTCATATACATTTTTACTTTCTCTACTACTTATAGTAAGTAGGGGAAGTATTGTATTCCACCCAAAAATTCGATAACGAGATTTCAACGGAAATATATGTTTTGAGACCCCCTGAATCCAAAAAAAGAACTTTGAAAACATTTCCCTGTGTGTGTGTGACTGTGTGTCTGTGTGTGTGTTTGTGTGTGTGTGTGTGTGTGTGTCTGTCTGTGAACAGCAGAACTCAGAAACGAACAGTCGGATAAACACCAAACTTGGTATTTAGTTTCAGTATCTTCCAAGGATGCGACACGTAGGTTTTCAAGAAAATCCCCCCACCCCAGATTATCCTTTACGTGGAAGAGTTTTCGAAAACTTTAATTTTCTCAAAAATGGCTCTAATGATTTTGATTAAAGTATCATATGTTTAAGACATTTTTATGACAAATAAAATGTATATCTTAAATTTTCTGGGAATGTCTCCAAAAGTATTCTTCATGTCAACGACTTTTACATAACTGGTAAACCACAAGAGATAGACAAAAGTTTACTACACAAAAAATGTAGATCGGTTATAATACACAATTTATGTCATATACATTTTTTTTGTTGAGTGAACCATTTCGATATATTGCTTGTTATTCCCTTAAATTTTTCAAAACTTATTTTCTCAAATGGGAATTCGTTATTCATTTTTTTGTCTTGGCTATGCAAAGAGTATTAGTATGTGGGAAAGGGAATGGTGCTGCACCTAGCAGCCAGCAATTAATAGATATGTATGTGCTTAAAGGCTACTGTATTTTCAAATGCCCTTCTAAATATATATTCCCCTTACATCTACAAGAAAATTAGCAATAAGATAGAGTCTGCAAATGTTTATCTGGATTAACATGAAGTAGATGGAGAATAAGAGTTTGTAAAAATAGTTTTACAAGAGTAGAGAAAGTTATTGATTGTAACACATCAGATTTTTTTTATTGAGTGAACTGTTTTCGAGATATTGCTTGTTTTTCCCTTAAAGTTTCCAATACTTTTGCTCAAATGGGAATTCATTATTCATTTTTATGCCCTTGACATACAAAGAGAATGGAATGCACCAAATAGCAACCAGCTGTTAAAAGATTTGACTATCGCTTAAAGCCTGCCATATTCCCCTTGCACCTACAAGAAAATCAGCAATAAGATTAACATCTCGATTAGCATGAAGTATATGGTGAATAAGCGTTTGTAAAAATAGTTTGTACAAAAGTAAAGAAAGTCATGTGAGTGCATCACATCAGATTTTTCATTTACCATCCACTTATTCAAGCGGACATTTCTGAAAAATTGGTCAACTTATGACTTTGAAATTTGGTATGTTGTAAACACATTTCTGATAATTTACATCGCAAATTTGCTGTGTATGTATCATATTAGTTAAAGAAAAACATTTGAAATTTTGTTTTTAGTAAATTTAATTTATGACTAAAATTTAAAATAAAAAACCAAACGACACTAAATTATTTAATTAAACGTAAATTTTCATTACAGGATCTCAAATAGTTTCTGAAAAATTTTCTGAAAATCGTGAACCTGAATGACAGCATGTTGAATAAAATCTGTAATGAAAATAACATCTAAAATTAGCATATAAAATCATTATTTACTATTAAATGGGTAATATCACTTTAATTATATATATATTTTGCGGCAAAATATCATGTAATTAACTGTCTCAATTTACAAAATACGGAGTTTAACAGTTTTTATTTTCTGAGCACTCGAAGCAGATCGTCTCCTTAAACTTGCTATATTCCCCTTATATGTACCTACAATAAATATATAATAAAAGTATCTCTACAAATTTTATATCGATTAACGTGAAACCGTCACATTTGTAAGCCCTTGTAAGAATAGTTTGTAGAATAGTGGGTAGAGTAAGTCATCTGGTTTGTTCTATTTTTGGCTCATTTTTATCCTTTATCATTTTTAGTTATAAAAGATATACAAAATTTAATCATTATGAAGATGTATTTACATGTTATTCATAGAAAATTGAAGGTATATTATTTTCCAAATTTGTGTCTCCGATATAGGACGCCGGGGTAGCGAAATGGTTACGTTTGCGGTTCCTGTACTGAGGGCCGAGGTTCGATTTCCTACTCTGGGGTGGTGATTTTAAATCGGCCCTGTCCACGCCTTCAGCATGTTCATGTGAAGTATCCCCGAGGCCCAAAGTGGTTCACAGCTCACGTTACAACTTAGGTCCTCTCATTCCACCGCCATCTCAACACCACCTTACCATCGGAGGCAACGGATTCCGCCCGCTGGCAGCCTCCATCTCAGTAATGGGTCCAGTCATAGTTGGGAGAATGAGGTATCATCGAAGACCTTATGGGGAGCGTTAGAAACAACGATATCTCAGATATTTTATAGTAGTTTTTAGACAATCAAAATCAGCTAAACATTTTCCAGTGGAGTAGTTATAAATTGTATATATTTACTTCACTTTAACTGCCCCACGTATGGGAGCCAATTTGAATGGGGTATAGCACAAATTTGTATATATGTTTTAAAGCACCACGTTGTGGATAATGTTTCTCACGTAATGTTGCTTACCTCACGCGTGCAACCATTTTGTGTGACGTCATTCGTTGGTCTGGCTCGTAGTTCCCTCTGACGTAGCAATTTATATGAATTAGTTTTAAGGTTATGTATATTGTCTTCCGGCCAGCTATTTAGGTAGGCATTTAATTCTTGCAGGGTGTGAAGCGGAAAAGGAATCTTTTATCCAAAAATTACTAGTGAAGAAATGTATTTTATAATGTTTTATTGTCGAGCACGTGCACTAACACTTTCACAGATTTTGTCTAGATAATCGCCATACTGAAACTGTTTGTAATAACTTCTCACTTTTAACTCATGTACTTCAATTTTTGTATATAAGTGACTTTGTAATATTTTAGATCTTTAATGATTTTCACTGCGCGTAACTTGACGAACTGAGCGGCCAACGTATAATGTGCGGACGATGTGTAATGCTTCGTGAATCCTGCCGAACTGGAGGACGATGTGTACTGTGTCGAGAATCTTGCCGAACTGGAGGACGCTCGCTTTGAATCTACACTATTTATAGGCTTACCTCAAGATACACCTAAAAATTATAAATGAATTACCATTGGCTAATAAAACGCGCCAACATTAGCGTCTATTTTACTATCCAATGAAAACCACTAATACATATTACTTTTATAGAATATTCTGGAAGCTTTTACCGAAAAGGCGCGAAACATTACGTAACTTCCTGGTTCCCGGTAACGATAAACAACTCACCCCCTTGCTAAAGTATTATGTTATTGTTAACAGTTTCAATAGCGCTGTATATTATTATTTACCAACAATAATTACAATTATTAAACCTCTGAAATCAATGTTACATAAAAATACATATTCATAATAAAATAATTATTTATATTAACGTAATTTGTGATACAAATTACCGTCTCATATGCCCCACTAGAAACATAATTATAAATATTTATAACCTGTTTTGAAATTTTATAATTTTGTTTTTAGTCTCCTAAATCTTGTAACACACGCTATCACTTTCACTTAACACTTCACACGCATTTAACACACGACATCTGTTTTATCTCGCCACTACTTACTGGCTTTGGTTTAATTTGTTTTGATATTAATCTGTCGTTACAATAAATTTTTTTTTTTTTTTTTATAGCAAATACTTTACCCTAAATTATTTAACTAGTGTTACAAAAAATGGTTTACTTTCTTATATTGTTACCAAAAATTTATCAATTCAAGAATTTTTTTGTAATTACCATACATATTTACCAAAATATTTACCCTCTACACAAATATTTACATCTCTTAATTCTAGGCACTGTGTCACATTTTCTGTTTGCTACATAAGTATTTGTTTCAATTATTTTTAATTATATTTACCAATTTTTTTGTTATTTTGTACTTTGCAAATATATTTACATCTCTTAAATCTAGATAATGCTTTACATTTTCTGTTTACTACACAAGTATTTGTTTTAAATTATTTTTACCATTTTTGTTATTTTGAATTTTATTTTAAACAATACTCTTGGAATTGCATTTACGTATCTTTACTTTAATATCATATTAATTTTCAATCTTTGTATTCTTAATTTTTTTAATTCTTGGTATTGTATTTACGTACTTTTACTTTAATCTCATCTTAAGTTTCAATCTTTGCATTCTTATTTTTCAAATGTTGTTACAGTTACTAAAATGTATTTATTTATTTTTTTTTTTATTTTTTTTTTTTTTTTTTTTTAACATTTCTCTCTCTCTCTTTTTTTTTTTTTTTTTTTTTTTATAATTTATTTCACTTTTCAAATGACATATATAAATAGTTAACCCTCTTACGTTCCAATACATTTCTCTGCAAGTCGTCTTCAACTATCCAGCATTTACTTTACATCTCATTGCTATTTACCCTCCTGGATCAAATTGTGTGTGGCTAAACATTACTCGTAGCCGTAACCTAACCTTCAAATTATTGTTCATGAATAACCTTTTGTATTCATATGAAATTTCGTTCCCTGATAATACTTGAAAACAATCTACGGTTTCTTGAACGACACATCTTTTAACGACTTTCATTTTCAACTCTTCTGCTATCTCTTTACTTTGAGAATACTCTGACAAGTTTGTACTAGACTGTACTGGACTGGAGTTTTCATTTTGAATATCTTGGTACAATTTATTTCTTTGCATTACTGACTCATTTTGTATTTCTGATATTTCCCCTCTGAAATTAACTTGCGCCTGATTTACATCTACATTCCTAACCTCATTTATCTCTCTTAACTCACTTGAAATACTACTCATTTGACTTCCTAACTCTGCGCCTTCTACATTAACCTCACTTTTAGTGTTAACCTCACTTTCTTTGTTATCTATTTCCTTGCTCATGTCTAGCATTTTCTTTGAAATTTCTCCTATCTCACTTACTATTACTTCTTCATTTTCATCTCTCATTTCTGGCATACTACTATCTAGCTTCGTAACTTTCTTTTCAATTTCTTCACTGCTTTGATCTACTTTTTGCTCTAATATCTCATTACTCCTACCAATATCTTCACTCAATTCCCTATGATCTTTGTTTATAGCTTCTCTCATCCTCTGAGTTAATCTTTGTCCTAATTTCTCATAACTCTTTTGCATATCTTCCCTTTCTTGATCTAATTTCTTACTAAGATCTTCCCTTATCTCCCTCTTAAACTGATCTAGTTTTTTATCAAAATTTTCATTAATCTTATTTATCATATCCATAATCATTCTAGTATTAGAATTAATATTTCCTGCTATTCTATTCTTACTTTCTGCACTAACATTTCCTCCCTCCAATATTATATTGTTTGAGCTTTTTTTTTTTTTAACCTGTATTGAATTACAGCTAACTGTTACACTATCCCCTTCCATCATTGTTTCTTCTGTATTCCTAGCAGCCATTGTTTATGTTTTTCTAAAAAAAAAATTACGATACCTTGTGATGCTTTCTGTTGATGTAGCTTTGATGTCCAGCGTTCTGCCCCATTCTCCTATGTTTGTATGTCGCTTCTGCGTTGTGTTGTGATGAATCTACGTTGTCTCGATGTTTTTGTAGTTGATTTACCCTGCTGTCTTGGAATCTGCATCTTGTAGATCGTTCCACTGCTGCATTCGCCTTTTCCTGGTTAATTCTGCTACTTTTCCTAGTCGTCTAGCCTTCCTTTCCTAGTTGTCGCTCCACGTTGATGCGCCAATTTGAGAGTGCTATAGTGTTGTATTTGTGTATTTGTAGCACCACGTTGTGGATAATGTTTCTCACGTAATGTTGTTTACATTACGCGTGTAGCCATCTTGTGTGACGTCATTCGTTGGTCTGGCTCGTAGTTCCCTCTGACGTAGCAATTTATATGAATTAGTTTTAAGGTTATGTATATTGTCTTCCGGCCAGCTATTTAGGTAGGCATTTAATTCTTGCAGGGTGTGAAGCGGAAAAGGAATCTTTTATCCAAAAATTACTAGTGAAGAAATGTATTTTATAATGTTTTATTGTCGAGCACGTGCACTAACACTTTCACAGATTTTGTCTAGATAATCGCCATACTGAAACTGTTTGTAATAACTTCTCACTTTTAACTCATGTACTTCAATTTTTGTATATAAGTGACTTTGTAATATTTTAGATCTTTAATGATTTTCACTGCGCGTAACTTGACGAACTGAGCGGCCAACGTATAATGTGCGGACGATGTGTAATGCTTCGTGAATCCTGCCGAACTGGAGGACGATGTGTACTGTGTCGAGAATCTTGCCGAACTGGAGGACGCTCGCTTTGAATCTACACTATTTATAGGCTTACCTCAAGATACACCTAAAAATTATAAATGAATTACCATTGGCTAATAAAACGCGCCAACATTAGCGTCTATTTTACTATCCAATGAAAACCACTAATACATATTACTTTTATAGAATATTCTGGAAGCTTTTACCGAAAAGGCGCGAAACATTACGTAACTTCCTGGTTCCCGGTAACGATAAACAACTCACCCCCTTGCTAAAGTATTATGTTATTGTTAACAGTTTCAATAGCGCTGTATATTATTATTTACCAACAATAATTACAATTATTAAACCTCTGAAATCAATGTTACATAAAAATACATATTCATAATAAAATAATTATTTATATTAACGTAATTTGTGATACAAATTACCGTCCCACCAGGTAAAGGTTTAGTTTGGGGTGCCAGAAGTTTCTTCAAAAACTACGCCGCCTTCGATGGTGTGTCTGACTTGAGTATGAAATTTGTAAATATCAGACTTTTTATTGTCTGTGAACACACAAAAGCATACACACATACACACATTTTTACTTTCTCTACTACGTATAGTAAGCAGGGGAAGTATTGCATTCCACCCAAAAATTCGATACCGAGATTTCACCGGAAATACATGTTTTGAGACCTCCTGAATCCAAAAAAAGCATTTTTGGAAACATGTCCGTGTGTGTGTCTGTCTGTGTGTCTGTGTGTCTGTCTGTGTGTCTGTGAACAACATAACTCAAAAACGAACAGTCGGATAAGCACCAAACTTGGTATTTAGGTTCAGTATCTTCCAGAGATGCGACACGAAGGTTTTCAAGAAAATCCCCCCACTCCAGACTACCCTTTACATGGAAGATTTTTCGAAAATTTTAATTTTCTCAAAAATGGCTCTTAACGATTTTGATGGAAATATCATATGTTTAAGATAATGTCATGAGAAATGAAATGTATATCTCGAATTTTCTGGGAATGTCTCCAAACGTATTCTTCATTGTGAACGACTTTTGCATAACTGGTAAACCATAAGAGATAGACAAAATTTTACTACACAAAAAATGTAGACCGCGTTAAAATACACAACTTATGTCATATACATTTCCTTTGTTGAGTGAACCGTTTTCCAGATATTGCTTGTTATTTCCTTAAATTTTCCAATACTTATACTTTTTCTCAAATTCGTTATTCATTTTTTTTATGTCCTGGACATGCAAAGAGAATGGAATGCGCCACATAGCAACCAGCGTTAAAATATTTGACTATCGCTTAAAAGCTACCATATTTCCCTTGCATCTACAAGAAAATTACCAATAAGATTGACATCTCGATATCTCGATTAACATGAAGCATATGGAGAATAGGCGTTTGTAAAAATAGTGTGTACAAGAATAGAGAAAGTCATGTGAGTGTAACACATCAGATTTTTTTCCTAAAATTACTTACTTGGGGTTCCAGCGGACATCAAAAATTGCATTTGTGATGAAATCTTTACGTCGAATTTTTTAGTAGAATGCAGTACTTCCTCTACTTAATAGTTGTAAACAGATGACAGAGAAAACTGTGTCACAACATGGCGCTGTCATTTGAAACTTTAAGAGAGGTGGTAAAAGCTAAGTTCGGTTATATCTGGTATTAAATTACACCCTTAATATCTAAATTGACGTGTTTTGTTTAAATAAAATTAAAACTAAATAGACAAAGTTTCTACAGTCACAAGTTTATAGAGCAATTAAAAGTAAAATAATAAGTAAACCCAAGAATGATTCGGAGAAAAGCAATAACATTATTAAACTATTAAGATAATTTTATTTGAATAAAAAGTTGTACCTTGAATCCAAAGTAGTAGAATTTATACATAAGTAGAACCAATATTATTCTTAAATAAATTCTATGTAAAATATACGGGAGTAAAGGACGGAGATATGAAACCTCTAATTCAGCACATGAAAATCGCTTGAAGAAATAGAGCTTAAAAATACCAAAATGATTCTTAATTTTAATTAATTCTTAGAGTCGTATTATTTCTTCAATGTTTCGGGAAACTAGCGCTTAATCATGTCACACCTCAAGTTCATATATGTGTAAATTTCGAAGAAAAGGAGTTAGAAGTAAAACTTCCGTAAAGAAAACCTTTGGTTTTGTAAAATTATTATAAATTTTAATTTGCGTTTTTCTCAAGTTCTCCGTACTACTTTAAGTCCTTTGGTCAGGAGGATGTCTCAATATCTAAAAAATTCTGTGTGATATTTACCTGAATTTTCCTACCCACTATCGTATATTTTCGTATAGCTTCTGGAAATAATTCTTAGACAGCTTACTTGGATATCCACTTTGCTGTAATAAAAGTTTTCAGAAATAGTTTTATTATACATGATATGCGTTGCTCTTCAAATTCCTTAAATCTCTCAATGGAATCACGAGAAACAACTGAAATAACGACAGCAATAAAATGTAAATCATGAAAAATTCTAACCAACAATAACGGTTATCTCGTAAATGGCTGGTGCCACAAAAAAGTTATTTAAAATAAATTGTTTGTTTTAAATATATCTACATTGTAGTACTTTTTTTCTGTGTCTTATAGTTTACCCGTTACACTGAGAAGATGGTTTGTTACGTATGAAAGCCAATTTGAAGAAGTTACATTGTTGTAGGAGTTGTATTATATTTCAGCTGTTGGGGAACCGAACTTTTACTAGTTGCAACCGCACGTATAATAAACAGTTTCCGGTAGCCTTCGCTCCAAATGTATTTTTACTGTTTCTTTAAGTATTATATATTTATGTTTGCCTCGGCTGCGTCAGTATTATTGTTAGAGACATGGATGTCTTGGCACGGTTGTGATGCCACAAGTAAGTAGGCTTACAGAGATTATAATTTTACTTCACTCCTTTTATTAATGCTTGACACGATTTAAATAACACTTCACTGATAGAGAGCTGTGAGATTCTTTTATGAATTACTTGCACTTTTGAACACGTAAATTATTTTTCGTCTCACACGAATACATATTTTACTTCTCGAGGACGTGTCTCGCGTCCGGTTATGAACACTGTTTGCAGGCAACTGAATTGATTTCAACCGCCTAAACTTGTAAATTTTTGTATTTCAAGTCTCTGATTGGCTACTCCTAATCCAATAGAATACATTCTTTTAACTAAAGCTTTTTCTGGTTGTTGATTGGCTATTTTTATAAACTGTCACTAAAATTACATTATTGCTTCCAAGAATCACAAGTAACATTTAAACTTTCTCAAAGTTACCTCATTGTTAGCAGCTTTTGACCTATTTCTCACAGCTCCTACATTATTAAATTACGTAATACATTCATATAGCATTATTGAACATGTTTACAATAATATCAGCATATGCAATGACTGTTACATACATTTTACAAATTTTTACATACACATATTGCTTCAAGCCGGGCTGTTATTGAATTTACATATTATATAATTTGATTGAAGTCATTTAAGTGTTAAAAAAACTGCCTCAATATTAACTTATACAAAATTCCTTATGAATGAAAAGGACTTCACATGCTATTTCCAGAAACTTAAAGATATATACATACATCTTATTTGCTATGTAAGTATGTTAGATGTTTGGTGTTTTAAACTTGTTAGAGCCATTTTAGTAGAATCAATATACACCATTTTTCCATGTACAGGGTCTCAAAACATGTATTTCCAGTAAAATATCGATATCGAGTTTTTGGGTGGAATGCTACCCCTTCTCTATGTACGTGATAGAGGGAGTAAACATTGTTAGAAGGAGCACCTTAAAGAAAGCTTCGCTATTGTAAAACTGTGGTAAATTTTAATTTGCGTTTTCCTCAAACCTTCCAGCCTGGGACTCGATGACCAGACTCCTGTAACCACTTAGCTTCTGCTTCGGAAGAATCAAGTAGGGTCATCTTTAACGAGCTGTTTGTTGTAACGCAATACGATAGAAAGTTTCGCGGGCCTGCTTTGCTTAGAGCACGAAAACAATGGTGCAGTTACCGGCAGAGATTGCAGGAACATAAATTTCAGAGACCGCAGCATTAAGGCTGTGGGGTACTAACTCTGCAAAGGAAATTGGATTGCCAAGCTTAGCGTACATGCTTGGGAAACATGGCAAGAAATGTGAGGTTTAATAAATCAACCGTTAAACAAAACTTATAGACTGCAACGCATTCAGCCTTGGCAGGCAAGGAATACAAATAAATAGAAATAGACCGAGCTAAATATATTTCAAATAACTTTTAAAGGAGAATCACTATCTGTCATATTACGTTATGTTCTTCTTCAATAATGCCTATGTCAAGATATTCCTCATATGCTTTATCATAGGCAATTCCACGAGAGGTTATGAATTATCTTATACAACTCGTAATCTCGAATGGGATTTAATAAGACTATCTCATGAATAAGACGCAACAGCTTATATAAATAATAATTACTTTACTTTGTGTTGTTTAAAATGAAACCATCATTGTGCTAGCTGTCAGATCGTGCCATACTGACTGATAGCAATCGAATGTGTTACGGATTGCTAACCAATGTTACCAAGTCACAATAATGATACATGTTTAATTTCTCTAGTAAGTACAGAAGGTAATTGCATTCCACCCAAAATTTGATACCGATATTATACTGGAAATACATGTTTTGCGGCACCTTTGAATAAAAAATAAAAGTTTTTTTTAATAATGATACATGTTTAATTTCTCTAGTAAGTACAGAAGGTAATTGCATTCCACCCAAAATTTGATACCGATATTATACTGGAAATACATGTTTTGCGGCACCTTTGAATAAAAAATAAAAGTTTTTTTCTTTCTATACTACGTATAGTATTGAGGCAGTATTTTTAACATTTAAATAATTTCAGATAAGATGTAAATTCAATAACAGCCCGCCTTGAAGCAATATGTTTATGTAATAATTTTCATATGCTTATATTATTTTATCCATGTGTAATAATGTTATGTGAATGTATTACGTAATTTAATAATGTAGGAGCTGTGAGAATAATAAGTTAAAAGTTGCTAACAATGAGGTAACCTTGAGGCAATAATGAGTAAGAAAGTTTTAACAGTACTACTTGTGATTCTTGGAGTAACAATAATGTAATTTTTGTGACAGTTTATAAAATAGCCAATCAACAACCAGAAAAAGCTTTAGTTAAATGAAGGTATTCTATTGGACTAGGATTAGCCAATCAGAAACTGAAATATAGCAACATTTTCAAATACAGAGTTCAGTTGCTTCTAGACAGCGCTCATAACTGGACGTGCTGCCTGCAGACAGAGTTACTAACCAGATGCAAAAAGTGTCCTCAAGAAATATAATATGTATTAGTGCGAGACGAAAATAGTTTTGCGTGTTAAAGAAAGTACAAGTAATTAATAAAAGAATCTCGCAGCTCTCTATCGTGAAGTGTTATTTAAATCGTATCAAGCATTAATAAAAGGAGTGAAGTAAAATTATAATCTGTATAAGCCTACATTCTTGTCGCATCACAACCCTGCCAAGATATCCGTGTCTCTAAAATAAATACTGACGCAGCCGAGGCAAACATAAATGTTTAATACTTAAAGAAACAGTAAAAGTACATTTGGGGCGAAGGCTACCGGAAACTGTTTACTATACGTGTGGTTGTAACTACTTCAAGTTCGGCTCCCCAATAGTTGAACTACAATAATACATCATCTTCAAACTGACTTTCCATACATAGCAGTAACATACATTTTTCAGTATTCAATGTCAAGATTTCACGGAACTTTATCTCTTAAGGTCCTCTGAACCCATAAATGAATTTTTAGAAAAAGGGCAGTGTGTGTGTGTGTGTCTGTGTCTGTGAACGCAAAAACAAAAAGCCGGATAAATATCAAACTTAGCAATTTAAGATCAGTATCTTCCAAAGCTGTAACACGAAGATTTTGATGAAAATACCCCACCCCAAACTATTCTTTATATGAAAGCGTTTTTGATTTTTTTATTTTCTAGAAATTGGCTGGAATTTTGTATAATATCGTATAACTGTTAAACGTTAAGTAATAGATGAAAACGTACTACACATACATGTAGAATCTCTCTAAAACACACAAATTATTCCACATAGCTTTTTTGTGGCATTAGCCATTTACAATAGACTTTATTAATAGTTCTAATTGTGCAATGCTTAGTCATTCCTTTGGTGTCATGTTGATTTTCAGTTGTTTCTTGCGATTGCATGGTAACAATATCAAATTGTAAGGTCAGCAAAATGCATTCAGTTCTAAAACATTTGACTATCACTGTTCTATTTGTGTTTGTAATAAAATGTGTAATGCTGCTATTTCTGCAACTGTTTATTTGGGTTAAAATGAAGTAGATAGAAAAATACGCTCAGTAGGAATAGTTTGTACACGGTAGACGGTAGAGAAAGTAATGTGAATGTAACACATCCGAGTTTTAGAAAAAAGTCCAATAAACGCCAAACTTTTTCAAGAAAATCCCCTAACCCAAACTAACTCTTTCATGTAACATCTTTCGAAATTTTTGTTTTCTAAAAAATGGTGTTATCGATTTTAAAAAGAATGAATATGTTAAGTTTTCTGGGAATAGCATTTGAGGTCCAATTTCATTAGGAAGGAGTTTTGTATAATCTTGTGTAACTGGTAAACGTTAAGCGATAAACAAAAACGTACTAACAAAAATGTAGATCTCATTAAAACACATAATTTAGTTAGAATGACTCGTTTTGTGGCATAAGCCATTTACGAGATGTGTTATTAATGCTTCGAATTGTTCAATACTTAGCCATTATTTTAAAGTGCTGTCGATTTTCAGTGTTTCTCGCGATGTCATGGAAAATGCATGAAATTTTAGTGCTAGCATATTGTGTCCAATTCTAAAACCTTTGACTTTCGCTATTACCTTTTGCATCTCTATCGAAATGTGTAATGAAACTATTTCCGGAATGTTATCTGGATTACAATGAAGTGGATAGGAAATAGTAGATTATGAAGGGGTAAAAATAGTTTTATTTTGCGAGTAGGAATGCTTGCGAAACAAAGTCCATAGGCGGAGTTTCCGTGGCATGAAAGCCTTCCATCGCAATAGCGTGTAACCAGGAATAACATTTGAATGCTGTTTCCGCATGTTGTAAGTAAACACGTCTGGCTTAATTTGAAAGCATTCCAAAGCAGTAATAGGTAACTTGGATAGAATATTAATATATAACTCATATATATGTGAATAAGTGTTAGCAGAAAAAGCCGAGTGAATATATCACATTGGATCTTTAAAATTTGTGTTTCATGCCTCTTCTTACTACATACGGCAGCACAGGCGGCTGATACTTTAGCTACATGGAATTATATGATTATTCGGAAAGGAAATTAGATAAGCAAATGGTTCAGGCCACAATCTAGGTTATTTCCCCGTCAGTTTCTAGGAACACTTGCAAAAACCCTCAGTTAGCGAACATATTGTTTACGAGCCCTGCCTTAAGGCTTCGTAAAATCTGGAAGCATTAGGGTCCCCGTTGTGTTGCGTCTGTTGTCCTCAAGTAATAAATCTTGCCTTGGCTAGGTGCTGAAATACTCCTCCGTTTTTAATCCATATCCTCACCTTCTGATTCAAGTATCTGGTAACCCTTCAAGATGATCTCAAGGATTAGTGATATTGCGGTGGTCCACTCGCCGGGCGGTTGCGGTTTGGAAACGGAGAGCAGGGAGAGGAAGGGCGAGATGGAGATGTGGATTATGGTGTCTCTTCCTCTCGGAGCGATGCGATCTTGATGTGCGTGTGTAGGTGTTGACGGAGACATAAATAGATTCTTGATTCCGGCTTTAGCATTATTGTTCAGTTTGTTATGATATGATTAACAATCTCCAATTCCTAGTGACTTCGCCACAAACCACTCGGCATAACCGATGCCGAAGTCTCTCCTTCGGCGCGCTGTATTTTATATAAACGTACATATTTCCATTGTGGTTACTCTTTAGTGCGAATTCACTACTCAGTTTTAATGTGCAACCATTCGCGTGGCGATGTTGACGTTAAGATAATGAGTTTTCGACAGCATGCATATGATTTTCAGAGCTTCTCTACATTGGATATTTGGCCACTCTCTTTATTGGTCACGTGTTATTTTTTGGTCATGTGACATTTATTTTATTTCCTATACGTGGCTTTAAATATTTTGAAAAATTATTATCGGAATTGCTCAATTCCTGGTCCTCCCTGCGTATATTCGGTCGCGTTATTTTGTTAGCAGAAATATCTTGTGCACTGGTTAAGGTTTAACAATGAGGCACCTACGCGTCCTACTCGAGGCAAGGACACTTGTGGTTGTCCGTATGCCTGCCCATTGTTAGTCTAGGTTAAAGACCTGGGCTAACGGGAGGTCCGCTGAACCCTTAGCTTCGGCTTCCAGGAATAGCTACCATTTTCGTTGTCTTCAGAATGCATTAATATTCTGAATGTATATTTTACTTACAGATATTGTCTTAATAACGTTTTATGGTACACTATGGGATTAAAAGTATCCGGACACCCCACAAACATACGTTTTTCATCTTAGGTGCATTGTGCTGCCACCTACTACCTGGTACTCATTAACCGCGACCTCAGTAGTCATTAGACATCGTGAAACAGAAGAACGGCACGCTCCGTGGAACTCACGGACTTCGAACGTGGTCAGGTGATTGGGTGTCACTTATGTCAGAAGTCTGTACGCGAGATTTCCACACTCCTAAACATCCCTAGGTCCACTGTTTCTGATGGGATAGTAAAGTGGATACGTGAAGGTACATGTACAGCACAAAAGCGTACAGGCCGACCTCGTCTGTTGGCTGACAGAGACCACCGATATTTGAAGAGGATCGTAAAGAGTAATAGGCAGACATTTATCCAGACTATCACACAGGAATTCCAAACTTCATCAGGATCCACTCCAAGTATTATGACAGTTAGGCGTGAGGTGAGAAACCTTGGATTCCATGGTCGAGTGGCTGCTCATACGCCCCACATCACGCAGGAAAATGCCAAACGACGCCTCGCTTGGTGTAAGGAGTGTCAACATTACACGATTGGACAGTGGCAAAACGTTTTGTGTATTGACGAATCACGGTACACAATGTGGCGATCCGATGGCAGGGTGTGGGTATGGCGAATACCCGATGAACGAAATCTGCTAGCGTGCGTAGGGCCAACAGTGAAATTCGGAGGTGGTGGTGTTATGGTGTGGTAGTGTTTTTCCGGGAGGGGCTTGCACCCCTTGTTGTTTTGCGTGGCACGATCACAGCGCAGACCTACATTGATATTTTAAGCACCTTCTTGCTTCCCACTGTTGAAGAGAAATTCGGGGACGGCGATTGCATCTTTCAACACGATCGAACATATGTTCATACTGAACGGGTTGTGGCGGGGTGGTTACACGACAATAACATCCCTGTAATGGACTGGCCTGCACAGAGTCCTGACTTGAATCCTATAGAACACCTTTGGGATGTTTTGGAATGCCCACTTCGTGCCAGGCCTCACCGACCTACATCGATACCTCTCCTCAGTTCCTCACTCCGTGAAGAATGGGCTGCCATTCCCCAATAAACCTTCCAGCACCTGATTGAAAGTATGGCTGCGAGAGTGAACGCTACCATCAAGGCTAAGGGTGGGCCAACACCATATTGACTTCTGGCATTACCAATGGAGGTCGCCACGGAACTTGTACGTCATTTTCAGCCAAGTGTCCGGATACTTTTGATCACGTAGTGTATATAGTATCTTAAGCAATAGTCATTAGGTTCTTAGCACGCATCATTACTTAAATAATTACTGACGTGAATGCATATTATTACTTAACCAATCACTGCTATAAAAGTATATTATTACTGAATTACGAGGGCTGATGAATGAAGACTAAGACTGATTTTTTTCACAGATATTTATTACTCCATTTAAATGTTGACATAATCTTTTTCAAAGTAGACTCCTCCTACTTGAATTCACTTTATATAGCATCTCTGCCAGTCATCGAACACATGGGTATGCCATTCTTTGTCAGGTCTTTGAGAATCGCCTTACTTTTATTCAGCACTGTTTCAGTGCTCTCAAATCTAATGCCCCGGAGCTTTTCCTTTAGTGATGGGAATAAAAAGAAATCACCGGGGGCAAAATCGGGCTATAAGGCGGATGTGGCACACAGGTAATGTTGTATCCTGGACTTGATTTGCGACGTGAGGCTGCGCGTTGGCGCGACGAAGTCGCCACCCATTCCGATGAAGTTCTGGACATTTCTTTGCAATTTGCTTTCTCGGTGTAGCCAATACTGACGTATAGTACGCTGCTGTAACAGTAGTGTGAGGAGAAACTGAATGCTGGTGAATCATGCCATTACACCATTCCATTCCAAAACACCAGGCCCACCTTGCTTAGCACAGAGGACTCGCTCTTCTTTGAAGTCCTTGAACCATCTAAACACTGCTGCATGAAGTAGTGCGACCGTATGCTTGCTTCAGCTTTTCGAGAGTTTCACAGGCTGTTTAATTTAAACGAAAACAAAATTTTGTTGCTGTGTTGTTTCTCTCGTGTCGCCTCCGTTTTGTGGTATGCGAAATTCAAATAGGGTCAGCATAAACAGCATTACTACCAACCTACCGACACCAGGATGCTGCCGCCTATGGACATTGTACATGAAACCGCGCTCTTTTCAATTATTCGTGGTAGAGACAGGAAACTATCAAGGAAGTTACAGGAAAAAATCCACCTGTCTTTATTGATCAGCCCTCGTAATTTTCGACAGGAATAGTCGGTTGCAATATAATACCTCAAAAGTGCCCTGCAATATTGGAAGTACTTTAAACTTTCAAGATGTAGTTTTGTGACATTTACTGGTATAATTGTATCAGATAAGAAATTTAATGCGCGTACGCTATGGTAGCTCAAGTAACAAGAGCATCAATCCGTTTTTCGGGTCCCAGCCCAGGCTATGAATTCTTCTCGTATCTTCCTCTATGTCTATACTTTACTGCCTTCTTGAGGATTCCTCTTTACTACCTTTGAATATATTCTTTCTATTTCATTCTATTTCCATATATTTTATCGTTTAACATTTTTTTTAGTTCAGTTCTAATGTTTTGTATTTCGGATACTATCTAGCCTCGTGGAGCATACCCTACGTAAAAACGCCGTTTTATGTTACTTCTATTGTATCTCCTCGATTAGTCAGGCTGCCAGATTTCCGATTCATATAAGAAAGTTAATCTTATAAAGCTTAATTTTTTTCCACACTTTGTTATTGTTTTCAGTTTTATTTATTGTTCCATATATTACATAGAAAGCCGAATTTATTCCAAATGCCATTATCTGCGCAAATGAATATAATAAGGTAGTTATAGTTGTTAGTTTTACAAATACTTCAAAGCTATGATTGCTTCCCTCGAATTCTAAATTAAATTATTAATACCCATTTGTTGAGATAGTTGCATCTATTTCTTGTATTGGTCTTACGAGGGCGGATCGGAAAGTAACACACATAATTTTTCTGCCTTGGTTTTGCAGCTGGAATGTTGCAAATTCACAGAGATATAGTTTGAGGTTTTCACTACAGAGAGTAATTTTTGTATCATGTGCAGTTCTAGCGAGAGTAGCAAGAACTACGCAACAAAGACGGCGCGCATGTTACTGTCGTCCACGTGTGAAGGGCAGAGAGGTGTGGTTCGATATTTGTAGGTCAAAGGGCATAAATCTAATGATACACGGACATGCGTGGCGTGTATGGGAATGATAGTATGGACCGTAGCAATGTCTCCAGGTGGTGTGCATTCTTCCTAGAGGACCGTGTGAACCTTAGTGATTCGCCACGCTCCGGGAGGTCTGTAACAGCTGCAACCCCGCAGAATGTCAGAGGCATAGAGGCGGCAATTTTGAACGACCGGTGTAAGCAGCTGCGAACTTTATTGCAACAGTTCAACATATCTTATGGTGCAGTGTATGATATTGTTCATGACACGTTGAAATTTTGTAAAGTTAGTATTCACTGGGTGCCTAAGAACCTGACAGTCAGCCACAAGGGCCAGCGAATGATGGCGAGCTTGGATCACCTAACGCGGTACACCGCGGAAGAGCATGCCTTTCTGAAAGGAATCGTCACTGATGATGAGTTGTGGGCATACGATTACACGCCCGAAACCAAGCAGGAAAGTATGGAGTGGAAACATGCTGGTTTCCCAGTGAAGAAAAAATTAAAAGTGACCCAATCTGCTAGGAAAGTGCTTGTGACGGTGTTCTGTGAAATGCATGGTGTTATATTGGTGGACTTTACTGAACACGGGACCACTGTGAATGCTGAAGCCTACTTTAAATCTTTGGTGAAGTGCGTCGTGCCCTTCGTGACAAACGCCACAACATGAATGCTGACGATGTCAAAATTCTTCATGACAATGCTCGCCTCTATGTTGCTGCAGTTCGTCAGAAATGCACCAGATTTGGTTGGGAGATGCTCCAGCATCTACCATACAGTCTGGACCTTGCACTGACGGACTTTCATCTGTTTGGTACCATGAAGAAATTTCTGGCCGGCCACTGCTTTGCGACAGATGCGGAAGTGAAAGCAGCAGTCCGCAGATGGCTATACTCCAAGGAAACGAACTTCTATGAACAGGGCATATTGACACTGGTATCACGATGGGAGAAATGTGTTTAGAAACTTGCTGATTGTCGAAAAGTGGGTAGAAGGTGTTAGTTCATTTGTGATTTTTTGTTTTTTGCTTTAACTATTAAACCTTTTTGTAAAAAAGATTATTGTGCGTTAGTTTTCGATCCGCCCTCGTACAAAAAGTTTAGCAGTTTCCGGATGTTTTCAGATGTTTAAACTTTTTATTAGGTAAGTATGTTTTTGTTAATAGAGGATATCACACCTAAGGTCCTAAGATGATAATCCTCCATGAATATAGTAATATGGCTCAAGAAACAGATAACAGCTGAATGTTAATAGCATCATTAGCAGCAAATGTGACCTTAGGTCAATTTCGCTTCAAAAAAGCTCGATGTGGCCAAGATGATGAGACGTACCGTATTAGGCAGGACAGCCCCATTTTTTGAGTCTCTGTCCTGTCTTTTTTAAGGTATGAACGGGACCCAAAAGTCTCTCTTTTGTATAAATGGCTACCGGCATAAAACGCCGTTAAACTGTAGTTCTCAAAAGTTAAAAATGTCCAGTTTTGCATGAGTTTGATGAAGAATTTAAAGATACTAACAACTGACAAAGTAAAGCACTGATTATTATTAAAATTTTCGAAAAATGTTCCATGTAAAGGGTAATCTGGGGTGAGGGGATTTTCTTGAAAATCTTCGTGCCGCATCTCTGGAAGATACTGAACCTAAATACCAAGTTTGATGTTTATCTGACTGTTCGTTTCTGAGTTATGCTGTTCACAGACACACAGACACACACACACGGATATGTTTCCAAAAATGCTTTTTTTGGATTCAGGGGGTCTCAAAACATATATTTCCGGTGAAATCTCGGTATGGAATTTTTGGGTGGAATACAATACTTCCCCTGCTTACTATACGTAGTAGAGAAAGTAATACAATTGAACGCTATCTACAAACAAATCGTAATCACTCGTGTTTAGTGTGAATGCCGCCAACAATAACGAAAACTGTAAACGCATATGCTTAAGTCAAAAGAAATTCATTCCAGTTGTGAGTTTTGCAGAATACAGTACTGTGTTCTGCATTTGTGAAATAATAACATAAGTGAATTTTTGCAAGCTGCGAGTGCTGAAACAATTGAAATTAATAATATACCACGGCTGTAAAGGAAGTGGGTTTTTAATAGTGACCTATAAAAGAAATATCTGTACATTAAAAAAGAAAAAAAAATCTGACTCTCATGTTTGATGCAATAAGTGTGCACCTACTTTCAGTATAAGCCATGAGGGCGATCGGATATATCACAACATATAAACGGTGAAAAACATAAAAGAATGATGCGTGCAAATACTTCTTCTAGCACCGTATTGACTAATTTTTTTTAAAGTGTAAGTTTGGTGATAAAGTTATCAAATTAGCAGTGTTGAAGGAGCGTTTGCTCAGCATAGGGTCCCCCACAACCAATCTTTTAGACCAATGGACTTCAAAACTTATCCAATGTATGAAGAATGACTCCTGAACTAATACTTATTGTTTGGCTGGAGTGAATTCAGAGCTACTATATAGTTAAACATTCTTTATTTATTTATTTCTTGCTTTATTATTAGTTTTAAACCGTCGTATTTACAACGAAGCTATTCCACATATTCTCCTTTGTTCGATTTTTTCATACATTGGAACAACAAAATCAAATAAAAACTAGGTAGGGTAAGGAAACATATATTTTGGAATTGGGTATAACACAGAGGACGGGAATAGCATGACTTAGGTTGGGAGGGTGGAAAGCTCGCAAGGTTGCTGATGATGATGGCAGGAGGATTTACCCATTATGCGGGGAACAAGAAGACTGGACGCATATTTTGGCAGCATGCGTGCAGACGGAGAGTATTAGGAAAAAATTAATACCGGAAGTGATTTTGGCTTCCAACAGACGGAGGACAGTCAAAACTGGCCAAGCTTGGGCACATACTTAATGGAAGTACGTGTACTAAGAGATAATTTTCTTTAAATATATGTGGAGGTTGAGCACTTGTGTGTGTGTGTGTGTGTGTGTGTGCGTGTGCGTGTGTGTGTGTGTGTTTGCGTGTGCGATTCAGAGTATTTTTCAATTTTATATGTATGTATATAGTGTGGTGATTATAGAAATAGTGGTTTTCTGGTCCGTTCTGCAAGTCACGTATACAGGCGAGGTATTTTTCTAGAGAGCATGTACGGTCTTATGATCCATGCGACTGTGTTATGCAATTAATGTAATAATAAGTGCGTAATAATTACCACCACTACTACTACTACTACTACTAGTAGTAGTAGTAGTAATTATTTAGTTTCTTGAAAATGGCTCAAATGATATAAAACATAATATTCTAAGACATGCTATGTTGGGGATATGGTTACAACGAATAACTGTATGTCTTTCATTTTTGAGTAAATTGCCTGTGAATTGAGGCAGTATTGTTAACACTTAAATAATATCAGCCTAATTATATAATATGAAATATAATACTAGCCCGCCTTAAAGCAAAATATGTGTATAATAAATATATAAGGTGCATATTACAGTCATTGTAATATGTTTATTATATTATGCACATGTACAATCATGTTATGTGAATGTATTACGTAGTTTAACAATGTAGGAGCAAGCTACCTTTCGTAGCAAACAGAATTACAAAGTAAAACCCGAAAGTTGGTAACAATGAGGTAACCTTGAGACTGCAATACATTAGAAAGTCTAATAAAGGCTACTAATAATTCTTAGAACAATAATGTAATATTTTAAACTGTTTATAAATAGCAAATCAAAAACTAGCAAAATCTTAATTTAAATAAAAGTATTCTATTAGAGTAGACTTAGCCAATCAGAGGTTTGAAATAGAGGAAATGTTCATTTTCAAGCGGGAGACGCTACAAGGAAGCGTACTCTAGTCCAGTTTAGATTAGGTATGGTACGTGTTCAGGTGTGAGGTATAAAAAATCATTGCAGTGAGAAGAATATAAAGTTTGCCTGTTAAAAAGTGCAAATAACAATAATCTCACAGCTCTATAGTAGGACACATTAGTGAAGTGTTATTTATTCGTGTGAAGGATTAATAAAAAAAAGTACACTACAATTATAATTTGTGTAAGCCTTGTTCTTTAGCCGTACCAGCCCTGCTAAGAAATACGTGTTCTTAAAATTACTACAGACGCAGCCGAAGCAACATATATATATTACTTAAATAAACATTAAAATAAAAAGTTGATTCTTAAACGTGGGGCGAAGGCCACCGGAAAGTTTGTACCGTACGTGGGGCGAACACTCCTAGAAACAATCTCCCGCAAATTGGCATCCATTACGTGCGTGGTCTAACAACAGCTTCATGTTGATGCAATCTGCAACAATTAAACTACTGCAAGTTTGACTCTCCAACAGTGGAGCTACAACAACTGCAGAATTCATTTTTCTCGTGTTTTAATTTTATATAGCTAACTGGGAATCATAAATAGACATCAAATACTGCAAAATTAATATCTTTAAAATAAACTTTCATGCCAAATACAACCAATGTTATTCTTTTTCTTTTTTTATTGAGAAAATGTTCCGTTTTCGAGTTTCAAAAATGTGGTTACCTAAATATGACCTAAAACGAAATTTCTATAACTCTGAAATTAACAGTTTTTATTTACAAACATATTTGAAGGCTGCAGGGGTGAAAATAGAGGCTTTAAAAGTGCGTCGGCGACTTCCAGAAGTTGGAAAGTAAAGTCAAAGACCGACCAGAAAACAGCTATTAATTGTTGTATATGAGGAAAAGGATATTTTCATGGTCTAACATCATAGCCAAGATGTTTAAAGTGAAATACTCGCACTACTATTTCATTTTCAAATATTATTTTCGACCTTACTGTAACTTTTCTACAAATGCCATTAATTTTGGTTTACGTAAATAAATTAAATTAAGTTGTATTTATGGACGCTCTTTAACTGCTATGGTCCTTAGCATCTCATTCTATATTGGGCGTTGCTTAGAGGTCTCTTTACTAGGCTTGAGGTTCTTTTACATGCCGTAAATCTACGGCACGGACCACCGGTTTTACTTCCCTTCCGAAGGAAGCCATGCAAGGATTTTTACGCCCGAAAAAGAATATATCGCCCACCACCGTGTTTGAACCTGCGACCTCGGAAACTAGATGCTGGTATGGTACCCCTGACTACGGAGGATGGCTCTTTGGTTTACGGGACTGATATCTTAAAGGCATAATTCATTCAGGTTTAGTTGAGCTAATTCACTGGTGTTTGTTTGTCACATTGATTTGTACACATTGAGCTAAACTGGCAACAAAGTTACTAAGAGTTTATGTGAAAATAGTTGTACCAATCTCCAAAATTTAGCGCGAAGTTAGAACTCCATGTTTCCGATATTAAAGCACTCACAAAAACGTGAGTGTATAATTCAGTAGGCCATAACGCAGTCGGTGAAGTGTGGCATGTTAGTGAACAAGGCTCGGCCATGCATAGGCAATTGTCCCTGTAGTTTATTTTTTTGTTTGTTTGCTTTGTTTTATTTAAACGATGTTTTTCCTCTCTCGTCATCCTGCATATTTTAATTACAGCAAAGCCAACATGAAAATTAATGCAGCGAAATCCATTTTGTCGTTTCCACCACAGTTCTGAATGGTTTATTAGTCATTTTTTTGTTTGCAGGAGTATTTAAATTGTTTATAATCATCTAACTGTTCAACCACAATGAAATATGAATTTGCTTGCGGCGTTATCATAGCTTTAGGGTTATAAAAAACTTATAAAGCATTTTATAATATATTCGAAGTCTCAAATTCTCACCACTTTCTATAGCCATTGAAACCTCACTTAATACTTTATATATAATGCTGTTCATGTACTCATATTACTCTCTGTGCATTTTTGACTAGAAACATTGTCACTTTGCCCAGTTTTTTAACTGTCACCTCTCACTGTCACTTTAGTTTTCTAACTTCATTTGTTTCGTAACGTAGCCCTACACGCTGGACGGTTCACTTTACTCGGGAGTCGAACACAGAACTCCTGAACCCGTCAATTCGCAATAGTACTCGCTGCACGTCACAAGAGTCGTCGCCAACTCTTGATGTCGCTCACTCTTGATGTCGCCTTAGAGCCTCACTCCCTAACTCACTTGCTCACTGATTAACTCAATAACTCTTAATACTCGAGTTCCATTGACTCATTCCCACGAGAACGCTCGCTTATATAATCAGTGAAATCTTTCCACAAATTTCTGGAATATTCTCATACTTCGACACACTTTCTGGAGGAGAGGGGGAGAAGAACTTTCCAGAAGATTCTATTTATCTGGATAGCGAGCCCGGTGTTTATACTGGTGAGCGATCGTTATCATAGCTTACTCCGACCGCTCGGCGCCGAGCTCCCGATAAGCTTGGGCCATAGACGCTGCATCGCAATGTTCTAAAATCAAAGATTCTATGAACAAAAGAGAAGTTCTCTCTCTAGAGGAAGTTTAGTATTGCACCCAAAATTTCCATACCAAGGATTTCACTGAAGTAAAATGTCTTGAACGCAAAGAAGAATTTCTGCTTTCTCTACCACATATATAGTGGGTGGTGAAGGTATTAAACCCAAAAATTCAAATTCGATATTTCACTGGAAATGCGTGTTTTGAGTCTCCCCTGAATAACAAAAGCAGCTTTAGAAAAAGATAGGTGTGCGTGTGTCTGTGAACAGCATAAATCAAAAACGATAAGTCAGATGAATGCCAAACTTCGTAGTTAAGTTTAGTGTCTTCTAAAGATGCAACACGAATTTGATTAAAACACCGCACATTAAATATATGTATACGACAAATAAAACGAACATCTTGAGTTTTCTGGGATTATCCTGTGAAGTACACTTTCTTTAAGCGATGGACGAACACGTGCTGCACAAAAGTTTAGATCTCTTTAAAACACACATTTTATTTCAAATAACCTTTTTATGAAATAATAATTCTGAAATATCCGTTATTATAAGTTCGAATTGTTCTATACTTATCATTGTTTTACATTCCCATCGATTTCCAGTTGTTTCTCGCGATGTCAATGAAATAGCATGGAATTTTAAGGCCTGCATATAGCGTCCAGTTCTTAAACGTTTTACTAGCGCTGTTATCTTTGTATCTAAAACGAAATGTGTAATGCAGCTATTTATATGAAGTAGATAGAAAAATCAGGTTTGTAAGAATACTTTTCATCCACTAATAAGCGATAGAGGGTAGACGAAATAATGTCAATGTAAATATAAGAGTTTTAGAAAGGGGTTCACGTGTGTGTGTGTCAAAAATGTGATTAGCTTCAAAATGACTAGATACTCACTTTCTATAGTTACAAACTATTCTTAAAACGCTTTTTCTTCTATTTTTGATTAATCGAAATAACCCTTCATAGCACATTGCGTTGTAGATATATCTTATCTTTCTTGACGTGGCGTATTTAGCAACGATCCAGAGGGGATATTGTACCTACGCCCCACGAGGGAGGAGAGATTAGGCGAAAAGAGACACCGGGTGGCCGGATTCAGGAGCGACGGTACAGCGATGACAGGGTCCCTAAGTTTCCAGAAGTAGACATCCCGGCAGAAGGACAGGTAGACCGGCGGTCCCGCCCTCACACAGAGAGGGCCAATGCCCCTCAAGGGGTTCGGATATCCCGGTAGCCAGCCGAAAGCGAGGAATGGAGTGAGTTAGACAGCCCTGCCATGCTGCACCGAAACAGTCTCGCCAGCACTTCAGATCCTTAAAAAGACCAACGGGATGAAGAATATATAATAAGATGATTGGAATTAAATGGAAGTTAAAGAATGCACTCCAGCATTCGTCTGATGACCCGGGAAAACCACCCATGGGTCCAAGTGGGTGGTTGCAGGGGATCAAACCCGCGATCTCCCGAATGCGGGCCACGAACGTTGCCGCCAAAGCCATCCCACTCGGTGTTGTAGGTATGAGGAGGATATAGTGGTTAAAACGATAATCACATTGCTGAAAAGAGGATCGCTTTGTGATGACTTTGAAATTCCGTGCCATTTCCGTTAGAGACATTTTTTTAGAAAATCAAGCATTTCGAAAAATGCTCTATGTAAGGAGTATTTGGGTCGGGAAATTTTCATGAAAATCCTCGTGTCGCATCTTTGGAAGATACTGAACCTAATACCAAGTTTGGTATTTATTCGACTTTTCGTGTTTTGGTTATTCTGTTTAGAGACACACATGGAACTGTTTCTAAAAAATAGTTTTTTGAACTCAAGGGGCCACAAAAATGCATTTTCGCTCAAATTGAGGTAACGAATTTTTGGGTAGAATGCAGTACCTTCTCTATCTACTATGTACGTGGTAGGGAAAGTAAAAAGGGCCTAGTGCACTTCCCTGAGGCACTCGGGCTTTAATTGTATAAGTATTTCATTGGTAATTAATTGTTCCTTCACACCAGCTGTGTGTGAAACAAGGTTGTAAATGTAGAATCAAACTGAAAAATCCATTGCCATAGCCAGCATTTCAACTACATCTTCCGGTTCCTATCCGGTTCCTCCAACCACTTGAGTTACCATGGCAGTATGACGGTAAGATATTAAATTCCCCAACTGAGTCCACTTTTTCCGATAAAACACCGAGATCTGAAATTATTTGAGATGGCATACCCTAATTCCAATCCAGTTGGGACATTTATTGTCGTGTCGCAATACTGCTGTGGTAGCTCAGGTGGCTACAGTAACGAAACATAAACCGGAGGATCCGCGGTTCAAATCCCGGCTATGCCATTGAATTATTCCGTCTGATTCTACCGTTCCAATTATCTTATTGTTTCACACGTCAAGATCTGTCTGATATCAACAAGCTGTATGGTTTTGGAAATAATCTTTTAATCTTTAGTTCCAAATTGTTACTGATAAGATCGAAACTAAGTCGGACAGGACCTATGTTTTGGCTCTAAACCATCAAATGGATTAATAGCTTGCTGGTATGCCCGACTCTGAAAATCAGATGCCGTCCATTGCAGCTATATAAAACCCATTTATAAAACTAAAAATATAACATATACTGCATTTATCAGCACGAAAGCGTGAATTTATTGTGAAGGTCCTGATCATTATCCCGAAATATAACTCAAAAGTGTTTCAACTAATTGCCCTTGACAAACACCTACCACAAACGTCGCGTGTGCTTTGCTGACTTGTTTTAAATGTAACTCAGCTTAACACGATCTTAATTAGGCTTTGCAGAAACATTTCTCCATTAAAACTTGTTCAGTAAAGTTCAACTTCTCCTCAGTCGTGGAAAATATACCACGTTGTCCAAATGTGACCGACTCGTGCCGATAAACTTCTAAAAGCTTCAATTCTGCACATTGGTGATGCTGGTATGACTATGTTGTCCATAAACTAACATAATTTACTGGAAAAACATACATTTTTAAAACTTGTGGCTATATTAAAATGTTCTTCAGTGAAATATTCCCATTTCTGCATTTTATGAATGGATTTGCAACTAGCCGCTTTTTCGACATTGTAAGGATGTATTATGTGATATTTCGGGTTGAAAATAAGGAATGGGGTTATTATTGAAATCGTCAATAGTCTAAAACATTCACTTGTACCTAAAAAGTAAGTGTTTCTCTGCTGGCTAGTTGGTGCAAATTTGCAAATGAGCAGGGAAAGGTTTTTGAATATGTAAAGTATTCTATAATTTATGCTAAGACATATAGCTCGCCAAGTGCACGCATTTGTGTTCGGATTTACCAAGAAGGGCTTTACCCCAAGGACTTACAAGCCAACGCCCTGGGTCAGTAGACTGTCGAGGAGCAAGAAAACTGTAGATCAGGCACCATCAATACGTAGCTCTAGGAAGCCGGCTTTACCTGCTCCACTCCCGTTAGCGTCTGTCGCAAGTAAAGCTGAGCAGAAAGTCGGTTGGTCTCTGGCCTCAATATGGCGAAGCACGATTAATTTTAACATTGCATTTTTTAGAAGGGATTCTACAATCAAGAATAATAAATTATGTAATAAAAACGTAGTGATTTGTATGTTCAAAGCCAAAGGTTGTGAGTGTGACTAGCATAAACAAATTCAGCTATAACAATAAATTACTGTACGATAACATTTACTGGTCTTACATCCAGAAACATTTTATTTGTTCTAATAAAGCTAATCTTCCTTCTCCTTGGTATTTTTCATACTGATTTGTGTAACAAGACGAATAATGACGCTGGAAATGAAACTTTTTATATGGATATTTATATGGACTTTTTATATAAGATGTTAATCTTATTATAAAATAAACATACCATTATTTTGTGCTGTAATATAATGTTTCCTGCTAAGCAGAGTTGAAACTAATTTGCATTGTTGATCTAAGCTTGACGTATTGTCTTCCATGTTAAATAAAAATTACCCGGCAGAATCCCGCTGCGCTAAGCGAGGGTTTCAATAACGTCAACTTTTCCCCTTTGTTCCTCTTTCAGTTGCTCCCATCGCGCTATGTGCTGAGCACCGGTCTACTCGGTGTTTGATAATAACTGCTATAGATTATAGGATATCCAGGATGGGTGATCAGCCCAATGCCTGGTATGGCGGTGAAGAAGTAGGAAATGATGATGACAGGGATGATTCGTGGATCAAATTCTCCAATCTAGCAACCGCGAAAAAAACCTTCAGTCAGATTTGTCGGCCTCGGGGTTTGGAATCCGGGGAGTTCCGAAAGCAGACGTTACCGCCTGAGCCATCCCGCTCTGTATATTTTTGCTTATAAGAGTTAAAAATATGTAAGGTAATTTTTAAAACTTTAAGCTACTTTTTGATTGGGTGATATTTTCCATGTCCTATAGCATGATTGTACAGTATTTTGAGCAGATGGGTTAAACAGTGTACATAAAATAATAAGCATTTGTTAGGGGTTGTTTTTAAAGTTGTAAAATAGCCTGAAATTTTCCTTGAATTCTATGCTATAGAAAGAATGAAAACCTTTATAGATAAGCCAATTAATGTTAACTTCTGTGCTGGGGTTGAAATTAGGGATTAAAATAAGAGTAGGCAAAACCATATAAAAATACTGCTTGATAATAAATTTCATAAAAATCAAATGAAAATTTATGGATATGAACATGGTATTCAAGTCTCCACTCCAATAACTCAAGTTTAAACATGAAGTAGTATTGCCCCACGTATGGCAACCAACTTGAATTTGTTTTGTTTACGTAATTTATTTACGTAAGTTACTAGTCTCACGCTTGGGAAGCCAAACTGAAGAAGTATTGTTCTTCAACTGCTGTTGTTTATTGTTGTTAAAGGTTTTACTGTTGTTTTTGTTGAAGCAATTTGTACCATGCTCATGTATTCCAACTTGAAGAAGATTGTTTGTTACATAATATACTGCTATGTATGAAAAGCTTATTTGAAAATGTATTTTTGTTGTTACACTCGAAATTTAAAAATATTATTTATTTAACTTTGTTATTAAACTGCTTCTATAGATACTATTTATGTTAATGTTTGCCTCGGCTGCATCAGTATTGCTTTAGAAACACGTTTCCCTTAGGTAGGGTGTAGTGCGACAAGAATGTAGGTTTACACAGATTTTAAGTTTAAATTCACTTATTTTTATTAATCCTTGACACAAATTAAATAGCACTACACTGATATTAAGAGCTTGAGATTCTTTAATTTAATACTTGCACTTTGTTAACGCGTATACATAATTTTTCGTTTCACACGAATACGTAATATTTCTTTAGAGAACACATCTTTCATCTGGTCGCTACTAAGGTCTGCAGGCAACTGAACATATTTCAACCGTCAAAACCCGTAAGCTTCTGTATTTCAAGTCTATGATTGGCTAATCCTAGTCCAATAAAATACCTGCATTTAATTAAAGCTTTTTCTAGCTGTTGATTGGCTAATTTTAAACTGTCACAAAATTTACATTATCGTTGCTCTAATCATGACTAGCAACACTTAAACCCTCGAACTCATTATTGCCTCAAGGTTACTTCATTGTTACCTCATTGCTGGCAACTTTAAAGTTATTATTCTCACAGCTCTTATATTATTATATTACATAATGCATTCACATAACATTAAACATGTTTACAACAATATAAGCATTTGCAATGACCGTTACATACATTTTTACAAATTATTACATACATATTGCTTCAGGGTGGGCTGTTATTGAATTTACATATTATATAACTTAATTTAAATTATTCAAGTGTTAAAATACTGCCTCAAACAATTTATCTCTGGATTATAACATATCTTAGCACTAAAAGAGGGATCGGGAAATATAACCACTGTCCCTGTGTTGTGTCCAAATTTGAGACGGTGGTATAAGCCATAAAGCAGCAGTTTGTGAACGCCTGGAGAGATACACAGCAGTAATATTAATTTGCTTTTCAATATGTGAAGGCAAATGTTTGCAACCCTAAACACTGTTTTCTGTTCATTATTTGCTACTACTTTCTGTTTTCGATTCCAACTTATTTGACTTTATACTATACAACACGTTGATAACTCGCTTTAACTTGACCCTAATTGTAGGTTCGCATTTAAAAAATTACACTGACCCTGAAATGACTATCATAACGTCCTCCAAACAAAACACACGAATGGCATTTACTTTCCTCCATGATATCGAATAACTTTTATACAAGACATTTCTTTCTATAGCGCTTAACATAAATGTCCACCCTGTATATTCAAAATAGCTTTTTTGTAGTATAAGCTATTTCTGAGATATCCGTTATTAATGGTTAGAATTATCCACTACTTGGCCATTCTTTTAAGATCCTGTCAACATTCAGCTGTTTTTGGCGATTCCAATGAAACGGTACGGAATTTTGAGGACACCATATAGCGTCCAGTCCTTAAACATTTGATACGCTGTTCTCTTTGTATCTATAATGAAAATAAGTGTAATGTAGCTATTTATGTAAAGATTTATTTTGATTAAATTGTAGTTGATATAAAAATATGCTTTAGTAAGAATACGTGAATGTATCATATCAGATTGTTTGTTGTGCTGCAACATGTTTGACTACTGGTGCTTTGCGTCTGGTATCCTTATCTTTGGTTAAATCCATTCTTCATTGCCATATCATAGGCTGTGATAATTCATTCAGTACTGACATATCTTTAATGGAACATTCTGGTACCAAATGGACATTCTTCCCTAATCAACCAATTTAAATGAAACATTTAGGTTAAATTGCACCTGCAATGATGAATTGTTGGTATAAGTTTCACTTATATAGATTGAATAGTTTTGTAATCAAACATTATTTAATTTGGCCTTAGATGCGGCTTCTTCGCCAAATGATTTTTAAGCCGATCTTCGTATTGTTTAGGCATTAATGATGATTTAAATTCGTAAAGAATCATAGCCCGTAAAATGTTCTCTGGCCAAATTCAATTTACGGTGACACAAAATATTTAAATTGTGGTAGTTAACAAACTATTGGAGTAAATCGAACAAATCACAATGTAATATACTCGAAAACATTGGAAAATAGTTGTGAATATAAACAAATTTCATTTTTTTAGAACCATTGCATTCTAAAAATATTCACAATAACCTCGTACGACGTTAAATTCCCCAACTTACTCGCGAGTCAGTATTAAACTGTTTTATTTTTAGGTTAGCTTGTGTTTGTAAATCAAAGTAGTGAATAACACCAACATATGTGCCTAAAGCTTATCAACCGGTGGTGTGATGGAAGTACTCACAAGCGTTATGAAAAGAAAGCTAAAAAAAATACTAATTTTATGAAATAGAAATTGTAAATGCTGTAAAGCACGTTTTAATACCATATGCAACAGTATGTTTATATTAAACATAGTTACATGAATTAAAATAACATTATTTTCTTTTACTTTTGTTGTTAACATCGTTGCAATTCATCATTCAAAAATTATCAGTCATCAGAAACGGCTCTGCCCCCTATAATTCGCTTAGGCGGGTAACAGTGGTGCGAAAAAACGATGTATGTAAAATTTTAGAGTAGAAAGGCAGTAAAAGTAAGGAATTTGAGAATAGGGAGAAGCGATCGCAGAAGCTTTTTTACTGTGCTATGTGCTTCAACATTAAGTCAGTCAAGTTAGGGTCTCCAATTGTGAAACCTGTTTGTGGCGTGTCAGATGCAGACATGCTTTCTTGTACTAGTCGGCCGAGATATGCGTGCGTTCGTTGGAAAGAGGAACTTAACAGTTTCGGAACGAGTGGGCGAAGCATCGAAAGACAATCAGGTGAAGAAAATGTCCTCCGAGTTGCATTTACTAGCGAGGCTGAGGCCTGTAAATGTAGAACTGTTTTCATTGTGCAACTGTACATTCCCCTATCGCCTTGCCCGTCACTCTCCTCTAATTCATACAGAGGCATTCTCCTCCAAGCGCACTCGTAGCTGACTGATATACTACTAGTCACTGTCGCTAAGTGTGGCCTATTGTGATGATATTAAGTCCACTGGATGGTACGGTAATACCGTCTTGATCAGTACAGTACGCGTTAGCTTCTCATTTTGTACCAGTACTCATTAGTTGAGGCAGTACGTGCACACTTCTCTGTGCGTTACAATTAGTTTTGACTGGTAAATTAAGATGTTACATATAGTCAGATTTCAATAATTATGTTCAAGCAACGCTCCTGGTACGAGGGGCATTGTTTATATTTTGAGCTTTGAAAACACTGAATGTTGTAGGTGCCATCTGACGTTTCCAATGGCAAGTTTGACATTTTTTACCATAATCTAACTTCAAATATTTTGTCAATAGAGCGTCATTTGTTTTGTTTACACTAACTTGAAAATTGTGTGTCAACAAAAACATGGAATTAACTCGTGAAAATGTTCGTGCAATGATTTATTACGACTTTCGACGTGAATTATCAAGACAAGAGTGCATCGATCAACTAACTTCCACATTTGACGACGAAGCTCCATCCTTTGACACTGTGAAACGCTGGTGTAACGAATTTAACCATGGCCGCCGTTCGCTCAATGATGAAGTTCCTGAAGTCCAAGATCAGTTGTTGTACCAGAAAACATTGATGCTGTGCAAAACCTAATAATGAAAGATCGTCATGTGACATATTGTAAGATTGAGGCAACCCTGGGCATTAGTTCCACCAGCATATATAAAATATTGCATTATTATTTAGCCGTGAAAAAGGTTTGTCCTCGTTGGATCCCACATAATTTGACGCCATCTCAAAAAGATGCTCGTATCGATTGGTGTACAAAAATTCTAAAGAAATACAATGGTCGTGCCTCAAAAGACGTATCTAAGAGTGTAACAGGTGACGAATTATGGATGTATGCGTAGAGCCGGAACGTAAACATCAGTCGACTGTATGGGTATTTCAAGATGAAGCAAATCCAGCAAACGTTGTTCGCACTCGAAGCTCTTCGAAGCAAATGGTCGCCTGCTTTTTCAGCAAAACTGGCCAAGTTTGCAACAGTGCCAGAGGAACGTAAAACGGTCAATGCCGAATGGTACACAACCATTTGTTTGACGGAAGTCTTCGGTGAAGTAAGGAAAACAAACAAGAACCGTAGGATCGTTATTCATCAAGACAATGGGAGCGCGCACACATCTCATCTAACAACAGAGTATTTGAAGGCTCAAAAAATCGAATTGATGGGTCATCCGCCATACTGTACTGATTTGGCACCCAACTACTTCTTTTTGTTCCCGAACATCAAGAATAAATTGCGTGGACAATGATGCCGTTGATGCCTTCAAAAACCATGTTTTGGAGGTGTCTCAAGAAAGCTGGAATAAATGCTTTGACAAATGGTTCAAACGGATGCAAAAGTGTAATGATCATAAAGGAGAATATTTTGAAAAACAATAAAACAGTTTTCAACCAGAAATTACTTTGTTTTAATTATTAGGCTCAAAATATAAATATTTCCCCTCGTATTATTCTGCATCTGTGATCCCATGCTTCTAACTTCAACTTGCTTACTTTGGTACTGCCTTTCTACCCCATAATTTTCTGCATATGGTTTTTTCGCACCCGTGTATTGGTATCCTAGTTATATATATATTTTTGAGGAATTCCATCCCCGTGCACACGATATATTCTCAATCATTAGCCATTATTGTTTATAATTTATTAGTATTTATCTAACAAATAATTCAAAGGAAATTAAAAAAGTAAAGCAAACGCATTTTCTAGTTACCTAAAAACCTTCCGCATTATATAGGTCATCTGTTCTGTTATTTATTCACTCGTGCGCCGCCCCTGTTTCCTGCATAACGTTATGCTTTTTGATTCACAAAAACTCTCATTTTTGTGTTCAATCAACCTGGATAAACATGGAGGAAATTCCATGGTTGATCTGGAAGAACAATACACATGACAATCCCTCTGCTGTGCTCTCTGATTTCGTTCCCTCGGGGCATAGAGTGGATAACAAAATAAGTGGAAAGTCCCAATTTCAGCTGTCTAAATGCACTTTGACATTTGGTGTATAACACATGTTATAAAGAGGAGTTTTTACTTCTGAATGAAGGCAACATACATTAGAGAAGGGCAACATTCAATTTGTATTCTGAAACAAACACCTTTACATATTCAATTATTGTAGTAATTAATGAAATTTATACTCACTGTAAAGTAAACCTTATTTTCAGTTTTTAGACATTATAGGAGGGGCACTAATTATATTTTGAGCCTTGACAACCCTGAATGTTTTAGGTGCCATCTGACGTTTCCAATGGAAAGTTTGATATGTTTTACCATAATATACATCAAAAATTTTGTCAATAGAGCGTCATTTGTTTTGTTTACACTAGCTTGAATATTGTGTCAACAAAAACATGGAATTAACTCGTGAAAATGTTCGTGCAATGATTTATTACGAACTTCGACGTGGATTATCAAGAGAATAGTACATCAATCAACTAACTTCCACATTTGACGACGAAGGTCCATCCTTTGCCACTGTGAAACGCTGGTATAACGAATTTAATTGATTATTTAACCATGAAAATGTTTCCTCTCGTTGGATCCCACATAATTTGACGCAATCTCAAAAAGATGCTCGTGTCGATTGGTGTACAAAAATGCTCAAGGAATACAATGGCCGTGCCTCAAAAGACGTATATAAGGTTGTAACAGGTGACGAATCATGGATCCATGCGTATGAGCCAAAACGTAACCAGCAGTCGACTGTATGGGTGTTTCTAGATGAAACAAATCCAACAAAAGTTGTTCGCACTCGAAGCACTTCGAAGCAAATGGTCGCCTTCTTTTTCAGCAAAACTGGTCAAGTGGGCAACAGTGCCTTAAGAGGAACGTAAAACGGTCAATGCCGAATGGTACACAACCATTTGTTTGCCGAAAGTCTTCGGTGAAGAAAGGAAAACAAACAAGAACCGTAGGATCGTTATTCATCAAGACAATGCGAGTGCGCACACATCTAATCTAAGGCTCAAAAAATCGAATTGATGGGTCATCCGCCATACTGTACTGATTTGGCACCCAATGACTTCTTTTTGTTCCCGAACATCAAGAATAAATTGCGTAGACAATGATGCCGTTAACGCCTTCAAAAACCATGTTTTGAAGGTGTCTCAAAAGACTGGAATAAATGCTTTGACAAATGGATCAAACGGATGCAAAAGTCTATTGATCATAAAGGACAATATTTTGAAAAACAATAAAGCAGTTTTCAACCAGAAATTACATTGTTTTAATTATTAGGCTCAAAATATAAATAGTGCCCCTAGTATTACACTGCTTTTGCGATCTCATGCTTCTAACTTCAACATGCTTAGTTTGGTACTGCTTTCTACCCTATAATTTTCGGAATATTGGTGTTTTCGCACCCGTGTATTGGTATCCTAGTTATGTCTATTTTTAAGGAATCCCGTCCCGTTAACGCGATATTTTCTCATTCATGTATGGTGCTAGATATTAGCTATTATTGTTTATAAGTTATGTAGCATTTATCTAGCAAATAATACAAAGGAAATTAAAAAAAGGTAAATCCGTGTATAATGCATAAATAGTATATACATAAGCTCTAATGTTTCCTCAAGGTTAGCTACTTCCAAACACATTTTCTAGTTACGCAAAAACCTTTCACATTATATAGGTCATCTGTTCTGTTATTTATTCACTCGTGCGCCGCCCCTATTTCCTGCATAACGTTATGCTCTTTGATTCACAAAAACTCTCATTTTTGTGTTCAATCAACCTGGATAAACATGGAGGAAATTCCATGGTTGATCTGGAAGAACAATAGGGATGGCAATCCCACTGCTGTGCTCCCTGATTTCATTCCCTGGGGACATAGATGGGATAACAAAATAAGTGGAAAGTCCCAATTTCAGCTGTCTAAATGAACATTGACATTTGGTGTATAACACATGTTATAAAGAGGAGTTTTTACTTCTGAATGAAGGCAACATACATTAGAGAAGGGCAACATTCAATTTGTATTCTTAAACAAACACATTTACATTTTCAATCATTGTAGTAATTAATGTAATTTATACTGGCTGTAAAGTAAACCTCTTTATCAGTGTTTAGACATTATAGGTACTCTTTTGGTTTAGGGTGTATGGCTAGGGCTTATAAGGTACCTCTGGAGAGTTTATAGGATCATGAGAAGAAACAGGTGAATGTGTAGACTTCACTTATGTGCGTTAGGTTTTTCTGAATGAGGAAAAGAATATGGAAATCCGGCCTATTATGCAAGAATTTGAGGCAATATTTTTAACAGTTAAATAATTTCAATCTAATTGTATAATATGTAAATTCAATAACAGCCCGCCTTATAGCAATATGTGTATGTAATAATTTATAAAATGTATGTAACAGTCATTGCATATGCTTATATTATTGTATCCATGTGTAATAATGTTATGTGAATGTATTACGTAATTTAATAATGCAGGAGCTGTGAGAATAATAGTTTAAATGTTGCTAACAATGAGGTAACAATGAGGTAACCTTTAGGCAATAATGAATTTCAAAGTTTAAATGCTACTAATCATTATTGGAGCAACAATAACGTAAATTATGTGACAGTTTATAAAATAGCCAATCAAAAACCAGAAAAAGCTTTAGTTAAATAAAGGTATTTTATTGGAGTAGGATTAGCCAATCAGAAACTGAAAAGGAGAAACATTTACAAATTCAGAAGTCAGCGTTCCTAACCAGACGCTAAAAGTGTCCTCGAGAGATTTAATATGTATAAGTTTACGTGTTAAAAAGTGTAACTAATTAATAAAAAGAATCTCACAACTCTGTATAGCAGTGAAGTGTTACTTAAATCGTATCAAACATTAATAACAGGAGTGAAGTAAAATTATAATATGTGTAGCCCTACATTCTTGTCGCATCACAATCCTGCTAAGAGAAACGTGTCTCCAACAATAATGCTGACGCAGCCGAGGAAAACTTAAATATATAATATTTAAAGAAACAGTCAAATTACAAAGTTAATATTTTTTTAAACTGGGGCACCTGAAAGAACATTTGGGGCGAAGGCTACCGGAAACTGTTTACTATACTGCGGTTGCAACTAGTTCAAGTTGGGCTCCCCAACAGTTGAACTACAGTACAAACCATCCTTCTGAAATTGGCGTCCATACGTAGGATTGAAACTATCAACTTTCTCAAATTACATCAGTAGCTTTGGCGCACTCCACATAAACAGATTCGATTCATCTGTCAAACATCGTGTAAACTAAGAGGCAGCAATAATTCTACCTAATCCCCTTCGGTGCCGTGGTATAGGCACTATAGACTCTAACACTCGCGGTACCTCTGACGTTATTATAAGTACATGGTGT
Source organism: Deroplatys truncata (assembly GCA_030765065.1). Lineage (NCBI taxonomy): Eukaryota > Metazoa > Arthropoda > Insecta > Mantodea > Mantidae > Deroplatys > Deroplatys truncata. The sequence goes on from CM060980.1 coordinate 164,356,270, forward strand.
CGAATATTTGAGTACTCCCGTCCGCGGCTGTTCAGATTGTGTTGGTCTCGACGGGGCAATTGGTCACACATGGGAGATTGCGTATATCTATGTTGTGCTGGGCGGTGTTGTGAAACGCCCCAACGTCTGCGGATTAGATTCCCCGATTGAGATTTGCATCTACACGAAATCTACTTCATTATGTATAAACTAAATTTTATAGAATTTTAGCTTTCTGCTTAACAAAAATAATTTTAATAAGTAACAGCTTTTGGGCTTAAAATATGGGAAATAAGATGCTTGTTTTTTATTTAAGACATTCTTTTGCCTGGTATGCGAATGCAAAAATCGTCATTATGCGTTAATTAAATACATGGCAAGGAATAAAAACACAGCTAAAGAGAGGAAAGACTGAAATAGTAACAATTCAACTAAAGTATTACACACACACACACACACACACACACACAACGATCTCCCCAAAGGTGTGTGTATTAGCTTGCAGTAATATTTTTGAAAGAAGGAAGGTTTTAAACCTGATGTACCCTTCGTATATTTTTGGAGAAACCAAATACCACATAATCCCTTATTTACAATCCGAAAAAGAGCTAAAAAGTGAAAATTAATTATTATTCTGCAGGCAAGATAAACTCAGTATATTAGTTAGCACTAACTGAGTTAAAACACAAATGAAATAACCAAAACTGAGGTGACAAAATTCCCTTCGGACAGTACTAGCTAGAGAGTAAGTCAATAACACCAACTATTGAATAAATAACGCATGGCTTTGTTTTACCAATGATGGCTTGCCTGCAAATGTGACCTGACAAGAGATAAATGCGCAGAAATAAATTTTCGAAACCAATATATTTGTTACTCGTTTTATGACTAAGCAATATTTCAATGAACTCCTCTGCGGCTAAGCCGTTAGTGTCTAAATTCAGAAACTCAGTTTCCATATTTTCAGATAAACTTCTTGAAGTAGTTCCAGACAAACAAATCTGCTGTGTTAGATTCGATGACCTTCCCTAGTATTCTTACAAAACGTTATTCTATCTCCTTCTTGTTAATACAATAAATTCAATTCCCATCTACACATTTAGTTGTGCGAATAAGTAGGTAAATTGAACAGATTTTTAAAGAGCAAGTTGTTATATGTTGGCTTTACAATTCCATGGTCTCTGTATGACGACGAGAGAACAAAACAACTGATGTGAACATTCACATGACTTTCTCTACACTGTATAATTTATTAGTGGTATACAAACTGTTCTTATTAAAGCTTATTACTTTCTCTACTACGCATAGTAAGTAGGAGAAGTATTGCAAACCACTCAAAAATTCGATACCAAGATTTCACCGGAAATATATGCTTTGAGGCCCCCTGAATTCAAAAAAAGCATTTTTGGAAACATGTCCGTGTGTGTGTCTGTGCACAGCATAACTCAGAAACGAACAGTCGGATAAACACCAAACTTGGTATTTAGGTTCAGTATCTTCCAGAGATGCGACACGAAGGTTTTCAAGAAGATGTCCCCCACCACAGATTACCCTTTACATGGAACATTTTACAAAATTTTAATTTTCTCAAAAATGGCTCTAACAATTTTTAATTAAAATAACATATATTTAAGATATTTTCATGACCAATGAAATGTATATCTCGGATTTTCTGGGAATGTCTCCAGAAGTATTGTTCATTGTGAACGACTTTTGCATAACTGGTAAACCATAAGAGATAGACAAAATTTTACTACACAAAAATGTAGATCGCGTTAAAATACGCAATTTATGTCATATACATTTTTTTGTTGAGTGAACCATTTTAGAGATACTGCTTGTTATGCCCTTAAACTTTCCAATACTTATACTTTTTCTCAAATGGGAATTCGGTATTCATTATTTTTTGTCCTTGTAATGCAAAGTGAATGGAATACTCCACATAGCAACCACCTCTTTAAAGAATTGACTATCGCTTAAAACCTACCCTATTCCCCTTGCATCTACAAGAAAATTAGCAATAAGATTAACATTTTAATATCTCAATTAACATGAATCATATGGAGAATGAGCGTTTGTAAAAAAATAGTTTGTACAAGAGTAGAGAAAGTTATGTGAGTGTAACACATCAGATTTTTTGTCTATCTACTACATTTTTATGCATATAAACTTTGCATAAATAGCTACATTACAAACTTCGTCAGGTTACAAATGGAATGGCGATAGTCAAATTTTTAAAGAACTGGACGCCATATGCTGGCATTAAAATTCCATACTGTTTCCATGTAATCACGAGAAACAACCGAATGTTGAAGGAACTTAAAGAATGACCAAGAAATGAACAATTCGGACTATTAATAAAGGATATCTCAGAAATGGTTTATGCCACAAAAAGTATTTGAAATAAATTGTGTGTTTTAAATGGATATATATTCTTGTGTAGTACGTTTTCGTCCATCACCTAACGTTTACCAGTTATAGAAGATTATACAAATTCCTTGTGAATGAAGAGAACTCCAAAGGCTATTTCCAGAAAATTCAACATATATATTTTATTTTTCATGTAAATATCTTCAATATCTAGTATTTTAATCAAAATCGTTAGAGTATTATTTTAGAAAATTAAAATTTTCGAAATGAATTCCATGTGAAAGAATTTCTCCAAGATTTTCGTGACCATCTTTATAAGGTACTGAATTTAAATGCCAAGTTTGGTATTTATCCGACTCTCAGATTTTGAGTTAATCTTTTCGCTGGCACACAGACACACAAACACCGGACCTTCTTTACATTTATGGAATTTTCGATGAAATCTCGGTATTGAAGGTTTGAGTGGAATGCAATGCCTTCTCTACCTGCTATGTACGTGGTAGAAAAAGTGATAATGACTTCAATTTGAGAAAAGCATAGCTATTTCAAAACTCAAACCAATAATACGCAATATCTCGGATATTTTGACGTAAATTGTCCTTTAAGAGATCAACGTTCTTGGTCAGTAAAACTTAGTCTATGTGTTACGATTTACCAGTTTATGCAAACGTCATTCAGACTGAAGAGAAGAGCTGTTTCAAGAAGTATTTCCAGAAAATTCAAGATGTACTTCTCGTTTTACATGAAAATATGTTCATGCTCGACCAGGCCAAATGTAGTATTTATACGACTGGTAGAAGTACTTAAATGCGCTTTAATAAAGTGCACTTATTCATAAAAGTATTGGTATTCGACCAATCGGAATTGTGTCACATGTTAAAAAGTTGTTTATAGGGAAGTGATCAACATTTCTGCGTCTGCGTAGTACGTCTCACAACGCTAGCAACTTTGTTTGACACAGGTGCTACAAGGTAATTGTATTGTAACCATAGATAAAGGAATAACGATTGTAACACATCACTCAAACTAGAAACGAACACTTATGAAACATTTAATTTAGATACATGATCGAGCGTAAACAGTCGTATGAAACTTGACTATAATGGTGATTAAAACGCTCATATAATAATAATAATAATAATAATAATAATAATAATAATAATAATGGTGTTTTAATTACTACCATTATAGTCTCGTTGCATAACATACTATTAACATGCTGTATTTTAATCGAAATCGTTAGAGCCAGATTTGGGAAAAGCAAACATTTTGAGAAACTTTCCATGTAAAGGGTAGTTTATGGTGGGAGATTTTCATGAAGATCTTTGTGTCTAATCGTTGAAACATACTGAACTTAAATATCAAGTTCGGTATTTAACCAATTTTTCGTTTTTGATTTATGCTATTCACACACACGGACCTTTTTCTAAAACTGCTTTCCTTTTTTTTGGGGGGGGGTTATAGCAGTCTCAAAACGTCTATTTTCGGCGATACTTGAGTATAATATAGCTTTTAATTTTAATGCTACACTTTTACTACATACTATAGGTAACAAGTAGAAAAATTAAAAATTGTCCCTATTCTTAATAAGTGCAGTGGAAAAGATGTCCCGATCGTGTGGATAGTTGTTTTCCGGATGCAGCAGTGGTCATGTAATCATGTGGAACACCGATAGAAATGGCGCCGCGGTAGCGTATGAAGCACGCATTCGGGAGGTTTCGATTCCTGGTGACCGCCCACTTTGACCATGGGTTTTTCCGTGATTTTCCCTGGTCGGCAAGGTGGGTGCTGGGGTGCTGCTGTCTACCATCGATCTCCTCGCTCCCATATTTCCTCTCCTTTTTTCACGTTACAAGTTGACTCCGAGTTGTGTGTCGGTCGGCGGTGGACAGATGGCGCTTGCGCTTTGGAACTACTTCTCGACCCCTTCAGATGGCACCCTCCACTGCTGGGTCGATCTTTCTCCTGTCTCCGCTAGACGGGAGACTATGAGCTACGCTCTGATGGCTTCGGAAGGTCGCCGCCGAGCGTTCTCCGGCAGGGTGGTCAAATCTGTAACTATTAAGGAACTCTGCACGTCTCTGTCGCCTGCGTCTGCCACACCTGCAGCCCGCACGTTTCTGCAGTTCCTTTATCTCATCCGTTCCTCTCGGCGGTGTATGCATAAAAAATCCCTTGCGGTCGAGGTACTAGGTATCCCCTGCTCAACTGATCCTAATCCTAACCATGTGGCATAAGATGTTTCACATACCTTTCCCGGATGAGGTCTCTTTCTCAGGGCTTGTAGATTTTTAAATCTGATCTAATGAACTGATGTAACTCAAGTGTTACTATGCTGTTGAGTACTGTAGTATGTTTGGTTAGTAACAATGATAAAATCAAATTTTGGTTTATTAAATGTTCTATTTATTCTCAAACTCACAGAGATGTTTAATAACTTTTGTTAAAACAATTATTAACTCTTCTCAGTAACGATATAAGATATTTGATTTTCGAACAAATCAAATATCGACCAAATTTAATTTTGCCTCTCAATCCGTTTTTCTCTTGGTAATTATTAATTATGCAAATACCTTAAGTATCTTACCACTCTTATTGTCCTCTATTAGTCAGTATTACTGTCAAATAAAGATTAATTACGCTTAGTATGTGGCGTCCTTTCTCCTTCTAACCCTCCTCTGAAAAACTTCCTTGATTATTGATTCTCCCAAGCAACGGGTAGAATCTCGTTTTCTGCTATTTGTGTTATATATGAAACTTTATACAGTACATAATTCCATTAAGCATATTAAATTTGTAAAATAAAAACATATGATTACATATGAATGCATTTTAAAATCACTTAGCTAAGTATATTTGCAATTATTAAGCAATTAAATTTGTATGGGTAGTTTCACAATTCGTATGCGTTTTGTATTGTTTCTTTTTCTTATTTTCTTTTTCAGAATATTTAACCAAATATAATTAAAAATTTGCTGACAGCTGTTTCGTATTATTCCTGCTATATGAACTAGGAAAATATATATATTCGTGTGCAGTTTTCAAAGATATGGATGCAAATTTCAGTTTTGTGTTGCAAAACTTTCTCTCTGACAAACATGTTATTTCGAATTAAAACTTGAATTACTTTAGAAGAAAATCAATATTATATGCTTTCCGCTTTTTTCCCTTTTTAATTAATAAAATCTATTTTCATAAAGGCATACTTCAACACTTTCTCGAACCTTTCTAGTGATGACGTTTATTTACTCTTAGGAAAGAATAGGATAGGGTTAGCACTTCGAAAACAATGGATCCTTTGTGCACACATTCTTGGAGGAACGGAGAGGTGAAGGAACAGCAGGAGACGCATGGGCTGCATAGTTGGCCGGTTCAAGTTGACAGAAGCGCCCAGAGTTCCCCAATAGTTCCAGGCTTGACCACCAGGGTCACTTTGAGAAGTCCCTAAAGTGGGAACGCGGAAATACGAGCAGTGAAAACTCATCAGTCTTCCATCTAGCAGGGCCAAGAAGAACTTCCAAGTCGCAAGCCTCTGAGCATCTACCCGATACCGACTGAACCACAGCCTCGGAATCAACCGAAGCATGAAAGGGAAATGAAATGAGAGGAAATACGGGAAAGGAGCAAATCCGTGGTGGAATACACCACTCAGCAATCGCCTTTGTCAACCGGCAAAGACCACAAAAAACCATGGTCAGAATTGGCGGCTACCGGAAATCGAACCCAGGACCTCACGAATGCGAGTCTCACACGTTACCACAGAGCCATCTCGCTTGATACTACTATAAACTTGAAACGTCTAGGTGAAATTTTCTAAAAATTATTGTCAAGGAGCAATTTGTTGGATAAAAAGGTATTGAAAAAAGGAATTTTATTACATTCACTGACTGACTATCTCTATATATAGAAAGTTGGGGAAGTATTGTATTCCACCTAAAATTTTGCGGCGTTGAGGTTTCACTGAAAATAGATGTTTTGAGCTCCCCTGAATTAAAACAAAGGCATTGTCAACAAAACGTTCCGTGCGTGTGAATAAAATGACCCAAACACGCGAAGTGTACAAATATAAAGTTTGGTATTTAGGTTCAATGCCTTCCAAGGATGTGAAACTAAGGTTTACAAGAAAATCCCCCACCCCAGACTACTTTTTACATAGAAGATTTTTCGGAATTTTTTATTTTCTAAAAGTAGCTCTAACGATTTTGATTAAGATATTTACATGATAAGTAGAAAGTATATGTTGAACCTTCTAGAAATACCCTGTAAGGTCCACCTCTTTAGGGAGAAATTTTGTATACTTTTGTGCATTTACTAAACGCTAAGCAATAGAAAACGCACTACACAAAAAATAGATCACCTTAAAATACACAGTTTACTTTAAATAATTTCTTTGTGGCATAAGAGATTTCTGAAATGTCCGTTATTAAGGGTTCTAATTGTTTAATACTTGTCATTCCTTTAAAGTCTCGTTGATTTTTAATTGTTTCTGGCGATTGCATGGAAACAGTATGGAACTTTAAGGCCAGCATATAGTTCTTAAGCATTTGTATAACGTGCTCTCTTTAAATCTATAACGAAATGTGTAATGCAGGAATTTCTGCAAAGCTTTAATCGGATGAAAATGTAGTAGATAGAAAAGTAAGCTTTACTAAGAATAGTTTGTATATCCACTAATATGTCATAGAGGGTAGAGAAGGTCATGTGAACGTATCACATCGATTTTTCGATCTACTTCATGTTAAGCGAGAAAAACGTTTGCAGAAAAGATTTCAGTATACATTTTACTGTACATAACAAGCGGGCATACACTAGGTTGGAATGTTAGAGGTTCATACGAGGAGCATAGTGTTGAAATGTCATCATGTTTCCATGACATCGCGAGAAATAGCTGAGCGTATCCACCTCAAATCTTGACAAAGTATTGAATTCAAACCAATAGAAACGTATATGTTTTAAATGGCTGATGAGACTTAAAGTATATTGGAAATTGTGTTTTTAATAGAACTACGTTTTCTGGGTAGCAGCTGTTCGTGAATCTGTTATAGTTTCCAATAGCAGCAGATGTTAGTAAAAGGATCGAAAATATTTTATAAATTTGCTAAGGAATAATAAAGCGGAAATCGAATGGCATGAATGGGGAAATTTGTTACGTTATATATTTATTTATGTATTGTGTGTCACAATTGCTTTAAAACACCTTTTGTCATCAACTTTGCCTTGAGCATTTATATGTTTAAATCATTATTTAGAATTGCAATTATATAATGAGAGATAAAAAGTTGAATAACGTTGAAAATACGTTAGGTATAGTGAACAAAGAAGGTGTTCTTCACAATAAAAAATACTGCTATAATGCAAAGTACGTAATAAAGTGAGAACTCAACACATAATAAGTTTTATATGTATTGTGATTGTGAATATATTATTCATAGTAATGCTATTTATTCCATGCAAGAGCTTTTAAACCATGTGAATTGGTTTTACGATCGATAGCATCCAGGCAATAGCTTAAATAGCCAAGATTCAACTGTTGCGATTGTTATAAAAATTTTCATTGAAAAAGGAGACGCTTACAGGGAGAGCGGAATTCATGTTTTAATTCCCTACGCCAATTACCAAATATTCACAACGAGAAGTAACAGAGTTAATTATTATAATGTAAAGAAAGTATACAGGTAATTATAAACAAATATGTAAGTAAACCTTTGATACAATTGTTATACATTGTTGATCGTTAAAGCAAAAGGATTAAAAGAACAAAACATAAAGCGAAAATACACTTTTTGAACTTATTTATGTAATAAATATTTTAGCTTACAAACACGAAAAACCTGAGATAAGATAAATAAATGTCACGACTAAGAGCTAGTAGAATTTTGAATGAGCCTTAGGATAACTCGGACAAAAATAATCATTAAAATATTTTGCTACGCGTTACACGTGCTAAAATTCATAATTACTGATAAAAACTTATGTGATACATTCACACGACTTTCATTAGGGGGTATACAAAGTATTCTTCCTAAGCTTTATTTTTCTTATCTACTACGTTTAACCCAAATAAACCTTTGCAGAAATAGCTACATTACACATTTCGTTATAGATACAAAGAGAACAGCGATAGTCAAATGTTTAAGAACTGGACGCTATATCTTGGCCTTAAAATTCCATACTATTTTCATGCAATCGCGAGAAACAGCTGAATGTTGAAAGGACTTTTAAAAGAAAATGACCAAGAAATAAACAACTAGAACTTTCAGCAACGGGTATCTCAGAAACGGCTTACGTCACAAAGAAACATATTTGAAATAAATTGTGTGTTCTAAAGAGATCTACAGTTTTTGTGTAGTACGTTTTCGTCTATCGCTTAACGTTTACTAGTTGTATACAAGATTAATGAAGAGAGCTTCATAGGTCATTTCCAGAGAATTCAAGATATGCAAGATATATGTGTCACTCATATACGGTATTTTAATCAAAATCGTGTCAACTATTTTTTAGAAATTCAAACGTTTCAAAAATGTTCCATTTGAAGGGTAGTTTGTGATGGGGGATTTTGTTGAAAATCTTCGTGTCCTATCTTTGGAAGATACTGAACCTAAGTACCAAGTTTGGTATTTATGCGACATTTCATTTTTGAATTATCGTGTTCAGAGAGACAATCACACTCACAGACAGACACACACACATGAACATGTTTCCAAAAATGCTTTATTTAGATTTCGGAAGCACCAAAGCATGTATTTCCGGTGAAATCTCGGTAACGAATTTTTGGGTGGAATTCAGTGCTTTCCCTATTTACTCTACGCAGTAGAGAAAGTAAAAATTATCCACCAACAAGTCAATTATACCACATGATACAGTGTATGTTTATACTTCTTTGTTCATTGTCCTATTCTTCGCAATGTACCTTATAGGATACAAATAAAAAAATCCGATGTGTTGCACTCACGTGACTTACTCTGTTCATGTACAAACTATTTTTACAAACGCTTATTCTCCATCTACTTCATGTTAATCGAGATAAACATTTGCAGACTCTATCTTATTGCTAAGTTTCTTGTAGATGTAAGGGGAATATATATTTACAAGGGCAATTTGGAAATACAGTAGCCTTTAATCACATACATATCTCTTAATAGCTGGTTGCAAGGTGCAGAACCATTCCCATTTCCACAGATTAATACTCTTTGCATATACAAGATAAAAAAAATAATGAATTTGAGAAAAAGTATAAGTATTCGAAAATTTAAGGGAATAAAAAGCAATATCTCGAAAACGGTTCACTCAACAAAAAAAATGTATGCGACATAAATTGTGTATTTTAACGCGATCTACATCTTTTGTGTAGTAAACGTTTATCTATCTCTTATGGTTTACCAGTTATGCAAAAGTCGTTCACAATTAAGAATAATTTTGGCGACATCCTCAGAAAATTCAAGATATACATTTTATTTGTCATGAAAATATCTTAAACATATGATATTTTAATCAAAATCGTTAGAGCCATTTTTGAGAAAATTAAAATTTTCGAAAAATGTTCCATGTAAAGGGTAGTCTGGGGTGGGGTGGTTTTCTTGAAAACATTCGTGTCGCATCTCTTGAAGATATTGAACCTAAACACCAAGTTTGGTGTTTATCCGACTGTTCGTTTCTGAGTTATGCTGTTCACAGACACACACAGATACACACATGGACATGTTTCCAAAAATGCTATTTTTGGATTCAGGGTGTCTCAAAACATGTATTTCCGGTGAAATCTCGGTATCGAATTTTTGGGTGGAATACAATACTTCCCCTACTTACTATACGTAGTAGAGGAAGTAAAAATCCGATGTGTTGCACTCACATGACTTACTCTGTTCATGTACAAACTGCTTTTGCAAACGCTTATTCTCCATCTGCTTACTGTCAGTCGAGATAAACGTTTGCGAAAATTACCTTATTGCTAATTTTCTTGTAGGTGCAACGGGAATATGGTAGGCTTTAAGCGATAGTCAAATATTTTAAGAGCTGGTGACTTTGTAGAGCATTCCATTCTCTTTGCATGTCCAGGACATTAAAAAAAAGAATAACGAATTCCTATTTGAGAAAAAGTACAAGTATGAGAAAATTAAAACCAAAAACAAAGAATATATAAAAAATGGTTCACTCCACACAAAAAATGCATGTGATCAAAATTTTTTGTAATAAGGAGATGTAAATTTTCTGTGTAGTAACATTTTGGCTATCTCTTACGGTTTACCAGTTATGCAAAAGGCACTCAAAAAGAAAGAGGACTTTCGGGGATATTCCCAGAAAACCTAAGATATACATTTCATTTGCCATAAAATACCTTAAACATACGATACTTAAACAAAATCGTTAGTGGCATTTTTGAGAAAATCAAAATGTTAGAAAAACGTTCCATGTAAAGATCAGTCGGGGTGGGGGATTTTCTTGAAAATCCTCTTGTCGTTTCTTTGAATGATACTGGACCTGATATTTACTCGAGTTTTTGTTTTTCAGCTATGGTTTTCACAGATATACACACACGGACCTTCTAAAAATGCTTTTTTGGGGGGTGCTTGTTCAGGGGGTTTTAAAACATGTATTTACGGTGAATTCTCGGTGTAATTTTTGGGTAGAACTATACTTGACAGCCATAACCTATGATATGAGGTTAGCATAGGACTAGAAACGGAGGGTGGACTTAGATTTCGACCTGCGCAGATCTTTTGTACCTAGGCCCCTGACAGGGTGCCCCACGAGGGAGGATGAGGTGAAAGGAAACAGAGGTTGACCGGACCAGGATTCACTACAGGCAAGGCAGAATCCTTTCCGTTTATAGACTTGAACTCCCGGGTGGTGGCTGGTGCCTCCCCTCCCCCCTGTGGGCTTACACATACCTTGGTGAGCGCGGAACCCGGAGACCCTGCCATACACACGCCGAGACCTCCCGCCGACACTTGCAACCTTGAAAGAAACAAGCAGACGAAATGTGAAGTGAAAGGAGAATTGAGATGAAATGGAGAGACACGAATTTCAGGGGATGTAATGATCCTTCCCAGCATTCGCCTGGCGACCCGAGGAAACCCTCGAAAATATCCATGAGTCATGAAGGTCAGCCATGGAAATAGAACCCACGATCTCCCGAATATGGGCCATAGGCACTACCACCTGAACTATCCCTCTCAGTATCACCTATGATAAGAGGACATCTATTGTAAGGAGTTTAGGAGGTGATGCAACTTTTGATGTAGACTGTAAAGAGCATTGGTTTAAGATAAGTCAAATCTAGCACTGGATAATAAATAAGAGGTGTGATAAAAAAAGTAACGGGAATTTTTGTTTTTTTTGAATAATTTTTATTTAATCATCAAAATCAACTTTGTACCCTTCAAAGTAATCTACCTCAGATATAATACACTTGTGCCAGCGCCTTTTAAAATCTTGGAAGCAGTTCTGGAACTCACTTTTCGTTATAGTATTCATCTCCTTCAGCGGTTCTGTTTTTATCTCATCAATGCTGGCAAAACGTCGTCCGTTTACGGTTCTCTTCAGCCTCGGGAATAGAAATAACTTGCAGGGGGTCATATCCGACGAATACGGTGGCTGAGGCAGTATAATTGTTTTACTTTTTAACAAGAAGTCCGAACAAGTATTGAGGTGTCAGCGGGTGCATTATCGTGATGCAATTTCAGGGGTGGATTTGCCAGACTTCTTGTCCTTTTGTTCAGATTGCTTCACGCAAACGGCGCCTAACTTCCAGGTATTATTCCTTGTTGACTAAGGCAAGAACTCCGGAAGCGCATTGTAATCGAAGAAAATAGTGAGTAGAACCTTCACCTGCGATCAAACTTGTCGAATTTTTTTCCGTTTTGACTCTTCAGGCAGTTTCCATTACAACGATGGGCTTTAGTTTCGACGTCAACCTATATACCCATGTTTCGTCACCTGTTATAACCTTCTTTAGAAGTTCTGGATCGTTTTCGACATTCAGGAGTTCCTGAGCGATGTCTAAGTGACGACGAAATTAAAGAAATTCGAGATAAAGTTTGGTGCTACCCGTTTCATTCCCAAAACATCCAAACAAAATTGCTTAACATGAGCCAAAAGAAATAGGACATCATCAGCAAACTCTCTGATGGTGATTTGACGATTTTCCAGAAACATTTTCTTTACTTCTTCTACATTGTCGTCAGTAATTGATAACTAGGGCGGTCGTGCTTTTCACCGTTTTCTCGACCTCTTTTAAACGTTTATTACAACTCGTAAACTCTTTTCCTACTCATATTAGATTCACCAAAAGCCACAGTCAACATTTCGAATGCGGTGTTGCACTTTATTCCGTTTTTCAAGCCAAATTTAATGCAAATACTTTGATCCATCTTTTTCGAAAGTAAGCATTTGCTGAGCACTCGAAAACACGTATACCTTTTCCGACTGTCAACAATATTCAAAACAGCTGAAAATGGAAACATACATCCGGAACACGTGTACCAACAAGATAAAACAAAAGTTTTTAAAATCGGATGTATAAATCTCGAGAAATTAAAAACATTCCCGTTATGTTTTTGTCACACCTCGTATATAGCTCAAGGTATCACATTCTACACAACCTCCTTATAATCTTCACTCTTGTGGGTCAGAAAGCAGCAGAACAGCAGATGCAGGCCGGTGGTTGTCAAACCATTGAAACATCATGGCTAATTCACATGTGTGGAAATGCACATTGCTTTCGCGGTAGGTATACTCTGGCTGTTCTATGATCCACATGTTTGCTTCCCCGGGCCACTTAAGCGCAGCCATTAAACGCAAGTAGTGCAGAAACCGGTTCCTAGATGGAGACATTAGGGCACAATGCGTGCAGCGACAAATCCCTTCAGTGTAATTCAGATTGTCTTATACAAGGTATTATTAACAACGCTTGTAATATCATTTACATTTACCGTAATTTCAATTTTGCAGCTGATATGTCGAATTTATTACTTGAGATACCGTTATCTAGTAGAAAATTTAATCTTTGTTACTCGCAGTCTCTAATTCAAAGGAACAAAGAATTCATATTGAAGCATGTTTTTACTTTCTCTACTATGTATAACAAATAGGGGAGGTATTGCATTCTACCAAAAACTTCTATATCGAGCTTTCACTGAAAATACATGTTTCGAGGTTACCTGAATTCAAAAAAAAAGCATTTTAGAAAAAAGGCCCGTGTTTATCTGACTTTTCAATTTTTAGATATGCAGAGGCCCACAGACAAACCAAATGTACAAACACAATGGAATTTTTCTAAAAATGCTTAATTTTGAGAAAGATATATATTAGCCCTACGTATGGGTGCCAATTTGAAGTAGTTTGTATTCAAGGAGTTGTATTATATTTCAACAGTTGGGGAGCCGAATTTGAAGTAGTTGCAACCGCACGTATGGTACGCAGTTTCCGGTATCCTTCGCCACAAATGTACTTTCAGGTGGGCTTTGACCCAAGTTTAAAAATATATTAACCTTGTAATTAAACTGTTTATTTGAATATTATATTTATTATTGCCTCGGCTTCGTCAGTATTATTATTAGAGGCACGTTTCTCCTAGCAGGGTTGTGATGCGACAAGTATATGGGCTTACACAGATTATAATTTTACTTCAGTTTTTGCGATTGGTTAGTAACGCTGTCTGCAGGCAACTGAACTCTAAGTTTGTAAAATTTTCTCCTTTTCAGTTTCTGATTGACTAATACTACTCCAATAGAATACCTTCACTTAACTAAACCTTTTTCTAGTTGCTGATTGGCTAGTTTATAAACTGTCACTAAATTACATTATTGTTACTCCAAGAATCACAAGTAGTACTGTTAAACTTTCTTACTCATTATTGACTCAAGGTTACCTCATTGTTACCTCATTGCTGGCAACTTTTAACTTATTATTCTCACAGCTCCTACATTATTAAGTTACGTAATATATTCACATAACATTATTACGCATGGGTGCAATGATATTAACGTATACAATGACTAAAATATACAATCCTTATATATTGTTACATACACATATTGCTTTAATTTATATTAAATTATTGAATTTCTATATTATATAATTGGACTGAAATTATTTAAGTGTTAAAATATACTGCCTCAATTTGGATTCAGTGGACTTTAAAGCATGTAAGTGAAATCCCAATATCGAATTTTTTGGTGGAGTGCAATATTTCCTCTACCTACTATAAGTAGATGGTAGAAAAAGTGAAGCTTTAACTCTAGGAAAAAATTAAATAACCGCAATATATTGTGTTGGATAAACGTATTCGTATAAACATGCATTAACCCAATTTTAGCTATGCTTTTTTTTATTCGCGCTTGATTACGCCTCTTAGTTCGGCCTGTAATATCACACTGAATTTAATAACATGAGCGCTGTTGCATCCTTATCGTTTGTACAAGTAGTTTGAAATTGGTTTCCTTATTAGCGTGGCATATTTGGAAATTGAGGGAACGGCAGATAAGAGCAGAGAAAGAGAGAGTGAGGTGGTTTCTAGAAGGTTCCTTTTCATTAATGCACGTTCCCTAATATTACAGCCCTAGATGCGAAAACTACTTCAGAAATTTAAGATCTTAATGTCGACTTACTTCTGCCTCATATAAAACGCTAATATAAGCTGGAGAAGTTTCAGGTGGTTACCATGGAAACTGCATATATGGTCCTGCTTCACTTTCAATGGAAAAGGCTGCGTATTTATGTTTCCATAGCTACCATATTGGAACGTGATATTTCGCGAATTACATGCCTTAGCTTTTGAATCTGGTTTCTCACGGCTACAGTTGGCTTTCTCCAACCTTAACTACAGAGATAGATAAAATATTTTTCTCAATCAAAAGTTCAAGTTTAAGTGAAGATCGTTCAACAGATTCCATAAAACAAGCAACAGGAACTTGTTGGTAAATCAGTTTTGAGTGCGGTATTCACAAACATACACCTATGTTGAGTAGGTAATCTGACACACTAACTTCCATTTATAGTCACCGCAGCATTGGGAGGCTTTCTACTGGCCTTCACAGGTGGAGTAAGTAGCAAAGAGAAGGTGTTTGTATCTGTATATGTTCACCTTTTTTTCTGGCATGCCGCGGCGCCCGATTTACGTGCACAATTCTGTATTATTCACATATGAATACATACATTTAAGTAATAGCTTTTCGAGTCCTCACTTACATATTTAAATACGCTACGTGATCAAAAGTGTCCGGAAACCTGGCTGAAAATGTCGTATAAGTTCGTGGCGACCTCCATCGGTAATGTTGGAAGGCAATATGGTGTTGGACAACCCTTAGCCTTGATTACATCGTTCACTCTTGCGGCATATCTTCAATTAGGTGCTGGAAAGTTTCTTTGGGAATGGGAGCCCATTCTTCACGGATTGCGGAACTGAGGAGAGGTATCTATGTTGGTCGGCGTTTCAAAACAGCTCAAAGGTGTACTACAGGATTCAAGTCAGGACTCTGTGCAGGCCAATCCATTACAGGGATGTTATTGTTGTGTAACCACTCCGTCACAGCTCGTGCAGTATGAACAGGTGCTCGATCGTGTTCAAAGATGCAATCACCATCCCCGAATTGCTCTTCAACAGTGGGAAGCAAGAAGGTGCTTAAAATATCAATGTAGGTCTGCGCTGTGATCGTGCCACGCAAAACAACAAGGGGTGCAAGCCCCCTCCAGGAAAAACACAACCACACCATAACACCACCACCTCCGAATTTCACTGTTGGCACTACACACGCTGGTAGATGACGTTCACTGGGCATTCGCCATACCCACACCCTGCCATCGGATTGCCACATTGTGTACCGTGATTCACCACTCAACAATACGTCCTGCCACTGTTCAATTGTGTAATGTTGACGCTCCTTACACCAAGCGAGGCGTCGTTTAGCATTTTCCTGCGTGATTTGTGACTTATGAGCAGCCGCTCGACCATGGAATCCAAGGTTTCTCACCTTACGTCTAACTGTCATAGTACCTGGAGTGGATCCTGATGCAGTTTGGAATTTCTGTGTGATGGACTGGAAAGATGTCTATATATATTACTCTTTACTACCCTCTTTAAATGTCGGCGGTCTCTGTTGGTCAACAGACGAGGTTGGCCTGTACGCTTTTGTGTTGTGCATGTCCCTTCACGTTTCCACTTCAATATCAAATCAGAAACAGTGCACCTAGGGATGTTTAGGAGTGTGGAAATCTCGCGTATAGACTTCTGACACAAGTGACACCCAATCACCTGACCACGTTCGAAGTCCGTGATTTCCACGGAGCGTCACATTTTGCTGCTTCACGATGTCTAATGACTACCGAGGTCGCGGATAATGAGTACCAGGCATTAGGTGGCAGCACAGTGCACCAAATATGAAAAACGTATATCCTCGGCGCTCGTTGCCCTCCTATGATAGAAATGCGTGAATAAAACCATACAACATTTTTAAAACTACTTTTAAATGCTCTACTTACCAACTGTATGAAAGCAGATGCTGAAATTGGCCACCTTCGTTGTCCATACATTTTTGGCACCTCTTTAGGAAACTATCAATCACTCGCCGTAGTCACGTTGAGAAATGCTGGCAATTTCCTGGCGGATATTTTGTTTTAATTCTTCCAGGGTGTGTCAGTTTGTCTTGTACACTTTGTTTTAAGTTAACACAGAGATAGAAATTGCTGGGGGTTAGGTCGGGGGACCGAGGGGACAAATCTCTACTGATAATTTTGTCCTCACACGAACTTTCATAAAGTTGTTAAATAAAGCCTTTAAAAGTGGTTTTAAAAGGTTGTATGGTTTCATCCGCGTCTTTTTATGATAGCGGCAGACGGCAACGAGCGGCTAAGACGCGGACAGGAAGAACATCGCGCAGCTGGTTCGTAGTATTTTGGCTCTTTCAGTATAACGCTATCTTATATTGTTCTTCGTCGCTGGATTCGCGTTCAGTGTACGAATCCCGAAGGGTCCGGCACGTTGAATAGATTCATTTATCGGAATTATGAAATTTCACTGTTAAACAGAAAGCAAGCTCGCGTAAACTGAAGAAGGTATTTTTTTTAGCTCCACGTATGGACGCCAATTTTAAGTAGGTGTATAGAAGGAGTATTATTATATTTAACTGTTGGGGAGCCCAACTTGTAGTAGTTGCAACCACACGTATAGTACCTGCTTTCCGGTAGCCTTCGCCCCAAATGTACTTTCAGGTGGCCTTTGCCCCAAGTTTAAAAAAAATTAACTTTGTAATTTGACTGTTTCTTTAAGTATTAAATATTTATGTTTGCCTCGGCTGCGTCAGTATTTGTTAGAGACATGGAAGTCTTGGCAGGGCGTGATGCGACAAGAACGTAGGCTTACAAAGATTTTAAGTTTTAACTCACTCCTTTTTATTAATCTTTGACACAAATTAAATAGCACTTCACTGATATAGAGAGCTGTGAAATTCTTTTACTTAATACTTGCACTTTTAACACGTATACTATTTTTCGTCTCACACGAATACGTAATTAATTTCTCGAGGACACATCTTGCCTCTGGTTAGTAACTCTGTCCGCAGGCAACTGAATTGATTTCAAGCGTCTAAACATGTAAATTCCTGTATTCAAAGTTTCTGATTGGCTATTTTTACTCCAATAGAATACCTGCATTTAACTAAAACTTTTTCTGTTGTTGATTGGCTATTTTTTATAAACTGTCACTATAATCAAATTAATGCTTCCAAGAATCGAAAGTAACATTTAAACTCTCAATCTCATTATTGCCTCAAGGTTGCCTCATTGATACCTCATTGTTAGAAACTTGAAACTTATTACTCTCACAGCTGCTACATTATTAAATTACGTAATACATTCATATTACATTATCGAACACGTATGCAGTAATATAAGCATATGAAATGACTGTTACATAATTTTACAAATTATTACACACACATATTGCTTCAAGGCGGGCTGTTATTGAATTTACGTATGATATAATTCGACTGAAATTATTTAAGTGTTAAAAATACTGCCTTAAGTCACACAATGAAACATACTGACTAGCAAGCACATCAGTATGACGTCGCAGATTTTTACTCCATCCACCACGTACATAGTAAGTAGAGAAGATATTGCATTCCACCCAAAACTTTGATACCAAGATTTCACAGGAAATAATGCTTTTGAGGCTCCCTGATTCCAAAAAAGAAAACAAAACGTTTTAGTAAATGGTCCGTGTGTGTACGTCTATGAACAGCATAAATCGAAAAGGAACAGTCGGATAAGTACCAACCTTGGTATTAGGCTAAGTGGCTTTCAAAGATGCGATACCAAGATTTTCAAGAAAATCCCCCCTCACCCTGAACAGCTCTTTAAATGGAACATTTTTCGAAGTTTTTGATTTTCTAGAAAATGACTAACCACTTTAATTAAAACTAAGAATATTAAAGATATTTAGAAGCCAAATGAAGTGTATATCTGGAATATTCTGGGAATAACCTGCGAAGTCCTCTTCATTTGGAAGGAGTTTTGTAGAACTTGGCATAACTGGTAAAGGTTAAGCGATAGACGAAAACGTACCACATAAAAATGTATATCTCTTTAAATAATATAATGTATTTTAATAACCCTTTTTGTAGCATCAGCCATTTCCAAGATATCCGTTATTGATGGTTCGATTTCTTCAATACGTAATCGTTCTTTTTAAGTTCCATTGATTTTCAGTTGTTCCTCGCGATTGCATAGAAACAGTATGAAATTTTAAGGCCAGCATATGGCGTCCATTTCTTTTGAGTATCGCTGTTCCCTATTTAGCTATAACGAAATTTGTAATGTAGCTATTTCTGCAAAGGCTTATTTAGATTAAATCAAAGTAGATAGCAAAATACGTTTTAGTAAGAATAGATTGTACACCCACTAATAAACGATAGAGGGTAGAGCAAGTCATGTGAATGTATCACGTCAGACTTTTTGCCACAGCATAACCGCCGTCCTTTACGACTGAGACTTCTAGGATGTTTTCAGTGGTTGGGTATTTTCATCCATGCCGTTGATTGCGGCTAAAACGAGTCTAGTGATTCCTTAATGCTATACCAGTCAGGGTTTAATTTTCCGCTTTAAGCCTGTTACGGAGTTAACTTTTATTTCACGCCCGCTAATGGATCCGAACGCTACCAAAACACGCTTTCCCTCACGCCCATTACCCTCACCTGAAAATTATCCTTTATGCGAAAAAGTAAAAGGTTTCCACCATAATAAAGGATTAAAGGCCCCATCTCAAACCTGCCTTGCAGTGATTTTCTGTTGGCATCAGAAGTAAACGTCCGAGGTGAATAAACGTAATGTAAGCTTAATGCCTTACTCTTTAAAGGTAGTAATGCAAGGCAAAAGCAGTGAGCTGGCATCGATGTTGAAATGGGCTGAAGCAGAAACGCGTGGAAAATTAAATTAAATACCAGGAGTTACCCGAGAAGAGTTGATGAAACACGGAACTTCCCATGTATATTCATAGAGGCGAACAAATATAAGCGAAGGAGCTTTGAATTTCAAAGTTACCCTTGGCTTTCTCTCTATTTGAGGCTAAGTGTGTGCATTGTCGCGTCGGACACATTATTGCTGTGTATAATGATATTGTTGAACTAATTATTTCGTTTGTAACTTTAAATTCTTGTCCGACGCGGCATACTTCACCCCCCTTGACAACAAATTGGAGGGGAGTATGTGAGGGGTACCGGGATCGATACCCGGAGCCTCCACCAAAAATGTTGTACATCGGGGTGAGGCCAAAAAGTTTGCAGCTTAAATATTAAATTTAGTTACCCCGGCATAAACATTGGGGGACGTAGCAACAATGGCAAACAAGAGATACCGGGAACTTGCTGCACAAATTAAAGTGGGCGTGAGATATTTATAAATAATACATATAAATTAAAATTTAACTCTGGTTTATTATAAAGTTACCTTAGTACTGCTACATCGTTCCCAAAAGGTTACAGACAAACACTGGGGGAGATAACCCCCCCCACACACACACACACACACAGTCCACGCACGCTCACACACAACCATCCACTCTAAAGATATACGCTAGACTGACTCTATTAGCGACGCCACGCTCTCAGATAAAGAGGCTCTTCCCACAACTTGCCTTCACCTCTCTTGACTAGGAATTGGAGCGAAGTATGCCGCGCCGGACAAGAATTCAAAGTTACAAACGAAATAATTAGTTCAACAATATCAATAACGTGTCCGACGCGACAATCCCCACACATACGCCACATTATGCATATTTTGAATTCAATAATAAAGCGTTAATACACTGTGTGGGAAAAAATCTGATTAATACATCCACATGACTTTCCCTACCCTCTATTCTTATTAATGGGCATAAGAACTGTTCTTAGTAATGAAATTAATTGTTCTTACACACAAGCCGTGTGTTGAACAAGGTTGGAAAGGTAGAATCAGACGACTGAAAAATGTGGTGATCAGTGGAGAACCGTGGTTCAAATACCGGCTAAGGCATTGAATTTTTCAGTTGTCTCATTCTACCTTTCCTATTCTTAGTAAATCATATTTTGCTATATATTGTATTTTAATTCAAATAAACCTTTACAGAAATACTACATAACACATTTCGTTATAGATACAGAGACAGTAGCGAGAGTCAAATGTTTAAGAACTGAAGCCATATACTGGCCCTAAAATTCCATACTGTTTCCATTTATCCGCCAGAAATCGATGGGAATTTAAAAGAATGGCAACTACTTAACAATTCTTTAATAATGGATATATCAATAACATTTCAAATAAATTGTGTGTTTTAAAGAGACCTACACTTTCTGTGTGGTACGTTTTCGTTACTCGCTTCGTTGATCAGTTACGCAAGATTATACAAGATTCCTTCCAAATGAAGTGTACTTCAAGGCTATTCACAGAAAATTCAAGATATACATTTTCCTTGTACTGCAATATCTTTAATACGTGTGTTTTAATCAAAATCGTTTGAGCTCTTTTTTGGAAATTAAAAAATTTGGAATAATGTTCTATGTAAAGGACAGTTTGGGGTCGAATATTTTCTTGAAAACCTTAGTGTGCATCTTTGGAAGGTACTGAACCCGAATTGCAAGTTTGGTGTTTATCTGACCTTCGTTTTTGAGTTATGCTGTTCACAGACTCACACACGTACACAGGAAACACACAGACCTTTTTATAGAAATGATTTTTTTTATATACAGGGATCCTCAAAGTATTTATTTCCGGTGAAATCCTGGTATCGACATTTTTAGGTGGAATGCAATACCTTCTCTACTTACCATGTATGTGGTAGTAACAATGTGAGTACAATTTGAAGTTGATGTGTTTGTTGTATTGTTATTCTTTTATTTTTATGTTGTTATTTGCCCCACGCTGGGCGCCAATTCGAAGAAGTTGGTTTGTTGTAGGAGTTGTATTGTATTTAAACTATTGGGGGCCGAACTTGAAGTTCGTTGCAACCGCACGTATAGTACCCGGTTTCCGGTAGCCTTCGCCCCAAATGTACTTTCCGGTGGCCTTTCCCCAAATGTTTAAAAATATTAACTTTGTAATTTGACTGTTTCTTTGAATATTATATATTTATGTTTGCCTCGGCTGCGTCATTATTTTTGTTAGAGACATGGATGTATTAGCAGGCCATAGTGCGCCTAAAGAATGTAGGCTTACACAGATTATAATTTTTAATTCACTCCTTTTTATTAATTTTTGACACAATTTAAATAACACTTCACTGATATAGAGAGAGAGCTGTGAGATTTTTTTATTAATTTATTACTTGCACTTTTTAACACGTAAACTATTTTTGTCTGACACGAATATGTATTAAATTTCTCGTGGATGTGTCTCGCGTCCGGTTAGAAGCACTGTCAACAACCAACGCGTCCAGTTATGAGCGCTGTCTACAAGAAACCGACTTGATTTCAAACACCTAAATTTGTAAATTTCTGTATTTCAAGTCTCTGATTGGTTATTCCTAATCCAATAGAACACCTTTATTTGACTTAAGTTTTTTTTTCTGGTTGACTCGCCAGTTTATAAACAGTTTATAAAATTACATTATTGTTGCTCCAAGAATGACTAGTGGCATTATTAGTCTTTCTTGTTCATTATCATCTCAAGATTGCCTCATTGTTAGCAACTTTTAACCTATTAATCTCACAGCACCTACATTAGTAAATTACGTAATACAATAATATAAATATTTACAATGACTGTAAAATAGACTTTTTATATATTGTTACATACACACATTGCTTTAAGGAGGGCTGTTATTATATTTATATTGCATAATTTGACTGAAATCATTTAAGTGTTAAATATACTGCCTCAAATTGTAGAGCAGAGAGCAGTATCAAAATAAACCTTTTGGGGATAGGATCAAGGAGTCGAAGACACTTTTTTTACTGCACTGCATGTGTCAATATTAAATTCTCATGTTAGTTTCTCTGATTGTGAAGCCTGTTGATGATGTGTCAGCTGTAAACAGAACGCTCTATTGTACAGTACTAGTCACCGTCAGTAGGTGTGCCTGATGTGAAGCCTACTGTATGGTACGGTAATGCCGTCTTGTTTAATACAGTAAGTGCTAGTTTCTCATTGTGTACTAGTATTCATTATTTCAGACAATACGTACAACTTGTCGTGCGAGTTACATTTCAGGTTGACTGGTAAATTTAAATGTTTCATAAAGTCAGGTTTCAATTATGTTCGTGCAGTTCTCCTGTTATAATACAGCATCTGCCATCCCGTATTCCTAACCTCAAAATGCATAGTTTGGTAGTGCTTTTCTACATATAAATTTTCTGTATATTATCTTTCCGCACCCTGTGTACTAAATTATAATGAGAGAGAACATTTGTATGTGTTTGTGGGTGTATGTAATAATATTGCAGCATATTTTAATAATTGTTTCACCATTTAAAAATCTTGCTCTTCTGGAGGGATATAAGTATCCCAAAACCCATAAAATATTCCTAATATTTTTAAAATTTGGTTGATTGCGGTTTAGGGTTGTTTGCTTGGTTTAATGTAGGCTTTTATATTCATGTCATCCTATTCTAATCCCGTTTCTTTTAATGTGAATATTGATTTTTTCCAGTGATTGTTCTATAGGAACGTTCTGGGGGGGCCCTTCAGTGACAAAGTTATTCCACCTAATCAGCTGTCTGAATCTGATCTCCTAGTGAATATATTTAGGTTGAGCATCATACAAATTTAGCGCAGTATTGCATCAGTCTCCTTCCTCGATAGTAAAAGTGGACACTCCATCTATCAGTTTTCCCATCTGTTACGCCTGGATACTGTATTTCACAGGAACCATCAAATCAAATTTTACCTGTTGTTCATAAACATCGGCTTCATAGAGAAAACAGGGGAGCATAACAGCAATATTATTGCCTTTAGAAACAAGGATATAAGCATAAAGCCTATAGATTTTAGAAGAAGTCAACGACGTCGAGGATATAATAATGGAATGATTCGACGCACACATCATGCTCTGCCCTTGACGCCCATCAGGTTAACATCACGCAATCAGTAGTTCCTACAGTTATTGGGCTTCAGAATCCTATAATCATGGGCATCTTCAATGTTACCGACACGTCAATGACACCGAGATTCGACGACAAGATCACTAAGAAGAGGAACATGTGTTTTCACCATATAATACATCAGCCCTGGACTCTAACAACGAGTTTAGAATCCCTTGTCAAGTTGAACATTTATATACATTACCCCGTCTCAGGGTGAAGAGAATGCTATTGTTAAACCTGTACTCATCGAGTGGAGAAGGCCTGTGATTCGACTTTCTGATGCTGAGATCCTCAAGACTGTTAAGCTGGATAAGACTCTGTTTCACCCATTTAGGACCATGGATCTGCATACTCAACCTGCTGTGTCACAGGAATTTTTACCTGAATAGTGACACCACATCTAAAATGGAGAAGCCGGGATTTGTCATTTTTGGTGCTCCGTCTTTAAGATCGAGTAATGCGTCTAAAGACGGTTCTCTTTTTGATCATTGTAACATAACTTAAACTAATAATTGTAATGATTTATTTTTCATTTGGAATGTAAGGATTTTTAATGAATAAAAACACTATGTAAAACCATACCTTAATTCTTTTTTATTGTTATTATTTATCTTACATTTCCATCACTTCCTCATCCGACTCATTGTTTCTGTATATGTCATTACACTTGTAACAGCAGGTTATGCAAATTTCTTTATTATTTAAATGAAAGTCTTTTTATTTTCATAGTTTGTATTCCAGCGTGGCAAGCAGTCTTAATGCTGTTAATGTATACAGGGCTGAAGTCTTTTAGGATACAAATTTCACCATTACTTAAAGTATTTTCACAGTCACTTAAATTATTGCTCACAATGCTTAATTTCAGTGAATATAGGGAGACTCGTTCGAGCTAACTCTCAGCTATGCATTGAATTGTATACAAAATTGTTCGTGTTTTTTCATCGTATACCCTGTAATGTTATATAAGGATCCTGTCTTAACGTGTTTCGGTGATGTAGATGTCTCAGCACCCTCTTCTTGCCGGAATGTTTCTTGTAGGTGCCGATGGTGCTTATTCTATCCTCCAATAGCGTCAGTCTCCTTTGCATGGCTGCAGGCTATTCATCTTCTTCTTCCTCTTATTGCATAACCTGAAACATTGCACAATGAAAGTCTTAGAAAACTATCTTGGTCAAGTAAAAGCAACCGGAAAAAAATACATTTTTTGTTATGATACATGTAAAATGAAGCGTATGATACATGTAAAATAAAACACAAAGATTTGTATAAACATTCGGATATTTAGAGTTATTTCAATGCGCTAGATATAATAAACTCAAAGCATGTGATATTGTGATTTCGTAAATTTTTTATAACATTCTATAATATGCATCTTTTGTATCTTTGTATGTAATATCAATGAGTCAGTTGTTTTATTTATGAATTTTTCATTGTGAAATAGGAGAACATTCAA
This sequence comes from Deroplatys truncata, assembly GCA_030765065.1. Lineage (NCBI taxonomy): Eukaryota > Metazoa > Arthropoda > Insecta > Mantodea > Mantidae > Deroplatys > Deroplatys truncata. Next base: position 164,381,620 of record CM060980.1, read on the forward strand.
TACTTAAGTTTGACACTTCTACGCACCTTCTTTGCATGTAAAAAAGACAACTTACATGTCTTAAATTTCCCCATCTCTGCCATACCGTTATACTGGAGGTATACGTTCCCAGGTATTTCTGCAATCTCTTGATCGGTTAACGAATTATAGCGCTCTGGCAAGAACACTTGACAATCCTCCAGTGAAGATACGATCCTGGTACCATATCCTGTTTTAACTCTCTTTAAGGACTTTATCTCATAGTTAAGACCTATTTCGAGATCTTGAACTCGACGAGTCGGTAGGAAACTACGCTCTTCCACCATCTTGTTAAGTCTATCAGTTAAACAATCTGTAACAGACATTGATATGAATTATTATTTTCACTACATTTTTCAAGTTGAAGAACAAGTTATACACTTCTTTATATTAGAACTAGGGTGTGTGTATGTTTTGTAAGTATGCCTATGAATGTGTAGAGAAACAACGAATAAGTACAGAAAATCGTGTGAATATTAATAGAAGAATGTGCAGCAAAAATCGTATGAATGTGTAGAGAAACAAAGAATAAGTACAGAAAATCATGTGAATGTTCATGGAAGATGAGCCAGCAGAGAACCAAAGAATGAGTAGAGGAAATCGTGTGTGAATGTATAGTGAAACAAAGAATGAGTGGGGAAAATCGTATGAATGTTTATGTAAGTAGAATGTGTAGCGAAGATCGTATGAATGCGTTGAGAAACAATGAATGAGTAGAGAAAATTTATGAATGTTAATAGAGTATGAACCTGCAGGGAAACAAAGAATGAGTGGAGAAAATTGTGTGAATGTTTATGTAAGAGGAATGTATAGCGAAAATCATGTGAATGTTTATAGAAGAAGAATGAGTAGAAAAAATCCTGTGAACTGGAGAAGAGTACGCAGAGAAATCCATGTGAATGTAAAGTACAGATTAGAAAATATGATGCTCTTGCAACGAATCGTCTTTCATGTACTGTAACGTTTAAACAAAATTAAATGTATTGTAAAAGCCAACACTGATTTTGTATAGCTATGTAAAAACTCACCTTCCATTGTTGCGTTTTGATATCTGCTGTATGTGTAGATGGCCTGCAGCTCACGTTGCTTTTAAAGTTCTTTAAAACTTAAATGTAAAGTTAATAAGTACACAACAGTTCTAACATGAGCAGACATCTGTTTATATAGGGATCTAACCCCCCTCCAGGCGATGCTGTCACGTCTTCATGGCTGTGATGCTTACACTCACGTGATTATTGCAGCCATAGACATCATCTCTTGCTGCACATGCGCAGAGGCTCTCAGCACTTCTATCCCTACTTGTTTCACTTCCTCTCGCTCTTTCTCTCTCGCTCTCTCTCTCTCACACACAGATTGCATCTATAATGTCTTTACACAAAGCTGCATGCAGTTACATTCTAGTGTACAGAGGAAAATTAAGGAAGTCATTGAAAGATCGAGATTCGAACTAGGGGCAACTGATTGGAAATTATATACACCATTAATTATTCATTGTAGGAGCTAACAAACATGCTTTCGTCCACAGCTCTATCTCTGCAAGTTTCTGCGATAATTGAGATTTAAACTTAAGGATCGAACCCTGGACGTCAGGTACCCGAATATACACCCGCAAGATACTACTTGACATAAACGTAATAGGTTTATTAGGTGCCTTTATCTTAATTATTTACTATGTTATTAAATTTATAAGTAAATTTCATTGAATCAGTATTCGAACTCAGAACACCGGAAACAAAATTATTTATAATATTAGTTTGTCGTGTTTAAAACACCTGTATGCAGTTACAACATTGATCTAAGTGATATATTCTAGAGCACAGTGGAAAATTAAGGAAGTCACTGAAAGATCGGGATTCGAACGAGGGACAACTGATTGGAAATTATATAAGGCATTAATTGTGCATCATAGGAGCTAACAATCATGCTTTGGTCCGCTCCTCTATCCCTGCTAGTTTCTGGGATAATTGAGTTTTTAAAATTAAGAATCGAAGCCATGACACCTGGTACTCTAATATACACGCACAAGAAACGAGCTAATAGCATAAAAGTAATAAAATTAATTTACCATCTTTATTTTAATTAGTTTTGGAGTTACTAGAAGATGAATTTGTAATCACTCCTAGGATTCGAAGCCATGCATCCAGACCGGTTTCGAGCAAATCGTAAATGGCGCCTTGCATCCCGAGCTATAATTAGTTTTTATTGCATCATTCTGTCTCTTTTCATTCGAAGAACGTGTAGTGAAAACCATATGAATGTTAATAGAAGAATGCGAGGAGAAATCATGTGAATGTCAATAGAGGAATGTGTTGAGAAAACCATATGAATGTTTGCAGAAGAAGAACGCGTATTGAAATCATATGAATGTTAATAGAAGAATGCGAGGAGAAATCATGTGAATGTCAATAGAGGAATGTTTTGAGAAAACCATATGCATGTTTGCAGAAGAAGAATGTGTAGTGAAATCATATGAATGTTAATAGAAGAAAGCGCTGAGAAATCATGTGAATGTCAATAGAGGAATGTGTTGAGAAAACCATATAATGTTTGCAGAAGAAGAACGTGTAGTGAAATCATATGAATGTTAATAGAAGAATGCGAGGAGAAATCATGTGAATGTCAATAGAGGAATGTGTTGAGAAAACCATATGGATGTTTTCAGAAGAAGAACGTTTAGCGAAAACACATGAATGTTAATAGAAGAATGCGAGGAGAAATCATGTGAATGTTTATGCAAGAAGAGCGTGTAGCGAAAATCATATGAGAGATAGATAGATAGAAAAAGAGAGAAGAAAGAATGGTGTCTAGGCATCGGGATCTCTAAGTATACGCGGTGGTTTAATATAAACAATTATATTTGTTAAATGCAATTTTAATCCGACCGCCCCTGCTTCAATAACTTAACAGTTATTATAGCGTTTCGCAGGGCAAGATTCGAACTAGGGACCTCAGGGTTCCTAAGAATACAGCACGTTAAACATTGTAATGTCGTATAAATTAAATTATATTTGTTAAACAAGTTTTAATCTGACCGCCCAATACTCACATAGTTTAATATTTATTAAGCATTAGAGTTTCGCAGATTCGAGCTAAGACCCTCTGAACACCCGTTCATTAATCAGGGTAATGATATAATAATGTTTTACCTTAGCAAAGTATCAATTTGGATGCCTAAGTATACACCGATATTTAATATAAATAATTATAATTGTTAAATGTATTTTAATCTGACCGCCCATTCTCCCATAGTTTAATATTTATTAAGCATTCGAGTTTGGCTGGGTAAGATTCGTGCTAGAAGCCTCTGAACACCGATTCATTAATTAGGGTAATGATATATAAAAAATTAAATTATATTTGTTAAATACATTTTTAATCTGGCGGTGCATAGTTTAATAGTTATTACGCGTTAGAGCTTCACTTGGTAAGATTCGAGCTACAATCCTCTGAACACCCTTTTATTAATTAGGGTAATGATATAATAATATCAATCATTAATTTCTCATTAGCAATAAACTTTTGATTACAGTAAGAATCGAACACCGATCTATGGATATCCACCCAGAGGTTTAATGAATGTAATGAAATGTATATTAAACGCTTTTTCGGAGTCGCTGCTTGAAATAAGCCAAACAGAATGCTTGTGAACTATGCTCGGATATATTCGTAGGATCTCGTAAAACATCGGAGAGAACTGCCCCTCAGGGCAAAAACCATGATGGCTGACTCTGACGTTGTTAAAGTGTTTACGTAAAGCTGGTAAACAAGCTTCTCTCTCTTTCACGCGAACAAGGACATGACTAGCATAAGGCCACCTGCTGATTCTTTTGTTAAGCTAGCAGTTGTTCGAGAAACAATGGAAGGGGACCGGCTTTGTTATAGGGTTGTGGAATGAGAAATGCCAGATGGTCTTTCTAAAGTAGTCTTGCCCCGGACAATAGAAAGGCACACAATAAAATCTCTTCCTTTGTCCTGCATCCACATTGTTCATTTTGAAAGAAGGCTTGCCCCGGACAATAGAACTTGTTCCTCTGTTAACTGGCTTTAGGTTCTCTTTGTCACGACCCTAATTCATCATGGCCTTTGTTCATTTTGACAGCTGAAGGGCAAGGCTTATTCTTTTGTTAAAAGCTAGTGGAATGAGTATGCCAGAAAGTAGCCTTGCCCCGGACAATAGAAAGGCACAGAATAGAATCTGTTCTTTTGTCCAGTAAGCTCTTTGTTCCCGCACAATGGAAGTGGGGGTGGGTAACTGGCACAGGTGCAGAAGTGGTCGGAAGTGGAATGGGTAGGAAAAACATCTCGCCTTTGTTACAGAAGCGTAAAATTTATGACCCCTTTGTTCGTTCTGACAGGTGAAGGATAACCTTAATTGCTTAACTGTCAAGCTTCCATTGTACTCAACAAGATCTATGGCCCACAGCTGCAACTAAAACTACCAAGGCACTGCGTGGGGGAGGGGGAGGGGAGGGGCGGGGCTAATTAGCATATTAATTGCACATTCATGCATATTAAGTGGGCAAGAACCCTCATTTCTATACTACTGACTTAGGGGGTTTTTCCACTAAGATCCCTCCTCGAATACTTTACAACCGATCTATTCTCTTGTCTTTTAGTTGTTAAAGTTCTTGAATAATGCGGTTCTTTGTTTACAGTTTCTTTAACATTTCCCTAACACCTATCAACGTTTCCCTACTTCCGTCGTATAAACGTATACTACACTAGATCTCTGATTATCCTAGCTTTTTTCCTTGTATTCACTATGTTACCTGTATAAGCGCATTCCACCTTTAACATTCGTTTATCTTAGCACCTTCCCTCGTATTCCCCATCTCTCCATTATAAGCCTATATTCCCCCTCCTTCAGCATCTGTCTAACCTAGCACCTCTCCTCATATTCCCTATCTCTCTCATATAAAGCTCATTCCCACTCCTTCTTTCACTGTCTAGCCTAGCATCAGACCCCGTATTCCCTATCTCTCCCATATAAACGCATTTTCCTCCGCATCCACCCTCGTTTTCCCTATCCTTTCCCATATAAACGCAAAAAACTGCGCCAGATCTCTTCTATATAAGCTACTGGCCCGCCTTGAAGCAAAATGTGTATGTAATAATTTGTAAAAATGTATGTAACAGTCATTGCATATGCTTATATTATTGTATAGATGTTCAACAATGTTATAGGAATGTATTACGTAATTAAATAATGTAGGAGCTGTGAGAATAATAAGTTAAAGGTTGCTAACGATGAGGTAACAATGAGGTAACCTTGAGGCAAAAATGAGTTTGAGAGTTTGAATGTTATTTGTGATTCTTGGAAGCATTAATGTGATTTTAGTGACAGCTTATAAAAATAGCGAATCAACAACCACAAATAGCTTTAGTTAAATGCAGGTATTCTATTGGAATAAAAATAGGCATTCAGAGACTTGAAGTATAGAAATTTACAAGTTTAGGCGCTTGAAATCAGTTCAGTTGCCTCCGGACAGAGGTACTAAACAAACGCGAGATGCGCCCTCGAGAAATTAATTACGTATTTGTGTGCGACGAAAATAGTATACGTGTTAAAAAGTGCAAGTATTAAATAAAAGAATCCCACAGCTCTCGATATCAGTAACGCGCTAACACAAGAAATACAACACTCCTAAAAATAACCTACTTCAATTTGTTATTATTGGTATAATTAATGTTGGAGGAATAAAAGTTCGTTGTGAACCTGTTATATAAAATCTCGCAGAAATTATAAGAATCCCCATCGCTTTAAAAATCTTGCACTTCTTTTTACTTTCTCTATTACGTATATTAAGTGGGTGAAGTATTGCATTCCACCCAAAAATTAGATACAGAGGTTTCACCGAAAATACGTGTTTTGAGGTGCCCTGAATAAAGCCTTTTTGGAACATGTCCTTGTATGTGCTATGTACAGCATAACTGAAAACGAAATGTCGGATATACACCAAACATAGTATTTGAGTTTAGTATCTTCCAAGGATGCCACTAGATGATTCTCAAGAAAATCTCCCATCCCATGCTACCCTTTATATCGAACATATTTCGAAAATTTTGATTTTCTCAAAAATGGCTCTAATGATTTGGATTAAAATACCATATGTTTAAGATCATTTCATGGCAAATGAAATGAATTTTCTGGAAAGTCCCCAAAGGTCCTCTTTGTTCTGAATGACTTTCTCATAAATAGTAAATCGTAAGGGATAGATGAAATTTTACTACACAAAAACTGTGGAACTCGTTAAAACACACAATTTATGTCATGTACTTTTTTCCAGTGAACCATTTTCGAGATATTCCTTGTCGTTTGTTCAAATTTTCCAATAGTTATACTTTTTCTCAAATGGGAACTCATTCGTTGTTTTATTTCCTGGCTATGCAAAGAGAATGGAATGCTCTACATAGCAACCAGCTCTTAAAAAAGTTGAGTATTGCTTAAAGCCTACCAACAAAAACAAAAACAAAAGATTCTTATTTATGGACGCTCTTTATCTGTTGGTCCCATTCTATGTTAGGCGTGAAAGGCAGGTAATTTTTGCTCAGAGTCCTCTTTATCAGGCTTGAGATTATTTTACGTGTCGTAAATCTACGACACGGGACCAGCTGATTTACTTCCCGGAAGGATGCCATGCCAAGGATTTTTACGCCCAAAAAATTCCATCGCCGTCCACGAGGTTGAACCCGCGATCTCGGGAACTATAGGCTAAGCACTACACCATGGAGGACGACATATACTACCCTTGAACCTCCAAGAAAATTAGCAATAAGATTCCTCAAATGTTTATCTCGATTAATATGAAGTAGATAGAGAAGAAACGTTTGTAGAAATATTTTGTACAAGAGTAGAGAAACTTGCGTGAGTGCAACACATCAGGTTTTTACGTTCTCGATTACATTTTTACAGGTAAGTAGAAGTTTTGTACTCCACCCAAAAATTTTCTTTCGAGACCTTACCATAAATATGTGTTTTGAGGCCACCTGAACCCAAAAAAGGCATTTTAAGAAATATGTTCATGTGTGTCGGTGTGAATCGTATAACTCGAAAACGAAATGTATATTCAAATACCAAATTTTGTACAGAGTTCGGTATCTTCCAAGAATGCGACATGAGTGCTCATAAAATCCCTCCACCGCTAATTACTCTTTACATGAAAAATGCTTCGAACATTTTTATACTCTCAAAATTAGCTCTAACGATTTGGATTAAAATGTTATATATTTATGATTTTTACATATTAAATGAGCATCTGAAACTTTTTGTGAATAACCTGTGAAGTCCTCTTTATTCCAAAGAAATTTTATATCATTTCGTATAATGAGTTAACCACACTTTATGGACAAAAATTACTACACCAAAAATGTATATCTTTAAAAACCCAATTCATTTCAAATAACTTTTTCTGTGGATGCATTATGTCTGAGATATTCGTTATTATTGGTTACATATTTAGTTTCTCTACTACGTATAGTAAGTAGGGAAGTATTTTATTTCACCCAAAAGTTCGATACCGAGATTTCACCGGAAATATATGTTTTGAGAACCCTGAATCCAAAAAAAGCATGAAAACCTGTCCGTGTGTGTGCCTGTGTGTGTGTCTGTCTGTCTGTGAACAGCATAACTCAGAAACGAACAGTCGGATAAACACCGAACTTGATGATTAGGTTCAGTATCTTCCAGAGATGACACAAAGGTTTTCAAGAAAATCCCCCATCCCAGATTTCCCTTTACACGGAACATTTTTCGAAAATTTTAATTTTCTCAAAAATGGCTGTAACGGTTTTGATTAAAATATCATATGTTTAAGATATTTTCATGACAAATGAAATGTATATCTCGAATTTTCTGGGAATCTCTCCAAAAGTATTTTTCATTGTGAACGACTTTTGTATATCTGGTAAACCATAAGAGATAGACAAATTTTACTACACAAAAATGTAGATCGCGTTAAAATACACAATTATGTCATATACATTTTTTTTTGTTGAGTGAACCATTTTCGAAATATTGCTTGTTATTCCCTTAAAATTTTCAATACTTATACTTTTTCTCAAATGAAAATTCGTTATTGAGAATGGAATACTCCACATAGCAACCAGATGTTAAAACAACGGTTTATTTCGTTTAAAACGAAGTAGAAACGTAAGCTTTCGTAGAAATAGTTTATAGTGTGTGTATAAAAATAAAGGATTATTGGTATAGAAAGTCATGCTTATGTGATAAACAAGATTTTTTTTTTTTAAAATGAAAGGTCCTTATTCATTTCTTCTGGTGATCATGGAAGGCAAATGTATTTTCTAGACGTTACATATTGAGTTGCTTTTTAAAAATCTGATTATTGCTTTAGCCTACTATATGCTTTTTATACCTACCTGTAACGAAATGTGTAAACTTTTGATCTCTATTAACATGAGTAGATTAGATACTTACCAGGGAGATGAACAGGAGGACCATATCTGTACCTACCGGAACAAAAACCTTAGGTTTATTATGCTTTCCTTCCTATTTCTTCTATCATCTCCTCCCTAAACTCTTAAGTCTCAGAAGTCGATAGATTAGGCTCCAAATTGATCGTATTTGTTCACTTCCAGTTCTTCACACTAGAATATTAAGACTAGAACTAAAAGCGAAGGGAGACATATCACCTCGGCCTAAGGAGTTCTTTTGTACCTAGGCCCCTAACGGGGTGCCCTGTGAGGGAGGGTGAGGTGAGAGGAGACACGATAGGCCAGAGGACAGGATCCCTACATTTTCCAGGTACAACCGGCTTCCCTTCCCCCTGAAGACTTGCACATCCCACTTGGGGACAGGGTTCGGGGCAGGGAGACAGCCCCCATTGCGGGAGACGAAGTGTTACAGGAAGCATTTTTTTCCCTTGCCATGCAACGCCGAGACTCCAATAACACTTGCAACCGTGAAACAACTAAGCAGATGTTAATTAAGGTCGGCTGTGGAATCGAGTCCATGGCCTCCCTAATGCAAGTCTCTCGCGCTAACGCCTTGCTTGGTCACTAGAATATTAAGTGCGAAACCGTTTCCTACACTATACCACACATCTACATGTTGGATCTCATTGTCCGCAGCATTTTTTAAATTTCCCATGACCACTGTTCAGGCCCACCATGAGCTTCATCTGCTTTGTACTTAATTTAGGGTCTACAGTACTTCTTCTAAGACATCACTGTAGCATCATAATATGCATATGTTTGTTTCGATATGTTTTCAGTATTCTATATGCTGTTTTTGAATTCAGTGTAATACATTTGTCCTTACCTTTAATTTGGTAATGTTAAGGCAGATTTTGATCCTATAATTGTGATCTTCGCTCCCATATTAGCCAGCCTGTCTACATTTTCATTTCCAGTTACACCAGTGTGGCCAGGGACCCACGTTGGAGTAAGCCTAATGCATTCCCCTAGCTTTTTCAGAGCTTCTCTACATTCCTTAACAATCTTTGATCTTGTGAAGAGTGCTGATAGTGCACGAAGTACCGCGTGACTGAGTATACCCAGATAATGCAATTCTTACAGCACCTTTTCTGACTCTCCTCCTTACAAGGCCTGATATACTTCTGCCTGGAATACAGTGGACAAAGCTCTCAAGAGAAATCATCTCTCCAGCCGTTGACATGATGTAGATAAAAGAATAAACTTGTAAGAATAATCTCTTGAGGAGAGGGTAGAGGATTGTTTGAGTAGCTGAAAATGATTGACAACATCAACATCATTTGATTTGTTTGTTTGTTTTTCTGTTGTCTTAACTTTCTCACAGTAGGTAGACAAGATATTGCATTCCACCCAAAAATTCAATACCGAGTTTTCACCTGTATAAACAGCATTTAAGAAAATGGTCCACATGAGTCTTTTGAGGGAGAGAGAGAGAAAGAGTGAGTGAGTGTTGGGTGAGGTGGGGGTGGGGTGGGTGTGTGTGAGAAAACAGCATAACTAGAAAACGAGAAGTCCTATAAATACAAACTTGGTATTTAAATTCAGTGCATGCCAAAGATACAACACAAAGATCTTAAGGAAAATCCCTCCACACCAAAGTAACCTCCACGTGGAACATTTTTCGAAAATTTTGATTTTCTAACAAATGCCTCTGACAATTTTGATTAAAGTGGCGTGTATTAAGGAAACCTTCACGACAAATAAAATGTATATCTTGAATTTTCTGGCAATAGCCTGCAAAGTTCTCTTCATCCGGAATGCATTTTGTATAACCTTGTATAACTGGTAAACGTTAAACGACAGACGAAAACGTACTGCACGAAAAATGTACATCTATTTAAACACACAGTTCATTTCAAGTAACTTTTTTGTGACCTAAGCCATTTCTGAGATAACCTTATTAATGGTTCGAGCTGTTCAATACTTGGTCATTCTATAAAAGTACTGCCAACATTCAATTGTTTCTCGCGATTGCATGGAAACAGTATGGAATTTTAAGGTCAGTATATAGTTCTTAGTCCAGTTCTTAAACAATTCACTATCACTGTTCTCTTTGTATCTATAACGAAATGTGTGATGCAGCTATTTCTGCAAACGTTTATTTGGATTAAACTGTAGAAAACAGAAAAATAAGATGAATAAGCATAGTTTGTACGTATATCCACTAATAAGCTATAGAGCGTAGAGAAAGTCATGCGAATGTATCACATAAAAAAGTATTATTCCTGGGTGTTCTTTTGTACAAATTCCAATGCTAGTTCCGCATTGCTCGTATAGAAATTCCGATCTTGCCGCGACGTTCTGGTAAGTATTCCACTAATGTTGTTGATCTAATGTGCAGGATTTTGATCCATGAATCTTTTACTTGCTAGCCAATATAAATTGTGTATCTTCCCATCTGGTAGAGCTTTCCTCAATTCTGAGCATTCTAGTAGGTGTTCTCCATTTAAAATCTTGTCAGCATTGCAAATTTTAGATGCTTTGTCATTCATAAAACCAAATGTATGTAGATGTTCCGTCAGACAGTCATGTCTAGTGGCTAATCTGAAGTGAGCACCGCCTTCTTTCCTTGGGACATGTTTTATTTTTTGTATTATTTCTTTTTATGTTGGAGTAATTTTTGTTAGTAATCTCCTTTTGAAGGCGGCGCCTTGGCCGAGTGGTTAGACCGCTCGCCTCTCACCGAGGCGGCGCGGGTTCAATCCGAGGGACCAGCATATGGGATTTGTAGTGGACAAAGCGGCGTCTGAGCGGGTTCTTCGGTTTCCCCCGCCATTCATTCCACCAAATGCTCCATCATCACCTTTCCTTTCATCCATTTCACCATCATTTCGTTTCATCTACTTCCTTCCTCCCATACCAGGCATCGGGCTGATTACCCATCCTGGATATTCTGTCTGATCCATGAGTTTCTACTCCTCGACGGGCCTCTGACCCCAGGCACCCGCCTGTAAGTCCTACATAAGAGGAGGTTAAACAGAGAAAGAAGAAGAATTTCCTTTTGAATATTATATTGCTAATTGTAAACTAATTTTGAGATTTTTTAATTTCATATCTAGTTCACAAGACTTCATAGGTTTTGGATGTAACACTGCACCATTTTTGGTTAGAAAGTCTGTTGTCTCGTTACCATTCACTCCCACGTGTGCTGGTACCCACAGTAATATTATCTGTTGAAATTTTGTTGGTGGGGATAAAGTAGCCTGTCTCCTCGTGGTGTCCCCTGCCTAACCCTAAATAGGCTACAACACCGTGCAGATGTCAGCCAATATAATGCACAAATATAGGAAGAGAGTATTCCAGTAATTATTTAGCTAAATAGCTATTTTTAAACTTTAGTTACTGTTGACACAAAAATGAATTTGATTAGAGAACATTTCCGGGATATGATCTTTTACTTTTTTTAAATCTTCATTAACGCTTAAACAACGCGAAGATTGGCTTAGAAATGCATTTGGCGAAGAAGCCCAATCTAAGGCAACAATTTATAATTGCTGCAGCGATGTGTAACAACGCTGTAATCTTGGTTATATATGGATGTAACCCATGTTACACGAGGGCAGATGTTGATCTTGAATGTGATGGTTTAAAGTGTTGCTGCACATTTCCTGGTGGCGCCGCCGCCGGCTGGAGAACTGGGTTACGTTGTGTCGTATAATATGGAAAGTCATATAGCTGCAGGATGTAAAACATTTTAAAGCGTTACCGGCTCGGAGCACGCACTCGGGGCGGAAAAAAAGCACTTTACTGAGGCATCGCCTTCCTGTCGGAGTCGCGGATGCGAGCAGGAACTTCCGGCCTCTTTCCCACAAACTGCTGTGGCGTTCTCTATACGGTAACTTTAGTACCGGCCTCTTGAGGTCATAAGAGACTCTCAGCTCCCTGCCTACTGCTACTGTAGGGGCGTTTGTCTGCTCTTTCGGACCATACATTCACATTATTTCGCTTTCATGCACATATTCTTTTATAAAAGCTCATCCTTTAACTGCTCTTGCAAAAGCAGTTGCCCTGAATGTCTCATCGTGCGTAAAGCGAACCTCCTATGCTTGTTTTGAGAAACATAATCAAAGGCTATGATGGTTATGTTCCTGAGATGAAACGACTGAATGAAAAATACAATTTGCAACATTCACTTAAGTTTTCTACCTATGGTAAGTAGAGGAAGTAATTTATTCCACAAAAAATTCAATACCAAGATTACTCCAAAAGTATACGTTTTGAGACAATAAAAAGAAAATCTTTAAAAAAAAAAGGTCAAGATGTGTGCGAGTGTGTGTATGTGTAAATGCACAACTAAAAATCGAAAAGAAGAATTGCAAGATAGCTGTAACAATTTTGATTAAAATAACATATGTTTAAGATTCTTGCATAGAAATTAAATGCATATCTTGAATTTTCTGACAATAACCTGAAAGCTCCTATTCATTCTGAGGACACAATCTATTACAAATAACCGTTTCCGAGATATTCTTTGTTATTGTTCTGAATTTTCAAATTCTTGTACTTTTTTGAAGTTATAAGTAACTATTGATTTTTTCATGCGATCATGCAACGAGCATGGAATCTCAAAGCCATCACTTTTCAAAAATCTAATGTGTTACATTGACATGACCTTCTGTACCCTCTGTACAAACTAATTTTACTAAAGCTTACTTTTCTTTCCGTTTCATTTTAATCAAAATAAACCTTTGCAGAAATGGTTAAATTACATACATTAAAAAAACAAAAAGTACAGCGATAAAACTGAACGCTTTATGCTGGCCTTAAAAATTCCATGGAATCGCGAGAAGCGCTAAATGTTGAAAGGACCGTAAATAATCACCAAGTAATGAACATAATGAACAATTCGAACAGTTATTAACGGATATCTCAAAAATGGCCGATGTCACAAAAGTTTATTTAAAACAAATTGTGTGCTTTAAAGAGATCTACAACTCTTGTGTAGTACGCTTTCCTCCGTCGCTTAACGTTTACTAGTTATAGAAGATCATACAAAATTCCTTCCGAATGAAGAGGACTTCAAAGACCATTCCCGGAAAATTTAAGATATGCATTTTTTTCTCATGTAAATATCTTTAACATATGGCATTTTAATCAAAATCGTTAGGGCAATATTTTAGAAAATAAAAACAATTCGAAAAATCCTTTATGTAAAGGGCAGTTGGGGTGGGGGTATTCTATTTTATTTAAAATATTCCTGTCGATTCTTTAAATGGTATTGAACCTAAAAACCAATTTGTTACCTTTTTTTTCGTTTTTAAGTCATGTTGTTCACAGACACACACACACACATACGGTGAAATCTCGGTATCGAATTTTTGACTAGAATGTAGTACCTTCTCTACCAAACATGTACATAGTAGTGAAAGCAAAAATCACTTAATCTAGTAAACCCTTGTTAATGAAATGTGCAAATGCATAGCCAAAGTTCATCTCTATTAGCAGATAGATAGAAGAGCTTTAGTAAGAATAATTTGTAGAAAAGTGAGTAGAGAAAGTCAATGAATGCATCACATCAGGTTTTTTAAAAATCTTCTTTTCCTGAACTATTCTTGCAAAAGCTTATTCTTGTAAGCTATAAGTTAATAGAGATAACGACTTACAGAAATAATTTCGATACGGATTTCGTTGTAGGCAGAAAGGAAACGCAGAAGGCTGAAAACGAGAGTAAAATGTTTAAAAACAGGTCCCTATAATGATGCCCTTGAAATTCTATAGGCAGCACTTAAAAAAATGACATTGTTGAAGCTTTGAGACCAATCACAATGGATGTCTTGAAAATGTTTGATAAAATGTTATTTGAAATAAACTGTGTTTATCTTCATTTTATGTAAAGGAAATTATGGTTTTCTAGTCACACAACATTATGCAAAAGCCTTCCAAATTAAGAGGAGTTAAGAGTATACTCATAGTAAATTCAGGATATACATTTTATTAGCCAGGAAGATATTTTTAGCATATTATATATTAGCCTAAAACTGTTAGCAATTTTTAAAGACGAACAAATAAGCATACATTTTCCATGTATCGAGAAGTTTGTGGTGGAAGAATTTTATTAAAAATGTTGGTATTACATTTTCGAAGAAATGTGAAACTAAATACCAAGTTTGGTGTTTATCCTAAATTTACTTTTTAACTTATGATGTCCACACATATATACTTGTTTTCGCGACCATGTTTAGGAGACCAGAAAACATGTATTCAGATGAAATCTCTATACTAAATTTTGGGGTGGAATAAGGTTTTTCCTCTATATATAAGTAGAAGTGAGAAGGACTAGGTACGGAAGGGGAATCAGCACTTCGACCACAAGATATGTGATGCCTAAGTCCCTAACGAGGTGCTCCCGGGAGGGGGATGAGGTAAGAGGAGACAGAAGGCGGCCGGATCAGGAGGGCAGCTGGTGCAAAAGGTTCCCTCCTGCAGGCTTGCACATACCACTGGTATCCCGGGAATCGGATAATACCCCCACTCCCGAGACGAAGAATTAAATAGAGCATCCTTTTCCCCCGCCATGCAACGCTTAGAATCCCGTCGACATTTGCAACCCTGAAACAGACAAAGCAGATGAAAGGTGAATGCAGGTTAAATTGAGGGTCAGGAAATTTGAGGGATACACTGAACCTTCCCAGTATTTGCCTAGCGATTCGGAGAAACCCTGAAAAAAGCAGGGCACAAGAAGGCTGCGGGAATTGAACCCACGACTTGCCTAATGCGGGCCACAGACGTTGCCTATAAGTAAGTGCTAGAGAAAGTAAACACTGATAAGAAAATCTGATGTGCTACACTCACATGACTTTCTCTACTCTTGTACAAACTATTTTTATAAACGCTTATTCTCCATATGCGTCATGTTAATCGAGATGTCAATCTTATTACTAATTTTCTTGTAGATGCAAGGGAATATGGTAGGCTTTAAGCGATAGTCAAATCTTTTAAGAGCCGTGGAGTATTCCATTCTCTTTGCATTACCAGGACAACAAAAGGAATAAGGAATTCCCATTTGAGAAAATGTATAAGTAATGAAAAATTTAAGGAAATAACAAGCAATATCTCGAAAATGGTTCACTCAACAAAAAAATTTATATGACATAAATTGTGTATTTTAACGCGATCTACGTTGTTTGTGTAGTAAAATTTTGTCTATCTCTTATTGTTTACCAGTTATGCAAAAGTGGTTCACAATGAAGAATACTTTTGGAGACATTCACAGAAAATTCGAGATATACATTCCATTTGTCATAAAAATATCATAAAAATATGATATTTTAATCAACATTTTTAGAGCTATTTTTGAGAAAATTAAAACTTTCGAAAAATGTTCCATGTAAAGGGTAATCTGGGGTGGGGAAATTTTCTTGAAAATCTTCGTGTATGGAAGATACTGAACCTAAATACAAAGTTTGGAGTTTATCCGACTGTTCGTTTCTGAGTTATGCTGTTCACAGACACACACACGGACATGTTTCCAAACTTGCTTTTTTTGGATTCAGAGGGCCTCAAAACATATTTCTGGTGAAATCTCGGTATGGAATTTTTCAGTGGAATACAATATGTAGTAGAGAAATTAAAAATGTATTATTACTAGTTTAATAATATATTTATTTGGAAAACTGCAGTAATTTTGTTTAAACTAAGAGGTCACCTCAAAGTACGTATTTATTTTATCAGTCTGCACAAAGCAATATTATTTATTATAATAATAATAATAATAATAATATACCAAAATAGAATTTTAATGTAAATGTGTGTAACAAAAATAAAGAAAGAAAGAAATTTTCGCAAACTATAAGCTAGAGTTCAAATATTTTGTGTACCAAAGCATTAAGTAATATGTTTACGTTCTTTCTAATTTAAAATAGAAACGCAAAGAAAATAGAACAGTATTTCAATGCCGTCTGAGCATGCTATTGCTATTAAAACGCTCTTTTGAATAAAACATCAACTTTCGTAGGATGCGATAAACATGTATTATAGTGAAAGGAGTGCACGCAAAACGAGAATTATGAGTATCTGAATGCACAAACTTTCTATTCTGCGTGTCTAGATATTTCAGAAGCAAAAGAACATTTAAAAATATAACTAATTGTTGCTAAACATGAATAGTAAATTTAAAATTATGCTTGTTGATATACATGTATCAAAATATTATTAGGAATGCGAAAGAAGGGTTACAAAGCTTTGCCAGTTTTAAGGAAAGGGAGGGACTGCATGGAGTTTGACCTCGTGGATGTACTTTCTTAATACTAATACTTTATACCCTTCTTATGCAATATTAAGGAAGATACAACCAATATACCATAAATTATAAACCGTAGGAATTATTAATATATAAATTTATAGGTTTTCAATAAATACGCTATATTTTCAACATGGAGGTTTAAAAAATTAGATTTAAACTTCCATGTTGAAAATATAGCGTATTTCTTGAAAACCTTTAAATTTATATATTAATAATTCCTACGGTTTATAATTTATGGTATATTGGTTGAGAACTTAACCAACCGCACTGTGATCGTAGACACTTCCACAGCTTTCTACATGATGTTTACAACCGGCCCCGTATAACCTCTGAAGGTCAACTTGTTGCTATTACCACGGAGACGGTCCTTTACCAACGCCCTTGTTTTTATGATTTAGGTCTTTGTTGTTAACAGTGACTAAATAATTAATACTGACATGTATGATGGGCTGTCTTTAAACCTAAATAGCATCTTTAAAATGTTTATATCTGTATACGTAACATGTGTGTCTGAAATTAAATTGAGTTTTATTTTTGGATGCTCATTAACTGCTGTGGTCCTTAGCGTTCCATTCTGTATTGGGAGTGAAAGACCGGTAATTTTGCTCAGAGGCCTCTTTATCAGTTTTCGAGGCAGTATTTTTAACACTTGAATAATTTCAATTAAATTATATAATATGTAAATTCAGTAACAGCCCGCTTTGAAGCAATATGTATGTAATGATTTTTAAAATGTATGTAAGAGTCATTGCATATGCTTATAGGATTGTAGACATGTTCAATAATGTTATATGGATGCATTACGTAATTTAATAATGTAAGAGCTGTGAGAATAATAAGTTTAACGTTGCTAACAATAAAGTAACAATGAGGCAATAATGAGTTTGAGAGTTTAAATGCTAGTAGTCATGATTAGGGCAGCAATAATGTAAATTTTGTGACAGTTTAAAAATAGCCAATCAAGCTAGAAAAAGCTTTAGTAAAACACAGGTATTCTATTGGACTAGGATTAGCCAATCAGAGACTTGAAATACAGAAGTTTACGGGTTTGGACGGTTGAAATATGTTCAGTTGCCTGCAGATCTTGGTAGTAACCGGATGGAAGATGTGTTCTCTAGAGAAATATATTACGTATTCGTGTGAGACGTAAAATAAGTATACGCGTTAATAAAGTGCATTTATTAAATAAAAGAATCTCACAGCTCTTGATATCAGTGAAGTGCTATTTAATTTGTGTCTAAGATTAATAAAAAAGTGAATTAAAACTTTAAAATCTGTATAAGCCTACATTCTTGTTGCACCAGGCCCTGTCTAAGAGAAACGTGTCTCTAAAACAATACTGACGCAGCCGAGGCAAACATGAAAATAATATCTATAGAAGCAGTTTAATAAGAAAGTTAATATTTTTTTTAAACTTGGAGCGTAATAACAAAAATACATATTCAAATCGGCTTTTCATACGTAGCAGCGTATTACGTAACAATCTTCTTCAAATTGATGCCCAAAGCGTGGTGCAAACTCCTTCAACAACAAAACAAATAATTTCTCAAATTGACGTCCATGCGTGGAGCTAAATAAATAAACAACGTAAACAACAGTACTACTTCAAATTGGCTTCCCAAACGTGGGCCCAAGAACAATAAGTCTACTTCTTCAAATTGGCTTCCCAAACGTCTGGCTAACATCAAACTCCAACAACAATTATCAACTTCAACAACTCTAACAATACAACACCTTCTCAGTCTTGAGGTTCTTTAACGTGCCGTAAATCATCTACACGGGACCACCAGCTTTATTTCCCTTCCGAAGGAAGACATGCTAAGGATTTTTACGCCCGAAAAGTTTCATCGCCCTCAACCTGGTTTGAACCTGCGACCTCGGGACATGGATGACCAAGGTGACTGTTATGAAACTTAGTAAATAACATACCTTAGGCCCCACTTATAAAATAATCTGTGTGATATATTAATTATTTTCCTTAAGGTGAATTTCAATGCAAGTTATCTAATGATCGTATTGTTCTAGTGATGAGCCCATTTTACGAACACTTCGAAACACGAAGTGTCTCCAGAAGTTATTAATTAAATCCCGTCACAAGGTAGGAAAGGAAATGAATTCGAGGATTCACAAAGCAACTGCTAAACTTAATAAATATTTGGTTTTTTGCAGCCAAAGCAAATAAATATATTCCTCAAAATACGAAATGTTTGAACAAGTTCACACATTATAAATTAGCTTTAGTGCATTTAACTGTATCGCTAACATGCTTTAGTTTCTCTTGATTTACTCCTTCACGATAAGGAAGTTACAATTTTAATTTAACCTGAATTTGTTCTCTCTCTGACCCGAGGTCTTAAATGTTTCAAATTAGACAGTTACTTACTCGTAAAGGTGTTATGGTAGAAATTTAGACAAATCCAAAAGTGGTGTGTGCACGACGACGCTTTCCTAGACCCAGTCTCAATGCGATTCTTCCCCAACAGCCCACAAATTCAGACTTTCTTCTTCTTCAGCTCGTCTTGCTTGTCCCCGAGGTCGCTGAGGCCACCTCATACGTGACATGACGTCAGGAATATATGCAGCGCCACCCAGCCCATTTACGCTGCCACCTTTTGAGTAGAAAACTGCAGTGTACCGTCCGGTAATGCAGGGAGATGTAACATTCCGGTGGTACTTACTCCCAGCCAGGGAAAGATGAACGTCAAATATACTGGCAGCTTTCTTGTAGAGGTCAACATCGATCAGCAGTGTAAATTATTCTGTGAGAAGGAAGCCAACATGGCTCACATTGAATTTAAAGATTATAAATCAGAATTTTCTCCCTTAAAAATATTGCCATCGCTCATTTATTTCCAGTGGAACGTGCTGACTGAGTTAGGGCGTAAGTTGGATTTGCTACATAACGTGGATTGTGTGGGTTAAGATAGGAGCTAGAATTCAAAATGTTTCACACAAAGTGATAACAGTTTATTACAGCAACCTTTATATGTTTAACAATCCAACGGCATTCAAGAACGTTTGCAATGTAATTAACCATTTAAGAAAAATCAAGGTTGATACCTTTCAAATACAATCATGGTGTATTTTTCTCTTTTCACCATATGTTACGAGATTTAAGTTGCTTTACAGTATTATAAGTATTTAATTTCTTGCCATTGCAAAAGCAATATAAATACAAATTACGACTAATAGATTCTACTCCCGCGAGTGTAAATTTTGAAAGACGAGGGTAGAAACGATGTGATTAAATTTAGAGGTAGCCGAAACATTGCCCTTGGCAACCTTAAGCCAAAATCTCGCTGAAGTCCAACAGAGCTAAATGGCCTGGAGCTCGCTCGCTCAGATCCCTCGCTGGCAACTGTCTTCTCGTCCCGCCCGGGAGCTTCATGATCCACTCTAGCCTAGGAGGGCGCTGTGATGAGTGACGTGGAAAAAGCACCCTATAGCAGCGCTGGACGACCATAATGACATCCTACCAGTTACTACGTCAGAAATAACATCTTTCGAGAACGTTACTTGTGTTGAGCTGGTGACATATCCATCGGCCGGGGAAGGGGGTAGAAACGGCTTTTCAGAGCATTAAAATTAAGCTTTTTAAATTGAAAATAGTTTTATCTTAGCATTTACATTTGGAAAGTTTGGAAACGTGTATTTAAAAAAATTAATTCTTAACTAAATTAATCATTTTATATATTAAACTCTATACGGTCTTCTCGTCCCCCCAAAATAAGTCCATCCTTCATTGGGGTGGGTTAATTATTACCCATAACCAGTATAGTAAAGCAATCCTTGCTTTTAAAGATGAGCAACCACTGTGAAAAATCAATGCACCCGTGTCTAAAGACTTCTGGCAAAAGGCTGGTATGTGTCGCTAGCGTTAATTAATAAATATGAACGCTAAGTAGTACCTTAAATTTAATCAGAGCTATTTTCACGTCAACATAAATACGTTAACTATATGAAGTACTGTATCTATATGTTTGGAGGGTATAAAGGATTTGGTTTCTCTTTAATATGTTGTTATTTTCTGGCTTAATAATGAGTTCTCCAATTATTTCTTCGTGTATTTAATTACGAGACCGTAATAATGAGCTCCATGAGCGTTAGAAATAAAAAGATAGTGTTCTATTTATATATTTATTTTATTTATCATTGTGTTGAAATGCGAAAACTAAAATCAGTCATCTCTATTTTTTTCTTTTCAAACTGAGATTTCTTTACTGTTATAGTGTAATTTATCTAGGTAAATGCAGCGTTTCAGTGCAAAATTAATCACCTCCCTATAACGTACACAGATAAAACTCAACAGTGTACTATGTTGAGTGGTACTCTGGCCAATATTCAATGTATTTACACTAGAAGTGGGAAAAAGGTACATTTTTACTTCCTCTACTACATGTAGTAAGTAGAGGAAGAATTGTATTCCATCCAAAAAATCTATTAAGAGATTTCACCGGAATTACATGTTGAAGCCCCCTGAATCCAAAAAAAAAACAACAAAAAAACATGTGGCCTAACGTCCATGTATGTGACAGTGAACAGCATAACTCATAAACGAAAAGTCGGATCAATAACAAAATTAAGTTCAGTATCTTACACGAAAATTTTCAAGAAAATCCCCCACCGCAACTGTCCTTTACAAGGAACATTTTTGAACATTTTTTATTTTCTAAAAAGTGGCCGTAACGATTCTGATTAAAATACCATGTATTTAAGATATTTACATGGAAAATAAAATGTATATCCTGAATTTTCTGGGAATAGCCTGTAAAATGCAATTCATTTGGAACAAATTTTGTATAATGTTGCATAGCTGGTAAACGTGAAGCGACAGGCCGAAACGTACTACACAAAAAATGTAGATCTATTTAAAAAAACTCAACTTAATTAAATAAGTTTTTTTGTTTAAAAGCTATCCGTTATTAAATGTTCGAATTGTTCATTTCTTTGCCGTTCTTTTGAAGTCCTTTTAACATTCAGTTGCTTCTCGCGATTGGATAAAAACAGAATGGAATATTAAGGTCAGCATATAGCGTCCAGTTTTTAAGCATTTGTGTCTATACAAATCATCTATCTTTGTGTCTATAACGAAATGTGTAATGTAGTTATTTCTGCAAAGGTTTATTTCAATTAGAATGGTATAGATAGAAAAATAAGCTTTGGTAAGAATACGATATCCACTAAAAAACAATAGAGAGTACGGATAGTCATGTGAATGTATCACATCAGACTATTAGTTTCTTTAAAATGTACCTAGTAGCTAGAGGAAATATTGCATTTCCACTCAAAATTCCAAACCAAAGAGAAGTATAATCCCCTGAGTTGTTAATTACAAACATCGGTTGAGTGACTTACGTTTGACTCAATTTTCTCTCTGTATAAAATTACTTAGCATA
The DNA here is from genome assembly GCA_030765065.1 of Deroplatys truncata. NCBI lineage: Eukaryota > Metazoa > Arthropoda > Insecta > Mantodea > Mantidae > Deroplatys > Deroplatys truncata. The sequence continues at coordinate 164,403,730 of CM060980.1, forward strand.
CGCTGGTAGTGAATTTCAATACAACGTACAGAGGAAATACAGAAAAGCCTTCTTATGTGAGGAATGTGAAAACACTTTGGTACTAAACTAATTCACTAAATATTGTTGAAGTACAATTACAATGATATGCATCAGTATTACGTACAGGACATTTGATAAGTAAGGAATACTAAAATAAAAATTATATTATGTCACATTAATAAATGCTCTGACACGCCAAATTCATATTTTCAAATGAAAATTTTGCAAAAATCGCATGTGTTGCAGTCCATAACTTTCCCTACTCTTATGAAAACTGTTTTTACAAACGCTTATTCTCTTATCTTATTGGTAATTTTCTTGTAGATGCAAGGGAAATATGGTAGGCTTTAAGCGATAGTCAAATATTTTAAGAGCTGGTTGCTATGTGAAGCATTTCATTCTCTTTGTATGTACAGGACATAAAAAATAAATAACGAATTCCTATTTGAGAAAAAGTATAAGTATTGGAAACTACACTCAACAAAAAAGTATATGAAATAAATTATGTCGTTTAACGTATTGTACATTTTTGTGCAGTAAAATTTCGTCTGTCTCTTACGGTTTACCAGTTTGCGAAAGTCATTCAGAATGAAGAGGATTTTTGAGGACATTCCCAGAAAATTCAAGATATGCCTTTCATTTGCAATGAAAATATCTTACACGTATGGTATTTAAATTCGAAATCCTTAGAGCCATTTTGAGTAAATAAAATTTTTCGAAAAATGTTCCAGTAAAGGGTAGTTGGAAGATACTTATCTCAAGTACCAACTTTGGTACTTCTCCGACATTTCGTTTTTGACTTATGCTGTTCACAGACACACACATGCACACACACGGACATGTTACCAAAAATGCTTTATTTGGATTCAGAGAGACTCAAAACATGTATTTCCGTGAAATCACAGTATCGAATTTTTGGGTAAAATGCGGTACTTCCCCTACTTACTATACGTAGTAGATAAAGTAAAATATAAATGTCAGCGTTAAAAACATATATTATGAACATGTATGGTAGTTGTAGGGAAAACCAAAGCTTTTACACTGGCATATTAGAGAGCTCTATACTGGCTTACATAAATAATGTATTCTAAACTATTGCTGTAATGTTTCGCATCGTAAACCAGTATTGCAAAAGAAACTAAAAACATGAGGGTGAAATTTGTTACTGTTTTGAGTCAATGTATAACATGGAAATTTAACTGATTGACTGATAAGGAATATAATATTATATTGTATCTGTAAGAAAAAGTTTTATTGATTTTACATTTGCAAGCCTTGGATTTAATTCCTGCTTTACGATTATATCCTTTAAATAATTGTAAGCTCTGACGGCACTTCAGGTTTTGAAATGCTTGTAAAATGGGTTAAGCACTTTAATTCCACGCCGATTCTATCATTACCTTTTAATAACGTTTCCTTTAATTTCTTATGTTACACAAGGATTAATTACAATAAATTATCTTATAAAGCTAGCACCAGTTACTACAACTCCACATAACTTATACATAACCTTTGAGCACTAATATTCAGTATTTGGTATGGCTTCCATGCTGTGGCCAATTAGAGCTGCTATACGCCGTAGCATTGAATCAAAAAGGTTCTGAATAAGTTCCTGAGGGATTTCCCTCCACGCAGTTTGTATTCGAGCCCACAAATCTGTGACACTGGTTACTGGAGGAGCGTGACGCAGCAGGTGCCGACCAACCTTATCCCAGCCTGTTCTATGGGTGGCATGTCAGGCGAACGTGCAGGCCAGGGAAGCAAGGTACCCGTCGCTCCTTGAAGAAGGCTTGTACATCCTTGCAATATGTGGCCGGGCATTGTCTTGGCCTGTGGAGATGCCTGAAACAGGGGGTGTACCTCAGGCTCTACAACCACCGTTAGGTACCGGTTGCTGTTCAAAGTGTACTCAATTCGTAGGAGGCGAGATCGTTTGTTGTAACCAATGGCGTCCCAAACCATCACACCTGGTCTTTGTCCGCTATGTCCTCAAAAATGCTCTCACCACGGTACCGCCGGACACGTTGAAGCGGGACTCGTCCGAAAAGACTACGTTTTGACACTCAGCACCCCAGTGACGGTGTTTATGTGTCCATTGCAGTCGGAGGAGCTTGTGGTTTCTGGACAATGGAAGCCGATGTAATGCATGCAACCAGTCCAACCTGCAGCAGACGGCGAAGAATCATTGATGCAGACAACTTCGCATCTGTTGCAGTGCTCCAGCGTTGAGCCAACACTGTGGACGAAGCTGTACGGTCCGATTTGGCCATGCTTTGATCATGTTCCGTGGTCCAGTACATGCCCTTCGCTACGTACGACTTTCATATATCCACTGCTTCCACACAATTACTGTCGTAGCAGCATGCCCTATACGAGCCGAAATGTCGCCTTCCCAGAGACCATTCATTCTGCCCCGTTCGAACTCACTCACATGCCGAATTGGCTCCCTTTGACGTCGACGAGGCATACCGGCACTCACTTTATTGTTTCCACCTTGTTTGACAGCTCTGCACTGACTATACTGGGCGTCGACACTGACCTTGTCAAACCGACATGAAAGGTTCTGCTCGGCCTATGTGTACCGCATCCCTCTGCAAACCTAATCACTTATTGCTTGCACACCCTTCTACCGTTCCACAAGTTTGGAGTTATTCAGTAAATTCTGTCTTGGTGTTGCAATTTTCACAAACGGCAATGTATTTTACTGTTTAACTGTTAAAACAGTCTTGAAATCTTTTAAATCTTTAACACTGGCATTTTTTGGAACTTCATACCACTGGTTAGGCGTGTAATTATGTTTCAAGGAGTTCTTTTCTGTTGTGTCAACATTTCGATTACTGGTTGAATAAGCGTGTTCTGGAACAAAGGAATAATATTGAATATAGTCGCGGAGTACTTTGGCAATGAGAGATTATTACATATTAATTACTGTATTGCGTTTGTTTTATCTAGTAAAAGAGTCCTCACACCGAAAATTCTGTACATGTATGTTGTTTGATTAATTCTGTAGAATTCTGTAACTGAACTTATGTAAATACCAAGTATGGTATTTATTAAACTTTTCCTTTTTTAACAATGCTGTTTACGCACATTCTGATCTTTTACTAAAATTCTCTTCTTCGGATTCAGAGATCTCAAATCGCGTATTTCCGGTTAAATCTCGATGTGCAATTTTTTGTTGGAAGGCAATACTTTCTCCACATACAATGTATGTAATAGAGAATGTAAAAATTTATTACAGAGCAATCACGACACTCTAAAATGTGCAGTTCCTCTTAAATATTAAATTAGCCATTTACAAGATTGTTGGTTGGATTTGTCCATTATTTCAAATGATAGGTCTGTTGTTCTTTTCATCATCAGCTTAAGGAAAAAGCTTCGAACTAGCTCTTGTTTACTTATATTTAGCCATAAAAATGTGAGTTCAAACTATTTTGGAAAAGATTCATCACGAGGGGTGAAAATTCAAGCTGATGATATTTTAAGATACTCTTAAGCAAAAATTATTTCTCACTCACATTTATCAAGTGGTTTTTGAAAAGCAAGGAACGTAAAGAGAAAGTAAATTCTTCTAAATGCTGTTCTTTGAGCACAATAAAACATATGCGAGCTACTTGACGGGACGAAAAATTGAGAGCTGCATATAAAATAAACGAGAGTCGGAGTTTCCTGTATTTTTCATTTAGATCCTTTTTTCTATCCCCGGCAGAATGAAAATGAAACGAGTTTTAATTTCCGCTGAAGGGGTGTTTGATTGTATGATGAAGCGGACATATAGAATCCACTTCACTCAATGAGCTGTTTTAACAACGTTGCCGTTTCCAGCAAAGAACACATCTGTTAGTGAAACTTTCGAGTACAGTTCGTTACGAATGTGTGTAACAAAAACAAATACGTCAGTGATTATGCGTATGTTCCCATTAGTTATAAAAACTTTTAACTCGCAATTTTGTATTGCACTTTTTATAATTTAATGTTGTTTCTCACTGCGTGTTTCGCATTTCAAGCATTGTTTGAACGGAACGACTGTTGTATATCAGTAATGTGCATGAAGCGGAGGGTCACATAGGTCGAGGTGATTGACCTCCAACTACAAAATCTTTTGTGCCTGAAGCCCCTGACGGGATGCCCCTGGGAGGGAGAGGGAAGATGAAAGGAGACGGAGGGCGCCGGACCAGGGGACGTGATAGGGCACAGGACAGGGTTCCTAGCTTTTAGGGACTGAAGCTTCACAGATGGCAGCTGGTGAAACCGACTCCCCAGCTCCTGGTGGCTTACAAATCCCCGGGGCGCCCGGTACTCGAAGACCGCCCCATTCCGGGAGACGAAGAGTTACATAGAGCATACTTTTCCCTGCCATGCAACGCTGAGACTCCCACTGATACTTTCAACACTAAAGCAGACCAAGGAGAGGAACGGTGAAGTGAAATGAGAATGTAGAAGAAATGGAGGGAAAGGAAATGCAGGAGATGTAATGAACCTTCCCAGCATTCGCCGAGCGATCCGGGGATACCGCGAAAAAAAACCAGTGGGTCAGAGAGGATGGCCGCGGGAATCCAACCTAGACCTCCCTAATGGGGCCAAATACGTTACCGCCTAAGCCATCCCACTCGGTTTGGTGATGTATGTGGTGGTTTATCTTACTAGACAAAGTGCAGCTGTACTCGCGTTATTGCGTTAACGTGGAGATTATACTCAGTGTCGCTTCCATTGTCACTATCTCCAACCACTTTGTTCCCTTTATTAGTTCCCGGCGACGGCGCACTCTCACCCGTGCTTTTTCGTAGTTTCTCCGTGTCGCCAGACGGGTGGGATTCCTCTTCTAGTAGCACTTTCCAGAGCCTCATTTTTTGTAACCACCATCTCCTGCATTGTCATGTGTTTCAGGGTTGTAGGACCATGCGACGGTGCCTGGCCAGTTGCGGTTGGGCGGTGGATATCTGCTTTGTAGAGGTTTCTTCCCTGGAGTCATTGCGGGACTGCGCAGTTAGGACCCGCCTCCCACTGGACACCAGCTGGGGTTTAGGAGGCTTGATGATTGGCCCGGGCGGCGATGCATTCCTTGGCATTGGAAACTCTAGGGAAACCATCCATGCTGGTCACCCAAGCGTCGTCATCCAAGTCTGATCACCCTTCGAGTCTCACCCCTCCCCTCCTCCCTCCTCCCAGAGGTAATGGTAGAGGCAAAACGGCAGTTGCGGTGTACTTGCGATGCTCTGCCCCTGTTGCAGGAGCCCGTCAGTATATTTACCTTTATCTTTCCCTACCCCATGTTTTCTCTTTATCTCCCGCTCTCACCGCACTTTCTGCTTCTCTTCTCCCTCCCTTTGTTGCATTTTTACTTATTTATGTAAAATGTACACTTCGGAATAGAAACATGTGTTACATTCACATGCTGTCTCTACCTACTACCATTTATTTCTTTATAGTTTCTACTAACTAATCCTACGAAAGCTTATTTTTCTGTCTACTTCGTGTTAATCGAAGTAAACTCTTGCATAAATAGCTTCCTTACATACTTCATTGCAGAGAGTGAAGAAAAATGTGTAGTGCAAAAAGAATAATGAAAGAAGAATGACTGCATACCTAGAAATACAGTTTATTTGAAAACCATGCCCCTCTTTGCCATTTGGTGATCACAGATTATTTTCTGAAAATTGCATCCTTAAACGCCCTCCTTCATCCACTTCACAAGTATGCAGTCGACTCAGGAGGCTATCCATCACACTTGTCAGCATATCGTGCGGACTTTCTGTAATTTCTTGATGAATAGAAGCCTTTAATTGTCTTCTTGCGAGTGGAAAATAGTTTCTCCTTGAGGTACCCTCAAAGAAAGCAATCTGGAACTGATAGACCAGATCTGGATGACTGCTGGATGTCACAAAAACAAGAAATTAGTCGGCCTGAAAATAGCTACTGCAATCTGGCCATGCTGATATTGGCTCTGTGGGCGATACAACCATGTAGTGTCAGGATGTCCTATTGTTCTTAATTCAGGTACCAGAAAGATGTCGATCATTCTAAGATATCATTCTGAGTTAACAGTAACGGTTCCGCCTGCGGTTCCTGAAAAAGTATGGGCTAATAGTTACTAATTTCGCTACACCGCAGCACAATGTAGGTTGGGGCTGTGCAATGGGGTTTCAACCCTCAACTGAGGGATGTTCTCTGACCAATATCGGAACTTTTACTGTTCAAAAATGCGTTTAAATGGAAATGCGCTTCATCTGACATAGGCAATATATGTATCTCTGCAAGCTTTTCCTGATTTTTTTTTATTTACTAAATGTTACAACCCGTGTTTTACCTAAAGCTATACCATAAAATATTTACAGTATGTTTACAACATATGAAGCAACATATAGTACTAGCCACTAATACTATAAATCATTAATATAATAAGATAATAATTCACAGCTTTTCAGCATCAAGACATTACTCTTTCTTTAATATTTTGTTCTAAGTTTTAGATCTTATTTCTTTTCTTTGCTAATATTGTACGTATGATAATTAAGAGGATGTTAAAAACGCACATATTCATAATTTACGCATGATAGAGAACAAGTGTAGAACATTATAACATTGAAAATATAATATGAGAGGGACCGGCAATTGTTAGCTATATAACCAATAAAAAAATTACAAGAAATGCAGCAGTATCTACTTAAGCATGTATCGAACCTTAGATTAATAATTAAGATAATAGAAGTCTGTAAATTGAAGAATATTTGCCCCACGTTTTGAGAGTCGAACTTGAAGTAGTTGCAATTGCACGTATGGTAACAGGTAGTCTTCGTCTCAAATTTAAAAATATTAACTTTGTAATTTGACTGTTTCTTTAAATATTATATATTTTTGTTTGCCTCGGCTGCGTCAGTATTATTGTTAGAGACATGGATTTCTTTGCAGGGTTGTGGTACGACTGAAGAATGTAGGCTTACACAGATTATAATTTTACTTCACTCCTTTTATTAATGCTTGACACATTTAAATACACTTCACTGATATATAGAGGTGTGAGATTATTTTATTAATTACTTGCACTTTTTAACACGTAAACTATTTTCGTCTCTCACGAATACGTATTAAATTTATCGAGGATGCATTTCTCGTCAGGTTAGGAACACTGTCTACAACCAACGCGTCCAGTTATGAGCGCTGTCTGCAAGCAACTGAATTCTAGATTTGTACATTTTTTATATTTCAGTTTCTGATTGGCTAATCCTACTTCAATAGAATAACTTCATTTAACTTAAGTTTTTTCTGGTTGTTGATTGGCTATTTTATAAACTGTTACAAAAATTACGTTATTGCTTTCATGAATTACAAGTAGTATTGCTAAAATTTCAAGCTCATTATTGCCTCAATGTTACCTCATTGATATCTCATTGTTTCAAATTTTAAACTATTATTCTAAGAGCTCCTACATTATTAAATTACGTGATACATTAACATAACATTATTACAGGTATACAATAATACAGACATATACAATGACTGTTGCATACACATATTGCTTTAAGGCGGGCTGTTATTGATTTTATATATTATATAATTCAACTGAAATCATTTAAGTATTAAAAATACTGCCTCATATATAACATAAACTTATTGGATAGTAGCACCAATTAGGTACATTGATACATGACTATAATAAAATACGTATGTTAAGAAAACGGTTGAAAGGAACGCTAACAGAAGCTTGTCAGACTTCGAGCAGAAAGGTAGTGTATAATCTCATCTCTAAATAGACGATAAAACTACGTATTTAAAGTCTGACAGCTATACATATGTTAATATGATAAAATTAATAGTAATATGTGAATATTACATGTGGTTATATAAAATATAAGTGAAATAGTTAACAGAATACGTGTGTGCAAAATACTTTAGCCTTCCTTAAAAACCTAAACCTGACAAGATACATTTGCTCCCCGACATAAGTTCAGCAGCCATGGTATAATTATGAAATAGTAATTACGACATAGTAACACACACACAGGAACACAGATCGACGATCATCAGATTCCGGTTTATAAGAACGTCGTGATACATTACAAGAGTAGGGGGCATCAACACGACCTACAGGTACGTAATATAACATCCATAAACTCCCAACGGTCCATCATCATCAACTTAGTGGAGGCCTACTACGTAGGAATCGCTGCATATGCTTATATATAACACTAGTGTGCATGATATCGAATGACGGAAAACTAATAAGTGATTCTGACTCACTTTTTATGCTCATTTCAGAACTGCTTTTAGTTTTTTTTCTAACACGTACAGTTTTTTTCACAATTTCACTTCAAAAATATAGACATATAGAGCTAGAAAGATATTGCTTCCACCACTACACTTAAAATTGGGCTTGATGAAGCACAGTATGGACCTGCCTCAAGTACCTTTCCAAGCAATTTCCCTTCATTACACAAGACAAATTAAAGGAACAAATTTGTTGGTCCTCAAATAAAGACATTGATGAAGGATGAAGATTTTGAGAAGACAATGAATGAGAGAGAAGTAGAAGCATGGACCGCCTTCCGATCAGTTACTGAAAACTTCTTAGGCAATAACAAAGATCCTAATTACAAGGCCATTGTCGACACAATAGCGCAAAATTTCAAGAAGATGGGTTATAAAATGCGTGTAAAGGTGCATTTTCTGCATTCACATATCGACTACTTTCCTGACAATCTGGGACATTATAGTGAAGAGCAAGTGAACGTTTTCACCAAGATATTAAGGAAATGGAGAGGAGGTACCAGGGAAGATGGAATGAAATTATGATAGCCAACTACTGTTGGATGTTGAGCAGGGACAGTCATCTTCAATGATCTGCAAGGAAGTCAAAGAAGAGAAAGTTTGAAAAAAATTAAACGAAACGCTTTTGGCTTCTTGTTTTGTTAAAATGTAGTCAAGAAATAAATTAGGGGAGTTCTTGAGAGTATTCTTAAAATGTTTTTCAATAAAAACTTACCTTGTGTGAAATGGTATTTGAATACTTTTCTACGCTTATTAGTAAAATTGTCAAAACGTTACTTATTTTGTGTAAAATCCTGACGCGATAGAAAGAAAAGAAGGTTATTTCTGGAATCAGCATAAAAACGTGATTCAAGAACACCTACTTTTAAGAAATCATCGAACAAAAAGTTTGAAAATGTAGACTAGTGTAATTGAACAGTTAACAGTTTTTAAGTTTGTCGAAGATGGATTTCAGGAAGCTGGTAACGTTGACCGTGTTGATATGGTATTTCAACACCTGGTATAGTGGGAGCTTTGAAATACTGCAGGTCTTTCTCTGGAAAACAGTGTACATTTCTCATGAGATGATATGCCGTTTGTACTGCATTTTCATCACAGTCACAAAGTGGTGTGGTAGCCTTGTTAATTCTGCGCACAGAGTGTTATTCTCACCTTTCGGTCAATTAGACGTAACTTAATAACGACTTGCAGCTTATAAGGAATGGGATTTCAAGTCTACTTTCAATATCCGGTTAAGGGAATGCCGATGGGCTGAACTCTTTAAGCGTTGCTGTATTCCTGCTCAACACCATTAGCATTCTCAGGCGTTCGGACGGTTCTTAGCCTACCTGATAATTTCTTATTTTCTACTTTTCCCTGCTGTCTCCAAAGCTTGACCCATCCCACATTTATCTGTCTCTCAGGAACACGACGAAGATGATCTCCTAGGCGTAAGAAACGCTGAAAAGCGAATACACCATTTAAAATAATAAATGTTTCAACAGATTGAATGCGTGGCCAATGACCCATCGCAATTGAAATGGTTAACCTTCTATTATAAATAAATAATTGCAAAGCCGCAGTTGCTATGTACCGCTGCAAAGAATCACATTATAAGAGACTGTGCTACGCATTTTATCACCGTTTACAAAGTGGATGGAGGAAACCGAATCAATGTTGTAATGTTTAAAGGCGTGTCGTTATATGCCGGCCTTGAAATTCCGTACTCTTCCCACGCAGTCACGAATAAACAAATAAACATCGACAGAGCTATAAAGGTATGACAAAGTATTGAACAATTCGAAGCCTAATAACGGAATATTTCGGAAATGGCTAATTCTACAAAAAAGCTATTTGAAATAAACTGTGTGTTTTAAACAGATCTACATTTTCTATGCTGTACGTTTTCGCCTATTACTTAACGTTTGGAAATTATGCAAGATTATACAAAATTCGTTCAGAATGAAGAGGATTTCAGAGACCACTCTCGGATAATTCAAAATAAACATTTTGTTTCTCATATAAATATCCGTAGTAGGTGGTATTTTAATCAAAATTGTTAGAAGAATTTTTTAGAAAATAATACATTTCGGAAAGCTTTTCATATTAGAAGTAGTTTGAAGTTTGGCTTATTTTCTTAAAACCTTGTGTCACATGTTTGGAAGATACTGAACTTAAATACAAAGTTTGGTATTTAACCGACTTTAAGTTTCGACTTATGCTGTTCAGAGACACGCATCCACGCGCGCTTGAAATATACAGGTTGCCCGACAATTCCCGCATCATTGGAGCTACCATTTGTTTGCCTTTTATCCAAACTAAATTATTATATATGCTCTATATGAGTGACCCATAGTTCCAAACATGTCTGCAGACGAAACTTCATGTTAAAGAACACGGTGTAACGTATCACTAAACAGTTCACGACATTTTTCCTCGATCCGTATTCGTGGATGTTGCAGATCACGAATCTTCACTTCGTACACCATTTCTTTAAGATAGCCCCAGAACGCAAGTCAAGGGGGTTTAAGTCTGGCAACCGTGGCTCCTTTGCGTCCTATACACCTACCAGGGAGCTTGTCATCTAGCCAGTGTCGAACACTTGTGGCATAATGTACTGTAGCACCATCGTGCATAAACCATTCTGATTTTTCGCAAAGCAAATCCACTTAGGTACAAGCTTATCTCCTAGCGGTTGGAGATATTTTTCACCATCTACTGCTCCATAAAATAAGAATGGTCAAACGATGTGGCCGTTCCAAATTCCACACAAATGCATGATGCGCTGTGCTCTTTGCGCTTACTTCCGTCGCACTAATGAGGGTTGGTGGTGGACCAGTACCGGAGCTTCTATTTATTTACTTTTCCATTGACGTAAAACTTTATCTCGTTGGAGAAGAGCACTTTTGTTAGAAACCTGTCAACTCGGTGTATCACATCAAGAAACCATGACACATTTCCATACAACGGTCCGGTTCATGCTTAACTTGAAGCTTGTATGGATGGAACTTTTCTTTTTTAAGGATATCATGGATAGTGCTCTTAAGTATGTTCAGTTCCATACTTATCCGTTGTAAAGATTGGCCATGAACTTTGCCATTACTGCTTCACGAACTTTTCGGGAGCGTAGTGGCTTTCCCGAACTGGGCAAATCGTTGACATAGCCGTTATCTTGAACTTTTCAACAGTCGAGATACCGTACTTTGCCAAGCTTCTGTCCGGATGCCATCTGTTGAGTTCATCCGCCACCATTCTGTGTGACCAACCCTCACGTCCGCACAGGAAAATAATCCCAATGCTTTCTTACTCGTCAGAATGATTCATCTAAAAACAAAAGAAGCAATTAAAATAAAATTATATCGTCTGTGATGCGATAACACATAACATGGCGTCTGAACTATGTGACACGTAGAAATACCACCCAATACTAAATGTTAAATACAGAACACTGAAGTTAAGATTTTTTCAGTTTTCTGCGTTGGCATACTTTTTAAAAAAATTATACACCCTGAAGACAGTAGCCCTAACCTTAGTGCTATAACCACTGGGACAACCGGGCTTACTAAGCGACATTTTTATGAAAGAGTTAACTTTATAAACGCTAGGACAAACCTATCACTGCAAGAACTGAGTACACCGTAGTTGACTTCACAGCTGAGCCACAAGCGTGCTGTAAAAAGTACAACGGCAGTGCTTTTGCTTTATCAATATTTGTTTTAACGTTGAGCTACGTCGTCAATGGTGCAATAAATCCCATTGTTGATGCCTCCTCGAGAATGTGATAGCAGTTGCTGATTCTTTGCTTAAGGTTCTGTTGGCTTATGCTTCATATAGCTTATTATTAATTATTCATTTATTTTTGGGGTAGTGCTTTCCAACTAACGAGGTGTTGAATATTCTAAAAATCACAACATGCTCTTCTCACCTATCCGATAGGTGGTTGATTCTTGGACTCGGCATCATGCAGAATTAAGCATAATAACGATTAAAATGCACTTAATTATCGGTTTACCAACGTATTGTTCTGTGAATCAAAACCATACATGATGTTATTTATTAAAGGAAACAACATTGTGTATGCTTTTGTAGAGCTCCGTTAGAGAGCTTCGAAAAGATTTTCATGATGAGCTTTTAGCTGTATTAGAAAACCTCGTAGAATACTTATTTCTAAATTTATTTAGGACATGGAGAAGTGATAATTATGTATATGACATAGCAATATATATAGTAACTACGACAGCAATTGATTTAATACTATTACAAGCATGACTATGACTAAAAGTCTCCGTTTAAACATCACGAAGGATAACTATAAATAATGGCGAAGCATTGAGTGTAAAAATATTATTATTTTTTATACTTGTTCAGGAGAACGTCGCCTTTTATTCTAACTACTTTGTTGCTTCTCTGAAATATGAAATATGCATGTGCGCACATGGTATTCCAATTAGAGTTTTACCAGCGGCGAGGTGTACTGTCCTTATGAGGCAACGCTGCACTACTGCTATTTGCTAGTGCCATTTTAGCGGAAACACGCCTCAAACGTCATGAGATTTGGACTGCATAATACGTTACGATGTCAGTGTAATTATAAAATAGACTATACAGTATAGTCTGACCATCAAATAATCAACACAAGATACGTATCGAAATAGACATTTACGTCTCTTCTATACAAAACTAAAACATTTGGTATTATTTTTCTACCTTGTGAGCGTATGACATGCGGTGTTTGCATTTTGACTTTTTTACGAACCCGTCCACAAACAACTGCTGCATTTCCTTACTCAGACCTGTACATGCTACGCACTGGGAATTGTGACGTACAAGTACACTATGTGATCAAAAGTATCCGGACACCCCCACAAACACACGTTTTTCATCTTAGGTGCATTGTGCTGCCACCTACTGCCTGGTACTCCTTATCCGCAAACTCAGTAGCCATTAGACAACGTAAGCAGCAGAATGGGACGCTCCGTGGAACTCACGGACTTCGAACGTGGTCAGGTCATTGGGGTCACTTGTTTTAGAAGTCTGTATGCGAGATTTCCACACTCCTAAACATCCCTAGGTCCACTGTTACTGATGTGATAGTGAAGTGGAAACGTGAAGGGACATGTACAGCACAAAAGCGTACAGATCGACCTCGTCTGTTGACTGACAGAGACCGCCGACATTTGAAGAGGGTCGTAAAGAGTAATAGGCAGACATCTATGCAACCAATCAAACAGGAAGTCCAAACTGCATCAGGATCCACTCCAAGCACTATGACAGTTAGGCGTGAGGTGAGAAACCTTGGATTCCATGGTCGAGCGGCTGCTCATAAGCCACACATCACGCAGGAAACTGCCAAACGTCGCCTCGCTTGGTGTAAGGAGCGTTAAAGTTACACGATTGAACAGTGGCAAAACGTTGTGTGGAGTGACGAATCACGGTACACAACGTGGCGATCCGATGGCAGGGTGTGGGTATGGCGAATGCCCGGTGAACGTCATTTGTCAGCGTGTGTAGTGCCAACAGTGAAATTCGGAGGTGGTGGTGTGGTCGTGTTTTTCCTGGAGGGGGCTTGCACCCCTTGTTGTTTTGCGTGGCACGATCATATCGCAGACCTACATTGATATTTTAAGCATTTCTTGCTTTCCACTGTTGAAGAGCAATTCGGGGATGGCGATTGCATCTTTCAACACGATCGAGCACCTGTTCATACTGCATGGGCTGTGGCGGAGTGGTTACCCGACAATAACATCCCTATAATGGACTGTCCTGCACAGAGTACTAACTTAAATCCTGTAGAACACCTTTGGGATGATTTGGAATGCCGACTTCGTACCAGGCCTCACCGACCTACATCCATACCTCTCCTTAGTTCCGCACTCCGTGAAGAATGGGCTGCTATTCCCCAAGAAACCTTCCAGCACCTGATTGAAAGTCTGCCTGCGAGAGTGAACGCTGTCATCAAGGCTAAGAGTAGGCCAACACTATATTGACTTCCAGCATTACCGATGGAGGGCGCCAGGAACTTGTACGTCATTTTCAGCCAGGTTTCCGGATACTTTTGATCACGTAGTGTATGTTTCTGCGGGAATTCCCTTGCCTCGCGTCTGCGCCTATTCTTCTGACAGGTAGTAACTGCAACTAGGTAATGAATGCAATCTGAGGGCTGTCTGGAAACGGCAGCAGGCTGTACGAGGTGTAGGGATGGTTTTTAATCTGCGACGTAACTGTTTAAAGTCCAGTTAAAGTACAACTTCCTGTTCTTCCATCCAGTATTTAAAGTTTAGAAATTCCTATAACTGCTTAACATGCTGTAAAGTTAAGCTACCACTCGAACGACAGTTCTGATTTTAGGAAATACATATCAAGTAAGCACAGCAGTCCCCATTCTCAAACCCCTTTGGTTACGGTGCAACCGTGCCTCTTTTACCAGTAAGGACACGTCTAAATATCTCTTCAAGTTCTGTTTTTGAGCTGTTATCACAAATTTGAAGAAAATCGTTTGCTTGATGAAAGTTCATTGGTCTGCGATCCCATATCAGCTGAGGTTTCCATCTGCATAAGTGACAGTGGCAGCCGAAGCAAACAGTTCTGTTCGATTTCTGTATTTGCAGTGTCTGCTGGTATGTATTCAGCGCGTATGATTGGTTTTTCGGAGGGAATTGATTGGATTCCCCATTCTGCTCTGAATGTTGCATCAACACTCCTGTTATCATCGCTGTCACTGCGGATTCTGTTGACGTTGGTAATATGAAAGTGAAGTTATGGACTTTGTTTGTCTTTCATGAAGTACCCGCCAATGCCATTGTGTTTTACAATAAGATAGCCACGACCACGTTCATATTCATCAAAAGTGATTTACATTGACAATATGGTTGTTGAAGAGCCCTAAGCATTTCAAACACTTCCTTAATTAATTTTAAAGCACTCTGTTGATTCAAAAATTTCAAATTCACACATCGTTTTTATTTCAATGCCAGGATGGCTATTGGTTCAGCGATGGAAATGATACTTCGGTTTAATCCACATGACACAAATTCACAGGACCAAAGGATTTTAAAGTATCCTTTTTCAGTTAAATCATAAATTCAACTTATACAAATACGAGTGAATTTAAGCGTTACAGAACTCCATCAAATGAAACCTCCAAATATAGGCATTATTATTATTATTATTAATTATTTATTTATTTATTGCCAATGAGCACATATAAACTACGCAAAGTACTTAGAGATCTTTCTTTGTTTTCCTTTTCATAGCTCTCTCGTTCTTTGACTGTGGCCTTTCTTTCTCTCGTCTATTCATGTTACCCAGTTTTTTCTTCGGTTTGTTCTCTTGGTCAACTGGCGATTTGTGCATTTAGATTCTGAAGATATCCCTGTAGGGATATTTTCTTGCGCAATTCCTGCCAATTTTAAGTATTTTTCTGCTTCATTGTATCTACTTATGCTTTCCTTCTATATTTGTGAAACATAATTATTTGTTTTGTGAGTCTGTTTGAGGTCATTAGTTTAATGTGTCCATAAACTGTAATTATTATTATTAGTAGTAGTATTAATTTTATTATTATAGCTCACTTTCTCTACGCTGTATCGTTTATTTTTGAATCCTTTCTAAAAAACCATCATTACAAATCTTGGATAGGTATAATCAAGCTGAAAAATCCAATGCCATAGCCGGAACTTGAACCGGCAATAACATTGAAATCTACAATCTCATTCTACCTGTACAGCTTAAGACTTCACACTGCATGTGTGGAAAAAATTAATTAATATTACTACAAACCCTTGTTTTTCTATCTACTAAATGCAATCGAGATAAACATTTGCAGAAACTATTTCATTACGCATTTCTTTATATGTATAGTAGACTTAAGCGATAGTAAAATCCATGAAAAGTGTGTCATATGTAGACTTTAAATTTCATAAACTTTCCAGACATATCCAAGATATCAATTTGAATTTAAAATACGTTTATCATCATATGGTACTCCAAGACCAGTATAGCTTTAAAACATGTGACTGTGGATTCGATTTGCTCTATCCGTCTTGTACCTACAACGAAATATAATCAAACTATTGTTTGCAAAGGTTAATTAGATTAACTTGGAACAGATCAAAAAATAAGCTTTTGTGAGGGTAGTTTGTACAAATTATATTAAAATAGATGATAGTGAATAGAGAAACCAATATGAATGCAATGCATGTGTTTAGGTTATGCATGTACATTCTCTCCATTTCCTCTATTCTCTAAAATTTTTATGTTTTAGTGCAGATGTGCATTTATGGTGAAAGCTTGATATGAAATTGTCAAGTGGAAAAAAACTCCCCTACTGCCTAACATAGGTAAGCGGCAAAGAAGAAATAACATCAAATCAGTGAAAATAAATAGAGGATTTATTTAACGCAGGGTATTTATGGGTATTCCAATATTTCCCTTACCTTTCTAGAAAACTGCCTACGCTTTGAATACACAACTAGGTAAACATGTAATGTACAGTCTAAAGCCCTGCACGCAACCCGCAGTACACGAAGAATACTGGCTCCACATTTAGGCGTGGTAACGAGAGGTCAAGTTCTTCAAAGATTTTCTGGCACCATAACCACATTGAGCAACCTAATGGGTAGTGCAAACTAACGGGATTCTATACAAGGTGGAAGAAGTACTTTAAACTACGAATAGAAGGCACTGAAAAAGGACTTTGTAACCTATGATTCATCTCCAAGGATTTCGCCAAAACAAAAATTTGCGACGCAATTGAAATATTCCACCACTGTAACACGTTACGCACTGACAGTCCAGCTGTCCTATGAATGAAGTAATCAATGACAGTCTTGTTGGGCGCCAGGGTAGCACAATGGTTTCGTTTCCGACTGTCGGGGTTCGAGTTTCGATTTGGTTTGGCGATTTTTATTGGACCCTAACCATGCCTTTACCTCTAACTTGCTCATGTGAAATATCCCCAAGACCCAAAGGTGTTCGGAGTCCACAGTAAAAGCTGTAGTCCTCTCTTTCCATCGCCATCCTCATCACCCTACCATCGGAGACAAATAAATAAAATATAAGTATACTATGCCGGTACCTTGGTTACTACACTGGGACATACATTAAAACTTTACATTTATTTTCACAAACACATTTACATTTTAGATTACATCAATTGTTTTCAGTTAAAATAACTACAAACTACAAAATGTCTACAAAATAATAATATAACAATAAATAAAAAATAAATAAAAGAAAGAAAGAAAAATAGAAATTTTTGGATTAAAATAAAGGCGTAAAAATTAATTACAGCTCTAAATTCTATATTTACCTACACTTGCTGGAAACCAGCAAACTTGGCAACTGGTAACCAGATTTTATTTATTTACCATAGGAGACAACGGATTCCGTTCGCTGGGTGCCTGCACCTAGGAAATGGTTTTAGTCAGCGATTGGTGGAACGAAGGTCATAGGCCATATGTGGAGTGTTGTAAACGGCGACCACTCTCCATTCAAAGCTTCATCGGTGTCGTTTTAAATGAATTTACACTGATATTTAATTACAAATGTTATATTCGCCTTACCTTCTTTATTCACTCTTCTGAAAACTATTGTTACTAAAAGTATTCTTACACTTCTTGATAATCTGAATACACTTTCATTGCACACTTATACGTTTCGTTTTAGGTTTAGGGAGAATATATTTCCTAAAGCGACAGTTTTAAGAAATAAATCGGTTTGCGTGATCTTTGTATGAACCACGAGAAAAAGCAAATAGCTACGACGACGTTGAAGAAAGTATAAGTATTTGAAAATTAAAGAAAATGACAGAGTGCCTCAAACTGGGTACTGCTACAAATGTTTTATTTCACATAAATTGCGTGCTTTAACAAGATCTACAGTTTTGTACAGAAAGATTTTGTCGGTTTACCAATCACATAAAGGTGATTCACAATATACAGGACTTCACAGGGATATATTAAAAATACATTATATACATGCAAATATAGTTGTAGTATTTAACCTGAAATTAGCTACTTGCGAAAAAAAATAGCGTCACATCCTTGAAAGACCTGAGCTTAAACATATATACCAAGTTTAGTGTTTAAGCGACTGTTCGTTTTTGAGTCATGCTATTCATGGACGGACGGACACAAAGGCACACAGGCACATAACCACGCATATACAACATTTTTCCCCAAAATAGTTTTTTATTCAGGGAACCTCAAAATGTGATTCTCAGTGCCTCTCTGTGAAGTTTTGGGTGGAAGGAGATGATGTAAAACTGTGTGCCAAATGCATCCTGTAAATCAAAATAAATGTTGAAGATATTATTAATAATCACCTTTACGTGGAAAAACGAAACGAAACATTGATTTGAATTGTTGGCAAATCATTCTGTTCTGTTGTGAAAACTGAATACACTACTTTTTCACATCACGGTTTATCTGTCACTAGTGTGCTATGAAAGATTTATAGGTCGTGATAAAGTAAAATACTCTCTGTAGTTCAGAATCCCTTTCACTGAGATATGTCACACCCTCATAATACTAATCGCATTTGGTTTCCATCACATTTATGATTTGTGCGTAAAACAAGTCGGAGAGAAATATGTGACATTCCCAACAGCCTACCAGACACCCTAAATTCAGCATAACAAAGAAGTTCATATTTTACGAAAACGAAAAAGTTGAATAAAAATTTACAGCACACTTATCTGGAGAGTATAATATTGTTTGTACTATTACTGTTTCAAAATATTGTATTTTTACTTTCTCTACAACGTGTAGTAAGTATGGGAAGTATTGCGTTTCACCCAAAATTCGATACCATGATTTCACCGGAAATACATATTTTGAGCTCCCCTGAATACAGAGAAATAATGCTTAGAAAAAGGGCCGTGGTGTGTGTCTATCTGTGTGGATGTGTGTCTGTGAACAGCATAACGGTAAAACTAAAAGTCAAGTAAATACCAAATTTCGTATTTAGGTTCAATATCTTTCAGAGATGCGACCCAAATATTTTCAAGAAAATCCCCCACCCCAGCCTACCCTTTACATGGAACAATTTTCGGTAAAGAAAACCTTAAATAAGAATTTAAGGATATGGGGCAAAATTTCCTTTCACGCTAAATACATTAATTTATCATCTCGATAACTCGGTAAAGTACCTGGAACTCAAATGTATAAAAAATCAATAAAAATTAGTTTCAATTCTGATTTTCTCAAAATTTCTGTAACGATTTTGATTAAAATATCATATATTTAGGATATTTTCATGAAAGTGAAATGTATATCTTGAATTTTCTGGGAATATCTCCAAAAATCTTCTTCATTCTGAATGGCTTTTGCGTAACTGGCAAACCGTAAGAGATACACGCAATTTTTCTACACAAAAAATGCAGATTCGGTTAAAACACACAACTTGTCATACGCAACTTTTTGTTGAGTGAACCATTTCCGAGATTATTCCTTGTTATTTGTTTGAATTTTCCAATACTTACACTTTTTCTCAAATAAGAATTCGTTATTCGTTGTTGTTGTATGTCCTGGACATGCAAAGAGAATCGAATGCTCCACATAGCAACCAGCTCTTAAAAATTTGACTATCCCTTAAAGCCCCTTGGACTTGCAAGAAAATTAGCAATAATTTCTGCAAATGTTTATCTGGATTAACGTGAAGTAGATGGAGAATAGCAGTTCGTAATAGTAGTTTGTACAACAGTGGAGAGAGTCATGTCAGTGTAACACATCAGATTTTTCATTGTAATAATGTTCTGTACCCTAAACTAGTCGCGATATATCTTTATATCTGAAGCGACAATAAAATATTTAAAAAAACTAAACAGAACTTCAACTGTCCAAGCTATTATTCGTTTCCAGATTTTATTCTCTCAGCATCAGAATTTATTTTTAGGGGAAACCCTATACACCCACTCTAGCGGTACGCGACGTTGGTGATGGTTTTGGGACGTATGACTTATGTTGAGGGAATCGACTCCTGGAAGGATATCGTTTTCTTGACTCTCAGAGTAGAGGATGATTCTTCGTTAGGTGTGAGACTCTTATCTCAGAAGAGTGTGGATAGGAGATAAAAAAACACAAAGGTCTCCTTTACTTTGCTCAGTTTATGTGATAATCCATACCAGAAATTAAACACTTTTTACCTTCCCGATTTTCACGTCACGCAGGATTATCAATCGTGACCCCGTATACAATTTAAAGTCAATGCAACGCACTTAATGTTTCCTATTTCCATCTTTAGATGACAATTACATCAGAAAATTACTTAATACTTTCTGAACTTAGCACACTTTTCAGCGCATACATTCCTACGCCGAGCAATATAGCTTCTCCTGATCAGAGAATGGTCCGAAGTGTTGTTTGTTCATGCGTCTCAAACTGCAAAACTATTTTTGAGCCTGTTTCCCTTTTTCTAGTTTGATACAATCCATTTTATATGAACGTACTTTTCATATCTTCTTATTGACTATTTTTATAATTTATTTCTGTGTTTCTATTGGCCAAAATGAATGATAAAATCTGTCTCCTTCGTGTCTAACATTGTCTCATTACTTCCCTTGATTTAATTTTCAGTGCACATGAGTGACTTCGGCTTTCCCGTCTGTTGTACGTATTGCCAGCCAGACTTTTGCTGCACACATAAATTCTATAGTACCTCAAGTGCTTTTTAATGACTTGCTGGGCGGTCGCTGATACCTCGCTAACATACGCAATTTAAACTTCCACTCGGGAATACATTTGCTTCGTGTATTTGTACCATTTATTAATTTTTATTTATATTTAAATTCTCTCATGTTGTATTCTTTTTGTTCTATTAGTTTCTATCCTTATATTTTGCGGCGGTATCCCCTGATTGCTGCTGTCCTTCACTGATGACAGCCGCGTCTCATCAGTTGAAATTGCCAGCAATCATGATTATTTGTAATGGTCCTCAGGGTACAGGTGAGGGGAGGAGGAGTAGGCTCGTGCAGAATCTAGGATTTAAGTGTAATGAATAATACGGTTTTCAATGACGCTCTTTTATTCAAGACCTTAGCTACTCGCCACCGCCTGAAGTTTGATTACCATTTCTTTCTGTGAGGTGTTCTCACGCAATGTTGGCTGCGCCGCGTAATGCGTGTTTACCTCGCGAGTAGAAGTTTGAAGAGAGAGATGGTCTCGCCTACACCGTATACTACGTGCTTACAACGCGAGCATGATTTTCAAGATTGATCTGGTGCCTACATTCGCGAAATACGTGTTTACCTCACGAGCAGGTGTTTCAAAAGTTATCTTTCCCTCAACTTTTCGGTTCTGCCATGACACGAATTTCTCTTTCATTCCGATATTTTTAAATCATGTGACTTGTAAAACCTTTTTCCTTGGTATCCCACTTTATTATTTTTGAAATGATTGCCTCTTTACATTTTAAAAACACGCCTACACTTTACTTTGTATTTTACTTACCCATGTTTACTTTAACAACTTAGATGTTTAACACTTTCCCTGAGTTTACTGGAAGTTGGTGCTTGTTTGTTTACCTCCTGTTTTGTTAAATATTTGTAAGAATTTCGGTTCCAACACTGTGTCGCCGAAAATTGCCTTGGACCTTAGGTCTTTGTGGGAGCTTCTGCCCTTCTTAAAAGCTCAATTGTATGCAGGAATTTGCCTCTTTACTAACAGAAGACTTATCCCAATAAACGTCCGCTTTATGTTGTACTATTTCCTCATGTATACGTTTTATTTTGTTATTATTCATATTTTCTCAAACAATATTTAGCTATTAATATTCTCTTATATTTTATTTTTAATGGAGTAATTTGGGCCGGATAGGTGGTTGCAATTTGTATTCCCCTTTGCTACACTTAATATTATTTAGTTTCTTGCATTGATATTTTATTCACTTGTTTATACAATTCTTATTACCTTTCCTATAACATTATTCTGGTTATTGCTTCTCATATTATTATTAATATTATTATATCCATTTTCAAGCGCATGTTACAGCTTCACCATCCCATAATCAATGCACAATTAATGTATCCACAAATATGGTAATAAACAATAGGGAAAGAAATTGCTAACGATATATATATTTATATATAAATAAAGGGGAAATAAATAAGAAAGGAGAACACGTGTAAATAACATAAATATTGTAAATAATATTGTGTAACATGTAACATAAAATATTACTACTATGTATGAAACAACTTAAGGGAAGTTGCAAAAGCAGCTAGCAAGTTAAAGCATTTAGCATCTGGACTTTAGCCGCACAGGAAGTTGGTAAAAATAAGCGTATGTATGAGTGAGAGAGGGCCAATTTAAGACACAGAGATGCATTGAATTCTAAAATATGACACCAGAAGAGTGATATCAGAAATACAAGCCATTTAATTCTCATACAACGCTATGTAAAGTACAAATCAAAGCAGTCGTTACAATTATTGGCGCGAATGTACGCGTCAATGCATTTTCAAATAAATGGATGGATTTTATCCAAGCAGTCCACTTCATTGCGACATTGTGACTTGGTAACTCGGAAGCAGCGAGGCACTGAACGTTGTGTGAAGGGTGTGGTGGGGGACATATCATGTGACGATGAGTTTGCTCGTATCAATTATTACAAGGAGCTGGTATCGGGAAAACAGTTAAAAAATCTGATGTGTTACACTCAAATGGCTTTCTCTACTCTTGTACAAACTATTTTTACAAACGCTTATTCTCCATATGCTTCATGTTAATCGAGATTTTAATCTTATTGCTAATTTTCTTGTAGGTGCAAGGGGAATTGGTAGGCTTTAAGCGATAGTCAAATCTTTTAAGAGGTGGTTGCTATGTGGGTATTCCATTTTCTTTGCATTACCAGGACAAAAAAAAAAGAATAACGAACTTCCATTTGAGAAAAACTAAGTACCTATTGGAAAATTTAAGCGAATAACAACCAATATCTCGAAAATGGTTTAACCAACAAAAAAAAGTGTATGACATAAATTGTGTATTTTAACGCGATCTACATTTACTGTGTAGTAAAATTTTGTCCATCTCTTACGATTTACCAGTTATGCAAAGGTCGTTCACAATGAAGAATACTTTTGGAGACATTCCCAGAAAATTCGAGATATACACTTCATTTGTAATGAAAATATCTTAAACATACGATATTTTAAGCAAAATCGTTAGTCATTTTTCAGAAGATTAAAATTTTCGAAAAATGTTCCATGTAAAGCGTAATCCGTGGTGGGGGGATTTCTTTAAAACCTTTGTGTCACATTTCTGGAAGATACTGAACCTAAATACCAAGTTTGGTGTTTATCCGACTGTTCGTTTCTGAGTTATGCTGTTCACAGACACACAGACACACACGGACATGTTTCCAAAAATGCTTTTTTTTTGTATTCAGGGGGTCTCAGAACATGTATTTCCGGTGAAATCTCGGTATCGAATTTTTGGGTGGAATACAATACTTCCCCTACTTACTATACGTAGTAGAGAAAGTAAAAAATGAGAAAGAAGAGCATATGATGTCTGTTATCTGTGAGTCTGAAGGCAGTATTCTTATTTATAAGATATTTGTGGGGAGCTGAATTTTTGGACTGTTATCTGTAATGCTCTAAAATGTTTATTAATTGGAACAAAGATGCTTAATTAACATTCAGATTGCAGTAGGCGATAATGCTCAACAATGCCATGCAGCATTACTGGAAGTTTGTAATAGTGAGACGAAGGGAAGTTGTTCATAAAAAACGTGGACCTGCAGACCGCAATCAGCAAGTGACTATGTGCATGTGAACGCTGTTACAGCACTGTTGGAAGAACACCGTTGTTGGAATTGTATTGAACTAGGAAGGGAAGTTGGAATTGCTCCTGGTACGATTCTTCACATGCTTAAGACGTTAAACATGAGGAAAATCTGCGTTCGATGGA
Source organism: Deroplatys truncata (assembly GCA_030765065.1). NCBI lineage: Eukaryota > Metazoa > Arthropoda > Insecta > Mantodea > Mantidae > Deroplatys > Deroplatys truncata. The sequence goes on from CM060980.1 coordinate 164,427,903, forward strand.
TTCCACACAATTTTGATGAGGAAAACATGTGGCAGAGAATGGACACAGGAAGATTGCACTTAGAACGGGACGTGAAGGCGAGCGTTTTCTTCGGTGTGTAATAACTTTGCTTGAAACCTGGGTTCGATGCTACTAACCAAAATTGAAAAGACAATAAAATACTGGCGGCACATTGATTCCCCACGGCCAAAAACGTATCGGCAAGAACAGGATCCATTTAAAGTCATGTTCATAGTCGCAAAATGTTGACGGTGTCCTTATCACTCATTCAGTTTCCGCGGGAAATCCAGCGAATGGTACACATTACAATGTAACACCATTGACGACCAGCTGTGCGTTCGTAAACATCCAAATCTCCTGAATTCTCACCCTATTTTGCTACACGTTGGTGCTCACGTGTTGATGCTGCCACATAGGTGCTACTGTGGTTAATTTATTTCACAGATGGACTAGGACTTCTGGAGCATCCTCCATACTCCCCAGATAAGAGCCCATGTGATTTACAGATTTTTGCGAAAATGAAATTATCACTTAGAGGAGTTTGTTTTAGAATCATACAGGCAATTATAGCAGCCGAAAATTAGTACAAGACGTTATGAATGGCATCCTCGTCTCCCTGATATGTGGAGTCGCGTTATTCATGTCGGACTGTGACTGTTTCAAAAATGTTTTCCTTCTGTTAACTTAAATGTTGCCACTAATTATTGAATGAGCCATGTAATTCAAATTTATAAATTCTAGCTGTCTCAATTCTGCAATATAGCTTCGAAGACGTATTACCGATGTGCGAGAGACTTTTGTAGTTGAATTTTCGTGCCGTGCTCTGACTTATTTTCACATCGATGTAATGTGAAAGCCCAGTTAATTACTGGATCCCTAAACACAGCAATGTAATGCGTAAAGCTAGAATCGCGTGTGTGACAGTTACCTACCTTCGACGTTGTCAAAAGTAGTAAATCACTAAAATTACGATTCTGTGGATTCTGCAAAACGTGTTCGTTCTACAAAAATATTGAAGAGGTAAAATTGATTCAACTTCTTTTGAAGTACCGTTCTATCTTGCAATATTGGAATGGTGTATAGTAGGAATAACGTTTTGTGAACTGTCTGTTGATTCTGTGTAGTTATCATAGTGTATACTGTAGAACAGCGTGTGCTTATCGTACTAAGTTTTGCTAGAATAGATTCACATGTGCACTACCTGGTTTAGTTTATACAGAAACTACATGTTGTTACAGTTTCTAATGAATACACCGTTTATACGTTGTTAGAAAAGCTGTACATACGTGTTAGACAAAATATATGCTGCCAACAGAACTAACAGCTAAAAGCACACGAGATAGAGTCTGTGGGGGAAATAGGTCCAAGCAAATCGCTGCCTTGCGTTACGACTGTTTAAAATGAGAGAATAATTAACTGGCATGTTCGCTCATCAGATCTAAATCCAGGTTTTTTTTCTTAAAGTATGCTTAAGGGTGGATTAAAATCCCCATCCCACCAATGTTATATCTGCTAACTTTGACAGATTAAAAAAATCTTATGTATTACATCCATACGATTTTCTCTAACCTCTGTCGCTTATTAATTTATATAATAATTATTCTTCATCATTTTCTTCCTTGATTTTCTATCTCCTTTATCTTCTATCTCCTTTATTTTAGTTGAGATAAACCTTTACTGGAGGTAGCTGCATTACACATTCATAATACTAAAATAGAAATAGTGACAGTCGAATCTTTTAGAGCTGAACCTATACGCTGGTTTTAAATTCTATACATTTCCATGGCATCGCGAGGAATAACTGAAAATAGACAAAACTTTAAATTAATGGCTAAGTACAATTCGAGTGGCCGATACCGCAAGAAAGTTGTTTGAAATAAATTGTGTGTCTTAAAGAGATCTACGTTTTTTGTGCAGTACGATTTTGTCTATCCCTTGACGTTTACCAGTTATACACGATTACACAAAATTTCTCCCAAATGAAGAGAACATCACAGGATGTTCCCAGAAAATTATTTGTCAGTAAATATCTTTAATATGTGTTATTTTAATCAAAGTCGGTTGAGCCATTTTAGAGAATAACAGCTTTCGAAAAATGTTCCATGTAAAGGATAGTTTGTGGTCAGGAGATTTTCTCGAACACCTTCGTGTTGCATCTGTGAAACGTACTGAACGTAAATACCAAGCTATGTTCATCCAACTTTTTGTTTTTGAGTTATGCTGTTTGCACTCGCACCCACACATACATACACATGGGCATAGTTTCTAAAAATGCATTTTTACTTTCTCTACTACGTATAGTAACTAGCGGAAGTATTGTATTCCACACAAAAATTCGATACCAAGATTTCACCGGAAATACATGCCTTGAGGCCCCCTGAATTAAAAAAAGCATTTTTGGAAACATGTCTATGTGCGTGTCTGTTTGTCTGTGAAGAGCATAACTCAGAAACGAACAGTCTGATAAACACTTGTGTAACTGATAAACGTTAAGCGACAGACGAAAATATACAATACAAAAAATGTAGATCTCTTTAAAACACATAATATATTCCAAATAAGCTTTTTGTGGCATAAGCCGTTTCTAAGGCATCCGTTATTAAAGTTCGAATTCAATACCTTTGATTATTTTCAAGCACATTTCTCGCAGAACAGCATGGAATTTTAAAGCCGGCATAAGGCGTTCATCTCTTAAACATTTGACTATCGCTGTTCTCTTTGTATCTATAACGAAATGTGTAATGTAGCTACTTATGCAAAGGTTTATTTGTACGAAATGTAGTAGATAAATAAATAAGCTTTAGTAACAATAGTTTGTATACCTACTAATAAAAATAGGGGGTGGAAAAAGTCGTGTAAATGCATTACATTAAAAATTTTTGTTATAACATTGTATATGTATGATTTTATTAAGTTATATTGCATTGCCTAGTAGAGTGGAAGAAAAGGTCTTATGGAATTCACTTATACCAGGATAAATAAATAAATAAATACTACGTATTAACCGGAAATACAGATAACGTGTCGCAGCGTATTAGGAGGCTTATTAATGGATAAGGGAAAAAATTTCAGGCAGACGCTTATGTAACGGATTCGGAGATGAAACGCACCCCTTGGGAACTTACTTTTATGAGTAATTCCCTTTTTAGGTTTAGCTCAGTTTCTGCAGTAATCAGCTTAGTTTGCGGGCACAAATACGTCTGGGGAATTGGAATATAGCTGAAATGTTAAAGTAGCAGAAAATTTAGCTCTTTTACTGGCACGCTGTGGCATCGGATTATTAATCGTGGTATTTAATGTACATGCCATTGCAACAAGGTCTCAAACCATTTCCTCTTATGTAGCTTGAGGAGATTCTGCGTATTAGTAACTGATCAACTAATAGTTGCGAAATGTTTGATCATGTTTCAGGTTGTGGCTTCGCCTTCTTTAAGCCTTCATAGTTTCTTTCTCGACTACAGCTTATAGCGAGCGAGGTGGTGTCGCAATAACGTGAGAGACTCGCTTCAGTAGATCCCGGGTTCGATCTCCGAAGCCGTCCACTTTGGCCCATAAGCTTTTCGCGTTGAGGTTCGGCAGGTGAATGGTTGAGTGCTTCGTCTTTCATTAGGACCTGGCGACGGTTTTCGGCGCGTTGCGCCTGGACGGTGGTTGTGCGCTCTGTGAAAGCTTCATCCTGACATTGTCTAGGGATTTTTCGGCTAGAACCCGCCCACTAGTGTGGACTTGGGCGGCGTTGGAGGATTCAATCTGTAAACATTAGGGATCCCGTCAATACTTGCGTCCCCCGTAATCCAGACCTGATCGCCTTCGGGTCTTTCCCCTCATTCCTCCGTTCCGGGGTTCACTGTAGTAATGCAATGGGCCGGCTGTCCTGTCGGTACTCTGAAACGGTTTCGGGGGTCCCCCTCCATTCCTCCAACTTTACATTTTACCTGTAATCTATAGTAGGTGAGCAATTCTAACAAAACGTTCGGCCTAGAGATTTCGGAAATATACAGCTTCAGGTTCCGCAAACCCAACAAAGCATTGTGTGAGAGAGAGAGAAAGTAGCATAAACCAAAATTCTTATGAATACCAAATTTCGGGTTTAGTCCTGTATTCCAAAGATGCAGCACAAGATTCCTCCCACCCCAAACTACGCTTGATATTGAAAATTTCTTGTAATTTTTATTTTATGAAGAGCTGCAAAACGATTTTTATTAGAGTATCATATATTTGAGAGGGTGACTTGAGAATAAAACGTACATTTTGAATCTTAAATGAATAACTTAAGACTTACCTTTCATTGTAATTAAATTTTGCATAATCAGAAAACCAAATTTAGAAAAAAAATATACAGCTAATTAGCGTGTAATATGTTTTAATTTGTTCGTAACGTAAGCTGTTTCTGGAATACTTCATGCTGAAGTCTAAACGTTTCCCAAGTATAGCTGAGGCGTTGTAACTTTTATTTTCTCAACTACTTATTTATAATAGACAGTGGAAATCCTGATTCACACCCAATAATCATATATCGAGGTTTTTAGGTCCCTTAAATCGTTATAAAACTCCTGTAATGTGGCGGTTACATGTTGTCTCCTCGGCTCTTTCTTAGTCTACTTGCTAACGTAAGCGTTGCTTGATACATAGTTTTTACCCGCAATCTTCCTACCATATCGGTGGCCCATTCAAATAAGCCTATAGAATTTGAGTATCTTCCTAAATATTTCCTGAGTGTTTACTCAGCTTCTAAAACTACCTGACAATCCTTTATTACCTAAATTATTTGTGCAGTGTTCAAACTTTTGTATCAACGTTGCTGCAAGAATGTGCTATACTTAATGCAAAATAATGCAACTGCCAGAGTATGTGTGCATATTAAAACTCAAAATGTGAGATAAATACCAAGTTGTTATTAGAAGTTATTCCAAGCATTTGACAGGAAGATTTTTAAGACTATTACCCCGTACCAAACGGATAATTAAAATACATATATTTAAGACATTTACATGAATATAAAATCTTGATTTTATATGAATAGCTAATGAACTTCTTCTCATTCTGTGGTTAAAGCATAAGAGATAGACGAAAATGCAGCAGTGATTAGGCTGGTTATATTACCCTATATTAAATAAACATATTAGTTATATGTACGTATGTATTTGGATACCAATTTAATGCTAATTGCAAGACTATATGTATGAGCGTCAATCCGAAGGTATTACGTCCCATTTTTACTTTCTCCAGTACATATAGTAAGTAGGGGAAGTATTGTATTCCACCCAAAAATTCTATACCGGAAATATTTGTTTTGAGGCTCCCTGAATCCAAAAAAAGCATTTTTGGAAACATGTCCGTGTGTGTATGTGTGTCTGTCTGTGTGCCTGTGAACAGCATAACTCGGAAACGAACAGTCGGATAAACACCAAGCTTGGTATTTAAGTTCAGTATCTTCCAGAGATGCGACACGAAGGTTTTCAAGAAAATCCCTCCACCCCAGATTACCCTTTACATGGAGCATTTTTCGAAAAGTTTAATTTTCTCAAGAATGGCTCTAACGATTTCTATTAAAATATCATATATTTAGGATACTTTCATGACAAATAAAATGTATATCTCGAATTTTCTGGGAATGTCTCCAAAAGTATTCTTCATTGTGAACGACTTTTGCATAACTGGTAAACCATAAGAGATAGACAAAATTTTGCTACACAAAAAATGTAGATCGCGTTAAAAACACAATTTATGTTATATACATTTTTTTTTGTTGAGAAAACCATTTTCGAGATATTGCTTGTTGTTCCCTTAAATTGTCCAATACTTTAATTTTTTCTCAAATGGGAATTCGTTATTCATTTTTTTTGTCCTGGTAATGCAAAGAGAATGGAATATTCCACATAGCAGCCAGCTCTTAAAATATTTGACTGTCACTTAAAGCCTACCAATGCCCCTTGCATTTACAAGAAAATTAGCAATAAGATTAACATCTCGATATCTCGATTAACATGATGCATATGGAGAATAAGTGTTTGTAAAGATAGTTTGTACAAGAGTAGAGAAAGTCATGTGAGTGTAACACATCATATTTTTTTGTATTAGCTTTGAGTGTCCAAGCCAGATTATGTTTGTTTGATATTCATTATTGAACTTTCCCGCTAGTATCCTGCTAATTTCGTTGTCCTGCGACAGATAGCAGTAGCAGGGGAGCGTTCCAAAATGGCTACTGACATCGAGGTGCGTACAAAACAGAGATGTATGATTAAATTCCTTACCACTGAACAAATTGCGCCAATTGAAGTCCATCGACGCTTGCTAAAGGTGTATGGAGACATGCAGTAGATGTGAGTAATTTGAGGCGGGGTACAGCGTTTCAAAAGTGGTGAAAACGATGTGCAGGACAATATACGGACTGGTTGACCCTGCTCGGCTGTCACAACAAATAATGAACAGCATCTCGATCAACTCATCGTTATGATCGGCGGATTATGATCAAGGAATTGTGTGTAGAGCTGAATGTGGCTGTAATGCCTTAGACAAGATGTTGGCCAACTTAATTATCGCAAAGTGTGTGAAAATGGGTCCCACTGATGCTTTTACAAGACCAAAACACTCATCGAATGGATATTTGTTATATATGGAAGGTGGCAATTTTCTGAGCTTTTACAAGACCAAAAAAGTCATCGAATGGATATTTGTTGGGACCTGCTGAACCAATACGAGGCTGAAGGTGGCAATTTTCTGAACCCTATCATCACCGAAGATGAGACGCAGTGTCACCACTGCGAGCCTGAATACAAACGGCTGTCCATGGAGTGAAGACCTCCGACTTCTCTAACATAGATAATGTTCATGACACAGCCATTTACAGCTAGCCAAGACAGTAGCTGGCCTCAGCTGGTTCAGAGTTTTACGAGCGTGGCATGAAAGTTCATCGTTGGCAAAAATGCATGACAAATAGTGGTGATTGTGTGGAAAAATAACAATATGTAATTGAAATCTTGCTCTATTTAACTCTGTTATTGTGTTTTCTGCATCTATTGCAGTTTCCATGAGAATACATAAGAGGCATTACTTTAGGAATGATTTAATATGTTTGTACTGTATCGTCTGTAAAAATTTGTTGAGTTTTGAGAAGGTTGAATGCCTCACTGTTGGAAGGCCACTTTGAAGAAGTGTTATATTTCCTCTGTTGGGGAGCCAAACTTGATGAAGTAACTGCCCGACGTTTAGGTACTAATTTGAAGTATGTTTTATGTTTACGTTATTGTATTTTTCCACGTATGGTAAAAAGTTTCCGGTGGCCTTCGCCCCAAGTTTACTTTCCGTTGGTATTCGCCCTAATTTTTAAGAATCAACTTTGTATTTTGATGTTTCATTAAATATATATATATATATATATATATATGATTGTACTTTCCGGTGGCCTTCGCCCTACTTTTTAAGATTCACCTTTGTATTTTTATGTTTCTTTAAATATTATTGTATATATTTATGTTTGCCTCGGCTGCGTCAGCATTAATTTGTAGAAACATGTTTCTCTTAGCATGGGGTGATACGGTTAAAGAATGTAGGCTTACACAAATTATATTCTTTTACTTCACTCCATTTATTAATCCTTCGGACGATTAAATAACACTTCACTTGTATAGAGAGCTGTGAGATTATTTATTGATTACCTGCTCTTTTATAACACGTAAACTTTATAATATTCTCGCCGTAATGAATTTTCGTTTCACACTGGGTACGTACTGAGCGAACTGCTCAGGAACGTTGCCGTCTAGCGTCCGGTTGGAAACGCTGTCTACTAGCAACTGCCGTTTACCGCTTAAATTTGTAAATTTTAAGTCTCTGATTGGCTAATTTTACTCCAATAGAATACTTTTATTTAGCTTTTTCTAGTTTGATTGGCTATTTATAAACTGTTTTAAATATTACATTACTGTTCCAAGAATTACAAGTAGCATTATTAAACTTTCCAATTCATTATTGCCTCAAGGTTACCTCATTGTTACCTTATAGTTAGCAACTTTCGGCTTCTATTCTCACAGCTCCTACGTTATTAAGTTACTTAATACATTCACATAACATTATTATACATGTACAAAATAATATAAACATAATACAATGACTGTTACATACATCTTATATATTATGTTACACATATTGATTTTAGGTGAGCTGTTATTTTTTATATTATATAATTAGGCTGAACTTATTTTAGTGTTAAAAATACTTCCTCAGTTTCAAGACGGAAAATCCACGAACTTAGGAAATTTCTATTTGTATGTGATTGAGTTACAAAAAAGCGAGGGTGGTCCAACAGTCGATATTAGAAAACACGTGACTATCAAGGAACTCAATGGGATGGAAGCTCCTCCAGCTTAAAATTTTGAAATTTAGAAGTTCCGCCTGGAAATGACCAATTAGGTCAGGACAGAAAATTCAAGATCGCCAAAGTGAAAACCTATATAAACTGATATTTTCGGTAAAGTAAGGGAGTCTTCAATGACCACGCATGACAGACAAATCTGCTCTAGTTAAGATAAACAGTTGGCGCCAAATGAAAAACTCCGCTTAAAAGTAAAATAATTAAAAGTATGCCAAGTTGTGCCAAATTGACCCTCCCCGGAGAAATCTGCTTTAGGCGACTGGGCTGTACTAAAGCAAGGCTGACATGTCCGGGAACAGAAGTGAAACGACTGTGGTAGTGGTTCTCAAGGAGACGACAACAACAAGAAGAAAGGACGCAGTTATTTTGAGTCAAGCAGTACGTAAGGCAATTGTGGTCGTCGACTGTGCAGGCGCCGGATCAGTTCCAGCTTTCTTCAATGTGCTGTCCACAAGGCTGATCAGTCTTTCTCCGCCGGTGAGCTAGGTTACGAGGAAAACAACAGGACAACGTTTATATAGAAGGCATTCTGGACGATATTTCTAAATTCGTTTTTGGCTTAACGTATTCAAAACTCTCCTTAGTAAATCTTTACCGGGAAAAGATTGATCATCTGTATTATAGACTTATTGCTGTTAGTTTTGAAATATATCGGTTAATGTGAGAGCAGGAAGCAATTCTGTAATTATTATAATTTAATTTAAAGCATTGAAGCCGTAAAGAATGGTGAACGAATAAGGGTTTGTTAACTGTAATTATTTATGTTATTAAAGTATCAGATTATAAAATGGAAGAAATTCAGCCTGTTAATTAATTTATGGAATATATTTTCCAGCAGGAATATGCCATTATTCCTAATTTAATCCAATTCCTCTTGGGCCAAAAGACCACGATTCAAAGTAAATCAGTTGTGGTTAATAATGAATGTGAATAGTATCTGGGGTAGAATCATCAAACATTTCCGCCCGAATTGTTGCAACGACATAATTCACGCCAGTGCGTATTACAATATGCGCCAAAACTAAAGTTACGTGTATATAGAAAACTGAGTTTAGTGCGCAAGGTGAACTACTAATACCAGCAGTGCATAGGTAATTAACGTGGAAAACTACGTTGTCAAATTAGTGCATCGGACTTAGCGCGAAAATAGTTGCACAAAGGATGCAACAACCATGTAAAGCAAATACATGCGGGAATGAAAATGCATTTGCGCGCAAACTCCATAACAGTGCACCCTTTATTCTTCTTCTATTAAAAGTAATTAAGCTTGTAAGTGTATTGCGTCAATCATACATATATTTTTCATGCTTTACAATTTTTACTTTCATTACTACGTATAGTAAGTAGGAGAAGTGATGTATTCCACCCAAAAATTCGATACCGAGATTTCACAGGAAATATATGATTTGGGATCCCCTGAATCCAAAAAAAGCAATTTTGGAAACATGTCCGTGTGTGTCTGTATGTCTGTGAACAGCATAACACAGAAACGAACAGTCGGATAAACACCAAACTTGGTACTTAGATTCAGTATCTTCCAGAGATGCCAAACGAAGGTTTTCAAGAAAATCCCCAACCCCACATTACCCTTTACATGGAACATTTTTAGAAAATTTTAATTTTATCAAAACTGGCTCTAACGATTTTGATTAAAATACCATATGTTTAAGATATTTTCATAACAAATAAAACGTACATCTCTAATTTTATGGGAATGTCCAAAAGTATTCTTCATTGTGAGCCACTTTTGCATAACTGGTAAACCATAAGCGATAGACAAACTTTTAATACACAAAAAATGTAGATCGCCTTAAAATACACAATTTATGTTATATACACTTTTTTCGCTGAGTGAACCATTTTGGAGATATTGCTGGTTATTCCTTTCAATTTTTCAATACTTATTTTCTCAAATGGGGATTCGTTATTCATTTTTTTGTCTTAGATATGCAAAGAGTATTAATCTGTGGCAACGAGAATGGTGCTGCACATAGCAACCAGCTATTAAGAAATATGTCTATGCTTAAAGACTACTGTATTTCTATACTTCCCTTGCAAATACAAAACTAGGGGAACATAGTAAGCCTTAAGCGATAGTCAAATGTTTTTAGAACTGGTCGCTATGTGTAAAATGTAATTTTCTTTGCATGTCAAAAGATCGTTTCTGCAAATGTTTATCTCGATTAATATGAAATAGTTGGATAATAAGAGTCTGTAAAAATAGTTTGTACAAGAGTAGTGAAAGTCATGTGAGTGTAACTCATCAGATTTTTTGCATATAATAAAGTAAATTATTCAAACTTTAACACAATGTCTTCCACTTCGCTATCGTTTTATTCCACACGATCTCAGATATGCGACCCAAATAATACTCATTTATAGCAATAGAACACCAAATTATCGAACCCAAGAGCAACCAAGGACTAATGTCATCACCTCACCGAGATAAAGATGTAGCCAGCTAAGGGGAGAAGGTACAAACTCGTTTTCGCCCGACTAAACGACCCACTACCCATCGACAGAGTTGAGCAGCTTATCTGTGGTTAGTTCCTTCAAGTAATAAGCTGCATCATCGTAATTAATCAATCTTCGAGAAGGACGGCCCCAAACTGGCCATACAAAATGTACATCTGGTTATTACACACAGTACGCATATGTCGATTAACATTTTTTGTGGCTATACACATTGACAAGGAATTCGGTGCTATTGGTTTGCGTTTTCTAGCATATTACCCGCTCTGAAGTGCAAGCCACCATTCTTTTATTTCTCGCGATGTCATGCAAAGAGTTTGGAATTTAAAAGCCAGCAAGCCTGGAAGTGTATAATGAAACCATTTCTAAAAACTTTAATCTTGATTATGATGCGGTAATTTGTATCACAAATTACTTAAATGTAAATAATGATTGTAATATGAATATGCATTTTTATGTGACATTGATTTGAGATGTATATTGATTGTAATTATTGTTGAGAAGTAGGTTTATACTGCCTTACTGAAACTGACAATAATAGCGTTTAATAATGCAGCGAGGGGGTGAGCTGTTTATCATTATTGGAAATGAGGAAGTTGCGTAATGTTGGCGCGTTTTTCTTTTAGAATCTTCTGGAACATTTACCTAGAGCATATGTATTCATAATTTTCATTGGATATAAAAATAGACGCTGATGTTGGCGCGTTTTATTAGCCAATTGCAGTTCAGTTATAATCTTTAGGCATATCTGGGTGTATGAGTATAAAAAGAGTAGGTTAGAGGTAAAGTCCTTCAGTCGGTCAGTTCATCAAAATTCTTTGTACATTACACGTCGTCTTCGGTCCATCAGTTCGTCGAAAATATTTGTATGATACACGTCGCCTTCAGTCCAGCAGAAATATTACACGTCGGCTATCGATTCACAAGTTACGCGTAGCAGAATTATGAAAAATCTAAAGTGTTGTAAAGTTAATTATACAAAAAGTTGAAGTACGCGAATTAAGAGTGATCAGTAATGAAGTTATTATAACAGTTTCAGTTTGGCGAGTGTCAAGATCAATGTGTAAATGTGATAGTAAATGTGTTCGACAATAAAAGTGTAAAACAAATTCCTTCATCAGTGTTATCTTTGGATAAAAGACTCCTTTCCGTTTACACAACGTGTATAAAGAGAAGTGTTTGACCAATAGGATAATAGATAGCCGGAGGACAGAGAACCAAAATTAAATAAAATAACAGTATCATTTTTTTAAACAAAAACTAATACTGCCGCAAATTGCTAACACCAGATGGAGCTAACAAACCGAACAAATGAATCACGTCACAAGATGGCTTCACTTGAAGTAAACACACATACACAAACATTATAAATAATACCGTCGCAAATTGACTCCCAAACGTGGGGCTCAATAAATAAATAAACATTTAAAGTAATAATACTACTTCAAATTGGCACCACAACGTGGGGCTACACAAAAATGTTAAATATAAATAACATTATACCACTCTCAATTAGCATAAACTAGAAGAAGAATGTGTATAAAATAAACGAAGCTGGACATAGAAAGTCATGTGAATGTAACACCATTTATTTTTAAGATTGTATAGCCCCCTTTAACTTCTATGTTCAAACCGGGGCTTTGACTTCAGAAACAGCTGACATTATTACTCTTTGAACTGCATTTGAACGTTTGTTTTATTAGTTCTTACTATAGACAAACTCCCATTCATACATCCAGTGTATTGAATGATTCTACGAAGGCAATTTGGAAAGTAAGTTACAGTCTCGCCAATCAAAACAAGAGAGAAAATAGCGCTGTTCTTGATTTGCTGTGTAGTTTGAATCAGTTACGCTTCTGACAGTGTCAGTGTAGATTGCATTCAACTGTTTCCTTCACCAAGATAGGCTTGTACAATGTGTGCAGCTATGGAAGCTCCCGTCAAATGTGAGGTACGTTTGGTTTGTGCACCCCCTCCCCAAAAAGCATCTGCATTGATGATGAGATTGCTGAAGTGTACGTAACATTATGAGTGAGAGTACTGTCTGACGTTGGTGTTGTCGCTTCTAAAATGAACACACTAACATCCTTGAAGAATAACAAAGTGGGTGACTGTTTGAACGACTAGCTTGCAAATGTACATGGTGTGGTCACACAAAATCGCCGTTGCACAATATGTCAGAAAGATAGATTACTACTCGGAGCGTGCCACATTTTTTTTTGAAACCAAAAAACCATAAGGATGGGAACTGATGGGTTTCCTTCAACGCAACTACAATGAAGGTGGAAGTTTTCTCCACGAAATTACTACTGAAGGCGAGAAAGCGGCTGACAATGACATGGAATCACTCAACTCAGCTACAAAGCCCTAAAAATGCCTCCAAACATTTTCAATAAAGAAGCCCATCGCAACTGTTTCTAGGACTAGCTGGCGAGTTATTGGTGGAGTTCATAGAACTTTTAACGTCTATTATCGGATACGAAGCAAACTTTGGACAGAACAAACCACATGGTATACAGTGTTCTGAGGTTGTTTTCTTCCACGAAAATACTCGGCAGCATACTGATGAATGCACTCAAACGCCTCTGCAACAGTTCAAGTGGAAGGTTTTTGATCGTACAGCATATAGCCTTGACTTGACTCCAAGTGACCATGATCTGTTCCCAAATACGAAGAAATGGGTTGCCTATTTGAAGCGATTACAACCACAGGCCGCAGTGTTTTAAGTAGAGGGGATTTCAAAGTTTGTGTAGAGGTACAACAAGTGCCTGCATATAAACGGAAACTATGTTTAAGAGTAATTTGCCGCTTTAGGCATAGGTATAGATTATCCAACCGAGGGGGACACCTCATGCACTGCGACCTACATAGGGGCACGCGGAAGTCCCCAAAGTTCCAATCTTGAAGACCTGTCCCACAGCTGGTGTTGCCTAGAGAGGGCAATTAACGACCCGTCGATCTAAAAGTACTTTAGTATCCACTGCGAGTACCCTTTCCATTGAGCAAGCATCGCGCCATCTGTCCGGCACCGCCATACGCCAAGAAATCTATAATCACACCTGAGAGATGAGAAGGAAATGAATGAAAGGGAAATTATGGAAAACAAATCGTGCTAGATTAGAAACTACCTTAGCATTTGCTTACACAAAAAACATAAGGTCAGAGTGGGCGAGCAATGGGAATCGAACACGAGACCTCCCAAATGCAAACCTTATCGCGGCGCCATCTTGCTCAGTAATTTACGGGTTTATTTTTCACTTGTATGTAATAAGTCACAAAAATAAAGTCATTCCTAGAAAATTAGTGGAACTTACTTTCCAAATTGCCCTCATAATTAAAGAAATATTCACTGCTGACAACTCGACCACTTACATAGTAAACTTTATTTTGTTTTAAGATTTTAGGACAGGAGTAAATATACATAAAATGTATAATGTGGAGCTGCTAGGAAATTGCGAAGTCCGGATTCAGGCGCGAAAGCAAGTTTAATAGATCTATCGATGCCAGTACGATTTGTGAATAAGTAATCTCCGCTGCAGGGCAGCTTTATCCCCCGGAGTAACCCTTCATTTGCATTACACGAAGGTCTGGGGTTAACAAAAAAAATCCCCATCGGAAATCGAATGGGCGAGCCACTGAAAGCTGTCTCATTTTCTTCATCCTCTACCAGAATGATTGCGCGGGGATTCCCCGGGGTTTAAGGGACCGGATGTGTGGCTGCCCTTCACTTCCGCTCTAACTGGGCCGTATAAAAATTGGAAAGGATAATGCCAGGTTCCTACAAATCCCTCACGGCGACCTACCTTCACCAGTGATTTTCCATTTCCATATCGCACGAGGTAAGCTGTGTCTATTTGGCGCATGCGCCAAGATTAACTCTTAAAGTAGCACGAACTGCTGGGTATAAGTAAACCAAACCTTATATCAGCATAATATTATAAAGTGAAAAACTTTTTATGCATGTGTGTATATGTAGGGTTCATCTCAAACCATTCAACCGATTTTGATAATTCCTTTACTAATTTTATTTCACAAATTACTAAAAGATTAAAAAGAATTTGCAAAGCCCTTGTACTTGAATACGAACACTTTGGCAAAAACGCCTTTGACTTTTATTTAAAAGTCCATGGAGTAGTTCTTGTTACTCCACAGAATATCCATGTAAAATAAAACAAATGTTGTGGATATTTCATTCCCAACAATGTAGATGGCCACAATTTAGCAACTAAGACTCGGCAAAACGAAAGAGAATCGAACCTGCCAATGTCAACATATTTTAATAATCCTCGAGGGGACAAGGTAGTCTAAACACATGGAAATTACACCTTAAGTGTGTTAAATTATCACTGCTCTTAAAGCTCTCAATGGTTTTTCCTCAGCTTGTTTGTGAATTATTCTATAAATCATGACAATTATTTCAAATTATGTTTGCATTGATAGCTTACATAGTTGAGTCCTTAAAAAGTATTTCATTCAGCTAAAAAGTAATAAAATTTAGTCTTAAACATGTGAATTCATGTACCTTTTTCTCTGATACTACTTGCAATACAGAATCACACTTTTGCATGCTTGTACTTAGAACAATCCGCTATCTTCTGAATTCAATTATTTAGTTATGTATATCAGTTCACTAGAAATTGAAAAAATCTTATTTGCAAAGTATAAAAAGTAAAAATGTGCAAAACTTGCAATGTTGTTGCTTTCTTAATATCACTAATATACATTATAAAATTATGATTGTGGTTCAAAAAGTTTAACTATGTGTTGTATACATGTACTGAAAATTTCAGCTCTCTACCTCTTATACTTTCTGAGAGAAAGGTGTGTAAGTATCCAAAAATGTTGTTTTGAGAAAACTGAATTTAAAGTTTGAACATTAAATTCTGACACATTACAGTACGTTCTAGGGTCGTAATCATCTGCACCTTCATCCCTGGATTGCTTCAGATTTTTGATTACTTTCTCTTGGTCCTGGCCTCATTTGTTAATTGCTGAATTGCTTGCTGGGCATGATATAGTCGTTCGTTGTTGAAATATAGAAAAATGTTCATGATAGCTTTAAAGGGATGCAGACAAGCATTTAAATTGTATTTAAATGTTTTAAAATCCTCTTAAACAGCAAAAGGTGTATATTTTCTGAAACTGGAAATAATAGGGATTTTATTAGTGCCTAAAACAAAAAATTTGATATTTGATCTTTTCAGAGTACCTGGCTCCCTCAGATTAGAAAGTTCTGCTTTATTGGTTTTCTATGTTATAATTAAGGTCGTATCAGGGAGTGCTAAATATGTAACATAAAGGATTGCGTCAAGATAGCATTACAACACTCAACCGATATTTAATAATTAACAACTGAGAATATTATTTTTATGAATATTTGCGATGTCTTTTCCAATGTCTTGGTGGCCTGGGAATGTGGAATATTCATATTCACCAGCTTCACCTCTATTTTATTTGTATGTCAAGGGACTATGTATTATATAAAATTATGTGGCTATGGGATCAAAGAGAGGGTATAAATGTTTAGAATGTCAATCTAACAAATAACTCTACATTCCGATTCATAACTTTTCAATCACCTAGGGTTTGCATAGGTTGTGCAGCATTTCCGTAACTTCGAAGAGTTTGTGGAGGAGGTTAAAGAAGGTTTTACCGATGTTTCACATCTTTTGGCGTATCAAGAGATTTCTTATCTTATCCATTATTAGGAAGTGCCGGGGCTGTCGTAATAAGGCTAAAGGGGAGGATTCGCCATAAAAATGTTCTAAATCACTAACAATATTTTATAAAGTACTGGGTGGAAAATGATATTAATATTTTAATTACAGTTTAAAAGCTACCCATGCAGCATCGGGTAGTCAAAGATATAATTTTAAAGTTTGTTCTTTCTATTTGCATATGTTATACTTTCACTAAAGAATGGAAAAAGGAATTTTTCTGGAACGCTGTATATAAAATACATTAGCCCCCACCAAGGGAATAGGCTATAATTATTATGGCTTCTTTATTACATACTCAGAAGGGTGGAGTTCTAATGGAGCGTCACATCAAAATTGAAATACTTCACTTACTATTCAGTTCTTTGAAACAAATTCTTGTTACTTTCTCCACTATGTATAGTATTGCATTTCACCGTACATACATGTTTTGAGGTCCCCCGAATTCAAAACAGAAGTTTTAGAAAGAAGTCCGTGTGTGAACACCATAAATCAAAAACGAAAAGTCGGATAATTACCAAAGTTTGTATTTAGGTTTAGTACCCTCCAAAGACCGACAAAAAGATTTTAAAGAAAATTTTCCACCCCTTTACATGGAATATTTTTCGAAAACTGTGATGTTTTCAAAAATGTCTAACAATTTTGATTAAAATATCACTTATTTATGGAATTAATTGTTCTTTCACACAAGCCATGAGTTGGACAGGGTTGGAAAGATAGAATCAGACGACTGAAAAATTCGATGCCATAGCCGGGATTTGAACCATGGATCTCTCGGTTGGAGAATTTAATGTCGTGTCAGCATGTTGCAATGGTAGCTCAGTGGTTAGAGCAACCGGACGGATACCGGGAGATCCGTGGTTCAAATCCCGGTTATGCCATTGACTTTTTTAGTCATCTGATTCTATATTTCCATTACTTATTTAAGATTCTTTCCTGACAATCAAATGTAAATCTTGAATTTTTTTGGAATGTATAAAAAATTCCTCTTCCTTCTTAATAGCTTTTGCATAATTGGTAAGCCCTAGGAGATAGACACATTTTATTCTGCACAAAAAATATGATTCTCATTAAAACACACTATTGGTGCCATATACAATTTTTTTATTTGTTGTAGTGTGAACTATTTTTGAGACATTTTGCTTGTTCGTTTTTTGAAATTTCCAACACATTTATTTTTCTCAAATCGGAATTCGTTATTCGTTTGTTTATGTCCTGGACATGCCAAGAGAATGGAATTCTCGACATAGCAACCAGCTCTTAAAAGATTCGATTATCGCTTAAAGTCTACCCTAAAAGAAAATTAGCAGTAAGATATTTCTGCAAACGTTTATCAGGATTAACATGAAGTAGATGGAGAATAAGCGTTTGTAAAAATAGTTTGTACAGTAGAAGAGAAAGCTACGTGAGTGCAATACATCATATTTTATTCATAATATTCCGGACATATATTCGTTTTACAAAATTTCGATAAAATGTAATACTTAATTAAGTATACAAATATATTGTATAAATACAAGTTAAAACCTGTAATTGAGGAATGATGTAACGAGCTACTACGGGAGAATCGGTGAAGGGGGCGAAGTCTCCTCTTAGTAGACATGATGTGATCTTGCTGGACAACTGGACGTCGAATCAGGAACCGATGAAACATGAAAATGCTTACTGCTACATGTGTATTCAACCCTAGAACATCAACTTGTTGCTACAGCTGCATTATCACTAACGCGTCGTACATTTTAGGACCTTTATAATGCTTTTAGCAGCAATCTCGTGAAATTTTCGTATCAACCAAGTATTTTGACAACTTTCTTGGCTTTAAAGTTAGAAGCTCATGACTTTTTCATAACAAATACTTCGTTTACAGATGGAGAAAGTGAAAATATTGAAACCTCAATTTGTGTAATAAGTGGATTCTGGCGTTTTTATAATGACGGATTCAATTATGTGATACAACAACTCATCGCCTTGTTTATACTGTAGTTAGGGTATCTCGAGTTTATCTATTCCAAAATATAATCTGAGATTGTATAACTGAAAAACTATCCAGGGAATATCTATCATAATTACAGCAAAGACAACATTGCCGATGCAATTGATATTACCTAGTCTATATACTATGTATTCACTCCAGATACAGTTCTACATTCAACGCCATCCTTTTAGCACTGTTTATTGCCTGCTACTAATAGAATGGGCATATATTCCAACCTGGGTAAGCTCTGAGGTTTCTAACCAGGATTTGCTGATCCTCGGGGTAAAATATAAGGTCGCGGTGTAAGTAATTCCGCCAATTTGTTTCCAAGACAACTACCCCAGATAAAGGGAATGCAATAGCTGCTGTGTGGAGCAGGTCTAGGGGTACAAACAATACTGATTAGCTACTTTCACTGGAATGAACAACACTCTGCATATACCAACCGTAAAACGGTGCACCTCCAAAACTCCCAAACTTCTTGAGCCGTCAATGGCAGTAAAAGGAAATACCTATTGTGTACTCCAGAAAAGGGTTTCGTTAGCGGTTGAGACGCCTTTAACTAAACAAGAAAGAAAACGTGTTCTATCCCACTTTAGATATGATATCCGCTCAAAATATAAATTTTGAGTTAGCCCAAATCCAAAAGATAGCATTTTTAGAAAAAAGTACGTGTATGTTTGTAACACTCTCCCTCCCTTCCTCCCCCTCTCTCTCCCCCTGTGCGTGAACAGCATAATTATAAAGCACAAGTCATATAAATGCAAAAATCAAATCTTCCAAGGATGCAATATGAAGGTGGAAAAATGTTACTTTTTATTTTCTCAAATATGACTAACGGTTTTGTTTAAAATATCATATGTTCAAGATACTTGCCTGAATAATAAACTATACATTTGAAGCTTCTGTAAAAGGTTTCTGCATGAATTTTGTGTAACTGGTAAACCATAACAATGGGAGAAATATTGATATAAAGCGTATAAATAGTATAATTTATTTTTCGTAGCATTAGCCGTTTTCGACGTATTCACTGTTGAAGTTTTAGAGCTTTCTTATGTGCGAGTGCATCTAACAAACATGCTGAAAATTTAAAATTTCCTCCACAAGCTTTCTTTCTTGTCACCATAAACATTTGACTGCTCTTTCCTCACGTTATAAATAAGAACGTTTTGGCCAATTTGAAATTTCTAAACAAAATAATATAATGCTTTTCACTCCTATGACCTTCTCTTCTCACATTTCTGCAGATTATTCCTACAAAAGCTTATTCTTCTATCTAATCCTTGTTCAAATGGTTAAATCTTAAAACTTCACTAATCCTTTACTGATTTCATTGTAGGTGTAAGAATAATACAATGAGCTAAAGGGATAGTTAAATATTTTCAAAGCTGGTCTCTATGTGATGGCTCTAAAATTCTGTTCTCTTTGCATGAGCACATGACTCTCTACTCTTGTACAAACTATTTTTACAAACGCTTGTTTTACATATACTTCATGTAAATCAATATAAACATTTGTAGAAACTATGTTATTGCTAATTTTCTTGTAGGCGCAAGGGGAATATGGTAGGCTTTAAGCGATAGTCAAATCTTTTAAGTGCTGGTTGCTATGTGGCGCATTCCATTCTCTTTGTATGTCCAGGACATTAAAAAAAAGAAAAACGAATCCCATTTCGAAAAAGTATTTTGGAATGTTGAAACAAATAACGAGGAATAGCTCAGAAATGGTTCACTTAAAACAAAACAAAAAATGTATATGACATAAATTGTATGCATGCTTCAGCAATATCTACCTTTTTTGTGCAGTAAAATTTTTTCTATCTCTTCCGGTTTACCAGTTATGCAAAAGTAATTCAAAATGAAGAGGACTTTTGGGGACATTCCCATAAAATTCAAGGCATACATTTCATATACCAAGAAAAGTCTTTAATATATGATGTTTTAATCAAAACTGTTAGAGACATTTTTGAGAAAATAAAACTTTACGAAGAATGTTTCATGTAAATGGTGTTCTGGAGGGGGGATTTACTTGAAAATCCCCGCGTCGCATTCTTGCAAGACACTAAACTCAAATACCACGTTTGGTATTTATCCGAGTGTTCGTTCTTGAGTTACGCTGTTCACAGATACACACGGACATGTTTCCAAAAATGCTTTATTTAGATTCGGGAACCTCAAAACATGCATTTTATGTGAACTCTCGGTATCGAATTTTTGGGAGGAATACAAAACTTCCCGTTCTTATTATGCATAGTAGAGAAAGTAAAAAACGATTCGCAGTTGAGAAAAGTATAATGTATCAAATCAATAACAAGGAATATCTCGGAAGTGGTTAGCACCATAAGGAGTTTTCTATTACATAAATTGTACACTTCGAGCAGATATACATTTTTGTGTTGTAAGAGTTTCTCCATCGCTTACGGTTTAACACTTATACAAAAGTGGTTCAAAATAAAGAGTTTTTCAGAGACTATTACCAGAGAATTCAAGATGCATAACTTATTTGTCATGCAAATAATTTACACACATTTTAATCAAAATCGTTAAAGCTATTTTTGAAAAAATAACCACAACATTTTCCATATAAAAGGTAGGTTCGGGAGGGGAGATTTTGTTCAAAATCTTCATGTCGCATTCTTGGAAGGCCCTGAACTTAAATACCAAGTTTCGTATTTAGCTTCATTTCTGAGTTATGCTGTTTACACACACATATAGGGCGGTTTTCTAAAAATGATTTCTTTTAGATTCAGTGAGCCTGCAAAATAGCATTTCCGGTGAAATATCGATTTCAAAGTTTTAGGTGGAATACGGTTGCTACTTCCTCTACCTACTGTAATTACATAGTAAAGAAAATAATACTCACGAGTAACGTTAAAGCTTAAACCGTTTTAGTTGAAAAAAGTAAAAGAAAAAAAATCTGAGAAGAAAAGTTCAACTAAGCTTTTAATTATTTGCACTATGTTTTTACGCCCCAGCTAAAAGTAAAGAAAAAAATTCAAGTATTCACTATACTTTTTAATTTCTCTACTCATACAGTAAGTAGGGAAAAAATTTGTATTCCTCCCAAAAATACTGACATATCACCGGAAATACATGCTTTGAGGTGCCCTAAATCCAAATAAAGTATTTTTCGTAACATGTCAATGTGTCTATCTGACTTTGAACAGCTTAACCAACAAACTAAAATTCGGATAAATACTAAACTTGGAATTTGAGTTTAATATCTTCTAAGGGTGCGACACGAAGGTTTTTGAGAACATTCCCTCATCCCATACTACACTTAGCACGTATGTTTTGATTTTCTCAAAAATGGCTCTAACAATTTTGATTAATTATAATATATTAAGATTTTCATGGCAAATGAAATGCATATCTTGAATTTCTGGGAATGTCCCCTTCATTCTGAATTAGTTTTGCATAACTGGTAAACTGAAGAAAAATAAAATTTATCTGCACAAAAAACATAGATTTCGTAATAACACACAATTTATATCATATACTTTTTTTTATTGAACGACCCATTTTACGAACATTTCTTGTTATTTTTTGGAATTTTCCATTATTTAAAGTGTTTCTGAATGAAAATTCATTATTTGCTTTTTTTATATCCTGGACATACAAGGAGAATGGAATGTTCCACATAAAAAGATTTGACTATCGCTTAAAGCCAACCTACTATATTCACCTTGCATCACAACAAATTAACAATAAGATTAACATGAAGTATATGGACAATAAGAGTTTGTAAAAATAGTTTTTATAAGATTAGAGAAGGTCATGTCTTTAAATACATTGGCCTTATCAGTGGCCTTTCCTTTGGAACTTATTGTCTTTTGGAATTGGTGTTAACTCATATTCTCTTATCGGAGGGTTTCTTGCACTTGTTGGGTTTTAATCATCAGATCACGCCCTCATTCATGCTTCCAGACTCTGGGTAGGATAGTGAATAATCTTTGCTAGAGAAAAATTCTCACCTCCCAGCCGGGAATCGAACCTGGGACTCCTCGCACAGCTCACCCCTCTGTCTACCGTTGAGCTATGCTGTTCTTGTAATGCTCGGAGAGTATCGTACACTCAAGATGTTTAGTTTGTTAATTTGTGAAAAGTTACATTGAATATACCAACGCAAACAACATGCCAGGGGACCGAGCGGGATGGCTCAGGTGGCAACATGTGCTTCGCATTAGGGAAGTCCCGGGTCTGATCCCGGCGACCCCCCGCTCTGACCCAAGGGTTTTTAGTGGTTTTCTTGGATCGACAG
Source organism: Deroplatys truncata (assembly GCA_030765065.1). Taxonomy (NCBI): domain Eukaryota; kingdom Metazoa; phylum Arthropoda; class Insecta; order Mantodea; family Mantidae; genus Deroplatys; species Deroplatys truncata. Next base: position 164,450,698 of record CM060980.1, read on the forward strand.
ACGATTGATTTGGTGGTTCATCTTTTACCTTGACTCACCTCCCTCTCATTTCCTTGTCATCTGTTTCAGGTTCGTAGGACCAGACGACTGTGTATGGCGCCTTGCGATTGGACAGTGGGTTGCGCACTGTAGAGGTTTTTTCCTTGGCGTCGCTGCGCGGACTGCTCAGTTAGGTCGCTTCCCCGAGTGGGCTCTGCCCGGAAACGCTGGAGGTTGGTTGCTTATGGACAAGACCGGGCGTCGTCGGATGCATTCTGTCTAGAAACGTTAGGGACCGCGTCCATACTTTCGCCCGTCGCCATCCGGATCTGGCCGCCTTTCGGGTCTTTCTTATCATCCTTCCTTCCCAGGGGTCACGCTGGAAGTAAGAAAGGGTCCACTTCTGTTACTCTGCCCCGGTTTCGGGGACCCTCTTTACGTGCTAAGAGAATACAGTTGTTAAAACAGTCGGGGCTTTGCAGGCTAGAACAAAAACTTCATAGTTATTTCCATAACAACATTTTACAGTTACAAACATGATTTAAAACAATAATCAATATTTAAAATTCTAAAAAAAAGGTTATCTTAATCTTCTGTAATCTTCTGTTGGAAGATTGTAGCAGGTATAAGTCCTAAAGGTTCGTGGAGAGTTTGACTTTATCAGTAAATAACTTACGTCAACTGTAGCTGTGAGTTGTTATTAACTTTGAAATAGTAAATACATTTATAATGGTTTAAAGAAAGCAAAACTTTAAGTAACACCATGAACTGTAATTGAGAATTGTAACAACTGAATTGCAAGGAAATTCTGAAATCCATAAATTACTACGTTATGAATTCTTGAACATCCTCTCTCTGCCGGTAGTGTCGGTAGCGACGTTCTTGAGTAGTCCCCCAGGGATCTGACAATGGCGTTCTCATGATGTGCCAATCTGGCATAGGAATTTTGAGCCCGGCGCCTATTCACATCCTCCACATATGGGAAGACCGAGGTCTAGTGCAACAGCCTGAATGGAAAGCGACTGCAGACAGAATCGATGGACCGAAGTCCCCTATTCTGTATCCGCTGTCATGCCCCACACCTCACAGGCATAGAGCATCAGAGGTGGAAAACGTGCTTTGTAAAGGCGTAACTTTAAGTGAGCCGGCATAGTGGAAGCTAGGTATAAGACAGTTACCGCCCCCTTAGCCCTGTTCGTTGTTCCACGCAGGTGTTCACGAAAAGTTAGGCCCTTATCTAGAGTGATGCCCAAGTAGTGAACAGATGTTCCCCACTCTATCCTGTGGCCCTGCACCAGTGCTGGACGAGGCCAGAGGTGTCGTTGTATAGGGTTGAAGGCTCTGATTATGTGTCGATTTGTAGTGTACAGCAGAACATCAGCAGCAAACTGGGCTATATGGACGCCCTGCACCACTGGAAAGTCTGTCATGTATAGACTAAACAATGTCGGAGATAGAACAGAGCCTTCGGGGACTGCGCCTCGTATGGGTTTTTGTGTTGATGTTTTACCCGCAACTACCACAGTGAAGGAGCGTTGTTATAGGAAACTGTACAATGTGGATTATCTGTTTATGTAGGCCAAGCTGGATCAGTTAATATAGGAGCCCATCATGCGGTTAAGCAACTCAACTTCTACGCAAGCAATTAGAGTGTATTCTCCGTAAGGAAGTGCTGCCTTTTATTTTTTACAGCCCGTTTTACTGCAACATAGTTAAATGATATTGCGTGTGTTACTTCATTTTACTTAAAATATAACTACTATAATGGTTAAATTGGTGGTGATAAAATTAAATTACTGAGTATGAAACCTAACAATGGTTGCCATCTACTGGAATCAGGGACTACTAAATATGCGCCAATACATAAAAAATTCTTATGTACTTAAAATGAAATTAAAAGGAAAAGTTGAGCAGCTGCATGGAGATTTGAACTTGCAACCTCAGGAACCACTGAACTAAGATTGCTGGATAAGGTTAGCATGTAATGAGCTTTATTTATACTCTACTTGAGAACCATAAATCAATAAAGTGTGTTTGGTTACAAATATTCAGTGTTGAAACACTCTAAAATAGCTGTGTGTTAGAAATCTCGTATATAAATTATTTTCTTGGACGACTTTTGTGACTATAGTTGTATTCCCCATTATAACTACTACGAGAATATTCCTATTCTTGTGAACAAATCCTAGCACGCCAGCCCGTTTTAAATTGACCGGTGTACGTTCATAAACTTTACGAACTGTACAAACTCAAAACAAGTATGAAGCTTTTCAGGTTTCCGTTAGAGGTATAATGTTAGTGACATTTCTCCTTGAAACAACCAACAGCTAATATGTGCTTTAAGCGAAGAGAACGAAAACGTATGCTCTTGTATCGCGTATCAAAGTAAACGAATGTACCCAGAGGATTTTGCTTGCGTAAGAATGTGTAGCTAATGCAGGTGTTGTGCAATAATAATCAGGATATCTGCAGCCTCCTTATTGTTTGCGCATGTAGATGTTGGTCTTCCCCACAATCAATGTTCACCACCATCCCCCCAGGCTGTCACTAATACATACATACACGTTTAACTGATTAGCTTGCATGAGGTCTGAGATATTAACACGGACATCGGCTTCTCCATTCCTCAGGCATCTTGCAGTATTATGCATCATTTGCTGCCTATCTAATATTGCGGTTTAGTTACGTAATTATTATATAATTACTCGTAGGTGTTTGTTAATGGAATTGCATTATTAATTTTCTTCATACTTTCTCTGCCACATTGTTTATAGTAGGTGAGATGGAGTGTTGTATTCCATTCAAAAATATGACGTAAATATTTCATCGAATGGGTTGAGTTCCCCTGAATCCAAAAGCAGAATTTTTAGAAAAAGAATAGCAAAACTCAAAAACGAAAAGTTGGATAAGTGTCAAACTTGGTATATAAGATTAGCATATTTCAAAGATGCCACACAAAAGATTTTTAGTAAAACTCGCCCACTCCAAACTACCCTTTACTTTGAAATACTTTTGGAAACCTTTTTATTCTCTCAAAATGGCTGTTAACGATTTTCATTAAACTAATACATACTTAAGACATCCACATGACTAAATAAAATGTAAATATATATCTTAAATTTTCTGTAAATAGCCTGTGAAGTCCTCATTCGAAAGTAAAATTTGAGGCAGTGGTTTTAACACTAAAATAATATCAGTCTAATAATATAGTAAAATATAATAACACCGTGCCTTAAAAGCAATACGTATATGTAATAATATATAAAATGTATGTAACAGTCATTATATTATCTTTATATTATTATGTACATGTATAATAATATTATGTCAATGTATTAGGTAATTAACAGTGTAGGAGCTGTGAGAATAGAAGCCAAAGGTTGCTAACAATGAGGTAAAGGCAATAATGAATTAGAAAGTTTAATAATCCTACTAGTAATTCTTGGAACAATAAGGTAATATTTAAAACAAATTATAAATAGCCAATCAAAAACTAGAAGAATCTTAAGTTAAATAAAAATATTCTGTTGGAGTAGGCTTAGCCAATCATGGACTTAAAATAGGGGAAAAGTGCAAATTCAAGCGGCAGACGCTACAAAACAACGTTCCCAACCAGACGCTAGAAGTTTGCGTAACCAGCCTGACGCTACTAGGCAGCGTTTCAGAGCACTTCTATACGGTAGAAATTAAGTGTGAGACATAAAACTTTATTACGGCGAGAGTAAAATGAAGTTTACGTGTTAAAAAGTGCAATTAAACAACCTCAAGCGCTACAGTGGGATATATCTTTGAAGTGTTATTTAATCGTGAGAAGGATTAATAAAAGGAGTGAAGTAGAAAAATTATAATTTACGTAAGCCTTATTCTTTAGCCGCACCAACCGCTTCTAAGAGGTACGTGTTTCTAGAAATTACTACTGACGCAGCCGAGGCAAACATACATATAATGTATTTTAAATAAATATTTAAAAAAATAAAAAAGTTGATTTTTAAACGTGGGGGCGAAGGCCAACGTAAAAGTGAACGTTGGGGCGAAGGCCACCTGAAAGTAAAATTGGGGCGAAATCCAACGGAAAAGTGAACGTTGGGGTGAAGGCAACCTGTAAGTAAAATTGGGGCGGAGGGGACAGGAAAATTTTTATCGTACGTGGGACTGCAACAACCTCAAGTTTGGTGCCAAAAGCATGTTGCTAATAATTTAAAGATATGCTTCTTCAATTTGTAAAATTTTGTATAGCTAGAAATCCTTATCCTTCAGACTGACATGCGTTTGTACCTCCTTAAACAGCTGAGAGGGGTCCAAGTGAGCCCCAGGCAGAAAACTCGAATGGCCACAATATAATTGTCTAATAAAATCATTTTAAAAAAATAATTCTGATGTGTCAACAATTTTTACCGATATATACCTCAAAATTAGCATTGTCAAACAAACAACCGAATTATAAATTACAATATTTTTATTTTCCAACATTTTGCATTAGCTGAAATAATTTGTTTTATTTTTTATTTTTCACTTTATTTTATGTTTTATTTTTCACTGGAATTCACAACTGAATTTTAACATTTGCATAATGTACTACCAGCACCGTTTAAGTTTTTTATTTGGAGTTTTACAATTCATCTTCAAGTGTAACATCCAAGACACACTACTCTCTGTATTTACTTACAGTGAGTATCGCAAATAAATTTCTTGCAACTCTCACACTTTGTACTAGTTTTTCTATCATTTTTTCTCGGACACAACTGACATCGGTCTTTTAAATGTTTTACCTTTCCGTTTCGAAAGGCACCCAGCAATGTATGCTAGAATAACTGAAAAACAAGGTAGCCAACATAAAACTCTAGAGATAAGGAAATTTTATGAGACTTGAACTGCTATAATGGGTCTAATTAGACCCAAAGTTCATATTATTTTTTACACTTGTAATAACTGAACATTTACGGTATATTTTATGGTAACAAAGATGATTAAATTTGTAACACGTTACAAAAATTTCAAAATTAATAATTTGATATTTCACTCATAAAGACAAAAAAGTTTAAAACTGGGGCCCTGCTGAACTCCGCATAGCAGTCTGAGATATACAAAAACATACTAACATATAAAAAGGGGAACTTTTTAAACCATGCAATTTGTTTTAGATAAATAATAACAATGAATATCTGTAAATGAATAATATTACAAAGCCTAATTTCATATGCATTACGTTTTCAATGAGTTTCCATTCAGTAAGATATTTTCTGTCGTTTAGTCCTACGGTTTTAATCAAAATTCATTATAATCAGTAAGAATTCACAGGATTTTCTCCAGAAATTCAAGATATACATTTAATTTGTCGTGCAAATATCTTATACATATGGAATTTTTATCAAGATCGTTAGAACCATTTTTGAGAAAATCAATCGAAATTTAGTTTTTTAATCATGCAATTCACAGCCCTTCCTTCAAAGCTTAGATATTATATTCACGTGAACATCTGGACTCTATAGCCTTTATCAGTGGGTATTCTTATGAAACCTTAGTTTTATATCTTCTTTTTTTAATCCAAGTAAACCTTTACGAAATAGCTATATTATGCATTTCGCTATAGATACAAAGTAAAGAGCGATAGTCAAATGTTTAAGAACTGGACACTATACGCTGGACTTAAAATGCCATACTCTTTCCATCGACAGGACTAACAGGAATAACAAAGTATTGAACAATTCGAACCATTAATAACGGATATCTCTAAATTTCTTACGCCACAAAAATGTTACTTGAAATAAATAGTGTGTTTTAAAGACATGTACACTTTTTGTGTAATATGTTTTCGTCTACCGCTTAGCATTTACCAGTTGTACAAGGTTATGCATCACGCCTTCGAATGAAGACAGGCTGTTTCCAGAAAATTAAAACTATAAAATTTATTTTTCATGCAAATATCTTAAATACGTGGTGTTTTAATCAAAATCGTTAGAGCCATTTTTGAGAAAGTAAAAAGCAACGAAAAATGTTTGGTGTTGTTAAATCGTATAGGATTTCTTTCCAATTGTGGTCCCTTTCCACTATTACCTGGAAACAATAGCTGGTAGGTAGTGTAACGAAGGGGAAAACCAAACGTACATTAAGCATAAATCAAATATTCTAGCAAGAAATTAACTCTCAGAAGTGTTGCCCAGTACCCAAAACGCAATGCACAAAAACATGTAAAATACTGTTGCCAAATATCTAAATCCATAAAGTAAATCTTGTATTTCCCTTTATAGTAGCTTTAATAGAAAACAGCCCTACTAAACGAACTTAAAGTGCTTTTAGCTTTGCAAAATAGTTAAAAGTTACTTAGCCTCTAAACCGAGCATGATTTGAGCAATATTAACAAACATAACTAAAAGTTTATTTATGGCAACTCTTCAAAAAGTTACGATATTTTGTATACGCGTTAACATAATTTGCTCTAAAATAATTAATCTTTAATTTACCTCCACCTTGCCACTCATTATTTATTAAAATATTATTAAATTTACGAAAATAGTAACAACTGCTTTAATAGAAACGCAGCTGTCCAAGAAAATACAACTGTTGCATACTACATCGTAACTCTGTTTATGATCATTCATGTAGGGGAGACCGGGGCAAGTTGACGAGCGGGGCAAGATGGCGAATGACTTAGTTTAACTTTATATTATTAGGTAACACCACCTTACGAATAATACCAGCGCTCCACACTGTTAGACAGTAAAAACTCGTACGCGAAGTCGCTGCCGCCATTTAATTGTTTGTTAGATGACGTTCATGTATTTTGTCTCTGGTGTTGTAATTTTCAAGACCTTCGCCATAAGATCTCGTGGTCTAACAGGTAAGATATCTGGTTATTCTTTGCTATACATTGATTCCTTAGATAATATGCTTTTCACAACCGCTATTTATTTAAATTTAGTTCTTGTTAATCCTACCACAAAAATTAAAGACTTCTAGCGCTCCCGATCGGGGCAAGTTGACTGGGGCAAGTTGACGATCTCGTCATTTTGCCCCAAGTGCTTTTCACTGCTTTCTTTTTGTGTTTATATGCATTTTATTTCGTTTTGTGATTTTCTTGAGCTACATGATCCCAAAGCTGTTCCATAACGCGGCGTATGGACACACACATAATATTTTAATTCTCTCTTTTGGGCTATTATAGTAATTTCTGCGATTTTGAATTTTCAGATATGGTTACGAATTATTAAAAATGTCTTCTAAATGGAGCTGGGACAGAAATGATATGGCTGCTTTTTTGTTAGAGATCAAAGAGGGAAGAATGAATTGCTTGGGTGCAGCAAAAGCCCGAAATTCAGACTCCTATGACGTCAGCACAGACTTCCAAAGAAATAGTGCAATGTCCTGCTTGAAATGAGATCTATGTTGATCCTCATCAGAAGGCTGGATAGAAAGTTGCAAATGCCACATATGGTGGCAATAGGACTGCTCAAACTTTGAAGGAGGGATATTTGTTTGTGACTTTTTTTAATGAAAAAACACAAATTATGAGTTATATTAATTTATTATCAAGTAAAATGTTTAACATATTAACCATTTAATTGTCTGCTATTCAACATAGGATACGTAACAATGTATAAATAATTACTGTACTGTTATGCTTTCTAATAATAAAAATGTATTCAACTTGTATCAGAATTGTCATCTTGCCCCTTGGTCAAAGTCATCTTGCTCCTGTATCGGGGCAAGATGACACTTTTGCCGATTTTTTTTAAATGGACAAAATAGTTCTGATTATATCAAAATAAAATTTTATCCAACTAGATGCAGTACAACAAAATGCCATCCTAATAATACATGCAAAGGAAAAGAAATTACCTTAAAATGAATTTATTAAAATTGGTTAACAATTAACATCGTCAACTTGCCCCGGTCTCCCCTACCAGCGGTTTCCAAGTTCCCCATGTATACAAGTGTCTCTCTCCATTTGGATGCTGCTTGGCTTATAACTTCTTGTGCGTAATAAACTGTTCTCCGACGTCCCTCCTCCGTGCCGCTGAGTACTATCTTCCCAGCATGCGGGGAATTATATATCCACCGGCCAGGGTGAAGTGAAGGTAGCGGATGGTCGCCACCAGAGAGTTGGAACATCATGCATCGCCACATCCAAAGAGTGTAGTAGCGGTGAGGCCGCGATGACGCCATGTTGGATGGATACGGGGTCATCACGATGACCACACCGCGCTAAAAATTACTGATCCCTGACGGAAGGGACTCGGCACCGATCCAGAGTATCCACGCCCCACGAGGGTCATCTCCTGGAGGAAGGATAAAGCAGAGGAGACACCGGGCGACCGATCCAGGAGCAACGCTGCAGCAATAACAGGATCTCCAAGTTTCCAAAACCGGATACTCCAGCAGACGGACAGGCAGACCGTTGACTCCGCCACACACAGAGGGGTCCAACTCAAAGGGGTTCGGATACCAGGCACCATCGCTCACACTTTCGACCCTGAAAGAGACCAACGGAATGAAGAATGAATGAGATTATGAATGAAACGAAAAGGAGGGACTGAAAGAAACTAGTTCAGCATTCGCCTGACGACCCGGGAATACCCCGAAAAAATGCATCAGAGTGGGAAGTTGCCGGGGATCGAACCTGGGACCTCCCTAATGCAGGCCACAGACGTTGTCGCCTGAGCCACCTTGAGTATCTTTGGAAAATATTCAACTTAGGTACCAAGTTTGACATTTAGCTGACCTTATGTTTTCGAGTCACGGTGTCCATTAACGCACACGCACACACGGGCGTTTTTCTAAAGAAGTCTTTTCATATTCATTTACCGGAAATCTCGGTATTTTAATTTTTGGGTGGAATTTAATACTTCCTCTACTTACTATAGGTAATAGTAAAGAAAGTAAAAGTGGGGTTAGCTTTATTTTATATTACCATGAAATGTGTGTATCTACCCAATTATTATTATTATTACTATTATTATTATTATTATTATTATTATTATTATTATTATTATTATTATTATTATTATCACTTAACCTATGGCTTGCAACTAAAGAAAAAGTACCACAACTGAGGCAGAATTCTGAAGAGGATTTTTGTTGAGATTACACTATTTTTATGGACGTCAGACTATGAAAACTTTGTGACACTGCGTTGGTTAAGACCGTGCTTGTTGCTCTCTGTATTTCTTTCCTTCTTTTTGTCGATGTTAGAGGAGAGATAGAATGGAGCTGGTGACAGCAGACATGGGGTTGGGAAGGAGTTATGGAGTGGAGACGTGCTGGGGTGACAATTTGAAGGAGACAGTGTTAGAAACACTGGCTCCAACGTTACCGCAAATACTGTCCTCGCTGCTACTGCTGCTACCAGCAAAATAGAAATAAACTTTACCAACAAAACTTCCAACACTTCGGAAGGGCGAAGAATCATTAAAACTGCTTGTTGGCTTGCGTGTTACAGTCGCGAAGCTACACAATTGGTTGTGCGTCTCAGCATTTTCACTGCTTAGGGAGAAATGAAAGGATCATGATTATTTATTTAAATTAGCTAAAGATGCTGTGTACAGTTTGTGATGCTTGATGTTCGGAAATACTAGTAAAAGCATATAAGAAGCTGTAATCTCTATTTCCAAAGCCTTTACCACTGGTTAAACAGTACTTGCTGTATTTTATAATTTTTACTTTCTCTACAGGTATACTTGGGTGCAAAAGAAGGTGCCCATATAATGAACTGCGTGTTTAAGTTCGTAAGGGATTCCTCCCCATTCCTGGCTCCACCCCAGCCCTTACCTAATCCTATCAACCCAAGTTGATAGGCGGCTTTACATAGCCTTTTTCGCGTTGGCGGATGTGCACCGGAGGCTACGATCCAAAGGAGTTTTAGATTCCTCGAGAAAAGAAAATTCGATGTAATAGATTCACATGACTTTCTCTGCCCTCTATCATTTATTTGTGGGCATACAAATTATGCTTACTAAACCTTATTTTCTTATCTATTACATTTTAATCGAGACGAACATTTACAGAAATAACTAGAGTTCACATTTCGTTATAGATACAAAGAGAACAGTGGTAGTCAAATGTTTAACAACTGGAGGCTATATGCTGGCCTTAAAATTCCATACAGTTTCCATGCAATCACCAGAAGCAACTGAATGTTCACAGTACTTTAAGAGGATGACTAAGTTGAGGCAGTATTTTTAAGAGTAAAATTATTTCAGTCTAATTGTATAATATATATATATATATATATATATATATATATATATAATTCAATAACAGCCCGCATTAAAGCAATATGTGTATGTAACAATATATAAAAAATGCATTTAACAGTCATTGTATACTTTATATTATTGTATCCATGTGTAATAATGATATATGAATGTATTACGTAATTTAATAATGTAGGAGCTGTGAGAATAATAGGATAAAAGTTGCTAACAAAGAGGTAACAATGAGGCAACTTTGAGGCAATAATGAATTTGAAAGTTTAAATGCTACTAGTCATTATTGGAACAACAATAATGTAAATTTTGAGACAGTTTAAAAAAATAGCCAATCAACAACTAGAAAAAGCTTTAATTAAATGAAGGTATTCTATTCGATTAGGAATAGCCAATCGGAGACTTGAAATACAGAAATTTACAAGTTTAGGCGGTTGAAATCAATTCCGTTGCCTGCAGACTGTGCTTGTAACCGGACGCGAGATGTGTCCTCGAGAAGTGTAATACGTATTCGTGTGAGACGAAAATAGTTTACGTGTTAGAAAGTACAAGTAATTAATAAAAGAATCTCACAGCTCTCTATCAGTGAAGTGTTATATACATCGTATCAAGCATTAATAAAAGAAGTGAAGTAAAATTATAATCTGTGTAAGCCTAAATTCTTAGTCGTACCACAACCCTACTAAGAGAAACGTGTCTCTAACAATAATGCTGACGCAGCCGAGGCAAACATAAATATATAATATTTAAAGAAACAGTCAAATTACGAAGTTAATATTTTTTTTTTAAAGTTAGGGCAAAGGCCACGTGAAAGTACATTTGGGGCGAAGGCCCGGAAACTGTTTACTATACGTGCGGTTGCAACTACTACAAGTTCGGCTCCCCAGCAATTGAAATATAATACAACACCTTCAATACAAACTACTTCAAATTAACGCCCAAAGCGTGGTGCAAATAACGTAAAAACTATTCTTCTTCAAATTGGCGTCCATACGTGGAGCTAAATAAACAGTTTCTGAAAGTAATGAACAATTCGAACCGTTAATAACGGATATCTCAGAAATGGCTTATGCCACAGAACACCTTTTTGAAATAAATTGTATTTAAGAGATCTACATTTATTGTGTATTATATTTACACCTATCGCCTAACGTTTATAATTATACAAGATGATACAAAATTCTTATACAATATTAGAAGAAAAGTTTTAGCAAAGTTGTTTCATTTTAAAAGCACTGTCCAATGGCACCTTAATCCATATTCTCATTCAAAAATTAAATGTTGACCACGAGTACGCTTACTTCCGGAGTGTTACGGAAAAATGAAGTACCACCAATCGATTCTTTGCATGGGATTTAGTTATCAAATTATTTCTGCGAACAAGTATCTTTACGTTTTTGGAGAATAACGGCTGATATGGGCGTTCTGGAACACCCGGTTAGACTTTGTCTATCTCTAACAGTTTACCAATTGTACAAAACCCATTCGGAAGGGAAAGAACGTCACAGGTTTTTTTGCAGAAAATTCAAAATATACATTTGATTTGTCATGAAAATTATTAAACCAATAATACATTGTTCAAAATTGTTAACGTATTTTTTAAAAAAAATAAGCAAAGCATTTTCATATAAAGGAAAGTTTGACACAAGATTTTCTTTAAAATATTTGAAAATCGACTCAAATACGAAGTATGGTACTTAACCGACATTTCGTTTTTGAGCTATGATGCTCGTAGGCATACACGCGCTATTAGTTACCTGAAAATGCCGCTAAACTTGTATTTCAGCTGAAATTTCGAAATCAATTTTTTGGGTGTAATGCAATACTTTCTACTATGTACTAAAACAGGTGTCAGAGAAACTAAAAAATTCTGATGTCTTACATTCACATGACTTTCTCAACCCTATATAGTTTATTAGTGGTGATACAAATTATTCCTGAGAAACTTTATTTACTGCCTATTGAGCTTTAATCGAGATAAGAAGTTCCTAAAATATTTAAGCTATACGCATCTTTATACATAAAAATCTGATGTGTTACACTCACATGAATTTCTCTACTCTTGTACAAACTATTTTTACAAACGCTTATTCTCCATATGCTTCATGTTAATCGAGATGTTAAGCTTATTGCTAATTTTCTTGTAGGTGCAAGGGGATTATTGTAAGTTTTAAGCGATAGTCAAATGTTTTAAGAGCTGGTTGCTATGTGGCGCATTCCATTCTCTTTGCATGTTCCGGGACATAAAAAGAATTAATAACGAATTTGAAAAGTATTGGGAAATTTAAGGGAATAACAAGCAATATCTGCAAAATAGTTCACTCAACAAAAAAATGTGTATGACATAAATTGTGTATTTTAACGCAATCTACATTTTTTGTGTAGTAAAATTTTGTACATCCTTTATGGTTCACCAGTTATGCAAAAGTCGTTCACAATGAAGAATACTTTTGGAGACATTCCCAGAAAATTGGAGGTATACATTTCGTTTGTCATGAAAATATCTTAAACATATGATATTTTAATCAAAATCGTTAGTCATTTTTCGGAAAATTAAAACATTCGAATACTGTTCCATGTAAAGGTTAATCTGGGGTGGGGGACTTTCTTGAAAACCTTTGTGTCGCATCTCTGGAAGATACTGAACTCAAATACCAAGTTTGGTGTTTATCCGACTGTTCGTTTCTGAGTTATGCTGTTCACAAACACACAGACACACACACGGACATTTTTTTTTTCGATTCAGGGGGTCTCATAACATATATTTCCGGTGAAATCTCGGTATCGAATTTTTGGGTGGAATACAATACTTCTCCTACTTACCATACGTAGTAGAGAAAGTAAAAAGGAATAGTGATAATCAATTCTTTAAGAACTGCACACTTGTATTGGCCTTAAAACCCCATGCTCTTTGTTTGCGATCGCGAGACTGAATATCGAAAGGACTGGAACAGAATGACAAAGGTAATGAACAACTTTCACCATTATTAACGCATATATCGGAAATGGCTAATGCGACAAAAAATTTTAATTGAAATGAACTGCATGTTTTAAAGAGATCTACTTTTTTGTGTAGTACATTTTCGTCTGTAGTTTAATGTTTGCCAGTTATACAGATGATTCATTTTTTCCGAATGAATTGGACGTCAAGGGATATTCTTAAAATATTCAAGATATAAGTTTTATTTGTAATGTAAATATCTTTGATATATGGTATTTTAATCAAAATAGTTAGAGCCATTGTTTATAAAATAAAAAAGTTAGAAAGATGTTCCAACTAAAGGGTAGTTTGGGGTGGAGGGTTTTGTTGAAAATCTTCGTGACGTGTGTTAGGAAAATACTGAACTCAAATACTGAACTCAAATACAAGTTTAGTATTTATCGTGCTTTTCGCTTTTTAATTATGCTGTTCACTGGTATACACAGACACTGCACGGGCCTTTTTTAAAATGTTTTTTACATTTACTGTGCCCCAAAGCATGTATTTCCGTTGAAATCCAGATATCCAATTTTGAGTGGAGTGCAATAACTTTTCTACCTACTATGCACAGTCCAGTACAAAAAAAAATAAAAAACCTACCGATGCATTTGGTTTCCTATAGAGTTTTTCTTTATTTAATTTTGGCAGAATCCCCTTATGTGTTGTATTCCTACCCAATGTACTAATCTGTTACTGATTTGAACAATGTGAGAGGCGAAAGGGTGGAAAACCGAGGCATTTACCTGAACGGCTGCAAGGTATTCACCAGACATTCACAAAATCTGTCCGTCTCTTATTGGTTTGATGTCAAAAGTCTGACAGTGAAACCTAACCAATGAACAGTGGTCGATTTTCAGCTCGAGAGCGAAGGAAGCCGGGGATGGGTAAGACAAAACATCATGTGATAGATGACATGCATTTTTATCTTGTAGAGCTTACATGATATACCGTAAGTCAAATATAAATTACAACTTAAAATTAAGCGCCTGCAAATCATAAGGGCACACTTGTATTACAAGTAATTAATAAAGTGAAGTTATTAGATAAAATTGGTTTATAAACAGTTTTCTCTTTGTTATATATCTCATTTGAAACTAACACAGGATATGGGTAACAAACTGGTAATTATTGCACCTAATGAGCAAGGTTATATCACAACTAGAGCTGCTGCACTATGGAGTACTCCAAAACAGCGTCTAACTGGTGGAAGTATTACCATGAATGTGGTTACCGGACACGCAAACCAGGTGATGTATTTAATTATAAATGCATAATGCAGCTCGCATGGCACCAGAAGCCTCAAAAACATATCACAACTGGATACAAAGCAAAATGTGAATGACATGCAAAGTAAATAGTTTAATAAATACAAGTTTTCCGCAGAGAAAAAGGTTATTTTATTCTGTACAGTTATTTAATAGATTAGCGCATTATGGGGTTAATATTATTATTATTACTTCTACTAGTACTAATAATTGTTTGAAAAGCTACAAGAGCAACAGATATATTGATTTTGAATTATAAAATATCACAAACAAACATGCTAAGGTACGGAGTTATACGAAATGAACCATGTAAAATGAAAAAGCATTATAAAGAGGTCGTAAATTACACGATTTTCGATTAGTTCAAAAGGGTTGACAAATTATCTTATATTCCTTTTCTTGGAAAACCCTGATAATAAAATTTACTTAAGATAATACTAATTACGAAATTAGTAATTACTAAAGAACTATGAAAAGGTAAAATCAGCATAAAAATGCATTACCACAGTCGGTATTTGAACCACCGACCTTCAGCTTCCAGCAGTGCCGTTCCGCCGTCTGAACTATGATAACTCGCTGTGATAACTCGTCATAAAATTCTCCGTGTTACTCCAAATTTCTCAGTAAAACTAGCAAATTTTAATTTCTCATGAGATAACATTCTCCAATGTCGCCTTACTTACTTTTCATTGTGATTCTAGCTTTCCAGGCTACGGAAGAACAATTAATAAAACTGAATTGATTATTTTGAATTGATTACCTTCTCTACCGCGTAGAGAAGGCTGCATTCCACCCAAAAATTCGACACCAAGATTTCGCTAGAACTATATGTTATGAATTTAAAAAAAAATTAAAAAAATTCCGCATGTGTTTCTGTGAACAGCATAACTCAAAAACGAAAAGTCGGATAAATACCAAACTTTGTACTTCAGTTCAGTATCTTCCAGGAATGCGACATAAAGATTTTCAAAACAATACCCCAAATGAAACTTCCTTTTACACGGAACATTTTTCGAAGTTCGTAATTTTCTAAAAAAAAAGACTATAAAGAATTTGATTAAGGTACCATATATTAAAGATATTCACATAAAATAAAACGTATATCTTTAATTTTCTGGTAATAGCCTATGAAATCCTGTTCATTCGGATGGAATTTTGGTTAATCTTGTGTAACTGGTAAACGTTAAGCGATAGACAGAAACGTACTACACAGGAACAGCAGATCTCTTTAAAACACACAATTTACTTCAAATAAGTTTTTTGTGGCATAAGCTGTTTCTAAGATATTCATTATTAAAGGTTCGAAGTGTTCATTTCTTGGTCATTATCTTAAATTCCTTTGAACATTGAGTTGTTTCTCGCCATTGCATGCAAACAGTATCACCTTGGATGTTATCTACTTCATGTTAATTGAAATATAATATATAGTATATAGTATATAGTTTAAGTATATAACATTTAAATATAATAACAGCCCTGCTTAAAGCAATATGTGTATGTAATAATAATAATAATATAAAGTGTATATTACAGTCATTGCATTATGTTTATATTAATATGTACATATATAATAATGTTATGTGAATGTATTACGTAGTTTATAACAATGTAGGAGCTGTGAGAATAGAAGCAAGCTACTTTCCGTAGCAAACAGAATTACAAAGTAAAGCCGAAAGTTGTTAACAATGAGGTAACCTTGAGACAACAGTAAATTAGAAAATTTCATAAAGGTTACTAATAATTCTTGGAACAATAATGTAATATTTAAAACCGTTTATAAATAGTCAATCAAAAACTAGAAGAAGCTTAAATTAAATAAAAGTATTCCATTGGAGTAGGATTAGCAAATCAGAGACTTGAAATAGAGAAAAAATGCAATTTCAGGCGATAGACGCTACAAGTAAGCGTAACCAGCTAGTCCAGTTTAGATTCGGTACAGTACAGGTTCAGTGAGAGACCTAAAAATTCATTGTGGGGAGATTAATATAAAATTTAGGTATTTAAAAGTGCAAATAGCAATAATCTCACAGCTTTATAGTAGGATACATCAGTGAAGTGTTATTTAATGGTGTGAAGGATTAATAAACAAAGTACAATACAATTATAATTTGTGTAAGCCTTCATTCTTAGCCGTACCACTCCTGTTAAGAGATACGTGCTTTACAAATTACTGATGACGCAGCCGAGATATACATATATAATAAATAAATAAATAAACATTAAACTTTAAAGTTCATTTTTAAACCGGGGCCGAAGGCCACCGGAAAAGTAAACGTGGGGCGAAGACCACCGGAAAGTTTGTATCGTACATGGGGCGAACACACCTAGAAGCAATCTCCCGCAAAATTGGCATCGATTACGTGTATAGTCTAAAACAGCTTCAAGTTGGTATACCATACGTGGTGCAACCGCTACAACAATTAAACCACTTTAAGTTTGCCTACCATACGTAGAGCTGCAACAACATCAAGTTTGTCTCTCTAACAGTGGGGTTGCAACGACTACAAGTTTGGCTCCCATATGTGTGGCAACAATTACTTCACTGTAAAGGAATACAGACTAGCATTTAAAGGTCTTAAAAACCTCTCAACCGCAGAAAGCATATATTTTCTGAAACTTTAAATAATAGAGATTTCACTAGTGCCTAAAACAAAAAAATGTAATTTTTGACCATTTCAGAGTACGTTGTCCCCTTAAGCATAATTTTCAGCTCTCTTCTTCTCAAACTGTCTGAGAGGAAAGTACATAAGTATACAATAATATTGTTTTGGGAAAACTGAATTTAAAGTTTGAACATTCAAATCCCTACACACATCAGACACTCCAACGACATAATCATCTGCACCTTCATTCGTGGATTTGTTCAGCTTTTTTGATTGCCTTCTCTCGATCCTGGCCTCTTTTGTTAATTGTTCCACATTTTTAATTTTTTGACTTTGCAAATAACTTTTTTAATTTCTAGTGAACTAACATACATAATTAAATAATTGAGGTTCATAAGATAGATGATCACAGTAAGAACAAGCATATAAAAGTGTAATTCTATATTTCAAGTAGTATTAGAGAAAAATGTGCATGAATCGCATGTTAATGAGTAATTTTTTTTACATTTCTGCTGAATGAAATAATTTTTATGAACTTAACTACATAAGCTATCAATGTAAACAACCACTTGTAATAATTATCTGATTTATAGAATAATTCATAAAAATTTAAGAAAAAACCATTCAGAACTTTAAGAACAGTGAAATTTAACACAGTTAAGGTGTAATTTCCATGAGTTCGGACTACCTTGTCCCCAAAAGGTCATGAAGTACAACTATTGGCAAGGTTAGTTGATCAGTGTTGGTTTTGTTTGCGTGGCAGCTCTACTTCGTGACAACACTGTTTTATACTCCATCTGTCTGACACCTGTTCACTGTTGTGTTAATGTATCCTCCTTGAAATCGTGTACCACAACATGTCACATTAATGTGTGACAAGAGGACGACCTACTTCATTCATGTAACATGCTACGTTATTACGTGTCACTTCACCTGTCTATAGCAGCTCGGTCTCAGGAAATTTAATTCACCTTGCTAATGAGACACTTCATTAACCAAAGAGATGGGCAAGTACACACCGTTCCATCACTCAGGTAACCGTAGAGCGGTATTCAACTGCCGGCCAATGCCCTCATCGTTGCCGCGAGAACCTAAGATGATCCCAAGCGATAGGCTATTCAGTTAACTTAAACCAGAAATAGAGTATGAGGTAAATTAGAGCAATTGTCTTTTATTACTATATATTGCTATACCTACACGGGGTAAGTCCAAAAGGTTTGCAGCTAAAATTTTAAATTTAATTACACCTTCATAAACATTGAGGGACGTAGCTACATAGGCAAGCGAAAGATACCAAAACTTGCTGCACAAAAGCTAAAGCGGTAGTGGAATATTTATAAATAATTAAATTTGAATTCACATTTTGCTCAGATTAATTATAAATTAAAGTGCTCTACATGGTACAGGAAAGGTTACAGACAAAACACTGGAAGAGATGCCCTACGCAGACACATGGCAACACGTACTCTTATACACATATACTAACACATTGGAAACTCTCACATGAGTCTGACTACAAAAGACGCCAAGACTAACCAAGCCTAGCCACATCCAGGCCCACTCTCGCCGAGGTTGTGCGTCAGCCCCCTCGTGACACGAGAACGTCCGGAGCCCAAAAGTCACAAGCAACTCCAACAGAAAAACCAACGCCAATCCCAGCTCCCCGGGGCCCAAAATCAACCTCTTCCCGCCCAAGGAGGGGTAGGAATGTCCAGAAACCTGACTTAGCGCCCGCGACAAAGAGGAGCGCTGATCCATCTCCTCCCCAATCTCAAACTATCTCCAACCCTACCCTTGGCTTGGACCTCACGGCGATGTTGGGGTGGTTTTAGCAGCTGCTGATGAATCACGGCCGCCATATTTGCAAGATCCTCGTCAAGTTCTTCACCGCCATCGACCCGGCCGGCACAATGCTAGCGGCAATGGAAGGGCTTGCCCTCCTGAACACCGTTATTATTCCGCTTGTGCAGAATGGTGAACAGAAATAGGTCTCGTACCTCGGTCTAGGCGGTCAGGGGGTGAGCTGCTACATTTTGCCCGCTCCCCGGCACTGGACGTCATCTTACTGGGCGAAACATTGCTCCGTCCCGAAAACCACTTCCGCCTTCTGGGTTACGCCTGCCACAGCACGGATCGCCAGGGTCGTCTGGGAGGCGGCACGGCGGTCCTTGTGCAGCAGAACGTGGTCCATCGCTCAATTCAGCTGCCTCAACTTCAAACCCTAGAGGCCACAACAGTATGCAAGGATCTTGACGGAACGGAATTTTTGGGGGCCTCCGTGCACCATCCTACAGGTAGGCAGTTTGCGCCCAACGAATACCTCACACTCCTAGCCCTATATCCCAGTGCAATTCTAGCCGGCGACTTCAATGCCAAACATCCACTTTGGCATTGTGACCGCAGGGCGGATGCCAGAGGCAATGCAATAATTCGCCTGATCGACGCGGACCCTCTACTTCAAGTGCAGGGTCCCTGACTGTCTTCAGTCATCGACTTCGCGATCACCAAGCAACTCCGATATCATTTCACCCTCACGTCAATCATTGCACTACATTCCGATCCTAAACCCGTGTTGGCAGAAATCAACACTAACGTTGCCAGCCACGACCCCTCGTTTCGCACATTAGAAGTTGACTGGGTAGGCGTTAGGAATTACCTTCGTACTTCCATACCACCCAAACCCAGAATCACAGACATCCCATCCTTGGAATCAGCGGTCTCTTCCTACACCTCCATAGTGACGCAAACTGCAAACACAACCTTACAGTCTTTGCTCCAGCCCCCTACATCCCCTACGTTCTTATCCGCCGTTCCTGAGCGGTGCGGAGACTGTACCAGCGGCACCGCACGCCACACAATCGGGCGCTCTTGCGGCGTCTACAACGACAGATCCGTCTCCGCCTGCGCGAGCACCATGTGCAAGCGTAGGAGGATACGATGACCAGACTGCGCAGCGATGGTGGCGACGTGGGGAGGATTGCAAAAAGCCTCCGAAACCGTCGCAATACACCTCTTCTCTCCAAAGCACCCAAGGCCTAGCCTATGAACCCCAGGCCAAACAAATGTGTTCGCCGATTATCTTGAACGTACCTTACGTCCGAGAGAAGACATCTTTTCCGAACACGTTCGTCGGGAGGTACGCTGATACTTTCGGCGCCTTTCGGACGACGCGGATCGGCCATCCATCATCCGCCCGAGTGAGCTCCATGGCGCACTCCTGCGTCTCAACTTTAAAAAGGCGGCCAGACCTGACGGGCTAACCCCTCTGGTGCTCCGGCACCTTCCCCTCAACGCAGTGCTCTTTCTAACCCGAGTATTCAAAATGTGTCTCACTCTGGGTCGTTTTCCACGAGAGTGGCGAGAGGTCCGGGTGATATGCATCTTCAAACCGGGGAAAGATCCGGTACATCCTTCAAACTACCGATCCATTAGTCTCCTTCCGACCCTCTCGAAAATTCTCGAGAGGATGACCTTTAACCGCTTGTCCCCACGTTTGGGGGACATTCAAGCCATCCCGGACCACCAGTTTGGATTTCGTCCACCAGCTGCAAGTGGTGGAGACGGCCGCCCTGGGTTTCCAGGAGGGTTGCTTCACCGCCGCGATATCGCTGGATGTCGAAAGGGTCTTCTGAACGACGTGGCAAATTGTTC
The DNA here is from genome assembly GCA_030765065.1 of Deroplatys truncata. NCBI lineage: Eukaryota > Metazoa > Arthropoda > Insecta > Mantodea > Mantidae > Deroplatys > Deroplatys truncata. The sequence goes on from CM060980.1 coordinate 164,471,378, forward strand.
CACCTGCGATTACCAACACAGGTTAATAATACAGTTTTTACGACACCGCACATTTAAAGTTTCAGTTGCGGTGAAAACATCTACACCCAGACCAGTTATTGTCGGAGTCCCTGAAGGCTCTGTACTATCCCCCACAATTTTCAGCGTCTTCATGGAAGACCTTCCAACGCAGCAGCAAGTCGAAATGACCCACTTTGCTGACTACGTGCTGCTGTACTGCTCTTAACAAAAACCTAATCAGAGCCTTCAACCCAATACACAGACATTTCCGCCTTATCCAGCAGTGGTGCCGGCGTTGGCGCATGTCCGTTAACGCGAACAAGAGTCACGCCATGCTGCTAACGAAGCGCCACATCCCCGCAGAATGCACCACATTTCAATTTCGGGGTAAAGGATTGGATGGAGGAATTTTATAACCTACCTGGGAGTGAAGTTGGATAAAGGTCTAACTTTTCGCGAGCACGTCCGAGACACCACGGGCCGAGCGTAGGGACGATTGCCTCCTTTTACCAAATGCTGAGATCCGGGGTGCCTGCTCGCCTAAAATACACCTTTTCCGAGCCCTGATAGTCCCCCTCATGCTATATGCTTGCGAGGTCTGGGGCAAGGCTGTAGGCAGCTGGCTGCTATGTCTACAACGGTGGCAGAATAGGAGACTCCGACCCATCTATTCTGTCGACTGCGCCTTCCCCGTGAGACTACTACACAAAGCCTCATCCCTTTCATATGTGAAAGATGAAATTAGGCGCCGGGCTACAAAATGTTACACCAGTTTTCCAAACCATCAGAGTATCCTGGTCAGATCACTTGGGGATTACAACCCTAAAACTCGCCGTCTTCGGCGTCATCGGGTTTCCTGCATGGCATGCGGGCACACCAGATAACCAAGAAGTTACACCAACAGCAGCTAAAGCTGAACGCCATAGTAATCCTACCTAAGAGATGATTGGTCTCAAAATTCAATCCCTGTCAAAGAAATTGTTAAATACACACATACCTAGTGCAGAACGGCCGCTGCATCCTAACAGGCAGCTCGAGGAGCTACATGCCTCCTCCCTTTTTCATTACTACCTAAAAAATAAACCGTCATCCTTAACCATCATTTCCTATTGAAAATAGTCATCCTACGGTTAAACCATGATGAAGGTGGGCACGCAACAAAAATTCACTCGGACTAAAACTTAGCCTGCCAGCAGCTCGTCGTCGTCATCGTTGTCGTAACCCTAGCCAAGCCAAGCCTACACACAAAGAGGTTCCGACCTTGACTTGCCTTCACCCTCGACTAGAAAAATGGAATTGCCGCGCCGGACAGAAACTCAACACACAAACACAATAATTAGCTCAACAGTATTATACACAGCAATAATGTGCCCGACGTGAAACTAAACACACATACACTACAATATTTTTTATTGTCGCTTCAACTTTAGAGACATATCTTGACTACTTTAGAATACAGAACATGATTACAATGAAAATGCAATACCTTAAACACTAATTATAACATTAAATTTCCTAGATAACTGTGTTGCACATTGTTATACAATTTTGTCGCATTCATAAAGTTTAAATTTATTTGTTGTGCTCAATTTAGGGCATCAGGTAGGCTATTGGGGAAGTCACATCTTTCTCTGTGTTGTACACAGCGACGCCAGGCTGTAATGAAATGGTGGACTGTGAGACTGGATCTGCAGAGGTGGCACACAGGAGGAAGGTCATAGTTGAAGAGATATTTTTGCGTTATAGAAGTATGTCTATTACATAGTCGAATTAATTCAACTTGGTTGAAATGATAGTGTTGAAGTTTGGACTCGGAAATGTATACAACGTTTAACTTGCTTCTGGATGAGGCTTTCCATGTTTGTCTCCATTGATTAATGCAAGTCGTTTTGGTGAAGTTGATGAAGCCGTGTGTGGGATCTTGATGTCCTGAGGGGGATGTTTGGTGGCTTCTTTGGCTGCCTGATCAAGTGATTCATTTCCCAGGATTCCGACACGAGACGGAGTCCAGGCGAAGGATACTAATTTATCTGAGACTAGTATTTGGTTGTACAGCTTCTGAAGTTCTTTAACGATGCTCTGAGGTTTGTTGAAGGGATGTTAAAGCACTCAAGAAGTCGGAGAATATTACGTAATTATGTAATTATATGTTGTAAGTATATGTTCCAATGAGAGTTGAATTGCGAACAATTCACAAGAATAGACGGAAAGATAGGTTGGGAGACTGTATTATATGGTGTAATGAGGGAATACCTCTGCACACTCATTATGATCATCAAGTCTCGAAACATCAGTGAAGATATGAGTGTGTGTTGAATACAGTGTACACAATTCATTAAACAGACGTTTGTAAGAAACAATATCTAGGGACTCTACATAGAGTATCAATGTATACTGAAGAAGTGATAACAGACACACGGATATAGTATTAGCCAATAAAATACAATGCATGTGCTTACTCATTAAGAAAACAAAAACCCTGATGTGTTATATTCACATTACTTTGCCTACTCACTTTTCCACAAGATATTCTTACATAAGAGTATTCTGCTACCTACTTCTTGTACGCTTTTGAATAATCACGAGAAAAAATTAAAGAGGGACTTTTTCTTGAAAAAAATTGTTTTAATATTGAAACAAAGAATATCTTGTAAATGGATGGATAACACCGAAAAAATTTAACAAAAATTGTATGCCTTAACAAGATCCATATACTAGATGTTCTAGAACACCTGTATCGGTCGCTATTCTCTCCAACTATAAGATCTTGTCGTTCGCAAAGACAATTTGATAACCAAAACCTATGAAAAGAATCGTGTGTTTCCATTTTTTGGAACAAGTACTCGTAGTCAACTTTGAAACTTTAAACGCGAACAGGGGATTTTTAAGGTATCATTGGACAGTGCCTTTAAAATGAAACAACTTCCTTTTCCTATCTTCCAATCGTTACTTACAAATGAACGATAGACTTCTTTATCAAAATTTTGCACCAGTTGCTTGATGGTGTTCCTCTGGCTGTACGGTTACCAATATGGCTTCAACGGGATGGCTGTTCGGCTCACTTTTTACTAAGGGCTCGGCAAGTTATTTCCTCGATGGTGGATTGCACGAGCAGTACTTTCTTCTTTTGGGAGAGAATTACAGACATTGTATACCTGGTGCGTCCTACAATTAGAGAAGATATGAAAAAAAGAATTTGAGTAGTCTGTACGTCTCTTAGCAATGATGTTAGGAGTAGATCACAGCGTTGGGTAGCAGGGGTGGTAGACATTTTCAAAATTTCGAATGTTCACAATCATTACCAGCGACATACATCATTTCTTAGAAGGTGTCATTAATTTGTTTACTTTTGTGTTTCATTTGTGAGTAAACATTAGAGCATAAGTTCTTTTGTTAGGCACACAGATCAAAAGATCTTTCAAGACATCTTTGAAAGATATTTAAACTAAATACCATGTTAGGTATTTATCAGACTTTTAGTGTTGGTGTTATCATGTTCACAGACACACAGACGCCTACAAATACTTTTTTTGGATTCTGGGAGCCCCAAACACATATTTGCGGTGAAATCTCGGTAAAATGGAATGCAATACTTCCCCTACTTACGATATGTAGTAGAGATTCCTAAGGATAGTGTGCAGAAAGTATATAACAATAAAGGATAAGGAGTACAGAAAGTCATGTGAATGTAACACACTTTCTTATAACTTTCCAAACGAAACGTATAAGGGACAAACTGCAGTTGATCTGGAGGTGCGTATAATGGGGCTTTCAAGTTGGCAAGCCTTGATCATTAAGGCCATCCATCTATGAAAAAAATAGAAGTCTATTATTTTCTTCTGGTTATCTACAAGGTTCTACTGCTTACAGGATGTTTAAAAATCCAAAGATCAGAGTTTAAGCAGGAGAGCTAAAAATTAAGAGAGGCAAAAACTTCCAGTAAACATGAGTACGAATTTTGTTTTATTTTTTATGGACGCTCCTTAATTAATATGGTTCTTAGCATCCCATTCCATATTGGGCGAAAAAGACCGGATATTTTGTTCGGAGGTTTCTTTTATCAGGCTTGAGGTTGTTTTAAGAGCCGTAATTCTACGACATAAATCTGTGTCACGGCTCCACCGGTTTTACTTCCCTTCCGAGAGAAACCATGCTCAGAATTTTTATGCCCAAAAAATCCTTCCCCCCTCCGCCGGCTTTGAACCCGTGACCTCGAGAATTAGAGATTAGTACACGAGCAGAAAAATGAACCGGTTATGAGTCAATGCTGTTTTTATGGTGGGGATGGCTGCGGTGCGTTGAATACTGAATTATAATTCGAACAAAATCAGTGACAATTTATGTTAATTTATCAATACCAAATTAATCACACCATTCAAGTGTCCATTCCAAGACGTGTCGGTGTTGTATCATACAGGGATTTTAGGATGGTAAAGTTTCATACAGTTACGGGTAGTAGTTATCCCCTTAAGGGGGTTTCCAAACTCTTCAGCTGTCGTGGTGCTGCGCTGCGGATTCTGAACACTCTTAGTGACGTTGCTAGAAGTACGATAGGCCAAATGTTCGAGCCCACCCACAGGGGTGTCGTTTAGATTGGGTTGGAATCTGCGGGTAGAAGTTTCCGATACCCATGGGAGATTGGAGATATCTGGGCGGTTTTCCGTGCACGCGCGGATCTGAGACGCCTCAAGGTCCTCAGGTACCACCTGGATAGATGGTAGACAGTTGCTAATTCTGTGGCCCCACCAAGGTTCTTCGGTAGTCTTCCCTTTTTCGGTTGACGATCGTAAGTGACGTTTGCAGTTCCGCCCTGTAATGGAAGGAGGCCAGATTAAAGTCTTCAGGTGCCGGGCCACAGGAAAATCTCTCGGGGGTGGGAATATCACTCGGATGACACCCTCCTCCCCGGGTCACGTAGGACTAGTGGTTATTTAGATACATACTGTGGATCTATATACAGGTTATTACTGATATAGAATTCTGCAGAAAGGGGCGAATTCGAACTGGGAATCTCTTAGTTAGAAACACATTGCCCTAACTACTGCGCTGGTATTCAGTTGCGGATATACACTATCTGATCAAAAGTATCTGGACACTCCACAAACATACATCTTTCATGGTGCATTGCGCTGCCACCTACTACCTGGTACTCATTATCCGCGACCTCAGTAGTCATTAGACATCGTGAAACAGCAGAATTGCACGCTCCGTGGTACTTATGGACTTCAAACGTGGTCAGGTGATTCGGTGTCACTTGTGTCAGAAGTTTGTACGCGAGATTTCTACACTGCTAAACATCCATAGGTCCACTGTTTCTGATATGATAGTGATGGAAACGTGGAGGGACATGTACAGCACAAAAGTGTACAGGCAGGCCTCGTCTGTTGACTGCCAGAGACCGCCGACATTCGAAGAGGGTCGAAAAGAGTAATAAGCAGACATCTATCCAGACCATCACACAGGAATTGAACAATGGCAAAGCGTTGTGTGGAGTGACGAATCACAGTACACAATGTGTCGATCCGATGGCAGGGTGTGGTATGGCGAATGCCCGGTGAACGTCATCTGCCAGCGTGTGTAGTGCCAAAGGTGAAATTAGGAGGTGGTGGTTTTATGGTGTGGTCGTGTTTTTCCTGGATGGAGTTTGTACCCCTTGTTTTTTGCGTGGCACGATTACAGCGCAGACCTACATTGATATTTTAAGCACCTTCGTGCTTCCCACTGTTGAAGAGCAATTCGACGATGGCGATTGCACCTTGCAACACGATCCAGCACCTGTGCATACTGCACGGGCTGTGGCGGAGTGGTTACACGACAATAACATCCCTGTAATGGACTGGCCTGCACAGAGTCCTGACTTGAATCCTATAGAACGCCTTTGGAATGTTTTGGAATGCCGACTTCGTGGCAGGCCTCACCGACCTACATCGATACCTCTCCTCAGTTCCGCACTCCGTGGAGAATGGGCTGCCATTCCCCAAGAAACCTTCCAGCACCTGATTGAAAGTATGCCTGCGAGACTGAACGCTGTCATCAAGGCTAAGGGTGGGCCAACATCATATTGACTTCCAGCATTACCGATGGAGGGCGCCACGAACTTGTACGTCATTTTCATCCAGGTGTCCGGATACTTTTGATCACGTAGTGTATAAATCGAAGCAGCTATCTAAAAAGTAATCTTCAGACGTATTAGTTAATGAAGGACAGGGCTTTTTATTATTATTATTATTATTATTATTATTATTGCTATTACAGTGTAATATATCATGCAATGTTGTATTAGTATTAAACATTACAATACTACACAAAGCATACAATTAATAATAAACAAATATTATGTCGGTTAGCGATGTAACCGAGCTGAATGTTGGTGGACCAAATACACTTGCTTTATGCGCGATGATAATATTACCAAATACCAAAACGCTTTTACACAAAAGCAAGTAGTTCTGCGTAATATAATGTTAGGAAACAAAGATATTTTACTATCCGTGATGTTATTTTGGTTGCCTATTCAAGGTAGACGGCGATTGTATGTTGATTTATTGGATTTAAGTTGTCTGGAAACATGTATTTACGAGCGGTTTTGTCTATGGCCCGCATTCGGAGGTCGTGGGTCCGACTACCGTGGCTGACTTTCCTGACCCATGGTTTTTTCGGGGTTTTACCGAATTTTCTGTCCCTCCATCTCATCTTCATTCTCATTTCATTTCATCTTTCACCCTTGGTCTTTCAGGGTTGGAAGTGTCGGCGATGGTGTTTTTTGCAGTTTGGCGGGGGAAGCAGATGCTCTTTGTGACTCTCTCCGTCCCTCGGTTTTGGGATGGCTGTCGGGGAGATCTGAACCCCCTTGAGGAGCGTTGGACCCCCTCTGGACGGGATGGGGTGCTCGGTCAGCTAGTCCGTCTGCCATAACTTACGGTTCCTGCCATTCCTGTGCCGTCACTCCTGGTTCCGGCCCCCTAGTGTCTCCTTTCGGGAACACCCCCTTGTTGGGCGAAGGTACAATATCCCCTATGTATGTCAATGCGGAGTCCCCTCCGTAGCCATTCCAATCCAACATGTATTTCCTCTGCCTAATAACTATCCTTCCTTTGGTCATGTGGCCGATCTAACTGGAATTTTCTTAACAACGAGAAGCACGGCATTTGCTAGCAATGTTGGATAAACACAGTCCCTAAAATCAAGCGGTTGATTCCTCATGCAAATCATAATACAATAACCACATATCTTCATCATAGAACATGTTAGTAATGTCTTGTGCGGTTACATATCTCTCACACATTTTAAGAAAATTTATATTTACACTCGCTAATTATGATGGCCATGTGAATAAAGCCTAGCCTCATCCATAAAAATAAATTAAACGCCGGTAATTAGAGTATCATTTACATTAACACGCAGATGCAGAAATTAACTCTAAATACATTATGTGGTTGCAATCCCTGAACTACTTACAGGGTTTTAATTCAAGCAGGTTTGCGAAATTCCTGTGGGAGTTTTGTCAAAGCTTTCCTTGGACTTTGTTCCAACTTTCTCGTTATTGCTGAGTTTTTTTTCCATATCAAAACACGGTTTAATTTCAGTTTCTTAAGAATAATCATGTTTCCCTAAATTTCTTCACATTACTAAACTTTCTCCATGAGGCGCCGAACAGGAGGGAGTCTGTCTATATGTTGCTGTCTCACTTCTCTACGAGTGTTTGTTGTCACATAGGAATCATACATGGAGATTCTGTATGCTAAAGTGTACCGACGTTTTAACACACCATAACACTGAGCCATGTGATCTCATAGGTTATTGCGACGTAGCGACTAAGGGCCAAGGTTATGGGGAAGTCGACCCCAGGAAGTCGAAGGCAAACAAAGATAAGTCGCGCTCTCGCCGGGCGTAAACACCAGATTCATCAGATTAACCAGCATCGTCTAGAAGTTTCTTTCCCCCGCTTCCAGAGCGTGTATACATATAGTTCTAGTGCTCTGACGAATATTCCATTGGCTATATAAGCGAGCGTTCTCGCAAGAGGAGTTGGTCAGTTGAGTCGGTCAGTGAGTGAGTAAGCATGTTGGTAAGCGCGACATCAAGTGTGGTTCTCCGAGAGAGTTGATGACTGTGTTACGTGCAGTAAGTGCTACTGCGGGGTGAGAGATTGTGGAGTTGTGTTTGACTACCCAGCAAATGATCCGTGCGGAAGAAGAGGCTACATCACGAAGAAAGTGAACTAGTTTCACATTAGTGAACTGACTGTGAACTAAGTGAAGTCCCGGTGAAAATTGAATAGCACCAAAACACTGACATATGACTCAAGGGGTCTATGCCCCCACATGATCCTGGGAAGTGAGCGTCAATCGAATGACACTCCCACCTCGAGAGCTTTTCCTGTGTGCCGGTACCTGATTGCCTAAACCGACCTCACCTTCACAGGGTGGAAGTGGATACGGCATTTACGCGGTCAACCCCGTAAAGGGAAAATTACCGAGGACCTCCCGCACTGGCGTACCCAATCTTCCATGGGTATCGGAAACCACTGCCCCGCCGAGTCCAACCCAATCAAAACGACACCCATACTGTTGGAGCCCGAACGTTTGGCTCAGCGTACTTGTAGTAACGTCAGAAGCACCACGAGTGTTCAGGGTCCGCAGCGCCCGCAGTACGGCAGCTGAAGGGATTGAACCCCTCCCTTATGGGGACTAAAATAGTGACAGTGAGAACTGAGAAAAGTGATAGCTGAAGAACTGGACAAAACCACAGTATCAACCTCTGTAAAAAGACTTCGTGTGAACTGATTTGCCGGCACACGCGAGGAGTGAAGGTGGAGAGGGAACAGAACCTGGTAGAAATAGCGCAAAAATTCTCCGTAATGCAGACACCTGTCGAAATGAAGACTCTGTACGTGTTGGGAAAATTGCATGTAAATGACGCACGGTGGTAAACGCCAACCTCGGAAATGGAACAGACAATGGAGCATATTTCATAAATATTGAAATGGTTGGAAAAACCTGATTTGACTCTTAATGAACTCTATCTCTTCCTGTATACAAAGTTCTGTGTGAGTAACTAGACATATCCAGTTGGAACTTTTTTCATGTTATGACCCTTAAGGGTTTTATTTTTATTTCTCAGCCATGAAGTTGTTAGCATTGGAAAAGCAGAATTACTCATACAAATGATTCTTATCTAAATAGCATACACTCTCTCAAAAGAATATTTCTTTGGATAGAAAGGAACTTCATTAAAGACATCCGTTGCTGCGTGTTTATGTATACATTATGTCTGATAGTTCCACATGATAAATTGTCCCTGGAGAGCCTTACTAATGAAGCAATTTTCCATGTCCCATTGTAAACCTTGTTTGTTAACGGCTGTGTTTGAAAGCCGCATTCAGGACTACAATTTGAACAGCGTGTTCTTGGTAACATGTGATTGCATGCTGCTGTCCCCAAATTCAGCCTTTGTGCAAGCGTAGAATTATCTTCTTTCATTCCTTTTTTATGAATGTTTCTTGACAAACTGAACAAATTAATTTAATTGTGACAGTGCACAGGCCCAATTTGAAGGATTTTGTATCAGAAATCTGGAGTGAAACAAAATGCGAATTTGACCAATATCTCTCCAGGATCTATTCCATGGACCAACAGAAGACAAAAATGTACATGACTTTCTCTACCCAAAAGCACATGTTTTATATAGCTTCTACAAAATATTCTTACAAAACTTATATATCTCTATGTACTTCATATTGTTGGTCCTAAATTAGTTAAACAAATTTACTGAAACTTCCTTACTTCAGGTCATGGCAATTTTGGAGCGACATCTACCTGCTTGGCATGTAAAACTACGGAATTGAACTTTAGAGGATAACCGGGATTATTGTGGAGAAATACAAAAGAAGTGAAATCAATTTCAACAATTTAAATAACACAAGATCTTTTACCTTAAAAATCGCATTAAATCCTTTACAAGAAAATCTACAACCCAAAAACCCCCTCGCCCCGAGGCAGATGCTCAGAGCACCTTACCCTGTGAAAGTCACATTGCTAAAGAGGGCGTAAACATAACTCGCTTATTATAATTAATTATCTTCACCACAACTTCCGGTCAGTACGTCACTCCAAGCTACTCCAATATTATGGATCCTTCTAGCTCCTTCTACAACAAGTACAATGCTGCCAACGTTGACTTGAGCCACCCGGAAACAGTCCTACCAATACATTCTAGGAGGATATACTCAAATCAGGCCTACCAAACTAAATTTACATGTGCTCGCAACATCAATTGAGAAGGACCTTTGGAGATGTAGTTTCATTGCATATTTCATTGTACCTACAAGCTGGATATGGCAAAAAGAAGCGATAGAAAATGTTTAAACCAGGATCGTTCTATGATGGCCTTAAAATTGCCTATTCTTTCCACGACATCGCGAGAAACAACCGAATGATAAGCAACTTAAAAAATTACAAGGTATTACAACATTTAAAAAAACAACAACAAAGGATGTTCACGAAAGGGCTGATGAGATCTATTTTGTATGTATTAAGTTTCTCTGTGAATATCTGTTATGGTTTACAAAATTCAAGATATGTTATATTTAAGATATTTAATTATATTGAGTAAATCAGCCAAAATTTTTCATTTTAAGCTGGTTAGGGAAGGGAGGATTTTCATGAAAATATTCCCAATGCATTATTTGAAGGTTCTGAGTTTCGTTTTTGATTTTCTGTTCACAGACATGCGGAACGTTTTCTAAAATCTTATTTTTCATTGTATTTCCGATGAAATCTAGATATCCAACTTTCAGATACTTTATCTACCTAGATACATGGTAGAGAAAGCAAAAATGTTCTGAGTGTATTAATTCGCAAGATATATTCATAAAGAACAATCCAAACAAATGGCGCAATATTTCACTATAGCTTAGGGCTACACCCTCACCAAATGATAATATCCACGCGGGCTGGCCGGGCTGCCTAGCTAAAGACCAACTTTGCACTGGTCGTCCTTTCCCTTTCAGTCCTCAACTATGATTGATTAACAGCAGTGCAGGTGAGTTGTACGGGAGGTATGAACGCAATTAACCTTCAAATAGGTAGTAGCGTCAGCTCGCATGGGTGATATCAGAAGTGGTTTGGAAACTCGTAGCGCTAAACTGTGATACAATATCGCGCCTTTTCATTGCTTAATTTTTAGGGATATAACTGGAGAACTGTTGCATTTAGAAAATGTGGTCTATAAAGTTGTTGTCTCGAGTTTTGTCTGGAAATAAGGATAATAAATATTTTCTCGTCCATAACTAGAAGTTTCAACTATCCTGTATGCAAAGGCAGCATAAACTGATAATTACTTATGTAATAGTTAAATTCGTCATAAAAGTTTATTGACATAACCAGGAAAATTGCTGTGGCATTGAGAAGCTCGTAGTGAGTACATTCTATACCAGTCCCCGGGGCAGTTGGTAACACACACTCAATCACTACATAGAGGATGTTTAAAGCAAAGTATACAACCATCTTTTAAAACTAACCGCACAGATTAAATTAAATATTTTTAGATTACTATTCTTAAAGAAATATCAGTCATGATTCCACAGTGTGTGACGTAATCGGCAACGTTTATAAATCGGTAATCTCTTCTTTACACTTTTACCTTCTTTACTACATATAGTAAGTAGGGTAAGTATTGCATTTCACCCAAAAATTCGATACCGAGTTATCACCAGAAATACATGTTTTTAGGCGCCCTGAATCCAAATAAAGCATTTTAGGAAGCATTTTCATCTTTGTGTCCGTGAACAGCGTCATTCAAAAACAAAAAAACGAATAAATACCAAATTTGGTACTTAGGTTGAGTGTTATCCACACATGGAACACGAATATTTTAAAGAAAATCCTCTACCCAAACTTCCCTTTGCATTGAAAACATTTAGACGTTTTTGATTTTATAAAATATAGCTCTAACAATTTTGATTAAAATATATGTAAAATACATTGACTTGACAGATAAGATTCATATCTTATATTTTCGGTGAATAGCCCATGTTGTCGTCATTCCTAGGATATTTTGTATAATTCTGTATAGCTGGTAAACCTTAAGTGATAGACAAAAACGTGTCTACTGCATAACAAAATGTAGACCTCTTTAAAACACACAATTTATTTCACACAAGATTTTTTGTAGCATAAGCCGTTTCTGAGATATCCGCTATTAAACGTTAAGTCCCTCCAACCTTCAGTTGTTTCTCGCTATTACATGGAAGAAGTATGGAATTTTAAGGCCAGTACATAGCGTCCAGTTCTTAAACGTTTGTCTATCTTAAACATTTGGATAAATATGTAGTACATAGAAAAAAAATCTAATGTGTTACACTCACATGACTTTCTCTACTCTTGTAGAAACTATTTTTATAAACGCTTATTCTCCGAATGCTTCATGTTAATCGAGATATCGAGGTGTTAATCTTATTGCTAATTTTCTTGTAGATGCAAGGGGATTTGTTAGGCTTTAAGTTATAGCAAAATATTTTAAGAGCTGGGTGCTATGTGGAGTATTTCATTCTCTTTTCATTACCAGGACAAAAATGAATAATGAATTTGAGAAAAAGTATAACTATTAGAAAATTTAAGGAAATTACAAGCAATATCTAGAAAATGGTTCACTCAACAAAAAACAGTATGACATAACTTGTGTATTTTAACGCGATCTACATTTTTTGTGTAGTAAATCTTTGTCTATCTTTTATCGTTTACCAGTTATGCAAAAGTCGTTCACAATGAAGAATGCTTTTGGAGACATTCCCAGAAAATTCGAGATATACATTTTATTTGTCATGAAAGTATCTTAAATATATGATATTTTAATCAAAATCGTTAGGGCCATAAATGTTCCATGTAAACGGTAATCTGTGGTGGGGGGATTTTCTTGAAAACCTTTGTGTCGCATTTCTGGAAGATACTGAACCTAAATACCAAGTTTGGTGTTTATCCGACTGTTCGTTTCTGAGTTATACTGTTCACAGACACACACGGACATGTTTGCAAAAATGTTTTTTTTTTGGATTCAGGGGGTCTCAAAACATGTATTTCCGGTGAAATCTCAGTATCGAATTTTCGGGTGGAATACAATACTTCCCCTACTTACTATACGTAATAGAGAAAGTAATAAACTGGTGTAAGAATAGTCTGTAATTCCACTAGTAAGCTATAGAGGGTAGACAAAGAGAAGTACATGTAACACATCAGATTTTTTACATAATATTTAAGAATCCCCGAAGGTTAAGGATTCCACTGAAGGTGATATAAAGATCATCCTGGTCATATTGAGCGAGTCACGTACTGGTTACTAAGAGATTTATATTCAGCTTAGGTGTCTTTGCACTTATAGCGATAACACACGGTATCATAGAGAAGGCATTTTGTTTGTGGGCCACGCATCTTGAAGCTGTAAGACAAAGGGGTCCAGTTCAGGCTAATGAGAGCAGCAAGTCCCTAAGTGCAGCTGGCCTTGTTTTTAAAGTGAAGTGGTTTTGAGAACACACCAGCCTTCTTTACGCGCCAGCTTAATTAGTGTCCCGTCTTAAGTAGGAGCTCATTTGCACCGAGACACAGACTGCAACAAAACGTTCAATTTACTTGCTGTCAGAATCTGCTTAAGGCTAAAATGCGAATTTTCTCTATATAACTGCAATTAATTTTTGGAAAAATCTTGTTTTCTTCATGTTAATCGAGATGTTAATCTTATTGCTAATTTTCTTGTAGATGCATGGGGAATATGGTAGTATTTAAGCGATAGTCAAATATTTTAAGAGCTGGTTGCTATGTGGAGTATTCCATTCTCTTTGCATTACCAGAACAAAAGAAAATGAATAACGAATTTGAGAAAAAGTATAAGTATTGGAAAATTTAAGGGAATGACAAGCAATATCTCGAAAATGGTTCACTCAACAAAAAAATCTATATGACATATATTGTGTATTTTAACGGATCTACATTTTTAGTGTTTTAAAATTTTTTTTATCTCTTATGGTTTATCAGATATGCAAAATTCGTTCACAATAAAGAATACTTTTGGAGACATTCCCAGAAATTTCGAGATATACATTTCATTTGTCATGAAACTATCTTAAACATGTGATATTTTAATCAAAATCGTTAGAGCCATTTTTGAGAAAATTAAAATTTTCGAAAAATGTTCCATGTAAAGGGTAGTCTGGGGTGGGGGAATTTTCTTGAAAACCTTCGTGTCGCATCTCTGGAAGATACTAAACCTAAATACCAAGTTTGGTGTTTATCCGAATGTTCGTTTCTGAGTTATGCTGTTCACAGACAAACATACACACACACGGACATGTTTCAAAAAATTCTTATTTTGGATTCAGGGGGTCTCTAAACATATATTTCAGGTGAAATCTCGGTATCGAATTTTTGGGTGGAATACAATACTTCCCCTGCTTACTATACGTAGTAGAGAAAGTAAACACCCATGTGATATATTCTCCCAGTGCTCCAGTAATGCATGTTGTGGCGATTTACATGGCTAAGTTATGGAACCCAGCTTCACCTGTAAAAAACTCAGTTGCCAAGAAATGTGGATCTTGTTCCGTTTGTCGTATGATCCACCTAGCGAACATCACTCTCCGTCCATCGTCCGGCTGCAGTAGCTCCTAGTGTACATGGCTGAAGATGATAAGGGTGAAACTTTGCATGATGTAGTACTCTCCACGCGGAAGATTGGCTAGTTTGAAATGCCTGTGAATCTCCCTCCTACTACAATGCAGATGATGAATGACAGTCACACGATCCGTCGTTGTTTGGTCACAGACAGGGTGATGTCTTCGTGGATGCGGCGTCTTGTGCACTGTTCCTGATTCCAGAAGGCAGTTCGCAACTCGCAAAAACATCTAATTTTGAAGGAAGTGTTCTCTGCGGAAACATCTGTTGGTACAGACGACGTGCCTCGTAGAATTCTGCTGCGCTTCCCCGTATACTAACAGCATGGCCAGATAGAGCCTATTCGAAAACGTTGTTACACAGTGTGCATTCGAAAAGAAATCATGATTTACTAGAACGTTCTCGAAACATGACAGAAATAAATAAAAAACTCATATATGCTCAGGCGTTATTTGAACTTCTTACCTTCATCATGAAATAAATAAAATTATTTATTTTAACTTAATTAATCATTATACCCTATTATTTTATAGTAAACTTATTACAGTATGTTAACCATTAAAGCAGCTTAACAACGAGCACCATTGTAGCCCTAATCAGCGGGCTGGTGAATGCGAAGAGGGATAGAGGGGAAGTGAAGAGATAGTCAAATCTTCAAAACGGAGGTCGCTGTAATCTGGTTTTGAAATTTCACTCTCTTTAAATATCATTTTTCTAATATTTTTGTTTTCATCCAGGGGACCTCAAAACCTGTATTTTGGGTGACATCTACAGAGACAGTAAAACTTACTAAGTTTATTACTTATTTCTTCTGGCAGTAGTATATATTAAATTCTATAAAATTAAACTTATTGACATTGTACTGATCGCAAATGAATTGTTTTACCAATTCCAAATGTATATATTTCCGGTTTTACATGTACAATAATTTTTCCGGCACCCAATTCCACAGTTTTTAACGTTTTCTTATCAATTTTTTCCATTGCTTCCTGTTGGACTATGAGTCTTCCTCAATTTCCCAATTCATTATTGCCCTTTTAATTCGTTTGACTCACGTGCTATGCGGTCTTCCTTTTCTCTTCCTTCCCGGTGGCGTCCTCTCCATTATTCTTTTATGTAATCTTTGATATTTCATTCTTTTGCCATTCCATACCATTCTAATTGTTTCTGTTAGATAAAATCTTAATTGAATTTTGAGCGTACATGTATTTCTTTATGATCTCATTTCTAATTCTCTCCTCAATAATCCAATAATAATTCTGTTGCCAAAAATTTTCTTTTTAACTGATAGTTCAGACTCGACACGTTGGAGCGATAGGTTATTATACTTCTAACAATTGTTTTGAAAATTATAGTTTTAGTTTCTCTTGAGACCTGTTCATCCCATAATGTACCATTCAAAGTAGATATAACATACTTTCCTTTGTTTATCTTTGATCTTATTTCCTTTTTTGTTTCCCGTTTTGTGTAATATTTACTTCCAGGTATTTATATTTCCCTAGTGTTTAATTATCCCCATTTCATCTTTCAGTACCAAATCTTGATGAAAATCTCCAATGGTCATATATTTGGATTTATTCATATTTACTTTTAGCCCCATTGGTTGTATTGTTGAATCAATTTCCTCGTAAGATATTTTATGTCTTCGTATACTAGTTCGAAATATTTCACTAAATGCCGTCAGGAGGCATTGTTTTTCCGTGGCATTGCTATTATTTCCCGCACTTAGCGTGTGGGTTGTTTTTGCAGCTTGGTCGGGTGGCTTGTGACCGTGGTCGATAGTAATCTCTGGTGAGTTCTTCTCCGAATGGCTTATTAAGCAGTGATTTTTTATACTTGTAAAGGTCTTTTCTGATCGGCGTTTC
Source organism: Deroplatys truncata (assembly GCA_030765065.1). NCBI lineage: Eukaryota > Metazoa > Arthropoda > Insecta > Mantodea > Mantidae > Deroplatys > Deroplatys truncata. The sequence goes on from CM060980.1 coordinate 164,487,906, forward strand.
ATATGGGTTCGTCCGTTGCTATTTTCATAAACCTGATGTTTGTATAAAACGTAATTCTTTCTCAGATATGCTCTAACAGTTTTGATTAAAATAGGGTATACTAAAAACATGACAAATTTTAAATTTCTGACCATAGCTTCTGAAGTCCTCTTCATTAGGAAGGAAGTTTGTTTTATCTAGTATAACTGATAAGCGTTAAGCGATAGACGAAAATGTAGAAATAAAATGTAGATCTATTTAAAACGCACAATTTATTTCAGATAACTTTTTTGTGGCATCAGCAATTTGCAAAATAACCATCAATTTTCAGTTGCTTTAGGCGATTGCATGGAAAGAGTATCGAATTTTAAGGCCAGTATATAGCATCCAGTTATTAATATATAAAAATATATTAAGATATCCAAAATATATATGAATGTTAATTATAAACGCCCTTTAACTGCTACGGTCTTTAGCGTCCTATTCTATATAGGGTGTGAAACACCGGAAATTATGCTCAGAGGCCTGTTTATCAGGCTTGAGGTTCTTTGACGTGCCGTAAATCACGGGACCACCGGCTTTACTTCCCTTCCAAAGGAAGCCATGCTAAGGATTTTTACGCCCAAAAGTGTGCATAGACCTCCGCCGGGTTTGATCCCGTGACCTCCGAAATTAGAGACTAGCATGGCACCCCTAGACCACGGAGGACGACAAAGTATATGAAAGTGTAATGTAACTATTTCTGCAAAGGTTTATCTTGACTAAAATTAAATGCATAGAAAAATAAGCTTCGTAAGAATAGTTTGTATATCCACTAATAAACGCTAGAGGGTAGATAATGTCAAGTGAATGTAACACTTCAGATGTTTTTTTCACGGTGTTCCAGCAAGGTCTATACGCTGCTCTAAGACTGCGTTAGAGATAAACTTTCTTTACAACAGGAGCAGATGAAATTAAAACAATCCAACCTCCCACAGGAAGCCACGTATAAAGCACAGGAAATAGATGTTGAGAGAGAATGAAGTTTCTGGAGAGGCAAATGCAGAAGAGACTTTTAGCGAAACTCTCAAGATGCCGCTTTGAGAACTATTTCCCCCAAGCATGCACGTAAGCCAAAGGCCGTCATTATCATATTTCTGAAATAGTTTGCCTCAACTCCACCTCGCTTTGAAACATTGCGGATCGATTTTGGGGGAGAATTGTTGCAGGCAAATGAAATACACAAAGCCCGGCTCCGGTACACCGTTCTTCCGGTTCCTGGCATAAAGCAAACCGTTGAGAAACTTTCTGCACATTGTATCGTAAGCCTTTTGTCTGCGGGGCTTGCACGTGTAAGCAGGGATAACGCTAACTTAATGCGAGGTTAAATGCGATTCCGTAAACAATGATATTAACCTGTTGTTACAAACAGTAGGCGCGGTTTCACAAAGCATATGCTATTTAAGGGGATACACTATTGAAAATGCTATTTTAAAAGCTTTTCAATAAACTTGGCCTTAAATATACCTTATGTAAACACCTTAAAAGCTTCGTGATGACATATTTTAACTTTCTATACCATGTACATAGCAGATAGAGAATGTACTGCATTTCACCCAAACATTCGTTACTGAGATTCCACAGAAATAAATGTTTTGAGGCCCGCTGAATTAAAATAAAGCATTTTTGTAAACATGTTCGTGTGTGTGTGTGTGGGTATGACTGCGAATACTTCTACTCGCTATGGTATGCATAATAAACATTGCGTTTTTTCGAGAAAAAAAATGAAATTATGCGCAAATACGAACCATGGTAGGGCTCATTACTCCCTACCTGCTTATAACCGCTCGACTGTCGGCGCATGTTTAGTGGCTGGCACTCAATTTGAAAGCTGACAATATAACGAAGGTAAAAGCACGCGTCCCGAGTCACCGTTGTGAACCGCCGCAGAAAGGATTTCGACTTACGCAAATTAACGTGTCGAAAGTCTGCTCATCTTTTTTTTTTGGCCTTAAGGTGTACATATCCAAAATACGTTAATAAAGGAGTTTTTAAGTCAACCGACTTTCTGAGCGCTTTGAGCATAAAAATATCTTTGTGAGATTGCCACTTTAAATTATATTGAAGATGGTTCCCTAAAAAGTAAACAGAAGCAGATTTATCATAATTCACAGAATGAAAACTATACCTCACATCAGTAGTTTTATTAAGATTCAAACTTAGGTTATTTGCATTACACCATTCAATAACTTTAGCTGGGGAACTTTCGAGTTTTCTTTGAGGAAGATTTGTATTTGGGCATGATACACTTAAAGCAAGTGCATTGCGGTAATAAAACAGTTTTGTTTTATATTAGAAGGGAGGCCATTAACATATAAACAGCAAGGGGCCTAAAATAGATCCTTGAGGAGTATCACAAATCTCCCTTAGTTTGCAGATAAATCTCCCTCCGTTCCTATACTCCATATACAGTGCTTTATTTCTGACTCCTGGCCGGCTACTTCGCGCCCCGCTGCTGCCGGACGAATTGAATATTCACTTACTTTGAACTCAAGCGCATAGCATGCCTGTAATTCAAGCGCATGGATTTACATACATGCACACAATAATCACATACCTTTATTACAGAAGGTTTTGGAAATTATGTCCTTGTACTGCCACGCATCTTTCACCCCTTTTAAGAAAATTTCCATTGATACGCATTAATTCTTATTCTGAAATTGCAAACATTTCTCTTCTGATATTATCTTTCAGTTCCTCCAACGTATAATGGTTGTTCCGTTACACTTTATCTGTTAAGTTCCCCCATAAATAAAAGTCGCATACTGTAAGGTCTGGGGAGCGTGCTGGCCATAGTCCTTTACTGATGACGCTATCTTAAAAAAATTTCGCGATTAATTTCAATGAGAGATCAGCAGTGTGTGCTGTAACACAATCTGGTTGAAAATATGCCTATGTGCATTCAATGTCACACGAATATTCCAGGAGTGGTTTGATTACTGTATCCCTGTAGCTCTGCCCATTAACTGTATCCTCAAAGAATATAGACCCTAGATTTCGGTACACACACCAAACACAAATTTTGTGGTCATGTAATGATATTTCGTGTACAATATCGGATATTTCTGCACTCCAGTATCTGTTGTTTTGTGTCGATAATGGCCGTTTAAAGAAAACCATGCTTCGTCTGTGAAAAAATTTAACTTTGGTCCATAGATTCATCATTAACTTTACCCGACATCCAATTGCAGAAATTTACTCTACTTGCAGAATCACGTGTTTGTAGCTCCTTAACTACGATTATCTTATAAGATTTTAATTTTAAACGTTTATTGGCTTTCCAAGCCAAGAATTATAAAACTTCCATTTCTTGTGATAACCCACTCAGAGATTTTTTGGATTATGTTCTATCTTTTGTCCCATCTCATCGAGTAAGAATAAACACGGTGAGTTACTTTGGGTTTCTTATCAAGAACAGAACCGGTTTCTCTAAATTGGTTTACAAGACCACGAACCATCCCTCTGTGAGGCACATGGATTTCGGGGAATCGTTATAAATAACCGTGTCATTTTCTACAAGACACTGTTCGCACGTAGGTATCATACATGAATATGAGTGTTCTAAAGTAAACGCACTTCTTGGCATTGTAACAGGACTATCACACATTAACCGCAAAGAACAAAACGCGAACTCGCGTTAGCAACGGTCGCATATGCACTGACGCGCAGAGTGGAGTAAGAACAGCGGGAGCCAGAACCGGTTAGAAGCACTGTGCGCACGCAGCTACATCCACCAAGCTGCCGGCCAGGAGTCCAAAATAAGGCACTACCTACTAGAGAATGAAAAGATAAATAAAGACCTAAAAAGGAGAAGTGTTTTTATTTTCCCAAAAATATAGTTAATGGTTTATAAAGCAGTTGCTCATTACTTTCAGTATAGGCTAACTTATCCAGGATGAATTTGTGAACATTTCTTTTATATTTTAAATGGAACAAACGCTTTGATAAGCTGTTTGTTACCGTTGTTTACACAGTACACATCCTGTACAAGAGTTTCAATGAATTACCATTTCGATTTATATTCCACAGCCTTTTCATGTTATTTCATAATAAATATTCTATTGCAACTTAGGACGCCATCATTCATATAATCTTCCTGGACGTTTTACTGCAATCACTCCCCGCCCCTTCAACTCCTAGTTATTACATTAAATCTATTAGGCAGCTTACACGCATAAATGAAAATAATATCCCCCATCAATATGTGTAGTGGCAACCACAAAAAATTTCATATTCGGTTTTGAATGGAAATATTTCACCATTTTACGCAATCAAATCTTTAATCTCATTAAAATTAATTCCTATGAGTTTTATACCATTAAAACGTCACAAGAGCCTCGTGTAGAGAAAATAATCCGTTTTGTGTTTAAAAATCTGACCGCATGCGTTTAACACCTATAAATTCCGTTTATTAGAGAGGCATTACAAAAAAAAAATCAGTCATTTATTCTTTGTGATAATTCGTAGCGCATTTATTGTTTTTTTCCGTTGGATGTATTAAGAACTTGTTTCAAACGAATCGTTTAAAAACATTACGCGTTTGCGCTCGTAAACCATTATTTTCTATTTGAATTTACAGAATTATAATCCAATGTTTCCGCTAATGAAGTAAATAATAACAACACAAATGTTTTATAGTATACTCTACCAATCTACGCAGCATCTGTGTTTATTAATTACTTTAAATTTCCTTCGAGAATGAGATTCATCTGTAACATTTGGAAAACCTACAGTATGTAAGATATCCTGTCGAAATTTATGCCGATTACTACAGATAATTACAGTATAGCTTCTGAAATGTTTTAAAATGTTTCCTTGCATATCTATTTAAATTAAATTGTTATTTATTGCTCTAATAAAAATATGCCTCGTTACTTACATTTTTAAAAATACTCGCATAAAATGTCCAGATATTGAAGTGAGTGAGTCTAAAACAATCTGATGTGAGACATTCTACCCTATATCGTTTATTAGTGGATATATAAATTATTCTTTCTCAAGCATTTTTTCAATTTATTACGTTTTAATCCAACTAAAACTGTAGAAAATTAGTCACAATATACACTTCGTTATAGATACAAAGGGAACAGCGATAGTCAAATGTTTAAGAACCGGACGCTATATGCTGGCCTTAAAATTCCATACTGTTTCCATACAATCACGAGAAACAACTGAATGTTCAAAGGACTGAGAATGACTAAGGAATTCACAATTCGAACCTCTAATAACGAAACTCCCAGAAATGGCTTATACTACAAAAGAAAACTTATTTGAAATAAATCCTGTTTTTAAAGAGATCTATATTTTTTGTGTAGTGCATTTGCGTCTGTCACTTAACGTTTACCAGTTATACAAGAATTTACAAAATATTTTCCAAATGAAGTGGAATTCACAGGCTATTCCAGAAAATTCCAAATAAACATTTTATTTCGCATGTAAATATGTTTTATGTGTTATTTTAATCGAAATCATTGGAGCCATTTTTAGAACATAAACATTTTCGTATGATCTTCCATGTAAAGGGTAGTCTGGGGCTAAAGGAGTTTTCGAAAACCTTCATGTGGCATCTTTGGAAGGTACTGAACATAACTACCAAGTTTGGTGTTGGTATTTATCGAACTTTTCGTTCTTGAGTTATGCTGTTCACAGACACACACACACACACACACACACACACACACACACACACGAACATGTAACCAAAACTGCTTTATTTGGGTTCAGGGCGCCACAAAGCAGTTATTTGTTGTAAAAACTCGGTATGGAATTTTTAGGTGGAATACAGTACTTCCCCTTCTCAGAGTTATATTAACCCCTATTTATTGTAAAAATTTTTACTTCTTGCACTCTCAGAAATTCCTGATTTTTTTTTCCAAAACTTAATTATTTCTCAAAAATGGAGCATTGTTTTAATAAAGTATATAATCGTTTGTTTTAATGTACTTTTGAGAGGCAGTATTTCTTTTTTAAGTAAAACACTGCGTCGTGTGGAGCATTTTGAGTATGAAAAATGTTACAGGGAAACAAGGTTTAAATTTGGTCGTTCCCTAATAAGCATTGCCTGTTCTTAGGTTAACTGATGGTTTAAATACACCAAGTGATAAAATAAAACTTCTTGTTAAAGTTTGGAATTCATACCATTTTATTACGAAAAAGTCAGTTTTTTAATATTTGAAAATTGTTGGTCAAATATCACATACATTAGTTTAACAAAGCTGATCTACATTCACATAATTTTGCCACCCATTACAATCTCAAATTTATGCCATATTAGCTGTTTTACCCAGCATTGGATTGTTGCATTCCGTAAATATAGGGTTGAAAATAAGGAAAAAACTATTTTTAAAAGTTGTAAGACATCTACAATATTCACCAAGTCCTATGTTCAATAACCAATGTATAACCCTTCCTTTTCTGTCCAGTCTTTGGAGAGATGAGATGTGTTGCCTTAAGACTAGCTTTTTGCCTAGTCTTTGTCCAGAATATATTTGTAACCTGAGTTTTTATTTTTACTTTCTCTACCATGTATAGTAAGTAGGGAAAGTATTGTATTCCGCCCAAATATTCGATACCGAGATTTAACCGGAAATATATGTTTTGAAGCCCCCTGATTCCAAAAAAAGCATTTTTGAAAACATGTCCGTGTGTGTGTCTGTGAACAGCATAACTCAGAAACGAACAGTCGGATAAACACCAAACTTGGTATTTTGGTTCAGTATCTTCCAGAGATGCGACACGAAGCTTTTAAAAAAATCTCCCAACCCAGATTACCCTTTACATGGAACATTTTTCGAAAATTTTAATTTTCTCAAAAATGGCTCTAACGATTTTGATTAAAATATGATGTGTTTAAGATATTTTCATGACAAATGAAATGTATATCTCGAATTTTCTGGGAATGTCTCCAAAAGTATTCTTCATTGTGAACGACTTTTGCATAACCGGTAAAACCATAAGAGATAGACAAAATTTTACTACACAAAAATGTAGATCGCGTTAAAATACACAATTTATGTCGTATACATTTTTTGTTTTTGTTGAGTGAACCATTTTCGAGATATTGCTTGTTATTCCCTTAAATTTTCCAATACGTACACTTTTTCTCAAATTCCTTGTTCATTATTTTGTCCTGGTAATGCAAAGAGAATGGAATACTGCACATAGCAACCAGCTCTTAAAGTATTTGACTATAGCTTAAAGCCTACCAATTCCCCTTGCATCTACAAGAAAATTAGAAATATGATTAACATCTCGATTAACATGAAGTAGACGGAGAATAAGCGTTTATAAAAATAGTTTGTACAAGAGTAGAGAAAGTCATGAGTGTCACACATCAGAATTTTTTCCTAATGGTTTTACCGAAGTTTTGGAAGTGTGTGCTGATTATTACTGGTTCAGATCCAACATAGGGTTCTCAGTACCCTTTGCCAGCTGATCAGCTTTTTCATTTCGACAGATGTCCGGATCGTATTTATAGCCTGATACGAGATCACATGTCAATTCTCATACCTGTTTTGACTTTATCTGATCGGAGGAGATGATGCAGATAGAAAAAAAACTTGCAGAAGAGGGAGTTAAATTTATAAAAAAGTGTGTCCCTATGTAAATGGCTTTGAAAGTCTATGCTCTTTGCATGCCCACGAGAAAAATAAAATCAATATTATCTTCCTAGTTGAGAAAAGCATTTGAGAATTCAAACCAACAACAAGGAATATTATGGAGGTTGTGAAATAGAAAAACATATTTGATATAAATTATGTCTATTAATGAGATCTACATTTTTTGTGCAGCAGGATTTTATCTATCCCTTACGGTTTACCAGTTATACAGGGTTGTTAATACAACTAGTGGCCGACGGAGCGCGGTAGGTTGTGCGAGAAAGAGATACCGAATCATCGGGCATAAAATGTTTACTGAAAACAGCAATAACGATGATGATAATAATAGTAATAGTAATAATAATAATGAAATACTAATTTGTTATAAATTGATTCGCATTTTATGCTAAATATTTTACTTTTATATATATAGGAATAATCTTAAACTAGATAAAAATCTTAGTATTTCTTGTAAAATATTTATATAAATCTATAGAAGAGGATTTGATGTGCCTAAAATTCCTATTTTGACCATTGACACCTATTTTAAGGTTTTAGAATCTTATAGCGCCTAATTTATCATTTGCATTATTTTATGAATTTTTTTTCATACCCAGGTTAAAGATAAAGTACTGATGTCATGGGACTGATTTAATACTTTGTAACAGTTTGGTCGTAGGAATGGGTCATTCTGGGGAAAAAAGTTATCCGCTTTGTAGAAAGAGAGACAGAAGTATATTTGAAATACTTGTGTATTGATCAGTGACTGCAGTACGGCAGAAATACCTTTCAAATGACGTATTTCCGATTGTTTCGTCACACACATACCTCGTCCCCTTCATTAGCTGTTGACATGTACTTATTCGCAAGATTTCACCATGTTTTTTCTGTTGCTTTTAAAATGTAGCTTAAACAGTTATTTTACATTCCTGATGTTAACGCCTCCATATCAACTCTCGAGCGTTTAGTTCACAATGATATATCTGTAGTGTGTGGTTCATTTCCACTATGACCCATTAATTTAGTTTTGAGAGATTGGTTTTCGACTTTATAAGCTCAAATTATGTACTACCAACCATAAATTTATAATTTAAGACATAATGAAATGTTTGTAGCCATAACAATTTAGTAAATTTACTGCTATTGGTATTATATCATTTTTATGGTTATTATGTAATATTTATGGTAACTAATTAATTGCATTATATTAACTCTTAGGAAGTGGAAATACATTTTATATACATTAATCTAATGTTTATCTCATGGAAACCATTTTAGTGCCTACTTTTATAATCCAAAAGCCTATTTTAGGTGTCTATATTTATTTTTAAGGACTTAAAATCGAGGTATAGTTTAGGTGATGTTGAAAATGTTGTCTCTCAGTAGCAATAAGTAATTGCAGCAATTTGTTGATTGATATTTGCTTTAGATCCTCAAGTGTATGGGGGTTATTCTGATACGAGTATTACATTAAGTTTCACCATAAATAAGGATCAAAGCCGCTAATTGTATTAACAACCCCGCGCAAAAGCCATTCAGAATGAATAGGACTTCATAGGCTATTTCCAGAAAATACAAGATGTGGCACTTTATTTGTCATTTAAATATCTTAAACACGTGATATTTTAATAACAATATTAGAGTCTATTTTGAAAAAATAAAAATTAATGATAAACTTTCCAATGAAAAACTACTTTGGGATGAGGGTTTTTCTTGAAAATCTAAAGTCGCCTCCTTGGAAGATGAAGTTAAATGCCAAGTTTGACATTTAACCGAAGTTTTATTTTTAAGTTATGCTTTTCACATACACATTTTTTCTAAAAATGTTTTTCTTGTATTCAGGAAGCATCAAAACATATATATTCTAACTATTGATCGGAATTTATAAATAAATGATAGTAAGATAAAGAAATAATTGTAATAAATAATTTCTGTATATTAAATCAATGCATAATGCAACAAGCTGGCACGAGCAGAAGGTAATTAGTGAGCCATGTAACGAAAGTTATTAGAACACACACAGAGTAAAGAACACCTTAGCTTAAGAATTTCTGGGAGCACAGTTAAATTATAACTGCAATACGTGGTATACAGTCACGTAGGCATAAATCCTGAAAAAGAGAAGTGAAAGGTATTTCCGAGATTTTATCTGGTCCCCTTAGTAACGAAAGTCAGAGACGCGCATGAAAAGAGGTTAATATTGACCTGGGCGTGAAATAAGTTTGGTGGGAGTAATTATAACGTAGACGTTGCTTAAGTAATATAGAGGCGGCCATTTAAATCAGAGAGATAATATCTCGCTGGTACCGTCAGCGGTACTTACGTATGTCATCCACCGTGGTGTAGTGGTTATCATGCTAGTTATAGTTCCTGAGGTCGCAAGTTCAAACCCGGCGGAGAGCGATGGATTCTTTTCGGGCGTAAAAATCCTTAGCATGGCTTGCTTTGGAAGGGAAGTAAAGCCGGTGGTCCCGTGTCGTAAATTTACGGAATGTAAAACAACTTCAAGCCTGATAAAGAGGCCTCTGAGAAAAATGTCCGATTTTACACGCCCAATATAGAATGGGATGCTAAGGACCACAGCAGTTAAAGATCGTCCATAAAGAAAGCTCCATTTAAAGTTTTTAATTTGGTTATTACCTGTGTGATTTTAACCGCTCAGTAACGGGCTTGTTAGAGTAACATTTCGCGGTTATCGCGAGGGATCTTACCGAGCAACATTTTAACGACTCACAGTTATGTTTCTAGTTTATTTAATTGCGAAAACAGTAATTTCCAGCCGTAATTTTGATATTGCAGAATTTAGCCAGGTATAATAATTCAGTTGTTATAAATTCGAGTGCTAAAATTCATAATCAGTTGCATTCTTCATTTCAAACTGTCGGTAACTACATTCCTGTACCAAATTGTCGCATCATCGCGGCATCTCACATTCTGCTTCAACGTGTATTTACGGTAAAATTTCGGTATCGAGTTTTTGGATAGAATGCAGTATTTCCTCTATTTACTATAGGTAAGCAGTAGAGAAAGTAATAAGATACAGTAAGAATGGTTTGTTAAAGAGAGATAAAAAAGTGACGACAGTGGAAGGTCAAGTGAATACAACAGAGCAGATGTTATTTTCTTTTAAACTCTTGGTGCATGTTAGCTAACCTAAAACCACATTCTCTGGAGCATTACTAGGTTAGGAAATGCTACCATTCTCTCAGGAGTTTCTACGCAACGCCCATCAAATGGCGTAGGTAGCGGTGTTGTTCTGCTTGCATAGGTTCTTTGGTTAAACGTGCTAATCTGCTATTCTCTTTGGTCTAGTTATATGCATCGTTTTGATAGAAGTGAGTCCGTGTTGTGAAGCCTACACAAACGTTCAAATAGATCCAGGCAACAAAGCGATTCAACAAGGGAACGGAAAATAATTGTACAATATGAACAAAAGCAGTAGCATCGTGACATGAAACTCCACTTACAGGGGAGCCAACGTGAATACACTGAACAGTGTAGGAACATACCGCTAATGAAAGCTTTACACTATAGTAGTTGATGCTGCAGAAAAAACACTGTTAATTCTTTCAGCAGCTTTCATGAAATAATAAAAAACTGTTTGTTTATTTTGTGAAGTGAAGTATTTTTATTTTCTCTGCCACGTACACTTACGTGAATAAAAAGTGGTTTATTCCGCTCCGTAAGGTTTCCATGTTTAGGTAAATAACCCTTACTTCACCGGCCGATATCGGTTGTTTATATGATTCACCTGAAGAACAATTCAAGGATACAAAAAAGAACCAATGAAAACATCATTCGGCCTTCTAAAGGGGGTTGCCAGACGTTTTATAAGGGAAGCACAATAAGCCTTAGAGAACAGCCCGCATATGTTTAAGAGGGGAACCATAAACTCCCAGGCTCGAGGTGCTCATTTCACATTACTTTTCAAATACAGTATTTTATTGAACTGAAAGTTCTGCGCAGTGGGCTGGAGCATGCTCCTCTGGTTTCCGGCCACGGTGGTGCGCATTTTAGGTTCTGGTTATAGTACCATTGCCCACTCAGCATCGTGAGGTAGGTGAGGAGCTGCGATAGGCAGCGGTCACGGCCTCGGGAGCCAAATTTCCGCCTAGGGATGCGTGATGCTGGCCACATCACATCTCCATATCGGTTGCCCACCTCTGTCATGCGCACGTGGGCGTGAGGCAGGCAGTCGAGTTGGCAGGCCCAGGCCCTCCGCGGGCTGTAGCGTCACAGGATTATTATTCATTATTGAACTAAAATGTGCACTTACGTATAATTAACTGAGACAATTAAACACGTATCAAATGTTCACTCATACCCTCATGGCAATTTAATTTATAGGCTTTGTAAGAGTATATCTGCAGGTTGAATCGAACTCCACTTACAAAATATTACAGGTTGTTGAGGGATACTTTCTGAGCATTTTGGTATAAGGGACCCACGGTCTCGGCGGCTCGTTACAGAGTAATTGCATTTCATTTGGGTTTTTGCATCATTTATCTTTGTATCTGTATTACAATGAAAATATTACACAGCAGTATAAATGTCGCCGGTATGCGTTGTGTGCGTTGCTTGTTTTGATTAGGGTTTTGTTTCTCCGGCAGTATTAGTTGTGCGTTAACAGTGATAACCAGTAGTATGAATAGGTTTACTGACGAAGAGTTGGCCGATATGCAGTTCGTGTGTGGGTTCACTAAACGCAATGGAAGAGCGGTACAGCGACGCTATATTGAGCTGTTCCCGCACCGAGGCAACCACGTCGCAGTACTTTTGCATATGTACATAGGCACCTACAAGAATTTGGATCCTTCCGTGTTCAAATGGAACATACTGGCCGTGCGAGGTATGCCAGAACACCCGATCTGGAGGAGAATGTGTTACACGCGATTGATGGTAATCCTGCAGTTCTGAACACAAGCCAACCAATTGTTTTGAGAGTCGTACATGAACAACAATTGCATCTGCATCATCCAGTTATTACAGACAGAGGACTTGCAAATTCGAGTGGAGTTTGTAAATTGCTTCCTATAGCATTGTGCAAAATACTACAATTTTCCTGCTTGTGTGTTGTTTATAGAGGAGGCCAAATTTACATTAATACATGTTCAACAGTAGGAATAGCCAGGTATGGAATTACAAAAATCCACACGCACGGGTGTGTCGATCTTATCAAAAGCAGTTTGTTGTGAATGTATGAGTTGATATTGTAAACGATTTTGTGGTTTCATCGTATGTACTGCCTGATACACTGAACGAAGTCGTGTAAAAACATTCCTAAAACATGTCCTCCCACAGTTCCTAGAAGATGTACCGCCGGCACACTTTGCACTCGATGTTAGGAACCACATTGAGGTACAGTTTAGACGAGGTCGTGGTGGTCGTGGTGGTATGTTGCATGGCCGCTCGGTTACCAGACATGATACCAATGAACTTCTACTTCATGGGAGGATGTGAAGAGCCTATTTTACAAGACTGCGGTTGACTACTCGCACGGACCTCGTTGCTGGAATTATCGTAGGCGCGGAAGTAGTACGCCAAATTCTTGGAATGCTTGAGCGTATAAGACAGTCGATGTTGCGTCGCTGTACGCCTTGTCGTGTTCATAGTGATCAATATTTTGAGCAATACGAGGGCCACTATATATATATATTGAACATGATAATTAAAACAAAGTAATTTCTCATTGAAAACTGTTTTATTGTTTATTCAAACTATTCTCCTTTATGATCAATATACTTTTATATCCGTTTGTACCATTTGACAAAGCATTTATTCCAGTCTTCTTGAGACGCCTCCAAAACATGGTTTTAGAAGCCATCAACGACTTCTGCTAACGAAAATCGCTGTCCATGCAATTTACTCTTGATGTTCGGAAACAAAAAGAAGACATTGGGTGTCAAATCAGGACTGTATGGCGGATGACCCATTAATTCTATTTTTTGAGCCTTCAAATACTCTGTTGTTAGACGAGATGTGTGTGCGCTCGCATTGTCTTGATGAAGAACGATCCTACGGTTCTTGTTGGTCTTCCTTACTTCACCGAAGACTTCCGGCAAACAAATGGTTGTGTACCATTCGCCATTGACTGTTTTACGTTCCTCTAAAGGCACTGTTGCCACATGGCCAGTTTTGCTGAAAAAGCAGGCGACCATTTTCATCGAAGTGCTTCGAGTGCGAACAATTTTTTTTTGGTTTTGCTTCATCTTGAAAGACCTATAAAGTCGACTTATGTTTACGTTCCGTTTCATACACATAGATCCACGATTCGTCACCTGTTACTATCTTATATAGCATCGCCATGGTATTTCTTGAGCATTTTTGTACAGCAATCGACACGAGCATCTTTTAGAGATTGAGTCAAACTATGTGGGATCCACCGAGAGCAAACCTCTTTCACAGCTAAATAATCGCGCAATATTTTATATATGCTGGTGGAACTAATGCCTAAGGTTGCCTCAATCTCACAATATGTCGCATGATGACCTTTCGTTATTAGTTTTTGCACAGCATCAATGTTTTCTGGTACAACAACTTATTTTGGACGACCTTCGCGAACTTCATTATTGAGCGAACGGCGGCCACGATTAAATTCGTAATACCAGCGTTTCACAGTTGCAAAGGATTGAGCTTCGTCGTCAAATGTGGAAGTTAGTTGATCGATGCACTCTTGTCTTGATAATCCACGTCAAAAGTCGTAATAAATCATTGCACTAACATTTTCGCGATTTAATTCCATGTTTCTTGACTCACAATTTTCAAGTTAGTGTAAACAAAACAAATGACGCCCTATTGACAAAATGTTTAAAGTAGATTATGGTAAAAAATATCAGGCTTTCGATTGGTTACGTCAGATGGCACCTACAACATTCAGGGTTGCCAAGGCTCAAATTATAAATAGTGCCCCTCGTACCGTTTATGGAACAGTTCTGCATTTGTTACATAATGTAGTGTATACTGACAGATCAGACTGAACACACTGTGATAAAAATTTACACGTTTCGTTTGCGGGATGTTGCATTACTCTGTGTTGGGTGTTGTAGGCTTTATTGCTTATTCTACAGGCTGCTTCACCATTGTGAAAATACTTTCCCAGAAACATGGATGTTTGGAGTAAAAAACGGAATAAATCATAATTACATTATAGTAATGATCAGCCAGATACCATTGGTCCCATATACGTTAATAATAGTTCATACTGGAAGAGCAAAGTTAAACTGACTTCTCTGTGCTATAATTGCAGATATTCCTGGTTCTAATTTTGTTTTTCTTATCACCAAATAGGAATGTAAATGTTCATTAGTAATGTAATAGCTATATTTTGAATCGACATACTTAGATTTTCAAAAGTGTTTTCATATATATATATATATATATATATATATACGTTAATTCGAACACTGATATTAGCCCTCGTGCAAAGTCTTTCAAATGAAGAAAAAAATTATTATGCAGCCAGTTGCAAAAATCAACCAAATTAACAACCTTGTATTTGAACTTCAGTAGATCATTACACTGTATATCAATTGAAAATCTGAGCGCTTAATTTTATTTAATATTTCGAAATTCGTAATAAATTAATTTAATACGGGCGTACCATTTCATTTTATTTATATTTTTTAAAGTTTGCAGACGGGCAACAAGAGCAACTCATGGGTCGCATTCGATCCTTTAGGTCGTGGTTTTTCAAGCCTTGTTCTATAGGACGCGATGAAGAATTAGAGTTTAAATGAGACATACATTTACATGAGAGCTTTCATCTGCGACACGCAGAGGAAGGTTAAGGACTCTGGCGCCATCGAACGGAAATAATAATTGCGATATTAAGAAACCTATGCGTAGCATAAAAATACAAGGTTTAATTGTATTAAAACAACAAATAAAACGTTTGTAGTTTCGCATTTATTTCTGCGCTTTTATTATATAATGTTTCATATTGTGTTATATACTACACATGGTATATTGTATTACATTGCATTCTGTTGTATTTTGTTGTATTTTTGCGTCAACATTCAACGAAGCATTGCCTTAACAATACTCCAATAATAACTGTATAACCAGTTATAATGTTATCCTATGGCAGTTCCACTATATTTTGGGGGAGGTGAGCTAGTCTGGCTATCCAGAGGCTAGAATTATGCTCCAGTTATAGAGGAGCTCGCGCTGGCAGAGGGTGGTGCTAAATTTGTCATTGCCAACACAAGCAGCTGAGTTTCATTATGGGCTACTTTATTTGCAGGCCAGTTTACGTGGAAGTAGAAAATATATTGCCTTTCACCTGAAAATGTATTTGGAGATTTCAGCGGAAATATATGCTTTAAGGCCTCCTAAATAAAAAAATCATATGTAGAAGGTCTGCGCGTGCCTATGATTAGCATAACTAAACAGTCTGTCCTGATACATTTCCATTGCTAGTTTCTAGAACTAATCCAATGGATTTATCAAGATAGTAACAAATAAAAAGCTGATAGAACAACTAAATAAACAAAATGACTCACCAGATGTATGCAGAATAGCTACACTTGAACATCTATAAATCAATTCCCGGAAACAGAGTGGCTTAGAATTTATACAGATGGTTCTGCAGATAAATTGAGAAATAATGTAGAAGGTTACTTTTCACATTATTTTACATTGTCTAGACAATCCACAAATTTTGATGGTTAGGTTGTTGCAATACAACGAGCATATATACTACAGGACTGATATAAAAGAAAATAAAGTAGTTGTTCTCACAAACTCAGTGTCTTCCATTGAAGCAATAGAACGATATGACAGTCCAGATGAATCCTACAATATTAAGGATGGGAGATCTTATTATAGATTAATACAAACAAACTTTGATGCAGTAATTTGTATCACAAATTACTTAAATGTAAATAATGATTGTAATATGAATATGCATTTTTATGTGACATTGATTTGAGATGTTTGTTTATTGTAATTATTGTTGAGAAGTGGGTTTATACTGCCTTACTGAAACTGACAATAATAGCGTGCAATAATGCAGCGAGGGGGTGAGCTGTTTATCATTATTGGAAACGAGGAAGTTACATAATATTGGCGCGTTTTTCTTTTAGAATCTTCTGGAACATTTCCCTAGAGCATATGTATTCATAATTTTCATTGGATATATAAATAGACGCTAATGTTGGCGCGTTTTATTAGCCAATTGCAGTTCAGTTATAATCTTTAGGCATATCGGGGTGTATGAGTATAAAAGGTAGGTCAGAGGTAGATCGCTTCCAGTCCATAAAAATTCTTTGTACACTACACGTCGCATTCCCGTCAGTTCATCAAAATTCTTTGTACACTACACGTCGCATTCCCGTCAGTTCATCAAAATCTTTGTACATTACACGTCGTCTTCGGTCCGTCAGTTCGTCGAAAGTATTTGTACAGCACACGTAGGATATCCATTTGCAGGTTACGCGTAACAGAATTAGGAAAAATCTCAAGTGTTATAAAGTTAATTATACAAAAAGTTGAAGTACGCGAATTAAGAATTATCAGTAATGAAGTTATTATAACAGTTTCAGTTTGGCGGGTGTCAAGATCAATGTGTAAATGTGATAGTGACTGTTTTTCGACAATAAAAGTGTAAAACAAATTTCTTCATCAGTGTTATCTTTGGATAAAAGATTCCTTTCCGTTTACACAACCTGTATAAAGAAAAGTGCTTGACCAAAAGATCAGAGCTAGCCGGAGGACAGTGAACAAAAATTAAATAAAATAACAGTAGAATTCTTTCAAACTAACACTAATACTGCCGCAAATTGCTAACACCAGATGGAGCTAACAAACGGAACAAATGAATCACGTCACAAGATGGCTTCAACACCATGGAGTAAACACACATACACAAACATTATAAATTTACCATCGCAAATTGGCTCCCATACGTGGGACAGTTAAAATTATGTAACCAAACGAAACAAAAGCAGCACAATATAAGATCTTCAAGTTCTAATAATTTACGTAAAAACATATTACGTAAGCATTAAAGCACCCACAACTTTCAACAAATAATATTACTGTGGATACCAGCACTCGTGGTAGTGAATGGTAACCAGATAGCAGACTTTCTGACCAAAAAGGATGCAGTGTTATTTCAAAACCTATAAAGTCTTGCAGACTAGAGATGAAACTAAAAATGCCAAAATTAATATAGAACAAAAATGCCAATATATTATTCAGAAGGAAATTGCTAACCAAAATTACTCCAACATAAAAGAAATGACACAAAAGAATAAAAAATGTCCCAAGGAAAGAAGCCGTTGCTCACTTCAGATTAGCCACTAGACATTACTGTCTGGCGGAACATCTACATAGATTTGGTTTTATGAATGACAAAGCATGTAAAATTTGCAATTCTGACAAGATTTTAAATGGAGTACACCTACTAGAATGCCCAGAGTTGAGGAAAGCTGTACCAAATGGGAAGATACACAATTTATATTGGTTAACAAGGGAAAAACTGATGGCTCAAAATCCTGCACAACAACAACAACATTCCCATGACTTTCTCTACCCTATATCTTTATTAGCGGCTATAGAAGCTATTGTTACTTTTTCTATCCACTACATTTTAATGCACAAAAACCTTGCAGATACAGCTACATTACACATTCCGTTATAGATGTAAAGATAACAGTGATAGTCAAATGCTTAAGAAGTGAATGCTATATCTCGCCCTTAAATTCTGTACTGTTACCATGCTGTCGCAAGAAACATCTGAAAATCCATTACACTTTCATTCTGCATTTTGTTGAAAATCTTCATGTCGCATTTTTGGAAGGTACTGAACCAAAATACCAGGTGTAATATTTATCCAACTTTTCGTTTTTGAGTTATGCTATTCATACAGATACACAAACGGACCTTTTTTTAAAATATTATTGTTATTCAGGGGTTTCAACACATGCATCTCTTTGAAATTTCAGCGTTGAATTTTTGGGTGGAATACAATGCCCTCTCCAGCTACTAATAACGTTGTAGAGAAAATAAAAACCAAGTGTCGAATAAACACAAACTTGATGATTAGGTTCAGCACCTTCCAAAGATGCTAAAAAAAATTGCAGGAAAATCCCCCACCTCATACTAGCCTTTACGTATAACATTTGACGAAATTTTTTATTCTCTAAAAATGGCTAAGAATTTTGATTAATATACAGCATATTCAAAACATTTACATGAAAAACAAAATCTATATCTGTAAGCTGTGAAGCTCATTTCATTCGGAAGGAACTTTCTATAACCGTGTATAACTGATAAAGCTTAAGTGATAAACGAAAACGTACTACATAAAAAGTTTGCATCTCTTTAAAACACACAACTTATTTCAAATGACTCATTGTGGCATCGGCCCTTTTCGAGATATCCTTTATTATGTGGTTCGATTTGTTCAATACCTTTGTCATTTTTTCAAATCCCGCCGATTTTCAGTTTTCTTCGCGGTTGTAGAAAGAGTATGGAATTTTAAGGCCAGCATATATATTGCTCAATTCCAAAACATTTGACTCACTATTCCCTTTGTACTCGAATGAAATGTGTAACGTAGCGATTTCTGCAGAAGTTTATCTCGATTAGAATGAAGTAGATAAAAAATACAGTATGTATCTTTATTGGTGTCATGTATTTGAGAGATGTGTTTCTGACATCAACCCAGTAAAGAAAGTTCATATGAACATGGGTCTGAAAATCATTTATTTCAGAGTTACAACACAAAATCGAAAGTTACGAAAATTGTACGAAGTGGCTTCCTCTTGCTTCGATGCATGCAGTAAGCCTGCGTTCCATGCTTCGTATTTGGTCAAATCCAGTTTGGATACGTCCTCTCAAAATGTCAACATTAAGTACAGGAGTCGCTTAAACCAAGGACTTCAAATGTCCCCAGACGCAGAAATTCACTGGATTCAAATCAGGTGATCGAGCAGGTCATGTAATGGGCCCCCCTCAACCAATCCATGTTTGCGGAAATATATCATTCAAAAATTTACGAACTATTATACTGAAATGAGCTGGAGCACCATCCTCTAAAAACCACATTCGTTGGATGATATCCAGAGGCACATTAACGGCTAAGTGATGGAACTCATTTCTGAGGAATTTGAGATAGTTTTGTCCATTCAGACACGGATGGAAGAAGTAGGGACCAATAAGGTGATAATGAATGATTCCACTCCAAACGCTGTGAGAGAACCTCTGTTAATGGTTGTCCTGTCGTACTTCATTAGGATTTTCAAATGCCCAGTTATGAGCGTTATGAAAATTGAAGTTGCCGTCGCGAATAAAACCAGCCTCATCTGTGAATAAGATACAGGCTAGGAAATTTATAAACACAGCGCACTTCTGTAACGTGCGTTGACAGAAATATCTTCTTGGCTCAAAGTCCGCCTCATTTAACCCTTACACACGTTGAAGGTGATACGGGTACAGAAGATTTTCAAGTAGAATTCTCCAGATAGTCATATGACCAACTATTTCTCTTACAGCCATATGTTTTGTGCTTTGTGATTGGTCTCAATCCACAGTACGAAGAACTCGTTCTTCAAGCTCAATGCCTCGTACCGCTCTTGGTCTCCCAACATTCCTAGTACTCCTCTCAAATGCGCCATTCTCTCTTAAGCGTTGGTGAATTCGTGCGAATGTTCTTGCACGCGGTAACTGCCTGTCACGGTACCTTTCTGCATAAAGTACACGTGCTCGTGTTGCATTGCCTTCTGCACGGCCATACGTAAAGTGCATATCCGTCTGTTCACTCATGGAGTACATCTTCTTTGACCTATAACAACGAAACGGTTGATTTTCAGACCCATGTACATATGAATTCTTTTTACTGTTTTGATGTCAGGATCACGCCCCCCTAATATATGACACCAATAAGGATACAGCCTGCTTTAACTTTTCTAAGAATAATTTGTATACCCACTAATACTAGAGAAAGTTACGGCAATGTAACACATCCGATTCTTGTACCTTTTCTGTAAATTTTTCCAAGAGAAGGTAACTTTGCAGCAATATTTCGGTACATAATTATTTTGTTGCAGAAAAAAGGGAATATAGGAGATTGAAGTGATAAGGAAATGTTCTAGATGCGGGTCGCCTATACGCTGGCTTTGAAACTTCAAACTTTTTTGCATGGTATTACGAAGTTCAAATAAACGATGTCTTTACACTTAAACAATGAAAATATAGTTATAATTTAAAACATACTAAGACGAATATTTCGGAAATAGTTAATGTTCTATATTAATTGGGTATGGCAACAATCTGTCTATCTCGTATTGTTTAACACGTATACAAAATTGCAAAAAATGTTATCAGAATGAAGAGGCCTTCACAGGCTACTCCGAGAAAATTCAAGTTATAGATCTTAATAGGCATGCACATAACGTAAACACGCGGTATTTTAATAAAAAATCGTGACCTACTTAGAAAAGATGCACTAAAGAAGGCTTTACCATTGAAATTGCAGTTCGGATTGGGGGAGATTTTCCTGATACCCTTCGTGTCGCATTTCCGCAATAATATTGTCACGGGCATAGTTGAAAGGGTTGAAAGGATTGGGTTTGATAGGCGCTCAAAACAGCGCCTCCAGGAACTATTTCATGGAACAAATAGCGGTTGCCACAACGGATCACAAGGGCAACTACCCTACCGTGATCTTGACCCGTGCGACTCCTCAAATTTTGACACCGGTGTTTAGGGGATATTTGGAGGGTAAGGGTGGGCGCTCAAAGGGGAGCATGCATTAAGCATGTCTGTGATGGTTAGAATAGGGGGATGGGATTAAGAGACTCGAAGGAATCAATGTTCACTAAATGCCACAGATAACTGGAAGGATAGCTTAAAGGATACAAGGGATGTGACATCCCAGACATGTGTCAGGAGACCCGTGTGTCTCCTACATACGCTGCTTCGAACTTAGAG
Organism: Deroplatys truncata; assembly: GCA_030765065.1. NCBI lineage: Eukaryota > Metazoa > Arthropoda > Insecta > Mantodea > Mantidae > Deroplatys > Deroplatys truncata. The sequence goes on from CM060980.1 coordinate 164,509,457, forward strand.
ACTCGCAATCAAACCCAGAGAACTCACTGACCAAGGAAGGAAACCCGGAAAGGTTTCCTATACTTCATAGTGCATGCCCAAGGGAAGGATTGCTAGTATATAACCAGTGTCTCAAACAATTACATGATAACCCTTACGTCTATAAAAAGATATAATTTTTTATAAACATGCCTCGAGGCCGGAAAGGAGTTAACATATTAAATAAGTGAAGTGTGTCTTACTGGTCGTGGAAAGCGATGATGCATGGCGCTCGTTGATTAGTATCGCATCTTAAAATAATGCTTTGCTACACGCGGTCGTTCAGGGATCAGAGCGGCGTGGGCTCCCACTACAAGACTCCCAAATTTGACCACGAGGCATAGAATCCGGGGTTTATACACAAAACCTGAATAGACGTACCAATACGTTATTATTCAGTTGAATGTATTCGCTGCAACTCAGCTATTTGCCGGGCAATGGTTCGAGGTTGACTGCTATTTGAGCAGCATCTTCCGGGTCTTCCACTTGGCTACCGTATGCTGCACCGTGACAATATGGAACTAAATACGGAGCTTAGCGTTCATTCGATTTTTCGTTTTTTAATTATGCTGCTCATACAAGCGCAGGTGCACACACATACCTACACATACTCGGATGGAATCTTTTTTGAAAATGCTAATCTGGATTCAAAGTAACTACATTGTCGTTTGTGAAAATTGCAACACCAAGAAGGAAACGCATGAATTCAATGAATTTAATACCACAGGTTAGGTACATGACAAGTAATAAATGATAAATTTTCCAAATCTGTACATGAACTTCGAGCCCTAATATTCAGTATTTGGTGTGGCCTCCATGCGCTGCAATTAGAGCTGATATATACCGTGGCATTGAATCAAAAAGGTTCTGAATAAGTTCCTGAGTGATTTCCCTCTACGCAGTTTGTATTCAAGCGCACAAATCTGTGACATTGGTTACTGGAGGACCGTGACGCACCAGGCGCAGGCCAACCATATCCCAGACATGATCGATGGGCGACATGTCAGGCGAACGTACAGGCCAGGGAAGCAATGGTACCCGTCGATCTTCAAAGAAGGCTACCACATTCCTCGCAATATGTGACGGGGCATTGCGGTGTTGAAATGTAGCCTGTGGAGATGCCTGAAGCAAGGGGAATATCTCAGACTCTACAACCACCGTTAGGTGCCGGTTGCTGTTCAAAGTGCCCTCCAATTCGTAGGAGGCGAGATCGGCTGTTGTAATCAGTGGCGCCCCAAAACATCACACCTGGTGTTTGTCCGCTATGCCACTCAACAATGCAGTCCTCCAGGCTCCGCTCAGCACGGTACCGCCGGACACGTATGCGGCCATCACTGTATCAAACGTTGAAGTGGGACTCGTCCTAAAAGACACTACATTTTGCCTATCAGCACCCCAGTGGCAATGTTCGCGTGCCCATTGCAGTTGGAGGAGCTTGTGGTTTATGGACAATGGAAGCCGACGTAATGGCATGCATGCAACCAGTCCAACCTGCAGCAGACGGCGACGTGCCGTTGACGCAGACAAGTTCACACCTTTTTGCAGTGCTCCATCGTCGTGCCAACACTGTGGATGAAGCTGTACGGTCCGTTATGGCCATGCGGACAAGATGACGGTCATCCTGTGCTGTGGTCATGTTCCGTAGTCCAGTACCCGCTCTTCGGTGCCTACGACCTTCACTGTCGTAGCAGCATGCCCTATACGAGCCGAAATGTCACGGTATGACAAACCCGCTTCACGGAGATCGATTATTCTGCCCCGTTCAAAATCACTCACATGCCGATATGGCTCCCTTTGACGTCGACGAGGCATACTGGCACTCTCTTTATTGTTTCCATCTTGTTTGACAGCTCTGAACTGACTACACTGGGCGCAACATTGACCTCGTCGGACCGACACGAGAGGGCTCTGCTCGGCGTAGGTGTATCCTGTCTCTCTGCAAACCTAATCACTTATTGCTTACACACTCTTCTACACTTCCGCCAAGGTTGGAGTTATTTGGGTAATTCTTTCTTGGTGTTGCAATTATCAGAAACGGCATTGTATATTTCCGGTGAAATGTTTCTACGAATTGTTGGGTTCTATGCAGTACCTATTTACTCTGTACTATAGGTAAGTGCTATAGAAAGAAAGGAAAGAAGCGAAAAACCGCCTCATTTCTACTGAATAGTAAGCGGAGACACCTGTATAAACAGAAGACTTTGCACCAATGCTATGTAATAAAGGGCATAGAGTCATGTAATGCAAACTTGAAACACTGATCTTGTGTTTACTCCAAAGAGAAAGAACACTGAATCTCTTTCTCCATACATTACCAGCTTCTTAACAACACACGATAGAGATGCGAGATTTTTCGTCATCTACTGTAGGATCATGCTGCCCTTCCCTTCCAAAACTGACGCTAGAAGCTGATATATATATATATATATATATATATATATATATGCTTGGTTCAACAATTTTTGTGTCCTGTTTGTTTATAAAGCTTGGATGGATCTTCTTATTGGATATTATTTTCCATGTTGCCTAATTTGAAGTTTGCAGTACACTCTGAAAATTTCCGCATGCAATTTACGAATCTACAAACCGTGCCAACTTCTTGTGTTATGCCTAGGGTTGCAATGTGAATAGTCTTACCTCACGTGTGCCCTTTTGCTGTGTTATATTAACGTAATATCTTCATTGTGAAAGATGCTTTGCTACTTAGGTAATTGCGATTTTGAAACCGTCGTTATAGAGAATTAACCGACTAGAAGCGCTAACAACTCGTGCTGTGAATATTTTAATGAAAATACTGAAAAGTTTTTTTCAGAATAAAAAACTACTCTATTACTAAGGTTCCCTGGAGCCTCAAGTCCAGGAGGAGACACGAGGTTTAATTCATTGGCTTGTATTGTTCTTAGGTTTGCATACCTTCCAAGAAGATTAATTCCATTTGCACTGTTTCGCCGCAAAGTCAAACCTACCCAACACAGGAAATTGGAGGCAGAAAGGAAGAGAATGACACCAAGTTTCATAAAAAGCATGCCTGTCTAATCCTTCAGGACATATATCACTGGAGTAAATTTAAAAATGCTATATAGTAAAAACCCAAACACCCAGGAAGGACTGAAACAAAATATCCGATAGGAAATAACCAGAATTACTGAGCGTGAACTATAGGAAGTAACGGACAGTTATTATAAAAATATGATGTGAACTGTAACACGACCATCTCTAACCATAGAGAATATTCATATAATCATTATATATTACAGCATTTGTATAAAAGTGATAATTCTATCCATGTTACGTTATTATGACATATTTTTACCTACAAATTATTTCAAACTGAGAAATAAGTGATTAGTTACTTATATACCGAGTGTTAAAAAACAAGTATTCTATATTTTGAGAGGTAATAGTATGGACCGAAACATGAAAAAGATGTCTAGTAAACATGGGCTCTAAAATACATAAATTAAGCAGGTTGCCCTAACCACAGAGCTACCCTGGCACAATGCCGGTAGGACATTAAATTCAGAGTCAGTATTTTTATTACTTAAATGGTATCAGTCTAATTATATAATATCTAAAACCTATCTGATGTGTTACACTGACATGCCTTTCCCTACTCTTGTACAAACTATTTTTATAAACGCTTATTCTCCATCTACTTCATGTTAATCAAGATGTAAATCTTATTGCTAATTTTCTTGTAGATGCAAGGAGAATTGCTATGCTTTAAGCGATACATAAATATTTTAAGAGCTGGTTGCTATGTCGAGTATTCCATTCTCTTTGCATTATCAGGACAAAAAAAAAAGAATAACAAATTCCCATCTGCGAAAAAGTATAAGTATTGAAAAATTTAAGGGAATAACAAGCAATATATCGAAAATGATTTACTCAACAAAAAATGCATATGACATAAATTGTGTATTTTAACGCGATCTACATTTTTTGTGTAGTAAAATTTTTCTATATCTTATGGTTTCCCAGTTATGCAAAAGTCATTCAGAATGAAGAATACTTTGAGACTTTCCCAGAAAATTCAAGATATACATTTTATTTGTCATGAAAAGTATCTTAAATGTATGATCTTTTAATCAAAATCGTTAGAGCCATTTTTGAGAAAATTAAAATTTTCAAAAAATGTTCCATGTAAAGGGTAATCTGGGGTGGTGGGATTTTCTTGAAAACCTTCGTGTCGCATCTCTGGAAGATACTGAACCTAAATACCAAGTTTGGTGTTTATCCGACTGTTCGTTTCTGAGTTATGCTATTCACACACAGAGAGACACACACATACACACACACACGGACATGTTTCCAAAAATGCTTTTTTTGGATTCAGGGGGTGTCAAAACATATATTTCCGGTGAAATCTCGGTATGGAATTTTTGGGTGGAATACAATACTTCCCTTACTTACTCTACGTAGTAGAGAAAGTAAAATAACAGCCCGCCTAAAAGCAATGTGTGTATTACGGTCATTGTATTATGTTTATTTTATGTGCATGTATAAAATGTTATGCAAATGTATTACGGAGTTTAACAACGTAGGAGCTGTGAGAATAGAAGCAAGCTAGCTTACGTAGCAAACAGAATTACAAAGTAGAAGCCGAAAGTTCTAACAATAAGTAACCTTGGGACAACAATAAATTAAAAGGTTAAAAAAGGCTGCTGATACATCTTAAAACAATACTAATGTAACATTTAAAGCAGTTTATAAATAGTCACGTGGATGTGGAAAGAAAAGCCAAGGTAAAGTGAAGTATTCTATTGGAGTAGGCTTAGCCAATCAGGAACCAGAAATAGAGAAATGTACAGATTCAAACGGTCGACGCTACAAGATAGCGTAGTCATGTAGTTAGGTTCGGTACGGGTTCAGTGATTGTATGTGAGACATGATAATTCATTCCGGTGAGGATAGTAATATATGTTTACCTGTTAAAATTGTAATTAACAACAATCTCACAGCTCTATAGTAAGATACATCAGTGAAGTGTTATTTAACCGTGTGAAGATTAATAAATAGGTAAAATAAATTACAATCTGTGTAAACTTTATTCTTCAGCCATACCAGCCATTATTAAGAGATACTTCTTCTACAAAATACTACTGACGCAGCTGAGGCATAAGTAACATGTAAACAAACATTAAAATAATTGGAATTAATTGTTCTTTCTCACAAGCCCTGTGTTGGACAAGGTTGGAAAGGTAGAATCAGATGACTGAAAAATTCAATGCCATACACATAAAATAAACACACGACACTGCCGCAAGGGTTGGTTCCTAAACGTGGGGAAGGCCACCGGAAAGCTTGTACCGTACATGGGGCCACACATCAGCTTCAATATTGGTTCCCAAGCGTGGGGCGAACACTCCTAGAAACATAACTCCCGCAAATTGGCATTCATTACATTCGTGGGGCAGCAAAAGCTTCAAGTTTGGCGCCCATACGTGGTCAAAAATCTGCTTCAAGTTTAGACTCATCAACGTAGTTTTAAACACCTTCAATTCTGCAGCTGACTCGCATTTTTCCCGGTAAACCACAAGGAAATAAATTGTTTTGTAGATGATGTTGCTCTGTGGTTAGAGCAACCGGACGAAAACCTTGAGATCGGTAATTCAAATCCCGGCTATAGTTTGAATTTTTCAGTCCTCTGATACTACCTTATCAACCTTGTCCCACACATATGTCAGTGTGAAAGATTAATTAATAAATTTTCGTTTGTTGAAAACTATCGTCTTGGCAGTAATGTTTATTATAATTATTATGTTGACCATACACTATTTGATCAAAATTATCCGAACACCTCCACAAACATAAGTTTTTCATCTTAGGTGCATTGTGCTGCCACCTACTGACTGGTACTCATTATCGGCGACCTCAGTAGTCATTAGACATCGTGAAACAGCAGAATGGGACGCTCCGTGGAACTCACGAACCTCGTACATGGTCAGGCGATTTGGTGTCACTTGATTCAGAAATCTGTACTCGAGATTTCCACACTCCTAAACATCCCTAGGTCCACTGTTTCTGATGTAATAGTGAAGGGACATGTACAGCACAAAAGCGTACAGGCCGACCTCGTCTGTTGACCGACAGAGACCGCCGATATTTGAAGAGGATCGTAAAGAGTAATAGGCAGACATCTATCCAGACCATCACACAGGAATTCCAAACTGCATCAGGTTCTACTTCAAGTACTATGACAGTTAGTCGTGAGGTGAGAAACCTTGTATACCATGTCGAGCGGCTGCTCATAAGCCACACATCACGCAGGAAAATGCCAAACGACGCCTTCCTTGGTGTAAGGAGCGTCAAGATTACACGATTGAACAGTGGCAAAATGTTGTGTGGAGTGACGAATCACGGTACACAATGTGGCGATCCGATGGGTGGGGTGGGTATGGCGAATTCCCAGTGAACGTAATCTGCCAGCGCGTGTAGTGCTAACAGTGAAATTCGGAGTTGGTGGTGTTATGGTGTAATCGTGTTTTTCCTGGAGGGGGCTTGCACCCTTGTTGTTTTGCGTTGCACGATCACAGTGCAGATCTACATTGATATTTTAAGTACCTTATTGTTTCCCACTGTTGAAGAGTAATTCGGGGATGGCGGTTGCATCTTTCAACACGATCGAGCACCTGTTCATACTGCACGGGCTGTGGCGGAGTGGTTACACGACAATAACATCCCTGTAATGGACTGGCCTGCACAGAACCCTGACTTGAATCCTATAGAACACCTTTGGGATGTTTTGGAACGCCGACTTCGTGCCAGTCCTCACCGACCTACATCGATACCTCTCCTCAGTTCCGCACTCCGTGAAAATGAGCTGCCATGCCCCAAGAAGCCTTCCAACGCCTGATTGAAAGTATGTCTGCGAGAGTGAGCGCTGCCGTTAAGGGTGGGCCAACACCATATTGACTTCCAGCATTACCGATGGAGACCGCCATGAACTTGTATGTCATTTTCAATCAAGTGTCCCGATACTTTTGATCACGTAGTGTATTTAAGATAGTATTTTTAGCTAAATTAGCTTAAATTTGTATAAATTAGGAACTTTAGTTTTCTAAATTATTGAAATTAACCCCCTTAGAGGGTTGTGTCAGTTAAATAGAATAGCTGTACTTTCATAATTTTTCTATTCAGTGCTTTTTTCGCATCAGTTATGTACTTTAAACAACTGAACTACAGAACTTCGCTTTTCACTTGTTTCGAACGAGCTACAAAAAGTTTATACTTTACTTATCCTGTAAACTCGAGTTATGCTTGGTTGCCTATTAGTAGACATTTAAACAACACAAAAGCTTTTTATTATTTTCTGGCATACAGTGAGTACTTCGCGTGTTAGCGGCATTCCCTAATTGTCTCGGGTAGTAGGAACATAACATCCAACATAACAAAAGCTTAACTTCTGCAATGTTTCATGTAAAATTTTTTTGCTACCTCCATTTAGAATACAAGCTATTCACAACCACTTTCTTAAGAGCGACTTGTTTTCTTGCCTATTTACTTGGCTTTATCACCACCAAATACTTCATGGGTTAGGCCTTTGGGCTTGTTCCATTTCCAGAAAATCCAATCTGTTCTCTCCACCTCTTTCAGGATCTACCAAGAAGTCTTCAGCCGCCTGGAGCATCTGTACTTAAATGCGGTAACTATTTCTGATATTAGCTGTAAACAAAGTTTCCTTTTTGTTTTCTCTACCACTTATCAAGTAAGTGGGAAGTATTGCATTCCACAAAAACATGCAATATCGAGATTTCACCAGAAATACGTTTTGAAGCCCCCTTATTCCGAAAGAGCGTTGTTAAAAAAGGTCCATATGCGTGAGTTTACTGTGAACAGAATAGCTCAGAAACGAAATTTCGAGAAATTAGCAAACTTGATATTTGTTTTCAGTATCTTGCAAAGATGTTACATGAAGATTTTTGAGAAAATTCCCCAAGCTAAGCAATGTTTTTATACAGTCTTTTCCGAAATTATTTGTTTCCTCAGAAATATCTGAAGTGATTTTAATTAAAATATAATATATTAAAAATAATTACTTGACACATACTGAAGAAGTATTTATTTTGGGAGTTGTATTGTAGTTCGAATGTTGGGGAGCCGAACTTGAAGTAGTTGCAACCACGTATTGTACAATGTTTCCGGTGGCCTTTGCCCCAACTTTAGTTTCGGTGGCCTTCGCCGCAATGTTCACATTAGATATTATATATATATATATATATATATATATATATATATAGGTTTACCTCGGCTGCGTCAGTATTTAATTTGTAGAAACATGTATTTCTTTGCAGGTGATGATGCGTCTAAGAATGCAGGCTTACACAAATTATAATTTTTTACTTCATTCCGTTTATTAATCCTTCACACGATAAATAATACCTCACTGATGAGCTGTGAGATTATTTATTATTTACGTGTACTTTTTAAACACGTAAACCTTATAATATCCCTGCCGTAATAAATTTTTGTCTAACACTGGATACGAATTTAAACTTCTCGAGGACGCGTCTCGCGTCCGGTTAGGAACGCTAATAGCAATTGGCGACTGAATTTGTAAAATTTACTCTATTTCAGTTTTTAATTGTCTAACCTTACTCCAATAGAATACTTTCATTTACTTAAGCTTTTTCTGGTTGTTGATTGGCTATTTATAAACTGTCCCAAAAATTACATTATTGTTGCTCCAAGAATTACTAGTAGCATTATTAAACTTTCAAATTCATTATTGCCTCAGGTTACCTCATTGTCAGAAACTTTTGACCTATATTCTCACAGCTCCTACATTATTAAATTAAGTAATACATTCACGTAATATGATTAAACATGTACACAATAATATAAACATTAATAAAATGACTGTTACATACATTTTATGTTATTTATACACATATTGCTTTAAGGCGGGCTGTTATTATATTTTATATTATATAATTAGACTGAAATTATTCAAATATTAAAAAAATTGCCTCAATACAATGTGTATCTTTAAATAATCTTGGAAGATCTCTTCATTGGGAATGAATTTCGTATAATCTGGTATAACTGGTAAACTTTAAAGGATAGGCAAAAACGTACTAAAGAAAAAATGGTTTATTATATTTTATAATAAGAATTTATTTGAAATTACTTTCTTATTTGGCATAAGTCATTTCAGAGATATCAGTAATTATTTTTTATAATTTGTCAAAACTTCATTCTTTAAAGTAGTGTCCCCATTTAGTTTTTTCTTGCAATGACGTGAAAGATCATGGAATTTCGGGGCCAGCATATTGCCATCTGCTTTTATGCATCTGACTGATCGTTTAGTTTCCTGTGTTCCTGTGGTGTCTACAGTTATTAATATAAAGTAGATATATAAACAATCCTTGGTAATAACAGTGTGTGGAATTCATAAAAAAAATTCTGATGTGCTACACACATATGACTTTATCTACTCTTGTACAAACTATTTTTACAAACGCTTACCCTCCATCTACTTCATGTTAATCGAGAAAAACATTTGCAGACTCTGTCTTATTGCTAATTTTCTTATAGATGCAAGGGGAATATATATTTACAAGGGCAATATAGAAATACAGTAGCCTTTAAGCATAGATATTATTCATAACAGCTGGTTGCTATGTGCAGCACCATTCCCCTTGCCATAGATTAATATTCTTTACATAAATAAGACAAAAAATTGAATAACGAATTCCCATTTGAGAAAATAAGTATTGAAAAATTTAAGGGAATAACAAGCAATATCTCGAAAATGGATCACTCAACAAAAAAATATATGACGTAAATTGTGTATTTTAACGCGATCTACAGTTTTTGTGTAGTAAAATTTTGTCTATCTCTTAAGGTTTACCTGTTATGCAAAAGTCTTTCACAATGAAGAATACTTTTGTAGACATTCCCAGAAAATTCGAGATATACATTTCATTTGTCATGACAATATCTTAAAGATATGTTATTTTAATCAAAATCGTGGGAGCAATTTTTGAGAAAATTAAAATTTTCGAAAAATGTTCCATGTAAAGGGTAATCTGGGGTGGGGGGATTTTCTTGAAAACCTTGGTGTCGCATCTCTGGAAGATACTGAATCTAAATACCAAGTTTATCCGAATGTTCGTTTCTGAGTTGCGTTGTTCACAGACACACACACGGACATGTTTCCAAAAATGCTTTTTTTTATTCAGGGGGTCTCAAAACATGTATTGCTGGTGAAATCTCGGTATCGAATTTTTGGGTGGAATACAATACTTCCCCTACTTAATTATACGTAGGAGAGAAAGTAAAACGGATATTTAGTAGAGAAATTCGTGTAACTGAATACATCATATTCTACGTGCTTTTTCTTTACACTGCGGCCACTCATTGGATTTAATATTTAAAAGTTTAATTCAGTAAGACTATTATGCTAAAAGCTAAAGGAAATTAGCACATAAAGATTTAAGTGCATAATAAGTAAAAATCAATTATATTATTAACCATCCAGTGACCTAATAGTTGGTTAAACTAATAAAGCCCGGGACTTAAAGTACCTACGGCATTTTAAGTCCTTATTGGAGTAGTCATCTCAAAACAGTTTGAGATTTCCCTGTGGTTTACGGAAGAAAAAAAACTCAATTCTGTTGGAGATTTTAATGTCGTGTCGGCATTTTACCATAGCAGATCAGTTGATAAGAGCAGCCGGACGAAAACCGGAAGATCCGTGATGGATTTTTCGGTTATGGCATTACATTTTTCAATATGATTCTACTGTTCCAAAATCAATTATGTTGATAATTTCAGATTATGTTAGGCATATTTAAACACTAAGGTATATATTTGTTTAAGTGAATAATAACTAAAAAAATCTGATGTGTTACACTCACATGACCTTCTCTACTCTTGTACAAACTGTTTTTACAAACGCTTCATACGCTTCATGTATCATCATGTTAATCGAGATATCAAGATGTTAATCTTATTGCTCATTTTCTTGTAGATGCAAGGGAAATTGCTGGGCTTTAACCTATAGTCAAATATTTTAAGAGTTGGTTGCTATGTGGAGTATTCCATTTTCTTTGTATTACCAGGACAATAAAAAAAATCTGATGTGTTACACTCACATAACTTTCTCTACTCTTGTACAACCTAATTTTACAAACGCCTATTCTCCATATGCTTCATGTTAATCGAGATATCGAGATGTCAATCTTATTGATAATTTTCTTGTAGATGCAAGGGGAATATGGTAGCTTTTAAGCGATAGTCAAATATTTTAACGCTGGTTGCTATGTGGGGCATTCCATTCTCTTTGCATGTCCAGAACATAAAAAAATTAATAACGAATTTGAGAAAAAGTATAAGTATTGGAAAATTTAAGGGAATAACAAGCAATATCTCGCAAACGGTTCACTCAACAAAAGAAATGTATATGACATAAATTGTGTATTTTAACGCGATCTACATTTTTTGTGTAGTAAAATTTTGTCTATCTCTTAAGGTTTACCAGTTATGAAAAAGTCGTTCATAATGAAGAATACTTTTGGAGACATTCCCAGAAAATTCGAGATATACATTTTATTTGTCTTGACAATATCTTAAACATATGATATTTAAATCAAAATCGTTAGAGCCGTTTTTGAGAAAATTAAAATTTTCGAAAAATGTTCCATGTAAAGGGTAGTCTGGGGTAGGGGGAATTTCTTGAAAACCTTCGTGTCGCATCCCTGGAAGATACTGAACCTAAATACCAAGTTTGGTGCTTATCTGATTGTTCGTTTTTGAGTTATGCTGTTCACAGACACACACACAGACACACACACACACACACAGACACACACACACACAGACACACACACACGGACATGTTTCTAAAAATGCTTTTTTTGGATTCAGGAGGTCTCAAAACGTGTATTTCCGGTGAAATCTCGGTATCGAATTTTTGGGTGGAATGCAATACTTCCCCTACTTACTATACGTAGTAGAGAAAGTAAAAAAGAATAAGGAATTTGAGAAGAAGTATAAGTATTGGAAAATTTAAGGGAATAACAAGCAATATCTCGAAAATGGCACACTCGGCAAAAAAAAAGAAAAATGTATATGACATAAATTGTTTATTTTAACGCGATCTACATTTTTGGTGTAGCAAAATTTTGTCTATCTCTTATAGTTTACCAGTTATGCAAAAGCCGTTCACAATGAAGAATGCTTTTGGAGACATTCCCAAAAAATACGAGATATACATTTTATTTGTCATGAAAATATCTTAAACATATGATATTTTAAGTAAAATCGTTAGAGCCATTTTTGAGAAAATTAAAATTTTCGAAAAATGTTCCAAGTAAAGGGTAATCTGGGGTTGGGGATTTTCTTGAAAAGCTTCGTGTCAAGTTTGGTGTTTATCCGATGTTCGTTTCTGAGTTATGCTGTTGAAACACAGACACACACAGGGACATGTTTCCAAAAATGCTTTTTTTTATTCAGGGGGTCTCAAAACAGGTATTTCCAGTGAAATCTCGGTATCGAATTTTTGGGTGGAATGCAATACTTCCCCTACTTAGTATTCGCATTAGAGAAAGTAGTAATAGGTAGGAGAAAGTGAGCTGAAGGAAGCCGAGTGTAGAAAATATTTAAAATATTACTGTATTATGGAATATTCAATTAACATTAATTAAAGTAACGTAGATAATAAAACTACATGCATGATATTAAAGAAAGCAAAATTACGATAGTATAGGTTTTGGATAGATATTTACTGAATGCCGGTACACAGGGAGTAATAAAATAGTGGGATAGTTACCAATGTTAATTACTGGTTTCATCATAAAGATTAAATTGCTGAAACCCAGTAATTAGAGTTGTACTATCGATTACCAGTAGTGGACCAGGAATATAATAATTAAAAGCAGTCATGCAGTATAAATTAGCTAAACGTAGGGTTAGTTGCTTAACTAATAGGCAGTTAGTTTTACTTCTGCAAACACTGAACATTAATTTAATGAAATAAAAGTCGAAATAAAAAGCATTTGTACAAACCCGTTCTGGAAAAAGAAACCAGACGCTAAGATGAAGTATTTGCAGACCTTTATTTTATTTATTTACGAGGTGTTTTGAGTCTCGAAATGTAGAGGCAGTACTTTTAACACTAAAATGATTTCAGTCTAATTATATAATATAAATTGATTAACAGACCGCCTTAAAGCAATATGTGTATTTAATAATTTGTAAAATGTATGTTACAGCCATTGCATATACTTGTATTATTGTATACATTTTCAATAATGTTATGTGAATGTATTACGTAATTTAGTAATGTAGTAGCTGTGAGAAACAGGTCAAAAGTTGCTAACAATAAGCTAACTTTGAGGCAATAATGAATTTGAAGGTTTAAATGCTACTAGTCATTATTGGAGCAACAATAATGTAAATTTTGAGAAAGTTTAAAAATACCCAATCAACAACCAGAAAAAGCTTTAGTTAAATAAAGGTATTCTATTGGAGCAGAACTAGCCAATCAGAGACTTAAAATACAGAAGTTTACAAGTTTAGACGGTTGAAATCAGTTCAGTTGCCTGCAGACATTGATTGTAACCGGATACAAGATGCGTCCTCGAGGGATTTAATACGTTTTCCTGTAAGAGGAAAAATAAGTATACGCGTTAAAAAGTGTATTTAATTAATAAAAAGAATCTTACAGCTATCTATATCAGTGAAGTGTTATTTTAATCGTATTAAGTATTACTAAAAGGACTGAAGTAAAGTTATAATATGTATAAGCCTACATTCTTGTCGCACCACAACCTTGCTAAGAGAAACGAGTCTCTAAAAGAGTACTGACACAGCCGAGGCAAACATAAATATAATATTTAAAGAAACAGTAAAAAAATACATAGTTAATATTTTTAAAAATTGGGGTGAAGGCTATCAGAAACCAGGTACCATACGTGCGGTTGCAAACACACTTCAAGTTTGGCTCCCAAACAGTTGAAATATAATACAACTCCTTCATTACAAACTACTTCAAATTGAGGCCCAAAACGTGGGGCAAATAACGTAACAAACCATCTTCTCAAATTGATGCCCAAAGCGTGGTGGAAACAACGTAACAGAAAAACCTACTTCAATGTGGCAATGTGAGGGCATAATCATTTAAGTTTTACGAAAGCGCTCCTGCCTTAACAACCAGCGCACATATGTGATGTGAATTTACACTTTCCGACTCAAAATACTTTATATGTCATACTTTATATGTGCAAGGTGCTGTATGTAGTTGCGAAACAAATCAGCGCCAGAATGGTTCTGCTGTTAGAGAGGTAACAAAGCGATGGCTCAGGACATCTATCCTACCACACCTATGGCGTTTTGGGGCTATCAACATGTATTGGAATTTTTTCTCCTCTGTGGGCACAGCATTATTGATGACAGAATACGCACTGGTAGTCTAAGCCGTAGGGTTATTTCTAGAAAGGATAATCCATCATAACTGCATGAAGATCTATTGGGCAGTTGATCCGCCACATGATTGGGTGCCTGCAGCTTCCTTAGGAAAAATTAGCAGACCGCCGATGTCAGTGGTTTAGGTTGCTGCAGAGAATAGTGGATGATCCATCAGCAGACATTACGTCAATGACCTTTTGTGTGAAATCGTCCCATGATGCGTTTGATAACTCAGAAGCTGGACAAGGGAAATCTCGAATGTTTATGAAATCCACCAATACTATGGGTATATAAACAACAACATTTAATGAAGTAGGAAACGTACATTTGATTCGCAATACACATATTGTTAGTCATTTTCCTAAACTGGGTTTTCTAATAACACTTTCTCCTAATACATATCTGTTAGACATTTTATAGTATACTTAGTTGTTTGTTTCAGCAATGGAGTTATTGTTAAATCTTTTTTAGTAACTGCTAGTAATAACTGCTACATTTGGGAATATCAGGGTGGATTCTGTTTGTAGACGGAGGGGTATGGAAATCACCATATGAAATGTAATTATAGAAATACAAGTTAATATAATGTCAAGTTAAATTTAGAAACGTAGAATCCGTTATTTGGCTGCAGTTTGCTACACCTAACGGCCATCATTACCTTCTACTAGTGTGTGTAAGCATGTTGAAGTCGCATCCACTGTTATTTTGATGCAATTTTATGTGTAGGCTATAACTCCTTGTACGGAGTTTCCACTTGAATAAAAAAATGCAGGTGAAAAGACTGTTGACGAAGTATCCTTGGTCACACTGTCCGCAAATGTAGACGAATTGCCTGTTGGCGTATTGCTGTTGACGAAACCTACTGGAAGCGTTGTGGTAGGCTATCCGATCAATACCCTCTATTGCATTGATTGCTTTCCTGAAGCTCCGAAGACATCTCCAAAAGGAGCTCCAAGGAAATCCTCGAGGTTCTCACAGAAAAGCACTTCTTGTTATTCTCCAAATCCCCTAGTAATAAACAGATGTGATGATTTTGACCTTTGCCCTTAGATCCCACTGCAAATAGATCCAACAGTCCCTCTTTACGCTTGCTCTACAGTTGAGCTTTAGAAACTCGAAATAGTTGTGCTCTCCATAGATAATGTTCTATGAGTCGTTCAACTAGTGTTTTTTATCCACAGGTAACACTTATTTGCCAGGACAAGCTGATGATCCACATTAATGATGTGCCTGGAAAGATCCTTAAATATTTCCGCTCGTTTTCCTCAGTGATATCATCTTGTAACACATCATCAGTTTGTCGCAGTATGACGTTACTGCAGTGTTGAGAGACGGCATTTGTCTCGTTCCCGTTTATTTACTGATGCAACTGAGCAGCATTATTTTTGCTGTTAGAAGTCTTTGAGATGGAGGGGAGCATCACAATAGGGAAAGTGTCTTTGAAGCAGTGCTCAATGTTTATTCATCGGAACCTTCTTCGTGAATAATTAGAGCCTTTTGACGTGGTTTGTCTCTTTGTATCGCTCCCACTTGGAACAAAAACAGCCCCCCCTCTTTTCATTTCCGCTTTACGTCTAAGCTGGTCTTAAGTTTTTAGGCAACTTTCCTTTAACGGCTGCCTCACTTTGAGTAACTAGCAGTTCCCAGACGGATGTTTACAAATAATTTTCACTCTCTTTGACTGTATCTGCTACACCACATAATGTTCCTCTTTTCTCTATTCCTTTTAGTGTTTTATTGCGACTACGAAAATCGATTCATCGTATTGATGTAGCTTCCGGCTGTAAGCATTTATTGGGACGAATTGCACATTTGGGTGCAAAAATGTGGCATACTGGCACTCTCCAAGCTTCAGTCATCTACCGCCCCATCTTGCACAATTCTAGCCACTAGATTCACAAGTTATTTGCGTAAACCCAAAATACAGTTGAGTATAATACTGCTAATGGGTTGTTTATGTTCTCTTTAGCTTACTACGGTTAAGTTAATAATAATATTAATAAACAATTAAACAACTTTTTCCACAAGCACATCATCTGAAGGACATATTTGAAGGTTTTTAATTCACTTAAACGTTTGAATATTTCCAAATATCTTATGCAGCAACACCTATTTTTTAAATTGATCTCATTCATACTTTTATTTTTACTCCTTTAACTTCTATAGTGATGTCTGGGGGTTTGATTTTAAAAACAGCTGATAGTGTTTATAACTTTTCGAACTATAGGTTTTTACTTTCTCTACCACGTACATACATAGTAGATAGAGAAGGAAGTGCATTCCAACAAAAAATTTGATGTTGAGATTTCACCGGAAATAAATGTTTTGAGACTCCTTGAACACCAAAAAGGTTATTTTAGAAAAACGTACAGCATCACCTAACAACGAAAAGTCGGATAAATACCAAACACCAAATTTTCAAGAAAACCTTCCCAATGATTATATTATGAATATGCATTTTTGTGTGACAGTGATTTGAGATATTTGTTTATTGTAATTATTGTTGAGAAGTAAGTTTTTAATGCCTTACTGAAATTGACAATAATAGCGCGCAATAAAGCAGCGAGGGGGGGAGCTGTTTATCATTATTGGAAACGAGGAAGTTACGTAATGTTGGCGCGTTTTTCTGTAGAAATTGCTGGAATATTTCCCTAGAGCATATGTATTCATAATTTTCATTGAATATAAAAATAGACGCTAATGTTGGCGCGTTTTATTAGCCAATTGCAGTTCAGTTATAATCTTTAGGCATATCTGGGTGAAGGAGTATAAAAAGAGTAGGTTAGAGGTAGACCCTCCCAGTTCATCAAAATTCTTTGTACACTACACGTCGCATTCCCATCAGTTCGTCGAAAGTATTTGTACGGCACACTTCGGATATCAATTTGCAGGTTACGCGTAACAGAGTTATGAAAATTCTCAAGTATGGTAAAGTTAATTATACAAAAGGTTGAAGTACGTGGATTAAAAGTGATTAGTAAGAAGTTGTTATAACAGTTTCAGTTTGGCGAGTGTTAAGATCAATGTATAAATGTGATAGTTAACGTGTTCGACAATAAAAGTGTAAAACAAATTTCTTCATCAGTGTTCTCTTTGGATAAAAGATTCCTTCCGTTTACACAACCTGTATTAAGAGAAGTGCTTGACCCAAAAGATCAGAGCTAGCCGGAGGACAGTGAAACAGAATTAAATAAACAATAGAAGTAAAATTCTTTCAAACAAAAACTAATACTGCTGCAAATTGCTAACACCAGATGGAGCTACTAACCGAACAAATGAATCACGTCACAAGATGGAGTCACCATGTTGAGTAAACACATACACAAATAACATTATAAGTAAAACTGCCACACTTTTACATGGAAATTTTATGAATCTGCTATTTTATAAAATATGACTAACAATTTTGATTAAAATACCACATGTAAAGACATTTACATGAAAAATAAAATGCATATCATGAAATTTCGTAAACGTTAAGCGATAGACGAAAACGTAGCACACAAAAAGGTTGTAGATCTGTTAAAACTCACGATAACGCTTTCGTGCCATCAGATATTTCCGAAATACATGTTATTAATGCTTCGGATTGTTCAATACTGAGCTATTCTTTTAAATTCATGTCGATGTTTGAGTTATTTCTCGCGATGCCATGAGAAAAGTGTAAATGCTAAGGCCAGGTAGAGCGTCCAGTTGTAAAACATTTGACTGACGCTGTCTCCTATGTATCTGTAACGAAATGTATAACGCAGGTATTTCGGAAAGGTTTATTTCGATTGAAATGAATTAGATGGGAAAATAAGCTTTCGTAAGAATAATCTGTATGCGCACTAATACTTTACAGAGTGTAGAAAAACCATATGAATGTAGCAAAGAGATCTTTTTACTTTCATTTTATTACATTTAACAGTAAAAGCATATCTGTTCCCACATTAACATTTTCACTCTCTGCAAGTGATAGGGAATGAATTTTATTAAATAAAAGTTCCATCGTCGTAGTTCAGATTTGTATCCGGAACCTCTGGATGGAGAATCCGGTGCGAGACAGCTTAACCATAGCGGCAGTATCAAGTTTTGATCTTATTTCTGGGTAAAAGCATGTCGTGAAGAAAGCAAAGAAGATAGGAGGATAGTACATGGTGTACGTGTATAATGACCCGAATGATTTCATTCTTCAATAATTTCCAACCTATTGGAGACAGCAACTTGCTGCTTTCGGCATTGCATTTGTGATCTCATAAAGTTTCATTCATTTGTCTCACTTCAACAAGTGCTCCTTTAGTTATTATAGGATTTCTGGACGCTTGCCAAGTTCTTTCCATGTGTTTCCTGTCATGTTGAGAAAGATACTCTTACTGTATCTCTCATTCTTCGCTTTAGTTTTTGAATGTTTGGCACTTTATTGTGTGCATACAGTTTCTCCTTAACATAACTCCACACAAAGAAATGTAATGGTATAATTTCTGATTAGCAAGAAGTCCAGAGTGCAGATTCATTACGCCCAATCCACCGAACGTTGAAATGCGGATTCAATAAATTACAAACACAATAGTCCCAGTGCACCATCGTCCTGCAAAATTATGTTTGCATGCCAGAATTTCCACTTCTGAAAGGAAAAAGTGTTCCTAAATGTGGAGATATTTCCTGTAGTAACAGTAGCCTCAGGAAAAAGGAATTTCCAGACGACCTAGTCAGCATCATGGCACGCTACAGAATCTCTTCGGAATATCTCTTTCCATTTCACAAGTTACACAAGAGTTCTCGGATCACCATGCCCGGACATTCTGACTATTAACTTTTCCTGACGATTGAAAATTTCACTGTCCAAGAAAATAATGGAATACAAATAATGTGGGTCTTCTTCTGTTAGCTGTTAGCCTTGAAGCTGGAACTATAAAGGCAATAATTATCATAATAATCTGAGAAGGATAGTGATATAAAATAAGTAATAATATATTTAAAATTAGTGTATGTATAAAAAGGTGAAGCATTGTGAAAATTGTTGACTGTAAAAGCGACAGAAAGACCAGACAGGCACAGTTTTGTTAATTAGGGACCAGCCTCAGTAGAAAGGGTAAATACCATTGAAGCAATTCCTGGTAAACAGCCGAGTACAGCTGCACTTAGCCTGGTGAAGGCCACTCTAAGCATCATGACGCTAAGTTTGAGTGGAGAGAGGGGAAGTTTAGGCGTTGCTTTTCCTTGTACAGCGTGGGTAGATCAGTCTGTCTTGAGTGCCTGGCGAGGACGGGACGACATTCTCGTCGGGCTGTGAACATTGGTGGCGAACATGCTAGAGGGTAGAACGCTTAGCTGTAGTCAATATTCTTCGGTCTTGGTAAAGACAAAGTATCATCGTATGCATTCAGTAGCGATCGGCAAACCTAAAGTATTATTTTAAATAGTGAATAAAAGTGTTCCAAACAGCTTTTGTGTGCTTCTCTGTACACACCCACGCATAACCTGAGGTTAAGATTTCATGCTGGAGCAGCCGTGGCAAGAGAAGAACCAACTGGGAGGAGACAAGCAGCAACCGTGAGGCAAAGGCATTGCCTAATTGTTGGAGGACGGAGCGTGGCTGCGTCATATTGCGCCTAAACTTGGGGCAGAAAGAGTTACCTGCGTCAGCCTCTAGTTTCCGAGACAATTTTGAGATGAATTTTTTCGGATGTAAAAATCCTTAGCATAGCTTGGAAGTAAAGGCAGTAGTTTCGTGTTGTAGATTTATGGCACGTGAAAGAACCTCTAATCCGATAAAAAGGCCTCTCAGAAACATTTCCAGTCTTTCACGCCGAATATAGAATGGGATGCTAAGAACCATATTAGTTAGCGTCTATAAATGAAAAATCTGATGTGTTACACTCACATGACTTTCTCTACTCTTGTACAAACTATTTTTACAAACGCTTACTCTCCATATGCTTCATGTTAATCGAGATGTTAATCTTATTGCTAATTTTCTTGTAGATGCAAAGAGAATTGGTAGGCTTTAAGCGATGGTCAAATATTCTAAGGGCTGGTTGCTATGTGGAGTATTCCATTCTCTTTGTATGTCCAGGACGTAAAAAAATGAATAACGATTTCCCATTAGAGAAAAAATATTGGAAAGTTTAAGGGAATAACAAGCAATGTCTCGAAAATGGTTCACTCAACAACAACAAAATGTATATGACATAAATTGTTTATTTTAACGCGATCTACATTTTTTGTATAGTAAACTTTTGTCTATCTCTTATGGTTTACCAGTTATGCAAAAGTCGTTCACAATGAAGAATACTTTTGGAGAAATTCT
This sequence comes from Deroplatys truncata, assembly GCA_030765065.1. NCBI lineage: Eukaryota > Metazoa > Arthropoda > Insecta > Mantodea > Mantidae > Deroplatys > Deroplatys truncata. The sequence goes on from CM060980.1 coordinate 164,530,179, forward strand.
CAGAAAATTCGAGATATACATTTCATTTGTCATGAAAGTATCTTAAACATAACCTATTTTAATCAAAATCGTTAGTCATTTTTGAAAAAAAATAAAATTTTCGAAAAAATGTACCAAGGGGTAATCTGGAGTGGGTGGATTTTCTTGAAAACCTTCGTGTCGTATCTCTGGAAGATACTGAATCTATATACCAAGTTTGGTGTTTATCTGACTGTTCGTTTCTGAGTCATGCTGTTCACAGACACACACACGGACATGTTTCCAAAAATGCTTTCTTTTTATTATTCAAGGGGCCTCAAAATATATATTTCCGGTGAAATCTCGGTATCGAATTTTTGGGTGGAATACAATACTTCCCCTACTTACTATACGTAGTAGAGAAAGTAAAAGAAAAGACTACGATTAGCGTAGTCAGTCATCAGCAAAATTAAATCCTTTGGTTATCATCGGGTTTCATATATTGCAGCAATTGAAGTTGAAACGGACAGAGCCGAAGTTTCGTAACTAACAGCTTTATGAATTACTCTCTAGATGCAATCTGTGGGCTTGGCTGAATTTTTACTCTTACTATTTTGATATGTTACCATGTCATCCACTTCTTTCCCTCTCAAGAACACTCCAAAAACTACCATTGTACTGTTTGGTGATGGCGGTCCCCACTGGTACGTCCTTCTGAACATTCTTTGTGTTTGGTTCACTGATTCCGCCTTTATATACCTAACTACACTGAAATTTGTGCTGGAAATCCTCTATAATGTGAATAATAGACAAAGCATTGGTTGTTGCAAAACGACAAATGAATTTATGAAAATTACTTTGTAATGCAGAGAACAGTAATGCATAAAAGTTCGTTAAACTATGAAACCCGGGACTTAAAATACTTTAAAACATTACACATCCCCATTGGGTTGTGTCATCTAAAAATGAATTCGGATTTTCCTTGTGGTTTACTGAGAATAATGCGTATCAGTTGGGGAAGTTATTGTCATGCCCAAATGTTGCTATGGCTGGTTAGAGCTACCGGGGGAAAACCAAAAATTCGTGTTTCAAATACGGGCTATGGCATTGAACTTTTCAGTCAAATTCTCAGTTTACAACAGATAATAGCAAGCTCTTATCTCTAATAGATCTCATTATTAATGGATGAAGTCAGTCAGGATACTTATGCACAGAGGGTGTAATATTGAGACTAAGAGAATCGGAGCGATAAAGAGGAGCGCTGTTTCCCCCGAACTAAATTCCAGGAGTGCTCATTATGCAACAAATTCATTCTGGAAGCTTCTTTCTCCCCTTCCACGAAGCTTCACGGTTGTATAAAATCGAGTGTTCTGGAGAGTTTTAATAAGTGATACAGGGACTATTTACTTTTCTACTACATATAGCAAGTAGGGGAAGTATTGCATTCCACCCAAAAATTCGACATCTCCGAAAACTGAATCCAAAATAAATATCTTTAGAAGAAGGTCCGTGTGTGTCTGTGTGGCTGTAAACAGCATAACTGAAAAACGAAAAGTGGAATAAATACCAAACTTGGTTTTAGGTTCAGTACATTTCAAAGATGCAACAGGAAGATTTTCGAGAAAATCCACCACCCCAGACTATTCTTTGCACTAACTTTTTAGAAAATGTTGATTTTCTCCAAATTGGCTGAAACGATTTGATTAAAATATCATGCGATTAAGATATTTTCATGGAAATTGAAATGTATATCTTGAATTTTCTGGGAATTCCCCAAAAGCCGTCTTCATTCTGAATGAATTTTGCATAACTGGTAAACCGTAAGAGATAGACAAATTTTGCTACAAAAAAAAATATATATCTCATTAAAACACACAATTTATGTCATATAATTCTACTTTTTTGTCAAGGAACCATTTCCGAGATATTCCAAATTCACACAGACACACATTCACACTACCATTCATATTTCCAGACTCTACGGAGATGGGAATTATCCTGGCTAATGTTGCTTACTCAGTGCGTTCTCCGAGTGAAGTTGGGAAAATACTTGTGATGTATAATTAGTGATACTGCGAGCGTTTAGAGAAGTCCTGTGTTAGACGCCCCAGCGAGTGAACCGGAAGAAGGAAAAGGCTGCTCCGCGCATGATTATTTCATCGCTACGCATGAGGAAAACAGAAGTGACATTGAGATAAAACTGAAGTGTGAGATAGTTATTGTCCCACGTATGGGTGCCAACTTGAAGGTGGTTTTGTTTACGTAATTTATTTACGTAATTTATTAGCTTCACGCTTGGGAATCCAACTAAAAGAAGTATGGTTGTTCAACTGTTGTAGTTTATTGTTGTTGAAGGTTTTACTGTTGTTATCATTGAAGGAATTTTTACCATGTTTTGGGCGTTGATTTGAAATAGATTGTTTGTTACGTAATATGCTGCTACGTATGAGAAGCTGATTTTGAAGATGTGTTTTTGTTGTTACGCTCCAAGTTCTAAAAAAAAGTATTTAACTGTGTTATTAAACTGGTTCTAAAGATATTATTTACATTTGTTTTTGCCTCGGCTGCTTCAGTCTTACTTTAGGGACACGTTTCTCTTAATCAGGGCGTGGTACGAAAAGATTGTAGACTTACATAGATTTTAAATTTAAATTCACTTATTTTTATTAATCCTTGGCACAAATTAAATAGCACTACACTGATATTAAGATCGGTGAGATTCTTTAATCTAATACATGCACTTTGTTAACGCGTATACTTAATTTACGATTCACACGAATACGTAATATTTCTTTAGAGAATACATCTTCCATCCGGTCACTACCAAGGTCTGCAGGCAACTGAACATATTCAAACGTCAAAACTCGTAAGATTCTGTATTTGAAGTCTGTGATTGGCTAATTCTAGTCCAATAGAATGCTTGCATATAATTAAGGTGTTTTTTCTTCCTGTTGATTGGCTATTTTTAAACAGTCACAAAATTTACATTATCGTTGCTCTAATCATGACTAGTAACATTTAAACCCTCAAACTCATTATTGCCACAAGGTTACCTCATTGTTACCTCATTGTTAGCAACTTAAAGCTTATTATTCTCACACCCCTTACATCATTAAGGTATGTAGTGTATTCACATAACATTATTAAGCATGTTTACAGTAATATAAGCATTTGCAATGACTGTTACATACATTTTTATAAATTATTACATAGATATTACTTCAAGGCGGGCTGTTACTGAATTTCCATATTACATAATTTAATTGCAATTATTCAAGTGTTAAAAATACTGCCTCAAGTGACACTAAAAACTGACATATATGTGAATTTCTAATGTATAGAAAGGTTATGTAAGTGTGCTGTATAAAATATATTTTTCAACACGCTACAACAGGGGTGGTAAAAAGGAGATTTGCAAATTCCAACTATCGCTCTTTGGCTTCTCTTAGTATTCTTTGTGCTGGTAGATGCTGCCATCCGTGTTGTATGTTTGGTAATTCCACGAACTTAGGTATTTTCGCCACCCCTGTTGTGTAATATGTCTCAAAGGCACTGCTAAATCTTTGGGAATTACCCGTACTCTCGTTGTTTTCATCTCATCTCTCTTTGCGTTTCTACTTCATTCTTTTTATGTTTCCTCATTTCCCAAGCCATCCTTTTAAGATTCTTGTCTTTGGGTTCTTCATCAAGTTTCTTCTTTTATAGCTCAGTATATCATCACTTTCGCTTCAACTGAGAGAGATATCCTAAGTATAGTATCATCAGTGGTAAAGAGTACTGAAGTTCAAAGTTTTCTTATCGATATATTTTTCTTTTTGCAGTTTTTGCTCGTGATTACGGTTTAACGTCGAAGAGAACAGCGCAGCAAAGAAGGTAAGTTTAAGATATCAGCTAAGCTAGAAATTCTTTGAGACTGTGGAAAATCTACTTTCTCTACTGCTTACCTATAGTAAGTAGAGGAAGTATTGTATTTCATCCATAAAATTTGATAATATTTGACCGAAAACACGTTTTGAGGTCCCACAATAAAAACTTTTAGCTTAAATTGAAAACGAAATATGGAATAAATAGTAAACTTTACTAAATTTCAGTAATTTCCATAAATGCAATACGAAGATTTTGAACATAATCCCTATAACCCAAACCACCCTTTATATCGAACATTTTTCGTTTATTTTTATTTTCTCATAATGGCAACAGTGATTTATACTAAAATACAGTGGTATGTTTGTTACTTGTGGGACAAGCAAAGTGTATAGATTGACTTTCCTGAGAATAGCCCAAGACATTCTCGTCATTCTGAACGTATTTGATGTAATTTTATATATCTGTATCTCATTAGAGATGCACAAAAACAGATTACACCACAAATGTAGGTTTTGTTTTTGTAGAATCTGCCATTTCGGAGATATTCAATTGAATTTTTCCATAATTTGTCATTTTTAAAATGACAAACCTCAACGTAGAGCGTAGTTGACAATCGCTTTGATTTCTTGTACCCCACTTGTACCTGCAACTAAATCTGTAATGTAACTTACTCTGCAAAGGTTTATTTAGTCCAACATCAAACACATAGAATAATGAGGTGTCGTAAGAATAGTTAATAGAAACTATAAGTGTATCGGATAGTCATAGAAAAGTTCATGTAAATGTAACACATTTTATTTTTTCTTAATTGGTTTATTTGGAGAAAGAGATGACGCAGTGGGGTACCTAACGTTCCCAGATTAAGCTTCAACTGTCGCTCCATCGATTATTCTCTATCCTCATGTATAGCTTGCGCAGAAGACTTAATTGCAAGGAAGAAGCATTTCCGTCCTGAAAGCACATCCACGGCCCACGTCGCACACTACCTTTTACTCCGTCTCGCCCTGCAAATTTAAGGGTGGTGAGAATAATAAATAAGAGGAAATGAAGATTCGTGGTAGTGTATAATCCAATCAACATTGCTGTTAAAATCAAGTACATGCCAAGAGTAAGGTTAACCGGTTCAACGGAAATCGAGCTAGGACCTCCCGGGTGCGAGTTTTCGTCGTCCAAATTTGATACTCACAGTTCAAAAATCAGAATATTCTATGTGTTGTGTCTCATTTAATAGACCCTAACCTGGAGGTCTGAATTCCATTCACAAAGATCTTGTACTGTGTGAAATATATCTCAACATTTTGTATTAGGATATTAAAATGGTAGCCACACCTGTCTATTCAGCGTTTGACATATTAATTTATAAACAAATCTTGCTTGACACTTTATGCTATGTGTTACATATGTACTAAATTTTAATTTTAATTGAAATAAACCTCTCCGGAAATAGGTGCACTACACATTTCGTTATAAATACAAAGGGAATAGCTATAATAAAACGCTTTAAAACTGGACAATATATGCTGGTTTTAAAATACAATACTCTTTCTATGACATCGTGAGATAAAGCTAAAAGTCAACAGGACTTTAACACCATGACTTAGTATTGAACAATTCGAACCATTAATGAGATAAGAGTAACGATATCTCGGAAATGACTGATGCTACAAAAAAGGCTTATTTCGAATAAATTGTGTATTTTAAAGAGTCTAAATTTTATGTATAGGACATTTTCATCCTAGCTTAACGTTTACGAGTTATACAACATTATACAAAGGTTATTCTGAATGAAGTGGACTTCGCAGGATATGCCCATAAAATTCAAGATACACATTTTATTTGTAGTGTTAAATATGGTTTTAACATATAGTATTTCAATCAAAATCTTCAGCCAAGTTTTAGAAAATAAAAAAAAAATAAAAAATGTTCTATGCAAAGGGTAGATTGGGTTGGGAATATTATCTTGTAAATCTTCGTGTCGCTGAAACTAAATACCAAGTTTATATTTATTCGACCTATAGTTTTTGAGTTATGCTGTTCAGAGACATACACACAGTCACAAGGAGCTTTCTTCTAAAAATACTTTCTCTTTTGCGTTGATGGGGGCCACATATATTTCTGGTGAAATATTCTGGTATCAAATTTTTTGGGTGGAAACTAATACCTTCTCTACCTAGTAGTACATGGCGAGAAAGAAAAAACTCTGATGTGTTACACTCACATGACTTTCTCTACTCTTTTACAAACGCTTATTCTCCATAAGCTTCATGTTAATCGAGATATCGAGATGTTAAATCTTATTGCTAATTTCCCTGTACATGCAAGGGGAATTGGTAGGCTTTAAGATGTAGTCAAATATTTTAAGAGCTGGTTGCTATGTCGAGTATTCCACTCTCTTTGCATTACCAGGAGCAAAATAAAAAAAATCTGATGTGTTACACTCAAACGACTTTCTCTACTCTTGTACAAAATATTTTTACAAACTCTTATGCTCCACCTATTTCATTTTAATCGAGATAAACATTTGCAGAAAGATCTTTTGACATGCAAAGGGAATTACATTTTACACATGTCGATCAGTTCTAATAATATTTGACTATCGCTTAAAGGCGTACTATGTTCCCCTTGTTTTGTATTTGCAAGGGCAATATAGAAATACAATAGCCTTTAAGCATAGACACAACTCATAACAGCTGGTTGCTAGGTGAAGCACCATTCTTTTTGCTACAGAGTAATACTGTTTGCATATCCAAGACAAAAAAATGAGTACTGAAATGTTTAAGGGAATAACAAGCAATATCTCGAAAATGGTTCACTCAAAAAAAAAAAAAATGTATATTTTAACACGATCTTCATTTTTGTGTAGTAAAATTTTGTCTATCTCTTATGGTTTACCAGTTATGCAAAAGCCGTTCAAAATGAAGAATTCTTTTAGAGACATTCCCAGAAAATTCGAGATATACATTTTATTTGTCTTGAAAATATCTTAAACATATGATATTTTAATCAAAATCGTTAGAGCCATTTTTGAGAAAATTAAAATGTTCGAAAAATGTTCCATGTAAAGGGTAATCTGGGGAGGGGGAATTTCTTGAAAACCTTCGTGTCGCATCTCTGGAAGATACTGAACCTAAATACCAAGTTTGGTGTTTATACGACTGTTCGTTTCTGAGTTATGCTGTTCACAGACAGACACACACACACACCGACATGTTTACAAAAATGCTTTGTTTGGTTTCAGGGGGCCTCAAAACATATATTTGCGGTGAAATATCGCTATCGAATTTTTGGGTGGAATACAATACTTCCCCTACTTAACTACACGCAGTAGAGAAAGTAAAAAGGGGCTGAGAATAAGTATATGGGTAATATTTTGCAGACTTAAGAAGTCCATTATTTTCGATAAGACCTGAAGTGTAAGCGTTAGAACTTTTGTGTAGTTGATAATGTGATAGTTGTGCATCAGGGATTTTTTTTAAAGTTGTAAATATAGCCTATAATTTTCGGCATTAATTCTATAGCTCAAGTACACAAACTACTGGAAAAGGGGTGAAGTTTTGTGTGTAAGGGGATAACAGTTAAAGGCAAGTATTGCTTTTAAAATTTCCAGGTAGTGTATGAATGAAAATGAGAGCATACTTTTGTATGTTGTAAGAAACCTCTTATTTTTTGCTACGCCTTCTTGCACAATTGCAATACTTTGACGGTTTAAAATATCGTATGGGTAGTATTTTAAAGTTTAGGGTAGCCTGACGTTTGTACTAGATAGTTTAAAGAGTATTAATTTGTAGAGGTTGGAAATAAGATGACAAGCTTTTGAAAGTTGTAAGGTAGCTCAATTTTGCCTGATTGTAAAATCTAAGTGTAAAATTAAAAAATAAAATAAAATTGAGTTTTATTTGTGGATCCCTCTTTGAATTTTGTGATCCTTAGCATCTGAAGTAATAACTGCCCTAAAAGAAATAATAATAATCATCATAAGAAGAGCAATAAAGATAATATGAAAATTAGGAAAGGGGGAATAAAAAGGATAACCACAGATATTAAGAAAAGGACTGAATATAATAAATAAGAGAATTTAAATAAAAATAAAATGAATATAAGTAAAACGTATGAAACCGGGTATTTCAGAGCGGACAGGGACCAGCTGAAACCGTAGCAATTAGTAATGTTTCACGAGCAACCAGGGGAGGTCATTAGAAAGCACTTAGGCTACATAGAATTCGTGAGGGCAGGAAACAACCCTCGGGAAAGGGGTACAATAGACGGGAAGTCCCAGAATCAGTCCATTGCACAGAAAAATAAATCAGGGGATAATAAGGTGATAATGTCAAACGCGGAGAAGACTAACTTTCTAATTCTTGAGAACCAATGGAAGCGGAGAAAACGTTATAAAAATAACCAACTAGAATTATGAAGGTCACCTGCCTAGAAAAAATGTTGGACGAAAATAGAAAATGGGAGTAGACTAGAAAGTTATCTAGGACGGGAGAGCAAATTCAGACGGGTATCACACCACTACTTCGTGTCAAGCTAGTGTCAGGGAAGGTTGTGTTCCTCACTATGAGAACATATGCGCAGAAATGGGTGTAAATTCACAACGACTAAAACAATTTCTTTGAGTATTTATCTTGATAAGGGAGAATAGGAAAGGGGAAGTGTGTGAGTTTAGATTCAAAATTGTAGACGGGGTTGATAAGGCAAGTCTTGTGTGACAAGGATTCGAGAAGGGATTGTAGCAGTGTGGATTATCACATTAAAAGGCGAAAATGAAGGAGGAATTCCGAGTTTTATTCATCTCCTGTCCACTCTTCCTGAGAAAAGAGTCTCATAACCCAACCGACAATCCATTCTCTACCTTGAGCATCCGGCAAAATTTTAACCTTCTCCCGAATCAGCCACCAACCAACAAACCATCCCGCTACACGTGCCATTCTATATTGGGCGTGAAGGACCGGAAATTTTGTTCAGATGCCTCTTTATCGTATTGAGGTTCTTTCGCATGCCGTAAACCTACCGGCTTTACTTCCCTCCAAAGGAGGTCATACTAAGGGTTTTTTCCCGGAAAAATCCATCGTCCTCCGCTGGTTTTGAACCCGCGTCTTCGGGAACTATGGACTTCTATGATACCACTAGACCACGGAAAAGAGAATCCAAAGTGTAGGTATAGCTGTAGACAGAGGAGGTCACCTAGCGCACTGCGATCTACACAGATCTATTGTGTTTACCAACCCACAAGAGTAAGGGATGAAGTGAAGGAACCACAGGAGGCTACGTACTTCAAGTAGATAGGCCACAGAAATGACTGCAGGCAGAGAGGCGCGGAAGTTCCTAAAAGTTCCAGGTTCAAAGACCCGTCCCAGTGATGGATCTCCTTAGAGAGGGCGATGAAAGACCCTGTCGACTAAGAAGACTTCTAATGTCCTCGGGGAATACTCTTTCCTTTGAGCAACTTTACAAAGCTTTGTCAAAGTCATTCCAAATGTACTCCCTATTAAGTTTGAACGAAATACATATAAGAGTTATTGGGCGATATGAAAGGTTTAAGGGTTCGCAGTTATATAAAATTCAGTGAGATATAGAGAACTACATGCCTTCGTTTTATAACAAGGCCACAGTCGCCTTATATGCGTATCGGCCGAGACGGGAGTGATCTCGGTATTATACCACTGCACAGCAGCGGCGCAGGACGTATCAAGGCTACGTTTATCAGCTGTGATCTGTCTCAGACGTTGCTTTGTCTTCGTGTTGTGAAGTATTTCGACAACACGTGTGTTGTGTGTGATTTCATTAGGAATGTCATTCACCTATTAGTCCACATAAATGTTTGCCAACAAATACACGCTTGAACAGAGAATACATACGTGAAAACTCAATCATGTAGACAGGTGTGTAGACAATTTTAGCAGCAACTTCTTCGTCATCCAGTTCCAGTTAGAGACATTGTGAACTGTTTGGTCAATAAGTTTAGAACAAAAATAAAGTTTATTGGAACAATCCCCACACCATAGACGAACTTAAGGACAATATAAAATCATAAATTATGAACATCACGCAAGCAGAACTTATGCGTGTGAATGGTAATTTCATCCGACAATGTCAAAAATGTATTCGCGCAGATGGATCCACTTATAACAAGGTTAGTACTCATTACATATATGTTACTAACACTCGTGAGTAAGTAACGCGGGAGTTACTGAACGAAAACATCCGCAGTATAGTGTGCGGAGCAAGCATTCGCGCGGTCTGCGGCCTTTGCATTAAACGAAGGCACTGTTCAAAAAAGTAAAGATAGCGCGTGCAGATTCTTGGAATAACGGGAGCTCAAAACAGGTATAATCGTAGAAATTATGAAACAAATACGCTACAATACCTTGGATAAGTGATGACTTCCCTTTTTCTTCGTCCCCGTCTCCATTCAGAGGACCTCAAAACACGTCAATTGCAGAAATGTTGGAACGAATGCAATATTTTCTATGCATTGACTCAATGATACAAAAAAGTAATAATGCTCAAGTGGATGGCTCCCTTTTTCCTCACCCCCATAACCCCATTCAGGAACCTCGAAACAGGAGCATATTGTGGAACGAATACAATACTTCTACGCCTTGAGTAAGTGATAGAAAACGTAATAATGCAAAAGGGGATGGCTTCCATTTTCCTCAACCCTTAATCCCAACTTGGTACTAAATCAACTTTTGAATTAAGTTAATGTTTAAGAGCACGCTTTCTAAGAGCGCTTTAGAGTTTACTTTTCCTACGTAACATTAATCTCCTTTAAAAACAAGCAGGTTGCTTTGAAGGTACGTAATCTGTTTTACATTATTCACCACTTAAAGTTTACGTATCTCCTTCCTGCTAGGGGATTGTATTTTTCCTATCCTGCACCGCTCGAGGTTCAATAAATACTTTAATGCTGAACCCTTTTTCTCATTACAAAACGAGCCGCCGTTTGATAAATTGCCGGATGATGGGAAAACGTGTAATGATGTCTATTGTCTCCCCACAGGATAACATCTTTTGTTTTCTAGAATTAGCCTTTGTAGTAGAGCGGGTTCCAAACTGCAAGGGGAGTGATGAGTTGTGGGGACAGTCTATGCCTGCCGGGTTCGTTTCCTGACAACGAACAACATTACAGAGGAAGCTTAGCCAAATTTGAAAGCCTTTGTGTTTATAATTATTATTTGCTCTAGAATCAACTTCCATAAACTCAATATTTCCTGGAAGTACATACTTTGATTTCCGTGAAAGAATACCCATTTAGAAGAATCTGATGTGTTACACTCACATGACTTTCTCTACTCTTGTACAAACTATTTTTACAAACGTTTATTCTCCATATGCTTCATGTTAATCGAGATATCGAGAGGTTAATCTTATTTTAATTTTCTTGTAAATGCAAGGGAATTGGTAGGCTTTAAGGGATGGTCAAATATTATTTAAGAGCTGGTTGCTATGTCGAGTATTCCATTCTCTTTGCATTACCAGGACAAAAAAAAAAAGAATAACAAATTCCCATTTGCGAAAAAGTATAAGTATTGGAAAATTTAAGGGAATAACAAGCAATATATCGAAAATGATTTACTCAACAAAAAATGCATATGACATAAATTGTGTATTTTAACGCGATCTACATTTTTTGTGTAGTAAAATTTTTCTATATCTTATGGTTTCCCAGTTATGCAAAAGTCGTTCAGAATGAAGAATACTTTGAGCATTCCCAGAAAATTCAAGATATACATTTTATTTGTCATGAAAAGTATCTTAAATGTATGATGTTTTAATCAAAATCGTTAGAACCATTTTTGAGAAAATTAAAATTTTCGAAAAATGTTCCATGTAGAGGGTAATCTGGGGTAGGGATGATTTTCTTGAAAACCTTCGTGTCGCATTTCTGGAAGATACTGAACCTAAATACCAAGTTTGGTGTTTATCCGACTGTTCGTTTCTGAGTTATGCTGTTCACAGACACACAGACACACACGGACATGTTTCCAAAAATGCTTTTTTTTTATTCAGGGGGTATCAAAACATGTATTTCCGGTTAAATCTCTGTATCGAAATTTTGGGTGGAATGCAATACTTCTGCTACTTACTATACGTAGTAGAGAAAGTAATAATATACGCGTGTGTGTGAACCGCACTGGAAAACGAAAAGTGGTATAAGTACCAAACTTTGAATATATGATTATCAGGAAGAGATGGAAAAGTGAAGCGCAGGACACAGAAGGTGACCGGATCCGAGGCGACAGGCTAGGACGCAGGCGGATCTCTAACTCTCGAGAGGAATGCATGCTGACGCTAGCGGGATTCCCCTCTGCACACGCTTACCTTTCCCCCATGGAGAGTTCTCTCTGGGGACCCATCACGCACCGAACGCCAAGGCAGGCAGCTCCTCAAAGCAAGCTCCACCGGAAATGGAGGTATTTTATAATCCACCACAGCATTTGTCTACCCACCAGGGAAAACCGCGATAAAAAAACACTCCAAGGTCAGAGTCGACGGCTCACCGGGAGTCAAACCCGTGACATCCTTAATGTAAGCCTCACGCGTTGCCGTGAGCCTCTCGCTCGTTAAACTTGGTATTAGTACTAGTAATTTAAAGTTTCCTAAGATGTGACACTCCAAGAAAAAAAATGCGCCTAAACCACCATTATAAGGACGACACTGATTTTTGTTTAAAAAAATCAAACAGATTAATTTTAAAAATGTATATATTTTTTTTTCAAAATATTCCTCTATAACATAAGCACATTTTTGTATTCGATTAAATCATCCTTAAAGCTATAATGTCACTCTTCCTGAGGCACTCCACAAACCAGGTTTCTATAGTGTTCCACTGCTTCATTTGATGGGTGTAACGTTTTTCCACGCATTATATCTTCAATTTTTGGAAATGAAAAGAAATGAGGTACTAGGTTCCGGGCTGTATGGAGGAGGGTCCATGGTGCTGACGTTTAGGGCATTCAGATACTCAGTTGTTAGTTTTGCAGTAAGCGACGCTGTTTTGTCATAATTGAGGCAGTATTTTTAACACTTAAATGATTTCAGTCTAAACATCTAATATATAAAGTCAATAACAGCCCACCTTAATGCAATATGTGTATGTAACAATATATAAAAAGTGTGTATTATAGTCATTGTAAATTTTTATATTATTGTATACATGTGTAATAATCTTATGTGAATGTATTACATAATTTAATAATGTAGGAGCTGTGAGAATAATAGGTTAAAAGTTGCGAACAATGAGGTATATTTGAGGCAATAATGAGTAAGAAAGTTTAATAATGCTACTTTTCATTATTGGAAACAATAATGTAATTTTTGAGACAGTTCATAAAATAGCCAATCAACAACCAGAAAAAAGCTTAAGTTAAATAAAGGCATTCTATTGAATTAGGAATAGCCATTCAGAGACTTGAAATACAGAAATTTACAAATGTGGCGGTAGAAATAAAGTCAGTTGCTTGTAGACAGTGTTCATAACTGGACGCGTTGGTTGTAGACAGACGCGAGACATGTCCTCAAAAAAAATGTAATACGTATTCAGTGTGAGACGAAAATAGTTTACGTGTTAAAAAGTGTAAGTAATTTACAAAAGAATCTCACAGTTCTTTATAAAAGTGAAGTGTTATTTAAATCATGTCAAGCATTCATAAATGGAGTGAAGAAAAACTTACAATATGTGTAAGCCTGCATTCTTCAGTCGCACTACAACCCTGCAAAGAGAAACATGTCTCTAACAATAATACTGACAGAGCCGAGGCAAACATAAATATAATATTTAAAGAAAAAGTCAAATTACAAAGTTAATATTTTTTTAAACATTTGGGACAAAGGCCACCGGAAACTTCTTACCATACGTGCGGTTACAACTAGTTCAAATCGGCTCCCCAACAGTCGAAATACAATACAATACTTACTTAAAACTGGCTGACCATACGTGAAGCAACAACCAACTTCAAATTGGCTCCCAAAACGTGGGGTAAACAATTCAGCAAACTAAACCACTTCATGATGTAACATTATTTTTCCTTTTCATCACATTTTTCATGGTTTAAGCCCTTGGCTTGTTCCGGTCTCATTATTTAAACTGTTCCATCCATCTTCTTTTAGGTCTGCCGATGTTTCTTTGGCCTTTTGGTGTATATCTTAAAACCAACTTCGTATAACGGCTATCATCCATCCTCTCCACAAGTTGTTTCCAGTTGTTTTGATTTTATTTAATTCTTTGTAGTACCTAATTTGAAGATTCTTAATTCTTTACGTATGGCTTCACTTCTACTTCTGTCTTTTAAAGTATATCCTGCTACATGTCTTAAAACGCGCATCTCTGCTGCTTCTATCTTTCTTTCCATTTGTTTTGGTCATTGTGCAACATTCGGATCCATACATTAACACTGAAACAGCCATCACTTTATAAAATTTTATTTTTGTCTCTTTCTTGGTATTTTTTTAAATTTCATTTCATGCTGCCGCATATTAGATTGAATTTATTAATTCGTCATTTTTAATTTCTCTACTACGTATAGTAAGTAGGGGAAGTATTGTATTCCAACCAAAAATTCAATACCGAGATTTCACCGGAAATACATGTTTTGAGACCCCCTAAATCCAAAAAAAAGCATTTTTGGAAACATGTCCGTCTATGTGTGTGCCTGTGAACAGCATAACTCAGAAACGAACACTCGGATAAACACCAAACTTGGTATTTAGGTTCAGTATCTTCCAGAGATGCGACACAAAGGTTTACAAGAAAATCCCCCCACCCCAGATTACCCTTTACATGGAACATTTCTCGGAAATTTTAAGTTTGTCAAAAATGGCTCTAATGATTTTGATTAAAATATAATATGTTTAAGATATTTTCATGACAAATAAAATGTATATCTTGAATTTTCTGGGAATGTCTCCAAAATTATTCTTTATTGTGAACGACTTTTGCATAACTGGTAAAGCATAAGAGATAGACAAACTTTTACTACACAAAAAATGTAGATCGCGTTAAAATACACAATTTATGTCCTATAAATTTTTATGTTGAGTGAATCATTTTCGATATATTGCTTGTTATTCTCTTAAATTTTCCAATACTTATACTTTATCTCAAATGGAAATTTGTTATTTCTGGTAATGCAAAGAGAATGGAATACTCCACATAGCAACCAGCTCTTAAAATAGCTGACTATGGCTTAAAGACTACCAATTCCCCTTGCATCTACAAGAAAATTAGCAATAAGATTAACATCTCAATATCTCGATTAACATGAAGCATGTGGAGAATAAGCGTTCGTAAAAATAGTTTGTACAAGAGGAGAGAAAGTCATGTGAGTGTAACACATCAGGGTTTTCCTTTTCCTTTCAGATTTTCAGGGACTTTTTGAAAACTTTGGGGCAAACATATATTTGAGAATTAATCGGTCGTAACGGCACGTCTAATTTCTAATGCTATAGTAGCAATATGGTGCATTTAAAAAAAAAACTAGCAACAATCTTCTTACAAGCACTGCGAATTCCTGGGGCTTTTGTAGGCTAAGGTTCTGTTTTCGAAAGAGCCATTGGACAGATTGAGCTTTCTTTTCAGGATCATAACAATAAATTCAAGATTTATCACCAGTAACGATATTTCAAACCAAATTTGAAGTACCGCCTTGGAATTTTTCCACAGTTTTTCTGTATCAATCAATACCTTGTTATTTTTGATCGAGAGTCAGTTTATGTGGAATCCATCAATAACAAAGTTTTTTCATGCCTGTTGAATATAAATGTTTTGTATTTGACTCATTCTGATACCCAATTTTGCCCCAACAAACTCACAAGATGTCCGTCGATCCTCTTCAAGCATTACTCGAACAGTGACAATATTTTAATCAATAAAAGCAGCTCTTGGGCGTCCTTCACGAAATTCGTCGCTAAAGCTACTTGTACACGATCAAGTTTTTGTCAAATTCAATACATTACAAGACTTTTCAAGAGTGTAACAGCTTCACAACTTTTCTTGTCAAATTGCTTCCGATACTTTTAAAGTCTTGAAAGCAAATAAGGACATCCTCTAAACGATCAAAGATTTGACAATGATTCGATGGCTTTAGCCAATGAAATACGAGTATTTACAGTGCGTTACGAAATCTGCAACATGGTGGAAGACGAAAAGAAAACAAAAATGGCTACCCGGCCAAGGCATGTCGTATAGGTTATACCTATGCTAGCCATGCGCATATGTTTACAACTCCGTGGATTACCACAAGATGTAGTAGATGAAGGCATTTATGAAGAAATAATTACCAGGCAGATTTCCGAACTAAGTATACATTAATGCAACGATATATAGTGTGGTTAACCTATCAGTTGGTGTTATTTCCATTGTATTCCATAATCGTAATGAGACTTCATTGGATATAATACGTGAAAATGTTACATAATATTAGAAAAGAACAGTATTTCATTGTAAATTAAAATACCGTAACGCAAATAGTATATTGATTTGTGCGTGATAAATGATTTATTAATATGTTCTGAAGAGTTTCAGTTTGCAAAAAGACAACTTGGAAATGCACGTTTATAACATTGTCAGGTCTTGTCCAATATTGTCACATACTGAAAAATCTGATGTGTTAAACTCACATGACTTTCTCTAATCTTGTACAAATTATTTTTACAAAGGCTTATTCTCCATATGCTTCATGTTAATCGAGATGTCCAGATGTTAATCTTATTGCTAATTTTCTTGTAGATGCAAGGGGAATTGGTAGGCTTTAAGCTATAGTCAAATATTTTAAGAGCTGGTTGCTACGTGGAGTATTTCATTCTCTTTGCATTACCAGGACAAAAAAATGAACAACGAATTTCCATTTCAGAAAAAGTATAACTATTGGAAAATTTATGAGAATAACAACCAATATCTCGAAAATGGTTCACTCAACAAATAAAATGTGTATGACATAAATTGTGTATTTTAACGCGATCTAAATTTTGTGTGCAGTAAAATTTTGTCTATCTCTTATGGTTTACCAGTTATGCAAAAGTCGTTCACAATAAAGAATCCGTTTGGAGACATTCCCAGAAAATTCAAAATATACATTTTATTTGCCATGAAAATATCTTAAACATATGATATTTTAATCAATATCGTTAGAGCCATTTTTGGGAAAATTAAAATTTTCGAAAAATGTTCCATGTAAAGGATAATTTGGGTTGGGGGATTTTCTTGAAAACCTTCGTGTCGCATCTCTGTAAGATAGTGAACCTAAATACCAAGTTTGGTGTTTATTTGACTGTTCGTTTCTGAGTTATGATTTTCACAGACACACACGGACATGTTTCCAAAAATGCTTTTTTGGATTCAGGGGGTCTCAAAAGATACATTTCCGGTGAAAGCTCGGTATCGAATTTTTGGGTGGAATACAGTACTTCCCCTACTAACTATACGTAGTAGAGAAAGTAAAAAGACAACTTGTAAATGCACGTTTATGACATTGTCAGGTCTTGTCCAATATTGTCACATATTAAAAAATGTTTGACAATTTTTCTTGTAAACCCTTAAATGACAAACATTTTTCATCGTGTACAAGGGACTTTAGAAAAAAACGTTCACTTTTGAATTCGGTATACCAATTATAAATTGTTGCCTTAGATGGAGTTCTTCGCCAAATGCATTTCTAAGCCGATCTTTATATTGTTTATGTGTAAAATCGTAAAAAAAAAACATACCCCGAAAATGCTCTCTAGTCAAATTCACTTTGGGTGAACACAAAATATTTAAAAGATTATAATTAACAAACTATTAGAGCTAATCCAACTACACAATCGACTCGCAAAACCTTAGAAAGTACCTGTCAAATATAAACAAATTTAATTTGCCTTTGAAGCATGGCACACTAAAACTTTTCAGTGTCGTCCTCGTTCATAGAAAATATTTCTTAGTTTTGATAAACCTAAGAATGGCTCTAAAGATAATTAAAATGTAATATGTTTTCAGATATTTGGGTGACGAATAAATTGTATACCTTAAAAGTTCTATAAATAGCCTGTACATTCCTCTGCATTTTAATTAAATGTGTATGATTTTTGTATAAATGGTAAACTATAAGTGTTATACATAAAAATTTAGATGATATTAACATATATTTCGACAAAATGTTTTGTCTGCAAACGTTTATGGAATATTAGGGAAAGGAAAATAAAATAAGGAAAAACATTTCTAACGAAAGGTGTACATAAATCACAGCAGCTTATAAAACCAAAGGGGAATTCGGAGGAAAGGCACACATTACATTCGTTTTCTGTTGCTAATCGGCTAAAGCGATCCACTAACCAGTTCCGTGTATTGTAGAGATTTCTATAATGTCTCTGGTATATAGGCACTTGTTTTAAAACCTGGAATGGAGTTCACATAATATGATTATATACGAGCGTGTATGTAATGGTGACCGCTTGGCTCTGCGGATTTGTTCCCAGCGGTCTGTCTGTCTATCCCTGGAAACGCAGGAAGATTAACTGCCTGGACATTTGCTTTCATTGCGCAACGGTTGAAATGCATAGAGTAGCGTTTTGTAAAATCATCAGCCATGCGAATATTTTAGTAATAAAGCTCATCCTCGCTTACTCGACTCCATCAGGACTGCATGGCACAAGTCAATTTAGTACTCGGAAACAACTTGGTTACCCCTCACTTGGCGAATATACATTTCATCACTGAATGTGTAATTAAAGAGAGAAATCGAAATTATTGCTATAGACTGTCGAGTCTCAAATTCGGACATAAATATAAGACTGGGTAGTTAATGTACGTAATTAGCGAAATTAAGGGAGCTAAACTATGAAACTTGAAAATCCTTTAATTTGGTGCTTTGCCAGCTATTTGTGATATATTCTATAACTATTTTTTAAATTTTCAGATCAATTTATTTAATAGTTACTGAGAGAAGGTTCTACATTTTAATAATCTAAAGAAAATCTCAGTTGTACTACAGTTTTCAAAATGTTGGAACCAGCTTTCGATTTTTAAATTCCAAATATCTGTTCATCAAAGTTATGTATCGTTTAAGGCTTAAAATAAAGAACAAGCTACATAAGGACACTGCTGCTACACTATACTATACGTACGCTCGCAACTTCGGCGTTCAGCTACGATCGGACTGCCACTCTAGTGTTATCTTATGAATGAGATCACCAAATAGCGATAAACCTGCACTGCTAGTTAAGGGTTTCGTAAGCCATTTAATTTTCGTCTGCACTATAACTATACTCTGTATTTTTAGTGCCTCAAAATGCGACTTTCCAGGCATAAAGATACATATATATTATCATAGTAATATGGAGATATAAAATAATAAAGGATATTATTTGGTAGATATCATTAGTGTTTCCTCTTGACAAAGTTACAATCAGCGTGAGTCGAATGTTTTCAAAAAGCAAAGAATGAATAATGCACTTTGCTTTATTCCTCATGTGTTATTGTTTCCCCCATCCAGTTTGCTTTCTTTTTTGATGACACCTTTGGAGATCAATTCATTCGTTACCTTCTTTTATCTTATGTACTACTGTTTTTGAATACCCAGTAGCCTTAACTGTGCATTTTATTGTCTTAATACTCATTTCAATTAATAATCTCACACATTCGTTATTTATTTGCGTTTCTATGTACTTTCCCAGTACTTCGTCTTTTCCTAGCTTCCTTCATAACTATAAATATTTACGTAAAATATTTAATAAATAATATTCATAACACTTCACAGTGTATAAACGTACACACTTCCTTACAACTGACATTAACCTAAGCTGCATTCTACCTCGTGCCTGGCGCCTGTTAGTTAAATATATATGTCTTTTGTTTTTCATGTACAATGAATGCAACAAGTTACAGATTTCCGGATTTTTTTAAAAAGATGTCTCCAACCCTCCTCAGAGTTTTCTCTCGCTTGGTCTCCGTTGAAAACCGATTAACAAAAAGGTTTCTCGCTGGCTAAATTTTCAGCTATATAGATATAGAATTTTCCAAAAATATTTAGTTTAAAAAATTATAACGCTCATCTCATTATTTTACTCTTGCTAAGAAGAACATAATGTTACGTTATACCCTCCTATTTATCACTTACTGCGTGATAAGTATAGAAGCAGGAAATAATGACTGTTACTGAGACTCGTTTTCTTTAGAAATTTGTGCCCACGAAAATCTATAAAGATTCCAAAAAAGAACCTAATAGAGAAAAATATTCTGTATAGGATAATGTGTTCAAGTGTGAAATTTTCAACAACTGAGTATTTACAACATAATATTAGCGTCAGCGTGTGTGTAGGAAGGTACGAAGCTAGTGGCAACAGGTATTCGTTAGATAGAGATAGAAACATTTCATTTACCTCCATACTGTCTTCTAAGGTTGAGACAATCCATAACATGAATTGCTTTAGAAAACAGAGGTTATCTGGCTGATTCCCCCACCTTCTACAGGAAATGGATTCTGAGCCAGCTAGCGCGTAGTTGGTTGGTGAGAGGAAGGTAAAAGGTGGTAGTGGTGGTAGTAGTAGTGGTAGAATATTAATTGCATAAAACAGTCGCATGGGTCATAAGACCGTACATGCTCTCTAGAAAAATATCTGGCCTGTATACGTTACTTGCAGAATTGACCAGAAAACATCTATTTTTATAATCAGCACGCTATATACATACATATAAAATTGAAAAATATTCTGAATCACACACAAGTGCTCAAGCACCACATATATTTAAAGAAAATTTACATAAACAGCTTAACTCTTAGTACACGTACTTCAATTAAGTATTGCCCAAGCTTGGGCAGTTTTGTCTGTTTAGAATCAAGTCCCAGCATGCTGCCCTGCTCCCATCATATCGAACTACTATTGGAATATGGGTGGGAACCTCCAGAATGCCCTGCACACAACTGGCTTCATCGAATCTCCTGGAAGGCACCACTCGGGCTTACCATGAAGGTGATAGCTCAACATAGCCAGCGTCTGAAGGGGATAATCCATGAAGCAGACATAGGTTAATATAAACCCTTTTAATCTTCCTATCACCATCTTCCTCATCTCACTAATACAAGATTTCTCCTGTCATACTCGAAGTAAGCTAGGACCTCCGCTTGGAAGTCTTCAACATCTCAACGCACTGCGGGTATTCAGAACATCGTCTCTGCACTCCAAGCCCGCGAGCGGACAACACACGCCAGGAGCGCATCACCGTGTGCTGCACGCCATAGAAAAGGCGCTCGCAGACATGGAGTCTTGCGTAGTAGCCTCTCTGACCAACACTCAACTACAAATAAATCAGCTTGTGGAACTTCACCGGCCAGAACTACCACTGATGTCTCCAGAAAGGCCACAAGATATGCAAGCAGCATCTTCTGCCATGCTGAACTTCATCATTCACAGGTCGCAGAACTCTGGAAGCCACCGCAGCCTTCAATCCCACAGCCAGCTACCAAAGAGAGCTCCACTTTACAGTGGTGCATGCAAGAATCTCCAAGTCGCGAACCAATAGTGGCCTCTGACGAGGCTTCAAGGCACATTATTGATCTAACAGAGTAAACATAAGTACTTTTTTATAGATAAATAGGTCATATAAAAGCAAAAATCTGTATAAACGTTAAAATATTCAAAACAAAGTGATTTTAATTACGTTGGATACATTGTGTCATGCATTAATAACAGAGAAAATGCAAAATAAATAATATTTGGTGCAATAAAATAACTTTTATAAACTGTAATAGAACAGTGAGGCAATATTTTATATCACAACACTGTGAATGCCAGAGTGATTGTAGTGTAAATTAATATTATTGTATAACAATGACTTTAGATGTTTGTTAGCCATAGGCATTGTTAGGAAATGTTACACGGCCTCACTGAAACTGACAATAGAAGTGGGTAACAATAGACCGAGGGGGTGAGTTGTTTATCATTAAGAAGAGACAAACAAATGACGTCACGGTAGCGTGCCTTTGTTTAGAAATGGAGGGAATATCTTCCCTAGAGCATATATGTTAGTACTAGTGATTGGCTGACAAAACAGACGCTAATGTTGGCGCGATTTGTTAACCAATAGCAGCTCTATTATAATGTTTAGGCATATCGGGAAGAAGGAGTATACATTCTCGAGCCATACGCAAGCTTCGCGCAGTTCTAAAGAATCATTCACGAGGAACACTTCGCGCAGTTCTAAGGAATCTCTCGTGAGGTGCGCGTCATAAGATATGAAATATGCGGCAACTAATACGACAGCAATTGCATTTGGAAATACCACAGTTTCAGTCAGGCGTGTATAAAGATTAAAGATGTGAATTATTAATAAACTTTGATGGCAATAAAAGTGTGAAAACAAATTATTTTATCAGTGTTATCCTTTAGTAAGAACTCCTTTCCGTTTTCACGCCTCCTCAGAGATACTTGCTTAACTGAGTAATAATAGCTAGACGGAGGACAAAGAAACCAAACTTTAAAATAATAAAACAGTAACAGGCGCCCAGCAATTAAGATAACACGAGCCGATTACCGCGACAACAGCTATCTTGAAACTTTATAATGCAATGGCTATTTCACCTTACTGAACGCCTCATAGTAGAAAATGATAGAGATTTCCGAGATGAGGTTTTGAGATATGTGGTGGGGTTACAGACTTTTGGATAAGAAAGGAACGAAAAAATTGTCTACGCACCTGTCTGTTATGTGTATGTGAACGTAAACATTCTTTGTTGGGGCGTGAAATTTTCAGTAGGAATTTCAGTGCACTAATAAGAAAATATAATGTAATTCACGCGCAACATAAATATCTTGAATAAACGTTCACTTTTGAGTTTCATTATGAAGAAACTCTAGTCTTTACAGCTCGAACAGAAGGTAGCAAGCGGCACAGTATAATACAGCTGATAAATGTAGCCTTGAGTGGGTCTATCACGGCTAGTGCATTAACAGAACATACCGAGGTCACTGCAGTGCAAGCAAACTACGCATATACGTGATCTGTGGTCCAGCATAAATAAAAGGCATCTTACATGCTGAAAAACGTCGAATCTACGAGGCTAATATACCATGCTACCTTCAGAAGTACAATGTATGATCAATTGGAATTATTGGACTGATGATTGGGGCAAAAGGGACCATACCTAAGCACTTAGCACAGTTTTACAAAAAGTTTAATCTCAAGGCCAATTTTATGTACAAGACTGTTGTAGTTTTGTCCTTAAACGAACAAGTTGGCGCAGGCAATATTGCGTGAGATTTGCATTCAGGAGACCATGGTTTCGATTCCCGTGACCGACCAAGGGTCCTTTCCGGGTCACTAGGCGAATGCTGGGAAAGTTTATTACATCATTCTAATTCCCTGTGCCTCCATTTCTCCTCATTTCTCATTTCACTTCACCTTTTATCTGCTTCGTAGTTTTACGGTTGCAAGTGTCGGCAGGAGCCTTAGCATTGTATGACAGGGAAAAGGATACTCTCTGTAACACTTCGTCATCCATAATGGGGCGGTCTAACAGTCCCGGGTCCCCCATTAGGGTGTGCAAGCCTGAAGGTAGAGAGGAGCCATTGCACCAGCTGCTACCGGAGAGTTTAAACCTGGAAAATGTAGGGGTTCTGCCCTATGCTCTATCTGCTTCCTAATCCGGCTACTTGCACCATACCTCCCTCCCGGGAGCGCCCTGAGGTCGACGGTCCCCCCTCCGGGTCGCACTTCATTTTGACTTTAAAGATTCTCAGAAACTAAATTATCAGATTAATTTGATCTTTCCCGAATATAATTTTTTCCCGTTTTTAATAAGGACCTGGTTTTATTTCATTGGTAAATATTTTTTGTCTCCTTTTTTATATATATTTAATCATTTGCAAAATATTAAGTTTATCATTTTGGTAGTCCCACTTTTATAAAAGCTAAAAGTGTATACGTAATGTAAATTTATCGGTGAATGGGAGTTTGTGTTATACGTAGATATTTGTCAAACTGTGCACGGGTGATATTTCTGTAATAATTTGCATAACTTAGAAGATCAAACATGAGGTCTCTTGTAATCAAAGATAGGCGTCCACATTGCGCTTCGCTGCATACTGATGTTCTCAGTGAAACAAAAACATATTTTCCATCGCTGGAGAATACAGGAGGGAATTTGAAGCGGCTCCGAAAGGACACAAAAGGTGCCGTGATAAATACCAAAACCATGACGGACTTTTTAAATACGAATTTAAGCTTTAGCTGTTTTGATTTCGGTACAGCAGAGTTTAGTGAATGTAACTGGCTGGATGTTTTAATTTCCGGAACATCTGAGCCCGGTTGAGGGTGGAATATCTCAAGGGAAATTCAATAACAAGAGAATATAAGGTTGCATGAAGAAGGTCGCTTATCAGACGTGCTCGAGACAGGCTTCCCTCAACAAACACAATCTTTCCATCTAGCTCTACCCTTAATTAATCACCGCCCAGTGGTACATTGTCTCCGAGTTGAGAGACGTGCAGCGTTTACAAATCAAATCCAAGCTTTTTGTTAGTCTATCTCGACGATTCATCAGGCTGCAGGAAACAAAACCATGATAGGTAATATTTCAAATCCTTAGTAACAGCTTCTCGCTTGTTTTTTACTCCTGCAAATTGGCGACGTTTTTTTGTTTCTTTGTTTGCTACCTCCTATTAGTGTTCCTTGCATCCTGTTTGCTTCTAACTTCTCTAACATACTAGGTAGGGAAGGTAAGGTATTCCACCGAAAAATTCTATATCCTGATTTCACTGGAAATACATGTTTTGAGGCACCCTAAATCAAAATAGTGCATATTTGGAAACATTTCCATGTGCGTTTGTCTGACTGTGAAAGTTACTCAAAAACGAAATGCCGGATAAATACCAAACTCGGCATTTAACTTTAGTTAAATTTTAGGAATACAACATGAGGCAGTATTTTATATCACAATACTGTGAATGCCAGAGTGATTATAGTGTAAATTAACATTATTGTATGACAATTATTTGAGATGTTTGTTAATTATAAGAATTGTTAGGAAGTAAGTTTACACGGCCTCACTGAAACTGACAATAGAAGTGGGTAACAATGAGCGAGGGGGTGAGTTGTTAATCAATTAGAAGAGACAAACAAATGACGTCAGAGTAGCGTGCCTTTCTTTAGAAATGGAGGGAATATCTGCCCTAGAGCATATGTGTTCGTAATTTTGATGGGATATAGAAATAGACGCTAATGTTGGCGCGCTTTATTAACCAATAGCAGCTCTGTTGTAATGTTTAGGCATATCGGGGTGAGGGAGTAAAAATTCCATGCCAGAGACGGGTAACGCGCAGTTTTACAGAATCATTCACAAGGCAAACGTCGTACAGTTCAACAGAATCATTTGCGGGTTACACATCACACAGTTCTACAAAATCTCTCGCGTCGTAAAGTTAGTTAAAAGATGTGAAATACGTGAATTAATAATGTGCGGGAAATAAGTGATAATAGTTACATTAGTAAATACAACAGTTTCAGTCGGGCGTGTATCAAGAGTAAATATGTGAAATTAATAAAGTGTGACGGCAATAAAAGTGTAAAAACAAATTCTTTTATCAGTGTTATCTTTTAGTAACAACTCCTTTCCGTTTGTACACCCTGTTCAAGAGATTTGCTCGACTGCGTAATAATAGCTAGCCGGAGGACAAAGAACCCAAATTCAAAATAGTAAAACAATAACAGGCGCTAAGCAAATAAGATAACACGAACGATATCGCGACAAATATGAAGATTTAAAAGAAAATCTCCCACCCCAAACTTTTCCGAAAATGTTAATTTTCTAAAAAATGGCTCCAACGATTTTGATTAATAATATATTAAAGATATTTACATGAAATATAAAATGTATATCTTTAATTTTCTTGTAATAGCCCAGGATGGCCTGTTCATTCGGAAGGAAGTTCATATAATCTTGTACAGCTTGTAAACGTTAAGCGTGATGCAGTAATTTGTATCACAAATTACTTAAATGTAAATAATGATTGTAATATGAATATGCATTTTTATGTGACATTGATTTCAGATGTTTATTGATTGTAAATATTGTTGGAAAGTAAATTTATAAGGCTTTACTGAAACTGTCAATAATAGCGCAATAATGCAGCGAGGGGGTGTGCTGTTTATCATTATTGGAAACGAGGAAGTTACGTAATGTTGCGCGTTTTCGGTAGAAACTTCTGGAATGTGTCCTCCCTAAAGCATATGTATTTATAATTTTCATTGGATATTAAAATAGACGCTAATGTTGGTGCGTTTTATTAGCCAATTGCAGTTCGGTTATAATCTTTAGGCGTATCTTGATGCAGGCGTATAAATAGGGTAGGTTCGAGGTAGCTTTCCCCCAGTTCATCAAAATTCCTAGCACATTACACGTCGTCAGTCAGTCCTTCTGTTCGCCGAAAGCATTCATACATTACACGTCGTATTCAGGGCAGTTCATCAAAATTCTTAGTGCAATACACGTCGTCTTAAGTTCGTCAGTTCATCAAAAATATTTGTATGAGATACGTCGGCTATAGATTCACAAGTTACGAAAATCTAAAGTATTATAAAGTTAATTATACACAAAGTTGAAATACGTGAATTAAAAGTGATCAGTAAGAAGTATTTTAACAGTTTCAGTTTGGCGAGTATCTAGATCAATATGTAAAAGTGATAGTGAACGTGTTCGACAATAAAAATTATAAAACAAATTTCTTCATCAGTGTAATTTTTGGATAAAAGATTCCTTTCCGTTTCACAACCTGTATAGAGACACATGTTCGACCCAAGCCAACAGGATAATAGCTAGCCGGAGGACATTTGAAATGAAATCAAACGAACACTAACACTGATGCAAATTGCTAACACAAGATGGAGCTACAAACCGAACAAATGAATGACGTCACAAGATGGCTTCAACACTGATGTAAACAAACATTTGTAAGTAATACCGTTACAAATTGGCTCCCATACGTGGGGCAGTTAAAATTATGTAACCAAACAAAACAAAAGCAGCACAATATAAGATCTTCAAGTTATAATAACTTACGTAAAACATATTACGTAATCATTATGACATCTCGCCAATTGGCACCCAGAACGTGGGGCACGATAACCAGGAAAGGAACACGATGACCAGGAAAGAAGCATAGTGACCAGGAAAGGAACACGATAACCAGGAAAGGAACACGATGACCAGGAAAGAAGCATAGTGACCAGGAAAGGAACACGATGACCAGGAAAGGATCAGAATTAACCAGGAAGAAGTGAGATGACCAGGAAGGGGCGAATGCAGCAGTGAAATGATCTACAAGACGGAGATTCAAGAAACAACTAGAGGAGCGACAAACGCTCATAAGTGGACACAAAAACATCGAGATTCATCATAATACAACGCAGAAGCGACATACAAATCTAGGAGAAAGGGGCAGGAAGCTGGACATCAAAGTAACAGCAACAGACAACATCACAAAGGTCAGAGTATCGTAATTTTTTTTTAGAAAACAAAAACAATGGCTACTAATAATATTGAAGAAACAATGATGGAAGGGGATAGTGTAACAGTTAGCTGTAATTCAATACAGGTTACAAAAAAAGCTCAAACGATGTAGTATTGGAGGGAGGAAATGTTAGTGCAGGAAGTGAGAATATAATAGCAGGAAATATTAATTCTGATACTAGTATGATTATGGAAATGCTGAAAAAGATTAATAAGAATATTTAAAAGAATTATAGGGAAACGAGGGAATATATTAGTAAGAAAATAGATCAGAGTTTTATGGAATTGAGAGAAGATATAAAAAAAGATCATAGGAAATCAATTGAAGATATTGGTAGGAGTAATGAGATATTAGAGCAAAAAGTAGATCAAAGCAGGGAAGAAACTGAAAAGAAAGTTATGAAGCTAGATAGTAGTATGCCAAAAATGAGAGATGAAAACGAGGAAGTAATAGCAAATGAGATAGGAGAAGTTTCAAAGAAAATGCTAGACATGAGCAGGGAAATAGATAACAAAGAAAGTGAGGTTAATACTAAAAGTAAGGTTAATGTAGAATGCACAGAGTTAGGAAGTCAAATGAGTAGTATTTCAAGTGAGCTAAGAGAGATGAAAGAGGTTATGAATGTAGATGTAAATGAGGTGCAAGTTAATTTCCGAGGGAAAATATCAAAAATACAGAATGAGACAGTAATGCAAAGAAATAAATTGTACCAAGATGTTCAAAATGAAAACTCCAGTCCAGTACAGTTTAGTACAGATTTGTCAAAGTATTCTCAAGTTAAAAAGATAGCAGATGAATTGAAAATGAAAGTTGTTAAAAGCTGTGTAGTTCAAGAGACTGTAGATTGTTTTCAAATGTTATCATGTGATGAAATTTCAAATGAATACAATAGGTTATTCATGAACAACAATTTGAAGGTTAGGTTACGGCTACGAGTAATGTTTAGCCACACACAATTTGATCCAGGAGGGTAAATAGCGATGAGATGTAAAGTAAATGCTGGATAGTTAAAGATGACTTGCAGAGAAATGTATTGGAACGTAAGAGGGTTAATTATTTATATATGTCATTTGAAAAGAGAAATAAATTATTAAAAAAAGAGAAATGTTTAAAAAAAAATTAAATTTTTAGTAACTGTAACAACATTTGAAAATTAAGAATGTAAAGATTGAAACTTAATATGATATTAAAGTAAAAGTACATAAATACTATTCCAAGAGTATTGTTAAGATAAAGCACAAAATAATAAAAATTGGTAAAACTAATTAAAAACAAATATTTATGTAGTAAACAGAACATGTGAACCATTGCGTAGATTTAAGAGATGTAAATATATTTTGTAAAGGGTGAATATTTTTAGTAAATATCTTTAAACAATTACAAAAATCTTAAATGTATAAATTTTTGTCAACAACTTAAGAAAGTAAACAATTTGGTAACAGTAATTAAATAATTTAGGGTAAAGTATTTGCTATAAAAAAATTTGTGCTGTCAGATTAATATCTAAATTAATTAAACCAGAGCCAGTAAGTAGTGGCGAGATAAAAAAAAACATATGTCGTGTGTTAAATACGTGTGAAGTGTTAAGTGAAAGTGATAGCGTGTGTTCCAAGATTTAGGAGACTAAAAACCCAATTATAAAATTTCCAAACAAGTTGTAAATATTTATAATTATGTTTCTAGTGGGGCATATGATGCAGTAATTTGTATCACAAATTACTTAAATGTAAATAATGATTGTAATATGAATATGCATTTTTATGTGACATTGATTTCAGATGTTTATTGATTGTAAATATTGTTGGAAAGTAAATTTATAAGGCTTTACTGAAACTGTCAATAATAGCGCAATAATGCAGCGAGGGGGTGAGCGGTTTATCATTATTGGAAACGAGGAAGTTACGTAATGTTGGCGCGTTTTCCGTAGAAACTTCTGGAATGTGTCCTCCCTAAAACATATGTATTTATAATTTTCATTGGATATTAAAATAGACGCTAATGTTGGCGCGTTTTATTAGCCAATTGCAGTTCAGTTATAATCTTTAGGCGTATCTTGATGCAGGCGTATAAATAGGGTAGGTTCGAGGTAGCTTTCCCCCAGTTCATCAAAATTCCTAGCACATTACACGTCGTCAGTCAGTCCTTCAGTTCGCCGAAAGCATTCATACATTACACGTCGTATTCAGGGCAGTTCATCAAAATTCTTAGTGCAATACACGTCGTCTTTAGTTCGTCAGTTCGTCAAAAATATTTGTATGAGATACGTCGGCTATAGATTCACAAGTTACGAAAATCTAAAGTATTATAAAGTTAATTATACACAAAGTTGAAATACGTGAATTAAAAGTGATCAGTAAGAAGTATTATAACAGTTTCAGTTTGGCGAGTATCTAGATCAATATGTAAAAGTGATAGTGAACGTGTTCGACAATAAAAATTATAAAACAAATTTCCTCATCAGTGTAATTTTTGGATAAAAGATTCCTTTCCGTTTCACAACCTGTATAGAGACACATGTTCGACTCAAGCCAACAGGATAATAGCTAGCCGGAGGACATTTGAAATGAAATCAAACGAACACTAACACTGATGCAAATTGCTAACACAAGATGGAGCTACAAACCGAACAAATGAATGACGTCACAAGATGGCTTCAACGCTGATGTAAACAAACATTTGTAAGTAATACCGTTACAAATTGGCTCCCATACGTGGGGCAGTTAAAATTATGTAACCAAACAAAACAAAAGCAGCACAATATAAGATCTTCAAGTTTTAATAACTTACGTAAAACATATTACGTAATCATTATGACATCTCGCAAATATATGAAGATTTAAAAGAAAATCTCCCACCCCAAACTTTTCCGAAAATGTTAATTTTCTAAAAAATGGCTCCAACGATTTTGATTAATAATATATTAAAGATATTTACATGAAATATAAAATGTATATCTTTAATTTTCTTGTAATAGCCCAGGATGGCCTGTTCATTCGGAAGGAAGTTCATATAATCTTGTACAGCTTGTAAACGTTAAGCGATATACGAAAACATACCACACAAGAAAAGTAGTTCTCCTTTAAACACACCATTTACTTAAAATAAGCCACTTATGAGATATTCGTTATTAAAGGTTCGAATTGTTCAATATGCAGTGGATTGCTACTACACTACTGTGAGCCAAACTTGAAGGGGTCTAATTTTTATAGCTGTTACACCACTATTAGGCACTAATTTGCGGGAGATTGTTTCTAGGTGTGTTCGCCCCACGTACGATACAAAGCTTCGTAATGCCTTACCCTTTGTTTTAAATGTCACAGAATCTCTTGAACCTATTTGATTTTCAAGCAACGTTGTTGATCTGTGTTCAAAGAATGATCTATTCTCTTAGATCCCAATAGTGTTTTTCCTTTCACAAGATTTCTGCATTTTCGCTAACACTAGATTTCATCAGCTCCCCCTATTTTTTATTTGTATACCCCTCTTTAACCTGAGGTAATACGGAAGCTTGACTTCTAAACAACTTAGTTAAAATAAATACTTTTAGCCTTTAGCTTCAGTTACACTCCATCACTTTGTGCTCTCTGAGATCGTTTTAAAGCTTCATCACGTGATCATTTCAATTCCCAAGAGCTAAAGGCCTAATGCCTGTATTTACTTAAAATTACTTTTACTGGCTTTGATTTTGCTTACACTTTTGTACATTATAAATGTTCCACGTGATACAATTTGTAAACAATCTTGTTCAAATTTCAGCACAAACTCAGAGAGAATGAACACAAAAAAACTGCATATCTTTCTGTATTCTGACAGGGAAACTGATTGCATATGTTAATGTTATTCCGCACCGGTTTAGCACCTTCATTTATTTCCTGCATCCTGAAGCAATATAAATCAACTGTTCATGTCGGTAGATCCGCTGTAACATGCAATTGTTTACGAGCATAACGTAAACGCCTATATGTGCATTTTAGCATAAGATTTCTGCTACACTTTTAAATTGCTCAATGACATAATTAATTCGACCACTGAGCCTAACCATTTAAAAAATTATATTTTATAGTTTAATTTTTTTCTATAAGCCAGTATTGAACATTAGTACTTAAATAATACAGTGGTATTTTTTATTTTTTCAAAATTCCAATTTCTACGTCATGGAAAGCAACTGATAAAATAGTATAAATAAGGATACGATAGGATAGCAGTAGGTACGGAGTGACACTTAACACCTCGACCTAACAGATCCTTTGTGACGATGTCCCTGACGGAATGCCCTGAAAGGAAGGGATGACAGAGGGCGGCCGGATCATAGAGAGGACAGGCAGAGGGCAGGGTCCTTACTGTTAACAGGTTTTTAATTCCCCGGGTGCTGGTTGGTGCAATCGGCCTCCTCCCCCTTAAGCTTACATATCCCTGGGAGATATGCGAGACTCGGAGACTGCTCGTAGTCCGGAGGAGAAGGTTTTCTAAGAGCATCCTTTTCTCCTGCCATGCTCTCACCGAGACCTCCCGCCAACACTTGCAACCCTGAATTATTTCAAGCAGATGCAGGGTGAAGTGGAATGAGAATGGAGATGAAATAGAAGGACAGGAAATTCGGGGTTGTATGATCCTTCCCAATATTCTCCTGGCGATGCGGAAAACCCCATGCGTCACGTATGTCGACAGGAATCGAACTCACAACCTCTCGATACGGGCCACAAAGTAACCGCCTGAGCCAACCCGCTCGTAGCATATATAAAGTAAAAAATGTTATAGCCACTTGCATAAAATTAAGGAAACGTTTATGATGAGATATACTAGAATGTGTAAGACATTTTAGAATATTTGGATAAAAACTGCAAGATTTGGAAATTTTACCTAGAACCTCTCATTTGGCTCAAGTATCCCTCTAAACGCTTACAGGCGATCTCAAATATTCAGGATATATATATATATATTAATGGTGATCTTCAATAGTTAATAACTATCAGGTTAATTGAACAACAGGCACACTGTTCCAAGGATCTAGTCCAAATGAATCCTCTTGCAATTCTGCATATCGTTCTGTATTCTGACAGGGAAACTGATTGCATATGTTAATGTTATTCCGCACCGGTTTAGCACCTTCATTTATTTCCTGCATCCTGAAGCAATATAAATTAACTGTTCATGTCGGTAGATCCGCTGTAACATGCAATTGTTTACGAGCATAACGTAAACGCCTATATGTGCATTTTAGCACAATTTTACCCGCGTGAATAAGGCGGTTGCATGATTCGCCACACGTACACATTAGGTAGAGGAGGTACTGCATTCAACCCAAGGAGTTGATGCCCGGATTTCACCGTATATACATATTTTGAGGTCCTCTGCGTCTGTATGTGTGAACAGCACAACTCAAAAAAAATCTCGGATGTACACCAAACTTGGTATTTAAGTTCAGTACCTTCAAAAGATGAGACACAAAGATTCACCCACTCAAATTATCGTTTACATGGAAAAATATACGATTCTTGTTTTATTTTCTCAAAAATGGCTGTAACGATTCTGATTACAATACCACACATATAAGGAATGCGGGGACTTAACTTTCTAACATTTTTACTTTTAAAACTATTTACTCAAAGATTAATATACTTAATTTGAGTAAATAAGGAAATATCTGTGCAAGACACACGAAGATTTTCAAGAAAATTTCCGTACCTCAAACTACCCTTTACATGGATTTAAGTTTTCGAATTTTTTTCTCAAAAATGGCTGTAACGATTCCGATTACAATACTACACATAAGGAATACCGGGACTGAAATTTCTAACATTTTTACTTTTAAAACTATTTACTCTAAGATTAATATATTTAATTTGAGTAAATAAAGAAATAGCTGTGCAAGACACACGAAGATTTTCCAGAAAATTTCCGCACCTCAAGCTACCCTTTACATGGATAAGTTTTCGATTTTTTTCTCAAAAATAGCTGTAACGATTTTGATTAAATTACCATACATTTAAAGAACAGCGACTGAATGTTCTAACCTTTTTAATTTTAAAGCTATTTACTTAAAAATATGTACAATTAATTCGAATAAATAAAGAAATAACTGTGCAAAAGCTAAGTTCTAGCCCAAATAGCTTCTCATATAACACAATGAAATATTTTCAATTAGCAAAAAAATTCAACTTTCCCCACATTGCCTTGCACATTACATTAGTCAGAGAAATATGACAGTGACATTTTCTCTTACTTTGGTACATTGGAAATAAATATAAGAATTTGAATGCAGTTAATCCTATTAGCTGTAGAGGAATAAATTTTTGTTTTAATGAAGTTCTTACTTAAAAGTTTTACTTGTGTTTCAAAATAAATTGCGTTTTGTGAGGCAATGAAAAAACAATCATATATGCATCCTTTAATGTTTAGATATCACATTTTAGATTATGTATGCAGATTTGCATACAAATCATAGTAAAGCTTAAATGTAAGGAGTAAATTTCATGTGTATAAATGTAAAACTGAGTAATAAACATACACAAAGGGTCCAGTGGTGTTAAAAGGATGATTTATACACGTCGCTGGGATTTTAAAACTGGCGGGTTTGAAAACGTTTGGTCAAATAATTCACAGGTGTCAGTAGAATAGGTATTTATATGGTATAATTGAAAATAGAAATTTTTGTCGTTTTCATCTAAACACTCGGTTACAGTGCCCGTAATATACACCATGTGATCAAAAATATCCGGACAGCACCACAAACATACGTTTTTCATCTTAGGTGCATTGTGCTGCCACCTACTGTCTGATACTCATTATCCGGGACCTCAGTAGACATTAGACATCGTGAAACAGCAGAATGGGACGCTCCATGGAACTCACGGACTTCAAACGTGGTCAGGTGATTGGGTGTCACTTGTATCAGAAGTCTGTACGCGAGATTTCCACACTCCTAAACATCTCTAGGTCCACTGTTTCTGAAGTGAAACGTGAAAGGACATGAACAGCACAAAAGCGTACAGGCCAACCTAGTCTGTTGACTGACAGAGACCGCCGAAATTTGAACAGGGTCGTAAAGAGTAATACGCAGACATCTATCCAAACCATCACATAGGAATTCCAAACTGCATCAGGATCCACTCCAAGTACTATGACAGTTAGGCGTCAGGTGAGAAACTTTGGATTCCATGGTCGAGCGGCTGCTCATAAGCCACATATCAAACAGGAAAATGCCAAACGACGCCTCGCTTGGTGTAAGGATCGTCAACATTACATGATTGAACAGTGGCAAAACGATGTGTGGAGTGACGAATCACGGTACACAATGTGGCGATCCGATTGCAGGGTGTGGGTATGGCGAATGCCCGGAATGTCATCTGCCAGCGTGTGTAGTACCAACAGTGAAATTCGGAGATGGTAGTGTTATGGTGTGGTCATGTTTTTCTTGGAGGGGGCTTGCACCCCTGTTGTTTTGCGTGGCACGATCACAGCGCAGACCTACATTGATATTTTAAGCACCTTCTTGAACACAATTCGGGGATCGCGATTGTATCTTTCAACACGATCGAGCACCTGTTCATACTGCACGGGCTGTGGCGGAATGGTTACTCGACAATAACTTCCCTGTAATGAACTGGCCTGCACAGAGTCCTGACTTGAATCCTATGGAACACTTTTGGGATGTTTTGGAACGCCGACTTCGTGCCAGGCCTCACCGACCTACATCGATACCTCTCCTCAGTTCCGCTCTCCGTGAAAAATGGGCTGCCATTCCCCAAGAAACTTTCCAGCACCTGATTGAAAGTATGCCTGTGAGAGTGAACGCTGTCATGAAGGCTAAAGTTGGGCCAACACCATATTGACTTCCAGCATTACCAATGGAGGGCGCCAGGAACTTGTACGTCATTTTCAGCCAGGTGTCATGATACTTTTGATCACGTAGTGTATTTACATGGCAAATAAAACGTGTATTTTGGCCTTGTCCAGTTTTTCAAATGTCACTTCTCTAAGTTATTGTTGTCACTTCACTGTTTTTAGCTAGTTTAACTTTCACTAAGACTTCACTCAATTCACACTGTCACTTCACTAATGGAACTAGACCAATTTACCCGTCACTTTTCTTTCCTTCTTTACGTAGCGGCATAATGCATTACGCACGACATAACCAGTTCTTTCGGACGTTCACTCTCTGGGGAGTCGAACACAAGATTTCTACAAATCCTCGCTACGCAGTAACACACGCGGCACGTTACAGCAATCGTCACCAACTCGCTCGGAGAACCACACTTACTGTCGCAGAAGAAACACACCATCTGACCGACTGCTCTCTCAAGAACGCTCGCTTATAAAGCCAATGGAATCTTCCACAGCACATTCTGGAACTATCTGGGTATAAGGGGGGAAGAAACTTTCAGAAGATTCGGTTTATGTGCCGATAGGAATTTTGTATAGTCTTGTATGACTGGTAAACATCAAACAAAGGTGAAAACGTACTACACAAAAATTTTAGATCTCTTAAAAACACGGTTTATTTCAAGGAACACTTTCTTGTGGCAAATGCCATTTTGAGGTGCCTGTAAGTAATGGTTTGCGTGTAGGAAGTACGGAAGTTTAAGAAACTTCCAGAATCGGAGTTTTTTTACTACGCAGAGCTTTGTGTAATGTCTTGGGTTCTCATTCGAGTTTAGACACGCAGATCCTACGGCTACGCATTGTGAGACATTTGGCCGCTGCTGCTCCACTCCTCTCCTTCTGAAAAACATCCCTCGGCTACGCTTTGAGGTGCCTTGCGGCTTAGGTCCTCGATGTCACAATTTTGGCAGCAGAATGCGTATTAAAGAATCCAAATTCCATAAGTTTCTTAAAATTTCATACCTCCTACCCCCATACGGAATAATGTCAAATAGAAAAATAAGCTTTTGAGAAAGTCGTGTAAATGTTTCATACACAATGTTTACTACATCATCCACTTGTCTATAGGACGTAGAAACAATATTGTATTTTACCCAAAATTTTCGGTATTGATTCACTGAAAATGCGCATTTTGAGGCACCATAAAACTAAACAAATAAAAGAAACAGTGTGTGTGACCTGGTTAACTAAAAAGTTAAAAACTTGCTTCAATACAAAATACGTATTTAAGTTCAACACTTTAAATGAATACGGCTCGAGAATCTTCGATTTAAATCTTCCCATACTAAATTCGTCCTTTATGGATTTTCTCAAAAATGACACTAATGATGTTAATTAAAATACAACATATTTAAAGTATTTACATTACTAATTAAATGCCTGTCGTAATTGTTTTACTAAAACCCTGTTAAGCCTCTACATTAGGAATAAATTATTTATATTTTTGTCTATCTGACAAAATACAAGAGGCACAAAAGCAGTATACAGAAAATGTATGTTATGTTGCTTTAAAACTCAGGGTTATTTCAAATAACATTTTTGTGGCATCAGCCATTTCCCAGATATTCGTTGTTATTGGTTTGCATTGTTTTAAATAGTGTAACCGTGTTGCTTTTTCTCGCGGTATCGTGGAAAGATTATGTAAATTCAAGGCCAGCATATAGAAACCCGTTTTTTAAAAGTTCGATAATCGTTTCAGCTTGCTGAATCCCCGCCTGTATCTATAAGAAAACTGGTAATAAAATTATTTTGTAAACATTTATCTGTATTAGAATGAAGGAGATAGAAAAATAACGTTTCGCAAGAATAGTCTGTACAATTTACAAAAAAATAAACAATAGTTGCTGGAGAAATTTTTTGTGAATATAGTAATCTTAAATGTAGTCAAATGTTTGAAAAATATTTATACATATTTTTGTTTTCATTCTACAACATTTCCTTGATATAGTCAGAATAAAATGTATTATGCGTTAGCAACAATTAAAAAAAAGTGTTAGAAAACTCTAACCAACAGCAGCAATATCTCGGAAATAGTTAATGCTGCAGGAAAATGTTTAAATAAATTCTATGTTTCATGATCCTCATTTTCTAAATGGGAATGTGTTACAGTTGTATTTGTTACAATTAATAGTTATATGAAATATAGAAGTTCGCCTCTGTGGAATTTAATTGAGTTTTATTTATGGATGCTCTTTAATACGATGATCCTTAGCTGGGCGTGAAAAACATAATTTTGCTCAGAAGTCTATTTATTAGGCTTGAGGTTCTTTTACGTGCCATAAATCTACGACTTGGGACCACCGGCTTTACTTACCTTCCGAGGGAAGGCATGCTAAGAATTTTTACGCCCGAAAAAATCCTTTGCCCTCCGCCGGCCCCCTCTGTGGTGTAGTGACAGCGTGTCTATCACACATTCCTGAGACCCTATGTTCGAATCTCTCTTAGGTAAGTTAATGGATAAGGTTTTCTTTTCCGGAGTTTCTCCTTATCCTAAGAAGACGAATGTTGGATAAATTTAAGATCTATGGTTCCCGGGCGCATTTGAGCATCGTTTCACACATTTCAGTTATTCAAAAATTCATTCTTTCATCATCTGACATGACTTACCAGGTTAATGGACATTAAGCCCTAAGCAAAAAACAAAGAGTATACAAAATTCATTCGGGCTGAGGAGCACTTCGCAGGTCATTTGCAGAAAATTCAGTAAGCATTTAATTTGCCATTCAAATATGCTAACCATATGATGTGCGATTGAAATATTATATGTTAAGGGCAAAAATCAAACGTCTTCATGTAAAGGAAAAGTTGGGGTGGGATATTTTCTTGAAATTCTTTATGTAGCACCTTTGGAAGATGCTGAAATTAAATATGAAGTTTTCTAGTTATCTGAAATCTTGTTTTTGGATTTGCTGTTCAGACTCCACACACACACACACATGTGTGCACAAATATTTTTCTAAAAATGTTTTTTCTTTGGACTTTAAAGCACCTATTTTTGTTGTAATCTGGTAGTTTATTCTACAGATGGACCACCAGAAGAAGCGAGCTGCAGTAATGTGCTACGTAAACTTTTTCTATTGTTTCCATAATTTCTATGCACACAAGTATAATACACGGTAAAATACACAATGTTGTCAGATAACCCACTCATGGCCTCACTTTCTACCATATACACTAACGAGAGCCAGAGATACTTTCGAACATGTGACCCGGGAGACGCGAGAAATTTTCTAAGTCCGAAGGTTCTCCAATGCGCAAGCAGATTGAAATGAGCGATAACTATTAGTTTTACTGCTTTTCGCATAGCAGCCAACATGTTGAAGCAGGTTTATTGTTTATGTTATCCCCACGTTTGGGAAGCCAATTTGAAGAAGGTATTTTGTTGGAGTTGTTTATTTGTTTAGCTCCACGTATAGAAGCCAATTTGAAGAAGGTTATTATATTAGCTCGTACGTATGAAAAATCAGTTTGAAGATGATGTTGTTTTAACTCCACGTATGGAAGGATTTGTATTGTATTTCAACTGTTGGGGAGCCGAACACTTGAAGTAGTTGCAATCTCACGTATATTAAACAGTTTCCGGTAGCCTTCGCCCCAAATGTACATTCAGGTGGCCTTTGCCCCAAGTTAAAAAAAATTAACTTTGTAATTTGACTGTATCTTTAAATATTTATGTTTGCCTCGGCTGCGTCAGTATTATTGTTAGAGACACGTTTCTCTTAGGCAGGGTTTTGGTACGACTAAGAATGTAGGCTTATATAGGTTTTAAGTTTTAATTCACTCCTTTTTTATGAATACTTGACACAAATTAAATAGCACTTCACTGATATAGAGAGCTGTGAGATTTTTTTATTAAATTACTTGTACTTTTTAACACGTAAACTTATTTTTCGTCTCACACGAATACGTATTATATTTCTCTAGAGGACGCATCTTGCATCCGGTTACTATCACGGTCTGCAGGCAACTGAATAGATTTCAACCGTCCAAACGTGTAAATTTCTGTATTACAAGTCTCTGATTGGCTATTCCTAATCCAATAGAATACCTGCATTTAACTAAAACTTTTTCTGCTTGTTGATTGGCTATTTTTAAGCTGTCTCAAATTTTACATTATTGCTGCTCTAATAATGATTAGTAGCATTTAAACTCTCAAACTCATTATTGCCTGAAGGTTACCTCATTGTTAGCAATGTTTAACTTATTATTCTCACAGCTCCTACATTATTAAATTACGTAATGCATTCACATAACATTATTGAACATGTTTACAATAATATAAGTATATGCAATGACTGTAACATATATTTTAAAAATTATTACATACATATTGCTTCAAGGCGGGCTGTTATTGAATTTGCATATTATATAATTTAATTGAAATTATTCAAGTGTTAAAAATACTGCCTCAATGTGCTTCATTTGCAATCGTAGCCAACCTCTGAAAAGAATTCCTATACACCTGCACAACAATATACGAGAAGTGATTAGCAACCAGTCACTTTTGAAAAGTCCTGGCCAAGCTTCCTCTGGGATTTATTGATTTACAATCACGATAATGCAAATGTAGAATTTGTTGTAGTGCGAAAAGTAAAGTTTGTGTGCTCTTGGAGATACTCTTGCAAATAATGAAACTTTTATAAGTGGCTCATCTGATTAATAAGACAGGTCTGTGGTTTAGTTCAATGATGCAGAGAACACCTGAGGCTCACATTTGTCAGTATTTCTGGCAAGCTGATACCAAGAACCGCTAGGCAGACTCTTTCCAGGAACTAATGGAAGACATTAGGTAGGCCTAACCTCTGGTGGAGCGTTTAGGTTTAATAATCCGTACGAAACGAGAAGGAATCTGAAGCAAGCCAATGGAGCGCCAGCAGGAGCGCTTCGTTGGCAAATAGTTTGTGAGTGTGACAGAGACGAGACACACAGCTTGAAGCAAGATACGACCAGTGTAGCATACACTTGGCGCCGAGTCCAGTGGACATTTTTGCATCATTGTTGAACACTTTTTAAAACCACTATACTTATAACACTAACTTTGAAACTTTAAGATTAAATAAAGAATACACTGTAAAAGAAGTAAATTATAAGCAAAAAATTAAGAACTGAGGTTGACACGTCTTAACTTCGCTAATCTCGAAACTCAACTGCTCTAGATCTTGCAAACAGCCGAACGTAAACACAACGCTGTTGATGCTGGTGTACAATGGTCAAGGTTTTTCGGCAACCCTCATAAATGTCTGCTTTGACATATAACTAAAGAACCAAACATCATAGAGACACGGTTTTTGGACTGTCTGATTAAAAAATTCCAGTTCTGCTCGGCTATAATACTATCAATGATGAGTACTTAACAACTTTTAACAGCGCAATTTAAAAATAGGAACCGTATACTACAGCGAGACCGCGCGGCGCTTGAACTAGGCAACCTCGCTCTAGCGCTATTGGCTGAGGGACTTTCACCAGCGTTATCTAGCTCCGCCTCAGATTCCTTCTGGTTTTGTTCGGATTATAGTTGAATTTGAGGCTTGGAGTAGTTAAATTAACAAGTTAGTGTTTAGTGTACGTAGCTAGTCAGCATAATTTAGGAGCAATGTATTTAATTATATAGCTAGTATAATTTAGTGACAATAAAGAATGTTGGTTGCATTACTTTGAGTTATCAGATGGAGAATTTGGCTGCCATGCATTCTTCTACATGGCTACATGCGTGGTAAATAAATAAATAAGGTTTGACTTATGTTAATAAAACGTTCACCAACATGAACTGGTCAAAAAATAAATAATTATAAATAATATTAAATCAAAGAATGTGAAGGTGTACTTCGAAAAAGTATGCCACAGACGTTGGACGTAGAACAAAATCTCGCGTCACATGTTGTAAAGTTGAACCACGAGAGCCAAACAATGCACAATACCTATCATAGCAGTTACCTTCAAGTAGTACTTGAGCAGATAAACAGTTCAAGCCAACCTCTCGCACCTCAGCCCCTTCTTGCCTTCATCTGGTGGTCCAAAAGTACTTTGAGGGGCGTTGGAGGACTCAGAGACTCTCGCACTTCGATAATTAGACGTCCTTGGTGCTGCCTCTTATATACAGAATGGGAGCCCACGGACACACATACTCATGTCCACGGCGGCATTGATTGCCGAAGTCGAAGGCTCCTGCGACTGCGACTACGCGGGACCTCCTGGTATAGGTACGTGGCAGAGAAAGTAAAAAACGCATCGCTTCTGTGAAAGTGTTAATCGCTTCTCTGGTTAATAAGTAACACATTCTTACAAGTGGTTGCTCTATGCGGGCAGCGGTTAATTTAAATCGTGTAAATAAAGAAGTATTTAAAAGCGAATGAAAAGGTTCAATGAACAAACAGAAAATTATCACTCGTACTGGAGATAAACCGTCTGTAACATTGTATCTCAGAAGCTAAGTAATTATCCAAGAGATATAGTCCATTGCAATGGTTGTAATTGCATTTTCTAAATGACGTGTGTGCAGATCTCTAGGAGAAACACACAGTTCTATCTGTTTATCGTATAACTAACTCTGTGTTATTATCGACTTAAAGTCTGACGAAAATACATTTAGAGGTTTGTGTTGGTCACGAAATGCACACTAGAAACATTTCAACAAAGTTGAAGTGTTGCATGCATATGGAAATACGTGACTTAAGTGGGTTTTCATCATTAATTCAAACAGGGAGCCCAAGCAACTGTAAACGATCTATTGATCAAGATTCTAGATCACTGTAATTCAATTTTAATTCCAATAACTGACCTTCCATGCTCAGGGTTAATTTAGGAGCTCGTTATTTCGCTCAATTAGCTAATCTGCATTATTAAACCCTAATCGATTGTACACGATTGTGGTCGAATACCGAATTTAGTGGACTGTTTGGAAACATATCTTATTGGCTAACAATGTAAACTAAGTAAACAAATAGTGTTCTTAAAGCTATAAATTATTAAAATGATTTCTATTAATTTCGGTTAAAAGTCTGAAGTTTCTCTTCACGTTACAAATTTACGGATATTATTTATACATTACGTATGATACTATTCATATAAATATATGATGCATCTCATTCACATTATTTTCTCTACCTATTATTTATTTTTGTGTATTTTCAAATTTTATTCATACGAAAACTTAAATATATTTCTGCCTTCTTCGTGTTAACCGATAAACCATTGGAGAAGTGGTTTATTTCACATTTCGTTATACGGGAGCTGTAACAATTGTAAAGCTTTCAAAACCTGGATGGCTCTAAGCTTTGCAATTCCACTCTTTACTTGATTACGAGAAACAAAAAATCTGATGTGTTACACTCGCATGACTTTCTCTACTCTTGTACAAACTATTTTTATAAACTCTTATTCTCCATCTATTTCATATTAATCGAGATAAACATTTGGAGAAACGATCTTTTGACATGCAAGGAGAATTACATTTTACACATAGCGACCAGTTCTAAAAATATTTGACTATCGCTTAAGGCGTACCATATTCCCCTTGTTTTGTATTTGCAAGGGCAATATAGAAATACAGTAGCCTTTAAGCGTAGCCATATCTCTTAATAGCTGGTTGCTAGGTGCAGCACCATTCCCTTTGCAACAGATTAATGCTCTTTGCATATTCAAGACAAAAAGATCTGATGTGTTACACTCACATGACTTTCTCTACTCTTGTACAAACTATTTTTACAAACGCTTATTCTGCATCTACTTCATGTTAATCGAGATAAACATTTGCAGAGTCTATCTTATTGCTAATTTTCTTGTAGATGTAAGGGGATAATATATTTACAAGGTCAATTTGGAAATACAGCAGCCTTTAAGCACATACATATCTCTTAATAGCTGGTTGCTAGGTGCAGCACCATTCCCTTTCCTACAGATTAATACTCATTGCATATCCAAGACAAAAAACTAATAACGAATTCCCATTTGAGAAAATAAGTGTTGAAAAATTTAAGGGAATAATAAGCAATATCTCGAAACTGGTTCACTCAACAAAAAAAAATGTGTATGACATAAATTGTGTATTTTAACGCGATCTACATTTTTGTGTAGTAAAATTGTGTCTATCTCTTATGGTTTACCAGTTATGCAAAAGTCATTCACAATGCAGAATGCTTTTGGAGACATTCTCAGGAAATTCAAGATATACATTTTATTTGTCATAAAAATATCTTAAACATATGATATTTTAATCAAAATCGTTAGAGCCATTTTTGAGAAAATTAAAATTTTCGAAAAATCTTCCATGTAAAGGGTAGTCTGTGGTGGGGGGATTTTCTTGAAAACTTTCGTGTCGCATCCCTGGAAGACACTGAATCTAAATACCAAGTTTGGTGTTTATCCGACTGTTCGTTTCTGAGTTATGCTGCTCACAGACAGACACACAGACACACACACGGACATGTTTCCAAAAATGCTTTTTTTGGATTCAGGGGATCTCAAAACATGTATTTTCGGTGAAATCTCGATATCGAATTTTTGGGTGGAATACAATACTTCCCCTACTTACTATACGTAGTAGAGAAAGTAAAAATGAATAACGAATTCCCATTTGAGAAAAGTATTAAAAAAATCTGATGTGTTACACTCACATGACTTTCTCTACTCTTGTACAATCTAATTTTACAAACGCCTATTCTCCATATGCTTCATGTTAATCGAGATATCGA
Organism: Deroplatys truncata; assembly: GCA_030765065.1. NCBI lineage: Eukaryota > Metazoa > Arthropoda > Insecta > Mantodea > Mantidae > Deroplatys > Deroplatys truncata. The sequence continues at coordinate 164,574,059 of CM060980.1, forward strand.
GATGTCAATCTCATTGGTAATTTTCTTGTAGATGCAAGGAAAATATGGTAGCTTTTAAGCGATAGTCAAATATTTTAACGCTGGTTGCTATGTGGTGCATTCCATTCTCTTTGCATGTCCAGGACATAAAAAAAATGAATAACGAATTTGAGAAAAAGTATAAGTATTGGAAAATTTAAGGAAATAACAAGCAATATCTCCAAAACGGTTCACTCAACAAAAGAAATGTATATGACATAAGTTGTGTATTTTAACGCGATCTACACTTTTTGTGTAGTAACATTTTGTGTATCTCTTATTGTTTACCAGTTATGCAAAAGTTGTTCACAATAAAGAATACTTTTGGAGACATTCCCAGAAAATCCGAGATATACATTTCATTTCCCATGACATTATCTTAAACATATGATATTTTCATCAAAATCGTTAGAGCCATTTTTGAGAAAATTAAAATTTTCGAAAAATCTTCCATGTAAAGGGTAGTTTGGGGTGGGGGGATTTTCTTGAAAACCTTCGTGTCGCATCTCTGGAAGATACTGAACCTAAATACCAAGTTTGGTGCTTATCCGACTGTTCGTTTTTGAGTTATGCTGTTCACACACACACAGACACACACACAGACACACACACAGACACACACACACACAGACACACAGACACACACACGGACATGTTTCCAAAAATGCTTTTTTTGGATTCAGGAGGTCTCAAAACATGTATTTCCGGTGAAATCTCGGAATCGAATTTTTGGGTGGAATGCAATACTTCCCCTACTTACTATACGTAGTAGAGAAAGTAAAAATCTAAGGGAATAACAAGCAATATCTTGAAAATGGTTCACTCAACAAAAATAATGTATGTGACATAAATGGTGTATTTTAACGCGATCTACATGTTTTGTGCAGTAACATTCTTTCTATCTCTTAGGGTTTACCAGTTATGCAAAAGTCGTTCACAATGAAGAATACTTTTGGAGACATTCCCCGAAAATTCAAGATATATATTTTATTTGTCATCAAAATATCTTAAACATATGATATTTTAATCAAAATCGTTATAGCCATTTTTTAGAAAATTAAAATTTTCGAAAAGTGTTCCATGTAAAGGGTAGTCTAAGTTGGGGGGATTTTCTTGAAAACCTTCGTGTCGCATCTCTGGAAGATACTGAACCTAAATACCAAGTTTGATGTTTATCCGACTGTTCGTTTCTGAGTTACGCTGTTCACAGACACTCACACACACAAACACACACATGCAAATGTTTCCAAGAATGCTTTTTTTGAAATCAGGGGTCTTAAAACTTATATTTCCGGTGAAATCTCGGTATCGAATTTTTGGGTGTAATACAATGCTTCCCCTACTTACTACACGTAGTAGAGAAAATAAAAAATTATTGCTTTAGCAATTCAAAGAAGCACAAAGTATCAGGGGTGATCAAAACTAAGCTTACAAAACCAATAGTCTCCATATCGGTTTAGGCATTCGTTGATTCTGGGATGAGTTTGAATATTCCCTCCTGGTAAAAATCCTGTCGTTGCGTAGTGTTTCACCTCCTCGTCTGAAGCGAATCGTTGGCCTCCTAGGTGCTCCTTCAAGTGAGAAAAAAGTGAAAATCGCTTGAAGCGAGGTCCAGGCTGTAGGGAGGGTGGTCGATGATGTCCCAGCGAAACTGCTTCAACAATGCGGTGATCTTCTGTGTCTGTATGAGCTCACGCGTTGCTCTGAAGGAAGATAACGCCCTCGGTGATAAGTTCTGGCCGTTTCCTAATGATTGCTCCGGGCAATCGTGTCAAGATCTCGCAGTATCGGCCAGCGGTCTTTTTGTGCCCACTTTCCAAAACCTCCACGACACCTGCGCTGTTCCAAAGCACTGTGACCATTGCATTCCCGGCAGATGGCGTCACCTTAAACTTTTTGTCTTTGGAGATGGTTGTTTCCACTCCACAGCTTACTTCTGTTGATGTAGTGGTGGATCCATGTTTCGTCACCCGTGACAATGTGGTAAAGAAATCTGTTCCCTTCTTAGGAGAAACCTTATAAAAGTTGCAACCTACCCCATGCGCTTCTCTTTGTGTTGGTTGCACAGATTTCGTGAAACCCATTGGGAACGGGCTTTCCGGTGTTGCAGAATATAGTGAACAATATGACTAACGCTTCCGAACGACATTCCCAATTCTACTGCCATATGCCGTAACATGATCCTCCTGTTGTCCTGAATTAACTCCTCCACGCGAGCTGTGTTCAAATTGTTGATGCTGTGCTGGTTTGATCACTGCGATCCTCGTCGGTGACGTTTTCTCTACAGGCCACAAATTTTAGACACCATTGCGACATGTTGAAGAGACATTACAGTCTCTCCGTAAACCTCTACCAACGGCCGGTGAATTTCAACCGCGGTTACATGTTTCGCCCACAGAAATCGAATAACAGAGCGGGTTTCTTTAGGAGACCAGTTTTCCAAAAAAATCGCCATTTGAGTTTACCTACTGTAGGTGGCGGCTGACTGAACCTCTGCACATTTGCCAACCGCATGCATTAGAATTGCCGCACACTGCTAATTTCTCTATAACAGACGAAACTCCAGGAATGTCGGCCTTGAATCGTAGTGTCTCAAATAGGTAACAACGAATATCTCGGACATAGCTGCCGCCACATAAACTTTCTAGACATAAATTTGTAACTTAACCAAATGTAAAATTTTCTGTATAGTATGTTTCTGTTCAATCCTTAGGTGTTATCAGTTATATAAAAGAATGCAAAATTCATTCTGAACGAAGAAATGTTGAAAACCATTTGCAAAAAAATCAAGACATACATAATATATTTATGCCAATATCCCGACAATATGACATTATAAACATGTTGGTCGTTTCTCAAAATACAAACGAATAAGGAGACCTTCTCTATGTATGTAAATACTGTTTTATACACTGGTGTACAAAACCTAAGGACGAAATGGGTAAAGTAAGATAACAAATTAAATACTTGGTGGAAGTAGATGAAGTTGCGGGAGCACGTTGCCAGAGGTATCGCACACGTACACAGAAAGCTGGACGTCACATGGCGTGAGTGTAGCGAGCCTATAGTGGCAAATGACGAAACAGGACAAGACGCCGTATGGCAATTAGCGAGCTATTACGATGAACTGTAGTGGTGTTCTTATTGTAAGTAGACACCATTTGGATGACTTCAAACTGGGATGAATCATCGGGAAATTGGAGGAAGGGCGAAGTGTGATGAGTGTTGCTCAGGAGTTTGGAATTGCTCACAGCATAGTTTCACGTGCATGGGGAACCTTCCAAACCACAGGCACTGCTGTCCCAAGGAGAGGTGGTGGTCGACCACGCTCAACTACAGCAGCTGATGACGGCTACATTGTGCAACAGGCAAGAAGGGATCCACGCCAAACGGTGCAATTGCAACGAAATTTACCAGGACAGCTAGACACGCAATCTCACGATACACAGTGGCACGGCTACTACATAGAGGTGGTCTCTTTACCCGACGGCCAGTACGTTGTGTTCCATTGACATCCGCATATCGGTGGCACCGTAAGCGATGGTCTCAAGAGCATCAAATTTAGACCAACAACCTCAACTGGGGTCGCGTGCTCTTCTCGGATGAGAGCAGATTCAGTCTAAGTGGTGATTCTTGACGTACCCTCATCTGGTGAGAGGTGGGGAACACGTAATGTACCCAAGAACATTCTTGAACATGATCGCTTTGGTGTTCCGTTTGTTATGTTTTGGGGACGCATAATGTTGCATGGGCGCACCGACCTCCAAATCTTTGAACACGCTACGCTCACGGGTCAACGTTATTGTGATGCTGTACTCCGTCCCCATGTGCGTCTTTTGAGGGATTCAGTCGGCCCTGACTTTATTTTTAAGGATGATAATGCGCGACCGCATCTAACAGCGCAGGTGGAGTATCTCTTGGAACGAGAGAATATTTGGCGAATTGACTAGCCTGCCCGTTCCCTCGATTTAAATCCCATCGAACGCGTGTGGGATGCTTTGGGGAGACGCATTGCAGCACATCCACATGCACATACGACCATCCAACAGTTATCAACAGCGCTGTGAAGGAATGGAACGTCCTACCACCAGAACTGCTTACCAACGTTGTGGCCAGCATGGGAGCACGATGCAGAGCATGCATTGCTGTCCTTTGTGATCATATACTCTTTTAAGCACCATGTATCTGTTTCTGTAAATCTTGAGAGCCATTATATGTTGTATTGACTTTAGTGTAGCTTATGGTTTATGAATAAACGTGGTATTTCTGTTCCCTCATTGCATATTTCGTTTAGTTGTCTAATATAGCATACCGTAGCAGTTCTATGTATGATTTAAGTTTCATCGAGCTATGTTACTTGGCAGTGTCACGCGCATGCGAAGATTACTTTCGTCCTTAGGATTTACACACCAGTGTATTAATTTCATTGAATTTCAATTTTAAGTAAAAAGACATAAATGAAGTTAAGGGACGAGAAGACTGTATAGAGTTTAATATATATATATATATATATATATATATATATATATATAACAATTGAGTTAATTATAAATGTTCGGTTATTAAGAGATATATTTTGGAATAGTTTGGGGTGGATGCATTTTTACTTTCTCTACTACGTATAGTAAGTAGGGGAAGTATTGCATTCCACCCAAAAATTCGATACCGAGATTTCAGCGGAAATACATGTTTTGAGACCTCCTGAATCCAAAAAAAAACATTTTTGGAAACATGTCTGTGTGTGTGTGTCTGTGTGTCTGTGTGTCTGTGTGTGTGTGTGTGTGTCTGTGAACAGCATAACTCAAAAACGACCAGTCGGATAAACACCAAACTTGGTATTTAGGTTCAGTATCTTCCAGTGATGCGACACGAAGGTTTTCAAGAAAATCCCCCCACCCCAGACTACCCTTTACATGGAACATTTTTCGAAAATTTTAATTTTCTCAAAAATGGCTCTAACGATCTTGATGAAAATATCATATGTTTAAGATAATGTCATGAGAAATGAAATGTATATCTCGAATTTTCTGGGAATGTCTCCAAAAGTATTCTTCACTGTGAACGACTTTTGCATAACTGGTAAACCGTAAGAGATAGACAGAATTTTACTACACAAAAAATGTAGATCGCGTTAAAATACACAACTTATGTCATATACATTTCTTTTGTTGAGTGAACCGTTTTCGAGATATTGCTTGTTATTTCCTTAAATATTTCAATACTTATACTTTTTCTCAAATTCGTTATTCATTTTTTTTTAGTCCTGGACATGCAAAGAGAATGAAATGCGCCACATAGCAACCAGCGTTAAAATATTTGACTATCGCTTATAACCTACCATATTCCCCTTGCATCTACAAGAAAATTACCAATAAGATTGACATCTCGATATCTTGATTAACATGAAGCATATGGAGAATAGGCGTTTGTAAAAATAGATTGTACAAGAGTAGAGAAAGTCATGTGAGTGTAACACATCAGATTTTTTTTAAATCATCTTGTGGCATCTTTGGAATATGTTGATCTCATATTTCAAACTTAGTACTCACTCAACTTTATTCAACTTTTAAGGTATGTTCTACAGGGAAAAAAGCACAAACAAATGCAAGTGCTTTTTCTAAAATTGCTTTTTGTTCGTTGTTGTAATTCAGATAGCCAAAATGCTTATTTCCAGTGAGATCGCGATGTCGTGGTTTTGGATGGAATACCCTCCCCTACCTACCATTATAAGAGGATACTAGCGGAAGCGACGGTGATTCTTCTATCCAAGTTTTGTTAGTTATAATAATATTTGCATAGAAATAGCATGGAGCTAATTAGTTTGCCATGGATGCAGTACTCAACAGCAATTATATCACAAGCTGGAGTGAGCTCTTGCTCGGAAATGGCTCACGGCACAAAAAGTTATTTGGAATGAATTGGTGTATTAAAGAGATCTACATTTCTTGTGTAGTGTGTTATCATATATTCCTTAACTTTGGACAGTTGTACAAGATTATACAAAATTCCTTCCAAATGGGGAGGGCTTCAAGGGCTAATTCCTGGAAAATTCAAGATATACATTCTATTTGAATGCAAATATCTTTAATATATGTTAAGTTAAACAAAATCATAGAGCTATTTTTTAAGAAAAATCAAATTTTTCGAAAATTCTTCTATTTGGAGTAGTTTGGTGTAGGGGGGTTTTCTTTAAAAACTTCATGTCGTATTTTTGAAAGTTACTGAATCTAAATACCAAGTTTGGTGTGTATCTGGGTTTTCGCTTTTGAGTCATGCTGTTCACACCCACAAACACACATTCCAGGACCTTTTTATAAACATGCTTTTTTATTTTCTCTACTACGTATAGTAAGTAGGGGAAGTGTTGTGTTCCACCCAAAAATTCGATACCGAGATTTCACCGGAAATATATGCTTTGAGGACCCCTAAATCCAAAAAAGCATTTTTGGAAACATGTCCGTGTGTCTGTGTACAGCATAACACAGAAACGAACAGTCGGATAAACACCAAACTTGGTATTTAGGTTCAGTATCTTCCAGAGATGCGACACGAAGGTTTTCAAGAAACTCTCTCCACCCCAAATTAAACTTTACATGGAACATTTTTCGAAAATTTTAATTTTCTGAAAAATTACTAACGATTTTGATTAAAATATCATATGTTTAAGATATTTTCATGAGAAATTAAATGTATATCTCGTATATTCTGGGAATATCTCCAAAGTATTCTTTATTGTGAACGACTTTTGCATAACTGGTAAACTATAAGAGATAGACAAAGTTTTACTACTCCAAAAATGTAGATCGCGTTAATATACACAATTTGTCATGCACAGTATTTTTGTGGAGTGAACCATGTTCGAGATATTGCTTGTTGTTCACTTAAATTTTCCAATACTTATACTTTTTCTCAAATGGAAATTCGTTACTCATTTTTTTGGTCCTTGTAATGAAAGAGAATGGAATACTCCACATAGCAACCACCTCTTAAAATATTTGACTATCGCTTAAAGCCTACCAATTCCCCTTTCATCTACAAGAAAATTGGCAATAAGATTAACATCTCGATATCTCGATTAACATGAAGCATATGGAAAATAGGAGTTTGTACAAGAGCAGAGAAAGTCATGTGAGTGTAACACATCAGGTTTTTTATTTAGTGGTCCTCAAAACATATATTTACGATTTCAAATTTGGGTGGAGTGCAATACCTTCTCTACCTATTATGTACGTGGTAGAAATAGTGAAAAGCATTTTTATAAAAATTGTGAGTGTGTTGTGTCGTCTTTGAGGAACACAAATAAAAAACGAAAGTTCAATTAAATATCTATTTTGGTTTCAAGTTCAGTGTCCTCCGAGCATGCGATATGGTGATTTTTTACAAAACCACACCACCCCAAACTACTCTTTACTTGGAAAAATTTTAAAATATGGGCTTAAGGATTTTTATTAAAATACCATAGCTTTAGGATATTTGCATAACAACTAAAATGTATATGTTGCATTTTCAGTGAACAGCGTCTGTTCATTCTGAACGACTTGTATAATAGGTAAACCGTAAGAGAGGACAAAATCTTCAAAAAATGTAGATCTCGTAAACTATGAGGGCAGTGCCTTAAGTACCCGCCTGAATTATATAGTGTTTGTTGTTTGAAACTAATGACTATGGTAGAAAGTACCACTCTTATAAAGCTTAAGTTTGAGGTTTGACGATGCTACGTTGTTTAGTAATTGTTTGGCAGCAATTAATAGTGAACTGTCTCAGCGAAATTGTAAACATGGATAATACTGGCATCGTTAACCAAGTAATATTAAAGCTGAGCTAGATTCTACTCTGGGCGAGTAAAATATTGGGTAGCACGGTTTAAGCGAGGTGGTACGAACATCGCAGTGGTCGACCAATTTAAGCGACCACGTCAGAAATTGTGAATAAAATCCACAAAATGGTATTGGATGATCGTCGACTGAAAGTGCGCGAGCTAACACACACCGTAGGCATTTCAATAAGTGCTGTACATTGCATACTAACTGAAAATTTACAAATGAGAAAGCTGTGCGTAAGATGGGCGCCGTGTTTACTCACAATGGAACAAAAGCAGCGTCAAGAGGATGTTTCAGTCGAGTGTTTGGCGATATTTCTCTAAACAAAGCCGAGTTTTTGTGTCAAGTCATAACCATAGATGAAACATGGGTCCATCACTTCACATCTTAGACGAAGGAACAGTTAAAATAGTGGATCGAAAGGGGAGTATCAGCTCCAAAGAAGGCGAAGACAGTTCTATTTGCAGGCAAGGTCATGACGTGAATCTTTTAGGATGCGCGTGGGATAACATTCATGGATTATCTTCAAAAAGTAAAAGCAATCCATGGCAAGTATTATGCAAACTTATTGCAGCGTTTGAATGATAAAATCAAGCAAAACCGGCCAAAAAATAGTTCTGTTACATCAAGACAATGCACCAGTCCACATATCCATTATTGCTATGGCCAAAATCAATGAGCTAAAGTTCGAATTATTTCGTCATGCACCCTATTCGCCAGACTTAGCCCCCGCTGATTATTTTCTGTTTTCCCAAAGTTGAAGAAATGGCTTGGTGGTAAAAGATTTGCCAACAATGAAGAGGTGGAGTTTGCAGTTGATGGCTATTTTGCAGAACTCGACGGTTCTCACTATAAACACGGTATAAAAGCCACTGAACACCACTGGGAAAACTGTATCGAGCTGAAAGGAGACTATGTAGAGAAATAAAGATGTTTTTCCTAATTTTTTTGTGTTTTCTTTGTTAGGTCGGGTGCTTCTGGGACAGCCCTCGTATACATTTTATGTCAAACGTCTTACTGGCATTATCCCTTTTTAGAATATTAGTTTTTGTTGACTTCGATTTTCAAATACTCAAACTTTCTGAACTGGTAACTCACTATTCAATTATGTTCGTGTTAATACAAAGAGCCTAGAATTCCAAAGCCATCACATAGTGATCTGCTTTCTAATTATTTCTTCAGCCAGCTGTATTCTTCTTATATCTACAGTGAAATGTGTAAATGTATAACGAAAGGTTATCCTGATTAACAGAAAGCAGACTGAATAATAAGCTTTTTTATGAATGGTTTGCAGAAGAGTGATTAGAGAAAGTTGTGTTAATACAACACATCATACTTTTAAAATAGATTCCTAAGCTCTGTTCATAACGTATTCAGAAGTAACCATGTTATAATTAATATCTGTGCTTTTAGCCTTTAGACACGCGACATCGAAACTCGAAACTAGGAACAAACAAATTGTGATAAGTTACAATCACACGACTTTTCTACCCTCTACAGTTTATTAGTGGGTATACAAATTATTCTTACTAATGTTTACTTGCCTATATAATTCACTTTAATCGAGATATACCTTTCCGGGAATAGCTGCATTATACATTTTGTTATAGATACAAAGCGAACAGCGATAGTCAAATGTTTTAGAACTGAACGACATTCGCTGGACTTAAAATTCCATACTCTTTCCATGACATCGTGAGAAACAACTAAATATCGACAGGAGTTTAAAAGAATGGTTAAGTATTGAACAATTCGAATACTGTTGGTGGTCCCGGAAATGGCTGATGTTACAAAAAGGTTAAAGGAAATAAATTCTGGTTTTCGTTTATAGCTTAACGTTTTTACCGGTTCTACATTATTATACAAGTTTCATTCGGGATGAAAAGGACTTCAAAGGCTATACGCAGAAAATTCAATATGTACATGTTGTTTGGCATGTAGGCACTTTAATCAAAATACTTAGAGTAATTTTGAGAGAATAAAAAATTTCGATAAATATTCCATGTGAAGGAAATTGTGTTGAAAATCTTCGTGTTGCATATTAGAAGGTACTGAACCTAAATATAAAGCTTGGCATTTATTGGATTATGCTGTTCACAGACAGACACAGACAGACACACATACGGACCTTTTTCTATGTACATATGTGGTAGGGAAGTAATGAGAACTGAAGTTTTCCTGGCGAATATTTATCTCAAATTGTTCTCGGGCTTCCAGCATCTTCCCTGACGACGAATACGATGCAAGCCTTCGAAATGTTGGAATTGCAACACGGAAATTCTGACTGGAAAACCGGGAGTACCTTGGGGAAACCCAGATGTTCATCAATAAGGCTGATTGAACTTACTTACGTGAAACATTTACAAAACAAACATTCAACGTCTGGATGTGTATGAAGCATGGAAAGACTTAATTTGAGTAATTAATTATATCCGATACTGAATTTTTGCTAAAACTTCGAAAAAGAAATCACCTTTTTAAAATATTAGTGGAAAACACTCTCAAAAATGTAAAATCAGGACCAAATTGTGTTTTGCTTTCCCTTTTGGTCGTTTAAATGTAGAAATGCTGTGTCAAAATCAACGAAGACAGGTGTGATATACAGCGCATGACATTTTAAAACTCGATTTTCTTGTAATCTTGTTCTCTTATAGTTTCTACATTTTTAAAATATTCATGAGCTAGGTTTTGTTTTTGTGTTCCTTTCATGTAATTTTCAGTATGCAATCTCTGAGGTTGGGGAAGAGTTGTAGAGAGCTTTATTTGATAGAAGTTACAGTTTTTGATTTATGGATTTAATAAATTGATATATGATTGTTTAGAAATTTTAATTTCTTGCATTTTTTATTTTTATGGAAAATCTTTAATTTTGAGCGAATTATAATTTTTAATTACAAGTAACTATATAAAAATTTTAAAATTTCAAATTTAAGTTCCTAAATTTCCATCGTATACCCATGGTTTTTTACGCATGAATATGTTTTGACTTGTTAAAATTCTGATATGTTGATTAAAATCTAATATGTTGCACTCATCACTCGTATAACCTTCTCAACTCTGGTACAAACTATTTTTACAATAACAATTTCCAGTTTTGTAAAAGTATAAGCATTGGAAAATTGAAACGAATAGCAAGGAATGTCTCGGAGATGATTCACTCGGCAAAGTAAATGCATACGACATAAACTGTGTCCTTTAAGAGGATCTACATTTTAGTGTAGTAACATTTTGTCTTTCTCTTACGGTTTTCCAGTTATGCAAAAGTCATTCATAATGAAGAGGGCTTTTGAGGGCATTAACAGAAAATTCAAGATATGCATTTTATTTGTCATAAAAGTATTTAAACATGTGATAATTTAATCAAAATATTTAGAGCCATTTTTGAGAAAATAAAAGTTTTCGAAAAAGTTTCATGTAAAGGGTAGTCTGGGATGGGGTAATTTTCTTGAACATCTTCCTGTCGCATCTTTGAAAGACACTGAACCTAAAGTTTGGTGGTTATCAGACTTTTCGTTTCTGATTATACTATTCACAAACACACACACACACGGACGTTTTTCTTGTCTTTTATTCAGGGGCTTCAAAACATTATTTCCATTGAAATCTCGGTATCGAATTTTTGGGTCGAATGCAATACTTCCCCTACTTACTGCACGTATGAAAGAATAAAAATGACAAATACATTGGGGTTCACATTGATAGAAATTGGAAATACTCAGTACTGAGCTATTGACAATACTTCAACTTCAGAGACGTTCTACACGATGTGATTGGAGTTCTGTAAGATCATCACTGAGGATTAACTACTTTTGTTTTATTTAACCAGTTCACCACTTGACGAGTGTAGAGTGAATTATACAACCACAGATCCTACATACAAACATACTCATGAGGCAGAAAAAAAATCGCAATCGTTCTATTTGATGGTGTTCAATATTTTAACATAAGTGCTTCTGCAAATTTTGACCACTTGAACACAATCGATTTGAGAGAGAAATGAATTCATAGAAGGGAGTTGAGAAAGAAGTTTTCTTCCTGAATGTTAATAACAAAGTTAATAGTAATACTAATAATAAGAAGAATAACAATTTTTGGAATTTATTTACGGTAAAGTACTTTGTTAGTCTTGAACAAATGTACTCCAATAATGATACTCATTAAAACAAGTGCGTGAAACTAACTTTTGAGTACAACAACCACATTTGTTAACAACTGTTCTTAAATTGATTTGAGTTTTATTTATGGACGCTCTTTAACTACTTAGTGTCCCATTCTATATTGGGCATGAACGACCTATAATTTTCCTCAGAGGACTCTTATCAGGCTTGAGGTCCTTTTACGTGTCGTAAATCTACGACACGACAGGGGAGCACCAGCTTTACTTCCCTCCCGAAGCAAGCACTGCTAAGGATTTTTATGCCCGAAAAAGTTTATCGCCCTCCACCAGGTTTGAATTCGTGACCTCGGGAATTAGAGGCTAGCATGGCAACCACTACACAACGGAGGACGACAATAACAACTGTTCTTTCACATTTATCACAGTGTCCTTTCAAATGTTTGAAACAATAGTCAGTTATTTTCTGAAAATTCTCGCATTGTGTTTCAGCTAACCCCACCAGTACCCATACATATAGATGTGCACGCTGAAATCTCGGAGAGAGGACTGTCTATATGCCAAGGACTGTAGTTTGAGGAAGTTGTCCCGCTGCTGCAACCTAACATCGGGTGATCAAATTCAACGCTATGAAAAAGTTCACGTATCATATATTTGTACATCCGGAAGAAATATCGATCGAGAGTCTGTAATTCATGCATTGTGTTGGCTGGTATGATGTTTACCGTCAGCTTTTCAGGGTCGCGATGTTGTTATTTTAAGTGTCGCTGAATGTGTTCTACACTGCCGTTTGTAAAAATTGCACACCAAGAAGGATACGCGTGAAATCAATGAATTTAATACCACAGGTTGGATACATGATAAGTAACAAATAATAAACATTTAAATCGATACATGACCTTTGAGCCCTAATATTCAGTATTTGGTGTGGCCTACATGCGCTGCACTTAGAGCTGCTATACGCTATGGCATTGGATCAAAAATGTTCTGAATAAATTCCTGGGATTTCTCTCCACGCAGTTTGTATTCGAGCCCACAAATCCCTGAAACTGTTTACTGGAGGACCATGATGTACCAGGTGCCGACCAACCATATTCCAGACATTTCGATAGGCGACATGTCAGGCGAACGTGCAGGCCTGAGAAGCGATAGTACCCGTCGCTCTTCGAAGAAGGTTTGTACATTCCTCGCAATATGTGGCCGGGCATTTTCTGTTGAAATTTGACCTGGCTGAAGCATGGGGAGTACCTCAGGCTCTACAACCACCGTTAAGGACCGGTTGCAGTTCAAAGTGGCCTCAATTCGTAGGAGCCGAGATCGGTTGTTGTAACCAATGGCGCCCCAAACCATCATACCTGGTGTCTGTCCACTATGCCCCTGCACAATGGAGGTTGCGCTCACCACGGTACCACCGGACACGTACGCGGCTGGACTCTTCGGAAAAGACTACATTTTGCCACTCAGCACCCCAGTGACGGTGTTCACGTGCCCAATGTAGTCGGAGGAGCTTGTGGTTTCTGGACAATGGAAGCCGACGAAATGTCATGCATACAACCAGTCCAACCTGCAGCAGACGGGACGAACCGTTGATGCAGAGAAGTTCACATCTGTTGCAATGCTCCAGCGTCGAGCCAGCTCTGTGGATGAAGCTGTACGGTCGATTATGGCCATGAGGACGAGATGACAGCCATCCCGTGCTGTGGTCATGTTCCGTGGTCCAGTACCCGCTCTTCGCTGCGTACGACCTTCGTCTATCCACTTCTGCCACACACGCATTACTGTCCTAGCAGCATGCCCTGTACAAGCCGCAATGACAAACCCGCTTCCCGGAAACCGATCATTCTGCCCCGTTCGAACTCACTTATATGCCGATATGGCTCCCTTTGACATCGACGAGGCATACTGGCACTCACTTTATTGTTTCAACCATGTTTGACAGCTCTGCACTTACTACACTGCGCGCAACTCTGACCTTGTGGGACCGAAACGAGAGGGCTCTGCTCGGCCTGCGTGTACTCTATCTCTCTGCAAAACTAATACTTATTGCTTGTACACTCTTATACACTTCTATCAAGTTTGGAGTTTTTCGGGAAATTCTTTCTTTGTGTTACAGTTTTCACAAACGGCAGTGTATATCGCTATGAACATCATGTGAGTCCAGAAGCAAGAGATATCGTGCGCTTGAATACAGCAGAAATGCTTCTTTCAAAAGTACAGGGAACAAGAGTTTTGTCATTTTTCCCGAGGAATTCCATTTTACAATTAGATTGTCCGCCTTGAACAAGTTCCTCTTTTTTCACTTTCTTACTAATGTCAGATGGCTCTTGAAGAATTGCAAATAACTTCGGAACTAGTGATTGAGACGCTATAGTGTAGGAATGTGCGGTTGCACCCTTTGATTGCACAGCACCATGTACTTCCGTAGCGCCACTTTTCTCTAATGTTCTACCCATCGGCATTTCCTTATTAAAGCCCGATTCATCCGCATTATATATTTGTTCTTTTGAATGTGCTGGCGTGTAATTTATAGTGGTTTCTAAATGTTCGAGGCAGTATTTTTAACACTTAAATGATTTCAGTCCTAATTATTTAAATATAAATTCAATAACATCCCGCCTAAAAGCAATATGCGTATGTAACAATATATAAAAGTATATATAACAATCATTTTATATGTTTGTATTATTGTATCCATGTTTAATAATGCTGTGTGAATGTATTACGTAATTTAATAATGTAGGAGCTGTGAGAATAATAGGTTAAAAGTTGCTAACAATGAGGTAACCTTGAGACAATAATGAATTTGAAAGTTTAAATGCTACTAGTCATTATTGGAGCAACAATAATGTAAATTTTGTGACAGTTTAAAAAATAGCCAATCAACAACCAGAAAAATCTTTAGTTAAATGAAGGTATTTTATTGGAGTAGGATTAGCCAATCAGAGACATGAAATATAGAAATTTACGAGTTTAGGCGGTTGAAAACAGTTCAGTTGGTTGCAGACAGCGTTACTAACCAGACGCAAAAAGTGTCCTCAAGAAATTTAATACGTATTGGTGTGAGACGAAAATAGCTTTACGTGTAAAAAGTGCAAGTAATTAATTAAAGAATCTCACAGTTCCCTATATCAGTGAAGTGTTATTTAAATCGTATCAAGTATTAATAAAAGGAGTAAAGTAAAATTATAATCCGTGTAAGCCTACATTCTTTGTCGCACCACAACTCTGCTAAGAGACACGTGTCTCTAAAATAAATACTGACGCAGCCGAGGCAAACATAAACATATAATATTTAAAGAAACAGTCAAATCACAAATTTAATATTTATTTAAACCTGGGGCAAAGGCCACCTGAAAGTACGTTTGGGGCGAAGGCTACTAGAAACTGTTTACTATGCGTGCGGTTGCAACTACCACAAGTTCGGCTCCCCAACAGTTGAAATATAATACAACTCTTACAATACGACCTACTTCAAATTGACGTCCAAAGCGTGTTGCAAACAAATTACAACAAAATACCCTTCTCAAATTGGCGCCCATACGTGGTGCAAACTCCTCTAAAATACTCCTTTCTCATGTTTCAATCTTTTGAGCCAGCTCATGTTTCTCATTACCGTGCCGATTTGTCACGAAAGACGTTATTTTACGACTCTGTTTCATAATGTTTCTTGAAACGACACAACCATGATGGGCTGTCTTTAAACGAATTTTAACCAAGTTGCATACATTACTAGTGTCATATTAAGTTTTAATCTTTCCTAATAGTGTTCAAGTTGTAAAAGTCGGCGGATATGTTTGGATAACACACCAGGATCTGACAATATAGCAAAAATGGATATGCTTTTCTGCCCCATGAGTGGGTTTGCTTGTTAGTAATACAAACTTTTGAGCCAGGAAACGTTATCAGCTCTGGCAGGAAATTCTAAGTAGTCTTGCTGTAATTGGATTTAGGACGCTTTGTCTTGCATAGAAAAGATATGCACTTAAAGTGCGTATACCATTTAAACTTTCCCTAGTTTATGGTAACTTTGGACCGAACTCTTGTTGCTAATTTAATGAGAAGGTTGTGAGAACTTGGTCACGTGTGAAGTAAAGCACTGAACGAGCTACAAGTGGTACGATTCGTCGCTTCCTGAAACCAATCAGTGGTATAACAAGGCTAATGATGTGGTACACGATTTCATGAATAATGCATAATATGAGTAGGGTAGAATCCCATAATGCCTGCTAATGAGACAACCGAGGAAGGCGCAACCTCCTTTGTAATGGAAGTAATTACCTCAGCCAGCAAGATGATCCAACTTAACGTCAACTTTAATCAAAAGGTCCTTGGTTCCTCCCACTGTCTTTATCAGTATCCTTCCATTTTGTCACCAGTAAGCTTTTGATGATGATGGCTTTTGTTGGTACTTACCACAAATACATAGCTGACTCAACAATACATAATACAGAGTGCAGACTTTTTAACTCAAAAACTAATTTTAACTTTGTCTTCGTATCCTATTCCTTGCATCTTTAAAAATCTTTGACTTAAAAGAGCTTCTCTCTGCATACAATCAAAAATATTTTAAAATCAACAAAAGAAAATAAAGTTTCCCCTTTTCCTGTTAAAATTTGAAGCAATTAGTGTTTTACTAAGAAAATATTATCTACGGTAGAGAGTCCTTCCAAACTCTTTGACCCAACTCCATAACGAGTCATAGGTAATTTTGCAATATTTTCCAAACACAACTAACAGTGCTATTCCTGTGTATTTTTATGAAAATATGTTTCATGCATTGATAGTTTCTACTATCAAATCAATCAAACCCATGGCGAGCTAGCCCAGAATCGGACCAAGGCCTACCGCCCCGACCGCTGCATCCACGCCTCTGCCCACTACAGGCGTCAGTGGTGAAGGACAGTACTGGGCCGTTATGTTCAGTTTCTACTATATAGCGTTCTCTATTATTTCAACATTTTTTTTATCTTTGAGTTTCTCGATGTTTACAGCAGAATACTTTTATCAGTGGCTCCCAGTTTTCCTTCTACTCTGTTTATCGTCCTCATTTCTGCATTACCATCACGCTTCCACTATTGCTTTGTACATTATTTTCTTTCTTATTTTCTTTTTAACCTCGCTACTTTACTGAAATGCATTTTATATATGGAATAATACGTGTGTTTTAGCATATCCGTTTATCAGTTCCCAACTACGATGACCTATTGTGCTGAAATATTGAATCCAATTTTCTGAGTTTCTTAATGTTTTGTCCACTAAATTATATTTCAGCATCACTCGCATCTATTTGTTTTGTTTCATTTAAATTTATCTCCGTCTGCACTTTGTGCACTCTTGTTTTGATTTCCACATTAGGGAGAAAGAGACGAGGAAGGAGAAGCGGGAAACAGCATGAAAGAGAAAAGAGAGTATTCTCCTATTTAAGGCACCCGGTACCAAAATCGCCAATTTATATAAACAATTTAGCCAAAATATTCACAGATTTCTTCAAAATAATTAGGCAGAAAACGAATTGCTATTGTGTTATGTACCCAGGATTGGATTGGATTGGCTAAGGAGTGGACTCAGCACCGATCCACATAGGGGATATTGTACCTAATTCTCACAAGGGGGCGTCCCAGGGGGGAAGAGCGAGGCGAGAGAAGACACCGGGCGTCACGGAACTGGGAGTGGCGGCACAGGAATGGCAGGGTCCCTGTTTTAAAATAGAGAGTTCCCGACAGACCACCCCACCCCACATAGAGGGTTCCAACGCCCCTCAAAGGCATTCGGATACTCCGGCAACCAGTCTAAAGCCGAAGGATCGAAAGAGTTACAAGGAGCATTCTTTTAATCAGCCACACTGCACCGAAACACCATCGCCGACACTCTCAACCCTGAAAGAGACCAACGGATGAAAGGTGAAGTGAAATGAGAATGGAGTTGAAATGGAGAAACAGGAAATTTGGGAGATTTGAGGATCCATCCCAGCATTCCCCTGACGACTCAGAGAAGCCCCTGAGAAAGCCTATGGGTCAGGAAGGTCGGCCACTGGAATCTAACACATGACCTCCAGAATGCGGGAATTTTAAACTTTGAAATTTAACGTTTTGTTCCTCAGATATAGATCCCTACAGTTCAATGAGCTAAGAATGCCCCTGAAAAAAATAATAACGTACGTAGCACTTATAGTTTTCTAAAAATCCATCGTATATAATGTCATTAAAACCTGAAATCAAAAATCATGCTTTATATCAAGAAAAGGTTTTTTATATCTCGTAATATTCAAAGAATATATTCTGGAATTATTTTTAGAATTCCCAACAGAAACTGTACAACAATAAACATTGCAACATGACAAAAATGTAAGAAGCAAACTTACGCGGAATCAGTATTTGAATTTCACGCCCTATTTGCACGTATCTACTCTGGTTCATTCATACGTCGGGTTTGAGCATTTAAATTTAATAACTTATTATTATTATCCTTATTTATAAATCGTCTTTCAATGTAACATACGTTCTGTATTCTAGTGTTGGTAGAAATGAATAACTAGTAAAACAGAGAAAAATAGGTTTATATTTGGACAAAACGTTTAGTCACGTAATTTGGCTCATCTTTGTGTGTATGATAACAGCAGCTATATCAGTATATTACCAAACAATTATAGAAAATACAACATTTATATTTTGCAAGTTTGTCCTTCTTTATTAAACGGTTGCTTAAAATCTAAAAGAAGGAATAAGAGAAAGAAAAATGCACAAAACATTTCAAAAGTCTATTTTTTTGAAATCTTAGAACATTTAAAGGAGGAACAACATATATAGAGCATTAAAATGGAATATAATTACTTTCTCTACTACGTATAGTAAGTAGGGGAAGTATTGTGTTACACCCAAAAATTCGATACCGAGATTTCACCGGAAATACATGTTTTGAGACCCCCTGAATCCAAAAAAAAGCATTTTTGGAAACATGTCCGTGTTGTGTTCTGTGTCTGTGAACAGCATAACTCAGAAACGAACAGTAGGATAAACACAAAATTGGTATTTAGGTTCAGTATCTTCCAGAGATGCGACACCCAGGTTTTCAAGAAAACCCGCCACCCCAAATTACCCTTTACATGGAACATTATTCGAAAATTTTAATTTTCTCAAAAATGGTCTGACGATTTTGTTTAAATTATCATATGTTTAAGATATTTCTATGACAAATGAAATGTATGTGTCGAATTTTCTGGGAATGTCTCCAAAAGTATTCTTCATTATGAACGACTTTTGAATAACTGGTAAACCATAAGACATAGACAAAATTTACTACAAAAAAGTGTAGATCGCGTTAAAATACACAATTTATGTCATATACATTTTTTTTTTGTTGAGTGAACCATTTTCGAGATATTGCTTGTTATTCCCTTAAACTTTTCAATACCTATACTTTTTCTCAAATTCGCTATTCATTTTTTTTGTCCTGGTAATGCAAAGAGAATGGAATACTCCACATAGCAACCACCTCTTAAAACATTTGACTATCGCTTAAAACCTACCAATTCCCCTTGCAGCTACTAGAAAATTAGCAATAAGATTAACATCTCGATCAACATGAAGCATATGGAGAAGAAGCATTTGCAAAAAATAGTTTGTACAAGAGTAAAGAAAGCCATGTGAATGTAACACATCAGATTTTTTTCTGTTGTAAGCTTTATCTTGTATGTTATGGATTTCAAGTTACACAGCCTGGAAATAAAGATAGGATTGGACTAGAAGCGGAGGGGATCTTAGCAAATATTTTGTGCCTATGCCCCTGATGGGGCGCCCCCGGAAGGGAGGGATGAGTTGAGAGGAGATAGAGGGCCGCCGGATCATAAGGTACCACACGCAGAAGGCAGGGTACCTACCATTTACAGATTTGATCTCTCCGGGTGCTGGCTGGTGCAGCCGGCCCCCTCCCCCTATTGGCTTACACATTCCCTGGGGGGTCATGGACCGGGAGACCGCTCACAGTCCTGGGGACGAAGGTTTCCTCAGAGCATCCTTTTTCCCTGCCATGCACACGCCAAGACCTCCCGCCGACACTTGAAACCTTGAAAGATACCAAGCAAATAAAGGGTGAAGTGAAATGGGAATGACGATTAAATGGAGGGACAGGAAATTCGGGAGATGTAATGATTCTTCCCAGCATTCGCTTGGCGACCCCTGGAAATCCAAATGCGGGCTACAGACATGACCTCCTGAGCCATCCCACTCGTTTGGAAATAAAGATACTTGGAATAGGAATTTTAATGGAAAATGAGTTTCTCTCCAATATTTTCTCCCTGTTAGTTGTAAAGAGTAACCTTGCAAGTATACTGTAATAAGAGTTAAAAAGTGAATTTGAATGCAATGTTAATATCTTTATTTACAATTCCTTTTTAACAGAAATGATCATTAAAATGTTAACAGCTTTAATTACGTTCTGTGAGTAATACAAGTTCCCACATTCTGGTTCCTTAAGATGATTCTCATTTGTTACAGGCTGTAGTGAGACATGACCCTCGACGATGATACAACATTAATGACGTAAAGAATTTCTAAACGTTGTCATATTATTATTTTCAGTAGCATAAACACCTTCTGCTTCTGGATTCTATTCGTTCTTTAATGTTCCTACAGATATTCTTATACAATTTATGTCTAAAATCAGCAGGGTAGAGAGTATAAAAGAAAAATTCATTTCGCAAATTTAATCTGTATATCTAGTGATTTGATTTTCACTCTGCATACGGTTTATTCAGAATGAAGAAGACTTCATAACAGTCATGCCAGTATCTCACCTACATGATATTTTAATCTAAATACTTTAGAACAGTTTTTCAGAAAATAAATAATTTTGTGTGTAAAGATTTGTTTTCGTTGTAGATAGTTTCGTAAAAATCTACTTACGGTCTGAGAAGAGACTGGGCGTATATTTCAAGTATCATATTGTGACGCAGTGACTATGAACCAAGGTTATCGGGAGGTCGGTGCCGGGTAGTTGGCGAGAGAAACACAGATAAGTAGGCATGGGAGCTTTTTCGCACGGCTTGAATAACAAAACGCTATCAACAGATGACCAGAATCTTCTGGAAGATTCCCTTCTCCCCGTTTCTCGAACGTTATGAAACTTGTGGAAAATTTCAATGGCTATGCAAGCGAGCGCTCTTGTGAGTCAGGGAGTCAGTGAGATTGTGAGTGCGTTTCTAGTGTGACAAAGTGCTGTTCTATGAGTGAGTTCATGAGAATTTTTGTAACATGCAGTGAGTACTACTACTGCAGGAGGTCAGAGAAATATTGTGTTCGACTCTCCAGTGATTGAAGAAGAGGCTGCGTCGTGCGTACTTCATTCCGCCACAAGTGACAGTGAAAATTTGAACTAGATCATATCAGTGAGATGACAATGAGAACTTTGAGAAGTGACAGGGAAATCTTGACAGTCACAATATGTATCTGACTTTTTGTTCTTAAGTTATACTCTTATATTTGTTTGTCTCTCTTGTACGTACCCATTTTTATAAACATAATGATTTAGCTTATAGAATTTCGAAACATTTAAATGCAGTGAAATTTCGACAGTGAAAACATTTCCGACTGTGTTTGTCTGTCTTATATGCAGGCATTTTTATAAAAGTACTGTTTTTGTTTATATAATTTCGAAACGTTTAAATCCGTTGAAATTTTGATAACGAGTTTGTATATGGAATACACTACCTCCTCTGCCTATAAATAAACTTAAAAAGATGTAGTAGGGCGATATATTACAAGTGTGGGGACTATTTCGCTATATTTTAATGATACTTAAGAAGTACTATAGAAATACTAAAATGCTGTTAGGTACAAATAAGGGCAAAGGGAAATAATATTAAGAAAATTTTCAGAGCAAAGGAGGGGAAATGTAAAATATACCTTTGTAGAGGAAATGGCACAAAGTGAAAAACAAAAAATGAGAACTTACGAGAGCTAGTTGTAAGGAGAATGCGGAATGAAGAAGAATGGTTCTAGGAAATGGGGAAAAAGAAAAAAAAGGCTACGATAAGAGAAAACGGTGCGTTATTAAGGCACAAGGAGGACTAAATTATATTCAAATCAAACTTTTCTTAATGAGATTTCTTTTCGAAGGTTTCTTTTGGTGAAAAACTTCAGGGGTGTCAATCGAAGAGCAGATGGCTATAAATATTATACTATACTTGGGCTATTTTGTGCTACTTTGTTTATCTTTCTTTCAACCTGGAAGACGTTTCACTTTCGAACATCGACAGGGCAAGTACACATAAATATGCCTGAAAATAACTTATGCTTTCTTTTTATTTTACTTTATCTACCGCTAAACTACAATGGGTAGCGGAAGTACATATTGTACTTCACCCAAGAATTCAGTATCAATATTTCACTAGAAATAAAAGCTTTACGTCACCAGTCTTAAATTAAAAAGATATGTTTTGTTACATTCACATGGCTTTTACCACTCATTCTTGAACAAAATATTATTATATAAGCTTATTTTTCTAGCTGGTCATATTTATCAAGATAAACATATGCAAAAGTGTTTTTTTAACTTTCTCTAATACGTATAGCAAATAGCGGAAGTATTGTATTCCATCCAGAAATTATATGTCAAGAGTTTACTGTAAATATATGTTTTGAGGTCCCTCAACCCCAAAGATCATTTTTAGATAAAAGTCTTGACCCAAAGGTCAAAAGTCGAATAAACACCATACTTGGCTTTTAGGTTTAGCACATTTCAAAGAGGCGATTCGAAAATATCTTCAAGATACTCCCCAAACTCTAAATTTCACATTACATGCAATACTTTTTAAAACTCTTCTATTGATAAAAAATTTGATTAAAACCCATATATTAAAGATATATGCATGACAAATAAAACGTATATTTTTAATTTTCTGGTATAGCCTTTGCAATTTTCTTCATTTGGAGAGAATTTTGTATAATCCTGTATAACTGGTAAACCATAGACGAAAGGTACTACAAAAACAAATGCAATTTTCTACTTACATCACAAAATTTGTTTAAAATAAAGTTTTTTTGGCATAAGCCGTTTCTAAGATATCCGTTATTACTGGTTAAAATTCCTAAATACTTAGTCATTCTATTTAAGTGCTGCCGACTTTCAGTTGTTTTTGCGATGTTATGGAAAGAGTTTTAAGGCCAGCGCGTAGAGTCCATTTGACTATCGCTGTTGCCTTTGTATCTATAACGAAATGTGTAATGCAGCATTTTGCGGAAAGCCTTATCTGGATTAAAATGAAGTAGATAGGAGGATGAACTTTGTTAAAAATAACTTTTATACTCAATAATAGGATGTAGAGGGTAGAGAAGATCATGTGAATGTAACATTAAAATTATTTTTTTAATTGGAACAACTATTTTGTACTGATTTTGGTTATACGCATAAAGGTGATCTATTTTTGACTGAACATTGTTCTGTTATACGAACTATTACTTTATATAATTATTTTAAAAGTTTGAAAAAATAATAATGTTAATACATTCAAAGATTGAATTAGATTTCATTTTTTGAATTTAAGAAAATACAAACCAGGTTAAATACATATATTGGCTTCTTTTCAAACTTCTTAAATGTTTTATAAAAATAATGGTTTGTTCATAAACATGTTTTGGACAACAGTTGTTTATTTTTGTGCATAAAATCAAAACAGTTAAAAAATCAGGTTCCTATAAAATTTTCTTTGAAATGTGAGCTAAATAAGACATCATTAATTTCATTGGCTTTTGCAAAAATTTTGATTTCAAGATAATAATCTGATAGGTTATATGATTAATTCTGAGTACTGATTAAGTATTGACCTCGATATTCCACATGCGACCTACATTCGTCTACCACGAACAAAGACTGGGCTGTCAGTCAACACAAGGGAATTGCTAGAATCAGATAAGAGCGGAGTGGAGCACGTTTAACATTATCGACCTAAACTTTTTTTTTTGTTATATCGTCATATGTCTATGCACTCGAATGTGTTCAACGAGAGTATCATACTCGCTATTAGGGAAGTTAAGCGAAATAGGTTTTTACTTTCTCTACTACGTATAGTAAGTAGGGGAAGTATTGTGTTCCACCCAACAATTCGATACCAAGATTTCACCAGAAATATGTTTTGAGGTCCTCTGAAACCAAAAAAAGCAATTTTGTAAACATGTCCGTGTGTGTGTGTCTGTGTGTGTGTGTGTGTGTGTGTGTGTGTGTGTGTATATGTGTCTGTGAACAGCATAACTCAGAAACGAACAGTCGGATAAACATCAAACTTGGTATTTAGGTTCAGTATCTTCCAGAGATGCGACACGAAGGTTTACAAGAAAATCCCCCACCCCAGATTACCATTTACATGGAACATTTTTCGAAAATTTTAATTTCTAAAAAATGATTTTAACAATTTTGATTAAAATATTATATGTTTAAAATATTTTTATGGCAAATAAAATGTATATCTTGAATTTTCTGGGAATGTCCCCAAAAGTATTCTTCATTGTGAACGACTTTTGCATAATTGGTAAACCATAAGAGATAGACAAAATTTTGCTACACAAAAAATGTAGATCGCTTTAAAATACACAATTTATGTCATATACATTTTTTTGTTGAGTGAACCATTTTCGAGATATTGCTTCTTATTCCCTTAAATTTTCCAATACTTATACTTTTTCTCAAATGTTCTGATAATGCAAAGAGAATGGTATACTCGACAAAGCATCCAGCTCTTAAAATATCTGACTATCGCTTAAAGCCTACCAATTCCCCTTGCATCTAAAAGAAAATTAGCAATAAGATTAACATCCCGATATCTCGATAAACATGAAGCATATGGAGAATAACCGTTTGTAAAAATTGTTTGTACAAGAGTAGACAAAGTCAGGTGAGTGTAACACATCAGATCTTTTTTCCTTTTCTTTCTCCACTACATACTTAACTATAGTAACTTGGGGAAGTATTGCATTCCACCCAGAAACTCCTTTTATAGTAAACCTGATGTGTTGCAATTACAGGAGTTGTCAAACTATCTTTGCAAACGTTTATTCTTTACCTACTTCATATTAATCGAGATAAACATCTAATTGATAATTATCTTAGAAGTGCAGGGGGAATAGTGCAGGCTTTAAGCGATAGTCAAATCTTTTAATAGCTGGTTGCTATGCGGCGCATTCCATTCTCTTTGCATATCCAGAACATAAAAAAATGAATGACAAATTCCCATTTGGGAAAACGTATAAGCATTACAAAATTCAAGGGAATAACAATCAATATCTGGAAAATGGATCACTCAACAACAAAAAATATATATGACATAAATTGTGCATTTTAACGCGATCTAAATTTTTTGTGTAGTAAAATTTTGTCTATCTCTTATGGTTTACCAGTTGTGCAAAAGTCGTTCACAATGAAGAATATTTTTGGAGACATTCCCAGAAAATTCAAGATGTACATTTTATTTGTCATGAAACTATCTTAAATATATGATATTTTAATCAAAATCGTTAGTCATTCCTGAGAAAATTAAATTTTTTTAAAAATATTCTATGTAAAGGTTAATGTGAGGTGGAGGATTTTCTAGAAAACCTTCGTGTCATATCTCTGGAAGATACTGAACTTAAATATTACGTTTGGTGTTTATCCGACTGTTCATTTCTGAGTTATGCTGTTCACAGACAGACAGACTGACACACACACGGATATGTTTCCAAAAATGCTTTTTTTTGGATTCAGGGGCCCTCAAAGCATATGTTTCCGGTGAAATCTTGGTATTGAATTTTTGGGTGGAATACAATATTCCCCTACTTACTATACGTAGTAGAGAAAGTAAAAAAGAATAACAAATTTCCATTTGTGAAGAAGTATAAGTATTGCAAACCTCAAATAAAATAACAGGAAATATCTCTGAAATTTTTCAGTCTACAAAAAAAGTTGTACATGGCATAAATTGTGTATTTTAACACGATCTACATTTTTGTGTAGTAAACTTTTGTCTATCTCTTACAGTTTACCAGTTATACAAAAGTCATTCAGAATGAAGGGGACCTTAGGGGACATTCCCAGAAAATTCAAAATATACATTGCATTTGTATCTTAAACGTATGATACCTATTTTAATTAAAACTGTTAGAGCATTTTTAAGAAAATAAAAACTTTGAATGAGCGTTCTATCTAAAGAGTAGTTTGGGTAGGGGAATTTCCTTGATAATCTTCCTTTCGCATGCTTGAAAGGTACTGAACCTATATACCAAGTTTAATATTTATCGAAGTATTCGTTTTTGAGTTATGCTGTTCATAGACACAGACACGGACGTTTTTCTGAAAATGCTCCTTTTTATTCAGGGGCTGTCAAACCATTTATTTCCGGTGAAATCTAGATATGGAATTTTTGAGTGGAATGTAGTATACTTCCTTACTATACGTAATAGGGAAACTAAAAGTGTGTTTGTGTATGTACCTGTGATAACAACTAAAAACGTAAACCTCGGTTAAACACCAAAATCGATATTTAAATGCACCTCTTCAATTCCCATCCGCCGCCCAATCTGACCTTAGATTTTCGTGGTCTTCAGTGGTCGATAGGCTAATCGTGGGATGATTTGCTGGCCTTAAAATTCCATACTGTTTCCATGCAATCACAAGAAACAACTGAAAATCGTTGGGACTTAAAAAGAATGATAAAAGTATTGAACAAAGAGCACCATTAATAACGTATATCACGGAAAACGCTGATGCTACAAAACAATTTATATGAAACCATTGTGTATTATAAGGCAATATATATTTTTTGTGTAGTGTGTTTTCGACTATCGCTTAACGTTTACCAGGTTTGTGAAGGTGTATTAGGATTATCAATTTTAGTTTCTATAATTCGAACTCTTGGAAATAATTATTTTAATTCATTTGATTTATTACAATGTTAAGATAGTCATAACAGATTATATATAATTTATTCTAAATGAAGTAGACTTCTCAGTCCATTTCCAGAAAGTTCAAATTATATATTTTGTTCATATAAATACGTTTAATATATAGTATTTTAATCAAAATAGTTAAACATTTTTTAGAAAATCAAACATTTTGAAAATCCTTCCATGTAAAGTGTATTCTGGTGTAGAGGGACTTTCTTGAATACCTTTGTGCCACATCCTTGGAATTTTTATGCCTAAATACCAATTTTGGAATTTATCCGAGTTTTCTTTTTTGAGTTATGCTGTTCACAGTCACACACCGACATATTACCGAAAATGTATTACTTGGATTGAGGGGCCCAAGACGTGTATTTCCGATGAAATCTCTGCATCATATTTTTGAGTGGAATGCAGTGTCTTCTCTACCTATTAGGTAAGTAGTAGAGGAAGTAAAGATGTAGATCTTGCTAATGGGGGCAATATCAAATAACTTGTTTGGTGGCATTAACCGTTTCCGAGATGCCTTTTGCTGTGGATTTGAGTTGTCAATTACTTCTTACAACTGCTATGTCGCTGTTAGTTTCTTTCCCTTGTGGTCATACAAAAATACAAAATTTCAAAGCTATCATACAGCGAACCGCTTTTAAAATACTTGACTGTTGAGTCGCTTAGGCCAACTGTATTCCTCTTGCACCTACAACGAAATATGTAATGAAGCTATTGTTGCATGCGTTTAACATGGAGCGGGTAGAAGAATAAACTTTTGAGTGAATAGTTTGAGAAGACTGGGTAAGGAAAGGCATGTGAATGTAACACATTAAAGCTGAAATTATTCATATTCTTACTTTCTTTACCACGTGCATAGTAGATAGAAAAGGTATTCCATTTCACTAAAAAATTTGACACAGAGATATCATCGGAAATCATGTTTTGAGCCCCTGAATTCAAATAAATAAATAAATTTGGAAACATGCTCGTCTGTGTGTGTGGGTCTGAGAGCAGATAACTCGTAACAAGAAGTCGGATAAATACTAAACTTGATATTTCAGTTTAGAATCTTACAAGCATGTGACACGAAGATATTCTAAAGAATCCCCCTCCCCAGCAGCTCTTTCAGGAATATTTTTCGAAAATTTTAATTTTCTAAAGAATGTCTTCAACGATTTTGATTAAAATGCTATATATGAAAATTTTTTGGATGACAAATACAATTCATATCTCTAATTTTCTGAGAAATACTTATGAAGCACTCTTCATTCAGAAGAAATTTTGTATAAACTTGTATAACTGGTAAACGTTCAGCGGTAAATGAAAACGTACCATATAAGAAATTGAGATTCCTTTAAAGCACACATTTCACTTAAAATAACTTTTGTATGGCATAAGCCGTTTCTGAGGTATACGTTGTTAAAGGTTCGAATTCTTCAATATTTATTCTTTTAAAGGCCCATCGATTTTCAGTTGTTTCTCGCTACTGCATGGAAACAGTAAATAATTTTAAGGTCAACCTATAACGTCCAGTTCTTAAAGATTTGACTATCGCTGTTCAATTGTATCTATAACGAAATGTGTAATGTAGATTAAAATGTAATAGATCGAAAAATAAGCTTTAGTAAGAATAGTTTGTACACCCACTAATAAATATAGAGATTAGAACGGTCATGTGAATGTATCACATTAGATTTCTTAAACGTCCACGATAAAGTATTTCTCGGCTTAACCAAAAATTGCACTTAAGTTCATGACCACAGACGTAAACCATGCAAACTTTTCGAAGCACAGCTCTCGTGTTTTTCTTCCGCATTTTGCTGTGTAATGAAGCGAATGCCGTTGGCAGGGCTGTGATGTGCCTCATTAGAAATTAATTAACTGGGTCAGCAGAACTCTGTAGACAATTAAAATAAATAATTAGTTCACCTTTATAACTTTACCCTGAAATACATGCCACATAATACATACGAGGGGAAATTCTATGCAGTCGATATTACATATGGGGGGAAATTCGTTAACCAGGGTGAATGATGTTGGCAGCTACTACATATTTAACTTTCACAGCTCATTTTTAGGGAAGGAAGCGCAATCAGCTTGTTCATGAATATTAAACATATAAAATTGTGTGCCGTTTTAAAATGCAAACTGCAAATTAAAAACGTGTATACCACTATGAATATTGATACTCGAGTAGTCCGCCCGTATTGGTTGGCTTCTGGACGTCTGCAAATATTCAGTACGAGCGCTGGTTCGGCGCATGTAATTAATTTTTAATATTTTAAAACATCTGCACTGGTTTTTTAATTTTCTGCACATACTTTGGAACGCTTCCGTCTGGTTGATAAAAAATTTGTTTACACATTTCACACATGAACTATCCGGTATTCACACTTAGTGATTTGAAATCTGAGGCTGTGGGGTTCGTTGGCACGGGGCGCTTTGGAAGTGCAGGGAACGATTTGTTTCTTTTCGGTAATTTTAATTTGACAATGCCTTGTTGCACATAATTATGGCGGCCATTCGCTTCTGTTTGTTCTTTTCTCGGCCAAAGTGTTTTCCGATTCACTTCTCGTCCATTCTATCATGGTGTAACTGTACGTAACAGGAAAAGTATTGTGTTCTATCCAAAAACTAATGTCGACATCTCACAGGAAAAATGTGTTTTGAAACACCTTGAACCCCCAAAAAAGCATTTTTAGAAGAAGGTCTGTGTTTGTGTGACAGCATAATTAAAAACCCAAAATCCCTATAAACAGCAAACTATGGTGTATCTTCCAACGATACGGCATGAAGATGTTGAAGAAAATTCCTCCAACTCTCAACTAATCATTACATGGAGCACTTTTCGAAATCTAAAAAAATGGCACTATTTTTATTAAAATATATATTAAAATATTTACACGCCCAATAAAATGTATATCTTCAATTCTCTGGGAATAGCCAGTGAAGTCATCTTCATTTGAAGGAAGTTTGTATAATCTTGTATCTATAATTGGTAAACGTTCCATTCTAGCCTCTCGTTCCCGAGGTCACGGGTTCAAATCCGGCGGAGGGTGATGGATTTTTTCGGGCGTAAATATCCTTAGCATGAAAAGGGAGGGAGTAAAGCCGGTGGTCCCGTTTCGTAGATTTACGGCACGTAAAAGAACCTTAAGCCTAATAAAAAGGCCTCTGAGAAAAACTTCCGGTCTTTCACCCCAATACATAATGGGACTCTTAAGGATCACAGCAATTAAAGGGTGTCTATAAGTAAAACTCAGTTCTCAATTCTGGCAATGTTTAAGTGATAGATGAAAACGTACTGCACAAAAGATGTAGATCTTTCTAAAAAACACAATTTATTTAAAGCCTTTCGTGGCATCATCCATTTCCGAGATATTCGGTATTAATGGTGTGAATTCTTCAATACTTAACCATTCTTATTAGGACCGGTAAATTGTCAGTATGGAAAGGGTTTGGAATTTTAAAGCCAGCGTATAACGTCCACATCTTAAACATTTGATTATCTCTTATCCCTTTGTATCTATAACGAAATTTGTAATGTAGCTATTTCTGTAAAGGTTTATGCAGATTAAAATGAAGTAGATATAAAATAAACTTTAGTAAGAATAGATTGTATACCCGCTAATAAGTGGTAGAGAGTAGAGATAGTCATATGAATCTAACACACAAGATTTTTTTAAGTAGAGTATAACGCCCGTTCTTACTGTATACGGCACAACAGGCGGTGAGCACTGGTGATACATGAAATGAAATTATATTTAGCAAAAGTATCATAATTTACCAGTTATGAGGACTGAGAAAAACCTGGAAATCACTTGTCAGGGAGGATGGTCCTGGCGGAATTTGAACCGTGAACCTCCTGTCCTTAATGACTTCTGCCATCCGTGGCGATATGTTGGAAAGTTGAATTTCCTGCATTTAGTGCTGGTAACTCCCCACCTACCTGCATGTTTTATCTATTTTACTGCACGTATGTGCATGAGCTATATTAAATCCTCAAACTACTTCATATATATTGCAGACCTGAAAAGTAATTGGATTTCCTATTTGAATTTTGCCATTTATATCTTACCTGAAGTATTTCTTCCTTTACTTTCTCTACTATGTACTTGTAGTAATCAGAGGAAGTGTTGTATTCCATCCAGAAATTTGATGTTGAGATTTCATCGAAATAGATTTTTGAGGGCGACTAAACTCAAAGAGAGAAATTTTACAAAAAGGGGAGAGTGTGTGTGTGTGTGTGTGTGTGTGTGTGTGTGTGTGTGTGTGTGTGTGTGTGTGTGTGTGTGTAAACAACATAACCAAAAATAAAATATATTCAGGTTCAGCAACTTCCAAAGATACGACTCGACGATTTTGAAGACATTCCATCCCCATCCGAATGTACTCTTTACGTGGAACAATTTCGATACGTTTAATTTTCTAAAAAGTGGCTTTAACGATCTGTATTAACATACTAAATCCTTAGTATATTTACATGATAAATAAAACGTATATCTTGAATTTTCTGGAAATAGCGTGATAAGCCCTCTTAATTCGGAAGAAATTTTGTATAACTTTTTATTACTGATAAACGTTAAAACAGACAAAAATGTACTATAAATGTTGGAATATCAAAGCAGATCAAGATGGAGCTCATCCTACTTCTAGTTCCACTACACTACAAGAGATGTCGGTACAGCAGCCATGTGGTTCACCTTCAGCAGTCATAAAAACTACCATCTGAGGTCCTTCCAATCGTCCACATGGGTTAGATACACTTTGTATCGTGGAGCGAGAGTCAGTCGTTTCCAATTCCTGCAGAAGATGAGACTTTTAAGTCTCGAAACGATCGTCCGGATTTTACCATCATGATGTAAATGAAGGCTTTTAATATCATTCGACTCATTTACTTTATCAAAAATGTACTACTCTAAAAGCACAATTTATTTCAAATAAAGTTTTATGGTATCGCCGTTTTCGAGATATCCGTTGTTACTATTTCGATTTTGTTAATACATTTGTATTTTTTAATGGTGCGGTTCAGTTGTTTCTGGGTGTGTCATGGCAAGAATGTGGAATTATAGCGAACCACTAACCTCAAGCAGATTGAATTGCAAGTATCGTTAACAGAACGTTTATAAAAATAAACGATTGTGGCTGAAGAAAGCCATGCGAAGGTCTCAAAACATATATTTCCGGTGAAATCTCGGTATCGAATTTATGGGTGGAATACAATACTTCCGCTACTTACTCTACTAGTAGAGTAAGTAAAAAGTTAACTAAAATTCAATTATCTTATCCGTGAAAGTGAGAAAGAAGATTAGTGATGCATGCTCTTGATTGGAGACACATGGGGCCTGATTGCTTGAAGTAGGTGAACTGCTGATTTCTCTTCAGCTTCCATAAGGTGCAGTAGTCTATGTAGAGCACTGAATGGGCTGTTTGACCTTGTTACACATCTCACTGAGGCCATTTCTCATGCTAGAGTCAGTCCTTGAGCCCTAATGATAGGATAATACAGGCTGGCCAAATGGCAGATGGGGCACAATGCCGTTCCCATCCAGCTGTTATGCTGAAGATGGATTATGCCTAACTCCATGTAAGACATTCGCTTGTACAGCTGTAAAACTAACACTCTGTAAGTTTCTATGTAGTCCGCTTTGTTGGTTCATTCAATTCATTAGAAGAAGCTGTCTTACTCAGAGGTTGCAAATAAAGATTAGGTTACGTTTTGAAAGTCGTGAGTAGCCCAAAAGTTTACTCGAACCTTAAGCATAAATGTCAACATTTTTCTCCTGATAGTTAAAATGGTGCAAAATTGCACAGTGTTTTTCCCACACAAGGTGGCAATCGCACGGTGGCTTACGAGTTGGTTGCTGCTGCTCGGACACTCTCTGAGAGAGGTGTACAATCTCCGCAGCCGCTTCATCTTCAATTGGTTATTAAGACAGAGCATACCAAGTGTACCAAATTGATGTATTCACACGTGAAACGTTATTTCTCAGCAATGAGTCAGAGATACTTTGTGTGTGTGTGTGTTTTGTTCCGTAAACTTCCTTAATCCCGTACATGTTTAAAATCTCCACCTTCTGGCACAGCACGCTCCCAACAACAACGTCAAACAGAGCGGCATATAGCCCACATCGTTGGTAATGGAATATCATTGATGGCAGGTTTAATCAAATTTCTTATTTCCTCCTGTGTTTGTGGTTCTGTGGCGTACACCGTTTACTTTAAAGTTCCCCAAAGGTAGGAGTCTAGAGGGGTTAAATCGGGAGATCGAGGAGGGAAAACTCCGTAGCACTTCTTCTTCGGCCTATCCAACTCTGATTGAATCTGCGATCGAGAAAATTTCTCACAGCGACATGGAACTAAGGGGAGCCCCGTCTTGTTGGAAGTAAACCTCATTTTCATTCTCAAAGAGATCATTAAGACTGGAATTATGATCTACAGCATTTACAGGTAATTCTGACCCGTGATAGTCTCCTTGAAGTAGGACCCAATTACATCTCTGAAAGACTAGAGCACACTATACCGTTGTTTCTGGAAGATTGACGGCATTTTATTCAAAGACGCCCAGTACACACAATCATGCCGATTAATTGTGCCATTAAAATGTCGCTTCATCTGATCAAAAGAACTCAGTCTTGAAAATCTCCGCTTTCTTGACACTTGTTCAGGAGCCACTCACAAAATTACAGCCGCTTATATGAGTCGTCCTCATTTTTTGCTTGGAAAAGTCTCGGAATATAAGGATTCCATTTTTGACCTCGCACAAGTCGATAAACAGTGGTATTCTCAATACCAATCTCACCGGCATTTTGTTTGTTTATAAACACATGAAGAACGGTGAACGTGTTGCTATGCTTTTCCAGTGCTTTCTGCATCACGCACAGCAAAACGTTTTTTTTCTGTCTCATTTCGTTGCTGAGAAAGAAGGTTTCAAAGTGTGTATACACCAGTTGGGAGGCTGGTGTTTAAACCAATATAACTTCCAGACATGTGTTCTACAAACATTGCCGTTACTGAAAAGCATAAACAAAAGTTTATTTCTTAACGCACACACAAGCAGTGAAAGCGTTCTAGCGTGTAAAGAACGTCCAACTGCAATGCGCATTGATGGAGATCACTATATCAGCATTCCAGACAGAGGGGTAATAATCCAGGTGGAAAAACAATGTGAAGTATAAGGGACCCGAAATTGCAGTTCGAACGCCAGACAATTCCTTCAGTCCTTGATATTTTTCTGTGGGATCATCTCAGGAACAAATTTTTTCACGACGACTACGCAATACTGATGAGTTGAAAGTCGCAATCTCAAGAAATGGCTGAGAACGTAATGACGATCTTCAGCCAATGTCTTCAACAATGCATCACTAATGATGGAACTGTTAGCGTGATGTATTTAGCTTTTATAGAAATTAAGTTGTTTGTTTTTTTAGCATTGACAATGCTTTTAGAACAATTATATATAAGTTATATTAATGAGAACATACGCTAAACTTCTTAATAACCGAATGGAACATGTACTATGAGGGTCATTCAGAAAGTGAGGTTACAGCATTTATGTAGAATCGAAAAATTCTCGTATTTAATAGAAATTAACAGGGTACTTCTCAAATATACTAAACTAGTTTTCAAGTATACGCCGTCGAGATCGATACATTTCTGTAGTCGGGGTACCAGCTTTTGTATGCCAGTGTCATATATCTCCGCCACCAGCTCTTTCAGCCACTTCTTCACAGCTTCCTCAACCTCCTGATCATTGAAAAAACATTTCCCACCCTAAAACACCATTAGTTTAACCAAAAGGTTACACTCCTAAGGCGCCAAGTCGGGTGAATACGGGTTGGTTGAGAATATTCTATCCAAACGATGTCAGTAACTACTGTGAAACTCGTGCGGTGCGCTGTGGTGCTTTGCGTTGTTATGCTGGAGGCTGACTCCCTGGATATTTTAGGGTATTGCAGTAAGCCTCTGCATTAATGGAAGTCCCTTAGGCATAATAAACAGCAAAAGGACCCCGTTACGGTCCCAAAAGCAGATTGCATAACTTCTCCAACTGAAGGGGTCGTCTTGGAAATTTTGATGGCTGGGAAAGATAAATCACCCACTGAAGTGGTTGTCTTGTCATCATATCACTACCATAAACTTCCAGGAGCTTCCGATTGATATTTGCAGCGGTATTAGGCATAATAAACAGCAAAAGGACCCCGTTACGGTCCCAAAAGCAGATGCCATAACTTCTCCAACTGAAGGGGTCGTCTTGGAGCTTCCGATTGATATTTGCAGCGGTATTGTTCTGCATAGTTAAAAACGTTTGACCGCGTGGATCTCGCACGTCCGGGAGGTGATGGTAGTGCGCGACGAGCTCTCCCATCGGAAGAATTTACTGCGATTGAACAAAATGGCCGGCAAACACGCGGGACAAAACAAACTGACCGGTGGGATCAAATTCAATGTCAGTTAACATCTGAATATTCATAACTTCAGTATTATTCATGTTCAATGGTTTTTAAAGTTAATATGGGATGTAATTTTTTATTAATTAAATTAAGAATTGCGAAGGGAAGATAATGCAATAAAAATTAAAACTACTACTGGAAGTACCCATCTACCCTACAGGCAAGTGCGCCAACTTCGAAACAAAAGATTTCCCCCCGCAACAGGAGCCCCTATAAGATTTTCTGGATGGTCATCGTATACTTTATCATAAATTATGTTTGAAATTTTGTCCTCCTCCATTCACATACTTCTGGCATCTTCTCAGGAAATTTGCATTCATATTCGAGAGTTCTTGTATAACCTTGTACAACTGCTGAACGTTAAACGATACACGAGAAAAAATAGATCTCTTTAAAACGAACAATTTACTTGGAATACTTTTTTGTGGCACAAGTCATTTCTGAGATATCGTTATTAAAGGTTGGAAATGTTCAGTATTTGATCATTCTTTAAAGTCCTTTCAGCATTCAGTTGTTTCTTGCTATTGTATGGAAACTGTACGGAATTTTAAAGTCAGAATATAGCTTCCAGTTCTTAAGCATTTGACAATCTCTTGTCCCTTTAAATCTGTAACGAAACATGTAATGTAACTATTTTTTCAAAGGTTTCTTTGGATTAAAATTTAGTAAGATAAAAATTAGCTTTAGTAAAAATAATTTTTATAGCTACTAATGTAATATAGGGTAGAGAAAGTCACGTAAACGTATCACATCAGCCTTTTTATAATGATTTTCACACACAGACACACTGACCTAGTCTTATGATACCTTTTTGGGGTTCCGGAAAGCTAAAAACTGGCATTTCTGTTGGAAACCGAATATAGGAAATTTGCGTGAAATGTAATGCTCCCTATTCAGAGTAAATAGGTGTTAAGGCTATATGTGAAAGGTTTCTGCTTGAGACAAATGAAATGTTGTTCCCGTGTTCATGAACTATCATTTGACAATCGAGAGATTTAATACAGACGCTGATAATATAAACTACCACTATCCAGTTTGTTAGCTATGAAAGGATTCGCTTTTGATACGGTTTTATTCACACTGACTGACGCAACTGCTAAAGCATGACCCTCGGTTACAGCTGACAATTATTTTACGGTCAGTGTTACAAACTGTGCCCCTATAATTCATGTGGGATTGTCAGGTGTTTCGGGCTTGTCAAGAGCCGCACTATCCCTCTTGCGCAGGAAGCCATAAAATAAATTACTGCAAAATTAATGAAAAACCCAGCCATTAATAAACAAAATAAGCAAGGCCGGTTTGGCAATCCTCCGTGTTTGCAATTCAAATAAAATATAATTGGATAATAAAAGTGAAAAGGGGCGGTATGGCGCTTGGTTTATGGAATTTGTTAATTCCGGTGCAATAATGGTTTTCAAACCTGCTGGATAAAATTAGTAAAATGTATCTGAAATATAATGATCCGTTTTATGCCTGGAAGTCCTTGGCTTTTTACCCTCTGTCACGAGTTAATTATTTATTTAAATGTATTTTAAAATATTGCGCTCTTCAAAGCATTAACGAGGTTAGAAAAAAAAGGCGTAAGCAGTTTATTAACTATATAAGACAATTTTATTCCAAGAATTGAAGAGACGGCGGCGCTGTGGCCGAGTGGTTAGACCGCTTGCCTCTCACCGAGGCGGCCCGGGTTCAATCCCAGGGATCCGCATGTGGGATTTGTGATGGACGAAGCGGGTTTTCTCCGGGTTCTCCGGTTTCCCCCGCCATTCATTACACCAACTGCTCCATCATCACCTTTCCCTTCATCCATGTCGCCATCATTTCGTTTCATCTACTTCCTTCATCCCATACCAGGCATCGGGCTGATCACCCATCCTGGACATTCTGTCTGCTCCATAAGTGTGTCTGCTCCTTGACGGGCCTCTGACCCCAGGCACCCGCCTGTAAGTCCTGGGGGGTGTAAGTCCTACATAAGATAAGGATAAACTGTGAATTAATGAATTTAAGAGACACATAAATGCAATTGAAACCATTTCACATCGCATCAGATGACATATCTTTGAATTCTAGTAATCTTAAATCTGAATTAACGATATTAAACTGATTATTTGGTTTTAATTCAAATTGTTTGTCTTTATCGCTCTCAACATGCATTTTTCAATATTTAAATTGTTTCTTGCGCATTATTTTTTCTTCCAAGTTTAATTAAAAACGTTCTATTAATTCTGCGTAAGCCAATTGAAAATTCTAGTTATAATTTTTACTGTGGTGCTATTGGTTTTGAAGAAAT
The DNA here is from genome assembly GCA_030765065.1 of Deroplatys truncata. NCBI lineage: Eukaryota > Metazoa > Arthropoda > Insecta > Mantodea > Mantidae > Deroplatys > Deroplatys truncata. The sequence continues at coordinate 164,611,651 of CM060980.1, forward strand.
GTATTTCTCATAGGAAATATACGAATTTAAATGTATAATTTAAAAACTAGTATTATTCGTTTAGGTTTAAAAAACAACAAAATTGATTAATTGCTCCGCTTCAAAATTTATGTTACATGGATCTTAAACGTTTGTGAAGGTTTAGTATCAAGGTTTTATAAAATATTTAATGCAGTAGAAAATAATTATTCTGCCATGAGTAAAGGTAACATTTGCATAATGTTTAAACGAAATAGATTCAAAATGACAGAAATTAGTATTAATGGAATCCCTGGTTCCTCTAAGGGAGAGATGTTTCGGTATTTTACACTCAGCAATTTTCAGCATAATTATATGAAAATTTGAAAAACTAATATTAAATCTAACGGTAATACAACACTATCAATATAAAAATAATTATACGAATGAAATCTTGAAATAATATTACTATTTTTATGTTTACAAAAGCATTGTACGAAAATTATATTTCGCACATCAATACCTATTGATCTCTAATTGTTTTTGAGACAATACACCCTCCTCCTCCTCCTCCTCCTCCTCCATCTCCTAGTGGTTTACTGGGAAAAATGTGACTCAGCTGGGGAATTTAATGTCCTACTGGCATGTTGCCACCGTAGGTCACTTGGTTAAAACAACCGGTCGGAAACTGAAGATTCGTGGTTGAAATCCGGGCTATGGCATTGATTCTACCTTTTCAACCGAGTCTTAAACACGACTTGTGTGGAACAACTAATTCCATTAAGCATATAAAGTTTTAACAAAATCATAAACGCCAGTTTTGTGAAATTCAGAAATAACGGAAGTTTTGAAAATTTTCGTGTCCCATTCTTCAAATATACTGCATTATCCAACGCTTCGTTTTAGAGTTATGCTGTTACCAGGTACATACACACACCTTTTTCTGTTTTTTTTTTTCGAATTCAATATATGGTGAAATCTCGACATCAAGCTTTTGTGTGAAGTACAATGCCTCTACATTCTCCAGGTAACTGATAATTAAAGTAACAATTGTTCTACTATATGTAATTAAACAACTTGGTGTAGATTGAAAACACTAGAGAGAAATATTTTATGGATACCCTTTAATCTTTAACATGCCCTTCCATGCTACTACGGTTATAGAAATTTATACTAATGCTTACAGAAGTAATAATACCTGTTATGAGTATACAAAGCAGTAGCTGGAAGCAAAACTCATTAAAAATGAATTAAATACTGAAGCACAGGAGCTATCAGATAAATGCTGGAGGTCATGTTCATTTCCGCTGCGGGGGGTTTAATCGCTGCACAGAAGTTCACAGTGTCAGTAGATCAAGTCATGGCACATTCAGATGTAGCTGGGTGCGTAATTTACTACATCAATCATTCAGTCAGGTTTACCAACCCCGATAAGCTGTTTAACCGCCACACCTACTGCATCTAATACATAAATGTATAGCTCCTTCACTCAACAGGTGCTATTATGTCACACACGACTGTGCTTTGAGGGGGGAGTGAAGCCTAATGTGGTCATTTCGTTGCCACGAAGAAAATCGAGAAAGGAGAAACAAAAGGGAACTCGAGAGTACTGGGGAACAACCATATCATTTAGCAACTGCAGACATCATTTCGCTGTTTTGATCAACTCATACATGTGCGTTTAACATGAGAAAATTCAAGAGATTATTTGTTCAAAGACATTCCATCCTGTTATGAAGTTTCACATATGTAAAGGTAATCGGAAGCGGAACGACAAAGTTAAATCTATTACGATGTTCGTATTAAAGAAAAGCCTACAAGTGCGCGAAAACGGAAACTTGGAACTTGGAATAAGCCTAATGTAAATATAGAAGCTTGTTTCGTGTTATTTAAATGCACACATTCACATTGCCTGATTTTGATATAAATCTAGTGGTAAACTTATAACGTAAACATTATAATGAAAAAATCTAATGTGTTACACCCACATGACTTTCTCTACTCTTGTACAAACTATTTTTACAAACGCTTATTCCCCATATGCTTCATGTTAATCGAGATATCGAAATGTCAATCTTATTGCTAATTTTCTTGTAGATGCAAGGGGAATTGCTAGGCTTTAAGCGATAGTGAAATATTTTAAGAGCTGGTTGCGATGTGGAGTATTCAATTCTCTTTGCATTACCAGGACAAAAAAAATGAATAACGAATTCCCATTTGAGAAAAAAGTGTACTTATTGGAAAATTTTAGGAAATAACAAGCAATATCTCGAAAATGGTTCACCCAACAAAAATAATGCATATGATATAAATTGTGTATTTTAACGCGATCTACATTTTTTGTGCAGTAAAATTTTGTCTATCTCTTATAGTTTACCAGTTATGCAAAAGTCGTTCACAACGAAGAATACTTGTGGAGACATTCCCAGAAAATTCAAGATATACATTTCATTTGTCATGAAGAAATCTTAAACATATAATATTTTAATAAAAATCGTTAGGGTCATAAATGTTCCATGTAAAGGGTAATCTGGGTTGCGGAATTTTCTTGCAATTCAGAATACCCTTCATCTCATATTTCGCATCAGATATTCCGTCGCAAATATATGGACTGGATAAATGTCTTGAAGAGCGGCCAGGCATCACTCAAGATATCTACAAAAATTACAGCAGAACAAATTGTGATGGTAAATGGTACTTTTGTGCGATTGGACAGCTCTTGCTCATTTTGATATATGCACATATAAACTCTTATTACTTTCTCTACCACGTACACTGGGGTGTAGTTCTCCGTGGTGGGGTGGTTACCATGCTAGCCTCTAGTTCCCGAGGTCGCCGGTTCAAACCCGGCGGAAGGCGATGGATTTTTTTGGGCGTAAAAATCCTTAGCATGGCTTCCTTCAGGAGGGAAGTAAAGCCGGTGGCGCCGTGTCGTAGATTTACGGCACGTAAAAGAAGCTCAAGCCTGATGAAGAGGTCTGGGAGCAAAATTACCGATCTTTCACGCCAAATATAGAATGGGACTCTAAGAACTAAACAGTTAACTAATCTCCCGCAAATTGGCATCCATTACGTGCGTGGTTTAAAACAACTTCAAATTTAGTGCCTAAACATGATGCAACTGCAACAACGATTAAACCCCTGCAATTACAATTTATTTCATTTTATCCTACCTCTCCTTCTCCTCCTCTCTGACTTTCCTCAACCATTCCTCTTTCACCTTTATTTAAAAATTCTCTACTTTCCTATTTCTTTTTTATTGCTTGCTTGTTAGCATTTTCCTTGCGAGTTATTACAGTTTTTTTCCTCCATTTTTTTAAATCTTCATATTCAGTTAGATAATGTTCTACACTTTCCTTTCACATACCCCTTCATCATTACCTCTTAAGCCACTTAAAAATATCGCTCTGTTCTCGTCCAGACTAACCCTTCTTTTTACTTTCTCTACTACGTATAGTAAGTAGGGGAAGTATTGTATTCCACCGGAAATACATGTTTTGAGACCCCCTCAATCCAAAAAAAGCATTTTTGGAAACATGTCTGTGTGTGTGTCTGTGTGTCTGTGAACAGCATAACTCAGAAACGAACAGTCGGATAAACATCAAACTTTATATTTAGGTTCAGTATCTTCCAGAGATGCGACACGAAGGTTTTCAAGAAAATCTCCCCACCCCAGACTACCCTTTACATGGAACATTTTTCGAAAATTTTAATTTTCTCTAAATGGCTCTAACGATTTGTATTAAAATATCATATGTTTAAGATATTGTCATGAGAAATGAAATGTATATCTCGAATTTTCTGGGAATGTCTCCAAAAGCATTCTTCATTGTGAACGTATATGTATATCGCATTGAAATACACAATTTAATTCATATACATTTCTTTTGTTGAGTGAACCATTTTGGAGATATTGCTTGTTATTCCCTTACATTTTCCAATACTTATGATTTTTCTCAAATTCGTTATACATTTCTTTATGTCCTGGGCATGCAAAGAGAATGGAATGCGCCACATAGCAACCAGCGTTAAAATATTTGACTATCGCTTAAAACCTACCATATTCCCCTTGCATCTACAAGAAAATTACCAATAAGATTGACATCTCGATATCTCGATTAACATGAAGCATATGGAGAACAAGCGTTTGTAAAAATAGTTCGTACAAGAGTAGAGAAAGTCATGTGAGTGTAACATATCAGATTTTTCTCTTTTATTACACTACTCTATATATGTTTCTCTTCCCCATTCTTATTCTATTTTTCTGTAAAATGTCAAAGATTTTTTTATATATACTTCCCCATATCTGCTGCCTTTCAATATCTTACACCCTTTCCCTGACTTGGATCCAAAAACCTGGGATATTCCTTTCCCCTTGTAATCATATATCTTTCCTTCGTATTTCTTCCAATGATCTGTTCAACCCTGCTCCCCAACTATTCTGAGTTTTTATATTCTACTGTTGTATCATACAGGTTTTTAATATACTTCCTCCTTTCCTTGTCAAGCATTTATTCCAAAGTTTTGTCATTCTCTCCAGCGCTATGATTTTCCTTCTTGTTTTCCCTAATTCCAACAAAGGACTTCTGCCGGGGCTGATCACGGCAAACCTAATAGTTCTTTACAAAACAAACTGTAATTCTGGTCCACCTTGATAGTTAAATTTGAACTCCCTCCCAGATTTGCGCTCCATACAACATTCTTGCTTCCACCATAACCGTATAGACCCTCTCCAAGCATTTTGTGGACATTTCTTATTTAAATCTACATGTTCTTATATCTATCATACCCGCTTTGTTCTTTGCCATTATCTGCCAATTAGCATTACTACTTAGTCGCAGCTCCAATCGTGTTACCGCACGGGGTATAGGTAACGTCAGGTATTGTAACGGACACTCTCAGCCAGTTTCTTTCACAACAGTCGGTTTCGTTGCGAATGTTCGGTTTATTTGCTACTATAAACTGTGGAAACATGCCTAAAGTAGAGAAGAATCCCACAACAGAACCATCACAACAATTAGCATCGTTTGGCAAAAAAAAATTTAGCACAAATACTGAAACCATCACATGTTACGTATGTCGCATACACTACGTGATCAAAAGTATCCGGACACCTGGCAGAAAAATGACGTACAAGTTCGCGGCGCCCTCCATCGGTAATGCTGGAAGTCAATATGGTATTAGCCCACACTTAGCCTTGATGACAGCGTTCACTCTCGCAGGCATACATTCAATCAGGTGCTGGAAGGTTTCTTGAGGAATGGCAGCTCATTCTTCACGTAGTGCGGAACTGAGGAGAGGTATGGATGTAGGTCGGTGAGGCGTTCCAAAAATCCCAAAGGTGCTCTATAGGATTCAAGTCAGGACTCTGTGCAGGCCAGTCCATTACAGGGATGTTATTGTCGTGTAACCATTCTGCCACAGCCCGTGCAGTATGAACAGTGCTCGATTGTGTTGAAAGATGCAATCGCCATCCCCGAATTGCTCTTTAACAGTGAGAAGAAAGAAGGAGCTTAAAATATCAATGTAGGTTTGCGCTGTGATCGTGCCACGCAAAACAACAAGGGGTGCAAGCCCCCTCCAGAAAAAACACGACCACACCATAACACCCTCACCTCCGAATTTCACTGTTGGCACTACACACGCTGGTAGATGACGTTCACCGTGCATTCGCCATACCCACACCCAGCCATCGGATCGCCACATTGTGTACCGTGATTCGTCACTCCACATAATGTTTTGCCACTGTTCAATCGTGTAATGTTGACGCTCCTTTCACCAAGCGAGGCGTCGTTTGGCATTTTTCTGCGTGATGTGTGGCTTATGAGCAGCCGCTCGACCATGGAATCCAAGGTTTCTCACCTCACGCCTAACTGTTATAGTATTTGTAGTGGATTCTGATGCAGTTTGGAATTCCTGTGTGATGGTTTGGATAGATGTCTGCCTATTACTCGATACAAACCTCTTAAAATGTCGGCGGTCTCTGTCAGTCAACAGACAAGGTTGGCCTGTACGCTTTTGTGCTGTAAATGCCCCTTCACGTTTCCACTTCACTATCACATCAGAAATAGTGGACCTAGGGATGTTTAGGAATGTGGAAATCTCGCGTACAGACTTCTGACACAAGTGACACCCAATCACCTCACCACGTTCGAAGTCCGTGAGTTCCGCGGAGCGTCCCATTCTGCTGTTTCACGATGTCTAATGACTACTGAGGTCGTGGTTAATGAGTATCAGGCAGTAGGTGGCAGCACAATGCACCTAAGATGAAAAACGTATGTTTGTGGCGGTGTCCGGATACTTTTGATCACGTAGTATAGAGATCAAAGGACGTTTAAAATATATCATACATTATGCGACATTAGTATATTAAACATATCTAGCACTTGGTCGTTACGGAGTTGCGGAAGAAATTATAGCCTGTTTTCCGGTTGTATATACTTTCATAACCAGGGCGAAAAAGAGATTTCGCAAGGCACCCTCAAGAATCAAAGTATTTAATGGAACAGAACTTGGAATTGCCTTGACTCCACAACTAATAGGACCTCGGTGGGCTACATGGCTATAGGCTGTAGTGTACTAAGTTAAAAATTACTACAAAGTTGATGTAATTAATGTCTTTTGAGTAGAGAAACGTGCCGATATACATTAAGTGAAGGAAATAATCTCATCAGCTTTGTTTAAGGTTTTACATACGTTCAGAATAATTTCAGTAATATTCCTACTTCAATAACATGTATTTGCAAACACGGACACTAAAAATAACAGCAGCTTTAGAGGTAATAGAACAGGTTTCAGAAACACTGAATAAGGTATAAAGCTGGAACTTTTAAGAAAGGGAGTTAAAGAAACTTAAAAGAATTCTAGAGAAGAATTAAGGGTATGCAGAAATTTGTAAAACAAGAGAGGCGTTACAAAGGCAGAGAATTTCAAGCAAGTCATATACTTCGTCGGGTGAGATGGAACGTATTTTTTTCAAAATATAACTACATGCTTTTCGCACGAGATTTATGTACAGTGCATTTCAAAACTGCATTATTGCACTTTGTAAAACTCATGATGTAACAGAAAATCCAATTTCAGATTTCTGTACAACTTAAATAATGAAGTAACTTTATTGCAAACTACCAATAATAGATATAATTTCCTTATTTTCTTCCGATACTACGTAATCCTGATCAATCTTGAGGAAGTACGTATTTTCTAACACGTAAATGATTTCAGTCTAATTATATATTATATAAATTCAATAACAGCCCGCCTTTAAGCAATATGTGTATGTATCAATATATTAAAGGTGTATATTGCAGTCATTGTATATGTTTATATTATTGTATACATGTAATAATGTTATCTGAATGTATTACGTAATTTAATAATGTAGGAGCTGTGAGAATAATTGGTTAAAAGTTGCTAACAATGAGGTAACCTTGAGGCAATAATAAATTTGAAAATAATAATGCTACTAGTCATTATTGGAGCAACATTATTGGAGTTTATAAAATAGCCAATCAACAACCGGAAAAAAGCTTAAGTTAAATAAAAGTACTTCATTGGATTAGGAATAGCCAATCATAGACATGAAATAAAGACATTTACAAATTTAGGCGGCGGAGTTCAAGTCAGTTGCTTGTGGACAGTGCTCATAACTGGACGCGTTGGTTGAAGACAGTGTTCCGGACGCGAGATGTGTCCTCGAGAAATTTAATATGTATTTTGTGTGGGACAAAAATAGTTTACGTGTTAAAAAGTGCAAGTAATTAACAAAAGAGTTTCACAGCTCTCTATATCGTGTCAAGAATTAATAAAAAGGAGTGAATTAAAAATTAAAACCTACATTCTTCAGTCGCACCACAACCCTGCAAAGAGAAACATGTCTCTAACAATAATACTGACGCAGCCGAGGCAAACATAAATATATAATATTTAAAGAAACAATCAAATTACAAAGTTAATATTTTAAAACATTTTTGGGGCAAAGGCCACCGGAAAGTACATTTGGGGCGAAGTCTACCGGAAACTTTTTACCACACGTGCGGTTGCAACTACTTCAAATTCGGCTCCCCAACAGTTGAACTATAATACAACTCCTTCAATACAACCTACTTCAAATTGATGCCCAAAGCGTGGGGCAAATAACTTAAAAACAATACAACAAACAATCATCTCAATCTGCTTTCGAATCAGGATGTAGTTCTTTTAACTGTTTGTTTACAGAGAACGCTACAAGGTCGCATTCGCTTCCACCAACCGTCGGTGTCTTCCTTACCTGATAATTTACTGACTAAAATCCTGGTTACAACACATCAGTGGCAATGCAAGTGCCATTATACTCCAAACAGTAAGGTTCATACAGTGTGTACTATCTACAATTTAACCGCAGCGTTAATGCCACGTTATCACCAGACTACGCATAGGACATACAAACTTGACTCACTCTCATCTTCCGTTTCATGAACCACCACCTGTGTGTCAACACTGTCAAACTGTGCTCATCGTTCAAGACATCATCACAGTCTGTCCATACTTTCAAAAACAAAGACATCAGTGCTCCATTTGAAACAATATGGAAATAGTTCAAAATGCAACTTTATGTAAAAATATTATCAGTTTTATAAAACCTATCAACATGTACAATCTATGTAGAAACCTAATATATTTAGTTGCTTATTGACCGTAAAGTTCAAGTGACTTAAATAAAAAATAGGACCTTTTGCACGTTTGTGTGTTTTCTACGTCCTCCCGAGGATATTTACACAGAAGGAAATTTAGAATTCCAAGAAATCAAATCGTTTCAAGCAAACCCATATGTTCCACTGAGGGCCAAATTTGCTAGTGCGGAAAGAAAAATATACTTAAACGTTTTTAATAATCAGTCATAACACGTTGCAGTGAATGAAACACTTCGAATAGAATTACTTATGTTATTTCCAACATTAATCAAAATTAATTTAACTATAGTTCAAGATGAATGAGCATAACATTTTCTAGATTTTGTCGCATTAATCTGTTCGTGTCATCTTATTTACTGGGCGCCTGTTATTGTTTTATTATTTTGAATTTTGGGTTCTTTGTTTTCCGGCTAGCTATTATTACTCAGTCGAGCAAATATCTCTTAGCAGGGCGTGTAAACGGAAAGAACTTGTTACTAGAAGATAGCACTGATAAAAGAATTTATTTTCACACTTTTATTCCCGTCACACTTAATTAATAGTTCACATCTTTAATATTTATACACGCCTGACTGAAACTGTTATATTTCCGAATGTAATTACTGCCGTATTAGTTGCCGCGTACTTCACATTTTGTAACTAACTTTACGACGCGAGAGATTCTTCCAAATTGTATAATGTGCACTTCACGATAGATTCTTCAAGACTGCGCTACGTGTACCTCGTGAATGATTCCATAGAACTGCATGATGTATACCTCGCGAATGATTCTTTAGGACTGCGTGAAACATGCTTATAGCTCGAGAATATATACTCCTTCACCTCGAAATGCCTAAACATTATAATAGAGCTACATTACATTAGCGTCTGTTTTGTTAGCCAATCACTACTACTAACACATATGCTCAAGGGTAGATATTCCCTCCATTTCTAAAGAAAGGCACGCTACCGTGACGTCATTTGTTTGTCTCTTCTTAGTGATAAACAACTCACCCCATCGGTTCATTGTTACCCACTTCTATTGTCAGTTTCAGTGAGGCCGAGTAAACTTATTTCCTAACAATGCTTATGGCTAACAAATATCTAAAATCATTGCCATAAAATAATGTTAATTTAAACTACAATCACTCAGGCATTCACAGTGTTGTGATATAAAATACTGCCTCAATTTTAGGAAACAATGACGCGTATCCAATTTGTCACGACCATTCAGTATCTGCATCTGTGTAATCCAACCTCCCCCTTCAAAATCTTCTTGAAATACTGAAATTCTATAATCATCCATTACTCTAGCAACACACTTTGAGTCATGGCATCAACCGCCCAACATAAATACTTGAGGAACCTGGTGAAACATCCCTTTGAATGCGTCGAGACATCCTTCTTTGTAAATACGCCTCTACCTTACGTGCCATGCCTTCTCAACCTACTACCTATTCTACATTTTTGACGCGGATTTGGATTACCGCTATCGCTACCTTCTGTAAGGTGTACATTTCGAAAATCATTGTCAAAATTGGACACAGTACTTCCCCTGCTCTTCCGTAAGGGACTTCATCGTTTTCCTCCACCTACCAACCTACATAGTTTGATATGGCAAACATTCTATGTGTCATCTTCATTTGGCTCACTTGCCAAAGGACACAACTGCCGTACCTATATATATATATATATACCACATATTTTGCGGCTTTTAAAAACTGTTTTCCGGGATAAACTTTTGATATATCGATGGTTCTCTTAACGGAGCAAGGGGTAGGCTGTGCTGTGGTTATTAATTCTATGTCCATCATAAGGTTTGCTTCCCCTAAGCACTTCCGTTTACACTGTCGATCTGTATGCTATATTTTAGTGATGGGACGATACCACTACTTTTCGATACTCGATACTTAATACCGACACTGATTTCTGAGCACCAATACTCTATACGCAATATTCACTTTATAAAAAACTGTAAAGGCGATAGCTTGTTCAGTGAGTTATGTCCTTCTCAGTAGTTTACAGTATATAAACGCATGTAACCAATTTTGTATTGTATGTTAATTCCGAAGTTGATCTTATTTTATATTCCCAGTTGGTAACAATTTTCTTTATCTTGATACAAATGCCACAGGTTATATATCCCCTACTGTTATTAAAGACTGATAATGACAGTGATGATAATAATAATAATAATAATAATTATTGGTTACCTGTATATATAACTATATGTTGTGTTGAAAACTTAATTTTTAAGGATTTTCTATGTATAGAAAAATTCTTCTTTACTCTGTAATCTTAAAAAAACGAAGTGCATCCAATAAGTAAGTTTCCCTATTTTATAAAATCATTGCACACAATTGATCTGTTGAATTAATTTTATTTTTATTGTAAAATCCTTCTGTTACTTTTATACATAGTTAACATGTTTTTCAAAGCATTTTTGGGGATGTAACACAATTTTTTCCAAGCCAGTGTTGTACCTGGTTGGATCGTATACTCGCAACCAGCTGTTCAGTGATTTGACTTCATCATCGGTGTTAAAAGTGCTTACCTTTGAATTGGAGGCACATGTGAAAATTACTTGGGGCAAGCTCTGGTGAATACGGAGGATACGAGAAAACCTCCAAGTTGAATCTTGACCCAGGCGGAGATCAGAGGATTCAACTGCGAAGTTTTCTCACATCCTCCATATTCATTAGTCTTTTTCCAAGTGATTTTCACATGTTCCTCCAACTCAAAGGTCATAATGCAGGTAAGCAGTTTAACACCGTGACGAAGATGAATCAGAAGTGAACAGCTGATTACGAGCACAGGAACCCTGTTTACGAGCACAGGATCCGACTTCTGGTTCACTTCTGATTGACCAGAAGTCTCATCACAGTCTCAGCACCCATCATTCCTTTTCTTGCATAAAGTTAAACACAACAGCTTTCAATAACGCAAAGCTTAAGAATTTAAAATTATTGAAGCTTTATCTCAAAGTATTAGACATCCCACCGAGTATCGAGGCCCCATCCTTATTGTATTTAAAGCCACAATTTTCATACGTTCATTTTCTTTGTATTTCACGAGGCAGTATTTTTAACACTTAAAATGATTTCAGTCTAATTATATAAACATAAATTCAATAACAGCTCGTCTTAAAGCAATATGTGTATGTAACAATATATAAAAAGTGTATATTACAGTCATTGTAAATGTTTAAATTATTGTATCCATGTTTAATAATGTTATGTGAATATATTACTAATTTAATAATGTAGGAGCTGTGAGAATAATAGGTTAAACGTTGATAACAATGAGGTAACCTTGAGGCAATAATGAGTTTGAGAGTTTAACAACACCACTTCTGATTCTTGGATGCAATAATGTAATTTTAGTAACAGTTTATAAAATAGCCAATCAACAACCAGAAAAAGCTTTAGTTAAATGAAGGTATTCTATTGGAGTAGGATTAGCCAATCACAAACTGAAAAGAAGAACGTTTTACAAGTTTAGAGTTCATTTGCCTGCAGACAGTGTTTGTAACCGGATGCAAGATGCGTCCTTGAGAGATTATATACGTATTCGTGTGAGACGAAAAATAGTTTGTGTTAAAAAGATGCAAATAATTAATAAAAGAATATCACAGCTCTCTATATCAGTGAAGTGTTACTTAAATCGTATCAAGCATTAATAAAAGGAGTGAAGTAAATTATAATCTGTGTAAGCTTACATTCTTCAGTTGCACCACAACCCTGCTAAGAGAAACGTGTCTCTAACAATAATACTGACGCAACCAGACACACATAAATATATAATTTTTAAAGAAACAGTCAAATTACAAAGTTGATATTTTTAAACTTGGGGCAAAGGCCACCTGAAAGTACATTTGGGGCGAAGGCTACCGGAAATTGTTTACTATACGTGCGGTTCCAACTACTACAAGCTCAGCTCCCCAACCGTTGAAGTATAATACAACTATTTCAATACAAACTACTTCAAATTGACGCCCAAAGGGTGCTAAAAACAACTAAAAAAAATACCTACTTTGAATTGACGACCAAAGTGTGGTGCAAATAACGTAACAAACCGCCTACTTCAAATTGGCGTCCATACGTGGAGCAGTAACATAACTACTACATCCAGTGTCATTTGTTGTATATCTCTCAGTGCTTTACTTAGTTTACAGGACCTCTATGACCTACAGCCACTTGCTCAGCAAATCTATGATCAGTTGAACCCTTTACATCTTGTTGGTTTCGTTGGGTGGGTTTCTTTTGGGTACCTGGACATGTGGCATTGTAGGAAACCAACAAGCAGATCCGGCAACGAAAGATGCACTTCTACATTCCGATGAACGAACTTTCCGCTGCCTCTCTACGGATTTGAAGATTTGTTTTTTTTTCTCGCGGAAAGATACTCTCTCAATGGCGCAAGAAGGGTTTACATCTACCGCCAAACTGCGGTAGGTCAAGGCTACAACGCTTCCCTAGCGTTTTCTTCTCGTCCATCTCGCCGCGAGATCGTTTTTGCCTGGCGTTGTCTTGGTAATCATTATTTTAATCATGGCTACCTCCTTAGGGGTGAACCAACACCATGCTGTTAACATTGCATTGTGCTCTTAATTGTGCATTTCCTCACCGTCGTCCTCTGTGGTTTAGAGGCACCATGCTAGCCTCTAGTAGGGATGGGAATCGAGGGTCGGGTCGGGTCACGAGGTGTAGCGCGCACCGTTCCTGCCAACAGCGAACCGGCTTTACCTGCCGTCCCGACTTCACACGTCTCTATTAGTTCCGAGTTCGCGGGTTCAAACCCGGCGGAGGGCGATGGATTTTTTTTCGGGGGTAAAATCCTTAGCATGCCTTCCGTCACACGGAAAGTGGTCTTGTATCTTAGACTTAAAAAATCTTAAGCTTGATAAAGAGGCCTCTGAGCAAATTTCCGGTCCTTCACGCTCAATATAGAATGGGAGCTAAGAACCACACTAGTTAAAGAGCGTCCATAAATAAAAAAGCTCAATTTAATTTCCTCGCCCGCTGTCGTCACTATTCTACACTTCGCGAACGACTTGGTCTATCTAAAATTTTAATTACTATTTTAGATGACTCTGCCTCTATCGCCAAACTTCTCCGATATGTTAAATTAAGTGGTTCCCTTAAGCAACTTTAACTCGTGTAGTTTCTTGTGTGCTATTGATTATCAAACTGTGCCAGAACTGTATTAACTGCAATGTATGCTGAGGATTCGTTCGTGTTTATCCTGGTTAGTGAGATTTCTATTATTTAGTGTTTATAATTTTTGGTTTAATATTTCCACATTTGTATTCTCATTTGTTTATTCCTGTAATTAGTTTTGCGTGTATTGCTTTTATATCAGACACGAATAAATATATAGCTAGCGTGTGGCGCTGATAACTTCGGCAGTTTTGCGCTACCCAAAAGCTACTACTAGTATTACGACTATAAATAGTTGATGTAATGTACTTTAAGTCGCCGTTGGGGTATGTCATTTCAATACAATTTGAGATCTCCTTTGGTGTACCGGAAAAAATGCGAATCAGTTGGGGAATTTAATGGCGTGCCGGCATGTCGCCACGGTAGCTCAGTGGTTAGAGCAACCGGACGGGGACCGGGAGATCCGTGGTTCACAATCCCGGCTATGGCATTAAATTGTTTAGTCGTCTGATTCTACCTTTACACTCAAGAAAGTTGCGTTCATCAACACAAAAGTCTTTATGGAATTTTTGGATGGTGAGGCAATATTTTATATCATAACATGCTGTGAATGCCAGAGTGATTGTAGTGCAAATTAATATTATTTTATGTACAGGAGTTTAGATGTTTGTTAGCCATAAGTATTGTTAGGAAATGAGTTTGCACGGCCTAACTGAAACTGACAGTAGAAGTGGGTAACAATAAACCGAGGGGGTGAGTTGTTTGTCACTAGGAAGAGATAAAGAAAATGACGTCAGGGTAGCGTGCCTTTTTTAGAAATGGAGGAAATATATTCCCTAGAGCATATATGTTAGTAATAGTAGTGATTGGCTGACCAAAACAGAGGCTAAAGTGGGCGCAATTTGGTAACCAATAGGAGCTGTATTATAATGTTAAGGCAATTCGAGGTGAAGGAGTTTATATTCTCGAGCCATAAGGAAGTGTTGCACAGTTCTTAAGAATCTCTCACGAGGTGCACGTCGCAGAGCTAGTTACAAAAATTTAAAGTACGCGAAGTAATTGGTGCGCGGCAACTAAAACGACTGTAGTTACATTCGGAAATATCACAGTTTCAGTCAGGCGTGTATAAAGATTAAATATGTCAATTATTAATTAAGTGTGACGGCAATCAAGGTCTAGATTCAAATGTTTTATCAGTGTTATCTTTTAGTAACAACTTCTTTCCGTTTACACACCCTGCTTAGAGACACTTGCTCGACTGAGTTGCAATAGCTAGCTGGAGGACAAAGAACCCAAATTTAAACATATAATTAAACAATAAGCGCCCAACAAATAAGATAACACAAGCCATCGAGAACTGCGACAATGGATTACAACCTGCCAGGCACAGTGAGGGAAAATAAAACACACCAGTTTGGAGACGTACTTACAATTTGGTTGCAGTTGACAAGACAACGTGTTATTTGACATATATTTGTTTACTGACAGTTCATTCTATAATTCTGTATCTTTTGAATTTCTTTTTTGCGTGCACATAGGAAAACACATTTTCATCATACTTTGGAGATGAAGCAGGCGCTTGACAGTATTGCCAACCATGGAATCAATATCTCTCTCATCCAAGCTTTTCTGTTTCAAACGAATCGGAATACAATCATTAGTCATGGTGCGTGACATCTGCTTTGTGCGTATGAAATATACAAATCATGTAAACTGAATCTCTGATCAAATGTTTATGTATCTCTACTTTATTTTATGCAGAAGAGAGCACTTTTTATTCGCAAAACCTGCATTAGCGTTTCCGTAGAAAAAATTAATTATTTTAGTTTGCAAGTGATGTACATATAACAAAATTGTTTAGTAAATAAGAGAAAACAAGCGGGGAGAAACAGAACTCTACTGTACTAAAAATGTGTGTATCGTGACATGTCGTATACATGAAGCTGTGCATATGCAAGGGAGTAGAGATATTTTAAAATCATGTCTGCTACGTTCATATTTAGAGGATTCGAAATGGTGATTTTCGCAATTCATTTCCATATAGGTGTTAACTGAATACGAAAATCTAAAACGTTCCGCTAATTTTAAAGTAAATTTCATAGATATACACTAGTTTTAAATAGTTCATCTTACCATGTGTAAGAAGAAGCCTAAATTATCGCGGCTATCCACCACTCAAATCATCCCTTTCCCAGGAAGCAACGGAGGACCACCCAGTCTACAACTGGCCCTGTCTCTCTCTCGGGAGTGGACCAGCTACCCACCGCCACCCAGCAAACACCGTCACTATCTCGCAGCTTCATCATCTGTGGTGTTCTCCGTGATCTGCCAGTACGCTTTGCTGCGCAAAACAGTGGTCTTTAGCAATCACTTCACTCCGGGGACCCACGGCTAGAGGCTGCCTTAGCCTTGCTAAGTCGGTGCCTTCGGGTCGAAGTTAGTCGAAGAAACGGTCAGATGCTTAATACCACAGCTGTGTCTTCGGGCACAGCTCCAAAACCTGCTCCTCACCGTAGAAGTGTCACTTCTGTCGTACCAGGGCCCTCAAGGAAGAGGGAACTGGGCATGATATACGCCGACTCCGTCAATACTATACCACTTGCGGTGGCGCGTCACCTTGGACAAGGCCCAACGCTCCCTCTACCCGAGGAGCAGGCATTCAGCCGATAGAGACTCATCCTCCAATGAACAGCATATCAACACCGGCAGTCCCACCAGGAAAGCGACGCGGACGGCATACAGAATCTCCATGCTGCGGTACTAAATATCGTGCCCATTTAGCCGCCCTGGAAGAGACGTTCGCCACCACCATCTCCGCGAAGCTACAGACCTGCAAGTAACCATTACCGCCGCAAAACTTCATCACCAGACTATCGCCGCCGAGTTGTCAAAATAGCTGTACATCACCAACCGGCTTCAGGACCTGAAGGGCGACACCAGCAGCGACATTCCACCAACACAGCAGCCAGCTCATCTTAACAGTCCCTAAGTTCACTCAGATCACCGTCCACCATTCGTCATCCCAACCAGGAAACGCAACGTAGCTGCCGTTTTCGAGACTTACAATAGTTTTCATATTTTCTCTTCCTTTATTGTCATACTTTAACCTCTAGGCCGCAGTTAGGGCAGTTTATTATGGCGGTAGCCTAGAAACTCACCTTTCATTTGATCCAATAAGCGGAAGAACTCCGTTACGGGAGGGAAGTGCTTTCCGATGAGAATTCGGGGAATTTATTTGCGGTGGAGGGGCTTTCTCACTGTTGTACACAACATGTGTTTTTCTTCCACTCCTCCTGCCCCCCCCCAAAATACAAATGTCCATATCTCTGAAACTATTTGATTCGAGCTGTTGAAAATTTTACCACACATTTTCAGCTAAATAAATGTTATTTTAATTAAAGTATTTGTATGTGTAAGGTATCGTTATTTTTTTAATTCAAGAACCTTTCTTTCTCAATATAAATTTAGGCAGTATATTTAAAAGATCTTATCTTAGCTTCTGATGGAGATAAATTCCTACTTTTTCATCAATAAACTGCAAGGAGTTTGCTGAACATGCCTGGAAAAATTCAGCCAATTGTCTTAAATGGTTTTCTAGATAAATGGTCATCAACTAATATTAGCAAGATAGGGTATTTCGACTCTCTTTATGGCTTTGTTCTATATATATTAAGTTATGTTGCCAAACCACATTTGACCAAGTGATTTTGATGACTTTGAGCGCGCATATTTGAGAAAGCAAATATGGCACAATCGGCCAAGTCTTTGATTGACTACTCATCGAGAAAGTTCCCCGCCTGCATCACGATAAATCCTGTAGCTTTCATAAATGTGCCTTGCTAGCAATAGGGATCTATAAAAATACGGCAGAAAACAAATATCTGTGAGTTAGGAGATCGTTGCGAGCAAGCTGCGAGCGACTTGTAGGTCAGGGTTGCAAAGCGAGGTTTGCACCGCATTTCACGTGATAAATAAAGTTTGTTATGTATTACCGGTGTTTTTATTTGTTACAGCATTCAATGGGAAACCTCAACATCCTTAACGGTACTGTATTTAAATCAATCCTAGAGTAGTGTGGAAATATAACATGAAAGCTGTCGTATGAAACGTGCACCATTATTTAGCATCAACATCCTTTATAATTACACTCTAAAACAGAGCAACATCGCCTAATGGATATTGCATACAAAAACAAAAGCGAAACTCATTTTTCATCTGCTTTCTGGGAAAAAATCCGATGTATAAAAATCCGATAGCATTCATACAACTTTATATGTTATTTTCATAGTTATCCTACAAATTATTTATATAAAATAACATGTTTAAAACTCTCATCGGAAAATCATTCGAACAATGCAGAACCAGGGTCTAATTGCTGTTTTCCCCTTCTTCCGGGAAGACCCAGGGATCCTTAAAAGCTTTCCCCCTATTTGATCAGATTGGGCCATTAAGTATGGATTCAAGTTTTTAAGTCTTGAGTGTCCCCTTAAATGCTCAAATGTGCCATTTAAATGGAAAAAGCACAGGTGTTTGGAAACATCGAGTATAATCTTAAAGCTTGATTTCTTCTTAATGTTTTCTCTTCTATTAAAATATTAGGTATATGTAGATATAGATTATATAACACCTTGCGCAATGCGACCTACATAGATCTACTGTGCACACCACCCCTCAGGAGGAAGGGATGAAGTGAAGGAACCACAGAAGACCACAAGCCGCTGAGACACGCGGAAGTCCATAACAGTTCCAGGCTGAAGACCTGTCACACTGCTGGAGCTTCTCGGAGAGGGTGATAAACGACCCGCCGAGTAAGTAGCCCTCTAGCGTCCACAGGGAGTACCGTGCCATTTGTCCAGCACCTCTATACGCCACAATCCTAGAAACACACCTGATAAATGAGAAGGAAACCAATGAAAGTGATAATGAGAACATTTCTCAGCATTCAACTTTCGACTAGCCACGAAAAGCCCAAGATCCGAGTGGGCGGTCGACGGGAATCTCCCGAATGCGAGTCTCACGCATTACTGCGGAGCTATTTCGCTCAGTCTTTAAAATGTTGCTATAAATACAGTGTTTCTTTAAGATTTTCGGTATACGTTATTTGGTGGTGGATTAAAATATCTATAAAGAAGACTACATTTTTTTACAAGATGCGAAGGCATGAATTCTAACTTCATGATCAACTTTTATCCAATCCATTTGTTTATAAAGGAATATATGTGGATTTCTTATCCTTCAGACTGCAATGTGTGGTCCAACTGGACCCCAGTGTTAAACGTTTTATGTCTAATTTACGTTATATAATTAAATGTATAATTTAGAATTTTTAAACTTTGTATTACAAATTAAATCAGATTTATTCCTATAAAATAGTTCCGTTAAGTATTCAATATATACAATCGTAAAAAAATCTGATGTGTTACACTCACATGGCTTTCTCTACTCTTGTACAAACTATTTTTAAAAACGCTTATTCTCCATCTACTTCATGTTAATCGAGATAAACATTTGCAGATTCTATCTTATTGCTAATTTTCTTGTAGATGTAAGGGGAATATATTTACAAGGGCAATATAGAAATACAGTAGCCTTTAAGCATAGACATTACTCTTAATAGCTGGTTGCTATGTGCAGCACCATTCTCTTTGCCACAAATTAATACTCTTTGCATATTCAAGACAAAAAAATGAATAACGAATTCCCTTTTGAGAAAAAGTATTGGAAAATTCAAGCGAATAACAAGCAATATTTTGAAAATGGTTCACTCAACAAAAAAAATGTATATGACATAAATTGTGTATTTTAACGCAATCTACATTTTTTGTGTAGTAAAATTTTGTCTGTATCTTATGGTTTACCAGTTATGCAAAATTCGTTCACAATGAAGAATACTTTCGGAAACATTCCCAGAAAATTCAAGATATATATTGCATTTGTCATGAAAATATCTTAAACATGTGATATTTTAATAAATATCGTTAGAGCCATTTTTGAGAAAATTGAAATTTTCGAAAAACGTTCCATGTAACGGGTAATCTGGGATGCGGGGATTTTCTTGAAAACCTTCGCGTCGCATCTCTGGAAGATAGTGAACCTAAATACCAGGTTTGGTGTTTATCCGACTGTTCGTTTCTGAGTTATGCTGTTCACACACACACACACACACACACACACACACATAGACACACACACAAACGGACATGTTTCCAAAAATGCTTTTTTTGGATTCAGGGGGTCTCAAAACATTTATTTCCGGTGAAATCTCGGTATCGAATTTTTGGGTGGAATACAATACTTCCGCTACATACGTAGTAGAGAAAGTAAAAATACAAATTGGGGTCCACTTGGACCCCTCGTAGCAGTTGTCTCATAAAATGTTCTGCATCTTGAGAGATTTATGTTGGCTGCCTTTTTTTTTAAGTCATTCTAGCATGAGGGAGGCGCCGTGGCCGAGTGGTTAGACCGCTCGCCTCCCACCGAGGCGGCCCGGGTTCAATCCCAGGGACCTGCATGTGGGATTTGTGGTGGACGAAGCCGCGTCTGGGCGGGTTTTTCTCCGGGTTCTCCGGTTTCCCCCGCCATTCATTCCACCAACCGCTCCATCATCACCTTTCCTTTCATCCATTTCACACACATTTCGTTTCGTTTCGTTTCGTTTTCATCCCATACCAGGCATCGGGCTGATCACCCATCTTGGATGCTCTGTCTGATCCATGAGTGTCTGCTCCTCGACGGGCCTCTGGCCCCAGGCACTCGCTTGTAAGTCCTGGGAGGTGTAAGTCCTACATAGGAGGAGGGTAAACAGATAATAAATGACTATTCTAGCATGCATTGCTGGTTTTAAATTGTGTGGAAGCAGTTCAGTACATTATAAGGTGTAATTATGCCAAAACGGAAAGGTGAAACTTTAAAGTGCCCGATGTCGGTTATGTCCAAGAACAAATGATAGAAAAACTAGAAAAAGGTGTGAGAGTTGCAATTCATCTGCGACACCTACGGTAAGAAAATGCAGAAAATTTTGTCTTTGATATTACATTTAATAAAAGTGAATTGTAAAACTCCGTGTAAAAAACCTTAACGGTACTGGTAGTAAAAATGAAACAAATTATTTCATCTAATGCGATATTGCTTGAGGCAGTGTTTTTAACTCTTAAATGATTTCAGTCAAATTATATAATATGTAAATTCAAAAACAGCCCGCCTTGAAGCAATATGTGTATGTAATAATTTGTAAAATCTATGTAACAGTTACTGCATATGCTTATATTATTATAAACATGTTCAATAATGTTATGTGAATGTATTACGTAGTTTAATAATGTAGGAGCTGTGAGAATAATAAGGTAAATGTTGCTAACAATGAGGTAATCTTGAGGCAATAATGAATTTGAAAGCTTAAATGCTAGTAGTCATTATGGGAGCAACAATAATATAACTTTGAGACAGTTTAAAAATAGCTCATCAACAACCAGAAAAAGCTTTAGTTAAATGAAGGTATTCTACTGGACCAGGATTAACCAATAACAGACTTGAAATACCGAAATTTACAGATTTAGACAGTTGAAATCAATTCAGTTGCCTCCAAACAGTGCTCATAATCAGACGTGTTGCTTCTAGACAGTACTCATAACCAGACGCGAGGTGTGTTCTCGAGAAATTAAATACGTATTCGTGTGAGACGAAAATAGTTTACGTGTTATAAAGTGCAAGTATTAAATAAAAGAATCTCACAGCTCTCTATATCAGTGAAGTGCTATTTAATTTGTGTCAAGGATTAATAAAAAGGAGTGAATTAAAACTTAAAATCTGCGTAAGCCTACATTCTTGTCGCATCACGCCCTGCCAAGATATTCATGTCTCTAAAATAAATACTGACGCTGCCGAGGCAAACATAAATATTAAATATTTAAAGAAACAGTTCAATTACAAAGTTAATATTTTTTTAAACTTGGGGGAAAGGTCACCTGAAAGTACATTTGGGGCGAAGGTTACCGGAAAGTGTTTACCATACGTGATATTGCACAGTTCCCCACAGTTAAACTATAATACAACTCCTTCAACACAAATTACTTCAAAGTGGCTTCCATACGTGAAGCTAATGAATTGCTTCAAGTTGGCGTACATACATGGTGCAAATAACGTAAAGACAATATCTTTATTATGTTGCAAAATAAAAATAATATTGCAAAACTGTAATTCGATTGTTTCGCTTGAAAATGCTAATTTTGAGGTACATTGTTGGTAAAAAACTTCTGACATAAGAATTGCTGTTTTAAAATGATTTTATTTGTTCTAAGTAGAACATAACATAATTATATTGTGATAATTCGACTTTTCTGCCTGAGATCCACTTTGACCCCTCTCAGTGGTTTAAGGAGCTACAGAAGCGTATCAGTTTGAAAGTTATTTACATCACCTTTCGATTAAAAAGTAGCAGCAATCAGATGTACTAAATAAGTTGTTTTTATAGGCCTAACATTTAATTTAGTGAACTTCAAACTTGGGTGTCGCTGTAGCGGAGGGGTTAGACCGCTCGCCTCTCACCTAGGGTTCAATCCTAGGGAACCGCATGTGGAATTTATGGTGGAGAAAGCGACGTCTGCCGGGTTTACCCCGCCATCCATTCCACCAGTTGCTCCATCACCACATTTCCTTTTACTCATCTCACCGTCATTACATATCATCTCCTTACTCGCTCTCGTACCACGCTTCGAGCTGATCACCCATCCTGGCTGTTCTTTCAGATTCTATGGTCTGTGCTCCCGACACCCGTCTGACCCCGGGCACTTACTTGTAATTCCTGGGGGTGTAAACCGTAACAACCGGGAGAGTAGGAGATGATCTTCGATAACTTCTGAGAAAACTTGTACTCTATGTCAGAAAATGACATTTACAGAAATATCCGTTGAATGCAAAAATTGAGAAAACAAACTCGCATACATTTGCAAAGCTATATTCTTTTGGAGCTATTGTAATGTATTCGATTTGAATTCTCAGACGCTCGGGAATGGGTTGTTAATTGACATTTTCTAGCTACCGCTTAAGTGAATAAATAGTTTTACGTTTGGAAAATAAATTATTTATTTTTACTTTGCTTGACTTTGCCCAAGAGCTATGAGACACTTTCTTTTAGTATTTCTTTCGAAATGAGATTTTTTACAATTCTTATTACCTCTTTCTTTAAATTATTATTGCCCAAACAAAATCCAAATAACGACTTTGTAATTTATTGCTACGTTTCGGATTCTGTTATCTGATTTGTAAAATGTTATTCTTTATTCCGTGGTGCAAATTATATATTTAATTATTATTTCTAACTCAACTTATATATTTGTGGAGATTTAATCACAATATATTTATTTTGGAAAATCCAAAACAAAATACTTCTCTACGTACAGATAATTTACTATTTCTCGCGGAACTCTATATTTAAATACCTCGTCACGGAGCTTTTACCTCTTAACTATTTAAGAAATCATGAACTAGTGGCCAACTTCTACCAAATGTTTTCTCACTAACTCTGCTCTCTTCTCTATCTTCAACAAAATTTCTCTTCTGCATCGATTGCACGACTGCTTTACAAAAGATACAACGGGATCCTTTTCTAGCTTGATTTTTCTACTTCTTAGACGACGAATAACTTATTGTTGACTTCAATAGTTGCTAGCGTTCGTCCTGTATTTTAACGGCTTTGTTTCTCTACATAATATATTGGCATATTAAACTTTAAGATAGTGTTTCCTTATTGTCTCCTGATATTTTGTACAGGTTTTGCATTATTACATTTACTATATACAGGGTTTCCGAGAATGAATGGTGTGGTTTACTAGTTCACTGTAAACTGAATATTATGTGTAACTGATTGCGAGTACTTTGAATTAATCCACTAACTAAAACGCTTTATGTTAACATTATGTTTTTGTCATTGTTTCCATCGTCATAATAAACTCATTGTTGTAAAATTCAAGACTTTTGCACTACCTGTTATTACATAAACACATTCTGCATACAAATTATCTGTGTATATCTTCTCCAAATTGCTTTTTTGTGTTAAGATTTTATTTGAAATGCTTACAGGCGTGTTATAGAAGTGCTCCTTGCTTTATTGTTACTTTCTCTACTACGTATAGTAAGTAGAGGAATATTGCATTCCACCCAAAAATTCGATACCGAGAATTCACCGGAAATATATGTTTTGAGACTCCCTGAATCCAAAAATTTAGGTTTAGGTTTAGTATCTTCCGGAGATGCGACTCGAAGGTTTTCAAGAAAATCCACCCACCCCATATTACGCTTTACATGGAACATTTTTCGAAATTTTTAATTTTCTCAAAAATGGCTCTAACGATTTTGATTAAAATATCATATGTTTAAGATCTTTTCATGACAAATGAAATGTATATCTCGAATTTTCTGGGAATGTCTCCAAAAGTATTCTTCATTGTGAGCGACGTTTACACAACTGGTAAACCATAAGAGATAGACAAAATTTTACTACAAAAAATGTAGATCGCGTTAAAATACACAATTCATGTATATTGCTTGTTATTCCCTTAAATTTTCAATACTTATACTTTTTCTCAAATGGAAATTCGTTATTTATCTTTTTTTGTTCTGGTAATGTAAAGTGAATTGAATACTCCACATAGCAACCAGCTCTTAAAATATTTGACTATCGCTTAAACCCTAGCAATTCCCCTTGCATCTACAAGAAAATTAGCAATAAGATTAACATCTCGATATCTCGATTAACATGAAGAATATGGGCTTGTAAACATAGTTTGTTCAAGATTGGAGAAAATCATGTGAGTGTAACACATCGGATTTTTTTCTTTGTGTTTATACAAGAAAAAGATGCATGTGTCTTATGGTTGGTGGAACACAAATCCCTGATTGTGGTACAGCGGCAATTCAGACGTGAGTACAATAAAGATCCCATGCATGAGAATAATATCTGACGATGGCATAAACAGTTTAAGAAGCCCGGCAGTGTACAGCCCGTTCCACGCCGTAGTCCACAGTTAGGTCTTCCGAAGTCAAAAGTGTATGACGTCATGCGCAAGAGATTTTAATTACATGACTATAAAATTCAACTCTTGCATGCAATAAAACCAGAGGACGAAGAATTGACGATGGTACCACAATTTATTGATAATGTCGTCTCCGATGAGAATTACCCACTTTCTCAGAAGTTGTTGAATATCCTCTTTCTCTGTTTGCCCTTCCGGTTTTAAGGGCTTACCTCCCCGGGGCTTACAAGCATGTGCCTGGGGTTAGACGCGTATCGGGGAGCACAGACTGTGGCTCAGAGAGAACAGCCAGGATGGGTTGATCAGTCCGAACCCTGGTATGGGAGCGAGGAAGGGGATGATATGGAATGATGGCGAGATAAGTGAAGGGATAGGTGGTGATGGAGCAATTGGTGGATTAAATGGCGGAGGAAACCGGAGAAAATCGACCACAAATCTCTGGGATTGAGCCAAGGCCACATTGGTGACACTCTGCCACGGCGCCGTCCAGGTTATTGAAGATCGCTGAATTAAACGATAGACTGTAAAAGCATTATCTAAATGCTGTTTTAGATCTATTTTTATGTAAAAACATAAATGATGATAAATTTTAATTGAAAGGTGGAATAAATAACAGATCAATATATATTCCTTTATAAACAAACGAATTGGATAAAGGCAGAGCATGAAGTTAGAATACATGCCTCTTGTAAATATTTCAGTTTCATATCAAGAAAATGTCTTTTTTTAGATATTTTAATCCACCACCAAACTTAAAGAAGCACTGCATTACTAGTAACATTTTAAAGACTGAGCAAAATAGCTCCATGGTAATGTGAGAGGCTCTCTGATGAGAATATTGTAAATGGTTGTGTTAATCGGCACAATTGGCCCTTGGAAAATCCCTGTGCGATACATGAACACTTTCGAGATTCTCCTAAGGTGAAAGTTTGTTCGGCCTTATGCACAAAGAGATGTTTGGTCCATTCTTTTTGTTGAAAATACCATAAAACCACAAACTCCATTTCATGGACAATTTACAGAATTTTCTATTTCCTCAAATCGGATAAATGGAAATGGGCTTGCAAGTGAGACAGTATTTTTAACACTTAAATGATATATAATATATGTATATAATTATATAATATATAAATTCAATAACAGCCCGCCTTAAACCAATATGTATGTGTAACAATATATTAAAAGTGTATATTACAGTCGTTCTATATGTTTATATTATTGTATACATGTTCATAATGTTATGTGAATGTATTACGTAATTTAACAATGTAGGAGCTGTGAGAATAATAGGTTAAAAGTTGCTAAGAATGAGGTAACCTTGGGGCAATAATGAGTAAGAATGTTTAATAATGCTACTAGTCATTATTGGAGTAACAGTAATGTAAATTTCTGTGACAGTTTATAAAATAGCCAATCAACAACCAGAAAAAATCTTAAGTTAAATAAAGGTATTCTATTGGATTAGGAATAGCCAATCAGAAACTTGAAATACAGAAATTTCCAAATTTAGGCGGTAGAGATCATGTCAGTTGCTTGTAGACAGTGCTCATAACTGGACGCGTTGCGTAGACAGTGTTCCTAAGCGGACGCTAGATGCGTCCTCAAAAATTTAAAACGTATTTTGTGTGAGAAAAAATATAGTTTACGTGTTAAAACGTGCAGGTAATTAATAAAAGAATCTCACAGCTCTTTATATCAGTGAAGTGTTATTTAAATTGTGTCAAGGATTAATAAATGTAGTGAAGCAAAAATTATAATATGTGTAAGCCTACATTCTTCAGTCGCAAAACAACGCTGCAAAGAGAAACATGTCTCTAACAAAAATACTGACGCAACCGAGGCAAACATAAATATACAATATTTAAAGAAACTGTCAAATTACAAAGTTAATCAGTAGAAATATTAAGCCGATTCTGGCCCTCAAAGAATATGCCGCCATCTGATAATGTTCTTTGATCTATGCCGCTAGCCCCGCCCCCTCCCTTTGAGGGCTTAGATGCCGCCTGGTAGCGCGTGGCGCTAACCCCGCCCCCTTCCTTTGGGGGCTTACTTAATGCCGACAGGGTCTGTGCCGGCAGGTCCTCCCCCCTCCCCCTGCGGTCACGTGGCGGTGACCCGCCCCCTCCCTCCCCCATACGCGTGTCCTCCCTCCCCTTTGTGTTCTGGTTGGTTCCCTGTGGATAGGTGGGAGAGTGTGTATTGTTCCTATACGGTGACTACATTCCCGCCCCCTCATTGTGACTTGTCTAAATCCCTGCCGTGTGATTGGCTTGGGGTAGGGGATGTGCCGCTCGGGGTGAGGGGTTATATGTGAGGGTTCTCGGTGCGTGACGTTGGCGGTGTGGGAATGCGATTCTCGATGCCTGCCGCACATCGGCAAATCGTTTGAGTACATAATTGTGTCAATCAATTAGGTAATGTGTGTTATTGAAAAAAGAATCAATGTTTATATACTTCTATTGCAATTAAACGCTATTCGTCGAGCAATTAAGTATTTTTGATTGATTAATTGACTCGCTCGCATCTGACAGCCGTCGTATATGTATAACTACGCTCACGGTCTTAACCTCTCTCCGGCAACAGCCCGACATGTAATGGAAAGCCAGCCAGCAGACTTCTGTCTGGTAATAACCAGTTTCACCCCCACTCCGCGACTGCGTGCGTGACGTTACTAACAAGCCTCGACATGTAGGCTAGCCCGGCTCCACTCTGTCGGCGTCGGTAAATCATGTTAAAACACGCTCGACAAGGACTTTCCTTGGTATTCAAAAACAGACGGGTGGCTTCTGCCTGGAGGGTGAATAACAGGTCTCAACATGAATTCCACCCCCTCCACCGCCGCGTGACGTCACCGTCTACAGTATATAAGGAACGCGGGCAGCCGGAGCGATCATTTATTGTTTTTTCAGTGTTCGTTCAGTGATAATCGAAATGGCTGGTGATCATCGTGCATCTGATGTGAATGATTACTGGAGCGAGTGCGGGGAAGATTATTTTCACTACGTATACTTCCATACCGAAACATGCAATGGTTTAATGCATTCAGTGTTGTGTACTCAACCATCGCATCATGATCAGATGACTACACTGGAAGTGTGTACAGAGAGCTGTCCTGTTTATCGAGGAGCGAACATGTAAGTAATATACATATTTCTATAACTCGGTAATATATTGTACTCATGTTAAATGAACTCTAACTTGAAATAATTTTATTCTTTCAGTGAAAATCACAGGGGTGTTGATGTGAAGGATCTTAGCGATGTCGATGAAGTTGACGATGTCTTCGTCTCGAAACATCTAGCTGAATGTGATACAGAGTCGTGCACCGGATACATGCATTCTGTACTTTGTACTAACCCGGCCCAGCATGAACGCATGACATCCTTCTTCCTATGTAACGACAACTGCGAGGTCTACCAGCGCAGGAAGAGAAAACTCGAGTATGTAGAAGAAATGTTAAATTACATATTCATTTACTGCTTCTAATGCTACTCTGTGTCTAACCTAAAAAATTAAAATTATTACAGATTGCGAATGACTGTGCCTAAGGTACCCGTGCCAATAGAGGAGCTGGATCCTGAGAGACGCGATGTCGATATAGTGGAATATCCAATCGCAGAGCGCCATACACAGCCTATGGAGGAGGATGTCGCTCCACTACCCGACATTACTACTAGCCCTGATGATAAAGCAACGAGGGTACAGGAGTGGATAAATCAGACGACTCCAGATTGCTCGTCCGAGATACACACAGAATCGTGCAAGACCGTGAAGTGAGTATGACACTCTTTGATAGTACTTTTTTGTGTGTGTCAAGGGGAGAGGATTTTTCTAATATATGTATTTTCTCTTTCAGGCGTATGAAATCATTAACTAAACCTATTTCTAACATTGTTTTGAATATATGTTGCAGGGGTGTGAGGAGGGAGCGGAGGAAGAGACGGAACGAGTCCGGCGAGAAAAAGCAGAAGAGACGGTGTAAGAGGAGAATACTCAACGAGGGTCCTATGGTCTTCTTATTCATTGAAGATACCCCGGAGGAGCATGGAGGATCGATCACATGCGCTTGATGACGTCAGCATCTCCCCCTCCCATTCCGTGAACATTGGACTATACTATGACACCCCCTCCCTCTACATAAACTGCGAAAGTGATAAATCATTTGTTTATATTACAAAATCAGACTGGGATATAATATCCAAAAACATTCCAATGATTGAAGATTACCTACGCCAAGAAAAAAAGTTTGCGTGTGATGAATATTGTGACAATGTAATTTATGCATACAATATTATTGTATTTTTTGACCATTCAATTCATTTCATAAATACTTGTTTAAATAATAATGTAATATCTTTAGACATTGAGGGTGTAAGGAACCTAAAACGGCTATTACCTTATATTGAAAGACATTTGAATATTTTAAATGATTTCTGCAAGTCAGGAGCAACTAGTTTTTCAGGGAGTAGGAGGGGAAGAAGGAAAATGCTTGAAATGTATGCTAAAGTCAATAAAAGAGTGTTTTAGTATATGAATTCAATTTATTATCCATAATCTTATCCTAGTACATTCCTTTACAAAAGCCATTCACCCAAACATATGCATAATTATATAAGTGCTTGCATCACGTGAGAAAGAGGTTTGTAGGTAAATACTTTGTCATGTAGAACCAGGCAGTACAGTGACGTCTGGGCTGGTATATTTGCAGATGCTTGAATCTCGATTCTGATGTTCACAGCTCCATTTATAACCTCCTCGGGTTGGTGAGAACAGTCTATTACGAATAATGGTGCACTGTGAAGAAAATCCTTTCTCTTCAAGAGGGGATAATTATCTCTTTCATAATAGGAACTTTGAAATTTACAGTACATTTCATATAGTGAAGCAAACTTTGAATTTTTAAAGTCCAAGTTCAAATCGTGGTAGGGATAGCATTCACTATTGAGGAATAGTCTCAAATTAGTAATGTTGCAGTGATCAAACTCGGAACTGTTCTTGCTATAATCACCCAATCTTGCAGTCTGCGCGCAATCGTGGTTTCTCGAGCTTAG
This sequence comes from Deroplatys truncata, assembly GCA_030765065.1. Classification (NCBI taxonomy): domain Eukaryota; kingdom Metazoa; phylum Arthropoda; class Insecta; order Mantodea; family Mantidae; genus Deroplatys; species Deroplatys truncata. The sequence goes on from CM060980.1 coordinate 164,641,500, forward strand.
ATGTTGTTGCTACATTCCAAGTGAAAGATCTTGTCTGGGGTACAGCAGGCTGGGTATGAAGATCCATAGATCGAAAGGCAAGGTGTAGAGGTTTATCAGACTTGACAACTTTTAGAATGTGAACTCTTTCAGCATCGGAAAGACGAATTACAGGCATCCTCCATTCGATTCTAGTTAACTTTACATTAGCTTCCTCTCCATTCGAACTCAGGACACAGTTTCTAGAATCTTTGGATCTTATGAGAATCAATTCAAACTTGCTGTTGAGTATAAGCTCCTTGTGGTCAACAGCAAATCCTAGGAGCATCGAGAGAGGGACTACAGCATTGAAAGCTCCATTCGTTGCGTGTACTATATCAACTTCTTCACCTGGATAGGCCCATCCAGCATTCAGCAGCCGATTCGACTCCATAGGGTTGAGAGTCACATAATTTCGTATAGTTGTAGTAATTCCTGGATTCCTTGTTCTGTCTATAGTTGTAGCATTCATATCTAGACGTATCTCATCAAACATGAAAGCTATAGCATTATTAGCGAGCTTCGCTGTAGTAGGCGACCCGTCTACCTTGGTGAGAGCACCTTCGATGTAGAGATAACTCTTGTTAGGTAGCGTATACAAATCTTCAGCTTGGCATGGTATTCTAATTTCATCGTTTACATCCAGAGCGGACGTGTTGTATGGAAGAAAAATATGCTCCTCCTCCTTGGTGATCTTGTCGTCAAAGGCTGGAACTTCTGTCACGTTTAAGATATCCATTATAGCGTTCTGTAACCTAAACCCTCGAGGAACTTGCGGTTAGCACGTGTTAACTCCTCGGAAGCTGGAGAGGTAGTATGCTTCGAACGTAGTGTACGTCGTCTATTATAGTATTTGCGATGTCTTTTAAAATGTATTGCCATTGCGTCTTATGTGCAGTCTTGTAGTGATAACTTCGTTCCTGAAGTTGATCGCCTTTCCGTGTTGATCTACCACTCGAATAGTGATCTGGCCTATATAGTTTGTATCTATGACCGGTAAATATATCGGGTTCGAGGGTTCTTGAGAGATATGATAGCCTGGTGGAACAGAAGGGAAAAACTCGTAGAGTGAATGTCCACTTTTACCGTCAATGAAAGAGCCTGTTGCAATACTGCACTCCACACGTATGATACTCACTTTAAATATATTCACAAGATCGTCAGATTCAAACGCTTCTCCAGCAGGAATTATTTTAGTGTCTGTGAAACCTAGAAGCGAACCAATAGATCTAGCCTTAGAAAAGTCTATTGTATAAGGACATTTAATCTCAGCCTTCATTGTATTATTGTTAGGTCTTATAAAGAAGACTTCATCATTCAATCCTAGTTTATCCTTTAGGAATGCATTGATATCGGCAATCTCGTAGGTTCCATGCGGGATGACAATGGTTTCAGGTTTACCATTATGAATATAATGAAATCTATTATTACTTTCATCGACATTTCGTATTGAATAGAATGTTTCAAAATTCAAGAGAGCAATCTCATAATGGCCTGGAGGATCTAGCTGTAGAGGAGGGTTTAAATACGTTGAAATAACAGTGTCTGGCCCACTCACTGTAACTGTATAACTCATCTTGACGATGTAGCAGCTTCTAGGATAAAAGAAATTGCAAGCACAAGTGCCCGCAGATGACTGATTCGAAATTCTGGTATCTCTGTGTATTATAGTAGATTTTAACACCTTGTAGATATTTCTCAACCTCAGGAGGCGGTTTCAAATTGCCGAAACTATCAAAGTAGTATGCGACATCACCTTCTTTCCTTATAGCAACCCAGTGTGTTCCTTCATTATCGGAGGTATCGAGATTGGTAATAAGTCTCTCTTTGAAGTGTGGTTTTAAAGGAAGTTTGTCAATCATATAAACCCCTCTAAAATAAGGAATTTTTAAACGTTTAGCATAATATTCGATGGCCACGTTACTTAGGGCTTCCTCCGGTATATGTACAATCCTCTTCCACCGTTTTTTGTCTTCTTCTTTAAACCCCTGCCTTTAGATCCTCTTTTTTTCAAGGACCTTGCTATTTTAGATGCAGCGGCTAAAGACGACATCAGTGGCATTGCAGGTAAGAATCCTCCTTTATTCCTTTTCTTACACCTTCTCTTTCGGAGCCCCTTTCCTCGTGACTCCATTGCCTTGTTATGCCTAGCAACTTCTGCTAAGTGCCTATCAGTAGCCTTTTTTTATTGACTGCAGAGGCTATCTGAGCAGCGCCGCCTGCTGCAGCGCCTAAAGCAGCAATGATGGGTATCAATGGTAAGAACCCTCCTCTCTTCTTCTTCCTCTTTCCGGCTCCCACTGCAACCTTTCCCTTCATGATTGCAGTTACTACCCTTGCAGCTAACCTTTCACCAAAAGTTGAATCTGATGACTGCACCCGTTTCCAAGCCTTCTCTGCAAGAATTTTATCCGCTATTTGTCTTGAAGCGGTGTCCTTATTCTCAGCGTACGCGAGGTCGTGCTGTTTACAAGCTTCGTCTAATTGGTTAATTCCTGGGTCTCCTCTTTTTAGACGTTTTTCCAATTTAGTACCAGGCCCGCAATATCTATATCCAGGTAAGTGAGCTTCAAAGGGGAGCGAATTAATTATGGAATTAATAATTCCAGAGCCGCGCTTATACTGCAACGACCTTCCTCTCTTAGCTCTCATGATATACTAAGCGAGTAATTGCATACATTAGCCCTTTTATATCATTGCAATCAGTCATTAACTACTTTACATCCGGTAATATATAAACATCGCACACGCATTTTATAAGTTAGTTGTTAACATGGAGCTTGTTAAGCAGCACTGCTCTCTACCTATTCAGGTATTAGACTTTGAAAGTGACTTTAGAAGTGATCGCCATGGCAAGTTATTTCCATCTAATGTCAGAGCTCTTATTTTAGGGAGCTCCAGTGCAGGGAAAACAAACGTATTACTCAATATGCTACTCCATGAGAATGGACTACGTTTTGAAAATTTGTATATTTATTCAAAGTCTCTCTATCAACCAAAGTACCAATACCTAATTAAAGTGCTCGGAAATATCGACGGTATAGAAGTGAACACCTTCGAGAACGGAGATGATGTTTTGCATCCTTCTGAAGTCAAAGAAAATTCAATCTTTATATTTGATGACGTCATCACTGAAAAGCAGGAAAAGATGGCATCCTTTTACAGTATGGGTAGACATCGAAATGTCGACTCTGTATATCTAGCACAGTCCTATGCCAAAGTTCCAAAACATTTAATTCGCGATAATACAAACATGATAATACTCTTCAGACAAGACAATTTAAACTTAAAGCACATTTACGAAGATTATGTAAATACCGACATGACCTACAATGAATTTAAAGATCTATGTAAGAACGTTTGGGAGAGTTCTACAGAAGGAAGACCCTTTGTTGTGATAGTTCCTGAATTTCACATGAATGAGGGACGATATAGGAATGGTTTTGATGTATATATTAAGCTCGACAAAAAAAGAAAATGATCATTTGTAGTTAACCATGAGTATCGACAGGTTCGGTTCTCAGAGAACTGGGCCAGTTAGAAGAGTGTTTGATCGTTTTATCATAAACAGAGATGTCAAAGGAAACTATCAATTCAAGAATAAGAGATTGTGCAATGTTCACGATCCTGAAGATAATCATGACGCCTCCAATAAGAATTATGTGGATGCTCTCGAAATTAGGATGCATGATTTCTCTCAGCAAGCTGCTAACAATGTTGAGGTTATGGTTAAGACCCTGATCGATGAATTGATTTCAAGATATATCCTCAAGAGAGATAAGGAAAATAACGTCGTGATCGATAAAGTTAGATTGAAGGTATTGCTAGATCCTGTTCACGATAATGATGTTGTGAATAAAAAGTTCATCGTTGGATATGTCAATTCACTCACGCAGTCGAGAGATGGTAATGGTAACATTATATTCGACAATAAGAGAATCATTGATATAGCGGATCCTCTCGGAGATACGGATGCTGTAAATAAAAGATATGCTAGAGCTATGATCATTAGGAAATCGAACGAGACGCGACAGCAGTTAAACAGGTACTTACCAAAGGAAATCGAGATGCAAATAGGCAAGAAGCTGCTAGACATTACAGCAAATCTGAATAAAACTACGAGTAAAGTGGATACTCTAACAACCTCTACAAAAGACAGAGTGGATTCTGTAATGGACTCTATTAAACAAGTTACCGCAGAGCTTGATAGAGAAAAAACAAATCTTCAGAATCTTTGCAATCAGAAAATTAGTAATTTAGAAAAGTTAGCGATGAAGCGAGTTTCAGATTTAGAGGCTACAGTCAGACAGTTAAAGATAGAGGTTTTGAATACTCTCAAAACTGATTGCTGCAATGATAAACTTAAGAAAGTGGAGGATAATGTAAATATGATGATGGACGCCTACAAAACTAATATGCAGCAAATGACGAGTCTAGAAGAATCAGCCAGAAGCCAGTACGCTAATACGGCAATCTTTGCTGAAGCGTTCAAGACACATACACAGGAGCATAAGAAAGAAACCGACCAACTGAGAACTTCGATAGAGATGTTAGCTAAGGCTATCGACACGTTGAGAACTCAAGCTGAACGCAGACTATAAATTGAAGGTAATCGTCTATTTCCTCATCATTTGTAAGATGGATAGTGAAAGCATAAGACTTAAAGAGTCTGTAGCCGAGCATACCAGGGCTGTAAAAGAAAAACTGAGAGCTCTAAAAGGTCTCAGGTTTGAGACTCAGCATGTCATGTCCGAAGCTTTGAAGCCTGTAACCACCCCCCTCAAGGATATTTTGGACACTCAACGAGGGTTGCCGGTGAAGAACGTCAAGAATGAAGATGGTGATTCTACAAGTATTTCTACTTACCTTCAACACGTTCGCTCAAAAGACAAGGATCGTATTGATACATTGTTCGGCGTGAGATATCAGGATGGAAGTTATATGCTTGGAAATAAAGATATTCATTTTATAAATAATCAAATATTGATAGGTGATGAAACGTATGAGTCTACCGCCGGTTTGACGGAGCTCATCTTTAAGCGAACGCCTCAGATTTCTGCATACACTAGTGAAGACTTGGAGACATACGCTAAGATTATGAAAAGTACTTTTCTTCATAGAAGTGGTTACAGCAGACACGGTCGCTTGAAATCTGGTAAATCGTATAAATACAAGAATATAATACGACCCTTGCTCAATACACATTCAGGTCTAGGACTGGCATGGAAGGAGCATAAGCCTGATAAGGAGGTTGACTACGTTTTCTGGAGAAATCCTCACACATTAGTGAATAGACTGAGGTTACTTATTGCTTCGAGGGACGCTGGTAATAATAGCCACACTCGAGAGATTGAGGAAATTATCCGGGAATTGAAAGCATCTAAAATTATAGCATGATCGCCAAACAGAATATCGCCAGAGAACTTCACGGCTCGGCGAGGAGGAACTATTTACGACGGAAAATTATCAGCAAAGGTATGAATGATTTATTACAAATTGATTTGATTGAAATGATACCCTATGCAAAAGTGAACAAAAATTTCAAATACATTCTGATCGCGATCAACTTTTACTCTAAAATGGCATATGCAAAACCCTTAAAGGATAAGGGTGGAGTTAATGTTGCAAAGGCTATGGAGGATATATTACAAGAAATGGACGTCCCTCCCCGGAATATTCAAAGTGACAACGGGAAAGAATTTTATAACAAGTTCTTTAAACGATTAATGTTTAAGTATAATATTAACCACTACAGCACCTATACCAATGTGAAGGCTGCGGGTGTTGAACGTTTAATTCGAACCTTGAAGAATATGATCTACAGCGAGTTTTTAGCCCAAGGCTCATACAAGTGGCTAGATCTTTTACCTAGAATCCTTGTAAAGTACAATGATACTTTTCATTCAACTATCCGCATGAAGCCTAATGAAGTGAAGAACAACGGTCTTCTTCTGACTGTGTATAATTATAATCAAGACCGAAGAGAGAAGAAGACTTCAAGGAAGTTTAGTGTTGGTGATTATGTCAGGATATCTAAACATAAAGGACATTTTGAAAAGAGTTATGAATCTAACTGGAGCGTTGAAATCTTCAAAGTATTTCGTGTGAATCGTACCAAGCCTACAGCATACATACTAAAGGATAGGAATGGTGAAATTATAAAAGGTGGCTTTTATGGGCATGAACTAAAAAAGACTAGCTATCCTAACACATATTTAGTAGAAAAGGTTATACGTAAACGTGGAAACAAAGTTCTTGTAAAGTGGTATGGTTTTGCAGATACTCAATGGATTGATATAAAGGATTTGGTGTAATGCATGAAGACTTAATAAAGACCAGTTGTTATGATTGTAAAATCACGAGTATTTTTTATTTTAAAAATCCTTCATATTTTCTCTTTTTTTGAGGGAAAATTAATATATAAAAACCCTCACATGCTTTAAATGGATATATACAACACATTATCAGAGGGAAAAATTAATATATAAAAACCTTCATACATACTTTAAATGAATATATACAATGACATTATCAGAGGGAAAAATTAATATATAAAAACCCTTACACACATACTTTAAGTGAATATATACAATGACATTATCAGAGGGAAAAATTAATATATAAAAACCCTCACACACACACACACTTTAAGTGAATATATACAATGACATTATCAGAGGGAAAAATTAATATATAAAAACCCTCACACACACTTTAAATGAATATATACAATGACATTATCAGAGGGAAAAATTAATATATAAAAACACTCATACACGATTTAAATGAATATATACAATGACATTATCAGAGGGAAAAATTAATATATAAAAACCCTCATACACGATTTAAATGAATATATACAATGACATTATCAGAGGGAAAAATTAATATATAAAAACCCTCATACACAATTTAAATGAATATTTACAAAATCCAGATTGAAAAAAAAACAAGATATCTTCAAATATTTACATATTTACAAGTTTAGGCACTAGCAATCACCAGGTCTAAGGGAATAATGGCCCCACGCTAGAGTCTTATAACTTCCCTCCATCAACTTCCTCTTATCGTCACCTCCCTTCAACGCCAATTTATTTGTCTCAATTGTTGTAATTTTGTGATGTTTACTCCGAAATGTTTTTTGTATCGAATAAATTTTTAGGCTATGGTCTTTTAAACATTCAAAATAATGGCCGAAATCTATTTTATCCATGCCTGTCCTGGTGATGCCCTTAGCTTTCTTAATTGTCTGCCCTCCATATCTGTAGGCGTATAGCTTCGCTCTAATACCAACATACTCCTCCAAAATCAAGCCACCCAATTCGTCCTTGAACAACCCAATCTTTTTCCTATTGGCTTGCTTAATGCCATATACATTATCCTTTTCGAAGTTTGAAGTGTCGAAATATTGAGGGTTCTCCCTGATGAACTCATAGATATCAGAACTCGTTTCAAAAATAAACGAGTCTGTATCCATGTAATTCAGCAGCAAGTCTTTTAAATTCGGTTTCATGATATTGTAAAAGAAGTCATACATGATAAATTTTGAAATGTCCAAAATTGCGTGTCCTATGTAAATTGGTTTGTTCATATGTACTTCCTCTCTGCCCAGTTCGATTCCCACAAGATTTTCCTCAAAAATTATGGTGCGTAGGTAAGTGCTGCGTGCTATTAACTTCTTTGCCTGTTTCCAGGTTCCAACTATTTTGAAATCCGTGTACTTTCTAACATTCTCTATAAATTTCCCATATACGGCGTTATTCATCTTTTTCCACAGGTTTTGGCCGAATTTTGACTTTTCTTGTGCTCTCTTCTCGGTGTTGACGTCGATATATGTCTTCAACCAGTTAGACTGGTCGTAGGACACCACTCTGTGAATATGTCTCACAGTTAGACCTTGCTCGATACACTGCTGCATCACCCTGTAGTGCAAGACATATTTGCTTTTCTCTTCTAATGTTGCAAGCAGTTTCTTGTATTGGCCGTTCGGTGGTATAGCGCTCTGTGGGCAGAAAGGAAGTTCGTTATGGGCGTCGTGGATATGGTCGGGGTATTCGATATCAACCTCTAGCACATATCCAGTCTCTGAATCTTCTTTTACTTCTGCGAAGTTTATACCTTCAATTTCTTCTCTCGTGAGCCATTTCAGATTTTTGTATGGTAGGGCAGACACCATAGAAGCTCCATATAAGTTATTTATGTCCCAATAGGACAGGTGTTTAACAGGAGCATGCTGGTCAAAGCTGGACATGTATCTGTGGTTAGCTTTGGTGTAGCCCTTCACCACTGTGCACAGTCCGCCTCTAATTCCCGACTCGAAAAATTCCAGCATGCTCTTGTCGGATATTAAGGAAAGTTTCGCCTTTGTTATCTTCAACATAGCGTCAAAGGCGAGTCCTGGTAATGTATAAAACCATGCTGGGTCAAGTTTATACATTCCCAGGATGAGATCTCGAAACTTTTCGAAAATATCCGCCAAGAGCAGTATATCTGTTTTCAGGTATAGGTCGCTGTATTCTCCGAGATTCCGGATATTAAAGACCTCCCAGACTTTTACAGCATGCCTGTATTCCTCTTCGGTAATGTGGCTGTCAGTGAGAGTACTGTAGAAGGCCTCCTTCGGTGGTAGAGAAGTTTCTTCGAGAACGTCAAGGCTTGAAACATAATCATATGGGAATATTCCCTTGCTCTTTGCCAGCTTAAAATGCTCCTCAACAGGATATTCTGCCCTTGTTATTTTAAAATCACTCTCCTCCAGCATGTCAGCCAGGCTGGACAGCTTGTCGTCAAGAAACTTAAAGCTGTCCAGAAACCTGAAGCTGATGTTCCTGTACCGTTTGCTAAACGCTATATACCTTTCACCACTTTGAGCGATGCACGATACGGGCTTATTATCATATGCCAGGCGTCTTATCAAGAAGTGGCTGTCATAATTAGATAGACAATGAAAAAAGATCGGTATGAAATCAGGGACCTTTCTATTCAAATTGCATCTATTATGAGCAGCACCTAGATATTCGCCTGTCACATGATCGTGATCCCTCACGCGCAAATCGCCCACAGTGAAAGCAGCAAGGCATATATGACACTCTGAGGCATTGTCAAAATTCTGTTGCTCTTCAAGGGTTAAATCCATAGGTTTAGGATTGGAATACACGTCGATGACGTCATTAGCAATTGACTTCAATTGTTTGATAAAGTCATCGACGGCATTTGGACCTCTAAAGAGAAAGAATTTTGACATTGACTCGTCATGCCTACATATCACCTTCAAGGCAATAGACATTGCTTCATGCTCTTGAACGGCTCGGGTCCAGCTCGAGCTGCTTGAGGGCTCGCAAGAGTGAACCTTCGCCAGAACAGATTCAATGTCTGCGTATATAACAAATGGTACAGGTACGCTCTTGGAGAATGCTTTAAATTCAAGGTATTCATCCTGTTGAGGCATTTTAAGCAATTGGCATTTTCCACATCTTAATCGGTGCGTTTCCAAGGCCTTTTCATTGTTGCATCTCTTTAGACAGGCCTCGCATGTCCACACTCTATGCCCATGTTTGGTGGCTTGACTGGATACAAGTCTGGACAAGTCTTTAATGTGGCAGTAGTGGGACTTTTCCCCCTGCTCAATATATAACAGATTGGTATGGTGCTGCTTCTTTTCAGCTGTTTGGTATAGGGGAATAATGTTCTCATTCTCCTCCTCTATACCAAATACTGAAATGGATACTCCATTTTTCTGTTTTTCAAAGCATTCAATTTGATGGAGGGGTGTCGGAAATTCGATACCCTCATAATTGAATGCCTCGAAAAGCAGTTCAAAGGGGTATACTGTCGTTTTATAGCCATGACGTTTAACAGGGTATTTAGAGGCTAGCATACACCATGCAAAGCAGTAATTGTCTTCATTCTTTATGTTTATGACTGCATGTTTATTCCTGATTTTCTGTGGTACTTCAATATATGAACCTGCGTGTAAAGGGTCATAGTGTGTAAAGCCCATCACCAGGCTGAGTATCTTTGACAAGGACTTCGATGATGCTCCCCCCTCAAATTTAGAAATGTTTTCCAAAATATCCCCCGCAATTGAAGAGAAGATCTGATTGAGATCGCTTGACGGAAGAATCAATACAGGCTTAGAATTAAAGCCGGTGGAAAGACTCTTCTCTTCATCAGGTTTGCGGATTAAATATTCAAGTTCCAGGGAACAATGCATCTTTAATCCACAAATGCTTCTCTGCAAGACGCTTTCCACTTCTTTAATAATAAGCTCTTTGCACTCATCTAAAAAGACTCTGGGGTCCAGTATTTCTAATGTATTTTCTATCCTACTATTAAAAATACGTCCCTTGAATGCCGATTGGATGGTATTGCATTCCAGTCCCTGGCAATTACTAGCACTAACCTTGGCCTTTTTTATTGTAAGCTGCTCGCTCCCGTCCGAGGCCGGCCCTCTCTTTCCATTCAAAGTTGTAGCATTACTGGATGATGATGAGGAGGTTGACGGTGCAGCGTCTTCATTGTTTGCACCTGAGGAGGTCGATGGTGCAGCGGTTTCATCGCCTGCGACTGAGGAGATCGACGGCGCAGCTGGTACAACTTCCTCCGGGATGTTGAATGATGAGGAGGCGGATGGTGCAGCGGACGAGTCTTCACCAATCTCCGGTGAAGTCGACTGCTGTGTTGCCAGATCCATAGGCTGGCTTCCAAGGTCGCCCAGATCATTTCCTGGAATAATAATATTAATAATAATATTAATAACAATAATAATATAGAATGTTTAAAAGAAGTTCATAAAATGTGGAAAAAAATTCTTACCATTCAGTGGTTGCTGCATGTATGGGGCAGGGCCCCTCCACTGCTGATTTGATGCAGGGAAGCCATGTGGTGCCGATGGCGCGCAATGACCGATACCGCCTCCGAAATAAAGCCCATTTCCTGGAAATAATAACAATAATATTAATAGTAATAATATAGAATGTGTAAAAGAACTTCGTAAAATGATGATAAATTCTTACCGGTCGGTGGTTGCTCCATGTATGGGGCAGGGACCCAACCATGCTGATTTGGTGCCAGGTAGGTCTGGAAGCCTGAAGGTGTCGGTGCAGCGGTCGCGAAGCCTACTGGTGCAACGGTCGCGAAGCCTGGAGGTACCGGTGCAGCGGTCACCTGTTGAGCGATGCCGCCTCCGAAATAAAGTCCGCTTCCTGTAAATAATAGTAACAATATTAATAATAATATATAATGTGTAAAAGAAGTTCGTAAAATGCTGATAAATTCTTACCATTCGATGCTTGCTGCATGTATGGGACAGGGACCCAACCATGCTGATTTGGAGCCAGGTAGGTCTGGAAGCCTGGAGGCGGCGGTGCAGCGGTTGCGAAGCCTGCTGGTGCAACGGTCGCGAAGCCTGGAGGTACCGGTGCAGTGGTCGCCTGTTGAGCGATACCGCCTCCGAAATAAAGTCCATTTCCTGGAAAAAAATAAATAATAATAATAGTATAGCATGTTTAAGTACAGACTTCTAAAGAATCTACACTCTATACGTGAAAAAAAATACATGTTTTAAACACCCTCGTGAAAAATACATAGCATTCTGGGAGATCGATAGAGTTATGTGACTGCATATGGGTGAGAAACTCCCCTTAAATATATCCTTTTTCTCCTTATACAATCCAGAACTCTATGCTGTCGGAGGCATGCCTTTGTGTGCCAGAATCGACATTGTATGTCTACTATCATGTAATTTTTTTTTGGTTACAAATGCTCGAATACCAGTCTGTAAATTCTTACCGTAGGATTGTTGCTGTATGTACGGGCCAGAGCCACCTCCATAATGATTTGGAACCAGGAAGGTTTGGAAGCCTGGCGGTGCCTGTGCAGCGGTCGATGGATGGTCGATACCAAAATAAAGTCCATTTCCTGAAATAATAATATAGAATGTGTAAAAGAAGTTAATATGAATTGTTACATTACTTTTTAAAACACTGAAGAATGCTTACCATTCGACTGTTCGGATGCCTGAATCATTACGGCATTTGATGAGCGATCCTGCAGCCGGCGTTGGGTATCCTGCTGGAGCTGGATGTATGCTTCAGACATGTTAGCAGAACTGATTGCTGAAAACGCAATTAATTTACGCGTTAGATTTTTATTTATTAAAGAAACGATATATTATTAAGTTAATTTACTTTACTGCGAATACCTTATACAGGGAAAATGTCGATGTATTTTAAACACCTGAGAAATTTCTATTACAGATATAAATCACGTGTATTTCTCGACACAATCATGGAAAATATCTCTTCAACATGATGGAAACAGGCTGAAAGTTTTTACTAAATAAATGCGAGAGAGGAATGAAACATTCACAGTGAATGTTCGACCAGTGCATGCAAGCATGAAGTCTTCGGATCGATTACCGTCGGTTACCCCGGAAGAAATTTTTATACAGATCATTTTTTATTCGATTCGCTGGGTTTTTCAAGTAATTGTATTTCTCTAGAAAGGAATATAATTCACCCGGTGAAAACACGTATTTAAATATCCGGAATAATAATTACTCAACAATGTGAATACTTAACTAAACTGATCACATTTTTGAGAATTCGCGCAGTTAGCTATTAAATGCAGAATAAGCTTGCCTAAAATGAATACTTAACTATTCACATTTCAGAAAATTCACTTGTCTAGCTATTAACTTTTTAGAATGCTCAGCTATTCGCATATAAATGCCATGCATTTAAAACAAGAACGCGAATATAAGTTAAATGTAGAGAGAAATAATTTAACTTTTAAAAGTAAATGAAGTGTTTTGTTACAACTTACCAGACATGATGTTCGTTGAACTTTCACTTTGAATGAGAAAAGTTTGCAGAGACCTTAACTCGTTGATTTCAGCGGAGAAACTGTGAGAATCCCCGATGAAGCAGCCTTTTTATAGTGTTCTTTTGCGATATAAAAAAATGTATGAGTGAAAGTTTAAGATATATAATACAGCAATTTTGATTGGCTACTGCGAAAATTCGAGAAGGAGAGGGAAATGCTAGCCTCGCACAGGGACATTTCGTGAGCACATCTAAACCTGTTAAGGGGGAAATCCTTCGATCACGCCAGCGTTCCTTAAGGGGAATGTTTCTGCGTATGACGCTAGAAATAAAAATATATTTTATTTTTTACATGTACCATTAAAATTCATTGTTAATTATTGTTACTTTACCAAATTAATCACAGAGTGAAAATAATGTATTGTTTCTGTAGATATAATTGTCCTCGAACCAGCGACCTTTCGTTTGTGAATAGACACGTCACAGATGTTTAAAAAAACCTGATGCTATGTGATTGCTTAGAATTCTATTCTCTATGCATTACCGCTGGAAAAACGAATAGCAAGTTACCATTTGAGAAAAGTTAAAAGTATTTGAAAATTTAAACCAATATCAAAAAATCTGATGTGATACACTCACATGGCTTTCTCTACTCTTGTACAAACTATTTTTACAAACACTTATTCCCTATATGCTTCATGTTAATCGAGATATCGAGATGTCGATGTTATTGGTAATTTTCATGACGATACAATGTGAATATGATAGGTTTTAAGCGATAGTCAAATTATTTTAACGCTGATTGCTATGTGCCGCATTCCATTCTCTTTACATGTCCAGAACATAAAAACAAGAATAAGTATTGGAAATTTTAAGGGAATAACAAGCAATATCTCGAAACGATTTACTCATCAACAAGAATGTATATGTTATAAATTATGTATTTTAACGCGATCTCCATTTTTTTGTGTAGTAAAATTTTGTCCTTCTCTTATGGTTTATCAGTTTTGCAAAAGTCGTTCAGAATGAAGAATACTTTGGGTGTCATTCCCTGAAAATTCGAGATATACATTTCATTTCTCATTACAATATCTTAAACATATAATATTTTATTCAATATCGTTAGATTACTTGAAATGAATTTTTTGTGTGTGTGTGTATTAAGTTTATATTAACATGCTGGAATATTCGAAAAATATCTCTCGAATGGACGGGGTATTTAAAATCGTACTAGTCCTATGTTTACTAAGCCCAATCTTTTTAAAATGGAATAAATTAAGAGTAACGAGGCTTGTTTAGGCAAGGCTCCATATTTCATTATTTAGAATTAAACAAATGCTATTAGTCGTAATAATCATACACATACGACAGCAAGTAAATGCGCGAGTCAATTCATATACAATTAATTAATAAAAAAATATTTAATTGTTTTCATTGATCAGCGAGAGTCTTATTTATTTTAATAACGTATGTAATATCTATCATTCTGAATACTTTTTATTCTTCATATTACTCTCGCCAAATCATATTTCTTTGTTTAACATTCCGAAAAAAATCAGTTTAATTTTTTGATCTCATGTTCGCATTTCTTGTACGCGAGTATTTAAATAATGACAAAGATACATTCGAATGTTTAAGTACAGAATCTATACAGTATACGTTTAATTGAAAACTTAAATCATTAATATTCTTCATGTAGAATTATATTAATTATCGGAAAACATTTTTTGTGGTAAGCTTAAAACATGTCTAGACAGGTTTTTCCGCTGTGTATGATGGAATTTCTGGACAGAGGAAGCTCTTAAGAAAATCTTTTGTGCCGGTAATTGTTATTTACCCCGAGGGTCTGTGGTTTTTCAGAGCACTTAGCCTGTTTAATGAATTGGAAACGGGTGTTATTGTTCACTAAGAGCTCTATACAAGACCTTGTTTTTACATTCTTCTGACGAAAATTAATGGTGCGGAAGAGTTTGCCGTTGTCTGCTAATGGGTCTACATATGCATTCTTCAGGGGGTGTACACCATATTTCTTTCAGGCAGTGTACGCCAGTGAATAATTCGTTGAATTTCTCAAAGTTCGCTACGTCTTTAGAAAGAACATTTAAAACGAATATAAAATTTATATTTGAAGTCTTCGTGCGTGTTACTTACAGGTACGCCTGTTTTGAATTGTAATTATTTCTTCTCTCGTGTGAGAAGAGACATAGAGGGCTTTTATTTTTAACGTCAGTTGAAGCGTACTCGATGTGCTGGATACCCCTAGCCATTAAGAGCAGGTAGTGGGGAAAACCCACGCGTCCTGGTTTAACCGCCTCTCATGATGGACGGGGCATTGCTGTCACATTGCGTCTTGTTTTTTCGTAAAGGGTTCTCGTGTTAACGTCTCATACAAGCTATTTGCAATTTCGCTTTAAGTTGCTTTTTAAGAATAATTCGTTGAATTTCTCAAAGTTCGCTACGTCTTTAGAAAGAACATTTAAAACGAATATAAAATTTATATTTGTAGTCTTCGTGCGTGTTACTTACAGGTACGCCTGTTTTGAATTGTAATTATTACTTCTCTCGTGTGAGAAGAGACATAGAGGGCTTTTATTTTTAACGTCAGTTGAAGCGTACTCCTATGTGCTGGATACCCCTAGCCATTAAGAGCAGGTAGTGGGGAAAACCCACGCGTCCTGGTTTAACCGCCTCTCATGATGGACGGGGCATTGCTGTCACATTGCGTCTTGTTTTTTTCGTAAAGGGTTCTCGTGTTAACGTCTCATACAAGCTATTTGCAATTTCGCTTTAAGTTGCTTTTTAATTCATCTAAGCAATGTAATATTTTTTATAAACCCGCAATTCAAAAGAAGAATTAAACACACGTTATTAGCCGTAATAGTTATATACGCGTAATATTCTCGCATATACGATAACGAACAGTTGCGTTCGATTCAATTACATTAATCAATAAAAAAAAACTTAATTGTTTTTAATCGATAGACTGCGTCGTTTCATTAGAAGTGAGATATTCATGGTAGATGAATAATTGGGTGAGATATCTCTAGGCGCGCGAGTCAATTACATTAATTATTAAAAATATTTAATTGTTTTCATCGATCAGCGAGAGTCTTATTTATTTTTTATTTATTTCATAATCAATTCCCCCGGAGCCAGCATGAACGCACCTCGCATGTTAATTCGCCTTTATTTTCTTTCCGGAATCATATTTCGCAGAATTATATAGAGTTAAGATGGCCGTCTTGCACCCATAATGAGTTTAAATATGGTGAATTTACAACTTTCAGATATGACCACCAGGGGCGCTGTGAGCAAAACACTCGCTGGAGTTTCACTCATATTACCACTTGGCGCGCTAGTGTATGTTGCGAACTGAAGCGGGAGTGGAGGGGATGCAGAAGTCGACTTGCCAGTCCAAATATCGAGAGTCAGTCATTCGTGTGAAACGTCTCGCTGTGGAAGGTTGCGGTCGGTGTTCCACCTCAATTATCACGCGATAACGAGTGTTACGTCAAGTCTGTCCTTTCATCTATGTGTTGTAATATTCTTATAAATCCAAAATATATTTTCCCTCAAAAGTAGAATTAAATAAATGTTATTACTCGTAATAATTATACACATGCTACCACACATATACGATAACGAACAGTTGCGCGCGAGTCAATTAATCATTCAAAAATACTTAAATGTATTCATCAACCGACTAGCCGCGTTTCATTGCAATAGTAGTAATATAAGGGGGGGTTTAGGACCAGGTGCGCGCGAATTCAATCAAAAATACTTAATTGCTCGAAGAACCGCGTTTAATTGCATTAGTAGTAATATGATGGGCATTCTTTTTTCAATAACACACATTACCTAATTGATTGACACAATTATGTACTCAAACGATTTGCCGATGTGCGGCAGGCATCGAGAATCGCATTCCCACACCGCCAACGTCACGCACCGAGAACCCTCACATATAACCCCTCACCCCGAGCGGCACATCCCCTACCCCAAGCCAATCACACGGCAGGGATTTAGACAAGTCACAATGAGGGGGCGGGAATGTAGTCACCGTATAGGAACAATACACACTCTCCCACCTATCCACAGGGAACCAACCAGAACACAAAGGGGAGGGAGGACACGCGTATGGGGGAGGGAGGGGGCGGGTCACCGCCACGTGACCGCAGGGGGAGGGGGGAGGACCTGCCGGCACAGACCCTGTCGGCATTAAGTAAGCCCCCAAAGGAAGGGGGCGGGGTTAGCGCCACGCGCTACCAGGCGGCATCTAAGCCCTCAAAGGGAGGGGGCGGGGCTAGCGGCATAGATCAAAGAACATTATCAGATGGCGGCATATTCTTTGAGGGCCAGAATCGGCTTAATATTTCTACTTTAATCTTTTTAAACGTTTTTGGGGCGAAGGCTACCGGAAATATTTTACCATACGTGCGGTTGCAACTACTTCACGTTCGGCTCCCCAACAGTTGAACTACAATACAACTCCTACTTCAAATTGGCTTTCCATACGCAGAAATAAAAGTAATTTCTTCAAATTGGCTCCCAAAGCGTGGGGAAAATAAGAATAATACAACAATTCATCTTCATAAGTAATCTTTAAATAAGCTGGAGCACCGTGCCATTTTGTAAACCATGTCCGAGAAGAGTTAAATAATTGATTTACAGACCAATGGATTGGCAGAAATGGAGCAATCTCATGGTCAGCTAGAAGCCCAGATGTTACTCCGTTAGACTGCAATTAAATAATTGAGAATATCGACAATCTAAAATAAGTAATCAGACAAGCAATTGCAAGCATTACGCTAGATGTTTTTAGCAGAGTGTGGACTGAAGCTGAATTTTGCTTATACTTCTACCGTATGAATTGGTACCCATATTGAAAGTAACTAATGTTATTAGGAAACTATTTGAGTTATTTAATTAATTAATTAAAAGTACTTTCAATCAATTACACATAATTCTTAGTTCACAGTGAACTCGTAAACATCTCGGAAACCTGTATTACAATTTTGAATATTATTAATAATTTACATTAATTTCTTTTCTGTTACTTTTCCTCTTCTCTTGTCAATTTATATAATTACTCAGACAATTAATTTAAAATATATGTATTGGCCAACACTGATAATATACAGGTTTTTATGTTTTTTAAGACTACACAAAAAACAAAAATTATTGCTTTGTGGCAATCTTCTTCATTTAATCTCCCGTAAAAATATTGAAAAATCCAAACGAGAAGCTCGGCTATTCTTGGAAACTGCTTGAGGTATAAAAGGTAATTTTATATAACCTACATTATTTTAATGAGCTCTGCGCATTTGATACAGTAAGATTTTTCTGGCTTTGTGGATTGTATCAGAGTCGTGCTAAAGTTTTTGAGCTTGCTCGCTTCATTGCTAGTTGCGGTGCACTCTCTGGATAGACCGGCAGAACTTCTCCATTTCCTTGACAGCTTCAACACTATACCCAGTGTGCCTTAAAGTTCGATGAATAGTTAGACTGGTCTCTTGTATATGAGCCGCTCTGAAGGGAAACGCTCAGAGCACAAGGGACAGCATCAACAGGCTTATGGAACAAGCATTTCCTACTATATATCCCTGTAAATCGCTTTCATTTGTTTTGGCATTTTTGTTATTGTTTTAAAAAATAATGTGTATGAAATATGCTTTTTTGAGACTTTTGAAGTTCAGAACGAACTGAAATAGGGTCTTGAACGTTTAAATGACCATTTGCTCTAGAGCACAGGAACTGGTCTCAGATTAAACTGGCAAACTTGACTATGATGTAAGGCGGTTTTTAACTTTATAGTTTCCACATGATATAAAATTTAATAATAATTAAGAGGAATTGACAGTATAATTAACACTTCATTTCTTCATAAAAGTATCTCATATATATATATATATATATATTTAGATATATCAATCAAAAGCATTAATGCTATTTTGGTGGGTTGAATGTTGTGAGAGATTTTCTTGTGCAATACTACGAGAGCTGACAGCCGGTATTTAATTGAGGTTCACGAATGCTTGCTGTTATTATCAGTATTTGAGACCTACGGCGGAGAAATAATTGTTAATGACAGCAAACATGAGTCTAAAAGTTCAATTAATTACCTAGAAAAATTATAAGTACAAGACAATTCGAGAGCTCCAGTCCTCCAATATTTTGCAATTTCTTCATTGTTCAACTCGTAAATCCGTTTTGCGTACAACTCTGAAAATTAATTCCATAGCACATTTTTCTTTCCATTTGTATTGTGCGGCGATGGGTCTTGTACAGCTTCTTTGATATTTTGAACTGGCCAAATCACTAAATCTCGCCATGTTACAGTTCTTACCAATTGCAAATTTGAACAGAATAATTGTAAATAGGGTTTCTAAACCTCTACTCGAATCAAAGCAGAGATTGCGGGACGAAAAAAAATGAATGTAGGAGAAGAACCACCAGTTATTAGCTTTAAAACGTTCGATTAAGTTTGACTCCGATTGGCGAATAAGGCATAAATGAGACCGTATCTTCAAAGTCTTTCAATGCTGTCCATACACACAAACACACCAACGTTTTTCTGAAACAGTTTTTGTGGGCTTCACGAGAGCTCAAAACCTACGATGAAAACCGGATATAGCAATTTCGAATAGATTACAAATCATCCTCAAAACACAAACACAGAATTTTACGTTTTGGGTCAAATAATCTACTGAACACTGCAACTGAAGAATGGACGACTTCATCAGGATTGGTCACTAGGCAACAGCTTAGCTGGAAAGAAGTCTCCAACAACGAGTGGGTCAACGGTAAGAGGATTTGAGAATCTCTGAAAGAAATAATTGATGATGACATTCCAATCTACTCAGCACAACAAACACGGATGACAGAAGCTGGGAGACAAGACTTAAATCCTTGCTGGAACACAACGGTAACTTTGACGTCAAGTTTCCTCCGCATGAGTGACGTGCACACACAGACGCCGTGAATAGTTAATTCTCAAGCGGCACGACGTAAAGGAGGAAACTGCTGATAAGCTTTTGTCTGATTTTCAATCTCTCCGGGCCCCGAGCTATTCAGGCTTACATATTAAACACGTCACCATTCTCATCAGCGCAGACGGCGAAGTCTGCCATCAAACGTTTTTGGCATTCAAGGATCTGTAACTAACGCTCACTTCTTATTTACTCAACATTCTTGTATTTGGTAAAAGGTTGTTTGAATAAGCAGGATCCAATTCCAAGAGCTCAGAAATATTTTAATAGCAATTTAGTTCCAAAACGATTCTTCTGTTTCTTTGTTTATTCAGCTGTTACTCTGGCATTTCCATCTTCACCTGCGTCCTTCCTCTAACAGTCGCTGCGTCTCTTCAAAACATAAGCTTCACCATTTTACACTTTCGTTCAATCTGACTTTCGAAAATTTTAATCTATAATGCTTCAGTCACAATGAATCTCATAAGTATAACATAAGACAGAAGTTTGTTTTATGTAATGGTATAGGGCAGGCATCATCAGTATGCAGCTCTAGAGAGCCGGCTTCACCTGCTCCGCTCCGTTAGCGCCTGCCACAAGGAAAGCTGAGCAGCAAGCTGGTTTGTAAATTCAGTGGCGTTTGCTGTAACTGCAAGGGAGTAACTTTGCAATAGAAATTGATTTGAAGTGTCATACTCATATTGCATTAATGAAGTATATTGCTTGTATAACATTATTATTGCTTTTAATATACAACATGTATTGGTGAGGCATTGAATTCCCCAACTGACTCAAGTTGTTTCCCAGACATACCTACTAAGGCATCTCCCTCGAGATGACAAACTTAACGGCGACCTGTTTATTGCAAGTACTTCAGTGCTAGGTGCATAGATTATTATTAAGGGTTTTAATTATTCGTTGTTATTGTATAAATTAATTATACTTTTAATAGATAGTAGCTCAATGGTTAGAGCAAACGCACGGAGAGTGGGAGAACCGTGTTCAAATCCCGGCTGTGGCGTTGCATTTTTCAGTTGACTATATTAAAAACTTACCTAGACCAGACTAAGGTCTATTAAAAGTATAATTAATTTATACAATAACAACAAATAATTATTATTGTTATTATTATCATTAAATAATACCATTA
The DNA here is from genome assembly GCA_030765065.1 of Deroplatys truncata. NCBI lineage: Eukaryota > Metazoa > Arthropoda > Insecta > Mantodea > Mantidae > Deroplatys > Deroplatys truncata. The sequence goes on from CM060980.1 coordinate 164,662,463, forward strand.
GCAATGCTCAATATAGTAAGATATGATTGATTTGTACATTGCATCACAGAAGGAATTATACAAGCAAGAATAATAAATTATGTAATAAAACCATGGAAATATGTTTGTTCAAAGTCAAAATGAACAAGTTGTAAGTATGACCAGAGTAAACAAATTCAGCAATGACAATAAATTACAGTACAAAATGTACTGGATTTGCATCCACAAACGTTGTACGTTTTAGTTCTAATAAAGCTGATCTTTCCCTTGGTATTTTTTATATTGATTCGCATAAGCAGAGAATAGTGGCGCTGTAGATTAAAGTTTCTATATGGTTTAAGCTTATACAAAATAAACATACAAGTAGGGTTGAACCTATGGTGGTGTTGACCTATGCTTTAACGTGTTGTCCTTCGTGGTAAATGAAAACTACTCGACAGAACTGCCGCTGCACCGAAGGAGGGTTTGAATGACGTCAACATTTTCCCCTTTGCTCCTCTTTTAGTTGCTCCCATCACAGTTATTTAAGGCAAGCTCCCAACCGGTCTGCTCAGTACTTGATAGCTGGTATACGGTATACAACGAAGGAGAACACCTCGCGCACTGAGAAGATGTGACTACCAGTAACCAGGAAGAAGAAATGATGTGAAGGAACCACAGGAGGCTACAGGCCACGGAGAATCGCAAAAGTTCTTAACAGTTATGGCTCGAAGACCTGTCCCACTACTAGAGCTGCCCATAAGGTGCAATGAACGACCCGTTCAAACAGGCAGCTCTCCAATATCCACGAGGAATACACTTTCCTCGGTGCAAGCATCCACTTCATCTCTCCTGCACCGCCCCACGCCACGAATCCTAGAAGCACTCCTGAAACACGAGAAGGAAGCGGAATGAAAATGAAATGGGAGAAAGAAAGTTATGGTAGCTGAGAAACCTACCGACCAGGGAAATTCACGAAAACCCCAAATTCAGAGTGGTGGTCGACGGTGCCTTCTGAATACGAGCCCCCATACGTTATCGCGGAAACAACTCGTTGGGTTTCATGTCTCTTAATGTACATGTTCAAAATGACTGACGCTTACCTAAATATGACTATAAACTTATATCTTAAATACAGAAGTAGGAAAGCCTTAAGTTTTCACGTCTAAGTCAAACTTAGGAAACTAGCCAATCAGAGAGCGATTCTGCATAACCTAATCAGGTGTGTGCTATCTCACTTAAGAATTTCTTTCGCCACGTTTTCTTTCTGTGCAAGATGACGGGCCAGGAACCACTGGGATATCTCTAACAATCGCAGCAGAACAAACTGAGATGACGGGTGCTGCATTTTTTAAACGTCCTTAACCTGATAGTTAGCTTTTGTTTATTTTGTTACATGTGGACTACCGCCTTTTTCGTGTATCATTTGGTGTTGGCTCTGAAAGCCGCCATCTTACCTAACTGTTGCATGCTCTCTTGTGGGTGTGAACAACAACATATGTATCGCGTTAATTTGTATGTCGTTACATTAATGCCTAGTTTTCAGTGTGAATGGCCACTGAACTGCAAAGCCACCATAGTAACTCATACATTATTGGTGTGTTTAACAGAAGGAAAATGACTGCAAGGACATTTATAAAGGAGGGAATAGTTTTTACAAAAGTTGCTGAGCAATTTGCTGTTAACAAAAAAGCACACACAGGGCGCAGTGGAATAGTACAAGGCATCGATATGAGTGGCTTGGAGGAGGACGCCTCTGTTTTTCACAATGCGAACGTCATCAAGGGGAGTGTGGGACAAGACGATAGAGGAAGATACAGTTGCACAATGAAAACAGTACAGTCCTCTGCCTAGCTAGTAAATACAACTCAGAACTGCTAGTTCTGATTGTTCTCCAATGCCCCACCAATTCTTAACTCTTATTTCCTCTTCCCAACGCATGCACTCCAATCGTGGTCGACTAGTAAATTCCGCTAAGGCATGTCCACAAGTATAGCTTACTTTGCATAACATTGACGGTAATATTCTATTACTCTAAAGGTTAACATGCGGTTTGCTATTGCACCTCGATTTCTTTGCTGTCATTGGCTGAAGTGACACGCTGATTGGTGCAATGTAAAACATCAGCGACGCACTGTTATTCCCTCATGAGCATCTCACTTCAGTCAATGAAAGCAAAGAACTCCTTTCACTTCACGTGAAGTTAACAACACTTGAGAGGCCTCAGAGAAGCAAAAACAATCTATGTATGTACCTTTAGATTAGAGCAAAATACTCGAATTAATGGTAGATAGCAGCGGTAGTGCTTTGCACGAGATAAAGTAAGGGTCTGATGTGATATAGTCACATTAACTTCCTACCCGCTATCGTTTCTTGGTAGGTATACAACTTATTCATACTAAAGTTTACCTATTACTTTCTCTACTCAGTATAGTAAAAAAGGAAAGTATTGCATTCGACCCAAAAATTCCCTACCTAGGTTTCACCGGAAATACAGTTTGGAGGCCTCCTGAATAAGAAAAAAAAAAATCTTAGAAAAAGATCCGTGTGTGTTTGTGTGTGTGTGTGTGTGTCTGTGAAAATCATAACTCAAAAATGAAAAGTCGGATGAATACCAAACTTTATATTTAGATTCAGTATCATCCACAGATTCGACACGAAGAAAATCAGACTTTAGTAAAAATAGATTATATACCCACTAATAAACGAATGAGGGTAGAGAATTCCTTCTCTTGGAAGGAATTTTGTATTATCTTGTATAACCCTAAACGTTAAGCAACAAACGAAAATGTACTATATAAAAAATGTAGATCTCTTTAAAACACACAATTTATTCAAATACATTTTTGTGACATAAACCATTTCTGAGATGTTCAGTTGTTTCTCGCCTTACATGGAAATGGAATTTTAAGGACGGCATATAGCGTCCAGTTCTTAAACATTTGACTATCGCTGTTCTCTTTGTATCTATAGCGAAATGTATAATGTAGGCATTTCTGAAAAGTTTTGTTTGGATTAAAGTGTAGTAGACCGAAAAATAAGCTTTAGTAAAGCAAATGAAGATAGAGGGCAGAGAAAGCATGTGAATGTATCACATCGGATATTTTTTATTTCGGATTCGGTGAGACTCAATGTATTTCCTACATGTATTGAATTTTTGGGTGTAAAAAATAGGATACCTCCTACTACGATAACAGGGGATCAATTCACAGAAAGAGCGAAAAGTGTACATTTTAAGTCGACGAGAAAATTGCGAGTACGTGGAACACACTCCAAAAATGGTAACGTCCTATACCTGTGTTACAGCAGACTTAATGAACATTATGCATTCTATTACTGATGTCTGTATGTCGCCGCATTACAGAATTACCGGGCCTCATACTAATTAGTTGGCAGTCACGTCTAATACAGCCAGTCCCTTTAACGTTTGTGGCAAAGCGGCCCTTACGTCCTTCTAGTACATGCTAGTGCCCATTTCGCCCTTTATTTGCTTTTACATCAACGAACCTAAGGCTCTACTTCCGTCATTATCTGCTTACCGTTCAAGTGCAGTAAGGTTACTTGAAATTGCCTCTAAATGGTAGAAAATAGCTTTTACCTAGCTCCATTATGAGCTATTTTCTTTGTGGTAGCTAATTGCCCCTTCTTCAACCGTATGTACACATTCAATAATGCACCGCCAAGTGGGGACTCCCAACAATGGCATTCTCTCCAGGACAATAATTGCCTCTTACTCTTGTTTTGTTTTGTGCTCCTTTCCTCAAAGATGCAGTTAAAAAGGATCATAAAGAATCGCTCCCTACGGATGGGAAAAAATCAATTTTAGCTCTGGGCTATTATATTTTCTCAATTTATGGAAATTCTAGACGCTAATAAGATGTACGAATGTACATTTTAGTTTGTCTACCATGTACTTATTAAATAGAAGTAGCAGTAACAAAAAAATGGGTACCGATAGTTCACTATAAATACATGCTTTGATACCCACTGAACACAAGAAAGCATTTCCATTAAAAAGATAAAATACCAGAATTTCTCATTTTACCTTTCTAAGATCCTTTAAACAATACAAGTAAGAAAATAGTTCTTATTTATGTAATGCCCTATATTTTTCTGATTCCATAGTCTTAATAAATACCATTCATTCATTCATTATCTGTTTACCCTCCTCTTATGTAGGACTTACACCCCCCAGGACTTACAAGCGGGTGCCTGGGGTCAGAGGCCCGTCGAGGAGCAGATACTCATGGATCAGACAGAGCATCCAGGATGGGTGATCAGCCCGATGCCTGGTATGGGACGAAGGAAGTAGATGAAACGAAATGTTGGTGAAATGGATGAAAGGAAAGGTGATGATGGAGCAGTTGGTGGAATGAATGGCGGGGGAAACCGGAGAACCCGGAGAAAACCCGCCCAGACGCCGCTTCGTCCACCACAAATCCCACATGCAGGTCCCTGGGATTGAACCCGGGCCGCCTAGATGGGAGGCGAGCGGTCTAACCACTCGGCCACGGCGCCCTTAATAAATACCATCTGTGGATAAACCTTTAAGACACATCGGAATGATGAAAAATCGTTAAATTTTCGTTTCTTGGTGTCTTATTTTCACTTAAGCTAAAATCCTTCAGCTTTAAAATGATATACGATTTTTACTGTTTACCCAATTTTAAACCTATGTAATACAATTTTGAAATCAATGCTACGTGGGTAAAACTGCACGACACTGAATGACAGAGTTACGCCTTTCGTTGTGTTTTGTTTTCTCCAATTTTAACAGCTGATTTTCTCACATAAAAAAATTTGAGCTATGTTATTATATGCTAACATACCTGCATTTACTGTTTGAAAGCAGCAGTAGATTTTAAGTTTGATTTCAACTGGCAACTCTCGCGGACTGATATTGCTCTGCTTCCCAGATGTATGTATACATACCAGGTGAGTCTTCTCAGTCTGCGGATTGAGAAGTTATGCAGTCCCGGCGTTGTACAGGCTATACCGTAAACACTGATCGCGTCGTATCGGTTTCGGCAGAAATAACTTCTTTGCACCGCTGTGCGTGAGTAATTTGCACTCGCAGCGCAACAGTGTGCTCGTTGGCCAGTGATGAGGTCTCAGGTTCAAATACTGCCACTTGAAGGTACATTTTATGTTTAGTAAACTTAACGAAAACTGATATTTTGGCATGGAAGTGCCGTTTCACTTAATTAGTTTAATTATGTGATTTCATTAAAACAGTAATTTCTTACTTGTTAGAATATGTAAATTCACTTTGTAGTACATTCGGAAAGAAATCATGATTTGCTAAAACTTCTCGAAACATGAACAGAAATGAATAGAAAACTCGGTTATTCGCAGGCGTGGTTTGAACTTCCGACCTTCCAGCATGTTAAAATTGCGCTACTAGAGAACGTTAACGAGCACCAACATAGCCCTAATCAGCGGGCTGGTCAGTGCTTCGTCAGTAAAATACAGGGTTGCCTAGTTACCAATCCGCAGGATGAGAAGGCTCACATAGTATATACTGGCTGAGAGTTGCAAGTCATTTCGTACTAGTCGAACCGCTCTCTGCCGTTAAGATAGTCAACTATTCACGGTCGGAAATATGCTGTTGGTGCAGTCTGGATAGATGCGATGGGTGATCTATCTCGCCTGTGGATTAGGGTGGGGTGGGCCCATGTTAAGTAATCGGTGATATGCATACCTAGATGATGACGGGGCAGGAAGAAACACCCAGTGTGACAATTATTTTGTAAATGTTCGAAACATTACTCTATTCGTTATACTCACATTTTAAAGTGTATGATGGTGTTCTTTATAAATCACTTGGATTATTTATAAGAATTTAGGATTTTACTGGAATAAACTACAATATACACTCAAACTTACAAACACAAACCTGGTGCCTTTTGAAAAAGGGGCATGGCACAGTTGCACTGCTAAGACTTTTAAATTTTGAAAAGAATTTAGAGGTGTAAAAACAAAGAACAAATAAAAATTTTAGAAACAAATTTAGAGTCAGTAGACTAGAGCATGAGGCAGGAAAGGAAATTGGGGAATTAAATGGAGGATGATCCAACGTAACAGGAAGAGGGTTTTTTCCGTAATTTATAATTTTTTCACATATTACAATCAAGATTATCTTAACTTCTAGAAGAGATATTGCTTTGAAGCTGTCAGGACATATTTACTTTTCTATTTTACGCAGTTTAACATCGGCTTTGATATTTAAGAAATATTATTTATTTCCTTGTTTGCCCATATATGTGTATTGAAAAATAATTAAAATATATACATAATAAAAAAAATATATTTAATAGAAAAAATATTTCAAACCCCTAATAAAGTTTAACCAATACACAATCTTGCTGCTGTAAACAATTCAGCTGTATGTTCACAGTGGAGTAAAACAAAAGCTACAATGAATATTGCTGATTTAACATCGCAAGGATAGGGGATTTCAGAGTGCCCTAATGTCTTGTAGAGTTACCTACGTATTAAAACAGCTTATAACAACGAGGTCAGCAGTGTTTTGGACATCCTATACTTATCGCCTGATTCTCACCCTTTTTTTTATTTGCTGAACTCGTTTCTCTGACGAGAAACTGTGTTTATGTTAAAGAGGTTGATGAAAACGAGAAGGATAGGTTACAGCGTTGCCACATCTCCCAGGCCGCGTTATCGCAGTTGCCTAAGGGGCTTTGTGCTGTAAGGTTTGCCTACTTTACATGTAACTTTTCCGCCGCGTCGGCTAACGAGATTAGGGAAAGACGCTTCTGATGGCGTCTATTGAACGGAGAGACGGCGAGAAGGCGTCAGAGCATTACACATATTACTTCTAGATCTGCTCCGATATCGGGATGTCTCTTGGGGATCCCTGCCTGTCGCTCTATTTGAAAATGGAAGCTTTTGAAAAGACTAGACTTCTCTCTTGTCTTATGTCCAAAATCCGCGCATTTGCTGTTATTGTTCTAACCCCATTTACTTATCAACTGTAGTCTATAGCACGCTCAAGGCTAGAGAGGAAGATCTGATTAAGACTGCCTCTTTGATCGAGTCGTCATTGTTCCAGCATCTCAACCCAGAGGTGTTAATAATTACTTCCTCTACTATCCATCTATAGTAATTGGAGGAAGAATTACATTCCACACAAAAAAATATCTATCTGGAGATTTCACCGGAAATAGAAGTTTTGAGACCCCTGGAATAAAAAAAATCACATGTGTTACATTCACAGGCTTCCTACTACTCATTCTTTAACAAACTCTTCTTACAAAACCTTATTCTTCCATCTACTTCATAATGAACTTCTTAGAAATGGAATAGGCTTAAGCGATACTAAAATATTTTAAGCTTCTATGTTATGGTCTTCAAAATTCCGTTTTCTTTGTATGATAATGGACGAGAAGACCCTATAGTTTAATATATAAAATAATTAAGTTAAAAATTAGTTTTTCATTATTATAAAGTATATTTAATTGGGGTTATTAGAAGATAAAATGAACTCTTCTTGAATTTTAATACTTGGATTACTTTTGTGATCCATAATTAATTATTAAAAGATTAAATTACCTAAAAAAGGAGGTAAACCTCTTAGTAATAATAGAAAAGTAAATAAGGCAGATTTCCAAAAGAAAAAAAATCAATAACGACTTCGCCTTTGAGAATAGCATACGTATTTGAAAAATAAAGTCAATGACAAGGAATATCTCGGAAATGGTTAACTCCACAAAAAAATGTATTCCACATAAATTGTGTACTTTAACGAGTTCTAAATTTTCTGCGCAGAAAGATTTTGTCTATCTCTTAGTTTGCCAGATATGCAAAGTCAATCTCACAAGGCAAGATAAATATAATGTATTTCAATCAAAGTCGTTAGTGCCATTTTTGACAAAATTAAAAATTTTGAACAATTTTCCATGTAGTTTGGAATGGGGATTTTTGTTTTAAATCTTCGTGTTACATCCTTGGAAGATACTGACTTAAATGCAAAATTTGGTTCGTATTGAACCGAAATTTTGTTTTTTAGTTATGCTGTACAAAGACATGCGGAGCTCAAAACGTGTACTTCCAGTGAGTTCTCGGTATCATATTCTTGTGTGGAATGCAATACTCCCTCTGCTACTATACGTAACCATTAGAGAAAGCAAAAAGCATTTTAGAAACAGGTCGGTACGCGCGCGGGGCGTTAGCCTTTGTCACGCAGGAATGACCTTACTTTTTATTATGAAAACTGGTATGTAGTATATCTTAGATCTCGACGCATAATACGTTATATGGCACTTTAATTAACTTGTCCATTGGCTCAGATCTATATATCTAATTTATTATTCAACGTTTTATTGATTTATTTATTTATTTAACTTTATAACTTTTAATCTCGCATATTCAAGGTTTACGTTTAACATAAATGTGCCGCATAACACTTTTGTAAGCAATTATAAAAGACAGTTCATGATCGGTAAGTCACAAGTCACGAGAGAACAGAGAGTGCTAATGAAATAGTGACAGACGGAAGAATGCATAGAGCAGAAGGAGCTAACGGGTGAAAGTAGAAGAAGAAGGATGGAGACAAAACGAAAGAGGGAGAAAATGAGTGAGTTGGGCTGCGAAATTGAGAAAGGGAGAAACACAGAAGAACCTTCACCTTTAACGCAATATCACAGACAGGCGGTTTCACGTAGTTCGTTAATTTTGTGTGCTGCTTTGATTTTATATTCCGCATTTATGGCACAAATATAAAGCCAATGAAAGTAAAACTGCATTTACGTAATTAAAAATATTCACTGTAAAAGCTAGTGTTTCTTTCGCAATGAAAGCAGAAGTCTATGATAAATGAAACGATACGCACTAGTTCGAAAAATCTGATTTGTTACCTTCACCTGAATTTCTCAATCCTCCATCGCTTATTGTGTGGGTATAAAAATCATTCTTACGAATGTTTATTTCCATTATCAACTTAAATTTTTATCGAGATAAACCTTTCCGATATAGAGGAAATAGCAATAGTCAAGTGTTCAAGAACTGGACGCTATCGCTGCGCCTTAAAATTCCATACTCTTTCCTTGACACCACAAGAAATAGTTGAAATCGACAGGACTTAAAAAAATAAACTATTGAACAATTTAAATGATTAATAACATATCTCGGAAATGACATATACCACAGAAAAGTTATTTGAAATAAACTGTGTGTTTTAAAGAGATCTACATTTGTTTTTGCAGTACGTTTTTGTCTATCGCTTAACGTTTACCGGTTATGCAAGGTTATTAAAATGTCCTTCATATGAGACAGAGTTCTTAAACTATTCTCAAAAAATTTAACATATACACTTTGTTTGTCATGTAGATATATTTAATATATGTTTTCTTAAACAAATTCGTTAGAACCATTTATTAAAAAATCAAAAACTTTGATGAAAAATGTTTCGAGTAAAGTGTAGTTTAAGATGAAAGAAATACCTTCTCTAGCTTATATGCCCGTAGTAGAGAAACAAAAATTGTTACTCGAATACATATTTTAGATTTAGATAGGAATTCTAAAACTGGCGGCATTAAAACCAAATATGCGACCTTTTTTGAAACAACGTTTACCGCACTATGGGTGCGAAATATACTTCCAAACCAGATTTTGCAGTGAAAGGACACAGATGAAGGAATATCTCGTACTTTAATGAAAATATTTAAAAAAAAACTAGAAAAAAGACTCATCTATGTATATTCGCGTGTCGCATCTCAGCGTTGTATATGAATGAAATCCTAAGGGCCTCGGAAATAATATTTCAGTTGCTCGAGCTAAGCCACCGTGTCATCTAATGAAAACAAACCTCTAGAGCAAGGCGAGGAGGTTTTCCTAAACACAACATTATGTGATGATGAACCTAAATAAACATTTCTTTTTAGCGTTCATTATTTTAGGATACTGTAAAGAACAATATGAACCTTCTGTTCTCTTAATTAATGGCTCTTGTATTCTAACTTCCAAATGGTCTATTCTTTTTGTATGTAAAGATGTTTGTGTGCTTTAAAACCACACTACGTTTTGGTAACCCCCGTCTGGCTGCCTTTCTCAGGTTTATGGATCAATTTCCGGATTTACAATGAGAATACTATTTTCGATTGTAATGATCCTACACTTGTTATAGCCTGATTAGATTACGTCTGTTTTCATTAAGTTCCAAGAAAATTAATGTGCAGAAGAAGGAGTTTTTTCTTTCTCCTTTCAAGGATTATATTCCTTTCTCCTCGTTTATAATTCATAATTCCTTGACGTTCTAGCATCTATAAGCATTTTGGCTTAGTCTACATATGCAGGCATATTTTAGTATTTTCTGTTAGACAGCCGCCTGTAGCAAGTCCTCCCTGGCCGCATTACGAGCGCTGCGTGGAGTAGGTTAGCTTAGGTTATACAACAGAGAGGACAGCTCACACGCTGCGACCTACATAGATCTATTATGGCTAATACTCCCCAGGATGAAGAAATGAAATTAAGTAAAGGAACTACAGGAGGCTGGAGACTACAGAGGTGCGCGAAAATCCCAAACAGTTCCAGGCTTGAAGACTCATCTAACTTGCTGGAGCTGCCTGGAGAGGGGGATGAACGGCCTGTCAACCAAGTAGCCCTCTGGTATTCGTGGCATCTGTCCGCACCACCACACATCACAAAAGTTAGAGCACACCTGGAAAATTATAAGGAAACTGAATTAAAGGAAAATAATGGAAAGAAAATAGTAGAACGGGAGAAAATATTTCAGTATTTGCGTACCATCCAGGGAAAACCACGAAAAACCCAAGGTCAGAATGATTACCGAAATAAAACCCGGAACATCTCGAATACGAGTCTCACACTTTACACTCGAACCATCTCGCTCGGTTCTGCGTGAAGAAACCCTAATTTGTAGAATATGTTTAGAAGCACTTTTGACAGTTGTAAAACCATATAAGAATTAGTTTGCTAATATGAGAAATAAGGAAAATACTGAAAGGTGTAAGATGGCGGATCCCTATATTCTAAAGATTTTAATCTCAAATCCCATAAAATTGGCCACATACCTGAAACTAAGAAGTTACCTACATATTTACCAATCTTAAATAATGCTTAATTAATTAAAATCTATTGCAGCTATTTCCTATAAAATAACTTTGTGAATACTACGTATGAAAAACTTCGGCACAGTTTTCAAAAAGATGCAAATACAATAATATGAAAATATTGATGTGATACATTCACATGTTTTCTCTACTCTATCGTTTATTAATGGGTTTACAAACTATTCTTATTAAAGCACGTGTTTCTCTCTATTATATTTTAATTTTTCCATTACACATTTTGTTATAAATACAAAGAGAACAGCGATAGTCAAATGTTTAAGAACTGGACGCTATATGCTAGCCTTAAGATTCCATACTGTTTCCATCCAATCGCGAGAAACAACTGAGAGAGAATGACCAATAAATAAACAATTCCAAACGTCAATAATGAATGCCTCGGAAACAGCTTATGGAACAAAAACCTTTTTTGGGTTTTAATCATTAGACCACACACATTTTCAAACTCTCATTCATACTTCCAGACTCTGGAAGGATAGGGAATAGTCTTAGCTATAGAAAAATTCCCACTCCCAGCCGGGAATTGAATCCGGGATCCCTCGCACAGCAGGCAGCTGCTCTACCGACTGAGCTACGGAACAGCCCACAAAAATTTATTTAAAGTAAATTGTGTGTTCTAAAGAGATCTACATATTTTGTGAGCAGTACGTTTTCGTCTATTGCTTAACGCTTACTAGCTATACAAGGTTATACAAAATTCGTTCCGAATGAGGTGGACTTCAGGGGCTATTCCCAGAAAATACAAGATATACATTTTGTTTTGTCAGGTGAATATCTTTAATATATGATATTTTGATAAAAACCCTTATAGCAAATTTTTAATACTAAAAAAAATTCGAAAAAAATTACATGTAAAGGGTAATTTGGGGTAAAGGGATTTTATTGAAAATCTTCGTGACTTATCTTCGCAGGTACAGAATCCAAACACTCAGTTTGGTATTCATCCAACTTTTTGTTTATGAGTTATTTACACACACACAGACACACCAACGGACCTTTTTCTAAAAATGGCTTTTTGTATTCAGGGAGCCTCAAGACATGTATTTCCGTTTAAACCTGAGTATCGAATTATTGATTGGAATGTTATACCTTCTCTATCTACTATGTACTGTAGGCCCCTAACGAGAAAACGTTTGCGGGGTGTTCTGCTCTCCGAAGGAGTGAGAGGGGAATAATACCACGTGGCAGCTCACGATGATTTCATAAATAGGTCTACTATCTGCATTAAAAGCATCGCGCAAAGTTAGTATTTCAGCGTGTTTCACTTGGAGGAGTGTGTATGTATTTTCTAGTGATTTTATTAAGTTATTTACAATGTCCAGTAAGAAAGGAAGAACTCTACACAGTCAAGCCCGAGAAATAGTTGCTAACGTTGTTAAAATTCTGTGACGAGGAAAGCAAACAAAAGCAACTGGTCATTCGGCATCACTAGCAGAAAGACGTATGCTTTCTGAGAGGTAAGTATTGCTAATATGTAGAAAGAAGAGCCGTCTTTCTCAGATAGCGATAGAATTGTTGATGTCAACACATTCCTTAGAGACACATTCTCATGAGAGGAACACAGTACGTGGTAGAGAAAGTAAAAATCTTGGAAAGCTCCAGAACAACTAATGAATTTATTTGTTTTGCATATTAAAATTCAGGGTTTTTATCCGCTTTATTTGGTTGCTGAAATTGTTATAGTGCGTACAGAGTTGTTACAGAGGATTTAAAATTATACTTTTTCGCCGTGGTATACAACATAATTTTGAATCATAACTTAAAGAAAAACTTTGGAGATTACGATAATAGAAACTACAAGCGCTTAGTTTTGGAGTACATTTGTGTCACGGCATACATTCAGCTGGTGTTCCAGTCTTACAACACTGACGTTAGATGTCTGGTGTAACGCTCCAATAATCATCCGTCTCAACTCAGGTAGGTTTGTAGGAAGTGGTGGCACATTTACTTAACATGCTCCACACTATTCTTGTTGGAATTGCAGTTCTCGTATCGCCCGCCGCACAGGTTTTTTGAGGACTGCGCGAACTACCGTTCTGACTCCACATTCTCATCTGACACACGTGGTCTTTGCTTTACAGAGACAACCTGTCGTTTGGATCTGATTGTGCGAATGTTGTAACCACATTGTCACTTTAAGTCCAAATGCTCGCCGCTGAACTGCAACCACTGAATTATGTTTCACGGATTACAAGTGACAAAGTTTGCCCACGAGTTTCTATGCTTTGTTCATTTCGTTACCATGGTTATATAAGAAATCAAAAGAAAATCTGTGTATCTGGAGTTCAAACTTCCACAGTCGTTTTTAAACTCAAATTATGATTCAAATTATATCGTATACCATAGAGAATGTAGGCACCACGTCGAGTTTACAATTTTGTAGCCGGTCTTGTAGTCACTTTTGTAAAGTCATGCTGGTCGCTTCTGCGATGCCGTTGATCTACCATGATACTGTTCCTCTCGACGCTGGGTGTTGATCCTGCCAATGTAGCTGAATCTGTTGAAAGATGTGGGTATTAGGGTTTGGTAATTATTAGGTAATTATTGTTGGTGCCTCGGCTAAACTCAAAGGAACATTTATACTATTCTTGTCACGGCCTGCACAATCTATAACTACGAAATAATAACGCCCGTGATATGCTGAACGTTATTTGTAATTTATCTGTTTTAAAACACACGCTTAATGTACTACATAAACGACATGTTTGCACTTTGCAATGTGATGTTAACACTGGTATACGTAGAAGTATTGCAGTTACTTTAATCGCCAATAATTAACTAATTTGCAATTTGATTATTATAAATTATATATCAGGTGTCCCTGGAAATGTAACTGTTACACATTTGCTGTTATTAAAATACTTTATGGCAACCTACCCCTAACACTTAATAAATTACACGAGCACCATTACTAACACGCCTTGAGGCTTCATGAACACGGCGTGAACTAAAACTGTCACATGCCACATGACTTGGCATCTCTTACTTTGTAACTTTAAAATATCATGGGTTAAAGCTTATAGGTTCCTTGCCTGATGTAACCTTAGACTCGCACTATCAGACAATGACATTTAAAAATGGCTTAAAATCGGAACGTTGGCCTCCCCAAATCGTCCCTTTAAATCTATTAGTTTGTTTTGTGACTTTCTTGCATAAAAGTGTTCAGATAGATTTATGATGGACTGTTCTCCCTTGCTCCGAAACGTTTAAGCCTAAGCTTCTTGCTTTAAAATGTGAAACTGTTGTATATAAGTTAACATCGCACTGTGCTTATTGCAATCTAGTATATCTTACAATATCATAATATATAATATGTGTTGATATTAACAGAAAACATTTGTTAAATGATTTGTATGGGAATAGAAAATATATTGATCTTATCATTTAGAGAGTTGGGTTGTGCAGCGGGGATTAATGGGTAATAGGTTTTTCTTGGCGTCGGGTTTCTTATTAGACAGGATTGTTGTTGCCGGCTACTCAGCTAGAGGATTGCTGCTTGGGTGACTCTTATCTCAGGGGATGTGGATGGATGGTGAATGATACTCACAATTCTCCTCTCAGTGGTCCGTTTATTCTGAAGATCCACACTGCTTTCCTTGACCGAATACCCCTCACACCCCTCATCTCCCGCTATTGTTTACGTGCTTTACATTTTCCTAATTCCCTTTAGAATTTGAAACATATCACGACGTGAATTTAATGACTTGAACTTTGTCATTCCTAGCTACCCTTTCCACACTTTTACTTAACACTAACTTTCCAATACATAAATACTTAAGTTTCGACATTACATGTTTCCCTATCTGGCACGAAATGCTGTGAATTTCCACATCTATACTCTTTCCCTGTACGACACGAAGTCATGTATTCTTCCCCACTGTACGACACGCAGTTATGTGAATTCCTACATCTATCTTGCTCCCCTGTACGACACCAACTAATGTATTCTTCCCCACTGTACGACACGAAGTGATCCAACTTACACACGTCTGAAACTGTTCTCCGTCATAGATACTTTTTCTATTCTCCACCTATTTTCTAGTTTCATTCCTTCTTTTTACTATGCACGTGACTTTTATAATTTCTCATTGGTCATTTTTCTACATTTTTCTCCGTTTTCCATTGGTTCGTTATATCATCGAGCTGACCTTGCCCGCGTCTACCATTACCGCCTTACGTTCGCTTCGTTAACTTTTCTGTGCGCTTGACTGCGTTCGACTCCCGTTCCGTTGTTCTAGCTTCCTGTGAGTTTCACCAGATTTCTATAGGACTTAAGCGTTTGCTAAGGTTTCTTTCCTGTATGTTCCTAACCCTTTAACAGTTTTCATCTTGAGTCTATTAGTTCTAAAATACGCGTTTTCCTACATTTTATTTCACGTTCTGATTATTTGTTCGTATCTGTTCTTTACTTTATTTCTTTCGTTATGATTTTGTTACCCCTTTTCTAATCCTTAATATTACCTTTTATTCCTCCTCCTTATTAGTATTCCCATCCTTATTATATTGAGTAGAGGATTATTAACATTCTTATTATGGTCATGATTATTATTATTATTATTATTATTATTATTATTATTCGGGTGGATCTTATCACTTCAGCTGTAATACTGTCACAAGAAAAAATATAGGTTTGAAACCCATATAATCTTATGTGCAAATCCTATATATATATATATATATATATATATATATATATATAATCACCATCATTATGAAGACTCTCATCCGCTAAACATCACAGATCAAGAGACCTGAGAGCTTTTAGGTGAAAATGACAAATTTTATTATTCTTTAAATATACTTTATGAATATTCTATACATGTGAATCATTTTGACCGAACATTTTTCACGATCAATTGTTCTTAAAAGCCTAGCAAAATGTTTAAGTCATCTGTACGCTCCCTTTTAATCCCACTAGACACTTGCTGTATGATTTGTCTGAGTTTTACATGTTTGCGTATGTAATTTATTCCGTAAATTTCAATTTAGCTCCGATTTGTATACAAAATTTCCATACATAATCTAAAATGACCTATCTAAGAATTCAAGGATGTATTTCATCATTGTTTTCTTCATTGGTAATAAAAACAAATCTCTACCGAAAAAACAAGGACACTTTTAATAGCAATAACTTCATAAAAGCAAAAATTCAACAAATAATTACATCAACTTCAATTTCATTCTTATATTTATTTTCACTGTACTAAAGTATTAAAGCTGTCACTGCAATACTTCTCTGACAGATCCAAATATGCAAGACAGGTTTGGAAAATTCGAATTTTTTCCTCTAATCAAAATATTTTATTATACATGAAAGCATCTGAATCATAGCTTTGATCTTTTACACAGTCGTTTCTTTAATTACACATATTAAGGTTGCCAATTTCTATGTAAACAACCTTAAAATTAAAAAAGTTTGAAAATTCAGTCCCAGGGTCCTATAAATGAAAGAAATGTTTTACAGCTTTTTGGTAAGTATTAATTATATACTATGGAAATTAACAAATATATGAGAATACCTGTCTTAATGTGTGTTTTGAGCAAAATGCGGAAATTCTGCGAGACAGTTTGTCAGCCTGCGATATATCTTGTTATTTCTAACATTTCAAATGTACTAGCATAAATTTCTCTTGGAATATTCTGGACGATCTGAACCAACGTTGCCCTTAAAGTACCTCTAAAGTAAGTAGTCGCAGACAGAGAAATCTGACTATCTTGGAGGCCATACAGCGTCTCTATTTTCACTTCTATATACCACACATACACATATATATATATATATAAACCAATATCATGCAATAAGTTTACATAATAATATAATACAGCCAGAAAGATGTTAGAATATTTAGCAGCCAAGAGATATACAAAGCAGATTGTAACTTAGATAAGTAATGGCTGGACGAGCTAGCTAAGTCTAGTAAAAGTAATTCTAGGTAGAGTCCACCACCTTTCACCAAACTAATGAGCAAGGAACTTCAAGAAATAACGAGGAATAGAAAGTGACAGATATAGAAAGGAGAGAGACGAAGACATTGAGTTTGCTTCCGGACGCGTCACTGGGACTCGTGTGCGAGAAGTTTTGCAGCAGAATATTTTCAGACATAATAAGGTAACGCGGTCTGAGAAGCAATTAGAAATGTCGCTACATTTAAAGGCGCGAAGATGAGCGTCCCTAGGTTTAAGTATAAAAGGGGGAAGTAAGCCCCAGATTTTCACTCTCTTATACAATCTTTTCGACACTCAGCGATACTCTCTGGACGACGGATGCACGTGTGTGCATATGGGTGGAGAAGCGTGTGCAGTTACTATTATGTTGGGAATTGTTAAAGATGGGAAAAGTTAGCCGTCCATAAGTATTTTATTGATAATAAATCACATTTAAAGGAAATGCAGTGTGCTTTAATTTGCCTCATATACGAAAAACTTTAAATCAGTGAAATTATTTAGATAGGCAATTTATTAGGAATGGAGAAATCGTCAACCGCTAAGCAGCGATAGTCGGAGAACAGAACACTGCAGCAGAGGGCATCAACCCAGAGAACCAGCGTTTTTCTACTACAAATGATGCCTAACGTTTTCCCGCTACAATATACTACGGCGACATCATTGCATTCCACCCAAATATAGTACCAATAATTCAGAAGAAGTATAACTTTAGAGAATCCACGAATAAAAAGAAGCACTTTTATAAACAATGACGTATATGTGAACAGCATACTCAAAAGCGAAAATTTGGTTAAGTACTAAACTCGATATTTTAAGTTCAGCATCTTCCAATGATTAGGCACTAACATTGTAAACAAAATCCTTTTTCTCATTTTTGCTTTTCTCAAAATTGTCTCTAAAATGTTTGATTAAAATAACACATCCTTAGGATATTTACATGAAAGATCAAATGTGTGTCTTGAATTTTCATGGAATAGCCTGTTAAGACTTCTGGAATGACTTCTGGATTGCTGGTAAACCATAGTTTACTGTAGAAAAATGTAGATCTCTGTAAACATGCACTTTACGTCAAATGAATTTTTTATGGCGTTAAACATTTGCGAAGTATTCTTTCTTATTTTTTGAGTTTTCAAATACTTTTTACTCTTTCTAGCACATACGTGTTAGGTAGAGAAGATATTGCATTTCACCCAAAAATTATATAACGAGATTTTTTCGGAAGTATATGTTTTGTGGTTTCCTAAATAAAAAAGAGCATTTTTGGAACCATTTCCGTGTGGGCATGCTGTCTGTGAACAGTATAACTCAAGAAATAAAAGTCGAATAAATATCAAACTTGTATTTGAGTTTAGTACCTTCCAAGTATGCGACACGTAGATTTTTAAGAAAATGCTCCACATGGAAAGGTTTCGAAAATTCTGATTTTTTAAAAAATGGCCTTAACGATTTTAGTTAAAATACCACATATTAGAGATATCTATATGAAAAATAAAACACATATGTTGCGTTATCTGGTCTGTAATACACTGTAAAGTTCACATCAATCGAAAAAAATTGTGTATAAGCGTGTACAAACGGAAAACGTTAAGCGATCGACAAAAATGTAGTACATAAAAAATGTAGAATTTTTTAAAGCACGCAATTTATATCAAATAACTGTTTTGTGGCATCAGCCATTTCTGAGATTTACGTTATTAATGGTTCGAATTGTTCAATACACTTGGTTATTCTTTGCAAGTCCTTTGGATACTCGCACGCAAAGATCATGGAATTTTAAGGCCAGTGTATAGCATTCAGTTCTTAAACATTTGACTATCACTATACTTTTTATATTTTTAACGAAATGTCATGCAACTATTTCCGGAAAGTTTTACCTAGATTAAAATGATGATAGGAAAATAAACTTTCGTAAAGAGTAGTTTGTATACTCACAACTAAGCGCTAGAGGGTACATCAAGTCATATAAATGTAATGTATTAGGTTTTTTTTTCTTGTTGGCTTGCAAAGAGCATTCAAATTCAAAGTCATCACTTAGCGACCGGCTTTTCAAAAATATGATTGTCGCTTTATTGTCCTGTTCCTTTCTTGTACCTGTAACGAATGCGTAAATGTACAGTGAAGGTTTATCTATTATCAAGAAGTAGACAGAATAATAAGCTTCTGTAAGAACATTTTGAGTAGGGAAAGTCATGTACATGTAATACATCATATTTTTGGAGATGACTTGCTTCCCAAATAACCGATAAGAAGCTATCACGGAATTTCTAGCAGTATCTGCTATTTATTTCACTTGCTTTCTTGTAGATTTGTGCCGGATTTTTTTTTTCTAATCCGCTACATGTTGGTTCTTTCCTCGTAATTTTCGCTATATTTTATTGTTGGTTTTTCCGGTCTGCCGTCGGGTATCGGTCGAGCCGTTTGTTCGAAGGCGGGAAGCGAGCCACCCTCGCTCTAGCGTTCGGGCTACTTTGTCTGGTTTACCATGTTTTAGAGCACTCTTGTACGTCGGCCGGCACGGTGCGCGATCTGGTAAGTTCCCCCACACATTTCGTTTGCATAATGTAATTAAAGTTCAGCCCGCGGCATTTCAAATAATTAAGCGTTATTATAGTAAATGTTTGCTAGGAAGAAACAGTGGGAATCTTAGCCGATTTATGGTAAATAATTTAATGTCAATTCCTATCCTTTGTTATGTCGAAGATCAAGTCTTAAGACTGAAAAGAAGATCACAAACCTTCAGCAAGATTCCCTCAAGAGTAATTTTGTAAATCTTATAATTGTGTTTGTTTCCATCTTATTATATTTGACATGATTCGGAAATATGTTTCCTAATCTATATTTTCTGTATCCTTGTGACCACTTCTAGTGAATAAATTCCCTTCTTAAAGATATTTGTGGTAGGGCAGGAGACCAGTGCGGACTCTTTAAAATATATTCACATAGACATTTATGTTTATCCCAGTTATAAAAGTTATTATAAAACGCATCGACGCCACAGGAATAGTCGTCCTGTGCTGCATTAAGCAAAGAGTGAATCCAGTGTTTCATTGCAGCGTGAATTTCGTTGCAAGTTCAAAAACGACTCGCCTCGTTAAAAAAAAACATACAATTGATACAATAAATTCGTAAAAGATGGTTGTGTATGTAACCGGAAAAACTTTGGTTGTTCTCGCATAACAAATGGTGCTCATAGAGAACACATAAAGTACAATTTTGAACTTTTGTCTATTCAGTGATTTATCGCGTGTGTTGCCATCTATTGTTGTTCATTAGAAATAAGTATTTAAAGTCTGTTTTCCTTCTTTTTGGAATAACCCTACATATTTTCCTGTGTTGCATAAAATACCACATTACTTACATTGATATATGTTTAATTTACATAAGCAATATAATTAGCATTTCTTAAACAACAAAAATCTGATGTGTTACACTCACATGACTTTCTCTACTCTTGTACAAAAATTATTTTTACAAACGCTTATTCTCCATATGCTTCATGTTAATTCAGAGATCGAGATGTTAATCTTGTTACTAATGTTCTTGTAGATGCAAGTTGAATTGCTAGGCTTTAAGCAATGGTCACATATTTTAAGAGGTGGTTGCTATGTGGAGTATTCCATTCTCTTTGCATTACCAGGACAAAAAAAGTGAATAACGAATTTCCATTTGAGAAAAAGTATAAGTATTGGAAAATTTACGGGAATAACAAGCAATATCTCGAAAATGGTTCACTCAACAAAAAAAATGTATATGACATAAATTGTGTATTTTAACGCGATCTACATTTTTTGTAGTAAAATTTTGTCTATCACTTATGGTTTACCAGTTATGTAAAAGTCGTTTACAATGAAGAATACCTTTGTAGTCATTGCCAGAAAATTCGAGATATACATTTTATTTGTCATGAAAATATCTTAAATATATGATATTTTAATTAAAATAATCAAAATCGTCATATCCGTTTTTGAGAAAAGTGTTCCGTGTAAAGGATAATCTGGAGTGGGGGGGATTTTCTTGAAAATCTTCGCGTCGCAACTCTGAAGATACTGAACCTAAATACCAAGTGTTGTGTTTATCCAACTGTTCGTTTCTGACTTACGCTATTCACAGACAGAAACATACACGGACATGTTTCCAAAAATGTTTTTTTTGGATTCAGGGACCTCAAAACATATATTTCCGGTGAAATCTCAGTATCGAATTTTTGGTTGGAATACAATACTTCTACTTACTAAACGTAGTAGAGAAAGTAAAAATATTCACTAAACATTATTATGCAACAACTTTTGGAAACATCAATTTCCTAACCCTCAAAACAGTCGAGACTATCAGGAATGAATTACAACGATAGCAAGCACTGAAAACGCTAAAGCTTTCGTAATTTTACCGAGCAGCACGCACCATTTATTTACACCCATTAATAATTACCTGCAATTTAAAATGTCCACCCATCGATCCGCCCTTCGTGTTGGACAGCCGTGTCTAATTATATACCTACCAGGCTTTGTCATTTAATTCCTTTTTATTGCTACACAATTGTGAATTAAATTTATTGATTTACAGAAAGGGAGTATCAGCCCGGCATTTAATTTAGCAACTATGGAAAAAATCTCTAAAAATCCAGGTGATGGACTGACATGGGAGCTACAACACGCGTTGATATATAGGCTGATTCAGTGGAACCTAATTTTTATTTGTTTGTACAAGAGTAGAGAAATTCATGTAAGGCGTATCTCATCAGAATATATCTTTATGTTAAGATCACCGAAAATTAATCCTCTGTTTTCTTCAATTACAAGGGAAGTTTCGGGTAGGTTTTTTTTCGTGACTTTACTGTGAATAAATGATTTATTGTATACTTCGAAATTAAATGCAATTTATACAATGTATACAATTAAATGGAGTTCCTTATTATTTCCCTTCCCCTTATATTTAATATTCTGTTGTATATACAACGGGGAAGAATAATTTTTCACTATTTACGTTTTTTCCTCGTTACCCTTTTTCCGTATTTGCTTCACGTCTCTTCTAACCACTCGAACCTAATTTTTCCTAAATATTTCCCTGCTTTTTCCATATATTCATTTGATCTTGTATTAAAAATCTTCCTAACTTTTTGCTTGATGGTAAATTTTTCCATTTCTCTATTTTTAAATTCTCTCTTCCTTTATCTGTGTCCTCGCATTCCATAATATAATACCAATTGTCATGTAATCCATTACATTTAGTACATTTCTCCCTCCTTTCTTCTTCCTGGTAGGCCACTTAAATTAATTAAACCTGTCCCCGCCCATGCATAGCCCATTCTGGCCTCTTTGTGTCATACTTAGATGTACATTTCTTTTCCCCATTGCGTTTTTAAATATCTATAGTCTATCAATGTCCTTTTTTCTTGAAACTATTTATAATTTCTTACTTTTCAATATCCTCCACCCCTGTTCTAACTTATTTTCAGAAACTCTTAATTTTGTTGTTTCTTTCTGCCCGTGTTTCCCCCATTTATATTTCTTCCAATGTTGCCTGGATCTTGTACATCCAAGTTTCTTTTTTTCCAATTTTCTCCTGCATAACCAAACATTGCTCTGATATCTTATATTCCTCTAGTAGATTTATTCTGAGCCATATTTGTTTGCCTTTATCTCCCACCCTCCATATTTCTGCTTGTGCTACTCTATTCGGTGAGCTTCTTGGTAATCCCTGGCTTATTTTGCAAAAACTCCTACGTATAGCATCTACATTTTCCCATTCTTTTTCCAGCCTCCATATCTCTGCTGCGTAGAACATCCTTGCTTCCACCACTGTGCTATATCCTTTATAGCCACGCAATTTG
Organism: Deroplatys truncata; assembly: GCA_030765065.1. Lineage (NCBI taxonomy): Eukaryota > Metazoa > Arthropoda > Insecta > Mantodea > Mantidae > Deroplatys > Deroplatys truncata. The sequence continues at coordinate 164,685,302 of CM060980.1, forward strand.
CATTTCTGTTATTTTGTTCCCACATGCTCTGATTACCTGTATTGCTTGTTTCGCCTTTACTAATACTTTTCTTTTCTGTTATCCCCAGTCCCCTGCATTGTTGAGCCTTACTCCTAGACAGTGAGTTGTCCTCACTACTTCCAACCCTCTTCCTTCAAAATACCACTTTTCGGTGTTTATAGTCTATATCCTTTCTTAAGGATTTTCTTTTCATGATTTTCAAACTCTTTTTGTTTATTCTCAACCCCAATCATTACACTGTTTTCAATTGCTTCAATAGCTTTATTTAACCCTACAACTGAGAATGGAACCTGCCATTAGATCATCTAAAAACAATAATTATTTAATTTTTATCTCTTTTTTAATATCATTTATAAATAGGTTAAATGGCAATAGACTAAGTTTGCAACCTTGTCTAAGTCCTGAATTATTCGCGTTCTCTTCAGTGATTCTTCCCTTGGCTATTTTCGCACAGCACTCATTATTTACATATAAATGCTGTATACTCTTCATAAATGATTTGCTCACTCCTTTCTTAATTAGGAGACTACTATAAACCTGTTAATACAGTGCGTTCTTTATACTGTTGGACCGCGGATCGCGTTTACGCGTGCTCCGCGCACTGTTCATTATACTTGGGTGTTTTCTGTTCTAAAACTTACTCACGAGTGATAGTAATATGCACTATAATTACTAACCTCGTCATTAGTTGTATTGAAAGTGGTGATCATCTGCATTGATACTTTTCTGGTATTCCTCATCGTTACGAGGTTATATTTCATTACCAAAAGTCACTCTGTAGGCTTTCAACTTTTAAAACTTTTGCAGCCCTATGAAAGGAGGTTTTTGAAACACCCATTTGCTATATAACACATCCTAGACGCTTATATGGAGAGCGTTTGAATGATGCAGCAATTTCGTCAACTTTTTCTGTTAGAACATCTCCTTTTCACTTTTTTAGAATCAAGCGTTAAGCGATCCCTTTGTCCTAAACTTATTAACCAGACATCTAACAATTTCTCTACCTGGAATTGGAATACAAATAAATAGTCTACATAATTCAGTTTTTACATAAGTATCGTGGATAAAAAACTCCTTGTTAAAGGGTAAATATTTCGGTATGTATTTCAGTGGACTAATAAGAAAAATCTAATGTAATTCACACACAAAGCAGACGTCGAATAAACTATCACCCTTAAGATAAGGCCGAACGAATTCAAGTCTATACGACTCGAACCTAAGGTAGCAACTGACACAGTATAACGCAGGTGATAAACGCTGCCATGTGCGGGTTAATTCACCGCTAGTGCGCTACGAAAAAATACCGAGGTCACTGCAGTGAAAAGGGAACTACGCATATACGTGACCTTTGGTCCGGCTATAAATGAAACATATGATACAAACACTCACAGGAATCAACAAACATACACATATAGGTTGATCTGAAGGTGTCCCATCCCTTTGAAAATTTTGAGAAATAAATTTATCATTAATTTAAAATATACAATTTTGTGTTGCGATAAATCAAGATTGGTAAGAATATGCCAGATTTGGGACATTGTTGCTATGTGCTAGTGGCATTAGTTTGACGTTTGGGTTGTCAGTTACAAACCAGTGGTCAGTTTAGACCACTTAGGGAGACATCAGTGGCAGAGAGACATTGAAAGGATCTAGGAAACTTGCATTTATTGACGAAGTAACCACTTTGACTTCAGTTCAAGAGTTTATATAAATGAAATTCGGAATTTCACAGCAACAATGGAGGTTACACAAGCAGTGAAAATCGTGGTAAACTGATAGTTCTGATTTCACATTAGTTATTTTAAATTATAGGGAATTGACAAACTTAGGGAGCACCCTGTATGCTATTTTATACATTTTATTAAGGTATTTGATAGCTTAATCAGAGATAAACGCTGGGAAATAAATAATCTAATATACGTAATTAAAAGTTCCTATATAGAAACAAAAATTTAAATGAAGTTAAGAGATACAATCAGTATGAAGTCCACAACTCTTATCAAAAGGGTGAGATAAGGATAAACATTTTAACTTTTAGATAGCTGGAGTTATAGGAGGAATTAGGTTTAAAATTAATAGTGTTATCAAATATAGCCATAATAAACATTTACTGTACTTAATTGTTGTTTCACACAATTGAGTTCAAATCCCGGCTAAAGAATTGAATTTTTCAGTCTGATTCTGCTTTTGCAAATTTAGACTAAACATGGCTTGTGTGGAAGAATATTTAATTTTCATTGATTAATCTAATATTGTCTATAAATCCGGGCTTGGGCTAGGGAAACTGCACAAGCCAAAGAGCGTAATTCAAATCCTGGCTATGGCAATGCAGTTTTCAGTCGTGGAGGTAATTGATCCATTTGGAACAACATATATTATTTTGTTCCTAACGTAATTTTCTTGGAGGTACACCTTGTGTTACAGTGAAAATCGATTTGTTTAGGGAGCTGAAGAACGTTTAACATTGTAACAAACAAATTGACAGTTATGACATCTTAACATATATAAACTTTCCTATACGACTTTCAACCTCTGCGTCCCCAATCTCTTCCGATAAGGTTGGCAACAAGTTTCTTTATATTCGAAGGAATTCAATTTTGTTGAAGGAAATAGACTTTTCGTATGTTTTCTTTGTATATCGTGAGTTAGTGAATCTCCGATGGAGGACTTCATTTTGGGAAATGGAATAAAAAGGACAGGGATTGGTGGAGCAAGGGGAGAGGGTAAAACGAAGGCGGTCCCTGGACTCATTGCTGAAGCCTGGATTCGATCAGACAACAGCCGAAAAAGATAACAACCCTTTTTTCTGAGGCTTACGTCTATGCTTTTATTGTATTATTGTAGTCCAAAAGATGTCTTGGAGGTGATTCAACTCTTTCACTTTTTTAAAAAAGAGTTTTTTATTCTCTATTCCTTTTGACTTTGTCCATCAACCGTTCTTCCGTGGTTTTAAAAGCATTGTGATTAATATTGTGTTCTTTCTGCTGCAGTTGCTTCACTGACTTGAAGATTTCAGATCTATACTTTATTTCACTTAGTTCGTGCATTTGAATACTTATTATTGAGGACATTATCTAATGGTTTCCCAGAGTGGAAGATATACTTACCTACATAGGGGCTCATAGCTTAAGTAAGGATTCTGCGTGAAAGATAACATTTTTACTTTCTCTACCACGTACGTAGTAGGTAGAGGAGATATTGTATTCCACCCAAAATTCTATACGGGAAATACATGTTTTAAGAGCTGTAAACATCATAACTCCAAAAATAAAATTTGGATGAATACCAAACTTCGTATTTAGGTTCAGTACATTCCAAAGATGCGACACAAAGATTTTTCAAGAAACTTTCCCTACCCCGAACTAACCTATATATGGAACATGTTTAGAATTTTTTACTTTCTCTACTACGTATAGTAAGTATGGAAGTATTGTATTCCACCCAAAAATTCGATACCGAGATTTCATCGGAAATATATTTTTTGAGACCCCCTGAATCCAAAAAAAGCATTTTTGGAAACATGTCCATGTGTGTGTGTCTGTGAACAGCATAACTCAGAAACGAACAGTCGGATAAACACCAACCTTGGCATTTAGGTTCAGTATCCTCCAGAGATGCAACACGAAGGTTTTCAAGAAAATCCCCCCACCCCAATTACCCTTTACATGGAGCATTTTTCGAATATTTTAATTTTCTCAAAAATGGCTAACGATTTTGATTAAAATATTATATGCTTAAGATATTTTCATGACAAATGAAATGTATATCTCGAATTTTCTGGTAATGTCTCCAAAACTATTCTTCAGTGTGAACAACTTTTACATAACTGGTAAAGCATAAGAGATAGACAAAATTTTACTACACAAAAATGTAGATCACGTTAAAATACACAATTTATGTCATATAAATTTTTTGGTTTAGTGAACCATTTTCGAGATATTGCTTGTTATTCCCTTAAATTTTCCAATACTTATACTTTATCTCAGATTCGTTATCCATTTTTTTGTCCTGGTAATGCAAAGAGAATGGAATACTCCACATAGCAACCAGCTCTTAAAATATTTGACTATCGCTTAAAGCCTAGCAATTCCCCTTGCATCTACAAGAAAATTAGGAATAAGATTAACATCTCGATATCTCCATTAACATGAAGCATATGGAGAATAAGCGTTTGTAAAAATAGTTTGTACAAAAGTAGAGAAAGTCATGTGAGTGTAACACATCAGATTTTTTTTATTGAAGTTTGTTAGTAACAGTTGCATAAATTACTGACCTTGAAACTTGAGGGAAATGATGAGGCTTGTCAACAACGAAGCGACTGTTTTCACGAATCTTCTCATCAACTTTTTGTCTCCACTCTTCACTGATGACAGTAGGCCGTCCAGATCGAACCTCATCATGAAAGTTCGTCCTTCCTTCATTGAAAAGTCTGCACCACTTAGGCACATTTATATTATTTGTCACACCTTCCCCATACACAGGAATTGTTTCAAGAAATGTGTACAAGATGGACTGAAGGCAGAGTTCTGCGACGAGGATTCAAAAGCGGTACCATGACTGAAAAAATGTTTGGACATTAATGGTGGTCTGCGTAGAAGAATAAAATATTGTTCATATTTACATTTCCTATAAAAATTATGTTCATAAATGTAATATTCCGTGTGTTATAACAAAACAGTTCTTACTTAAAAACAGACCCTCGTATATACTGATGTAGAAGGAAATCGGGCCTGTCCAGTTGGATGCTTTCCTTGTAACCTTGCTTTATAATGAATCGAGCACATTTAAGTGATACTCGAATCATTAGGGCACTCCAACCCTGCAGAAAACACTCCGCTGACAGTATTCGTTATCTCTCAAGGTAAGCATGAGGCCACAGGACATAAAACTTAAAGGTTTGGACGAACGGAAAGGCACCCGCAACCGGGGAGAGCACTGCAAGTAGGCCGTAGCGATCCGTTTTGCTTCTACCGAGAACCGGATGACAACAGACGCAAGCATGGACGTATCTGCCACCCGGGCCCATTTACATTCATTCCTTCTGTTTATCCTCATGTTATGTAGGACTTACAGGCGGGTGCCTGGGTTCAGAGGCCCGTCGAGGAGCAGACACCCATGGAGCAGACAGATGATCCAGGATGGGTGATCAGCCCGATGCCTGGTATGGGATGAAGGAAGTAGATGAAACGAAATGAAGGCGAAATGGATGAAAGAATAGGTGATGATGGAGCAGTTGGCAGAATGAATGGCGGCGGAAACCGGAGAACCCGGAGAAAACCCGCCCAGACGCCGCTTTGTCCACCACAAATCCCACATGCGGGTCCCTGGGATTGAACCCGGGCCGCCTCGGTGAGAGGCGAGCGATCTAACCACTCAGCCACGGCGCCGCCAGGCCCATTTATAAGTCACCGGACCTCCGACGGTCCCCGCGGGGCGTGACCCATTCGGAAACCTAACGCAGCAGTTCCACAACGACGCCAGGGAAGAAACTTTACAGAGCTCACACCCATCATCCAGCCGCAACCCGCAAGCAAGATGATGGGTACTGGAAATGAGGGGCAGGAGAGTCCTGGTAGAAGATGAACTACCCCAGGATTCGCCGGGGAACCAGTGGGCAATCGCCTGAGATCAAAGCCGGAACCTCCCGAATGAACGTTACCGCCACGCCACCTCGTTCGGTTGCACGTGGCACAGCTGGTAAACATTCTAAATATATATGTATGTTGAGTATTGTTTTAATGCATACAATCCTGTTTGTCTCTACGGCGTGTGCTGTCTCGCTACAAGCCATGCAGATACTGAACTAATTTCCCACCAGGCAGTCCTGGAATGTAGATAAGCGTGTGGCATTGTGGGCTACTATCCATCTGCCATCTGTCGACTAAACGTCTTGTTATTCAGCTCTAGTGTCGTGTAATCTAGACAGAAACATGCTAAGCCCGGTTTATCTGCAACCTCTTTAATCATAGCCCTACACTGCCCATATTCCTCGACGTGCGCTATGAAGATCCTATGACGTAATAATTAAACCATCATTTCTCGGACTAGTAGCAGCACTTAGGGGGTATAATTGTACATAACCAAAATGAAAGTGTTGTTTCTATAATGCTAGCGTATCATGCAATGCGACGATTAGCGTCGCAGGTGATGTGCTGATAATGTTTTATGGGCACCGTGAGACAATGGACAATAACTGTGGCCTTTTTATATGGTCTACACAAATTCCTACGTATATCTTGATAAAACATTTTATTCTTATCAGAAAAAGTTCATTTTTCATTTAAAATGTCTGATAAATAATTCACTGCATATGAATTGAGTTCACAGGAGAAACGCATATCAAGTAACTGTCATGTAATTAACTGCAAATAAAACGATAGTGAATGTACGAACATATTGACCCTGACAATAAGCAGAATTAAAGTGTGTTGTAATAAAATCATTGAAACTTCTCTAATCATATTATTTAATTTTTACTTTCTCTACTACGTACGTAAAGTAAGAGTATTCCACCAAAAACTGGAGTTACATGCTTTGGGACCCCCTGAAACCAAAAAAAGCATTTTTAACTTCCGTACTAGTTTCCAAAAATAAGTAGGAGAAATATTGCATTCTTCCCAAAAAATGGTTACCAAGGTTTACCGTAAATACACGTTTTGAGCACCCTGAATAGTAAAAAAGCATTCATATAAAAATGTCTGATGAAACCAAATTTGGTGTTTATACATGTTTCATAAGTAATGTCGGTTTTTAAGAAAACTTTTACTTCAAATGTGTTGTTACAAAAATAATTCTAGTCCTCAAAGTAAAGATCATTAGATTCTATAGTCCTGAGCCAACATTCAGCGAGGTTTGCTATCCCGCAAAGATAACAGATTCTGGATTTTGACACAAAGAATTTGTTGATGCCCATTTCAACTGCTTTAAACATTTTAAAAATTTCTTCCACGTAAGAAATGGGCCATGGAACTAAACAATGGTAATCTGATGGCACAAGATCAGGACTATATGCTGGATGTGGTAGCAGTTCAATTCCTTCCAATTTCTGAATTTTTTGTCCATTGTTCTTTGATCTGTATAAGGTGTTACATTGTCCTTCTGCGAGAGAACTGTTTCTATTAAGTAATGCCGGGTGCTTCTGCCTGAAAAGTTGATGAACTCGTTCCAGCTGTTGAGAATAAAGTTCCACATTGACTGCACATCTATTTGGAACAATGTCCCAGTTAATCACACCTACAAAACTCCACCAGACACATATTATTATTTTGGGACCAAAAACATTTTTACTTTCTCTACTACGTATAGCAAGTAGGGGAAGTATTTTATTCCACCCAAAAATTCGATACCAAGATTTCACCGGAAATACATGTTTTAAGAACCCCTGAATCCAAAAAAGCGTTTGTGTAAACATGTCCTTGTGCGTGCGTGTGTGTGTGTGTGTGTGTGTGTGTCTATGAACAGCATAACTCAGAAACGAACAGTCGGATAAACACCACCCCAGATTACCCTTTACATGGAACATTTTTCGAAAATTTTAATTTTTTTCAAAAATAGCTCTAACGATTTAGATTGAAATATCATATGTTTAAGATATTTTCACGACAAATGAAATGTATATCTCGAATTTTATGGAAATGTCTAAAAGTTTTCTTCATTGTGAACGACTTTTGCATAACTGGTAAACCATTAGACATAGACAAAATTTTACTACACAAAAAATGTAGATCGCGTTAAAATACACAATTTACGTCATATACATTTTTTTTGTTGAGTGCCTATTTTCGAGATATTGCTTGTTATTCCCTTAAATTTTCCAATACTTTTTCTCAAATGGGAAATCGTTATTCATTTTTTATGTCCTGGGCATGCAAAGAGAATGGAATGCGCCACATAGCAACCAGCTCTTAAAAGATTTGACTAACGCATAAATACTACCATATTCCCCCTTCATCTACAAGAAAATTAGCAATAAGATTAACATCTCGAATAACATGAAGCATATGGAGAATAAGCGTTTGTAAAATAGTTTGTACAAGAGTAGAGAAAGTCATGTGAGTGTAACACATCACATTTTTTTCTTAACGACAACATTTGCAGGCTGGTGATGTTTTCGTCTCCATTATTGAAACGATGAAACCATCGTTGTGCTATTCGCTCACTAAGGGCACCTTCACCTTCGACTTCACATAGTCTTCGAGCCGCGGCAACAGCTTTATGGTCTTGTATCCAGTAGTGCTTCAGAAGAATTCTAACCTCAGACTTTGTTGCCCCTATTTTAAAATCATGGGTTACCAATTACTGGCTCCCAACAAGTTAACAATACGGAAGAATAACCATAGAACCCTATAAATAGCACCGACAAAAATAAAAGCATATATACGTATGACATAAACCTAATTATAAAACCGACATTGCTTATAAGACAGCCTAATAATTTCAGTATCTTCTAAACATACGACACGAACATTTTTAAGCCAGTTCCAAAGAACCACAAAATGGAAAAATTTTCGAAATTTTTTTATTTTCCCAAACGATTTTGTTTAAAATATAACATACTTAATATATTTATGTAACAAATAAAACGTATATCTTTAATTTTCTGGGTATACCATTTGAAGTCTTCTTCATTCTGAATGACTTTTGCATAATTGCTAAACCGTCAGAGAGAGAGCCAAAATCTAACTACACAAAAAATTACATCTCGTTAAAGCAAAAAATTTATGTCAGTGATTTTGTGCAGTTAACCGCTTCCGGTATATTGCTTATTATTGGCTAAAATTTTCAAATACATATACTTTTCTCAATTGTGAAGACGATATTAGTTGTTTTTTTTTCTCGTGGTCATGCAAAGAGAATACTGTCAAAGCCATAATATAGCGACAGGCTTTTTTTAACATCTGACTACTGCTTTGCCTTTTTAAGCCCTTTATTATGATTTCAAGACAATCTTATCATTTAGTTTATAAATTAGAATATTAGATTTAATAATCTTTGCAGTAATTGGTAGAAGAATATTGCGGCAGTATTTTTAATACTTAAATGTTCTGGTCAAATTATATAATATAAATTCAATAACAGCCCGCCTTAAAGCAATATGTGTGTGTAACAATATACATATATATAAAGTGTATATTACAGTCATTGATTATGTTTATATTATTGTATACATGTTCAATAATGTTATGTGAATGTATTACGCAATTTAATAATGTAGGAGCTGTGAGAATAATAGGTTAAAAGTTGCTGACAATGAGGTAACAATGAGGTAATCTTGAGGTAATAATGAGTAAGAATGTATAATAATGCTACTAGTCATTCTTGGAGTAACAATAATGTAAATTTTAGTGACAGTTTATAAAATAGCCAATCAACAACCAGAAAAACTTTAGTTAAATAAAAGTATTCTATTGGATTAGGAATAGCCAATCAGAGACTTAACTACAGAAATTTACAAATGTGGCAGTAGAAATCAAGTCAGTTGCTTGTATTGGTTGTAGACAGTGTCTAAACGAACCCGAGATGTGTCGAGAAATTTAATGCGTATTCGTGTGAGATAAAAATAGATTTACGTGTTAAAAAGTGCAAGTAAATAACAAAATATTCTCACAGCTCTCTATATCAGTGAAGTGTTATTTAAATCGTGTCAAGCATTAATAAAAGGAGTGAAGTAAAATTATAATCTGTGTAAGACTACATTCTTCAGTTGCACCACAACCCTGCAAAGAGAAACATGTCTGTAACAATAATGCTGACGCAGCCGAGGCAATCATAAATATATAATATTTAAAGAAACAGTAAAAAATTACAAAGTTAATATTTTTTAAACATTGGGGGCGAAGGCTACCGAAACCTTTTACCATACGTGCGGTTGCAATTACTTCAAGTTCGGCTCCCCAACAGTTGAACTATAATACATCTTCAAACTGACTTTCCATACGTAGCAGCAACAAACAAATCTATTTCAATATTAAATTGAATAATTTTGACTGCTTATTTTATTTATTAATCATTATGTATAAAAATTATACCTTTATTTTACAACAAAAAACTACTTAATTTATATACAACAACAATAATGATCGTGCAACAGAATTTATAAATGTGAAATGGAAGTTTAGATGAATTAATAAGTGGTAGTTAAAATAATACGCTTTTGTTACAGTACTTTGTACTGGGTACGCCAATAAAATGTACCTGATTTAAAACATGCATAGCTTCCAAACTAATGAAGATTTATGTTCCATATTGGTACAAGGTTAAAAAAGAAAGATGAAAGACTATTTTTAATGCGAGCAACTGTATTTTAAACTTCTCCAATGAGAGGATTATCCTTTATAACAGCATTTTCGATGTAGCCACCACTGCTTTACTTGCAGTTTATACGGGAACAGTCTGAGATCTTGTTTCAAAACACTTCTGATGGATGTGTGACTCAGGTAGTTGTCTTGCACGTCTTCGATGTCCTTATTTGGGCTCTGATTGACTGATAACCGTACAGCTTCAGGCAGTGTTTTTAACACTTAAATGATATCAGTCAAATTATATAATATATGAATTCAAAAACAGCCCGTTTTAAAGCAAAATGTGCATGTAACAATATATAAAATAATGTATGTAACAGTCATTGTATATGTTTGTATTATTGTATCCATGTATAAGAATGTTATGTGAATGCATTACATAATTTAATAATGTAGGAGCTGTGAGAATAATAGGTTAAAAGTTGCTAACAGTGAGGTCACAATGAGGTAACCTTGAGGCAATAATAAGTTTGAGAGTTTAATAATGTTACTAGTCATTATTGGAGCAACAATAATGTAATTTTTGTGACAGTTTGTAAAATAGTCAAACAACAACTAGCAAAAGCTTTAGTAAAATGGAGGTATTCTATTGGAGTAGGATTAGCCAATCAGAAAGTGAAAATGAGAAAATTTTACAAATTTATATTTCAGCTGCCTGCAGACAGCGTTACTAACCAGACGCAAAAAGTGTCCTCAAGAAATATAATATGTATTCGTGTGAGACGGAAAATAGTTTACGTGTTAAAAAGGATAATTAATTAATAAAAAGAATCTCACAGCTCTCTATCAGTGAAGTGTTATTTAAATCGTGTCAAGCATTAATAAAAGGAGTGAAGTAAAATTATAATCTGTGTAAGCCTACATTCTTGTCGCATCACAACCCTGCTAAGAGAAACGTGTCTCTAGCAATAATACTGGCGCAGCCGAAACAAACATAAATATAATATTTATAAGAAACAGTCAAATTACAAAGTTAATATTTTTTTAATCTTGGGGCGAAGACTACTGGAAACTGTTTACTATACGTGCGGTTGCAACTACAAGTTCGGCTCCCCAACAGTCTAAATACGATACAACTCTTAAAATACAACAAAACAACAACTTCAAATTGGCGCCCATACGTGGGGCAAACAACGTAAAAACGCAGAAACTAACAACTTCAAGCTGCAATGTTTTCTTGCATCCTGGCCGATCTCGGTCTACATGAATTTCCTTTATTCAGGTTAATAATAGTCCTTTGTTCATGAAATTTGTTTACAATTATAAACTTCAATCCTCTCAGTTGTGGTGAAAACCATAATGAAGGTTTCTCCCAAGCTCGCAGAACAATTACCTGGAAACAGAAGAAAAGTATGTTACTAACTTAGCCAAATATCAAACATTAAAACAAGGATATTTTATTGGCGCACCCGGTATAAGCGTGACAAGAGAAAGCCATATTTATGGAAAAAGTGCCGCGCGCGCTTGTGTGTGTATCTGCGAACAGCATAATTAAAAAATAAAGTGTTATAAATACCAAACTTGGACATTAAATTCAGTATCTTTCAAAGATGCGACACAATGATTTTCAAGAAGGATTTCAACGGGCGTCATTTCAATGTTCCTGCATCCTATGTGGGCATCAATGTGAATAGTATCATCTACTGGGCTGCAATGCATGAGGCAGTATTTTAATACCTCAATAATTTCAATTGTATTTTACACAAGTAAATTCAATAACAGCCCACCTTTAAGCAATATGTATGTAGTAATTATTTAAAATGTATGTAACAGCCATTGCATATGTTTATTTTTATTGTAAACACGTTTTATTAATGTTATGTGAGTATATTACACACTTTAATAATGCAAGAGCTGTGAGAATAATAAATTTTAAGTTGGTAATAATGAGATAATAATGAGAAATTCAGTTACAGTTCAAACTTTGCCAATCAATAGCAAGGAAAAAAAGATATTCTATTGGACTAGAATTAGCCAATCAGAGACTTGAAATACCAAAGCTTACAGGTTAAACCGTTTAAAGTTGCTCAGTTGCTGGCAAGCCTTGGTAGTGAACAGATGTAAGATGTGTTCTCTAGGTGCGAATCGTAAAATATGTATACGCGCTAAGTGAAAGTATTGAAGATTCTCACAGTTCTTAAAAACTGTAGTGCTAGAAGTAAATTTAAAAACTTAAATTATGTGATGTCTACATACTTGCTGCACAGCACCCTGAATAAGAGAAACATGTTTCTAAAGTAACACTGACGCAGCCGAGGCAAATTCAAACAAATAATATATAGAAGCAGTGTTGATAACAAAGTTAAATATTATAGTGTAAAACTTGGAGTGTAATAATAAAAACACATCTTGAAACCAGCTTCCTATACGTAGCAGCATATTGCGTAATAACAGTAACTATTACGTAACCAACAAATTAAAACTGAGGCACAAAGCGTGTTCTGTAAACTCCTTAAATGCAACTAAATCAATATTACGTAAGCATACGATCAAGTTTTAAACATTACGTTAACAAACTACTACCTTCAAGTTAAACATATTTACGTGAAACAACTACTTCTCCAAGTTGGCTCCCATACGTTGGGCAGTTAAAATTACGTAACTAAACAAAACAAAAGCAGCACAACATAACCTTTCTTCAAGTTTAAAAACATATACCTACATGAAGCAAACATCTTCTTCAAGTAAGAACGCGCTCCCTAACATATTATGCCTGTGATAAAACTTTGTATAATATACAATTTCTATGCGCAAATTCTACATAATAAACCTTACATAATACATATTTTTAACATGTATATATGACAATGGGAATAGTCAATAAAGTCATTCTCTTCGGTTGCAGAAGTGAAAGCTGTCTGTCTGTCGTTTTTTGAATAAGCATTTGTAAAAATAGTTTGTACAGGAGTATAGAAAATCATGTGAGTGCAACACACCAAATTTTAATAGCTTTCTTTGGAATTTGGGGTCTCAAAACATGTATTTCTTGTGAAATCTCGACATCGGGTATTTTTATTCTCTTTTACTAGGTACGTGGCAGCGAAAGTAATAAATGACAGTGTGTAGGGAATGTCATGTGAATGTAACACACAGGACTATTACTTACTTTGAAAGCTATCCTAGACAAGGTGGCTCCAGAAATTCCTGTGGAATTTGCAGGATTTGGTCCAGCAGCTAAATAGCAGCACTACAATTTTGTGCATGATGGCGTGCAGAGAGGGCGGGACGAACTTGGTATGTCCTGAGGGAGACTAATGGTCACCTACATCTCCCGGAGGACCTTCTCGCTATGTGCTGCTGACAACCACACCGAGATTTAGGGGGTGATGGGCCACAAGCCCCCCTTTTGCATTGATAATGTCACCGGCACAAGGGATAGAATGATATACGCCTCTACTTGGCGCTTAAGGGGCGTTATAGGAGCGTTTCCTTCGTCCACTCCATAAATGACACTTTCTCTGCCTGTCTATACACCTGCAATGGTACTTAATTCTTTGTGGTGAAGTAGTGAGATTCCTGGCTTTTCAACCTAGAGGACACGAGTTCTATTCTTGGCTGGGGTGGGGGATTAGAGTCATTCCCTGCACAGAGTGCGCTTCATGGTACAACAAATGTGATCTGCTACATTCACATGGCTTTCTCTACCCTTATTTTTCAAACTATTCTTAACATTTCTTTAACTACTTTATGTTTAGTAAAACTATCATTCAAACACCGCGTATCTGACAATGACCGATAACGTTCATCAAACCTTGGGATATTGACTAATCACGGTTATTTGTGTTTTAATATGCCAGCAAAGATGTACTTTTATGGGATAAAATGCCAGTTCGTTACTAACCGTAACAGTATAGGTATGCTGTGTTTATCAATGACGAAATCATACTACTTCAACATCCGCTTCAACTTCTATTACCAAAATGCAGCAGATTACTTAAAATTTCATCTTTTGGCAACTGTGTTTTTAATCAATGCACATTCAAACAGTATGAAGTACCAAGTAAATTACGTTCTTTAAAAAAACTTTGTGTTTACTGCCTTATGATTTTGGCTGATTTTACAAACGCTTATTCTCCATATGTTTCATGTTAATCCATATATCGAGATGTTAATCTTATTGCTAATTATCTTGTAGTTGCAAGGGGAATTTTTAGGCTTTAAGCGATAGTCAAATATTTTAAGAGCTGGTTCCTATATGGGGCATTCCATTCTACTTGCATTACCAGGACCAAAAAAATGAATAACGAATTTGAAAAAAAGTATAAGGAAATAACAAGCAACATCTCGAAAATGGTTCACTCAACAAAAAACAATGTATATGACATAAATTGTGTATTTTAACGCGATCTAAATTTTTTTGCAGTAAAATTTTTTCTATCTCTTACGGTTTACCAGTTATGCAAAAGTCGTTCACAATGAAGAATACTTTTGGAAACATACCCAGAAAATTCGAGATATACATTTAATTTGTCATAAAAATATCTTAAACAGATTGCATTTCAATTAAAATCGTTAGAACCATTTTTGAGAAAATTAATGACGTGACGTATGCGCATACGTCTCTTTGGTCACCTAGATTCGAGATGGCAGTTGTAGTTTAGGTGCGGATTAGCAGTTTAGGTGGGGGTAGGTTAGTTGGCGTCCCCCACGCTTTTTGAGGCGTCCTTGGGGCTGAGAGTCAGTGAGTAACAGTCAACCACACCAGACATGCATTCGCTCTCTCCATGCAGCATTCGCTCTCTCCATGCAGGAATGCATGGCGGCCTCGCCCGACAGGCATGGAACTAAGATGGGGTATGTAGTAAGTCTTATCCACTAAATAGTGTGCTATCCAAATCTTTATTGTCTTATTTATGATAGTGTAAATCTCCTTCTACCTATTTTGAGCCATGTAAGTGCCCTTTTGCCAGTTTTTAATAATATTTATGCACTTTCACTTTAGCTGCGTCCCTAGTCCTAGCCTCGCCTTATTTAAATTATTACAATTTGTTAACTATCTGTTACCTCTCTAGCGAGTGCTCTGCCCCTTGAGCGTGTTTGATTGGAGGCTGCGACAATATTTTCGAAAAATGTTCCATGTGAAGGATAATCTGGGGTGGGGTGATTTTCTTGAAAACCTTCGTGTCGCATCTCTGGAAGAAATTGAACCTAAATATGAAGTTTGGTGTTTATGTGACTGTTCGTTTCTGAGTTATGCTGTTCAGACACACACACACACACACACATACACACAGATACACACACGGACATGTTTCCAAAAAACTTTTTTTGGATTCAGGGTCTCAAAACATGTATTTCCGATGAAATCTCAGTATCGAATTTTTGGGTGGAATACTTACTATACGTAGTAGAGAAAGTAACAAATCTGATGCGTTACACTCACATGACTTTCTCTACTCTTGTACAAACTATTTTTACAAACGCTTATTTTCCATATGCTTCATGTTAATCGAGATATCGAGATGTCAATCTTATTGGTAATTTTCATGTAGATGCAAGGGGAATATGCTAGGTTTTAAGCGATAGTCAAATATTTTAACGCTGGTTGCTATGTGGCGCATTCCATTCTCTTTGCATGTCCAGGACACAAAAAAAAATGAATAACGAATTTGAGAAAAAGTATAAGTGTTGGAAAATTTAAGGGAATAACAAGCAATATCTCGAAAACGGTTCACTCAACAAAAAAATGTATATGACATAAATTGTGTATTTTAACGCGATCTACATTTTTGTGTAGTAAAATTTTGTCTTATCTCTTATGGTTTACCAATTATGCAAAAGTCGTTCACAATGAAGAATACTTTTGGAGACATTCCCAGAAAATTCGAGATATACATTTCATTTGTCATGAAAAGGTCTTGCACATATGATATTTTAATCAAAATCGTTAGTCCTTTTTGAGAAAATTAAAATTTTCGAAAAATGTTCCATGTAAAGGGTAGTCTAGGGTTGGGGGATTTTATTGAAAACCTTCATGTCGCAACTCTGGAAGATACTGAACCTAAATACCAAGTTTGGTGTTTATACGGCTGTTCGTTTTTGAGTTATGCTGTTCACAGTCACACAGACACACAGACGGACTCACACGGACATGTTTCCAAAAATGCTTTTTTTGGATTCAATGAGTCTCAAAATATGTATTTCCGGTGAAATCTCGGTATCGAATTTTTGGGTGGTATACAATGCTTCCCCTACTTAATATACGTAGTAGAGAAAGTAAAAAACAACGAATTCTTAGTAGAGAAAATGTGTAAGTGTTGGAAAATTAAAAGAAATAACAAGGAATATCTCGAAAATGGTTCACTTTACAAAAAAACGTATTTATGACATATATTGTGTGTTTTAACGCGATCTAAATTTGTTTATGTAGAAAATTTTTGTCTATTTCTTTGAGTATAGTAAGTGTTTGTGTGCGGTTTACCATCTATACAGAAGTATGCAAATGTATTCAGAATAACGAGGGCTTCACGTACTCTTCGCATATAGTTCTTATTTGTTACGTAAATATCTTAAATATATGGTATTTTAATCAAAAGCGATAGTCAGTTTGAGGTATTAAAGATAAAGATGAAAATTTTATCCATGTGAAAGGTAGCTTGGACTGGGAGAACTTCTTTAAAATCTTCTAGTCGCAATTTTGGAAGAACTGAACTTAAATTATCTTCACACACATGGACCGTTTTCTTTAAACCCTTCTTTGGTGTCTGTGGATCTCAAAACATGTATTTTCTGTGAAGCCTCGGTATCGAATTTTTTGGTAGAAACGAACACTGCCTACTAAGTACAGTGCAGGGAAAGTAAACATTCATTTTATTGTTATTAAATACAACAGAATTAACTCTCTTTTCGATCAATACCTGTAAAACAGAGCCTTGGGTTCGTCTAATAATAAGATTTGAATTGAAAAACTTGAATAACACGTTCACTGATATGTACGGGACAGGAATAGTTCATTTCAACTTTCCTCACTGATGCTCTACCATTGAGCTACCGTAATCAGACACACGAAACGTAGATTCCCTTACATGATTCAAATATATTTCGGTACCTCCATAATTTAAGTACCTCGTGAGACACACTTGTTTGCCTACACCACACGCTTTATCAGTAAGTTGCTGTTTATTTAGAAAAACGAATTGATTTTTCTCTTATTCTTATAAAAAGTCTGTATACACTAAAATAATATTTGAACCCTTTGACTAATCACTAAATTCAACCCTTAAGGCCATTACACGAATTCACACGTGTTATATTACTATTTAAAGTTACAACTGTTTAGCGGTTTGAAGTATTTGAACTCTTAAGGGTAAACATTAGACGCGCATCATAAACATATCACGGCTGACGTTCTCCAGATTCTGCGTATCAGGCTAAGCAACATGTTGCCTCCCATCCTGAACATGAGAGAGAAAACAAATTCCTGGTTCTTGTCCAACACAATTGCTTAAACAACAGTTCGCATTAATTGACAATTCCAGTGCCTATGTACATATTATGAAATGTAGTGCGTTTATTTATTTGTATTATAAAACTATTAGAGCTAAAAAATGTTCGTATATTTATGATTTCGAAATTAGAATATTTGAGACTAGCGTAAGTGGTTTTTATTGGAGATGATTTACTGGACGCGCGGCATTTCCTATTGGCGGGAATTGAGGTAGTTTTGTTTTGTTATATTTACGTTATTTGCTCCACGCTTTGGGAGCCAATTTGAAGAAGGTTTACTGCTGCTGCATATGGAAAGTCAGTTTGAAGAAGATGTATTATATTTCGACTGTTGTGGAGCCGAACTTGAAGTAGTTGCAACCACAGGTATGGTAAAAAGTTTCCGGTAGTCTTCGCCCCAAATGTTTAAAGAAATATTAACTTTGTAATTTTGACTGTTTCTTTAAATATTATATATTTATGTTTGCCTCGGCTGCGTCAGAATTTATATTTTTTTTAGAGACATGCATGTCTTAGCAGGGAGTGGTGCGACTGAAGAACGTAGGCAAACGCAGGTTATAATTTTACTTCACTCCTTTTATTAATGCTTGACACGATTTAAATAATACTTCGCTGATATAGAGAGAGCTGTGAAATCCTTTTATTAATCACTTGCAAATTTTAACACGTAAACTATTTTTGACTCACACTGAATACGTATTAAACTTCTCGAGGACGCATCTCGCGTCCGGTTAGGAACACCGTCTACAAGCAACTGATTTCTGAATTTGTAAATTTTGCTTCATTGTAGTTTTTGATTGACTATTCCTAGTCCAATAGAATACCTTTATTTAACTAAAGCTTTTTCTGGTTGTTGATTGGCTATTTTATAAACTGTCACAAAAATTACATTGTTTCCAAGAATTACAATTAGCATTGTTATACTTTCAGATTTATTATTGCCTCAAGGTTACCTCATTGTTATCTCATTGTTAGCAAATTTTAACCTATTTCTCACAGATCCTACATTATTAAATTACGTAATACATTCACATAACATTATTAGACAGGTATACAATAATATAAACATATATAATGACTGTTACATACACATATTGTTTTAAGGGGGCTGTTATTGAATGTATATAATATATAATTTGACTGAAATCATTTAAGTGTTAAAAACACTGCCTCAAATTTAAAACTGGCCAGCGTCTGAGAGATAGAACGAGTCGGATACTTCGGAACTGCCAGGCTTTATTCATAAATCTGGTATATTCTTGTAGTAGTTATAATGGGGAAGACAACCGTAATCACAAAAGTCTTCCGCGAAAATAATTCACATACGAAATTTCTAACAGACAAATGTTTCAGATTGTTTCAACATTGAATATTTGTAACCAAAACACACTTTATTGATTTCTGGTTCTCAAGTAATGTATGACTAAAGCTCGTTACAATACCACGTTTACTGCGGAACTTTTTGCTCAGTGGTAGAGAGTTAGCTTACTGTTCCTGAGGTTGCAATTTCAATCTCTGTAGAGGTATTCAACCTTTTCCCTCTTTCATTTTAAATCCACGAATAAAACAGGTTGTCTTCATTTCTATGTATGCGGCGTTTATTTAGTAGTCCTTCATACTCATACTTGGCAACCATGACATTAATTTATTGCACAGGTGAAAGTTTTTACTCAATGAATTTTAATTTATAACCACAAATGTCACCACTATCCTAATAGTATGTTTAAGAAAAATGAACTAAGTAAAAATGTTATTTAACTATATTACAGTAAAAGCAGTTGTAAAAAAATCTGATGTGATACACTCACATGACTTTCTCTACTCTATTTTTACGAACGCTTATTCTCCATCTACTTCATGTTAATCGAGATAAACATTTGCAGACTCTATCTTATTGCTAAGTTTAATGTAGATGTAAGGGGAATATATATTTACAAAGGCAATATAGAGATACAGTAGCCTTTAAGCATATACATATCTCCTAGTAGCTGGTTGCTATGTGCAGCACCATTTTCTTTGCCACAGATTAATATTCTTTGCATATACAAGACAAAAAAGTGAATAAGGAATTCCCATTTGAGAAAATAAGTATTGAAAAATTTAAGGAAATAACAAGCAATATCTCGAAAATGGTTCACTCAACAAAAAAATGTATATCACATAAATTGTGTATTTTAACGCGATCTACATTTTTTGTGAAGTATAATTTTGTCTATCTCTTATGGTTTACCAATTTGCAAAAGTCGCTTACAATGAAGAATAATTTTGGAGACATTGCCAGAAAAATCAAGTTGTCATGAAAATATCTTAAACATATGATATTTTAATCAACATCGTTAGAGCCATTTTTGAGAAAATTAAAATTTTCGAAAAATGTTCCATGTAAAGGGTAATCTGGGGTTGGGGGATTTTCTTGAAAACCTTCGTGTCGCATCTCTGGAAGATACTGAACCTAAATACTAACTTTGGTGTTTATCGGACTGTTCGTTTCTGAGTTATGCTGTTCACAGACACACACACAGACACACGCACGGACATGTTTCTAAAAAGCTTTTTTTAGATTCAGAGGGTCTCAAAAATATATATTTCCGGTGAAATCTCGGTAGCGAATGTTTGAGTGGAATAGAATACTTCCCCTACTTACTATACGTAGTAGAGAAAGTAATAAAGGATAGCAATCCACTACGGAGATTCGAACTGCTCCACATTAAGCATTGTGTGGAGGTAGCCCAAATCAGTACTGTGTGGCTTGTATTATGAGTTAGCCATTGTGGCACGAAATTGGCGCTTGTAAATCTTGCGTTCTTTAAAACTTTGAAAACATTTAACTGCTCAAGAGACCGACAAATTATAGTTTGACCAAATGTACGAGAAGTTCCAGAAGTACCCGACCTAGCAAGAAAAACACAAAAATCTTGGTAAAAAAACATCTTTATCTCTCTACATAGTCTCCTTTCAGCTCGATACACCTTTCCCAGCGACGTTCAAATGCTTCCATACCCTGTTTATAGTGAGAACCGTCGACTGCCATCAACTGCAAACTCCACCTCTTCATTGTTGGCAAATGTTTTACCACCAAGCAATTTCTTCAACTTTGGAAACAGAAAATAATTAATCGGAGGGGGCTAAATCTGGCGAATAGGGTGCAGAAGGGAGCAATTCGAACTTTAACTCATTGATTTTGCCATGGCGATAATGGATGTGTAAACTGGTGCATTGTCTTGGTGAAATAAAACTTTCTTTTTCGCTAACTGCGGCCGTTTTTGCTGATTACATTATTCCAATGCTGCGATACGTTTGGCTAATACTCGCCATTGACTTATTTTTCTTTTTGAAGATAAAAATTATCCCATCCGCATCCCAAAAAATGACATCGTGACCTTGCCTGCTGATTGAACTGCCTTTTCCTTCTTTGGAGCTGATCCTACCCTTTATATCCACTGTTTTGATTGTTCCTTTATCTCAGATGTGAAGTGATGGACCTATGTTTTATCCATGGTTATGAATCGACGCAAAAACTTGGCTTTATTGCAGCGAAACATCGTGAAACACTTGACTGAAACATCCTCACGACGCTGCTTTTATTGCATTGTGAGTAAACACGGGACCCATCTTGTGCATAGCTTTCTCATGTCTAAATTTTCAGTCAGTATGCAATGTACAGCACTTTTTGAAATTCCTACAATGTCTGCTAGCTTGCGCACTTTCAATCGACGGTCATCCAATGCCATGTTGTGGATTTTCTTCACAATTTCTGACGTGATCACCTCATTTGGTCGACCGCTACAATGTTCGTCTTGGCTGCTCGTACAGCCTCGCTTAAACTCTGCCACCCAATGTTTTACTGTTGTAAACGAAGGAGCAGTCTCCCCCAGAATAGAATCCAGCGTAGCTTTGATACTAGTTGGACTAAGACGTTTCAAATGAAAGTATTGTATGGCATAACGGTGACCAGTTTTATCCATGTTTACAAATTCGCTGAGAGAGTGCACTATTGATGGCTGTCAAACAATTACTAAACAAAGTAGCATCGCCAAACTTCAAACTGAAGTTTGTGAAGTTTATATGCTGTATAAAGTTGGTACTTTCTACCATAGTCATTTGTTTGAAACAACCGCTATCTATACCTCACGTCGGGTACTTTTGGAACTGCTCTCGTACATCGTTCCCATCTTCAGGATAACCAATGATTCAAATTAGACCTCTATGTTTTATATTAATAACTGTATAGCTTAGTCCAGATCTCTAAGGTCAGCGTATCCGACCTTTTTTGAGAGGTCCGGGCTAAGCTCTCAGACATTAGTATACACATTCTTAACACCCCTCCCTACTTCGCTAGTGCTAAGATCAGAGCTTTGCGCCTAGCCTTTCAGTCGCTCCCGCCCTTGTCTGCAGCACTCTCAACACCATTCTCCGAAAATAACGGAGAAACTGAAAAGGAGACACATTTACAAATTCAGTTCAGTTGCCTGCAGACAGCGTTACTAACCACACGTAAAAAGGGTCCTCGAAAGAAGTATAATACGTATTCGTGTGAGACGAAAAATAGTTTACATGTTAAAAAGTTAAAGTATTTAATAAAAACATCTCACAGCTCTCTCTCTCTCTCTATAATAGTGAAGTGCTATTTAAATCGTATCAAGTATCTATTAATAAAACGAGTGAAGTAAAATTATAATCTGTGTAAGCCTACATTTTTGTCGCATCACAACCCTGCTAAGAGAAACTGTCTCTAACAATAATACTGACGCAGCCGAGGCAAAAATAAAATATGTAACATTTAAAGAAACAGTCAAAAATTACAAAGTTAAATATTTTTTATATTTGGGGCGAAGGCTGCCGGAAATCGGGTATCATACGTGCGTTTGCAAACAAACTTCAAGTTCGGCTCCCCAACAGTTGAAATACGATACAACTCCTTCAATACAAACTACTTCAAATTGACGCCCAAAGCGTGGTGCAAACAAGTTAAAAGAAAACACTTTCTCAAATAGGCTTCCATACCTGAGACAACAAAATACGTTCTTCAAATTGACCGAGTGTACTTTACCGAAACGTTGGTTGCTAACCAAGTGTACACTAGGCTGGAAAAATCTATAGCACAGGAAAGCTGCATACCATTTGAAAACAACCTTAATACATCTTATCTTAAACACTGCTTGCAATATTGCAAGTACGTTCAACTCCTTACTAACGGAATTAATTTTACTCTCAAGTGTTCTGTTACTGCATCTTAGGGATAGAGCTTTCCAGCCTTAACCCCAAATGGGCAGGTGAAAGAAACGTTACTTTTACATGTTGTTTAAATTTTAGTGGTAAGATTGCAAAGGATGCAAAATTTTTTAATATTGAAAAATTAAAGATTTGACGATATGACGGCAATATAATAAATTATCGGATATATTGCCAGTTGTAACCTGACTTGGATAAGTATAGTTTTGAGCATTAGTTCCCCAATGTTGAATGCACTTTGGAGCTTCGAACGCATTTATCTTGTATGTTAAGCCAAACTACAGTCGCTCCATTACCTAAATCCATGTAACTTACAAGAGCATGTTCGAGATCATGTCGGAAATGTTGCGGCAGAAAGTACATCGATATATAATGGGTCAGCGTTCTATCTCATTGGCCTTTGTTTGACAGAAACATATTTTTCCACCGAGTTCATGTTACTTGAGAACCAATGCAGAAGCAGTTCAGTTCTACAATACATTTCGTTTAAGCAAAGAAGGGGACTATCTGAAACGATAGTCAAGACTTTACTATTGCTTATTTTTAAATTTTTCTCTGTGTGTCTATGAGAAACAGCTGGATGGCTACTTAAAAAAGTAGAATTATTTGGAAATTAAAACCAATAAGAGGCGAATATCTAGGAAATGGGTAATGCCACAGAAATTTTATTTCACATGTGTATTTGTTAATGAGTTCTATCATTTTCGTCCAGAAAGCCTTTGTACATCTCTTTTGGTTTACCATGTATACAAATAAATAAAGAGGATTCACAAGATATTTCTATAAAATTTAGATATGCATTTAATTCTTCATGTACATATCTCCAATATATACTATTTTAATCAAAATTGATAAACATTTTGAATAAATGCGAAATAATGAAATATTTTCAATGTTAAGGATAGATTGTGGTGAAGCTAATTTCTTTAAAACTCGGTATCGAAACGTTGAAATTTGCTGAACTTAAATACAAAGTAACGTACTTGCCCCCCACCACACACAAACAGATAGACACGCTGAGGTGTTTCTAGAAATGCATGTTTTTGGGTTTCAGTAGACTTCAAAACAGATACTTACGGTGCTATTACAGATCCTTTGTTTAACGAAGGAAAGTGGCAGAGAAAATAAGAATGCATGATGCATTATATGTGCATGACTTTCTGCACCCACTATCGCAAATTTTATACGAACTGTTATTACAAAAGCGTATATTTACTTTCTTTGCCACCTATATAGTAGGTAGAAAAAGTATTGCATTCCACCCAAAAATTCGATGCTGAGATTTCACAGGAAATACATATTTTGAGCCCCCCTGAATAAAACAAAGAATTTTTAGAAAAAGGCCGTGAGTGTGTCTGTGTACAGTATATCAAAAACGAAAACTCAGTTAAGCATCAAACCGTGTACATGGAACATTTTTCGAACTTTCTGGTTTCTCTAAAAGAATGTCTCCATCGACTGTGAATAAAATACCATGTATTAAAATATTTACATCAAATAAAAATGTATGTCTTGAATTTTCTTGGGATAGCCTAGGAAGTCCTCTTCATTCGGAAGGAATTTTGTATAATCTTGTATAAATTGTGTATTTCAATCTCTACATAGTCTATCTCTTACGGTTTACTAGTTTAACAAAAGTCATTCAGAATGAAGAGAATTTTTGGGGACATTCACAGAAAATTCAAGGTATAGATTTCATTTGCCATGGAAATATATTAAACACATGATATTTTAATCAAAATCGTTAAGAGGCATTTTTGAGAAACTCAAGATTTTCGAAAAATACACCATGTAAAGCGTAGTTTATGGTAATGGGATTTCCTTAAAAATATTCTTGTCGCATCCCTTTGAGGATGCGAAACTGAAATACCAAGTTTGGTATTTATCCGACTTTTCGTTTTTGAGCTGTGCTGTTCACAGACAAACTCTCATACACACGGACGTTTCCAAAAATTCTTTACTTGGATTCAGGGCACCTCAAAACATGTCTTTCCGGTGAAATCTCGGTACCGAGTTTTTGGATGGAATGCAATACTTCCCCTACTTACTATACGTAGTAGACACATTAGAAAAGTTTGAGTGCCTCCACGGAGATTTGAACTTGCAATCTCAGGAACAGTAAGCCAACTCTCTACCTCTAAGGTAAGAGTGTTGCAGTAACCGTGACATTGTAAGGAATTTTCGTCATACTCCACTTAAAACTCATAAATCAATAATGTATTTTGGTTACAAATATTCAGTGTTGAAACATTGTAAAAGATCTGTCTATTTGAAATTTTCTATGTTAATTATTTTTACGGATGACTTATGCGATTATAAATTGTTGCAGCCGTTCTCGGCGCGACAAATTTGAAGCCGCTCCTTGCTTCAAATTTGTATAGCATTAGTGTTATCTGCTTCGTTGGTGAGTTTTAGGATGTCATCTCGTACCTCGTTAGGCGCTGTCTCATGCGCCAGCTGCTCTATGGTTTTGCTACAAGTTCATTATCTTTGTGAGTGAGTGTATTTTGAAAGGATAATACCCGTATAGTTAGCTGATAAATTTTAATGTAAACTAAAATGTCCAGTTTGAGAAGAATTGTCGTCTGTTAAATTTATGAATTAATTAGTTCTGTAACAATAGTTAAGCGAACCGTCAGTTGCTGTAAGTCGCAAATATGTTGCTCGTGAGGATCCCTCTCAGTAGTCGTTAATTTTTTTCTATCGCCGGCGCGTTCATGTGCGCTACCTAACTTAGAAACTACACATGGGAGTGAAGATGAGTCACCAATTTGTGCACATATTGTCGGGACCTATTTTATTTTCACATAATTTGAGGCAGTATTTTATATCACAATACTGTGAATGCCAGAGTGATTGTAGTGTAAATTAACATTATTGTATGGCAATGATTTGAGATGTTTGTTAGCTATAAGCATTGTTAGGAAATAAGTTTACACGGCCTCACTGAAACTGACAATAGGAGTGAGTAACAATGAAGCGATGGGTGAGTTGTTTATCACTTAGAAGAGACCAACAAATGGCGTAAGTGTAGCGTGCCTTTCTTTAGAAA
Source organism: Deroplatys truncata (assembly GCA_030765065.1). Lineage (NCBI taxonomy): Eukaryota > Metazoa > Arthropoda > Insecta > Mantodea > Mantidae > Deroplatys > Deroplatys truncata. The sequence goes on from CM060980.1 coordinate 164,711,354, forward strand.
TGGAGGGAATATCTTCCCTAGAGCATATGTTTTAGTAATTATGATTGGCTGACAAAACACACGCTAATGTTGGCTCGATTTAATAACCAATAGCAGCTCTATTATAATGTTTAGGCATATCGGGGTGAGGGAGTATAAATTCTTGAGCCAAGAGCAAGTATCGTGCAGTTCTAAGAAATCTCTCTCGCGAGGTATATGTCAGGCAGTTCTACAGAATCATTCGCGAGTTACGCATTACGCAGTTCTACAGATTCTCTCGCGAGGTACACATTACGCAGTTTTACAGAATCTCTCGCGTCGTAAAGTTGGTTACAAAATGTGATGTACACGTATGACAGTAATTATATTCGGAAGTATAACATTTTCAGTCAGGCGTGTATCAAGATTAAAGATGTGAAATTAATTAAGTGTGATGGCAATAAAGGTGTGAAAATAAATTCTTTTATCAGTGTTATCTTTTAGTAACAACTCCTTTCCGTTTACACGCCCTGCTTAGAGATTTTTGCTCGACTGAGTAATAATAGCTAGCCGGAGGACAAAGAACCCAAATTTTAAAAAAATAATAAAACAATAACAGGCGCTCAGCAAATAAGATAACACGAACAGATTACTGCAACAAATTACAGGGGGTAGATCATGGTGCCGAAATCTAAATCACCACATTAAACTAACACGTGGTCCGACGGGGCAAGTTTCTAAATCACCTGAAAACTACCTAAATAATCATAGTCATCATGGGTCAGGAAGGAAGGAACTACCTACATTAAGAATTCACATAGTATAAGTTTAGATGGTAAGAATATAATATAAATTAAAGATGATACATTTTTCCTTCCTGCTTGACAAAGCTCCATGGCTACAACACGTCTGGACTGTTCATTGGTGACGCTAGAAGAGAGCGTCGTACACGCTAACACAAGATAATACCGGGTTCTCTCCCTCTGCTATTACGTCATTACCGGTCTGTATTACCAACCTAAGCAAACACCATACATTGTTACCAACCAAATATATGCTTACAACCACATGCCACAATATGTGTTATGAACGTATTTCTGATTTATGCAGGATGTATCTGATTAAAAATTTGTGGTATTTTCTGAACTTAAGCTGCGCCCAAATATAAATACGCGCGACCCTATCTTAAAATCCTACGTATGCGCCTCTTACCTTGTTGCTATATAGTATCTCTCACTTTTATAATTTACAAATTGCTGCATGACTGACTTTTAAAACGTACTTAACTAACCCTAACTACATTCCAAGAATCCTTAAGCCAATGTGTTCCATACACTGTTGTTAGTAATGACATGACTTGCCAATTACTTTTTGTTTCTGGACAAACCTTTCAACTCAGGATTAGGACATTACACATTGATTTAATATACGCAAATTGTTTATTGAAATTATTTCTTTATCTTACTGTCATTTCCTTATTTCATTACTTATATCTTGCGTCAACAATTACGATATCCCTGTGTTCCCCGTTATAACTACTACAAAAATATACGCAGCCTTGTGAACAAAACCTGGCTGTCCCGAGCGCTCACAGACATACCCGATTCGAGTTCTATCTCTCAGATGCTGGCCAGTGCTAAACTTAGCGACTGTACATTTTATTGTTCATTTAAATATCTCAAACATGTGTTTTTTACAGAAATTTGTTTAAGCAATTCTTAAGAGAATAAAAAGTAACAAAAACTATTCCAATTAAAGGATGGTACGGTTTTGGAGATTTCCAGTCACATCCCTGAACTTAAATAGTACCAAGTTTGCAAGTGTCGAACTTTTGGTTTTTGAGTTACACTGTTCACAAATACACACACCTTGTTATAAAAACTGTTCTTTTTATCCATAGCAACAAAAAAATGCATTTCCGATAAAATTTTCATATTGAACTTTCCGTATTTACCAGGTACATGGTAGAGATAGTAAAAATAAGCTTTTGTAAGAATAGTTGATAAAAGGGTAGTCTAAGTCATGTGCTTTTATATTACAATACTCATAGTTGTAAATGGTTTAATAGAGTTAATGAGCGCACTATAATGTACCAGAACGAAGGAAAACAAACAGGAAACTCGCCGCCGTAGTTTGCTTTAATACACAAATTTACTGCATAGCACAGCTAGAATATTTCTTGCTAGTTGTATCCATTAATGTCAAAATTAGACGTACTAGCTTTAGGTATTCGTAGATTTTTGCTAATGATAAACATTGATTGACAGAGATTATCTTATCATGTAGTCTCATGGATAGGCTTCGAGACTTCCAGATGGACGTGGTTAAAGTTGGTCATGCATAAATTCTGGTGCGAGGGTTCTAGAGGCGTTACATTTACGTCCCTGTCTCTAACTTCTGTCGTTAATTACTTTCTCAACCACGCACCTAGGTAGAGAAGGTATTGCATCCAATCCAAAGATTCAATACCGGGATTTCACCAGAAATACATATTTTGGGGTCTCCTCAATCCAAAACATCTGTTTTAGAAAAAGATCCGTACGTATGTGTGTGTGTGTTTCTGTGAACAACGTAACCCAAAAACAAAAAGTATTTAGATCCAGTAACTTTCAAAGATACAGCACAAGAAAGTTCCCCCACACCAGTATATCCCTTACACAAAACACTTCTTAAAATGTTTTATTTTTTAAAACTGGTTCTAAAGAATTTTAAAGATATTTACATGACAAATAAAAAGACTTACTATAAATAACAAGTAATGAACAATTAAAACGGCTAATAACAGATACCCCAGAAATGGCTTATGCCAGAAAAAAGTTACTTGAAAAACTGTGTGTTTTAAAGAAGTCTACATTTTTTGTAGAGTACGTTTTCGTCTATATTTTATCGCTTAACAGCTATTCACGATAATACAGTGCCTTATTTCCCACAACTGGCCAGCTGCTTCGCGGCCACGCTGCTGCCGGCCGAGTTGAGTCTTCATAGACCCTGAACTCAAGCGCATTGTGTGCTGGCAATTCAAGTGCATAGATTTACATACATAATACAATAACTGCATACCTTCGTCACAGGTGTTGGAAATGATGTCCTTGTGCTGTCACGCATCTTTCACACCTTTAAGAACATTCGCATTAACGCGCATTAATTCTTGTTCTGAAATTGCAGTAATTTCTCTTCCATTATTTTCTTTCAGTTCTTCCAACGTATGCGGTTTGATCCGATACTTTTATTACTTTCTCTACTACGTATAGTAAGTAGGGGAAGTATTGTATTCCGCCCAAAAATTCGAAACCGAGATTCCACCGGAAGTATATGTTTTGAGACCCCCTGAATCCAAAAAAAGCATTTTTGGAAACATGTCCGTTTGTGTGTGTGTGTGTGTGTGTGTGTGTGTCTGTGAACAGCATAACTCAGAAACGAACAGTCGGATAAACACCAAACTTGGTATTTAGGTTTAGTATTTTCCACAGATACGACACGAAGGTTTTAAAGAAAATCCCCCACCCCAGATTACCCTTTACATGAAACATTTTTTGAAAATTTTAATTTTCTCAAAAATGGCTCTAACGATTTTGATTAAAATATCATATGTTTAAGATATTTTCATAACAAATGAAATGTATATCTCGAATTTTCTGGGAATGTCTCCAAAAGTGCTCTTCATTGTGAACGACTTTTGCATAGCTGATAAACCATAAGAGATACACAATATGTTAATACACACAAAATGTAGATCGCGTTAAAATACACAATTTATGTCATATACATTTTCTTTTTGTTGAGTGAACCATTTTCGAGATATTGCTTGTTAATTCTTTAAGCTTTCCAATAATTTTTCTCAAATTGGAATTCTTTATTCATTGTTTTTTATGTCCTGTACATATAAAGAAAATGGGATGCACCACATAGCAACCAGCTCTTAAAAGATTTGACTATCGCTTAAATACTACCATATTCCCCTTGCATCTACAAGAAAATTAGCAATAAGATTAACATCTCGATTAACATGAAGCATATGGAGAATAAGCGTTTGTAAAAATAGTTTGTACATGAATAGAGTGAGTCATGTGAGTGTAACACATCACAATTTTTTTAAGTTCCCCATTAATAAAAGTAGCATACCGTAAGGTCTGGAGAGCGCGGTGGCCATCCTTTACTGATGGCCCTATCTTCAATATTTCCAAAATATCGAGGTTTCCTGTTGTTTTGTGTCGATATGTAGCCATTTAAAGAAAACCAAACTTGGCTATGAAAAAGAATTAAGTTTGGGTCCATAGACCTATCGTTAACTTTACCCGACAGGCAATTGCAGAAATTTACTCTACTCACAGTATCATGTGTTTACGGTTCCTGAACTACGCTTATCTTTTAGGGTTTTAATTTTAGAAGCTTAGCGACTTTCCAAGTCGAGAATTGTGAAACACCCGTTTCCTCCTCAGAGATTTTTTTGGGCTATGTTCTCACATTTGTCCTATCCCATCGAGTTTTTCCTCTGTAAGAAAACGACGAGTTATTTTGGGTTCTTATCAAGAATACAACCCGTTTCTCTAAATGGGTTTACAAGAATAGAAACTGTCTCTCTGTGAGGCACATAAATTCCGGGGAATCTGTCTATAAATAGCCGTGTCACTTGTCTACGAGACTGTGTTCGCACGTTGAAATCATACATAAATATGCGGTGCTCTAAAGCAAACGCACCTCTTGGCATTATAACAGGTCTATTACACTTTAACTACAAAGAACAAAACACGAACTTGCGCTAGCAACGGTCGCATATGCACTGACGCGCGGAGTGGAGGGAGAATAACGGGAGCCAGAACCGGTGAGGAGCACTGTGCGCATGTAGCTACATCCGCCAAGCTGCTGGCCAGGAGTCGAAAATAAGGCAAAGTAGAAAAATACCTTACAATTAAGTGGACTTCATAGGCTATTCCCAGAAAATTTAAGATGTACATTTTATTTTTCATGTAAATATCTTTAATTTGTGGCATTTTAATCCAAATCGTAAGAATCATTTTCGATAAACTCGAATATTTCGAAAAACATTCCATGTAAAGTATAGTTGGGGACAGAGGTTTTCTTGAAAATCTTCGTGTCGCATCTTTGAAACGTACTGAATAAATACCAAGTTTGGTACTTATCCGAGGTCTAGTTTTTAGTTGTACTCTTCACAGAGAGAGACACACACGAACGTTTTTCCTAAAAATGCTCCTTTTGATTTCAGGAGGTCTCAAATCATTTATTTCCATTGAAATCTCTGTGTCAAATTTTTATGTGGAATGCAATACTTTCTCTACGTACTATACGTGGTAGAAAAAGCAATAAAGGATAGGATAAAAAAAGTTTTCCAAAAGTATATCAGATTTTTTTGTCTAAATTTAATTAAAGTTGAGTTTATTGTTCTTTAGACTAGGAAGTTTTGGGATGTAAACACTGCATAGTGACTTTGCAAACAATAATAAACGTGGTTTCCTTACATTACAGCCCACACAGAGTAAGTCTGAAAGCAGTACATGTGAAACGTGTGTAAACATGAATACTGTGGAGCGATGTGCAAGTAACAGGGTTATGTTGCGAACTGCAGGTACCTGAGCCTGGTGTAGGGGCGGTATCTGCTCTAAATGCTATGTCAACACAAGTGACAAGGCCCGAGCTAGGTGTATTTCTCTCATGCGACACCCTCTCCAGGTATGCACCGTCAACAAATGTGAAACTGAGGGAAGAAGGGTTGTTCCATTTTAAAGGGGTGTCATGTCTCCTTACACAGGGTATCCTAGCTGAGGAGCTGTCCAAGCTAGTCATGTTCTTATTCGCAGCGAATTTAGCGTAGCCTAAGTGACGATAATACGAACATACATTTTAATTTCTCGACCACGTACAGAGAAGGTATTGCATTCCACCCAAAAATTATATTCTGTGAATACACCATAAATGCACATTTTGAGGCTCCCTGAATAAAAAAAAATCTGATGTGTTACACTCACATGACTTTCTATACTCTTGTGGCGCATACCATGCTCTTTGCATGTCCAGGACATAAAAAATGAATAACGAATTCCCATTTGAGAAAATAAGTATTGGAAAATTGAACCGAATAGCAACCAATATCTCGAAAACGGTTCACTCAACAAAAAAATGTATATGACATAAATTGTGTATTTTAACGCGATCTACATTTTTTGTGTAGTAAAAGTTTGTCTATCTCTTATGGTTTACCAGTTATGCAAAAGTCGTTCACAATGAAGAATACTTTTGGAGACATTTCCAGAAAATTCAAGTTATACATTTTATTTGTTATGAAAATATCTTAAACATATGATATTTTAATCAAAATCGTTAGAGCCATTTTTGAGAAAATTAAAATGTTCCATGTAAAAGGATCTGGGGTGGAGAGATTTTGTTGAAAACCTTGGTGTCGCATCTCTGGAAGATACTGAACCTAAATACCAAGTTTGGTGTTTATCCGACTGTTCGTTTCTGAGTTATGCTGTTCACAGACCCACACACAGATACACACACGAACATGTTTGCAAAAATGCATTTTTTGGATTCAGGGGGTCTCAAAACATGTATTTCCGGTGAAATCTCGGTATCGAATTTTTGGGTGGAATACAATACTTTGCCCACTTACTAGTGGAGAAAGTAGAAAGTGTTTATAATCTTACTTGTACACATTAAATACAGCTATAAAGCACTTTACGCCATGAATCAAAATGGAAAATTAAGCACACAAATTTTAAGCTTCTAGAATCGAACCAGTTAATGTATTTAGTAATTTATTTCTCCTCAATATAGTATATACGATTTAAGCTTTATTCAAACCGGCCAATGCCTTTGGTGTATTCTTGAAGATATCTGAAATCGACCCTTCGAAACTCGATCCGAAAACCCTTAGGCAATTATCAGTATAACATTATTTCATGACTAGAACATCTATGTACTTTTTCTTTTGCTTCTTTATCTAAATTAGTTAAGGAGCTATTAAATTTAGAAATAAATTCCATAGAATCAGAATTCGAACACAGTTTACTAGGAAGAAAATAATTTATAATCTTAATTCTACATGTTAAACAAAGGTATATGCACTTTACATCATCAGTGTAAGTGATGTATCCGCCCCCGTGCCTTTGCTAAGGTCAGAGGATACGACGGGCACTACTTATATCTTGAGCCTTGGCAACCCTGAATGTTGTAGGTGCCATCTGACGTTTCTAATGGAAAGCTTGACATTTTTTACCATAATCTACTTCAAACATTTTGTCAATAGAGCGTCATTTGTTTTGTTTACACTAACTTGAAAATTGTGTGTCAACAAAAACATGGAATTAACTCGTGAAAATGTTCGTGCAATGATTTAGTACGACTTTCGACGTGGGTTATCAAGACAAGAGTGCATCGATCAGCTAACTTCAACATTTGGCAACGAAGCTCCATCCTTTGCTACTGTGAAACGCTAGTATAACGAATTTAATCTTAGCCGCCGTTCGCTCAATAATAAAGTTTGTGAAATTCGTCCAAAATCAGTTGTTGTGCCAGAAAACATTGATGTTGTGCAAAATCTAATAATGAAAGATCGTCATGCGACATATTGTCATATTGAGGCAACAGTTTCTCCAGCATATATAAAATATTGCATCATTATTTAACCGTGAAAAAGGTTCGCTCTCGTTGGATCCCACATAATTTGACGCAATCTCTAAAAGATGCTCCGTCAATTGGTGTACAAAAATGCTCAAGAAATACAACAGAGCTGCCTCAAAAGACGTACATTAGATTGTAACAGGTTACGAATCATGGATCTATGCGTATGAGCCGGAACGTAAACAGCAGTCGACTGTATGGGTGTATCAAGATGAAGCTAATCCAACAAAAATTGTTCGCACTCGAAGGACTTCGAAGCAAATGGTCTCCTGCTTTTTCAGAAAAAAATGGCTATGTGGCAACAGTGCCTTTAGAGTAACTTAAAAACCGTCAATGCCGAATGGTACACAACCATTTTTTTGCCGGAAGTCTTCGGTGAAGGAAGGAAAACCGACAAGAACCGTAGGATCGTTCTTCATCAAGACAATGATAGCGCACACACATCTCGTCTAACAACAGAGCAACAGAGTATTTGAACACTCAAAAAATCGAATTGATGGGTCATACGCCATACAGTCCTAATTTGGCATCCAGTGACTTCTTTTTGGTCCCGAACATCAAGAATAAATTGCGTGGACAACGATTTTTGTTGGCAGAAGAAGCCATTGATGCCTTTAAAAGACATGTTTTAGAGGTGTCTAAAGAAGACTGGAATAAATGCTTTGACAAATGGTTCAAACGGATGCAAAAGTGTATTGATCATAAAGCAGAGTATTTTGAAAAACAATAAAGCAGTTTTCAATCATAAATTACTTTATTTTCATTATTAGGCTCAAAATATAAATAGTGCCCCTCGTATAGCAAAGTCACTAACTAAAGGGCAGTGGTAATGTATAGGTCGCACTAGGAAAGTACAGCGATGAACAGCATTTAGTGAAACACATTCCTATTAAAAGATTAGAACAGCTGACAAGCACGGGGGGTTGCGTATGCACCCGTCAGTGTTCCAGTGATAATCTTAGGACAGACTGTCAGTACTTTATAAAATCGTAATTATATCTTTTTTTAACTTGCTCCCTTAAAAGCTTTCTGGATAATTTCGTATATGTGTTTAAATTGATTCATCTTTTGGTCAGCATTTTTCTCTTGTTCATAGTAAAATCAGAACCTGATTCAAGCTTCTTATTTATTAGATTATTATGTAACGTAGAAACATTTTTGATATGGTTGAATATTTATCCCTTCCTTTGTGTATGGAAGTCTTCGAAATGATGTCATTCTGCGTCTTACATGCCTCACACTAGACGAATTTCTGCAGTCGGAATATTGTAAAAACCACACGGAAATCGTCCGCTAATTCTTCGAGCATATGGGGATTTGTTACAAAAGCTTTATGTTTAAGTATTCCCTGCAGATAATAATTACATGGGTTTAGATATTTTATTTATTTATGGATAAATAAACTGCTGTGTTCCTTTACGTCCCATTCCATATTGGGCGTGAAAGACCGGTAATTTTGCTCAGAGACCTCTTTATCAAGCTTGAGGTTCTTTTACGTGCCGTAAATCTACGATACGGGACCACCGCCTTTGCTTCCCTTACGAAGGAAACCATGCTAAAGAATTTTATGCCCCGAAAAATCCAGCGCCCTCCCCCGGGTTTGAGCCCGCGACCTCGGGAACCAGAGGCTAGCATGGTAACCACTATACCATGGAGGACGAGCGGGTTTAAATCTGGAGAGGCCACTCACTTGTCATAAAAACACGTTGGGTTGTGAGTCAGTGATTTTTTTGGACTTCCTTCCATAACAGTTCCTATCTCGTCTGTTTTCGTCCATTTGAACTTATGATTGTGGCAAGTAGATAAAAGAATACAGTCGTTTAATATATATATATATATATAACTGGGCAGAAGAATAGGTATAACTAGGCTTTTTATTTTCAAAATTTCAGCTCCGGTAACGGCAGGTTTTTTCGCGCGCGCCATAAGACATTCTGACCGCACGCGCGAAGCTAACTACGGATCGGCGGATGGGGCTAATGGCCGGTCCTTTCAGAACAATAGCCCATTATGTGCGTTTCAGAGGATTCCTTTGTGCCGTTGCGAGTAGGTTCCTCTTCTAGAATATTTAAGTATTTCACTTTGTGTCCGGCGATAATTTACACAGTAAGGGGAGTTCGGTTAGTTAAGAAGTTACGAATTTAAGTGCAGTCAAGTAGTCGAAGAGTTTGGACAGGTACAAGTGGTCATCACCAAGTGCAGTTCAGTTGAGAGTTGTCACTCAGCAGTTCAATTGTCCCATTCCATGGATCAGTTGTATTATGTACCGAGTGCGCTTCAAAAGCGTCTCAAGTTTGTGCTACGCTGAGCACAGATGTCAAAGTGTGTTTAGCAGCACACCGTGTTCTCAAGTTTTACATCTTCACAAATTAAACTTATGCAAAACCTACTATTAAAATAAAACAAAACCTAGGAAAATTCATAGATTACAAAACACCCTATAATACGACGACCGACTGTCCCACAAAAATTAATAAAAGGGTTCATTTTGTAAGGGAAATAAATGTTTTGTACCAACGAATTACGAGATGTGTTATAAGGAACTTTGTGATAGGTGTTGTATTATATTTCGACTGTTGATGAGCCGAACTTGAATTAGTTGCAACCACACGTATGGTTAAAAGTTTCCAGTAGCCTTCGCCCCAAATAAAAATATTAACTTTGTAATTTGATTGTTTCTTTAAATATTATATATTTATGTTTGCCTTAGCTGCGTCAGCATTATTGTTAGAGACATGGATTTCTTTGCAGGGAGTAGTGCGGCTAAGAATGTAGGCTTACACAGATTATAATTTGTACTTTATTACATTTATTAATTCTTTAAACGTATAAATAACACTTCACTGATATAGAGAGCTGTGAGATTCTTTTATTAGTTAGTTGTACCTTTTAACACGTAAACTATTTTCGTCTCACACTGGATACGTATTAAACTTCTCGAGGACGCGATCCGCGTCTGGTTAGTAACGCTGTCTACTAGCAACTGACTTCTGAATTTGTACAATTTGGCCTATTTCAGTCTCTGATTGGCTGATACTACTCCAACAGAATACTTTCATTTAACTTAAGCTTTTTTCTGGTTGTTGATTGGTTATTTTATAAACATTATTATTGCTCCAATAATTAAACCTTTATACTCATTATCGTCTGAAGATTACCTCATTGTTACCGCATTGTTAGCAATTTTAACTTATTATTCTCACAGCTCCTACATTATTAAATTACATAATACATTCACATAATATTATTGAACATGTACATAATAATACTAACATTAACACAATGACTGTTACATACGTTTTAAATATTATATTGTACACATATTGCTTTAAGGCAGCTGTTATTCAATTTTATATTATATAATTTGACTGAAATCATTTATTTGTTAAAAATACTGCCTCAACTTCATAGCTTCTAATTGAGGCAGATGTAAATATATGAACACACACTTTAATTTCTGGAAACGACAAAGAACTTCTACATCTTCAAACCAGTTAAAGCGGTTTCTCTTTGAAGATCAATACAGTTCTCAGCCTGCGACTTCTACCCATATAAATCAAACCCTGCATTCCGTTCTTGATTATTCTATCTCGCTGTTCTAAGAGATTTTCTCTTCTAACTTAAAATGGAACCAAATTACATTTCATTAGTGGAAATTACTGGCCCATTTACGCATTAAGCGACGAAATTGTCTAATTTCTTTTATCTCTTTCAGGATAATCATTCACATTAAAAACAAGAAGGAAGTTAAAACTTATAGAACCTTCTGCTGCGTTTTAAATTACAATTAGTAGTCAGTGATTATATTAAAATACTTTTAGGTTATATATACCTCTTCAAACCGTAGTATATTCTTAGGTCTGTCCAGGGTTTTAAAATTAGTAACTATGTATAAACAAAGGTTCCTGTTTATCATATATAATTAAATCTCGCAACTACTGATATTTGTCTAAATGTTTCGTATTGAGATGTTTCACCACATAATTACATAACTAATGCACTCTCTATGAGGTTCTATGTGAGCGGAGGGAGATAATACAGCGGTCGTAAAAGGTACTTGGGTGCGGGGATTTTCTTGAAACTTTTCGTGTCACATTCTTCGAAGATGCTGAACTTAAAACAAAATTTGATATTTAACCGACGTTTGGTTTTTGAGTTACGCTGCTCATACACAAACACACACACACACACACAAAAGGATTTTTTTTCGAATAAAAAGCCTTATATGGATACAGAGAGCCTCAAAATTTCTATTTCCAATGAAACTCCTATCCGAGTTTTGGTTGAAATGCATTACTTCCTCTACTTTTGGGATACATGACTGAGTTTTGAAGTGAAAATGACAAAATTTTGGAATGTATAATATTAAAAAGTTGTGATAATTATTGGACTAAAAGCAAAAGTATTTGTACTTGCTCCCGGAGGTTCTGTCTCCAAGATATTGAAGCTATAGTTTCATAAATGTTCAGGGATTTTTCCTCCAAGCAGAATTAGATGACTGTCTATAATTAAAAAGTGGAACAAAACTGCAGAATCAACTTTTATCGAGTACTACTGGACAGGGGAAGAAATTTTTTCTTCAATCAAATGTCGGCTTATTGATTTTAAATTTGCCAAAATGGATCTTAAATGACTACTTTCAGTCCTTCTTCCCTTAGTATTATCGTGAAAATTCAACATCATTTGGGGATTAAAAATTAGGCATTTCTTTTATAATGCGTACCTTTTATTTTGTGTAAATTTTTAAAGTTTGGCTAAAAATATAAGGTTTCACCAAGAAAAACTACTAAAACAAGAAAATAAGAAAATAAATAGTTACAATAAAATAGCTGATATGCATTCATATATAGTGTAAATTAGATTTTTAGACATTTATAAACTGTTTTTAAACTCGGAGATTACAATTTGTACGATAAAAATGTACCTGAGCCTAATAATGTTCACACGTCTGTGTTATATAAATATTTTATTGACGCAAGTGAATCACTCTGGCCAAACATTTTTTCACGGTCCATCATTTCTAAAAGTCCAGGAAATTTTTAAACCGCCCGTACACTCCGTTTTAATCCCACTCGATCCTTTCTGTATGTGTTTTTTCTCAGTTTTATATTTTTGCGCATGAAATTTATTCCTTACATTTCTGTTTTGCTCTAAAGATACAAGCATGCATTTTATGGTTTCTTTATACGTTGACTCACAAAAAATTAATTTGTTCAGAAAAAACAATAAAAGATATAACAGTAACAACCTCATAAAAACAAAAACTTATTTATCTACAACTAATAGTATGAACTTCAATAAAATATTTACATTTATTTTCATTGTTCTAAGGTATTAGAAAATGTCACTATCATAATTCTCTGCCAAGTTTAAATGCACATTGCAGTTGTAGAAAATTTACATTTTTCCCTAGTTAAGTACATTTAGTTGTATTATAATTATCACAAGCTATTTGAGTTTGAGCTTTGAACCTTCGAACAGTCACTTCTTTATTTATTTATACTAAGTGTGCAAATTTTGAAGTGAAATGCTTTAAAATTAAAAAATTCATTCCATACCCCTTAATATTGTGATGAAGAATGTCACGTTATCTCTTTAACACAGCAATTAATACCAGACGTCACGGACGATGGCAATGTCATCTATATATGACACGACGACGCCACCAGATGTTACGTACGATGGTAACGTCGCCTCTATTTGACACGGCGACGCCACCAGATGTTACGGGCGATGGTAAAGTCGCCTCTATTTAACACGACGACGCTACCAGGTGTGACGTAATAGTCACTTAGCCCAAATCAGCGCCTTTGCCAGAGGTGAGGGAGACGCAGCACAGAGATGACATCAAAGGTTGCGCAGCTGGATGGCTGTTGAAAGGGTAACACTATCAGACGTATAATTCTGCTTCCAAGAGAGGCTTTAATCTTTTTAACAACTAACCTAAACTGCGCATTACTTGAGGGAGAGAATTATACAGCTTGGGTTTTTACCTTGTAGGCGAAAGAAGTCCGGTGTTCCATCTTCGACGTGCCTAGGTTCCGAGCGGGCGGGAGTTGTAGCGCTTCTCACGTATGCAAGTGGTATCTCATATAGATGATGACTTAAGGTGGAAGTTCTCTGCCTTGACAGTCAGTCGGTAGAGCTGTGAATAAATCCTATCCTAGCTACTAGTTTTGTTGCATCTCAGGATATTTGGGTAACGTCGAATGAAGGGAATTTCTTAACGACTGGATTTACTCCAAATCAACAGAGTAATTGGAGCGGCTAGCAACTGTTCCTCTTTGAATAATAATGAGATATCTATACACTGTACATAAATCTTCCAACTAGTTTTAATATTGCGATTGTTTTATGTAGCTACGTATGAATGTGTGTGTGTCGAGATCTGGAGCGGACCTCCTTTTTATACCTTGCTACTATGACGCTAGTTTTCGCGCCCTTTCAGCTAACCACTGTTTAGATTGGTTACTTACTTAGCACTTTGTGAGAAAGAAGTCATTCAGTTTTGTAAGCGAGGATTCTGTCTGACTTCTTTGTATTTCTGTCTCCCCCCACACCTCCTGTTTATTTGTCTTTCTATTTCCTTACTTCTTCTCCAACTACTATAAGCCGTGCTGTTCCTGGAATTGCTCCTCTATAACTATCTCTGTCTCTCCTAGGACCTCTCTCTCTACTAGTCGCAACTTTTGGCAAATCCTGTGTTCATTAATGTACGTCGTTGGTGAACTTTAGCCCGGCCACTCTGAAAGTTTTGAGAATGGACAACAATGATTAGTAGTAACCAAAAGCTGCTTTTCTTATCTTCAGATTGAGGTTCAGATAGCAACATGAGCTAGTCAGGGCGCGCTCTAACATGTGCTTCGTTATAACCGCGTGTGTATGTATAGCAGTTGTTGCTACGCCATACGGTAGGATGGATCTCAAGCGAGAGCATTTCCATGCTATGATTTTCTATGACTTTAAAGTCGATTTAGGGGAGAGAGAATGCCTTGAAAGACTTCATCGTGTGTTTGGGGATCTTTATCCTTCAAAATCCACCATTTATTGAGGTATGCAGAATTTAGAAGAGAAAGAAACACCCTCGAAAATGAAGACCGAGCAGGACTGCCGGCTAAAGCAACAATGGATGAAAATGTGGTGAAAGCAGAGCGTATGTTGCGGGAAGATCATTGTTGCACATATGGTCAGATTTGAAGTGGATTATATTTGTTGGTAGTTGGAAGATGCTTCATGTTTATCTGCACAACGTATGGGAGCCAATTTGTCGCGGTCACTTCGTGTTATCTATTGTTGGGCGCCTGTTATCATATTAGTACTTTGAATGTTGGGTTCATTGTCCTCCGGCTAGCTATTATTATTATTAAGTCGAGCATATCTCTTGATCAAGGTGTGTAAACGGAAAGGATCTGTTACTCAAAGATAACACTGATAAATGAATTTGTTTTTACACTTTTATTATCGTCACAATTAATTAAGTTCACATATTGACTCTTGATATACGCCAAACTGAAACTGTTATATTTTCTAATATCACTATAATCACTTATTTACTGCACATTATTAATTCGCGTGTTTCACATTTATAACAAACTTTAAGACGCGAGAGATTCTGTAGAATTGCGACGTGTAACTCGCGAACGATTCTGATGAACTAAGCGACGTTTAACTTCTGAATGATTCTGTTGGACTCAGCGACGTGTAACGCGTGGATGATTTTGTTGAACTGGACAATACTTGACTCTGGCTTTAGCTTTTTATACTCCCACACCCCGATATGCCTAAAGATTATAACCGAGCTGCTATTGGTTAATAAAACGCGCCAACATTAGCGTCTATTTTTATATCCAATCAAAATTACGAACAAAAATGCTCTAGGGAAGAAATTTCCGCCATTTCTAAGAAAAGCGCGCCAATCTGATTTAATTTGCTTGTCTCTAATAATTGATAAACAACTCACCCCCTTGCTCATTGTTACCCGCTCTTACTGTCAGTTTCAGTGAGGCCGTGTAAACTTATTTCCTAACAATGCTTATAATTAACAAACATCTCAAATCAATGTCATACAATAATGCTTATTTACACTACAATCACTCTGGCATTTACATTATTGTGATACAAATTACTGCCACAGATTTAAGAAGCCCTAAATATTGAAACATCAGCAGTGAAAGCAATTCTAAACGGAAAAACTTGACGCCAGGAAGCTCTGCAGTCGTTGGATCCTCCACCACCTCACAAATAAGCAGAAACATGCACGTGTGCAATGGTGCTAGGAAATGTTTGAAAAATTCAGTGGAGGAAGATCCAAAAACATATTTAACATTATAACTTGCGACGATAGCTGGATTTAGCAGTATGATCCAGAAACTAAATGATACTTGTTGGTCTGGGTCTTCCCAGGAGACGATCCTTCAAAAAAGTGAAGCGAACGAGGAGTGTTGGCAACTTTTCCTTTTTCTCAGCAGGTGGCCACGTTGTGATGATATCATTTCAGGGTCCAAAGACTGTTACTGCCAGATTGTGCACCAAAAAATGTCTGCCACAAGTGTTCAATTAATTTAAAAAATAATGTCCTAAAACTGGTCTGCGTGGATTTTTTGTTTTGTTTTATTTTTTGTACCATGCCAATACCTCTACCCAGACTACATAAGAAACAACCCAATTTCTTCAGGAGTCAGGAATAAGATATTTGACCCATCTTCCCTACAGTCTATATCTCGTACCATGCGACATTTTGACATTCCCCAAAATTAAAGAAAAAATTTCAAGCCAGGATTTGAGTCACCTAAAGCCGCGGTAGCTGCTTACGAAGAATGTATTTGCACTACCTTCAAAGAGCATTTGAAAAATGGTTTGAAAGAATGAGAGGTATATAGAATGCAATGGAAAATGTTTTTAAAAAGAATGAAATGATCAGAGCAAAATTTTTAATATTTTATTGCGTCCATTGTCAAAACATTTGGAGTAACAGCTCGCTTCTTAAGTAATTGTAATTGTTCCTTATACGTGTCTACATTTTATGGTAAAAGTAATTGTACAGTACTATGTTGCATCATTAGTTGTATTCCTATCTTGATTACTTTTTTCGGTTATTTATATTGCTTGCCCCGTCGGCCAACGGCGGAATTGTAAATTAACACAAAATATATTTGAAGAGCTGACCACCACAGATTCCTGCTGGGCAAGTGATCGACCGACCGTCTAAAACTCTTTAAGTTTAAATACGCGGCCGGAATGCTGATTAGTGCCTAGCTAGTACTGACGTATGTGTATTTCAGCATAATAACCCGTATGTAAAACGTGAGATGACCCTTCCCCTAAAAATCATACACTAAATCACTTCTTACATAAGCATACTGAAAATTACTCGCAATAATTCTAAAGCCAATTTCATGGATTTACTTAAATTTTGTCCTGAAGATCTCGAACTTCATATCCCTTTAAAACAAAAGTATAACATCACATGATAGTAAGTAATAAGACTATGTAATAAACGTACTGAGTAGAGAAAGTCATGTAATTGTAACGCATCCTATGGCCCCTTTTCTGTAGCAAACCAACAATGGTGTCTTGCACAGGAATTTTACTGCGCGGTTCGGCAGGAAGCCGATAAAGCATTCAAACCCTCCAAACAGCGATATTTCACTTGCACGCAGGTTTATCACTGTGGCGGGAGGTAGGCAACAGCTTCCTGAAGCGATTTGTAACTAGAACAGCTTTTGTGTTAACCGACATGTTTTGTCTTGTACCTTCCTGGTTTTCTTCGAGCACGTCACCAAGCTTCCTGCTCATTTCTTTCTTTCCCTTTTCAGTTAGTTTCCTGCGGTACCAACATCTTCGCGCTTTGTTTCTCCCCAGACGCCCGTTTCTTTCAGACTTTTGTTTTCCTCTCTAGCCTGTATTATTAGAAAGTTTTCTCTTGTATTTTCTTCACTGCGTAGGGAAGATTATATCTGCCTCTATCCACCACAAAAAAGCAGCACAAATGTGAAATTACATCCCATGAAGATACATCTTTGTTGTCCTTAATGTGATTTAGGATCAGATGTTTCCTTTTGGGGGCCCTTTTCTGCAGTAATATTTAGAGATAGCGTAATTTGTGACGATAAGCGAAATGACATTTAGTTCACCAGAAACCGGGCAGTAACGTTACGTATTCTCTAGCTGTATGCGGCCGACATAACTGAAGTTTATATGAAGTAACCCATCGAGTTGGAGTCGTGATAACGCGTAAAAATAAAATAAAAATACCGAAAATGTTTTCTTTTAAATGTATTGGATGCGGGTTATTTTTTTAAACCTTAGTGTGGCATCCTTGGAAGGCCTTTCGTATTTTTCAAAAGTCTTTATTTAGTTAAGCTGGTCACAGACACATATATTCATTATCATCTTCAAACAACCCGTTCCATTTTAAAATAGAAATTACTAAAAATATAATATAACAAGTTAAATTCTTCATATATCTATGTTGTGTAATTGGCAATACAAGAGAATTAGACCAACATAGGAAAATCAATATTTTAATCAAATATGTGAGACAATTAGAAGAACCTCACAAAAAGAAAACTCGAAAAGATATTGTTCTAATATCTTATGAATTTTTTGCAGTCGCATCTCTTGTTTATGAATCAGAATGCTGGAGTAAACAAAATAATCGGATATGTTACACTCACATGTCTTGCTCTACTCTTGTACAAACTATTTTTACAAACGCTTATTCTCCATATGCCTCATGTTAATCGAGATATCATATGTTTAACATACTTTCATGACAAATAATATGTTTATCTTGAATTTTCTGGAAATGTCTCCAAAAGTATACTTCATTGTGAACGACTTTTGCATAACTGTAAACCATAAGATATAGACAAAATTTTACTACACAAAAATGTAGATCGCGTTAAAGTACACAATTTATGTCATATAAATTTTATTTGTTGAGTGAACTATTTTTGAGATATTGCTTGTTATTCCCTTAAATTTTCAAATACTTATACTTTTTCTCAAATGGGAATTCGTTATTCATTTTTTTTGTCCCGCTAATGCAAAGAGAATGGAATACTCCACATAGCAACCAGCTCTTAAAATATTTGACTATCGCTTAAAGCCTACCAATTCCCCTTGCATCTACAAGAAAATTAGCAATAAGATTAACATCTCGATACCTCGATTAACATGAAGCATATGGAATATAAGCGTTTGTAAAAATAGTTTGTACAAGAGTAGAGAAAAGCATGTCAGTGTAATACATCGGATTTTTTGTGTAGTACGCTTTCGTCTATCGTTTAGCGTTTAGCGTTTAGCGGTTGTACAAGATTATACAAAACTTCTTCCAATTGAAGTGGACTTCACAGGCTATTCCTTGAAAATTCAATATGTACAATTTATTTGCCTAAATATCTTTAACATATTGTATTTTAATCAAAATCGTTAGATCCATTTTTTAGAAAATAAAAAATTTCGAAAAATTTCCGTACAAAGGGTAGTTGAAGTGTGAGGATTTTATTAAAAATCTTAATGACATCCTTGAAAAGTGTTGAGTCTAAATACCAATTTTGGTGTATATCCGAATTTTCGTTTCTGAGTTATGATGTTCACAGCACACACATATAAGAACCTTTTTCTAAAAATGCTTTATTTGGAATCAGAGTGCCTCAAAACATGTATTTCTGTGAAATATCCGTAACGAATCTTTGGTTGGAATACAATCCTTCCCCTACCTAATACAATACAATACCCTACAATACTTCCAATACGTAGTAGAGAAAGTAAATCATTATACAACATATAATAGGGAATAGGAATTTTGGTACCGGGAAAGCAAGTAAACTCGCGATGGTATTTGGTTGCTAAAACACAGATGGTAAATTGTAACACCTTTACACTTTAAAGATTTTGGGACGAATAAATGTGAGTGGTATAAAAGGAATCAAAACGTTAATTATTTCTAACCCAATCACTCATCTAAACCCATGCTGAGACAACAGGAATCAAAGGTGAATCAAATTAGGCAAAGCAACAATTAATATTGGTAGATATAAAACAAAAGTTTCGTCGAAAAAATACCCTTAACTTTGAACAAATTTCCACCAAATTTTATATTCGTTGGCTAATATTGTCGTGGTTAAATTGAAAGGGTGAGAGACGCTCAAGTTGGGCGCATCCACCAACTGTTACGGCGAAATTGAAGGGGGCGAAACATTAATATTAAAGTAACGTTAACGACAATACCGCGACAAAAGCTTTCCAACTCCTATATATAAAATCACAAGACCATAATTATTACATATTTGTTTATATATAAAAGTGAAGGGATTTAAAACGTTTTGTGTAGTTTGAAAATTACCTTATCTGGGGTCATAATGTATCTTTTTCCAAATTTCCAGGTCCAAATGCACTAAATAAAACTGAGAAGATGGTTTGTTGTATTGTTATTTGCCCCACGCTTTGGAAGCCAATTTGAAGAAGGTTTGTTGCTGCTTCATATGGAAAGTCAGTTTGAAGAATATGTATTTTATTTCGACTGTTGGGGAGCCGAACTTGAAGTAGTTGCAACCGCACGTATGGTAAAACGTTTGCGGTAGCCTTCGTCCCAAAAATGTACTTCTCGGTGGCCTTTGCTCCAAAATATTTAAAAAATATTAACTTTGTAATTTTGACTGTTTCTTTAAATATTATATATTTACGTTTGCCTCGACTGCGTCAGTATTTATATTTTTTAGAGACATGAATACCTTAGCAAGGAGCGGTGCGACTGAAGAATGTAGGCTTACACAAATTATAACTTTACATCAGTCCTTTTATTAATGCTTGACACGATTTAAATAACACTTCACTGATATAGAGAGAGAGAGAGCGAGCTGTGAGATTTTTTTATTAATTACTTGCACTTTTTAACACGTAAACTATTTTTGTCTCACACAGAATACGTATTAAATTTCTCGAGGACGCATCTCGCGTCCGGTTAGGAAAGCTGTCTACAAGCAACTGACTTCTGAATTTGTAAATTTTGCTCCATTTAGTTTCTGATTGGCTAATCCTAGACCAACAGAATACCTTTATTTATCTAAACCTTTTTCTGGTTGTTGATTTGCTATTTTTATAAACTGTCACAAAAACTACATTATTGCTTCCAAGAATCACAAGTAGCATTATTAGACTTTCAATTTCATTATTGCCTCAAGGTTACCTCATTGTTAGCAACTTTTAACCTATTATTTTCACAGATCCTACATTATTAAATTACGTAATACATTCACATAACATTATTAAACATGTATACAATAATATAAACATATACAATTACTGTAATATACACTTTTTATATATTGTTAGATACAAAAATTGCTTTAAGGCGGGCTGTTATTGAATTTATATTACATAATTTGACTGAATCATTTAAGTGTTAAAAATATTGCATCAAAAAAACTAACGTGTTTGTATATTCATTCCAGTACCAGTAATAGTATACAAGTTACATTTATGGCGTAGTCTTCTCTTTAAAGAAACGAACACGAACTGCGTGTAACTGTTTCTGTTGGTGCATGTAAACGACAGCCCAGTTATTTGAAGATATAAATGAAGATTTCTGTCTGATACATGGATAGCTAAAATTTATAGCAGCCATAATGACGAAAACATTTGTTAGAATCCCCCGCTTTTTCCGCCGTCCGTTCTCATTAATTATCTCCAAAAAATGTGTAGGGTGTTTGAAAAAGGGACCGGAGAAGGGAAAGGGACGTGGGGTGTGAAGTGTGCTGCGCTGGCAGAAAAGGGAGCGAGGGAATGCAAATGAAACAGAAGGAAGGGTGCTGATATATTTAATAGGCAAGGAATTTCACAAAATTGGTACTCCTGATAGCGTTGAAATGTTGTAGAATGTAATTAGCAAGATCTGCTGACGTGGGTTTTAACTTACATTTGTCCTTCCAACTTCAATTACCTCTGCAGTCTCTTGTTTTAATATTTCTAGTATGTAACCTATACCAGATTCATTAATTGACATACTATAGCATTGACGTAATATAATAGTTTATTATTTAAGACATTATGCCACTGTAATTAAACAAGAGCACTTTGCAGAAACATTAATTTTGAACGCAAAAGCAGATATAAAAAATCTGATGATTTACATTCGCATGACTTTCCCTATACGTTAGTGCTTATTGTGGGTATACAAATTATTCTTACGAAAGTTTATTTTGCCAATTTGTTCACTTTAAACTTTCTGTAAACAGCTGCATTACAACTTTCGTTATAAATGCAAAGGGAGTAGCGATAGTCAAATGCTTTAGAGCTGGACACTATACGCTGAGACAGTATTCTTAACACTTAAATGATTTCAGTCTAATTATATAATATATAAAATTCAATAACAGCCCGCCTTAAAGCAATATGTGTATATAACAATATATAAAAGTGTATATTACAGTCATTGTATATGTTTATATTATTGTACACATGTATAATAATTTTATGTGAATGCATTACATAATTCAATAATGTAGGAGCTGTGAGAATAGTAGGTTTAAAGTTGCTAATAATGAGATAGCCTTGAGGCAATAATGAGTAAGAAAGTTTAATAATGCTACTTGTGATTCTTGGAAGCAATAAAGTAGTTTTTGTGACAGTTTATAAAAATAGCAAGTTTTAGTGAGATTCTTATAGATATCTCAATAGTTCCTAGCCCGTGATCTTACAGACAGTTAACGAGTCAACACTTGGTGACGAAAATCTGATGTCAGATGGCACAATAATCACTTACTGAGTATCGCTCTCTAATTATGTTTGATGTAGATGTAGGGGAAAGGTCCCTATATTGAACCGCTTGAGCCTAATTAGTAAATAATAATTATAATTTCAAATAAAAATTTTCAGAAACACAGCGCTAAAGTGACAAATTCTTACGCTATAAATATCCTCTACACAATTTAAAATTAATACAATTATCAAGTAAATAACATTTAAAAAGTGAGATGGTGTAAATCGGTTCAAATTAGGAACGTGGTCCTTAAATTGAACCACACGTGTCTTAAAATGAACCACATACTTTTAAGTTTAAAAGTATTCTTATTAATAGATAATACACAATATTTTATTGTACATTCAAAACAAATGTGCTATCAGCAACAAAAGTAGAGCCCAAAATTGTGATAAGAATAGCAATTTCCTTGAAAATGTTGAATTTTTATATAATGACAATCACTTGGTTTTTGTAATAGGTATTATTTGCAAATATAGAGTTTTTAGTAATTTTTACTCTCATACAGAAGAGTCCAATTATACACAGTCTTCAAAATAAAACACTTTTTTCTTGTCACTAACTTTTGCACACTTTTGGTGAAGCCATATCCTACAACTCACACACTGGATCATGTCCATCATTTCAGAAAATTCACATATTCATGTCATCCACTCTTTTTAACATGATTTATTTAACTTAGCATATTATTTGGATATTTATTCACAGGATATACTATTCACAGTTGAGCAATCCTAGAACTTCAATAGGTTGCCTAAATTGGGCCAGTTCAATATAGGGTTCAAACAGTGGTACAGTTTACGAGCCACGCCATTTTGGAAGCTTTAGCATCTATATGACAAGGAGAGACACTGCTTGAAAAAACGTATGCATGAAAATTGTTGCTAAATAAACACTTTATATCATGTAATACATACATGTATATAGATTTACTCAAATTTATCTATTTGGTCCTATAAGCTTAGCTAGATGAGTCAAATATTACTTCAGAAGCACCAAAAGCACACAACACTTCATACAACTGAAACCACAGCTCAGAAATCAAAGTCAACAACTCCAAGCATTCATAGCTGTACACGCCACGCTTCTGCTAGGATTATGGTGCCATCTGTCGAACAGTTTGGAAAATATTGGAGCGATTCAATTTAAGAGGCGGTTCAAATTAGGAACCTCTCCCCTACATACGAAAGCTTGTACCTGTAAACTGCTAAACCTACATTTAATTGAATGTTTTTTTTTATGTTTACGTAATTCAGTGTGCGCTGTCCTATTACAATACATAACATCTAGTTTTTTAGTTTGCCTTATACTTGGGTTTAATTTTCTTTTGAGTTGTCTTACACTCCACTAATCTTCTCTAAAGACCCGATATCAAATTCGGTTGTTTACTTTCTCTACTACGTATAGTAAGTAGAGGAAGTATTGCATTCCACCCAAAAATTCCATACCAAGATTTCACCGGAAGTACATGTTTTGAGGCCCCGTGAATAAAAGAGAAACATTTTTACAAAAATGTCCGTGTGTCTGTCTGTGTATATCCGTGAACAACATATCTCAAAAACGAAAAGTTCGACTAACAATAAACTTGGTATTTAAGAGCGACAAAGATGCGACACGAAGATTTTCAAGAAAATCCTCTACCCCAGAACTTCCCATTGCATGAAATATTTTTTGAACATTTTAAATGATCTTAACGAATTTGATTAAAATATCATATATCTAAGATAGTTTAATAGCAAATTAAACATATACGTTGAATTTTCAAGGAATATCCCTATTGGTCCTCTTCGTTCTGAATGACCTTTGCACAACTCATGAACCGTTAAGAGATATACAAAATGTTACTACACAAGAAATGCAGATCTCGTTAAAACACAATTTACGTCACACATACATTTTTTTGTGGAGTGAAATATTTTCAAGATATTCCTTGTTATTTGTTTGAATTGTCCAATAGTTATAATTTTTCTCAAATGGAAATTCCTTATTCGTTTTTTTATGTCCTGTACATGCAAAGAGAATGAAATGCCCCACATAGCAACCAGCTCTTAAAAGATTTGACTATCGCTTAAAGCCTGCCATATTCCCCTTGCATCTACCAGAAAATTAGCAATAAGATAGTTTGTGCAAATGTTTATCTGAATTAAAATGAAGTAGATTGGTTATAAGCGTTTATATACATGGTTTTCACAGGAGCAGAGAAAGCCATGTTAGTGCAACACAGCTGTTTGAGGGGTTAAAATCTGATTTAGACACTGTAAATTTTATTTTCTGGGGCAATGTGTTATTACAGACGAAATAATACGTATCTGTAAGAGATAATTTTTGTTTTATTTTTAGAGACTTCAGAGAATTTTAAGAGATTTACAGCAGACAGAAATAAAGCGTAGAATGTCTCAAATATGATACAACTAACCGTCACGAGTTTCAGTCGTTCATAGATCGAGAAAAACATCGGAACCTTGTGTATCATCATGATACAGGGACAGTAGAAGATAAAAGGTAATCAGTATATGTCTTGTATTCACTTCATTTGGCAAATTTGTTGACGAATAAGGCTATTTAGATATTAGCCTGAAAATAAAAATACCACTTTTAGTATGTCTGCACATGCAAAACACCGTCTTTGAGTCCAGTTGTTCCTGAGGGAAGCACGAGGTTAAAGCAGGTTTCATTAGCTGAACTGCAATCTAGCGGCAAGTCTTGAGTTCCTCAATGCTGAACGTGTTTGCTTCACCATTTGAATGACGATAGGTAGGTAGTGAGCGTTTTTTTTTCACGCATGGGAGATACTTAAAATCTCTGTAAAAATCGAATTTTTACTTTCTCTACTACGTGTATTCCACCTAAAAATTCGATATCGAAATTTCACCGGAAATACACGCTTGGCCTACTGAATATAAAAGCTTATTTTTATGGAATGGTCCGTGGGTGCGCGTCTGTGAACAGCATAAATGAAAAACGAAAAGTTAGATTTATGTTCTTTATTTAGATTGTATGATAACTAAAAATGAAATAATAATTTAAGATGTTAAAATTTAATTTTTATTTTATGAAAATTTTTGTTGTTATTTAATGGCTTAACAACATTAAATGTTTGGGGATTTTATATAGTTTTTGTATTAATAATTGCTGCCCTCACATGACTTTCTCTACTCTTGTACAAACTATTTTTAAAAACGCTTATTCTCCATCTACTTCATGTTAATCGAGATAAACATTTGCAGACTCTATCATATTGCTAATTTTCTTGTAGATGTAAGGGGAATATATATTTACAAGGGCAATATAGAAATACAGTAACCTTTAAGCATATACATATCTCTTAATAGCTGGTTACTAGGTGCAGCACCATTCCTTTTGCCAGAGATTAATACTTTTTGCATATCCAAGACAAAAAAAAATGAATAACGAATTCCCATTTGAGAAAATATTGTAAAATTTAAGGGAATAACAAGCAATATATCGAAAATGGTTCACTCAACAACAAAAAATGTATGACATAAATTTGTATTTTAAAGCGATCTACATTTTTTGTGTAGTAAAATTTTGTCTATCTCTTATGGTTTACCAGTTACGCAAAAGTCGTTCACAATGAAGAATACTTTTTGAGACATTCCCAGAAAATTCAAGATATACACTTTATTTGTCATGAAAATATCTTAAACATATGATATTTTAATCAAAATCGTTAGAGCCATTTTTGAGAAAATTAAAATTTTTGAAAAACGTTGCATGTAAAGGGTAATCTGGGGTGGGGGGATTATCTTAAAAACTTTCGTGTCGCATCTATGGAAGATACTGAACCTAAATACCAAGTTTGGTGTTTATCCGACTGTTCGTTTCTGAGTTATGCTGTTCACAGACAGACACACACACGGACATGTTTCCAAAAATGTTTTTTTTTGGATTCGGGGGGTCTCAAAACATATATTTCCGGTGAAATGTCGGTATCGAATTTTTGGGTGGAATACAATACTTCCCCTACTTACTATACGTAGTAGAGAAAGGAAAAACTAGAGACTTTTAGAACATCCAATTTATTTCAAGTAATCTCCTTTGTGATATAAGCCATTTCTGAGATATCCGTTATTGAAGGTTCAAACTGTTCATTTATTACTCATTATTTTAAGTACTGTCTACACTTGTTTCTCGTGATTGCGTGCAATCGGTATGTAATTTTAAGGTAAAGTATATATTCACTTCTTAAATATTTAACTATCGCTGTTCCTTTTGCATTGTAACGAAATCTGTAATATAGCCATTTCTGTAAAGGTTATTTGGATTGAAATGTAGTTTTAGAAAAATAAACCTTAGTAAGAATAGTTTGCATACCCAGTAATAAGCGATAGAGCACAGAGAAAGCCATGAGAATGTATGACATCAGATTTTTAACTATATCATGTGTTTCGTGAATGATACTAATAATATTATTACCAACAAGTACCTGATCACTGAATGGGGTTTAGGCTCAGAAAGCCATTACTGACACTTAATAATCCCATTATTATAATTCCCAATCTATATTCCTACCTTTAAGGCCCGGTTTCACAGTTTAGGCTTAAGTCGAACCTTTACTAAGCTACGGACGCAGCTTAAACAAAACTTAAGCTTTGGTTAAAGCTTTGCGAGTTTCACAGTAGGGCAACCACGTTTGGCTTTACTGAGCGGAACAACTCCTCGGAACTTTAAAGTTGGTAACGCTTGCGCATGCGCATCGAGCGAATTCCCATCACTTGTTTATGGCGGCGCTGTTCCTAAAAGTAAGGTTTTATACGTTATTAAGATACACACATTAAAATGACAGAAAAATCAAAGCCAAAACGTAGTGCTACTTCACTTCTCAGAAATTTAGCATTCTGTTAGAAATTGTAAAGCAGTATAACCACATAATAGAGTGCAAGCAATCTGATAAGGTACTGTGGAGCAGGAAGAACCAAACATGGGGGAAAATTGCGGAGTTATTCAATACAAGGAGCGGAATAATATATAGAGATGCTACCGTGTTGAAGAAGAAATATGACAATTTGTAGAAAGTTACAAAAAAGAAATACGCCGATGAGAAATGTGCTATTCGGGGTACAGGTGGTGGTCCAGCTGTGCCATCGTTAATTACGCCAATCGACGAGGAAATAAAGGAATTAATTGGTGTCCAAATTGATGGACGTGAAACAATTTTCACAACCCTGCATGCTGTAGATTTTGGGACGTCGGAAAAATCTCCATCTGCAATTAGCATGCTTCCACTTGCATATAACCTCAACGTCAAAAGAAGCATCGCTTCTGACGAGAGGGCTTTGTTCCTGAAATATAAAGTAATAATACCTTATGAGCGATAAAATATATTATAAAGGTGTAAGAATAAATTTAATATTAAGTTTTACTTACCAGTCTGTTTTATGTTGAATTGCATCATCAATAATCTATAGTACCATAATCGCAGACTGTTTACTTAACCGAAACCTCTCGTAGAATTCTCGGTCATTCCATATGTGGAAATGATTTGGACGCATTCTAAACACTTTAGGCCGTCTTCTGTTGTGGATATGGCTTAAAATAATTTGCATTTCCTCGTCACTAAAATTTTCGTCCTCAGATAACATGGCGACTCCTTACCTTAAACCGCAGATATGTACGGTTTAAGTCGAGTCCCATATAATGTCGGCTTAGTGCTTGAACTACGCACTGTAAAACTCAGCTGTAGCTTAACTCTCCGGTTAAGCCCGATTCGAAGTTTAAGCTTATACTGTGAAACCGGGCCTAAGAGTGATTGTGCTTCCTACGTAAAATGCTGCAAATTGATGAGGATGCGTTTCTAGTTGTGTATCCACCCATACTACCTCAATAGGGGTCCATGTAGTAAGTTACAAAACATCACCATTAGCAGAACGTGATTTACTGATCGCGCACGTGTAGGTGCGGAATGACCCAGTATTTCTTTGTGATGCATACGTTATAATGCCTGAATATGCCTTTGAAGCTTCATTTCCTATTGTTTAATTTTTATATTCAACAAATCCAAGCTCGATTTCAATGCTTTTCTGTTAATAAAAAGGAATGTGACGTTGGTACAGAAAATACACAGCACAAACTATAATATTAAGGCATTGTTCCATAGAAAGTTGCTTCATTTATGTGTAACTCATATGTGGATGATTTGAAAGCAGTGTAGAAATAAAAAATGGTCAGTATCTAGAAGCCGGAATGATCACGGTCCAAATATTAACGTATATCTTACCTTCGTGTTATTCTTTTTGCCTCAAGTAGTAGATTTTATTTTGCGTCTAACATTTTAATTATTTTATCTGTATGTGTTATTTGGACCAATCTCGTAGCACAGTGTGCCCACCATTGGAAAAAATAAATGCATAACGAATGGAATTTGTGCAACATATTCAATACAGCCAACTTTTTAAAGTTAGGTGATCTGTGGATCTGTTACCCTCTTTGAATTAATGGATGGAAAAATGAGCTGAACTTTAATAAAAGGGGTCGAATATTTACCAAGCTGTTTACAAGTAATGCAAAAAAACCACAAATGTTCTTGGGAAAAATACACGTTGATTCATTGACAATGTCTGTAACTCTAATCGCATTAGTTTGTTAAATACGATTACGTTTTCACTCATTTGTCACTTTCTCGCTATCTTGCACTCTCTCCTTCCTTCTCCTCCTCCCTCTGTGTGTCTGTTCATGTATATCTAATTTTACCTCTTTATTTTCTATTTCTCCCTCATTTTCCAACTACCCATTTTCCTTCATGCACTTGCCATTACATCTATTTTCTTTTTTCCCTTAAAAGGGTGAAGTGACGTTTTGATAACATGTGATATAACTGCATATTCTTTGGCGTTAGTAAACATTACAATGCGAAGAAGATGGGGGAGGAGAAGAAGCAGAAGAAGAACAAGAGTAATGGTATTCATTTTGCCAGCTGTATGCTTTGTTTAGCTGTTACGCCTGTTTTACCTATGTTTATAGTATGTTATTTTGTGCTTATAGATGCATGAGAAGGAGGGGAGGAGTAGAGGAAGAAGAGAAGCATACTAAGTATTAATAATAATACGATATGTTTTATGAAGAGCTGTAACATTTGTACATTGGAGTATGCCTCCGAATAGATACTAACTTGGATGTTATTTAATGGTTATTATGAATTCAATTGCAATATTTGTTTACGATCGAGATTTGTTATTTCTTATGCAAGTGATATTTACGAATTATGTTGAATCATTTTATTTCAATACAGAAGGAAAATTAGTACTTAGAATTTCGTTTGTTAACTGCCTGTTTTAGCTGTTTCTGAGCAAAAGTAGATATACAGACAGTATTTAATTGTACATGTGGGTAAAATATTAATAAGATTTCTATTTTCAACAATATGGGGCTCCTGCTCACAAAAATGAATTGTAAGAGGCTTTTAGCCAATGAATGTCCAAATAAGTAAAGAGGACAGAGGGAATTTAATGAATGGCCTCCGGGACCTCGAATCTTATCCCGTTCTTTCGTTTTGGGGATTTTCTTAATCATATGACTTTTTTAAAAAGAACACTAGTACTTTTGATGACATGATTGTATTCTTTAGTGAGGCGTGCCAATATATTGACACCAATAAGGGACTGAAGATGTGTTAGAGTGTCTAATCTAGTCTACAACGGGGTGTAAATGCTGAAGATTAACAGTAAAAATTCACCAAAGTATATTAAAACGTTACGTGTTACTTCGTAAATCAATATTACTTTATATTAGGTATTTTTGCATATGTCGTAATACATTAATGCATACAGAGAAAGAGAGGGAGGGATAGAGAGAGAAAAAGACGAATATTTTAGGGTAGAATATCAAATTACAAATTCTGTGGAAGTTAACTGTGCAAAATTCGTCATATTGGGTGCAACGTGTGGATTTGTATCCAATAAATGACTAAATAAACAAATGTTTTAGTTTGTTACTTACATGTAGCTTGACTGGTTGTCCATTAATTTGTCAGTATATGTTATTTATGCTCTTTTGGATTGGTTTTTACCACCACTATGCTCTTTTTAAGTGTACATAACCTGATAGAAATACTGCCAAAGCTGGATATTTGAATTTTTGGCGTTTTTTTCCTTCTTCCAAACTACACATTCCAACGTATTTGTGTTTGTATTGTGGAACTCCTAGGTAAAGAAAACGACTTGTGTTTTAGTTGAAACTACGGGAAAGTGAAACCTTTTATTATTTGGAGCTGAAAATGAGATTTTGTTCGTTGGTACGCACCTGTGCGGTATTGCCTCCAGAAGAAAACAAACGTCAATGCGCGGCGCTAGGTAATGAAAGTGCCCGGGGAAATAACAGAATACTGCCGAGAGAGGTGGATGAAAAAATGACTGCCAAATAATTAATAAACCTTCTAGCGTACCATATTGCGAGCACAAGTGGCATAAAATATTTGCAATCTGGCATTATTTCAGGCTTCGTGACTCGGATACAGAAGTAGCATTTGGTGTTTCTGAAGAATTGCTCTGTGGTTAGGTTCTGTATGGTCC
Source organism: Deroplatys truncata (assembly GCA_030765065.1). NCBI lineage: Eukaryota > Metazoa > Arthropoda > Insecta > Mantodea > Mantidae > Deroplatys > Deroplatys truncata. Next base: position 164,742,245 of record CM060980.1, read on the forward strand.
TTAGGTTCAGTAACTTGTTTCTTAATTCATACTTACTAAACCAGCAGTTTTGCTTGACTTATCCCGTTTCTAAGGCAACAGTGCCAAGTTTCTCTCGAATGACGCGTCTGTTAGATCGTCACTCCCACGTTAATGCCATACGAGCCCGTTCCTTCAGTAGCGGCGGACCGCTGTGGCGTTTTTTCGCTAGATAATGCCAACTTTGCGAAACAATATAATAAATTTATTTTTCGTCTATACAAGCATGGCAAAATATGCAAAATTTGCGAGGTATGGCTTCTTTACAAAGTCTGTGATGTTCTGTCTTTTTTTCTGTAGGCAGTATTCACCACAATTTTAACAGAACACATTGGGTTTGTTTATGCATCCACTTTTAAAGAATTCATATTATATTGAAACAGATAAAATAAAACAGAAATTAATAAAGTTTAAATAATTTGATATAGTATATAGTTTTGAAAAAGTGATAAAATGAAGAGGTTAAAGTGTTAGATGAAAATGAAGATCAACGAGACTGACGAAACATCAGCAGCTATGGAAACATCGAATTAAAATCTAAAATCGTAAATATCTCCAGAGTTTAGAGCCAATTTGGAAAACGTAAAGCCATATTCGGATTCAGGGTCCTAGAAATATAATAAATACGCTCGAATATCTTTGGCAATAAGAAAAAAAATGTTGTAGAGGTGTGTAATTATCACATGTGTTTAGATCTGGAAAGAGAGCGGTCAGCAATTTATTCCTTCATCAAAAACCCATTGTAATACAAGGCACTAATTTTCTTGGGATTCTTTCCAATTCAGTCCCAATCTGACTTAATTTTACGTCGATTAGAACTTTTAGCTCTCTATACCTCCTCTTGTCTAATACAGGTCTGCCTAATTAAATATTTATAATTAACTAAAATTACTTGGTTCGAGCAAAACTTAACACAGTATACACTATGACTTAAACTCTATGTATTCTAACACTATGATAATTATACACATTCAAGACGGCTTCAAATAGTGGTATTGCAACTATACCCCATAACAAACAACGTGATGCTTCACTGAAAATACCGCAAGTAAGCCAGCTAGGCTAGCTCGAGCGAAGTCGTTCAACCCGATACCTGCTACGAGTCATACTCGGCAGCTACCAGTCGCGTCACTCAAGATAAACCCGGTTTCAGACGAGAAAACTCGCGAGCTTTAAAAATTAAGCCATTTGGTAACCAACAATGACGTTCTTCACTCACGTTCTCTTTCATAAATTAAGAGGAAAAGAGGATTAAAGGCGTACCGTGTTTTGAACTAACCACCGATGTTTGATAATTTGCTCCAAACAATTAGCTAATAGCTGTCGTGTTTTGTTTGCAGGTCAGATCCAGTTGTTCTCCAACGCGTGACTAAGGGGTAAGTGGTATTGATTTTATTCCTAGATAAACACCATATAGTCATGTTTTAGTGATACAAATGCGTTAGATTCACACACCTAGTTACTCAGGTAGTGTTGTGCAATAAATATAAGTAACTCGTAAGTATTATGGGCTCATAAAGTTCCTATTAATCTTAAAACTTACGTCTCTCTATTAATATTCTATGGAAGTCCTTAATTGTGTAGTCACATGCGCGATTTTACAGTTGAATGATATTTTGCAATTCACTACTACGAAGGTCGTCGTTTATTTTTAGGGAGACATTCAGTATGACAGCTATGAGTGACAACCAAATTAAAACGTGTCAGGTGCAAAAAGTGTCAGTGAACATTTATATATTCCAAATACAAAACTAGAAAAATATATTTTTTTAAAAATAGTAGGGTAGACATTGCCTCTGAAAACATACTTTCTATAATAACACGTTTCTGGAAACACCGATATGTACGGTCAAATGTGAGGCAGTATTTTTAACACTTAAATTGTTTTAGTCTAATTATATAATATATATAATTCAATAACAGCCCGTCTTAAAGCAATATGTGAATGTAATATTTTGTGAAAAGTATGTAACAGTCATTGTATATATTTATATTATTGTATAAATGTTCAATAATGTTATGTTAATATATTATGTAATTAAATAATGTAGGAGCTGTGAGAATAATAGGTTAAAAGTTGCTAACAATGAGTTAACCTTAAGAGAATAATGAATTTGAAAGTTTAACAATACTATTTGTAATTCTTGAAGCAATAATGTAATTTTTGTGACAGTTTATAAAATACCCAATCAACAATCAGAAAAAAACTTTAGTTAAATGAAGGTCCTCTATTGGACTAGGATTAGCCAATCAGAAATTGAAGTATAGCAAAGTTTACAAATTTAGGCGGTAGAAATCAAGTCAGTTGCTTGTAGACAGCGCTCATAACTGAACGCGTTGGTTGTAGACAGTGTTCCTAACCGAACACGAGATGCGTCCTCAAGAAATTTAATATATCTTTAGTGTGAAACAAAAAATAGTTTACGCATTTAAAAAGTGCATGTATTTAATAAAAGTATCTTACAGCTCTCTATATCAGTGAAGTGTTATTTAAATCGTGTCAATAATAAATAAAAAGGAATGAATTAAAAATTATAATCTGTGTAAGCCTACATCCTTCAGCCGTACCCCTTGCAAAGAAATCCATATCTCTAACAATAATACTGACGCAGCCGAGGCAAACATAAATAATATTTAAAGTAACAGTTAAATTACAAAGTTAATATTTTTAAATATTGGGGCAAAGGCTACCGGGTACCATGCGTGCGGTTGCCACTACTTCAAGTTCGGCTCTCCAGCAGTTGAACTACAATACAACTCCTCCTTCAAATTGGCTTTCCATACGTGAAGCAACTACCTATTTCAAATTGGCTCCCAAAACGTGGGGCAAATAACAATACAACAAACCTTCTACTTCAAATGTGTGTGGAAGCATTGATTTCTACGATCGCAGATGTCCATAAGATAGATTTATATCATAACAATAAGTATCCAGAAGCATCGCTTTATACGATCCCAGGCACCTGTAAACATTACTTTGTAGGAACCCGGGTGTCTGGAAACATTTTTTCTACGTTCTCAGATTTTTAAAAGCATCGATTCCTACATAGAAATCGCTTTCTGTGGTCATGGGAATTTATAAGCATGGCTTTCTCTAAATATAGTTTTATTGAAAGCATTGTTTTCTACGATCATAGGTATTTGGAAAAATCGCTTTTTATATCGCAGTTATCTAGAAGCATTACATTATAGGGTCATAGGTAACTGGATGCATTGATTTCTACGATGCCACGCCATATGGAATCATTGCTTTATAGGCTCATAGGTACATGATAGCACGTTTTCTGCCATCATGGCTATCCGGAATCATTGTTTCCTACTATCGCAGGTATCTCGAAACATTGCTATCTACCATCCTAGGCTATATGGAAACATTACTATCTGCAATCATAAATACATGGAAACACTTGTTTCTGCGACCATGGGTACCCGCATTATTGTTTTATACCATCGTAGGTATCTGGAAAAAATGCTTTCTACGGTCCCTGAGCACCTGGAAACATTGCTTTTAGGGCAATAGGAATATAGTGAAATTTTTCTGTGTTAAAATTGTGACAATATTAACAGTGAAGTGTCAATTGATAAAAAATAAAAAATAATGAGTCGCAATTATATTAAAAGCCTTCACATACACCATGATGGTCAAAGGATGGACGATCGTTTCGAGGCTATCAAGGCCCCATCATGTCGACTCTACCACTGATGATGGGGCCTTAATAGCCTCGAAACGATCGTTCATCCTTTGACCATCATGATGTAAGTGAAGGCTGTTAATATCATTTGGGCTCATTATTTTTTATCATAGTGACATTTATGGTTTACGGTCTTTGCTTTCTACCATCACTGGTATCTGATAACATTACTTTCTAGGATCCCAGGCCACTTGGAAGCATTGTTTCTACTATCATAGGTTTATGGAAACATTTATTTCTACAAACATGGGTATCCGAAATCTTTGCTTTCTACAATCACAGACCACCTGGAAACAGTGGTTTTAGGGTCATAGGTACATGGTGACATTTTTTCTACGACCATAGTTATCCGTAATTATTGCTTTTTAATATCACAGATATCTGGAAACTTTGCTTTCTATCATCCTAGGCCACCTGAAAGCATAGTTTATGCTATCATAGGTACATGGAGACATTTATTTTTATGACCATGGGTATCCGGAATCACTGCTTTCTACTATCGCTGTTATCTGGAAGCATTGATCCCACGACACCTGGATACATTCTTTTAGGGTCATAGATACAAGGAAACGTTTCTTTCTATGACCGTGGGTATCCAGAATCATTGCTTTCTACCATCACTGGTATCTGGAAGCATTGCTTTCAATGATTCCAGACCACCTCAAAAAAATTGCTTTTATGGTCATGTGTACAAGAAAATATTTCTTTCTACGACTATGGGTATCAGAAAACATTGCTTTCTACCACCGCTGGTATCTGGAAAACTTGCTTTCTACAATCCTAGGCCACCTGAAATCATTGTTGCTACGATTATATATACATGGAGATATTTATTTCTACGACCATGATTATCCGGAATCATTGCTTTCTACCATCGCAGGTATCTGGAAACATTGCTTTCTACGATCCCAGACCATCTGGAAACATTGCTTTTAGAGTCATGGGTATATGGAAACATTTATTCCAAGAGCATGGTTGTCCGGAATCGTTGCTTTCTACAATCGCAGGTATCTGGAAACATTGCTTTCTACGATCCCAAACCATCTGGAAACACTGCTTTTAGAGTCATAGGTACATGGAAACATTTATTTATAAGAGGTTGGTTGTCTGGAATCGTTGCTTTCTACCATCCAGGTATCTGGATATATTCTGTGATCCCAGACCATATAGAAACATTACCTTAGGGTCATAGGTACATGGAGACATTTATTTCTACGACCATGGTTATCTGGAATTATCGATCTCTACCATCGCTGATATTGAAGATATGCTTTCTACATCCTAGGCCTCATGGAAACATTGCTTTTAGGGTTATAGGTACATGAAGACATTTATTTCTACGACCATGGTTATCCGGAATCGTTGCTTTCTACCATCGCAGGTATCTGGAAATATTGCTTTCTATGATCCCAGACCACCTGGAAACATGGATTTTAGGGTCATAGATACATGGAGACATTTATTTCTACGACCATAGTTATCAGGAGTCCTTGCTTTCTACCATCGCAGGTATCTGGAAATATTGCTCTCTATGATCCCAGACCACATGGAGACATTGTTTATAGGGTCACAGGTGCATGGAAACATTTATTTCTATGACCATGGTTATCCGGAATCATTGCTTTCTACATTCTAGACCACTTCGAAACATTGCTTTCTACGATCATAGGTACATAGAAGCAGTAATTTCTATGACTATAGGTTTCTAAAGCAATATTTTTACGCTTAAGGTGACTGAAAACACGCTTTCTGCGATCGCTAATGGCTGGAAACGTTGTTTATAAGGGAAATAATTCATTATAACAGAATGACAGTAGAGCATGAGGAGTTTTATTTTATATATACGAAAGAGGACAGTTTAAATTTCGGTTTGAATAAATTGGATAATTTTAGTTTCTAGGTCAACTTTGAGGGGTTTTTTTTACCCTGGATTCTTAATATGTAGCATCTATTGGCTTTGTAAAGTGAAATGTTATAAAAAAGCGCTAAATTGTGTTAGGTTATAATCTTACCTGTTTTTTATAACTCGTGGAATGTACTGAGTTCTTTAATCGTGTTATGTTGAGCTCCGCTCTCAGTTTAATAAGCACATACTAATTATTATCTGCTTTAAAGGTACATCATCATAATTAGTATAATTAGATTGCTGCTAAACAAAACGCCAGCACATTTAAACATGCAAAATCGGAACGAGTAGCACATATACCTAGTGTTGTGTTGGCAGTGCTGCTGATTTTTGAATCCTATACATACGGCGCAGAATCTTTTAGCAGCATGTGGGCGAAATTGTCGTTCTGTACAGCATCGTAACGTATTTATTACTGACAGAAATACGCGTGTGCACGGTAGTCACATCTAGTTACAGGTTAGTTATTTATGAGCAATGTTGTCAGCCGTGTTTGCTTCAGTGTTGCTTTTTTATTTCTCTCTCTCTCTTCTCTCGCTGAAAAAGCTGACGCCAGCGCCAGTTTATCAGAACAGCAGGAGCTAAACAGTAGTATCTTGCTTGCTATGTTTACCCTTTCCGTTTCACTCGACAGAGGTATTCTACAGGGCAATAAAATAATGATTTGCAAACTTCTTTAAGTATAATGGATCTGCTTCATCCCTTAGCGGGTCACGCTATTTTCCCATAAGGGCAAAGAAACAATTTTATTCTAAAGAGACACTCAAACGTCTACAGTGACATAACAAGTATTTTGATTTCTTCATTTAAGATCCATTTTAACAATATATATATATATATATATATATATATATATATGCCTTCATCTCTGCATAAAGGGAGCTCGGTGAAAATTGAACAATAATTGTCAAAATGTTAATTTTTGGCTTTGAAGAATACCCAAATGCAAACTTTCTGGAGTCCAAAATTTCAGTCCGATTTATTTGGGATTTTAATAGAGCAATCAGAGCTTGATATTCATGCAATTTTAAAATCATTTCCTGACATATTAATACCTCATTATTTTTATGGTTTTGAAAAATAGGTCCATATGATGAGATTACATGATATAATTTGACTTTATTTTATACATCAAGGAAAACATTAAATTTGTTCCGCCTTAACGTAGTGTTGGTCTTCCTATTGATTCTTTTTTTGGTTTCATTTTACCCCTGCCTTTAACTTCATTGGTCTTAGCGGCGGTCTGTCCTTTGGAACTTATTGCCTATAGGCAATGGTGTTAACTTGTATTCCCTTGTCGTTGGGTTTCTTGCACTTTGGTGCTTTTTAGTCATTAGATCACGCACACGTTCACACTCTCATTAATACTTCCAGACTCTGTGGAGGATAGGGAATAATCTCGGCTGGAAAAAAATTACCACCCCTAGCCGGGAATCGAACCCGGCACCCCTCGCACAACCAGCAGGTGCTTACCGACTGAGCTGTGTGGTCAGACTCTCCTATTGATCTTATACCACGTAGAGTGTATGGAAACACTTTTTGCTGTCCTTACTACGTATAGTAATGCAAGTATTGCATTCAGCCCAAAAATTCGCTACCGCAATTTTACCGGAAATACATGTGTTGAGGATCCCCGAATACAAATAAAGTATTGTTGGAAACACGTCCGCGTGTTGTGTCTGTGAACAGGATAACTAAAAATGAAAAGGCGGATGAATGCCAACTCGGTATTTAAACTACATTCACTCTTAGGTTGAGCCGCGGCAAAACAAACCCACGTGGTCAGTGCACCGTGGTGCAATACGGTAGCAATGCACCCAGGAAAGTAGTCCCATTCTAATAATCTGAATTTTAGAATGAATTTATCCTTAAATAGTATAATATTCTATGCAATTACCCAAGGTTTTATTTAACGCTGATTTATACCGTAAAACAGAGCTACAAGTCCCATGACGCAATTCGTATGAGTCACCTGACATCCGGGTAGGCGCAGAATATTGTTTACAGCCAGAAACCAGCAGTTGTGTTTAGTATCATGGCGGACGGTGAATTCGCTCTTGTGTTTTCGTCGAATTACGTAAAGCATTAGCCGCGCAAACCATTGACTAATGGTGAAAAAACAATAGTGTTGAATCTTTATTATAATTTATGTGAGAAGTATACAACACTTTCCGCGAAAGAAATGGTGAAATTAACTTCTGAGTTCACTGGTGTTTCCAGTACAAGTATAAACAGTGCTTGCGCAAAAAAAAATCTGAAACGAGAAAAGTGGTTACACCCGGGAAATAAAGCATATGAAATACGCGACGCAATAATGTAGTGATTTTGAGAAGAATGAAATTCGTGTAACAGTGCACAATTTCTTTCTTAAAATGAGCCGCCAACAGTTAGTAAAGTGTCGCTTCCAGAGAGCGAATAAATTAGGTTATCGCATACCTGTTACCTTAGTTTTCGCTCTTTTATTTTAGAATTAACTATTATTATATGTGCAAACGTTTATTTTGTTGCAACTATCAATGTTATCACCTTTAACGCTTAACAGAATATGCTAGTCACCGTTTCAGTTGTCGAAATAAGGACTCTGTTCTTTTTTGCACTACGTGCCGCTCGTACTCGCCACATGGTCTGAAAATGTGACAGTATTTCGAGTGCGAATGGCGGAAGGATACATTATAGCAGTGCACTGGTCACCTGGGGTTTGTTTTGACCCGTATCAACCTAAGAGTGAATACAGAATAGGTTCAATATCTTCCAAAGATGCGACACAAAGATTTTTAAGAAAATCCCTCCACCACAAACTACCCTTACATAGAACCTTTCACCAAAATTTGGATTTCCTCTAGCGATCTGTTTTATTGAAATATCATATCTTTGATATTTTTGTTTCAAATGGAATGTATATTTTGAATTTTCTGGGAATGTCCCCTAAAGTCCTATTCATTCTCAATGATTTTGCATAATTGATAAACCATACGAAATACACAGAATTTTACTGCACAAAAAATGTAGATCTCGTTAAAAAACACAATTTATGTACATACAACTTTTTTCTTTGGCAAGTAAACCATTTCTGAGATATTCCTTGTTATTTGCTTGAATTTCCCAATACTTATGCTTTTCTTAAATGGGAATTCGTTATTTTTATTTTTTTATGTCCTGGACATGCAAAGAGAATGGAATACTCCACATAGCGACCAGCTCTTAAAATATTTGACTATCGCTTAAAGCCTACCTATTGCCCTTGTATCTACAAGGAAATTAGCAATAAGATTAGAGAAAGTCATGTGAGTTCAACACAACAGATTTTTACTTTCTCTACTACGTAAATAGTAGCTAGAAAAGGTATTGCATTCCGTTCAAAAATTCTATACCGATTTCAGCGGAAGTACATGAATACAAAAAGAGTATATTTATAAAAAGGCTGTGAGTGTGTCCATGTGTGTGTATGTGAACCGCATAACTCAAAAATGAACATTTGAATAAATACTAAACTTGACCTGAAGATTTTCAACAAAAGTACGCTTTATACGAAATATTTTTCCAAAATTTTAATTTCATAAAAGTGACTAACGGTTTGATTAAATTACCACATATTAAGGATATTTAGATGACAAATAAAATGTATATATTGCATTTTCTGGGAACATCCTATGATTTCCCCATCATCCTCATCATTCAGGAAGAATTTTGTATAATGTTGTATAACTGGTAAAGCAATAAAAAATGTACATCTCTTTGCAACACACAGTTTAATTCAAAAAACTTTTTTGTGGCATGAGCCATTTCCAAGATATCCGATATTAATGGTTCGAATTGTACAATACTCAGCGATTCTTTTAAAGTGCTCTCGATTTTAATCCTATATATAACCCTATCCTTTGCTTTACCCTTATGATTAATATTTATAACCTTTGGGTGATTTAATAATTCTAAACATATATTTGCTTGTTCCTTGAGATGTCGTGTAAGGAGTATGAAATTTTAACGCCAGTGTGTAGGGTAGAGTTCTAAAACATTTATCGCTGTTCCCTTTGTATCTATAAAGAAACGTGTAATGTAGCTGTTTCTGGAAAGGTTTATTTGGATTAAAATCAAGTGAGTAGAAAAACAAAATCGATTCGATACATTCAATGTGAATTTCTCTACCCTGTATTATTTTTATATCTAGTACGTTTTTATCCAAATAAAATAGCTGCATTACACATTTCGTTATAGATACAAACAGAGTAGCGATAGTCAAATGTTTAAGAACGGGACACTATATTCTGGCTTTAAATTACATATTGTTTCCGTTGGATCGCGAGAAAGAACACAATGCTGAAAGGACTTTAAAGAATGACCATGAAATGAACAACTCGACATTAATATTGGATATCTCAGAAATGACTTATGGCACAAAAAGGTTATTTGAAATAAATTGTGTGTTTTAAAGAGATACACTTCTTGTGTGGTACATTTTCGCCTATCTCTTAATGTTTAGCAGTTATACAACATTATACAGAATTCTTTTCGAATGAAGAGGACTTCAAGATATAGATCTTATTTGTCATGTTAATATCTAAACATACGGTATTTTAATCAAAATCGTTAGCCACTTTGATTTTATAAAATCAAAGATTTCGAAATATCTTCTATGTAAAGGCTGGCTTCCTTGTAGAGGGATTTTCTTGAAAATCTTCCTGTTGCATCATTAACACCAATTTTGGTGTTTATTCGATTTTTTTAATTATGCTATTCTCATACACATATACACACGAATCGTTTTCTAAAAATGCTTTTTTGTGGGTTCAGAGTCCTCGAAACATACATTCCCAGTGAAATCTCGGTATCGAATTTTTGGGTGGAATGCCATACTTTGAAGAAGTAATTTTGTTGTACTTGTATTGTTATTTGCCCCACGTATGGAAAGCCAATTTGATGTAGGAGTACTGAAGATGGTTTGATACGTTATTTTGTTGTAGGAGTTGTATTATAGTTCAACTGTTGGGGAGCCGAACTTGTAGTAGTTGCAACCGCACGTGTAGTAAACAGTTTCCGGTGGCCTTCGCCCCTTCAGGTGGCCTCTGCCCCTAGTTTAAAAAAATATTAACCTTGCAATTTTACTGTTTCTTTAAACATTATATATTTCTGTTTGCATCGGCTTCGTCAGTATTATTGTTAGAGACACGTTTCTCTTAGCAGGGTTGTGGTGCGACTAAAGAATGTAGGCTTACAGAGATTATAATTGTACTTCACTCCTTTTATTAATATTTGATACGATTTAAATAACACTTCACTGATATAGAGAGCTGTGAGCTTCTTTTTATTAATTAATTACACTTTTTAACATGTAAACTTATTTTTTGTCTCACACGAAAACGTATTATATCTCTCGAGGACACTTCTTGCGTCTGGTTAGTAACGCTGTCTGCAACTAACTGAACTGATTTCAACCGCCTAAACTTTTAAATTTCTGTATTTCAAGTCTGTAATTGGCTATTCCTAATCCAATAGAATACTTTCTTTTAACTATAGCTTTTTCTGGTTGTTGATTGGCTATTTTATAAACTGTCATTAAAATTACATTATTGCTTCCAAGAATCACAAGTAGTATTGTTAAACTCTCAAACTCATTATTGCCTCAAGGTTACATCATTGTTAGCAACTTTTAACTTACTATTCTCACAGCTCCTATATTAATAAATTACGTAATATATTCATATAAGATGATTACAAATGGGTTATAATAATATAAACATATAAAATGACTGTAATATACACTTTTTTATGTCAATACATACACATATTGCTTTAAGGCGGGCTGTTATTGAATTTATATATTATATAATTAGACTGAAATTATTTAAGTGTTAAAAATACCTCCTCAACTTCCCCTACTTACTATACGCAGTGGAGAAACAATTGATGCAGTAATTTGTATCATAAATTATTTAAATGTAAAGAATGAATATAGTATGAATATGCATTTTTATGTGACATTGATTTGAGATGTTTGTTGATTGTAATTATTGTTGAGAAGTAAGTTTATACTGCCTTACTGAAACTGACAATAATAGCGTGCAATAATGCAGCGAGGGGGTGAGCTGTTTATCATTATTAGAGACGAGGAAGTTACGTAATATTGGCGCGTTTTTCTTTAGAATTTGCTGGAGCATTTTCCCTAGAGCATATGTATTCATAATTTTCATTGGATATAAAAATAGACGCTAATGTTGGCGCGTTTTATTAGCCAATAGCAGCTCAGTTATAATCTTTAGGCATATCGGGGTTTAGGAGTATAAAAAGGGCTAGGTTAGAGGTAAAGTCCTTGAGTCCGTCAGTTCATCGAAAATCGTTGTACACTACACGCCGTCTTCACGTCAGTTCGTCGAAAACATTTGTACGTTACACGTCGCCTTCAGTCCAGCAGAAATATTTGTACAGTACACGTCGGCTATCGATTCACAGGTTACGCGTAGCAGAGTTATGAAAAATCTCAAGTGTTGTAAAGTTAATTACACAAAAAGTTGAAGTACGCGAATTAAGAATGATCAGTAATGAAGTTATTATAACAGTTTCAGTTTGGCGAGTGTCAAGATCAATGTGTAAATGTGATAGTGAATGTGTTCGACAATAAAAGTGTAAAACAAATTCTTTCATCAGTGTTATCTTTGGATAAAAGATTCCTTTCCGTTTACACAACCTGTATAAAGAGAAGTGCTCGACCAAAAAGATCATAGCTAGCCGGAGGACAGTAAACCAAAAATTAAATAAAATAACATTAGCATTCTTTCAAACAAATACTAATACTGCCGCAAATTGCTAACACCAGATGGAGCTAACAAACCTAACAAAGAATCACGTCACAAAATGGCTTCACCACATGGAGTAAACATAAATACACAAACATTATAAATAATACCGTCGCAAATTGGCTCCCAAACGTGGGGCTCAACAAATAAATAAATATAACATCACAAGTATACCACCGCACAATAAGCTTCCATTAGAACAGTGTGTATACATACTAATAACCGATGGAGGGTAGACAAAGTTATGTGAATGTAGCACATGGAATTTTTTATGAATACTTTGCGGGATATATAGAATATAATGCTGCCGAGTAGAGAATGTGGTGCTAGTCTTAACACAACAGATTTTGTTCGTGTTGCTACGTTCACTAAATCTGAGGTTATGAGAACATTAACGCCTTGTATACCGGAAAATGCTTAGAGAAATGAGTAGTTTTTCTTTCTGTTGGGACCATACTGCTACATAGGAAACTTAATTTCTCAGAGAGTCATAAATTAGATGGCTTTTATACCCTCAGAAATCAAATAAAGCGCGGTGTATTGCTCGTAATGCTAGGATGCTACGGGCCATAAAGACAATAATGCCTTTCTGAAACGTAATTTTGTGTTATGTTGGTAGGGCTGGGGCAGCAGTGTTATGAAGATCCTGTATTGTTTGCACGGGTTTTAATGGTAACTATGAGCCCACAACTTTGGGCCATTGTATTGGGCAATACAATAAGTCAGAAATCCCCTATCTTATATGTCGTTATAAAAACAGTTTCCTCTGTGTTTGGATGTCATCGCTTCTTTGTAATATTCCAGTTTATTGTTTTCACTGCTGCGTTATAGATGTAATCTTATTTGTTTGATATTAACAATAGAACAAAGGCCTTTCCCGTTTATAAAATAAAATATATATTATAATTTTGTTGGAGTTGCTTTATAATATAAAACAATAGCAAAGCTTCGGGATATTGTTTAAAGTTTGGTATATATGCTGCGGATGAACTATGCCTCTACTGAGGGTTCGAGTATAGTTACAAAAAATACAACTATAATTTGCTTCAATACCTCTTCTACGAACTATTCTTTAGAAGGCGTTTGCGGAAATAAATTTCAGAGGGTGGGCACAAGGGGTGACGAAAGCCTAAGTCAAACCTTTATAAAAAGGCTGGAAAATGTTTGACTTGAAAATTCCATGCTCTTTACAAGACATCACGTCAATAAAGAAATTGTGCTTTAGAAACTAAAAAACGAAAGCTGGTGTGATACCTTGAAGTGACCTTTATCTACAACATTCTCAACAAAAAATTATTAAAAAGTTTATTCTTCTATCTACTTCCTTTGCAGAAATTGTCTTTTTGCATATTAACTTTTAGACGCAAATGGATTAGAGTAATACAGTAGATTTTTAGCGATAATCAAATATTTTAAGAGCGGATCGCTTTGAAATTTCGTACTCTTAGCACTGCGAGACAGAGAGAGAGAGAGAGGAAAAAAATTAGTTTTCTCTTAAGAAAAATATACCTACTTGAAAATTAAAAGTAATAACAAAGGATATCTCGGAAATTCTTTACGGAAAACTAAAAAAGGTTTATTTATCTTAACTTGTGTGCTTTAACACATTTACATTTACCAGTTATGCAAGTCATTCAGAATGAAGAAGTTTTCAAAGGTCATTTTTTGGAAAGTCTATATATATATATATATATATATATATATATATTTCCGTTGCTTTAAAATACTTTAAGCATGATTGTTATGCAATCGATAATGCAATTTTTGGGAAAATCAAGGTTTTCAATAAAGTTTGGGATGTATTTGAAGATCTCCTTGCAAGATACTGAACTTAAATACGAATTTCGGTATTTAACCAACTTTTCGTTTTTGAATTATGCTGTTCACTGACACAGATGCAGGGACCTTTTTCTAAAAATTCCTTGTTTTTATTCAGGTGTCCCCAAACAAATTTCAGATGAAATACTGATACGAAATACTTCCTCTACATTGTGCAAGTACGTAGTAGGAAAATTAAAAATGTATTGAAAATTCAAATCAATAGTAAGTATTTTGGAAGTGGTTGATGACAAAAAGATATTTCACATCAATTGTTTTAATAATATCCGCATTTTTTGTGTTTTAGATATTTCTGCATTTCTTATAGTTTATCAGTATTGTTTTTTAAAAATTATGCAAAATGTTTTAAGAATGAAGAGGACTCCACCAACTAATGTCAGAAAATCAAAGATATATATTTTATTCCTTTAGAATCAATTTTGAGAATCTAAACACTAACGAAAACATTTTCATGTCACTAAATGGAAGTCTTTGTATGGGGGGATGTTCCTGAAAATTCTCGTTTCTAAACCTTGGAAGATGCTGAATTTCTTTTATTTCAACGGATTACCCTCCTCTTTGGAGAACTTACACCCCCAAGAAGTTATAAACCAATGTCTTGGGTCAGTAGCATGTTGAGTAGCAAGCAAACTCTGGATAATAGCATAATATCCAGGATGGATGATCGGACCAATGCCTGATATAGACGTGAAGAAGAAGGAAAATGAAAAGTAGGATGAAAGGGATAATAGGAAAATTCGCGGATTAAATTAGGCAACCCACCATTCATCTAACGGCTAAAGAAAAAAGCGAAAATAAACCTTCGTTCCGTTGGTCGGCACAGGGGTTTAAGCTGGGACCTCCAGAATGTATGTTGCACACATTATAACGGCGCCACCTCGCTCGGTAATACGGAACTTAAAATACCAAATTTATAATTTATTGAATTTTCGTTTTTGATTTAGGCTGTTCATAGATGGAACTTTTTTCTAAAATGCTTAGTTTTGAGAGGACGATTTTACGGATCTCAGAAATTGGTAAAATCTCCATATAGAATTTTGCTGTTGCAATTAAATACTTTCTTTAACTAAATGATAGAGATCTGCATCATTTACTACAAATGGACAAAACTCAAGAGTTAAAAAAAAACTCTTGTGATTATTTTGAACATAACTCTTTTCTAGTACTTACTACACTTACCTATTTGTAGGACCCCGCGTAATTTAAAGCCTAGCTTGGAATTTTCAAGAATTATATCCGCCAGTATCTTCAGCCTATTATGTACAAACTTCCACCAATTATAGACACCTTAGCACCCATCAAGAGCTATGACCAATCTAAGTATTTTAAAAAAAATAGTTCTCCATTTGAAGTAATAATAATATTGAACGAATTGCAATATTACATAAAAGTTTTATGGCTTTTGTTTAGCCCTGGCACTACAGGCAATATAATGCTATTGATATTACTATTTAATTCAAACAATTTCCACCACAAATCTAAACCAATAATTTCCTGTGCTACCTATTTATTACTTTCGCTACTTTCTCTACTACGTATAGTAACTAGGGGAAGTATTGTATTCCACCCAAAAATTCGATATCGAGACTTCACCTTAAATATGTTTTGAGACCCCCTGAATCCAAAAAAAGCATTTTTGGAAACATGTCCGTGTGTGTGTGTGTGTGTGTGTGTGTGTGTGTGTGTGTGTCTGTGTGTGTATGTTTGTGAACAGCATAACTCAGAAACGAACAGTCGGATAAACACCAAACTTGGTATTTAGGTTCAGTATCTTCCAGAGATGCAACACGAAGGTTGTCAAGAAAATCCCCCCACCCCAGATTACCCTTTACATGGAACATTTTTCGAAAATTTTAATTTTCTCAAAAATGGCTCTAACGATTTTGATTAAAATATCATATGTCGTGGCCGTGTGGTTAGACCGCTCGCCTCCTACCGAGGCGGCCCGGGTTCAATCCCAGGGACCTGCATGTGGGATTTGTGGACGAAGCGGCGTCTGGGCGGGTTTTCTCTGAATTCTCCGGTTTCCCCCGCCATTCATTCCACCAACTGCTCCATCATCACCTTTCCTTTCATTCATTTCACCAACATTTCATTTCATCTACTTCCTTCATCCCGTACCAGGCATCGGGCTGATCACCCATTCTGGATGCTCTGTCTGATCCATGAGTGTCTGCTCCTCGACGGGCCTCTGACCCCAGGCACCCGCTTGTAAGTCCTGGGGGGTGCAAGTCCTACATAAGAGGAGGATAAACAGATAATGTATGAATGTTTAAGATATTTTCATGACAAATGAAATGTATATCTCAAATTTTCTGGGGATGTCTCCCAAAGTATTCTTCATTGTGAACTTCTTTTGCATAAGAGACAAAAAAAAAAAAAAATACAACAAAAATGTAGATCGCCTTAAACTACACAATTTATGTCATATACTTTTTGTTGTTGTTGAGGAAACCATTTTCGAGGTATTGCTTGTTATTCCCTTAAATTTTCCAAAACTTGTACTTTTTCTCAAATGGGAATTGGTTATGCATTTTTTATGTACTGGACATGCAAAGAGAATGGAATGCTCCACATAGCAACCAGCTCTTAAAAGATTTGAACTGTCGCTTAAAGCCTACCATACTGACCTTTCACGTACAAGAAAATTAGCAATAATATTGATATCTGGATTAACATGAAGCATATGGAGAATAAGCGTTTGTAAAAATAGTTTGTACAAGAGTAGAGAAAGTATTGAGTGTAAGACATCAGATTTTTTTAACTTAACACACACATTCCCGCAATTTCTGATTTTATATTATCTCCAAACATTTTCTATCATTGCTATCCCAGATCGTAATCCAACGTGTTCTTCGTTATTAGAATCCTTATCCACATTTATTTGTTCCTGGATGTTCAAATAGATTTAAGAAATCTTTGCGCATCTACACAATATACACATATTTCCATATTATTACGTTTCAGGATTTCTTTAGTTCCTTTTGATATTCAAAATCCTAATTTAAACCATGCTATATCTTCCCTCAATTTTTAATTGCATCTGCAAATATAATCTTGTCCCTTACAATTCCTTATTAATTCCTTCAATTTATTCTGCATGGATATCTTCCGAAATCATTTTTATGGTAAAATGGCATTTGAAATGAACTAAACAGAAAATAATATTTTTCTATAATTTTTTCTTATAAGATTAAAACATTGGTGCATTTTATTTAATTATTCTTCGTTTTCATTCCTGGTTATCTTTTTGTTTCCTTTATTCCATTTGTTTTCATTCCTTATTACTAGAACCCTTCAATGTTTGTCTGAGTTTTTAAGTGAAAAATTTAAAACAAAATAAGTAAGTTTTCTCTCTAGTAACACACACGAAGTTTGACAAAGAAACCGAATCTGTTTTACTCATTTTTTACCATTTCAAGGACGAAGAGGAACTCCCCTCCACCGTCACACGAAGTTTCACTCACATGCGGTTGTCCTGCGTGGCTTAGAAGTACCATGCTAGCCTCTATTTCCCAAGGTCCCGGCTTCAAACGAGGAGGGCAATGGATTCTTTTCGGGAATAAAAATCTTCAGCACGCCTTCCTTCGGAAGAGAAGTCAAGCCGATGGTCCCATGTCGTAGATTTGCGACAAATAAAAGAACCTCTAGCCTGATAAAGAGGCCTCTGAGTACTTTCCGATCTTTCACGCCCAGTACAGAATAGGACGCTAAGAGCCGTAGTAGTTAATGAGCGTCCATAAATAAATCTCCATTTATTTTACTCACAGCAGCGGTGAGTCTGGCCGTGACCACTGAACCATATGGCTATAGTGCCATTTTGAAGGAAGACATTTATTGCTCATAAGTTGTTAGAAACGTGATTGTGAACATAGAAACCAACACCATTTTTACTGTTCATCATTTTAAATACCTAAACTGAGCTTTTAAGGGAGTTTTATTGATCCGCCTGAAAGAATACAAATAGAAGACAAAGATATATACAACACATAAAATAATAACCTCAGTGTATTTTTATGAAAATTCAAAGGACGGGAAACAGTCTAGAAATTAACGTGCGAGTATTTTTCCAGTAAGTGATTTCCATATGCATTTCAAAGATTAGCTTTTGTTACCGGAATCCATGAACCAATTTTTCAGCTTTATATTATATAAACATATGTAAATCGTTTTATTATATTCAGATATGTTTCTCTCCCAACTACACATATTAGACACAGGAAGTGTTGAATTTTACCTAAAAGTTCGTTGTCTGGATTTCACCAGAAAGTGAAACGTTTGTTGTGAAAGCTCGCTGTATCCAAAAAAAGTACTTCTAGAGAAATTGGTGTTTGTGTGCGTGCTTTTTGTGAACGAAATAATTTGGTAATGAAATGGCGGGTGAATACCACATTTGGCATCTCCGCTCAGCATCTTCTAAGGATGCGAAAAGAAGACATTCTAGAAAATTTCCCCGGCCTAAACTAACCTGTACATTGGAATTGTTTTGTAGTTTTTATTTATTCAACAGGATTCTTGATTAAAATGCGAAATATATTTCCATGACAAGTAATGTGTACAACTCTTGAATTTTATGCAAGTAGCCCGTGCGGCCCTCTTTGTTGTGAATTAATCTTGTATACTTTTATGTATAAATGTATGTCTCATTAAACCACTCAATTATACAAACATTTTTTTAACATTAACCAACTCCGAGTAATTCGCTGCTATTACTTTGCATTTTCCTAAATCTTTTTGAAGTGGTAAGTCACCATTCAGTTGTCCTACGCGATGCCATGCAAAACGTATGTAAGTTCAAAGCCAGCCGGGGTCTGGCTAATGTATTTATTTTGCATCAACAACTAATTGAAACCATTTCTGGAAAGTTCTGTTTGATTAACATGTACAAAGTAGAACTAACTTTTGCAAGAAAAATGTGCATTGAAACTCGTGTGAATGTAACATTCGAGTTTCTTAATTTAAAAAGATAACAAGAGTTCATCTACCTACCCACCCACACACCCACCTACCTACCTACCTACCTACCTACCTACCTACCTTACCTACCTTACCTACCTTACCTACCTTACCTAACCTACCTAACCTACCTAACCTTACCTAACCTTACCTACCCTACCTACCCTACCTACCCTACCTAACCTACCTAACCTACCTAACCTACCTACCCTACCTACCTACCTAACCTACCTACCTACCTACCCTACCTACCCTACCTAACCTACCTAACCTACCTACCCTACCTACCCTACCTAACCTACCTACCTACCCTACCTACCCTGCCCTACCTAACCTACCTACCTACCTACCTGTCCTACCTGTCCTACCTACCTGTCCTACCTGTCCTATCTATCTATATGTGCGTGTGTGTGTCTGCTTTTTATAATCCTTGATATACATATTTGCTACTAAAACTGCATCATTGCAACACCGGATAATAGCATATTATGCAGTGGTAGTAATTAAGATGCGAATATGTTTTAAAAACGCGGCAAGCGAGTAGCATAGTTTTCATACGAGCGTCTTAATTGCCATTGCATATGAATGTTTTTGTTTGACCACACTATAATTTCGTCGGTCTGGGTAGCTCAGTTGGTTAGGCTAGGCTAGGCCCAAAGCTTTGAGGCTTTGCAACAAGATCTTGGCTTCTTAATTGTGTGTAATTAAATGCGGATCGAATGGCACCACTTTTGGCAGGATATTGAGTGTATTTGCAGTGGCAGATGGTAGTACTGTTGAGTCCACACCATATTTATTGATTTTTACAGGTACGTGAAAGCAACACATATTTCAGCAACGTAAATGAACGCAATTTATTAGAATATTACGGTTACAGTGAGAACATTTTTATTTTAGGACTAGTTGTATTGTATTTCAATTGTTGGGGAGCCGAACTTGAAGTAGTTCCAACCGCACGTATGGTAAAAAGTTTGCGGTAGATTTCGCCCCAAGTTTAAAAATATGCACTTTGTAATTTGGCTGTATCTTTAAATATTATATATTTATGTTTGCCTCGGCTGCGTCAGTATTTATATTTTTAGAGACATGAATGTTTTAGCAGGGAATGATGCGACTGAAGAATGTAGGCTTACACAGATTATAATTTTACTTCACTCCTTTTATTAATGTTTGACACTATTTAAATAACACTTCACTAATATAGAGAGAGAGATGTGAGATTTTTTTATTAATTACTTGCACTTTTTAACACGTAAACTATTTTTGTCCCACACAAAATACGTATTAAATTTCTCGAAGACGCGTCATGCGTCCGGTTAGAAACGCTGTCTACAAGGAACTGGTTAGGAGCGCTGTCTACAAGCAACTAACTTCTGAATTTGTAAATTTTGCTTCATTTTAGTTTCTGATTGGCTAATCCTAGTCCAATAGAATAACTTCATTTAACTAATTCCTTTCTGGTTGTTGATTAGCTATTTTATAAACTGTCACAAAAATTACATTATTGTATCCAAGAATGACTAGTAGGATTATTAAACCTTCTAATTCATTATTGCCTCAAGGCTACCTCATTGTTGGCAACTTTTGAGCTATTTCTCACAGCTCCTACATGATTTAATTACGTAATACATTCACATAACATTATTGAACATGTTCATAATAATATAAACATTAATACAATGACTTACATGCGTTTTATATATTATATTATGTACATAATGCTTTAAGGCTGGCTGTTATTATACTTTATATCATATAATTTGACTGAAATCATTTAAGTGTTAAAAATACTGCCTAAACAATGAACAGAACTTATTTTGTTTTAAATACGCATATTTCACTGTTTGTTTGTAAGATCATAATGAACAGGTAAAGTATTATAGATGTCATAAGAGTTAGTTTCATCACATGTGGCCAGCGTAGTGTAGCGGGTGTGCACGTGTTCTCGTGTACAGTCTAGATCTAGATCTTCTCCGCCGGCTGCTAGTCGGAGAGCTGAGGAAAAGTTCCTATCCTAGGTTTGATGATGTGGCCTCAAGGATTTTGCAGGTGAAGGCAAATAATAAACTAATTTCTCTTAAACTTTGGGTTATTAAAAGAATAATGCCTACTCAGGCGGCTAGCAACTTTCTCTTTCAATGCTATAAGTCTTTACATCTTAAATCTTCCCGCTACTATTGAAATTATTTTGTGGACGTATTTAGTGCGTCACACGATATTCCCACCCACATAGACGCAGAATCTTCCGCCTGGCTGCATAACTTAGTCCCATCACTGTTGAATACGAAGACTGCTCCGTTGTTAGCAAGTACAGCACCATCTGAGCAGATCGGAGAAAGAATTAAGAGTGAGGAAACTCTGGGCCTCCCTCCCCTTTTATCTGTTTTCCTATGACGCCAGAATTCCGCGCCTTTATTTGTTACAATTGTTTCTATTTGTTCTTACATAGTGTTACTATGAGAATAAAATGTGCCAAGTTTTGGAAGTCACGCTCCTCATGACTTTTATCTTAATCTTACTGTAAAACACATTTTTCTCCTTCTATTTTACCAACTCCCTTGAGTTCCAGGAATTGGAACGGTATTTCTGTCTCTCTCTTTCTATTTTCAGCCCTCTCTTTCTATTTTCTGAGGTTGACCCTGAATCCTGTGCGCATTAGCGTGTATGCGCCTGTAGACGTTCATCCCTATATGCTAGCTCGCCTGTTCACTAATTATAGCTATGTTCCAGATTGATTTTACCTTCAAGTTATTCTCAATTATTTAACATTGATTCTGAATTCTATTATGACAAATATTTATATGCCATAATTTTCCCATACTTATTTACTATCGGATATTTTCCTTACAATTATATAGTGTGATAGACCAAAAACAATTTAATGTTAACAGCAATCAAATTAGTGCAATTATTCGCAGAAATCTCTAAACATCAACCCTTTAAAGCTGTGTTCTGATGAAATAAACGTACATTTTCAATACAGCTTCCAATTTAATGGCGTTTATCCATCTGGTTAGTAGTTTGTTTAATAGATTAAAATTTTATCTTTATAAGGTAGAACTGTTACTCGGCATTTGGTAGTTCTAAACAATTACCAAGCGACTGGTGCAGATAACCAAGCCTTCATTTCAATAATAATAAAATAAAATAAATGAGGGTCGAGCTGTACAGATGGATAGACCGACCCTTCCAGCCGACTTCCCACGCCATTTCCGACCGCACCAACTTGGAACTCTGACGTAGTTCCGGAAATAAATTAAAGCTGCCGTTATAGGACCGTAGATAAAGCCGTTCAGTTGGTAGTCATGATCCCTGACTGTTTATGGGGAGTTTATGGCGCTCTCGACATTGCTGTTGAGTTCATTACAAAATTAAAGATACGAGCAGCCATGCATAAGTTTATTGTTGTTCTTACGCTTTCATGACAGTTTTTATGGCCTTAGATGGCGCTCGGTTCTCCAAGGTGCGAGTTAGCGGCCACATGTCACTGGCAATTGTTATCGTCTCGTATCTGGGGGTAAAACCGAACATTGGCTTGAAGTGGGCTCGGCGTTTGCCTGTTTTCTTTTATTATTTTTGTTATTTATTAATTTTATATCTCTCGCATTCAAAAGTAAAACAAGGATTAATGTTTAATTCTGGCAAAGGGAGTCATTTTAAGGCTGAATAAAATTTATACGACAGGTCTATGAATCCCCTTCAGACACAGATAAAATCTTATGTCTTACATTCAGATGAGTTTAATTTTATATAACTACACATTATTATTACTAACACTTATTTCTCTACAACGTACCTAGCAGGTAAAGAACGCACTGCATTTCATCCAAAAACTCTAATGAGTTTTCATTGGAATAATTGTTATCATACCCCTGACCAAAAAGTTATTTTTAGAAAAAAGTGCGTATATTTGTGTCTGTGAACATTGTAACCCAAAAACGAAGTGTCTGATAAATACCATACTTATACTTTAACCTCGAAGATTTTATAAATTTTGATCTTCTCAAAAATATTTCTAACGAGTTTGATTATAAAATACCATATGTTAAAGTACATTTAAGTGGAAAATTAAACACATTCTTGAATTATCCGGAAATAATCTATGAAGCGTTCTTCATTCGGAAGGAAGTTTGCAAAATTTTGTACATTTGGTAAATTATAACAGACAGACAAAACCTCTACATGAAAATGCAGATCTCCTTGAGCCACACGATTTATTTTAAATTACTTTTTGTGGACGTTGGCATCAGGCCAGGAGGAGAAGAATCCAGCAAATTTGTACTCGCGTCCCGATATGTGTTGCAAACAGTTCGAAACCTAGGAGAACATTCCTCACTTCAATTAACTACACACTAAAAGGCGTCAAACCCACTCACTGACTGAGACGGGCAATCAGTTTGAGCACTCCACCGCAAAGTACAAAGTACGATTTTCCTTAGCCAGACACGTTTACTAGTGTCTGCAACTACTAATAAGAGTAATTGTGCGCATGTGTGCGTGTGTTATATGACGTTAGTAATTGTTCCTTAATTTACGATGTGGATGGATGTGTATCTGTCACTCTGATCGGGTTTCTACAAATTTCCCGTATGGTGGTAGATTATCGGCGAAGACGACCGCCCTCTCCCCGGATTCTGGAAGGCGCTGGAGGGTTTTGCAGGTGCTGTCTTGTACCATTATGCTGTAGGTGATGTTTTAGCGGATGTGATATTTTAATGATCAAGTGCCCATAACTGCCTTACCCTGCATAGTTGATTTCGCCGAATAGTAAACATTCCTTTTGCAAAATCCATTATCTTTAAGTCCTGTAACTCCGCCCTTACCAGTCACACGCTAAAAGAATCTCGTGACAGGTACACTGATCACCACGTAAATACAGGGTACACCATTTAAATTGAGTCTGTAAAACGTCTCGAAACTAAGCTTGTAGAAAGAAATGCCTGGAACAAAAGTTGCTTGATATTATGGGGGGGAAGCAAATGCTATTAGTCGTGTTTTATTTGGACTAATGACATTTGCTTTCCCCAAGAATATCAAGTAACTTTTATTAAAACCACTTCTTTCCACAACACTTAGTTTTGGAGATATGTACGGTTTAAAATGGCCCACTCTGTATAATGCTGTCTGGAGACCGATGACACCACTAACGTCGGCAGTGTAACAACTTATGCGCGTAATGCATCCTTCTCGGATCCGGGCAATCAGACTTATATACCTAATCATAAAGTCTACATGCGGCCAAAATCTTTTAGCTTCCATTTGGCTCTTTCATGTTATATCTAAGCATACTTCTATCCCATTGGTTGACACTTAAATATTTAAGCATTAAATGGTCCTTTTTACGGTCGTTACAAAAATCCCAGATTTCAGTTTAACTAGTAAAACTTCGGGAAAGACAATAGGGACCCAAGTGTACCAACCCCGCTAGAATAAAAGCAAACAATAGCACTTCCAAAGGATACTTCACTTATTTTCACTAAGAATTTTACATAAATACAGCTTAATAGCGGCGATGTTTATTAATCAACTTTTAAAGTACTTAAAACATTTGTTACAATGTATAACGGCTTTTAAACGATATATTAAAAATCTGATGTGTTGCATTCAAAGAGCTTGTCTACTCTTATATAAACTATTTCTTCAAAACTCTTATTCTTCACCTAAATCATACTAATCTTATTTCTAATTTTCTTGTAAGTGCAGGGGAATATGGTGGGGCTTAAGCGATAGTCAAATATTTTAAGAGCTGGTTGCTATGTGGAGCATTTCATTCTCTTTGCACGTCCAGGTGATAAAAAAACAACAACAAAAATCTGATGTGTTACACTCACATGACTTTCTCTATTCTTGTATAAACTATTTTTACAAACGCTTATTGCATATTGAAATATGCTTCATGTCAATCGAGATATCGAGATGTTAATCTTATTGCTAATTTTCTTGTAGATGCAAGGGGAATTGCTAGGCTTTAAGCGATAGTCAAATATTTTAAGAGCTGGTTGCTATGTGAAGTATTCCATTCTCTTTCCATTACCAGGACAAAAAATGAATAACGAATTTCAGAAAAAGTATAAGTATTGGAACATTTAAGGGAATAACAAACAATATCTCGAAAATCGTTCACTCAAAAAAATGTATATGACATCAATTGTGTATTTTAACGCGATCTACATTTTTTGTGTAGTAAAACTTTGTCTATCTCTTATGGTTTACCAGTTATGCAAAAGTCCTTCACAATGAAGAATGCTTTTGGAGACATTACCCAGAAAATTCGAGAGATACATTTCATTTATAATGAAAATATCTTAAACATATGATATTTTAATCAAAATCGTTAGAGACATTTTTGAGAAAATCGAAATTTTTGAAAAAATGTTATATGTAAAGAGTAGTCCGGGGTGGGGGGACTTTCTTGAAGATCTTCGTGTCACATCCTTGAAAGATATTAAACTGAAAGACCAAGTTTGATATTTATCCGAGTTTACGTTTTTAGTTTTGGTGTTCACAGACACACACACTCCCACACATACACGGATATGTTTCCAGAAATGCCTTATTTGTATTCAGGCACCTCAAAGTATGTATTTCCGGTGAAATCTTGGTATCTAATTTTTGGTTGGAATGCAATACTTTCCCTATGCCCTATACGTAGTGAAGAAAATGAAAATGTGTTGATGAAATTGTAGGAAATAAACAAATGGAACATATGAAAATTGTTAAATACCTATCTTTTACATAAATAATAGTTAACTACTACTTTTTATGTAGTTGAGATATCACCTCAAGCTATTACTATCTTTGCTACGAACTCCAGAGACAAGTACATGATTAATTCTATATGTCTCCACAGAAAGAAACCAAACGGTGTGAAATGCGTTGAGCTTGGTGATCTAAATGTGGACGTAAACCAGCCAGAATATTTATCGTTAGGCCCATACGGTGCATATCTGGGAATTGGATCATTTTAACATAATTAATTACACGAGTATACATATTCTTTTATCATCAAATTAAAATCGTGTCACCTTCATTTTCGTGTCACCTGGGATAAAACAATGTCTCATAACCGAGCGGGATGGCTCAGGCGGTAAAGTCTATGGCCCGCATTCAGAAGGTCCGGGGTTCAAATCCCGTTAGTCAAGCAATCTGTCTGAGGTTTCTTCGTGGTTTTCCTTAGTCGCCAAGGTAAGTAGCGGATTGGATATTTAATACCACGACCCAAATATCTATCTTAAGTCTAAAACAATAGTAAAATGAAAAATAATTGGTAATAGCGAATGCTATGCCATCTATCTACAGACAGTGTAAGCAGTTAGACTGGACGGCACCGTAATGCCAGCATGAAGGAGGGGCTACAGGAATGACACCTAGAAGGCTGACTGTCCATCACATATCGTTCACAGAGATATCCACCAACAGATCCGTCGCGATATGACCAAGGAGTTAAAGCGACGTAAAATAAAAAATAGAATAATAAAATGTCTAATATTTTGTTTACTGTCTCTAGGAATTTATTACGACCTGCTGATATACTTCTAAAAATGGTGGGCACGAATAACTGCTTTATGAAATGTATTGAAACACCAACAATATCTGATCTGTTAAACCCACATGACCTAATATACCCTCTATTGTTTATTAGTGAATATACAAATTATTCTTACCAAATCTTCTGCTTTATTTCATTTTAATCCACATAAATATTTGCAGAAATAGCTAAATTACGCATTTTTTATAGACACAGAGGGAACAACTATAGTTAAACATTTAAGAATAGGAGGCGATATACTGACCTTAAAATTCGATACACTTTCCATGCAATCGCGAAAAACAACTGAATGCTGACAGGATTTCGGATATCTTGGAAATGGCTTATGCTACTAAATGGTGATTTAAAACAAATTGTGTGTTTAAAACAGATCTACATTTTTTGTATAGTACATTTTCGCCTGAACTTAAATACCGAATTTGGTCAAATGTTTATTATATAATTGATTGATTACATATAATGAAATTAATTATATTTTTAAAGACCTAACTATGTCTGGGTATATTTTTAATATAAAGTCAGCTGAAAAATTTAATGTCACGACCAGAATTTGAACACGGTTCTCCCACTCTCCATGTGGTTGCTTTAATAAATAACCAAACTTGATATTTACTGAACCTTTGGATATTTAGTTATACTGTTCAATGACATATACACGGATATTTTCTAAAAATGCGTTTTTTGGATTCAGGGTTCCTCAAAACATGTATTTACGATATAATTTAGATATAGAACTTTTAGGTGGAATGCAATACCTTCTCTACCTCTATGTAGAGAAAGTAATAAATATTTCAGAGACTAAATATAAGTTACACATGGAAAAACCTGGCACCATAATGCGTTTCCATTGAAAATGAGCACTTTTTGAAAAAGCCGTTTGTTAATTTGGGTCATCTCGTCAATAAAGCCCTAAATTTACGTTAAACCGGCTATTTATGAAAGAACTGTGATAAATGCTTGTTTACTTGCACGAAAATACATTGCAGAACTGGACAAACGTTGTTTCTCCCGTTTGTGGGCTGTACGAAGGACGCGGAGATTTAATATGAATTATTGCAGTGTTTTTATGTTTGGTCGGCCCGGTGTAACAAATGGGTCAGTTGGAGTTACACGCGGAGCACGAAGATCTCAATATTAAAGATATATTAAACTTCCATTTTTACTCATTAGAACAGATGAATTTAGAGATGAAGTGAATGAGAAAATAGAAATAGATATTACAAACCTGATGTGTTGCACTCACATGACTTTCACTACTCTTGTACAAACTATTTTACAAGCGCTTAATCCCCATAAACTCGAGATATTGACTTGTTAGTCTTATTGCTAATTTTGTTGTAGGTGTAAGGGAAATATAGTAGGCTTTAAGCGATAGTCAAATCTTTTAATAGCTGGTTGCTATGTGGAGCATCCTATTCTCATTGCATGTCCAGGATATTAAAAAAACGAATTCCCATTTGAGAAAAAGCAAGTATTGGAAAATTCAAACTAATAACAATGAATATCTCAAAAATGATTCACTTAACAAAAAAAATGTATATGCTTTAACGAGATCTACATTTTTCGTGTAGTAAAATGTTGTCTATCTCTTACGGTTTAGAAGTTATGGAAAATCCATCCAGAATGAAGAAGACTTTTTGGGCTATTCCCAGAAGATTCAAGGTCTACATTTCATTTGGCACGAAAATATCTTACACATATGATATTTTAATCAAAATCGTTTGAGCCATTTTTGAGAAAATCCAGAGTGTCGAAAATTCTTCAAAGTAAATGGTAGAATGAGGAGGGGGATTTTCTTGAAAATCTTCGTGTCGCATCTTTGAAAGACACTGAACCTAAGAACGATGTACGGTATTTTTCCGACTTTTTGTTTTTGAGTTATGCTGTTCACAGTCACATAAACACACACAAGGGCTGTTTTCTAAAAATTCCTTTTTTTGGATTTAGGTGACCCCAAAACATGTTTTTACGTTTACATCTATATCGTATTTTATGGGTGGATTGCAACGGTAGGCGGTAGAGAAAGTTACAACTGAGAGCTTATGTAAAGCTGCCACGTGATATTTAATAAATTTTGCATATAAAATCTCATGAAAAGTCATTACTAACCGCAAGATATAACACTGTTACGATTATAATTTAAATTCCGTGCTGTTTCCCTTTAAATTTCCTTAAGGTCATTGTTCACAAATGCCTATAGAACGCTCTTAGTGAGGAATATTTATCTCGTATCTCTTGTAGCCAAAATTCAATCACAACTCTTGCAAACTAAAATTTAAAAATTTACAGCTATAAAGTAACATGACTATTGCTAAAATTTATAGATTTCTCTTAGGAGTAATTGTCTTTCGATTTGTTAATGTCTTTGTATGTTTGGCAAGCACAAATGCAAAATAATTTCAGTCATGTAATGAGGGATCCCGTGGTTAGACCTCTCGCCTCTTACCAAGGCTGCCCGGGTCCGAACTCGGGGATCATGTGCGATTTGTACTGGACAAAGCTGTGTCTGGGAGGGTTTTCTCCAGGTTCTGCGGTTTCTTCCGCCATTCATTCCACCACCTGCTTCATCCTCACTTCTTCTTCTTCTTTCATCCCTTCCACCGCCATTTCATATCATCTACTCCCTCGCTGTCACACCAGGCACCCATTCTTGATATTCTATCTCATCCAAGGTGTCTGCTCCTCAACAGGCACCCGCTTGTAAGTCTTGGGGGTGTAAGTCCTACACACGAGAGGGTAAACAGAGAAACAAGAAGAAGATGAAGAGGGATCCTTAATTTCCGGGAATGACAGATTCACTATTTATGTTTATTGGCGGTAACTTTTGTTTCAAGCCCTCTATGTCTGAAATTTTATATTTTATGCTCGCAAAATAATGCAATATTTTCATCTTATGAGAAACTTACAGGTTTAATACAAAATTGGGATATTTATTCATGAAATTGTTTCACTTAGGACGTTTTGATGTTGCGGTAGTGATTTTTGAGCGCTCTCTCTCTATTGCTCTTTGAGGCCGTATTCTTAACACTTAAATGATATCAGTCTAATTACATAATATAAAATATAA
The DNA here is from genome assembly GCA_030765065.1 of Deroplatys truncata. NCBI lineage: Eukaryota > Metazoa > Arthropoda > Insecta > Mantodea > Mantidae > Deroplatys > Deroplatys truncata. The sequence continues at coordinate 164,772,063 of CM060980.1, forward strand.
TAAAAGCCTACCCTAAAACAACATGTGTAAAATATAATATATAAAATGTATGTAACGGTCATTGTATTATGTTTATATTATTATGAACATATATAATAATGTTATGTGAACGTATTACGTAGTTTTAACAATGTAGGAGCTGCGAGAATAGAAGCCGAAAGTTGCTAACAATGAGGCAATAATGAATTAGAAAGTTTAATAATGCTAATAATAATTCTGGGAACAATAATGTACTGTTTAAACAGTTTACAAGTAGCCAAACAAAAACTATAAAACTTTTAAGTCAAAAAAGTATTCCATTGGAGTAGAGTTAGCCAATCAGGGACTTGAAAAATAGTAAACGTACAAATTTAAGCGGGAGACGCCAGACGCTAGAAGGCAGCGTTCCCGAGCAGTTCGCTCGGTACTATTCATTGTGGGACATACAAAATTCATTACGGCGTGGATAATATAAAGTTTACGTGTTACAATGTACAAGTTACAATAATCTTACACCTCTACAATAGGATACATCAGTGAAGTGTTATTTAATCGTGTGAAAGATTAATAAAACGAAGTTAAATACCGTTATAATTTGTGTAAGCCTTCATACTTTAGCCGTACTACCCCTGCTAAGAGATACGTGTTTCTGCAAATTACTACTGACGCAGCCGAGGCATACATATATAATATTTAAATAAACATTAAAATACAAAGTTGATTTTTTAAACGTGGGGCGACCACTCCAAGAAACATATCTCCCCCGCAATACGTGGTGCAACCACAACAATAAAACCACTTCAAGTTTGGGGCCCAAAGCGTGGTGCTACTAACGTAAAGATATTCTACTTCACTCTGCACTGTAAAAATCTAATCTTACGCTAGCTTTTATGAAAATAATGAACTATGCATTGACGGTGCACGGCAGTATTATAGAAAACACGTTGAAATGTTTTACTTCATCGAGAAATTGAAGGAGGTATGGGAACACACTTTGGTTTGAAATTAAACTTCGTGTTGAAAATGAACCACATCTGGTATTGACTTACAAGCATACTCAACTTGGACCAACACAAAAAGTTTACACTGCCACTCTAAAAAACTTTCACTCAACCCTGAAGAATAATTAAGCCAATACGCAGTTGCTAAATCATATTCTTTTATTTTTTTCAACCCTATAACAATTTGTCATGGCCGATCTCCATTCATTTTTTTTATTCACGCGTGGAGAAGCAGGTTCCAAAACCTTAATTAAAAACAGCAGCACGTGAAAAAGTAATGACGTTATCCGCTACACTTTGGCGGGCGTTTTAGACAGCCGCTATTGTTTCGGTGATGAGGCCCCGTAATTGTTAATTGGACCGCGTTCTCAATTGCAATCGAGGTTACTTCACGTGAGCTGGGCCTCAAACCAGTCACGTTAAGAGATGCACTCAATGAAAAGGCTCGTTCTACTTTACACAACAAGCTTTTTAAACTTCTGGAGCATGTGGGAATGTTGTTCACGGGACTCTTTGTGTACAACAAAAGAGAATCGATAAGAGGTCTTATTAATACCTGTGAGGAATTTTCTGTAAAGAGTTCCAATAATGTGAGAAATTTTCGAATTTTCTAAACTCTGTCTCAGTGACTTAACTATTTTTTGATCGATAAAAAAATTAATTACGGTTGTTTAAGCTTTCCACGCCTTGGGAGATAATCTGAAACTTAGATGCATACACACCATGCGCCATACTATGTCACTAAATGCTACCTGAATTGCTTGATGAGGCAATATTATATTTTTAAACACGAATGACAAATTAATTTCATTTAAATTCTCCGTTTTCTTTATGAAAGTATTGTACAAATTTCTATAGGAATTTTATCGTTAGAAATTGACACCTTTGACTCCTTAAAATTGCAATTTCGTGCACCTCTGGTTATTACTAAAAACGAATGAAAAATTCTCTGATATTCATCTGTTTATATCCTCTGATATTCGGAAATGCTTCAGCGAAAGAAAAAAAAGATGTATGTGACATAAATTGTGTTTTAACGAGAACTACATTTTTACTTTCTCTACTACGTATAGTAAGTAGGGTAAGTACTGTATTCCACCCAAAAATTCGATACCGAGATTTCACAGGAAATACATGTTTTGAGGTGCACTGAATGCATACAAAGCATTTTTGGAAACATGTCCATGTGTGTCTGTGAACAGCATAACTCAGAAACGAACAGTCGGATAAACACCAAGCTTGGTATTTAGGTTTAATATCTTCCAGAGATGCGACATGAAGGTTTTCCAGAAAATCCCCCACCCCCAAATTACCCTTTACATGGAACATTTTTAGAAAATTTTAATTTTCTCAAAAACGGCTTTAACGATTTTGATTAAGTATCATATTTTGAGACCTTTTTATGGCAAATAAAATGTATATCTTGAATTTTCTGGGAATGTTTCCAAAAGTATTCATTGTGAACGACTCTTGCATACCTGATAAACCAAAGAGATAGACAAACTGTTTACTACACAAAAATGTAGATCGCGTTAAAATACACAATTTATGACATATACATTTTTTGTTGTTGAGTGAACCATTTTCCAGATATTGCTTGTTATTCCCTTAAATTTTCCAATACTTAAACTTTTTCTCAAATGGGAATTTGTTATTCATTTTTTGTCTTGGATATGCAAAGAGTATTAATCTGTGGCAAAGAGAACGGTGCTGCACCTAGCAACCAGCTATTAAGATATATATCCATGCTTAAAGGCTACTGTATTTCTGTATTACCCTTGCAAATACAAAACAAGGGGAACATAGTAGGCCTTAAGCGATAGTCACGAATTTTTAGAACTGGCCGTTACGTGTAAAATGTAATTCTCTTTGCATGTCAAAAGATCGTTTCTGCAAATGTTTATCTCGATTAATATGAAATAGATGGTGAATAAGAGTTTGTAAAAATAGTTTGTACAACAGTGGAGAAAGTCATATGAATGTAATACATTAGATTTTTTATGAACAGTTCCAATAATGTGAGGAAGGTTCGAATTTTCTAAAATCTAGCTTTGTCATTAACTATTTTTTATCGATAAGAAAATTAATTACGGTTGTTTGAGTTAAGCGTTCCACGCCTGGGGAGATAATCTGAAACTTAGATGCATACACACCCTGCGCCATACTATGTCACTAAATACTACCTAAATTACTCTGTGATGCAGTGTTATCTTTTTAAACTCGAATGAGAAATTAATTTCATTTAATTTCCCCGCTTCCTTTCTGAAAGTATTGTACAAATTTCTAGAGGAATTTTATCGTTAGAAATTGACACCTTTGACTCCTTAAAATTGCAGTTTCGTGAAACTCTGGCTATTACTAAAACGAATGAAAAATCCTATGATATTCAGCTGTTTATACCCTCTGACAATCGCAAATGCTTCACTCAACAAAAAATGTATGCGACATAAATTGTGTGTTTTAACGAGATCACACTTTTGTGTAGTAAAACTTTGTCTATCTCTTACGGTTTACCAGTTATGTTTTTGGGGACATTTCCAGAAAATTCAAGAGATTAACTTCATTGCAATAAAAACCTCTTAAACATAGATATTTTATACAAAATCCTTAAGAGCGATTTTTGAGAGTATCAGAATCTTCGAAAACTGTTCCAGTTAAAGGGTAGTCTTGGGTGGGGTAGTTTCTTAAAAATCCGTTTTGCATCCTTGAAAAATACTAAACTCAAATACAAAGTTTGATATTTATCCGACATTTCCTTTTTTGAGTTATACTGTTCACAGACAGACACACGCACAGACATGTTTCCAAAACTGATTTATTTGGATTCAGGGCACCTCAAAACTTGTATTTCCGGTGAAATCTTGGTATCCATTTTTTAGTGGAATGCAATACTTCTACTTATTATACGTAGTGGTGAAAATAATAAAAATATAAAACATTTTCCATATAAAGATAGTTTCGGATTTGGAATTTTCTTTGAAATCTTGGTATACCATTCTTTGGAAGATGCTGAACTTAAATACTAGGTTTGATATTTATCCGATATTTCGTTTTTGCATTCTCTACCGCGTATCTAGTAGTAGAGGAAGTAATGCATTCCATCCTCAGATACAGTTTTGAGACCCCTGTATAATAAAAATGTATTTTTAGAAAACCGACTGTGTGTATATGAAGAGGATAACTCAAAAACGAAAAGTCGGAAAAGAAAATTCAAATAAGCTGAAGTATGTTCAGTAGCATGTAAAGACGCGACACCAAGATAAAAAATCTGATGTATTACATTCGCATGACTTCCTCTACTCTTGTACAAACTACGTAGAGAAAGTAGAGGAAATATTGCATTCCACCCAAAAATTCCATGCCGAGATTTCACCGGGAATACACGTTTTGAGGCCTCCTGAACCCAAATAAAGCATTTTTGGAAACATGTCCGTTTGTGTGTTTGTGTGTGTGTGTGTATGTGTGTGTGTGTGTGTGTGTGTCTGACTGTGAACAGCATAAATCAGAAACGAACAGTCGGATAAACACCAAACTTGGTATTTAGGTTCAGCATCTTCCAGAGATGCGACACGAAGGTTTTCAAGAAAATCCCCCACCCTACATTACCCTTTACATGGAACATTTTTTGAAAATTTTAATTTTCTCAACAATGGCTCTAACGATTTTGATTAAAATATCATATGTTTAAGATACTTTCATGACAAATAAAATGTATATATTTAATTTTTTGGGAATGTCTCCAAAAGCATTCTTCATTGTGAACGACTATTGCATAACTGGTAAACCATAAGAGATAGGCAAAAGTTTACTAAACAAAAAATGTAGATCGCGTTAAAGTATACAATTTTTGTCACATACACTTTTTTTGTTGCTGAGTGAACCATTTTCAAGATATTGCTTGTTATTCTCTTAAATTTTGTAATACTTATACTTTTTCTGAAATGGGAATTCGTTAATATTTTTTTTGTCCTGATAATGCCGAGAGAATGGAATACTCTACATAGCAACCAGCTCTTAAAATATTTGACTATCGCTTAAAGCCTAGCAATTCTCCTTGCATCTACAAGAAAATTAGCAATAAGATCGACATCTCGATATCTCGATTAACATGAAGCACATGGAGAATAAGCGTTAGTAAAATAGTTTGTACAAGAGTAGAGAAAGTCATGTGAGTGTAGCACATCACATTTTCTTTAGACATTTTTCATTTTCTCAAAATTCCACAGAAGATTTTGAATAAATACGGAATGTTTAAGATATTTAATGACAAACAAAATGTATATTTTGAATTTTTTGTTAAAAGCCTTCATTCAGAAGGAATTATATATAATGTTATATAACTGGTCAACCATAAGGGATCGACTAACTTACTACACAGAAAAAGTAAGTAGACCTCTTTAAAACTCATATTAGTTTAATTAGTTTCTGTAACATAAGCCGGGATGTATTGGGTATTATTATTTTGAAATTTGTAATAGTTTGTCAGTTTTAGGTGCTGTCTCTATTTAGCTATTTCTCGAGATGACATGGAAAGAGTATGAACTTCTGAGGCGAGCATGTGAGGCAGTTTTTAACATCTTAGGATTCGGTTTGCTGGAATTTTTTTTTTTTTTTGTAAATTCCTTATTTCTTCTGCCTACTGTGGCTAAGTGGTAGAGAAAGTTAATGTGAAAAATTAAAGGTTACAGAGGCGAAAGTAATAAGTGGTTGTACATTAGCGTCCAGCGGCGTCAGAGGTATAGAACGGTAAATAAATGGACGAATTGTACTTCCTATTAATTTGCTTACATTATAACTAACATGGTTAAAATACACGAAGTTTAGTATTCATTAGTCAAATTATTTAGGTCGAAGACATATTAAATGCTTAGAGTCATTTACATATTTTTTCAAAGGAAAACTTTTCGTAATCACTTTAGGTCGCTAATTTAATCCATTTTATTCTTTATTGCTCTCTATTTAAGAACGTTTTAGTTCGTGACTTGTAATAAAGCCTAGCATTCCTTTTATGTTTCTCTTGTTCTCTGGATAAAACTTTAGCTTCAGCTTTATACAATAAAATCAGTCCTGTTTTGTAGCTTCAAAACACCAACTTCCAAACTTATAATTATCCTAACTTTTAAATTGTGATATTGGAGATCCGAGTAGGTATTGCGTTCTGTGTTCCTTTGTGTTTTGTTAAAATGAAGAGAATTTAATACAGTAGAGGCAATTAAGGATTTACACAGTCCCCAGTGACTGCTAGAAGTAAAACAATATGTGTATATTTCAAACATCTCTTTAGGAGTATGGAAAAATAATACGATAGCACCACGTTTTCCCTAATCATTAACACTTCACAGCGTACCCATGTATTTGGGCAGTCTGGTGTGAATCGGAACAAAAAATGGAAAATTACAAATATTATTTCCACTTTCAGTATGTATATCTTAAATTTCTCTGGTTCATGTTTTACAGAATCCTTTAGAAGAAGCTTACAGTGCAATTTGTTTTGGAAAAATACACACACACACACACACACACACACACACATACACACACACACACACACAGAGTGTAGTGAAAATTTTGTCGCGCACTGAATGTCCCTATTTAGCCTATTTATGAGTAAGGATGAGTGGAGCAGTCACTCTGGTATGTCGGGATAGCCTTCGAGTAACTGTTTGTGAGAATCTGTATTTATTATTATACATGCGTGTTTTAAAATCGTGTATACCTCGCCCTTAGGTTAATATTTTCGAATTGTGCATCTACTACATAGAAAAAGTATTTTCCCTCGACGCCAACACAATTTTCGTGGTGCGGATTCTGTCTCATTTTCACTTCTGTTGACGGAAGTTGGCCCAGGAAATTGACTAAGTACAGCCAGTCATTTCACAGAGCCAATTTTTCGTTGAGCGATAACGCAGCAGTTGACCTAAGTCCACTCTCACCATTAGCAGAGGACGCTGATTTCAAACAAGCGCCTCTGAATATCCTTTCTTCCAAACGAGAGTTTGTTAGTTTTCCTCTCGCCTTGACGTTGTGTACTAAATTATTACATGCATTTTGTGTAATACATAGCTTGTACACCGTTTTTATCCAACAGAATCTGTAGCGGGAAATCATTGGTTCTCTTGGTTGATGACCTCTGCTGCAATGGTCCGGTCTCCGGTTACCTCTGCTCAGCGGCTGATGAATTCTCCATTCCTAAGAAATTACACTGAATTTCCCTTAAAATGTGATTTATTATTAATAAAATACTTATGGGCGGCTAGCTTTTCCCATTGTAACAATTCCCACCATAATAATCAATTAGGAGCCCAATCTAATCGCACACGCTTCCCCATCCATATGCACACACGTGCATCCGCCGCCCACCGAGTATCACTGAGTGTTGAAGAAATTCTATAAGAGAGTGAAAATCTGGGGCCTGCTTCCCCTTTTTATACCCAAACCTAGTGACGCTCACCTTAAAATGTAACCGCATTTCTAATTGGTCCTCAGACCAGTGACGCGCCCGGAAGCAAAGTATTTCTGTCTCTTTCCTTTCTATATCTCTCGCTTTCTATTTCTTGTTATTCCTTCAAGTTCCGTGCTTATTAGCTTGGTGAAGGATGGTGGGCTCTACCTAGCATTATCTTTTATCTGGAATTAGTTAGCTTGCCCGTCCCTTATTTATCTAAGTTACAATTTGCTTTGTACATCTCTTGGCTGCTAAATATTCTAACTTCTTTCTTGCTGACTTATATTGTTAGGTACAATTTTTGTTTGATATTGAGTTAATGTGTGTGTGGTATGTCCCCTTTCAGATCCCAGTATCACATTGAAGATTATGAAAGACCCCAAATAGCTCTGCTGCATGACGCACGCTCCTTCCCTGGCAAAATGAAATAACATATCATCTGGTGTCGAACTATGTTTTTCAGTAGCGATCTGCGCCAAAATAATAAAATAAATGAGAAAAATGTGTAGTCCCTATACAGCCATAATTTAGTACTCTTATACATCCGAATTGCACAGTGCCTGACTTTCCATAACTTGGTAACAAGTCGACAAACGAGAGACCTCTTAATATCTTCTCCGATGAATACTTTACCATTGAGCACAAACTAATCAAAAATCAAAGCAACAGTCAATTAATTACACTCTTCACACCAAAACAAGATATTAGAAGTAAGAAATAAACCGCCTTCTCACCATTAACTGCTGTCTTTATCTTACGATCTGCAAACATGATCATATACTAGACAACGGTTTGGCGGTGTACTGATATATCAAATATGATACGAATGTAACATGTCACGACTTTCTCTAGCACGGATAGTTTTAAGTTAAGAAATATTTCTCAAAACCGTCTCTATTTACCTTCTATTCCAATTCACACGAGGTTACCCTACCTTACAACCCAAAGGAATTTAGGGGTAGAGCACGAACCGGAATCACATACTTGAATAATTACTTTACAACATAGCTGGGTCCGGCATGCGGGCGAGCTAATTACATTGTAAACTACTCGGATAGAATCTTAAACATCTCGGTGAGTTAGGTAGTATTTTGTTACTTTAACAGGAAGGAAATGAAAAGTAACTTACATTCATCAATCCATTTTCCAATAGCTAGGCACATTTATTATAAACTTTACATCATTAACTTAGCTTTGGGGGGAAGATGCAAACCTTTGTCAGTACTTTTAGGACAGTGGAAAGAGGAAGGCAGAAAACAGGTAGCCCGTGCTGAGGTCTGCCACGTTTTCGATACTATGCGATAGCCGCCGCAACGGCCATGCCACCATTTTAACTCTCCCTATCAAAAGCCTCGCCCAAATATATTTCCCACAAAGTTGCTTCTCTGGCAACCCACACTAAATGCTTCGTGACAATATCTACCTGCTTGCTCCTTCCCTAATCCTACGTCAGTTATTCCAGCCACTGCTACCAACACCTGGATTCCAAATGCACCAAAATAATCCCTTAAAGGCCACTAAATGCCGCACAGAACATCATAGCATAGCATTAAAAATCTGATGTGTTACACTCACATGACTTTCTCTACTCTTATACAGACTATTTTTACAAACTCTTATTCTCTATCTATTTCATATTAATCGAGATAAAATTTGCTGAAACGATCTTTTGACATGCAAAGAGAATTACATTTCACACATAGCGACCAGTTCTAAAAATATTTGACTATCGCTTAAGGCCTACTATGTTCCCCTTGTTTTCTTTTTGCAAGGGCAATATAAAAATACAGTAGCCTTTAAGCATAGACATATGTCTTAATAGCTGGTTGCTATGTGCAGCACCATTCTTTTTGCCACAGATTAATACTGGTTGCATATCCAAGAAAAAAAATGAATAACGAATTCCCATTTGAGAAAATAGTATTGTAAAATTTAAGGGAATAATAAGCAATATCTCGAAAACGGTTCACTCAACAACAAAATTTATGGAACATAAATTGTGTATTTTAACACAATCTACTTTTTCTACGTAGTAAAATTTTGACTAACGTTTATGGTTTACGAATTATGCAAAAGTCGATCACAATGAAGAATACTTTTGGAGACATTCCCAGAATATTCAAGATAGACATTTTATTTGTCATGAAAATGTCTTAAACATATGATATTTTAATCAACATCGTCAGAGCCATTTTTGAGAAAATTAAAATTTTCAAAAAAATATTCCATGTAAAGGGTAAATTGAAGTGTGGGGATTTTCTTGAAATTTTCGTGTGGCATCTCTGGAAGATACTGAATCTAAATACCAAGTTTGGTGTTTATCCGGCTGTTCGTTTCTGAGTTATGCTGTTCACAGTCACACGCACGGAAATGTTTCCAAAAATGCCTTTTTTTTATTCAGGGGGTCTCAAAACATATTTCTGGTGAAATCTCGGTATCGAATTTTTGGGTGGAATACACTACTTACCCTACTTACTATACGTAATAGAGAAAGTAAAAAGTGTTTTTCTCACATGAGTTTCTCTACCCACCATCGTTTATTTTTATACCAGGTGCCCCGCACAAGTCATCCTTAGTTGAAGTTAGTTTATACCGGATTGCGCAGATGCCAATAGATTTGCCTGAGCAGAAGTACAAAGGGGACTCATACCGACAGAAAGGAGACCGCCAAATGAAAGACCAATACTTGTAAACGAACACTTTGACTGCTCTTACTGGTCCCGGAGCTCATTCGGTAGAGAAACTGCCTGCTATATGAGGTGTTCCGGGTTCGATTCCCGACTGGACTCCAGAAACTTGTCTTTAAACAAAAATACTTCACGGTGTTACCTTGTCTTTGTGTGAATGTGAATATGTTTGTAGAGGTAGTAGTGTTATCTATTATTTTATAAGCAATTCGCTCATTAACAGAATTCTTAACGAAAACCTGAGTACACGTGTTAAATCATTTAGTTCCATGACAGTTAAGCTACAATCAGTTCAACTAATGGCACTAACTGGTACCGCATAGTTAACAAGATTAATCAATATTCCACTTCTGTTACAATCATGTAGGCTTAAAGATGGTTAGAATTAAATTATTTTCTATTAAGGGATTTATTCATAATACAATGGTGAAATAACATTCCCGCTCTGGTGGACGAATTGATGTAAGGGCTTCTTAGGCCCACGTTCTGCCTGGAATGATCCATCATTTCTTAATATTCTTTCTGTGCGTAAAAAAATCTGATGTGCTACACTCACATGACTTTCTATACTCTTGTACAAACTATTTTTACCAACGCTTATTCTCCATATGCTTCATGTCAATCGAGATATCGAGATTTTAATCTTATTGCTAATTTTCTTGTATTTGCAAGGGGAATTGGTAGGCTTTAAACAATAGTCAAATATTTTAAGAGCTGGTTGCTATGTGGAGTATTCCATTCTATTTGCATTACCAGAACAAAAACGAATAACGAATTTGAGAGAAGTATAAGTATTGGAAAATTTAAGGGAATAACAAGCAATATCTCGAAAATGGTTCACTCAACAAAAAAACTGTATATGACATAAATTGTGTATTTTAACGCGATCTACATTTTCGGTGTTGTAAAAGTTTGTCTATCTCTTATGGTTTACCAGTTATGCAAAAGTCGTTCACAATGAAGAATACTTTTGGAGACATTCCCAGAAAATTCGAGATATACATTTCATTTGGGGTGGGGGAATTTTCCTGAAAACCTTCGTTTGTATCTCTGGAAGATACAGAAGCTAAATACCACGTTTGGTGTTTATCGACTGTTCGTTTCTGAGTTAATGTGTTCACAGATAGACAGACAGACACACACACACACACACACACACACACGGACATGTTTCCAAACATGCTTTTTTCGATTCAGGGGTCTCGAAACACATATTTCCGGTAAAATCTGGGTATCGAATTTTTGGGTGGAATGCAATACTTCCCCTACTTACTATACGTAGTAGAGAAAGTAAAAAGGTGCGCAGAAGACAGATTCCATGCCTGAAAATGTTCAGAACAGCCTTTGAGCCTGCATTTTGGTGCTTCTCCGTGCAGATCGTAACTATATCCGCGTGTTCGTTATTAGCGAATGCTATCTTATTGTCTGAATGACCTAATTTGAACTGCAAGTAGACGACCATGAAACGCTTATCAGTACTGAACTACCACGTAAACACCTGCAGATAACAGCACTAACCTCACTGATCTTTCGCTTTGTACCTGCACTGCCCCTTGAACACCTGTGTATGCGGGAAACACAAAACTGCAATGGACGACTTGTTTGAGCCACCTGGTATGGCTTTTACAAACTATTCTTACCAAAACTTATTCGTCTATTTACTTCAAGTTATTAAGATAAACACTTACACAAATAGCTTCATTATAGATTTCCTTACAGGCACAAACGGAATAATGATAGTCAAATGCGTATACAACCTTGAAATTTCATACTAATTTCACGCAACGCGAGAAACAAGTGAATAGCGATAGCACTTCATAGAATGACGAATTATTGAAAAATTCAAACCAATAAAAACAAATATCTCTGAATGCCGGATGCCATAAAAAGGTTACTTCAATTTAACTGTGTGTTTTAAACAAATCAATTTTTTTTTGGTGTAGTAAGTTCCCATCTGTCTCTTATGGTTTACGAAGTTTCTTACGACTGAAGAGGAGTTTAAGGAATATTTAGTATTTTAATCCAAATCATCAGCCATTTATTTTTTATAAAATACAAAATGTCGAAACCTGCTCCAGGTAAAAGATAGATTCTTTCTTCTTTTTACTTAGGAGATCTCAGCACATAATATGTTTCCGGTAAAATCTCAGCATGGATTTCCGGGTGGAATACAATATTTCCTCTGCCTACTATGTGCGTGGTAGAGTTATCAAACGGTTATTCTACTAAACGTTTACAATAATAATCTGAAATACCTTCCTAAGCTGTTTCGAATTAGGGAATTCTACTTTGTTATTTATTAAATTTACAGAAATAGCACACAAAGTATTTACATCGTAAGTCTATGTTTGTTAGTACTTAGCTTCTTTCAAACATTTGAGTAGCTGGATACACAAACTTTACCCTAGTCAGATTTAAACATTCAACAACAAATACTTTTGAAGCGGTTAGTACTGCCGAGGAAAAGTAATGTATATTAAAATCTGTATTTTTAATCCAGATTTTATTAACTTTATTTATGGAGCATTTGTGTTTTTGTTTGTACAGTATTTATTACTTTGTTATGAATAATGTTATAGATTTATTAATAACTCTTGGACATTTAGCATATTTTACGCCCACGCGGGCATAAAGTATTTAGTATGGTAACAACAAAAGCAATCCCTTTACAATTAATATAATTGACCTGGGTAACCATCTTATGCTGAGATAGGCATTACAATGATGTTGATGTTGGCTGTAAGAAACACTGATTCTTTTCATTCACACAGATTTATCTGCAGCTTCCTTATATTAATCACAATTTCATTAGGAATTTTACTAGTTTCCATTAATTCTTTCGAAATTATGGGGATTTGTTGAATGAATGCTTAATCCATAGACACGGTTTGAACAGAAGCTGCTATACCCGTTTTGAACTTGATGTATTGAACATTCTTTGTATGGCCTACTGAGAAACAGAAGAACGGACAGGACATTTCCGAATGTATGATCTGAAATACTTGAAATACCGACATGTAATAGGAAATTCATCGTAAATATCTAAAGCGACGAAAAAAACTGATTTAACAGAAATTAAAACACTTTACGTTTTTTATCCTGAAATTTTCTGTTCTCTTTGCTTAGGTATGAAATAGACTCACAATCAAGGGTGTTTTCATAGGCTGTTCACGGAAATTACAAGACTCTACTTCGATTCCCCATACATTACACTTTAATCAAAATAGCGTGTCATACTTTAGAAAGAAAAATTTAGGTAAAACATCTAATACGTTATAGTCATATAACTTTCTATATCTTTTATTTTTATGTAGATTCTACAAACTATCTTACGAAAGCTTTTTTTCTTCTTGTATCTACTTCATGTTAATCGAAATAAACCTTAGAGAAAGAGTTACACGATTCGTTGAAGCTACACGGGTAGATGAATCGATAATCAAAATTTTTAAAAGCGAGTGGCTATATGCTGGTTTTAAAATTCCATACACTTTGCACTAAATACCGAGAAACTACTATAAAACATCAGCAATTTCAAAAATAACAAAAGTATGTAAATATTCAAACAAATAACAACGGTTATCTCGGATGTAGCTGATGCTACAAAAAAAGTTACTTCAAAATGAAGTGAGCGTTTTAAACGGCTCTACGTTTTTGTGTGGTGTAATTTTGTCTACCTATTTACGTTTCTAGAGACAAAATTATACAGAATGTTTCCGAATAAACAGGATTGCACAAGCTCTTTGCATAAAATTTTATAGATACATTTTATTTTTCATGTAAGTATCTTAAATACATGATGTTTTAATTCAAATCGTTAGAGCCATTTTTGAGAAAATAACAAGAACGAAAATTACTCCATGTAAACGGTAGCTTATGGTAGGGGAATTTTCTTAAGAATGTTCATGCCGTATTTTTGAAAGTTAATGAAGTTAAATACAAAGTTTGGTATTTATTTGAGTTTTCGTTTTTGAGTAATGCTTCATACACATACACAAACACAGAAACATTTTATAAAAATGCCTTTTTTGGATTCTGGAGGCCCCAACGTGATAGAAAAGTAAAAGGGATGTTTATTGATGCGGAGTTTTCTGAATAGCTTTGTATTGAATCCTTGGAAGGATTTTTGAGGTTTATAATTACGTTTATCAAACACAGACGCTGTTTGGAAAGTTATTTATGGATAAAGTTTGGTTAGAGTCTTACTAGTAATGCATTTAACCTTCTGATGTCGTTTATGTCACCAAATAAAGTATACACGTTGATTTCCTGGTAACGAAAGTCAGATAAACGCAACAAGCCCTTACGAAGCCCTTCCTCCCAGCTCCAGTAGAAGATTATTTAACCAGAAAACCAGATCAACTTTATGCAGGACCCGATCAGATTTTCTGACTCGGGGCAACGTTACCTCTACCGCATCACTACACAAGAGGAACCTGTTGCTTCCGAAGGGAGGGGGAAGGTTGGGCCCATACATGGACATCTTCCACACGCTGGGGTCCACTGTAAAGACGTAAAACATGGGCAAACACTCGAGTAAACCACTTGAGCCGGCAGTAACACCGGTCTGTGGTCTGTAGTCCGCAACTCGCTCGACATGGGAGTACTGCGGCCATGGTCTACCAGCCTACACCACTGTTTGATATATTATATACTCTCCCAGCACATACTGGGGTCAACCACGATTTCTATATATCTTCTCGTTCTAAAACAACTACCACGTTTGCAATGCAAAGCCTCTTAAAACTCACGAGTCTATGACAAAGTTTCTATCAGTTAATGACCTGGAAGTTCATAACAACCTCTAAGTCCTCAAATTTTGTCTAAAAAAGATCTTGTGTGTTACATACACATGACATTCTCTACCCTATATCTCTATTTGTGGGTGTACAAACTAGTTCTACTAAAGCTTATTTTTCTATTTACTACACTTTAATCCAAGTAAACCTTTGCAGAAATAGCTACATTACACATTTCGTTATAGATAAAAAGAGAACAGCGATAGTTAAATGTTTAAGAACTGGACGCTATATGCTGGCTTTAAAATTCCATACTGTTTCCAAGCAATCGCGAGAAATAATTGAAAATCAAAGGTACTTTTAATGAATGACAAGTACTGAGCAGTTCTAACTTTTAATAACGTATATCTTGAGAATGGTTGATTCTATAAAAATTCTATTTGAAAAAGAAATGTGTGTTTTAAAGAATCTACATTTGTTTTGTGTGGTACGTTTTCGTTTATGGGTTATATAATATGATATAAAATTAATTCCGATATAGAGAACTTCATGGCTATTCCCATAAAATCCAAAATATGAATTTAATTTTCTTGTAAATATCCTTAATATATGCCATTTTAATTAAAATCGCTAGAGCCATATTTTAGAAAATACAAAAAATGGAGAATTTGTCCATGCAAAGAGCAGTTGAGGGTGGGGGAATGTTCATAAAAATCATCTCGTTGCACCTTTGGAAAATGCTGAACTTAAATACCAAGTTAGGTATTCTTCCGATTGTTCGTTTTTAACTTATGCTGTTCATAAGGTCACGTACGGACCTTTTTCTAAAAATGGTTCTTTGTATTCAGTGTGGCTCAAAAACACGCATTTCCGGTAAAATCTCTGTACAGAATTTCTGCTGAAATGAAATACTATGTATTGGTAAAGGAAATAACAGCAAATTTACTGTTAGTCATGGGAGAAACCTTAAGAAGAAACTGCCCTTAGTTGACATAGAAACAAAAAGCAAAATCCAGAAACTGAGCGATCAGATTATAGCGCCTGTGTCGTGCATTCGGGAAAAAAAGTATACTTTTTTTTTTGAATAAATTAGTTTTTTTTTTGAAAGTTCATATATTGGTAGTGAGTTTAAATCCCATCTACTGAGTATGTATAGGTTACACAACGGAGGGAACACCTCCCGCTCTACGATCTACAAGAGATCTATTGCAGCTAACAACTCCCTGTCATCCTCCATGGTGTAGTGTTACCAGCTTCTAGTTCCCGAGGTCGCGGGTTCAAACCCGGCGGAGGGCGATGGCTTTTTTTCGGACGTAAAAATCATAAGCATGGCATCCTTCGGAACTGAAGTAAAGCCGGTTGCCTAAGATTTACGGCACGTGAAGGAACCTCAAGCCTGATAAAGAGGCCTTTGAGCAAAATTACCGGTCTTTCACCCCCAACATAGAATGGGACGCTAAGGATCACAGTAGTTAAAGAGCGTCCATAAATAAAACTCAATAAGTTGTATTTAACAACCAGCGGTAGTAAGAGATAGTGAACGTAACACAGTAGGCCACATACCGCAGCCAGACAGACCACAGAGGCGCAGTTCCATGCCTGAAGACTCGTCCAACTGGAGCTACCTAAAGAGTGTGATCAGACAGACAAGCCACCATGGGGCCAGGGCCCTCCATGATACCAAGGGGGAGGAAGTCAACCGAATGACACTCCCAACTCATGAGGGCTCTTCCTGTGGGCAGGCACCTGCAAATTTTAATGCGAGTACCGCACCACAAAAGGGTAAAGATACCGAAAAACAAGAGTAGGGCCGACAGTAAATCTAGCACACTTGTCTACCGGCTATCCAGGAAGGTACTGGAAGACATTGAGGCATCTCAAAATCTTGCCTGGACATCACCGCTGAGACTGTCCTGCCGAGTCCAAACCAATCCGAACAACTCGCAACGGGAGGGGCTCAGACATTCGGCCCGATGTACGTCAAGTAACACCAGAAGTACCTCAAGTGTTAGGGATTTGAAGCGCACGGATCACGGCAGATGAAAGGATGGCCCCCTACCCCTTACAGAGAGAGGGTGATCAACGACCCGTCGACCAAGCAGCCCTCTGGTGTCCACGGGGAGTACTCTTTCGCATCAGTGCCACCTTTCCGGTATCGCCATACACCACAAAATCTAGAAGCACTCCTTAAACAAGGGAAAGAAACGTAATGAAAGGGAAATAATGCAAAGGAAATCGTGATAGATGAGAAACCACACCAGCATTCGCCTAACGACTAGGGGAAACTACAACAAGCGAATAGCCAGCTCGCTAGGTCCATATGCCGGATACTTATTCAATACTGCTATCCAAAATTCCACCTAAGAAAAAAATAAATACAAATAATAAAAAATTCTTGCTGTGTGATGACTCTTTCTCTTCTTACTGTTGTATGAATTATTCTTCCAAAATCTTATTATTCTAGCTACTTCATGTTAATTAAAACAAATTTTCAATTCACATTTGCACATTTCGCTGTACGATACAGTAGCTAAAAATAGTCAGATTTTTAAAGAGCGTATCTGTATATGGAGGTTTTGAAAATCCATGCTCTTTGCATTAGCACAGGTAAAGAAAGAAATAACGACTTCCCAATTGAGAAAAATAAGTATTATATTTGAAAATTTAAAACAATAACAAGGAATTTCTTGTAAATGATTAACTCCGCCCAAAAGAAAAAGTTTCAATTTAATTTTGTTTTTCAACGAGATCTACGTTTTTTGTGGAAAAACACTTTTCTATCTCTTATGGTTTAATAGTTTTACAAAAGTAATTGAGAATGAAGGGGTCCTTAGAAGCTGTTGCCATAAAATTTAGGATAAATACCTCATTTTTACTTTCTCTACTAGGTACAGTAAGTAGGGGAAGTATTGCAACTCCGTCAAACGTTCCAGACCGAGATTTCCCGTAAATACATGTTTTGAGGCGCCCTGACTCCAAATAAAGCATTTTTATAAGCATGTGTGTGTCTGTGAACAGCATAACGCAACAACAAAAAGTTGGATAAATACCAAACTTCGTATTTGATTTTATCTTCCAAGGATGCGGCTAGAAGTTTCTTTTTTAGAAAACACCAGACTACCATTTATATGAAACATTTTCCGAACATTTTGAAACGTTTACAAGAATGACTCTTAACGATTTTGATTAAAATATATCTTCAAGATATTTTCATAGCAAATGAAATGCTTATCTAACATTTTATGGGAATGTCTCCAAAACTCCCCTTCATTTCGAATGACTTTTGCATAACTATTAAACTTAAGAGACACACAATCGTTAAAACAGACAATTTGTCTCATCCTTTTTTGGTCGAGTGAACCATTGCCGAGACATTCCTTGTTATTTGTTTGAATTTTCCAATATTTATGCTTGTTCTGAAATGGGACTTCGTTATTCCCTTTATATGTCCTGGAAATGAAAAGAGAATGAAATATTCCAGTTAGCAACCAGTTACTAAAAGATTTGACTATCACTTAAAGCTTACCATATTCGCTTTGTACCGAAAAGAAAATTAGTAATAAGATGTAAACGTTTATCTCGAGTAACATGAAGTAAATGGAAAATAAGCGTTTGTAAAAATAGTTTGTGCAAGAGTAGAGACAGTCATGTGAGTGCAACAATTTAATTTGTTTATGAAAATATCTTAAACACCTGGAACTTTAATCAAAATAGTTAGGGAAATTTTTAAGAAAATCAAAATTTTTAAACAATTTTCTATGTAAAGGGTAGTTTGGGATAGGGGTTTTTCCTGAAAATCTTTGTGAGCACCAAGTGGTTATTAGTGGGTATACAAAATATTCTTATAAACACGTATTTTTCTATCTAGTACATTTTAATCCAAATAAACCTTTGCAAAAATAGATACATTACACATCTCGTTATAGATACAAAGGGAACAGCGGTAGTCAAATGATTAAGAACTGGACACCATACACTCGCCTTAAAGTTCCATACTGTTTCCATGCAACCGCGATAAATAACTGAAAATCGATGATGCTTTTAATGAATGACAAACATCGAACAGTTCTAAATTTAATTACGGATCTGAAAAACGTCTTATGCCAAAAAAGCTTTCTGTAAGTAAATTGTGTATTTTCGAAAAATTATTCAATTTTTATGGTAAATTTTCGTCTGACGGTTAACGTTCACCATTTATAGAAGTTTATACAAAATTTCTTTCGAATAAAGAGGACTTTGCAAGTGTTACCAGAAAATTCAAGATATACATTTTATTTGTAATATAAATTTATTTTGTGTATCGTATTTTATTCAAAATCGCTAGCCATTTTTATAAAATCAAAATATTAGAAACATATTCCATGCAAAGGATAGTTTGGAGTTCGGGAATTTTCTTGAAAATCTTGGTATCGCATTCTTGGAAGATACTGAACTCAAATATGTACCGAGTTTGGTATTTATCTGACTTGTAGTTTTTGAGTTATGCTGTACACAGACGGACATGTTTTCCCAAAAAAAAATTGGATTCGAAAAGCCTGAAAACAAGTATTTCCGGTGAAATCTCGGTGGAATACAATGCTTCCCTACTTACTGTAGGTAAGTAGTAAAGAATGAGAATAGACACCCACCTTCATGGTTTGGTGGTAGCGTCTTTGCCTCACATTCATGAGGTCCCTAACTCGAATCTCGGATAGAGTGAGTTACCTGGATAATTTTTTTTCAGTGATTTCCCTTATCCTGGGAATATGAATGTCAGGTAAACTTAAGCTCTGTGGACCCTGGACTCATTTGACCATCATTTTGACGTTTGATTCATTCGTATAACCCACCCCGTTATGGTTACTCATCTGTGAGAAAAGGTCAAAAATTGCCAACATTCTTAACATAAATTTAGTGCTATTAACACTAAAAACCTTCTGATTTAAATCATTGTAGCCTTTAAGGCTGAACAACTTTTATAGCATGTCATATAGCGATTTAAATTTCTGCCTGTAAACACAATTTCCTAATAAATGCTAGTAAACACGTTCTGTCTGGGTTAAAGTGAAAAAAATTCCAAATATACTTCGGGAATCTTCAAACAATTAGTTAGCTCAGAGAAGAAGAAATAGACGAATATCCTGTAAATATAAGCCCTTTTTAAACAGCATAGAAAGAGTATTATTATAGTGTTGAAGTTTTTAAACTGTCTCTTTTGGAGTTTTTATTTTGTCGAGCAAAATAGAGGAAGTATTGTATTCCACTCAAAAATTCGATAATAATATTGCACGAAAATACATGTTTTCAGGGCCCTGCAGTAAAATACTATTTTTATAAAAATATCCGTGTGTGTGTGAGAGAGAGAGAGGGAGAGAGAGAGGGAGAGAGAGAGCAGGATAGTTAAAAAACGGAAAGTCGGTTAAATACCAAACGTGATGAGACACTAAGATCTTCAATAAAATCCGGTTACCCGCTTATGTGGGGTAGCGTGACTGTCCCATATTCAAGAGGTCCCGAGTTCGAATCTCGATTAGGTTGAGTTGTCTGTATAACGCTTTTGTGGGGTTTACCCTTATTCTGAGGAGATGAGCTTCGGGTAACTGTAAACTCTAGGGTCCATTTGGGCATAACTTGAATTTCGTTTATTTACCGTCGGATATGACCTAGTCAGTTAAAAAGACTTTAAGCTTAAAAAAGATACTCCCACCCCAAACTACGTTTTACTTTCAAAAATTCTGATTTATTCAAAAACTGACTAACGATTTCGATTAAAAATAAGGTATTTTCATGACAAATAAACCATATAACTTAAATTTTTCTGAGAATGGCCTCTTAAGTCGTCTTCATTGTAAATAACTTTGTATAATTGGTAAAATGTAAGAGATACACTACATCTTACTAAACAAAAAACGTGGATCTAAATAAACCACTCCATTTATGTCATATAATTCTCTTTTTTGTGAGTTAATTATTTTCGAGATATTCTTTGTTATTGGCTTGAACTTTCAACTGTGAATCCGTTATTCTCTTTTTCTGCTGCTCAAGCAAAGAGCTTGGAATTTCAAAGCCGTCACATATCGACATGTTCCTTAAACGTATCTCTCTACTGTATCCTGCAGCGAAATGTATAAATGTTAATTAAAAGTTTATTTGGATTAAAAAGAAGCAGATAGAAGGATAAATTTGGAAAAATAGCATGTAGAAGACTAAGTAGAGAAAGTTATGTGAGTGTAACGTATCTGACTTTTTTCTAAAAGTGCTTTTCTGATTTAGGTCCCTAAAAAATGTATGTTTGCACAGAACGTTTGGGTGGAATATAATGACTAATTCTCTAAACATCTATGTGCCAGAGAAAGTAAAAGATCTGATGTATTAACTCACATGACTTTCTCTACTCCTGTACAAATTATTTTTACAAACTCTTATTCTTCATCTATTTCATATTAATCGAGATAAACATTTACAGAAACATCTTTTTACATGCAAAGAGAATTACATTTCACACATAGCGACCAGTTCCAAAAATATTTTACTATTGCTTAAGGCGTACTATGTACCCCTTGTTTTGTAATTGCAAGGGAAATATAGAAATACAGTAGTCTTTAAGCATAGACATATCCCTTAATGGCTGGTTGCTAGGTCAGCACAATTCTCTTTGCCACAGATTAATACACTTTGCATATCCAAGACAAAAAATGAATAACGAATGCCCATTTGAGAAAATAGTATTGAAAAATTTAAGGAAATAACAAGCAATATCTCGAAAATGGTTCACGCAACTAAAAATGTTTATGACATAAGCTGTGTATTTTAACGCGATCTACATTTTTTGTGTAGTAAAATTTTGTCTATCTCTTATGGTTTACCAGTTATGCAAAAGTCGTTCACAATGAAGTATACTTTTGGAGACATTCCCAGAAAATTCGAGATATAAATTTCATTTGTCATGAAAATATCTTAAACATATAATATTTTAATCAAAATCGATAGAGCCATTTTTGAGAAAATTAAGATTTTCGAAAAATGTTCCATTTAAAGGGTAATCTGGGGTGGAGGGATTATCTTGAAAACCTTCGTGTCACATCTCTGGAGGATACTGAATCTAAATACCAAATTTGGTGTTTTTCCGACTGTTCGTTCCTGATTTATGCTGTTCACAGTCACACACACAGACACATACACGGACAAGTTTCCAAAAATGCTTTTTTTGGATTCAGGGGGTCTCTAAACATACATTTCCGGTGAAATGTCGGTATCGAATTTTTGGGTGAAATACAGTACTACCCTACTTACTATACGTAGTAGAGAAAACTGAAATTATTAGAGATATAATCCTAATACGTTTTGTGGGAAACTTTGCAGGATTGTTCTGCAACAGAGAAACCTCTGGAAATGTGGGAGATACGCAGTCCTGGTAATATCCCAAGCCTTCGTTTGGCTTTCCTGTGTGGAATGCTTCCACTATCTAATGTAAACATTTCTAGGATACGTGGTTACAGAACGTTTACCAAGTCTCTGTGATGCCGTAGGTGTTCTACAGAAGTTGGCTTATCTATTCAGTGAAGATATGCAATTTCCTAGAACAGACAAAAAAGACCTGAACGTCGCATTTCTAGAATATCGGAAACTCTACCATAAAGAAGTGGTTGTCTGCTCCCCCACGGCCCGTATTTCAAGCGAGTGTATGTTCCAGATGAGTGCAACCTCTATTTGTACCATAATCTCCCCGCAACGCTCATCGACTTTTCTCGATTCCGCACCCAGTCTCGATAGTTAGCGGCGCTGCTAATTTCTGACAGCACCGTATCAACTTCACAGTCTGCTGGTTATCCAGAATGTTGCACGAGCGGTAAAGATAAACGGCTCGAAGCTAAAAAATAAAACTTAGCACTCGCGATAACAGCTTGAGTGATGGCTTCACAATTAAGCACATCCCATCGCTGAGAGTTGCCTTTTTATTTTTTGTGCTGTCTGGGACTGAGCTGCACATGTTACTTTGATGAGCCTACATTTGACAGGACTGCAGAAGAATTCGCTTTTTACCCGACAAGAGGGCTTGCCGATCAATAGACTGCAGCGCTGTGTTTGGTTATGAATGAAGCGAACATGGCCATCTGCCCTTACATGGCTACCTAAAATAAATGTAATTCTACTGCCGTTTAACACAGAGTAATGATTCTAATTTTATAATTTCATGTTTTCTAAGAGTAGACAATTATCGCCAAAAGTTATATTTTTAGTTAAGTTATATTTTTATTTGAAAATTATACTTTTAAAAATTCTCTACCTTTAGGATTCGCAATCTGTAAATCTTATATTAGCACAAAACATGAGGCAGTGTTTTTAACACTTAAATGATTTCAATCAAATTATATAATATGTAAATTAAATAACAGCCCGCCTTGAAGCAATATGCGTATGTAATAATTTGTAAAATGTATGTAACAGTCATTGCATATGCTTATATTATTGTAAACATGTTCAATTATGTTATGTGAATATATTGCGCAATTTAATAATGTAGGAGCTGTGAGAATAATACGTTAAATTGCTAACAATGAGGTAAACTTGAGGCAATGATGAGTAAGGAAGCATAAATGCTACTAGTCATTATTAGATCAGCAATAATGTAAATTTTGAGACAGTTTAAAAATAGCCAATCAACAACCAGAAAAAGCTCTAGTTAAATGAAGGTATTCTATTGGAGTAGGATTAGCCAATCAGAGACTTGAAATACAGAAATTTACAAGTTTAAACAGTTCAAATCAATTCAGTTGCCTCCAAACACTGCTCATAACTAGACGTGTTGCCTCCAAACAGTGCTCATAACCAGACGCGAGATGTGTCCTCGAGAAATTAAATATGTATTCGTGTGAGACGAAAATAGTATACATGTTAAAAAAGTGCAAGTATTAAATAAAAGAATCTCACATCTCTCTATATCAGTGAAGTGCTATTTAATTTGTGTCAAGGATTAATACAAAAGGAGTGAATTACAACTTAAAATTTGTGTAAGCCTACATTCTTAGTCATATCACAACCCTGCCTAAGAGAAACGTGTCTAACTGACGCAGCCGAGGCAAGCACAATATCTAAAGAAACAGTCAAATTACAAAGCTAATATTTTTAAACTTGAGGCGAAGGCTACCGGAAACCGGGTACTATACGTGCAGTTGCAACTACTACAAGTTAGGTTCCCCAACAGTTTAAATATAATACATCTTCTTCAAACTGACTTTCAATACGTAGCAGCAACTATCTACTTCAAAGTGACGTCCATACGTGGTGCTAATAAATTACGTAACAAACAACCATCTTCTCAAACAAAGACCACAATAGAGAATTTCTTTCCCTTCTTTCCTTTTATAACATAAATACAAAGTATGTATTCAACTACAGTGCTAACAATGTAAATTACCGTTTGTTTTACGTGGGTTCACCCCATCCTTTACAACAGACTTTGTTATACCGAAGCAAGGTTTCAAAGTCCTGGCTGGTGATGTCCATTACTGAGCTACAAATTCGAGAGTAAAGCAAGCTCTAGGGCTCAAGTATTCATCATATACCATCAAATCTCAGCAGAAAATAAATTGGATCGAAAAAGGTTAATTAGGATTCCCTTTCCAATTTGATATACGTTGCTTTTTCTTCACACTGTGGCCAATGCACGTCTTCCCGCGCGCCGGGCAACACAGCTCCGACTCCCACCGAAACAGTTATAATATCCACTCAATTTCTCATATTAACAATTACAGTGATGATAGGCACATGCCATACCATAAGAGATATTGGAAATGTTATCATCTATCCGAAAATTTTTGGCATCCTCTCAGGACATTTCATTCAACTGTGGAGCCCATTATCCGAATTACTCGCCTGCTCTTTTCTTTTAGTTCTTAGAATATGTGTAACACCTGCACACTTTTCTTCAGGAAGCAAATGCATGTAAGTGGCTGTCTTGCTTATCGGTTCAACGCGCCAGGTAATAATAAATGAAATGCATTTAGGGACACATGAAGACGCTCTCACCTCTATCGGCTATGGATGCCGAATTATTTCATGATATATTGCTAAGATTGTATAAAATGTTGTATTCAACTCGTTCATATAAATGACAGTGAGTGCAACAAACTTACAATCAGTATTATCTACTTGTATATAAATAATTATTACGCTTATCTTCAAAATGCTGTGTTCTGGATTTATTACTCTTTTTCTTCTGACGTATTCGAGTGTCAAGACCTCTAGTTTAATCGCCTGCAAACGTTGTGGTTAGTGCGTGGGTAGCTCTACTATCGTTTGACGTAAAACAGAATAAGGAGCGAGTTCCGTCGTCTAAATGATTAAAGTGTGCCGGCGCTCCATCCGCTTAGCCCCACACTCGTAGTTGTATAAATTCAATAACGTATATTGGAGTAGGTGGAGTAGGTCTGAAGAGCCAACTTTAAAATAAATTGACATGTCCGTTTTCCTATTAAGGAGGCCTTGAAAATGAATTAATTTCCCAAACTTTCGGCAGTTAAAGCTTATATTAGCAATGTTGCCAAGTTATTACTCAATACGTAATTAAAGAACCGCATATAAACTACGCAGGGGAGCGGTAATACAGTTTGATTGCTATACTGGTGACCACTAATCTTTCCCGAAGGCTATGAAATAACAGTAGCATGTATCAAAAGCTATATCGTGTTCCATCGAGGATATTGGACGACATAAAGTGAATTTAATTACATGTTCGGGCGAACAGAGGCGACGCTTGGATAGCTCTCACATAATACAGCTCTATTGAAAAATGGCGAACATAAAAGTGCCATTAGATCTTCATTCCAGCAAACACATGGATACTGTTTCGCCCTTGTGCCCCGAAACTGGCAACTATTAATTTCTCTCAGCGACCCTGTCCATCTGCTTGTTCGTAACAAACTGTTAAACCACAATGGCGAAATTTTGACACACGCCTGTCTGCTTGTGATTCGTAAGAGTGATTAGGAATTTTACTAAAAATTACATATTTACAGGGAGAAAAGGAATTTTATTCCCTATTTACAACGCTTTTACATTCCTGGAAAGCGCTCAATATTAGGCTACCTTTTACTTTCTCTACCACGCACACTCGCTTCCATTTATGCCTTCCGGAAGCATTTTACCAACCTAAGCGGGCGCGTACATAACAGGGAGAGTATGCCTGGCGTTTTGCCTTTATTGTTCGATCAAGCAGAGGTGTGTGTTAACTGTAGCTCACACGATGTAGGCATATTTTGGAGGTGCATCGGGGAAGAATTGTAGTTAGTGGGAATCCAATTTGCCATTTGAAGGCATTGCTAGGGCAATTCCATATAGCATTCACATTATCACATTATTACAATAATGTCCACTAAATGAGTCCTCTTTGAGTCTAAAAACCACAATTTACTTTAGTTTTTCATTATAATTATTGTCATATAAGATACAACTTCATGCGGATTGTTTTTTAGTTTAGTGTCCTTTAATCATTTAGATAATATCGAACGAAGAATACTCAAAGAACCCGGGTCCACAGAGATTAAAGTTACATTTGCCTCTTCAGGATAAGGTAAAGCTTATCCGAATAGCTGGCCCTAATCGAGATTCGAGCTCAGGGCCTCTTGAACCGGAGGCACTATCCACACGTCACAAAGGATGGAGAAATTGTACAAAACAGTGTTTTATTCAGTTGTATATTTAGATTGGCCAGATAATTCCAATAATGTCTATGAATGTGTCCTCTTTGAGGGTAAAAAGTGTAATGTAATACAGTTTTACATTATACGTAGTATTATAAGTATGAAGAGTACAGCTATTCCTCAAAGTTATATATTCATATGCAAATAATCTAGAACTGTGCACATAAAACAGAACGGCACTGCATGCGCGAAAAGGTAAATATATATCTTCACATCTCTTCTTTTCTACGCATACTCCAACTGTGAAGGCCAGCACAATGCCGCCTGAAGCCGTGTTGGCGGCATAAATGGAAGCGAGTGTAGCTAGAAAGTAAAATATCGTATTTCAGGCAAAAATTTGATACTGAGATTTCCTCTGAAATAGAAGTTTTTGGAATCCCTGAATCCAAAAAAAACTCTATAGAAATAAGATCTTTGTGTGTGTGTGTTTGTGTTCGTATATTTGAACAGCATAAAAATATTGTTACATTCACATGACTTTCTCTACCCGCAATCACTTATTACTGGTTATATAAATGATTCATACGAAAGCTTTCATATTAATCCACAAAACCTTTCCAGAAATAGTTGCGTTACGTATGTTGTCACAGATACAAAGGGATTAGCGATAGTCAAATGTTTTAGAACTGGACGCTACACTCAGACCTTAAAACTGCACATTCTTTCCATAACTTCGAGAGAAACAGCTGAAAATCGACCGGACTTTATAATTATGCCTAGATATTGAACAATTCGAACCACTAGTAATGGATATCTCGGAAATGGCTGATGCCAGAAAAAAGGTTTTTTAAACCAGGTTGTTCGTTTTAGAGATCTACATTTTTGTGTAGTACGTTTTCGTCTTTCGTTTAAGGCTTATCAGTTGTACAAGATTATACAAATGTTCTTCCGAATAAAGAGGATATCACTAGCTTTCCCGAAAATTCTGACAGGTGAATATGTTTGCTATATGGTATTTTAATTAAAATCGTAACCACCATTTTTCAGAAAAATCAATAAATTCGAAAAACGTTCCATGTAAAAGTTAGTTTTTGAGGTGGGGCATTTCCTTGAAAATCTTTTTGTCGCAACTCTGGAAGATGTTAAACTTAAATATCAAACTTGATGTTTATCCGAAATTTCGTTTTATAGTTGCACTGTTCGCAGACATACACACAGACACACGCATACACGGATATGTGTCTAAAAATGCATTTTGGATTCAGGGAGCTTCAAATCATGATTTCCGATGAAATCTCAATGTCGAATTTTTGGGTGGAATGCAATACCATATTACGTACGTGGTAGCAAAAGTAATAAAAAACTAAAATTCGCTAAGTTGCAAAATTGGAATTTAAGCTTGGCATCTTCCAAAAATGCGCCACTAAGGCTTTAAAGAAAACCCCCATCCAAACTACTCCTCATTATAGAAAATGTTTAGACCCTTTACTTTCTAAAAAAAATTGACTATAGCGACTGTGACTAAAATTCCATATATTAAATATTTTACATGGTAAATAAAGAACGTATATCTGCAGTTTTCTAGAAATAGCCCGTTGTCTTCATTCGAGGAGAAATTTAACATACGGACCATAAGAGATATTTAAAAGTTTACTACAAAAGAATATGTATATCTCTTTAAAACACACAATTTGTTTCAGATAATTTTTTATGGCATCAGCCATTCTGAGATATCCGTTGTTATTGGTTGCACTTTTTAAACTTTCTCTTTTAACTTTTTGAAGTACTGCTAACCTTCAGTGTTTTCTCGCGTGGAATTTCAAGGCCAGCATTTAAAGACCACTGTTTAAACATTTGACTATCGTTGTTCCCTTTGTAGCTATAACGAAACGGGTAATTAAAGTATTTATAAGAAAATTTATCTCAATTAACTTGGTTTTGTAGAAGACATATAAATATAAAAGATAGTGGATGGAGAAAGTCATATGAATGTAACACATACGATTTTCTTACAAAATTAACAACTAAAAGGATGTTGACAACTCAACGAAATATTGAGCTATATAGGTTCATGTTTAAAATAAAACCTTTAGGTAAAAATTGCAGGGCCAATTTGAGAGAAACCTAAAACACATATCCAAAGAATACAAAGGGATATCCTTCTTCCATTTCTCGTTGAAACTTCGGGTTTCTTGCCAGTTATTTTTTCGGTTCACTTGATTTCATGGCCCCATGAAAGATGAATGACAGATTTCCACTTGGGAAAATGAAAACAAGCACTTTGTGCATTTTCCGAGGCTTACAGATAAAATGCTCAGTCATTCATTTTTTCCCCTAGAGCACGCAGCTGAAACTGGAGTACGTTAGAGGGAACGTAGGCATAAATATTCAACACAAACACTTGATTTTATTTTCTAATACATGAAACATGTTTTTACTTTCTGTAGCTGCTTATAGAAATAGAGCAGGTGTTTTATTGTACACAACATTTGGATATATAAAACCGGAAATACATCTTTTGAGAAGCTGCGAATACAAAATGAACTGTTTTTCTATGAGCAGCAAAATCCAAAAAATCTGATGTGTTACTCACATGACCTTCTCTACTCTTATACAAGCTATTTTTACAGTCACTTATTCTTCATATGCTTCATGTTAATGGAGATATCGACATGTTAATCTTATTGCTAATTTTCTTGTAGATACAAAGGGAACTGGTAGGCTTTAACCGATAGTCAAATATTTTAAGAGCTGGTTGCTATGTCGAGTATTCCATTCTCTTTGCATTACCATGTCAAAAAAATGAACAAATAATTCCCATTTCAGAAAAATTACAAGTATTGGAAAATTTAAAGGAATAACAAGCAATATCTGGAATATCGTTCACTCAACAACAAAAAAAACTACTTGACATAAATTACGTATTTTAACGCGATCTACATTTTTTGTGTAGAAATATTTTGTCTGTCTCTTATGGTTTACCAGTTATGCAAAAGTCGTTCACAATGAACAATAATTTTGGATACATTCCCAGAAAATTCGAGATATACATTTCATTTGTCATAAAAATATGTTAAACATATGACATTTCAATCAAAACCGTTAGAGCCATTTTTGAGAAAATTAAAATTTTCGAAAAATGTTCCATGTAAAGAGTAATCTGGGGTGGGGTGATTTTCTTGAAAACCTTCGTCTCGCATCTCTGGAAGATACTGAACCTAAATACTAAGTTTGGTGTTTATCCGACTGTTCGTTTCTGAGTTATACTGATCACAGACACATAGACACACACACACACACACACACACACACACACACACACACACAGAGACACACACAGACACACACACGGACATGTTTCCAAAAATGCTTTTTTTGGATTCAGGGGGTCTCAAAACATATATTTATGGTGAAATCACAGTATCGAATTTTTGGGTGGAATACAATAGTTCCCCTACTTACTATGCGTAGTAGAGAAAGTAAAAATCAGATGTGTTATATTCGAAAGCGTTTCTGTATCCACTATAATTCATTATTTTCTCTACCATGTACATGAAACAGAGAAGGTATTTTTGTTGCTCTATTTATTTTACGTCGCTTTAAACCACAGGGTCATATCGCGACGGATCTGTTAGTGGATAACTGTTAGATCGAGGTGTAGCGGACGTTTAGCCTTCTAGGTCACATCCCTTTAACCACCCGCTTCGTCATGTACACAGATACACTAGTTTATAGCAACTGGATCTCCTTCGTGCCATACAGATGGCATTAGTGTGCCTTCCAGTCTAACTACCGCTTTCATTAAGAAAGAACGGACAGTTAGCCTTCTAGGTATCATTCCTGTAACCATGCCATCTTGCTTCGTCGCGTGTCCACAGAGACCCTAGTGTATAACAACTGGATCTTCTGCTTCGTGCTGTGCAGATGGCATTAGGAGGCCGTCCAGTCTAACTGCCCCTTTCATACGGACAGTTAGCCTTCTAGGTCTCATCCCTGTAACCATGCCATCTTGCTTCGTCACGTGTCCACAGAGACCCTACCACGTAGCAGCAGGATTGAAGTAGAATATCTCTGGATCTCTGTGAACACTTGGCGAAGCAAGTTGGCAGCATTCCATCCAAACATTCGATACCAAGATTTCACCGGAAATATATGTTTTGAGGCGCCCTGGATCCAAATAAAGCATTTTTGTAAGCATGTCCTCGTGTATGTGCCTGTACGGGTATCTAGAACAGCATAATTTAAAAACGGCTAAGATTTATCGGTCATCACGAGGTAAGCATTTTAGCGACTCAAGGCAAGTTACGCTTCTAGTTTCTTTTATTGCAGAAACGGTTATTTCAAACCGAAACATTGATACTGCGGAAGTAAGTAGTTATAATAAGTCAGTTGTTATAGTTTCGAGTGCTAAGATTCAAAATCAGTTTGATTTGTTATCTTCTAACGGTCCCAACTGGCTTCAATAGCTCTAGCATTAGGTCACATTAAATTTCTTAGTCAATTTAACTGATGTTATCCTTCATATTACACCCACTTATATCCTGAGAAAGTGCTCATAGCTCTACCACTGAAGCAGCTGGCGCACGAGACAACAGTATGAGCTACGAGAAACAATATCAAAAGAAGGTGAAGTATACAGCTTCAAAATCGCGGATCAGAATTTAGATAAACTGTGAACAAAATAACAACTTAAATTCTGAGAAGTTAATAAAGCCTAACAAAAAATATTTAAATTTTTTAATTATTTAAATCATTTAAATTTAAATAATTAACAAGAATTAAAATCAATTAAATATTGCCTAAAACTGTTAAAGGAAGTTTCAGACTACATATAAAGTCTGATGTGTTACATTCACATGTCATTCTCTACCCTCTATCGTTTATTAGGGAGTATATAAATTATTATTATTATTATTATTATTATTATTATTATTATTATTATTAGTAGTAGTAGTAGTAGGATATATAGGAGAGAGCTGGCACAGTTTTTTGCGTTTATATGGGAAAGGATAGGGAAAACGAAGGTAAATGCTAGGTTGAGAGAGTCTTCAAGGAGGAAAATGCGTTTATATGGGAGAGATAGGGAATACCAGGGCTGATGCTAGGCTAATCAGATGCTAAAGGAGGGAGGGATATGCTTTATATGAGACAGATAGGGAATACGTGGAGAGGTGCTAGGCTAGACAGAGGCTGAGTAATGTATGGTTTATATGAGCGGTATAGGAAAACGATGAGAGGTGTTAGACTAGACAAGGCTTGAAACGTAGTGCATGGTTTATATGAGAGATATAGGAAAACGAGGAAAGGTGTTAGGCTAGGCAGAAGTCGAGGAGTAGAGTAAGGTTTATATGAGAAGTATAGGAAAACGAGGAGAGGTATTAGGTTAGGAGAATTGAGTTTGTGTTTATAAGGAGAGACGAGAAAACGGAGAGAGATCCTATGCTAGGATAGACAGGTGTTAAAGTTAGGTTAGATAGGAAACCAAGGAGTGATACTCAGCTAGAGGGGGAGAGTAGGAGGGAATGAGCTTTTGAGAGGTAGGGGATACGGGGAGTGGTGTTAGACTAGACAGGGCTTGAAACGTAGGGCATGGTTTATATGTATGAGAAGTATAGGAACAGGAAGAGGGGTGCTAGGCTAGACAGAGGTTGAGGAGTAGAGTATAGTTTATATGAGAGGTATAGGAAAACGAGGAGAGGAGTTAGACTAGACAGAGGTCGAGGAGCAGAGTATGGTTTATGTGAGAGTCATAGGTAAACGAGAGAGGCGTTAGGCTAGACAGAGCTAGAGGAGTAGAGTATGGTTTATATGAGAGGTATAGGAATAGGAGGAGAGGTGTTAGGCTAGACAGGTAGTGTAGCAGTAGGAATATGGACTTATATACAGGAGAGATAGGGAATAGGAGGTGCTAGACTTGAAAGCGACTTTAGACGTGAACATAGTGGAAAACTGTTTCATGTCAATGTTCTAGACATGCCCATCACGTAACCTATTCAGGGAAAAGGTGACTCGTTCAGGGGAAAAAGGTGACTGCTCAGGGAAAAAGGAGACCCACAAAGGGAAAAAGTTGACTAGCAAAGGGAAAAACGTAACCAGCAAAGGGAAAAAGGCGACCAGCAAAGGGAAAAATGTGACCAGCAAAGGGAAAAAGGCGACATGCAACGGGAAAAAGGTGACCAGTAAAGGGGAAAATGTCACCAGCAAAGGGAAAAAGGCGACCACCAAAGGGAAAAAGGTGAGCCATAAAGGGAAAAAGGTGACCTGCAACGGGAAAAGCTAACCCACTAACACTAACAGGTAAGTAATTCAGGTAGTATTGCAAGAGGCAGACTGGATCATAGCAGTGTATGATTTCACAGGTAATTCAGCTAGTATCGTATGCATTTAGGCTAATTCGTCTAGTAACACAGGATAGATTCCAGATGCTAACTGCATCATGGCTCTGCATGATTTCACAGATAATTCAGCTAGTATCGTAGGTGTTTAGAGTAATTAAGCAAGTATCACAGGAGGCTAGATTCCAGGGTTGGGTATAGCATAGTTTCGTATTTCAGAGGGTATCGTAGGTATTTAGGATAATTCAAGTAACATAGGTGTTTAGAGTAATTAAGCAAGCATTACAGGAGGGTAGGTTCCAGGGGTTGGTTATAACCTAGCTTCGTATTTCACAGATAGTTCAGGTAATATCGTAAGTATTTGAGGTAATCGACAGAGGTTCACAGATATTATTGATAATTTCGATCAGAGATTTGTATCACAGCTATTTAAGGTAAATGCAGATGATTCAGGTTGTATCAATGGTATTTGAGTCATTTTAACAGGTAATTCTGATAGTATCACAGGTGCTCGTGCTAATTTAGAGCAGGAATTCGTATCAGAGCTAGTTAAGGTAATTTCACATGATTCGGGTAGTATCACAGGTATTTAAATCATTTTCATAGCCAATTCAGCTAGTATCGTGAGCATTTAAGCTAATTCAGCTAGTATCACAGGAGGCTAGATTCCAGAGGCTAACTGCATCATAGCTATGCATGATTTCACAGCTAATTCAGCTAGTATCGTAGGTATTTAGGCTAATTCAGGTAGTATCACAGGAGGCTAGATTCCAGGGTTGGGTATAGCATAGTTTCATATTTCAAGGTAATTCAGAGGGTATCGTAGGTATTTAGGATAATTCAAGTAACATAGATGCTTAGAGTAATTAAGCAAGCATTACAGGAGGGTAGGTTCCAGGGGTTGGTTATAGCCTAGTTTCGTATTTTACAGATAGTTCAGGTAATATCATAAGTATTTGGATAATCAGCATAGTTTCACAGATGCTCGTAATAATTTCGATCAGAGATTTTGTATCACGGCTATTTAAGGTAAATGCAGCTGATTCAGGTTGTATCAATGGTATTTGAGTCATTTTAATAGGCAATTCTGATAGTATCACAGGTGCTCGTACTAATTTAGAGCAGGAATTCGTATCTGAGCTATTTAATGTAATTTCACACGATTCGGGTAGTATCACAGGTATTTAAGTCATTTTAACAGGCAATTCAACTAGTATCACAGGTACTCATGGTAATATAGAGAGTAATTCGATTATAAAACCTTTCTCATCCAACGTTACAACAATTTATATACTTTTTTCTAAATCTTACAAATTTATTATATTTTAAGCACTTATTGTACGATGCGGAGAGGGATAAACTGCATATTGGTTCACAAATTGAAAAGCTTTACGTCAACATACCTTTATTTTAGTTCGTTATAGATGTCTCTCCCCTTTTATCTAGGCTTGAGACTAGCACTAGGATTGCTCCTAATGGCAGGGTTACCACCTTCCCTTCCATCTTCTTCTTTCTTCATCAGGCGTCAGCTATCTGCATATACAGCACACAGATACCTTCTTTTTTAAGATTGTAGACTCACTAGAAAATCTTTATCTTTAACTTACATTCTTTTAAGCACTGTTTGTAATGGCGTAATGTCCATACGCATAGGTAGTTATACCGTCCTCAGCAATAATTCTTTTATCATCAAAGGGATTCAATGCAATTTTGTTCACTTGCACTGTGGTAACAGCATGCTTTCGTGATAGGATTAGATTCATGGGCGTTCTGATGATTTCACAGGTTTTAAGACAGTCTGTATAGCTGTCAAACGAAATGTACTGCTTAATAGCGCTACGTTTTATACCTTTAATCTTTTTTATCATTGAGCCTTGAATATCTAAGGCATACATCTTAGGTCGTAGTCCAACAAAGCGTAGGATGATTTTGCTATTAGCCTCATCTTTAAATTTTCCCAATACCTTCTTGTTCTGAGTAGAGCGGCATATATGATTGACAGGGTAATCAGCTGTATCGAGATGCTCAAGAAAACGTAGCTTGTCCTGGTACACATCTTCAGTTGTAACACGATGAATGAACGAATCAGTGTCCATATACATAAGCTTCAGGTTTTCAGCTCCATAATAAGGCAACAACACGTCGTAATGATAGTTATACATTAATGTCTTAGAGATGTCCAACACACTCATACCAATGTATATAGGCTTGTTGAATACAATCTGACGAGAGGCCATATGTACAGCAGCTAGATTATCAGCATATATCGTCCTGTCGATAAACGTAGGCTTGGCGATCAGCTTCTCTAGAGTTTTTTCATTTGTCACCAGTCGTATATCCATACGATTACGCAGGTTCTCCATAGTTTTTCCAAACATAGCGTTGTTAAAGAGTTTGTAGAGATCCTTCTCGAAATCATTTGCAGCTTGTTGTCGTAGCCTGTTGTTAAATTCCACATAAGGTTTCAACCACTGAGACTGTAGGAATTGTAGCACACGATGGATTTTTGTTAGTCGTAGTCCATGACTAAGAGCTTGCTTCAAAGCCATGTAATGCACTACATACTTCTTTCGAGGTCCAAGATGAGGTATCAGTTTCTTTGTAGATGATTCCAATGGTTTCATACACTCTGGCAGGAAAGGTAGATCGTTGTGTAGATCGTGAAGTTCTGCAGGATACTCGATGTCGACTTCTAATATGTACCCATGAGAATCATCTTCTTGTAGTGTTTCTAAGTTGATTTCTTCAGGTGACACCCACTGAAATCCACCAAAAGGAAGGGCGTGACACATTGCCCACCCATATTGGTTATTTGCGTCCTCGTATGTGATAAATTGGGTTGGTCTCGTCGGATCAAACTTCTCCATATAAGTGTTATTAGCCTCAGCATACCGATGAGAAACTTGGCATAAACCTCCTCTTATACCTGATTCCACCATGAGTAGTTGATCATAATCTTGTATCAGTTCCAGCTTAATTCCAGTATACAGCAACATGGCGTCCCATGTAAGACCTGGAGAGGTACAATAATGGGCAGGATCAACTTTGTGTGTTTTAAGGGTTTGCTCTCTGAACGTCTCAAAGACATCAGCTAGAAGAAGTACATCCGAAGTTAAGTAGAGATCGCTGTACTCTCCCAGGTTTCTCACATTAAACAGCTCCCATACATTTCTAGCATGATCGTAGTCAGCATCAGTAATTTCTTCTTCATTTAATCTATTGTAGAAGGAGTCCTTAGGAGGCAAGCAGGTCTCGTTCAGGGCATCCCATGACGTAACAAAATCATATGGAAATACACCCTTACGGGTCATCAACTTCAATTTGTCTTCTCCAAAGTACTTTAGTGTTTCAGGATACGAGGTTAGATTTTTTACCAACTTATCCAAGCTTGTACTGAGGAATCGGAAGCTATCCACAAATCGAAGCTTTATATCTCCTACATACTTGGTGAATGAGATATAGCTTTCTTCAGAGTTAGGAATTACCTCCACACGTTCACTTGTACAACCCAGCTCCTTAACAATGAAATGAGAGTCATATCCGCTAAGGTTATGCATGAAGACTGGTATATATTTAGGTGTTTTACAGGCTAAATTACATTCATTATGAAGACTTCCACGATATTCACCGCTGATGTGATCATGGTCGCGTACTTTATAGTTCTCTTCTGTAAAGGGTTTTCTACACAAGTAGCATGTCGTAGAAGACTCGAAATTCTTTTGCTGTTGATCCGTAAGTTTCAGAGGCTTAGCAGATTTGTATATATTACCAATCATTTTTGCAAGAGATGTAAGGTACAGCATAAACGTCTGAGCAGCATCAGCACCACGATACACATAGGGATGCTTAGGAAGATCAGTTTCGAGATGTTCAACACTGGATGTAGGTTTCACGTAAACACAGAAGCTCATTGGTGTGTGCTCTTGATAAGGTGTTGTATAGGAAGTTTCAGGATTGGGTGTACACGTATGGCATGGAGTGAGAATACTCTCAAAATCCGCATAGATGACATAAGGTACTTTCAGCATCCTCTCAACATTTTTAAACTGAACAATTGATTTCTCCTTGGTAGGCATAACTACCCTTGCAACACCATGTTGAATACAGACGGCTGCATGTTCTTGTAGTTTTTCCTGTCCACTTCGTCCATATCGATCATCAAAATGTGTAAAGCAGCGCTTACAAGTATAAACCCGTCCATTATGGTTAGTTTTCTGGCGTCGAACGAGTTTCTCAAAATTCTTTATATACACGTAGTGATGTTTTCCACTGCTGTCATTCAATAGTAGCAGGTCGCGATGTTCAGGTAGTTCAATATCAGCAACCTTTATCGGATACACTTCATGCTTCTCATCCAGCCCGAAAACGTTAATGGATATCTTGTTAAACTTCTCAAATTTAGGTATTTGAGAAAGTGGAGTAGGGTAGGAAACACAGCTGAAGTCGTACTTGTCTTGAAGTTGTTTGTATTTGTTCACACGCTGTGCATTCTCCCCTATGAATTTAGCTAATACAGAGTACATGAAACATTTCTCGTCGCTAAAGTTCTGGATGTTTATACATGCTTTCCTTGCTTCAACAGCTGACGGTAGTGGTATGTAGCTACTTCCTCGTAACGGGTTGTACTTGTTGATACGAAGTCGAACTCCTTCCACAGCAAGCAAAGCCCAGCTGCTACCCTTAAGCTGAGACTCCTCCATTTCAGTCACCAATTTCTTGAATTTCACTTCCATCGTTGAGTCCAGATCAGTTTCCAGGAAAACAGCTTGATTCCCTGTTTTAAATGTTTTGTCACAGGTTTCTCCAATACTGTTAACAAATCGACACTCAGCAAGCAGATTAATTTTAACACTCTTATGAATGCTAAGCTCTTTATGCACAGCATGGATTATACGTTGTTTTGCCTCTTGCAGATACATATTTAGGTCCTTAGCTGATTCGCATCGTATAAAATACGATTTCAATCGTCCTTCGAATGAAGTTTCGTATTCTTTCATATCGCAGTCCTCCATTGTTGACAGCAACTGATGTTTAGTTGGCTCCAATCTTCTTTTCTTCTGAGGGCTGCTTATTTCACATATATCTTCGTGTCGCTGTCCCTTATAACAATCTTTGAAGGTTACATTACAATGTTTACATTTGAAGAGCTTCTTGCAGCTCATCTCGTGTCTTCTCTTGTCATAACCTCGGAGGAACTTCTTCCCACATTTTCCGCATGCATATCCAGTAGCGCTTGGAATAATATCCTTATACGCTGAGTTATTCATCTTTATTCTTGATGTAATAACGTATTAATCACTGATCAATGAAATGTAGACCTCTTCACCTTGACACCACTTTAGAAAGCTGATTATTCTTGGAGAGAACACGATGTTAACACCTCAAGACTAATTAGCACAATGAAGTCCAATGCCCTAGATCACCATATTTATAGAGGGAGCACGAACCTTTTAGATCAACCATAAACTCGTTTCATAACCAGATGTATATGATCGCTCAACGTGTATTAACCCCACAGCCATATAACCTCAAGTCTAGAGACAGGATGTTTATGACGTCACACCCAGAGACAGAATGTCTGACAGCATCAAACACGTTTAAACTCGTCTAATAACTACCTGCTTAAGCTGTCACACCAGCAAGAGAAGATTTCTCCCACGCTCATTCAGACATATATTTCAAATTCAAAGCCTACCACCACCATCACCACCTATTGTACCAAGGTTAATTCAAGCTGTATTATCACAATACTTAAAAGTAAAAGCTTAAAAGGAAACCTAGAAGATTTTCCCCCTTATTTACTTAATTATTTCATGTTTTTATTCCCTTTTCAATTCTTCCTTTCCATCTTCTCACAGAAAGACCATTACATTTCACTACAATCATGAGAAAAGCAATTTTTCCAGAGTTACACAGATTCTAAGCTTCTAAATCGAACCCGGTAATACTTTTAATAAATGTATTTTAGCTCCCCAATATCAGCATCTACCATTTAATCTTTACTCGAACCTGATATGATCCATAAGCTTGAAGATATATGAAATCACCCTTCGGGATTCGATCTGAGTACTTTAAAGTAATATTTGTCACGATAACGATATTTAAGGACTAGATACTCTGTTTGCGTCTACCTTGACATGTTTATCTAAATTAAATTACGAGTTATTAAATTTTTGCAAGTAAATTTCATTGAATCGGTATTCGAACCCAGAACACCAGGAACAAGATAATTTATAATATTAGTCTGACATGTTAAACAAAGTTGTATGCAGTTACATCATCGATCTAAGTGATATATTCTAGTGTACAGAGGAAAATTAAGAAAGTCATTAAAAGATGAGGAATCGAACCAAGCACAACTGATTGGCAATTATATACAGCATTAATTACCCATCATAGAAGCTATCAAGCATGCTTTAGTCCACTCCTCTACCTCACTTAGTTCCCGAGATAATGAAAATTTTAAAATTAGGATCGAACCCAGGACGTCATGTATCTAATTACACATCCACAAGATACTACCTAATAACATAAACGCAATAAAGTTTATTTGGCGTCTTTATCTTAATTGGTTTAGGAGTTATTAAATTTATAAGTAAATTCCATCGAATCAGTATTCGAACCCAGAACACCAAGAACAAAATAATTTATAATATGAGTTTGGTAAGCTTAAAGGTGCTGTATGTAGTTACAGCATCAATGTAACTGATATTTTCTAGAGTATAGAGTAAAATTAAGGAAGTCATTAAAAAATCGGGATTCGAACTAAGGACAACTGATTGGAAATTATATACAGTATTAATTACCCATTATAACAGCTATCAATCATGCTTTGGTCCATTCCTCTAGCTTTCTTAGTTTCCGAGATAATGGAGTTTTTAAAATTAAGGATCGAACCCAGGACACCAGGTACCAAAATATACATCCACAAGAAACTATCTAATGACATTAATGTAATAAAGTTTATTTGACGTCTTTATCTTAATTAGTCTCTGAGTTATTAGAAGATGAATTTGCATTCACTCCTAGGATTCGAACCCAGGCATCCCGGTCAACTTGGAACAAGGTCCTAATGACGCGGCGCATTCCAAAGAATTGATTAGTTTTTATCCCATTGTTCTATCTCTTTTCATTCAGGAGATATAAGCGATTAAACAGTAGAAATATAATGGCGACTCCAGCGCAAAGAGATGCCGACATCTGATAAAGTTCTTTGATCTATGCCGGCAAGCTCCGCCCATTCTATTTCTACTGTTTAATCGCTTATATCTCCTGAATGAAAAGAGATAGAACAATGGGATAAAAACTAATCAATTCTTTGGAATGGGCCGCGTCATTAGGACCTTGTTCCAAGTTGACCGGGATGCCTGGGTTCGAATCCTAGGAGTGAATGCAAATTCATCTTCTAATAACTCAGAGACTAATTAAGATAAAGACGTCAAATAAACTTTATTACATTAATGTCATTAGATAGTTTCTTGTGGATGTATATTTTGGTACCTGGTGTCCTGGGTTCGATCCTTAATTTTAAAAACTCCATTCTCTCGGAAACTAAGAAAGCTAGAGGAATGTACCAAAGCATGATTGATAGCTGTTATAATGGGTAATTAATACTGTATATAATTTCCAATCAGTTGTCCCTAGTTCGAATCCCGATTTTTTAATGACTTCCTTAATTTTACTCTATACTCTAGAAAATATCAGTTACATTGATGCTGTAACTACATACAGCACCTTTAAGCTTACCAAACTCATATTATAAATTATTTTGTTCTTGGTGTTCTGGGTTCGAATACTGATTCGATAGAATTTACTTATAAATTTAATAACTCCTAAACCAATTAAGATAAAGACGCCAAATAAACTTTATTGCGTTTATGTTATTAGGTAGTATCTTGTGGATGTGTAATTAGATACATGACGTCCTGGGTTCGATCCTAATTTTAAAATTTTCATTATCTCGGGAACTAAGTGAGGTAGAGGAGTGGACTAAAGCATGCTTGATAGCTTCTATGATGGGTAATTAATGCTGTATATAATTGCCAATCAGTTGTGCTTGGTTCGATTCCTCATCTTTTAATGACTTTCTTAATTTTCCTCTGTACACTAGAATATATCACTTAGATCGATGATGTAACTGCATACAACTTTGCTTAACATGTCAGACTAATATTATAAATTATCTTGTTCCTGGTGTTCTGGGTTCGAATACCGATTCAATGAAATTTACTTGCAAAAATTTAATAACTCGTAATTTAATTTAGATAAACATGTCAAGGTAGACGCAAACAGAGTATCTAGTCCTTAAATATCGTTATCGTGACAAATATTACTTTAAAGTACTCAGATCGAATCCCGAAGGGTGATTTCATATATCTTCAAGCTTATGGATCATATCAGGTTCGAGTAAAGATTAAATGGTAGATGCTGATATTGGGGAGCTAAAATACATTTATTAAAAGTATTACCGGGTTCGATTTAGAAGCTTAGAATCTGTGTAACTCTGGAAAAATTGCTTTTCTCATGATTGTAGTGAAATGTAATGGTCTTTCTGTGAGAAGATGGAAAGGAAGAATTGAAAAGGGAATAAAAACATGAAATAATTAAGTAAATAAGGGGGAAAATCTTCTAGGTTTCCTTTTAAGCTTTTACTTTTAAGTATTGTGATAATACAGCTTGAATTAACCTTGGTACAATAGGTGGTGATGGTGGTGGTAGGCTTTGAATTTGAAATATATGTCTGAATGAGCGTGGGAGAAATCTTCTCTTGCTGGTGTGACAGCTTAAGCAGGTAGTTATTAGACGAGTTTAAACGTGTTTGATGCTGTCAGACATTCTGTCTCTGGGTGTGACGTCATAAACATCCTGTCTCTAGACTTGAGGTTATATGGCTGTGGGGTTAATACACGTTGAGCGATCATATACATCTGGTTATGAAACGAGTTTATGATTGATCTAAAAGGTTCGTGCTCCCTCTATAAATATGGTGATCTAGGGCATTGGACTTCATTGTGCTAATTAGTCTTGAGGTGTTAACATCGTGTTCTCTCCAAGAATAATCAGCTTTCTAAAGTGGTGTCAAGGTGAAGAGGTCTACATTTCATTGATCAGTGATTAATACGTTATTACATCAAGAATAAAGATGAATAACTCAGCGTATAAGGATATTATTCCAAGCGCTACTGGATATGCATGCGGAAAATGTGGGAAGAAGTTCCTCCGAGGTTATGACAAGAGAAGACACGAGATGAGCTGCAAGAAGCTCTTCAAATGTAAACATTGTAATGTAACCTTCAAAGATTGTTATAAGGGACAGCGACACGAAGATATATGTGAAATAAGCAGCCCTCAGAAGAAAAGAAGATTGGAGCCAACTAAACATCAGTTGCTGTCAACAATGGAGGACTGCGATATGAAAGAATACGAAACTTCATTCGAAGGACGATTGAAATCGTATTTTATACGATGCGAATCAGCTAAGGACCTAAATATGTATCTGCAAGAGGCAAAACAACGTATAATCCATGCTGTGCATAAAGAGCTTAGCATTCATAAGAGTGTTAAAATTAATCTGCTTGCTGAGTGTCGATTTGTTAACAGTATTGGAGAAACCTGTGACAAAACATTTAAAACAGGGAATCAAGCTGTTTTCCTGGAAACTGATCTGGAC
This sequence comes from Deroplatys truncata, assembly GCA_030765065.1. Classification (NCBI taxonomy): domain Eukaryota; kingdom Metazoa; phylum Arthropoda; class Insecta; order Mantodea; family Mantidae; genus Deroplatys; species Deroplatys truncata. The sequence goes on from CM060980.1 coordinate 164,814,537, forward strand.
TCAACGATGGAAGTGAAATTCAAGAAATTGGTGACTGAAATGGAGGAGTCTCAGCTTAAGGGTAGCAGCTGGGCTTTGCTTGCTGTGGAAGGAGTTCGACTTCGTATCAACAAGTACAACCCGTTACGAGGAAGTAGCTACATACCACTACCGTCAGCTGTTGAAGCAAGGAAAGCATGTATAAACATCCAGAACTTTAGCGACGAGAAATGTTTCATGTACTCTGTATTAGCTAAATTCATAGGGGAGAATGCACAGCGTGTGAACAAATACAAACAACTTCAAGACAAGTACGACTTCAGCTGTGTTTCCTACCCTACTCCACTTTCTCAAATACCTAAATTTGAGAAGTTTAACAAGATATCCATTAACGTTTTCGGGCTGGATGAGAAGCATGAAGTGTATCCGATAAAGGTTGCTGATATTGAACTACCTGAACATCGCGACCTGCTACTATTGAATGACAGCAGTGGAAAACATCACTACGTGTATATAAAGAATTTTGAGAAACTCGTTCGACGCCAGAAAACTAACCATAATGGACGGGTTTATACTTGTAAGCGCTGCTTTACACATTTTGATGATCGATATGGACGAAGTGGACAGGAAAAACTACAAGAACATGCAGCCGTCTGTATTCAACATGGTGTTGCAAGGGTAGTTATGCCTACCAAGGAGAAATCAATTGTTCAGTTTAAAAATGTTGAGAGGATGCTGAAAGTACCTTATGTCATCTATGCGGATTTTGAGAGTATTCTCACTCCATGCCATACGTGTACACCCAATCCTGAAACTTCCTATACAACACCTTATCAAGAGCACACACCAATGAGCTTCTGTGTTTACGTGAAACCTACATCCAGTGTTGAACATCTCGAAACTGATCTTCCTAAGCATCCCTATGTGTATCGTGGTGCTGATGCTGCTCAGACGTTTATGCTGTACCTTACATCTCTTGCAAAAATGATTGGTAATATATACAAATCTGCTAAGCCTCTGAAACTTACGGATCAACAGCAAAAGAATTTCGAGTCTTCTACGACATGCTACTTGTGTAGAAAACCCTTTACAGAAGAGAACTATAAAGTACGCGACCATGATCACATCAGCGGTGAATATCGTGGAAGTCTTCATAATGAATGTAATTTAGCCTGTAAAACACCTAAATATATACCAGTCTTCATGCATAACCTTAGCGGATATGACTCTCATTTCATTGTTAAGGAGCTGGGTTGTACAAGTGAACGTGTGGAGGTAATTCCTAACTCTGAAGAAAGCTATATCTCATTCACCAAGTATGTAGGAGATATAAAGCTTCGATTTGTGGATAGCTTCCGATTCCTCAGTACAAGCTTGGATAAGTTGGTAAAAAATCTAACCTCGTATCCTGAAACACTAAAGTACTTTGGAGAAGACAAATTGAAGTTGATGACCCGTAAGGGTGTATTTCCATATGATTTTGTTACGTCATGGGATGCCCTGAACGAGACCTGCTTGCCTCCTAAGGACTCCTTCTACAATAGATTAAATGAAGAAGAAATTACTGATGCTGACTACGATCATGCTAGAAATGTATGGGAGCTGTTTAATGTGAGAAACCTGGGAGAGTACAGCGATCTCTACTTAACTTCGGATGTACTTCTTCTAGCTGATGTCTTTGAGACGTTCAGAGAGCAAACCCTTAAAACACACAAAGTTGATCCTGCCCATTATTGTACCTCTCCAGGTCTTACATGGGACGCCATGTTGCTGTATACTGGAATTAAGCTGGAACTGTTACAAGATTATGATCAACTACTCATGGTGGAATCAGGTATAAGAGGAGGTTTATGCCAAGTTTCTCATCGGTATGCTGAGGCTAATAACACTTATATGGAGAAGTTTGATCCGACGAGACCAACCCAATTTATCACATACGAGGACGCAAATAACCAATATGGGTGGGCAATGTGTCACGCCCTTCCTTTTGGTGGATTTCAGTGGGTGTCACCTGAAGAAATCAACTTAGAAACACTACAAGAAGATGATCCTCATGGGTACATATTAGAAGTCGACATCGAGTATCCTGCAGAACTTCACGATCTACACAACGATCTACCTTTCCTGCCAGAGTGTATGAAACCATTGGAATCATCTACAAAGAAACTGATACCTCATCTTGGACCTCGAAAGAAGTATGTAGTGCATTACATGGCTTTGAAGCAAGCTCTTAGTCATGGACTACGACTAACAAAAATCCATCGTGTGCTACAATTCCTACAGTCTCAGTGGTTGAAACCTTATGTGGAATTTAACAACAGGCTACGACAACAAGCTGCAAATGATTTCGAGAAGGATCTCTACAAACTCTTTAACAACGCTATGTTTGGAAAAACTATGGAGAACCTGCGTAATCGTATGGATATACGACTGGTGACAAATGAAAAAACTCTAGAGAAGCTGATCGCCAAGCCTACGTTTATCGACAGGACGATATATGCTGATAATCTAGCTGCTGTACATATGGCCTCTCGTCAGATTGTATTCAACAAGCCTATATACATTGGTATGAGTGTGTTGGACATCTCTAAGACATTAATGTATAACTATCATTACGACGTGTTGTTGCCTTATTATGGAGCTGAAAACCTGAAGCTTATGTATATGGACACTGATTCGTTCATTCATCGTGTTACAACTGAAGATGTGTACCAGGACAAGCTACGTTTTCTTGAGCATCTCGATACAGCTGATTACCCTGTCAATCATATATGCCGCTCTACTCAGAACAAGAAGGTATTGGGAAAATTTAAAGATGAGGCTAATAGCAAAATCATCCTACGCTTTGTTGGACTACGACCTAAGATGTATGCCTTAGATATTCAAGGCTCAATGATAAAAAAGATTAAAGGTATAAAACGTAGCGCTATTAAGCAGTACATTTCGTTTGACAGCTATACAGACTGTCTTAAAACCTGTGAAATCATCAGAACGCCCATGAATCTAATCCTATCACGAAAGCATGCTGTTACCACAGTGCAAGTGAACAAAATTGCATTGAATCCCTTTGATGATAAAAGAATTATTGCTGAGGACGGTATAACTACCTATGCGTATGGACATTACGCCATTACAAACAGTGCTTAAAAGAATGTAAGTTAAAGATAAAGATTTTCTAGTGAGTCTACAATCTTAAAAAAGAAGGTATCTGTGTGCTGTATATGCAGATAGCTGACGCCTGATGAAGAAAGAAGAAGATGGAAGGGAAGGTGGTAACCCTGCCATTAGGAGCAATCCTAGTGCTAGTCTCAAGCCTAGATAAAAGGGGAGAGACATCTATAACGAACTAAAATAAAGGTATGTTGACGTAAAGCTTTTCAATTTGTGAACCAATATGCAGTTTATCCCTCTCCGCATCGTACAATAAGTGCTTAAAATATAATAAATTTGTAAGATTTAGAAAAAAGTATATAAATTGTTGTAACGTTGGATGAGAAAGGTTTTATAATCGAATTACTCTCTATATTACCATGAGTACCTGTGATACTAGTTGAATTGCCTGTTAAAATGACTTAAATACCTGTGATACTACCCGAATCGTGTGAAATTACATTAAATAGCTCAGATACGAATTCCTGCTCTAAATTAGTACGAGCACCTGTGATACTATCAGAATTGCCTATTAAAATGACTCAAATACCATTGATACAACCTGAATCAGCTGCATTTACCTTAAATAGCCGTGATACAAAATCTCTGATCGAAATTATTACGAGCATCTGTGAAACTATGCTGATTATCCAAATACTTATGATATTACCTGAACTATCTGTAAAATACGAAACTAGGCTATAACCAACCCCTGGAACCTACCCTCCTGTAATGCTTGCTTAATTACTCTAAGCATCTATGTTACTTGAATTATCCTAAATACTTACGATACCCTCTGAATTACCTTGAAATATGAAACTATGCTATACCCAACCCTGGAATCTAGCCTCCTGTGATACTACCTGAATTAGCCTAAATACCTACGATACTAGCTGAATTAGCTGTGAAATCATGCATAGCTATGATGCAGTTAGCCTCTGGAATCTAGCCTCCTGTGATACTAGCTGGATTAGCTTAAATGCTCACGATACTAGCTGAATTGGCTATGAAAATGATTTAAATACCTGTGATACTACCCGAATCATGTGAAATTACCTTAACTAGCTCTGATACGAATTCCTGCTCTAAATTAGCACGAGCACCTGTGATACTATCAGAATTACCTGTTAAAATGACTCAAATACCATTGATACAACCTGAATCATCTGCATTTACCTTAAATAGCTGTGATACAAATCTCTGATCGAAATTATCAATAATATCTGTGAACCTCTGTCGATTACCTCAAATACTTACCTCGTTTTCCTATATCTCTCATATAAACCATGCACTACGTTTCAAGCCTTGTCTAGTCTAACACCTCTCATCGTTTTCCTATACCGCTCATATAAACCATACATTACTCAGCCTCTGTCTAGCCTAGCACCTCTCCACGTATTCCCTATCTGTCTCATATAAAGCATATCCCTCCCTCCTTTAGCATCTGATTAGCCTAGCATCAGCCCTGGTATTCCCTATCTCTCCCATATAAACGCATTTTCCTCCTTGAAGACTCTCTCAACCTAGCATTTACCTTCGTTTTCCCTATCCTTTCCCATATAAACGCAAAAAACTGTGCCAGCTCTCTCCTATATATCCTACTATTATTATTATTATTATCATCATCATCACGAAAGGTTCTTTTCCTTTCTAATTCATTTAAATCCAGCTAAAATTTTCTGGAAATAACTGTATAGATAACAAAGCGAATAGAGACAGTCAAATGTTTTAGAACTCTACACTACACGCTGGCTTTAAAGTTCCACACAGCTTCCACGACATGCGAGAAACAATTGAAAATCGACAGGATCTTAACGGAATAGCTTAGTGGAACAATTTGAACCATTAATAACAAATATCTCGGAAACGGCTGATGCCATAAAAAGTTTATTTTAAATAATTTCTGTGTTTTAAAGAGATCTATATTTTTTTGTGCACTGCATTTTCATCGATCAGTTAACGCTTACCGGTTATTAAGATTAGATAAGATTGCTTCCAAATGAAGAGAACTTCACACGATATTCCCAGAAAATTCAAGATATAAATTTTATGTAAATATCTTTAATACATAGCATTTTAATAAAAGGTGTTAAACCCAATTTTAGAAAAACAAACTGAAAAGTTTCGAAAAATCTCCATGTAAGGGGAGTTTTAAATACCAAAGTTGGTTCTTAAGCGACTTTTCGTTTTTAAGTTATGCTGTTCATAGACACACACAGGATTTTTTCTAATTTTATTTTATTCGGGGGGCCTCAAAAATGTATTTCCGATGTAATGTCGATATAGAATTTTTGGGTGGAATACATTACTTCTCCTATTTACTATACATAGTAGAGAAAGTAAAAATAAAATGACCAGACCAAACAAATGGAATGACAGAAGCTTAGCAAATATAAATCACGTCTATGTCGCCGAAAAATAATTGTATTTAATGTCAAAAAATAAATCTACTGAAAAATGGCAACAGGGAAAGCCGGATGAACAATCCGATCAGCAAGCCTACCAGCTATTGCAAAAATATGGCATACTAGGCCGTATAAGAAACTCACCAAGGAATAAATGTATTGTTTTACACTGTCAGAATCGAACTCTTCGAGTTAGGTGAAGGACGACCGGACCTGGACACACCCAACGGTAGTTACTGAAATTATTTGCAATTCGTTGACCAAGTAAGGAAGAAGTCAGTGTGCGATCACATAGAACATTATCACTGTCCCTCGTGTCGTAACGCGAATAGAAGACTAACGTTTCCTTCGAATACCATGGTGTACAACGACTATATGTACCAAGCGGGATGGCGCTTGTGGCCCAAATTCGGGAGGTCCTGGGTTCCTCCCCGGCGGCTGCCCACTGTGACCAATGGGTGTTCCCGCGTCGTCAGGCGAATGCTAAAGTGGGTTCTTTCACCCCCCCCGAGTTTTATATCCCTCCATTTTCGTTCCATTATACATTTCATAGACGGCGCCTGATATGCCAGACAGCTCGCCTCACACAAAGGCTCGCTGGGTTCGATCCCAGGGATTCGTGGTGGACGAAGCGGCGTCTGGGGGGATTTCTCCGGTTTCACCTGTCCTGCATTCCACCAGTTACCCCATATTCACCTTTCCTTTCATTAATTTTGCCTTCGTTTCACACCATCTTCTTCCCTCACTCTCATAACTGACTACGGGTTGATCGCCCCTTTATGGGTTCTTCATTCTATGATTCAATGTTCGTCTGATCCTTTACAGGCCCCTAACCGTAGAACACGGTTGTAAGTCATAGGGGGCGGGTAAGCCGAGTAAGTAAGTAATCATTTCATTCATACTTCACCGTATTTACCAGTTTCAGGGTTAGAAGTGCCGGCGATGGTATTTCGGTGCAGCATGGTAAGGAAAAGGAATGCTCTCTGTGAATTTCTCCGTCCCTCGGCCTTCAGCTGGTTGCTGGAGTATATGAGCCGCCCCTTGAGGGGCGTTGGACGCTGTGTGGGGCGGGGTCCCCGGTCCTCCTCTCCGAATACCGGGGCGTCTCCATCTGGATAGTGTAGGAACCCTATCATTGCTGTGCCGTCACTCCTGGTTCCGGCCACCCGGTGTCTCCCTTCTCATCCCTACCTCCCGGGGACATCCCCTCATGGGGCGTCGGTACCGTATCCTCATTTTTGCTTCATTGCTGAATCTTTTCCGCTTCGCAGTCCACTCCAATCCACGGCTATGTGTGAACACCCATTTGTTAAAGTAATAAAAGTCAGTATGATATTTTATTGACTTTTCCTATTACAATTAGCGCTTGATACACAAGGTGGCCATAATTAAAGAGGTGTTTAATGGGTCATAAGTACACAACAGTGAGACCAAATAAATTGAAATTTGGTATACATACGTTTAAGACAATGGGAATTCAATTCTGAGAAAAAAAAATACATCCAAAAATTGCCACCAGAGGACTAAATGGCGCAGTATGGAGGTTTCAACCTGACATCTTTGGATAAAGTCATTAGGACTTGTATATGCAACGCTCTGCTTACGTGGTCGTGCTTTGCTCGTAAGCTTTATATAATAGCAATGTTTCCGTGGCGAAGGACCCACGGAGAGGTTCCATGAACATTACTGATTTGCGAATTATGATCTGAAGCTTTGAACGTACTGGCTCTTTACAAGTGCAACCAGGACGAGGACGCAAATATGTACGCAATGAAAACTTGGAAACTGCTGCTACGTTCTGCAGTGGACAATGCGGTGCAGAGATTGAAGGCTGCCGAACATGTTCAAAAGCAGCACTTTATCCTCTGGTGGTGATTTTTGGAACTGTTTTGTTTTTCTTCCCAGAATGGATTCCCATTGTCTAAAACGTAGTACATCAAATTTCAATTTAGTTGACCTCGCCGTTGTTTACACATGACCCCTCAAACACCTCTTTAATTACGGTCACCTAGTATGTAAATTTACAGTCGTGTTCTGCATTTGGTATTAAGAAGAATAAAGCTTTTGTAGTGAGTAACCTCATGAAAATTAAGTGGAACTGTCCTGTGGAAAACTTTGAAATTGCTGTCATAAATTTCTATTTCTGCAGTGACTTCACCAGCTTTGTAATAAAAGTGTAAAGTAAAGCCTATATTAATAATAGAAGCTGCTGGCTTTAAGCTCAACTCAGGCGTTACAGTTTGACGTCGTGATGTATATTGCTACTGGAAAGCAAGGGCATTAATTACATGGAAATGGTAACGGTAGCTTGAGGCTGGTTGTTCTAAGCGCAGGTGTAATAAAGCGGTTAGCACAAAGGCCACAGCTATAGTCCTTTAATTCCCTCATTATCCTGGTCACGCGAGCACAGAAGAGAGGTGAAGATTACAAGAAAGCCTAGGAAAGCGAAGATAATTCAAGATAAGGGGATCCTTTTGATAGCTCATAAACTTCTGTTATACGTCATAAATCATTGTGTCTTATGGGCAAAAGCACTTGGAAATACAGATCTGAGGGTATATCGACTTTGGAACTTTTCGATGTTGATTAGAAAACTCATGTATTCTGTTACATTCACATTAATATTTCTAGGCCCTTATCGTTAACTGTTATATCTACGTAAACTATGTACACATCTCTACACCGCAGTGACATGTTTTGAGACCCCCGGAACACAAAAAGTATATTATAGATAAAGGTTCGTGTGAGTGTGCGTGTGTGTGTCTGTGAACAGCATAACTCAAAAACGAAAACTTGGATAAATACCCTACTTGGTATTTAATTGATAAAATTATGAGTCGAAATGATATTAAATGCCTTCACTTACATCAAGATGGTCAAAAGATCGCCAATCGTTTCGAGGTTATCAAGACCTCATCATCAACTGTTGAAAGACGTCTGAATCGCGCTTTAAAAAAAAACAGGAAGTGTGAACCCAAGTAGTCGACTGGTAGGACCTCAGGTGGTAGTTTGCGTAATTGCTGAAGGCTGAAGATGATGTATTATATTTCGACTGTTGGGGAGCCGAACTTGGAAGTAGTAACAACCGCACGTATGGTAAAAAGTTTCCGGTAGCCTTCGCCCCAAATGTACTTTCCGGTGGCCTTTGCCTCAATTGTTTAAAAGATATTAACTTTGTAATTTTTACTGTCTCTTTAAATATTATATATTTATGTTTGCCACGGCAGCGTCAGTATTTATATTTTTTTAGACACGAATGTCTTAGCAGGGAATGGTGCGACTGAAGAATGTAGGCTTACCAGATTATAATTTTACTTCACTTCCTTTATTAATTTTTGACGCTATTTAAATAACACTTCATTGATATAGAGAAAGAGCTGTGAGATTTTTTTTTATTAATTACTTGCACTTTTTAACACACAAACTATTTTTGTCTCACATTGAATACGTATTAAATTTCTCGAGGACATATCTCGCATCCGGTTAGGAACACTGACTACAAGCAACTGACTTGATTTCTACAGCCTAAATTTGTAAATTTCTGTATTTGAAGTCTCTGATTTGCTATTCCTAATCCAATGGAATACTTTTATTTAACTTAAGCTTTTTTCTGGTTGTTGATTGGCTATTTTATAAACTGTCTCAAAATTTGCATCATTGTTGCTCCAATAATGACTAGTAGCATTATAAAACTTCTTACTCAGTATTGCCTCACAGTTACCTCATTGTTACCTCATTGTTAGCAACTTTCAACCTATTATTCTCACAGCTCCTACATTATTAAATTACGTAATACATTCACATAACATTATTGAACAGTATACAATAATATAAACTTTAAACAATGACTGTAATATACACTTTGTATATATTGTTACATACACATATTGCTTTAAGACTGGTTGTTATTATATGTTATATAACATAATTTGACTGAAATCATTTAAGTATTAAAAATACTGCCTCAAGGTGAACCTGAAGGCTGCTGTATTGACCTCTCTTGTTGACTAGTGGAACTTGAAGTACGATGGACTACCTATTGGTCTGATGTCTTCTGTGATTGAACCAGAAGGTGGGTGACGTCATCCAACAGCGGAATTTCAAAGTTTAAAGCTTGTGACTTATTTTTAATAATGAATATTTTTCCCAAGCATCCAGCATTGATGAATTATGTATGAGTTTTAATAGTTCAATATCTTGACAAATTTCATGTTGTTTGTTCCAAAAATGGTGCGACACACCAGATCATCAGATCATCAGATCATCAGATCATTTATCAGATTATTTTAGTTTTATATTTCTTTTATGTTCTTTTGGACGGATTAGGAGATTACGTTTTGTTCTTCCATTGTAAAACTCATCACAATGATCACATTTTATTTTATAAATACCAGAAAGAGTTTTCTTATCCTTTTATGTTGACATTCGGCTTATTTAACAAATTGTTGATACTGAATCTGTTTTGTGGAGCTAACTTTATTCCATATATGTTAAAAATATTTTAAATTTCTTGAACAATTTGGGGTGATAAGTCCGTTTTTAAACACTGATGGCTGTTCTTTGATGTTGTTAAGAGTAATGATCTCTTGCAATTATTTTTTATATTTATAACGTTTAACCATATTATTGATCAACTTGGAATCAAAGCCATTCTTTAGAGCTGTATGTAGGATGCGTTTAAATTCTTGTTTAGACAATGGTAAGTTGACAAGTCTATGAATCAGGCTATGAAAAACAGCACGTTGATGTTTTGCAGGATTACAAAAATTTCTCTTAATGTAATTGTCAACATGGATAGGTTTTCTATGCATACCATATTCTAACTGATTATTAATTTTTGATATTTTTATATCCAAGAAAGGAAGACAACTATTTTCTTCTGTTTCCATAGTAAACATAATAGAGATATCTTGATTATTCAACAGATCCACAGCTGTGTCAATTTGTGACTTAGGAACAATAGCTAGTATGTCGTATTTAAATCCATTCTCAAAGGATGCGACACGGGGATTTTCAAGAAAATCTCCCACTACAAACTACTCATTACATGCAACTTTATTCTAACATTTTTTTCTTAGTCTATTTTATTTTACGTCGTTTTAACTCTTTGTTCATATCGCGTCGGATCTGTTGGTGGATAACACTTGGAACGATATGCGATGGACAGTTGGCCTTCTAGGTCTCATCCCTGTAACTCCCGCTCCGTCACGTGTCACGGAGACCCTAGCGCATAGCTTCCGAATCTTCTGCTTCGTGCCGTGCAAATGGCATTAGGGTGCCTTCCAGTCCAACCTCCACCCTCACACAGAAGGCGGGCAGTTAGGGTACGGCCCACTGTGAGCGTCCAGCTGCGTGCGCGGCAAGACGAGTGACCTGTATCGACAAAGGGCAGTGGTGGGGGTTGAGCGATGTCTTGTCCATGCACAGCATCATATCACTGTGAGCGTTGAGTGGAGTTACTTTGACATCGTGGCACTTTCTAAAGTTACCCGCATGTGCTTGCTGTTGTAAAATAATTATTTGAAGACAGCAGGAATGAAGATAATCAAACGTTACGGGGTGCATCCTATAAATCGGCAGCGGAAAGTTTTTGGAGAATTCCATCATTTATACCCACCTTCGAAGATTTCCGGACAAGTTTTTCGAGTACACAAGATTTTCTCCAGGAAAGACTACATCATCGACTGGAGAAAGAAATAACTAACTTCCATAGGCCCATTAGCCCAGAGGAGAGCGTGATAATAACGCTGAGATAAGACCGTTTTCTGCAGTTATAAATACATATCCTCGTTCTATACCACTGTATTCTTCTTCGAGACAAAGTTTATTTTGATATTTTAATTAAAATAAATCTACTGAGTTATTTTTATTATTATTACAGTAGGCAAGAATGGATATATAGCTCTATAAATCTCATTTACCTTCTTTTATAATTTATTTCGGAACAATTAAAAATACAAGGGGTTGTGCTTATTTCACTTGCACTAGTTTACATTTCATTCACAATCTGTAACATGTTATTTATGATTTTTGCCTTTAGTCTCAATTTCATCACTTGATTCAAATTTTGAAAGTAGAAATGCAGGCTAACTAAAAACTGAAAATCCGGATCATCGTTCTTTTCTAAGCTTTATTGTTCCTGCATCAGAAGTTGCAGTTTTTCTTCCAGCTCTAACATTTGTTTAATTAATATCTTCTGATTTTCTCTTACGAGGTTGCGACTGAGGTACTGTAAATTCTAGTGTTTATGTAGTGGGTGTTCCCGGAGAGGCAGATCTCCTAGATTCATCCTCGCTTTCTAAAGTTTCTGCTGTTTCCTCGTGGTTGCTGGTATTTAAGTTGCCAGAAGTCTCTCCAGGGGAAATCACATTCTTTATGAATATCATGGACCCATAAAATGACCATGATTTACTAAAGTTCCAGGAGCCCCCTATGTTTGCTTCTGTGCTTGTTTTTGTGCTCCCTCCTAAATTTGTCTTTTAGGTTTTCCCATTTGCTTTTTGCCACGTGACCTGAAATATAAGAGTATATTAGAGAGAAAAAGTTTCAATAATCGTGATGTACTTATTAGCATGATCTATTGGCAAGCACACATGACTGCTAACCCCGCGGTCCCGAATTCGATTCTTGGATGTAGGATAGAAATATTTCTCTAATCAGGATTATTTCCTCTCCTCCCCCAGGAAAATGTCTGCTGTGAGCGTGTGCCAGTTGAAGAAGAAAACCTGCTGATTGCTTCCTACAGTTCAAAGAGTTGTCCATAGCTATAGTTATCATTCAAGTAAAAACCCCAGATATGACCATAGAATTTAAAGGATTAAAAGTTATAAAAAGAAATAGCTTCATTAAAGTAAATGTTCTTGACTAATAATAAACGTAACATAGTTATTTTCATTTTTTCAGGTACTTAGCTAGTGGATAGTCATTTAGATCACTGGCATTTTCATTTAGGGTCGGAAAATCAACCGTAAGTGTAATTGTGCATGAAACATGCCAGGCAATTTGGGACGAGTTCGTTCAGGAGTTGATGCCTCAACCTACAGAGGAGCAACTCCAGAAAGTAGCTAAAGAGTAGTATCGACGCTGAAATTTTCGAAGTTGTTTCGGGGCAATTGGCGGTAAAAACTGTCAAGTAAAATGCCCTCGAAATTCAGGCTGCACAACTGTCTGCGTTAGTTTTCCATCGTGCTACCAGGAGTTGCTGATGCAGACAAGAAATTTGTGATGTTCGAAGTGGGAGCAAGAGGAAAGCAAATTGACGGAGGCATTTTCAGTGCATCTACTCTATTTAATTTGTTAGAAGCAAATCAGTTCAATGTGCCTTCGAACCAAACACTGCCGAATTCAAATATTCAACTATCGCTGGTGTTAATTGGCGATGAGGCATATCCTCTAAAACCTTACTTAATGATGCCCTATCCAGGAAGAGGACTGACACCCAGGCGAGAGAACTTCAACAAACATTTATCACGGGCTCGAAAATGTGTCGAATGTGCTATTGGTATTCTGTATACAAAATGGCGATTCGTATCCAAAAATATAGAAACTGATGTAATCAAATCTAATCGATTTATTAAGTGTGTCTGTGTTCTACACAATATTATCCGTGAGCGAGATGGTGATAGTGATTTTCATTATCGAGAAGTGATGCAACAGAGCGTGAATGAGGAAGTTCATCATGAAGCTGCATTGAATCGAAGGAACAATAGTTCTAAACTGCATTCACTCTTAGGTTGATCCTCGCCAAAACAAACGCACGTGACCAGTGCAGGTAAATAGTCCCATGCTAGTAATCTAAATTTTAGAATGAATTTATCCTTAAATGGTATGATATTCTATACAAATTCCTAAAAGTCTAATTAACGCTAATTTGTACGTTTAAACAGAGCTACAAGTTCCAACATGCAATTCTTATTTGTAGCTGACATCCAGGTATGCTTAGAATATTGTTTGTAGCCATGGCGGACGGTGATTTGCTCCTGCGTTTTCGTTGATTTGCGTAAAGGGTTGGAAGTTTATTGTAAGTTATATGAGAAATATCTAACATTTCCCGTGAAAGAAATGGTGAAATTAACTTCTGAGTTCATCAGTGCTTCGAGTACAAGTATAAACAGTGCTCGTTTAAGAAAAGTCTGAAACGGGAAAGTGGTTACACGCGGGAAAAAGAGAAAGCGTCAGAAATACGCGACAATGGGACAAGAATGTAATTCACGTAACAATATACAATTTCTTTTTTAAAAATGAGCCGTTGACAATTGATAAATGTGTCACTTCCAGAGAGCGAATAAATGCAAGATATCGCATACCTGTTACTTTCTTTTTCAATCGTTTCTTTTAGAATTAACTATTATTATAAGTGCAAACATTTATTTTGTTGCAACTATCTATCTTATCACCTTCAACCCTAACAGATGAAGTGGTATACTTGTTATATTATTTATTTAACATTATTGAGCCCCACGTTTGGGAGCCAATTTGCGGCGGTATTACTTATAATGTTTGTGTATTTGTGTTTACTCCACGTGGTGAAGCCATTTTGTGACGTGATTCTTTGTTAGGTTTGTTAGCTCCATCTGGTGTTAGCAATTTGCGGCAGTATTAGTGTTTGTTTAAAAAAATGTTACTGTGATTTTATTTAATTTTGGTTCACTGTCCTCCGGCTAGCTATGATCCTTTTGGTCGAGCACTTCTCTTTATACAGGTTGTGTAAACGGAAAGGAGTCTTTTATCCAAAGATAACACTGATGAAAGAATTTGTTTTACACCTTTTATTGTCGAACACATTCACTATCACATTTACACATTGATCTTGACACTCGCTAAACTGAAACTGTTATAATAACTTCATTACTGATCACTCTTAATTCGCGTACTTCAACTTTTTGTATAATTAACTTTACAACACTTGAGAATTTTCCTAACTCTGCTACGCGTAACCTGCGAATCGATAGCCGACGTGTACTGTACAAATATTTCTGCTGGACTGAAGACGACGTGTAACGTACAAATGTTTTCGACGAACTGACGGACTGAAGGACTTTACCTCTAACCTAGCCCTTTTTATACTCCTATACCTCGATGTGCCTAAAGATTATAACTGAGTTGCTATTGGCTAATAAAACGCGCCAACATTAGCGTCTATTTTCATATCCAATGAAAATTATGAATACATATGCTTTAGGAAAAATGTTCCAGCAAATTCTAAAGAAAAACGCGCCAACATTACGTAACTTCCTCGTTTCCAATAATGATAAACAGCTCACCCCCTCGCTTCATTATTGCACGCTATTATTGTCAGTTTCAGTAAGGCCGTATAAACTTACTTCTCAACAATAATTACAATCAATAAACATCTCAAATCAATGTCACATAAAAATGCATATTCATACTATAATCATTCTTTACATTTAAATAATTTATGACACAAATTACTGCATCACGGAGTATGCTAGTTATCGTTTAAGTTTTCGGACTATGTTCTCTTTGCCTGTACTCTGTCACATGGTCGTGAAAATATGACAGTATTTCTGCCGCAAATGGCGGAAGGATATATTACAACGGTGCACTGGTCACCTGGGTTTTGTTTTGATGTGGATCAACCTAAGAGTGAATAGAGAGTAATGAGTTTGCCAGACACGTAAGAGAAAAGTTTACCGAATACTTCAGTGAATTACAGAATATAGCATCAGACAATTACGTTTGCAGGCAATGACAAGTTAAAAAGTGTAAACTAAATACTTGTAAACTGGTTTATAGTACATAAATATAGTTTATACTTCTACATGTCATGCGTTTCTATTTTTCGACACTTTTTTTTACATATATCCATCTTATGAAACTTATGTAATATACACTATTATCAAATTAAAACACAGTGTGATAATTATGGTACAAACAGAGCTTTATTTGGCATTTAAAATGGTCTATAATGGTTTGTATGCCCCACCAAGTAAATATGTAAACCTTCCTCACCAGCAATATTTAATAGAGCACCAATGTCATCCCAAGCTTTCTTCGTTACCGCAACATTTTTAAAATTTTTGTCACGGTCATTCCACAAGAAATTTCTTGTCTGCACCTCCGAAATCAAGACGTCTTATTCTTCTTTGGAGAGCACTCGGTCGGTCATGTTAAAACACTTGATCTAAGCGGCGCGTTAAGAATCTCAAGCAACACTGAGCGTTGAGAGACCGCGCGGTCCCTTTCCCTACAATTTGACGCCGCTCACACTGTGCCCAACCGAACCGAACTTAATCTCTATTGTTTGCGACTTCCTCCTGGCATGCCGCGCAGCTGGACGCACACAGTGACCGTACCCTTAGCCTTCTAGGTCATACCTGTAACTACCTGCTTCATGCCGTGCTGATGGCATTAGGGTGCCGTCCAGTCCAACCGCCGACCTCACATAGAAAGGCGGACATTTAGCCTTCTAGGTCTTATCCCTGGAAACGCCATCTTGCTTCGTGACGTGCCCACAGAGATCCCCAGCACATGGCAGCCGGATCCTCTGCTTTGTGCTGTGCAGATGGCGTTAGGGTGCCGTCCAGTCTTACTGCTTACATTGCCTGTAGTTAAATGGCACAGCATTCGCTATTACCACTTATTTTTCATTTTACCATTGTTTTAGACTTAAGGTGGAGCTTTGGGTCGTGGTATTAAATATCCAATCCAGTCCTTGGCGACTGAGGAAAACTACGAAAAAATCTCGGTGATTAGTCGGCCCACAGGATTTGAACCCGGGATCTCTCGAATGCGGCCCACAGACTTTACCGCCTGAGCCATCTCGCTCGGTTCTAACATTTTGATTTTCTCAAAAATGACTAAAGATTTTCATTAAATTGCTGTATGTTTTACATATTTTCATGACTTTTCAGATACTTTGTATTTCCTGAAGTGCTATGCCACCATTCGTTGGTTGTTATGTAAAGAGTGAAATCTAAAGCCACATATCCGCTTATGAAAGGTATGGCTATCAAATTATTTTGTAAGAATAATTTTAGACAAGATACAAAAAACAAACGATAGTGTATAAAGTGCTAACGGATATTTTCTGGAGAAACTGTATGTACTAGATGCTAAATATCAGTAGGAAGATATATCTTCAGTATAACAGAAAATATTATGTGTTATATTCACATGACTTTTCCACCCTCTATCGTTTATTAGTGGCTATACAAGCTATTCTTACGAAAGTTTTGTTTTGATCCTCTTCATTTTAATCGAGATAAACATTTTCTGAAACACCTGCATTAACCTTCTTATATGCTTTTGTACTTCCTTAAACTACTGAGAGGGGCCCAAGTTGACCCTAGACAGAAAAATTGATTGAACCCAATATAATCATCTTATGTTCTACTTAGAAAAAATAAACCCATTTTAAAACAACCCCGATTACTCAACATTTTTTTACAAACAATGTACGTCAAAGTTAGTATTATCAAACAAACAACCGATTTACAAATTACAATATTATTTTTATTTTCCAGCAGTATCACATTGGATGATCACTTTATTTTATGCTTTATTTTTTCCTGGGATTCACAACCACATTTTAACATTTTTATAACGTACTACCAGTACCGCTTAAGTTTTATACATGGAGTTTTACAATTCACATTTACTAAATGTAACATCCAAGACACACTACGCTCAGTAAGTAGGGGGATTATTGTATTCCACCCAAAAATTAGATACCGAGATTTCACCGGAAATACATGTTTTGAGACCCCCTGAATCCAAAAAAAGCATTTTTGGAAATATGCCCGTGTGTGTCTGTGTGTGTCTGACTGAACAGCATAACACAGAAACCAACAGTCGGATAAACACCAAACTTGGTATTTAGGTTCAGTATCTTCCAGAGTTACAAACGAAGGTTTTCAAGAAAATCCCCCCACCTAGATTACCCTTTACATGGAAAATTTTTCGAAAATTTTAATTTTCTCAAAAATGGCTCTAACGATTTTGATTAAAATATTGTATGTTTAAGATATTTCCATGAAATGAAATGTATATCTCGAATTTTCTGGGAATGTCTCCAAAAGTATTCTTCATTGTGAACGACTTTTGCATAACTGGTAAACCATAAGAGATAGACAAAATTTTACTACACAAAAAATGTAGATCGCGTTAAAATACACAATTTATGTCATATATATTTATTTTTGTTGAGTGAACCATTTTCGAGATATTGATTGTTATTCCCTTAAATTTTTCAATACTTATACTCTTCTCAAATTCGTTATTCATTTTCTTTTTTGTCCGGATAATGTAAAGAGAATGGAATATTCCTCATAGCAACCAGCTCTTAAAATATTTGACTATCGCTTAAAGCCTAGCAATTCCCCTTGCATCTACAAGAAAATTAGCAATAAGATTAACATCTCGATATCTCGATTAACATGAAGCATATGGAGAATAGGCGTTTGTAGAAATAGTTTGTACCAGAGTAGAGAAAGTCATGTGAGTGTAACACATCAGATTTTGCTATCATGTTTTCTTGGACATAACTCACATCGGCATTCTAAAGGCCTCACCTTTCCGTTTAGACATGACTACGCCTTACAAACTTACGAGGGGAGTGTTGAACTGTTTCCACATAATTTTTAACCAACAATGCAGGCTAAAATAACTTGGAAACACAAGGCAGCCAACATAAATTCTCAGATTCCAGAAAACCTTAAGAGACATGAACTGCTATGAAGGGTCCAGCAGACCCAAAGTTGTATTTTATTTTTTACATTTGCATTTATTGAACACGTTACGGAACTATTTTATGGGAACAAAGCTGAGTAAACTTGTAACACTTTACGAAAATTTCAAAATTCTAAATTAGATATTTCACTCATAAAAACTAAAATGTTTAACACTGGGGGCTCAGCTGGCACCCGCATAGCAGTCTGAAGGTTAAACATTTCGTTATAGATATAAATCCAATAGCGAGAGTGAAACGTTTAAGAACTGGAGACTATATGCTGGCTTTAAAATTCCATACTCTCCCCATGGAATCACGAGAAACAATTGAATGTTCACAGGATTTATAATAATGACAAAAGTACTGATCTATTTGAAACATTAATACGTATATCTCGGAAATGGCTTATGCCACAGAAAAGGTTGTTTGGAATAAATTGTGTTTTTTAAAGAGATCTGTATTTTTTGTGTAATATGTTTTCGTCTAACGCTTAACGTTTAACAGTTATTCAAAATTATAAAAAAAAAATCCCTCCGAATGAATAGGACTTCAAGGGCTATGTGGTGTTTAAATAAAAATGATAGGCATTTTTAGAAAATAAAAAATGACGAAAAATGTTCCGTGTATTGGGTATTTGGGGTAGGGGAATTTTCTTGAAAATCTTCGTATAGCATCTTTGGAATCTATAAACACGGGGCCGGGTCCGCCTACGTAGAGACCACACCCTCGCTTGACCCAGGATTGCTCGTGCCTATTATATATACCGCCCTCCCCTATCTGGTCGAGTTTAGGCTAGGACTCGTCCTGCTCACCCTTCCAAACAGGGATGGAAGTGGATACGCCCCTAACGCGCGTCAGGCCAGCAGGGTGAACCCTGCTGGGGGAGACTGCAGAACAACCTCGGTGGGGCCGACAGATTCTAGCTAACCGTCTACCAGTTATCCCTCATGGCTGGTGCCGGAGAGTCTCGAGGCGTCTCACAACCCCGCCTGGGCGGATATACCAGCCAAGCGTACCCAATCTCCCATGGGTGTCGGGAACCACTGCCCCGCCGAATCCAACCCAATCCGAACAACTTCCTATCGGGAGGGGCTCGAATGTTCGGCCCGGCTTACTTCTAGTGACGTCAGAGGTACCACGAGTGCTAAGGGTCCACAGCGCCCGCACCTCGGCAGCTTAAGGGGTCGGAACCCTCTCCCTTACGGGGAGCATCTTTAGAATATAGGGAACTGAAATACCAAGTTTGGTGTTTATCTGAATTTTCGTTTTTTAGTTATATTGTTCACAGACACACATACATACGCGGGTCATTTTAAAAAAATTGTCTTTTTGGATTCAGGGGTCCTCAAAACTGGCATTTCCGTGATTTTTGAGTATCAAATAACTTATTTGTCCACTATGTACATGTTGCAGAAAATAAAAATTGTATTATTTAAGTAATTGCATTATTGTTATATCGATTATTCCATATAAAGTAATAGGCTATTCGTATGATTCTTATAGTCGATCCAGCCTTACAACCGGACGTTGACGTAACAAAACACTTTGTATCCCTCCGCGTTAACCTCGTGTTTGTATCAGGTGTGAGGAACAAATAGATCATAATGGTATGAATACAGAAGTGGTGAACGACATCACACAGAATTAAACGGAAACTACAACCTCCTTTAGTTTTATTATTAATATTATTTACTGTTTTATATATTAGACATTTAGGAAAGTGTTTGAGTAACATATTTCTTGAAAAGCTACAGATAATTTCGTATATTTAAGGTACTATATATTATGGCGTGCTTTGGTTTCCCGCGTATCGCAGGTTATAACATCAGGTATTTACACCAAGTTGAGTTCTAAGAGTGTAGCGGTTTTAGGTATGTGATGATAGATATTATACCTGTTATTAAAAATTATGAAAATAAAAAACACTAAACCAATAGCCACTTCTTTCCAATAATAGGTATCAAAGTTCCAAAGCTTTGGCATTGCTGCAGATAATGACGTTATCATATGAGGATGTATTTGTATCAACTCTCAAAGGTTTTGCATTTTTATACAAAGATAATGACAAGGCTATAAGGTTACTTTCCCTTTTCTTCTTATGAAAATATTTCACCTCTATTTCTTACCAAAGTCAGATGGCATGCAGCGAAACACGGTATATCTTCAAAGAAGTTGTTTGTTTGAAATTGATCAAAAGAATATGTTTTCATGATCTTTGCTCCTCCCTCGCTATCGGAAAGTGAATCTGTGCCTGGAGGTCGTTATGGCGACGTGGCTGTCCCAGGAAGGGTATCGATATTTCCTCTTAGAATATACTTTTAGAGAAGGGACACGTGCGTTCGTACGACAGCCCCCTGATCCGATATCAGTTTGACAAGTGTCTATCGTGTGTGTTGTGAATTTGCCAATTTATGCCCTTTAAGGGGTCGAAGAGGTATTGTGTATATAACACAAGCAAAAAGCTGTATAAAACACCTCTAAGTATAGAATTATAAAATTGCTTCATATTAAAATCCTAAAATCGTGTACATTTGGGAGCATAAAAATTGGCCCATAGAAGAACGAAGGAATTGAAGGCGACCGATCGGTGAAAATTAGTGAAAAATTATCAAGCATTACAATTTAAGCATTTTAACGTATTGTTAGGTCCCACTCTCTAGGAACGTTTTCGTGTAAATAATTTTGCTGTCGGTGTAAACATGAGAGAGATACGTGATGTTTAATTAACCTTATGTTTCTCACATTGTTTCCAAAACGTTTAGAAGTATTTAATTAGAATTACCTGCGCCTAGGTTAATCAGATTCTGAATTATAAACTTTAAACTAGAAAAGATTCTGTTAAATTCAAATAAATTTCTCTACCTCCCATCGTCTATTAGTGGATGTAGAAGTTAACTCTTTTTATCTGCCTCATTCTAAGCCTTTACAGATATAGCTATGTTACACATTTCGTTACAGCACAAAGAGAATAGCGACAGTCAAATGTTTTATAACTGGACGCTATTAATTCCATACTCATTCTATGCAATCACAGAATTGAATGGATTTGAAGGGAGTGGCAAAGTATTGAACAAATCGAACAATTAATGTCAGATATCTTGGAAACGCTGATGCCAAAATATTTTATTTGAAAAAAAAATTGCGAAATTTAAAGAGAGTTACACAATTTGTGTAGCACGTTTTCGTCTATCACTTAAATTTGACAAGTTATACAAGATTATACAAAATTCGTTTCTAATGAAGAGGACTTCACTGGCTATTTTTAAAAAATTCGAGATATAATTTTTATTTTTAATCTAAATGTACTTATTTTATTGCATTTTAATCAAAATCGTTACACATTTTTAGGATATAAAATATTTGTAAACGTTTTCCATGTAAAGGAGATGGGGAAATTTCTTGAAAATCTTCGCGTCGCATCCTTTTCCTTTTTGAATTATGCTGTTCAAAGACACACACACACACACATGAATGTTCTCTAAAAATACTTTTTATTTTGGATTCAGCGTGTCCCAAAAAATATATTCCACTTTGGAATGGAATTTAGCACCTTCTGTACCTGAGGTACGTGGTAGAGTATGTAATACTTAAGCTGAACTTCAGATCAGTTAATATGAGTAAATTTTCGATTGCGATTTTATTGGTGGTAATGTTTTAAGACATTTTTCACTATTTAAAACACTCCTTACGATGGAACTTTTAAGTTATTAGAGTGAAACTTTGGAAATAGTGCCCTCAGTATACGCTAACTAAACTTGCTATGCAGTTATTAACATATAAGGCTAATGTGTTACGTCACCAAACTCATCCAAGTTTTGAGGTTACTTTTTTCAATAGCCGAAACTTACAATTGAAGAAAAGACTATTGCACACGTCGTCTCAATATATTGAAAACAATTAGCTGCACGAAAATGGGGAGCAGATCTCAATGTTGTGTTGCGCACGTAAAAAGACCTCCATATGCTCCAAAGTTGACTATGGATATATCGTCTACTAGGCCGCTAGTTCCTCTGCTCTTAAAATACTCGACACCGTATAGTACTCGGCCCTACCTTAGGAAACTTTTGTACCAGCTCTATAAAAATCTCTGTATAGAAACCAATGAACATCCATTAGCCATCAGAAGGAGAATGTTAAGTATATTTTATGCTGCTCGTATACTGGCTAGACAACAAGGTGAACTGCAATTCATTCCTACGTGTTTCCCACTAACACAGGGCAATCCCTGTCATGAATAAGTTCCAAGTCAGCTTCGCTAATACCTCTCTCAATATCTTGATGAATTTACTACATCATATTACCTGAACTAATTCCCTATAGCACCTTGCAAGCTCAAGCCTACCTCATTTGATATCTTTGTTTCCAGATATAGCAAATCCACTACTGAGATCTCTACCTTGCGAAGCAGCTTCAAGAGCCTCTCACATCAAAGTCATCTTTACTTCCGATACATAGTGATGGCTTCAAACTTGACAACTGCAGTTGCACAGTAGTGTTCCCTGATCATACTATGCAGCACAATCTTCCTAATTACCTCAGCGTCTGCACGTGTGAGCTTTATGCAATCCACTTTGCTCTGGAATACATCCTAGATGACACACAGTACGACTCCTTTGTCATATTCACGGACTCTATGAGTGCCTTGTTAGCATTACATCCCAAAATCTCTTCATCTCACCCACCGGTTGCAGAGCTGTTAATGTTATACAGTACAACAATTCAATCTGGTAAATATATCTCAAACTTACTTGGACTGCGCCAGACGTCGGCATCCAAGGGAGCAAGGAAGCTGACGTTGCAAGCTAAAGAGGCCATCAGGTATTCCAAAAAAACTATAGAATACCATACTGTTACTTTCTCAGATATATCCACAAGAAGATCACTCAGATATTAAAGCAGCTTGGAACAGCTCATCTACAAGTAAACTGCTTGACATCTACTCTCCTCGCTTCCTAAATATCCAGTGATTTCCGTTCCTGCAAGGATCAAGTTGCTCTAATGTTACGCATAGGACACATAGTCATCACCCACTCCTACCTTATATCTCATGATCCTCCTCCACTTTGTAACTTCTGTAGAAAGGGCAATCAAATACTGGTTCAGAATAAAGCTACTAAAGAAAATGAGATACTAAAGCAATGCTTGGTTGTACAGGAGAAGGTGGGGAAAAAATAAACTTGAATGCACAAGATGCAGACAACATTGGAAGAAATAGAAATGAGGGAAACATTGACAGAAGGAAACAACAAAAGTAAGGGCTGCGGGAAAGAAATTAGAACAAGAGTGGAGGATTCTGAAAAGCAAGAAATTATAAGTAGTTTCAAGGAAAAAAAGCCATTCATACATTATAAATATTTTAACATGGAATGGGGAAAGGAAAGATACATCGAAGTATGCCACAAGGAGGCCAGAATAGGGTATGCATGGGCGAGGACACGTGTAATGCATTTAAGTGGTCTAACAGGGAGAAGAAGGGGGAGAGATGTCTAAATGTTATGGATTACATGACAATTGGCGTTATATTCTGGAATGCGAGGACACGGGTAAAGGAAGAGAGAATTTAATACTAGAGAAAGGGAAAAATTTACCAAAGGAGCTAAAATTTAGGAAAATTTTTAATACAAAACCAAATGAGTATATGAAGAAAGAAGAAAAATATTTAGGAAAAATTAGGTTAAAATGCTTAAAGAAGACGTGAAGCAAATTGGAGGATATATGGAAAAAGGGTAACAAGGAAATTAAGTAAATAATGGAAAATTATACTTCTACATTATATACGAGTATACAACAGAATGTGAAATATAAGGGGAAGAGAAATAATAAGCAACTTCATTATATTGTATTGTAAACATTGTATAAACTGTATGCAAGCTCAAAGTAGACAATAAGTCATTCTTATTCTTGTAACTTCTGTAATTGTCCACTTACTGTACCTCATAATATGATCCTGGATTGTCATCACCATAGAGGTGCAAGACGAGGTTGTGAAGTTCCGGACAACATTTATAACGCTATCAGCAATATAGTTTTTAAAGAAATTATACTTAAGTATATTAAGCAAGCTAAGATATACACCAAATTATAATGCTGTCTGACTAATGTATGGCTTGTATCCTTTCGCAGTCGCGATATAACCAGCGATTTCAAGCGACTTAAAATAAATTTAAACAAAGCTTTTTTTTAATCCAATCTATTTAAAAATATATTCCTTAGCACACTTATCTTCTCGCTCTATAAGGAACACAAATCTGAAATGTTGTTTAAAGCTTAGGAAAGTTACATGTTATGGAAGATGCCTTGTAAATTAGCATAAATGTGGGGTTTAAAGCCATAATCCAGGAATAATGTAACATAAATGCACAAAATGAAAACTTAAATGCCATGGTAGCTCAGTTAGATCAACCGAATGGAAACAGAGACATCTGTGGTTCAAATCGGTGTCACCTTTTTCAGTCATTTCACCTTGTTTTATGTGTAGCCGGATGCCTCACTCGTAAAGTAGAGTCCTCTTCCTATCACTTCACTCGCTAGAGAATCGAATAGTGGACTTCACCAATCGCACGTCGAGCCGCACTCACTGTACGTCAACATTCGGAGAATATGTCGCATCGACAGCACCTACGCATTGACTCCTCTCTCGCGAGTACACTCTTTATATACCACTGTCGGTAGGTTTAAGAATGTTCGCGGGAAGCGGGAGAAGAGAGTGTCCAGAAGTATGCGGTCGCATCTCGAAGGCGCTCCCGATAGTCACGTTGGGGAGAATGCCCAGACCCCTTTCTCCCTACAACCAATCACTGACGAACACTGAAGAATATGTTGCCATCCGCGGCTAACGGACTTGGACCCGTCAGAATATACTTAACTGTGCACTTATTGCTAGTCTGGATTCACTCCTAGGCAGAAAGAACATCTGAAATAATTTACTTCTTAAGTGAACACTGCAAAATATGACGGATATGTATGTAAATATCATTGCAGAAAAGGTCTTTGAGTGCACAAAACTGGAAGTTTTCTGAATCTGTCTGCATATACGAGATAGTATCAAATTCAGTTTGGAACAGAAAAAAATAATTATAGGTAGACATTTATCGTTACTTATGTAAAGTGGATAGATAATTGGGCTTTTGGCACAGGGTGTACTGTAACATAGCAATTGGTAGAGAAAGCGTGTGATTGTCACACATCAGATTTTTATTCTAAAGCATATTATAGCTCAGCTACCTAGAAAAAACACTTGGGAGAGGTAACAAACCTAGCCATGTATTCCCCCTCTCTAACTGCCTTGGGCGGGCATGCCTCTGAGTCGCTACTTAAGCACCACACGGTATAATCTCACCTTGTCCGTGTTCTATTTTATTTTATTCTCACAAAATCGTTTATCACACTACTGTTATAACTATTCAACTTCAGGGCAGGACTAAAGACACAAGAGCATTGCAACAGAAATACTGTGTTTGTAGATTACTGTGACAGACCACGCAAAGAGCAAGGTGAGGCGGGTGTGAAAACAAATGTTTGCATATAATTAGCGATAAAATTTCACATATATGTGGTATTATTATGGGATATCTTTCAAACGTTAACTCACACTTCTTAGAGTATTTCAGAGCCTTCACTCCCCTATCTCTCTCTTCAAGGAAAAAAGTTCCTCCGTGATTAATTTTCATAATAAAAATTATTTCAACTAAATTTTTACAAAGAAAAGTAGCGGCTTTAACTTAGGGAGACCAATCACAAATCATCATCTTGAAGCTGTGATTTATAACACACCTCTTACAGAACTGGAATAAGGATTTTAGTTTTTAAGTTATCATTACATAAACAAGATTCTATTAAATTTTTCTACACTACAAAACTGCTGTGTTCACAACAGGGACATGACACTTATTCCCCGCGTATCAGCCCACTTCCTCTTTAAGAACCTTATTGGATCACTCAATAGCTAAAGGCAAAAGACAAGTAGAGTAGCGGAATTTATCCCTCGTGAATACTCGCGTAGTTCGTAGACAGAGAGATTTCACTAAGTTGTTATACTATAGGATTATTAACGTGGAAGAAGTGCTCATTAACTAGCGATAATTACAATATCTGAGGACCAGAAAACTGCACTTCTTACGCTGTAATTTATATGACACACTTAAGAGCACGAGAGAAACTGCACAACTTTTTTTAGAATTAATGCTCTACTTGGTGTCCAAAGCCATAAGAAAACACTGGAATATCTGGAGAAGTTGAAGATGAGTGGCACCATTACGTGCTTGGAATTTTTCTGCCGCGTTTCATTCCTTTATCTTTTGCTACATTTGTTTGCTTGTCCTCTCTTTGTCTTGACATAGTCCCAAGATGAAGTTCTCCTGTTTTCATTGCAAATTTAAAGATTTGATGTCTTATTTTCACATGAAGTTTTCTCTAGCCACTGTTGTAAATCTTGTAAATCTTTATCTTACATCTACTTCATGTCAATCGAGATAAACGTTTAGAAAAAATGGATTCTTTCAATTTCCTTGTAGGTATAATGGGGATACAGGTAGTAGATGTGATAGTCTTCTTTCTTTTTTAACGGATTACCCTCCTTGTTGTAGGACCCACACCCCTAAGGATTTTGAAAGGCATATACCGTACACACACACTGAGGCAGTATATTTTAACACTTAAATGATTTCAGTCTGGTTATATAACGTGTAAATTCAATAACAGCCCACCTTGAAGTAATATGTGTATGTAATATTTTGTAAAATGCATGTAACAGTCATTGCATATGCTTATATTATTATATACATGTTCAAAAATAATATATGAATGCATTATGTAATTTAATAATGTAGGAGCTGTGAGAAATAGGTCAAAAGTTGCTAACAATGAGGTAAACTTGAGTCAATAATGAGTAAGAAAGTTTAACAGTACTACTTGTGATTCTTGGAGTAACAATAATGTAATTTTAGTGGCAGTTTAAAAATAGCCAATCAACAACCAGAAAAAGCTTTAGTTAAATGAAGGTATTCTATTGGAGTAGGATTAGCCAATCAGAGACTTGAAATGCAGAAATTTACAAGTGTAGACGGTTGAAATCTATTCAGTTGCCTGCAGACAGTTGTCATAATTGGATGCGTTGCTTGTGCGTCCTCGAGAGATTTAATATGTATTCGTGTGAGGCGAAAAATAAGTTTACGTGTTAAAAAGGGTAATTTATTAATATAAAAGAATCTCACGGCCCTCTATATCAGTGAAGTGTTATTTAAATCGTATCAAATATTAATAAAATGAGTGAAGTAAAATAATAGTCCGTGTAAGCCTACATTCTTGTCGTATCACGCCCTGCCAAGATATCCATGTCTCTAAGAATAATACTGACGCAGCCGAGGGAAACATAAATATTTAATACTTAAATAAACAATCAAATTTCAAATTTAATATATTTTTAAACTTGGGGCAAAGGCCACCTGAAAACACATTTGGGGCGAAGGCTACCGGAAACTGTTTAACATATGTGCGGTTGCAACTACTACAAGTTCGGCTCCCCAACAGTTTAAATACGATACATCATCTTCAAACTGACTTTTCATACGTAGCAGCAAACAACGTAAAGAACAATTCTACTTCAAATTGACGCCTAAAGTGTGGTAAAAAAAACAACGTAAAGAAAACCGTAACTTCAAATTGGCGCCAAAACGTGGGGCTAATAAATAGCGTAAAGAAAATCACAACTTCAAATTGGCGCCCAAAACGCGAGGCAAATAAAGAAAACCCCAACTTCAACACACATGCGCGCACACATATATGCTTATGGACATATAAATAAAACAATAATTGTACACAACAATATAATTTAGCAAGGAAGAAGTTAGAATACTTAGCAGTCAAGATATGTAAAAAGCGGATTGTAAAAGATAAGTAAGGGACAGGTGAGCTAGCTAATTACAGGTAAATGGTAATTCTAGGTAGCAGTACACCACCTTTCGCCAAGCTAATGAGCAAGGAACTTGAAGCAATAACCAGAAATGGAAAGAGACAGATAAACAAAGGAAGGAGACGGAGATATTGAATCTCTTCCCGCATCACTGGGACGCGTGTGCGAAAAGTTTTGGAGCATATTATTTTCATACATAATAAGGTAACGTTGTATGAGGTCCAATTAGAAATGACGTTTCATTCTAAGGCGCGAAGGTGAGCATCACTAAATTTGGGTATAAAAGGGGGAAGAAAGCCCCAGATTTTCACTCCCTTTTAGAATCTCGTCGACACACATTGCTACTCTCTGGACGAAGGATGCATGTGTGTGCATATGGATGGGAAGCGTGTGTAGTTAGATTAGGCTTCTAATTTATTATTATGGTAGGATTTGTTAAAAATGGGAAAAGCTAGCGGCCCATAAGCATTTAGTTGATAATAAACCACATTTTAAGCGAAATGCAGTGTATTTTAAATTGCCTCACCTAAGAAAACCTAAGATCAGTGAAATTAGTTAGATAGCTGATTTATTAGGAATGGAAATATCAGCCGCTGAGAAACAATAGCTGCATACTAGGACACTGCAGCAGAGGGCATCAACCAGAGGACCAATGATTTACCACTACTAATGATGCCCAACGTTTTCCCGCTACAGCTTACAAGCAAATGCCTTGTGCCAGTAGCTTGTCAAGGAGCAAGACACTCTGGACCATAAGACATCCAGGATGGGATTAATGCCTGGTATGGCGGTGAAGAAGAAAATGAAATGGAGTGATCAAAGGAATGATATAAAAATTCGCGAATCAAATTATGAACCCAGCATTCCTTAGCGACCGAGGAAAACCGCGAAAAATCCTTCGGTCAGATTGGTCGGCCACAGGTGTTTGAGCCCAGGACCTCCCAAATGCGAGTCGTACACATTACCACGGCTACACCACGTTCGGTGTCGTGATAGACAAATGTCTAAAAAGCGCGTCACTATATGTTGATTTTGAAATTGCATACTCTTCCTGTGACATCACGAGAAACTACTACATTGTAATTTGTAATTATGACAAGAACTGAAAAATTCAGACTATAATAGGGAATATCTCTTTAAATAAAGTATGTGTTTTGCAGAGATCTCCTTTTTTCCAGTAGGTTTTTTTTCTATCCCTCATGCTTTACCATTATACAAATTGCATTTCGAATGAAGAGGCATTCAAAAACGTTTTCTGGAGCATTTAAATACACATTTTATTAGTGAATTAAATACCTTACACACGCGGTAAAATAAAATTTAGAAAACAAAAAATAACGCAAAAAATTTCTACATAAAAGTAGTTTAAGGTAAGTATATCTTCTCAAAATTTTTCGTACCTATATATCAAGTTAATTAACGCCATTACCTCCGAGAGAGCCAATGAAATAACCGGCTACGCGGTGCTTTTTCAATGGGGTGTGGACACACGATTCCGCGCTGCTTCTGCTGCAATCAAGTTCGCGCGACTGACGCGGCTTTGCTCTGCTCTGGCGCTGCAGTATTGATTTGACAGGTATATGGTGTAGTCGAGTTATTAGGAGTTATTCATTATTTTGTCCTGTATTTAGTCACAAAGTGCATTATGGCTCAGTATATGATTTATACTGCGCAGGGTGTCTTTATTTATAGTTCGTATGTGCTAACTCGGTTAGGACATCTCCGGGTGTAAAACTTCCAGACCGTATAACAAACCATACACATAATAATAACTTTCACCCCACCCGAAAGTTTCAGTCTAACAAACCTAAAAGAGGTTCTAACCGAAGAAACATTAGACGACATAGGTCATCATTTGGAGTCCTCCCCCGAAAATTGCTTAGGCATTGTAGCTGGAAAACGTTGTTCCTCTGTTTGATGCCCTCTGCAGCAATATTCTTGTCTCCGGCTATTGCTGCTCGTCGACTGCGACTTTCTCCGTTCCTCATCAATTGCCTATCTAACCAATTTCACGGGTCTCAGGGTTTTCTAGGTGAGGCAAATTAAAATACACTGCATTTCCCTTAAATGTGGTTTATTATTAAATAAACACTTATGGGGCTAGCTTTTCCCATTGTAACAATTCCCACCATTATAATAAATTAAGAGCCTAAACTAACTGCACACCTTCCCACCGCAGTGCACACACGTGCATTCGTCGTCCAGAAAGTATCACTGTGTGTCGACGATATTCTATAAGAGAGCGAAAATCTGGGGCTTACTTCCGCTTTTATACCTAAACCTAGTGACGCTTACCTCCGCGCCTCAAAATGTAACGATATTTGTAATTGGTCCTCGGCCACGTTACCTTATTATGTATGAGAATATTCTGATCTAAAAGGTTTCGCATACGCGTCCCAGTGATGCGTCCGGAAGCAGATTACATATCTCTGTCTCTTTCCTTTCTATATCTGCTTCTTTCTATTTCTTGCTTTGCTTACAGTTCCTTGCTCATTAGCTTGGTGATAGGTGGGCTCTACCTAGAATTATCGTTCACCTGCAATTAGCTAGCTCGACCGTCTCTTACTTATCTAAGTTACAATCTGCTTTTGTACAATTCTTGGTTGTTAAATATTCTAACATATTTCTTGGTGAATTATATTGTTATGTACAATTCTTGTTTAATATAGATTTATATGTCTATGTATATATATATATATATATATATATATATATATGTGTGTATGTGTGGTTTTGAGGGTATTTTTATTTATGGACGCTCTTTAACTACTATGGTTCTTAGCGTCCCATTCTATATTGGGCGTGAAAGATCGGTAATTTTGCTCAGAGGCCTCTTTAACAGGCTTGATGTTCTTTTACGTGCAGTAAATATAGGATACGGGACCACCGGCTTTACTGCACTTCCGAAGGAAGCCAAGCTAAGGATTCTTACGCCCGAAAATATCCATCGCCCTCCGCCGGGTTTGAACCCGCGACCTTGGGAACTAGAGGCTAGCACGGTACCACTAGTCCACGAAGGACGGCCGTGTGTGTGTGTGTGTGTGTGTGTGTGTGTGTCTGTGTGTGTGTGTGATATATCCCCTTTCAGCAGATTTGACAACAGGTAGGCATTTCTTATGGATCTCTGCGAAAAGTTACTAAAATTTTGAAGTTAAAACCATATAAAATAACTGTGGCACATGCTTTTCAACAAGGTGATCCTGTAATTAGGCGCACATTTTGTGAGTGGGGTCTCAATGGTGCATAGAATGGCAAAATAGACCAATATTTAATATTTTTCTCGGATTAGGCTTGCTCCACCTTCCTGGATATATGTCATCACAAAATAATGGTTATTGGAGCTCTGCCAAACCTAATATTTTCATGAAATACCCCTCCATGACGAAAAATCTTTATGTGATGCGCCATGAGCGTCCAATTCTTTTCGAGTCAACAATTGACGCCCCTACATATGTGAATGCAATTTTTCACCCTTTCTTTAGAGAATTAACAGACAGGGAGCGTGCTGTGTCTCCGCCACAGCTCATACGGCCAATAGTTCGATGAAAAGAATTTGAGTGCGTTTGAGAACAGAATTACTAGTACAGATTTGTGGTCCCTCGGTCCGCTGAACTAAGCCCCTGCGATTTATATCTCTGAGATAAATTAAAACATAAAGTGTACAACACAAACCTACAGACCCTGGAAGAATTAAAGCAAAATATCCGCCAGCAAATTACCAGAATTTCTTAATGTGAACTACAATGAGTAATGGGTAGTTTCCTAAAAAGTGCCAAAAATATGGACAACGATGGTGACAAGGTTCAGAATCTCCTTTTATCAAGCTGGTAAGTAAAGACTTTAGAAGTAGTTTTAAAATGTTCTGTGGTTGTATTCGCGCCATGCTATGATAGGGTACCGATAACGCGAACAGCAAAAACGCCACGCATCCGGTTCTTAGTTTATTGGCTCTTCCGGTATTTCCCAAATTACAACCGACCCCACTAATTACCGTAGAAGTTAAAGGGAAACTAAATGTCGAACATTTTCAAAAATAACACTTTCATTTTTTGTGCAATCTCATTAATTGGAGTTTCTCTTTTAATTTTACACATATTTTATCATTTATCAAACACTTTACAAACATATTATTCTGCATTTCCTATTTTGTACTGTGGGTTATTGACTTCCATATATTTTCAAGAAGAGACATTAATTATTTATTTGGCCAGGCAAGCGTGAGATGAAGAGCTATAGTGATAGAGCTAAATAGGAAAATTTGTTATTTTAAGATATTTTACCTTATTTCTACCTCTGCAATAATAACCTGATTAGTGTGAAATCATACAATACCATAGTGATTTCTGAAAACTTACCAGTATTGACACTTTTTGTGTTCATGCCGGATATGGTGTGTATATTTTCCTGTGTAAAAAACTTGTTAATTAATCCTAGTATATCACGAGTTTAATGTTGTGAACAAATGCTTGGGGGGGGCAGTTCTGTTACCTTGTATTGCTCTTGTCATTCTATAACCTACGTCTGAGCTCCTTCTAGTTGAGACATATCTATATTAATAAGGTAAGAGACCCAATGAAGAGTCCAGTATATCTCTCTTGACTTCTTAGTTATACATTATAACACAATATACAATCTTAATGAAGAGGACTTACAAGATATTCAAAAAAATTTAAGTTTTATATTTTATTAGACACGCTTGTATCTTAAGGGTAAATAGTTGGAGCCATTTTTGAGAACATAAAGAAATAGGAAGTGAAATATAAAGTATAGTATTTCTAGACTTTTCATTCTCGAGTTGTGTTGTACCTGGACTCACAGACACATGGGGCTTTACTTTCTCTACTACGTATAGTAAGTAGGGGAAGTATTGTATTCCACCTAAAAATTCGATAACGAGATTTCACCGGAAATACATGTTTTGAGACCCCCTGAATCCAAAAAAAGCATTTTTGGAAACATGTCCGTGTATGTGTCTGTGTGTCTGTGAACAGCATAACTCAGAAACGAACAGTCGGATAAGCACCAAACTTGGTGTTTAGGTTCAGTATCATCCGAGATGCGACACGAAGGTTTCCAAGAAAATCCCCCCACGCCAGATTACCTTTAAATGGAACATTTTTCGAAAATTTTAATTTTCTCAAAAATGGCTCAAACGATTTTGATTAAAATATCATATGTTTAAGATATTTTCATGACAAACGAAATGTATATCTCAAATTTTCTGGGAATGTTTTCAAAAGTATTCTTCATTGTGAAGGACTTTTGCATAACTGGTAAACCATAAGAGATAGACAAAATTTTACTACACACAAAATGTAGATCGCGTTAAAATACACAATTTATGTCATATACATTTTATTTGTCGGGTGAACCATTTCCGAGATATTGCTTGTTATTCCCTTAAATTTTCCAATACTTTTACTTTTTCTCAAATTCCTTATTCATTTTTTTTGTCCTGGTAATACAAAGAGAATGCACATAGCAACCAGCTCTTAGAATATTTGACTATAGCTTAAAGCCCACCAATTCCCCTTGCATCTACAAGAAAATTAACAATAAGATTAACATCTCAATATCTCGATTAACATGAAGCATATGAAGAATAAGCGTATGTAAAAATAGTTTGTACATGACTAGAGAAAGTCATGTGAGTGCAACACATCAGATTTTTTTTAAATGTTACCTTTTGGTTCACGGGACCATAGAATGTATATTCCTGGAGGAATCCGTATATCAGACTGTGGTGCTCGAGTGGTAGAGAAAGTAACAAATAGGTAATTATGATGTATTTATAGGTACTCTTCCTATATAAAGGAGAGGGACACCTCGCGCACTGCGACTTGCATAAATTGGAACGCGTGGAAGTTTCTTGCAGTTCCAGGCTTGAAAACCCATCCCACTGTTGCAGCTGTCCACAGAGCGCGATGAATAACTCTTCGACCCAGCAGCCCTTACTTTCCAAGTGGAGTACACGTTTCTTTGAGCAAACATCCGCGCCATCTATGCAGTTTGTGGTAGATTAAAAAGCACCTCAGCATTCACCTTCGAACAAGACGAGAAAGTGTGGGCGGACGACAGGAATCGAACCTGCGACATCCTGAATGCAAGCCTCACACATTACCGTGGAGCCATCTGGCCTGTTTAGGCTATACTTAATAAAAATTCATCTTGGCTTACTTAATGACATCTTTCTTGGGAAACAAACACGCACATCGAGATAGAAAACATTCTGATTTAATGTAAAACACATATAAAACAATGTATAGAGTAACGAATGTGTTCATAAAGCCTGTTCTAATATTTTGCCGCAGCAGCGCTGCAGTCAAGATTTTGAGGATGCCTCAATGCTTGTTTCATTCATTAGGAATCCACATGCAGCTGTCACTTTGTGTTTTCCTATTGTTAGAACGTTCCGAAGTGTTCAAAACAATCGAAGGACCCGCCGACTGTGAAGTAAGATCAGTGATTTCTTTTTGTGAATGCGGGAAATGTTACTCCAACAAATATTCATCGCCAATTATGTGAGATTTATGGGAAAATAATAATCAGTGACTATACCCGGACACACACGTCGCACCATTTGTTTGGGAAGAATTCAACCACCCTCCATACAGTCCGGATTTGCAGCAAGGAATTTTCATCTGTTTCTTCATC
Source organism: Deroplatys truncata (assembly GCA_030765065.1). Lineage (NCBI taxonomy): Eukaryota > Metazoa > Arthropoda > Insecta > Mantodea > Mantidae > Deroplatys > Deroplatys truncata. The sequence continues at coordinate 164,849,326 of CM060980.1, forward strand.
TGAAGAAATTCCTTGGTGTAAACATTCCATCGACGATGATGTTGTGAAACAAGAAGTGCAGTGTAAGGTGTCAGGTACATAATGAATGATAATAAGATATTTAGAAAATAATTTTCTGTTGTTTTTTTAAAAAAAATATCGGTACCTACCTTCATGAAATATTTGCGACTGAGGAATGGGAGTAAAATCTAAAAACCTGCAGCAATGTTGTTTCGGAAATTAAGGGTACGCATACATCAGAATTATGATTCACACAAGAGGACGAATCCCTGAAAGTAGAAGTGGACGATGTACTGTGGGTGCAGTGAATGATCATTTCCAAGCCCTGCAGCACAGCCAGGGTTTTTTTCCCCCATATGTTGGTACGAGAAATGCGTCTCGACAACTCCGCTCAAGTGTTTCGCATTTTGATGAAGTCTGTAACGACTGTGTTTTCATTTTGTGTGCACATTTCGCTGCACTCGTTGCGTAACAAACCGACGTCGTCTTTTGTTTTCTCCACGACAGTCATTAATGTGAACTCCCGCAAACATTTCTACGTCATTTGGTGCCAGACTTTATGCTTCTTATTACTACTCTAGCTCTATAAGTACAGGAAATAAAACTAACGCAAGTTGTGAGTGTGCCGACAACGTGTTCGACACTTCAGTTTAGAAAAAATAAAATAAACTTAGTCTAATGTTTGTTTCTTCAACACTATTCCGAACTATAGGTGTTTCCAAACAGAAAACAGTGTTCCGGTACCATATTAATATACACTTTTACCTGTTCTACCATGTATCTAGTGAGTAGTGATACCGAGATTTCATCGGAAATATATGTTTTGTGGCCCCCAGAATAAAATCAGAAAGAGGTCCATATGTAACTGCATTTGTGTGTGTGTGTAAACAACTCAAAAACGAAAAATCGAATAAATACCAAGTCAGTACCTTCAAAAGAGGTGACACGAAAATTTTCAAGAAAATCTTTCCACTCCAAACTACACCTTACATGAAATATTCTTTTAAACTGTTTATTCTTTAGAATGGTCTAACATTTTTGAATAAAATATAATGTATTAAAAATATTTATATGAAAAATTAAATGTATAACTGAATTTTCTGGGAATAGCGTTTGAAGTTCTGTTTATACGGAACGTGTTTTGCATAATCTTGTGTAACTATTAAACATTAACGTATTACACAAAAGATTTAGACCTCTTTAAAACACACAATTTATTTCAAATAACTAGTTTGTGGCATCAGCCTTTTCCATGATATCCGTTATTAATGCTTCGATTTGTTCAATACTTAGCCATCCTTTTTAACTCCCATTATTTTTCAGTTGTGTGTCGCAATTGCATGGAAATAGTACGACATTTTAAGGCCAGTGTATAGCGTCTAGTTCTTAAAGCATAACCGAATGCGTAATGTAGCTATTTTTGTAAAGTTTTATTTAGATAACATGTAAGAATCATCTGTATGGAAGGGTAGAATCAGACGACTGAATAATTCAATGCCACAGTCGGGATTTGAACCATGGATCTCCGTCCGGTTGCTGTAACCATTGAGCTACCATGGCTACATGCCGGCACGGCATTAAATTCCCCAACTGATTCGTATTCGCAAGCAGATCTCAAACTGTATTGAGATGACATACCCAATGGCGACTTACAATGCTGTAAGGACTTTAACTCCCGGGCTTCATAATAGTCGTCCTCTGACTCCACCTCTCCAACCTTGTCTAACACATAATTTGTATAGCCAGTAATAAACATAGAGGGTAGAGAAAGTCTTGTGAATGTATCACGTCAGAGTTTTACATTCTCTACTACGTATAGTAAGTAGGGGAAGTACTGTATTCCACCCAAAAATTCGATATCGAGATTTCACCGGAAATATATGTTTTGAGACCCCTGAATCCAAAAAATCATTTTTGGAAACATGCCCGTGTGTGTGTGTGTGTGTGTGTCTGTGAACAGCATAACTTAGAAACGAACATTCGGATAGACACCAAACCTGGTATTTAGGTTCAGTATCTTCCAGAGATGCGACATGAAGGTTTTCAAGAAAATTCCCCCACCCCAGATTACCATTTACATGGAAAATTTTTCGAAAATTTTAATTTTCTCAAAAATGGCTCTAACGATTTTGTTTAAAATACTATATGTTTAAGATATTTTCATGACAAATGAAGTGTATATCTTGAATTTTCTGGGAATGTCTACAAAAGTATTCTTCATTGTGAATGACTTTTGCATAACCGGTAAACTATAAGAGATAGACAAAATTTTACTACACAAAAGATGTAGCTGGCGTTAACATACACGATTTATATCATATACATTTTTTTGTTGTTGAGTGAACCATTTTTGAGATATTGCTTGTTATTCCCTTAAATTTTCCAATACTTTTTCTCAAATGGTAATTCGTTATTCATTTCTTTTATGTCCTGGAAATACAAAGAGAATGCAATGCACCACATAGCAACCAGCTCTTAAAATATTTGACTATCGCTTAAATACTACCATATTCTCCCTGCACCTACAAGAAAACTAGCAATAACATTAACATCTCGATTAACATGAAGCATATGGAGAATAAGCGTTTGTAAAAATAGTTTGTACAAGTGTAGAGAAAGTCATGTGAGTGTAACACATCAGATGTTTTAGTTATGCTATTCGCAGGCAGGCAGGCATGCAGAAGCACACCTGACCTCTTTTTAATTTTTTTTCTTTGTTTGTTTTGGGGGCTTAAGACATGTACTTCCTGTAAAATCTCTACATCGAATTTTTGGGTGGAGTGCATGCAGTTCTTTCTCTACGTAAGTAGAGAAGAGGGACTAAACACACATCTCTGTGCTTTCAGTGATTGGTGGTTTATTTTATGTGATCAGGTGGACAATGTGAGGCTAATAGGAGCTCGGTAATGTCAAACGTACCTAAAAAGAAACAGGAATGTTGTAGGTTAAAATGTTATTTACTCGTGTAAATCGCATTACTGCACTAGTAAACCGTACCTACAAGAGATGTATATATTATACCTCTGTATGCATTAGAGTACGGAAATAACAAGGTTGGAGAATCCCCACCTACTGCAACCACTAGACTAGCTCTTCTAATGTAACTTGTTATTCTATTCAAAAAGGGGCAAAACATACTTAGTCATTCGTACTTCGTGGTTGTAGGATGCAATGATATTCCAGCTGCATCTGCAAGATTTTTCCAGTGTCAGAAATGGAAAAGGAAGCGTTCCGTTTCTTTTTTCCACAGAGAGGAAGTAAACTCAAGTCAAAAGATACACGGAAAGTTGCTACTAAGGAAAAAATGTCAAGTAGCTCGGGAGAGAGAGGGAGAGAGAGCGGGGAAAGGTTATTCATTTAAAGGAGACACGAAAGAGGCTTTAAACTCTGAAATGTAAAAGTGAAAACTCGGAAGAAAGGCTATAGTTTCTTGTTTTATTTTGACTTACCAAGTGCTTTTCCGTTGGAGAGTCATGGATCGTAAGATTTACGAGAGATGCGACCTGACAGTGCTCTGAAAAGACTTAGAATATTCATTCTAAGGTGAAAAACCAGCGAAACTAGTGTAAATTTCAGCTCTTATTTGTAGTTTAAATTCATGGAGCTTTACGTTCACATAACATGCTCTACCTAATATTGTTCTTTATATTTCTTCCACAACTTATTCTGAGTAAACCTTCTTGCTTTCTCTGTCACTTACCTATGGTAAGGTAAAGAAAGGTAGGTACGAACGTAGGGCTTCCCGAAACTGAGGCACAGCACCCAAGTAGATCACAACTGTCCTTTTCTTGCACCATGACCCCTGGGAAAGAGGGATGAGGTGAGGCACCCGAAGGACGAGAGCAAACATGGACGGGGTCCCTAATGTTTTCAGACTGAAACCCCTAAACTCCGGGTGTGGCCCGAAGGTGCGCTCATCCTAAATCACCCTGAGGCGATTCTGAGCAGTTACGCAATGACGTCATGGAGGAAAACTCCACAAATCGCACATCCACCGCCCAGCCGCAATCCCCCGAACACCGTCACCTGGTCTACAACCACGAAACACACGACAAGAAAGATGATGGATATAGGAAATGAGGGCAGGAAATTCGTGGTAGAAGATGAACTACACCAGAATTCGCTGCTGACCTGCGGAAAACCCCATGGACCAAAACGAACGGTCGCCGGGGATCGAACCCGGGACCTCCTGAATGCGAGTCGTACACGTTATTGCGGCGTCACCACCACGCTCAGTCTTAGCTATAGGCAGTAGAGGAAGTGTAGTGCATTCCATTCAAATATTTTATTACGATGTTTCACCAGAAGTATACATTTTGAGACTCCGTGATTCCAAAAAATGCATTTTACAAAAGCCTCCATGTGTTTATGAACATGATTAATCCAAAGTAAAAGGTCCGTTAAATATCATTCATTCATTCATTCATTCATTTATTCATTCGTTCATTATCTGTTTACCCTCCTCTTATATAGGACTTACAAGCGGGTGCCTGGGGTCAGAAGCCCGTCGAGGAGCAGACACTCATGAATCAGACAGAGCATCCAGGATGGTTGATCAGCCCGATGCCTGGTATGGGATGAAGGAAGTAGATGAGACCAAATGTGGGTGAAAGGAAAGGTGATGATGGAGCAGTTGGTGGAATGAATGGCGGGGGAAACCGGAGAACCCGGAGAAAACCCGCCCAGACGCCGCTTCGTCCACCACCCGGGCCGCCTCGGTGGGAGGCGAGCGGTCTAACCACTCGGCCACGGCGCCGCCCTGTTAAATACCAAACTTGGTAAAATTCAGCATCTTCCAACTTGAAGATGTTTAAGAAAATTCCAACCCAACCACACTTTAAATGGACACCTGGTTTTATTTTTCATTTTCTCAAAACTGACTCTCAACGATTTGCGACGGACCTTTTGGTTGCTCGTCGAATTCCTTCTTTCCTTCCAGGTGTGGGTGTTGATGAGCTGAAATTGATCCCTACAACACTTCTGTGTTGGCCTATATTGTTAATTTTCTCTAGAGCGTGGAAACGGGAGACCAAACAAAACACAAGCTCACTTTAACTTTAGTTTATTAAAACATATTTGCCGCTAGACGTGATTTCTATTTTTCAATATTACAGAATTACGGCGCCTATCAGCAAAGAATATGTAGGCACTGTCTTTTATACACCGTCCAAGTGACGCTGCTTTTGCCTTAGATGTTTTAAAGTGCTAATTTCATTGGCTCTCCACTTGGGGTATGAGAACAATTACCTTCACATCTCTGCTTTGACACATCTGGATTTCCCAATAGTGTCCAAGCCTCTGGCTATGTTTCTAACTTGTACCTCTTCAAGTCATGTTTAGCCTAGTTCCTGTGCTCTCTACACCCGAACACATCTCTGATTAGTACCGCTTGGCGTCCTCTACCTGACTTCTGCCCCCCTTACAGCTAGCTGGTTTCCATTACCACTTAACGTACATGTATTTATAAAATAATAACATTATTTTCATTAGTTTAATATTTACATTGCAGTGTCATTGTTCTCACTTCATATTTTGGTTAAAAAGCCACTCATTTAAGATATTTACAATATAAATAAAGTAGGTGTCTTGAGTTTACTGGCACTAGACTTTGAAACCTTCCTCTTTTTGAAAGAATTTTGTATAACTGGTAAGCTGTAAGAGACAGGCGATTACGATCAGATAGATTTCTTGTGGCATTAACTGCTTCCGAGTTATTCTCAGTTGCTGGAATTAGTTGTCAAATACGTCATCCTTTTATGAACTTCTAAGGTTATAGTGATTTTTTCTCGTGATAATGCACAGCGAATGGAAATTTAGAGTAATCGCTTAGCGATAGATTTGACTATCGCTTTAGCCTACCGAATTCTACTTGTGGAAACATTTAAAATCTCTTGTGCATTTAACCCGGATAGAAGATGCAAAGAGTCGTCGTTCCACTCATATAGAGAGCTGCGAAGAAGCACGAAACTCTCCAAGGATACATCAGCGCATCCGGGATTGCATGCTACTGCGGGTTGGTGCATGTACCAATGCTAACCCTGGCATTTTAAACATTAAATGTAACAAAGAGTTCCATGTGGTATGTTCGTACCTGCTTCTTGTTTTCCATGATTAATGCACATTGAAGAGTTGTAGAAAATGAGTTCTAAGGTGCAATTAAAGAGGTTTTTAACACTTGTCCATATAATATACTTTCTTCTTCTAGATGTGACCAACGTGTCCTTAAAGTTTGACGTTACCTTATTGTTACATCCTGCATTACGATACTAACTCAAGATGCCTTTTCTGAGAAAGAATAAATTACTTTTAAAAAGCAAATAATGTATGAAAGTACCTAAATCTCAGGACATAGTGTGTATATACTTGATAAAACTTTGTTAGGAATTTATTAAACATGCGTAATGTCTCGAGTTCACTCACCAAGTCGCTTTAAAATTGCATTACTGCTTTCCCTCTCCCTCTATTTCCATTACTTTTCACAAGTATTCTTCTTGATCAAAATATTGTTTAAAAAAATGTCCTGGCTTGCTTTGAGGGTATCGTCTGTTTAAACGGCTTGTGTCAACAGAGATACGCCTTTGAAGTTTTCCGCAAAGAAAGAACGAAACCGACTGTAAACATCAATTTATCCGCCGATTGTTAACGTCCCTCTAAAGTCCTGCTTAACTTTGGAAGCAGCAGGGAGAAATAACAGGTGCTGTAGAGAGGGAAGCAGAATCTATAATATAAAAATCGATACAGCTCTCGTATGTATAGGACACCGATTTGACGAGAAGTAGGGCGGTGAAGTTCTGCAAGGGAATTATTGAAACGACAGAATGGGAACTTTACAGCAGATGAGAAAGGTAGGACTGGTTGTATTATTGAATGTACAACATTACAGATGCACCCAGCGATATAGCTCAGAGGGTAAATTCTGTTCATCAGAAAAATTGATGTAAAGAACTTCATCAGAAATATATCCTTTGAGTTTTCCTAACACAAAAAGAAACAAATGTTAGATTCAGATGACACTCTATCCATCATCGCTTCTTCTTACTTCCTCTGCCACCTAAATGGTGGGTAGAGAATGTATTGCATTCCACACAAAAATTCGATACCGAGATTTCACCGGAAATACGTGTTTTGAGGCCCCTTAGTGCATAAAATCATGTTTAGAAAAAGGTTCGTGTTTTTCTGTGAACAACATAACTCAAGAAATCTGATGTGTTACACTCACATGACCTTCTCTACTCTTGTACAAACTATTTTTACAAACGCTTATTCTCCATATGCTTCACGTTAATCTTATTGCTAATTTTCTTGTAGATGCAAGGGGAATTGGTAGGCTTTAAGCGATAGTCAAATATTTTAAGAGCGGGTTGCTATGTGGAGTATTCCATTCTGTTTGTATGTCCAGTAAATAAAAAAATGAATAACAAATTCCCATTTGAGAAAAGGTATTGGAAAATTTAAGGGAGTAATAGCAATATCTCGAAAATGGTTCACTCAACAAAAAAATGTATATGACATAAATTGTGTATTTTAACGACTAATTTTTTTGGTGTAGTAAAATTTTGTCTATCTTTGGTTTACCAGTTATGCAAAAGTCGTTCAGAATAAAGCATACTTTTGGAGACATTCCCAGAAAATTCGAGATATACACTTCATTTGTCATGAAAGTATCTTAAACATATGTCATCTTAATCAAAATCGTTAGAACCATTTTTGAGGAAATTAAAATTTTCCAAAAAGTCTTCCCTGTAAAGGGTAATATAGGGTGGAGGATTTTCTTGAAAAACCTCGTGTCGCATCTCTGGAAGATACTGAACCTAAATACCAAGTTTGGTGTTTATCCGACTGTTCGTTTCGGAGTTATGCTGTTCACATTCACAAACTCAGACACACACACGGAAAGGGTGTCTCAAAGCATATATTTCCGGTAAAGTCTCTGTATCAAATTTTTGGTGAGATACAATACTTCCCCTACTTACTATACGTATTAGAGAAAGTAAAAAGTTGGATAAACAGCAAACTTATTATTTAGGTTCAGTATCAGTACCCCTATACCAAAGTATCCTTTACATAGTGGAGTTTTCGAAATCCTTTATTTTCTAAAAACTAGCTGCAACGATTTTTAATTAAAATACCGTATATTAAAGATATTTCCTCTTCATTCGGATAGCATTTTGTATAATCCTGTACAAGTGGTATACGTTAAGCGATAGTCGAAAATATACTACACAAAAATGAACATGTCTTTAAGACACACAATTTATTTCAAATAGGTTTTTTATGGCAGCAGCCATAACCGTTATTAATGGATATTAATCCAAAAGGCTGCATTTTTGTAGCGTAAGACACTTATGAGATATCCGTTATTAATGGTTCGAATTGGTTATTAATGGGTGATTCTCTTTAAAGACCTGTGAACATTCAGTTGTTTCTGGCAATTCCACGGAAACAGTATGAAATTTTAAAGCCAGCAGTTAGTGAACAGTTTCTAAACATCTGACTATTGCTATTCTCTTTGTGTCTATAACGAAATGTGTAATACAGCTATTTCTGCAAAGGTTTATTTGAACTAAAATAAAGTATATACAAAAATAGACTTGAGTAAGAATAGTTAGAATATCCACTAATAAACTATGGAGGGTAGAGAGTCATATGAATGCATCATATCAGATTTTTTTACAGTGTTCGCCATTCGCGTGACTCAAAACATTTCAATCCTTCCATATGTTTGACCGTCTCAGTAAATTAAGTGTTTATGCATTTATCAAAATTTCAGCTGCAAAACAATGTATTAGTAAAGCCCTGATGTATCTTTTTATGGATTCCTAAGTACCTTTTACTCGAACAGGTATTCTTGCAGATTATAAAACTTCCAGAAGAAATATAAATCACTATAAAACACCTATAGAATATATAGGGAATGAAACGACTATAAAAAATTCCAATGTGTTACACTCACATGACTTTCTCTACTCTTGTACAAACTATTTTTACAAACGCTTATTCTCCATCTACTTCATGTTAATCGAGATAAATATTTGCAGACTCTATCTTATTGCTAATTTTATTGTAGATGTAAGGGGAATATATATTTACAAGGGCGATATAGAAATACAGTAACCTTTAAGCACATAAATATCTCTTAATAGCTGGTTGTTATGTGCAGCACCATTCCCTTTCCCACAGATTAATACTCTTTGCATATCCAAGACAAAAAAATGAATTACGAATTCCCGTTTGAGAAAATAAGTATTGAAAAATAACAAGCAATATCTCGTAAATGGTTCACTCAACAACAAAAATGTATATGACATAAATTGTGTATTTGAACGCGATCTACTTTTTTGTGTAGTTAAATTTTGTCTATCTCTTATGGTTTACCAGTTATGCAAAAGTCTTTCACAATGAAGAATACTTTTGGAGACATTCCCAGAAAATTCAAGATATACATTTTATTTGTGATGAAAATATATTAAACATATGATATTTTAATCAAAATCATTAGAGCCATTTTTGAGAAAATTACAATTTTCGAAAAATCTTCCATATAAATGGTAATCTGGGTTGGGGGATTTTCTTGAAAACCTTCGCGTCGCATCTCTGGAAAATACTGAACCTAAATACCAAGTTTGGTGTTTATCCGACTGTTCGTTTCTGGGTTATGCTGTTCACAGACAGACACACACACGGACATGTTTCCAAAATGCGTTTTTTGGATTCAGGAGGTCTCAACACATATATTTCAGGTGAAATCTCGGTATCGAATTTTTAGGTGGAATACAATACTTCCCCTACTTATTATACGTAGTAGGGAAAGTAAAAAATGCAGAAAGGATGATAAGTCATTAAATTGCAGAGAGGTAAGAACTGTGGAAGTTGTTGGAAATAAAAAGACGATGCACAATGTAACAACTTCCAAACAATAGAGTTAGAAGTAGCAAAATGAAGTTTCTCCTTGAAAGCAGAATATAACGCAGGGTGCCTAAAAGATAGATAATTAGTGTCAGTTAAGAACGATTTAATAGATTGAGTAAGGGAATAAGCAATAAGTGCTTAGAGAGAATACAGATAAAATAAAGCCTAGTGACGTAGAGGGGAATTTGCTTCTCTCTTCTAGTATTTCCAATCTAGCAACATACTTGGGCTTTAAGTAGAGGCGTGAAATTTTATTTATATTTAATTTCATAAATAATAGCTTTTAGTTAATATATATGTGCATCAATCTTTTAATGGTTGTCTTATTACAAGGAAAACTTAAAGGCTACCGTTTTATATTAGGCTCTGTTACCATTTGGTAACCACAATAAGATAAATATCCAAATATTACACTGTATAAGTGCTGGGCCCATTTTACTCTAAATACTTCCTAAAATGAAGTATCTCTAGAGGCCGTGAAATGTTTTAACATAATTATAAATTAGGAAATGAATTTAACCTGGGGTGAAAAAAAACACCTACACGAAATAAATAAGTTTTAGATAAGCTTTTACCATTAAAGAAATTAATTCACCCTAAAATTTGCATTATTACGTTTACCAAATTAAACAGGCCTAATAGCATTTACTTTCCCTCATAATATCGAGCAACTTTTATGGAAGACATTTCTTTCTACAACGCTTAGTTTTGGAGATATTCTACAGTCTCAACTTAAATGATTCATCCTGTATACAAGACTACTGCAACGCGTGGACCGTAACTTAAGTAATTCCTGATTGGTTACCTTCTCGCGCCGTTGTTGGCGTCGGTTTACAATGACGTAAGCATACTTGGTTCTCGTTGACTTAGATGCTAAGTCATATGCCATTTTACATTACGCTACACGGGATTGTATCTGTTTCCTTCAATATTTCGCCTACTACGCTGCCTACTGTACCTCTCGGAGCTTTAGCAATGGAATAAGCGACCCTTTGACTAAATACAAATAACTTGCAAGCTAGGGATACTAAAACGTTTCACTTACACATCAAAAAGGCGCTTAGTAAGTAGGGGAAGTATTGTATTCCACCCAAAATTCGATACCGAGATTTCACCGGAAATATATGTTTTGAGTCCCCCTGAATCCAAAAAGAGCATTTTTTGAAACATGTCCATGTGTGAGTCTGTGTGTCTGTCTGTGAACAGCACAACTCAGAAACGAACAGTCGGATAAACACCAAACTTGGTATTTAGGTTCAGTATCTTCCAAGGATGCGACGCGAAGGTTTTCAAGAAAATCTTTTGCATTGCTGGTAAACCATAAGAGATAGACACAATTTTATTACACAAAAAATGTAGATCGCGTTAAAATACACAATTTATGTCATATACATTTTTTTGTTGAGTGAACCATTTTCCAGATATTATTTGTTATTTCCTTAAATTTTTCAATACTTATTTTCTCAAATGGGAATTCGTTATTCATTTTTTTGTCTTGGATATGCAAAGAGTATTAATCTGTGGCAAAGGGAATGGTGCTGCACCTAGCAACCAGCTATTAAGAGATATGTATGTGCTTAAAGGCTACTGTATATCTATATTTACCCTTGTAAATATATATTCCCCTTACATCTACAAGAAAATTAGCAATAAGATAGACTCTGCAAATGTTTATCTCGATTAACATGAAGTAGATGTAAAATAAGCGTTTGTAAAAATAGTTTGTACAAGAGTAGAGAAAGTCATGTGAGTGTAACACATCAGAATTTTTTTGTTTTTACGTCTAGCAGTTGTACAAGATTATTCAAAACTTCCTACAACTGAAATGAACTTCACAAGCTATTTCCAGAGAATTTAACACCTACATTTTATTTGTTATGTAAATATCTTTCAAATATGGTATTTTAATCAAAGTCGTTTGAGTAATTTCTCAGAAAATAAAGTTTCAAAAAAAATTCTATATAAAGCGTAGTTTGAGGTGAGGGTAGATTTTGTTGAAAATTCTAGTGTTTAATCGTTGAATGATATTGAATCTAAATACCAAGTTTGGTATTTATCCAACTTTTCGTTTCTGAGTTATAGTGTTCACAAACACACATAGACATGTTTCCAAAATATATGAATCCAGGGTCTTCAAGGCATGTGAAATCTCGGTATCCAATTTTTGGGTTTTCCTCATTTTACAGTTCTATTTATATAATTGAATAAGTAGCAATGGATCAAGTCATGCGATTTTAAGTTAGTTTGCTGGGTGCCTGGTTACCCCATGAAAGAATATATACATTGACTAAGAACAAAATAACGAAAACGTAACGTAAAACACGAGACGCAGTAGCAGAGGAAAAGAGAGATGAGAAAGAGTTATGAAAAGCAGAAGAGGAGAGAATAACAATGAGAGAAGCAGGACCGTTAGAGACGTTAGTTAATACCCGCGCAGACTCGCAATGATCCTATGTCAGTTCCGGTCCATTAAGGAAGTCCCCAGCTTATCACCGAGATTGGTGCGCCCAAAGATAAACTTAACACATAATGTCAGCGTGCCACACATTCTGCCTAATCGCAGCATATGCGAGAACAGAAAACATCATATTTCTGTTTCGTCTCGCGTCTGCATGTTGCTATCTGTGGGCTTTAGGGACCTCGTGCTGTGCACAACTGCAGTATATGTTTAAGATTTAGAACAGCACTTCCTTTCTGTGGACCCGCCTTTCTCTCATTGTAGGCGTGTGTACACGGAAATAAAATGTTAAACGTAATTTATACCTAGAAAGAAACACCCATTCCATCTCTCGTTTGTTCTCCGTGTACCCGCTCCGAGCAATGCCCGCCGGTTTCCTTGACAACAAAACTTTCTTTCTTATGAACAGTTCTGTGTTCTACTTTGCGTGTGAGAATACTATTAAGTTAAAGTAGGTCAGTTCCCTCTAATCTGCAGCGAATTTTAGTGTTGCCGAGAGATTTTCATTTTTTACTTCGCTAGAAAAATATTCATCCTATATCTCTTCGGGTTCTTGATGGTGCTGAAACTTCAATGAAAGCTTTCTTTATTCTTGCTTTTTAGAGAGTGGGTTAAGAGATATTTATCCGTTAATTGAGAAAGGGTGGAAGCTGCTAAGAAGAAGATCATATCTGACCAGGTTTCAAAACCGCGTTGATAATTTTAATTGGAAAAAGTTTGGATAAGTATGTGGGAATTGTATTTGCCAGCTGTGTTTTAAAACAAAGTGAACATTAACCATTAATTGAGTGATGTATTTTCTCATTACAGAGTACATGGAGGAGTTTCCGGATATAACTGAGAGACTTTCTTTAACTAGAATCATTCCAATCTCTACACAGAGTCTGAGAGTGAATGTAGCATTAAATTGAATGATTTTAATAGCAGAAAAAGGCTTAGTACTACGAGGCATGATTTTAAAGTAAGCACCGTTTAAATATTTCGATTCTGCTGTGCTGCAGTCGCTATTTTGAGTATGCGTGATCACTTAGTAACACGGGACTGCTTTCGCGATCCACAACCCCGTAATATAGTGAACGCTCTGTACCATTTATATTATTATTATTATTATTATTATTATCGTTGAAAAATAGTATGCAGTACATATGATTTTTGTCCATTACAATCTCGGAGGTAGAAAATATTCGACTTCATTTTGAATTTTCAAACTTCTCGTTCTCCAATGATTTACTTAACGCATTTCAAAACTAAGGTCCGGCGAACAATATTTAACGGATGGTTGGTCTAAATGACGCTTCACGCCTGCAGCGCTGTCTACCGACTATTGAGGAACCTACCGCAGTAGGCGTTTTTTGCTGACAAAAGGATCGTCAGCAGTGGACATCCATCATGAGTTATGTCTCGTGTATGAACCGGACATAATAAACGACAAACAGGTTCGACACTGGTGTCGAGAACTTTAAAATGGCCTCAAAAATGTGCATGATGTACAACGGAGTAGTAGACCCAGTATTCGGACCGACGACATCGTTGAGCAAGTGAACCAAAAACTTCCAGGTGATCGACGATTGGTGATCAGGCTGATGCATTCCCAAATGTTGCTCAAACCTCACATTACAGGATTGTCACAGAAAAGCTTGGATATCCGAAACTTTAGCAAGATTGTGCCAAAACTGCTCACCGGTCAGCACAATGAGCAGCCACGGCAGTTTTTGGAGCGCTATAGACATGATGGAGATGGTTTTCTTTCCCATATTATTACGGACGACGAAACATGGATAGCGTGCACCATCACAGAATCAAAACAACAATAATGCAGTGGCGCCGTTCTGGTTCATCCAAACCAAGGGTGCTTTTGATTGATTTCATGGACCGTGGGTCAACAATTACAACTGACGTGTACTATGCAACGCTTACCAAAGTGAGACGTGTGATCCAAAATCGACGCCCCAGGGAATTGTCGTCTGGCATCATCCGCCTGCATGATAATGCACACCCGCACACAGAGAAGATTCAAGAGTTTTGTTAGGAACTCCTTGACCACCCTCCATACAGACCCCATCTGGCACCAAGCGACTATTTCCTCTTCTTGCCACGGTGCTGGGTGGACAATGATTTCAAACCGACGATGAACTCAAGACAAGCCTTACAAACTGATTCAAGTCCCAGACGGCAGACTTCTATGTCGAGGGGTTAAAGAAGCTGGTTCAGCGTTACAACAAGTATACAGGGTGTAGCTTTAGGGTGTATCTTTATTGGTGTCACATATTTGGGGGACGTGTTCTTGACCTCAAATCAGCAAGACAGTTCATATGAAAATTGGTCTGAAAACAATTTATTTCAGTTACAACACAAAATCGAAAGTTAAAAAAAATTGCTCGAAGTGGCTTCCTCTTGCTTAGATGCATGCAGTAAGCCTGCGTACTCTGTTGAACATTCCTGGTGTGTTTCGTATTTGGTGAAATCCAGTTTGGATACGTCCTCTCAAAATGTCAACATGAGGTACAGGAGTCACATAAACCAAGGAGTTGTCCCTAGATGAAGAAATCCATTAGACTCAAATCAGGTGCTCGAGCAGGTCATGCGTCGTCCTCCGTGGTGTAGTTGTTACCATGCTAGCCTCTAGTTCCGAGGTCGCGGGTTCAAAGCCGGCGGAGGGCGATGAATTTTTTCGGGTGTAAATATCCTTAGCATGGATTTCTTCGGAAGGGAAGTAAAGCCGGTGGTCCCATGTCGTAGATTTACGGCATATAAAATACCTCAATCGTGATAAAGAGGCCTCTGAGCAAAATTACCTGCCTTTCACGCCCAAATTAGAATAGGAGGCTAAGAACCATAGCAGTTAAAAACGTCCATAAATAAAAAAAAACGAACAGGCCATGCAACGAGTGCCTCTCGCCCAATCCATCTTTGCGGAAATCGATCATTCAAAAACTTACGAGCTATCGTACCGAAATGAACTGGAGTGCCATCGTGTAAAAATCATATTCGTTGGATGATGTCCAGAGGCACATCATAAGTTAAATGATGGAAATCATTTCTGAGAAGCTGCAGATAGGTTTGTCCAATCAGACACGGAGGGAAGAAGTAGGTAGCAATAAGGTGATCACGAATGATTCCACTCCAAAGGTTGAGAGAGAACCTCTGTTGATGGTTGTCCTGTCGTACTTCATTAGGACTTACAAATGTCCAGTAATGAGTGTTATGGAAATTGAAGATACCGACCCGAATAAAACCAGATACAGGCTAGGAAATTTATGAACACAGCGCACTGCTTTAAAGTGCTTTGACAGAAACGTCTTCTTGGCTTAAAGTCCGCCTCATTTAATCCTTGAACACATTGTTTGTGATACGGTGCAGAAGATATTCATGCAGAATTCTCTAAATAGTCGTATGACTAATACGTTCCCTTACAGCCATACGTCTTATGCATTGTGATGGGTCTGCATCCACACCACGAAGAAATCGTTCTTCAAGCTCAATGTCTCGTTCCGCTCTTGGTCTCCGAACATCCCTGGTACTCCTCCGAAATGCGCCAATTTCTCTCAAGCGCTGGTGAATTGGTGCGAATGTTCTTGCACATGGTTCTTGCCAGGGTACATTTCTACGTAAAGTTCACGTGCCCATGCTGATCGCCGTCTGCACGCCATACGTTAGGTGCATATCCGTCTGTTTACTTATGGAATACGTCTTCTTTGACCTATAACAACGAAACGGTTGATTTTCAGACCCATGTGCATATGACCTTTTTTACTGTTTTGATGTCTGGAACACGTCCTACAAATATATCACACCAATAAATATACATCCTGTATAGATGTGAACGGTGATTATGTGGAAAATTAAGGTATATACATTACGTGATCAAAAGTATTCGGACACCTGGCTGAAAATGACATAGCAGTTCGTTGCGCCGTCCATCGGTAATGCTGGGAGTCAATATGGTGTTCGTCCACCTTTAGCCTTGATGACAGCGTTCACTCTCGCAGGCATACTTTCAATCAAGTGCTGGAAGGTTTCATGAGGAATGACAGCCCATTCTTCACGGAGTGCGGAACTGAGGAGAGGTATCGATGTAGGTTGGTGAGGCATGGCATGAAGTCGGCGTTCCAAAACATCCGCATAAGATTCAAGTCAGAACTCTGTGCAGGCCATTCCATTACAGGGATGTTCTTGTCGTGTAGCCATTCCGCCACAGCTCGTGCAGTATGAACAGGTGCTCGATCGTGTTGAAAGATGCAATCGCCATCCCCGAATTGCTCTTCAACAGCGAGAAGCAAGGTGGTGCTTAAAATAGGTCTGCGCTGTGATAATGTCACGCAAAACAACAAGGGGTGCAAGCTCACTCCAGGAAAAACACGACCACACCATAACATCACCACCTCCGATTTTCACTGTTGGCACTACCCACGCTGGCAGATGACGTTCACCGGGCATTCGCCATACCCACATCCGGCCATCCGATCGCCACGTTGTGTACCTTGATTTGTCACTCCACACAACGTTTAGCCACTGTTCAATCGTGTAATGTTGACGCTCTTTACACCAAGCGAGGCGTCGTTTGGCAGTTTCCTGCGTGATGTGTGGCTTATGAGCAGCCGCAGCATGGAATCCAAGGTTTCTCACCTCACGTCTTACTGTCATAGTGCTTGGAGTGGATCCTGATGCAGTTTGGAGTTGCTGTGTGATTGTCTGCATAGATGTTTGCCTATTACTCTTTACGACCCTCTTCAAATGTCGGTGGTCTCTGTCAGAGACGAGGTCGGTTACATGTCCCACTTCACTATCACATCAGTAACAGTGGACCTAGGGATGTTTAGGAGTGTGGAAATCATGCATACAGACTTCTAACACAAGTGACCGCACTGACCTGATCATGTTCGAAGTCCGTGAGTTCCACGGAGCGTCCCATTCTGCTGCTTCACGTTGTCTAATGACTACTGAGTTTGCGGATAAGGAGTACCATGCAGTAGGTGGCAGCAAAATGCAGCTAAGATGAAAAACGTGTGTTTGTGGGCGTGTCCGGATACTTTTGATCACATAGCGTATGTAGGCACATATTACACTTAATAAAAACCTTGACTCATGCTGTTGTTATGAGCAAATGGACCTAAGTTTTGGAATACGCCTCCCCACATTCCTTCATAATTGGTTAGGTAGCTGAAAATTCACGATCAGATATATTACTTGTCGTGACCAGGGCATTTACTATCCTCTCTTACATGCCCTGATATGAAATGAAGTGGCTTGGAGTCAGTAGCTTGGTATATGACAACAGTACGTGTGTTAATTTCACTCGAAGCAGGAATATCGATTCATTACCCTAAATCACAAAAATGATTTTTCTTCGCGTTTATCCTACCAACACTAGTTTTCACCCAGCCTTTATAACCTTTGTATGACTGGACTGGAACAAACTCCAAGAAACCTATATGAACAAATGAGCAACTCGGTGTAAAACAAAGGAATGTCAGGAATAGTCGCGATTAGCGACTCGATTTTGTAGATAGAGAAGTGAGTGAGAAATGAGTTAGCTGCAACTCTGAAATGCACGATGTTTTATGTTTAACAGAATGTTCACATGCACAAATTCATTTATACTCGACATGTTTATGGGCTATGGTATCAAATTAAACCTTGCCTTCTACTTCATTTCTATTTATTGTCTTATTAATTTTAACACAATTATTACTCTAATTTAATGTCAAAAAATACATATATGCTGCAAACTTTGTCATCTTTTGGACATTCTTAAAATTAATTCCTGCTTTAATGGTCTAAATGGTGACAATATATCATTCTATCTGATGTCAATGGATGAGGTTGCTATATAAGCATGGTTCTCTGAAGCTGAGTTATCGCAGGTTCGTCTGGATTGCTTTCATACAACATTCTGTAACCTAGTGACCTTTTGACCTACGGTTAGGCGATATAAAACAAGCTATTTGCAAGCAGGTAGATGAACAACGGCGTGATTAACGAGCCAGAGCTGCACTTCTGACCTTTCAGAAAAACCCAAAGTTAGTTGGAAGGCTTCAGGATATATTCTGACCCTCTTACTATATGCGAACAATACAAAACTCTCATTTCGTAGCCATTTACCAACATAGCTACTCTTCTCTAAGGCGTTTTAGAACCATGCATTAGCATAAAGTGTTTTGCTACCTTTGCTGCGATAGGATATCTGGTAGTCTTATACCACCTCAACTGAACGCTTGATGGGTAACATTTACTTTCGTAAAAATTGCAATTTATGCAAAAGTTAGCGAACAGTAGGAACCAGCTGTAAGGTACAGACTGCGTCAAAAAATCTTACACTCGCCTGAGCGGGAGGGCTCAGGTGGTTTTGTCTGTGGCTCGCATTCGGGAGGTTATGAGTTTCATTCCCGTGGCCGACTTTCCTGACCCATGTGTTTATTTCGGGGGTTTTCCCAGGACACCAGACGAATGCTGGGAAGGATTCTCACATCCCCCGAATTTCGTGTCCCACCATTTCATCCCCCTTTTCATTTCACTTCATCTTTCATCCGTTGGTTTCTATCAGAGTTGGAAGTGTCGACGATGGTGTTTCGATACAGTGTTGCAGGGGAAAAGGCTGCTTTTTGTGACTCTCTCCGTCCCTTGGCTTTGGGCTGACTACCAGGGGTATCCGAAGGGGTTTGGACCCCTCCGTGCGGATGGGATTCCCGATCTGCCTGTCCCTATGCCGGGGACTCTCTATGTGGTAAACTTAGGGACTCTTCTATTTCCGTGCCGTCACTTCTGGTTCCGGGCGCCTGGTGTCTCCTCTTGCCTCATCCTTCCTCCCTCTGTGGGTTCGTGCCGATTCCCTTCCGTAACCAATTCAATCCAGTCCACGTTAAAGAGTACAAATACTTTATTGTGTGAAACACTGAACCAATTATATATGAGTGTTTATACAAGCTACCTGCACCTGTTAGCGGCCAGACACATATCACAACAGCGGATGAATGCTTGAATACGTTGGTCAATGTGTCTAATGAGATTTCCGCACATGCTGCTCTAATTTCTTGACCAAGGCGTCCATCGTAGATGGTTTGCTGCTGTACACGCAAATGCAACTCTTCGTCCTATCCAGTGTGCTGCAGATTCTCGTTCAGGAAGGAAAAGCAAGACGCTCTGTATTGCTATTTGGTTTAATTAATTACTAATTTAATTACAGTATTATGGAACAAGTAATAGTGAATATATGATTTTTTTACTTTCTGTACTACGTATAGTAAGTAGGGAATGTATTGCATTCCACCCAGAAATTCTATACCAATATTTCACTGGAAATATATTTTGAGATGCCCTGTATACAAATATAACATTTTTGGAAACATGTCCGTATATATGTGTCTGTCTGTAAACAGCATAACCCAAAACCGAAAAGTTGGATAAATACGAGATACCAAACTTGGTACTTCAGTTTACTACCTTCCAAAGATGCGACATGAAGAAAATCTCACAACCCAGACTAGCCTTTACATGGAACACCTTTCAAAAACGTTTTATTTTCTGAAAAATGGCTGTAACGATTTTTTATTAAAATAGCACGTTTAAGACAGTTTCATGTAAAATGAACTGTATACTCGTATCTTGAATTTGCTGGAAATGATCACAAAAGTACTTTTCATTCTGAATGACTTTCGCATAACTTGTAAACCGTAAGAGGTAGTCAAAAAATTTAGATCTCATTAAAAGAAGCAATTTATTTCATATACATGTTTTTATGGAGTGAAACATTTCCGAGATATTCCTTGTTGTTTGTTTGAATTTTCCAATACCTTATACTTTTTCCCAAATGGAAATTCCATATTGTTTTTTTATGTCCTGGACATACACAGAGAATGGAATGCTCCACATAGCAACCAGCTCTTAAAATATTTGACTATGGCTTAAAGCCTATCATATTTCCCTTGCACCTACAAGAAAATCAGCAATAGGATTGTTTCTGCAAATGTCTATCTCGATTAACATGAAGTAGATGGAGAAAAAGCGTTTGTAAAAATAGTTTTTGCAAGAGTAGAGACAGTCATGTGAGTGTAACACATATTTTTTGTCTTAATAATGCCATGGGTTATAAAATCCCTTTTTGTTAAGCAAACTTAATAATAATAATAATAATTTATTTTCTTCCTTTTCTCTGTAACTACATTTTGTGCTAGAAGCTTTCTTTTAAAGTATATCTTATCCATATAAAAAGAAATAGTACAAATTCTTCTTTATTCGGAATTTTTTAAAATATAAAGTAAATGTTTAGGTATGTTAATAGGGTGTGTGTTACACTATTCTACCATTATTCAGAACTACTGCAACACATTTTTCTTCCGTTAATAAGTTATTAGCCGTATAACACTCGGAAACATTGTAACATAGTGGATTAAGCCCCTCTACTATCCACCCCACACATTACCATATACATGTTTAATACAAATTTTTTGCTTGCGTAAACGCAAAGTAACATTCTTTTTTTTCGAGTGGAGGAGAACATGACTTAATCACTGACCGCAGCCCCGATGGGAGTCGGGACTGAGAGTGTGGGACTCACCAATAGTAGGCATACCCACTAAAATCTCCTCCACCGGATGGAAATAGGAAGAAGGAAAAGTGGAATGTTGTGGCTTTTTGCGGTCCCGCATAGCACCCGCGTTAGTAAGTGAAAGATGGAAGCTGCCACCCTATGGGCCATGAAACCTGACTGCAACAATAGTGGAAATGGCGAGGGTTAGGAAGAGAATGTAGGTTAGGTTTGCGGATCGTAGTGGTGTGCGATGGTAACTTTTGTTATATTTATTTATTTTGTTGAGCCCCACGTTTGGGAGCCAATTTGCGGCGGTATTATTTATAATGTTTTTTGTGTATTTGTGTTTACTCCACGTGGTGAAGCCATGTTGTGACGTAATTCTTTGTTAGGTTTGTAGCTCCAGCTGGTGTTAGCAATTTGCGGCAGTATTAGTGTTTGTTTTAAAGAATGCTACTGTTATTTTATTTAATTTTGGTTCACTGTCCTCCGGCTAGCTATGATCTTTTTGGTCGAGCACTTCTCTTTATACAGGTTGTGTAAACGGAAAGGAGTCTTTTATCCAAAGATAACACTGATCAAAGAATTTGTTTTACACTTTTTATTGTCGAATACATTCACTATCACATTTACACATTGATCTTGACACTCGCCAAACTGAAACTGTTATAATAACTTCATTACTGATAATTCTTAAATCACGTACTTCAACTTTTTGTATAAATAACTTTACAACACTTTAGATTTTTCATAACTCTGCTACGCGTAACTTGCGAATCGATAGCCGACGTGTACTGTACAAATATTTCTGCTGGACTGAAGGCGACGTGTAACGTTCATATGTTTTCGACGAACTGACGGACTGAAGGCGACGTGTAGCATACAAATATTTTCGGTGAACTGACGGGGTCTACCTCTAATCTAGCCCTTTTTATATTCCTACACCCCAATATGCCTAAAGATTATAACTGAGTTGCTATTGGCTAATAAAACGCGCCAACATTAGCGTCTATTTTTATATCCAATGAAATTTATGAATACATATGCTCTAGGGAAAATGTTCCAGCAAATTCTAAAGAAAAACGCGCCAACATTACGTAACTTCCTCGTCTCTAATAATGATAAACAGCTCACCCCCTCGGTGCATTATTGCACGCTATTATTGTCAGTTTCAGTAAGGCAGTATAAACTTACTTCTCAACAATAATTACAATCAACAAACATCTCAAATCAATGTCACACAAAAATGCATATTCATACTATAATTATTCTTTACATTTAAACAATTTATGATACAAATTACTGCATCAGATGATACTGCTGCTGTTGCTTGTTGTAGTCTTTTCATTGCTGCAAGAAGCATGCGACACTCGCTGGGTTTTTCCCGAATCTGGATGTTTGAGCAAAGTTTCTGATGGAGTCGTCTATGGCGTTGAGTCGTGATGAAATGGTGTCGAACTGCTCAGTTATGAAACCTTGCTGAGCAGCTGATGCAGCCTGAAGTTCAGGAAAGACCAAATATTTCCATGCCCTGTATTATCTCACGTCTTAAGTTCTGATTTTATTCTGCTGAATTTACAGATTTTGGTAAATGTAATAGCTCAGTGTGAGTCACCAATTCAGGCTACTGCAGTAAGCTGATTAGCGCTTCAGCTAAATCTGCTTCACTCACAACTGAATTAACGCTGCAGGTTTCCTAGTACCCCTATTCCTTCCCTCATCATTTGCCATGTTTTCGTTTAGACACAAGAGTCTATGGAATATTTTATTGATTCAATCACAGGAAACGCAGTCAAGGTCTATCAAGAACTACAGTCCAGCAACACTTTGGGGATACGTACGAGGCAATAATGTGAAGTCACATCTCCGTTCACTTCTTATGTAGCATAGAGTTAAACGCAACATCTTTAAGTAATACAAGATCTAAAAGTATCGAAAAAGTATTGAAGGTTTATCTAAAAAGTATCAGACATACTTTTGTACCATCGAGTATAGAGACTATCGGGATATCGACGGTATCGAGGTTCTATCACTAGTAAAAAGCTATCTAAAGTTTTATATTCATTCAGAACCCTTTGCATTACTTGAACGCGTTTTAAATCTGGGCTGCTGGTACACGGAAATTGTAGCATACTTAGTGAAATTTGACCTCCACAAAAAGGTCGTAGGAATTTTATCATACTCAATATAATGGCCCATGCAAGTCACTTTTTAAACAACTGAGAATCTTAACAGCGTACAGTTGTTAAATATTACAATTATTTTATATGTACAAGTAATATGAATCGCTTTTACATCGAACAGGCATGTAACATTGAGAAATCACATGTACCATTCCCTAAACGAAGAAACTTAAGGATAGTTATTTGGTAACGAGTATTGCATCTTACAATAAGCTGCGTGTTCATATGAGAGAACTGAATGTGGCACAGTTCAAGGCTAGAGTATAAGATTGGTTAATTCATAAGGTTTTTTATAAGTGGACGAATTTATTAAACAACGTCATCATATAATTTATATGTACTTTTGTCTTTATACATTTCTTGATAATGACTATTGTAGCATGTACCTATTATTTCGATCTATAAAGGATTAAACAATTAAAGCATTTTCATATACGTTGTACCAGTAACAATATCTTCAAAGAAGAAGGGTCGTATTAAATCCTAATATGACAATACATCCTAGACATTCATGTCTTATCGGCATGAAGTTCTGAATTTTTTTGGTGTCCAATATACCCAATGATGACGGTTCCCTTTTCCGTTACTTTTGAATTAGGCCTCATAGCAACACACAATATGGTCATAAGCTCCTCATTCTCATTTACCATATGCTGAAACCATTCACAGAACTTGTCGCAGTTCTCATGGCTTGTGTTATCTTATTTTTCAATTTGGGTTATTTGTCCTCCGGCTAGCTATTATATCGCAGTCGAGCAAGTATCTCTAAGCAGGGTGTGTAAACGGAAAGGAGTTGTTGCTAAAAGATAACACTCATAAAAAATTTGTGTCTACACGTTTATTGCCGTCACACTTAATTAATGATTGACATATTTAATCTTTATACACGCCTGACTGAAACTGTGATATTTACGAATGCAACTACAGTCGTTTTAGTTGACGTGCACCAATTACTTCGCGTACTTCACATTTTTGTAACTAACTCTGCGACGTGAATCTCGCGAGAGATTCTTCAGGACTGCGTGACGTGCACCTCGTGAAAAACTCTTCAAGACTGCGCCACACTTGCCTAAGGCTCGAGAATATATACCACTTCACCTAGAATGGCCTAAACATTATACTATAGCTCCTATTGGTTACCAAATCGCGCCCACTTTAGCGTCTGTTTTGTCAGCCAATCACTACTACTAACATATATACTCTAGGGAACATACTCCCTCCATTTCTAAAAAAAGGCACGCTACACTGACGTCATTTGCTTATCTCTTCTTAGTGATAAACAACTCACCCCCTCGGTTTATTGTTACCCACTTCTATTGTCAATGTCAGTTAGGCCGTGTAAACTTATTTCCTAACAATACTTTTGGCTAACAAACATCTAAAATCCTGTACATACAATGATATTAATTTACACTGCAATCACTCTGGCATTCACAGCATGTTATGATACAAAATATTGCCTCAAACTCCATTCGACGATTGGGATTGTCCTCATTTAATCGATGCAATAATATTTGTACGTAACTAGCCACTTAGCGGCTTTCAGAATGCGCCGTACACTCTCACTGCTAATCGCTTCCGCATTAGCCCGTCGACGTTGTAAACATTTCTAAGACCATAGTCGAAAAAGCAGGACTTTAGTTGCACGAGGTCATCGGTTCTTCCCTTGTGCACATCACAAATATGGCCATGCTTCTCATACTTTCCACAAAGCCACATAATTGTCAAGCGTGTTACAGGCTGAGTTGCAAACTAACGTCTCTAAGGACGTTAACTTCTGCGACATTTTCAAACTTCAACCACCACTATAAAATTATCTTCCGTTCTTCAAACTTAAAGCGCAACTTGGCCACTTTGTTTAAGGCTAGTTTCACACTAGGGCACGGGTGACATCACTGATAGAGATAAATTCTTTGAATTGGAGCATTCACTCCGGGACACTACACTGGCTCACCCATTCAATGTGGCGCAGCGGTGTCTCACCCTCTCCGCATGTAGCGGACACGGTCACTGTGTTCAGAGCAGTCACTGTCCTACATGCATAAGTTTGAATGGGAGTGCTCATACCAGGACACTGGTCACAGACAGAGCCTTGCATATTTGCCAACAATATGCCTTGAGACAAGCAGTCATTTTTGTAGTATACTCGAGCACAGACATACTTACGTTATGATAGTAATGCGTTTAGATTTGATTAACGCGGAAGATTTTATAGGCTAAGTATAAAGTCGTCCTGCTATGTGGGTAGTCTACCTTAGTATGGTGTCAATACCTGTGATTTACTCTTTAACATTTTCTAGTTAAGCTTTTGACTTTCGGAAAGCTATCATCTTGTCTCAGATCTCATACAAAGTATAAAACAAACCCTTCTCCAGCCGATCAGAGCAGTAGCCTAGGTGTCATGAAATGTTACTGTTCAATCCCTTTCTCCTCCTCCTGTATAGAAGTACTAACAACAAAAGTTTCATTTGTTGTCCATTCCACTAACTGATCAGTTGGCAATACTTGCAGCGTCCGACACCAGTGACCTAGGAGTGTTCACCGCAATCACCGTTGACAGTCACTAGCGACCGTCACGGCTTTCCAAGTGTGAAAAGAGCCTAAGAACCATACGGGTATCGACATCTGTTGAGAATACACAATGCTACATACATTTTTAAGATAAAACCAGGAGAAATTTATCGCTAACACCTTATAGAGCATTTCTCTTGAATAATGCGATTGATAGCCCGCTGCTACCACGGCACTGCTATTCGAATCGTACAGTAGCGGCAGAACTGCCCGTCATTGTAGCAATGCAAATCAGTTATAATATATTCCACCTAACTTTCGTTATCAGAGATGTTTGGAATGATGTTAATCTGCCTCTGTAGAAACCAATTCCCTGTTAAACGAACTATTGAAGGCTCGCAAATAGTCTTCTAATTCGTCGACAGGATGGGGATGCGTTGCATAAATTTTATATTTAGGCATTCCCCACAAACAATCATGTGGATTTAAATCTGTAAAGCGGGCAGGTCAATTAATTGTTCTGTTATCCAAAAAACGTAGTAATGCGAGGCAATTTTTACCTTCTCTACTACGTACAGTAAGTAGGGGAAGTATTGTATTCCACCCAAACATTGGATACGGAGATTTCACCGGAAATACATGATTTGAGATCCCCTGAATCCAAAAAAAAGCATTTTTGGAAACATGTCCGTGTGTTTGTGTGTCTGTGTGTCTGTCTGTCAGTCTGTGTGTCTGCCTGTGAACAGCATAACTCATAAACGAACAGTCGGATAAACACCAAACTTGGTATTTGGGTTCAGTATCTTCCAGAGATGCGACACGAAGGTCTTCAAGAAAATCCCCCCACCCCATATTACCCTTTACATGGAAGATTTTTCGAAAATTTTAAATTTCTCAAAAATGGCTCCAACGATTTTGATTAAAATATCATATGTTTAAGATATTTTTATGAAAAATAAAATGGACATCTTGAATTTTCTGGGAATGTCTCCAAAAGTATTCTTTATTGTGAATAACTTTTGCATAACTGGTAAACCATAAGAGATAGACAAAATTTGCTACACAAAAAATGTAGATCGCGTTAAAATACACAATTTATGTCATATAGATTTTTTTTGTTGAGTGACCATTTTCGAGATATTGCTTGTTATTCCCTTAAATTTTTCAATATTTTCTCAAATGAGAATTCGTTATTCATTTTTGTCTTGGATATGCAAAGAGTATTAATCTGTGGGAAAGGGAATGGTGCTGCACCTAGCAACCAGCTATTAAGAGATATGTATGTGCAGTATTTCGATACTGCCCTTGTAAATATATAATCCCTTGTATCTACAAGAAAATTAGCAAGAAGATAGAGTCTGCAAATGTTTATCTCGATTAATATGAAGTAGATAGAGAATAAGCGTTTGTAAAAATAGTTTGTACAAGAGTAGAGAAAGTCATGTGAGTGTAACACATCAGATTTTTTTCATATAATTCCCTATATCGTCCAATTTTTCCTAGATTAGAACTGCTGGCTAGGATTCTTTTAGTCGAGTATGTTTATTTTCTAAAAATCTATAAATTCTACCTGCAATGTCATTCTATGAATTCTTACTTTCTCTAATACTTGTCTAGTAAACAGAGGAAGTATTGAATCCCGCCCAAACTTCGATAACTAAATATCACCCATAGTCCACATTTTAGGCTCCTGGAACCTATAAAATGTGATGTGATATATTCACATAATTTCTCTACGCTCTATCGTTTATTACTGGGTATACAATTTTTTCTTACTCAAGGTTTATATTTTTTACTACTACACTTTATTCCAAATAAATCTTTACAGAAAATATCTTTCGTTATAGATAAAACAGGAACAGCGACAGTCAAATATTTAAGAACTGGACGCTATACGCTGTCCTTAAAATTCCATAACCTTTGCATGCAATCACGGTAAACAACCTATGTTGACAGAGCTTAAGAGAATGATCAATAAATGAGCAATTCAAAGCTTTAATAACAGATATCCTGAAATGGCTTATGCTACAAAAATTATTTTAAATAAATTGTGTGGTTTTAAAGATTGATACATTTTTTGTGCACCACGTTTTCGTATATCACTTAACGTTTACTAGTGATACAATTCATTCATTCATTATCTGTTTACCCTCCTCTTATGTAGGACTTACACCCCCAGGACTTACAGGCGGGTGCCTGGGGTCAGAGGCCCGTCGAGGAGCAGACACTCGTGGATCAGACAGAATATCCAGGATGGGTGATCAGCCCAATGCCTGGTATGGGATGAAGGAAGTGGATGAAACGAAATGTTGGTGAAATGGATGACAGGAAAGGTGATGATGGAGCAGTTGGTGGAATTAATGGCGGGGGAAACCGGAGAACCCGGAGAAAACCCGCCCAGACGCCGCTTCGTCCACCACAAATCCCACATGCAGGTCCCTGGGATTGAACCCGGTCCGCCTCGGTGGGAGGGGAGCGGTCTAACCACTCGGCCACGGCGCCGCCGTCTAGTGATGCAAAATTCCCTCCGATTGAGATTTCGAGATATACATTTGATTTTCCGTGTAGTATTTTTAATATATGTTATTTTAATCAACATCACTAGAGCAATTTTTATAAAATCAAAAATTTCAAGAAAGTGCTCCATGTAATGGCTAGTTTGGGTTGGGGAAATTTATTGAAAAACTTCGTGTCGCATCTTCGGAAGGTACCGAACCTAAATAGCGAGTTTGGTATTTATCAGACTTTTCGTTTTTGAGTTATGCTGTTTACAGACACACAGACATATTTCAAAAATGCTTTAGTTGGATTCAAGGTGCCTCAAAACATGTACTGAGACCAAAAACTCGACAACCTCAAAGTTTGAGTTTGTTGTGGTCCAAGGAAAGCAACTCAAGGTAGAGTTAGAGTTAGATTAGAGATTAAATAAATTTATAATTGTACTTTAGATTAGGAGGAATGCTGGATACCAGTAGTTCTGAGATTGGTTTTCTTTATATTTTATTTTATTGTTAGTTTTAGAAACTGGGTTAAGAATAAATTTG
Source organism: Deroplatys truncata (assembly GCA_030765065.1). Taxonomy (NCBI): domain Eukaryota; kingdom Metazoa; phylum Arthropoda; class Insecta; order Mantodea; family Mantidae; genus Deroplatys; species Deroplatys truncata. The sequence goes on from CM060980.1 coordinate 164,877,958, forward strand.
TAAAAGTGTTGTTGTAAATTTGTACAATTAATTGGGTTAATAAAATTACTTGCTTACATACTTACTATACGTGGAAGAGAAAGTAAAAAAAAATCTTTAGGTTAAAGCCTGTGTATATATATATGTGTGTATGTGTGTGTGTCTGTGAACAGCATAACGCATAACTTAACGAAAAGTTGGTTAAATACCATACTTGCTGCGTATTTAAACTCTACAGCTTCTAAGGATTGCGACACCAAGATTTCAAAAAATATACTCTCATCTTAAACTACCCTTTGAAAACTTTCTTTTGAATTTTGATCTTCTCAAAAGGAAATCCTAGGATTTTTATTGAAATGCTTTATATGTAAGCTACTTGCATGACAAATAAGACGTATATCTTGAATTTTCTGGGCATAACCTGTGAAGTACTCTTCATTCTGGAAGACTTTTGTATAATTTGCTAACCGCAAGAGATAAAAAAAATCTTACTACACAAACTTGTAGATAGGCTAAGTACAGAATTTGTATCAAATACCTCTTTGTGGCCTTAAACGTTTCTGAGATATTTTGTTATTTGTTTGAACTTTCAAATACGTGCACTTCTTTCAAATGCTAAGTCACTATTCGTGTTTTCTCGTGGTACTGTAAAGAGCATGGCATTTCAAAGCCATCGCACAGCGATCTGCTTTTAAAAGCTCTGATTATTGCTTTGAACTATTACTACTTTATCCTTCTCACATCTTAAACGTATGTGTAAATGTGAAACGGAAAGTAGCTGGAAGAATTAGCTTTTGTAAGAAATGTTTATGAAAATACGAGTAGAGTAAGCCTTATAAATGCAACACATCAGAGGTTTAACTGTAATTGTCTAATTATATATTATTTCGATCCATCTCTGCTGATTTCTTTGCTACTCATGAACATTCTTTTAGGTGACGTCCCCTTAACGTTGGGCAACTTCTCCAACTTAAGAAGTTCGGCAGGGTTGCAGCTCTTTCAGGCGATTTTAATGGTTTGGAGTCTTGGGATAAAGTAAGCAAATTATTTTATTGCATACCAAGGTTATTTGAAGGGAAATATCAGAAACATTATAGCTACTTTTATAGTATGTTTCAATTCGCTCTCTACTAAAATCAGTATGACTTATCTTTGTCTTTGTAATTAGTAAAGAAGCTGTTTTCTTCTCCTAATACTGCAGACATTCCTCTGCCTTAGCAGATATTGGGGATTCACTGCACTCTAAGACTATATAAACATTTTATGGTTGTACTTCCAGGTTATTTTTTAATGTTAAAACAGTCTATTTTAATTTCTTAGCGAATCCTTACAGTGTTTCTTAACATAATCAGGTTTTATTGTAGTAAGCTTTGATAAAGAATAGCAATTATACTAAGACGATAGAACAAATAGATGAGATGTATGTATGTATGTATTTATTTATTCTGCAATTGGGTACTTCCCGGTGGCAGAATTAAACCGTACAAAATTTACATCACCATGACTAGCTTACAATAATAATAATAATAAACAAGACTAACAATACAAAATGATTAATTTTAAATATTAACAAAGCTTTTAAAGTCCCTAATTACTGAACCATTTATAATTTACTTAACTATTCACAATTACTTAACTATTCACCATTTACTTCACTATTCACAATTTACTTAACTATTCACAATTTACTTAACTATTCACAATTTACTTAACTATTCACAATTTACTGAACTATCTACAAAGTACTTAACTATCTACAAATTACTTAACAATTTACAAAGTACGTAACTATTTTCGAGGTACTTAACTATTTACAATTGGTCCTTATATTTAGTTACCAGTATTTTCAACCTGGTAGTGTCAACTTTAATAGTATAGTTTGTGAAATGAGTACACTAGTTAATTAACCAACATTTATTCTGCTAATATTATTTCTGAACTGCTTTAAGGTCAGAGCACAGCCCTGAAAGGCTGCTACAGGCAATTCATTCCATTCCTCAATGGTTCTATTAACAAAAGAAAATTTTCCCACGTCGGTTCTGCACTTTCTACCCCTAATTTTAAACAGATTACCGTTTCGACCGTAGTGTGCTGGATTCTCTAACCTTTCTCTAACATCCGCCCAAGCATTTGAACCAGTATAAGCTTTAAATAACGCAACTAATCTATGTTTTTTACGCCTAACTTTTAGCGGTTCCCATTCATTCTCTTCACCTTTTGTAAACCCAAAATCTTTACCTCTCCTTATGAATTTTATAGCCCTTCTCTGCACTTTTTCTAAGGAATCAATCTGATTGACTCTGTATGGGTCCCAACATGCTACTCCATATTCCATAACCGGCCGCACTAAAGATTTGTAGGCTAGTTCCCTGGTCTTTGCGCTCCCCTTTTTCAGTATTCTCATTACGAAATGCAATGCTTTCCACGCTTTCCTAGATGTACTATTTATCTGTTCCCCCATCCAGCATTACTTGACAAGCACACTCCCAAATATTTGCAGCTGTCCACCTGTGGAATTGGTTCCCCGCCCATTTGATAGTTATGTATAATCTTCCCCTTAGTTCTGCTAAAAACAATGGACTTACTTTTCCCAGCATTAATTGTCATTTTGTTTGCTTCGGCCCACCACCTGATTTCATTTAGGTCGTCCTGAAGAATGAAATTCCTAATCTTATTGTAAATAATACAATCGTCTGCGAACAGTCTTATCTGGCATTTAATATTTATATGGATATCATTAACAAAGATAAGAAACAGTAACGGGCCCAGTACCGAGCCTTGGGGCACGCCCGAACTTACGGTCCCCCCTTCTGACATTTCTCTACCTACTCTTACTCTTTGCGTCCTCCCTTTCAAAAATTGTTCTACCCACAATACAACGCGATTATCAAGTCCCGCATTTGCTAGTTTCCGGATGAGTAAACTATGAGGCACTACGTCAAAAGCTTTAGAAAAATCTATCACCACTGCATCAGTCCTTCCCCCTGCATCCACCTCATCTGCCAAATCTTGAATTAATGAAGTTGTTTGACTTTCACATGAATACCCGGATCTAAACCCATGTTGCGCTTTGTTGAACCACTGTTTGTTTTCTAAATCCTCCCGTATGTATTCTGCAATTAGATGCTCCATTACTTTACACACTACCGACGTTAGGCTAACAGGCCGATAATTATTTATTTCTGTTTTATTACCCCCTTTGTATATTGGAACTACAATAGCGGATTTCCAGTCTTCCGGTAGTGCACGGTTGTTAATTGACATGTTAAACAATAGCATTAGGTAGGGAATCATGGCTTCTCCCCCTATTTTTAATATTTCAGTAGGTACGTTGTCCGGCCCTCTTGATTTTCGATTCTGTAGCATCTTGATCCTTTTACGTAATTTAGGCGCCATTATTTGAAAAAGCGATTCTCCACCACTCCTATTTTCCCGTTCAGGACTATCATCCATTTGATGAAAGACCGATACAAAATGTGCATTTAATATGTTCGCCTTTTCCTTATCATTTATTACGGCAGTCTCGTTAACTTTGAAATCTGGTATGCCTTCTTTATTACCCCTGCGTCTCCTCACATAATTGTAAAATGCTTTCCATCCATCACTTTCCTTATTTAAAATTTGTTCTAAAAACCGCTCCTGCGCTTGCAACTTTTCGTTTTGTAAATTCTTGGTTAATTCTTTAAATTTAATAAAATGCCATTCTGATTTCCTCCTTTTATGATACGCGCGCCTTGTTTTCCTTTTAAGTGACCTAATACGTTTTGTATAAAATTCTGGATCAGCGTTATTTTTCATAACTTTAAAAGGTACATGTTTCATAATTGCTTCCGAAGTAAGTGTTTTGAAACTAGCCCAGGCTTCATTTACACTAGTGACAGATTTTACGAAAGACCAATATTGCTCGCGTAGAAAATTCTGAATAGCAGCCCCGTCCGCTTTCTGGAAATTCCAGCTAATTGATGTTTGTTCTAATTCAAACCGGTTTAATCGTCCCCCCCAGTTTACTTCTAATTGCACACAATGGTGGTCACTGATACCTGGCAAGACCTCACATTCAGCAAACAAAGACTGAGGCCTGCATAAAAATACATCTAGTAAGGCTGATTGCCGAGTACTTGTGTTAACGACTTGCAACAAACCCTGTTCCCAAACCAGAAAATTAACAAGATTTTGGTCTTCGCCTCCTATTAACTGACCTTTCCAGTTTACATTTGGCAGATTTACATCCCCTGCTACAATAACGTTTCCCTTTACGGAAGAGATTTTTTCTATTAATTTATGCAACGTTTTGTGATTAGTTTCGCTAGGTGGTCTGTAGCAAGCTATTATTGTTATATTATTACCTTCGTTTTTTTGATCAATAATTTCAATTGCCATAATCTCTACATTCTCTTCTACCCATAGCGCTTTGCTTTGTAACTCTGACTTAGCGCAAATAAAAATTCCCCCTCCCCTTCCGTCCCTGTCCCTCCTAAACACCCTGTAATCTGAGCTGAAAACTTCCGCATCATTTATATCAACATTTAGCCATGACTCCGTACCTATAATTACATTTGGATTACATATCTCCATTAAATTCCAAAACTCTACAACTTTATTCATAATACTACGGCAATTTACCTGTAACAGCCTTAAAAAGCCAGCCCCTACCTGTGAATCTTCGTTCCTCCGAGGTTGTTGTCACTGTTGCTTCTGCCGCTTGCTGCCATCGCTCCACGTCGTCACCCTCCCGAACAAAGCTGCCAACTTCGAAGATCCACTTCGGTTTAAGTGCACACCGTCCCGTCCGTAGTCCCAGTCTTCAATCCACGAATTTGGGTCCAGAAACTTCGCGCCCAGTCGCTCCGCTACCCATGCATACGAGTCGTTTACCTGCATTATCTTCCTCCATTTGACATCGCGTCGTCTCAAAACTCCACTAACGACGATCTTCGCTGAGGGAAATAGCTGCCTTGTCCGTTTAACTAAGTCGTACATGTCTCCCATCACGTAGTTTACACTTCTCCGCAGGTCATTGCTCCCAACGTGCAATACAATCGTCTTATAGCTGTCTTCCATCTCCTCTTGCTTTTTCTCGATTTCCCCCAGCAGTCCTTCAGTCCTTATGCCAGGATAGCAAGCTACCTCTGCATTCGGGTTCCCCGCATTTCTCACAATAGAGTCTCCGACTATCAAACATGGTTTCCCCTTTTCTTGTCCATTTCCTTTCCTGAGCTCCCTGAGTTGGCTATTCTCTTCTTCTAACTTCCGAATTTTCTCTTCCGCGCGTTGGAGCTTCTCGCGTAACACCCGTGCTTCTTCTTGCAGCTTCTCCAGTTTCTTCTGATTTGCGATGACCGTTTCAGTTCCCCTGCAGTCCTTACATTCCCAGTTTTCTTCGATGTTCTGTTCCCTCTTAATTTTTTGGCAGCCAAAATGGTACCACTTCGCGCAGCTGCTGCATTGTAGTCCTGTCCTTAAAGCTTTGTTGCAGCTCCCACATCCTTCATCAGTCACAGGTCCTGGGTTTAATTCAACACCTCCTATCACGAGCAAAGTTACTAAAACAAACGCCATAAAATAACACTTGGACGTTACGTTCGTCCTACCTAATACCTGCTATCCACGATCCCCTACCCGTCCGCATTCCGATCCTTGCTCGGTAAACCATCAACTCCACCCCCATGGCCGCTACTTGTTTATACCTGCGTGTACTTGGAACGTCCTGACACGACCTCTCCCCTCAAGGTCTCGAACACGAATGAGGTCTCGAACACGAATGAACACACGAGATGTGTTAACTAAATAAGATATACGAGAATCATTTGCAATTTTAAGAAGAGGTTAGGAGAGGGAGGGCTAGTGCTAAAATATATTTGTTTATATGCGACGGTTATTTTAAATTAGTTGGTTCATTAAGTCATCGTATAACAGGCAGATTGCCTTAGTTGTGTAATTGCCTTCCTATATCACATGTTTTGTTTTAGCGGCGCTGCTGGTTATTCTTGGAGCAGACATATAGTCATTGTAATTCTAGACAGATGGCCTCATTTGGGTAGTCACCTTCCTGTACCATCTATTTCAATTCTATTTTATTGCTTCGTACGTGTATCTTTAAATTGCGGTATTCGATATCAAATTCCGTATTTATTCAGCGTACTGAGGGAAATCACCAAAAAAACTGCCAGATTACGCGGTCCATGGGATTTCAACCCGCGAGCTTCCGAATGCCAGCATCAGACACTAATGCCGAGGCATCTCGCTTTTCCTCTAATCTTATTTTTCCACATTTTTACTACTTTAAATGTTTCTCAATTTACAACTCTTATCCTGTTCCTTTCAGATTTTAAGTTCAGATAATTTAAAGAGTGGCTAAGGAGTTCTAAAGAGACGTTTCGTGATATTAAGCATAGTCTTATACCTAGAGCTTTATTAATGTAACACACGATTGATGTTTATAAAATTAAAAGCGTTATATGCTTTATTTTCTTCAGAAAACTTTTAAGGTTACGCAAAATTAATTTTGATTGTAAAGCACTATATTGGAGGAATAATATGCATATTTTCACAAATCATAACGTGCGGTATTTCATCTATAACGCTATTTTCATTACTGATCCAGGAAGATATTGTACCTATGCGTTACAAGGGGCGTCCCGGGAGCGGGAGGAGGAGGAGGTTAGAGGATACATGAGGCGGCCGGAACTAGGAGTGATGGCACAGTAATGATAGGTTCCTTGCAGTCGGACAGGCAGAACGGGGATCCCCGTCTCACACAGAGGGTGCAACACCCCACTCAGAATGGGCGGTTCTTATACGCTGGCAACCAGCCGAAAACCGACAAACCAAGAAAGTTCCATAGAGAGCTTACTTTTTCCCTGCTACGCCGCACCGAAACACCATCGCCGACACTTCCACGGTCCTAACTGGGCGGAGGATGAATGAAGTGATGAGTGGAAGAAAATGAAGAGGCAGGAAATTTGGGGCTGAAATAAACTACTCCAGCATTAGCCCGACGACCTCAGAAAACCGCCGAAGAAATTCAGGGGTCAGAGTGAGCGGTCGATGGGAATCAAAACCAGACCTCCTAAATGCGAGTCGCAAGCATTGATGCGGTGCCACCTCGCTTGGTTTAGGAGGGATTTGTGGTAGAGGAGTGATACATTGTAAGGTACACCAAGGCACAATTTTCTTTACAACCTATTACAAGAAATGAGAGATATTTATTTTATTACACCATCCTTTATGCTTAACCACACTGAGATTTCTAACATTCTCCAATCTTTATCCTTGCAATCTGCAAGTCCAAGAAAGTGCACCTCATACAAAAGAATACTTGCAACTTGACGTTTATTTCGCTAAATATCTTAACTAAATAGAATCATGCAAAACTTCGCACTCCCTATACCTCAAACCATGCAAGAACCCAAATAATCTTCAATCGTTCTCGCTATACTTTATATGGGAGTTTTCTGCCTTCAGTGTAAACTTCCTCCGGATATCGACTGAAAATTTCGAAGAGGAACTGTTGTATCGCTATTGGTTTCCAGCGCTAATGTTTTTGGCACCAACAGTTCGCGTAAACTTTCTTGGGAAGTTCTGTAACCGAACAATTTGGAATGAGTTAACTTCTCAACAAACCTTGTTTGAACTTGGACGAGCAGAAAACGGCTTCTGTTCATTCACTTGGGGAATTGGAAATACTCTTTGCAACGGTATAGCTCGAAAATTACTAAACGGCTGACTATGCAAGCTGGCAGGTAGCTGCCAATTAAGGGTAGTTGATTATATGAGGAAGCATAATTTATTTGTGATTTTAAGACAATATGATGTATTGCATGTTCGGATTCCTCTGTGTTTGCAATCGTCGCTTAGGATAAGAAAATGATTTTTAATACATAGTTTATGAGTTCGTGCAACCCATACTTTTTACTATCTCTACCACGTACATAGTAGGTAGAAATTCTATACCAGATTTCACTGAAAATACATATTTTCCTTCACCTGAATCAAGAAAAAAGCATTTTTAGAAGAGGTCCGAGTGTGTATCTATGTACACAGCAAGTGCCGCTACCCTTTACATGGAAAATTTTTCAAATGTTCTGATTTTCTGAAAAATGACTAACGATTTTAATTAAAATACCATATATTTAAGACATTTAAATAAAAAATTAAATGCATATCTTGCTTCTTTTGGAATACCCTCTGAAGTCCTCTTTATTCAGAAAGAGTCTTAGATATTATTTTGTGTAACTGATAAACATTAAGCGATAGACGCACTACACAAAAAAAGTAGATCCCTTCTATTTATTTCAAATACATTTCGTTGCTTATACTATTTCTAAGATATACGCTATTAATTGCTTAATGTCTTCAACATTTTGTCATTATTTTAAGGTCCCGTCGACATTCGTTATTTCTCGCGATTGCATACGAACAGTATGGAATTTTAAGGCCAGCGTATAGCATCCAGTTCTTAAACATTTGACTATCGCTGTTCCCTTTGTATCTATAACGAAATGTGTAATGTAGCTATTTTTGCAAAGGTTTATTGCGATTAAAAAGAAGCAGATAGAAAAATAACGCCCTTAAACCGGGTAGATCATGTCAGATGGTGGATCAAATGAATGAAATGATGTTGAACTGAGACCGGGGTCCATAGAACGTAGTCACTGAACATCAATCTATTCAGGATGAGGAAAAGTTGTAAAAAACTTATCCGGATAACTAGCCCTAAACGTTATTCGAACTCGGGACACCTTGAGTGTGAGGCAGCCACGCAACCCCACAGTAGGGATATTCACTCTTAATGATGATACATGCGTTGTGTATGCAACCGCTGATAAGAAGCATAGCAACGTTACTTTCACGGAATATCAATCCGTTAAACTTCGAAATAACTTTGGATTATGATGCTGACACGTTATCTCCGCTTTTAACGGAATACCAGAGTACATCTGAAGCACTAATAAACTACAAGAAATCGCAACTATCATTGAATAACTAGACGATGGGCACTACCCGATTTACCTGCAAAGTGTTTGTGATTATATTAGGTCTTGTTTTCACCTCCAGACTGGTAGGATTAAATGACCAGGATTGGAAGTGAAATGTACGTATTTGCAATACCTTATGACTTCAGTATTGACACGGAATTTAAACTTAGTGCAAAAAATCTGGCATGTAAATACCTAGTATGTGGCGCAGGTGGTTTAGGTTACCGTAATGTTCCCAACAACTAAAATGAGGTGATTGGTTACTATATTTGGAAGAATCAATTCTATAAAACAGAGAGTTCTCAGTTACGGGTGTTTGGGATCTCACAGATGTGAATATAAAATGCTGGTCAGTGTTCCTGAACTCCATATTTGGTGCACGGATGGCAGTAATGAGGTTGTTTAGTTTTGTATGCACCTGACTGGAACAGCTGCCAATGTTCCCGTGTATACCAACTGGGTCGAGAGGATTATAGGAGAATAATTCCAATGATGGATACGATAGCCAATATTTCCACCAATGAAATGCTCTATGCAGAGTTTCTCAAGGATAACAGGACAGTGCTCAATTTTGTATGTACCTGACCGGAACAGCTGCCAATGTCCCCGGTGTATTCCAACAGATTCTAAAGGATTATACAAGAATAATACCAGTGATACATACGACGGCTAATATTCACACCATAAAATTTTATGCAGTGTTTCTCAAGGATACCAGAACAGTGTTAAGTTGTGTATGCACCTGACTGGAACAACTGCCAATGTTCCCATATACCAACAGGTTCCAGAGGATTATAGGAGAATAATACTATGATGGATACTATAACCCCTATTTCTATCACGAAAGTGTTCTATACAGAGTTGATAAATATACTATGACAGTGCCCTGCAATATCCAAATTCACCACCGAAGAGAACATGGAAGCTTTTGCTTATAAACTATGTACTGTTTAAGTGGAAGGTTTCATTTTACATCTTCATCAATAAAATTACATACACGGAGTCAAAGCAACATTATTTCGATTTAGCCCCAGAACCTTATGTATGCATTATGGTCGAGTGGACACTCAGATTCACAGAATAACTACTTGTATAAACATCAGAAAAATATGGCCTTGGACCAAAAAGTATATAGACAGCCGTTTGGACTACATCGGACTACCTCTGTACTACTATCTTGGGATATCCGGAAAGGAGCTTCAGAAATTACATAAGTGTGGCTGACGATGGGACTGTATCATTATTATTTGCAGGATGCATTTCCATCTTTTACCAGTTTCTAACAGTGACTTCGTTTATAAAATTCGGTGACAAAATTGGAGATAGTATGTCCTTTTTCATATTTCAATTTGGAAAAAAAATGTATTATGCTTCAAAAGCTGAATTCATTAATATGTATCCTTATAATTATTAAATTTATATGTTGCTTGTATATATCAAATAAATGTTATTAAAAATCCCACTTATAGTAAACTTGGTAGCAGAAAACTGGTCAAAAAATTAAATTGAGTTTTATTTATGGACGCTCTTTAACTGATTTAACTGCTTTAGCCTTCATTGTACATTGGGCATGAAAGACCGGTAATTTTGCTCAGAGGCCTCCTTGTAGGACCTGAGGTTCATTTACGTGCCTAAATCTACGAAACAGGGTCATCGGATTTATTCCTCTTTCAAAGGAAGCCATGCTGAGAATATTTACACCCGCAAAATTCCATCGCCCTCCGCCGAGTTTCAACCCGTGACCTCGGGAACTAGAGCTAGTATGGTACTCCTAGACTACGGTGGACGGCTATAAAATTGATCAGTTTCCTTAAATACCAATAGTGATTTTCTTTCTTTCTTCCGTAACATTTTCATATTTATCTAAAGTACACTAGACTCCAACCAGCTCTTATCACGTGTCTCTATTACTGGTTTGAATGGACTAACAAATACTATACTCGATGTGATAGGGAGGACCAAGGCAAGTACTCAAGATGAATTCTATTCATGTAAACAAGTAGAGGTGACTAGCCAATTGGAATATAATTAACAAATTGACCTTGTAGATGGAGAGGGGGTAGGAAATGAGTTACCTGCAAATCATAATATTTATGTTAAACGTTTCTTCTGAAGTAGATCTAATAAGGGAGTCTAAAATTACAGCTAGCAAGAGAATATCTTTGCTGTATTTTTCAACGTCAATAATTATTCTGGTTCTTAAGTATTTATATATATAGAATAATAGTATTGTTGAATTTCTATTATACATAATATCACATGATGAAGATTTTTTATAATTAAATGAGCTGTAAATCTTGAAGTTTTTATGAAAGTTCTCTATGCACAAAGACTTACTAAAGGAATAACGTAGAGTTCATTAATATACACACAATATTTGTTGTAAATAAGCTTTTCCGTAGCGTTAGCCGTTGTCGAAATATTCCGTGTTGCATATTTACACGTTTCCCAATCATCATATAATGAACATGCTAGAAAATTTATGGTGTTTGCTTTTAGCTTCTTTATTTGATTTGCATCGCAGGAGGTTGTGTAACAAAGAAGCATTTGAATGGCGTTTTTGGATGCTTTGAAACTGTTAATTTGAAGCAATTCTTACGTAAAAGTGTATGTGAGTAACGTAGCGACGATAGGAAAATCACATTTTATATAAATATCTTACTACATTACATTCATTACATATTTGATAGGAAAGGATTAGCATGTTTGAGATCAGAAGTAATTTTCCTACGAGTGTTAAAAGGGAGAGAGCTGGAAACACGTGATATATATGGCGACAATGAAAGTAAAATACATTACTTAGTGGAATGCAAAATGCTAGAGAAGTGGGAATGTTTCGATTCGAATTGGCGAGAAAATGGTAGCAATAAAAACGTTAAGTTAGGGGAGAAAAAAGAAGCAAGACCATGGGTGTGTTTCTAAGAACATCAAGGAGAAATGATTAAGGGGGAAAAAGCAAGAGAACTAGGTGGAAAGAGAAGAAGAAGAATAAGAGAAAATAAGAATCAGAGAAGCGAGAAAGGAAGGAAAGGAATGTACGAGGCGCGAGGTAGCCCCTAAAAAAAGGAAATCACCAGACCCAAATTATACTTGTTAAGTATCTCTGAGATTTAATATAATTTGTTGTAATTAACTTGTTTATATGCTGGTAAGCATGCTCTAGTCTGTATAATGAATATATTTGAAGAATGTCGCGTGACTATAATATTTTTATACGTCCACTAGCTGGATTCATTTTGAGCAGCATTAATTAATTACGATGGATGTCGGTAAATCCCTTAATAGCGTTAGAGAACATACAAATCATTAGGAATATTCTTGTTTGGCTGGAGTCTTTACTCGAGCACTATTGAACGTCACTAGACTGTGCTCGATTAGTTAGGCCAATTACTTTCCTTTCCCTACCTCGTTCACTTCCTTTCTCACTAATTGGGAGATCGTGTCTCTCAACAATTCAAGTTTCCTGCAGCTATGGAAAATATTACTTTTCCCGCGTCACGCCTCTGAAAACGTTAATTTTCAAAACCTACATGACGCTTACACATGCTCTGGGCCAGAAACTTCCACCATGGTCTCTCCTGCAACGCCTGGCACCGAGAAAGCGTGCAACGCAATAATAAAACTAACCAACGCTATTCGCATTATTAGAAAAGCAAGGCACTTGGAGATCTCCTGTATAACAAAGTCTAAGCCGTTCCTGTTCGTTCCAACGTGTAAGGCAACAAAATATTACGTTCGAAATTTATAATTAACTACACTATAGTACTATTATTGGATTGTGGATTGAGAAGCGGGGCAGGGATTCGGCACCGATCCAGGAATGAGGATATTTTATCGACGCCGCACGAGGGGACATTCTCGGGAGGGAGGAATGAGCGAAGGGACACACCGGGCGTCCAGAAACAAGTGTGACGGTATAGCAATGATAAGGTCCTACAGTTTCAAGATTTAGATGCCCAGCACTCGGACAGGCACACTGGGGACCCTGCCCCATTAAAGAGTCTAACGCCTCCCAGGGGGCGGTCCTTATACTTCCGCAACCAGCTGAAAACTGAGGGACGGAGAAAGTTCCACAGAGAGTATCCTTTTCCCTGCCACGCTACACCGAAGCACCATTGCCGACTCTTCCAAACCTGAACAGAGCAAACGAGGTGAAGGTTGATGAAACGATAATGGAACGAAATGGAGGGCAGGAAGTTCAGGGGAAGAAAGGTAAAGGTGCGTATCACGGAGGGGCCCCTTGAACTCGGGAAGAGCACCGCATACAGACCAGGCGGCCTTTTATGCTCCCAACGTGACGCCTGGGAGGGAAGCATCAGAGGAGAGTTCCGAAGGGTGGCCAGATTTGGATGCCGACGAGAGCAAGTACGGACGGGGTCCCTAACGTTTCCAGATAGAACGCATTCGACTACGCCCGGTCCCAGCCCAAAAGTCACCAACCTCCAGGGTCTCCTGGGGTGAAGCCACACGCTGAGGAGAGACCTTACTGAGTGGTACCGCAGGACACCAGGGAAGAAAGCTTTACAGAGCGCAAGCCACCGCCAACCGCAACCCGCCGAACACCTTTGCCTGGTCCTACAATCCTGAAACACATGTCAAGAAAGATGATGGTTACAGGAAATGACAGGAAGCAGAGTCGTGGTAGAAGTTGAACCACCCCAGTGTTCGCCTGGCGACCCGGGGAAACCACGAAAAACCCATAGGCCATAGTGACGGTCACCAGGGATCGTTTCCGCGACCTCCCGAATGCGGGCCACAGACGTTGCCGTCTGATCCATCCCACTCGTTTTAGGGGATGAAGGACTATACTCCTGAATTCGCCTGATGATACTGGAAACCCGAAAAAAATAACCATGGGTCGGAATGGGCGGTCGCCGAAGACGAACCTGCTACCTCCTCAACCGCTCCCACTGGTATGCTACTATTTTACTATATTATGACTTTGTCCAGTTTTTCAACTGTCACTTATCTGACGTTCTCAATGCTACTTCCCTTTTTTTTCTAGTTCGACTCTCACTTAGTTTACACTGTCACGTCACTAGTGTAAACTTGTTCAATTACCCGTCACTTCATTTTCCTCATGACGTAGCCTATTCTTTCGAACAAAACCTCCAATATCTCGTGGAAGCAACTCTCACTGCACGTCACAAACTCGCTCGGAGAACGGCACTTCTCCTCCTTCTCTTCCTTGTCTTTACGTTGTTTGCACCACGCTTTGGGCATGAATTTGAAGAAGATTTGTTGCTGCTACGTATGGAAGGTCAGTTTCAAAATGTATTATATTTCAACTGTTGGGGAGCCGAACTTGTAGTTGCAACCACACGTATAGTACCCGCTTTCCGGTAGCCTTCGCCCCAAATGTACTTTCGGGTGGCCATTGCCTCAAGTTCAGAAAAAATATTAACTTTTTAATTTGTTTGTTTCTTTAAGTATTAAATATCTATGATTGCCTAGGTTGCGCCAGTATTTGTTAGAGACACGTTTCTCTTGGCAGGGTTTTGGTACCACTAGGAATGTAGGCTTACACAGATTTTAAGTTTTAATTCACTCCTTTTTATTAATCCTTGACACAAATTAAATAAGCACTTCACTGATATCGAGACCTATGAGATTCTTTTATTTAATACTTGCACTTTTTAACGCGTATACTATTTTCGTCTCACACGAATACGTAATTAATTGCTCGAGGATACATCTCGTGTCTGGTTATGATTAATGTCTAGAAGCAACACGTCTGGTTATGAGCACTGTTTGGAGACAACTCAATTGATTTCAACCGTCTAAACTTGTAAATGTCTGTATTTCAAGTCTCGGATTGGCTAATCGTACTCCAATAGAATACCTTCATTTAACTAAAGCTTTTTCTGGTTGTTGATTGGTTATTTTTATAAACTGTTACTAAAATTACATTAATGCTTCCAAGAATCACAAGCAATATTTAAACTCTCAAGCTCATTATTGCCTCAAGGGTACCTCATTGTTAGCAACTTTTAACCTATTTCTCCCAGCTCCTACATTATTAAACTACGTAATACATTCGCATAACGTTATTGAACATGTTTACAATAATATAAGCATATGCAATGACTGTTACATACATTTTACAAATTATTACATACACATATTGCTTCAAGGCGGGATGTTATTGAATTTACATATTATATAACTTGACTGAAATCATTTAAATGTTAAAAATACTGCCTCAACTATGAAGGCTTCCACAGAATATTCCAGAAATATTTCAACACATGTTCTGAAGGAGGGGGCAAGAAACTTCCAGAAAATTCTGGTTATTTGCGGATAGCGCTTCTGGTGTTTACCCGAGCGCGACTTATCTTTGTTTATCTCCGACTGCCTGACACCAACCTCCATATAACCTTCGGGTATAGCCGCTGCTTCATATAATATACTGAGCGAGATGACACCGCGGTAACGTGTGTGGCTCACATTCGGAGGTTACGGATTCGATTGCCGTCGACCGCCCAATCTGGCGTGAGTATTTCGTGGTCGGTAGCGAATGCTATGGTGGTTTCCCATTTACCATGCTCTACTTTACATCATTTTCCTTTTATTCGGTTTCCTTCTCATCTTTCAGGTGTGTTTCTAAGTCGCGTGTAAGGCGGTGCCGGATAGATGTCGTGGGTGCTTGCTCAAAGAAAAGAAGGAAAGTGCACTCCCCATGTACACCAGAGGGCTGCTTGGAAGACGGAACGTTCATCTCCCTCTCTAGGTAGATCCAGCAGTGGGATGGACTTCGAGCCTGGAACTGTTAGAGAATTTCTCGTGTCTCTGTGACTAGTAGGTTTGCGGTCTGTAGCTCCTGCGGTTCCTTTACTTTATCTCTTCTTTCTGAGGGTGTAGCCACAAGCGTCGGGTGTTCCCCTCCGTTGTATAACCTATACCTATTATATTATTCGTACACTTATGTAGTCTGTTTGTGAGATATCCCGCAAATAAATAAAAACCCTGTTGTATTATATCCACCGAGATTTCTCCATTCACTGTCGCTTATTTTCATATAGCTTATAGAAATTATTCTTAGGAAAGCGTAATATGTTCTATAGCACGTAAGTAGTTATAACACCCCCGGGGACGCACCGAAATGATGACGTCACTGGCGCCCGTGCTAAGAAGGTGTACGTCTTAAGTAGGTGTACGTCTTAAGTAGGTGTAAGGGTTGGAAATGTGTATGAGATGGAGGTAAAGGTGTGTAGGATGTTTTAAGTAGGTGTAAGTATTAAGTAGGTGTACGTTTTAAGTAGGTGTACGTTTTAAGTAGGTGTAAGAATTGGAAATGTGTATGTGATGGGGGTATAGGGTTGTAGGATGTTTTAAGTAGGTGTAAGTGTTAAGTAGGTGTACGTTTAAGTAGGTGTAAGTATTGAGGAGGTGTAAGAATGTGAAAAAAGGTGCGTGGCGAGCGGAAGGTATTGGGTTCGACGGGTGTGTGTGTGTGTGTGTGTGTGTGTGTGTGGGAACGGTGCAGGCGGCGGGGGCGCGCGCGCGCGTGTCCTTTTTGGATGTGGAGATTTTTTTTGGGGGGGAAAGGCGGTTGTTTTATGCTATGGCGATAGTTTTAACCTAACCTACCTAAAACCTATACATGCAGCTTTTCCTTTTTTCTTTCAAGACTAGAAATGGAGAATTAGTAGGAAACGGTTAGGGAAGGAAAAAGGTTAAAGAAAAAGAACATGATTTTTTTTGTGCGCTCATGGCGAGTGCATTTTTATTATGCTTTGAACAGAAGAGAAGCAGAAATGCATGACAGAAGTATATGACATCCTTTTTTTTTAAACAAAAAAACACGAGTGTTTTAGCAAACAATAGCAGATATACGATAATGACACTTGGGCATTAATAACTTTTAAGCACATGATATATATATTTAGAACTACATGAATATACATACAGTTAGCTGGAATACTTGTAGCACGTTTTTAAGCACACGATATATTTATTTGGAACTACATTAATATATATTACCTTCACCACGAAAAGGACTGCTGTTTTCTTTTTGTCTCTTTTTTTCATGCTTTTTGTTTTTGCACTTAAACAAGTTACTGGCACGTTGAAAGAATTGAGAAAAAAAACACTGGAGCACAGAAGAGGGAGGGGCGTCATTAGTTTTTTTTTTTTTTTTTTTTTTTGTTAAACGTGGCACTTACATAAAAAAGTGGCACTCAATAGTGTTGCAAACACGAGGGAAAAAAACACTGGAAAAAAACACAAAATTCAATGGCTACGTTGCGCTTCTTCTTATATGCACGTGCTGGAGACGAGGAGCAAGTGGACGAAGGTGGAGAACTCCGTCGGCGGGAGGAGCGGGGCGACGTAATCGTCTTGCGTAGAGATGTTGGCGGTGCCGATGCTGTTGCTGCAGCCGTAGGTGGGCGAGTTGGGAGGGTTAGGGATGAAACATTCCTGCGCCTTGGTGATACAGAGGATGCGGGCATGTTTAAAGTTTTGTTCTTGCACAAATTCGAGAGGAGGTATGTGAAGAGGAAGAACGAGGTGATGGGAACGAGTAGGGTTGGGGAAAGGGGTGCATCATGCGTTGTGGACCCTGCAGTTTAAGGTGGGTACGTTGTTCGTTCCGACGAAGACGGTGCACTTGGCGCCGGATGCGTTGGCATCCAGTTTTGAAAGTTCGAAGTTGATGCTGATGACATCGGCGTTGGAGACGCACGCTTTGACGGTGATGGTCTTGAACCTGTCGAAGCGGTGCGACTCGATGTGGGTGGATAAGATTTCGAATTTTGCTTCATCAGCGAAGCTTCCGTCTCTGGCGATGGAAAAGGCGACGTCGAAGGCGATCCTCATGGAGACGTTGTTGCCGACGTCGAAGGCATCCGTGCGGAACATGCCTGGTTTAGTTTTCTGTATCTCGCATGAACCTGAGCCCGAAGGTGACAAATCCAGAGGCGGTACGTTGCTCTCCGAGGAAGACGAGGTAAAACGGCTGTTGATTGAGTTTGTCGACGAGATACTGCGGGTAGTCGTTGTACCTCGTGGGCAAGAAGTAGTCTTGTCCATCAATGCTGACGACGAGTCTTCGTCCAAACTTGGTGCGAACGGCTCTGATGACATCGACGAGGTACGGGTCGTTCTCGCGGAGATCTCTCAGCGAGGAAGCGGCGAAGCCGGAACCGGAGGGGTCACCCCTGAGGTTCAGCTCCTCGATAGCGTCGAGGTTGTCGACCTGGCGCAGCGTATATCTGGATTCGGCCGCCGGCAGGTCCGCGTCTTCGTAAGCGTCTTCGCGCAGAGGGCCTCTGGAGGCGTCTGGGGCGCGGGACTGCTGCTGGCGCGATTGACCCCTCTTGCGAGTTGTGCCGACGTGTCCGCTGCGTGACATGGGTGACGTGCTGGAACTATCGCTGCTGCTGCTGCAACGGCTGGCAATGGCGTCGCTGCGAAACCCTTGCGTGGTAGTTTAGGAAGTGCTCGACTTGGGCGTTCAGCTCCCTCAGGTCTCGGTACACTCCGACCTGGCAGCGGGCGCAGCAGAAGGACCTTTGGTAGCGTATGCTACAGGTGCAGACGCTGTGGAAGCAGTGCGAGCAGTGGTAGATGGGGCAGGGTAGCAGCATGACCCGTTCCTCCGACGCCTGTGAGGATGGCCGAGTAGAGCTGCAGATATATAGCGAGGAGTCCATGGGAGTGGGGAGGAGAAGGAAGGTCGGTTGCGTGACCGGAAATGGTAATCCGATGCATTTTGTTTATCTGCGTCTCGCCGTCATCCGGCGGGAAGTTGTTTGTTATGTTTCTTCGGCCACGTGCGATAACCATGGAACCATATGCAACGGAAATGCCGCCCACATCCCGTCTGGCGCCGCGTATCGCATCCCGTTAGGCCTTCCTCCCCGCATCCGGTGTTGGCAAAGGTCCAGCCTCGAGAGGGGCGTTCGACGCATCAGCTCGTCGCGGTAGTGATTTCCGCCTGCATCTTTCCGACCGCTTCGCGGAACGTCTTGGGACCGACCTTGGAGCCGGAGTGCGGGTCGTTGGGCGACACGAGGCGCGTGTGAAGGATGCTCGTGGTGCCGTTCTGACGCTCCATCTTCGCGCGATCGATGGCCTCCTGTATGAGCCTGGCTCCGAGGTGATACGAGATTTCGTAGAAGGCTCTGGGAGTGGCGACGAGGGAAAACCTGGTGAAGTGGGAAAAGTTCATGTCGCCGAAGAAGTACTCTTCGGTGAGGGCCACGTGAAGGGCGTAGTTCTCGAAGGCCGCCACCAGCAGGCGCATCTCCACCTCGTTGTTCTTCAGGTGGCGGTAGAGCTCGCCGACGAGTCTGGCGAGGCGCTCCAGGACGCTCCACTCCCATTCTGTGAGGGAAATGCTGGCGCCGGCGGTGGTCTCGACGACGGCCGTTGGCACGCCGAATATCGGCTTGAGGAGAACGGAGATCTCCGGCGCGACCGCGTGCCTCTGCCTCTCTCGCGTGGGTTTCTGGTAGTAGGAGTTGACGATGGGAGATAGGGCCATGAGCTCGTGCCATTCCTCGGCGGAGCTAACTCGACGACGGCGGAATCTCCGCACCTGGATAGGGCGATGACCGCGTTGTACGGCGGGTAGGCGGAGTAGCCGACGCGCACGAACTTGGTCTGCGCTCGGTTGACGAACAGGACGTTGGAGAATGGACCCATGATGGCGGGTCGCAAGCGAACGGCCACGGCGGCAGCAGCGGCGGCGGGGGGAACGGGTCTGGCCTCCTCCTCCGAGGCCGGCATCGGTTTAGGTGGACCAACATCGTTCTCCTCCTCCTCCTCCTTGAGCTTGCGAGCCTTCTTCTTCGACGTGGACCTGAAACGAGAAGAAAAAAACATGAAAGCAATGTTGCCAAAAGAGAAAGAAAGCCTTTTTTTACCCAATGAAAAAATAAAGAGGTACTTACATGCTTCTTTCTTTTCGTTCCGAGAAGCCGAAAGTCCGCGCGACGACTGGAGGCCCCCATGAATGCTTTAGCCGTATTTATACTGCGCCGTCGTCGTCATCGTCGTCGGGCGTTGCCTTCTAGAACGATAGAAAAAGAACACGTTGAGGACGAAGTCATGAGAAAAAAAAACAGGGGTTGGGGAAAAAGAGGGGAAGCGATGCCAGACATCGAGTGGAAACAAAAATACCCACGTGCAGAGGTTTGCAGCGCTGATATCCGTCTCCGCCCTTGCAGCTTGCGAGGCGCACGTTTCGGAAAGCGTTTAGGATGAGGCGATCGTTGTAGGCGAAGTTCGATATCTTGAATTTTGATAGAAAGTCGCGTTCCGGTAGATGACGGCAGCGATGCTGGAAATAGGAAACCACATAGTGCCCGCAGGTGGCGGATCGATAGCCTTGCAGGCGACGGGTGTTGTGGCGCCAATTGGACCCGCAGGATCGATGCAGAAAACAGGAAATGGCGGTTGAGAGAGGGGGTAAACCGTAGCTGTCGAAGTAACTTCCGCGTCCGTCTCGAGAGATGTAGATGCCCACCCAGTGCTTTCCAGGACGCGTGCTGGGATCCGTGTTGACGACGAAGACGGCGGGAAGTTGGGTGGTGGACCTTGCCGGTAGCATGTCGGAGGGGAAGACTCCGACGAAGTGCGGGCACTTAGTTAGGATGCGATGAATCTGATGCGTGTTCATGACACGAGCACGGATCTGTTCTCGTCGACTTCCACGGTGCAATGCATCTCCGATAAGACGAGCAGGTTGATGGATTCGGTGAGCTGCGACTCGAATCCGATGCTTATAGAGAGAGTGCCGTGATGGGAGCCCGAGATGTAGCCCTTGTTGCCCGAAAGGTCCGGGGTGAGGTCGAAGGCGAGTATGGTGTATCCTTAATGATAATCGGACCTCGAGATGGTGTGCCCCTTGTTCTTCAGGTAGGTTCCGAGGCCGTCCTGTAGGGTCTGATAGCATTTCAAGTACCTCGATTTGGCAAACTTGGGTTGCAGAGGATGGGTGGGAACTGGGCGTCCGTTGACGTACACTTGAAAGTAGTTCATGTTGAAGTGCTGAAAGTTGTAGGGATTCTTCTGTACATGACCCGTGTAGGCTGTATCGGACACGAGCGAAATGATCATTCTTCGGGGGATTCAACCCACCAGGATGTCGTTGAAGGTGACGCTTCCCGTTCCCCTGGGAGCGTTGAGGGCGAGCAAGTCGACGTCCTTGAGATGATATTTTGCGTTGCTCTTGGCGAGCGCCTTCTGATGCGCCAGCTTCACGGTCGGACTCGTTCTGACGGTTCTCAGATGCAACGTCGCATAGGTGAACCGGGTGAGCCCCTTGAAGTTTGCGTCGCCGGAAATCAGGTGAAAGTCTAGTGAGATAGGAGTGAGTGTGATGTCGAGGTTCACGTTGTTGAGGAGAAGGGCGCCCTGAGCGAAGAGCGCGTTGGAGAGGGGCCCCAGCATGTGCACGACCGCGCTCTTCTTCGTGTACTGGTATCGCCACTGCAAACCTTGGTTGAGCGCGAAATCGTCCATGAATCCGGCCGCGTCCTTATGCCAGAGGGTGGACTGCAGTTTGGCATTCATGACGTCGGAGCCGTAGTTGAGGAGCTTTTCGCAGTAGGTCCTGAAAGGTTATCCGCCCTGGGGGAGGGATACGATGACGTTGTTCAGGGACACCGTCACCTGTTGAAACAGAGAATTTAGGGATTTGTTGACAAAGGTGACCTTGTCGTTTTCTCCCAGCTCGCTCCCGTCCTGCTTGAGGATCCTGACGCCCACCTCCAGAAGCACGTAAGAGACGTCCAGGTAGTGGTCGGCATTACCGGGATAGTGGAAGGTGATCGGAGAAGAGTCCAAGAGCGTGTTTTGCGGATTGAGGGACTCGTACTTGTGCTCCTCGATGTTCGTCTGAACGGGAAGTTCCTTGAAGACGTCGAGCTCGGAGTTCATGTACAGCGTCATCACGCGAAGATGTCGGTTGCGCCCGCGCCACTCTGGCTCCCGCGTTTAGCGCGCTTTCTTCCAAAGTGACGCTTTCTTCTCCGCCTCTTGCCTTTTATGCCTCGGAGGACGACGTCGGCGACGGAGCGTCTGCAATTCTTCCTCCTCCTTCCAGATTTTCTCTTCGTCTTATTTTTGGGACGCTTCGCCGCTCGGCGCGGTCGTTTGATCCCCGCTCCCATCATGCGGTCTATCTTGTCCTCGGCCTTTCGCTTCAGGTTGCGCCCGGCCTCGTTTAGGCTAGCCTCGAAGGCCTCCTTGGGTTTCACGCCGGTGGAAACGTCGGTGAGAACGCTAGCGCCCATTTTGGCGGCCTCTTTTCCGACGGTCTTTGCGCCGACCTTTAGAACGGGAAGCAGCCTCCTGAAGAGACCGCCGAGCGCGCTGAAGAGACCGCTGCCCCTCTGAAAGTGGCTACCCCTGTAGAGTACGAAATCTCGATCGTGGTTTCCTCCGCCGGCCTAATTCAGGTAATATCGATAGATGACCTGAGCGTCACGATCGAAGGTCATGATGATGAGATTTGTGCCTGAAGGAGAGGACCAGGGTGGAAGAAAATCCGTGCTCAAATGGCAGCGCTTCGCCCTGACCGTCCCTTAAACCCACGTGGACGACTCTGAAGTCCTGCTGCAAGAGGGAGACCCAGTTGAGGGGAAAGAACGACTTCTCCCTCGCGAGCCTGTCGTTCCGGCTATCGAACTCTATGGCAGTGCTGTCCACGATCTGAGCGAAGGTGTCGCCGATCATCTGCGTGACACCAGGTTGCAGTAGACGAACATTTCGTGAGGAAAACCCCTGTGCGGATCCACGGGGTATCGCCCCTGCATGCGTTCTACCACGTCGACATTCGGTTCGAATCCCAGCATCTTGGCTAGTGCGATGGATGGAAAGAGCCAATGTATCAGACAATTTGGGCGTCGAGGTGGCGTCTTCGGAGCGGCGACGGGTGGCGTCGGTTTCGGCGGCGGTGGAACCGTTGCGGGCGAGGGTTTAGGTCTCGACGTAGGTGTTAGCGACGAAATCGATTCGCCCTTGCGCTTGGGCGCCGATGGCTTCTGAGAGGGTCTTCTCGAGGGAGGCTTCTGCACTTTGGAGGCGGAATCCGATGGCATGTGTTCGTCCTTCTCCTTGATTTCGACGATGACGCCTTGCTCTTCTACTTCGGAGGGAGGTCCGAGCACGGCGAAGGGCAGCGCGTTCTCCACCACGACCCCTGCGACCGGAGGTGCGACGTCGGGAATCTCCACGACGGGCGTTCTCTTGGGGACGGCGTTGTGGTTGACGACGACTGTTCCGTCTTCCGCGTCGTGAATGAATAATTCTTGCTCGTCGCAGACTTCGGCGAGACATTCGTTGACCTTGAGCACCAGGGCGGACGCGGCCGTCACCATGTCGTCGTCGAATTCGAGGGAGAATTAGGCTTCCTTGGACGGATGCGACTGGTCGTCGGCATCGAACGTGTGCTCCTCGCCGCGAAATCTGAATCGTTTCGAAAGGTTGAAAAATCTCACGGGATACCTTACCTTCGTCAGCGCAATTTCCCACTCTCCCTGCAGCACCACCCTTTCCGGCAGAACGTTGGAAAAGCTGGAGGTGGTGTTGTCCGGAAATCGAACCGCGGAGGCGTTGCTGGCGAGCGTGATCGAGAAGGGCTTATGCCTGATCATGGCGAGGTGAGGTCCGAGGCCTTGATCCAGGAATTGAACTTTTCGGGATAACCTCTCCACTTGACCAGAAGCTCCTTACTACCACCGCGCTTCCTGGACGCCAGGATTTTATCTATCTTGTAGGCTCTCGGAAGATCCACCTTCTGCAACTTCGTAGAAGACGCCCTCCAGGTCCTCTCCGGCGAGATCCCTGAGGCGATAGGTCGCGGGAGAGGTCTCGGATAGGATCTTGACGACGGCGAAGATCTCGTCCGTCCAGTTCTGCTCGTATCCCTTGTCGAAGGTCATCTTCTCTTTCGAAATCCTCACGTGATCTCCGGCTCGGAATTTCGGCGATCGAACTGCGATGGACGCGTCGCCGTGCAGATTGCGGTACACCAGAGACACGTTGGATTCGTCCACGTCTCTGGGAGCCATCCTGATGGAGCGATGGAGCGTCGCGTTGTAGGACTCGAGCAGCGCCGGTAGCACGTCCAGGTACCTGTGGGTGTTTTTGAAGGTGAAGTATCGCCACATTTTAGTTTTCAACGTTCTGTTGAATCTCTCCACGACGCTGGCCTTCACGTGCTCTCTGATCGTGTAATGCTGGACGGCCCACTTTCTCAGAAATGCTCGGAAAGCGGCATTGACGAATTCGGTGCCCCTGTCGATCTGCAGAATTCTGGGGCGACGCCCGCTGGACGAAAAATGCGGCCGAAGCCTCGAGCCACCTCGTCGCCGGATTTCGTCTTCAGGGGCACGGCCCACGCGTACTTGGAGAACACGTCGATCGCGGTGAGGAGATAAACGTAAGGAGCGTTGTGCGCCCTAAGCCCGCTCAGCACGACGAGATCGGCTTCCCACAGGTCGTCGATGTTGGTGACGTGATAGCGCCTTCTGGGATAGCGCTTTCTGGCCGTCTTGTGAAGCGTGTAGCTCTCTTCTCCTCGCAGAAAGGCCTTTATCTTCGCTCGAGGAATGCCGGTGGCTCGACGAAGCCTTTCGACGTCGCCCAAACCGGCGAAGTGTCCCAAGGAGTCATACACCCGTCGCAAAACGCCCCTCTCTTTAGCGGTGGGTGACATGGACGGCATCGCGTCCCGCTCAGAGGGTCTCCCACTGAAGTTCTTCGTCGTCGGCGACGGCGATACCTCTGGGCTTTCCGCTTATCGGCCTTAAACCGTAGCGATTGGTGATGTGAGTAGCGGCGCGCTTTTTCTTCGTTCTTGCCGACTCCGCCGTAGACGGTTTGGACGTCGACGGCTTTGGCTCCCTCTTGACGCGCTTGGTGGCGCTAGTTTCGCCCTCGCGCTGCTCCTCCTTGTACTTTTTAAGAGACGCGCCGCCGCTCGTTGCAACGTGGGTGCCGCCGTCGTCGTGCCCGTCGTCGTCGTCGTCGTCGTCTCCGCCGTTGACGAAGGATGCGGTGCCCTTGTAGCGACGTAACTTGGACACCAAATCCAGGTAGTTACCCAATTTGTGACTCAGCAACGTCCACTTCACGTGCGCCGGCAATCGGGAGTGTTCCACGCGTTTGATTTTGTCGGCGATCTGGGATATGGTTCGGTCGATCACGTGAAGTCTTTTGGCGCTTTCGGGCTGAGAGCGCTGCAGCACGATCTGCTTCGCTGTATGTAACACATGTGGTTCGCTTCGACGAAAGAATTGCAGGCGATGCAAAGCTTCTCTCCGGACTCGTGGGGTCTCCTTCTTCCGCTCTTGTTGTAAAGTTTCGAGCACGACGTACACACCTTCTCCAACTCGCACACGGCCTTTCCCCTTCGGTAATACGCACCTTTCCTTAGATGATTCTCGTAACACGTTTGTCCGTTAAAGTCGCGATTGCAGTCGTCGCAATGCTTATACGCGTCGAAAGGCCCCGCACACGACGGTAGGTGACACTTGACGCACTTTCTGTCGCAGCGATGTCTGTATTTCGCGTTGCTGGTGCGTCGATTGCAGCTTCGACAATACCACTTGCAGCAAAACGCGCCGTTGACATTAACGATGAGATTAAAGTGTCCGTCGTGATATAGAAGATCCAGGTGCATTTGGGCGTTGGTCCGTTTCGATCGATGGAGCACGGACGCACCCAAATGATCGCCAAACACCGTGACGGCGACGCCATCCAGCGTCTCTTCCAAGCGGCGAACGTCCGCCAGAGTGCATTCCGCATTTGAATCATTGCCCACTCTTGCGCAAAGCTCCAATGCTCGGTGCTTCTGTCGACCTTCGAACCGTCTCACGGCGACGTAGTCTTCGTCCATGGTTAACTTGGCCACGCCTACCGCAGCAGCTCTCCACAGACACAATTGGTCCTTGTTTCGAATCACGATGATGCTCCTGTTAGCGTTGCATGCTTGACACTCGTTGTGACACGAACCCCTAATCTCCCTGGTCCACACGCAATTAAATATAAGCGGACCGTGTACGAAGAACTCGTCGTTACTTTGAAGAAGTCTCTCGATGCTCCTCAACACGGCCACGGGATCCATCTGGTCCACCCTTCTAACGCTAACGTTGAAGCGCTTCCTGGGATCGCGAGCATTCGAGATGGATAGCCCGAGATACCCCGGTTGTCCTTGAAGAAGCGTGCGATTGGCAAAGTCCAAAAACTGACGAAAGATTTTCGATATCCACACGTATGGGTCGACGTCTGCCGGCATGGGTCGTACTTCGATTTCGGTTTCCGAAAATCCCGAATATAGCCTATCTAACGTTCTCGCACGGTGTCTGACGATTTCGAACGGGACCGCATCGCTCATGGCTGCAAGGGAAATGTGCACAAACCACCCGTAACGCGACGCGCACTACCACGGGTTCCGCCTCGCGAGGAGAACGAACGACTGCCGAGAGAGGCGGACAAACAGAGAGTAGGACTGGCGATTGGAGCTTCTACCTCTTGTTGCAGCTTAGCACGTCACGCCTCCCCATCCAACCGGACTCTTGCCGTTTTTTCCGCTGGATTCTGCTATCGCTCTTCAACGGATTCTGCAAACCTTCTATGGCGACGTTGCTGCAGACGAAGATAATATATATCTGCACGCGCCAGATCGTCGCCGGCGTGACCTCGATGTGGCGGCCAGCCTTCCCGGATGCCTTCTTATCGCGCGGCACGTCCTCGATGGGGATGCCAAACCGGATGCTTTTTTATCTGCACGCGCCAGACCGTCGCCGGCGTGACCTCGCTGTGGCGGCCATCCCCGGATGTCTTTTTATCGCTCGCGGCACGACCTCGATGTGGTTGCCAAACCGGATGCTTTTTATCTGCACGCGCCAGACCGTCGCCGGCATGACGTCCGATCCGGATGCTAGCTCACGGTCTCGCTGCCGGATAAAATAATCTATTTGCAATGTTAATCGCTATTTTTTTCCTTATTGCGCATCCCGCATGTGATGATGACACACGATCACGCCATTTCTTTTGTGGTGCAACCTCGATGGACCCCTCCCCGCATTCAAGATTACGCTTATCATTCGCCCCGCCACTTCTACCATATATAAGGATGCATGGAAACACTCGCCTATCCTCAGAGCTAGCTCGGCGGTCGACTGGAGTGGATCACGCACTGTATCTCTTTCTGCAAAGTTCTTGAGAACTCGGCTGGAAGAAAAAACGTTAGTGTTTTCGTCGCTTCGTGGAACCTCATACTCTCTTCTTCTGTAGCAACTCAAGGTATGCATTTCACCTCTAAGATTTTTTTTCGTTTTTATTTTCATGTATTTCTCTGGCACATGAAAAAGATCTCTCTCTTTTTTTTCGCACTATGCTATTTTTTCTCGTTCTATCCGCAAGAAGGTCTTTTCTTTCAAAGTGATTTTTTTTCTTTTTATCTGTTTTCTCTTTAGATGATCTCCTCATCCAAAGGCAATCCTCCTCCTCCTCCTCCTCCCCCCCTCGATCCTGCCGAAGAGCAGAATGCTTGCATGCCCCTTACGAGGGTGATCAACGATCTTCTGCGCACCTATCCTATTCACAGCCTCTTCGAAACTTACGAACCCGTCCATACTCCCGACTATGCACCGTTGCTGTGGAACATTTTGCACGCATTATGTGTCGGCGAGAACGTCTTCTGCATGCTCGTCGGCAAATTTTGCGCGCACATGGCGGGCGTCACAATAATATCGGCGCCGCAACCCTTGCTCTTCATGGCCATCAAATATGGCGGAGAATATCAGAGAAACTCCTTGGTGGTTCAAATCACCGATACACAAAATTTTGTTCATTTAGGTATGCGTTTCACCTTTCAGCGAAGGGCGCAAACGCAGTTCGGTGCAGCAATATATTGGACCATAGAATCCGAAGAGAGTGGAATTCAATTTCCTCTCAAGGTTCACGCCGTTTCTCTGGAGAGCGAAGTTGCCTCTCACACTGGCGCTTGGGTGGATATCATGCGTTACGCGTTTGACATTATCTACCCTGTTCATTTCAAAAAGCATGCCGTCATCGGGCTATACGACTCCCGTGGGCGTTTCCGCGTACATTTCATACGCGACACCTTCGCCGTCAAAGGCGGATGGTACGTATGGTCTGGTTTCGCGGATGATGCCAAAATGAAGAAATACATCTTAGAGCAAGGTTGCTTCGCCCTCAGCTACGGTCGATGCAGCCTATGCCGACCTAGCCCGCCATCCCTCAAGAGTACGGTGGTCGCTAGCATTTTGGACCATCACATGCGGTATTATTGCCACGATTAGTGTTTGTTTTTTTGAATTTCCCCAAGTACACATCAACGGTCATCGCCAACCTTCTCTGTTTCTCCTCCTCTTAGATATTTATCCTACTCACTCTATCTTTTTATTTTTTTCCAGAAATATCATTGTCTCCTTCTTCCGATACGTCCCTCTTTCCCACCCCTCGAGGGACATGCAGAATTGAGGCTGCGGGAGTGCCGTTGCTGCCAGTTCCTGCCTATCCTGACGGCTACTGGATGTCTGCAGTTTCGAAGGATCCGGCAACCACGTCCTCCTTCGCCTTGGCCGCGGGCATACAACTGGGACAACAGCTACCTTCATTATTCCCTATGGTATAGCTGCGAGAAGCCATTTCAGCACTACTACCCAAAATGCCTACGGTGTCAAGCCATGCACGTGATAAGGAGCCATAACTTGCCAGATCCTTATTCACACCTTCCTCCCGCTCAACGACGCTGCACCCGGTTCTACTGCAACAATTAATCGCCATGGCAGACTGGGCCGTCACCATCCCACACGTCACCGAACAGATATGCACCTACCTCCCATCCTGCAAGGACCAGGTCAACTTTTTGGATGCCGCCAACATCGAGAAACAGGAATCGCTGCGCAACTTGAAAAAGCTCCACGACGTTAGATGCACCCGTCTACTGGAGGCTAAAGCCCTATTGCTAAGGCTGCAACACTTCCTGCAGCTAAAGCTGAATCCTGCATCCAAAAAACCGCCCAGAAATCTTAACGTCATCATGGCGGGAGATTACGTGGAGTACCTTCTAGGGTACAGAGAGTGCCAGGATCGGGAGATTCACGCAGACATCTTCATCGTCACCGGCACCACGCCCAGCTTCGAAAGCCCTGCCGAACTGGAACGAGTGTGCAGCGCCTTGAACGAAGTGATGGACACGAGCTATTTTCACAGACTCTATGCTCACGAGACCGATTCCGGTCACGACGTGTGCCTGCTGGGAACATGGCGCAATTTTCACTTTTTGTGGAAACTACTTCGCGTGGATTGTCGGAATTATCTGCGCAACTTTCGGCATCCAAAATGCGACGCCATTCGCCTAACCCTTTAGCTTCGCATACCTCACCTCCGGGGAAGTGCCCTCTACGTGGACGGCGACGAAAGCGAAACGATCAGGTGCGTCATCGTTCGCCAGTACCGCTTCAAGCACGATCCCGACAGCATCGTCGGCAACTTTCATTCCAGAACTTCCATGAACAACGCAGACATGTATGCCCAGTTTATGTCTTCCAATAACATATGTTTATCCCGCAGCGTCATCAAATACACCCTTTTGGACATTCACCGCGTGCCCCAAGATTACGTATCTCTGCAGGTCATCGATAGGGTGATGACGATGATGAATCAACTTAAAGTAAAAGTGCGCGTCACCGCCTCCAATGCCGAGGCCGACAACAACGTTCCGACGCCTCATTCCTCGTGCTGCTGCTATCTGTGCAACACGCTAGTGTTCTGCATGCATACGCGAAGTGCCATAATTCCAAAAAATGGTTCACATTGTGTAGAAAGTGACGAGAGCATTTAGACCCTCCGCAAACTTTTTTCCCATTTCTCAATTGCAATGTATATAAACATTTTCATATATAAAACAATTGCATAGGCCTCAGTGGCTACACATTCATGTACATATGTTTATATGAAAAGAAACTTTGGTGTGGGTGTGTGTGTGTGAACGATGTACATTGTTGTTTTTTTAAAAATGTTCTTAAAAGACTCCAAAGGTTGTCATATGCTGCACATATGTCATAGTTTCTTTTGTGCCCTTCGTGTTTGCAGCTAGAAAGAAATATATACAGAGAGCTCTAAAAAGTGCAAATGCTGTGTTTTTATATGGTTTACTTACCTCATCGCTTGATGATGTCGTATTCAAAGTCTCCGTGTTCCTCCTCCCGGTCCTCCTCTTCCTCCAACTCTGCGTCATCGTCCTCTCCTCCTTCCACTTCCGCCAACTCGTCCTCGTACGCAGGGGCGTCTTCGTCATCTGCGCCAGCGTCGCTTCCCCCACACGCTTTACCCAATCCTCCCACCAATTCCTTTAGTCTCTGCAGTTCATCGTACATCTTATCCACGATCGCCTTCATTCTCTGCACCTTATCCCCCTGTCTCGTCAAATTTTCATCCCTCTCTTTCATCGCCCTATGCATCATCTCCAACTTATCCTTCATTCTTTTCACCTCCTCCATGCTCTCCCTATCTTTCTCCGCTACCTCCAACTCCCTCTTCGTCTCCTTCATCTTATCCTCGCATTCCCTTTTCAGCTTACGTTTCACCGTTCCCACCGCGCTCTTACATTTCTCCATGGCCACGCGTCTCACGCTGCTCACCGACACCCTACCCGCGTCCGGACTCGATCCCCCTCCGCTACATTCCGAATATATTCTCAAATTTCCTTCCGCCGCCCAACGCGATCCGCGCCTCACCCTACCCTTAACCTGCCTATCGTCCAATCTCACATCCCATTCCGCGTTACGCTTCCTCCATACACCTGCACGTAACTTTCGGTCAGGTAACGGTTCATCTCGTTCATCAACGCGTACGCCATCAGGAACTCGCTCTCCTCCGGCGTCAACTTCCAGTCCATTTCCAAACCCCCATCCGGCAAATTCATCACCTCCATCATCGCGCTGCAATCTAACATCTCCACCCTAACCTTCCTTCCACCTTCCGCTTCCATCGTCACAGCCCCATCCAAAAAGTTACACTCCTCATCCTCCTTCCTTCTTCTTTTTCCTCTCTTTTCGCATTCGCATCTCTCGTTTAACGCGTATCCGTCTTCGCATTCCATCTTACCCATCTCCAAATCTCCGTAATAGACGTAACCGCACCTCTTACCTCTCTCGCACCTCGTCACCGGTCTCAAACATTCGTACACGTGCCTCACCCCATCCATCTTCATCACCGTCGTATTAAAATCGCACCTCGCCCCTTCCTTATACCTGCAAAGGCAATCCGTCGTCAACTCCTCGTTCTTCCCGCACATGCTCGCGTTCCTCAGAAACCCAGTCGTCTCGTCCACCCTAAAACCGCAGCGACCGAAACTCACGCAACTCTCTTCCGCTCCCAATGCGGCAAAACCGACCACGCATAACAATAACCATCCAAATATACGCCCCATCTCTCTATCCACTCCAGAAGAATCCTCCATCCAACGTTCAAAAAAACCTAACCTGCTCTCCCCTTTCCTCACATCCTCCTTGTATACCCCTCTTCACGCACCTTCACCATTACCCAATATCCCTTACCTATGACGTCATCCTAATCCACCAAAAAAAAACGCATCCTTTCAACCTACGCACGCACGCGCGCGCGCCCTCGCCGCCTGCACCGTTCCCACACACACACACACACACACACACACCCGTCGAACCCAATACCTTCCGCTCGCCACGCACCTTTTTTCACATTCTTACACCTCCTCAATACTTACACCTACTTAAACGTACACCTACTTAATACTTACACCTACTTAAAACATCCTACAACCCTATACCCCCATCACATACACATTTCCAATTCTTACACCTACTTAAAACGTACACCTACTTAAAACGTACACCTACTTAATACTTACACCTACTTAAAACATCCTACACACCTTTACCTCCATCTCATACACATTTCCAACCCTTACACCTACTTAAGACGTACACCTACTTAAGACGTACACCTTCTTAGCACTGGCGCCAGTGACGTCATCATTTCGGTGCGTCCCCGGGGGTGTTATAACTACTCACGTACATCGCTCAAAAAATTCGATACCAACATATCGGAAATATAAGGGGCATTCAAATGAAACCTGGTCAGTGTATCTAACTTTGCATTACACGTAAGTGGCACCACGTAACTGCCTGTATGGTGGCACCATCTGTTGGTAGAGCGACTGCAGCATACGCAACGTTTGACGTTGCATAGCGAAAGTGTGGTTTCACGCCGAAGAGAAGCTGGACACACAAGGTATCGTCCACTACTTAACATGAAGGTGAGTAAGCAGGAACGAAGAGGAGTGATTCGATTTTTAGCGGCGGAGGGAGTTGGATGCCCTGAAATGTATCGACGGATGAAGGCTGTGTACGGTGAGTACAGTCCGTGTCATTCAAGTGTGGTGGAATGGCGCAAAAGATTCCTTGAGGGGCGCGAGTTACTGGAAGACGATGCTCGTCCTGGACAGGTTCATCATGTCATCACACCTGAAATGATTGCGAAAGTTAATGCTTTAGTCTTGACAACCGTAGAATAACCATAGACGAGATCCATCGGTCACTGGGTATTAGCGTGGGCAGCATTCACACCATAATGCATCAACACTTGAAAAGTTTGTGCGCAGTGGGTTCCCCACCAACTGATCGCCGGATAGCGCAATACTCGAATGGCGCTGTCTTTCAGTCATCTGCAACGTTATCATGAGGAGAAATACGGCTTTCTGTTTCATATTGTCACTGGTGACGAAACCTGGTGTCACCATTTTGGACTGGAAAGCAAGCGTCAGAGCAAGCAGTGGAAACATGCGACTTCACCACCTCCAAAGAATTCAAAGGCCGTGCACACCAGTTCTGGTAAGGTCATGATGTCCTTTTTTGACCGCAAGGCCCTACTGCTTGTCGAGTTCCTGGAACGGGGAACCACCATCAATGCCCAGCGTTATCAAGCCACTTTACAGAACCTTAGACGAGCCATCAAGTCGAAACATCCAGGCACGTTGTCCAATGACGTTATTCTCCTGCATGATAATGTCCGCCCACACACTGCCAATGCGGTGAAGACATTGCAGCAGTTTTGATGGGAAACCTGGAACATCCACCGTACAGTGCATATCTTTCACCATGTGACTTTCATGGACCATTAAAACAAGCTATTCGCGGACATCGATTTACAACGGACGACGAAGTGTGTGAATGGGTCCAGGCATGGATCCGACAGCAGCCTAGTAGCTTCTTCAAAGATGGAATCAAGCGCCTAGTGTCGCAATGGGATAAATCTGCCAACAGTTTTGCCAACTATTTTTGAGTAAATAAAATCTTTACCGTTAGTTCACACAAGTGACTGGGTTTCATTCGAGTGACCTTCATACATGTTTTGAGACTCCCTGAATAAAAAAAAAAAATAGGAAAAGCTCTGTGTGTGTGTGTGTGTGTGTTTGTGTTTGTGTGATTGTGGACAGCATAACTAAAAAACAAACGAAAAGTCGAATACATACCACACTTGGTATTTAAGTTCAGTACCTTCCAAAGTTTCGACAAGAAAATCTTCAAATAAACCCTCCAAGCCGAACCAGCCTTTATACGGGAAATTTCTGGAATTTGTTATTTGTTTCAAAACAGCACTCAAAATTTTCATTAAAATAACATATTTACATAACAAACAAAATGTATATATTGAATTTATTTTCATTTCAAATGAATTCTTTATAAGTTTGCACAGCTGGTAAACGGTAAGAAAAACACTTAACTACAATCGAAAAATATAGTTCGATTTAAAGCATAAAATTTATTTGAAATGTGTATTGTAGCATCAATCATTTCCGAGATATGCGCCGTTGTTGCTTACAATTTGTAATTCTTTTTCACCTTTTGATTTTCCAAAATCCAGGCATTATCCAGGTGTTATTCACGATGTATGAAAAGAGCATGAAATTTCAAAATTAGCATATACTGGACTCGCTTTTTAAAACGTTTACTGTGGATTCATCCTCCTGATCCCTCTTGTGGTTGCAAGGGATGTGTGAGATGAAGCTGTTTCTGTAAAGGATTAACTCGATTAGCATGATGTAGATAGAAATGGGTTGGTTTTGCGACAATGGAGTGTAAGCTGTATAAAAAAATCTGATGTGTTACACTCATATGACTTTCTCTACTCTTGTATAAACTACTTTTACAAACGCTTATTCTCCATATGCTTCATTTAATCGAGATGTTAATCTTATTGTAGATGCAAGGGGAATTGCTAGGCTTTAAGCTATAGTCAAATATTTTAAGAGCTGGTTGCTATGTGGAGTATTCCATTCTCTTTGCATTACCAGGACAACGAAAAATGAATAACGAATTTGAGAAAAAGTATAAGTATTGCAAAATTTAGGGGAATAACAAGCAATATCTCGAAAATGGTTCACTCAACTAAAAAAAATTATAAGACATAAATTCTGTATTTTAACGCAATCTACATTTTTTGTGCAGTAAAATTTTGTGTATCTCTTATGGTTTAGCAATTATGCAAAAGTCGTTCACAATGAAGAACACTTTTGGAGACATTCAAGATATACATTTTATTTATCATGAAAATATCTTAAAAATATGATACTTTAATCAAAATCGTTAGCCATTTTTAAAAAATTTAAATTTTCGAAAAATGTTCCATGTAAAGTGTAATCTGGGGTGGACGGATTTTCTTACAAACCTTCATGTCGTATCTCTGGAAGATACTGAACCTAAATACCAAGTTTGGTGTTTATCCGACTGTTCGTTTCTGAGTTATGCTGTTCACAGACACACACACACACGTACATGTTTCCAAAAATCCTTTTTTTGGATTCAGGGGGTCTCAAAACATATACTTCCGGTGAAATCTCGGTATCAATTTCTTTAGTGGAATACAATACTTCCCCTACTTACTATACGTAGTAATAAACAGTGGCAAGGGAAAACATTGTGTATGTAGCATAAAACACAAGTTCCAAGGAGAGATATAATAGACATGCAGGAATTAAACCCGGACAAGCAATTACCTTTTACAGGTTTTGAAGAAAAGATCCATAATACAGGAAAGACAATTTTGTTCACCATAACCTTAAAATAAGGAAATAATGAGAGAGAGAGTTGAAAAGAAAACCTTCAACAAAATTCTCTTTCACTTTTTAGATTTTAATATATTGTATGCCTTACATCCCTTTTATAATTCTATTAAAATTGTTCCATATTTTACGAAAACAATAGCAGCGATTTGTACATAAATGTTCACGTTTTCTGAATCTCGAGGCTGAAAACAAATCGCATTTTCCGCTACATTACTGTTTTAGAAGAAACCGCAAAGTAAATCTGCAATATACGAGTACAATTGCATAATGCATTAAGTACAAACACAAACCCAGATTTCCGTTATTGAAACAAGCGCACAAAAGAAAGCTGTTTGAAAGAAAGAAATCTGATGTAATACATTCACATAACCTGTTCCACCCTCTATCGTTTATTTTGAGTATACAAATATTCTTAATAAAGCTTATTTTTACGTCTTCTACGTTTTAAACCAAATAAACCTTTGAAGAATTAACTACAATACACATTATTAGATACAAACGGAACAGCGATAGTGATTTTTTTATGAACTGGACTCTATATGCTGGCGTTAAAATTCCATAATATTTCTATGCAATCCAGAGAAATAACTGAGTGTTGAAAGAACTTTTAATACGAACTATTGATAATGGATATTTCATACGTAAATTTTCAATAAAATCCCTCACCCCAGACTACAACATACTTTGAAAGTTTTCGAAATGTTTTATTTTCTAAAAAATGGCTTTAAGAATTTTTATTAAAAGCAATATACTTAAGATATTTACATTACAAATGAAATGTGTATCTTAAATTATATGTGAATGGCCTGTGAGGTCCACTTTATTTGGAAGGAATTTTTTATAATCTTCTACATGTGATAAAACTTAAGCGAGACGAAAATATACTACACAAAAAAGATATACTCTTTCAAACATACAATGTATTTTGAATACATTTTTTGTGGTATAGGCCATTTATGAAATATCCGTCATTAAAGTGTTCGAGTTGTTAATTTCTTTGTCATTCTCTTAAAGTCCTTTCCATATTCAGCTGTTTCTCGCGGTTACATAGAAAGAGAATGGAATTTTAAGACTACTGCATAGTGTCCAGTTCGTAAACATTTGACTATAGTTGTTCTCTTTGTATCTACTACTGTGTAGTGCAGCTATTTCTGCAAAGA
The DNA here is from genome assembly GCA_030765065.1 of Deroplatys truncata. NCBI lineage: Eukaryota > Metazoa > Arthropoda > Insecta > Mantodea > Mantidae > Deroplatys > Deroplatys truncata. The sequence continues at coordinate 164,914,167 of CM060980.1, forward strand.
CTTATTTGCACTTAAATGTGGTAAAGGGACAAATGAGTTTGTATACCCACTAATAAACAACAGAGGATAGACAAAGTCATGTATGTGTATCACATCAGATCTATGTTATTTCTATGTGCATCACAGATACATAGATTGAAGGATTTGACAATTGCTTAACCTACTGTTTCTCTATTTATACCTACAACAAAATTTATGTAGTAAAACATTGCTACAGAACTTAAATTTGATTATCATGAGGTAGATAGAAGAATATGCTTTTGTAGTGATATTTGGTTGAAAAATGGTTGGAGAAAGTAAGGTAAGTATGATACATCAAACATTTGTTTTTCTCGCGATATGACACAAAGGGTATGACATTTGAAATGGACCACTTTTTAAAGGTTTAATATATTTTCCGCATGTACCTAAACTGAAATATTTAAAAGAATATCTGAATATCTGGTAAACACGAACTACAGAGAAAAAACAAAATGTTGTAACAATAACTTGTAGAAGAGTAGGTAGAGAAAATCATGTGAATGTAACACGGCAGATTTTTCTGTTCCATGACGTTAATTCCTTCACAGTTATTGTGTCTGACCCAATTCCCCACGTACCTGCCAAATCCCTTCTTTGTTGTGGCGCAGTTTAATCCGAGGGTAAAATCCATTTCTCCTATAGAAGCCCCCCCATTGTGATATGCACGGAGCACAGGGTAAATGTTTTGTGCAGCCTGTACCGAAAACAACGAGGGTTATTATTGTTCTATGTTTATCGTTTGTTTGCCTGTTCTGTGTGGTGTTTATTTCGCTGCATTACAGATTGTGGCGAGTTACAGTTAGCGTTAATTGCCTGCAGATACTCAAAGTGGACAGATTGCTTTTGGCTTGTTTAGTCAGAGCTGCTCTAATACTAACAGTCTAATTAGTATACCAAGATTTACATATCCATAATAACTACAACAAAGCTGGCATTAGGAAATTATCTTAAAGGCTAACACACTCCTTAAAGGCTTTGATAAGATCAACTATGAAAGTGCTAATGTTGAAATCTGCAACACCAGTAGTAGTGTTGCATGTTGGAGTGAAGACCAAATTTTTTACAAGAAAATTATTAGTTTAGGTCACCCCAACAAGTATATGGGGGCGCTGGCAGCAAAAAGCCGGGAACCTTGGTGTGTACATTTAAGGGGAAGGCGTGGGTTTTATACTACACTAAAATATTACATAACACACTTTACCTTCACATACCTGGGATTTATTCACAAGTCATTTGGCGACTCTACATGATGAACAAAGGAAACGAGATGGAGGGAGATGCCACGAAATCATAGACCGGCCACACACGCGTCTGGACCCAGCGATCACTTTCGCTAGAATGACGCTATCTTACCGCCAGCAACCGTGTATAGCCAAAGCAAGACAGGGCTGACGTCATACCAGAGAGTTTCAAACAGATCCTTCCCTTTGGCGTGGTCCGTGCCGAAAGGAAATGCCGCTAACCCGAAATATAACAAAGGAGATACAATAATGCTACGTCTGGTAGTAACAATACAACAGAACAGTGCGTCTGATAATGACAATATAATTAACAATACGCCACAATATGACTTATAACTGAGTGAGCACGCGGTTCACAACCGTCGACTTCTGTGCGCTGCATTAGCTAACTCTGCAATACAAGCCACAAGGCAGTGATTAGGGCTACCTACACACCGAGCTTGGCTGTTGTTAAGGTACTTAACTTTTACGTAAACAGTTTGACTTCGATTCTCCGTAGTAGATTGCTGTCTTTTATTCTTGACCTTGTTCAGACATCGAGGGAGGGAGTTATCAGAAAACGAAACTACTTCCCAAGAACAATAAACTCCATAGGTAAGAGACTTAGGAAAGTTATAAATGCATTAGTTGACTGGAAATACAAAATTATGGATTTTGTTTTCTTTTTTGAAAGCTAAATGTTTTATTTTATACCACAAATGTAGAATTGTAACAAATCGTGAGCCATCTACCTTTCAGTTTCGTGTTGGTCAAACATGGGAGTCAACATAATAAAGCAAAATCGTTTTAAAGATAAAAAACTAAAAAAAAACCTGTTATATGCTTACTTAAGTATTTAAAATGAAAGGGAGAAAGACGTTGAGTACCACCACAGAAATTTGAACTTGCAACCTCAGGAACGGTAAGATAACTCTCTACCACCGAGCTAAGAGTGCTGCAGTAATTGAGGCATTGCTACGAGATTTACTTATATCCACCTGAGAACTATTGATCAATAAAGTGTATGTTGGTTATAAATACTCAGTGTTGAAACGTCTATTTTTTTAAATCTCATATGTGAATTACTTTCTCTGAAGACTTTTGTAATTATAGTTGTGTTCCCCATTACAACTAGTACAAGAATAGACGTAGTCTTGTGAACAATGCCTGGCTGTTCCGAGTGCTTATGGAAGCCCGATTCGAGCTTCATCTCTCAGACGCCGGCCAGTTTTAAATTGACCAAATTGACAGATCAAATTTAAGGGGAGAACGAGAGGGCAAAGCCATGAAAATCTAATAATTCAACAAAAAAGAAAAATGTACACCTTAAACATTTTCAGGCGTATGCTTGAAGGATGTTGAGCTTAACTACCAAGTGCGATATTTAACGGAATTTTTATTTTTGAGTTATGCTGTTCACACACACGAAAACCTATTTATAAAAATTTGATTTACTCATTTACAGGACTTTCTCTACCCTCCAGCGCTTACAACTGCTATACAAATTATGCTTAGGAAAGTTAATTTTCATATATTTTTCATTTTAATAGAGACAAAACTTTCCATAAATAGCCGCATTACACATTTAATTTTAGATATAAAGGGAATAGCGATAGTTAAATGTTTAAGATCTGGACGCTATGTCTTGAAATTCCATGCTCTTTGCGTGTAATTCGATAATGAACTGATTATCGAAAGGACTTGAAAAGAATGGATAATTATTGAACAATTCGAAAATTAGTAATGGATATCTCGAAAATGCCACATTCCACAAAAGATGCCACTTGAAATAAATCGTGGTTTAAAGATACCTACAGTTTTGGTCTATCGCTTAACGTTTAGTTACACAAGATTATACAAAATCTTTTCCAAATGAAATGAACTTCACAGGCTATTTTTACAAGAAAATTCAAGATGTATATTTTTTTTTGTAATGTGAATATGTTTAATACAGCTTTTTTTAATAAACATCGTTAGGAAAGTTATTATAAAATCAAAAATTACGAAAAAATGTTCCATGTAAGGGGTAGTTTGCTTTGGATTCTTGAAAATATTTGTCTTGTAGCTTTGGAAGGTACTGAACGCATTCATCTGATTTCTCGTTTTTGAGTTTTGCTGTTTACAGACACACCTACCATTTACGTGGTAGAGAAACTAAATCTTTTTATTTAGCAATCCTCAAAACACGTATTTTCAGTTAAAAATATGCTTTCTCTACTTTCAGTACGCGAAGTATTACATTCTATCAAAACATGCGATACCGAAATTGCACCGAAAAATACGTCATGAGGAGCCCTGAATCTAAGAAAAATACTTTTTGGAAAAAGGGCCCTGTGTGTGCGCGTGCGACGTGATTTTGCACACCACTTCATTGCTCTTTAAAGTACACATGGACAAAGTTTCTAAAGCAGAAGTTATTTATGCAATTGTGTTGAGGTACAGCTTATTAACTCTCGGTGCTTTAATGTTACCGTTTGTAACTATTCCTCGTAAATATTCTGACATATATAAAGGGACTTTCAACAAGAGTGTCCTATTTTTAACATGTGATAGCTGCCGTTGTTATTGAGTTACAGGAGTCCTTTTTCTTTAATGTGGTTACAGTTGTTACTGACAAATAGCCAAGGAACGTTACAGCATTCAGCAACACGTAGAAATTACGAAAATGCATTATCAAAATGGATCACCAGTTCGCCAAACCTTCCGTGTATTGCGTGAAGTTTACGGCGTGTATAATCTTCTCTCCGAGAGAACGATTCGGCGTTTGATCGATAAATTTGGTTCTGTCAGCAATCAAAGAACGCCTATACGTAATCGACGTAAGCGCCCCAACGAAAACATAGGCGCCGTTCATGAGAGTGTACGCGAGAACGGAAACAAATCATTTGCTCGTGAAGCGCAAGAATTGAGGCTTTCGCCGACCACAACATGGCCAATTCTGCATCTGGACTTGAAGTTTCACGCTTACAAAATGCTGTTAACTCAAGAACTAAAGCCCAACGACCATAGGTTGCGCCGTGTATTCGCTGACTGGGCTATGGAGCAATTGGAAGCTGACCCGGATTTTTGTCGAAAAATTATCTTCAGCAACGAAACCCACTTTTGGATGGATGGTTGTCTTAACAAACAAAATTGCCGCTATTGGAGCAATCACAATCCAATGCAGATTCAAGAACGGCCACTTCATCCCCAAAATGTTACTGCGTGGTGTAGAATTTGGTATGATGGAATTATTGGTCCATTTTTTTTTTTCCAAAATGAAAATGGAGAAGCTCTAACTGTCAATGGAGAAAGATACTGGGCTCTTATAAGAGACTATTTTTCACCTCAATTGGATGATATGGATCTCAGAAACATCTGGTTCCAGCAAGATGTTCCCACATGTCAGACTGCTCTCGAAACAATCGATCTTTTGAAGGAGAAGTTCAGAGGTTTCATCATTTCCCGTGGTGGTGATGTTAACTGGCCCCCGAGGTCATGTGATTTAACGCCGTTGGATTACTTATTGTAGGCTTATGTTATATCTTGAGTTTATGTCAACAAACCATAAACAGTAAATGGTATTATGAATAACATCACGCGTGTTATTCGTGAAGTTGGACCTAATTTACGTTCTTCTGTCATTGAAAATTGGGTCAACCCTATACGCGCAACCCAACAAAGTCGCCGTGGTCACTTATCTCATTTACTCTTTCACACGTAATGACATTAATTATGTTCCAAAATAAAAAAGAAATAAACCTCTATCATTTATAGAACGTGTTTTTTTAAATAAAAGATAGGACACTCTTGTTGAATGATCCTATATATTGTGTAGTATTAATAATTTGGCGGTTTCATTGTCATTACCAGACGTATTCTTGTTTTCCTTTTACGTTGAATGCGATGCCGTCACTCCTGGCTGGCAGTTTTTTGCTAGCCACGAGTAGTGGGGATATAGCGTCTGTCTTGCTGAGTACTCCGAGAGAAGCGGATCGCGCGTGCAAGCCGGCCTTTGGATCGGTGGACATCTCCCGTTACCTTTCATATTTAATAATGAAGGAACCCCAAACGTTAGGAAATAAACCTAGGAATGTGTAAATAGATTTGAATTATGGATTTTGTATAGTGATAAACCCAGGCCTTCCTACTAAACTCCACACCACGTTTTGGTCCTCCTCGGACAAGTGAGTATATGTCCCCTCAATGTACGTGCTGGTGCTAAAAGTTAATTTAATTTTTCATGTGAACCTTTAGGTCTCCACCCGTCATGTGACTATATATGCCGGGTGAGTAAGCTGTTCCTATTAATTTTTAAATTTATGCAACGTGTTAAGCGAAATATGTGACTTACGCCTTTCTTGATAGCCTTCTAATGGCTGATTTGCGTAACACTTTATAGAGAGGGATACATAACTCAGTGCATAAGTGTTTTACGGGACAGAATGCAATCGCCATGTATGTCGATGCAAAAAACATCCCATCCTGACGCTAGCTACAGTAGCAATTTTATCCAATTTAACAAACTTTTATTCTTTAGCACACATCCATGCACCCCTTTGAAAACGCCCCTGAAGGAACAACCTATCACATGCATCGGTGGACAAAACCATTTGAAAACAAAATGGCATATCTACACAGTGCGACCAATTGGGTTTAAGCCGTCAGTCAACGTTGTACAGCCTTGTCAAAAAATGCTAAGTATTAGTAGATAATTTCTCTTATGTCACAAACTATGGCGTATTTCAGATCATACAGTAATTGTAATGAATGATGCAGTTTATTTGTTTGAATTAAAACTACCAAACCGAGCTCAAAACACTGTATGACGCTGCAAAAAGCGTGTAAAGGTTCGAGATGGAGTTTAATTCTGCGATTACTAATTCGTATACGAACATAAGTTCGCAAGGTAGCACTGGCCGAATGGTAATATGGTTGCTTTAGTAGTGTGCCACTTTAATTCGAGTTCAAATCCTTCGGGTAAATTTCAAACTTTTTATTACCAATTGTTTTATCTCTTTGGGCCTATAATTTGATATTATGATATAAATACAATTTTTGATAACATTATAAGTGTGTACAAAATAGAATAATCGTCATGTTTTCTACGCAAAGAAGAAGAACCGCAAAGCCCAAATTATATACGGGCACTCGCATACGTGAAGAATACAGGCAGATTACACCGCGCATGTTACAGCGTGCAAGAAGTTCTCTCCGACATCGTACACAAGTGTGCATTGAGGAACGGGGTCGCCATTTTGAACATTTACTTCCTTGATGAAATCCACGCTCTTTAACACTTTATTATTCTGTTTACCAGTGAACTTAGCACATTTACAACTCCTTTGTCAATAGAAGAAGTGAAACATAAGATTTAAACATGAAACAAAAACTGTTATATTTAATATTGTCGACATGCGCCCCAGAGAATGAAAGATAACTACGTAACACGGTTTACAACACCAGATACGTTACAGATTATTAGGGTAAACATGATACACAATTATCTGATTGTAATTCTTGTCTTAGGCTCACAGGAGAGGCAGTAACAAAAATAAATAAATTAGCACACTAAAATACAGAAAATGAACACAAGGAGGAAAAAAAGGAACCAAATCAATTTTATGTTTGTATCAGAATCGAACCTCCGGAGCTAATCTTTGTTTCACCACATTCCAGCAGCTAAAGCACTCGGTCAGAACGTATGTAGTTTATCCCGCTCTTCGGAAAAACGTTCCTCTATCACCTTAAAAGTATTATATCCATGAAACGCCGTCTTTTTTAAGGCTCTCGCAGCTTTTTGTTTCTCATTCAGGCCTTTAGTCATTAATGGCACTTGCGTATAACACCAAATAGAAGAACAGAGCTACAATAACAGTTTGTTTGCTAAAAGGGTCAATGTTTTCACGTTAGACTATAAATTGCGGGTTGCATAGGGGCAGGGGCAGCTGACTCGCCTAGTATATGCCGGGTGTTTCAGAAATACTCTCACAAGCTTCGCTTATGGGTTCCTCACACCAAAAAAAGGAAAAAAGTTCATATGAACATATGTTCCATAACCCTTGGTTTTTGCGTTATTCCTGTCACAATGACAGTGTGAGTTCAACGGCCTTCGGGTCTAACCTCAAAACTTCATTTCTCTTTGCATTCATAGAACGCGTTGACCCATCGTACTACACACGGTACATGGCGAAGTGTTGCCATAGAGACTTGTTTACGTTTGTCATTTGTCATTAGTCTGTCTTCAACGTTTCAATTGTGTACATGTAGTGAGTTAACTGCACGTGTTTCGTTCCACCATGGCTGGATATTCATTTCCTGAACAGGCAGACATGATTTTTATGTATGGTCGCGTGAATGGTAATGGACGCGAGGCCGCGACTCTATCAGATGGAGTTTCCAGACCGAAGACAACCTTTGTCATTGTTTATCGTCGCCTTGCTGAGACAGGAACCGTTGCACCACGGACTATTGATCGAGGAAGACCAAGAGTTGTTCGTACGCCGGAACGCGAAGAACAGATGTTAAAGTGTGTCAAAGACAATCCTGGTATCAGTATAAGACAATTGACTATGGCATCTTGTACATCACAAGTGACAGCATGGAGGGTACTTCACGAGCAGCTCCTGTATCCATATCGTATTCAACGTATGCAGGTCCTTTCGCCTGCCGATCATCCACCACGGGATAACTTTTGCCGATGGTTTGTGGCACAAAGAGCCATTGTTTGTCTCGTCAGTTTTGTTTACAGATGAGGCAACGTTTGAGAGAGATGGAGTTACTAATTTCCACAACGTACACGTATGGGCAGATCGTAATCCTCATGCTGTACTTCAGGCTAGACATCAGCAAGAGTTTAGTCTGAATGTGTGGGCTGGCATTATAGGTGACTCTCTGGTACGTCCATACATTTTACCAGCACGTCTTACTGGTGCTGTCTACAGGGACTTTACCCAGCACACTCTTCCCGAATTACTTCACGAAGATGTGCCACTGCAAATGAGAAAAAACATGTGGTTTATGCATGATGGGGCTCCGGCACATTTTAGTCGCATTGTTCGAAATGCACTGACTGGTATCTACCATGACCGATGGATAGGCAGAGGAGAACCAGTTTTATGGCCTGCACGTTCTTCCAGCCTCAATCCTGTGGATTTTTACCTCTGGGGGCATCTTAAATCATAGGTTTATGGAGCAGCCATCCCGGAATCAGAAACGCTTCATCGACGTGTCATGGAAGCCTGATAAACCATTCGACACCACCCCGGAGGTTTTGACAGGGTGCGACATTCCATGATTCGACGTGGAGGACATTTCGAGCATTTATTATGAGTTTTGCGTGTTATAAGTGTGCCACTGTGTTGAACACCTCCTAACGAGAAAACAAAGGATTATGAGACATATGTTCATATCAGCTTTTTCCTTTTTGTGGTGTAAGGAACCCATACTCGACGTTTGTAAAAGTATTCCTGAAATATCCTGTATATATATATATATATTCACACTGGTGTGCAAACCTAAGGACGAGATGAGTAAAGTAACATAACAATGTACTACTTGGTGGAAGCAGATGAATGTGCGGCAGCATGTTACCAGGGATCTCTCACACATTCGCAGAAAGCTGGACGTCACATATTGTGTGACTGTAGCGAGCCTATAGTGCCAAATGAGTCTGGTTCCGTAACACGGGGCTGTTGACGAAACAGAACAAGGTGGTGTGTGGCATTTAGCGAGCTGTTACGTTGCACTGTAGTGGTGTTCTTCATTGCAACATGGCCCATAGACACTATTTGGATGACTTCGCACGGAGAAGAATCATCGGGAAACTGGAAGAAGGGCGAAGTGTGACGAGTGTTGCTAAGGAGTTTGGAATTCCTCACAGCATTGTTTCACGTGCATGGGGAACCCTCCAAACCACATGCACTGCTATCCCAAGGAGAGATGATGTTCGACCACGCTCAACTACAGCAGCAGATGACCGCTACATTGTGCAACAGGCAAGAACGGATCCAAGCTAAACAGTGGGTGCAATTGCAACCACATTTAACAGACAGCTAGGCACGCAATCTCACGATACTCAGTGGCACGGCGACTACACAGAGGTGCTCTCTTTGCCCGACGTCCAGTAGCTTGTGATCCATTGACATTCGCACATCATTCGTTTGGGATGGTCCCAAGAGCATCAAAAATAGACCAAAGAGGAATGGAGTCGCATGATCTTCTCGAATGAGAGCAGATTCAGTCTAAGTAGCGATTCTGGACTACCCTGGCGAGAGGTGGAAACACATAATGAACCCAGGAACATCTTTGAACATGATCGTTTTGATGGTCCGGGTGCTATGGTTTGGGAGGCATAACGTTGCTTGGGCACAGCGACCTCCAAATCTTTGAACACGGTACATTCACTGGTCAACGCTATTGTGATACTGTACTCCTTTTCCATGTGCATCATTTCAGAGGTGCAGTCGAGCCTGACTTCATTTTTACGGATGACAATGCGCGACCACATCGAAGGATGTGGAGGATCTCTTGGTACGAGAGGATGTTCGGCGAATGGACTGGTCTGCCCGTTCACCGATTTAAATCCCATCGAACACGTGTGGGATGCTTTGGTGCATCCACATGCACCAACGACCATCCAACAGTTGTCTACAGCGCTGGTGGAGGAATGGAATGCCCTACCACACTAACTGCTTACCAACCTTGTGTAAAGCATGGGAGCACGATGCAGAGCATGCATTGCTGTCCGTTGTGATCATGCATCCTTTTAAGCACCATGTATCTGTTTCTTAAATATAGAGAGCGATCGTATGTCGTATTAACTTTAGTGTAGCTTATGGTCTATGAATAAAATTTGTATTTTTGTTCTTCTCATTGCATATTCCGTTTAGTTGCCTAATGTAGCAGTTCCCTCTATGTATGATTCAGGTTTCATCGAGCTATGTTACTTGGGAGTGTCACAGCATGCGAAGACTACTTTCTGCCTTAGATTTTGCACACCAGTGTATATATACAGAGAGAGGGAGAGAGAGGAGAGAAGATTCCACTCATCTAGGGCAGTTAACAGAACACAAGTAGGAATTAGGAGGTAAATATTAGTGTTCAAATACAACGGTACAAGTGTTAATCGTTTACAAATGTTTTGAATTTTCAAATACTTTATACCGTTCTCAATTTCTATGTCGCTATTCTTTTTTCTCCTGGTCAGGATAGCAGCATGGTATTTCAAAGCCATCTCATAGTCAATTTTTATAAAGTGAATCTCTATCACTTTAGTCCACTACATTCTTCTTACGCTTGAAACGAAACGCAAAATATGTAATAAAATTTGATATTCATTAACAAGTGAGGCAGTACATTTTAACATTTAAATGATTTCAGTCAAATTATATAATATAAAATATAATAACAGCCCGCCTTAAAGCAATATGTGTATAATATAATATATAAAATGCATGTAACAGTCACTGTAATAATGTTTATATTATTATGTACATGTTCAATAATGCGTTGTGAATGTATTACGTAATTTAGTAATGTAGGTGCTGTGAGAATAATAGGTTAAAAGTTGCTAACAATGAGGAAACAATGAGGTATCCTTGAGGTAATAATGAATAAGAAAGTTTAATAATGCTACTAGTCATTATTGGAGCAACAATAATGTAAATTTAGAGACAGTTTATAAATAGCCAATCAACAACCAGAAAAAAGCTTAAGTTAAATGAAAGTATTCTATTGGAGTAGGAATAGCCAATCAGAAACTGAAATAGGGCAAACTGTACAAATTCAGAAGTCAGTTGCTAGTAGACAGTGTTCCTAACCGGACGCGAGACACGTCGTCGAGAAGTTTAATACGTATCCAGTGTGAGAAAAAGATAGTTTACGTGTTAAAAAGATGCTAGTAATATATATATATATATATATATATATATATATATATATATATATATATCAGTGAAGTGTTATTTTAGTTGTTTAGAGAATTAATCAATGTAGTGAAGTACAAACTATGATGTGTGTAAGCCTACATTCTTAGCCGCACTACTCTCTGCAAAGAAATCCATGTCTCTAACAATAATACTGACGCAGCCGAGGCAAACATAAATGCATAATATTTAAAGAAACAGTCCAATTAAAAAGTTAATATTTTTAAACTTGGGGCGAAGGCTATCGGAAACTTTTTACCATACGTGCGGCTGCAGCTACTTCAAGTGTTCGGCTCCCCAACAGTCGAAATAAAATATAACACCATAAAATTAACCTTCTTCAAAAGAGATCGATGGAGGAATAAGCTTTTGTAAGAATACTTTATAGAAGAGTGAGTGCTGAACGTCAAGTGAATACAATACATTTTTTTAATTGTAGTAACCCTGAACTTCTATGGCAATATCGCAGGTTTGAGTTGAGAAACAGTTGATGGTATTATTACTCGCCAAACTGTTGGTTTTTACTTTCTCTGTCACTTATCTAGTACATGGAGAAGGTATTGTATTCCACATAAAAATTGTATATCAATATTTCACCGGAAATACGTATTTTGAGGCGTTTAGCATTTTATAAAAAACGTCTGGTTCACGTGAGTGTGTACGCCCGTGAAGAGCACAACTCAAAAACCAAAAGTCAGATAAATGCCTTACTTGGTATCTAGGTTCAGTACTTTTTAAAGACTCTACACAAAGATTTTCAATAAAATTCCCCAACCTCAAAACACCCTTTATATGGAAGATTTTTCGAAAATTTTGATTTTCCGAGATGATTCTAACGATTCTGATTAAAATTCCATATATTAAAAATATTTACATAAAAAATGAAATGTATATCCAGAAGTCCTGCCTGTTAAGTTCTCTTCATTCGGAAGGAATTTTATATAATCTTGTGCAACCAACCATTAAGGTATAGTCGAAAACGTACTGTAGAAACATTTCATAGATATCATTAAAATACGTAGTTTATTTCAAGTAGGTGTTTGTGGCATACGTCATTTCTGAGAGATATTCGTTATTAATGTATCGAGTTGTTCAAAGCTTAGCCATTCTTTTAAATTTCTGACGATTTTAAGCGGCTTTTCACGACTGCATGGAGTGACTATGGAGTTTAAGGCCAGCATATAGCGTTCAGTTCTGAAACATTTAACTATTGCTGTTCCTTTGTATCTATAAAGAAATGTTATAGGTTCTGTAACGTTTTATCTCGATTAAAGCAATAGTAGACAGAAAAATAAGATACATTCCATGCCCATTAACAATTTATACAGGGTTAAAATCTTGTGAATCTAACACAGCAGCATATGTTTTGCTATTAAACAGACTCACATTCACATCTATTCACAAACTCATGCTTCCTGACTCTGCGGAAGATAGAGAAGCACTTGTTCCCTATCCAGCCGGGAATCGAACCCGGACCCTCTGTGTAGAGAAGCCAGAGCTATCACTGGATCACAAGGGCAATCACGCTTTCCTACTATAGTGCTTTTACCTCTAAACTATAACTATTTTCTCCACAATCTAACCAATACGATATGCGTGGCCTCTGTCAATGTTAGAATGATGGAGTCGGAATATTCTGTACGTGTCTGTTCTAATACAAAACAAGCAATGCAGTGTATTGCATTTCACACAGGATTATAACAGTACTCATTACAGCCTCACATATTCTAGCAGACCTTTGTCGGGAAGAAAGACAGAGCATTCTCTGTGTCAAAGTATTCCGCACGTTACTTGTGTAACAATGATAATGATTAATAGCATTGTTGTGCATATGAGCTGCGTCAAATGCAATATGTGCTAATTAATGTTAGCTATAATACAACTGACGCACGAAGCATTTAATTACACAACTTCTATGTAGAGCACCTAGCTACCTACGTAATTTAATAATAATGTTTATTACTACAGGGTGATTTGAGAACTTACACACTTATTTCTTTAATTGTTTCAAAACGAGTTATGCTAGCGACAAATTTTGGGATATTATATACCTGTTTAGCAAATGTTGAAACTGTTCTCCATCCTGCATAAGGCACAACTCAACACGTCGTTCCATGTTACTGGCCACTCGTTGGAGGACTCTGTTGTCAATAGCTTGAATCTCCTGTGTAATGTTGTGCTTCAGATCCTCCAATGTCTGGGGACGTGTGGCATAAACCCTGTCTTTTAAGTAACCCCATAGAAAAAAGTCCGGCTATGTCAAATCCAGAGATCTCGGTGGCCACATGTTCTTGGAAATTATCCGATTGTCAAAGAAACTTGCAATTAGTGCCATGGATTCATTTGATGTATGGCATGTAGCGCCGTCCTGCTGAAAATATCCTTGACTCAGCTCTACATCGTCTAGTTGCTCAGAAAACTCCATGAAAATCCGGCGGCACTCTGCACCGTTCACATTGTTTTAAAAAAATGGTCCCACTGTTCTCTCTGCGGATATTGCGCACCAAACTCCAATTTTAACCGGGTGCATAGGAGCTTCATGAAAAATATGTGGATTTTCGCTGGCCCAATAGCGAGTTCACTTAGCCTATAAATGGAATCATGCTTCATCTGTGAGCCATGTGATGGACAACATGGCTGGATTTTACACGACAAACACGTGAAACCAACGATAATAATTCAGTCGTCTAGCCTTATCTGGTTCCTGTACCTGATGAGCAACCGTAATCCTATACGGTTTTAGGACTGCACTTTTCACAGCTCTCTGAAACATTGAGTAACTGTACTCTGTCTCCTGCGACAAACGTCTTAATAATGTTTTTGGGTGACTCATCCAGTCGTGCTCTTACGTCGACAACTACCGTGGGAAGCCTAGATGAATGAGTTTTGCTTTTTCCCTCACCAGTGATCTAATTGTTTGCAGTTTGTTTACCAGTCCCAGTATTGCGTTTCTTTGGAGAGGATTCCAAAGAGCAAATTCCCTCTGGTATGCCCTTGGAGTAGCTGTAATTGAATTCGTAATCCAGTATTGCTTTGCAAAGAAGAGTCGTTTATGTAATGTGTACTACATTTTCACGTTGACCAGAACAAAATCTCAAAAACAGTTGCCGGAAATAAAACTTAACAATTACGAATGAAATATGGACATCTGCACATCTAGTGACAGGCAGTCGAAACTCCAGAATATTCTGCTTCATTTAGTGCTAAAATTGGGAAATTGAGTGAACTTTAAACAGAATAATTAAAGAAAGAAGTATGTCAGTTCTTCATAAATCACCCTGTATTATTAATTATAATCTTATAAAAGAGAAAACCTCTCATTACAATGTAATGTTTTAAATCAATTAACCGATTTTGACAATTCTATTACCAACCATTAGTAAACTATGGCTGTCATGCAAATTAGAAGTTAAAAGTAAAATAATAGACTTGTTTATGCATTGTAAGGGGACATACTCGATAACAAATAAGCGTAGAAAATAACACCATATAAAATATTTGAAATATGTTTAAAGCCGCTTGTACACGATCAAATGTTTGTCAAATTCAATACATTACAAGACTTTACAGGAGTTGTCACAACTTCAACTATTCTTGTCAAATTTCTTCCAATACTTTTAATTGTCTTTGAAAGTCTTGAAAACAAATAAGGACATGCTCTAAACGTCAAAGATTTCACAATGATTTGATGACTTTGGCCAATGAAATAAGAGTATTCACAGTGCATCACGAAATCTACCACATGGCTGAAAGTGAAAAGTAAACAGAAATGGCTACTACGCCAAGGTATGTCGTATGCGAACTGATTAGGTTATACATAAGCTGGACATGTCTGTACATCGAGAGATCCGTGAATTATCACAAGATGAAGCAGATGAAGGCGATAATGAAGAAATAATTGTCAGGCAGTTTTCCGAACTAAGTGTACATTAATGCGATGTTATATAGTGTGGTTAACCTATTGTTTGGTGTTATTTTCAGTGTATTCCAAGCTCGTAATGTGATTTCATTGGATATAATACGTGAAAGTGCTACATGACATTAGTAAAGAACAATACTTCATTGCGAATTGTTACACTGTGACGTAAATGCTACATTGCTTTGCGCGTGATAAATTATGAATTGTGTTTTGAAGGGTTTCATTTTGGCAAAAAGACAGCTTGTAAATACACATCTTTGACATTGTCAATCTTGCCAGGTCTTTTCCAATCTTATCACACGTTGAAAAATATTTCACAATTTTTCTTGTAAAATCTTGAATTAAAAAAAAAGTTCGATCGTGTACAAGGGACTTAAGAATCATATAAAATATTGAGAATAATTCAAAATTTGTAAAACCAACTTGTTACACAGCTGTACCTAGAACAGGCGAGCTAGCAAACGATAGGCGAATGTCCATAAAAATACATGCTAATTAGCACAGTGTCAAGGCTACACAGCAGAAAAAGAAAGGAAGGGCAGAGAATAGAGACAGAAATAGTGGTTCATTTCCCGGAACTCGAGGGAGTTGATAAAATAGAAAAGGAAACATGTACTTAAGAGAAGGACAGAGATATTGGGTTTTGCCGGATATGTCAGCAGGACGCGTGGCTTCAGATATTTGGCACATTTTATAACATAGCATCCTATGTAATGCTACTTAAGAACCAATGTAAATATAGGCGCGAATTCTGGCGTCATAAGAAAACAGATAAACAGGCAGAGAGACCCGGAGTTCAGACGTCTCTCTGAGGTACTCTCTCAGCATTAGTTTGTGTGCTACTACCGTATTAGAATGAATGGTGTAATTAAATTGTGCACCCAGGTGGAAGACACTGCGTATGTGGCTGGAAAGATCGTGTGACGAATTAGCTAGGTCCACAGAATAACAAAAGTTTAAGCAATAAGATTTAAAAACCACTTCATAGGAGAAAATTGCTAGCCATCTAAATAGACATTATTTTCTTCAACAAATCATGGTTATGGAAAATCAGTTTATTATTTTGCCTTCACCCACAAAATATAAAAGTTATTATCCAACTAGGTAGGATAACAATTCTTTCCTCAGCTCTTCGTCTAGCAGCCGGCAAGCACGTCTAGAAAACAATAGAGATCCAGGAGGTACAAGTGCCTACATGTACTCCCCTACAACTTCAACAACAAGCGAATAGAATCTAATTTAAGAAACTAACGATCAAATTTTAAAAGCAGCAAAAATACTTCACTGTATTAATTATATGGTGTGGAGAAATAAGTATATAAGAAAATAAAGAAAATTTAAAATTTATAAAGCGATTATCTGGCCAGTAATTACTTATGCCTTGGAAACACGACCACAAGAACACAACTAATGATAGAAACAACCGAAATTAGATTGCTGAGAAAAATATCTGTAAAGACATTATATGACCTAGTAAGAAACGAAAATGTTACAGATGTGTCAGATCAGTCTGTGACGGAATTGGTTGCAAAAAGGAAGAAAGAATGGAATAAACATTGAGGCAGTATGTTATATCACAACACTGTGAATGTCAGAGTGATTGTAGTGTAAATTAACATTATTGTATGACAATGATTTTAGATGTTTGTTAGCTATAAACATTGTTAGGAAATAAGTTTACACGGCCTCACTGAAACTGACAATAGAAGTGGGTAACAATAATGAAGGGAGGGGGTGAGTTGTTTATCACTAAGAAGAGACAAACAAATGACGTCAGGGTAGCGTGCCTTTCTTTAAAAATGGAGGTAATATCATCCATAGAGCATATGTATAAGTAATTATGATTGGCTGACAAAACAGACGCAAATGTTGGCGCGATTTAGTAACCAATAGCAGCTCTATTATAATGTTTAGGCGTATCGGGGTGAGGGAGTATAAATTCTTGAGCCAAAATCAAGTATCGCGCAGTTCTACAGAATCATTCACGAGGTACACATCACGCAGTTCTTGAGGAATCTCTCGTGAGTGAATGTCATACAGTTTGGATGAATCTCTCGCGTCGTAAAGTTAGTTACAAAGTGAGAAGTACGCAGCAACCAATACGACAGTAATTACAATTGGAAATATAACAGTTTCAGTCAGGCGTGTATCAAGATTAAAGATGTGAAATTAATTAAGTGTGACGGCAATAAAAGTGTAAAAACAAATTCTTTTATCAGTGTTATCTTTTAGCAAAACCTCCGTATTTGCTCGACTGAGTAATAATAGCTAGCCGGAGGACAAAGAACCCAAAATTCAAAATAGTAAAACAATAACAGACGCTCAGCAAATAAGATAACACACGAGAAATTACTGCGACAACATGTATCCGGAATATCCGAGGAAAGAAGTACATGAATAACATGGGACATCTCAGAAGCGAAAATAAGTCTAGGAAGGCCAAAACGAAGATGGAAGAAGGGATTGATTCACCGTAGAATATATACTGCGCCTAACACAAAAACAAAACGAAAAACAATAAAAATCCGTGCCCTTCCCGATGGACTTAGGCTATAAGGCAGCATTTAATTTCAGCTCCTAAATCACCGAAAGATTTAAAAGGATTTACAGGACCTATATGTTAGAATAAACCTGCACAATGACGCAATGAGATGAAGTAGTGAAGCCCAACCTGTTCTCTTAAGAGCTAAGGTTCAAAGTCCATACTTCGCCCCACCTACTATAACTGAAGAGATTGACAACCTAACCAATCAAGTTTGTCTTCGGCAGCACAAGTGGAAATAATGGGGAAGGGAAACTCCCTTCATCCCCTCTCACAGTGTGGCTCGGCATCTCTTAGAGTGTGAAGCTCTAGTTTCCAGCTACGGAATACACCCGGATTCGATCCCACCCATGGGGTTAAGGATTTTAAATCCCGGGTATAGGAGCGGTGCCCACTCGGCTTCATATAGCAGCGTGTCCGACCAAGAAAGGTAACATTCCTGCTGGGAAATACTGGTCATATCACCTGAACGTATCCGTTGGATGATCGTCAACTTCTACCTATGTAAGTGAGCGTGAGCCCGGCAGTAGGTTTGTTAGGTCCTAATAGCCACAGGATTATTATCATTATGTTGTATAAGAATAAGAAAATGACGGAGCTGTAAAAGAATGTACTTGGGAAGATAGCTTTGACTTTTCGTAGCTATTATCAATCTTTCCTTTTCTTTTATTTATGTTTAACGTTGCTTTAGCTTCTTGATTACCGCAATTATTACTGAATGTTCACTGGTTCACCCGAGTGAGGTAAGCCAGGCAAGTGACATTAGTTGCGTAGTCGCTTTCCTGCATCATCTATTTTGTTGCTATTGAGCTTTGGTTGAAAACAAAGTTTGGGATTGTGTACTTTGGGTTACATTTAATCATTCTGATGCCAGACGGTTGCCTACATAGTCACCTGTATTAGTAACAAGGATAACTAGAGCATTTATGGCCTTAGTTGCATAGTTGTCTTCCTGTAACATATGTTTTAGTTCTATCTATTATTGCTGTATAGGTAGAAAAAATTAAAAATTCTATAACTGCTTGCTTATCATCTGCTAAGACATTCCCAAGATTGGCCGGCAGCTGCAGACAGTCCCAAAGATGCTAGAACAATACATTCTAGCAACACGTAACGGACGAAAGACCTTGCTACAAAGCGGACAAATAGGAGTAGGGTCACGTTTAAAAAGATAACCGTACGTAAAATTACAGTGGCAAGTACTAACCGAGCCAAAATCACCTTCACATGCGAGATGCACGAGAGGAAGTTACCCAGTTTATCGGAGTGTGCTTTACTACTCTAAGCTTATTTCCGCAAAGAGCTAACCAATCCTCGCGCCAGCACGAGAGCAGCGCTCTCCGCACAGATCTAAAGACGTTACCCGTATATTGTAGCACGGTCTTCTGTGGTTGCCACCTTAGCTGGCAAAGCAAGTTATTTCCCCCGCAAGCCAACATGAGAACTTGGAATAGCGATACTGAATACACAACAGCTATTTATCTGTCAACTGAGGATAACCGCAAGATACGCCACTTAATGTAGAAGTGTGCTTAATTTAGACATTGTACGAGCCTGTATTATTCTATGGGACTGTCAAAGTTCATAGCTTACCATCCTAAAAAATCTGATGTGTTACACTCACATGAGTTTCTCTACTCTTGTACAAACTATTTTTACAAACGCTTATTCTCCATCTACTTCATGTTAATCGAGATAAACATTTGCAGACTCTATCTTATTGCTAATTTTCTTGTAGATGTAAGGGGAATATATATTTACAAGGGCAATATAGCAAAAAGTAGCCTTTATGCACATACATATCTCTTAATAGCTGGTTGCTAGGTGCAGCACCATTCTCTTTGCCACAGATTATAACTCTTTGCATATCCAAGACAAAAAAGTGAATAACGAATTCCCATTTTAGAAAATAAGTTTTGAAAAATTTAAGGGAATAACAAGCAATATCGCGAAAATGGTTCACCCAACAAAAAAAATATATATGACATAAATTGTGTATTTTAACGCGATCTACATTTTTTTGTGTAGTAAAATTTTGTTTATCTCTTATGGTTTACCAGTTATGCAAAAGTCGTTCACAATGGAGAATACTTTTGGAGACATTCCCAGAAAATTCAAGATATACATTTTATTTGTCATGAAAATATCTTAAACCTGTGATATTTTAATTTAAATCGTTGGAGCCATTTTTATGAAAATTAAACTTTTCGAAAAATCTTCCATGTAAAGGGTAATCTGGGGTGGGGGGATTTTCTTGTAAACCTTCGTGTCGCATCTCTGGAAGATACTGAACCTAAATACAAGTTTGGTATTTATCCGACTGTTCGTTTCTGAGTTATGCTGTTCACAGACAGACAGACAGACACACACACACACGGACATGTTTCCAAAAATGTTTTATTTTTGGATTCAGGGTGTCTCAAAACATATATTACCGGTGAAATCTCGGTATCGAATTTTTGGGTGGAATACAATACTTCCCCTACTTACTGTACGTAGTAGAGAAAGTAAAAATACCCATCCGTGTTTGCAACCTTATAATAGTGTATTCTTTAAGAACTACTCTTGTCCTAGTTATCAAACGTTTATATTCGAATTGACCGGATGGTTCAAGCGGTTAAATCTGTGACCTGCATTGGGGAGGTCCCGGGTTCAAATCCCCATCTGACCAGAGTTTTCTCGTGGTTTTCCTCGGTCGCTAGGCAAATGTTGAATTGGATAATTTGATCCAAGAATTTTCATATCATCCCCTTACTCACTACGTTTCGTTTCGTTTCGTTTCGTTCCGTTCTTCTTCACCGTGATACCAGGCTTTGGGCTGATCATCCTGGATGTGCTACGACCCACATTTCCCTTGCTCTTCGACAGGCTGCTGATCCAAGACATTGGTTTTTAAGTCCTACAAAGAGGAGAGTAATCCATTGAAAAATAAGTATTTGTTACTTCGACTGGTCAACCGGAACACAAACTTGTGCACTTAATATACAGGTCGTACACATATAATTACAGAGATATTAAAATTATATTTTTTGCTCTTATGTATACAATATAACTTTCTAAACATAAGAGTAACTGTGGTAGCTTATATTTTATAGGCGTATACTTTGTTTTGTTTTATAGCCATGGTAACGAAATAAATAAAACATGGCAACTTGCATGCGAAAAGCTGGTCCTGATATTGCGAAACAGATTCATTGGGCGTATAGGCGAAGATATAGTTTTAACGCCCCTTCTGGTAAGAACCTTCGTAGGTGGTACAATCAGATCCAAAAGATGGACTGTCCCTGTAAGGGAAACAACACCAGTGTATCAAATGACAATGTGAAGGTGGTCAGGATTCAGGCAATCATAAAAAATTTGTGCAGCGCACAGAAGGATATTTGACCCAAAAATGCGGACAAATTAATTTCTAATATTTTGTATTCCGTTCTCTTTTGTATAAGTCAGAAAGGTGTATAAACCTCATAGCTGTGATAAGCTCATCAACACTCAGGTATCTGTTAAAAGCACTAAATTAAATATGAGTGGGTCTAGTTTCTATTAAGCTAAAATACTTCTGTTTAGTCTTTAATGTGATATTTTGTTTTCATTTCCATTTACTTGAAAACTTAAAATAGTATTTATTTTTACTTTATCTAGTACGTATATTAAGTAGGGGAAGTATGCATTCCACCCAAAAATTCTATACCGGGATTTCTTCGAAGATACATGTTTTGAGGCCTCCTGAATCCCAAAAAAAGGAAAAATAGAAAAAGGTCCGCTTGTGTTTGTGTGTGTCTGTGAACAGCATAACTCAAAAAAAAAACGAAAAGTCGATAAATATCAAACTTGCTATTTAGGATCAGCATCTTTCAAAAATGGCGACGAAAATCGCGGTACAGGCAGTTTATTTTTGATGTTCGGGAACAAAAAGAAGTAATTGGGTGCCGAATCAGGACTCTACGGCGAATAACCCATCAATTCGATTTTTTGAGTGTTCAAACAGTAGATTGTTAGACAAGATGTGTGTACGCTCACATTGTCTTACGAAGAACGATCCGACAGCGCTTGTTAGTTTTCCTTATTTCACCAAAGACATACGGCAAAGAAATGCTTGTCTACCATTCAGAATTGACCGTTTTTCGTTCCTCTAAAGGCACTGTAGCCACAAGACCAGTAGTTCCGAAAAAAAACAAACCACCATTGCGTTGGAAGTGCTTCAAGCGCGAACAACTTTTGTAGGGTTTGGTTCATCTTGAAACATTCATACAGTCGATTGCTATTTACGTTCCAGCCCATACGCGTAATCCATGATTCGTCACCTGTTACAATCTTATATACATCTTTTAAAGCACCGCCATTGTATTTTTTATCATTGTTGTGCACCAATCGACAAGAGTATCTTTTTGAGATTTCGTCAAATTATGTGGAATCCAACGAGACCAAACTCTTTCCACAGTAATGATCATGCAATATTTTATATACGCTGGTGGAAATAAGGCCAGTGGTTGCCTCAGTCTCACAGTGTGTCACATTACGATCTTTCATTGTCAATTTTTGCACAGCATCAATGTTTCCTGGGACAACAATTTGTTTTGGACGACCTTCAGGAATTTCGTCAGTGAGCGAACGGGCCACAATTAAACTCGTTATACCAGCAGCTTTCACAGTGGCAAAGGATGGAGCTTCAACCCCAAATGTGGTTGTAAGTTGATCGATGCACTCTTGCCTTGATAATCCACTTCGAAACTCGTAATTAATCATCGCACAAAACTTTTCACGAGCTAATTCCATTTTTCGCTGAGACACAAGTTTCAAGTCCCTGTTAACTACACAAATAACGTCCTATTGACAAAATGTCTGAAGTATATTATGGTCAACAATATCAAACTTTCCAGTGGAAATGTCAGATGGTTCCTAACAACAATCAGTGGTTGCCAAGTATCAAAATATAAACAGTCGCTCTCGTATAAATAAAATAAACTGTCGCTTTTTTGCACCTAAAATTCAACTGTTTAACAAATACGTAAGTGAAACTAACATATTCAAGACAAATCTGATGTGTTGCATTCACATTACTTTCTTTACTCTTGTACAAACTATTTTTACAAACTCTTATTCTCCATCTACTTCACGTTAATCGAGATATCGAAACGTTAATTTTGGTGCCAATTTTCTTGTGAGTGCAAGAGGAATAGGATAGGTTTTAAGCGATAATCAAATCTTTTAAGACCTGGGTGCTATGAAGGGCATTCCATTCCCTTTGCATGTCCAGGACATACAAAAAGCAATAACTAATTGCCATTTGAGAAAAAGTATAAGTATTGGAAAATATATTTATTTCCGATGTAGGCCTCGGTCCATGTTACCTAACCATTCCTTAGCAAGATAATAGTTTTCCATTTTAGTAACCACCAGCATAAGTAATACTTAAAAATTAATGTGGTATATTGAACATCTTACAAAGAGTATATTTGGAGAACAGCTTGGTTAATTTAGTACTGAAGTGAGAACGTTGCAAATCATATAAAGTCACTAAAAATGACGCAGTTCACATTTAGTAACCCCGATACGGATAGAGCAAGGATCGTAAACTAAATTACGTTAGCTCAAGACTATGATATATTTACTTTATTCCTAAAGAATTGCATTTAAAATACAGAGCTTTATGTTTATAATACGCTTGACTCTGCCACGCCTAGTTTATGCAACAAGCATCTACACGTGCAGCGTGCGATATATGTAGAAAATATGCAACTTTCATAATCTGTAACAGGGACCGACTTAGTTCAAATTCCTTTCTAGCTAATACAATGAATCAAATTGTTTACATTCATGGTGATGACAGGGCGACTCCAAGAGAATAATCGGTTTCTTCGTCAGCGGAAGAAGAGGAACCGCTGATGTAGATGGTCCTTTTATCTACGCACTCGTCTAAAAGTCCTTCTTTTTCCCATTGTTCTTCGACAAGTCGTTACTCGGTGTACCACAGCTGCCCAATTGTCTGACGTCACTTGCTCTATTGCTTCCGTTGTTAGCTGCTGCATTTTAGTGATGGTGAACCTTTTCTTACTTTTAGCCTCGTAATCTCGTATGTGTTGTAACATATATTGCAGGTCCTCCTCGTTTGCATGGTGGTTGAGACACTGCAAGACAATATTGCCTTTGACACTCTACTACTCCTAACTTATTGTATGTTTATGGTATTATTAATTGTTATACATAGTTATCTTCTCTAAACACACAACCACTCAACAACAAACAGTAAATAATGAAAGTAAAACGAATATAAATGAACGCTAGCAAGTAGTGGTAAACCTCGAGCTATAACATGGTATTACGATACCACTCAAATTAAGGGGAAAGGAAGATGGTGGCGCCTTACTGACTAGAGCAACAGCGGAGGGAACATTGCCATGAAAACGCACCCCTTCAAGAGATGTCAGAAGTCTCGTGTTGTTTTAATTCTACCGTAGCAATTCTAACAATGGCATTGAGAAAGGTGTTAAGAATACCTTCCACCGCTACTTGCAGACCTATCTTAGTTGTGACGGTGGATTATTGCAGCAGTAGGCTCATGCTAAAATAGATGTGACAAGAAATGGACTACCGGTTGGGAAAAAAAGTTCTATTTTTGGACACTCTTTAACTGCTATATTCCTTAGCGTTCCATTCTATATTAGGCGTGAAAGACCGGTAATTTTGCTCAGAGGCTACTTTATTAGGCTTGAGGTTCTTTTACGTGCCGTAAATCTACGACACAGGACCACGGATTTACTTCCCTTCTGAGGGAAGCCATGTTAAATATATTGCCCTCCGCCGGGTTTGAACCCGCGACCTCGGGAACTAGTGTCTAGCATGGTAACCACTATACCACAGAGGACGGCTGCTGGTTGGATGTATGCAGTGTCATAAATGAATTTCATATCGAACACTTCTAATTTGTGTTCTATTTTCCACAGTGTTTAATCAATCTAACCTATGGTTCAAAATTATGTTGAAAACCGCAGAAAAAGTACACACGCGAGTTCAAAACTCCTGCATATAGTATTCGGGGAAAATTACAGACTAATGATGACTTTCAAAAACTTGTAGAGTGAATCGGTAGGTGTTTTATCTATAAATGCTTTGTTGGAGTATGTTTATAAAACGAGCAACCGCTGACCTTGTAAATTGTGGGTAATTGAATAGTGAAAGGATAGCGGCATTAATGGCAAGATCTTGGATGTGTTGCGAATACTGCAACAGATGCCAGTAGTATTCAGTCCAGACCGTATTTATTGATTTTTTTAGATAACGTATGTTGAACAGTATTCAAACAAAAGAACTGAGTTCAATTTATTAGAATATTAAAATAACCATGCACATTTCATTGATTAATTATCTGTGGGATAGAGGACTATGGACTCTGCTTTAAAGGTGTTAAAAGGTATGGACTGCGCATACGGAGTGTGGTCGACCAAAAATAGTATTCTATCTCATAGCAGCCTTGTAGATGACATTAAAATCGTGGAAATCTAAGGCAGGAATGGTAGGCTTTCATTCACAATGCACACTTGCTTGAATATTACTATTGTGTTATAAAAAGCATAAGCTATAACAATATTTCTAACGGCGAACTGGAAAAAAATGGGGAACCCTTTAAGGTAATTTTGCACAGCCGTTGGTATTTTACACTTGGGCGATTTCCCGGACGGTAAACTGGAGTAGCTGCAAGCGGGTTATCAATTATTACAACCCCGTAGCGAAATATGAGCAAATGGGGTGTGAAATTATTGCGCTGCGGAAATGGGTTACCCTTCACCATAGCGATTATCCTATCTCATAACTTGGCACCGCCACGAAATTCCAATATTAGGAAGACAATGTCGTGATCTGATACAATAGTCTTCATTATAACAACGTCTTTTGTCTACGTATGCAGATCCAAGCTTGTGGATGTAAAATTATTATTAGAGGATGGCATGTTGTTTAACAGGGATAGGTTGAGAGCAACAGAACTAATCTGTCATTATACATAACTAAGAATATAATGTAATACATCCACACGACTTTCTCAATCCTCTATTGTTTATTAGTGGGTACAAATATTCTTACTAAAGCTTACTACCTTCTCTAACCTGTCAAAAACAATTGTATAACATGAATTTTTTGGTAATAGCCTAGCAAGACCTCTTCAATCAGAAAGATTTTGTAATAATCTTGAATTACTTGTAAACGTTAAGCTATAGACAAAAACGTACCACAAAGAAATGTAGATCTCTTTAAAATACACAATTTACTTGAAATAATATTTTTCTTGTGATGATTCCAAACGTTCAATAATAATTGTCATTCTTTCAGTTTCATCGATTTTAAGTTGTTTCTCGAGATTGCATGGAGAGAGTATGCACTTTTAAGGCCAGATTATGGCGTCTAGTTTTTAAACATTTGACTATTGCTGTTCTCTTTGTATTTATAACGAAATGTGTAGTGTAGCTGTTTTGGCAAAGTTTCATTTGGGTTAAATAAAATACATAGAAGAGTAAGATTCAGTAACAATAATTTGTATACCCACGAATAAACAAGGAGGGTAGAGATAGCCGTGTGAACATCAGATATTTTATAATATGTAACACATAAGAAACAAAAATGCAACAGAAAACGAGGTTCTATCCAGTTGCCAAGGAGAATCAATAAGCACGAAAGAAAGTTCTCTCAAGATGGCCAGGAGGTAAAAAGATGCAGCATATTAAATATTTAGCAACTGTTATACTTCAACAATATCATCGCAATAAAGGACAAAAGTTGTGGTAAAATACCGAAGGTATCGGTGTAATTAACAATTACCAAAAGTAAAAGGTGAATTTGATATATTTCACGTATAACGATGCATAAATAAACGCATTCTGTGTCGTAAAATCAAGTTGAATCAATTGTTATTGAAAATAGTTAATAATTATTTTTAAAATCATTAGTATTAGTTTGCAGAAAAAATTATTTTTATCTACAAATAATGATTGAGAATAAATACAACATTAAATGAAACAAAATTTAATTTCATCATTTCTGTCAGCTGAATATAATTCAATGCCTAACTACGCGATAACACTCCAGTTGCATCGGTTTGCCGCATATAGATTTAAATATCTATAAAAACCAAAGGTAACCGAACTCTAAGAAAAAATTCTGATGTGTTACACTCACATGACTTTCTCTACTCTTGTACAAACTATTTTTACAAATTCTTATTCTCCATCTATTTCATATTAATCTAGATATACATTTGCAGAAACGACCTTTTGATATGCAAAGTGAATTACATTTTACACATAGCGACCAGTTTTAAAACTATTTGACTATCGCTTCAGGCGTACTATGTTCCCCTTGTTTTGTATTTGAAAGGGCAATATAGAAATACAGCAGCCTTTAAGAATAGACATATCTCTAATGGCTGGTTACTTTTTTGCAGCACCATTCTCTTTGCCAAGATTAATACTGCTTACATATCCAAGACCAAAAAGTGAATAACGAATTCCCATTTGAGAAAAGAAGTATTGAAAAATTTAAGGGAATAACAAACAATATCTCTAAAATGGTTCACTAAACAAAAAAAATGATGTGACATAAATTGTGTATTTTAACGCGATCTACATTTTTTGTGTAGTAACATTTTGTCTATCTCTTAAGGTTTACCAGTTATGCAAAAGTCGTTTACAATGAAGAATGCTTTTGGAAACATTCCCAGAAAATTCAAGATATACATTTCATTTGTCATGAAAATATTGTAAGCATATGATATTTTAAGCAAAATCGTTAAGAGCCATTTTTGAGAAAATTAAAATTTTCGGAAAATGTTCCACGCAAAGGGTAATCTGGGGTAAGGGGATTTTCTTGAAAACCTTCGTGTGGCATCTCTGGAAGGTACTGAACCTAGATACCAAGTTTGGTGTTTATCCGACTGTTCGTTTCTGAGTTATGCTGTTCATAGACACACACACACGGACGTTTCCAAAAACATACATTTCCGGTGAAATCTCGGTTTCGAATTTTTGGGTGGAATACAATACTTCCCCCTACTTACTATACGTAGTAGAGAAAGTAAAAAGGATTTATCTGTGAAAAGTTATGTCACGAAACCTTTATCACATTACATAGAAGCCGCTGCAGCATCCCGATGTCAAAGTTAAACGCGACCAGGACCACAGAGCTAAGTTTGATTTTCCACTGCATAAGTAACAGCTAATCTTTAGATGTCTGATTCATGATGGACGGGATGTATTATTATTATTATTATTGTTATTAAGTGATAATAATTATTGAATATTACTTTGGTATTTATGTTATAAGTATATAAAGTATAGAATTAATACTGCACACGCAGTATGTCGGTTAAATCTGTGCAACAAAGCAAAATGTTAGTACACCAAATACACTTGTCCCGTATGCGATGACTGTTAGCAATACAAAACACATTTTAAATAAAGTAACAGAAAAGAAGTAAGTATCCTAGTGATGATAAAACCGTAGAGATATTTTACCATCCCTGATGTTATTTGGGTTGCCTCATCAAACAAAGTGGACGGAGATTCGGGAACAACTGTGTATTATACAGAGCGTTCGCTAGAATACGGTGCCGCAGATCGCGCATTTGTATACACTATGGGTACTAACTTTATTATAAATGGTGATTAAGTGATGTGCATCTACAATGAGGCATTCCTGGCCACATCGGATAAAATTTCCATTTACACACTTAAGTTCTTCTTGCGTAATTCTCACAATTTCTGTTCTTATATTGTCTTTAAGTTTGTCTATAGTGTAGGGATTGTTCCTATAAATTTAATTCTTTAGGGTTCGAATGGTGCACCAATTTCGTCAATTTAGTTTTCGGTCAGGTTTAGCAATCCCGTTGTCGTAAATTTATTAACCAGACGACTAACAGTCTCTCTTTCTGGAACTGAAATACCAGAAACATTTTCTGAAATTATTCTCCACACACCAGTCTTTATGATTTGGTTTTTACGCGTATATCGTACATAAAAATTTGTTGATAAAATGTGAATTTGCCGGTAGGCACTCCAGTGGACTAATAGCAAGATAAAACAGCAACAGCAACAATAACAAGAATACTCTTAAGCAAATCACACATAACACAGATATCCTGAATAAGTTTTCACCTTTGAGATGCGCAATGCACAAACTCTAGTGCTTGTAGTACGAACAGAAGGTAGCTATTGACGCAGTACGGGTATAAGCTCCTGAACGTACCTTTGGGCTGATCATTTTTTTTAAATTCTATTTTATTTACGTCAATTTAAATCCTTGGTCATATCGCGACGGATCTGTTGGTGGATAACTCTTAGAACGGTATGTGATGGACAATTAGCCTTCCAGCTCTCATTCCTGTAACCACCCGCTCCGTCACGTGTCACAGAGACTAGCGCATAGCTACCGAATCTTCTGCTTTCGTGCCCTGCAGACGGCATTAGGGTGCCGTCCAGTCCAACCGCCACCCTCACACAGAAAGGCGGCTAGCCTTCTAGGTCTCATCCCTGGAAATGCCATCTTGCTTCGTCACGTGCCCACAGAAACCCCCAGCGCATGGCAGCCGGATCTTCTGCTTCGTGCCGTGCAGATGGCGTTAGGGTGCCGTCGACTCTTAACTGCTTACATTGTCTGTAGATAGATGGCATAGCACTTATAGTATTGTTTTAGACTTAAGAAGGAACTTTGGGTCGTTGTGTTAAATATACAATTCGGTATTTACCTTGGCGACTGAGGAAAACCACGAATAAACCTCAGACAGATTGGTCGGCTCACGGGATTTGAACCCGGGACCTCCCGAATGCGGGCCACTGCCTGAGCCACCCGCTCGGTGACTGATCATTCCCCACCAGTTCGCAACAGAAGAATACCGAGCTCGCTGCAGTGTAGGCGGAGCCTGCATACATGGGATCTGTGGCCTCACCATACAGCAACCCCTCTGTTGCATCTATGGTGAATTTGCGATTTTCAGGATTGAAACATGTTAATTACAATTATTTCTCAAAAATGTAATACACGTGGATTGAATGCAGAACTCGCTTAACCTAATATTTCTAAAGTTCTTCGATTCTGTCATAACGTATTTATCGCTCTTGCACACGCTTGCCATTTAAACCTTTCATATACGATTCCGCGTTTAAAACAACCCATCCACTTTTCTCTGTCCCATACGTTTCTCATATACCTACGTCAGTGGTTTCTAAATGTTTATCCAAATACATTTAACGGGTGTGTAAACATCCCCTTGTAGAAAGTATCGCTACCAAACAAAGCTTTTATAAAACTTGCCGTCACTGCGAGGTTATAACTGTTTCAGTGTTTACCTCTGAAGCAGAATTCAATTTGTTTGTTTTCATTTCATTAACGTAAAATATAATATTCGTCCTTGGGTACAACAATCGATGCGTACTCGCAGAATATCGAAAAGCTATCGAATGTTCCAGTAATTCAGTGGCCAATGAGTGTAAACCCAAGGTGGTATATTTCACGTCAGGCGTTAGCTTTAGCCGTGGATAGGATGATTATTTGGAGGTAATTAGTGAAAACCCTTGGTTCTCTGGGGTAAGTGAAACAAACCCGGTGTTACAGACATTTTTATTTCACCAGTACTGTAAAAGTTAATATTTACACGATGTGCGTCTTCTACGTCTTCCCGATGACATTTATACAGAAAAAAATTTATAATTCCAACACATGAATTCGTTTCCAAAGAAAACCGTATCTAGCAACGTAAGTTATACAATATAAACTGGGGCGGGAAGTAAAATGCATTTGAAACCTATTGTTACATCTTTTTTACTTTCTCTACTACGTAAAGTGATTAGGGAAATATTGCATTCCATCCCAAAATTCCATACCAAGATATCACCGGAAATGCATATTTTGAAGTTCCCTGAATCTAAATAAAACATTTGTGTTTCTGTCTGTGAACAGCATAACCGAAAAACGAAAAGTCGGATAAATACCAAACTTGGTATTTGATTTTAGTATCTTACAAGAAGGCGACACGAAGATTTTCCAGAAAAACCCCCTACCCCAGACTACCCTTTAGATGGAACATTTTTCAAAAATTTTGGTTTTCTCAAAAATGGCTCTAACAATTTTGATCGAAATGTCATATGTTTAAGATATTTTTATGGTAAATGAAATGTATATTTTGAATTTTCTGGGAATGCCCCCAAAAGTCCTCTTCGTTCTGAATGACTCGTATAATGGTAAACCCTTAGAGATAGAAAACCTTTACCGCACAAAATATAGATATCGTTAAAATGTAGAATTTATGTTCATTTACATTTTTTTTTGTCGAGCGAATGGCACACTTCGATCAGAATAGCTTACGTCATTTAAAACATTATTGTGAACTAACAGCATGATCATCATCTCCTCATAGATAAGGAGATATCTTCTTCCATCTTCTCATCGGTCTTGCAATATTGCTTTTTCCATATAGTTCGTATACATATGTGACTTCGGAATATCGAATTTTATTCATCGTCTGCAATTGTTTTTCTCTGTCTTTCTCTATGCTGCTTTATTTTTTCATCTATAGGACCACTACCTAACTCCTCTCTGATTTCTTCATGTTTATTTTATCCATTATTGTATACTGTTTAATAGCTCTGAGAAACTTCATTTCTGCCTCATTTATTTTATCCCATTTTTTTTCCTTTATAGTCCATGTTTCACAACCACTTATTAGGGTTAGGATTGCCACTGCATTATACAATTTTAAGCTAGTTTCTTATTAATATCCCACAATTATTTGGCGTCTACTTAATTTATTATTTAAATCTTGTCTACATACGCCATATTACGTCCTAAATAATTAATGGTTTATTTATTTTATTACTTTGTTATTAATTAGTGTTTTGGATCTTAGAGCATCATTTCCTTGGAAGGGCCATTACTTTTGTTTAATTGATATCTGGGATCCATATTTCGGTGGCATATATCCTAGTTGAAAAACGTTTTTCGTAAATTATTTTCTGGTTCTTGAATTATTATAATATCGTCAGCATAGAGGGACAGATTCATTGCACTATTAGTGTTTAGTCTGACTCTTGACGGTATTTTTCCTTGTATTTCTCGTACATATATATATCTAATTATTGGAAATGAATTAAATCTAATTAAAGGTGAATGAGCATTTCATACCGCATTCAATATTTTAGGAATCAAAATACACTCACAAAATTTCCCATGCCTCTTTATACGGGGTGTTTCAGTGGGATGTCCCACTTATTAATTGGCTATAACTCTGCGTACTTGCATGACTTTTAAATTTACATACATTCCAATGGTGCACGAAATCAGGAGTTTCAGTAGATGCCAGCAGATGGCAGAATTCCATCGACTTATATACATATCAGTGTTCCGCGTTATCACATAACCTTTAAAATGGGGTACACATTTCAACAGCGTATACTTATTGTAAATTATTGCCTCACCAATTCTGTTACCATCACACAAAGAGCTTACCGACGTGATACGGTGCTCCTGATGGTCCTGATGGAAAGACAGTTCTGAGTTTAGTGGAGAAGCTGGAACTAACTGGTTCATTAGTCAGTGAAAAAGTCTAGCATCATCCACAGCGTTCTGAAGATTGCAATTGCTCCCCATAAATGCCTTTACGCGTCTATCACAAGAGACCGGTTACCTGGTAACGCTGCGCCAAAGAGCAACAAAGCATGCAAAACTCTGCTGACAACAGTACACAAGCTGAAAGAATCCGACAAAATTAAGCGTGTGCGATACTACAATTGGTTCCTGAACTTTGTAGAAAGAAAGCAAGGCATACTGAAAAGGACGTGGTTTACCGATGAAGCCTGGTTTCATCTCACAGGCAACTAAATTCTCAAAACACAAGGATGTGGACATCAGAAAATGTTCATGTGTAACATGAGTCATCACTTCGTCCAGAAAAAGTTTGAGTGTGGTGTGCAATATACTGTCACAGGGTCATTGGACCAATTTTCTTAGACGAAACTGCAAATACAAATGTATACAACATTTTCACGGATTTCGCGGAGCAGCTAGATCAATCGAACTTAGGCAGGGACATTTTCAACAGGATAGCGCCACATGCCACACCTCTAATGAATCCATGGCACACATCAGCAGCTTCTTCGAGAACCGTGTTATCTCTAAAGATTTGTGGCCTCTAAGATCACCGGACTTGACGTCAGCAGAAACAGTCTACAGAAACAGACCACGAACCATCCAGGGTCTCCGGACAAACATCACAGCCAAAATAAAGAATATCGACGTAGATATGCTCAGACGTGTATCTGAAAACATGCTGCAAGAATGTGTCTCCAGTAGGAGGGGGGACACCTCCAGCAGATCCTTTAACTGTCGTTATTTCTCCCAGAGATAGCCGCTCATTTACAATTGGGTACGTTTATTTTGCGTTATTTAGTCAAAGACTAGGTCTAATTACAAAGTGGGACATCCCACTGAAACACCCAGTATCTACATCTTCATAATCGATGTCACCGGGTTCAAATGCTTCTTGAAATACTAAATATCCAATATAATCCAGTAAGAGAATCAAACATTAAGCAATTGACTTAAAGCCTCCTGAATTATATAATCTTACCAAGCCGCTGTATTAGAAAAGCTGTTGAAGTAAAATGAAAAATAAGAGTAAAATGAAGAAGTGATGCAGTAATTTGTATCACAAATTATTTAAATGTAAAGAGTGATTATAGTATGAATATGCATTTTTGTGTGACATTAATTTGGGATATTTGTTTATTGTAATTATTGTTGAGAAGTAAGTTTATACTGCCTTACTGAAACTGACAATAATAGCGTGCAATAATGCAGCGAGGGGGTGAGCTGTTTATCATTATTGGAAACGAGGAAGTTACGTAATGTTGGCGCGTTTTTCTGTAGAAATTGCTGGAACATTTACCTAGAGCATATGTGTTCATAATTTTCATTGGATATAAAAATAGACGCTAATGTTGGCGCGTTTTATTAGCCAATTGCAACTCAGTTATAATCTTTAGGCATATCGGGGTGTACGAGTATAAAAGAGCTAGGTTAGAGGTTCATCAAAATTCTTTGTGCACTACACGTCGCATTTCCGTCAGTTCGTCGAAAATATTTGTATGATACACGTCGCCTTCAGTCCAGCAAAAATATTAACCGTCGGCTATCGGTTCGCAAGTTACGCGTATCAGAGTTATGAAAAATCTCAAGTATTGTAAAGTTAATGATACAAAAAGTTGAAGTACGTGAATTAAGAATAATCGGTAAATAAGTTGTTATAACAGTTTCAGTTTGGCGAGTGTCTAGATCAATGTGTAAATGTGATAGTGAAAGTGTTCGACAATAAAAGTATAAAAGAAATTCTTTCATCAGTGTTATCTTTGGATAAAAGATTCCTTTCCGTTTACACAACCTGTATAAAGAGAAGTGCTCGACCCAAAAAGATCATAGCTAGCCGGAGGACAGTAAACCAAAATTAAATAAAATAACAGTAGCATTCTTTCAAACGAACACTAATATTACCGCAAATTGCTAACACCAGATGGAGCTACAAACCTAACAAAGAATCACGTCACAAAATGGCTTCACCATGTTGAGTAAACACATACACAAATAACATTATAAATTTACCATCGCAAATTGGCTCCCAAACGTGGGGCTCAATAAATAAATAAACAACAACAATAATACCACTACAAATTGGCGCCCAACGTGGGGCTCGACAATAAACAAATTATGAATAACATAAATACCTTCAAATTGGCACCACAACGTGGGGCTACAACAACAAATGTGAAATATAAATAACACAATAAACTACTTCAAATGATAGGAACATAAGTTTAGTAAGCATAATTTCTATTACCAATAATAAGAGTTAGAGGATGGAGAAAGTCTTGTGAATGTAACACATCAGATTTTTTGTACTACTTTTAGTATAATCACTTGACCGTTTGATACAGTAGTTCTGCGTAGCTAAAATTATAACCCTAGGGAAAATAAATATTAATCACAGTAGGAATAGTATTATTAAATAAGACGGGGAAGCGGTGTTACTGTAATTGTGATTATGCGTTGAAAAGACAGTGCCAGCAGCAGACAGGAAACGGGGTTGGTTTTTCTCTCAATTGAGGTCGCCTGAAAAGCAGATGTACGGATAAAGGTCGCATCCAATAAGAAAGAAGGTAGAAATCAGGTGATAGTGAAATGGGGAGATAGGAAATTTGAAATAAAGAAACAGGAGAGTTTAGTGGTCACTTCTTCTTCGTGGTATTTCTATGGAGGTTGTGAAAACGAATGTGTCGGTGGATTGGGGCGATGGTCTGAAGCACAAGAGTAAAGAAATGCGCGTGTGTGTTTGGCGAGGTAATATCAGTAATCATATTTTAAAACGGTGACGGAAAATAAACGGGTAGGAAAATGAATCAGTTGTATTAACCACCAAACCTAAATTCAAAATCTATGATCCATGCAAGTTCCTGAGCTAGCATCGAACCCGGGACCACTCCTGCAAATCTCGTGTCGCCAAATCGGGGCACAGCACCTCCCAGGATACCGCCGCACGTTTCATCTCCGTTAGATATTGCAGTGCTTCTTTTATATTTTGAATTTGCAGATCCCATGTCGCCATATTTACAGCTTGTACCAATCCCCAAAATAGGGAAAAGCTTGAGAATAGGCTTCCTGAATCCTTAATAGATTCAAAGCAGAGATTATAAAAATAAAAATATTAATTTAGAACAGAAAACTATCAAGTCTTTTTACTTTCTCTACTACGTATAGTATTGTATTCCACCCAAGAATTCGATACCGAGATTTCACCGGAAATATATGTTTTGAGACCCCCTGAATCCAAAAAAGCATTTTTGTAAACATGTACGTGCGTGTGTGTGTGTCTGTGAACAGCATAACTCAGAAACGAACCGTTGGATAAACACCAAACTTGGTATTTAGGTTCAGTATCTTCCAGAGTTGCGACACGAAGGTTTTTAAGAAAATCCCTCTACCTCAGATTACCCTTTACATGGGACATTTTTCGAAAATTTTAATTTTCTCAAAAATGGCTCTAACGAGTTTTATTAAAATATCATATGTTTAAGATATTTTCATGACAAATGAAATGTATATCTCGAATTTTCTGGGAATGTCTCCAAAAATATTCTTCATTGTGAACGACTTTTGCATAACTGGTAAACCATAAGTGATAGACAATATTTTACTATACAAAAAATGTAGATCGCTTTGAAGTACACAATTTATGTCCTATACATTTTTGTTGTCGAATGAACCATTTACGAGATATTGCTTGTTATTCCCTTAAATTTTTCAATAATTTTCTCAAATGGGAATTCATTATTCATTTTTTTGTCTTGGATATGCAAAGAGAATGGAGCTGCGCCTAGCAACCAGCTCTTAAGAGATATGTATGTGCTTAAAGGCTACTGTATTTCTATATTGCCCTTGTAAATATATATTCCCCTTACATCTACAAGAAAATTAGCAATAAGATAGAGTCTGCAAATGTTTATCTCGATTAACATGAAGTAGATGGAGAATAACCGTTTGTAAAAATAGTTTGCACAAGAGTAGAGAAAGTCATGTGAGTGTAACAGATCAGATTGTTTGTTTTGTTTACCGTGCTTTAAAGCTATCGACTTAAGTTCGATTCTGATTGGTGAACAAGGTATCAGTCTGAAAGGCGCTCGCGTGTAATTATCAGATAAAGGTGCGGACTGTAGGAGATTTATCTGGCCATTTTAATACGGATCTTAAGAATTGTGGATTAAAGAAAGGTGAACATGAGATTAAGATTACAAAGCAACATGTTGCAGGTATTCTGAAGCGGTGTATAAATGAAAAGAGTTTGGTCATTCCTAGGTGCACGAATAGCGAGAATATAACAAAACAGTGTTAATCTTATCTGTGGTGGGATTGCGTGCTGCCAAAAGAAAACCAGTTGTATAACCACTGGAGAAGCTCATGCCTTCACAAATCATCCTTCACCTTATCACACCATTCTCTCACCTCGGCGTGCCCTTGAACTCTTGGTCTAGATATTCAATCACGGATACCTACCGCGGCAGAAACGGCATCAATTACGAAAAAATGTTTTATAACTGCTAACATTCACATTACCTTCTCTCCTCATTCTTTTAATAAGCTTATTATTCTAGCTTTTTATTTTCTCTAAACCGTGCATAATAGAGAAATTGAAATTGAGTTTTATTTATGGACGCTCTTTAACTGTTGTAGTCCTTAGTGTCCCGTTCTATATTGGGCGTGAAAGACCGGTAATTTTGCTCAGAGACCTCTTTATCAGGCTTGAGGTTCTTTTACGTGCCGTAAATATACGACATGGGACCACCGGCTTTACTTCCCTTCCGGAAGCCATACTAAGGATTTTTACGCCCGAAAAAAAAATCCGTCGTCCTCCGCGGAGTTTGAACCCGCGACCTTACGTACTAGGGGCTAGCACTACCACTGATACCGTTGAACTACTGGAGCACAGATTTGTACATGCTTATCAAGAATTCCGAGATGATCTGGGGATGTTTGAAAGAATTCGAAACTCACAGCAGAGTGTAATGTAGTATTTTATCCTGATGCAACTACGACACTTTTAACATCTCCTTTGACAGAGAAGAGTGTGTAGTTAAACGAAAAGCTTACTTTTCAAATCCATTTGACTAATTATGACGATGTTGCTTAATGAAGTCGGTGGCTGCTTGTAATCACACATTTGCAATTATCTCGCAACCCATGTTTACTGGAATTTTTTGCTTCAACAATCACATATTTTCAACCGTTTCATTTTGCGCTATTAAATATAATATTAATAGAATAAACGTGCTCACATAATTATTTTATATGTGGTTTAAAGGGTGTCTCCAGTAATTTCTACTGGAGCAGAAACAGTGATTTACCTTAATTGTATACCCCAAAACGCTAACTTTAATGTTACCTTCACTTGTTCCAGAGCTGACTGACTCTCTTATAACTTACACCTAGTTGTAGAAGTTATGTTAAAAGACTAAGTGTATTAATTGTTTGCGAACGAGGCTTATACCATTTTAGTTACATACACACTTCAGAGGCTATCCCTCAATTTTTCACTCTGTTTTCCCTTGCCGTGACAGATTTTTGTTTTGATCCGATAATCCTGAAGAGTAATAGAAGAGGAGTTGGTGCTCTGTGATGGATTATATAAGACAGACCCATTATAGCAAGTCGATCACGCAACACAAGACATGGGAGCTTTAATTAAACCGATAGTATCAATTTTAAATCTAGGAAAGCATCTAAATCCATATCATTAACTCCGATTTCCCATAGTCTATGTCCTCTATAGGAATGTTCCAATATAAATCACGTGAAAAATATCTGAAGCATATTTTTCTTCTCGTTGAAGAGATGAAATACATGAATTATGTTTATAAACCGAACCATATTAATTTATCGTATATAAGTAGTAGGACCAACTCTTAGATACTTCGGCTTCTTCAAAGAGCTATTGAGCAATACATTGTTTTACTATTGCTTTGTTTTTATAATATGCATTATTTTGTAATACTACAATTTATTCTGTTTAC
This sequence comes from Deroplatys truncata, assembly GCA_030765065.1. Lineage (NCBI taxonomy): Eukaryota > Metazoa > Arthropoda > Insecta > Mantodea > Mantidae > Deroplatys > Deroplatys truncata. The sequence goes on from CM060980.1 coordinate 164,952,365, forward strand.
ACTTGAGTGTATTAGTTAAGAATTTTTATACTAAAATTAAATTTTATGATTTAATATTATTACTGTTTTTTTGGTTTTGTCATCACAAATATAATGTAGCCATTGTTATTCAATAAAGTTCTGCCCCTAAAGCATAGATTCAACTGGTGCTAGAAATGAGTTATTACTGTTTACATTTTACTTAATATTTAACTTAAAAATCTCATGTGGTACATTCACATGACCTCTCTAATCTCTAGTGGTGATATAAGTTACTCTTACGAAAGTTTATTTTCCTATATTCTTAATTTTAACATTAAAACATCAATGGAATTAATTAAAAGATTCTGGAAACAGCTGCATTACACACTTCGTTATAGATATAAAGGAATGGTGATAGACGCAATTTTAAGAATTGGATGCACTCTGCATACAATTCGAGAAACAACTGCATATCCACAGGACTTGAATGACAAAGCATTGAAGAACTCGAACCATTAATAACGGACATCTCGAAAATGGCTGATGCCACAAATAAGTTATGTGTTTTAAAGAGATCTACATGTTTTGTATATTACGTTTTCGTCTATAGCGTAACTTTTACAACTTATACAAGATTATACAACATTTCGTCCTAATGAAGATGACTTCAAAGGCTACTCCCAAACAATTCAGAGTATACATTTTATTTGTAACATAAACATATTTAATATATGTCATTTAATCAAAATCGTTATAGCAAGTTTTACTACAAAAGCATTCGAAAGGTCTTCCATGTAAAGGGTAATTTGGTGTCGGTCGATTTTCTTGAATGTCGTGTCGCATCTTCGGAAGGTATTGAACCTAAATACTAAGTTTGGTATTAATTCGATTTCTGGTTTTTTATATTCCCTACTACATATAGTAAGTACGGGAAGCATTACATTCCATTAAAAATTCAATACCGAAATTTTACAGGAAATGAATGTTTTGAGGCGCACTGAATGCATATAAATCACTTTTGGAAACATGTTCATCTATGTGTCTGTCTGCGTGTTTGTCGGTCTCCTTTAAAACGTTGTTTTTTATTCTTGGTTTTGCAGAAAGTTGTAATAAACCATATGTAGTAATGATGTAATACGTTTTAATTATAACGAGAAATTTATGAGTGATTAATTCGCGATAAACTTAATTATAGAAAATCGAAACTCTGGAATTTCACTTGTCTGTTTCTGGATTGAAACAAAGTATGAATTGTTGCCCTTTGTGGTCTAGGCGTACCGTGATAGCCTCTGTTTCCCGAGGTCGTGACTTCAGACCCACCAATGGCGATGGATTTTTTTCAAGCATAAAAATCCTTACCAAGGCTTACTTCGAAAGGTAAGTGCAGTCGTAGGTTAACGGTACGTTTAAAAAATCCCAAGCGTAATAAAGGGGCTTCCGAGAAAATTTTCCAGGTTTCACGCCCAATATAGAATAGAGCGCTAAGTTGTTAAACATGGTCCATAAATAAAACTATATATAAAGTATTGAATAAACAATTTCATAGAAACACTAATTTAAATTCAACTTAAATCCGCCCTGTATTTGTATTGTGCTTGTAGTTTCTTCTATTCACTTGATGGCAGAAGTATGACGCGAATTTGGTTACCTTACTGTAAGCGATATAGTCTGTCTGGCATTTCAGGGAGTCTTTAACTATTTTGAGTGGAAGGCAATAACTTTATACGACCTTTATGTCAGATCATATTGTGAATCTAATCTCTGCTAATGATCACAGAATGGTTGAAATATAAACGGGTTTCCAATGTAAAAGACATTGCATAACCATGATGTCAGGAAATCTGTTTATACCCCATGTCTTCCTTTTATGACTTGTTTTGAGAGAAAGTTAGTCAAAATAATGTAATTTATTTAACCCGCGACCTCGGGAACTAGAGCCTAGCATGGTGCACCTACACCACGTAGGACGACTGGCCTCTTCACGCCGGACAGTTCACTTCACTCCACTCGGAGTCGAACACAAGACCTCCAAAAACCATCACTCCGCAGTAATACGGCGGAGCGACTGTCGTCACCAATTCGCTTGGAGAATCGCTCGTAGGATCAGAAGCACAATCGCTAACTGACTCGCACACTGACTCAACAACTCCGTTGCACTCGATCCTCTCGACTGCGCGAGAACGCTCGCTTATATAGGCATTGGAATTTTCTACAGAAGGTTCTTGAACATTCTAGGACTATTTTAACACACCTTCTGAGGAGAAGGAGAAGAATCTCCGGAACTCCCGATAGCGCGCCCGATGATTATGCTGCCAAGCGTGGTTAACTTGTTTCCTCCGACCGCTCGGCGCCGACCTCCCGATAACGTTTGTCCATAGCTAAGGCGCTCTAAAGAGTCTTTATAGTGCGCTAGCCATAGCCATTGCGTCACAATATTTACTTATTATTTAATCCATGAAGCAGCTGAATATGAGCCCAAGTTATTGATTTCTTTAACGTCAACAACCAGGAATGGATCGCTACTTTACCGCCAAGGTTTATATTCATGACCTTGCTACTGGAACCACCATGTTCAACAGCTGTTAGTGAAATGTGACTTTGTTGTTAAACTATTTCTATTATTAATTGTCGCCGAAAAAAAATCGTATGCAATACACATGCGCGTAGCACTTGGAGAACTTGCGAATTAGAAAATACACGACTTCGTATCATATTTTTAAACTCTTTCTCGTTCTACAACGACGTACCTAATACTTTTTAATCGCAATATATTCTTTGTTTACATGTTTTAATAAAATGGGTTATTCTATACCCATTTTGTTCAGAAAGGTTCACTGTTCAAATTGCAAATTTTTGACTACGCTCACAATCCAAAGGCTATTTTTCATTATCGTACTTAAGTCATACACCTGAAATAGTTGTTCACAATATGGCTGGCAGATTTCATAAAACTAAATTAGTACTGCAATATGTTTATATCACATACTTCATAGCAAATACTACTGGGTGTATTAAATCGCTGTACAACTGAATGGTGCACATTTCGCAGCGGTATTCCGCAACTGACCTCATTTTGGAAAGAGTGACCCCATGATTATTGCATGGATCATAAAGGCTGGGAGAGCTGAAAACTTCCAGTTCGTCCTTTGGGAATCGAATCAGCACCAATCGATTTGTGGTGCGTGGCCTAATTGAGTGGTCCATCCCAATGCCGTTGGACAAGTCTATTCAAGATGTATTTAAGTTGGGAAGTACACATACCAAACGTAACCATATTTTTTGCCATTGGGGATAAGATACAACTCGTTTATGTAAAGCAAAATAAACCATTTGCTCTCAGAATATATCCTGTTACCAGAAGTAAAATCTTAGGGCTTTGAATTACACCTTTTAAATATACCTCAGCAGAACATTTTATATTTTTTTATCTCTTCAGCTAAGTGGGAAGGCTCTGCATTCGGGAGGTCGTAGGTTCGATTTCCGTGGCCAACCTTCCTGAACCTCGGGTTTCTTCGGGTTTCCTAGGGATTGTCAGTCGAATGATCCTAGCAAGGATCATTACATCCCTCCATTTCATTTCCATTCTCATTTCACTTCATCATTCATCTGTTTTGTCTCTTTTAGTGTTGCAAGTGTCGGCGAGAAGTCTTGGCGTGTCATGGTAGGAGAAAAGGATACTCTGAGGAAACCTTAATCACCTGGACTGCGAGCGGTGTCCGGATCTTGGCCCTCCCCAGGGGATGTGTAAGCCCACAGGAGGGAGGGGGCGGCTGCTCCAGCCAGCGCCCGGGGAGTTCATATCTTTAAATTGTAGGGCCCCTGCCCTCTGCCTGTCGCATCTGTCCTCTGTCTCCTTTCACCTCATTCTTCCCTCCTGGGGGCGTCCCGTTAGTGGTCTAGGCACAAAAAGTCCGCAAAGGTCTAGGTGTTGGGTTCACCTTCCTCTGCCCTATCCTATCACCACTTATATCCTTATAAAGACGTAGGGCATATTTGTTAAGTGGTTTCTAAATTGTGCATTTGTGGTTTCCTAGTATGTGTGTGAGTTACATTTGTGCAAAATACGTCGTATAAAATGACATATACACAATGATACGCAATTTAAGAATGCTTTTGCTAATAGGAATAAAAGCCCTGCTTGCAAAATAACATTTTACTTCGCATTATAATATAGATACTATCATTATAGGTAATCCTACACAGGGTACAAATTTAGGTATCTTGATGTAACTCGTAACCTCGCGTGGAACTTATTAAGATTATTCCTAGAATAAAATGTATAATTATATAAATATTAAAGGCTTTCTTACTTGTGTTGTTTAAAATCAAATCACCATTGTTTCAGCTGTCAGATCATGGTATATTTACTGTATGAATGGACAATTGAATGTGTTATTGATTATTAACTAAAGCTACTGGGGCGGTGCTGAGCACACCACATGGTTTGACTATAGAATGTTCTCCGAGGTGATTACAAAAGCAACAACCTGGAAGAGCTGACGTACAGGCCAACCTTTGCTCCATAAAAGTCAAGGCAGTACTGTGGTTGACTCAGGAGAATGTCTTTGTCCTTGAACTGCAAGCGTGCTGTGGACTAGGGAGCTTCTTTCCTAAGATGCAAATGTGTTAACACCAGAAGTTCAGAAGTATTGTCAACAATTGCAGCTTTACATGTGCATGGTCATGATTATACTTTTTTTTCATGTATGCAACTTTTACTGGTTTACTTATTGAAAGTATGATCATAATTTTTGTTCGATGCGATAGTATAATGATGCTAATTTGCATAATATGTATTGCTCCGGGAAAGAAAGGATAGATACCTTTGAAACAGGGCGAAGAAAAATACAGCGGAGGCTCAAGTTGGCTTACATCAACCACAAGGTCATAGATAATCTCCTAAGTCAAGCACAGTAGTAAACAATCAAGAGGAGCGACCACAACACTATGAGACAGGCTGACCAGGGCTAAGTCGCAACCAAACTGAATGTTCGCTGCATGTCTTCAACTTGCGCAGGCGTGCTGATGATAGAACTTCCAATTCTGTCAGCTCTCAGTACAAGTCATTTCAACAAACTGTTTAGTTGAGAATCCTCGTCTTTTGTTCTGCAAAACAGAATGAAAGTACGCCAGTGAAAGAATTTGCATAATGGGTACTGTTCATCTTAATTGGATTTTCATAGACTTTATTAGAAAACTGATATAATTTATGTGTTATAATCACATGACTTTACTCTATCCTTTGGTGCAGTATTTTTAACACATAAATGATTTCAGTCAAATTATACAATACGTAAATTCAATAACAGCCCGCCTTGAAACAATATGTGTATGTAACAATAATTTGTAAAATGTATATAACAGTCATTGCATGTGCTTATATTATTCTATACACATTCAATAATGTTATGTGGATGTATTAAGTAATTTAATAATGTAGGAGCTGTGAGAATAATAAGTTAAAGGTTGCTAACAATGAGATAACTTTGAGGCAATGATGAGTTTGAGAGTTTAACAGAATTACTTGTGGTTCTTGGAGTAACAATAATGTAATTTTAGTGATACTTTATAAAAATAGCCAATTAACAGCTACAAAAAGCTTTAGTTAAATGCAGGTATTCTATTGGAGTAGGATTAGCCAATCAGAGACTTAAAATACAGAAATTTATAAGTTTGGGCGCTAGAAACCTTGTGAGTTGCCTGCAGATAGAGTTACTAACCAGACGCAAAATAAAGTCCTCGAGAAATTAATTACGGATTCGTGTTAGACGAAAATAGTATACGTGTTAAAAAGTGCAAGTATGAAATAAAAGAGTCTCACCGCTCTCTCTATATCAGTGAAGTGCTATTTAATTTGTGTCAAGGATAAATAAAAATGAGTGAATTAAAGCTTAAAATCTGTGTAAGCCTACATTCTTGTCATATTACGCCCTGCTAAGACTTCCATGTTTCTAACAAATACTGACGCAACCGAGGCAAACAAATATTAAATATTTAAAGAAACATTCTTTTAAATTTGGGGATAATCAAATATGTTTTTCAAATTGACGCCCAAAGCGTGATGCAATCAACGTAAATACTACTAAATAATCTTATTCACCTTTAGCGCTTACTTATGGGTATACACATTATTCTTACAAAAGTAATTTTTTCTATATTCTTCATTTAAATACAGATAAAACTTTCCGGAAAGAGCAGCACTATGCATTTCGTTACAGTTATAAAGGGAATAGCGACATTGAAATATATTAGAACTGGACGCTAAACGTTGGCCTTAAAATTTCATACGCTTTCCACGCAGTCGCGAGAAGCAACTGAAACTTGAAAGGACTTTAAAGAGTTCGAACCATTAATAACGGATACCTCGAAAATGGCTGATGCCCCCAAAAAGTTATTGGTAAATAAACTGTGTGCCTTAAAAAGATCTACATGTCTTGTGTAGTACGCTTTCGTCTATCTCTTAACGTTTACAAGTTATACAACATTTACAAAATTCTTTCCAGGTGAAGGGGACTTCAAAGGATATATACACTCTTTTTAATTGTAAATGTATTTAATATATCGTATTTTAAACAAAGTTGTTGGAGTCATTCTTTGGAAAAAAAAAAGTCGAAAAAACTTCCGTGTAAAGTGAAAATATTTGTGTTGCATGTTTATAATATGCTGAACCGAAATGCGAAGTTAGGTTTAAATGAAACTTTTTTTGTTATCCTGATCACACACAGACATACATGCGTGGATGTTTTTCTAAGAATGATTTTTTATTCACGGGCCCTTAAAACATGTATTTCAGGTGAGATCTCGGAATCGCATTTTTAGGTGGAATGCAATACCACTCTACCTATTATGTACGTGATAGAGAGAGTAATAAACCAGTTTTTATGGCGTTTCTTCATGGTTTTCATTGTAGTGAAAAAAAGAACAGCAATTGAAAAGCTTGCAATTTCTTTTTCCTAAAGTATTTAAAAAGTGAGGATAGTAAAATGGTACGGCAAGATTGAATGCATACAGTCACTATTGCCCTTTGGATTGTAAATTGTAAACTTAAAGGCCTGTGGTCTTTAAAAAAAATATCTCATAATATGAAATTGAGGTTTTCAGGTATGTTGCTTAACAAAGAAATCTTTGTTAGTTTAAAAGCTTGAGTACTAAAACAAAATAAAATTGTGAAAAGCAAAGAGCTTTCCAACTAATGAAAATCTTCCTTCATATATCAAGGCAGGATCATTTCTGTTCCTTTTAAACCCATTTAGATATCAGGTTGAACTAGTAAGACATGTACATCTTGTTTATCTGTTTTAAGGTTACTTTACTAATCTATATAAGGACGAGTTTTAGGTCCACCTTCAGGGGTGATTCCTGACTGGAAATGGGCACGAAAGTTCATATCACCTTGTGTCCGGAAATGTGTAGTTTCCACGGTAGATGGCACTGACGATAATTATTCTCTCTAACTTGCAGTTTGCGTTTTGTTTGGTGCGGATAGTTTGATTTAAGCAGCGTAGAAGTACAACGGTTCGGTATTCATTCCAGAAACAAGCCGAGATAGTGTATGGCCAAGTAGGTGGAATCGATCAAGAGGCAGCACGGCTGTACCCTGACAGACAGCACCATCTACACCACACAACATTTGAAGCAAATTTTCGGCGTTTGTGTGAGCATGAGTTCATTGAGACAGACGGACGTTAAGGGCTGCCGCGGACTGTACGTATACCAGATGTGGAGGAACATGTTCTCCTTGATATGAGAACATCTAAGTCACAGGACGGTTATCTGAAACCTATATGACAACCACTTTTATCCCTATCACCTCAAACGTGTGCAGGAATTATCACCGGAGTTTCTCCGTGGGAAATATCCTACGATGGTTTGTGCAATAGGCTGTCACTTATGGGATTTCGTCTTCAGTCATCTTCACCGACGAAGTGACCTTTGGTAGAGATGGCATCATTAACCTGCACTATCGTCATCTGTGGACTACAGAATATCCTCACGGAATGATTGAAGCGTCTCATCAGTAGTGGTTCAGCATCAATGTATGGGCAGGGATTATTGGCAACCGCCTACTTGGACCAGTTCTTCTTCCATACCCCTGAACGGAGAAACGTATCTAGACTTCCTGCAAAATCCTCTGCCCCCAGTCCTGGAGAATGTATCTTTGTCAATAAGACAGACATGTGACTGCAGTAAGATGGAGCTCCGCATTAATGTTCGCTTATACCTCAAAATCTTTTGCAGACTTTGGATAGGGCATGGAGGCCCTGTTGCATGGCCTGCCCGATCACCGGACTTAAATCCCTTGGACTTTTACTTGTGGGGGAATCTGGAAGGCATCGTGTATGGTTTGCCTGTTTCTAATATCCAGGCCCTTCAGTAGCGTGTTCACGTAACCTGTGATGATATTTGAATACAGCCCGGAACATTCGAATGAGTGAGGCAATCCATGGGAGGACACTTTGAATAGCTCTTGTGACATGGATGGAACTCAGGTCATGTACTGTGTGCCAGGGCTCTTTGATGCCGTTCTTCAGTACCATCTACCATGAAAATTATGCATTTCCAGACATAAGGTGATATTGTGACGTGTTGGTAGCACTGGGAATGCTAGTGTTGTCAACACGATAGGATGTTACGTATTTTAAAAGGGAGGGTATAACGTGTGATTTGCGGCAAGGTCAGGAAGTTTCTCTCTCTTTGTGTCTGGCAACGGAAGAGATAGCACGTGGAAGGCATGTAGGTCCTCGTGGAAGCAAATACAAAATGTAATCTGTGAATTCGGTGGAATATAGTAGCCATCCCAAATTGAGTAAGGTGTGATTATTTGAACAGGTAAACCTATTCCTTAATCCTGCAGTTTAGGTGTATTTTAAATTCATTTTAGGCTCGCCCCCGTCGGCCTCGTATTAATGTGAGAAGTAAAGTAAATTCCCAGGTACCTTTCTGCTCCACCATGTAAAGTTTTTATATTAATATGTGAGGTTACGACAATATGAACCTTTGTGCTACATTTCCAGCCAGGAATTCCCCCTGAAATTTGTCTGTGGACTTCAAACTCATCCTGATTAGCCATGGCATCCAGAGTTATAGCTCCAGTTGGCAGAATAAACACCGTATAGTATATAAATGTTATGCGAAGGCAGTTAGGAGTGCATGCCAAAAGTCTTCCTGGGTTTTGTCTTTCTTGGGATCAATCATTTAAGGTACCTTTAGATATTGTGCTCGTTATCATTCTTCCACATGCTGTTTTTTCAAGATTCCTTTGTATTTTGTTATTTATTTGTTTATTGAAAGTTCAAGAATAGCAATAACAATTCTCAGTATTTACGGGCTGCTATCAGGACAGAGTTGAGACAGACAAATTATAAATAAATACTCTAATTCAGAAGCATTAATAAAACAATGTTGAGTGCTTAAATATTTAACTGCTGTCTTATATCACTATTTCGTTTTCTGTCCATTGTTGTATATCCTGCTGTTGATCTAAGGAATTGCAATTCCGATGCTTGTACGTTAGCTTTATACTTGGTGTTTGTGGTTCATATTTCTGAGCCATAGGCAATGACAGGTATTGGACTGTTTTATATACTTTCATTATTGAGTCTTTTCTAGCCTTATTACTTTCTCTACCACGTACATATTAGGCAGAGAAGGTATTGAATACCCCTACCTTTTACATGGAAGTTTTTTTCGAAAATTTTATTTTCTAAAAACATGGCACTAACGATTTAGATTGAAATACCACATATTATAGATATTTACATCACAAATAAAATGTATATCTTCAATTTTCTGGGAATAGCCTTAAAAGTCCTTTTCATTTGGAAATAATTTCATATAATCTTGTATAACTAGTAACAGTTAAGCGATAGACGAAAACGTACTACACAAGAAGTGTAGATCTCTGTGAAACACACAATTTATTTGGAATAATTTCTTTGTTGCATCAGCTATTTCCGAGATATCCGTTATTAATGGTCCAATTTACATTCCTGGGTCAACCTTTAAAGTCAGTTCAACACTCAGTTGTTTCTCGCGATTGCATGGAGGCAATATTCAATTTTAAGTCCAGCATATAGCGTCTAGTTCTTAAACGTTCCACTATCGCTGTTCCTTTTGTACCTTTAACGAAATGTAGCTTGTTACTTTATCGGCAAAGGCTTATTTGGATTGAAATAAAGTGGGCAGAAAAACAAGGTTTAGTAGGAACAGTTTGTGTAGCCACTAATAAGCGATAGAGAGTGGAGAAAGTCATATGAGCGTAGCGCATCAGATTTTGTTTATGAAGAATCTTTTTAAGAACATAATTTATTGGAATCTGACTGCATTGATTAAAAACGCCACTGCATATTCTAATAATCACTGCATACTGTAATATTATGGTTCAGTAATAATGTGACCTTTTATTGGATAAAATCGCATCCTTGCGAGCCTGTTATAAGATAAACGATCGTCATTGGTCGAAATTTACTGCTAAATATTATCGGTAAGTATCAAAAATGCAGCGGTTAATGGAATAGCAGGTGTAAGTTCAGTGTTCTAACGCTACATTTTGCAAAGCAATGTTTTTTTCGCTAATCATATACCCTTTAAAAATAACACTCTTACTTTTACCTCACTCTAACGTTCAGGACATTTTGTAGGGAGCACTAGGTCTTTACTTCAGGAAGAGGAATAACAGTCAGTGAATGTGACGTTTGAATTGATCATCTTAAGCACTCTTATCCTACCCTGCCCCACCAGTATTGTGTTTCTAGGGGGTAATAACTCCGGCACGGTTGATAGAACTCCTTGCAGGGACTTCAGTTTCTGAAGCGTAAGTAAACAGCTGACCTCGCCATTGATCGAGCACTGTTCACTTAACATGTGACTGACTCAGCAAATACGTTCAGACTACGCGAACTGCATGCCGGGACAAAGGGTTTGTTCCACAAACGAATAAGTCAAACACAGAACATAGCTGGAAATAGTACACATGTACATTCTAACTGATAATGGAAATATTACGGCAAAGGAGTAAATGACACCGTATATTTCTATTTGTCATTTATGTGTCACTTTCGATGTCGTTTACGTTTAGATTGACTTTTAAATCAACCGGCGTACCAAACAACCTGTCTAATGTAAAGTTCTCAGAAAATGTGCTTTTGTAGCTTTACTAGATGTCTTATAATGTGTATTAAGGACATATTTATACTCGACAACATTGAAATAGCGCAACGCTTAGATAGATAAATTTGTGTTTAAGAGCCCTCAACTGCAAGAGCATTAGCATCCTTAGAAATGCAGATCATGCCGAAGACCAGAGTAGAAATTCGATACAAAAAACATGACAGAGATAAAGATCAATACAAAAATCATAAATGAAAAAAGTTTATCTGTACATCTTTTATATACAATCCTTTTTTACAATGTTCCACTTGCAAACTAACTTAACCCGTTACAAATTCTCTTGCCAGGTATGTTCTACCTATACTGCTCATTTTGCCTGACCTTATGGCTCAGCTGACTAGCCCTTGCTACACTTAATCACCTATGATCCATCCTCCCCCTCTCCGTTTGCCCTTCAACCCTTCTTATCTCTCTTAATTTTCTAATCCATTTCACTTTTACTTTCTTTAAGAACTCCCCATATTCTCATTTTTCCTTTCTTCTTTCATTGTCAACATTTTAATGACTACTATTTTTCCATCCATTTCTTCAGATTTTTCTCGCATACTTTTTGTCTCCATTCTACTAATTCTTTGCATTCTGTCATATAATGCTCTGTACCTTCACTGCCGCCTCACAGTTCCCAAATTCCGCTTTTTCTGCCCCTTAGCCCTCTCAGGTACATTGATCCTGTTATCATCCATGAAAACGATTCCTTTTCCACTCTGTTACAATAATCCACGTACCCTTCTCCTCCCCATTTCCTTTTTACTAACCTATAGAATCCTGTGATTTTTTATTGTCTAAGCATCGCCAAATCTCTTGTTTCTATGTCCACCACTCTGTTTTCTACTGTTATACAGAAGCCGTTGCTATTTTTCCTCCTCCTCTCAAAATATATCCTATTTATATCTTCTTCATAATGTTTTTCTACTCCTCTCCACCAGATATTTTTATTCTTCGTACTTTGTTGTTGTTCCATACATATCGGTAGCGGTAGCAACTGAGCAATAGGTACAGGTACCGGACGGAGGGTTGGCGGATATGCAGGAACTTCCGGGCTTCCGAGAACGATACCTGCTCCCTAACCCGGATCTTTTGGATCGCTCCTTCCTCCCTAAAAGGGGGCATTCTCGAGAACTTGATGGATGTTTACCGCAGTAGTTGACGCATTTTTGAACTGATGTACATATTCCATCGTGTGAGATGTCTCCATAATTAACACACGTAGATTCGAATCCCAGGTGTGTTCCAAATCGTTGACACTTATAGCCTGGTTCGGGATACATAACCTGATATCCTGCCTTAATCTTTTGAGGGATATCTTCCGTTAAAAGGCATAGAATAGGGTAAGAGTGGGCATGAATTCAACTTCTTTCTTCCGCCGGACGCGATATACAGATGTCACACCTTGAATCTCGTAGTTGGATTGGGGGTTTACGACACAGCGCGAGGAGTTCATGGTCTTGTGCATCTCCATTTGTGTAGGATAGCTTGCTAACATATTTACTTTCAGTATAATTGCTACCTGGGATGCTGAATATGCATCCACGAGCGTGCCATTACGAGTTCTAATATAGGATTTTACAGGACCGGCAAATTCATTGAATAACGAATGGACACACCGATGAAGATTTCCTTCGTTCCTATTTTCCAACAGTTATTAAGTAGCGAGGAACACAACACTCGACTACTTCTTTTCTATTAACGTTTACTTTTTTTAAAAAAAATTGTTATTCACGGCAATTCCAGCATATCAAATACCTCAGAGGGCATGCTCACATCCGGAACGGAACTCTCTTAGGTGAGAGTCCTGGTCTGGACCTTGCTCACCCAAGGGTGTCACCTCCCAAAGGATAGATGAACCCCAGCTTATGCAATGGTCTCTCCCCAGGACTGACCTTTATCAGCGAATACGAACATAGTCCTATATGATACTCAGGGACTGAGAATTACGCGTTACCTAGTCACCACTTGCGACTCCCATTCCCAACTGTCTCACCTCCCAAAAGATAGAGGAACCCAATCGCTGTCAGGAGTGTAACAGCTTATGCAATGGCCCCTCCCCGGGATTGACTTTTATCAGCGGATACGAACATACTTCTACATAATATTCAGGGACTGGGAATTACGCTTTACCCAGTCACCACTTGCGACTCCCCTCCCACTCAGCATTATCCCTCAGACAGTGTTCAGGGAGGTAACTGCTAGTTGATGAAACGTGCTTGTGGACAAAAGTTGATTGGGCGTTTGGCATAAGCACCCTCACCTCTTAGAGGGACCCATTCAGTAGTGTGTCTCTGGATATAGGGAGTGCCAATCCCGCAATTACCGTGGTAGGCTTCTGAAAGCGGGGAAGGCAACCCTTAATTGTAGCTAGTGCTAAAATTTTTAAATGGAATGTTTCCAATTTACTTTCTAGCGGTTAGTTTTAAAAGTCTAATCTGTTGCATTCATTTTAATTTCTCTATCTACTATACTTTGTATTCTTTATAATATCCACCTCATTTTAATTGAGATAATGTTTCTTGTTAAGTCTCATTACTCATTTCCTCGTAGGTACAATAGAAATACAGGAGACCATAGCGACAGGCAGAACCTTATAAGCAGGTCCGATATGCTGGCTTGAGATTCAATAGTTTTTGCACTGCATCACATCAACGGTGCCCATCCGTCTGGGTGGCTCAGTTGGTTAGGCGCTGGCCTTCTGATGCCTGGGTCGCGGGTTAAAACCCAACCCAACCAATGGTTTTTAAATGTGCTTAAAAGCGACAGCCCTATCAGTAGATTTACTTACATATAAAAGAGCTCCTTCGGGACGAAATTCTGGCACACCGGCGGCGCTGATAGGATCCCGGAGATTGACAGTGTCCTCAAAAAATCGAAGGATTTATTTCAATGGTATCCCAGTACGTAAAGGAATTAGTGCCCAAAAACTCAAAATAATAACAAATACCTCGGAAATAGTCAGTGGTAGAAAAATGTGTTACGCACAAACTGCATGTTTTAAATATATTTATATCTTTGTGTGGTAGGAATTTGTATACTTTTATGGCTTACCAGTTAAACAAACGACACAGAATTCATTGCAAATGAAAATGAATTCACAGGCTATTCCCAAAATTCAAGATAAAATTATATTTGTTACGGAAATATCTTAGTTATATGGTGTATTAATCACAATCGTTATAGACATTTATGAGAAAATAAAACATAATAAACATTTTTCCATGCTAACAGTAGTTTTGAGTGGGGATCTTCTTAAAACCCTTCGTGTTACATCCTTGAATGATACCAAACTTCAATGCAAAGTTTTATATTTAATCGACTTTTTGACATTAGAGTTACGCTGTTCATGGCGGCACACACACGCGCGCGCGCTTGCAAATAGGAAGGTAGGTAAATAGGTGAACCATTTCATTCATCCTTCACTTCGTTTTGTCTGTTTTAGTTGGAAGTGTCAGCGATGGAGATTCCAATGCAGCGTGGCAGGGGAAGAGAATCTCTCTGTGAAACTCTCCCCCACTCAGTCTTGCGAGTTGCCTGGGTATAAGGACCCTTGGGGACGTTGGACTCCATGTGGGGCGGGGTCCCCGGTCTGCCTGCCCGTCTGCCGGTGCGTTTATGTCTGCAAACTTTAAGGATCCGGTTGCTCCTAGTTCCGGCTGCCCGATGTCTTCCTTCACCTCATCCCTTCCATCTGGGAGAGACCACCCTCGTGGTGGCGTACGATAAACTATCCGGACACCATGGATTAGTGCCGCCTCCCTCCGCTTCTCATTGCGTTTAATTCCAACACACACGGACTTTTTTATAAATATGCTTTTATTGATACAGGGCTTCAAAACATACATTTCCGATGAAATCTTGATATCGACCTTTCGTCTGGAATGCAATACTTTCACACTGCGGACGGGTTAACGCAGGGCTCGGCGAAAGTATGCAGATAGGAGTGGAGTTGGAATTATACCACGTAAGAATACGAAGTTTAAGGAAGATAACAATGAAGAGCAAAAATGTACGCTAATGGCAATAACCCAAATGTGGCTATAACCGGTGGTAACTGTTTTATTAGTAATTAGAGGTGTATAGAGGAAAAAGGGCCCGACGGAACTGGATCAAGTATTGTAGATAACTGAGCTAGAGGCATTGGATAACAATGCAGAACAACTAAGCGAAGCGTTGTAAACGCTAAAAGGGTAGGTGGACCAGAATCAGACGAATACAGAAAGAGAATGGGACAAAGAAGTGAAATTTTGAAGCCGAACTATGCAGAATAAACGTGGCAGTGTTTGGAGTAAAGGAGGAGAGAAATAAAAAACTTGCTGAAAATGTGGATGAGATATAGAGAAGCTGTTCGAAATTATTGCTCGTAAGTGGTAGAGCAAATAAAAAAAATAGAAAAAAATCTGTTTTTTGACACACTTTTCCTATATATACCCTTAAGTCTATATAGGAAGCCACACGGAACCCAAGCCTCCTTTGAAACCAAGGGGAGAGGGTGTCAAGCGAGCGACCTCCCAACCCCGAGAGTTTTTCCTTTGAGCCGGCAACTAAAATTTTATTTCTCCACACCCATTACATGGGCGGAAGTGCATATGCTACATACGTGCGTCAACCCCAAAAGGGAAAGACTACCGAAATTTGGTGGGGCCGGAAGCAGCCTAGCACACCGTCCACTAGCTATCCAGGGCGGTACCGAAGGACCTTAATGCGTCTCAGAACCCCGCTAGGGTGAAAAAACCAGCTAGTCGTACCCGATCTTCCATGGGTATCAGGAAAACCACTGTCCCGCCGAGTTCAGCCCAATCCAAACAGCTTCATATCGGGAAGGACTCGAACGTACGCCTCAGCGTACTTCTAGTAACGTCAGAAGTACCACGAATGCAGCTCACACACCATAGCAGCTGAAGGGGTGGGATACACCTACGGGGCCTTAAGTGTATAACAGAATATCAGAACTGGGCGAAATAGCTCAGGTGGTAACGCGTGACCCACATTCGAGATATTCCGGTTTCAAATCCCGTGGGCTGACCAATCTGAATGGGATTATGTAACAACTGGATAATTTGATTTATGACAAAAGATAATATTTCTTGCACTAACTGTAAACGTAAAACACGAAAGTTATATTAAGGGTTTGGGTCGAAGTTGTATATTTTGCTGTATTGTTATCTGCCCACGTAGGAGTTCTATTGTAGTTCAACTGTTGGGTGGCCGAATTTGAAGTAGTTGCAACCCCAGTGTGGTAAAATGTTTCCGGTAGCCTTCGTCCAAAAATGTTTAAAAAAGTATTAACTTTGTAATTTTGACTGTTTCTTTGAATATTATATACTTATGTTTGCCTCAGCTGCGTAAGTATTATTTTTAGAGACATGAGTTTCCTAATAC
Organism: Deroplatys truncata; assembly: GCA_030765065.1. NCBI lineage: Eukaryota > Metazoa > Arthropoda > Insecta > Mantodea > Mantidae > Deroplatys > Deroplatys truncata. The sequence goes on from CM060980.1 coordinate 164,968,865, forward strand.
GGCGTGATGCGGCTGAAGAATGTAGGCTTACACAGATGATAATTTTTAATTCACTCCTTTTTATTAATCCTTGACACGATTTTAAGAACACTTCACTGATATAGAGAGCTGTTAATTACTTGCAGTTTTTAACACTTAAACTATCTTCGTCTCACACGAATACGTATTAAATTTTTCGAGGACACATCTCGTGTCCAGTTAGGAACACTGTCTACAACCAACGCGTCCTCTTATGAGCGCTGTCTACAAGCAACTGACTTGATTTCTACCGCCTAAATTTGTAAATTTATGTCTCTGATTGGCTAATCCTAATCCAATAAAATACTTTTATTTAACTTAAGCTTTTTTTCTGGTTGTTGATTGGCTATTTTATAAACTGTCTCAAAAGTTACATTATTGTTGCTCCAAGAATGACTAGTAGTATTATAAAACTTTCAAGTTCACTGTTGCCTCAAGACTACCTTATTGTTACCTCATTGTTAGCAACTTTTAACCTATTATTCTCACAGCTCCTACATTATTAAACTACGAAATACATTCACATAACATTACTGCACATTTATACAATAATATAGACATATACAATGACTGTAACATACACCTTTTATATATTGTTACATATACATATTGCTTTAAGGCGAGCTGTTATTACATAATTTGACTAAAATCATTCAAGTGTTAAAAATACTGCCTCAGGGTGCAACACTTTGTGTAGGCTTAGCATTATAAGTCGGTTTCTGTGGTATGGTTGTTACCATGCTCTAGCTCCCGAGATCGCGGGTTCAAATCCGCGGAGGGCGTTGGATTTTTTCGGCGATAAAAATCCCTAGCATGCCTTCCTACAGGCACTACAGTGCCATTTAAATAATCTGAGACTCCTGACATTTCCTAAGGGGAGAAGTGGCAGAGCTGCGTATGTCACGTTGTATTAGAGCATTGTCAGCTGTTAAATAACGCGCCGAATAGCAAACAGCTCGCTGGGACGTAACGCTAGTGAGCAGTAGTAAACCACACCGACATGCTAACGTGACCCCCCAAAGTTCAGCTTGTAGGCAAAGGTAAAGGAGGGTATTGACACCTTACTGGTGACAGCGAATGGGACGTTGCCATGGAAAAAGAATCTGATGTGTTACACTCACATTACTTTCTCTACTTCTGTACAAACTATTTTTGCAAACGCTTATTCCCCATATGCTTCATGTTAATCGAGATATCGAGATGTTAATCTTATTGCTAATTTTCTAGTAAATGCAAGGGGAATTGGTAGGCTTTAAGCGATACTCAAATATTTTAAGAGCTGGTTGCTATGTGGAGTATTCCATTCTCTTTGCATTACTAGGACAAAAAAAATGAATACCGAATTTGAGAAAAAGGATAAGTATTGGAAAATTTAAGCGAATAACAAGCAATATCTCGAAAATGATTCACTCAACAAACAAAAAATGTATATGACATAAATTGTGTATTTTAACGCGATCTACATTACTTGTGTAGTAAAATTTTGTCTATCTCTTATGGTTTACCAGTTATGCAAAAGTCGTTCACAACGAAGAATACTTTTGGAGACATTCCAAGAAAATTCGAGATATACATTTCATTTTTCATGAAAGTATCTTAAATATATCATATTTTAATTAAAATAGAGATATTTTTGAGAAAATTAGAATTTTCGAAAAATGTTCAATGTAAAGGTTAATCTGGGGGGGATTTTCTTGAAAACCTTCGTGTCGCATCTCTGGTGGATACTGAACCTAAATACCAAGTTTGGTGTTATCCGACTGTTCATTTCTGAGTTATGCTGTTCACAGACACACAGACATGTTTCCAAAAATGCTTTTTTTGGATTCAGGGGGCCGCAAAACATATATTTGCGGTGAAATCTCGGTAATGAATTTTTGGGTGGAATAAGCCTCCAAGTAATGTTAGAAATCTAATGTTACTTTAATTCTACCTTATACTTCAGCGACTCATTTTTATCTTACTCGGCTGCGCTCGCAGCCCATCCATAATTTTAACACCCTCAAAGCAGCAGTCTATTCCCAAGATAAACAATAAATTATGTGTATTTAAAAAAATTCAATTTCTTACATTTGCATAGCTTTCTCTACACTTGTACGAACTATTTTTACAAACGCTTATTCTCCATCTACTACATGTTAATCGAAATAAAAATTCGCAGAAATTGTTCTTATTGCTAATTTTTTATAGGTACAAAGGGAATATGGTAGGTTTTAAGGCTCTTTTACGAGCTGGTTGCTATGTGGAACACTCAATTCTCTTTGCGTATCCAAGACATAAAAAACAAATAACGAATTCGTATTTGAGAAAAAGTATAACTATTGGAAAATGCAAACAAATAACAAGGAATATTTCGGAATTTTTTTTTAAAAAAAAGTGTATATGATATAAATTGTGTATTCTAACGAGATCTACATCTTTGTGTTGTAAAATTTTGTCTCTCTTAGGGTTTACCAGTTATGCGAAAGTCAATGAGAATGAAGAGCACTTTTCAGGCATTCCCAAACAATTCAGGATATACCTACATTTCATTTGCTACTAAAATAATCTGGGGTGGGGGAATTTTCTTGAAAATCTTCGTGTTGCATCGTTGGAAGATACTAAACTCAAATAGCAGGTGACAGACAGGCACATGAACGTGTCAGGGCACCTCAAGACATGTATTTCCGGTGGAATCTCGGTATCGAATTGTTGGATGGGTTGCAATACTTCTCCTACTTACTAGACATGGTAGAGAAAGTAATAAAAACAAATTCTGTTCATTATAATTATAATATTCCAATAAACCATGTTCATTTTATTGTTCCAATATTCTTCGGTATGCTTTATCTTAAAAAATCAATAAATATGACCTGGAGTCAGGAGTACTGCCATCTGTTTTCTGTACTCGCAAACATTCTTGAGGTCTTTCCATCATGCTGCCATAGGATCAGTATTAAATTACAATTAACAAGGTCAGGTCTTTTTGTAAACACTCAAATGTTGTAATTATAGTGTGGTCCCAAAAACAGTCCTATGCAATTTGACTATAATAGACTAGTTCATAATGCTGAGGTTGTAATAGTATATTTTAAAATGTGATTTGTTATGCAATTTTCAGTTTTTACTTCCTCTACTACGTATAGTAAGTAGGGGAGGTATTGTATTCCACCTAAAATTTGATATCGATATTTCACCGGAAATACATGTTTTGAAACCCCCTGAATCCAAAAAAAAGCATTTTTGGAAACATGTCCGTGTGTGTGTCTGTGAACAGCATAACTCAGAAACGAACAGTCGGATAGACACCAAACTTGGTATTTAGGTTCAGTATCTTCCAGAGATGGGACACGAAGGTTTTCAAGAAAATCCCCCCACCCCAGATTACCCTTTACATGGAATATTTTTCGAAAATTTCAAATTTCTCAAAAATGGCTAACGATTTTGATTAAAATATCATGTGTTTAAGATATTTTCATGGCAAATGAAATGTATATCTCGAATTTTTTGGGAATGTCTCCAAAAGTATTCTTCATTGTGAATGACTTTTGCATAACTGGTAAACCATAAGAGATATACAAAATTTTACTACACAAAAAATGTAGATCGCGTTAAAATACACAATTTATGTCATATACATTTTTTGTTGTTGAGTGAACCATTTTCGGATATTGCTTGTTATTCCCTTAAATTTTCCAGTACTTATACATTTTCTCAAATTCGTTATTCATTTTTCTTTCCTGGACATGCAAAGAGAATGGAATGCGCCACATAGCAACCAGCTTTTAAAATATTTGACTATCGCTTAAAGCCTAGCAATTCCGCTGGCATCTACAAGAAAATTAGCAATATGATTAACATCTCGATGTACATGAAGCATATGGAGAATAAGCGTTTGTAAAAATAGTTTGTACAAGAGTAGAGAAAATCATGTGAATGTAACACATCAGATTTTATTTCTCTCATATTGCAGTGCGGTTCTAAGTTAGGCCCATGGTGATACGCTTATCTGCGACACCTGGCTCGATCAGTTTTAAGGCATACAGAGGAGAAGCACTCTGCGCAAAATCTCAATAAGCACATCTAAAGTACCGTGGGTTTAGTTACGACTGGCACCTCGCTTGCGAGTAAGACACGCTAGGATTTAATTTCTACTTGTTCGGGCAGACGCCGCCTGTTCGTCGGGGGTTATTTGTTAGCCTAGGTGTCTGGGGAACGACGCGCTCGCTATATGTAGCTTGGAAAGCAAATTTTTCGCCTTACCTAAGACGGGCGAGTCAGACAATTTCCGCCGCTTCGTGTAGGTCTTCGCTAAGCAAGATTTATGTGCGGGATTATCTTGATCAAACTTGCTTGTATGTAATTGAAACACGGTGTGGAAAAGTGAACTATCTTCTCCGGCTACACTCCTTGCTTTATTATTTGGGAAAACTTGAAATATATCTTAAAGCCTTACTTCCGGTATAACAAGAAGATATTTTTATTTTATTTAGGAAGAATGGGAATTGATGGACGAGCGGAGGTCCCGGGATCGAACACAAGTGACCTCACTCTGGCCTATGGGCTTTTTGTAGTTTCCTCGTTTCGCCAAGCGAATGCTGGGGTGGTTCATCTTTTACTACGAGTCTTCTTCCTCTCATTTCCTGCACCTATAATCTTCCTTGTCATCCGTTTCGTGGTTGTAGGACCAGGCGGCGGTGTTCGGCGGGTTGCGGCTGGGCGGTGGCTTGTACTCTTTAAAAGTTTCTTCTCTTGCTTCGCAGCGGTACCGCTCAGTTAGATCTTTCCCCATGGTGAGCCTTCTCTCCGGGGGACCCTCGAGTTTGATGGCATGTGGCAGGGACCGTGTGGCGTCGAATGCGTTCTGTCTGGAAACGTTAGGGATCCCAATCATGCTTGCGCCCGTCGACTTCCAGATCTTGTCGCCTTTCCTATCTATCCCCTCATTGCTCCCGCCCAGGTGTCACATTGGAAGCAAAAACGGTTGACTGGTCTACCTGCGGTGCTCTGTTCTGCTTCCAGGGGCCCATCCGTGATACGTACCTTTACCTTTAGAGAAATGGATGCGCATGTCTGTGTGTTGTGAACAGCATAACTAAAAATAATGTCGTGTGTATACCAAACTTGATGTCTAAGGTTCATCTTTCAAGGATGCGACAAAGATTTTCAAGAAAAACTTCCAACCCCGAACCACCTTTTCGTTGAGAATTAGCGTTATTTTAATTTTTAATCTCCTTGCCACATACCTAGTACATAAGGGAAGTATTTTATTCCACCAAAAATTCTATATTTAAATGTTTTGAGGTCCATAAACACAAAAAAAAACATTTTAGAAAAATGTCCATAACTGTTTCGTAACACTTGTTACATTACTCAGTAAATTACGCTTAGGTTCAACGTAACAACTCCTACTATTTGTGGCCCCATTTTACTTGCATTAGTTACCTAACATGAGTTAAATCTCCAGAGGTGGTGAGAGGTCTCTCAACGAAGGAAAATGAAATAAGACCGAAGGTTTGGACACATATTATGGAAATTAGAATATTGGAGTAACCCTTAAATAATTATGGCAAAGAGCTGAAACAAATTACAGAAACATATGGAAAGGTATCAAAAGAGGACTAGGAGACATCAACCAACAGTAAATAGAATCGGATTGTAAAATGAAACAGTCTCTAAGACCAGCAAATGAAATTGAATTGGGGGGAAAAAGGCACATATACATAACTTATAAAGAAAGAAAATATCAGAATGGCAAGGTTTAGACTAGAGGACTGGAGGGCACAGAAAATGACTGGCGATTCCGCAGGAGAATCTGCCCATTCTGTGATTTGGATGAGGACTGGGTACATATTTTGGCGGAATGTCCACAGTGGGAGAACCAGTGAACAATTAAACTCAAAGAAAAATTCTTAAGTCCCTCAAGAAAGAGATTGGCATGTTGGGATCTACCGGTGACCGGAGGAACTGGCAAAACGTGGGCAATTTTTTGGCCAAAGTGCGCGAAGCTAGGTGAAAATTGTTCAGTTATATATAGGTAATTTATCTCTATTTTCCCTTTTCGTTTTATTTTTTTTTCTGTTGTTTATTTTGTCACCATACTTGTATCTTAAATATGCATGTACAGTCAATGACTCCTGCATTTAATACTTGTGTAATAACTTCAATAATTTGATACCAATAAAGATACCCTATCTATCTATCTATCTTATCTATCTTATCTATCTTATCTATCTTATCTATCTTATCTATCTTATCTATCTATCTTATCTATCTTATCTATGCACACACCTTTCTTAACTTGAGGAATCGTTAACAGTTTCCCAATTACAATTCATAAATTGGCCGTTGTCTGTAATAGTTTGAATTTACATTTCTAGAGTTTTTATTTTAACATTTAAGAACAGCAATAGTTTCCAATTTAAATTGATCAATCTCTTCGTTGTCTTTAGTAATTTACAGTTGAAGTTTGTTAAAGTCTTTGATAATCTTGCTGGTTTGTATTCGCCTTTATCTTTCAATTTTGTCTTTCTTAAATTAAAGAATTCGCTCTATTTCTACGCACAAATGAATTTAAACAACAGTCTAGAATTGTAATTTTCAAATAATACTTGCAAACCAGAAATGTACCCAGAATTTGGAATAAACCAAAAATGGACGTGAATGCGCCATTTTCCAAAACAGAGTTACTACAGGATCCTTCTCTATCTCTGATTTGTCGGAAACTCCTCTCTTTCTCTTCGCTCCGTAGACCCTTGGGCGAACCCACGGGATCGGTCACGTGGCAAACGTCACAGCACATCTGTACGCGTCACCTGCGTTGAATTACCACCACACTAACTTCTGCCATGCAGGCCAACTAAATATCCTTGCTGGTGGTGGAATGAAAGTACTGCTAGCACTGGATTTCAAGCAAGGCTTGAGCACTGTATGAGAGGGGAGCCATTCATGGCTCAGTATGTGTGTGTATCTCTGAACAAATGACTAAAAACGCTACGTCGGATAGATAACAAACCTTGTGTTTAAGTTCAGCATCTTCCAGAGATGCGACACAAAGGATTTTCAAGAAAACCCGCCCAACGCAAACTACCCTTTTCTTCGAATATTTTTCTGCATTTTTTACTTTCTCCAAAATTACTCTAACCTTTTTTATTAACATGTCATATATTTAAAATATTTATATGACAAATAAAACGCATATAGTTAACTTTTTGGGCATAACCTTTAAAGCCTCTTCATTCCCAAGGAATTTTGTAAGCATTAAAAGATAGACGAAGACTTACAACCCAAAGAATGTAGGTCACTTTAAAGAACACAATTTATTTCCAATGATTGTTTTAAGACAGCAGCCGTTTGTTATTGGGATCAGTATTTAAATATAACCCGACCAAGGCGAATGCAGTCCTGCATCGGAGAGCGACACTTGTACACGTAACGGCTTGCTCTCCCCGACGTACAGTCCAGTTGGGAAAACGTGAACAATTAGCACGTTCAGTGGTGTTTGTACTAAATATTTTCTGACCCTTCTTCTCCTCATTATAAAACTTAATAACCTTATAAGTAACACCGAGCTTGCTTATGAATATTTCGTTTACGTTTCATCATTAGCAGTATGAATATCACACGATGCGTTAAAGAGAAAATCAGACTGCACAGCATTTTCTGATGTATGCGTGTGGTTGTATTGCATCATCGTGTTAGTTTACGTTTTTTCGCAGGACTGCACTCGCCTTGGCCAGCTAATACATTTTGTCATTCCATATTTTAGGTACTGTCGAACCTGAGCGTTGTTTCCCACGATGTCATGTAAAGAGCACGGAATTTCAAGGCCAGGTATAACGGCCACCTTTAAATATTTGACTATCGATGCCCCCTTTTGTACCTACAACGAAAAGTGTAATGAAACAGTTTGTGCCAACATTAATCTAAATTAACAAGAAGAACATAGAAACTTCTGTTGGAGAAGTAGTTTGTAGAAGTTAAATAAAGATGATGAGTAAGTAGAGAAGATTATATAAGTGTAGCAGAAGATTTTTACTTTCTCTACTATGTATAGTAAGTAGGGGAAGTATTGTATTCCACCCAAAAATTCGATACCGAGATTTTACCGGAAATATGTGTTTTGAGACCCCCTGAATCCAAAAAAAGCACTTTTGGAAACATGTCCGTGTGCGTATGTGTGTGTGTCTGTCTGTCTGTCTGTGAGCAGCATAACACAGAAACGAACAGTCAGATAAACACCAAACTTGGTATTTAGGTTCAGTATCTTCAGAGATGCGACACGAAGGTTTTCAAGAAAATCTCCCTACCCCAAACTACCCTTTACATGGAAAATGTTTCGAACATTTTAATTTTATCAAAAATGGCTAACTATTTTGATTAAAATGTAATAAGTTTTAAGATATTTTCATGACAAATAAAATGTATATCTTGAATTTTCTGGGAATGTCACCAAACGTATTCTTCATGATGAACGAACTCTGCATAACTGCTAAAAAATAAGAGATAGAAAAAAGTTTACTACACAAAAACATAGATGGCGTTAAAATACACAATTTATGTCATATACATTTTAGTTGTTGAGTGAACCATTTTCGAGATATCGCTTGTTATTGCCTTAAATTGTTCAATACTTATTTTCTCAAATGGGAACTCTTTATTCATTTTTTTGTCTTGGATATGCAAAGAGTATTAATCTGTGGCAAAACGAATGTCGCTGCACCAAGCAACCAGCTATTAAGAGATATGTCTATGCTTAAAGGCTACTGTATTTTATATTACCCTTGCAAATACAAAACAAGGGGAACATAGTACGCCTTAAGCGAAAGTCAAATGTTTTTAGAACTGGTCGCTATGTGTATAATGTAATTCTCTTTGAATGTCAAAAGATCGTTTCTGCAAATGCTTATCTCAATTAATATGATTTAGATGGAGTTTGTAAAATTAGTTTGTACAAGAGTAGAGAAAGTAATGTGAGTGTAACACATCAGAGTTTTTTAGTAGCGGTTCTAATGCTGTTTCTTGGATTACCATTCATGAACTGCCACCTAAATTTATATATAACAAAATAGATATCTTGAATTTTCTGTGAATGCCTTTGAAGACTTCATTGTGAAATGGATTTTATATACATTTGTATAACTGGTAAAAGTAAGAGAACATACGACACAAAAAACTTTATCACATAAAAATACACAATTTAAGTCACACTTCTTTGTAGAATTTCGCATTCGAATGTTCTTCTGATTTTTCCAATGCCTTATGCTTTTTCGTAGTTTTATCTGTTTGTTTCTTGTTGGCCATGCGCAGAGTGAAATTTCGGAGACAGCATATAAGGATTGGCTTTTTAAATATTTCACTATTGCTTCAGTCTCTTGCATCCCTCTTGCACCCACAACGAAATGTGTAATGAAAATATTTCTACAAATATTTATGTGTTACATATTGCAATTATTGCTACGCTGATGACGGAATGAAATTAAGGAGCATATTTAAATGATATCCCCTTCCCAAAAATAATTGAATATCAGTAATAACTGTCGCGTCGTTTCTACCTCTACTCCAGAGGAAACGTTTCATAGCATGCCTGTAGTGCATTTCAACGCACCAGCAACTCTTTTCTCACCTACCCCTCCATCTACAAGATCTTCTTCTTCTTTATCTGTTTAACCTCCTCTTATGTAGGACTTACACCCCCCAGGACTTACAGGCGGGTGCCTGGGGTCAGAGGCCCGTCGAAGAGCAGACACTCATGGATCAGATAGAACATCCAGGATGCGTGATCAGCCCGATGCCTGGTATGGGATGAAGGAAGTAGATGGAACGAAATGATGGTGAAATGGATGAAAGGGAGGGTGATGATGGAGCTAAAACACAAGAATGGTGGAGTGATTGGCGGGGGAAAACGGAGAAAACCCGCCCAGACGCCGCTTTGTCCACCACAAATCCCACATGCAGGTCCCTGGGATTGAACCCGGGCCGCCTCGGTGAGAGGCGAGCGGTCTCACCACTCGGCCACGGCGCCGCCCCTCTACAAGATCGAGTCGCTAATTATGTTACTTTTGCCACCGAAGAGAGGCCTGGACTTACGCAGGGGCGAAACTGGACGATATAAAGAGTTTTGTATACTTAGATTTCACTGTTATAATGAACGGAAGATGGGCTAAGTATTTTTAGGTTACGAAACTGAAGGCAGGAATGACAGCTGCGAAACTCTGCGACTCGGAGAAAAATTCCAGATATACTGGTAAAACTGCTAGAGACAATATATGGAGTCAGTTTTAGATCCACAATGATGTATGGGACGGATATCTGTAACCCACGAAAAGGCTGGACCGAGTAAGAACAGGTTTCTTTAAAGGTATTTTGGAGCATATGGTGCATACAGCGAAACAATTGAATGTAAGGTATGGGCGATCAAATGATGGATTATAATTATGAAAGGGTATCAATCGCTTATAAGAACAGTATCCTATAAGGAACAGCTTAGAATGGAAGGGGGCAAGACTGGGTAGCGAAAATCAGGAGAAGCCTGGAGAGAAAAGGGATGGGTAATATTTGAATTAAGAACCTGGAAATAGAGCAAATATGTGGAGAAAAATACAGAAGTGGCTGATCGACAGCAGACGCTGTCACACTGCAATGAGAAAGTGTCATTAAGCTTACAGTCGAAACTAAACACAGAATGATGTATAAAACAATATATTTTGTCCAGAAATAGAGCCAGCAAACAAGAGCTTGCTTGGCTTAGACTGAGATCATGGCGAGCGATCAAATTCATTAACGAAGAAGGCATGAATTTGTCCCTAGTATAGAGAGGAAGAAACTTGGATTCATATTCTGGCGGATTGTACTAAGACAGAACAGTGAGGAGAAAGTATCTGCCAGGTTTCTTTGTTAACTCAAGGAGAGGGTTACAAGTTTGTTGGACCGTGCTGGTTGGGAAAGGGAGGGCGAAGCAATTGAGACATTTTTACAAAAGACTCAGATCGGGGTGTAAGGAAACGGTCAAGGAGAGAGAGGAGTTAGTGGGGAGGGGAGAGGGGAGAGTTAGTGGTTTAGGGACGTGTATTTGTTTTCTTTGTAAAAAATAGTGCATGCTTGTGAACAAGTTTTTTCTCTTCTTCTGTTTTCTTTGTGTAGTTTTTGTTGTAAGTTTTTATCTGATGTTTTTCTATTCCTTTCATTTCTTGTAAACATCATTATATTCATCATACGGAAGTTAGTCTGAAAAAAAATGAACTATAGTGTATTATATAAGAACGTATGGTCTATCTGACCTGTGCGATGTACGAGCTTGAACATGTAAAATGTTTAAGACCAATAAATACACCACTCTATTCTAGCCATCTTTACTTGTTTACATGAATCACAGTAGATATTTGTGACATGTTACTTATGACCTTTTCTTCGCTTCGCATCGAGTATAGCATTGATCATTGGTTCCTGTTTCTCTCTTAGCATGTATTTCAAGCCAGTCATAGCGACACGTGATAAGGTTTGGGTGGAATCTAGTGTTGCTTCTATATGTGAAGAAACAATCTGATGTGTTGCACTCACATGACTTTCCCTACTCATATACATACTATTCTTACAAACTCTTATTCTCCATATACTTCATATTAATCGAGATACAAATTTGCAGAAACTGAATCGCTGTGTTCGAAGAGCGCAGTCAATGGTTGGACCATCCATGGATGGTCATTTGTGAGTCATTCGGAATTTTCGTTGTTATTTACAATTGCAGGCGGTGCCGTGGCCGAATGGTTAGACCGCTCACCTCCCACCGAGACGGCCCGGGTTCAATCCCAGGGACCCGCATGTGGGATTTGTGGTGGACGAAGCGGCGTCTGGGCGGGTTTTCTCCGGGTTCTCCGGTTTCCCCCGCCATTCATTCCACCAGCTGCTCCATCGTCACCTTTCCTTTCATCCGTTTCACCATCATTTCGTTTCATCTACTTCCTTCCTCCCATACCAGGCATCGGGCTGATCACCCATCCTGGATATTCTGTCTGATCCATGAGTGTTTGCTCCTCGACGGGCCTCTGACCCCAGGCATCCGCCTGTAAGTCCTGGGGGGTGTAAGTCCTACATAAGAGAAGGTTAAACAGAGAAAGAAGAAGAAGATTTACAATTGCAATATGGTTTATACAGAAATTGTTTAGTTTTTTATGAGGAGTGATAAAACAACATACAAAATGTAGGTTCCCGGATAAAAACATTAATTTGACCCTAAAATGACATCATAATGTGCTCCAAACAAAACAGTAATGACATTTATTTTCCCCCATAATATCGAGCAACTTTTAACCAGGAAATTTATTTATACAACGCTTAGTTTTGGAGATATTGTACAGCCCCAACTTAAGTAGTCCACCCTGTATATATCAAGCCAGTCATAGAGACACGTGATGGGGTCTAGTGGTGCTTCTGTATGTGAAGAAAAAATGCTATCTGGGGCAATGAGCCACTTTTTTTGTTCCCAGGTGTACATACATTTTTTTCTGGATCCGCCGCAAAATAAAGTAATAGAAACAATATACGAGACTTTGACTATTGCTGAATATATGGAACGAAACATCCAGTTTGTTTGTTTGCTTATTCACATGAATTCACATGAGTTGTTCTCTTCTGTAATACATTTTTATGCATCTGTATTGAAACAAGAAAATTAACGCAATAAAGAACTTTATTGAACACTGAAAAGAATCGTTCGGCAGCTTATTTTCTCAATTTGTTTTCTCACTAAAGTTTCGTTTGTGCGTACAAAAGGCATTCTCGCTGCAGAAGAGACGATGGTGTTGGTAGAATTTGCTGCATGAAATATTTACAAGTTTATGCTTTTGCAAACGGACCCTCACATGGGGAGAATGTTTTCCTTTTTCTACATAAAAGGGGATCCTGTTTACTGTAAAATTCCTTTTGTGATGGAGAAAGAGGGATGGAGGATATTTATACCTCGCACATGAATGTGCATTTGTAGTGTAGTGGGGTTTTATTTTATGTGTACTTCAGCGTTTTAGAGATTCCTTTGCCGTAAACGCTTACAAAGCCATTCACAATCGATGGTTTTGCTGGTATGTGTTCTCAAACTGGGCATTTACTAACTCTTAGCTTTAGGCTTGATATCTTCTTCGGTAAGAGTTTCCTACGAGCACCTTGTTTCAGATTTTTTTATAGGACTGAGATGATTTAATTAAAAGAGTGGAAATATTTACTTTTCGTGGAGTTATTTTCTAGGAATTGCTGACGCAACGACAGTTTATGTGCAAATATAAAAGTCGTCCTATGTTTACTTTTCCTACCTCCTATACATATTACGTAAATAAAGTAGTGTACGTAAAATCATAAATTGAGGCAGTATTTTTAACAGTTAAGTGATTTAAGTCTAATTATATAATAATTAACAGCCCGCTTTAAAGCAATATGTGTATGTAACAATATATAAAAAGTTATATTACAGTCATTTTAAATGTTTATATTATTGTATACATGTTCAATAACGTTATGTGAATGTATTTCTTAATTTAATAATGTAGGAGCTGTGAAAATAATAGGTTAAAAGTTGCTAACAATGAGGTAACTTTGAAGCAATAATATGTAGTTTGTGGGAGACAAAAGTAGCTTACGTGTTTAAAAAGTGTAAGTATTTAACAAAAGAATCTCACAGCTCTCTATATCAATGTGTTATTTAAATTGTGGCAAGGATTAATAAATGTACTGAAGTAAAAATTATAATCTGTGTAAGCCTACATTCTTTAGCCGCATCACGCCCTGCTAAGACATTCATTCATTATCTGTTTACCCTCCTCTTATGTAGGACTTACACCCCCCAGGACTTACAAGCGGGTGCCTGGGGTCAGAGGCCCGTCGAGGAGCAGACACTCATGGATCAGACAGAGCATCCAGGATGGGTGATCAGCCCCGATGCCTGGTATGGGATGAAGGAAGTTGATGAAATGAAATGTTGGTGAAATGGATGAAAGGAAAGGTGATGATGGAGCAGTTGGTGGAATGAATGGCAGGGGAAACCGGAGAACCCGGAGAAAACCCGCCCAGACGCCGCTTCGTCCACCACAAATCCCACATGCAGGTCCCTGGGATTGAACCCGGGCCGCCTCGGTGGGAGGCGAGCGATCTAACCACTCGGCCACGGCGTCGCCATGCTAAGACATTCATGTCTCTAAAAATAAATACTGACGCAGCCGAGGCAAAACATATATATATAATATTTAAAGAAACAGTCAAAATTACAAAGTTGATATTTTTTAAACTTTTGGAACGAGGGCTACCGGGTACCATACGTGCGGTTGCAATTACTTCAAGTTCGGCTCCCAAAACGTGGGGATAATAAAAACCTACTTTAAAATTCGACATAGAAATTTCACTGTGTGTGTCTTTAAGCATCGTAATAAAAAAAACTGATGTGTTACTTTCACATAACCTTCTGCACACTCTGTTGTTTATTAGTGGAGATGCAAATTGGTTTTACGAAAGTTTATTTTGCTATCTACTTCATTATAATGCAAATAAACTCTTCCATAAATAGCTACTTTACATATTTCGTGATAGATACAAAGGAAATAGCGCTAGTCAAACATTTTAGAGTTGGACGCCATACGTTAAAATTGCATACTCTTTCAATGACATTCCGAGAAACAGTTGAAATTCTACAGGCTTTAAAGCAATGGCTAAGTATTGAACAATTCGAAGGATTAATAATGGAGGTCTCGGAAATGCTGAATGATACAAAAAAGTTATATGAAATCAAGTGTGTGCTTTAAACACACCTATATATTTTGTGTATTTTCGTCTACTGCTTAACGATTACCAGTTATACAAGATTATACAAACTTCCTTCCGAATTTAGAGGACTTCAAAGGCAATTCCCAGAAAATTCAAGATGTACATAAAAGTTGTCATGCAAAACTCTTCAATACATGTTATTTTAATTAAAATTGCTAGGGCCAGTTTTTATAAAAGCAATATTTTCGAAAAATGCTCCGTGTAAAGGGTAGTTTGGGTGGGGGGTTTCCTAAAAGTCTTCGTGTGCATCACATCCTTAGAAGATTCTGAACTTAAACCAAGTTTAATACTTATCTGACTTTTTCGAGTTATACTATTCACAGACACACACGCACACATATGGACATTTTCTAAAAATCTGATGTCTACTCTTGTACAAAATATTTTCACGAACGCTTTTTATCCATATACTTCATTTTAATCGAGATATTGAGATGTTAATTTTATTACTAATTTTCTTGTAGGTGCAAGGGGAATATGGTGGACTTTAAACGATAGTCAAGTTTTTTTAGGAGCCGGTTGCAATGTGGAGCATTCCATTTCTCTTTTAAACCAATAACGAATTCTCTTTTGAGAAAGAGTTTATGTATTGGAAAATTCAAACAAATAATAAGGAATATCTCTGAAATGGTTCAGTTGACAAGAAATATGTATATGGCGACAGTTGTGTGCTTTAACGAGATCTACATTTTTGGTAGTAAACTTTTGTCTATCTCTTACGGTTTATGAGGACTTTTGGGGTATTCCCAGCAAATTAAAGATATGTATTTCATTTGTCATGAAAATATCTTAAACATATGGTATTTTAACCAAAATCCTGATAGCCATTTTTGAGAAAATCAAAATATTTAAAAAATGATCCATGTAAGGGGTAATCTTGTGTGAGGGGATTTTGTTGAAAATCTTTGTGTCACATTCTTGGAAGATACTGATCCTATAAACCACGTTTGGCACTTAAATGACTTTTCGTTTTTCTTAGTTATACTGTTCACAGACATACACACATGAGGACCTTTTACAAAATGCTTTTTTTGGATTCAGGGGTCCTTAAAACACGCATGTTTTGTGAAATCTCGGTTTCAAAGTTTTGGGTGGAATGCAGTTCCTTCCCTACCAACTATGTAGGTGGTAGAGAAAGTAAAAATTAAATGTGGGTTGAATATTTAGGATATAGGCTTGGGGTGTACAAGCGTACTGCGTTCTACCTGAGATATATCGCGACTACTAGTTCCTGGACAAAGGGATGAATTAAAGGAACAACAAGAGTCAGATAGAAATAGAAACGTGCGGAAGTGCCTAACGGTTATGGTT
Organism: Deroplatys truncata; assembly: GCA_030765065.1. NCBI lineage: Eukaryota > Metazoa > Arthropoda > Insecta > Mantodea > Mantidae > Deroplatys > Deroplatys truncata. The sequence continues at coordinate 164,984,978 of CM060980.1, forward strand.
TGAAGACTACTGCAGCTGCTCAAAGAAGACCATGAACCTTGGTTCAACAAAGCTGCCTCTAGTGTCCTCTAGGAAGATATTTTCGCTGGAGCAAACACCCGGCACTACCTAACTCCACGAAATCTAGAAGTACACATGAAAGTCAAGAAGGAAACGGAATGAAAGGGCTAATATGAAGGAAATTGTGATAGGTGAAAAATACCACAGAAATCGCCGACCCACCAGATAAAACCACCAAAACCACAAGCTCAGAATGAGCGGTTGACGAGAAGCCAACCTGAGACTACCGAATGCGAGCCTCACATTTTACCGCGAAGGAATACTTAGCTTGAATTTAAGTGGAGCATATTTCAAACATGCTTTGTATGGAAAAATTGAACATTATATTTCAGATAAAAGTGGCTCTAACGATTTTGATTATAATACCATTTGCTTAATATATCTGCAAGGCTAATTAAAATATATTTGCAATTATTTGCTAATAAAGCCTTAAAGTCTTATTCATTCTGAAAGTTAAACTTACAATGTTGGAAAATTTCAAGAAGATGGGTTGTAACATGAGTGTAAAGGTGCATTTTCTGCATTCACATATCCACTACTTTCCGGAAAATCTGGGACATTATAGTGAAGAGCAGGTTGAACGTTTTCACCAAGACATTAAGGAAATGAAGAGGAGGTACCAGGGGAGACGGAATGAAACTATGATGGCCGACTACTGTTGGACGTTGAGGAGGGACAACCATCTTCAAGGATCTGCAAGGAAGTCAAAGAAAAGAAAGTTTGAAAAAAATTGAATGAAACACTTTGGCTTCTTGTTTTGTTAAAATGTAGTCAATAAACAAATTTGGGGAGTTCTTGAGAGTAATCTTAAAATGTTCCTTGAATAAAAACTTACCTTGTGTAAATTGGTATATGAATACTTTTCTACGCTCATTAGAAAAATTGTCAAAACATTACTTATTAATTTGTGTAAAAACCTGACGTGATTAAAAAAACGAAGTTATTTCTAGAATCAGCGTAAAATCTTGATTCAAGGACACCTAATTTTAAGAAATCGTCTGAAAAAAGTTCGAAAATGCAGATTAGTGTTATATAACGTAGGGAACACCTAGCACACTACAACCTACATAGATCTGCTGTGACTGCCAATCCCAGGAGGAAGCGATGAAGTGAAGGAACCAACGTGGTTACAGTGTGTAGGTTATACAGCGTACGGGACACCCAGCACACTACGATCTACATAGATCTATTGCGGCTACCATTCCCCAGGAGGAAGGGATGAAGTGAAGGAGCAAAGGAAGCAGTATCAAAGCTCTTTCAGTGTTAGGCCGAGCCGAGGCGGCCGGGTGGTGGCTGTAGTGTGAAGGAAATCACTCTACATATAAGCAGCATAACAATGATGGGAAAGATGCTTTTAAGTTCTCAGATAGGATAAACGTGGACTATCTCGCCCCTCCCCTTCATTTCCCGAGACCTCAAGCTATGGGCAGCTGTATATGCAACCAGAAATTGTTAGAAGCAGCCACGAGTTTCTGCTGCCTCCTTCTTGTCCTACGGCAGGCTTCGATAAAGCACAGTGCACCTATATGCTAGTCTAAAGGCTTCATTCTGCAATTCTGCTTAACATGCCATGAATTTAGCTTTCGAAACAAAACGACTGAATCCAATCTCTTATAGGATATTTTAATACTATAAGCAAAGAAGTAAAATGGTCCTTAGAAAGAGAAGTGTAAATGGATGATACTCTTAGAGCGGAACAGAACATCAGGGCTAAGGCTTGAGAGGCATGATAATAAAAGTAAATCTCAAGAAATTTCCTCGCTTTATTGACACTAAATCCAAGAAAAAACCTGAGGTAAAGCAAAAAAATATGCTGCATTCCCCCCTGAGGTATGAGCTCCGCAATGAAACGAGAGTAATAAACATGTTACATCCCTGAAAATCCGGTTTATGAGGCATAAAGAGAAGAGTAGAATAAAATTACACCGAAACTGTATGAGCGTGGATGTTTTATCCATCCGAAGGCAATAAAAAAAAAGCATGTGCATATACCATCTGGCAATCCCGAAAATAGCCATGTCCTTTGGTGTCAACAGACTGACTGCTAACCTAAGACTTGTGCCGTAACCATAAAGATGAAGGAAAGGTCAAAATGAAGCACTTTTGCCTAAGGCCAGGGAACTCATTACGGGCAACATTTCCGGCAGCCGTCTCTGTATCTAAGAGACGCTTTCAAGTATAAAAACAACTTTAACCTTATGGAACAGTAGACGTTGCTGCATCACAAGGTTTAAATCAAATTTAATGTGGCCAGAGAACAGTATGTTGTCATATGGAGTCATGGAAGCGGGATGCATTTATCTGGGTAGCCCTTCCGTCCTGGAAGTCACTCTGCTTTCTCTACGGTTTACTTATCCTAGGTAGGAGGTGTTATGCCCTATCAAAAGTTCTATATTAAGCGTCACTGGGACGAAATGTTGTAACTTTTTACTTTGTCTACCACGTAGAGAAGGTATTGCATTCCACACAAAAATTTGATACCAATATTTCACCTGAAATACATGAAACCAAAAAAAAAAAAAAATCTGATGTGTTAAACTCACATAACTTTCTCTACTCTTGTACAATCTATTTTTACAAACGCCTATTCTCCATATGCTTCATGTTAATCGAGATGTCAATCTTATGGGTAATTTTCTTGTAGATGCGAGGGGAATATGGTAGCTTTTAAGCGATAGTCAAATGTTTTAACGCTGGTTGCTATGTGGCGCATTCCATTCTCTTTGCATGTCCAGGACATAAAAAAATGAATAACGAGTTTGAGAAAAAGTATAAGTATTGGAAAATTTAAGGAAATAACAAGCAATATCTCGAAAACGATTCACTCAAGAAAAGAAATGTATATGACATAAGTTGTGTATTGTAACGCGATCTACATTTTTTGTGTAATAAAAATTTGTCTATCTCTTATGGTTTACCAGTTATGCAAAAGTCGTTCACAATGAAGAATACTTTTGGAGACATTCCCAGAAAATTTGAGATATACATTTCATTTCTCATGACATTATCTTAAACATATGATATTTTCATCAAAATCGTTAGAGCAATTTTTGAGAAAATTAAAATTTTCGAAAAATGTTCCATGTAAAGGGTAGTCTGGGGTGGGGGGATTTTCTTGAAAACCTTTGTGTCGCATCTCTGGAAGATACTGAACCTAAATACCAAGTTTGGTGTTTATCCGACTGTTCGTTTTTGAGTTATGCTGTTCACAGACACACAGACACACAGACACACACACACACACACACACACACACACACAGACACACACACACAGACACACACACACACAGACACACACGGACATGTTTCCAAAAATGATTTTTTTGGATTCAGGAGGTCTCAAAACATGTATTTCCGGTGAAATCTCGGTATCGATTTTTTGGGTGGAATGCAATACTTCCCCTACTTACTATACGTAGTAGAGAAAGTAAAAAGTCGGTGTGTCTGTGTATCGAATCATCACCAAACTTAGTATTTCGGTTCTGTATCTCCCAAAGATTGGATGCGAAGATTTTCAAGAAAATACCCCCAAAACCAAACTACCCGTTACATGCAACATTTTACGAATGTTTTTTACTTTCTATGCATGGCAATGATTATTTTGATTGAAATACCGTATATTAAAGATATTTACATGGAAAATAAAATATATAGCTTGAATTTTATGTGAGTAACCTGCGAAATCCTCTTCATTCGGAAGAAATTTTGTATAATCTTGTATAAGTGGTAAACATTAAACGATATACAAAAACGTACTGCAGAAGAAGTTTAAATTTCTTTAAGACACGATTTATTTCCAATAACTTGTTTCTTGTGGTATCAGCCATTTACGAGATATCCATTATAATAGTTTTAATTGTTCAATACTTCATTATTTTCAAGTTGTTGTAATTCCATGGAAACAGTATGGAATTTTAAGGCCAGCATATAGCGAACAGTTCTTAAATGTTTGACTATCGCTATTCCCTTTCTATGTATAACGAAATGTGTAATGCAACTGTTTTAAAATACGTTTATCTCGATTAAATGATGTATGTAGGAAAATGAACCCTCATCAGAATATTTTCTATACCCATTAATAATCTTTGTAAGGAAGAGAAATTAATGTAAACACAACACATAATATTTTTTTTTAATTTTAAAGATACTTACCTGAAAATTGTAACTTCAATATAAGAAAATAAAGAAATGGCTGTGCAAATCTGTGGTATAAATAGTTTCTTAGCTGACACATTAAATGCTTTTAAAGAGCGGAATTTTTACTTTCTCTGCTACGTATAGTAAGTAGGGGAAGTATTGTATTCCACCCAAAAATTCGATACCGAGATTTCACCGGAAATACATGTTTTGAGACTCACTGAATCCAAAAAAAGCATTTTTGGAAACATGTCCGTGTGTGTGTCTGTCTGTGTGTCTGTGTGTCTGTGTGTCTGTGAACAGCATAACTCAAAAACGAAGAGTCGGATAAACACCAAACTTGGTATATAGGTTTAGTATCTTCCAGAGATGCGACACGAAGGTTTTCAAGAAAATCCCCCTACCCCAGACTACCCTTTACATGGAACATTTTTCGAAAATTTTAATTTTCTCAAAAACGGCTCTAACGATTTTGATTAAAATATCATATGTTTAAGATATTGTCATGATAATTAAAATGTATATCTCGAATTTTCTGGGAATGTCTCCAAAAGTATTCTTCATTATGAACGACTTTTTCATAACTGGTAAACCATAAGAGATAGACAAACTTTTACTACACAAAAAATGTAGATCGCGTTAAAATACACAACTTATGTCATATACATTTCTTTTGTTGAGTGAACCGTTTGCGAGATATTGCTTGTTATTCCCTTAAATTTTCCAATACTTATACTTTTTCTCAAATTCGTTATTCATTTTTTTATGTCCTGGACATGCAAAGAGAATGGAATGCGCCACATAGCAACCAGCGTTAAAATATTTGACTATCGCTTAAAAGCTACCATATTCCCCTTGCATCTACAAGAAAATTATCAATAAGATTGATATCTCGATATCTCCATTAACATGAAGCATATGGAGAATAAGCGTTTGTAAAAATAGTTTGTACAAGAGTAGAGAAAGTCATGTGAGTGTAACACATCAGATTTTTTTATGTCCTGGACATGCAAAGAGAATGGAATGCGCCACATAGCAACCAGCGTTAAAATATTTGACTATCGCTTAAAACCTACCATATTCCCCTTGCATCTACAAGAAAACTACGAATAAGATTGACACCTCGATTAACATGAAGCATATGGAGAATAAGCGTTTGTAAAAATAGTTTGTACAAGAGTAGAGAAAGTCATGTGAGTGTAACACATCAGATTTTTTTATCTTGGATATGCAAAGAGTATTAATCTGTGGCAAAGGGAATGGTGCTGCACCTAGTAACCAGCTATTAAGATAAATGTCAATTTTTAAAGGCTACTGTATTTCTGTATTGCCCTTGCAAATATAAAACAAAGAGAACTTAGTAGGCCTTAAGTCATAGTCAAATATTCTTAGAAATAGTCACCAAGTTTAAAATATAATTTTCTTTACATGTCAAAGATCGTTTCTGCAAATATTTATGTCGAATAATATGAAATAGATGGAGAATAAGAGTTTGTAAAAATAGTTTGTATAAGAGTAGGGAAAGTCATGTGAGTGTAACACATCAGATTTTTTTTAAAGTGCCTTGCGCATTCATATTTGTTAGAGAAGTATGATACAGACTTTCCTGTTAGTTTTAGGCAGTGAATATAAACATTTTGATGTCATTAGTAGAGAAATTAATTTTTGCTTTTATATGAAATTTGTGATGTTTGTGAAAATACAACTGGAGTTTTCGATCCCAATTCTTTCATTCACTGTTCTTCCATCTCCATTATTCGTATATCTTCGTTCCTACTCTTCTCTAACTTGAACACCCTGGTCCCCCTCTTTATTGCATCTATTTCAAGTGCCTGTATCTTGCTGTTTTTCCCTCCAATAAACACCAACCTTCTGCCCCAAATGTCAGTATCTGATAATAGCTTTCATCCACCTGCTCCAAAAACTCCAAGGAGTTTCCCTACCATAATTTTCACATCTTCACGAAACTGTGCAATTAGCACATGATCATCTGCAAATAGTAGCGCGTACTCGTATACAGTCTCTTGAACAACTTTCATCTGTTGTCCAACTGGAATCTCCACTCCTCGACATGAGTAATTCCACTATTTCATTATCTGTTGGATATATATTTAAAACAAGGTAGGAGACATGCTACAGCATTGTCTCAACCCTTTTGTCGTTTGAAAAGCGCGTGATTTTCTCTTTCCTATCTTAACCTCAAATTCCCCATTATAAACAAATAGATACAAACTGCTGAAATTTTTACCACTTACATTTGAGAATGATCCTTATTAGCTCCACGTTTTGGGAGCCAATTTGAGAAGATTGTTTGTTACGTTAGTTGCACCACGCTTTGGGTGTAGTTTGTGTTGAAGGAGTTGTATTATATTTCAACTGTTAGGGAGCCAAACTTAAAATTCGTTGCAACCGCACGTATAGTAAGCAGTCTCCGGTAGCCTTCGCCCCAAAAATGTATTTTCAGGTGGCCTTTGCCCCAAGTTTAAAAAAATATTAACTTTGTAATTAAACTGTTTCTTTAAATATTTATGTTTTATGTTTGCCTCGGCTGCGTCAGTATTTATTTTAGAGACATGGATATCTAGGAAGGCGTGATGCGACAAGAATGTAGGCTTACACAGTTATAACTTTTACATCACTCCCTTTTATTAATGCTTGATACGACTTAAATAACACTTCACTGATATAGAGAGCTGTGAGATTCATTTTTATTAATTAATTATACTTTTTAACACGTGAACTTCTTTTTCGTCTCACACGAATATGTATAAAATCTCTCGAGGACGCATCACGCATCCGGTTATAATCACTGTCTGCAGGCAACTGAACTGATTTCAACCGCCTAAACTTGTAAATTTCTGTATTTCAAGTCTCTGATTGGCTATTCCTACTCCAATAGAACACTTTCATTTAACTAAAGTTTTTTTCTGGTTGTTGATTAGCTATTTTTAAACTGTCTCAATATTTACATTATTGTTGCTCCAATAATGATTAGTAGCACTTAAACTTTCAAATTCATTATTGCCTCAAGGTTATCTCATTGTTAGCAACTTTTAACCTATTATTCTCACAGCTCCTACATTATTAAATTACGTAATACATTCACATAACATTATTACACATGGATACAATAATACAAACATATATAATGACTGTTACATACACATATTGCTTTAATACGGGCTATTATTGAGTTTATATATTATACAATTAGACTGAAATTATTTAAACGTTAAAATATACTGCCTCACTTTCATCTCTTTTCCTGTAACTGTAAAGGTTAAGATGGTACCGATTAACTCATAAGCTTCTCGTTTTAAATCTCGCATTGAAATTGTTAATTTTTTGACTGGATATATAGAATATAATATTGCATCAATATAACTAGCTTTTAAAGTTTGGCATATCTATACACACAAAAACTCAATTCTACTAAAATACTCGTTTTAAATAGCTAAAGAGATAAATACAAGTAAACTATTATCTTCGAAAACTAAAATACATAAAAAATAAACACAAGTTAATATCGAGTGCATGAACTCTGAGCATCTATAACCGCCTTCATTTTCGGATTAGGGATGAAATGAAATCCCTGTAGTAATGTGGATGAGAAGCTACAATATCGAGGTTTCTTGAATGTGTGTCAGGTTATCCTGTCCTCGCAGAGAGAATAAAACTATTCTCAAGTATTACGTGTATTGTGCACTGTTCAGTGTATCGTCAAGCTGCCACAATACATCTAGACCGTCCCTTGATATCCAACAAGATACAGTTATGCGGCCGTTATGAAGCCACGCATTTTGCATCGTAATGGCTTTAGTAATTCCATGTATGTAATATAGTATATCGAAAATAGTAGTCACTTAGTGTTGATTAAACATTATTAACAATTAAAAAAAAGTTGTTTGCTACGTGTGAGATGTGAACCTGCGGCCTTAACCATAGAAGCACCCTACATTTTGCCACAACATTACAGAGAAGACACATGGAAGGTAGCATGTTTAATAATGTCGTATAACAATTTCCTGACGCGGCTACACAACTGTATTGCGTATGATGTAAACAAGGCCTTATGCCGTGTAGGACTTGACATTCAAGACATGGCTCACTTTTTTGTCCGGCGTGTATATCTGCCAGTTCTATTGGAATCCTAAGTTATATTACAAATATTTAGCATGTTTATTATTATAGATTGCATAAACCGTTGTATTTAACTCTGTTTTATCTCCGTAATCACATCTATTAGAATCAGCACTCTCCTAATATAAACTAAATAATTACAAACATTTTATATATAAAGTAGTGTTATGACATTCTCCTATATAGCGATGTGTAATATACCTTGTTTGTTTGTTGCAGGATTCGTTGTCTTCAAAACACTTCTTAAGGACTACAACAAATGTAAGTTTGACATATATGTATGTGTATGTAATAGCTAAGTTACCCAATTAGCATGAAGTGAACTATAATTGTTTTATAAATGAAGTACACAAATATCAAGAACACTCTTAATAATTGGCAATTAATATACTCACTCCATATGTTTTATACTCTTATATCAAAGTGAATTACAATTTTTAAGGGAGAACAGATTTTTTCGTTTTAATTATACATTTGGATAATTATTTGCGCTAGTTCAGCTTCGAAGTTAATTTCCTGTCATATATTTTGCTTTATAAGCAATACCTTCTCAGCTTAACTTGCTATTTCAAATTCACGAATGACATTATTAAACGCTGATCTGGCACTCATTGCTGGCTTATAATCACACTGCATCTATTGATGCATAGTGGGTATACTGCATCATCCACCACACAGACCTGACCTAGTTCCAGTGAGCTATAATCCCTTTAACTATTTATAAGAGCAACTCTGCGGCAGCAAATGTTCTGATGATGAATTTATAACGGCGAAATCTGTAGTTAGTTTACAACATTGTACTCTGATGAGTTGATAGCACAGCGAATTAACTATGCTTTGGAAAGGATAATAATTACGTAGGGACGTAAGGTACACAAGCGCACTGGAAGATAAATATTTCATATCAATTACTTTTAGTTAGCATTCTTAGAAGGGAATAACAGTGGCCACTAGGCTTTACCGGGATTGCTGTTAATTCCTACAAAATCATATGAGGGCGAAACTGAAAACTTTTAGAACATTAAACCAGGATTAGTTTTAAAAAATTTAAATGGTTTTATTGTTCTTCAAATTTAGGGGTGGGACCTCGATATCATCGATACCTTGATATTTGATGGTACTGAAATATGTCTAATACTTCGAGATAATCCTTCGATACTTTTTCGATAGTTTTTAATGTTTAAGTTTGATGCAGTATTTTTTAACACTTAAACGATATCATCTAATTATATAATATAAAATAAAAATATAACAGCCTGCCTTAAAACAATATGTGAATAATAATATAAAGTGTATATTAAAGTCATTTTATTATGATTATTTTGTTATATACATGTATAAAAATGTTATGTGAATGTATTATGTAGTTTAACAATGTAGGAGCTGTGAGAATAGGAGCAAGCTGCTTTCTGTAGCAAACAGAATTATACAGTAGAAGCTAACAATGAGGTAACCTTGAGACAACAATAAATTATAAAGTTTAATAAAGGCTACTAATAATTCTTGGAACAATAATAATATATAAAACAGTTTATAGATAGCCAATCAAAAACTAAATACACTTTAAGTTGAATAAAGGTATTCTATTGGAGTAGGCTTTGCCAATCAGAGACTTGAAATAGAGTAAATGTATAAATTCAGGCAGTAGACGCTACAAGAAAACGTACCCTAGCAGTTCGGTACGGTACGGGTTCAGTGTGAGACATGAAATTTCATTGCGGTGAGAATAATATACAGTTTACGTGTTAAAAAGTGCAAATAACAATAATCTCCCAGCTCTATAGTAGGATATATTAGTGAAGTGTTATTTGATCGTGTGAAGGATTAATAATACAAAGTACAATACAATTATAATTTGTGTTAGTCATGTTCTTTAGCCATACCAGTCCTGCTAAGGGATACGTACTTTAAAAATTACTAATGACGCAGCCCAGGTATACATACATATATACATAAATAAAATAAATAAACATTAAAATAAAAAGTTGATTGGTAAACGTGGGGCAAAGTCCACAGGAAAAGTAAACGTGGGGTGAAGGCCACCGGAAAGTTTGTACCGTACGTGAGGCTTACACTCCAAAAACCAATCTCTCGCAATACGTGGTGCAACCACAACAAATAAACCCCTTCAACTTCAAAGTTGTTTCGATTAATTTTATACTAGATAAGAAATAAAAGGAGTCGAGACTTCACCTTATTGTCTCACACGTGTCCCCGAAGTGCTGTTGGACTATAGTTCTTGATAGACATGGACTGTGTGTCCTGTGAGTGCAAGAATGCAACATTGCATAGACTCTCTAGTCTAAAATAAAACACGCAAAGCAACGGGGAAAGAAGTCTAGGTACTCATGTAACATGCGGCGTTAACTGAGTTGAGAATAAAGCTGATGCACTAAATCATGTTTATGCAATAGCCTGACCTGGTGAGTCACTCTCATTCACTACTCCGGTGACTGATCAAAATCTGTGAATCCAGCAGAAACAAATCAGAACTTAAGGCGTGAGATAATACAGGGCATGGAGATGTTCTTTCTCTCTCAAGAAAACTCGTTTTCTTAAACAAAAATGTTCGTTTCCTTTATATCTCTGCATTTCATATAGATTTTTCTTTATTTCGTCTCCAAAATTTTAATTGCATTATTAAGCATGTACGAGGGCTGTGCCAGAAGTTCCCGACCTAACAAGGAAAAAACAAAAATGCTGGGAAAAAACATCTTTATTTCTCTACATAGTCTCCTTTCAGCTCGATACACTTTTCCCAGCGATGTTCAATAGTTTCGATACCGTGTTTATACTGAGAACCGCCGAGTTCTGCAAAGTAGCTCTCAACTGAAAAACCCACTCTTCATTGTTGTCAAATCCTTTACCACCAAGCCATTTCTTCTATTTGAAAACAGATAATAATTAGAGGCGGCTAAGTCTGGCGAATAGGGTGCACGAGGAAGCAACTCCAACTTTTACTCTTGATTTTGGCCATGGCGATAATAAATGTCTGAACCAGTGCATTGTCTTAGTGAAGCAAAAGCTTCTTTTCCACTAAATGTGGCCGTTTTTGTTTGATTTCAGCATTCAAACACTGCAATAAGTTAATATAATACTGCCATTGATTGCTTTTCCTTTTTGAAGATAATCAATGAAAATTACCCCATGCACATTCCAAAACACTGACGCGATGATCTTACCTGCAGATAAAACTGTCTTCGACTCCTTTGGAGCCGATTCCCCCCTTTCAATCCACTGTTTTGACTTCTCCTTTCTCTCAGGTGTGAAGTGATGGGCCCATGTTTCATCCATGGTTATGAATAGATGAAAAAACGCGTTTTTTGCAGCAAAATATCGCCAAACACTGTACTGAAATATCCTCACCACGCTGCTTTTGTTTCATTTTGAGTAAACGCGGCACCCATCTTGCGCACAGCTTTCTCATGTCTAAATTTTCAGTTAGTGTGCAGTGTACAGCACTTTTTGAAATGCCCACGATGTCTGCTAGCTGGCGCACTTTCAGTCGACGGTCATCCAATACTATTTTGTGGATTTTCTTCACAATTTCTGGCGTGGTCACCTCATTTGGTCGACCACTGCGATGTTCGTTTGGCAACTCGTACAGCCTCGGTTAAACTCTGCCACCCAATATTTTGCTGTTGTAAACGAAGGGGCAGACTTCCACAGAGTAGAAACTAGCTCATATTTAATATTAGCTGGACTAAGCCCTTTCAAATGAAAGCATTGCAACACTTAACGATGCCCAGTTTTATCCAAGTTTACAAATTCATTGAGAGAGTTCACATTAATAACTGCTAAACAATTATTAAACAACGTATCATTGTCAAACTTCAAACTTAAGCTTTATAAGGGTGGTACTTTCTATCACGGCCATTTGTTTGAAATAACAACCGCCATATGTACGACAGATCGGACACTTCTGGGATTGCCCTCGTATATGCTAATATATGTTGCTGGGTAGCAGAGAGACTTAATCTATTACCTTACTATGATTTCGAGTGTCATACGGTTGATTTCTCATTACCGAATGAAAAAATACACATATTAGTGGTAAAATAGTGTAACACACACATTATTTTTAATTGTTGCGTTTCATGTAAAATATACATTAGTTCATATATATTGGTAAAGAATTGCTAGTATTTGTATTCTATGAATAGAAATTCTTTAAAACAAAGCTTTCAGCACAAAACAGTTGCAAAAAAAGGGAAGTACTATTATTGTTGTTATTCTTACTGTTAGTAATTAGACTTGATGAACAATAGGAATGTATTATTTGTTGCATTATCAAGATAAAATTGCTGCCAATTGGAGAAAATCAAACAGGAATAATTTCGGAATTGGCATACAATACCACATTAGTATATATATATATGCGTTTACACACAAAAAACTACTTGTAAGAGTATACTTCAGTGAATAAGATGTGGCCTTTACTGTTTCTATAAGGTGAGTTTCGAGTATCGGTGCTCAAAATGGGTATCGACACCGAGTATCGAGAAATAGTGGTATCGTCCCATAACTATTCAAAATATTCTTCTTTGGGATCAGCACATTTTTGCATTCGATAAAACCAGTCCTTAGAGCAATGATACTACTCTTCCTGAGGCAGTTTACAAACCATATTTTCATAATGTTTCACTGGTTCATTTCATAACGAGAAAGTGATTCCAAGCATCTTATCTTTAGTTTTTGGAAACTAAAAGAAAGCGTAAGATGCTAGGTCATGACTATATGGCGTGTGGTCCATGCTACTGATCTTTAGAGCATCCAGATACTCAGTTGTTTTGCTGTATGCGACAATAAGTTGTCGTGATGTAACATTTCTCGTTGTGGACGTTTTTCAGGAAATTTTTCAAATATTTGCATTAAACACACTTTGTGTACTAATCGGCAGTAACGGTACGTCTATCTTCTATTACTATAGTAGTAATATATCCCGTTTTAGAAAAAAAACTAACAACCATTTTCTTACCATTCCTGCGAGTACTTCGGACGTTCGTAGGATTAGATTCTGTTCAAAAGACCCATTGAGGCGATTGACTTTTCTTTCTAGGACCATAACAATAAATCCAAAGTCACCATCAATATCGACATTCCACCGAATTTGAAGTGCCACCTTGGAATTTTTCCAAAGTTTTTCTCAACCAATAAATGCGTTGTGTTTTTTGATCGGGGGTCAGTTTATGTGGAATCCATCGGCAACAAAAATTTCTCACCTCTAACTTTTGATGTAAAATGTTTTGTATTTAACTCATACCAACGTGCAATGTCGCCCGAATAAATTCATATACTTTCCGTCAATCTTCTTCAAGCATTGCTCGAACAGTAAAAATATTTTCATCAGTAACAGCAGTTCTTGGGCATCTTTCACAAAATTCATCGCTAAGAAAAATTCCGATCTCTTATGAATTTGCTGTACCAGTTGTAAATTGTTGGCTTAGATGGGGCTTTTTCGCTAAATTCATTTCTAAGCCGATCTTTTCATTGTTTAGGCATTAATGACGATTAAAAAATTATAAAAAATTATATTCTGAAAAAGTTCTATAGTTCAAAGTTACTTTTGAGTAAACACAAAATCTTTAAATAATGATAATTAACAAACTATTAGAGTAAATAGAACAAATTACATGGTTATGGACTCGCAAAACATTGGAAAGCAGCTGTCAAATATAAACAAATTTCATTTGTGTTTTAGAAACAAAAATTTTCAGTATCGCCGCAGTTACAATCCTTGGGGAATGGGGAAATATGAATTCCTATAATATCGAGAAAGGGAATGTGTTTTTAGGTTGTAGGTTGGTGAAGTGTGAAGCATTCGGAGCAATCGTGGTTCAAAATTCTACCTTTGTTTTTGTTTAAAATTATGACGTTTTCAAACAGCAAGGCATTAAAGCTTGCTCAAAAAAGTTTAACATATATATTCCAAGTTGAAATTTTTAATGGAATTTCATCAAGAAAGGGCAATCCAAATAAGTACGCCACCCCTTTCCTGTTTCGCTCCCCCCACCAACTGTTCAGAGGTTAAAGTCACTGTAATCTGATTTCAATCTTCATTACGATGGAACTATAACTCTGTTAAGCCTCAGGATCAAGTATTAGATGGATTTTGGGATTATATTTTTGACACATTTGGGAAATTTCATTTCAAATCGTCCGAAATGATGCAAAATCGAGTTTGCATTGTTTAAACGAAACGAAGCCTTTTGCAGTACTTTAAGGAAATTATAAAATTCAGATCATCATAGCTTTGCAATTAAAATTGTTCATGTTTATCGTAGGCTCCTAAAATTTTCTAGCTCAAGATTTTATAACTCTGAAACCTTGGAATCTAGTTATTTAAATCGAGATTTATTTTAATTCCCAAATCTTTTAATTCATACTGATAAGTACACATTAAGCATATTCTAATTTTTATTTAAGTGGAAAATTTAGTCTTTTTCAAGTGTAAGTGGTTTCGGATTAAGAAAAATAATGCTAACACACAACACTTCTATTACCTTGCTAGCACACCGAAAGTGTGACGCAAACGAAAATAAAGACGAAGTGCTAGATTGTATTGTGCCAGGTTGCTGAATCACGTGATTTTCTTGCATTAAATGTGTTGTCCTGCTGCAGAGCGCTTGGTAATCATCGTGCAAGAACCACGTAAATCGCTGCGTTTCTGTTACAACTACGAGCACCGAGCCGGATGCCATAGGCGGTTGCTTCTGTAACCCGTAGGTACCAGAATCGATCCCTAGCAACTGCCCACTCTGTCCCATGGGTTCTTCATAGTTTCTTCGGGTCGCCAAGCGAATGCTGGAGTGGTTCATCTTGAATCAGGACCCTCCCTCCTCTCATATCCTGTACTTATCTTCTGTTTCGGGGTTGTCGGACCAGGCGATAGTGTTCGGCGGGTTGCGGCTGTGCGGTGGCTTGCGCTCTGAAAAGGTTTCTTCCCTGGCGTCGCTGCGGTACTGCTCAGCGTGGGGTTTCACTCCGGGAGACCCTGGAAGTTGGTGGCTTGTGGGCAGAGACGGACGTCATCGAATGCGTTCAATCTAGAAACGTTAGGGACCCCGCCGATGCTTGCGCCCATCGGCATCCGGATCTGGTCGCCCTTTAGGTCTCTCCCCTCATCCTTCCTTCCCAGGGATCACGTTGGAAGCATAATTGGCCGACTGACCTGCGTGCGGTGCTTTGCCCCGCTTCCGGGAGCCCCGCCGTGATACGTACCTTACCTTAACTACGAACACCCTAACATAACCACTTTACCAGCATTACCGGCTTCTCTTAATGGCACTATGGATTATTCTCAAACTAATAGTTTAGTTTTATAAAAATCCGGATACGCTTAAAATAAGTAAAAACTGTGTATATATTTTTGTGAATATCATAAAAATAATTATTATATGCTGTAGTGTAACCTAAACTTTTATCTACAAAATTACATTTGGTTCAATATTCTAAAATAAAAAGTTCCGGAGCTATGAGTGTTTAAAGTGCAACAAAATGAATTAATACGATACATTTGAGGTTCAATAACGTGGCAACAGTTGGGTTTTAGATGCTAGTATTTGATAAATATCCTTTTGTTACCACTCCTTATTAAAAGGAAAAATTACAATGCAAACAAAAAAATGCGTCGTTTTATTCGTTTCGATTTCAAATGAAATGTCCCATATGCAAGCGAAGAATGCACTTTTCACTCAAATATGTGGTCTTCTTTTTCTACATACTGTGCTAAGCGGGAGGAACAATTCTGTCTTTGTAGAAATACTATCAGTATTATTACATACCACAAATTTGTGCGAATTTACGGTACTTGTTTTTCTAGACGCCCTTGTCCAGGTAGGAAATTAGAACTTCATAGTCTACTCCGTCGGCAGATACAATTACTCTGTTCATATTATAATATTGTGCAGTGATGGGATTATCTGATATCGTTACTAAGCACAGAGAATGATTCGTTTCTTCTCGGTATTTATATCAGATAACGATGGTTTCGTAGAAAGCAATATCATAACTTGGTTACTAGAATTCATTGAACATCCTTTATTCAATTAAGTTAATTGCCTATCCTTTTACTTTCTCTGGCACGTACCTTGTAAATAGAGAACGTATTGCATTCAAAACTAAAATTAACATCGATATTAACATCCATAGTCTGATGGTTAACATTCTAATCAAATTCTGAGATTCCGAATTTGATTCCCGGCTGCAGCATGAGAATGTTTAGCCAGGATTACTCCCCATTGTCCCTACATTCTGGAAATATAGACGAAAGTGTGAATATATGCGTGAATTTAAAGTAATTACCAAAGTAATACGAACCCAAATATTAACACCACCGTAAGCAAGTAAATACCATTCCTGATAAGTAAGAGGCGGATCAGAGTGACCGTTTTTGTGAGGTTAACTACCTTCTACTGCAGTCTTTCTATGATGAAGGAGGGAGGGTCAGTCCGGATGTAAACAACAGATGCGTAATTCCAGGGCTCATTGTGTAATAATCTGATGTGTTACACTCACATAACTTTCTCTGCTCTTGTACGAGCTATTTTTACAAACGCTTATTCCCCATCTACTTCATGCTAATAGACATAAACATTTGCATAAACGATCCTATTGCTAATTTTCTTGTAGGTGCAAGGGGAATATACTAAGCTTTAAGCGATAGTCAAATCTTTTAACAGCTGGTTGCTATGTAAAGCATTTCATTCTCTTTGCATGACCATGACATAAAAAAAGAATAACGAAATGTCATTTGAGATAAAGTATTACGTATTGGAAAATTCAAACAAATAACAAGGAATATTTCGGAAATGGTTCACTCGAAAAAAATGTATATGACATAAATTGTGTGTTTTAACGAGATCTACATTCTTTTCTGTAGTAAAATTTTGTCTATCTCTTAGGGTTTACCAGTTATGCCAGTCATTTAGAATAAAGAGGACTTTTGGGGACATTCCCAGAAAATTCATAACATACATTTCATTTGCGATGAAAATGTCTTAAACATGTGGTATTTTAATCAAAATTGATAGAGCCATTTTTGAGAAAATCAAAGTTTTGAAAAAAATGTTTCATTTAAAGGGTAGTCTGGGGTGGGAAGATTTTTTTTTAAAACCTTCGTGTTGTATCTTTGAAAGATACTGCATCTAAATACCATTTTTGGTATTTATCCACTTTTCGTTTTGAGTGACGCTGTTTAAAGACCGACACACGACACACACACGGACCTTTCTCTAAGAATGCTTTTTTGGATTCAGGGGCCTCAAAACATGTATTTCCGGTGAAATTTTGGAATCGATTTTTTGGTAGAATGCAATACTTCCCCTACTTACTGTACGTAGTAAATAAAGTAAAAATATGTCTACTGTGCTGTTCATGCCGACTGTTATTACTCTTATCCCATTATAGAACGCTACATTTTACATACATTTAAAGTGAACACTACACAGTCTGAGCATTGCAGTGGACAATAATGTACATGCGGAGTTTGTTGAAAGTGAACGTTCTTAGTCTCTCACTTCAACAAAATCTATATTGTGAGACTCTTTGCGCCATCGCAAGGGATAATAGGTGCCTACGAATAAGATATATCATTGTCTGATATATTTCTTACTCTGCAAACCGGTATATCATGCGTACTACTCTATAGTTCTTTATCCCCCGTCTGCACTCAAGAGATTATGCTCTCTGCCTCGGTAATTTGAAATCGCGGACCACACTGTAATCCGCCTCTACAATAAGCAAGTATTCCAAAAGTAAAAGCCGCCGATATGACCTTAAATGTTAAAGGCGCAATATAAATGTAATATTAAAAACTTCGATAAATATAAAACTTGTTATTTTAGGCATTTTTTCAAAGACACCACAGGATTGAGTGACGGAGAGGACACCCAGAACCTCAACCCACACTGGGATCTTTTGTGCATACAACCCCTGGAGGAATGGGTGAGATTAAGGATCCTCAGAGAGGATGGGCTGGAGGACATATCGACGCAGACGACAGAGGCGCGCAGTTCCTTAAGAGGTACAGGCTTGACCACCTAGTTCAAGTTCAGGAGTTCAACGGCAGCCCCTCCAAGCCACCGAGGATGGCTCATAGGCTCCCCTCCAGCGGAGACCGGGGAAAGTTCGACCCAGCAGCGCAGGCTTGAACGGCCGCCATCTGAAAACTTAAAAGAAAATGCCCCAATCCAAAAGTATTCTTTACATGGAAATTTGTTCATTATTTTTTATTTTCTCAAAAATAGCTCTGATGGTTTTGATACAGGAGTTTTGAAAACAACTACTGCAGCAATGAACCTGATTCCATTGCATTAGTTGTAATGAAGGAGGCAACAATGGCACTCTATAGACTGCAACACGGTAAGCCAGTGAGAATTCCTGAAATAAACTCAGGTTTCCTAATAATTAAGAGATACATAGGATAAGCATTCTTAGAAATTCCTTCGGGCTATCTAATTTCAATTAAACACTTTCTAAGGAACTCCAGGGTCATTGTTGATCCTGACTGTTTTAGGAATAAAACTCTGGAAACTCCTGACAATACAATATATTTAAGCTATTTTCATGACAAGTACAACAAATATGTTGAATTTTCTGCGAACAACCTGTGAGGCCTTCTTCATTCTAAAAGACATTTTTTGTAACCTTGTATAACGAGTTAATCATAACAAATTTATTTTAAATAAATGGTTTTGTGGTGTCGGCCATTTACAAAATGGTTTTAATTTTAAGTACTTTAATGTTTCTAAAGTGTTGTGGCTAATTAGATATTTATTGTGATATCATGGAAACAGTATGCAATTTGGACTCCATTATATAACGGTCCCATCTGTCACGTAGGACTATTTATTCGGTTACCTTTATCTCCATTGTAGCTACAACGAAATATCTAATGAAGGTTAAGGTTACTGACGAATTTCTGTTAAGGCTTATCTCCATCAGCATGAAATAGATAGAAAAATAATGTTATGTACCAATATTTTCTAGAAACTATACAAAAATGAATTATAATGCGTAGAGAAAGTGATGTGAATGTAACACATAATATTTGTCTAAAATATTTTTATTCTGGGGTTTAGGGGACCTCTGTGCATTGTAAATGAAATGTCGATATTGAAGTGTTTGGTGGAATGTAATACCTCCTCCATGTATGTAGTGAGAGAATGAACATTTGAATTACCAAAATTTGAAAGAGGCATTTATGCAGTAATAAAACTGAATTCTGTTAGAATGCAATGCAGATGTTGCTTCTTCAGCTGTTTGGTTTTCTAATAGGTCCCTATAGTCCGTCCATGGTGCTGCTAACAAGCCTGGCCTTCGTGTTTATTTAATCAACAGGGCTCCCCCGTTACTTTCTCTCACGCCGGCGAAAGGCTAGAGGGCCCTATAATCCCTGCGAGGCGCGACCACCAACTGAGTTCCTTAATCTTCTCTGGGGCTTATTCTTTCGTTCCTTTAATTGAGATCTAGGCTGGCAGGCTTAAAACTGATAGCTCTGAAAGAAAGAGCCCAAAGAGAAAGACTGTGAACAAAAGTGGTTCCCGAACTTTCACAGTTGGCGCCCTCCTCTTTTTTTGTATGTTCTGCTATTACCATGCTCCTATAGCGCTCGGGTTTTTGCGTTAAATGTACAGGTTCTTAACTATCCTCTGTCTCTCTCTCTCTCCGTATAATTATTATTCTCCCTTCTTCCCTCTCCCCATTTCATTATCATTCTCCATCTCTTTAACCACCTTATTATCATTATCCCTCTTTCTCTCTTTTCCCATCTGATTATAATTCTCTCTATTTCTCTCCATCTGATTATCATTCTCTCTCTTTCTCTCTCTCCATTTGATTATCATTCTCTATCTTTTTGTCTCTTCCATCTGAATATTATTCACCCTTTTCTCTCTCCATCTAATTATCATTCTTGCTCTTTCTCTCTCTCCATCCAATTATCTTTCACTCCATCTGATCATTATTTTCTCCCTTTCTCTCTATATCCAGCTATTTATAATTCTTCCTCTATCTCTCTCACTCCATATGATTATCATTCCCCCGCTTTCGGTCCCTATCTGATTATCTATCTCTTTATTATCGCTCTCTCTCTCCCTCTTTCTCAGTCTCTCCATTTGATTATTATTCTCTCTTTTTCTCTCCCTCAATTTCTCTCCATCTGATTAACATTCTCCCACTTCCTCTTTCTTTCCATCTGATTATCACTCGCCCTCATTCTCTTACTCACTTATCCTCTCCTCTCCATAAACGCTTCGTGGGTATACATTTTGGGTGCTCACCAAATTCCAGTCAGATAGTCCTGAAAATGTGAAATAGCATCAGATGCATAATAGTTATGATTATGAACAAATTGGTGCAAGTAAAGCCGCTCCCAATAATAATAATAATAATAATAATAGTAATAATAATATTAATATTAATACAAATAATAATAATAATGTATAACATTTAAATTAATTTATATTTTATTTAAAACTAATTTTTATTTCTTTTATATATATTTGAGTTCTAGGACTTTACCACGTTATCGGTATGATAAGTTAATACAGTTTGAATTAAACTTCTTAAGGATGTTACTAATATTCCTGCTCGCGCTCCACTGACGAAGGAAAGGGTTCTTTTTGTGGATGTTTGTTGTGTGCATAATTAAGTAGACGGTTTTGTGGCAAGAACGAGGTGATGTGTAAATTAAACTATAGCCGAGATTATGGATGGAATGGAGAAACTGGAGAAGCTTCCGCCTTGGGCACATTACTTACTTCTGCTACAGTGATTCCAACTTCTGCCATAATGTACTAGTACCTAGTGGCAATGACGTAAAGTTGGAATTATAATGGAAACATTGCGGGAAAAACTTCTCGCGCTGGTACACTTCTTCAAGTGTGCACGACCTGTATGTATATTTGATCCCATAAGGTAATAACATCTTACCAGTTGCACTTTCACGGAAACTCCTTAAATATACACAATTCAAGATGTGCTAGGTACCCTATTGCCATACTCGTGGAGTTTAGAGGAGCAGCGCGGTAGATTTAAACGCCGTATATTTTAAATTACCACATACACATTATGTTTAACAGAATTCAAAGAAAAAATAACGGTAAATCCTCGAGGTATCAAACGTTAGGTGATCACGTACTCTTATACAGCAACAGCCACTGCTTCTCACCCTATTTACATCCGTCGATCAATCTGCCCTCATTTTCCCTCTATCTCCGTCTCTCACCCATTCTCTCACTCTCTGTTCTATATATCTTGTAAGCTGCGATTTATGAAAACAACTTTATATATGTATATTTATATATATACATATATATATATATATATTCTTCTTTAACTGTTTAACATCCTCTTATGTAGGACTTACACCCCCCAGGACTTACAGGCGGGTGCCTGGGGTCAGAGGCCCGTCGAGGAGCAGACACTCATGGATCAGACAGAACATCCAGGATGGGTGATCAGCCGATGCCTGGTATGGGAGGAAGGGAGTAGACGAAACGAAATGATGGTGAAATGGGTAAAAGGAAAGGTGGTGATGGAGCAGTTGGTGGAATGAATGGCGGGGGAAACCGGAGAACCCGAAGAAGACCCGCCTAGACGCCGCTTTGTCCTAAATGCAGGTGCTGACACCGCATTTTCAAGGCCGCTAAATAGGGCTACGGTGGTGTTCCCTGTTGACGTACTTTAGTAGCGCAGTGGTTAACATGCTGGAAAGTCACTGTGAAGGTCGGAAGTTCAAATCACACCTGCGAATAAATGAGTTTGTTTTATTCATTTCTTGCATTTATTTACGAAGTTCATTAAAGCATATTCTAACAAGTAGCAATTTGTTGTTTAATGGAATTCGCATAATTAAACTAATTAAGTGAAACGAAATTTTCCATGCCAAACTATCAGTTCTCGTAAAATTTCCTAAATATAAAAAGTACCTTCAACTGGCAGTATTTGAACCTGGGATCTCTACCACTGAAGGCCAACGCGCACACTGTTGCTCTGTGAGTGCAATTTACTGCACACACGCGGTACAAATCAGTCATTTCGGCCGAAATTGACACGGCGCCATGCAGTGGACAGTGTTTACGGCATAGCCTGTACAACGCCGCGACTGCGAAAGTTCTTAAACCGCAAGCTGAGATGACTCACCCGGTGTGTATATAAGGATGTGGAAAAACAATGTGCAGAAAAATATAGGACACAAAAGCAATACCAAACTGAGGATTTTCAGGTTAAGAGCACAGGATCGCAGATGCAGTGCAATAGCAGGAACGCTGCATGAACGTAATTGAATTATGACTTTGTGAAACCTCTTCATTTGCCAGGCAAACTAAAGAAAATCTCACACAAGTGTGTACGTATTGTCTCAACTAATGAGTAGTGGTACACAATGAGAAACTAACATTACATGAACAAGACGGTATTACGTACCCCCTAATGGGCTTCACATCAGACACAACTAGCGACAGTGACTAGTAGTAAATTAGTCGGCTACGATATGAGTGCGCTTGGAAGAGGGCGCCACACTTTTTTGACAACAAAGGTATGGGGTCAGACAGGAGTGATGAGCATTGAGTTAGGGGTATGTATAGAGAAAACATTACAATGTTTGTAGGCCTCAGCCTCGCTAGTAAATGTAACTCGTAACTGCTGCTGTTTTCTTTACCTGACTGTTCTTCCGATGCCTTACCTACTTTTTGGTAACAGTTTCGACTCTCTTTCCACCACACGAACTCATCATAGCTGACCGACTTAGACGAGAGTACTTTCTGTTTACATTTGACACGCCAAAAATTTCACAATAGGAGACTCTAACATAACGGATTTATGTTGACTGCATGTAGCGCAGCAAAATAAAGGCTTGAGTGACCCCTTTTTCCTATCTTTCTACTCTTCATCTCCTTCTTCTTCTTCTTCTTCTTCTTCTTCTCCTCTTTCACTTCCTGGACTATACAAACTTCCTGTTCCTTCTGCAGTTGTTTCTTCCAACTTCCCATAGGTATTCCAAAATTCATTTTACGCTTTGGTCTATAATTATATGCTCTAGGTAGTTTAGTCACCTCTATTATTGCTTCCATTTTTTTATTCCTTGACTAGATCATTCAGGAGTATATATTTAACTATTGATACCCTCCAACACGGCCCGGTAATTATTTGAAATAAATTAAAAATACATAAAGTAATACTCATACGAAATGATTGGAATGATACAAAGCGATATAGTGTTAAATCGTGCCACACGTTGGGCGCCATATGAAGTTGGCCACTTTCTAGAAGCGAGGTCCTGATGTTATAATTCTTGAACCTGTAACTGAGATAGTCTCCCGGTGTGCATCTTCTTCTCTAAACTCTGCGCTCGTGAAAATAAAGCCGCAACTATGCACGCTAGGAAACATCGCACGAAAGTATTAGAGCCATCTTACAAAACATAACTATGTTAACCGCAAGCAAATGTATAGTGATATAAATGGTGATGATCGAGTTGTTTGCCTCGAATAATTAACGGAGGGGTGGCGGGTGTTACAGAATGTGTAGCAACAACTGAATAATAAAGTTAACATTTATTACGATCGATGTTTACTGCCAAAGGTACATAATTTAGCCCCCTCCCGTAGACATTACAGAGTAAATACTGCTCAACGCTAGCCAATCAGAGAGGAAAATATACATCGATAAAGCAGCTCTGTCACAAGTGGAGGAATTCTGAATTCAGAACTACGCATTCAGAACTATATTCTTGTATCTTCTTTATGTATTCTATCTTAATTTCGTGCAGCCTTTACTTTTCTGAGAAAGTTCGTATCGTAAAATGCTTATTTTCTTACTGTCTTTCTACTCCATAAATTTCTGCCCATTGCTTTCTTCACAGCCTGGATATACTAGATATTTTAAAATAATATTTAACCAAACCAACTACAATCTGAGGTCTGTAAACTAAATTTATATCAGTTAGTTTATTGAGATTGTACTGTGTATCCATGAGGCTGCGTAATTATAATTTCTGAAGAATGAATTTTCACAGACTCTCAAAAATATTATTTTTAGACAGCATAGCCTAAAATAGAACCTCTAACACAGAGCACACAAGGTAAATGCTTATTACTCTTTTGTATTTGCGCACACTTAACAATGTAACTTGGTTTGATTAGGTTTTACTTGTCATGGTCTTTTTTTATATAGTTAATTTCTCGTAGCGCTCTCGTTATCTATTCACAACATATATCGCCTTACTTCAATTTATCACAATTCGTTGTAGAGTTAACCTTAAACGTTATTCTTTTATCTACATAAAGATTAAATGGCGAAGATTATGAATTCAGAATAAACTGAAATGGAAGTGCCAGGTGAAATTACTGAAGCAACAGAAAGAATAACACTAGCAGTAATTACCGAAAACATCCAGAAAGCAATATGATATAGCATTTAATCGCGTCATTGGCAAAACATGTTGAAAATAATTTCACTGAAAATGACTGTTAGCGAGTCAACTAAACATAACAAAAACTGACATCTCGTTTTCCCTTTTTTACTTTCTCTACTACGTATAATAAGTAGGGGAAGTATTGTATTCCACCCAAAAATTCGATACCGAGATTTCACCGGAAATACATGTTTTGAGACACCCTCAATCCAAAAAAAGCATTTTTGGAAACATGTCCGTGTGCGTGTGTCTGCGAACAGCATAACTCAAACAAACAGTCGGATAAACACCAAACTTGGTATTTAGGTTCAGTATCTTCCAGAGAAATCCCCTTCCCCAGATTTCTTTACATCAATTTTCATTTTCTCAAAAATGGCTCTAAAGATTTTGATTAAAACATCATATTTTAAAGATATCTTCATGACAAATAAAATGTATATCTTGAATTTTCTGGGAATGTCTCCAAAATTACTCTTCATTGTGAACGACTTTTGCATAACTGGTAAACCATAAGAGATACACAAAAAGGTATATCGCGTTAAAATACACAATTTGTCATATACATTTTTTTGTAGAGTGAACCATTTTCGAGTTATTGCTTGTAATGCCTTAAATTTGTCAATACTTATTTTCTCAAATGGGAATGCATTATTCATTTTTTTGTTTTGGATATGCAAACTGTATTAATAATGTGGAAAAGAGAATGGTGCTGCATATAGCAATCAGCTATTAAGAGATATGTCTATGCTTAAAGGCTACTGTATTTCTATATTGCCCTTGCAAATACAAAACAAGAGGAACATAGTACGCCTTAAGCGATAGCCAAATATTTTTAGAACTGGTCGCTATGTGTAAAATGTAATTCTCTTTGCATGTTAAAAGATCGTTTCTGCAAATGTTTATCTCGATTAATATGAAATAGATGAGAATAAGAGTTTGTAAAAATATTTTGTACAAGAGTAGAAATAGCTATGTGAATGTAACAAATCAGATTTTTTTTCAAGAACCGCGTTTTAAACTTCATATTACTATTTGTCAGTCGTCACAATGCAGGAAAAAGAAATATATACTGGAGTGTGCTTTCTGAAAGTTTGTGGGTTATAGATTGTATTGACCGGGTTCCCAATGATTACGTAACATCCCTGGGGCCACGAGGATGATAAATCATGTTGTTCACAACTTATAGTATCCTAATGCATCATAGAGGATATCGTGCTTCTTACAACAATGTCTGAAAGAATATAAGGGCATAAATCACATTCTTATGGTGACTCCAAACTAAAAATCCTTTTGTGTAACGAATTTTAGCAACTCGGTTTGCGATTGTGTTTTTGCAATGTGTTCTGTATATAAAAGTAAAAATTGGTGCGCTAAAATCATGTTTCTTGGTGTATTAGAGGAGCAATACCTCTGCAGTAGCGTAGTGATGTACAGGGTGTAACCGAAATATGATTAATTCTTAACCTACCCAAATCGTATGTTGTAAATATCCGGATTATGTAATATTTTCGGAAAAAGATATTGGTCACGTTGGAAATCCTATAGAACGGAAACTGCTTAAAGTGGAATCAAAACTGTCTGCAAGTAAGGGAAATGTGCAATATTAAAACGCATTTGTTTTTGGATGTGTAGTGCTTCCAAGGAAACTGCAATTGTTTATATATACACCGTGTGAGTCTTCTCATCCTGCGGATTGGTAACTAGCCAGCCCTGTATTTTACAGATACGAAATGCACGTGTCGACACCGATGATTACGGCTTCGGTGGTGCTTGTTGTTAACGTGCTCTAATACCGCCATGATTAACATGCTGGAAGGTCATGGTAAAGGTCGAAAGTTCAAATCGCGCCGCGAATAAATGAGATTTTTATTGATTTTTTGGCATATATATGTATATGATCATTAAAGCATACTCTAACAAGTAACAGTTTGTGTTTCTATGATATTCGCATAATTAAACTATTTAAGTGAAACGACACTTCCATGCCAAACTATCAGTTCTCGTTAAATTTGCTAAACATAAAAGGTACCTTCAAGAGTCAGTATTGGAAGCTGGGACCTTCACCACTGAACGCACACACTTTTGCGCTAGGAGTGCAATCCGCTGCACGCAAAGCAGTGTTTGTCATAGTCTGTACAACGCCAGTACTGAATAACTTATCATTCTTCTGACAGAGAAATATATACATTTATGTTTTAAAAATTTGGAGAAAAAAATTTGGTCGCCGTGGAAATCATATAACAAAAACACGGAGACTGCTTAACATGGAAACAGAAACGAAAATAACAAATTCTTAAAACGAAAATATGCAGTTTTAAATCGCATTTATGTTTGGATGTGCTGAGCTTCCAAGGAAACTGCAAGTATTGCATATTTTTGGTTTAAAGAATCGAAAAAAAATTTTCGGTTTCGGTGGAAATCGTATAACAAAAACATGGAAACAGAAAAGGTCTGCAATTAATGGAAACAACAAATTCTTGAGTCGTTAATGTACAACGTTAAAACACATTTTTTCTTCCAAGGAAACTCCAAATGTTATGTACACATCCGAGAAAGCTGCAAATGAAGGTCATTAAGGTAAATGACATTTCTTTGTAAACAAGCATACCTGGGTGAAGATCTCGTCTAGGACGAAAGAAAGGAATGCAGTTTCAAATGTGTGTTTTTCCTTTAGTATTTAAAGTCGTGTCTTTGAAAGAGCTCTACCGTTTTTTGCAGTATGTGTATGTGTGTTTCCTGGGTTTTACCAATTCTACAAAATTTATCTAGAATAAATATAGCTTTACAGGAACCCACAGAAAATTCAAGATATTCATTTTATTAGTGATATATGTATGATATTTAATCAAAATGGTTAGAACCATTTGTGTGCAAATTTAAAACACCGAAAGTTTCCCATGTAAAGAACAGTTGAGGTGGGAGGATATTCTTAAAAATCTTCATGTTGCATCCTTGGAAGGTGCTGAAAATGTTACATACTCGGGCGAGGGTCAAAAGGTTTCCAGCGAAAATATTATGCTTTAATTACCCCAGCATGCACATTGGGGAACGTAGCTGCAGAGAGAGGTAGAGGACCAGAACTTTGAACACACATTCCAGTGCAGGCGTGAGATATTTACAACAAAATACACAGAATTCACATTAATCACATTAACTGTGGTTTATGCAATAAAAACACGGTGCCTCTACATCGCACACAAAAGAGATAAAGATAGAAATTGAGGGGAGATGCTACACACACGAGCCACATTCACACTCTTCAAATAAAACCGCAATCACTCGACCCTCAAATCAAAGTGACGCTGACACAACACAATGCTAACCTATTCCCAATCTCCAAACCTCGCTAGACCTGCTAGCTCGGATTGGAGAGCACCATATCAAAACGAACTTCAAACCCAAAGCCAAATGATTTACCCCAGAAATGTTCTTGCCAATACGACGCAATAATGCGTGTGGCATCATAATAGCTATTAATTACCTAACACGCCACAATATTAAATAAGAGTTTAGAATTTATCCGATGTTCAGTTTTTTATTTATACTGTCCACACACACACACACACACACACACACACACACACCTTCTTTTAATACCTTCTTTATCCACTATAAGAAGGTGGTGGAGAAAGTTAAATGAATGTAAAATAGTCTTGTAACCACCAGGTAAAGAAATTCAAAAGCGGTGCAATGTTCAACAATTACTATGAAATTTGTAGAATGATAAATCAAAACATCACAAACAGAAAGAATTTATTTAAGAATGCTGCTGTAAACAAGGCTTACCACGGGGCGAAGTATTAAAGTAAGAAATGCAGACATGAGTAAGTAATTTATACTAAAACAGATTGAAATATGTATAAATACCACATGCCTATGCGATATGAAATAATTGAATAATTTCTCATATATGGATGAATTCATAAATAATACATCTAAAATTACAACAGTAATCCCTAGAAACAGTCATAATAGTATATGTTACAAGGGGTAAAATTAGGGTTTTATTTCGCAATTCTACGAGCAAAATAAAACCACTTTCAACACGTGTGGCATATATTATTTTTTACACAGCGCTCGAATTGGTAAAATATCAATAATATGATATTGATTCCCGAAACTAATAAAAATCACGTTTAAACCTCGTTCGTGAATCGAGAGAAATTAGGTTAAAGAATCTGATGTGTTGCACTCACATGACTTTCACTACTCTTGTACCAACTATTTTTACAAACCCTTATTCTCCATCTATTTCATATAAACATTTGCAGAAATGATCTTTTGACATGCAAAGAGAATTACATTTTACACATAGCGACCAGTTCTAAAAATATTTGACTATCGCTTAAGGCGTTCTATGTTCCCCTTGTTTTGTATAGAAATACAGTAGCCTTTAAGCACATACATATCTCTTAATAGCTGGTTGCTAGGTGCAGCACCATTCTCTTTCCCACAGATTAATACTCCTTGCATATTCAAGACAAAAAAAATGAATAACGTATTCCCATTTGAGAAAATAAGTATTGAAAAAATTAAGGGAATAACAAGCAATATCTCGAAAATGGTTCACTCAACAAAAAAAAAATGCATATGATACAAATTGTGTATGTTAACGGATATACATTTTCTGTGTAGTAAAATTTTACCTATCTCTTATGGTTTACCAGTTATGCAAAAGTCGTTCACAATGAAGACATTCCCAAAAATTCAAGATATGCATTTTATTTGTCATGAAAATATCCTAAACATATGATATTTTAATCAAAATCGTTAGAGCCATTTAGAGAAAATTTTCTGGGGTGGGGGGATTTTCTTGAAAACCTTCGTGTCGCATCTCTGGAAGTTACTGAACCTAAATACCAAGTTTGGTGTTTATCCGAATGTTCGTTTCTGAGTTATGCTGATCACAGACATACACACAGATATGTTTCCAAAAATGCTTTTTACTTTCTCTACTACGTATAGTAAGTAGGGGAAGTATTGTATTCCACCCAAAAATTCGATACCGAGATTTCACCGGAAATACATGTTTTGAGACTCCCTGAATCCAAAAAAAGCATTTTTAGAAATATGTCCGTGTGTGTGTCTGTGTGTGTCTGTCTGTGAACAACATAACTCAGAAACGAACAATCGGATAAACACCAAACTTGATATTTAGGTTCAGTATCTTCCAGAGATGCGACACGAAGGTTTTCAAGAAAATCCCCCCCACCCCAGACTACCCTTTACATGGAACATTTTTCGAAAATTTTAATTGTCTCAAAAATGGCTCTAACGATTTTGATTAAAATATCATATGTTTAAGATATTAGCATGAGAAATGAAATGTATATCTCGAATTTTCTGGGAATGTCTCCAAAAGTATTCTTCATTGTTAACGACTTTTGCATAACTGAAAAAACCATAAGAGATAGACAAACTTTTACTATACAAAAAATGTAGATCGCGTTAAAATACACAATTTATGTCATATACATTTCTTTTGTTGAGTGAACCGTTTTCGAGATATTGCTTGTTATTCCCTTAAATTTTCCAATACTTATACTTTTTCTCAAATTCGTTATTCATTTTTTTATGCCCTGGACATGCAAAGAGAATGGAATGCGCCACATAGCAGCCAGCGTTAAAATATTTGACTATCGCTTAAAACCTACCATATTCCCCTTGCATCTACAAGAAAATTAGCAATAAGATTGACATCTCCATATCTCCATTAGGATGAAGCATATGGAAAATAAACGTTTGTAAAAATAGTTTGTACAAGAGTAGAGAAAGTCATGTGAGTGTAACACATCAGATTTTTTTGGATTCAG
The DNA here is from genome assembly GCA_030765065.1 of Deroplatys truncata. Classification (NCBI taxonomy): domain Eukaryota; kingdom Metazoa; phylum Arthropoda; class Insecta; order Mantodea; family Mantidae; genus Deroplatys; species Deroplatys truncata. Next base: position 165,015,547 of record CM060980.1, read on the forward strand.
GGGATCTCAAAACATATATTTCCGGTGAAATCTCGGTATTGAATTTTTGGGTGGAATACAATACTTCCCCTACTTACTATACGTAGTAGAGAAAGTAAAAAACGAGATGTCAGATGTCTTGTTGATTCGCTAACAGTCATTTTCAGTGAAATTGTTTTCAACATGTTTTGCCTTACACCAGGCAATGAAGTGATTAAATGCTATATCATATTGCTTTCTGGATCTTTTAAATAAGTACTTCTAGTGTTATTCTTTCTGATACTTCAGTAATTTCGCCTGGCGCTTTTATTTCAGTTTATTCTGAATTTATAATCTCCGCCATTTAATCTTTATGTAGTAGGCTAAATAAAAGAGGAACGTTTTAGATCAAAGAAAGGTACGAATGTAACTATAGATTAAATCTACAACAAATTTTGATAAATTTAAGCCTGAAGATTTGCATTCTGACCGGATAATTCGAGTGCCATGAGAAATTAATCATGTTAAAGGACACAATGAAAAATAAAAATAATCAAATCAAGTCGAGTTTTTGAACATGTGGAAATACAAAGAGTGATTACCATGTGATAGACTGGATATTAAAATTGGTCGCACAGGATTAATGCGACTAATAAATCTAATTGTTATACCTCAAGTATCTAAACGTGTCTAACAATTGTTTAAACGTTCATATTAGTTCAAAACGTTTTTAAAATGAGAGGTGACCCTTGAGGCAATATTTTATATCAAAACATGCTGTGAATGGCAGAGTGATTATAGTGTAAATTAATACTATTGTATGTACATGGTTTTAGATGTTTTTTAGCCATAAGGATTGTTAGGAAATAAGTTTGCACGGCCTAACTGAAACTGACAATAGAAGTAGGTAACAATAAACCGAGGGGGTGAGTTGTTTGTCACTAAGAAGAGAAAGCCGAAATTGACGCCAGGGTAGCGTGCTTTTTTAAGAAATGGAGGGAATATCTTCCCTAGAGCATATATGTTAGTAGTACTGATTGGCTGACCAAAACAGACGCTAAAGTGGGCGCAATTTGGTAACCAATAGCAACTATATTATAATGTTTAGGCAATTAGAGGTGGTGTATATATTCTCGAGCCATAAGGAAGTGTCGCACAGTTCTGAAGAATCTCTCACGAGGTGCACGTCGCAGAGTTAATTACAAAAATGTTAAGTACGCGAAGTAATTGGTGCGCAGCAACTAAAACGACTGTAGTTACATTCGGAAATATCAGTGTTTCAGTCAGGCGTGTATAAAGATTAAATATGTCAATTATTAATTAAGCGTGACGGCAATAAAAGTCTAGATTCACATTTTTTATTAGTGTTATCTTTTAGTAACAACTCCTTTCGTTTGTTCCTTCTACATATTAGAAATAAGAATAGACTCTTCGTTAATTTGGCTGATAGGAATGTTTGAACAGATACGGAGTGTTTATGGATATGGATTCACGGCCTTTCAGAATTAAACTCGCCTTAAGCCTAGGATTCCACCTGTAATACGAACATAAATTTAAGATATTTTGGAAAGTTGAATTTGTTGTTAGCCACTATATAGCTTTCATTTATCTGCACTTTTACATGCGCTAGGAAATTCGTGGAAAACAATGCATCACGCAGCTATCGGGACAGACACTAAGTCCTGGAGGAACGGATTGTGGCCAGAATACGTCATTATCGCATCACCTCCCGCAGCGAAAGCTGAGATTAATCCGCAAGCCGTCCGTCGCTTCAACTAAAGCGATTACTTCCAAATTAATAGTCAACTGTTTTCATTTCTTTTGTGATTAGATCCCCCGCATTTAAAGCTTTACTGCGCCGTCTAAAGTAAGTTCTTTAATTAAAAGAGTTGTATGTAGTTCAGAAAGTTGCTTTCTTGTCTGCTCCGTTTGGAAAAAAATGAGTCGTCACTTTGGTTGCTACTACTGAATAATAAGACCTTTAAAAACAAGGTTATGCAACGAAGATGCATTAAATACCTGGAAAAGAGGAAAGCTATTAAGCTTTGCTTTTTATTCACGTAATCTATTACGCATAAGAGAGTATTTTAAGTCACGAAATTGAATACAAGATCTTAGTGATTCCTACGGCACGCAATCAGGTGATTATGTTGGATGCGAAACTTTTACATAACACTTGTTTGTGCTTATATGTTTATAAGTGGTAAATATTATTTAGAGAAATGGTAATAAGGAATGGAAACATCGAAAAAGAGAGACTCTAAGGGAAGACCTCAAATTCTGTATTTAAAATATGTTTTATTTCTAAACTTTGGAATTGTTTGGTTAAAAAACTACAATCCGTAACTATTGTTCATTTAACTTAGAAGCGTGAAATTCATATCAGCTTGAACTTTATAAAATATGCAGAGAATTAAGAAGACATATACGGTGTTCCTGAATCGTGTTCACTTTGTTCAAACAGACAACACAAATGGCAATATCAGTTATGGTAAAATGTAAGTGTTTTGTATTGATAACACTATCACTGCGTACAGGATAAGTGTATTTGGTGTAGTAACATTTATTTTTGACTGTTACATCGATGTAATCACCTACTGTTTTTTTATTAATTGTATAGCTCGTATAGTGTTATAATCTTCATAATAGGAATACCAACGTAATACGAGGGGCACTCTTTATGTTTTGAGCCTTGGCATCCCTGAATGTTGTAGTTGCCATCTGACGTTTCCAATGGAAAGTTTGACATTTTTGATCATAATATACTTCAAACATTTTGTCGATAGAGCGTCATGTGCTTTGTTTACTAACTTGAAAATTGTGTGTCAACAAAACCATTGGATTAACTCGTGAAAATGTTCGTCCAATGATTTATTACGACTTTCGACGTGGATTATCAAGACAAGAGTGAATCGATCAACTATCTTCTACATTTGGCGACGAAGCTCCATCCTTTACCACTGTGAAACGCTGGTATAACGAATTTAATTGTGGCCGCCGTTCGCTCAATGATGAAGTTCGTGAAGGTCGTCCAAAATCAGTTGTTGTGGCAGAAAACATTGATGCTGTGCAAAAACTAATAAAAAAAGATCGTCATGCGACATATTGTGAGATTGAGGCAACCCTAGGCATTAGTTCCACCAGCATATATAAATATTGCGTGATTATTTAGCCCTGAAAAATGTTTGCTCTCGTTGGATCTCACATAATTTGATGCAATCTCAAAAAGATCCTCGTGTCGATCGGTATACAAAACTGCTCAAGAAATACAATGGTGGTGCCTCAAAAGACGTATATAAGATTATAACAGGTGACAAATCATGGATCTATGCGTATGAGTCGGAACGTAAACAGCAGTCGACTGTATGGGTGTTTCAAGATGAAGCAAATCCAACAAAAGTTGTTCGCACTCGAAGCACTTCGAAGCAAATGGTCGCCAGCAAAACTGACCTTGTGGCAACAGTGCCTTTAGAGAAGCATAAAACGGTCAATGCCGAATGGTACACAACCATTTGTTTGCCGGAAGTCTTCGGTGAAGTAAGGGACACCAATAAGAACCGTAGGATCGTTCTTCATCAAGACCATGCGAGCGCACACACATCTCGTCTAACAACAGAGTATTTGAAGGCTCAAAAAATTGAATTGATGGGTCATCCGCCATATGGTCCTGATTTGGCACCCAACGACTTGTTTTTGTTCCCGAACATCAAGAATAAATTGCGTGGACAACGATTTTTTGGCAGAAGAAGCCGTTGATGCCTTCAAACGGATGCGAAAGTGTATTGATCATAAACGAGAATATTTTGAAAAACAATAAAGCAGTTTTGAATAAAAAATTACTTTGTTTTAATTATTAGGCTCAAAATATAAATAGTGCCCTTCGTATGCCATAACACTTTACAATATAATAATAATAATAATAATAATAATAATAATAATAATAATAATAATAATAATAATATACTTCCTCTGTGGTTAAATGGTCAGCATTCTGGCTTCCGCATGGGACGAAATACTTTGCTTTAATTAGAACCTGTCACTATCCTCGCAGAGTGTAAAAGTATGCATGTCGAACTGAATGCGAGTGCATTTAACGTTAAAAATGATTATAAACGTTAAAGAAATACTACGTAAATGAGTTGTTTCTTAAGTCAAAACCCCCAATGGATTCTAGAATTGAAGGGGAGTATACGAATGTAACAAAAAAGGAAATATAATAATAATAATAATATTAATGATAATAATATTAAGGATACCTAATGCGTAGCTTGCTTTGACCTAAATATCCGCAGCCGTACTTTGTGCACGAGTGGATAAGGCGCCGGGTTTCTAACGAACACGTTTCGAGTTTGAATTCCCTCATGTCTGCAAAGTTTAGTACCTGCAATATATGCTTTACTTTACGTAACAGAGCCACGGCTCGTAATGATTAGAATTTGTATCACCCTCTGAAAGAAGCGCAACATACCGGGTATCCCAAAGCACCCGTATCAACCGGTTTTCTCTAAAACCATAAGATATTTGTTCGCAAAAACAATTTAATAACCAAAAGCTATGCAATGAATTGAGTGGTGGTATTTCCATTTTCGGGAAGAAACCGAAAGCACGATTACTCGTGGTCAACTTTGAAATTGAAAATGGAAACATGGGCTGCTTAAGGTATCCTTAGATAGTACTTTCAAAATAAAACTGCTTTTACCAAAACCTTTTTTATCCTCTATTGTTTACTCTCAAAGGAACGATAGACTTCCTCGTCAATATTTTGCACTAGTTGCTTGATGGTGTTCCTCAGGCTGTACGGTTACCGATGTAGCTTCAAAACGTTCTTGACCAGTTTCCTTGACGGAGGATTGAAGGAGGAGGAGACCAGTACATTGGCCTGCCCGATCTCCTAAACATTGAGATTTTAAATGGGAACATGGGTTGTTTAAGGTATCATTGGATGGTACTTTTAACATGAAGCAACTTTCACCAAAACTTTGTTTTCTATCTTCTAATGTTTACTCACAAATAAAAGACAAAGGTGGGTGGATGGATGGATGTTTACAATACACACAATGTATATTCATTTATACCCCTACATCTGTTGTACAATTTGTCTGGTGCTTGTTTTCTTATTGGGCCACTCAAATTGCTTGGCCTTTCTGCTCACTGAGCGGCCCTTACTTCTCTTACCTTTCTATACCATTTTCTTCTCTTTATCTTCCTTATTATTCTCTCAAGTTCTTGGATTTGTTTCTTAGAGCATTTTCTTGAGCCAATCATCTTTATGGTTTTTACCCCAATTCCCCATTTTTCAGACTTTCTTGAATTTCATTTATCGCCTTTGTAACCCTATCAACGATATGGTGCCTACCATAAATCGTCTGCATATATATAGGACCTGAACCTGGAATCTCTTTATCTCCTATTACTGGATAATGCTAATTTATTATAAGACAAAGGTAAACAAATCAACGATATCTTCTGAGAAATGCTGTACATACGGATGGTAATGATAGTAAAACTCACTGTAAATGTTAAAAATGTCCACCACCCTGTGCTACACAACGCTGTGATGTGCTCTTGGCATCATTGTGTTCATCACTGCTGAGGGACGCATACTACTGGAATTCTTTGTTTCATATCTTGTCTAGTTGTGGGACACATCCGATAGGCAATGCCGTTAATTCTCTCCCATAAGAAGTCCCTCGGCGTTAAGTCAGGAGAATCCGGCCGGCCAACGTACTGGTTCTCCTCCTCCAATCCACCGCCCAGGAAAGACTGGTGAAGAACTTGCCGAGTCCTAAGTCAAAAGTGAGCCGGACAGTTATCCTGTTGAATCCACAGTGGTAACCATACCGTCAAAGGAACACTATTAGGTAACTTGTGGAAAATGTTGACGAGGAAGACTGTTATTTATTTGTGAATAAACATTAGAAGATAGGTAAATGTTATGATAAAATTTGTTTCATTTTAAAATTACTATCCAATGATACCTTAAACATACTATGTTCCCATTTAGAACTTCAAAGTTGACTATCAGTACCCCTACTTTTGATTTGTTCTGGAAAATAGAAATACCACCAATCCATTCTTTATTTAGATTTTGATTATCAAATTGTTTTTGCGAACAACAAGATCTTATAATTATAGAGAGGAACGGCTGTAACCGGTGCTCTGTGAGAAAGCTGTTTATTTTTAGGAGGAGTTGTATTTTATTTGGACTGCTGGGGAGCCAAACTTGATGAAGTAGTTGCAATCGCACGTATGGAAAAAAGTTTCCGGTAGCCTTCGCCCCAAGTTTAAAAATCAAATATGTATTTCTTTTAATGTTTCTTTAAGTGTTATATATATATATATATATATATATATATATATATATATATATTTATGTTTGCTTCGGCTGCGTTTGTATTTATTTTTAAGACATGAATTTCTTAACAAGGCGTGGTGCAGCTGAAGATGTGGGCTTACACAGATTATAATTTTACTTCACTCCTTTTATTAATACTTGATACGATTTAGATAACACTTCACTGATAGAGAGAGCTGTGAGATTCTGTTTTATTAATTAATTGCACTTTTCAACACGTAAACTTATTTTTCGTCTCACATGAATACATATTATATTTATTGAGGACACCTTTTGCGTCTGGTTAGTAACTCTGTCTGCAGACAACTCAACTCTAAGTTTGTAAAGTTTTCTCCTTTTCAGCTTCTGATTGGCTAGTCCTACTCCAATAGAATACCTTCAATTTAATTAAAGCTTTCTCTGGTTGTTGATTGGCTATTTTATAAACTGTCACTAAAATTATATTATTGTTGCTCCAATAATGACTAGTAGCATTATTAAATATTCTTACTCTTTATTGCCTCAAGGTTATCTCATTGTTACCTCATTGTTAGCAACTTTTAGCTTATTATTCTCACAGGTCCCACATTATTAAATTACGTAATATATTGACATAACATTATTACACATGGATTCAATAATATAAACATATGCAATGACTGTTACATACATTTTACAAATTATTAAATACACATATTTCTTCAAGGCGGGTTGTTATTGAATTTACATATTATGTAATTAGACTGAAAGTATTTAAATTACTGCCTCAACACACAAACGGTATAGAGGGTTCAATATTTTAAGCCTAACACCCGATATCCACCCAAAAGATTGAAGAGGAATTCCCTATAAACATTATGTGAGGAATGGGGATATGTGAACTGGTATATAATATCAGGGAAGCGTGATACATTAGTTCCTACAATTTTGTAGGTTGGTGAAGCATCCTGAATATATAAGCTTAGCATAATTAAAATCTTATCGTTTTTCTTTGTTTAAATTTCTAATATTGTCAATCAGCTGGGTGATTTTACCCAGGCTTGGCTAAAATGTTTAAATAGGTACCGTCTTTCATCAAGAAATGGCAAACCAAAGAAGAGCAACAGCCACCTTCCTGTTTCACTCTCACCAGTAACAAACTGCTTACAGGTTAATCTTGAGCCTGCTATGCGGTGTCCAGCTGGATCCCAGTGTTAAACGTTTTAGTTTTATGATTGAAATATGTGATTTAGAGTCCTGAAATCTTTGTAATGTGTTACACATTTTCTCAGCTTTATTACCATAAAATAACTACAGAAAATGTTCAATAAATAAATCGTAAAAAAATAAAATACAGCTTGGGGTGCACTTGGATTCTTCATAGCGTCCATGACTCATAAACATTTCTGCATCTTGAGACGTTAATGTTGGCTGCCTTGAGGAAGTATTTTTAACACTTAAATAATTTCAGTCTAATTATATAATATGTAAGTTCAATAACAGCCCGACTTAAAGCAACATGTTTATGTAACAATATATAAAAAGTGTATATTACAGTCAGTGTATATGTTTATATTATTGTATACATATTCAATAATGTTATGTGAATTACGTAATTTAATAATGTAGGAGCTGTGAGAATAATAGGTTAAAAGTTGCTAACAATTAGGTAACCTTGAACCAGTAATGAATTTGAAAGTTTAAATGCTACTAGTCATTCTTGGAGCAACAATAATGTAATTTTTTGCGACAGTTTATAAAATATCCAATCAAAAATCAGAAAAATCTTTAGTTAAATAAAAGTAATGGATTAGGAATAGCCAATCAGAGGCTTGAAATACAGAAATTTACAAATTTAGGCGGTAGAAATGAAGTCAGTTGCTTGTAAACAGTGCTCATACCTGGACGCGTTGGTTGTAGACAGTGTTTCTAACCGGACGCGAGATGTGTCCTCGAGAAATTTAATACGTGTTCGTGTGAGACGAAAATAGTTTACGTGTTAAAAAGTAAGTAATTAATAAAAAAAATCTCACAGCTCTCTTTATATCAGTGAAGCGTTATTTAAATCGTGTCAAGCATTAATAAAAGCAGTGAAGTAAAATTATAATCTGTGTAAGCCTACATTCTTCAGTCGCGTCACAACCCTGCAAAGAAAAACATGTCTCTTAACAATAATACTGACGCAGCCGAGGCAAACATAAATATATAATATTTAAAGAAACAGTAAAAATTACAAAGTTAATATACTTTTTTTTAACATTTTTGGGGCAAAGGCCACTGGAAAGTACATTTGGGGCGAAGACTACTGGAAAGCGGGTACTATACGTGCGGTTGCAACAAACTTTAAGTTTGGCTCCCAACAGTTGAAATATAATACAATTATTTCAATACAACCTACTTCAAAGCGTGGTGCAAAATAATTTAAATATACTATCAACTTCAAATTGACTCCCAAAGCGTGGGGCAAATAACAACGTAAAGACAATACAAAAATAACTCCTTCTTCAGCCTTGTGTTTTTCAGTTATTCTAGCATGCATTGCTGGTTTCAAATTGCGCAGAATCAGTTCAGTACGCTGCTGGTGTGAATTGTAAGGTGTAGTGATATCCAAACGGAAAGGTGAAACTTTTAAAAACCGATGTCAGTCATGTCCCCCCCCCAAAAAAAGATAGAAAAACTGCAACAAAATGTGAGAGTTGCAAGAAATTAATTAGCGGTATCCACTGTAAGAAAATGCAGAGAATAGTGTGTTTTGGATGTTACATTTAGTGAACGTGAGTTGGAAAACTCCATGTAAAAGACTTAAATGGTACTTGTAGTACACTATAAAAATATTAAAATGCAGCTGTGAATCCCAGTGAAAAATAAAATATAAAACAGAATGAAAAATAAAAAAATATAACAAATATTTCATTTACTGTGATAGTGCTGGAAAATAAAAATGATGCTGTAATTTGTAATTTGGTTGTTTGTTTGATAATTTTGAGGTACATTGTTGGTAAAAAAATGTTGAGACATCGGAATTGTTCTTTTTAAATGATTTTATTTGTTCTAAGTAAAACATAGGATAATTATGTTGTGTTAACTCCAGTTTTCTGCTTGGGGTTCATTTGGGCCCCTCTCTATGGTTTAAGAAGGTACAAAAGCATAGCAATCTGAAGGTTAAAGTCGCTATACACTGATCACCATGGAAGTATGACCCAATATGTGTGAAGTCTCTGGATCAAAAATTTAAGACCTTGTCAAGCCTTATCTCACTAATGTTAAATTAGTTATGTTAATGAACCGTTTTCTCAGAACCCACTAGACATAGATATGTTATATTTTCATATGTTGTTTATCCTTTCTTCTGAGTAGACGGATTCATTTTGATGTTAAAATACTTATTTCAAAAAAAATATGATAGTTTTTGTAAAGCTTAAAAATTTTCTATGAAATTTCGGACATTTTATTTTTTAAAAAAATAAATTAATTGAGCAACTTCAACTAAAAAATTTCACAGTAGTTTCAGAGAAAACGGGTCATTTATGCTGAAAAATGTTATTTGAGTATTTTAACATTTAAAGTAAAATGTCTATAAAATTCACTTATTCATATTATTTTAGAAGTGAATTTATACTAGTAAATTTGTAAATATTTTGATGACCCAAACACCAAATTAAACAGAATTAACCATATATTCATAAAATTAAAAAAAAAAACATTTTTTGTTCATTTTCGACTTGACGACTCCAATTAAAATGTTGTGATTATATTGCTGACATATGTACAAGCGAAGAAAGTAAAAGGTAAAGCTATAGATACAGACGATCGGATGGGCCCCCCACGACTGGGACAGAGCACCACAAGCAGACCAAAGCGGCCCTTATTACTTCTACTGTGACCCGAGGGCAGAGGGGAGAGACTCAAAGGGCGACCAGATCCGAATGACGACGCACGTAAGCATGGAAGGGAGCCCTATCTAACACAGCCTACGCCGCTCGACCCTTCCCCCGGTGGTCTCTTAGAGCGTAGGAGGAGAGACCTAACCGAGCAGTACCGCAAAGACGCCAGGGAAGGAACCTCCTCAAAGAGCACAGCCACCGCCCATCCGCAACCTGCCGAACACCGACGCCTGAAACCCTGGAACAGATGACAAGTAAGATGCTGGGTCCAGAAAATGAGGGAGAGGAGAGTCGTGGCAGAAGATGAACCACGCCACAGCATTCGCCTGCCGAACCGGAGAAACAACGAAATAGGTCAGAGTGAGCGGTCTCCGGGGCCTCTAAAATGCGAGTTACGCACGTTACCGCGGCGACCTCTTGCTTGGTAAGCGAAGAAACTACTGCTCCATCAGAGATGTGATATTTTTCTATACGCCACCTGTGAAGCTTTCCATGCAGACCTTAATGCTAATTTTTATTATAACATTTTTAGAAGACTTAAGAGATTACAAACACTTTCGTAAAACGATGCAGTGCAGCATATAGGTTATCATTTATAAAAAAGAAGATAATGAAGAAAGAACATTTTCTATAGGAGGTAATAAATATATGTTCACGTTAACAGATTAAAGATTTAGTTAGGAAAGTGTTCTACAGAAATAAAATATCAAGAGCTTGTCATATTTATTTTAAACAAAGTTTTCACTAAAGAATTGTCAAAAATCCTTAGCCAAATACCAACAATGGCTGTTATGATTTTAAAAAACGAACAAATATAATATTTTAAACCACACTAAACTTTAATAAGGTTGCTCTGTCTGAAAGGGGATATATTATACATATATAGAGGAATTGTACATATGAAAGGGGAACCATACATATAAGAATTGTACAGTAATAATATAATTCACTAACATGTTAAAATATTCAACATCTAACATTTGTACAGAGCTGATTGTAAGAAACGGGCGAGCTAGCAAAATTCCAGGAAAGCATAAAGAGCGTACCTTTCACCAAGCCAACAGGCAGGGAACCGGTAACTGAGAAATAGAAAGAGACAGATAGAGAAAACAAAGAGACGGAGATATGGACCTAGCTTCACAACGCTTACGCGCACGAATCCGAAGAAACACATTCTCATACATGTTAAGGTAACTAGGTCTGAGGGCCAATAGCAAACGTCGTTACATTTTTAAACGCAGAGGTGAGCGTCACTAGGTTCCCGTATATAAGGGCAGGCAAGGCCTCAGAGCCCACTCTCTCCCTGTAACTGATCTTCAAGAATTCACGTCGACACGAGGTGGGAGTGCGTGTGCAGATAGCTAGGCTCCTGACTGATTTAAAGTGGTGGGACTATAATAATGGGAAAAGCTAACCGCCCATAATTATTCCAACTGTAATAAACTTCATTGATTAAGGGAAACTTGCAGTGTATTTTTTAACTTGCCTCACCCACTATAACCTGAGAATTAATAATTAGATATAGTTAGGAATGGAATACGCAACAACCGACAAGCACCAATAGCCGAGGAAGAACACTGCAGGAGACCACTACAACCCAGGGTCGACGATTTCCCGCTACAAATCCAAGGTATGTTCTAAACGGGAAGAAAATCTTATCTTTCTAGGAATTCGCCAATCAATATTCCTACTTTGTAGAAATCCACAGAATATGAAACAGACATGCCGTTTGATCCAACAGAGATTCGAATTCTGGCCTCTAGTTTAGACAAGAACGCTCTCTCATCAGTAGCACGTTGGTTTTCTTTATTATGACCTCATTTTTTTCAACGCAGGGGTAAGCGGTTTAAAATTTATGCGAAAACATGGCGCAGCTTGACACTGGCGACCTTAAAAGCACCTCCAGGGTGTCGTGAACGACGCAAATAACGACACACCAGTTAAGGATAAACAAACTTTAATACAGGCTTTATGACTGCAGTAGAAATTATCCACAACGCTCCAAGCGTCTCCAAACTTTATTGCCCAGTTACTTGTCACAATGTGTCGCAGTTTCTCTTTATGTGCTTTAAATATCTGAATTTCTAACTTCTCAAAGCAAAAAATGTGTCACTTTTCCCATTAGAATACAATGAATTCTGAAGGCATAGAAGAGTGAAATTCCGCAATCTCTCTGTATGAAATCAAAGGTGTTAAACAAATATACACTCCAATGCATGGGAGAAAGGTATAATGCTATTCTTCAAGATATGACAAACTTTACCAGGCGAATCAAACGCCCCTGGGTTTAATAATAATAATAATAATAATAATAATAATAATAATAATAATAATAATAATAATAATTTATTCAACCAGGTCAAAATACATTTAAAAATCTGGTGCATTCACATGACTTTCTCTACATCCTATCTTTTATTAATGTGTATACAAATTATCCTTACGAACATTTATTTCTCTATCTACTACATGTTAATACAATAAATCTTTGCAGAAGTAGCTCCTTTTACACATTTTTTAGTATACAAGGAGAACAGTGAAATTCTAATGTTTAAGAACTAGATGCTATAATATACTGGCTATAAAACACCATACTCTTTCCATGCAATCGCGAGAAGCACCTGAAAATGGACGGGAGTTAAAAAGAACGACAAAGTGTTGAACAAATCTAACGATTAGTAACAGATATATCGGAAGTGGCTGATGCCATAAAAAAATCTATTTTAAATAAAGTATGCGTTTTAAAGACATCAACATTTTTGTATAGTACGTTTTCGTCTATCGTTTAACCTTTACCAGTTATACAAGATTATGCAAAATTGTTCCGAAGAAAGAGGACTTCACAGGTTATTCCCACAAAATTCAAGTTGTGCATTTTATTTGCCATGTAAATATGTTTGAAGGTAATATTTTAATCAAAGTCGTGAGTGCCAGTTTTAGAAAATCAAAACTTTCGAAAAATATTCCAGGTGGGGATATTTTCTTGAAAATATTCGTGTTGCATCTTTGGAAAGTGCTGAACGTAAATACCTAAGTATGGTATTTATCCGACTTTTAGTTTTTGACTTATGCTGTTCACAGACAATACATACACACAAGGACCTTTTCCTAAAATCTCAATATCGAATTAATACCTTCTCCACCTACTATTTGGGTGGTAGAGAAACTAAAAAGAACTTCATAAACAGCACATGAATTCACAGTCAGAATTACAAGACACAACAAATTAACTAAATTAAATTAAAACAGTATACTTATATTAATTTCAATTAGAAGCTCTTCAAAAGTATAAAATCGTTTCAATAACAGCCATTTATACAGATTAGTTTTAAAAGTATTAATAGGAACTGTTCTGGCTGAAGCAGCAACGTTATTACAAAATTATATACACATATGCTGCTAGTATCTTTGGTCGTCTGCAGTCTGCATCTGGGGAGACCCAATTTAAGATTATTTCTTGTGTTTATGTTATGTATGTCTGATCTAAACTCATAGCTATTAATATTCTTATGTATATTAACCAAACTGGTATAATTGAAAAGATTGTAAACAGTCGTCATTTTAAAATGAATAAATATAGGTTGCAAAGTACATTAAGTTTCGTATTAAGAATAATTTTGTAGCCTTTTTGTCATATTTTACAACCATACAAACATTTTTTTGCCAAAAAGTAAACAATTTTATCTACACATTTTCGTTTAATTGTATCGCTTTTTTCTAGAAACTAATTTAAATAAGCTTATTACTTTCTCTGCTACGTGACTATAGTAAATAAGGGAAGTATTTCATTCCAACAGAAAATTCTATACCGAAATTTCACAATATATACAGTTTTGATATTCCTTGAATCCTCTCCCTCCAAAAACACATGCTTACAAAAAGGTCCGTGTGAACAGTATAATTTAAAAATTATAAGTCAATTAAATACAAAACTTGGTATTTAAATTCAGCATATTCTACGATACGATCTCAATAATGTCAGGAAAATCCTCCAGAACAAATTCCCTTTATACGGAAAACTCTTCGAAAATTTTTATTTTCTCAAAAATGGCTCTAACGGTTTCGACTAAAATTGTCTATGTTTAACATTTTTCCTGAAAAATGAAATGTATATCTTGAACTTTCTGTGAACAGATTCTGAAGCCCTTTTAATTCGGAAAGAAGTTGATATAATCTAGCATAAGTCATAAACATTAAGCACTAGACGAGAAAGTACTACACACAAAATGTTGATGCCTTTAAAACATAATTTATTTCTAATGGATTTTTATGGCATCAGCCATTTCCAAGATATCTATAATTAATAGTCAAAGTGTTCAATCCTTAGTCATTCTTTCAGTGCGTTGCGGATTTTCAGCTGTTCCTCGCGATGTCATCGAAAGCGTACGGAAATTTAAGGCCAGCATACAGCTCGCAGTTCTAAAACATTTGAATGTTACTATCCTTTTTGTATCTCTAATGGAATGTCTAAAGTAGCTATTTCCGGAAATTTTTATCTCGACTAAAATGAAATAGATAGAAAAGTTAGCTTTCGTATACCCACTAATACGCAAAAGAGTATAGAGAAAGCCATCTGAATGTAACGCATTAGATTTTTACTTTTTCTACTACCTATAGTAAGTAGGGAAGTATTTTATTCTACTCAAAAATTTCATGTCGAGATTTCACCGGAAATATATGTTTTAAGGTTCCTGAATCCAAAAAGAGGCATTTTTAGAAAAAGTTGTGTGTTTGTGTGTGGCTATGAACAGCATAACTCAAAAACGAAAAATCGGATAAGTACTAAACTTGGTATTTAAGTTCAGTATACTCCAAGGATGCGACACAAACATTTTAAAGAAAATCCACTAGCCCCAACTAACCTTTACATGGAATATTTTTCAACAATTTTGATTTTCTAAAACTGTCTATAACAATTTTGATTAAAATATATATAAGATATTTGCATTACAAATAAAATGTATATCATGAATGTTCTGGGAATAGCCTCTTAAGACCACTTAATTTGGAAGAAACTTTGTATTATCTTGTATAACTGGTAAACCTTAAGTGAGACACGAAAACGCACTACACAAAAAATGTACATCCCTTTAAAGCACAGAATTTATTTAAATTAAGTTTTGTTGTGGTATAAGCCGTTTCTGAGATACCCTTATTAAAGTTTAGAATTCTGCATGCCTTGTCATTTTTTTCAGGTTCTTTCAACAAACAGTTGTTTCTCGCGAATGCATGGAAACAGTATGGAATTTTAAGGCCAGCATACAGCGTTGACTATCGTTGTTCCCTTTGAATCTGTAACGAAATCTGTAATTAGATATTTGTGCAAAGGGTGCTTATGGATTAAAATGAAGCAGGTAGAAAAACAAGGTTTAGTAGAATAGTTTGTATACACTAATAAATTATAGAAGGTACAGAATGCCATGTAAATGCATAACCCAGATTTTTGTAATAAGTACAAAATCGTTACACACTTCTCCTTCCTAAACTTATAATGCATGTAAATTTTAAGAACAACATATACTGGAGCTTTCATTAGAGACAGTGAACTTTAAGTTTGCAATGCATATGTTTCTACTTCAGAGTTGTGATTTATATAATATTTCAGTGTATTAATGCAACTTTTTAACTTTGAAATCTAATAGGTGGTTTAATTGAGAAATTTGGCTGTCATTTGACAAAAAGTTGGCATATGGTTACAATTTACCCTTCTGACCTGTTTTTAGCGTCCTATTTTTATAAAATTTTAGAGTTGTTTTTTAATGTAAAAAATCTGATGAGCTACATTCAAATGACTTTCTATACACTATATCGTGTATTAGCGGTTATAAAACCATTTTTACTAAAGCCTATTTTTCTGGTTGATTAATTTTAATCCAGATAAACCAGTGCAGAAGTAGCTGCAATACACATTTCGTTATAGATACAAAAGGAACAGCGATAGCTAAACTTCAAGGAATGAGGCTATATGCTGGGCTTATGATTCCATACTCGTTTTATGATATCGCGAGGAACAACTAAAATTGACAAGGCTTTAAAAGAATAACAAATTCTTGAACACTTCTAACCATTAAGAATGCGCCAAAAGTTATTTAAATAAATTGTGTGTTTTAAAGAGATCTACATTTTTTGTGTAGTAGGCCTTCGTTTATTGCTTAACGTTTACCAGATGTATAAGGTTATACAAAATTCCTTCCCAATGAAATGAATTTCACAGGCTATTTCCATAAAATTCAAGATATATATATATATATATATTTGATTTGTTATGTAAGTATATATGGTGTTTTAAACAAAATCATCAGCTATTTTTTTATAAAATCGGTGTTTTCGAAAAAACATTCCATATAATGGTAGTCTGGAGTAGGGGATTTTCTTAAAATCTTGGTGTCGCATCTTTGGAAGGTACTAAACCCAAATACCAAGTTTGGTATTTATCCGACCTCTCGTTCTTGATTTATGGTGTTCACACACACGAACAGTTTTCTAAAATGTTTTTTTTTGGATTTAGGGGGTCTCAAAACATGTATTTCCGTTGAAGTCCCTATATTCAACTTCTTGGTGGAATACAATACTTCCTCTACTTACTCTACGTAGTAGAGAAAGTAGAATGTTTGCATAACATTGTCCAGCACTGAATAAGAAGCGAAAACAATCCTGCCTTCTGAAGTAGGTCAGTGACTTTGTTTACACCGAGCCACCATTGATGACGATGTCGTCCTCCGTGGACTAGTGGTACCATGCTAGTACCCAAGGTCGCGGGTTCAAACCCGGCGGAGGGCGATGGATATTTTCGGGCGTAAGAATCCTTAGCATCCGTTCCTTCGGAAGGGAAGTAAAGCCGTTGGTCCCGTGTCGTAACTTTGCGGCACGTAAAAGAACCTCAAGCCTGATAAAGAAGCTTCTGAGCAAAATTACCGGTCTTTCACGCCCAATATAGAATGGGACGCTAAGAACCATAGTAGTTAAAGAGCGTCCATAAAAAAATCGATGACGATGACCGTGCAACTCTTTGTATAAGGGGGCTGTACTGAAGTATACAGCTACAAAATAAGGGCAAATTAGCGACCCAAAATCAGCGCTTAAACCAAATTAAATGAAATTTTGCTCTAGAAATGTCGCCTCTTGAGACAGTTTATCTGTAGCCAAGCCTTATTTGCAGTAAAAAAGCGTCGCTACCTTCGGAATCAGTCAACTGTCTATAAAAGCCGTTTCATTTGGAAGAAAACGCTGCACCTTTCTGACGAATTAAAACGGGCTAATGGAGAAGTCGTGGATAAGCAAATATACATCAGGACTTGAGACTCTTCATGTTTGTTTGTCCTCTCTCTTTTCTTTTTTACTTTCCACTTCAAAGAAACTCAAGAGAAATTACGTAGAGAGTGGAAAAGGGTTTTAATTTGCTGATCCTGCAGCATTGTAGTCCATAAAGTGGAGTTAATTTGCGTGAAATTATGTTTGCTGACCTGCTGCTTGAGAGATAAGACTGTCAAAACAACAACCGGGGCGGAAATGACGTAAAGACTTCGTCTTTTTGTTGCACGCACATATGTACACATCCTTCACTAGCATGGGAAGTGCTACGCTGTTCTGTGCAAGTGACAGCATTGGATTAACATTTTGAGTTGTGATGAAATGGGCTTCTGTTGATACGGCTCGCGTTCTGTAAGGGAGCTTTGTGAATTTTATATGTTTCCGCCTCCCAAATCCTAAGTCGGATAAAACTTTCGGTCATTATCTCCACTCTGTCCTACAGTTTCTTCTCTGGTAATGCCAGGCGCAATTATTTTCAAATTTCCTCCAAGGAATGTAAATTTCAGCAGCTTCGTTTCCTTTTGCTTTCCCTACTTCGTGTCTAGTAGGTACAAAAACTAATGTATTCCAAAGATTTGATAACGAGGTTTCACCGATAATACATATTTCCAGGTCCCCTTGAGGCAGTATTTTTAACACATAAACGATTTCAGTCAAATTATATAATATAAAATATAATAACAGCCCGTATTAAAGCAATATGTGTATAATATAATATATAAAATGCATGTAACAGTCATTGTATTAATGTTTATATTATTATGTGAATTTATTACGTAATTTGATAATGTAGCAGCTGTGAGGATAATAGGTTAGAAGTTGCTAACAATGAGGTAACAATAAGTTAACCTTGAGGCGATAATGAATAATAAAGTTTAAAAATGCTACTTGTAATTATTGGAGCAACAATAATGTAAATTTTGAGACAGTTTATAAATAGCCAATCAACAACCAGAAAAAAGCTTAAGTTAAACGAAAGTATTCTATTGGAGTAGGATTAGCCAAATTGTACAAATTCAGAAGTCAGTTGCTTGTAAACAGTGTTCTTAACCAGACGCGAGCGGCGTCCTCGAGAAGTATAATACGTATTCAGTGTAAGACAAAAATAGTTTACGTGTTAAAAAGTGCAAGTAATTAATCAAGGAATCTCACAGCTCTCTATATCTGTGAAGTGTTATTTAAATTGTGTCAAGGATTAATAAATGTAGTGAAGTGAAAATTATAATCTGTGTAAGCCTACAGTCTTAGACGCACTACTCCCTGCAAAGAAATCCATGTCTCTAACAATAATACTGACGCAGCCGAGGCAAACATAATATATAATATTTAAAGAAACAGTCAAACTACAAGGTTAATATTTTTAAATTTGGGGCGAAGGCTAACGGGTACCATTCGTGTGGTTGCAACTACATCAAGTTCGGCTCCACAATAGTTGAACTACAATACTACAACTACTTCAAATTGGCTTTCCATACGTGAAGCAACAACCTGCTTAAATTTGGCGCCCAAAGCGTGGGGCAAATAACGAAACAATACAACTTCATCCTGAATACAAAAACAAAATTCTGATGTGTTAAACTCACATGACTTTCTCTACTCTTGTACAAACTATTTTTACAAACGCTTATTCTCCATCTACTTCATGTTAATCGAGATAAACATTTGCAGAGTCTATCTTGTTGCTAATTTTCTTGTAGATGTAAGGGGAATATATATTTACAAGGACAATATAGAAAATACAGTAGCCTTTAAACACATACATATCTCTTAAGAGCTGGTTGCTAGGTACAGCACCATTCCCTTTGCCACAGATTAATACTCTTTGCATATCCAAGACAAAAAATGAATAACGAATTCCCATTTGAGAAAATAAGTATTGGAAAATTTAAGGGAATAACAAGCAATATCTCGAAAATGGTTCACTCAACAAAAAAAAGTATAGGACATAAACTGTGTATTTTAACGCGATCTACATTTTTTGTATAGTAACATTTTGTCTATCTCTTATGGTTTACCAGTTATGCAAAAGGCGTTCACAATGAAGAATACTTTTGGAGACATTCGCAGAAAATTCAAGATATACATTTTATTTGTCATAAACATATCTTAAACATATGATATTTTAATCAAAATCGTTAGAGCAATTTTTGAAAAAATTAAAATTTGCAAAAAATGTTCCTTGTAAAGGGTAATCTGGGGTGGGGGGAGTTTCTTGAAAACCTTGGTGTCGCATCTGTGGAAGAAACTGATTCTAAATACCAAGTTTGGTGTTTATCCGACTGTTCGTTTCTGAGTTATGCTGTTCACAGACAGACACACAGAAAGACAGACAGACAGACACACAAACAGACAGACACACAGACACACACACGGACATGTTTCCAAAAATGCTTTTTTTGGATTCAGGGGCTCTCAAAACATATATTTCCGGTGAAATCTCGGTATCGAATTTTTGGGTGGAATACAATACTTCCCCTAATTAATATACGTAGTAGAGAAAGTAATAGATGGTATGTTGTTTGTCTGTGTGTGCGTGTGTGTGACAGCATAACTAAAAAATCAGCCGTGTCGCATTCACACGAGTTTCTCTACCCCCTATTACTTATTTGTGTAAAGAATGACAAAGTAATGAACAATTTGAACCATTACTAACGGATATTTCGGAAAATGTTGATCCACGAAACATTTATTTGAAATAAATTGTGTGTTTTAAAGAGATCTATATTTCTTGTGTGGTACGTTTTCATCTATAGTTTAACGTTTACTAGTTACACAAAGGAAGAGCACATCACAGATTATTCCCAAATAATTCAAGATATAATTTTATTTGTCATATAAATATCTTTAATATATGCTGGAATTAATCGTTCTTCCACAGAAGCCATGTGTTGGACAAGGTTGGAAAGATAGAATCAGACGACTGAAAAATTCAATGCCATAGCTGGGATTTGAACCACGGATCTACCGGTCTCCGTCCGGTTAATGTCTTGCCGGTATGTTTCCATGGTAGCGCAGTGGTTTTAGCAGTTGTACGGAGACCGTGAGATCTGTTGTTCAAATCCCGGCTATGGCATTGAATTTTTCAGTCGTCTGATTCTACCTTTCCAACCCTGCCCAACACACGGCTTGTGTGGACGAACAACCAGTTCCATTAATTAACCTAATGGTGTTTGAAACTATGAAGTCCAGGGCTTAACAACAATGTAAGTCGCCATTAGGGTATGTCATCTCAATGCAATTTGAGATCTCCTTGTGATTTATCGGGAAAAATGCGAATTTAATGTCCCGCCGGCATGTTGCCATGGTAGCTCAGTGGTTATAGTAACCGGACGGGAACCGGGACATCCGTGGTTCAAATTCCGACTATGGCATTGATTTTTTTTAGTCCTTTGATTCTATCTTTGATATTTGGTGTTTTAAACAAAATCACCAGTGTTATTTTTTAGAAAATCAAAATTTTCGAAAAACGTTCCATGTTAAGGGTATTTGGTGATGGGGGGGGGGAATTTTTTGAATCTCTTTGTGTCACATCCTTGGAATATATTGAACTCAAATACAAAGTTTGGTAGTTATATGACTTTTGGTCATGCTGTTCATAGGCACAGAGAGATACACAGAAACATACACGGACCTTTTTCTAAAAATGTTTTTTAATTTAATTCAGGAAACCTAAAAACACGTATTTCCGTTGAAATCTCAGTATCTAATTTTTGGATGGAATGAAATATCTTCTCTGCCTACAATGTTCCTGGGAGATAAAGTAATAACTGGTAAAAGTTTCTTACAGAGAATAACACCCAATTTTTACTTTCTCTATTACGTATAGTAAGTAGGGGAAGTATTGTATTCCACCCAAAAATTCGATACCGAGATTTCACCGGAAATACATGTTTTGAGACCCCCTGAATACAAAAAAAGAATTTTTAGAAACATGTGCGTATGTGTGTCTGTGTGTCTTTGAACAGTATAACTCAGAAACAAACAGTCGAATAAACACCAAACTTGGTATTTAGGTTCAGTATCTTGCAGAAATATGACACGAAGGTTTTCAAGAAAATCCCCCCAACCCAGATTACCCTTTACATGGAACATTTTTCGAAAATTTTAATTTTCTCAAAAATGGCTATAACGATTTTGATTAAAATACCATATATTTTAGATACCTTCATGACAAATAAAATGTATATCTCGATTCTTCTGGGAATGTCTCCAAAAGGTTCTTCATTGTGAACAACTTTTGCATAACTGCTAAACCATAAGATATAGACAAAATCTTACTACACAAAAAATGTAGTTCGCGTAAAAATACACAATTTATGTCATATACATTTTTTTGCTCAGTGAACCATTTTCGAGATATTGCTTGTTATTCCCTTAAATTTTCCAATACTTATACTTTTTCTCAAATTTGTTATTCATTTTTTATGTCCTGGACATGCAAAGAGAATGGAATTCACCACATAGCAACCAGCTCTTAAAAGATTTGACTATCGCCTAAAAACTACCATATTCCCCTTGCATCTACAAGGAAATTAGCAATAAGATTGACATCTCTATATCTCGATTAACTTGAAGCATATGAAGAAAAAGCGTTTGTAAAAATAGTTTGTACAAGACTAAAGAAAGCCATGTGAGTCTAACACATCAGTTTTTTTCTAAATTGAATAGTTGTGACCCTTTAACTATCATTTTATATCCTAATAACCGTGGATAAGGGGACGAGAAGAATACACTGTAATAAAATCTCTCTGTTGTGGTAAGTTATAATTGAGAATAGCGTGTGTGATGCTTTAATAATGAGGCTTTTGCAATCTCGAGACATTTTGCAGAGAGAGGTCAGCAGAATAACCTCCAGCAAGGGGCAAACTGCCTTTGTTAAGCTGTTATTGATTAACGGACTGGCCCGTGTTGGGTATCACATTAAACGTAACGGATGGCGATAAGAATGAGGTTTGGGCACACTGTAATTAAGTAGCACAAAATTTACTGTCGAGAACCTTAGTATCAGGTGCTGTAATGCACTTCATTAAGGCCCTGTTATGTTACTGTGCGACCCGAGATTGAAAAAAGGTAGGGACACTCACTCTTGCGCAAATAAAGATTAACTAGGCTGATGCGGAAAATAATGAAAAGTAAATAACGTCCCTATCGGTCGGCAAAACTTGGTTTATGGCAGTTTTTCTAAAGGGAACAACAACAGTTAAGCTCCTTTTATGTTATGTCATTTGTTTGGTGATTAGAAAAGTTGGAAATAACAAAGTTTTGATGCTCACATCAGATATAAACTTCGGTTACATAGCAACTGTTCCTCATCATTAAAAAATCTGATGTGATACGTTCAACAAGGATCTTCTCTACCCTCTATAGTTTATTAGTGGGTATAAAGTCTAATGTTACTAAAGATTTCTTTTCTGTCTACTTAATTTAAATCTGAATACAGCTTTGCAGAAAAATGTCGTTGTAGATAGAAAGGGAACAGCGATAGTCAAATATTAAAGAACTGGACGCTATATGCTGGTCTTAAAATTCCATACTGTTTCCATGCAATCGCGAGAAACAACTGAAAATCGATGAGACTTAAAAGAATAACAAAGTGTTGAACAATAACAACCATTAATAACTGATACCTCGGAAATGGCTAATGCCACAACAAGTTTATTTGAAAGAAACTGTGTATTTTAAACAGATCTGCATTTTTGTGTAGTACGTTTTCGTCTAACGCTTAACGTTTACCAGTTTATACACAATTTCTACCAGACGATTGCCAGAAAATTCAAAACATACGTTTTATTTGTAATGTAGATATCTTTTACGTATGATATTTTAATCCAAATCGTTTGAGCCATTTTTTAGAATTTCAGATATTACAAAAAATCTTTCGTGTAAATGGCAGTCTGGGGTGGGGGATTTTCTTGAAACGCTTTGTGTCGTATTTTTGGGAGGTATTGAATCCAAATACCAAGTTTGGTATTTATCGGACTTTTCGTTTCTGAGTTATGCTGTTCAGAGTCACAAACACGTAAATTCCGTAATTTTTACTTTCTATACTACGTGTAGTAAGTAGGGGAAGTATTGCATTCCACGCAAAATAGCGATACCGAGATTTCACCGGAAATACATGTTTTGAGGCCTCCTGATTCCAAAAAAAAAGTATTTTTGGAAACATGTCCGTGTGTCTGTCTGTGAACAGCATAACTCAGAAACGAACAGTCGGACAAACACCAAACATCGTATTTAGGTTCAGTATCTTCCAGAGATGCGACACGAAGGTTTTCAAGAAAATCCCTCCACCCCAGGTTATGCTTTACATGAAACATTTTTAAAAAATTTTAATTATCTTAAAAATGGCTCGAACGATTTGAATAAGATATCATAAGTTTAGGACGCTTTTAATGCAAATGAATTGTATATCTCAAATTTTCTGGGAATGTCTCCAAAAGTATTCTTCATTATGAACGACTTTCGCATAACTGGTAAACCATAAGAAATAGACAAACTTTTGTTAACAAAAAATGTAGATCGGGTTAAAGTACACAGTTTATGTCACATAAATTT
Organism: Deroplatys truncata; assembly: GCA_030765065.1. Lineage (NCBI taxonomy): Eukaryota > Metazoa > Arthropoda > Insecta > Mantodea > Mantidae > Deroplatys > Deroplatys truncata. Next base: position 165,039,568 of record CM060980.1, read on the forward strand.
TGTTTGTTGAGTGAAGGATTTTCGAGATATTTCTTGTTATTCCCTTAAATGTTTCAATACTTATACTTTTTCTCAAATGGGAATTCGTTATTCTTGGAAGTGCAATGAGTATTAATCTGTAGCAAAGAGAATGGTGCTACACATAGCAACCAGCTATAAGAGATATGTCTGTGCTTAAGGCTACTGTATTTCTATATTGCCCTTGAAAATGCAAAACAAGGGCAACATAGTAGGCTTAAGCGATAGTTAAATATTTTTAGAACTGGTTGCTATGTGTAAAATTTAATTCTCTTTGCATGTCAAGAACATAAAAAAACATTCTGTGGGCGTAAGAGAAATGAGAACGGAATAACAGTCAAAATAATATTTGTAATACAAGCAAGAATACCGAAAACCAAAACACAGAGCAAGATATGATTATATACGAACGGAAGTACTGATATGTGTGGATAAAGCAAGGTGTGATTATAAACGAGCGGAAGTGCACTCGGATAAGGCTAAAATTGAGGTACAAGCTAGGCACCACGGTTTTCCAGTAAAGTAGTAAACCAGAAGAAAAAAAATTCTGATGTGATACATTCACATTACTTTCCCTACCCTCTATCGTTTATTAGTGGGTATACAAAGTAATTTTACATAAGCTTATTGCTTTCTCTATTACGTATAGTAAGTAGAAATATTGCATTTCACCTAAATGTTCGATATTGAGATTTCACCAGAAATACATATTTTGAAGCCCAATAATGCAACAAAAAAGCATTCTTAAAAAAGGCCCGTGTGTGTGTGTGTGTGTGTGTGTGTGTGAGAACAGCGTAACTCTAAAACGAAAAGTCGGATAAATGCCAAACTTAGTATTTAGGTTGAGTATCTTTAAAAAATGCGATACGAAGATTTTCAAGAGAATCCCCCATTCCAGACTACCCTTTACATGGAACATTTTTCGAAGTTTTTTTATCTCAGAAATGGCACTAACGATTTTGATCAAAATATCATATTTTAAGACACTTTCATGGCAAATTAAAGGACATATCTAGAATTTTCTGGGAATGTCCCCAAAAGTAGTCTTCATTCTGAATGAATTTTGCATAACTGGTAAACCGTAAGGGATAGACAAACTTTTACCACAAAACACACAATTTATGTCATACATTTTTTGTGTGCAGTGAACCATTTCCGACATATTCCTTGTTATTTGTTTGAATTTTCCAATACTTAATACTTTTTCTCAAATGTGAATTCTTTGATGGTTTTGTTTTTCTTTCTTTTATTTTTTATGTTCTAGACATGTAAAGAGAATGGAATACTCCGCATAGCAACCAGCTCTTAAAAGATTTGCCTCTCGCATAAAGCCTGCCATATTTCCCTTGCACATAAAAGAAAATTGGGAATAGGATCGTTTCTGCAAATGTTTATCTCGACTAATATGAAATAGATGGACAATAAGAGCTTGTAGGAATAGTTTGTACAAGAATAGAGAAAGACATATGAGTGTATCACTTCAGAATTTTTTTATATTCAGAGGCCTCATAAAATGTATTTTCGGTAAAATCTCGACATCGAATTTTTGGGTGTAACCTCCCTACTTACTATATTTAGTAAAAACGTGTCTTTTCTCAACGGAGGAAGTGAATTTACCTCTAAATTAACATAGGAATGTTGATAAAATTATTGCCTTCATAAAATGTTATGTGCAATAGACATTTAATTTCATAGCTGTTCTGTAGCTTAAAGGGGGGACTCAATTAATGGTAAAACGTTATGCCACAGGGCAAACAATTATTAATATTTAATTCTAGAATACAGCTAGGAGAAGAATTAATTATTTAGTGAACGAAAGTATTTTAAACATTTAAAATAATGAAAATTTAATTCAAAGTTTTTATAGGCACACATGAAGAAACCTCAAGACAAACTAAAACGCAACGCTCAAAGTAAAATAAAAAGAACATTATATCACAGTATACTATAATTCAAAACTGCAGAGAAGGAAATTGTGGTTGAGAGGGAAAAAAGTGATATTTAAATGAATGGAAGCTACAGCGAGATGGCGAAGCACAAAGACAAAAGCTAATTGTTAGAAAAGAAAAGAAAATTCCAGATAGGTCAAAACTACATAACCTAGCAACGAGACAAATGAAGAACAAGGCGAGTGTAAAAATCTGATGTGTTACACTCGCATGACTTTCTCTGCTCTTGTAAAAACTATTTTTACAAACGCTTATTCTCCATATGCTTCATGTTAATCGAGATATCGAGATGTTAATCTTCTTGCTAATTTTCTTGTAGATGCAAGGGGAATTGGTAGGCTTTAAGCGATAGTCAAATATTTTAAGAGCTGGTTGATATGTGGAGTATTCAATTCTCTATGCATTACCAGGACAAAAAAATGAATAAGGAATTTGAGAAAAAGTATTGGAAAATTTAAGGGAATAACAATCAATACCTCGAAAATGGTTCACCTAACAAAAAAAATATATATGACATAAATTGTGTATTTTAACACGATCTACATTTTTGGTGCAGTAAAATTTTGTCTATCTCTTATGGTTTACCAGTTATGCAAAAGTCGTTGACAATGAAAAATACTTTTGGAGACATCTCCAGAAAATTCGAGATATACATTTCATTTGTCATGAAAATAACTTAAACATATAACACTTTAATTAAATTCGTTAGAGATATTTTTGAGAAAATTAAAATTTTCGAAAAATGTTCCATGTAAAGAGTAATCTGGGATAGGGGGATTTTCTTGAAAACCTTTGAGTCGCATCTCTGGAAGATACTGAACCTAAATACCAAGTTTGTTGTTTATCCAACTGTTCGTTTCTGAGTTATGCTGTTCACAGACAGACACATAGACACACACACACGGACATGTTTCCAAAAATGCTTTTTTTTTATTCAGGGGGTCATAAAACATATATTTCCGGTGAAATCTCGGTATCGAATTTTTGGGTGGAATACAATACTTCCCCTACTTACTATACGTAGTAGAGAAAGCAAAAATAGTGTCAGAAGGAGGAAGAACACGTCAGGGAGACGCGAGTTAACCACCAATGAGTGCAGACGTGGCAGTATCGGCAGTGGAAGAGACGCGGTGGAGAATCCGGGTCATCGCGATTCGATAATTTAGAATTATTCATCATAGTTAAAAACTTAAAATGAGAGAATTGTACCTTAGCAGATTGAGTGAATTATCCTTCCCGAGAGAAGTATAATGTGGGTGGGTATAAAATAATTATCCTACTAACTAGAATTAGTCCTCAGTGGCCTTAGATGAAGTATTTAAAAGTGATGTTTGTTACCTCCTCGCAGAAAAGCAAAATAAAGTAACTTGAAACAAAATGAGGTAAAGTCATACATTGTACGTAAATGTATCGCAATTTTTTGAAATGCCGTCTGGATGAAATCTTAGATGAACCACAACGAACGTAGCCGGCCCTCGTAGCCGTGGTTGCTGGAGTGGTTGCTCCGGCGCTCCGCCAAGCTGAGGGTCGCGGGTTCGAGTCCCGCCTCGGGCATGGGTGTTTGTGTGTGTGTGTGTGTGTGTGTTGCGGAAATAAGCGCTATAAAACAGAAAACACAGTAGTATAATCTGGGAACGACAAGGGAACTTTAAAAAAAAAAAAAAAAAAAAAAAAAAACGTTGAGCCAGCCAAGTGTTTCATTGTTGTTAAATAGGTATATAGGTATCTCACGCTATTACATTTAGCCAATGAGAAAATTTTAAAAAAATTAATTTTAACTTCTATGCATAAAAAGTTATTTCGGTTAGTTTATTAATACATTTTTATTACTATCCAAACTTCCAAAGAAATTCTATCAATAAAGTAACAATACTATGTAAATTTCTATATTTGAGATACAATTTTTTACATTTTATATTTCATTTAACTTTAATACTTATTTTTAGGAAGCGACAGGCCATTACTTATGAGACCTATAAAATACATTCAATTATTATTATATTGCCCAGAGAGGCCGTCAGTATTACATGCCTTAAAAAGAGCTAGGATGAAGATAATTACAAATAGTAACACAGGGATTCAGTTATATTCATTTATTCTTCCCTTCCTGAACTATAAGTACACATTGAAACTACCTGATAATTTACACGGAACCATTCACAGTGCTTGATAATAGTGTTTATAACGACCATAAATTATGTAAATTCTTACGGCTATAGATACATCATATTTAAGCTCTCAAAACATTGTATTAAGATTCTCTTCATTTCTAATAGAATTTGAAAACTTAACACATTAAAACTTCTGGCTCGTTTTAATATCACATTGTATTACATAGTGTTTCTTTGACAGTTCCTTTGCACCACTCCTATTTCAAAGTAATTTAGGAGAGACTGCAATGTCTAGTCGGTATGTCGCAGAATGGTGTCGAAATTTTGCGGCCGGTAGAGAAATCGTCACCGACGAGGATTGCACTGGCCGACCCAACAGGGCATCAACAAATTTTAACACAGCTCGCGCGGAGGAGCTGATTCAGGACAATAGGAGGATCACGCTACGGCATATGACCGTAGAATTGAGAACGTCGCTCGGAAGCGTTCGTCACATTGTTCACGATATTCTGCAGTACGGAAAGTGTGTTCCCGATGCGTTTCACAAATTCTGTCCGACCAACACAAGGAGATGCGCATGGGAGCAATTCTGTAAATTTTGCAATGGTTCTCCACGGAAGGGGATAGTTTTCTTCACCGCATTGTCACCGGTGACAAAACATGGATCCACCACTACACCCCATCAGTAAGCGGTCATCAATGGAGTGGAAACGCCCCTCTTCTCAAAAGACAAAGAAGTTTAAGGTGACGCCATCAGTTGGGAAGGTGATGGCCACAGTGTTTTGGGACAGCATGTGTGCCATACTCGTGGATGTTTTGGAAAGGGCACACGCAGTGACCGCTGAACGATACTGCGAGACCTTGACACGATTGCGCGAAGCAATCAGGAGCAAACGGACAGGACTTCTCACCAAGGCGTCATCTTCCTTCAAAACAACGCGCAACCTTTTACAGCCCAGTAGAGCACCACCTGTGAAGTAGTTTCGCTGGGACATCATCGATCACCACCCCGGACCTCGCTCCAAGCAAATTTTACCTTTTTTCCTCACTGGAAGGAGCAACTTGGAGGCCGGTGATTCGGTTCGGACGAAGAGTTGAAACACTTCGCAACAACGTGCTGAACACGCAAGAACAGGAGGGAATATTCAAACCAATTTCACACAGCAACAAGTGCCTAAACCAATATGAAAACTATGTCGAAAAATATTCTAATACATGTACTTGTAGTTGGCTGTATTCATTTTATGAACTAAATTATAAACATTTCACTACAGGATTTGTAACCTTAGTTTCTGATCACCGCTGCACTTACGACTGCGGTACAGGGTAGTATTGTGGTTGTATTTCACCTCTAATGACAATGAAATTAAATAAAACAACTGATTTATCTCCCCATCCAGTTACAGTCCATTATGCACATATTTGATCGCACTGTATGTTACTTTAGCTAGTAAATGTTCCAAGCGTTTCGGAAACGTTTGACTCTTTCTCTTCGTAAACACTAGGCTATGAATAAATTGCGGACTTTAAATTCGATTTTAATAGTTCAAAAGTCAATAATTTACAGGTTCTTGTCAGTTTTTGTTTGGCAATATAGAACACAAACACTTTCAAAATAAGTAAAATGTTACATGTTTCAGTAGAACGCCGTTAAAACTAGTCTAACGAATCCTATTTTAAATACACAGGGACATATTAAATGTTTAGTATACAATATTCCTTGAGAAAGAATATAACTTCGCATGATATTTAAAAAAGATTTTTTTTCCGCATTTCCCCGAGTATTTCCGCAATTTTTAGTAGTAGCAGTAGGACTTTTATTATGAACAGCTTAAGTACACCCTTGTAAAATACAACAATCGCATGAACCTCATGGCTATATATGCTTTTCCTGTCCCTGGAATCGTAAAATAGGTATATAAGCTAGATATGTACTTTTGGTAACAACATACTAACATAATGAAGGAAAAAAGAAGGAAAAATAATAAACATAAATTACAATTACAAACATAGCATCAAATATGTATAGTGCTCTAATCCTTAAGAACTTGTTCTTCTGTACCCTCCCCCTCTTCCGTTCTCCAGAGCAATTAACCTTCTTTGAAAAAAAAAACTAATGTGTTGCACTCGCATGACTATCTATACTCTTATGCGAACTATTTTTGCAAACGCCTACTCTCCATCTACTTCATATTAATAGAGATAAACATTTTCAGGAACTATCTTATTGCTAATTTTCTTGTGGGTGCAAGGGGATTATAATAGGCTTTAAGCGATAGTCAAATATTTTAAGAGCTGGTTGCTATGTGGAGCATTCCATTCTCTTTGCATGTCCAGGACATAAAAAGAAAACATTAACGAATTCCCATTGGGGAAAAAATATGAGTATTGGATCATTCAAACAAATAACAAGGAATACCTCGGAAATGGGCCACTCGACAATAAAAGGTATACACCAATGGTGTGTTTTAACGAGATCTACATCTTTTGTAGTAAAATTTTGTCTATCTCTTACGGTTTACCTGTTATGCAAAAATCATTCAGAATGAAGAAGACTTTGGGTACATTCAAGATATACATTTCATTTGCATGAAAGTATCTTAAACATGTGATATTTTAATCAAAATCCTAAGCCAAATATGCCTCTGCTTCTAAAGAGTAGCCGTTCTAGCAGAAATGGCCCCATGACTTTGGAATGATGGACTATAATTTTCGGTCCCTTCTCGTAACCAGATCGACAGTCCGGATACCAACAGTCGTCAGCTTGCGCCCGTTCTGCCAGCATAGCTCTCAAGCACTGTCGACGTCATTGTCAGGTGATCCTCAAATGAGACGCTCCGACTAAGAAGAGAGTGTGTGACTGCTTAGTTCTCGGCGACGAGAAAGGTTTCTTGAGCTTTGCATCGGGGAGTGGCCGTCTCCACACTTTTCGGCCTTGTCTAAATTATTATATACATTATTTAGGCGTAAGTAATGTTCAGAATTCCTTTTTTAATGTGTGTGTGGAGCAACACTTAATTTTTGGAAGCGAGTTCATATTGAAATATCAGCACGTGCTATATTGTATTAAAATGGCGAGGATTGTTTGATAGGGAGAAAGCAAAAATACTTAATGTATTTCAATTGTAGTTTGTTAAAGTTTCTTAGATTTGTATGTGAATATATCCAGTGGTCTCTGGGCTGCAAGAATTACTAGTTATTTGGAGGTGTATAAAATCCTTACTACATTTCCTTTTAATTTATTTGCAGTACAAATAGTTCATTATTCTGCGGGAATGCTTTGCTTCAACGTATTGTAGAATGGGTCCGCCATTTAACTTTTCTAGTAATTATCAGCTTTACTTTTGTTCTGACTGCTCCTTATATTGATAGTTGTATTTCAAGGAATTTTTTTATAACGAATAATTTGTAGCATTCTAAATATTGACTATACTTAAATTGTCGCAGTTCTCAATGGCTAGTGTTATCTTATTTGTTGAGCGCCTCTTGTTTTATTATTTTAAATTTGGGGTTCTTTGTCCTCCGGCTAGCTATTACAACTCAGTCGAACACGTGTCTCTAAGCAGGGTGTGTAAACGGAAAGAAGTTGTTGCTAAAAGATAACACTGATGAAAAAAATTGTTTCTACCCTTTTATTGCCGTCACACTTAATTAGTAATTCAAATATTTAATCTTTATACGCGCCTGACTAAAACTGTGATATTTCCAAATGTAACTACAGTCGTTTCAGTTGCCTCGCACCAATTACTTCGCGTACTTTACATTTTTGTAACTAACTCTGCGACGTGCACCTCGTGAGAGATTCTTCAGAACTGTGCGACGTGCACCTCGTGGGAGACTCTTCCGAACCTTGCAAAACTTGCTTATGGCTCGAGAATATATACTCCTTCACCTCGAATTGCCTAAACATTATAATAGAGCTGCTATTGGTTACCAAATCGCGCCCACTTTAGCGTCTGTTTTGGTCAGCCAATCACTACTACTAACATATATGCTATTGGGAAGATATTCCCTCCACTTCTTAGTGATAAATAACTCACCCCCTCGGTTTATTGTTACCCACTTCTATTGTCAGTTTCAGTGAGGCCGTGTAACCTTATTTCCTAACAATACTTATGGCTAACAAACATCTAAAATCATATACATACAATAATATTAATTTACACTACAATCACTCTGGCATTCATAGTATGTTATGATATAAAATATTGCCTCAAAATGAATAGTTTAAATTGAAACGTCTTTGCTTGAATGTTAAACGTTTGAGCCATTTTTTACAAAATCAAAGTTTTCGAAAGATCTTCTATGTAAATGGTGGTCTGGGATATTAGTATTTGTGTGTTTTTTTTGTGTATGCTGTTGTCAGACACACAGACAGACGAATGGACACACACGCGCGCGCGCAGACATGTTTCTAAAAGTGCTTTATTTGGATTGAGTACACCTCAAAACGTGTATTTGCAGTGAAATCTCGGTATCAAATTTTTAACTGGAATGCAATACGTAATACAGAAAATAAAAAGCCCCATGTTATGACACCGCATCCAACCCCACATGCAAGCAGGCCTCCATTCCCCTATTGGATTCTAGAAACCGTGATAGTAAATATTGTTTTCTTGGAAATTCTGTTTCACTGTACTCAGCCAGAATATGACTCTATGTTTCCCCTTCACCACAGAGGCAATATGTCTCTCCGGTATCATCAGTGAATTTGTTGCCTTTCCAAAGTGCCTAATCTTAGCCAAGCCAAACCACTTCTTTGTTCCCTTCTACAGTCATATAAATAGGCCCTCTCCCCCAGCTCTGCGCTATGTGACAGCGTAAGTTAAGTGAAATTTTAAATGTACTTTGAAGATCACCAATATACTTGTTAGGAGAGAATTTCCATACTTCTGTACTTCACGAATGGAACGTCCGAAGCTTTACTTTCCGTTTCTCATTTCCGAGTACGGCATAGGACAAACTTTTCCTCATCCCTTCATAGAATTTTCTCCTTCTCCTCCTCCTCCTCCTCCTCCTCCTCCTCCTCCTTCTCCTCCTCCCGCTATACATTATTTTGGTCGTTACAAACTTTCAAGCTTGTGGACGCGTTTTAACAAGGAAGCAGGTCTAAACACCTTAGTTTTATACAAAGAATTTTCATTTTATGCACATACATTGACCAGAAGTTTTCTCCACATTAAAAAATTCAAGCAGTTAAATTAAGGAAGAACTTTCTCAGTTTTTATATTGATTTAGCAGAGTACTTTTTGATATACACCTTTGCTGAATACGTTTTTTACTTCCCCTACTTAGTATATGTAGTAGGGAAAGTATTCTATTCCACCCAAAAATTCGATACCGAGATTTCACCGGAAATACATATTTTGAGACGCTCTGAATCCAAAAAAGCATTTTTGGAAACATGTCCGTGTGTGTGTGTGTGTCTGTGTGCTTGTGAACAGCATAACTCAGAAACGAACAGTCGGATAAACACCAAACTTGGTATTCAGGTTCAGTATCTTCCAGAGATACGACACAAAGGTTTTCAAGAAAATCTCCCCACCACAGATTACCCTTTACATGGAAAATTTTTCGAAAATTTTAATTTTCTCAAAAATGGCTAACGATTTTGATTAAAATATCATATGTTTAAGATATTTTCATGACAAATGAAATGTATATCTCGAATTTTCTGGGAATGTCTCCAAAGGTATTCTTCATTGCGAACGACTTTTGCATAACTGGTAAACCATAAGAGATAAACAAAATTTTACTACACAAAAAATGTACATCGCGTTCAAATACACAGTTTATGTCCTATACTTTTTTTGTTGAGTGAACCATTTTCGGATATTGCTTGTTATTCCCTTAAATTTTCCAATACTTATACTTTTTCACAAACTCGTTATTCATTTTTTGTCCTGGTAATGCAAAGAGAATGGGATACTCCACTTAGCAAACAGCTCTTAAAATATTTGACTATCGCTTAAAGGCTACCAATTCCCCTTGCATCTACAAGAAAATTAGCAATTAGATTAACATCTCGATATCTCGATTAACATGAAGAATGTGTAGAATAAACGTTTGTAAAAATAGTTTGTAGAAGATTAGAGAGAAGGTTTGAGAGTGTAACACATCAGATTTTTTGTTCATGGGATCTCAAAAACATGTATTTCCAGAGAAATCTCGATAACAGATTTCGGGTAGAATGCCAATACATTCTACTAACTAAAAGAATTTGGCATGGGAAGTAAAAGGAGAAAGCGTGGGGGTGGAGGAAGAAAAGTAGGAATAACATCATATTAAATAAAGTTTATTTCGCCAAATAAACTGGTCCTAATATCTAATTATGATTCACGCACAAAGTACACATCTATTTTCTGTTATTGATAGTCCGTCTTTCCTATTAACTTTATTGAGCTTTAAAGTACATATTTATTCAGTTTTTTTATTATAAATGTATGGCATTCCGTTACCGATGCAGTGTGGTCAGGCGGTAGCATCTAAGACTCGTTTTCGGGTCGGACCGAGCTACCTTACCCTGTGTTCTTTACAACATAACTCAAAAACGAAAAGTCGGATAAATACCAAACTTTGTATATAGGTTTAGTATCTTTGAAGGACGCGATACGAAGATTTTTAAAAAAATCCCGCCTTCCGAGACTACCCCTTACATGGAACATTTTTAGAAAATGTTGATATTCTCAAAAATGCGTCTAACCATTTTGATTAAAATATCATACGTTTAAGATATTTTTATAACAAATAAAATGTACATCTTGAATTTTCTGGGAATGTCCCAGAAAGCCCTGTTCATTCTGTATGACTTTTGCAAAGCTAGTAAACTGTAAGAGATAGACAATATTTTACTGCACAATAAATGTAGATCTCATTAAAACACACAATTTATGTCATATACATTTTTTTGTCGATTGACCCATTTCCGAGATATACGTTGTTATTTATTTGAGTTTTCTGTACTTATACTTTTTCTCAAATGGGAATTCGTTCTTCTTCTTTTTCTTAACCTGGAGATGGAAAGCGAATGGAATGCTTCACATAGCAACCAGCTCTTAAAAGATTTGACAATCGATTAAAGCCTACAATATTCCCCTTGCACCTACAAGCAAACTAGCAATAAGGTTCTGCAAATGCTTATCTCGATTAACATGAAGTAGATGGAGGATAAGCATTTGTAAAAATAGTTTGTACAAAATAGAGAAAGTCATGTGAGTTCAACAATTCTTTTTCTTGGATTTCCAGAATTGGTAGTTGAATGCTAGGTTTGATTCTATCTACGAATTTTCCTGTCCCTTAATTCATTTCCTTTCATCTTGCAGGATAGTACCCATGGTTAGGCGGTTGGAAGGTGGTGTGCAGGCATAGGTGGTAGGTATGCTTTAAGAAAATAAATATTTCTTCTTTGGAATATAACCTTCTGCCCCAAATGGCGGTGAGGATGGGGAGCTGATCAGGTTCAATCTGAAAACATTGTTGAACCCACCTGCCGCCATAAGATCCTTCCTCCCTATTAACTCTACCCATGTTCTGGTACACCGGGGAAAAGAATACTGCTGTTAAATATTAATAGAGGGATTTTAATTCATACAGTTTAAAAGAAGAAAAGGCAGAGAGAAAGGGACAGGGAGATGTCAATTAAAAGAATAATGGAAACTGTTTTATTTGTAGCAATCTCGTAATCTAATACTTAGTGAATTAAATATAACAAACACTTAAAAAACGCCATTTAATGGAAGCTTGTTAAACAAAGTCTACTTTTTTCTCATAACTTCTAATTATTTATTTATAACTACTTTGGTGTTTAATTATCGTATCATCTTAAGCAGAACAAACTAATCATATCATTTTTCAGTTACAAATACATAATAATATCCTGTTATAATTTCAGCTACAAATGATACGTACTTAATCCAATTTTAAATGCATTTGTTGTTATAAAATTCATTTCTTACACAATTGTATAAATTTGTACGATATGTTTACAATCGAGTTTCATGTTTGCAATATTTCATAAAATACAATTTTATACATATTTAAAGCACGAAGTTTTATAAATGCTGCTGTAGCCACATTCACTACATAAGTAAAACCCGAAGTATAATTATTTCACCGACTAGGTCAGTAGAGACCGTTCTGAATTTGCAGGCAAACTTCTGAATACCAGGAAAGCATAATCTTTTCTGTAATCCAAACTTATAACTGTTGCCAGTATTTTCCTTTCTATGGAACGTCACTGCGCCTACACTAGATGTGAGGATGTCACGGTGTCTTCGCTGGATGGTACGAAGACGTGGACGTAGTTCAGTTTTGCAGACGGGAGAGCCAAGCTTTGCAGAGGGGTGGTCAAGAAAGAACAGTGGTGAATGGTGGCAAATTATTGACTTATAACTCTGTTTCCAAATTTGGTACTACTCTGCACTACCATAAACATGTCAGCAAGATTTATTTGGATAAAGATCTATTGCATTACCTTAAACATATCTACTAATAATAAGGCTGAAAGAGACAAAGAATGGCCTGTACCATGTGTTCGAGGACTGGCAGAGACGTTATAAAAAGTGCATTCAAGTAGGAGAGGACTACTTTGAAAAAGACCATGTCAACATTGAAATGGAGTAATAAATATCTGAGACAAAAAATTTGTCTCAGTCTGTATTGATCAGCCCTCGTAAATAGCATGTTATTTTGGTTAAGAACTACACATTTTTCTTATGAAAACATGTTTACTTATATGAAATAAACGCAATTTAATATCACCTGCTCCTTTGTCGGACCCTGTATCTTTTTTAATGATCAGTTAGTTTAAATGTTCTGTTGTTCTGCTACACATTTTTTTGGATTATTTAAAATAATTGCTTGATAAAATTTAAATAAAAGCACAGGAGTTTTCTCAAAACTAAGAATTAAAAACATTTCAGTCCATTTGTTTGCAAAAACAGTAGTAAATCAGTGTCTTTCGTATGTTTCGATCTTCTCCATAAAACAGGACGAACAAAAACCGGTCTCTGAACAGCTGTTTCCTCGCTATAAAGAACAAACAGAAGCAATTAAAACACCATGTGCACCAGACACTCTGAGATTACTGGCAAATTTATCGAGTAAAGTAAAACATTCTACGTTGTTTCTAAAGGTTTTAAGGCTCCGATGTTAACGTTTGTTAGAATGCTGCAGCCTTCGGCTACGGTACATATAATTCAATTTGACGTTTAGTATCATTCAGTTCGACAAATGAAGTTTGAGGCAGTATTTTTAACACCTAAATGATTTCAGTCTAATTGTAAATATAAATTCAACAACAGCCCGCCCTAAAGCAATATGTGTATGTAACAATATATAAAAAGTGAATATTACAGTCATTATATAGATATGTTTATATTATTGTTTACTATTGTATACATCTTCAATAATGTTATATGAATGAATTACGTAATTTAATAATGCAGGAGCTGTGAGAATAATAGGGTAAAAGTTGCTAACAATGAGGTAACAATGAGGTAACCTTGGGGCAATAATGAGTAAGAATGTTTAATAATGCTACTAGTCATTATTGGAGGAAAAATAATGTAATTTTTGTGACAGTTTATAAAATAGCCAATCAACAACCAGAAAAAGCTTTGGTTAAATGAAGGTATTCTATTGGAGGAGGATTAGCCAATCAGAAAGTGAAAAGGAGAAAATTTTACAAATTTAGAGTTCAGTTGCCTGCAGACTGTGTTCCTAACGGACGCGAAACACGTCCTCGAGAAGTATAATACGTATTGGTGTGAGACGGAAAATAGTTTACACGTTAAAAAGTGCAAGTATTTAATAAAAAAAATCTCACCGCTCTCTCTGTATATCAGTGAAGTGTTATTTAAAATCGTGTCAAGCATTAATAAAAGGAGTGAAGTAAAATTATAATCTGTGTAAGCCTACATTTTTGTCGCACCACAACCCTGCCAAGACATCCATGTCTCTAACAATAATACTGACGCAGCCGAGGCAAACATAAATATATAATATTTAAAGAAACGGTAAAATTACAAAGTTAATAATATTTTTAAACTTCGGGCAAAGGCCACCTGAAAGTACATTTAGGGCGAAGACTACCGGAAAGCGGGTACTACACGTGCGGTTGCAACTACTTCAAGTTCGGCTCCCCAACAGCTGAAATATAATACAACTCCTTCAATAAAACCTACTTCAAATTGACGCCCAAAGCGTGATGCAAATAACGTAAAGATACTATCTACTTCAAATTGGCTTCCATACGTGAAGCAACAAAGTTCTTCAAGTTTTCAATATAAGGATACAAAACTGTATCACAAGATAATGCAGGAAACAATAATATGGCCTTATATGACCTTATCTATCAATGAAAAATTCAGAGATAAACTTTAATAGGGGAAAAAGTTCCTAGGAATATCTTAAATTAAGCAATAGTTACATATACGTATAAACAGCATTCAAATGTATGTTAGCGATAATGAGTTCTTTCAATAGGAAGAAAGAAAGCAAAAAGAAAATATCGCAAACTTTTAAGCATGTCCGTTATATCACGCACTTAGAATTGGGAAGAGTGTAAACTTGCAATATGGAATATTTCGAAAACAGCTAACGCTATGAAAATACTTGACGCTAATTCTGAATTTTTATATGCCCTACACTTGTCCTGCATATGTTTTGGTCCTGGTTTTACAAAATTCAGTCAAATAAAGGTGTATAAAGGACTATTCACAGAAAATTCAAATATACATTTTATTTCTCATGTCAATATGTCAAAATTTTAACTTTCATACATCCTGTAAAATACTTAACTTCATATCTGACATAATTTCAGATATAACTTACAAACTATTTAACTAAGATCTGAGATTAGCTTACTAAATTTAACACTAGCAGGTCAGGGCCTTTAGAGTATTTTGAGAAAATAGAATTATAACATGGGGCTCTTAATACCCTCTTAATATACGCTATTTTAAGTTTCTCTACTACATATAGTAAGTAGGTGAAGTATTGTATTCCACTCAAAAATTCGATATCAGATTTTGCCGGAAATAC
This sequence comes from Deroplatys truncata, assembly GCA_030765065.1. Taxonomy (NCBI): domain Eukaryota; kingdom Metazoa; phylum Arthropoda; class Insecta; order Mantodea; family Mantidae; genus Deroplatys; species Deroplatys truncata. The sequence goes on from CM060980.1 coordinate 165,054,689, forward strand.
ATGTTTTGAGGCCCCTGAATATAAAAATCGCTTTAAAAAAAAAGGCCCGTGTGTGTCTGTGTGACTGAATAGTACAACTAAAAAGAAAAAATTCGGATAAATACCAAACTTGGTATTTAGGTTCAGTATCTTTCTAGGATGCGACACGGAGGTTTTCAAGAAAATTCCCCCAAAGCATACCACCCATTACACGGAACATTTTTCAAAAATTTTATATTTGCTGAAAAATGGCTCTAAGAGTTTTGATTAAAATATAATATATTTCGTATATTTTCATGACAAATAAAATGTATATCTTGAATTTTCTGGGAATATCCCCAAAAATCCTCTTCTTTCTGAATGGCTTTTTTTAACTGGTAAACCGTACGAAATACACAAAATTTGTCTACACAAAAAACTGCAGAGATCGTTAAAACACACAGTTGATGGCATATACAGTTTTTTTATGGAGTGAACCATTTCCGAGTTATTCCTTGTTATTTGTTTGAATTTTTCAATATATACACCTTTCCTCAAATGGGAATTCGCTATTCGATTTTTTATGTCTTGGCTATGCAAAGAGAATGGAATACTCCACATAGCAGCCAGCTCTTAAAATATTTGACTATCGCTTAAAGGCTAGCAATTACCCTTGCACCTACAAGAAAATTAGCAATAAGATAGTTTCTGCAAATTTTTATCTCGATAACACGAAGTAGATGGAGAATAAGCGTTTGTAAAAATAGTTTATAAAAGAGTAGAGAAAGTCATGTGAGTGCGATGTCATTTCAATCATTTTTGAGAAAATATAAAAATACGGGTGGTATTTATTGAAGATACAACATAAGGCAGAGTTGGTTATCACTGATGACTATATACTATGTAACACGGTGGCACTTGTTATATTTTGTCCTGGGGCTTTTTACTTTCTCTACTACGTATAGTAAGTAGGGGAAGTATTGTATTCCATCCAAAAATTCGATACCGAGATTTCACCGGAAATATATGTTTTGAGGCCTCCTGAATCCAAAAAAATATTTTTGGAAACATGTCCGTATGTGTGACTCTGTGTGTGTGAACAGAATAACTCAGAAACGAACAGTCGGATAAAAACCAAACTTGGTATTTAGGTTTAGTAACTTGCAGAGATGCGACACGAATGTTTTCAAGAAAATCTCCCCACCCCAGATAAACCTTTCCATGGAACATTTTTCGAAAATTTTAATTTTCTCAAAAATAGCTATAACGATTTTGATTAAAATATCATATTTAAGATGCTTTACAATTACAATTTATATCCTGAATTTTCTGGGAATGTCTCCAAAAGTATTCTTCATTGTGAACGACTTTTGCATAACTGGTAAACCATAAGAGATAGACAAAATTTTACTACACAAAAATGTAGATCGCGTTAAAGGACACAATTTATGACATATACATTTTTGTTGTTGAGTGAACCATTTTCAAGATATTGCTTGTTATTCCTTTAAGTTTTCCAATACTTATACTTTTTCTCAGATGGTAATTCGATATTAATTTTGTCTTGGTAATGCAAAGAGAATGGAATACTCCACATAGCAACCAGCTCTCAAAATATTTGACTATCGCTTAAAGCCTAACAATTCCCCTTGCATCTACAAGAAAATTAGCAATAAGATTAACATCTCGATATCTCTATTAACAGAAGCATATGAAGAATAAACGTTTGTAAAAATAGTTTGTACAAAAGAGGACATAGTCATGTGAGTGTAACACATCAGATTTTTTCTCAGAGTTTCACTACAATAGTTTTGCAGAAGTGATATTGTCGTAGCCTCTTCTTATGTTTGCTCAAAAATGATGGGTCAACTCGCTTGCAAAGAATGTACCGGGAAATTAATCAAACTTCTTACGCGGCGAGGCTACGACGAGGGACGCAGCTAAAGAAAGTACAGAAAATATTACTAATCGGAAACGTTACATGGCTTAAAGGAAGGAAAGGACTCTACACTAACATAATTAAAGCTTCCAGAGAATGGATGGCTGATGAATTTATTATATAAAGATAGATAACGTAGTGCTTACACTCTTAGCCCACATGTCCGCCGGCGAGGCCGCATGGCAGTTGCACGTCCTTACAGCTCGAAGGTCACTCCCTGACTCGCTTTCTCAAGCCACGCTATCCTCAAGCGTCAGAGACGCTAAACAACTCATCCCCTCCTAAAGATTCTTAACTCTCCCTACCCCAAGTTCCAACTGCCATCTGAAATCCCGGTGACCAGAGAGACGTATGTCCTATAATCTCTGCATACGTCACCTCTCCCCCTGGCCACCGAGATCGACGCCCTCGTCGACACAAGGCAAATAACCACAAAAGAGACAATAAAAAGAACAAAAAAGACATACAAAACAAACATGTGTGTTGAACACTCAAAGAAAAAAAAAGAACAATATAAATTGATTTCTTGTGGGCATTTATGAGTCTCGAGTCTTTTCGGATAATGTGTTAATTGAGCACTTATGCTCGAGCACCCTGCACACGCACACACACCACGCTGCCTCTGTCACACGCACACTACACTGCACCTGAGAGTGATGGTCCGATGGAACTGTTTGTGGGTAAGTTTGTAGTGTACCCACAACGACGACTTCTCCTGGCTGTAGTGTTGTTAATTCTGCAGATCGTTGGCGATGACAACGGGGTGGGCAGTCGCTGGCTCGCTCGAGCTCCGCCATCAGCAAAATAACTACAACAAAACCACAAAACAATAAAAAGGGTGTTCTATCAAACAATCACACATAAAAAAACAGTATGTCATGTACAATCAAGTATTTCAAATGTTTAAAAAGTTTGCACTCCAAAATTCTTTTAACATGGGGCGAAGAGAGAAAAAAAAGAAATGACTACATATTGACATAAGAACTAAATTTTATAGGTAAATCGGTAAATCTGGCATGGTAAATCGGTGGAGATTAAGTGTTACCGTGCAGAATAACGACAATGTGTGTTGAAAAAAAATAATGTCAACTTCTTTACTCTTTCTCTTTTTTGTTTTCTCTAAAGAATATTAGTTTGAGAATTTTATGGAGAAATTCCAATGAAATTACGCAAGTTACAGTATTTATTTATTTTAGAATAAACTCAACAATGTATATGGTGGTTCCAACATAAAACAAACAGCCGTCCTCCGTATTATAGTTGTTGCTATGATAGGCTGTAGTTCCCGAGGTCGCAGGTTCAAACCCGGCGGTGCACGATGGATTTTTTTCAGGCGTAAAATCATTAGTATGGCTTCCTTCCAAAGAGAAGTAAAGTTTGTGGTCCCGTGTCATAGATTTACTGCACATAAAAGAACCTCAATCCTAATAAAGAGGTCCCTGAGTAAAATAACCGGTCTTTCACCCAAATATAGAATGGGACGCTAAGGAACACAGCAGTTAAAGAGCGTTCATAATTAAAACTAAATTTAATTTCACACATAAAACATGTAGTCCTTACTTTGATTCACGGGAAGTGTATCAAGTCCATTATTGCTTCTCAACCAGTTTTGTGTTTATCAACATTACGCATACAAATACCTTTTACTCTGTACGTTACGTACTTTCGTTTGTACATAGTTTTAATGCATATATCTTATATTATTCCTTTGTAATTTGTGCCGTTCCTGTTAGTTTATCACTACCTTTTTACCTTGTGTTGATTCTCCCTAGCAACGCAGATATTAACGTTATGTTATTATTTTCAATCATATTTTACCTTTTAAATTAGATTTTATAATACGTATTGCTAATGTAACAATTCCAACATGACCAATTTCATAACATTTGCTTAAATATGTCTTAAATATTGTAAATTACATAAAACAGTATGTCACTTTGTTTGGGTGCTTTCAAAGACTAAGATCATTCATATTGTTCTAAATTTTGCATTCGTTCTTCATCAATTATAGAGAATTTAAGCATATTTTAAGCAATTTATCATTAATAATTTACGGGATTACGTTATTGTTCTACATTGTCATTTCCAGACACATTACTGTTTACGTTACTATTGGCTGGTAGCTTTGCAGGCCACGTGTATTTGGGGAATATAGCGCCTGTCTTGTTTAGGATTCTGTGAGGAACGGACCGCGTGTGTAAGTTGGGCTTTGGATCGGCGGACATCTTCTCCCACCTGCCATTTTTAATAATGTAGGAACCCCAAACGGTTGGGAAATAAACCTAGGAATGTGTGAGCAGATTTGTGTAACGGATTTTGTGCAGTTAAAACCCACTCCTTCCTCTTAACCTCCATACCATGTTTCGGTCCTCCGCAGTCAAGTAAGTATATATCCCCTCAATGTGCGTGCTGGGTATTAAAATTAATTTAATTTTCATGTAAACGTTTAGGCCGTCTACCCAGCATATAACAATATGATTTTAATTTCTATTGCACCTTTCCTTAAGCATTTTGATAAATATTACGCCATATAATTCTCGCTACAGCGATTTTCTTGAAAATCTTTTTGTAATATCCTCGGTAAATTCTGAACTTTAATTGCATTTACAGCGGTATTTCATCAAAACTTCATGCAAACACATTGTGAACTTTTTAAAAATAAAACTTTGTTTCTATTTCTGAGGTGTTTGTTTAAAAAACAGTGCTTATCTCATTTAGCTTCTTCTGTGCATTATAAACCAATGAAACAGAAACGGTTTCCTATAAAATGCTAACAGTGCCTGGAAGATGAGCTCCAAAAGCTGGTAGACAGAATCTTGGTATACACTTATTAAAATTCCACATGAAAATTTGTAGAGTTCCATCGACAATTTAGTTATATCTTACGACCTTGACGTTGACATACCTGGCCACATACCGTGCATAAGGTGAGCTGCTGCAGGTGTATCGGAACAGAGAGAGAGTATTGCTCAATATCTGCTAAACTCCTGTCGCTTAGACATCCCTCTTCACATGACACTGCCTGCTGCCCTCATATTGAGTCACGCTACAGGCTCTTGACTTGTATGTTGTCGAGCGTGAAACAGCTACAAGGTGACTCCAAAATGTGATACCTCTGTGTTAGCAGTCGTAGTGGTATACATAACTGGAAACTATTTTAAGCGCTTTCGAAGGTGATTCACATGACCTTCTCCACCCAAATTCGTTTATTTTACATAGCTTCTACAAATTATTATTGCGAAAAGCTTATTCCACCTAAAAATTCGATACCGAGATTTCGCCGGAAATACGTGTTTTGAAGCCCTCTGAATTCAAAACAAAGCATTCTTAGAAAAACGTCTGATTGTGTGTGTGTTTGTGTGTTTGTGTGTTTGTGTGTGTGTGTGTGTGTGTGTGTGTGTGTGAACAGTTAACTGAAAAACGAAAAGTATCTTCCAAAGATGCGACACAAAAATTTGCAAAAACATCCCCCACCCAAGGTTTTCGGTTTTCTAGAGATGGTTCTAACGATTTTGATTAAAATTCTACATGTTAAACATATTTACATGACAAATAAAGCGTATTTATTACATTTTCTGGGACTATCCTGTGAAGTCCTTTTCATTTGGAAGGAATTTTGTTTAATACTGTATAATTGGTAAACGATAAGCAATAGAGCGAAAACATACAACACAAAAAATGTATATCTCGTTAAAATACACAGAATTTATTTCAAATGTTTTTGTGGTATAAGCCATTTCCAAATATCGTTATTAATGGTTCGAAGTTTTCAATATTTGGCCATTCTTTTAAATTCTGTCGATTTTTAGTTATTTCTCACAAAATTAAACTACTGTAAATCCAATAATTATTATGAAAACAATGACATGTTGCAAATAGACAATTATATAAGCTAATAATTTTAATTAAGGATATTTTTAAAGAAAATATGAATATAAATAATCTTAATAAAATTTTTAGTAGCTTAGTAGAAGGTTTTGTGCTGGCTACCAGTATGTTTTCACTGGTATCCAGTGAATGTAGTTAAATGGGAGTAGATAGTAGGTGGCTACCAGTTACTAAGTTTGCTAATTTCCAGCAAGAGTATTTAAACATAGAATCTGCAATTTTAATAAAGTTTTGTTTACGCTTTTACTCTAACATAATAATTTATTTTCCTTTCTATCTTTTATAGTTTTATTTATTATTTTGTAAATTTGTGTAGTTTGTAGTTATTTTATCTGAAAAAATATATGTAATATAAAATGGAAATGTGCTGTGAGAATAAATGTCAAGTTTGAATGTATATGCTGGTGTAGTATATTCATTTCATTTATTATTTGTTCGTTTATTTGTTTATTTATTTACTTTTGTTTCTCGCAATGTCAGAGAATTTTAAGAACAGCGTATATCGTCCGATTCTAAAATATTTGACTATCGCCATTCTCTTTGTATCTATATCGGAATGTGTAATGTGTATTTCCGGAAGGGTTTATCGTTTAAAACTAAGTAGATATAAAAGTAAGCTTATGTAACGGTATTTTATATACCCAGTAATAAGCGATACAGGATTAGAGAAAGTCAAGTGAATGTAGCACGTCAGATTTTTTCTATCCACTTCTATCTTAATCGAGATAAAGCTTTGCAGAATTGGTTTTATTACATATTTCGTTACGGGTAAAAAGCGGATAGAAGAATCCGAATCGATAGTCAGATTTTCGTTTTGAAATTAGATACGCTTTTCATGATATCACAAGAAACAACTGACAGCACATTAAAAAGAGGAGAAGTTATTGAATTTTTTTAAAACATAATAACGTATCTGTAATTGCTGATATAAAAAAAATTACTGAAATAAATTGCGTATTGTAATGCGATCTACATTTTGTTCTTTAGTACGTTTTTGTCTATCTCTGAAGGCTGACCAGTCCTCATAGAATTTTAAGATATAGAGTTTGTCATTAAAGCAATTTAAATATACGAAATTGTAGTTCTAACTTGTTGCACCCATTTTTGAGAAAATGAAAAATGGCGAAAAAAAATTAATTTAAAAGGTTTCATCTTGAAAATACTCATGTTGCACTCCGAAAAAATGCTGAATTGAATATAAAGTGATCTTGTTCTAAAACACCTTCTTTTAATTCAGAACGCCTGAAAACATGTCATTCTGGTGAAATCTCTATATCAAACTTCTGGTTTGAAGGCAATACTTCCTGTACGTACTAGGTATATGGTAGGGAAAGTAAAAATGGATTGTGTTTTTCTCATAAAGGGTCTTTCAACAAGAGTGTCCTATCTATAATATGCGATAGATGCCGTTGTTATTGAGTTACAGCAGACATTCTTTTTCATGTGGTTACAGTTGTTATTGACACATAGCCATGGGACACATAGCCAGCAATGCGTAGAAATTGTGAAAATGTATTATCTAAATGGATCATCTGCTCGCCAAATCTTCCGTGTATTGCCTGAAGCTTACGGTGTGCATAATCGTCCCTGCGAGAGAACGATTCGGCGTTTGATCGATAAATTTGAAAGAAGTGGTTCTGTCAGTGATCAAAGAACGCCTGTACGTAATCAACGTAAGCGCTTCAACGAAAACAGACGCCGTTCGCGAGAGTGTACGCGAGAACGGAAACAAATCAATTGTTCGTCGAGCGTAAGAATTGGGGTTTTTGCCGATCACAACTCGGCGTATTCTGCATCTGGACTTAATGTTTCACGCTTACAAAATGGTGTTAACTCAAGAACTAAAGCCCAACGACCATAGGTTGCGCCGTGTATTCGCTGACTGAGCTATGGAGCAACTGGAAGCTGACCCGGATTTTTGTCGAAAAATCATCTTCAGGGACGAAGCCCACTTTTGGATGGATGGTTGTGTTAACAAACAAAATTTCCGCTATTGGAGCAATCTCAATCAAATGCAGCTTCAAGAACGACCACTTCATCACCAAAAGGTTACTGTGTGGTATGGAGTTTGGTATAGTGGAGTCATCGGTCCATAGTTTTCTCAAGATGAAGATGGAGAAGCTCTGACAATAGAGAAAGACATCGGGCTCTTATAAGGGACTATTTTTGAATCAATTGGATGGTATGGATCTCAGAAACATCTGGTTCCAGCAAGATGGTGCCACTTGTCATACTGCTCTCGAAACAAGCGATCTTTTGAAGGAGAAGTTCAGAGGTTTCATCATTTCCCGTGGTGGTGATATTAACTGGCCCCCGAGGTCAGGTGATTTAACGCCGTTGGATTACTTCTTGTGGGATTATGTTGAATCTCGAGCTTATGTCAACAAGCCAAAAACAGTAAATGATCTTATGAATAACATCACGCGCATTATTCGTGAAGTTGGACCTAATTTACTACTTCTGTCATTGAAAATCGGGTCAACGGTATACGCGCAACACAATGGAGTCATGGCGGTCGGTTAACTGATGTTCTCTTCCACACGTAATGACATTATGTTCCAAAGTAAAAAAAGAAATAAACATCTATCATTTATAGAACGTGTTTTATTTAAGTTCAAAGATAGAACACTCTTGTTGAAAGATCCTGATGAGCCCAACATTATGTTCTCAATAAATGGGCACTGTTTTTAATTTCGATCATTTAAATACCTGCAAATAGGATCTTAAATGTTTACCTGTGTTTTGGGAGACTGTGTTAGGTATTCAACGAAATGTTGCTATAGTTGGTGCTGTATAGAAGATGGAGAGCACTGAAATATTGTTTCAGAGTGCGACAAGATCACATACTGAAGGAAAATGGAATTAGAATAAAAATGCTATGCGTTACATTCATATGACTTTCTCTACTCTCTGTCGTTTATTAGTGTGTATACAAACTATTTTTATTCCATCTACTTCATTATAATCTAGACAAAGCTTTCCGAAAATAGTTGCATTACACATATCGTTATAGATACACAGGGAATAGCGATAGTCAAATGTTTAAGAAATGTTGGCCTTAAAATTCCATACTGTTTCCATGACATCACCAGAAACAACTGAAAATCGACGTGACTTTAAAAGAATGACTATTGAATAATTCGAACTATTAATAACGAGAATCTTTGAAATGGCATATACAACAAAAAGTATTTAAAGTTAATTGTGTGTTTTAAGGAGATGTAAATTTTTAGTGAAGTACGTTTTGTCTCTCGCTTACGTTTACCAGTTATGCAAATTTCCTTCATAGGCAATTCCCAGAAAATTCAAAATATACATATTATTTCTAATGTAAATATCTGAAATATATTGTGTTTTAATCAAAATCGTTATAGTTACCTTTTAAAAAATAAAAAAAAATCGAAAAAATGTTTCATATAAAGAGCAGTTGGGGTAGGGCTGTCTTAAAAATCTTCGTGTGCCGTCTTTGGAAGTTACTCAGATTAAGTACCAAGTGTGGTATTTATCCAACTTCCTTTTTCGGTTATGCTGTTCACAGGCACACTGGACCTTCTTTTTTAAAAAGTGCTGTTTTTAACGGAGGGCTTCGAAACATATATCTCAGCGGAAATCTCGATATAGAAATGTTGGGTGGAATACAATACCTTCTCTACTTGCTATGTATATGGTAGAGAAGGTAAGAATTAATGCCATAGCGGGGATTTGGACCACGGATCTTCGGCTTAGCGTTCCGCTGTTCTAATCATTTTGCCATAGCACTTAAGTGGGACATGGGGGCAGTGGGCTATCGGTGATGTCATTGAAGATAAATCTAGTATTAACCGACTGAACAAACTTTTATATTTAACTTCGGCAAAAAAATGAACTCGCATTCGCTTCCCCTTATTATTTTATGGTTCGTTAGTCTTATTAAGATTATTTAGAATTTATATGCGTTAATACAATACGGAGTATTTGAATTATTTATTAATTAGGCAAGGCTTAACTTCATGAGCCCATACTTTTCCTGGGCAAGAGACTCTCGGAAATAAACTTGAAGAATAAAACAATACACGGTGTTTAGATCTCGACATGAACTTGATTGGTATTATAGCATACACGTTTCTGACAGTAAAGCAATATGCAAATAAAGGGTACCACATCTGAGACTGTTACGCAAGCTCGTGTTCGGTTACCCGCTCCAGGAATTTTGATTTCCCCAGCGAGCTATTTAGCAGATCCTATCAAGATCATCCTCCTAGATTAGACAGCTGTAATGCTTCAATTAATGCCAAACTACACATAAGTCATCTTCAGATTGTTTGCCTCAAATGACAGCTCTGAGCAGTGCCACTCAAAACTCCACTCTTAGCCGCTCTGGATTCGGAAATCTTTCAAAAGCTGAGCATCACTAACTCGAGAGAAGTGCCGCTTAAATATGGAAGCATGTAAATACCACTTTCATACTCAGTGTTCTAAGTACTGGGGTGAAATATGAGTATCTGAAGACACGAGTATCACGTGACGTCATAATATTAAAAGCCAGTTTATTCTGAGTGACTCAGTTGTCTAGGCACTGGGCTTACGATTCCAAAGTAGCAGTTTCAAATCGACCCAGACTAATGCTTTTTAGTCCGCTTAAGACACCTTGAAGTCAATTTTTTTTAAAAACAATTCTCTTTTATTTCTTCACTGGGGAAAGCCCCACTCTTTTCTGAATCCATTGATATCTAATTTATATAATGTAGAACATTTTATAATTGTTAAGTTCGTAATTAAACACATGTTATATTTAAATACTTGATACACATTGGTTTTAGCCTTTTTCCGTAACTCAAAATTTTCTACACTTAGGTACCATTATCTCCAAAATTATTGCACCCAGGAAGCTGAAATTTTCTGAGAAGCTAAAACATCATCTGAGTTTTAAAATAAGTGAAGCAATTTTGCCACAGTTTTCAAAGAATTTAAAAAGAATAATTTTATGTACTTAAAACATAAGTTAAAGGTTTAAACTAATCCACCAATTTTGTCAAAGTAGTATTTCTGAGTATATCATAAGTTTTACTCATTAGATCAGATGGTTCCCTAAATAATGATACCTAATTGAACTTCGGCAACGTAAAGCTTGTATTTCCATGTTTTAGCTTACATGGTTGTCACATGTATCTTGAGAAAAGAGTTTCTGCCCCACGTATGGAAGCCACTTTTGAGAATGGTAGTTTGTATTGTAGTTAAACTGTTGGGGAGCCAAACTTGAAGTAGTTGCAACCGCAAGTATGGTAAAAAGTTTCTGGTAGCCTGCGCTCTAGGTTTCAAAATATTAACTTTGTATTTTTACTGTTTCTTTAAATATTATATATTTATGTTTGCCTTGGCTGCGTCAGTACTAATTTGTAGAGACATGAATATATTAACATGGCGTGGTGCGGCTGAAGAATGTAGGCTTACACAGATTCTAATTTTTACTTCACTACATTTATTAATCCTTGACACGATTTAAATAACAATTGACTGATATAGAGAGCTGTGAGATTATATTTTATTAATTTCTTGCACTTTTGAACACGTAAACTATTTTCTGTCTCACACTGAATACGTATTACACTTCTCGAGGACTCGTCTCGCGTATGATTAGGAACGCTGTCTGCTAGCAGCTTCTGAATTTGTACAATTTGCCTTATTGTAGTTTATGATTGGCTAATCCTGCTCCAAAACAATACTTTCATTTAATTTAAACTTTTTTTCTGGTTGTTGATTGGCTATTTTATAAACTGTCTCAAAAATTACATTATTGTTTCCAAAAATTACCAGTAGCATTATTAAACTTTCTAATTCATTATTGCCTCAAGGTTACCTCATTGTTACCTCATTGTTAGCAGCTTTTATCCTATTATTCTCACGGCTCCTACATTATTAAATTACGTAATACATTCACGTAACATTATTAAACATGTACATAATAATATAAACCTTAATACAATGACCGTTTCATACATTTAATGTATTATATTATACACATATTGCTTTAATGCGGGCTGTTATTGAATTTATATATTATATAATTAGACTGAAATCATTTAAGTTTTAAAAATACTGCCTCAATATCTTTGCACCTAATGTATTCATTTTAACCTATTTTCTTCCCCAAATAGTGTAGAATATGCAGTGAAAAAGATTGACGGTTCAGGTGATTTACACCTGATATATTTTCATGCGTAAATGAATGTGGCTACGAGGTGCCCTTAAAAGCGGCAGCACTATATGTATAACTCCCCTGGGATGAAATTCCGGCACACCGCCGCCGCTGATATGATTATGACAATCAACAGCGTCGTAAAGAAACATTTAATTATTTGTCTTTTGCTAAATCTAAATTATTTAATACATCAGACTGAAATTTATATTAATGCTTTCTACGTTCACGGATTTACTTCTATACAATAACGTAGTTCATTAACAGAAATGTCATTAAGCCAAATTAGATTCATAATAGCACTTAGGCGTTCTTATTCTTCTCCTCCTTCAACAGATTACCCTCCTCTTTAAAGGGCATGAATTCCTTGGGACTTATAAGTCAGTGCCTTCGATCAGTAGCCTGTCGAGGAGCAAGCAAGCTCCAGATCATAGCATATCCAGGATCGGTGATCAGCCCAATGTTTGGTATGGCAGTGAAGAAGAAGGAAGTATAATTTAGAGATGAAAGGGACGATAGGAAAATTCAGGGATCAAATAATCCACTAGCATTCCCTAGTTCCGAGGAAAACCGCGAACAAACCTTTGGTCAGATGGTCAGCCACGGGATTTGTTCCCGGGACCTCTCGAATGCGGTCCACCTGAGCCATCCCTCTTGTTACGGATTGCTTTTTTTAATCATTCTAAAATGTAATTCAACTTTCTTCATCAGTATCTGAGTATACAGCTCATTCATACCAGCAAATGTCATTCACAGAAAAAGCTGTTCAAAACAAAATGGTGAAAACAATTTCGCATATAAAGTAAACCTTACCCTAAAAACGGAAAAATGTTTACGGCTCTACTCAAAACTTTGGGAGCTGAACTTCTTTTCTCTGAAGTGGTCCAGTATGCAGAGTACAAAATTACAGATGCAGTACCATATCTAAAACATATTTACAATAAAAATATTTTGTCAACAGAAATAAGATATACATGAAATTAAAGACAGAATTTCTATTAATAAGACTGCATAAATACTAGAAAAGCACCTTTTGGGGATTTTCGTCATTTAATCTTCTTCAAAAATGGTATTTTGTGTATTTTTACTCCCCAAATTAAGACATAAGGTTCACCATGTATACTCTGAAACTATTTGCTCAATTTCTTGTTATAAATTCAATAATCATTTTCCAAATATACGTGAAAATACAAATTTAAACTTCCAAGTAAATTGATGTTACTCCAGTGGTTTTGGTCCTATAAAACAAACACATGTTCAAAACTGGTGAAAAACAGAAAAAATTATAGGATTATGAGATCAAAAGCTGAAATAGAGAAAAAAGAGTTATCGAGTTGGAATCAAATTTACATATACCCTTAATTTTTTGTATTTCAGCGGAATAATTGTAGATTAAATGTTTAAAAAGCTTATCGCCCACATGAACTTCGAGCCCTAGATTCCTAGATCGAACCCTTTCCATACTTTTGTAATATGAATAATAATAAATTTTATACGATCAAATTTTAGAAAATTAACCACAATTTTTAAATGAGTAAATTAAAATAATCAACTATAAATTCTAACTCAATCAAATGATTCGTTTAATGTCCTACATATCCTTTGGACTAATGATTCTTACAAAAGTTTATTACTTTCTCGTAGGTAGAAGTATTGCATTCCACCCAAGAATTTGATAGCCATATATCACAGAAAGTACATGTTTTGAGGGCCCTGAATAAAACTTGTTTAGAAATAGGTCTCTGTATGTGTCTGTGACCAGTGAAACTCGAAATAAGAAGTCTGATAGGTATCAAGCTTCGTATTTAAGTCAGTATCCTCCAAGGATGTAACCCTCTAACTACACTTTACATGAAACATTTTTAGAAAATTTTGATCTTCTTAAAAGTTCAAAGATTTTGATTAAAATTCATAAATTAAATATATTTACAAGAAAAATAAAACGTACACCTTGAAGGTTCTGGAAATGACCTGTGAAGTCCTTTTCATTCCGAAAGAATTTTGTATAATCTTGTATATGTGATTGGTAAACATTAAGCGATAGGTGAAAATGTACTACACATAAAATGTAGATAGCCTTGAAACAGAAAATTCATTTTAAATAGGCTTTTTTAAGCAATTTTTAAGATATCAGTTATTAATGGTTCTAATTGTTCAATACTTTGTCATTCTTTTACAGTTCTGTCTACATTAAGTTATTTCTCGCGATTGACATGTAAACAGTATGGAATTTTAAGGCCAGCATATAGTGTCCAACTCTTAAATATTTGACTATCACTGTTCTCTTTGCATCTATATTGAAATGTGTAATGTAGGTATTTCTGAAATGGTTTATTTGGATTAAAATGAGTTTTATTAGCAATAGTTCGTATACGCACTAATAAAGATAGAGGGCAGAAAAGTCGTGTGAATATATTGCATACTATTTTTTTCCGGTTACTGATGTTAATCGAGATAAGACTTTGCATAAATAATTTCATTTCAAACATCGTTATAGTTACAAAAGGGATACATGAGGCTGTATCCACATTCGACATTTTAAAGAGGGATTCGCTATATTGTGGAATTCATCATTATTAAAATTCGTTTGCTTATTATTCTTACGTTGGCTATACTTGAGCTCGTAGAGGCTTGTTATTTGATTACAGTAAATAATGTATGGGATTATGTAAAATCCTTGGGGTTGTTTTATTTCTATACACAACAAAGGAAGAGGAGGAGGGGGAGGAAGATTTGCATTTCGTTTATCAACTCTCGTTTTTGTTTTTTTTAGCTGAAAGCTCGTAGTGATTAACATACACTGCCGTTTGTGAAAATTGCATCACAAAGAAAGAATTTCCCGAATAACTACAAACTTGGTGGAAGTGTAGAAGAGTGTGCAAGCAATAAGTGATTAGGTTTGCAGAGCGATGGTGTACACGTAGGCCGAGCAGAGCCGTCTTGTGTATGTCCGACAAGGCCAGTTTGCGCCCAGTGTAGTGAGTGCAGAGCTGTCAAACAAGGTGTAAACAATAAAGTAGGTGCCAGTATGCCTCGTGGACGCTAAAGGGAGCCATATCGGCATGTGAGTTCGAACGGGGCAAAATTATCGGTCTCCGAGAAGCGGGTTTGTCATTCCGTGACATTTCGCCTCGTACAGGGCATGCTGCTGCGACAGTGATGCTTGTGTGGAAGCAGTGGATAGATGAAGGTCTTACGCAGCGAAGAGCGGGTACTGGACCACGGCACGGGATGGCCGTCACCTTGTCCGCATGGCCATAACGGACCATACATTTCATACACAGTGTTGGCTCGACGCTGGAGCACTGCAACAGGTGTGAACTAGTCTGCATCAACGGTTCGTCGCCGTCTGCTGCAGGTTGGACTGGTTGCACGCACGCCATTATGTCGGCTTCTATTGTCCAGAAGCCACAAGGTCCTCCGACTTCAATAGGCACGTGAACATCGTCACTGGGGTGCTGAGTGGTAAAATGTAGTCTTTTCGGAATCTCGCTTCAATGTGTGCTACAGTGATTACCGCATACATGTCCGGCGGTACCGTAGTGAGCGCAACCTGGAGGGCTGCGTTGTTGTGCGGCATAACGGACAAACCCCAGGTGTGATGGTTTGGCGCGCCATTGGTTTCAACAACCGATCTCGCCTCCTACGAATTGAGGGCACTTTGTACAGCAACCGGTACCTATGGTAGTTGTAGAGCCTGCGGTTCTCCCCTACTTCAGGCATCTCCACAGGCCATATTTCAACAGGACAGTGCCCGACCACATATTGCGAGGAATGTACAAGTCTTCTTCGAAGAGCGATGGGTACCATTGCTTCCCTGCCTGCACATTCGCCTGACATGTCGCCCATCGAACATGTCTGGGATAGGGTTGGTCGGCACCTGGTGCGTCACGGTCCTCCAGTAACCATTGGGCTCGAACACAAACTGTGTGGAGGGAAATCCCTCAGGAACTTATTCAGAATCTTTTTGATTCAATGCTACGGCGTGTAGCAGCTCTAATTGCAGCGCATGGAGGCCACACCAAATACTGAATATTAGGGCTCAAAGGTCATGTATAGATTTGAAATGTTTATCATTTTTTACTTATCATGTACCTAACCTGTGGTATTAAATTCACCTAATTCGTGCGTTTCCTTCTTGTTGTTGCAATTTTCACAAACGCCAGTGTAGATGGCATTACTTTCGCTTACTCATAGCGAAACAAATACACATCTAGGGATGGGATATGACAGGACTGCAGCGGACGGAAGGAATGTGTATTAAGACCAGAGGAACTGGCAAAACATAGGCAATTTTTTGGCTAAAGTACGCGAAGCTAGCTCAAATTTGTTAAGTTAGAGAAAGGTATTTATCTCTGTTTTCCTTTTTCTTGTTCCTTTTAGTTTTGTGCTCTTTTTCTGTTGTTTATTTAGTCACCCTATTGTATCTTAAATATGCATGTACGGTCAATGACCCATGCACTAAATACTTGTGTAATGACTTCAATAATTTGAAACCAATAAAGGTAACTGTCTATCCATCCATCTATCTATATCTATTTATCTATCTATCTATCTATTAATCTATCGATCTATCTATGCATCCATCCATCCATCTATCTATCTATCTATCTATCTATCTATCTATCTATCTAAAATAAAACAATATAAATATATATTTAATGAAGAAATTCGTTATCCTAATATCGAGGTATAGTTGTCGGATATATCAACTATTCTTAAATTAGCAACGTTTGAACAACACAGATACTTATTTATAGTACACTGTATGAAACACCCGGCGTTGCCCATGGTATGACAGTTTATCTCTACAACATATTTTAGCCTTAGGTTGTTTTATCCAATAGCCTTCGTTTCTTTGGAGGTATCTAAAAAGTATTACACAATACACTTAAGCAAAAAGTTAATTAAAACTCTATACAGAAATAAAGAAAGAAATACAAAATAAATAAAATTTTGAGAAAACTACGCAAAAGCACTGCTGAACAACCAAAAATGCCACAGTTTTCCCACACTCAGTCGGGAACGCAGCTGTGTGACTTCCACGTTGTCCCATTCGAGCTTCATCGCCGTTATTTATAGAAGAAATAATAGTAGTTTAAGTAACGTCAATATAACCTTGTTTATTCTCAGAAACCAACTACACTAAACTATGAGACAGTTTTTTTAACACGTAATGATTTCAGTATAATTATATAATATATAAATTCAATAACAGCCCGCCGTAAAGCAATATGTGTATGTAACAATGTATTAAAAGTGTATATTACAAGTAGTGTGTTAACGCGGGTGTGTGCACATCTATGTACATGAATTACAATCCGTGGTATTGAAAGACGGAGTTAGTACCCGCATATACGAGTAACGTGTGGGATTACGTGACGTTTGGATTCTGAGGGAGAGTCCGTCCCTCCTCTGCGGTGCTCCCTGGAGCACGTTATTTCCCCTCGTGAAGTTGATGATGCACTTTATTGTTATGTTGTGGAATTAAATGAATAATAAAGATAATTAAAAGCCGAAAAAAATGTGAGTTAACGCGGGTTTGACAACAGGTACGTATGTGTGTTTGTACCCGTGGAATGATTAGACGGTTTTAGAAACCGTCTATATGAGTAACGTGAGGGGATTACGTGATGTTGAGAGTCTAAGGTGAAGTGTGTATGAATCTCGTCCCTCTCTTTCCCTCCCTCCCTCTGTGGGTTTTTTTTTGAAACAGGTATGTATGTATGTATGTATGTATGTATGTATGTATGTATGTATGTATGTATGTATGTATGTATGTATGTATGTATGTATGTATGTATGTATGTATGTATGTATGTATGTGTGTGTTAGAAGCCGTGTAATGAATAATCGGAGTTAGTACCCGTGTGTGGGATTACGTGACGTTTGGGAGTCTGAGTGGTAGAATTCTGAAGTCCGTCCCCCTCCCTGTATTGTTATGTTGTGAAATTAAATGAATAATAAAATAATTAAAAGCCGAAAAAAATATCTTTAGCACGTTATTTCCCCTCGTGAAGTTGATGATACACTGTTATTTTATGTTGCAGAGTTAAATGAAGAATAAAATAATTAAAAGCCGAAAAAAAATATCTGTGTGTGTGCGCGCGTGCGCGCTCACGTGTAGTAAAATTTTGTCTATCTCTTATTATTTTTTTACCAGTTATGCAAAAGTCGTTCACAATGAAGAATCGTTAGAGCCATTTTTGAGAAAAATGTTCCATGTAAAGGGTATTCTGGGATGGTGGGGATTTTTTCTTGAAAAAACCTTCGTGAAGATACTGAACCAAAATACTAAGTTTGGTATTTATCCGACTGTTCACATACAGACACACGGACATGTTTCCAAAAATGGGGGGTTTCAAAACATGTATTTCCTGTGAAATCTCGGTATCGAATTTTTGGGCGGAATGCAATACTTACTATACGTAGTAGATAAAGTAAAGAATTGCAAGAAGAGAGGCAATGAAGTGAGAAAAAAAAATGTATGGCTTAAATAATATTCGAGTTATGTGTATGGTTACCGCGTTTGCTAAAAAAACTAATGTATGGCTCCTGCGTTCAGAGGCAGAGGACATGTGAATTCGAGTTATGTGTACGGTTATCTCGTCATATCCAAGGTTTTGTTTTCAATGTATGAATCAAAGAAGAAGAGATCCCGTTCAGTAAGAAGGCAATGAGAAAAAGAACTAAGGGGGCTAATAATATTCCGAGTCAGGTGTACCGTTACGTACGTACGTTTTCGAGTCCCCCGCAGGTAAAAACTTGGAATCTTTCATCAAGAAGGCAAAATAAGAAATCCATGCGAGTGATTCCCGTTCACGCTGGATCAGTAACAGAAGGGTCAAGACAGCAATGAACTAAAAAATTACTAAAATTAAATGCTTTAAAAAAACCTCGGCATATCGAGCTCACATGCTGAGACATGCAAATGCAATGTCTTTTCTCTCGTCTCTGTAACCCGAAGGCATAGAGAGAAACCAGGACTTCAGAATTTTTAAATAATTATAGGTTATGGAAAAACTGAAAGTAGCGTAAGAAATTGCCTGTAGCAAAAAGGAAGCAGCAACACGGATCCTACCAATGCTATAATTATCGTAAGTACAGGGGCCAGGTGGACAAGGTAATTTTTTGTCACGAACGAATGTCAGCCAATGGTCAGATAACTGCGTGCGCATACGTGGAAGGAGAAGGGAAAATAGGCGTAATAGTATCGTGAACTTATAAAGACGTAGGATACCGTTCTTAAGAACTTAGTACGTATTCCGCTGGACATGTGACTGCAGTATAGAACAAGTGTTTGTGGGGAGGGGGGGGCTAACAACGTCGGGGACATATAAAATGTGTAAGGGAGTACGAAAAAAGACCATTTGCAACAGAAGTGCGCAGCCAGGAAAGAACATGGATGGTAAGTGAAAAAAATTATTATTTCTTACAATTTCGATCTGTGTGTCTTTTTACATATACTTCAGTGACCCAAACGATCGATTCAATGTGTCTTTTATTTCCGTGTTTTTTCGTGACCTAAATAATATAAACCTGTTGAAACGCGTCTGTATGTTTCAGATCAAATCATAAGCAAGCTCAATGAAATTGGAAAAGGCGCTCCAATAGTACCAACAAAGAAACTTGCAGATCTGGAAATAAACGTGCCGTTCAAAATAAACAAGCTGAAGACGCTTAGCACGAGATATGGGGAACGCGTCGTAGTAATATTAGATCAGTATCAGATCTTTCTTCCCGAGCGATTTAAGAGTATGACTACAGAACAGAAAACTGCTATAAATGAAGGAGGCTATCACCTTGTGTACATGGGACAAGAGACGCTAGCTAGCGGGTATCGACGTCACAAGATTACTTTTTTACAAAAAAAGGTATATTAAAACAGTTTTTTGCATGTGTTAGCTCAGTTCAGAAAAAATAATGCATCTCGGAAAAGAGAAAAAAATTCTTAATGGAATAGTTCTAACATTTTGACCTTTTAAGATTAATTTGGATAAAAATCTTGTCTTTGTAAGTGTATCTCGAAATTTCAGATTATAGCCAGTTGATAAAATGTTACTATTTTCACTTCTCAGATCGTTGCAATAATGAATTGTATAATTTTCAGACGAGTTCAAACATGCAGGAGAATTCTCAAGCGAAGGAGATGCATCTGCAGACACTGCAGTAATCCACTCCATGACAAGAAAAGGTGAGTTAATGTTCGCATGTATGTGTTAAAACAAAACATTACATTAAAGTGATCGGATAAGTTTTCGAGTCAGGAATCAGGGGTGGGCTTTGCACGGTGTCGCAGCGATACTCCAAAGCCAATAACAAGTACATGAATGAATACAACGAATCTCTACCACCTAAATACTTAGCACTTTTCGATTGTACAAACTTATACGGATTTGTTATGGCAAGACATGCAACTCCATGTGGCGAACTCAGATGGTTAAATAGAGATGAAATTAATGCAATAGAATTCTTAAACGTACCGCCAGATTCGGAAACGGGTTATGTGCTTGAAGTCGATCTCGAATATCCTAAAGCCATTCACGACGAACACAACGATCTTCCACTGTGTCCAAAGAGCGAAATACCTCCAAAGGATACATGCAATAAGCTCCTTGCAACACTATCTGATAAGTCAAAGTATGTCTTGCATTACCGTAATCTACAGCAATGTGTAGAATTAGGAATGAAGTTGAAATGCATACATAGAGCAGTGGCTTACAAACAATCCTTCTGGTTAAAATCATACATTGACTTGAACGCTGCAAAACGTGCTGAGGACAAATCTAAATTCGGTCAGAATCTATGGAAAAAAATGAATAATTGTGTTTATGGAAAATTTATGGAAAATGTACGTAAGTATAACGATTTTCGTCTCGTTACCAGTTGGAAACAAGCGAAAAAGCTGATATCGCGTCAAACGTTTTTGCGTCACATTATATTTGACGAGAACCTTGTGGGTATCGAACTGGCAAAGGAAGAAATTCACATGTGTAAGCCCATATACATAGGACAGGCAATACTTGACATTTCTAAATATGTGATGTACCACTTTTATTATAACATTCTGAAAAAGAACCTAAATGATGTGTCTCTAAATTACATGGATACCGATTCATTTTTGTTTGAAACTAGCACAGATGTTTATGATTTTATCAAAACCAACATTCAGCATTTTGATACAACCAATTACCCACCCGATAACATATATTCGATACCTCTGGTAAACAGGAAAGTAATGGGCTTATTTAAAGACGAATTATCGGGCAAATTAATGACAGAATACGCTGGGCTAAGGTCTAAGCTGTACTCATATCGTTTTGATGGTCAGATCGTTAAGAAGTCAAAAGGCGTTTCAAAGGCTGCAATGCGTTCAATAACTTTTGATGATTAGCTATCTTGTCTCAATGACATGAATGTAGCACATTATGCCAGACAAACAACTTTCCAAAGTCGTAAGCATAACGTTCACACAGTAGAAATGAACAAAATTGCACTGAGAGGGCTTGATACCAAACGTTATATGATTGAAAACTCGCATAAAACTATGGCCTGGGGACATTTTTCTATTCCAAGAGATCCTGCTACCTCTGAGCACAGCTGACATTGTAATGTAATTCGAGAGAGAGAGACTATGTGTTTTTTACCTTATTTGAAAGTATGCCATTTCATGTAATTCTGTTTAATGAGAGAGAGAGAGAGAGAGAGACTATGTGTTTTTCTACATTATTAAAAGTATGCCATTTCATGTAATTCTGCTTAATGAGGGACTTGGTAAACCATACTTTTTTCGAGTTCACATGTCCAGTACTCATTTTCTTTGTAATTGAACTTTTTATATACTTTGAACTTCACAAATCTTGTTTTATAAATGAAAACACATGTTCACCTGAATAAGTACTCATTTTTACATGTTTATACTTTTTTGGGATGAGGGTTATATTTTCTTTAAAGTTTATGGTATATGTTATGTAAACCAATTTTTTGAGTTCACAAGTGTTGTTTATGAATGTCGTCCCCATTTAATGTAATTCTGCTTAATGTGAGAGATTGTTGTGCATTTCTTATACTTAAAGCTTTTTATGATGTAAACCATACTTTTTAGAGAGATTTCATTTTATGCTTTGAAGTTCACAAAATCTTGTTTTATAAATGCAAACACATGTCCACCTGAATAAGTACTCATTTTTACATGTTTATACTTTTTGGGGGTGATGGGGAATAAGTAGGGTTATTTTTAAAAAATAAATAAAACTCAATTACTTTTGGATTCTGTTGCTTTATTTCTTAAGAAATAAAATTATACAACACACATCCTGAATCCTAAAAATATTTTGTCTTAGTTTTTTGCATCTTCTACACTACAGCAGTCCTTTCTATCCATTCACTTTTTGGAAAGCCTAGCCACTTGACGAGTAACCTATTCCCACGTCGACGTAGTACTTTTTCTACGAGATATGTGTCAGGGTAACTAGTTCTTAATAATTCATGACCATAGAATCCACCTTGTATTACCTTCCCCTCACCATCTTCCAGATGATAGGTGGGTGGGACTGTGCTTCTTACCCTGACAATGCGAAAGATTTCAGTGCTCCAATTAGGTGTGTAACCTTTCTCGAGTAGACCCTTATGCCTAGAGATCCTAACACGGTCCCCAACACTGAACCTCCTGGCGTTCCTCTTTTCGTACCTCATAACATCACGACGATACACCGTGAGGAGGAGATCGTTGTTCCTGACGTCGCGAGGCTTCATCTGAATCGTCGAATGGTAAGTATTATTGTAGATGTTAATGATTCTTGGCAAGAGATCCAGCCATTTATATGAACCTTTAGTCAAAAATTCCTTATGCATCATAGTTTTAAGCGTTCTTATTAAACGCTCGACAGCAGCAGCCTTAATGACACTGAATGTACTATAGTGATTAATTCCATACCTGGTCATTAATTGCTTGAAATGCTTATTGTAAAATTCCTTGCCGTTATCGGATTGAATATTCTTAGGTGTTGTATTCAGATCCTCCAGTATATCTCGCATTGCTTTTGTAACATTCACTCCGGTCTTGTCCTTCACAGGTCTTGCATAAGCCATTTTTGAGTAAAAATTAACAGCAATAAGAATGTACTTATAGTTTCTGTTTTGTTTTGCGTATGGTATCATTTCAATAAGGTCTATTTGTAATAAGTCATTAAGACCTTTACTAATTATTTTCCTACGTAGAAACTTCCTTCTGGCCGGGGAATGTAATTCACTAACGATGTTTCGTCTAATCATGCTATTATTTTCGAGTTTTTCAATTCTGTGATGATCTCTTGAATTTCCGTTGTATGATTCAAATTGCCAGCCTCTCTCGATGCAATGAGCAATCTGAGTCTGCTAATCAGACTATTAGGATCGGACCAGTATACGTAGTCCAACTTCCTACCCGGAACGTGCTGCTTCCATTCGAGACCGGAACCGGTCGTAGTGTCGATAAGCCTGCGTATGATATTCTTATATTTATACCCCTTGTTCGATCTCAGACGACCGCTCCTGCTGTAGCCCTGTCTGTGAACTAGAGTTTGTTTCAAAATCTGAGAATAAATATCCAGATCGTCTTCCGTATACGATGAGGTCTGAGGTACTCGCTTGAATAATAGTTCGTACAGCCCGGGGCTAGCCTCATAAGTCTCATCTCCTATCTGAACACTGTTATCTGCAAATGTAATTAATTTATTTCCTATCTTATAATCCCCGTCTTCATACCGTACTCCAAAGGTAACGTCCAGATCGCTGCCGCTAGCTGTTCGAACCTTCTTCAGATAATTCACAAGGGTATCGGCTTCTTCTTCTTCTTCTTCGGGGTGAGAGAGAGGGGTTTTGCTTTTTTCTTGATTCTTTAGTATATCCTTCAGAGGAACGGTGACGGGCTGAAGAACCTCGGACATCACGCGTTGGGTTTCGAACCTGAGACCCCTCAGGGAACGTAACTTTTCCCTTATCGCTTTACTGTGTCGAGCGATGGACTGCTTGAGTCTGATGCCTTCTACATCCATCGTAAAATGAATGCAGATTTAAGCTGCTGGCATCAATATATAGGAGATTTTTAAGTCGATACTTAGAATATGTCCATCTTTAGCACGATTAACTGGAGCTGTGAAGGTCAACTTATCGCCCAACATGACGAGTGCAGGATAACTTTCAACGCGTTTATCATTTATTGCAAATATTGCATCCGTTCTCGTATTGGGATGCGATGATGAAATCATATTGCAGCCAAACACCTCTCCGCTAACCGGGGACCTGCAGTATTCGAGTCCCGAAGTTAGCATGTATCTCTGTGAGTTACCTCTGTACGGTTTCGTTTGCAATGTAATGATGAGCTGTCCACTCATTTTCCCTAAAATAGTATTTAATAGATTCACTCGCGAATTAAGATTAGCAATACTATTCATAATTGAGGCTACCACGGTATCAAAAGTTTTTTCTACTGCAGCAACAATTTCTTGAGGCATAGAAGCTAGAGTTCGGTTTAAAACTGTCTGTGTTTCAGCATTTTTCTTTACAACTAAATGTCTAACATATTTTTTATTTGCGGCATCGTTATCGTCCACGGGATCGGCTATCTCTCTTATCCGTTTCTTTCGAAAGGAAACGTTACCGTTCGAATCGGGAAGCGGCGTGTGTGCATTTATGTAATCCAAAATATATTTTTTATTCGGAACATCATGATCGTCAACTGGAGGCAATAGTACCTTCATTCTTATCGTATCCAGAATGACATTATTTTCTGCATCGCGTTTGAAAGCATATTTACTCAGGTATTCCATTAAGCTCTGATGTTGACCTTCGAGCGATGTTTGCACGTGCTGCCTAAGCATAGCTTCAAATTCGCCCATGCGCTGATATGAAGTCTTTTCGGTGAACGTCTGCATTCGATGCTCGACGATAGTCGTAAGCGTATCCACATAGTGTTTAGTCGTTGCATCATATTCTTCTTCAGGATCCTGAATGTTGCATAATCGCTTTTTCTTGAATTGATAGTTTCCAGTGTCATCTCGATTTATAATATAACGGTTAAGCACACCCCTGGATGGGATGATCCTGCGCGATCCGAATCTGTCGATACTCATAGCTGTAATGAGCGATACTCTCTATTTATTCACTCTGATAAATACATCGAAACCGTTTCTGTATCGTCCTTCATTCAGTGGAAATTCAGGTACCATGACAACAAAGGGTCTCGAGTTCGATCTGTCATTACTCTCCCATACTTGCTTACACAACTCTCTGAATTCCGTAAAAGACATGTCAGTATTTACGTAATCGTCGTATATGTGCTTTAAGTTGAGATTATCTTGTCGGAATAGTACGATCATATTTGCATTGTCTCTAATTAGATGTTTGGGTACCTTTGCATAAGATTGTGCTAGATATACAGCATCGACGTTACGGTGTCTGCCCATGCTGTAATACGAAGCTATTTTACCCTGTTTCTCGTTGATGACGTCATCGAATACAAATATGGAATTTTCTCTGGCTTCTGAGGTTTCCAGTACTTTTTCACCGTCCTCGAACGTGTACACTCCTATATCGGGTATGGTTTTCAGCACTTTGAGCAGGTACTGATATTTCGGTTGATGCAGCGATTTCGAGTAAATGTAAAGATTCTCGAACCTTAGCCCGTTCTCGTGGATTAGCAGGTTGAGTAAGATATTCGTCTTCCCCGCATTCGAGCTACCCAGAATGAGCGCTCTGACGTTGCTCGGGAAGAGAGAGCCGTGCCTTCCCTCGCGAATGTCATTGTCGAAGTCTAAATCTTGTATGGGTAACGAGCACTTTTGCTTCACTACTTCCATCGTGCGACTAAGATTATAAGTTATATCTTTCGCTTTTTATTTTCATAGTGTATCATGAGCTCTGGACGCGCTCGGAAGGGTTCCGGAGTACTTAATTCTTTGATTAATTCTCTACCGTTTGAGGCTCATTTGCCCGGCTACAGGTACTGCGGTCCCGGAACTAAGCTACATAAGCGATTGCAGCGAGGGGATCCTCCTATAAACGCATTGGACGCTGCGTGTCGAGAACACGATATCGCCTACGCCACACATCAGGATACTGTTCCGAGGCATTTGGCTGATAAGGTTCTTGTGGAAAAAGCCTGGAATCGGGTGCAGTCTGCCGACGCTACTTTTGGCGAGAAGCTTGCCGCTAGACTTGTGACCGCAATCATGAAGGGAAAGCTGGCCATGGGTGCCGGATTGCGCAAACGTCGGAAGAGAATACTACCGCCACCCGCTAGAGGTGGGATCTTACCTTTGCTACCGCTTTTGGCAGCATTGGGTGCTGCAGGTAGCTTGGCAGGTGGAGCCGCACAGATCGCTACCTCGGTGAATAAGAAACGTGCTGCGGAGAAGCAACTGAACGAGCTGGTTCGTCACAATCAGCACATGGAAGCATTAGCCACGGGCAAGGGCAGAGGTCTTAAGAAGGGAGGTGGACGACGCAGGAAGGGGAGGGGCTTGTATCTACGTCCAAAAAACTCGGGGCGAGGTCTGTACTTATCCCGGAAAAAGCCTTAAGCGGTGCGGAGATTGAAACTTATGCTGAACGTCTACGCATTCCTAATTTTAGAGTCGTATACATGCTAGATAAACTGCCTCTAAGACCTAGACGTGCAGAGAGGATCGTCGTCAATTTGGACAACTCGCAGAATCCCGGTACCCATTGGGTTGCTATACGCAAGGATGGAAATTTAGCATTTTATTTTGACAGTTTCGGCAATCTGAAACCTCCAAGAGAGATAGAATCCTATCTCGACGGTGTTAAGATCATGTATAACAGACACAGGTATCAGAATTTCGATTCTGTCATTTGTGGTCATCTGTGCTTGCAGTTTCTGTTATAAAACACTTTCGACAGGATGTTCGAATGGTCAAAATGAGTTACACTATCACTGTGAGCGGATCTGATTCTAGTTTCTCTACCCATTTGAATCCGCCACTCCATCTGGATCCAGATGGGGTTTACGAGATTGCTCTACTGAATTTCGAGACATTTTACTCGATACCAAATGTTGATCCTAGCAATAACCTTTTCCATTACGTGCGGGATGGAAAACTTGAAACTGTCGAAATTCCACCTGGAACTTATGAAATAGAAGATATAAACACCTTCCTCAAGGATAGACTCAAAGCCGGCGATGACTTTTTTCTCCGTCCCAATAATAACACTATGAAGGCTGAGGTTCGGTGCCCCTACTTTATCGATTTCGCTCGAGAGAGATCGGTGGGCTCTCTTCTCGGTTTCACCGGCAAGCGCACGGTGGAACCGGGTGTACTGACCGAGTCTGACGAACTGGTGAACATCTTTAAGGTCAGCATCATACGCGTCGAGTGCAGCCTTGCCACTGGATCCTTCATCAACGGTAAAAGCGGGCATTCTCTCTACGAGTTTTTCCCGTCGGTTCCTCCGGGCTACCACATCTCGCAGGAACCGCCCAGTCCTATATATCTACCCATCATCGACACGAATCTCATTGATCATCTCAGCATTCGCGTGGTAGACCAGAACGGGGATACGCTCGACTTCAGAAACGAAACTATAACAGTGAGACTGCACATAAGACGGAATGGGAATAAATTTTAAAAGGCATTACTATAATAAAAAGCTTCTCTCGAGATTGATACCTACTCAGTCTTCGACACGCAAACTGCTAACACCATCCAACCGAGAGTTCCTCGAGCGTCTGGGATTCAAGGTTCTGTAATGGATGTTTTAGATGTGACCGGGGTTCCGACGTTTGACGATAAGATTAGTAAAGAGGCGGAACATGTCTTCCTACCTTACAATACGTCTGCTCTAGATGTGAATGATGAAATTAGAATACCATGCCAAGCCGAGGATT
Organism: Deroplatys truncata; assembly: GCA_030765065.1. Classification (NCBI taxonomy): domain Eukaryota; kingdom Metazoa; phylum Arthropoda; class Insecta; order Mantodea; family Mantidae; genus Deroplatys; species Deroplatys truncata. The sequence continues at coordinate 165,082,535 of CM060980.1, forward strand.
TGTACACGCTTCCTAGCAGAAGTTACCTCTACATAGAGGGATCTGTGACAAAACCTACTGGCGAAGCTTCATCTGCAACACTGACCAACAATGCCATGGCGTTTCTGTTCGATGAAGTTCGCTTAGATATGAATGGTACTACCATAGATAGAACGAGAAATCCTGGAATTTCTACGACTATGCGCAACTATGCGGCTCTCAACACTTTGGACTCCAATCGCCTGCAGAACGCCGGCTGGACGTATCCCGGAGAACCTGTAGACATCGTGAACGCATCGAACGGTGTATTCAACGCTATCGTTCCTCTTTCGATGCTTCTGGGTTTCGCAGACGATCACAAGGAGCTGATACTTAATAGCAAGTTTGAACTGGTTCTCATTAGATCTAAAAATTCTAATAATTGTGTGATGGGCAACGATGTGACTATTATTAAACTAAACCGTATCGAATGGAGGATGCCCGTACTTAGACTCTCCGATGCCGAGAGGGTGGAGAAACTTAAACTCGTCCAGTCAGATCGCCCACTGCACGTTGCTTTTCGAACCCTGGACCTTCACACTCAACCTGCAGTACCGCAGACTAAAGCGTTCACGTGGAACGTTGCAACGACATCGAAGCTTGAGAAACCGCGTTTTGTCATAGTGGGTGCACAGACCGACAGACTGAACTACCTTGCTAAAGATAGCTCTATCTTTGATCACTGCAATATCACCAATCTGAAGCTTTATCTCAACAGTGAATGTTATCCGTATCATGACATGAATTTGGATTTTGCAAATTCAAAGTTTGCATCTCTGTATGATCAGTATTCTAAATTTCAATACTCTTATTATGGCAAAGAAAATTACCCTCTTTTGAAGAGAGGCGATTTTCTGAAATATGCACCACTATTCGTCATAGACTGTTCTCATCAACCGGAGGAGACCGTGACTGGAGCCGTTAACATCAGATTGGAAGTTCAAGCATCGGCGAATTTTCCTGCACAAACATCTTTGTTTTGTTTGATTATTCATGACAAATTGTTCACTTATAAACCCCTAACTCATGTTGTTCAATCTGTCATATAAGAAATGAAAAATGTATTTTTTTATATCAATAAAGAATGAAATTTTTATATTTTTTTATTGATTTTAGCATACATCTCCTTTAACTTTTTTCTGACACTCCTACCTCTAACATCGTATGAACACATTGATTTATGAACGTCATGCAATTGAAATAAATGTATTTCAATGTATGGAATTAGTCTCTTCAGTCCTGCTATTGCAACAATGTCCAGGTTTATGACATTTTCGTTTAGACACGTATTCACAAATGCTATTTCATTAACTTTATTCATATGCACTGTTACGTTATATGCATAGATTATATTCTCACTGTACGATAAACGAGGAAGCTTACCGTCTTTCACATACGTTTCAATCACAGCTATATTTCGAACTATTATCTGCCAGTCCTCTTTTGTTATGTATACAAAAGTTTCGTCAACTGCTTTGATGAAGAGGGATGCGAGTTCGTAATGCAGTCCTATATTCACACGATGCTTGGAGCTGATGGAGATGTCGTCGTGCATAAACACGCTATTTGGATTCATCTTCCTCTGACTTTTCTGGGATGGGGTCAAAGATGAGCACTATAACGTTCTCTCGAGAGGCTTCCAACATCTTCTTCTTGTTTACGACTTTTGCCTTGTTCCTCTTCTTGTCAGGCTTTTTTTCGGACCTGTAGACATATACACAACGTCTCTGTTTTAACACACACGAGTCATTAATAAAAAAACTCTTTCTTTTTATTCACAATGATTCTGCTTACCTTTCTTCTTCTTTCTCCTCCACGGGTTCGGATGTCGACACCGACCGATCCACGTCGCGATGCGGTGGCACATCTTCTCCTTCGGGCGTTCTGTAAAAATAAAGGCACAGGTTTTTTGCTAGCTATCTTTTTTCTCCCCCTACTAAATATATTCTATCACATTTTCTTTACTTACTTACCCCTTTGCTTTGAGATACACGTCGCAGCACTCTCCACAACGGAAGAATGACGACATTTGTTGATGCTGTGATGGTTCCTTACAGATGATGGTATGCGTATCGCCATCACATATTTCCTCATGCTTATCGAGACAGTGCTGCTTCATTTGCTCGTACTCCTCGAGGTTCACCCAGCAACAATTGTCACTATCGCTCGCGATTCTGATATTTTCACTACTCATCGTGCTGGCTCACAGTCGACTGTGAACGCCGATCCATTCTCGTTTCACATTTAATGGATAGGGGCGGTGGTGGGGATTGAACATGCTCGTTCTTGCACTGACCTGGTTTATACCGTTACGCACGTGGGCACTTTCTCACGTACACAGTCTTCTGTAACATACTCATGCAGCCTAACATTCATACACCTAACTCGAATATTATATTAGCCTCGCATGGATTTCTTATTTTATAGTCCATTGCCTTCTTGATGAAAGATTCCAAGTTTTTAGCTGTGGGAAACACCAAACTTAGTATTTTGGTTCAGTATCTTCACGAAGGTTTTTTCAAGAAAAAATCCCCACCATCCCAGAATACCCTTTACATGGAACATTTTTCTCAAAAATGGCTCTAACGATTCTTCATTGTGAACGACTTTTGCATAACTGGTAAAAAAATAATAAGAGATAGACAAAATTTTACTACACGTGAGCGCGCACGCGCGCACACACACAGATATTTTTTTTCGGCTTTTAATTATTTTATTCTTCATTTAACTCTGCAACATAAAATAACAGTGTATCATCAACTTCACGAGGGGAAATAACGTGCTACAGATATTTTTTTCGGCTTTTAATTATTTTATTATTCATTTAATTTCACAACATAACAATACAGGGAGGGGGACGGACTTCAGAATTCTACCACTCAGACTACCAAACGTCACGTAATCCCACACACGGGTACTAACTCCGATTATTCATTACACGGCTTCTAACACACACATACATACATACATACATACATACATACATACATACATACATACATACATACATACATACATACATACCTGTTTCAAAAAAAAAACCCACAGAGGGAGGGAGGGAAAGAGAGGGACGAGATTCATACACACTTCACCTTAGACTCTCAACATCACGTAATCCCCTCACGTTACTCATATAGACGGTTTCTAAAACCGTCTAATCATTCCACGGGTACAAACACACATACGTACCTGTTGTCAAACCCGCGTTAACTCACATTTTTTTCGGCTTTTAATTATCTTTATTATTCATTTAATTCCACAACATAACAATAAAGTGCATCAACAACTTCACGAGGGGAAATAACGTGCTCCAGGGAGCACCGCAGAGGAGGGACGGACTCTCCCTCAGAATCCAAACGTCACGTAATCCCACACGTTACTCGTATATGCGGGTACTAACTCCGTCTTTCAATACCACGGATTGTAATTCATGTACATAGATGTGCACACACCCACGTTAACACACTACTATTACAGTCATTGTATATGTTTATATTATTGTATACATGTGTAATAATGTTATGTAAATGTATTACATAATATAGTAATATAGGAGCTGTGAGAATAATAGGTTAAAGGTTACTAACAATGAGGTAACAATGAGGTAACCTTGAGGCAATAATAAATTTGAAAGTTTAACAATATTGCTAGTCATTATTGGAGCAACAATAATGTAAGTTTTGAGACAATTTATAAAATAACCAATCAACAACCAGAAAAAGTTTTAGTTAAATGAAAGTATTGGAGTAGGATTAGTCAATCAGAAACTGAAATACAGCAAAATTTACAAATTCAGAAGTCAGTTGGTTGTAGACAGTGTTGCTAACCTGACGCGAGATGCGTCCTCGAGAAATTTAATACGTGTTCGTGTGGGACGAAAATAGTTTTACGTGTTAAAAGGTGCAAGTAATTAATAAAAAAGTCTCACATCTCTCTATATCAGTGAAGTGTTATTTAAATCGTGTCAAGCATTAATAAATGGAGTGAAGAAAAACTTAAAATCTGCGTAAGCCTACATTCTTCAGTCGCACCACTCCCTGCTAAGACATTCATGTCTCTAAAAAAAAATAAATACTGACGCAGCCGAGGAAAACGTATATGTATAATATTTAAAGAAACAGTAAATGTTACAAAGTTAATATTTTTTAAACATTTGGGGCAAAGTCTACCGGAAACTTTTTACCATATGTGCGGGTGCAACTACTTCAAGTTTGACTCCCCAACATAAGAACTACAATATAACACCTAAAATAAACCTACTTCAACTACTTCGAAAACACACGAAAGACCAAATAAAACGAAGGCCAAAATGAGTATAGAAAGAAAAGTAGAATTAACAATAAGAAGTAGTACTTTGACTGGTTTGATGCTGCTGTTGTTATCCATGCCCACTGTCACTTTGTCACTGGGTTTTTGTTTTATGCTTCTAAAAGCATCACAAACTCGCAATAGAGAAAGAAACTCACTGCTTGCAAAAAATGAGAAACTACAAGTTATAATAAATAAATATCCAACATCGAAATATGATCGTAGAATGCATGGATATGAACTTCGACTTACTGATTATCCTTATGTTAGCAATGTTTGAGCACAATAGAGACTTTTGTAGTCAATGTGATTATGTTGAATGCTGTTGTGTTATTGTATATCAGTACACAATAAACAATCATATGAAGATAAGGAACTATAAGAAGTGGCATTTTGTCTGCTTTGATGCTGTTGCTCTTATCACAGTTCAACACAGTAATTTGAAAATGTTCATTTCTTACCAAGCGATTGTAACCCCTTATATTTGCGCAATAACAGCCACAGCTTGCATAGCTGTAGTAATTTATTTATTTGATTGTATTATTACTGCATGATCAATACCAGAGAGGAAATTCATACTGTGTGAACTCGCTGTTCCTTTGCTATTTGAGAGGCCGTGAAAGCCTAAGTAATTAAGTTGGCAATATTTGAGCTATCACGATTATCGTTGAGAAAGACACAGATGGACTTGCTAGCTTTTGTAGACATTACATAATTAAGCAACTTACTGTAGGCCTCTGACGAGAAAACGTTTGCGGGATGTTCTGCTCTCCGGAGGGGTGAGGAGGAGATAGTACCACGTAGCAGTTCATGATGATGTCATAAATAGATCCAATATATGAACAGTTGAGGTAGTATTTTTAACACAAATGATTTTCGGTCTAATTATATAATATATAAGTTCAGTGACAGCCCGCCTTAAAGCGATATGTGTATGTAATAATTTGTAAAATGTATGTAACAGTCATTGCATATGCTTATATTATTGTGAACATATTCAATAATGTTATGTGAATGTATTACGTAATTTAATAATGTAGGAGCTGTGAGAATAATAGATTAAACTTTGCTAACAATGAGGTAAAATGAGATAACTTTGAGGCAATAATGAGTAAGGAAGTTTAAATGCTACTAGTCATTATTGGAGTAACTATAATGTAATTTTAGTGACAGTTTATAAAATAGCCAATCAACAACCAGAAACAGCTTTAGTTAAATGAAGGTATTCTATTGGAGTAGGATTAGCCAATCAGAAACTGAAAAAAAGAAAAATTTACAAGTTTGGGCGGTTGAAATCAGTTCAGTTGCCTGCAAACAGCGATTGTAATCAGACGCAAAAAGTGTCCTCAAGAAATTTAATATGTATTCGTGTGAGACGAAAATAGTTTACGTATTAAAAAGAGCAAGTATTAAGTAAAAGAATCTCACAGCTCTCGCTATCAGTGAAGTGCTATTTAATTTGTGTCAAGGATTAATAAAAAGGAGTGAATTAAAACTTAAAATCTGCGTAATCCTACATTTTTGTCGCATCACCCCCTGCTAAGACTTCCATGTCTCTAAAATAAGTACTGACACAGCCGAGGCGAATGTATTTAAATACTTAAAGAAACAGTTTAATTACAAAGTTAAACAATAAATGTTTTTAAATTTTGGGGCAAACATCGTAAAGACAATAATACTACTTTTTCACAGTGTGTATGTGTTTTCTAGTGGTTTATAAAGCTATTTATAATGCCCAGTAAGAAAGGAAGAACCCTACACAGTCAAGCTCGAGAACTAGTTGCTAACGTTGTTAAATCTGCGAGGAAAGCAAACAAAATCTAACTGGTCATTCAGCATCACTAGCAGAAGAGCGTATGTTTTCTAAGTGGCCTTAAGTCTTGTTGATATGTTGATATGATCCTTCTCAGACAGCGCTAGAGTTGTTGATGTCAACACATTCTCATGAGATCACAGGTGGTGTGAAATGAGGCGTAACTTCGAATTCTAAGCTAGACAGTATTTTTCACCTTGTGTCAAAAGTTATCTGTGCTAAGTTTGGTCGAACTCGGTTGCAACGGTGTAGAAGCCTATAAGAAACACACCTATACGTACACCGACTTTTACATATACTAAGATAAATTACAGACTTAATGGGCTTATTCCGCAGAAACTGTGGGGTACGTATTCGAAAGGTTCCGGGTTTGATTCCCGTTGACCACCAACTCTCACCTTGGGTTTTTCGTGGTTTTAGCTATTAGGTAGGTGAATGCTGGGATGGTTTCTCATCTACCACGGTTTACTTTCCATTATTTCCCTTTCATTCTGCTTCTTTCTCATCTTTTACGTGTGCTTCGTGGCGTGTGACGATACTGGACAGGAAAGAAACTAGAGGTCAGCCCCGTGGAGATCAGAGTGCTGCCTAGTTTAACGGGTCGCTTATTGTGCTTTCTGCCCAACTTTAGTAATGGGACGGGTCTTCGAGCCAGGAACTGTTAGGGACTTGCGCGTGTCTCTGCGACCTATTTGTGGTTCCTTCCCTTCATTCCTTACTATTGGGAAAAGGTAGGTGCAATAATTCTCTCGTAGGTCACAGTGTGAGAGCTGTCTCCCTGCATTGAATACCTTATAAAATACCATACATATCATAATAAGTATGGCGAGAAAAAGAGAGAGATATTTTGCGGAGAAATATAAAATTGTAAGATAGACACTCCAAGGTATAGGGTACACAAAAAGAATTCTTAGATGAGAGTATTGCTTTATTGCGAATGAAATAAATGAATCCTGATAAAGACGTATGTTGTTAAATTACTTTCTGAGTATATTTTCCGCCCTCATCTTAATATCTACTGCTCATGTCCCAAGGGAATTTGATATTTTACAGCAATGGAGCTAAACTATGTTCTCAGAATTTCATTACCTGGGCTATGGATATAGAAACAACGTTCCGGTTTTCAGAAACTCGCCTTACAGCTACAAAATGACACCATTGTTGCAAGATTTATCTCACCAGGCCTAACATATTCATTACAAAGGGTTGTTCGTGTTAGGAACTGGAACTAGGCACTAGTGTTACGTCTTGTAAGAACGTGAGCAGTTTTTCCAATCGTAACGGCTCTGGAAAGGGATGGTAGAGGCAGCTCAAACCGACAGGGATATAAAATGGAATTGGCGGACATAACGCAGGAGAAGCGACCATAAAAGAGAATCCTGGGAGATAGTACGTACAAGATTAGGGAAAGGAACGTTAAAAGTGTAGGGCAGTAAATGCAATCCTTCGGCGGTGAACTTCAATTAGAAGGTTTAGGAGAAAAAATGGCAACCCTGTTACATAAAGTGGAGTGTCGGCTTTGTTCAGGTGTTTTCGAGCAACTTTGGTGTTTCCTTTTGGTTTGAGGGGATTAGAAGTGTAATCAGAGAGCAGGGGATTTATCTTTATTGTCTTGAGGTGTAATTCTCACCTACGAACATATGGGATGGGGGTAAGCTCGAATTCCATCGTGGTTTAACACTCTGGTTGAACGTATTCTGTCTCTTCTTTGGCTTTTGTTTCTTACTTTAAGGAAACCATCCAACAATTGTCTAAAATTCCGAAAAAGAATGCAATTTTTTTGCAGCAATAAATGTTAGTGTTTTTAAGACAAATAGGTATATAATGGTGCAGGCACTAAGATACGTCACGAAAATTTTCAACAAGAGTTCTACAGCCCAAAATATGAGCTTACTTTTGAGCTTCGCAAAAATGATTAAAGATTTTAAAGTATTTGTCTTATTAACATGAGAAATAATAAATTATATCTTGAACTGTGTGTAACCATGATGTCCTGCACCGTGACGCACTGGTGTTCTGGTTACCGGTCACGGAATGGGCCCAGGTTCTATCCCACCCATTGCCGTGCAGATTTTAGGTCCCGGTATAGGATCGGTGCCCACTCAGCATGTGAGGAAAATGAGGAGCTACGATAGGCAGCGGTTCTGTCGTTGTGAACCAACTTTCCGGCAGGGGGATGCGTGATACTAGCCACATTACCTACCCGTATCAGTTAAATAATCGTCCACTTCCACCTTGCGCACGTAGACATTAGACCGGCATCAGATTAATACGCTCAGGCCCTTCGCGGGCTGTAGCGCCACAGTATTTATTTACGTAACTATGACAGCAATATGAGATAGACAAAATTTGCTTCAGAAAAAATGTAGACGATTCTAAAACATGCAATTTGAGTTACATCACTTCTTTGCAGCTTTAGCAATTTTCGGTCGTAGTTTCCAGGTATTTCAAGCTACACACTTTTGAAACGTCAAGTCCATTTTCTTTATTTCTCATCAGGCCATGTCTACCATGGTATACCAAGCTTCTTTTTGAACATTTGGTTATTGTGATATACTTCTATGTGACTACAACGAAAGGGTATTGGAACCATTTCGGAAAACATTTATCACGAGTAATGAGAAGTATAAAAACGTGGGATTTGTAGATTCCGGAGTATCACCCGTAATACCACGTGTAAATTCCGGTGTAAGAGGGGAGGTTAATAAAATAATGGGTCAATTTAGGATATAGCTATTTTTGTACTTAAAGGTTACCATTTTTCCAGACTTAGAACTAACTGGTGGCTCATTTGCTAAATCTGGTGCGGTTAAACTTGCTTACTTTTATAGCATTTTGTTTGAACTTTGCTTTTTATCCAGATGGGTTTGCATTTTTATGTATTATGTGCCTCTTATCTTTAATTAATTTTTGTTCGTCCTATTGATTCACTCTTTTCTTGGCAGAATAAATGCGATGCATATCTAAGTGGTTAAGACTCTATTTCTGTAGGTAGACTTTTATTTGTTGAAACATAAATCACAACCTGATTATGGTCACAGACTGAGTTTGTAAACGTATTTATCATTTATAAATTTATATTAGGATATGGAGTGTAGAAGTGAGAACTGTTTCGTGAATAGAAACATTCGCAAGAACTATGCATAAAATAACTATGTATAATGTTCTTAAAACTGAGCGGTATGGCTCAGGCGGTAACGTTTGTGGCCCGTATTCGGGAGGTCCCGGGTTCAAATCCCGTGGGCCTACCAATCTGTCTGAGGTTTTTTCGTGGTTTTCCTCAGTCACTAAGGTAAATACCGGATTGAGTATTTAATACCGCGACCCAAAGTTCCACCTTAAGTCTAAAACCATAATAAAATGAAAAATAAGTGGTAATAGCGAATGCTATGTAAGCAGTTAGATGGCACCCTAACGCCATCTGCAAGGCACGAAGCAGAAGGTCCGGCTGCTATGGGCTGGAGTCTCTGTGGGCACGTGACGAAGCAAGATGGTATTTCCAGGGATGAGATCTAGATAAGGAGGCAGTATTTTTCACACTTGAATAATTTCAATTTATATTATATAACATGTAATTTTAATAACAGCCCGTCTTAAAGCAATATGTATGTAATAATTTGTAAAATGTATGTAACAGTCATTGCATATACTTATATTATTGTAAACATGTTCAATAATGTTATGTGAATGCAATATGTAATTTAATAATGTAATAGCTGTGAGAATAATAAGTTTAAAGTTGCTAACAATGAGGTAACAATGAGGTAACCCTGAGGCAATAATGAGTTTGAGAGTTTAAATGTTACTAGTCATGATTAAGGCAGCAATAATGTACATTTGTGACAGTTTAAAATTAGCCAATCAACAGCCAGAAAAAGTTTTAATTAAATGCATGTGTTCTATTGGACTAGGTTTAGCCAATCAGAGACTTGAAATACAGAAGCTTACGGGTTTTGGACGGTTGCAATATGTTCAGTTGCCTGTAGACCTGTAGTAACCGGATGGAAGATGTGTTCTCTAAAGAAATATTACGTATTCGTGTGTAACGAAAATTAAGTTTACGGGACAACAAAGTGCAAGTTTTAAATTGAGGAATCTCACAGCTCTTGATATCAGTGTAATGCTATTTAATTTGTGTCAAGAATTAATAAAAAGAAGTGAATTTAAACTTAAAATCTGTGTAAGCCTACATTCTTGACGTACCACGCCCTCCCTAAGAGATACTTGACTCTAAAACAATACTGACGCAGCCGAGGCAAACATAAACATAAATACTACCTATAGAAGCAATTTAATAAGAAAGTTAATATAATATTTTAAAACTTGGAGCGTAACAACAAAAACTCATCTTCAAAAATCGGCTTCTCATACGTAGCAGCATATTACGTAATAAACAATCCACTTCAAAATTGACGTTCACACATGGAACTGATTAAATAAATAAACTTCAAGACAATAACTACTTCAAGTTGACTCCCAAAGCGTGTGCCTAATAAATTACGTAAAATAAATTACGTAAACAATATAACTTCTTCAAAGACTGTCCACATTTCTGTGTGAAGGTGGCAGTTAGACTGGACGGCATCCCAGTGCCATCTGCACGGCACGAAGCAGGTGGTTACAGGGATGAGACCTAGAAGACTAACTGTCTGCCTTTCTATATGGGAGCGGCAGTTGGGCTGGACGGCACCATAATGCCATCTGCACGACACGAAGCAGAAGATCCGGTAGCTATGCTCTAGGGTCTCGGTGACACGTGACGGAGCGGGTGGTTACAGGGATGAGACCTAGACTGCTAACTATCACACATCGTTGTAAGAGTTATCCACTCACAGATCCGTCGCGAAATAACTAAGGATTTAAAGTGACGTAAAATAAATAGAGTAATACTAAAAACATGAGTGTCAGAAGTACTATCCTTCCTCTTTCCGAAATCCCTGTCCTAGGTTCCATTGAAAATAATTACACATATACTTAAAATTTGAACTTAAAATCATATTACTATGCTGTTCCACTGGAATACGTTCTAATGCTTTTCCAAACACTTGTAATAAAATAATTGATGAACGATATCACTGCATTCGTCTATTTAACCCCAATATCTTTTCCTTCCCATATTAGTGTAAACTCTATAATTATGTTCGCTCCGGAATATACGCGACCTAAGCCGACGCCAAAGATAAGATGCCTGTTTAATCCGGAACATCCATACCTCCGAAAAACGAGCTAGTTTTACTAATAATTTTTAGATTGGTTAATTGAAATTGAATTGTCTTCTAACAGGGATAGTCATGTGTTTATAACATTTATGATTTCTATTTGCTTTCATTTTATAGATGATATTTTAAACATTGCCTGTTATTCTGTCAAAGAGTTGCGAATGTTATAAAAGTTGGAACTTTGGTGGTATCATCGAATGGTCCTCGGATTGTAACCTTGGCGATCGTTGAAGCAGCACCTGGAATGCTTGTATCCTACGACCTATTGTCCCTGGTGCATGTGTTGATTGGAAGCGGTCCCCAATGCGACATTTGGCCCTCCCCCTCCCACCTAGCCCCATCACTGCAGACTCCGGCACTGACCCGCATTCCATTTTCACCACAAAAGCTAATAGACATTTGCCATGCTTACGGGGGTAACCTGTCATATGGAAAATACTCCTTTGTGATATTTGTGTTCACCCGTGTGTGATAATATGCAGCAGATAGAACAACATTTTTCGGCTTTCGCATTTTAATTTTATTTTTTCCGGATGGCGCGCTGTAGGCACTCTCTGGAACTGGTTATCAAAGTTATTTATTTTTTTTTATAACAGTTCCCTCTTGTGCGCTTTTATACAGTTTATTTCGGAAAATATAATAATTCCGATCTCTCTCCCTTCGTGTAGTTGCGTAGAGATGATTGTAAAAATGAATCATTCGATAATCGATATACTTAGTCATTGAATACGAGTAGATTCTACGTACGGATAGAAAAAAAGTAATTAATCGCATATATAGCATTGGTTTTCCTAATGACGGTAAATATAAAGTATTACTAAAATGTATACATTACTGTAATGATTTTCTTTTACGAAGACCGATGGAGGATGTGGGGAATATCCAGTATGTACAAGTGGTTATAGAGAATGTAATCACAGATATGGTTATAAACAACACTAAAACTATTAGCAAAGAATGTGTAGTAAAAAAGGAAATAAGTAAGAATGGAGAGAATACTTCTATATATCCTGTAATATAAAATAGTTTAATCTTATATATGGGACATAGTAAAGGAATTGTTGGACAGGAAAGGCAGCTAGTAAGTTAAAATAGTTTTTAGATCTGGAGTCGGTAAAAGCAATGCCCTGTAATAGAGAGGACCGAGGAGAGAAAGAGAAAGAGGAAGAGGTAAATTGAAAGTTCCAAGATGCCAATAACAGCACAGGGAGTTGGAAAAATGTTAACTTGTATGAGAGACAGGTACGTCGGGAGTTCCCAAATATGACACTAAAAGTGTGGAATCAGAAATACGAAAATTGAACTCTCGTACTATGCTATGTTAAGTACCAATCAAAATAGTTGTTACTATTATTGGTGCAAATGTGCGCGTCCGGGCATTTTCGTATGAAAAGGGCAATTTGTCCAAGTAGCCCACATTTTGATTGTGATTCTTAAGCAGCGAGATGCTGAATATTATGTGAAATGTGAGGGAGATATTGTATGACGATAATGATCAGATTTCACAAATTATTGCATATAGCGGGTGTCGGGAAAAATAGTTAGAAATATAGAATATATAAAATAGCTTTGCTAGTCGTTTAAGTTTGTAGGTATATAGGTGGGAATAAAGTCAAGCTAATAATCGAACGCGTTGTTATATCATTGGCTTCCCCCATTCCTGAGATAACATCGATAATGATAACGAGAAAGCAGCCGGCGGACTTCGAACCAGACACCCACCATGGGCTTGCTTCGGTAAGTACGGGATTGGCGTCCAGGGGTCTCGAGCCACCAGTCCTCCAGGTTTCGGGGGTTGGGTTAGGGTCAACAGCCCTGTCCGTAAAACTGCAACGTTCTTCATCCTTTTTGTGTGACAGACGTTTTCAGGAAAGTTTGACAGCCATTGATTTAAAGGGTAAATTGGAACTTCTGAATGCAGATGCTCCGGTAACAATGATGCTAGAGGTGTACAGCAAAGAGAAAAATCTGGGTCTCAAGCTAGATGCTAATGTTACTGCTTGGATCATTTTGGGTAGAGAACGATGTGCAACTGCATTTGTTTTGAATGAAATGGAGAAGTTTTCGAAAGTAGAGAAGTTTGAGTTGTAATAGGAAGAATATGCCAACCGAGAAGACACGCTTAGAGCAAATCTAGACGAAATGTAAAAAAGGGAAGAGAGAGAAAGAGAGGGAAAAACAACCAAAAGTGAGAGAAGCAGACGAAGCTGCAGCTGGGGCAGCAAAAATTGGAAATTGTTGCGTGGTAAGGGTATCAGACCACCCAACGAGAACTACAATGAAGTATATAGATTCTGTAGAATTAATCTAGGCTAGTGGACTGGAGTCAAGTATGGTATGCCTCGGGGGAAAAATGACGGGAGTGTTGATGGCAACAAATCCTTTTACTGCCCATCGAAGTACGATGATCTTGTCAGACCTCTGCATTGAAAGCCGCAGTGTTTTCACTCATTATTCGCTGTTGTTATGAATTTTCTTATATATTTTGCTACAACTGTGTACTAAACTTGAATGCATAATTTTATGGTGTTCAAAGTTAGTGTTGTTTTGCACTACGATGTAAATGAATATGTAGCCAGAGTGTGGCGCTGATGACCCCAGCAATTTTGCGCCGTCCAAAAGCTATTGCTACTATTATTCGAACCAGAGACCATTAAAAGGCATGGTCAGAAGCAAAAGAGCGGCATAATTTTGTGACCCGCCACGTAAGAAGAAAGAAAAACCTCCTCTCCCTTCCTTTTATCCTCCGCGCCTCCAAACATGCCCACACGAATGCATAGAATAGAAATAGGGTTTTAGCAAAGTGGCCTCTTACACCTCCTAAATTCCGAAGGAAGGGATAAAGTGGGAGAGTATGCAGAGCAACGGATCACTAAAAGTGTGTAAAGACATGCGAAAAAAACTCGTCGAGAGGTTGCGTTGGTTAGCAAAGGATTGAAACGAGATACGTTCGGACACTGTTCCAGGTGAAATGTTTTCATCATCCATTGTGCTAACACTTGAGCGTTCCACTAGTTCAGGAAGTGACGCATAGAAAGCTGCTTGTTCTATACACGTCCAATTTGTGGGAAACGCAGCAGGAACATTTCTTTGATGTGGTGAAGCAGTGGATCGAGGCAAAGGTCTCTCCATATATTGAAAGTGACAAGTTCAGACCTGTATTACACTACAGTAAAAATTTGATGTGTTACATTCACATGACTTTGTCTAGTCTTGTACAAACCATTTTTACAAACGCTTATTCTCCATATTCTTCATGTTAATCGAGATGTTAACCTTATTGCTTATTTTCCTGTAGATGCAAGGGGAATTGCTAGACTTTAAGCGATAGTCAAATATTTTAAAGAGTTTGTTGCTATGTGGAGTATTTCATTCCCTTTGCATTACCAGGAAAAAAATGAATGAAGAAATGCCATTTGAAAAAAAGTATGGTATTGGAAAATTTAAGGGAATAACAAGTAATATCTCGAAAATTTTCTCTCAACAAAACAAATGTATATGACATGAATTATGTATTGTAACGCGATCTACATTTTTTGTGTAGTAAAATTTTGTCTATCTCTTATGGTGTACCAGTTATGCAAAAGTCGTTCACAATGAAGAATACTTTTGGAGACATTCCAAGAAAATTGGAGATATACATTTCATTTGTCATGAAAACATCTTAAACATGATATTTTAATCAAAATCGTTAGAGCCACTTTTGAGAAAACTAAAATTTTCGTAAATGTTCCATGTAAAGGGGAATCTGGGGTGGGGGATTTTCTTGAAAACCTTCGTGTCGCAACTCTGGAAGATACTGAACCAAAATACCAAGTTTGGTGTTTATCCGACTGTTCGTTTCTGAGTTATGCTGTTCACAGACACACACAAACACGGACATGTTTCCAAAAATGCTTTTCACTTTCTCTACTACGTATAGTAAGTAGGGGAAGTATTGTATTCCACTCAAAAATTCGATACCGAAATTTCACCGGAAATACATGTTTTGATATTCCCTGAATCCAAAAAAAGCATTTTTGGAAACATGTCCGTGTGTGTGTCTGTGTGTCTGTGTCTGTCTTTCTGTGTGTCTGTCTGTGAACAGCATAACTCAGAAACGAAGAGTCGAATAAACACCAAACTTGGTATTTAGGTTCAGCATCTTCTAGAGATGCGACATGAAGGTTTCAAGAAAATCCCCCATCCCAGATTACCCTTTACGTGGAATATTTTTCGAATATTTTAATTTTCTCAAAAATGGCTCTAACGATTTTGATTAAAATATCATATCTTTAAGATATTTTCATGACAAATAATATGTATATCTTGAATTTTCTGGGAATGTCTCCAAAAGTATTCTTCATTGTGAACAACTTTTGCATAACTGTTAAACCATACGAGATGGACAAAAGTTTACTACGCAAAAAATGTAAATCGCGTTAAAATACACAATTTATGCCATATACATTTTTGTTGTTGAGTGAACCATTTTAGATATATTGCTTGTTATTCCTTTAAATTTTTCAATATTTAGTTTCTCAAATGGGAATTCGTTATTCATTTTTTGTCTTGGATATGCAAAGAGTATTAATCTGTGGGAAAGGGAATGGTGCTGCACATAGCAACCAGCTATTAAGAGATATGTATGTGCTTAAAGGCTACTGTATTTCTATATTGCCCTTGTAAATATATATTCCCCTTACATATACAAGAAAATTAGCAATAAGATAGAGTCTGCAAATGTTTATCTCGATTAACATGAAGTAGAAGGAGAATAAGCGTTTGTAAAAATAGTTTGTAAAAGAGTAGAGAAACTCATGTGAGTGTAACACATGAGATTTTTTGGGATTCAGGGGGTCTCAAAATATATATTTCCGGTGAAATTTCGGTATCGAATTTTTGGGTGGAATACAATACTTCCCCTACTTACTATTCGTAGTAGAGAAAGTAATAACACTAGATAGCGTTCGCAATAGTGTTCAGCTCCCATATGTGCATCGACATAGGTTTTTAAATTGAATACCCCTGCCAAGCATTTGACAGGTTAGGTTAGGGAAGAAGGTTACATGCCAAGGAAGAAACTGCAATCTTCTCTAACCATCACCGCAAGTGCCATACACCACCATCCACCTTGCCTAACCCTGCTACCCTGCAAGAAACGAAATGAAAGGAAAGTCACATTCATATACAAAGTTTTTCCTTCAAACTGCGGTCACAAGGCAGACCGCGCACCGGTCGCTCCAGCTCGGACTGCCACCGAAACCTTACAGCTTCCGCGCAACGACTTGTCGTTCTCATATTTACAATTATAATTATAATAATCAAATACCTTATCATAAGAGATGTTGGAAATTTTGTACTCTACCCGCATATTTTTAGCACCTCCTCAGAACATTTTCATTTATACTTGATAGAAATAGAGTAAATTTATCGCATGAGATTTAATTTTAGTTCTCTTTTCAAGTGATCATCAGGGTAGGGTAAACATAATTCCATTTACATGGTGAAATAATTTAACACTTAAATTATTTCAGTCAAATTATATAATATGTAAATACAATAACAGCCCACTTTGAAGCTATATGTGTATGTAATAATTTGTAAAATGTATGTAACAGTCATTGCAAATGTTTATATTATTGTATCCATGTGTAATAATGTTATGTGAATGCATTACGTAATTTAGTAATGTGGGAGCTGTGCGAATAATAAGTTAAACGTTGCTAACAATGAGCTAAAAATGAGGTAACCTTGAGGCAATAATGAGTTTGAGAGTTTAAATACTACTAGTGATTATTAGCGCACCAATAATGCAAATTTTGAGACAGTTTATAAAATAGCCTATCAACAAGCAGAAAAAGCTTTAGTTAAATGAAGGTATTCAATTGGAGTAAAATAGCCAATCAGAAACTTGAAATACAAGGATTTACAATTTAGACGATTGAAATCTATTCAGTTGCCTGCAGACAGTGATAATAACCGGATGCAAGATGCGCCCTCTGGAGAAATATAATACGTATTCGTGTGAGACGAAAAATAAGTATACGTGTTAAAACGTGCAAGTATTAAATAAAAGAATCTCACAGCTATCGATATTAGTTAAGTGCTATTTAATTTGTGTCAAGGATTAATAAAAAGGAGTGAATTAAAACTTAAAATCTGTTTAAGCCTACATTCTTGTCGCATCACGCCCTGCCAAGACTTCCATGTCTCTAAAATAATACTGACGCAGCCGAGGCAAACATAAATATATAATATTTAAAGAAACAGTAATAATATTTTTTAAACTTGGGGCAAAGGCTACCTGAAAGTACATTTGGGGCAAAAACTACCAGAAGCTGTTTAACATACGTGCGGTTGCAACTACTTCAAGTTCGGCTACCCATCATTTGAACTATAAAACAAATCCTTCCATACGCTGAACGTAACAAACCACCTACTTCAATGGTTATGTTCTGTCGTAAAATAACGGATACTGAAGCCCAGAAAAACCCAATTTTACACGTAAGAATCTCTTATACAACGCGAAAATTTGTTTGTGAATAATAGGACCATTACTTTCTGATCAAACACTGAATACAGAGAGGTATAGGAAAGGCCTACTCAAAGCATTTTGAACAGCTAATCGGCATTAAATGTCAGTCTGGTCATTTTCAAAAAGACTTATCATAACCAGCATACAACTGATGAGTCATTAAGTTTAATTCAGGACTTTTTAGTAAAAGATTATGTCCTTAAATCCCCTAGTCTAACTGCAATTTATACAACTTTCATATATGAGGAAACTTGAAGAATAAAATTTTTGTAAAAAATATCTGATGTGTTGCACTCACATGACTTTCTGTACTCCTATACAAGCTAGTCTTACAAATGCTTATTCTCCATCCACTTCATGTTAATCGAGGTACTGAGATGTTATCTTATTGCAAATTTTTAGGTGCAAAGGATTATGGTAGGCTATAAGCGATAGTCAAATCTTTTAAGAGCTGATTGCTGTTAGAGCATTGCATAGACTTTGCATGTCCAGGACATAAAAAAATTAATAACGAATTCCCATTTGAGAAAAAGTATACGTATTGGAAAATTCAATCAAATCACAATGAAAAACTTGGTAATGGTTCAGTGCACAAAACAAATGTATACATAAATTGTGTATTTTACGAGGTCCACATGTTTTGTGTAGTAACATTTTGTTTATTCCTAACCATTTACCAGTTATGCAAAAGTCATTCAGAATGAAGAGGACTTTTGAGGACATTCCCAGAATGTTCAAGATGTACATTCCATTCACCATGAAAATATCTTTAACATATAATACTTTAATCAAACTTACTAAAGCCATTTTTGAGAAAATCTAAATTTTCGAAAAATGTTCTATGTATAGGATAGTTATGTGTGGGGAATTTTCTTTAAAATATTCCTGTCGCAACCTTAAAATATACTAAACTGAAAAACCAAGTTTGGTGTTTATGCGATTTTGCGTGCTTTAGTTATTTTGTTCACAGACAGACACACAGACACGCACAAGGACAAGCTTTCAAAAACGTTTTATTTGGATTCAGAGCATCTCAAAGCTATTATTTCTGGTGAAATATCGGTGTCGATATTTGGGTGGAATGCAATATTTCCCTTACTTATTATTCGCAATAGAGGAAGTAAAAAGCATAAATGAAAAAACACCACCAGGGGAGAAACTCAGCCAATTTCGGATATTGAACTCTCGAGTGTGAATGAAAATTTCATGAGAAGTTGCCAACATCTCTTGTGGTAAGGTATGTGCTTATGTTCATTATAATTGTAACTATGGGAATGCGAGGCGGATATTATAACTGTTTCAGCGGGAGTCCGAGCAACAGGCAAGCAGCGTGGGATCAACCATGCTGCGGCCGCATTGTGAATAAAAAGCACCGTATAATCCAGTCTAACATTCGCCTACCTACCTGGAAAGACAAAGAGAAAACATTGAATTGATGTGTTACACTCACATGACTTTCTCTAATCTTTACAAACTATTTTTACAAATGCTTATTCTCCATATGCTTCATGTTAATCGAGATATCGAGATGTTAATTTTATTGCTAATTTTCTTGTAGATGTAAGGAGAATATGGTAGGTTTTAAGCGATAGTTAATATTTTAAGAGCTGGTTGCCATATGGAGTATTCCATTCTCTTTGCATTACCAGGACAAAAAAAAAGAATAACGAATTTGAGAAAAAGTATAAGTATTGGAAAATTTAAGGGAATAACAAACAATATCTCGAAAATGGCTCACCCAACAAAAAAATGTATATGGCATAAATTGTGTATTTTAACGCGATTTAAGTTTTTGTGTAGTAAAATTTTGTCTATCTCTTACGGTTTACCAGTTATGCAAAAGTCGCTCACAATGAAGAGTACTTTTGGAGACATTCCTAGAAAATTCGAGATATACATTTCTCGAGATATACATTTCATTTGTCATGAAAATCTCTTAAACATGTGATATTTTAATCAAATTCTCGAAAAATGTTGCATGTAAAGCGTAATCTGCGCAGGGGGATTTTCTTGAAAACCTTCGTGTCGCATCTCTGGAAGATACTGAACCTAAATACCAAGTTTGGTGTTAATCCTACTGTTCGTTTGTGAGTTATGCTGCTCACAAACACAGACACACACACCGACATGTTTCCAAATGCATTTTTTTGGATGCATGGGTCTAAAAACATGTATTTCTGGTGAAATCTCCGTCACGATTTTTAGGTAGAGTTTAATACTTCCCCTACTTACTATACGTAGTAGAGAAATTAATAATTAAATGTGTTATATCAGCATATATTAACTATCCTTATTTTTATAGAACTTCTTCGAACAATTCTTACTAAAGCTCATATTTATATATGCCACATATTAATTGGGTTAAATCTTTTCAGAAACCGTTTAATAACGCAATTTATTGTAAGTAAAAGCAGCAAACAGGGAACCCAAGCGATAGTCAAGCGTTTACAAGAATATGCTGGCCCTGATATCCTATACTGTTTCCATGATGTTGCGAAAACCATCTGACTAATGGCAGCACCTTGCAAAATAGTGAAACTTTTAAGTAAATAATATCGACAATCTCCGAAATGTTGATGCCACTAAAAATTAGTTAAAATCTTGTGTTTTAAAGAGATTCACATTATTTCTATAGTAAGCTTTTGACTTTATCTTATGATTTAATTTTACAAAATTATATTCGAAGAAAGCGGACTTCAAGGCTATTTTGAGAAAACTCAACATATACATTTCATTTATAATGCAAACTTTATGTAAACTTATTTCATTAAAATAGTTTTTAGATAAGCTTTAAATATATCGAAACTTTTTAAATGGCAGTTTAGAGCGGGGTTTTATTTAAACACTTTTTTGCATCTTTTTAAACGCTAAACATGAATACAAAGGTTATTATTTATTAAACACTTCGTTTTAGAAATATTCTACTTACAGACACACACACGGACCTTTCACTAAAATGCTTATTTTTGTTCAGGGGGCCTCAAAACGTGTATTTCCGGTGAAATATTAATATCGAAGTTTCAGGTGAAGCGCAATGCTTGCTATAAATAGTAAAGAAAATAAAAAACAAATAGCGAATTACCACCTAAGAAAAGTATAAGTCTTTCAAAATTCAAACTAAAAATAAGAAATATGGTTAACTCCACATAAAATTGAGTTGAGATAAACTGTCTGCTTTAATAAATTGTTCATTTCTTGTCAGTAATTTTTGCCTCAGTAATACAAATTCAGAATGAACATATATTTCATACATTCTTCAAGCGGTAAGTTCCTTTCTCGTGGTTATGCAAAGATGCGAAAATTTTAAAGCCGTTACATAGCGATGTGCTAACCAAAAATTCGACTTTAGTCTACTGCATTCTTATACCAACAACGAAATGAGTAAAATGTCCAACGAAGGTTTATCTTTCTTTAGAACAGGTAAATAGAAGAATGAGTTTTACAATAGTTTAAAGTGGCAGAGAGAGTCATTTGAAATCAACACACGGATTTTTTTAAGTGATGTGTCGCTATTTGTTTTTTCTCGTGGTAACACAAAGAGCATGAAATTTCAAAGCCACTACATTGGGGGTCCGCTTTTTAAAAAACTCTTGCTTGAGGAGATATATATTAGCTCTACGTATGGAAAAGCCGATTTGAAGTAGGAGTTGTATTATATTTCAACTGTTGGGGAACCGAACTTGTAATAGTTGCAACCTCACGTATAGTAAACACTTTTCCGGTAGCCTTCGCCCCAAAAAATGTACTTCTAGGTGGCCTTTGCCCCAAGTTTAAAAAATATTACCTCTGTAATTAAACTGTTTCTTTAAATATTTATGTTTGTATGGCTACGTCAGTATTTATTTTAGAGACATGGATATCGTGTCAGGGTTGTGATTATAATTTTACTTCACTCCTTTCGTTAATACTTGATAAAATTTAAATTACACTTCACTGTTATAGAACTGTAAGATTCTTTTTATTAATTAATTACACTTTTTAACACGTAAACTCATTTTTCATCTCACACGAATATGCATTCAATCTCTCGAGGGCGCACAAGCTACGCATCCAGTTATGAGCACTGTCTGCAGGCAACACGTCTGGTTATGAGCACTGTTTGGAGGCAACTGAATTGATTTCAACCGTCTAAACTTGTAAATTTCTGTATTTCAAGTCTGTGATTGGCAATTCCTACTCCAATAGAATACCTTGAATAGAATAGAATAGAATAGGTTTTTCTGGTTTTTGATTGGCTAATTTTATAAACTGTCACTAAAATTCACATCATTATTGCTCCAATAATGACTATTAACATTTAGACTTTAAAATGCATTATTGCCTCAAGATTACCTCATTGTTAGCAATGTTTAACTTATTTTTCTCACAGCTCCTACATTATTAATTTACGTAATGCATTTACAAAACACTATTGAACATGTTTACAATAATATAAGCATATGCAATGACTGTTGCATACATTTTACAAATTATTACATACATATTGCTTCAAGGCGGGCTGTTATTGAATTTACATATTATATAATTTGACTGAAATCATTTAAGTGTTAAAAATACTGCCTCATGCTTCATTTTAGAATGCCACGGTTGCTGAAAGTTAACAAGCTGACTTCTCATCCGTAGGTCCTGGGTTGAATACCTGGCTGGAGGAGGGAATTTTTCCTTAATTAGGATTATTGTCTACCCTCCATAGAGTGTGGGATTGTGGATGTTAGAGTAAATGTGCGTGTGAAAATGAGTTAAAAAGGCGAAAACCTATAGTAAGCTAACCTAAAGGTTCAAAGAGTAAAAGCACTAGCAAATGTTTTAGACAAAGCCCCAAATATGACCAGACAGTTGAATGCTATAACAGAAATGAACACAGAAAAGACAGTTTTTTATTGTATTTTATTTCCCTCTCCATTTATTTTAAATCGCTTTAACTACGTGGTCATATTGCGGGTCTTTTATTGATACGTTGTGTATCGGTGAGTGGCAGACAGTCTTCTAGGTCTCATATCTGTACTATACCATCTTGCTTCATATCGTGTCCACAGAGGCATGTGTACAGTAAATGTACCTCTGCTTCTACACGTGTCGAGCAGATGCCATTAGGGTGCAGTCCAGTGTTCCTGCTTTCATTATCCGTGGATAGATGTCAGGGAATTCACAATTACCATCTGTTTTCTATTTTACTGTTGTTTTAATTTTAAGATGGAAGTTTGAACCATGATGTTAAATATCCAATCCGGTATTTACCTTGGCGACTGAGGAAAAAATAGCCAGATTGGTCGTCCGATGAGATTTGAACCAGGGACCTCTCGAAAGCAGGCCAGAGACCTTACCGCCTGAACGATTACGTTCGGTTATATTTTTCTTATATCTACATGAAAACCTGTAATGAACGTTTATCTCTATTGCAAAGGTAGGAACACACGACTGAAAAATTCAATGCCATAGCCGGGATTTGAACCAGGTTTTATCCAACTTAGTCTTGTGTGGAAAAAAAATTAATTAAATTTATCTCTGTTATCAGGAAGTAGCTAATAAGTTTTTGTAAGAATGGTTTGTGGTAGAAAGCGTGGTTGAGAGAGCCATGTGAATGTGACACATCAATTCTTACAAAGTCTTACAAAGTGTATTCTTGGTTGAAATGTTAAACGAGTTTATTGCACAGCATTATGAAGAGAGTATAGATTTGACTAACATTAACGATTATTTCATCAAATCATTATTTATTTACACGGTTATTTATCTGCAAATAGTTTTGATATGATAATGAAAATACATTAATTAATAAGCATTCAGAACTCATTTGCAGTACGCCCCTTCATTGTCAAAAGCATTAAATCCATTGGCAAAGTTTCTTAGACAAGGAATCATCATAACGTGCAAGTTATGGAAATGTTAACAACGCCAGGCTCACAATGGGTTTTCGACGCCGACCATCATTTCCAATAAATACACGGACAGGGTTCTAATTCTCCCCTCCCTTCATCCCTCTTGCGGTCAGAGGTCGGTCAGCAAACTGAATCCGAGGCAAACGTCTGAATATTCAACTTGAAATTCTGGCTAATGATGGAAAGCGGTTTGCTGTTAATAAGCCCACATTCGCATGATTGTGCTAATGGCATGTGTCAAGAGGTTTTAGCCCAAGGAACCGCAGAACTGTCAGCTCTGTAACACAATCTGATCGAACGAAACTGTCTACTTTTCAACGTCGGGAAAACAGAATGTGAAATGGATATGGGGAGAAAATAATGTCTCACTGTTAAATCCATATGTGTATTTATTATTTAAATAATGAACTAATAAGTGTGTAATTTTTCCGTATATGGCACAAACAAATATTTAGTGCCTGCGCGATACCTCGCGCGATATTACTTCTTCTAACATCTACCTGTTGATACAGAGGTATAACCGTAAATACACCTTTGAAGGCTTCCTGAATATAAAAACAGCATTTTTAGAAAAATGTCCTTGAGATTGTGAATGTGTCTGTATCTGTGAACAGCATAACTCAAAATCGAAATGTAGGATAATTACCAAACTTGCTATTTAACTTCAGTATTCTCCAAAGATGCATAACAAGGATTTTAAAAATTACTACCCACACCAAACTATCCTTTCCATTGAATAATGTCCTTATTTTTGTTTCCTCAAACATGGCTCCAACAATTGTGATTAATATCCTTAAGTGGTTGGGTGGAGCGATTATTTTGCAGTAATCGATTCATGCGATTCGTTTACGATTCACGAATCGAGTCTAGATTCGTTCACGATTAATGAATCATCCCCTTGTCTACTGTCCGCTGGTCTGTCTTACTACATGATTCTTCATGAGTTGTCCTAGTTTGAATTTTGAAGCCAAAATACGCATTCACGACCTTGTTGGGACTATTTTCCAAAAAAACTTTTTATGAATCCAGGGGCCTCCTCAAAACGTGCATTTTCGCTGAAATCTCAGCATCAAATTTTTGGGTGGAGTGCAATACCTTTATACTTACTATGTACGTGGTAAAAAAGGTAGAAATATATGTGAAAAATATGACTTTAAAATATCTAAACAAAATAACTAAGATGATAGTACTTTGGAGAAAATGAACTTATAAAGTCAAAAATTGTGTTTGATAAGGAAACTTTATAGAAGTATCAAGCCTCAGATATCTAGGATGCCATATAGTATTAATATCAAAACAGACCTGGAGATAAATGGGAAAGCACCTGAATTCCAAATGGTGTGCGGTGAGGCGGTATTTTTTAACACTTAAATGATTTCACTCAAATTATGTAATAAAAAATATAACAACAGCCCACCTTAAAGCAATATGTGTATGTAACAATATATAAAAATGTACACTACAGTCATTGTATATGTTTAAATTATTGTATGAATGTTCAATAATGTTATGTGAATGTATTACTTAGTTTAATAATGTGAGAATAATAGGTTAAAAGTTGCTAACAATGAGGTAAACTTGAGTCAATAATGAATTTTAAAGTTCAGCAATACTACTAGTCATTATAGGAGCAACAATACTGTAATTTTTGTAACAGTTTATAAAGTAGCCAATCAACAACCAGAAAAAACATAAGTTAAATAAAAGTATTCTGTTGGAGTAGGATTAGCCAATCAAAAACTGAAACATAACAAAATTTACAAATCTAGAAGTCAGTTGCTTGTAGACAGTGCTCATAACTGGACGCGTTGGTTGCAGGCAGTGTTCCTAACCGGACGCGAGATGCGTCCTCGAGAAATTTAATACGTATTCGTGTGAGACAAAAATAGTTTTATGTGTTAAAAGTGCAAGAAATTAATAAAAGAATCTCACAGCTCTCTATATCAGTGAAGTGTTATTCAAATCATGCATTAATAAAAGGAGTGAAGTAAAAATTATAATCTGTGTAAGCTTACATTCTTCAGTCGCACCGCTTTCTGCTTAAAAATGCATTTATCCAACAATAATACAGCCTAGACAAACACAAACAAATACAGCCTAACAGCCTACACAAACACAAATATATAATATTTAAAGAAACAGTCAAATTACAAAGTTATATTTTTAAACTTGGGGCGAAGGCTACCGGAAACATTTTACCATACGTGCGGTTGCTACTACTTCAATTTCGGCTCCCCAACAGTTGAACTACAATACAACTCCTACTTCAAATTGGCTTTCCATACGTGAAGCAACAAACCTACTTCAAATTGGCTCCCAAAGCGTGGGGCAAATAACAACGTAAAAATAACAATTCAAACAAACATCTACTAAAGCGGAACGATTCATAAAACAATAAAACTTTGTTCTATGGGTAAGAAACGTGGGTAATAAAGAAAGAAGCTGAAAAGTAGATTACAGGCTGCAGAGATGAAATTTCCCAGAACAGCCAAAGGTTGCAAAATTAGGTTCGACTTCTTTTTGTTATTCACGGACACTCTTTAACTATTATAGTCCTTAGCATCCCATTCTGTATTGGGTGTGAAAGACCGATAATTTTGCTCAGAGTTCTTTTTATCAGACTTAAGGTTTTAAATGAAGTAGTTTGTATTGTATTGAAGGAGTTGTATTATGGTTCAACTGTTGGGGAGCCGAACTTTTGAAGTAGTTGCAACCGCACGTATGGTACCCGGTAGTCTTTGCCCCAATTTTTAAAAATATTAACTTTGTAATTTTACTGTTTCTTTAAGTATTAAATATTTAAGTTTGCCTCGGCTGCGTCAGTATTATTGTTAGATACACGTTTCTCTTAGCAGGGGCGACTAAGAATGTAGCTTACACAAATTACAATTTTACTTCACTCCTTTTATTAATGCTTGATACGATTTAAATAACACTTCACTGATATAGAGAGCTGTGAGATTCTTTAATTAATTACTTATACTTTTTAATACGTAAACTATTTTTCGTCTCACACGAATACGTATTAAATTTCTTGAGGACACTTTTTGCGTCTGGTTCGCTGTCTGCAACCAACTGAATTGATTTCAACGCCTAAACTTGTAAATTTGTGTATTTCAAGTCTCTAATTGGCTATTCCTAATCCAATAGAATACCTTCATTTAACTAAAGCGTTTTCTGGTTATAAATTGTTACTATAACTGTTATTGCTTTTAAGAATCACAAGCAATATTTAAACTTTATAATTCATCATTGCCTCAAGGTTACCTCATTGTTAGCAACTTTTAACCTGTTATTCTCACAGCTCCTACATTATTAAATTACGTAATACATTAATATAACATTATTAAACATGGATACAATAATATAAACATATACAATTACTGTAATAGACACTTTTTATATATTGTTACGTACATATATTTCTTTAAGGCGGACTGTTAATGAATTTACATATTATATAATTAGACTGAAATTATTTAAAGATACTGCCTCACAAAATTGGATGGGATGCCTAATATATATATATATATATATATATATATATATATATATATATCCCCAGTAAATGATACATTAAGAAATATTAAGAAACTGAACGCAACATCTCGAAACAATGGTTCCAATTAGACTATCTAAAGCAGGATATGATTATAGTGTTATTATTATTATTTCCTTTGCTGGCCCAAGTAATCTCAGCTTTATTTTAGTAATTTTCCTCTATCCTTGCCTACGCATCTTGCCATATTACCCATTCCCCCCTATAATATACCTGAGACGTCGCACTTCCTAAAGAATTTGACCGTTGCAACAGAACGTGTTAATCCAAGAGAAGTGAGGTTGGGATCAGCTTATGCTCGGCCAGGGCTGACCCCCTCACGCCCCTCCCCCACGACCCGTCCATTAGTAAGTACCACTCTGCTAAATTACATACGCGATGCGGCTATGTAGGGAAATTCCAGGGCTCAACTCGCCAAGCACTTCTCGGCTTGTAAAAAAAATCTGTTACATTTGCCTAAAGCAACCGAGATGCTTTTCCGCTATCGCAGTTATGTTGATGGGAAAATTTGTCGCCATAAAGAGTAGGAATCTGTCGGAATAGAACACTTCTCGCTTCGTTAATAAAATAGCAGCACGGTTTGTGTATGTTGAGGTAGTTGTGACAACCAGGCATCGAACATGTGTATGCCATTCGTGTTTTCCATGTGTACCGACCTGCCTCACCTGTTGGTTCATGTGAAGCCTTAATTAAGTTAAACCTACATAGGCCATAAGGAAAACGGTAAATCAAATCTAGGAATAAACGAAAAAATCTGGTGTATCACATTCACATCACCTTCCCTACACTATATCGTTTATTAATGGTTACACAGATTATTTTTAGGATACTTTTTTTTCCTGTGGATTTCATCTTAATCGAGATAAACCTTTCTGGAAATAGCTGCATTACACATTTCGTTATAGATACAAAGAAAATACCGATAGTCACTGACTAGACGCTGCCTTAAAACTGCATACTCTTCCTATGACATTGCGAGAAACTGCTATTTAAAAGAATGGCTAAGTATTGCAGAGTTCGAAACATTAGCAACGGATGTCTCGGAAATGGACGAAGCCACACAAAAAAGGTTATTTGAAATAAATTGTTGCTTTGTCTATCTCTTAACTTTTACCAGTCATATAGGATTATATAAATTTACTTCCGAATGTAGAGGATTTCACAGGTTATTCACAGAAAATTTAAGAAATCCATTCAATATATGATATTTTAATCAAAGAGCCATTTTTGAGAAAATCAAAATTTTCAAAGGTTTTTTATATAAAGGCCAGTTTAGCGTGGTGGTATTTTATTGAAAGTCTTCGTGTAACATCCTTGGATGATACTGAACTTAAATACCAACTTTTGTGTTTGATGGACTTTCCGTTTTTCAATTATGAGTTATTTCACAGACATACACATGGCTCTTTTATTAAAAAACGTTTTTTGGGGTTCAGAGGACCTCAAAACATACTTTCGGTGAAACCTCGACATCGAATGTTTGGATGGAATACAATACTTTTCCTTGCTTGATTTACGCAGTAGAAAAACTAAACAGTTGTCAGCGAAATAAACGATCAAAAATAATGTCGAAATCAACAGAGGGTTTTTTTGGTAGAACAGGTTTGGCTTCAAGGAATCAAAGAATGCGAAAATATTATCATCTTGTTTCGACCAAAGAATTGTCTGCTGAGAGGGATCGGGCAGTTGTGATGAAAGTGATAACTACTAATAAGGGAAGTCATATGTTCTTAGTCTTCCATCATATTTCTTTGACTATTTTTCACACGGATCCATGTTATAAACTACCTAATATTTCTCTGTACTTTCGGAATGAGTATTATAATTCTCGAGGCCGTGTCTCGCGTCCGATTAGGAACACTGTTTGCAACCAACTGAATTCATTTCAACGGCCTAAACTTGTAAATTTCTGTATTTCAAGTCTCTGATTGGCTATACCTAATCCAATAGAATACCTTCATTTAACTAAAGCATTTTCTGGTTGTTGATTGGCTATTTTATGAACTGTCACTACAATTACATTATTGCTTCCAAGAATCACAGGTAGTATTGTTAAACTCTCAAACTCATTATTGTCTCAAGGTTACCTCATTGTTACCTCTTTGTTAGCAACTTTTGATCTACTTCTCACAGCACTACAGCATTAAATTACGTAATACATTCACATAAGATTAATGAACATGTTTACAATAATATAAACATATACAATGACTGTAACATACACTTTTTATATTGTTACATATCTACATATATTGCTTTAAGGCGGGCTGTTGTTGAAATATATATTATATCACTAGACGTAAATCATTTAAGTGTTAAAAATACTGCCTCAATATCTACTGTTGATTCAGCTGCCAGCCGCTACAATGTTTGGCTATAAGATTTTTCTCTCCCTTATGCATGGACGTAGTTTGAAAGGATAACACCAATTTACATTGATTGAGAAGTTTAATGTGCTCTAATAACGCTTGAGCTATCAAGCGTTATTACTTAAGCGTTATCATTCCAGTGAGTATTGTATTATTGCATCATAAGCATGGCTGCACCCCTCACCGTTTGCACCAAAGAAGAACAGGTGCGGTTATCCGTTTTTCGTTGTCTGAAGGTGTACCAAGAGCCAAAATCCATTGAAGACTTTTCGCTCAATATAAGGGCAACGTTTATCCCGGCGAAATGCTTAAGATTGGATTGAAAATTTCAAAAATGGTGGGACAACTGTGAAGGACAAAGAAAGAGCAGGACGCCCAGCCATATCCACAAGTACGCCAACAATGAGCAAGACAGTATCCTGATTCAGAGAACTGAAGATTGACTGTCGATGAAGTGTGAAATCCTATCCTTTTTGGCCCAGTAAAAAATGCCTTAAGAGGCCGTCAATTCACCACAGACCAAGAAGTGAAGGAAGCGGCGCATACATGGCTTGCTGCTCAACCGAAAGACGTTTCTTCTGAGGACATCAGAAAGCATGTGCAACGATAGACCATGTGCATTCAGAAGAAAAGGGGCTACGTTAAAAATGTGGTAATAAGCTTCTATTATCGCCATAATAAATTTAAAAAACTATGCGCGGATACTTATTGTCTTACCTTCATAAGTCTCAGTTTGGTATGTCCAAAAGTTGATTGAAGAATTTACACCAAGAAGGGTGCTGCTGAAAAATTGCAATTAAAGACTGAAGTATTTAATAGTCAATTTGTTGTGGGAGAGATTGGTGCAGCCAAAACAGCTCTTTATCTCGAACGAAATAAAAATCGTTTGGTAAATATGTCGATTTTCCATATGATTATAATGGAGTCAGAAAATAGTGTAACATTTCCATATGACCAGATACCAGGTAGAACATTTTGTTGTGCAGTTTCCGACGCATATATTTTTCACCCAACGCTTTCTTTCATGACACGCAAACCCACTTTCTGAAAAAGAAATTTTCCCACAAACCTGTACAATGCATTACTATATTTTCTTAGAAACATGCAAAACAGTTTAAGAAAAGCAATTTAAAACTTGAAACGAAGATGTTTTGCCTTACAATACTGAAAAGCCAAGAGACACTGGGGCTGAAATTTTGGCTGAAACTGAACAAATTGCTTTTTAATTATATCAAAATGTTATATACTGGGGTGAGGCCAAAAGGTTTACAGCTAGATATTAAATGTTAGTTATTCCAGCACATACATTGGGAGGCATAGCTTCAGAGGGAGCAAGAGGACCAGAATCTTAAACAACACATTCCAAAGCAGGGACGTGGGATAATTATAACAAAATACATAGAATATAATAAACCAGTGATTTATTCAATATAAGCACGGTACCCCTACTTCACCACAAAAGATAAAAAGGAAGAAATTTAGAGGAGATGTTACACATACGAGGCTATATTTCACAAGATTCCACATACAACCATTCAGACCTAATACTCGACAAAAGTGCACTCAACACACAAGGAAGTAACGCTCACTTCCCCCACTCTCTCCACCTCTGGCCAGGATCGCCAGCTAGACGGTGGCGAATCGCCACGCCAGAGGAACTTTAAGCCCAAAGCCGAAAGAATTATCCCAACAATACTGTCGCCAAGGACACAGTGTCTTGCGTGACAATACACATACATACAGGCTACATTATAAATATTGTATCCATACATGTGAATCATTTTGGCCAAACATTTTTCACGATCCACCATTTTAAAAAGTTCAGTGACTTGCATAAGCCACCCGTGCGCTATCTTCTAAACTTACTGGAACCTTTATGTATGTGTTTTACATTTTTGGGCATGAAATTATTCCTTGAGCTTCATTTTTGCTCTGATTTATATAAAAATTTACACACATAATATAAAATATGCTATCTAAGGATTCAAGGACGCATTTTATGATTGTATTATTCATTGGCTCAAAAACAATTAATTTATACTAAAAATGAAGGTAATTTTAAACATCAACAGCTTCATATAAAAATTAACTTCTCCACAGCTAATAACATCAAATTCAATCAAATACTTAAATTTGTTTTCACTTTACTGAAGTATTAAGAAATGTCACTATTATACTTCTCTGATAAATTTGAATACGCAAGACAGTTTTAGAAGATGTTCATTTTTTCGCTAATTAAAAACGTTTAACTATAGTGCATAAGAAACTACTTGAGCTAGAGCTGTGAATTTTCTTATTTTATCATAATGCTACATGCTGGGTGTAGGCTTAAAAGTTCATAAGAATATTTATTTCTGTTACCCAGCACGTATTTTGATGGGACGTATACTGACTTCGCTGCGGAGGACCGAAACGTGGCGTGGAGGTTAAGAGGAAGGCGTGGATTTTTCACTGTACAAAATCCATAACACAAGTCTACTTAAATATTCCTAGATTTAATTTCCAACTGTTTGGGGTTCCTACATTATTAAATATGAAATATGAGAGATGTCCACCGATCCAAAAGCCACCTAGAACACGCGATCCGCTTCTCACAGAATCCTAACTAAGACAGACGCTATCCCCACCACTCGTGACAAGCAAAACCTCCCAGCAAGAGTGCCGTCATCCGAGCCAACATGAAAGGAAAACAACAAGATGTCTGGAAATGACAATGAAGCCCCCCAAATGATTAATACCCCACAATATTAAGCGTACTAGTTTTCAATGGATAGCTTTAAAATTATAAAAGTTAGAAAATTTAGTCTCAGTATCTCTTACACATAGCTCATTCTTGCTTCGATTATAAACACACATTCGACACACGCATCTAGGGATAAGGTGTCAAAAATAGATTTCCTCCTCAATATAAATTTAATCCGGTCAATGTAATTAAGAATTCACAATATAAACATATTTGGAGATATTTGGCAGCGATTTCGTCACCACTTGTGGACAATATCTATATTAGTATTAAAAGGAGAAGCATTTGTGTGTGTGCATGTTTGGAGGGGGGTAATCTAAAAAACATCACGCCAGCGATTTTCATAATACTTTTGCCATTGAGAAGCCCAATCTTTCTAACAGACGCTATAAAACTCATCTAATTTCATTTCATTTAATAATTTACTCAGAGAGTAAAAATCAATTACAAGGCCCTTGTACTTGAATACGAACACATTGGAGTTAAAAAAGAAAATTCTTCCGAAGGAGACCTTGAATTTTAGATGAGAATGCCATGGAGTATAAAATATGCCCATGTAATGGTTAGTTTCTCATTGTATACCAGCACTGATTAGTTGGGACAGACGTACGCACTTGTGTGAGTTACATTTCATTTTGGCTGGAAAATGAAGATGTTTCATGCTCAGATTTCAATTATTTTCATACAGCGTTACTGTTATTATACTATGTTTATGACCCCATCTTCCTAATCTCAAAATTCTCATTTTGGTACTGCCTTTCTACTTTACAATTGTCTGCACATGTTTTTCCGCACCCTGTATATAAGTCTCAATTCAGTAGTTAAAGTTGTCAGTAAGTACTTTCTTGTGGACAAAGTGATGGTTATAAGTGTTCCACGGTAGCGTATAGACCTTGTAGTGGAAACAATGGTGCATCAATGTAAATATCGGTATTAATGTAACTAATATTATCAAAGAATAAATATGTTATATGTTAAATGTAATGGAAGTTAGCTAATCGTACAGGAGATGCTGGAAAGAGATCGCGAGAGTTTGGGACAAAAAGGGAAAG
Organism: Deroplatys truncata; assembly: GCA_030765065.1. NCBI lineage: Eukaryota > Metazoa > Arthropoda > Insecta > Mantodea > Mantidae > Deroplatys > Deroplatys truncata. Next base: position 165,116,012 of record CM060980.1, read on the forward strand.
ACCAAACGCGGCATGATTGAGATGAAAGCAAATATTCTCATACGATGCTAAAGTGATCAGCCAATCACAACAGTGCTTTAAAATAGTAATGGGAAAAATTATGTCATTTGCGGGGTGTATAAATAAGACAGATTTGCACGACTTTTTACAATTTCGTCAGTGCCAATCAGATGGCTGAGCGTGTGAAAAAGCTGTTAGCAATTTACGAAAGCTGTATATAGAGGGAGGTGGAGTTTTAAAGATAGGCTTCATAACCCATAATGTAATTGTGGGATAGAATTCAAGGCTAGCTGCGAACAAGGGTAAATAAATTAAAATTAAGGTGAGCTTTACCTTTTATTTCATCTTCTGTGCGATTGTTGCTGTTTGCTCCACGTTGAGATACACTTTGAAGTTGGTTGATGCTTGGAACGCCAAACTTTGTAGTAGTGAAGATGATGCTTGTTTTACGTAATATTATTTTAATCTGCCGCGGCTGCTTCAGTCGAATTATAGAATCCAAAATTCTTGTTCAGGTCGTGATATGACAAAAATTAAATACGTCACAGAATTTACTTTTTAATTTCACTTCTTTTTATTTATTTATACTTGCACATTTATAAAACACAACACTTTATAAAATAAAACTGTGAGCACTTTACATATTATTAATGTATTTACTAGCGGAGAACACAATTTTTGGCATCTACACGCTATCACATCACTCTATAGCATCATGCCCGCGACTGACTAATTCCAACGGTAAAAACCTTAAAGCTTCGGTAATGCCAGTCTCTTATTGGCTAATTCTAGTCCAATAGAATTTAGGTATTCAAACTAAAACTTTTTTTTACTGTTGATTGGCTAATTCCAAACTGTAAGCGAAATTACGTTATTACCGATCTTTTCATAACCAGTATGTTTTTAAAATTCCAGATACATTATTGTCACCAAAATTACATTATTGCCTCATTATTAACAACCTAAAACATATTATTCTCACAGTTTTTGCACTATTAGAGTATATAAACATTTACATAACATTAATAAATGCGTTTAAAATAAATAATAAATATTTGCAATGACTTACATACAATTTAAATAATAATTATATACATATTGTTTTCAAGATGGGCTGTTATTGAATTTAATTATAACAAAACACAATTAATATCATTTAGGCATTAAAATACTACCTCATCTGTTACCACGCCCATTAAGAGCATAGGCTAACACAGAAGCGTTGTGGGGCATTGATTACAGCAGGCCAACACATCCACAATAGAAAGGAAGACGACGAGCAGCCGGAGGGAGGTTAACCGCAACCTAAAATCACCAAAATAATAGGATTGCGCCAATTTTCACCTGTATCCAATCTGTACCCTCTCTTCTATTCAACACAAATACTGAAAATACCGTGCCAAATACATACATGTCAAGAAGACTCTACTGCTCTCTCCTGCAAAATGAATAGATACTTCCCGTGGCAAGGGTGTTGTTTGAGTTGTGGAAACTAAAATGAACCATTTGAGTGAGACACACTATATAAACATGGGGGTCGAAAAGCAAATAGACATCAGATGTCTATATAGACGGGTCTAATAAACGCGTAAATCGGTAATCAACTTGATTGAGTTTAACTTCAAATCTAATTAACACTGAGAGGTTGTTTGTTTACTCAGTGGCCTCGGGGAGACATTTAAATGAGAGATACAAGCCAGAGGGGATATATTGTTTAGGAATTGCTGCTCGAGGAAATAAAGCATTATTTTCTTTGTCGTCCTATAATTATTTCATTTTTTCTCCAGGTAATTACATGTTAGACTGAAGTTCCTGAATTTAAGAGTTTTGAATTAAATGCAAACTAAACCTGAAGAATGCTTCACTTTTTCTATCACATTCACAGCATAGCAGTATTTACTTCCTCCAGCTGCAGGTGATATATTTTGCTTTGGTGGGGATCAGTTATAAAGTCTGATACATTGCACAACCATTACATTCCCCATCCAATAGCCTATATTTATCTATCTCCCTATTGTTAATCAGGATAAACGTTTCCGAAAACGAATTTCTTACATGAGTCATTCCACATCAAATCAAACAGACATAAAACACCACCTTCTCGGAGCTTTCTGAATTTTAGTTCAAGTGTTCCACACATAAAATAAATGGAAACATATTTAATATTTTGCGGAAAATCAAATTATTTCAGGATTTAGAGGGTACTTAACATTTTCTCATATGCGCACAACGTTACATGGAAGCAATTTATTCTCGTAACACAGACTTTTCAGAACAATATGTCGTTTTGTAGATAAAAACATTGTGTTCATTATCCAAAATACTATTTATTCGGAATAAAAAAGCAATCTGTTTTAACTAGGGGAAGTATTGTATTCCACCCAAAAATTCTATACCGATATTTCAGCGGAAATACTGTTTTGAGACCCCCTGAATCCAAAAAAAGCATTTTTGGAAACATGTCCGTGTGTGTGTCTGTGAACAGCATAACATAGAAACGAACAGTCGGATAAACACCAAACTTGGTATTTAGGTTCAGTATCTTCCAGAGATGCGACATGAAGGTATTCAAGAAAATCCCCCCACCCCAGATTACCCCTTACATGGAACATTTTTCGAAAATTTTAATTTTCTCAAAAATGGCTCTAACGATTTTGATTAAAATATCACATGTTTAAGATATTTTCATGACAAATAAAATGCATATCTTGAATTTTCTGGAAATTTCTCCAAAAGTATTCTTCATTGTGAACAACTTTTGCATAACTGGTAAACCATAAGAGATAGACGAAATTTTACTACACAAAAAATGTAGATCGAGGTAAAATACAAATTTATGTCATGTACATTTTTGTTGTTGAGTGAACCATTTTCGAGATATTGCTTGTTATTCCCTTAAATTTTTCAATGCTTGTTTTCTCAAATGGGAATTGGTTATCCATTTTTTTTTGTCTTGGATATGCAAAGAGTATCAATCTGTGCAAAGAGAATGGTACTGCACCTAGTATGAATGTTTCAAACCGCATATAGTATTTAACCTCCTTATATTAAAATCTGGAAAAACTACAGAAGGAATCTATCATATATTTTGTTTTAAACCCGTTAAGAGAGTTGTTCTTTAGTAGTACGCTTTTAAACAGCTTGTGTTAGAGCGTATGATTTTAGAACACAGAGACTGATTGGTGACTGAGAGCCTCTCACCGCAGCAGCACGCCTTCTGGCCGATACATTAAGCAGTGCGAACGTGATGGGTTTTCGGAATAACTTAGCAACTGGAATCTGATATTCTATGAAGGCCGCTGTTTTATTTTAAATGTAACTTTATCTTCAGCTTCTCGTGTTACAAATTCATTTTAGCTCCGTTGTTTATGAAAGTGCATAATGGCTGAACTTAAGAAACGGAACTATGGCTATTGCTTCAATCCATTTAATATTTCCCAGTATAACACAAGACAGAGATTATTAACTTAGTTACCCGCAATATGCTTACAAACTTAAAAAGGTAAAACTTAACTTTGTTACCAGACATAAACTATGCGATGCATGTCGAAAAAAATTCCCTAACTACCAACCAATGATTGTATGCTACAAAGTACTAATGCCGTCAGTAATCCAGAAGTGGTTCTAAAGAACAGAGGTGGCGAAAACGTAACTCGCGAGTTATTTTGACTCGCAGGCGCCGTTCCCTCTCTGCAACCGTCCCTCTGTTTTTCACATGCTGCTGAGCGATGCAGTGCGTGTTGCATATTTGGTGACTCACGGAAGGAAGTCGTTTTCGCCAACCTTGGTTTAGAAAATAGTGGCCATTTTGAGGCAAGATACAGCAACACGAAAGCGATCCCCGGTATGTTTGAGCTATATTAATTTATTCTAACGACCAATAATGCAATAAATCAGATGGTATTCATTTGAGCCTGAAGGGAAAAAAGTGCGCATTTAAATTGTAGTTAAGTTGTCCCTAATAAGATGGGATTGAAAGTTCGAATGTTTCTCAACTGTGTGCCAAATTTAAACTTGCGGGTTAACAGGAATATATGGTTTTTTAAATGTGTGGATTCTAAAAATTAATTAAAAAATTAATTACATCAATCACAATAAATATTAAGTAAAAGATTAAACATTAAACATTGCATTGCACTTTATAATAGAGCTTTATCTCTTACCGCCTGTGAGATATTCTAATTAAAATTAGAGATATTGAGGCAGTATTTTATATCACAGTACTGTGAATGCCAGAGTGATAGTAGTGTAAATTAACATTATTGTATGGCAATGATTTTAGATGTTTGTTAGCTATAGGCATTGTTAGGAAATAAGTTTACACGGCCTCACTGAAACTGACAATAGGAGTGGGTAACAATGAAGCGATGGGGTGAATTGTTTATCACTTAGAAGAGACAAACAAATAACTTCAGGGTAGCGTGCCTTTCTTTAAAAATGTAAGGAATATCTTCCCTAGAGCACATGTTTTTGTAATTATGATTGGCTTATAAAATAGACGCTAATGTTGGCGCGATTTAGTAACCAATAGCAGCTCTATTATTATGTTAGGCATATCGGGGTGAGGGAGTAAAATTCTTGAGCCAAAAGCAAATATCGCGCAGTTCTAAGAAATCTATCTCGCGAGGTACACGTCAGGCAGTTCAAAAGAATCATTCGCGAGGAACACATTACGCAGTTCTACAGAATCCCTCGCGTCGTAAAGTTAGTTACAAAAATGTGAAGTACACGAATTAATAGTGCGCGGTAAATAAGTGATTTTAATTACATTCGGAAATATAACAGTTTCTGTCAGGCGGGTATCAAGATTAAATATGTGAAATTAATTAAGTGTGACAGCAATAAAAGTGCAAAAACAATTTTTTTCATCAGTGTTATCTTTTAGTAACAACTCCTTTCCGTTTACATGCCCTGATCAGAGATATTTGCTCGACTGAGTAATAATAGCTAGCCAGAGGACAAAGAATCCAAAATTCAAAATAGTAAAACAATAACAGGCGCTCAGCAAATAAGATAACACGAACAGATTACTGCGACAAGCTGTGCTTTTCGCAAGTTGGAATGCGCAACATTTTTTAAGATATTGTGCTTTTAAAAAAATAATAATATAAAACATAATTCACTTTTTTTGTAATCCATGCACAAAATATTGAATCGGAGACATGATGGTCAAATTTTGCGAAAATATGTGTGACTTGACGTAGAATGACGCACATATTTTGTTGTAAGCATATGAGGCATTAAGGAGGTGAAGCGATAGTCAGGTCTGCAAAAAGTGGGTCGTTGTATACTGCTTTGAAATTGCATACTCCTTGCATGACATCATTAGCAGCCTAAGACCCTTAAATTAGACTTCAAAAAATATACTAGAAAAGAAATCTTATTCTTCACTTACACCTGTTCCGACTTCACATACTTTTTTATTTCCATCTCTTTCTTGGGCGTCCGTTGTTTCTTTTTCCTGGCGGTTTATATTTATTAATTGATAATGGTATTCTTTGTTTACTCACGCGGTTAATGTGCTCTTTCCAATGTTTATTTTCTCCAATTCTCTCATATAATTTATAAATATTCAGTTCTTCTTTAATTGTTTCATTTCTTATTAAGTCTAATCTAGTGCATCCTTTAGTTCTCCGTAGCAATCTTATTTCCACCGATTGAATTTTACTTTTGCCTTTTCTTTTATTATCCAAGATTCGCTGGCATACATGATCACCGGGACTGCCATGGTCTTGTATAACTTCAGCTTTGTTTCTTTTCTTGTTTTATTTTGTAGAGAAAAAATATCTACGAATGCTTAATACGTGTTGTACTCGTATGTTGTATACTTTTTTTCTTTCTTTCTCTCTGTCTCTCCCTGCTGTGCAATTTTACAACATTAATTCAGAATGAAGAGGACCTCGCAGTATATTCACCAAAATTCAAGATATGCAGAACTCTTAAACACGTGATTTTTAGGATCATTTAACGAAAACGTTTCTAAATAAAGACTATGGTGAATCATTCTTTAAAGTCTTCGTATCACTTCATTCAAAGATGTAGGACTTTTCCTCTGAAAGTTATGCATTTCACACGCACACGCGCTCTGCCCCCCCTTTCTCTCTCACCCCAAATATACATTTTTAAAGAGTATTTTCAGGGATGAGAGAAAATCAAAACATACATTTCCGGTGAAATATCGATATAACATTTTTGTGTGAAATACAGTGCTTCCTTAACCTACCAGAGGTAACTGATAGAGAAACTAAAAATGAAAACAAACCAATACCAGCTGGGAACAATGTACCTCGGCGGTTATCTTTGAATAACTTCTTAAAGTTTTTCGTATAAAAAATTGAACTAGGGCATGCCGTTGCAATTATGAAGTAATAATAACAAATATAAAGTCTAGATTCCATGGAACCAAATGTTCTGTTTTCCTACCAGCCAGTAAGTTATAGGGACAGAGGAAGATCCTTATCCATTTGGCAGTAGCTGTTTTAACTTAAGTTGAAATAGGCTGTACTAATTCTTGTTCAATAATAATGACGATGATAATGATGAGGCTTCCAGATTCCAGCGTACCAAGGAATTCTGCTTTCTTAACAGTGTACATGTTATAATTACTATTGTTATCATAATTATGATATTAAAATAAACCCATTACCCTACAACCCATGAAGGGCCTTGACCTTCCAACCCGGCTGTCGCCTCACGCCCACTTATGCATGACAGGGGTGGACTATCATCCAACCGATTCGAGGAGGTGAAGTGGCTAGCATCACGCATGCCCCAGATAGAATGTTGGCCTCTATAACCAGGATCGCTGCCTATCGCAGCTCCTCACATTTCTCACTATGCTGAGTGGGTACCGGTTCTATTCCGGGACTTAATATCCGAGCTCCAATCCGGGTCGAAGCCGGACGCATTCCTGGCCGGGAACCGAGCTCCACGCTCTAACCCAGCGTGCCACAGCGCAGGACAACCACAATTATTCTAGTTCCTAAATATTTATGGACCCAAGTAATTACTGAAATTGACAAACACATTGAAGTAATGTCTTCTTGGTGGTAAGAGTTTTAGACTTTCTCATATGTACTTCAGAAGTGAAGGTTAGACATAAACATTATGGTTGTTGTGCATTTCAGTGCTACAGGTGAGTCATTTCTTACCTACTAATGTTTCATTGCGCTAGCCAGACCAATGTTTAAAGAAAAACATTAAATCGAATTGAATTGGGCACTTAATTCCTACTTCTAGGGAGGAAAACGTTTTAAAAAAAACATACTTTTTTTGGGTAAGTTAGGTTTTTTTTCACTTGCTTACACCTATCAGAGTAGAATTTACTACGATTATTTCTGGCATCGCTCACTGATTCGTGTTTGTCTATGGGATTTATTTACAGCCAGTCAGAGAGAGACGATATAAGGACTGATGGATACTCGTACTGGTTAGATAAATTTGGAAACCTTGCGGAAGAAGGAAATGCTAATGCTACTATGATATAATGGAAAGGGCTATTTCTGCTCACAAGTATACAAAGTGACCAGTATACAACCCGTATAACTGTTACCTATAACTTCTTTGGTCTGAAACATTCTATGATATTCTTACTATGGATGTCGACCATAAATAACTGCTGTATAAACAGCTGAAAACAACAATAGAATAGAATAAAGCACCTCATTGAATAATTACACTAGTAAAGTTAGGTGTTTTATTATGAAATATGTGCATCCAAACACCATGTTTGTGACTAACTTGAATCATTCAAATAAGGCTATAGAAATGAATGTAATATAAAGTTTGAGGTTATAAGGTATTTGTCTTTGTATCGATTTGCATACCCTCTATCCCTACATCAGTTACGAGACACGTTTCAGACCGATAAATGCTGCGCTATTGGTGGGAGCATGGGTGATTACGTCTTCTCTACGACGTCACTGTTTATGTATCTTTATCATGCTCCGAGATACCTGATTGGCAGCCTGATGAATCCTAGCAACAGCAGCGCCAACATCAAGCGGCGGATCTGGTGACTTCCCAGGGGAGACAGATACACTACGTGATCAAAGGTATCCAGAAACCTGGCTGAACATGACGTACAAGTTCGTGGCGCCGTCAATCGGTAATGCTGGAAGTCAATATGGTGTTGGCACACCCTTAGCCTTGATGGCAGCGTTCACTCTCGCAGGCATACTATCAATCAGGTGCTGGAAGGTTTTTTGGGGAATTGCAGCCCATTCTTCACGGAGTGCGGAACTGAGGAGAGGTATCGATGTAGGTCGGTGAGGCCTGGCACGAAGTCGTCGTTCCAAAACATCCCAAAGGTGTTCTATAGGATTTAAGTCAGGACTCTGTGCAGGCCAGTCAATTACAGGGATATTATTGTCGTGTAACCACTCCGCCACAGGCCGTGCAGTATGAACAGGTGTTCGATCGTGTTGAAAGATGCAAGCGCCATCCCCGAATTGCTCTTCAACAGACGGAGGCAAGAAGGTGCTTAAAATATCAATGTAGGTCTGCGCTGTGATCGAGCGACGAAAAACAACAGGAAAAACACGACCACACCATTACACCACCACCTCCGAATTTCACTGTTGGCACTACACATGCTGGCAGATGACGTTCACCGGGCATTTGCCATACCCATACCCTGCCATGGATCGCCACATTGTGAACCGTGATTCGTCACTCCATACAACATTTTGCCACTTTGAATCATGTAGTGTTGACGCTCCTTACACCAAGCGAGTTGTCGTTTGGCATTTTCCTGCGTGATGTGTGGCTTATGAGCAGCCGCTCGATCATGGAATCCAAGGCTTCTCACCTCGCGTCTAACTGTCATAGTACTTGGAGTGGATCCTGATGCTGTTTGGAATTGCTGTGTGATGATCTGGATAGATGTCTGCCTATTACTCTTTACGTAGCATCAGGCATCACTATTACATGAAGTCACCATGGACTACTATTAAATAATTATAATCAAGCCACCCAAGGATTAATATTTACTATTATCCTAGGAATTTCCCTCTTCAAATGTCGGCAGTCTCTGTCAGTCAACAGACGAGGTCGGCCTGTACGCTTTTATGCTGTACGTTTCCACTTCACTATCACATCAGAAACAGTGGACCTAGGGTTGTTTAGGAGTGTGAAAATCTCGCGTACAAACTTCTGACACAAGTAACACCCAATCACCTGACCACTTTCGAAGTCCGTGAGTTCCACGGAGCGTCCCATTCTGCTGTTTCACGATGTCTAATGACTACTGAGGTCGCGGATGAGTACCAGGCAGTAGGTGGCTGCACAATGCACCTAAGATGAAAAACGTATGTTTGTAGGGGTGTCCGGATACTTTTGATCACATAGTGTAAGTCAGCGCACTTCTAAGTCGTGGCGAGGCAACTGGGTTTTTAGGCAATTAGCCCTGTGCCCCCAGATGACGTAAGCTGCATCCGAGGTACTTTTCGTTCATTATCAAAATTATCAAAAGTTGATGTTTTCGGTTAGTAAATGTTAAAATTTGAACCTCTTGTCGTGGTTATATTCAAATATGATCTGGATAGGAAATTGTATGTTGACGTTGGTTTGAAATACATTTTCTTCCTTTGCTAAATGCTAAATTTAGCGTGACAGAAAAGACAAAATTTTAAACGACTCTTTGTATTGCATTTGTTATTCATAAAGGGTTTTGCAGTGAAGAGCGAAAGTTACCTTACTTATTAACCATTGTGTAGAGCCAGTTAATTGTAAAGAATTTCAAATTGTGCGGGCACAAGTCTTTTACAGTTTTAAAGTACTATCTCGCATTGTTCATCGTTATGAACTTATTATAAACGGTTATAGTCAATTCTTTTGTTATGAATTACTGAAAATCTTTGTTATATAAATCCTCTAGCCATCTAAGATCCACCGCAAACGTCCAGTGCACGTTTCAGCTGTTTTCCTAACATGTCATGCATTATGCATCCTCGTCTCATTCAATGCCTTCTGCATTTTTATCACAATAGGAGAGCGTTTCCTAGCCTCCAGCAGACGTTATGTGACATTAAGACTTTGTTTTGGGGGCTTTGAATGCATTGCCTAGAGCTTCTTTTCCCCAAGATTAGCTACTATCTTTTCCCCGAGGGTGCGCATATGTATGTTATTGAGAGCTAGGAAAGCTGATGTTTCCTGAAATAGAAGCAAACCAAGCACATGTCGAATGCTAGCATTCTTTTGTAAGACGCCTCTAGGATAAATACTTTCACGTTGTAGCGACTTGTTCTGCTATCTTCTCTTGCTCTCCATTTCTTTGTTTAGCTTTGTCTCAATGAAAAGTGCATGTTTTGTGTTTGCACTTCTGTTTTATGTTTATGTCGTGTTCTTTTCTTTCCATTCTTTCTTTCTGGGAATTTTGTTAACCCACTGAAACAGAATTCTTCCTCAGTTCTTCCTCTCCATTGCACATATGTTAGTAAAGTATGCTTCCAGATCGTGTTTGCTCCCAACTATTTATCTATGTTATTCATTTATGCTGAATCAGTTCTTTAATTACATTTTCTAGTTGTCAAAAAGTATAGGTCAAGTGTATTCTCTGATAGAAAATCAGTATGGAAATTTCATCATGAATGTTATCTGTATTACTATTATTATTAATAGACAAATTTTTGATAATCATTTCACCACTGAAACGGTCAAAAACACTTAATTTTATTTTATAAAATTATTACTGAAATGTTAAAAAGAATCTACTAGTAATTGAGTACGGCCACGTTGAAGTTACAAAACAACGTACTTGCAAAGGAGCCTTTGTTTTTCCTCCACATAAAATGCATGTAAAATAAGACAAATGCCACGGATATTTTATTCCAAGAAATACATGCGTAGACTTCAGAATTTAGCAACTAATACACAGCAAAACAAGAGATAGTCGTATCTGCTTCTAAGAATGTTTTGCTCTGTTTCCTTTGTATGCTATAATTAAGATAATTAGTAGGGTATATTAAATAACTGTACAATAAGAAAAAGATTGGTTCAGCTAATATTAGAAGAATATTATAATTAACAACTCAGAAAATTATTATCTTCGACGGCCATAGACTATACGTCCTTTCCAAAGCGGTTAAATTGGTTTTCATATTCAACAGTTTCACCTCTATTTCGTTGTATATTTTAAGCTTGTATGTATTATGTGAAAACTATGTAGTTTTTGTGTTTCTAAATAACTACGGAACCAAAGAGAAAGTTTATCTAATTGACAAGAAGTAGTTAGAAGTATAAGCTTCTTTAAGATAAGCTTGTGGAAAAGTGAATAGAAAAGGCCATGTGAATGCAATACATCTGTCTCTTTCAATTTCATTCGTTATGACCATGGAAAAGTAATTTATTCCTCTGTGACTACGACCTCAGCCGGACTTAAATAGATACAGAGGGGTATCATTTCAAAGATCTGTTATAACGAAAGGTACCATACCGTAACAAATGAGAACAGCTACTGAAAACCACTTTATTTATCACTGGGTACTCAACGTAGCGCAAACGTTACATTTGAGTTACTTTAACACACACTCGGAATACATCACATCTGATCCTTCGAATCAAATTGAGTTGCTGAACTGCACGACTCACAACTGACTGCTGAGTTACAATCCACAATTAAACTGCGCTGTCACTTCTAAGAGAACTGCAATGATATCGATGGCTTCACCAGGCAAAATTACATGATGGAGCCATCGAAATCAAGCAGCCGCTTACGATAAACGTCTGCTACCTGAGGACACCAGCAAGACGATAAGAGAGGCTCTAATGAATGCCACAGAGGTATCAAACAAAACAAAGAATCAGGATACGAAATCTATGGTATACGAACAAGGAAAACTGGACGCAAACCCAACTTCTTCTTTTTTTTTGTAATCACAAACAGGAAAACCCGTATCAAAGCTTTATTTTCTAAACATGAAAGAACAACCCTATCGTAGACAGAAAGAGTTACAAATATATTAACAATAAAATAATCAAAGAGCTGGAACACAATTAAAAAAGTACAACCAAACTAAACACAACAGACTCTATAAATCATTAATAAAAAAATCACAAGTATAATAAGCTACCACTGATTAATTAAATCTTTGATTAATGTTAATCGCAGAAGTTAAATTCTTCATTTTAGCTTTAAACCAAAATGGGTAGGCAAGCACAGTAATTGAAAGTTTGTCAGCAAGTAATAGCTTGAAAAATATTATAGCAGATTTAAAGTAATAGCAAATTTAATCATGAGGAGGATAACTAACCCAGTGGCTTTTAAACAAATTGAAAGTAAAACAAAACTAACAAGAGAACTAAATATAACAATATCCTAGTTATACTAAGACAATTTACAAATTTTAAGCTATACCAAGGAAAGGCAAAATAAATGTAACCCGAAAAAATAGAAGTTTGATTAGAAATAAAACTTGCTTTTAAAGTTCAAAATCTTTAAACTCAATGAAATCTAATATTAAAATACCCCCTATATGTATGAAAATGATACAGCACTATTTCCAAAATTTTAAAAATAGAAACCAGTGAAAGAAAGCCTGAATCAAAAACTTAATTACCTTTGCCAGAGAAGGAAAATTTTAACCTTCACACCAGAATAATAATTAAATGGAAATACTTAACAACCACAGAAGTTAAGCAACAGCACATATGCACTAAAACGATGATAGCAAATCGTGAGAACTGTAAAGGTAATGTATGTTAGATTCAAACTGTGATTAAAGGTAAGAAATATAAAATCTAAAATCAGGCTACACAAGCCAACACCTAAGAAAGCGACTTTACCAAAACCCACAAGGTAAAATGGCTAAGAGTCAACTTTCCAACCCCACTGAATTCTGTATATATATTGGAAACCTTAATGGATATGTGCTATATAGTGCATATGTGAAAACGCGAAATCTTAATAATTAGTGGTGATGCTAGAATCTTAGTATAATGGTCTGAAAATTGATACAAAGCAAATAAATCTTGTATCCAGAGGAGAAAGCAAAACAAAATTACTCCATGTTTAAGGTGAAGTTTGCTAAGGCCTTTCAAGTACGAAAAGATATAAAATAAAAGCTCTTTCCCTGATATAAAGACAACTCTCACCAAAACCCAATATTAACACAGTAAAAGAATGCAATAAGCAAAGAAGGTATATAGTAATAGTAATGTAGTCAAAGGCGGCAGATGAGATTAAATCTACATTCGCCTTCACACTGCTAATATTTTTTTTCTCAGGAAAAAAACCATTTAAAATATTAAAAGCATATACACAATTCTAACATTGAACGATTTAACAACCCAAAAAGGTGACACAGGCACTTTTAAATTTGACTTTCCCTTGTAATTGACCTTCAACCGGAATGGCAAAGTGCGAAACATGAACCAGGAAAAACAATCTAGCAATATAAGGTCGTAAAAGGGGGGAAGATAAAACACAGGATTTTAAAGGAACCTCCACATTTCCATTTACTTGAAGGAGTAAGCAAAATACACAAGATTTAATAAACTAAAATTATCAAAAAAATATTTTACCTCCAGTACTTACGATCGCTTCAACTAAATATTGGCTTACGAAATGGACGTAATTACTTTCCACTATGAATCAACTTAAGCACAGAAGTGAGCTGAAACACAAAATCCTACCTTGGACATTAATGGATATAGAATTCCTGTAGGAAGCTCTCAAATTCAATAAGTCTTAAAAAAACAGGCCAACACTTCTCACATTGACGACTGCCACGCATTCACTGCCCCACACAAGCCTCCTCTCCTAATAACGTGGCCCGTTACGGACCCAAAACTCAGGTCAGCCCAAGCCGGCAGGAAGCCCAAAGCCACGTCTCAATTCAAAGAAATAGTATGCAAGCGGGACGTAACTTAAAAGCCAAAGAGAAGAAACAAGGAACTCGGAATATTGCGATGTAAGTGACCGAAAGTAAATATTAAAAACAATTAACACATAGAACTTTACAATCATCATAGAACTCAATACTCGACTAGATTCAACACTGACTGACTCCTTCCTGGAAAGATGCAGAAGGCAGAGCGGCCCTTATATCGGTCCGTATACAAAGCGGAACTTTCAATAAGACACAGTGGCACACAATGACTATTGTTCCAAGCGCCCATTGTTCTAGAGAGCGACCGGCTATTAGCCTAACCCGCTGCCGGTAGATGTGCCGGGGGCGCTTGCACCGCCTGTTTGTAGGAACTTATATTACCGCCAACTTCACCTGGACTAAAGCAAACATCTATTGATGACACGTAATTCGTTTACAAGAAAATTAGTAACACAGTCCAAGATGCAGTGTACGCACACGGAGAGGAAGTCTAAGGGTAATTGGTGTTAGAGACAACTTCAACCTTTGCTGTACGAGTCAACCCATTACTGCAAATCATACCTCGTTTTCGATTCTTTTCTTTAGTGTTGTGTTTTGCATGTAGCAAAGTTCTAAGCAATAAAGGTGAACTATATTTATTCAAAACGTTACAAGAAATCAAATTGCAGTTCCGATTTAACTGTTTAATCGAATCAAAATAACTTTTACTGTGGATATTCACAGCGCTAGTATATACCTATCCCTTTATTTATCCTCACGATGGATAGATGGGTGGATGGATGGCTGGATGGATGGATGTTTATTTATTTCAAATTATTGAAGTTATTACACAAGTATTTAGTGCTTGGGTCACTGACCGTACATGCATATTTAAGATACAAGGTATGGTGACAAACAACAAAAAAGAATGCAAAATAAAAAACAAGAAAGTGGAAACTGCCGATAAATTACCTTTGACTAACTGAAAAAATTGACCTAGCTTCGCGCACTTTAGCCAAGAAATTACCCATCTGTTGCCAGTTCTCTGGTCTGCCAGTAGATCCCAACATGCTAATCTTCTTCTAGAAGGACTAAAGAAATTTTCTTTGAGTTTAATTGTTCGCTGGTTCTTCCACTGTGCGCATTCCGCCAAAATAAGTCCCCCAGTCCTCATTGAAATCACAGAATGGGCAGATTGTTTTGCCAGAATCGTCAGTCATTTTCTGTGCCCTCCAGCCCCCAATCTAAACCATCCCATTCCTGATCCTCTCTTTCTTCCTAAGTAAGTATATATGCCTCTTTACTCCCCTTCAATTTTATTTCATTTGCTAGACTGAGAAACGGTTTAATTTTGCAATCTGAGTCTATTTCCTGTTGATTGTTAGTCTTCTTTTGTCACCTTACCATGTGTTTTTGTCATTTGTTTCAGCTCTTTGCCATACTGACCCCATTCATATTCTCCTCAAACCCCTTTCCAAATCAGCTACCCAAAACTACTCTCACGAAACTCTAGGCTGGAGAAGCAGCGGTGTGAGTATATCGCGCGCTGTCACAGTATTTATATCTTTGTATGGTGGTAATTATTTAGGAGAGGAACGACGCGACGGGTCCGTGGCCGCTGCTATACAAACGGATTCGTATGGCAGTGTCGTGGATGCGGCGGGCTGCCAGTCGCGTCATTCAAAAGAAACACGGTACTTTTCACAAAACATTTTTTAAAAAAGAATGTAATCCAAGGTTATAATTTTTGCCAAGCATTTCTGTTATAATGCTCTATAGTCTTCTTTAATTTGTACCAAAGACATGGTTTATACCAAGCTTATAATAAACGAAAATGTTTTAAAATTGCCATTATTCACCGTAGCATCAATTCTGTATCCAAAATCAAATATTACCAGAAGATTTCCCAAGACAGTTCTATTACAGAGAAAAACCTTTTGCTGAACATACCTATAACGCATGCAGCTCTCAAGAACACAGTTTAAAGCACTCAGCGTGGCCTACATAAGCTTTGTAATGTTGTGAAAGAAGGCCATGAATTGAACTAAAAATCGATCGTAGCTGCCATAGAAAGCCAAGTCATTACGGTTGGAGTTTAAGAAGTCATTCACAAAAATTACAGTCAGAGTTTCGAACTTGAGAAAGAGGAACATATTAAGCTAGCTAGCATTTCAATGTTTGTACTTGCTGGCATCTGAGTACTTTTGTTTAAGTCTTTCGAGATCTTTCTTACACGTTTTTCCTCTTTTTATTTGGTCTAGTTTTCGTCTGGTACGTAATTTGCCCTGCATTTAGAGTGACTACAAGTATAAGGTCCCTTTCTTGTTTATGTATGTATGTCAGCTCTGAAAAGCGGATATGAAAGGAAACATTGGCGTTGAATGTGTTCCTTCTTTCATGCAAGTCCGACGAGATGTCTTGTATCTTCAGTGCCTTTGAAGAAGACATGGCCCCAATTTTTATCATGATCAATGACGTGCATATACTTCAAGATTGGAGCTGCTATGGAAACGTCTGAGAGTGTAATTCTGCTGCATGGGGATGCTACGAAAATCATAACACTGTCTGCGTTTCTCTTGTACGTTTGTGATTTTATTCAACTTTTCAATGTGAGCTTACTTTACTAGTATGACCTAGTTCAGTTGTAGTAACTTCACTTTACTAGTGTGACTTAGTTCAGTTTCAGTCCCTTCACTTTACTGTTGTAATTTAATTCAGTTTCAGTCACTTCAATTTATTGGTATGGCCTACTGCAGTTTATCATTACACTTTGCTATTATTACTAATTCAGTTTCAGTCTCACTTCACTTTACTATTATGACTAATTCACTTTCAGTCTCACCTCACTTTACTATTGTGGCTTAATTCAGTTTCAGTCACTTCACTTTACTAGCTTTATTTAGTTCAGTTTGTCACTTCACTTTACTGATGTGACTTAGTTAAGTTTCAGACCCTTCATTTTACTACTGTGACTTAATTGAGTTTAAGACACTTCACTTTACTAACGTGACTTACTTCAGTTTCAGTTACTTCACTTTACTGTTGTCTCTTAGTTCAGTTTCAGTCACTTCACTTTACTGTTGTCTCTTAGTTCAGTTTCAGTCACTTTACTATTGTGACTTAATTCAGTTTCAGTTACCTCTCTTTACTACTGTAATATAGTTCAGTTTCAGCCACTTCACTTTATTAGTGCGACTTGGTTCAGTTTCAGTCACTTCACTTTACTAGGGTTACTTAGTTCAGTTTTTACTTAACTTTACTAGGGTTTCTCAGTTCAGTTTGTCACTTCACTTTACTAGTATTACTCAGTTCAGTTTGTCACTTCACTTTTCTAGTGTTCTTTAGTTCAGTTTTTACTTTACTTTACTAGTGTTCTTTAGTTCAGTTTTTTACTTCACTTTACTATTGCTATTCAGTTCAGTTACTTCATCTTACTAGCGTGATTTAGTTCAGTTTCAGTGCCTTAGCTTTACTAGTGTTACTTAGTTCAGCTTTTTATCACACTTTACTAGTGTTACTCAGTTCAGTTTGCCAATTCACTTGTGTTACTCAGTTCAGTTTCAGTCACTTCACTTTACTAGCGTGTCTTAGTTCAGTTTCGGTCACTTCACTTCACTAGCTTGACTTAGTTCAGTTTCAGCCACCTCACTTTACGAGTATTACTTAGTTTAGTTTCAGTCACCTCACTTTACTAGTGTTACTTAGTTCAGTTTTTTACTTCACTTTACTAGTGTGAATACTCTCGACACTTCTCATTTCTCCAGTCTTGCGCATATGGAGCGTTACGACGTTTTACATGAGCTGTACTTTACGTCGCATCGATTACTCGACTCACAGATTCCCTCACTCTCTGATTGACTCCCTGACTGACGACGACATGTTGGCAGCCCGAAGGTGTGCTAGACCTTTACCTGCCCTTGGTAGAGCTTAAACACGTTGAGGGATGTGGATGTTACACGATCACGGGTGCAATTGAGGTAAATGTAGTGAAATTCGGTAGCAAGATTTTCTCCTCGACCAGTAATTCCTTAATTGTGAGTAGACTCGCTTATATATACCACTGTTGGCAAGTTCCAGAATGTTCGCGGGAGGCGGGAAAGAGAGTGTCTAGAACCACTGGTCACCTCTTGAAGGTGCTCCCAGCGCTTACATCGCTCCCGCCCTTATACCCTCCGACCAATTACTGACAAGCACTGAATGACATATTATCGTCCCGGTGGGCATAGCTGGGTACGTCACAGCATTTTACCTTAAGATAACTTCTTCCTAGCAGAAAGGTAGAAAATACAATGTGATCATCAGGGTGTATGGTTTTGCAATTAAGGTTGTATAAGCTACAGATAACATTATATTTCCACTTTTCCTATTCCCCTAGACAACCTTCTCTTTAGTAAGTAGAACAAGTAATGCATTCCATCCAAAAATTTGATACCAAGATTTAACTGGAAATACACGTTTTGTGCCCCTGAATAAAGGATTTTTATAAAAATATTGATATTTTGCGTTGTATTCTGTGAACAGCACAAATACCAAGATTGGCATTGGAATTCAGCATATTACAAAGATGCGACACTAAGGTTTTCAAGGAAGCTTCCCCAGCAACTAACCTTACCTGAAAATTCGATAATTTTTAGTTTCTCTAACGCCTCTATATTGTTATATACCGGGGTGAGGACAAAAGGTTAGCAACGAGATATTAAGTGTCAATTACCCCAGCATATACATTGCGAGGCATAACTGCAGAGGTAGAAAGAGGACCAGAATCTTAAACTACACGTTCCAGAGCAGGCGTGGGATAGTTATAACAAATAACATTAATCACATTACCTATGGTTTAGTGAGTATAAACACGGTGCCCCTACACCACACACAACAGATAAAAAGGAATAAATTGAAGGGAGATGCTACACACACGCGGTTACATTCATACAATTCACATAGACCTTCTACAACAGACACTGGACCAGAAGTCAGGCTAATACACAAAGAAAAAAACGCTCACTACCCCCACTCTGCTAGTAGGAATCACCAGCTAGACAGTGGCGAATGTTGCCATGGCAGACGAATTTCAAAACCCCACGCGAAAGAATTGCCTCAACAGTACTGTCGTTAACGACGCAATAATGTGTCTGGCGTGACAATACACTCACACATACACGCCACAATATATTCGCATGACAAATAAAATCTGTATCTACAATTTTCTAGTTTATACTCGGCCCTTGCAAAGTGTATAATAGGCTTCATGTTTTTGAAGCAAACTAGGCCTCAGGTACAACCTGTCTAAATGAATTCCAAAAGGATTCCTGTAAGCAATTAAAGATGACTAGTCCAATTTAGCACGATCTTTCAGAGTTAGGCTGTGTAAGAAGTATGTTGCTGAAATGCACAACAGCCTCAATATTAGTGTTGCTAAGAAAATATTATTTCAATGCATTATTTGATTTCAATAAATAATTTGGTCCATTAGCATGTCGTTGTATTATTATTATTATTACTATTATATTACCCTGATGTGGCACATGCTTATTATCTTCAGCTACTCAAAAAATAAGAACAAATATCATCGGCAGTGTTACGCTCCGCCCATCATTTGGCAAGATATAAATAACTTGCCAATCAAGTGTCTGTAATTATGCAAGAGTTTGGAAGTAAAAAAGTGATTCTTGCAGAGGTCACAGTTATATTCTCAGTACAAATTTAAATCCTCGAGCTGCTCCTATATGTACAGGCAACATAGAAGCGCAGTGAGGCAGGTTATGACATTTTAGTTCTACCTGCTGTGCCATCATTGTCAGAAAGGAAGGCATCGAGGTCCTCAACGGGTCACAACGATGCTGTGGTCTTTTCTTCATGATTCGACTGTATAAAGCGACCCAGTAGATTACGTCATAAACTCTAAAGCAGCATACAGTCCATATAGAAATTCATGTAAGGCATTGTACTATTAAAAACTATTACAAGCTCGGCAGTGATATGTTGACTCTCGGCAACTGCGATCTACCATAACGTAATATATCGAAAATCAGTTCTAACACTTTGGCAGTATGGATGGTTGCTTGTATTACCATATTAGGTTAATTCTGGCTCTGCCCCAATTGTTAAAGTTATGTGAGGCAGTATTTTTAACACTTGAATAATTTTAATTAAATTATATACTATGTAAATTCAATAACAGCCGGCCTTGAAGCAATATGTATGTAATAATTTTTAAAATGTATGTAACAGTAATTGCAAATGCTTATATTATAGTAAACATGTTCAATAATGTTATATGAATACACTATGTAATTTAATAATGTAAGAGCTGTGAGAATAATAAGTTTAACATTGCTAACAATGAGGCAACAATGAGGTAATCTTGAGGCAATAATAAGTTGAGAGTTTAAATGCTACTAGTCATTATTAGAGCAACGATAACGTAAATTTTGTGACAGTTTTAAAATTACCCAATCAACAGCTATAAAAAGCTTTAATTAAATGCAGGTATTCTATTGGACTAGGATCCGCCAATCAGAGACTTGAAATACAGAACCTTACGGGTTTTGACGGTTGAAATATGTTCAGTTGCCTGCAAAGTTTGGTAGTGACCGGAAGAAGATGTGTTCTCTAAAGAAATATTTCGTATTCGTGTGAATCGTAAATTAAATATACGCGTTAACAAAGTGCAAGTTTTAAATTAAAAGAATATCACAGCTCTAATATCAGTGTAGTCATATTTAATTTTGCCAAGGATTAATAAAAAGAAGTGAATTTAAACTTAAAATCTGTGTAAGCCTACATTCTTGTCGCATCACGCCATGTCTAAGAGATACGTGACTCTCAAACAATACTGACGCAGCCTAGGCAAACATAAACATAAATAATATCTATAGAAGCAGTTTGATAACAAAGTTAAAATATATTTTTTAAACTTGGAGCGTAACAACAAAGATATATCATCTTCAAATCAGCTTCTCATACGTAGCAGCATATTATGTATCAAACAATACTTTCTTTAAACTGGCGTCGAAAGCAAGGAGCTAAATAAATATACTCCAAGAACAATAACTACTACAAGTTGGCTTCCCAAGCGTGTGGCTAACAACAACAGTAAAACCTTCAACAACAATAAACTACAACAGTTGAAGAAATATAATTCTTGAAGTTGGCACCCATCAGTGGGACAGGTAAATTAAAGCACACACCTTCTTCATATGTAAGTGTGAAAAAGTAACCAGGAAAAAGATGTTTAGGTTATGCATTTTATTAATAAACTAACGTGTAGATTTTGTATTTAAGAATTCTTATTTCACATAGACGTTAAGTAAATGTTATCGAAATTTATATACGTATTTTTAATTTCTCTGCCACATACAAGTACGTGTAGAGAAGGTATTGCATTCCACACACACAAAAAATTATATCGAGATTTCACCGAAAATACGTGTTTTGAGGCTCCCTGAATTCAGAAAGCAATTTTAAAAAAAAATGTCCATGTGTGTTAGTGTGTGGACAGACTGTAGACAGCATAACTCATAAACATGTCAGATAAATAGCAAGCATGGTACACAGTTCGGTATCTTCCAAAGATGCGACACGAAGATTTTCAAGAAAACTCCCCTACTCGGACTACTTTTAAATGGAACCCAGCGGGAATAGCTCAGGAGGTTACTCTGCGGCCCGCGTTCAGGATCGCGATCGATCGGGATCGATCTCGAGCGACCACCCATTCTGGTCCATGGGTTTTTCTGGTTTCCCCGGCTCGCCAAGCGAATGTTCATCTTCTACCACGACTCTCTTTCCTCTCATTTCCTGTGCCCATCATCTTCCTTGTCATCTGTTTCAGGGTTTTAGGACCGGGTGACGACGTTTGGCGGATTGTGGCTGGGCGGTGGCTTACGCTTTGTAAAGGTTCTTCCCTGGCGTCGCTGCGGTACCGATCAGTTAGGTCTTTCCTCAGCGTGGGGCTCCACTCCGAGGGATGTTGGTGGCTTGTGGCCTGGGACTGTGCGGTGTAGGATGCGTTCTATCTGGAAGCCTTAGGGATGCCGTCCATTCTTGCGTCCATCGGCATCCGGATCTGGTAGCTCCTGAGAAAGGTTAATTTTAGAAGGAGTTGTATCGTATTTCAACTGTTGGGGATCCGAACTTGTAGTAGTGTTGCAACCGCACTTATAGTAAACAGTTTCCGGTAGCCTTCGCCCCAAATACACTTTCAAGTTGCCTTTGACTCAAGTTTAAAAAAAATATTAACTTTGTAATTTAACTGTTTCTTTAAATATGAAATATTTATGTTTGCTTCGGCTGTGTCAGTATTTGCTAGAGACACGTTTCTTTTAGCAGGGTTGTGGTGTGACAAGAATGTAGGCTTAGACAGATTATAATTTTACTTCACTCCTTTTATTAATACTTGATACGATTTAAATAACACTTCACTGATATAGAGAGCTGTGAGATTCTTTAATTAATTACTTTCGCATTTTAACACGTAAAAATATTTTCGTATCACATGAATACGTATTAAATTTCTTGAGGACACTTTTTGCGTCTGGGTAGTAACGCAATATACAATATAACTGTTACATACATTTTTATACATTGTTACATATACATATTGCTTTAAGGCGAGCTGTTATTGAATATATATATATATATACATATATATATATATATATAAATAATCATACTGAAATCATTTGTGTTAAAAATACTGCCGGACTCCTCGCCTCTCTCCTCCCACCCTTCCCTCCCAGAGTCACGTTTGAAGCAAAAAGGACCAACTGGTTTACTTGCGGCGCCCTGCCCCGGTTCTGGAGTACCCTCCGTGATATGTGCCTTTACTTTTACTCTATAAATGGATCATTTTTTAAATTTTTGATTTTCTGAAAAATTGCTCTAAATATTTTGATTAAAATACCATATATCAAAACTATTCACATGAAATGTAAAATGTATATCTTGAATTTTCTGGGAATAGCCTTCATTCGGAAGAAAATTTGTGTTATCTTGCACACTTCGTAAATCTTACGCAATAGACGAAAACGTAATATACAGAAATTATAGCTCTCTTTAAAACCCACAACACAATGTAACTTTGTTTGTGGCATTAGCTATTTCCGAGATAAGCCACTATTAACATTTCGAATTCAGGTGTGTTTTGTCATTCGTTTTAAGATTTTCAGTTGTTTCTTGCAATATTATGGAAAGAGTTAGGCCAGTATATAGCGTCCCGTTCTTAAACATTCGACTATCGCTATTCGCTTTGCAACTATAACAAAATATGTAATGCAGCTATTTTCGGAAAGGTTTATCTGGATTAATATGAAGTACATGAAAAAATAAACTTTCGTAAGAATAATTTGTATACCCACTAATAAGCGATGGAGGATATAAGAGGTCATGTCAATATAATAAGATTTTTTCATGGTTATTCCACGAAAGGTTGCCAATTCATCTCACGAAACTCGTAACTTCGAATGGGATTTATTATGAGGATTTCGTAAATAAAATGTAACAGTATATATACATAATAATTACTTTCTTGTTTACATTGTTTAAAATTAAACCATTATTGTGTCAGTTGACAGATCACAGAATACTTAATGAACAGTCTAATGTGTTAAGAGACACTACGTAGGGTTAGCAACTGTGAGAATGAGAAAATGGTTAACCTCAAAATTAAGACAGCTACAATCAGAATTCAATAGACGCCCTTTTTGAAAAACATAATTTTTTACTATCTTTATTTTAATAGGGGACGTATTGTGTATTGTATTTAACCCAAAAGTTCCAGATTTTACAGAAATACATGTCAGTGTGTCAGTGAACAGCATAACTCAAAAACGAAAAGTCGGATAAGTACCAAAATTGGTATTTATATTCAGTGCCTTCTTAGGTTCTGACATAAAATTTTAAAGAAAATTCTCCACCTTTAAAGATGGCTCTAACGTTTTTAATAAAACACAATATATAAAAGATATTTATATGACAAGTAAAATGTAAATCTTGAATTTTCTGAAAGTAGTCTGTGAAGTCCTCTTCAGTTGGAAGACATTTTATATAATGTTGTATAACTGGTAAACGTTAAGCGATAGACAAAAACATACAATACAAAAAATTTTGATCTCTCTAAAACACGCAATTTATTTGAAATAGGTCTTTGTGTCATACAGTATATACTACAAAAAAAGAAAATATAGGAAGAAGATATATAAGAAAATAATAATAAAATATAAAAAAAATATAAGCGTGAACTTCACTCAACTTCAGATATTCAACTCTCGAATGTAATAAAAAAATCTGATGTGTTACACTCACATGACCTTCTCTACTCTTGTACAAACTATTTTGACAAACGCTTATTCTCCATATGCTTCATGTTAATCTCATTGCTAATTTTCTTGTAGATACAAAGGGAATTGCTAGAATTTAAGTGATAGTCAAATATTTAAGAGCTGGTTGCTATGTGGAGTATTCCATTCTCTTTGCATTGCCAGGACAAAAAAATGAATAACGAATTCCCATTCGAGAAAAAGTATAAGTATTGGAAAATTTACGGGAATAACGAGCAATATCTCGAAAATGGTTCAATCAACAACAAAAAATGTATATACGATAAATTGTGAATTTTAACGCGATATACATTTTTTGTGTAGTAAAAGTTTGTCTATCTCTTATAGTTTACCAGTTATGCAAAAGTCGTTCACAATGAAGAATAATTTTGGAGACATTCCCAGAAAATTCGAGATAAACATTTCGTTTGTCATAAAAACACTTAAACATATGATATTTCATCAAAATCGTTAGTCATTTTTGAGAAAATTAAAGTTTTTGAAAAATGTTTTATGTAAAGTTTGGGGGAATTTTCTTGAAAACCTTCATTTCTTATGGCCAGGTTTGAGATTATCATTATAAATATGAGAACGTCAGACGGTTGTGAGGCGAAAGTCCAGGCTGTAGTGATCGTCCGGCGAGTCGCTGTACAGTGGCCGCAGTTTAAAGGAAAAGCTCTGTATTACGGTTTAAGTAACGATTTATCCGATAAAATCGAATCCTTGGAACCATATTATAGGATAACCGACCACGATTGGTCAATATTAAATACATGGCGTATGAAAGAGATAGTCCTAGAAGACTAGCATTAAGTTATAGAATCTCCTATAGAAATGATTATAATAAACTTCAAAGAAGCAAACTACTACTGCTATAAATAAATGATTTGTGAAAATGTTCCGAACGCCCGGTCCTAAGATTTTAAACGCATTTGAATGCTAACGAATTTAAATTTTTTTTTCGATCCAGGGTGTGAACATGCCTTGTCGTGCATTACAGTTGCGTGACTGTTTTCGAAGGTTATAACCGAAAGATTTATGAACTTTTCCCTGCTTAACCAGCACACTGCGATCCTCGATAAGTTTGCAAACTTTTCGCTATAATTATCTATTTTTGAAAACGCAATGATTCAGCACCCACGAGTGATTTATAGGCTAAGAGATACGAACTTTCTAGAGCTATGAAAAACGGCTTACAGCTGACGTTTTCTAAACTTCGAGCTTCAATGTGCAGTCTTTCTTTACTGCAGAGAAATGTTCGCTGTTTTCTGAGTTTAATGCGACTAGGAACTGCCTTAACGTGAATCAATCGCTGCACAAAGGAACCAACTTCGTATTTTCATTTTTAGGAGACAAAAAGCTGTATAAATTGCACACTACCTTTTTACTTTCTCTACTACGTATAATAAGTACGGGAAGTATTGTATTCCACCAAAAAATACGATACCGAGGTTTCATTGGAAATACATGTTTTGAGACCCCCTGAATCCAAAAAAAACATTTTTGGAAACATGTCCATGTGTGTGTGTGTCTGTCTGTGATCAGCATAACTCAGAAACGAACAGTCGTATAAACACCAAACTTGGTATTTAGGTTCAGCATCTTCCAGAGATGCGACACGAAGATTTTCAAGAAAATCCTCCCACCCCAGATTACCCTTTACATGGAACATTTTTCACAGAAATAGCTCAACGATTTTCATTAAAATGTCATATGTTTAAGATATTTTCATTACAAATGAAATTTATATTTCGAATTTTCTGGGAATGTCTCCAAAAGTATTCTTCATTGTGAACGGCTTTTGCATATTTGGTAAACCATAAGAGATAGACAAACTTTTACTATACAACAAATTTAGATCGCATTAAAATACACAATTTATGTTATATACATTTGTTTTGTTGGGTGAACCATTTTCGAGATATTGCTTGTTATTCCCTTAAATTTTCCAATACTTATACTTTTTCCCAAATTAGTTAGTCATTTTTGTTGTCCTGGTAATGCAAAAAGAATGGAATACTGCACATAGCAACCAGCTCTTAAAATATTTGACTATGGCTTAAAGCCTAGCAATTACCCTTGCATCTACAATAAAATTAGCAATAAGATTAACATCTCAATATCTCGATTAACATAAAGCATATGGGGAATAAGCGTTTGTAAAAATAGTTTATACAAGAGTAGAGAAAGTCATGTGAGTGTAACTCATCAGCTTTTTTTAATAACATATTTTAGACGTTTCGTAGGTTTCATGGCTGGTATCATAACTATATAGAGGAATATATCAGAAAGTAGGGGTGTAGCGATATGGGCTGTTATTGTCCCCACGCAATACAGTCTATACAAGAATTACGTATGTCTCGCGAAGATTTACCTTATTTCTGCAGTATTATTTATGGCATATACAGCTGATTTACATAATTAAAATGTCTTTATTAAATCATCAAAGCAAAACGTTACGTCTCAGTATGCACATGGATAAGATTCTATGTCAGTTTATTGCAATGAATTATAACCCGCATCTTTGTA
The DNA here is from genome assembly GCA_030765065.1 of Deroplatys truncata. NCBI lineage: Eukaryota > Metazoa > Arthropoda > Insecta > Mantodea > Mantidae > Deroplatys > Deroplatys truncata. Next base: position 165,142,662 of record CM060980.1, read on the forward strand.
TCCTGTAGCTTATAAAAGGGAATATCGGCAGAAATAAATGCCGCGCATAGTTCTTCATTAAACGTTTGATTTGATGGAGGCGACTCTTGCTGTAGCAGTTTATCCTAACATTTTGTAATACAACACTTGTATGTTTCTTTGTTGACATGTTTGAGCACATTACTCGATCTGATATGCGCAGAAGCAATTGCGCCATTGCACGGTTTGTAATAAAAGTTTTCATTAATGATAGAGAAAACATTTTCCCCAACTCCAATATGTAGTTTTGCAACATTGTGGACTTTTGTATCCCTTCTGTGAACACTGTGCGGCAATACACTTGATTCAACTGTACAATTAACTCTCTCGTTTTAAACAGTCGACTACAGGACACCTCTAAACAAACGTAACGACTCCGATGTCGCAGTCGTAGTTATAACTAAGTAAGAAATATTCCAAGCTTGTAGAACGTAGTCCGTTGGGCTCCTCCATCTTCCCAGAGTTTCGTCCACACCTGCGGCGGACATCATCGATGGCAGTAGCGTGGTCGAACTGTTCTTTTGATTGTCTCGGTCGCAACGTCTGGGAAGATGGGAGAGCCCTGTAGGCCACGGCCTATAAACCCAGGATATTTCTTACTTGGTTAATATATTTTAAGTTATACACTATGCATTTCTCTATATTTCTGAGTGCTGCTTAATGTTCTTCTTCCTTCTCTTTGTAGAACTTACACCCCAAAGATTTACAAGCCAATGTCTTGGGTCAGTAGCCTTTCGAGGGACAAGCAAGGATTAGGATTAGTATTACGTTACGGAGGGGACACCTAGCACCTCGGCCCACACAGGGATCTTTAGTGCATACACTCCAGGGAGGAACGGTTGAGATGAAGAATCCGTAGGAGACGTATGGGTTGCAGAAGTGGCCGGCGCAGGCGAGACGCTTAGAGGCCCCTAAGCGATACAGAATTGACCACTCAACCGCAGAGCGCTCAAAGCAACCCTCCCAAGCCGGGAACGCTCTCTCAGCAGCGGAGACTTGAGCGGCTTCCGTCTGAAGGGGCCGAGAGGAGGCTCCAACACGCAAGCCATCTGCGTCATCTGTCCGTAGTCGTCCGATACACAGCCCCGAGGTCAACTTGTAACGTGAAAGGGGAATATGAAATGAGAGGGAATGAGGAAGAGAGAAATTCGGGTGAGACACTGATCCTTCCCAGCATTCGCCTAGTGACCCGAGGAAAGCCACGAAAAACCCATGCGTCCGAAAGGTCGGCCGCGCCAATCGAACCCACGACCTTCCGAATGCTGGCCATGTACGCAACCGACTGAGCTATCCCTCTCGGTAGGGACAAGAAAACTTGGATAGTGTCATATTCAGGATTGGTGGTCAGCCCAATGCCTGGTATAACATTGAAGAAGAAGGGAATAAATGTAGTGATAAAAGGAATGATTGGAAAATTCACCGATCAAATTATCTAACCCAGATTTCGCCTAGCAGCGATCAAGAAAATCCGTGAAAAACCTGCGCTCAGATTGGTAGGCCCGAAGGTTTGAACCCGGGAGCTCCCGAATGCGAGTTGCACCGCACAACAAAATCTTCCAAGACATTTTTATTGACTTTAAATTAAGTTGGCGATCATGGACAATCGTGTAATTGCACGAAGAACGAAGTTACGGTTAATACGACCGCACAAACTACTAAAAATGCCACCTTCAGCAGTTTTAACCACTTAGTTTCCCTTTTATAACTATATTACTAATCAGTATTGTGAACGAACTCCAAGTCTAATAAAATTATCAGATTCGTTCCACGTCAGAAAGGAAAAGAGATTTATTCTTCGTTTATTGCCTTGTCTATCACTACATGATAGTTAGAGAGATTATTTCTTTCCACCCGAAAATTTGATACCGAGATTATACCGGAAATACATGTTTGGAGGCCCCTGAATCTAAATAAAACATTTTTGCAAAGATGTCCGTTTCTGTGTGTGTCTGTGAGCAGCATAACTCAAAAACAAAAAGTCGGATAAATACCAAACCTGATACTTGACTTCAAGACCTTACAAGGATGCGACACGAAGAATTTCAAGAAAATCCCCCAGACTACCCTATATATGGAATCTTTTTCAAAAACTTCTATTTTTTAATAAATGGCATTAACGAGTTTTAATAATATACCGTATATTAAATATACTTACATGACAGATAAGAAGTATATCTGAATTTTCTGGGGATATCATGAGAAGTCTTCTTGCTTTGCAAGGAAACTTTCTAACTGGTAAACGTTAAGGTATAGATGGAAACGCACCACACAGCAATGCGCATCTCCTTAAAACACGCAATTTATTTAAAATAAGCTTTTCGTAGTATAAGCTGTTTCTGAGATATCCGTTATTAAAGGTTCAAATTGCCTACCGTTTTAAATCCCATCGATTTTCAGTTGTTTCTCGCGATTGCATGGAAACAGTACGGAATTTTAAGGCCGCGTATAGCGTCCAGTTCTTAAACATTTGACTATCGCTATTCTCTTTGTATCTATACCAAAATGTGTAATGTAGATATTTCAGCAAAACTTTATTTGCATTGAAATGTACTATATAGAAAAATAATCTTCCCTAAGAATAATAGCCCATATATAAAGATAGAGAACATCATGTGTATGTATTACAAACACTTCTTTTTAGTTAAACAAAACCATAAGTGCATTTCGAGTTCTAATATGGAGATGCTTGTTTTGAAATTCTGCTTACATCTCTAGGTATATTTCTGAAACATTTTGTGTTCAGTGTTACGCATTTTAAAACAGCAAAGCCAGCCACAGCAGTCATTCGAAAATGTTACCGTTTTCAACACATCCTCGAGCGAAATTCCCCCTCTCATTCTGCAAAGTAGGAAAAAAGCCATCCAAATCCCTCAATAACAGTTAGAGAAGCTTCTACATCTACCCATATCCATAAAAACAGCTTTTACATTTCTCTCAACTTCTGCAATCATTTGCAGAGAACTCTGAGGTCGACATAACTACCTTCTCGTCAATATCTTTGCAATTAATGCACAGCTTTGGTCTCTGTCTATCTGCTCTATGCCTCAAGAGTTTTTGTTTTTAATTATTAGTGATATCTCTTTCTCCGCAGGTTCTACAAGCCTTCTTCCATTTTCCTGAATACGTTCAAAAATAATTAATGAAATTTAGGTTTTCTCGCGTATATTATATGTTTATTTCATGATCTAAATCATTTCTTTTTGCTCATGTAAATGGGAAGATTCTAGATAGTCTTTTCAAGTCTTTCAAAACCTCTCTGTCTCTCTCCCCCTCTCTTTCTCTCTCTGTGCTTCTCTCCATTATATTTCCTTGAATTGGACCATTGAATTCTGAAGCGGAGTGGATTCGGAACCGATTCAGGAATGAGGATACTCTAAAGGCGCCCCGCGAGGGGGGCCTCCGGGGGTGAATGAAGGGGTGAAGGGAGACACCGGGCGGCCGGAACCAGGAGTGAGGGCACAGATATGACAGTATCCCTACAGTTTCCAGATTAATTTTAAGTTTTCAGCCAAAGGCCGAGGGTCCAGTAAAGTTCACAGAAAGCATTCTTTTTCCCTTGTCACCTTGCACCGAAACACAAGCGCCGACATATCCATCCTGAAACAGATTAATGGGACGAATTGGCGGGACTGGAAAATCGGGGGATGAAAGAAAATGCTCCAGTACGCCTGACAACACGGGGAGTCCCCCTCCAAAAAACAATGGGTCAGAGCGGGCGGTAGCCGGGGAACAACCCGGGATCTTCCAAATGCGTTATCACCTGAGCCATCCCTCTTGCATTCCTCTCTTTAGTAACACACCCTTAAGATGAGGTTTTCAAAATAACTACTTTCTCTACGACTTAGTTATAATAGGCAGAATAGTATTGCGGCCCACACAGACATTCGAAAGCAATTTTTTCAGGAAAAAGTCTGTGTGCACCCGCATCTCTGTGTGAGCCTGAGAATAACTGAACTCAAAACCAAAACATTAAATGAATATCAAACTTGGTATTTAAGTTGGTATCTTCCGATTATGCGACACGAAGATTTTCAATATATCCCCCATCCCAAGTAATGTTTAATATACCAGATGGCCCAACCGCGCCGTATTTAGCATGTGTAGATAACCATTCATGCATTAAAAGAGTTGCAAAACTCAACGGGGATATGCCAAGTATGCACAGGGGAATGGCACATCAGCGCCCTAAACACTACTACTACCACCACCCCCACCTCTACCGCTATTACTACTACTACTGCTACAGCTATAGCGGTGGTCAGAAACGTCCACATGTATATATGGATAGGGTTGTAACATCGTATCAATCAACAGGAGTAAAACTTCGAACACCTATTCAATGAGCGAAGTCAGAATAACAGCACCGTTAGATAATGATGATAATGATGATGATGATAACAGTAACATTTATAATAGCAGGCGAATAAATGGTTATGAAGCACTGCTTACTCTTATGTTTGTTGCTTATAGTCCGTAATGTTAGACAAGAACAGTGTATACACAACTATAAATAGCTATGGTGTATACGAATAGGTCAAATAATAATATTTTAATTATTTATCATTTAAAAAGTGAGTTCATTCCCTCGAAAATAAAGCCTGTGTGACTGAAGAGGAAAGTATTCTAAGAAATGTTCGAACTATTTTTGTCTATAATCACGAAACATACACTCTAGTGCAAGGGTCTGTTTTTGTTTATCATCACCCTATTGCAAGCCTGGGAAGTGCTTCTCAATGAACGTGATCCGCTCATTCTCTTTGCTGATAAGCAAGAAAAGTAGAACAAGGCTCGGCTGCCCCCGTAGATCATCGGTAGAGCACCTGCTTGCTGTGCGAGAGATCCCAGGTCTGATACCCGTCAAGGGGTAGGAATTTTTCTGTAGCCAAGATTATTCCCTATTCTCCTCAGAGTCTAGAAGTATGAATGTGTGTGTGTGATCCAATGATGAAAGCTTAAAGTTTGCTAGAAAACCAAAGACAAGCTAATATGGGTCAACAACATTGCCTAGGCAATAATTTCAAAGGAAAGGCCGTCGATAATAGCATTGTAATTAGAGCTGGGGTATAAATGGAACTTAAAGAAGTGCGAAGCTCGCTCACACTAATTTGCCAGTTTCCCGCTGACCTGTGTTTACTTGGAATTGCCCCCCATTTTTTTAGCGTATGAAGGGTCATCTACAACCGTCAAATACGTTGAGGTTTGGCCACCTGGTAGAAACATTTTCATTTGTTTTTTATTTTTTAAAATGCCTTTAACGATTTTTATTAAAGCACCAAAAGTAATCCTTCAAGTTTCTGCGAATTTTCCATGAAACACCTTTAATCTGAAGGAGTTTGGTATAATTTGTCTAACTGGTAAACCAGAAGTGCTGGATAAAATGCTTTACATAAAAAATAAATCTCTCCAAACCACACAATTTATTTAAACTATTTTTATTAGCATAAACGATTTCTGAGATATTTGTTGTTGGTTTGAATATTTCCACATTTCATTGCTTTTTGAAGTGCTGTTTCAGTTGTGTTTTGCATGGAATTTCAGAGCAAGCATATAGTAACTTGCTTTTTAAACATTTGTCTACCTCCCAGTACCTTGTATCCCTCTTGTACCTAAGACGAACCGTGTAATGAAACCAATTACGGAAAAGTTTATCTCTCTTAACTTGAAGTAAATATATCTAATACTAAGCTTACATGGCATTATTTTGCGCATAAGGTTGTTATTATGTTACCATTGTGGAATACATAAACGTGCTAGTATATTTTAGTGATGAGATCGTCATACTATGAATGTGAGGTATGCGACCTTAATGGACATGCATGCAGTATTAGATATTTGTAAATCCTTAAATTTAATTATATAGTACACACAGCACTTGACAAGTAAGTTTGTCATGTGCTAAGAATCAGAAGGATTTTCCCATGCTATAAGCAGGGAAAATTTAATGTATAGGGTGGACCATTTAAGTTGACACTGCGCAATATCTCCAAAACTAAGTGATGGAGAAAAACTGCATTTAATAAAAGTTGCTTGATGTTATTGGGAAAAATGTTTGGATGACGCTATGATGGTACTTTTAGGGTCAATTTAATTTTCTAAATGTGAACCTGCATTTGTATGGTGTTTCCTCATTAGAAAATAGTTTATTTTCTGATGAAGAATAAGAGAACAAAATAAAAATGTTGATTCCCAATTACGAAACGTAACTTTACTCCCAAATTACCATCAATGGATGGACTAATCATTCATTGCGCTCTTTTTACACAGACATTCAGTATTTTCGTTGTTATTTACGTTGGTGTAAGAACAATTGCAAAGTGCTTTATACAAATGTTTAGTTTTTTTATGAGAAGTGAGAAATAAAACACGATTAGCCTTCCCCCATAACATCAAGCAACTTTTATTAAAGACATTTCTTTCTACAGTACCTAGTTTTGTAGGTATTGTACAGTATCATCTTAAATGGTCCACAATGTATAGTAAGTGTTTAAGAAATTTTAATATATAACAGTCAGAGTGTGTGTGTGTGTGTGGGTGCGTGTGTGTGTGCGTGTTTTCCTTATAGGCTTCTACACTTCAGCACCGATTTCGATCAAACTTAGCACAGATTACCTTTGACAGGAGGCGAAAATTACTGTCTAGCTTAGAATTCGAAATTCCGTCCCATTACACAATATTAATTATTTATTATTATATTACGCCTGCAAAAGCTCATAAGATCATCTGCGCCCTTTTTTATTTCTTTTACTCTATTTTATTTTACGTCGCTATAACTCCTTGGTCATATCGCGACGGATCTGTTAGTGGATAACTCTTAGAACGATATGTGCTGGACAGTTAGCCTTCTAGGTCTCATCGCTGTAACCTCCCCTTCATCACGTGTCACAGAATATAGCTACCGAAACTTCTGGTTCGTGCTGAGGGTGCCGTCCAGTCCAACCACCGCCCCCATATAAAGGCGGAGAGTTAACCTTCTAGGTCTCATTCCTGGAAATGCCGTCTTGCTTCGTCACGTGCCCACAGAGCCCCGAGTGCATGGCAGCCGAAGGTTCTGCTTTGTGCCTTGCAGATGGCGTTAGGGTGCCGTCCAGTCTAACTGCTTATATTTTCTGTAGATAGATGCCACATCATTAGCTATTACCACTTATTTTTCATTTTACTATTTTCTTAGACTTAAGGTGAAACTTTGGGTCATAGTATTAATTAATATCCATTCCGGTATTTACCTTAGCGACTGAGGAAAAACACGAAAAAAACTAGGACAGATTGGTCGGGATTTGAACATGGGACCTCCGAATGCGAGCCACAGAATTTACCGCCTGAACTATCCGCTCAGTTATCTGTGTCTTTTTCAACGACCATCATAATAGCTCATTTGCAACATAAGATTAATGATTACTTAAAATTTCACGGCCTCATAAAATAATAAAAGAACAGCGTATTCACTATTATTCATTGATCTTCTCTCTGACAGTGTTCATAGAGTAATAAAGCGTTTAAAATGTTCAGGTACTCACTTATTGTAATTTATAGTTACTCATGCTTTGTAAGCAGCGAGTTCTTTTCTCTGTAAGCAGCAAAACAAAAGCTGAGTCACATATAAAATCATATTAGGAGTGGATAACAGCAATAGCATCAAATGAGACAAACCATCACTTCTTCCTTTGTTTTTATCTATCTTTTTTGCGTTTTCTTAGTAGTTTTATGTGTGATGGTTTCTGAGAATAAGCAAAGTTATTTTGACATTACTGAAACTATTATTATTATTTCTTTCAAATATAGATTTTCTCCATAAATAACGACAAGGCATTTCCAATGTGACAGCGTAGAAGTCACTCAGCTGCATTGACAAGAAATCATACACTATGGTGTTTGTGGTTCAACAGTGTTTTTGCACAGAGCATGCTAATTGTTTTAGTTCCTTTGTCCCTTATAGTTTCCTGAGAGTTTTAATTAAATCTTTAAGTGTCTTTTGTACCAATTGTTAAATTCCTGCAAAGAAACGCAAGACTATTGGGTAAGTGCAACCTAGGGCTATATGTTGTGGGGTAAATTGTCAAGTCATGGGTTACCCGGGTATTTCGGCTAGTAATTTATAAAAGATAACAACTTGAAGAGTAATTATTTTATAATTGTATGTTTAACAACTTCACAATTCTATGAAAACGTGGTAAATTCAATTTAACTTCACAACAGCAACATGACCATACCTTGTCATACTAGCCACATGCAGCTATTACGATTTTAAAAGTCGATTCAATATGAACAGCGTTAAAACTGCAAGAAACTTTGAAATAACTGCTTCATATAACATTCACACCTTCTTTTTATTTGCTCTACTATGTGTAGTAAGTACAAGTATTGCATTCCACTAAAAAATTCGATACAGATATTTCACCGAATACATGCTTTGAGGCCCCCTGAATCCAAAACAATGCACTTTTAGGAAAAGGTCCGTATGTGTGAAGGAGCGGTGGGGGGGGGTCTGTGAACACAATAACTCAAAAATCAAAACTAGGACAAATACCAAACTTGGTTTTCAAGTTCAGTATCTTCCAAGAATGATACACGAGGATTTGCAAGAAAATTCACCCTTTACATTGAACATTTTATGAACAATTTGATTTTCTACAATATGGCTCTTAACGATTTTGATAAAAATATTATATGTTTGAATATTTTCATGACAAATGAAATATACATATTGAATTTTCTGAGAAGGTCTTTTGGGGTCATCTTTATTCTGAATGACTTTCGCATAACTGGTAAACCGTAAGAGATAGACAAAATTTTACTGCACAAAAAATATAGATCTCGTTAAAACACACAATTTGCTATATACATTTTCTTCTGTCGAGTGAACCATTTCTGGGACATTCCTTGTTATTTGTTTGAATTTACCAATACTTATAATTTTCCTCAAATACGAATTCGTGTTTTACTTTCTCTACTACGTATAGCAAGTAGGGAAAGTATTGGATTCCACTCAAAACATATATTTCACAGGAAATATATGTTTTGCGGTGAACTAGATGCATATAAAGCATTTTTGGAAACGTGTGTGTGTGTGTGTGTGTGTGTGTGTGTGTGTGTATGTGTGTCTGTGCGTGAACAGCATAACTTAGAAACGAATAGTCGGATAAACACCAAACTTGGTGTTTAGGTCCAGTATCTTCTAGAGATGAGACAAGAAGGTTTTCAAGAAGATCCCCCACCCCAGATTACCCTTTACATTCAAAATGTTTTGGTAAATTTTAATTTTATCAAAAATGGCTCTAACGATTTTGAATAAAATACCATAAGCTTAAGACATTTATATGGCAAATTAATTGTATATTTCGATTTTTCTGGGAATGTCTCCAAAATTATTCTTCATTGTGAACGACTTTTGCATAACTGGTAAACCATAAGCGATAGACAAAATTTTACTACACGAAAAATGTAGCTCGCGTTAAAATACACAATTTATGTCATATACATTTTTTTTGAGTGAACCATTTTCGAGACATTGCTTGCTATTCCCTTAAATTTTCCAATACTTGTACTTTTTCTCAAATGAGAATTCGTTATTCATTTTTTTTGTCCTGGTAATGCAAAGAGAATGGAATGCTCCACATAGCAACCAGCTCATAATATATTTTACTATCGCTTAAAGCCTACCAATTCCCTTTGCACCTACAAGAACATTAGCAATAGGATAGTTTCTGCAAATGTCTATCTCGATTAACATGAAATAGGTGGAGAACAAGTAGATGGAGAATATTGTTAAAAATAATTTGAACAGGAGTAGAGAAATTCATGTGAGTGCACCGTATCAGATTATTACTAATATGAGTTAAGGAAAATATTTAATTAAAATTAACTACATAATGTTTCAAACAATTACAGAAAAATCCGAAGCTCTCTTAAACTTTGAAGCATGTATTGTAAAAAATGTGCTAAATGGAACAGTTCGATAACGAAGCACGCTGAAAGGTTTCTGAGAAAACTGCAGCTGAACTTCAAAACCTCGCTTTACCTTTATTGCATGAACGATGTTAGGAAAACAGCTACTTAGTGTGCTTGAAGGTACATGCATAAGCATTTTTTCGAATTTCATCGATGCATTTGTCTTAAGGCTACTATGGTGTAAATAACGAGAGGTGGGTCAGCCTAATGCAATAAGGTTTGAGACTAGTTCTGTGATTGTATAATCCTGAACAGCCACAGTACTTATCTCAAATTTTTTTCTAAATCAGAGATGGAAGCGAAGTCTAAAATTATTTTCCCATCGAATAGGGTTGTAGCGGTGCAATGCTGCTGAATTTTGTAACATCGTGAAGAATGGAATCCCATTGGTGAAAATGTTCATGAAGAAAGATAATACTATTTCTATGTGTTTATTAATTTTAATAACCGTATGAGGCAGTATTTTTAACACATGAATAATTTAAATTAAATTATATAATATGTCAATTCAGTAACAGCCCGCCTTGAAGCAATATGCATGTAATAATTTGTTAAAATGTTTGTAACAGTCATTGCATATACTTGTATTTTTTTAAACATGTTTAGTAATGTTATGTGAATGCATTACGTAATTTAATAATGTAAGAGCTGTGAGAATAATAAGTTAAAATTTGCCAACAATGAGGTAACAATGAGGTAACCTTGAGGCAATAATGAGTTTGAGAGTTTGAATGCTACTAGTCATGATTAGGGCAGCAATAATGTAAATTTTGAGACAGTTTAAAAATAGCCAATCAACAGCCAGAAAAAGCTTTAGTTAAATGCAGGTATTCTATTGGACTAGGATTAGCCAATCAGAGACTTAAAGCACAGAAGTTTACGGGTTTGGACGGTTGAAATATGTTCAGTTGCCTGCAGACCGTTATAGTAACCGGATGGAAGATGCGTTCTCTAGAGAAATATTATTAGTATTCGTGTGAGACGTAAAATAATTATACGCGATAAAAAAGTGCAAGTATTAAATTAAGGAATCTCACAGCTCTTGGTATCAGAAGTGCTATTTAATTTGTGTCAAGGATTAATAAAAAAAAAGTGAATTAAAACTTAAAATCTGTGTAAACCTACATTCTTGTCGCACCACGCTCTGATTAAGAGAAACGTGTCTCTAAAGCAATACTGACGCAGCCGAGGCAAACATAAACATAAATATTTAAAGAAGCAGTTTAATAACAAAGTTAATATTTTTTTAAACTTGGAGCATAACAACAAAAATACATCTTCAAATCGGCTTTTCATACGAGGCAGCATATTACAAACAGTAAAACTACTTCAAATTGACGTCCATACGAGGAGCTAAATAAATAAATTACGTAAATTATAAACCACTTCAAATTGACGCCCAAAGCATAGTGCAAACGATAACTCAACAACAAAATACCATTTCAAATTGCCTTGCCAAGCGTGGGGTTAACATCAAAACATAAACAATAATACAACTTCGTCTTTTGAATTATTTGCATTCATATGCAAGGATAATAAAGTAATTCATTAATTAACCCACTTAATAGTTTTGTAATTATGAACTAAACGCCACTAAACCAGAAAGAACATAGTTTGTTGGCAGTGGTATATTAGAAACTTGCCAATCAGGTGGCTAGATTTACGCAAGAAGGTGACGTTTGAAGAGGGCGGAGTTACACATTGCATTACAATCTAAATCTCCCTTTTCCTTTACGGAACATATTTTTTGTTGGTAACTGTACAAAGTAGTCGTGATTGAAGAAAGCATAAGTATCAGGTACAGCTATTATCCTGCAGTGTGCAGAGCGGAACAATATTCAAATCCCTGAGCAAGCGTTTAATAAAAGTTCTGCACGAAACAAAGAAATACCCTTCGGGGTTGAACTGTTTGCTTTAGAAAATGGACACAAGGCTTTACAGCCAGTGGCACACCATTTTTTACCATATCCTGCAGAATAGTGTTGTTGTCAGCTTAAGCGAACAGCAAAATCTGGAAACGCTCTTGAGCGGGGGAGGGGGAGAATTGTGAAGTGCAGGTTGTGAGAGTTTTAAATGGGTTTACTTAATCCCTGGGCTAAAGGCGTCCAGTTTGTCTACATTACTTCGGGATGAGGAAAATGCATCAACTATGACGAAACAGCATATGACGTAACTTTAGTTGACGAATTCAGTAGTACACATAAAGTAAATATAACATTTCACAATCACGTGACTTCCTCTACAATTGTTTTTCGTCTACAATTATATTATAACACATCACAATTACGTTACCAATTATTTTCATAGTTAGTCTACACATTAATAATACAAGCATTTATTTTTCTATCTTCCTCTGAATCAATATAAATATTAATATGATTCTTAATGAATATAATTATTTCTTATACATACTTTCACTGTATATTTTCTTTTCGAAACACAGAAATGACAGCGAACATATTCGTATGTCAACTTTAATATTACTATTGTAGCTTCTCGTGAGAAACAAAAGAACCGTCATTAACATTTAAATTTACTGCTACATTACTGAAAAATTAAAATAAAAAAGATGGATGCTATGGAAATAGCTAATGCAAAAATGAGGTTACTTAATAAACTATGTCTCTTAATGGGGTTCGTTGATTTTCGCAAATTTTTAGTCCAGAGACGTAATTCGTTTGAACACAATGGCTTTTGCTATTGGTATTAATGTTATAATGTTTCTCTGGTGTCTGTTTAATACTCTCGGAAATAAACACTTAAAATATTGATTTCTTATATATTTTCATATAATTGTATAATTTTATTTGCACGCATATAATGTAACGCAGGGATATTCTTTTTAAAACTCTGTGTATGAAGTATCTTAAACATTTAATAAAGTGTATTTTCAGATACTCATTTTTAGTATTTAGACGGCGCATTATATATTTTAATTTATAAAATAATTATCCAAATTCGAGCTATATACCTTCTCAAACCATAACTGCAGAACATCTAATCAAAGTTTCTGTTTCTTTGCATATACATTACAGCACATGTGAGTAAACGTAATGAAATAAAATAAGTATGGATAAATAATTTTAAAAATTAGTTAATAGGCATGTAATGTTGCAGACATTAAAATATGACGAAATGAAGATTTTGGGTACATACAAACTTCACTCGTCGTAGAGATTAAAATTTGCCCAACGGATGGATGCAAGATTTCTGGTAATTGTTCATAAAATGGGTTTCATTTCGGAAAAGTAGCCAAATTTTCACCCTTATCCACTCTTTAAGATCTATACGTTATATTTCCGAATCATGCACAATGCAATCGCAGTGGAGTTCTTCGGCTTCTTATTTAAAGTTCAAGATATATATTTTATTTGTTCTATTACATTTCAGCAACAGAAAAACAAAATTGGGATTGGTAACACACCTGGTCATGTTATCGCCCTCTCTAGCTACCTTGGATGGGCATGCCCCTCCTACTCTGGCTCTGAGTCGTTATTTAAGCACCACACGCCATAATTTCGCCTAGCCCATGTTTTATTTTATTTTATTTTCACAAAATTATCTATCACAACACTGTTGTAACTTTCCAACTGTGGAGGCAGCATTAAAGTCACAAGAACATTGCAACAAAAATGCTGTGTTTGTAGACTGCTGTGACAGGCCACTCAAAGTGCAAGGTGCAGCTGGTGTGAAAACAAATGATTGCATATAACTAGCGATAGCATTTCACACACATGGGTTGTTATCATGAGATATCTTCCAAAGGTTAAATCACACTTTTTGGTGAGTACATATTTCTTAGCATTCACTCCCCCATCTATCTCTTCAAGGTAAAAGCTTTCGTGCTGGTGGATTTTCATAATAAAAATGAGGCTTTAATGTTTTTACAGGGAGGCCAACCGCATATCATTTTGAAATTCTGCTCTTTAACATACCTCATGCTGATCTCGAATAAGGATTTTAGTTTTTGCGTTATCACGATGTAAACAACCTCCTATTACATATTTCTACATTAAAACTGCTGCATTCACAACAGTGACGTGATACTTGTTTCCTGCGTGTCAGTTCACTTCCTCTTTAAGACACATGATTGGATAACTCAGTAGCTAATAGCAAGGAACAAGTACAGTGGGGGAAATTCCTGAGTATTCGCGCACTCCATAGACGGAGGGATTTTAGTAAGTTGTTACACTATCGTATCTAAAGCTATATTTCAATGTATATAAAACCATTTTACAGAAATTAATTATTAAAAATATTTTCCTGTAAACAGTAAGTTGGAGTGGGAGTAAGACAATGCAAAGTTTTGCTTTACATCGTTAAAACGGTCTAAATTAAATGTGAAGTTTGCTATTCGTTCGCAGGCGCACGTACATAAACACACAAAAAAATCTGATGTGTTACGCTCACATGACTTTCTCTACTCTTGTACAAACTATTCTTACCAACTCTTATTCTCCATCTATTTCATAATAATCGAGATAAACATTTGCAGAAACTATCTTTTGACATGCAAAGAGAATTACATTTTACACATAGCGACCAGTTGTAAAAATATTTGACTATCGCTTTAGGCGTACTATGTTCCCCTTGTTTTGTATTTGCAAGGGCAATATAGAAATACAGTAGCTTTTAAGCATAGACATATCTCTTAATAGCTGTTGCTAGGTGCAGCACCATTCTCCTTGCCACAAATTAACACTCCTTGCATATTCAAGACAAAAAAAATGAATACAAATTCCCATTTGAGAAAATAAGTATTGAAAAATTTAAGGGAATAACAAGCAATATCTCGAAAATGGTTCACTCATCAAAAAAAAAGTTTGACATAAATTGTCTATTTTAATGCGATCTAAATTTTCTGTATTGTAAAATTTTGTCTATCTCTTATGGTTTACCAGTTATGCAAAAGTCGTTCACAATGAAGAATACTTTTGGAGACATTCCCAGAAAATACAAGTTATGCATTTTATTTGTCATGAAAATATCTTAAACATGTGATATTTTAATCAAAATCGTTAGAGCCATTTTCGAGAAAATTAAAATTTTCGAAAAATGTTTCATGTAAAGGTAATCTGGGGTGGGGGTATTTTCTTGAAAACCTTCGTGTTGCATCTCTGGAAGATACTGAACCTAAATACCAACATTGGTGTTTATCCGACTGTTCGTTTCTGAGTAATACTGTTCACAGACACACACACACACATACATACATACATACACACAGAAACACATAGGGACATGTGTTCGAAAATACTTGATTTGGATTCAGGGGGTGTCAAAACATATATTTACGGTGAAATCTCGGTATGAAATCTTGGTGTGGAATACAATACTTCCCCCACTTACTATACGTATTAGAGAAAGTAATACACAGGGAGAAAAAAACAACAAAGTTTTTATAAAAGTACCTTTTTGGATTCAGGGTAATATCTCCAACTGAATATTTACAGTGAAATCGGGGATCTGCAAATTTGTGTGTTGTGTGATATTTTCTTTTCAGTAGGAAAGAGCTAGAGAAAATAAATCACATTCTTTCTCCACCCGTTATGGTTCATTTGTATCCTTCTGCCAGGCTAATCTTAAAAAAGTTATTTTTCTGTCTACTTCATTTTACAGATATTGCTTAATTGCACATTTTATTTTAGGTACAAAAAGAATATAGGGGGCTGAGAATATACGGACTGAAGGGATAATTAAAAGTTGGCGTTGAAATTACACTCTACTTCGTATAGTAAGTAGAGCAAGTATTGTAATCCACCCAAAAATTCATATCGAGATTTCACGTGAAATATACGTTTTGAGATCCCCTGAATCCAAAAAAGGCATTTTTGAAAACATGCCCGTGTGTGTGTCTGTGAACAGCATAACTCAGAAACGAACAGTCGGATAAACACCAAACTTGGTATTTAGGTTCAGTATCTTCTAGAGATGCGACACAAAGGTTTTCAAGAAAATTTCTCCACCCCAGATTACCTTTCACATGGAACATTTATCGAAAATTTTAATTGTCTCAAAAATGGCTCTAACGATTTTGATTAAAATATCATATGTTTAAGCTATTTTCATGACAAAATGTATATCTTGAATTTTGTGGGGATATCTCCAAGAGTATTCTTCATTGTGAACGACTTTTGCATAACTGGTAAACCATAAAACATAGACAAAATTTTGCTACACCAAAAATGTAGATCGTGTTAAAATACACAATTTATGTCATATTCCTTTGTTTTTGATGAGTTAACTATTTTCGAGATATTGCTTGTTATACCCTTAAATTTTTCATTACTTATTTTCTTAAATGGGAATTCGTTATTCCTTTTTTTTTGTCTTGGATATGCTAAGAGTATTAATCTGTGGCAAAAATAATGGTGCTGCACCTAGCAAACAGCTATTAAGAGAATTGTATGTGCTTAAAGGCTACTGTATTTCTATATTGCCCTTGTAAATATATATTCCCCTTACATCTACAAGAAAATTAGCAATAAGATAGAGTCTGCAAATGTTTATCTCGATTAACATGAAGTAGATGGAGAATAAGCATTTGTAAAAATAGTTTGTACAAGAGTAGAGAAACTCATGCGAGTGTAACACATCAGATTTTTTTCTAATGCTTCCGATGTGGGCCGGGTCATAAAGTTGAATGATTCCTGCGTTTCGCTCCACTTGTGTCTACCTTCTTTTAGAAGTACAGTCGGTGCCAAAAACCTGCCGATATGAGGAACCGCGGTTTAAGGTAGCAATAAATAATTAATATGCCTCTTCCGCGCCTTCCTTCCCTCATTCGGTTACAGAGGTTACTGCTTGAATACCGAACCAATAAGACCCGGACTCATTCATGGTCTAGTATTGACAGTCTTTGTGAGGCATAGTGTTTCAGCTATTCAGGCGACATATATCGCCCAGCTAGGCTCGACTTTCTTCATTGGGTAATGGTAGCGTATCGAACTTCAAATAAAACCAATTAGAGGCAGGCGCGGAACACAAATGTTGAGATTCTGCCAACGTTGAAGAAGGGAAAACACTAAAAGTAACCAAAAGCATCGGGCCCCCGCTTCTTCTTCTTCTTCTTCTTCTTCTTTTTATTATTTGCACTCGACTGTATATATAAATAGGGCTACGACAAATTGCCGTTAATCTATATATAATGGCCGCAAAAACCTACACAACTACGTTTTTGTCTATTTATTACAATTTTGTAGTAGGATGGGTTTTATGCCCAAGCACTGTGACCTTAAAGATCTGTTGCGCATCCCCCCTTTCATCAGTTAAGTAGTTTGTTGCTCGTTATGAACATAACCAGACTGCTAACTGAGGCTTTCGATAGCTAATCTATCTTTGGAAAGTGATTGCCAAAAATACTTGCTCTTTGATTCGCAAGAGCAGGGCAATCACATAGCAGATGAGTAACAGTCTCATCTCCTTCTAGGCATCTACTACAGATAGGGTTGTTGGACAATCCCATTCTGTATAGATTAAACTTTAGGGCTCAGTGTCCTGTAATGAATCCATGTTACCCATGCAAGCCTTCTTCTACCAAGACCGCCCAGGTACTTTGTCCAGCTGTTATCCAGGTCTACAATAAACAACTTGGAATGTCTGTAACCCTCAATGGAATTCCAGTAGTTCTTGTGTTCTGCTTGAGCTCAGCACTTAATAGCGTGTTTCACTGGTCTTTACGACACCCCCCCCCCAGTACAGACTTCGCTGCCAATCTTGGCTGCTTCATCTGCTTTCTCATTGCCTGGTATACCTGTGTGTCCTGGTATTCACATAAGTTGAACGTTATTGCGTTCAGCCAGTGTCATTAAGGATTCCCGGCATTCTGAGCCGAGCTTTATCTATTACGGTTTACTGATTGTCCAAATTTATATAAAATTAACTAAATGAATAAATATGTTTTTGGAATAAAATTCGTTTACCATCATTTTCGAAAAAAAACATTAGTAATAAAATATTCTACATGAAAAGATTAGTTTGGAGTGGAGGTAATTTCTTAAAATCTTCGTGTGGCAGAAGATGATTTAAATAGTACTACTTCATTTTATTATTATTATCATTTATTATTATTATTATTATTATTATTATTATTATTATTATAATATTCCTCTTCAAGGTTAGGCTATGAAGCCCGTTTCGAAGCAAAGACATCTTTCCATCTGGCTTTGGGTCGCCCTGTTGAAGAGCTTCTGGTTTGTTTTGCTATGCTGTGGTCATTCATCCCTTCTAAGTGTTGAAACCACAGCCATTTGATGTGTGTTTCCTCTAATATATATAATATATATATTTTATATATATATTATATACATACTATATATATAATTCTTCCCGAATTTGTGTGTAGGACACATTTAAAGTGTACCCTAGTATTCGTCTAAGAAAGTGCACTCGGATGTCTCTAATCTCCTTTTAGATAATCTATTTAGGATCCAATTTTCACAACCATGTAAATGTAAAGGCACTACCAGACCTTGCTAATAATTCTATCTATTCTGGCTTAATTTCTCAGTGAAATTTAAACTCTTAGTTAGGTATTTGTCAAAAAATTTGTTTTTGATTTAAGGGGACAAGGTACTCTGAAATGGTCAAAAATCACATTTTTTGTTTTAGGTACTAATAACATTTCTATTATATTCAGATTCAACGAATATATACTTTTGGGGTTTAGGAGGTTTTTAAAACATTTAAGTACCATTTAAATGCTAGTCTGCATTCCTTTAAAGCAGTCATACATACAGTGGGGCGTTTTGGGAACTTTTTGTATCTTTCATCAACAAACAACTATATCATGCTCAGCAAGCAGTTCAGCAATTAACAAAAGAGGCCAGGACCTAGAGAAGGCGATCAAAAAACCTGAAGCAATTCAGGAATGAAGGTGCAGATGATTATGGCCCTAGAATGTACTGAAGGTGCCAGAATTGTAATGTTCAAAATTTAAATTCAGTTTTCTCAAAACAACATTTTTGGATACTTAAGTACATTTTTCTCAAAGTATGAGAAGTGGAGAGCTGAAATTTTCAGTACATGTATACAACACATAGGTAAACTTTGTTAATCACAATAATAATTTTATAATGTATATTAGTGACATTAAGAAAGAAACAACGTTGCAAATTTCCACATATTTGCGTTTTTGACTTTACAAATATATTTTTTTTAATTTCTAGTGAACTGATATACACAACTAAATAATTGAGCTTCAAAAGATAGCTGATACTAAGAATAAGTAATATTGCTAGCAGTATCAAAAAGATACATGAATTCACATGTTTTAATAGAAAATTGTATTGCTTTTCTGCTGAATGAAATAATCTTTACGGACTGAAACTGCATAAGTTATCAATGCAAACGACCACTTGAAATAATTGCCATTTGTAGAATTTGTAGAATAATTTATAGAAATTTTAGGAAAAGCTATTGAGAACCTTAAGAGCAGTGGTAATTTAACAAACTTAAGGTGTAATTTCCACGTGTTCAGATTACCTTGTCCCCTCAAGCTGACCACACAGGATTTTTTGGGATTTCAGAGACCTCAAAGCATGCATTTCCGTTGAAATTGCACATCAAATTTTGGGGTGATATTATTTGGTAAAGGAATGAACCAAAAGGAAATTATTACCATAGGTTTCTAGCTTCTGCACATGCAGAAAAAGGTTATTGAAGGGTTTAAAAAATGCGGCTGTCCAAGAGCTAAAAGAAATTGACATCTGATCAGAAACTCAGTTGACAGCTGACGTTTGAGGGCTGGAATGGACATTTTGAAAGATTTATTATGGTATATACCCTCTTTCATACAAAGTCAGAGAACAGAGTAGAAATGTAACGGTTCATCGCCTCTTTCAGAGCGGAATGCAACTGTCGAATATTCGCTTCTGAATTTCGACATACTGCCAGAAATAAAAATGAAGATGGAGAAGAATGTTCTGTTCTATAACGTATCATGTCGCACCAACTATGATCCTAAATCTGTTATTTATTGAGAGTCCATCATATGCCTTGATCAGGCAGAGAGGTTTTAGTTATAAATGTACCGAAGTTGGTGGCGAGGGAAGGTGGAAGCGACTGCGACCTTGCAGTGTTCTCTGCAAACAAATATAAGCAGTTGAAACCACTACAACCTTCTTTGAAAGCAAATTGATCAGGATTCGGCAGTATTGGAAGAAAATAATGCAGATATGTCTAGCTATTGGTAGTGTACATTAAAGTTAATTAAAGTTACTTCATTATTTAATTAAGTTAATAATGTGCAGAAATGTGAGTTACATCACGGATTTTAAAATGTCCAATAATGCATTTTCGAAATACACTGAACATAAATCGCATGTGGTTAAAACGTAGATAATTGTTATATGTTGAAAAATACCTTCCATATCACCAGATGTAGTAGGAGCAAATAAAAGGTCGAAACATAAGACTATCTTGATATTCCCTGCCTCAGTAATGTGTCCCCCGTTTTATACATTTCTACGTACTCTGAAGTTTTCTCTAGAATACTTTTAAGTTTATTTGTCACCCTTTCTTTAAAGTTCCAGACTTATGCTATACTAAGTGTTTCTGAAACTCATTCTATTGCCTCAAGAGCATCTGGTATTTTAGTGTTTATGCCTGCAAATACATCTGTTATTGAAGTTGCAATATTACGAAATAATTCTCAACATATAAAAAATCTTAAAACAAAGCTTGTTGAAATTATTTCCTTCACTGAACGTATAACAGCATTTTTTTCTGGTCTAAAATGCCAATTACATACACAACTTTGTTGTAATATTTAGCTTAGTATACTAAAGCCTGTAGCCATGTCTCTCACCAAGTTCGAATTGGTTGTACAGTCAGGGGAATTCCACTTAAATATTTTGATTCTTGAGGGTGCTTTGCGAAATATTTCTTCACCTTGGCTATAAAAGTATCAACATCCGGAAAACAGGCTCTTAATTTCTTCCGTAATGACCATGTACAAAGAGCGCCAAAGAAAACCTCACTCCATCTAACTTCTGTCACATTATTTCGTTGTACCTGGCCTTGCAAAGCCATGGCCAATTCATTGGTTGCTTTAGGCCACGGTGTAAGGGTGCGCCAGTCCTTCTGCTGAATAGTTACACCAATAACCACAACAAAAGTTACAAAATGATGTAGAAACGAAATATATGTTTACGCTCACAATCGTATTGGCTAAAGGATAAAGAGGTAGAGTGAGTGCATTCAGTTTGTTATTCAGACTTATTATCGTGATTGGTAGCCCATATCTTATCGGCTAGTGCAGCACACGCCTTTGTGGAGTTAAAAGCTAAGGGAAAAACTTGATGAGTGCCCAGGCTAGCGAAGAGCAGAATGTGCAGTATGAGAACATTTTCAGGTGGTGCAAATTAAAGCTTGAATGATTTTCATTAAAAAAATAGCAAGGCAGCACTTTATAACAAAAACTAAACATAACTGTATTCTCACAGTGATATCAATGATTGTTGCTGCATAAAAGCAAACATAACTAAATAATAAATAAATAAATAAATAAAGCAGCATGTTTCCGTTTAATTCAAACTATAATTAGTTAACATACCTTTACTAACATATTGCTGACCATAGGAATACAACAGGATTATAGACAAAAATACAACCCAATTTTATTGCCATAATACGACGAGTATGTAGACCTCATCCCCACTTTTCTAGAATATTTTTGTCCAGTAATTTACTATAAAACACTTCTATGCACTGCCGTTGCAATTGCTGTAACAAGGAGACCAACCTCCCTCCCATATACCGACAATACGTCCACGAGTAATTTCGCTAGTATACGGCATGACTGGCTCTGAGATAATAAACATGTTTTGGTTTCAATAACACCAGAAAAAGCAAAGGCATCAACCTCCCCTTTTCCCCCTGTGTTGTAACGCCGCCACGCTCTGCGATAGGTAAGCTGAAGGACACGCCTCAAAAGACCCCAGAAAACAATAAAGAATTCGACGAAAATTTTCTTTGGCGCTCTGTGTACTAGGCAGATTTAATGTATTAATGTTGCGTAATGTTTAACATGGTATTTTAAACGTCCTTTGAGCTCTATGTAACATACGTTACAT
This sequence comes from Deroplatys truncata, assembly GCA_030765065.1. Classification (NCBI taxonomy): domain Eukaryota; kingdom Metazoa; phylum Arthropoda; class Insecta; order Mantodea; family Mantidae; genus Deroplatys; species Deroplatys truncata. Next base: position 165,164,699 of record CM060980.1, read on the forward strand.
CTGATGCTTTCGCCATTTTTTCTGTAGTTTTCACTACCAAATTCCGCCACATATGATGCTAATTGTGATGACTGTTTGATGTGCGATTCCTGTTTACTTTAGGCATGTTGCCGCAGTTCTCCACTGGTTTGTATACAGCGAATAAACGGAACAGTCGCAACATAACCGGGTGTTGTAAAGGGGGGAGGAGGAGGCGTGTGTTCGTCACAGTACGTGCCGTCACCTATACTCCATGAGGTAACACGATTGCTCTGTTTACTTACTAAAACCCCTCTGCCTGGCCATAATTACCTTTCAAAATGCTTAATTATTCCAAACAGTGCTTATATTTCAAGGTTTTTCTTGTTCTACTCTTGCCTATAATAAGTAGAGGTAGCATTATATTCCACCCAAAATGAAGATAGTAGATTGCATCGGAAATAAACGTTTCGAGGCTCTCTAAACCAAAAACTAAATCAAGGCAAAGAAACAAAAGCACTCTTACTCGTGGAAAAATGTATCTATGTTGTGTGTTAGTTTGTGTGTAGGGGATGGAAAAATATGAATGGCTGAAAAATACAAATTCGGTTATGATATTTTATTATTTATTTATATTTTATATGATGTATTATTGATTACTTAAAAAATTAGGTTGGTAATGAACATCTGACATTGAATACCTTAAAGAGTATGAAATTTCAATTAAACTAATTAAATCAATAAACCTAGGTTTAATAGGTACCACAGCAGCGGCCCAAATTAACAGCAATATAAGTGACTTTTTCCAGTACCAAATACAGTCAAATAAGGTGACACTTTCTCGGCTATACTATGTAATATAGTAATTAAAGCATAGATTTAAGCTAATGGAAGTGCAAGGGAACAACTGTAATGTCCTGAAACACTAATAAACGCAAACGTAAATACATACACTATGTGATCTAAAGTATCCGGACACCCGCACAAACATACGTTTTTCATCTTAGGTGCAATGTGCTGCCACCTACTGCCTGGTACTCATTATCCGCGTCCTCAGTAGTCATTAGACATTGTGAAACAGCATAATGGGACACTCCGTGGAACTCAAGGACTTCAAAATTCGTCAGGTGATTGTGTCACTTGTCTCAGAAGTCTGTACGCGAGATTTCCACACTCCTAAACATCCCTAGGTCCACTGTTTCTGATGTGATAGTGAAGTGGAAACGTGAAGGGACATGGACAGCACAAAGGCGTACAGGCCGACCTCGTCTGTTGACTGACAGAAACCGCCGACGTTTGAAGAGGGTCGTAAAGAGTAATAGGCACACATCTATCCAGACCATCACATAGGAATTACAAACTGCATCAGGATCCACTCCAAGTAGGTACTATGACAGGCGTGAGGTGAGAAACCTTGGATTCCATGGTATAGCGGCTGCTCATAAGCCACACATCACGCAGGAAAATGCCAAACGACGCTTCACTTGGTGTAAGTAGAGTTAACATTACACGATTGAACAGTGGCAAAACGTTGTGTGGAGTGACGAATCACGGTACACGATGTGGTGATCCGATGGCAGAGTGTTGGCGAATGCCCGGTGAACGACATCTGGCGGCGCGTGTAGTGCCAACAGTGAAATTCGAAGTTGGTGGTGTTATGGTGTGGTCGTGTTTTTCCTGGAGGGAGCTTGCACCCCTTGTTGTGTTGCGTGGCACGATCACAGCGCAGACTTACATTGATATTTTAAGCACCTTCTCGCTTCCCACTGTTGAAGAAAAATTTGGGGATGGCGATTGCATCTTTCAACACAATCAAGCACCTGTTTATACTGCACGGGCTGTGGCGGAGTGGGTACACGAGACAATAACATCCCTGTAATGGACTGACCTGCACAGAGTCCTGACTTGAATCCTATAGAACATCTTTGGGATGTTTTGGAACGCAGACTTCGTGCCAGGCCTCCGCACTCCGTGAAGAATGGGCTGCAATTCCCCAAGAAACCTTCCAGCACCTGATTTAAAGTATGCCTGCGAGAGTGAACACTGTCATCATGGCTAAGGGTGGGCCAACACCATATTGCCTTCCAACATTACCGATGGACGGCGCCACGAACTTGTACGTCATTTTCAGCCAGGTGTCCGGATACTTTTGATCACGTAATGTATGTAAATGGAAAAATACAAGCTTTGAACGAAAGATGTATGAAACTGAAAAATTCATCAAGAAAATTTGTTTAAGATAAATGAGAATACAACTAATGTTTAAAATTCAGTAAACAAAATGGCAGGTCCCTAACTGGATCAATACCAATGTGCGACAGAATCAATAACTGGTTTTAAACTCCCTGGAAGGAAGTAAACCGAAACACTTCATTGGTATAAGAAACTAAGGGAAGCATTTCGAATGGAAACACAGACTACAATGCAAATGGTGTCTAAAAATAAAACTCAGATTAAATTAGACGCCCATTAATCCAATTGGTACATGTACATGTGAAACAAGGGTGCTTAAAGAGGCTGTTAAGGAACAAACTGTTAATTTTCGAAAGGAAAATTCTGAGGAGGGCTTTTGGCCCAACTAAAGAAGGAAATAACAATTGGCTAATTAAAACAAATGTAGAAGTAGGCACATTTGCACGCATCGAGGAAACAACCGAGAGTTCACGCACTGAATGTCACAAACCTATTCTCACCCTTTGTAAGCAGTCCGAGCACATGATCACGACAAAGACCAGACGTTTCTCGAGCCAACTTATAAAATCCAACAGTGTTAGATGTGAGTGTTCGTGCACAGGTCGTGTGAGGACTAAATCGAGCATTTCGTACTTGCCTATCAAAGCTTCTTAAATGCCATCACATACTGAGATACATGATAAAGTATGGGACGCGAAACATATATTCCGGAGTTCCATAAGGATCCCCAATTCTTCATACCCGGAGGAAGTCGATGGATTTTTTTTCAGGAGTAAAGCTCCTTAGCATGGCTTCCTTTGGAACAGAAATAAAGATGTTGATCTAGAGTCGTAGATTTACGGCACGTAAAGAACCTCAAGCGTAATAAAGAGGCCTTGGTAAAATTTCCGGTATTTCACGACCAATATTAGAATGGGACGCTAAGAACCATAGTAGTTTTAAGAGCGTCCTAAATGAGACTCGATTTATTTTAATCTCCAGTTGGTAGGAGTATCGTTTCCTATTTTATTTTGCTTGGAAGATCGTAGTTTGCTATTTGTATCACAGTTTTTAATATCTTTAGTTTTTCCAAGCAAATAAGTTAACTAGTTTGACTTAGTCTAAAGAAATTATAATATGCCGTTGGATCTTCTGTTCTATTTACAAAAGGAACTAGAGGACCCCAATATATTACGCCCTTAAGTTCCTTACCCACGCTTTTCATCTTCTCTTACGATTCTTTAGAACTGAACACAATTCCTTGAACATTAGTCACAGTAACAACACCTTCTTCTAAGAGTGACTCCATGTTGACTAATGGTCGAGTTTTCTTGAACCTATGCAACTTTTCACGCACGCACTCTTATGCCACTTTTCTCGGCCCAGTTTAGAGGCGAAAACTCGCGAACATCCGTGAAAATGTGCCTTAAATGAATTAATTAAGAACCAAAATATTACCTTTTTGTGAAAGTAATTAGGCTGAACTACTTTGGGCATACACACAGATGAATGAGCAGAGATTGGTTAAAACCTTTATAGATGTAAGCTAGCTGAAAGAACGACGTCGTTGACGACACGCGAAGAATGTGACTAAAGTACTGAAGGATTCTACTGAAAGGAGTTGAAGGAAATTGTTGAGAAGACCAAAACATTAAAATATGACGTTGCAGTGCCTTAGAAAAACAATAAGCAGAATGAAATTCTGTATGCCAGTTCACAAAAAGGCTTTATCTTCTTGGAAGTGATGCCTTTTTCACCATATGAGTGTGAACAAAAGTTTTAAAACGGATGGGACAGGCAGATTGTGTTTTAATAAGAGCATCACGCAGTAAGCTTCCAACTGTCTTTATATTACAAAGTTAATTACCCTTCGTGTCGGAAGATAAATGGTTTTTACCTGTCACCCACAATGCTTTTCCGAGAATCTGCTGCTTTATCATTCCTATAAAGTCATCTCGGTGTAGTCTGTTAGGCCCTGGATGGCTGCGGGAACAGATTCGATTCTTACTTGAGTTAAATCTGGGACATTACACGTCGACAACTTGTGGGAACACGAAGAATGAGGACTTCATTTCATTAAATCGGCTCTGCACCTGGTGCTTTATCTCGATTAAAATGAAGTAGACAGGAAAATACACTTTGGTTATAATAATTTGTACACTCAATAATAAACGATAGAGGATAGAGAAAGTCATGTGTATTAAACACATATGAGGAGGCTGAAACATAGTCAAATGTTTAAAATGTTCGCCGCTGTATGTTGGCTTTGAAATTCATGCTGTTAGCATGACCACAGGAAATAAAGAATGCCAACTTAGCACTTCAAAACAGAACAAAGTATGAGAAAACTCAAACAATAACGAATAATATCCAGTGAAGGTTTTATGGCACAAAAATTATTTTGAAATAAATTTTGTGACTTTCTTAGTCTTTCCTGTTTATAAACATGCTCACAAGCTTGGCAGAACAAAATGAAGTTCAACTCATCTGGGTACCAGGTCACATTGGCATAGAGGAAAATGAAAAGCTGTTGAACTTGCAAGACAAGGAACAACTTCACAATTTACTGGTCCAGAGCCGGCTCTAGGAACATCTCGGTGTTTAGTAAGAGGGGCTTTTAAGGACTGGTCCAAAGTATAACTTCATAAAACCTAGCTTAAATGTCCAGGAAGCAAACATAGTAAATTATTTATTAGAAAACCATGTAAAAAGAACACAAAGCTAGCTTAAATGTAACAGACTTCAGCTAAGAACAATTATTGCATTTCTCATAGAACATGCTCATGTAAAAAAGCATCTTAACACGATGAGAGTGTTTCAGGGTAACTTTGATTGAATACTGTGCAAGAAAGAAAGTGAGGCTCACAGGAGATATATTGCTTTCAGGAAAATGTTTTTATAACCAGAAAATTTTGAAACCATACCTGTTATGAGAATGTATTTCTTGGTAAAGGGTACAGGCAAAATGAATTGGCTTTAAAATGATACAGGTAGCACAGTAAGTCCGATACACTGAAATCTGTATCGTATGAGATAAGACAAGGCAATTAGTGCTTGTTTATCTATGACTTAAAGTTTTACCAAAAGCATAAAAAATTCATTCAACTTGAAGAGAATTTCACCGACTATTCGCAAAAACATTTAATATATAGATTTTATTTCTCATACAAATATGTAAATATATGGCATTTTAATCAGAATATTCGCACTTTTTAATAAAATCAAACTTGACCTAATGGTTCCCTTGTAAAGCATAGTTTGTGTGAGGGGATCTGAAAACTTTCGTGTCGCATCCTTAGAAGAAGATGAATTTAAAAGGTCATCGAACAATTCATTCTAAGTTATTCTGTTCACACACACACACACACACACACACACACACACATACACACAAGGGTTTTTCTAAAAACGCTTTCTTTATCCAGGAAAACAAGAGGTACATACAAGAAAAGAGAAGGGGCAATAAGAAGATGTAATACACAGGATGAATCAACCATTCCAAGGTTTCCATAACTATGCAGTCTATGGATTATAATAGCCCATACCTATGCTTTTTGTAAAAAGATCTGATGTGAAACATTCACATGACCTACTCTACCCTCTTTTGCTTATTAGTGGGTCTACAAATATTCTTAATAAAGCTTATTTCTCTGTCTACTACATTTTAATACAAATAAACCTTTTCAGAAATAGTTACATTACACATTTAGTTATATATATATTTTATTTATTCATTTATATATCATACTGTTTCCATGTAATCGCGAGAAAAAACTGAATGTTCACAGGACTTGAGAGAATGGTCAAGAAATGAAGAATTCGAATCTTTAATAACGCATATGTCGGATGTGGCTAATGCCACAGAAAAGTATTTTAAATAAATTGTGTGTTTTAAAGATATATACATATTTTGTGTGGCACGTTTTCGGCTATCGCATAACGTTTACTAGTTATACAAGATTATGCAAAATTCCTTTAAATGAAGGGGTCTTCCTAGGCTATGCCCAAAAAATTCAGGATATACATTATATTTGTCATATACATATCTTTAATGCATAGGATTTTAATCAAAATCGTTAGTTTCTAGAAAGTCAAAATCTTCGAAAACGTTTCATATAAAGGGTAGCTGGAGGATTTTCTTGAAAATATTGTGTTGTATTCTTAGAAGATACCTAACTCAAATACCAAGTTTCGTATTTATCCAACATTTCCCAACTTTGAGGCAGTATTTTTAACACTTGAATAATTTCAATTAAATTATATAATATGTAAATCCATTAACAGCCCGTCTTAAAAAATATGTATGTAATAATTTTTAAAATGTATGTAACAGTCGTTGCAAATGCTTATATTATTGTAAACACGTTCAATAATGTTATGTAAATGCATTACGCAATTTAATAATGTAAGAACTGTGAGAATAATAAGTTTAAAGTTGCTAACAATGAGGTAACAATGAGGTAACCTTGAGGCAATAATGAGTTTGAGAGTTTGAAAGCTACCAGTCATTATTAGAGCAACGATAATGTAAATTTTGTGACAGTTTAAAAATAGCCAATCAAGATCCAGAAATAGCTTTAATTAAATGCAAGTATTCTATTGGACTAGGATTTGAAATACAAACGTTTACGGGTTTGGACGGTTGAAATATGTTCAGTTGCCTGCAGACCTTGGTAGTAACCGGATGGAAGATGTGTTCTCTAAAGAAATATTACGTATTCCTGTGAAACGAAAATTAACTATACGCGTTAACAAAGTATTAAATAAAATAATCTCACAGCTCTTGATATCAGCGTAGTGCTATTTAATTTGTGTCAAGGATTAATAAAAAGAATTGAATTTAAACTTAAAATCTGTGTAAGCCCACATTCTTGTTGCACCGCACCCTGATTAAGAGAAACGTGTCTCTAAAGTAATACTGACGCAGCCGAGGCAAACATTAAACATAAATACTATCTATAGAAGCACTTAAATAACAAAGTTGATAAATATTTTTTTTAAACTTGGAGCGTAACAACAAAAATACATCTTCAAATCGGCTTTTTATACGTAGCAGCATATTACGTAACAAACAATCCACTTCAAAATTGACGTCCATGCGTGGAGCTACATAAATAAATAAACTCCAAGAAGAATACTACTTCGACTTCCCAATAGTATATGTTTACAGACACACACGGACATGTTTCCTAAAGTGTTTTAGTTAAATTCTGAGACCCTCAAGTTGTATTTCCGGTGAAATCTCGGTATCGAATTTTTGGGTTGAATGCAATACCTCCCCTTGTAGCAGAGAAAGTAAAAATGTATTCGCTTCTGTGTCTAATTAACATTAATTACTAAATATAACAGAAAACCCAAAATACAGTGATTAAAGCTAGATTGTACAGAAAGTTTTGTGCAGTAAAGAGTTAGTTTAGAATAAAGAGAATCTCACTGGCTAATCGCAGAATATTCAAGATATAGGTTTTTATGGAAATATAGTAAACATATGGAATTTTAATAAAAAATGTTAGAGCAATTATAAAGAAAAGAACAAGCAATGAAAAGCTTTCCATGTAATGGACAATTTGGAGTGGGTCAATTTTCTTGTAAATTTGCATGCCACATTCTAGGTAGATACTGAATTAAATGTAAAGTTTAGTGTTTACCCAGCATTTCGTTTCTGAGTTATTTTGTTGGCACACAGAATCGCACAAATATAAACGCTATATTCATTCAAGTCAGCGCAAAACTTGCATTTCAGGTGAAATCCTTATATCAAATTTTTGTGTGGAATACAATACTTCCTCTGCTTACCATAGGTAGATGGTAGAGAAAGTAAAACTACCATAACTACATGCTAAAGCACACTTATGTTCAGTGTAAATTTAACGTGTTCATAAACTAAAAAATTCAAAAGTCTTTTATTATTAACGGCCTTATATTTCATGCCTGGTTCAGAGTGGCAATCCCGTCACACGAAGTTACTACTTCCCACGAGAGATGGGGCATACAGCTATAAAACGGATGCTTTTCTTAAATATTTAAAAGTTTAGAATAAATGTTTCATTTTCTAAAAATATACCTATACAATGATAAGTGCTTAGAAATAGTGTATTTGTACGTTGTAGATAAGTCCATTCCAAATTCGATTTCTACTTCCTTTTATTGATGAACATTTGTAAGCCTTGAGCCTTCTAGGGACAATGAAGATACAAAGTTTTATAACCCGAGATATTGTGCAACACACGCGGACAAGAGCCACGCCATGTTGCTTACTAAGCACCACATCCCCGCAGACTGCCCCACATTTCAATTCCGAGGTCGATGGATTGAATGGAGAAATTGTATTACCTACCTGGGGATGAAGTTGGACCAGGGTCTAACTTTTCGCGAGCATATCCATGATGTCTCGGCCCGGGTGCAGGGGGCAATTGCCTCCTTGTACCCAATGCTGAGATCTGGGATGCCTGTTCGCTTTTCCGAGCGCTGATAATCCCCCTCATGCTGTATGCCTGCGAGGTCTGGGGCATGGCCGCAGACAGCTGGCTGCTATGGCTACAACGGGCGCAGAATAGGGACTTCGGTCCATCTATTCTGTCGGCCGCTCCTTCCCCGTGAGACTGCTACACAAGCCTCAGCTCTTCCGTATGTGGAAAATGAAATTAGGCGCCGGGCTACAAATTCTACGCCAATTTACCAAATTATCAGAGCATCCTGGTCAGATCTCTTGGTGATTACAGCCCTAGAACTCGCCGTCTTCGTGGTCATCGGGTTCCTCGCATGGCATGCGGGCACATCGGATAACAGAGGAGAAACACCAACAGCAGCAAAATCTGACCTCCAGTGTAATCCATTCCAAGAGATGATTGGTCTCAAAATTAACCCCAACCAAAGAAAATTTAAAAACCATCTCACATACACCAGGGTGCAGAAGGGTCGCTGCATCCTAACAGGCAGCTGCCGAGGAGCTACATGCTACCTCCTTCCTTTTCTAACCAATCCAAAAATAAAACCGTCATCCTAAACCATCATTCCTTTATAATAGACATCCTGCGGTAAAACCCTATCGAGGGTGCGTACGCAGCAAATTTACTTAGGCTAAAACGTAGCCTGCCAGCAGCCAGTCGGAATCGATCGTGTAACATACCTACTTCATTCCGAAAGTGAAATACAGTTAAATCGAGCAAGAGTTCAGCTACATACTGATATTTTTTCACATAATTACCACCATTCGTTTAGCACTTTTGCCAACGATGAGTAACCTGCAGACCTGCATGCCACACTCGTAAAATTCTGAACCCGCTGAAGTTGCCAATAGCTTGGCTAGCTGTGGATGGCTGTGTCTTGAACTATCTCTTTGTTGGAGAAGTCGGGTGTCACCACTACAAATCTAAACGACAGTGCATGCAGTGTCTTGAACTATCTCTTTGTTGGAGAAGTCGGATGTCACCACTGCATGCCACGCTCGTAAAATTCTGAACCAGCTGAGGTTAGCCATTATCTTGGCTAGTTGTGGATGGCTGTGCCTTGAACTATTTCTTTGTTGGAGAAGTTGGATGTCACCACTGCATGCACTGTCGTTTAGATTTGTAGTGGTGACACCATGTCTTATCTCCGGTGATGATGGAGTTCAGAAAATTTTCACCTTCAGCCTCGTATAGGTTCAGTAGGTCCAGACAAATTTACATTCGATGAGATTTTTGTCTTGCGATAATTAAGGTTGTGTAACATCTTGTCTAAGGCATTACAGCCGACATTCAGCTCTACACACAATTCTTTGGTCGTAATCCGTCGCTCATTACGGATGAGCTGATCGAGACGCTGTTCATTATTTGCTGACAACCGAGCAGGTTCGATCAGGGCGTGGTTTGACCTGCACATCCTTTTCACCACTTTTGAAACGTTGTACACACCGCCTCACATTACTCACATCTACTGTATCGTCTCCATATAGCTTTAGCAAGCGTCGATGAATTTCAATTGGTAAGGAGTTCACATATCTCTGCATTGTACGCATCGCGATGTCAGTAGCCATTTTGGAACGCTGCCCTGCTGCTGCCAACTAACGCAGGACAATGAAACTAACAGGACACTAGCGGGAAAATTCAACAATTAATACTATATCACCACAATCTAGCTCGGACACTCAAATATCACACAGATAGATATTATTTTTGGATTTACCCTCGTATATCCATGTTACATAAGAATATTGTTCTTGATTTTTTCAGTTCTTTTATTGTGAGTGATGGAACATGATTAATTTCAGCTGAACTATTACACAACAGTTTTTAAATCCATAATTTCTCAAGCTCTTCTGAAAATTTCAAGTTAATAAGTTACAATCTGTAGACCAAGGAGCGTATTAAATAGTGAAAAATCCTGAAAAAGAAGGAATTGAGCAAATGGAGCTTATAATTCAATCTGGTTCTATATATAAATGAAATAGGCCTTTTTAATGGTGATTTAGGGCTTTAAAATTTGTTGGTATTAACAAAACTAATTATGTATCATCAAAGTACAAGTTTGTATAATGAGAATGCAAAAAGAAAAAAAAAAGGTTGATTCATTGCCTAAAAGTGGATTCTCTGCCTTTCTGTGGCATTAGATATATCCGGGATATTCCTTATCGTTCCTCTGAGTTATGCAAAGTGCACTCGGTAATCAGTTGTTTCTTGTGATATCATGGAAAGAGTATGGAGTTTCAAGACCAGCATACACGGAAATGTGCCTCTAGATTCTGTTTTCTGTATCCTCCGTCTACCTACAACGAAATATGTAATGAAACCATTTCTACAAAGGTTTATTTCGATTAAAATGAAGTAGTAAGAAAAATAAGCTTTAGTGGGAAGTTTGTCGTAGCTATATAGAAAAAAAAATCTGAATTTGCATAACCTTCTCTACTGTTGTGCAAACTATTTTTACAAACGCTTATTCTCATTCTAGTTCATGTTAATTGAGATAAACATTTGCAGAATCTTATTGCTAATTTTCTTGTAGGTGCAAAGGGAGTATGGTAGACTTTGAACGAATCTTTTAAGAGCTGGTTGCTATGTGGAGTATTCCATTGTCTTTGCATGTCCAGGACATCAAAAAACGAATAGCGAATTCCCATTTGAAAAAAGCATTAAGTATTGCAAAATTCCAATAAATAACAAGAATATCTCGGAAATGGTTCACTGTAAAAAAGAATTGTATATGAGATAAGTGATGTGTTTTAAAGAGAGCAGCAGTTTTTGTGCAGTAAAATTTAGTCCATCTCTTACAATTTACTATTTATGCGAAATCATTTAGAATGAAGAGAACTTTTGGGGATATTCCCAGAAAATTTAAAATATACATTTCATTTGCAAGGAAATATTGTAAACAAATGGCATTTTAATAAAAATCATTGTCATTTTTTAAAAAATCCAAATTTTCGAAAAACGTTCCACGTAAAGGGTATCCTGTGGTGGGGGGATTTTCTTGAAAATATTCGTGTCGTATCTTTGAAAAATACTGAAATCAAATACCAAGTTTGGTATTTATACCACCTTTCCTTTTTGAGTTATGCTGTTCACAGACACATTACTTTTCCGGTGAAATTTGATATCGAATTTTTGGGTGAAATGAAATACTTTCCGTATTTATTATACGTTTTAGAGAAAGTAATAAATGATAGTAGGTAGAAATGTCACCTAAGTATAACACACAAGATTTTCTTCCATCAAAAAGGTTTGAAACAGACTTGCTAGGTTATCGCTGGACCCTAATGTTATCAGAAATATCTAAAAGATGTCTTCCGGTATGAAGTCTGAAACACAAGGCAGATTTGAATTAGATAACGTTTTGAGCATGTTGCCTTTGTTTAGGCATCATCAAATAGCCGGCAGTTTTCAGTTTGAACACGGTGTTCACGGTCGAGTAGGGATGCATAGCTGGACACTGTAAGTTGATAGCTGCAGCTATTAGAGGTAGATATATTCAGGACAAAAAAAAACAGTACTTTGTATTAATCCCCACCAGATGTTTTACATTCACTTTACTTTCTCTACCCGTTTTCTACAAAGTATTCTTACGAAACCTTATTCTTCTATTCACAATTTGATGTAGAGATACAGAACTCTGAGAGGATAGAAATCTAAAAATAAGGTCGCTGTATGTTATCTTTGAAATTTTACTCTTTGCAAGACAACGAGAAACAAATGAACAGTGACATAACACTTAAAAAATCTGATGTGTTACACTCACATGACTTTCTCTACTATTATACAAACTATGCTTACAAACGCTTATTCTCCATATACTTCATGTTAATCGAGATATCGAGATGTTTATCTTATTGCTAATTTTCTTGTAGGTACAAGGGGAATTGGTAGGCTTTAAGCGATAGTCAAATATTTTAAGAGCTAGTTGCTCTGTGGAGTATTCCATTCTTTTTGCATGACCAAGACAAAAGAAAATGAATAACGAATTCCCATTTGGGAAAAAGTATAGTATTGGAAAACTTAAGGGAATAACAAGCAATATCTCGAAAATGGTCTACTCAACAAAAAAATGTATGTGACATAAACTGTGTATTTTAACGCCGTCTACATTTCTTGTGTAGTAAAATTTTGTCTATCTCTTATGGTTTACCAGTTATGCAAAAGTCGTTCACAATGAAGAATACTTTTGGAGACATTCCCAGAAAATTCCAGATAAACATTTTATTTGTCATGAAAGTATCTTAAACATATAATATTTTAATAAAAATCGTTAGAGCCATTTTTTAGAAAATCAAAATTTTCGAAAAATGTTTCATGTAAATGGTAATCTGGGGTGGAAGAATTTTCTCGATAACCTTCGTGTCGCATCTATGGAAGATACTAAAACTAAATACCAAGTTTGGTGTAAATCCGACTATTCGTTTCTGAGTTATGCTGTTCACAGAGAGACAGACAGATAAACACACACACACACACACACACACACACACACAGACACACATACGGACATGTTCCCAAAAATGCATTTTTTGGATTCAAGGGGGTCTCAAAACATATATTTCCGGTGAAATCTTGGTATCGAATTGTTGGTTGGAATACAATACTTCCCTTACTTACTATACGTAGTAGAGAAATTAAAAAGCATAAAGCATTTGAAAATTGAAATCTATAACAACGAATACCTCCGAAATGCTTAATGCCACAAACCTTTATTTGAAATATTGTGTGTTTTAACAAGATCTATATGTGTGAGGTTTTTTTTATCTCTTACTGCTTATTAGTTATATATAGTTCTCTCGCTTTATTCCAAGACCACAACCGCCTTATATGCCTATCGGCCGAGACGGCAGTGACCTCGGCGTAGGGCGTGCCAAGGGTACGTTTATTAGCTGTGAGCTGTCTGTGTCGTTGCTTTGTTTTCGTGTTGTGAAGTGTTTCGACAATACGGGTGGTGTGTGTGATTTCTTTAGAAATGTATTTCTCTTATTAGTCCATGGAAATGCCTGCCAACATTTTCACGCTTGAACAGCGTATTTTTATGTACGATTCATACGTAAAAACTGAATCATGTAAATAGGTATTTAGACAATTTCAGCAGTAATTTCTTGGTTATCTAGTTTCGGGTAGAGACACTATGAGATGTTTGGTATAAATTTAGAACAACGCAATCGCTAAACGCTAAAAAATAAAGTTCATAGGAACAATCCCGACACGATGAACTTGAGGACAATATAAAAGCAGAAATTATAAATATTACGCAAGAAGAACTTATGCCTCTGAATGTAATTTCATCCAAAGATGTGAAGAATGTCTTCCGCGCAGGTGAACACCACCTTCAACAACACTTATAACAAGGTTAGTGCTCATTACATATATTAATAACACTCGTGAGTAAGTAACGCACCACACAGGCTTTTCGTAGAATATTAGGATATCTTTTATTTATCATAAAGATATATTAAAAATTACGAAGCACTTTTTATGTAAAGGATGATTTGGCGTGAAGGGGATCGGTTTAAAAATATTCGTATCGTATCCTTGGTGGATTAATAATTTAATTTAATCCTGTGGCGCTACAGCCCTTTAAGGGCCTTCACCTGCCAAACCGACTGCCGGCTTCAAGCCCACGTACGTACGCAGAGATCTGCGATAAGGGGATGTAATGTGGCGAGCATCACGCATCCCTCAGCCAGAATGCTGGCCCAGATCGCTGCCTATTGCAGTTCCTTACCTTCATTATTGGGCACTCGGGACTTAAAATCGCACCCTCATGGGTGGGATCGCACCCAGGCGCATTCTGTGGCCGAGAACCGGAGCTCCACCCTCTATCACACAGCGCCACGGTGCAGGACATCCTTGACACATGCCCACTTAAATAGCTACTTTAGTGTTTAATTGTCTTTTCGTTTTTGAGCTATGCAAAATGCACGCACACACACGCGAGCGCATGCGAGCATCCTTTTCTAAAAGAATGTGTTTTTTTGTGGGTTTCAGGTCCAAAACGTAATGAAATCTCGAATCTTGCTTTCCCATTTTTTCGTGAAATGCAATACTTCCTCTACTTGGTTACGTAAATGGCAGAAAAAATAATAAGTGACCCTACTGCCTTCAGGGAAGATAAGATTTAAGTGCGCCGTTGACCCGGGATCGTTGTCTTCCGTAGGGAATGAAAAAGGGATGCCAACTGAAGTAAAATATACCGTTTTGTTCGCCGTCATTTTGCGAAAGCATCCGGTAAAGTCCCAGCTAATCGCACCAGAGCGTATGGCAAAACGTGTCATTTCATTACGGGAGTAACAGGTTTAAATTTAGCGACCATGTTGGCGAGATCCCCCTGGCGGTGGAGCGGCACTGGGTTTTAGAATTCCACTCTAAAATACATTAGCGAGTCAACAAAGCCAATAAAAGCAACGAGTGGCACCGGCTTTGAGTGGATTCTAGGAAGCTGCGGTTTGGTGAGCTTTTAAATTGATGCGAACGACTAGACACGTTCGGTTTTGGTCAATTTCTGGTTCTTGAACCGTGTTGTTAGGGTAAAATTGCAAATCGTTTTATCTCCAACTATCACCTTAGAAAGCATTGACTGTCACAGTCGCTTATGAGAGCTCTCCACAGAGTCTGCTAAATTCCACAGTTTTAAATTAATTTAATCCATGTTTATTTTGTTTTACATTCATTATCTGTTTACCCACCTCTTATGTAGGACTTACACCCCCAGGACTTACAAGCGGATGCCTGGGGTCAGAGGCCCGTCGAGGAGCAGACACTCATGGATCAGACAGAGCATCCAGGATGGGTGATCAGCCCGATGCCTGGTATGGAATGAAGGAAGTAGATAAAACGAAATGTTGGTGAAATGGATGAAAGGAAAGGTGATGATGGAGCAGTTGGTGGAATGAATGGCGGGGGAAACCGGAGAACCCGGAGAAAACCCGCCCAGACGCCGCTTCGTCCACCACAAATCCCACATTGAACCCGGGTCGCCTCGGTGGGAGGCGAGCGGTCTAACCACTCGGCCACGGCGCCGCCCCACATGTTTATTTATACCTCCTAAATATACAGATATACCAGAACTCGCCGATAAACCTTCAGATGTTGTTCAGGGATACTTCCGAATGTTATAGTATAAGGGACCCACGGTCTACGGCGGCTCGTTACAGAGTAATTGTATTTCATTTGGCTTCTTGCACTAATTAGCGTTGTATCTGTATTGCGCTGAAAATTCTGCACAAATATCGATGGTATGCGCCGTGCGTCTTGTTTGTAAAACAAATTGTTTCAATTTGCTCAAGATACCTGTTGTTTACAACAGTAATGCCCTACTCGTTACCGTCAAGTTTGTCTTCAGTACTGCCCGGTTCTGTCTAGGGTTATGTTTTGCCGGCAAAGTTAGTTTGCGTTAACAGTGATATAAATAGTATAGATAGGTTTATTGATGAAGAGTTGTCAGATATGCACCTTGTATGGATTCACTAAATGCAATGGAAAAGCGCCACAACGACGCTATGCTGAGCTGTTCCCGCATCGACGGCACCATATCACAGTAATTTTGCATCTGTACATGCCCCTAAGAGAAACTACATATTTTCGTGTTAGAATGAAACATACTGGCCGTGCTAGGTATGCCAGAATACCCGATCTGGAAGAGAATGTGTTACACCCGATTGGTGACACTCCTGCCGCTATTAGTCGTTGGGTTGCACGAGCTCTGAACACAAGTCAATCAACCGTTTTGAGAGTCGTACATGAATAACAATTGCACACATAAATCCACAGAAGGTGTAGTCATCGCAGCCAGCGGAGTTTCCATTTCGAGTGGAGTCTGTAATACTAATTAAGCAAAGCGTCAGTTGCCGTAAGTCGCAGAAATGTTACTCGGAAAGATCCTTTGCAATAGCCGCTACATCTTACTCATACAAACGCGTCACTGAGCGCTTAAAATAACACACGAGTAATCACCAAATTAAGTAACTAAGTCTCAACAGAGAGTGTCTCTGATTTAGAATGCGACCTTTTTCACATCTCAATACCCCTACCAATGTCCCTACATAAGCGGTCCAATCTTAAAATTCTTATTTATGCGTCTCTTAACTTGTTACTATGGATACCTCATCGAATATAAACATTTCATTTACCTTTTTATTTTACAGAATTTGTGTCTACGTGCTTAGCAAACGTAATGGGCTTATAACTTAACTGCATTCCAGGAATCTGTATGCTAACGCGCTCACGCTGTTGCTAATTACTTTGCTTAGCATGACTCGCTAATGACCTTTTTCTTCGGACAAATCCTTCAGTTCGGCCTTACAACATTATACATTAGTTTAACACATAGAAATTATTTATTGCAATTATTTCTGTATCTTATTACTATTATTATTTATTTAATTGTTTGTACCTTCCTGTTAATAATTACGGCATCAGGGTCTAAATTTCACGTATAATTACCATGATCATCATCACCAGCAGCAGTCAATACTATTCCAATTTTCAATATTGTTATTTGGATAGTTCAAACAATTCTAAAACAATTTGAAGCAATGAATGTTAAATATCTGATATGTTATGATCATCTGATTTTTCTCTACCCATCTTCACTAAGTACTCTTACAAAGTTTATTGTCCTATCTACTTCATGATAACTGGATAAATGTTTGTAGAAATGCTTTACTTACACATTTTGTTGTAGGTATAAGAAGGATAACTGAAATTCAACTGTTTACTTAACGACGAGAGAAAAAAGCAGAGTATCTTGGAAAAGTTTAAATCCACAAAAACGTGTAACATAAATTGTGTGTTAAACTAAATACATCCTTCTTTGTTGTTAAGTATTTGTCTATTACGGTTGACCAATTGTTCAAAGTTATGTGAAATACTTGCAGCATAAAGAGGTTACTAATAGGATAATCTAATAAAAGTCTAATTATGCATTTTCTTACTTTCTCTACTACGTATAGTAAGTAGAGATAGTATTGCGTTTCACCCAAAAATTCGATACCGAGATTTTTAGAAAAAGATTCGTCTGTGCGTCTGTGGACAGCATAACTCAAAAACGAAAAGCCGGATGAATACCAAACTTGGTATTTAGGTTCAAAATCTTTTAAAGATGCGACACGAAAATTTTTAAGAAAATCCGCCCATCCCAGATTACCGTTTACATGGAACATTTTTCAATATTTTTTATTTTCTCAAAAATGGCTGTTAGCTATTTTGATTAAAACATCATATACTTAGGATGTTTTTATGTCAAATGAAATGTATATCTTGAGTTTCCTGGGAATGTCCCCAAAAGTCGCCTTCATTCTGTCATATACATTTTTTTGTGGATTGAACAATTTCGCAGATATTCCTTGTTATTTGTTTGAATTTTCAAATACTTCTACTTTGCTCAAATAGGAATTCGTTATTCCTTTCTTTAAGTCCTGAACATGAAAGAGAATGGAATGCTCCAGGTAGCAACCAGCTCTTAAAATATTTTACTATGGCTTAAAGTCTGCCATATTCCCCTTGCAAGAAAATTAGCAATAAGATAGAGTCTGTAAATGTTTATCTCGATTAACACGAAGCATATGAAGGATAAGCGTTTGTAAAAATTGTTTGTATAAGAGTAGAGTTATCATAAGAGTATAACACATTAGATTTTTTTTCATTAAAACATCTTATACACATCGTATTTTAATCAAAATCGTTAGTGCCAATAATTTTTGCATGGAAAGCGCACTTTGAGTGGAATTTTCTCGAAAACCTTTTTGTCACATATCTGGAAGATGCGGAACTAATAGTAACTTTAGTATTTATCGGACATTTTCTTTTGAACTTCTTCGAAACCTTTATTTGTTGTGGAATGCAATACTTCCACTAATAGGTTACTGTCAGATAAAGCGAAAACGAACCCAATACTTCACTTTTCAAATCAGTGTAACCTTAATGACAGAGAAACAATGAATACAGCGTATTTTTCCCAGGATAAGGTCGGAAATTCAACGTGTTTGTAAACAGCTGTCATTCGTTATTCTTTTGCATATCACTCCGGGCTATTATTTTTCACTCTGAATGAAAACAGAACTGATTTTGTTATTTTGTTATTTTGTTACTAGTATTATTCTCCCAGATGAAAACGTATTTTATATCCTTGGGAATTCTTATAGTACACGCATTTTGTGGAGCTGTTTTGAAATTCGCGCACACACACAGCAACAAAGCTTAAATAAACAATCGTTTGTGGTATGAATCAGAATCGGACTTAACCTCAAACCCGTCGAAGAGAAACCGCAAAATACACGAAACGCCAGTCGATGTAATGCATCGCGTTCCCCAGTCGCTTCCCCAATTGGTTGACTCCATCCACAAACCTCTAGAGGTCTCTTCTCTACACTATGTAATATTAATATCTCTCAACAGCTAACTGAACTGTGAACATTTCCGGCTTCTCGAACTGAAAGCGTTGGCATTCAATTCTCGCCTTTCACTTCAGTTATATCATATTGAATTTCTGTTTCTTAAGGAGCCTTGTACAAAATAATGTTGGGGGTACAATAGAAGACGTTACATGGTTTGTAGTCATATTAAAGTAATCATTATATTGCAAACTCTATTATAAAGAAGATACAATAGTATCTTCAAAGTAGTGTTTATAATATTATAGGTTCTGAAACATAAACCTACTTTCTGTACATATTTTCACAATAAAAAAATCTCTTGTGATGCATTCACATGACTTTCTCTACGCTCTAGTTCTATTAGATGTACTTAATTTTAATTAAAATAAACCGTTGCAGAAATAGCTATATTACGCATTCCGTTATACACACAAAGGGAACAGCGACAGTCAAATGTTTAAGAACTGGACGCTATATACTAGCCTTAAAATTGCACACTGTTTCCATGCAATCGTGAGAAACAAATGAATGTTCAAAGGATTTTAAAGAATGACCAAGTAATTAACAATTCCTACCATTAATAACGGAAATATCGAAATGGCTGATGTCACATAAAAACTTATTGGGAATAAATTACGTGTTTTAAAGACATATAGATTTTTTGTGGAGTACGTTTTCGTCTATCGCTTAACGTTTACGATTATACAAGATTACACAAAATTCCTTCCGAACGAAGAGGACTTCAAAGACTATTCAAGATATACATTTTATTTGCAATGTATATTGTCGTATGCCTCACTTTATATTATTTTTCAACTTCAGAGGGGAGCTACTCGCTTGCGAGAGGGATCGTTAAATCAAACAAAGAACTTCAAATTACGAGGCAACGACAAGGACGCAGCTAAGTTAAATCCCAAAATAATTGCTATACAAATACAATGCCTGGCTTAAGGGAGAGGAAAGATTCTATTCTGCCATAATTAAGACTTCCAAGCGTGGATGGAACACCGTTTATTAAATGAAATTAAATACTCACATACCTTTGCCCATTGCCTGCCGACGAGGACATCGTGCTTAAGCAGTTTCCCGTCTGTCTCACTCGAAGCCTACTCACTGAATGATACACGCCAAACTCGGGCGTCAGTAACGCTATCCCCTCCTTTGACACTGTTTCCCCTGATTCGCCCCTACTCACAGACAAACTGCCGTGCTTCGGTGTCCAGAGAGCGTCTTAATATTATTATCATCTGTGCACATGCCACATCTCCCCCTGGCCACCGAAGTCGACGCCCTCGTCGACACAAGGAAAATAAAGATAATAAGGAACATGAAAAGAACAAAAAAATGACATACAAAAATGACATACACATGTGTGATGAGCCAAAATAAAACAGAATAATATACATGTGGGATGAGCACCCAGACGACGACACAATGTTACTGGGCGGAGTAGAGTTTCGAGAAACTTAAGTGCTGTCGACTAATATTGTTACTGCACTTATACTTGAGCACCCCGCACACGCACACACCACGCTGCCTCAGTTCACAGGCACACTACACTGCGCAAAATATCGATGGTCTGCTGTAACTGTTTGTGGGTGATTTTATACAGTGCCCACAACGACGATTTGTCCTGGTGTAGATTTATCACTGCAGGTCTCTGGTGATGACAACAGGGTGGGCAGTCGCTGGCTTGGACTGCCCCCCGACATGGTGGCTCCTTATGCCACGGCAGTGTAGTGGCTGCCCGACAGCTTCCCTGTGGTGTTTCTTGACTTCTGGTGTGCCACGGGGATGCTCCTGGGGTTTCCCGAGCTCCGCCACAGCAAAATACTAGAACAAAACCACCAAACAATAAAAAAGGTGCTCCAACAAACAATCACACATAAAAAGAACGGTATGTCATGTACAATTAAATATTTTAAAGGTTGAAAAATTTGCACTAAAATTCTTTTGACATGGGCAAAGAAAGAGAAAAAAAACAAGTACAAATTGGCATAAGAACTAGATATTATAGAGTTGCCATCCAAAATTTAACTCACAATGCTTCACAATCCAAATAAAACAGTAAAACAGACTCAGAATACATGAACATGACAGAAAGAAAAAACATAACCTTATTTGGGATCCCAATATCAAATCTTAATAACCAGCTGGTATCACTAACAAAAGAAGACAAGTGCACCCACAAGACAATCACACATGACAATGAAATGAACTCATTCACACTGACCATGGCCCAAATTACACACAACACTCACTTAATTATCTACTCAAACTAGTGTATGCATCACTACAAACTACATCCACAATACATCTCCAAACTACGCCACGTGACATGCTTTCAACTACTATTGTACTACTCTTGTCACTAATACAGTTTCTCGTCCACAGTACTATCTTCCTCATCTCATTATGATCGTCAACTCAATCTCAATCATAATCATCAGCAGTATTTCAATCAGCATCATTACTTCAGTCATTAACATATTTATCTGAACTTTCAATTTTCTCTTCAAAACAAAACATCTTCACTGACGTGTCTCATTTACCATGCTGCAAATTTAAAACATCTAACATAGGCATAACCTTCAAGAAATCACATTAATATTTCAGGAATGACACAAATAACATGACATTATACTGTTGCATCCACATCCTCCAAATGAAAATTAAGCTGGAAAACAGTTGGTATTAAAATTTGCTATCTAAGATGGTAATAAACTTGTTGCATAGACAGAGAAAAAAAAATTATTCACATTACAATCACTTCCATCCATTTAATCTCTCGTGTGAATTCATCACACACGCTATACTGGGCACGTTACAGCAACACCAATAAGCAAAATCTCTGAAATCATACAACTGTCGGGGTTACACTGTGGCACTTCCACCGAAGCTGACATCATCTCATCTCTTCTCATCTCTCCTCATCTCATCTCTCACATTAGCACCGTTGGGGTTACTCTTACGCACATCCACCGAGGCAAATCTCAACTCATATTTCTCACATAACCTCACACTACGCCATCGGGGTTACTCTTTGGCACTCCCAACGAGGCAAATCTCACATATATCACATAACCTCAAATACACACATACATACACACACTATTCATGCAAGAATTTTCTGCAAATATAAATCACAGCATCATTATGAAACCCAAAATCAAATCGAGTCAAATCAAATCAAATCATATCAAATCAAAGCGAATGCAACAAAACAACATCACATCATTACTCAAATCAATATTGTCACATAACATTCCTGAAAATGAAAGCTCAATTAAGCACATAGTACACATGAAATACATTCCTGCAGCATAATACAACAAAACAAATAATTTGCAGTTCCCAAAACATAATTCAAAATTTAAGTTACACCCAAAATAATAATACCCTTTTAATTTAGCAGAAACATTCATAGCACATATTATTCCTGAAAAGCAAAGCTTAATTAAGCATCAGTCAATGAAACAATCAATTTAGCATACCTGTGTGAATTGTAAAACTGTTTCATTCGTCCAAACTTTAGCACTCACATTGTTTACATACTTAAAAGTTATGGTTTTTTCTTTCTTTTCTCTTACTCGTTTACCACAAAATTCCAGTGCAAATTTTCCAAAATCTGGTAACACACGTACAGCTGGTTCATCAACATCCACATCGTACCGGTCCATATTAGAAGGCACATCAAACCTAATTAGGTGAAGACATTAGCAAGGCTGGTAGCAGCTCCTGAAACTTTTACTTACATGAGTAATTGTGAAGCATTTTCCCCTAAAAATATGCATTGCGTAATTAAATAAACCAAACTTGGTAACGGTAAAGCAAAAAAATCATCATCATTATTATCACTATTTTTCCGCGAGTGTACAATGCAAAAAATTTTCCATATATATACGTGACCTCTTTCATTTTATTACTTTATTATTCTAAGCAGATGCACCACACTTTTTATACACACGCAAATTTGAAACACGCAACACAGGAATTTTGAAATAATTTGTTGCACTTTCAAGTCGTTAATACTTTCAATATGACGCAATCTAGAATGCAATGTTACGTAAATCAACTCACACACGCAACCACGCTATCAACGACACAAACATCACCCAATTTTCACAATTCACTTTCCACAATTCACGAAAATTTATACTTCAAAATGACCAGCGCGAAGAACTTAACACAGTGATAGAATTTAGTAGAAATGAAGCCAAAATAAGGGGAAAATGGAGTCAGAAGTTTCAGCGTCAAGCCGGCAGACAATGGGAAAAATGCAAAAATGAACGCAAAATTAAAATTTCGAAACAAGACTTTTAGATATGATAGCAACAAAATTTAGAATAAGAGAATCACAGATTAAAGCATAAAAATCCTTACCCTTAAGCCAGAAACAAATTTAGATTTTTCGCGACCACGTGGAGGACCACAAACCGTTACATTTCAGAGGGAAAAAAAATTTTACACTTAAAAATCTCACAACAAATTCAATTATACCAGCCAAACTACTCGGTGCCTCACACCAATTGTCGTATGCCTCACTTTATATTATTTTTCAACTTCAGAGGGGAGCTACTCGCTTGCGAGAGGGATCGTTAAATCAAACAAAGAACTTCAAATTACGAGGCAACGACAAGGACGCAGCTAAGTTAAATCCCAAAATAATTGCTATACAAATACAATGCCTGGCTTAAGGTGAGAGGAAAGATTCTATTCTACCATAATTAAGACTTCCAAGCGTGGATGGAACACCGTTTATTAAATGAAATTAAATACTCACATACCTTTGTCCATTGCCTGCCGACGAGGACATCGTGCTTAAGCAGTTTCCCGTCTGTCTCACTCGAAGCCTACTCACTGAATGATACAAGACCCCACGCCAAACTCGGGCGTCAGTAACGCTATCCCCTCCTTTCACACTGTTTCCCCTGATTCGCCCCTACTCACAGACAAACTGCCGTGCTTCGGTGTCCAGAGAGCGTCTTAATATTATTATCATCTGTGCACATGCCACAATATAAATTTAATATATGGTATTTTAATCAAAATGTTTAGATAATAAAAGAAATTAAAGAAATGTTCCATGTAAAGAGGGCGGAATTTTCTTAGAAATATTCGTATTGCAGCTTTAGAAGGTAGTGAACCTAAATACCAAGTTTGGTGTTATCCGACTTTCCGTTTTTGAGTTATGTTGTTCACAGTCACACAACACAGAGACATACAAAAAAACTGTTTCTAAAAATCTGATGTGTTACACTCACATGACTTTCTCTAATCTTGTACAAACTGTTTTTACAAACGCTTGTTCTCCATGTGCTTCATGTTAATCTTATTGCTAATTTTCTTGTAGGTGCAAAGAGAATTGGTAGACTTTAGGCGATAGTCAAATGTTTTAAGAGCTGGTTGCTATGTGGCGTATTGCATTCTCTTTGCATGTCCAGGACATAAAAAAGTGAAACACGAATTTCCATTTGAGAAAAGGTATAAGCATTGGAGAATTTAAGGGAATAACAAGCAATATATCAAAAATGGTTCACTCAATTAAAAAAATGTGTATATGACATAAATTGTGTATTTTAACGCGATATACATTTTATGTAGTAAAATTTTGTCTATCCATTATGGCTTACCAGTTATGCAAAAGTCGTGCACAATGAAGAATACTTTTGGAGACGTTCCAGAAAATTCGAGATATACATTTTATTTGTCATGAAAACATCTTAAACATATGATATTTTAAATAAAATCGTTAGTCATTTTTGAGAAAATTAAAATTTTCGAAAAATGTTCCATGTAAACGGTAATCTGTGGTAAGGAGATTTTCATGAAAACCTTCGTGTCGCATCTCTGAAAGATACTGAACATAAATACCAAGTTTGGTGTTTATCCGGATGTTCGTTTCTGAGTTATGCTGTTCACAAACACACAACTGACATGTTTCCAAAAATGCTTTTTTTTGGATTCACGGGGCCTCAAAACATATATTTTCGGTGAAATCTCGATTTTGAATTTTTGGGTGGAATACTATATTTCCCCTACATACTATACGTAGTAGAGAAAGTAAAAAAGGGTTCAGAAGCCTCAAAACATCTATTTTCCGGTGAAATCTCGGTATCCAATTTTATGGTAGAATTTAATACTTTTCCTGCTTACTATGTACCTACGTGGTAGAAAAGGTAACAATATTCTATTTATAGCTTATATTTTAAGGCGTGCTCATTGAGAGGTTAACTCTTTAAATTCGAATGAAGATACAATTATATTTATCTACCTCCCCCGGTGCCTTATTAAATTATTGTAGGATAATCTAGAAGGTTTTCTGGTCGAATCCTCCCCTTTAACCCTTACAATACCAATTTCTTACAGCCCTGGATATTGCTAATAACGGCAGTTTTAGAAAAGGTCCGTGTGTATTTGTGTGTGTGTGTGCTGTGAATAGCATAGCTCAAAAACGAAATGTCAGATAAACACCACACTTGGCATTTGTATTCACTACCTTCTGAAGATGGGACACAGAGATTTTCAAGAAAATCCCCCGATACAAACTACCCCGTATATGGAACATTATTCGACGGTTTTTTATTTTCTGAAAAATTGCTCTAACAATTTTGATAAAAATAGCATACACTAAAGATATTTACATGGCAAATAAAATGTATATCTTGAATTTTCTTGGATGAGCCTTTGAAGTTCGCTTCATTCCCAAGAAATTTGTTATAAACTTATATAACTAGTAAATGTTAAGCAATAGATAAAAACGTGCTCTACAAGAAATGTAAAACACACAATTTATTCCAAATAACTCTTTATATGGCATCAGCAATTTACAAGTTATCCGTTGTCCGAATTGTTAATTACTTGGTCATTCTTTAGTCCTGTTAACATTTAGTTGTTTCTCGCGATTGCATGAAAACAATACGTAATTTTAAGGCATCGTCCAGTTCTTAAACATTTGACTATCGCTGTTCCTTTTGAATGAATAACGAAATGTGTATTGTAGCTATTTCTCTAAAGCTTTATGTGGATTAAAATGAGGTAGATAGAAAAAGAGCGGATACAGAAAGTAATGTGAATGTATAACATCAATTATTTGGTACTGTATAAATATTAATATCAATACCATAGCCATTTAATAACATAAACGCTATAGATTTCACCTATTGTACAAACCCTTAAAATAATAATCTTGTTGAACATGAATATTCCGCACTTGCAGGCCATCAAGTTAACCTCTTTGAAAAGACGCATGGTCTTCAACTATCTGGAAAATAGTCCTCTAAGTTGTTAATAATTATAAAACAGCGGCTCGCAGACTTCTAATGTTAAACAAGCTTCTTTCTTTATAACATTATTCATCATGTCTTGCTAACGAACTTGGTTAGAGGAGTAGAAAAGAAATAAAACAAAACTTATTTATATGAGAATTATTAAATTACTTTAGCGTAGGTATCTCTTTTGTTTTACTAGTTATTTTGCTTTTTAGTTGCTAAACCACGACCATTTATATATATATATATATATATATATATATATATGGATTGGAATGGAATATTGGCGGCATTGTCTTATTTTATATACATTTTCTGTGGAGCAAAAACTATTTTCTATTCCATGGCAATCTCAAAGGGAAGTCAAGAACTTCTTCGCTTCTATATTCTTTTATAATTCCAGTGTGTTTGTGTTCTAGAAATTGGGCTTGGTAAATTATTTTTGTTGTTTTATTACATTATGAATTGAAAATAGAGGGTGTTTTATATCCCCATGTCCATCAGAAGCAGTATGCCTTCTCAAAGGAGAAATAATTGTCAAAATCATTTGTTTGATTTTTTAAAATAAAAGGAAACAGACTGTTTTTCTTGGAATCGCCCGTGAAATCCTCTTCATTCGGAGTATGTGGTAAACCGTAAAAGAAAGAAGCATACAAAAATGTGCAAGTGTTAAGGGACACGATCTATGTCAAAAATTCCGATGTGTTACACTCACATGACTTTCTCTACTCTTGTACAAACTATTTTTACAAACGCTTATTCTCCATATGCTTCATGTTAATCGAGATATTAATCTTATTGCTAATTTTCTTGTAGGTGCAAGGGGAATATGGTGGTATTTAAGCGATAGTCAAATCTTTTAAGAGCTGGTTCCTATGTGGCGCATTCCATTCTCTTTGTATGTCCAGGACATACAAAAAATGAATAACGAATTCCCATTTGAAAAAAAGTATTGAAAAATTTAAGGGAATAATAAACGATATCTCGAAAATGGTTTACTCAACAAAAACAAGTATATGACATAAATTGTGTATTTTAACGCGATCTATATTTTTTGTGTAGCAAAAGTTTGTCTATCTCTTATGGCTTACCAGTTATAAAAAAGTCGTTTTCACAATGAAAAATAATTTTGGAGACATTTCCAGAAAATTCGAGATATACAATTCATCTTTCATGAAAATATCTTAAACATATGATATTTTAATCAAACTCGTTATAGCCGTTTTTGGGAAAATTAAAATTTTCGAAAAAATTTCCATGTAAAGGGTAATCTGGGGTGAGGGGATTTTCTTGAAAAACCTTCGTGTCGCATCTCTGGAAGATACTGAACCTAAACACCAAGTTTGGTGTTCATCCGGTGTTCATACGTAGTAGAAAAAGTAAAAACCTTTATGGTTTTAACCATTTCCAGGATATTCTTTGTTACTTTTTAATTTTAATATTCTTATATTAGGGATGGGACCTCAATATCGTGGATACCTCGATATTCTCGATACTCGGTGGTATCGAAGAATAACCTTCAAAATCTTTCAATACTTGTTAGTGTTTAATTTTCGCAATATTGAAAGTTGTAGTTTAACTTTATGCTAGATAAAGAATGAAAGGAGTCGAGACTTCATGTTGTAACCTCGCACGTGTTCCCAAAGAGTTTCTGGACTATAGATCTTGATAGATCTTGATTGCGTTTCCTGTGGGTGAATAAATGCAACAACATTCTATGGACACCTGTGTCTAAATGAAAGCATGAAAACAATGGGGGATGGAGTAAGGTACTCGTGTAACATTAACTGAGTTGTAAATTAAGCTGATTTAGTTGACGTACTAAATCACGTTTCTGCAATAGCCTGGCTTGATGACTCGCTCTCAGCCATTTACTTACTCCAGTGACTAAATCTGTGAATTGATTCGAAACAAATGAGAACTTAAGAGGGGAGACAATACAGTGCATGGAAATATTTGTTATTTTTAGTTGAGTTTGATGTAACATACACTATGTGATCAAAAGTAATCGGACCCCCCCCCAAACATACGTTTTCCATCTTAGGTGCATTTTGCTGCCAACTTCTGCCTGGTACTCATCAGCGACCTCAGTAGTATTAGACATCGTGAAACAGCAGAATGGGACGCTCCGTGGAACTCACGAACTTCGAACGTGATCAGGTGATTGGATGTCACTTATGTCAGAAGTCTGTACGCGAGATTTCCACACTGCTAAACATTCCTAGGTCCACTGTTTCTGATGTGATAGTGAAGTGGAAACGTGAAGGGACATGTACAGCAAAAAAAAAACGTAAAGGCCGACCTCGTCTGTTGACTGACAGAGACCGCCGATATTTGAAAAGGGTCGTAAAGAGTAATAGACACACATCTATCCAGACCATCTCACAGGAATTCCAAACTGCATCAGGCTCCAAGTACTATGACAGTTAGGGCTGAGGTGAGAAACCTTGGATTCCATGGTCGAGCGGCTGCTCATAAGCCACACATTACGCAGGAAGATTCCAAACGACGCCTCGCTTGGTGTAATTAGCGTCAACAATACACGATTGAACAGTGGCAAAACGTTGTATGGAGTAACGAATCACGGTACGCAATGTGGCGATTCGATGGCAGGGTGCGGGTATGGCGAATGCCCGTGAACGTCATCTGCTAGCGTGTGTAGCACCAACAGTGAAATTCGGAGGTGGTGGTGTTATGGTGTGGTCGTGTTTTTCCTGGAGGGGGCTTGCACCTCTTGTTGTTTTGCGTAGCACGATCACAGCGCAGACCTACATTGATATTTTAAGCACCTTCTTGCCTCCCACTGTTGAAGAGCAATTCGGGAATGGCGATTGCATCTTTCAACACGATCGAGCACCTGTTCATACTGCACGGGCTGTGGCGGAGTGGTTACACGACAATAACATCCCTGTAATGGCCTGGCCTGCACAGAGTCCTGACTTGAATTCTATAGAACGCCGTTGGGATGTTTTGGAATTTCGACTTCATGCCAGGCCTCAGCGACCTACATCGATACCTCTCCTCAGTTCCGCACTCCGTGAAGAATGGTTTGCCATTCCCCAAGAAACCTTGCAGCACCTGATTGAAAGTATACCTGCGAGAGTGAACGCTGTCATCAAGGCTAAGGGTGGGCCAACACCATATTTACTTCCACATTATCGATGGAGGGTGCCACGAACTTGTGCGTCATTTTGTGCCAGGTGTCTGGATACTTTTGATCACGTAGTGTATATTAGTTTATATCTTCAAGGCTAAAGAAGAATTGCTAGTCTTATTTTTTCTGAAGCTAGAGAATCCTTAAAAAATTTCAGCACAAATTATAGCCACATTAAAAGTGAAGCAAAGAAATTGTAATTATTATTGTTGTTGTTAGCCTTGCCTAACAGAATGGATATCTAACCTGTGGCATTATCATGGCAAAAACATTCCTTCCAAATGGAATATCTCAAACAGAAACAATTTTGGAAATAGTATACAATAAACAATTGGTTAAATGCGTTTATAATACGGAAAACTACTAATAAGAATATAATCCTGTAAACAAGCTATCGCCTTTACATTTTTATATAAAGTGAGTATCGGGTATTGGTGCTCAAAAATGAGTATTGTTATCGAATATCAAGAAATATTGGCATCGTCCCATTTGCAACTTACAATTTATTCAGTTGTTAAAACGTAATTCCTTTTTACTGTCTCTACCACCTACATAGTAGGCAGGGAACGTATGGCGTTCCACCCAAAAATTCGATACCGAGATTTCAACGGAAATACATGTTTTGAGGCCACCACAATCGAATAAAAGCATTTTTAGATAAGGTCCGCGTATCTGTGTGTGAGAGAGCGCTTATGAACAGCATAACACAAAAACGAAAAGTCGGATAAACTCCCAACTACATTTACCTACAACATTTTTCGAAAATTTGATTTTTTTTAAAAGGTGACTCCTAATAATTTTGATTACAATATAATATATTAAGTATATTTACATGAGAAATAAAATATATATCTCGAGTTTTCTGAGAATTGCCTGGGAAGTCATCTTCATTCTGAATAAATATTTTGTAATCTTGTATAACTGATAAACCTTACAAACCTAAAAAAATGAAAACATCTTTCACACAGTTTACTTTAAATAAGTTTTTCTGTGCCATAAGCCGTTTCTGAGATATCCGTTATTAAAAGTTCGAATTATTCATTCCTTTGTCATTCTCTTAAAATTCTGCCAACATTCAGCTGTTTCTCTCGATGCGTGGAATTTTAAGGTCAGCATATAGTGTCCAGTTCTTAAACATTTGACTATCACGGTTCTCTTTGTATGTATAAATAAATGTGTGATGTAGCTGTTTCTAAAGGTTTATTTGGAATAAAATCTAGTTTCCAGAAAAAAAACATCAGTAAGAATAATTTGTGTACCCACTAATAAACGATAAAGGGTAGAAAAAGTAATGCGAATGTATCGCATCAGATTTTTTCTCGTAGTAATACAAACAGCATGGAAGTTCAAAACCATCACTGCTGCTAGTATGTAATAATACAATTTTTGCAATTGTTTAACTTGATAAGCTTGAGGTAGATATAAGAATAAGCTCTTGTAAGAATAGATATTAAAGAATGGGTACAGAAAATCATGTGAGCGCGACTATGATTCTTTTTTCAGTTCCTTGTCATCATTCTTCTGTTTCTTGTGATCTGGTGCTAACCTTTATAAACATTTGACTATCGCTTCAGGGTCATGTACCCCTTACAACGAAATGTGTAATGAAGCAAATTTTATAATATTTATCTGGACTAACAAGAAGTAGATAGAAGTAGATAGAACAGAAGGAAGAGAAAGGTATGTAAATGTAAGACATCAGTGCTGTGTTTCGTTCACGTGAAAACCACAGGCAGACCTGTCTACACATCACTTCCAAGTGATCGAATGGGAAACTTGGAGGATACGTCTCGTTGGACTGATGGTTTCGAAGTGATGGGGTGAAACCTATCCTATCAGCCAGTAACAAGCATCTTCACGATACAGCAAGAACATCACCCGGACGTCGACAAACAACCCTCGAATCGAGGGAGAAGGTTGAAGTGGAAAAACCGCGACAGAGTGAAGACAAATAGCCAATACTGCCGTGGGATGTGACGATACAGACGTGTCATATTGCCTTCTGGTGGCGTTCTACATGACTTGGCGAAGAGATACGTAAAACAACTACAGAGAAACATGTTTCTCTTCTGATGGTGTCTTCTTTCAAATCTATCTGAGGAATCATCAGAATAAAACAAAATTCTATGTGATTTTGAAAATTGTCTTAAAGTAGTAAAATATTTACCTTTTTCTGCATATAACGACTTATTTTCATTGTTAGTAATACAGCTATTCATATAAAAGTTTAATTCTTTCTCTATCCCCCACTTATAGGTAGAATAACTGCGCAAGCGTGGCATTTTTATTTTCTCTACTACGTATAGTAAGTAGGGGAAGTATTGTATTCCACCCAAATATTCGATACCGAGATTTCACCGGAAATATATGTTTTGAGACCCCCTGAATCCCAAAAAAGCATTTTTGGGAAAATATCCTTGTGTGTGCGTGTGTCTGCCTGTGAACAGCATAACTCAGAAACGAAAAATCGGAAAAACACCAAACTTGGTATTTAGGTTCAGTATCTTCCAGAGATGTGGCAAGAAGGTTTTCAAGAAAATCCCCCTACCCCAGATTACACTGTACATAGAAAATGTTTCAAAAAATTTAAGTTTCTCAAAAATGCCTCTAACGATTTTGATTAAAATATCATGTATTTAAGATATTTTCATGACAAATAAAATGTATATCTTTAATTTTCTGGGAATGTCTCCAACAGTATTCTTCATTGTGACCGACTTTGCATAACTGGTAAACCATAAGAGATAGACAGAATTTTACTACACGGAAATGTAGATCGCGGTAAAATACACAGTTCATGTCATATACATTTTGTTGTTGAGTGAACCATTTTCGAGATATTGCTTGTTTGTCCCTTAAATTTTCCAATACATATACTTTTTCTCAAATGGGAATTCGTTATTCATTTTTTTTTGTTCTGGTAATGCAAAGAGAATGGAATATTCCACATAGCAACCAGCTTTTAAAATATTTGACTATAGCTTAAAGTCTACCAATTCCCCTTGCATCTACAAGAAAATTAGCAATAAGATTAACATCCCGATATCTCGATTAACATGAAGCATACGAGAATAAGCTTTTGTAAAAGTAATTTGTACTAGAGTAGAGAAAGTCATGTGAGTGTGACACATCAGATTTTTAAGTACAGAACTCATAAAATATGCAACAATTCGTTTCCACGAAATTATCCCAACCCAAACTTCGCTTTATATAGAATAGCTTTCTTTGCTTTTGATTTTTGCATAACTGGCTCTGAGAATTAACTTTAAAGAGACATATGTTTAAGACATTTTCATCATGAATAAAATGTACATCGGCTGGTTAACTAAGACTGAGACTGAGTTTTACTTTCTCTACTACGTATAGTAATACAATATTCTTATTGTATTCTACCCAAAAATTCGATACCGAGATTTCACCGGAAATACATGTTTTGAGGCCTCCTGAATAAAAAAAAGTATTTTTGGAAACATGTCCGTTTCACCAGTCACCAGTTAACCAGGTAAGCATGCGACTCATCTGAGTTCTGTTCATTTATCCGGCGCCTCCACCACATTGTAACACCCCACGGAGGTGGTTACCCCCGCAGTAGGTGATTACACTGGGGGGTTGGTAACTCAGAGGTAGGGGGGATGCGTTGGTACCGGGGTGGTATGCATGCCAGGGTGGCGTTCTAGGATAGGGGGTATTTAAATGATGAACAGGGGATGCATTGACCCAATAAATTATATTGTTACCTTAAGTGAGTACATTCGGTTTGGGGTGAAGCCCCGGCAAATGAACAGAACATGCTTACCTGGTTAACTGGTGGCGACGGGTCTCGAGACTGACAACTGATCTGACGAATATTTCATAACTGCCTGGCAACTCTCGCGATAACTGCTCTCGATAACTGCCTGGCAACTCTCTGATAACTGCTCGCGATTACTGCTCTCATAACTCTCTGGCAACTCTCGCGACCGAGTCAAAACCCTGTAGTATAAATACGTACAGAGGCGCTGACTCGGCGTTGTGCAGCGTGGACGTGTTCTGTTAACCTGGTTTCCACACTTGCGCTGGTTTACAACATATGTTGCAATACTCGGTGCTCAACCTGGTCCGCTACAATATAAAACTTCTTTGAAATCTCTTAAAATCGTTTAACACAATACTTCCTAGCAATTCACAGCTTTAAAATTTTAACACAATAACATATAAAAAATTATGGTTTATATGAATTTAATTTCAGCTGTCACTTTTGAGTCACAAATTTCTCGTCATATATATACAGAAAGTAAAAATGGATATTGATTTTCGACTGATAAAGTAGAATTATTTAAAAATACATACCAATAACAAAGATTAACTAGCAAATGGTTAATATCACAAGAAAAATAAATTATGCGCAATATACTGTAGTCTATATTTTGTGTGTAGTAAGATTTTGTATATTTCTTAGGGCTTTGTATGATTGTACAATCATAAAAAGGTCTTTCAGATTGAAGAGGAAGTTATAGGCTATCCTCAGAAAATTCAATATTTGCATTTTATTTTGTAGCGGTGAATCGTCGTTCTGCGCTATTTGTAGCGCGAAATCGTCGTTCCAGGGTTGTTGTGGTCTTCTGCAATGTTCTTCCTCGGCTATTGATGCTCGTCAGTTGTTGCGTATTCCATTCCTAACTATATCTAATTATTAATTCTCAGGTTATAGTGGGCGAGGCAAGTTTAAGAAATACACTGCAAGTTTCCCTTAATAAATTAAGTTTATTCACAATTGAAATAATAATGGGTGGCAAGCTTTTACCATTATTATAATCCCACCACTTTAAATAAGTCAGGAGCCTAGCTATCTGCACACGAACTCCCACAATTGTATGCACCCAAGTGCATTTGCAGCACCTCGTGTCAACCTGAATTCTTGAAGTTGAGTGACAGAGAGAGATAGTGGACTCTGAGGTCTTGCCTGCCCTTATATATGGGAGCCTAGTGACGCTCACCTCTGCGTTTTAAAATGCAACGACGTTTCCTATTGGCCCTCAGACCGCGTTACTTAATATGTATGAGAATGTGTGGCTTCAGATCCGTGCGTTTAAGCGCCATCTTGAAGCGTTGTGGAGCCAGTTCCATATCTCCGTCTCTTTCTTTTCTCTATCTGTCTCTTTCTATTTCTCCGTACCGTTACCGGTTCCCTGCCTGTTGACTTGGTGAAAGGTGCGCTCTTTATGTTGTCCTGGAATTTTGTTAGCTCGCCCGTTTCTTACAATCAGCTCTGTACAAATGTTAGATGTTGAATATTTTAACATGTTAGTGACTTAAATTATTACTGTAAAATTCTTATATGTATGGCTCCCCTTTCATATGTACAATTCCTCTATATATGAATGATATATCCCCTTTCAATTTGTAATGTATATATGTTAAACATTTGGTACTATAATCAAGATTGTTTGGACCAAATTTGAGAAAATAAAAAACAAATACATTTTTTCCATGTAAAAGATAGCTTGGGGTTGGAGAATTTTCTTGTAAATCTTCGTGTTGTATCCCTAGAATATACTGAATTTAAATATTGTGAGATACTTGTTTTTGTGTTAGGCTGTTCGCACACACACACACACACACACACGTGCCACTCTTTTAAGAATGTTTTATTTCATTATTCAAGGGTCTCAAACAATTTATCTCCTTTGAAACTCGAATATAGAATGGCTGGGGGAACTGCATTACTTCCGCAACTTACTTATATTAAGTAGAGAAACATGACCGTGTGTGTGTGTGTGTGTGTGTGTGTGTGTGTGTGTGTGTGTGTGTGTGTGTGTCTGACTGTGAACAGCATAACTCAGAAACGAACAGTCGCATAAACACCAAACTTGGTATTTAGGTTCAGTATCTTCCAAGGATGCGACACGAAGGTTTTCAAGAAAATCCCCCACCCCAGATTACCCTTTACATGGAAGATTTTTCGAAAATTTTAATTTTCCCAAAATGGCTCTAACGATTTTGATTAAAATATCATATATTTAAGATATTTTATGACAAATAAAATGTATATCTTGAATTTCCTGGGAATGCCTCCAAAAGTATTCTTCATTGTGAACGACTTTTGCCTAAGTGGTAAACCATAAGAGATAGACAAAATTTTACTATACAAAAAATGTAGATCGCGTTAAAATACACAATTTATGTCATATACATTGTTTTTGTTGAGTGAACCATTTTCGAGATATTACTTGTTAATTCCTGAAATTCTTCAATACTTATTTTCTCAAATGGGAATTCGTTATTCATTTTTTTGTCTTGGATATGCAAAGAGTGTTAATCTGTGGGAAAGGGAATGGTGCTGAACCTAGCAACCAGCTATTAAGAGATATGTATGTGCTTAAAGGCTACTGTATTTCTACATTGCCCTTGTAAACATATATTCCCCTTACATCTACAAGAAAATTAGCAATAAGATAGACTCTGCAAATGTTTATCTCGATTAACATGAAGTAGATGGAGAATAAGCGTTTGTAAAAATATTTTGGACAAGAGTAGAGAAAGTGATGTGAGTGTAACACATCAGATTTTTTTGTCATTCAACTCATCAGGTACAATAAACACTAAAATAGGATTACATTGCCTAATGGATCGTAATTAGGCTGGTTTTGAACTCTGATCCTTAAATCCAGAACACAGTAATGGAGTTAAACGTGAGTTATAGCTGCAAGTACTTAGCTGTGAAGTATCTGACCATATGAACCTTGCCTGCTGAAGTTCGGACATCACATAACTTCACTGTTCTTTGTGGACGTATTGATCTGAAGGTTCGGTGTTGTTTTAATGCCCTCTTTATTAACAAGGAGAGCTCCCGAGCCTGCCAAGTCATTTTAAATTCCCTTTACTTTAACAAGAGCTGGTGACGTTAAGAGCACACTTTTACGTAGTTTGTTAAACCGCTTCCATTACCATCCAGGCGAGTTAAAGACACTATTCCCAAGTTTCTGTCTCGATTCTCTGCACCAAAGTTTCCGGAGTTGCTTCGTCTTTAGCGTGTACCAAGGGGATGTCTTTTATTTTGTTCTTCGGTACAGACCTCGATACCTTATGGAGAACTTTCAACACATATTATTCTTGTATTTCTCTTTCCACCATTTACTTGGGAAATGTATTCTATCCAAAAATTCCAAGAGATGTTTTGAGGAATACTAAATAACAGGAAAGGAATTTTAAGAACATGACTTCCTCTACTCTTGTACAAGCTTTTTACAAACGCTTATTCTCCATATGCTTCATGTTTATCGAGATGTTAATGATATTGCTAATTTTCTTGAAGATGCAAGGGGAATATGGTAGGCTTTAAGCCTACATTCTCTTTGCATGTCCAGGACATAAAAGAAATGAATAACGAATTCCCATATGAGAAAAAGTATAAGTCTGGAAAAAATTAAGGGAATAACAAGCAATATCTCGAAAATGATGCATTCAACAACAAAAATGTATATGACATAAATTATGTATTTTAACGCGATCTACATTTTTTGTGCAGTAAAATTTTGTCTACCTCTTATGGTTTACCAGTTATGCAAAATTCGTTCACAATGATGAATATTATTGGAGACATTCTCAGATAATTTGAGATATACATTTCATTTGTCATAAAAGTATCTTAAACATATGATATTTTAATCAAAATCGTTAGAGCCGTTTTTGAGAAAATTAACATTTTCGAAAATAGTTCCATTAAACGGTAATCTGGAGTGGGGGGATTTTCTTGAAAACCTTTGTGTCGCAACTCTGGAAGGTATTGAACATAAATACCAAGTTTGGTGTTTACCAGACTGTTCGTTTCTGAGTTATGCTTTTCACAGACACACACAAGTACATGTTTCCAAAAAATGCTTTTTTTGGATTCAGGGGGTCTCAAAACATATATTTCCGGTGAAATCTCGATATCGAATTTTTAGGTGGAATACAATACTTCCTCTACTTACTATACGTAGTAGAGAAAGTAAAAATTGATGTGTTACAAACGCATGCTCTCTACTCGCTCTTCTCAAACTATTTTTACAAAAACGTATGATTCTACCTACTTCTTGCTAATCCAGATATACTTTCATTCACATTTAGAGATTTCGTTATAAAATTAGTAGATAAAGCGACAGTCAGACTTTTAAGGAGTGTGTGGCTATATAATGGCCTTGAAATTCGATGCTCTGTTTATGATCATGAGAAAAATGAAAACATATAATCACTTCCATTTTGTAAACAAAAATGATGTGTTGCACTCACCTGAGTACTGTACTGTTGTACAAACTATTTTCACAAAGGATTATTCTCCATCCATTTCATGTTAATCGAGATAAACATTTGCAGACATTATTGCTAATTCTCTTGTAGATGCAAGGGAAATATGGTAGGCTCTAAGCGATAGTCAAATGTTGTAAGCGCTGGTTGCTATGTGGAGCATTCCATTCTCTTTGCATGTCCAGGACATAAAAAAAATTCCGAATACCCTTGGGAAAAAGTATGTGTTGCAAGGTGGTCTATATTTTTGTGTAGTAAACTTTTGTCTATCTCATACACTTTACTAGTTATGCAAAAGTCATTCAGAATCAAGAAGACTTTTGGGGACCTTTCCATAAAATTTAAGATATACGTTTAATTCTCTATGAAAATATCTAAAACATATCATATTTTAATCCAAATAGTTAGAACCATTTTTAAGAAAATCAAAATTTTAGGAAAATGCTCCATGTGAAGGGTAGTCTGGGGTGGGGGATTTTCTTTAAAGTCTTCCTTGGAGATACTAAACTTAAACACCATGTTTGGTATTTATCCGAGTTTTCGTTTTTGAGTTAATGCTGTTCACACTCAGACACACACACAGACACATGTGGACATGTTTACAAAAATGCTTTATTTGGATTTAGAGCATCTCAAATCATTTATTTTCGGTGAAGTCTCGGTGTGTAATTTTTAGTGGAATGCAACACTTGCCCTATTTACTCTACGCAGTAGGGAAAGTAAAGGGTATACTAACAAGTAAATAAGAATATCTCAGAAATGTTTAAGAACATACACACACCAAAATAAATTCATAAATTCTGTATTTAAATGAAATCCATTTCTAGTGTTGTAAGATTTTGTTTATTTGTTACGGTTTACTAATTATGCAAAAGTCATTAAGAATGAAGACATTTGAGGCAGTATTTTTAAGACTTAAATGATTTCAGTCAAATGATATAATATGTAAATCCCATAACAGCCCGCCTTAAAGCAATACGTGTATGTAGCAATATATAAGGAGTGTATATAACAGTCATTGCATATGCTTATATTATTATATCTATTGTAACAATGTTATATAAATATATTACATGATTTAATAATGCAGGAGCTGTGAGAATAATAGGTTAAAAGTTGCTAAAAATGAGCTAACCTTGAGGCAATAATGATTAAGTATGTTTGCTAATGCTGCTATCATTATGGGAGCAACAATAATATAAGTTTAATGACAGTTTATAAAATAGCGAATCAACAACAAGAAAAAGCTTTAGTTAATGAAGGTATTCTATTGGAGTAGGATTAGCCAATCAGAAACTGAAAAGGAGAAAATGTTACAAATTTAGAGTTCAGTTGCCTGCAGACAGCGTTACTAACCAGACGCAAAAAGTGTGCTCAAGAAATATAATATGTATTCGTGTGAGAAGAAAAGTAAGTTTACGTGTTAAAAAGTGTAATTAATTAATAAAAATAATCGCACAGCTCTCTATATCAGTGAAGTGTTATTTAAATCGTGTTAGGCATTAATAAAAGGAGTGAAGTAAAATTATAATCTGTGTAAGCCTACATTCTTGTCGCATCACAACCCTGCTAAGAGAAACGTGTCTGTAATAAAAATACTGACGTAGCCGAGGCAAACATAAATATACATAATATTTAAAGAAACAGTTTAGATTACAAAGTTAATAATTTTTTTAAAATTTGGGGCAAATAACAATACAACAATACAAACTACTTCAAATTGACGCCCAAAGCGTGGTGCAAATAACGTAACAAACCAACTACTTCAAATTCTAGAGGCTATTTCACAAAATTTACATATCATCAATTGTTGTGAGAATATCTTCAATAAAATTTGTTAAAACCATTTATGAGAACATCAGCATATTTGAAGAAATGTCCATGTGAATCGTAGTTTTGGGTTTTGTGATATCTTTAAAGGCTTCATATTGCATTCTTGGAAGTTGCTGAACTTAAATACCAAATATATACTCCCTGAGTACTTTTCTACCTCAAAAAGGAGCTCTCATGGTTAGATTTCCGTAATTTTTTATTTTTTTAAGCATTTTAGCTAATTGGGTAGATCATATCGGACAGCGAATGGTTGAAATGATGCTCAAACAGATCCGGGGCCCCTGGAATTTTGAGTAACCCGACGTCTTCACAGCATAAGAGAAAACCCCGAAAATTATCCAGGTAACTCGCCCTAAACGAGACTCGAACTCGAGACTTTTTTAATGTGAAAACAGACACGCAAACACTGCGGAGGACTACTTCTTTGTCTTTCTGCCACGTATTAGGCCTATTAGTCTGTTAGTTCCTAATCGTTCTATATATCGGACGGCATTGTGGTCAATAGTTTAATATTTTAACCAAAACTCTTGTTCCAGGTATCCTGAACACATGGTACCACTAATTTCGACGATAATTTTGAATTGTTTCTATCAGAAAGGTCAACTTTCAGTTACTTCATAATGTCTACAATATTTCCTTATCAAATCTAGTGGAGCCTGCACTTATTGTTAAAAATTTCAGTTCATTGGTCCTGATGCGGTGTTCATGTGTTTGTACGGTTCAGGTTTCATTTTCATGCTTGAGAACTGGTCTCGCTAAAGTTTTATAGTCTTTAATCCTAGTGCGCTTTTTGAAAAGAGCTTGTTTAAAGTATTATTATTTATACTGATTTTATAGTTAAAGTTACTTCATTTTATTACAATATATACATCTCTTTTTCATAACTCGAGAAATAGCCCAAGTATTTGAAATTGAAACGTGTTCTATGAGCTTATTGTAAAGGCAGATTGTATTTCGGTAACTTTTTACTTTCTCCACTACGTATAGTAAGTAGGGGAAGTATTGTATTCCACCCAAAAAATTCGATACCGAGATTTCAACGGAAATACATGTTTTGAGACCCCCTGAATCCAAAAAAAACATTTTTGGAAACATGTCCGTGTGTGTGTCTGTGAACAGCATAACTCAGAAACGAACAGTCGGATAAACACCAATCTTGGTATTTAGGTTCAGTATCTCCCCACCCCAGATTACCCTTTACATGGAACATTTTTCGAAAATTTTATTTTTTTCAAAAATGGCTCTAACGATTTTGATTAAAACATTATATGTTTAAGATATTTTCATGACAAATGAAATGTATATCTCGAATTTTCTGGGAATATCTCCAAAAGTATTCTTCATTGTGAACGACTTTTGCATAACTGGTAAACCATAAGAGATAGCAAAATTTTACTACACAAAAAATGTAGATCGCGTTGAAATACACAATTTATGTCATATACATTTTTTTGTTGAGTGAACCATTTTGGAGATATTGCTTGTTATTCCCTTAAATTTTCCAATACTTATACTTTTTCTCATATAGGAATTCGTTAGTTTTATACCCTGGACATGCAAAGAGAGTGGAATGCGCCACATAACAACCAGTTCTTAAAACATTTGACTATCGCTTAAATCCTACCATATTCCCCTTGCATGTATAAGAAAATTAGTAATAAGATTAACATATCGATTAACATGAAGCATATGGAGAATAAGCGTTTGTAAAAATAGTTTGTACAAGATAGAGAAAGTCATGTGAGTGTAACACAGCAGATTTTTCTCCGGTAAAGCCCACTACTTTGGTTTAGCTGCTGCGATTTCTGTGTTGCATGTTTCAGAGATAAGTTGCAGTTGAAACAATATGATCATTGCATGTCATTTTGAGAATCTGATAGTAATATTGCATAATATGCAAACAATATAATACCTAGCTTAAGCTTTCTATTTACTTCTCATTTTTCTCTGGCTCCCTATAATTTTCCAACTTATGATTTTCTGAAATTCCTTCCACAAGCCGGGAACAAGGCCGACTGCTCAAACCTTCAACGCTCTAAAACGGCCTTATACAGCAATTTCCTTTACAAAGCTTCAGGATCTGAAAAACCGCCATCGTACTCAACTATCTGTGAAAACAAAACGAGTGGAATAGTGCTTTTAAGTACAAAGGATCTAATTTTTAACCCTTTCTAGTCAAACATTTTTCGTGTCTGATTTAAGGTGAATGTCGTGAACCAATTTCTATGCCAATATATTGAAAATAATTCTTCAATTTGTAATGGACATGGACTTCATGCTTTATTATACAAAATGCAATATACTCTCCAGCAGTTGGCATAGTATTTGTATTAATAGTATTTCAGTGAAGGCTATCAAATAATTGGTGTCTATTTGATGTCAAATAAAGTTAAAGCTCCGAATTCTATAGATGTGCAACTGTTCATAAGCCAATCATTATAGTGTAATTTATAATGTTTTATTTTAACTAAACAGTCCAATTTTATACGCATTAAAGTTAGTGACTGTAAAAGTTAAAGTATCATGCATTACAACTAAATTATTCTCGTATTTTCATACTGAGGCAATATCACAACACTGTGAATGCCCGAGTGATTGTGGTGTAAATTAACATTATTGTATGACCTTGATTTGAGATGTTTGTTAATTATAAGCCTCACTGAAACTGACAATAGGAGCGGATAACAATGAAACGAGGGGGTGAGTTGTTTATCAATTAGAAGGGGCAAACAAATGACGTCAGAGTAGCGGGCCTTTCTTTAGAAATGGAGGGAATATCTTCCCTAGAGCATATGTGTTCGTAATTTTGATTGGATATAGAAATAGATGCTAATGTTGGCGCGCTTTATTAACCAATAGCAGCTCTGTTATAGTCTTTAGGCATATCGGGGTGAGGGAGTATAAATTCTAAAGCCAAAGACAAGTATCGCACAGTTTAAGAGGATCATTCACGCGTTACACTTCGCACAGTTCAACAGAATCATTCACGGGTTACACG
Source organism: Deroplatys truncata (assembly GCA_030765065.1). Lineage (NCBI taxonomy): Eukaryota > Metazoa > Arthropoda > Insecta > Mantodea > Mantidae > Deroplatys > Deroplatys truncata. The sequence goes on from CM060980.1 coordinate 165,207,178, forward strand.
TCGCACAGTTTAACAGAATCATTCACGAAGTACACCTTACGTAATTCTACAGAATCTCTCGCGTCATAAAGTTAGTTACAAAATGTGAAATACTCGAATTCATAATGTGCGGCAAATAAGTGATTATAGTTACATTCCAAAATATAACAGTTTCAGTCGGGCGTGTATCAAAAGTAAATCTGTGAAATTAACTAAGTGTGACGGCAATAAAAGTGTAAAAACAAATTCTTTTATCAGTGTTATCTTTTAGTAACAACTCCTTTCCGTTTACACACCCTGTTCAAGAGATTTGCTCGACTGAGTAAATATAGCTAGCCGGAGGACAAAGAACCCAAAATTCAAAATAGTAAAACAATAACAGGCGCTCAGCAAATAAGATAACACGAACGATTCCGCGACAATACAGATTATAAGTTTTTGGATATCCTGCCCAAAATCACAAAAGTTCATTAGTTATGGATTGTATTTTATTTATTATACATTATATACCTTAATTGCTAAAATATGAGACATTGTTGTTTCTTTTTGTTCAAATAGCGTACTTACTGTGGTCCTATAAAATAAACACCAAGCCCAAAATTGTGCGTTACTCAAGTGCTATGCTCCTCGAAAACTGGACTCAAGAACAGGTGTATAGTAATAAAAGCCCTGTTTTGCTTTCCAGTCTGGTAAATGAACCACTTTGTATTCGACCGCAAACGTCCTAACTGAAAAAATGCAAGATATGTATTGAGAAGCATTAAAGGCAGTCATTTTACTAAATAAACTGGCTTTTGTAGTTTCAATTTATTTGTAATAAGTCTTCATCAACGAACAGATTATCAGAAATGAGCTGTAAGTCCGAAAGCAAAGGAGACCGCCTGTCGTCGGAGGAAAGTGTGACGGTATTAATATTAATCTATTAGTTTTAAATGTTATGAACATCTCGAGGAAAAACAAAGAGTTTGTTTTACAAACTTTTATAACGTCAAACAAACAGTATATATTTTTTACACAGAATAAACGTGACGTGGGGGGGAAGTCCCCGGCAGTATCACCATAATTGAAACTGCACGATCTCTTGGTTATTAGATGCTTAGATTACTAAAGGCATTGAAAATACTACTTTTATCACAAATTTTAAGGCAGAAGTTGATTTTGAAATGACTGAAGACATGTAGTAAAGAAAGAAAGAAAGAATGAAGGAAAGAAAGAAAGAAAGAATGAAGGAAAGAAAGAAAGAAAGAAAGAAAGAAAGAAGGGGAAACGAGAAGAATTCTTGGCTACATTTATGGGATAGTTTCATATTCCACGACGACAGGGATCATAAGAAACAAACGTCACATCAGGGACGACATGGGTCCAGTAGACCTTCAGACAAATTGGTGATAGATGCTACACAGCGATGTTGAAGAAAATGCAAGTATATATTGGTATTCAGTGTTTCTTGAACGGAAAATGGTCATAAGACGTGATCCCAAAACATACATCTTATATAGGTTTGCATGAGTTTCCTCTATTCAGCGGAGATTTATGTTTCAGCAGAGTCGACAGTTCCCTCCCTTGGTGATTCTATTAAGGAGGAAGGACGATTCAAATCTAAAGCGATTTGTGGAAGGATATAGCTGTTGATGACCTCACAAAGCGGTCCGTTCATTGTCTGAAAGGTTTGCACTCGTGGGTAGAAAAAGTGGCCCATTTCCTCAAAACTCATCGGTGTTTATTCCTTTCTAATCTACTTACCTATAGGAAGTAGAGAAAGTATTGTATTATTTGAATTAAAAATGCATACAGAGAATTCACTGAAAATATACCTTGAGGCTCACATATACAAAAACTCCAAGCACCCAGTTTATAAAAACACAGGTGCTCGGACGTAAGTGTGTCTATCTGTCTGTGAAAACTATAACTCAAAAACGAAAAATGAGTTAAGTAACAAACTTGAGGATGTAACACAAAAATGTTCAAGACAATCCTCCTCCAAGAATAATATTCTACATCGAAAGAAATATTCCTTAATTTTAAATTTTTTTAAATCTCTCTAATAATTTTGTTTAATATATTTTCACGACAGATAACCAGTATATCCTGAATCTTCTGTGAATAACCTCTGAAGTTCTCTTTATTCTGAATGCTTTGAATGCTGTTAAACCGTAAGACAGAGAGAGAGAGAGAGAAAATGTTTATACACGAGAAATTATATATCTTGTTAAAGCTCACAATTCAAAGCTCCTTGTGGGTTGAATATTTCAGAGATATTCTTTATTATTGGTTTAGTTTTCAAACACTTTATACATTTTCTCAGCTAGAAATGACTGTTAGTTTTTTCTTTCGTTTCTTAGTTTCAATATAATACTGTGTAGCCTTAGCCTGATCTGTTTACTCATTGTGTTCCCCAAGCATCTGTTAATGCAGCCATTTATAGCATTATATTTTATAATACTGTAACAGATGAAAACACTAGTTGCTAATAAACACGCCTCATTTATCTCTTAGATGTTCAGCGTAGTACAAATGTTACACTTTAGATATTGTTGACATACTCAGAACAGAGCACAACTGATCCGTCGAATCAAATCACAACTGAACTACTGAGTGTCAACTAACAACTGAACAGCGCTCGGCGCTGTGCACTTTCAACTTCTTGACTGAACTAACTGGGCAGAGCAGCCCCTTATATAAGCCCAGCAGAGGAAAAGAGAGAGAGAGAGAGTGGAACGTTCTAGAGGGGAGAACTACTGGAAACTGTCGAAAGGATTCTAGAGCAGTAATTACCCGAACCGCGGTGACACATAAAGGGCTTGTAGCGCGGTTATTGTTCTGAGAGGCCGGTCGTTACAGGCCGGTATGCGCTCACCGGCGGCACCGCAGGTACTTCGGGTCACTCTCATAGTACATATTATTGTCCAGATGTTGGTTAAGCTTATATATTGAGAGGTCACATCCCAGATACGTGAAAGTGTTCACTTCTTCAATTGTTACTATCTGATTCATTATTACAATTGTATTCTATAGTATTTACATTCTATAGTCATTACTTTGATCTTGTTGCCTACTGGATATTTTCATATTGCAGTTTACCAAAAGTTTTTATATTTTGGTTACATTCCCTTGATAGTTTTCGGATAAGGCTAACAACACCCGGCCATACGCAAACAATTAAGTATTTATTAACCTATTTCCTCTCTATCTACTAAATTTAGCTATAATAATAGTAATAATCATAATAATAAATAATCTGCTTATAACTCAATGGTTATTGTAAGGCCAAAATAAAAACAAAGTATGGTTAAAAGAAGGGAATAAAATTTGGTTTAATTTTTTTTCATCTTAAAAGTAACATTGTGGGATGTCTCGATTGTAAAATGATTTTGGAATAGTGCACCTAGCTCCATCAAGCATACCAGTGACCTCGACGTTACAGATGTGGTATGAAGTATTAATGGACGGAATATCGGCTTCCTCTCGATAGCAATTATATATGGCGTGGACCATTTAAGTTGAGACTAAATATCTCCGAAACTAAGCGTTGTAGAAAGAAATGTTTTAATAAAGTTTGCTTGTAATAATGGGGGAAAGTGAATGCCATTAGTCGTATTTTGTTTGGAGGACGATGTCATGGTCATTTTAGAGCCAATTTAATATTTTTAAATGTGAACCTATAATTAGAGTCAGTATAAATTGATCCTAAAATGAACATCAATGATGCTGAGCACGTCAACCCCGTATCGTTTGGATGATGGCACGACTCTGCCATGCATAAGTGGGCGTGAGGCCGACAGTCGGATTGGCAGACCCAAGCTATCTCAGGCTGTAGTGCCACAGGAATATATTAGCTACATATATACTTCGTTGATTAAAATCTTTAAAATTTCTGGCGTGGGTAAATTCCAATAAAATTTCGCTAAAAACGTCCATTATACAGCTATTGTTTTATAAGCTTAAGAGAAAATATATTTAAACGGCTTTACGGGATTTAAACATATCTTATAAAAATGTTCAGCAATTCTTTCTTATTAACCCAAATTCACTGTCTAAAGATACTGCGCATATTTCCACACGCAAGTGGGTAATACCTGCATTGCGCTAGATTTGACGAGGTTTAACTTTCTGTGTTAATACAAGCGGACTTGGTTCTGGCCAGGATGTTGACATTTAATTGCCATATTTACTAGAAACATTAAGCGTCACAGAATTCTGGCATGTAGACGACGCTAATTGACACTGAGTGGTTAAAAAGGACATTAAATATAGGAAATGCTCTTATCAGTAGTAGTAATATTAACATGATTATTATTCACATAAGAGAATGCATTTGTAGAAAACTAAACACTAACAAGTTTTAATTAACTTTAATGTTTGACGATGAATGCAGATTATAAAGCAAACTGAAAATACATGTTAATGAGCTATAAAAATTCAGTTTCCAAGCACTAACTGTTCATGTTGGCGATTAAGCACTTCGATGTCTGATTAACAATTCTCTTTGCGTAAAACTCTTTAGTATCCAAATGTTTATTTTGAACTAACCCAATTACCCAACATTGACCATGGTTTGAGGTTTATCTCTACAACATTTATCCTTAGGTTGCACTTACCCAATAGCCAAGCGTTTCTTTGGAGGCACTTCAAATTATTACACAACATACCTAAGGATTTAATTACAACCCTCAAGTCTATAAAGAAAAAAATTCTGATGTGTTACACTCACATGACTTTCTCTACTCTTGTACAAAGTATTTTTACAAACGCTTATTCTCAATTGCTTCATGTTAATCGAGATATCGAGGTGTCAATCTTATTGCTAATTTTCTTGTAGATGCAAGGGGAATTGTTAGGTTTTAAGCTATAGTCAAATATTTGAAGAGCTGGTTGCTATGTGGAGTATTCCATTCTCTTTGCATTACCAGGACAAAAAAAATGATTAACGATTGGAGAAAAAGTATAAGTATTGGAAAATTTAAGGGAATAACAAGCAATATCTCGAAAATGGTTCACTCAACAACAAAAATGTATATGACATAAATTGTGTATTTTAACGCGATCTAAATTTTTTGGGTAGTAAAATTTTGTCTATCTCTTATGTTTTACCAGTTATGCAACAGTCGTTCACAATGAAGAATACTTTTGGAGACATTCCCAGAAAATTCGATATACATTTCATTTATCATGAAAATATCTTAAACATATGATATTTTAATCAAAATCGTTAGAGCCATTTTGAGAAAATTAACATTTTCGAAAAATGTTCCATGTAAGGGTAATCTGGAGTGGGGGGATTTTCTTGAAAAGCTTCGTGTCGCATCTCTGGAAGTTACTGAATCTAAATACCAAGTTTGGTGTTTATCCGACTGTTCGTTTCTGAGTTATGCTGTTCACAGATACACAGACATACAGACACACATACGGACATGTTTTCAAAAATGCTTTTTTTTTTATTCAGGATGTCTCAAAATATATATTTTCGGTGAAATCTTGGTATCGAATTTTTGGGTGGAATACAATACTTCCCCTACTTACTATACGTAATAGAGAAAGTAAGAAAGATAAATACTTTATGATGTGAATACATTATGCAAAAGCACTGCTGGGCAACCACAGATACTACAGTTTGTAATGGTTATTTCTCCGGAATCAAGCTGACCGCGCTGCCATATTCGGGATGCCTCGTCGTTATTTACACAGAAAATCCCGGGTGGGAAGAAATAATAACAGTTTAAGTAACATCATTATAACCTTGTTCATTCTCAGTAACCAACTACACTAAAATACTAAGAAAATGCGCGAAAGAGAAACTAAAATGAAACGAATAATACGTAGAAGTATTTCGACTGGTTTGATGCTGTTGTTATCCATACCCAGTCTCATTTTATGTGTGTCTCAGGTATAGTTTTATGCCTATAAAAGCATCACAAACATTTCATAGGGAAAGAAACTCCCTGCTTACAGAAAATTGGACAAATTGTAATAAGTGAATATCTGAACTTGGGAGTATGATCACAGAATGAATAAACTTCGACTTATTTATGACTCATATTAGCAGTGTTTGATCACCATAGAAACCTTTGTAGTCAACGTGATTATACTGAATGCTTTTATGCTATTTTTTATCAATATGCAGTAAATACCTATATGAATATAAAAAGAATAAGAGCAAGTGGTATTTTGCCTGATTTGATGCTGCTGCTGTTATCACGGTCCAATATAACAACTTCGGACTCTTGTTATTGTTTTACCAAGTGGTTGTAGCCCTTTGCATTAGCGCAATCACAGCCACAGATGGCATAGCTGTTGTAATTTATATATCTATATGTTGAGATTATTATGTGTTTATATATGTATTTATTTTAACTACATAATAGGGTTATTTTATACTACTTTCTGCCACGATTTAAATTAATTTTTATTTCTATTTTAAGTTGATTTTCATTATTTTGATATGTTAAATATAAGTCGTCATTATTATTGTTAATTTAAATTTAAATTTTTTAATTGTATAGGTATACTTTGTCTATATTGAGGGAAGTGCTATAATAAATAATAAATACTCCATGATCAATGTCAGAGAGAAGATCAACGAATAATCCGTGAAATTGCTGTTCCTTTGTTACTTTGTGAGGCCGTGAAAGTATAAGTAGTTATTATACGTCGGTAATATTCGACTTATTAGGATTATCATTCAGAAAGGTATAAATGGTCTTGCGAGCTTTTGTAGGCATCACATAAATTAAATAACTAATAGTGTGAAGTGGGCAGAATTTCGAATGGTAAGCTAAACAGTAGATTTCATTGTGCCAGGCTTAGTAGAAATCGGTGCAACGGTGCAAAAGCCTTTAAGGGACATATACACATGCATATACTGACTTGTTTAGTTAAGAGTTAAAAATTGATTAAGATTTAAGAATGAATATAAATAAATTACTATTTAGGTATTCATTAGTGTATTATAACGCGATTATTTTGTTTGGACGCTATTAACCTTTGTTATTTTAGAATAGAAAATATTGTGGCGTATCGGTATCGTCATACCAGACGCATTATTGTGTCGCATTGTCGACAGTATTCTTGGCTGATTTTTATTGTTTCTTTCGGCTAAACGAGACTTCGCCTTTGGCACCGACCACGCCAGAGAGAGTAGGCATTGTTGACATATCCGCCTGATATGACGACAGCTCAGCTAGTTTGCCTAGCCAGGGTTGAAGAGGGGGTATATAGTTAGCGTCACTTTTTGTGTGAGTGTGCAAAAAGCAGGTCGCGTGTGCGAGGCATCTTCCCTCACTCGTTTGTCTCCCTGAGTGTAATGTAGATTCTCCAAGTGTTTTATCAATAAATTGCAGGTGTGTATGTGATGTGAGATATGGGTATATTGGTTAAAAGACCTCACATATTCATCTGAATGTAGAGATGAAGGTCCTGGTTCCCTTGCAGTTACTGAGCTACGCTTCCCCTATGTGTATGTTGGGGTGCTCAAAATGTAATAATTTGCTGGGAACCTTTTGGCCCTCACCCCAACATGTAACAATATAAAAACATCTAATGTGTTGCACTCACATGACTTTCTCTATTCTTCTACAAAGTATTTCTACAAATGCTTATTCTCCATCTAGTTCATGTTGACCGAGATAAGCTAATTTTCTTGTAGGTGCAAGGGGAGTATGGTAGGCTTTAAGCAATAGTAAAATATTTTAAGAGCTGGTTGTTATGTGGAGCATTCCATTCTCTTTGCATGTCCAAAGGCATTAAATAAAAGGAATAACCAATTCAGATTTGAGAAAAAGTATGTATTGGAAAGTTCAAACAAATAACAAGGAGTATCTCAGAAATGGTTGACTCAATAAAAAAGTGTACATGACATAAATTGTATGTTTTAACGAGATCTACACTTTTATGTGGTAAAATTTTGCGTGTTTCTAACGGTTTACTACTTATGCGACAGTCACTCAGAATTAAGAGAGCTTTTGGGGACAGTACCAAAAAAATTCAAAATATACATTTCATTTGTTAAAAAAATATGTTAAATATATGATTCCAACCAAACGATTAGAGCCATTTTTAGAAAGTAAAAAAAATCGAAAAATATTCCATGTAAAGAGTAGTCTGAGGTGGAGAGATTTTCTTCAAAATCTTCGTGTCGCATCCTTGGAAGACAATAAACTCAAGTACCGAGTTTGGTACTTATCCGACAATTTGTTTTTGAGTTATGCTGTTGGAATCAGACAGACACAAACACATGAACATGTTTCCAAAAATGCTTTATTTGGATGCAGGGGGCCTCAAAACATGTATTTCTGATCAAACCATTCTATCGAATTTTTTGTGGAATGCAATACTTCTCTACTTACTATACGTAATAGAGAGGTTAAAAAGTTTAATTTGAAGACAATAATTTAATACTTTTTAATAACCGCGCTCAGTTTCTTCCCAGATAATGCTAACAAAGCGAGTGAAGAGTATATGTTATACTTAAACGTTTGTTGTAACAAATGTTTTAAATGATGCCTTTTTGCGTCAATACATGTCTGGTATCTGTTGAACATATTGAACACTAGGGGAATTTCTGCAGTCGAAATATTGTAAAAACAGGCAGGAAATTCCCAATCATTCGTCGAGTGTAAAGGGGATTTGTTGTGTAACTTTAGTTTTAAACATTCCCCACAAATAATAATCACATGGATTTAGATCTGAAGAGCGATCAGGCAAGTCAATTATCAAGTTATTAAAATACGCTATAATCTATATTAATATTATAAAGCGAAAAAAACATCTGTTTGCGTGTTCAGGGTAATCTCAAAAACCACTCAACCGATTTTGATAACCCTTTCACCATTGAAAAGCCCAATTGGTATTGACGAACATGGAGCTATAAAGTACCAACTAATTTCACTTCATAAATTACTAAAACTTTAAAAATAATTTACAAAGCTCTTGTACTGGAATACAAACACAAGCTTGCGAAAACGGTCTTGACTTTTAGTTGAGGATGCCATGGAGTAGAAAAAATTCTGATGTGTTACACTCACTACTCACCAGTTTCTCTACTCTTGTACAAATTATTTTTACAAATGCTTATTCTCTATATGGTTCATGTTAATCGAGATATCGAGATGTTAATCTTGTTGCTAATTTTTTTGTAGATGCAAGGGGAATTGATAGGCTTTAAGCTATAGTCAAATATTTTAAGAGCTGTTTGCTATGTGGAGCATTCCATTCTCTTTGCATTACCAGGACGAAAAATGAATAACGAATTTGAGAAAAAGTATAAGTATTAGAAAATTTATGGGAATAACAAGCAAGTGAGAAGTAAGTAGGGGAAGTATTGTATTCCACCCAAAAATTCCATACCGAGATTTCACCGGAAATATATGTTTTGAGACCCCCTGAATCCAAAAAAAGCATTTTTGAAAACATGTCCGTGTGTGTGTCTGTGAACAGCATAACTCAGAAACGAACAGTCGGATAAACACCAATTTAGGTTCTGTATCTTGCACAGATACGACACGAAGGTTTTCAAGAAAATCCCCCTACCCCAGTTACACTTTACATGGAACATTTTTCGAAATTTTTAATTTTCTCAAAAATGGCTGTAACGATTTGGATTAAAATATCATCTGTTTAAGATATTTTTATGACAAATGAAATGTATATCTCAAATTTTCTGGGAATGTCTCCAAAAGTGTTCTTCATTCTGAAGGACTTTTGCATAACTGGTAAACCATAAGAAATAGACAAAATTTTATTACACAAAAATGTAGATCGCGTTAAAATACACAATTTATGTCATATTTTTTTTAATGAACCATTTTCGAGATATTGCTTGTTATTCCGTTAAATTTTCCAATACTTATACTTCTTCTCAAATTCGTTAATCATTTTTTTTGTCCTGGTAATGCAAAGAGAATGGAATACTCCACATAGCAACCACCTCTTAAAATATTTGCCTATAGCTTAAAGCCTACCAATTCCCTTGCATCTACAAGAAAATTAGCAATAGGATTAACATCTCGATATCTCGATTAACATGAAGCATACGGAGGATAAGCGTTTGTAAAAATAATTTGTACAAGAGTAGAGAAAGTCATGTGAGTGTAACACATCAGAATTTTTTTAGCGGAAAGCCCTAATCACGTGTGTAATAAAAAACACACCGTAAGGTCACCTTTATCGCTTCCATATTTCGCAATTTATTCTTCTCAAAACTATTCACTACCCTCAAAACACAATTAAGTAGACATGAAAACAAATTAACATATGTTTAACAGGTTGGGCAACCTAAATCTATGTTGACCGGCATAAAAGCTTGAATTATATTATTCTAACATGGAAATGCGGATCATATTCAGTATAGAATCGGACTCAAATCGATTTGAATTCCCCATGGTAACGTAGTATATGTGTGTTTTCAAAAGAGGTTAACTTAGTAGTCTGGGAGTGCGGAATCCAGTTTTGTTGTATGTTAGGTTTTTATAGTTTTTGTGAAAATTGTATAGAAAGGGAAAAGTTTAAAATTTAAATGCTTTGACTATGTAACAAGTTACTAGGCCATTTCGAATGAGGATTCGTATACCGTCAAAGGGTACACACTAGTTTATGAAGCATTTCAAGAATTTGAAAGACTGTCGGGGAAGTAGCACTTTCCACCGATGTTTCACATCTTTTGCCTGAATATATTTTTATTAGGAATAGCGGAATATTTGCAAAATTACAATTATATGGGTAAAGGTAAAAGTCCTAGAGACCATTGTGTAACAATTTCATAAAGGACAGAGGGAGGTAAATAAAATTAATTGATTTGTCATTCAAAATTAAAAATCTAGCCGTGCAGTATGGGTCTGCCAGCTAGTACATTGTAATTGAACTATAGAGAACAATTTTCCTAGCAACGTTTTACTTTCTCTGATTCGTACCTTGTAGGTAAAGGAAGTTGCATGCCATCCAAAAATTCAGTATTGAGATTTCAGTGCAAATACATGGTTTTAGGCATTAAAAGTATTTTTGGAAAAGCTTCCGTTGCCAGTCTGGGTTGTGTGTCTGTATGTGTTGAGAGAGAGACAGAGACAGAGAGAGAGAGAGAGAGAGAGCGAGAGGGAAAGTGAATAGCCAAACTAACAAATGTTGGATGAATACTACCTTGATATTTAGGTTCAGATTCCCGGAATGGAATACTAAGATTATCAAGAACATTCTCCACACTAAGCTGCCCTATGGATGACAAACTATTTTAAAGTTTTTGTTTACTCAAAAACCTGATACGTTACACTCACATGACTTTCTCTATTCTTGGACAAACTATTTTTACAAACGCTTATTCTCCATATGTTTCATGTTAATCGAGATGTTTATCTGACTGCAAATTTTCTTCTAGATGCAAGGGGAATATGGTAGGTTTTAAGCGATAGTAAAATCTTTTAAGAGCTGGTTGCTATGTGGCGCATTCCATTCTCTTTGCATGTCCAGGACATAAAAACAATGAATAACGAATTTGAGGAAAAACTACAAGTATTGGAAAATTTAAGGAAATAACAAACAATATTTCGACAAGGATTCACTCATCTAAAAAAATGTATATGACATAAATTGTGTATTTTAACGCCATCTATATTTTATGTGTAGTAAAATTTTGTCTATCTCTTATGGTTTACCAGTTATGCAAAAGTCGTTTAAAATGGAGAATAATTTTGGAGACTTTCCAGAAAATTCGAGATATACATTTCATTAGTCATAAAAATAGCTTAAACATATGATATTTTAATCAAAACCGTTTTAGCCATTTTTGAAAAAATTAAAATTTTCGACAAATTTTCCATGTAAAGGGTAATCTGGGATGGGGGGGGATTTTCTTGAAAACCTTCGTGTCGCATCTCTGGAAGATACTGAACCTAAATACCAAGTGTGGTGTTTATCCGACTGTTCGTTTATGAGTTACGGTGTTCACAGACCTACACACACAGACACACACGAACATGTTTCCAAAAATGCTTTTTTTGGACTCAGGGGGTCTCAAAACAGGTGTTTCCGGTGAAATCTCGGTATCGAATTTTTGGTTGGAATGCAATACTTCCCCTACTTACTGTACGTAGTTGAGGAAGTAAAAATGGCTCTTAACTATTTTAACTAAAACATCTTCTAAGTATTGACGTGGCAAATAACTTAACATATATCTTGAATTCACTAAGAATAACCTGTAAATTCCTCTACATTCTGATTGACCATTTTATAATTGATAAACCATAACAGATGGACTAAATCTCTGTACATCAAGTTATAGATACTGTTGAGGCACATAATCCGGGTTTTTTTTGGGGGGGGGATTACCATTATAATTGGTTTGAATGTTCAAATACTTTCGCTTTTCACAACCATTAGCTCTCTTTGTGGTTTTATTTTCTCTACCACGTACCTAATAGGTAAACAAGGTATTGCGTTCGACCTAAAAATCCTATACGAAGATTTCACCGGAAATAGGCACCGACTTCATAGGCTATTTCCAGAAAATTTAAGATTTACATTTCATTTGTCCGGTAAATATCTTTCATATATGGTGTTTTCATCAATATCCTTAGAGCCATTTTTAGCGGATCAAAAATTGTTCCATGTAATCGGTAGTTGGGAGTGGATAATTTTCTTGAAAATCTTGTATTGTATCTTTGAAAGATATTGAGCTAAATACCAACTTTGGTGTTTATTTTACTTTACGTTTTTGAGTTACTGTGTACACAGTCACATAGATACACACACGTGTTTCCAAAAATGCTTTATTTCGTTTAAGGGGTCCACAAAACGTGTATTTCAAATAAAATCTCGGTATCTAACTCTTGGGTAAATGCAATAATTTAGCTACTTACTACACGTAGCAGAAGAAGTAAAGAAGCATTTTTGGAAAAAGGTCCGTGTGTGTATTTATGAACAGTTTAACTCTAAAACGAAACGTTGTATCAACAAAAAAACTTGGTATTTAAATTCCGTACATTTCAAAGATGCGACACGAAGAGCTTACTCCAAACTGTCCTTTACATGGAATATTTTTCTAAATTTTTTATTTTCTAAAAACTGGCTATAAAGATTTGATTAAAATACGGCTAATTAAAGATATTTACATGCCAAACAAAATGAATATCTTGATTTTTCTAGGAATAGGCTATGAAGTCCTCTTCATTTGGAAGAAGTTTTGTATAATCTTGTTTAACTGGTAAAAGTTAAGCGATAGACGAAAACGTACCACACAAAATAATCTGATGTGTTACACTCACATGACTTTCTCTACTCTTGTACAAACTATTTTTGGAAACGCTTATTCTCCATATGCTTCATGTTTATCGAGATTATTAATCTTATTGCTAGTTTTCTTGTAGGTGCAAGGGGAATATGGTAGTATTTAAGCGATTGTCAAATATTTTAAGACCTGGTTACTGTGTGGCACATTCAATTCTCTGTGTATGCCCAGGACATAAAAAATTCTGATGTGTTACACTCACATGACTTTCTCTACTCTTGTAAAAACTATTTTTTACAAACGCTTATTCTCCGTCTACTTCATGTTAATCGAGATAAACTCTATCTTATTGCTAATTTTTTGTAGATGTAAGGGGAGTATATATTTACAAGGGCAGTATCGAAATACAGTAGCCTTTAAGCAGATACATATCTATTAATAGCTGGTTGCTAGATGCAGCACCATTCCCTTTGCCACAGATTAATACTGTTTGCATATCCAAGACAAAAAAATGAATAACAAGTTCACATTTGAGAAAATAAGTATTGAAAAATTTAAGGGAATAACAAGCAATATCTCGAAAATGGTTCACTCAACAACAAAAATGTGTATGACATAAATTGTGTATTTTAACGCGATCTACTTTTTGGTGTAGTAAACTTTTGTCTATCTCTTATGGTTTACCAGTTATGCAAAAGTCGTTCACAGTGAAGAATACTTTTGGAGACATTCCCCGAAAATTCATGATATAAATTTCATTTTTCATGAAAATATCTTAATCATATGATAATTTAATCAAAATCGTCAGAGCCATTTTTGAGAAAATTAAAATTTTCGAAAAATGTTCCATGTAAAGGGTAATTTGGGGTGAGGGATTTTCTTGAAAACCTCCGTGTCGCATCTCTGGAAGCTACTCAACCTAAATACCAAGTTTGGTGTTTATCCAACTGTTCGTTTCTGAGTGGTACTGTTCACAGACACACACAAGGACATGTTTCCAAAAATTCTTTTTCTGGATTCAGGGGGTCTGCACACATATATTTTCGGTGAAATTTCAGTATCGACTTTTTAGGTGGAATACAATAATTCCCCTACTTACTATACGTAGTAGAGAAAGTAAACATGTAGATCTCTTTAAAACACAAAATAAGCCATTTTCGAGGTATGCGTTACTAAGCCTTCGAATTGTTCATTATTTACCATTCCTTTAATGTCCTATCAGCAATCAGTTGTTTCTCGCAATTCCATTGAAACAGTATGGAATTTTAAGGCAGCGTATAGCGCCGAGTACTTAAACGTTTGACTATCGCTGTTCCTTTGTATCTATAACGAAATATATAATGTAGCTATTTCTGCAAAACTTTACTTGGTTTAAAATGCAGTAAGTATAAAAATTAGCTTTGGAAGGACTGGTTTGTAAACCCACCAATAAACGATAGAGGTTAGAGGAAGTCATGTGATTCTGTAGTTTTCGCATGGGGACTCGCTGTTTAAACGGTTCCTACAACAAAATATATAAATGTAAAAGAAAGTTTAACCAGAAGTAGATAGGATAATAAGATTTTGTAAGAAAAGTATGAGGAAGAGTGAGTAAAGAAAAACATCTGAATTCAATGCGCAAGATGTACTTTAAAGTGTAGTCGCTATTCTGTTGTTCTCCCACTTTTAAACATCTGGCTATTCAATATATTTCTTAGATCCCTTGTATTTACAACGAAATAAGTAGTGAAACTATTTCAAATAAACGATAATGTGTAGAGTGGTCATGTGAAAATAACGCAGGATTATTATATAGCTTATGGTTGGAATGTAAATATTCTAAATTGTATTTTGTGATCAGTAAGGAATTTAAGTACCAGATTGAGCGTTTAAGTAAAGTAATTGTTATCAGTCTATATAATTGACTAGTTTTTACCCTTCTTTCGACAACAATAGCAGAAACTGTGAAGAAGGTGTTTTGTTTACGTAATTTATTTACGTAATTATTAGCTTCACGCTTGGGAAGCCAACCTGAAGTTTTTTTCTTAAGCTGTTGTAGTTTATTTTTCTTGGAGTATATTTTTATTTATTTATTTCCACACTTGGAAAAACCAATTTGAGAAAGTGTTCTGTTGTTGAAGTTTGCACCACGCTTCGGGCGTTAATTTGAAGAAGATTGTTTGTTACGTAATATGCTTCTACGTATGAGATACCGATTTGAAGTTGTATTTTTGTTATTACGCTCCAAGTTTAAAATACTATTTATTAACTTTGTTATTATACTGGTTCTATAGATATTATTTGTTTATGTTTGCCTCGATTTCGTCAGTCTTACTTTAGAGACACGTTTCTCTTAATCAGGGCGTGGTGCGACAAGAATGTAGGCTTACACAGATTTTAAGTTTTAATTCACTTCTTTTTATTAATCCTTGACATAAATTAAATAGCACTACACTGATATTAAGAGCTTGAGATTCCTTAATTTAATACTTGCACTTTGTTAACGCGTATACTTATTTACGATTCACACGAATACGTAATGTTTCTTTAGAGAACACATCTTCCATCCGTCACTACCAAGTTCCACAGGTAACTGAACATATTTCAACCGTCCAAACCCGTAAACGTCTGTATTTCAAGTCTCTGATTGGCTAATTCTAGTCCAATAGAATACCTGCATTTAATTAAAGCTTTCTGTGTCTATTGATAGGCTATTTTTTAAACTGTCACAACATTTACACTATCGTTGCTCCAATCACGAGTAGTAGTATTTAAGCTCTCAAATATCATTATTGCCTCAAGGTTACCTCATTGTTAGCAACGTTATACTTATTATTCTCACAGCTCTTACATTATTAAACTACATAATACATTCACCTAACATTATTGAACAATAATATAAGCATACGTAACGACTGTTACATACATTTTTATCAATTATTACATACATATTGCTTCAAGGCGGGCTGTTATTGAATTTGCATATTGTATAATTTAATTGAAATTATTCAAGTGTTAAAAATACTGCCTCAACTGGTGTAGTTTCGTCATAAATGATTTTGATCAGTATTGTATACCCATTGACCATAACATTTTCCCTCACTTTTTGTAAGAAAAAATTGCAATGTGTTCATTGAAGGAAGCAGAGAAATATGTTTTAACCATTTAAAACCGACGAACGAACCGAAAACGTGAGCTATAGATACATTATGGAAAGTTTAAAAGCATCGTTAGCTCGCGGTGGAAACAGAGCAGGCAATATAGCCTGGTGTGGGACCCATGCTGGTTTTGTAGGGCCGCGTTAAGATTTATTACCTATAAAGCACGTACACCCAAAAGCCATCTTTCTCACAGCCACGGATTGCTAATCTCCAACCCTTTGCTTGTACAACTCGGTCGTGCTTCCCTAGAATAATCCAAGTTCCAAGACATTTACTTGCGAATTTATTAGAAACATCTCATTTTACTTTCACGCCCAGAATATGCTTCTATTTTTACATTCTCTACCACGTACCTAGACGTAGAGGAAGTATCCAAACTTTCATCTCGTAACTTTACCGGAAATGCCTGTTTAGAGGCCCACTGAATCCAAAAAGCTCATTTTTACTTTCTCTACTACGTATAGTAAGTAGGGGAAGTATTGCATTCCACCCAAAAATTCGATACCGAGATTTCACCGGAAATACATGTTTTGAGGCCTCCTGAATCCAAGAAATGTATTTCTGGAAACATATCCGTGTGTGTGTGTGTGTGTGTCTGTGTGTCTGTCTGTGAACAGCATAACTCAGAAACGAACAGTCGAATAAACTCCAAACTTGATATTTAGGTTCAGTATCTTCCAGAGATGCGACACGAAGCTTTTCAAGAAAATCCCCCCAACCCAGATTACCCTTTACGTGGAACATTTTTCGAAAATTTTAATTTACTCAGAAATGGTTCTAATGATTTTGATTAAAATATACATTTAAGATACTTTCATGACAAATAAAATGTATATCTTGAATTCTCTGTGAATGTCTCCAAAAGTATTCTTCATTGTAAACGACTTTTGCATAACTAGTAAACTATAAGAGATAGACAAAATTTTACTACACAAAGAATGTAGATCGATTAAAATTGTCATATACATTTTTTTTATTGAGTGAACCATTTTCGAGATATTGCTTGTTATTCCCTTACATCTTCCAATATTTATACTTTTTCTTAAATGGGAATTCCTTACTCATTTTTTATGTCCTGGTAATGCAAAGAGAATGGAATTCGCCACATAGCAACTAGCTCTTAAAAGATTCGAGTATCGCTTAAAGTCTACTAATTCCCCTTGTATCTACAAGAAAATTATCAATAATATTAACATCTCGATATCTCGATTAACATGAAGTAGATAGAGAATAAGCGTTTGTAAAAATAGTTTGTACAAGAGTAGAGAAAGTCATGCGAGTGTAACACATCAGATTTTTAGATAAACATCCACAAATGGCTGTGTTTCGAACGTAACTCAAAAACGAACAGTAGGATAAATAGTTGGTATCTAAGATCTAGGTATCTTCCAAGTCTTCGACACGAAAACCTTCAAGCAAAATCCCCACCACAAACTATACTTTACATGAAACATTTTTCGAAATATTTAATTTTCTAAAAATTGTTCTAATGTTGATTAAAATATTGTGATGCAGCGGCTATGGTCCAGCGTTATCGTGAGACCGGCGCCGGGAGGTCGGAGTAAACAACAATAACTCCGCTCGCGAGTGTAAGGACCGGGATCGCTGTGGGCAGATGACTAGAAGTTTATTGTAGCTATTCTGACGTACAGCTAGTGTTACTGCGGAGCAAAGGGTTGCGGATGTACGAGTATTATGTTCGACTTCCGAGTGAAGTGAACCTTCTGGCGTGAAGAGACTACGTCACAAAGGAAGTGAAGAGACGGAGAATTTAAATAGCTCACTTTGATAAAGTGAATTCTCAGTGAAGTTCAACTGGACAAAAACAAAACAGTTATAGTAAAACCTGTGAAGACTGACAGTGGAAAAGCTGGACAAAGTCAGCATCTTAGCATGACAAATTAACTGTATGTTTGAATTTTCTGAGAATAGTCTATGAAGTCCTATTTGTTAGGAGGGAATTTACTGTAAAAGCAGATTTCTTTAAAACACACCATTTATTTCCAACAAGCTTTAAGCTTGTTTGAAGCGTCAGCTATTCTTGAGATATACTTTATTATTGGTTTGAATATTTTAAACTTTCAGTTCTTCCTTGTAGTGTCATGGGAAAATATGAAATTTCAAGGCTAGTATATAGGAAATATATTTAAATATTTGACTATTATCTTTGTACCTATAAGAACAATGTGTAATAAAACTATTTATGCAATAATTTATCTTAATTATCTTTAAGTTTTGCAAGATTAGTTTGTAGAGGTTGTGTGAAAATAAACGGCAGTGAAAAGAAAAGTCATGCGAATGTAACACATACGTTTTTACTTTCCCTAGCATTTATCTAGAATGGAATAAACGAAGTATTGCATGTCTTCTAAAATTTAAAATTAATGTTTACCCGAAAACACTGTTATATAGGCAACGCAGCCGAACTCAGGTTAGTAAAAAACAAATGTGGTTGATGCCGCATTTTAGGGCGGTCAACGTTCTACCTTGAGTCCTAGATATATAAGCAGAGAAATCACCAGACAACGTATACCAGGTGACCCAACCACGCCATATTTCACTTGTGCAGACATCCCTTCGTGTGATAAAAGAATTGCAGAGCCCAACGCGGCAATTCCAAGTAAACACAGGTCAGTGAGCAACTGACGCATTAGCTCGAGCGATCTTCGTTTTACTTCCCTTGCTTACGGCAAAGACGATGAGCGGATCGCGTTCATTGAGAGACACTTACCAGGATTGCAAAAGAGTGTACAGCCCGTATTGATAGACAAAACCAGACACTTGCAGTAGACTACAGTCTGTGATGATAGACGAAAACAGAACCGACAGGTTTTCTACTTGAGTTACACAGACTTCATTTTCGAAGGAATAAACTGACTTTCTAGACTGGAAAATAATTAAAATGCCTTCCTATTTGACCTAAACGCATCTGCCCATGGCTATCCTTTTACTTCTGGATTTTGGGACAAATATCGACTATTTCTAGAGTACGATCCCCAACTTAGAATATAAGGAATCTTATCTCTCGTTGGAGGAATTTTTGCGGCCTCTCAGCGTGGTTAAGTGTTACTTCATGTATATATTCTTTTCCGATTGGCTAGTTATATGTATCACGTGACTGTTGCTTGGGCTTCTCTTCGTAATTTTCCATTCCCGGTTATATTTCCCGCACTCCATACTTCTCGACCGGAGCCAAATAAGGTCATAAAACCCTACCCTTGATCCTAAAACAAAAGATCCCAACTTTCCCTGCACATTGGAACAGCATATTTTCTACAAAACTGCAGAGTTTAAGACATCTTAAAACTAGTGAAACAGGAACATTACATATAAGAAAAATATTACATTACACAAAAATGACTATTTACATAGTATCTACATTACACACATATCATCCATATATCATATTAATAATTAAATAAGTCGACATATTATAAAATTACTCCGGGCACATTCTGTCCCAGAACATTAGAGAAGTAACAGTTGAAATACTACTGGAAAAAGTCACAAATGATTAACCTACTTAGAAACTCACACATAGTCGCGCATATTTAAAGTTTCTTATAGTGTACTTGGTTTGACGCGGATCCTGGGATAGTTAATGACTTCGTTTGTTTACATCAATTTGTACGTAACGTTTGTCTAGAATACATTTGTCCATTGAATGTATTCTTTACCTGTATACAGAAATAGAGTCTTTGAGAAGCCTAGAGAAAAGCAGAAGAAAGGTGGAGAACGAATAGCGAGGAAGTTTTGTTGCGTACTTCTCCAGAGCCGCAAACCGCGGGGCAAGACGGTCTTCCTTAGTTCTGGAGAGGGGGAAGGGAGGAGAGAAGAAGAGGGAGACGCTGCAGGCATCTCTTGGCTTGCTTCAAAGTGTCAAAAAAAATTCCATCCGGACTGCTGGCAACGCTCAAATAAGTAAGGAAACTCTGAAACTGCTACATTCAACCCTAAGATGTAATAATAAATCACGTGAGCGGAAAGAACGATTTTGTGGAATAGATTCCATAGATTGGAACACTCAGACGAATGGAAATGTGCTTGTAACTTTTGGAAGTATTAATAAAACCTTGTAATTACGGATTTTTCTTCAGTTCTGAAACACTGTCAAGATTTTCTATTTAAACATTATGTAATATGATCTTTTGGTTATAAATACACGTAGTAAAATGTATATTATTATTGAATTCCTTAGAGAACATATTGCCTTTTGGTATATTTTAGACAACTCGTGTGACTAAGAGCGACGTCCCAAAAGGAATAATGTTTTAATTATTTGGATGTATCATTTGTCACATTATAATGCATCTCTTAATGCCTTATTAAAAGACCTGTTGTGTTGCACTCACATGACTTTCTCTACTCTTGTACTACGAAGGCTTATTCTCCATCTTCATGTTAATCCAGATAAACATTTACTGAAATTATCTTCTTGCTAAATTTCTTGTAAGTGCAAAGGGAATATGTGAAACGGCAACTCTAGGCCGGGCCCGAGAACAGTAATTCTAGATAATTTATTAATTAACTTTTATTGATGTTAAATCGTACTATGTAAATATCTTTTTCTCAATACTGCTTGTATATTTTAAGAAGGGTGATTTAACATTATGTATCTATCTAGGTTACTAATATTAGTAGAGTTATAAATGGTTTAATGTAAATAATTTAAGCGCTATGTTAAAATACTGTCCACGAGGGAATGTTTTTGCTACAGGAATAGTGCTTTCGAAGGCAGAAAACCTAGTTTTATTACCTCTCTCCGGTCGCAGTGCTATTATTCCTACAGCGAGGGTGTAGAGCCTTTGTCCCATTATTTGATAATTCGCCGTGACCAAGTGAGTGAGAAGGACAATCTAACGGTACATGTAGGAAAAGCCGCGATTTATATTAAAATTGGACCAATGAGATCCCTGAAAGTTTATTCGAAATAGTTAGACGCGTCGAGTCGCGCTAAAAATGGACCAATAGGAAAGGAAGCAGCCTCAGAAGCCTGAGACTATAAATGGATCTGTTTGGGGAAAATTCGAGACAGTTTATGTCATGTGTGTGGTTAGGGAGAGATGCTGCAGGATGTGTGAAATATCGCGCCAAAAAGGGAATCAAGTCAAATTTTTAATGTCAGCTTAGTATTGCATTTTATTCGACAGTTTATGTCATGTGTGGTCAGGGAGAGATGCTGCAGGATGTGTGAGATATCGCGCCAAAAAGGGAATCAAGTCAAATTTGTCATGTCAGCTTCGTATTGCAATTTATTCGAGAGTTTTCGTAATGTGTGGTCAGGGAGAGATGCTGCAGAATGTGTGAGATATCGCGCCAAAACAGGGAATCAAAATAGTTTTAGCAACACACCTAAGATCCGCTACTCTGAAAGCGACAATAAGAATAGTTATATTTCGTGCCATATCCACGCCATAGTTTAACAGCAGTGGACAGTATTTTACAGCGGCAATACCAGTTTTGTATACTACGAGTGTTAATTAAATAAAAAGAAACGGCAGTGTCATCTTTTCATAAACAAAGCAAGTCTATGTCTTCCTATATCACCACCCGAGATCTACGTTTTCCTTTACCGAGGATAAGTCCATGCTCCCATATAATTTAAGGAAAATTACTGCAGCTAGCCGAGGATAAATTGAAGAACCAACACGCTGAGAACTTCTGGAAGCAACGGGAGAAGCATCAAGGTAAGCTACAGCAACGGATGAGGAGGTGATCGCCACAAACTGGCTCCCAAACGTGGGGCTAACAAACGTTAAGATCGCCGCAAACTGGCGCCATAACGTGGAGCTCGAAGGGAAGAACGACATAAACGGAGGACTAGAAAACAACGAATAGAAGAAGAATCTTCAGAGGAAAGGGGCACAGCAGAACAAAATTACAACGCGAACTTCTAGTCTACCTACGTGGGACAACAAAACAGCTGAGAACATCGCTTCTAGAACTTCACCAGGATTCGAACCCGGAACGCATCAGTTAACATTGAAAAAAATACAGGTTAGAACATTTATTCAAAAACAAACAAAAAGGCATGCAGAGTAGTGATTCAGTTTTGTGAACACATGTTATTGAGAGGGGGTAAAGTCATTACTAGGGAGGTAGAACTTACTAACGGAACCATGAGTAGGTCAAGGGAAGATTTGAAAGAACTGAATGGGGAGGCTATTGTAAGTATAACAACAGATGGAGAAAATATGGGTGCAGCAGAAGTTAGGCTAGAAAGGCAATCACCGATTGAGCAGGTCATTGACGCAGGTCAAAACCAGCTGCTAATATTGCTTCAACATTTGAGCACAAAGATAGACGAGATGGGTAAGGACTTAAATGAACTGAGTAAGGAGTCAAAAAATTCGAGTGAACAAAGTAAAAATTTAGAGGGGAAATTAGGTGAGCAAAGTAAAAACTTAGAAAAATTAAGTGAACAAAGTAAGAATTTAGAGGGGAAATTAGGGGAGCAATTAAGTGAACAAAGTAAGAATTTAGAGGGGAAATTAGGTAAGATCTTAAGTGAACATAGTAAGAACTTAGAAAGAATCATAGATGAGCGGGGTAAAAACTTAGAAAGCATATTAAATGAACGGGGTAAGATTTTAGGTGAACATAGTAAGAACTTAGAAAGCATAGTAGATGAGCGGGGTAAAAAGTTAGAAAGCAGAGTAAATGAGCAGGGGAAGGACTTAAGTCAACAAGATAAGAATTTAGAAGGTAAATCAAATGAGCATAATATGGACTTAGAAAGAATCGTAAGTAAGCAAAGTAAGAACTTAGAAAGAATCATAGATGAACAAGATAAGAATTTCGAAGGGAAATTAAAGGGGAAGAGTATGGACTTAGAAAGAATCGTAAGTAAGCAGAGTAATGGCTTAGAAAGAGCCGTAAGTGAACAAGATAAGAATTTAGAAGGGGAATCAAATGAGCATAATGAGGACTTAGAAAGAATCGTAAGTAAGCAGAGTAAAGACTTAGAAAGAATCGTAAGGGAACAAGATAAGAATCTAGAAGGGAAATCAAATGAGCAGAATAAGGACTTAGAAAGAATCGTAAGTAAGCAGAGTAAGGACTTAGAAAGAATCGTAAGTGAACAAGATAAGAATTCCGAAGGGAAATTAAATGAGCAGAGTAAGGACTTAGAAAGAAAACTGAGTGAACAGAATAAGGATTTCGAAGGGAAATTAAATGAGCAGAGTAAGGGCTTAGAAAGAGTCGTAAGGGAACAAGATAAGAATTTAGAAGGGAAATCAAATGAGCAGAGTAAGGACTTAGAAAGAATCGTAAATGAGCAGAGTAAGGACTTAGAAAGAAAACTGAGCGAACGTAAGGATTTCGAAGGGAAATTAAGTAAGCAGAGTAAGGACTCAGAAAGAAACTTAGGTGAACAAAATAAGAGTTTAGAGGGGAAATTAGTTGAGCTGATGAAGGGGAAGTTGATAGAAACACTTGAAGGGAAATTACCACAGACACTAAAAACTAAAGATCCGAAAACACTAACAGGAGAACAGACGGTTAAGAAAGTTTTTGAAAGAATGTCAAAGAGGGCGCAGAAAAGAAAGGAGGAATTTAAAACAAGGAAGCGAAAGAAAGGGTTGATCGAACTTGGAGAATTAGTATGGGTATAAGAAAAAAAAAATCCAGCATTCAAATTAAAAAAAAAAAAAGACATAATATCATTGATCCTGACTCTACAGTGCCTGGAAAAGAGAGCTTTCACATGTGAATTAATGAATTATCTTAAGCAGTTGTGCAGAACATTTTTTTTCATTACTAAAGAGACTTGAGTATTAAATGCTCATTAGTGATAGTGAAGGAGAACAAGAAACACCTTTGCCATTAATATGTTTCAGTTTCTTTCTGCTTGAATAAGTTTGTCTTAAGGTTGAAACAGCTTTTATTGTCAGAATATTTGTTATTTTTTTATATTTAGCAATATTTGTAAATTATTAATTGGTTGGTATGCTAGCAATATGCTGACAGTTTTCTTTAAACATATAAATTAGTTTTATTAATTATAAAAAAAAGAGGTATCATAGAATGGAAAATTTATTTAAAGGTCCATACCGGGTGATTAACATTTTTGGCTCGGATAAATTTGAGTTACAAGAAATAAAGAATTCCAAGATCGTAGGGAGATACCATAAACAGTTGCTCAAACCGTACAAATGTTTAGAGAATGAGAAGGGTGAAGAATGTAATGAAAATAATCAGGTTAGTTTTACTCGAAATGAGGTAGCAACCCTATGAACAAATAGTAAATGTAATACACCCGATAAATAAGGACATAAGGAAATAAATGAATGCATAATAATTATTATGTACCAATATGTATGTAAATAGATTTAATTTTTTAGAACTTAATTTCAGTATTAGTGTATTTGTTTGCGTTACAAGTTATTCCTGTGCGTGGAAATGTATTGTGTATAAGAATGTCTCTCGGAAACCTGTTTTTAAATGGTGAGAGGGGATCAACCATAACAAATGTGGAGTGAATGACCCAAATATAAACACCACTGGTTTGGCAGAACCCTTGTGAAGAAACAGGTATAGCGAAGGGTCTCTGTCAACAAAACAAACGTACAAAGGCCATAATCAGAGGAATTATTCTGGAAAAGAAAATTGTATCAAGTGCTGAAAAATTTATTCTTTTCCAGAACAGGGCAATTTGAAACGGCAACTCTAGGCCGGGCCCGAGAACAGTAATTCTAGATAATTTATTAATTAACTTTTATTGATGTTAAATCGTACTATGTAAATATCTTTTTCTCAATACTGCTTGTATATTTTAAGAAGGGTGATTTAACATTATGTATCTATCTAGGTTACTAATATTAGTAGAGTTATAAATGGTTTAATGTAAATAATTTAAGCGCTATGTTAAAATACTGTCCACGAGGGAATGTTTTTGCTACAGGAATAGTGCTTTCGAAGGCAGAAAACCTAGTTTTATTACCTCTCTCCGGTCGCAGTGCTATTATTCCTACAGCGAGGGTGTAGAGCCTTTGTCCCATTATTTGATAATTCGCCGTGACCAAGTGAGTGAGAAGGACAATCTAACGGTACATGTAGGAAAAGCCGCGATTTATATTAAAATTGGACCAATGAGATCCCTGAAAGTTTATTCGAAATAGTTAGACGCGTCGAGTCGCGCTAAAAATGGACCAATAGGAAAGGAAGCAGCCTCAGAAGCCTGAGACTATAAATGGATCTGTTTGGGGAAAATTCGAGACAGTTTATGTCATGTGTGTGGTTAGGGAGAGATGCTGCAGGATGTGTGAAATATCGCGCCAAAAAGGGAATCAAGTCAAATTTTTAATGTCAGCTTAGTATTGCATTTTATTCGACAGTTTATGTCATGTGTGGTCAGGGAGAGATGCTGCAGGATGTGTGAGATATCGCGCCAAAAAGGGAATCAAGTCAAATTTGTCATGTCAGCTTAGTATTGCAATTTATTCGAGAGTTTTCGTAATGTGTGGTCAGGGAGAGATGCTGCAGAATGTGTGAAATATCGCGCCAAAACAGGGAATCAAAATAGTTTTAGCAACACACCTAAGATCCGCTACTCTGAAAGCGACAATAAGAATAGTTATATTTCGTGCCATATCCACGCCATAGTTTAGCAGCAGTGGACAGTATTTTACAGCGGCAATACCAGTTTTGTATACTACGAGTGTTAATTAAATAAAAAGAAACGGCAGTGTCATCTTTTCATAAACAAAGCAAGTCTATGTCTTCCTATATCACCACCCGAGATCTACGTTTTCCTTTACCGAGGATAAGTCCATGCTCCCATATAATTTAAGGAAAATTACTGCAGCTAGCCGAGGATAAATTGAAGAACCAACACGCTGAGAACTTCTGGAAGCAACGGGAGAAGCATCAAGGTAAGCTACAGCAACGGATGAGGAGGTGATCGCCACAAACTGGCTCCCAAACGTGGGGCTAACAAACGTTAAGATCGCCGCAAACGGCAGGCTTTAAGCGATAATCAAATACTTTAAGAGCTGGTTGCTATGTGGAGCATTCCATTCTCTTTGCATTACCTGGACAAAAAAAAAACAATAACTTATTCTCATTTCAGAAAAACCATAAGTATTGCAAAATTCAAAAATAACAGGGAATGTCTCGGAAATGGTTCACTCGACAGAAATGTTTGACATAAATTGTGTGTTTTAACGATATCTACATTTTTGGTGTAGTAAAATTTTTACTATCTCTTACGGTTTACCAGTTATGCGAAATTCATTCAGAATGAAGAGGAATTTTCGGTACATTCCCAGAAAATTCAAGATATACATTTCATTTGCCATGAAAACATTTTAAACATATTATATTTTAATCCAACTGTTTGAGCCATTTTAGAGAAAATAAAAAGTTTCCAAAAATTTTCCATGTAAACAGTAGTCTGGGGTGGGGATTTTCTCGAAACTTTTTGTATGGCATCCTTAAAAGATAATGAAATCAAATACCAAGTTTGGTATTTATCCGACTTTTCGTTTTTGAATTATGCTGTTCAGAGAGAGACAGACAGGCACACTCATAGACATATGTTCAAAAATGCTTTATTTGGATTCAGGGTACCTCAAAATATTTTTTCCGGTGATGTGATAGAATGCAATACTTCCCCTACTCACTATACGTAGTAGAGAAAGTAAAAAATACATCATTCTAAATTTTAATAATACTCATCTGTGGTATAAAAAACTCTTTCACTTACATATTTTAGGTATATTGTCTTCTATCCAGAAACTCAAATAGAAATGTCAACCGAAGAGGTTTTGAGGTTTGTTCCAATATCTATATGGTTTGTTGAAAATAACCATCGTTGCAATACAAAGGATGGTTGTAAAATGACGAGGGTAATCATCAATGAAAAGGTACAGATGCAATTTTTATTAAAATAGGAATTATAATTAAAGTATTTCAGTAATTGAAATTTGTTAGATAAAATATTTCTTGAACATTAATTTTTACAATGATGTTTTAGGGTTTCTGAATCAGGGTGAGCATAATTATTTAGGTATTAGTGTGTCCATGTCTGTGAATAGCATAAATCTAAATCACAAATATATCATCTGACTCCTTTTCTTAATACCTTAACTTTCCAGGAATTATACCCTTATCTCTGTCATTGTCTCACCTCGGACCTCTCTCTCTCTCTCTGACCCTGTGTATCTGTTTGCTGTTGCTTTGCTTAATCCTGTGTACATTAGCGTATGTTTGCTGGTGGACTTTTAATCCTGCCGCTAGCCTGCTTCCTGGCTAATTATAATGCTTCCGACATTTGTCTACGTTTTATGATACAAGTTACTTCACAGTATTATGTTAAAAAATGGTTATACTCCTATCTTAATCATCCATTCCTGTAATTTGCAATTGTTTCTCCTGTCGGGTGTATGTCCCCCTACATACCTACGTAAAATTTCTTACGTTGCCATCGTTCCCCTTTGTTTAAACAAAACATATGCGAATCTTTTACATATTGGTTATGCATTAATTATGGCTATTATCACTGAATTTAAAACCATGCGTACTTGAATTCAAATGAAACTTTTTCAATAGCTAGCCACTAGATAAAGGGTAGAAATAATCATGATAATATAATTAACATTAACTAACTAATAAATCAATCACATTAATAAACCAATACATTAATTATAATTTTGGAATTAGCACATCGATATAACCTGCCTCAAGCAAAATCTGATTCGCCATGTTTCTCCAAACGATATGCATTGATATTTATTACTTTCTCTACTACGTACAGTAAGTAGGGGGAAGTATTGCATTCTACCAAAAAATTCAATACCGGGATTAAACCGGAAATACATCCTTTAACGTGTCCTGAATCCAAAAATACAAAACAAAACGTTTTTACAAAAAGATGCGTGTGTAAATCTGTGCGTAGCATAACTCAAAAACGAAAAGTCGGTTAAATATCAAACTTGTTATGTATGTTCAGCATTTTTCGAATATTCGACACGAAGATTTGCAAGAAAATTCGCTATCTCAGACTACTCTTTACATGGAATATTTTTCAAAAATTTTGATTTTTTCACAAATGCCTCTAGTGATTGTAATTAGAATATCATATATTTATGATACTTTCATACGAAATAAAATGTGCATCTTGAATTTTCTGGGAATGTCCCCAAAAGTCCTCTTCTTACTGAATAGTATTTTTAAATGCATTATTCTATTTATTTTACGTCGCTGTAACTCCTTGGTCATATCGCGAGAATCTGTTACTGGATAACGCTTAGAACGATATGTGATGGACAACCTTCTAGCTCTCATCCCTGTAACCATGTAATCTTGCTTCATCATGTGCCCACAGAGACCCCAGCGCATGACAGCCGGATCTTCTGCTTCGTGCCGTGCAGATGGCGTTAGGGTGCCGTCCAGTCTAACTGCTTACATTGTATGTGAATAGATGGCATAGCATTCGCTATTACCGCTTATTTTTCATTTTACTATTGTTTTAGACGTAAGGTGAAAATTTGGGTCGTGGTATTAAATATCCAATCCGGTATTTATCTTGTGAGGGAAACCACGAAAAAAACCTCTGACAGACTGGTCGGCCCCTATGGGATTTGAACCCGGGACCTCCCGAATGCGGACCACAGGCATTACCTTCTGAGCCATCCCGCTCGGTTGAATAGCTTTTGCATAACTGGTAAACCGTAAATGATACAAAAACTGTAGATGTTGTTAAAACACACAATTATTTTATATATCTTTTTGTGGAGTGAACCATTTCCGAGGTGTTCCTTGTTATTTGTTTGAATTTTTCAATAGTTATAATTTTTCTCAAATAGGAATTTGTTACTTTTTTATGTCCTGGGCTTGCAAATAGAATGGATTGCTCTCCATAACAATCAAGTCTTGAAATATTTTACTATCGCTTAAAGCCTACCATATTTCCTTTGCACCCACAAGTAAATTAGCAATAAGATAGTTACCGCAAATGTCTATATCGATTAACATAAATTAGACGGAGAATAAGCGGTTGTAAAAATAGTTTGTACAAGAGTAGAGGAACTCATGTGAGTGTAACACAATAGCATGTTTACTTTCTCTACTACGTATAGTAAGTAGGGGATGTATTGTATTCCACCCAAAAATTCCATACCGAGATTTCACCGGAAATACATTTCATGAGACCCCCTGAATCCAAAGAAAGCATTTTTGGAAACATTGTGTGTGTGTGTCTGTGTGTCTCTGAACAGAATAACTCAGAAATGAACAGTCGTATAAACACCAAACTTGGTATTTAGGTTCAGTATCTTCCAGAGATGCGACAAGAATGTTTTTAAGAAAATCTCCCACCCCAGATTACCCTTTACATGGAAAGCTTTCGAAAATTTTAATTTTCTCAAAAATGGCTCTAACAATTTTGATTAAAATATCATATGTTTAAGATACTTTTCATGACAAATGAAATGTATATCTCGAATTTTCTGGAAATGTCTCCAAAAGTATTCTTCATTGTGAACTACTTTTGGATAATTGGTAAACCATAAGAGATAGATAAAATTATACTACACAAAAATGTATATCGCGTTAAAATACACAATTTATGTCATATACATTTGTTTTGTTGGGTGAACCATTTTCGAGATATTTGCTTGTTATTCCCTTAAATTTTCCAATACTTATACTTTTTCTCAAATTCGTTATGCATTTTTTTTTCGTCCTGGTAATCCAAAGAGAATGAAATGCTCCACATAGCAACCAGATCTTAAAATATTTGACTATCGCTTAAAGCCTACCATATTCTCCTTGCATCTACAAGAAAATTAGCAATAAGATTAACATCTCGATTAACATGAAGCATATGGAGAATAAGCGTTTGTAAAAATAGTTTGTAAAAGAGTGGAGGATTTCATGTGGGTGTAGACATCAGTATTTTTTTATTAATATCGTATACCTGGTGAAACACATTTTTAAAAAACCAGAAGCAGTGGAACTACCAAGAATGTAGTTTGGTCGTTAAGCAACCTGTCCTACATGAAGTTTCGATTCTCAGGGGAGTAGTAGGAGATGTTCAACTGTTAAAAAGTTTTCTCATCCACGGCACATGCTGTTGGCCCCGATCCTTATCAGAAATAGGTCCCTAAGGTGAGTCAGGTATCACGTCAATATTCTGACCTCTAGGTCTACATGGAAAATCACTTCACTTCATCGCGATTTTTGTATTTTTACGTTCTGTACTACATATCCAGTCGGTAGAGAAGCACTGCATTACACCCAGAAATTTGATATTGAGTTACCACACGAAATACATGTTTTGAGGCCCAGTGAATCGAATAAAACTCAATGGGTGTGAACAGTATATCATGATTGAGCGTAAGATAAATGCCAAGTATTTAAACTCAGCATCTTCTAAGCCTAACACACAACAATTTTCCATAAAATCCCCCATTTCTTATTCTTTACATGAAAAACAGTTTGTTATGTTGTTTCTCTCTAAAATGGCTTTAATTATTTTGATTAAACCAATCTTATTACTTTCTCTACTACGTATAGTAAGTAGAGAAAGTTTTGTATTTCACCTAAAATTTCGATACCGAGATTTAACCAGAAATATATGTTTTGAGGCACCTTCAATGCAAAAAAAGTATGTTTGGTGACATGTCCGTGTGTCTTTTTGTGAATAGCTTAACTCAAAAAACGAAAAGATCGTAAATACCAAACTTGACACTTGAGTTTAGTATCTTGCAGGAGTACGACACGAAGATTTTCAAGAAAATTCTCCCACTCCAACTACCCTTTACATGTAATATTTTTCATACAATTTTATTTTCTAAAAATTGGGAATAACGATTTCCATTTGAATACCATATATGAAAGATATTTATATAGCAAATAAAATGTGTATCCTGAATTTTCTGGAAATAGCCTAGGAAGTCCTCTTCATTTCGAAGGCATTTTGTATAACTTGTAAATGTTAACCGATAGACGAGAACGCACCACACAATAAATATAGATCTTTTTATAACGCGCAATTTACTTAAAATAAGTTTTTTTGTAGCCTAGGCCGTTTTTGAGATACCCGTTATTAAAGGGTTTACGTGTATGCTTTCATATTAGTTACGTTCTAAGGTACAAATTCTTTTACAGCAAAGCTATTCCTCAGTATTATATTACATTATTACTGTTTGCTGTTATTTTAAATTTTCTAGTCTATTGGGTATAAGTCCCCTCACAAGATTTAGCTGAATTATAGGCTACATCCATAACCCAATTTTCCTGTATTCTGGACTTAACAATAACATTAACAAATGTGTATCTGCTCCCCATTGTTTGCAGATAGTGGTTTAAGTAAGTTGTTTCTACGTAAGCAGTCGTCTTTTAGAGACTTTAATTGCAGAAACCATGTCAGGTTTTGGTCAAATATTAGTCCTAAATGTTATTGCATTTTTATGTGTGTTTTGCTCAATAAGGCAATTGATACGAGCATATGATGCTATATTTCTGAGAATAGTATATACTATGTGATCAAATGTATCCGAACACCCCCGCATGCATAAGTTTTTCAACTTAGGTGCATTGTGCTACCACTTACTGCCCTGGTACTCATTATACGCGACCTCAGTAGTCACTACACATCGTAAAACAGCAGAATGGGACGCTCCGTGGAACTCACGGACTTCGAACGTGGTCAGGTGATTGGGTGTCACTTGTGTCAGAAGTCTGTACGCAACATTTCCACACTCCTAAACATCCCTAAGTCCACTGTTTCTGATGTGATAGTGAAGTGGAAACGTGAAGGGACATGTACAGCACAAAAGCGTACAGACTGACCTCGTCTGTTGAATGACAGAGACCACCGACATTTGAAGAGGGTCGTAAAGAGTAATAACAGACATCCATCCAGACCATCACACTGGAATTCCAAACTGCATCAGGATCCACTCCAAGTACTATGACAGTTAGGTGTGAGGTGAGAAACCTTGGATTCCATGGTCGAGCGGCTGCTCATAAGCCACACATCACACAGGAAAATGCCGAACGACGCCTCGCTTGGTGTAAGGAGCGTCAAAATTACACGATTGAACAGCGACAAAACGTTGTGCGGAGTAACGAATCACGGTACACAATGTGGCGATCCGATGGCAGGGTGTGGGTATGGCGATTGCCCGGTGAACGTCATCTGCCAGCGTGTGTAGTGCCAAAAGTGAAATTCGGAGGTGGTGGATGTTATGGTGTGGTCCTGGAGGGGGCTTGCACCCCTTGTTGTTTTGGGTGGCAGATCACAGCGCAGACCTACAGTGATATTTTAAGCACCTTCTTACTTCCCACTGTTGAAGAGCAATTCGGGGATGGCGATGTTTTGGAATGCCGACTTCGTGCCAGGCCTCACCGACCTATATCGATACCTCTCCTCAGTTCCGCACTCCGTGAAGAAAGGGCTGCCATTCCCCAAGAAACCTTCCAGCACCTGATTGAAAGTATGCCTGCAAGAGTCAACGCTGTCATCAAGGCTAAGGTTGGGCCAACACCATATTGACTTCCAGCATTACCGGTTGAGGGCGCCACGAACTTGCACGTCATTTTCAGCTAGGTGTCCGGATACTTTAGATCACATAGTGTATATTTGCATTTCGTTGGTGAACGTTTAAAACCAGTTTCTCTGCAGTTTTATTAAATCGAATTTTCTCTTAATCTCGTTATAATTTTATTATTGTAACACCTACAATAGTTTAAATATATTTTTTAAAATGGTTCTTCCTTACCATTTTATACTGACAATTATGTATCAATTCACAGAAGAAATTTGTGGTAGAGAGGTATATTTTAGCCCAAATTTAAGACAGAGTTTTCTCTACAAGTTAGAACTACTGTTAGGTTTGGCAGCTTTCGTCTGCCCATGCCATTTGGTTTCTTTGTTTGTAAATATAATATGAGAGTTTGGTTTTATCCAGTTTTGATTTGAACGGCCAGCCTTTTCTATGAATGGGGTTTTCTGATATAAATGACCCGTTTCCGCAGAAGAAACGTCTGAGATAACTAAACAAAAGTTGAATAATATTAACGTCTTAATTGCTGTTGTGGGTATGCTTTGGCGTTAAAACATGCTTGGTTATGACAATTCTGATGTGTTACATTCCCATGCTTTCCCTACCCTTTATCGTTTATCAGTGGGTATTCAAATTTTTCTTACGAAAGTTTATTTTTCTATCTGCTTCATTTTAATCCACATAAATAGCTGCATTACACATTTCATTACACCTACAAAGAAATCAACCACAGTCAAATGTTTAAAAACTAGATGTTATATACTTGCCTTAAAATTCCATACCTTCTTTCCAGACTATCGCCCGAAACATCTGAAAATCGATGGGAAAAACATATTGAACAAATCGAATCATTAATAACGCACATCTCGGAAATGGCGAGTAGTTAAATTAAACAAGTAGTTAAAGTAAATTGTGTATTTTAAAGAAATCTACATTTTTTGTGGTAAGTTTTCGTCTTACACTTAAAGTTTTCCAGTTATCCAAGATTATACATAATTGCTTCCGAATAAAGTCTTCACAGGCTATTCTCGGAAAATTCAAAATATTAATTTTGCCATAAATAACTTTAATATTGGTATTTTAATCAAACAACGTGGAAGAGTATTTCATGTAAACGGTAGTTTAGGCTGGGGGAATTTTCTTGAATATCTTCGTGTCTCATCCTTGGAAGATACCAAAAGTTTGGTGTTTATCAGACCTTAAGTTTTTGAATTTTGCTATTCACAGACACACACATATACATGGACGTTTTTGTGTAAATGCATTTTTTGGAATCAAGGGCCTCAAAACTTGTGGTTACGGTGAAATCTCAGCATTGAATTTTTGGGTGGAATGCAATACCTTCACTACCTACTAGGCACGTAGCAGAGAAAGTAAAATGTATGTGGTGGAAAATTTTAGTCATATTATAGCAAATTTTCGCTTGAACAAAGACGTTTTATGTATGACACGTATGTGAAAACCGACTCATGTAGACAAGTATGTACGCAATTACACGATAAATTTCCTGGTGTTCCAGTTCCGAGTAGAGAAACAGATATCTAGTGAATAAAGTGAAGAGAACGGGATCATTTAATGTTATAAGTTGTAAAAAGAAACGAAGGGTTCTGCGGAAGAAAAACTAAAGGGTTATGTCCGGCTCGGTCTCCGGATCTTACTGTGTGTGACTTTTATCTGTGGGGAACTCTCAAAAATAGAGTCTATACGAGTAATCCGCGCACCATAGACGATATTAAAAACAATAAAAGAACAGAAATTAGGGAAATTACGCAACAAGAACTTATAAGTGTGAATGGTAATTTCATCAGAAGGTGCCAAGAATGTTTATCCGCCGAAGGACACCATTTTCAACACTGACTGTGAGAAAGGTTAATACTGATAAAATAGAAAGTAATTATGCTTGTCCAATAGGTAATTAATATATCGTAATGATCATCATAAAATCAGTAATAATGTGGTATCAGTATCAATAATGAGAATAATAAACAGATACACTGAATATAGCGCGGGAACACGCATCGCAACTACCGGCCAGATGGCTGAGAGATCGTGCGCGGAACACGTATCGCGACTACCGCCCAAATGGCTGAGGGACCGCTCTGTATATAATAATGAAATAAACATTCACTCAGACGTGTCGCACAAGACCGCCGCGCAATTTCCGGCCAGAGCGCTGAGAAACCGCTCTGTACAATTAGACTAGTAAACTTATAGACATTCTGCAGTTTTAAGTCTCATACAGGGGTTTCAGTGGGATGTCCCACGTTTTAAATCGCTATATTTTCGGTATTGTACCTTAAATAGTTTCTAAGATAATGGGCCATATATTTAGCAGATTTAATTTTGACAGTATAAGGTTTTTAATCTACCCTAAGTCAGTGAGGGTTATGGCTCAGACAATCGCGCCTGAGACTTGCATTCGCCGGTTCCATGTTTTTAATTTTCATTGGTCAGGCAAGCTTTATCATGGATGTTTTCATGGCTTTCCCATCAGCAGGTGAATTATGGGCTGGCTTACACAGGGTGGATCATAACACTCGTAGCAGTTTATTTTGAAAAATATGACATTAAAAATTGTCGAGACAAAAATATTTATAACCAAAGGACATGTAAATTTTGGCGCATAGTGATAGGTCCAATAAAGACATTTCAAATATTTGTCGATCTAAAAAAAGTGAGTTTATTTCTTCGAAAAGAAAATCTCTCTAAGTGAAGTAGAAAACATTCTAAGACCTTTTTGATCTGTTTATGATCTGTTCACACGCTTGTGAATCATCATGGACTGTACACCCTAGTGCAAGCCTGGGAACTACAATTCAATGAGCGCAATCCGCTCATCGTCTTCACTTATAAGCAAGAGGAGGTCGATCACGCTAATTGCGTCAGTTCCCCAGTGACCGGTGTTTACTTGGAATTGCCCCGTTGGGTTCTGCAACTCTTTTAACTCACGAAGAGAGATCTGCACAGGTGACATGCGGTGCTACTGGGCCATTTAGCGTACTTGCATTCTATCATAAAGAATTTTTTTACATTAGATAACTTCTTTTTATTACCATATGGTATTCTTATTCTTATTCCGCTTTTGATGTGAATCTATATAATTTTTCCAAGTTTTTTTTTATTCTATTATGTTTACATTATATTGGTTACATACGAGTATTACATTCTTTCTGACATTTTAGGATTTGAATTTGACATTTAGGTTTCGGAATGATCACACCATGATCGATTCCCACCTAACGTTAAAGCAAAGAGTCTCTGGTAGTGACATGACAACAATGTTATTTCTGCTAATGTTCTCGGTGCAGTCTCACTGTGGTTCACAATGGTATATGTTTCGCGGTTAATTCACCGCAGCGCTGCGGTTTTGAAAATGTCAGCTTTAGTTGCAAATATTAGGGGAAATTCTTGGGCTTTATGAAGTCGAGTATGAACCTCACAGGCTCGACCCCGGTTAGTAATTTATCTCCAGCTATTAGCTGAGACAGTCTCAGAGTGGAAGTGGAGTGAGGTAGGAATTTGAGACAAAAATATCTTAGTGGTGGCTTTCCCTAGGGATCTTGCTTTTGTTCCTGGGAAATCAGCTTACGTCGCAGGCGGGAACCTCAAGTACATTTACTTTCCTTGCAAGAAATTAGCGTGTCAGCCATTTTGGTCTCAAGTCATGTGAAAGAAGTGTCTTTTTGGAGTAACAGGACTCCTTTCATCTAAATGACTATAAGTGCTGTGTTGTACTAGTTCCGTATACTTGGTACCATTGAATGTATATCAGGCCTACTCGAAGCAGGCCTACTTGTATGTTTCCAGTTTGAATCCTGTTTCTACAAGCCCGAGAAATTCCTCAAAATATGATGATAGAATCTCACATTATAATTT
Organism: Deroplatys truncata; assembly: GCA_030765065.1. NCBI lineage: Eukaryota > Metazoa > Arthropoda > Insecta > Mantodea > Mantidae > Deroplatys > Deroplatys truncata. The sequence goes on from CM060980.1 coordinate 165,243,897, forward strand.
ACATCCTTATCTATTTTGAAAATTATTTATAAAATATATTTCTTACTTTTTCTACTACCTGCCTATAGTAGATAGAAAAAATGTTGCATTCCATCCATAATTTGATACTTAAATTTTACCAGAAATACACACTCTATAAATCCAAAAAATCTCATTTCATACATTCACATGACTTCCTCTACCCTTTATCGTTTATTGCTGGGTATACAAACTATTCTTACTCAAGCTTATTTTTCTCTCCACTATATTTTAATCCAAATAAATCACTTTTCATTATTGATACAAAGAAAATAGCGATATTCAAATGTTTTAGAACGGAGCACCATATGCTGGCCTTAAAATTCCATACTGGTTCCATGAAATCGCGAGAAAGAACTGAATATTGACAGGAATTTAAGGGAACGGCCAAGAAATAAACAATTCGAACCATTAATAACGGATATCTCAGAAATGGCTTATACCACCAAATTACTTACTTGATACTAATGTTTAAAGAGAATACACCCAAAAGTTTGATAGCGAGATTTAACGGAAATACATGTTTTGAGGTCCCCTCAATCCAAAAGAAAAATATATTTAGAAAAAGGTCCGTCTGTGTCTACGTAACTGTGAAGACATAACTCAAAAACAAAACTCTGGATTAATACCAAACTTTGTATTTAGGTTCAGTATCTTCAAAAGATGCGACACGAAAATTCCCAAGAAAATCCCCAGCTACAAAATACCCATTACATGGAGCACTTTTGAAACTATCTACAAATGGCTCTAAGGATTGTTATTAAAATATCATACCTGAGAGACATTTGCATAACAAAATGTATATTTTGAATTTTCTGGAACCTGTGAGACCTCTTCATTCGGAAGGAATTATGTATACTCTTGTATACCTGGTAACATTAAGCGATGGACGAAAACATAATACACAAAAATGTAGATCTCTTTAAAACACACAATTTACATCCAATACGTTTTTTTGTGGCATAAGCCGTTTCTGAATTATCTGTTATTAAAAGTTCGAATTGCTCAGTACTTGTAATTCTTTTATTCTCATCGATTTTCAGTTGTTTCTCAAATTGCATGGAAACAGTATGGAACTTAAGGCCGGCATATAGCGTCCAGCTCTTAAACATTTGACTATCGCTGTTCTCTTTACCTATAATGAAATGTGTGATGTAGCTATTTCTGCAAATGTTTATTTGGATTAAAATGTAGTAGAAAGAAAACTAAGCTTTAGTAAGAATAGTATGCATACCCGCTAATAAAGATAGAAAGTAGAGAAAGTCATGAGAACTTATCACAATTGTTTCTATTTATACTACATTTTTATCCTAATAAACCTTTGCAGAAATAGCTACATTACTCGTTTCGTTAGGATTCAAAGAGAACATATTGCTTCTATGTAATCGCGAGAAACAACTGAATGTTGAAAGGACTTTCAATAATGACTATGAAATGAAGAATTCGAACCATTAATAACGGATATCTGAAATAGCTTATGCCACAAAAAAACGTATTTGAAATAAATTATGCATCTTTAAGAGATGACATTTTTTGTGAATTACGTTTTCGTCTATCGCTTAACGTTTACCAGTTTATATAATTATAAAATTCCTTCCGAATGAAAAGGACTAAAAAAGCTATTACAATAAAATTGAAGATATACATTTTATTTTTCATGTTAATATATTTAATAGGTGGTGTTTTAATCTAATTCGCCACAGCCATTTTTCAGAAAATGAAAACTTTTAAAAAATTCTCCATGTAAATGGCTGTGAGGATGGGGGGATTTTCTTTAAAATCCTCGTGTCGCATCCTTGGAAGATACTGAACTTAAATACCAAGTTTAGTACTTACTCGAATGTATCCAAAAATGTTTTATTTGGGATCAGGGGCTCAAAACATGTATTTCCAACAAAATCTTGTGGGACCGCTTCGTTGGGTGTTGGATTCGTTGGGCGCCTTATTGGGACGGACTTTTTTTGTTATATTTGTAGGGTATCGGTTCTGCAAAGGGAAAGGAAGGGGATCGGTGAAATATCGGAAGATCATGGATCTATGTACGGTTCTCTTAATCTCGGGTATGTTAACCGATGACATTTATATTGTTTTATACGTTTTATTCTGTTCTCTTTAAAACCATTCCCGCAATCGATCCGTCCACACAAATATATTTAGCTACACCATCGCCAAATCAAGCCTTGGCCCCATGATAGCCCATGGTGTTTCACACGTCTGCTCACATCGGATTCCAGAGTACAAGTGCCTGTATTTACCCTTCGGTTTGCAATCCTGAAGGTTTCTTAACCCTAACTTTCTGCCTGCCTTGTTTCCCTAACTCACAAATATTTCGTTATTACAGTGGAAATGTTCAGTCAGCTTTCCGATCCCCTAACGGTATGTTTACTTCCCGGCGTATAACTACTCTCTAAAGTATTATAAAAATATGTTACATGTTTCTACATCTATTTAGGTGATACGCAAATAAACCTTATATATATATTTATTATTGTTATTATTATTACTATTATTGCTTCAGCGTATCGCTTCACTTGGCATCGAAGTTTTGGGTGGAATACACTACTTCCTCTACTTACTATACGTAGTAGAGAAAGTAATAAAGGGTAGTATTTGTTATATACCTACTGACTTGAATTAATGACTTTTTCTTGTTATTCTTTATTTAAACAGACCGTTTCGCGAACATTGGGACAGAAGTGTATGTTGCAGAACGAAGTGAGAGGAAGAGGACGGTTTCGTTAATGCTGTTACTAGAACGCTATTCTCACCTCGAACGGCTTTGTACAAAGAGCTACCTTTATGTGTTTTTTCCGCTTGCAATGGAGAAGTGGAAATTATTCATTGTGCCTCTTACATTTCTCTCCGGATTATTCCCTTTCTGCTTCTTTCTCTGAGACTCGCCTCCCTTTTCCGTAGTACCTAGTTCCCTTTTTTTAAAAAAAAGTTTCCTGTTTCTTGACGCAGCACAAAAGTGAGTTAATACAGAATTCCGGGCCCCGTTATAATAGGTTCTTTGATTAACGACTTTGAATGTAAAGAAGAAGAGGTGTGTTTGCCTTCGAGATAGACTGCTATTCCAAGATTTTTCTAGCCTCGTAGTACATATTAATCCATAAACTTACAGAAATAATACAAACTACTTTAGAAGCATCCATTTATTTGATTTTTTAAAAAAATCTGATGTGAAACATTCACATGACTTTCTCTGCCCTCCATCGTTTATTAATGAATATAAAAATTATTGTTAATAAATCTACTACGTTTTAATACAAATAAACCTTTGCAGATATTACTGAATTACACATTTCGTTATAGATCAAAAGGAAACAGCGAGAGTCAAATGTTTTAAGAAATAGAGGCTATATGCTAACCCTAAAATTCCATACTGTGTCTTATGCCACAAAGAAATTTATTCGAAATAAATTGTGTGTTTTAAAGAGATCTACATTTTTATATTGCACATGTTCGTCTATCGCTTAACGTTTACCAGTTATACAATATTATACAAATTCCCTTCCCAACGAAGAGGACTTTTAAGGCCATTCCCAGAAAATCCAAGATACAATATTTATTCGTCGTGTAAATATCTTTAATGTAGGTTTAAAATATAAACTTTGTAGAAATGTTCCATGTAAAGGGTAATTGAGGATGAGAGGATTTTCTTTAAAGTCCTGGTGTCACATCCTAGGAAGATACTGAACTTAGATACTAAGTTTGGTAGTTATCCGACTTTTCGTATTTGAATTACGCTGTTCAAAGACACACAACACGGGACGTTTTTTAAAAATGCATTTTTTTTAATTCAGAGTGGCTCAAAACATGTATTTACACGAATCTCGACATGGAATACAACTTAATTTTGTATTAACTTCTACTTACTATAAGTAGTAGAGAAAGCAAAAAAAATTGAAGTGTGCCGGAATGTAAACCAAAATAGAATATTTACATTTACATAACCTTCTCTACCCACTCTTCTACAAAATATTCTTACAAAAGTTTATTCTTTAGCTGATGGTATTATTACTCATTTTGGTCAAACTAAAAGTGGCCGGTCTCTTGAGCAGTTAATTTTTTTCAAAGTCCCTTCGAGTCAGCGCGCGGTTCACACCGTCAACTTCTGTGCGCCGATTTGGCTAACTTTAAAATACAAATCACAAGGCACCGTTTGGGCTATTCTCACACCGTCCTCGATGGAGCTGGGGGTAAGCTACCTAACTTCTACAATCGGAGCTCGAGTTAGATTCTTTTATTTTTTGTAATTCGTTTTATTGTAATATAGTTAAAAAGTATTGCTTGTGTTACTTAATATTACTTACAAATATAAATGAAAATAATGGTGAAATTTCTGGTCTTAAATTCAGTTCACTGAGCATGAAATCTCCTAAAAATTAATGTCATAGTTGCCATCTATCGGTATACTAAATAAACGCCACATGCATAAAAAAAATGAAGAAAACCTATTATAGTTTTACCCACGTGTTTAAAACGAAGGGGAGACATTGAGTAGCTCCTCGGAGATGTTAATTTGCAATCTCAGAAACAGTAAGCTGAACTAATAGTGCTGCAGTAAACGTGACGTTGTAAAGAGTTTTAGTGATACTCCACTTGAGAACTATAAGTCAATAAAGTGTGTTTTGTTTACAAATATTCAGCGCTGAAGCACTCTAAAACATGTCCCTGTTTGAAACCTCGTATATGAATTTTTTCTCGGAAGACTTAATGTTCCCCATTATAACTACTACAATAATATACGCAGTCCTGTGAACAAAGCCTGGCTGACCCGAGCGCCCATTAAAGTACCCGATTTGAGTTCCGCCTCTCAGACTCCGGTGAGTTTTAAATTGACCAAGTGTACAAGGGGAATACAGGCGGCTGAAACGATACTCAAATATCTAAAAACGCGTTACTATATACTGGCCTTGAAATTCCTTACTCTTTGTGTGATCATGAGATACATATCAATGAATACTTGACGCTAAAAATAACTTTGAGAATTTTCTAATACATAACAACGAATATCTCGGTAAGCGTTAATACCCAAACATTATTTGACCTAAATTGTACGATTTAGCCTGTGCTACAAATTTGGAGTAAAAATCTTTTATAAATCTCTTGTACTTTATCAGTTACATAAAGATTTTACATTTACTCGGAATGAAAAGTTCTTACTAGGTTATCCGCAGAAAATTCAAGTTATACACTTTCTTTGCAATGAAAATATGCTGTTTTAATAAAAATATTGCTGCTATTTTTAAGAAAATAAAAAACAGAGACGAACGTCCCATTTAATGTGTATATTGGAATTGGGGAATGTTGGTGAAAATCATGTAGCATCTTTTGAAGATGGTGAACTTAAACCCCAAGTTTGGTATTAAATGACTTTTAGTTTTTGGGTTAAGCTATTCACAGGCACACACACAGCGGCGAGGAATTCAGCGAGCCTCAAAACGCGTATTTACAGTGAAATCTAGTAGGGAGTTTTCCGTGAAATGCAATATTTGCTACAGGTAAGAAGAAGAGAAGGTAGAAAATTACTTGGCGCGTATTGTGTGTTTTACCGTGAATTTTGTGCCGTAAGCTTTTGTCTATCTGTTATGATTTACTAAATTATACTATGAGGCAGTATTCTTAACACTTAAATGATTTCAGTTTAATTATATAATATATAAATTTAATAACAGCCCGCCTTAAAGCAATATGTGTGTAACAATATATAAAACGTGTATATTGCAGTCATTGTATGCGTTTATATTATTGTATACATGTAATAATGTTATGTGAATGTATTACGTAATTTAATAATGTAGGAGCTGTGAGAATAATAGGTTAAAAGTTGCTAACAATGAGGTAACCTTGAGGCAATAATGAGTAAGAAAGTTTAATAATGCTACTAGTCATTATTGGAGCAACAATGATGTAAATTTTGAGACAGTTTATAAATAGCCAATCAACAACCAGAAAAGGCTTTAGTTAAATGAAGGTATTCTATTGGAGTAGGATTAACCAATCAGTAAATAAAATATAGGAAAATTTACAAATTCAGAATTCAGTTGCTTGTAGGCAGTGTTCCTAACCGGACGCGAGATGTGTCCTGGAGAAATTTAATAAGTATTCAGTGTGAGACAAAAATAGTTTACGTGTGAAAAAGTGCAAGTAATTAATAATAAAAAAATCTCACAGTTCTCTCTATATCAGTGAAGTGTTATTTAAATAGTGTCAAGCATTAATAAAAGGAGTGAAGTAAAAATATAATCCGTGTAAGGCTACATTCTTCAGTCTCACCACTCCCTGCTAAGACATTCATGTCTCTAAAAAAAGTATAAATATTGACGCAACCGAGGCAAACAAATATATAATATTTAAAGAAACAGTGAAAATTACAAAGTTAATATTTTGTAAACATTTGGGGCAAAGTCCACCGGAAAGTACATTTAGGGCGAAGGCTACCGGAAACCTTTTATCATACGTGCGGTTGCTTCTACTTCAAGTTCGGCTCCGCAACATAAGAACTACAATACAACAACTACTTCAAATCGGCTTTCCATACGGGAAGCAACAACCAATTTCAACTATCGTAGTTAACATTTATTCAGAACGATAAGGACTTCACAGGCTATTCGCAGAAAATTCAATGTCTTATTTGTTATTTGAACATCTTAAAGACATTGTGGTTTAAACAGAATCTCTAAAATCATTTTAAGAAAATCATAAATAATGATTAGAGCTTGTTAAATATTCAATAAATGGTAATAATAAAAGGAATATCGGAATAAATCCATGCAAGAAACAAGTTAAAATGGGCTGTGAATGAAGGCATAGTCATAAAACAACCATAGTACCATTTACCGGAAGAAGAGACATAAAGGGATTAGGACCTCTATATCTACAATATAAAATGTCTCTCGAAGTCAAATGGTTGGGAATAACTTTTGACTCTATGCTGGACTAAAATCAGCATTTCAAAAAAATGACAAACTGTTGGGAAAAACGTTTGAAGTAGCTAGACGCACGCATGCGTGGTAAAAGATGCGGACAAAGACTTACTATGATCATTGGATATACAGGATGGACCATTTAAGTTGAGACCGTACAACATTTTCAAAACTAAGAAAGTAATTTTAGAAAGAAATGTCTCGAATAAACGTTACTTGATATTATGGGGGAAAGTAAATGTCATCATTCCTCTTTTGTTTGAAGGACGTTATTATGGTCATTCTAGGGTCAATTTAATTCTTTAAAATGAGAACCTAAAATTATAATAAATCTAAATTTCGCCTAAAATTACCATCACAATGCCCTCCAAACAAAACACGACTATTGACATTTACTTTCCCACATAATATGAAGCAACTTTTATTAAAGGCATTTCTTTCTACAACGGTTAGTTTTGGAGATATTGTACAGTTCAACCTAAATGTTCCACCCTGTATACCAGGACAATCGTACCATCGATAACTTATGGAGAACTGATTTGGGGCCTAAGGTCCTTGAAACAGGCTCCAAAAATCAACTGAATAATGCTCAAAGAACAGCAAGCATCGTTGTTTCAGGAGTTATGAAAAACTCCTACTACAGAAATGGAAACACTCTTGAACCCCAGGCTATTGCATTTAGTCGTCATGAAGTAGGCAAAAATGACACTCTATACACTGCAACACGCTAAAACTGAGAATTCCTGAAATAGATTCACGTTTGCTAATAATTAGAAAATCATAGGAGCTGTATCTTCAGAAATTTCGTCAGACTATCTGATTCCAATTAAACACTTTGAAAGAGCTTAAGGGCCATTGTAGATCCTGAATGTTAGGTGAATAAAACTCTGTGGAAACTTCTATGAAGGCTTTGATGTGGCTTACAGATGGCTCAAAGGATGGTTCAAGAACAGGAACTGGAGTATATGGCATAAGACCGAGGTGTGCAAAAAGCTTTTTCCCTTGGGTAACTATTCTACTGTTTTTAAACACAAATTTATACTAATATGCATACATGAAAACAAAAGGAGAGCTTGCAATGGTAATCAGATAATTATATTCTTAAATGGCTATGCTGCACTTAGGTTCCAAGTAATCATAAGGTAACGTCAGGACTGGTTTTAAACTACCTAAACATGCTCACATGCTAGGTAGAACAAATAAATTTCAATTCACTGGTGTGTGGGTCATAGTGGCATAGAGGAAAATGAAAAAACTGATGAACTTGCAAGAGGAAGAGCAGTTCACAATTTATTGGGTCAGAGTTACACCTCAATGTCTAGTGAGAGAGACTACTATGAACTGTTCCAAAGTAGAGCATCTGAAGTAGGTTGTTGCTTCATGTATGGAAAGCCAATTTGAAGTAGGAGTTTTATTGTAGTTCAACTGTTTCATTAAATATCATACATTTATGTTTGCCTCGGCTGCGTAAATATTATTGTTAGAGACATGGATTTCTTTGCAGGGAGTAGTGCGGCTAAGAATGTAGGCTTACACAGATTATATTTTTACTTCACTCCTTTTATTAATGCCTGACACAGTTTAAATAACACTTCACTGATATAGAGAGCTGGGAGATTCTTTTATTAATTACTTGCACTTTTTAACCGTAAACTATTTTCGTCTCACACGAATACGTATTAAATTTCTCGAGAACACATCTCGCGTCCGATTAGTAACACTGTCTACAACCAACTGACTTCCGAATTTGTAAATTTTGCTATATTTCAATTTCTGATTGGCTAATCCTACTCCAATAGAACACCTTCATTTAACTAAAGCTTTTTTCTGGTTGTTGATTGGCTATTTATAAACTGTCTCAAATTTCCATTATTGTTGCTCCAATAATGACTAGAAGTATTATTACACTTTATTACTCATTATTGTCTCAAGGTTACCTCATTTTAACAACTTTTAACCTATTATCCTCGCAGCTCCTACATTATTAAATTATGTAATACATTCAGATAACATTATTACACACGTATACAATAATATAAACATATACAATGACTGTAATATACAATTTTTATATATTGTTACATATACATATTGTTTTAAGGCGGGCTGTTATTATATTTTATATTATATTATTTGAATGAAATCATTTATGTGTTAAAAACACTGCCTCGCATAATGAAACCTGGCTTAAAACTCCAGGAAACAAGCATGTTACACTATTTATTAGAAAACCATGTAAGAAAAGGGCTGAAGGTTTACCTAAATCTAACAGACTTCAGCTGAGAACTTTTATTGCATTTCTCACAGGACATACTCCTGTGAAAAAGCATCTCAACAGCATCGGGGAGTTTCAGAGTAACCTAGATTGTAGATTGTGCAAGAAAGAAACTGAATCAGCCCAGAATATTATAAGCTTCTGTGAGCTTTAGCTTACAGAAGATACATTGCTTTTGGGGCAGTGTTTCTAGAACCAGAATCTGTTATGAGACTGTATTCCTTGATAAAGGGAGCAGGCGTAATGAATTGGCTTTAAAATGATACAGATAGCACAATAAGCCCAAGGCTGGAGTGGGTCCGAAGCAAAGAAAACAATATAAGACAAGAACATGTTCAAGTAATGCCAAACTTAATATTGCCTAAAGCTGCATTTCAATATAAACCAAAAGGCAGGAAAAATCTCGGCTGATTCAGAAGGAGGTGGAGGAATACATACAAAATAGGGGTCCCGACTCCGGGGGCAGAACACCGCACTTAGTGCTTCTATGTGATCCGGGAGACGATGTACGCAAAGATGGAAGGGGTCCCTAAGGATTCCAGATTAAACCCGTAGAGTTGCCCTAGAGTTTAGGGATGTCGCTCCAGCAAACGGAACCAACCCAGGAAGAGGTGGAGGGAACAACTGTGAGACGGTATGGTTGTGTGCCTATGCCGTGAAATGAAGAAGAACAAAACAAATGGAAAGGGTAAGTGGGATGCTCATGCGGTTACATCTGTGGCCCGAATTCGGGAGGTCGTGGATTCGATTCCGGTGGCCGACGTTCCTGACCAATGGGTTTTTCGAGGTTTTCCCGCGTCGGCAGGCGAATGCTGGGAAGGATTCTTACACACTCGAATTTTCTGTCCTTCCATTTCATCTCCATTCTCATTTTACTTCATCTTTCATCCGTTGGTCTCTTTCAGGGTTGGAAGTATCGGTTATGGTGTTTCGGTGCAGCGTGGCAGGGAAAAAGAATGTTATTTTTGACTCTCTCCGTTCCTGGCTTTCAGCTGGCCGTTGGGAGTATCCGAAACCCCTTGAGGGGTGTTGGACCCCTCTGTTTGGGGTGCGGTTCCCGTTCTGCTTGCCCGACTACAGGAAGTCTCTATCTGGAAACTTAGTGACCCTACCATTCCTGTGCCGTCACTCTTGGTTCAGGCCGCCCAGTGTCTCCTCTCGGCTCATCCTTCCTTCCACTGATCCTGTATGTGGATCAGTGCCGAGTCCCCTCCGTAGGCACTCCAATGGAAAGGGTAGTTTGCAGTGAGGGTATTTTGTTGAAAATCTTATCTCACTCTTCGAAGATATTAAACTTGGAGACTTGGTATTTATTAGACTTTTCAATTTTTAGTTATACTCTTCACATACAAACATACAGAACTCTTTCTAGATTTATCCTTTGCATTCATAGAATCCCAAATCATGTATTTTCGGTAAAATCTCGATATCAAATTTTTGGATGAAGTACAATATTTTTCCCACACTTATGTAAATAATATAAAAAACGTCTAAATGCTTAGGTATACAAACGTAATGAACTAGGCAGTGCTTATGGTGGAAAATATAGATCCCGTATTCGAGACCCGCTTAAAGCAATCAGTGTTTCATGCTTTGTTGTTCCGATACCATTGTGCCCTTTGTGAAGATCGGCATTGTGTTCGTGTCCATTGTTTATCACCAGCAAAACCCATAACGGACTCTGAGTGTGATGAAGCGAAGCCTTTAAACTGCTTTCTGAGAGTCAGGAAAAGCAGTAAATTCTCGAAAACAGATACAGCAATCAATTTTGGTGTTCGGCTTTCAGGAATTACTGCTCATTAGTGGAGGTATTATTGATGCAAGCTTCCATTCTTGTTCATTGTACGTTGCTTTGGAAAAAGCTTTATTGTCTTTTGATGTCTGCATTTAATGAGAGGTTAAAAATTATAATATATGGTAAATAATGCAAAATCTGAAGAAAATATAAGAAAAGGACGATAGGAAAGATATTAAAGCTTAATATGCAAATATAATATGCAGGGAAATAACGGTTAAAACAGACCAACGCTAGCAACGGATGAGGTCAACAATAAGTTATCCGTCCTCAAAGAAAAAGGAAACTCAACGAGCTAGAAAAAGGATGCCCTTGTATCTTTTGTGTAGTAGACGCGAGATAGGCGCAGAAGAGAAATTATTGCGAAGATAAAGAAGGGAGAAAAAGTAGTAAGAAGATATTAGGAGGAAGTTGAACAATAGTTTATGGTATCTGAATATACTCATAATTTAGTGAGAAAAGCTTCTTGAGGAGGTATTTAAATAGAGAGCTTTGCGAGACGTGTAGAAAAATAGTAAGTAGCTGAGATAACATTTTCCATGATAGATTTATTTTAATTAGTTCCACTCAAATATATAGGACGTTAGTTGAAAGATAATATATATATACCAGGTGTAGAAAAGTATTCTATATTTTGAAAGGTGGTAGTGTAGAACAAAACAAGAACAACGTCTGATGTGTTACACTCATATGACTTTCTCTACTCTTGTACAAACTATTTTTACAAACGCTTATTCTCCATATGCTTCATGTTAATCGAGATGTTAATCTTATTGCTAGTTTTCTTGTAGGTGCAAGGGGAATATGGTAGGTTTTAGGCGACAGTCAAATCTTTTAGGAGCTGGTTGCTATGTGGAGCATACCATTCTCTTTGCTTGTCCAGTACATAAAAAATGAGTATTGGAAATTTTAAGGGAAAACAAGAAATATCTCGAAAATGGTTCACTCAACAAAAACAATGCATATGAAATAAATTGTGTATTTTAACGCGATCTACATTTTTTGTTTAGTAAAATTTTGTCTATCTCTTAGGGTTTACCAGTTATGCAAAAGTCATTCACAATGAAGAATACTTTTGAAGACATTCCCAGAAAATTCAGATATACATATTATTTTTCATGAAAACATCTTAAACGTATGATATTTTAATCAAAATCGATAGAGCTATTTTTGAGAAAATTTTCGAAAAATGTTCCATGTAAAGGGTAATCTGGAGTGGGGGATTTTCTTAATACCTTCGTGTCGCATCTCTGGAAGGTACTGAACCTAAATACCAAGTTTGGTGTTTATCCGACTGTTCGTTTCTGAGTTATGCTGTTCACAGACACATAAACGGACATGTTTCCCAAAATGCTTTATTTTGGATTCAGGGTGTCTCAAAACCTATATTTGCGGTGAAATCTCGGGATCGAATTTTTGGATAAAGTACGATACTTTCCCTACTTACTATACGTAGTAGGGAAAGTAAAAATGTCCAGTAAACAAGGGTTCTAAAATGCATACATTAAGGGCTATGAATACTTCTTAATCTTCGCTGCTGTGAAATTCAAGGCAACATGCAGTAAACATCTGCTACTGTAGCTTCTGGAAACAGTATTTACAGTTTTGAGTAAGTGTAACGCACATTCTTGTTAGTTTTAATAGAATCAGTTTGTGTTTTGATAAGTTTGTGAAATGCTGTTACATTGCAGTTCTATCTTCAAATCTTTGGTGTGTGCAACCCCACTAATAATGTACAAACAGTACGCGAAGGCGTCATCAGTGCCTGCCAGAACATCCGTGACCAGCGTGGAGTCTTTCAGAGAGTGCGTGATTCCCTAAGACTTCGGACAAAATCATGCTTTACTATGAATGGGCACCATACTCAGCAACTCCTTAGACTGTAATCACAAGTGGATTACATTAGAAGCTATGATGTTTCACAGTAACAGAGTATTGTGTCCTGATTTGTTTACTGCATTCTGTAGACATAATAGCAAAGCGCTTGCAGTAGAAAAGATGTTTCACAGTAGCGTGGATGAAAAGGTGTTTATAGCTCTTAAGATATGCATTTAAAAACCCGTATTTACTGGACATTTTTTCTTGTTTTGGTTCATACTACCAGCTCTCAAAACATGGCATACTTTTTCTTTAAAGTACTCCATATATAATATGCGCCATACACAAAGGAGTAACATTAATATTAGATATATTTTAACATAATCCGGAACTACCAATAATTAACAAGTCCTTTTTGGGATTTTGTTAGGTAATAATCAATTTAAAGAAAGCGAAAATTAAAACTCCGGTAGGAAACAATTATGTAAAATTGAACATTTTTAGACAATCACATTTCGAAAGAAATGTTAAGAGAAAGAGTTTCATAGCTCTTGGGCAAAGCCAACCCAAGCAAACTAAAAATAAATACTTGATTTCTAAACGCTAAACTGTTTATTGATTTGAGCAGTATACAGAAAATCACAAGTAATAGCAACCCTGAATTCTCGCAGTGTCACATTATACAAACTCGAATATATTACAACAGTTCCAAGGTGTTGCTACACCATACGCTAGGATGGATCTTAAGCGAGGGCATTTCCGTGCTATAATTTTCTTTGACTTTAAAGTCCGTTTAAGGGAGAGAGAATGCTAAAAATACGACATAAAGCATTTAGATAGCCTTCATAATCCACGATTTATTTATTGTAGGTTTAAACGAGCAAGGGATTCCCTCAAGGATGAAGACCGCGCAAGAGACAAGGTTTAATTTATTATACTGTGAATGACTTCATTTTTCTTTAGGCCATAGACTGTAACGGGGTTTGAATGAATTGAACGAAGTGTTTTATGGGAATGAAAGGTAAAATGTTCACATTTATTATGACGGTGCAAAAGGATACTGATTGGTAACACTGAAGTAAATTGAAGTAGATGGTTTCTTACGTTATTTTTACCACGCTTTGGGCGTCAATTTTTCTGTATTATTTTTTTAACTGTTGGGGAGCCGAACTTGAAGTAGTTTGCAACCGCACGTATGGTACCCGGTAGCCTTTGCACCAGGTTTAAAAATATTAACTTTGTAATTTAACTGTTTCTTTAAGTATTAAATATTTATGTTTGCCTCGGCTAAGTCAGTATTTGTTTTAGAGATATGGAAGTCTTGGCAGGGCGTGATGCGACAAGAACGTAGGCTTACACAGATTTTAAGTTTTAATTCACTCCTTTTTATTAATCCTTGACACCAATTAAACAGCACATCACTGATATCGAGTGCTGTGAGATTCTTTTACTTAATACTTGCACTTTTTAACACGTATACCTATTTTTCGTCTCACACGAATACGTATAAAATCTCTCGAGGACGCATCACACATCCACTTATAATCACTATCTGCAGGCAACTGAACTGATTTCAAGCGCATAAACGTTGTAAATTTATGTATTTCAAGTCTGATTGGCTAATCCTAGTCCAATAGAATACCTTCATTTAACTAAACCTTTTTTCTGGTTGTTGATTGGCTATTTAAAAACTGTCACTAAAATTACATTATTGTTATTCGAATAATCAGATGTAGTATTATTAAACTCTCAAACTCATTATTGCCTCAAAGTTACCTTGTTGTTACCTCATTGTAGCAATGTTTAATTTACTATTCTCACAGCTCCTACATTATTAAATTGCGTAATATATTCATAACATTATTTAACATGTTTACAATAATATAAGCATATACAATGACTGTAATATACACTTTTTTATATATTGTTACATACAAATATTGGTTTAAGGCGGGCTGTTATTGAATTTATATATTGTATAATTAGACTGAAATCATTTAAGTGTTAAAAATACTGCCTCAAAACATAATATTAATGCATATTAATACGAAAAACTATAAACAATTATAAGAGCTCTAGTAGTAGTAAGGGTACCAATGCAGCTGTTTGCAATTACTGTGAAGTTTTATCGCCATTTTACGGCTTTAATATCTTATTTTTTACGTGATATTAGCAAGCGTTACCAACATGTACAAAAGTTGACCTTTCGTCATTAGAGTAAAAAGGATATAGCTAGTTCTAAACTCAGGCAATTCACTATAGATGTAACAGCCTCAGAGTCAATAATAGCAGACGAATTATGCAGCCACAAATCCTCAGCATCGAGCCATTGTCGATATACAGTCCTATTGTAACAAAAGCTGATTGAAGATAAATTGGAGACAGGTTTAATCACAACGTTTGAGCCGATAATTACCAGCAGATTACCAGTATGCAGCAAACAAGGAAGATGTAATTCGCAGGGGTTTAGTGCAACGTATTCAACCAGCCGGAAACCTTACTTTATCAGTAAAACACTCGTAGTAATTATTATTACGATCTCGATTTTACTTTTTATGTTCAAACTTAAACTGGAGTAAATATTGCATTTTGGACCCTGCAAAACTTGTCATGATATTTCACCGGTGATTCTTTGAAAAAGAATTATAAAAAGTACTTTTAGAAAAATTTGATGTGTTGCACTCGTATGACTTTCTCTACTCTTATACTAACCATTCTTACAAACGCTTATTATCGATCTGCTTCAAGTTAACCAAGAAAAACGTTTGCACAAGCTATCTTATTGCTAATTTTCTTGCAGATGCAATGGCGATACGGTAGGCTTTAAATGATAGTCAAATCTTTTAGGATTTATGGTTCTCTTTGCATGTCCAGTACATAAGAAAAAACGAATAACGAATTCCCATTTGAGAAAAAGTATAAGTATCGTAAAATCCAAACAAATAACTAGGAATATCTCAGAAATGGTTCACTCCACAAAAAATGTGTATCACATAAACTGAGTGTTTTGACGAGCTCTACGTTTTCTATTTAGAGAAATTTTATCTATCTCTTACGGTTTACCCGTTATGCTAAAGCTATTCAGAATGTGGACATTCCTAATAAATTGAAGATACACATTTTATTTGTCATAAAATATCTTAAATATATGCCATTTTAATAAAAATGTTTACAGCCATTTTTGAAAAATGTACCATATAAAGTGTTGTCTGGGGGGTTTCTGAAATTTATCGTGTCCCATCTTTGAGAGATACTGAAACTAAATACTAAATTTGATATATATCCTACTTCGTTTTTAAGTTATGCTGTTCACAGGCACACAGACATGCATCCACAAAGACATGCATCCACACAGACACACACACACACTGACCATTTACTAAAACTGATCTTTCTGGATTCAGGGGGCCTTGAAACATGTATTTCCGGTAAAATCTCGATATGGAATTTTTGGGTGGAATGCAATACTTCCCCTACTTACTATACATAATAGAGAAGGTAAAAGTGAAAGTGCTGTGTGCGTTTGTGTGTGTGTGTGTGTGTGTGTGTGTGTGTGTGTGTGTGTGTGTGTTTAACACCCTTTCGTACCACACAGAGAACCACAGGCGACACTGGTGATACATGAAGTAAAACAATGATAATTGGAAGTGGAAAGCTGGAAAGTATTGACATACAGCCGACAGAGCAAGCGACATAAATAACGAGAAAATCAATAAGCAAGATAAGAATACAACTAATAACGTAATATAATGGCGTAAAATAATTTGTATCATAAAATGCAGAGATATGCAAATGAACATTGTAATTAGCTAGGAAGGGAGCCAGCAGAGGATAAAAGTCCACCAACGACGCACATTAATGAACACAGGATTTGCCAAAGTAGTGACGAGTAGAGAGAGAGGTCCGAGGACAGACAAGGGCAGAAATAGAGGGATAATTCCAGGTAAAGTCAAGGCCTCTAGGGGAGTTGGATAAGTAGTCACAAAATAGAAAGAGGACAAGAGTTGTTAGTGAGACAGAGATACATGGGTTTTCCCAAATAACTCAGACAGAAGCCTAAAAGCGGACGACTTTTTCTCATAGAACGCTAAGTAAGCAACTCACCAAAATGGAGATTAGGTAAAAGGGCGCGAATGTTAGTGTTATAGCAACTAGGTACAAAAAGGAGTTCCGCCCCAGATTTCAGACTCCTTAGTCACTCTTTCACATTCTCTCATCGGAACTATTTGGCGACATACTGCCGTAATGTGTGCGGGTGAGTGGGAGATTGCGTGTGACAGATAGCTACGTCCGCTGCATATTCAAAGTAGTGGGAAGATGCAAACTACAGTATATAGGTAACCTCATTTTTATTCAAAGAGAACGGTTGCTAGCCGCTTCAATAATTTGTTGTTTTGGAATCAATCCAATCCTTAAAGAAATTCGTCTTGTTAATCGCCTTCACCCACAATATCTTGAAATTCACCATTGGTAGTTCGGAATAGATTTCATTTACAGCTCTACCAACTGACAGCCGAGGCAGAGAACTTCTAAGAACTTACAACCTCAAATCATCATTCAGTTGAGATATCACGTACAAACGTGCGAAGTGCTACAACGCCCGTCTACTACAAAAGGAAAATTTCCAGGCCTAAGTTTAGGGTACCTCCCAGTCATTTACCGGTTATGAGCGCTGAGAAAAACCTGGAAACAAACTCAGTTATGGAGGGCGGTGCCGGCAGACCTCCCGTTCATGAGTCCATGCCTTACATACTTCGGCTTCGTGTGTGTGTGTGTGTGTGTGTGTGTGTGTGTGAGAGAGAGAGAGAGAGAGAGAGAGAGAGAGAGAGAGAGAGAGAGAGACCTTTAAAGCCACGAATGTCGAGCCCATCGTTAAGAATCTTGCTATATAACCTCCTGAGTTTCACTCAGAAAATCAGCTATATAGCATATTAATTACGTTTTCTAAAGGGCGGGTTCTAATGGAGAGCAGTATAATAAATATGATGTGTTAAAACTATTTTCTCTACTCAATCTTGCACAAACTGTTATTAAAAAAGCGTATTCTTCTTTCTAATTCATTCTAATCGAGATAAGCGTTTGCAGAAATTGTCTTATTGCATATTTCCTTGTAGGCACAAGGTCGCTATGTGATGGCTTTGAAATTCCGTTCTCTTTGCATGGTCAAGAAAATAAAAAGAAATAAACAGCTATTTTAAACTTTAGAAAAGTATAAATATTTGAATATTCTAACGAATAAACAATTTCGGTTACATGTAAAACTTTCCTAAAACGTTAATTTTCTTAAAAATATCTGTAACCATGTTGATTAAAATACCATATAAGATGTTTTCGTGTGAGACAGTATTTTTAACACTTAAGTGATTTTAGTCTAATTATATGATATGTAAATTCAATAACAGACCGCCTTAAAGCAATATGTATATGTAACAATATATAAAAAGTGTGTATTACAGTCACTGTATATGTTTATATTATTGTATACATGTAATAATGTTATGTGAATGTATTACGTAATTTAACAATGTTGGAGCTGTGAGAATAATAGGTTAAAAGTTGCTAACAATGAGGTAACCTTGAGGCAATAATGAGTAAGACTGTTTAATAGTGCTACTAGTCATTATTAGAGTAACAATAATGTAAATTTTAAGACAGTTCATAAAATAGCCAATCAACAACCAAAAAAAAGCTTAAGTTAAATAAAAGTATTCTATTGGATTAGGAATAGCCAATCAGAGACTTGAAATACAGAAATTTACAAATTTAGGCGGTAGAAATCAAGTCAATTGCTTGTAGACAGCGTTCCTAACTGGACGTGAGGCGCGTCCTCGAGAAATTTAATACGTATTCAGTGTGAGACGAAAATACTTTACGTGTTAAAAAGTGCAAGTAATTATTAAAAGAATCTCACACCTCTCTATATCAGTGAAGTGTTATTTTAATCGTTTAAAGAATTAATAAATGGAGTGAAGTACAAATTATAATCTGTGTAAGCCTACATTCTTCAGCCGCACCAAGCTTTGTTAAGACATTCATGTCTCTAAAAAAATAAATATTGACGCAGCCGAGGCAAACATAAATATATAATATTTAAAGAAACAGTCAAATTACAAAGTTAATGTTTTTTAAACATTTGGGGCGAAGGCTACCGGAAACTTTTTACCATACGTGCGGTTGCAACTACTTCAAGTTCGGCTCCCCAACAGTCGAAATATAATACAACTCTTTCAATACAACCTACTTCACATGACAAACGAAATGCATATCTTGAAATTTCTGAGGATAGCCTGTGAGGACCTCTTCACCCTGAATGAAATTTTGCATATCTGGTAAACCGTAAGAGATAGAAAAAGTCTTACTACACGAAAAAGTGTACGTTAAAACAGTTTTTATTAACAATACCGTTAAGCATTTCCGAGATAATAGTTGGATTTTCTAATATTTTGATTTTTCGAAGCACAAAGGCGTCATTCTTTTGTTTCTCGTGGTCACACAGAGTATGGAATTTCAAAACCAAAACTCAGAGACCGTATTTTAAATATTTTATAATCGTTTCACCCTCTTTATATCCCTTTTCTACCTACAATGAAATGTGGAATGAAACAATTGCCGTATACATTTATTTCGTTTAATATTAGGTAGTAGGAAAAATAATATTTATCAAGAATATATTCCAGAATAGATAAAAATACATTGTGGTGTTTAGAAAAAAACGTTGTGGATTGGATTGGCTTCGGCACTGATTCACAGAGGAAGGGTAAAGCGAATGGAGACACCGGGCGACCGGAACAGGAATGGCAGGTTCCCTAAGCTTCCAGAAAGAGACATCCCGGCAGACGGAAAGGCAGACCGGGGGTTCGGGTATCCCCGGCAGTCAGCCGAAATCCAGGTATGCAGAGAGTCACAAAGAGCACCCTTTTCCTATGCCACACTGCATCGAAACACCATCCCGACACTTTCAACCCTGAAACAGACAAATAGATGAATGAGTAAGTGAAATGAGAATGGGGATGAAATGGAGGGACAGGAAATTCGGGGGATGCGAGAATCCTTCGCAACATTCGCCTGGCGACCCGAAAAAACCCATAGGTCAAGAAGGTCGGCCACAGACGAAACCGCCTGAGCCATCCCGGTCGGTGAAGCAATGTGAATGCAACAGACCGATTTTTAAATAATAGCATTTAGAATATTAAATTAAGACTATCAAGTTTATAATAGCAAGTATACTTTTCTATTGTATGTTGTGTTTGTAATTTTTTATTAGTTTTTTCTAGATGAACGTAGATTGTGATTTGATTACAACGAACAATAGTAGGAGTAGTATTTATTGTGACATAGCAATTTTCTTCACTGCAGTGCCAAACTATTTGTAAAACGTAAAACTATTTATTCATTTTAATTCTTTCTCACGGTCATCAACCATATTACTTTACCAAACAGGATGCTCAGGCGGTAACGCATATGCCCGCATTCTTGAGGACTCAAATTCCGTGGGCCGACCAATCTGCCAGGGTTTTTACGTGGTTACACTCAGCCGCCAAGGTAAATACTGGATTACATACTATTACCTTGATCTAATGTTCCACCTTAAGCCTAAAATAGCAGTAAACATAAAAATAGATGGTGATAACGGATTCTCTGACATTCATTCACAGATAATGAAAGCAGGTGGACTGGATAGCATCCTAAGCCAAATGTCCGGCACATGTAGAGGCAAAGGTACAATGCTATGTACTAACGCCTTTGTAGACACTTGTCGAAGCTGCCATCTGCCCGTTACAGAAGCAGAGGTACAGTTGCTATGCACTAAGGTCTCTGTGAACACGTGACGAAGCTGCCACCTGTCCATCACACAAGCAGTGATACAGTTGTTATGCACTAAGGTCTCTGTGAAGACGTGACGAAGTTTCCAACTGTCCATCAAAGAAGCAGAGATACAGTTGCTATGCACTAAGGCCTCTGTGAAGACGTGACGAAGCTGCCACCTGTTCATCACAAAAGCAGAGATACAGCTGTTATGCACTAAGGGCTCTGTAGACACGTGACGTAGTTATAATCTGCAGTCACAGAAACAGAGATACAGTTGCTATGCATATGCCCTTGTGGACACGTGATGAAGCTGCCATCTGCCCGTAACAGAAGCAGAGATACAGTTTTATGCCCTTACCTGTGATCACGTGACGTAGCTGCCATCTGCCCCCACAGAAGCAGAGATACAGTTGCTATGCACTAAGGCCGCTGTGGACACGTGTTGAAGCTGCCATCTACCCGTCACAGAAGCAGAGATACAGTGCTATGTACTAGGGCGACTAGCGTCGGAGTAAGATGGTATGGTACGAGGATGACACCTAGAAAACCAACTGTCCACCACACATCAATCCAGAAGGTAACTACTTACAAATTCGTTACGATGTTCCACGTAGTTCAAACATCATAAAATAAATAGGGAAAAATTGTGTTTAAATTTAACCAGAAGAACAATGTTGAAATATGTAAACGGGGAAGAATAAAATGCTAATCTTGCCATCCAAGTGTTCCCTCTCTCTGTAGTAAACGTACTTAAATTAAGTGTGTTTATCGCTGTTGAAGCTCTTGCCATGCAATATATGTTTGTATAGGGCCCTTTTGTGTTTTACTATGTGTGACAATTACTTTCTTGATGTAATGTTGCAAAGTTATGGAGAATAACATACCTGAAAACCGTGTGTCCTTTTATCCTCGCCCTGTCGTGAAATATTACGATGATGTACTTTCAAATATTTCCTAGTTTAGGTAAAATATAACATGTATCCGAGCTTTTAGGCCGTGGTTGATTAATGAAGTTGTTAAAACCTGGCATTTCTCTGGACCAGTCATCAGCCACTCCTGCCACTCTTCTGAGGATGTCCTCCACAGCTATACGAAACGTCACGTGTTAATAATTTTATTGTTCGACCAAGACCAGCAAACCGGATAACATGTATTTTACCAATATCACAGGCCGTGAAAGCATACAATTATATTTCCTGGTATATGTGAAAGTTTGTAAACTTGCAGCACGAAAGCCAGAGAAGCGTAAAGTTCCACTTTCTGTACTGATGTTAGTTTCCAAACAGATTGTGAGACAAATTTAACAATGCAAACATGTCGCAGAATGTCGTATCTTGTAGGTGGGTATCAGTGTTGGCTGTGAGACGTTGATAAAACATTCGATGTTAGTATTATGCCTGGCGAATTGTTCTTATCATTGTGTGTTTTTAACAGAGCAATATTAATAACGCAGGTTTGTATAAATTTTGAGGCAGTATTTTTAACACTTAAATGGTTTTAGTTAAATTATATAATATGTAAATTCAATAACAGCCCGCCTTGAAGCAATATGTATGTAATAATTTGTAGAATGTATGTAAGAATCATTTCTTATGCTTATATTATTGTAAACATGTTCAATAATGTTATTTGAATGCATTGCGTAATTTAATGATGTAGGAGCTGTGAGAAAAATAGGCTTAACGTTGCTAACAATGAGGTAACCTTGAGGCAATAATGAGTAAAGAAGTTTAAATGCTACTAGTCATTATTAGAGCAGCAAGTATGTAAATTTTTGAGACAGTTTATAAAATAGCCAATCAACAACCAGAAAAATCTTTGCTTAAATGAAGGTATTATATTGGACTAGGATTAGCCAATCAGAGTCTTGAAATACAGAAATATACAAATTTAGGCGCTGGAAAACAGTTCAGTTGCTTCTAGACAGTGCTCATAACCAGACGCGAGATGTGTCCTCGAGAATTTAATTACGTATTCGTGTGAGACGAAAATAGTATACGTATTAAAAGGCGTAATTAATTAATAAACAGAAAATCACAGCTCTTGATATCAGTGAAGTGTTATTTAAATCCTTATCAAGTATTAATAAAAGGAGTGAAGTAAAATTATAATCTGTATAAGCCTATATTCTTGTCACGCCACAACCCTGCCAAGACATCCATGTCTCTAAAACAATAATACTGAAGCAGCCGAGGCAATATTTAAAAAAAACAGTTTAATTACAAATGTTAATAATATTTTTAAACTTAGGTTGAAGGCTACCGGAAACTCTTTACTATACGTGTGGTTGCAACTACTTCAAATCGGCTTTACCAAACGTAACAAACAACCTACTTCTCAAACTTACTACAAATTTATTAGTTTTTACTTTCTCTACCACAGGAGGTAGAGGTAGAGAATGGCTTGCATACCACTCAAAAATTTCGTATCGATATTTCACCGGAAATACACACTTTGAGGCCTCCTGAATCCAAAACAGTAATTTTTAGGAAAAGGTCTGTCTGTGTGTGTGTGTTTTTGGATAAACACCATACTTTACATTTAGGTTCAGTGCCTTCCAAAGATGCAACGCGCAGATTTTCAAATAAATCCCCTACCCCAAACTACCCTTTATATGGAACATTTTTCGAAGTTTTTGATTTTTAAAAAATGGCTCCTAAGATTTTGATAAATACCATATATCAAAGATATTTAAATCAGAAGTAGAATAGTCTCTGAAGTCCTCTTCATTTAGAAGGATTTTTGTATAAAGTGATAGATGAAAAGGTACTACACAAAAGTGTAGATCTCTTTAAAACACACAGTTTATTTCAAATAACCTTTATGGCATCAGCCATTTCTGAGATATCCGTTCTTAATGGTTTAATTTGTTCAAAACGTTGTCATTGTTTTCATTTCCACTGATTTTCAGTTGTCCCTCGCTATATAACTTTATGGTCAGCGTTTGGTTTCCAGTTATGAAAATTTGACTATCGCTATTCTCTTTGTATTTATAACGAAATGTGTTATGTAGCTTTTTCCTATGAAGTGGATAGTAAAATCCACTTTCTTAAGAATAATACCCACTAATAAACGATAGAGGTTAGTAAAAGTCATGTGAATGTAACACCTTAGATTTTAGGAACTATGGCCTGCTTCTCTGGACTAATTTCCTTCTCAGAATTTTATCCCGTTAAAATGACCCCTGCTGTGCTTTCTAACCCTTCTAAGAAACTCTAGCTACATTCCCTGCTAAGCTCAGGCGTTTTCATATCTTAGGGAACTTCTGTGAGTCTTACGAGTGACGAAATTGCTACTTCCAAATCGGATAAATCAAGTGAGAAAGGCTTTAACAAACTTTACCCTATTTATACAGGGTGGACCATTTAAGTTGAGACTGTACAATATCCCCAAAACTAAGCGTTGTAGAAAGAAATGTATTTAATAAAAGTGGCTTGATATTATGTGGGAAAGTAAATGTCATTAGTCGTGTTTTGTTTGGGGGACGTCATGTTGGTCATTTTAGAGTGAATTGAACTTTTACTTTCTCTACTACGTACAGTAAGTAGGGGAAGTATTGTATTCCACCCAAAACTTCTATACCGAGATTTCACCGGAAATATCTGTTTTGGGACCCCCTGAATCCAAAAAAGCATTTTTGGAAATATGTCCGTGTGTTTGTGTGTCTGTGAACAGCATAACTCAGAAACGAACAGTCGGATAAACACCAAACTTGGTATTTAGGTTCAGTATCTTCCAGAGATGCGACACAAAGGTTTTCAAGAAAATCCCCCATTCCAGATTATCCTTTACATAGAACATTTTTCGAAAATTTTAATTTTCTCAAAAATGGCTCTAACGATTTTGATTAAAATATCATATGTTTAAGATATTTTCATGAAAAATGAAATGTATATCTCAATTTTCTGGGAATGTCTCCAAAAGTATTCTTCATTGTGAGCGACTTTTGCATAACTGGTTAACCATAAGAGATAGACAAAGTTTTACTACACAAAAAATGTAGATCGCGATAAAATACACAATTTATGTCACATACATGTTTTTTGTTGAGTGAACGATTTTCAGATATTGCTTATTATTCCCTTAAATTTTCATTTTTTTATGTCCTGGACATACAAAGAGAATGTAATGCGCCACAAAGCAACCAGCTCTTAAAAGATTTGACTATCGCTTAAAGTCTACCATATTCTCCTTACACCTACAAGAAAATCAGCAATAAGATTAACATCTCGATTAACATGAAGCATATGGAGAATAAGCGTTTGTAAAAATAGTTTGTACAAGAGTAGAGAAAGTCATGTGAGTTTAACACATCAGATTTTTCAAAATATTTATATTAAATATTTCCAAATAAGACACAGTTGTTATTGCCGGCAAGCTACATAATCACACGTAACCATAATTTACATTGATTTTTGCATATAACTTCCTATTAACATAGAATATATCAATGTTATGCTTAAACTCTTCTGGAAAACCCTTCATTAACTACCTCCTTGTATAAAATTTGCTATTGCTATCCACACTAGTCTCCGAATTCCATCACCTTTGGACCTTCCAAAGGTGCATTTGCGTTTCTCTGTTGGTCATTAAGAGACAGTGAGACTGAGTTTTAGGTGAACATGTAATTTTAGATGTTTTTAATTATATCATATAAATATATATATATGAACACTTGCGAATTCCCGAGAAAACTTTCACGATACGTACAGAAGAAAGATACATAGGGGCTATGAAAGTAATTTTTGACATTAGGAACATGGAAAAAAAAATTTGTGTTACACTTGCACGACTTTCGCTACTCTAGTACAAACTATTTTATAAACACCTATCTCCATCTACTTCAAGTTAATCTTGTTGCTAATTTTCTTGTAGGTGCAGGGGGGAATGTGGTAGGCTTTAAGCGATAGTCAGATCTTTAAAGAGCTGGTTGCTACGTGGAATTCCCATTTTAAGAAAAGTATAAGTAATGCGAAACTGAAACAAACAACAAGGAATATTTCGGAAACGGCAAAAAAATGTATATGACATAAATTGCGTGTTTTAAACGATCTACATTTTTGTGTAGAAGTATTTTGTCTTTCTCTTGTGGTTTTCCAGTTATGGAAAAGTCAGTCAGAATAAAGAGGAATTTTGGGCACATCTCCAGAAATTTTAAGATATACATTTCATTTGCCATGAAAGTGTCTTAAACATATCATATTTTAATCAAAATGGTTAGAGCCATTTTTGAGAAAATCAAAATCTCATAAAAATTTTCCACGTAAAGGGCAGCCTGGGGTAGGGGGATTTTCGTAAAAATATTTGTGTCGCATCTTTTAGAGATACTGAAACTAAACACGAAGTTTGGAATTTATCGACTTTTCGTTTTTGAGTTATGCTGTTTACAGACACACACACGCAGGAACCTTTTGGAATGCAATACTTCCCCTACTTACTATACATAGTAGAGAAAGTAATTATCCCTTGACACAGCCTTGAGACTGTTCAACATCAAAATCGCTTCGATTGCATGATATGCAGTCACAAAAATTTGGACTTAAATCTAAGCAGACTGGGGGCAGTGAAAGCAACCTACCTGCGCAGAGCCCTTCGGCTTTCCCGACCGACAATGACTAGACTCGTCTTTCTCTTGGCCTCCACAGACTTTTTCATCAGGGAGGTAACAATAAAGAAAAATCTATTGCATACACAAGCATACAAGCCCCGTATTAGAGAAAGGGATGAAAAGTCACTGGCAGTAGAACAGAACTTCCATCATACGCCAGCCATGAATTCAGAAGAATGGAAACAACCAAATTTCCAGTTCCGACACGTGTAAACAAGAACGGTAACAACGCTTTCTCTTCAGAATCTGCAAACTGAAGATGTTAGTTTGTTTCACATATGGAAAGCCGATTTGAAGTAGTTAGTTTGTTACTTTATATGCACCACGCTTTGGGTGTCAATTTGAAGTAGTTTGTATTGAAGGAGTTGTATTATATTTCAACTGTTGAGGAACCAAACTTGAAATTCGTTGCAACCGCACGTATGGTACACGGTTTCCGGTAGGTTCGCCCCAAATGTTTTTTCAGGTGGCCTTTGCCCCAAGTTTAAAAAAATATTAACTTTGTAATTTAACTGTTTCTTTAAGTATTAAATATTTATGTTTGCCTCGGCTGCGTCAGTATTATTGTTAGAGTCACGTTTCTCTTAGGAGGATTGTGATGCGACTAAGAATGTAGGTTTACAAAGATTATAATTTTACTTCACTCCTTTTATTACTGCTTGGCGCGAGTTAAATAACACTTCACTGATATAGAGAGCTGTGAGATTATTTAATTAATCACTTGCAATTTTTAACACGTAAACTTATTTTTCAACTCACACGAATACGTATTAAATCTCTCGAGGACACATCTCGCATCCGGTTACAATTACAGTCTGCAGGCAACTGAACTCTAAATTTGTAAAATTTTCTCCTTTTCTGGTTGTTGATTGGCTATTTTATAAACTGCCACTAAAATTACATTATTGCTTCCAAGAATCAGAAGTAGTATTGCTAAACTCTCAAACTCATTATTGCCTCAAGGTTATCTCATTGTTACCTCATTGTTAGCAATGTTTAACCTATTATTCT
The DNA here is from genome assembly GCA_030765065.1 of Deroplatys truncata. Lineage (NCBI taxonomy): Eukaryota > Metazoa > Arthropoda > Insecta > Mantodea > Mantidae > Deroplatys > Deroplatys truncata. Next base: position 165,271,163 of record CM060980.1, read on the forward strand.
CAAAGCTCCTACTTATTAAATTACGTAATACATTCACATAACATTATTGAATATGTATACAATAATATAAGCATATACAATGACTGTTACATGCATTTTACAAACTATTACATACACATATTGCTTCAAGGCGGGTTGTTATTGAATTTACGTATTATACAATTAGACTGAAATTATTTAAGTGTTAAAAATACTGCCTCAAACCAAGGAGGATTTGTTTCTGTATCCTATGTGGACAACAGTGTGGGCAGTATCGTCTACCGGACTGCGAAACAACGACAGACATGCTAACATTTTATACAGATGACAAAAACTATTTCTTGCACGCAGTATGTTTAATAAAGCTTATTATATACACCCGTGAATCATTTTACCAAACATTTTTCACGATGCGCCATTTTTAAAAGTCCAGCGACATGTTTAAATTACCCATGTGCTCTCTTTTAAAACCAACGTACTCAATCACTTCTCCCTCCTGGATGGTGTGTTCTCAGTTTTAAAGCTTGAAATGTACTCTTTTCGTTTCATTTTTGCTGTGATATGTATGCAAATGTGCAAAATCTCAAATGTGTTATCTGAAGATTTAGGCATGCATTTTAAGGTTTCTTTATTCATTGGCTGACAAAACATTTATAGTGAAGAACAAGGAAACATTTAACACTAACAACTTCAGAGAGAATGAATTTTTGGTAAAATACTACTTCCTTCAACTGAAGGCTGCTATACACAAAGCTTATCAGGGTTCAAAGTATTAAAGTAAAAAATACAGACCTAAATAAGTAATTTCTACTAAAACAGATTTAAATGTGTATAAAGAGATGGACCTATGGAGTATGAAATTGTTGGATAATTTCTGATACATAACTCCATTCATAAATAATAGATCTAAACTTACAACAGTAATCCCTAGAAATAGAACTTAAAATTGTTTAAAATTTTGATATTATATTAAGTGTCGTAAAATGAGTTTTAATATGAGAAGTGACACTTAAATCATGGCAAATAAAGTATAACTTTCTCAGAAATGCATTTTAACTTACTCCACTACGTATAGTAGGCATTGATTTCCACTCAAAATCTCCATACTGAGATGTCAACGGAAAAAAATGCTTTGAGGAGCCCTGAATCCAAATAAAGCATTTTTGGAAACACGTGTTAGTTTATCTGTCTATGAACAGCATAACTCAATAACGAAAAGTCGTATAAATGCCAAACTTCGTATTTGCGCTTACTGTCTTCCAAGGGGGTGACACGAAGATTTTCAAGAAAATACCCCCACCCCAGACTACCCTTTACATAGAATATTTTTCAAAAATTTTGATTTTCTCAAAAATGCCTTTAACCACTTTGATTAAAATATCATATGTTTAAGATATTTTCATGGGAAATAAAATGTATATCTTGAATCTTCTGGGAATGTCCACAAAAATCCTCATTCTGAATGTCTTTTGCATAACTAGTAAGCCTTAAGAGAGAGAGAAATTTTTGCTACCCAAAAAATATAGGTCTCGTTAAAACACGTTTATGAAATATACATTTTTTCCCGAGTGAGCCATTTTATATATTCCTTGTTATTTATTTTAATTTTCTATGCTTAAACATTTTCTAAACTGGGAATTCCTTGCTTTTTTAGGTCCTGGACTTAAAAAGAGAATGAAATGCTCCACATAGCAACCAGCTTTTAAAATATTTGACCATCGCCTAAAGCCTACCATATTCCCCTTTCCCTTTTTTCTGCAAATGTTTATCTCGCTTAACATGAAGTATATGGAGAATAAGTATGTGTAAAAATAGTTTGTACAGAGTAGAGGAGTCATGTGTGTGAAACCATCAGATTTTTATATGAAATTTTCTGCAGAATTGCACAAACCAACTTGGAATAGTTCCTCTAGCTCCTGTCGCGTTCTTTTATTTCCCACTAAAGAAATTGTACTTCTCTAAAACTAGTAACATTGACTTGAATGAAATCCTTAGGTTGATTTTCACTGTGATAATGTACCAAAAATACTTTTCTGAGAAATATAAATGTGCAAGGTGGTTTTAGAAAATTCCTTGCCTAATTAAAATGCCAATTAAGTGCGCTAATTTCCAAGAAAATAACTTTAAAGTTAAAAAGTTAGAAAACTCATTCCCAGTGCCCCTTAACAACTGAGTATCTGTGCATCCTTAACCTGTTTACACTGTATTTCAACTTTGCTAGTTAAAGCGTGTATTGCAGTAGTTTGTTGTTTGTATAACTTTGCTCTCCTATTACATTACAATCTAATGTTAATTAATGTGTATTCTTCTTTCGTTTTCCTGTTTATTATATTTTTTCCTGCATTTATTTTACGGTTAAAATAAGTCGTAAAGCTATCCTAGACACACACGAATACTTTTTAAAGTCCGTCCCAAAACCCGAGTTAGTTTCGTAACTAGGGCGAGTAGCAGCAGTGTAGGTAATTTCAAAGCAGTTAACGTGCTAGAGAGGTCTGTTGTGTCTGACCTCACGACCATTAGCAGGACATTAGGAGGGGCAGCTACACCCAACAAGTTTCCTCCAGATACAGTCTCAGTTAATGAGCCGGAGTCACACGTGCACTAATACACTTGACGATTGCTTATTACTCCGAGGTGCAAACAGCGGCTGGGACATTTGTAACCGATCCGACAGGTACTTACTTGCTTGAGGTACACAAACATTCATATATAAAAGCCAGGAAACTTCTAAGGATCAAGGTATGCAACAAGGATGTAGTTGACTACCCATTTTGTATTCTTCGTAGTCAGATGAGGCAGTATTTTTAACAGTTAAATGATATCAGTCTAATTATATAATATAAAATATAATAACAGCCCGCCTTAAAGCAAAAGTGTATAATAACATATAATATGTATGTAACAGTTATTGTACTATGTTTATATTATTATGTACATCTATAATAATGTTATGTGAATGTATTAAGTAATTTAACAATGTAGGAGCTGTGAGAATAGATGCCAAAAGTTGCTAACAATGAGGTAACCTTGAGGCAATAATGAATTAGAAGGTTTAATAATGCTACTAATAATTCTTGGAACAATAATGTACTATTTAAAACAGTTTATAAATAACCAATAAAAATGAGAAAAGCTTTAAGTTAAATAAAAGTATTCTACTGGAGTAGAATTAGCCAATCAGAGACTTTAAATATGGTAAATGTACAAATTTAGGCGGTAGACGCCAGAAGCTGCAAGGCAGCGCTCCCGAGCAGTTCGATTTTATACTATTTAGTGTGAGACATGAAAATTCATTACGGCGAGAATAAAATACAGTTTAAGTGTTTTAAAGCTCAATTACTAAAACAATCTCACAGCTCTACAGTAGGATACATCAGTGAAGTGTTATTTAATCGTGTGAAGTATTAATAAACAAAGTACAATACAATTATAATTTGTGTAAGCCTTCATTCTTTAGCCGCACTACCCCTGCTAAGAGATATGTGTTTCTGCAAACTACTACTGACGCAGCCGAGGCATACATATAATATTTAAATAAACATTAAAATACAAAGTTGATTTTGGGGGATGAAGGTCATCGGAAAAGTGAACGTTGGGGCGAAGGACACCGGAAACTTTGTATGGTACGTGGCGCGAACACTCCTAGAAACAATCTGTGCAATAGGCGGGGCTAAGACTTCTTCTCAGGAAATGTATAAACTAAATGCAATTTGAGATTTTATGCTGGTGTTCAGAAAACAGAAGGTAAGCTGCAAAAATCCGTGCCAAAAATGTGAATGTGTTTCGGTTACCTTTCGTTGTAAAAGGCGTTTAAATGATCCCCTTTGCGCCTATACAAGTCTGATCTCTTTTAAATGCATTACGAAATGTTCGATTAATTTCTTCGGCAGAAAAACGAGAACTCTCGCGTGATACTGAATTTGTGGAGCGTATTGGCTTTTTTCATAAACTTTTATTTTTAATTGTTTTCCAAAGATAATCACATAGGTTTATAACTAAAAATTAAGCAGACCAGTCAATCACTTTGTCATTTAAATCAAGGCATCATACTCTTGGATCATTTTACATGACTGCCCCTATTTCTTCTTAATTTTTCCTCCTTGTTTCTTTTTGAGTAACATGGACCCAGTCAGTTTAATTTTTACTTTTCCTACTACGTACTTACATTGAGAAGTGGATATGTTGTATGTGATGTGTTCCATCTAAAAATCCGAAATTAAGAGTTATTCCAATGTGCACGTTTTGAGGCTCCCTGAACCAAAAAAGCATCTTTAGAAAACGTTCCTAGTGTGTATTTGTGTGAGAGACTGTGAACAGCGATACTCAAAAACGAAATGCCAGAAAATAGCAAACTTCACATTTACGTTCAGTGTTTTCCAAACATGTGCAGGTGTTTTATTGTTGCGGTTGCACCACATATGGGAGCCAATTTAAAGCAGGTGTTGTGTTTCTAGGAGTGTTAGACCTACGTACGCTACAAACTTTCCGGTGGCCTTCGCCTCACGTACCCTTTATGTGTAATAATTATTTTATTGTTTATTTAAATATTACGTATGTATGCCTCGGCTGCATCATTAGTAATTTGTAAGCACGTATCTCTCAACAGGGCTGGTACGGCTAAAGAATAAGGCTGACACAAATTATAATTTGTGTATTACTATTTTTATTAATCCGTCACACGATTAAATAACACTTCACTGATGTAATCTACTATAGAGCTGTGAGATTATTGTTAGTTTCACTTTGAAACAGTTAAACTTTTTATATTATCCTCACCGCAATGAATTTTCATGTCTACATACCATCACTAACCCGTAACGAACAGAACTGCTTGGTTACACTATCTTGTAGCGTCTACCGCCTGAATTTGTACATTTCCTCTATTTCTAGTCTCTGATTGGCTAAGCCTACTTCAATAGAATAACTTATTTAACTTAACGCTTTTCTAGTTTTTGATTGGCTATTTAAATGTTAAATTATTATTGTTCTAAGAATTATTAGTAACCTTTATTAAACTTTCTAATGTATTGTTGTCTCAAGGTTACCTCATTGTTAGCAACTTTCTGCTTTTACTTTGTTATTCTGCTTGCTACGGAAGGCCGCTTGCTTCTACTCTCACAGTTCCTACATTGTTAAACTACGTAATACATTCACATAATATTATTATACATGTACGAAAAAATATAAATGTAATACAATGACTGTAATATACACATTATATACTATCTTATATACATATTTCTCTAAGGCGGGCTGTTATTGTATTTTATATTATATAATTAGACTTATATCATTAAAGTGTAAAAAAATAATGCCTCAAGGCGTTGATATCCTTATGTGCCTATACAATTCTGATCACTTTTGAATATATTACTGAATGCTCGATAAATTTCTTCGGCAGAAAAAACCGAGAACTCTCGCTTGATACTGAATTTGTGGGCGTATGGGATATTTTTTCATAAAATCTTATTTTTAATAACTAAAAATAAAACAGGCTAGTCAATTACTCTGTAATTAAAATCACGTTGTAATACGAGGCAACATACTCTAGGATCACTTTACACGACAGACCCTATCTCTTCTTAATTTTTCCTCTTTGTTTCTTTTTACGTAACATGGATCCGGTCAGTTTCATTTTTACTTTCCCTACTACGTACTTACACTTAGAAGTGAATATGTTGTATGTGTTGTGTTCCATCTAAAATTCAGAAGTTAAGAGTTCATCCAAAGTGCATGTTTTGAGGCTCCGTAAAATAAAAAAGCATTTTTAGAAAAAGGTCCGTTTGTGTATTTATGAGAGAGACTGTGAACAGCATAATTCAAAAACGAAGTGTCAAATGGATAAATGGAAAACTTGACATTTAAGTACAGTATTTTCCAAACACGCGACACATGGATTTTTAAGAAAATACCTCTGCCCCAAATTACTCTTTACATGGAAATTTTTTTTAGAAATTATTTATTTTCCTAAAACGACTTTAATTATTTCTATTAAAATACCACACCTTTAAAATATAAGTATTTGAAAGTTGATTTAATATCTGAGGCAGTATTTTTAACATTTAAATGATTTCAGTCCAGTTTTATAATATAAACTTTAATAACAGCCCGCCTTAAAGCAATATGTGTGCAAATAACATATAAAATGTATGTAACAGTCATTGTATTATGTCTATATTATTGTGTACATGTTTAATAATATTTTGTGAATGTATTACGTAATTTAATAATGTAGGAGCTGTGAGAATAGAGACCGAAAGTTGCTAGCAATGAGGTAACCTTGAGGCAATAATGAATTGGAAAGTTTAATAATGCTACTAGTAATTCTTGAAAACAATAATGTAATATTTACAACAGTTTATAAATAGCCAATCAACAACTATAAAAGCTGAAAGTTAAATAAAAATATTCTATTGGAGTAAAATTAGCCAATAAGAGACGTTAAATAAAACAAATTACAAATTTAAGCGGTAAATGACGGTCGCTAGAAGGCAACATATCTGAGCAGTTTGTTCGCTCGGTACGTATTCAGTGTGAGACCTATAAAATTAATTACCGCAATAATATTAGAAAGTTTACGTGCTAAAAAGTGCAAGTAATTAATAGTCTCACAGCTCTCTATATAAGTGACGTGTTATTTAATCATGTGAAGGATTAATAAAAGGAGTGAAGTAAAAATTATAATTTGTGTAAGCCTACATTCTCTAGCCGCATCACCCCCTGATAAGAGATACATGTTTCTACATATTAATACTGACGCAGCCGAGGCAAACGTGTATATATATATGTATTATTTAAGGAAACATTAAAATACAAAGTTGATTCCTAAGCATTGGGGCAAAGGCCATTGGAAACTTTGTATCGTACGTGGGGTGAACACTCCAAGAAACTATCTCAAGTTTTTGGCTCCCCAACAGTCGAACTACAATACAACTCCTCCTAAAATAAATCTTCTTCATATCTTGAGTTTTCTGAGAAATGAAGTAATCTTTATTCAGAAAGAATTTTGTGTAACTCTGAACCATAAAGGATAGACAAAATCTTACTACGCAGAAAATGTAGGTCTGTTTTAAACCCACATTTTTGTACAAATAATCTTTTTGGGGGGGCTTTAGACACATCCCAAATATCCATTCCTATCCGTTTGCATTTTTTAACACTTCCATTTTTAAGTGACCATTATTCAGTCGCGATGTAACTTATGAAATTTCAAGGCCATTGCGTCTCCTATGTTTAGGTTGTACATAAAACAAAATGTGTAATGAAACCATTTCATCTCTATTTACAAAGTATAATAGTAAAATAAAACCTTTTACCGATAGATTGCAAAAGAGATATACAAAAATCTGATGTGTTATATTCAGATGACTTTCTCTACCCTATATCGCTTATTAGTGGGCATAAAATTATTCTTACCAAAGTTGCGTTACTATGTACTCATTTTAATCGAAATAAATATTACATTAAACATTTGAGGCAGTATTTTTAACACTTAAATATTTTTCAATCAAATTATGTAATATGTAAATTCAATAACAGCCGGCCTTGAAACAATATGTATATGTATTAATTTGTAAAATGTATGTAATAGTCACTGGATATGCTTATATTATTGTATACATGTTCAATAATGTTATGTGAATATATTAATGTAATTTAATAGTGTAGGAGCTGAGAGAATAATAAGCTAAAGGTTGCTAACAATGAGGTAAACTTGAGGCAATAATGAGTTTGAGAATTTAAATGTGACTTGTGATTCTTGTAAGCAATAATGTGATTTTAGTGACAGTTTATAAAATAGCCGATCAAAAACCGTAGGGGGTTTTAGTTAAATGAAGGTATTCTATTGGAGTAGGATTAGCCAATCAGAGACTTGAAATACAGAAATTTACAAGTTTAGACGGTTGAAATCTATACAGTTGCCTGCAGACAGTGATAGTAACCGTATGTAAAATGCGTCCTCGAGAGAAATATAATACGTATTCGTGTGAGACGAAACTAGTATACGTGTTAAAAACTATAATTAATTCAATAAAATAATCTCACAGGTCTCTATATTTAATTTGCGTCAAGGATTAATAAAAAGGAGTGAATTCAAACTTAAAATCTGTGTAAGCCTACGTTCTTGTCGCATCACGCCCTGCCAAGATATCCATGTCTCTAAAATAATACTGACGCAGCCGAGGCAAACATAAGTATATAATATCTAAAGCAACAGTCAAATTACAAAGCTATTATTTTTAAACTTGGGGCAAAGACCACCTGAAAGTACATTTTGGAGCGAACGCTACCGGAAACTGTTTACAATACGTGCGGTTGCAACTACTACAAGTTCTGCTCCCCAAATGTTGAAATACAATACGTCATCTTCAAACTGACTTTTCATACAAAGCAGCAAACAACGTAAAGAACAACTTCTACTTCAAATTGACGCCTAAAGTGTGGTGCAAAAAATGGCGTAAACAAACCATCTACTTCAAATTGGCGCCCATACGTGGAGCTAAAAGAATAAAAAACTACTTCACATTTTATTATACATACGAAGGGAATAAGGACAGTTAAATGTTCAAGTACTGGACTCTGTACGCTGGCCTGGTTCTATTAACCGCGACAACTGAATGTGAACAGAATTAAAAGAATAGCTACATATTCGAAAAATTAATAACCGAGAGGTACTGGGTTCGATGCCCTGCTGGGGAGTGGGAATTTTTCTCTAGCCAAGATTATTCCCTATCCTCCCCAGTGTCAAAGTATGAATTAGAGCGTGAATGTGTGTGTGTGTGTATGTGTGTGTGTGATCTAATGATTAAAACTTAAAATGTGCAAGAAATCCAACGACAAGAGAATGCGGGTTAATATCATTGCCAATAGGCAATAAGTTCCAAAGGAAAGGTCGCCGATAAAACCGATGTAGTTAAAGGCGGATATAAATGGAACTGATGAAATTAATAACGGATATCTCGTAAATGGCTAATATCACAGAAGAAGTTAGTTGAAATAAATTTATTTTTAAAGAGATATACGTTGTTTGTATATTGCGTTTAGGTCTATCGCTCAACGTTTGCTAGTTATACAAGATTATACAAAATTTCTTCCGAATGAAAAGGACTTCACAGGCTATTCCCAGAAAATTAAAGATGTACATTTTATTTGTCATGTAAATAGTTTTAATTTATGGAATTTTAATCAAACTCACTAGGAATTTTTTTTAGAAAATATGAGTTTAAAGCATGGCATCTGTGAAAGATACTAAGGTATTTATCCGACTTTTGGTTTTTGAGTATTCTGTTTAGTGGCACGTCACACTGTGTGTTTCTAAGAATGATTTTTTTTATTCAAGGTGCCTCAAAATATCTATTTCTTGTGAAATCACGGTATTGTCTTTTTGGGTGGAACGCAATACCTTCTCTATCTCGTATGCTTGTAGTACGGAAAGTAATAAACCATAGTAGGTAGAAAAAGTAATTTAAGTCTAACATGTCAGATTTTTGAGAACAATGAACCCAACGTTCAGGAATTTAATATTACATACATAAGGTATACGATATTCTGTTAAACACCTTTCCAGCTAATTATGAAAAGTAATGTTACCACATCATCTGAATTGACGGTAATCTCTGAGCATAATTTAATAGAGATTTGCTATAGACGAGACATTATTTAGAACTATCAATGGGCTGAGGTAATATCCGGTTGTTCCGAAGGCTTTTGACCTCCAGAAAGCCGATAGGCAATTGCGCTTTGTAAAACAATAGAAGCCAGAACGGATAGATAAAACGCTGTGAGCGCTAAAATAGCAGCACCTAATCCCAGAGAGCGCTAGGGAGCTAAATGTGCAACAGTCGCGTATCGCCTTCGTTGTGTGAATAAAAAAAAAAGGCCCACGTGTTGCGCATGGGAAATCCGTGCTATAAAATTCATCAGTAAACACAGAAAAAACCAGTTATTTGCGCTGCATGTAGTGCTTGTAACCTAATTATACGATTGTAATGAGAGCAACGTGTCTATTTAATTAAAAATATCGTAGCAAAGGTTGTTTGGCTGTTTCTACGGACTTTATGTTGTTGCAAACAGTAATAAAATTATATTAGTATTATTGGTACCTCAGCGTAAAATAAGATTTTGCGCAGGCTCATCCTAAAATATATTTTCAGCTACTATGTGTTAAAAGTTATATACATAATTTGAATGATAGCTTATAAAATCCAAGTCTGTTATAGAACAAAATGCCAAGATAACACAATATAACAATACTTACAGTGCTTTTCCTTGACACTGTGGCCGGTCGCAGCACTCAGACTCCCGCCCAAACACTTATAATGTTCCCACAACCGCCTCACGTTCTGATATTTACAGATACTGTGAATTTCAGCATTAAAATAGACCAAAATACAATAACTGAATCTAAATCGGCCAGTAGAGGAGTTCGCCAATAATGTATTTTATTGCCATTGTTGCTCAATTTATTCATAGACGATATAGCAGTCGTGTTAATGGAAGAGGAGATGAATGGCCCGAAACTAGTAGACGATGTCTGCATTCCTGTACTTCTATACGCGGATGACGTGACAGTTTTGTCAGTGACGGTAGAAGCTTACAGAAAGGTATTAATAAATTATCATATGATAACATCACAATAAAAAGTACTTCTGTTTCATTATAACCTGGATTGAGCCTTCAAGCCAGAGAAGTGAAAAAACCCGACTCAGACAGTGTTTCAACATGGACCAACAGGTACGATTTCCATATTTAAATTTATACTTAGAAGAACAGAAATCTAACCTAAAAACTATGTAAAACTGCAATGTAAAAAACAGAAATTTTTAGCTAGTATTAAATTCATAAAACTTTACCTTATATATATATGGTGGTGCCTTGCTTTGTTAAATACATCAAATATACCGGTAATGGCCGAAACCAAAAAACAGCAGAAAGAAGCATTTTGAAAACAGAAATTGTGAAACACTATAGTAAGATAAATCGTATCCAACTACAACTTTATAAATTACATTTATTGTTAACTAAAGCTTTGGAACATCAGATGTGGAAAAACTTTGAAGACAGATGTTATTCCCAATTACAGTATTATATGCAAAATAAAACTTATACCTTAAAAAAAAAACTTCACCACTTAAAAGAAATACAGCTGCCATATTGGAATTTGTAATTAGTTCAAAAATGTAAGAAAACCTAAAACAGTTGTCAATCAGTTTGATCAAACTTTACCTTTGGAAGAATTGCAAATATTAAAAAAAGGATTTAAAACTTGTATTTATTTTTCCAATAACGTCCAAAGTCACATAGCAGATACAGAAATAGCCACTCATGGTTTAACCTCGGCTTTAGCCAGCAGTTTAAAACTACAAAGTACAGAAATTATTAAAAATATGGATTTGACCATGAATAATAACTTCAACAAAAAATTTATTAAGAAACTTAATGAGAAACCTGTCGTAAATCTAAAAGCAGATAAAGCTAATCAAATTTTAATTATAAATACTAACGATTACTACAAAAACGCTAATGTGATGGGAAGTAATACGTAACGACTCATATGATAACATCACAATAAAAAGTACTTCTGTTTCTTTATAAAATGGAAGAATATTGTAAATAATGGGATTTGGTGGTAAATATTAATAGAACTAAAATAATAGCTTTCAAAATGGTTGTGTGTATGGCAGGGATGGAAAATGGTATCACAAGGGGTTTGAAATACAAAATGTTAAACATTTCTCCTATTTAAGAGCATCTCTCAATAACTAACTATAAAGCACGAGGTCCGTTAAATGAACTACTACGTACCCCCGCGCAGATACCTGATGTACCGTATATACGAAATTGATTTTCTCACCTAGTATTTTCTTTTAGTTCTTACAGTGTATAGGGGTTTGTTGCACACGCGTGATTTTTCAAGTTTTCCCATAGAGATAAAAACCACATGTATTTAAATAAGGGGAGGTCCATAATCCTCTATTAATTATCATATCTTCGCAAATTTCCTGAATTAAGTATAATGAGTCCTCAGCTGTGTGCGCGGTAGCAAATCTTGTTGGAAAAATCCATACTGACATTCAACATCGATCAGTTGTTCAAAAATGATAATAAATCCCGTATGCATTTACTGCATCCCGATTTTCGCATGCAAGAGAATCTCGGGTATAAAATCGGGTTTCTCTGTACTCCAATATCTGTTACTTTGCGACGACACATAGCCATATATTGAACCATACTTCGTCAGGGAAGAATACTAAGCATGGGTTAACTGCTCTATCATTTCGCGAAATAAATTACAAAAATTTACTCGACTCCAGTCACACGGAAAATAAAGTGTATGCAATAAACCCCATACATTGTAAGAATAAAAGAGGAAACATCTGACGAGAAATTAATTCAGTTTCGGATATTGTACTTTCCAGTGAGAATGAAACTTTTCCAGAGGATGCCAGAAATATGCGAATATAAAAGGGACAAGCTTTTCAACATCTCTAATGATAAGATATGTGCTTATTATCATTGCAACTGTAAAATAAGGTGAGGTGGTTGCGGGGATATTATAACTGTTTCGGCGGGAGTCGGAGCTGCAGCGTCCGGCGCGCGAGAAATCGTACGGTGGCCAGAGTGCGAAGGAAAACAACTGTACAAATAACATAAAAGGACATAGAACCTCCTTTATCCGGACTATGTAGAAAAGGAGGTAATTCGAATTAACGAAAATCAGAATAATGCTAATTATATATTAAGTAACATAAACTACTACTCTATAAAACATTTATCTTGGCACTTACAAGAATAAAAAAAAAACACGTCTTAAACTCAATACTATATTCATCTTTATTTTCTTATATAGTCTGTAAGTTTCTTTTGATTCAAATTTGTGCTGGTTTGAGAAGCAAAATAGCAAAGCTAGCTAACATCATTCGGGTTAATGGGGACCGGATAAACAAGGGTATTGTATAATGGCTTTCCACATATAAGGTCAAAGTAATTACACAAAGTAAATACCAAGAAAATGTTAATGCATTTAAATATTCACAATACAGAATGTGAAACAGAAATTTTAGAAAAAAACTTGTATGTCTTACATACACAATGTTTTCTCCAGTCACTATTGTTTTATTTTTTTATATAGCTGCTATAAAATATTCTTTCATAAGCTTATTTCTCTACGTACTTCCTGTTAATCCAGCTAAACCTTTGCAGAAACAGTTTTGTTACAGATTGCATTGTAGGTAAAAGGTGTTAGAGGGGACAGAATGGATAGTCAGATATTTAAAAGCCGGTCGGTACTGAAATTCTATACCTTTCCATGATATCCCCAGAAACAACCTAATTGCAATAGTACTTAAAAAATAAGTGCTTAAAAATTTAATCCAATATTTCGGAAATGGCTAATGCTACTAAAATTATTTATAATATAAGGATAACAGTTGTAGCTTTAAGAGAATCTTACATTCAACTTATGTTGATAATGATTTTTTCACATTAAAAGGCTCCGTTTGTTTCCGAAGGACCCGGGTTATATTATAAGGCAGCTTCTAATTTAAATAGCTAAATTTCTCAAATACTAAAAAGGAATTTCCAAGGTCCTCATACTGGAATAGGAATACTCTGTTTGAATTTAAGTAGTAAATAATCTTATTTGAGACAGTATTTTTAATACTTAAATGACTTCAGTCTAATTGTATAATATGTATATTCAATAACAACCCGCCTTAAAGCAATATGTGTATAAAATAACATCTAAAATGTATGTAACAGTCATTGCATTAATGCTTATATTATTGTGTGTATGTTTAATAATGCTATGTGAATGTATTACGTAATTTAATAATGTAGGAGCTGTGAGAATATAGGTCAAAAGTTGGTAACAATGAGGTAACCTTGAGGCAATAATGAATTGGAAAGTTTAATAATGCTACTAGTAATTCTTGGAGCAACAATAATCTAATTTTTGAGACAGTTTATAAATAGCTAATCTACAACCAGAAAAAACTTATGTGAAATAAAAGTATTCTATTGGAGTAGGATTAGCGAATCAGAGACTTGAAATAGATGAAATTTGCAAATTCAGGCGGTACAAATCAGTTGCTTCTAGACAGTGTTCCTAACTGGACGCGAGACGCGTCCTTGAGAAGTTTAATACGTATCCAGTGTGAGACAAAAATTCATTATGGCGAGGATATTATAAAGCTGGTGTGTTTAAAAAGTGCAAGTAATTAATAAATAATCTCACAGCTATCTATATCAGCGAAGTGTTATTTAATCGTGTGAATGATTAATAAAAGGAGTGAAGTAAAATTATAATCTGTGTAAGCCTACATTCTTTAGCCGTATCACACCCTGTTAAGAGAAACATGTTTCTACAAATTAATACTGACGCATCCGAGGCAAACATAAATATATATATATATATATATAATATTTAAAGAAACATTAAAATACAAAGTTGAAAGTAAAACTGGGGCGAAGACCACCTGAACTTTGTACCATACGTGAGGCATTCAACCTTCTCAAATTGGCTTTCCATGCGTTAAAATAAATCCTTCTTCAAATTGGCGCCCAACGTGGGGCAGTTACTTCATCAAGTTCGGCTCCCAACAGTCGAACTATAATACAACTCCTCTTAATATCCCACACAAAATTTTTGAAACAGTCAGACAAAATGTTACTGTGAGATTCCTGTAAGCTCTGCAGGATATGCATATGCTGATGTGTTTGATAAAATTAAATAAATTTATACATACATAAAATTACATATAATTAAATGTGTATGTGAACATAACGACTCAGGAGAATTTTTACTCGCCAAGTGATGCAATGGCAGCGTACTGGACCCAGAACCTAGAGATCTGTGGCTCGAAGCCATGCTCTGATACCAAAACAGAACCGCCCTCCTTCCCTACACGTTTAAGGAGGGTAAAAAACCACGTAATTATAACTTATGAAATATATTTCCACTTCGTGGCAAATGTATGTAAAAGAAACAAAAATACAATAAAAGATTTACAAATTGTCATCTTAAAGCGTCTTCTTGAACATTTTGATCTCGGTATCTGAATTACATGAAACTTCCGGCTAAAACTTAAAAGATCAGAAATACACCTGTCACACGAATCGAGCAGGAACAAATAAGACGGTCAGAAATACAAAGGCCAAAGCAGCATACGTTATGCGAAAAAAATAGAAACTGTGGGAACATTTAACAGATCGCGCAACGCGCCGGATAACGTAGAGAGCACACTCAACACCTGATATTTCGAAAAAACTGGCCCGAACGCAAGAGAAACGGAGAGCTGCCCCACCCACGAACAAGCGATAGTCAGGAATAGCACGACCGACCCTGACGGCGAACTAACCGTGAGGATTTACCGAACTGTACGCAGAAAAGCGAAACATATGGTGGATTGAGAAACTCCGGTACAACTTTATCTAGGACTTACTTATAGTAAGTAGAGTAAGTATTGAATACCAAGAATTCGACATCGAGGTATCGCCGAAAATACCTGTTTTAAGTTCCGCTGCATAACAACATAGAAATTTTGTAGAAAAACATTTGCATATGTGTGTGTGTGTGTGTGTGTGTGTGTGTGTGTGTGTCAACAGTATAACTCAAAAAACTAAAACTGTTATTTAAGTTCAGCATCTCCAAAGGATACAACACTAGAATTTTCAAGGAAATCCCCCTCCGACCCAAACTGCCCGTAATGTTTATTTTTTCTTTCTTTCAAAAGTAGCAATTACTCTTCATTTCTTAATGCATATTTTATAATTTTGTGCAATTGTTAAATTATAACAGACAGACAAAAATTTACAGCAGAAAAATTTGTATCTCTTTAAGACACACAATTTATTTCAAATAATTTATTTTCTGCCATTGGAATTTCAGAAATATTCGTTAATATTGATATGAATTTTTGATAATTTATCATTGAAACGCTGTCGCCATTGAGTTGCTTGCCGCGATGTCGTGCAAAGCGTCTGATATTTCAATGCCAGTATACAGCGACCACCCTTTTAAAATTTTGGTTATCGCTTCAGTCTCCACGTGGGAAGGTTTTCCGACTCTCTCAGCTGCGTCCTGCGGGTATGTGGACCTTCAGCACTCGTAGCACTTCTAACTTGTGACGTTAGTGGCAGTACGCTGGGCAAAATATCTGACCCCAACCTTGAGGGTATTTTTGGATTGGGTTGAACTCGGTAGAGCAGTGATTCCGGTACCTATGAGAGATTCGGTACGTCTGAGCAGTTTTCCGTCCACGCGGGGTTGTGCTCTCTGGTACCTGCCCGCTAGTGAGCTGTCAGCCGCAACGAGGTTGTTCGGTAGTGTTCCCCTTTGGGGACTAACACGCCTAAGTGGCGTATCCCCTTCCAACCTGTAATGGAGGGCCGGTTTAAATTTTCAGGTGTCGGGCTACTGGAAAAATCCTCGGGGTAGGAGAGCCACTCGCAAGACGCTTTCCTCCCTCGGTACACCGGGGGCTTTTGCCCCTGGGTCTTACTGTCTTATCGCTTCAGCCGCTTACATCTCCGTTGAGCCTGTAACGAAGTATGTAATCAAACTGCGTCTGCAAAAATTAAGCTTGATTAACATAGAAAGAGGGTAAATAGATAGAGCATAGTAGACAAATTAATTTTTGTAAGAATATTTCATAAAAACTGTACATAAATAAACGATGTGGCTAGAGAAACTCATATGAATGTAATGTGTTATTTTGGCATTGTATACTATACTTATATCATTAATTATTATACATGCTGCTCAACAAATTAATCTGGAAGTCAACTTTAATGGATTTTTTCTTTGTTTCAGATTTTTGGTACGCTGGACATACTCAAGGTAAGTGTTACTGTTGGATTTTAAGTCATATACTCATTAAGGCGTAAGTACAAATCAATCTTGAATGACAACTGTAAATAAAATCATAAAACACTAGCATTAAATTCTTTTCTACACATGTGAATCACACTGAATTGAAGCCATATAAAGCTAGTGCATTACAGAACAAATTCCTTTTTAAAGTTTTGGTATGAATTGATGCATATAAAAGTTTTCAGCTGTCACTTCTCTCAGTTCTCATAGTCACTGTTTTGTACTGGCTCAACTTTCACTGGAACTTCACTTAGTGTACAATGTCACTTCACTAATGTAAACTTGTTCAATTTCTCCGTTACTTCACTTTCTTCGTGACATAGTTTCTTCTTCCAGACGGTTCACTAGCTGAGAAATAGAACATAAGACATCTACACTCTCTCGCTTCGCAGCAACACTCGCTGCATATCACTGCTGCCGTCACCAACTCGCTCGGAGAACAACACTTGAGTCGTAGCAGAAACGTACTCGCTAACTCGCTTACTCACTGACCGATTCAACTGACTGACTCGCGAGAGCGCTCGATTACATAGCCGTTGGAAACTATCACGGAGTTCCATAAACTTCAAGAAGGAGAAACATTTAGAAAATTCTGGTTGTCTGATGATAGCGCATACGGAACAAAAATAATTTATAGTGTAGTATCTTTATGAGCACTGGGATTTATTTTTTTATTTACTGTTGGAGGTCTTACAGGAGTAATTTTAGCCAATTCCTTCCGGTGATTAAGCCGGCGAGAGCGCTCTTATTTCTCTTTTTCTCCGACTTCCCAAGGACGACCTTCCGATAACCTTGGGCACAGCCCCTTTATCAAAATAACAATTGGGAGTGGCAAACTACATTATATTTTGGATTGTAATTGCACTACTTCAGAAAAAGTAACTTACATCCAATTTATTTTCTGTACATCTTGCTTGCACTCGTTCTCTGGTAATGAAATGGTAACCAATTCTAATACCATTTACTTGGTCTGACAAACTTTATTTACGTTATTGTCTTTCCTGCTTACTTATGAGGCAGTATTTTAACGCTTAAATAATATCAGTCTAATTATATAATATAAAATAAAGTACCAGCACGCCTTAAAGCAATATGTGTATAGATAATATATATGTAGCAGTCACTGTATTAATGTTTATACTATTATGTACATGTATAATAATGTTATGTGAATGTATTAAGTAATTTAACATTGTAAGAGCTGTGAGAAGGGAAGCAGAAAGTTGCTAACAATGTGGTAATAACGAGGTAACCTTGAGACAACAATAAATTAGAAAGCATAATAATGCTACACGTAAATCTTGGAACAATAATACAATATTAAAAAAAATCATAAATAGAACAATAACCAACAACTAGAAAAAGCTTAAGTTACATAAAAGTTTTCTATTGGAGTAGAATTAGCCATTCAGAGACTTGAAATAGAGATATTAACAAATTTAAGCGGTAAACGACAGACGCTAGAAGATAGCGTACCTGAGTAGTTCGTTCGCTCGATACGTATTCAGTGTGAGACATATTAAATTCATTACAGCGTGAATAATATAAATTTTACGTGTTAAAAGTACAATTAACAATGATCTCACACCTCTGCAGTAGGAAGTGTTATTTAATCGCCTGAAAGATTAATAAAACGAAGTTAAATACCATTATAATTTGTGTAAGCCTTCATTCTTTAGCCACACCACCCCCTAATAATAGATACGTGTTTCTGAAAATTAATACTGACGCAGCCGAGGCATACATATATAATATTTAAATAAACATTACGGTTACAAAGTTGAATTTTTTAAACTAGGGGGTGAAGGCCCCCGAAAACTATGTATCGTACGTGGGGCTGCAACTACCTCAAGTTTGATGCTAAAATCGTGGTGCTGAAATAATAGCGTAAATATATTCTATCACACTTAAAAACTCAACACTACAACATAATTTTAGAATTTTAAAATATTTATATTTCTAAAAGCCTTTCAATGAAAACTACCTTGAAATTGGTTCCAATTTTAGCTATACTGAATATGTTTCCAAAAAGGTTCTTCAAACTTTGGTATAGAAATGTCGAAGATTTGCAGAGGTTCTTCTTAAGAGGCTCTTCATAGATACTTCCCTTTATTACTTTCTCTACCATGTATATAGTAGATAGAGACCATAATTTCAGTACCGGGATTTCACCACAAATACATGTTTTGAAGCACCCTGAATCCAAAAGGGCTTTTTTAGAAAAGGTTCGTGTTTGTCTGCATGTGTGTGTCCATAAACAGCATATCTCAAAAACGAATAGTCATATAAATACCATACTTGGTATTTAGATTCTATATTTTCTACAGATGCTACACAAAGATGTTCAAGAAAATTTCCCCACCCCAAACTACCCTTTACATGGAAGATTTTTCGAAATGTTTCATTTCCTTTAAAAATGGTTCTAACGGTTTTGATTAAAATAGCATACAGTAGGGATATTTACAAGACAAATAAAGCGCATATATCTTGAATTTTCTAGGAATAGACCATGAAGTCATCTTTATCTGGAAATAATTTTTTATAACCTTATATAATTGATAGAGCGGTAGACTAAACCGTACTACCACAAAAAATATATCTCTTTATAATATGCAATTTATTTCGAATAAAATTTATGTGGCATGAGCCATTCTGAGACATCCATTATTACTGCTTCAAATTTTTCAGTACTCAGCCAGTTTTTTAAAGTCTTTGTGATTTTCAATGGTTTTTTGCAAAAAAAATGGAAATGGCCGTTAGAATCTTGAAGTTCGATAAAAAATTATAACAAGAAGATTATTATAATTATAATAATTATAATTATAATAAGGATAAGTATAAAAAATCTGACGTGTTATACTCACATGACCTTCTCTACTCTTGTACAAACTATTTTTACAAACGATTATTCTCCGTGTACTTCATTTTAATCGAGATGTTAATCTTATTCCTAATTTTCTTGTAGATGCAAGGGGAATTGGTAGGCTTTAAACGATAGTCAAATATTTTAAGAGCTGGTTACTATGTGGCGTATTCCATTCTCTTTGTATGTCCAGGACAAAAAATTAGTAATTAATTCCCATTTGAGAAAAAGTATTGGAAAAATTAAGGGAACAACAAGCAATATCTCGAAAATGGTTCACTCAACAAAAAAAATCTGATGTGTTACACTCACATGACTTTCTCTACTCTTGTAAAATCTATTTTTACAAACGCCTATTCTCCATATGCTTCATGTTAATCGAGATATCGAGATGTCAATCTTATTGGTAATTTTCTTGTAGATGCGAGGGGAATATGGTAGCTTTTAAGCGATAGTCAAATATTTTAACGCTGGTTGCTATGCGGCGCATTCCATTCTCTTTGCATGTCTAGGACATAAAAAAATGAATAAGGAATTTGAGAAAAAGTATAAGTATTGGAAAATTTAAGGAAATAACAAGCAATATCTCGAAAACGGTTCACTCAACAAAAGAAATGTATATGACATAAGTTGTGTATTTCAACGCGATCTACATTTTTTGTGTAGTAAAATTTTGTCTATCTCTTATGGTTTACCAGTTATGCAAAAGTCGTTCACAATGAAGAATACTTTTGGAGACATTCCCAGAAAATTCGAGATATACATTTCATTTCTCATGACTTTATCTTAAACATATGATATTTTCATCAAAATCGTTAGAGCCATTTTTGAGAAAATTAAAATTTTCGAAAAATGTTCCATGTAAAGGGTAGTCTGGGGTGGGGGGATTTTCTTGAAAACCTTCGTGTCGCATCTCTGGAAGATACTGAACCTAAATACCAAGTTTGGTGTTTATCCGACTGTTCGTTTTTGAGATATGCTGTTCACAGACACACAGACACACACACAGACACACACAGACACACACACGGACATGTTTCTAAAAATGCTTTTTTTGGATTCAGGAGGTCTCAAAACATGTATTTCCAGTGAAATCTCGGTATCGAATTTTTGGGTGGAATGCAATACTTCCCCTACTTACTGTACGTAGTAGAGAAAGTAAAAATGTAAATGACATAAATTGTGTATTTTAACGCAATCTACATTTTTTTGTGTGGTAAATATTTGTCTATCTCATATGGTTTACCAGTTATGCAAAAGTTGTTCACAATGAAGAATACATTTGGAGTCATTCCCAGAAAATTGGAGATATACATTTCATTTGTCATAAAAATATCTTAAACATGTGATGTATTAATCAAAATCGTTATAGCCATTTTAGAGAAAATTAAAATTTTCGAAAAATGTTCCATGTAAAGGGTAATCTGGGGTGGGGGAATTTTCTTGAAAAACCTTCGTGTCGCATCTCTGGAAGATATTGAACCTAAATACCAAGTTTGGTGTTTATCCGACTGGTCGTTTCTGAGTTATGCTGTTCACAGACACACATTCACACACACGGACATGTTTCCAAGAATGCTTTTTTGGATTCAGGGGGTCTCAAAACATGTATTTCCGGTGAAATCTCGGTATCGAATTTTTGGGTGGAATACAATACTTCCCCTACTTACTACACGTAGTGGAGAAAGTATATATATATATGTAGTTAGAATTCCGAAATTTAATATAAAGTTATAAAGATGTTTATTGTAAAATTCACTATCATTAGTTGAAAATGAATGCGTATACCAAGTGTAGTTTGGGTAATGAACATTGGTATCTTTATCACTGGAACCAGTGGTTAGAATGTAGTTAAATTTGGATGGAAATATTTTGTTACATTTATCTTGTTTAATTTACTAATTATTTACTACAAATTGAGAATATCTTGATACCAGGTATTTTATATTGCTGGCTTCCAGTAGCAGTAGTTGAATATATATATATATATATATATATATATATATATATATATATATGTTTTTTGAATTCTGATTTATAATTATTACATTTTGGATTGTTACCTTATTATTTTTATTTATTTTAACTATTTTATTTTCGTTTACTTGATTACAAGTAAAACTCTTTAGACAATAACAATGCATAAAATGAAAGGGGTGTAAGATGAATCACAAATTTAAAATACACGTGCTGGAGTAAGAAACAAGGTACCGGGATGGCGTATTGCTGATTTTATTTTAGTTTTATTTTTGTTTTTTCTTGTGCTCTCATGGAAAGAGAATGAAATTTTAAGGCCAGCGTGAAGCGTCCAGTTCTTAAACAGTATCGCTATCACTAATGTAACAATCACGAAATGTATAATGCAGGTTTTTCCTGAAAGTTTTATCTCAATTAAAATGAAGTAGATAGGAAAATAAACTTTCTTAAGAATAATTTGTGTACCCACTAATATGCGACAGAGGGTAGAGAAAGTCATGTGAATGTAACACACAAGATTTGTTTAAAAAATGAATAACGATTTTGATTAACATACCATATGTTTTAAGGTACTTGCATGACAAATAAGATGTATGTCTTGAATTCGGAAGGAATTTTGTATAACTGGTTAACCATAAGAGATAAACAAAAACGTACTTAGCAAAAAAGATGTACATCTTTTTAAAGCACACAAATTATTTCAAGCCATATTTTTCTGGCATCAACCATTTCCGAGATATCCCTTATTGTGCTGAATTTTCAATTTTTTGGCATTTTTAAGATGCTGTCGCTTTTTGGTTGTCTCTCGTGTTATAATAGAAAGAGTATGAAACTTTAAAGCCAACATATCGCGACCTGGTTTTTAAATATCTCACTGTGGATTTGGTTTCCTGAATCCTTATTATACCTAGAATGAAATGTTTATCTGGAGTAACATGAAGGAGCTAGAACAATGGGCCTTAGTACGAATGACTTTAGAAGAGTGGGTAGAATTGCCATGTGAATGTAGCGCACACAGTGTTTTTACATTCTGTCTCGAATACTCCTAAAAAAAGCAGAGTCGCCAATCCGTTATTTATAGCTGTCGTATATAATACCTGTGTGGATATTACCTCAACAGAGTTCAGCTCCAAATATGCCTGAGAAATGACCAAAAGCTCTACACGAACTAATATAAATTTATCTGTATATTTTATTGATGTAGTGTAAAATAGGAGCATTTAGGCAGTGACAGCCATCTAAGCCGTTTACAGCAGTTAATTGACACATCTTGCCGTCATAACACTGTGGGTTTTGTAGGGAACTAAACGGAGAGAACAGCAAATTAACACCGCCGCACCACGACATTGCTTATTGTAACGTAATCCAAATGGTCCACCCACGCTAATTCCAGGCGCCGTCAGTGGTTTATTGTTATTGGCGTATTGCAGTAAGGCTGGTGGTTCAATTGGCTAATTTGTACCAACTAGGTCACCAATGTCATTGTTCCCTTCCATCCCATTCACGATCTTCTAACAGCAGTGGCCTTTCTCTTGAGGAAGCCAATATCCTCTCACTTCGCTGCTGGACCCATATATCTCTGTCAGACTGGTTCAGATGTAGCTCACTGCCCACATTAAACAGTAGATTTTTTAAATCTGAATGACTGTTTAATTAATTTAATTTACCTTCCGCCGTTCTTTATGAAACTGCGCAACGAACTAATGTATTCTACTTTCATACAGTCCCTGGTATTTCTAATAATGGATGAAAGATCTACTGATACACAAAATAATGTAAAACTTTGGCGGAGTATTTGAGTTTCTTAACCCCCTAGTTTTCCAAGTTCTGGACATGCTGCATAGCCTTAAGAATTCTTTGGCGGTGGAACAATTACCTGTCGGAATGGTCAAGAAACTGTTAGATAGCTGCAGTAGCTGAAATTTTAAACCTTGCACCTCATCTTGGTCCCATAGTTAATTAATAACATAAAAGCGCTGAAACCGAACTCGGGTCCATTTTCTACTTTCGAATACTAACTTGGTCCGTTCTTCGAAAATGTAAACAACCTAACTAGGTTGCGTATTCCAAAATGTAAACAGCCTAACTCGGCTCCGCCTTCTAAGATATAAGCAATCTAACTCGGTCCCGTCTTCCAAAATGTAAACAACCTAACTCAGTCCCATCTTCCAAAGTATAAACAACCTAACGCGGTCCCGTCTTTGAAAGTATAAACAACCTATCTCGGTCCCGTCTTCTAAAATATGAACAAGCTAACTCGGTCCTGTAGGAAATTAATCCCAATCTAGTTCATTTTAAAATACTTATGATATTCAGCAGACCTACAGTTATAGCAGAACGATATTTCAGTTCAACGTTACACTAAAACCCATTTTATTTTTATATAACATCTTGCTCTACTAAATTCATGCAGAAATTTTGTAAACCTCACACAAAAAATCGATGAAAATCGGCTTATTATTAACATTTGGATTATTGACATTTTACTCACGAAGATAACGGGTCTGATTTAGGATGCGTTCCATAAAAGCTGCACAGTTTTACATATACTACTAAATAGAAATGAAGCAGATAAATATGAAGATTCCCAACTCCCCGGCCACCGAGTTAACCGCTTTGGAAAAGACGCATATTCTGCGACCATTGAGAAAAATAGTATTGTCAGTTGTTAATTAAAAATGTTAGCTATGAACAATTCTCTCTGTGTAACATAACCTTCTAACGATCTTGACTATAACATATGAAGGAAATAAAAGCAAGACTTGTTTAACTGATGGTTATTAAACCATGTTGAAATTAGCAGATTCGATTTTCTTTTATTTTACTGTATCTTAGCTGATAAATAGTAACCATGTACATATCTGTTGCTTAGAATGAGGTATCGGGGCATTTGTCTTACAGTACATGCATATTTTGTGAAGTAACAGCTATTTTCTATTCTATTAAATAAAAGTCGAGGCCTTGTTTGCAAGCAAGTTCTTTTATAACTCCAAAGTGTTCGTATTCAAGTACAAGGGCTTTGCAATTTTTTGTAAACTTTTTAATAGTAATTTATGAAAAGTAATTACAAAGTGTTTTACAGACCATTTACTTCAGAAAGAATTGAGCCCTTCAATGGTGAAAGAATTATCAAAATCAATTTAATGGTTATTTAGATTACCCAACATATAAAACATGTGCGAGCGCATACACACACACACAAACACACACACAAACATAAATTCCCTTTGTGCGGAGCGAGCCTAAGTAAAATTATTCCAGAAAATGAAACTACCGATAATTCGCGAGATTTATTACTGCAATTAATTAAACAATATCGTGCCTAATTACTCAATCTACTGCCGTATCCCACGTTATAATCGAATATTATCGTCTTTAAAACTAAATAATGCTTCCCTTTCTAAAGCATCAATCATTTATATCGCCTGAAAGTGCTACTAACCCGCAATACTTCATTAAGCCAGAGTAGTTGCCGCATTATCGGGGGAGAGCATGTGATTTACTAACCGTGACATACTACAAAAACAAATCATAAGGAATGCGTTTTATTGCATTCTAGTAGCCAAATTAACAAGTAGCCAAAATTTTGATTACAGAAAGAATAAGAACTTTATGCATTCTGCTATTTTAAAACATGTTTAATTTCATTTGCTTATCACATTAAAAAGTAGAACTCAGTCAGATCTTTTGACTATTAATTGAAGCTATAGTAACCAAATATAAAATAAAAGTGCTAAGAAGAATATCAAAAGATTGATTCTTTAAATCCCGAGTCTCCCATCAAGGAGAGATTTTAGGAGCAAATGGCAGAAAATATTAAATTTATCATGAATATGTCGTTCAGCTAAAATTTTCAAAGTTTCCAGTATGGTTTAGAAGCATTGCCTGCAAGTTGTATAATTTATGCTATTTTTTCTTAGCTTTATTATAAGCTAATCTGACACTTCTGAATACAAGGAACATTTTAAAACACTATTATAAATACGAGATTCATATTTTGCACACAATTTCTCCACATTATTGAAGAAAGTTCCACAACACATATTTTGAAAATATTGATTACTTATTTAAAGACGTAATAAAATTGCTGCTGCCAAATTTTAAAATTACCACTCTTCTCTTTCAGAGCAAATACTATAAATTTACATATATGAAGGAAATTTCTGCAAGGAATATTTCATTATTAAACGATAAGGAAGGTAGGAAATTTAATTCCTTTCTCTTTAGCTGTAATATGTTTTTAGAAAATCTTCCCTATAGGTATAAAACTAAGTTTCAGAAACGAGTCTTAAACTTTAAAAACACTTGCCACAAACTAACACTTTTTTAGGTATCTAATTATACCTCTGAGAAAGCCGAAAAGGTCGTTCTTGTCACTTGAAACAACGTTTTATGCTTGCTGTTTTTAATACAAAGAGCAACCATTCACAGTTTGAACTCGTAAATCCGTACAAATAATAAATAAATGCGTAGGGGCTGGAAACCATTATACTAAAAATGGGTATGACAGCCCTTTAAATTGGGAAACCCAAAATAGTTCAAGAAACAACAAGCAGTATTACAATTCACGTGTTTTGGTGATTTCAAACATTTAATTTAATTTGCCATATACATTTTTGAAAACTGCACCAGTTTTTTTTCAGTTTTTCGTGCATGGTTTTTACAAAATTATTTTATTTGTATTTTGTATGGCGGCTTTTCTACTACAGTCCCTGAAATTTCGATAAAAGTGGGTCTAGATCTGATATTTTCAACGTTTTCAGTGAATATCCTTATTAATATCTCGACTTTTAGTACTTCACAAACATATTTATAATCTGGTTTAAAGCGTACGTACCCACAAAAGTTTTAAAAAGCGGTGCAATTTAAGAATAATTTGAAAGAAATAAAATGAGAGGTGTTTAAATAAGAAACCAAAAGAGGAAATCGATAATTTTATCTTCATTAATTTGCCCACTGGAACTTTTTAAACTGCAGTCCAAAAATTTCTGTAGTCGCTGTATAGGTTCAACGTATATCTGATCAATGTAAATATCGGCTATTTCAGAGTTTAGTGTTAATTTCTGTAGTTATTACAGTGTACATCCAAATAAAAGTTTTACTAAAACTGAAACAACCTCCTGTAGTTTTCGAGGAAACTCATTTAAGCATTTAATAAATTAGTAAGGGCCCACTTATTCAATCTTAATACGCTTTGAAGGAAGTAACTGCTTGCCTCTTCTCTAGACGTCAAACGTTTATATCGCCTGGGAGTGCTGCGAACCCGCAAACATTGGTAAGTCAGAGAAGTTGCCGCACTATCAGGGTAAGGATAAGTTAAACACGGGATGCTAGCAGAGATCGAATTTAAAATTAAAAACTGTAGCCACGATTCCTATATTCAACTAACTTTAATAAATAATCTTACCAACGTGTTTGGGACTACAATGCTGCCAAAACAGCATTTCTAGTGTTTTGTATGTATGTAGTTATGTATGTATTCACAGCAGAGAAAGGAATAACACAAATACAGGTTATATTTCACTAGTTTAATAAATAAAATAATGACGTATCTACTGTTATTTTATTTAAGATGAATATAAATTTCCAAACCTTCATTTAAAATAGTCATTCGTTAACGACTGGGGAAGAAGTAACTTCTTCCCCAGTCGTTAACCTGTAATAACACCCGAGAACACTGCACACCCGGCGAGGTTAGAAGTCAGAGAAGTTGCCCAACTTTCAGGGGATGGTCAGAAATGTAGATGCCACCAACACTAGTATCAATTCGCGGTAACGAAATTAGTTGTGTAACAAATTAATATGCAATTAGGAAATTATAATATTTCTTTGCGTCACTTGGTAGATACAATTTAAACACAGTGGGTCCATGTTAGGGCAAAAGAAACACATGGTCAACATTGAAACTTGAGAAAAATTTGATGTAATAGGAGCTGTCATAGAATGAAGTCCAAGAAAATCGTTGCCTCGCATTACAGTGTGTCTTTGATAATAATTGACTGGTCTGCTCCCTCTGCAGATATACATTCATCCGAGAGGAATTCTTGAAGATACCTACTCCAAAGTGTGAAGTGGAGCAGAATTTTCGGTACAAAATGGTGGATACATTACCATTTTATAAAATCTTGTGTTCCACTCACATGACTTTCTGTACTTTTGTACAACTATTTTTACAAACGCTTATTCTTCATCTACTTCATGTTAACCGAGATAAAAATTTACAGAAATTATGTTATTGTTAAATTTCTTTTAGGTTCAAAGGGAATATAGCAGTCTTTAAGCGATAGTTAAATGTTTTAAGATCTGGCTGCTACGTGGAGCGTTCTATTCTCTTTGTATGCCCAGGACATAAAAAAGGAATAAGGAATTCCCATTTGAGAAAAAGTAAAAGTATTGGAAAATTCAAACAAATAACAAGGGATATCTGGAAAATTGTGCAGTCCACCCAAAAAAGTGTGTATCACATATTTTTTTTAACGAGATCTACATTTTTGTGTTAAAAGTTAGTCTATCTCTTACGCTTTACCATTATGCAAAAGCCATTCAGAATGTAGGTGACTTTTGGGGACATTCCCAGAAATTTCAAGATATACATTTTCATTGGCCATGAAAATACCACAAGTATAGGATATTTTAATGAAAATCGTTAGAGCCATTTTTGAGAAAATAAAGATTGTTGGAAAAATTTTCATGTAAAGGGTAGTCTAGGGTCTGGGAATTTGCTTCAAAATCTTTGTGTCTTATCTTTCAAAGAAACTTCACTGAAATACCAAGTTTGGTATTTACCGACTTTTCAATTTTGAGTTATGCTATTCACAGACGCAATGACACACAGACACACACATGAACCTTTTTCTAATTTTTTTTTTCAGGTGGCCTCAAAACTTGTAATCCTGTGAAATTTCGATATCTAATTTTGGGTGGAGTGCAATACATTCCCTACTTACTATACGTGTTAGAAAAAAGTAAAAATTGTATTTAAAATATACGCTTTTCGCCTAAAATGAGAAAATTCCAGTTTATAAGACGGAACAGAAAATCACAAATGTTATTCTTTGGCAGTTCTCGCCATTTATGCTACACTTAATGCTACGTGTATTTGCAGCGTTATGCAACAAATGCTGTTACGTGTGCTCATGATGTTATGAAAATATAATAAATGTCATGTTGTTTACAGAAATTGGTACTTTAAGAAATGTTGGAAAGTTTGTAAAGCCAGTTAGCACTGTCGAGCTCTACCATTGGGATGGCTGTATAACTGCGCTCTCTTCTGCTTTGTTGATGCGGTTTCCTTTCATTTTGTGGCTTACGCCACATGTGTGGGTGACTTTGTCATACAGCACAATGCCATTGTCAGTCGTGTGTAGGTATTTCACATGTGGCCTCATGCGATTTGTGTTCGGGTTTTGTGATGTGTTATCTTTCATTGCAGTTGCCTGTATATGACGCGCTGATCTATGGTTTTAGCCTACCTACATGCAGACAAGCTCCGCTGATGCGTATTACAATTCATTGCCTACTATCTGTTTATGCCAGTAATCATTGTAAATGTCCTCCAGTTTGATTTACATGATATTCTTTCCAAAGTTATACAAACCAGAACAGTGTAATTGCTCGGAAACCACAATGTTACGTTTTGCGACGAAATAATGCAATCTTTTAAACCTTCGAGTATTTTCTATTGTGTTATTAATTACATGTTCTATTTTAAGTATTACATGATCATTTTATAGGCTTTAGCTAAGGAATTACAAACTTCAGGACGGTAATTAATTACTCTTTCACACAATCCGTGTGTAAGGCAGGGTTTGAAGGGTAGAATCAGACCAAAGGATTCACTGCTACTGCCGAGATTTGAATGATCGATCTTCTGCTTTCCATACGGTTACTCTAATCCAGGGGTTACCAAACTTTCCATAACGGAGGCCACATTAACCTTCAGAAAATGATTCGCGGGAGATGTCACATAAGTTTAAAGTAACCATTAGCTCACAGGCACGAGGTGAATCTTTTTCAGTCAATGTATTTTATTGATCTAGAATTTAGACTTGCATAGTAATAATTGATGTAATTAAATACTTAAAATACAATCAGCATTTTCATTCATAATTTTATAACAATGTAACTTGCAGGCTGTATACGAAGGCGATGCTAAAAATGTTTGGAATGTCATGTTTCTAAAAACAAATTAAATTTGTTTATATTTCACAGCTACTTTATAATACTTCACGAGTTTATTGCCGTGTAATTTGTTCGATTTCTTCTAATATTTTGTTGTGATTTAAAGGCTTTGTGTTAACCCAAAAAGAAATTTGTTTTTTAATAACATTTCTGAGCTATGATTTTTTACGATTTAAAATCAACATTAACGGCTAAACAATATATAGATAATGCATTTGGTGAAGAAGCACCATATAAGGTAACAATTTATAATTGGTACAGCTAATTAAAGAGAGTTAGTTTTTTCTTAGTAATAAATTTTTTTAAGAACTACTGTTAGTGCAGAAAATATTTCGCTGTTTAGGCAGTGTTTGAAGAAGATCGATGGATGTCCTATAAATTTTTTTGAGTGACATTGGACATTGGTGTGGGTCAAATTCAAAACATTTTACATCAGCAGACGGGAGAAAGGTTTGCTGTTGATGGATTCCACATAAACTGACTCTCGCTCAAAAACAACAACGCTTTGAATGGTGCAGAAAAACTCTGGACAAATTCCAAGGCGGCACTTCGGATTTGATTTGGAATATCGTTATAGTGATGAATCTTGGATCTGTTGTTATGATCCTGAAAAGAAAGGTCTACAAATGTTCGTCGACTTCACAGTGCTGGTAAAAAGATACTTGCTAGGTTTTTTTTGTTTTCTTTTTCGAAAACAGGCTATATTGCTACTATAGAAGCTAGAAGAAATGTTAGTGCCGATTGGTACACAAATGTCTGTTTACAACATTTTTGTAACAAATTTCGTGAATAACGCTCAAAAAGAAAAATGAGAAAGTTATATTGTCCTTATATTGTTTGCACCACGCTTTGGGCGCCAATTTGGGATAGGTGTGCAAAGCCAATAGATAATTGTTGTATTGTATTTCGACTGTTGGGCGGCGATCTTGATGTAATTGTAACCAGGTATGGTACCCGGTGGCGTTCGCCCCAATGTTTAAAAATATTAACTTTGTAATTTGACTGTTTATTTAAATATTATATTTATGTTTGCCTCGGCTGCGTCAGTATTTATTTTTGGAGACATGAATTTCTTAACAACTCGTGGTGCGGCCGAAGAATGTAGGCTTACACGGATTATAATTTTACTTAACTTTGTTCATTAATGCTTAACATGATTTAAATAGCACTTCACTGATATAGAGAGCTGTGAGATTCTTTTATGAATTACTTGCACTTCTTAACACGTGAACTATTTTCGTCTCACACTGAAATACGTATTAAACTTCTCGAGGACACGTCTAGAGTTCGTTTAGAAACGCTGTCTACAAGCAACTGACTTCTGAATTTGTACAATTTGCCCTATTTCAGTTTCTGATTGACTAATCCTACTCCAATAGAATACTTTCATTTAACTTAAGCTTTTTTCTGGTTGTTGATTGGCTATTTATAAACTGTCTCAAAATTTACAGTATTGTTGCTCCAATAATTACAAGTAACATTACTAAACTTTCTTACTCATTATTGCCTCAAGGTTACCTCATTGTTATCTAATTGTTAGCAACTTTTAGCCTACTATTCTCTCAGATCCTACATTATTAAATTACGTAATAATTTCACGTAACTATATTAAACATGTACATAATAATATAAACATTAATACAATTACTGTTGCATGCATTTTATATATTATATTATACATAAATTGCTTTAAGGCGGGTTGTAATTGAATTTATATATTATATAATTAGACTGATATCATTTAAGTGTTAAAAGTACTGCCTCAAAAGTAATTTTAGGTCATGACAACGCATCGTCGCATACAGCAAAAGTAACAAATGAGTATCTGGATACCCTAAAGGTCATCACCCTCCACCATACAGCCTTGACTTAGCATCTTGTGATTCGTTTTTGTTCCCAAAAATTAAGGATAAAATCCGTAGAATCACCTTTTCGTCATCAGATGAAACAATGGAACATTATAAAAACCTGGTTTCCTAAGTGTCACAGGAAGAGTGGCATTAATACTTTAAAAATTGGTTTCATCGATTGCAAAAATGTATTGATGTTAAGGGGAGATAGCAGAAAGCGGAAGATCCGTGGTTCCAATCCGGAATATGGCTTGAATTTTTAAGTGCGATTCTTCCTTTACAAAATTCATGAATGTAGGGTTATTTCTGTTTACATCCTAAGTGTTGAAGCTGAAGGGTGCATCAAATGTAATGTTGTAGTATTTTTAACTTTTCTACCCCATGCCCATTGACAGGAGTGGAAACATATCAATACGGATATTTCTCCTTAAAACATATTTTAAATTATTCGTATGAATTAATTAGCCCTTTTAATGATTTTGGATAAATATCAAACATTGTTTTTAATTTCAACATCTTCTGGGGATGAAACACAAAGATTTGGAAGAAAATTCTCCCATCCACACTACACTTGACTTTTGCGTTAGATTTTCATTTACTAAAACATAACGATAACCATAGGTTTAAGATATATACATGACTAAAAAAATAGGGTATATGGAATAAATTTCTTTACATATTATTAAGGGAAAAATGCTCAGATTTGTCACCTTTTTGTAAAGTTTAAGAGCCGTTCTTACTCCATACGGCGCCTCAGGCGGTACACAGTGCTGATACATCAAATGTGAGAATTTATTTTGTAGTATTGTTATTCGCCCCACGCTTTGGGAGCCAGTTTGACGAAGATGTATTATATTTCGACTGTTGGAGAGCTGAATTTGAAATAGTTGCAACCGCACGTATGGTAAAACGTTTCCGGTAGCCATCGCCCCACAAAAAATGTACTTTCCGGTGGCCTTTGGCCCAAATGTTTAAAAAATGTTAACTTTGTAATTTTGATTGTTTCTTTAAATATTATGTATTTATGTTTGCCTCGGCTGCGGCAGTATTTATTTTTGGAGACATGAATATCTTAGTAGGGAGTGGTGCGACTGAATAATGTAGGCTTACACAGATTTTAAGTTTTTTTTCACTCCATTTATTAATGCTTGTCACCATTTAAATAACACTTCACTGATATAGAGAGCTGAGTTACAATTATAATATTAGGATTCATTAAATTTTCATATGAATTTAATGAAAGATTAATATTAATAGGATTTTTGTTAATTACTTGCACTTTTTAACACGTAAACTATTTTTCGTCTCACACTGAATACGTATTAAATTTCTCGAGGACGCATCTCGCGTCCGGTTAGGAACACTGTCTACAACCAACTGAACTCTTAAGTTGTAAATTTTTCTATATTTAATTTCTGATTGGCTAATCTTACTCCAATAGAATACCTTCAATTAACTTAAGCTTTTTCTGGTTGTTGATTGGCTATTTATAAACTGTCTCAAAATTTACATTATTGTTGCTCCAATAATGACTAGTGGCATTATTAAACTTTCTTACTCATTATTGCCTCAAGGTTACCTCATTGTTAGCAACTTTTAACCTATTATTCTCACAGCTCCTACATTATTAAATTACGTAATACATTCACATAACATTACTGAGCATGTACATAATAATATAAACATATATATGACTGTAATACACACGTTTTATATATTGTTACATTAACATATTGCTTTAAGGAGGGCTGTTATTGAATTTATATATTATATAATTAGACTGAAAAATTTAAGTGTTAAAATACTGCCTCAAATGAAATGATAACTGGGAAAGAAATTTGGAAGGGAAATGCTCTGGGCCTAATATAAGGGTATCTCTCCGGCATTTACGGATTATGAGGACTAAGAAAAATATGCAAAGATTCTCAGTCAGCGAAAAGGCCCTGGCTGGATTTGAATCGCGACCTCCCGCTCACGAGCCCGTACTTTAAGAAGCTCAGCCACATGTGTTGGCACAGATTCACCTTAAATTGATTTTTGGGAGGTTGAAATTTCGTGAAATTCTTCGTGTTGGCTATTTGAAAAACACTGGCTTTAAATACGAAACTTGTTCACTGAAATTTTCGTTTTTGAGTTGTATTATGTTGTCACTCTCGTTCTCTGCCACACATACACACACAAAACACAAACTTACAGGCCTTTTAAGAAAATTATTTTTGTTCGTTCTAGTGAAATATCGATATTAGAAATTTGTGTGGAATAGAATATCATTGCTGTATCATAGGTCAGATGGTTAAGAAAGCAAAATGCTTCTCGTTTCCAGGTTTAAACCATCGAGATTCGAATCCAATCGACCACTAGAAACCTTGGCTAATGTATTCAGCAACGAAACATTTCTGTACCATTCAGCCTTCAGATCGTCAGCCTTTTGGGGGGAGGAGTGTTTGCTGCAATTGTACTACAATTTTTAATAATGCTCCTTAGGCAAACTAAGTACAATATTTATTCTGAATGATGCGACTGGCTGTCGCTGGATGTAACTTGAATGACCTCGCTCTGCAGACGCCTAGTAAGGATAACTTCATTTGTAGTTCAGTCTTATGTTTTAGCATAGGTATGGTGAACATTATGTGAAGCTATTTTAGTTATCATTGTGTGTACTACAGAACAGCGTGTGTTTATTGTGTTACGTTTTGTTCGAACTAAATCACAATGGACCGTTAGCGTTTTTAAGAAATTCACCATTTAGAGTGGTTATAAAACTTGAAACAGACTGGTTCCGTGTTAGACAAACAGAAATATAGATTACAAAAGTGCTAAGCTTAGGAAAATTAGACTAGATATGGGCTGTCATTGAAAGCAGTCTAAGAAAATTTCTGGCCTCCCATTACAATTAATTTTTTATGACAGAATGATTGACTGGCCTAATCATTCTCTATATCTCAATCCTTGTGATTATTACTTGTGAGGAGTGCTTAAAAATAAAGCTTATTCTACAACCCTTATTCTCGACGAATTAAATGACGGCGTCCCAAGTGCGTTTTCCAACAGAAAATTTGCCTAATATTCAATAATCTGTTCAAAAAGTGCCAGGCTTGTATAGACCAGAGGGACATCATTTTAACACCTTTTATAATATAAAGCAAGCGTAAAATATTCATATTGTCTTTCACTGTAGTGAGCCGGACCACCGATACTGTACGAACGGATATATACAGTATTGTGGGAGTTGCGGCTACCAGTCGCATACTTTTAATTAAAAAGGGATATACTTTTATGTATTTGTGGCTGTATGGATACAAATACTTAAGGGCGGTGAATTCACCTGCTATTTATTGCCATACTTGTCGATCTCAACTTTACAAACCGCGGGTGAAGGTTTCACGAGAAATACATGTTTTAAGGCTTCCTGAATTCCAAACAAGAATTCTTAGGAAAAAACATCCGAGTGTGTGTACATATCTCGGCTGATTTACAAGTCTGGTATTTAATTTAACAATTTCTAAGGATGTGAACAAACATATTCAAGAAAATCCCTCTCTTAAATTAGCTACTACATGGAACGTTTTTCATTACTTTTTTAATTTCTCAAAAATGCCTCTAATGAGTTTAATTAAAACACACCAGATTTAAGATGTTTGTATAACAAATTAAATGCACATATCTTGAAGTTTCTGAATATCCCGTGTAGTCATCTTTATTCTGAATGACTACTGTGTAATTGGTAAACTTTAAGACATGGGCAAAATCTTGCTACATACAATATTTAGATCTCGCTAATGTCCTCTGTTTGTCAAATGTTTTTTGTGTGGAGATAATAATTTCCAAGATATTACTTAATATTGGTTTGAATTGTCATATAAAACACTTCAACCCCTAGTTACCGGAGCGGATACTTACACCTCGATCCCTAACGGAGCTTTTATGCATACATTGGGGGGAACGCAGGGGGCGTGTGGACTGCAGATAAAGCCGGTACAAGTCGACAGTTCCCTAACAGTTGCAAGCTTCACCACCCGGCCAGGAGGATCGTTCCTCCAGTGGGAGAGCTGGAATGACCCACCAGTGGAAGCTCAGCAAGCTTTCCTCCAGTGTGGCCGAGAAGAATTTCCAACTCGCAAGACTCTGCGCCATCTGCCCGACACCAAACGAACCACAGTGTAGGATTGAACCTGAAACATGAAAGGGAGAGGAAATGACAGAGAGCGGAAATCCGTGGTACAATACATCACTCCGAAAATAAACAAGAGAGTTTTTTATTTATGGACGCTCTTTAACTGCTATGGTTCCTAGCGTCCCATTCTATGTTGGGCATGAAAGACTGGAAATGTTGCGCAGAGGCCTCTTTATTAGGCTTTATCAGGTGCCGTAAATTTACGACACAGCCTGCTAAGGAATTTTACGTCCGGGTGTGAACCCGCGGCATTGGGAACCAGCATGTTACCCCTAGACCATGGAAAGCCTCTCACTCGGTTTTCAACCCATAAGTTGCTATTCATTTTCTTTGTCATGGTCATGTAAAGAGTGTGGAATTTCATCGTCAACATATAGCGACACGATGTTTAAAAACCTGACTATCTGTTTACCTACTGTACGCTACAACGATTCTGTAAATGTGAATTTAAACGTTGTCTGGATTAGCAAGAAGTAAATACAAAAATAAACTTTTTAAGAATAGTATGTGCAGTGCCTTCGTTTTATGCCAAGGCCGCAACCGCCGTATATGCGCATCGGCCGAGATGGCAGTGACCTCGGTATTGTGCCATTGCGCAGAAGCGCGCGAGACGTATCAATGGTACATTGATCAGATGTAAGCTGTCTCAGTCGCTGCATTGCCTTCGTGTTCTGAAGTGTTTCGAAAATACGTGTATCGTGTGTGATTTTCTTGGGAATGTTATTCTCTTATTAGTCCACGGAAATGCCTGCCAACACATTAGTGATTTTTATGTGTGATACATATGTGAAAACTGGATTATGTAGACAGTTATTTAGACGATTCCAGCAGCAATTTCCTGGTTATTCAGTTCCGGGTAGACTAAATTTAGAACAACAGGATCACTAAATGTTAAAAAATAAAGTTTATAGAACAATAGATAAACTAAATAACAATATAAAAGCGGAAATTATGAATATTGCGCAAGAAGAACTTATGCGTGTGAATAGTAATTTCATCCGACGATGTCAAGAATGTCTTCGCGCAGATGGTCACCACTTTCAACAACACTTATAACAAGGTTAGTGCTCATTACATATGTGTTATTAACACTCGTGAGTAAGTAACGCTGGAGTTAAGGAACGGAAAACCCCACAGTGTAGTAGAGAGAGCGCAGCACGCATTCGCAGGATTCTCGGCCTGGGCATAAAACGAAGGCACTGTAGAAGAGTGAGTTGAGAAAGTCATGTGAAAGCAAAGCAACTATTCTTTCAAGTTTAAGTCACCATTTGGTTTTGTCATGATCATACAAAGAGCATGGAGCCATCTAAGAGACCCGCTTTTGAAAACGTGATTATCGCTTTAACCTTTGTGTCCTTTTATCTAAAACGAAACGTGTGAATGTGAAAGTTTATCACGATTAACAAGAAGTACACTACGTGATCAAAGGTATCCGGACACCCGGATGAAAATGATGTACAAGTTCGTGGCGCCCTCCATTGGTAATGTTGGCAGTCAATATGGTGTTGGCCCACCCTTAGCCTTGATGACAGCAATCACTTTCGCAGGCATACTTTCAATCAGGTGCTGGAAAGTTTCTTGGGGAATGGCAGCCCATTCTTCACGAAATGCGGAACTGAGGAGAGGTATCGATGTAGGTCGGTGAGGCCTGGCACGAAAGTCGGCGTTCCCAAAACATCACAAAGGTGTTCTATAGGATTGAAGTCAGGACTCTGTGCAGGTCAGTCCATTACAGGGATGTTATTGTCGTGTAATCACTCCGCCACAGCCCGTGCACTAGGAACAGGTGCTCGATCGATTTGAAAGATGCAATCGCCATCCCCGAATTGCTCTTCAAAAGTGAGAAGCAAGAAGGTACTTAAAATATCAATTGAGATCTGCGCTGTGATCGTGCCACGCAAAACAACAAGGGTGCCAGCCCCCTCCAGGAAAAACACGACCACACCACAACACCACACCTCCAAATTTCACTGTTAGCACAACACACGCTGGCAGATGACGTTCACCGGGCATTCGTCATACCCATACCCTGCCATCGGATCGCTACATTGTGTACCGTAATTCGTTACTCCACACAACGTTTTGCACTGAACAATCGTGTAATGTTGACGCTCCTTGCACCAAGCGAGGCGTCGTTTGGCATTTTCCTCCGTGATGTGTGGCTTATGAGCAGCCGCTCGACCGTGGAATCCCAGGTTTCTCACCTCACGCCTAACTGTCATAGTATTTGGAGTGGATTCTAATGCAGTTTGGAATTCCTGTGTGATGGTCTGGATATATGTCTGCCTATTACTCTTTACGACCCTCTTCAAATGTCGGCGGCCTCTGTCAGTCAACAGACGAGGTCGGCCTGAACGCTTTTGTGTTGTACATGTCCCTCCACGTTTCCACTTTACTATCACATCAGAAACAGTGGACCTAGGGATGTTTAGGAGTGTGGAAATCTCGCGTACAGACTTCTGACACAAGTGACAGCCAATCACCTGACCACATTGAAAGTCCGTATGTTCCACGGAGCGTCCCATTCTGCTGTTTCACGATGTGTAATGACTGCTGAGGTCGCGGATAATGAGTACCAGGCAGTAGGTGGCAGCACAATGTACCTAAGATAAAAAAAAAAACGTATGTTTTTGGGGTGTCCGGATACTTTTGATCACATAGTGTTGGTGAAAGCAAGGTTTTGTAACATAAGTTTGTAGAAGAGTGAATAGAGAAAGTCATGTAAATGCAACACCTCAGATTTTGTCTCCAATGAATAACAATGTGGTACACCACTGCATTACAACTTTCACCATATGCTGCTAGGTTTATTATTAAGGCTGCACAGGAAGGCAGAGGCACATTAAAAATGCGGCAGTAAAAGGAAGCTGAGTGGAAGAAAATATGGTAGCGGCATATAACGAGTGTCTTAACCAAAAGGTTTATTTAGCTATTTGCAGTTTATTGCGAGGTCCACATATTTAATTAAATGAACAAAACACAGATCATTTTCTCCAGAATTCCTCATAGTCTTCTTTTATAATTAGAGCAAACGCACAGCATCAGAGATAAAAAAAATGTTTTAACGCTTGCCTCCAGGGAATGTTTCATTTTCTGTTTTCCCCCAATCTCTCCCTCTCATTCCCTCTCACAAACCTCGTGGGCCCCGCGCTCAAGAACCATAAACTGCATTTAGAGCGAATGAAATAAACGAAGTGTTCCGTGCAACACAAAAAGGAGTATTTTTGTTATTTTGGTTTTAAATTCACAATCATAATAATCTCTTGTTATCTTGAAACTCATTAAAATACTTTATCAAAGCCCTGCCTACCTCCCTTTTCCCCTCGTTGCTATTTACTTCTTGTGAAGTGTTTATTTACATAGAATGTCAAAAATGTGTGTTAATATGAGAAAAATAATCTTGTTCCGTCATTTCGCCGCAGGAGTTTCTGATGAAGCTCAGTAATGCCTTTGGCGTGGTTTGTATTCTGTTCTGTAAGCATGGTTGAGTGGAAAAATAACTTAACCTTTTCCGACATTATGTTAAAGCAGCAGAATCTGCAGGCCTGCTTGCTTTATTGCATTAAATACAGAGAAGATTCTGTCTGTCCCTCTCCCTCTCTCTTTCTATATCTCTCCGAAACCCTCATTTTGGTTTGATTGCCATGAAGCGGGCAAGGATTTTATCACCAAAATCCTCCAGGAGGAAGGGGTAAAACAAATAATACAGAGGGTGACCAAATTCGGGAGGACAGGCTCGGATACAGCCGGGGTCCTTAACGTCTCCAGATATTACATCGTGATACAGGCGGAACGCCCCCAAGGCTCATCTCACCTGCTAACCAAAGATCACACGAGACTTTATGCTGAACAGCCCACATGGCTAGTTTCACATAATAAGTAGTTTGCTGTTATTTATTTATTTCTCAATGCCAAAACTGCGTGGCAACCATTGTTACAAAAACTGAAGATTTGCACTACCAAATCTGATTAATTTTTTTGCTTTCTCTACTACGTATAGTAAGTAGGGGAGGTATTGTATTCCAACCAAAAATTTTATACTGAGATTTCACCGGAAGTATATGTTTTGAGACCCACTGAATCTAAAAACAGCATTTTTGGAAAACTGTCCGTGTGTGTGTCTCTGTGTCTGTGAATAGCATAACTCAGAAACGAACAGTTGGATAAGCAACAAACTTGGTATTTAGGTTTAGTATCTTCCAGAGATGCGACACAAAGGTTTTCAAGATAATCTCCCCACCCCAGATTACCCTTTACATGGAACATTTTTCGAACATTCTAATTTTCTCAAAAATGGCTCTAACGATTTTGATTAAAATATCATATGTTTAAGATACTTTCATGAAAAATTAAATGTATATCTCGAATTTTCTGGGAATGTCTCCAAACGAGTGTGAATGACTTTTGCATAACTGGTAAACTATAAGAGATAGACAGAGTTTTACTACAAAAAAAATGTAGATCGCGTTAAAATACACAACTTGTCACATAAATTTTTTTGTTGAGTGGACCATTTTCGAGATATTGCTTGTTATTCCCTTAAGTTTTCCAATAATTATACTTTTTCTCAAATGGGATTTCGTTATTCATTTTTTTATGTCTCTTTTATGCAAAGAGAATGGCATACGCCACATAGCAACCAGTTCTTAAAATGTTTGACTATCGCTTAAAACCTACCATATTCCCCTTGCATCTACAAGAAAATTAGCAATAAGATGATTAACATGAAGCATATGGAGAATAAGCGTTTGTAAAAATAGTTTGTACAAGAGTAGAGAAAGTCATGATAGTGCAACGCATCAGATTTTTTTTCTCTTTTGCTTATACATTCCCAGTTGTAACCATTTATTTTATTGGTATTCTAAGTGGGACACCATATATATATATATATATATATATATATATATGTGTGTGTGTGTGTGTGTGTTACACAATGAAATAGAAGAGTATGAGCGCGGAGAGTTATAGGACAGTAAGGAGAGACAGTAGGAGAGATGTAGGAGAAAACACCTTCCACAGTCAATGTTATCAAGCGACGAATCTGTGGGTTGTGTTGTTTATTTCACTAACCAATTTTGAAGTGGCTCCTTTAAATGGAAGTAATTTAATACTTCCTAAACTGACATATAAATAACACTGGTATAAAGTAGTGACAATAAATCTGCTACAAATATTATATCTATTTGTTGAAGGATTGTATACTACTCAAATGATTTATAGTGCTCTCTTTGTGCAAGTTTAAGGACCATCTACATAATTTTCTGAGCTGTCTATGCACTTTGCCTGCTCATTTTTTATCACCCGACGCTCATGACAAGGCTTTAAATTCTATCATGAGGGTCGAGGTCACCAAGTAGCCGACTTTTAGAATTGATTAAAGTAGCTATAGCAAATTTATTGCTTCCCGTCAAGTTCGTGCAGCGGCAATGCATTTGATGCCCCATGTTTATCCCTCCCCCGCCAACTTCTTCCTCTAGGAGGTCCTTTTTTTTACTGTTGAATCTCGCGGCTTGGCGTGGCATGGGTTATGGAACAGATGCCCTCTACAAATCATTTTGGTAACTAGAGAAGGGTCCCTGCTGTCGTTTATATAAATGTTTCTGATCCACAAAGCATGAGCATTTATC
Source organism: Deroplatys truncata (assembly GCA_030765065.1). Taxonomy (NCBI): domain Eukaryota; kingdom Metazoa; phylum Arthropoda; class Insecta; order Mantodea; family Mantidae; genus Deroplatys; species Deroplatys truncata. The sequence goes on from CM060980.1 coordinate 165,312,687, forward strand.
CAATAATACGTTTCTCCCTTGTTTCAGCAGGTTTACCAGACAGGAAACTAATTACAGCATATATTTTCATATTGCGCTTTCAGTACAGACCAATTTTTAATTTTATTAGCGTTGCCACTAAAGTGACGACTAATTTTTGTGACTTACGAGTATTAATCCTTACTGTACGAATAGGTAGCTCCACTCACGTTATCCTACTGACTTCTGAGGTATCTCTCTTTCGCACCCTTTTCCCCTCACTAAGCAACGTAAGTCTCATTTCAGATTTTTAAAGTACACAACAAAAATGTATGTTTTGGGAATGTTTGAAAACACGAGAATAAATTGAGTATTTTTACCTCCGAGATTCTCCAGTGCGCTTATGCATGTCTGTTGTATGCTATTTTTTTATAAAGATAGTGAATAATAGAAACAGTACGTATGTGGAAATAAAATTAATGATTTACTAACAGCTGTTACACATGGTGGTGCAAACATTAACCTTTGTGGTAAAGTGGCGATGGATTATCCATGCCTAGTTTTTTACCTTAAAATGAATAAATAATTGTGTAGTACATACCTAGTCGCTGCATGAATTATGTCGTACATAAGTAATAATAAATTAAAAGGCGTAAAGACACATCTAAGATTTAAGTAGTACAGTTTGGATCTAAAAATATTATATCCCATGTCTCCCAAAAGTTACAAGATTTAACATAGTTCTTGCACATACGTGCAGTAAAGAAAGCCAAATGCACCGGTGGGTTAGGTTACCATTAATTAATCAGGAAATTCAACTTTCCACCATACAGCATTGACGGGAAGGGGATCAAAAATGGTAAGGTTGAAAAATATAAACATAATAATTTTTTGTATTTCTATATTGTGGTTTTATTCAGTTTTCAGTGCCACTTTACTATTATGATTAGTTAAGTCTACATTGTCACTTGGCTCTGTTTTATACGTAGCAATAGAATTAATCAAACGTAGTGGCGTTTTCTTCCTTTCGCTTCACTCGTGGAGTGTCGAACACTGGTCGTTTCTAATCTCGCGCCGAGCAGCACTCACAATACCTTACAACTCGAGAAACAGCACTTTATGTCGCATCAACCAAACAACTCACTGACTGATTTCTTTCTTTTTGGTGGAGGTGTTGGGGAAGAAAAGCGGAAATCAATGGAAGTATTAGGAATAGGGGGGGGGGGTTCTGCAAGAGAACCCCCGAAATTAACGGTAATGAATCGTGTTGCTCCGGAAGGCTAAGGCTGGTGTCCTGTGGAGTTAGGCGTGTGCACTGTTTAAGAATGTATGCACAGATTGTGCTTGGTTTGGTCTCGAGATTGATCGTGATGCCGGGATGCCAATTCCGTTTATGTTGCACCTATTTAGAACACTAATAATCCCCGTCTTACTGTAGGCCTGCAAGATCTGGGGCAAGGCCACAGACTCCGTTCTGTTCCGACTTCAACGGGAGCAGAATAGGGACCTCTGGGCCTCTATTCTGTATCCCGTGCTATACCGCGAGACTACTACACGAAGCCTCTTCTCTTCGACACCTGGAGGGTGAAATTAGGCGCTGGGCTGTAAAACTCTACAACTCTTTACCTTTCCATCGGAGCGCCCCTGTTTGATCTCTAGGTGACTATAACCCCAGAAAACGCCGCTTGAGGCGTCACAGGGTTCCCCGCATGGCTTGCTGGCAAAAGCAGCAAAAGCTATGCTCCTGTATAGTCCTGCGATTTTCTTGGTCCATTATAAATTAAACCCAACGCAAACTCTCTAAACATCTTCCACCGGCGGTGCACTAGGGTCGTTGCACCCTGACCAGCCATCATGCTACCCGCTTCGGCCCAAGTCAGTGCCTTATGGCTTACATTACAGAGTTAGCCAAAGAGGCGCACAGAAGTTGTCGGTTTTGAATCGCGTGCTCACTTGAAGGGGCTTGGAAAAATTTTAACTGCTCAAGAGACCTGTGTGTTTCAGTTTGACCTAGTGTACATAGGATTAATGTAAAGTATCAACTTTTGAGTCAATTAACCTTAGTTTGTTTCAAAAGTTGATAGAAACATAATTTAATTGGACGGCATTTGTATAACTTATTGACCTAAAATATTATTTAATTTATTGATATACATAATTTGTAAGTTTTATTTAACTAAAAGCTTATACACGTGAGTATGTGTTTTTTTCTCTTACAGAAACTCTGAATGAAATTATATGTATAGCTTGTATGATATTTTATATATTGTAATATAAGTTGCCCTGCGCCACCCACAATATATATATATATATATATATATATATATATATATATATATATATATATATGTTTTTCATCACTAACTACTCATTACATAAGTAAAATGGGTAATTAACTAGAGGTCCGTACAAAACAGAAAAAACGGTAAGGTGCAAGTCTGTGCATGTATTTAGCGCATTAGAAAACTGATTTACAAATCTACAATACACATATATTGCCCAGTAACATTTTACATGTCCTGACCCAAACAATCTTGAAGTAAGTTCATGGTTTATTTTGAAGCTCATATAAACAACGCACATCATATTGAACTAGATATGTTTCTGCATTACATTTTGAGAGCCAATTTGAAGCAGTTAATATATTTACGTTATTTGCCCCCACGCTTTGGGAGCCAATCTGAAGTAGGTTGTTGCTTCACGTATGGAAAGCCAATTTGAAGTAGGAGTTGTATTGTAGTTCAACTGTTGGGGAGCCGAACTTGAAGTAGTTGCAACCGCACGCATGGTAAAAAAGTTTCCTGTAGCCTTCGCCCCAAATGTACTTTCCGGTGGCCTTTGCCCCAAGTTTAAGAAATATTAACTTAGTAATTTGACTGTTGCTTTAAATATTATATATTTATGTTTTCCTCGGCTGCGTCAGTATTTTTGTTTGAGACATGGATGTCTTAGCAGGGCGTAGTGCGACTGAAGAATGTAGGCTACATAGATTTTAATTTTTAATTCACCCTTTTCTATTAATTTTTGACACAATTTAAATAAAACTTCACTGATATAGAAAGCTGTGAGATTATTTCATTAATTACTTGCACTTTTTAACATAAACTATTTTTCCTCACACAAATACGTATTAAATTTCTCGAGGACACATCTCGCGTCCGATTAGGAACACATTCAACAAACAACGCGTCCAGTTATGAGCGCTGTGTACAAGCAACTTACTTGATTTCTACCGCGTAAAATTTGTAAATTTCTGTATTTCAAGTCTGTGATTGGCTATTCATAATCCAATAGAATACTTTTATTTAACTAAAGCTTTTTGTGGTTGTTGATTGGCTATTTTATAAACTGTCACAACAATTACATTATTGTTCCAAGAATTACAAGTTGTATTATTACACTTTCTTACTCATTATTGCCTCAAGGTTACCTCATTGTTAGAAACTTTTAACCTATTATTCTCACAGCTCCTATATTATTAAATTACGTAATATATTCACATAACATTGTTACACATGTATACAATAATGTAAAAATATACAATGACTGTAACATACACTTTTTATATATTGTTACACACACATATTACTCTCAGGTGGGCTGTTATTGAAAAATACATATATTATATAATTAGACTGAAATCATTTAAATGTTAAAAATACTGCCTTAAGGTTAGGAATTTGAGAAGAGTTGCCTGGATACTAATACAACAGAATTCATGTGCATAAGGTTTAGACAGATGATTTCCAAAAACATTAGATATAATTATGATGTCCAATTTCACCTTTTAACTTTACGAAATTAAAGTAATATATGACCAACAATTGGATCTCTCGTAATTTACAAATCCATCCCCAATTATTCAAATCACTTGAGCAAACACGGCCATTGTAAGCAGGCAGATTCGGCCAGTACTATCATGTGCGACATAGCCCAAACCAAAGTTCGATGAGCAGGAACCTTAACAAATTACGCAAACTCTACGAACAGAACGGCCCGACGGTCATGAGAGAGGAACCTGCACTGAACTATCCCCAGCTACGGCCTCCAAGGCTCCCCCATTTTCCCCTACCCGTCTAATGGCAGAAAACCATTCTAGCGCCCAACTTAACCGCGCAGTAGCGCCCACGGCATAAATATAAATTACCCGAAAAGGTGACAAATACAAGAGATCTCTTGTGCCGCAAAAAAAGTCGGCACAAAGTTTTGCTTAGGGATAATAGCAGAAAACGTTCTGATGTGTTACACTCACATGACTTTCTCTACTCTTGTACAAACTATTTTTACAAACGCTTATTCTCCATATGCTTCATGTTAACCGAGATGTTAATCTTATTGCTTATTTTCTTGTAGATGCAAGGGGAATATGCTAGTATTTAAGCGTTAGTCAAATCTTTTAAGAGCTGGTTGCTATGTGGCGCATTCAATTCTCTTTGTATGTCCAGGACATAAAAAATGAATAACGAATTCCCATTTCAGGAAACGTATTAAGTATTGGAAAATTTAAGGAAATAACACGCAATATCTGTAAAATGGTTCACTCCACAAAAAAATGTATCTGACATTAATTGTGTATTTTAGCGCGATCTGTATTTTGTGTGTAGTGAAATTTTGTCTATCTCTTATGGTTTACCAGTTATGCAAAAATCGTTCACAATGAAGAATACTTTTGGAGACATTCCCAGAAAATTCGAGATATGCATTTCATTTATCATGAAAATATCTTAAACGTATGATATTTTAATCAAAATCTTTAGAGCCATTTTTGAGAAAATTAAAATTTTCGAAAAATTTTCCATGTAAAGGAGGGAATTTTTATGAGAACTTTCGTGTCACATCTCTGGGAGGCACTGAACCTAAATGCCAAGTTTGGTGTTTATCCGACTGTTCGTTTCTGAGTTATGCTGTTTACAGACACACACACGGACATGTTTCCAAAAATACTTTTTTTGGATTCAGGAGGCCTCAAAACATGTATTTCCGGTGCAATCTCGGTATCGAATTTTTGGGTGGAATGCAATACTTCCCCTACTTAACTATACGTAGTAGGGAAAGTAAAAATAGTAATGTAGTATTAAGTTTTGACCGCAACAGTAGGAAGGGTCAAAAGTTCATAAAACAGTAAGATGGCATATACTACTGCCATATATTTGCATTAATACACTGAAGCATTAGACCTGACAACAAGGCTATGAAGTGATCTGTCAAATGAGCAAATACACGAACGAGTAAATACCCATTTCCCCGAGACCGCATTATGTAGCAGAAGCTCGATCATAGTTCCGTATATTCTTTGCTGCGAGTTGGACTCGAGGAAACGAGCGAGTCTTTTATGTGCCATATGAAACGAATGAGCAAAATGTTTATGCTTTATCCAGATATATGTAATTTACATCTGCTATCTAACTCCAAGTTCTAACTAGTTTTATTAGCTACATCTAATGAGTTTTGAAATTACAATTCATTTGATGTTGTGGAAACATACTATGACTCAAGGCTATGGCCTAAGGTTATCGGAACTGAGCGGGATACTTGGGCGGTAATGTCTGAAGTCAGCATGCGGTAGGTCCCGGGTTCGATCTCCGGTGACCGCTCATTCTAAACTATGGACATTTTCCGGGTCGTCAGGCGAATGCTGTAGCGGTTTCTTTCATTCACCGAATTTTCTGTTTCTCAGTTTCTTCTTCTTCTTCTTTCTCTGTTTAACCTCCTCGTATGTAAGACTTACACACCCAGGACTTACAGGCGGGTGCCTGGGGTCAGAGGCCCGTCGAGGAGCAGACACTCGTGGATCAGACAGAATATCCAAGATGGGTGATCAGCCCGATGCCTGGTATGGGAGGAAGGAAGTAGATGAAACGAAATGATGGTGAAATGGATGAAAGGAAAGGTGATGTTGGAGCAGTTGGTGGAATGAATGGTGGGGGAAACCGGACAACCCGGAGAAAACTCTCCCAGACGCCGCTTTGTCCACCACAAATCCCACTTGCGGGTCGGTGAGAGGCGAGCGGTCTAACCACTCGGCCACGGCGCCGCCCTGTCCCTCAGTTTCGTCCCATTAATCATTTACTTCATCCTTCACCCCATTTGGTCTATTTCGGGGTTCGAATTGTACACGACGGTGCCGCGCAGCAGGGAAAACAATGCTCTCTGTGAGTGTTCTCCAACCCTTGGCCTTCGACTGGTTATCAGAGCGTCTATATCTAGAAACTGTAGTGATCCTGTCATTCCTGCTTCCGGCCGCCCTGTGTCTCCCTTCACCCCACCCCTTCCTTCCGGGAACGTCTCCTCTTAGGATATCGGTAAATATCCTCATTCCTGGATCAGTGCCGGATCCCCTCTGCTTCACAATACAATCCAAGGTTATCGATAGGTCGGTGCCTGGAAGTCGGAGATAAACAGAGATAAGTAGCGCTCTCGCTCGGCGTAAACACCAGAAGCTCAATCGGCAGAAAACCAGAATCTTCTGGACATTTTTTACAGAGCGTGTATCCAGATAGAATGTTCTGTGGAAGATGTCATTGGTATATAAGCCAGTGTTCTCGCAAGAGTGTTATTTGAGTTGGTCAGTGAATAAGTAAGCATTTCTGCTGCAATATCAAGTGCGGTTCTCTAGCAAGTTGATGACAGCTGTGACGTGCAGCGACTGGTACTGCTGAGCGAGGGATTGTAGAAGTGTCATGTTTGATTCCCCAGGGAGTGAACCGTCCGGAAGAAGTGCTGTGCTACGATGAAGATGAACTAGTTCACATTAGTGAAGTGACTGTATGAAGTAAGTGAAGTCCCACTGAAGACAGTGAGACAGTGACAGTGAGAACTGAGAGAAGTGATATTGAAAAATCACTCACATGACTTTCTCTACTCTTGTACAAACTATTTTTACAAACGCTTATTCTCCATATGCTTTTCATGTTAATCGAGATATGGATATGTCAATCTTATTGCTAATTTTCCTGTAGATGCAAGGGGAATATGGTAGGTTTTAAGCGATAGTCAAATATTTTAAGTTTTGGTTGCTATGTGGCCCATTCCACTCTCTTTGAATGTCCAGGAATTTGAGAAATAAGTATTGGAAAATTTAAGGTAATAACAAGCAATATCTCGAAAATGGTTCCCTCAACAAAAAAAATTTATATTACATAAATTGTGTATTTTAACGCGATCTAGATTTTTTGTGTAGTAAAAGTTTGTCTATCTCTTATGGTTCACCAGTTATGCAAAAGTCGTTCACAATGGAGAATACTTATGGAGACATTCCCAGAAAATTCGAGATGTACACTTCAGTTGTCACGAAAATATCTTAAACATATGATATTTTAATCAAAATCATTAGTCATTTTTGAGAAAATTAAAATTTTCGAAAAATGTTCCATTTAAAGAGTAATGTGAGGTGGAGGGAATTTCTTGAAAACCTTCGTGTCGCATCTCTGGAAGATACTGAACCAAAATACCAAGTTTAGTGCTTATCCGACTGTTCGTTTCTGAGTTATGCTGTTCACAGACAGACACACACACGGAAATGTATCTAAAAATGTTTTTTTTTGGATTCAGGGGGTCTCAAAGCATATATTTCCGGTGAAATCTCATAATACGTTACTATACGTAGTAGAGAAAGTAAAAACTGAATAGTCCCAATACATTTGGTTATGTAGATTCGTTTTCTACGAAGTAATTGCGTTTCAAACACCAGATACGTAATTAGTTAAATGCAAGTTTACTCAAAATAAAAACCAATGGGTTACTTTCGTTTGCAAACTACTCTGTGTTTTTATACAAACTGAGGAAATTGTTAATCAATAAATTTCGTATTCAGTAGTTCTATATTCGTTTTATGGTTTCTCATTTTACTGAAAGCAACACTATTGCATCTAGCAGAGAAAGGTACGTATTTTTTTTAAAGAATAGCTTGCAATAGTCGAGGAATACACAGATTCCATTTCCGTAACGATCTTTGGAGGTATTCGATCAGTAAGCTACTTGAAAGGGAAGGGAGAGCTAAATAATCTCATTGGAAGATATCCGAAGAACGCGCGGAAAATCAGCGAGTTGCATTTCAAAGATAAAAAAAGAAGAGGGAGGAAGAGACGAATGTGGATAAACATGGAGAGGAAGCAGAGAAAAGAAGAGATTAGCTCTCATGCTTACCCTGGAATTTCTCGCTGCGAAACGACAAAAAAAGCAACGTTGCAACGAAAGTCGAGGCAGGAAGGTGTTAAGATCGGGAGCTTTAAGGATAGGATAGTAAATCTTTCTAAAAGTGGCTGGTGGTTGAAAACGGAACTTAAAGCATCTTCTGGGCCATAAGCAAGAAAACGGCCCATTGCTGCAACGGTGTGGTAAATTCCAGCATCCGCAGCTAAAACCGTTGATAAATCACTTGTGTGTAGGTATATACAGATATGTTGTGACTCATCACGAAGAGCACGCTTTTAAATGAACTTCTCTCTTGACTTCTAAGAGAAGAAATTTGTAGGTGAGCGGAATGCTTTCAATAAAGCCTTGGTTCATCAAGTCATACGGATTACCGCTTTAAATAAATCGCATTAATTAGCTTACAGTGTATATTATTTCAGTTTGACCTACAAAATCTAGAATAAAAGAGTATACACTTTGTGCTATACTACGAGGTGACGTCGCGGTAAAGTACGTGACTCGCATTCGGGAGGCCTGGGTTCAATACCTGGTGAGTGCCTAATCTGACTCTGGGGTGGTACCACTTATACAACGACATTCCTGCCCCTTATTTTCTGTACCCATCATCTTCCAGGGTTGAAAGACATGGCGACGTTGGTCGGCGGTGGCCTATGGGTGTGTCTCTATAAAGGTTTCATCCGCGTCCTTATGGAACTGCTTTTAAGTCTCTACTCTGAGTTGACCCTGTGCGGGAAACAGCTGGAATTCGTGGCGTGTGGATAGGTGCGGGCGAAGTCAGACTCGTTTCATCTGGAAACGTTAGAAACCCCTCCATGCTTGTGCCCGTCGTCATCCGAATTTGGTCGTCCTTTGGGTGTCTCCCTCATCCCTCCCTCACGGGGTTTACGTAGAAGTAAAAATGGCCGTTGCAACCTATTTGTGGTGCTCTGCCCCTGTTGCGGGAGTCTCAGCGTTCATCCGTAGCTTTATCCCTTTAATTACCTTTGTACATTATCCCTTTTTATCTGTAATAATCTCGGGACGTGTTTATTTTATCAATAAATTTATAAATTGTGGCAGTAATTTGTATCACAACAATGTAAATGCCAGAATGATTGTAGTGTAAATAAGCATTATTGTATGACATTGATTTGAGATGTTTGTTAATTATAAGCATTGTTAGGAAATAAGTTTACACGGCCTCACTGAAACTGACAATAAGAGCGGGTAACAATGAGCGAGGGGGTGAGTTGTTTATCAATTATTAGAGACAAGCAAATGACGTCAGATTGGCGCGCTTTTCTGTAGAAATGACGGGAATTTCTTCCCTAGAACATATGTGTTCGTAATTTTGATTGGATATAAAAATAGACGCTAATGTTGCCGCGTTTTATTAACCAATGGCAGCTCGGTTATAATCTTTAGGCATATCGGGGTGAGGGAGTATAAAAAGCTAAAGCGAGAGATGGGTAATGCTCAGTCCAACAGAAGCATTCGCGTGTAATACGTCGATCAGTTCAACATAAGTATTCGTGATTTATACGTCGCGTAGTTCAACGGAAGCACACATAAAGTACACGTTACGCAATTCTACAGAACCTCTCGCGTCTTAAAGTTTGTTATAAATGTGAAACACGCGAATTAATAATGTGCAGTAAATAAGTGATTATAGTGATATTAGAAAATACAACAGTTTCAGTCTGCGTGTATCAAGAGTCAATATGTGAACTTAATTAATTGTGAAGGTAATAAAAGTGTAAAAACAAATTCTTTTATCAGTGTTATCTGTGAGTAACAAATTCTTTCCGTTTACACAACCTGTTCAAGAGATTTGCTTGACCGAGAAATAATAGCTAGCCGGAGGACAAGTAACCCAACATTCAAAATATTAATATAATAACAGGCGCCCAACAATAGATAACACGAAGTGACCGCGACAAATTGGCTTCCATACGTGGTGCATATAAACATTAAGCATTTTCCAACTACCTACAAATAATTCCACTTCAAAATCGTGACTGTCACTAAAATTAACAACAGATAGCAAGTTCGAGTGAGACATACAGAGTATGAGCTATGTAATAGGCATTATTATAATGTATATACAGGATGAACCATTAAGTTGAGACTGTACAGTATCCCCAAAATTAAGTGTTGTAGAAAGAAATGTCTTTAATAAAAGTTTCTTTGATATTATGGGGGGAAGTAAATACCATTAATTGTGTTCTTTTTGGAGGACGTTATGATTGTAATTTATTTGACATAAAGATATCTTAAACATATGATATTTTAATCAAAATCGTTAGAGCCGTTTTTGAGAAACTTAAAATTTTCGAAAAATCTTCCATGTAAAGGGTAATCTGGGGTGGGTGGATTTTCTTGAAAACCTTCGTGTCGCATTTCTTGAAGATGCTGAACCTAAATACCAAGTTTGCTGTTTATCCGACTGTTCGTTTCTGAGTTATGCTGTTCACAGACACACGCACAGACACACAGACACACATGGACATGTTTCCAAAAATGGCCGTTGAACCTACTTGCGGTGCTCTGCCCCTGTTGCGGGAGTCTCAGCGTTCATCCGTAGCTTTATCCCTTTAATTACCTTTGTACATTATCCCTTTTTATCTGTAATAATCTCGGGACGTGTTTATTTTATCAATAAATTTATAAATCGTGACTGCGACTAAAATTAACAACAGAAAACCAGTTCGAGTGAGACATTAAGAGTATGAGCTATGAAATAGGCATTATTATAGTGTATATACAGGATGGAAAACTAAGTTGAGACTGTACAGTATCTCCAAAATTAAGTGTTGTAGAAGGAAATGTCTTTTATAAAAGTTGCTTTGATATTATGGGGGAAGTAAATACCATTAATTGTGTTTTGTTTGGAGGACGTTATGATGGTAATTTTAGGGTCTATTTAATTTTTTAAATTGGAACCACACAATTAAATTCAATTTAAATTGACCCTAAAATGAGCATCACAACGTTCTCCAAATAAAACACGCCTAATGGCATTTACTTTCCCCCATAATATCAAGCGACGTTTATTCAAGACATTTCTTTTTCGAACGCTTAGTTTTGGAGATATTGTACAGTCTCAACTTAAATGGCCTACCCTGTATAACAAATACATGAGATAAATGCTAATAATTCGCTATTTGAAGAATGATATTTTGTACCTATGGCATTCCTAGACTTCGGTAATGTCTGTAGCCCGCATTCGGCAGGTCTCGGCTCTTATACCCGGGGGCCGACCAGTCTGTCCGAAGGTGTTCTTGCGATGTTCCTCGCTCGCTAGGCGAATGATGGGTTGGATAATTTGATCATCTAATTTTCCTGTGGTTCTTTTCATCACGACATTTCCTTTCCTTCTTTTTCACGCCATCCTTGATATGCTATCATCTGGAGTTTGCTTGCTCTTCGACAGATTACTGACACAAGGCATTGGCTTGTAAGTCCCTTGGGGTGTAAGTACAACAAAGAGGAGGGTAATCTGTTAAATAAGAATATATTCTTAGATATTCGAGTCAAACTGCGTACACACGCACACGGAAAGTTAAATGAAATTATTTTTCATTATTTTTATTTTCTCAGATGACTCAAACGAATTTCTTTAAGATATTTTCATTACTAATATAACGTATAGCTTGAATTCAAATAGCCTTTTAAGTCCCCTTCGTTCTGAATTAATTTTGAGTACTTTTGTATAACGGGTAAACAGTGAGAGGCAAATAAAAAAATTACAACACAAACAATGCAGTTCCCATTAAAACAGACAATTTATGTCAAATAAAATTATTTGTAAGATTAACCATTTTCTGAGAAGTTCGTTGTTACTGCTTTGAACTTTAAAATAACAAACCTTTTACTTTCCTTGCTGCGTATAGTCGAGTGCATGGAATCGTGCCTATACAATGTGCTGTGGTTTATGCTGTTAAGCAAATAATAAACTGCCTCTGCCGGGCCAAGCCTCCATCCCTCTTCTAGTTCTAGCACTCATTTAATTTGCCTTTCCTTCGCCCCTGAGCTGAAATCGACATAGGTGATGGCTAAAGTGCTAGACTATTCACATTAAGCCAATACGAAACAGACTTATTTAGGAACTGGCATGGACCGTCGTTGCGAAGCATGCCTTCCAACCACTCAGGTGAAATGTTTCCGTAGTCATCCAATTTAGCCGCTCACGTAGGCCTAGCCTTTGTTCATAGTCTAATGCGTGTGTGTATGTTTTGAATTTGAATTCAAACCAACGAAGGATTTAATAACCAAGGGCTGATGTGTAACTTAGTTGATAACATTAAGGCAAGAAAAGCTGTATAGGAAACCAAAAGCATCGGCACATTCCCCTATATTCGACTTCATCTAGTAGGTAGATGAGTAAATTAATTATATACCCATATAATTAGAGGAAGCGTTGCACACCACACAATATTCGATATCAAAATTTCCCCAGAAATGCATGATTTGAAGTCCCCTGATTAAAAAGAATGTTCAGAAAAAGGTTTATATGTGTCTGCCTGTGAACGGCAAAACTCAAAAACGAAAAGTAGGATAAATACTAAGCTTGTTGAAGTTCAGTATTTTCCAAGAATGCTAAACAAAGTTTTTAAAACAATCCCCCACCCTAAAGTGCCTGTTACATAGAGAACATTTCGTTACATTTTTATTTAATTTAAATTTCTCTAACTGTTTTATTTAATTACCATAAGATATTTGCGTGAGAAATGAAACATATATTGAGTTTTAGGGGGAATAGATTGTGAAGTTCTCTTTATTCTGAATGATTTTTGTGTAATTTGAAAACCGTAAGAGATGAATACACACAAAATGTGGACCTCTTTAAAGCACACAGTTTACGGAAATAATTTGTGGTTAATAATTTCCGAGATATTATTTCTTAATGGTTTGAATTTTCAAGCATTTATGCTCCTCTCAAATGGAAAGTCGTTATTCGTTTTTTATTTCTCGTGGTCATGCAAAGAGCATCAAATTCCAGACGTCAGCGAGCAATACGCTCTTTAAGAATCTGACTCACTTTCCTACTGTAACTTACAACGAACTGTGTAAATGTGAATTTAAAGGTTATCTGTATTAACAAAAATCTGATGTGCTACACTCACATGCATTTCTCTACTCTTGTACAAACTATTTTTACAAACTCTTATTCTCCATCTATTTCATATCAATCGAGATAAACATTTGCAGAAACGATCCTTTGATATGCAAAGAGAATTACATTTTACACATAGCGACCGGTTCTAAAAGTATTTCACTATCACTTAAGGCGTACTATCTTCCCCTTGTTTTGTATTTGCAAGGGCAATATAGAAATACAGCAGCCTTTAAGCAAAGACATATCTCTTAATAGCTGGTTGCTAGGTGCGGCACCATTCTCTTTGCCACAGATTAATACTCTTTGCATATCCAAGACAAAAAAAATCTGATGTGTTACACTCACATGACTTTCTCTACTCTTGTACACACTATTTTTACAAACGCCTATTCTCCATTCTCATGTTAATCGAGATGTCGAGATGTCAATCTTATTGGTAATTTTCTTGTAGATGCAAGGGAAATATGGTAGCTTTTAAGCGATAGTCAAATATTTTAACGCTGGTTGCTATGTGGCGCATTCCATTCTCTTTGCATGTCCAGGACATAAAAAAAATGAATAACGAATTTGAGAAAAAGTATAAGTATTGGAAAATTTAAGGAAATAAGAAGCAATATCTAGAAAACGGTTCACTCAACAAAAGAAATGTATATGACATAAGTTGTGTATTTTAACGCGATCTACATTTTTTTGTGTAGTAAAATTTTGTCTATCTCTTATGGTTTACCAGTTATGCAAAAGTCGTTCACAATGAAGAATACGTTTGGAGACATTCCCAGAAAATTCGAGATATACATTTCATTTCTAATGACACTATCTTAAACATATGATATTTTCATCAAAATCGTTAGAGCCATTTTTGAGAAAATTAAAATTTTCGAAAAATCTTCCATGTAAAGGGTAGTCTGGGGTGGGGGGATTTTCTTGAAAACCTTCGTGTCGCATCTCTGGAAGATACTGAACCTAAATACCAAGTTTGGTGCTTATTCGACTGTTCGTTTTTGAGTTATGCTGTTCACAGACACACAGACAGACACACAGACACACAGACACACAGACAGACACACACACGGACATGTTTCCAAAAATGCTTTTTTTGGATTCAGGAGGTCTCAAAACATGTATTTCCGGTGAAATCTCGGTATCGAATTTTTGGGTGGAATGCAATACTTCCCCTACTTACTATACGTAGTAGAGAAAGTAATAAATAACGAATTCCCATTTGAGAAAATAAGTATTGAAAATTTTATGGGAATAACAAGCAATATTTCGAAAATGGTTCACTCAACAAAAAAAATGTACATGACATAAATTGTGTATCTTAAAGCGATCTACATTTCTTTTGTAGTAACATTTTGTCTATCTCTTACGGTTTACCAATTATGCAAAAGTCGTTCAAAATGAAGAATACTTTTGGAGACATTCCCAGAAAATTCGAGATATACATTTCATTTGTTATTAAAATATCTTAAACATATGATATTTTAATTAAAATCCTTAGAGCCGTTTTTGAGAAAATTAAAATTTTCGAAAAATGTTCCATGTAAAGTGTAATCTGGGGTGGGGGGAATGTCTTAAAAGCTTTCGTGTCGCATCTCTGGAAGGTACTGAACCTAAGTGTCAAGTTTGGTGTTTATCCGACTGTTCGTTTCTGAGTTATGCTGTTCACAGACACAGAGATACACACACGCACATGTTTCCAATTTTTTTTTTTGGATTCAGGAGGCCTCAAAACATGTATTTCCGGTGAAATCTCGGTATCGAATTGTTGAGTGGAAGGCAATACTTCCCCTACTTATTACACGTAGTAGAGAAAGTAAAAATTAGTTATAATATTACGCTTTTGTAAGAATAGTTTGTAGAATAGTCGGTAGAGAAAGTAATGTGAATACAAAACATAGAGTTTTTAATCCAATGAGTTGTTTTGGTCAAAAAGAAATGTGCAGTTTTGGAATTTGAATCAGCTTTCACAGGCAGGAGAAATATGCAAGAAGAGGTACAGTTAGCATGGTGGCTGTAAAAACACCAATATCAATAAAACGGCAGACAAAGAATCCCTGTTCCATCGAGCTGTTGCAGAATACACATAATGTCTTCCAACAGGACATGTCGTTTGTCGAGGGATTACTGGATTCTGTCTCCCTTTTGTGTGGCGATGTCAGAAGTGGGACATGGGCATGAAACACTGCTACATTGATTTCCACTTTGCATGATCTGGACGGTCATAATAGGCTATCACGTGAGTGGCACTCAGATTATGTATCCTGCCACTCGCCTGGTGCAAATTGCCGCGGTCTATGAGCAGAGATGGTCTCCACAGGGAGACTGATTTAGTAATACGCAGGTATTACCATGAGATCTGTCACAAAATCGCTCTGTATTCAGCTGCTGATGCGCGCGTACGTGTTCTCATTATGTCTGCTTTTGTTCAGCTCTTTATCAGTACAACAGGCAAAGTGTTATTTTTATCTCCGGCCGTCTAACTAAAAAACCTAAATGTTTACTTATTATTTGTATTTATTTACCATTTACTTATAGTAAGTAGAGAAGGTATTGTGTTCAAAATAAAAGTTCAATATCCATATTTCGCCGAAAATAACCTTTGAGGTTCCCTGAATCTAAAAAGAAACATTTTTAAAAAAACGTGCTCGCGCATATCTCAAAAAACGGAGTGCTCGACAAATACTAGAATTGATCATTATTGTAAAGTTTAATAAATATAATTTAAGCATTCAATTATCAGGCTTAGTAATGGTTAACTATGAAAACCGGATTTAAAGTTACTTAACAGATTGAAAGACGCTATTCAGGCACGCTGATCTCAAAATGATTTGGAGAACACTGCGGTTTTTGGTAGAAATGTGAAGGTATGGTGGGAGGCGCCCCGAAGGAGAGCAGAGCATGAACGGGGTCCCCAGCATTTCCAGATAGAACGTAGTCCCCGCCTACCCATTAGCCCCTAACCTCTGGCGATTCCCCAAAGCTCGGTACAGAAAATAAAGTACAGGAAAGTCTTGGTAGAAAATAAACTATCCCAGTATTTACCTACCAACCTGGGGAAACCAAGAACCAGGGGTCAAAGTAGGTGATCGTCCGGGATCGAACCCGGTACCTCCCAAATACGAATTACAAACGTTAACTCGGCGCCACCTCGCTCGGTGTTTCCTGGTAGAAATGTGAGTCAGTTGGGAATTTAATGTCGTTACGGCATGTTGCCGTATTGCGAGAGTAATCCAGGAATTAACGACCGTTTGCGCATACCCACTGCGCAGATAGCTCTGAGGCTACTATCCAAGGTCGAATGGTTTCCTCGACATCTTTTCTAAGTGTTGTGTTTCAGACGAAATAAATTGTTATTGTGCATTCTGTGATTGTTTAAAATGAGCAATTTGATACACCCACTGCGACGTGAGAAGTATTATTGACTTTTTTTTAATGCACGCATGTAAAATACTTGCAGAAATTTACAGTAAACTAAACGAATGTAAGATGATATAGTAATGCACAAAAGAGACGTGAGAAAGCGGTGTGAACTGTTCAACAATGGACGAATAAATTTCATGGTGAAACTGGGTCCAGAAATTTGTCACTCATGCCATTCATGTTTTTAAAGAAATACCGATAATTTTTAATGTATAACAGAACATTATTTTCCAAAATATTCTATCATCATTGTCTTACACCTTACACTACTTGTCATTGCAGTTACGCCGTTATTCAGGTACCTGACGCACCCGGGGGTTCCCGAGCCAGTCATCGCCACATTCATCCCCTCACCCCCATCCGGTCGAGGTGGGTTCTTCAAGTGACCGGTGGACACAAGGTAGGCTCTCGTGCGTTCGTTACATTCCATTCATACCGCACCTCACCATCGTTTCTTTCTTCTCTTGTCACTTTCCGGCCATTTCGCACCACGACATTCGCATATCTCTCTTTTTCTTCCCCGCCGGCCTACCTTGCGTGCGAAACGCCCACACAGTTTTAGTTTCTTTTATCTTTTTATTTAAATCCTCCGTGGACACAGCCTGACGGATACCCGCGCACCGCGTGCGCAGCTGGGTGAGTGGGTAATGGCGTCATCCCCACCACCCGGGGTCGTCATGTAGGGTTGTTGTTCGTATCCGCTGTTCAACTGCAGTCCCGCGGGGGGGCCATTGCATGAGCTGCTGGCTTCCGACGGCGATTGGGTCCCTCTGTCTATGTTCTGGGAGGTGTGACCCTGGGGTGAGCTAGGTATAGATAGGCCACTCACCCAAGCCGGGGTAACGCCCGGGAAGTCAGAGCCCGAGGTCGGAGACGGTTGCAATGGTGGAGGATTTTTTTCGCTATGGAGCACCCTTTCTCCATTGTTAACAACAAACGCTGCAAAGTTTTAGTAACAGAAGTAGCACCGCCAACAGCTGGTTGTTACTTAGTGATTACCCGTACAGAGGAGGGACAATCATTCGAGAAGGTGAACCCTTTTATTATCCAGAAGGGCATTGACTCAATTGCTGGTCCGGTTCTTTCCTGCACTCGGCTTCGTAATGGTTCGTTGCTAGTTCAAAGCAAATCCGAGGCACAAAGTAAGTCCTTGTTGAGCGCCACGCTTCTCCACGGTTATCCTATCCGTGTTGAGAAGCACCGCACCTGAATTCTTGTAGAGGCGTTGTCACCACGCATAGCCTCGATGGTATCTCTGACGAAGACCTGGTGGAATATCTTGCAGACCAGAGGGTGACAGCGGTTCATCGAGTGCAGGCCAAACGCGACGGCGTGTTGGTACCCACTCGTACCCTGTTTATTACATTTGATGGCGTCGATCTGCCCACGAGCATTTCCGCAGGGTACGAACGTATTTCTGTGAGGCCTTATATTCCTAGACCTCTGCGTTGTTTTAAATGCCAACGTTTTGGGCATACGCAAGTCTCATGTAAGAGTGCCGTTAACATCTGTGCAACCTGTAGCCAGCCCTCACACGAAGGTACCTGTTCAACAGCCCCCGTCTGCGTTAATTGTAAAGGGTTTCATTCTGCTTCGTTTGCCGACTGTCCGCGGTACTTGGACGAGAAGGCGATCCAGGAGATCCGGGTAAAGGAAAAACTCTCCTTCGCTGAAGCCCGGAGGCGTTACCATGCGCGCCAACCTTCACTCCTGCGATCTGGCACATTTAGTTCTGTTGTTGCCTCGCCAGTACCACGAGTAGATGCCGAAACTCAGACCTGGACCTTGACTGGATTAACCGCCACTACCATCCGGCCGTCTATTAAGGCTACAGTTACCAAGCCGTATAAACCTGGTCCCAAGTCAATGAAGTCGCAAGCCGTTGAAAAGAAGCCCAAGCAGAAACTTCGTAGGGAAGATTTTTTGAAAGACCCTCCGCGTGCGCGCGGTAACAAAAGTTCACCTTCTCCTCCTCGGAGGTCGCTGCCCCAGGATGGTCCTGGGACAAGCCGCGCTCAGCGGCACCCTTCACCCATCGCCACCCAGAACCGATTCACGGCGCTTGAATCGGTTTCTGGCACTGAGCGCGTGGGCCCTCCCTCCGAGGAAGCTATGGAGTCTGACCAACTCCATACAAAAAGCCCGAGCCCAAAGGTTAAACAAAAGGTAATTTTAAGCCGCCCTTCTAAACAGACAGTTTATCCCCTTATTCTTAATGGCTATCCTGACCTGGAATGTACGTGGTGTACGATCGCATAGGGCGGAACTGCAACTTTTATTGCGTTCCCATTCGCCTATGGTCGTATGTTTGCAGGAGACTAAGCTTCGCCCTCACGATCCTTTTGATCTCCGAGGATATACTCCGGTTCGCTACGACCTTGAACCGGAGGAGGGTACTCCTGCTCATGGAGGTGTCATGTTTTTAGTGCGTAACGACGTTCATTTTACACCTGTCACACTTACATCCGACTTGCAAGCTGTTGCCGTTCGCCTTCACTTACCCGGCTTTTTGTTTTCTGTTTGCTCTGTATATTCACCTCCATCGTCTCCCCTCGCTCCCGCGGACATTCGAGCTCTCCTGTCCGCTCTCCCAACACCATTTCTTCTGTTGGGAGATTTTAATGCCCATCACCCACTATGGGGTTCGCCAAGGGCTTGTGCGAGGGGAACTCTTCTTTCCGACATTTTTATCAGTTCAATCTTTCCATCCTCAATACAGGTGCACCTACTTTTATTTCTGATTTTTCTGGTACATTCTCTCACCTGGACCTTGCGATTTGCTCAATCCAGCTTGCACGTCGTCTTCAGTGGAACGTCGTCGCTGACACCTACTCCAGCGACCATTTCCCCTGCATCGTTTCTCTTCTGTCGCACCACGTACAGCATTCCAGAGTACCTACCTGGACATTCGCAAAAGCCGACTGGAGCTTGTATTCCAGCCTCGTGCATTTTGACGACCAGCCCTTCTCCGACATTAATCAACTAGTGCAGCACCTTACGTCTATTATTTTCTCAGCCGCCGAACGTGCAATGCCCCGTTCATCCTCCCAACCTCGGCGGCCACCTGTTCCGTGGTGGAACGAGGATTGTCGGGACGCCGTTCGTGCCCGTAGGACTGCACTTAGGGTGTTTCGGCGCCACCCTACACTTGATAATTTGGTGACTTTTAAACAATCGCGCGCCAGGGCTCGTCGCATTATTCAGGATAGCAAGAAGGCATCTTGGGCTCGTTTTGTCGAGTCTTTTAATCGTTTTACGCCTTCATCCGTTGTTTGGGATAAACTTCGTCGCTTCTCAGGTAAAGTGTCACATTGTACTGTTTCTGGCCTTCAGGTTTCTAATGCCACCATAGTGGATCCGGCTGCCATCGCTAACACTCTGGGTTCTGCCTTTGAGGCGGTTTCCAGTTCAGACCATTATTCCGCCGGCTTTCGCTCTATTAAAGACCGGCAGGATTCCGCATCATATACTTTTCGGTCTGCTAATGATGAATGCTATAACGAACTATTCACAATGAGGGAGCTGGAGCACGCTCTTCATTGCTCTCGGCACTCCGCTCCCGGGCCGGACGGCATTCATGTTCTGATGTTAAAGAACCTTTCAGCCGACAGTAAACTATTTCTCTTAGGGGGTCTATAACCGTATTTGGCAAGACGGCATTTTTCCTTCCGTTTGGCGCGAAGCCACCATTGTCCCTATACTTAAGCCTGGGAAGGATCGCCAACTACCTTCCAGCTACCGCCCTATCTCCCTCACCAGTTGCCTTTGCAAGGTGCTGGAGCGCATGATCAACGGGCGGTTGACATGGTGGCTTGAGTCTCAGAAACTTTTAGCGAACGCTCAGTGCGGATTTCGTCGCTATCGCTCTACCGTCGACCATCTGGTGTCCCTGTCGACGCATGTTATGAATGGATTTCTGAGAAAGTGTCAAACCGTGGCTGTGTTTTTTGACCTGGAGAAAGCTTATGACACTTGTTGGAGGGGCGGCATTTTACGTACACTTCACGATTGGAATTTCCGCGGTCGTCTTCCCATATTTCTTCGGGAGTTTATGACGGACCGCGTCTTTCGTGTACGTGTGGGCTCGGTTTTATCTCGTCGTTTTATTCAAGAGAACGGAGTACCGCAGGGCTCTGTACTCAGTGTCACACTTTTTGCGATTGCTATCAACCCCATTGTTGATTGTATTCCACCTGGCATTTCATCGTCCCTTTTTGTTGACGATTTCGCTATTTATTGCAGTTCACGGCGGACCTGTCTACTCGAACGCCGTCTCCAGAGCTGTATCGACCGTCTCTACGCCTGGAGTAACGCCAACGGCTTTAATTTCTCCGCCGAGAAATCCGTCTGCATCAACTTCTGGCGCCGGAAGTATTTCTCTCCGCCCTCTCTCCATCTTGGGCCAGGGATACTTCCGTTTGCAGACGAGGCGAAATTTTTGGGGTTGATTTTTGACAGGAAGTTGTGTTGGACCTCGCACGTTTCCTTTTTAAAAGCAAAGTGTGACCGTTCTCTTAATCTTTTACGTGTTTTAAGTGGCACATCCTGGGGAGCTGATCGGACCGTCCTTCTTCGCCTTTATCGCTCTTTGGTCCGATCCAAACTTGATTACGGGTGTATAGTTTATTCGTCGGCACGTCCATCTGTGTTACGTCGTTTGAATCCCATTCATCATCGTGGTATTAGAGTCGCTACAGGGGCCTTTCCAACTAGCCCCGTGCCCAGTCTTTACGCTGAGGCTGCAGAGCCTCCGCTGTCTTTCAGGCGTGAGATGCTCTTATGTAGCTATGCTTGTCGGCTCTCAAGCTTGCCTAACCACCCGTCCTTCGATTTATTTTACGAGGATTCGCTAGATCGACAATATTTCGTTAGCTCCTCTGCATTGCTCCCCCCAGGGGTTCGATTTCGACTGCTACTTCGGCATTTGGACGTTACGCCAGCGCCGGCCCTTACCCGAGGGGAAACGCGTTTTCCTCCATGGTCGCGCGCTGAGGCCCACATCCACCTTGGGCTAACGTCGATGCCGAAAAATGCGACCCCTGCTTCTGTTCTTAGATCCGCCTTTTTAGAACTACAGGCGCAGTTCGGGGACTGTCATTTTATATATACTGATGGGTCTAAGACTGATGTTGGAGTAGGATGTGCCTTTGTTTTTGGTGTACAGAGTTTTACTTTTCGTTTACCTCAACAATGTTCAATTTTTACCGCCGAACTTTTTAGCATTTATCAATCTGTTTTATTCATTCAGCGGCACGACTTACGGCACTGTTTTATTTGTACGGACTCTCTGAGTGCCCTTCAGGCTATTCATGCGCTGTACAATTACCACCCACTCGTACAGCGCATACATGACCTGCTCCACTCGCTCGGTGTCTCTGGCATCAGCGTCTCCTTCATGTGGATTCCAGGTCATGTGGGCATCTCAGGTAACGAGTCTGCCGACGCCGCTGCGAAATCGGCGATTTTATTACCCAGATTTTTTACCTCTGTAGTTCCCTCGTCAGATTCTTGTGCTATTTTACGTCGCCGCATCCTCTCGCGCTGGCGCGATGAGTGGACGGCCCTCCGGGGGAACAAGTTGCGGGAGGTTAAGCCTCTCCCGTTAATCTGGGATACCTCTTCTCGTTCTTCACGTCGGGAGGAGGTACTTTTAGCCCGTTTACGAATTGGACATTGTGTTTTTAGTCATAGGTATTTGCTCATTGGTGACCCCGCACCACTCTGTGGGCAGTGTGACGTGCCCTTAACGGTGCGTCACATTTTAACAGAGTGTCAGGTTTTAGCTGCATTGCGTGCTCGTGTGGGTCTGCCTGTTGGCTTAGCCAACGTTTTGGCAGACGACACGCATGCTGTGGAATGTGTTTTACGTTTTATTCATGACAGTGATTTTAATCTGCGCATTTAATGCGCTGAGCGTCTTTTAGCTTATTACTTTTATTCTGTCAGTTTTTATGGGGACTCTATTCCCCAGTGGACATATGGCGCTCATGTCCCTCGCATTCCATAGTTCTTGACACGTTTTAATCGTTTATTGCCTATGCTTTTAGTGTGTTGGTTTTTTCAGATATTTGTATTGTTATTGTTGTTGTTATTGATTTTATTGTTGTTATCGATTTTATTGTTATTGTTATTCTTGTTGTTATTGTTATCATTATTGTTATTGTTATCTTATTGTTATTTTTAGCCTTTTGGACATCGCGGGTTTACGTCCCGTTTTTTAATTATGCGGTTCTTTTACCTGTTTTTATCTTTTGACTTTATATTTTCTACATTGTAAGGGCGCTGATGACCTCAGCAGTTTAGCGCCCTTAAGCCGCATATCATCATCATCATCATCATCATCATCATCATCAGGTACCTGAAAACAGTTTTTGTATGCCTTCGTCAAAGAACGATGCCGCTTGTAATGAAAGCCAAGTATGCACCTCTTGTTTTCATCATCGTGATCGAAATGTTTTGAAAGCCAAGGAATTTCTTCAGATAAAGTAACAGATGAACTCGCTTGGTGTCAAATCCGGGCTGTTGTGAAACAAGAACATTGTGAAATAAGTCGTGGAGATCCGGTAATGCGTGCGACTCGTATTCGGCAAGTCCCGGTTCGATTCCCGGTGACCGCCCACCCTGACCTGAGTTTTTTCTGTTTTTTCCATGTCCTCAGGTGAATGCTGGAGTGATTTCTTCCAACCCTCAAAATTCCTGTCCCTCAATTCGTTCCATTGATCATTTCATTCATCCTTTACCCTGTTAGATCTGTTTCAAGGTTGGAGGTCTCCGCGATGGTTTTTCGGTGCGGCGTGACAGGGAAAAAGGATGTTCTCTGTGAAACTTTCTCTGTTCCTCAGCTTTCAGCTGGTTGCCGGGGTATCGGACAGTCCCTTGGGAGCGGAGTGTTTGACCCTCTGTTTGGCGACTGTCCGGGCGTCTCAATTTAAAAAACATGTAGGGATCCTGTCATTGCTAAGCCGACACCCTTGGTTCCGAAGCCTGATGTTTCCTCTCACCTCCTCCTTCCTTGTGGGGACATAGGTACAATATCCTCTCCGGGGCAGTGCCGTGTCCTCTCCGATAAAACAACAAACCAATATTTTTCTATGTAAGTGGTAGTTCGGGTGGAGGATTTGTTTAAAAACTTTTGTATCGCAACCTTAGAATATGCTGAACTTAGATATCAGGTTGCATTTAACCGATTTTTCGTTTTTAAGTTACCGTGTTTATAGACTCACCACGTACACAGATCTTTTTCTAAAAATGTTTCTTTTCTGTTAAACCACGGTATCGAATTTTTGGGTGAAGCACAATACTTCTCCTACTTACTATAAGTAAGCAGTAGAGAAGAAAATGTTTTCTTGAACATTGTTTGTGTGTATGTTCTAAGCAGAGGTAGCTTGATGTATATCCATCTATAGTATGTAACCCTTAGAGAAAATAAGAACAAACTTCATCCATGTGAAGGTTTGTCTGGGGTTGCGGAATCGACAAAAGCTGAAAACAAAAGCATACTAGGCATTTATGTATGTTTAAATTATGGACTTCTTACTTGATGTTAAATATTATGAAATCCCCAATGAAACTTACGTTTGTTCCATAAACTTCATTTCCACTCGCGTGTTGCCTTTCCATCTTTTTGGTCCCACACTACATGACACCTCAGGGAGGTTCATCGTAGTGTGATACTCATTCTGTTTCTCCCTCTCCTCCTCTCTAAGACTATTACTGTGTAACGTACTTTTATTTATTTCTCCACAATGCTAGCAATGAAATAATGCGCCCATTCTTAAAAATCCCTGGATGTTACGTTGTTATTATTTTCAGACGGAATCTTCCTTAAGATCAATAAATTATTTCCATGAATGCTGCAAAAGCATTATCTCCTCTCTCAAGTGGATTTATGGAAGGTCTGCAAAACACTCCTGTGCAACTGCTATTGCCTCTTGATTTAATGCAAAGCGCTGACCAGCCGGAGTGAGCTTGAGTATCGGGAACAACTGGAAGTTAGATGAAGCCAAATCTGTGTAGTACAACGCCTATTCCAGCAATTCAGAGCTCAAACCCTTCAAACTTAAATTATAATAGCAATGATCTGGGTAGGTGCTTTTAGTTGAGGACCATTTTTTACTTTCTCTAACAGTACCTAATACGTAAAGGAGATAATGTCTTCAGACCAGAAATTCTATGTTGTGACTTCACCTAATTAAACTGAGTTTTATTTATGCACGCTCTGTAACTACTATTGTTTTTAGCCTCCCATTCTATATTTGGAGTGAAAGACTACAAACTTACCTAAGTGGCCTATTTATGAGGCTTTAGGTTCTTTTAAGTGTCGTAAATCTACGACCGGCTACAGTTCCCTTCTAAAAGAAGCTATGCTAATAATTTTTACGCACGAAAAAAATCCATCGCCCACCGCCGGGTTTGAAACCGCGACCTTGGGAACCAGAGGCTATCATCGTACACCTAGACCATGGAGGGCGACTAAAATTTATGTAAAATTAGTCGATAACTTTTAACAACTAATGAATAAGAACATAAATTATAGTCTGTGGTAATCAAGCCTCAAGTACACGACAGGCGCGTATCTTAACCATTACACCACGGAGAGGGCACCTATAAAGACATGAATATCGTTACGGCTACTGATTGCATTCCACCTCTAATTACAGAAAACATTAAATAAAACAGCTAATTTATCCCCACCGAGCGGGATGACTCAGGCGGCAACGTCTGTGCCCGCATTTGAGAGCTCTTGGGAACGATCCCTGTGAGCGCCCATTACGGCCGGTGGGTTTTTATGGTTCCCCGGGGCGACAGACGAATGCGTGGTTCATCTTATACCACGACTCACTTCTCTCTCATTTCCTGTACCCATCATCTTCCTTGTCATCTGTTTCAGAGTTGTAGGACCAGAGGACGATGTTCGGCAGGTTGCGGCTGGACGATGGCTATCGTCCTGTTTAGTTAGTTCTCTCCTCCGAGTGGGCTCCGCCCTGGGAACGCTAGTGTTGGTGGCTTGTGGGCAGGTGCCAGGTCGGTCAGATGCGTTCTATCTGGAAACATTAGGGACCCTGTCCACGTTTGCATCGCTCGGCATCCAAATCTGGTCGCTCTTCGAGTCTCTCCCTTCATCCCTCCCTCCCAGGGGTTATGTTGGAAGCAAAAAGGGCCGTTACAGCCTACTTGCGGTGCTTCTCCCCAGTTCTGGGAGCCCCTCCATGATACGTGACTTTACCCTAATTTATCCCCAAGCAGTTGTGATTGTGGAAGCTAAATTAACCCCTAAAGGGTGGAAATCATTACCACATTCGTCTTAAATCCTTATTTATTTGCATGTATCAGTGCAAACACTAAAATAAAAAAGCATTATTGAACTCCAAACATTATCAGACTATAGGTGTTCCGTATCATGGTATTACTATACCATTCCTCTGTAGCCGCTGAAAGTTTCACGATTGAATTATGTAGCACTATGTATACATTTTCTGTTTCTATAATATTAGTATAGAATAAAATATTATGGCCTAACACAAACACGGTTATTCTTTCCTCCGAATGGTTCCGTGGACAGACGATAAACATTTGCAGGAAAACGAGTATCGATTGACCTCAAGCGATAAAAATGATATATTGCTTTCTTAGTGAACGACTCATTGTTCTTTTCCTGTCCACATGACAAATGTTTTGAGTTATTGCCACAAAAGAAACGTAATTGTCCGTTAGTTTCAAAATGGATTGAAAATAAAGTTACTGCTAAATGGACTTAGTTTTACACGTTCTTTTCAGTGGTCACAGCAAAGGTGCCCTACCCCACATCAGTTGTGGATCCAGAATTCTATGGGAAGGTTAAACATACGCAATATTGTATTTCCTCCAAAAGCCGACATTAAGCCATTTTAGAAAAATGTGAGTGTATGTGTGTTTGTGTTTCCACTCGGAAATTACTGGCTAATTCGTATGAAACTGCTTATGATTATACATAAGACATATTTTCATGGTAGACCATGAAAGCCCAACCTCTTCCCTTATGAGCTAATGACGTCACATTGTCGCTTCACCCCACCTTCGTTTTGTGTTATGAAGCATTTCTCCTTCACTCACTCTGACAGCGATCGAAATGGAACGTTCTAAGGTAACCGAACGGAGTTTATATTGGCATGAGCACACGTCGTAGCTCCGCGAACAATGCGTGGGGGTAATTCCGCTCTCCCCGGTTTCGCTTAATGTTGGGCATCACTGTGGTGGACTGTATGCTATTATTTACTTTCTTCAAAGAAGGTAGAGAATTCTTCAAAGATGCGAAATTATATTGTCGTAACCTCTTTATACATTGTATGGGAAGGAAGAAGGATCAAATAGCTATGAAAATCACATTCCAGAATCCCAGATTGATATAGATGTATAGGATATAAATAGATACAAAGTGTTACCTGTTTGCCATCGGCGACGCGTCGATCATTTTGTGGCCATCCTACACGAGTGCTCCCTTGCAAGAGAGAGAAGCAACTGACGCTAAGTTCTAACGAACCGGTTTTCCCCACTATTTTAATATCATACGATCTCTGTTACCAACCTACACATAGTACATACACTTCCCAACGAACGAACAAACTTTACCCTAACCAAATGTCACAATATCGCGTATTATTCGGTTTCCTGTTAAACATTGCATAACCAACCCATGTAACTATGGGTTTGTTGCTCATACAGGGTACTCCGAAACTATTCGTTCAAATTAATACAGGTGGTAGAGAACAACAAATGTATTTCGATAACAAACATATGATCCCTGACGGCAATTTCTAATGCTAGGTTCGATTTACACAGAAGATGGTTTAGCACGCTAATTACAGCTGGCATTCACAGCAACTGCTCGAATGCGCGACCATTAGCCTGTATGCACACAGTACATCGTCGGACCATTGATTGTCGTGTCTGTTCAAAGATTCCCACATAACCGCTATGGTATTAGCAGCGAGGGCAATTCTAGCGACGAGGTCTTCTTCTGTTTCCACATACCAGCCGCTTCATATGCCCCCAGAGAAAGAAATCCAGACACGTGAGGACAGGTGACTTGTGTGGCCAGGATACAGGGCCGCCTTGACCAATCCATCGGTTCCCGAAGATTCCTCACGGAAATGCTGAAATGGGCTGGCGCCCCATCGTGCTGGAAGTACAATTTTGGTCTAACATTCAAAGGTACATCCTTCATCATATGTTCCACGAAGATGCGATGCTCCGTTCGTTTAGGCGCTAGTGGAATGTATGGTCCAATCAAGATATCACTGAGAATTCCGTGTTTCCAAGCAGACCTCAGAGCCAGCCGTTCGTACACAGTAGGTTTGAAGATCAGTAACATTCTCAGTTCCCTAACATTACAAGTTGATTTCAGGGATTCTATGTTCTTTATCGAAATATATTTTTTCGGTGTTCTCTATACAGCTGTTTTAAATTAGTTTTATGCATAGTTTTGGATTTAGCATTTTAATAATTTGGTGTATGATTGAGTTTTAGAACATTAAGAGCATTTCTGTGTTATTTTTCCCCAGATAGGTTTTAATATTGCACAAAATTTAACATTTAGTTACAAAAGGATTACCTTGAAGAAATAGTATACAGAAATCAAACCTGAAACGTTTAATCATGAGGAGGATATCTCATACGACTAGGACTACGAACATTAATATATCATAGTTACTTAAAGAAATTTTAGGTAAACGTTTAACTAAATAGGTTGACATTTGAATTAATTAGTACTTAATTGCAGTTTCTAGTAACCTTAATTTTTATTTGTAGTTCCCAAAATCCCGTTTTCAAAACATTCCTTGACGTTCAAGTTTCACTGACGGGAGATATAGGATGAGAGAGCGACGGTTGGAAAATGAGTGAGAGTAGGGGAGGTAATGGTGTAGAGAGAATGAGAGGGAGGGAAAATGTGGAGGAAAAAACTCTTCAGTTAAAATAATAACGCATGAGCAGCTGAGGTTTGTGCCAGTATTTTTGTAAAATATGAGTTCCTTCGTTGCAATATAATGTTATAAATAATAGGGGGTAAGCTGATAACAGGTTACCATAAACACAGAAGATGCAAGTGGGATAAATAAGACAGACTTGTCACCTTTCTGTCACTGTCACTAACTGTACCTTTTTATGCAAATCGTTAAATAATTAAATCATGCTCTGTGCATATACACTCACGCACACAAAAATATATACGCACATAGGCATACAAATCAATATTAAACAAGAATTGTACATAGTAATAATAATAATAATAATAATAATAATAATAATAATAATAATAATAATTTATCAAGAAAGTGTAGGAATATTTAGCAGCCAAGAAATGTAAAAAGCAGATTGTAACTTAGATAAGTAAGGGACGGGCGAGCTAGCTAATTCCAGGTAAAAGATAATTCTAGATAGAGCCCACCTTTCTCCAAGCTAATGAACAAGAAACTTGAAGCAATGAGGAGAAATAGCAAGAGACAGATATAGAAAGAGACATTGAATCCTCTTCCGAACGCGTCACTGGGACACGTATGTGAAAACCTTGTAACAGAATATTTTCATACATAATAAGGTAACGCGGTCTGAGGAACAATTAGAAATGTTATATTTTGAGGCAAGCGTCACTAGACTTGAGGTAAGTCCCAGATATTCACTCTCTTATAGAATCTCGTAGACACACAGTGATACTCTATGGACGACGGATGCACGTGTGTGGATTAGCTTGGGAAGCGTGTGCTCTTAGATTGGGTTCCTAATTATTATTATGGTGGGAATTGTTACAATGGGAAAAGCTAGCCGCCCATAAGTATTTATTTGATAACAAACCACATTTAAGGGAAATGCAGTGTATATTAATGCGCCTCACCTACGAAAACCCTGAGATCAGTGAAATTAGTTAGATAGGTAATGATTAGAAATGGAGAATACAGCAGCCGACGAGCAGCAATAGCCGGAGACAAGAACACTGCAGCAGAGGGCATCAAACAGAGGAACAACGTTTCCCGTTACAAATGATGCACAACGCTTTCCTGCTACATGGTATAGATAGTATTGCATTCCGTCCAAAAATTCGATACCGGTATTTCACCGGAACTACTTGTTATGAGGCTCCCTGAATCCAAAAAGAAAACAATTTAAAAAAAATCTGATGTGTTACACTCACATGAGTTTCTCTACCCTGGTATAAACTATTTTTACAAACGCTTATTCTCCATATGCTTCATGTTAATCGAGATATCGAGATGTTAATCTTATTGCTAATTTTCTTGTAGGTGCACGGGAAATTGCTAGGCTTTAAGCTTTAAGCAAGGCTGTTTCTTAGTAAAAATCTCTTATGGTTTACCAGTTATGCAAAAGTCGTTCACAATGAAGAATACTTTTGGAAACATTCCCAGAAAATTCGAGATATACATTTCATTTGTCATGAAAATATCTTGAACATATGATATTTTAATCAAAATCGTTAGAGCCATTTTTGAGAAAATTACAATTTACGAAAAATGTTCCATGTAAAGGGTAATCTGGGGTGGGGGATTTTTTTTGAAAACCTTCGTGTCGCATCCCTGGAAGATACTGGACCTAAATACCAAGTTTAGTGTTTATCCACTGTTCGTTTCTGAGTTATGCTGTTTACAGACACACACACACACGGAAATGTTTCCAAAAATGCTTTTTTTGGATTCAGGGGGTCTCAAAACATGTATTTCCTGTGCAATCTCGGTATCGAAATTTTGGGTGGAATTACTGTACGTAGTAGAGAAAGTAACAATGTAAATGTAAAACACACAACTTAAAATGCCATACACATTTTGTTTGTAAATTGAAACATTTCCGAAATATTTCTTTTATTTGTTTTTGAATTTTACAATACTTATACTTTCTCTCAAATAGGAATTGTTATTCCTTTTGTTTATATCCTGAACGTGCAAAGATAATGAATTCTCCACATAGCTCTTAAAATATTTGACTATCGCTTAAAGCCCTCTATATTCCGCTTGCACCTACAAGAAAATTAGCAATAAGATAGGAAGGGTAGAATCAGTCGGCTGAAAACGAATTTAACCACGGATCTCCCGGTCTCCGTCCGGTTGCTCTAACCACAAAGCTACCATGGCAACATGTTGTTACTACATTAGATTCCCCAGCTGATTCGCATTTTTTCCGGTAAACCACAAGAAGATCTAAAATTGTACTGAGATGACATACACCAATGACGACTTTAAGTCCCGGGATTCATAGTTTCTACCGCTATTAGGTCAAGTAATGGAATTATGTTCTTCCATACAATCCGATTATTTATTTATTAATGCCAGCGATATTAACTCTAGAAATAAGATAGTTTCTGCGAATGCTTATCTTTATTAACATTATGTAGATGGAGAATAAGCGTTTGTAAAAATGGTTTGTATAAGAGTAAAGAAAGTCACGTGAGTGCAACACGTCAGATTTACTTGTAAATAAATGTATTAATATAGCAACATTACAATTTTTTGAACATTAGTACATCAATAATCGACTATTTATTGTTAAAAAACATGTTACATATTTTAATAAAAATTATTGCTCTGAACCTTAATTTTTTTCATCGGTTGTTAGTGAAACAGACTGAGTCTACACTTTCCATACTTCTGTATTGTTCCTACATTGATTAAACCTGTGGTATAATTGGTTCAAAATATCTTAGCTCATAACTAATGTTTTCTTCTACTCTCTCTAACAATTACGATATATATTAACACTTCTCTAAAAGCCTTCTTCCGTCGTGTAGTGGTTAACATGATAGCCTCTAGTTCACAAGGTCACGGGTTCAAACCCCGCGGAGGGCGATGCATATTTTCGGACGTAAAAATCCGTAGCATGGCTTCCTTCGGAAGAGAAGTAAAGCCGGTTGCCCGGTGTCGTATATTTACGCCACGTAAAAGAACCTCAAGCCTGATAAATAGGGATCGGGTCTTTTACGCCCAATATAGAATGGTACACTAAGGACCTCAACAGTTACAGAGCGTCCATATACACAACTTAATTTAATTTTTAACTTCTCCAAAAAGCGCTTTTAGGATTTAATTTTCGTTTAAGGAAGTCAATGTAATATTCTGAATGTTATAGGCAAATGCTTTGTTATAAAATATATCAGAAATTTTCCAGAAATATATCCAAAATTTCAGATCAAATTCTTTAGTAGTTCCTGATTAAAAACGTTTTGATTTATCTATAGAAAACTCTTGCGGCGTGGCTTTCAAAGTTTTGGAGCCAACAGTTATTTGTACCCCAAACATGTATGTGTCTTACAAACTGATAACATGCCGTCTACTGTTTTAAGTACAATTGTTATACGTTACATTCACGTGACTTTCTCTACCCTCTATAGTTTATTGATGGCATACAAACCTTCTTACAAAAGCTTAGTTTCTTTTCTACCTCATTTTAATCCTTATTACTAATCATTCGTCTGAACAGGCTATGCCTGGTGTCAGCAATGAACAATACACTTACTTCCAGTATCGTTCCATTTTTCCCGCCTGAGTATCTTCACCTATTGTCCGAGTCATTGTCGTAATCGGCTGCATTGTAAAGAAGTTATTTTTTACGTTGTTTGCTCCTACGTATGGAAAGTCAGTTTGAAGATGATGTATTATATTTCAACTGTTGGGGAGCCGAACTTGTAGTAGTTGCAACCGAACGTACAGCCTTCGCCCCAAATGTACTTTCAGGTGGCCTTTGCCCCAAGTTTAAAACAACATTTTAACTTTGTAATTTGACTTTTCTTTACATATTATATATTTATGTTTGCCTGGGCTGCGTCAGTATTATTGTTAGAGACACGAATCTCTTGACGAGGTTGTGAAGTGACAATAATGTAGGCTTACACAGATTTTAATTTTATTTCACTCCTTTTATTAACGCTTGATACGATTTTAAATAACACCTCACTGATATAGAGAGGTGTGAGATTCTTTTTATTAATTAATTACACTTTTTAACACGTAAACTTATTTTTCGCTCACACAAGTACGTATTAAATCTCTCGAGGATGCATAAGCAACGCATCCAGTTATGAGCACTGTCTGCAGGCAACTGACTAGATTTCAACCGTCTAAACTTGTAAATTTCTGTATTTCAAGTCTCTGATTGGCTACGTTTACTCCAATAGAATACCTGCATTTAACTAAAGCTTTTTCTGGTTGTTGATTGGCTATTTTTTATAAGTTATCACTAAAATTACATTATTGCTTTCAAAAATCAGAAATAACATTTAAACTCTCATACTCATTATTGCCTCAAGGTTGCCTCATTGTTAGCAACTTTTAACTTTTTTTCTCAGAGCTCCTACATTATTAAATTACGTAATATATTCACATAACATTATTACATATGGATACAATAATATAAGCATATTATTAATATAATGTTACATAAATTTTACAGATTATTACATACACATATTGCTTCAAGGCGGGCTGTTACTGAATTTACATATTATATAATTAGACTGAAATTATTTAGGTGTTAAAAATACTTCCTCAATTTTCCAGCAGCAGAGTGTACGACATCATCTGAGTGACGAATGTTTGGTGTTAATGTAAGTACGACTACACACACACTTTCATTTCCTCTCGTTTGCAATAGTGTTTCTCTGAAGCTTTGTAGGGTTTATGGGTCATTAAAGCTGGTATTATAAAATGTATCACATTATCTGCGTATTAAGAGTTATTTTGCTTATTATTATTGTCATTTGCATTACTTGTGGTAGAAAATCTGAGAGATAGTCCGGATGAGATAATGAAAATCGTTTTAGAATGCGATGATTACGATGATGTCTTCGAAGATTTTTGCAACGAGACAAATGAGAATATAACGGTTGTCGGTAGAATGAGAGTAAACAAGAGGGAAATACTACCTCAACTGCTGAATACGAAAAACAGGAAGCTTTAAACATCCATGTTCTTCTTTGATGATAGGAGTGGCGTCCAATTACTAAGCTTCCCTATTTTATAAAAAACATTACACAGAGTGGATCATGCTGAATTAATTTTATTTATATTTTACAGCCCTTCTGTTACTTTTCTACATAGCCAACATGTTTTTTCAAGCATTCTAGGGGACGTGACACACGTTTTTCCAAGCCAATGTAGTACCAGGTCGGGTCCTGTGCTCGTAACCAGCTGTTCACTGATTTGACTTCATCATCGGGGTTAAAAGTGCTTACCTTTGAGTTGGAGGCACATATGAAAATCACTTGGGACAAGCTCAGGTGAATATGGAGGATGCGAGAAAACTTCCAAGTTGAATCTTCTGAGCTTCGCTTGGGTCAAGATTCAACTTGGAAGTTTTATCGTATCCTCCGTATTCACCGGAGCTTGCCCCAAGTGATTTTCACATGTTTCTCACACTCAAAGGTAAACACTTTTAACACCGATAAAGTTGCACAGGACCCGACCTGGTACAAGACTGGCTTTGAAAACTTGTCACGTCCCCAAAAATGCTTGAAAAAATACGTTCACTATATAGAAAAGTAGCGGAAGGATTGTACAATATAAATAAAAATTAATTCAATATGAACAATTGTGTGTCATGTTTTTTTTATAAAATATGGAAACTTACTTGTTGGACGACCCTCGTAAAAAGACTTTATTGTCATATAACTGCAAATGTAGTAAGGTGCTTATTCCCTTATCTACAACGCACGTACAACCTAGGATTGATAAAGATACACACAAACCAAATACGGAAATTTGCAATGCTACAATAGGTGCTGTTGACAGTTTTGATCAAATGTATACTGGCATATGTTGTAGTAGGAAAACACGCAGATGGTCACTGTGCATTTTCTACGGAATGCTTAATATGACTTTAGTAAATGGCTATGTACTATACTGTCACAATGTGTGGTAAGAAACAAGAAACCTCAAGAAGGCAGTATTTGCGAAAAATACGAGTATTGAGCTAATGACACCCTGGGCTAACACTTGAAACTGCCGATATTAGGTGATTATTAAAAGTTATGTTCGGCAAAGCTCTATATGTTGATCATTCTGCAAGAAAAGAATAGGAGACTGAAAAATGCATTTACGGCGTATGACCAGGTTCTTCTCTCACTATTGTTCTCCTGCAATGTGTGGTGAACACCAAGAAAAATCGTGCATTGTATGTGATGAGAAAGCCTAAACTGCACTATAACATCTTATAAAATGAACAAAATAATATGTATGACATACACTGTGCTACTATTCACAATAGTATTTATTTATTCTATTTTATTTTACGTCGCTTTAACTCCTTGGTCATATCGCGACGGATCTGTTGGTGGATAACTCTTAGAACGATATGTGATGGACAGATGACCTTCTAGGTCTCATCCCTGTAACCACCCGCTCCGTCACAAGGACCCTAGCGCACAGCTACGAGTCTTCTGTTTCGTGACGTGCAGACGACATTTGGGTGCCGTCCAGTCCAACCGCTGCCCCATATAAAGGCGGACAGTTAGCCTTCTATGTCTCATCCCTATAACCACCTGCTTCATGCCGTGCAGATGGCATTAGGGTGCCGTCCAGTTCAACCCCCGCCCCTACACAGAAAAGCGGACAGTTAGTCTTCTAGGTCTCATCCTTGGAAATGCCATCTTGCTTCGTCACGTGCCCACAGAGACCCCCAGGGCATGGCAGCCGGATCTTCTGCTTCGTGCCGTGCAGATGGCGTTAGGGTGCCGTCCAGTCTAACCGCTTATATTGTCTGTTGATAGGTGGCATATCATTCGCTATTACCATTTATTTTTCATTTTACTATTGTTTTAGACTTAAGATGGAACTTTGGGTAGTCGTATTAAATATCCAATCCGATATTTAACTTGACGACTGAGGAAAACCACAAAAAACCTCGGAGAGATTGTCCGCCCACGGGATTTGAATCCGGGACCTTCACAGTAATATTTGTATTCTCAGAGCAAATAAATGCATAGCATTGTTACATACTGGGTAGATGGCCTAAGAGTTCACATGGAAATTTAATTAGTTTTGAATACCCAACACGTACAATGAGGGGGCGTATACTTACTTGGCTGCGGAGGACCGAAATGTGGTGTGGAGGTTAAGAGGAAGGTGTGGGCTTTTTACTGCACAAAATCCATAACACAAATATGCTCACACATTCTTAGATTTATTTCCCAAACATTTGGCGTTCCTACATTATTAATGGAAGGTGAGAGGAGATGTCCACTGATTCAAAGCCCGACTTACACACGCGGTCCGTTACTCACGGAATCATAACTGAAAGTGACGCTATCCCCACTACTCGTGGCTAGCAAAGCTACCAGCCAAGAGTGATGTAAACAATAATGTGTCTCGATTGACAATGTAAAACAGTAAAATAACCCTCCAAATTATTAATACGCCACAATATGTAAGACTACTATATAGAGTAGTGCAAAAGTGACCTTACGTCACATCTGATGGGGCCACCAAGGGCTTCGCGACATCTGGTGGCGGCGCCGTGTCAAATAGAGGCGATGTCACATCTTACGTCACAATATGTTTTCCTGTACGTGGCAGAGGCGCACGGCTAGTTAACACGTTATGCCAGTCCTACAGTATTCAAGCCTGCTCGGCACGCGATCGCTTGGACTCTGTCCTCTCTGTTACCTCCATTCTCTTGAACATTCTCTCAGACTGCAGATAGAGTTTATGCTAAAGCTAAAGAAAATTAAAGAAAAGAGAAGGGATTTATAGCTGGATGTTTGAGATTAGAAGCAACGCAGCAAGTAAATCTCTAGTTCAGGCTGAATACTGAAGAAGCCCACAAATCAATTCGAACTTGAGATCGCATTGTGATTGTTGCGTTTCTCGGCCGTTTTCCCTTGACGTGGGTTTCCGAGAGTGTTTGTTTCGGCTTCTGTCCACCAGAGGAAAACACAAGGATGGCTTTAAGATGTGAAGCGAGAGATTTCCTGCGAAGAAATTGCAACGAACAAAAACAAAACCCCAAAGCTGTTTCTTATCCTTCAGTTTTGTCAGCAAAGTCCTTGGTAACTTCTGTCTTGGCTTCTCTGAAAAGAAAATGTTGGTGTATGAAAACAGTGTTTATCTCGCCAAAGCCACGAGCAATTTTATAGGATTTTCAAAAGAAGCAAACTGCTCTCAGAAAGCCGTTTGTATTTTATTTTTCAGCTTATTCATTCTTTTTCATACGATTCTTTACTCACTGAAGCTAATGTTACATCAAAGTAATATTTTTCATTCATAAATAAAAATAGAAATATAAACATCACCTGAAGCAAAAATTGGTAAGCATAGGCGCTTCTTGGTTTTCCTTTTGATGTAAATCCTGGCTATATTTAAGGTCTTTATACCAAACCTCAATATTTTTACTTATTATTGAATTTTTTAAGTCATATAGCAGTATTGCATTATAAAGTATCACTTAAAACCACAAGGAGCTATAAACTGCAAGTTTTACACTCTCTACTATCCATTCATAGTAAACATAGGAAGTATTTCATTCCACCCATAATTTCAATACCGAAAATATACAGGGTGGGCCATTTAAGTTAAGACTTTACAATATATCCAAAATGAAGCTTTGTAGAAAGAAATGGGTTAAATAAAATTTGTTTGATATTATGGAGGAAAGTAAATGCCATTAGCCGTGTTTTGTTTGGAGGATGTTATGATGGTCATCTTAGGGTCAATCTTATTGCTAATTTTCTTGTAGATGCAAGGAGAATAAGATAGGCTTTAAGTTGGAGTAAAATATTTTAAGAGGTAGTTGCTATGTGGAGCATGTCCAGGACATAAAGAAACGAATAACAAATTCCAATTTGAGGGAAAAGTATGTTTTGGAAAATTCAAAGAAATAACAAGGAATATCTCGGAAAAGGTTCGCTCCACACACAAATGTATGTCATAAATTGTGTGTTTTAACTAGATCTACATTTTTTGTGTTAAAATTTTGTACACCTAGTTATGCAAAAACCATTCAGAATAAAAGTGCTTTTGGGGTGAAGTAGATAGTTTGCTACGTTATTTGTATCACGCTTTGGGCGTCAATTTGAGAAATTGGTTTGTATTGCAGGAGTTGTATTATATTTCAACTGTGGGGGTGCCGAACTTTAAGTAGTTGCAACCGCACGTATGGTATCCGGTAGCCTTTGCCCCAATTTATTAAAAATACTAACTTTGTAATTTGACTGTTTCTTTAAGTATTAAATATATATGTTTGCCTCGGCTGCATCAGTATTATTGTTAGAGACACGTTTATCTTATTAGGGGTGTGGTGCGACTAAGAAAGTAAGCTTACACGTATTATAATTTTACTTCACTCCATTTATTAATGCTTGACATGATTTAAATAACACTTCACTGATATAGAGAGCTGTGAGATTCTTTTTATTAATTAATTGCACTTTTTAACACGTTAACTTATTTTTCGTCTCCCCTGAATACGTATTAAATCTCTCAAGGAAGCATCTTGCATCCGGTGTCAATCACTGTCTGCAGTAAAACTTGTAAATTTCTTTATTTCAAGTCTCTGCTTGGCTAATCCTACTCCAATAGAATACCTTCATTTACCTAAAGCTTTTTCTGGTTGTTGATTGGGTATTTATAAACTGTCTCAAAATTTATATTATTAATATAATCACAAGTAACATTTAAACTTTCTAATTCATTATTGCCTCAAGGTTACCTCATTGTTAGCAACTTTTGAACTATTTCTCACAGTTCCTAGGTTATTAAATTACGCAATACATCCACATAACATTATTGAACATGTATACAATAATATAAGCATATGCTTGTTACATACACATATTGCTTCAAGGCGGGCTGTTATTGAATTATTTATTATGTAATTAGACTGAGATCATTTTAGTGTTTAAAATACTGCCTCAGGGGACATTATCAGAAAATTCAAAATATACATTTGCTCTGGAAACACCTTAATATTTTAAACAAAATCCTTATAGCCAGTTTTGAAAAATCAAAACTTTCGAAAAAATGGTCCATGTTTTCCAAAAATTTCGTTTTGCATCTTTTAAGGATAATGAACCTAAATACCAAGTTTGGTATTTATCTGACTTTTGGTTTTTGAGTTATGCTATTCACAGACACATACGTGGACCTTTTTCTAATTTATTTAGGTTCAGGGGACCTCAAAACGTGTGTTTCAGGTGATCTCGGCATCGAATTTTTCGGTGAAGTGCAATACTTCCCCTACTTACTATATGTAGTAGAGAAAGTC
The DNA here is from genome assembly GCA_030765065.1 of Deroplatys truncata. Lineage (NCBI taxonomy): Eukaryota > Metazoa > Arthropoda > Insecta > Mantodea > Mantidae > Deroplatys > Deroplatys truncata. The sequence continues at coordinate 165,351,553 of CM060980.1, forward strand.
AAAATTGCGAAGTTCAGTAACATTCAAGGACGTGACACGAAGATTTTCAAGAAAATTCTTCAATCCAAACTACCCTTTACATAGCAAACTTTCGTTGTTTTTTAATTTCTCAGAAGTTCTGTAAATATTCTAATTAAAATGCGGTACGTTAAAGATATTTTACGACAGAGTATATGTTTTCGTTCTCTGGGAATAGCCTTTGAAGTCCTCTTCATTCTGAATGACTTTTCTATAATTGTTAAGCTAGGAGACGCGGACAAAATCTTACCACACAGGAGATGTGGATCCTGCTAAAGAACACAATTTATGTGAAATAAACATTTTATTGGTTGCAACAATTTCCAAGATATACTTTGTAATTCGTTTAAATTTTCGAATACTTATACTTTTCACAAGATGAAAAGTGCTATTGCTATTTTTCCCCCTCTCGAGTCCATTCCAAAGAGAACGGAATTTCCAGTCATCGCATGGCGGCCCGCTCTTTAAACATTTAATTGTCGCTTAAGCCTATCTTATTCTTCTAATCCCTTATAGCTACAAGTATATATGTTCATAATACAGTTTTTATAAATATTTATATCGATTAATATAAAATAGACAGGAGAATAAGTAAGCTTATATAAGAATAGTTTGTTAAAATATCTGATGTGTTACACTCACATGACTTTCTCTACTCTTGTACAAACTATTTTTACAAACGCTTATTCTCCATATGCTTCATGTTAATCGAGATATCGAGATGTTAATCTTATTGCTAATCTTCTTGTAGATGCAAGGGGAACTCGTAGGCTTTAAGCTATAGTCAAATATTTTAAGAGCTGGTCGCTATGTGGAGTATTCCATTCTCTTTGCATTACCAGGACAAAAAAAAATGAATAAGGAATTCCCATTTGAGAAAAAGTATAAGTATTGGAAAATTTAAGGGAATGACAAGCAATTACTCGAAAATGGTTCACTCAACAACAAAAATGTATATGACATAGATTGTGTATTTTAACGCGATCTATATTTTTGTGTAGTAAAATTTTGTTTATCGCTTATGGTTTACCAGTTATGCAGAAGTCGTTCACAATGAAGAATACTTTTGGAGACATTCTCAGAAAATTCGAGATATACATTTCATTTTTCATGAAAATATCTTAAACATATGATATTTTAATGAAAATCGTTAAAGCCATTTTTGAGAAAATTACAATTTTCGAAAAATGTTCCATGTAAAGCGTAATCTGGGGTGGGAGATTTTCTTGAAAACCTTCGTGTCGCATCTCTGGAAGATACTGAACCTAAATACCAGGTTTGGTGTGTATCCGACTGTTCGTTTCTGAGTTATGCTGTTCACAGACACACGGACATGTTTCCAAAAATGCTTTTTTGGATTCAGGGGGTCTCAAAACATGTATTTCCGGTGCAATCTCGGTATAGAATTTTTGGGTGGAATACAATACTTCCCCTACTTACTATATATAGTAGAGAAAGTAAAAAAATGGTAACACAATCAAGTGAATATAACACACCAGAGGTTTCTATTGAAGTTGTTTTGTAGCCCCACTGTTCGAAGACAAAGTTGAGATGGTTATTGCTACCGCACGTATGATACAAAGTTCCCGGTGGCCTTCGCCCCATGTTCAGTTTTCCGGTGGCCTTCGCCCCCACGTTTAAAAATCAACTACGCATTTTTAATGTTTATTTAAATATTATGTATCTAAGCCTCGGCTGCGTTAGTAGTAATTTTTAGAACACGTATCTCTTAGCAGGGGTGATACGGTTAAGGAATGAAGGCTTACACAAATTATAACGGTATTTAACTTCGTTTTATTAATCCTTCAGACGATTAAATAACACTTCACTGATATATCCTGCTGTAGAATTGTTACTTATACTTTTTAACGCGTAAACTTTATATTATTCACGCCGTAATGAAATTTTTTGTCTCACACTGCATACGTACCGAGCGAACTGCTCGGGAACGCTGTCTTCTAGCGTCTAGCGTCTACCACCTAAATTTGTACATTTATTCTATTTTAAGTCTCTGATTGGCTAATCCTACTCCAATAGAATACTTTTATTTAACTTAAGCTTTTACTAGTTGTTGATTGGTTATTTATAAACTGTTTTAAATATTACATTATTGTTCCAAGAATTATTAGTAGCATTATTAAATCTTCTAATTTATTGTTGTCTCAAAGCTACCTCATTGTTCCATCATTCCGGCTTCTACATTGTAATTCTGTTTACTTGGAAGGTAGCTTGCTTCAATTCTCACAGCTCCTATATTGTTAAATTACGTAATACTACATTTTATATATTATATTATACATATTTAACTTTTAGGGCGGGTTGTTGTTAAATTTTATATTATATAATTAGACTGATATTATTTGTTATAAATTCTGCCACACTATTTGCTTAATACTCCTTAATGCGCGGTTTCATTTTGTACATTTAGCGTTGAGCGACATCCTACTTACTTATTTAGCCCGCTTATACTCCTGGTATGTAGAGCTTACACTCCCTAGGACTTACAACCGTGCCTAGGGTCAGAGGCCTGTAGATGAGCAGACGAGCATTGAATCAGATAATGAAGAATTTGGAACGAGAGATCTGCCCGTAGAGATGAGAGTGAGGGAAGATGATATGTAATGAAGGTGAAATAGATGAGAGTAAAGGTGATGATTTAGCAATTGGTGAAATAAATTGTGTGTGAAACCAGAAATCCCACCCAGACGCCGCTTCGTCCACCACAAATCCCCCAGACGGTTCCCTGACATCGATCCCAAGTCACCTTGGTGGGAGACGAGCGGTCTAACTACTTAGCCACGACGCCGATTGAGGTGAAATCTCCGGCAATAAATTGATGACACGTAGTACCACACACATCGTTCAATTATCAACTGACGTTTCTAGCGTTGGAGGCGCCCATAGCTGAAAGTCCTGAACCTTCAACTTCATTTATATACTGCGTCTTTTGCGCTCAGAGCCTTTTAAAGCTTCAACGCGTGACCGTTTAAATTCCCAAGAGTACACGGCCTAAGGGCCTGTAATTGCTTCCAATGCCTTTTACTCCACTTTTTCTTACACTTTTGCGCATTAAAAATGTTCCATACGATGTAGTTTGTAGCCAATCTTGTTCAAATTTTCAACAGAAGCTGAGAGAGAGCAAACTTCAAAGCACTGTCATATGGTTTTTACTATACTTTTAAATTGCTCAGGATACTACATAATTAATTGTACCACTGATAATAACTAATTAAAAAGGTTAGATTTAAACTTTAAACATTTTTCTGAAACAACCATGGGAGGGAAAATAATTCTACAGGATATTTCAAAAATAGAGAGCATAATTTCAGGAATGCACTCCCCATATGTAGTCAATTAAAAAGTCCATTAAAAAGTCTATTGGTTTCTGAGTTAAGGCATTCGAAACAGTTATGTTCACCGCAACGTGAACTACCGCAGGTAGTTCTTTACAGAAGATGTTCAAAGTATGCACCTCCTGCTTAAATGCAGGCCTCACATCGACGTCTCATGGTCGTGCAAATACGACCCCAATTTCCAGGAGTATTGCGTATTTCCTCACAACCTACCACAATTCAATTCTGAAGGAATTCCATGTCAGGCACTGGAAATGAATACACCAACGCTTTTAAATGGCCCCACAAGCATAAATCGACAGTGTTCAAATCAGGCGAGCGTAGTGGCCAAGAAATTGGGCCACCTCTGCCTATCCATCGATCAAGAAAGCTTCGATCCAAATACCGGCGTGTCTGTTTACAAGTACATGGGGTCCAAATAATCGATTACCAATGATACCAGCCCGCATGTTGAGAGTGAATCGCAGTTGGTGATGAGATGGAACAACTACATGTGGATTTTCATATGCCCATACATGTGATTGTGGAGATTTGTAATGCCTTCTTTTGTGAACTGCACTTATCAGTAAATAATACTAAGGTAGGAAAGTTCGGATTTGTACCACACTGCTGCACGAACCACTGGCGGAACATCAATCAAGCAGGACAATCTGCTGGTGTCACGACCTGTACAGCTGCAAATGATAAGGATACCAACTGTTGCGCTCCAGTTGTATGAGGAACATTCACTTGCAGTGCTAACCCTGGTATAGGTACTGATAGGAGTCCATAATCTCCTCTACATCTGGAGTTGCATGTCCCCGCCCCAAACCAGGAGATGTAAACTTCGCATGAGAACGCAGGCGGCGATGGAGACGTTCAAACGTCTTTAGATCTGGACATCTTCACTATGGGTACCTCTCTTGATACAAAGGACGAGCATTGCCGTCGCCTTACCGTACATGAAGTTCATTTCTGCCAGCTGCTGGTTTGAGTACATGTCACCGTATCGAACACGAAACACAACATTCTATTTACCCTTCAGGTCGGAATGAACTGTCAGATGTCCTGTTAATATCACGACAACTACCCGGTGAATATCACTGTATTGAAGGCAGAACTCAGAAGCCAGCTAATTCCGGGCACGTGTTGTAATGGACTTTTTTGTTGTCTACATATGGGGAATGCATAACTTTATGCGTTCTATTTATGAAACCACTTGTATATTGCAGCTTTGTGTATTAGTATTTAAATAATTTGGTACTAGTTACATTTTTTCAAAATTGTAATGTCTGTATATTATAAAACACTACATAATACAGGTATTTTCTAAAAGATTATTAGATATTTGCATGAAATTGAAAACGCAATTATAATTGCGGTAGAGCATAATATGCCAAAGCTTTGGGAGCATTAGGATAAAGACTACAAAATTAAAAGCTTCAACTGCGTGTACCCTTAAGTGGACGGTCATACTGAAAATCTATGATGCTTTACAGAAAAAATTTATTTCAGGCAATGTTAGCATTATAATAGTATATTATGCAACAAGACTGTAATCATAGAATTAAGTCACAGGTATGTTTATGAAATGAACGTCTTAAATGTCATTATATTCTAGTTGCATAGAGTTCTTTTTGTCAACTAAAATATAGTTTCATAACTTTTGAGTTTCTACAAAATATCTTACCTTATTGTGTGTAATCAAATACTGATCGGAAAGCAGTACTGATGACAGGACTTTAAGCGTGTCTGGCCTACGTATGACTCGCCGCAATCACATGTGATTTTGTATACACCTGAGTTGAGGAGTGGCGAAATTTTATCTTTAGCTGGGCGTGTAAATGATCTTAGATTTTTAATTAAAATATATATTGTTATTTTTTGACGATGTAGCAATTTTGAAATTCTGTCACACCATCTACGTGTAGAATAAAGCTACAAATTTCGTTTCCGTTATGTGCATCGCTATTTCCTTTTTCCTCACTTGTATTCTTGTTCTTTTTATTTTGAAAGGTTTTGATTAAATGAATCGAATAATCATTAGGAGCACGAGTAGGAGGCACTTCATTTTAGAGTGTAAATATGAGCACAAGCAACAGTCCGTTGGCAGTGCCGAGAAGAATTTCTCAACATGGAGGGCGAAACGTTGGCTATTTTATCAAACGTGGCGCGGCCGTCACCGGAAGGCAGTTATTATGGACAACGGCCGTGGAAGCCAGCAATTTTATTTAACACCGTATTATTGATTTTTTTACAGGTAACATGAATCAACACATATCGAAAAAATCTTATGTGTTACACTCACATGACTTTGTTTCTCTACTCTTGTACAAACCATTTTTACAAACGCTTATTCTCCATATGCTTCACGTTAATCGAGATGTTAATCTTATTGCTAATTTCTTGTAGGTGCAAGGGGAATAGTAGGCTTTAAAAGCTGGTTTCTATGTAGAGCATTCCATTCTATTTGCATATGCAGGACATAAAAAATGAATAACTAATTTATATAACTTATATTTAACCAATGGATTTAAATTTTCTTATTTATGTCATATACATTTTTGTTGTTGAGTGAACCCTTTTCGAGATATTGCTTGTTATTCCCTTAAATTTTCGAATAATTATAGTTTTTCTCAAATTCGTTATTCATTTTTTTTGTCCTGGCAATACAAAGAGAATGGAATACTCCACATAGCAACGAGCTCTTAAAATATTTGACTATCGCTTAAAACCTACCATATTCCCCTTGCATCTACAAGAAAATTAGTAATAAGATTGACATCTCGATATCTCGATTAACATGAAGCATATGGAGAATAAGCGTTTGTAAAAATACTTTGTACAAGAGTAGAGAAAGTCATGTGAGTGTAACACGTCAGATTATTTTTATATGGCTTCTACAAACTATTCTTATGTAAAAGTTATTATTCTCTCCGCTTCATGTTAATCGGGATAAATCTTTGCTAAAACAGACCCTTACACATCTCATTCAAGGTAAAGCGGGGTGATACAGTAAACCGAGTCTATAGTCATATATTCAAATGCCTGGTCACTATATGCTGGCTTAAAAATTCCATACTCTTTCCATGACAATTGAAAAGTCAGAGCACTTTTAAGAAAATTAACATGTTAAAAATTCGAACCAATGATAACCGATATTTCGGTAATGGCTGATACCATAAAAGGGCATTGGAAATGAAATCTGTGTTTTACGAAATCTACGTTTTTGTGTATCCCTTATGGTTTACCAGTGTTACTTCCAAATGAAGAGGCTTCTGGCTATTCCCAGAAAATTCAAGATAGGTATATGTTTATTTGATATGTGATGTTAAAGATATTGTATTTTAATCAAAATCATGAGCCATGTTTGAGAATTTGTGTAAACTTTCTTGAAATTTTCGTGTCGCATTACTGGAAGTTTACTTATTTATTTACTAACTTAGTCCGCCTACCTGGGCTTACACCCCTAGGACTTACAACCCTACCTAGTCAGAGACCTGCCGTGGAGCAGACGAACATTTAATTGGAGAATGAAGAATGCCAAACGGGGTATAGGCTTGTAGCCAGGTGTGAAATTGAGGAAGATGATTGGTGGAATGAACGGTGGGGGAAACCGGAGAACCCGAAGAAAACCCTCCCAGACACCGCTTCGTCTACCACAAATCCCACATGTGCGTCCCTGGGATCGAAACCGTTACCTCGGTGGGAGGCAAGCGGTCTAATGACTCGGCCACGGCACATCCATCACTGGAAAATGTTAAACTTAAATATACATTTGCTATTTATGGGACATTTCTTTTAGGGTTATGCTGTGTACAGGCTCACTATGCAGAGATATCTCTAAAAATGCTTTTATTTCTTGAATTCAGGAAGTCTCGAAACGTGTATTTTGCACTGAAATCTAGTTATAGATATATTGGAGTGTTTCAAATAATTCATTTATTTACCACAGGTAAGTAGGAGAGAAAGAAACAATGTCTTATTTTGTCATATAAGGGAAAAACGTGTATTTCTAATGACATTTAGATATCCAATTTTTGGGTGGAGTGAGACAGCTTTTCTAGCAACTAGGTACAAGAAAAAACCCTGCCGATGTTTTTGATTAAGTGCTTTCCATTCTTGAATGCTGGCAAAATCTCATCATTTGTGTTCCGCGCCTGCCTTAGGTGAGCTATCCTCTTATTGGTTTTGATGGTAATTTATTTTCCGTAATGCTATACAAAATTCTCACAAATTTTAATATATTACTTTGAGTTGCTATTTTTTCTTTCTTTGATTCATCATGCATTTTAACACCGTGGTTATTTATGCATGGTGGGTCATAACAAATTCATAATGCTTTATTTTTCTAACCCATTTTTCTCTTACTCTCCCCATATATTCTCCTATGCTTTTTATATGCATCTCAGTAGATATAAAGGGTATGTTTGAGTACAGAGAGAGATGCCGACAAGCTATAAGGTTCTTTGTTCTACGCCGACAAGCCCCGCCCCCTCCCTTTGAGGGCTTACATGCCGCCAGGTCTCGTGTCGTTAAGCCCCGCCCCCTCTCGCTTTGTGTGCTTACCTAATGCCGACAGTGTCTGTGCCGACAGGTCCTACCCCCTCCCCCATGCGTTCTACTGTGGCGTCCTGACTTGAGGGATTTGTTTTCTCGAGGCCTGCCGCCCCTCGGCAAATTAATTAGGTAATGTTCGTCAAACATTTTTTTTCTGACTACTAAGGTCTGCACATTGCATACTCGAGCAATTAAGTTTTTTGAATAATGAATTGTTGACTCGAGCGTGAGTATAAGTAGTCTGCTCACGGGAACAGTCTGTCATGTAATGAAACACTGCAGCCTTCTTCTATCTGGGGGAAAGCGCTTGTCCATTAGCTGACAATGTTAGACGCTTTCACCACATTAATAGACTTTTAAGTTTACATTCCGGATCTGTTTACATACATTAGCGAACAACCTACTTCTGCCTGGTGGTAACGGTGACCTCCTTTAGCTGACAACGTTAGACGCTTTCACCACATTAGCGAACAATGTCAGTAATTGTTTTCCTAAGTGCTCTACACAACTCTCAACACTTCAGCTTTAGCGGGGGAAATGATATAAAAAGCAGGAGCTTCTCCAATGAGTTCCAAGTTGACCGGGATGGCTGGGTTCGAATTACAAATTCAGCTTCTAATAACTCAGAGACTAATTACGATAAAGACGTCACATAAAGTTTATTACATTAATGTCATTAGGTAGTTTCTTGTGAATGTATATTTGGGTACATGCTGTCCAGGGTTCGAATACCGATAAAATGTAATTTAATTATCAATTTAATAACTCCTAAACTAATTAAGATAAAGACGCCAAATAAACTTTATTGCGTTTATGTTATTAGTTAGTATCTTGTGGATGTATATTTGGGTACCTGGGTTCAATCCTCAATTTTTTAAATCGTCATTATCTCAGAAACTAAGAGAAGTAGAGGAGTGGACCAGGACCAAAGCATAATTGATAGCTCCTATGATGGGTAATTAATACTGTATATACTTTTCAATCAGTTGTCCTTATTTCGAATCCCGATCTTTCAATCACATACTTATTTTTCTCTATACTCTAGAATATATCACTTAGATTGATGCTGTAACTGCATACAGCACCTTTAAGCATAACAAACTAATATTGTAAATAATTTTTTTCTGGTGACCAGGGTTCGAATACCTATAAAATATAATTTAATTATAAATTTAATAACTCCTAAACTAATTAAGATAAAGTCGCCAAATAAACTTTATTGCGTTTATGTTATTAGGTAGTATCTTGTGGATGTATACTTATGTAGGTGGTGTTCTGGGTTCGATCCTAATTTTTAAATCGTCATTATCTCAGAAACTAAGAGAGGTAGAGGAGTTGACCAAAGCATGATTAATAGCTCTTGTGATGGGTAATTATTACTGTATATAATTTTCAATCAGTTGTCCTTATTTCGAATCCCGATCTTTCAATCACTTACTTATTTTATTCTCTATACTCTAGAATATATCACTTAGATTGTTGCTGTAACTGCATACAGCACCTTTAAACATATCAAACTAATATTGTAAATAATTTTGTTTCTGGTCTCCAGGGTTCGAATACTGATAAAATGTAATTTAATTATAAATTCAATAACTCCTAAACTAATCAAGATAAAGACACCAAATAAACTTTATTGCCTTTACGTTATTAGTTAGTATCTTGTGGATGTATATTTGGGTACCGGGTGTTCTGGGTTCAATCCTTAATTTTTTAAATCGTCATTATCTAGGAAACTAAGAAAGCTACAGGGATGGACCAAAGCATGATTGATAGCTCCTTTGATGGGTAATTAATACTGTATATAATTTTCAATCAGTTGTTCTTATTTCGGTTCCCGATCTTTCAATCACTTACTTATTTTTTCTCTATACTCTAGAATATATCACTTAGATTGATGCTGTAACTGCATACAACACCCTTAAACATATCAAACTAATATTGTAAATAATTTTGTTTCTGGTGTCCAGGGTTCGAATACCGATAAAATGTAATTTAATTATAAATTTAATAACTCCTAAACTAATTAAGATAAAGTCGCCAAATAAACTTTATTGCGTTTATGTTATTAGGTAGTATCTTGGGGATGTACACTTGGGTAGCTGGTGTTCTGGGTTTGATCCTAATTTTTAAATCACCATTATCTCGGAAACTAAGAAAGCTAGAGGGATGCACCAAAGCATGATTGGTAGCTCCAATGATGTGTAATTAATACTGTATATAATTTTCAATCAGTTGTCCTTATTTCGAATCCCGATCTTTCAATCACTTACTTATTTTTCTCTGTACTCTAGAATATATCACTTAGATTGTAGCTATAACTGCATACAGCACCTTTAAACATATCAAACTAATATTGTAAATAATTTTGTTTCTGGTGTCCAGGGTTCGAATACCGATAAAATGTAATTTAATTATAAATTTAATAACTCCTAAACTAATTAAGATAAAGACGTCAAATAAACCTTATTGCGTGGATGTATATTTGGGTACCTGATGTTCTGGGTTCAATCCTTAATTTTTTAAATCATCATTATCTCAGAAACTAAGAGAGGTAGAGGAGTGGACCAAAGCATGATTGATAGCTCCTATGATGGGTAATTAATACTGTATATAATTTTCAATCAGTTGTTCTTATTTCGTATCCCGATCTTTCAATCACTTACTTATTTTTTCTCTATACTCTAGAATATATCACTTAGATTGATGCTGTAACTGCATACAACACCCTTAAACATATCAAACTAATATTGTAAATAATTTTGTTTCTGGTGTCCAGGGTTCGAATACCGATAAAATGTAATTTAATTATAAATTTAATAACTCCTAAACTAATTAAGATAAAGTCGCCAAATAAACTTTATTGCGTTTATGTTATTAGGTAGTATCTTGGGGATGTACACTTGGGTAGCTGGTGTTCTGGGTTTGATCCTAATTTTTAAATCACCATTATCTCGGAAACTAAGAAAGCTAGAGGGATGCACCAAAGCATGATTGGTAGCCCCAATGATGTGTAATTAATACTGTATATAATTTTCAATCAGTTGTCCTTATTTCGAATCCCGATCTTTCAATCACTTACTTATTTTTCTCTGTACTCTAGAATATATCACTTAGATTGTAGCTATAACTGCATACAGCACCTTTAAACATATCAAACTAATATTGTAAATAATTTTGTTTCTGGTGTCCAGGGTTCGAATACCGATAAAATGTAATTTAATTATAAATTTAATAACTCCTAAACTAATTAAGATAAAGACGTCAAATAAACCTTATTGCGTGGATGTATATTTGGGTACCTGATGTTCTGGGTTCAATCCTTAATTTTTTAAATCATCATTATCTCAGAAACTAAGAGAGGTAGAGGAGTGGACCAAAGCATGATTGATAGCACCTATGATGGGTAATTAATACTGTATATAATTTTCAATCAGTTGTCCTTATTTCGAATCCCGATCTTTCAATCACTTACTTATTTTTCTCTGTACTCTAGAATATATCACTTAGATTGATGCTGTAACTGCATACAGCACCTTTTAACATATCAAACTAATATTGTAAATAATTTTGTTTCTGGTGTCCTGGGTTCGAATACCGATAAAATGTAATTTAATTATAAATTTAATAACTCCTAAACTAATTACGATAAAGACGCCAAATAAACTTTTTTGCGTTTATGTTATTAGATAGTAACTAGTAGATGTGTAATTAGATACCTGACGTTCTGGGTTCGATCATACTTTTTAAATCACCATTATCTCAGAAACTAAGAGAGCTAGAGGAGTGGACCAAAGCATGATTGATAAGTTCTATACTCGGTGATTAATGCTGTATATAATTGCCAATCAGTTGTGCTTGATTCGATTCCCATCTTTTAATGACTTCCTTAATTTTCCTCTGTACACTAGAATATATCACTTAGATCGATGATGTACCTGCATACAGCTTTGTTTAACATGTTGAGCTAATATCATAAATTATTTTGTTCCTGGTGTTCTGGGTTCGAATACCGATTCAATGAAATTTATTTACAAATTTAATAACGCGTAATCTAATTTAGATAGACATGTCAAGTTAAACGCAAACAGAGTATCTAGTCCTTAGATATTGTTATCATGACAAATATTACTTTAAAGTACTCAGATCGAGTCCCGAAGGGATGATTTCGTATATCTTCAAGCCTAGGGATCATATCAGGTTCTAATAAAGATTAAATGCTTGATGCTGATGCGGGGAGCTAAAATACATTTATTAACAGTATTACCCGGTTCGATTTAGAAGCTTAGAATCTGTGTAACTATGGAAAAATTGCCTTTCTCGTGATTGTAGTGAAATGTAATGGGCTTTCTGTGAGAAGGTGGAAAGGAAGAATTGAAAAGGGAATGAAAACATGAGATAATGTAGTATATACATACATTTAACTAAATAAGGAGGAAAATCTTCTCGTTACCTTTTAAGCTATTACTTTAAGTATTGTGATAATACAGATGGAATTAACCTTGGTACAATAGGTGGGGGTGGTGGTGGTTTTAGGCTTTGAATTTGAAATATATGTCTGAATGAGCGTGGGAGAATTCTTCTCTTGCTGGTGTGACAACATAAGCAGGTAGTTATGAGACGAGTTTAAACGTGTTTGATGCTGTCAGACATCATGTCTCTAGGTGTGACGTCATAAACATCCTGCTTCTGGGCGTGAGATTATATGGCTGAGATTAATACACGTTGAGTGATCATATACAGCTGGTTATGGAGAGAGTTTATGATTGATCTAAAAGGTTCGTGCTCCCTCTATAAATATGTTATAGGGGAAAGGATGCTCTCCTGAAACATTAGGTCTCTAGACAGAAATTGTTCACAGAGACGGTGACGTCAGGATGGATGAGTGCATCTTATATATGAGAGGTAGAGGAATATGAGGAGAAGTGCTAGGCTAGTCAGGGTTTGAGGTGTGGAATATGCGTTTATATGGGAAAGATAGGGGAAACGTGTACAGATAATAGGCCAGACAGATGCTGAAGGACGGGAATATAGGCTTATACGGGAGAGATAAGGAAATACAAGGAGAGTTGCTAGACTAGACTGATGCTGAAGGAGGAGAGGATACGCTTTATACGGAAGAGATAGGGAATACGAGGAGAGGTACTAGAAGGGTAGAATATAGCGTTTTTATATAGGAGAGCTAGCAAACCGAGGAGAGGTATTAGGCGGTAAGGCTTGAATGACAGAGTATGCGTTTATATGGAGAGACGAGGAAAATGAAGGTAGGTGCTAGGTTGAGAGAGTCTTCAAGGAGGAAACTGCATTTATATGAGAGCGTTAGGGAATACGATGAGAGGTGCTACTCTAGAGAGGGTTGAGGAGTAGAGTATACGTTTATATGGGAGAAATATGGAAAACGGTAGAGATACAAGGGTAGACAGTGGTTGAAGGAGTAGGAATGTAGGTTTATACGGTAATATAGAGAGTAATTCGATTATAAAACTTTCCTCATCCAGCATTACAACACTTTTATATACTTATTTTCTAAACCTTACAAACTTTATATATGTTAAACACTAGTGCGCGAAACGGAGAGGGACAAACTGTATATCAGGACGACGGAGGGAATTGCGATCAATGCATAGCAGGGGGAAAGGATACTCTCTTGAAACATTAGTCATCTAGACAACTATTGTTCACGGAGCCCGTAGACGCCAGGTTGAGTGGGACAGACCTCAGGTTCAAATCTTTAAGGGTACGGACCCCCGCCTTTTGCCTGTCATGTATACTAAACCATCCTAACAGCGTAACATTACGTTACAACGACACGTAACCAGAACATGGTGAGTGCGAGCATGGAAAAAAGGATGCTCTCTGGGAACATTCGTGAAAAGGGATGCTCTCTGGAAACAGTCGCCATCCGCACAACGGATTGTCCCTAACATTTCCAGATTTCGGACCGTTCAACATCGTGACGCGCTTCTGCCATCTACATTTCGACGATATTTTACCTCCTGAATTAAAGTTTGGTGATCTGTATAGACCTGTACAACATGCATTACGCTATGTAACAGACTCATCACGCTATGTAACAACATGATGACGCTATGTAACATGATCACGCTATGTAACAACCTGATCACGCTATGTAACATGTTCACGCTATGTAACAACATGATCACGCTTTGTAACAACCTGATCACGCTATGTAACAACCTGATCACGCTATGTAACAATATGATCACGCTATGTAACAACATGATCACGCTATGTAACAACCTGATCACGCTATGTAACAACATGTTCACACTATGTAACAACATGTTCACGCTATGTAACAACCTGATCACGCTACGTAGCATGCATTACGCTATGTAACAACATGATCACGCTATGTAACAACATGATCACGCTATGTAACATGATCACCCTATGTAACCTGATCACGCTATGTAACAACATGTTCACGCTATGTAACAACATGTTCACGCTATGTAAAACCTGATCACGCTATGTAAAAACATGATCACGCTATGTAACAACATGATCACGCTATGTAACAACCTGATCACGGTATGTAACAACATGTTCACGGTATGTAACAACATGATTACACTATGTAACAACCTGATCACGCTATGTAACAACATGATCACCTTATGTAACAACATGATCACGCTATGTAACAACATGATCACGCTATGTAACAAGATGATCACGCTATGTAACAACATGATTACGCTATGTAACAACATGATCACGCTATGTAACAACCTGAGCACGCTATGTAACAACACGATCACGCTATGTAACAACATTATCACGCTATGTAACAACATGTTCACGCTATGTAACATGTTCACACTATGTAACAACATGATCACGCTATGTAACAACATGATCACGCTATGTAACAACATGATCACGCTATGTAACAACATGATTACGCTATGTAACAACATGATTACGCTATATTACAACATGATCACGCTATGTAACAACCTGAGCACGCTATGTAACAACACGATCACGCTATGTAACAACACGATCATGCTATGTAACATGTTCACGTTATGTAACAACATGTTCACGCTATGTAACAACATGATCACGCTATGTAACAACATGATCACGTTATGTAACAACATGATCACGCTATGTAACATGATCACGCTATGTAACAATCTGAGCACGCTATGTAACAACACGATACGCTATGTAACAACACGATCACGCTATGTAACAACACGATCACGCTATGTAACAACATGATCACGCTATGTAACAACATGATCACGTTATGTAACAACCTGATCACGCTATGTAACAACCTGATCACGCTATGTAACAACATAATCACGCTATGTAACAACATGATTACGCTATGTAACAACATGATTACGCTATGTAACAACATGATCACGCTATGTAACAACCTGAGCACGCTATGTAACAACACGATCACGCTATGTAACAACACGATCACGCTATGTAACAACATGTTCTTGCTATGTAACAACATGATCACGCTATGTAACAACATGTTCACGCTATGTAACAACATGATCACGCTATGTAACAACATGATCACGCTATGTAACAACCTGATCATGCTATCTAACAACATGATCACGCTATGTAACAACCTGAGCAAGCTATGTAACAACATGATCACGCTATGTAACAACACGATCACGCTATGTAACATCACGATCACGCTATGTAACAACATGATTACGCTATGTAACAACATGATCACGCTATGTAACAACATGATTACGCTATGTAACAACATGTTCACGCTATGTAACAACATGATCACGCTATGTAACAACATGATCACGCTATGTAACTACCTGATCACGCTATGTAACAACATGATCACGCTATGTAACAACCCGATCACGCTATGTAACAACATGATCACGCTATGTAACAATCTGATCACGCTATGTAACAATCTGATCACGCTATGTAACAACATGATCACGCTATGTAAATAGGGTGGACCATTTAAGTTGAGGCTATACAATATATCCACAACTAAGCGTTGTAGAAAGAAATGTCTTTAATAAAACTTGCTTGATATTATGGCGAAAGTAAATGCCGCTAGTCGTATTTTGTTTGCAGGACGTTATGAGGGTCATTTTGGGTCAATTTATTTTTTTTAAATGGGAACCTACAATTAGAATCAATCTAAAAAGACCCTGAAATGACCATCACAACGTCCCTCAAACAAAATACGACTAGCGGCATTTACTTTCGTCATATTATCAAGCAAGTTTTATAAAAGACATTTCATTCTACAACGCTTAGTTTTGGATATATTGTATAGCCTCAACTTAAATGGTCCATCCTATTTACATAGCGTGATCGGGTTGTTACATAGCGTGATCATGTTGTTACATAGCGTGATCGGGTTGTTACATAGCGTGATCATGTTGTTACATAGCGTGATCAGGTTGTTACATAGCGTGATCATGTTGTTACATAGCGTGCTCAGATTGTTACATAGCGTGATCATGTTGTTACATAGCGTGATCAGGTTGTTACATAGCGTGATCATGTTACATAGCGTGATCATGTTGTTACATAGCGTGAACATGTTGTTACATTGCGTAATCATGTTGTTACATAGCGTAATCATGTTGTTACATAGCGTGATCGTGTTGTTACATAGCGTGATCGTGATGTTACATAACGTGATCGTTTTGTTACATAGCGTGATCATGTTGTTACATAGCGTGATCGTGGTGTTACATAGCGTGATCATGTTGTTACATAGCGTGCTCAGGTTGTTACATAGCGTGATCATGTTGTTACATAAAATGATCAGGTTGTTACATATCGTGATCATGTTGTTACATAGCGTGATCATGTTGTTACATAGCGTGATCATGTTTACATAGCGTGAACATGTTGTTACATAGCGTGATCGTGTTGTTACATAGCGTGATCGTGTTGTTACATAGCGTGCTCATGTTGTTACATAGCGTGATCATGTTGTTACATAGCGTAATCATGTTGTTACATAGCGTAATCATGTTGTTACATAGCGTAATCATATTGTTACATAGCGTGATCAGGTTGTTACATAGCGTGATCAGGTTGTTACATAGCGTGATCAGGTTGTTACATAGCGTGATCATGTTGTTACATAGCGTGAACATGTTGTTACATAGCGTGAACATGTTACACAGCGTGATCGTGTTGTTACATAGCGTGATCGTGTTGTTACATAGCGTGCTCAGGTTGTTACATAGCGTATTCATGTTGTTACATAGCGTGAACATGTTGTTACATAGCGTGAACGTGTTGTTACATAGCGTGATCGTGTTGCTGCATAGCGTGATCGTGTTGTAACATAGCGTGCTCAGGTTGTTACATAGCGTGATCAAGTTGTTACATAGCGTCATCATGTTCTTACATAGCGTGATCATGTTGTTACATAGCGTGATCATGTTGTTACATAGCGTGTTGGGGTTGTTACACAGCGTGATCAGGTTGTTACATAGTGTGATCATGTTGTTACCGGCCGTGAACATGTTGTTACATACCGTGATCAGGTTGTTGCATAGCGTGATCATGTTGTTACATAGCGTGATCATGTTGTTACATAGCGTGATCAGGTTGTTACATAGCGTGAACATGTTGTTACATAGCGTGAACTTTTTGTTACATAGCGTGATCAGGTTACATAGGGTGATCATGTTACATAGCGTGATCATGTTGTTACATAGCGGGATCATGTTGTTACATAGCGTAATGCATGTTACATAGCGAGATCAGGTTGTTACATAGCGTGAACATGTTGTTACATAGTGCGAACATGTTGTTACATAGCGTGATCAGGTTGTTACATAGCGTGATCATGTTGTTACATAGCGTGATCATATTGTTACATAGCGTGATCATATTGTTACATAGCGTGATCAGGTTGTTACATAGCGTGATCAGGTTGTTACATAGCGTGATCAGGTTGTTACAAATCGTGATCATGTTGTTACATAGCGTGAACATGTTACATAGCGTGATCATGTTACATAGCGTTATCATGTTGTTACATAGCGTGATGAGTCTGTTACATAGCGTAATGCATGTTGTACAGGTCTATACAGATCACCAAACTTTAATTCAGGAGGTAAAATTTCGTCGAAATGTAGATGGCAGGAGCGCGTCACGATGTTGAACGGTCCGAAATCTCGAAATGTTAGGGAAAATCCGTTGTGCGGATGGCGACTGTTTCCAGAGAGCACCCCTTTTCACGAATGTTCCCAGAGAGCATCCTTTTTTCCATGCTCGCACTCGCCATGTTCTGGTTACGTGTCGTTGTAACGTAATGTTACGCTGTTAGGATGGTTTAGTATACATGACAGGCAAAAGGCGGGGGTCCGTACCCTTAAAGATTGGAACCTGAGGTCTGTCCCATTCAACCTGGCGTCTACGGGCTCCGTGAACAATAGTTGTCTAGATGACTAATGTTTCAAGAGAGTATCCTTTCCCCCTGCTATGCATTGATCGCAATTCCCTCCGTCGTCCTGATATACAGTTTGTCCCTCTCCGTTTCGCGCACTAGTGTTTAACATATATAAAGTTTGTAAGGTTTAGAAAATAAGTATATAAAAGTGTTGTAATGCTGGATGAGGAAAGTTTTATAATCGAATTCCTCTCTATATTACCGTATAAACCTACATTCCTACTCCTTCAACCACTGTCTACCCTTGTATCTCTACCGTTTTCCATATTTCTCCCATATAAACGTATACTCTACTCCTCAACCCTCTCTAGACTAGCACCTCTCATCGTATTCCCTAACGCTCTCATATTAATGCAGTTTCCTCCTTGAAGACTCTCTCAACCTAGCACCTACCTTCATTTTCCTCGTCTCTCCATATAAACGCATACTCTGTCATTCAAGCCTTACCGCCTAATACCTCTCCTCGGTTTGCTAGCTCTCCTATATAAAAACGCTATATTCTACCCTTCTAGTACCTCTCCTCGTATTCCCTATCTCTTCCGTATAAAGCGTATCCTCTCCTCCTTCAGCATCAGTCTAGTCTAGCAACTCTCCTTGTATTTCCCTATCTCTCCCGTATAAGCCTATATTCCCGTCCTTCAGCATCTGTCTGGCCTATTATCTGTACACGTTTCCCCTATCTTTCCCATATAAACGCATATTCCACACCTCAAACCCTGACTAGCCTAGCACTTCTCCTCATATTCCTCTACCTCTCATATATAAGATGCACTCATCCATCCTGACGTCTCCGTCTCTGTGAACAATTTCTGTCTAGAGACCTAATGTTTCAGGAGAGCATCCTTTCCCCTATAACATATTTATAGAGGGAGCACGAACCTTTTAGATCAATCATAAACTCTCTCCATAACCAGCTGTATATGATCACTCAACGTGTATTAATCTCAGCCATATAATCTCACGCCCAGAAGCAGGATGTTTATGACGTCACACCTAGAGACATGATGTCTGACAGCATCAAACACGTTTAAACTCGTCTCATAACTACCTGCTTATGCTGTCACACCAGCAAGAGAAGAATTCTCCCACGCTCATTCAGACATATATTTCAAATTCAAAGCCTAAAACCACCACCACCCCCACCTATTGTACCAAGGTTAATTCCATCTGTATTATCACAATACTTAAAGTAAAAGCTTAAAAGGTAACGAGAAGATTTTCCTCCTTATTTAGTTAAATGTATGTATATACTACATTATCTCATGTTTTCATTCCCTTTTCAATTCTTCCTTTCCACCTTCTCACAGAAAGCCCATTACATTTCACTACAATCACGAGAAAAGCAATTTTTCCATAGTTACACAGATTCTAAGCTTCTAAATCGAACCGGGTAATACTTTTAATAAATGTATTTTAGCTCCCCGCATCAGCATCAAGCATTTAATCTTTATTAGAACCTGATATGATCCCTAGGCTTGAAGATATACGAAATCATCCCTTCGGGATTCGATCTGAGTACTTTAAAGTAATATTTGTCATGATAATAATATCTAAGGACTAGATACTCTGTTTGCGTTTAACTTGACATGTCTATCTAAATTAGATTACGCGTTATTAAATTTGTAAATAAATTTCATTGAATCGGTATTCGAACCCAGAACACCAGGAACAAAATAATTTATGATATTAGCTCAACATGTTAAACAAAGCTGTATGCAGGTACATCATCGATCTAAGTGATATATTCTAGTGTACAGAGGAAAATTAAGGAAGTCATTAAAAGATGGGAATCGAATCAAGCACAACTGATTGGCAATTATATACAGCATTAATCACCCAGTATAGAACTTATCAATCATGCTTTGGTCCACTCCTCTAGTTCTCTTAGTTTCTGAGATAATGGTGATTTAAAAAGTATGATCGAACCCAGAACGTCAGGTATCTAATTACACATCTACAAGTTACTATCTAATAACATAAACGCAATAAAGTTTATTTGGCATCTTTATCTTAATCAGTTTAGGAGTTATTAAATTTATAATTAAATTACATTTTATACGTATTCGAACCCTGGACACCAGAAACAAAATTATTTACAATATTACTTTGATATGTTTAAAGGTGCTGTATGCAGTTACAACATCAATCTAAGTGATATATTCTAGAGTACAGAGAAAAATAAGTAAGTGATTGAAAGATCGGGATTCGAAATAAGGACAACTGATTGAAAATTATATACAGTATTAATTACCCATCATTGGAGCTACCAATCCTGCTTTGGTGCATCCCTCTAGCTTTCTTAGTTTCCGAGATAATGGTGATTTAAAAATTAGGATCGAACCCTGAACACCACCTACCCAAGTATACATCCACAAGATACTACCTAATAACATAAACACAATAAAGTTTTTTTGGCGTCTTTATCTTAATTAGTTTAGGAGTTATTAAATTTATAATTAAATTACATTTTATCGGTATTCGAACCCAGGACACCAGAAACAAAATTATTTAAAATATTAGTTTGACATGTATAAAGGTGTTGTATGCAGTTACAGCATCAATCTAAGTGATATATTCTAGAGTATAGAGAAAAAATAAGTAAGTGATTGAAAGATCGGGATTCGAAATAAGAACAACTGATTAAAAATTATATACAGTATTAATTACTCATCATAGGAGCTATCAATCATGCTTTAGTCCATTCATCTAGCTTTCTTAGTTTCCGAGATAATGGTGATTTAATAATTAGGATCGAACCCAGAACGCCAGGTATCTAATTGTGCATTTAGAAGATACTACCTAATAACTTAAACGCAATAAAGTTTATTTGTCGTCTTTATCTTAATTAGTTTAGGAGTTATTAAATTTATAATTAAATTACATTTTATCGGTATTGGTACCCTGGACACCAGAAAAAAATTATTTACAATATTAGTTTGTTATGCTTAAAGGTGCTGTATACAGTTACAGCATCAATCTAAGTGATATATTCTAGAGTATAGAGAAAAAATAAGTAGGCGATTGAAAGATCGGGATTCGAAATAAGAATAACTGATTGAAAATATTATACAGTAATAATTACCCATCATAGGAGCTATCAATCATGCTTTGGTCCATCCCTCTAGCTTTCTTAGTTTCCTAGATAATGACGATTTAAAAAATTAAGGATTGAACCCAGAACATCCGGTACACAAATATACATTCACAAGATACTACCTAATAACGTAAATGCAATAAAGTTTATTTGGCGTCTTTATCTTAATTAGTTTAGGAGTTATTGAATTTATAATTAAATTACATTTTATCAATATTCGAACCCTGGACACCAGAAAAAAATTATTTACAATATTAGTTTGTTATGCTTAAAGGTGCTGTATGCAGTTACAGCATCAATCTAAGTGATATATTCTAGAGTATAGAGAAAAAATAAGTAAGTGATTGAAAGATCGGGATTCGAAATAAGAAAAACTGATTGAAAATTATATACAGTATTAATTACACATCATAGGAGCTATCAATCATGCTTTGGTCCATCCCTCTAGCTTTCTTAGTCTCCGAGATAATGGTGATTTAAAAATTAGGATCGAACCCAGAACACCACCTACCCAAGTATACATCCACTACCTAATAACGTAAACGCAATAAAGTTTATTTGGCGACTTTATCTTAATTAGTTTAGGAGTTATTAAATTTATAATTAAATTACATTTTATCGGTATTCGAACCCTGGACACCAGAAAAAAATTATTTACAATATTAGTTTGTTATGTTTAAAGGTGGTGTATGAAGTTACAGCATCAATCTAAGTGATATATTCTAGAGTATAGAGAAAAATAAGTATGTGATTGAAAGATCGGGATTCGAAATAAGGACAACTGATTGAAGATTATATACAGTATTAATTACCCATCATAGGAGCTGTCAATCATGCTTTGGTCCTGGTCCACTTCTCTACCTCTCTTAGTTTCTGAGATAATGACGATTTAAAAAATTGAGGATTGAACCCAGAACACCAGGTACCCAAATATACATCCACAAGATACTAACTAATAACGTAAACGCAATAAAGTTTATTTGGCGTCTTTATCTTAATTAGTTTAGGAGTTATTAAATTTATAATTAAATTACATTTTATCGGTATTCGAACCCTGGACACCATGTACCCAAATATACATTCATAAGAAACTACCTAATGACATTAATGTAATAAACTTTATGTGACGTCTTTATCGTAATTAGTCTCTGAGTTATTAGAAGCTGAATTTGTAATTCGAACCCAGCCATCCCGGTCAACTTGGAACTCATTGGAGAAGCTCCTGCTTTTTATATCATTTCCCCCGCTAAAGCTGAAGTGTTGAGAGTTGTGCAGAGCACTTAGGAAGCAATTACTGACATTGTTCGCTAATGTGGTGAAAGCGTCTAACGTTGTCAGCTAATGGAGGTCACCGTTACCACCAGGCAGAAGTAGGTTGTTCGCTAATGTATGTAAACAGATCCGGAATGCAAACTTAAAAGTCTATTAATGTGGTGAAAGCGTCTAACATTGTCAGCTAATGGACAAGCGCTTTCCCCCAGATAGAAGAAGGCTGCGTGTTTCATTACATGACAGACTGTTCCCGTGAGCAGACTACTTATACTCCCACTCGAGTCAACAGGTCATTATTCAAAAAACTTAATTGCTCGAGTATGCAATGTGCAGGCCTTAGTAGTCATAAAAAGATGTTTGACGAACATACCTAATTAATTTGCCGAGGGGCGGCAGGCCTCGAGAAAACAATTCCCTCAAGTCAGGATGCCACAGTAAAACGCATGGGGGAGCGGGTAGGACCTGTTAGCACAGACACTGTCGGCATTAGGTAAGCACACAAAGCGAGAGGGAGCGGGGCCTAACGACACGAGACCTGGCGGCATGTAAGCCCTCAAAGGGAGGGGGCGGGGCTTGTCGGCGTAGAACAAAGAACCTTATCGCTTGTCGGCATATCTCTGTGTGCTCATACATACCCTTTATATCTACTCATCTCCTTTTGTATTTTCCTTATCTAACTATTAATACTTCTTTGTTAACATTCTCCTATTCGTTGGATAAAAACTGATCAAAGTTTAGTTTCTTCACATTCAATTATATAATGCAAATCATTATCTGCCTCTCCACAAAGAGGACATCTATCCAAATTCGCTCCCTTCCTATCTCCCCTTAGCCTATGTGCACTTAAACTAGACCAGGCCCACCCTTCTCTCACTAAACTGTTACCTACATCCACATACTTCTCCCTTCCCCAGCCCACCTTTAATTGTCTATATAGTTCCAAACTTTTCTTTCCTTCCAGACCTTGAAATAATTCTTGTTTCTCTATATCTCCTGCTCTGTTCCTCACTTCTTTCAAGAAGCCTTTAGCTAACCCCTCTCTCCCCTCCCATAAGTTACACATTCCTATTTGCTGTAAAATTCTCCTTATTCCTTGAGCCTTCATCCCATCATTGGATTTTTCTTGTATTATTAAACATTGCTTCAAGATATTATGCTCGTTAGCCATTAAATTAACTTCTATAAAAAGTTTATCTATCTTTATTTTTGGAGCTAATCCCATTGCACTATTCTGCCACATTAGAAGTGGAACAATTAATTGATGATTTAAATACTAATTTGTGATTAAAGTTAATTCATTATAGGCTGAAGTCCGATACGCTAGCATTACCATATGAAGAAAGGTCAGGCCTAGCTGGGCGATAAAAGGGGTTAGAGAATTAGTAATTTCAACTGAATGGTTGAAACAAAATGCCTTCCAAAGGCTGTTCGTACTACACTAGCCCTGAATGAACCCGGTTCTTATTGGTTCGGCATTCAAGCATTAACCTCTGTAACCGAATAAGGGATTGGTAGGCGTGGTAGAGGCGTGTTAATTATTGATTGCGGTGCCTCATATCGGCACTGTTTTTCATCCGAGAGTAGGTGGTAGAGAAAATAAAAATATTAACATTAAGCACATGCGCACATAGAAGACAGGTGGAAATATTTTACGCTTAGGATTGCGTGGAAAACGTTACGCAGCTCACAAAAAAGAAACAATAGTAACTTGAACAATCGGAGACGAGTAAAATACACTTGCCTTGTTGTTTGTGTAAGAAGCAAATTGTTGCGCCATTATCCTGATGCACTCTGCATAAAGTACACATTAACAAAATTGCTGTTCATGAGAAGCGTATCGAAATCAACAAATTTGAGCGCAATACACCCAGACGGTTTTATCGGAGATCGCTCTATCATCATTTTATCCAGGTCACATCGCGTTTCGCTTAATCCTTGGGGACTTATAAACTGATAGCCGCCTTTAAGCTCCGTTTTATTTGTCGTAAAGAACCGTAGATATATCCAGGAGGCAGTGGAAGCGTTTATCGATAATGAACCCTCCCTGTAATTATCATTATCTAATTTTCTAGCTGCAGCCCTTCCTCTTTATAAAAATCATCTGGATTTAACATCGTTTTGTCCTCTTTTAAGTATATTTTCGTTTGCTCAGCAGTGTTCATGTACGAATGAATTAAAAAAATTGCACCTACGCACTTTTGCGTTAAAATATATAAATAAAATAAATAAAAATGTGCCCCAAATAGGAAAATCGCGACTTAGGTTGGCAATGAACTTGTAGCGGGAAAACGTTGGGCGTCTTTGGTAGCTGGAAATCGTTGGTCCTCTTGGTTATGCCCTCTACGGCAGTGTTCTGGTCTCCGGCAAAACTCTGCTCAACTATTGATGATTTATCAATTCCTAATAAATTACCTATCTAACTAGTTTCACTGATCTCAGGGTTTTCGAAGGTTAAGAAAATTAAAATACACTGCATTTCCCTTAAAAATTTGGTTTATTATGAAATAAATACTTATGGGCTGCTAGCTTTTCCCATCTTTAACAATTCCCAACATAGTAATAAATTAGGAGTCTAGTCTAACTGCGCACGCTTCCCACCCATATGCACACACGTGCATCCGTCCTCCAGAGAGCATCACTGTGTGTCGACGAAACTGTATAAGAGAGTCTATAAGAGAGTGAAAAGCTTGGGCTTTCTTCCCCCTTTTATACCCAAACCTAGTGACGTTCACCTTCGCGCCTTAAAATGTAACGACATGTCCAATTGGTCCTTAGACCGCGTTACCTTATTATGTAGAAAATATTCTGCTCCAAAACTTTTCGCACACGCGTCCCAGTGACGCGCCAGAAGCAAACTCAGTGTCTCCGTCTCTTTCCTTTCTATATCTGTCTCTTTTTATTTATCGTTATTCCTTCAAGTTCGTTGCTCATTAGCATGGTGAAAGGTGGTGGGCTCTACCTAGAATTACTTTTACCTGGAATTAGCTAGCTCACCCGTTCCTTACTTATCTAAGTTACAAACTGCTTTGTACATTTCTTGGCTGATAAATATTTTAACATATTTCTTGCTGAATTATATTATTATGTACAATTATTGTTTTGATATTGAGTTATATGTCTACATGTATGTATATATATGTGTGTATGGTATATCCCCTTTCAAACTGTGTAACCAGGCTCTCAGCAAGCGTCATTTACACATATTTCTAGCCACTCGGTTAAAAAGTTACTTACGTCATCCCAAAGATGGGCGGAGCCTAACACTCCCAAGGAACTTCTACTGTCTGCGTTACCATAATAGTTGATTTATATAACGAACCCATCAACAGTATCAACATGAGTATCAGTATCAGTATCAACATTGTGCATCCGCAACATCGATGATTAGTAACACAGATGATATCTCGTAAGTCGGTTTTTAAGCAAAACTTTATTGCAAATGTGTTGTTACAGGATATAATTCTAATCCTTAAATTAAAGACCATTAGATTCTATAGCCCTGAGCCACCTTTCAGCGAAGTATGCTTTCTCGCAACGTGAAAATATTTTTGATACCCATTTTAACTACTTCAAAATTTTCAAAATTTCTTCTAGGTAGGAAATGGAGAATGCAACTAAAAGTATGGTAATCTGCTGACGCAAGATGAGGGATATATGCTGGATGTGTGGTAGTACTTCGATTGCTTCCAATTCTTGAATTTTGTCGATTGTTCTTTGAGCTGTATGAGGTGTCGTATTGTCCTGCTGCAAGAGAACTGTTTCCACTAACAGTAGAGTACCTCTGCCTCAAAACTTGATGAACTCGTTCCAGACTTAAGAATAATGATCCTCATCGACTACGCTCCATTTGGGACAAATTCCCAGGGAATCATACCTTAAAAATTCCATCAAACACATGCCGTCATTTTGGGGCCGAACAGATTTTCTTTTAACCACGTTTGCAGGCTAGCAGGTATCGAGCCACAGTTCCGAGGTGTGAGGGTTGCGTTAATACACCCACTTTCATCACGTGTGACATTTCTCCTCATTAATCTATCATCCCAGACATTAACGATGAGGCAGTATTTTCAACACTTCAATAATTTCAATTAAATTATATAATATGTAAACACAATAACAGCCCGCCTTGAAGCAATATGTATGTAATAATTTGTAAAAATATATGTAACAGTCATTCCATATGCTTATATTATTGTAAACATGTTCAATAATGTTATGTGAATGTATTACGTAATTTATTAATGTAAGAGCTGTGAGAATAATAAGTTTAAAATTGCTAACAATGAAGTAACAATTAGATAACCTTGAGGCTATAATGAGTTTGAGAGTTTAAATGCTACTAGTCATGATTAAGGCAGCAATAATGTAAATTTTGTGACAGTTTAAAAATAGCCAATGAACAACCAGAAAAAGCTTTAGTTAAATGCAGGTATTCTATTGGACTAGGATTAGCCAATCAGAGACTTGAAATACTGAAGTTTACGGGTTTGGACGGTTTAAATATGTTCAGTTGCCTGCAGGCCTTGATAGTAAGCGGATGGAACATGTGTTCTCTAGAGAAATATTACGTATTCTTGTGAGACGTAAAATTAAGTATACGCGATAACAAAGTGCACGTATTAAATAAAAGAATTTCACAGCTCTTGGTATAAGTGTAGTGCTATTTAGTTTGTGTCAAGGATTAACAAAAAGAAGTGAATTTAAACTTAAAATCTGTGTAAGCCTACATTTTTGTCGCACTACGCCCTGATTAAGAGAAACGTGTCTCTAAAACAATACTAACGCAGCCGAGGCAACCATAAACATAAATTATATTTATAGAAGCAGTTTAATAACAAAGTTAATACATTTTTTTAAACTTGGAGCGTAACAAAAAAATGCATCTTCATATCGGCTTTTCATACGTAGCATCAAAAATAAATAAACAATGAATCAACTCTTCAAATTGGTTCACAAACGTGGTGCAAACTCCTTCAACAACAAAACATTCTACTTCAAATTGGTTCCTAAACGTGGAGCAAACTCAAACAACATCAACAATAAAAAAACACTATTTCAAATTGGCACCCATACGTGGAACAGTTAAACTAAAGCAACAACTATCTCAACGATAAGATGACGACAGATGTCTACTCTACGTTGAGCTTGATCAGGTGTCAATTCATGTGGTACAAATTTATAACTTCTGAACGATTTTTAAGTGTCTTAGTATGACAGTTTATGGTATCTTCTAAAGAACTAAGTTCTCCTGACAACTTCCGAATGCCTTTTTCCAACACTTTGCGTGTGTTACCCATATTCCATGACTTGGGTTTTCCAGAGCTTTCTAAGTCTTTAAGCCTTCGTCTCCATCGTTGGGGTCATGGTTTTGCAGCTAGTTCACTAACGACACCTTCAATTGCGACTTCTCATAATATTCAAGCTGTGAAAGCAGTTTTACAATCTTGTTTCCATTGCTTCAGAAGGACCCTAACTTCAAACTTTGTTGCCTCCATTTTAAAATCTTGTATTACCAACTGCTGGCTGTCAGTATGTTAACAATAAGCCCTGTCTACACTGTTTAACATTTAACAAAACTTGTCAAGTGCAACATGTTAACAGTTTGCATGTTGGGAAAATTTCGATGGCAGAATTGACTTAACATGTTAAACGAAAGAGTTGTGTTTGACACTTTTAACATGTTAGGTGTTTTACGCTTTTAATTCAAAACTTGTTAAGTCAATTTTCTCTCTGTGTATGTGATTGGGTGAACTTCAGAAGTTTCTAGACTGTAACGATGGCCACGGCGTACTTCTGATTCCTTCAAGCTATTGTGTTCGGTAGTTCCGTGTTGACTCGTTCTGTGCTCGTGTCATTGATTTGGTTTGCTTCATGTGAAGTTATGGAATGGACAAAAGAAAGGACACTTTCATTAATAAAATCTTTGTTGAGTCTACCATTATGGAACATTGTAATATATGTAATAAAAAGGATGGACAATTATACCAAACTATGTACATTTTATTGTTGTTCCAGAGGTAATATCAGAATCAGAAAAATAGCTTTAGTTTGTTAGAGAATCGCAAAAAAAAACGCTCAAGTCTGACAGCGAGAATGGCTACTCTCAAATGTATTCTTTTTGTAAATTATAGGTTAGAAATTAAATTAAATTGAGTTTTATTTATGGACACTCTTTAAGTACTTAGCGTCCCATTCTATACTGGGCGTGAAAGACTGGTGATTTTGCTCAGAGGCCTCTTTATTAGGCTATCCTTCCGAAGGAAGCATGCCAAGGATTTATACGCCCGAAAAAATCCATTACCCTCCGCCGGGTTTGAACCCGCGACCTTGGGAACTAGAGGGTAGCACGGTACCACTAGTTCACGGAGGACGACATAGGTTAGAAATCTTGGTCAAAGCTAAGTTGAAGCCACTTTGACTGATCTCAAGAAATTGAATTCAAACCTGCTCCGAATTTTAAACTCATTAAAAATATTTTCACTCCTGATATCTAAGTGCTTATGGATAAAATTATTTATTTTAATTGACAAATATTGAAATAATAACCTTTCTCTTGTTATTTACATTACCACCGGGATTTGGTTGCCCCGCGAGTGTTACACAATTCAGTAGCCCTTACACTACTATTCAATGGTGTTTATAATTGTAAACTTCATCTCATTGTCTTCTTCAGAAGAAATCTTTAATATAAACATTTGTGGCCTTTATACTTTTGGCGGTACAAGTAACTCATTTCTCAACCGCTTTTCCCTCTATATATTCGTGTCGTTCATTGTTTTACATTGGCCTAGCCATCTCTACTTGTTTATTCGAATCAGAGTAGAATTCATTAACATTTCAGTGTACAGAGAACCCATAAACCTTAGACCGTTTCACACCAAGTTTAGGAGCTAGGAAAACGGAGTAGGAGACGGAGGAGCCTCTAGTAACTGGAGCACAGTCTCACAAATAGGCCACGTGTATTTCCAACTTGAATTCTAGGAGGAAGGGATAAAGGGGAGTTTCGAAAGATGACGTAGGCCCACAAATACGGGGTTCCTAACAAATCCAACATGATGCCAATCTTGACGCCGGCTAGCTCTGTTTAAGCTCCACGCAACCCGGGGATCCCGTTGCAGATAAGACAGGTCCTAGTAAGGGGGGCCTACTAAACTCCAGGAAGAAATCTTTCGAGAGCACAAACTCCACCATCTTACCGGAACACATCAGGCTACACTGACCAGAATCCATGGTCACTGTAGCCACCCCGACGGAAATCGAACACGGGACTTTCGGAATGCGAGTCTCGCACGCTAACACGGAGCCATCTCGCACGGTTCACACCGCGTAAACCATTGCTCATTGATTTATATTTGTTCCAAATCAGTTACGTAATAAGGGTTTGCGTAGAAACTATTATGCAGTCCAAATCTCTTGACGTTTGAGGCGTGTCCGCTAATACTGCACTAGCGAATAGCAGCAGTGCAACGTTGCCTCATACGGACAGTACACCTCGTCGTTGCAATGGAATCTTGCAACAAACCCACTGGCATTCTAATTTACTCCACCTTTATTCTTTTTATGTAACTAGGCATTGTTCCACTTAAAAAATTGCATGTTTGCCAAAAAATACACTTTCTCAGTATTATTAAAATCTGTTTATAGGCTAAATCTACGAGCTTCTGACTACCAATCAATGCTGTGAAAACTGCACATCAATAACACCTTCCATTTCCGAAATATTTGCTGTGCAAGTATTAGGTGATTCAACCTCTATATTGTTATGTCATAGACATAATTATCACTTAATAATGTGCAATTCTCTATGTCCTAAATAAATTTAAAAACGACGAGGTTTTCTAATACAACTACAAACACGTCATGAAAATCCTTGGTCGTCCTCCGTGGTGTAGTGGTTACCATGCTAGCCTCTAGCTCCCGAGATGGCGGGTTCAAATCCGGCGGAGGGCGATGGAGGGCGTAAAGGTCCTTAGCATGGCTTCCTTCGGAAGGGAAGTAAAGCCGGTGGTCCCGTATCGTAGATTTACGGCACGTAAAAGAACCTCAAGCCTGATAAAGAGGCCTCTGAGCAAAATTACCGGTCTTTCACGCCCAATATAGACTATGACTCTAAGGACCGCAGCAGTTAAAGAGCGTCCATAAATAAAACTCAATTTCAATTTCAAATCAAAATCTTATCAAAGCCCTCTGACACAGCTCTACAAAACAGTTTATGGCGTATTTTTAATAACGTGATGTATGGTTTTGTTTTATAGAATTTTGTTAAACCAATGATTATGTGCTTTTAATGGTTATTATGCTTACTTCTGCCGAGTTTTATAACCAAGCACGTATCCGTTGCATGAGAAGAGCGTTTGCAACATTCAGCATCTCGTTACTTGGAATGCACTTCCAAAACAAAATAAATAAAATAAAAACTAAATAAGCCATATAAAGAATAAGCCAACAGAATTGTAAGCAAAGAATCAGCAGCTGTCGTCACATTCTCCAGGAAGCACCCACAATGGAATTCATTGCACCTTTGATACGATAGCTCAAGGTTAAAACATTGCTAAAACATTGCCAAAGCAAAAATACTGTTGGTGTACTTTTTACAGCGCGCTTGCTGGAAGGTTAATTTTTAATACATTTTTAATACTGTTTTAATACGAGATGAAATAGGAGACTGAGGCGTACTCATTAAAGCATGCGTGGCGTGCCGTTAACTGTGCCTCTTGAATAACAAAACACGCATAGAATGGTATGGGTTTTATTTCTCTATTTGTGCATTACATTTCCATTATTGTGCCTCTTCTTGTTTTATTGTACATTTTAAGGGAACATTGCAATGGCATTTATAACAAACGCCTAACGTTCTGACGAAGCGAAGTGAAGTGAAGTTTGGCAACCACGCGGTCATCCCGTATTGTTTATAACGAAACATAGACTTGGGCCGCACAATATGTGGCTTAGATATAGTGCGATCGTTTTATGACGAGGCAACGAATCGCGCGTATGCGTGCTCCGCACACTGTCTTTTACACTCGGGTTTTGTCGTTCTGTAACTCCCACGTTACTTACGAGTAGTAGTAACATGAACCATAATGAGTGCTAACGTTGTTACAAGTGGTGTTGGGAGTGATTTTATCTGCGTTACTACATTCCTGGCATCTTCGAATGAAATTTCCATTCACACGATAATGTTCATAATCTCGGTCTGTCTGTGGTGTGGGAATTGTTCCTATAAATTTTACTTTTACGGTTCCTCACAAATAGATGCACCAATTTCGTCAATTGTTTTCCCCTCAGTTATGACTTTCGTTTTCGCTCCTTAGGTTTGGCGTTTGTAAACCAGACCTCTTAAGAGTTTCTCTACCTGGAACTGGAATACCAGAAAATTTCTCCTGAAATTGTCTTCACACCTGTCTACGTGATTCGGTTTTTACTTATGAATCGTACCTAAAAATCGTTGTTGAAGAGTGAATTTGTCGGCAGGCATTGCGGTGGACTAATAACAAGACATTACACTCTTAAGCAAATCACACCCAACACGGATGTCTTGAATAAACCTTTACCTTTGAGATGCCAACATTAACTCTCTTCACGGTACGAATACAAAGCAGCGACTATAGCACAGCTGTAGTTGTTGTAGTTATAGAAGTAATTTGCTGCTCGCTATGAACTTAACCAGACTGCTAACTGCGGCTTTCGATAGTTCATTTATCTTTGGAAAGTGATTGCCAAAAATACTTGCTCTTTGATTTGCATGAGCAGGGCAATCACGCAGCAGATGAGTAACATTCTCATCTCCTAGGCATCTACTACAGATAGGGTTGTTAAACAATCCCATTCTGTATAGATTAAACTTTAGCGCACAGTGTCCTGTACTGAATCCTGTTGCCCATGCAAGTCTTCTTCTACTAAGGCCGCGCAGGTACTTTGCCCTGCTGTTATCCAGGTCTGTAATAAACAACTTGAAATGTCTGCAACCCTCAATTGGAGTTCCAGTAGTTCTTGTGTTCTACTTGAGCCCAGCACTTAATAACCTGTTTCACTGGCCTGTATAACACCCCCAGTACAGGCTCCGGGCCCAAAAATGGGATTTCGCTGCCAACCTTGGCTGCTTCATCTGCTTTCTCATTACCTGGTATACCTGTATGTCCTGGCACCCACATAAGTTGAACCTTGTTGTGTTTAGCCAGTGTCATTAAGGATTCTTGGCATTCTGAGACGAACTTTGATTTCATTGATGGTGATTCAAGTGCTTTAAGAGCAGCTTGACTGTCTGAGAGGATAAGAACTCTTCTATTCTTATATCTCTTTTTAATTCTTTCCATGACACTGGCTAGAATTGCATAAATCTCAGCCTGGAAAACTGTAGGTAAGGTACCCAGACTATAAGAAATCTTGGTGCCATAACAGTAAAGCTCAGTTCCCGTTCCTGATTTGATTCTAGAACCATCAGTATAACAGATTGTGCCTCTGTATAGCACAGCTACTAAAGATAACCTTGAACGCGACATGCGCCCCTAGTTGCGCATTGGAAAAATACAGAGCTCACTGCAGTACAGCGTCTACACATATACCAGGACCGTACCCTCACCTTAAAACCCCCGCACGGTACATGAGGAAACAATATTGTGGTCTAGTGGAAAGGCTATATTTTCACCTATCAAGTGTAAGTATGGTATAGATGTAGGCTAATGCAGCAGGACACCTCGCGCACTGCGACTTAAATAGATCTCTTGTGGCGACCACCCCCCTAGGAGGAAGGAATGAAGGGAAGGAACGACAGGAGGCTACAGTTCACAGATACGCGCGGAAGTACCTAACAGTTCCAGGTTCGAAGACC
This sequence comes from Deroplatys truncata, assembly GCA_030765065.1. Taxonomy (NCBI): domain Eukaryota; kingdom Metazoa; phylum Arthropoda; class Insecta; order Mantodea; family Mantidae; genus Deroplatys; species Deroplatys truncata. The sequence goes on from CM060980.1 coordinate 165,385,119, forward strand.
CGTCCCACTGATGGAGTTACTAGAGAGGGCGATGAACGACCCGTTTATCAAGCAGCCCTCTAGTGTCCAGATCTTTCCTTTAAGAAAACATCAGCTCCATCTATCCGGCAGTACCATACGCCACAAAACCTAGAAGCACACCTATGGAATGAAAGGGATATTATGTAAACGATCGTGGTAGGTAATAAATCACTCTACATTCAGCTACCGACCAGGGAAAACCATGAAAAACCCAAGGTTAGAGTAACGGTCGGCGGGAATTGGACCCAAGAGCTCCCAAATACCAGCGTCACATGTTCGCCAACTCCCAAGTGTAAGTAGAACCACAATTTAAAAGGCTAACTTAACATGTAGATTAAAAATCTTAACATCCGATTTAAATTCAATACATCACAAATAGTAACATTTATGTCTCAGAAAGCTGGCAGACTTGAACATGAAATTTTTCCTGTCTACTCATAACAGCGAACCGAGATAGCATGTGAAGTCAATGCTACGCTCACCATATGACCTCTCGCTTGTGGGCCCGCAGGGGCAGAATAGTTAGTCGGGCCTCTCAGGAGGTTAAAATCTCATTTAGTTTTTATTATATCGGAACTCCTCTGTAATCTGAAACGATATCACTGCCAGAGAAATAATTTTCCTATACGTCCAGAATATTTTAATAAGTTTGACATTAAAATTAAATTACGGATCAAGGGATCCGGATAATCAATCGAAACGGTTGAACTAACCTGGAAAGCAGATTCAATAGCTTAATGAGGACGGTTTTAATTTAAACCGCGGGTGATTTATTCATTAAAATCAGAAATGGCAGCCCCACATGTGGCCGTTTACAGCCTCGGGTTTGGGTGGGCTAGATCAATACTAACTCGCATCTCTGCGGAGGGAAAGTTCAGAGCCTAGCTAGCCCCAGAGACTGCGATTAACTGGCTTTTGTGGGCCGCAGATTAGCATCCTTGCTCCACCAGAAATCATCTTGCTCGCCAATGGCTATTAAGAGGCTCAAGACCTTCGGGTAAACAATTATTGTTCACGTTGTAATCATATCACTTTACAGATAATTATATTTCCATATAATATTCAGTTATGTGTTATATTTCTAGTTTTGTTTACTTACAATTAAATATCTGTCGGCTGGCCCCGTAGCTCAGTCGGTAAAACACCGTACTCTGTGCGAGGGGTCCCAGGTTCGATTCCCGGTGGGTGAGAATTTTTCTCTAGCCAAGATTATTCCCTATCCTCCCCAGAATGTGATCTTATGATTAAATCCTAAAAGAAAATAAAGAGTTAACACCATTGACAACGGTCAATAAAAAGATAGGCAATGAGTTCGAAAGGCCAATGTAGTTAAAGTAATAAAGTATTTATTAGCTCCACGTTGTGCACCAATTTGAGAAAGGTATTTTGGAAGGAGTTGTATCGTATTTCGACTGTTGGGGAGCCGAACTTGTAGTAGTTGCAACCGCACGTACGGTACCCGGTTTCCGGTAGCCTTCACCCCAAATGTACTTTCAGGTGGCCTTTGCTCCAAGTTTAAAAAAAATTAACTTTGTAATTTGACTTTCTTTAAGTATTAAATGTTTATATTTGCCTCGGCTGCGTCAGTATTATTGTTAGTGACATGTTTCTCTTGGTAGGGTTGTGGTACGACTGAAGAATGTAGGCTTACACAGATTTTAAATTTTAATTCACTCCTTTTTATTAATCCTTGACACAAATTAAATAGCACTTCACTGATATCCAGAGCTGTGAGATTCTTTTATTTAATACTTGCACTTTTTAGCACGTAAATTAATTTTGTCTCACACGAATACGTATTTAATTTCTCGAGGACACATCTCGCGTCTGGTTATGAGCACTGTCTAGAAGCAACTGAACTGTTTTCCACCGCCTAAATTTGAGATTTCTGTATTTAAAGTCTCTGATTGGCTAATCCTATTCCAATAGAATACCTACATTTAACTAAAGCTTTTTCTGGTTGTTGATTGTATATTTTAAAAACTGTCACTAAAATTATATTATTGTTACTCCAATATTCAGAGGTAGTATTATTAAACTCTCAAACTCATTATTGAGTCAAGGTTACCTCATTGTTACCTCAATGTTAGCAACGTTTAACTTATTATTCTCACAGCTCTTATATTATTAAATTACGTAATACATTCACATAACATTATTGAACATGGAATACAATAATATAAGCATATGCAATGAATGTTACATACATTTTACAAATTATTACATACAAATATTGCTTCAAGGCAGGCTATTATTGAATTTACATATTATATAATTTGACTTAAATTCTTTTAAGTGTTAAATATACTGCCTCAAAAGGCAAAATATACGGAACTAAAAAAAATCTGATGTCATACATCCACATGCCTTTCTCTAGTAATGAAAACGTCGCATACATTCATTAGGAATTATATTGTTCATATTATATATGTTCACCTTACGTTACTCGATATATTGCATTAGATGTTTTATCTACCTTTTAACTAGTCGGTAGAGGAAGTAGTGCATTGGACCCAAAAATTCGGTATCTGGATTTCACGGAAGAACACATTTTGATTTTCTCTCAATCCAAAAAGAGAGTTTTTAGAAAAAGACGTGTGTGTGTGTGTGCGTGCGTCTGTGAACAGCATCACTCAAAAACGAAAAGTCGGATAAATACCAAACTTGTATAGCAGTTTAACACCCTCCAAAGATGCGACACAAGATTTTCAAAAACAGTTCCTCCAGTCTAAACAGCCCTTGCCTGTAATCTCCTCTTTATTCGGAAGGAATTTTGTATATTTTTGTATAACCGATAAAAGTAAAGTGATAGATGAAAACACACTACACAAAAAATGCAGAGCTCTTTAAAACACAAAAATTATGTAATATAGCCCTTTTTAGCATCAGCCATTTCCGAGATATGCGTTATTAATGGTCTCAACTGTTCAATACTTAAGTCATGCTTTTAAAATCCTGTCAACATTCAGTATGTATGGGGAGCGTTGGAAACATCATCTATCGCGAGTAACGTAAAGAGAACAGAATAATTATCTTATATATGGGTACTATGTTAACGGATTATATGAGGTGCTAAAGGGTAGAGAAATCGTGTGTGTATATGACACATTTTCAGATATGATTCAACCTTTCTACATCAAGAGATGTCAGTGAACATTGCCTCCTGTTTGACAGCTAATCATAAATGTAGCACCTTTACCATAAATTAAGGCTCCAACAAAATCCTCAATGAGACTTCCATAGCAAGAGTAGAATGCGATTTTGAAAATTGCGAAGTAATAATCAGAGAGTTAACATGTGGATATAACAGACATGGGAAGAGAGAAGAATCGAGGGGCAAAATTAACTTGTGCATTACACGCGTGTTGTCCTCGGAGTTTAAATTAAACTTCAGCAAATCAGCGATTTCTGACTCGGGGGATAATAGCACGAGTATAGACATTGCAACGGTGTATAAAATTAGGCATGACAAAGCCTTTACAAAGAGATACCAAAACTAGGGACTGCGAAGGGTTTAACTCTCACTCTGGCACTCGAAAACCCTGCCCAGACAAAAACATGAAAGGGGGAAACAGGGATGACAACACAAATGAATAATTTCATTTTCCCCATGCGAACCTTCGTTACTTGTGAAATATGGTACAGTCATGCTGCTGTTCCTATGGACCAAGAGAAACCATCAACACTTACCTGTACTGTGCTGTTGTTTCTTTTTAAATCAAGAATGCTCATTTTTAAATCACATAACTATTCTATAATATTGAGGCAGTATTTTATATCACAACACTGTGAATGCCAGAGTGACTGTAGTGTAAATTAACATTATTATATGACAATGATTTTAGATGTTTTTAAGCTATAAGCATTGTTAGAAAATAAGTTTACACGGCTTCACTGAAACTGACAATAGGAGTGGGTAACAATGAAGCGATGGGGTGAGTTATTTATCACTTAGAAGAGTCAAACAAATGACGTCAGGGTAGCGTGCCTTTCTTTAGAAATGGAGGGAATATCTTCCCTAGAGCATATGTTTTAGTAATTATGATTGGCTTATAAAACTGACGCTAATGTTGGCGCGATTTGGTAACCAATAGCAGCTCTATTATAATGTTTAGGCATATCGGGGTGAGGTAGTATAATTTTTTGATCCAAAAGCAAGTATCGCGCATTTCTAAGAAATCTCTCTCGCGAGTTACACGTCAGGCAGTTGTAAGGAAGCATTCATAAGGTACACATTACGCAATTCTACAGAATCTCTCGCGACGTTAAGTTAGTTACAAAATGTGAAGTAAGCGTACGACAGTAATTATATTCGGAAATATAATAGTTTCAGTCAGGCGTGTATAAAGATTACAGATGTGAACTATTAATTAAGTGTGATGGCAATGAAAGTGTGAAAATAAAGTATTTTATCAGTATTATCTTTTAGTTAAACTCCTTTCCGTTTACATGCCCTGATCAGAGATATTTGCTCGACTGAGTAATAATAGCTAGCCGGAGGACAAAGAACACAACATTCAAAATAGTGAAAGAATAACAGGCGCATAGCAAAAAAAGATAACTCGAACAGGTACTGCGACAACATCTGCTAAGTTGTCATACATATTATGATGCAGCTGTGGCCCATCTTACTGCATGGAGAGGATTGAGAGACTGGCCGGTTGAAGAGATAAGGGGACGGAAGATCGCTAGCTCTCAACGTAAATTCCAGAGGCTTTATCGATAAATGACGTGATTTTTCTGTAACGTTCTTGCCCTACCTCCCGAGAAATCTCTTTAAACTTCAGCGGGTATATATGGGCAAGCAAGTCAGTGAGATGATGGGCCATAAATTCTGGTTACTCACAGATAGTTGTGATGCAGAGTGGGTGCTGTTACCGCGAGCGTTTAGAGAAGTCTTGTGTTCGACGCCGCAGCGAGTGAAGCGGAAGTAAAGGAAAAGTGAAGTGACAGAGAAAACTGATGTAAATCACTTTAGTGAAGCGACGCGCTATAGTATATGACACTACAATGTGTTAATAAACTGAAGTTTTGGTATGCAAGTTGCTTACGATGAAGTAGTAACTGGTTTCTCCTGAATGACACAAGTTAACTGGCAGCCCACCTCTCCTACGGCACTCGTACGAATATTTACGTGTAGTAACAGCGCACCGGTCCGCCATTTCTACCCTAGATTATACTAATAGAAACCAACACCCAGTCAGTGACCATTCGATACCAATGACACACACCGATCTGTTTCATCACATTAAGCACGGTCTGAGGCAACGCTGGAAACTACATTGCAGAAATTTATCACCCATCAAACTTAATTTTTTTTTCTCGTGGAGGAGAAAATGATTTAATAACTAACCCCAGCCCTGATGGGAGTCGGGACTGAGAGTGTGGAACTCACCAATAGTCGACATACCCACTAAAAACTCCTCCACTGGAAGGAAAATGGAACAAGGAAACGTGGAATAAAGAGTGGCTTTGTGCGGTCCCGCATAGCACCCGCGTTAGTAATTGTAGGCTGGTGGCTGCCGCCCTAGGGCGGGAGCGGATAAAGGTAGTGACTAGTGCTGACTGCAGCACTAGTGGGAATGGCGAGGGTTTGGAAGAGAATGGAGATTAGGATTGAGGATGGTACTGATGATACTGCTGTTATTGGTTGAACTCCTTGCATAGTGCAAGAAGCGTGCGACTCTCTCTGGGTCTCTCTTCACTCTGGAACCTAGAGCTGAGTTCCGGAACCTTGCGTTGAGTCTGGTTGCCGTGGCTTCCAGCTGCCCAGACAGGGAGACCTGTTGAGCAGCTGACGTGGTTTGGAGATCTCAGATGAGTTCCTCCAGGGCTGTCAGCTTCACCGACATGTTCAGGAACTCCGCGTAAAGATCCTGAACGGTTTCGCATAGGCCCTGGATTTCCTCGGTGAATGCGATGATTGGCGCTGGTGATGATGCAGGTGTCATCGGCTGTGGAGCTGTCGTTGGCTGCGATGTAGGTGCTGGCGGCTTCGGCGTTGCCTTCCTGCGATGATGCAGGGGGCAGAGCGCTTAGCCGTTGAAATGGAACGACCCTACACATGTTGCACATTAGCAGCGACGGCGGCGTAAATCGTGCTGCTTGCACGTAGACGTGGTGCTGGAAGCGCCACAGAAGTGGCATCTAGGTTCCGCTGTGCAGGAAGTCTCGTAGGAACAGTAGCGTCGGCAGGAAACCTGGCGTTCCACTCGGCTGGCCTCTATGCGTAAGCACCGACCTAATAAGGGCAGGCCCACCCTCAAGGCCGTTTCGTGGTCGCCAAGGTCTGAAAAATTGATCCTGACGACCGATAGATCCCTGTGCTCCGTAGATCCGAGCGGCTTTCAAGGCTGAAGGCCACTGCTGGTGAGTTGCTCTGATGAGGAACCTGACTGGCAGGTCCCTCGGTACCCCTCGGATGACCCTTCCCATGAGGCACAGGCTGGATCTGCGTAGGCTGGGAAGCTCCCTGGATCGACGGTGTGAACTGCAGTGAAGGTGGCGGCCACTGCGGAGGCAGTCGCGGCGAAGCTGCGCTGGATGGCTGAGAAGCGACGGTCGAGGCATAGGTAGCCCCGGGCTGCGTCGGGTTCTCCTCGGCGGGTGCCGGAGGAGAAGAAGAGGTTCCTGCTTTAGCAGGAGCGGCGACTCTGCGTACCTTCTTCTTAGCCATCTGGGAGCTGAATGAACTTGTCTTAAGAAGAGAACAAGTGGCACTAACAAGACTACGTATTGGCCACAGCTCCAAATTACAATACTGCACTCACAATCAAACATGTCATCACCGAAATTTAAGAGAGAAAGAAAACTTCATGGCATCTCCACAGATACGGTTACAACACTCAGGAACACGAAATTATTTTAATTTTTTAAGGATATACAGCTGTACCGTAGACTGTAGTGGTTTATCTAGCTATTGTGGTTTAACTAAAATGTTAATGTAAATAATTAGCACTGTAAACTGTTAACATTTATGAACTGATCATTTCAGCTGAGTTATGTTTTTGTCTAACGAAAAAAATAATTTTTCAGATTAGCATATGAATTTTAACGCTAATCAATGTATCTAGTAAACTATAGAGTCTGTGCTATGTTAATTGTAAAATTACGTCGCACTATGACTACTGTTTAAGCGACTGTAAACAAACAAATTAAAAAAATCTGATGCGTTACACCCACATGACTTTCTCTACTCTTGTACAAGCTATGTTTTCAAACTCTTATTCTCCATCTATTTAACATTAATCGAGATAAACATTTGCAGAAATGATCTTTTGACAGGCAAAGAGAATTACATTTTACACATAGCGACCTGTTCTAAAAATATTTGACTATCGCTTAAGGCGTACTATGTTCCCCTTTTGTATTTGCAACGGTAATATAAAAACAAACAATATCTCGAAAATGATTCACTCAACAACAAAAATGTTTATGAAAATTCGAGATATACACTTCATTTGTCATGAAAGTATCTTAAACATATGATATTTTAATCAAAATCGTTAGCCATTTTTGAGAAAATTAAAATTTTCGAGAAATATTCTATGTAAAGGGTAATGTGAGGTGGGGAGATTTTCTTGAAAACCTTCGTGTCGCATCTCTGAAAGATGCTGAACCTAAATACCAAGTTTTGTGTTTATCCGACTGTTCGGTTCTGAGTTACAGATACCCACACATGGACAGGTTTCCAAAAATACTTTTTTTTGGATTCAGGAGGCCTCAAAACATGTATTTCCGGTGAAATCTCGGTATCGGAGTTTTGGGTGGAATACAATATTTCCCCCACTGATTATACGTAGTAGAGAAAGTAAAAATGGCAAACAATATGAACGTTTTTCACTTAAGTTTCGTTATAAAACGTGTTCTAAATCATTCATTCCCCTTTGCACCTATACAAACCTAACAACTGTTGAACATGTTATTGAACACTCGTAGCAGTTTGCAACCAAATATAGGAAACCGCAAGCCGGATACTGAGTTTTAATTTGCCGAACATAAAGGGATTTTAGTATAAACTTTATCTTTAAGCTTTTGCTCACAGATAATAATCTCACAGATTTAGAACCGGGGGGCAAGCAGACCAGTCATCTATTCTCATAAAAAAGAATGACCTAAGGTGAGGCAAGGATTTTGTGGGATTATTTCCACAATAGCTGCTGTCTCGTTTAATGTTTTCTCAATTAGAAGTGTTTGTTGTGTATTTTTGGTTATAACTAATGCGAACCCATTATGTTAACTTTGTCTAACAGCCTATAAATTGCGGATCTTTTAGGAATGACGTCACAAGGAAGTGACTCCGTTCGAGCCAAACTTGACACAATAAACAGACACTATTCTACAGTATATACCATGTTAACCACACACAGCTGCACAATACGTTATTTACACTGTATAACATGGCAAATAACATTAGACTGAACTGTAAAGCCGTTACCCTCCGTACACGCGTGAGCAAGACAACCGCAGTGTAAGTTATTGAACCTGATATATACTATGGCACAGTGGTCACCAGTTGCATTATTTAAGATAAACACATAGCACTCATACTGTTTCCATGAAATTGCCAGAAACAGCTGAAAATTGACAGGACTTTAAGGCAATGGCTAAGTATTGAGCAATTAGTACCATTAATAACGGATATCTTGAAAATGACCGATGCCACAGAAAAAGTTACTTTAAATATATTGTGTGTTTTAAAGAGATCTACATTTTTTTGTATTGTACGTTTTCGTATTTTGTATTATATGCTATCTCTTAACGTTTACCAATTATATAATATTGTACAAACTTCCTTCCGAATGAAGAGGACTTCATAGTCTATTCACAGATAATTCAAAATATACGCTTTATTTGCCATGCAAATATCTTTAATATATGGTATTTCATTCAAAATCGTTACAGAAACTTATTTAGAAAATTAAACATTTCGAAAACTATTTCACGTAAAGGGTATTTTCCGACGGGAAATTATCTTGAACCTAAATACAAAGTTAGGTATTTATACACTTTTCGTTTTTGAGTTATGCTATTCACAGACACACGCACGGATCTTTTTCTAAAAATTTGATGTGATACATTCCCATGGCTTTCTCTGTCCTCTATCGTTTATTAGTGGGTATACAAATTATTCCTTCTCAGGCATGTTTTTCTATCTGCTATATTTTATCCAAATAAACCTTTGCTGAAATAGCTGCATCAGAATAGGATAGTCAAATATTTAAGAACTGGATGATATATGCTGACCTTAAAATTCCACAGCTTCTATGCAATGGCAAAACACAACTGACTATTCAAAGGATTTTAAGAGAATGACAGTTCTTGAATAATTCGAAATTTTAATAAGGACATCTCATAAACGGAGTGTACAACAAAAAGCTTATTATAAATAAACTGTGTGTTTTAACGAGATATAATTTTTGTGTAACTTCGTAGCGTATTCGTCTGTTGCTCAACTTTCATCAGTTATACGAGATTATAAAAAATTCTTCCAAATGAAGTGAACTTTACAGGCTATTTCCAGAAAATTCAAGATATACATGTTATATAGCGTCAGAGTCAGTTTTTATAAAATAAAAATGTTCGAAAAATCTTCCATGTAGGTCGGGATGTAAGATATTGTTGAAAATCTTCATGTGGTATTTTTGAATGGTACTGAACGTAAGTAGTGAAGAAAGTTTATTTTTACGTTGTTTGCATCACGCTTTGGGCGTCAATTTGAGAAAGTTATTTTATTAGCCCCAAGTTTATTAAAATATTAACTTTGTAATTAAACTGTTTCTTTAAATATTATATATTTATGTTTGCCTCGGCTGCGTCAGTATTTATTTTAGAAACATGTAAGTTTTGGCAGGCGTGATGCGACAAGAATGTAGGCTTACACAGATTTTAAGTTTTAATTCTCTCTTTTTATTAATCCTTGACACAAATTAAATAGTACTTCACTGATATCGAGAGAGAGAGAGAGCTGTGAGATGTTTTTATTTAATAATTACACTTTTTTAATACTTAAACTATTTTCGTCTCACACGAATACGTATAAATTTCTCGAGGACGCATCACACGTCTGGTTAGTAACTCTGTCTGCAGGCAACTGAACTGATTTCAAGCGCCTCAACTTTGTAAATTTATGTATTTCAAGTCTCTGGTTGGCTATTTTTACTCCAATAGAATACCTGAATTTAACTAAAGCTTTTTCTGGTTGTTGATTGGCTACTTTTATAAACTGTCACTAAAATTACATTATTGTTACTCCAATAATCAGAAGTAGTATTATTAAACTCTCAAACGTATTATTACCTCAATGTTACCTCATTGTTACCTCATTGCTAGCAACGTTTAACTTATTATTCTCTCAGTTCCTACATTATTAAATTACGTAATACATTAGCATAACATTATTGAACATGTTTACAATAATATAAGCATATACAATGACTGTAATATACACTTTTTATATATTGTTACATACAAATATTGGTTTAAGGCGGGCTGTTATTGAATTTATATATTATATAATTTGACTGAAATCACTTAAGTGTTAAAAATACTGCCTCAGTACCAAGTTTGGTAGTTATCAGAGATTTCGTGTTTCAGTTATGCTATTCACATACACACACGGGCGCGGGAATATTTTCTTAATATTCCTTTTTTATTCAGGTGGGCTCAAAACATATGTTTGCGATGGAACCACGGTATCTAGGTGGAATGCAATGCCTTCTCTGCCTGTTAAATACGTGGTAGAGAAAGTAAAAAGGGAGTCAAGATCCAGAGAAGACTTATGTCAACAATCAAATATAATTATATTCTATATCTACATAAATAAATATATCAAACGTTAGAGGATTCAATATAGTTCATGCACATACGTACAATAGACAAAACACGTAGGCAGGTTAGGTTAGCAGCACTGAATAAAGGAAATTCAGCTTTCCACCGTGACGGCCTGAACGGGATATGCATAAACACTCTATCGTTGAAAACATACCTACTTAGCTTTGGGCTTATATTTGGTGGTGTTACAGAATTAGATTGCGACGGTGTGAAAAGTTCGTTACGCTATCCCGTTAAACAAGGTAGTGGGCGAAATTTGTGACGCCAGATGACTCAAACTCTTCCTAGGGGCAAGTCACCCACGTTTAATTTTGTTTTCTGTATTGGTTTCATTTGTAAAGGTGACGCCGTGTAGGTGGAAGGAAGCAAAATAAATTAGTTACAGTACTTTTTGACGACAATGTGACACGCAGTGAGGCAGTAAAGGGCAGAAAAGTGAAAAGCCAACTTCACCTTTACAGGATTAACTGTACTTTTCTAACTGTACGTTCCATTACACTCTGCTTTCAACTGGAATTTGCAATCTGTGGCTTACAATCAGGGGGGGATGTGGTGTATTGTATTCATATGACCTTCACTACAAACTACTCTTAAAAGGCTTATTTTATTCTTGTTTATTGCGATAAACTTACATTACAATTTGCGCATTTCTTGTTGGTATAAGAAAAATACAGTATATTAATGGGATCCTCACACTTTTTTAAAAATCTGATGCGATACATTGGTTGATTTTCTCTACTCCCCCATTGCTTGTTTATTAGTCGGTATAAAAGCTATTCTTATTAAAGGTTATGCTTCTGTCTACTACATTTAAAGCAAAATAAACCTTTACAGAAATAGCTACATTACACATTTAGTTTTGGATACAAATGGAACAGCAGTAGTCAAATGTTTAAAAACTGGACGCAGAAATGAACAATTCGAACATTTACTAACATATTATCTCAGAAATGGCTTAGTCCACAAAGAGGGTGTTTGAAATAAATTGTAGGTTTTAAAGAGATCTACATTTTTTGTGTAGTACGTTTTCATCTATAGCTTAATGTTTACCAGTTACACAAGAAATGCCTTCCGAATGTAGAGGACTTCACAGGCCATTCCCAGAAAATTCAAGATATACGTATTATTTGTCATATAAGTATCTTTAATCTGCGAATGGACCATTTAAGTTGAGACTGAAGAATATCTCCAAAACCAAGCGTTGTAGAAAGAAATGTCTTCAATAAAAGTTGCTTGACATTGTGGGGGAAAGTAAATGCCACTAGTCGTGTTTTGTTTGGAGGACGCTATGATAGTAATTTTAGGGTCAATATAAGTATTTTTAAATGGGAACCTAAATTTTGTATGTTGTATTCTCATTCCTCATAAAAAACTAAACAGATTTTGTATAAAGCACCTTGCAATTGTTCTTACCAACGTAATAACGAAAATTCTGAATGACCTAAAAATGACTATCCAGGGTTGCTCCAACCATTCACTATGCTCTTCGTACACAGCCTTTCAGTATTTTCGTTGTCTTCTTCATTCTGAGAGATTTTTATGATTTTGTATAACGCCTAAACCATTAAAGAGAGAGAAAATCTTGCTTCTTAATAAATATACATCCCTCTAAGGTACAAAATTTGCGTAAAGGAATTTTTTCTTGCATTAGTTATTTTTAAGATACTCGTATATTGCTTATTTTCATTTTCCAGTATTTTTGAAATGGTAAATCGTTACTAAAATATTTCTGATGATATACAAAAAATACGGAATTTCAAAGCCAGCATTTAGGTGTAACAGATTTCCTATTTCTTCAGCTTCCTGTATCCTTCTTGTGCAGAGCGGTCGTTTCTAACCCGACACGACGGTGTGTATGCGTGATTCGTTTTCACTGCTGTGATCTCGGTATTGTTCTGCTAATTCACTAGGGCTGAATGACCCGCCCAATCCTGCGTTTGTTGACTGAGAATGTCAATACAAGGCAGTACTTGAATGTTGCTGCTTTGTGTTCGTGCTGTAAAGGTTATAGTTGGTTTATTTTGCACCTCAGAAGTGAAAGCTTATTCAAATATATGTGTTGCGTGTGAATTACTTTTAAGTATTATTACTGTTTTTATTACCTTCTCTACTAGGTATAGCAAGTAGGGGAAGTATTACATTCCATCAATAAATTCGATACCCAGACCTCAACGGAACTATAAGTTTTGAGACGCCTGAATCCAAATAAAGCATTTTTGGAAATATGTCCGTGTGTATGGCTATGAGTAACGTAACTCAAAAACTAAAAGTTGGATAAATACCAAACTTGTTTGAATTCCAAGCATGCAACACGAAGCGTTTTAGGAAAATCCTCGCATGTCAATTACCCCTTACACCCTTACATGCAACACTTTAGAAAAATTTGATTTTCTATAAAATGTCTTAATGATTTTTATTAAAATGCCACACATAAAAGATATTTACATGACAAATAAAATATATATGTTGAATTTTCAGGAAACAGCCCAGGAATTCCTCTTCATTCGATAGGAATTTTGTATAATCCTGTATAACTTGTAAACGTTAAGTGATAGACGAAAACGTACCACACAAAAATTCTGATGTCTTTCAAATACGTTTTTGTGGAATAAGTCGTTTCTGAGATATCGTTATTAAAGTTTTGAATTGTTCAACACTTTTCATGCTTTTAAAGGTCCGTCGGTTTTCAGTAGTTTCTCGCAATTGCATGGAAACGGTATGGAATTTTAAGGCCAGCGTATAGTGTCCACTTCCTAAACATTTGACTATCACTGTTTTCTTTGTATCTATAACAAAATGTGTAATGAAGCTAACTAGCTATTTTTGCAAATGTGTATGTGGATTAAATGCAGAAGATAGAAAGTAAGTTTTGGTAAGAATAGTTTGTATATCCACTAATTAATTTAGAGCGTAGAGAAAGTCAGGTGAATGTATAATCAGATGTTTTGCCTTTTATTAGTCACTGTAATGTCTACCAAAAAATTCACGCTTGAACAAAGGATTTTTATGTAGGTAAGATACACATGTACAAGCAAATTATGTAGTAATAAGTTTAGGTCAACGGAATCGTTTAACCAAGAAGATAAAAGGCATGTTAGAATGGAGAAAAAATTGACGAAATTGGTGCATCATTCGATCGCTCACCAAAGAAGTCTCTAAGACGTGTTGCACAGTGAGTGGGCATTTCAAAACCTTCTGTTCATACAGCTGCTAAATTTTAGAAATTTAAACCCTACAGAGTGACTATTGTTCATTAATTACAATCTCGTGACGACAAGAAATGCAAGAAATGTCTCAATTCAGAATGGAAATTGCACAGTACACAAAGGAGTGCACTTTGGCCCATGTCCCTCCTGGGAGTCTCCTTTGTTTTCTAAACGTCCTTGCTGGCTGCCAGTCAAAGAGAAGAGAAAGGAATCCCTACCCTAAAGTTGGATAATAATATCTGGGATTTTGTGGGTGAAGGTGAAATAATAAACTTATTTTCCCATAACCATGATTTATTGAAAAGACTTATGTCTTTTCAGGCGGCTAGCAATTTTCCCTTATAAATTGCTTTTTAAATCTTATACTAAAAACTTCTTCCTATCATTTCATACGATTCTGTGGACCTAGCTAATTTGACACACCATCTTCCCACCCACATACGTAGCATATCGTACTTGTTTGCACAATTTAATTACATCACCGATTCTAATATCGGTTGCTACGGTAGTATCACGCAGTAATGCTGAGAGTTGTGTAAACTCGGGGCATCCCTCCCTTTTTATCTGTTTTCCTATGACGCCAGAATTCGTGCCTTTTATTTGTTACAACAATTTCCATTGGTTCCTAAGTAGCGTTACATGGCATGCCATGACAATAAAACGAGCCAAATTTCTGAAGTCACGCGTCCTGCTGGCTTATCTGGCAAAATCCAATGTCTCTGTTCTTCTCGTAAGTGTTTCCTTTTCTATTTTACCAACTCCCTCGTGTTCTGGGAAATTGACCACTGTTTTTGCCCTCTCTTTCTATTTTCTTATGTTTAGCATGAACCCTGTGCGCATTAGCGCGTGTATTGATGGATTTTCATCCCTCGTTTGCTAGCTCGCCCATATGTTACAAATTGGTTTTACACATTTTAAGTTATTCACAATATTATAAAATTGATTATTAATCCGATTTACAGTATTTTATATGCTATTATTTCTTATGCTTATTTCCTATCCAGTATGTCCACTTATAGACATCACTTATTACCGGTTTAGTACTCATTATAGACCATGTTCATGGGTATGTAATGCGGTAGTTTTAGAATGCACCCTCCCCCGGCGTTGTAGACAGCGTGGGGAGCACGCATACATGTCGTATAAGCCGGGCCCATAAACCACCACTCTATACCTATAACTAAATGTACAATGAAACATTTCTTCAAACGTTAATTTGGATTAATGTGAAGCAATAGAGAACATCATATGAGTGTAAGACATTGGACTTTTCTTAATATTTTCCATCATGTAGTACCGTTTTGTTTTCATTCTTCTTTTAAGTTCGTCTCTTAGATGGTAGTTTATTCTTATCCTGTTTGTATTTTTCTTCTTCGTCTTTGGTTTAAATACCGTTCTTCCTTTTGTTGAATTATTATTTTTCTTTTAACTCTACCAAAATTGCTTTAATATCAAGATGGAGTTACTTCCTCACGTTCCATTTTTTCCATAAAGGGACAAACATGTGAGGCTTGGAACTTGTTTATTTTTTTAAGGAAATGATGTTATTTTTACCACATATTTTTCAAATATTTTGTAACCAATTTCTAAATTTTCAGATCGATTCCTTTAGTAGTTTCTGAGAAAAATCCATTTTCTGCCTTTTGGATGACCTGTAGAAAAATCTGTTTACGTATAGCTTTCAAAATTTTGTTCCAAAATGATATTGCATATTGCATGAATTACTTTATAAACCATAATCACAACTGTATAAATCTTGCTTTTCAATCAATAAAAATTGTTTCTAAAGATATGTATGATTGTAATTTTTATTCTCTGAAAGTTTCCGTTAAGACTCCTTTGTGAAAATTTCAAAATAATTGTAAAAAGTTAGCACCGCAAGGAGAAACTTGAGTAATAAGGACGCAGGAAAACTAAACTACTTTTAAGGTCAGAGAGGTGATTTTTGCTACAAAATTGGCACTTAAATTATTTTACTTTTTGCATAACTATACAAACATTTCTCTTAAAATCACTTATATTCATTAGCGCACAAAATCTGCACTTTTTTATAATTTTCTGCAATTTATAAACTCTAGTTATCAAAACCACATGTCCTATTTTTTCAATAGATTTACATACTTCAAATGAAGTAGGTATTCCACCCAATATTGAAAGTGGAAATCATCTAAAGCAAAGCAAGCACAAATCCACGTTGATTTTTACTATAAGTTATAGCTATGCAAAATAAAGAAAAGAGAAAAGTAAAACGATTATAAGTCTATAAACTTTAAATGAGTTTTCTATTCCTAAACTTTTGAAGAAAGAAAGAAAAAAAACATGGAAGTGCAGATTCGGATGATGCTGACGCAGTGGCTATTCCTACATTGGTTTCGTCCTTTTTCCTTTAATAATATTCGCAGAGTTTGTGAACTCATCACGTAGATTGAAACATCCCGTATACGTATTTCGTTCACTAAATAGCCTTTCTGCTCTGGAATAAAAAAATAGGATTAATACACTTTACTTTTTCCCGAATACAAACGTGCACATGTGTTTCCTTTATAGATGATAATACTTTCCCATTAATGTAATCAGTTTTAGTTACATTTGCTAGCGGACTTTTATAAGTTATTTTCAGCAATGCACAGAGTTGGCCCTTTGGGTTTACAAAACATATCTCTGTCTGTCTCTCCTCTAAATGGGAGTACGTCAAAAGCTTCCCCTACCACATAGCAAATAAAAGTTCGAATGTTTTGGGACGTAACTTTTGAGGCTATCGTGAAAACTGCTAAAATGCATCCGTCATACAGCCCTTTAGCTGTTATCTGTGGTGCTGTGAAAAATCCAAAATTATGCACATTTTAAAGTAGTAGTGGTGGTAGTGGCAGTAGACGATCTGTCTTTATGTGCTTGTCTGAAACATTTTTAACAACTGCAATTTTCAAACACCATCCCTGTTCTAGTCCAAGGTTATACAATTTAATAATAAAAATATCCATTTTTTCACCACTGCTTTTATGTTCTTTAAAAAGTATTAGGATTGAAAACGAGAATCACACTGAAAAATTCAATGCCATAGCCGAGATTCGAATTATGGAGCTTCCGGTTGAAGTCGGGCGATGATCGTTACTTTTTGAAGCCGCACCGTTTACTTCAATATTTGGTGTTGATTCTGCTGTCGGCTGCTACAGTGGTTGGCTATGAGATCTTTCTCTCAGTGTATGCGTAAGCGTACTTTGAAAGTATAATACCAGTTTAAATTGCCTGAAAATGAAATTGAGTTTTATTTATGGACGCCCTTTAATTGCTGTGGTCCTTAGCTTTCAATTCTATATTGGGCGTGAAAGGTCGGAAAGTTTGCTTAGAGACCTCTTTATTAGGCTTGAAATTCTTTTACGTGCCGTAAATCTACGACACGGACCACCGGCTTTACTCTCCTTCCGGGAAGCCATGCTAAGAATTTTTACGCCCGAAAAAAATCCATCGCCCTCCGCGACCTCGGGAACTACAGGCTAGCATAGTAACCTCTACACCATGGAAGACGACAAAAAATCGGCCGAGAAATTCAATGCCGTGTAATACCTGAGCTATTGAATCGAGTTGCTGATCGTTTGAAGATAAAGGACGAACCTGATTATGAATCGTAGCACTCGAAACTATAACAATTGAATTATTATACCTGCTAAATTCTGCAGAATCAATTTTATGGTTTGAAACAACTGCTTTCGAAATAAAAGAAGCTAGAATCGTATTGTTTATATTATTGTATACATGTAGAATAATGTTATGTCAATGTATTACGTAATTTAATATAGTAGGAGCTGTGAGAATATAGGTTAAAAGTTGCTAACAATGAGGTAACCTAGTGGCAATAATGAATTGGAACGTTTAATAATACTACTAGTAATTCTTGGAAACAATAATGTAATATTTTAAAAACAGTTTATAAATACCCAATCAACAACCGGAAAACCTGAAAGTTAAATAAAAGTATTCTATTGGAGTAGCATTAGCCAATCAGAGACTTGAAATAAATGAAATTTGCAAATTCAGACGGTAGAAGCCAGTTGCTGGTAGACAGCGTTCCTAACCGGACGCGACACGCGTCCTCGAGAAGATTAATACGTATTCAGTGTGAGACAAAATTCATTACAGAGAGAATATTATTAAGTTTACGTGTTATAAAGTGTAATTAATAGATAATCTCACAGCCCGCTATATCAGTGAAGTGTTATTTAATCGTGCCAATGATTATTAAAAGGAGTAATGTAAAAATTACAATTTGTATAAACCTCCTTTCTTTAGCCGCATCACCCCCCACAAAGAAACACATGTTTCTACAAATTAATACTCACGCAGCCGAGGAAAACCTAAAAACATATAATATTTAAAGAAAACATAAGAATACAATGTTGATTCTTAAACATTGTGGCGAAGGCCACCGGAAACTTTGTACCATACGTGGGGAAGTTACTTCATCAAGTTTGGCTCTCAAAACTGCAGCAATACAACCTTCAAACTCAAAACGCTAAGTATACGTGTGTGACACTCCCCCAATCTTAGAATTTCATTCCATGTCTCTTTTACAGAATTTCTGTCTACGTGGCTCTTTAGAGCTATTGGACCCAAACCTTAACTGCATTACAGGAATCTTTATACTAACGCGTTCTCCACTTCGGCTGTTACTGATGACTTTACTCACTAATCACCTATTTCCCCGGACAAATATTTCAACTCAAACTTACTACATTATACATTGATTTAATATATGGAAATTATTTATTGAAATTATTTCTCTATCTTACCATCATTTCTTTATTCAATTATTTCTATCTTCCCGTGAATAATTACGGTATCACGATTTCCGTCCAGTTGGTCTAACTCAGCTACCATGGCAACATGCCAGCACGATATTAAATTCTCCAACTGAATAGCATATTTTCCGGTAAACCACAAGGAGATATCAATAGAACAACCAGTGCTATTGAGTATATTAAAAAAAATTCTGGTGCTGCATTCACATAACTTTCTCTGTTCACAACCTGTACAAAGTATTCTGACATAAGCTTACACTACACTCTATTTAATGTTAATACAGATTAACCTTAGTTGTTTTTAAAGCCGGTCGCAATGCAATGGTTTTGAAGTTCATTTCTTTCTGCATGAACACAAAAAATTAAGAGAAAAAAAATAATCTGATGTGTTACATTCACATAACTTTCTTTGTCCTACATTACATATTAGTGTCCTACATCAAAATTATTCTTCCGAAAGTTTATTTTCCTACGTGTTTAGTTTTAACCCAGATAAATCTGTGCAGAAATACCTACATTACACACTTTATTGGAATACAAAGAGAAAAGCGATAGTAAAATGTTTAAGAACCGGACGCTATATACCAGGCCATAAAATTCCACTGCCTTTCCATAACATCCCTAGAAATAGCTGAATAATGACAAGACTTTAAAAGAGTGGCTAAGTATCGAACAATTCAAACGAGGCTGGTCCCGTAGGTCACTCGGTAGAGCACCTGCTTGCTCTGTGAGGGGTCCCGCGTTTGATTCTCAGCGGAGGGGTGGGACTTTATTAGTAGATTACTCTCTATTCTCCATATAATTAGGAAGTATGCATAAGAGAGCGAATGTATGTGTGATTTAATGATTAAAAAAAACAAAGTGCTAGAAACCCAACGATAAGTGAATACGAGTTAACACCATTGCCGCTGATAATACTAATATAGTTAAAGACAGAGTATGAATGGAACTATAAAAATTTGAACCAGTAACGAATATCTTGGAAGCGGCTGATGCTACAGAAAAAGTTATTTGAACTAATTGTGTGTTTTAAAGACATTCACATTTTTTGTGTGGTACGCTTTCATCTATTGCTTAACGTTTACCAGTTGTAAAATATTATATAAAATTGCTTCTGAATAAAATGGACTTCACAGGCTATTCCTATAAAATTCAAGATATAAATTTTATTTTTCATGTAAATATCTTATACATATGGTATTGTAATCAAAATCGTTGCATACGTTTTTTAGCAAATAAAAAATGTAATTGCAAATAAATGTTCCATGTAAAGGCTAATTTGGAGTGGGAATGTTTTCTTGAAAATCTTGTCATGTTTGGAAAGTCGTATTTATCCGACTTTTCGTTTTTGAGTTCCGCTGTTCACACACACACACACACACACACACACATATACACACACATACATACATACACACATGTGGACATGTTTCTAAAAATATTTTCTTTAATTTTGAAGAAGTAGGTTTATATTTATTGTTATGTTGACTGCTGTATTGAAATATTATATATTTTTGTTTGCCTCGGCTGCGTCAGTATTTATTTTATTTTTAGAGACATGAATGTCTTTGCAGGGAGTAGTGCGGCTAATAATGTAGGCTTACACATATTAACATTTTTACTTCACAACATTTATTAATCCTTGACACAATTTAAATAACACTTCACTGATATAGAGAGAGTTGTGATATTTTTTTACTGAATACGTATTAAATTTCTCGAGGACGCATCTCGCGTCTGGTTAGAAACACTGTCTACAAACAACGCGTCCAGTTATGAGCGCTGTCTACAAGCAACTGACTTGATTTCTACCACCTAAATGTATAAATTTCTGTATTTCAAGTCTCTGATTGGCTATTCCTACTCCAATAGAATACTTTTATTTAACTTAAGCTTTGTTGTGGTTGTTGATTGGCTATTTTATAATCTGTCTCAAAAACTACATTATTGTTTCCAAGAATGACTAGAAGCGTTATTAAACCTTCTTACTCATTATTGCCTCAAGGTTACCTCATTGTTACCTCATTATTAGCAACTTTTGACCTATTTCCCACAGCTCCTACATTATTAAATTACGTAATACATTCACATAACATTATTACACGTGTATACAATAATATAAACATATACAATGACTGTAATATACACTTTTTATATCTTGTTACATACACTTATTGCTTTAAGGCGGGCTGTTATTGAATTTATATTATATAATTAGACTGAAATTATTTAAGTGTTAAAAATATTGCCTCAATTTAGGGGCCTCCAAATGAGTATTTTCGGTGAAACCTCGGTATCGAATTTTTGGGTGGAATTCAGTACCTTCTCTAGGTACGTGGTAGAGAAAGTAAACAGTTAACATTAGCGGGATAAAGGGAAATCTTAGTTAAGTTTGTTTTTAACCACAAGGAAGCCAGGCTTCTGAGGTGTCAGCTGATCTAATCTTGGCGTTCCACAGGTAGAAGTGGCATACATAAAACGGTGGTAAGGACCGGCGACTTCAGCGAGCATAGGGGTGCAATATCAGGCCAGCTGATATATAATTCATGTTTGAGTTCCGAGTAACTTGGGCAGAACTTGATTTCCATATCTTCCAACAATTGGTGTAATGCGAGAGTTTCCATTCATCTTGTGCAACTATACAAAAGGAATATGGAAATTCAGGTACCACCTACCTACCATTTGCTCAAGCGCGCCCGTTTGTAGAGGCTATGAATTATAGACAAGCTCTACAAACATTCCGTGAATGTGTTTAGGGTCGTGCGCTCTGCTTCTTGCTGAAAATATTTTGCGGATTTTATGAGCGTGAGTCAAACGTTTTCTGGGAAACAAGATTCAAATGCTATCTCTCTTTTAAAAGGGGAAAACCCACTCCAGCAGCTTATAAACTTCTGGTGTACCAATGTATATACGGGCATATTTCCCTAGACGCAGGTTCGAGACCCGGGGACCTGGGTCAAAACATTACGTCTCGTGTTACCATTCGATGATTTTCTATACGTTATTTACATGAAAATTGCACGCTTATGCGTAGTATGAGTAAATAAAGAAATGATTGTACAAAAGCTCAAATCTTTAGCTTAAATAGTTTCTCGAGTAATACAATTAAATATTTAAACCACTGTTTCTAAAACTGCCTTGCGTATTAAAATTTGCCAGAGAAGTGTGATGGGTGAGATTTTCTAATACTTAAATGCAGTGAAAGTAGATGCAAGGATTTGGTTTAAGTTGATGTTATTAATCATAGGTAAATACATTTTTTACGAAGTTGTTGATGTTAAATTTTTTCTTGCTTTTCTGTATAAAATACTTTTTTGTGAGCCAATAAATAAATCAGTCCTAAAATGCACACTTGAATAGTTATACATTACATTTTGAATTGTGTATGCCAATTTGCAAACAAATGAGAGCAAACCTGAAATGAAATGAGTAAATTGATGAGATGCATTCACATGACTTTCTCTACCCTCCATCTTTATTAGTGGGTATACAACGTATACATACTAAAGCTTAATTCTTTATTTACTACATTTTAATCCAAATAAACCTTTGCAGCAATGATACATTACACATTTCGCTATAGATACATAGGGAAGCGATAATCAAATGTTTGTCGTCCTCCGTAGTGTACTGTCTTCCACAGCAAAGAAAGTCCCCGAAGAATGAAGGGCAGAGGGGAAATTGCTGATTAGACACGGTCCGAACCCTGCCTACTAGCTTATGTTACACACATTTATGACACACACGACAGGTCAGTTGAATAATGTTACTCCTTACGTAGCATGCGTTCCCCGTCATGCATTCACTGTCCTTGTCGCACCTTTCCAAACAGATAAGGGTAGCACATTTCTGTCAGGGACTTTCTTTCCATTGGCGAACAATAGTATTAGTTTCATGCTAGTTCCCGACGTGGGTTCAAACCCGGCGGAGGGCGATGAATTTTTTCGAGCGTAAAAATCCTTAGCATGGCTTCCTTTGAAAGGGAAGTAAAACCGATGGTACCGTGTCGTAGATTTACGGCACGTAAAAGAACCTCAAACCTGATAAAGAGGCCTCTGAGAAAAATTACCTGTCTTTCACGCCCAGTATAGAACGGGACGCTAAGGACCACAGCAGTTAAGGAGCGTCCATAAATAAAACTCAATTTAATTTAATTTGATAATCAAATGTTTAACAACTCCACTCCATACGCAGGCCTTAAAATTCCACACTGGGTCCATGCAATCGCGAAAAACAACTGAATGCTGAAAGAACTTTAAAAAATTACCAAGAAATGAACAATTCGAGGATTTAATAATGGATATCTCACAAATGGCTTATGACGCAAAAACTTATTTCAAATAAATTATGTGTTTAAAAGAGAGGTACATTTTTTGAATAGTACGTTTTCATCTAGTACACACTAGTATCTAGTATCGATGCCCAAAAAATCAGTATTGTTATCGAATATCGAGAAATAATAGTATCGTCCTATCACTTTTATTTTCCCAACTTGTTTAAGGTTTAGAATAGAAATGGGTTAAACTGTTTTAAAATTTTGATGAACATTTAAACGCTTGTAAACTTAGTTTTTATCCATAGAAGACTTGAAGTTTTTGTGGGTTTTTTTTAAACGCAAATATGTGCCTGTCAAATTTTATGTTGCTATATACCTTAGGAATCCTATTACTTAATGACGACTTCGCAATTTGTTTACTATAAAAAGTCTCGCTGTTATGTGATAACCAAGCAGATATAATAGAGTTTCATAACTTTACTAAAAATTTCCATTATGTTTGCGTAAAGCATTATCGTAACTAAATACGAAATGTCCTTCTTTGATCATAGTCGCTGTTCCTCCCGTTATTCGAAATCCTCGGAAAGAGGGCTCGATGGCATTTCACATGCCTCTGAAATCACCGCAAGCTCTCCCGGCAACAGATGTTTGTAACACAGTATATAAAACCAAAACAAAGGACTGCGTTAGCTTTATTTCACTTCACTTTTATAAAGAGCCGTTAATAACCCAGGGATGAGAAATATATTTGTTGTTGGATGTGTAGAAGCTGAAAATAAAACTCCCAGCAGGGGTGCTCTTTGGGGCGGAAAGCGAAAGGGTGAGGGTGCAAGTGTCAAGTTGTTGGGGGCGAAAAAATGGGGAACAAAACAAAAGCCAGAAGTTGTTTAAGGACGCCGACGTCCGAACAATGGTAACACTTAGCTGTGACTTGCGAGAAATAATACTACGTTTAGCTGTACTGCTTCATAGCACTCTCAGCCTCCATATGTATTTTAGTTACTTTATTTCCTAGGCGTTTTATTACTAAAATTTTAACTTTCTCTACCACGTATATAGTAGGTAGAAAAGGTATTGCATTACCCACAAAAATCTGCTACTGAGGTTTCATCGGAAATGTATGTTTTGGGAACCTCTGAATCCAAAAATATATTTTTAAAAAATGGTCCTGTGTGTATGTGATGTTGTGAACCGCATAACTCAAAAATGAAAAGTTGGATAAATACCAAACTTTGTATTTAGGTTCAGTACTTTCCATAGATGCGACACAAAGATTTTGAAGTAATTTCTCCCACCCCAAACTACCCTTTATATGGAAAATGTTTTGAAATATTTTATTTTCCAAACATGGCTCTAAGGATTTTGATTAAAATACTACATATTAAAGATATTTACATGACAAATAAAATGTATATTTTGAATTTTCTGGGAATAAACTCTGAAGTCCTCTTCATTCGAAAGGAATTTTATATAATCTTGCATAACTGATAAACGTTAAGCGATAGACGAAAACGTAACACACACATAAAATGTAGAGCTCTTTAAAACACACAATTTATTTCAAATAAGGTTTTTGTGGCACAATCCATTTCTGAGATATCCGTTATTTAGGTTCTAAATGTTTATTACTTAGTTATTCTCTTCAGTCCTTTCAATGTTCAGTTTTTTCTCTTGGTTTTATGGAAACTGGATGGAATTGTTTATTCGGTTTAAAATGTAGTAGATGGAAAAAGAAGGTTTAGTAAGTATAGTTTATATACTCACTAACAAAAATGGAGGGTAAAGAAAGCCATGTGCACGTATCACACATTTTATTAGTGGCAATTGGCTTAATATTTTTTGATCCAATAATAACTGATAAAGTATGCATACAAAAAACGATTAATAATGGAACACAGAATTAATCAACCATTTTGTTGTTATTATAGAACAAAATCTGTTAATACAAAATTAAATTTTTCACAAGAAGCTTTCTTATGTATAGGGTGTTCGTAACTCCTGGCAATTGGCTTCAGTCATATTTCTTTCAAACTTATAAATAAGATTATTGTTATAATTATAATTATTATATAATTTATAATAATTTAAGCACAGTTATATCGGAATCTTTATTGGAGTTTCTACAAAACAAATTGGAAGAGACTCATAAACGTGAATGTTGGGTATTACTCTTAAATTATAGCATTTCAACGTTTATTTAAGTTTTGGCAGGTCTTATTAACGTTTGTAGCGAGACTTAAAATCCCGGTATTCCTTCTTAAAATTGATTTTTAAATACCTTGCCTCAGATTTAAGTTGACGGGCATGTTTGGATTTCTTTTCCCCCGTTCGACTTTCTCTTGAATTATCATCTACAAAAATTCCTTCCTCCATAATCAAAACAGCTGTTTCCCCACATACAACTCACAAGATAACAATAATTGTCATTATTGATCATGCAGCATTTGTCAGTATAACCAACTGAACAATCCAATGCTGCGATGAACTGGGCTCAAGGAATAAGTAGAATTTTACAAGAAATAGGAATGGGTAACTTATGGGAGGAGAGAGAGGGGTTAGTTAAACGTTTCTGAAAAAGAAGTGAGGAACAGAATAGAAAATATAGAGAAACCAGAATTATTTCAAAGTCTGGAAGGAAAGAAAAGTTTGGAACTATATAGACAATTAAAGGTGGACTGGGGAAGGAGAAGTATGTGGATGTAGGTAATAGGTTAGTGAGAGAAGGGTGGGCTTGGTCCAGATTAAGTGCACATAGGTTAAGGGGAAATAGGAAGGGAGCGAATTTGGATAGGTGTCCTCTTTGTGGAGAGGCAGATAATGATTTGCATTATATAATTGAATGTGAAGAAACTAATTTGTAGAAAGGTCAGTTTTTACCTAAAGAATGGGAGAATGTTAATAAAGAAGCATTAAAAGTTAGGATAATGAAAATACAAAAGGAGAGGGATATAAAAGGAATAGCAGAATATACTGGTAGAGTAAGAGAAAAGTGGTTTAGAAAAATAAAACAGTATGAATTTGTTATGACCACCATGCATAAATAACCACCGTGTTAAAATGCATGATGGATCAAAGAAAGAAAAAATAGCAACTCAAAGTAATATATTAAAGTTTGTAAGAATTTTGTATAGCATTATGGAAATAAAATACAAATACATAGAAACTAATCAGTCTCTTGTGGTATTGATGTTGGACACAATACGGTTTAAAACACACACTATAGAGGACTGAATATGATTTGAAACCACAGGTGGTTTTAGCAGCTATTTACACTGTTAGTGAATACGATTGGTTAAAATCTGACTTCACAGCATAAAAGATGACTTCGGAAACTATAGAAAAATTCATCATATTCACTTTTGTCCATTGGTGGGCATAATACGATTGAAACCATACTACTCATATGCTGGATAACATCGTTTCCAAAAAGGGAGGGGTGACAATAGGTTAGAATCATGTACAAAACTCTCTGCATATTACCTCCCTCCATGTGTCTTCTTTTGGGTGAGGTTTGCATTTGTTGAAACCCATTTGTTTTCAATAATATTCTTTTTTTTGTATTAAGAAAAACAGACATTTTCCTCCCACCAATTTAGTGCATTCTTCTTGGTTATCTCCATTTTTGCTAAGGAGTGAACACTGAAGTGACGAAAGTCAGCTGTGGAACTTGGATAAAAATCTGATGTGTTACACTCACATGACATTCTCTGCTCTTGTACAAACTAGTTTTACAAACTCTTATTCTACATATATTTCATATTAATCGAGATAAGCATTTGCAGAAACGATCTTTTGACATGCAAAGAGAATTACATTTTACACATAGCGACCAGTTCTAAAAATATTTGACTGTCGCTTAAGGCGTACTATGCTCCCCTTGTTTTGTATTTGCAAGGGCAATATAGAAATACAGTAGCCTTTAAGCATAGACATATCTCTTAAAAGCTGGTTGCTAGGTGCAGCACCATTCTGTTTTCCACAGATTAATACTCTTTGCATATCCAAGACAAAAAAATGAATAACGAATTCCCATTTGAGAAAATAAGTATTGAAAAATTTAAGAGAATAACAAGCAATATCTCGAAAATGGTTCAATCAACAAAACAAAATTTATATGACATAATTTGTGTATTTTAACGCGAACCACATTTTTTGTAGTAAAATTTTGTCTTCCTCTTGTGGTTTACCAGTTATGCAAAAGTCGTTCACAATGAAGAATACTTTTGAGACATTCCCAGAAAAGTCCAGATAAACATTTTATTTGTAATGAAAATATCTTAAACATATGATACTTTAATCAAAATCGTTACAGCCATTTTTGAGAAAATTAAAATTTTCGAAAAATGTGCCATGTAAAGGGTAATCTGGGGAGGGGGATTTTCTTGAAAACCTTCGTGTCGCATCTTTGGAAGTTACGGAACCTAAATACCAAGTTTGGTGTTTATCCGACTGTTCGTTTCTGAGTTATGCTGTTCACAGACACACACAAGCACATGTTTCCAAAAATGTTTTTTTTTTTTTGATTCAGGGGGTCTCAAAACATATTTTTCCGGTGAGATCTCGGTATCGAATTTTTTTGGTGGAATACAATACTTCCCCTACTTACTATACGTAGTAGAGAAAGTAAAAAGTTATAAACTTGGGAATAACAGTGGGTAGTCTATGGAAATCGCACATGTGAAAAACTACTCTTCGTCGTGTAACATTTTATCCTTGCTAATCCACGGCCTTTCTTGGTCCAAAGCTTTTTATTGTCTATGAATGTCAAAACCTTGGTCGGACCAGCCTTTGGTCCGACTGTGGAGATAGTCCACATCTACGTGAAATCTATGAATTCGGCTTTTATTCTCTATTAAACAACAGTGAATAAAACTTTAACTATATTAAGGTTGGTCAATCCCAGGTCTGTGCTAAGCGAGAGGGAAAACTATTGTTTTTGTAGGAATTTACAAATCAATATTCCCAAAACCTCAACTTTGTGGGAATTCACAGATCTTAATCAGATATTAGCCACGGCTGTAATTCCAACGTAAGATATACATACACTTGGTTCTTAAGGTTTCTCCACACACTCCCTCTATTTCCCTGACTCGCCATTCAAATCAAGCTTATCTCTTTGGTTTTTAAATCTTTTTTCAATATGCTGTAATATTTTTACAAAGACTAAAGGTAGTGTTGTAATTATTTTTGGTACGTCTTTGTACATTTATCCACCTCAACGGAATAATCCAATTCGATGCTAAATTCATGAATTTTACACATTAGAGATGCCTTTTTCGTATATAATGAATAAATATATTAAGATTTTCTTTAGCCAGGATTATTCTGCTCCTCCCTGCAGTATGGAAGCATGAGTGGGATGTGAATGTGAATTTAGTATAATATCCAAAAGTAATAGCAACCCAAAGAATGAACATCATTGCTGATGTTCCAAAGTTAAAAAGCTGCCGAGATGTTAAGGCGGTATATAAATGGAGCAAAAAATACTTTAGAGTCTAGTAATCACAGAACGATACTAAGTGTAAATGAGATGAGATGGTATTGGACCCTGTTTCTCGATAATGAGAGCTGGACAGGGGGGGGGGGTCGCTTGTCTCTTGCTGGGAATGGAATGCCAGCCACCCAATGCACGGCATACTTTACGTTCCGAAAATTCCACAATTAGCAGATCAATCGGCGAAGCCTAAATCTGATAGAGCATGCTCACATATGCATCATGGACAGCAAAACTTGTGATTTGTAGGTATTTTAGCTTCTGATAATCCATGGAGTAAACTATCAATAGCGTGTATATAAATTCAAAGCGTGTCAGCAGGCCGTAATAGTTTGCCGTAAATTCAATGAAAAAATATTAATTTTAGGGTTAAAACAACATGACAAATTTTGTATTACATTCACTTTCGTTAACCGCTATAGTTTACAAAACATGATTCATCTTTCTAATTCGTGTTTAGGAACGCTTGAACTGAATAGTCTAATTTGTTCAATTTTAAAACTATTTATTTGACAATTGGCCTACATCATTTGAGTAAATAAAGAAATGATTGTGCAAAAGCCCAAATATTTAGTTCAAATGGATTCTCAGATAATACAATGAAATAGTTTTAATTAGCGAAAAAAATGCAAATTTTCTAAAACTGCCTTGCCATTCAAATTTGTTAGAACCCTTATAGTGACATTTTAGTACAGTGAAAATAAACGTATTTGATTGAATTTGATTTTATTAGTTGTAAATAAATAATTATTTTATGAAGTTGGCGTTAATATTTTTCTTGTTTTTTTTAGCACAAAATAATTTTTTTTGTGAGCCTATGATTAAATAAGTCATGAAATGTATGCTTGAAGTTTAGATGATACACATCGGAGCAGAACTAAATTTATGTGCAAAAATTGTAGAAATGAGAAGTCAATTCTGATGTGCTATACTCACATGGTTTCTCTACTCATGTACCTACATACTATTTTTACAAACGCTTATTCTCCATATGCATCATGTTAATCGATAGTCGCTTTAAGCGATAGTCAAATCTTTTAAGAGCTGGTTGCTATGTACAGTATTCCATTCTCTTTGCATGTCCAGGACATAAAAAATGAATAATGAATTCCCATTTGAGAAAACGTATAAGTATTGGAAAATTTAAGGGAATAACAAGCAATATCTCGAAAATGGTTCACTCAACAAACAAAATGTATATGGCATAAATTGTGTATTTTTACGCGATCTACATTTTTGAGCAGTAAAATTTTGTGTATCTCTTACGGTTTACCAGTTATGCGAAAGTCGTTCACAATGAAGAGTACATTTTTTGTGTCGTAACCATTTGTATTAGGCGTGTAAATACTTAAAATATATGGTATTATTAATTAAACCATTTTTGAGATTGTATACGTAAAGTATATGTAGTTTATGGTTTGGCCTTTATATGACATTATTCTTTTTAATTAAGCTGTTTATAGAAATGTTTTTCTACAAATATTTATTTTCTTTTGGATTCAAGGGGCCTCAAAATATGAATTTCTGGTGAAATCTCATTATCGAATTTTGGGTGGAATGCAGTACTTTCTGTACCTATTTGTTAATTAGAGATGCATGAGTCATTTCAAAACTAATGACAGCAGTAACTGCATTTGGTAAACGGTACATAATATAAGGTAAACCTATGGAACGAACCAGTATTTAATGTGAATTTCTGAGACTTAGAGGGGTAATCAATCACTGTTTTTCCTTCACACTGTGAGCATTCCAGGGTGACTTCCGCCCTAGTTCCGCAGCTCGGACTCCAGCCATAACATTTATAATGCCCCCTAATCGTCTCCCGTTCTTATATTTACTGTTACAGTGATAATAGACGTATATATTAGTATAAAAGTTGATGGAAATATTCTCCTATATCCATGTATTTTGTGGAAGCTTTTCAGGAAATTTTCATTCACACTGGAGGGTTCAATATACGACGTTGAGCGATTTTCTCGCTGAACTTTTCTTTTAGCTTTTTAGGTGTATGGGTTTTGTTGCATACACCTTAATTTTCAAGTTTTCTCATGGATAAAAATAGCATGCAGTTAAATCAGGGGATCTTGAGGATCATAAACCTTTACTAATTACCCCATTTTCAAGCATTTCCAGAATTAAATTTAAATACTCATCAGAGCTGCATGCGAGGTAGCAGAGGCTTGTTAAAAAATGCAGATTGACATATAGTTTTCAATATAGACTCAACTGAATAACTCAATGCTTAGCCAGGATTTGAACACGGATCTCCCGCTCTCCGTGCGGTTGCTCTAACTATTGAGCTACTGCGACAAAATGCCGGTGAGATATTCAATTCCACAATTGACTCAAATTGTTTCCCAGACATACCACCAAGGCATCCTCAATGGAGACTTGACATCGCAAGTACCTCATTGCTGGGTGGTTAAGAGTTTCTTATGGTTTGAAGTAACATACAGTACCAGCCACGGACGAACTAATACAATAACTCATTAATGTAATAAAATGTCTAATTCAAGGCTTCTCAACATCAAAACGTTTATAATTTCTTTCTTTAATATCTTGTTCTAAGTTTTACGTGTTATGTATTTTCTTGCTAATATTTTACGTATAATAATTAATAGTATGTTAAAACACACATATTCATAATGTATACCTGGTAGAGAACAAGTATATGACGTTATAACATATAAAATATAATATAAGAGGGAAAGGCCTTTATTAGCTTTAAAACCAGTAATATAAAATTACGAGAAATGCAGTAGTATCTACTTAAGCATATACGGAACTTTGGATTCATAATTAAGACGTTGGAAGTCTTATATATATATATATATATATATATATATATATATATATATATATATATAATAGAAACTGTTATTGGATGGTATTGGACAGACAGTAGCACATTGTACATTGATAAATGTCTATAATTAAATACGTACGTTAAGAAAACGGTTGGAGGGAACGCTAACAGAAGCTTGTCAGTCTTCAAGCAGGAAGGCCGTGTATAAAATCGTCTCTAAATAGATGCTAAAACTACTTATTAAAGTCTACCAGTTATACATATATTAACATGACAAATGTAATAGTGAATTGTGAATATTTACATCTGGTTTATATAAAATACAAGTGAAATAGTTAACAGAATACATGTGTGCAAAGTATTTTAATCTTCTCCATACCCAACCCTGACAAGACACAAGGACTCTCCGACACAAATACAGCAACCGTGCCACAATATACAATACAACATACTAACACACATAAGAATACAAATATACGATCATCAGATTCCAGTCTACGAGAACCTCAAGATACATCACAAGAGTACGGGCATCAAGACGACCTACAGGTACGTGATATAGCATCCATCATCAATGTAGTTGGGGCCTAAAAAGGGAACCGCTACAGGTTTTGCTTTCTTATTATATATATAATTAATTGAAACTAATTATAATTTTAGAGACCTTAACTGTAAAGTCCTCTTCATTAGAATGACTTGTATAATTAGTAAACCTTAAGAAAAAAAATTCAACCATACAAAAATGTAGATATTAATGTCGCGCAGCTTTTTGCTGTTGCTTTAAATTTTCAAATGCTTTATTTATCTTTAAGCGGTAAGTCGCTATTCATGTTCTCTCGTGATAATACAGGAGTATGGTATTTCAAAGACACATTGTGATCGCGCGCGCGAAGTTACCGACAACCGGCGGTGCTATCACCTTCCGGCTCGTTTATCTGGCCGCTCGTTTATCTGGCCACGGTGGGGCTGGACCCCTTCCAAATAACAGACGTACAGAACAATAACCCATTATGCACCGCTTCTCCGTTCTAGAGAATTCTTTTGGGACGTTTCGAGTAGGTTCCTCTTCTATAAAGTTCAGCTTTGCATTCAGGGCTTACATAAGGTGCTGTTCTATCCAATTCAGTTCATTCCGGTTAGTTGCGAAGTTGCAGTCAAGAAGTGGAAGTGTCTGGACGGTATCGAGTGTAGTTCATTTGAGTGTTGTGGCTCACTGTTCAGTTGTGATTCGATTCAACGGATCAATCGTGTTCTGTTCTGAATGTGTATAAAATGTCAGGTGTAAAGTTTGTGCTATGCAGAGCACCTAAGTAGCAAACACATGGCCATCTGAACGAACTGAGATACCTGACCTTTCACTCTAAGCGGAGAAGTGAGTTAGGTTGCCATGTGGTATTAGAGAATGTGTCAGTTGTCTGGCAACGCGCCGAATAGTAAACAGTTTGCTGGGACGTAACGCTAGTGAGCAGTAGCGAACCACGCCAGCTTGTAGGCAAAGGGAAAGGAGGGTGGCGGCAGCTTAATGCCTAGAGCAAAAACGGATGGGATAGTGCTGTAAACACACCCCACTGAGAAGTGCCAGAAGTCTCATGTAGTTTAAATTCTACCATAAAGTGCATTCAGCAGCAAATAATGTTTTCGTTTGTTACAATATACTTACGCGTTTTAAAAGTCTCACTGTCGTTTTAGCCTACTGTATGCTCCTTATATCTACAACGAAATGTGTAAAAGTGTGTTTAAGAAACGTTTGTAGAAGAGTAGAGAAAATCGTATGAATGCAACACATCAAAGCTGGCATGTTAAACAGTACTTACAGAAAAGCTTTACACGGTATTTTGAGTGCTATATGCCCTTATACATGTTTCTGCAACGCGCCCAAAAAGCCCACCAGTGCTCTCTGTGGCCAGTGAAAGTCGAACACGTACTTTTTGAACTCGCCACTTTTTCGGGCAGTGCTTGTACTCCAAGCGCCCTTACAGTAATACCACACATACACAGGCCCTTGACACAGGCGCTGGCACAGAGCTGAAGAGTGCTCTACCTCCCCTCCCCCCTCTGTAGAATCCTGCTTGTTTAAATACACCATGCGACAACTCTGAAAGTTCATGCACAGATTTAAACCTGCACCCCCTCCCCCGAGGAGCCGGGTAAGTGCGTCCTCTATTTACTTCCAGCTTTTAGGTTATGTCATCGTTCACTTGTTAAACATCCCCAGCACACATTGACGGTGTGTGAGGCTAGAGGGCACTTCATCGTCATTGGCGAAAATTAACGTGTCGAAACGCGATGTCTGCTTTTTTTGTAACACAACTTGATTTGCAGTTTGAATGTTTATTTATTTTTTAAAT
The DNA here is from genome assembly GCA_030765065.1 of Deroplatys truncata. Taxonomy (NCBI): domain Eukaryota; kingdom Metazoa; phylum Arthropoda; class Insecta; order Mantodea; family Mantidae; genus Deroplatys; species Deroplatys truncata. Next base: position 165,418,899 of record CM060980.1, read on the forward strand.
AAACTTTCAGCGGCAAATGGGATTATTTTATCTTTTTGTAGATCGTCCCCTTAGCGCGGTGGTGGTAGCTTGGTGCTTACCAAGCAGGAGACCTGGATTAGATTCCCGATGCTTGCGTGAGGATTTTCTCCCGCTGGGAGACCTGGCCCGGGGTGCACTCAGCCTCGTTATGTCCCTGAGAGCCAACTGAGGATCTCCTTGATTGATAAGTGGCGGCTCCAGCATAAGAAGCCGCATATACCGACCGGTAGGGAGTGTTGACCACGTCCCACACTCCAGTACTGCACCCCAATTCTGACGCCTGTTGTGGGCAGAGGTTGGAGACGCAGCGGCCGGGCGGCAGCCCTTAGCTCGGCAACAGGCAGTTTGCACCACGGAGTTTAGTTTTTAGTAGTGTTTAATGTACGATCGGTTCCTCGGACAGTGGACACTGTTGATACATGCAATGAAATGCTATTTGGGAAGCTGATTCCATACGTTCAATATGACGTACACAGGTGCACGGTTCCCAAGTAAAAGCCTATAAAGTGATAAATAATCTAAATTCGTCAGGAAGAGGCAGTGCGGTTGAAAATAGTCGGCTAAACCGCTTTCAGAAATTACGGAGAAAATCCCTAACTGCTAAGATGAATTATATACAGCTTTATCATCTTTTAAAGGCCGAAAAGCACCGGGAATAGAAAAAATAAACATTCAGATGTTTAAACATTCACCTCCATTTTTACTTTCTCTACCACGTACATAGTGCTACATGCTGGGTAGAAGCCTAAAGGTCCACATGAAAAATTGAATTATTTTGTTACCCAGCACGTACATTTAGGGGACGCATACTCACTTGGCTGCGGTGGACCGAAATGTGGTGCGGAGTTTAAGAGGAAGATGTGGGTGTTCACTGTACAAAATCCATAACACAAATCTACTCACACATTCCGATTTATTTCCCAGCCGTTTGGGGTTCCTACATTATTAAATATGAAAGGTGAGGGGAGATGTCCACTGATCCAAAGGGCGACTTGCACCCGCGATCCGCTTCCCTCGGAATACTCGGCAAGACAGGTGCTATATCCCCACTACTCGTGGCTACCAAGAACTCTCAGCCAGGAGTGATGCCATCCCAGTCAACATCAAAAGTAATAACAATTTGTCTGATAATGACAATGAAACCCCCAAATTATTAATACGCCACATAGTAGGTAGAGGTGTTGCATTCCACACAAAATTCGACAAGATGCAGCGGAAATACATGTTTAAAGTCCTCTAAATAATAACAAACTTAGACAAAGTCCGTGTGTGTGTGAACGGCATAACACAAAAACGAAAACTCAGATAAATACCAAACTTAGTATTTAGGTTCAGTACCTTCCAGGAATGCGACACGACGTTTCCTAAGAAAATCCCCTCAGCCCAAACTACCCTTTACGTGGAACATTTTTCGAAAATGTTGATTTTCTCAAAAATGGCTCTACTGATTTCGATTCAAATACCATTTGCTTAAGATATTTTCATGGCAAATGAAATGTATATCTTAAATTTTCTGGAAATTTTCCCCAAAGGTCCTGTTCATTCTAAATGACTCTTGCATAACTGGTAAACAGTAAGAGATAGGCAAAATTGTATTACATAACAAACATAGATCTTGTTAAAACACACAATTTATGTCATATATCGTACATTATTTTGTCGCGTGAGCCATTTCCGAAATATTTGTCTGAATTTTCCAATACTTGTGCGTTATTCGTTTTCTATATGCAAAGAGAATGGAATGCTCCACATAGCTCTCAGCGCTTAAAAGTTAAAACCTACCATATTCTCCTTTCACCTACAAGAAAACTAGCAATAAGGGTTTTTGCAGATATTTTATCTCGATTGACATGAAGTAGATAAAGAATCTTCGTGTCGCATCCTTCGAAGATACTAAACTCAAATACCAAGTTTGGTATTTATCCGACTTTTCGTTTTTGAGTTATGATGTTCACAGACGCACATACGGACATGTTTCCAAAAATGCTTTATTTTTATTTGGATTCAAGGCACCTCAAATTATGTATGTCCGGTGAAATCTTGCCACTTAAATCACAGTTTTGAAATTGGCAACATGACGAAAACTGTATACCATATGACTATCAGGTATTTACAGACTAAATGCATGAAGATGAGGTATTATTTACGAATTCTGGTCACTAATCCCTAGTGTTAAGTGGGAAATCGATTATCATAAAAATACATTCCGTCATTAACATCCAATTTTCTGCTCCTCGTTTCAATATGCTTGTCATGGGGTTGCTATGCATGCTGCCAACGTTGAGTTGAATTGAAGCTGTAATTGTGGGATAGATTTTTGAGGATGCCGTAATGTTTATATTGCGCCATGTGAACACTAAACTACATCAGCGTGGATAGTTCATACGCCCTAAACTGGGTAGTCGAATCTTTTGAACTTTCTCTACTGCGTCTAGTAAGTAGGGGAAGTATCAATTATTGCATTCCACCCAAAAATTCGATATCGAAATTTCACCGAAAATACATGTTTTGAGGCTCCCTGAATCCAAACAAAGAATCCATTTTTAGAAAGCGGTCCTTGTGTGTATGTGTGTGCCTGTGAACAGCATAACTCCAAAAAGAAAAGTCGGATAAATACGAAAGTTAGTACTTATGTTCAGTATGTTTCAAAGATGCGTCACTAAAATTTTCAAGAGAATCACCCATCCCAGACTATCCCTTACAAGGAACAATTTTGGAAAGTTTTGATTTTCTCAAAAATGACAATAACGATTCTAATTTAAATTATCATCTTTTAAAGAAATTTTCATGTCAAATAAAAAGCACATCTTGAGTTTTCTGGGAATGTCCCCAAAAGGCCTCTTCAATATAAATGATTTTGCATGACTAGTAAACCGTAAAAGACAGACAACGTTTTACTACACAAAAAATGTAGCTCTCGTTAAAACACACAATTTTTGTCATATTCATTTTTTTTCATTGAACCATTTTGAGATAATCCTTGTTATTTTTTTATTTTTGTAACACATGCACTTTTTGTCAAATGTAATCTGTTATTACTATTTTTACTTTCTCTACTACGTATAGTAAGTAGGGGAAGTATTGTATTCCAACAAAAATTCGACTCCGAGGTATTACCGGAAATACATGTTTTGAGGCCTCCTGAATCCATAAAAAGCATTTTTGGAAACATGTACGTGTGTGTGTGTGTGTGTGTCTCTGAACAGCATAACTCAGAAACGAACAGTCGGATAAACACCAAACTTGGCATTTAGGTTCAGTATCTTTCAGAGAGGCGACACAAAGGTTTTCAAGAAAATCCCCCCACCCCATATTACCCTTTATATGGAACATTTTTGAAAATTTTAATTTTCTCAAAAACGGTTCTAACGATTTTGATTAAAATATCATATGTTTGAAATATGTTCATTACAAATGAAATATATATCCCAAATTTTCTGGGAATTTCTCCAAAAGTATTTTTCATTGTGAACGACTTTTGCATAACTGGTAAACCATAAGAGATAGACAAAATTTTACTACACAAAAGCTGTAGATCACATTAAAATACACAATTTATGCCACATACACTTTTTTGTTGAGTGAACCATTTTGGAGATATTGCTTGTTATTCCCTTAAATTTTCCAATACTTATACGTTTTCTCAAGTTCGGTATTCATTTTTGTATTCCACCCAAAACGTCGATACCGAGATTTCACCGGAAATACATGTTTTGAGATCCCCTGAATCCAAAAAAGCATTTTGGAAACATCTCCGTGTGTGTGTGTGTATGTCTGTGTCTGTCTGTAAACAGCATAACTCAGAAAGGAACAGTCGGATAAACACCAAACTTGGTATTTAGGTTCAGTATCTTCCAGAGATGCGACACGAAGGTTTTCAAGAAAATCCCAACACACCAGATTACGCTTTACCAGGAAGATTTTTCGAAAATTTTAATTTTCTCAAAAATGGCTCTAACGATTTTGATTAAAGTATCATACGTTTAAGATATTTACATGGCAAATAAAATGTATATCTTGAATTTTCTGGGAATGTCTCCAAAAGTATTCTTCATTGTGAACGACTTATGCATAACATGTAAACCATAACAGATAGACAAAATTTTACTACACAAAAGATGTAGATCGCGTTAAAATACATAATTTATATCATATACATCTTTTTTTGTTGAGTGAACCATTTTCGAGATATTGCTTGTTATTCCCTTAAAATTTTCAATACTTATTTTCTCAAATGGGAATTCGTTATTCATTTTTTTGTCTTTCATATGCAAAGAGTATTAATCTGTGGCAAAAGGAATGGTGCTGCACCTAGCAACTAGCTATTAAGAGATATGTACGTGCTTAAAGGCTACTGTAGTTCTATATTGCCCTTATAAATATATATTCCCCTTACATCTACAAGAAAATTAGCAATAAGATAGAGTCTGCAAACGTTTATCTCGATTAACATGAAGTAGATGGAGAATAAGCGTTTGTAAAATTAGTTTGTTCAAGTGTAGAGAAAGTCATGTGAGTGTAACGCATCAGATTTTTTTTCTCCTGGTAATGCAAAAGAATGGAATTCTCCACATAGCAACCAGCTCTTAAAATATTTGACTAGAGCTTAAAGCCTACCAGTTCCCGTTGCATCTACAAGAAAATTAGCAATAAGATTAACAGCTTCATATCTCGACTAACATGAAGCATATGGAGAATAAGCGTTTGTTAAAATAGTTTGTACAAGAGTAGAGAATAGTTTGTACAAGAGTAGAGAAAGTCTTGTGAGTGTAACACATCAGATTATTTTTAATCTCCTGCACATGCAAATAGAATGGAATACTCCTCATAGCAACCAGCTCTTAAAATATTTGACTATCGTTTAAAGTCAACCATATTACCACTGAACCTATAAGAAAATTAGCAATAAGATAAATTCTGCAAATATTTTTCTTGATTAACATGAAGGAGATGGAGGATAAATGTTTGTAAAATAATTTCTACAAGAATAGTGAAAGTCATGTGAGAGCAACATATCAGATTTTTTGTAGTTTCCCACAGACGCAATGTAAACATTAGATTAGATCTTTCATTACTACAATTGCAAGTTTGACTCTTATGGTGGAATTAACAGAAATAAAATTGATACAGGAAGGTGAATACGCCAACAATATCATGTACTGAGGTTTTAACTAAAGGTGATAAAAAAAATCGACATTTGGATTGTATTATAATATCATGACCCAATCCTTCCCCCACACCGTGATAGAATTATTATTTTTAACAAGTGGTCATTTTTAAGGACCCTACACACGCATTAAATCACCCATGCGCTGTATAGCAATGGTTGAGCCCATGCACTGAACTGCTTTTTCTCAAAGCAACACTTTTTACCATTGAAAATGCTCGATGCGTCGCTATTTAATTCAGATTTCCTTGAAACCTTATATTATGTTAACATCTATATTGCACATAAACGTTGCTAGGAGCAAAATAATCTTGTCTATTATTTAAATAAAAAAATCGGTCATTTTACCAGTTTTTAAAATGGTAAGATATGTGCATTTTATTAGCCATAAAATGATGTACAGAATAATTCCCGTATCAACATTTTTTTTATATGCCCATATAAAGGTGAAGGTGCGTATCATGGAGGGATACCCGGAACCTGGGCAGAGCACCACATGCAAGCCAATCCGGCCCCTTGTGCTTCCAACTTGACCCCGGCAGTGAAGGATGAGGTGAGGGAAGGGCGACCATATCCGAATGCCGAAGGGCGCAAGCATGGACAGGGTCCCTAATGTTTCCAGATAAAACGCATACCGCCGCATGGTCCCAACCGAAAAGCCAACAATCTCCAGGGTCCCCCGGAACGAGCCCCACCTACCGAACGATGCCAGGGAAGAAATCTTTACAGAGTGCAAACCACCGCCAGCCGCAGCCTGCCAAACAAGTTGGCTGGTCCTACAACCCTGAAACAGAGTACAAGAAAGATGATGCATACAGGAAATGAGAGGAGGGGGAGTCGTGGTAGAAGATGACCATCTCAGCATTTGCTTGGTAACCCGGGGAAACCACGAAAAACCCATGGGCCAGGTGGGGATCGATTCCGGACCTCCCAAATGCGGACCACAGATATAACCGGCTGAGCCATTCCGCTCGGTGTTTATATAACCATGGTGTTGTATTAAACAATTTCAGAGAAATTATATTTTGACGTGGGAGACATTTTAAATAGAATTAAATTTATTTTACTAAATTATTACAGTAATTAAAACTTTGCATCAGAACGACTTCAAATTCGGTTCACATCTCCATTTTGACCATTGTAATAAACTCTTTAAATATGGTGTAAATTAGAAAATCTTATGTGTTACACTCACACGACTTTCTCCACTCTTGTACGTTACAAACGCTTATTCTCCATATGCTTATGTAAATCGAGATATCGAGATGTTAATCTTATTGCTAATTTTCTTATAGATGCAAGGGGAATTGGTGGGCTTTTAGCCACAGTCAAATATTTTAAGAGCTGGTTGCTATGTGGAGTATTCCATTCCCTTTGTATTACCAGGACAAAAAAAATGAATAGCGAATTTGAGAAAAAGTATTAGTATTGGAAAATATAAGGGAATAACAAGCAATATCTCGAAAATGGTTCACTCAACATCAAAAAATGTATATGACATAAATTCTGTATTTTAACGTGATCTACATTTTTGGTGTAGTAAAATTTTGTCTATCTCTTATGATTTACCAGTTATGCAAAAGTCCTTCACAATGAAGAATACTTTTGGAGACATTCCCAGAAAATTCGAGATATACATTTCATTTGTCATGAAAATATCATAAATATATGATATTTTAATCAAAATCGTTATGGCCATTTTTGTAAAATTAAAATTTTCGAAAAATGTCACATGTAAAGGGTAATCTGGGGTGGGGGCATTTTCTTGAAAACCTTTGTGTCGCATCTCTGGAAAATATTGAACCTAAATACCAAGTGTTCATCCGACTGTTTGTTTCTGAGTTATGTGTTCACAGGCACACAGACACACACAGACAGACACACACACGGACATGTTTCCAAAAATGCTTTTTTTTTATTCAGGGGGTCTCAAAATTGTATTTGCGGTGAAATCTCGGTATTTAATTTTTGGGTGGAACACAATACTTCCCCTACTTACTATACGTAGTAGAGAAAGTAAAAAAGGATTTTTAGAAAAGGTTCGCCACTGTATCTGTGTTTGTAACAGAGCGACAGAGATGAAGTTTTCTTATTTATGGACGTTCTTTAACTTCTAACGTACGTCCCATTCTATATTGGGCTTCAAAGACCTATCATTTTTGTCTGAGGTCTCTTTTACGTGCCGTAAATCTACGACCCTGGACCACCGGCTTCACTTCCCTTCCGAAGAATTTTTACAACCGGAAACGTCCATCGCTCTCCGCCAGGTTTGAGAGAGAACCATATATGCAAGTAACGTCGGATATATTACCGAGCTTGTTATTTCAGACTGGGATCATGGCGAGCGATCAAATTCAATTAACAAAGGATGCATAAGAATCTGTCCCTGGTTTAGAGAGGAGGAAACTTGGATTCATATTCTGGCGCATTGTACTAAGGCAGAGTTGAGGAGAAGGTATCTGCCAGGTGTCTTTGTTAACTCAAGGAGAAGGTTACAAGCGTGTTGGACCTTGCTGGTTGGGAGAGCGAAGTGTGAAGCAATTAGTACATTTTTGTAAAAGGTTATGCAGCTCAGACCGGAGTGTAAGAAGGTGGGTCAAGAGTGGGAGGGGGAGGGTTAGTGTCTTAGCGGCGGGTATTTCATGGTTTTGCAATCAATAGCATGGCTTGTGAAAAGCTTCTTTCTCTTCTTCTTCTGCTTTGTATGTGTGATTTTTGTTGCTAGTTTATCTGTTTTATCTTCTTTTTTCATTTCTTGTAATTAAGTTTAAGGTTCAGTGTGATAAATATAGTCTGAAGTATATGAACTACAGTGTATTACATAAGCACGTACGGTCTATCTGACCTGTGCGATGTACGGGTTTGAACATGTAAAACGTTTAAGATCAATAAATACACCACTCAACTCTTTCTCTATTACGTATAGTAAGTAGAAGTATTGTATTCAACCCAGAGTTATCGCCGAAATATATATTCAGAGCCCCCTGAGCTCAAAAAAGATTTTCAGAGAAAAGTCCACGAATAGCATAACTCAAAACAAAAATTCGAATAAATATCAAACATCTTCAAAAGATGCCACCCCCAATACCTTTTACGTGGAAACGTTTTCGAAACGTTTTGTCATAAACGACTCTTACGATGTTGATTAAAGTTTTACATATTAAGGATATTTACACAATAGTAACGTTCTTTTCGGGCGTAAACATCCTTAGCATGGCTTTCTTCGCAAGGGAAATAAAGCCGGTGGTCCCGTGTCGTAGATTTACGGCGTTCTTTCGTAAAAGAACCTCAAACCTGATAATGAGGTCTCTGAGCAAAATAGCCGATCTTTCACATCCAATATATATTGAGATGCTAAGCTCTATAGTAGAAAAGTCAGTTTAATATAATCATAACGCTCTAAAATCTATAGAAGGTTGTGGCAAAAATAAATCAACGGTTAATGTGAACAATTTTATTAATAAATATATATTTTATTTAATACATACTTTGATGCAACTGTGATGTTGATTATTGATTGTAATATTAATTCTTTATGTAGAGTAAGTAGGGTTGATAAAGTCATAGATTACTTTGTTTGGATCGGAAACAGTTGAATTCTTTGGAAGTCATTTTCGATTTTTCCAAAAATCCTCCATTACATTAATCCATATAAGGTTTATGGGGGGGTCCAACTGGACCCATATCTTAAAATGAGCTTTATTAGCATAATACAGTTCCGCAAAATGTTCAATAAATACAATTGTTAAAAAAATTTGATGCGTTACACTCACATGACTTTCTCTACTCTTGTACACACCATTTTTACAAACGCTTATTCTCCGTATGCTTCATGTTAATCGAGATATCGAGATGTTAATCTAATTGCTAATTTTCTTGTAGATCCAAGGCAAATTGGTAAGCTTTAAGCAATAGTAAAGTATTTTAAGAGCTGGTTGCTATGTGGAGTATTCCATTCTCTTTGCATTACCAGAACAAAATAAAATGAATAACTGATTTCCATTTGAGAAAAATTATGAATTGGAAAATTTAAGGGAATAACAAGCAATATCTCGAAAATGGTTCACTCAACAAAACAAATGTATATGATATAAATTATGTATTTTAAAGCCATCTACTTTTTTTGTGTAGTAACATTTTTCTATCTCTTATGGTTTAGCAGTTATGCAAAAGTCGTTCACAATGAAGAATACTTTTGGAGACATTCCCGGAAAATTCGAAATATACATTTCATTTGTCATGAAAATATCTTAAACATATGTCATTTTAATCAAAACCGTTTGAGCCATTTTTGATAAAATAAAAATTTTCGAATATGTTCCATGTAAATGGTAATCTGGGGTTGGGGTATTTTCTTGAAAACCTTCGTGTCGCATCTCTGGAAGATAGTGAACCTAAGTACCAAGTTTGATGTTTATCCGATCGTTCGTTTCTGAGTTATGCTGTTCACAGACACACACACACACACACACACGGACATGTTTCCAAAAATGCTTTTTTCGGATTCAGGATGTCTGAAAACTTATATTTCCGGTGACATATCGGTATCGAATTTTTGGTAGAATACAACACTTCCCCTACTTACTATACGTACTAGAGAAATTATAAGAAAGGAAAAAAAATACAATACAGCTTGGGGTCTACTTGCACCCGTCATAGCGGTTCAAGTCTTATAAAATTTTCTGCATCATGAGAGTTTTATGTTGGCTGCCTGGTGTTTTTCAGTTGTTCTAGCATGTAGTGTTGGTTCGAAGTAGGTGGAAATAGCTCAGTATTCTCCTAATGTACATTGTAAGGTGTACTTATGTCTACACGGAGAGGTGAAACTTTTAAAATACAGATGTCAGTTATGTCCAAGAAAAAATTATACAAAAACTAGAACAGAGTGTGAGAGTTGCAAGAGATTCATTTCCAATACCACTGTAAGAAAATGTGTCTTGGATGTTGCATTTAGTGATCGTGAATTATAAAACTCCATGTAAAAAACTTAAACGATACTGGTAGTGCGTTATAAAACTGTTAAAATGCGGTTGGAATCCCAGTGAAAAATAAAACATAAAACAAATTATTTCATCCAATACAATAGTGCTGAAGAATAAAAATAATATTGTGATTTGTAATTCGTTTTGTTTGGCAATGCTAATTCTGAGGTACATTGTTGGTAAAAAAATGTGGAGACAGCAGAATTGTTATTTTAAAATGATTTTATTTGTTGTAAGTAGAACATAAGATAATTATACTGTGTTAATCAGCTTTCTGCCGGGGTCCACTTGGAGCCCTCGCAGTGGTTTAAGGAGGTACAAGAGCATAGCAGTCTCAAGGTTAGTATAAATATACAGAGTGCCAAAAAACTACGAACGGACTGCGCGGTGTTTTAGCTGCCCACGTCCTCTGTGCTCGTTGCCGTCTGCCACTATCATATAAAGGCGCGAATGAAACCATACAAAATTTTAAAAGCTACTTTTAAAGGCTTTACATACCAACTTTATGAAAGGAGATGCTGAAACTGACCACCGTCTTTGTCCATACATTTTTGGCACCTCTTTGGGAAACTATCCATCACTCGCCGTAGTTCACGTTGAAAAATTTGGCAATTTCCTGCCTGATATTTTGTTTTAATTCTTGAAGTAGGAGTTGTATTGTATTTCGATTGTTGGGGAGCCAAACACTTGAAGCAGTTGCAACCGCACGTATGGTACCCGGCAGCCTTCCCCTAAGTTTAAAAATATTAACTTTGTAATTTGACTGTTTCTCTAAATATTATATTTTATGTTTGCCTCGGCTGCGTCAGTATTATTGTTAGAGACATGGATTTATTTGCAGGGAGTAGGTGGCTAAGAATGTAGGCTTACACAGATTATAATTTGTACTTCACTCCATTTATTAATCCTTTAAAAGATTAAAATAACACTTCACTGTTATAGAGGGAGTGCTGTGAAATTATTTATTAATTACTAGCATTTTTTAAACGTAAACTCTTTTTTTACACTGGATACGTATTAAACTTCTCGAGGCTGTGTCTCACGTCCGTTTAGTAATGCTATCTACAAGCAACTGACTTCTAAATTTGTACATTTTGCTTCATTTTAGTTTCTGATTGGTTAATCCTAGTCCAATAGAATACCTTCATTTAACTAAAGCTTTTTCTAGTTGTTGATTGGCTATTTTATAAGCTGCCACAAAAATTATATTATTGCTTCCAAGAATCACAAGTAGCATTACTAAACTTTCAAATTCATTATTGCTCAAGGTTGCTTTATTGTTACCTCATTGTTAGAAACTTTTAACCTATTATTCTACAGCTCCTACATTATTAAATTACGTAATACATTCACATAACATTGCACATGTATACAATAATATAAACACATATATTGACTGCAATATACACTTTTTATATATTGTTACATACACCTATTGTTTTAAGGTGGGCTGTTATGGAATTTATATATTATTTAATTTTACTGATATAATTTAAGTATTAAAAATACTGCCTCATTCTTCCAGGGTGTGTTGGTTTGTCTTGTATACTTTGTTTTAAGTTATTCCAAGGATAGAAATCGCAGGCGGTTAGTTCGGGCGATCGAGGGGGCCACATATATCTACTAATATATCTGTCCTCAAACACATTTTCATAAAGTTGTTAAGTAAAGCCCTTAAAGTAGTTTTAAAAATGTTGTAGGTTTTTATCCGCGCCTCTTTATAATAGCGGCAGACGGCAACGAGCGCTGAGGACGCGGACAGGAAAAACACCGCACAGCCGGTTCGTATCTCTTTGCTCTCCCTGTACCTTGCATTGCAAGAATCAAGCGTGGTAATAATGGCAGTGTTAACAAAATGTTATTCCAACAAGTGGTATAATCTTAAATTTATAATATGTGTGGCTCGTCTTAACAGCCTTTAGTGCAAGCTGACTAAAAATGCCACTGTATGGTACTGTACCTATTGGGTTTTATAAATGCTTAGTTTACGTAGTTTATAAGCCTGTGTCGTCTCTTGAGCTTGTTGTTTAATATTTGCCTGAGTACTTTTCCAACAAGATACAATTACGATGCCCACGGTGTGCGACGGTAAGTGAAGTGAACATCCGCAAAACACAGCAGAGCCGGAAAGGATTGCAGCTTTTCCAAAACTTGCATGGCGCTGTTTTGGACATCGTGCTTTCATGGTTCGTTTATTTAGGTTCCGGTTGTTGCCTAAAGGTGTTGCCTTTTTGGTGGCTACGTACAAATTACTGCACCTAACTTGACTCACACAGCTTGGGCTTACCACAGGGTGTCTGTTTTCCTGTCTTGTTGGAGAAATAGTAGCAAGAAAACTAATATTTCTGCTCTATAGGTTGTGATATTTTGATTTGTTGTTGTGTAAGTTACATTCCGGGCGCTTTTCAAATTAAATACAGTATTTCTTTGACTTTTCTCTAATGTATTCTTCCGTGAAATTGGATATCGTGATTTCACCGGAGTTTCTGTACTCAAAATAGTACAGGATGATTTATGAAAACTGACACATTTCTTTCTTTAATTATTCTGTTCGAATAATTGTTCTTCACTCATTGTCCCAATTTTAACACCAAATTAAGCAAAATGTTCTAAAGTTTTGATTGCCTATTACTAGCTGTGCAGATGTTCATGTTTTATTCGTAATTGTTAGTTTTATTGTCGGCAACTGCTTTTTGAGATTTTGTTCTAGTCAATGTGAAAATGCAGTACACATTAAATGAACGACTCTTCTTTGTAAAGCAATACTGGAATACGAATTCAATTACAACTACTCAAAGTGCATACCAGAGAGAATTTGGTGTTTGGAATCCTCCCCAAATATACACAATACTGGAACTGGTAAACAAATTGGTAGCAACTGGATCTCTGGTGAGTGAAAAATGCAAAACTCGTTCCTCTAGGCTTCCCACGGTTGTTGTTGACGGAAGAGCACGACTGGATCAATCACCCAAAAAGATCATTAAGACGTTTATCGCAGGAGACAGAGTACAGACAATGTGTCAGAGAGCTGTGAAAGTGCAGGCCTAAAGCTGTATAGGATTACGGTTGTCAATCGGTTACAGGAACCAGATAAGGATAGACGTTTCAGGCGTTCATTGTGCAAAATCCTGCTATATTGCCCATCACATGGTTCACAGATGAGGCATGGTTCCATTTATTCGTCTATGTGAACTCAAATAACTAACCTATTGGGCCAGCGAAAATCCGCATATTATTCATGAAGCACCTGTGCACCCGGCTAAAATCGGATTTTGGTGCGCAATATCCGCACAGAGAATAGTGGGAGCAACTTTTTTCTAAACAATGTGAACACTGCAGAGTACCGACGGATTTTCATGGAGTTTGCTGAGAAACTAGACGATGTAGAACTGAGTCAAGGATATTTTCAGCAGGACGGCGCTACATGCCATACATCAAATGAATCCATAGCACTAATTGCAAGTTTCTTTGACGGCCGGATACTTTCCAAGAACCTGTGACCACCGAGATCTCCGGATTTGACATTGCTGGACTTCTTTCTATGGTGTTACTTCAAAGACACGTCACCAGACATTGGACGATCTAAAGCTAAACATTACACTTGAGATTCAAGCTACTGACAACACAGTCCTCCAAAGAATGGCCAGTAACATGCAACGACGTGTGGAGATCAGCCTTATGCAGGATGGAGGACATTTTCAACATTTGCTATAGAAGTAAATAATCTCCCAAATTTCCTCTGCATTTCAGGTATAATAAGTTGTTGCTAGCATAACTCGTTTTTAAATAATTAAGTAAATACACGTGTCAGTTCTTTATAAATCACCCTGTATATTATACATCAAATATGTAATATGTAATATGTAATGGTAGCCATTATAACGCGAGTGTGTTTATGAAACTCGCTGTCGCTCGTTTCATAATTTTAATACGTACATCTTAATTACCATCATAGTCCAGTTGCATACGACTGTTTTAGTCGACCCCACTATAATCGCCAAAAATTTGGGTTTTACAAAGAGATCTTACCTTATTAAATTGTGTGTAATTAAATCCTAATCGGATGGCATAACTTTGAGCATTTTTGGAGTAGTACAACAAATGGCAGTACTATTGAGTCCATGCCGTATTTATTGATTGTTTTGCATGTAACATGAAAGCAAGACGCATAGAAGCAATGCATTAAAACATTAAAATTACAATTAATAGAAGTTACTTTATTTTAAATAGGCATTTTATTATACAGCGTGGACCATTCAAGTTGAGGCTGTACAATAGCTCCAAAACTAAGCGTTGTAGAAGGAATTGTTCGTAATAAAAGTTGCTTGATATTATGGGAGAAAGTAAATTAGTCGTGTTTTATTTGTAGGACGTCATAATGCACAATCTAGGGTCAATTTAATATTTTTAAATGGAAACCTACAATTAGGTTCAATTTAAATTGATCCTAAAATAACCATCACAACATCCTCCAAAAAAAACACGACTAATGGCATTTAATTTCCGCCATAATATCAAGCAGCCTTTAACAAAGACATTTCTTTCTACAACGATTAGTTTTGGAGATAATGTATAGCCTCAACTTAAATGGTCCATCCTGTATATCTGGGGAATGGATGCCAGTGCAATGCTGCTTCGAAGGTATTAAAAGTATGGGCTGCGCACGCCACCGAATATCATGTATGCTGAAGTATTATGAATGCCATAACAGTTCAGTTATGTCACGTGTAAGCAGCGTATTATACTGTGGTCTACGAAAAAAGCACATTTTGAAACATTTTCATGTGTGGAAACATAATACCTCTCAGAGGAAAACCCAAGTAAATAACATATTTTGTCGCAGTTCTCAGATGACTTGTGTTATCTTATTTGTTGCGCGGTTATTGTTTAATTATTTTTTTTAAATTTGGGTTCTTTGTCCTCCGGCTAGCTATTATAACTCAGTGAGCACGTGTCTCTAAGCAGGGTGTGTAAACGGAAAAGAAGTTGTTACTAAAAGATAACGCTGATAAAAAAAATCTGAATCTAGACTTTTATTGCCGTCACGCTTAATTAATAATTGACATATTTAATCTTAATACACGCCTGACTAAACTGTGCTATTTTCGAATGTAACTACAGTCGTTTTAGTTGCCGCGCACCAATTACTTCGCGTACTTTACATTTTTGTAACTAACTCTGCGACGTAAACCTCGTGAGAGATTTTTCAGAACTGTGCGACACTTGCTTATGGCTCGTGAACATATACTCCTTCACCTCGATTTGCCTAAACATTATAATACAGCCTATTTGTTACCAAATTGCGCCAAATTTAGCGTCTAACTACTACTAACATATATGCTCTAGGGAAGATATTCCCTCCATTTCTAAAAAAGGCACGCTACCTGACGTCAATTTCGGCTTTCTCTTCCTAGTGACAAACAACTCACCCCCTCGGTTTATTGGTACCCACGTCTATTGTCAGTTTCAGTTAGGGCGTGCAAACTTATTCCCTAAGAATCCTTATGGCTAACAAACATCTAAAATCATGTGCGTACAATAATATTACTTTACACTACAATCACTCTGGCATTCACAGCATACTATGATATAAAATATTGCCTCAATTTCATATTGTGGTGGTTATAGTTTTATTTTATAAGCAAGCAACAAAGCTAATTTTATAAACCTTGAGATATTCAGGACAAAATTCGCTTAAGTAAACCCATAAAATTGGATTTAGAATTCTTGCTAGTCATTTCCCGGATGTTTATGTAAGCAGGGATTGGGTGACACGACCTTTAGGGGAAATCATATCAGGTTCACCGAACTTCGGCACGTGGAGAAATTATGCAGTACATGCTGACGAGCTTACGTAAGCGCTGAGGGTATCAAATGGTCAACTCGGGCTGCAGTATTTAAAGTAATTTTTTTACGGTCGAGCGTCCCTCCTCACGTGCTTAGTCGAACTCTGTGCCCCTTGTTCCTTTAAGTGTATTTTTTAAAGTTGCAATTTTTGCGCCGGTCTCCGAGACAACATGATGTCGGAACACCGGACTTCTTCCGTCAATCAAGTTAAACACAAAAGCTGTCTCTCTCTCTCTTGCAATGTAGTTTAGATTATTTATTGCAAAGATTAAAGCCTCTCTTGGAATCAGAGTTGGATTGGATTGGTTACGGAGGGGACTCGGCACCGATTTATATAGGGAATATTGTACTTACGCCCCACAAGGGGGGTCAGGGGAGGAAGGATGAGACAAGAGGAGACACTCGGCGGCCGGAAGTGAACGACACAGGAATGGCAGGGTCCCTAAGTTCTCAGATAAACTCCCGGGTAGACCTAGAACCCTACCCCGCATAGAAGTGTCCAACTCCCCTCAAGGGGTTAGGATTCACCCGGCAGCCAGCCGAAAGCCGAGGGACAGAGAAGGTTACAAAAAGCATCCTTTTGCCTTGCCACTCTGCACCGAAACACTATCGCCGACACTTCCAACTCTGAAAGGGTCAACCGATGAAAGATGAAGTGAAAGGAGAATAGAGATGAAATGGAGGGAAAGGAAATTTGGCGGATGTGAGAATCCTTCCCAGCATTCGCCTGGCGACCCGGGAAAATCCCGAATAAACCCATGAGTCAGGATGATTAGCCACGGAAATAAAAACAAACGACCTCCCGAATGCGGGGGAATCTGAGTTACACGTCTAATAGTTTGTAAGATTTTGTAAAACAATAGTTTTGTTTTGTTACTCTCCACTACCCTTCCAGCTACCCGCAACCTAGAAACCTCTCGATGACATCCCTGAGCTACCCCTTGCGCTCCTTCCATCCCATCACACCGGCTAGGGAATGCAGACGATCCGTTTAGTGCAAACGCCGTGGCGCTGTCACATCTGGTATAGGAGCCGGTTTGAGCAAAGTGAGTTCGTCACACCTGGTGGCGTCGCCGTGTCAGATAGGAACATCTCAATATTATTTTAAGCCTAACATAATTAAAGCAAGACATAGGCTTTAAAGGAATTCCCCACATTAAAAAAACCATTTAGATTGGAAACTATCTAATAGTGTTACATTCACATGATATTATCTACCCAATATCGCTTGTGTTTTTTATCCTTTACAAACTATTCTTACAAAAATTTGTTTGTCTGTGTATTTCATATTAACCAAGATTAAAGATTGTATGAATATTTTCATTATACATTTCGTTTCCTGATTTTGCACGACATTACGAGCAAAACGGTGAATTAATGCTTAAACAATAAATATAAATACCTCGGTAACAGTTCATGTCACAGAACAGTATTTAACATGAATGACCCCTTTTAATAAGATTTAAATTTATGGATGCTTTAGGATTTTATTGCCCTTGTATAGTTTATCAGTTATACAAAAGTAATTGAGAACGAAAAGCATCTCACAGACTATTCGCAGAAAATTCAAAATATAACATTTTATTTATCAGGAAAAGGCTTTAAATATGTGATGCTTTAATCAAAATATTTACTTCTACTTCTGAGAGAATAAAACTAACAAAATATTTTCCATGGAAGTGGACAATGTATTTGGATGTGGCGGATTTTCTTGAAAATCTTTGTGTCACGTCTTTGGAAGAAGCTGAAATTAAGTAAAACATTTGGTGGTTGCCGTATCTTTTGTTGTTCATACACACACAGAGGCATTGGCTGCAAAATCTTGAAATATCGATATGGAATTTTGGGATAAAATACCTGTATAATCCTCTAGAAGGTATACATATTTAAATTGTTCAATAAATAGTTTTCCGTGAATCAAATAGACTTACTAATTCATCTTTCAAACTAAGTATAGCTTCACCGTGATAGGAATAGTTATCATACTTGATTTTTCTACACAGAGAGAAAGCTTACCTTTTTTTACGTTATATGCAATGGACAGTTCTCTGAAGAGGTACACAAGCCCACAAAATAACTGATGGGGGAGTTCAGAAAAGTTTAGCCTCATTAATAAGCCTCTCTGACGATAAAGTTGGTGTATGACGTACCATCGGTGTCGAGAGTTTAATTGGTCCAACTTTTTGGGGAGTTAATGATAATGGTATTTGTGTCGCGACGATTCTGTCAGTATTTTCCCTAACTAGCGGGAATGTAATTTCGAGTTTTTCAACAGGATTCAGACCCAGCCCCCAAAGCACCTGTTTCATTTGAAGCAGTTCATGATGTGTTTGAGGAAAGAGTTATTAGTAGTAATACGTGCTTCCCTCATCCCCTGAATCTAAATTCTCCTGGCGGAACTTTAAAAGACTGGGAGAATGGAACAAATCTCCGCACACCAAGCGAGATGAAAGTCAACATATTGCAGAAAATAGTACAAGCTGAGTGCAGGAAATGAGGCTTACGTTCTTTAGCAAGCATGTAGTGCTGAGAAGATAATGCTTGTTACTTATTTGTAGTTTATATGACTCTATATAGACTGTTTCAAAGGAGACTATAAAAGTTACGACTGATAAATGTAACAGTTACGAGTAACATTATCACTGAGTTATAAGTATTTGTGAAAACAATTTAAGTATTTATTGGTATATTTTTACTTTCTCTACTGCGTATAGTAAGTAGGAGAAGTATTGTATTCCACCCAAAAAGTTAATATCGCGATTTTACAGGAAATACATGTTTTGAGACCCCCTGAATCCAAAAACAGAATTTTTGGAAACATGTCCGTGTGTGTGTGTGTCTGTAAACAGCATAACTCAGAAACGAACAGTTGCATAAACACCAAACTTGGTATTTAGGTTCAGTATCTTCCAGAGATGCGACACAAAGGTTTTCAAGAAAATCCCCCTACCCCAGATTACCCTGTACATGGATGATTTTTCGAACATTTTAATTTTCTCTAAATGGCACTAACGATTTTGATTAAAATATCATACGTTTAAGATATTTTAATGACAAATAAAATGTAATTCTTGAATTTTCTGGGAATGTCTCCAAAAGTATTGTTCATTGTGAACGACTTTTGCATAACTGGTAAACTATAAGCGATAGACAAAATTTTACTACACAAAAAATGTAGATCGCGTTAAAATACAGCATTTATGTGATACACATTTTTGTTGTTGAGTGAACCATTTTTGAGATATTGCTTGTTATTCCCTTAAATTGTTCAATACTTATTTTCTCAAATGGGAATTCGTTATTCATGTTTGTGTCTTGTATATGCAAAGAGTATTCATCTGTGACAAAGAGAATGGTGCTGCACCTAGCAACCAGCTATTAAGATATATGTGGATGCTTAAAGGCTACTGTGCTTCTATATTGCCCTTGCAATTACAAAACAAGGGGAACATAGTACGCCTTAAGCGATAGTCAAATAGTTTTAGAACTTGTCGCTATGTGTAAAATGTAATTCTCTTTGCATGTCAAAAGATCGTTTCTGCAAATGTTTATCTCGATTAATATGAAATAGATGGAGATTAAGAGTTTGTAAAAATAGTTTGTACAAGAGTAGAGAAATTAATGTGAGTGTAATACATCAGATTTTTAGTAAAACGTTCGTGTGTGTGTGAACAGCATAACTCAAAAACGAAAAGTCGGATAAATAACAAAGTTGCAGTAGTTGTTTTGTAGCCCCACTGTTGGAGAGCCAAACTTGCGGGAGATTGTTTCTAGGAGTGTTCGCCCCACGTACGGTACAAAGTTTCCGGTGGCCTTCGCCCCACGTTTAAAAATCAACTTTGTATTTTAATGTTTATATAAATATATATGTATGCCCTGCGTCAGTAGTAATTTTCAAAACACGTATCTCTTTGCAGGGCTGGTACGGCTAAAGAACAAGGCTTACACAAATTATAATTGTATTGTAGCTTTTTATTAATCCTTCACAAGATTAAATAACACTTCACTGATGTACCCTACTATAGAGCTGTGAGATTATTGTTTAATTGCACTTTTAACATGTAAACTTTATATTATTCTCACCGCAGTAAACTTTACATACCGAAAACAGGATTGCTTGGTTACGCTTCCTTGTACCGTCTACCCCTGAATCTGTACATTTACCCTATTTCAAGTCTCCGATTGGCTAAGCCTACTCCAAAAGAATACCTTTATTTAACTTAAAGCTTTTCTAGTTTTTAATTGGCTATTTATAAGCTTTTTTAAATACTACATTATTATTGTTCCAAGAACTATTACTAGCCTATGCTAAACTTTCTAATTTATTGTTGCCTCAAGGTTACCTCATTGTTAGCAATTTTCGGCTTCTACTTTATAATTCTGTTTTACGGAAGGCAGCTTGCTTCTATTTTCACAGCTCCTACCTTGTTAATCTACGTAATACATTCACATAACATTTTATATATGTATCTACATAATAAAATAAACATAATACAAGGACTGTAACATACACTTTATACATTATATTATACACATATTGCTGTAAGGTGGGCTGTTATTATATTTTATATTATATAATTAGACTGATATCATTAAGTGTTAAAAATACTGCCTCAAACTTTATATAGAAGTTCAGTATCTTTCAAAGATGAGACACGAACGTTTTCAAGAAAATCCCAACATACCAGACTACTTTTACATGGAACATTTTTTTCGAAAATTTTGGCTTTCTCAAAAATGACTAACGATTTTGATTAAAACATCATATATTTAAGATATTTTCATGGCAAATGAAATGTATATCTTAATTTTTCTGCAAATGTTCCCAAAAGTCCTCTTCATTCACAATGACTTTCACATAATGGTAAACCGTGTATTATTTTATAATGGTTTAAAGTCTTAAGTGACCTTTGAAGAACCGCATATTTTGATCACGTTACGTAAGCAGTACAGAAAGTAAAATCTTCGTTTACAGACTTTTTCTGAGCATAGATAATAGTTTTACTAACAGGTCACCTTCTGCAAAATTGGATCACTCGAGTCATTTAATTTCCACCCAGGGTACGAGTATAGAGATTAAGGATCGCTGGCTGTGTAACGAACCTTATTGTATTGGTGAGGAATTGCGAACAAACGAAAGCATTCATTGGATAATTTTCGCCACCACGTTGGAGCACTATAAGATGAACATTTTACCTTACGGGGACTGTAAGCCAAAATCCGTAAGATAAAGATTTCCATTGAAGAGAACTGTCCGCTTTTGCTTGGGGGCTTTTGTCCCGCGCAGTGTGTAGTTTACTTGGCTATACAAAAAGCAAGTCAGAGAGCACAAAGCTCAACAGAGACAAAGGAAAACAAAAACGTAGCGTTGGGGTTAAAGGGTGGAGGCTCACAGAAAACACGTACCTCCCTCTAGGACTTTCTAGGGTAACCTAGCTACGGCAGCTATGAAAGAGAAGCCAAACTTTCCCAAGGGAAAAAAAGTTACTGTTTGGATGTCCGAGGTTATATTCCAGAAAAATACCTTGTGTTTGTGTTCTTTAAAAGTTAAGCACATTTTGATGGTAAGAGGTCGAATAATAGAACGAACAGGTGTAGAACTTGATTGTAAAGGGTAGAATATATTGTTTGGCAGTATATGGAAGCTCTTAGAAACTTAATCACAATATAAAGTGACTCCAGAAATATTATTGATAGATATAACAATATTGATGTGTTACAATCACATTGATTGATTGAATAATGCGTATACAAATTATTCTTATAAACATTTTATTTCCGTAAATAGTTGCATTACACATTTTATTATGGATAAAAAAGGAATAACGATAGTCAAATGTTTTAGAACTGAATGCTACACGCTAGCCTTAAAGCTCCATATTCTCCATGACATCGCGGGAAACAACTGCAAATCGACAGGACTTCAAAATAATGTATTGAATAATCCAAGCCATTAGTAATGACTGATGCTATAAAAAGTTATCTGAAGTATACTGCGTGCTTTAAAGACATCTAAGTTTTTTGTGTAGTGGGTTTTCGTCTATTCCCGTAACGTTTACCAATTATGAAAGATTATATACCAATTTCCTTCCGAATGAAGAGGACTTCGCATGCTGTTCCCAGAAAATTCAATTTATGCATTGTATTTGGCATGTAAATATGTTTAACATATGGTATGTTAATAAATATTTAGTCATTTTTCAAAAAAATAAAAATTATGAAAAAAATTCCGTATCAAGGGTAATTTGCTGTGGGGAATTTTCTTGAAAGTTTTCGTATCGCATTCTTTGAAGGTACTGAACCTAAATACTGCGTTTGGTATTTATCTCACACTTTTTAGATGTGTTGTTTACAGGCACACAAGGACTTCTTCTAATTTCCTTTTATTCAGTGTATGTATGTGTGAACAGCATAATTCAAGAACGATAAGTTGGATAAATACCAAACTTGGTATTTAGGTTCAGTACCTTCCACTAAGATTCTCAAGAAATTCCTTCAAACCTTAACTTCCCTTTTACATAGAAAATTTTCCTAAACTTGCTTTAAAAATTTCTGTAATGATATTGATTAAAATGCCATATATTAATGATAATTTCATGAAAAATAAAATGTATATCTCGAATTTTCTGGGAATAGCCTATGAAGTCTTCTTCATTCGGAAGGGATTTTATAGAATCTGTATAACTGGCAAACGTTAAGAATAGACAAAAATGTACCACATAAATACATGTAGATCTCTTTAGAACACAGATATTTATCTCAAATAACGTTTTTTGCAGCCATTTCCAAGATATCCGTTATTAATGGTTCGATTTCTTCATTGCTTTCATTATTTTTAAGTTCAATTGATTTTCAGTTGTTTCTTAAGATTGCATGGAAGCAGTTGGAATTATAAGGCAAACATGTAGTGTACAACTCTTAAACATTTGATGACTATCGTTGTTCTTTTTACTTTCTCTACTACGTATAGTAAGTAGGGGAAGTATTGTATTCCACCCAAAAATTCGATAGCAATATATCACCGGAAATACATGCTTTGAGACTCCCTGAATAAAAAAAATTTTGGAAACATGTCCGTGTGTGTGTGTGTGTGTGAGTGTGTGTGTGTCTGTGAACAGCATAACTCGGAAACAAACAGTCGAATAAACCCAAACTTGGTATTTAGGTTCAGTATCTTCCAGAGATGCAACACGAAGGTTTTCAAGAAAATCCACCCACCCCAGATTACCCTTTACATGGAACATTTTTAATTTTCTCAAAAAACGGCTCTAACGATTTTGATTAAAATATCATATGTTTAAGATATTTTCATGACAAATAAAATGTATATATTGAATTTTCTGTGAATGTCTCCAAAAGTATTCTTCATTGTGAACGACTTTTGCGTAACTGGTAAACCATAAGAGATAGACAAAATATTACTACACAAAACATGTAGATTGCTTTAAAATACACAATTTATGTCATATACATTTTTTTTTGTTGAGTGAACCATTTTCGAGATATTGCTTGTTATTCCCTTAAATTTTTCAATACTTATTTTCTCAAATGGGAATTCGTTATTCATTTTTTTGTCTTGGATATGCAAAGAGTATTAATCTGTAGCAAAGAGAATGGTGCTGCACATAGCAACTAGCTATTAAGAGTAATGTCTATGCTTAAAGACTACTGTATTTCTATATTGCCCTTTTAAATATAATTTCCCCTTACATCTAGAAGAAAATTAGCAATAACATAGTATCTACAAATGTTTATCTCGATTAGCGTGAAGTAGATGGATAATAAGCGTTTGTAAAAATGGTTTGTACAACAGTAGAGAAAGTAATGTGAGTGTAACACATCAGATTTTTTGTATCCTATCGGAATGTGTGATATGTGTTTTTTTAGTTAAAAATGAAGTATATAGAAAATATAAGCTGTAGTTAAAATAGTGTTATACCCACCAATAAAGACAGACGGTAGAGAAGTTCTTGTGAGTGAACACATCAGATTTTTAAATATACCACCATTGCTTTATGTAAAGATTATTGAATTTCAGTCCGCTTTTTGGGAACGTTACTATCATTTCAGCATCGTCTACGCCTCTTGTACCTATAGCTATATAGCATTTCGCAAACGTTTATCTAAATTACCATGACGTAATTAGACAAATAAGCTTTTGTAGAAATTGTTTGTTGGGGAGATATGGAAATAAATGATAGTAGGTAGGGAGAGTTACATGATTGTGATACCTCAGGTGTTTTTGACAGCTTATTCAATGTATTTTCCACCTGAATAACTGAAAGCATTGCTACGTAAGGGATTTATGGATACATAACGGTTTTTGTAATGAATACCTGTTATGATTTGTAAGGGATATCTGTGAAATAATTATGTTGAGTATGGCATATCATATTTTTACTTTCTTTACCATGCACTTGGTAGGTGAAAAGGTGTCGCATTCCATCCAAAAATTCGATACCGAATTTGAGATCCCCCTGAATCCAAAAAGCATTTTTGGAACTGCGAAGTTGCAAAGTGCGAGTGTGTGTATGTGGTGACTATGAACAGCATATCTCAAAAACGAAAAGTCGGATCAACACCAAACTTCGTATTTAAGTTCAGAACCTTTCAAGAATATCCTGTTACCCAAAACCATCCTTCACATAGAACATTATTCGATATTTTTTATTTTCTTTAAAATGGTTTAAACGATTTTGATTAAAACACAATGCATTAAAGATATTTGCATGACAAACAAATGCTATATATTGAATTTTCTAAGAATAGCCTTTGAAGTCTTCCTCATTAGGAAGTAATTTTGTACAAACTTGTATAAATGGTAAACGTTAAGCGATAGACAAAAACGTACCACACAAGAAACAGATCTCTTTAAAAAACACAAGGTTTTTTTTAAATAGATTTTGTGTAGCATCAAACATTTCCGAGATACCCGTATTTAATGGTTCGAATTGTTTAACAATTGGCCATTCCTTTGAAGTCCTGTAGATTTACAATTTTTTCTGGTAATTTACATCCTGAATTGGTTTTAAAATTACGTCTAACAAATTTTGTGAGCATAATTGTATGGGAACTAGATGCAAGATATGTGAAAGTAAGACGTGATTTAACAAATGTAGAGTTGGAAAGTAGAAGTTCTCAAAGAATTCAAAATCGGAATCAAAATGTTGAGAATAATTTACTTTTAAACCCACAAGTATTATTGGAAGATGAAATTAATGTTAATGAAATATAAATAGCAGAAAACATTTTGTTTTTGATGGACGGCGTGAACGAGGTGCAAGGAGAAGAATTAGAGGACTGAATGGGGAGGAAAATTGGGATTTTGGATAGAAGAAGAGGGCCCCGGTGTTGACAATTTGGCTGTAAACCCTGAGGAGGAGATGGATAAGGATGCCTTTTTGGAATTTGGGGGGAGATAGGAAGAAGGCGCTAGTATAGTAAATAAGGCTACCATTGTTGAAGTAGAGGAGGCGATTGGAGAGATTTTGTGAGAGATGGTGGATGTTTGAAGGTGTAGTTTGCTGCAGGTATTATACGTAATTGGGAGATTTTTTTTTGTTAGCTCCAATTAAAATGGTGGATGTGAAGTGTAAGTGTGGAGATAAGTGCTGTGTGAAGACATTATGTGTTGTGTAGTGTGTATAGAAAATAAAATTGTATGGAAGGAAGTGTTGTGTAGTGAGTGGTGAATAAAAGGAATGAATATTTGGTTATAGATATATTAAATTACTATAAATTGAAGTATGAATGCTAATTTATTATTATTATTAATAATAATTATTATTATTAATAATAATAATAGGATATAGAGTTAGATATATAATTTTAGTTTGGATTAAGTATTTTAAAAGCTATCTTATTGAATGGAAATATAAGTAGGATATATGTTGATTAGTGAATGAGTGAAAGAAAAAAAATATATATAAAGTTTATAAATTTATTGTGTGTAGGTTACTAAATTAAAATGATTTTACGTATGTGTATTTGTGCATTTAATAGTGCGTGTGAAGATAGATATGAAATGCTTTAAATAATTTTAAAGGGGAACGTATAATAGGATTTTAGTATTAATTATATAAAGGCATGTAGTTATACATAGTAGGAAAGGAAAATATAAATTACAAAATAAATATCTTATAAAATAATTGTAAATATATATATGCATATAAATAAGGTAAATGATTGTAATTTTCTTTGGTAATTTAAAGGAAATTAATAAATAAAATTGTAAATTAAGGAAGTATTGTTAACCTGTATATAATTACTTCAGGGTGAAGGTATAAATTTAAAAATACAAGTAAATGTATAAATTGTTATTATTATAATAATGAATGCAAGTAAGTTTTATTATATATTAATTTTCCTGTATAATAGTATACAAGAAAGAAAGAATGAAGAAAAAAATAATTTATTTAATCTAGAAGGTTTTGATAGTACTGGGTACCAGTATGTAACCGCTGGATACCAGTGGAATAGCATTTAGCTTTGTAGTAAGTTTAGTTAATTAAGTAGCTGGATGCCAGTTGCTGTTATGCCGGTTACCAGTATTAATATAGATTTAGTAGATTTTGTAATTATTATTTATTTACACCTTTACTATGTATTATCTATCTTCTTTGCTTATGTTTTCTATTTCTGTAGCTAGGTAGTAGTAATAGACTTAATCTGTAAAATGAATTATATAAGAATTAAAAAATTTGATTCCATAAATAGAAAATTTGGACATATGTCCCGGAATAGTAACCTGGATAACGGGGTTGAATATTCAGATTTTGTTTTATTTATTTTTTATTTTGCTTCTGGCAATGTCATGGAAAGAGTATGGAATATTAAAGTCAGCATTCAGAGTTCATTCTTAAACATTTGACTCGCTATTCGCTTTGTATCTATAACGAAATGTGTAATGTAGCCATTTCTGGAAAGGTTTATCTGGATTAAAATGAAGAGATATGAAAATAAAGTTTTTTAGTTATAATACGCATAACCGCTAATAAACGACAGAGAGTAGAGAAGATTATGTGAATATAAAACCTCGGAATTTTTTCTTTAATTACTGGTACATAACTACCACGATAAAAACGCAATGCTAAAATAGCTGCTGATAGCTGGTTATGTTTCCCAAACTGTCTATTTTTCCTAACAGTGATATAGCGGACTTTTATGGTAGAGATCTGTTTGTGAAGGTGTATGTAAGTTTCTTATTCATACATAAAAACGAAATCTATTAGAGTAACTGCAAGCTGTTGAAATATTCATATACCGCTTCATCACTATAAACCTTCGCGTATTATACGATAGCTCATTCAGAGTAGAAAAACGTGGAATATAAATCTCTACGACCAATAACACACACTCAAGCTTTGTTTCCCTTTGGTATTTGTGAACGCACTTCTCTTTTTTGCGTCGAAGACCAATCGAGTAAAAAGCGTCATTTGTTTTATGCTTAAGCACTATGAAAGACTTGTTGGGGAGTGAATACAACATGGTCGTTATATTACACAGAGAGTATAAAAGTGTCATGAAAAGGGTTTCACATTTTAAAGGTTTATCTTTTCCATCGTTAATACAGTGCTGTGTAGCCTCACTGTCTCCGGCAGTACACACGAAACAATTCATGAATTACTACCCTTGGAGAACTGAACCAACACAGATAGCCGAGGTCGTCTGTGATACCGTAATTATCCCCGGGAATATAAATAATTAAATAAATTGCAATAAATAATTCCGTATGGGTATTAAATTAGTGTGTAATGTAACAAGCTTAAGTTGAGAGTTTTATACGGAAGGAGGAGGTAATTAGGAATCATGCTAGCAAGTGTCATTAGTGAGCCGAGGAGCGAAAACATTAGCTTAAGGATTTCTGGGAACGCAGTTTAGAGTTAAGTTTAGTACGTTACACAGGCACGTAGGCCAATTCTGGAAATTAGAGTGGCGACGGAAATTCTGAGAATTTTAGCTAAGCTTCCTAGTAACAGTGTCACATTCGTATACTAAGAGTTGAGATTTTGCAACATATAAGGTAGAATGTTGGTGGGAATAATTCTAACGTAGCAGAGCTAAAATTAATAAATGTTCGTGGTACTATCACTGGTACGGGTCGACGTTAGTGCACACACCGTGCATACATTAGTTACTCTTCTCTGGTACCGGCAGCGGTACTAACGTGTGTGAATTAAAACGCACCAGTGACGCGCTGGTTTAAGACTTCGAGGAATTCTTCTGAGCAACAATTTAACAACTCATGGCGCGTTACGCGTCTGGTTTCTTTTAATGCGGAAACAGTTATTTCAAACAGCAAAATTGTTCCTGCAGAAGTTAGCGGGTATATCGATTCAACTGTTATAGTTCGAGTGCTGTAATTCAGAGTCAATATATTTCTTAATTTCAAATGGTCGGCAACTCATTTCAAGAACTCAAATATTAGTTCACCATAAATTCTCAGTCAGTTTAAACTGGGGATTTTCTTCACAATATATTCACGCATATCAAAATGGAAGTTCTCATAGACCTACCATTGGAGCAGCCGGCAGCAGAATCAACAGCAGATATTGGAGACACCATCATCGTTGGATCACAAATTCTGTTTAAAATTGATGCACCATCATATATTCTCCTTCACTTGTTTTCTCTTATTCGATACACCTTAGCGTCATTGCTGCTGATGTACTACAGCCTTGGAGTTACTGTGCTACGTGTATTGTTTTAAAGCGAATTCATTATCCCTGCTCCCTTTACTAAGGAATACAACCTCATAACATATATGGTTCAAATTCTTCAGGTTGTAAAAACATTTTCCCAAAAGCAATATATTTCCTGTGAGCCAAAGCCTCACAGGAGCATACAATGTGTTGGGGTGTTTCAGTTTCTTCTGTTTCACAGTCTGCAATTTAAGTACCCTGAAACACTCCCATCGTGTTAAGATACTTTTTCACAGGAGTATGACCTTGAAAGAGGCAGTACTTTTTCTCAGTTGCAGTCTGCTACATTGGTTAGCTTTCAGTTATTTTCTTACATGGTTTTCTAATAAATAGTTTACCAAACTTCTTTCCTGGAGTATTAAGTCAGTTTTACGATGTTCTGCTTTGGACCAGTTCTTAATAGCCCCTCTTACTAAACACTGGGCTCTGGCCCAATAAATTCTGAAGCTGCTCATTGTCTTGCAATTTGATCAGTTTTTCATTTCCCTCTATGCCACTATAATCCGGCACCCAGATGAGTTTAATTTCATTCCGTGCTGTTAATCTTGTAAACATATTTAGGCAGTTTACAACCAGTCTTGACTTTACCTTATGACTACTCAGTTAGAGCCTTAAACGCAGCTTGGCTATCTGAGAAGATATCTGTTTACCAGCGTAAGCTCTCCTTATGTTTTCATGTATGCATTGAATAACAGCATAAATTTCTGTTTCAAAAACATATTCACTCAACGGAGTCGAGGTCATTAAATACTCACTCGTGAATGGGAGGTCTAGAGATAAAATCTCGCCAGAACCGACCTCTCTGGACTCATTTATTTCAGGTTTCCCCCAGGCCATATAATTGGCAAACGCTTAGATCTGAATCCAGCGAGATGACTCCGCGATAACGTGCGAGACTCTTATTCGGGAGAACCTGTGTTCAATTCTTCGGGCCGACCACTCTGACGAATGGTTTTCCCTGGTTGGCAAGGCTAATGCTAGGTTGGTTTCCTTTCTACCACGAATTTCATTTCCCTCATTCGCTGTTTTTCGCTTCCTCTATCATGTTTCCGGTACGCTTACGGGCTTTACAGTGTAAGTGTTGGACAGAATAGCACAGTCGCTTGCTCTCGAACCTTTCAGATGGCAGCCTTCTCTGAGCCGCCTCAAGTTGGTTGAGTTTTACCCAATTACGCCAGAGGAACGCTTTCTCTAAGAAAACCCGCCGTGTGAGTGGGTCATCAATCTTGGAATTGTTAGTGAACCTTTGCCTGCGTCTTACAGCCTCCTGCAGTGCTTCACCTCATCCGTTCCTCCTGGGAGTGGTAAGCACAAGACAACCTCCTTGGGTTTAGGTGGGAAGTGTCTCCTCGTTCCCTGGTCATCATTTATTAGGAACGTTTCCATCCCAATTATTATTATTTCATGTTGTGTATCATCAATGTCACCGCCTGAGGTGCGTGTGTAGTAAGAGCGGATGCAAAATACTACGAAAAAAATCTGTTGTGTTACACTCACCTGACTTTCTCTAGTCTTGTACAAACTATTTCTACAAACGCTTATTCCCCATATGCTTCATGTTAGTCGAGATGTTAATCTTATTGCTAATTTTCTTGTAGATGCAAGGGGAATTGGTAGGCTTTAAACGATAGTCAAGTGTTTTAAGAACTGGTTGCTATGTGGAGCATTCCATTCTCTTTGTATAACCAAAACATAAAAAACTGAATAACGAATTCCCATTTGAGAAAAAATATAAGTATTGAAAAATTTAAGAGAATAACAAGCAAAATGGTTTACTCAACAACAAAAAAGTATATGACATAAATTGTGTATTTTAACGCGATCCACATTTTTTGTGTAGTAAAATTTTGTATATCTCTTATGGTTTACCAGATATGCAAAAGTCGTTCACAATGAAGAATACTTTTGGAGACATTCCCAGAAAATTCCAGGTATACATTTCATTCGTCATGAAACTATCTTAAATATATGATATTTTAATCAAAATCGTTTGAGCCATTTTTGAGAAAATTAAAATTTTCCGAAAATATTCCATTTAAAGGATAATCTGGGATGGGGGATTTTCTTGAAAACCTTCGTGTCGCATCTCTGGAAGATACTGAACCTAAATACCAAGTTTGGTGTATATCCGACTGTTCGTTTCTGAGTTATATTGTTCACAGACACACACACACTCTCACGTACATGTTTCCAAAAATGCTTTCTTTTGGATTCAGGGGGTCTCAAAACATATACTTCTGGTGAAATCTTGGTATCGAATTTTTGGTTGGAATACAACACTTCCCCTACCTACTATGCGTAGTAGAGAAAGTAGAAATTGGAGAGTTGGAATTATCGAAAAGGATGGGAGGAAAATCCATCCTTACATTCATCTTCTTCCTCAGATTAAGTTTTCTTTATCGGAGGTCAAAGGAACTTATGTGAATGTATTTCAAAAACTGTTCATATTAATAATAAAGTTAAGCTTAATGTTTAAGGAAATCCTCATTAAAATAACAATTTTCAGGGTTATCCATCAAAGCAAGAATTTTCGGAAAATTTTCCAAGTAAAGAGTAGTTTCGGATGTGGGGATTTTCTGCAAATCTTCGTCTCACCTCCTTGAAAGTTGCTGAATTTAAATACCTGGTTTTCGTTTTTGAGTTATGTTGTCAAGATATACACACATACAAACACACGGACGTGTTTCCAAAAGTGCTTTTTTGGGATTCATTGGGCCTAAAAGCATGGCATTTCCGGTGACATCTCTGTATCACATTTTTGCGTGAAATGCAATACCTCCTCTACCCAGTATGTACGTAGGAGAGAAAGAAATTAATATCACTGGAAGTAATTTAAAAATATGTACAAAGTTCGGTGCGCCTATTACAAATTAAGCACTGATTGCTATTATGAAGTTTCAAATGAATGTAACCGAAACTTCGGATTTAAAAAAATTCTCAATTTAGTTGTCCTTAAGTGTTAATTTGTCATTTAGTTTTTCTTGATGTAAAACAGATGGATTTCAAGGCCAGCATATAGAGAACCGCTTTTTAAACATTTGACTTTCGCTTCAGCCTTCTGTGCACTTTTGCCTAGAATGAAATATATAACGAAAACATTTCTGAAAACGTTTATCTCGATTTACCTGAAGTAGTAATCAAGTTATTGCATGGATAATTTGTGGAAGAATGCTTAAAGAAGGGCGGGTAAATGAAACCTATTTTTGTTTTTAAATCTCTCACACCTACACGCACACACTATACACATATCCATATACACTTTTATTTTCGAGCATCTAAGGGTCGGTGCCTCTGAATTTGGACGACTGAAGCAGTCCGTATTAATTGTTTGCTTTAAACGTTTTAATAATCTATACCGTTTTATATTCACTCTATAAACTGAAAAATCACCTATTCATTCTAGAGTAAATAAGCTGCTACTTTAGCTTCCAATGTTCAGACAAAACGTTCACGGAAAATATTACATGGGTGACTGTACGTCAGCCATGATAAGCTTAATGTTCCCGGCGTCAAAAAGCTATGTAGGGTTGTGGAAGTATTTCACTATTTATTAGTTTGAGTGCGCTAAGAGGCAAGATATTTTACCTCTCGGCGTTCCACAAAGCACATTTGGGAATGCCGTTTATCAAACCCATGCCACGTCTGCGTTATGAGGGTACTGCAGGACAGTCTAACCAGGACATAAACGGGGCACTTTCCCACCCGTGAAGAATGGCCCTGCTACAAAGACCCATTGAAACGCTTGCTGCGAAAACGTTCCATGGGTACAGCATATAAATGAAATACCCATGTTCGTGGTGTTGAACAGGCCAACGAAGTCTACATTTTTAAAGCTGATTTGTATAAAGTTGTTAAAAAAATAAAATTTCGATAATACACACCGTATTATTATGAAATTGACCGCTCGATATGCGAAGGAAATGACGGCGTATCTGTGATCCAGTTCCCACATAAATATTGCCAACCACCGATGGTGTCACCGCATTAAAATAAGTATTATGTGTTACATTCGCATGACCTCTACCGATTGATAGTTATTTTTATATAGCATCCACAAACTACTCTTGTAAAAGCTCATTCTCATAAACGTTTGCATAAATACTTTCATTATTCATATTTTTAGAAGTACAAAGGAAATGGCGATAGCCATAAGCGGGCCGGGATTTTTTTCTTTTGTTATTAATGATAACTGCGAAAAGTCACTGATACAGCAAGAAGTACAGGCATGATTTATGACAAATGTGAGAGATTTCTTCCTATAACTTTATTGCAGATTTTCACGAAAATTGATTGCTTTTGCAAAAATATGTTTAACGATTGAAACGAAAGAATGGCATTTTTAAAAAATATATTCGTTTTAAAGATGTTGTTATTCTATTTTATGAACTGCAGGACCATCCATGACAGCTGACACGATTTTCCTGAGCTCTTGGAATATTGTGTTAGAAATATTTTAATTTTTATTGTTGTTATTATTATTATTATTATATTTCCCTTATTTTCGCTTCAACTTTGAAGTCGTATCGTGACTACTTTAGAATACACAACATGATTACAACGAAAATACAATATTTTAAACAGTAATAGCACATACACATTAAATGCTCTAGATAGAATGCTATACATTGTTATACAATTTTGTCGCTTTCATGAAGTTTAAAGTTCTTTATTGTGCTGAATTTAGGGCGTCTGGTAGCCTGTTGAGGATGTCGCAGCTTTCTCTATGTTGTACATAGGGACGGCAGACTGTAACGAGATGATGAACTGTGAGGTTGGATCTGCAGAGGTCCCACACAGGAGGATGGTCACGGTTGAAGAGATGTTTGTGCGTTATAGAAGTATATTCAATACGTAGTCGAGTTAATACAACTTGGTCTTTGCGGATGAAATGATAGTGTTGAAGTTTGGACTCGGAAATGTAGACATCGTGTAACTTGCTTCTAGATGTGGCTTTCCATGTTTGTCTCCATTGATTAATCCAAGTCTTTTTGATAAAGTTGATGAAACCCGTGTGTGGGATTTTAATGTCCTTAAGGGGATGTTTAGTGACTACTTTAGCTGCCTGATCAGCTGATTTATTTTCCAAAATTCCGATGTGAGACGAAGTCCAAACGAATGATACTGGTTTACCAGAGGTTAGTATTTGGTTGTGCAGTTTCTTAAATTCTTTAACAATATTTTGAGAGGTTGAAGTTTGTTGAAGGGATGTTAAAGCCCTCAACTAGTTGGAGAATATTGTGTAATGTAGGTTATCTTTTTTAAGTATATATTCCAATGAGAGTTAAATTGCGAACAATTCACAAGAATAGACGGAAATATAGTTGGGAAGACTGTATTGTATGAATTAACCAGGGAATACCCCTTGCACATCCATTATGACCTAGTCTAGATCCATCAGTGAGGATATAAGTGTGTGTTGAATACAGTGTACACAATTCGTTAAACAGAAACACTATCTGTTGAAGATTTTCCTTGCCTAGCCAATGATGTATCGATAAATGGGCAGTGAATCTCCATGTTATATAATCTGAATCTATGAAACAAGGGAACATATTAAGCAGAGTAATGTTAAGTTGCTTAGGTAAGTGGAGGGACGAGCTAAAAAATTTGAGGGTTGTGCTGATACTGTGGCATTTTCTATGTTGTTGTTGGGAAATACGACGAGTGGACTAGAGATTGTGGTCTCGTTGCAGTACGTGTTGCGTATAATAGACCTGAGATTTTCCTTCTAATTTCAGGTACGTTAGCTTCAATTTGTAGACCCTCCGTGAGGCTCCTAGAGCAAACTTTAATGTCGAAGTCTGGATTGAATCTAGCATTTTAAGAGCTGTGGTACTTGCTGAGTTGTAAACTATATATCCGTAGTTCAGTTTAGGTTGTATGGTAAATTTATAAGTTTGATCTTGTTGATAATACTTTCAGTATATTGAGTCGTTGGCCACAGTCCGCTTTAAGGGGGCTGATGGATGAAATTTCTATTTTGCACAATTTTAAAGCTACATACTTGATTTTTGTACACATATTTTGGGTGTTATGTGTAACTATTTGGCAGAGTTTCATTTTTGTGTATTAATTGGTTTTTGAAATATTGAAAAATTTCTTTGGAAAATTTGCAAACTTCAAAATGAAATTCAGTCCACACTTTTTTTTTAAAAAAGTTTGAACTTTTTTTTTACAAAACCAGAAACTCATTTAAAAAAGACTTGACGCATGGGTTTTGCAATATTCTAACTCTAAGGAAAATAAAAATATATGTCCTGCATAGGAAAAACTTGAAAAGTTTTAAGAGTACATATATTTTATTTTTGATCTCAAAAAGTACTAAGTTAATGTTTTTGTTATGCTTTATAGAGAGTACAGTGAAAATTTAAGCTCTCTAACACCTAATTTGTGGATGCAGTTTAGTTTTGAATGAATAAAAGTTTGCGTGCAGTTAACCAGAAATAATGACTTAAAGATCTTCCTAGAAGTGTTCAGCTTAGATGTGTAATTTGCACGCTTTTTATTCCTTACAAGCACTGCAAATCAGTTCTAATTTATGGCGTAAGCCAAGCCTTTCAGTGCCAAGTCCTATGTACAAACGCTTTTGATTGTGGTCATTACACTTCAGGTCCTTCACCAATGATGCCAGTAAAAGTAGTTTCCACAGATATATATTTACACTCTTCATTATTTAAAACAGGCATATGTTCACAATTATCCTCCATCTATTTCTCGTTAATTTTTTTCTTTTGTATACCAAATTCTTGCTCATCTAACCCATGACGGTATTATTTACACTTGTTTCTAGCTCACGGAAATGAAACAAGATATAATTTTATGTTACACAACATCTACCGGCAGGGCTGCTGTTACTATGTTATACCGATTACGGTGGCCAGTGACAAATCGGAAACTTAATCTTCACGGAAAGAATCCCACAAAAATCGGTAAAAAGAAAGGGGGATTTTTTGCTTCATGCAGCGATTTCATCATCTGTCATGCCTTCTCAGGGGCATTTAATGAGCGCAAGCCTTTAAATATTATGTAATTAGAGCACCTTCCAGGCACTGTTGTGCTTTAAAACTTTGCATATATGTACTTCAAACCACCTAGTATTTTTTATATAAAAAACACAAAATGTAAAATTTTGTCATTTTTGGACCCATTTTTGCCCGTTTGCCCCCTAAGTTTAAGACGAAAAATTCCGCTGAGCCTCTGGTCGAAGAGTACACCAAGAACACGAACTGTACTGTCTGCAGGGATTTCATGTTTATCAGTGGTGTTTCGTATTCGGTGAATGTTTGCGAGTCTTAGAGAAGACTCTGCACTTACTTTTTGATGGGGCGAAATTTAAACCTATGAAGTGGTTCCAGTTCAATTATTTTGACGTTCTTGAAGTAATTGCTGCATTGGAAAAATAATTGACCGCGTGAAAAAATCAACAGAATTAAACTGACGGAAATTGAGCCAGTATTTTTAACACTTAAATAATTTCAGTCTAATTATATAATATGTAAATCCAATAACAGCCCGCACTGAATCAATATGTATGTAATCATTTGTAAAAAAGTATGTAACAGTCATTGCATATGCTTATATTATTGTATCAGTGTGTAATAATGTTATGTGAATATATTACGTAATTTAATAATGTAGGATCTGTGAGAATAATAAGTTTAAAGTTGCTAATAATGAGGTAACAATGAGGTAACCTTGAGGCAATAATGAGTTTGAGAGTTTAAATGTTATTTGTGATTCTTGGAAGTATTAATGTAATTTTAGTGACAGTTTATAAAAAAATAGCCAATTAACAAGCAGAAAAAGCTTTGGTTAAATGCAAGTATTCTATTGGAGTACGATAAGCCAATCAGAGACTTGAGATGCAGAAATTTACAAGTTTAGAGGGTTGAAATCTAATCAGTTGCTGCGGACAGTGTTTGTAACCGTATGCATGATGCGTCCTCGAGAAACTAAATACGTATTCGCGTGAGACGAAAATAGTATACGTATTAAAAGGTGCAAGTATTAAATAAAAGAATCTCACAGCTCTCGATATCAGTGAAGTGCTATTTAATTTGTGTTAAGGATTAATAAAAAGACGTGAATTAAAACTTAAAATCTGTGTAAGCCTATATTCTTGTCGCATCACGCCCTGCCAAGATTTTCATGTCTCTAACAATAATACTGACGCAGCCGGGGCAAACATAATTATTTAATACTTAAAGAAACGGTTTAATTACAAAGTTAATATTTTTTAAACTTGGGGCAAAGGTCACCTAATAATGCATTTGGGGTGAAGGCTACCGGAAACTGTTTACTATACATGCTGTTGCAACTACAAGTTCGGCTCCCCAACAGTTTAAATACGATACAACTCCTTCAATAGAAACTACAAATAGGATCTTCATACGTAGCAGCAAACAACGTAAAGACAATATCTACTTCAAAATCCGACTGAAAGATTGTCTCCAGCCGAATTTCAAAAACATCACGCCGCAACTGCCAAAAGGAGATCCAGTGCCTGAGAGATTAAAAATACTACTATTACGTGGTTTTGTGGTTAAAGCTGAACTATGTCACCTCCATATGGTGCTTTCGGCACGTCATTACTTTATAAAATTTCATTTGTATTTCTATTGCCGTCTTGTTCTTCAATGTTCTCCTTATTCGATAAAACATTAAAATCTTCCGGGCTGGAAGGCCGTGGTCTAAGGGTAAAACTACTATAACCCGACGTTTCGGTCAACTCTGTGGTTGCCATCTTCAGGAGTGTAACACCCAGGACAGCTTGATAACGACTGCCGACTAGGCAAGAGATGTTCCGCAATATATAGCTCACGTCAAGGTCAAAACTGCCGCAGTGGGTCTGCAGTGACGTGTCATCGCTGCTATCCACGCACGATTAAGCTTAAATTTTTCTTCCTTTTTATTAAAGTTATTGGACTGTTTATAAATTTCAATAGCTTCTCTATGAAGTCTAGCGTGATAATATTTTGTAGAGGATAGTACTTGCGTGTCTTCATATAGGATACGATGACCCATGGTGACAAAGTGTTCAGCAACTGCAGACTTATCCGTTTGAGCAAGGCGACAATGTCGTTTATGCTCTGTTATTTGAGTATTTATGCTACGTTTTGTTGTTCCAATATAAACAGAGCCGGATGTACAAGGTATTCTATATACCCCTGGAACACATAAGGGGTCTTTTTGGCTTTGGCAGATTTTAAAGTTTGTTGAATTTTTCTGGTTGGTTTATATATTGTATTTATTTTGTGCTTTTTAAGTATTTTTCCAATGCGATCTGTGACGTTTTTAACATAAGGTAAGAAGACTTTTCCCTTATAGGTAGACGATTCTCCTTATTGTTCCATTCATTTTGTTTTTGTATTCAGATATTCGGTTTTGCTGTACAATAAATTAAAGCCTAGATAGTTACAGCAAGAGACTTATTCTATTATGTCTTCACTAATAACTATCTTACATGATTTTTTTACTTTAAAAGCCATCGTTTTTGTTGAAATGTTTAAACTAATGCCTCCATAATATGTCTGAGGTTTTTCTATTTCCCTTTAACCATCTTCTGTTTGCTCAAACATAACTAAACTTATGTTCCTCCTAATGAACAAAATATTAATGCTACAAATGTACTGAACAACATTGTATATCTGTTAATTTTTATTTGTAACCCACTCTATGTAATATAAAACGAAAACATTCAGCATTGTGAATGAACAAACCTCTTCAAATTATTATGATTGTTGATTACTTGCACAGTAATGCTATGTTGTTTATAAGTACTCGTGGACCAAAAGAGTTGCTTAAATTGACAAATACGTCAAAGATATAGCCTCTTTTCTTAATAATTTTAGACTTTGTTTACATGTTTACTTCATTAGAAAAAATTTAAAATAAATATTTTGGCTGCTGTGCATTTCAGCACTGCAGGTAATTCATACTTCACCCACCCATCCCTCTACAAGGTCGAGTTGCTAACCATGTTAATTTCACGGACTCGTGAACGAGAGGCCTGCTAAGCTTAGGCCTGTAACATTTCCTTCCCGAAAATTCTTTCCCAGTTACATTACTTTTAAAGGCTCTCCACTTTCCGCAGTTGCCTGTTATTCCTGTTTTCCAGAGTTTTCTATCCTCCCATTGTCTTTCTTGTGTGTCCATTTTCAACATAGTTGTACTTATTCCTTTATGCCACGCCCTCCGTGCTGTCCTACGTTTATTTTTATCAGGTATAGACCAATACGTTTGGGCCGCCTCTCCTCCGACATTGTTTGAACATGTCTATACCTTAAAGATAAATTTTTACTTTATCTACTTCGTATAGTAAGTAGGGGAAGTATTGTAATCCACCCAAAAATTCGATACCGAGATTTCACCGGAAATACATGTTTTGAGACACCCTGAATCCAAAAAAGAAACTTGTCCGTTTGTGTGTCTGTGTGTCTATGAACAGCATAACTCAGAAACGAACAGTCAGATAAACATCAACCTTGGTATTTAGGTTCAGTATTTCCAGAGATGCGACACGAAGGTTTTCAAGAAAATCTCCCCACCCCAGATTATCCTTTACATTGAACATTATTCGAAAATTTTAATTTTCTCAAAAATGGCTCCAACGATTTTGATTAAAATATATGTTTAAGATATTTTCATGACAAATAAAATGTATATCTTGAATTTTATGGGAAAGTCTGCAAAAGTATTCTTCATTGCAAACGACTTTTGCATAACTGGAAAACCATAAGAGATAGACAAAATTTTACTACACAAAAAATGTAGCTCGCGTTCAAATACACAATTTATGTCATGTAGATTTTTTTTGGTTGAGTGAACCATTTTCGAGATATTGCTTGTTGTTCCCTTAAACCTTCCAATACTTTCTCTCAAATGGGAATTCGTTATTCATTTTTTATGCCCTGGACATACAAAGAGAATGCGCCACATAGCAACCAGCTCTTAAAAGATTTGACTATCGCTTAAATACTGTCGTAGCCTCTTCTTAATAATACTCAAAAATGATGGGAGCAACTCGCTTGCAAGAGGGAACCGAGAAAGTTAACAAACTTCTTACACGGCGAGGCTACGACGAGGGACGCAGCTAAATAAAGTACAGAAAATATTACTAATCCGAAACGTTACATGGCTTAACGGAAGGAAAGGACTCTACACTAACATAATTAAAAGTTCAAGAGGATGGATGGCTCACAGTTTAATTGATAAAGATAGATATTGTAGTGCTTACACTCTTAGCCCACATGTCCGCCGGACGAGGCCATCATGCCTTGGCACGGAGAAGGCAGTTGCACGTGCTTACAGCTCGAAGGTTACCTCCTGACTCGCTTTCTCAAGCCACGCCATCCTCAAGCGTCAGTGACGCTAAACAACTCATCCCCTCCTAAAGTGCCTAGTTCCCCCCTACCCAAACTCCTACTGCCATCTCAAATCCCGGTGACCAGAGAGACGTATGTTCTATAATCTGTGCATACGTCGCAATACTACCATATACCCCTTGCACCTACAAGAAAATTAGTATTAAGATTAACATCTCAATTAACGTGAAGCATATGGAGAATAAGTGTTTGTAAAAATAGTTTGTACAAGAGTAGAGAAGGTCATGTGAGTGTAACACATCAGATTTTTTTTTCTATTCCGTCAAGAACGGTTTTATAGGCATATATTTCATTCTTTATGTATGCATTTTTTGTGTTGTATTCTAGATACTCTCATGCTTCTTCTCAGGCATCTATTTCCGTTGCTATTATTAGTTTTCCCATTTTTTCATTTATGGTCCAGCTTTCTGCACCCTATGCAGGGATACCCTCTAATACAGTTTCTAAAATTCCTGTTATAATTTCATTATATATAACACAGGTTTTACTGCCTGTGGTGCCGTACAAAGTAAGAGAAGGCAATAAACACTACAAAAAACATTGGGCTAGCCATATATACTTGTTTACACCAACCGAAGTGGAATTCATTAAAAGAGGATACTTCTGGCTCCTGCTTCGTTGCACGCTGGGTATAACAACGCACATTCTTTGTTTGTTTCAAGCCAATCATAGAAGATGTGGCAAGGACTAGTGTTAGATAAAAATGGAAAAATTAGGGAAGAGAAAGCATAATTGCGATCTAGGTGTATGGGCCAATTTTTCTGCTCCTAACGCTACTTGATTGTTATTTTGGAACGGTTATTTGAAACATGGTATTTTTTGGAAATGGAATGGCCGGAACTGTTACTGAAAAATAACATCTTTCCAACCATGGAGAAGCACGTCTTTACCAACATGCAAGTATAATTTGCCATAATCACTTTAGAAAAATTACATAGAAAAGGAAAAACATTTAGCGCAATAACTTAAGCTTATTTACATAAAACTTTTTCTCTTTTCAGAGCACAGATTTATATGCAGAGAAATATAGACATAGGTACATCGTTAGGAACATAAGATACGTGAGGAGGATGATGATGTGGGGGCAAGTCAGGGGTGTAAAGTGAAACTCCTAACCCGCTGTGCAGCTGCTATTATTGTAGCTAGAAGTGGAGATCCCTGCTAAATATCGCTTATATTTATGGCCTGCCTGGCATAGCACGGAATGTTCTCACGCGATATTGGCTGGCTTTTAGCAGGGAGCTCACAAACAAAACAGTAACGGTGATATTTCTCTTCGTGTGGCGCGGGAAAATGACCCATTATTAAAATGCTTATGGTGGAGTTTTACTTTTTTGTAGCAAAGTAGCTATTATTTTAGTAGAGAGCTTTTTATCACTAAAAATATTCACGAGGAAAGTTTTTTGTAAGAGAAATGGTGGACCAGATTAGCAGAAAATGGATATTTCCTAAAAAATTACTCTTTGTGGAATAAAGGAATAAATAACTAATTTGAAACCCTGTATGAAATATGAGTGATATTTTGTATTTCATACGCTTAACCACCGAAAGAAGTTTAGACATGGAAATATGAACATTAATAATGTACATCTGTATAATCAGAGTAACATCTAATTTTAACATCTATATTCATGCAGTAAAATCCCTCTTAAACGAAACCAACTAATTAAAATGGCGGAGGAGGAGAAAAAAATAGTAAGAAAGAATGGAGAAAAATATACAAGATGCTAAAATGAGCACTGGCAACTTTGCTGCGACAATTGGCAATATTCTTTTGCCCCAACACTAGATTGTAATATGGGGTACATGGTATTGTATGTTAATCCTCTCCTCCTACTTCAGGTTCCAAGAGTTATTATACAGTTATAATAAGTGCTTTCTACCTGCATATGCATTCACTGCGGATGCCTACTGTTATTTTACTCTTGGTGTTGGTCAGTGTGGTTTATTTTGGTTTAAGATGTCGGCGAAAAGAAAGCGTCTTTTAAAAAGCTTTGCACGGAAACACGAATCTGTTAACAGCTGAAAGTGGGTGAGGGACTCAAAAGCATTAGAGGTAATATTCAGTTACCATTAGAGGTAATGTTGTATACTAGAGGTAGTATTCAAATTAAAGGGAATATTGAATTACGGCATTATCAATAATGCAAAGTCAACAAATATAATGCTTATCAAACGGTGGCCTGATATAGGTGCTCGGAAGCGTTGCAAGAAGGAAGTTCAGAAAAAATTACTGTTTTACGAAATAGTTTGTATAAATATTGTAATGCATATTTAATACTGCAGTAATTTCTTTGAAAGAATTAATTGTACTTCCACACAAACCGTGTTTTGGACACGGATGGAAAGGTAGAATCAGACGACTGAAAAACCCAGTGACATCGCCAGGATTTGAACCACGGATCTCCCGGTTTCCTTCCGGTTGCTCTAACCACTACGCTACCAAGGCAGCAGGGAAGTGTGACATTAAATTCCCCCACTGATTCGCATTTTTCCCGGAAAACCACAAGGAGATCTCAAATTGTATTGAGATGACAACCCAATGGCGACTTACAATGTTGCAAGTTCTTTAAGTCCCCGCTTCATTGTTTCAACCACTATAATTTCGACGCACCGGCATGTGGTCATGGTAGCTCAGTGGTTAGAGGAACCGATAATAAGAAATTATTATCTTAGTAATAATTTATTTTTATCTATTTCAGTATTAGTAAATACAGGAGAAACGGGTTGATGTAAATGGACATCTGGTTGTAATATAAGTAATAGTAGCAAGAATTCCAACAGAAGGACGTTATAAGTAAGCTCCAAAAAATAAACATAAATAGAGCTAATTTTTTTCTCCTTTTAAGAATACCTTACCGAGCAAGATAGCTCTGCGGTAACGAGTAAGACTTCCATTCGGACGTCGCAGGTTCGATTCTCGGTGACAGCCCTCTCTGTCCAGGGTGGTTTTCCCAGGATGACAAAGGTGAATGCTGGAGTGGTGTATTCTACCACGGTTCTCCTCTCTCTCCCATTTCCTCTTATTTCATATCGCTTTCGTGTTTCAGGTTGTCTCCGGGGCTGTGGTTCGGTTGGTGTCGGGCAGATGGCGCAGAGGCTTGCACTTCGGAAATGATTCCCCGGTCCCACTGGAGAGGACGTCTCCGAACGGCCCTTCCGTGGCCGGGTGGTCAAGCCTGAAAGTGTTAGGGAACTCTGTGTCCACTTGCGTCGGCTTCGCTCTGCAATCCGCGGCTGCTTTACCTCGTGCTTTCCTCCCGGGGGTGTATGCACAATAAATCTCTTAAAGGTCGTAGTCCCTTCCGTTCACTAGTCCAGTCTAATCCACTCCAGAAGGTGCACCTTCGCCAAAAATATTAATATAGTGTTTAAACGTGTACTTCCCGTAAGATAAACATACACGAATTTTAATCAACTAAGGTACAAAATTACTGCCCATAAAACTTAGCAGTTTATTGGCGTTCACCACAATCTACCATTCTAAGTGAATCACAAATTCATTATTTTTAGACTTTTATTTGTATAATAATTCATTCCAATGTTATAAAAAGCAATAGGAGTAAAGACGACCAAATACAAAACTGTTTCATCACCTTAGCTTCTAAATAACATGCAATAAATCTGGCCGTAACACAGTAATTGTCAAAGTAGTCAGAGTTTAGCCTACAAGAATATAACAGAGCCCAAAAATTTGGTACCCAGCATGTAAACGATCCATCAAAATTTCTGTTACACCATCTACTTGCAAACCGTTAAAAGTTTTAGAGGAAGCAAAGTTGCAGTTTTCAGGATATTTAAAATTACATATAACAGAATTCAATTTCACAATTAAAATAGTACTTTCAATTATAGTTATGACTTTTACTTACTTAAAATTGTTATATATGTATTTTTCTATACAACAATTTATTATATTATTTCACAGCTACAACTAACATAACCGACTTTGGGCCTAATATTTCAGCACACTGTACAATTCTAACACGTCGCCACCTTCTCTCGTATAAATTTGACGCTTGCTGAAGCTACGAGGAGTGCATCACGTTTCAAAATGTAGGGGAGTGGGGGCAAGTTGGTAAAATTTTAAGTTGTATTGTTTATTTTTATTACATCAACACTTCAGCTAATCCAGACATCGTATTGTTCTATAAATTTCTTTCACAGTATCTATTAATAATTGCGTGATTACTTTACGGTCAATTAAAGTCAATATTTTAATTTTTCAAACCATTGCGTAGGGTATGAGGCAGGTGTGAGGCAAGCTGGCTACATTTTATATAAATGGAAAATATGACCCCTAATAATTTATTAAAAATAAGTATCTTTAGGAAGTTATTAAGAACACTTTAGATATATGATTACAAATTCATCATTAGTAAAAACACCTAACACAGGA
The DNA here is from genome assembly GCA_030765065.1 of Deroplatys truncata. Taxonomy (NCBI): domain Eukaryota; kingdom Metazoa; phylum Arthropoda; class Insecta; order Mantodea; family Mantidae; genus Deroplatys; species Deroplatys truncata. The sequence goes on from CM060980.1 coordinate 165,463,400, forward strand.
TAACGTTTATAAAACACATCAACAGGTCCTTAAAGTAAGATATAACGTTCAAAGTTAACTAAACACTTAAATGGGAATAATAAAACAAAACACTGCACAAAAATAAATTGTAAATGTCCGAAAAACTATTTAAACATACAAACTGCCTGTTGCTATCATTGTGCCAACTTGCCCCTGGTCTACTTGTTTGAATACAAGCTCGATATAGCGATCAAGAATAAGGAATTAAAATACCTAAAATGCCAAGGAATAAATATATTTAAAAGAGTTTCACATAAAATATTTAGAAGCCATTTAATATTGGATATGTACCCAGGGGGAAAAAATCCCCATGAAGTGAATATTTACTAACCTCGCGGGAAAAACAACTTCATGGCTTCCTTCCACTAAAACTTGTCACAAAAGATTGCGGCTTCCGTCGGGCGTGTATTTAGAGACAAGGAACAGCATATGTGCATTTGGCTGCAATCTGTTGACTAAGGACTGAAATAAGAGCCATGTGTCAACCTGCTCCCTCCTATACTAGTAAAAATGTGGAAAACTTTGGACGAATAACTCGATTATTTCGGGTACGGTTAATGCAGAAAAATAATTTTGTATTTTATTTGAATATGTTTTAATAAAATCTACACGAGTGCTTCCGCAGTCGAGGGTCAGCACTCTGATTTCTCAAATCAGGGGTCCAGTTGGGGAATTTTTCTTTCTTTAATCAGAATCTGGATGAATATAGAAGTGAATGTAAACCTGTTTAATAGTAAAAAATATTACAAAAAGTATAAGAACGCACAGTTCAGTGAGCAATAAAACCATTATTTGTTTCTAAAGTCAAAGCCGACGACATGACCAAAGATGTTAAAGGGACCTACACAAATAAAACGATTAAAACATCTACATCTTTCCTGTCCCCACCTCTAATATAGCATTATAGATGGTATGGAAATACAGTTTATATAAAATTTAAAACATTCATTACATTCATTATTCCAGTTCTTCTAGCATGTAATATTTTAATTAAATTTTTGGTGGATTTGAAAAATAAACCGTGACAACTTTTACAGGAAATTTGTTTTTTCGAGAATTTCCTTAAATTCCTCGCCTGAAATTTTTCTGCCTGTGTATATCCTGAGGACCTCAATACCTGTATTTCTGGAGAAGAAGAGATATCGATTTTTGGATATAATGTAATAAATATGTGTTTCTGTTTGAGATATATAAAGGGTGAATGAGGGATATATTTGGAATTTCACATATTTAGTCCTTATCTAGGCCAGTGGTTTCTACGATTGCATTATACTTTTTATAAATTTGCGTTTTTATGGACTCTCCTTTGAAACCAAGTACCATAAAGTTTGAAATGCTTAGTTTTAATACAATATTTAGTCAAAAAGGACAATAGTTTCCATCTAGCTCCGACGAAGTTTGCATACATTGCCTGAAACTTAATTTGGCCTGTGGTGGAAAAAAGGGGAAAAAACCACTGCTCTGAGCTTTTGTGACGGGAAAAGTCCAAGAGAAACCGCACATAAAAAAAGAACAAAACATGGTTTTAGGCTTACATCCACCCTCTTTTTGTGTGTTTATCTGTCTGTGGTCTTTTCTCCCGGCCGTTACAGATGCTATTATATTGAGCGAATTTTTGTGTCCGCTAGAGTCCGTTTGGTCAGCTAGCTAAACAAATCTGGAAGCAAGACCGCGTTTGAACTAGTCCATGTTTAATAAACTTCTGCACTCAATAGAGCTCTGGATTCCGGAAGTTTAGGTTTCCATTTGTATGTGAACAGCATTGCCATTATTTACTTATTAATCAGAAATTACTGCACGCAAATAATCTAGCAAATAAAGTTATCACTCTCTGCTGCAAGGTTAGGCAGAGGAAGTATTGCATACCACGCAAAATTCGATATGAGATTTCACGGAAATTACATGTTTTGAGACGCCCTGAATAAAAAAAAGTGTTTTAAGGAAACTGTCCCGGTGTGTGTGTGTGTGTGTGTGTGTGTATGTGTGTGTGTGTGCGCCAATAAACAGTAAAAATCAAAAACGAAAAATTGCATATATATATATATATATATACCAAACTTGGTATTTAAATTCAGTATCTTCCAAAGATGCGAAATGAAGATTTAAAGAAAATCCTACCGCGCCCAACTACCCCCCACGCCAATTTCGAAATTTTACTATACGTAGTAGAGAAAGTAAAAATAACGTTCCAAGCCTAAGTTAGCATACCTGTCCAGCATTTGCCAAGTATCAGCATTGAGGAAACGTATAGTCTCTATCTAGTTGTACCATATTTGATCTTCACGTCCATTTGAAATTTTAAAGCGATACGCCAATTACCCCACTTCCGGTTATGGCTGATTGATAAAAATCAAGCTCAAGTGAAAGTTCACTCTGTTTTAGTTATAAACAATTTTGTCTCTAAAATTTTAACGCTGTGTTTTCAGAAATAAATGACTATTACGCGCGGTACAGTTCAATCTGTATTTTTATTGGGACTATCTCCAAGTGCTTACAATGAAAGTTCACATACTGGCGTTTAGTGCTAACTAAATGCATATAGGGGCTTTACATATCCATTTTAAATGTACAATCTCTGTAAGCGTTTGCAACATTAGCTTCATAATTACCATCCGTAGTCCCAAAAGAATAAAGGAATATAAAAATAATATATGTTTTTTATAAACAAAGAGATTACAAACGGCTCTTAAAATTAGAACGTTATTATTTCTGAGTAAGCAATGTTTATTTGTTATAAAGTTTCTATACTTTTACGATGAGATTTCAATTTTAAGTTTTAATTCATAAAACGTGGTTAAGGGAACAAACCCAAACACTTTGTCTACTCTCCCTCTAGATTGCTAATCTCCCCCGAGTTTCCGTTTTAATTTCAGTAGCTACAGAGACGAAAACAAACATCAGAGCACCCTTCAAAATCACTTTTCATAGGATTTTATGCAATCAGAATTATATTATACCGCCGCAGAGTGTGGAAAGGTGTGGTATGAAAGTAAACCTGTACTTTTTCAGACAGAATAACATAGAAATATAACCTTGTCGAATATGGAAGTCAGAATTAAAACTATTTAATGCTTTAGTTACCACTTATATTTCGGTTAGGATATGTCATTCTGGTTAATCTGTTTGCGGGAAACTCAAGCAATCTTGCAGGAATATATGGGAGCAGGGGCAAGAATGTCCACCTATAAACTCTGAATAAAAGCTCATAGAAGTGTCAATATTGGTACCCGTAGTTATTCAACTTTTCACTTTCTTTACTACTTATTCAAAAAAATTGATATCTATATTTCGCCCAATGCACAGTTTAGAGGTTTCATGAATTTAAGAAAAGAAAGCATATTTACTTTCTCTACCACGTAGGTACATTATAAGTAGAGATGGTATTGCATTCTACCCAAAAATTCTAAAAAGATATTTCACCGGGCTCCTTGAATTCAAAAACGCATTTTTAGAAAAAGTCCGCGTATATGTATGTGTGTCTGAGAACAGTATAACTCAAAAACTAAAAGTATAAGAACCAAAATTGGTATTTAAGTTCAGTATCTCACAAAAATGCAACACAAAGAACATTCAAGAAAATCCCCCCATCCCAAATACTCCGAAACATTTTTCGAAGATTTTCATTGTCTAAAAAATGGCTTTAATGATTTTCATTAAAATATCATACATTAAAGATATTTACATGAAAAGTAAAATGTATATATTGAATTTTCTGGGAATAACCTGTGAAGTCCTTTTCATTTCGAAGGAATTTTGTATAATCTTGTATAACTGGTAAACGTTAAGTGATAGACCAAAACGTCGTACATAAAAATTGTAGATCGGTTTAAATGAGACAATTCACTTCAAGTAACTTTTTCGTGACAACAGCCATTTCCAAGATAACCGTTATTAATGGTTCGAATTATTCAATACTTAGCCATTCTTTTATAGTCCTGTAAATGTTCAGTTGTTTCTCGTGATGCCATGGAAAGAGTATGGAATTTGATGGCCACCGTAGAGCGACCAGCTTTTAAACATGTGATACCTTTGTATCTATAACGACATGTGTAATACAGCTACTTTTCCAAAGTTTATCTCGATTAAAACGAAGTAGATAGTAAAATAAACTTTTGTATGAAAAATGTGTATACCTATTAATAAGTGATAGAGGGTATAGAAAGTCATGTGAATGTAACATATTTTTATTTTCACTATTCATGCACAGTATTAGAGAAGATAATGCATTTTGCCAAGAAATTCAATATTGAATATTTTGAGGCTCCCTGAAACCAAAAAAAAAAAGAAAGAAAGAAACGCGTCTGCGTATTATATCTGTCTTTTAAGAGCATAACTATACGAAAATTCGGATAAATGCCAAACTTGGTGTTTAATTTCAGTGCCTCCCAAAGATGCAACACAAAGGGTTTAAAGGAAATCTCCAAAGATACACATTACATGGTACATTTTTAGAAATTTTAAAATTTATTAAAAATGACTTACGATTTTGATTAAACCATTATACGCTTAAGATATTTACTGACAAAGAAAATGCATATATTACATGATCTAGGAATAGAATTATCTGTGAAATCCTCTTCATTCCGAAGGAAGTTTGTGAAATTTTGTATAACAGAGAGACGGATACTCACTTGTTATACAGAAATAAAAATACATAACTTATCTCAAATAATTTTACTGTGCCTCAAGTCATTTCCGAGATATTTTTACTTTCTCTACTACGTATAGTAAGTAGGGGAAGTATTGTATTCCACACAAAAATTCGATATCGAGATTTCACCGGAAATACATGTTTTGAGACCCCCTGAATCCAAAAAAAGCATTTTTGGAAACATGTCCGTGTGTGTGTCTGTGTGTCTGTCTGTATGTCCGTGTGTGTATGTGTGTCTCTCTGTGAACAGCATGACTCAGAAACGAACAGTGGGATAAACACCAAACTTGGTATTTAGGTTCAGTATCTTCCAAGGATGCGACATGAAGGTTTTAAAGAAAATCCCACCACACCAGAGTACCCTTTACATGTAACATTTTTCGAAAATTTTAATTTTCTCAAAAATGGCTCTAACGATTTTGATTAAAATATCATATGTTTAAGATATTTTTATGACAAATAAAATGTATATCTTGAATTTCCTGGGAATGTCTCCAAAAGTATTCTTCACTGTGAACGACTTTTGCATAACTGGTAAACCATAAGAGAGAGACAAAATTTTACTACACAAAAAATGTAAAAGTACACAATTTATGTCATATACATTTTTGTTGCTGAGTGAACCATTTTCGAGATATTGCTTGTTATTCCTTAAATTTTTCAATACTTATTTTCTCAAATGGGAATTCGTTATTCATTTTTTGTCTTGGATATGTAAAGAGTATTAATCTGTGGGAAAGGGAATGGTGCTGCACCTAGCAACCAGCTATTAAGAGATATGTATTTACTTAAAGGCTACTGTATTTGTATATTGCCCTTGTAAATATATATTCCCCTTACATCTACAAGAAAATTAGCAATAAGATAGAGTCTGCAAATGTTTATCTCGATTAACATGAAGTAGGTGGAGAATAAGCCTTTGTAAAAATTGTTTGTACAATAGTAGAGAAAGTCATGTGAGTGTAACACATCAGATTTTTTGTTATTGCTTTGCATTTTTGAATAGTTATTTTCCTTGAAGTGCTGTTGCTATTTAGTTGTTTCTCGCGATATCGTGGAAAGAGTATGAATTTCTACGCTAATATATAATCACATGCTTTTAAACATCTGACTTTCTATTCGCGTCTCTCTATCTCCCTTGTAATTTCAATTAAGTGTGTAATAAAACTACATATTTCTTCAAATTTTTATCTCGATTAATATGAAGTATACAACAAAAAGATCTTATGTATTACATTAACGTGACATTCTCTATCCTCTGTCTTTGTTGGTGATTATACAAACTATTCTTAACAAAGATTATTATTATATGTTTTGTATCTACTACATTTTAATCCAAATAAACTTTGCAGAAATAGCTACATTACACATTTCGTTATAGATACAAAGAGAACAGCAACAGTCAAATGTTTAGGAACTAGACGCTATACGTTGGCCTTAAAATTCTATATTGTTTTCAATCAATTGCGAGAAACAACTGAAAGTTAACAGGACTTTAAGGGAATGAACAACTAGAACCTTTAATAACAAATATCTCAGAATTGGCTTATGCTACAAAAAAATATTTAAAACATTTGGGATTTAAGATCTTCTACGTTTTCGTCTATCGCTTAACGTTTACCAGTTATACAACGTTGTATAAAATTTCTTCCGAATGAAGTGGACTTAACAAGCTATTCCTAAAAAAATCAAGATGTACATGTTTTTATCATTTAAATATGTATAATACATGTCATTTTAATCAAAATTATTAGGGCCACTTTTAGAACATCAAAGTTTTAAACACTTTTCCCATGTAAAGGGTGGTTTGGGTGAGGGATTTTCTTGAAAATCTTCGTGTCGATCTTCGGAAGGCACTGAACCCATATACCAGTTTGGTATTTATCCCACTTTACTTTTTTGAGTTATGCTGTTCACAGGCACATAGACTTGCGCGACCCTTTTCTAAAAATGTTAATTTGGATTCAGGTGGCCTCAAATCATGTATTTGCGTTGAAATTTCTATATGAAATTTATGGGTGGAATGCAATACCTTTTCTACGTGGTAGAGAAAGTAATGAATCTTCTTAAGAATAGTCTGTAGAGGTTATGTAGAAATAAAGCATAGTGGGTGGAGAAATTCTTGTGAATTTAACAGATTTTTTTGTTTTTTTTTCTTTTTTGGAACACCCGTATGCGTCTCTTCACAATACAGAGTCATTCTACTTAGTTTAATGTTGTGTGTTTATCCATATCGTGAGTGATTCCTGATTGAATCTGAAAGCACACAGTCGTGCCATCACATAACAGTAAAGCTAACAGGGAGTCTTTGTTATCGAAATTCTTCACAGAGGCGTCTTTAATTCGGAGCTGCAGAGGAACGCACAAAATCCTCGCTGTGTGCCCAGCGCTTTACTATTCATTCCACTCGTTCAGTTATACGCCAGAAGGGTTTATGGTTTATCTAGAGGGAACTAATTATATTAAAGTTTCACTGGAGCTCGAAAGCTAGCTTCTTTCTCTTGGACCCTAGGGAGGCATCCATTAATTATATCACACCCGCGGTGAAGAAAGACGAGATAAAAACTCTCGGCTTGTCGGCGACACTAAGATGGCGTTAAACTTGATATTCTGTTGACAAAAGAGCAGTGGATACCGCACCATCATTTTAAAAGCGCAAAGAAGATAGCCCTGCTACTGATATATCAAGGGAATGCAGTTCATTCACTGAAGTAACTTACGTCAGCGTTGACACCATTACAATATAATCATTGAAATGCTAGCTTTATCCCTGGAACACTAAACGTTCTTCGATATTATAACCTCATTTATTTTTAATCCATGAAATACCATACTAAAGGTATACTCCTAACCTAATTACTTTCTCTACTATGTATAGTAAATAGGGGAAGTATTGTATTCCTCCCAAACATTCGATACCTAGATTTCACCGGAAATATATGTTTTGAGACCCCCTGAATCCAAAAAAAATCATTTTTGCAAACATGTCCGTGTGTGTGTCTGTGAACAGCATAACTCAGAAAGGAACAGTCGGATAAACACCAAACTTAGTATTTAGGTTTAGTATCTTTTAGAGATGCGACACGAAAGTTTTCAAGAATATCCCCACCCCAGATTACCCTTTACATGGAACATTTTTCGAAAATTTTAATTCTCTCAAAACTGGCTCTAACGATTTTGATTAAAATATCATATGTTTCATGACAAATAAAATGTAATTTTTTAATTTTCTGGGAATTCTCCAAAAGTATTCTTCATTTGAACGACTTTTGCATAATTGGTAAACCATAAGAGGTAGACAAAATTTTACTGCACAAAAAATGTAGATCGCATTAAAATACACAATTTATGTCATATACATTTTTTTGTTGAGTGAATCATTTTCGAGATATTGCTTGTTATTCGCTTAAATGTTCCAATACTTATACTTTTTCGCAGTGGGAATTCGTTATTCATTTTTTTTGTCCTGGTAATGCAAAGAGAATGGAATACTCCACATAGCAACCAGCTCTTAAAATATTTGACTATCGCTTAAAACCTACCAATTGCATCTACAAGAAAATTACAGTAAGATTTAACATCTCGATATCTCGATTACCATGAAGAATATGGATAATAAACGCTTGTAAATATAGTTTGTACAAGAGTAGAGAAGGTCATGTGAGTGTAATACATCAGATTTTTGTTATTAACACTTCCCTCAATTAAGGGCTGCCATATAGACAAAGTATACCTACACAATTAACAAATTTAAATTAACAACAATAATGGCGATTAACATATCAAAATAATGAAAATCAACTTAAAAATATAAATGAATTAAATCGGAACAGAAAGGTAATATAAAGGAATCCTATTATGCAGTTAAAATGTATAATAATTTAATAATTTCAATGACTTGTAAAGCGGTCTATCAATTTATATTGAACACAAATGATTCCTGAGGATGAGAATTGATTCTTTAATAGCCATGATTGCTATTTGATAAAGTATGCGTTTATCTAGGCCCTAATCTACCCAAAACTTGTGTAGATTTTTGGTGTACTATTCCTCTAGCTCCTATCATCAATCCTGTGACTGAGTTTTTATTTAAATTGTATTTATCCTTGTAATATGAGATAGTGGATTCATAAATGACCTGCTTCTACTTCTTCCGGCTGTTAACAGTGGGATTCAAAGAGCACAGTAGGATCAATGATTAATCCGCTTCTGTCAGATGATGTCTTGTAGGCGATGAAGTCGATGAGCCTGCTGCAACCACTGTTGGATAATCCATATACCTCCTCGTGGACCTGAAAACATTTTTCCTTCATACCTGCTGCAATCACACTTCTTATTTTGTGATGTCTGCTGTTTCGCAGCACTTCTCCTTATGGGCAATCACCCAGAACGTGTGCAAGGGTTTCGTGCTCTCTGCCGCAGCGGCGACAGGGGGTAGTGTTCTGGGACCTCCCTGGTAAGGAGCGTACAGCAATAACTCCCGCAGTCATTTTGATGGCATCTTTCCATTCAGAGCAACAAAGTCCGCGATGAGTTCTTCTTTGAGTTTAGTTTACTTTCTTTAAGAAAAAATCTGATAAGTTACTCTCACATGACTTTCTCTACTCTTATACAAACTACTTTTACAAACGCTTATTCTCCACATGCTTCATATTAATCGAAATTTTAATCTTATTGTTAATTTTCTTGTAGGTGCAAGGGAAATAGGTAGGTTTTAAGCGATAGTTAAATATTTTGAGACCTGGTTGCTATGGAGCATTCCATTCTCTTTGTATTACCAGGACATAAAAAATGAATATCGAATTCCCATTTGAGAAAAAGTATTGAAAAATTTAAGGGGATAACAAGCAATATCTCGAAAATGGTTCACTCAAAAAAATGTATATGACATAAATTGTGTATTTTAACGCGATCCACATTTTTTGACTAGGAAAATTTTGTCTATTTCTTATGGTTTACCAGTTAAGCAAAAGTCATTCACAATGAAGAATACTTTTGGAGACATTCCCAGAAAATTCGAGATATACATTTCATTTGTCATGAAAATATCTTAAACATATTATATTTTAATCAAAATCCTTAGAGCCATTTTTGAGAAAATTAAAATTTTCGAAAAATGTTCCATGTAAAGGGTAATCTGGGGTGGGGGTTTTCTTGAAAGAAAGGGTTTTCTGGAAGATACTGAACCTAAAAACCAAGCTTGGTGTTTATCCGACTGTTCGTTTCTGAGTTATGCTGTTCACAGACACACACACGGACATGTTTCCAAAAATGCTTTTTTTCTGGATTCAGGGGGCCTGAAAGCATATATTTCCGGCGAAATCTCGGTATCAATTTTTTGGGTGGAATACAATACTTCCCCTACTTACTATACGTAGTAGAGAAAGTAAAAATGACATTTTAAATATGAGTAATTGAATAGGACGCTAGATATTAATTATTCTGTTTGGTTGCCAACATAATTTCGATGCTTGTAAACAATGGAAGTATAGAAATAATATTTTGATTTTAAATTTTGTCCAGAGTTTTTAACTACGAAATAGAACCAACAATTGGTGACCCCGACGTGATTAACTTCACAGAAGAATACCAGACTGAACGGTAACTGTGGCCCTCATTCGGGAGGTCCCGGGTTCAAATTCCGTAGGCCGACCAATCTGACTGAGATTTTTTCGTGGTTTCCCTCAGCCGCTAAGGCAAATACCGGATTGGATAGTTAACACCACAACCCTAGGTTCTATCTTAGGTATAAAACAACAGTAAAATGAAAAATACGTGGTGATGGCGAATGTTGTGCCAATTATCCACAGATCATAAAAGCAGGCAGACTGGACGGTACGAAGCAGAAGATCTGGCTGCTATGCGCTAGGGTCCTTTGAACATGTGACGAAGCAATATGGCATGGATACAGAGATGAGACCTAGAAGTCTAACTATCCGTCTTTCTTCTATATGAAAGTAGCAGTTAGACTGGACGGCACCCTAATGCCATCTGCACGGCACGGGGCAGAAGATCCGGCTGCTATGCGCTGGGATCTCTATGGATACGTGTGACGAAGAAAAGATGGCATGGTTACAGGGATGAGACCTAGAAGGCTAACCGTTCGCCTTGCTATATGAAAGCGGCAATTGGACTGGACCGCACCTTTATGCTGTCTGCACGGCACGCGACAGAAGATCCGGCTGCTATGCGCTAGGGTCTGTGTGGACACTTGACGAAGCAAGATGACATGGTTACAGGGATGAGACCTAGAAGGCTAACTGTCCGCCTTTCCATATGAAAGCACCAGTTAGACTGGACGACGTTCTAATGCCATCCACACGGCACGAAGCATAAGATCCAGTTGCTATGAATTAGGGTCTCTGTAGACACGACGAAGCGGGTGATTACAGGGATGAGACCTAGAAGGCTAACTTTCCGCCTTTCCATATGAAAGCACCAGTTAGACTGGACGATGTCCTAATGCCATCCACACGGCACGAATCAGAAGATCCAGTTGCTATGCATTAGGGTCTCTGTAGACACGACGAAGCGGGTGATTACAGGGATGAGACCTAGAAGGCTAACTGTCCGCCACACCTCGATCTAAAGAGTTATTCACCAACAGATCCATCGCGATATGACCCTGCAGTTAAAGCGACGTAAAATAAAGTAATAATGAAAATACCAGGAAGTGTAATACTGTGGTAACGCGGAAGAACTGAATATCTAAAATTTGGTAGGAACGTATGGAAGATTGTCACTTGTTGATACATTGCACCATAATAATCTTCTCCCAAGGTTTCATGTTGCTTAAACTTTAATGATGTATGAGGACTATACCCAAGTTTGTCGAGTTCTTCATCACTCACTTGAGCATCTGCTATTTTCTCGTAATCAACTGGTACTACTTCTTCCAGTCTGGACAGACTGGAAGCCACAGTATATTCATTTCCAAAAATGCGTCTGATATCTGTCGTAAATTGTTATATGAGTTTTAGGTAACGCAATTGTATAGAAATTGCCTTATCGTTCCGTTGTTTAAAAGCATGCGTCAAAAGAGCATGGCCAGTATACACTACAATGAACGTCTTTCTGTGCTTGGAAAATGGTCAATAGCAGTTTTAGTATGCCTAATCGTTTTGTTCTTTTGGCATGCTATGCATAATGTGGTCCATTTTTTGGACATATAGTTTGATGTTTGACCAAATAAATCTACACTTTACACGCAGTTCTGTTCACTATTTATTCGAAAATTCAATTCTCTCTCTCCCTCTCACCTTTTCAAAATACATCCTTCATTCTTCCTCTCTCCATGGTTCTCCGTCTTATTCTGTCCCCAATCTCTGTGTTAATTCAAATTCCATATTCTTTGAGCTTTCAAATGCAGTATCTGTCCACCACAATATTTGCTTATACAGAGCTACGCTTCGTTTCGACGCGTAGCCGTATTACGGGGAATTGCTTGCCCTGCATTGCACTGTTCATAAACGATTGTATGGTCTCTCCTGTGGCGGCTAATCAGTTGAGGTGAAGTCTGTGCTGCACAGAGATTGATGCGTTGTGAGATGACGGTATCAATGCTATAATGTTTAGTGCCCTTATAATGCAAAAAGTCTATGTACATTAGCACATACAATCTTTATGTATGACTCCTATGTGACAACAAGCTCGTGTAGAATACTGAGATGGTGCTTTATACACATAGTTCTTTTGTTTGTGCGCCTCAAAAAGAAACGATTCGTAATCTATTGCTAATAAGAAACCGAGATTAAATCGCCGCGTTATTATAGAGGAAAAATCGAATTCTCTGAAAAAGATCACATAGGAATTAGGAATTTCCAAGCCTTGGTATGGAATGCGACTAAAGTTTGTGCATTTAAACCCTATAATGTAACTGTAAGACAGGAAATGCAACTACGCGATAATGTGATTAGGGTTAATTTCTATTATTTTATGTTAGACAATGTTAATAATTGCTCCACTGACCCATGTTTAATTTTTTTTAAATCTGCATGCCTAAAAGTGGAACTTCTGACACAGCGCAACCAGCTAAACGTTTAGATTATCTCACTAAAGTGATAATATGCATTGTGACCAACTTTGGCTTCAAGTCCAATTACATGACAATTACGCTTTGTATTTGCACATGTTTAATAACTCGACTTTGATTAGGTTTTACTTTTCATTATGTCTTTTTACATGATTAATTTCTCATGGCGCTCGCATTATCTGTTCACAGCACAAATCGTCGTACTTAAATTTATCCCAACTCCTTGCAGAGTTCCCTATACGTTATATTGGCAGCTTTCTTTGATCTAAAACGTTGATCTTTTATCTAACCTAAATAAAAATTAAATGGCGGTAATTATGAATTCAGAACAAACAGAAACGGAAGAGCCAGGTGAAATACAGAAGCAGCAGAAGGAATAACACTAGAAGTGCTTACCCAAAACATTGCAGAAAGCAATATGATATAGAATTTAATCGCTTTATTGGCTGGTGTAAGACAAAACATGTTGAAAATAAGTTTATAGAAAACGGCTGCTAGCGAATCAATTAAACATCAAAACATCTGACATCTCGCTTTTTACTTTCTCTACTACGTATAGCAAGTAGGGCAAGTATTGTAGTCCACCCAAAAATTCGATACCGAGATTTCACCGGAAATACATGTTTTGAGACCCCCTGAATCAAAAAAAGCATTTTTTGAAACAGGTCCGTGTGTGTGTCTGTCTGTGTGTCTGTGTGTCTGTGAACAATATAACTCAGAAACGAACACTCGGATAAACACCAAACTAGTATTTAGGTTCAGTATCTTCCAGAGATTCGACATGAAGGTTTTCAAGAAAATCCTCCCACCCCAGACTACCCTTATATGGAACATTTTTTGAAAATTTAAATTTTCTCTAAAATGGCTCTAACGATTTTGATTAAAATAGCATATGTTTAAGATATTTTCACGACAAATGAAATGTATATCTTGAATTTTCTGGGAATGTCTGCAAAGTATTTTTCATTTTGAACGACTTTTGCATAACTGGTAAACCATAAGAGATAGACAAAATTTTACTACACAAAAAGTGTAGATCGCGTTAAAATACACAATTTACGTCATAACCATTTTCGAGATATTGCTTGTTATTCCCTTAAATTTTTCAATACTTATGTTCTCAAATGGGAATTCCTTATTCATTTTATTGTCTTGGATATGCAAAGAGTATTAATCTTTGGCAAAGAGAATGGTGCTGCAGATAGCAACCAGCTATTAAGAGTAAAGTCTATGCTTAAAGGCTAAAGATTATTATTAAATTATTTTAATAATAATAATATTAAATTATTATAAAATAATTAACATTAAAGGTTAAAGGCTATTTCTATATTGCCCTTATAAATATGTATATATATATATATATATATATATATATATATATTCCCATTATATCTACGAGAAAATTAGCAATAAGATAGAGACTGCAAATGTTTATCTCGATTAGCATGAAGTAGATGCAGAATAAGCGTTTGTAGAAATAGTTTGTACAAGAGTAGAGAAATGCTTTTGAGTGTATCACATCAGATTTTTTTGATTCACGGGGTCTCAAAACATATATTTCCGGTGAAATCTCGGTATCGAATTTTTGAGTGCAATACAATACTTCCCCTACTTACTATACGTAGTAGAGAAAGTAAAAATTCCCATCAGACTGGCCATGCTTCCAAACGAAGGCTGTGTTTTTGACTAGAACTGTAAGTAAATATCACGCTGCCATGGCTACCTATTTATCATAGTTGATATTGCAAAATCTCTCTTAAGATCTTTGTTAACATGTTATTTATGTCCCTTTTTAATGGCTTATATACCGAAATCTACAGTTCTGTATATGTGTACTTTATAGATTCTAGGAAAATGTTTCCATATTAAATTTGCACAATTTTCTTCTTAGATGTTTTCAACTAATAAAGGACAACTTTAACCAAGTAACTTGTAGTCGATAAAAAAAAAATAATTCGTTAAGCATAAAAACAACTGAACAGCTCCCTTACTATGCAACCCCATGTGGACGTCTAGATTACTTGCGGGAGTTTTCGTGTGTTGTTCTGCCAAAAAATATCGTGCATGTGAAGGTTGCTTGATTTATACAACCCCACATAATGGGGGCAGTTAATGCTGTACATATTTCGCTCGCCATTGTTCTTCTTGCATACGACATACAGCCCGCCCTCTGCGATAAGAAATTCCATCATTAGAGTTGGCCTCTATACACAAATATGACTCCAGCACGCATGTTCTGAATGTGTGGCGATTTCAAGGTTAGTTTGTTTCAAAATTGTATTAATTTACGTAAATATCTTGTGTTATGGATATTTATAAGCAATTAAATTCCTGTAAAAGTTTTTCAATTTGAACAGTTTATGCGTTATATTAACATGGTTTTCTCAACCCAATTTTATACCAATTACCTTGAAGTAACATGCAGTACTAGCCACAGACAAACTAACACAATAACTCATTAATGTAATAAGATATCTAATTCATAGCTTCTCAGCATCAACACACTAATAATTTCTTTCTCTAATACTTTATTCTAAGTTGTACGTGTTATGTAATGTTTTTGGTAAATATTGTACATAAAATAAGTAAGAGGATGTTAAAAACACATATATTCATAATGTACACATAGTAAATAACAAGCATATAGCGTTATAACATATAAAATATAAAATGAGAGGGAAAGGCCATTGTTAGCTGTACAACCAGTAATAAAAATCTGATGTGTTACATTCACATGACTTCCTCTACTCTTGTACAAACTCTTTTTTATAAACGTTTATTCTCCATATGCTTCATGTTAATCGAGATGTTAATCTTATTGCTAATTTTCTTGTAGATGCAAGGGGAATTGGTAGGCTGTAAGCGATAGTCAAATATTTTAAGAGCTTGTTGCTATGTGGTGCATTCCATTCTCTTTGCATGTCCAGGACATAAAAAAAATCAATAACGAATTCACTTTGAGAAAAAGTGTTGGCAAATTTAAGGTAATAACAAGAAATATCTCGAAAACGGTTCACTCATCAAAAAAATGTATATGACATAAATTGTGCATTTTAACGCGATCTACATTTTTGTGTAGTAAACTTTTGTCTGTCTCTTATGGTTTGCCAGTTAAGCAAAAGTCTTTCACAATGAAGAATACTTTTGGAGACATTCGATATATACATTTCATTTGTCAAGAAAATATCTTAAACATATGATGTTTTAATCAAAATCGTTAGAGCCATTTTTGATAAAATTAAAACTTTCGAAAAATGTTCCATACAAAGGGTAATCTGGGGTGGGGGGATTTTCTTGAAAACCTTCGTGTCGCATCTCTGGAGGATACTGAATCTAAATACCAAGTTTGGTGTTTATCAGACTATTCTTTACTGAGTTATGCTGTTCACAGTCACACACACACGGACATGTTTCAAAAAATGCTTTTTTTGGATTCAGGGGTTTCAAAACATATATTTACGGTGAAATCTCGGCATCGAATTTTTGGGTGGAATACAATACTTCCCCTACTTACTATACGTAGTAGAGAAGGTAAAAATTACGAGAAATGCAGTAGAATCCATGTAAGTATGTAACGAACTTTGGATTCCTGGTTAAGAGAATGAAAGTCTGTAACATAAACTGTTCTTGGATAGTAGCACCAATCAGGTACATTGATACATGCCTATAGTTCAAATACGTACGCTAAGAAAACGGTTGGAAGGGAACGATAACAGAAGCTTGTCAGTGTTGGAGCAGGAAGGCCGTGTATAAGCTCGTCTCTAGATAGGCGCTAAATCTACGTATTTAAAGTCCGCCAGTTATGCATATTTTAACATGACAAAGGTAATAATGATTTGTGAATTTATATAAAATACAAGAGAAATAGTTAACATAATACGTGTGTGCACAATATTTTAACATTCTCCATACGTAACCCAGTCAAGACACAATTGCTCTCCGACTCAAAAATACAGCAGCCGTGCCATAATTATAAAACAATAATTATAAGATACTAAAACATACACAAGAATACAGATATACGAGCATCAGATTCCAGTCTACGAGAACTTCATGAATACATCACCAGGGTACCGGCATCAAGACGACCCACAGGTACGTCACACAGCATCCATCATCTCTCTACGGGTCCATCTTCAACTTAGTGTGGTTTTTGGCGCGTGGTGTCACTTGAGGTGGAGACCTACCATGAAGGAAACGCTACAACCTTTACGAAATCTTACTTTTCAAATATAGTTCTTATTAACTTCCACATAAAAGCTTGCAGAAGTGCTTACCTATTCCTTTTTAGGTGCAGGGATGCAGGATTGTGAAGCGATAGTTAAATCTTTAAAATTCTAATGTGTTATATTCACATGACTCTCTGCCATCTAAATATTATTAGTTAGCATATAAATTACCCTTACAAAGGCTTACCTTTCTATCTACTTCATTTTAATCCAGCTAAACATTTCCGGAAATAGCTCCTTTCCTTAGCTTTCGTTATAGATACAAAGGGAACAGCGATAGTCAAATGTTTCAGAACTGGACACTGCTAACTGGCCTTGAAAATGTTTCCATAACATCACAAGAAACAACTAAAATCGACAGGACTTTAAAAAAGACCAAGTATTGTACATTTCGAACCATTAATAACGAATATCTCGGAAATGGCTGATGCCACACAAAAATTTCTTGGAAATAAACTGTCTCCCTTAAAAAGATCTACACTTCTTATGTAGTATATTTTCGTCTATAGCTTAATGTTTATCAATTATACCAGATTAAAGAAAATTCCTTCAGAATGAAGAAAACTTCAAATGCTATTACCAGAAAGTTTAAGATAAACATTTTATTTGTTATCTATATTTCTTTAATATTTGGTATTTTAATCAAAATCAATAGAGCCATTTTTTAGAAAATCAAAGATATTTGAAAAATCTTCCATGTAAAAGGTAGTTTCGTATAGGGAGATTTTCTTGAAAACCTTCATGTCGCATCTTTGGAAGGCACTGAACGTAAATACCAACTTTGGTGATTATCCGATTTTTCCTTTTTGAGTTACGCTGTTCACAGAGACATACACACACACACACACACACACACACACACACACACACACACACACATTTTTACTTTCTCTACTACGTATAGTAAGTAGGGGAAGTATTGTATTCCACCCAAAAATTCGATACCGAGA
The DNA here is from genome assembly GCA_030765065.1 of Deroplatys truncata. Taxonomy (NCBI): domain Eukaryota; kingdom Metazoa; phylum Arthropoda; class Insecta; order Mantodea; family Mantidae; genus Deroplatys; species Deroplatys truncata. The sequence goes on from CM060980.1 coordinate 165,481,283, forward strand.
TTTCACCGGAAGTATATGTTTTGAGACCCCTGATTCCAAAAAAAGCATTTTTGGAAACATGTCCGTGTATGTCTGTGTGTGTGTGTGTGTGTGTGTGTGTGTGTGTGTGTGTCTGTGAACAGCATAACTCCGAAACCAACAGTCGGATAAACACCAAACTTGGTATTTAGGTTCATATTTTCCAGAGATGCAACACGAATATTTTCATGAAAATCCCCTCACCCCAGATTAACCTTTACATGGAAAATTTTTCAAAAATTTTAATTTTATCAAAAATGGCTCTAATGAGTTTGATTAAAATATCATATGTTTAAGATATTTTCACTACAAATGAAATGTATATCTCGAATTTTCTGGGAATGTCTCCAAAAGTATTCTTCACTGTGAACGACTTTTGCATATAGACAAAGTTTTACTACACAAAAAATGTAGATCGCGTTAAAATACACAATTTATCTCATATACATTTTTTTGTTGAGTGAACCATTTTGGAGATATTGCTTGTTAATCCCTTAAATACTTTTTCACTTATTCATTTTTTTCTGTCCTGGTAATGCAAAGAGAATGGAATACTCCACATAGCAGCCAGCTCTTAAAATATTTAACTATCGCTTAAAGCCTACCAATTCCCCTTGCATCCACAAGGAAATTAGCAATAAGATTAACATCTCGATATCTTGATTAACATGAAGCATATGGAGATTAAGCGTTTGTAAAAATAGTTTGTACAGGAGTAGAGAAAGTCATGTGAGTGTAACACATCAGATTTTTTATTTTTAATGTGATGGTTTGATAGGAGTTAGCTTCTATATTTTTATACGCCCCTTAACGGTTGCCATTTCAGGAGCATTATCCATCGGCTGCTCCGCTGGTGTCAGTTGTTCCAAATAGTATAAATGTTTAAAATGTTGAATGACCAATCCGATAGGGAGGTAACAATCAGCATTATTCTGGTTTAGCGCCTTCATTACCGGGGATGCCCACACGCCATGCGGGGAATCCGGTTGCGTCAGGTTCTAGGAACTTCGCGATATTTAGTACGGTGTTTACAATACAATGAAGTTGCTTATAATTTCTCTTCTCCTTATATTTAACGTTCTGTGTATATATAATGAGGAAGTACAATTTTCAAATATTTACTTTCTTTGCCTTGTTACCCTTTTTCCGTATGTTGACCAATTTGCTTCACGTCTCTTGTAACCACTTTAACCTAATTTTTGGTAAATATTTTCCTTATTTATCCATATATTCATTTTATCCTGCATTAAAAATCTTCCTAACTTTTAGCTCTATTGCTAAATTTTTCCATTGCATTAGTATTAAATTCTCTTTTCCTTTATCCGTGTCCTCCCATTCCAGAATATAATGTCAATTGTCATGTAATCCATTACACTTAGTACATCTCTACCTCCTTCCTCTTCCAACTTAAATTCATTACACGTGTTCTTGCCTATGTATACCTCATTCTGTCCTCTTTGTGGCATACTTCGATGTATCTTTATTTTCCCCATTCCGTCGATTTTTATTAACAAAGGCTATTAAGAACTGGTCCAGAGTAGAAAATCATAAAAACTGGCTTAAAACTCAAGAAAACAAATATGGTAAATTATATCAAAAACATGTATAAAAAGAGCTAAACGTTATGTGAGAGCAGTTATTGCATTTCCCACGACATGCTCCTGTGAAAAAGCATCTTAAAACGATAGGAATGTTTTAGATTAACTTGGATTGAAAATTATGCAAGAAAGAAACTGAAACAGTCCAGCAAATGACATGTTCCTGTGAGGCCTTCGCTTCCTGGAGATGGCTACATTGCTTTTGGGGAAATGCTTTTACATATAACTAGAAGAATTTGAAGCCATATCCATTATAAGACTATTACTTGGTAACGGGTGCAGGAATAATGAATTGGCTTTAAAATCATACAAGCAGCATAATAAGCCCAAGGCTGAAGAGTGTCTGGAGCAATGACGCATATCGTATCGAACAAGACAAGACAAAAGGTGTGAATCCATTCTAGGAAGGTACGTACACCATTAATGTATCTTATTTTCTATCGTTTCTACTATATTTTTAATTCCTAATTTACCTTATATCTTTATTGTTTTGATGATCCAGCAAGGGGTATCCAGCCATTGGACGTAGAAATTTGATCTTCGATGTCTCAAGCTTTTGTTTATATTTTGAGGCAGTATTTTTAACACTTAAATAATTTCAGTATAATTATATAATATATAAATACAATAACAGCCCACCATGAAGCAATATGTGTATGTAATAATTTGTAACTTGTATGTAACAGTCATTGCATATGCGTATATTATTGTATCCATGTGTAATAATGTTATGTGAATATATTACGTAATTTAATAATTTAGGAGCTGTGAGAATAATAAGTTAAAAGTTGCTAACAATGAGGTAACCTTGAGTCAATAATGAGTAGGAAAGTTTAACAATACTACTTCTGATTATTGGAGTAACAATAACGTAATTTTAGTGACGTATATAAAATAGCCAATCAACAACCAGAAAAAGCTTTAGTTAAATGAAGGTATTCTATTGGACTAGGATTAGCCAATCAGAAACTGAAATATAGCAAAATTTACAAATATAGAAGTCAGTTGCCTGCAGACAGCGTTACTAACTAGACACAAAAAGTGTACTCAAGAAATATAATATGTATTCGTGTGAGACAAAAAATAAGTTTACATGTTAAAAAGTGTAATTAATAAAGAATCTCACAGCTCTCTATCAGTGAAGTGTTATATAAATCGTGTCAAGCATTAATAAAAGGAGTGAAGTAAAAATATAATCTGTGTAAGCCTACATTCTTGTCGCATCACAACCCTGCCAAGACATCTACGTCTCTAAAATGAATACTGACGCAGCCGAGGCAAACATAAATATTAAATATTTAAAGAAACAGTTTAATTACAAAGTTAATATTTTTTTAAACTTGGGGTAAAGACTACCAGAAACTGTTTACTATACGTGCGGTAGCAACTACTACAAGTTCGGCTCCCTAACAATTGAAATATAATACAACTCCTTCAATACAAACTACTTCAAATTGACACCCAAAGCGTGGTGCAAATAACGTAACAAATCACCATCTTCAAATTGGTTTCCATACGTGGTGCTAAAATAACAACGTAAAAAAATTCTTTCTCAAATTACTTGCGACGGTCCATACCTTCTCCATATATCAAGATTGGAATCACCATTTATTTCTTTGCGTGCATTTTTACATACTGTCCTTTTGATAGTCATCTTTATAATGTAGGAACTGTGCATCCTAAATAATTGTCGCGTGAGTTACACTTCATTTTGACTAGCAAATGAAAATATTTAAATTATGTTCATGCTTTCTCCCTATTATTATACTACGACCCCTTACTTAATTTCAAAATGCTTATTCTTGGCACAGCCTTTTTGTTCTACAAGTTTTTACGCTTTGTTTTTCTGCATTCTGTATATGGATATATGTGACTTTTTCATCGGGAGTGAGTATATTACATCATGTTTTTCCATCTTAACTTCATTTATCAGAAGAGAGAGGCTTTGGTTATATATTTAAGTTAACTAAATCAGTACTTGATTGAGAATAAGCCGCTAAGCCAGACAAATGAGATTAAAGTTCACTGTCGGAGCGCTTGCTCTGTTACGATGGCAACGGACCTGTTAAGGGGCTTTAAAATCTATATACAGGCATTAAACGTGGAGATTATTGTATGAAATATCTGTGTATCCGTTAAAGGCAGTAAAATGAGGCTCTTAAGATTAAAATTATGTTTCCTCGGCTCATCCAATGAGCCGCTTGGAGAATGTATGAAGAATGTTTCATGTATCAAGGAGTTATAAGTTTACTTCATTATATAAGCACCGAGTAGCAAGTCAGATCCCAGTATGAATGTATGAATTTATTTGTTATGCGTGTTTAATATTAGTTTACAATCACATTTACGAAGTACACACCAGAATAGTAAATACTAGTGACTCTTTCTCGAGAGTTGCTGAGCAAACAAGTGACCCGTCTAGTTTCATCTTGCGGTTGTTCTATTCTCGGGCCCAAAAGATTGTATACTCTGATTCTATCTGGTTTCAATTATATTTCTACACTTTTTGACGCGCAAGGTGTTTATTTTCTTTCTCCATTTTCTATTAACTTTACCTAGACTTTCTTCAACCTCTAAGATTTTCTGCCTTGATTTAAAATTCCTCAAGCTTTTCCCCTTTATCTCTATTGGTAGTTCAGCCCATTTCTCAATCCTAAGCTTTCCTCTCATTATTTTGGTTTATTTGCATTCCAGAATCCAACACCGATAATTATCTTGCCTTCTGCACATTTGAAATTGATCCCTTCTTATTCCTTTCAATTCCACCAACCCTGTTCGGGCCCATGCAACTCCCTATCTCGTCCTCTGTTTGCCTTTATCCACATAGTTCCCTCTATCCCACACCTTCTTTATCTCCTGTATATTCTCTGTGACTTTTTGTTGCTGAAACTTGAATATCTTCTAGATTCCAATTTCTTCAATTCTTTGTTTGACTTCCTTCCAAAAAACCCTCTCTTTAACCTCTCTGTGACACCACATCATACCCAATACGATTTTTTTCATGGTATCCTTGATTCTATTAACCAGGTATTACTTACATTGTATTGTATCGAAAATTTAAGTAATATCTCAAAATGTTATTCTCTTCCAAGTTCTTGATCCTAAGCCAGTACTTTAGTGATAACCTTTACATGGAACCGGTTTCAACATTTTGATTCAATAAAAAAATTAAGAAAAATAACCCTGGAAGGGAGGGGTGAGAGGAGAGACCCGAAGGGCAACAAAATCCGGATGCCGACGGGCGCAAGCATGGACGGGGTCCCTAATGTTTCCAGACAGAACGCATCCGAGGCCGCACGATCCCTGCCCAAAGCCATCAACCTTCAGGTTCGCCCGGAGCGGAACATCATGCTGAGAGAGACTTAACTGAGAGATACCACAGCGAGGGCAGGGAAAACAACCTTTACAGAGCCCAGCCGTAACCCGCCGAACACCGTGTCTGATCCTATTACCCTGAAACAAATGGCAATGAAGATGATGGGTACAGGAAATACCACCCCAGCATTGTCTGGCGACCCGGGGAAACCACGAAAATCCCTTAGGACAGAGTGGGCGGTCGCCGGGGACAGATCCCGGAACCTCGCGTATGCGGGCCACAAACTTAACCGCCTAAGCCACCCCACTCGGTACTTAGCTGACTTCTCATTTTTGAGATATGCTTTCAAAAAGATACACACGCGCATGTGGTAACCTTTCTTACAAATGTCTTTCCTCTATTTATTTGTTCATGAGATTCCAAAACTTGTATTAAGCATTTTGGCCATCTCGAGGTTTAAACTATGTTATATTGTACACTATACTTGTTGCAAGGTAGCGCCAGGAAGGGTTTTAAACTGCCTAAAATGCTCACAAGTTTAGGGAAACAGAATCAACTCATCTGGGTGCCTGGTCATAGTGGCATAGAGGGAATTGAAAAACCTGATGAACTTGCAAGACAAGGAGCAGGTTCACAATTTATTAGGCCAGAGCAGGGTCTAGGGATATCTCAATGTTTAGTAAGAGAGGATATTAAGAACTGGTCCTGACTTAAAACTCCAGGAAACAAGCATGATAAACTATTTATTATAAAACCGTTACAATATTATTATTATTAGAAACCGTATAAGAAAAGGTCTGAAAGTTTACTTAAATGTAACACTCAACTGAGAACAGTTACTTTTTCTCCCAGGACACGCTCCTGTGTAAAAAGCATATTTAACCCGTTGGGGGTGTTTCAGGATAACTTAAGAGTGTGGAAGAAAGAAACTGAAACAGCCCAGCAAATCATGTGCTCCTCTCACAGGAGTTACCTACATTGCTTTTGAGAAAATGTTTTATAACCAGAAGAATTTGAAACCTTATCCGTTATGAGACGGTATTCTTAAGTAAAGGGTGCTGTCATAATGGATTGGCTTTAAAGGATACAGGTGGCACAATAAGCCCACCGGAGCAGTGACGGAAATTTGTATCGAAAAATACAAGACTCAAATGCCCGTCAGAAAGAACGGGACTTTTCAGTGGTAAAACAAATATCAAAATTAATCGAGTCGTTCTGTTTATAATACATAGGGCCGGTTTCACCAACCGATGTTAAAAATACTCTAACCTCCTGTTCGTTAACTAGTTGTTCAAAGTTTAACATAAGGTTAAAACTTTTGCGTTTCATCGAGCTTTTACAACAAATTATTAGCTGACATGTTTTTAACGTCAAAGACAAATGCGAACGGCAGATTTCGAGAAGGCGGTGGTCGAGCTACACTGCTTCTGAACGTACTCCGATGCACTTTTGTCTACGTATTGAGGCGCTCTCTGTGTAAGTAGCCCACAACTATTTACATTAATGGCAATGGCCATGTGATGTTCCCGGTTGTTTGAGGTTAGATTCATGATGTGAACTGAAATAAATGTTTCACCGTTTGAAACGCGTTAATTAACATCTGGTTAATAAGTGCAGACGTATTGTCAAGTGCGAAAAAACTGACGTTCTTACATTAAAGGATAAGATTGCAGCCTGGAACAAAATCTACACGTAATTTAATTGGAGTGAACGCGTTTCCCTTAAGTCCTGTAAGCAACTACAACAATTTTAGCTAACATAAAGTGCAGCATCAGAAACGTTAGGTGTGAAGAACGTTTGAGACGGTTTAAAACTCGTGGTGGACACTGCACTGAAACTAAAGTGGACAAATCAAGCAGACCCGAAAAATACTGTTTGCTTCTTGAAGCAATTGCTTTGGAAATCTTCCGGATAAACCCACAAAGGTAGCTTTGGAAATTCAAATATTATCACAAGTAAATGAAAAATGTTAGTAGCATAAAATCTAAGTACATAATTAACACTTTGGTAGTATTCTAACCTCTCGTATTTCCCATAAAACCATGTTTATGTCCCCTTGGACAGTCTATATTGCTTTAAAAATTCCTCTTTTTTAAGGATTTCAAATGCATTATGACGTACGAATACTCTTCTCTTAGAAATGACATTCAAAAATGCCAATTGTAGCAAACACTCGCAACAACAGCTTGGTTTGCGGCAGCCATTTTCCAATTTGTAACATTTGTTAAACGCCTTAACACAGGCGAATGTGAATGTTAACTTACACCGACTTTAACAGATTGTTAAAGATAACATTGTTTGATGAAACAGAATTTGTGCTAATTTCACTGTTAAATTAGTTTAACAGTGTGTTAACATTTAGCATCTGTAGGTGAAACCGGCCCATATTGGTATAGATTAGGAGATACATAACAAGTCTGTGAATTGCACAGTACAACAAATGTTGCCAAAGGTTTCTGACTTGCACACAAGATTAAAGGCATATCTTCATCAGCTCTTGGTATAACATTAAATATATGTGTGTGTGCCCTATACTCTTGCACCGACTTAGACGAAATTTGGCACACATATTCTGTAGGACAAGAGTAAAAACATTATTGGGAGGTATCCCAAAAAGCCATCTCCAATGGAAAAGGGATGGAAAATTTTCGGCCGTAAGTAATTTTAAGGATTTTCAGCATAAATGAGCCTGTTTTCTCAATATATTCACTAAATAAAAAGAGAAATATTGCTCCCTTCATTTTCTTAGGGTTGAAAATGCAAAAATCATCTCTAATGGTGTCGAAAATTGCTCAATGGGAGGCAATTTGGAGGAAATAGTGCAAGTGCAAAGTTTGACTCCAGTTATTTATAAAAGAGTAAAACTACTATGAGCCTGCTATCACAAAAAACGCCCCTAACTGGGGCGGAGAAATTTTGGCGGGAAGCAAATTTGAAACATTTGAAAACTAATGGGTCCCCTTTTTGAAATCCTGTCTTTTTAAATTTGTTTCATTCTTATACGAGTGGTGTAATATAAACATCCCCTCAAGGGAGTTGGGGTGCAAAGCATTCGGCGGATGGAAATTTTGAGTTTATTAATGACTAGTAAGCTGATTTTCTAAACAATAAAAGAATAAATGTTGCTGTCTTCATTCTTTTAGGTATGGCAATGCAAAAAGCTAAGGGTAGTAGAGAATTGGGTTGAATAATGGTGGATGAGAGGCAAATTGGGGGATTTTGAGTAGGAAATGAAAATTTGGATCAATGCAGATGTATAAATTATGAAGTAGTTGGTCTGTTACGTTATTTGCACCACGCTTTGGTCGTGAATTTGAAGTAGTTTGTATTGAAGGAGTTGTATTATAGTCCACCTGTTGGGGATCGGAACACTTGAAGTAGTTGCAACCGCACGTATGGTACCCAATTTTTAAAAATATTAACTCTCTATTTTGTACTGTTTCTTTAAATATTATATGTATGTTTGCCTCGGCTGCGTCAGTATTATTTTTAGAGACATGAATGTCTTGGCAGGGTTGTGGTGCGGCTTAAAAATGTACGCTTACACAGATTATAGTTTTTAATTCACTCCTTTTATTGATGCTTAAATAACACTTCAGTGATATAGAGAACTGTGAGATTCTTCTGATTAATTAATTACACTTTTTAACACATAAACTTATTTTTCGTCTCGCACATATTAAATCTCTCGAGGACACTTTTTGCGTCTGGTTACAATCACTGTTTGCAGGCAATGGAATAGATTACAACCGCCTAAACTTGTAAATTTCTGTCTCTGATTGGGTATTCCTAATCCAATTGAATACCTTCATTAACTAAAACGTTTTCTGGTTCTTAATTGGCTATTTTATAAACTATCACTAAAATTACATTATTGCTTCCAAGAATCACAAGTAACATTTAAACTCTCAAATTCATTATTGCCTCAAGGTTACCTCATTGTTACCTCATTGTTAGCAACTTTTGATCTATTTCTCACAGCTCCTAAATTACGTAATATATTCACATAACATTATTATACATGTATATCACAATATAAATATATACAATGACTGTAATATACACTTTTTATATATTATTACATACACCTTTTGCTTTAAGGCGGGCTGTTATTGAATTTACATATTATATAATTAGACTGAAATTATTTAAGTGTTAAAAATACTGCCTCAATTAAAATAATAGAATGAATACCAGGAGTACTGCAATTGTTTTAATTGATTTAAGGGTAAATAAAAAAATTGATGTTTTACTAAAACCACCGAGTATTTCCACCAGTAAACAATAAAACACTGATATTTTTGGAAATTACGTAGCAAAGACGAGTTGCAAAGACAACCTGCATTTTGCAGTAACTTTACATGTTACAATAACCCTGATTAATTAAATCCAAGATTCAGGCTGCTACAGCACATACCAGATACTTGTTACGCAGAGAATTAAATCTGTGATATTCAGAAAGCCTCTCAGGCAAATGCAAGATTTCTCCGCTTAACTTGAGAGGGAGAATTTTAAGGAAGGAGGCCCCTCCCTCCTACTTCATAAACTCTCGGTAATAATGAAATTTCCCTGCGTGTCTTGACAACCCTTACGAGGTCACGCTACAGGGAGAGAAGTCTTCACACAGTGGCCTAGATACCGCCTTTCTTGGATACCTTCCAACAATGCACGACAGTAAATGTACCCAGGGAAAGATTCAGGGTTAATGCAACATTCACTCTGAAGGAAAATGTAATGTGTTATAGTTACACTTTTCCCTTCAGTACCAATAATAATAATAATAATAATAATAATAATAATAATAATAATAATAATTAATAATAATAATAATTAATAATAAAAATTAATAATAATAAACAAAAGTGATATAGTCTTCTGAAACTTTTATGATAGCTTATCATTTTTGCCAGATTCCAAAACCCAAATGTACCAAGTTTGTCTACAACCACACCAAAAGTACTTCTTATAATAAAATTCAGTGAATTCATGAGGAGCCTTTTACTTTCTCTACTCCTACAGAGGTAGGGGAAGTGTTGTATTCCACCGAAAATTTCGATACTGAGATTTCACCGGAAATACATGTTTTGAGTCCCCCTGAATCCAAAAAAAGCATTTTTGGAAACATGTTCGTGTGTGTGTTTGTGTGTGTGTGTGTGTGTGTGTGTGTGTCTGTGAACAGCATAACTCAGAAACGAACAGTCAGATAAACACCAAACTTGGTATTTAGGTTCAGTATCTTCCAGAGATGCGACACGAAGGTTTTCATGAAAATCCCCCACCCCAGACTACCCTTTACATGCAGCATTTTTCGAAAATTTTAATTTTCTCAAAAATGGCTATAACGATTTTGATTAAAGTATCACATATTTAGGATACTTTCATGACATATAAAATGTATATCTCGAATTTTCTGAGAATGTCTCTAAAGGTATTCTTCATTGTGAACGACTTTTGCATAACTGGTAAACCATAAGAGATAGACAAAATTTTACTACACAGAAAATGTAGATTGCGCTAAAACACACAATTTATGTCATACACATTTTTTTTTTGTTGAGTGAACCATTTTCGAGATATTGCTTGTTATTCTCTTAAATTTTCCAATACTTTTACTCAAATGAGAATTAATTAATCATTTTTTATGTCCTGGACATACAAAGAGAATAGAATACTCCACATAACAACCAGCTCTTAAAATATTTGACTATCGCTTAAAGCCTACCATATTCCCCTTGCATCTACAAGAAAATTAGCAATAAGATTAGCATCTGGATTAAAATGAAGCATATGGAGAATAAGCGTTTGAAAAATAGTTTGTACAAGAGTAGAGAAAGTCATGTGAGTGTAACACATCGGATTTTTTTATACGAATTAGGTAACTCCCCTTCACACCGAGTAAGGTAGCGCTGCGGTAACGTGTGCGATTTGGATTCAGGATTTCCTGGATTGGCGGCACAGTGGCCGAGTGGTTAGAACGCTCGCCTCTCACTGAGGCGGCCCGGATTCAATCCCAGAAACCAGCATGTGGGATTTGTGGTGGACAAAGCGGCGTCTGGGCGGCTTTTCTCCGGGTTTTCCGGTTTCCCCCGCCATTCATTCCACCAACTGCTCCATCATCGCCTTTCCTTTCATCCATTTCACCTTCATTTCGTTTCATTTACTTCCTTCCTCCCATACCAGGCATCTGGGTGATCACCCATCCTGGATATTCTGTCTGATCCATGAGTGTCCGCTCCTCGACGGGTCTCTGACCCCAGGTACCCACCTGTAAGTCCTGGGGGGGTGTAAGTCCTACATAAGAGGAGGTTAAACAGAGAAAGAAGAAGAAGGTCCTGGGTTCAATCCCCGGCGACCGCCCACTCTGACACTTGTGTTTTTCATGGTTTCCGTAGAGTCCGCAGACGAATGCTGGGGTGGTTTCTTCTCTACCATGATTTTTTTTTTCATCATTTCCTTTTCATTCGCTTTCCGATATATTTATTTGTTTATTCTAGGTTTTGTGGATAGGCAGCGCCGGACAGATGGTGAGGATGCTTGCTCGATGGAAATAGAACTCCCCGTAGACACCAGATTGCTGCTTGATTAGTGGGTCGTCATGGCTCTCGCCTGGCGACTCTAGTGGTAAGGGTCTTGGAGCTTGAAATTGTTATGGACTTCCGCGCGTCTCTGTGGCCAGTAGCCTCCTGTTGTACCTTTAGCTCATCCCTTCCTCCTTGAGGATTGTAGACGCAATAGATATGTGCAGGTCGCAGCACGTGGGGTGTTTCACTTCCGTTCAATCGCCTGTTCAATCTATTTCTACCTGTGCCCTCCCCCTCTAACTCAATTTTAAAAGATTTTTAAGGCGAGAGAAAGTCAGTTTGAAGAAGATGTATTATATTTCGACTGTTGGGAGCCGAACTTGAAGTAGTTGCAAACGCACGTGTGGTAAAAAGTTTCCGGTAGCCTTCTCCCCCCAAAAAATGTACTTTCCGGAGGCCTTTGACCCAAATGTTTAAAAACTATTATCTTTGTAGTTTTGACTGCTTGTTTATATATTATACTCGTATATTTATGTTTGCCTCGGCTGCGTCAGTATTTCTATGTTTTTAGAGACATGAATGTCTTAACAACGACAGAAAAATGTAGGCTTACATGGATTTTAAGTTTTTTTCACTCCATTTATTAATGCTTGACACGATTTAAATAACACTTCACTGTGTGCCAAATCCACCCTCCCAGGAGAAATATACATTACGCGACGGGCATGTATCAAAGGAACGCTGCCGAATGCGGCAAAAAGAAGTGCAACGATCAACGTAGCAGTTCTTCAACAGTTTGCTACAAGAAGAAGAACCAGCACAAGTTTGGACTCACGTAGTAGTTCACGTCACGGGACTCGTCGACTGCGCATGCGCAAAAACAATCTCGATCGGCTCCAACGTGCTGGCTAGGACGAACCTGTCTGTCTTTACCGAGGGAAACAAGCAGGATCACGTCAGATAGAAGCATTCGGCACGGTACACAAAATTCTCTTTCGGCTAAATATATTTAAAATTCTCTTTGGTAATTGGGTAGTGGTAAAGACTTATCGTCGGATAGATATATTTATTTTTGGCGTTTTACTATTAATCTTTAAATGTGAGAGCAGGAAGCAAATTGTAGAAATTGTAATTGATTAATAAATATTGAAATTGTAAACTCTAAAATGAAATAGGGAATGAACAACGGTTGATAATTGTAAATATTTGTGTGATATGGACGTGTTAATTTATTAAAGTAAATAATACGGTTGGTAATTATTTTATGAATATATCTTCAGGCCATTATTCCTTGTACAATCCGTGTAATCCTGGGTCAAAGTATTCGCTTCAACTGATAGAGAGCTGTGAGATTCTTTTGTTTATTACTTGCACCTTTTAACACAAACTACTTTCGTCTCACACTGAATACGTATTAAACTTCTCGAGGACGCATCTCGCATCCGGTTAGGAACACCATCTACAAGCAACTGACTTCTGAATTTGTAAATTTTGCTCCATTTTAGTTTCAGGTTGTCTAATCCTATTCAAATAGAATACCTCCATTTAACTAAAGCTTTTTCTGGTTGTTGATTGGCTATTTTATAAACTGTCACAAAAATTACATTATTTCTTCCAAGAATCACAAGTAGCATTATTAAACTTTCAAATTAATGATTGCCTCAAGGTTACCTCATTGTCACCTCATTGTTAGCAACTTTTAAACTATTATTCTCACAGCTCTAACATTATTAAATTACTTAATACATTCACATAACATTATTAAACATGTACATAATAATGTAAACATTATAATGACTGTAATATACACCTTTTATATCTTGTTACATATACATATTGCTTTAAGACGGGCTGTTATTGAATTTATATATTATATAATTAGACTTAAATCATTTAAGTGTTAAAAATACTGCCTCAACATATTAAACTGAAATGTAGATGCATGACTTTTAAGGTCGTTGATATACTTGTAAACGATAATTTTGATTATTATATAAGATGTGAATCTTTTTCTCAATCCTACATACCGTTTATCAACATTTATTACCAACTAAATTAACCCACCAGGTTTAACACTAAAATATATCAATAATAGTGCTCTGGTATTGGTTTCATCATATCAAAAGTTCATTTAGGTATTTTCAATAGTTTCTGAGATAACGGGTCATTTGTACAAAAATGCATTCACTGAAAAAGCTGTTACAAATAAAAATGGAGGAAAGAGAACTCGCATAAAATTACACAAAAAAATAAAACTGCTATAGCATACGGAAGCTCCATATTTATAAGTAGCTCAAATTGTAGAGCAAAGCTTGCCCTAAAAGATGCGCCGAAATACTTAAAGGGTATAACCTTTACTTAAGGTACTTAATGCTTTTTTCTTCTGTGAACGGGTGAAGAATAAAGCGCGAAAAATGTAAAATTTAGTATCATTTTAAAAGTGTATTTAATATATAAACATTGCGCTTACAAACATAAAATATATATCATAATAAAGAGGAAACTTACAAGAGCATGTAAATTTTTGGCAACTTTTGCGATTTAGCTTACCCTTAAACCTCCCAGTTTCCCCTTTTGGTTGCAAGTCATAAATATGACTATATCCTCTGATACTGACATCGAAACAAATGAGAGCACTAGTTGCTTCTAAATTGAACAGAATCGAATCTAACCACAACTGAACTGCTGAGTCACATATAACAAATGAACTGCAGAGTCACAATTCTCAACCGAGCTGCACACGGCACTGTCCACTTTTAACTGTGCAGACTCCTCGAATTTTTAGAGGCACTTGCTTCTTAAATGGCTGAATGAAATCACTGCGCAGAACAGCTTATATAGGCTTCACATAAAAAGAGAAACTTTCTAGTAGAGGAACCTACTCGAAACGGCCCAAAGAAATCATCTCGAGCGGAGATGCGGCACATAAAGGGCTGTTGTTCTGAAGAGGGACCAGCCAGTACCCCTCCCACCTGCTACAAGAAATATATATTTTAAGGTTCCATAACGCAAAAGGCGACTATGTTTTTGAGTGAGAGAGAAACAACTTCAAAAACGAAATGTTAATATTAAACTTGGCATTCAACTTTCCAGTAAGCGACACGAATATTTTTAAAACTACTGTATATCTCTATTATTGATTTTTTTTAAAAAAACTTCTTTAACGGTTTTGATTAAAATGCTCATGTTCACGATATTTGCCTGCATTCATTAAATTTTGTAGAAATAGCTACATAAAACCTTACTGCTTACAAAATGTATACCTGGTTAAAACGTAGCGTATGTCAAATATTTTCGTCTCATTAACCATATCTAAGTTATTCGTTGTTATTAGTTTCAATTTCAAAATACTTACACTTTTGTTGTGCTAAGTCATCATTCTTTTGTTTCTTGTGTTCATGTAAGGAATGTAATTAAAATAACAATAGGTTAAAAAATAAATGATTTTTAGCATTAGTGTGGATTAGTTTCATTTTAAATGAAACCTAACCGGAAGAAATTTCATTAGAGAATGATTGAGATGTTTGATAGTAGAACGTAGCTAAATAATAATAATAATAATAATAATAATAATAATAATAATAATAATAATAATAATGTCTTGCATTGTTCTAATGTGCTTAAATAATTTCAGTCGTAATCGTCCGCCTTTGCTACGTGTTTCAAAATACCTGCCTTCCTCTAAGAAATTCGTAGTTAATTAAAAAAAATTACTCCAGTAAATTTTGAGAAGATTAACGGTATTAATTATTCCTCCACACAAGTCATGTGTTATACAGGGTTAGGAAGGTAGAACCAGATGACTGAAAAGTTCAATGCTATAGCCGGGATTTGAACCACATATCTACCGGTCTCCGTCCGGCTGTTCCAATCACTGAACTACCATAGCAACATTGAATCTTCCAGTTTTCTGATTCTACCTTTCCAACCCTATCAAACACACGGCTTGTATGAAACAACAATTAATTCCATTAATTGACATAATAGTGGTTGAAACTATGAAGCCCGGGACTTAAAATACAACATTGTAAGTCGGCATTGGGGTATGTCATCTCAATACAATTTGGGATCTCCTTGTGGTTTACCGCAAAAATTGCGAATCAGTTGGGGAATTTAATGTCGTACCGGCAAATTGTCATGGTAGCTCAGTGGTTAGAGTGGTTAGAGCAACTGGATGGATATTGGGAGATCCGTGGTTCAAATCCCGGCTATGGCATTCATTTTTACAGATTAACGATACTTAGCATGAAACCTCACCATCAAACGTTTAGGTAAAAATTCCCCAAATATTTTAGAATCAAGAATCAACTGAAATTTTGGCTTTTTGCTCATTTAAATGCTGAAACGCAACGTTTAAATCATACATGCATAAGTGTGTGAAATAGCGCGTGAAATTTTAAAATTTAGTGTTCTAATAATAGCTCCCCACCACGCAGTTTTGTTACACTTCTTTCAGATTTTCAGTGCACGTTTTTGAGAGTGGATGAAGAGCTTTAAAGGAGTGTTTTGTTGATATCAAGTATTGTCTTGGATTTAGGTGGTAATAAATTACTTGTAATATGTGCTTGATTATTAGAAGGCTAAAATTATTTCACCGTGTTTTTCCACAAAAAGTATAAACGTTACATAAGTTTAATCTTTGGTTTTAAGGAAATTTACTCGATGAATACCAATATGGTACATTTAAAAGTTTATCCTTTCAAAGTTGGGTAAACAGGTGCATGTGTTTTATGTATAATTATATTGAACAACAGATTTAAGCTAGGCTGGTGAAATTTGAGAAATGAGAATATCAAACACGCTTGTGTATCCTTAAACATAATTGGAATTCAAAACCGATCTAGAACAGAAACGCTTTTATTGTTGAATTTGGATTTGGAGCAGATCCTTCTGATGTCCTTTCAAATTAATCCATGCTCACGCAACAACCAAAGTCAAAGGGCCAATGTCACTTCAAGAACTGCACAATTTGAATGTTAATATATACTCAGGATAGCCCCCTCCTTGTTCCGACCTCGTGGGCTGCATTTTAAACAAGGATCTCTTCGCGAAATCAACCCTTTTCCTCCCAGAAGAGCGTGGGGAGAGTGTTGAACACGTGTCCCTGTTAATAGGGCTTCCCCAGCAACACTCAGCAACTTCCTCAAGAGGACACGAAACTGTACACGTTTTAGGGTTGCCACAGCTTGCTTGATTGACTCTGTAAAAGTGAAGTGTTGGGGAGGATTTAAAGCCTACGTCAGCCAGTAAAACTTCTAATGAGAACCTCACATATACTCGAGCATTTACTGCCTCGTTTAGAAGCCGTTCTACTGATGTTATTGGCTGTCAACGTTTTACGACTCTTTCGAATGCAACTTGAGTATTTAGGTATTCATATTTACTGTTCTGCGTTTATTTTCTTAGCTGTATCTTGTAACACAGTTTATTGCCTCGTTTAGAAACCATCGAAAGACGTTAATGAGATCGACTCACACGACTTGTACAAACTGTCGCGTAAGGCTATCAACTTTCTTCACTCCCTTTCTACGAGGCGTCTTTTTAAAGTAAGTACCGTTTTAATATTTTGCTGCGGCTGTTGCTACGCTGTTGTGTTTTCCTGTTGTTTGAGTCTTTCTTAATCTTCAAAACAATCAAACGACCCGTCGACTGTGAAGTCAGATCAGTGATTCATTTTTGGAATACGAGATATGTTACACCAGCAAACATTCAAAAACAATTGTGTGAGGTTTATGGGGAAGCAAGACATCAAACTGTATAACAAGATATATATATATATATATATATATATATATATATATAACACATCAATCAAATAAAAATGTATAATAGGTTATACTGTTCTATCCGAGTTCAATACTTAACAATGTATTACAATTATTGTATTATTTAATCAATGCAAGGTATACAATGTATTATTATTGTACTCGTATATATGAATGTAGAGTCGCGATACGACCTAGTAGTCAAACCGATTATAAATAAAAAAATATAACAATAATAATGCTCGACAATGCCGGAAACGTACAGCCATGCAAACTGACGATCTGATATCAATTGTTTGGGAACAATTCGACCATCCTCCCTACAGTCCGGATTTTGCACCAAGAGATTTTCCTCATTTTCTTTCATTTGAAGAAATTCCTTGGTGGAAAGCACTTCAACGACTTGGCTTTCATTACAGGTGGTGCACTTTAAATCCTTTAACTATTAAGATTTGACGTAACATCCTCTACCTTTAAGTAAGTGAATAAATAATCTATAAGCTTAACAATAAGATTATGTCTTGAAATCATAATAAAGGGTTTAATTCACTTATTAAATTATTTACTTATTAAAACCTTTAAAAAAAGCTTCAATCTTTGACGAAGCCACATAAAAACGACAAGTTCCTGAAAAACAGCTGTGACTATGTGGAGAAGTAGTGTAAGGTAATAAGTAATAACGTAGTATTTGGAAAATAATGTTGTGTTATCTTTTTAAAAAAGGTCATAGGTACTTATTATAAAAACGCGCCTCGAACATTGGTCTTTTTACTTTCTCTACTACGTATACTAAGTAGGGGAAGTATTGTATTCCACCCAAAAATTCGATACCAGGATTTCACCGGAAATACATGTTTTGAGGCCCCTGAATCCAAAAAACATGTCCGTGTGTGTGTGTGTGTGTTTCTGTGAACAGCATAACTCAAAAACGAACAATCGGATAAACACCAAACTTGGTATTTAGGTTAAGTATCTTCCAGGTTTTCTAGTAAATCCCCCATCCCAGATTACCCTTTACATGGAACATTTTTCGAAAATTTTAATTTTCTCAAAAACGCTTCTAACGATTTTGATTAAAATATCACATGTTTAAGATATTTTCATGTAAAACAAAATGTATATCTCGAATTTTCTGGGAATGTCTCCAAAAGTATTGTTAATTGTGAACGACTTTTCCATAACCGGTAAACCATAAGAGATAGACAAAATTTTACTACACAAAAAATGTAGATCGTGTTAAAATACACAATTTATGTCATATACATTTTTTTGTTGAGTGAACAATTTTCGAGATATCCTTATTTTGAACCCCGTACTTATAAATATATCATTACAATGCCAGGTAAGACAGTTAGTAATGTTATAAAACGAGACTGTGTATGTATGTATACATTGTAATTGAAACATATTTTGAAGTTAAATATTCTGACATTACCATATATGTTTATATATGTAACACTCCTACACTAAAACTAATATAGTCCTTCAAATAAAATTCATAGGTACATTCACATAACGTTGGAACCAAGAGCAATCTATTTATAAATACCGAGAGAAAATAGCTTCACATATGATGGTCACTATCTATACTATAAAATACCTCAGTATACAAAGGAAATTGAAACCCCTAAAAGATTATAAGGGATCTGATAAAATACTTAACGAACTTAAACATTTATAATATAGAAGAATTTTTACAGAAGGAAATTCTCTAAATTATAACTTTCAGAATTGTATATATGTTACTTCTTATATCTTGTCTTTGTATATTTTACATGTTTATCTTTGTATATTATAAATCTACTTCTGTACTGACATGTCCTATATCATGTATCACGTTTTAATTATACCTTAAATTACAATACAACCCAATCTCAGAAACCACTTCAGGATTTTGATAATTGATAAGCAGTATATTAAGCAGTTGTTGACCTATATCGGCTATAATAAAGCTTCTAATTCTATTTCCTAAATGGCTATAACACTAAAAACCTGGTGATACATTCACATGACTTTCTCTACCCGCTATCGTTATTAGTGGATGTACAAACTATTTTTCCATTTACCATATTTTAATCTAAATAAACCTTTACAGTAATAGCTATTTTACACATTTAGTTACAGATAAAAAGGGAACAGCGATAGTCCAATGTTTAAAAACTGGACGCTATATGCCGAGCTCAAAATGTCGCACTGTTTCCATTACATCGCGAATTCGTTGACTGACTTTAAGAGAATGTCCAAGAAATGAAAAATCTGATGTGTTACACTCACATGACCTTCTTCGCTCTTGTACAAACTATTTTTATAAACGCCTATTCTCCATATGCTTCATGTTAATCGAGATACGGAGATGTTAATCTTATTGCTAATTTTCTTGTAGATGCAAGGGGAATCCATAGGCTTTAAGCCATAGTCAAATATTTTTTTGAAGTGGTTGCTATGTGGTGTATTCCGTTCTCTTTGCATTACCAGGACAAAAAAAAATGAATAACGAATTTCCATTTGAGAAAAAGTATAAGTATTGGAAAATTTAAGGGAATAACAAGCAATATCTCGAAAATGGTTCACTCAAAAAAAATATATATGGCATAAATTGTGTATTTTAATGCGATCTACATATTTTGTGTAGTAAAATTTTGTCTATCTCTTATGGTTTACCAGTTATGCAAAAGTCGTTCACAATGAAGAATACTTTTGGAGACATTCCAAGAAAATTCGAGATATACATTTCATTTGTCATAAAAATATCTTAAACATATGATATTTTAATCAAAATCGTTAGAGGCATTTTTGAGAAAATTAAAATTTTCGAAAAATGTTCCATGTAAGGGGTAATCTGGGGTGGGGGATTTTCTTGAAGACCTTCGTGTCGCATCTCTGGAAGATACTGAAACTAAATACCAAGTTTGGTGTTCATCCAACTGTTCGTTTTTGAGTTATGCTGTTCACAGACACACAAACATACACACACTCAGACACGCACACGGACATGTTTCCAAAAATGCTTTTTTTGGATTCAGGGGTCTCAAAACCTGTATTTCCGGTGAAATCTCGGAATCGAATTTTTGAGTGGAATACAATACTTCCCCTACTTACTATACGTAGTAGAAAAAGTAAAAATTCGAATTAATAATAATGGATATCTCACAAATGACTTATGTCACAAAAAACTTACTTGAAATAAATTGTGTGCTTTAAAGAGATCTATATTTCTTGTTTAGAACGTTTTCGTATATACCTTAACCTTTAGTAGTTATATAAGATTATACAAAATACTTTCCGAATGAAAAGAAGTTCACAAGTTATTCCCAAAAATTCAAATATAAATTTTATTTATGATAAAATACATTTAATATGTGACATTTTAATCAAAGTGTTTGGAGGAATTTTGGAAAAAAACAAAAAATGTCTAAAAATGTTCCATATAAAGGGCAGTTGGGGTGGGAAAGTTTCTTGAAAATCTTCGTATCGCATCTTTCGAAGATACTGAGCTTAAATACGTAGTTCCGTATTAATCCGACTTTTCGTTTTTTAATTATGCGGTTCACACATATACGGACCTTTTCCTAAAAATACATTTTGGGGGGTTCAAAACAGTTATTTCCGGTAAAATCTCGGTATCAGATTTTTGGTGAAATATCTTCCCTACTACGTTCGTGGTAGGAAAAATGAAAAATTACCCAACGTTTTCGGCAGTAATTATTACTTCATAACTATGATTAAACATTGTTACGTGGGAACCTGTTTTAAATACACACCGGACATTTGTTTTTGTTTAGTGTATATTGTCTCCTGGGCTACAAACCTTGGAACGTTTTAAACGCAGTTGCTCAAAGCTATGAGAACTGACTTAGACTGTTCTTTGTTAGTATTCTTCATTATGTTAGCTGGATGGAGTTAGTTAACCGCATTGCTTCTGGTTCTTTGGCCATAAAAAGCATTAATTATGTTTGGTGGTTTCGGATTCCATAGCCCTGAAGGTGTTTGGCGACCGCCATAGGTTGCCAATGTAACGAATAAAATGCTCAATAAACTACACGTTTAATTGGTTTGTTTGCTATCCGCGGGGGAGTGGTAACAGCACCAGATCGTTGAAACTTGTTTAGCTGCACATTAAAGTTAATTTAGCCAGGATTTTGGCTAATTTGGACCTCCGAACTACTGCTATTACACCAACAGTAACATCATAGAACAGTAACTCAACAAGAACTCAACTTTAAGCGTGGCTTAAAAGTCTATCTGATTGTTTATAGCTTAAAAGTAATATCCAAAAGCTTCCCTCACGTATTTGTTACCCCACGATGACTTACCTGATCAGGTTTCTGTAAGTAGGGTGTCGAAAATAAAAATAGTCTTTGAAATTTGTAAGTAGCCCTTAATTTCACCTGTACTCAACGTTTCTGTCTATATTGCTCAACTGGTGCAAATCTATAAATAAGTGGTTGAAAGTATGAGTAATAGTAATTGTTTGAAGTTGTAGGTTATCCTATAACAGCGGTTACGTTCTATAGTTCTAGTTCACAAAGACGTAGAAAATGAATTATGGGTTTTTTTAAAAAAACATCGAAGTACTATATGATAAGTATTGAGTAATTCTGGAAATATTTAGCTAGATGGACAGATAAGGTATTTTTGTTGGTTTCAAATTATTGGAGTTATTACACAAGTATTTAGTGCATGGGTCATTGACCGCACATCCATATTTAAGATACAAGGTATGGTGACAAAATAAACAGCAGAAAAAGAAAATAAAACAAAAAGAACAATAAAAAGGAAAATAGATATGAATTAACTTTGACTAACTAAACAAATTTGGCCTAATTTCGCACACTTTAGCCAAGAAATTTCCCAAGTTTGGCCAGTTCCTCTGGTCAGCCAGTAGCTCCCAACATGCCAGTCTCTTTCTTGACGGACTTAAGGAATTTTCTTTGAGTGTAATTGTTCGCTGGTTGTCCCACTGAGCGCATTCTGCCAAAACATGTACCCAGTCCTCATCCAAATCGCGGAGTGTGCAGATTTTCCTGCCAGAATCGTCAGTCATTTTCTGTGCCCTCCAGTCCCGCAGTCTAAGCCATGCCATTCCTGATCTTTCCTTTCTTCCTAAGTTATATGCCTCTTTACCCCAATTCAATTTTATTGCATTTGCTAGACTTAGAGAAGGTTTAATTTTACAATCCGATTCTATTTCCTGTTGGTTGATATCTCTTAGTCTTCTTTTGACACCTTTCCATATGCTTTTGTCATTTGTTTCAGCTCTTTGCCATACTGGCCCCATTCCTATTCTCCTCAAACCTCTTTCCAAATCAGCTGCCCAAAACTTAGGACACAGGTATCGTATTAATATTATACAGCGAAAAAAATTTTGCTTGTACTTTTATGTATGTACGGTAATTTACATCATCATGATTTTGATAATTCATCATTGAAAACCCAATTTTCTGGAGGACGTAGGACTATAAAGCACCTAATTTTACTGCATAAATTATTAAAATATTAAAAAGGATTTACCAAGCCCTTGTGCTTGAATACAAACACATGCTTGCGAAGAAAGCCTTGATTTTTATTTAAAAATTCCATAGAGTAGAAAAAAATAGTTTTTACTCCACAGAATATAAATAGTTCCTGTACTCCGCAGAGTATAAAAATAAATCACGGTTACATTTTATTACAGTGAATGTACATAAATGTTTATGATTTGACACAGATATAGATAAGTCATATACACACACGCACGTGGATATTTTTATAAAAATGATTTTTTGGTTTCGGATGGCCTCAAAATATTTGATTTGAGTAAAATCTGGACATAGAAGTTTTGGATAGAATACAATTCTTCCTAAGCAGTAGAGAAACTAAAATTTAAGGTATCTTCAAAACTCACAATTTAATTTAAATAAGGATACTTGCGATATAAACGATTTCCGAGATATTCGTTGCCATTTGTTTGAGTTTTCAAATACTTTATGCATTTTGAAGTGTTAAATCGGCATTCGTTTGTTATGATGGTTATACAAATATTGGAATTCCTAATCTAGGATATACTGACTCCATTTTAAAGATTTAACCATCACTCGAGCCTCCTTTATCCATTTTTAATTATAATGATATGAAAATAAGCTTTTTGTGATTAGTTTATGGAAGAATGGGTAGAGAGAAATGCTCTTGTGGTTACGATGTTCTTGGAAGAAAATCTGTTATGTTTAGCTTACGGCACTGTTTGAACTTCTTTCGAATAATGGCATTTATATAATGGGGCTATCTTGGTAATGTTTTCAAGTTTGATAATTATACAAATGTTCATATTTGGAAACTTAGTAAATCAAGCCTTTAGTGCGCCAAAAGATGTTATGAAATTAGGTTGTAGTCGTTTAAGTTACTGCCAGACCAGGGGTTCTTATGTATTCGCAGACAAGAGCTCCAAAGAAATAGCTTCTCCCATTGTTATCAGCTGGTGCAGAAGGCATCTTTGACGCCATAAACGGCTCTTTCTTAAGAGAACATTTGCACAAAGAACTCTATCGTTATTACTGAACATTACTTGGAGGGGTTGCAGCATTGCAGTGGAAGTCGACTTCTTCTGCTCACCGTTCGCCAATTTGCAGGAAACTCACGTGTTGCCGAGATAAAAAATTCCTAAAAGACTGCGACGTCGAATGAGGCGGGGGGAACTATACTCTCGTTTACTCCGGAGCTGCAGCTTCGTTAAAAGTTAATTGCGTCTAGGAACTCTCGGTAAGTCATAAAATAAATTCGTGTAGTTAAATGAAAAGCTATCATTTTTAGTTTCTCTACCATTTACCTATGAAGGTGGAAATGTGCACAATATCATTTCCATGTCTATAAGAGTTTTTGTGAACATTTTCCTTATTTTCAGCAATTCCAGATTATGATATAGCGATTTATAACAGGTAGTTACTCAGACAAAGCGGGATGGCCCAGACAGTAACGTCTGAGGTTCGATTCTCATTGGACCGATCACCGACCATCCTGACCTAAGGTTGTTTTCTGCTTTTTCTCAGGTAGGTAGGCAGGCGAATGCTGGGGTGGATTATACAGGCTGGACCATTTAAGTAAAACCAAGCGTTGTAGAAAGAAATGTCTTGAATAAATGTTCTTGATATTATGGAGGAAGTAAATGCCTTATCTCATTAGAAATGGTTTATAAAAAGCTGTTTAATTTGTGATGACGAATAAGGAAACAAAATAAAAAATGTTGCTTCCTAATTACAAAACATAACATGACCCTTAAATGACCATCAATGGATGGTCCAACTAATTATTGCGCTCTTCGTACACAGCTATTCAGAATTTTCGTTATTTACGTTGGTGTAAGAATACTTGCAATATACTTTATACATATTGTTTGGTTTGTTAATGAGGAGTGAGAAAACAACATAAAAAGGTAGGTTCCAATTTTAAAAAAATTAAATTGACCCTAAAACGCCCATCATGGCATTTACTTTCCCCCATAATATCAAGAAACTTTTATTCTAAACATTTCTTTCTTAGTTTTGGAGATATTGTACAGTCTCAACTACTACGAGTTATTCTGTCGCTTATTTCCTGTCATTTCAATGCCTCTCAGAGTTTCAGGGCCTCACTCAGTGGTGCGTGGTGCATGTTCTTTAAGGAGAGAACTGCTTCTTACCTGGCGGGGAACCTTCTTTCCGAACCTGTCTCTCCGGACCAGGGACGCTCAATCTGTAAACATTAGGAGCCTGCTGCGCTGCGGTCTGCCGTCATCACGTCTCCGTACTTTCTCGCTTCATTTTCTCCCTTCCGCTCCTTAGCTTGGCCTCAGTGCTGGGTTGAAATTACTTATGGAGTTCTTCATATATATTTTCCAATTTTTAGGAAAACCGATATATTCACGAAGATGAAATTTAGTTTATAAGGTTTTAAAAACATTATAGATAACACTAAAATCAGGTTTAGTAGCGTGTATTGGAAATTTGAAATTATTTCAGCAATTATTTTCTATAATAATACATGTTACCAATGTACATATATATATGTGTGTGTGTGTGTGTAAAACCTTGCTAAAGGAAAAATACAGAATTTCTTTTGTTTTTTGTAGCCTTAGCCGATTTCCAAATATTCCATGTTATACGTTTAAATCTCATAACTTCGTGTTATCTGGAGGCATAATTTTGAAAGTTTGTGTTTCTTCCTCTGTCATTTCTTTCGCAAGTGTTGTTACTGCGACCTCTTGAGTTTATTTATCTCTGTTTCTAAAAAAAAAAATTGAATGTAATTTCTGCACATTGTAAGTGAATAATTTCTTATGACCTAAATTTAAACTATTTCTTAACAAGTCGTGAATAAGGTAACATACATAAGATAATCATTTTTATAGTAATATGCATATGAATTTGCAATGGGTGGACAAATTCCTTTTATCGTAAGTGCACAGTATTACGTTGTTTTTTAAAATAACTTCATTAATTCTAAAGAAATTGGTGTTTGAAATACCTATACTTAACAAAGAAAATAAAGAAAGCATGTAAAAGATTTGAAATTGGGCGTTTGTAATCATAAATGAACGCGTAACTATAAGGTGCGTTTACTTTTAGCTGAAATATGTTGTCCCGCTTTGTCTGAGTAACTACCTGCACATTTTGTAATTCTTTTCAGAGCTTTTCCTTCGTATGGTGCCGAGTTATAAATCGCTATATCCTGTCGTCCTCCGTGGACTAGTGGTACCGTGCTAGCCTCTAGTTCCCAAGGTCGCGGGTTCAAACCCGGCGGAGGGCGATGGATTTTTACGTAAAAATCGTAAGCACGGCTTCCTTCGGAAGGGAAGTAAAGCCGGTGGTCCCGTGTCGTAGATTTACGGCACGTAAAAGAACCTCAAGCCTGATAAAGAGGCCTCTGAGCAAAATTACAGGTGTTTCACGCCCAATATAGAATGGGACGCTAAGAACCATAGTAGTTAAAGAGCGTCCATAAATAAAAAACTCAATTTCGCTATATCCTAATCTGAAATTGCTGAAAATAAGGAAAATGTTCACAAAAACTCTTATAGACATGGAAATGATATTGTGCACACAGCTTCAGTGTACTATATGTACAAAATTATCAAAGGCATGCTTTGAAAACATTGATTATTTATTTGCTAAGAAAAGAATAAAGTTTATTAATATTTATGTGTAAAAATTATCACCATTTCCTCCAGGAGAAATACTATAAATTTACACATAGAATTAAAATGCCTGCAGGAAAACTTTAATTATTAAATTGTAAAGATATGTGGGAAACTTCATTACTTTATCCCCAACAGTTTTTGAGAAAACGTTCCCTAAAGATAGAAAATTATAAGTTTCAGGAAATGAGCTCCAAAGTTTGCAAACCGTGCCACATGCTTAAACTCATTTCATGTATCTAATTCTGCCTCTAAAACAGCCAAACAATCCATGCTTGCGGCTTAAAACAAAAGTTGGTTATGTTTGTCCATAGCCTTCTAGAGAAACCCATTCCTGCAGGTTGAAGCCACAGAGTTATAAAAATAATAATTAAATGCATAGTGGCAGCAAAAATTACAGTTAAAAGGTGGGTGGAAGTGTACAGGATATGTTTCTTTAAGCTTTAAAATCCATTTAGACTAGCAATTTGAACTTTAAATTTTGTGGATATACTCCTAAATCTGTTACCTCACTTTGGACGCGTTTTTGAAAATTGGAAATATCGTTTTCAACCTACATCTTCCCTTAAAGATTTAGACAGGATATTTTTGGAAAATCACATCTACTAGATGCCAGCACTATACGTGCACTATTTCATAAGTTGCTCCATGCATATATATGGTCAGATAGACGGAGGAAAATGTTTCGTTGCAGTGAACACACCCAAACAAAAGAAAAGGGTGGCAAGCAGCATAAGAGGTAGGAAGCGATATGTGAATCCAAATCTAGAATGGAAATAATTTGAAGCGAAGCGAAAAGAATACCGCAGTAAAAACGAATAAAATAGGAATGCATTAGCGTATGCAAATAAAGCGCTGAAGAGAAAAGAAATATGTCACTAATATAGAAAGGAAAGCAAGTAATATTCAAGCCTTTCGCCCCATCCTACACTGAAAACTCGTTTGTTAGACCTTCCATTGAACTTTGCTATGGCCTTCATAACGTCACTTGTAGAATGCGATTATGGATTATCCTAATGTAATATATATTTCTCTCTGACCTTTGATTCATATTAATTATAAGTATTAGTTAATTTTTTAATATATATGATCCTTTTAATATCCGTATCAGACATTCAGGTATTGCCCATTTCAAATTTCTCAATTTTATGTTTCCCAGACTTCGTTAATACCAAAGTCTCAAATTTAAATGTTTACACCAAGACTGTCATCACTTTATGGAGTTTTTGTATATCTTTATTGATTGCTTTATCTTTTAAATTTCCCTTATTTTATTACGTACTTCAAACTTTATCAATTTTATTTTGATAGTCATATTTTTACTTTCTCTATTATTGTATTCCACCCAAAAATTCGATACCGAGTTTTCATCGGAAATAAATGCTTTGAAGCCCCTGAATCCAAAAAATGTACCATTAGAAAAAGCTCCGTGTTTGTGTCTGCCTGTGTGCCTGTGTCTTTGTTTCTGTGAACAACATAACTCAAAAACAAAAAGTGGGTTAACTACCAAACTTGGTATTTAGGTTCAATATCTTTCAAGGATGCGACACGAAGATTTCCAGGAAACTCGCCCACGCCTGACTACCCTTTAAATAGAAGATTTTTGGAAAATTTTGATTTTCTCAAAAATGACTAACGACTTTGTTAAAAATATCATATATTTAAGATATTTCCATGACAAATAAAATTTATATCCAAAATTTTCTGGGAATGTCACCAAGAGTCCACTTCTTTCTGAAGGTTTTTGCATAATTCATAAAACGTAGGAGATAGAATTATTCTACACAAAAATGTAGAGCTGTTGAAACACACAATTTATGTCATATATATTCTTTTGTGGGGTGAACCATTTCGGAGATATTCCTTGTTATTTGTTAAAATTTTCCAAAACTTATACGTTTCTCCAACGGGAATTTGTTATTCGTTATTCGTTATTTCATGTCCTGGACAGGCAAAGAGAATGGAATACTCCACATAGCAACCGGCTCTTAAAATATTTGACTATCGCTTAAAGCTTACAATATTCCCCTTGCACCTACAAGAAAATTAGCAACAAATTCTTCAAATTTTTAATCTCGATTAATATAAAGTAGATGAAGAACAAGCGTTTGTAAAAATAGTTTGTACAAGAGCAGAGAGAGAGTCATGTGGGTGTAACACATCAGATTTTTCCAATTTGTCGCGGAATGAAATAGAGAATTCTCACCAGAAACAGAGTAACAAAATGAAAGAATTGTCATGCAGAGATAAGAATATAATATAATATTAATGTGACTTTGGTTATCCAGTGTCTTTATTAATGCACTTATTTTAAAAATTTACCTTCTTGGTTTTCTTACAGATTTCACTTTAAAAATTTGTTGAAAATGATTCCAACCAACTAATAAATTGATAATGTATTTTTCAGCCTAAGAAAACACTATAAGTTTAAAAATAAGAACAATAGGAAGTGTATGTATGAGCTTAAGGAAAATAAAAGTACCACCACTTAAAATTCCAAAGTTCACTGCATAAAAGATGGAAAATTCAAGGAAGCCACCAAAGTATTTCGGAAATGGTAATGTTTCAAAAATTGTGTTTAAAATGAGTTATCTATATGTTAAAAAGGTCTTCGGTGTTCTCATTATAATGCTTTGTTTACCTAGTAAGGCTTTAGGTAATAAATTCTAAAGGATTAATAAGTTTCAAAGGCTAATTACTGAAAAAGGCAATTATTCCACCACTGCAGGATCCCAAAAATATTTTAATCAAATTTGTTATACACTTTTTGAGTAAGTAAAAGGCAACGGAATACTCTGAATGAAGAATATCTTGGTTTGGGGAGATAATTTAAAATATCCACATGGATCTATAATCGTCATTGAAGGTTTCTGTATACTGACTTAAAACAATTTAAAAAACATATTACTTTTTTACTTTCCTTAGATAGAATCCTCAAACGTTGCCAATTCAGGATCATGGTGGTTTTGCTATGCAGGTAAGTGTAAATAGTGCATAACACTTTATTGAAGTAGTTACTGCCCCACGTATGGGAGCCAAATTGAAGTAGGTGTATTGCTGCTGTTGGAGAGCCAAACTTGAAGTTGTTTAGACCACGCACGTTACAAAGTTTCCGGTGTCCTTCACCCCACGTTCACCATCCGGTAGCCTTCACCCCCACTTTTAAAAGGAAATCAACTTTGTATTTTAATGTTTTTTTTTAAATAGTATATTTGTATGTTTGCCTCGGCTGCGTCAGTAGTAATTTGCAGAAACACGTATCTCTTAGAAGGGGTTGGTGCAGCTAAAAATGAAGGCTTACACAAATTATAATTTTTTATTTCGGTCCTTTTATTATTCCTTCACACGATAAAATAATACTTCACTGATGTATCCTACTGTAGATCTGTGAGATTATTGTTACTTGTACTTTTTAACACGTAAACTTTATATTATTCGCACTGTAATGATTTTTTTATGTCTAACACTTAATACGTATCGAACTGTTCGGGAACACTGCCTAGTAGCGTCTGCCGTCTACCGCTTAAATTTTATATTTACACTATTTCAATTTCTGATTGGCTAATCCTACTCCAATAGAATACTTTTATTTAACTTAAGCTTTTTCTAGTTGTCGATTGACTATTTATTAAAAATGTTTTAAATGTTACATTATTGTTACCAGAATTACTAGTACCATTATTAACATTTCTAATTTATTGTTGTCTCAAGGTTACCTCATTGTTATAAACTTTCGGCTTCTATTCTCACAGCTCCTACATTGTTAAATTACTTAATACATTGACATAAAATTATTACACATGTTACATAATAGTATAAACATAATACAATAACTGTTACATACACGTTATATATTATTTTTACACCTATTGATTTAAGGTGGGCTGTTATTAAATTTTATATTATATAATCATACCTGATATTATTTAAGTGTTAAAAATACTGCCTCAAGGATTACTTTTTAATTCTTCTTGCTTTGTACTTTTTACACTTGAAAGTGTTTTCCATGCTGCAGTTTTGGTTTTATTCCTTTCAAATTTTCAGTATACGTTCTATGAAGATGCATAAAGAGATCTGAATAGCTATTTCGTGATATCAAGTATAATGTTAGATTAAGAATTTTCATAATTTAATATTAGATGGATTTTAGGAGTATTAAATGGATTACACACTCCATTTTTACAAGAAATATTTTAATATCACACAAAATTTAGTGTTTGATCGTAAAGAAATATTTAAATTAATGATATCAGAGGGTTAACAACTTTTAATTTTCATCGCGTGAGGCATTTGATATAATACAATCTTCAGAGTTTGAAAATAATAATTATTTTCTTAGAGAGTTATGCGGATTGGACAAAAAAGATTAATTTTAGTCATAATTAGACTAAACACAGTTAAATAAACTGCTGAAATAAAGGCTTGACATTTTTAACATTGATACTAAAATATCGATTATCCTCAAACAAAAACTTCCTACTTATATATGGTATTTAAAATATGCTGTTCACACACAGGGAGAGGGAGGGGTTCTTTTATAAGATGAGTTTTGCTTTCTGTACCACTTAATTATCTATGGAAGAGGAGGTTTCAGCTTGAAACAAATAAATACTCTGAATAAAATAAAAATTACTTTCGTAGAATAAAGCTTGCTGACTTTTTAGGGAAGGTCTTAGGGATTCGAACGAAATCCCAATAAGGAACTTGTGGGATGAAAGCAGTAATTTTTCTAAGGTAAGAGTTGATGCAATAAACATCTGATGTTTACATGACTTTCTCTACCCTACAGCTCTGTTTAGTCGGTATACAGATTATTCTCATGAAATTTTATTTTTCTGTCTTCTTCAGTTTAATCTAGATAAAACTTTCCAGAAGTAGTTGCATTACACATTTCGTTATAGATACAAACTGAATAGCGGCATTCAAATATTTTAGAACTGGACTGCATATGTTGGCCTTAAAATTCTATACTCTTTCCTTGATAACGGGACAAACAACTGAATATCGAAAGACTTGAAAACCACAAAAAATTATTAAAAAAATTGAAGCATTAATAACAAATATCTCGGAAATGGCTGATGTCACAAAAACCTTATTTGACATAAGTTTTGCGTTTAAAGAGATCTACATTTTTTGTTCACTACGTTTTCGTCTGGCGGTTAACGTTTACCAGTTATACAAGATCACACACGATGTATTCTGAATGAACTGGACTTCACAGGTTATTTTTATTTGTGATGTAAACACCTTTAATGTCTAGCATTTTAATCAAAATCATTAGAGCCATTTTTATAAAATAAAAAATTTCGAATAATGCTCCATATAAAGGACAGCTTGATATTGGGGGATTTTCTTGGAAATCTTCGTGTCGCATCTTTGGAAGGTACTGAACCTAAATATGAATTTTGGTATTTATATGAGGTTTTGTTTTTTAGTTATGCTGTCCACAGGAACACACACATGGACCTTTTACTCAATTATTTTGATAAGGGGCCTCAAAACTTGTATTTTCTGTAAAATCTTGGTATCGAATTTTATGTACAATGCCTTATCTATCTACTAAGTATCGTAGAGAAAGTAAAAGGGTTTTATTTTTATTCAGGGGTTTCAAAACGTGTATTTGCTGTGAAATCATGGTATATAGTTTTTGGGTAAAACACAATACCTTCGTTATGTACTAGGTATGTGGTAGATAAGCAAAGGCATTTTGATTTTAGTCAGGGGCTTCAAAACGTGCATTTCCTGTGAAATCTCGGTATCGAATTTTTGGGTAGAATGCAATACCTTCTCTATCTACGATGTACGTCGAAGGGAAAGTAAAAGTGTTTTGATTTATTCATGGGGACCTCAAAACGTGTATTTCCTGTGAAAGCTCATACCGAGGTTTTGGTTGAGATACAATACCTTCTCTATCTACTATGTACGTGGAAGAGAAGGTAAAAGTGTTTTGTTTTTATTCAAGGGGCTTCAAAACGTGTATTTCTTGTGAAATCGCGGTATAATAATCATGGGTAGAATGCAATAGCTTCTGTATCTACTATGTACGTGGAAGAGAAAGTAAAAGTGTTTCGTTTTTATTCAAGGGGTTTCAAAACGTGTATTTCTTGTGAAATCTCGATATAGAATTTTTGGGTAGAAAGAAAAAGTAAAAGTGTTTCGTTTTTATTCATGGGGTTTCAAAACATGTATTTCTTGTGAAATTTTGGTATAGAATTTTTGGTTAGAATGCAATACCTTCTCTATGTACTATGTACATGGAAGTGAAAGTAAAAGTGTTTCGTTTTTATTCAAGGGGCTTCAAAAGGTGTATTTGTTGTGAAATCTTGATATAGAATTTTTTGTGTAGAAAGAGTAATTAAAAGTGTTTCGTTTTTATTCAAGGGGCTTCAATACGTGTATTTCTTGTGAAATCTCGATATAGAATTTTTGGGTAGAATGCAATACCTTCCCTATCTACTATGTACGTGGAAGAGAAACTAAAAGTGTTTCGTTGTTATTCAAGGGGCTTCAAAACGTGTATTTCTTGTGAAATCTTGGTATAGAACTTTTGGATGAAATACAATAGCTTCTGTACCTACTAGTATGTGGTATGGAAGGTAAAAAGGGTTTCTTTTGTTGATGCATTAATTTATTAAGTATGTAACACCTCTAGGTGGAAATAGTGTTCTCCTATAACTGCTATGTTGCTGCAGCTATGTTTCCCAAAGCCAAACCAAAATAACGACATGGGCGTGACAAGAGCGGGTTAAAAAAGAAAAAACGAGGAAGAGAAAACACCTTGCCGAGCTTCTCAGCTGCTAGAGTGTTAGCTTACTCCACCTTGTGTTTTTCCTCTTGTTACCATAGCAACACTGACGTCATATGTGACTTGGTAAATGTTAATGTGTCGAAATGCTTATTCCTACATTCCCTTTTTCACGCTATGGAAGTTTGTCTGAAGCAGCTGTAGTAAGGGTGCAATTTTATTTTTATTGCCTCTCTGATGGAAAGCCGAAGTAACTGATTCCTTCAAGCAAAAGTTGCATACGAAGCCAAACCCCCATCCCACCCTTTTGGTTCTCGACTGAACGAAAGAAAATGAGTTTTCAACTCCCAGGAAGCAGCCAGTATGTAACGCCGACTGTTATTGAAGGGAATGTAAACCCCGGAAGAAAATCAACAAGAGTTTCAGTCTTATGCACCAGAACATCAGGATTTATAGCCCCTGGCTGTGAAACAATAGTAAGTTCATGCAGCTGGAACATGTTCTGTATGCACTCCTGGCGTAGAATTCATATGACACAAGTTTGGCTTCTGTGTGTATTAAAGATATATCTGTCTTTTGCTAATGGAATTGAATTCAGAGTGGCTTAAGTGCTATGTAAGTTACTAGTCCTGAGTTTTAATGTGATCTCTAGAAACTTCATAATAACTCATGGTTATTATTTTATTCTTTAAATTACAACCTATTACGATGATACCGTTTCTAACTAGGATAATCCGCAATGTACTCGTGTTACTGCGTTTATTCTTCCCTCTCCGCTCTCTTCCCTCTAGCATTACCTCTCTTTCCCTACCACATTTATTCTCTCGTACTACTGGAAGAATTCTTCCCTCTCTCTCTCTCTCTCTCTCTCTCTCTGTCCCTCCCCCTGTATTATCCTCATTTACCTCGCATTCTTTCTCTCTCTTTGTGATAAGCGGATAAATGTTCTCTCCCCCCTCCAATGTCTTTCTTCC
Source organism: Deroplatys truncata (assembly GCA_030765065.1). NCBI lineage: Eukaryota > Metazoa > Arthropoda > Insecta > Mantodea > Mantidae > Deroplatys > Deroplatys truncata. The sequence continues at coordinate 165,515,365 of CM060980.1, forward strand.
CCTCTCACTCCTTCCCTCTTGTACTAACTGGATGAATTCTTCTCGGTCCCTCTCTTCCCTCTATTGTCTCCCTTTTCCCCTTACTCTTTCCCTCTTGTTGTGTTAATTGGAGAATTATTCTCTCTCTATCCCTCCCTCCCCTATTGTCTCTCTTTTCCTTTCACTCTTTCTTGTGTTAAATTAATAAGCTTCTCTCTCTGTTTCTTCCCATGTATTATCACTCATTATCTCTCACCCTTTCCTTCTCGTTGTGTTAATTGGGTGAATTCTTCTCTCTCTATTTCTCCCCCTCTATTGTCTCCCTCCCCTCTATTGTTTCCCTGTCCCTCTAACTCTTTCCTTATTATTGTGTTAATTGGATGAACTCTACTCTCTCCCCTCTGTTTTCTCCCTCTCCCTCTTACTCTTTCTCTCTTGTTATATTAAGTGGATGAGTTCTCTCTGTGCTCTCTTCACCTCTATTGTCTCCATTTCCCTCTCACTCTTTTCCTCTTGTGTTAATTGGATGAATTCTTTTCTCTCTTTCTCTCTCCTCCTCTATTGTCCTTCCCCTCTCACTTTTTAGTTCTTGTGTTAATTGGATGAATTCTCTCTCTGTGTTTCTCACCCTCTATTGGCTCCCTTTTTATCTCACTCTTTCCTTCCCGTTGTGTCATCATGCCTTACTCTTTAACTCAATGTTTCCTATAAAGAGGAGAGGGTAAAACATGCCAAAGTCTGTAAGAAACTGATGGCCAGATACATTCCTATCAACGTATAATACAATCTATTTATTGCTTGAAAATTCTCTATACATAAGCATAATGTTACTACAATCTCTGAATAAGGAGAGCTTCAGAATAAACTCAAACTGACGAACAAGGAGATCGTAAGGCAGTCAGAATAATAGCAACAAATCTGTTACATTATTATAATTCCCAATGGAAAGAAAAACAAAAGAATGTGTAACACTCACCACAACTCGAGATAACCCATCCGCCGGCGAATGCCTGACGCAACTTGATGCACCAGAACCAAAATCCATTACCAAACCAGCTAGCGACAGCATCGCCACGCAAAAGTTCCAGAACGAAAGCGAAACGAGGCACAGCCGACACCAGATTGGAGATAGGAAAATTAAAGTACCACAACGTTCGCATTTGGAGGAAAACTATGCAATTGTGATGAAATAAACATAATCGACATATTTGGATGAAATATTCTCTCTCCGTCTCTCTCCCTTTACTTTCTTCCTTTCCCTCTCGTTGTGCCAACTAAGGAATTAAGGTTACTAACACACTCCTATCAACAACAAATTGCTCTTTCAAGCCACATCTCACACATAACCGACCGGTCACAGTCTTCGTGAATTAAGACACTACAAAGTTTACTATTATAATATAAATCACTAATACGTTGACTACTTATAAACATCCCTTACTTCATAAGAGCTTAGGTGTGCTTTCAGATAAAATTAAAATATTCTATTGAGGATTAGATGATGACAGCGATGGTAATGATAATAATCTATATTTATGCTAATATTTTGAAGGCATAAATAAATTGTAATGTTTTTTATAATTCTAGCAGTTTTGCACATAATCATAGGCCATATAGAATTTCCAATCATTTTTAAAATGCTCATACTCATCTCGCACGATTTCTATACGATTCGGTTGTGATATTAATATCAAAATATGTATGGTATTTTACTGCTAATTGATAGATTTTTAATACTTCCAACCTAAAATTCTAAATGGGTAAGCTTAAAATGTTCTAAAATAAAACTTTTGGAGGGAGGAGAATTGCATAGCCTTTTGAATTCCACCAAATGTCCCTTTTTTGTTTTCAGGAGTATTTTTGTATTATTTAACAAAGCATAGTATACTTGGATTTAGCATCTCGCAAAAATGATAAGCTACCCTAAACTTTCAAAAATCTTACTGCCCCTGACATAAAAATCAGCACTCTTTGGTATACCTAGACAGAACGTTGTATACTATAGTGTAGCATCCAGTAAACTTATACAGGCTGGCTTGTAAATCTAAAAACAGCTACCTCTCATTTTCAACCCCTTGGCCATTATTTAACCTATATGCTCAAAATATCGTACAATCTGGCCAAAGTCATAGGTTACCTTGCAAGTTTCAGAAGCCACCAAATCTACATTTTTAATTATATAGACTTGTAAAGATTTAAAAATCACCCATATGCTTTATTTTCAACCCCATGCAGACATCACATTATTGGTTCAACAACCAGGGCAGAAATTTTCGCATTTTGCGCTACTCCAACTTTCAAACCCAAAAGACTAATTTGGACTAAAATGTGGATACTTCATTAACATTTTAGGCTACTTACGACATTAGAAAACCATCTCTGTCCTAATAATACACGTGAAATGTAATAGGAAATGAAATAAATGAAAGTTGGGGAATCTCATATTAGCAAAAACACTATTATGCACTAGCTCACTCATGTAGGTTGGCTTGCAAAATTCAAACTACAGACTGACATACATGCTACAAGATATACTGTTTATGTTCGTATTTTAAGATTACGAGAGAATAAGTTAATGTGCTAAAAGAGAGTGTTAAGCGAGTATTCATGGGTTTGAATTCGATAGAAATTTAAGTGCATTTTAAGTGCTTCTTAGAATGTTTAAATACAAGAATGCAACAGAAACAATGTTATGAACGCAAAGTGTACACCCGTGGACAAAAAATGAGTCATATCTTGAAAGTCAAGTATTTCAAAGTCCTACACGGCAAAGCACCTTGTTCACACCACACGCAATACAGGTAGCCGCTGCAGCAAGTTGTTGTATGCACTATTAAACATGCTACCTTCCATGTGTCTTCTCTGTAGCGTTGAGACAAAGCGCATGTTACTTCTGTGGTTAAGACAGCAGGTTTGCTTCTCATATGTAGCAAAAAAATTGTTTTTCTTCTGTTAATAATGTTCAATCAACATATAATGACTACTTATTTTCGATATACTCCATTTCATACACGACATTTATTGAAGTTTATAATTGTTAATAGGATGTAAAGTACGTGGCTTCAAAAATTTCATCATGGTCGCATATCTGTATCTTTTTTGGATATCAAAGAACGGTCTAGATGTGTTTTGGCAGCTTGACGATGCACTGAACGGTAATACTTCAGAATATTTTGATTCCTTCTATGACATAAGATATCCTATTGAATTCGTGCAGGATTCTGGGCATAAATTCAAGATGGGATGTTGCAACTTCTCATTCTCGTTACTACAGGGATTTAATTTTATCTATAACCTGAAAATGAGGACATTTATACGTCCACAGGGTTCATTATATCCCTATTAATTCTGTGTGTTTAAGTTTTAGAAGATAATAGCTTATTTGCATTCGTTTCTATAGTTATTTTAAACGAGTGTTTTAATACAATTGTGTTTTTGTGTGCATAGATGTGCCTAAATCCTAAAATGCTAATCTTATATCAATGCAATATTATCTTCTACTCATTCAGTTGTAGAATTAACAATATAAAAATAACAATAACTAATGCAAGATTTGCGTCGAGGAGCTTGTGAGCGCAAGCAATACTTTCTTAACCTCTCGGCCAACGAAACGTTTTCCCGTGTTGTTTTCAGCAGCTTATACCACCGTTATACGGTGAGCATTGCGCTCACGGGCAGCGGCCATTCTACAGTTTCTGCATGTGCGTCGTGAACACAGTTGTTAACGAAGGATGAACCTGGGGACGACTCATTTCTTTTGTCCACGGGTGTACAATTACGATGTTGTGTAAATATCGGCTTTAAAAATGGTCCTAGCTTCTAATTCTCGGGGTTTTGCTATAAACGCCCCTTTACATTAGGTTAAGTTATGAAACGGAGGGGGACACTTCGTTCACTACTCGTACACAGATCTATTGTGGCTACCCCCCTTAGGAGGAAGGGATGCAGTGAAGGAAACGCAGGAGGCTATAGGTCGCAGGCAGACAGGCCACAGAGACCGCAGAAACTGTTAAAGGTTCCAGGCTCGAACACCCGTCTCATTGCTGGAGCTGCTTAGAGAGCTCGATGAACGATCCGTCGATCAACCAGACCTCTAGTGTCCACGGGGAGTACCCTCACCCCGGCACCGCCACACACCACGCAACCTAGAACCGCACCTGAAAAATGAGAAAGAAACGTAACGAAAGTGAAATGATGGAAAGGAAATCGAGATAGATGATAAACCATCGCACCATTCGCCTATCGATCTGGGAAAACCACGAAAAACCCTTGGTCGACGGGAATCGAAACCGGACCTCCCTAATGCAAGCTGCACACGTTACCGAGGAGCATCTCGATCTGTCCCCTTTATATTAAATTCAGTGTCAGCAGTTCGGGGAACCATCAGCGTTTCTTACGAGCGCTCCCCTTGAAAGCGGTTTGACTTTTTCTGAAAGTCTAACTCACTGTTGGTGTCAAAGAAGATGTATTCCTTGTTGATATGCATCGCGGAGTATTGCCGTCGCATTATGGCTGGGGGTATGCAACCCTTGTACAACAGTGGAACAAAGGGGATGCGCAAAACCAATTTGAAATGGGGCGGTTCACGGTATTTGCCTCTGAAGGTGCAGATCCGTGTATAGAATATGAAATATGAGATCACTTGCATGGTGATGGTGTAACAGTATACGACGTTCGGTGCATTAGGATACCGCAGGATAGAAAACACCTACACCACGTTTGGTTATGAATGCAACGTACAGGCGATGTAGTAACTAAGCTCTACTCTCGCGCTGTGTACAGAAATGGTATACTGTAATGTAAGAGGTGAAAGGTAGTCAGTGCGACTCCGAGTGTCACTGGTTGCAACCCGAGGTTGACGTATCACGCGAGGATTGCATTCAAACTATCAACGTTTACACTGAAGTTACTATTTTTACTTTCTCTACAGCTTACCTATATAAAGCGGAGGAAGTATTCCATTCCATATAAAAATTCGATACCGAAACTTCACCGGAAATTCATGTTCTGAGCCTCTCTAAATTAAAAAAGAAAGGTTCATGTGGTATGTGAGTAAACAGCATAATTCACAAGCGAATATCAGTTAAATACCAAGGATGTTACAAAACGATTTTAAAGAAAATGCACCACTCTAAATTAGGCTTTACATGGAAACATATTCACCATTTTTGTTTATTTTTACTTTAATAAGTAGGAGAGGTATTGCATTGAGGCAGTATTTTTAACACTTAAATAATTTCAGTCTAATTATATAAATATAAATTCAATAACAGCCCGCCTTAAAGCAATAGAATGTGTATGCAACAATATATAAAAATGTATGTAACTGTCATTATATTAGTGTTTATATTAATATGTACATGTAGTAATGTTATGTGAATGTATTACGTAATTTAATAATGCAGGAGCTGTGAGAAATAGGTCAAAGTTGCTAACAATGAGATAAACTTGAGGCAATAATGATTTTAAAAGTTTAATAATGTTACTTGTGATTCTTGGAAGCAATAATGTAAATTTAGAGACAGTTTAAAAATAGACAATCAATAACCAAAAAACGCTTTAGTTAAATGAAGGTATTCTATTGGATCAGGAATAGCCAATCAGAGACTTGAAATGCAGAAATTTACAAGTTTAGGCGGTTGAAATCAATTCAGTTGCCTGCAGACAGTGTTTGTAACCGGATGCGAAATGCGTCATCGAGAGATTTAATACGTATTCGTGTGAGACGAAAAAATAAGTTCACGTGTTAAAAAGTACAAGTAATAAATAAAAGAATCTCACAGCTCTTTATCAGTGAAGTGATATTGAAATCGTGTCAAGCATTAACAAAAAGGAGTGAAGTAAAATTATAATCTGTGTAAGCCTACATTATTGTCGTATCACAACCCTGCCGAGACATCCATGTCTCTAAATTAAATACTGACGCAGCCGAGGCAAACATAAATATTAAATATTTAAAGAAACAGTTTAATTACAAAGTTAATATTTTTAAACTTAGGGCGAAGGCTACCGGAAAGCGGGTACTATACGTGTGGTTGCAACGAATTTCAAGTTCGTTTCCCCAGCAGTTGAAATGTAATACAACTTCTTCAATACAACTCCTACTTCAAATCGGCTTTTCCATGCGTGAAGCAAAAACCAACTGCAACCCAAAAATTATATACAGAGATTTCACCGCAAATACAACTTTAGAGGTGCCCTGAATCGAAAAAGACATTTTCAGAAAAAGGCCAATGTATGTGTTTGTGTGTCTGTGTTCGTGAACAGCACAACTCAAAAAGAAAAGTAGAATAACTATTAAACTTGGTATTTAGGTTCAGTATCTTTCAAAGATGCGACACGAACATTCACAATAAAATCTCCAAAGCCAAACTGCCCTTTACATGGAATACTTTTCAAAACTTTTTATTTTCTCAAAAACTGCTCTAGCGATTTTGACTAAAATATCATAGGTTTAAGATATTTTCATGGCAAATGAAATCTATACCTTAAATTTTCTGCGAACCTCTTTAAAAGTCCTCTTCATTCCGAATGAATTTTGCATAACTGATTAACCGTAGGAGATAGACAAAATTGGATCTCATTAAAACACATAATTTATGTCCAATACATTCTTTTGCCGAGTGAACCATTTCCGAGAATTCCTTGTTATGTGTTTTTAATTTTCGAATATTATACTTTTCTGAAATGATAATTCCTATTATTATTATTATTATTATTATTATTATTATTATTATTATTATTATTATTATTATTATTATTATTATTATTATTATGTCCTCGACATGCAAAGAGAATGGAATGCTCCACATAGCAACCAGCCTTTAAAAGCCTTGACTATCACTTAAGGTCTCCCGTATTCCTCTTGAACCTACAAGAAACTTAGCAATAAGTTTCTGCAAATATTTATCTCGATTAACATGAAGGGTAAGGAGCAGTAATGATTCCAATAATGTCTAGTAAATCTGTCTTCTTTGAGAGTAAAAGGTGTAATACATTTCAGTTTTACATTATATTCCCATCAAAAATATTTTTTCGTAGAGATATTGTGCAAAACATGATATTATTGAGTTATGTAGTATTTTAATATGACCATTATAAGTGGAGAAGACTAAAGCTATTGCTGAAATTATATATTCTAATAATAGTTTAGAATGGCACCTAAAACATGACGTCATTGCATGCGCGAAAAAGTAAACAGATACACGCACATCCTAACCGTTATACATACTCCATCTGTGAAGGCCAGTAGAATGCCTCCCAAAGCTGCGGGGACGACATAAATGGAAGCCAGGGTACGAGAAGTACACTCAAAATGTCCGCAGCACACACACCCATTTATTCAATACCCATAATCACAATTCAGAATCACGTTAAAACCCTTACATTACTTAACATCGGGTTTACAAGACCCGGGAGTAAAGTAGCATAAATCAGAAAAAACGAAACACATTAAAAGCTCCAGAACATTCCCTTTAAAACGTGCCCCAAACAAACAATAACTAATTAACACAAAATCTACTTCTCCATTTGTGTCCTACAAAATAATAAATAATTAAGAGAGACGATTACCGAAAAGTGAAACGACCAGGAAGACCGAAAGTGCAGGCACTTGCCCTAACAATGGATTCAAGAAAGAACTCTACGAGGTTATTTACTCGACGAGGCAGCATACAGGTGAAGGTACGAGGAAGGTGTAAGCGCGCTAAGCAGCCACTCTCCGTAGCTAACCTCGGTGTAAGACGGAGAGGCCCAAACAAACAGAAGACCAGGCAGCGTTCATATTGCACACAGAGACTTCTCCTGATGTAAGCGCTTAAGATAAATAAAAAAATGGCAAAACCGTTACCATATGCAACGAAATACAGACAAAGCTGTTGGATATGAAGATTGCACCCCTAGGCTACCGGGTCAACCTCTATGGAAAAGGTACATACGTCTGCACTATCCTGAGCAACAATCACCTGGAATGTTCAGATATGTGGTGGTGGTGAAATGTTCTGGAGATTTGTATTTAACATCATTGAATTTGGGTTTCCGAATAGTATTTGCCTGTTTTGATTTCCTGTGTTTTAAACATTTTCTGAAGAGTTTTATTGATGATATATGTACTTTGTTCATGATGGCGTTAATATATTTACTGAGATCAGAAAGTTTATTCGTTGAAGTTGTTTCTCCAAAAAGTCATGATCTGTTCTTAGGCGAAATAAAAAACTGCATGTAATCGAGGGCTATCCAATACAATAATAGATTTTAGCAGTGGAGGTTGTTAATACATCGGTTAACTGTTTTTTTTTTTTTTTTTACTTTCTCTACCACGTAGGTAGAGAAGTATGGAATTCCACCCAAAAATTAGACACCGAGATCTCACCAGAAGTACATTTTTTGAGGTTCCTGGATCCAAAAGAGCATATTTAGAAAAAGGTATGTGTGTGTGTGTCTGTGAATAGCATACCTCAGAAACGAAAAGCTAGATAAAAACCAAACCTGGTATTTAACTTCAGTACCCTTCAAGATACGACACGTATATTTTTAAGAAAATCCCCTATCCCAAGCTACCCTTTACGTGGAAAATTTTAATTTTCTAAAAATGGATAACGATTTTGATTAAAATACCATATACTAAAGATATTTACATTAAAAACAAAATGTATATCTTGAATTTTCTGGTAATAACCTTGGAAGCCCTTTTCATTCGGGAAGAATTTTGTATAAAATGTGTGACTGATAAACGTAAGCGATAGACGAAGACTTATTACACAAGAAATGTGAATTTATTTAAAACACAATTAATTTCCAATAACCTTTTTTGAGGAATCATCCATTTCCGATATATCCTTATTAATGGTTCGAATTATTCGAATTATTTGGTTTTTAATTGTTCCTCGCGATATCATGGAAAGATTCTGGAATTTTAAGGCCAGCGCATAGCCTCCAGTTTTAAAACATTTGATATCGCTATTCCCTATGTATTTATAGTGAAGTGTGTACTGCAGCTGTTTCTCGAAAGGTTTATCTGAATTAAAATGAAGTAAGTAGGAAAATAAACTTTATTATTGGGTATACAAATTATTCTTACTAAACTATAGAGGGTAGAGAAAGTCATGAGAATGTAACAGATCAGAATTTTAATTTCAGCATTTTGGATAAAATTATTTAGTGTGCTCTATAACTAATTTGATTAGAATGCAACAAAGTAGAACTTGCCTAAGGAAGTTTTATTAGAAGGCTTTGGCATCCAAACAGACTTGTTAAATGACAATTAAATAAACGATATATAAACAAGATCGTGTTGCTTTTCAATCTCCGTCTTCTGTTTGCTTAAGTGTTACGTACATAATAGCCATCTATGTATATTACTTGGAATAAAATGCAACCGCCTTTTGTTTCTATCACGCATTCTCCACGGTGTACATCGACTACTTGCTACTCCATGGCATTCTCTACGAAACCTCTGTAAATTCCATTTAGTCTTATAGTAATATATGAATGGGAAGTATCAGAAGATACTCGTATTTCATTACCCAAGTCCGTCAGAGAGAATAGGACCTCTCTACGGTGAACGAATTGTTAAAATCTACTTGCGTTTGTGACATTACCCTACATTCACACACATATGTTTTCTCCCTCTAAAATTTGTAGTAATATAGATATGGTATTTTAATAAACATAATTTGAGCCATTTTTGATAAAATAAAAATTGCGGGAGTTTAATTGTTGTTGCGGCGGTTGCACCACGTATGGGCGTCAATTTGAAGCCCTGTTGGGCCACATTATGGATGCCAAACTTGAAGCTGTTTTAGATCACGCACGTAATGGATGCCAATTTGCGGCAGATTGTTTCTAGGAGTGTTCGCCCCAAGTACGGTACAAACTTTCCGGTGGCCTTCGCCCCACGTTTAAGAATCAAGTTTTTATTTTAATGTTTATTTATTTATGTTTATATCTCGGCTTCGTTATTAGTAATTTGCAGAGCATGTGTCTATTAACAGGGCTGGTACGGCTAAACAATCAGGCTTACACAAATTATAATTGTATTTTCACTTTTTATTAATCCTTCACACGATAAAATAACACTTCACTGATATATGCTACTATAGAGCTGTGAGATTATTGTTAATTGCACTTTTAACATGTCAACTTTATATTATTCTCAACGCAATAAATTTTCATGTCTCACATACAATCACTGAACCCCTACCAAACCGAATTGCTTGGGTACGCTTTTTTGTAGCGTCTACTATTTTAATTTGTACATTTCTATTTATAAACTGTTTTAAATATTACATTATTACTGTGCCAAGAACTATTAGTAGCCTTTTTAAACTTTCTAATTTATTGTTGTCTCAAGGTTAACTCATTGTTAGCAACTTTCGGCTTTTTACTTTGTAATTCTGTTTGCTACGAAAAGCAGCTTGTTTCTATTCTCACAGCTCCTACATTGTTAAACTACGTAATACATTCACATAACATTTGTATACATCTACATAATAAAATAAACGTAATATAATGACTGTAATATAAACTTTATATGTTATGTTATACACATATTGCTTTAAGGCGGGCTGTTAATATATATTATATTATATAATTAGACTGATATCATTTAACCTATACTGCCTCAAAGGCATGGAACATTTACCATGTAACAGGTAGTTTGGGGTTGGAAATTTTCTTGAAAATATTCGTGTCGAATATTTGGAACTTAACTGAACTTAAAAACACAGTTTGGTGTTTATAGGAATTTTCGTTGAGAGTTATGCTCTTCACAAAACACACATACATACAAATACAGGATCTTTTTCTAATAATGCTTTTTAATTGAAGGGGGTCTCAAAACATGTATTCCATACATAACTCTACGAGTAAGTGGCGGAGAACGGGAAAGAGTAATTTTTATGCCCATAAGTGTGCAGTTTAAATAGACAACCATGTACTAGACTCCACAAGACTCGCGATTCCCGTTTTCTCCGCCAGTGACCTAGAACATTAAAGCATGAAAATGGATCTTACTTTTTTATAATTTTCTTTGTTGCATATTTTTACAACTGAATTATGATACACTGTACAGTTTCCATAGACTGAGTGTTATAATGGAAGCTTATTAGCATAAGTAATAGTGTGTTTAATTTGCTCGATAATTTCACTAATGGAGAGCGAAGCGAAGCGTAAGGAAAATCATCTAAAAGCATTGTACCGTGTAACACTGTTTCCTCAGTGCAATATTCAGTAAACAATTCAACTTAAAACACAAACTAGGTTTTTATTCGATTAAATTTAGTAATAATAATTTACTCAAGGGGAAAGATGAATGAACTGGTAGAGCTCTTAAAATAAAATTTTAACGCAAACACGAGAAGAGAGATACAGGTGAGTGATGGCTTAAAAACTGGTCACTATGCACGTGTTCCCGAAATGCCGTCCACTTTGTTCCTATACATAACTCAAATGACAATATCAGGTATGGTAAAATAAAATACAAACCATATTTTAAAAACGATCTGAGGTTTAGTGCTGGAATGCTGGAGAGAGCTATAGGATCGAATTTTACACCTAAAGAAAATGGTTTTAATCTCCAACAAATGACAGGAAATGAGAGTATTAGGATCGAAAACATGTCTCTGTCATTAAAAAAATGTGGGAACTGACGCGTCCACCAAAATAGTGAATGTGCCAGGCTCGGCGCCTCCACCAAAATGTCACGGTTTAATTTGTGGCTAGGCGGGCGTAGGCAAAGAATTAGATGTGAGAGCAAAAAGGTATGCCGTATTGTTTATTACAAAGGATAGAATATTATAAATTTAGGGCCACTAATTATAGGGAAGATCCCAACTGTAAAAGCGATTGTTGCAAGTGCTAGTCCAGCATTAGCTAAGGTTGATTAACAATTAAGATTACCCAACACAGAATACAGATAATTTACCCTTAGGAGTATGTTACCGTACTAGAGGCGTAGTTACGGGGGGGGGGGTCCAAAGTCTCTGCGGCATCTTGGCGAGCAGCACGGAGTTAGGAAAGTTCCTCGCAAGCCAAGAGTCCCAGATGGAGTAGAGAAAGCCGGGCGAGTTATCTACGCTATATAATATATAGTTTAAAGAATTTATACTCTTAATAAGTTCTAATAAATATTTAAGTTCGTGTAATTTAGTATACTTCCCAATAGCATATGTGGCAGTATATAACCGCACGCGGATCTGTGAACAGCATAATCGATAATAGATATGCCAAATAAATACTAAGCTCAGGATTAAAGCCCAGTATCTTCAAAAGAATGAGGCACAAAGACTTCTGAGAAAATTTACCCATCCGAAACTGTCCTTTACATATTAGCTTTTGATGTTCTCCAAACTGTCTCTAACGATTTTTATTAAAATAGGTACGTTTAAGGTAACAGCATGACAAAGTGCATATATTGAATTTTCTGCAAATAGCCTCTGAATTCCTCTTTATTCTTAACAGCTTTTGATTAATTTTGTGTAACTAATAAGCGGCAAGCCTGCATTCAAAACATTAACATTAAAAATAATGAAAAAAAGTCAGATCTGGCACGCACATTCATATGACCTTCTCCAACATCTGTTGCTTATTAATGAGTGTATAAACTATTCTTATTAAAGCTTCTTACTTTCACTATTATGTATAGTAAGTAGAGAAGGTATTGTATTTCACTCAAAAATTCGATACCGAGATTTCACCGGAAATACATGTTTTGAGCCCCCCTGAATCCAAATAAAGCATTTTTGGAAATATGTCCGTGTGTGTGTCTGTGTGCCTGTGAACACCATAACTCAAAAACGAAAAGTCGGATAAATAAAGCTTAGTATTTAGGTTCAATAACTTCCAAAAATGCAACAGGAAGATTATCAACAAAATCCCCCATCCCAAACTACTCTTACATGGAACCTTTTTCGAACATTTTAAATTTCTAAAAATATGGCAATCACTATTTTGATTAAAATTCCGTATGTTAAAAACATTTACTTGAAAAATAAAATGTATATCTTGAATTTCCTGGGAATAAGCTGTCAAGTACTTTTATTCGAAAGGAATTTTGTATCATCTTGTATAATTGGTAAACCTTAAACGATAGACGAAAACGTACTAGACAAAAAATGTAGATCTCTTTAAAACCACAATTAATTTCAAATACTTTTTTGTAGCATAAGACGTTTCTGAGATAGTGTTTATTAAATGTTCAATTTCATAATTTCTTGGCCATTCTCTTAATGATTTTTAAACATTAGTTGTTTCTCACAGTTGCATGGAAACACTATGGAATTTTAAGGCCAGCGTATAGCGCCCTGCTCTTAAACATTTGACTATCGCAGTTTCCTTTGTATCTATAACGAAATGTGTAATGTAGCTATTTGTGCAAACATTTAGTGAATTAAAAATAGTAAATAGAAAAATACGCTTGAGTAAGGACAACTTGTATACGCATTAATAAACGATACAGAGTACCAAAGTGCATGTGAATGTATCACATCAGATTTTTTATATATACTACGTTTTAATCCAAATCCATTCTGCAAATGTTTATCTCAAATGACATGAAGTTTATAGAAGAATAGATTTTGTGGGAATCATTTGCAGAGGAGTGGCTAGACGAAGTTATATGAGTGTAATAATTGTTTTTTCTTCCGTAGGGTTTCCAAATTTATCTGACTACACTAGTTTTCACCAGTCCTTATCACTTCTCTGATTGAAACAAATTCGGAAAAGCAAATGAAGCAATGAATGGGTTCTGAATGATTCCTGCTGCGATTAGTGTAAATAAGTACAGGTGAACTAGCCCTATATAATATTGCTAGAAACTCAATGAAGGGGTGTGAAATGAAACACCTGTATAGATAAGGTACCAAACTGTGTTACAGACATGTTTCACTTGGATTAACAGGAACTTCAGGAATCGTTCCCTCAAAAAGAACGCGCTTCTCCACTTCTAAGTGTGAAAAATGAAACTTTCTGTACAGCCCTTCACTGAACACAACCATTAAGTTTCCGATAACAGCATTGCATCGTCATTAACAATAAGCAAAACTTCAGTCCTTTGAATATCGAAACAAAAGAACCTCAAATCGCAGCTTGGAAGCCCTTAGCAAAAGTTTTTATAACACAGATGCTCTAATGCCAGGAAACTTGTTATAATTTGAGGCTTGAAAGTTCAAAACAGTGATTAAGAAACATGCGATGCAAAAATAGAATTGTTTTCTTCGAAGGCACTAGCATTTCATGCACCAACAGAGAAGCTTTGACGGACTAAATCGAAGTTGAGAAATATGTACTATTAGAAAACAAAAGTTGGGCTTCATCTATTGCTACTAGTAGAATTTGCTCATTTGTGGCAGATATAACAGTAGACATGACGAGGAATGTCTACTTATTATTATTATTATTATTATTATTATTATTATTATTATTATTATTATTATTATTATTAAGTTTAAAGACGGGTTCCAATAGAGGAATATTTGCGCCACCTTGGGAAAGGTCAGAATTCCATTACGAGTAACGAAATGGCACTTTTCTCAGCAGTTACGCAAGAAATTTTTTAATCGACGGCCTGTAATACGTGAACTCTTATAGCATCCATAGTACATAGTCACTCTTTATGATATTACTCGGCGGCGCAGGTAAACAATGAAATATGTGTATTTAAAATAAAATAATTCCTGTTCATTCTAATTGTAATATTCTAATAAATTATGTTCATTTCCTTTGTTTTAATATAGGTTGCTTTCACGTCACGAAAATCACTAAATAAAATTCAATAGTGCTGTCATCTGTTGCACTGCTCGCAAATACGCTCAAGTTCCTGTCATCGGATCAGAATTTAATTACAAACAATTAACATTATAAGTATTTTTCTTGTATTAACTCATATTCTTGAAGCTATGGGGTGCATTACCAGAAACACTCGTAAGTAATTAAGATGCTCGTATGAAAATTATCAAACTCGCTACCACTATTCATAAACATACTTGCCTTTCAATTATTACCATTGTAGTTTTGTTGCATAATATACTATTGTTCCATGATTTGAGTAAATCTCGTTACTATTATTAAATGTTGAAGTTGAAGCAGATATTCCGTTCATTACATAAAAACAAAACTATTTTTGTGGGAGTTTAGTTTGGGAGTCCTTCAGGAAACCTAATTCAAACTATGATAGTTTCTTGAAAAATAGTTCTAGAAGTCTTTTGCTAGAAATTTCATAACACGCGCGAAGGCAAAAGAAAGAGAACTTCCATTATAATATAGCCAAGGACATTAAGTCTATTAAACGAAAATGATGACAGGAATATTTATTTCCTGGTAATGTTTTGGCTTGTGAGAAGAGGAATATACATAAATATTCAGTAATAGTTCATTACAGTCTAGATATTCATCTCACAAATCGTTGTCCTCCACAAAATCCCTTAAATATGTAATAAATTGAGGCAGTGTTTTTAACACTTGAATGATTTCAGTCCAATTATATAATATATATATTCAATAACAGCCCGCCTTAAAGCAATATGTGTATATAAAAAGTATATATTACAGTCACTGTATATGTTTATATTATTGTATACATGTAATAACTTTATGTGAATGTATTACGTAAATTTAATAATGTAGGATATGAGAGAAATAGGTCAAAAATTGCTAACAATGAGGTAACAATCAGGTAACCTTGAGGCAATAATGAATTTGAAAGTTTAACAATACTACTGGTAATTCTTGGAGCGACAATAATGTAATTTTTGTGACAGTTCATAAAATAGCCAATCAACAACCAGAAAAGGCTTTAGCTAAATGAAGGTATTCAATTGGATAAGATTAGCCAATCAGAAACTGAAATATAGCTAAATTCACAAATCTAGAAGTCAGTTGGTTATAGACAGTGTTCCTAACCGGACGCGAGATGTGTCCTCGAGAAATTTAATACGTATTCGTGTGAGACGAAAATAGTTTTACGTGTTAAAAAGTGTAAGTATTTAATAAAAAAACAAATCTCATAGCTCTCTCTCTATATCAGTGAAGTGTTATTTAAATCATGTCAATCATTAATAAATGGAGTGAAGAAAAACCTAATATCTGTGTATGCCTACATTCTTCTGTCGCACCATTCCCTGCTAAGACATTCATGTCTCTAAAGATAAATACTGACGCAGTCGAAGCAAACATTAATATATAATATTTAAAGAAACAGTCAAAATTACAATATCAATATTTTTTAAACATTTGGGCAAAGGCCAGCGGAAAGTACATTTAGGGCGAAGGCTACCGGAAACTTTTTACCATACGTGCGATTGCAACTACATCAAGCTCGGCTCTACAACAGTCGAAATACAATACAACTCCTACTTCAAATTGGCATTCCATACGTGAAGCAACAATCTTTCTCAAAATAGAGAAAATATTTGTGTGTGTTAATTTCAAACACCACTCAACGGATTTTTATAATTCTTTCTAATTGAAAAGCCCAAGTTTATCTACAACACCTTCTAATTTCAATTCATGAACTCTAGAAGACTTAAAAAAATTACATAGTCCTTGTACTTGATTACGAAACATATTGGTGTTATTACAGAACATACTTGCGAAGAAGGCGTTGTTTTTTATTTGAGAATGCCGTAGAGTACAAAATAATTGTTTTACTCCACAGAATGTGCATGTAAAAATAAGACAAATGCCGTGGATATTTCATTCTACACTACCGAAGTTAATTAAACTGGAAGTACACAAGAAATAAAGATAAACTTCCTTACTTGAGGGTTATTAAAATATTTTGGCATTGGTAACGCAGTGATGTAAACAAATTACGTTAATTAATTTCTCTATTACCAATAGTAAGTAAGGCAAGTATTGCATTCCAACCAAAAATTCGATACTGAGGTTTCACTGCAAATACATGTTTTGAGGTGCCCTGAATCCAAATAAGCATTTTTTGGAAACCTGTTCATACGTGTGTGTGTGTCTGTGGACAGCATAACTGATAAACGACGAGTCGGATAAATACTAAACTTCGTATTTAGGTTCACTATTTCCAATTCCCCCACATCAAACTACCACTTACATAGATGATTTTTATTTTCTAAAAAAAGGTTCTAAAATTTTTTATTTAAATACCATATATTAAAGATATTAGCACTACAGATAAAATATAAATATTGAATTTTCTGGGAATATCTTGTGAAGCTTCCTTCATTGAAAGGATTTTTTTTAAAATCCTGTTTAACCGGTAAACGTTAAGTGATAGACGAAAACTACTACGCAAAAATGTACACATCTTTAAATCATTCATTCTTTAAGTCCTGTAAATGTTCAGTTGATTCTCGCGTTTCTATTGAAACAGTAACGAATTTTAAGGCCAGCATATATCGTCCAGTTCTTAAACGTTTGACTATCGCTGTTCTCTTTGTACACACAGCGAAATCTGTAATACAGTTATTATTTCAAAGGTTTTTTTGGATTAAAATGTAGTAGAAAGAGAAATAAGCTTTATTAAGAACAGTTTGTATAACCACTAATAAACGATAGTGGCTAGAGAATGTCATGTGTATGTATCACATTAGATTTTTGTAAATGGCACCTAAACATTGTTACACACACACAATTTAAAAATCTTAGTTTTTGTTGTAAGGTTCATAAATTTCGTAAAATTAGCAGAAGATTTTCGCATATAATTTCATATTGGTACGTATTTAATGTCAAACAGTTTTATAATACGAGCCATGTTTACAGCATCACACAAAGGTAGCGGGAAATCATTAAATTCTTTGTGCTAATCATTACAATATAGCGGTCTCAAAAGATCTGCTGGTGAATGTAATAAGGTTGCTTGTAGATTCCTACCACGTCCTTCATCCGCTGTAAAAACATTTTCGTGCCAAATTGTTTTCCTTCCAACGCTCCGAATATTTTAAGATGAATTCGGATTCAATAACATTCCTGTTATGAACTGCCAGTGTCTTATTATCCTTGTTTCATTCGGATGAAAACTTATGCAGAAAGCGTAATATGTAAGACTCTCTAGGAATGTCGCATAAAGAAGCCAAGATTATGGAAATTAGTGGCAGTTAGACGTTCTAATGCTGGAAAAGGATGGCAGAATGATGCAATTAGTGGACCTTTGGTCTTCCGTCTTGCTATGCAAATTTCTCAGAGATATTCTGGCTTATTGTCATATGACACGATTCAGAAGAAGGACGTAATACTGCACTCCGTTGTTTTACTTTGTCTTCTTTACAGAATTGAGCAGAAATCCTCTACCTCATAATAGCTCTTGAAAGTGTGTATGATTGCATATTGACATGAACTTTGATGTATAATGCAATATAAAGCTTAAACACATATTATACTCCCACATAGCTAATTTCAACAGAACATAAAATCTGATGTGTTACACATCTTTACTCTTGTACAAACTATTTTTAAATACGCTTATTCTCCATATGCTTCATGTTAATCGAGATGTTAATCTTATTGCTAATTTTCTTGTAAATGCAAGGGGAATTAGTAGGCTTTAAGCGATAGTCAAATGTTTTAAGAGCTGGTTGCTATGTGGAGTATTCCATTCTCTTTGTATGTCCAGGACATAAAAAAAATGTATAACGACTTTGGGAAAAAGTATAAGTATTGGAAAATTTAAGGGAATAACAAGAAATATCTCGAAAATGGTTCACTCAACAAAAAAAATGACATAAATTGTGTATTTAAACGCAATCTGCATTTTTTGTGTAGTAAAATTTTGTCTCTCTCTTACGGTTTACCAGTTATGCAAAAGTCGTTCACAATGAAGAACACTTTTGGAGACATTCCCAGAAAATTCGAGATATACATTTCATTTGTCATAAAAATACCTTAAGCGTATGATATTTTAATAAAAATCGTTAGAGCCATTTTTGAGGAAATTAAAATTTTCAAAAATGTTCCAGTAAATGGTAATCTGGGGTGGGGGAATTTTCTTGAAAACCTTCGTGTCGCATCTCTGGAAGATACTGAACATAAATATCAAGTTTGGTGTTTATCCGACTGTTTGTTTCTGAGTTATGCTGTTCACAGACACACACACAAACACATACACACTCACACACACGGACATGTTTCCAAAAATGCTTTTTTACTTTCTCTACTACGTACAGTAAGTAGGGGAAGTATTGTATTCCACCCAAAAATTCGATACCGAGATTTCACCGGAAGTTCATGTTTTGAGACACCCTGAATCCAAAAAAAAGCATTTTTTGAAACATGTGTGTGTTTTTGTGTCTGTGTGTGTGTGTCTGTCTGTCTGTCTGTCTGTGAACAGCATAACTCAGAAACGAACAGTCGGATAAACACCAAACTTGGTATTTAGGTTCAGTATCTTCCAGAGATGCGACACGAAGGCTTTCAAGAAAATTTCCCCATCCCAGATTACCCTTTACATGGAACATCTTTCGAAAATTTTAATTTTCTCAAAAATGGCTGTAACGATTTTGATTAAAATATTGTATGTTTAAGATATTTTCATGACGAATAATATGTATATCTTGAATTTTCTGGGAATGTCTCCAAAAGTATTCTTCATTGTGAACGACTTTTGGTAAACTGGTAAACCATAAAAGTTCACTACACAAAAAATGTGAGTGTAACACATCAGATTTTTCTATACTGCCCTTGTAAATATATTTTCCCCTTACATCTACAAGAAAATTAGCAATAAGATAGTCTTTTCTCGATTAACATGAAGTAGATGGAGAATAAGCGTTTGTAAAAATAGTTTGTACAAGAGTAGAGAAAGTCATGTGAGTGTAACACATCAGATTTTTTGTATTCAGGTGCCTCAAAACATATATTTCCGTTGAAATCTCGGTATTTAATTTTTGGGTGGAATGCAATACTTCCCCTACTTACTATACGTACCTAGTAAAAATAGTATGTTAGATTCACATAACATTCTCTACCCCTTATCGTCTACTAGTATGTACAAAACTTACTCCTACAGAAGTTTATTTCTTTTTAATCGGGATAAACGTTTGCAGAAATAGCTGTATTACACATTTTGTTATATATACAAAACGAATAGTGATGGTCAAATGTTTTAAAACCTGGATGTATACGCTGGTCCTAAAATTCCATAAGCGAAATCGCGAGAAACAATAGAGACGAAGGTTAAAAAGAAGACAATGTATTGAAAGTTTTGAATCATCAATACCGATATGTCGAAATCGCTGATGTCACAAAACAGTTATTGAGAATAAATTGTGTTTTTTACTTTCTCTACTACGTATAATATTAAGTATGGGAAGTATTGCATTCTATCCAAAAATTCGACATCGAGATTTCACCGTAAATACATGCTTTGAGACTCCCAGAATAAAAAAAGAAGATTTTTAGAAAAAGGTGCGTGTAGGTGTCCGAGTGCCTGTGAATACGATAACTCAAAAACGGAATGTCGGATAAATACCAAATTGGTATTCTGGTTTAGTATCTTTCAAACATGCGACACACAATTTTCAAGAAAATACCCCATCCCAGACTACCGTTTTCATGGAAAATGTTTAAAAAATTTTGATTTTTTTTAAAAAAATATCACATGTTTAAGATACTTTCATGGCAAATGAAATGTAAGTCATGACATTTCTGGGAATGTGCCCAAAAGTTCTCTTCATTCTAAATGAATTTTGCATAACCGTTAAATCGTAAGAGACATAAATTTTGCTACACAAAAAATGTAGATCTGGTTAAAACACGCATTTGCATTTTTTTCTTCTTTTTTTGGTGGAGTGCATCATTTCCGAGATATTCCTTGTTATTAGTTTGAATTTTACAATACTTATAGTTTTTCTCAATTCGGAATTCGTTATTCGTTTTACCCTTCCACTTAGCAGTATGCGTAAGTATTTATCTCGATGTATATGGAGAATAAGCATTTGTAAAAAAGCTTTAAAAGAGTAGAGAAATGTATGTGAGTGTAATACATCAGATTTTTTGTATGTGGTATGTTTTTATCTATCGCTTGATGTTTACGAGTTATACAAGATAATATAAAATCCCTTCCGAATGAAGGGGTTCTCACAGACTATTCCATGAAAATTCATGATATACCTACGTTATTATTTGCCATGTAAATATATATGTAGTGGGTATTTTAACCAAATCGTTAGAACTATCCTTTAAAAAAATCCAAATTCTGAATAATGTTACACATAAAGGTAAGAATCTTCGTGTCGCATCTTTGGTACCTAAATATCAATTGTGGCATTTATCCGAGTTTCTTTATTGTGTTATACTGTTCACACACAAACGCGCGCGCAGACCTTTTTATAAACATTGTTTTTTGGAATTAATTGTTCTTTCACACAAGCCGTGTGTTGGACACGGTTGGAAAGGTAGAATCAGATGACTGAAAAATTCAATGCCATAGCCGGGATTTGATTTCCGTCCGGTTGCTCTAACCACTGAGCTACCATGGCAACATGCCGACACAACATTAAATTCTCCAACTGATTCGCATTTTTCCCGGTAAACCACAAGGAGATCTCAAATTGTATAGAGATGATATACCCCAATAGCGACTTACATTCATTGTAAGTACTTTTAAGTCCCGGGCTTTAAAGTTAATCTCGTGTCGACATGTTGCCATGGTAGCTCAGTGATTAGAGCAACCCGACGGAGACCGGAAGATCCGTGGTTCAAATCTGATTCTATCTGGTTGTAACTATAAAGCCCGGGGTTTAAAGTACTTACAAAGAATGTAAGTCGCTATTGGGGGATGACATCTCAATACAATTTGAGATCTCCTTGTGGTTTACCGGGAAAAATGCGAATCAGTTGTGGAATTTAATGACGTGCCGGCATGTTGCCATGGTAGCTCAGTGGTTAAAGCAACCGGACGGAGACCGGGAGATCCGTGGTTCACAATCCCAGCTATGGCATTATTTTTTAGGTTCAGGGGACCTCAAAACATATATTTGCGATGAAATCTCAACATCGGTTTTTTAGGTGGAAAACAATACTTCCCCTGCTTGCTATACATAGCACAGAGAGAAAAAACTAGCCACAGCAGCAGTTTTCAGAGCAGAATAATACCTACGCGCTAAATGTATTGATTGTGCGTTAACTAACATATTCATTCAGTAAACATAAGTGTAGAACCATCTTGTTGAGAGCTGTGTGCCTCTTAATTTAGTAATTACATTCGTACATGTAGTATTAACTTAAGTACCTGCGCGTATTCGCAGGTAGGTACAAATTAGCGTTAGAGTGGGAGTTCCCGCGAGAGATGCCACCACTCTCTCCCACCTCCTTCCTCCAGAGCTTCTTGAGGTTACATCGCCGATTGCAGGAATGTAAATTCCCGATTCCCTAGGGTTGCCTCTGTGTTACTAGGACAGATTCCGCCAGGACCTACATATCACTCCAGATTACAAGGCGGTCCGTGTTCTGAACTCCTACAGCTTGTAATTACAAGAGAAAAACTGGAATCCGTTTTAAAATGTTCCTAGTCACGCTACGGAGTACCAGGTAATTTTATGCGAGGTTTCCTGTGTTTACATAGGGGTTATTTTGTCGCCAGTATACGCGTGACGATATGCTCGTGTGTGGCAGGGAAGTTATACCTCCTGCAATATACATTAAAATAGTTATTCTCAGCCTTGTTTCAGTGAACAGACGAATAAAAGATAACGCTTATTTTCATGTTCAAGAAAAAGGATGTTAACACGCAAGACAATGAGACAACCTGAAACCAAAATTATGGGTGTCTTTATGTGAAGGGAGAGAAAGAGAGAGAATCTGATTCATTATACATATGTGGTTTTACATACTAAATACCCTTTATTACCTTCTTTAGGAACACAGAACCACTCCAACCAAAAATATCTGATGTGTTGCACTAACATGACTTTCTCTACTCTTGTACAAACTATTTTTACAAACGCTTATTCTCCATATGCTTCATGTTAATCGAGATGTTAGTCGTATTGCTAATTTTCTTGTAGATGCAAGGGGAATTGATAGGCTTTAAGCGATAGTCAAATATTTTAAGAGCTGGTTTCTATGTGGATTATTCCATTCTCTTTGCATTACCAAGACAAAAAAAATGAATAACGAATTTCCATTTGAGAAAATGTATAAGTATTGGAAAATTTAAGGGAATAACAAGCAATACCTCGAAAATGGTTCACTCAACAAAAAAAATTGTATATGACATAAATTGTGTATTTTAACGCGATCTACATTTTTGTGCAGTACGATTTTGTCTATCTCTTATGGTTTATTGGTTATTCAAAAGTCGTTCACAATGAGGAATACTCTTGGAAAAATTGCCAAAAAATTCGAAATATACATTTCATTTGTCATCAAAATATCTTAAACATATGATATTTTAACCAAAATCGTTAGAGCCATTTTTGTGAAAATTAAAATTTTCGAAAAATGTTACATGTAAAGGGTAATCTGGGGTGGGGTTACTTTCTTGTAAACCTTCGTGTCGCATCTCTGGAAGATACTGAACCTAAATACAAAGTTTGGTGTTTATCCGACTGTTCGTTTCTGAGTTATGCTGTTCACAGACTGACAGACACACACACGAACATGTTTACAAAAATGATTATTTTTGGATTCAGGGGGTCTCAAAACATGCATTTCCGGTTAAATCTCGGTATCGAATTTTTGGGTGGAATGCAATACTTCCCCTACTTACTATACGTAGCACAGAAAGTAAAAATGAATAACGAATTCCCATTTGAGAATATAAGTATTGAAAAATTTAAGGGAATAACAAGCAATATCTCGAAAATTGTTTACTCAACAACAAAATGTAAATGACATAAACTGTGTATTTTAAAGCGATATAGATATTTTGTGTAGTAAAATTTTGTCTATCTCTTATGGTTTATCAGTTATGCCAAAGTCGTTCACATTGAACAACACTTTTGGAGACATTCCCAGAAAATTCGAGATATACATTTTATTTGTCATGAAAATATCTTAAATATATGATATTTTAATCAAAATTTTCGAAAAATGTTCCATGTAAAGGGTAGTCTGGGGAGTGGGGGATTTTCTTGAAAACCTTCATGTCGCATCTCTGGAAGATACTGAACCTAAATACCAAGTTTGGTGTTTATCCGACGGTTCGTTTCTGGTTTAATGCTGTTCACAGATAGACACACATACACAGACACATAGACACACACTCACGCACACTGACACACAAAATAAACAATTTTATAAATTTCAAATTATATTGAATTGCACAAAAATAATCTTTAGTGTAAAAGAAAATCTTAACTTTAAGTTTAATTTGTCTAATAATTATCTTTCTAAAGATATTAGTTTTTCGTTAAATTCATATGAAAATTTAATAAATCCTAATATTGTAACTGTGATTCTTACACGGACACGTTTCCAAAATATAAAATGTATTTCCGATGAAATCTCGGTATCGAATTTTTGGGTGGAATACAATACTTCCCCTACTTACTATACGTAATAGAGAAAGTAAAAATAGATAGCAAAGTTTCACGAGAATACATATTCTTGGGATTTATAGAAAAACGTTCATGTATGTGTTTGTGAACAAAACGAAAACTTCGATACATACCAAATTTGGTATTTAAGTTCAGTGTCTTCCAAAGATGTAACACGAAAATTTTAAGCAAATCTCCCACCTAAGCTACTCTTTGCATGCAATATCTTTCAAGTTTTTTATTTTCTCAAACATTTCTCCAACGATTTTGTTTAAAATGTTCGGGATAATTACATGATGCATAAAACGTATATCTTGAACATTTTTGGAATATCTGTGAAGTCCGCTTCGTTCGGAAGTAATTTTATATAATATTTGTATAACTAGTATACGTTAAACGATAGATGAACACCTACTACACAAAACATATCTCTTTAAAACAAACAATGTATTCCAAATAACATTTTTGTGGCATAAGCCACATTATTTTCTACTAATGTTTGGACTGAATCAATACCTTTGTTATATTTTCTAAGTCCTGTCGACATTCAGTTGTGTCTTGTGATTGCATGGAAAAAATAAAGAATTTTAAGAGCATCATATAGCGTCCAGTTCTCCTCTGAATATTGCTTCTCATATATAGGGCGGACAATTTAAGTTGAGCCTGTACAATATCTCCAAAACTATACGTTGTAGACAGAAATGTCTTTGTTAAAAGTTGGTTGATATCATGTGGGAAAGTAAATACCATTAGTCCTGTTTTGTTTGAAGGACGTTATGATGGTTCATTATAGGGTCGATTTAATTTTTTTATTGAGAACCTATATTGTGCATGTTTTTTTCTCATTCCTCATAAAAATCCAAGTAACTTTTGTATAAAGCACCTTACAACTGTTTTTACCAACGTAAAACTGTTGGTTCCCAATTACGATACGTAACTTGACCCTCAAATGACCATTCATTGCACTCTTCGTACACAGCCATTCAGAATTTCCCTTGTTATTTACGTTGGTGTATGAACAATTGCAAAGTGCATTATACAAATGTTGTTTAGATTTTCGTAACTGCAGGAACACTGGCACATTATTTTGAAAGCATACCGTAGCATGAAGAAAAGGCTGGCCGGAATGCAGTGCAAGTTAGCACATTAATAAACGAGCACAGACGTGCGATGGGAACGAAAAAGCCACACAGCTAGAAATAGGACGGTGTGCAGTTTGCGACATGATTGACGGTTTGGTATATCGACCAGTCCGTTTCGATGATAACTGCCAAGTGACCAGAAACTTCAGTGCAAGAACGTCATATTACACTCACATACCGAAATTTAAGTAGAGCATATGCTTTGGCTTATGTTAATATCGTCACTGAGTATCGTCAAGATCTAATTTTCAAACATTTCACAGCTAGAATTATCCAACATACTTCGTTTATCTCTAATATAGAGAAATGAAAGTTACTGAAAACAAAGTCTGATGTGATGCATTTACATGACTTCTCTACCCATTCTAATATTTTTATAATCAACTGTCTCTACAAAAATAGAATCAGAAAGAAAAATTCAATGCCATAGCCCGTTTTAAGTCATGGATGTTCGGCTTAACGTGCCGCTGCTCTAATTAGCTGAGCTACCGTAGCAACTTGCCTGTGCGACATTAAATTTCCCAAAAGATTCACATTTGTTCCGGTAAACTACAAGGCATTCCAAAATTCATTTTGAGATAACATACCCCAATGGCAATTCCGTACCTAAGATTTGTAAGATCCGGCCTTCATAGTTGAATAGCAGTATTTTTCAGTAGCGTCTCTAATTGAACATAAAAAGAGTGAATAAATAAGAATAGAACTAGGAGTAAACGGAGTGCTAGATCGTACAGAGAATTGCCATAAGAGTTGGAAAGCAAATTAAGATAGAACGGATGCAAAGCGAATAACTAAGATTCTAATCATAAAGCACGAGAAAAATGAATTTTAGGTCTTCCAAAGTTAAGGTAGAGTAAACGATTTTAAATGGGGATGAAACGGGTCTGAGGTTCAAAACGTGTGGATGATAATGACATTCTTCTATGGGGAATTTAATATAAAGTAGTCATTATGAAACTAAACAAAGGATGTCTGAGAAATAGTTAATGTCATAAACACCACGCTATTTTTTAAAAAAAAATGTGTATTTATTTTAAACAGAACCACGCTTTTTTGAGTACTTTATTATCTACCTACAATGGTTTACCAGTTATACAAAATTATATAAAATTCCTTCGGAATTAAGAGAATTTCACAGGCCATTTCTAGAAAATTCAAGATATACACTTAATTTTTCATAGAAAAAATAAATAGAAAGATAATTGTAATATAAGATATTGTATAGGTTATATAACAGAGACACCTCTGCAACCAACATAGATCTATTGTGGCTACTACCATCCAAGAGTAAGAGATGAAGTGAAGGAACCACAGGAGGCTACAGGCCTCAGGCAGACAGGCCACAGAGACACGCGCAAGTCCCTAACAGTTCCAGACCCAAAGCTGAAGTTGCCTAGAGAGGGCAATGAAAGACCTGTCGGCCAAGCAGCCCTTTAGTGTCCATGGGGAGTACTCATTGCTTTGAACAAGCATCCCTGCCAATTCGCTACGAGACCCAGAGGCACATTTAAAAGATGGGAAGGAAATCGTGGTAGATGAGCAAACACACTATCATTCGCCTACCGACGAGGGAAAACCATGAAAACCGCAAGGTCAGAGTGGGTGGTCAAAGGGAATCGAACCCGAGGCCTCCTGAATGCGGGTCTCACACTACACACACACACAAACACACACACACACACACTGACCTTTTTCTAAAAATGCTAGTTTTTTTTTAATCAGGGATCTCAAACGTGTTTTCAGTGAAATCTTAATATCGAATTTTTGAGTGGAATGCAATACCTCCTCTACCTACCAGGCACGTGGTAGAGAAAGTAAAAATGTTGTAGCCATGTATGCTCCTCCCCCTAAGGACTGATCTTGCTGTTAATGGTAATAATAAGCTTCCATTACGGGAATACTGTTTCATGAATTAGCTTGGCGACCTCCATGAACGCGATTTAGCTTATTTTGTGGATATATCACGAGAAAGGGAGAGGTGTATGAATCTAATTAGGCAATCGTTACAAGTGACACGCCACAGACGCACTGCCCTTCAATAACGACATCACAGCGGAGCGCACAGGCCTTCTCTCTAGAGGTCACTTGCGCACACAATAGGGGATTCGTCTAACAATAGGTCAATAGATTGTTGACAGACCTTCCATTTAGGTTCCATTCAAATCAAGCACCATGGCAACGCTGTATGAACATACAGGCAACGCACCTTCAAATTATTTAGCAGGTTTCAAAATTTAAATAGTAAAACTCGTATGCGTAGCTGTGGCGCAATGCGTTATGAAGCTTTTGGAGAGATGAGGGTGCAGCATTGTGAAGCCAAACACTCAATCCCTCACGGGGAGAACGATCTGAACTTACCCTTTCTAGCCCAGTGCTACCACGTGGCATCGTTATCTATATTCGTGGTTGGAAGTTCGATAAAAATCGTGATTTTTAAGGTTAACTTTCAAAAACTCTCTATCTTTGAGATATATTTCTTTAAATATTATATTAGCGCAGTTAAAATAAAAAAAATAAAATCAATTTCCTTTGTTTTCTTTTTTAATATAAATTTGAAGCCTGTGTGATGACATTCAGATATGGCAATCGCCGTTTATTTTACGTGGGTCCATCCCATCCTTTCCCACAGACTTGGTAACACAGCAGAAAGGACTCAAAATGCTGGCTAGTGATGTACATTGCTGAGCTACATTAAGGATGCTCTAGGACACAGGTATCCACCATGCACCTTCAGATTTCGAAAGTTTGTTTTAGCCCAAAATGAATTTGATAGGAAAGGTTAAGGCTTTGAAAAAAAGCCATAAATTCGTAAAGTGTGTAATTAAATATTACCAACTTTATTCCCAGGTAGTTTTTGTAGCTGTACTGCCTATAAATCATATCATATAAGGATTTAAATATTTATATTATGTAAACGTAGCTTCCTATAAAATTATAGGAAAAAACAATAAATTTTGCCAAATCTGAAGTAAACACATCATTCAGAAGAGACCTTAGGAATCCTCAAATACTAAATCAACTGCAGAGGAACGGAAAAATATAAAGGAAGGCCGGTTTGTGCACTGAATGCTTTCTTAAGGAAATGTACCTGAGAAATTGAGTGAAAATTTGGAAAAAAAATACAAAAATTAATCTTTTTGCTTTTTATTATGTTTATCTACGTACATTCATTCCCTCATATGGCCTTTTAAGCACTTCTGAGCACACTATAATTCACATTCCAATTTTAAATTCACCTTTTTTAAGCTTCTTTTCCGGAATTATCATTACTTAAAACGCCCCATGTGTCAATATTTTTGCCCAATTTAACTTCTAATTTTCAGAAAACATTCATGAATAATTACTTAAGAGACTCATATAGCTGCTGTTATTTTTTAATAAGTATTATAACGGCTTGATATTTATAAAATCGAAAACAATGCATAAATGCAAAGGAGTTTTATTTTATCAGTCATAACTTCATTTTAGTAAAAAAAACTCCAGTATGTAGTATTTTTAATAATCTGTTAACGGCAAAATACAATTCTGAATAATATGTATGTACAAACCTTTTGACATGTGGGACACTTTTCGTTAACGCAATTAAATTAATAAAATCCAGAACAAAAACATTGAAACCTCTGAAACAAATGAACATATCTAATTGAAATTTTGCATCTGGTCTTAAAATTACGTTACCATTACTGTGATAAATAATTCAGACAGTTCAAATTAAATCTGTGGTTTTTTAGATTTTTCACAGATGCATTGACTTAATAACATAAACTCAGAAACAGTGTTACCTTAACGTTATAATTTTTAAACCTTTTTTTCTGATTTTCATTGTCGGCACATTAGGTATCTAGATATAAATACGAGATCAGAATAAAACATTATGAGATGAATTTTCGTTACTCTGCTTAGTTGTGATATTATTAAACAATAATAGCCTTATTGTGTCGATTTTTAAGCAAAAAAATTGGGGTCTTGTATTGCTACATTAATAGGATAATTAAACATCATATCTACAATTTCTTAATGCATTATTAAACAGCTTTATAATTATGAAATATGATCCTTTTTGAAAGAATATTTGGATTGTGAGGACCAGTTTTTCAAAACGGTACAAAATATAATAAAAGGTTAATATCTCTGGAACTAATTTAAAGTTATGCATCAAATTTTGAGTAGGCATTATGCAATAAAGAATGTATTTTTAAGAAGTAGAGCAAGTCGGAGAAAAAAAAATAATATAAGCTTTTTGAAACACAGTCCTTTTATTAACGGTCCATTTCCACACCGAGATAACTTTCAATAGTATATCGCAATGAATGGTTTATAACAGAATCGTGGATTAGGTTGAAAATACGAGAGAAAATCCAGTTCTTTTACTTTCTCTACTGTTACCTATAGTACGTAGAGGAGATACTGTATTCCACCCAAAAAGTCAATGTAGAGATTTCACCGGATATATATGTTTAGAGGCACCTTGAACACAAAAAAGAATTCTTAGAAAAAAGTCCAAGTGCGCGCGGGAAACTTAAAAACGGAAATCCCAATAAATATAATATTTGGAATTTTAGGGACACTGGGACTTTTCAATTTTATAATTATGCCATATAAATTTTCTATAAACACATTTGAAACAATTTTGCATAATATTTATCTCGCTCCGCTATTTTTAGAAGTCCAGCAACATGTTTAAATCTGCCGTGCGCTCCCCTTTAACTCAACTGGACTCGCTGACTTCCCCTTCTGTATGCGTTTTTTACTTTCTCTACTACGTATCGTAAGTAGGGGAAGTTAACCAATAATTCGATATCGAGATTTCACGTAAATACATCTTTTGAGCACCTCTTAATCGAAAAAAAGGATTTTTAGAAAAAGGTCGTGTGTGTGTCTGTGAACAGCATAACTCAAAAACGAAAATTCGGATAAATATTAAGCTTGATATTTAGGTTCAGTATCTTTCAAGGATGGGATAAGAAGATTTTCAAGAAAATATTCCCCACTCCAGGCTACTCTTTACTTAGAAGATTTTTCGAAAAAATTAATTTTCTTAAAATGGCTGTATTTTGATTAAAATATCATATGTTCAAAATACTTTCATGGCAAATGAAATATTTATCCGAATTTTATGGGATTGTCCCCAAAAGTCCTCTTCATTCTGAATGAGTTTTGCATAACTGGTAAACCGTAAGAGACAGACAATATTTTACTGCACCAAAAATATAGACCTCTTAAAACATAATTTATGTCATATGCATTTTTTTTGTCGAGTGAACCATTTCCGAGATATTCCTTGTTATTTGTTTGAATTTTCCAATACTTATACCGTTTCACAAATGGAAATTCGTAATTCTTTTTTAATGTCCTGGATATCCAAAGAGAATGAAATGCTTCACTTAGCAACCAACTCTTAAAAGATTTGAGTATCCCTTAAAGTCTACCATATTCCCCTTGCATCTATAAGAAGATTAGCAGTAAGATAGTTTCCGCAAATGTTTATCTCGATTAAGATGAAGTAGGTGGAGAATAAGCGCTTGTAAAAATAGTTTGTATAAGAGTAGAGAAAGTCATGTGAGTGTAACATCATTTTCTCAGTTTAACATTTTTGTGTTTACACTTCAGTTTTACTCCGATTTGTACGCAAATGTGCATGCATAATCTCAAAGGTACTATCTGAAGATTCAAGCATCCATTTATGATTGAATTAGTCATTTGCTCACAAAAAATTGATTTATACTGAAAAACAAGAAAAATTTAACACCAACAACTTAATAAAAGAAAAATTTATTTCCCTACAAATAATAGCATAAAACTCGATCAAGTACTCAAATTTAGTTTGATTGTACTAAAGTATCATAAAATTTCATTACTATACTTCTCTGACAAATGTGAAATCGCAAGGTAGTTTTAGATCTCTACTTTTTTGCTAATAAAAAGACATTTAATTTACTATCATGGAAACTATTTGAGTTAAACGTTTGAGCTTTTTTTAGTCATATGTTTATATCCTCATATTAAGTATGTCAGTTTTCAAGTAAACAACTTTAAAATTAAAGAAAGTTATAAAATTCAGACTCAATGTGCCTTAGGTTACATACAGTGGGAGTACTTCAAAGTTTTAAAGGTGTTAAAACGTTTTAACACCTTTAAAAAATTGACAGAAAATTTATTTTTATTTGTAGTTCTTAACTCATCTCTACATAGTTAACACCCATATTTTCTCATTTTAACAGTGCTTCTTGACCCTCGAATACTATTAGTATAGAATTCTGCAGATTGCGCCTTAAACTACTCTTTCACTTCATGGATGAATGTTTCAATTCTGGAGACCAAGAAAAGTCACTTGGTACGATTCGGGAGAACAGGGCAGATGCTGTAAGACCACAAAGCCACATGCCAGTTTTGTCAACTGCAACTTGAGATGAGTGATCTGATGTATTGTCAGTTAGAAAACGAATCCCTCTGTAGAGCGTACTGCTATGTTTCTAAATCACAGCATTTCGCAACTTCTCTAGAAGTTTTGCCCTTTTTAAGGTAATCTATGAGGATGATTCCACCACATTCCAAAAACTGAGAGCATATTGTCTGCTGACTTTTTCACCTTTGCATGATTCCACTCCTTGCTCGTGGTTTTCACCTCTGGATCACATAGATAGATCCAATAATCATCCATGGTTACTAGACGATAAAAAATGTCTTCATCCCGTTCCAACAGTTTCAACAAATATCATGAAACTTCATGTCGTGTTTGCTTCTGGAAAGGAGTTAGCAAACATGGAGCCCACCATGTGGATATCTTAGGCATGTACATTTCGTCATGAAATGTACATTTTTCACTCAGTGCCATAACAGTCTGAGATCAGTTTTACTCATGATCGTTTGGATGGTTTCTCTTCTGTCTTACAGGATTAAACACTCTACTTTATTCACTGTACCCTGATGGTTTTCCAGGTCTTGGTTCGTCTGTGAGGGACATGTGACCAGTTTGGAAATTCGTTTTCCATCTCACAATGGTGTCAACAGGATGGAAAATTATTTCCATAAACTTCGGTCATCTCATCATGAATTTCTCGGGCACTATTACCTTTCAAATGCAGGAACTTTATGACCCTGCGAGTCTCAATCTTCTCCATCTTATACTTTAGTCACTTCTGCCACTATCTGTAAAAACGTAAGGGACACAAAGAGCTGATTTTGTATCATACACCCAGGGTCCATTATATCACTGACAAAATTTCGTCCCTCTATCATAACAACTTCCAGGTGATAATTATCTCACAAAAGTGCGACAGAAAGATATTCAAGGATGTCTTGAATTCTCCAGGAATAGCCTCTGAAGTCCTCCTCAACCTGAAGACTTCTATATGATTGGTAAACCGTAAGAGATACACAAAATCTTACTGCATAGAAATGTAGACACTTTTTGCACACAATTTTTGTTCAATACACATTTTTTAGTTAACTGTTTGGGAGATGTTTTATATAGGTTTAAACTTTTCAGTACCTTTACTTTTCTCAAATAGGGTCGCTATTTGTTTTATTGTTTTTTTTCTTGCTTTTTTCTTATGGTTAGCCAAAGAGCATGCCATTTCAAATTATTACATAGCTATCTGCTTTTTAAAGAACGGTTTGTAGAATCTTTATGAAAATAAATAATAATTGGTAGACAAAGGCATGCGAATGTAACACAACAGATTTTTAATATGAGTTTAGTTGCATTTTCTTACATGTATAAGAGTGAAAGTGAAGGATATCCTTGATTCATCATTATATTCCACAATGTTTCTCTGTTGGCATTGTCAAACGAATTTTGGAACTTAGAAACGCCATGTGCGATCTAATTTGACTTCATCTTCTTTACAAAATTACTTTATGGCAATGATATGATGAGACGTGAACGCTCTTTTCTAAAGCCTACTCCAGAAATATAAACAAACCAAGGAGTAAGGAAAATATGTAACCAATCACCAACCCTGTTTAATATATATTTTTATGAAATTATAAAATATTATGAATAAAGGTGTTTGTCAATATCATTAGTGTTGTGTCTTTGCTGACATATTTTATAGATGCACGGTCGCGACCGCGATACTAAAGAATCAATATTAGCGTGGCATATCTCCACGAGGCAAAGTTTTTCCCCTTCGTTTTCTCCCATTGTTCAAGCTACTTCTGGTTTTCAGCCAAACATGCAAAGAAACGTTGATTAAGGACGTCCCCACTTTAGGGAACGTTGCTCCTGCCCTGTGCTCAAGGGGTTTAACCTTTACGCCGTCAAGTGCCAACTAACAATCTCCCTCCACTGCTGGTGTCGCAGAAAATATGAACGAGTTCAAACTTTAGAGATTCGCGCTTGCAATGTAGGCAGCAGATTATTTTTGTTTCGTCAATATTATCGGTCAAGTATCCACACAAACGTAAACTTTATTTACTTGTTAGGGATACTAATAATAATAATAATAATGCGTGGAAGAAGTCGAGTCTTTCCTTTGTGGATAGCGGGTGTGTCCTTCAGTGCTAGCTGGCACATGATTGGTTAGAGAGAGAGATGGTAAGGTTCCCATCTCAGGAAACATCTAGAAGTCTAATCCAGAGGAATAGACAAATTTCGAGAACTGACCTTTCCTCTGCGGCATAGGAAGTTTCACGAAGCTCTTGCGGGTAAGAGGTTCCCCGTGACATGAGGTTGTTGATGTGAGTATAGTACTGTGTGCTATTTTGCGAACCTCAACCAAACTACGGAGTGAGAAAATAGTAGTACTGAGATCGACACTCCAGTGAGTGACTGACAAAGAGAAGCAACTGCTTCGCGCGTTATTTTTGCAGCATTACGCGCAAGGAAAATTAAAGAAAAACTTGGCTAAAGTAAGTAAGTAAGTAATAATAATAATAATAATAATAATAATAATAATAATAATAATAATAATGTTCGTCAGTATTATCAATTAGAATAAGTATATTCCCTGTGGGACTTCAAGGCGTGCCTGATATTCCGTCCTCTAGTAAGGTGTCATCTTATTTTTTCCCCTTTTAGTGGTTGAATGTTGTTATTGAGTTAAGAAGTATTTGTTTAGGAGTATTCAATACTGAATTTTTGACAAAATTTCGAGAACTCACTACTTTAAACCTTCATAGAAAAAGACCTGAAATAAAATATTGTAGAATCGGTGGACAATATTATGTAGCATTTGTCTCTTGGCCAATTAAATACTCAACGCTGCGTTTAATAGACAAGTGCGGGCGTGTCCAAGAAAGCGTAAAATTATTTAAAAATTCGATTTTCTCATAATCATTTTTCTTACATTTTTTAAACTTTAAAATCTTGCATATAATATAATTTTGATCAGTTTATTTCAGATCTTCAGTATACATTTTATGAAAGTGGATGAAGAGACCTAAGAGAGTTGTCTTGATATTGTGTCAGTTATAATTTTATTTTAAAGACTGTGATGAACATGATTTTTAAACGGATATTTAGGAGAAATTTTGTTTAAGTCCAGGAAATTGTCTTTAGATTTCTTGACAGTCATTTCCTGGATGTTGAAGTAAGCAAAAATTAGGTGATACACAGTTTAGGGTAAAAGATCACTTCGACTCCGACACGTGGGTGAGTTACATAATTTCTGGTGACATACGCTTACGTCAGTTACCAGTTAGGTGCTAATCAGCATTTTATTGGGTATTTAAGCTTAGGGATTTTGACGGTCTCTTTCGAATAGCCACGTGCCTAGCAGGAACTCTTTTCTGGCCAGTCGCTCAAACTTATTTAGTGTTAATTTGCAATCTCGGGGTAGGCGTTAGGCTCGACGAATGGACAAACGAACCCCCTCTGCCACGCAGATAAATCTACCATTGTCTAATTCTTTACTTTTTTGAAATGTAATTCAGGTTATGTTAAATAAAAGGTTAGAAATATTGGGAATATAAGTCACATGCCTATGATATCGCCCCCTTTTAACACCTTTCCAGCTAGTGCAACCTGTAACCCTCACCTATGCTACATTCCCCATCCTTTGCATGGCAACTGATGAGGGCGCCAAAAGGGTTGTCGTCGGCTATACGCAAAAATAAAAAAAAAAATCTTTTAGTTTTGTAAACGCAGTACATAATTAACATTTACAAAATTAAATGTTGCATATTTGATTAGTTTTATAGAACATGCTTTAATAATGCTCAGAAATTAAACTTGATTTGGAAAACTATATTCAGGGAATAATAAAAAAATAATATTTTGAAATTCTCATCGTATTTGCATTTCATATGAGAGTTGATTTGAAATGTTTTAAAATTGCTTTATTAGAAATATAGGGAAATAGGAACTTTAAAATTAATTTATACAATTATTTTGGGAAAATCTCTAATAATGTATTCAGCTAAATTGGCAGGAATTTGTAGAAATTAACAAGTCCGTATACTTAATAACATAATTACTAAAATATACGGATTATAATGCACTGAAAATGACCGACTATCACCGTAGCAATAGTTTCCAGTCTCAAAGCCACCCATACGCCCTTATATGTTAATGGTTTCACAAAATGAAACAGACAATAGTAGATTATGATACAAAGTGTAAAAGTTACAAAGTCTTATTTTTGCAATCTTGCAGTGTTTTGAAATCGTACGAGATAAATATAACCACTTAAACACTGTGACATATATTACTTTTAGACTTTCGAATTTGTAAAATATTAATAATATTAAAGTGATTCTCGAAACTAACAGAGATCACATTTAGAACACGGTTCTTGAAACAATAGAATTTACGTAAAAAAGCCAGATGTTAAGAGTTTTTCTATTATTTTTATGTTTTGATGTTGATTCGTTAGCAGTCATTTTCACTGAAATTATTTTCAATATATTTTGCCTTACACCAGCCAATGAAGGGTTTAAATACATATTGCTTTATGAACTTTTGGGTCATTATTTCTGCTGCTTCTATAATTTCAACTGCTTCTTCCATTTCAGTTTATTCTGAATTCACAATTTCCGTCATTTAATCTTTATGTATATTATACTAGATAACAGAACAACGGTTTGTATTAAAGAAAGCATAAGAATACCAATATAACGTATAGGTTAACTCTATAATGAATTGCAATAAATTGAAGTTTGACTATCTATGAGAAATTAATAATGTAAAAAGAATAATGAAAAGCAAACCCTTATCCAACCAAGTGGAGTTATTAAACATGTGCAAATACAAAGAGTAATTGATGCAGTAATTTGATTCATAAATTATTTAAATGTAAAGAATGATTATAGTATGAATATGCATTTTTGTGTGACATTGATTTGAGATGTTTGTTGATTGTAATTATTATCGAGAAGTAAGTTTATACGGCCTTACTGAAACTGTCAATAATAGCGTGCAATAATGCAGCGAGGGGGTGAGCTGTTTATCATTATTGGAAACGAGGAAGTTACGTAATGTTGGCGCATTTTTCTGTAGAATCTTCTGGAACATTTCCCTAGAGCATATGTATTCATAATTTTCATTGGATATAAAAATAGACGCTAATGTTGGCGCGTTTTATTAGCCAATTGCAGCTCAGTTATAATCTTTAGG
Organism: Deroplatys truncata; assembly: GCA_030765065.1. Taxonomy (NCBI): domain Eukaryota; kingdom Metazoa; phylum Arthropoda; class Insecta; order Mantodea; family Mantidae; genus Deroplatys; species Deroplatys truncata. The sequence continues at coordinate 165,552,486 of CM060980.1, forward strand.
CATATCGGGGTGTATGAGTATAAAAGAGCTAGGTTAGAGATAGAGCCCGTCAGTTCATCAAAAATCTTTATACATTACACGTCGTCTTCCCGTCAGTTCATCAAAATTCTTTGTACACTACACGTCGCATTCCCGTCAGTTCGTCGAAAATATTTGTATGATACACGTCGCCTTCAGTCCGTCAGTTCAGCGCCTTCAGTCCGTCAGTTCAGCAGAAAATGTTTTTAAAGTACACGTCGGCTATCGATTCACAAGGTACGCGTAGCAGAGTTAGGAAAATTCTCAAGTGTTGTAAAGTTAATTATACAAAAAGTTGAAGTACGCGAATTAAGAATGATCAGTAAGACGTTGTTATAACAGTTTCAGTTTGGCGAGTGTCTAGATCAATGTGTAAATGTGATAGTGAAAGTGTTCGACAATAAAAGTATAAAAGAAATACTTTCATCAGTGTTATCTTTGAATAAAAGATTCCTTTCCGTTTACACAACCTGTATAAAGAGAAGTGCTCGACCGAAAAGGATAATAGCTAGCCGGAGGACAGTACACCAAAATTAAATAAAATAACAGTAGCATTCTTTCAAACAAACACTAATACTACCGCAAATTGCTAACACCAGATGGAACTACAAACCTAACAAAGAATCACGTCACAAAATGGCATCACCACGTGAAGTAAACACACATACACAAATAACATTATAAATTTACCATCGCAAATTGGCTCCCAAACGTGGGGCTCAATAAATAAATAAATATAACATAAATACCGCCGCATAATTTAAATTTGATTGGACTTGAAACCAAAGTTGGTCACAATGAAGATTATCGCACTAGTGCAATACTCTAAAGATTTTACTTCTTGTGCGCTGTGTTAGTGTTTCTACTTTTAGGCCGTGCTATCTAAAAATATCTTTATTCTGTCATTCCATTAATGCATTGTTTCCTGAAATGTCCAAAGCCGAAACATAACGCTGTGTCTCACGCACGTCGGATCGCTAAAACACATTAATGTGATTGTTGAGCACATTGGGCCGTGAAATACGAATAGAAAGAATTTAATCATGGGGGCCCCTGAAAGCACCGAAAAATGGTTGTGTGTTAGGGAATTTTCCGATTCGAAATTTAGATTGATTTATTTGACTACGGCACTGCCAGCCAATAAAAACCTTATCTGCAATTACGTTATAAGAGTATTAGCATCTCATCCCAGAGGACCAGGATTTGATGCAGTAATTTGTATCACAAATTATTTAAATGTAAAGAGTGATTATAGTGTGAATATGCATTTTTATGTGACATTGATTTGAGATATTTGTTGATTGTAATTATTGTTGAGAAGTAAGTTTATACTGCCTTACTGAAACTGACAATAATAGCGCGCAATAATTCAGCGAGGGGGTGAGCTGTTTATCATTATTAGAGACGAGGAAGTTACGTATTGTTGGCGCGTTTTCCTTTCGAATTTGCTGGAACATTATACCTAGAGCATATGTATTCATAATTTTCATTGGATATTAAAATAGACGCTAATGTTGGCGCGTTTTATTAGCCAATTGCAGCTCAGTTATAATCTCTAGGCATATCGGGGTATAGGAGTATAAAAGGGCTAGGTTAGAGGTAGTGTCCGTCAGTTCATCAAAAATATTTGTACACTACACATCGTCTTCACGTCAGTTCACCGAAAATATTTGTATGCTACACGTAGCCTTCAGTCCAGTAGAAATATTACACGTCGGCTATCGATTCACAAGTTACGCGTAGCAGAGTTAGGAAAATTCTCAAGTGTTGTAAAGTTAATTATACAAAAAGTTGAAGTACGCGAATTAAGAATGATCAGTAAATAAGTTGTTATAACAGTTTCAGTTTGGCGGGTGTCAAGATCAATGTGTAAATTGTGATAGTGAATGTGTTCGACAATAAAAAGTGTAAAACAAATTCATTCATCAGTGTTATCTTTGGATAAAAGATTCCTTTCCGTTTACACAACCTGTATAAAGAGAAGTGCTCGACCGAAAAGATCATAGCTAGCCGGAGGACAATAAACCAAAATTAAATAAAATAACAGTAGCATTCTTTCAAACAAACACTAATACTACCGCAAATTGCTAACACCAGATGGAGCTACAAACCTAACAAAGAATCACGTCACAAAATGGCATCACCACGTGAAGTAAACACACATACACAAACATTATAAGTAAAACCGTCGCAAATTGGCTTCCCAAACGTGGGGCTCAACAACAAATTAAATATAAATAACATTAAACCACCTTCAGATCCGAATCCTGATTGGTAGGGGAATTATTAAGAAATGTATTCTACCCTCCAAAAATGGCGTGTAGATTTTATCGGAAATACACATTTTGATGTACACTGAGTCCAAACTGTCCTGTTTAGTAAAAGGTGTGAGAGTATGCAGACAACATATATACCAAACTTGATATTTAATCCACATGTCAAATAAATTTCTGTAGCATTTAACATTTTTCAAATAATTTGTTGCAAGCAGATTGAATATTCCATGCCTTTTCATACATACTTGGAAGTCCATGTATACTATTCTTTCGTTTCTGGTGTTCATGCAAGTAGTATTGAATTTTAAAACCATCAGATAGCAACTACACTTTCAGTCTACTGTATCCTCTTTGTATGTACCTACAACAAGGTGTGTAATAAAAATATTTCTGCAAGCGTTTACTTCCATCAAACATGAAGTAGACAGAAATTCAATTTATTATGAGAGCAGTTAGCAGAAAAAAAAGAAATGAATTGTAAGACATGGTTATGTAGCGCAGATTTTTCTGATTCGAGATTTCACCGGAAATACATATTTTGAGGCACCCTGAACCCATAAAAGCATTTTAGTAAAATATCCTTGTATGTATGTATGTATGTATGTATGTATGTGTGTATGTATGTATGTATGTATGTATGTATGTATGTATGTATGTATGTGTGTGTATGTATGTATGTATGTATGTATGTATGTATGTGTGTGTGCGTGCGTGCGTGCCTGCGTGCCTGCCTGCCTGCCTGCCTGTATGTACGAGGGCTGATCAACAAAGACTGAGATTAATTTTTTCCTGTAGCTTCCGTGATAGTTTCGAATCTGTAACATAAATATTTGAAAAGACCGGGTTTTATGTATAACGTTGGTAGGCGGCAGCACTCTCGTATTGGTAGGTTGGTAGTAATGCTCTATTTTATAGACCCTACGTGCATTTTGCATACCAGACAATGGAGGTGATGCATTTTTTAAATCTATTATCACCGGTGATGAGTCATGGCTGCATCATTATGATCCTGAAGGAAAACAAGCCAGCACAGTGTGGAAATCGCCAGGTTCTCCAACACCAAAAAAGGCAAAAGTTGTTCCATCTGCAGGGAAAGTGATGGTGATCACATTTTTTGTCTGTAATGGAATGATTTACCAGCATTTAGTTCCCCCTCACACTACTGTTACAGCAGCATACTACACGTCAGTATTGGCTACACTGAGGAAGCACATTGCAAAGAAACGACCAGAGCTTTCTCGGACTGGGTGGCGACTTCATCATGACAATGCACGGCCTCACGTCGCAAATCAAGTCATCCAGTTTCTGGCTTGATTCAACATTACCTGTGTACCACATCCACCTTATAGCCCCGATCTTGCACCTGTGACTTTTTTTATCCCCATCACTAATGGCAAAGCTTAGGGGTATTCGATTTGAGAACTCTGAAGCAGTGCTCAAGTAAAGTGAGGCGGTTCTCAAGGACCTGACAAAGAATGGTCTGCAGCACGTGTTCAAGGACTGGCAGAGACGGTATAAAAAGTGCATTGATGTAGGAGGGGACTACTTTGAAAAAGGTTATGTAAACATTGAATTGGAGTAATAAACATCTGTGAAAAAAATCAGTCTCAGTCTTTGTTGATCAGGCCTCGTGTCTATGAATAGCAAAACTCAAAAACACAAATTCGGATAAATACCAAATTTGGTATTTAGATTTAGACCCAATATCCTTCAAAGTTGCGATAGAACTATTGTCAACAAAATCTCTCACTACAAACTACCCGAACATTTTTCGAAGTTCTTTATTTTTTAAAGGATTGCTCAGAAGATTTTGATTAAAATACTTTATGTTAAATGTATTTACATCACAAATAAAATGCACATCTTGAATTTTCTGGGAATAGCCTGTGAAGTACACTTTATTCAAAAAGAATTTTATATAATTTTGTAGAACGGGTAAACGTTAAGCGGTAGACGAAAAAGGAAAGTGCACTGCACAAAAAAGTAGATATTTTCAAAACACACAACAATACGTAGGCATTATTTTAAAGTCCAGTCGATTTTCAGTTGTTTCTCGTGAAGACATTTAAAGAGTATGCAATTTTAAAAGCAACGTATTGCGTTCAGTACTAAAATATTTCACTATCGTTAATTGTCTTTGTATTTAAATAAGCTTTCGTGAGAGTGCTTTGTATGAACACTAATAAACGATAGTAGTAGAGAAAGTCATGTGAATGTAACACATTAGTGTTTTTATCATGTGTTTTAATATTTACGTTTGCAATGGAAAAAGAATCCTAACACTCTATACTCTCCAGAGCATTCTTAATTCTAAAAAGAGCATTTATTTTTATTCCAAAAAAGCACGAATTCGTGTTCCTTCACTGCCAAGTTCCTGCTTTCATAGATATGTGCATGTTTTTGCTCGTTTGGTGTTATATCGTGCCAAGTTTGATGATAAATTACTGCCTAAAAAGTTTATCATAAACATAATGCATTCTTCTTCACTAAGTCTCCGTTTCAAGAAAATAGTTGCCATTTGTCACCACAGAAGTTGGCTATCCAGAACATGCAGTGTCGAAACATGAACTCATTGCATACTTTTGATACTATTATTAATTAGGGAATGCATTCAAATGGACATTGAGAACTTGCACTTTAACGTCTAATCAAAACCACTGTGGCGTAACTCATGCCCCACATTGCTTATATCAGAGGTGGAGGTTCACTCGTCCAAGTGCCGACCAAGCTCAAAGCCGTTTATCTCGAAGATAATCGACAAGGACATAGATGCTCATCTAGCATCAACCGTATTGCTTCTTGATATTTGCTGTTAATCTATATAAACTTTACTTACATTATGTGACGGAGCCCTTGGCGGCTCCACCAGATGTAACGAGGATAGGAACGTAGCTCAGGGATGTCATCGAGAGGGTTATAGGTTACGATAGCTGAAGGGTGACACTATTAGACTCGTAATTCTGAAAACATGGTAGACTTTAATATTTCTAATAAATAATAATCCTAGCTACACTGCAAGAGGGAGAAGGCTAGACAGCTCTTGAGTTTACTTGGTGAATGGAAGAAGTTCGGCGTTCCATCTTAGTTGTCCTAGGGTCTATGTTGAAGTTGTAAGGTAGTACAAAATAAATTTAAAGAGCTGATTGTCGTAGAGTCCTGGTAGGCAAGTGATAGGCAGGGCTCCAGCTCAAAAATGTCTTATATTATAAATACCTGAGGAGTATGCTGACTAATGCTTTAACCATCACTGACGTAAGTGGGTGTCAGCATGATTTGCCCAATCCACCCGCTTGTCGAACATGAGGTGATCATTTCCCTAAAAATCATACTATTACAACCCTTGCTTATATAAGCATCCGGGAAATGACTGGCAAGAATTATAAATCCAGTTTCATGTATTTCATTAACAAATTTTGTTCTGAATGTCTCGAACTTTATAAAATTAGCTTTATCATAGTCTTGTAAAATAAAGCTATAACTATCACAATAGTTTTACATAAGAAGGATAAAATAGGAAACAGCGATAGTCAGATTTTTAAAAATGGCTCACTACATGGTAGCTGTGAAATTTAATTTTCTTTGCATGACTTCCAGGGAAAAAAGAAGAAAATGAATAGTGGCATACTTGAGAGAAGCATAAGCATTTGAAATGAATCCAATAATAAGGAATATCTTGGAAACGGTTAACTCCACAAAAAGTGATATTGATATAAAAAGTTTAATAACAGTTTTGTTAATAACATCTACATTTTTGTGTAGTAAGAGTTTGTCCATCTCTTACGATTTACCTATTATAAAAACGTAATTCAGAATGAAGAGGACTATTCTCCAAAAATATAAAGATTGTTTTAATTATGAAAAGATCTTAAACATATAGCATTAAGTTAAAAAAGTCCAGAATGTTTAGAGGTAGTTTGGTGTGGTAGTATTTTCTTGAAATTCCTCGTGTAGCATCCTTTGAAAGATACTGAACTTAAATATAAGTTTGGCATTTATGAAGCATTTAATTTTGGAGTTACGCTCCTCTCTCTCTCTCTCTCTCTCTCTCTCTCTCTCTCTCTCTCTCCCCTCACACACACTCACACACACACACACACACACACACACCGGTTGAATCGCCGCATGTAGTAAGAACAGGCGTTAAACACTTCAAACACACACACACTTACAAGGACATTTTTCTAATTTATTTGGTATTCTGAGTCTCAAAAGTTGTATTTTAATTATGGAAAGAAAGAGTAGAAAAAGAATCAGAGTTTTGAGATGTTTAAAGCTGTTATAGAGAGGCATCCTCATTTTTATTTCTTTTGTTTCAGATCAGCAGTGAATTTGGAGATCTGCAAATTGTGAGTACCATATTCAAGTAATTAAATTGCACCTAGATATGTCAATGTTTCTTTTTTCCAAAAGCATCTAATCTTGGTACAGTGAAAGATCGGATGTCGTGGTTTATGAAGATGCTTTTCTGTTTCCATGGTTAAATGGTAAAGGCACCCACAGTATTACATTTCAGGAGTATGCGTTTTGTCGCCATAGTCTATTATAGACTATAATGCAGCATTATGGAGATTGACTTGAAAGGTTATCAGGTGGCATGGAAATATGTCCCAACCGCACCATTCCTAGACCATAATTCCTTCCGTATGCGCATAAATTTCATGTCCTTATTTGCATATTTTGCGGAAACTAAAATTTATTGGTAAAGGGAAATGCACACGTATGTTTCATCAACTATTACATCCATATGAAGTAAGCATGATAGGGAGGAATAGCATTTAATAACACTTTGGAGATCAGCAAATCGCAGTTCTATTACAGGATAGCTGTTACTTCTTATAATTCATAGCAATATGTTTTGCTCATATTTTAGTAAATCCTTGTATTTGTAGAACTTCTTTTTAAAACAGGTTTTGTCGAGCCACGAAAGCTCATTGTAATTCATTATTTCCGCCTGTTATTAACAAAACATTCAGAAGTTCCTATTCTGAAGGAAACCTTGAAGTCGGAATTCGAGAAGTCAGTGCAAAAACCATCCGTTTCTTTAGTTCCTACTAAATCCAAATCAAGGTAAGGGCATATTCTGTGTTGAACAAATTGTTCGTTTTGAAGAAGAAGAAGAAGAAGAAGAAACAAGATACGGAATAAGCTCATTTTGTTAGTTTTGCCTGCTGTTCCAATCGGAAATCAACATGATACCCAAATTAAATTCACAGTACTATAAATAAAAACATAAGTAAACACAGAGGAAATACTTGAATGGTGAAGCTCTACAACTTTAACTAAATTTTGGACTATTACCTCTCTTGAAGCAAAAGAAAAACCTTCAACTTTACCTGATTTGTTCAGGGCTTTTGACTGTTTCCTCCATGATATTATGTTTAAGAATAAGCCTATCATTGAAAAGAAAATGCAGTTGTTGCCTGCATACTAACAGAATGCAGGTTGCGGTAGTGAATGTTGGTTCTTTTTACCCAAATCTATAATCTACGAAGTGCCTCAAGGGTCTTTTCTAGGTCCTATTGTATTTATTGCTGCGATAAGTGACTTTTTCTATTAGTTAAATAAAGAACTATCGGGTGAGCAATCCTCGACGGGACCAGTTTTGCGGCATACGGCCAACCGTCGAGGCTGGTTGCTGTGTCGGCGTTGCAGGATACAGGAAGTCCGCAGTAAATTAGTACGGTCTGTTGCACAAGTTCTTTCTTACACATATAGCATAAAGACTTAAAAAGAATGTGCATCAGGCAAGTTGGAACTTCTTCAAGCATTTGCTTAGAAAGTGTACTCTCCAGTTCTCTCTGAGAAAAGTTGTCGTCCTCGATAGTCTAGGCCTCTAGTTTCCTAAGCTGCGGCTTTCAATCCGGCAGAAGGCGATGGATATTTTTTTGGGGGGGGGCCGTAAAATCCTTAACATGGCCTCCTTTGGATGGAAAGTAAGGGTTGTGGTCCCGTGTCGTAGATTTACGGCACGTAAAAGAACCTCAAGCCGAATAAAAAGGCTCTGAGCAAATTTCCGCTCTTTCACGCCGAATATAGAGTGGGACACTTAAAACCATAGCTACTTAAAGAGCGTTCATATATAAAAATTCAATTTTTTCGCGGAAATGGCATTAATTTCTTGACGAATGTTACTTTAAGTTCATCTAAATTGTATGGATTTGTTTCGCAAAATTTCTCCTTTAATGCCTCCTCGTCCTTTTTTAACCCCTTGATGGATGGTATTCATGAAAAAAAAAAAGCCAAAAAAAAATGTTAGTATATGCTTTCCTATCTGATTTTCTAAGAAATATATCCTCAAAACAAATTTATGGCGTTAACTTCATTTTTCATACCCGTGTGGCGCGTATGTGAATTTTTAAAATAACTGCAGCCCAGAATGTAACTCCAAATTTGTTACAAAAATCACTTTATAATAAAAGTAATATAAAAGGTTCAAAATAATATTTTGCATTTCATTTCTGTCAAGAGAAACAAAGCTTTACTGCCCTTGTGTACGCATTGGTTTAATTAATATATAATGTGATGTGGTAATCTCTGGAAATGAATTATTAGATGCACAATTCATTATTAATGAACTCAGCTCCGTATACAACTGAACATAAACATTTAATATTCCATTCCTAAAGCAAATACATTTATTTGTATGTTCCCAAAGTCAGCAAATACACATTTTTACTCTGGTCTGATGGTTTGAGTTTTAGACACTGTTACCCATAATTAAATAAAACGTATAACTAATGTGCTACTTTCGCATGAATTTTTCAACTCGTGGTTTATTGTTATACTTCTGCGGGCTGTTATTACCAAAGCTATTACTTTCTGTTACATAATCCACTACGTTCTCTATCTATCTGAAGTATTGTAATACAACCAAGTATTTCATTACGAGATTTCACCGGAAATTGAGGCCCCTGAAACCAAAAGGGCATTTTTAGGAAACGATTCGCTGAATGCCTTCGCGCGCGTGTAAGCGCGTGTATGTGCATGAACAGCATAAGTCAAAAACGAAATACGAATATTTCCAGAACATTCTCGCACCCAAAACTACCCTTTAAATGGAAAGTGTTTCGAGATATTTTATTTTCTCAAAAATAGCTCCTAAGATTTTTATTAAAACACCATATATACAGGATGGACCATTTAACCTGAGACTGTACAATATCTCCAAACCTAAGCGTCGTACACAGAAATGTCTTTAATAAAAGTTGCTTGATATTATTGGAAAAAGTAAATGCCATTAGTCGTGTTTTGTTTAGGGGACGTTATGATGGCCATTTTAATCAATTTAGTTTTTACTTTCCCTACTACGTATAGTAAGTAGGGAAAGTATTGTATTCCACCCAAAAATTCGATACCGAGATTTCACCGTAAATATATGTTTTGAGACCCCTGAATCCAAAAAAGCATCTTTGGAAACATGTCCGTGTGTGTGTCTGTGTCTGTGTCTGTATGTCTATGTGTCTGTGAACAGCATAACTCAGAAATGAACAGTCGGATAAACACCAAACTTGGTATTTAGGTTCAGTATCTTCCAGAGATGAGACGCTAAAGCTTTCAAGAAAATACCCCCACCCCAGATTACACTTTACATGGAATATTTTTCGAAAATTTTAACTTTCTAAAAATTGGCTCTAACGATTATGATTAAAATATCATATGTTTAAGATATTTTGATGACAAATGAAATGTATATCTCGAATTTTCTGGGAATGTCTCCAAAAGTATTTTTCATTGTGAACAACTTTTGCGTAACTGGTAAACCATAAAGCATAGACAAAAACTGTAGATCGCCTTAAAATACACAATTTATGTCATATACATTTTTTGTTGGGTGAACCATTTTCGAGATATTGCTTGTTAGTCCCTTAAATTGTCCAATACTTATACTTTTTCTCAACTTCATTATTCATTTTCTTTGTCCTGGTAATGCAAAGCGAATGCAATACTTCACATAGCAACCAGCTCTTAAAATACTTGACTATCGCTTAAAGCATTCCCCTGCATCTACAAGAAAATTAGTAATAAGATTAACATCTCGATATCTCGATTAACATGAAGCATATGGAGAATAAGTGTTTGTAAAAATAGTTTGTACAAGAGTAGAGAAAGTAATGTGAGTGTAACACATCAGATTTTTTAAAATGAGAACCTACGTTTTGTATGACTCCAAAATAACGATCATAACGTCCTCTAAACAAAACACGACTAATGGCATTTACTTTCATAATATCAAGGAACTTTTATTAAAGACATTTCTTTCTACTACGCTTAGTTTTGGAGATACTGTGCAGTCTCAACTTAAATGACAAATAAGATATGCATTTGGTTTTTCTGGGACTAATTTGCAAAGTCCTCTTCACTCGGAAGAAACTTCGTATAATTTTGCATAACTAGTGAACAAAAACTAACTGCACTTAAAATATATCTCTCTAAAGTACGCTGTTTATTTCGAGTAACATTCCATATTATAGTAATTTCCGATATTTTCACTGTTACTAGTTTGAATTTTTCAATACCTCATCATTTTTAACTATCACATTCAGTTGCTTTTCGCGATGCATTGAAAAGAGTTTAGAATTTCAAGGTTAGCGAATGGTGACGGGATCTTAAATATTTGACTATCACTTCATTTGCGTGTATCCACAAATGTGTAAACGTTTATCTCGATTAACATTAAGCAGATCGAAAAATAAGATTTTGTAAAAATAGTTTTGAAGGGACATAAAAACTATAGTAGGTAGAGAAAGCCGTGGAATGTAACACGTGTTTCTTTTCTGTCCTGCACTTGAGCTTTTAACTTTGGCCTCTTGAGAGACATAATTTTAAAAAATTCGATGTGTTACATTCACATTACTTTTTCTACTCTTGTACAAACTATTTTTAGAAACGCGTATTCTCCATATGCTTCATGTTAATCAAGATGTTAATCTTATTGCTAATTTTCTTGTACATGCAAGGGGAATACGGTAGGCTTTAAGCGATAGTCAAATCTTTTAAGAGCTAGTTACTATGTGGCGCATTCCATTCTCTTTGCATGTCCAGTACATAAAAAATGAATAACAAATTCCCATTTGAGAAAAAATATAAGTATTGGAAAATTTAAGGGAATAACAAGCAATATCACGAAAATGGTTCGCTCAACAACGAAAAATATATAGAACATAAATTGTGTATTTTATCGCGAGTTACATTTTTCGTGTAGTACAATTTTGTCTATCTCTTATGGTTTACCAGTTATACAAAAGTCGTTCACAATGAAGAATATTTTGGAGACATTTCCAGAAAATTCGAGATATACATTTCATTTGTCATGAAAATATCGTAAACAAATGATATTTTAATCAAAATCGTTAGAGCCATTTTTTAAAAAATTAAAATTTTCGAAAAAAGCTCCATGTAAAGGGTAATCTGGGGTGGGGGATTTTCTTGAAATACTTTGTGTCGCATCTCTGGAAGATACTGAACCTAAATACCAAGTTCGGTGTTTATCCGACTGTTCGATTCTGAGTTATGCTGTTCACAGTCACACACACGGACATGTTTCCAAAAATGCTTTTTTTGCATTCAGGGAACCTCAAAACATGTTTTCCGGTGAAATCTCGGTATCGAATTTTTGGGTGGAATGCAATACTTCCCCTACTTACTATACGTAGTAGAGAAAGTAAAAAAAAAGCTATGGTGTGTAACATTCACATTCACATCTACTACTTGTGCAAACCATTCTTATAACATTTTTCTCTATCTCCTTCCAAAAAACCTTCGTTGCAAATCTCATTGTAGGCACAGGAGATATACGGGAGAGTGAAGCGATAGTCAAATCTCTACAAATTCGCAAAGTCCTATTTCTTATAAAATACTATTTACACAATCAGAAATGCATGAGTGATTGAGCACTCAAAAACGTAGCATAAAGTATTGCAAAAATTTTAACTATTAACAAAGAATTTTTCGGAAATGCACAATGACATAAAAAATGTGAAACATACGGGTTCTTTTTATGTTGTACACATATTTTGTGTGGTAGGTTTTTAGCTATTGTTTACAATTTACCAGTAATAAATTATTATTATTCAAAGTTTATTCAGGTTATTCAAAGAAAACTCAAGAACTGGTTTTATTAGTCACTTAGTTATTTTAAGCAAAATTGCTCCGACCATAAACAGAAATTTCCAATTTAAGATATGGTTTGGGGTGGGGTTTTTATCAAACATGATATGATGGAAAATGCTGAACTTAAATTTGAAGTTTGTTGGTTATCCAAATTTATGCTTTTGTTCATGCTGATTATACACACGTGGACCTCAATCTAAAAAATGTCTTCTGTTTTGGATTCAGAAAGCTATAAATACCTACAACCGATTAAATCTTGGTATCAAAGTTTTGGGCGCAATGCATATTTCTACTAGTTACAACCACAAGTAGTAGAAAAAGTAAAGAGGACTATTTTGATTTTATGGAAGTGCAAAGCATGAATTTTTTGTGATATTCCGACATAGAACCGAGCGAGGTGCGTCGTGATAACGTATGCGTCTCGATTCAGAAGTTCCGAGGTTTAACCCCAGGGCCGACCAACCTGACCAAAGGTTTTTCGTAGCTTTTCTGGGTTGCTAGACGAATGCTGGATTGGTTAATTTTGTCCGCGAATTTTCCTATCATCACCTTCATCACTGAATTTCATTTCCTTCTTCACCACCGTACCAGGCACTGGGTTCATCACCCATCCTGATCTAGAGTTTTCTTGCTTCTCTGTTACTATCCCAAAGCATCGGCTTGTAAGTGCTTGCCGGTGTAATCCTAAAAATAGGATAGTATTCCGTTAAAGAAGATCTTAACATCGAATTTTTGTGTTGAATACAGTATTTCCTCTGCTTACTGTAGGTACGGTGTAGGATATGTTTATCGTAAGGCAACACTTCGCAGACTGCGGACATTTTGATCTATTGGGGTTACACTCCATGAGAGGCAGATATGAGGTAAAGAAGCCGCAGGCAAACAGGCCCACAGAGACGCCCAGTAGTCCCTAACACTTTCAGTTTGAACAGCCGCGCACTAGTGTAGGCAAGAGGCCGATGTAGCGACCCTAACGGGTGGGAAAGCTCACCAACGCGCATGCATCCGCGCCATCCGCCCGGTACCGCCAGCACATGAAACGTGAAATGTAGATAAAATCGGAGGAAACGGGGGAAAGGAGAAATCGTGATAGAATACTCCTTAGTGACCATGGAAAATTCACGAGAATCCCCCATGGTTACAGTGAATATTCAACGGGAATCGAACCTGGGGTCTTCCGAATGCGACCAGGGACGTTGCCGCCCGAATCCTCCCATTCGATCTTGGTAAAGTAACTAGCACGAAAAGTAAAAATGTTTCCTTTTTGGATTTAGGAGACCTAAAAACGTGCATTTATTGTGAAATGTCGATATACACTTAGTATATATGATATATACTTCCTCTACCTGACATAGCTAAGTGCGAGGGAGTGTAAAAGTATCATCTTATTCCTGTTCAATGACGTTTTAGTTAGGAAGCGGGTGACTTATATCTCAGGTAATGCTTTAGCTGTGGGAGGGGTACACAGATTGCTGAACTCGTGCCGCGCGTGATGCGAACACTTTCACTATCGCGCATCTGTACCCCTCACTTCCCTCACACCAAGTAAACACCTTCTGGTAGTTAAACCTTACCTGCATGGAAGGGCTTTCCCACCCGCTAACTAAAATGTCACTGAACAGACAGTATCTCTTAGTGGTAATTGTTACCAATATATTTGGCTCATATTTGTTTAATTTTTGTATGTGTAAATTTTCTTACATCAAAATGTCGCAGTTCTCAGATGACTTGTGTTATCTTATTTGTTGGTCGCTTATTGTTTAATTTTTTTTTAATTTGGGTTCTTTGTCCTCCTGCTAGCTATTATTACTCAGTGGAGCACGTGTCTCTAAGCAGGGTGTGTAAACGGAAAGGAGTTGTTGCTAAAAGATAACACTGATAAAGAAATCACAATCTGGCTTTTATTGCCGTCACACTTAATTAATAATTTACATACTTATTCTTTATACACACCTGACTGAAACTGTGATATTTCCGAATGTAACTACACCAATTACTTCGCGTACTTTACATTTTTGTAAATAACTCTGCAACGTGCACCTCGTGAGAGATTTTTCAGAACTGTGCGACACTTCCTTATGGCTCGAGAATATATACTCCTTCACCTCGAATTGCCTAAACATTATAATGTAGTTGCAATTGGTTACCAAATTGCGCCAACTTTAGCGTCTGTTTTGGTCAGCCAATCACTACTACGGACATAATTATATACTCTAGGGAAGATATTCCCTCCATTTCTAAAAAAGACACGCTACCCTGACGTCAATTTCGGCTTTCTCTTCTTAGTGACAAACAACTCACCCCCTCGGTTTATTGTTACCCACTTCTATTATCAGTTTCAGTGTGGCCGTGCAAACTTATTTCCTAACAATCCTTATGGCTAAAAAACATCTAAAATCATGTACATACAATAATATTAATTTACACTATAGTCACCCGGGCATTGACAGCATGTTATGATATAAAATATTGCCTCAAACAATCTTTTTTACGCGTTTCTCTTTCGCAAAACAAATAATTACCGTTTTGGTAAAGACTTACTTTAAACCCTGAAATACGGCCTTGAAACGCAGGGGTATACAGATCAATAAAACACAAGCTACACGGCATTCATTGGCTTTTTATCGCTGGCGTGCGTTTTATCCAAGCACTATCTGTAATTGAGCGAAAACTGTGACTGTGGTAAGGTAGAAATAAACAAATATGCCGCGGTTCCACTCTGCCATTATAACATGTCCCTAATGCGCATTCTGTAATTGCGGGCAGACTGTCTCAATATTTATGTGTCCGGCAGACATTACCCTGAACGTGCAGAGCTCGACTTATTTAACACGCTCGTCATGAATGCCTTCTTTTTTTTCCATTATCTGTACGACTAGTTTCAGCATACAGAGCAAACACATGTGTTATAAACCCTGTGTTAATATCCGAACATGTGTTTAAGCAAACAGAAAACAAAAGTGAGCAGCATAGTCATTCCTGATTACATCGATGGTGGCGCTGCCTGCACTAATTGTATACAGTAGTGTAATTATTAAGGCAATATTCAAAATTGTACGGTTTAGAAATACGAAAATATTAGACAGTTACATTCACATTGATTATAGTTACGTACCAAAAGAAGGGATGAAGTGAAGGAACTACATGAGGTTAAGGCTGCAGACAGGCAACGGTCCCTAAACGTTCCAGGCTCGACGACCCGTCCTACTGTATGAACGACCCGTCAACCAAGCAGCCATCCGCAAGATTCTGTCTGTTACCATCATAGAAACACACGTAAAATATGATAAGGAAATCGTGGTAGATGATAAACCACCTAAACATTCGCCTACCGACCAGGTAAAACCTCGAAAAGCACATAATCAAAATGGACGATCGACGTGTATCCAACTCGGGATCTTCCGAAGCCTCACATGTTACAGTGGCGCCATCTCGCTCAGTATCACACTGCGTTCTCTTCACACTCTTCTACGGACTATTCTGTAAAAGCTTACTTCGTTTAAATGAAGATAAACCTTTGAATAAATGCTTTTATTGCATATTTCCTTTTGGGTACAAGTGGTAGGTTGCCTGAAATGGTTTTGAAATTTCACTCTTTTCATAGTTACGAGAAAAAAATGAATAGCACATTAGTATTTGTAAAAAGTATGAAATATTTGAAAATTCAAATAAGTAACAAAAAGCATATCTGAAATAGTAAATATCACAAAACATGTTAATGAATTGTGCATTTTAAATACATTTTTTGTGTACTAAGTTTTGGTCCATTACTCATTGTTTACCAGTTGTGAAACATTACGCAGAAATCATTCAGAATGAAGACATCTTGCAATAGATGTTTTAGAAGGTGTTGTAGCGTATTTCAACTGTTGGGGAGCCGAACTTGTAGTAGTTGCAACCGCACGTATGGTACCCGGTTTCCGGTAGCCTTCGCCCCTAAAGTACTTTCAGGTGGCCTTTGCCCCAAGTTTTAAAAAAATATTAACTTTATAACTTGACAGTTTCTTTAAGTATTTAATATTTATGTTTGCCTCGGCTGCGTCAGTATTATTTTAGATACATGGATATCTTGGCAGGGCGTGATGCGACAAGAAATGTAGGCTTACACAGATTATAATTTTTACTTCACTCTTTTTATTAATACTTGATACGATTTAAGTAACACTTCACTGATATAGAGAGCTGTGAGATTCTTTAATTAATTAATTAATTAATTAATTAATTACACTTTTTAACACGTAACTTATTTTTCGTCTCACATGAATACATATTAAATCTCTGGAGGACACACAACCAACGCATCCAGTTATGAGCACTGTCTGCAGGAACACGTCTGGTTATGAGCACTGTTTGGAGGCAACTGACTTTTTCTGGTTGTTAATTGGCTATTTATATAAACTGTCACTAAAATTACATTATTGTTTCCAAGAATCACAAGTGATATTTAAACTCTCAAACTCATTATTGCCTCAAGGTTACCTCATTGTTACGTGTTTGTTAGCAACTTTTGACCTATTTCTCACAGCTCCTACATTATTAAATTACGTATTGCATCACATAACATTATTGAACATGTTTACAATAATATAAGGATACACAATGACTGTTATTACACTTTACAAATTATTACATACACATGTTGCTTCAAGGCGGGCTGTTATTGAATTTACATATTATATAATTTGACTAAAATCATTTAAGTGTTAAAAATACTGCCTCAATCTTCATAGTTATTTGCAGAAAATTCAAAATAGGCATTTTGTTTTCATCTTAAACATGCAGTATTTTAATCAAAGATAATGAAGAATAAAGAAGCAGTTTCTAAGTTTAAGACATGCATGACCAGTGACACCCAACCTTGAACAAACCAGAGAGGGCGGATTTACCCCCACATTGTCCGGAAAGCTATGGCGTATTCATGTGGTCATAGGTTGTCCAAACTCCAATGTTTGGTTACCTTGTAACATGTCATTACGACCAGTCGTCAGTGAGTTTGGCTTTTAACCGACTTTTCGTTTTTGAGTTATGCCGTTCACAATCCTACTGACAGACACATATGCGGGCCTTTTTCTAAAAATCCGCTCTCTTTGGTTTTGTTTTTTATTTATTTACTTAGGGAGCGTTAAAACGTAATATATTTCTGATAAATTCTGGACATCGAATATTTGGGTGGAATATAAATACTTCCCGTACTTATTACACGTGGTAGAGAAAGTAATACAAAAATTCTAAGAAAATAGCACAACACCAAAAAATATTGTTTATTATTCCTGCAGATTATATATTGTCTGCTAGAAGTTCTTAAAGTGGAGATGAACGCATTCTGGAGTCGCTCGAAGTTACTAAAGTCACTTGACTTGTGACTGAATGGAGCTAGAGTAATAACAAATTAGTTACTCTGTCCGCAGCGCCAGAGCCAAGCATAAATCTGCTGTTAGTAAACAGAACTAACAGCCGGTGCTGATTCTCTCTCTGCTATAGAGACCTTTTTTGAAGCTCGGTGATGAGTATTAATGTAGTTGGGACGCGTTCGCTTTGATGTAGTCTGTTTTCTTTCACCACGAATGATGGCTATCTGGCTATCGTATTGGAAGACTAAATATCTGACAGATGATTAGCTTTTGACAGTGCTGGTTGCGAGAATATAAGCATTTGCTGCATGAAAATAAAGTATTTCAATGTTTGTGATTTAGGGGTAAATTAACTGACAATTTGGGTAAAACACAACAATTTTACTTTATCTATCGCATACATAGTACGTAGGTAGGAAGGTATTGCATTTCACCCAAAAATTCTATACCGAGATTTCACCAAAAATACGTGTTTTGAGGCCCCCTGAATACACTAAAACATTTTTAGAAAAAGGCCCGTGTGTGTTTGTGTGTCTGTGAACAGCTTAACTCAAAAACGAAAAGTTGAATAAATACCAAACTTGGTATTAAAGTTCAATATCTTTCAAGGATGAGACACGAAGATTTTTAAGAAGATCCTACCACCCCAACTACCTTTATATGGAACATTTTTCGAAAGTTTTGATTCTCTAAAAATGACTAGAGCGATTTTCATTAAAATATCGTATATTAAAGATATTTACATGCCAAATAGAATTTATATCTTGAACTTTCTGGGTGTAGCCTTTAAAGCCCTCTTCATTTAGAAGGAATTTTGTGTAATTTTTAACGCTAAGCGTAACACATAAACATACTGCAACAGAAATGTAGATCTCTTTAAAACACACACTATATTCCAAATAACATTTTAGGGGGGGGCAATCATCCATCTCGGAAATGGCTGATGCTATTTCCGTAATATCCATTATTAAGGATTCAAATTATTCAATACTTAGCCTTCCTTTTAAAGTCCTGCCGATTTTTAATTATTTCTCGGGATTGTATAAAAACAGTATGGACTTTTAAGGCCAGTGTATAACGTCCAGTTCTAAAACATTTGACTATCGCCATTCTTTTGGCATATACAAAGAGAGCCAAAAGACTACGAACCGGCTACGCGGTGTTTTTCCTGTCTGAGTCTTCGGAGCTCGTTGCCGTCTGTCGCTATCACAGAAAGGTGCGGATGAAACCGTACAACATTTTTAAAACTACTTTTAAAGGCTTTACTTAACATCTTTATGAAAGTGTGTTTGAGGACGGAATTATTGGT
The DNA here is from genome assembly GCA_030765065.1 of Deroplatys truncata. Lineage (NCBI taxonomy): Eukaryota > Metazoa > Arthropoda > Insecta > Mantodea > Mantidae > Deroplatys > Deroplatys truncata. The sequence continues at coordinate 165,571,550 of CM060980.1, forward strand.
AGAGATTTGTGGTCCCCTCGGTCCCCCAACCCCTTGTGATTTCTGTCTCTGGGGTAACTTAAAACAAACTGTAAAAGTGACACCCACACACCCTGGAGGAATTAAAACAAAATATCCGCCAGGGAATTACCAGCATTTCTCAACGTGAACTACGACGAGTGATGGATAGTTTCCTTAAGAGCTGCCAAAATAGTATGGACAACGACGGTGGCCAGTTTCAGCATCTCCTTTCATACAATTGGTAAATAAAGCATTTAAAAGTTGTTTTAAAAATATTTTATATCATCCGCACCTGTATATGATAGCGGCAGACAGCAACGAACGCCAAGGACGCGGACAGGAAAAACACCGCGCAGCCGGTTCGTAGTTTTTTGGCTCTACCTGTATAACGAAATATGTAATGCAGCTATTTCCGGAAAGGCTCATCTCATTAAAATAAAGTAAACAGGAAAATACTTTCGTAAGAATAATTTGTTTACCTACCCACTAATAAACGATAGATGGTAGAGAAAGTCATGTGAATGTTACATATGAGATTTTTTTCTATGGTGTGATGGAGAGTCACAGTACAAAATTAGATACAGCCTTTTTAAAAAAAAATCTGATGCGTTACACTCACATGACTTTTTCTACTCTTGTACAAACTATTTTTACAAACGCTTATTCTCCATATGCTAGATGTTAATCGAGATATTAATCTTATTGCTAATTTTCTTGTAGATGCAAGGGGAATTGGTAGGCTTTAAGCGATAGTCAAATATTTTAAGAGCTGGTTGCTATGTGAGCTATTCCATTCTCTTTGCATTACCAGGACAAAAAAAATGAATAACGAAATTGAGAAAAAGTATAAGTATTGGAATATTTAAGGGAATAACAAGCAATATCTCGAAAATGGTTCACTCAACAAAAGAAATGTACATGACAAATTGTGTATTTTAACGCGATCAACACTTTTTGTGTAGTAAAATTGTATCTATCTCTTATGGTTTACCAGTTATGCAAAAGTCTTGACAATGAAGAATACTTTTGGAGACATTCCCAGAAAATTCGATATATTAATTTCATTTGTCATCAAAATATCTTAAACATGTGATATTTTAATAAAAATCGTTGGAGCTGGTTTTGAGAAAATGAAAATTTTCGAAAAATGTTCCATGTAAAGGGTAATCTAGGGTGGAGGGATTTTCTTGAAAACCTTTGTGTCGCATCTCTGGAAGATGCTGTACATAAATACCAAGTTTGGTGTTTATCCAACTGTTCGTTTCTGAGTTATGTTGTTCACAGGCACACAGACACACACCGGCATGTTTCCAAAAATGCTTTTTTCGGATTCAGGGGGTCTCAAAACATGTTTTTCCGGCGAAATCTCGGTATTGAATTTTTGGGTGGAATACAATACTTCTACTTACTTACTATACGTAGTAGGGAAAGTAAAAATGTAAATATTTTATTTACAATTATTATATATATATATGTGTAAAATTAATGAGGAAATTCCATTTAATACCACTGCATACAGGTTAAAATGTATTGTTTCGAAAATTTTGGTGAAATGCAATTTTCCCTTCAGCATGAGGAACAGAAAGTAAATGTTATGACCTGTTTCTTGTGGGTGTTAGCCTGCACTAAAAGCATATATATCCGAGCGCTGTAGGTAAAGCAAGTTTCTTTTGAGCTGGGCATACAGACTTCGCTCCCGACTTAACAAAAGAACCACCACTAAACAAAGTACAAAGACAATGCCGTAACATTCCAGCTAGCGGACCGCCGCGCCGCGTGTGAAGCAAGGATGCGTAGGTGCAAATGATGAATGTGTTCCCGTCGAGTAACTTTCGTATCTTTAACTAGTGTTTTGTTGCCTTGCGTCTAGAACCTTCCTACTTGCTGATGAAGCTCATTACTGAGAACAATGGAAATGTTAAGAAGTAGCATTTAAACAAAGGGAGACAGGCACAAGATATCTACCTGATGACTGCATGCTTCACTAAATAATAACTGGCAACTCTTCGGCGCAAACTGGTGCGGTTAAATTATTTATATGCCGACATGCAGGGCGAATTCCAATACTGTCCGTATAGAAGTAGCTAATTTTATTACTGAAAAATGTTTCAGAATAATTCATAGGTTATGATTTTAGTATTTATGCTGAATTATACCTATGCTATTAAAATTAAAAGGTTTCTTTAATATGACAGTGCCAGAAAAAAAGATGATGTGTTACACTCACATGAGTTTCTCTACTCTTGTACAAACTATTTTTACAAACGCTTATTCTCCATATGCTTCATGTTAATCGAGATATCGAGATGTTAATCTTATTGCTAATTTTCTTGTAGGTGCAAGGGGAATTGGTAGGCTTTAAGCGATAGTCAAATCTTTTAAGAGCTGGTTTGTTTGTGGAGTATTCCATTCTCTTTGCATTACCAGGACAATACTTCCCCTACTTACTATACGTAGTAGAGAAAGTAAAAATATTGGAAAAATAAAAACCATAGCGATGAATAATTTCGAAATAGGTTTCCATTAAGATTTTTGTCGATGTCGTGATACCTCGTTCAATAATGGCCGACTTATTTTTGTTTTCTGCAAAATTATCCTTTCAAAATATTAAATTTGACGTGCCTGAGCATTTTTTAAGAAATGACTTTTATTTGTATTATTTATTTTGTTATGAAAAATACTCTATATACGAGGCGTGCTTTTAAAGTAAGTACCATTTTAATATTTTGTCGCTGGAGTCGCGATTTTGGGCATGCGCGATTACTTCCTCCATTCATTAGGAAGCCAGAAGCAACTGCGAGCGATCGTCACTTTGGGTTTTCCTGTTGTTACAACGTTTGGAAGTGTTCAAAACAATCGAAAGACCCGCCGACTGTGAAGTCAGATCAATGATTAGTTTTTCGAATGTGAAAAATCTTACGCCAGCAAACATTCATCGCCAGTTGTGAGAGGTTTATGGAATCCTTTTCGTTTATGACAATGCCCGGTCACACACAGCCAAACAAATTCAAAATGTGATCTCATTAATTGGTTGGGAACAATTACAACACTCTCCCTACAGTCCGAATATGGCATCGATGAATCTTCATCTGGTTCTTCGTCTGAATAAATTCCTTGGAGGAAAACAGTTTAACGAAGATGGTATTGTGAAACAAGGAGTGCATACTTGGCTTCCATCACAGGCGGCATCACTCTTTGACGAAGGTATACAAGAACTGGCTTCCCGTTACGACTAGTGCCAGAATAATTGCGGTGACTATATGGAGAAGTAGTGTAAGCAATAATGATAATAAAGTATTTGAAAAATAATGTCCTGTTACTTTTACTTTCTCTACCACGTGCAGTAAGTAGGGGAAGTAATGCATTCCACCCAAAAATTCGATACCGAGATTTCGCCGGAAATATATGTTTTGAGGCCCCCTGAATCCAAGAAAAGCACTTTTAGAAAAAAGATCGATGTGTGCGTCTGTGTGTGTGTGTGAGTGTGTGTCTGTGAACAGCATAACTCAAAAACGAAAAGTCGAATAAATGCTAAACTTGGTATTTATATTTACTATGTTCAAAGAAGCGACACGAAGATTTTGAAGCAAATCCCCACTCCTGAATATCCTTTTTACCGAATATTTTTTTAAAATTTTGATTTTCTCAAAAATGGCTCCAACGAGTTTGATTAAAACATCATATGTTTAAGATATTTTCCTTGCAAATAAAATGTATATCTTGAATTTTCTGGGAATGCCCCCAAAATCTTTTTTTGAATGGCATTTGCATAACTGGTAAACCGTAAGAGATAGACAAAATCTTTCTACATAAAAAATGCAGAGCTCCTTAAAGCATACAATTTGTATTCCTTTTTTTTTTCTTTCTTTGTTATTTGTTTGAACTTTCCAATACTTATGCTTTTTCTCTTCGTTACCGGCTAGCCTCTAACTCCCGAGGTCGCGGGTTCAAACCCGGAGAAGGGCGTAAAAATCCTTAGCATGGCTTCCTTCGGAAGGGAATTAAAGCCGGTCGTCCCGCGTCGTAGATTTACGGCACGTAAAAGAACCTCAAGCCTCATAAAGCGGACTCTGAGGAAAAATTCCGGTCTTTCACGCCCAATATAGAATATGACGCTAAGAACAACTGCTGTTAAAGAGCGTCCATATATAAAAGTCAATTTCAATTTCTTATACTTTTTCCCAAATGGAAATTCGTTATTAGTTTTTTATTTTTGTTTATGTACTGGACATACAATGGGAATGGAATGCTCCACATAGCAACCAGCTTTTAAAAGACTTGACTATTGGTTAAGGCCTACCATATTCCCCTTGTACGTACAAGAAAATTAGCAATTCTGCAAATGTTTATCTCGCTTAACATGAAGAATGCAGAATAAGCGTTTGTAAGAATAGTTTGTACAAGAGTAGAGAAGGTTATGTGAGTTTCACTCATCTGATTTTTTTTAAATTATCTTACTTTACTTTACTTTACATTACTTTAAAAGCACGCTTCCTATAAATGAGAATTTGGCTGCCAGGAATTTTTAATTTGGAGAAGAATGCATCCTGGAATCCTTATATAATGTGTATAGCGTAGATGTTCTAATAATACTTATTTAAAGGATATTACAGCTGCCACTAAAAGCAATGCAGAAAAGAAAAATACTATACAAGACGTGATTAGTGCTGGCGTTGGCTCAGAGAAAAATAAAAGAAGATGAAGGTGTTACGAACTAGAAATGAAGATAGATTACCACGTAAGTGAGAAAGTTGAGTCGTAAAGAACAGAAAGAAGTTCACGAGGCCAAGATAGAGTTTGGAAACCAGTAACAGGTAGTAATGCTTGTGGGGTTGGGAAGGTGGAAAGGAGAGGAGCGGAGAAAGTAAGGTGTGTGGTTAAACCCATTTTTAGCACAAAGACTTTTGAACCACTTCCAATATCGATCTATTCTTCTAACCTGACAATATAGTTTCCTGCTTTAGAGTGATATACTCAGAAGATATCCCTAATTTTTATAAGCATTGTGTTACGCATTTCGTTATATGCGTATGTACAATCATCACCATTTACCTTTAATTTAAACCAGGCGTGTGAAATAAGAAATTATCAGGAAAGAAAAATATGGAAATTAAATGTAAAGGAATTTCTGTTACATTCAAATTAATTTGTGTACTCATACTTCTATAAACCCTTCTTCGCATTCCTATTTCTAGTTCACGTTACTAAAGGTACAGGTTTACTGAAATATTATTTCGCTTGGTCAAATCTTTAACATGTGAATGGGCTTTTAAATTACTCTAATTACATACTACGTATGGAAAGGAATGACGACTTCAACACTTCTAAAAGTATAAACTATTTAAAAATTCAAACCAATAAAAATGTATATCTCGGAAATCGTTAATGCTACGAAAAAACTTTATTAGGTTTAAGTTTGTATTTTAACGATATCTACATTTAAGTTCAGTAGGATTTGTATATCCTTTACGATTAGCAGTCAAAAACATACAGTCCACCTCTTTGTTGCGGGCTGTCTTCTTAACATTCTAGAGGTTCCGAGTTCGAATCTCAGTTAGGGTGAGTTACCCGGATAAGATTTCTTCCGGAGTTTTTCTTTATTCTGAAAACATGAATGTCGAGCAACTCTAATCTCTAGGGACTCCGGCCTTGTTTGATTATCAATTCATCTATTCCATTCATTCATCGGCCTACCAGGTTGCCAATGCACCTGAGAAATTAGGTGTAGATCTGAAAAAGAAATGCAAAGCTTGAAGTTTTTGCTGCTCATGTGCTTACATTTCATACTTTAATTTGTCGTCTTTTAATTATTAATATTTAACGCTCTGTACGGTATTTTAAACGCTACTGAACACAGTGCTGCAAATTTGAAAATACTGTTTTTCCCATTTTTTTGGCTTCACGTCTCAAATGTACAATTTTCAGCAACACTTCATTAATTACTGCTTAAGAGACTCATATAGCGGTTTTTGGAATTTTATAATTGCTTTATTTTTATTAAATATTTTTATAAAATATATTCATAAAATCATAAAACAGCGTCAATGCAAAGAGGTTATCCTTTTATGACATAACTTCAGTTTATTATTAAAAAACTAAAACGAGGGGTCCTTTATGTGGTACATTAAAGTAAAAATAAAGTTATTAATTGAATGTAACAATCCGTTTGACACGCGAGAAATTTTAATAATACCATTAAATCAATTAAATCCAGAACAAAAACAGTAATATCTCGGAAATAAACCAATATATCCTAATTGAAATATTTATATTATTTACATTCTGTTTTATTTTACGTCGCTTTAACTCCCTGGTCATATCGCGACGGATCTGTTGGTGGATAACTCTTAGAACGATATGTAATGGACAGCTAGCCTTCTAGGTCTCATCCCTGTAACCGCCCGCTCCGACACGTATCACAGAGTCCCCAGCGCATAGCCACCGAATTATCTGCCCCGTGCCGAGCAGACGGCATTAGAGTGTCGTCCAGTCCAACCGCCGCCCCCATATAAAGGGGGACAGTTGGCCTACAAGGTCTCATCCCTGAGCAAGTGCCCACGAAGCAGGATGGCATTTCCAAACGTTGTTTGGATAATTTTAACTCTCTAAACGAAAATTGAGTATTTTTAGTATTTCTCAGGTGCGTTGTCTTTGGAGATTCGAACAAACAAAAACATATAACATCTTTGGAATGATAAGGAATTCACAGGCTGTTCCTAGAAAATTCAAAATGTGTATTTTATTTGTAATAAAATGTATTAAACATAGGGTATTATAATCAACAACATTACAACCACTTCTGAGAGAGAGAGAGGGAGAGAGAGAGAGAGAAAAGATAAAGATTCCTTGCAAAACGTAGCTTAGTTAAATATGAAGTTTGTTACATATCTGACTACTTTTTTAGTTAAACTCCACAAACAAACAAACATAACACACACATACAAATTTACATAGGTCATTTTTCTAACATGATTATTTTTATTCAGTGGACTTCAAAACACTTATTTCCGATGAAATCTCGAAAATGAGTGTTTATGTGGAATACAATACTTACTCTACCTACTATATGTAACCACTAGAGTAAGCAAATAACCGACGAGTGCAATAAATTCTGCTGCGGAGGATTAAACTTTTAACATATGCATTTGAACCTTTATGTCTATGCTATTTACAGGGATGCGCTTAAAATTGCATTAATGAAATATTTTATTCTCTTTCATAAAATTATAAATGTATTTGTGACGGATGCATGCATTAAACATTATAGGATAATGGACATGTTTGCATTTATAGGAAATAAAATGTTGATTTTCTGCGTTTTGCATTGGAATATATTACTATCTGTTGGTTTTGCTCTTAAATAAAATCCAGGCTTCCTAGGTTATTCATATTTGTATATAATTTCCATGTGATTGATGGATTTCATTCAAGGGAAATAAAAATAAACGCTGTAGGTGGACTTTATTATGGTATTAAAGCCTGGCATTTAAATAAACTAAGAATTCTGCTCTCGTATGGCATAATATTGTTTTTTTTCATTATTTTTGTGTTTAAACCAAAGTAATTTAATATATAATATTGATAAAATATATAGCATTATTTTTGAGATTCATAGTCGTTGAAAGTAATCGTATTAATTTTTTTCAGTAAATTCACCGAAACAGTTTAATTGTTAATTTAATTGCTTTGTGAAATGAGGTATTCAATGAAGGAAACAAATTGCTTTATTCGATGTTACAGATATTATCGCGGTAGGAAATACAGATGTTTGAAAGCGATAAGAGATGCTCAATCAGGCGCCTCACACCAAATGTCGCGGTTAGATGTGCAGGGGTAAGGAGTTTTGGCGATCAAGACTCAGGCAACTGCAATATATATCACCGTAGCTTAGAAGGATCTCAAAAGGTCGCTAACTTACAGGTGGCTGGAGACCCGCACTTTTCCAGCCCCTGGATAGAGTAACTTACACAGGAAGTAAGTCCCGGATTTAGGGAAGGTCCTTAAGGGTACCTAGCACCTAACTTGCAGGTAAGAGCGGAAGGTGTCGGTATGACCAGTATCGTCATAGTGACCCAACAAATCTATAAAGATATAGATTTATTACAACATGGCTCGAGACAAACTATGGGAATTCAAATAGTTTAGCTCTGGCGATGACATGCGTACCTGAACTGCTGTTGCGGCACGATGCATGGCGGCGATCTCGACGTTAGGTACTTTGACTTAATAATAATCTTTCAGAAATCGCACTGACTCAGGTTCGTCTAGCAGCGCCTCTGGAGTCCCCCTTTGTCCCAAAATCCAGGGGTTTTTAAAGGTACACAACTACTACCTCAGCAGTCCTTCACCTATTGGGTGAATGTCCTAACCCGAATCAGCGATGATAATGCAACATTTGTAAGCTGATTCGGCGCCTAGTAACGAGTGCTTGTACACACAATCTGCGTGTCAGCCTTTTAACTTTTATGGTGCAATAATTTCAAACGCTACTGGGCGCAAGAACAATGCTGCAAAATTAATAGATGTAATCTATGCATCGTGACATCCCATTTAATTACTTAATCGTGGTATTATATATGAAATGAGAAATTAGTAATGTGATTAAGAACTTAAGTATTGAAGTAACACCACTACGCAATAGCCCATTCATACAAAGGTCTACTGCGAGGTTGCTGAATCCTCTCCTCCGACTACATAGAACATCATGATCAGCATGTTGTCATCCGCCTCCTGTCAAGCATCTTAGCAGCATGAGTTCTTCCCATACCAGGGCTCTCAGCAGAGGAAATGAAACCGGGACCCCTCGTACCGTTGGAAGCAGTACTTCGTTCTACTTGTATATAAATCTATTTTACCACAATCATTCTGCTATTTACTGTTCTTACTTTATTTATATAAAACAATGTCATTAGATTCTTGTCATGCCTTATACCATATAGGATTCCGCCATTGCTCCGGATGCACTTGAGCCTTCGGCTTATTGTGCTAGCTTTGTTGTTTGAAAACCAAATTATTCCGATTCTAAAACCATGTTCCCAAAACGCAATATATGTCCCGTAAGTCAAGGCCTCACAGGAGCATATAATATGCTAGGCTGTTTCAGTTTCTTTCTTGCACAATATGCAGTCTAAGTTAAAGTAAAACTTTCATTCATCCCACCGGCATTTCAAAATAGCACTAAGAAGTGCTGTTGTTTTTAACTTTTTTTGGCCTGGGAAGCAAGTGTTGTAGTCCATTAAGCGTTACCCAGGGAACACCACGTGGAGGCAGACTACGTTGTTCCCCAAAATAGGCGCTGCGGACAGGATGCAATACAACAAATAAAACCTGTAGGACAAATAGAAATAAATAAACAATTAAATAGCATTAAAATGTTTCAAAAGACAGCGGAGACTTGATGAAGAAGATAAATTAAAAGATAAAGTTTATAAGAATATTAAAGATAGGGCAGATATACAAAAAATGCCAAGGAAGACTGCAGTGGCCTTATTTAGGACGGCAACTGGCCACGGTTGCCTCGCAGAACAGCTTTACAAGATACGATGCCTACCTAACCCAAGTGCACTCTCTGTGAAGAAGATGCCATCCTGAACAAACAACATCTCGCCAAATGCAAAGGCCTTAAAAGTGATAACTTACAGACTTTATATTGGGAAGCCAGAGGGAAAATGATGCAGATCAATTAAACTCCAGTGGCATTGGTGAACAACAACAGTTAACTTAAAGCACTCCCATTATGTTAAGATGCTTCCTCAGAGGAGCATGTCCTATGAGAAATGCAACAATTGTTCTCAGATGAAGTCTGTTTACATTTAAGTAAACTTTTAGCTATTTTATTACTTGGTTTTCTAATAATTAGTTTACCATATTTGTTTCCTGGGGCTTTAATCCAGGTTTTATGATGTTCTACTTTGGACCAGTTCTTAATAGCCTCTCTTACTAAACATTGAGATGCTCCTGTTCTGAAAAAATTGCGAATCTTCCCTTGTCCTGCAAAATCACAAGGTTTTTCATTTCCCTGTATGCCCCTATTACCCGGTACCCAGATGAGTTGAACTTCACTGTTCTGCAAAGCTTGTGAGCAATAATCATGAGATTAAAAAAATATAAATTCTTATATTCATATGACTTCCTCTACGTTTAGATTTATATATTTTCTTGACACTATTGTTGCAAAATGTTGTGTTCCTATCTGATTCATGATAATCGAGATAAAACCTCCAGAAATGCTTTTGCTACACATTTTGTTGTAGGAACAAGAGAGATACAGCAGGTTGAAATGATTGTCAAATATTTTAAGAATTCAACATTCCAAACCGCTAACAACAAACATATCAGAAATTGTCATGTCTTAAAAATGTATTTGGAATTGTTGACATTTTATGGGATCTACAATCTTCGTGTAGTAGGCTTTTGTTTTTCATTGTTATCAGTAATAAAAGGTATAAAACGCGTTATTCCGACTGAATAGGAATTATTTACAGGATCTTGGCACAAACTTCAAGATATGCCTTTTATTTGTTATCGTGCAAATATAATAAATATTTGGTATTCAAATAAAATCGTTATTTGAGAAAATAAAAAGTATGAAAGACAATAAGAGTTAGCCTAACTGTCATTGTCATGTAACTAACGCTTCTATTATTGCCTATGACCTTCGGGGTTATCTCATTCCACCAAGAGATAAATAGGCCCATTTCTGATGAGAAGGTACCCAGCTGGCGTAATCAGTTGCATTTGACGTTAGGATAATGATGAGAAACTAGAATGAGAGCAGTCCACATGAGCAGTCCAACTAAAAAAAAAAACATCCCAGAGCTGAGAATCGAACCTCGGACCCTCAGTACGAGAACCAAAAATGAAACCACTGCGCTACCGCGGCGCTCGTTAGCTGCGATGTTACTACACAAAAAATGTATGATAGTGTTAAAGTATACAGTTTATGAAATTCAATTTGACCATTTCCAAGATACGTTTTGTTATTAGTTAAAATTTTCAGCTGTATGCAATTGTTTTACTTTCTCTACCACGTACATAGTAGGTATAGAAGATATGACAATCCACCAAAAAGTTCGTTATCAATATTTAACCGGAAATATTTGTTTTGAGCATCGAATGCAAAATAGACAAGAAAAAAAACGCATTTTTAGATAAAGGTTCGTGTGTATGCCTGTAAAAAACATAACTGAAAAACGAAAATTCTGAGAAATACACAAACTTGGTATTTAAATTCAGCACCTTCCAAAGATGCGACACGAACATTTGCAAGAAAATCACTGGACTCAAGCTACCCTTTACATGGAACACTGTAAATTTGTTATTTTTTAAAAAATGGTTCTAGCGATTTTGTTTAAAATACTATGTATTAAAGACACTTAAATCAGAAATAAAATGTATATTTTTTAATTTTCTGTGAATAGCCTGTGAAGTCCTCTTTCTTCGGAAGGAATTTTGCATAATATTATAAACATTAAGAGATAGAAAATATGTTCCTAGCAAAAAATGTATTTTTTTTAAGATTCACAAATTATTTCTAATAACCTTTTTGTAGCATCAGCTATTTCCGACATATCCTTATTAATAGTTCCGTATGTTCAATACTGTGTCATCGATTTTCAGTGTCTCGCGATTACATGGAGACAGTATGGAATTTTAAGGCCAGCATATGGTTTCCATTCTTGCACATTTCTGTTCCCTTTGTATCTATAACGAAATATGTAATGTTATTACTTCTGCAAAGATTTATCTGGATTAAAATTAAGTAGGTATAAAAATAAACTCAAAGTTTGTACATCAACTAATAAGCGATAGATGTTAGAGAAAAGCATATGAATATAAAGCATAGCATTTTTCAAAAGTAAGTTGCTATTCTTTACTACAGCTATTCATGAAAACGTGCGTAATTTCAAACATGTCACGTAGAAAACTGCTTTTTGAAAATCTGACGATGATTACTTAGAGCGGAAACAGGACTCGCGAGTCATTTTGACTCGTAGGCGCCGTTCCATCTCTGTCCCTTTGTTTTTCACATGCTGCTGAGTGATGTAGTGCGTGTTACTTATTTGGTGACTCGAGGAAGGAAGGCGTTTTCGCCACTTTTGACTTAAAGTATCGTATGCTTATAATCGAATTTGTAAATATGTAATAAACGTTTATCTCAGTTAAGAGAAGCAAATGGGATATAGACTTTTGGAAGCATTGCTTCTAGCACGAGTAGAGACGGTCATTAACACCTATAGCACTGTATAAGCACTGCAAACGCCTTTCAAAAGAACTTAACAGGTTCGGAAGGGTAGAATCAGACCGAAAAATAATCCATATTCGGGATTTGAACCACGGATTTTCCGGTTTCAGTTCGGTTGCTCTAAACATCTGAGTTGTCATGGCAACATACCGACACGACAATAAATTTCCCAACTGACTCTTATTGTTCTCGGTAAATCACAAGGCGATCTGAAATTCATTTTGAGATGACATACCCGAAGGGCAACTTAAAATGTCATAAGTGTTGTAAGTCCCGGCTTTGGAGTTTATCTATTAGGTCAATTGCACCTTATTTGTTGATTTATTTATTGGATATTGTACTTAAGGCGCGAAATGTTTATACCGTGTTGTTGTTATATTATTTGCATTGTAATATTATTTACTTGATATTAACTATGCCGGGTGAGTCTTCTCAGGCTGCGGATTGAGAAGCTATGCAGTCCCGGCCATAAACAGTGCCCACTGCATCGCGTCGTATCAATTTCGGTCGAAGTAACTGCTTTGCACCGCTGTCCGTTCAGTGACTTGCACTCGTAGTGCATTGCACCTCAGTGGTGAAGGTACATTTGAAGGTACTTTTTACGTTTAGTAATGCAATGAGAACCGATAGTTTGGCATAGAAGTGTCGTTTCACTTAATTGGTTGAATTATGTGAATTACATTAAAACACAAATTTTTACTTGTTAGAATATGATACTGCAGTTATTAGTGCATTCGGAAATAAACCATGATTCGCTAGAACGTTCTCGAAACATGAACAGAAATGAATTAAAAATGCATTTATTCGTAGGCGTGATTTAAACTTCCGACCTGCACTATGAGTTTCCAGCATGTTAATAACGAGCACAACCGTAACTCCAACCATTCGGCTTGTGAATGCGGTGTCAGCACCTGCATTTCGCATCGTCATTAAAACTCAGGGTTATCTAATTACCGATCCGCAGGATGAGAACACTCACGCGGTATATATAACTCGGCAGTTGAGCATATATCTCTTGGTAGGGTGTGTAACTGGTAAGTAGTTATGTTTGTAAGTGCAATTTTGTGCAAATTGAAACACTAGAATTAAGCTGTTTCACATTAGTATTTATTATTAATCTGTTATCGTATTTTGCCTTACACACAAATTGGTTCCTGTTCAAACATTATTTGCGTAGGTTCAATGAAGCTGTTGTTTATACTTGAGCGACCATTTATGTTAGCTTGGCCTGAAATTCTATAAGTATCGGCTAAACACTGCTAATAATTATCACTCGCACATAATAAAACATATTTGACCCCTCCTCACAGTATGAGTGTATAAGAGTTATACTTTAATTTGCTTTACTATTTCACTCGCAGTGAATAAATATATTATTATTGCGACAACATCGAATATCCGACACCGAGTACCACACTTGAAGTATTAGGTTGTGTCATAAGAAATGTCGGTTTTCAAGTTTGGTGATTTATAAGATAGAATTGGTTTTGTTTGGTATGCCAATGATATTTACAGGATGTCATGGTTAATATAGTGTATATTGCAAGAATGTATCTGTCGTCAGTTGTTAACACACAATCACAAGATAGAAGTTACTAACTCTGAGATTAGAGTCCATCTAAAGCACTGCTAGAAACAAGACTATAAAGCTGCATCCGGGGCTGTATCCGAACACCCCCACAAACATACGTTTTTCATCTTAGGTGATTGTATTGCCACCCACTGCCTGGTACTCATTATCTCCGACCTCAGTAGTCATTAGACATCGTGCAACAGTAAAATGGGACGTTCCGTGGAACTCACGGAATTCGAAAGTGGTCAGGTGATTGGGTATCACTTGTGTCAGAAGTCTGTACGCGAGATTTCCACACTCTTAAAAATCCCTAGGTCCACTGTTTCTGATGTGATAGTAAAGTGGAAACGTGAAGGAACATGTACAGCACAAAAACGTACATACCGATCTCGCCTGTTGACTGACAGAGACCGCCGACATTTGCAGAGGGTCGTAAACAGTAATAAGCAGACATCTATCGAGACTATCACACAGGAATTCCAAACTGCATCAGGATTCACTATGACAGTTAGGCGGGAGGTAAGAAAACTTGGATTCCATGGTCGAGCGGCTGCTCAAAAGCACACAACACGCAGGAAAATGCCAAACGACGCCTCGCTTGATGTAAGGAGCATTAACATTACACGTTGTGTGGAGCAGCGAACCATGGTACACAATGTGGCGATCCGATGGCAGGGTGTGGGTATGGCGAATGCCCGGTGAACGTCATCTGCAGCGTGTGTAGTGCCAACAGTGAAATTCGGAGTCGGTGGTGTTATGGAGTGTGACGCTGACCTCTGACGCATCTGTGTTGTTCCTAGCAGTTGCTTCAGTGGACTCAGAGTCCTGGGTTCGATGGTTGGATGGCAGGGATTTGGAAGTTGTTTTTTTGGTAGAGCTGAGGTTCTTGTTTTCAGGGGTGGTGACACTGCCTTGATGATATTAATAATTCTGCCGGCGCAGTTTGAGTTATTTCTTTATTTTGGTTACGAAGATTCCTATCTGGTCAACCCGCCACCTTCGTCGTCGAAACCACTGTTATCCTTATCACTTTCGAAGTCGCTACTTATGTGTTTCTCCGACTAGCCCTCGAATTGCCTAGATTTCACAACTTCATTTTTTTTACACTATAAATTTTCTGATTATCTTCTTCTAATTTTGTTTCGTCGACCGTCCTCGTGGTTAGTTTGTACCGGAATGTGCCTCGGCCGCCCTCATGGTTAGTTTGTACCGGAATGTCCTTCTGCGTTTCTCTTCCTTTTTCACGCCTTTCGCCAAACTTAGAATTTTCCCCCACCTTTCTTAAGTTTTGCTCCGTCTTAAGTTCAAACGTATCATGTGATGCCTACGCGATCTTCCGATTGGCTATCATTTTGTTTCATGATTTTTATTATTGGCTACGCCCACTTGACAACTTTCACATCTGCTTCTTACAGCTTATTTTGAGTTTTAAAATCTTCCCACGAACATTCTTAGATCGTAGATAAGGCACATATATTCCTGACCCTTTCTAAGCTTTGAAACCGTTTTAAACGACCTGTCCGAGCCAAGACACAAAGGCGAAACTTCCGGTAGGCTTGTTGTCGTCCACGCAGGTAAAATACCTTGGAGGACAACAAACTTTGTTTCTCTATCTTCCCTACAAAACCTATTCCTAATATGAATTCAGCACATTTTCGTCGCTATGTTCGATCGTATATTATTATTATTATTATTATTATTATTATTATTATTATTATTATTATTATTATTATTATTATTATTATTATTTCTCCTGGGTCTCGATAACCAGCTTCAAGTGGTCGTGTTTTTCCTGGAGGGGGCTTGACCCCCTTGTTGTTTTGCGTGGCACGATCACAACGCTGACCTACATTGATATTTTAAGCACCTTCTTGCTTCGCACTGTTGAAGAGCAATTCGGGGATGGCGATTGCATTTTTCAACACGATCGAGCACCTGTTCATACTGCACGAGCTGTGGCTGAGAAGTTACACGACAATAACATCCCTGTAATGGACTGGCCTGCACAGAGGCCTGACTTGAATCCTATAGAACACCTTTGGGATGTTTTGGAACGCCGACTTCGTGCCAGACCTACATCGATATCCTTCCTCAGTTCCGCACTCCGTGAAGAATGGGATACCATTCCCCAAGAAACCTTCCATCACCTGATTGAAAGTATACCTACGAGAGTGAACGCTGTCATCAAGGCTAAATGTGGCCGATACCATTCCCCATGAAACCTTCCATCACCTGATTGAAAGTATACCTACGAGAGTGAACGCTGTCATCAAGGCTAAATGTGGCCAACACCATATTGACTTCCAGCATTACCGATGGAGGGCACTACGAACTTGTACCTCATTTTCAGCCAGATATCCGGATACTTTTGATCACGTAGTGTATGTAAAGTGGATGGAGTAGGTGTCGTTAGTAAGCGTGTGGCACAACGATGGTTCCAACGTTTCAACATTGGAGAAGAACAAACCAAAGATTTACCACGTTCTGGTAGACCTAAATTATGAAATATTGAGAATACACGCAGAGTTTTGGAAGAAAATCCGCAAAAAGTACTCGTGGGCCTGTCAGAAGAACTTGGTCCATCAAAAGATACCACATATCGCTAGATGAAGAAACTTGGAAAATGAAACAGAAGCTGTAGATCTGTAGCTCATGAATTGACACCTCCACAGGCTCAACGTAGGGTTGATACAGGGGGGTCTCTTCCCGCACCGTTTTCGCTTGTACTGCTGCATGACGTCATCGAGAGTGAAGTTTTACCTAGCCAGTATTCTGCACCGTACTTTTCGGCATGAAAGTTCGTATAATATTCTCGTTATACGATCTGTTTCGACCCTACACTACTTGAAACAAAATCGCATCTATAACTAGACTTAGTCTTGGAAATAATAAACACTAACCTGTCTTTTTACAGCTAAATACCCAACTGGCGCCAATTTCATTTCTCCTTGAAATATTCACTAAAACGCTGTCGATATATGAAATTTGGTCTTGAGGGATGACTTACAACATACATGTTATTCAAAGAAAGAGAGATATGTAGATATAAAGCAGATATTTGTTATATTAAAGTTGTTCATTTTCTTAGTTTATGCTATTGCTTGACTTTAATTATATTATGTTAAAGAAAACCAATAACACATTATTCGGCCAATTTTAGCAACGAAAATAAAATATGTTATACGCTATATAAAATTCAACGTTATACGCTATCGGGTCTTAAACTTTGATTCGAAATTAAATTGTATTGTTTGTTTATGGATTGTGAAAAACGCAGCTTAATGAGAGAAACTGTATGTTGATCATGCTATTATGTAATATGACTTAAACATAACAGTTTTAAAAGTCATGATAGCTGAAAACATGTGCATGTTTTCCGAGACTTTTTTTTTCGCGTCTAGGTAAAAGCATGAATAATCGACATGCATATTTAAAATATTCTTTTTAAAAAGAATTTTATTAATATAACTATTTTGGCAGAAGAGAGTAACTCCACAAAATGAATTAAATTCACATAACATTCGACTACTTGAAGTAGATAATGGACACATGCTGAAAAACAGTTATCTGCACAGCAAGTCTTGCAAATATCCTCCAATTTTCAAATAAACCGAATTTACAGAGTAGTGTACATTCGAATGATGTGTTCAGAATTTGGATATTTTGGCTTCATTATTTAGGCTGAGAATGTGCTTATATAAACCTAGTTTCTTAATTATTTCTAGTATAAAGTTGTTTTAATTTTTTAATTAATGAATAATTAATTGTACATAGTTCCCATTTGATCCTTCCTACTTGAAAGAATAAGAACAAGGATGCGTCTAGCCTTAATATTTTGGAGATATTAATTTTAGAACAACTTTCCTGTATGCTTTAGTATACGCTCGCAACCAATACCCTTAAAAGCACACAAATGTAATGCTTTCACCCATGGGAAAGTGGGTGTTGTTAAAAGGAGGTGTATTAGTGTATTGCACTGGCGATCATTGAAACATATTACACTGATCTTTTTAAAAGGAGGTAGATCTAAGGAACTTGTCAATTGTAATTAGGTGCCTATATTATTTAGTATTTATGCAAGGAAAGTGCAATAACTTACTCGTACCTTAGTTTTCGTTATTTTGTATAAAACATGGACACATTTCACGCCAAATTGGCAGGAGAGGCTTTACGAAAGAAATCAATATTATGTGAGCAAATACAGAGGAGATGAACGTAAATACATGAGAGAAAATGTCAGAGCGGTGTTTTATAAGCAGGGCGCGGATTTTGATGACTATTTTTTTTAAAATGACTACATTTGTTTCAAAATGACTTTGTAATTACAAAAAATTATCTAAAATGAGATTTATTTGATTTAATAAAATTAGTGTACAGAAAGTTATAAATTAATTTATATATTGATATAACTCCAATACAAGAAGAAAAAATAAGTAAACCAGCAGTGAAAATGTTCTTGTTCAAAGAATCTGAAAAGATAAGAAAATTTTCTTACTTTCCTTTTCAGATTCTTTAAATAAGTAAGAACATTATTTTCTTTGCTTTTCAGATTCTCCAAACAAGAACATAGAACAAATATATTTTCAATTAATTTTCTAACTTATTGTGTTTTTAAACAGGTTTACAAAAGTGTAGCATTAACTCTTTTGAGAACTCAGAATATGCAATGTTTATTGCAAATGAAGAGGATTTCACAGTCCATGTGATACATAAATAAGAGCAATACGCACTTATTAAGCAAAAAAGGGAAAACTGACCTCCTCATCCCTAATTTTGAACATGAATTCATAACAGTAGTTATACCTGTTTCCCTGACAATAACCATCTCTCCACCCACAAGCAACTCTTTCCAGACCAACCAATAATCTTTATATACTCTATACTTATGCAAGGAAGTTACCAAATAAAGCGGCAAAGGACAAACAAATTATAAATTAATGATGTAATATCGAAAAAAACATTATCCAAAATAGAAAACTTGAAACTACCAAAATGACCTAATATATATATATATATATATATATATATATATATATTCTTAATATTGGACCCATGATAAGGATTTATGTACACTTAAGCAATACCTTTATTGCAAGAATTAAAAGATGGCATGTCGTCTGAATCCGGATCATGCTTATATGATACTTGATCTTCAAATAGCTTCTGCTCACAATAATATACTGTTTAATACGCATTCCTGAGGAATATAAAGAACTTACTTTTTGGCAGGTAGGCCGACTCATAACATGAAAACAGATGTAATGCGGGCCAAAGGTATTGTTCCCTGAAAATGGCAAGCTTTTCCAGGTATATAATCCTTTACAGAACCACAGTGAACGGAAAAAGGTTGTTAAACTTTGGCTGTAAGAGCAAACAGTTGCCGCTCAACTGCTTAAAAGGCAACAGATATTAATCTGAGCTTCTCTTCGCTTTAAAAGTCACGTACAATTATCCTATTTTATCTCGCTATGTTGGCGGAAACTTCACAACTTAACAACAGATGTACGAATACATTGCTCCTTATCACTCAGTCATATACCCCCCCACTTCAACAAATAAGTTGCACACACATATTTAAACTAGAATCTTGAGTATAGATTCAGTTTTCTCTGCTTTGGTGAAGTGTTTAAGTCGGTGTGCAATGAGTAAGAACGTTAAGAGTAGAATGTATTGTGCTGTAGCACAATACCGTAATTACGGTTTTAAAGCGGTTGGTGTGAATCATCACACATTTCCCAAAGAAATCAGCAATTAAAGCGCGTGTGGGTGTCTCGCTGTAAGCGTACTGACAAATTTAACGCTGATAATTCATGTGTATGTTCAGTGCACTTTCTTCCTAGTAACTATAAACGGGATTTGAAGAGTGAACTTTTAGGTTTGCCGGTTAAGAAAATTCTGCTCCCAGATGCAGTTCCGTAGCAGTTCATTCCCGATTGGCATGGATATGCACTTAGTGAAGGTCCAAGTACAAGTGGAATGTTGCAGGTATGTCTTTTTCATTTTTACATCCTGTAACAGAATAATGCATTCTGGAATTATTGTTTTCATTTCTTACGGTAAAAAAAAATACACCAGCATATCCATTTAGCGATTTCTTTAGAGTAGTTGTAAATTTTCCTTTAGTACTAAAGTAATGTATGTTTGAATCTCTTGTAGCGCCTACAGTTTACGTTGAAGTCCTGGATGTGTTCCAGTAGTTTTGTTTATACGTAAATATATTACCAATGTAATGCAGTTTCCATTCGTTTTGCTTTATGTTTAGCCCACAATGTTTGTAGAATGCTCCGAAATAGTATACCTTTTAAAAAACTGGAAGAAGTGCTAATAATAAACAATTGGGAGTTAATCGGAAGGAATTTAGTGTGTTCACTGCGCTGTGTTTGTATTCCGCGCGCTCGTCTTCACTCTCACTTACGTCACAGGCGGGCAGCCAATGGCAGCTCCTACCCCGGAGTGGCTCACCTTAGTTATCTAGCCACATTGGGGTGGATATTGAAGAAGGAGGTATTTTGGGAGTTTTATCGTATTTAAAATTTTGGGGAGCCGAACTTCTAGTAGTTGCAACAGCACGTATAGTAAACAGTTTCCGGTAGCCTTTGCCCCAAATGTATTTTTAGGTGGCCTTTGCCCCAAGTTTAAAAAATATTAACTTTGTAATTAAACTGTTTCTTTAAGTATTAAATATTTATGTTTGCCTCGGCTGCGTCAGTATTGTTGTTAGAGACATGCAAGTCTTGGCAGGGCGTTATCTGACAAGAATGTAGGCTTACACAGATTTTAAGTTTTAATTCCCTCCTTTTTATTAATCCTTGACACAAATTAAATAGCACATCACTGATATCGAGAGCTGTGAGATTCTTTTATTTAATACTTGCACTTTTTAACACGTATACTATTTTCGTCTCACACGAATACGTAATTAATTTCTTGAGGACACATCTCGCATCCAGTTACACTGTCCGCAGGCAACTGACCAGATTTCAACCGTCTAAACTTGTAAATTTCTGTATTTCAAGTCTCTGATTGGCTATTTTTACTCCAAAAGAATACCTGCATTTAACTAAAGCCTTTTTTCTGGTTGCTGATTGGCTATTTTTACTTTCTCTACTACGTATAGTAAGTAGGGGAAGTATTGTATTCCACCCAAAATTTCGATACCAAGATTTCCCCGGAAATACATGTTTTGAAACCCCCTGAATCCGAAAAAAGCATTTTTGGAAACATTTCCGTGTGTGTGTGTCTGTGTGTCTGTGTGTGGGTGTGTCTGTCTGTGAACAGCATAACTCAGAAACGAACAGTCGGATAAACACCAAACTTGTTATTTAGGTTCAGTATCTTCTATAGATGCGACACGAAGGTTTTCAAGAAAATCCCCCCACCGCAGACTACCCTTTACATGTAACACTTTTCGAAAATTTTAATTTTCTCAAAAATGGCTCTAACAATCTTGATTAGAGTATCATATGTTTAAGATATTTTTATGACAAATAAAATGTATATCTTGAATTTTCTGGGAATGTCTCCAAAAGTATTCTTCATTGTGAACGACTTTTGGTAAACTGGTAAACCATAAGAGATAGACAACATTTTACTACACAAAAATGTAGATCGCGTTAAAATACACAATTTATGTCATATACATTTTTTTAGTTGAGTGAACCATTTTCGAGATATTGCTTGTTATTTCCTTAAATTTTCCAATACATATACTTTTTCTCAAATTCGTTATTCTATTTTTTATGTCCTGGATATGCAAACAGAATAGAATGCTCCACATAGCAACCAGCGCTTAAAAGATTTGACTATCGCTTATAAGCTACCTATTCCCCTTGCATCTACAAAAAAATTAGCAATAAGTTTGACATTTCGATATCTCGATTAACATGAAGCATATGGAGAATAAACGTTCGTAAAAATAGTTTGTACAAGAGTAGAGCAAGTCATGTGAGTGTAGCACATCAGATTTTTTTATAAACTGTCACTAAAATTACATTAATGCTTCCAAGAATCACAAATAACATTTAAACTCTCAAACTCATTATTGCTTCAAGGTTACCTCATTGTTAGCAACGTTTAACTTATTTTTCTCACAGCTCCTACATTATTAAATTAAGTAATATATTCACATAACATTACTACATATGGATACAATAATATAAGCATATGCAATGACTGTTATATACATTTTATAGCTTATTACATACACATATTGCTTCAAGGCGGGCTGTTATTGAATTTACATATTATATAATTAGACTGAAATCATTTAAGTGTTAATAATGCTGCCTCAATATCTGTCTTCAGATTATCGGTAATTCTGTGGATGATATATTTATCGGGAGAAATGTCACATGTAATTAAAATAGGTCTATTACCGCAACCCTGATGCCTCAAAACAATGTCTAAGTACCCGTCAACCTGCCAAAATCATCGTTAAAAACTGTTCGGCTCCAAAGCAATATCGTGTGTCTGATGAAATTTTAAAGGAGTGACTCACTTGCAATTTGTACCAAACGGGCGTGCAGTCAATGCGGATCTTTATTCTCAGCAACTGGAACGGGTTGATGAAATTTTGAGACGGAGATACCCAGATAGTTAACCGAAATATTGTTCTCCTGCAGCAGAACAATGCAACTCCCCATACTGCACGAACAACTACGACAAAAATTCAGGAATTGGAAGTGGTTGAACTGCTACCTAACCCAGCACACAGCCCTGATCTTACACCTTCAGATTATCATATGCTTTGATCCATGGTCCATTTCGTACGTGGAAGAAATTTCGGAAACTTTGAAGTAGTGGAAATGGGTCTCACTGAGTTTTTCGCATCAAAAACCAGAGACTGGTGCCGTCACGGGATAATAAACCTCGCTGAATCATGGAAATAATTTTTCTTTCAAACAAGCCGTGTGTTGGACAGAATCAGATGACTGAAAAATTCAATGCCATAACCGGGATTTGAACCACGGATCTCCCGGTCTCCGTCCGGTTGCTCTAACCACTGAGCTACCATGGCAACCAACATGCCGACACGACATTAAATTCTCCAACTGATTGGCATTTTTCCCGGTAAACCACAAGGAGATCTCAAATTGTATTGAGATGCCATACCCCAATGGCGACTTACATTCATTGTAAGTACTTTTAAGTCCCGGGCTTTATAGTGGCTACCACTATTAGGTCAATTAATGGAATTAATTGTTCTTTCACACAAGCCGTGTGTTGGACAAGGTTGGAAAGGTAGAATCAGATGACTGAAAAATTCGCTGAAATATGGCTAAACTCCATAAAATGGATGGTCTCTACTTTGAAGAGTAGTTTAATTTCTTGTCAGAAAACGTTCCAAATAAACTTTTGCTTAAAAAGTGACATTAATTATGAGACATCATCCATAATTTCCTAACGGTTACAACAATATTGGCCTGTCTTCGCTTCTGCCACGTACACAATATTTGAAATTTAGGTTGCTTGCTTCTGATTGGCTTTTCCATCTTACAACAGCTATATTGAAGCATACATAATTTAAAACAAATGTTACGTACAGGATGGCTCAGGCGGTTTGTGCCCGGCATTCGGGAGGTCGTGTGTTCGATTCCGTGGCCGAGCTTCTTGACCCTGGTTTTCTTCGGGGTTTCCCCAGGTCTCCAGGCGAATACTGGGAAGGATCATTACATTCCCCGAATTTTCTGCTCTCCATTTCATCTCCATTCCCATTTCACTTCATCATCTGCTTGATCTCTTTCAGGGCTGCAAGTATCGGCAGGTGCATGGTAGGGGAAAAGGATGCCCTAACGAAATTTTCGTCCTCAAGACTGCGAGGGATCTCCTAGTCAAGGACCTCCCAGGGGGTTTGTGAACCTAAGGGGGGCCGGCTGCACCAGCGAGGACTCGGGAGTTCAAATCTGTAATTCGCAGAGATCCTGCCCTCTGCTTGTTGTGCCTCCTAGTCCGGCCTCCCTCTGTCTCCTCTAATATAATCCCTCCCGGGCCGTTAGGGGCATGGGCACACAAGATCTGCGTAGGTCGAACTGCTAAATCCCTAAAACAACTGTTTATTAATATTACTGAAGTATTAGGTGAAAAAGATATATTTAATAACAGTTTTTCCATTATTATTATTAATGTTGATAGCTTCAGAAATGCTGCCTCACAATCATGGTAATTACTTTTTACTTTCTCTACTACGTATAGTAAGTAGGGGAAGTATTGTATTCCATCCAAAAATTCGATACCGAGATTTCACCGGAAGTATATGTTTTAATACTCCCTGAATCCAAAAAAAAGCATTTTTGGAAACATGACGTGTGTGTGTCTGTGAACAGCATAACTCAGAAACGAACGGTCGGATAAACACCAAACTTGGTATTTAGTTTCATTATCTTCCAGAGATGCGACACGAAGGTTTTCAACAAAATTCCCTCACCCCAGAGTATCCTTTACATGAAACATTTTTCGAAAACTTTAATTTTCTCAAAAATGGCTCTAACAATTTTGATTAATATATCATATATTTAAGCTACTTTCATGAAAAATAAAATGTATATCTTGAATTTTCTGGGAATGTCTCCAAAAGTGTTCTTCATTGTGAACGACTTTTGCATAACTGGTAAACCATAAGAGATAGGAAAACTTTTACTAAAACAAAAAGTGTACATCGCGTTAAAATACACAATTTATGTCCTATATATGTTTTTTGTTGAGTGAACCATTTTCGAGATATTGCTTGTTATTCCCTTAAATTTTTCAATACTTATTTTCTCAAATGGGAGAAATGGTTTCTGTCTTGGATATGCAAAGAGCATTAATCTGTGGCAAAGAGAATGGTGCTGCACCTAGCAACCACTATTAAGATATATTTCGATGCTTAAAGGCTACTGTATTTATATATTGCAAATACAAAACAAGGAGAACTTAGTAGGTCTTATGCGATAGTCAAATACTTTTAGAACTGGTCGCTATGTGTAAAATGTAATTCTCTTAGTATATCAAATGATCGTTTCTGCAAATGTTTATCTCGATTAATATGAAATATATGGAGAATAGGAGTTTGTAAAAATAGTTTGTACAAGAGTATAGAAAGTCATGTGAGTGTAACACAACAGATTTTTTCACACAAGCCCTGCTTTGGATAGGTTTAGAAAGTCAAAATCAGACTAAAAAATGCAATATTACAGCCGGTATTTGCTCTAACTAACTGAGCCGCCATGGCAACATGCAAGCACGACCGCAGGTTACACCTACTCTGATATCATTATGATGAACATATTGGACAAACACAGAATATAAATCAAACATGAGCATAAGATAAACCAAAATTAGGCCCTCCGTTTTCATCACACGTGTGTAAAGAATCCAAGGCGTATGCTGTTCAAGCTTTAACAAAACTACAAGGCCTTTAATCCAGAAGAATAGCTGTGTCAGCACAGTTGTTTCCACACCGGACTGTACTTCACTGTTAACGGAGTTTTCCCTCTACATCGAAAATCTCTTTACCATTCCCTTGTCATCACCGTTAAGGCAGAGGATCACTTTTCCACCCTTCACTCCCCTGCAGTTGAAGACCACTCTGGTGCGGTGAAGAACTAATGTCTGCTCGGCGGGAATAAAAAGAAAAACCAATAAAACTTTCAAAGGCCCCACAAATTACAGCAGACTCCGCGCCGTATTATAAGGTTGCCGTGAAAATGTGATATTAAAGTAAACTTGTTACATAATTCAATGTCCTCTATTTACGGGTGTACCAACCAGCGTTCATTACACTTTCATACGCTTTGGAGGGATGTAAAAATAACGTAAATACATTTTAAATGAACCATAACACGGCACAGAGCTGCACGTAATCTATTAATCTGCTGGTTTGCATTCTCACCCTCCAGCAGACATAGAGCTACTACATGGATAAAAACCAGGAGTAATTATTGAAGAGATATCGAGATGAAAATGGAAAATTCTGAATATTTCATCCCAGAAACATTAAATTTTGTACATACATGTTTCGGGCGTTTACTATATTCTATATACAGGATGTTTTTACTTTCTCTACTAGTATAGTAAGTAGGGGAGGTATTGTATTCCACCCAAAAATTCGATACCGAGATTTCACCGGAAATAAATGTTTTTGAGACCCCCTGAATCCAAAAAAAGCATTTTTGGAAACATGTCCGCGTGTGTCTGTGTGTCTGTGAACAGCATAACTCAGAAACGAACAGTCGGATAAACACCAAACTTGGTATTTAGGTTCAATACCTTCCAGAGATGCGACACAAACGTTTTCAAGAAAATCCCCCAACCCAGATTACCCTTTACGTGGAACATTTTTCGAAATTTTTAATTTTCTCAAAAATGGCTCTAACGATTTTGATTAAAATATCATATGTTTAAGATAATTTCATGACAAATAAACGTATATCCGGAATTTTCTGGGAATGTCTCAAAAAGTATTCTTCATTGTGAACGAGTTTTCTATAACTGGTAAACCATAAGAGATAAACTAAATTTTACTGCACAAGAAAATGTAGATCGCGTTAAAATACACAATTTATGTCATATGTATTTATTTTGTTGAGTGAACCATTTTCGACATATTGCTTGTTATTCCCTTAAATTTTCCAATACTTATACTTTTCTCAAATTCGTTATTCATTGTTTTTCTGTCCTGGTAATGCAAAGAGAATGGAATACTCCACATAACAACCACCTCTTAAAATGTTTGACTATCGCGTA
The DNA here is from genome assembly GCA_030765065.1 of Deroplatys truncata. NCBI lineage: Eukaryota > Metazoa > Arthropoda > Insecta > Mantodea > Mantidae > Deroplatys > Deroplatys truncata. The sequence continues at coordinate 165,598,090 of CM060980.1, forward strand.
AAGCCTAGCAATTCCCCTTGAATCTACAAGAAAATTAGCAATAAGATTTACATCTCGATTAAGATGAAGTATATGGAGAATAAGCGTTTGTTCAAACAGTTTGTACAAGAGTAGAGAAAGTCATGTGAGTGTAACACATCAGATTTTTAAAAAGCTCCCCAGCTGTTTATCTTGAAAGCAGCAGGTTCAAGAATACAATTTATTGTGAATGTTTATATCTGTTCATTTCAGTGGGAAATCAGTTATATTATTTAGTACATTTTTTCAAGGTAGTTTCATAGCCAACTCATTTATTTTAAATGTGATATCATTTTTATAGGTATTGGTTTTTTAACGGTATTATGACTGTCACTTCACTTTTGTTTGCACATAGCGGTGTAATGAACCATGTGCGAAGCACTCTTTCGTTCCTTTCGCTTCATTCCCTAGAGGATCGAACACAGGACTCCTCTTCCCTCTTCCGCTTGCTGGCTAACTGTCGAACACAAGATTTTTCTTCTATCGTATGCTGCACAGCACTGGCTGTACGTCTTAAATCTCGCTCGCTGATATACAGAATGGATCATTTAATTTGAAACTGTACAATATACTCTACCCTAATTGCAGAGTCCCATTTAAAATAATTAAATTTACCCTAAAATTAATATCATAACGTCCAGCAAACAAAACACAACTAATGGCATTTACTTTCCCCCATATCAAGCAACTTTTATTAAAGACATTTTTTCTACAACGCTTAGCTTTGGAGATATTTTACAGTCTCAGCTTAAATGATCCAAACCGGAATAGTTACATGAGCTTTGGAATATTTCCCTGGAGGCGGGGGAGGATACATCCATAAATATCTTGTTATATCTCGATAATACTTCTGGTATTTAAGTGAGTATTTAATTTCTTTCTCTATCCAATCAGCCAGTCGGCCGGCGCTGAAGGATACGAACGCTTACCAGGCCCAATAACTCAATTGCATTATCATCATAATACATTAATCAAAGTTAGATTTAATGCAATAAAACACAAATGCAGCTAGAATAAGATATTGTGTCTTTACAATACAAATATTAAGTATCCAGTTTTTAATTACTACATATTTTCCATAATTTATGTTAGTTAAATAGAAAAGTCGGTATCACATCTACAAGAGAACAACAATTTATATTGACCAATGCCTGCACAAAAATAAAAGCTTTTAATGTATTGAATTAAGGGGACAAAGTAGTCTGAACACTGGAAATTACACCTTAAATGTGTTGAATTACCACTGCTTTTAAATTCTCCAAAGTTTTTCCTGGAATGTTTATGAATTATTCTATAAATCATTACAATTATTTCAAGTGGTTGTTTGCATTGATAGCTAATGTAGTTGAGTCCGTAAGAATCATTTCATTCAGCACAAAAATAATAAAATTTACTCATAAAACATGTGAATTCATGTACCTATTTCTCTGATACTACTTCCAATACAGATTAACACCTTTGCATGTTTGTTCTTAGCATAATCATCTATCTTCTGAACCTTAATTATTTAGTTATGTGTTTCTGTTCACTAGAAATTGAAAAACAATTATTTACAAAGTCAAAAAGGTATAAATGTGAAAAATTTTCAAATGTTGCTGTCTTAATATCACTAGTATGCATTATAAAATTATTATTGTGCTTCGGAAAATTTAACTGCGTGTTGTATACATGTACGAACATTTCAGCGCTACCTCTCGTATACTTTCTGAGAAAAAGGTACATAAGTATCGAGAAATGTTATTTTGAGAAACCTGAATTTAAAGTTTGAACATTAGAATTATGATACACTTTAGTACATTCCAGGACCATAATCATCTACACCTTCATTGCTGGATTGCTTCAGCTTTTCTTATTGCCTTCTCTTGCTCCTGGTCTATTTTGTTAATTGCTGAACTGCTCGCTGGACATGATATAGTCGTTCGTTTTCGAAAGATAAAAAAAAATTCTAAAAAGGGGCGTTGCATGACAGCATTAAAGGAATGCAGACTAGGATTTAAATCGTATTTAATTGCTTTAAATAGCCTCTTAACCCCCAAAAACTATATATTTTTCTGAAACTTGAAATAATGGATTTTATTTGTGCCTATCACAAAAAATGTGATTTTTGGTGATTTCAGAGTACATTTTCCCCTTATGCATGGGTACAGCGAGTATCTTGCATTAGCATAGCATAAATGATTAATTATGAACAAGAGGCGCATCTAAAAACGTTTGACACGGTTGATTAACTTTTATATGCTCCATTTGTTTTATACCTGGTTAAACACAAGCTAATGAAAAGAAAATTATAAGTTTTCAGTTTTTACTTTCTTTACCACGTATTCAAGTTGGGTAGAGGCAGCATTACACGTCACCCAAGAAGTAAATATCGAGATATCACTGAAAATACTTTCTTTGAGATCCGTAAACATAGTAAAAGTATTACTAGGTAAATACACACTTGAATATGTGTGGAAATGTTGGATAAATTGGTAAGGGTTCAATAGCTTCCAAACATCGACGCAACATTTTCAAGAACATCCCCCACTCCGAGGGACATTTTAGATAGAAAATTATTCTTTATTTAGATTTTTTCAAAACAGTTTTGATTCAAATATCATATGAATGACTGATTTCGATGAGGATTAACCTGTATATGTTAAAAGTTCTATGAATAATCTGTGAACATAATTTCCAGGTGACTGGATTATATAGCTTCAAGCTACACATTTTTAAAACCGTATGTCCACTATCTTGTTTCTGATCAGAGTACTCAAAACATCAAGCCCAGCCTACAGAGGGCGAGGTTCTTTTTACGTTCTCTACTACGTATACTAACTAGGGGAAGTATTGCATTCCACCCAAACATTCGATACGATATTTCACTGGAAATGAACCTTCTGAGGCCCCCTGAATGCAAAAACAGCGGTTTTAGAAAAAGGTTTCTATGTGTTTGTGTGTCTCTGAACAGCATAACCCAAAAACGAAAAATCGGATAAATACCAAACTTCGTATTTTGGTTGAGCATCTTTAAAAAATGCAAAACAAGGAATTTCAAGAAAATCCCTCGCTCCTGACTACCCTTAACATGCAGTATATTTGATTTTCTAAAAAATGTCTCTAATGATTTTGATTAAAATATCATATATTTATGATATTTTCATGGCAAATGAAATGTAGATCTTGAATGTTCTGAGAATTTTACCAAAAGACCTCTTCATTCTAAATGAATTTCGCATAATTGGTAAACCGTAAGAGCTAGGCAATATATTGTAGATCACCCACAATTTATGTCAGATACATTTTCTTTTTTTGTTGAGTGAACCATTTTTGATATATTCGTTGTTATTTGTCCTGAAGTTTCCAATACTTATACTTTTTCTGAAATGGGAGTTCGTAATTCTTCTTTTTTTCCTGGACAGGCAAAGAGAATGAATGCGCCACATAGCAACCAGGTCTTAAAACATTTGATTATCGCTTATAAGCTACCATATTCCCCTTGCAGCTACAAGGAAATTAGCATGAAGTAGATGGATAATGAACGTTCATAAAGTAGTTTACACAAGAGTAGGAAAGTCATGTGAGTTTAACACATATTTTTAACACCTATCGTACCAGCGTCCTGAATGATTCTATATAGAAAAATAAGGTTTTTATTAATAATTTTTAGAAGATATTAGAATGTAATTTATATTGGATAGAGCAGGTCGTCTGATCATATTTGTCACATATATATTACCCTTTAGAAAATTGGGTTAAGTTTTCAGGAATCGATAAATAAAGTCATGCACTGTAATAGGAAAACCTAATCAATGTTTAAGAAAGCTAGTACTTTATTCAGTGAAAGGTGAACAAAAAACACTGAGTTGAAGTCCCATAGATTCTCTTATAACAATATATCCTAACTAATGGGCCCTAAGAGGTTGTAAATGCCAGGGAATTTAATTGTACGTATTAGGAAGAGAAGAAGCTATTATAATTGGTTAATAAATTTACGCGAAACAAATTTTGTTACAAATCTACATGGACCCACCCATCAAAAAACTTCACGAGGTGCAAGGCGTTCTCTTAACTACCGTAATTAATGTATCAGCCAACAGAGGGCTCTGCTGTCTAGTGTAGTTTTATTTTATAATGCTGGCATTTGCTTATGGTTATTTTATTATGTGGGAAACGGTGAACATGAATATGTCGGGATATAACAGAAAAAGATGAGTGTAAAATAGCTGCGTTGAATCAAAGAGGGACAAAAAAATCTGATGTGTTACATGCACATTAACTTCTCTGTTCAATTTCATTTGTTTTTACGAGTATGTAGCTACTACAAACAAAAGCTTATTTTTACTTTCTCTACTACGTATAGTAAATAGGGAAAGGATTGTAGGTATTTCACCCAAAAATTTGATATCGAAATTTCACATAAAATAAATTTTTTGAGGCCCCCTCAATCAACAAAATAAATTTTTAGAAAAAGATCCATGTTTGTGTCTGTCTGTGTGTCTTTGTGTCTGGTGTTCATCTGAAAAGTAGGTTCGACCAAACTTCGTATTTAAGTTCTGTACCTTTCAAAGATGCGACGTGAATATTTTCAATGAAATCCCTCCACCCCAGACTATCCTTTACAGGAAACATTTTTGGAAAATTTTGATTTTCTAAAAAGCGGCTTTAACGATTTTGATTAAAATACCATATATTGAAGATATTTACATTACAAATCAAATGTATATATTGCATTTTCTGGGAACAGCCTATGAAGTCTTCTACATTCGGAAAGAATTTTGTATAATGTTATATAACTGGTAAATGCTATGCAATAGACGAAAACGTACTACACGGAACATGTAGATCTCTTTAAAACACTCACAATTTATTTAAAATAATTTTTTGTGGCATAAGCCGTTTCTGAGATATACATTATTAAAGGTTCGAATTGTTCATTACTTGACCATCCTTTAAATTCCTTTCAACACTGAGTTGTTTCTCACGATTGCATAGAAACAGTATGGAATTTTAAGGCCAGCATGTAGGGTCCACTTCTTAAACACTGTTCTCTTTGTATCTACAAGGACATGTGTAATGTAGCAAAGGTTTATTCGGATTAAAATGTATTAGAAAGGATAATAAGCTTTAGTAAGAATAATTTGTGTACCCACTAATATACAACACAGGGTAGAGAAAGTCATGTGACTGTATCACATATCTTTTTATCTACTAAAGGAGATGAATAAATTTCGTTACACATTTCGTTGTAGGAAGTAGCGGGATTCAGGAAATTGAAATAATATACACTTAAAACTTCGAGATTATAAAGCATTATAGAAAATTAGTTTCCAATAAAAGGGCCTCCACACGCAATTTCCAGAAAATTCAAGATACACATTTTGTTTGCTATCTAGCAAAGCAATCTCTGACTCTCCTCCCTTTCGTAGGACCTACACCCCAAGACGTAATAGTAAGTCTGTCAGGGAGCATAGGGTCTATGCCGTGACAACCAGGGTGGGGGAAGAAAGCGAAGAAGGAGAGCTAGATGAGATGTGAGAGCTGAAAGGCAGAAAAGGTGAAGATGGAGCACCGGTGGAATGATGAATGTCTGGGAAATACGGAGAACCCAGGGAAAACTCACCCAGGCGACGGTTTGTCCGCCACAAATCCCACATACGGGTCGAACCCGGGCCGCCTTATTGGGAGGCGAACGGTTCTAAACACTCGAGCACGGCGTCCGTTTTTAAGTTTGGTGTTTTATAACATAGAGTTGGTTTTCTTTGGTTCGCCAATGCTATTTACAGGATGCCATTGCTAGTATTGCGTATATTGCGAGAATGTGTTGGTCGTCAGTTGTTAATACACAATCACAAAATGGAAGTTACTTAGTTTGAGATTAGAGTCTTTCTGAAGCACTACTGGAAACAAGATTGTAAAGCTGCTGCTGCAGCTCGAAAAATAGGTGGAGTGAAAGGAGAAGATGTCGTTAGTGAGCGTGTAACACACGGATGATTCCAACGTATCAACACAGGAGCAGAAAACACTAAAGGTTTACTACATCCTGGAAGGCCTAAATTATGCAATATTCAGAATACACGCAGAGTTTGGAAGAAAATCCACAAAAAAGTACTGCTGGCCTGTCAGAGGAATTTGGTACACCAAAAGATACCACATATAGCCAATCAAGAAACTTAGAAAAATCAAACAGAATCTGTACCTCATGAATTGACACCTCAAAGGGCTTAATGTAGAGTAGGTATCTGTCGTCAGCTTATCGGTAATCCCATAGATGATATATTTATCAAGAGAATTGTCACATGTGACTAAAAATGGATCTATATCGCAACCCTGACGCCTAGAAATGCCTCAGTACCCGTCAACCTACCAAAATCATCGTTAAAGAAATCAGTTCGGCCCAAGTGTGTGGTGTAATTTTGAAGGAGCGATTCACTGGGAGTTTGTTTCAAACGTACGTGCAGTCAACAAATGGAACGAGTTCATAATATGTTGAGACGGAGATAACCAACATTAGTTAACCGAAATAGAGTTCTCTTGCAGCAGGACAATGCAACTCCCATACTGCAGGAACAACCATGACAAAAATTCAGGAATTGGAAGGAGTCGAACTGCTACCACACCCAGCATACAGCCCTGATCTTACGCCATAGATTACCATATGTTTCGGTCTATGGCCCATGTCTTGCTTGGAAGAAATTTCGAAATCTTTGAAGCTGTGGAAGTTGGTCTCTCGAATTCCTCGCATCGAAAACCAGAGACTGGTGCACCGTCGCGGGTTAATAAACCTCGCTGTCTAAAGACCATAGAATCTGATGGTCTCTACTTTGAAGAGTATTTTAATTTCTTATCAGAAAACGTTTCATATGAGTTTTTGCTTAAAAACAGACGTTACTTATGAGATGCCATCTATATCTAAATATATGTTATTGTAATCAAAACCACTTTATTCATTTTTGAGAAAATAAGAGTTAATGATTTTTACTTTCTCTACTATGTATAGTAAGTAGGGGAAGTATTGTATTCCACCCAAAAATTCGATACCGAGATTTCACCGGAAATATATGTTTTGATACCCCCTGAATCCAAAAAAAAGCATTTTTGGAAACACGTCCATGTGTGTGTCTATGTGTGTGTCTATGTGTGTGTGTATGTGTGTGTGTGTGTTCAGTATCTTCCAGAGATACTGGACACATGACGGTTTTCAGGAATATCCTCACACCCCAGACTACCCTTTACATGGAACGTTTTAGAAAATTTTATTTTTTTCAAAATGGCTGTAACGAGTTTGATTAAAATATCATATGGTTAAGATATTTTCATGACAAATAAAATGTATATCTCGAATTTTCTGTAAATGTCTCCAAAAGTAGTCTTCATTATGAACGACGTTTGCATAAGTGGTAAACCATTAGAGATAGACAACATTTTACTACACAAAAATTTAGATCGCGTTAAAATACACAATTTATGTCATATACATTTTTTTATTGAGTGAATCATTTTAGAGATATTGCTTGCTATTTCCTTAAATTTTCCAATACTTATACATTTTCTCAAATTCGTTATTAATTTTTTTGTCCTGGTAATGCAAAGAGAATGGAATACTCCATATACCAACCAGCTCTTAAAATATTTGATTATCGCTTAAAGCCTACCATATTCCCCTTGCATCTACAAGAAAATTAGCAATAAGGTTAACATCTCGATTAACATGAAGCATATGGAGAATAAGCGTTTGTAAAAATAGTTTGTACAGGAGTAGAGAAAGTCATGTGAGTGTAACACATCAGATTTTTTAGTTATACACATACACAAGCACTCACACACTCAAATGCGCGCGGCCGTCTGCTCTTTTTTGGTTCAATTGGATCTTAATACTGGTATTTCCGTTGAAATCGTGGTATTCACATAACTTTCTCTACCTGGTATCGTTTATTAGTAGCTATACAATTTATTCGTACAAAAGTTAATTTTTTAAGTTCTTCATTTTAATAAGAATAAACCTCTGCAGAAATAGCTACATTACACATTGGTTACAATACAAAAAGGAACGGCGATATTCACATGTTTAACAACAAGGCGCTATATGCTTGAGTTAAAATTCCATATCTTTCCATACAGACGCGAGAAACAACTGAAAATCGACTGGAATTATGATATGATATTGAACAAATAGAACCACTAATAACGGATATCTTGAAAATTGCTGTTGCCATAAAAAGTTTTTAAAGTAAATTGTGGGTTTTAAAGAGATCTACACCTTTGTGCAGTAGGTTTTCGTCTTATCACTTAACATTTACCAGTTCTACAAGATTATATAAAATTCCTTCCGAATGAAGAGGACTTCACAGGCTATTTCCAGAAAATTCGAGATATATAGTTTATTTGTCATGTCTGTATGTATAACATATGGTATTTTAATCAAATGGTGAGAGCCAATTTTTAGAAAATGAAAAATTTCGAAAAATGTTCCATGTAAAGGGTAGTTTGGGGTGGAGGACTTACTTTTAAACCTTCGTGTCGCATATTTGGAGATGCTGGTATTTATCCGACTTTTGGTTTTTGAATTTGGTTTTTTTGTATTCGGGGGTCCTCAAAACGTGTATTTCATGTGAAATCTCGATATTGAGTTTTTGGGTGGAACGCAATACTCTCTCTACCTACTATGAAAGTGCTTGAGAAAGTAAAAATGGCAACTCCTTAAGGTACACAAGAGAGAATTCCTAAGAAACATCTAACTCTTGAATAAGGTTGGTAAAAAAACTTAAAGAACTAATAAAGATATTACAAACATTTTCTTTTGTCTTGTTTCAGGAAATTAAAAACCATAAGATTACATCACGAAGGTAAATATTGTAGTAGGAAGAGCGATGGAGTTAAGAATTAAATGAAAAGGAGAACAGGAAGAAAGGACAAGTAAACAAGAAACTGGGGTAAATACAAATAGAGAGGGGAAGTACCGCAGGACCATGTACCCTTTATGTACTGAAACAAGGAGAGGTGAAAACAATAAGCCTGGGGTTAGCGCAACGGGCTGGAAAACGGATTCGTGCTCAGCTGGAGATCTCAGCCCTTTTCCATTTGTTTTCCCGAATTTGCAAAACAGATTTGCAGTTCCTGTGTTCGGAGTTTACAGACACAAGTTGACGCATATGCAACCAGTTGAGCATGAAACGCGACGAATCTCATACAGGGGAGAATTACTCACTCTGACGCGATTAAAAGCACGCAACAAGGCAATTCCTTCACGCAGTAAATGGCTTTTTTGTGTCGGCCCAGGAGATCATTTAAATCAGGAAATTTGGGCTTCCGTGTAACCGGTTATCGACAATTCCTTTGTGCCAAAAATAAGCTTCAAATTACTGGGGAATAGGTTTTGCTCTTTGAGCAAATTAAGATCCTATTAAAAGATATATACACATTTTGGAGCGTTTGATCATCATTTTCAGAAACTCTTAACACTTCAAACAACGTTTTGTATAAATAAATAACGGCCATTCTTTAATTTCTCAAAATTGTGATTTTAAATAATCAATACCGGAGATATTGCACGACGGAAAAAGGGGTTTACCTTAATTTTTTGTACATAATCTGCGAATATACATAACTGAGTAAAGATAAACAATTAATTCGTCTTTCATACAAGACGTATGTAAAACAAGATTGTAAAGGTAGAATCAGACAGAAGATGTCAAAGTCGGGATTTGAACCACCGATCTTTCGCTTTCCGTGGAGTAATTCTATAAACTGAGCTTCCATGACAACACCGAGGGGGATGGCATTGGCGGCAACGTCTTTGGTCCGCATTCGAGAGGTATCGGGTTCGATTCCTGGTGGCCGCTCACACTGACCATGAGGTTTCTGGTGATTTTTTTCTAGTCGTCTAGGCAAACCGGGCTAGTGTCTACCATGATTTCTCCTTCCCAAATTTCCTCTCATTTCGTCTCTCCTTTTCACGTTTCAGATTTGTTTTTAGGTCCTGCGGTGCTGGCGGTGTCGGGTAGATGGCATAGATGCTTGGGCATTAGAAAGAATTTTCCCTGTGAACGCCATGCGTTGTACCGCCTGTTGGGTCGTTTCGTCGGCCTCTCTTGGAATTCTTCACCTCTAATGATGCGCGGGTGTTCAAAGTGGAAGTAATAGGAACTTCTGCGGGTCTCTGTGGGCCTGTCTGCCTGCAAGGTGCGAGGTATCCCCCTCCACTACACACATCCTACATCCTATCATGCAACATGCCGATATAACTTTAAATTTCTTAACTGTCTCGCATTTTCCTTAGTAAACCACGAGTAGATCTCAAACTAATTTTGAAATGACATACACCAATTGTACCTTACAATGTCGTAAGTCCTTTAATCCCGGGGTACATAGTTAAACAACTATTAGGTCAGTGAATGTTGTCGCGGTAACTTTCGTTTTATCTTATTTTCTGAGCGCCTGTTATTGTTTTACTATTTTGAATTTTGAGTTCTTTGTCCCCTGGCTAGCTATTATTACCCAGTCGAGCAAATCTCTTAAACAGGGTGTGTAAACGGAAAGGAGTTGTTACTAAAAGATAACACTGATAAAAGAATTTGTTTTTAAACTTTTATTGCTGTCACAGATTTACTTTTGATACACGCCTGACTGAAACTGTTATATTTTCGAATGTAACTATAAACACTTATTTGCTGCACATTATTTATTCGCGTATTTCACATTTTGTAACTAACTTTACGACGCGAGAGATTCTGAAGAATTGCGCGACGTGTAACCCGTGGATGATTCTGTTGAACTGTGTGACGTGTAACGCGTGAATGATTCTATTAAACTGTGCGAAGTGCAACGCGTGAATGATTCTCCTAAACTGTGCGTTACCTGTCTTTGGCTCGGAATTTATACTCCCTCACCCCGATATGCCTAAACATTATAACAGAGCTGCTATTGGTTAATAAAGCGCGCCAACATTAGCGTCTATTTTTATATCCAATCAAAATTACGAACACATATGCTCTAGGGAAGATATTCCCTCCACTTCTAAAGAAAGGGACGCTACTCTGCGTCATTTGTTTGTCTCTTCTAATTGATAAACAACTCACTCCCTCGTTTCATTGTTATCCGCTCCTATTGTCTGTTTCAGTGAGGCCGTGTAAACTTATTTCCTAACAATGCTTATAATTAACAAACATCTCAAATCTTTGTAATACAATAATGCTAATTTACACTACAATCACTCTGGCATTTACAGTGTTGTGATATAAAATCCTGCCTCAATGTTATAATTATAATTAATTATTCTTTAAACACAAGCCGTATGTAGGACAACTTTAGAAAGGTAGAATCAGATTGAACAAATTCATACCATACCCGGGATAAAACCATGAATTTTCCAGTTTCCATGATGTTCTTCTAACTTTATTTTAGATGAACTTCATCAGGATAAAACTCATTAAAATATAAGAGTTTGTCTATTCACAAAGATTAACTTTTATTAAGTAATTTAAGGAATTTGTACCAGATTTTATTTCTGAATTTGATGGAGGAACGTTTGCATTAATTATAACAAAATACTCGGGAAATGCATATTAATAATAATTATTAGTTGCTGGCCCCGTAGCTCAGTCTGTAGAACACCTGTCTGCTATGTGAGAGGTAGCAGGTTCAATTCCCGGCTGGGAGTCGGGAAATTTTCTGTAATCAAGATCTTCCCCTCAGAGTCTGGAAGTATGAATGAGAGTGTGACTGTGTGTGTGAACTAATGTATGAAACCCAAGAAGAGTCAGCAATCCAATAAAAACCGTATACGAGTTAACACCATTGCCGATAGCCAATATGTTCTAAAGAAGTTTTGTTGTACGAGTTATTTGCACCACGCTTTGGGAGCCGATTTTAAAGAAGTTTTACTGTCTTTACGTTGTATTGTTACTTCACTGTTGGGGAGCCAAACTTGAAGTAGTTGCAACCACACATATAGTACCCGCTTCTCGGAAGCCTTCGCCCAAAGTTTAATAGGTATTAAGTTTGTAATTTGACTGTTTCTTTAAATGTATATTTATTTATGTTTGCCTCGGCTGCGTCAGTATTTTTGTTAGAGACATGTTTCTTTTTGCAGGGTTGTGGTGCGACTGAAGAATGTAGGCTTACACAGACTATAATCTTTACTTAAATCCTTTTATTAATGCTTGATACGATTTAAATAGCTCTTCACTGATATAGAGAGCTGTGAGTTTCTTTTGTTAATTACTTGCACTTTTTAGCACGTAAACTATTTTCGTCTCACACTGAATACGTATTACATTTTTTAGGACGTGTCTCGCGTCTGCCTACAACCAACGCGTCCAGTTATGAGCACTGTCTACAAGCAACTGACTTGATTTCAACCGCCTAAAATTTGTAAATTTCTGCATTTCAATTCTCTGATTGGCTATTCCTAATACAATAGCATACCTTCATTTAACTTAAGCTTTTTTCTGGTTGTTGATTGGCTATTTTATAAACTGACTCAAAATTTACATTATTGTTTCCAAGAATAACAAGTAGTATGGTTGAACTTTCAAATTCATTATTGCCTCAAGGTTACCTCATTGTTAGCAACATTTAAACTATTATTTTCACAGCTCCTACATTATTAAATTACGTAATACATTAACATAACATTATTGAACATGTATACACTAATACAAAACGTATACAATGACATACATTTTTGTACATTGTTACATACACACATTGCTTTAAAATGGGCTGTTATTGAACTTATATGTTATATGATTAGACTGAAATCATTTAAGGGTTAAAAATACTGCCTCAGTTCCAAAGTTAAAAGGCCGCCGATTTTGACCAGTGCAATTAAGGACGTGTAGAAATGGAACATGATACACCTGAGGACTCAGTTCCTACGTGACCCTGGGAGGAGGGCGTAATCGAGTGATACTTCTTCCCTCGAGAATCTTTCCTGTGGGCTGGCACCTGAAAATATAATCTAGGCCCCCCCCCGTTACAGGGCGGAAGTGGACACGTCACTTACGCACGTCAACCCCCCAAAAAGAAAGACTATCGAAGAACCTCGGTGTGGCCGACAGGAACCCAGTTGACTGTCTACCGGTATCCAAGGCGGTACCGGAGGACCTTGAGGCGTCTCAAACCCCGCCTAGACGTCATCGCAAAGACCACTGACCCGCCGAGTCCAACCAAATCCAAACGAAATCCTACTGTGGGGCTCCGACGTTTGACCAGAGTACTTCTAGTAACATCAGAAGTACCACGAGTGCTTAGGGTCCGTAGCGCCCGCACCACGGCAGCTGAACGGGTCGAAATCCACCTAACGGGGCGTATAACTGGAACACTGGAAAATAATAATTCTTAGCTGAATCCCTAACATAACTCACTCAAAACTAAATAGAAAAATAAACATCTTATGTGTTACATTCACACGCCTTTCTCTTTCACAATCCGTTCTTACAAAAATTTATTAATCTTATCAACTTTATATTAATACAGATACATGTGTACAGAAATAGTTTCACTACATATTTGTAGAGGGTATAATGAAGATACAGGAAGCTGAAGCTATATTCAAGTCTTTAAAAGGCGAGTCACTTTGAAATACCATACTTTTTGCATGACATCGCCAGAAACAAATGAATCGTGTTTCATCAATTCAAAAATTGTGTAACACTATCGTAAAATTCATACCTAAAACAAAGAATATCTCGGAAATTGTTAATTCCAAAAAACATTTCATAGAAACTGCTTATTTAAAAAAAGATCTAACTTTTTGTGTGTGTAGTTTCTGTCCATATCTAATGGCTTACCAGTTTTACAAAATTCATTCGAGTAAAGAGTGCTGATCTTAGAAAATAGACGAGCACATTTTATTAATCGTTCACATACACTACGTGAACAAAAGTATCCGGACACCTGGCTGAATATACTGTACAAGTTCGTGGCGCCCTCCATCGGTAATGCTGGAAGTCAATATGATGTTGGCCGACCCTTAGTCCTGATGACAGCGTTCACTCTCGCAGGCATACTTTCAATCAGGTGCTAGAAGGTTTCTTGGGGAATGGCAGCCCATTCTTCACGGAGGGCGGAACTGAGGAGAGGTATTCATGTAGGTTGGTGAGACCTGGCACGAAGTCGGCGTACCAAAACATCCCAAAGGTGTCCTATAGGATTCAAGTCAGGACTTTGTGCAGGCCAGTCCATTACAGGGATGTTATTGTCGTGAACCACTCCGCCACAGCCCGTGCAGTATGAACAGGTGCTCGATCGTATTGAAAGATGCAATCGCCATTCCCGAATTGCTCTTCAACAGTGGGAAGCAAGAAGATGCTTAAAATATCAATGTAGACCTGCGCCGTCATCGTACCACGCAAAACAAGTGGTGCAAGCTCCCTCCAGGAAAAACATGACCACACCATAACACCACCACCTTCGAATTTCACTTTTGGCACTACACACGCTGGCAGATGACGTTCACCGGGCATTCCCCATACCCACACCTTGCCATCGGATCGCCACATTGTGTTCGCCACACAACGTTTTGCCACTGTTCAATCGTGTAATATTGACGCTCCTTGCACCAAGCGAGGCGTCGTTTGGCATTTTCCTGCGTGGTGTGTGGCTTATGAGCAGCCGCTCGACCATGGAATCCAAGGTTTCTCCCCTCACGCCTAATTGTCATAGTACTTGGAGTGGATCCTGATGCAGTTTGGAATTCTGGTGTGATCGTCTGGATAGATGTCTGCCTATTACTCTTTACGACCCTCTTCAAATGTCGGTGGTCTCTGTCAGTCAACAGACGAGGTCGGCCTGTACGCTTTTGTGCTGTACATGTGCCTTCACGTTTCCACTTCACCATCACATCAGAAACAGTGGACCTAGGGATGTTTAGGAGTGTGAAAATCTCCCGCACAGACTTCTGACCCAAGTGACACCCAATCAGCTGAGCACGTTCGAAGTCCGTGAGTTCCACGGAGCGTCCCATTCAGCTGTTTCACGATGTCTAATGACTACTGGGGTCGCGGATGAGTACTAGGCAGTAGGTGGCAGCACAATGCACATAAGATGAAAAACAAATGTTTGTGGGTGAGTCGGAATACTTTTGATTACATAGTGTATGTTCAAAATATGGCATTATAATCAATATTGTTACAGTAAAAAATCACCAAAGCTTGCTATGTAAACGTAGTTTAGAGTTTGAAAGATACGGGTTCTGCAATTCATTACCAAGTTTGTATGTATGCAACAATCTGGTACGACATTAAGTTCAATAACTGACTGCCATTTTTTCCCGGAAAACCACAAGAATATCTCAAATTGTTTTGAGTTGACATACCCCGATGGCGGCTTACAGTGTCATAAGTACTTTAATTCCCGGACTTTACCAATAGTTTAACCAACTATTAGATGAATCCATAGTAATTAATTGTTAAAAGTCTTATGGAATACATTCCATTATTCACCATCTCCTTTATTAGTGGGTATGCAAACTGTTGTTACTGAAGCTTATTTTCCATTTACTATGTTTTAATCCAAATGCACCTTTGCAAAAAAGCTACATATCTATAATAAAATTATAGATCCAAAGGGAAAAGTGGTAGTCGAATGTTTAAGAACTGGATGCTGTATTGGGCCTTAAAATGTCAAACTGTTTCCATGCAATCTCGGGAAACAACTAAATGTTGACAGACTTTAAGAGACTGACCAAGTAACGAACACTTCGAACTAATAACAGATATCTCAGAAATAGCTTATACCGCAAAAACGTATTTGAAATTTATTGTGTGTTTTTAAAGTGAATTACATTTTTTTCGTCTATCTTAAAGTTTACAAGTTATGCAAGATTATACAAAATTCCATCCGAATGACGAGGACTTCACAGACTATTCCCAGAAAATTCAAGATATACAAAATATTTTATTTGTCATGTAAATATCTTTAATGTATGGTATTTGAATCAAAACCATTACAACCACTGTTTAAAAAGTAAAAAAGAAATCGAAAAATATTCCATGTAGACGGTAGTTTTGTGTGGGATATCTCCAAGAAAGTCTTCCTGTCGCATGCTTGGAAGATATTGAATTTGAATACTGAATTTTCGTTTTTGAGTTATGCTGTTCACAGACACACATACGAATCTTTGTATATAAATGTATTTTTGGGTTCATGGGGCCTCAAAGCATGTATTTCCTGTGTAATATCAGTATGGTATACCTTCTCTACCTACTATGTAGGTGGTAGATTAAAGAAACTGGACGGAAGGATCCATGGTTCAAATCCCGGCTTGGCAGTGAATTTTTCATTCTATCCTTTTTATACTTACAACGAAATGTGTAATGAGAGTTTTATCTCCATTAACAAGTAGATAGAAGAATATACTTTTGTAAGAATAGTGTATAAGCGAGTGAATAGAGAAAGTTATGTGAATGCAGCTTATCGGGTCTTTCTTTTAGCACGTAAATATGGCCAGAGAGTTCATATGAGTTCGAAATTCATTTGCATTAGCTAGTCTGTTTCTATGAAACCAGGAAAAGCTGGCCCTTGCACATGTTCCCGTTGTGGCGCAATATATTCTCCTCGATAACGGTCATTGATAGTCAGAAGGGACTCTTTGGCACGTATGCCATTAAAGGGCATGCATAGATCAAAGGATTTATCGGGGGTCATAAGTTTTGTCAATATAATACTACTAGCGCATTATACCAGCCACTGCCTTGATGTGGTCACTGCAGTCGACTTTTATTTAACGTTAGAGGGTTATATTTTATCAAACGTCGATAGAAGCATCCAAGTTCTTGCCCAAATTGTGTGCTAAAGTCGATATATCTAAAATGGAGATCTTAACGAACTCGTGCAGATGGCACTGGGTTACAAATTTCAGGAGTTCCTTAGATTCGAACCTTGCACTTCTTTTCTTTCATTTATGTATAAATGACTTATCTTTATGTATAAATTATACAGAATGTATTTCATTTGCTGATTATTTAAACTTATACATGAGAACTCAGAACTATTTGGATGAGTCTAAACTTCAGGGTTATATTAATAAGATAAGGTATCTTTATTGGTTTCAAATTATTGAAGTTATTACACAAGTATTTCGTGCATGGGTCATATGTGCTGAGGCAGTATTTTTAACACTTAAATGATTTCAGTCAAATTATAATATGTAAATTCAACAACAGCCCGCCTTGAAGCAATATGAGTATGTGACAGTCACTGCATATGCTTATATTATTGTAAACATGTTCAATAAGGTTTTGTGAATGCATTACGTAATTTAAAAATGTAGGAGCTGTGAGAATAATGAGCTAAAATTTGCAAACAATGAGGTAATCTTGAGACAATAATGGGTTTGAGAGTTTAATAATGTTACTAGTCATTATTGGACCAACAATATTGTAATTTTAGTGACAGTTTATAAAATAGCCAATCAACAACCAGAAAAAAGCTTTAGTTAAAAGAAGGTATTCCATTGGATTAGGATTAGCCAATCACAGACTTTAAATGCAGAAATTTACAAGTTTAGACGGTTGAAATCAATTCAGTTACCTGCAGACAGTGCTCATAAAGGGATGCGTTGCGAGAGATTTAATACGTATTCGTGTGAGACGAAAAATAAGTTTAGGTGTTAAAAAGTGTAATTTATTTAATAAAAAGAATCTCACAGCTCTCTATATCAGTGAAGTGTTATTTAAATCGTGTCAAGCATTAATAAAAGGAGTGAAGTAAAATTATAATGTGTAAGCCTACATTCTTGTTACATCACAACCTTGCCAAGAGATACGTGTCTCTAACAATAATACTGATGCAGCCGAGGCAAACATAAATATATAAAATTTAAGGAAACAGTCAAATAACAAAGTTAATATCTTTTTAAACTTGGGGCAAAGGCCACCTGAAAGTACATTTGGGGCGAAGGCTACCGAAAAGCGGGCACTATACGTGTGGTTGCAACGAATTTCAAGTTCGGCTCCCAAACAGTTGAAATATAATACAACTCCTTCAATACAAACTACTTCAAATTGACACCCAAAGCGTGTAAAAAAATAACGTAACAAACCATCTTCTTCAGTGCATATATAGGATACAGGGTATGGTGACAAAATAAATAACAGAAATAAACGAAACAAAGAAAAAACAACAAAAAGGAAAATGCAGATAACTCCACACTTCGATCCAAATGTTATAAATACCAGTGAGAAAGCCTGTCTGCTAAGTTTTAGGCAGCTGATTTGGAAAGTGGTTTGAGGAGAATAGGAATGGAATCAGTACGGCAAAGAGCTGAAACAAATGACAAAAACATATGGAAAGGTGTCAAAAGAAAACTAAGAGACATCAACCGAGAAGAAATAGAATCGGATTGTAAAATTAACCCTTCTCTAAGTCTAGAAAATAAAATAAAATTTAATTGGGTTAATGAGGCATATATACTTAACTTAGGAAGAAAGGCAAGATCAGGAATGGCTTGGTTTAGATCGGGGAGCTGGAGGGCACAGAAAATGATTGACGCTTCTAGCAGGAGAATCTACCCACTCTATGATTTGGATGAGGACTGGGTACATATTTTGGCAGTATGTACTCAATGGGAGAACCAGCGAACAATTAAACTCAAAGAAAAATTCTTAAGTCCGTCAAGATAGAGATTGGCATGTTGGGATCTACTGACTGTTCAGAGGAACTGACGAAAAATGGGCAATTTCTTGGCTAAAGTGCGCGAAGCTATGTCAAATTTTTTTTCAGTTAGTCAAAGATATTAATAATGTATTTCCATGCAGCATTTTAAATCATCTTCCTTTTTGATATTGATAATTGCTGTGTATTAACTATAGATAGAGGTAATAAAATATAGACCATGAATGGCAAGTGCTTGAAGGTGTAATCAGTATCTGGGTTTAAACATAAGTGATAACTGGTTGTTTAATTACCACATTGATAGAATGGTTAATGATGCACAAAAACATTTGCGATTTTTATTTAGAAATTCTAAAGGTCTTGAATGTTGTTTCCCGTTGATTTCATTGTACATTACGTACCTTAGATCTAAAGTCGAATATCTTTCACGAATTTGGAATCCATATTTTCACATTCTAATAAATAAAATCTAAACAATTCCGTAAAAGTTTCGTGAATTTCTGTGTTGGAAGAAATATAACAGATCAGCATATTGCGATGGTACTACTACCAGAATCTTTTAGGTGAACTTAACATTGACAAACTTGAATGTTAGAAGAGCGGTTACTGACCGAAAGTTACTTTATAAATTGGTTAACTATAGTCCATCCTTCTTAGAATAATTAAACTTTAATGTAAAGCATTTAAAACTGAGATCACTTTTACTTTTATCTGTCAGATTCTTAGGTATTTTATTGAGTACGTGTTTAATGTATAATAAAATATCACTGGAAAGTGTACTTGATTTTTCTTAGGTGTTATTCATTTAAAAATATTGTAAAAGGATTTTATCTTAATTAGACATGGGCGTTACTGATTGCTTGGATTGTTTGTTTGTTTTTATTTTGTATGCATGTATGTAGCTTTTGTTTATATACTATTTCCATTTTTTCCCTCCTTCTGCAATTGGGACCACTGCCTCTTGAAGGAGTAAATAAATAAATCTGGATTTTGATTTGAGTACATAATGAATTATCTAAGTAAGGGGTAGTAAATAAAGATGTGAATGGTGTTTGAATGTCTTGAGTAGCCTAAAATGTTCACACCAACAGGGTGTTTATAATTAAGGACAAACCTTGCCTGAATACCCAGCAGTATATTTTTTTCTGTAAAGGATTGAAAATGCAGAGTAAGTGTTGCTTTAGAAATGTAAAACTATTATGTATTTATTATTTTTGAAGGTTGTGGAGTAATAAATGATTTTTTCCCAGGCCTATAGTGTAATTGAACAATATTTTGGCTTAAACAATGCAGATCTTTAATTGTTTACCGTCCTAATACAGAAATGGACCCACCCAGCAACAAAGTAAGCCTAGAAGAGGTAAATGAAGACAATATCGTATATATGACGTAAAAATCTTTGCTGATGGAGCAAAATACAATAAAAGGTTGGGACAGCAGCAGTAATGCAAAGAGCTTTAGTAAGCAAAATAAAAGCAAAAACAAAATGATAACTGTTAAAATAATCAGGTAAGAGCAAGTTACAGTTCTAAGAGCGCTGAAAACACTAAATAATTTGGATACTATACCTGAGATAAGAAACATCCTAATATACACAGACTGCCAAATAACATTAACAGTACTAAAAAGCAGTTATAAACACAACTACTTAATAGGGGAAATACATGACCAAAACAGAAGGTTAAAGCTACAGCACTGGAAAATATATCTTGTGTGGATCAAAGCTCATTCAGACTTCATTGGGAATGCATTAGCTAATAAATTAGTCAAGGAAGCAGCTCTTGAAAACAACATTGTCCTTCAATCGTCAGTAAAATTGAGGAGGAAGGGCTTCTTCAATGACAACGCGAGTGAATCTGCATAATCAAGGCACTACATGCAGAAAGTTTATCCATGTTATCCAAAGAATGAAACAAAACATTCCAATCGTCCCAGCATTAACATCTATTATTAACGGACACGTGACAACCAAGGCATAGCTGCACAAGATACAAATAATAGATGACCCCACATGTTCCTGTCTACTAGAAGAACAGACAGTACATCTACAGATGCCCAAAACTACAGGGTGCTTTATGAAGAACTGGCACATTTCTTTCTTTAATTATTCTGTTCGAAATTTGCTCTATGCCCCAATTTTAGAAACGACTTAAGCAGAATGTTCTGGAATTTTGATTGCCTGTCACTAGATAAGCAGATGTTCATGTTTTATTCGTAATTGTTAGTTTTATTGTCGGCAACTGTTTTTGACATTTTATTCTAGTCAACGTGAAAATGCAGTCCACATTAAATGAACGACTCTTCCTTGTAAAGCAATATTGATTTATGAATTCAACTACAGCTACTAAAAAGTCATACCAGAGAGAATTTGGTGTTCGGAATCTTCCCCAAAGAAACACAATACTGGGACTGGTAAACAAATTGGAAACAACTGGATCTCTGGTGAGTGAAAAACGCAAAACTCGTTCATCTAGGCTTCCCACGGTTGTTGTGGACGTAAGAGCACGACTGGATCAGTCACCCAAATAATGTTAAGACAGTACAGGGTACAGCTACTCAATGTGTCAGAGAGCTGTGAAAAGTACAGGCCCAAAACCGCATAGGATTAGGGCTGTCCATCAGTTTTAGGAACCAGGTAAGGATAGACGACTGAATTATTGTCGTTGGTTTCAGGCGTTCTTTGTGTAAAGTCCTGCCATATTGTCCACTACTTGGTTCACAGATGAAGCATGGTTCCATTTATCCGGCTATGTGAAGTCAAATAAATCACGCTATTGGCCAAGTGAAAATGAACATGTTATTCATGAAGCACCGATGCACCCGGTTAAAATCGGAGTTTGGTGCGCAATATCCGCACAGAGAATAGTGGGACCAATTCTTTTTTAAAAACTATAAACACTGCAGATTTTCATAGAATTTTCTGAGCAACTAGACGATGTAGAGCTGATATTTTCAGCAGGACAGCGCTACATGCCACACACCAAATGAATCCATGGCACTAATTGCAAGTTTTTTTGACGGCGGGATAATTTCCAAGAACCTGTGGCCACCAGGATTTCCGGATTTGACATTGGTGAACTTGTTTCTATGGAGTTACTTAAACGACAGGGTTTATGCCACACGTCGCCAGACATTGGACGATCTGAAGCACAACATTACACAGGAGATTCAAGATATTGACAACAGAGTCCTCCAATGAGTGGTCAGTAACATAGAACGTGTTGAGTTGTGCCTTATGCAGGATGGAGGACATTTTCAACATTTGCTATGGTGGCAAATAATCTCCAAAAATTCCTCTGCATTTCAGGTATAATAAGTTATCGCTAGCATAGCTCGTTTTTAAACAAATAAAGAAATAAATGTCTCAGTTCTTCATAAATCACCTGTACAAAAAGAAAGGGATGACCTAAAGCACACTATAGAACTCCAGAAAACCAAATGACCGGTTCTAATAAACAAATATCTAAAACGTTTTACTACATTTGTCAGAACAATAGATTTGAATGCCCTAAAGTGAACTTATAATGTACAAGTATTTAATTTAATAAGGTAGACTATATTAATTAAGGACAATTTTACCATTAGCTTTAAATGATGTAATGTGGAAATATGTAGTATTACGTTTCGTAATGGAGCATATTCAATAAATAAAAAACAATTACAAGGAGTTACAGGCCAATGCATTGTGGCAGTAGCCATATTTATACACAAGGGATAAAAAATGTAGTAGGGGAAATTTGTTGGAGTTGTAAACTGCCTTATAGTTTTCGTTGGGACCTATACTATAAGGCCAGTTTCACCAACCTATGATAAAAATACTCCAAATTTTACTTTCGCTACTAGGAAGTATTGTATTCGACCCAAAAATTCGATATCGAGATTTCACCGGAAATACATATTTAGAAGCTCCCTGAATCCAAAAAAGCACATTTAGAAAAAGTTTCGTTGTGTGTGTGTGTGTGTGTGTGTGTGTGTATCTGTGAACGTGTAACTCAAAGACTGAAAGTCGGATAAATACCAAACTTGGTAATTAGATTCAGTATCTTTCAGATATTCGACACAAAGATTTTGATTAAAATATTGTATATTTAAGATATTTTCATTACAAATAGAACGCATATCTTGAAGTTTCTGGAAATATCCCCAAAAGTCCTTTTTTCTGAATGGCTTACGCATAAACTGGTAGGAGGTGCATAAAGTTTTACGACACAAAAATGTAGAGCTAGCTAAAACATACAGTTTATGTCCTATACTTTTTTGTCGAATAAACGATTTGCCAGATATTCCTTTTCATTTGATTGAATTTTCTAATACGTATAGTTATTCTCAAATGGGAATTCGTTATTCATTTTTTATGGCCTGGAATGCTCCACAGATCAACCAGCTCCTAAATGATTTTACTATCGCTTAAAATCTACTATATTTCCCTTGCACCTACAAGAAAATTAGCAAATAAGTTTCTGCAAATCTTTATCTTGATTATCATGAAATAGGTGGAGAATAAGCGTTTGTAAAAATAGTTTCCACAAAAGTAGAGAAAGTCTTGTGAGTGTAACGAATAATAGTCTAATTGGTTTAGGCTTTACTTGTTTACCAATCCTAGCGAAACTGTTTCATAGAGGTGTTTCATTCCACATAGGTTATAAACATCGTTTATCATTAATTTATTCCCCTGAACAGTTTTTCATACCAGTCACATAGGGAGGGTCGGGGTTGTCCAAAGTCAGTCACCTTGAGGCAGTATTTTTAACACTTAAATGATATCAGTCAAATTATATAAAATCTAAATTCAATAACAGCCTGCTTTGAAGCAATGTGTGTATGTAATAATTTGTAAAATGTATGTAACAGTCATTGCATATGCTTATATTATAGTATACATGTTCAATAAGGGTATGTGAATGTATTACGTAATTTAATAATGTAGGAGCTGTGAGAATAAGTTAAAAGTTGCTAACAATGAGGTAACCTTGAGTCAATAATGAGTAAGAAAGTTTAACAGTACTACTTGTGATTCTTGGAGTAACAATAATGTAATTTTAGTGACAGTTTAAAAATAGCCAATCAACAACCAGAAAAAGCTTTAGTTAAATGAAGATATTCTATTGAAGTAGGATTAGCTAATCACAGACTTGAAATATAGACGATTACTGGTTTAGACGGTTGAAATTAAGTCAGTTGCCTGCAGAGGTGATACTAACCGGATGCAAGATGTGTCTTCGAGAGATTTAATACGTATTCGTGTGCAACTAAAAATAGTTTACGTGTTAAAAAGTGTAATTAATTAATAAAAAAAAATCTCACAGCTCTCTATATCAGTGAAGAGTTATTTAAAATCGTATCAAGTATTAATAAAAGGAGTGAAGTAAAAATTATAATCTGTGTAGGCATACATTCTTAGACGTACCTAAACCCTGCCAAGAGAAAGTGTCTCTAACAAATACTGACGCAGCCGAGGTAAACATAAATATATAATATTTAAAGAAACAGTAATTTTATTTTTTTAAAAATACAAGCAAAGGCCACCTAAAAATACATTTGGGGCGAAGGCTACCGGAAACTGTTTACTATACGTGCGGTTGCAATTACTACAATTTCGGATCCCCAACAGTTGAAATATAATACAACTCCTACTTCACGTCGGCTTTTCATACGTAGCAGCAAACAACGTAAAGAACAATTCAACTTCAAATTGAAGGTGGAAAACTTACGGAGAGAAAAACACTATGGTGATCTGGAGGAATGGGCCAAGTTTTATGTACCTACAATGGGGTAGATGAGGCTTAAACTATGGTTAAACATTCACCTTTCAAGCCTTACTCTCCAATAAAAACCTGAAAACTCTTGTAACACGGCAAATTTGTAAGACAGTTGTAATTGTTCAACCTATCTTAATGTCCTTGAAAAGGTTCACAATAACTGGAATAAAACGTCATCGCATGGAACATTTTGAACAAGAAGTGCATATTGAAAACATTTCAATAACTTTACTTTAATATGAAAGAAATTTTAGTTTACTTTCTGCTCATAAAGGTAAACATCCACATTAAAAGAGAAAACAAGTTTTGAAATTACAGACTTTCAATGATTTAATGGATGAGCAATCGTAAAGTGAATTTTCCCGAGATTTTCACCAAATTTGAGTTGTGCATTCTATTAAGGACACCAATCTATAAAATTTCTAAATTCTACAATTTCAACTCGATTAATTTTAAATTTAAATACAACAGTTAGACTCTAATGTGTATAAAATTACAGCCATACTAATTTGAAAATAGTTTTCGAGATATTACTTTTATTGTATTATATATTGCTTCACCGGATATTTAATGTTTGAAAAAAATAATATTTCATAATTTAAATCCTTAATAGTATATTAGTAAATATGCAGATAACCTTTACATTATATTAGTATTTTAGAAAAAAATAAATATTAATTGTGAGACATCAGTTTGTTTTGCTTACTAATTTACATAATAAGAGTATTAGGGTTTGATAACCGATCGGGATGGCTCAGACGACAAGACGGCAACGTCTCATATTTGCCGAGATGTAAATTATGGGTGACTTTTACGAACTCTTCATGCCAATGGTGCTTCAATATTTTTTATTTGTATTTATTTCCATATGTGCATCATACACTAAAATATAGAAAAGTAAGCTAAATTTAAGCTAATGGGTTCATATCCCACATAGGTATCTTGTTTAGCAGAAACAAATCGTAGACCTTTTGATTTTGCCGAGGGAGAGTCACTCCAGTTCATATTCAACCAGAATGATACTTTTTATTCGCCTATGCTATTCTACGTTCTACCAATGGCTTGCATTGGTGAGGTTCCGGAATCGATCCCTGTAAACCGCCCATTCGGGCGGCTTTTTGTGGTTTCCCCGGGTCGACAGGCGAATACTTGTGTAGTTTACCTTCTACCACGAATCCTCTCTCTCTCATTTCCTGTATCCATCATCTCTCATCTGTTTCAGAGTTGTAGGACCAGGCAACGGTGTTTGGCGAGTTGAGGTTGGGCGGTGTAACAGTTTAGTGTGGCTGCGGTACTGCTCAGTTAGGTCTCCTCTGAGTGGGCTTCACCCTGGGGACCCTGGAGGTTATTGTCTTGTGGGCAGGGCCCGGAGTGTCTCGAATGCACTCTATCAGGAAACGTTAGGGACCCCGTCCATGCTTGCGCCCGTCGACATCCGGATCTTCGCCCTTTCTCCAAGGAATCACGTTGGGAGCAAAAAAAAAAAAAAGTTTAATATCATCACAACTAATCACGTTAACAAAAATTCTTCATTTACACCGAAAAGTAGATCGTGTGGGGACGATTTAAAAATCAGAGTGTGCCCAAAAACCAGCACCCAAGAAAGTAGAGTTTAGAAATAATGACTTTTTCTGTGTTAGACTGTTTAAAAAGCATTTAGTGAATATATAGGCCATCATTCACCTTTTTCTGCTCTTGTATAGCTCTGAAGATTCCTTAGGCCTCTCTTGAATGGTTTGTCCACTTTAAAGTTGGCAAAACATCGTTTTTGCTGCAATTTTATAGGAAGGTAGATATTACGGCAGACATTTAAATAGCTATATGACATACTTTAAAAGGTTGTACAGTGAAACCTATGTGAAACCAAAGTAGGTTTGTAGTGTATAATGAGAGTAAAATCCATATTTATGAATGTTAGCCAATTTTGGCCGTTAGTCGCAGAATCATTTCCTGATCTCCAGTGTTTTTAAATACTGTCTGTTCAGCGACGCTTTAGCTAGTGATGTGGAGTGGCTTAACTCTCAGAAAAAGCTTTAGCTAGGAGGAGGGGTACACAGTATGCGGAACTCGTATCGCGCACGGCACATGCAATAGAAAACAGCCAACACTTGCCTCAGACCAAGTAAACACTACCTTTTTGGACGTGCTAAACTCCCTACTTGCTTGGAAGGGCTTACCCACTAGCTAAAACGTCATTGAACAAACAGTTAGTTGAATTATGTCGTATTTATCGTAGCAATGAATAATGCATGGTGTAAACAGAAAGAAAATACCTCAGGTTAGGCATTTCTCCTTTAGGTAAATTTAATGATGTGTTCCAGGTTAAACCAAAATCGGTTGTTCCTTTTATTTTACAATACCCAGCTCGGAGCGTGGCCGGTGGGCACTGCGTTGAGCCGCAGGGCTTTGTTTCACTTTTTTCCCCGTTCACCTTCGCCACGGAAACAAAAGGGTCATATATTGTGGTCTAGAGTAAGTGGTGGACATTTGTCTCGTGCTCCTGCAGTCCTCTCATCTCACGGGATCCTTTCGCACAGAAAATAGCACAAACTCTAGGAGCTAATAGAATATCCCCGCCGTGTTTCGAAGCGTGAAACGCCTCTTCAAAGCTCTGCGCCGGGCTAAATTGAATGAAGAAACGTTCGTCCCCAACGTCCGTGTTTTGAAAAGGACAGCACGGTTACCCGTTTTGTCTAGAACGAACATAGCTTTAAAATAACCTGGTAAATGTAACGTTAATGGGGACATTTAGCAGCCTCAGTGAATTTGAATTTCCACATTATTGGCAGCCAAAGCACAAAAAATCGCTCCTCTATAACCATCTTCCTCATCATCATAAACTACACGGTTTGGAGCTTAAGATCCGTTCCGGCTACACAGAATTACAGCTGATCTCTCCATCGTTTTTTGGGTCTTCCTACACTTCTTCTACCAGTTGGAGAGTAACAATACTTCCAGAGGACTACGGTTGAGTCCATCTACAAAAGCGCATGCACCATTCATCTGTCTTATTTTCCGCCGTTTCTAATATTTGTAATTCCAAATTCTTTCCTTATATCTTCATTCTTATGGTGATCTAGCAGAGTGTATCCAGCCATTACATGCAACAATTTCATCTCCTATGCCTCAATCTTTTGTTTATATTTACTCGTAAGCATCGATACTTCTCTCCATATATCAGGACTGGGATCGCCAGGACTTAATAATTATTTTTACGTCACTTTAACTCTTTGGTGATATCGCGACGGATCCGTTGATGGATAACTCTTAGAACGATATGCGGTGGATAGTTAGCCTTCTAGGTGTCATTCCTGTAACCACCCGCTCCGTCACGTGTCACAGAGACCCTAGCGCATAACTACCGAATCTTCTGCTTCGTGCCGTGTAGACGGCATTAGGGTGCCGGCCAGTCTAACCACCGCCCTCACACAGAAAGGCGGACAGTTAGCCTTCTAGGTCTCATCCCTGTAACCACCTGCTTCATGCAGTGCAGGTGGCATTAGGGAGCCGTCCAGTCCAACCACCGCCCCCACACAGAAAGACAGAAATTTAGCCATCTAGATCTCATCCCTGAAAATGCCATCTTGTTTCGTCACGTGCCCACAGAAACCCCTAGCGCATGGCAGCCGGATCTTCTGCTTCGTGCCGTGCAGATGGCGTTAGGGTGCCGTCCAGTCTAACCGCCGCCCTCACACAGAAAGGCGGACAAGTTAGCCTTCTAGGTCTCATCCCTGTAACCACCTGCTTCATGCAGTGCAGGTGGCATTAGGGAGCCGTCCAGTCCAACCACCGCCCCCACACAGAAAGACAGAAATTTAGCCATCTAGATCTCATCCCTGAAAATGCCATCTTGCTTCGTCACGTGCCCACAGAAACCCCTAGCGCATGGCAGCCGGATCTTCTGCTTCGTGCCGTGCAGATGGCGTTAGGGTGCCGTCCAGTCTAACTGCTTTTATTGTCTGTAGATAGATGGCATAGTATTAGCTATTACCACTTATTTTTCATTTCACTATTGTTTTAGACTTCATATGGAACTTTGGGTCGTGGTATTAAATATCCAATCCGGTATTTTCCTTAGCGACTGAGGAAACCACGAAAAAACCTCAGAGAGATTGGTCGGTCCACGGGATTTGAATCCGGGACCTCCCGAATGCGGGCCACAGACTTTATCGCCTGAGCCATCCCACTCATTGTTTCTTTGCGTACCTTCTTAAATAGTGTCCTTCTGATAGTCCCTATTAACCAATATGAAGCTTACCAGGGGTATCATTTTCTACTATACAGGAAACTGTATACCCTAAATCAGGTATTGGTATTCCTGACCAAGCGTCTCACCGCGTGTTAAGCGACTTCCACTCGTCCCCTTCTGGTTTGCTGTTTGCAACACACAAACACTCATTTAATTCAGTGATGGAGCAGTGCTTAACGCAATTACAAGATGCATTCTACAAGAACAGACAGGACTTTTAGGGAAAAATGGGCTGTTTTATATTTTGTAGCACACAATGTTGCGTGTATGTTTGTATATTGTCTCTTCAGACACATTATTGTGTCATTGGCGACAGTATGTTGGAGTAATTCTTTCGGCTTTGGGTTTGAAGTTCGTCTGGCGTGGCGACTCGCCAACTTCTAGCTAGCGATTCCAGCCAGAGGTGGAGAGAGCGTTACATCTTTGTATGTTGTGTGTTGAGCGTCACTTATGGCCGAGTGTTAAGTCTGAAAGGTTGTATGTGAAGTGCGTGAATGTAACCTCGTGTGTGTAGCATCTCCCCTCAATTTCTTCCTTTTTATACTTTGTGTGTGATTAGGAGCACCGTGCTTATAGTTAGTAAACCACAGGTAATGTGGTTCATGTGAAATTCTGTGTATTTTGTTACAGCTATCCCACGCTTGCTCTGGAATGTGTTGTTTAATATTCTGCTCCTCTTGCTGCCTCTGCAGCTATGCCTCCCAATGTATACGCTGGGGTAACCAAAATTTAATATCTAGCTGAAAAGCTTTTGGCCTTACCCCAGAATATAACATTTTATTATATATATAATAAATTGTGTGTTTTAAAGAGCTCTACAGCTTTTATGCAGTACGTTTTCGTCTATCGTTTAACGTTTATCAGTTCTACAAGATTTTTACAAAATTTCCTCCGAATAAAGTTCTTCACAAGCTATAGTTCAGAAAATTCAAGAATCACATTTTATTTGTCGTCTAAATATCCTAATATATGGTATTCTAATAAAAATCCTTAGAGGCATGTTTTAGAAAATCAAACTTTTGGAAAAATGCTCCACATAAAGGGAAGTTTGTGTTGGGTGCTTTTTTTGAAAATATTGGTATTGCATCTTTGAAGGTACTGAACCTGAATACCAAGTTCAGTAACCGAGATTTCGTTTTTGAGTTATGCTGTTCACAGACACACACACCCGTAATTTTTTCTAAAAATGCTTTTTCTTTATTACAGTGCCTCAAAACATATATTTGGGTGAAATGCAATACCTTCTCTAACTGCTAGGTACGTGGTAGAAAAAGTAAACGGCATGGCACAGTACCCCTGGCTGTAATTACTAAGTCAACAACTCCAGTTAAAGCAAGATATTTATTTACTATAAAACGCATTGGTTGTTCATTCTTCCTGCAAGTTTATAAGCTATATATTTGTTTGTTCGGTTTGATAACACGTATGAGATATTTTTAGCTTCAAAGATTTATTTTATGAATAATAATGCATGAAGCACTTTATTTTATTTTCTCGTTTGATGCATACCTTGCATTTTAATAAACAGGCATTTCTATTTTTTCAAAATTAAGAATCGCATTACGCCACTGCTCGGATAGAGGGGTAACTACGTTACGTCACAGTACCCCTCCCTCCTGGATGTGACACGCGCTCGCCCATACCTGCCCTATATAATTGAATCTGGAGAGTTGTAATATTATTTTGCCATTTAATTCAATTGTTGACTCTCGCGTGTGATTTACCTCTAAATGGCATCTCCTTTGTTTTTTGTGGTGATATTTCTAAATTATACGTTTTTCCTGTTTTACTTAATATATACAGTTTCCTCTGCAAGTTATATTCTGAACCAGAGACTACTACCTGGCCATCAGAAAATAGAAGTGTATTTATAATCATTCTGGCTGTAATATAGTCACGATTTAAAATACCTTGCCACTTTTTAGTTTCTAATATAAATATTGAAAAGAGCGGGTGACAAAGAGCACCCGTGTCTTAATCCTTTGTTAATTTCTCCAAATTTAAAACTATGAGGTTAAGTCAATAAGTATTCGCACATAATTTTTATTTTCTCTACTACGAATAGTAACTAGGGGAAGTATTGTATTGCACCCAAAAATTCGATACCGAGATTTCACCGGAAATATGTTTTGAGACCCACTGAATCCAAACAAAGCTGTTTTGGAAACATGTCACTGTGTGTGTCTGTGAACAGCATAACTCAGAAACGAACAGTCGGATAAATACCAAACTTGGTATTTAGGTTCAGTATCTTCCAGAGATGCAACACGAAGGTTTACAAGAAAATCCCCCACCCCAGATTACCCTTTACTGGAACATTTTTGAAAATTTTAATTTCCTCAAAAATGGCTCTAACGATTTTTATTAAAATATCATACGCTTAAGGTATTTTTATTACAAATAAAATGTATATCTCGAATTTTCTGGGAATGTCTCCATACGTATTCTTCATTGTGAACGACTTTTGCATAACTGGTAAACCATAAGAGATAGACAAAATTTTACTACACAAAAAATGTAGATCGCGTTAGAATACAAAATTTATGTCATATACATTTTGTTGAGTGAAGCATTTCCCAGATATTGCTTGTTATTCCTTTAAATTTTCAATACCTATTTTCTCAAATGGGAATTCGTTATTAATTTTTTTGTCTTGCATATGCAAAGAGCATTAGTCTGTGGCAAATAGAATGGTGCTGCACCTAACAACCAGCTATTAAGATATATATCTATGATTAAAGGTTACTGTATTTCTATATTGCCCTTGCAAATACGAAACAAGGGGAACATAGTAGGCCTTAAGCGAAAGTCAAATATTTTTAGAACTGGTCGTTATGTGTAAAATGTAATTCTCTTTGCATGTCAAAAGATCGTTTCTGCAAATGTTTATCTCGATTAATATGAAATAGATGGAGAATAAGAGTTTGTAAAAATAGTTTGTACAAGAGTAGAGAAAGTTATGTGTGTGTAACACATCAGATTTTTAAAGTTTCTGATAGCAATAATATAAACGTACAATTACGTAGTTCCCTTGCTTCTCAATGCACATGGTCCATCTTGCACAAGCTTTCTGTTGGCGCCAGAAAAAGGTTTTTCGGTTGGGCAGCAAACCATATACACACCGCTTCCTCCACGTGTTGATCTGTGGTGAATCGACGGCCTCTTAAGGCGTTTTTAACCGAACCAAATAAGATATGGTTTGAGACTTCGACAGTCAAATCTTCGGTTCTCTGAATCAGGATACCAAATTGCTCATTGTTGGCTTCACTAGTGCATATGGATGGGCTCCTGCTCTTTCTTCGACCTTCACTGTTGTCCGACCGTTTTTGAACTTTTCAAACCAATTGTGCACATTTCGCCGAGGTAAAACATTGTCCCCATATTGTGCAAAAAGCCTTCAATGGATTTTGTCTGCTGTACACCTTTAGACGACAAAAATAAATAAAGAAATACAAATAAAAAAGCTAACCACACGATGTTCTTGTTTGGTGCAAACGAAGAGGAGTGCGGCCAAGCTTATTATGCAATAATGCAACATTCACTGAAGTGATAACCGCCAAATATTCCACAAGCGGAGACAAAGAAACAACGTGTCTTTGTGCTCGCACACAAACCGATACAGGCAATCTATAAAAAATTAAAATAGTGTGCGGATATTTATTGACTTACCCTCGTATTAGAGGAAATTTTAATATTATTTATAAAAGGCTTTGTATAACTCAAACCAGATAGAGTAGTATCCTTCTCTTCAACAGTATTTCTCTTGGAGGTTTCTCTCTACTTGATCAAATGCTTTGCAGTAATCCACAAAAGCAATATATGTAGGAATGTTGTATTCTCTTGTTTTTTTCTAATAATTGTTTGTGATGAATATACAATCAGTGGTAGATCTGCCTTTGCAAAAGACATGTTGTTCTGAAAGTCTTCAGTTACAGGTTTTAATCTTTAAAGAATTATTATTGAATATATTTTATATGCACTATTAAGCAAACTGTTGCCTCCATAATTACCAAGTGACTTCTACCTCCTTTTTGTATATCGTAATAATTAATGATGAACTCTATTATTTTGTAACATGAACAGTATACTAACAAATATTCGAAAATTCAAGAAATCTATTTAAATCTCGCTCTTCTAAACCTGTATATTTATGAAATTAAACGTTTTACGGTAATGCATCTGTGAAATTTGGAAAATCCACAGTAGTGGAATACATTGTTGACATTCATGCCAGATATTACACATAATAACTGTAACGTTTAAAAATTCAGGCTCACGCTTATATATTATCACATATATCTTTTTTTTAACGAAAGTGTCTTTTGATTCATTTCCATTCATACTGAATTGTGGAAAATCTAATTTCCTGCATTAGGTGCTGCTAACCTAACCTCCTATGTCTTTTGTCTGTTTTACTGTAGGTATGCGCATGAACCATATTATATCCGCTAACTTTTAACAGATTTATCATACAGACATGAAATATAACACATCTAATAGTTTAGTTTTACTATTAACCGGCTCAGCGGTAATGTCTATATCCCGAAGATTTCTTCGCGGATTTTTCGGTCCCTAGGCGAATGTTCCGTTCGATAATTTGATTCGGGAATTTTCCTATCATTCCTTTCATCACACTACATCTCACTTCCTTTTCCTTCGCCGTCATACTAGGCATTGGGCTGTTCACCCATCCTGGATATGCCATGATCCAGAGTTTGCTTGCTCCTCGACAGTCTGCTGACCCAAAGCATTGGCTTGTAAGTACCTGGAGGTGTATCCTACAACGAGGAGGGGTACCATGCTAGCCTCTGGTTCCTGAGGTCGCAGGGTCAAACCCGACGGAGGACGATGGAGTTTTTCGGGCGTAAAACTCCTTTGCTTGGCTTTTCGGAAGGGAAGTAAAGCCGGTGGTCCCGTGTCGTAGATTTAGGGCACGTAAAAGAAACTCAAGCCTGAATAAGAGGTCTCTGAGCAAAACTTCCATTCTTTCACTGCAATATAGAATGGGATGTTAAGGACCACAGCAGTTAAAGAGCGTCCATAAATAAAAAACTTCATTTAATTTTGAGGAGGGTAATCCGTTAAAGAAGAAGAATTTTACTATTTAAATCTTTACTAATATTTAGTTGTTAGTAATTATGGCTTAATTAATCCAATAGCTAAGTATGAGCTTTGTAGGTTATTGAATTTTTAGGTCAATAACCACCGTGCTCGTCAAATGTTAGTAAATTATTAATTTTATTTTCGTGTAAATATTTCTATTATTCAGCATCCTCAAAACAAATGTGCTTTAAATGCATTGCAAAATCTTTATTTCGTCCGATACTTTGAAATTCTTCCCCACTCTCTAATAATACACTTTTAATTTTGAACATAACAGACATAACCCCATTTACAATCCTCATTTTAAAATGTAGTCACTTACAATAATTAATATTTGGCTAATACAGAAAAGATAACCGAGCGGAATGGCTCAGGCGGCAGCGTCTGAGCATTCGGGAGGTCCCAGGTTCGATTTCCGGTGGCCGTCCAATCCAACCATGTTTTTTTTTTCCTGGTCGCCAAGTCGAATGCCGGGGTGGCATACTACTAAAATTTCATCTTTCCCCCAATTCCTCTCGTTTTAACTCCGTTTTACGTTCTGCTGTACTGGCGGTGCCAGGTAGATGGTGTTGATACATGCGCGTTTCAAAGTTTTCTCCTTGTGAACGCCAGTGTGAGCCGTCCCGGTCGTAAGTATTGCTGCGTCTTTCGCTGGGACCCCTAGCCCTTACTCATGCGCGGGTGTTCAAACTGGAAATATTAGGGACGGCTGCAGGTCTCCTATGGACCTCCTACGGCTACTTAACCTCAGCCCTGCAAAAGAATTAGGAACAGATAAAGAAAGATAGATAAGATGGCATGGTTGTTAATTATGCACTTTGTTTTGAGTGCAATATTTATCTTAATGTGTTCATATGGAATTATTAACTATAGCCTTCTGCAACTGAATTTCAGGCACGTTGAAAATATTTACATAAATATAATCAACTTGTTATAATGAGTCTTCAGGTTTATCCGGCCTTTATCGCAGGTCGGTTTACATGAATGATGTCATTATTAGTTCAGTGAGCACCTTGGTTCAAAGCGGAGGCGCGTAATTAAACTTTGGACTGTATTTATTTCCGACTTCGTAAAAACTGTTGAAGTACTACTGTTTTTGGCTACTACGTTTTGTGCGTTCTTTGCACGGGAGATGCAAGCGGCCACCAATCACAGAATTTACATGGTTGAATGCTACATTCGAACTGAAAGGATACTAGGGGGAGTCTAATATTATGAAATTGGTCGTTGTGTGAATGATTTTCTCCGTTTTTGGCCAAAATTTAATCGAGTCCTGGGACAAGCATGATAAAAATAATCTGATGTGTTACACTCGCAAGACTTTCCCTACTCTTGTACTATCTATTTTTACTAACACTTATTCTCCATATGCTTCATGTTAATCGAGATATCGAGATGTCAATCTTATTGCTAATTTTCTTGTAGATGCAAGGGGAATTGGTAGGCTTTAAGCTATAGTCAAATATTTTAAGCGCTGGTTGCTACGTAGAGTATTTCATTCACTTTGCATGTGCAGGACATAAAAAAAAAATAACTAATTTGAGAAAAAGTATATGTATTGGAAAATTTAATTTATTTGAAGTAAATTGTGTGTTTTAAAGAGAACTACAATTTTGTGTGGTACGTTTCGTCTATCTTAACGTTTACCAGTTACACAAGATTATACAAATTTCCTTCGAATAAAGAGGACTTAGGGCTATTCCCAGAAAATACACATTTTATTTGTAGTATAAATATCTTTAATATTATATTTTAATCAACAAAATAAAAATTTAAAAAATAAAAATTTTATACAAATGTTTCATGCAAAGATTAGTTGGGGTGGGGATTATCTTCAAAATCTTTGAAAGGTACTGAACCTAGATACCAAGTGTGATATTTATCCGACTTTTCGTGTTTGAGTTATGTTGTTCACAGGCACAAGGACACAAGCAGGGAACTTTTACCACCTTCTCTATCTACTGTGCACGTGGTACAGAAATGACAGAGGAGAAACAACTAAAATAAGTTTAGATATTTAAAAACACTTAAAATATTTATAAAGGTTTCGTCAGTTGTTTTCTATTAAAAAAGTTGTGTCATTGAAGCGGATACAGCATACGCTACATAAAACCGTCCAGTAATTTGGGTTATCTATCAGCATACATGCTGATGTTACAGTTTACGAAATTCAAGCGAAGGAAGTTCCAAATGGAAATACTGGAAAGGTACGATACAAGTCCCATTTTACTAAGGTGACCTAGAAACTGTTGACAGCCACCTCTTCCGCTCATTCTTCGCTAGTCTTCTGCGAGGGGCACTGATGATAAACTCGCTTCAAAATATTGTGTCATTTGCAAAATAAATCTCAAGACATGTATAAATGTTTACTTGTATTTAATGGTGAATTTTTATGAGTTTCTGTATTTGTTCTGGGGGAGAAAAAGAGTCTTTTGGGCCTGCTTATTTTACTTGGTAAGATTAAAGGATATGTTTGTAGTAGTATGCAAATCATCAATAATTAAATTAGAATCCTGTACATAAATAGCAATCCCATTATGTCTGTTCTGAAATTAGGGCCCTAAATTTAAATATTTACTAAAGAGTTTTGTAATTTGTGTACGTAGGGCAATTATTTTATAAAATAAATACTTTTAAAGAATTTAATGTACTTTTCTATTAATCGGCATGTTTTATGGTCTTAGGATTGCAAATGATAGATACATATTAAAGATTTGGTCTATGTAAGGAGTTGTAGAGTCGAATGAATATGTTTTTTCCTTAAATATGCACCAATTTCGAATAATGAAGCCTTGACGTTTTAACGATTTGTTACGATTAATTCGATGTGTCTGTTGAATATGAGACTTTTTTGCAAAATCTATTCCTAAATCTCCTGGTCCGTGTCCAGTTGCTTTAAGCACTCAGCTACCACTACCATGGCATCATGCCGGCACGACTTTAGATTCCCCAAATGATTCGGATTAATGACATACCCCAATTAATTGACCTAATAGAGGTTGAAACTATGAAGCCCGGGATTTAAAGTGCATACAACATTGTGAGACGTCATTAGAGGAGGTCATCTCAATACAATTTGAGATATTCTTGTGGTTTACCGGGTAAAATACGAATAAGTAGGGGAATTTATTATCGTACTGGCATGTTGCCATTGTAGCTGAGTGGTTAGAGAAGTTTTCAGTCGTCTGATTCTACCTTTTCATCCTTGTCCAACACACTGCTTACGTGGAAGAACAATTAACTTCATATATTCCTAAATCTCTACTTTCAACAGCTTTAAAAAGTGGCGTCCTATTAATATCATAAACACTTGTATAGCATTACATATACCAGGTGTAATCGCACCCCAGGCTGTCGGGATTTTTTGTGGCGCGCACATATAATCCATCGATTGCAGCTTTAGACAAATGCTTGCTTGTTACTACAACTTTTTTCTGGGTTTTTATCACTGAAACTCATAACAAAAAGACGCTTGAATGCGTCGCCATCTGGACAATGGAAAGCAATTTTAGAATAAATAAAAAATAAAACAAAAAGAAAATTGTTGAGAAACTCTAGTAAGTTATGAAGTGAAGAACAATTGGAATAAAAGGTATTGTAAAAAATACCAGATAAATGACAGAGAAAAATAAATAGGCATACAAAGGGACTTTAAGAGGGATGAACAAAACAATGCAGCTACGAGAAAACAAATAAAGAAATGTGGGGGAGGAGGGATAGGGGAACTTATTATTGGAAAGAGGGTCACAAAGAACGAACGTTGTGGGGGTTTGTTTTCAACAATTCATTTAGAATAAAAGAATCTTGAGCAGCGATGTCTGGTCCTGCTCTTGCTGAAACTTTGGCAAGGGGGCCTCAGGGCTAATCTGCCTCTCTGGTGTCCATAATTTACCACATTAACGAATTTCGAGCAGAGGACACCAGGGGACCACGCCGCCATCTAGCCCTCAGCAAGTGACCCGCTCTCTGACCCACATAATGAACCAATTTGAATTTCAAAACAGCAATAATTTTATGAATAGATAATTGCAGCTCAGCACTTCAGTCGTTCTACAGTCCTTCTCTTCGCCCCACTTTGCAAGGCGCCCAGCAGTCTGCGTTTTTGGAAGCTAAATCGATATCATTTTTAGTGTTGTAGTTGGATGCAGTGTCGGCTAGTGTTCTAACCAACCAACACAACAACAGTATGGTACAAGCATCAGATAGCATCCACACTACTGAGGCAGTTTGTTCCAGGAGGTAAAGAGTACTCGATATTGCATTACATTTACACTACTTTCTCCACTTACTCTTCTATAAACTATTCTTACAAAAGCTCCCTAAGATTTGGCCAGCTGATTTGGAAAGGGGTTTGAGGAGAATAGGCATGGAATCAGTATGGCAAAGAACAGAAACAAATGACAAAAACATATGGAGAGCTGTCAAAAGAAGACTAAGAGACATCAACCTACAGGAAATAGAATTGGATTGTAAAATGAAACATTCTCTAAGTCTAGCAAATGAAATAAAATTGAATTGGGGTAAAGAGGCATATATACTTAATTTTGGAAGAAAGAAAATATCAGGAATAGCATAGTTCAGACTGGGGGGGCTGGAGGGCACAGAAAATGATTCACAATTCTGGCAGGAGAATCTGCCCATTCTGTGTTTAGGATGAGGACTGGGTACATATTTTGGCGGAATGTGCACAGTGGTGGAACCAACGAACAACTAAACTCAAAGAAAAATTCTTAAGTCCCTCAAGAAAGAGATT
Source organism: Deroplatys truncata (assembly GCA_030765065.1). Taxonomy (NCBI): domain Eukaryota; kingdom Metazoa; phylum Arthropoda; class Insecta; order Mantodea; family Mantidae; genus Deroplatys; species Deroplatys truncata. The sequence goes on from CM060980.1 coordinate 165,636,569, forward strand.
GGCATGTTGGGAGCTACTGACTGACCAGGGGAATTGGCAAAACATGGACAATTTCTTGGCTAAAATGCGCGAAGCTAGGTCAAATTTGTTCATTTAGACAAAGGTAATTTATCTCAACTTTCCTTTTTGTTGTTCTTTTCTGTTGTTTATTTTGTCAGCACTTGTATCTGAAATATGCATGTACAGTCAGTGACCCATGCACTACATACCTGTGTAATAACATCAAGAATTTGAAATCAATAAAGATATCTTATCTATCCATCCAGCCAGCCAGCCAGCCAGCCATCCATCCATCCATCCAGCTACAAAAGCTTATTCTTCTATCTACCTTGGTTAATCGAGATAAACCTTCATTATACATTTATACGTACCTTCTTTTTACATATAAGAAGGATGCAGTAAACCTAAAGCTATAGTAAGAGTTTAAAAGAACATGTGATAGTTTTGAAATTCTTTGCTCCTTGCATGGCCATAAGGAAAAACAGTAACGACTTACCACTTGTAAAAGACCGAGCGAGGTAGCGCCGAATCGCTAGGCGAATGCTGGGAAGGTTAATCACATCCCGCAAATTTCCTGTCCTTCCTTTTACCTCCCTTCTCATTTCACTTTACTCTTCATCTGCTTGATTGTTTCAGGATTGCAAGTGTCGGCGTTGCATGGGAGGGAAAAAGGATGCTTTCTGTAAACCTTCGTCCCGCGAAATGCGGACGGCCTCCGAGTCCCGGACCCTCCAGTGGGATGTGCAAGTCCGCAGGGGCAGAGGAGCCGGTTGTATCAGCTGCCACCGGGAGTTTCAACCTGAAAAATGTAGGGACATTGCCCTCTGCTGTCGTGCCTCCTGATACTGGCTGGCCTCTGTCTCCTCTCAGCACATACCGCTCAAAGACACCCCGTTAGAAGTCTAGGCACAAGAGATGTCCTTATATCGAGCTGCTAAATCCCCTTCCGTCATACTACTTGTAGAAACTACAAAAGTTTTTGAAAATTCCAAACTTAAAACTAAGAATATTTCAGAAATATGGGTATGACATCTCAATACAATTTGAGATCTCCTTGTGGTTTAACGGAAAAATGCGAATCAGCTGGAGAATTTAATGTTGTGTCGGCATGTTGCCATAGTAGCTCAGGGGTCAGAGCAACCGGACGGAGACCGGGAGATCCGTGGTTCAAATCCCGGCTATTACATTCAATTTTTCAGTCATCTGATCCTACCTTTCCAACCCCGTCCAACACACGGCTTGTGTGAAAGAACAATTAATTCCATTTCAGAAATAGTCAACTAAAAAAAAATATGATGTGTTGCACTTACATGACTTTCTCCACTCTTCCGCAAACTGTTTTTTGCAAAGGCTTATTCTCCATATACACGTTAATCGAGATATCGAGATGTTAATCTTATTGTTAATTTTCTTGTAGGTGCAAGGGGAATCTGGTAGGTTATAAGCGATAGTCAAATCTTTTAAGAGCTGGTGTGCAGCATTCGATTCCCTTTGTATGTCCAGAACATAAAAAATGAATCATGAATTCCCATTTGAGAAAAAGTATAAGTATTGGAAAATTTAAGGAAATAACAAGCAATATCTCGAAAATGGTTCACTCAACAACAAAAAAGAAATGAATATGACATAAATTGTGTATTTTAACGAGATTTATATTTTTTGTGTAGTAACATTTTGTCTATCTCTTATGGTTTACCAGTTATGCATAAGTCCTTCACAATGAAGAATACCTTTGGAGTCATTCCCAGAAAATTCGAGATATACAATTCATTTACCATAAAATGTCTGAAACTTATGGTATTTTATTCAAAATCGTTAGAGCCATTTTTGGGAAAATTAAAGTTTTCGAAAAATGTACCACGTAAAGAGTAACCTGGGGTGGAGGGATTTTCCTGAAAACCTTCCTGTTGCATCGCTGAAAGATACTGGACCTAAATACCAAGTTTGGTGTTTATCCGACTGTTCGTTTCTGAGTTATTCTGGTCACAGACAGACGCACACACACACACACACACACACACACACACGGTCATGTTTCCAAAAATGCTTTATATGCATTCAGTACACCTCAAACATGTATTTCCTGTGAAATCTCGGTATCGAATTTTTGGGTGGAATGCAATAGTACTTACTATATGTAGCAGAGAAAGAAAAATGTAGATCTCGTTAAAACATATAATTTATATCGTGCACATTTTTTCTGACGAGTGAACCATTTCCGAGGTATTTCTTGTTAGTTTTTTAATTTTGCAATACTTACACTTTTTTCTGAAATGGTAATTCGCTATTCGTTTTTCTTCTTCCTGGACATGCAAAGAGAATGAAACTAGCTCTTAGAGGTTGACTATTGCTTAAAGCCTACCATATTGTCCTTCTGCAAATGTTTATCTCGATTAACATGAAGTAAATGTAGGATAAGCGTTTGTATAAATAGTTTGTACAAGATTAGAGAAAATCACGTGAGTGTAACACATCAGATTTTTGTAATATAGGTACAGAGAATCACGAGAACTAAGTTAAACCAATTTTGATAACAGTTGTCCTAAAGTTCTAGAAATCTTTGAATTCTGGCAGCCTTAAGTATAGGATTGCTTAACATTATCTTATGCAGATTTCAGACTTTAAGTGATCCCATGGCTGTGTTTCTGGAACATCCCCCAGTATTGCCAATAACCTAGAGCGGATATAGAAGAACGAGCAGATCACAGGAATCCGGGCGTTGCTCGCGATGAGTTTGCCCCTTTAAAACAGAGGGGAGGCCTGCGGGCGTGTCCGTATTTCCGGGCACGACACGTTGGGAGTAGAGCTAATGGAGGATCAGAATTAAAGCATCGCCCAAAAGGACCAGGGCTACCAACTGAATTCATTCAAAGCCATAAAGGAAGTAAACAAAGCGGATGTGGGTAGCATCTCTCCCCCAAGTTGAAAGTGGTTTAAGGAGATTGAGGACAGAAGCGTTGCCAGACCACAGGCGCGGTGATTAGCGTCAGCTGCACTGTCCCACATTCCAGCTCTTTTAGCAAACTAAACTTTCCCACGTGGATACCGCTCTGGATTATCTCTCGTTTTAATAGGCCGGACTTATGATGATGATATGCCGGACTTGGGAGATTCAATTACACAGCAGTCTTAAAGTAAATCTGCAAACAAATTTAACCTCTATCCTACTTCTGTTTTCTCTTTGCATACTCCATTAAGTTAGACTTTTGATACATTTTTAGGCTTAACTTATTTTTACTTTCTCTACTGCGTACAGTAAGTAGAATTATTGCATTCCAGCTTAACATTTACGAGATTTCACCGGAAATACATGTTTTGAGCCGCCCTGAATCCACATAAAGCATTTTTTGAAACCTGCCCGTGTGTATGTCTGTCTGTGAAGAGCATAACTCATAAACGAAAGGTATTTTGAGTATTTGAGTTTAGTATCTCCAAAGGATGCGACGCGAAGAGTTTAAAGAAAATCCTCCCACCCCAGACTGCACTCTACATGAAACGTTTTTTAAAAATTTGGATTTTCTCAAAAATGGCTAACGCTTTTGATTAAAATATCATATGTTTATGATATTTTCATGGCAAATGGAATGTATATCTTAAATTTTATGCGAATGCTCCAAAAGGGCGTCTTCATTCTGAATAACGTTTGCAGAACTGGTAAAACGTAAGGGATAGAGAAAATGTTACTATTGAGACAGTAACTATGGTTATATATGCCATATATATATATATAATAATGTGAATTATAATGTGAAATTGTATTAATAAGAAAAATACTTGTTGTATAAATAGGAGTTAAGGCATAAGTTTTATGAATGTGCAAGTGTAGCTGGAGCTGTGGAATTCGTGTTAAAAGCCGACAAACATATCTTTGTGTTAAAATTAGGGCCCAGGCAAAAAGGACTTTACGGGAAGGTCATAAAAGCCAGACCTTGAGTCTTTGTGAAACAGAAAAAGGCGACAAGCGAAAATAACATATGTTTGTAGAGAGGCCACATGCTTGCAAACGTAGAACAATAGCCGGGTAAGTCTTCTGGAAGGTTCCAAGCTGAACGAGACAGACAAAAAATTTTAAGGAAGAATATGTTTAAAATCTTTAAGGGAAGAAATGTTAGTTCTAACGTCTCCATCAGCCCGAGCGGTTGAGTATAAAGTGCTGCGATGTGAATAAGATACATGTAAGCTCTCAGAAGCAGGCGATATTATTTACTTCTTATGATGTAGTAGGAACGGTGAAAGGTTATCGATTTAAAGGTCTATAGGAACGTGTGATAAATATTACAATTATTTCTAGAGCACGTATAAAATACTTCATTGCTCAGCGACCGCAAGTTTGGCTTACGAACGTGGTAGGGCTCGACCGTTCTACAGCTCCAACTAACTTAAGAACTGTGTAGATTATTAATAAGACAGTCAATGCGTGTGCCATTAAAGCATAGTATTTTTCAATAACTTAATCTATTGTTAGAGTTGTTACTTATTACCTTCCTTCCCGTACCACACCCTGCAAAGTTATACATGCTTTACCAAAAACCTAAATAACAGCAGCCGTGGCAAGAAATAAAAAATAAACAATAAGAGTAACAACTAAAACATCAGATATTTAACAACATTACCATAGTTCATATATCAAATAATATATTAATATATTGGACATACTGCGAGTTATGCTCTCCCTCCACGAGTATACCGCAAGTTTGGCGCCGGAACGTGGGGCTAAAGTAGCAAGTTTGACGCCGGAACGTGAGGCCCGACGTAGCAAGTTTGGAGGCCAACATCTTATGACTTGTAAAAAAAATAAAAGCTACGCGAACGCAGGGAAGGAACAACGACGATACATCGAGGAATCCAGCAGAGAAACTCATCGCAGAGCCCAGCAGAGAAACACATCGCAGAGCCCAGCAGAGAAACCCAACGAAGAGCCCAGCAGAGAAATCATCAAGGTGCAAAGTAAGAAAAAAAAATACTACAGGTGCAAGAAAATCTTCAGACTGCCAACAGGACATCAAACAACGCAGAACGTCAAGAAACAACTAACACATCCACAGCATCTAAGGTCTACAAGAACTTTATTCATGAGAGAGGGGCACGAACTGCGAACAGCACGAATACACCTCAGCTCTACGTTGGTCACCGTAAGATCACAGTAAAAAGTCAGACAAAAACTTTATACAGTAATAGTGATAAAGTTTCTTTGTAAATGTGTATTGTGCATGGTATAATTTAATGGAAGTGTAAATGATACTTAGAAGTGGTAGGATTAATAGGAGAAAGTCAAGTAGTAATATCCAAATAAATATACACGCTAAAGAAATGGAAGGGGAAAATTCAAATGAAAGCATTTTAATGGCGTTGGATAGAGATATATCCGATGAAACTAATTTTAATGATAACAGTCAAAATAGAGTAACAGAAACAGATAATATGGAAGTTCAACAGTGTGTAAGGGCAGAAATACAGTTAGGTACGGAACAGGGTCAGGCAACAGAAACGAGAATGACCAAGAAACATACAGGGTTACATGATAATGCAGTCCCTCAGAAAGACAATACAACTCAAAGGGAAATATCAGAGTTAGGTAATAACGATCAGCTTAATCTGATGACAATTCTTAGGGCTATATCAGATCTTAAAACTGACATGAACAATAAATTAGATCAATATAACAAAGAGTTGGATAAAAAGCTAGGTAGTAATAAAAAGGAAATTGAGAAAAAATTTGAGATACTGGGGCAAAGTAATATAGCACTAGATAAAAAGCTAGATCAGCAAAGCCAAGAAATAGGTAGACAGATTGCAAATAACTTAAAGGAAAACAGGTCTGAAATTAAGAGAATAGAAAGGAAATTAAACGATACTAGTAGAGCAATGCATCCTGAAATGGAAGAACAGATTAATAACCAGTGTAAAAGGCTTGAAGGTAAAAGTGCTAGTCAGATTAGCATAAATAGTCAAGAAATGAGTACTAAGTTGGATAGTCAGACAACTGAACTAACAGAAGTTATAGACCATACAAATGCAGACTTAGTGCAGAATCAAATAGACATAAGGGGGGAAATTACAGAAATTCAAAAGGAAGGTAAAATAATGCAGGAAAAGTTTGAATCTGTAGTGCAGGATAGCAATAAGAAATATGAGAAACTAGAATATAGATTGAATTCAATCATTAATGGTAGAAGTAGGGTAGACAATAGTACAAATACTGATGCTGTGAACCATGTAAATATGCATGAAAATAATGTAACTGAAAGGGGTACAATATCCTCTGGTTTCAGTAGTTCACGAGGTGCTTCAGCTTCTCCTATAGCAGCTGCACTATCTCGTAGCCAACATGCAAATTTAGAATCCAATACTAATGTATCTAATAACTTAGCAGGATATCACATGGTACTTAACGAATTACCTTTACCTAAATTCAGTGCTACCACCAGTCCGGTCCAATTCATTAATGAAATAACTGAATACTTTCAATTGAAAAGCGTTCCGGAATCACTTAAGATGATCGTGGTCAGAAAATGCCTTGACAACAAAACATTGGAATGGCTACACATAATGGCCGATGGCGAGTTAAATTTCGAAATTTTCAGAGTAATACGCGAGAAAACTAGAAAAAGAAAAAGAAAACATGATAATAAGAAAAGAAGGCTTATAATAAGACTATTGGGAAATAAAGTTAAAAAAAAAAGCTACGGAAGCCTTGTAAATAATTCTAAATGTAATGAGTAAGAGTATAAAATAAGTATGTTTGAGACCTGTAAAAATAGGTAAAATATATATGTGTATGTATATAAAATCATATAGTGGATTAGCCTCAAGGTACTTGAATTATATATAAGTGTAATAATCAACAGAAAACTCAAATAATAAGATCTCATAAAGCTTTAGTTACCGTAGATTGTGTGTAAATATGCTAATGTAAATAGATAGAAGTAAGAATTAACTCATAAAATAATTAGTCCATAGTTCAAACATTGGAACAACCTAAATACATAGCAAGCAAATGTCAATTGATTTTCAGTTGTATGTATGTATAACCATTTTCTATGTGTTTCTTTTATATATGTATATATATCTGATTACAACCTGATATACATACATGAATGTGTCTGGATTGTATATGATTCAACATGTTTTGTTCAATTAAGCTAATACGTGTCAATGTCCATTGCAATTGTTTAGACTAAAAGAATAGTGAAAGAACGTGTTTTGCACGCAGCAGCGGAGTTTGAAAACATAACCCTAGCAAAGCAACTGTAATGACTTAGCCGAAAACACAATACAAAGTGCAGTGAAGTGTGTGTTGTTATTGTATAGTATGGTCAGGTAGGCGACCCATAATAAATGTCTGCAACAGAGTCAGCATATTCTCACAGAGGTATATGGGGTGTGCCAAGAACACTAGACACCTATGGTATGACCTATATATTCATGAGACATTAAACAATATTAAACATTTACACGTACACATAAATTTTAAATATGTTTAAAGGGGGCATGTTTGAGACAGTAACTATGGTTATATATGCCATATATATAATAATGTGAATTATAATGTGAAATTGTATTAATAAGAAAAATACTTGTTGTATAAATAGGAGTTAAGGCATAAGTTTTATGTATGTGCAAGTGTAGCTGGAGCTGTGGAATTCGTGTTAAAAGCCGACAAACATATCTTTGTGTTAAAATTAGGGCCCAGGCAAAAAGGACTTTACGGGAAGGTCATAAAAGCCAGACCTTGAGTCTTTGTGAAACAGAAAAAGGCGACAAGCGAAAATAACATATGTTTGTAGAGAGGCCACATGCTTGCAAACGTAGAACAATAGGTTCCAAGCTGAACGAAGACAGACAATGAAATTTTAAGGAAGAATATGTTTAAAATCTTTAAGGGAAGAAATGTTAGTTCTAACGTCTCCATCAGCCCGGGCGGTTGAGTATAAAGTGCTGCGATGTGAATAAGATACATGTAAGCTCTCAGAAGCAGGCGATATTATTTACTTCTTATGATGTAGTAGGAACCGTGAAAGGTTATCGATTTAAAGGTCTATAGGAACGTGTGATGAATATTACAATTATTTCTAGAGCACGTATAAAATACTTCATTGCTCAGCGACCGCAAGTTTGGCTTACGAACGTGGTAGGGCTCGACCGTTCTACAGCTCCAACTAACTTAAGAACTGTGTAGATTATTAATAAGACAGTCAATGCGTGTGCCATTAAAGCATAGTATTTTTCAATAACTTAATCTATTGTTAGAGTTGTTACTTATTACCTTCCTTCCCGTATCATACCCTGCAAAGTTATACATGATTTACCAAAAACCTAAATAACAGCAGCCGTGGCAAGAAATAAAAAATAAACAATAAGAGTAACAACTAAAACATCAGATATTTAACAACATTACCATAGTTCATATATCAAATAATATATTAATATATTGGACATACTGCAAGTTATGCTCTCTCTCCACGAGTATACCGCACTATACAAAAAATGTAGATATCGTCAAAGCATACAATTTGTGTTATGTATATTTTTAGTCGTGTGAATCATTGCGAGATATTCCCTGATATTTCTTGTCTTTGACAAGCAAAGAGAATGGAATGCTCCACATAGCAACAAGCTCTTAAAATATTTGACTATCGCTTAAAGCCTACCACATTCCCTTTGCACCTACAAGAAAGTTAGCAATACGAATAAGCGTTTGTACGAGTAAAAATAGTTTGTACAAGAGTAGAGAAAGTCATGTGAGTGCAGCATATAATATTTTTCCTTTAACGTATGTTTACAGGTAATATCCAGTAGAGAAAGTATTGCGTTGTATCCGAAATGTTGACATGATTCTGATACACCTTGTGTCCTATAAGAAACCGTCTGTGTTTGTCTGTGACCAGTATAGTTGAAAAACCAAAAGACGGCTAATAGCCAAATTTGGTCATACGAAACGGAGATTTTCTAGAAAATTCTCCATCCAAAACTACTTAGTGTACGAAAAAATATAGCGTTATTTTTTATTTTCTCAAAAGCGTCACTAACGAGTTTACAAGTTGCTTAACAGAGAACTTTTGAGTAACACAGGATACTTGCTGAACAGTTCTCATGCAGAGGAATAGAACCAAATGTAATAACACACCATGAAAACATACCCACTAACAAACGGTGCCAAACAGTCGAGTAAAACATTCTCACAGGATCAACTATGCTACACTATGTGATCATCCGGACAACCCACAAACATACGTTTTTCAACTTAGGTGCATTGTGCTGCCACCTACTGCCTGGTACTCATTATTTGCGACCTCAGTAGTCACTAGACACCGTGAAACAGCAGAATGGGACGCTCCGTGGAACTCACGGACTTCGAACGTGGTCAGGTGATTGGGTGTCCCTTGTGTCAGAAGCCTGTACGCGAGATTTCCACACTCCTAAATATCCCTAGGTGCACTGTTTCTGATGTGATAGTGAAGTGGAAACGTGGAGGACATGTACAGCACAAAAGCGTACAGGCCGACCTCGTCTGTTGACTGATAGAGACCGCCGACATTTGAAGAGGGTCGTAAAGAGTAATAAGCAGACATCTATCCAGACCATCACACAGGAATTCCAAACTGCATCAGATCCACTCCAAGTACTATGACTGTTAGGCGTGAGGTGAGAAACCTTGGATTCCATGCTCGAGCGGCTGCTCATAAGCCACACATCACGCAGGAAAATGCTAAACGACGCCTCGCTTGGTGTAAGGAGCGTCAATATTACACGATTGAACAGTGCCAAATCGTTGTGTGGTGTGGCTAATCACGGTACACAATGTGGCAATCCGATGGCAGGGTGTGGGTATGGTGAATGCCAGGTGAACGTCTTCTACCAGCGTGTGTGGTGCCAACAGTGAAATTCGGAAGTGGTGGTGTTATGGTGTGGTCGTGTTTTTCCTGGAGGGGGCTTGCTCCCCGTGTTGTTTTGAGTGGCACGACCACAGCGCAGACCTACATTGATATTTTAAGCACCTTCTTACTTACCACTGTTGAAGAGCAATTCGGGGATGGCAATTGCATCTTTCAACACGATCGAGCACCTGTTCCTAGTGCACGGACTGTGGCGGAGTGGTTACACGACAATAACATCCCTGTATTGGACTGGCCTGCACAGAGTCCTGACTTGAATCCTATAGAACACCTTTGGGATGTTTTGGAACGCCGACTTCGTGCCAGGCCTCACCGAACTACATCGATACCTCTCCTCAGTTCCGCATTCCGTGAAGAATGGGCTGCCATTCCCCAAGAAACCTTGCAGTACCTGATTGTAAATATGCCTGCGAGAGTGAACGCGGTCATGAAGGCTAAGGGTGGGACAACATCATATTGACTTCTAGCATTACCGATGGAGGGCGGCACGAAATTGTATGTCATTTTCAGCCAGGTGACCGGATACTTTAGACAACGTATTGTATGTTGTCAAGTAGATTAGATAACATTAGTATATACTCATTTTTACGTGATCAATATAACTGTAGAGATGAGTGTGTACTATCACAAGGTAATAAGGTTTTTATTCTTACGAAAAAGAGTCCTTTCTCTCATGAGTACGAACTCTGAGAATGTACTTGCTTTTTATTAACATTATGAAGTTCCTATGCTATTGAAAGTATACAAAAGCGCAAATTTATGTGCTGTTTAATTTTTACTTGTATTTTAACTTTTAATAACAGCTGAGAAAAGTTTTATAACCAGTTTTTAAAACGTCACAATCGATCCACGTTGCATATAGAGATGGTGAGAGGATACTCCTAAAAGGACGGGAAAGGACTCAGGACCCACACTGGTATTTCAGGGTCTAATCAGTTGTGCATTTTTGCGCAATGTATTATATTTTCCAACATTTTCCTTCCAATTTTAGAGAGATTTGTTACTCTGCATATATGGATAAAAATGCTGGTTTTATTCTTGCCATAAGTAAAACTTATCCTACCATGAAAATTATACTCCTTAAAGGAACAAAACTGAATGTACCAGAATTTTCTGGTCGTTTTGTTTTCAGGTTTTCTTATAATAGTAAAACACGCCCTTTAAAAAAGAAATTCTACTAATATTCCAATGTTTGTATTTTTATTGAATTGTTTAATACAGGTAATGTTTCCGTTTGCTATATGCAGTATTCATCTTAATAAAATTATTTCTGTCATCCGTTTTAATACACGCACTTATTTGAATCTGCTAGAATCAGTGAATTTATAAATATGTGGGTGTGCAGATTAAAAGAAAATGAAACGTCTCGAGAGGAAGCAATGAATTGGATGCGAAATTATTTACTAAATAATCAACAAACTGGTAAACTTTCACAATTCTATTAGATGCTAATCAGATTCTCAACAAAAGCATCTTCGACATTATAATCCAACTGCAACTGATTCAGCTTCTCAATACTAGTGAACATTACAGCACTGGTATCAATTGATTGTTAATGCCAATATATTCGATGAATAGCTTGAATCTGTTCAACGCCACTAGCCAAGTGCAATTGATTAATATGAAACGGCTTGGAGGAATAAAAGAGTTGAATTATTTGGGTTTTAGTTTCAACTATATGACAAGAAATGAAAGAGAGAATTAGTAAAACGCTCACTGCGGATAGTTGGCTTGCGTGTTGCAAACTCTTCTCGGCACCGTCAAATGGAGGGAGCTCGAGTTCCGCTGCTGGCGAGCTTTCCCCAGTCTCCGCTTGAGGGGAACCTATGATTCACCCTTCGGTGTTTTGGGAGGGCTGCCTTGAATGCCTCTCTGGCTGTGTGGTCAAGTCTAGCTCTTAGGGACATTTTCGCGTCTCTGTCGCCTGTGTCCTGCAGCCCATATATCACCTGCAGTTCCTTCATCCCATCCGTTCCTCCCTGTGTGGATCGAGGTGCTATGTCCCCTCCGTAGCATATTCCTAATCCTAAAAGACTTGCAAGATTCCAAGTGATATGTGGAATCTTACATACAACGTTGATGAATCAAACAAGAAAGGACACAAGGCTAAAGTTTTATAAAACTCTGGCGGTTCCTACACTACTTTATGGAAGTGAAACATGGGTTAGCATAAGGAAAATGAAAAGTATATTGCAAAATGTGGAGATAAAATGTTTAAGAAAAACAAAAGGATGCACAAGCTAGTAACATAAGAAATAAAGATATAAAGATAGAACCTAATGCATATTCAATAAAGAGCAAAATTTAAAAGTATCAGAACGAATGGATGCAAAATGTCCAGAGAATGCTCGATTCAATATTCCCTAAAGTTGCATTTCATTATTAATCAAAAGGAAAGAGAGATGTCGGCCACCCAGAAAGAGGTAGTGGTTAATAAGAATTTTGCCTTTAGGTTTGGCTGATTTAGCATTTTTTCATTTATTAACTCATGGTTTGTGGCATATGACAGCTTTTCTTCCTAAAAGTGTGTATCCTAATTATTTCATTCATTTGCTTGACAACACAACAGAGTTTCTTGTACATATCTGTGGTATTCAAGCAAAATGATGATGAGCTACCAAAAAGATGTTATATTCTCCAGTAACACTTTAATGCATATTTTCTATAAATGGAAGACTATCCTTTGGAGGCAATTTGGCCGTCACAGATATAACACATTATCTCTCTTACAAAATTTTTCAAGTACTTGTTTTTAGCTGAATTCAAATTTTTAAAACCATGTATATGTAAGAAACGCAATTGGGTTCTTACAAATAAAATAAAACATTGTTGGTGATTGCAAATTAAATGTTTTATTTTTAAAGTCCATACAAATTGTAGTGGTGGTGGTGGTGGTGGTGGCGGTGGCGGTGGTGGTGGTGGTGCTGGCGGCGGCGGCGGTGGTGGTGGTGGTGATTAAGTGCTTAGTATTACATTATTTGCATAACACAGTCACATGGGCCATAAGACCGTACATGATCTCTAGAAAAATACCTGGTATGTATACCTGACTTGCAGAATCCATCAGAAAACAACTATTTTTATAATCACCACATTATATACATATAAAATGAAAAATACTCTGAATCACACACACACACACAAACACACAAGCGCGAAGTACTACATATGTTTAAAGAAAATTTACATAAACACCTTAACTCTTAGCACACGTACTTCCATTAAGTATGCGCCCAAGCTTGGACAGTTTTGGCTGTTTAGAATCAAGTCCCAGCATGCTGTCCTCCGTCTGTTGGAAGCCAAAAATACAATTTTTCCTAACACCCTCCGTCTGCACGCAGGTTGCCAAAATATGTGTCCAGTCTTCCTGTTCCCCGCATAATGGACAAATTCTCCTACCAGCATCGTTCAACAATCTTGCGAGCTTTCCACCCTCCCAACCTGAACCATCCTCTCTTTTATACCCAATTACAAAAAATATCTTTCCTTATCCCACCTAATTTTTATTTCATTTTGTAGCTCCAATGCTTATCTTTGTCGACATTAGATTCTATTTCCTGTCTGTTTATATCACATAGTCGTCTTTTGACTTTTTTTACGACACTGTGTGTATTTCTATTACCAATTTGCCAGATATCATTTAAGACAATTTTTGATAATTCCCATTGTAACCCCGCCGCCCACCATTTTGGATGCTCTATGTTGTTCATTTGATGACGATAATATATTGCTCTCAAAGTTGTTTGATTACCTTTAACTATTCGCAGCCAGTACCTAACTACATTATGAGTTCCTAGTGTGGTTCTTGTCTAATTACTAAAATACAATTATTAAAAGTAAAGTTTCCTATTTTAATTTTATGACTGATAATTTTACTGGTAATAGGGAAAGGAATGTAGAAAAGGAAAGCAAAAAATAAGGCAGTTTTCATATTAACACTCCAGATGTGAGGAAGAAGAGTTGTGACAGTTCTCGACGACCAGAGAAGGAAGACTTTTATTGAGCTTCGTGTCTTTGAGCGGCCGTCTCCACACTTTTTGGCCTTGTCTAAATTATACATAACATATACTTTTGGCGTAAGCAAAATTCTAAATTGTTGTAATGTGTGAAGCGGCATTTAAAATCTTATGGAGGCGAGTTTATATCATATTATCGCGTGTTAAATTCCATTTAAAAATGGCAAATGTTGTGTGTGAAGGACAACTTCAAATGCAACGTGCTTCAGTTGTAATTTATCTGTTAATATATTTAGTACTTTTGGGGCTGTATGGATTGTTACTTTTATTTAAAGCTGCTTTAAATCAGGCGGCGCCGTGGCCGAGTGGTTAGACCGCTCGCCTCCCACCGAGGCGGCCCGGGTTCACTCCCAGGGACCTGCATGTGGGATTCGTGGTGGACGAAGCGGCATCTGGGCGGGTTTTCTCCGGGTTCTCCGGTTTCCCCCGCCATTCACTCCACCAACTGCTCCATCATCACCTTTCATTTCACCCACATTTCGTTTCATCTACTTCCTTCACCCATACCAAGGGCATCCGGCTGATCACCCATCCTGGATGTTCTGTCTGATCCATGAGTGTCTGCTCCTCGACGGGCCTCTGACCCCAGGCACCCGCCTGTAAGTCCTGGGGGTGTAAGTCCTACATAAGAGGAGGGTAAACAGATAATAATGAATGAATGCTTTAAATCCTTATTCATTTACCTTAACCTTAGGCAGTACAAACAATTACTACTCTGGGAATGATTTACTTACAGTGCATTCTATAATGTTTTGAGATCCCTTGAATCCGAAAAAACACATCAGATTTTTTTAAGTTTTTGTAACATTCTGTTACAAGAAAATGGGAATTATGCCCATGCCGTGAAGTGCGGAAGAAGAATATGAAAGTCTTCACCGTACTTGATTAATTTGTAACCCTTTTGCGCGCAACTGTTACACATCCGTTATTCCATTTTTGAATTATTAGATAAATACAGCACTTCCTGTGTCCACAATAGGGAGGAGTCTGAGAAAGTTTAAAAGCTATCTAGTATGAAAGTGTACGAAGGTTCTCTGACCTTGTTATTCCACACAACGCCCAAAATTTGAACTCTGGTATGCTTTTTTCTTAGCATCTCGATCCTTATACGCCCATCTTCATTTTCTTCTTCTCTCCCCTCGAGCTGAAGTGAATGCAGGAAACATCCAAGTTTAATGCAGCTTGCTTGACCAGAGAGTGTAGCCACCGCCCTACATTTAAAGGCCCCTTTTCTTTTCGTTCTCATGGTCGACGTAACAATCGCGTCTGATTACGGGTATCCAGCGATGAAAACCAAGTGTAGAGACATGCTGTCGTGTTGAAAGAGATGAGAATCATACTCCGGGACTGCGAGCAGAAATTGAATTAAAGCGGGTTGTGAGAGATGCCCCTCTCATGCTGGAGGATGACATTAAAGAGAGTGCTAGTGCTTGCAGTCGTAAAACTGCGTTTCTAAACCAATATCAGTTGTTTGCCTTATCAGCTTCTTATGTTTCCTGCTCAGCAAATATTGCTTAACATTATTTATGACAATATCATGTTCTTCACAGCTTAACCTTATAAATAAAATTTCATTGACGTTTCTTGTACGAAATTCACTGCTTGATAATCTGGAGGGGAAGCCAAGAATTTTATATGACTTGGAATCTCCTCTTTAGATTATTACTCCAACTAATTATGTATTGTTTAATATAATATAAGAAATATATAAAATAAGTACATAAATAATATGGATATATACTATTTAGAGTGCTTACGAGATACCAGTACTTTCTCTACCTAAATCGTTTATTAGTGGGTGTACAAACTATTCTTCTTCTTCTCCTTTCAAGGATTAGGTGATATCAGCCAACTCTAGCCATCTCTTGCGTGGTCTTCATAAACTTCTCCTCCCCGTCGGCTGGTAGCTGATTATCTTTTTTTTTTACACAGTGCCGTGAGAAAGTTTAAAAGACGACTATGCGATATAAACAGGCAGAAAATAGAATCTGAATGTAGACAAAGATCAACATTGGAGCTACAAAATGAAATAAAAACTAGGTGGGGTAAGGAAACATATATTTTGGAATTGAGTATAAAACAGAGGACTGGAATAGCATGGCTTAGGTTGGGAGGGTGGAAAGCTCGCAAGATTGTTGATGACGATGGCAGGAGGATTTGCCCATTATGCGGGGAACAAGAAGACTGGACGCATATTTTGGCAGCATGCGTGCAGACGGAGGGTATTAGGAATAAACTATTATCGGAAGTATTTTTGGCTTCCAACAGACGGAGGACAGCATGCTGGGACATGATTCTAAACAGCCAAAACTGGCCAAGCTTGGGCACATACTTAATGGAAGTACGTGTACTAAGAGATAAGGTGTTTATGTAATCTTTCTTTAAACATATGTGGTGCTTGAGTACTTGTGCGCGACTCTGTGTGTGTGTGTGTGTGTGTGTGTGTGTGTTTGAGTGTGTGATTCAGAGTGTTTTTTCAATTTTATATGTATGTATATAGTGCGGTGATTATAAAAAAGAATAATGGTTTTCTGGTTGATACTGCAAGTCACGCATACAGACCAGGTATTTTTCTAGAGAGCATGTACGGTCTTATGACCCATGTGACTGTGTTATGCAATTAATGTAATACTAAATACTTAATAAATACCACCACTACCACTACCACTGATTATCTTTTTTGGTATTCTATCATCTGCCATTTTATCAACATGTTCCTTCCAATTTCTTTTATTTTCATCAATCACATCGTTTACTGATGCAATATTCAAATTTGATCTCATTGATTCATTTCTTAGTGCATCCTCTTTCATACCTAAAAAAATTCATTTCGGCGTACTGAATACGTGATCCCTCTCTTTTTGTTATAGTCTACGACGCAGAACCATATAATGCAGTAGGTAAAGCCATAATCTTTTTTTTCTTTCAAACTATTCTTACTCAAGCTTATTTTTCTATCTAAATTTTTAATTCAAATACACCTTTGCAAGAATAGCTACATTACACATTTGGTTATAGATGCAAAGGGAACAGAGATAATCAAATATTTAAGAACTGAACGCTATTGTGGCAGTATTTTTAATATTTGAATAATTTCAATTAAATTATATAATATGTAAATTCAATAACAGCCTACCTTGAAGCAATATGTGTATGTAATAATTTGTAAAATATATGTAACAGTCATTGCATATGCTTATATTATTATAAACATGTTCAATAATGTTATGTGAATACATTAGGTAATTTAATAACGTAGGAGCTGTGAGAATAATAAGTTTAAAGTTGCTAATAATGAGGTAACAATGAGGTAAACTTGAGGCAATAATGAGTTTGAGAGTTTAAATGCTACTAGTCATTATTAGAGCAGCAATAATGTAAATATTGAGACAGTTTAAAAATAGTCAATCAACAAACAGAAAAAGCTTTAGTTAAATGAAGGTATTCTATTGGACTAGGATTAGCCAATAAGAGACTTGAAATACAGAAATTTACAAGTTTAGACAGTTGAAATATATTCAGTTGCCTGCAGACAGTGATACTAACCGGATGCGAGATGCGTCCTCTAGAGAAATATAGTGCGTATTCGTGTGAGACGAAAAATAAGTTTACGTGTTAAAAAGTACAAGTAATTATATCAGTGAAGTGTTATGTAAATCGTATCAAGTATTAATAAAAGGAGTGAAGTTAAATTATAATCTATGTAAGCCTACATTCTTGTCGCATTACAACCCTGCCAAAATAACCATGACTCTAAAATAAATACTGACGCAGCCGAGGCAAATATAAATATTTAATATTTAAAGAAACAGTTTAATTACAAAGTTAAACTTATTTTTAAACTTGGGGTAAAGGCCACCTGAAAGTACATTTAGGGCGAAGGCTACCGGAAACTGTTTACAATACGTGCGGTTGCAACTACTACAAGTTCGGCTCCCCAACAGTTGAACCATAAAACAACTCCTTCCATACGTGTAGCGTAACAAACTACCTACTTCAAATTGATGCCCAAAGCGTGGTGCAAATAACGTAACAAACAACTTCTCACTATATACCGTCCTTAAAATTCCATACTGTTCCCACGTAATCGCGAGAAGCAACTGAATTTTGACAGCACTTCAAGAGAATGGCGAGGTAATGAACAATTCGAACCATTAATAACGGATATCTCGGAAATGGCTAATGCCACAAAAATATATTTGAAACAAATTGTGTGTTTTAAAGAAATCTACGCTTTTTGTGTGGTACGTTTAACGTTTACCAGTTATACAAATTATACAAAATTCCTTCCGAATGGAGTGGACTTCAAGAGTACGTTCCCAAAAAATTAAATATATACATTTTATTCGTATATAAATATATGTATTATACAGTATTTTAATTCAAACCGTTACAGCCACGTCTTATAACATAAAAATTCGAAAAATGTTCCATGTAAAGGGTAGTTTGGGATGATGGGATTTCATGAAAATCTTCGTGTCGCATCTTTGTTAGATACCTAGTTTGGTACTTAAGTATAACTTAAATTTTAATTTTAGAGTTATGCTGTTCACAGACTCACACACACAGACAGGAACCTTTATCTAAAAATGCTTTTTGGGTTCAGGGGACTCAAAGCATATATTTCTGTGAATTCTCGATATCGATTTTTGGATAGAGTACAGTGCTTTCCCTACTTACTATACGTAGTACAGAAAGTGAAAATTATATTTTGTGGATGGGGACCGGAGAAATATGACGTATTAATGAGAAAACGTATAACTGAAAAAGATACAGTTGAGTTAGATATTAATGAAAAAATTTGGTGCCTAAAAATTTACGTATTTCGGCGAAAAACACGGGACTTTCATTTCAAAAGTTCCAGTTTAATTAACAATTTATTTAAATTTAATTTGAACAAAAAACCACGTCAACTTAGATATTGAGGGGGAAGCTTAAAACTGGTCTTAATTGCAGCTTACGTTTCACCCCTTCACCCCCAACCAGAAATATCAAATAGCATCCCTATATTTTTATTCTTAAATATGAAAGAGTATTCAATTGCTTATTTATCTTATTCATTTATTTTACATCTTTTGTTTTAAATCATTGACTACCAACATGGATTGTTGTTATTGCGGAAGACTAGTTTGAACATTTCTTGTGTATTAAACGTTTGTAAAATTGTCTATTCCATTCAAGAGAGAACAGAAATCATGTTTATTTATGGAGCTGAAAACCATTGTGCCCACAGAACTGCTACTGCTTCTAACGAGAGGCATCCTGACAAAAACATATGTTACCGCAGTGTTATAGATCTAGTACGGAAATTTGAAGAAACTGGTTCTGTGTGCAATAAAGTAAACAAGCAGCCTAGAAAATTCGATTAAATTTCGCAGATTGAAATATTAGGTAATTTCAGTATTGAACACACCACGTCAATTCCAAAAGTTTTTACTGTAACAAAAATTTCAGTTGGTTCCATACATGAAGTGATAAAAATGAAGAAATTTTATCCCTACAAAATACAAATTCACCAATGAATAATTCTATAGAAGAGTAGAATTTTGTGAACAAATGTCTCAGAGAATCTAAGATAATCCCATTTGACATAAAATATTTTTTTAGTGATGAAGCGACCTTTTTCTCAAATGGGTTTGTCAACAAACACAATTGTAGGTACTGGCACAATGAAAATCCCCATGTGTTTCGTAAAAATAACACTCAGATTCCTCAGATCAACGTGTAGGCTGGAATTATGGGGGGTGATATTGTGGACCGATTTTCATTGAATAAAACCTGACTGGAGAATTGTAACTGAACATAGTATAAAATGTAATTCATCCACTGATCACAGTGTCTCTAGAAAGATTTGGAAAGGAACAAACTTTACATTTTCAACAGAACGGAGCTCCCGCACGCCTATGCACTACCCGTGCGACAATGGCTGGATAGAAGAATTCCAGGAAAATGGATTGGTAGAAGAGGTGCTGCAGAATGGCCGGCGAGATCTCCAGACCTGACGCCGCTTGACTTCTTCCTATGAGGTCATTTTAAATCCGTTGTTATACTCCTCCGCCTGAGAGTATTCGAGAGCTGAAAAATTTAGTAACCTAAGAATGTGATTAGATTAGTAATGAAACACACCAGAATGTTCGCGGGTAGTTACAAAATAGGCTGTATTACTGTTTAGCCAACAATGGAGCACATTTTCAACATTTTATTTAGTCCAAAAAATTGTGTTTCTTGTCATGTTGCCAGGTAAAAAATGTAAAATAAATGAGTGAGGTGAATAAATAATGGAATACTATTTCATATTTAAGCATAAAAATATAGGGGTGACATTTGAAATTTCAAAATGAGGTGGCTGGGGGTAAGGGGGCGAAACCTAACGTGCAATTAATACCAGCTTTAAGCTTCCCCCTCAGTATCTAAGGTGACGTATTTTTATTTTAAATTAGATTTAAATTAATCGTTATTTAGACTGGGAAGTACGGAATTGAAAGCTTTGTATAGAAGGGAGGTTGAACTGTAACAACCATAATAATAATGATGTTAATAATAATTTGTATAGATACTAGGAAATGGAAGAAGACTTCGACATTTAAGACCACATGAAGGCTTATATTACTTCTGCACACCTCAGGAGGAAGATGTGAAGCTAAGGATAAAGAGGGCAACTAGATCCATTGCGGCAGACTTGGGACTGAAGTGGTCCCTAAAGTCTATAGATATTACATCTTGATGCCGGTGGGACCTCTGGTACTCTCTTACCCCTCCCCATGGTGTTTTTGTTCACAACTCCCATGCTAAAGCCTCGTGGTTCGATTCCCGTCTCTGTAGTGGCGAATTTTAGTCGGCTCTATCCAAACCCTGGCTACCTGATCTGAAGTACACACAATGTGGTTCTGAGTCCACGGTAAAAGATGCTGGTTCTCTCGTTCTACCACCATCCTCATCATGGGAGTTAATGAACAGCCACCGATGGGTGGAATGAGGTGTTCCCGAATGTCGTAAGAAACTACATGAGCTTTGAAACTAAATAAAATCTAATAATTCGTAAAACAGATATAAAAATAGTTGATTGTGGTTGGGAAAAGTCATGTTGCATATAACATTTTTTGGGAGAAAGTACGTGAGCAGAAAAGCACGTGTGTAATGCAATTTGAAGTGGTTTAAAACCTGGGAAAGTAATTGGAGATTGGACATCTCAGCGTAAAGCTATTGAGCGCCCATGAAATATAGCTGAACTCTGGCCGTTGTAACTCCCTTAGAGTATTTCAGCCACCGAATAAACATCGAATTATGAAGGACAGCTAATTTTGCACCTAAATGCATTTGACCACTTTAGTTGCACTGGTAATGAACCTTCGGACGCAGACCTTTGATGTGCAAAATCGCTGGTAATTGTAAACCAATCAAGTTTCCGCCGTGATTGTTTACGTTGGTACGCGCGCAATATTTTGCAACATCGCACCTGTTTACATCTCATTAAATGGAATATAATAGACGATGACACGGGCGTGCACTGTTATGCTACCTCCAGTTTTATTTCGTTTCATTTTGTCGTTTTTCAGCCGTTGATGATTGTAAAACTTATGAGCATGCCTTTACAGGCCAAAAATTAAAACATTTGTGGTTATGGAAGTATTGTTACTTGGCAACGAAGCAGTTGTGGTATACAAGAACGTGTAGAGAATTTATCCGAAGTCTTTGCATCTTGCTGTATGCATTTCTTGCTGGTATTACTTTCTCTACCACGTACGTAGTAGATAGAGAGGGTATTGTGGTCCACCCAAAAATTCTATACTGAGTTTTACCCGGAAATACATGTTTTGAGGTCCCTAGAATTAAAAAACACTTCGGAAACGAGTGTGTGTCTCTGAATAGCATAATTAAAAAACGCTCTGTACTTTACAGGGATGCAACATAAAGATTTTCAATAAAATCCCCCAACCAGCGTTTTTCAAACATTTTGATTTTCTAAACAATGGCTGTTTCGATGTTGATTAAAATACCGTATATTAAATATATTTACATCACGAATAAAATGTATATCTTAAATTTTCCGGGAATAGCCCATGCTGTCCTCTTCATTCGGAAGGAATTTTGTATAAACTTGTATAACTCGTAAATGTTAAGGGATAAGCGAAAACATACTAAACAAAGTATGTAGATCTCTTTAAAACACATGATTTATTCCAGATAAGTTTGTGTGTGGCATAAACCATTTCTGAGATATCCGTTATTAATGGTTCGAACTGTTCATTACTTCATAATTCTTTTAAAATCCTGTCAATACCTGTCACATTTACCTCTTATTTATGCTTCCAGACTCTATGGAGGATGGGGAAAAGTCCTGGCTAAAGAAAAGTTCCAACCTACCAGCTGGGAATCGAAGCCGGAATCTCTGGATTTGGAGGTTAGCATGCTAACCACCAGACTATAAAAGCCGTCTACTTAAACTTTAGAGACAATGTTCTTATTGCTCGTTAAGCTGTAGGATTTTTACATTGAGTTTATTAACTTCTGTAATGAAACACACACTTCCAGACTGCAGAAGGTAGGGAATGCTTCTAGTTAAAAGTCCCCTCGTCTCAACCGATAATTTAACGTAGGAAATCTGGGTTGAGAGGACAAAATTGTTTGAGCTATTTTGAGAATATCCAAAGTAAAGAAAAGTTTTGAATTTAAAGTGTAGTTTGGGGTGGGGGGTTCTTGAAAATATTTGTGGTGCATCTTTGGAAGATCCTAAGCTTAAATAGGAAGCTTGATATTTATTCCACTTTTCGTTTTTGAGTTATGCTGTTTACAGACACAACACTTACGGACCTTTTTTAATATCCTTTGATTCAGGGTCCTTAAAACATGTTTTCCCAGCGAAATTTTGACATCACGTTTTTGGGTGAAAGGTACACGGTAGAAAATGTAAAAGCTGATTTATTTGAGAAATATTTGATTGTTTTAATTTGAATCCCATTAATCAGTTTGTGGAAAAAGGTTAAAATCCTTTATACCTGGTCACTGCAGTGCAGGCGGAGCATGCACACTCGCGATTTTGGCCCCACCATAAAGCGACCACTCTTTACAACAAAGACCATCTGTCAACCAGTTAGTCACACAGATTATACAGGAAGCCCATTGCATAAGGGACGCCTCCTGATGATTACTCAAGCAGGTATAAGCATTACTTATGCCTAAATTAACATCTATGTTTACATAAGGTATAATAACCTATATGGGAAGAAATAAAAAAGTGTCTTAAAATATTATTGATAATACAAATATTAAAACTAAACAAATAAATCGATTTAATGTAAAATCTCCTATTATGTAATCCTAAGACTTAAGTTAAATAACAGTTGTTGGCCGTTCTTGCGTCGAAAGGTAACGCGCGCACGTATACACGAACAAAAGTTTGGAAAATGGGATATCTAGTTTCAGTTTCAGGGAAATCTATTATATACGTTAATATTAATATTACTTACTTGATTTACCTTCCTCGTATGTAGGGCTTATACCCCTAGAACTTACAACCGTGCCTAAGGTCAGAGTCCTGCAGCGAGCAGACAAATACTGAATCAGAGAATGAACCCGGAACGGCGGATCGGCCGGTAGCCAGGTATGAGAGTGAGGGAAGAAGATGATATGAAATGAAGGCAAAATGAATGAAAGGAAGGGTAATGATGGAATAATCGTGGAATGAACGGCGGGATAAACCGGAGAGCCCGGAGAAAACCCGTGCAAACACCCCAAAATCCCACATGCGGATCCCTGGCCATCTTGGTGGGAGGCGAGTGGCTAGTATCAATAATTAATCCAAAATATAAAATTACCAGAAGAATAAAAGATTGTGTGACATGTTAAGAACTCCCAGCTACTTTACTCAGAATCGCAAGCGTTTGACAGGGCAAGTTGTTTTTTCCCCAAGCTTTCTAAATGTATTTTTAAAGACGCTAACGTGTTAGACGTAAAATGGTCAGAAAGTTTTTACTTGGTCCAGTTTCCTTCTTAATCCCTGGGGATTTCCAGAGTTTTCAGTTTGTCGTTCCTCATAGGACAGGCTTGACCCCTGCGACCCTCTCTTGAACGTGAGGTATTTGTACGTAAAGCACTCGTGACTTGCTTTGATTAGCTGTGCAGTGGCGTGCACTGAATGAGGTTCATGAAATTTAGTGGCCGAATTAAATGTCTCATCACACTAAATCATAAAATGTTTACTGTAAAAATTAGTACTTGCAACGTTCTTTATTTTTCCGTGGTGAAAGGAAAAGTATATATTTATTAGTCGTCGGAAGGAAGCAGAAATAAAGCTCTCAGATTGGATTGGGGGGGTGGCAAACAAAATTATGGCTATACAAAATATAACATAAATACTGATGCAAACAAATTAAGTCGAACTCTATACTATCATTATGGCAATTGAGTCTGTCTGTGTGTTTACTTGTTGCTAGATGACGTTAGTTATGCAGGTGCCTTCCTGCACTACCTGCTTGACTAACTTGTTGACAGATAGTCTTTGTTGCATAATGCCGCCCCTGTACCATCTGCTCAATTGAATGGATAGTTGATAGATGGCCTCAGTTATATGGTTTGACAACCTGTTTTATCTGCTTGAGTAACTTGTTGGTATATACCTTTAGCTACATAGCTACTTTCCTGTACCATATTCTTTAGGAAGTGTCGGTAGTTACGTAATGGGCTTCTTGTATCATCTGCTTGAAGATGGTCTTTGTTGCACAGAGTGGTCGCTGTATGGTGGGGCCACAGATCGTGTGTATGCATACTCCGCCTGCACTGTAGTGACCTCGGTATGTTTCCGCTGCGCACTACTGCTAAATGACCCGATCAGCTGTTTTATACTCGCATTGTGTCAATTGCTATTTCTGTTCTGTAAGCACCAGAGTTTGTGCATTGTGCATTTCAAAGGTAAAATTTGCTTGAGACATCTGTGTTGTGTGTGATTTGCTTAAGAGTGTCTTGTTATATTCCGCTGAAATGCCTACCGACAAATTCACGCTTGAACAACGAATTTTTACGTACAATACATACGTAAAAACGGAACCATGTAGACAGATTTGTAGACAATTTCAGGAGAAATTTCCTGGTATTCCAGTTCCAGGTAGAGAAACTGTTAGATATATGATTAATATGTTTATAACAACGGAATCGAAAGGTTTTAATGCAGGAAAACTTGACGAAATTGGTGCATCATTTGAACTCTGAAAAATAAAGTTTGTAGTGACAATCCTCAAACTATAGACGAACTTCAGGACAATATAAGAGCAGAAATTATGAGAATTACGGAAGAAGTGTTTATGTGCATGAATGGAAATTTTATCCTAAGATACCAGGAATAATCAGTGCAAATGGACGTCACTTTCAACACCACTTATAACAAGGTTAATGCATGTTACTATCACTTGTGAGTAAGTAACGGTGGATATTTAGAACGAAAAGCTCCCGGTGTAATAGACAGTGCGCAAAACACTCATACACCTGATCCGCGACCCAACGATGTAGCAAACGCCCTGTATAATGCCCTTCCTGTATCATCTACTTAAGTAACTTGAAGTTGATAGATAGCCTCACTTACGTTTGAGTAACTTGTTAACTTGTTGGAAGATAGCCTTAATTACTAATCGTCTTCCTGTATTGTCTGCTTGAGTAATTTGTTGATAGATGGAACTCCGTTCCATACTTAGCATCTTGTACACAAGAATGGCTCTATCCGAAGTAGGTGGGACTGGAGGTAATCCGGATTATCGAAAATCCGGATAATTCCGGAAACAAACAAGAGAATAGAAACTGATTTACGATCATGAAATATGGATCACTGCAAAATCAGAAGCGAAAATAATTGAAAGCTGCGAAGATGAGAAATCTACGATCACTATCAGGACTGTCGTGAAAACTAATGAAACGCAAAATCACGCACTAGTTTAGTTGTTCTAACTGACCATGGTAATGGTACTTATCGTTAGCTTGAAGTGTGCGTCCAACGACGATCTCTATACTACCTACGATGGCAACATTGCATCAAAGAACTATACTGGCTAGCATGAAAAGTGGCCCATATAGAATGGAGCTGGTCATACTGAAAAAATCTAGCACCTACCAGCGTGACCACCTCAGTTTTTCGAGCATAGTTCTAGACACTGGATTTCCAGGGTACTTTAACTTCCCAAAATATTGCCGAACTTCCGAAGGGTAATTAAAACTTAAACATTATGTTGTCATTCTCTTACGTTTTCTTAATGTGGTAGAAACAGCATTTTTTGTTCTTATTGCCATTTAGTAGTGGCACTAACTTAACCCTCATCTCCAGTTCTCTGATGTTGTTCATTTTAACTTAATATGCAAATAATTCTTCACCCCTTCCTCTAGAAGGCCGTATTATGTTGTATTGGTTTAGTCCTTCCTTGTGTGCCAATCGTAGCAAAACTCTTTCATGGAGGTGGTATCCGAACCACACCTTCATTTCACATCGATTATAAACATCGTTCATTGATTAGGTTTTATTACCTGCATTGTTTTAAGGTCAGTTACACAGAGAGCTGATATCGGCCGGGTGGAGTAAAAAATTGGTTACCGGAAGTTGGAATCATTACGGAGGGTAAAACACAATAGCGATAGAGGGGAATGGGCTAGTTTTTATTCACGGCAGCGTATATATGTTTAAAGGAAAACGGTAAACGAAAATAAATCCGGATTAATGAGAGCTGGATAAAAGAGGTTCTTGTGCACTATCTGCTAGAGTAATTCTTGGTAGATTTCCTTAGTTACATATCTTGAGCTTCATTTATTTGTTGTTAGGTGGACTTCATTACTGTACCATCTGGACGAATAAAACTCTGGAAACTCCTAAATGAAGTTTGATGTGGTTTACAGACGGCTCAAAGGATAGCTCAGGAGCATATGGCATAAGACCAAGTGGAAATATTTTTCCCTTGAGTGAATATGCTACTATTTTTGAAACAGAAATTTATGCTATTATTCAATGCATACCTACATGAAGAATAAGGAGAGCTTACACTGGCACACAGATCCTTATCTTCTCAGATAGCCAGCTGCACTTAAGACTCTAAATAGTCATCAGGTAACGTCAGGACTGGTTTTAAACTGCCTAAACATGCTCACAAGCTTGGCAGAACAGAATGAAGTTCAAGTAATTTGGGTGCCGGTTCATAGTGGCATACAGGGAAATGAAAAATTCTGATGAACTTGCAAGTCAAGGAGCAGCTTCACAATGTATTGGATCAGAGCCGGCTCTAGGTACATCTCGATGTTTAGTAAGTGAGTCAATTAAGAACTGGTGCAAAGTAGAACATCATAAAAGCTAGCTTTAAACTACAGCAAACAAATATGGTAAATTATTTATTAGAAAACTATGTAATAAAGAGCTTAAAGCATACTTAAGTATAACAGACCTCAGCTGGGAACAACTACTGCCTCTTTCACAGGGCATACTCCTCTGAAAAAGCATTTTAACACGATAAGAGCCTTTCAGGGTAACTTAGATTGCAGATTGTACAGAAATAAAGTAAAACAGCCCAGCACATTAAATGCTCTTGCAAGGCTAACAGGAGATATATTGCTTTTGGGAAAATGCTTTTACGAGCAGAAAAACTTGAAGCCATGTATGTTATGAGATTTTATATTGGCCTTAAAACGGTACAGGTAGTACAATAAGCCCATTCTTGAAGTGGGTCCGGAGCAATGACGAAAATCTGTAACGAACAAGACAAGACCCTCTACTTGAATAACTTGATAGCTAGGCTTCTTTACGTGATCATCTTCAAGAACCATCTGCTTGAGTAACTCATTAATTCATTACTTCATTTAGCAGTTGCCTTCATGTACCAATTACTCAAGCAATTTCTGTTAGATGGCCATGAATATGTAGTCGCCCTCCTGTGCCATCTGGTTGGTTTCAAAGGAAGACGCCTTCCTTCGATCATATTATTGCTATTCTGCGAATATTGTGACTTTGTCCAGTCTTTAAGTGTCGCTTCACTAGTTTTCACTATCACTGCCTTAATCTAGTGATCTTTCACTGAGACGTCACTCAATTCACTGATATGAACTCGTTCAATTTCCTTTGTCACTTCGTTTCTTCGAGACGTAGCGGCGAACACAAGACGTCTCCAATCTCTTCTACAATAGCAATACTCAGAGCGCGTCACGGCTGTCGTCACAAAGTCGTGGGGAGAAGACGACTTTTCGTCGCACCAGTCTTGGACTCGCTAACTCCTCACTCACGGACTAAATTTACTTACTGACTCACTCGCCAAAATCCTCACTTAAATTGCCAATGGTGTCTTCCACAGAACGTTCTAGAGCTTTCTGGACTCATTTTCTGAAGGTTGGAGGAAGGAAACTGCCGGAAGGTTCTAGTTACCTTCCTGTAGAGCTTCCGGTGTTTACGCTGGACAAGCGCTTTGCTTATCTCTGTTTACCTTCGTCTGGACTGCGCCGACCTCCCTATAATCTTGGGTACAGCTACTGCGTCACAATGTATAATATCACGATATCAAATTTAAATAATAGAGTAGGTTACCAGAAACCTTACATTATTATAGGATTAGACATGGGAAGCGTAACTTAATTAGGTAGGCATTATTCTTACATTATTTCCTGATTACTGCATGAAGAGGAAGGAAGAGGAAAATATCTTCAAGAATTTAATGCGGATTCAAAAATAGTTTGGTGCATTTATTATAAAATCAATGCTGTAAGTATGACATGGTTTACCTGGTGGCAGGAAGAGGTGTGTGTTGACCTACTCATAAACCACGCACTAAAGAGGAAGATTACTGTATGCGCGTTATTGAAATTGCTGTTGACTCTGCCCTCTAACCTCTAGTCACAACTGGCCAATGCTAATAACCCCTGAATGCATAACTCCCCCAAATATACCAAACGAAAGCCCAGTTAATTCCACAATAGGCATTGCGATGTCGATCAAAGATCTGTCATTACATAATCCCTTCCTTTGCCATATATTTGGGTAGCTGATACTAGTTGCGTAGCCACTTCTATTTTATTCCTTTTTCTCTGCAGGTGAAACTATAAATCGTGGTATGTATATATAATCCGGCATTTATTTGCCTAAAGGGGAAGGAACATATTGAGCGGGTACCAGGATTTGAACTCGCGAGCCTCAGATGCCAATGTGTGAATCATCAAATTTGGTAGTTCTATAGTTGTTCCTATTTAAAGAAGGAATGGCTAAATGTCGCGCCTTCAAGATCTGTCATTCAAAAAGATAAATACTTTAAAAATCTAATAAGTAAGTGAGAAAAGAACGTTATTGCATCATTTTCTTAAAATATATCGTATACTTTTATCTCAGAATAAAAATAAATGTTATCTCTAAAATAATTGCATAACTGCAGAGTTAACAACTACTTTTATGGTTCTATTTTTGTGCTTAATTGCAGCACATTTAACCATTTAATGGTTCGTCGCGCATAACATTTTCACCGGAACGGAATTTTAATTACATTCACTTTATCGACATATGATTTGGTATTCAAAGTCGATGCATTAGAGCCTGTTGTGTTCTACAGGGTGTTGAGTACTTTGAACGGTTTTTGAGCTCACCAAATCGAGAAACAGAAAACTGATGTGTTCAGTTTCCACAGGATTCTTTACTACTCTATTTAATGTTGGGGTAACTGCTTGCAGAAATATTAGCATTACACATTTCGTTGTAGGCACCAAAAGAGGATGAAACGATAGTTAAATGTTTAGCAAATGAGCCACTATATTATTAGCTTTGAAATCTCTCTCTTCACGACATCATGATACAAAAATGAGTGGTGATTTAGCACTTTAATAATTTAGGATAACGGATTACAAAATTAAAATCTTAGGCAACAAATTCATTTGACATGTTTTAATGAAATGTACATTGTTTTTCTTTTGCATAGCTGTCTATCTCTTATGGTTTACCAGTTATGCAAAATTATACAAAACGTATACAGGATAAAGAGGACTTCACAGGTTATTCCAAGAAAGTTAAACATATATGTGCTTGTGGTAGTTTAATCACAATTTTGAGAATTATGACAAAATAAATAATAACGAAAGAATTTTCCGTGTAGGACTAGTTTGGCGTGGGAAATTTTATTGAAAATCTTTAAAGATGGTATACTTTAAAGATGCTGAATTTGAATACCAAAGTTAATATTTATACGACTTTGCGTTTTGAGTTATCCTGTTCACAGTTGCGCGCGCGCACACACACATACATGCACAGCAAAAACCATTACACTACGAAGATACTGAATGAGAGTTTATACATGTATTAGCTCATTTCTTCTGCTGCATTAGACTTCTTTACGTCGTTTTCCGCTTCTAATGACAAAGCAAATTAAATAAAAGGGATATTTGTTTCATTCCGCTGAGCTTATCAACTTGATTTGATTGCAGTATTTCTTTTAGCTAGCGAAGCTGGTCTTTAATTTTAGTGAAATTCGGAAATCTTCGGCTGTAGCTTTAATTCGGAAGTGTTTAGGTATGTAATTAATAAACTGACAGATATTTTTTTGAAATACTTTATCTAAGCCACCCCTAATTTTGTACCATTTAACTAAGTTTGAAGTTTTGCGACAACTTTTGATCAAACTCGTGGGTATATCCTGTAATATTTGAGATTATCTTAAAGTTTCACCGGCATATGTGAATGGGGTCATGAGATTTAATAATCGTATGCGTATCTTGCCGCGATAGTTCAACTGGTGAGAGCATCGTTATGGAGAGCTGTAGATTCGTATGTGGAGTAGAGGTCGAGGCAGTACATTTTTCGAGTCTGAGTCAGTTTTCCAGTCTTGTGTATAAAATTTCATATTCGCATATCAGTGATTCACCTAAAATCGATTTTTTTGTTCCATTTATGTTCCACTTCTAACATGTCATATCGGCGGCTTTGCCTTTGAACAATTGCTAATCGGAATGATGTTTCGAAACCGAGACCTCCGTATTTTAAAGTTGGATGCTTACCACGAGACCACAGAGGCAGTAAATTTAAATTTGCAAATAGTTCTCCATTTCAAATACCTTCAATTTTCTACCAGTATCAACTAAATTTGAAACGTGTCGATGCATGTTGTTCGCATTCCCATGGACAGGGGAACTAGACCACCCGTAATAGTCATTCATTTCGGAAAATAAGGCATTAAAATTTTATAACTAAGTGTGCAAAGACATGTAATGTAAACAAGAAAAGTACAAAACTAAAAGTACATATGAACTTTCACTTTTCCTTGATTTCATCAATAAACTATCACCGCAGTAGGTGCCAAATAGGGTATCATAAGTTAAAACCCTTTGTAAAGAAGAAATTTGGTAGGAAAAGTTGTTTTAATTAATACGTGCTTATGTCTATTTTTGTTGTGGCTATTGTGCATTTGCTTTAAGTTGAAACATGGAAAGTAGAAAGACGACAGTTGTAATCCTTAACTGCCTAATCTCAAAATCTTTACTATTGAAACTTACTATTTAAAATATGGATTAGGTTTAAACATGAAATTTAGAAGAAAACGACCAACACCCTCTTGTAACAACACGAAAGCCAGCGAAGCTAGGACGGCCGTAGATATCAGGATATTTTCCATATTTCACTGCCAAAATTGCAATTGGCAACACTAAGTACTGAGAGACTAGGCAGTAAAGGGTGACTGTGACAGGGTTCCTCAGCACTCAGACCGTCGTTATCACCCCCCCCCCATCATAGACCGGTCAGATAGCGTCAGAATGGCTATGTTTCAACACAAATATCACGTACAGTCGAGTGCAAAAAACGTGTGGATGCTTTTGAATACTTTTAATGTTTTTTATTCTTGAATGTTGGCAGTATCTCCTCATCAGTTGTGTTCTGCGCCTGCCTTAAATGAGCTTTCCTATAATTGGTTTTAGCTGAGGTCCGTTACGCTAGCACTACCCCATGAATAAAGGGGTGGAGAATCGGTACATGTCACCTGAATAGTGGAAACAATTTGCCTCCCAAAGACTGTCCATACTAGACCCTGAATGAGTCCGGTTCTTATTGGTTCGGCATTCAAGCATTAACCTCTGTAACCGAATGAGGGATGAAAGGCGCAGCAGAGGCGTGTTAACCGACTGTACACTGCAGGCTGCAATTGTCTTATATGCTTGTATACGAGCAACAAGATCCTGAAAACCATTGCAAGAGTAACGAGCACGTCGAGTGTGTTTCTCAGCGTACATACGCTTGACAGCTCGGATATGTATACAATGTTTGCCCAACACTACGAGGGGCACTGCTCATATTTTGAGCCTTAGCAACCCTGAATGTTGTAGGTGCCATCTGACGTTTCCAATGGAAAGTTTGACAATTTTTACCATAATCTACTTCAAACATTTTGTCAATAGAGCGTTATTTGTTTTGTTTACACTAACTTGAAAATTGTGTGTTAACAAAAACATGGAATTAACTCGTGAAAATGTTCGTGCAAGGATTTATTACGACATTCGACGTGGATTATCAAGACAACAGTGCATCGTTCAACTAACTTCCCACATTTGGCGACGAAGCTCCATCCTTTGCCACTGTGAAACGCTGGTATAACGAATTTAATCGTGGCCGCCGTTCGCTCAATGATGCAGTTCGTTAAGGTTGTCCAAAATCAGTTGTTGTGCCAGAAACAGTGATGCTGTACAAAAACTAATAATGAAAGATCGTCATGCGACATATTGTGAGATTGAGGCAACCCTAGGCATTAGTTCCTCCAGCATATATAAAATATTGCATGATTATTTAGACATGAAAAAAGTTTTTTCTCGTTGGATCTCACATAATTTGACATAGTGCCCTTCGTATCAATATATGAAAACCATTACTATTTGCCGTAAAAGTCAGGTAAATATAATTACTGTTAAATTTTATACTTTCATTAGCCACAAAAAACAAACGAAACACCCAATTGCCATATATTGTGCAAAACCATCGTTCTTTTGTCGAAATTAATTTCAGTTGTCTTTTTGTAATATTTCTCAATATGAATGGCATTGCTGTTTGAAAATCTGAGCTTCTGTGCTGTACTTTCCTCATGAAAGGATACGATAATGAAAGTGCTTCCTAGGAAAGTTATTTATTTTAAAGAGCTCTATCTAACAATACTCTATGACCCCCACTACTATTTGAAATTTTAGAGTAATATGCCACTGTCCCCACTTCCGGTTATGACAGATTGATGAAATTAAGCTCAAGTGAAGGTGTTCACCTGGAATACCTATAGTAGGAACTATGCCTTTTGCAGCTGCTCAGGTTATCCTTCAGGTAGATGAAGACAAGCTTAAAAAAATCTGATGTGTTACATTCACATGACTTTCTCTACTTTTGTACGAACTATTTTTACAAATGCCTATTCACCATATGCTTCATGTTAATCAAGATATCGAGATGTTAATCTTATTGATAATTTGCTTGTACATGAAAGGGGAATTGGTAGGCTTTAAGCGATAGTCAAATATTTTAAAAGCTGGGTGCTATGTGGAGTATTCCATTCTCTTTGCATTACCAGAACAAAAAAAATGAATAACGAATTTGAGAAAAAGTATAAATATTGGAAAATTTAAGGGAATAACAAGCAATATCTCGAAAATGGTTCACTCAACAACAAAAATGTGTATGACATAAATTGTGTATTTTAACGCTTTCTACATTTTGTGTGTAGTAAAATTTTGTCTATCTCTTATGGTTTACCAGTTATGCAAATGTCGTTCACAATGAAGAATACTTTTGGAGACATTCCCAGAAATTTCGAGATATACATTTTATTTGTCATAAAATATCTTAAACATATGATATATTAATCCTAATCATTAGACCCATTTTTGAGAAAATTAAAATTTTCGGATAATGTTGCATATAAAGGGTAATCTGGAGTGTCTGGATTCTCTTGAAGACCTTCGTGTCTCATCTTAGGAAGATATTGAACCTAAATACCAAGTTTGGTGTTCATCCAACTGTTCGTTTCTGAGTTATGCTGTTCACAGACACACACACACGGACATGTTTCCAAAAATGCTTTTTTTGGATTCAGGGGGTCTCAAAACACGTATTTCCGGTGAAATCTCGGTATCGAATTTTTGGGTGGAATACAATACTTCCCCTACTTACCATACGTTGCAGAGAAAGTAAAAGAAAAACAGTACATATGTTAAACACAACTGCAAAGGTTACTATCTTGAACTATCTTGAGTGAAAGCTAAAATGATGGCATGGCAAGGAAAATATCCTATCAGAGTAAAGACGGTAATTGAGAATCGACCAATAAAAAAGGTTTAATTTTCACTCATTTTGCTTGTGATATATCTTTCAGTGAAGAAAAAGCTTAATATATTTCAATATATGTGTGGAACAATTCGGCCAACTCTGTAGGAGTAATTACCGGAGGGGGACGCTTCGCCACTGAGACCAACTAAATCTATTATGGCTACATCCCTCGAGAGACAGGGATGAAGTGAAAGAGCCGCAGGAGGTCGCAAGTCACGCAGGCAGACGGGATTACAGAGACTCATGCATGTCCCTATTATTTCCATTACCAAACACCTGCACTCGCCAGGAGAGGCGAAGAGTTTCTCGAGAGGGCGACGAAGAGGCCCTTGCGGGCAGACCAACGCACCCTGTGTTGGCGGGGATAAATGTTTTCAAATCCCAGCGATCTGTCCATCACCAGACTTACTACGGAACCAGAGAGTGTCTTAAAGATGTAAGAGAAAAAGATTAAATGACAGGAAATGAGATAATGGAGAAATCGTGGTGGGAAACACCACCCCAGCATTCGCCTAGGCGACCAGAGGAAAACCACGAAACCCCATTGTAAGATTGGGCGCCCACCTGGATTTGAATTCGGGACCTCCCGAATGCGGTCAACAGGCGTTGTCGCTTGAGCCATCTCACTGCTGTCGTCTTCCGTAGTCTAGGGGTACCATGATAGCCTCTAATTCCCGAGGTCGCGGGTTCAAACCGGCGGAGAGCGCTGGGCTTATTTCTGCCGTAAAAATCCTTAGTATGTGGTATCGTGTTGAAGGTTTACGGCACCTAAAAGAACTTGAAGCCTGACAAAGGAGCCTCTGAGCAAAATTACCAGTCTTTAACGTCCAATATAGAATGGGACGCTAAGAACTAAAGGAGTTAAAGAGCATCCACAAACAGAACTCAATTTTTTTAACACTGAAAGATAAAATACAGAAGCGACTCAACTAAAATATTATAAGACAATGGCCGCGCCAAGTTGGATATATGGAAGTGAGAAGTGGGTGAATAAGATAAACTTGCAGAAACAAAATACGCTCATCTGAAATCAGGTTCCTTATATGGGTAAAGGGATAGTCCCTAAAGAACAGAGAACGTAATAAGAAATAAGACAGCACTAAATATGTTTCGGTTTTATGATAACCTTCAGCCTGGGGCTCCGCTCCGGGGGACACTGGATGTTGGTGGCTTGTGGGCAGGGACCGTGCGGCATCGGATGCGTTCTACTGGACACATTAGGGACCCCATCCATGCTTGTGCACGTTGGCATCCGGATCTGGTCGCCCTTCGGGTCACTCCCCTCATCCTTCCGTCCCAGGAATAACCTTGGAAGCAAAATGGGCCGACTGCTTGTAGTGTTCTGCCTCGTTTCCGGGGGCCCCTCCATAATACGCACCTTTTCCCAAAATAGGGTAAATTGGAGGAACCACGTACTAAGGATGGACAACAATAGAATCCCAAAGCTTGCATTCGAATATCATTCAAAGGAAAAAGAAATGTTGGTCGACCTATGAAAAGGTGGTGTTAGCTTGGAACAGGCTAATGGTCTAATCCTTAGAGTGAGTGAGTGAGTGAGTGAGTGAGTGAGTGAGTGAGTGAGTGAGTGAGTGAGTGAGTGAGTGAGTGAGTGAGTGAGTGGGTGAGTAAAAGTGCTTTGGTTCTATATATATATATTTGTCTCCAAAAATTTCATTGTTTACTTTTCGAAATAAATGACGTTTATCTTGTGTATAAAATCTCAACTCTGTACTTGCAGTTGTTTAATGATTGCGGACAGATGGACGGACAGAGGGTACTCCGTAGTAACAAACGCACCTGAAATGTGATATATTGGATTGCACTACTCCCGTATCCATCAATGGACCGCAATCCCTATATCATATAACATACGAATATCCCTTACTATTTTATCCCAGAACACAGATATCATACATTCTAACACATTTTCCAACACAAATAATGAATACCATAACATGAAACAACAATTTAATGAAAAACTATAATTGTTTAAAACTGTTTATTATATACAGTTAACATATGCATCACACCTGAGGCATATGGATCTATTTCCGCTGCTAAGATTCCGCAGCCTAAGGCAGTATTTTTAATACTTAAATAGTTTCAGTCTAATTATATAATATGTAAATTCAATAACAGCCCACCTTAAAACAATATATGTATGTAACAATATATAAAAAGTGTAGTTACAGTCATTGTATATGTTTATATTATTGTATACATGTAATAATGTTATCTTAATGTATTACGTAAGTTAATAATGTAGGAGCTGTGAGAATAATAGGTTAAAAGTTGCTAACAATGAGGTAACCTTGAGGCAATAATGAGTAAGAAAGTTTAATAATGCTACTAGTCATTCTTGGAGCAACAATAATGTAATTTTTGTGACAGTTTATAAAATACCCAATCAACAACCAGAAAAAGCCTCAGTAAAATGAAGGTATTCTATTGGACTTGGATTAGCCAATCAGAGACTTGAAATACAGAAATTTACAAATTTAGGCGGTAGAAATCAACTCAGTTGCTTGTAGACAGCGCTCATAACTGGACGCGTTGTTTGTGAACAGTGTTTCTAACCGGACGCGAGATGTGTCCTCGTGAAATTTAATACGTATTTCGTGTGAGAAAATAGCTTCCGTGCTTAAAAAGTGCAAGTATTTAATAAAAGTATCTTACAACTCTCTATATCAGTTAAGTGTTATTTAAAGCGTGTCAAGAATTTATAAAAAGGAGTGAATAAAAAATTAAAACCTGTGTAAGCCTACATTCTTCAGCCGCACCACGCCTTGTAAACAAATCCATGTCTCTAACAATAATACTGACGCAGCCGAGGCAAACATAAATATATAATATTTAATGAAACAGTCAAATTACAAAGATAATATTTTTAATTTTTTTGGATGAAGGCTACCGGGTACCATACGTGCGGTTGCAACTAC
This sequence comes from Deroplatys truncata, assembly GCA_030765065.1. Classification (NCBI taxonomy): domain Eukaryota; kingdom Metazoa; phylum Arthropoda; class Insecta; order Mantodea; family Mantidae; genus Deroplatys; species Deroplatys truncata. The sequence continues at coordinate 165,673,704 of CM060980.1, forward strand.
TTCAAGTTCGGCTCCCCAACATAAGAACTACGATACAACAAACAATCTACTTCAAGCCCTAAGCCACAAAGTGTATCCGAGGGATGTTTTTAATAAGAAGAGGAGGAGGAACGACAATAGGGCGTGACAGTAGGATTCATGAAGCGAAACCTCAATAATTCACTCCATCACAGCGTTTTCAAATGTTGGCGTCATTGATATGGCGACTTTTTGGCGATTGTTTTAGCGGCTTCCAGGCAAATTGGCAGTGGTTTCTGCTACGTATGTCATCGCTTGAAAGGGTGGGTGGGTGGCCAGCATCTGTTGATTCACACCTTCCTTTAACATACTGGATTATTTTACATGCACTTTTTACTTTCTCTACCACGTACATAGTAGGTAGAGAACGTATTGCATTTCACCCAAAAACTCGATACTGCCATTTTACCGGAAATACATGTTTTGATGCCCCTCAATAAAAAATCACTTTAGAAAAAGGTACGTGTGTGTATCTGTGTGCCTGTAAACAGCATAACTCAAAAACGAAAGGGCCGATAAACGCCAAACGCGACACGAAGGTTTTTTTATTTTCTATAGAATGGATCTAACGATTTTGATTAAAATGTCACATATTAAAGATATTTACATGACAAATAAAATATATGTATTAAATTCTCTGGGAATAGACTATGAAGTCCTCTTCATTCGGAAGGAATATTGTATAATCTTGTATAACTAGTAAACCTTAAGCGATAGACGAAACCGTATTGTACAAGAAATGTAGATCTCTTTAAAACACACAATTTATTTCAAATACTTTTTTCGTAGCATGAGCCATTTCTAAGATATCCATTATTATTCGTTTGAATTGTTCATTATTTGGTATTTCTCCTGAAGTCCTGTCAGCATTTAATTATTAGTCCCGTAGCTCAGTCGGTAGAGTAATTGCCTGCTGTGCGAGGAGTCCCGGGTTCGAATACCAGCTGGGGTTGAGATTTTTTCTCTAGAAGTATAGAAATATGAATGTGAGTGGGGATGTATGTGTGAACTAATGATTAAAACACAAAATGTGCAATAAACCCAACGACAAGAGAATGCGAGTTAACACCATTGTCTTGGGCAATAAGTTCCCAAGGATAACGCTGCCGATAAGGCCGTTGTAGTTAAAGGCAGCGTATAAAAGGAACTAAAAGAAAAAACATTCAATTGTTTTTCGCGATTGCATGGAAACAGTATGGACTTTTAAGGCCAGCATATAGCGTCCAGTTCCTAAACATTGGACTATCGTTGTTCCCTTTGTATGTATCTATAACGAAATGCGCAATGCAGCTATTTCTGGAAAGGTTTATCTCAAATGAAATGAAGTAATTAGGAAAATAAGCCTCCATAAGAATAGTTTGTATACACCATAGAGCGCGCAGAAGGTCATGTGAATGTACCGCAGTAGATTTTTTTGTTATAAAACCTTAATTGATAAATTTGTTAGTGGTACCTTTGGCCCTTTATGGTTATCCTGTTGCCCATCTCTTATATATCATCCCCAAATGTAGAAAAGCAATAAAACTTTATAAAATCACACATTTTTAGGAGTTGAATACTGCAGAATGGTAACACGAGATATTCCAACATGCCAACATACATACTCTTTTTTAACTCAAGCAACAGCAGCACAAAAAAAGAGGTTCTGAGGGAAATTTTGAACGTCCCTACGCCAGATAATGTTCCCACACTGTGCAATTTAATCCCGCTCTATTTCGCAAACGGCACCAGCTTTCAAGAAAACTTGGTAGCAAGGGAAATGAGATTTTCTGTTTTTGTTTGTTTTGCCAGGTTCTGTTGTGTAGGACGACATGAAGCGTAATGAGAATTTCTTAAGTTGGTATTAAGGGAGCAGTAATTAGTGGTACAAGACAAGGCTCTTCTCTTCCGATTATTCGTAGCAAACCACGTCTACCAACAGTTGACGATTACAAAGTGGCAAGCACTCTGATTTCTGTGATATCCTCCGACTTTGTAAACACATCCTGTAACTTGACATTAGCATTTATAATGAAGCCAGCTTAACTAACAGATTCTTCACTATTCCCCTTTTATTCCCCACTAATTATTTTGAAACCAAATCCTTTTAGAGAAGCTCCCTTTACTTTGGTTTTCCTTTTTCTGAATGTACTTCACTGAGTTTTATTTAGAGAAGATATTATTGTTGTTTGTTTGTTGCTTCTCTCCTACATATAGTAATTGCATTCCACTCCAAAATTCGATACCGATATTTCACCGGAAATACATGTTTTGAGGCCTCCTGAATCCAAATATAGCATTTTTGGAAAATATCCATGTGTATTGCTGTATGTCTGTGAACGACATAGCTCAAAAACAAATAAATAGTAAACTTGATATTTATGTTCAATGTCTTTCAAAGATGCGACAAAAAAGTTCCCCAAAACAAAATGCCCTTTATATGGAACATTTTTCGAAATGTTTGACTTTCTAAAAAAAATTCTCTAAAGATTTTTATTAAAATACCATATACGAAAGTACTTACATGAAAAATTTAATATATATCTTGAATTTTTGGGGAATAGCCTGTGAAGTACTCTTGTTTCAGAAGGAATTTTGTATAATCTTGTATAACTGGGAAATGTTAAGCGATGGAGGAAAAACACTATTTATTTCAAAAAGTTTTCCTTTGGCATAAGCTGTTTCTGAGATACCCGCTATTAAAAGCTCCAAGTGCTCATGTCTTAGTCATTCTCTTAAGTCCTGCCAACATTCAGCTATTTTTCGCGATTGCATGGAAACAGTATGGACTTTTAAGGCCCGCATATAGCTTCTAGTTCTTAAATATTTGATTATCACTGTTCTCTTTGTATCCATAACGAAATATGTAATGTAGCTATTTATACAAAGGTTTCTTTGGATTAAAATATAGTAGACACAACAATAAGCTTTAGTAAGAATAGTTCGTATGCCTAGAGAAATTCATGTTAATGTATCACATAAGTTTTTTTGTGGAAAATGGAGGTTAAATATTTTAAATTTAATTTTTGTATCTCTGAGGATGTTTAAACAAACAAACCATCTACTAACTAGACATCAATATAGCAAATTTATATCTTGCATGCGTAATAAGACGTTAGATTTAAAATGGATAATATGTTTTTGTATCTCAATATCTTCACTTCTTCGTCTCGTACCTTTCCAGAACGCTTTATTATTTGTTTCTCGTTTTTCTCGAGTATTCTCATTATTTAACCGTGACGTTAAATTTTTAATTTGATTTTTGTATCTGCGAGAGTGCGTAGCGAGAAATCGTCGTTGGGTGACGTTTCTAGCGGGAAACGGTGCTGTGCGTTATTTCTAGCGCGAAATCGTCGATCCTTGGGTTGTTGTTGCCTGTTGCAGTGTTCTTCTTCCTCGGCTATTGGTGCTCGTCGGTTGTTGCATATTCCATTCCTAACTATATCTAATTATTAGTTCTCAGGTTATAGTGGGTGAGGCAAGTTAAAAAATCTGATGTGTTACACTCACATGACTTTCTCTACTCTTGTACAATCTATTTTTACAAACGCCCATTCTCCATATGCTTCATGTTAATCGAGATATCGAGATGTTAATCTTATTGGTAATTTTCTTGTAGATGCATGGAAAATATGGTAGCTTTTAAGCAATGGTCAAATATTTTAACGCTGGTTGCTATGCGGCGCATTACATTCTCTTTGCAAGTCCAGGACATAAAAAAATGAATAACGAATTTGAGAAAAAGTATAAGTATTGGAAAATTTAAGGGAATAACAAGCAATATCTCGAAAACGGTTCAGTCAACAAAAGAAATGTATATGACATAAGTTGTGTATTTTAACGAGATCTACATTTTTTGTGTAGTAAAATTTTGTCTATCTCTTATGGTTTACCAGTTATGCAAAAGTCGTTCACAATGAAGAATACTTTTGGAGACATTCCCAGAAAATTCGAGATATACATTTCATTTCTCATGACATTATCTTAAACATATGATATTTTAATCAAAATCGTTAGAGCCATTTTTGAGAAAATTAAAATTTTCGAAAAATGTTCCATGTAAAGGGTAGTCTGGGGTGGGGGATTTTCTTGAAAACCTTCGTGTCGCATCTCTGGAAGATGCTGAACCTAAATACCAAGTTTGGTATTTATCCGACTGTTCGTTTTTGAGTTATGCTGTTCACAGACACACACACACACACACACAGACACACACACATACACACACACGGACATGTTTCCAAAAATGCTTTTTTTGGATTCAGGAGGTCTTAAAACATGTATTTCCGGTGAAATCTCGGTATCGAATTTTTGGGTGGAATGCAATACTTCCCCTACTTACTATACGTAGTAGAGAAAGTAAAAATACACTGCAAGTTTCCCTTAATCAATGAAGTTTATTTCACAGTTGGAATAATTATGGGTGGCTAGCGTTTCCCATTATTATAATCCCACCACTTTAAATTAGTCAGGAGCCTAGCTATCTGCACACGCACTCCCACCCTTGTGCACCCACGTGCATCTGTAGGACCTTGTGTCGACGTGAATTCTTTAAGATCAGTTAGCGAGCGAGAGTGGGCTCTGAGGCCTTGCCTGCCCTTATATACGGGAGCCTAGTGACGCTCACCTCTGCGTTTAAAAATATAACGACGTTTCCTATTAGTCCTCAGACCGCGTTGCCTTAACATGTATGAGAATGTGTGTGTTCAGATCCGTGCGCTTAAGTATCAGTTCCATATCTACGTCTTTTTCTTTTCTCTATCTGTCTCTTTCTGTTTCTCCGTACCGTTACCGGTTCCCTGCCTGTTGGCTTGGTGAAAGGTACGCTCTTTATGCTTTCTTGAAATTCTGCTAGCTCGCCCGTTTCTTACAATCAGCTCTGTACATATGTTAGATGTTGAATATTTTAACATGTTAGTGAATTAAATTATTACTGTACAATTCTTATATGTATGGTTCCCCTTTCATACGTACAATTCCTCTATGTACGTATAATATATCCACCTTCAAGTGCTTATAATAAAATATAAGCTTTGCAATAGATTTCAATGTAGCAAAAGGAGGGGATGTGTGTATCTCCTTACCTTTTTGTGCATGCTGTGGTGTCTATTTTACGCGCAAAATTAATGTTATTAACATCCTAATATATAACTTAAAGCATCATCACTTATAATAACCACGTTTAAATATATAACTAAAGAAAATCCTGTTTTGCACATCACCACAAAAAATATTCATTAAAATACATTATACTTTTTACTCTCAAGGAGTACCCATTTACTAAACATCATTGGAATCATCTGTTCAGTCTAAATATTCAACTAAATAAAATGTTGTTCTGCACAACATCTCCACGAAAATGTATTTTAATGACACAATAATGTAAAGCTGAAGTAAAGTATACCTTGTATTCTCTAAGAGGACACATTTACTACACATTATTTTAATAATCTGTCCATTCTCTATTGTTTTACAATACCTGATTTAGCCGCATAGGACAGTTTATTAAAATGCTGCAGAATAAAACTATTCTCTTTAAGAGTAGAATGTAGAACGTATTTCAGTATTACATAATATTCACATTAATCATATTTTTTCGCGGATATATTGTCCAAAACAGGATTTTATTTAGGTATGTATTTATACATGGTTATTAAAAGTGATGACAGTTAAGCTATTACTCAAAGTTATACAGGGTTATCATAAATAATAACGCAAACTGAAGCGGTTGATATTATATGATAATAGAAGGTAAAACATTTCAGTAAACATGGAGTCATGTGCGAGATAATTGCAAATTTATGATTACAACCTACCAATGACTTCATTCAGCAACATCGTCCTAATTAATACAAATTAATTTGAAAAGTACACTTTTTTTCATAATTGCCATTCAAAGTTGCCTCAAAATTCACTCATAGCTTAACTTAACAAGTAATAAATTTTACTTTAGTGTTTTACATGTTACTATTACCGTACGCTCTTTCCTGTTAAAGGAGGTGTTCAAAGTGAAGTCCTTGCAGCTGGATACAATACTGCACTCGTTTCTGCAGTGAGTTTTGGAATTCCGGATCATCTCGGAATTCTTGACAAACACATACTGCACCTCGCGTCTATGTCACATTATTTATTGTACATGGCCTTGCGAAGCCATATTTCATTGGTTGCTTTAGGCCACGTTGCAACGGTGCGCCAGTCCTTGTGCTAAATAGTTACACCAATAACCACCGCAAAGTTTATAAAATGGCGTAGAAACGAAATATATGTTTATACTGTCAATCGTATTGGCTAAAAGAGAAAGACGTAGAGTGAGTGTATTCAGTTTGTCATACAAGCCTCATATCGTGATTGGTAACCCATATCTTATCGACTACTACGGGACTCGCCGGTTAGTGAAATGTAGAATGTGTAGTGTGAGAAGATTTTCAGCGCGTGCAATTAAAGAATGGTATTCATTAAATAAAGGGTCTTTCAACAAGAGTGTCCCATCTTTAACATGTGGTAGCTGACGTTGTTATTGAGTCATTTTTTCATGTGGTTACAGTTGTTTTTGACAAATAGCCATGGAAAGTTACAGCATTGAGCAACGCGTAGAAATTGCGAAAATTTATTATCAAAATGGATCATCTGTTCGCCAAAATTTCTGCGTATTGCGTGAAGTTTACGGTGTGCATAATCGTCCCTGCGAGAGAACGATTCGGCGTTTGATCGATAGATTTGAAAGAAGTTTTTCTGTCAGCGATCAAAGAACGCCTTTACGTAATCGACGTAAACGCTCCAACGAAAACATGGCGCCGTTCGTGAGAGAGTATGCGAGAATGGAAATAAATCAATTGCTCGTCGAGCGCAAGAATTGGGGCTTTCGCCGACCACAACTTGGCGAATTCTGCATCTGGAATTGACGTTTAACACTTAAAAATTGGTATTAACTCAAGAACTAAAGCCCAACGACCATAGGTTGCGCCGTGTATTCGCTGACTGAGTTATGGAGCTATTGGAAGCCTCCCCGCATTTTTTGTCGAAAAATCATCTTCAGCGACGAAGCCCACTTTTGGAAGGATAGTTGTGTTAACAAACAAAATTGCTGCTATTGGAGCAATCACAATCCAATGCAGATTCAACAACGGTCACTTTGTCCCCAAAAGGTTACTGTGTGGTGTGGATTTTGGTATGGTGGAATCATTGGTCCGTATTTTGTCCAAGATAAAGATGGCGAAGCTCTAACTGTCAATGGAGAAAGATACCGGTCTCTTATAAGGGACTACATTTGACCTCAAGTGGATGGTATGGATCTCAGAAACATGCGGTTCAAGCAAGATGGTGCCACATGTCATACTGCTCTCGAAACAATCGATCTTTTGAAGGAGAAGCTCAGAGGTTCCATCATTTCCCGTGGTGGTGATGTTAACTGGTCCCCGAGGTCATGTGATTTAACGCCGTTGGATTACTGCTTGTGTGGTTATGTTAAATCTCGAGTTTATGTCAACAAGCCAGAAACAGTAAATGATCTTATGAATAACATCACGCGTGTTATTTATGAAGTTGGACCTAATTGAGGTTCTTCTGTCATTGAAAATTGGGTCAAACGTATACGCGCAACCCAACGAAGTCGCGGCGGTCACTTAACTGATGTTCTCTTCCACACGTAATGAAATTAATTATGTTCCAAAATAAAAAAGAAATAAACCTCTATCATTTATAGAACGTCTTTTATTTAAGTTCAAAGATGGGACACTCCTGTTGAAATACCCTATACTAGCAAGGCAGCACTTTATAACAAAAAATAAACAGAACTGTATTCTCATGTTGATATCAATGCTTGGTGCTACATAGAAGCAAACATTAAATAATAGATAAATAAAGCAGTATGTTTTCCCTTTAATTCAAACTCTAATTGGTTAATATATCTTTACTAACATATTGCTGATCATAAGAATACAACAGGATTATAGACAAAAGTATAAGTCAATTTAATTGCCATAATATGTATGCCATATTCGTATACCATATACATATACATATTTATCTCTATTTTCTAAACATGATCAGTCAATTATAACAAAAGAGTAACTTGTATTTAGTAAACTAATATCATCATATTCGGATGTTTTACCGGAACTGCTCACTTTCTGACGAGTATGTAAACCGTCTTCTCTACTTTCCTGGAATATTTTATCAGTAATTTACTATAAAAACACTTTTATGCACTGCCGTTGCAATTGCCGCAACAGTGGACCAGCCTCCCACATACCCACGATACCTCCACGAGTAACTTTGCTAGTATACGGCATGACTGGTTCTGAGACAATAAACATGTTTTGGTTTCAATAACACCAGAAAAAGTAAAGACACCAACCTCTCCTTTTCCCCCCTTATTGCTGTGTTATCAAGCCAGCACGCTCTGCGATAGGTAAGGTGAAGGACACGCCTCAAAGAACCCAGAAAACGATACAAAATCCGTCGAAGATTTTCTTTGACGCTCTGTGTACAATTCTCTGCTCCAGTACTTGAAGGGTATCACACTTTTGAGGTAAGCACCACATAGGGCTTACAATTTTGTAGCTGGTCTGTTGGTCACCTTCGTAACGCCACGCTGGTCACTGCTGCAATGCCGTCGATCTACCATGTTGCTGTTCGTCTCAACGCAGAGTGTTGATCTCTGCCAATGTAGTTGAAGTTGAAGATGTGGGTTCTGTGTGGGTGTATTAGGTAATTATTGTTGTTGGCTCGGCTAAACTCAACGGAGCAGTTTTACCATTCATGTCATGGCGTGTACAATCTAAAACTATAAAATAATAATACCCGTGGTATGTTGAACGTTGTTTGTAATCAATCTGATTTTAAAATATACGCTTAAATGTGCTACATAAACGATATACTTGCTCTTTGTAATGAGATGTTAACACTGGTATATGTAGAAGTATTGCAGTTAATTTAATCGTCAATAATTAACTAATTTGCAATGTGATTATTACGAATTATATATCAGCGTGTTGCTGGAAAGGTAACTGTTAACTTTTGTTAAAATATTTTAAGGCAAACTACCACCAACATTTAATAAATTACACGAGCACCATTGTTAACACGTCTTCAGGCTATATGCGTCTCTTATCTCCCAACTTTAGAATATAATGGGTTAAATTTTATAGGCTCCATACATAATCTTAGACTCGCCCTATCAGAGAATGTCATTTAAAAATAGTTTAAAATCGGAACGTTGGCCTCCACAAACCATCCCCTTAAATCTGTTAGTATGTTTTGTGACTTTGTTGCATAAAACTGTTCAGATAAATTTGTGACGGACTGCTCTCCCCTACTCCTAACGTTCAACCTCAGCTTCTTGCCTTAAAATGTGTAACTGCTGTGTATAAGTTAACATCCAACTATGTTTCTTACATACTAATATATCTTACAATAAAATAATATACAATATATCTTGATATTAAAAATTGAGAATACGTTTATTAAATGCTTATATAGAAAGAAAATGCATAGATGTTGTCAATTCGAGAGGTGGGCTGTAATACTGTCTCACACCATACAGCAAAATTCAAAGAATTGATATCAGGTGATCGTGGAGGCCAGGGTATCGGCCCTCCTCGACCAATCAATCTTGGACCATATCTCCACTTCTTACAGTGACGTTAAAATGTGCGGATGATCCATCATGTATGTACCACATACTCCGACGTTGCTCAAGGGGAACATCCTCAAGCAGTTTACGTCAGTGGCGGCTGATAAACCCACAATCGCAATAATAAATCTCGCACACGGCTTGTTTGCGGATCCATGTTTACTGGAGCATTTTTGATTCTATATACTATGCTTTCAATCATTTCAGTTTGAGCTATTAATTGTGATACACCCTTCATATACATTGTAAATAATCTTAGAATTTTGCACGTAAAACAGGATGCTATTGCATGCCAGAAAAGGTAAAGAGATACATACTCCTCCTTCCTATACTTACTCTACCTGTGAAAGCCAGTAGAATGCCTCCCAAAGTTGTGGTGAGGCATAAATGGAAGCTAGTGTACAATGTTTAAAACATAACTTGATGTGGAAAATCCGAGTATTGCAAACAACCTAAAGAGTACCAAAAGTATCTTGCTGCTATGAGCAAATGCTTGTGAGGTACTTGAGTGTTATTTTAAAACGGTAATTTTTACGTAATTGGAACGATATGTATACATACATTTCAGGAATTCCACAGACATGAGAATGGTCATCTAACATGGAACCATGCGCATTTGTTTTAAAATACTGCATATTTTCTTATAGAAACGGATTATTCTTTAAAAAGAGTCACTTTCGGACGACCCCGCAACAGTGGCAGAGTAGCATATGTAGCCACAACAACCCTTTTTGCTACTACCGTGACCCCTGGGACAAAGAGATGACGGGGGAGATCCAAAAAGCGACCAGATGACGACATGCACAAGCATGGACGGGGTACCTAACGTTTCCAGATCGAACGCATCCGGGGACACCCACAGGCTCACTCGGAGGCAAGACCTAACTGAGTAGTCCAGCAACGAAGCAGGGATGAAACCTCCAAAGAGCGCGCAGACACCGCCCAGCCGCAACCCGCCGAACAACGTCGCCTGGTCCTAAAATCCTGAAAGAGATAACAAGGAAGATGATGGTTAGCGGAAATGACAGGCAGGCGAGTCATAATAGAACATGAATTGCTCCAGCATCAAGCCCGGAACCTCCCGAATGCGAGATATACACGCTTTCGTGCACTCAGACTTTCCTTTATCATTGCAAACTGGAATGATCTCTAAGGATATAGTAAAAGCCTTCACTATGATGTTCGCCTGCAGAGAAAATACATTGCATACCGAGGGAGGGAAAGGCGAAACGAGAAGCGTGGAGGGTTCTTTGTGAAGCCAGCCAAGTACTTTGCGGGAACCTGCTTTTGTTTTGTTTCCGAAATAGGCAATTTTACAGTCGGTGTGCTGCACACCTTACATTTCTTACCTTATGTACTAACAGCACTCGTGCACGAACTCTCTGGGGTTTCTTAAGGCAGCGATTCCTTCACGTCTTTTGCTATTTTGTACTCCAACGCCCATTTTGGGGTTGCTTTCACAATGTTTACACACTGCGTAAAACGTTTTTGCAACGCAACAACGCCACTGTAGCTTAATTAGCATTTAGAGCCAAAAGGCTGTGTAAGAAAGATTCTGGAGGAAGTGTTATAATATTTTGCAGCTTTCTTAAAATTACTTTAGAAGTAAAACCGCGCACCTTTAAAGGGGTGTTCTCCGGTAACTCTAAAAGTCACACATGTCTATTCATGTTCAGTTAATTAACGTAATATTTTCAAATTTAAATGCAATTTAAATTTACTACGTAAAATATAAACAATATGATTTATAGAGCCAGCTTTTAAAGAGAATATGTTGTGTTCAGATCTATATTCGAATATAGAAAAAGTAGCCCATGATAAAAAATCTGATGTGTTACACTTACATGACTATCTCTACTCTTGTACAAACTATTTTTACAAACACTTATTCTCCATATGCTTCATATTAATCGATATGTTAATCTTATTGCTAATTTTCTTGTAGGTGCAAGGAGAATTGGTAGGCTTTAAGCGATAGTCTAATATTATAACAGCTGGTTGCTATGTAGAGTATTCCATTCTCTTTGCATTACCAGGACAAAAAAATGACAAAAAAATTGAGAAAAAGTATAAGTATTGGAAAATTTAAGCGAAAGCAAGCAATATCTGGAAAATGGTGCACTCAACAAAAAACGCGATCTACATTTTTTGTGTAGTAGAATTTTGTCTATGTCTTATGGTTTACCATTTATGCAAAATTCGTTTACAATGAAGAATACTTTTGGAGACATTCCCAGAAAATTCGAGATATACATTTCATTTATCATGAATAATATCTTAAACATATGATATTTTAATCAAAATCTTTAGAGCCATTTTTGAAATAATTAAAATTTTCGAAAAATGTTCCTTGTAAAGGGTAATCTGTGGTGGGGGGATTTTCTTGAAAACCTTGATGTCGCATCTCTGGTAAATACTGAATCTAAATACCAAGTTTGGTGTTATCCGACTGTTCGTTTCTGAGTTATGCTGTTCAGATACACACGGACATGTTTCCAAAAATGTTTTTTTTTGGATTCAGGGGGTCTCAGAACATATATTTCCGGTGAAATCTCGGTATCGAATTTTTGGGTGGAATACAATACTTCCCCTACTTACTATACGTAGTAGAAAAAGTAAAAAGGTTTTGATTGACGCCAGGTTATGTTTAGCATCTTCCTAGAATTACACTGGAATGTTTTCAAGAAAATTTTTCCATCCCAAGTTACTTTTATATGGAAAATGTGTTCTTATTTTTACTTTTCTGAAAATTCAAATATCGATTTTCATTAAAATACCACAGTATGTTTAAGATTCTTAGGGATTAATAAAATGTGTGTCTTACATTTTCTGCATGAATTTTACATAATGGTGTATAAACGTTAAATCACAAGAAATAAGTCAAAAGCATATTAAACAAATATTTGGGTATGTTTAGAGCACGCAATTTATGTTGTCTCATCAGGCATTTCCGAGATGTTCGTTATTTGTTTTAATTGTTCAATGCTCTGTAATTTTTGAAGCGCTATTGCAAAGTATTTCTTGTGATGTCTTTGAAAGAGTATGGACTTCCAGAATCGCTTTTAAATAGTGATCAACTTTTTAAAAGATGTATCTATCGCTTCCCCTCCTGTATCCCTCTTATGCCTACAAAGGAATGTGTAGTAAAAGTATTTTAGCAAACATTTATCTCGATTTATATGAAGTGAATATAAAAAAAAAATCCTATCTGTTACATTAACGTCGCTTTCTCTAGTCTCTATCGCTTATTAGCGAGTACAGATATTATTATTACGACACCTATTTGTCATTTTAATTGATATAAGCCTTTGCAGAAATAGTTAAATTGCATCGTTATACATACAAAAAGAACAGTGATAGCCAAATGTTTAAGAATTATACTGGCCTTTCTATTTCCATGCTGTCGTGATAAAATACTGAATGTCGACAGATTTTAAAAGAATCGCTAAGTACTGTTAAGATAGAAGCATTAATAACGTATACTTCGGAAATGGTTTATGCAACAAAAGAGTTATTTTAAATAAATTGTGTATTTTAAAGGGATCTGCAGCTTTGTGTAGTACGTTTTCGTCTAAACCTTAACGTTTACCAGTTATACAAGATTATATAAAATTCCTTCGGAATGAAGTGGACTCCACAGCCCATTCCAGAAAATTCAAGGTATAAGTTTTATTTGTTATGTAAATACTTTTAATATATTTTATTTTAATCAAAATTTTATATCATTTTTTAGAAAATAAAAAAATGGCGAAAAATGTTTCATGTAAAGGATAAAATCTTAAATACCAAGTTATTTTGGTATGCAGCTCACAAATGCACAGTTAGACAAACACACACAGGAACACAGACACCTACACACCCAGACACACACACACACACACACGCACACACACACACACACAGATAGACACAGACAGACGCACACATAGACACAGATAGACGAACACAATGATAGATACACAAAGATACACAAATAGACACACACATGACACACAGATAGACACAGACAGACGCACAGGTAGACACATACATGTAGACAGAGACAGACATACAGAGCGACAGACAAAGACACACGCACACAGATGCACAAATAGTCAGACACACAAGCTACACACACAGATACACAAATAGTCAGACACACAAGCATACACACACAGATACACAAATAGTCAGGCACACAAGCATACACACACAGATGCACAAATAGTCAAGCACACAAGCATACACACACACAGATGCACAAATAGTCAGGCACACAAGCATACACACACAGATACACAAATAGTCAGACACACAAGCGCACACACACAGATACACATAGTCAGACACACAAGCGCACACACACACACACAGATACACAAATAGTCAGACACACAAGCGCACACACGCACAGATACACAAATAGTCAGACACACAAGCGCACACACACAGAGATACACAAATAGTCAGACACACAAGCGCGCACACACACAGATACACAAATAGTCAGACACACAAGCGCACACACACAGATACACAAATAGTCAGACACACAAGCGCACACACACACAGATACACAAATAGTCAGACACACAAGCACACACACACGCACACAGATACACAAATAGTCAGACACACAAGCACACACGCACACAGATACACAAATAGTCAGACAGACAAGCACACACACACATAGATACACAAATAGTCAGACACACAAGCACACACACAGATACACAAATAGTCAGACACACAAGCACACACACAGATACACAAATAGTCAGACACACGAGCACACACACAGATTCACAAATAGTCAGACACACAAGCACACATGCACACAGATACACAAATAGTCAGACACACAAGTACACACACAGATACACAAATAGTCAGACACACAAGCACACACACACAGATACACAAATAGTCAGACACAAAGCACACACACACAGATACACAAATAGTTAGACACACAAGCACACACGCACAGATACACAAATAGTCAGACACACAAGCACACACACACGGATACACAAATAGTCAGACACACAAGCACACAAATAGTCAGACACACAAGCACACACACACAGAGATACACAAATAGTCAGACGCACACACACATATATGCACAAATAGTCGGACACACAAGCACACACACACACGCATACAGATACACAAATAGTCAAAACACACACATATATACAAAAATAGTCAGACACAAGCACACACACTCACACAGAGATACACAAATAGTCAGACACACAAGCGCACACACACAGGCACAGATAGACACAAACAAATACATAGACACCTACAGATGGACACGGACAGGCTCACACGGAGACAAAGATACATAGAGAGATACAAACACACACACACACACACGAATAGACAGAGACACACACATATAGACAGATACACAGTCAGAAACACAAATAGACAAATAGACATACGCAGATAGACACATACAGGTAGACACACAGATATACAGAGAGACAGCAAACAAACCAGAAATGGGCAGGACTTACACAGGCCAAGCAATAACCTACAAGTATTCCAAAAAGGGGCTTACTACAATGGTATAGTATTTTTAATTCACTTCCATCACATATTAAGAAACTGAAAACTAATAAAAATAAATTCAAGTTAGCATTAAAAGTTATCTCATCACTCACACTTTCTATATAGAGGAGGATCTCTTTCATTCAAAAACATAACTAACTATAGAATGTTACCAATTTTTATAACTACATTAAGTACAAATAGTATTGTTTTAAAATTTCTTTAGCTCTAACGTACTCTACATAAGAACTACAATTTATTTACATACAAGTACACAATGTAATTATGACGTAATATACATCCTAGACTAGGCTAGCTTTCTTTAAGCTGGTCTAGCTCACAATAGGGCCTATAGATTGAGATCCTATGTTATATTATGTTACAGACAAAGGCGCACACACAGGTACACAAATAGTCAGACACACAAGCACACACACAGGCACAGATAGACACAAACAGATACACAGACAGGCACACACGGAGACACAGACACATACAGAGATACAAACACACATACTGCGAGTGGTTTAATGTTATTTATTTATTTATTTATTGAGCCCCACGTTTGGGAGCCAATTTGAAGTAACATTATTGTTGTTTTGTACTTGATAGCCCCACATTTGGGAGCCAATTTGCGATGGTAAATTTATAATGGTATTTGTGTATGTGTGTTTACTCCACGTGTTGAAGCCATCTTGTGACGTGATTCATTTGTTCGGTTTGTTAGCTCCATCTGGTGTTAGCAATTTGCGGCAGTATTAGTGTTCGTTTGAAAGAATGCTACTGTTATTTTATTTAATTTTTGTTCACTGTCCTCCGGCTAGCTATGATCTTTTGGTCAAGCACTTCTCTTTATACAGGTTGTGTAAACGGAAAGGAATCTTTTATCCAAAGATAACACTGATGAAGAAATTTGTTTTACACTTTTATTGTCGAAACACAGTCACTATCACATTTACACATTGATCTAGACACTCGTCAAACTGAAACTGTTATAATAACTTCATTACTGATCACTCTTAATTCGCGTACTTCAACTTTTTGTATAACTAACTTTACAACACTTTAGATTTTTCATAATTCTGCTACGCGTAACTTGTGAATCGATAGCCGACGGTTAATATTTCTGCTGGACTGAAGGCGACGTGTATCATACAAATATTTTCGACGAACTGGCGGACTGAAGGCGTGTAGTGTACAAAGAATTTTGATGAACTGGCGGGCTCTACCTCTAACCTAGCTCTTTTATACTCATACACCCCGATATGCCTAAAGATTATAACTGAGCTGCAATTGGCTAATAAAACGCGCCAACATTACGTAACTTCCTCGTTTCCAATAATGATAAACAGCTCACCCCCTCGCTGCATTATTGCACGCTATTATTGTCAGTTTCAGCAAGGCAGTATAAACTTACTTCCCAACAATAATTACAATCAACAAACATCTTAAATCAATGTCACATAAAAATGCATATTCATATTACAATCATTATTTACATTTAAGTAATTTGTGATACAAATTACTGCATCAATACACAAATAGACAGAGACACAGACACAAACACAAATAGACAGATAGACACATACAGGTAGACAGACACAGACATACTGAGAGACAAAGACACACACAGATACACAAATAGTCAGACACACACACACACGCACACAGACACACAAATAGACACACACAGGCAAAGATCCACAAATAGACACAAATAGATACACAGGCACCTACAAATGGACACATACACGTACACAGACTGGCTCACACATAGGCACAGACACACGCGAAGACACAGACAAATATATAGATACAAACAAACACACACAAATAGACAGAGACACAGACTCACACACAAATAGACAGATAGGCACATACAGGTAGAAAGACACAGACATACAGAGAGACAAAAGATACACACACAGATACACAAATAGTCAGGACACACACACGCACACAGACACACACACACAAATACACACAGAGACCTTTTTCAAAAATGCTTTTGGATTTGGATTCTGAAGTAGAATATTTGTTGGTAGTTGAAAGATGCTTCATGTTTATCTGCACCACGTATGGGAGCCAAGTTGTCGCGGTCACTTCGTGTTATCTATTGCTGGGCGCCTTTTATTGTATACTAATTTAAATTTTGGGTTCTTTGTCCTCCGGCTAGCTATTATTACTACTCAGTCGAACCATATCTCCTGAACAGGGTGTGTAAACGTAAAGGATTTGTTACAGAAAGATAACCCTTATAAAAGAATTTGTTTTCATACTTTTATTACCGTCACAATTAGTTAATTTCACATACTGACTCTTAATACACGCCAGACTGAAACTGTTATATTTTCCAATGTCACTATAATCACTTATTTGCTGCACATTATTAATTCACGTATTTCACATTTATAGCTAACTTTATGACGCGAGAGATTTTGTAGAATTGCGCGACGTATAACGCGTGAACAATTCCCTTTAACTGTGCGACGTATAACCTTTGTATGATTCTGTTGGACTGAACGACGTATTACCCGTGAATCCTTCTGTTGGACTGAACGAAACCTGTCTCTGGCTTTAGCTTTTTATACTCCCTCACCCGATATGCCTAAAGATAATAAACGAGCTGCTATTGGTTAATAAAACGCGCCAACATTAGCGTCTATTTTTATATCCAATCAAAATTACGAACACATATACTCTAGGGATGAAATTCCCTCCATTTCTACAGAAAAGCGCGCTACTCTGACGTCATTTGCTTGCCTCTTCTAATTAATAAACAACTCACCCCCTCGCTACATTGTTACCCGCTCTTATTGTCAGTTTCAGTGAGGCCGTGTAAACTTATTTGCTAACAATGCTTATAATTAACAAACATCCCAAATCATTGTCATACAATAATGTTAAGTTGCACTACAATCACTCTGGCATTTACATTGTTGTCATATAAAATACTGCGTCAATTCTAGGGCCCTCAAAGCTATTCCAGTGAAATGTTGGTTGGAACTTTTGTTTGGAATACAATACTTTCCCTTCTTACTCTACGTAGTAGAGAAAGTAATAAGCTTTTGTAAGTGTAGATTGTGGAAAAGAGTAATCGAATGTGACTAGAGAAAGTGATGTGAATGTATCACATAAGATGTTTTCTTCAGTTATTCACCGAATTTATAATTCCAGTTCCGAGTGTCTCAAGTCAGTTCGCATCACCCAGTGCACATATAGTGTCGAGAAAAAGCATATGTAAGTAAGATATTCGCCTGAAGGAGTACAGTCTCTTACTCTCGTTACTATAAATAAACGACCTCACAATGTTACACTGAAAGACGACTGCTTAAGCAAATTACCTTAGCTGGGCTGCAGAAAAGAGGAGGCGATGTCATTTTCGGAATTTGCACAAAGACTGGATGAGGTGAATTCCTTCATTGTGCAAGTCTTCTTGAGTGCCCGAGGATAAGACAGGCTCGCATACCGGCAGTCGCTTCTGGAATGCACGCCGCAGCTTAGGGAAAATGAAGGGAACCCAGCGGAACAAAGGAACGTCACTTTGTTCGCTAGGAAAACATTTATACTTCACTGCCTTTCCAGTATTTTAATTTCTTTCTGTTTCACTCTTTATTTGCTTTAGAATGGACACCAGGTTTTACTTTCTGGAACTCTCTTTAAATGAGGCTTTCGTATCTTAGGAGGTCATTCAGTGTCTTAATACCTAGTATTAAATTTTAAACAGTGTATTAATTTTATTCGTTGCTTTTGTGGTATTTAAAGGTTCATTAGATTAACTTTCGGCTATATATATGGTGAAATTTTGTAGCTGTCGATTTAAATTCCACCCCTATGCAATTGTTGCTTTATATTTTTAACCACGAAACCTCAAAATCTGCGCCGGTAATTTTGAATGGCTACTTAATTATTGTTATTTGAGGTCTACATAATTATTGGGCGCCACGGTTTATAACCATTATAAACAAAAGGGAATAGATTGCACTTGTATTGACGACATTATCATTGTTATTTTAAATTTCAACGGCTGGCTAATGACTCTCGTCGAGCAAGTATCTCTTGCAGAGTGTGGAGCGGGAAAGGTATGGGATACTAAAATTATAATACAGTTTAACGTAATGTTTCCGTTATTGGTATTAATTTAATTATCTTCTGGGCAATAAAGTTGCTAGTACCAGCTTATATGACCAAGCGGGATGGCTCAGGTGATTACGTCTGTGGCCCGCATTCGGGAGGTTCCGGGAACGATCCCTGGCAAACGCGCACTCTGTCCTATGGGTTTTTCGTGGTTTCCGCGGGTCCTGTACCTATCATCTTCCTTGTCATCTGTTTCAGGCGACCGTTTTCGGTGGGTTGCGGCTGGGCAGTAGTTTGCGCTATGTAAAAGGTTTCTTCCCTGGCATCGCTGTGGTACCACTCAGTTAGGTCTCTTCTCAGCGCAGGGCTCCGCTCCGGGAGGCCTTGGTGGGTTTGGTGGCTTGTGGGCAGGGATCGTGCGGCGTCGGATGCGTTATATCTAGAATGGTGGAACCCCGTCTATGCTTGCGCCCGTCGGCATCCGGATCTGGTCACCCTTCGGATCTCTCTTCTCATTCTTCCCTCCCAGGAGTCACGTTGGAAGCGCAAGAGGCCGACTGGCCTGCGTGCGATGCTCTGCCCCGGTTCCGGGGTCCCTTTCGTGTACGTTCCTTTCCTTTACTACCTTATATGTGTAGGAGAATGCTGTTGCGTATCTGCGGGAGTTACACCAAACGTAATCTAGGTGCTGTCTTTCACTGTTACTGAAATTCACAGGTACATGGAATCTATATTCGGATCCTATTGTCATACTCTAACTCGTTGTTCTACTTAAATCGGCCTTCCTACATAATTAGCGGTAATTACTTATGCAGTTTCTGCAATTACATAACACAATGATCCGACCTTGTCTAAATCTAAGCTGCAACTTGCTTATTTCAGTTGAGAAATTCTGGTTTGTCTTTGGGTTGGCAAAATTTTATATTATTAATCTACCTTGATGCTTTGCTATTTGCTGCTTCAAAAATCACATGACTTCTTTACAATTGACTCTAACGTCGTTTCCACTCCTCCTACTATTTTTGCTGGATCTGTGGTCCTGCCAAGAATCTTCCATGAGAAATAAAATTTAATGGGTTCTGCATAACAGAGAACTCACACTGTTTCTTTTCTGGCCCACAACAGAGCTTTTATCTTAATTCCTATATAATATCACTGTTAAATATTACATAAACAAAGTTGCAATAATCTTGGTTAACATGTGTATAATCACACTTCTTATTATCATTAATTAGGGCTACGGTGTGAGGCACTGTTTATGTGAGGTTTATGTGTGCCAAAAATACAGACACAAACAAAATGCAATTATCGTTTTTGTTGTAATAAAACTATACATAATACAGTACTATAACCGAAATATCCAGGATATACCTATAGCAAATAGAGAAGGTATTTGCATTTCACCCAAAAATTGGGTATCGAGATTTAACTTTAAATGCGGCCATTTGAGTCTTCAGGATTCCAAAAAGGTCTGCCTGTTAACAGTATAAATCAAAAACGAAAATACCAAAATGTAGTTTTTACGTTCAGTATCTACCAAGAATAGGACTTGAACATTTTTTGGAAGACTCCTCTACCCAAAATTACCCTTTAGTGAAAAAACTGCAGTTAATTTTGATTTGCTCAAAAAGGCTGAAGTTTTTTATTACAATAGTTTAAAATTAAGGTACTTTACTGAGAGATAAAAACATTTCCTCGTTTTCTGAGAAGAGCGTCTAAAGTCCTCTTCGTTCTAACAAAAAGTAATTAAGGACCTATCATTTGAGAAAAGTGTAACCACTTGAAAACTTAAACCAATTATAAACAAGGAATATCTCGCAAATGGTTAACTCCATAAAAATTACATAAATTGTCTGCTTTAACGAGATCTACTTTTTTGCTCGATAACATTGTCTTTACGTTTTATGAGCTACACAAAAGTCAGAATGAAGAGAGCTTAAGAGGCTGTTACCCAGCGAGGTGGCACAGGCGGTGGCGTGTGTGACTCGCATTCGGAAGGTCGTGCGTTCGATTATGGCCGATCTTTCTGATCCATGGGTTCTTCGGGGGTTTCTCCCGGTCACTATTGATTGCTGGGAAGGCAAATTACATCCCCCGAATTTCATGTCCCTCCACTTCTTGGTTGTTTCAGGGTTTCAAGTGTCGGCAGGAGTCTAGGCAATGTATGGCAAAGGAAAAGAATGCTCTCTGTAAAACTTCGTTTCCGGAATGGAGGTGGCGTATGAGTCCGGGGCTCCCCCAGTGGGATGTGAAAGTCTGCAGGGGGTAGGGTAGCTGGAAAATATAGGGACCCTGCCCTCTGTTCTGTCATGTCTCTTGATCCGGCTGTCCTCTGTCTCCTCTCACCGCACCGCTTTCTCACAGGGATGCCGGGTTAGGGGCCTAAGCAAAAATATCTCCTTAATTTGATGTACTATGTCCCCCTCCACTCTAGTCATACATCATGCTTCAAGAGGCTATTCCGAGAAAATTAAAGATGTAAATTTAATTTATTATGAAAAAACCTTAAACGTGCTGAATTTTAATTAAAATTGGTTGAGCCATTTATGAGAAAATCAATAATAACGAAAATTTTCTAAATCTAGTTTGAGGCGAACGGATATTTTGAATACCTTTGTGTCGTATCCTTGATAGATGCTTAAATTGAATACTTTGTTTTTGAGTTATGCTGTTCATACATACACACATGAACCTTTTTTATAAACATTTTTTTTGTATGAGTTTTGTTTGTTTGTTTTTTACTCAGGAATCTCTAAATGTGTATTTCCGTTTAAAACTGCGTAGAATTTTGAGGTGAAATATACTTACTATAGTCCAGTATCAGAGAAAATAATATACCTGATTCAAATACATGCATAGGATAGAAAGTGCAGAGAAAGTTCCTTGATTGCTACAAAATATGTTTAACTAACACCCACATTATAAGCACTCTTACCCTGCCCTGATAAACTTGCTGCTAATGGAATGGAAATCCCAGTTCCCAGGTGAACTTTGCTGGTGAACAACATTTAACTCGAGTCAAGTGTGGAGAACAGCCAAGCAACACCGCGGAGGAAAGTGCACCCGAGTGAAGGGTTGGTTGCAGCACATCACGGGGGAGTTCTCTGCAATAACTGCTCTGTCCTTGCATCCTGACAATTTAGAGAGGGTACTTCCACCGGTCGTAAAAACACGGCCATCAAGTGCCCTGGAGAATATTTCGCCCACAAATTAGACAGTTACATACCGTGATGAAACCTCTGCTAGGAGCATCAGGTGGAGGTGCAAAGTGGCAAATCTAGGTCAACTACTAACGCAGACCAGGTACAGTCTGGTAGTGGGAGAATTTATGGAAGTGTACAGGCAAATGGTACACTTCTAGTGCAAAATGCCTTCCTTTTATAGTTTTCCACTTTTAATTTTACACATAGCTAAGAAGGCATGATTTCAAACAGCTACGTATAACTTTGAAAGCTTTTAAGGGCACACAAAGATTAAAATTGTCCAAAATGCATTAAAAAGGATTTTTACCTCTGTGCTAGTATCCAGTAGGTAGAGAAGGTACTGCAATCCACAAAAAATTCGATACCGAGATTTCAACGGCAATATATGTTTTGAGGCCCCCCCAAATCCAAATAAAGAATTCTTAGAAGAACGTACGTGTGTATGTCTGTGAACAGAATAACTGAAAAAAGAAAAGTCGGATATACACCCAACTTGGTATTTAGGTTCATTACCTTCCAAAGATGCAACAAGGAGTTTTTTTTAAGAAAAGTCCAACAACCTAAACTACCCTTTATATAAAAGATTTTTCGAAATGTTTTAATTTTCTGAAAAATGGCTCTAACGATTTTGATTAAAATACCATATGTTAAAGATATTTGCATGACAAATAAAATTTATATCTTGAATTTTCTGGGAATAACCTTTGAAATCCTCTTCATTCGGAAGAAATTTTGTATAATCTTGTATAGATAGTAAATGTTAAGCGGTAGACGAAAACAACAAAACACAAGAAATGTAGTTTATCTTTAAGGCACTCTTATTTCAAATAAGTTTTTTTGTGGCATCGGCCATTTTGGAAATATCCGTTATTAATTGTTCGAATTGTTCAATACTAGGTGATTATTTAAAGTCCCGTCAACATTCAGTAGTTTCTCATAATTTCAATCAAACAGTATGGAATTTTAAGGCCAGCAGATGGCGTCCAGCTCTTAAACATTTGACTATGGCTGTTCCGTTTGTATTTATATCGACATGTGTAATGTAACTACTTCTGTAAAACTTCATTTAGATTAAAATTAAGTACATACAAGAATAAGCTTTAATAAGAGAATTTGTGTACCCACTAATACACGATATTTGTAGAGAAAGCCATGTGGTTCTATCAAATTATAATTGTTTAATTTGTGCTTATAATTAACTTTGAATGTTCTAGTTTAATAATCTATATTTATTATCTGTCAGTGAGGCATAGAAGTGGTGTCACGTGACTTTATAAAGGTCCCCGTGTATGCGAACAAGTAACCCTTTCAAAACTTCTAATCTGATTTTCTCGCTTTCTGTATTTTTATTTTCTTTTTTTGACTTTTATGGAGATTAAAAACGTTCTATAGGTTCAATTTTTGCTAGTATACTTCAAGGGTTTAGGATAAAATCTAAATGGAGATATGGGAAATGTTGGAAGTCACTCTTCTGAATTACTGTTATTTGTGAACATATTAATTATTACATATGATTAGTATCCTAAAATCACCAAAAAATGATTTTTAGAAACTTTAATATTTTTTCTTCTGCCAAACTAGAAGACTAACAAAAATATATTTCCAACGCTCTTTCTATAATGTTCACCTTTTCTGGAATAAATATTGAAATTAATAAAATTCCTAGCTGTTCATCGTAAGGAACGTTTCTTGTTTATGGTTAAATAATTCTTTAAGCAATAATTAGTAACTTCAAGACTACTGGAGATATTTTAACGACATTCGGCATGCGCACTATTGCCTACATGTATAAATTTCAAGAAAATGTATATTATATGTTGTGAGGGTTATAGTCCTATTTTTTTTAAAAAAATGTGACATATAATTTTTTAAAATTCTATATATTCGGAACAATCTTTGTTAAGTAAATCCACAAAATTGGTTTAGACCTCTTGCGATTTTTTTCCCAGATGCTGAGGTTTGTTGGCATGATGTTTAGGGTAAAGATATCGTGTCCTACACGTGGGTGAGTTATGTAATTTCTGCTGACATACACTTACATCTGTTAATGTTAGGCACTAATGAGCATTCTGTCGTATTTAAACTTAGATTTTTTGATAGCTCTGGCTCGGTCGATCACTTGCCTAGCAGGACCCAGTGTTGGTCAGTTCCTTAAATTTTATTTTGTGTTACCTTGCAACAAAGACATAGATGGAACGTCGGACTGCTTCTGCCACTCAAGTAAATCCACAAGCTGTCTAACTCTCTCCCTCATGATATGTGGTTTAGTTTGTCATTAGAAAAATTAAAGTTTCTCTTCGGAACAAAATTACATGTCTGATGTGACCCTTTCATCACCTTTCCAGCTACCGCAACCTGTAAAACTATCGATGTCATCCTGTGCTACGTCCCCATCCTTTACATGACGTGTGGTGAAGTCAGTGGTGGCTTACTCAGAATTGTTGGAAGCGCCGGATTCATTACTTAAAAATATAATTATGGAATTTAGAAATTTCATCTAAGAATTTTTTAATTTGCTAGGAAATTTTTTAACAGTCACAAGAAGAGACAAAAGAAAAAATGATGACATAAGCAATTAAGGATTTTTAACCTAAATGAAGAAATAGAGCAGAACAGGCAAGAGTGGCTAGAACACGTAGAGAGAATGAATTAGGAACGTTACCCAAAGCAAATATTCTACTATATACTTAAAGGAAAATGAAATGTTGGAAGACCCAGGAAATAATGGATACATCAATAAATTAAATATTTGGAGCGCGCAACAAGCTTTAGGAAAGGTTTAATGCTTAGTGAATAAGAAGCAGAAGAAATTTCACCTACGTGAAATTTTCTATCTGCATTTAAAAGGCAATTTTTCAGTGGTTAAAATAGGCAAAATGGCACTTAAAATACCGTAGCCAGGCAATACTGTAATTAAAGTAGGCATTTATTAAAAGTAAAAACACAGAGTAATCCCAGTTTTTATTAATTATTTTTCACACGAAGATCTTATTCTTACTTTATTTGACTACGAGCAACAATAAGACAGTTTTTCCAACGTGTTATCTGTCATTGTCAGACACCTGTCAGAGAGAAAGATTTTGATCATGAAAAACCAGTTCTATTTTCACAGAAATTACTGGAGCATATTCATAACAGGTTATTTCGGAAGGATCATATCAATTACAACAGAAATTTCACATTTCAAGACATAACAAATATTCTTAAGCTTTTCCTTGTCCGCATTAACATGCAATACGTTTTCATGTAACGTATCTGCAAATATTTCATAGGTTCTGCTATTTTAAGTGTTTAATTGAATCGTTTGAGGAGGTAAGTTTTCGACTGCTTGAAAACAAACAAATGCGTTTACAGGGAACAAGATCCTCAATAAATGTTTATGTGACGTGAATGTGTCATTTCATTAGTGCAACAATTTTTATTTTACTTTCATACATTGAAATCCATCATGTGGGTCTTAAGATGTGTAAATAATAGCAGCAAAATGCCATAATGATCCAAAATAGGCAAAAGGGATTTAAACCTCAAAATAGGTAAAAACAAAGGCAGAATAAGAACTGGTTCTATCGTCCCTAAATATAAGGAAACGTGTTTATCGTCATTTAATTCTTTGTTATGTACATCCAAACATAACCTCCGGGCTCTAATCATTGCAAAAAAATCATTTGATGTGTTGCATTTGCATAACCTTCTCTACTAACTCTTATACAAGCTATACTTAAAAATGTTTATTCTATATACTTCTTGATGATCCAGATAAACTTAAACTCATATTCACACATTTCATTGTAAGATACAGAAGCGAAAGCGACATATTTACAGAGCGTGTTGCTATGTGATGGGCTTTGAAATACCATGCTGTTTGCATGAACACGAGAAAGGACGAACGAATAGGGAGTTTTCATTTAAATATTCGAATTGATAAAAGGAATATCTATAAAATGGTTAACTCCACAAAACAAATTTATTTTACATCATTTGTCTACTACATCTCTTGAAGTTTACCACTTGACGCAAACCTCAGCATACGTGTTAATCATTTAGCTCCATGACAATTAATCTACAATCAGTACAACTATATGGCACCCATTGGCGCCGCAAAGTTAGGGGACAAGGTACTCTGAAATGGTCAAAAATTACATTTGTTTGTTTTAGACACCAATACAATCTCTATTATTGCCAGTTTCATAAAATGTATACTCTTTGGGGGTTAAGACGTTTTTAAACCTTAAATACCATTTAAGTGCTGGTCTGCATTCCTTTAAGCCTCTCATGCAGCGTCCCTTCTTAGAACATTTTTGTATCTTTCAACAACGAACGACTATATCGTGCCCATCGAGCAGCTCAACAATTAACAACATAGGCCAGGACCAAGAGAAGTCAATCAAAAAATCTGCAGCAATTCGCGAATGAAGATGCAGATGATTATGACCCTGGAAAGTACTGAAATATTTCAGAATTTTAACGTTCAAACATTAAATTCGGTTTTCTCAAAACAAGATTTTTAGATACTTATGTACCTTTTTCTCAGAAAGCATGAAAGGTAGAGAGCTGAAATTTTCAGTGCGTGAATAAAATACACAGCTAACCTTTCTGGACAACAATCATAATTTTATAATATATATTAGTGATATTAAGAGAGCAACAACATTGCAAAATTTCCACATTTTTACTTTGTAAGCATTTTTTTCAATTTCTAGTGAACTAATATACATAGCTAAACAATTGAGGTTCAGAAGATAGCTGATTATACTAAAAACAAGCACACAAAAGTGTGATTCTTTATTGCAAGTAGTGTCACAGGAAAATGTACATAAATGCGCATGTTTTAAGAGTAAATTTTTTTATTTTTGTACTGAATGAAATAAATTTTACGGACTCAACTACATAAGCTATCAATGCAGACAACCACTTGAAATACTTCTCATGATTTATAAAGTAATTCATAATAATTTCAGAAAAACCAATTTAGAACTTTAAGAGCACTGGTAATTTAACGCACTTAAGGTGTAATTTCCATGTGTTCAGATTACCTTGTCCCCTTAACAAGATTAAACAAAGTTCAATTTTTATTCTAGCTATGTACCCTTAAAGTGCGTTAGAATTAAATTATTTTCTATTAGTGCATTATTCATAATATGCAAAAATATGCCCCCATTGGAGGAGGAATTATTATTTGTGTGAGGGCCTCAGGCCCACGTTCTACCTAGAATGATCCATCATTTCTTAATATCATTTGTGTATGTAAGAAAAGAAAAAAGAAATGCACAGAAGACAGATGCCGGTCTGAAAATATTCAGAACATAGTCTTCGAGCCTCAGTTGCATTTTGGTGCGTCACCACCCAGATCGTAACTATATCTGTGTGGTCGTTACTGGTGAACGTTACCTTCTTCTCTGAATGACCTAGCTCGAACTGCATACAGGCGACGCCTTTCAGTACGAAACTACCACATAAACACCTACAATTAGCAGCACTATCTCAGTGACCTTTCGCTTTGTACCGGCAGTGCCCCTTTGAACGCAGTAATGCGGAAACGTCTTTTGCACCTATGTATACAGGAAACTGCAAAGGATGGCTTCTTTAGGCCACCTGGTATAATGCTTAAAAATATAAGAATTATACCTTGTAATGGGGAATAGACCTCTCAGGAGCATATATAAATGACGTACAAGTTCGTGGCGCATTTCATCGGTAATGCTGGAAGTCAATATGGTCTTGGCCCACGCTTAGCCTTGATGACAGCGTTCACTCTCGCAGGCACACTTTCAATCAGGTACTGGAAGGTTTCTTGGAGAATGGCAGCCCATTCTTCACGGAGTGCGGAACTGAGGAGAGGTATCGATGTAGGTCGGTGAGGCCTGGCACGAAGTCGACGTTCCAAAATATCCCAAAGGTGTTCTATAGGATTCAAGTCAGGACTCTGTACATGCCATCCATTACAGGGATGTTACTGTCGTGTAACCACCGCGCCACAGCCCATGCAGTATGAACAGGTGCTCGATCGTGTTGAAAGATCGCCATCCCCGAATTGCTCTTCAACAGTGGGAAGCAAGAAGGTGCTTAAAATATCAACGTAGGTCTGCGCTGTGATCGTGCCATGCTAAACAACAAAGGGTGCAAGCCCCCTCTAGGAAAAACACGACCACACCATAACACCACCACCTCCAAATTTGACTGTTGGCTCTACACACGCTGGCAGATGACGTTCACCGGGCATTTGCCATACCCACACCCTGCCATCGGATCGCCACATTGTGTGCCGCGATTCATCACTCCACTCAACGTTTTGCCACTATTCAATCGTGTAATGTTGGCGCTCCTTACACCAAGCGAGGCGTCGTTTGGCATTTTCCTGCGTGATGTGTGGCTTATGAGCAGCCGCTCGACCATGGAATCCAAGGTTTCTCACCTCACGCCTAACTGTCATAGTACTTGGAGTGGATCCTGATACAGTTTGGATTTCCTGCGTGATGGTCTGGATAGATGTCTGCCTATTACTCTTTACGACCCTCTTCAAATGTTGGCGGTCTCTGTCAGTCAACAGATGAGGTCGACCTGTACGCTTTTGTGCTGTACATATCCCTTCACGTTTCCACTTAACTGTTACATCAGAAACAGTGTACCTAGGGATTTTAGGAGTGTGGAAGTCTTCTGACACCAGTGACACCCAATCACCTGACCACGTTCGAAGTTCGCGAGTTCCACGGAGCGTCTCATTCTGCTGTTTCGCGGTGTCTAATGACTACTGAGGTCGCGGATAATGAGTACCAGGCAGTAGGTGGCAGCACAATGCACCTAAGATGAAAAGCTATGTTTGTAGGGTGCCCGGATACCTTTGATCACATAGTGTGTATATATATATATATATATATATATATATATATATATATATATAGGTAAAAGTTGTCCATTCAGGACAACGCGCCAGAATTTTAGAACTTAACTTTGTCTGTAAGTACCTTTTAAAAATAAGACGAAATTTACTAAAAAAATCTCTTCTTCCTTCAACTGAGGACTGCTGTATACAAAGTTTACCACGTTGCAAAGTATTAAAGTAACAAATATAGACATAAATAAGTAATTTCTACAGAAGAGGTTCAAAATGTATAAGTAGTATATACCTATGGTATATGAAATTGTTGGATAATTTTTGACACTTAATTGAATTCACAAATGATAGATCTAAAATGAAAACAGAAGTTTCTAGAAATAGTTCTTTAAACGTTGACGTATTAAATGTCGTACAAATTATTTTCTTTAAATGAGAAGTGATCCTTTAGTCATGATAAGAATAACTTCTTACTTTCTCTACCACGTAAATAGTAGGTAGAGAAAGTATTACATGCCACCCAAAAGTTCAAAACCGAGATTTCACAGGAAATAAATATTTTGAGGCCCACTGGATCCAAATAAAGCATTTTGGAAACATGTCCATGCATGTGTGTGTGTCTGTGAACATCATAACTCAAAACCAACAGTCAGATAAATACAAAGCTTGTTATTTGAGCTCAGTATCTTAAAAAGATGCGACACAAACGTTTTCAAGATAATACCTCTCACCGAGCTACACTTTACATGAAACATTTTTGGAAAATTTTGATTTTCTATAAATAGGTGTAACGATTTGGATTAAGGTACTATATATGGAAGAGATTTATATGGCACATAAAGTGTATATCTTGAATTTTCTGGGAATAGTCTAAGAATTGTTATTCATTCGGAAGGAGTTTTGTTTACAAGTGGTAAACGTTAAGTGACAGACGAAAACGTACCACACAAAAAATGTAGATCTATTTAAATCACACAATTTATTTAAAATAACAATTTTATGGCATAAACCATTTCTAAAATATCCGTTGTTCATTACTTGGTCATTCTCTTGAAGTTTTGTTAACATTCAGTTGTTTCTCGCGATTGCATGGAAACAGTATGGAATTTTAAGGCCAGTATATTGCGCCCAGTTCTTAAACATTTGACTATCGCTGTTCTCTTTGTATCTGTAACGAAATGTGTAATGTAGCTACTTCTGCAACATTTTATTTGGATTTAAATGAAGTAAACATAAAATAAGCGTTAGTAAGAATAGTTTGTAATTCCACTTCTAAGCACTAGGGGGTAAAGAAGGTCATGGGAATGTAACAACAGATTTTGATTAAACTGAATATTTTTGCAGAATTGCACAAACAAACTTGGAATAGTCCCTCCAGCTCCTAACATGATCCTAGCAAGTTGAATTGAGGTTAGTTTAAATTTGTAGCAATACTATGGCCTACTTGATTCATAGATGTAACATTTTTACTTTCTCTACTACGTATAGTAAGTAGGGGAAGTATTGCATTCGATCCAACGATTTGATACTGAGATTTCACCGGAAATACATGTTTTGAGGCCTCCTGAATCCAAAAAAGGAATTTTTAGAAACATGTCCGTGTGTGTCTGTGTGTCAGACTGTGTGTGTATCTTTGAACAGCATAACTCAGAAACGAACAGTCGGATAAACATCAAACTTGGTATTTAGGTTCAGTATCTTCCAGAGATGCGACACGAAGGTTTTCAAGAAAATCTCCCCACTCCAGATTACCCTTTACATGGAAAATTATTCAAAAATTTTAATTTTCTCAAAAATGGTTCTAACGATTTTGATTAAAATATCATATATTTAAGATAGGCGGCGCCGTGGCCGAGCGGTTAGACCGCTCGCCTCCCACCTAGGCAGCCCTGGTTCAATCCCAGGTACCTGCATGTGGGATTTGTGGTGGACGAAGCGGCGTCTGGGCGGGTTTTCTCCGGGTTCTCCGGTTTCCCCCGCCATTCATTCCACCAACTGCTCCATCATCACCTTTCCTTTCATCCATTTCACCAACATTTCGTTTCATCTACTTCCTTCATCCCATACCAGGCATTGGGCTGATCACCCATCCTGGATGCTCTGTCTGATCCATGAGTGTCTGCTCCTCGACGGGCCTCTGACCCCAGGCACCCGCTTGTAAGTCCTGGGGGGTGTAAGTCCTACATAAGAGGAGGGTAAACAGATAATGAATGAATGAATATTTAAGATACTTTCATGACAAATAAAACGTATATCCTGAATTTTCCGGGAATGTCTCCAAAAATGTTCTTCATTGTGAACGACTTTTGCATACCTGGTAAATCATAAGAGATATACATACTTTTACTACACAAAAAGTGTAGATCGCGTTAAAGTACACAATTTATGTCATATACAATTTTGTGTTGAGTGAACCATTTTCGAGATATTGCTAAAATGGGAATTCGTTATTCATTTTTTGGTCCTTGTAATGCAAAGAGAATGGAGTGGCTCACATAGCAAACAGCTCTTAAAATATTTGACTTTCGCTTAAAGCCTACCAATTCCCCTTGCATCTACAAGAAAATTAGCAATAAGATTAACATCTCGGTATCTCGATTAACATGACGTATATGGAGAATAAGCGTTTGTAAAAATGGTTTTTACA
This sequence comes from Deroplatys truncata, assembly GCA_030765065.1. Lineage (NCBI taxonomy): Eukaryota > Metazoa > Arthropoda > Insecta > Mantodea > Mantidae > Deroplatys > Deroplatys truncata. The sequence goes on from CM060980.1 coordinate 165,705,638, forward strand.
AGAGTAGAGAAAGTCATGTGAGTGTATCACATCAGATACAGTGCACTTCTGCGGGTTGATCGTTTATTTCCTATCTGATAGTAGGGTTAATTACAGCATCACAGGATGAGCCAGACTTTATTGCTATTATATCTATTCTTCTATGAGTCTCGTTTTCCGACACAACAAGATCTTGATTGACTTGATATTTATTTGAGAGCTTCAGCAGTTAAAGAGCCCACTTTATCATGTTTGCTATTTCTTAGTATTTCGCCGTGTGAACGAATTCCAAGGACATAGGCAAGAGTTTCAATCTCGCTAAGGCGATTACGGTAGTTGTTCTGGGACCTGCCTAGCACGTCTCTAACTGGGCATACGTTAGATGTCGTTTTAAGTGCTTCTTTCCATTCACTGCTAGTAAGGCCTTGTGGTGGACGAATCCAGCTATTAGCAGGGGTAAATTGCTTGTATAAAACTACCCCTTTTCCCTTTTGAGGTAGAGAGCACAATGAGTGGAATCCTTTTTCCCGAAGAAGTCTTCTCTAGACGAAAGCATTGTGACGTTAGCATAAACGCTGACATGCTCTGTTCAACGTCATCTATCTAAGAAGCATATTAAAAGCATTCAAAATAAACACTAGCTTTGAAATCTTTTCCCTGTAGTCCACGTTCTTCAACATATATTCGTGTTTTTCTCAGAAATGTTTAAGCAAATTCAAAAAAGTTGTACATTGTTATTCAAAAGTATATACAGTAGAAATGCTACATATTATTTCATAATATAACACATTTTTAGTTTTATGTATAATAATCAGTATGTCTTTAAAACGTAGGGAAATAAATATCCTTGCAAAGATGTTTAATCTTCTTAAAATAAACGGGAACTATTTAAAAACAGACCGTAAAGCAGTTCATGGTTAGCATTGTTACACTAGCTTATATTTAAACACAAACCCACGCCATTTAATGTAAGTGGAGATAGCTCGATTGACAACAAGAGGTTGGCAAATTATACATACTTAACTCACATTTAAAAGAACCACATGGATAACAGTGAAGGGAGTAATCACGCTGGATCAGGCATCACAAATAATAAGTTATTAGAGATGAGTTCACATTCGGAGCAAGTTTATTATAAAGGTTTATTAGAGTGGCTTCCGGTACAACCGTCGCCTCCACAAAGAGAGGCGGACGAATAAGACATAGAAGGCTAACTAATGCCATCTGCACGGCACGAACTACAAGATACAGTTGCTGTGCACCAGGGTCTCTGTGGACATGTCGAAGCGGGTGGTTACAGGGACGAGATCTAGAAGGCTAACTGCCCGCCTTTCGATATGGGAGTGGCGGTTGAACTGGACGGCACCCTAATTCCACCTGCACGGCACGGGGCAGGGGAACCGGTTGCTATGCACTAGGGTCTCTGTGGACACCACCAAGCGGGTGATTATAGGGATGAGACCTAGTATCCATTCCAAACCAGAGTGCCTTCACTGAAAACAAACTCTTTGTATTATCCGCGCGAAAGTAGTTCGCAATCCCCGCCCCTAATGGCTGCTTGTTCGCCTCTCACGTGCTTGTTGAACACTATTTAAATATATAAAAACGTGCCCTGTGTGAGAATCATAGTTCAAAGTGCAACCTGAGGTAACAATCGATTTTATAAGTATGCGGCAATGAACATTTTACTTACGTTAACCACAATCCTCGGGTAAAAGTGCAACACCCAAATCCGAATCCTTCGAAGATGACTCAGCTGCCATATCGGAATCAGAACTACTCTCCAAAATAATGACAAGCTTATCCACAATTCCACAGCACTGTCGCACACAAAACAAGTTCCCACATTTTATCCTATTCTATGCTCTATTAGGTCCGTTTATATTCCTTGCTCGCTTTGGTTACACTTCTCACTGAAACGCCTGTAAAATCCGATATTAGTTTCGTAATATGCGCTAATACAAGTGTCGGATATTTTTCTAATAGTGAGTTGAATATATGAAGTATTGATTGTCTTTCGCCACTTTTTAACTGTTTCCCTCTTTTGTGTTTGAAAAGTTTATTCGCACTACACGCACCTTCCTCTGCCATGTGAACTCAAATACCAACTGACTAAATCACAAGATTTGACCTGAGCTGAGCATATGTGTGCTAGCGTGTTATGAATGAACGCTCGTTTATCATATTTCCTGTGTTACGCAAAGTGTTTATTCGGTACTCAGATAGCACCTCTGGGAATTCATTGCTGCATTTCTTGTATACGTAAGAGAGTGGCAGTCATGCATACGGTTGGTATTAACAAACAGGATGCTCTCGGCGTTAGCTGAATAGCAGACGAAAATAATATTTTGTAATCTCTTAACAGCTAGTATCCATTACCTTTAACGATGAGTTCTTAGTATAACCGCAGTATACCTTTTCTGCTCCAATATTTCATAATAGAATACGTGTATTAAGGAACTATTTACGTTGGCGTAAGAGTGTGTTCTTGGGTTCGTGACAAGCAGAAGCACGTGCTTCTGTTTACATAAAAAAGACCTCGGGTTTGGAATGGACAGTAGAAGGTTAAGTGTCCGTCTTTCCATATGGGTGCGGCAGTTAGACTGAACGACACCCTAGTGCCATCTGAGGGTCTCGTTACTACCACGACGTGTGGACACGACGAAACGGGAGGTTACAGGATGAGACCTAGAAGGCTGACTGTTCACCACACCTCGAACTAAGAGTTATCCACTTACAGATTCGTCGCGATATGACCTGTAGTTAAATCGACGTAAAATAAATAGAGTAATAATAATAATAATAATAATAATAATAATAATAAATGATTATACGCGGCAACCTCCAAGATAGCAGACCGAACAGGGGTTAAGCGTACACGTCGTATTCGTTTCAGAGAGCTGTCTCACAATTGAATGCTTCGAGAGAGAACCAGTCAGTGCGCATACACTAGTGTCCAAGTCCCCAAATACGCTAGAATATGCTGATATTTTATACCTGTTGTACAAATTAAAAAAAGAACTTTTTCTTGCCTTCAGTACCATTTACAGTAGGTAGAGGAAGTAGACATTGCATTCCATTGAGACTTTGACGAGATTTCACATATACAGGGTGGGCCAAAAGTCACTACCGATAACTACTTGTACTCTATAATGCCTTTAATTTCCCATGAATTTCAAATGACCCACCTGTGGCGTTCATATGCTAATTAGTTATTCAGATACACACTAGAGGACATTGCTAAATCATCGGTCAGCTGTCAGATATTTATGTAGAAATTTGTTTTGTGTAAATACGTTCTGTGTTCATGTTGTTGATATGTTGTCGAAAGTGAGGCAGTATTTTTAACATTTAAATGACTTCAGTCAAATTATTTAATATGTAAATTCAATAACAGCCCGCCTTGAAGCAATATGAGTATGTAATAATTTGTAAAATGTATGCAACAGTCATTGCATATGCTTATATTATTGTATACATGTTCAATAATGTTATATGAATGTATCACGTAATTTAATAATGTAGAGCTGTGAGAATAATAAGTTAAACGTTGCTAACAATGAAGTAACCTTGAGGCAATAATGAGTTTGTAGAGTTTAAATGCTACTTGTGATTCTTGGAAGCATTAATGTAATTTTAGTGACAGTTTATAAAAATATAGCCAATCAACAACCAGAAAAAGCTTTCGTTAAATGTAGGTATTCTATTGGAGTAGGATTAGCCATTCAGAGACTTGAAATACAGAAATTTACAAGTTTAGACGGTTGAAATCTAGTCGGTTGCCTGCAGACAGTAATAGTAACCGGATGCAAGATGCGCCCTCGAGAGATTTAATTACGTATTCGTGTAAGACGAAAAATAGTTTTACGTGGTAAAAACTGTAATTAATTAATAAAAAATAATCTCACAGCTCTCTATATCAGTGAAGTGCAATTTAATTTATGTCAAGGATTAATAAGAGGTAGTGAATTAAAGCTTAAAATCTCCGTAGGCCTACATTCTTGTCGCATCACGCCCTGCCAAGACTTCCGTGTCTTTAACAATAATACTGACGCTGCCGGGGCAAACATAAATATATAGTATCTATAGAAACAGTCAAAAAAGTCGGATAAGTATCATACTTGGTATTCAAGTTTAGTATCTTTCAAGGATGCGCACTAAGAGTTTCATGAAATCTCCCACCTACCTTTTCTATGGAAAAATTATCGTTAGTCAGGTGTGTATTCAATTCACGTAGCTTTTCTTAGCTACAATTGTTTATTTTTACGCAGCTTCTATAAACTATTCTTGTAAAAGCTTATTTTCTATCTTATTTATTAATTGAGATAAACGATTGCAGAAAAAAAATCCACATTTCATTGGCGGTACAATAGGAATAAAGGAGATCGATTGTCCAAAGTTTAAAACGCGGGTCACCATATGCTTGCTTTGAAAGTCCATACTATTTTCATTATATCGCGAGAAACAGCTAAATGGTGGCAGCTTTTGTAACGTTGTGGTTATGATACTATTCTTTTACACTTGACGCTGCAGCTATTTTATTTTCCTGCCTCTCCCATAACTCTATCATATATGTTTATATTTGTATCACAAGGAGTGCTAAACTGTGCTAAGGATAAGGAATTATCCCTACTTGGTATAGGTAAGAACTTTCGGAAGAAAAGTTTTTTTTCCTTTATTATTTTCTAACGTTACAGCTTTTAACGGTATAAAATCTTTTGGAAAATCATAGTGAATCTGTTTTAAGTTTTCGCGTGACAAAATATTTCACGTCTTTGAACATTGTTTTCTGCATTCATTTAACAGGATATAAGGCAAGTTTAACAAAGAAAAGTAATTCGGCTTTGTCGTAATCATTACATAATTTCAAAGACACATCTGAATACACCATTTGGAATTGTAGGTTCTGCTGGAAGTTATATAATGAAGTTGCTATATATATACACGAGGTGATTTCCCCGATATTCGGGACTGGTGCTGCCATCTCGACAGTAGTCGCAGTGAAGTTTTGTACTGCTAGTGGCAACACTGGCACATCTGATGAGTGAGCTTTAAAGTTCCATACAGCTGGGTAGATGTGTTGAGATTCTATAGACTTTTCATGATATTCTGTATGCAGTGTGTGGCGAGTTTATGATGGATCCAAGATTAGAAAAGAGAGTGTGCATTAAATTCTGTGCAAATCTCAGGATAAATGCTACGGAGACCCTAGCAATGATTCAACAAAAGTTTTGGGGACAAAGCCTGAGCCGTACACGCGTGTTTGAGTGGTGTGTTCGGTTCAGGGCCGACCGTACAACTATTGAAGACGATGCTCTCACCGGTAGGCCCGTCAAAAGCACAAGCTGCATGCTCCTCGTTTTCTTTGATACCAAGGGGTTGTGCACAAAGAATTCGTTTCAGCAAATCAAAAAGTGAATTGCACGTACTACTGTGACAATTTTCGACGGCTCAGTGAAAATGTGTGGAGACGACGGTCCGAATTTTGACGACAAGGGAACTGGCTGTTGTATACCGATAATTCACTCTGTCACAATTCCTTGTTCACCAGGAGCTTTTTGATGAAAAATGAACAACCATACTCGCCTGATTTGACACCCTGCGACTTCGCTCTATTTCCCATACTGAATCAAGTTGAAAGGACGTCGCCTTCACACAATTGAAAGGATTCAAGAAGAAACGCTGTCTGTGCTAAATACCCTCAAGGAACATGACTTCCAGGATGCATTTGGAAAATGGCAGAATCGCTGGACCAGTGTATACGTATGGAAGGCAACTACTTCTAGGGTGACGGCGATCATTAGTCTCAAAGTAAGCTTTTGACCAGATGGCAGCACCAGTGTCGAATATTCTGGATACCACTTCGTGAATATATATAATCTGTAATAACTTAGACAAATCCTATATTGTAGAACCTCACTGGGAAAATTTTACAGCCATCTCTCTCGCTCTCTCTCTCTCTCTCTGTCTTTGCCTCTCCCAGTAAGTTGTCACTTAAGTATAATTAAATTTAGAAGCTTACACACTGAGAGATGTTTATAATGTATTTTGACAAGTTCAAAATTAGTGCGGCTTGACACACATTTTTTGAATCGCATACTACGGGTAGCAGTCCTTCTCAGCGTCTCAACGTGTTGTTTCTCGTGCCAAGTCGCTCCAAGCAGACCAAGGTGAATAGTTCCCAATTACGCCGTTACAGGGTTGCCGCCTCACTATTGGCGATTTTGTGCACAATGGCATACTCCGGCACCTAACTTGAGCTGTCTTGAAATACTCCATTCAGTTGCTACATAAAAAGTCCAGATTTGCAGTGGGGGATAAAAAACGGCACATCTTCCGAAATATGCTAGTGTTGCAAAATTTAAACCAATAAGATTCTCTTGAAAAAAGTTTATACTAAAGTAACCTCAGAAATAAATGCTTATTTTAGAGAAATCTACGTTTTATGTTTAGTAAATACTTATTCATGTTTTATAAAGTTATACAAAATGTATTTCAAATGAAAAAATCTGATGTGTTACACTCATATTACTTTCTCTACTCTTGTACAAACCATTTTTACAAACGTTTATTCTCCATCTATTTCATGTTAATTGAGATAAACATTTGCAGAAACTTTTGAATCTAAAGAAACCACTTTTAGAAGAAAGCTCAGTGTGTGTGTGTGTGTGTGTGTGTGTGTGTGTGTGTATGACTGTGACCAGCGTAACTCAAAATCGAAAAGTCAGATAAATACCAAACATGGTATTTAGGCTCAGTATCTTTCAAAGATACGACACGAACATTTTCAAGAAAATATCCCCATCCAAGACTACCCTTTACATGGAATACCTTTGGAAAATTTTGATTTTCTCAAAAATTGCTATAATTGTTTTATATATTTTAATGGCACATAAAATGCATATCATAATTTTCTGAAAATGTCCTCATTCTGAATGGCTTTTGCATTACTGGTAAACCCTACGAGATAGGCAAAATTTTACTACACAAAAATCGCAGATTTCATTAAAACACAGAATTTGTCATATACATTTTTGTTTGTCTAGTGAACCATTTCCGAGTTATTCCTTGTTATTTGTTTGAATTGTACAATACTTAGTAGAAATTCGTTCTTCCTTTTTTATGTCCTAGACATGCAGATGGAATGAAATGCTCTACATATTAACCAGCTCTTAGAAGATATGATTATCGCTTAAAGCCTACCATATCCCCCATGCACCTACAAGAAAATTAGTAATAAGATTCTGTTTCTACAAAGGTTTATCTCAATTAACATGAAGTATATGGAGAGTAAGCTTTGTAAAAATAGTTTGTAAAGAGTAGTGAAAGCCATGTGATTGTAACACATGAGATTTTTTTATTTATGGTATTCGCAGATACACACACCTGCTCAGATCTTTCGTCTAAGACTAACCTGTATATACATTTTAGGTGGAATACTGTACTACTTTACCTTCTATAGGTAAGTGATAGGTAAATGAAAGATTAGAAATTTAAAAATATATTTTCATATTTTATTTGAATTGCTTTAACAAATTATATCAGAAATAGCCTTTTAGCAAGTGAATCTGCGACAAATCAGTGGGAAACAGTAGGATGAACCGAAAGCTGATAAGAGTCGCTGATGACATGACATAATCTGAAGCCACATAAAGCTACACTCACCCCTTCGCTTTAAACCACAAAAAATAAGACACTATCAACAGTCGCCGCCCTTTGATCTTAGACTAAACGTAGTTTTAATGAAAGGCAGGGAAGGGGGGTTGCGTGCTCTGATAAGTAACCCGCGCTCTAAAACACTGCAACTCCTCAGACTTGATGACAGAGATCCAGTAATGAGCTCTCTGTACTGGCATACGTCATACCTCCTCCTGGGTAATGAGAGCCGCAAGACAAAGACAACTGACAGTCGCCTTCTTGCCTCCATGTTTTTTAAAACCTTTGTTCCTTTGTCCACGTTTATTCTCGATCCACTTTGGATAAGATAGTCTTCAAACAGACTTCTCCACTTGAAACTGCGTCCATATGTAGGAACACTTGTACTGCGGACAACTCTAATTGTGATGCCTTTGTGGGTTTCGGATTTTACTACTAATGCTACGTTACATTTTACTATATCCACTGGTTCGCTTGCTGGAGAAGCGTAAAGTTAAAACAATGGGCATTTTACTGAAATGGACCTTTAGTTTGAGAAAACCTACCTATCCCTAAAGGAAGTCGTAGAATATGGAAAATGCAAAAAAATCCATATTACACGAAAACCAAAGAATTATTTCGTTTTTTCTTTTTCTAGTATGTCAGTAGGAGAATGTAGGGTAAAGCATTTTTGAAAACATGTCCTTGTGAGCGTCTGTGAACACCATAGCTCAAAAAATCTGATGTGTTACACTCACATGACTTTTTCTACTCTTGTACAAACTATTTTTACAAACCCTTATTCTCCATCTATTTCAAATTAATTGAGATAAACATTTGAAGAAACGATCTTTTGACCTGCAAAGAGAATTAAATTTTACACATCGGGACCAGTTCTAAAAATATTTGACTATCGCTTAAGGCGTACTATGTTCCCCTTGTTTTGTATTTGCAAGGGCAATATAGAAATACAGTAGCCTTTAAACATCGACATATATCTTAATAGCTGGTTTCTAGGGGCAGCACCATTCTCTTTGCCACAGATTAATACTCTTTGCATATCCAAGACAAGAAAATGAACAACGAATTCCTGTTTGAGAAAATAAGTATTGAAAAATTTAAGGGAATAGCAAGCAATATTTCGAAAATGGTTCACTCAACAAAAAAAATGTAAATGACATAAATTGTGTATTTTAACGCGATCTACATTTTTGTGTAGTAAAATTTTGTCTATCTCTTACGGTTTACCAGTTATACAAAAGTCGTTCACAATGAAGAATACTTTTGGAGACATTCCCAGAAAATTCAAAATATTCATTTTATTTGTCATGAAAATATCTTAAACATATGATGTTTTAATCAAAATCGTTAGAGCCATTTTTGAGAAAATTAAAATTTTCGAAAAACGTTCCATGTAAAGGGTAATCTGCGGTGGGGCGATTTTATTGAAAACCTTCGTATCGCATCTCTGGAAGATACTGAACTTAAATACCAAGTTTGCTGTTTTTCCGACTGTTCGTTTCTGAGTTATGCTGTTCACAGACATACACGGACATGTTTCCAAAAATGTTTGTTTTTGAATTCACGGGGTCTCAAAACATATATTTCCGGTGAAATCTTGGTACCGTTTTTTGGATGGAATACAATACTTCCCCTAAAGTAAAAGGAAAAGTCGAATAAATACCAAACTTGGTATTTAAGTTTAATGTCTTCCCTACTCGATAGCACCCTTTACATAGACAGTTTTTCAAACTGTTTCGTTTTCTACAAAATGGCTCCAGCAATTTTTAATAAAATATAATATATTACAGATGTTTACATGACAAATGAAATGTATATATTGAATTTTTGGGAATAGCCTTTGATGCTCTCTTCAGTTGGAAACAATTTTGTATAATCTTGTACAACTGGTAAACGTTAAGTAATAGACGAAAACATGCTACACAAAACATTTAGATGTATTTAAAACATAGTTTTTTTTAAAAATAAGTTCTTGTAGCATAAGCCGCTTCTGAGATATACGTAATTAAAGGCTCAAATAGTTCATAAAGTCCTTTTAACGTTCAGTTGTTACTCGCTATTGCATGGAAACTGTATGGAGTTTTATGGTCAGCATGTAGTGCCCTCTTCTCAAACTTTTCACTATCGCTGTTCCTTTTGTATCTATAACGAAAATATGTAATGTAGCTATTTCTGTAAACTTCTTCAAACGATAGAGGGTAGAGAAAGACATGTGAATTTATCATAAGGATTTTAATGATTGTTTCATTTGAATGTCTCCTTTAGCGTTTATGGTCATATCGGAGCTTTGCCCTGTGAATCAAGTGATAGTGTTATAATTCGTATAGCTGTATGTTCTTTAACGTTAATTTGATAACTATTTTAAATATTAAATAGACTCCCACATTCATACTTCCAGATACTGTGGAGAACAGGAAGTTTTTGTTTAGATCAAAATCCCCCGCCCCGGCTGGGAATTGAGCTCGATACTTCTGGGTTTAGCAAAAACTCTTTCCGAACTTTCTATTCTAGCTAAACAGCGTTTAATGGAGCAGTCCATTGGAATTCCTGAATACAGCGATTTTCAATTAACTTAATAGAACTATATGGCTTTAAAGTAGAGAGAGAGGGTGTATTTATTGGACTTAAACGTTTTGAATCTTCAAACTCATACATTGCCCGGGTCAGAGAGAGCGTACGTGCTTGTATAATATACTGTAATTAATATTTTTCAGACTATGATCATCACACTAAACTTCAAAGTTAATGATATTTATAAGACATGAAAAAAACAGAATATGAAACAGATAAACTAACAACAAACTCACACAAATAAAACAGAAGAAGAAACAAAACTTATTCAAAAGCATACGCTATTGCTTACAAAACAAACTAACATAAGTCAATAACCCTCCCCCTCCCAGTCTTGATCCTCTTCCTTACATTCGGATCTGATCTGTATAATCTTTCGTAAAATGTACCAATTGCTTCTCCCTCCCCCTCCCAGCTAGCAAGGTACAACAAGCTTGTAACCCTCTTCTTGAGTTAACAAGGAACCTGGCAGACACTTTCTCCCTAACTGTTCTGTCATACTACATGCGCCGAAATATAAATCCAAATTTCTTCCTCTCTACACCAGGGACAGATTCGTATTCTTTCTTCTTTGTATCGTTCGCCATGATCCCAGTCTGAACCTACCCTTGCTTGCTGACTATTTCTGGACAAAATATATTGTACTATATCCCATTCTGTTTTTAGTTTCGACTGTAAGCTTAATGATATTTTATTATACTGTGACAGTGTCTGCTGTCGATCTACATCTTTCAGTAATTCTGTAGTTTTCTCCACACATCGCACTATTTCTAGGTCCTAAGGTGAAGGTACGGACGAACAGAGCGGCCCTCGCAACCGGGCACGTAGGCTCCCGGTTCTTTGTGCTTCTACCGTGAACGCTATGAGGGAGGTATGAGGAGAGACCTGCGCAAGCATGGACTTGTTCCCTAACTGTTCCAGTACAAACGAAAATGACGCCGACCAACCCTACTCACAACTGTCTAAACTCCGGCGGTCCCCCGAAGAGACACAAATCGGAGGCGGGTCCTGGCTGAACTGTCCCGTGTGACGGCAGGAATAAACTCCCACAAGGTGCACGGTCAGCTGGTCCTACAACCCTTAACGACATGTCAATGAAGGACGTACAGGAAATAAGGAACAGGAGAGTCATGGTGGAAGGGGAACCTCCCCAGCATTCTTGTGGATTATTTTGTTTGGCTAATATTAATCATGAACGTCTAAAAGACGTAGCTTGCAGATCGGAAACCATGAAAAACCCATGGGTCAGAGTGGGCGATCGCCGGTAATACAGTGAACAATGTTATTATCGATATGAAATGAAGGGGTGGTTAGAATACCGCCTCTATGAAAGAGTTTCGCTACGATTTGTACACAAAGAAACTCTAGACCAAGAAAATAACATTCTGCTTTCTAGAGGAAGGGGTAAGGAAATATTTGCGTGTGACATTTAGCTGGATGTCAGATTATGGACACGTAGACAAAACATTTTTCGTCTTCTTTTCTACGTATATTGCTTTATATTGCGCCTAAATCCAACGAAATATTGCCTTAACGGTGAGAACCAACAGCTTGTAATGTTAACCTTTCGTTAGTTGGGCCATATTTTGGTGGAACTAAAATACTGTTGTCAATCCGCGGCTAGTACAATTCTGAGGAACAGAGCAGCTTACGCTGGCAGAGGATGGGGCTAGATTTGTCATTACCAATATAAACAGCTCTGTTCACTTATGGGCCACTTTTTATGTACGTCAATACACATATAACACCATCTTTCAAATTTCATTTGAATATATTTAAAACTTTTCAACATATTAAGTTTCGAAAGAGTCTATGTGGAAAGAGTCCCTTCGCGATAATCGAAATATTGAAAAGCTTACATTATAAATACTTATTAGGACTGGCTTTAAATGTTCCATTTTCAAAAGTGAAAAATATTTTTTTATCTACTCCTTGTTTGTATACAGTTTATAAATATCTAGTATATTCTCATGAATTTGTATTCCCATTGTCTATAATTTTTGTATAACTCTCACATACTATTCTTGCAAAAGCGTATTCTTCTATCTACTTCGTCTTAAACAAGAGAAACATTTGTACACATGACTTCATAAAATATTTTGATGCAGATACAAGGATACAGAAAACAGCGATGGTTAAATATTTAAAAGAGGGTCGGTGTATTCTGACCTCGAAATTGCATCACCTGAAACAACTGAATAGAGACAACACTGTTGACACAGTATTGAAGAATTTAAACCATTAACAACGGATATCTGGGAAATGTATGCACATTCTACCTGCGTATAAAGTCTTCTCTGCTCTGCGTCGCGACTACGTCTTGTAGAAGATGCTACTCTGCTTGTCTCTGGACGACAATACTTGATGTTTGTATTATCGTTTATTATCGTTAGAATTGCTCAGTTATTGTAAATAAGCCGCGGCTATCTCTGTCAGGGTTTGGAACGACAAGGATTAAATATCTAAATAAGAACACACACGCTTCACTCGTTTACCACAGTGCAATCTATACAATCCTGAACTATTTTGATTGGCCATAATTTCCCTCTGAAAGCTCGTAGAAATTTGAATTTGGTTTTTATTATCTAAGTGGCTCTAAGAGAATAATTACACTGCCTTTGTTAACCATGTTATTGATTTCGATGGCAATTACGAACATTGTTGACAGTATTTAGTTTTCAATCGTTACAGAAACATTCAGTACTCACTTCGAGAGCGTGGTTTTATTGTAAAAACATATGGGAAGACAAATTCATTGATAAGAACACAACGGAAATTTCGAAGAAAATTCAATGTCCGCGTTGTTCCAACAATTTTCTTGCTAGTAAGAAAGCTGGGGACAACTGGTGTACTGGTCAGTGAGAGTGGAAAACATAGACCAACACTGAGTGCATAGTCTGTTGATAATGTACGAAGACCCTAGTGAAATCTCTAAAGAAGTCGTTGCGTCAATTGAGCGAGGAGACAGGCTATTCATATGGCACATGTCAAAGAGCTGCAAGAAATCAGTATTGCGACCATACAGAGAGCGTATGGTGCACCAATCGAAGGAAGCAGAACATGAAAAATGAATGCGTTATTGTCGATGGTTTCAGATTTTCTTATTCCACGTCCAGACATTCTCTCATGGTTTACAGACGAGGCATGATTTCATCTGTCAGGTTACATCAACACACAAAACAGTAGATACTTCTGTAAACCCCCATAACATCCACGAAACACCAGTGCATGATGAAAAGGTTGGAGTATAATGCGCGGTGTCAGCTTCCAGGATTGTTGGCCCCATTTTCTTTGATACGATTGTAGACACTGTAGTTTATACGGGCATCTTCAATGCATTTTGGGGTAGCTGGATGACATCGAATTGACAGAAGGCTATTTCCAGCAAGATGGAGCAACGCGTCATAATCTAACTCCTCCATGCAACTTGCAACCAATTTCTTTGATAATCAAACAATTTTAAAAGGACTCCGGCCCTCCAGATCACACTCGCCGGACTTTTTCCTATGGAGATACCTTAAAAATAGAGTGTATAAGAATAGACCTCGCACAACTGCTAAACCCCGCGAATCCATTAGTAACGAAATAGGCAACATTGGCGAGGATATTCTTCGTAAAATGTCACAGAATACGTAAAACCATATAGATATGTATGGATGCCCTTTGAGGAGACCTCCAACATTTTCTCTGAGGGACAATAAACAATGCAACCTCCCAATTATGTATTATATTCTCCCAAAGTTGCACGTGTCCTATTATTGGTTCAAGAGTTATCGCTCTTTAAAGTGTTTCAGGTTTACATGGATCATAGTGTATTTGAATGTATTAATATTTTAGAATATCACTGCTATTACATAACACTCGTTAAAGCTTTAACAAACTTGACTGTTAGCCAGAGTACTCGCGTGTAATTCCACGAGATTACAAATTTCACAGCTTCTGTATTTTGGATGAAATTGCGTAAATATTAGTTTAATGTAAAGCCAATGCCACGGTATTAATATTTGTATATTTCAAGCCGCGTTTCTATAATATTTCATGCACTCTTAACACGTAATATCGCGGAGTAAGCGTTCTAGTGCTCCGGTTCCACCAACTCTGTGGCTACAATGATTTGTAACGACATTTTCCTTTTGTGTTGGCTACAACAATGCATGCACTTCATTGGTCATTACATTGACGTAGCTTGCTAGCTAGCCTATCATATAATACGCAGAAACGTGTTTAAAATGGGAACGCTAGCTTGTATTTAACTTAAAATAAAGAACAATTTATTCGTAAGCACGAAATGCTACAGGTTTTGATTAAATATTATTACTACATATATTTTTGTACCCTAAAATCCTTTTGAAATTATTAATATTAATAGTGAAATTAAATATATCAATAGTTATATTAATTACAGTTGCAAACTAAAAGGATTATTTAATTAAGCTATTTATAGTATGGAATACGACCTCAAATGGCCTACAATTTCTTCAAAGGATTGCTGTTCTCGATTAGCATGAATAAGGCAGAAAAATAAGCGTTTATAAGTTTGTAAGTTATATAAAAATAAACATGTTGAGTAGAGAAATCGTTTGTTTGTAGCACGTGAATGTTATGAATAGTATAACCACAACAGATATTTGTAAGTTTGCCACTGAGTTTGTCATAGAGAAAGTCGTGTACACACATCGCCTCAGATTATTTATTTTCTTGTTTTCTCTATGTTGATAATTTTACCATTCCCACAAGAGCTTTCAAAGCTACTAATAAGCAATACAAAAGAGTCTGTATGCTTTTTGTATTAATTACCGCGTTTACAGGTACATAACAGAATCGTGTATGGGTTGCACACCATTTCGCGTTGCGTCTGTTTCAGCTGGCATACGGCTTCAAACGCCTTACCAAGCACTTTGCTTAATCTCACACCACTACATAATACCCATGAATAATAAATATGGCGGGGGAGGAAGTTGGTGGTCCGGCACGGTATGGGGGAGGTTCTTCTCGGATTAGTAACCATGATCTCCTGGTCCACAAACTGTGACTGAATTCTCGATAAATTTTACAGGAAAGAAATCATTGCTTTACCACTACTTCTATCCGAGCTACTTTTTATCCTCCTCGGCGGTCTAAACTCTGAATTTATT
Organism: Deroplatys truncata; assembly: GCA_030765065.1. NCBI lineage: Eukaryota > Metazoa > Arthropoda > Insecta > Mantodea > Mantidae > Deroplatys > Deroplatys truncata. The sequence continues at coordinate 165,720,979 of CM060980.1, forward strand.
CAGAGCAGCGATTCAGGCAAACATTTCGGCTTTTAAAGCGTAGCTAAAAATTAATGAACCTTAAAAGGAAGGGGCTATTTACAGAGCTTAAAACAAACGAAATATTTGTTTGCAAAAAATATATCCTATTCCGCTAAATGACTTAGCTGTTTTTTTTCGCAAACTTCCAAACTTTACATCATACACAGTAGACCATATTCAGCCCCTAACATACCTCTCTATAACTGGCCTTAAACAAATTTAGAGAAGGAATAGTCAGTGTTTTAACGAAGGACGATATTAGAATTTGCCTCTCCTAATGAATTCAGTTCTGATTGGTGTAAATAACGAGAGGTAGGCTAGGCAAATATGATAAGTTTAGCATACGCCCTTATAGACGGAGGGGTGGGTTATGTCAAAAGTCTTCTGAAATAATCACATAAATAATTTGTCAATAATTACTATTGGCCATCGAATAGGGCTGCAGCGCTGTAAATTCTGCTGAAGAATTGAATACCACTGATAGATAAATGGAAAGAAAGAGGCTATTATTTCAACGTGTTTCTCAATATCAGTAGTTACTTTGATTCATAAGCTTTTGAGTAATGATGATAATAATAATAGAACACAATAATACTTAATTCTATTACTATTATTATTGCATAATGACGAAAGTAATACATCGTGGTAGACAAAATACGTAATAAATGTGCACCATTATCGTCATATTCATTGTTAACCTAAGGGTACATCTGTCAACAAGGAGGAGTAACAATTAGAGGCCTTTACCGTTGACCACTTTTATTACTTTCTCAATTGCGTTTAGCAAGTAGAGGAAGTATTGTATTCCGACTAAAAATTCTATACCGAGATTTTACCGGAAGTACATGTCTTGAGGCCCCCTGAATAAAAATACACTTTTAGAAAACATTCGCGTGTGTGTCTGTGTTACTGTGAACAGCGTAACTTAAAAACAAAAACTCGGATAAATACCAATTTGGTATTTAGGTTCAGTATCTTTCAAAGATGCGACACGGAGGTTTTCAAGAAAATCCCTCCAAACCAGACTAGCGCTTACATGAAAACTTTTTTGAAAATGTTGATTTTCAGAAAAATAGCCATAAATTTTTTTATTAAAATTTCGTATATTTAAGATATTTTCATGACAAATCAAATGTATATCCGGAATTTTCTGCGAATGTTCCCAAAAGTCTTCTTTCTGAATGGCTTTCGCATAACTGGTAAAGTATCTCTACACCAAAAATTTAGAGCTCGTTAAAACACACAACTTATGTCACGTATATTTTTTGTGAGTTAACAATTTCCAAGTTATTCCTTATTATTTACTTTAGCTTTCAAATACATATAATATTTCTCAAATGGGAATTCATTATTTGTTTCTTTTTATGTCTTGGATATGCAACGAGAATGAAATTCTCCACATAGTAACCAGCCCCTAAAAGATTTGATTATCGCTTAAAGCCTACCATATTCCCCTTGCATCTACAAGAAATTAGCAACAATTTTTTTCAAATTAGCAAATGTTTATCTCGATTAACATGATATAGATGGAGAATAAGCGTTGGTAAGAGTAGTTTGTACAATAATACAGAAAGTCATGCGAGCGTGACACAGAATTTTATTTTTTTGCTCTAAGTGGACGCCATCATTCTATAATTCGTTCTTTGTGTTTATTCTAAAACTCAATGACGCCCTTTTTTATATGAACAAGTAAACATTTTCTTAACTAAAGGCTATAATAAATCAGTAAACGACCCTAAGGTTTCTATATCTACGCAACCTTAATGTGAAAACAATATTCCTTTGCCCAAAAATACTGATGTAGTACTTCACTTAACATTCTCTAAACACTCCTCTACAATCTATTCCTACAAAACCTTGTTCTTCTGTCCACATCCTGTTAATTGAAATAAAGTTGACAGAAACTTTTTACTTTCTCTACTACGTATAGTAAGTAGGGGAAGTATTGTATTCCAGTAAAAAATTCGATACCGAGATTTCACCAGAAATATATGCTTTGAGGCCCCCTGAAAAAAAGCATTTTTGGAAATATGTCCGTGTCTGTGTCTGTGTGTCTGTCTGTCTGTCTGTCTGTGTGTGTCCGTGTCCGTGTGTCTGCGAAAAGCATAACTCGGAAATGAACAGCCGGATAAACACCAAACTTGGTATTTAGGTTCAGTATCTTCCAGAGATGCGACACGAAGGTTTTCAAGAAAATCCCCCCACCCCAGATTACCCTTTACATGGAACATTGTTCGAAAACTTTAATTTTCTCAAAAATGGCTCTAACGATTTAGATTAAAATATCATATGTTTAAGATATTTGCATGACAAATAAAATGTATATCTTGAATTTTCTGGGAATGTCTCCAAAAGTATTCTTCATTGTGAACGACTTTTGCATAACTGTAAACCATAAGAGATAGACAAAATTTTACTACACAAAAATGTAGATCGCTTTATACAATTTATGTCATATATATATATATATATATATATATATATATTGTTGAGTGAACCATTTTCGAGATATTGCTTGTTATTCCCTTAAATTTTTCAATACTTATTTTCTCAAATGGGAATTCGTTATTCATTTTTTGTCTCGGATATGCAGAGAGAATGGTGCTGCACATAGCAACCAGCTCTTAAGAGATATGTCTATGCTTAAAGGCTACTGTATTTCTATATTGCCCTTGCGGATACAAAACAAGTGGATCATAGTACGCCTTAAGCGATTGTCAAATATTTTTAGAACTGGTCGCTATGTGTAAAATATAATTCTCTTTGCATGTCAAAAGATCGTTTCTGCAAATGTTTATCTCGATTAATATGAAATAGATGGATAATAAGAGTTTGTAAAACTAATTTGTACAAGAGTAGAGAAAGTCATATGAGTGTAACACATTAGATTTTTTGTTAAAGATTTCGTTGTAGGTAGGATTCAGTGGGCTGAAGCGATGGTCAGTCTTTAAAAAGCCGGTCGTACTCTTTGCATAACTATAAGAAAATGAAAACAATAGCAACTTTCGTAGCACTTAAGGTATAACGCCATTTAAAAATACAAACCAATAACAAAGAATATTTCGGAAATAATTAATGATACACGGAGTGTTTGAAATAAAGACCTCACACGGTACTCGCAGGAAATTAAGAACAAACAATAATAATAATTATAGCCATTTTTGAGAAATCCAAAACTAACGAAAACTGTGTCCATAAAGGATGGTTTAGTGATGGGTTTTTCTTGAAAGGCTCTGTGTTACATCCTTGGAAGACGCTGAATCTAAATAGAAGGGTAGTGGAGCTTCGTCTGATATGCTCAATAAATTTTACTTTATGTACCAAGGACAAAATAGAGAATGTAGTATTTCACCCAAATTCGATACCGAGATTTTACCACAAAGACATGTTTTGAGACCCTCTGAATTTAAAAAAAATCATTTTAGAAACGCTCCGCGTGTGTTGGCGCGCGTGCGTGCGTGTGTGAACAGCGTAATTAAAAAACTCGAATAAATACCAAACTTGAATTCAGGATCTTTCAAAAGATGCGACACGTAAATTTTGAAGAACCAATATCCTTTATATGGAGCATTGTTTGGATGTTTTGATTTTCTCTAAAGTGTCTCAAACAATTTTATTTCAAATGCCATACATAGTAATGTTTACATGACAAATAAAATGGGATCTTTAATTTTGTAGGAAAAGCCTTTGAAGTCCTCTTCATTCGGAGAATTTTATATAAGCTTATATAACTGGTAGACAAAAACCCACTACACAAAATATGTAGATTTCTTTAAAACAGAAAATTTATTGCAATTAACTTTTTTGTGCTATCAGCCATTTCCGAGATATCCGTTATTAATGATTTGAGTTGTTGAATTCTTTGTGATTCCTTTAAAGTCCTGATGACATGCATTTGTTTTTCGTGGTTGCTTGGAAAGAGTATGTAACTTTAGGCTGCCATATATCGTTCAGGTCTTAAACATTTTGAGGCAGCATTTTTAACACTTAAATGATTTCAGTCAAATTGTATAATGTAAAGTATAATAACGGCCCGCCTTGGAGCGGTGTGTGTATTGCAGTCATTGTATATGTTTATATTGTATACATGTGGTAATGTTATCTGAATATATTAATGTTAATAATGTAGGAGCTGTGAGAATAATAGGTTAAAAGTTGCTAACAATGAGGTATCAATAAGCTAACCTTGAGCCAATAATGAATTTGAAAGTTTAACAATACTACTTGTACTTCTTGGAAGTAATAATGTAATTTTTGTGACAGTTTATAAAATAGGCAATCAACAACCAGAAAAAGCTTTAGTTAAATGAAGGTATTCTATTAAACTAGGATTAGCCAATCAGAAACAGAAATATAGCAAAATTTACAAATTTAAAGTTCAGTTGCTTGTAGACAGCGCTCATAACTGGACATGTTTGTTGTAGACAGTGTTCCTGACGTGAGATGCATCCTCGAGAAATTTAATACGTATTCGTGTGAGATGGAAATAGTTTATGTGTTAAAAAGTGCAAGTAATTAATTTAAAAAATCTCACAGCTCTATATATCAGTGAAGTGTTATTTAAATCGTGTCAAGCATTAATAAAAGGAGTGAAGTAAAATTATAATCTGTGTAAGCCTACATTTTTCAGTCGCACCACAACCCTGCAAAGAGAAACATGTCTCTAACAATAATACTGACACACATATATAATATTTAAAGATACAGTAAAATTAAAAAGTTAATATTTTTAAACTTTTTGGGGGGGCAAAGGCCACCGGAAAGTACATTTGGGGCGAAGGCTAACGGAAAGCGGGTACTATACGTGCGGTTGCAACGAACTTCAAGTTCGGCTCCCAACAGTTGAAACATAATACAACTCTTTCAATACTTCTACTTCAAGTCGGCTTTCCATACGTGAAGCAACAACCTTCTTCAATTTGACTGTGGCTGTTGCCTTTACAGTTATAACGAAATGTGTAATGTAGTTACTTCAACAAAGGTTTGTCTTATTTAAAATTAAGTAGATAGGAATGTAACGCTGTAAATGTGTTACAGCATGCAAATCTCTAACACAGATTCTACAGGGTGGACCATTTAATTTGAGGCTGTATAATATCTCCAAAATTAAGCATTGTAGAAAGGAATGTTGTAAATAAAGGTTTGTTTATGTCATAGGGGAAAGTAAATACCATTACTCGTGTTTTGTTTAGAGGACGTTATAATGGTCATTTTAGGGCCAATTTAAATTTTTTTGATTTCGTTTGTTGTTTTTTCGTTTGAAAATGTTTCAATAAAACCTTTGGATATATTTTATAATGAGGAATAAGGAAACAAAAACTAAAAATTTTGGTTCCCAATTTCGAAACGTAACTTGACCCTCAAATGACCATTCATGGATGCTCCAACCATTCATTGTGCTCTTCGTACACAGCCATTCAAACTTTCGTTGTTGTTTACGTTGGTGTAAGAACAACTGAAAAATGCTTTATACAAATGTTTATTTTTTCATGAGGAGTGAGAAAATAACATAAAAGATCTCTTGTGTCCTTCTCTAGTCTTGTAAAACTATTCTTACAAACGCTTATTCTCCACATGCTTCATGTTAATCGAGATATCGAGATGTTAATCTTATTGTTAATTTTCTTGAAGATGCAAGGGGAATTGGTAGGCTTTAAGCTATAGTCAAATATTTTAAGAGCTGGTTGCTATGTGGTGCATTCGATTCTATTTGCATGTCCAGGCCATAAAAAATGAATAACAAATTCCCAATTGAGAAAAAGTGAAAGTTTTGGAAAGTTCAAAAAGATAAGGTATATGTCGGAAATGATTCACTCTACAAAAAATGTATATGACATTAATTGTGTGTTTTAACGAGATCTACATTTTCTAAATAGTACAATGTTGTCTATCGCTTCCGGTTTACCAGTTATGAAAAAGCCATTCAGAAAGAAGAGGACTTTTGGGGACATTCCCAGAAAATTCAAGATATAAATTTTATTTGTGCATGAAGATATTTTAAATATATGATATTTTAATCAAAATTGTTGGAGCTATTTTTGAGAAAATTAAAATTTTCAAAAAATGTTCCATGCAAAGGGTAGTTTGTGGTGGGAGGAAAATTTTTCGTGTAGATACTGAACCTAAATACCAAGTTGTTTAGTCATGCTGTTCACAGACACACTCAGACCTTCTTTAAAAATGATTTTTTTTTATTATGGAGGCCTCAAAACATGTTTTTCCGGAGAAATCTTGGTATCGAATTTTGGGTGGAATGCAATACTTCTCCTACTTACTATATGTAGTAGAGAAAGTAAAAAGGTATCATTCATACTTAGAAAACAATTAATTTACCCTAAAATGGCCATCACAACCTCCTCAAAACAAAGCATGGCTTATAGTATTTACTTTTCCGCATAATATCAAGCAACGTTTATTCAAGACATTTCTTTCTACAACTTAGTTTTGAAGATCTTGTACAGTCTCAACTTAAATGGACCACCCCGTATAGATAAAAACCATGCATATATCAGATTTAACATATGCGAGTTAGGGCATTGTATCTTCCCATAACAGCACAGAGATGTCCACTGTATCTATAGAATATTGATAGTAATGCAAATTACTGTTGTGAAGATAATACTTTATATTTTATGTATTGAAATGAAGGTAAATGTGACTATAACAAATGAATCCTGAGTTCTGTAAGGTATGCAGATCAAGTAAATTATAGTAAGATTTTGGCCAAGCTGAACTGTATATATCTAAAGTCAATAGATCAGGCTCCAGATGCATGAAGCTGTAATTCGCCCGAGTTACCTGTCGGGTTAAGATGACCACGAAATGGAGGTCCTCACATCAAAGTGACGCCCATCATCCGTGAAACAGCTGCTGCCTCAAAGTGAATCAGATTCCTAATCTCTGGCTGGATCAACCTCAAAACAAAACAATTACACCAGGTGAATTTCACTAAAGGAATTGTTCAGCTCTGATTTAGACATCAATCGTAGGACTTCCTAAAGGTTATAAACAAAGTAGGAACAAAATTAAGCCACAACAAACAACAGAAAGCATCTTGTGTATTGTATTAGTATAGGTTTCTCTACTCACTCTTCTACAAACCATTGTTACAAGAGCTTCTTGTTCTATTTATCGCTTTGTTGTTAGTTTAAATATACTTTAAATTCACATTTACATACTTCGTTGTACGAAATGGTACGTAAAGCGATACTCAGAATTTTCAAGAGCAGTAGCTGTATGATGGCTTTGAATTCCATGTTTTTTGCATGAACAAGGAGAAAAAGAATGACTTATCATTGAAAAAAATCTAATGTGTGGCACTCACATGATTTTCTCTGTTTAAATCTCTGAATCTTATTGCCGATTTTTTTGCAGGTGCAAGGGGAATAAGGTAGGCTTGTCGCGGTAATCTGGCTCGTGTTATCCTATTTGATGGCCGCCTCTTATTGTTTTATTATATTTAAATTTGGGTTCTTTGTCCTCCCGCTAGCTATTATTACTTAGTCGAGCAAGTATCTCTGAGCAAGGCGTGTAAACGGAAAGGAGTTGTTACTAAAGGATAACACTGATAAAATAATTGTTTCTACACTTTTATTGCCGTTACACTTAATTAATAATTCACATATTTAATCTTTATACACGCCTGACTGAAACTGTGATATTTCCTAATGTAACTACTGTCGTATTAGTTTTGTAAGTAACTTTACGACGTGTACCTCGCGAGAGATTCTTCCAAACTGTATGACGTGCACCTCACGAGAGATTCCAGAACTGCGTGACACATGCTTATGGCTCGAGAATATATACTCCCTCTCCTCGAATTGCCTAAACATTATAATAGAGCAGCTATTGGTTACCAGATCGCGCCAACATTAGCGTCTGTTTTGTCAGCCAGTCACTACTGCTAAAATATATACTCCAGGGAAGACATTCCCTCCATTTCTAAAGAAAGGCATGCTACCCTGACGTCATTTGTTTGTCTCTTCTTAGTGATAAACAACACCCCCTCGGTTTATTGTTACCCACTTCTATTGTCAGTTTCAGTGAGGCCGTGTAAACTTATTTTCTAACAATACTTATGGCTAACAAACATCTAAAATCCTGTACATACAATAATATTAATTTACACTACAATCACTCTGGTATTGCAGTGTTGTGATATAAAATATTGCCTCAAGCTTTAAGCGATAGTCAAATCTTTTAAGAGCTGATTGGCATGTGGAGAAATTCATTCTCTTTGTAACTCCAGGACATAAAAAAGGAATAATAAATTCCCATTTAAAAAAGTATAAGTTTTGGAAAATTAAAAAATAACAAGGAATATCTCGGAAGTGCTTCACTCCACACACCAAATCAAGAAAATCCCTCCACCCCAGATTACCCTTTACATGGAGCATTTTTCGAAAATCTTAATTTCCTCAATAATGGCTTTAACGATTTTGATTAAAATATCATATGTTTAAGATATTTTCTTGACAAATGAAATGTATATCTCGAATTTTCTGGGAATGTCTCCAAAAGTATTCTTCATTGTGAACGACTGTTGCGTAAACGGTAAACCATAAGAGATAGACACAATTTTACTACACATAAATGTAGATTGCGTTAAAATACACAATTTATGTCATTTAGATTTTTTTTGTTGAGTGAACCATTTTCAAGATATTGCTTGTTATTCCCTTAAATTTCCCAATACTTATACCTTTTCTCAAATGGAAATTCGTTATTCATTTTTTTTGTCCTGGTAATGCTAACAGAATGGAATACCTCACATAGCAAACTGCTCTTAAAATATTTGACTATGGCTTAAAGCATACCAATTCCCCTTGCATCTACAAGAAAATTAGCAATAAGATTAACATCTCGATATCTCGATTAACATGAAGCGTATCGAGAATAAGCTTTTGTAAAAATACTTTTTACAATAGTAGAGAAAGTCATATGAGTATAACACATCAGATGTTTTCTAAAAATGTTTTTGGGAAGGTTCATGAGGCCTCAAACTATATATTTCAGGTGAAATCTTAACATCGAATTCTTGGGCGGAATACAATACTCTGTCAGCGGTTCCTCCATGTTAGGACCCTACTAAGGTAGTGATGATGGGCCGTTGCGGGATGGTGGATGCTGTATTACGTACCTGTAAGTCGTCCTGATGCCCGTACCTTTGTGATGTATCACGACGTTCTCGTAGACTGGAATCTGATGATTGTATATCTGTATTCTTGTGTGTGTGTGTGTGTGTGTGTGTGTGTGTGTGTGTGTGTGTGTTAGTATGTTGTAATTATTATTTTGTAATTGTGTCACGGCTGCTGTATTTGTGTCGGAGAGCACTTGTGTTTTATCAGGGCTGGGTATGGAGTATGTTAAAATATTTTTGCATACACGTACTCTGTTTAACTATTTGAGTTTTATTTTAGATAAACCACATGTAGATATTCACAAATCATCTTAAATCGCCATCGTCATTTTAAAATATGTATAACTGGCAGACTTTAAATACGTAGTTTTTAGCGTCTATGGAATGACGAGTTTAACATGGATTTCCTGCTCGAAGTCTGACAAGCTTCTGTTAGCGTTCCCTCTAACCGTTTTCTTAGCGTACGTATTTGAATTATAGACATGTATTAATGTGCCTGATGGGTACTCCTACCCAACAACATTCAATAACATTTATGTTACATATGATATGTTTACAGACTTCTATTGTCTTAATTTACGAATCCAAGGTAGTTAAATGTTTACTAGATGCTGCTACATTTCTCGTAATTTGAGGCAATATTTTTAACACTTGAATGATTTCAGTCTAATTATATAATATATAATTCAATAACATCCCGCCTTAAAGCAATATTTGTATGTATCAATATATAAAAGGTGTATATTACAGTCATTGTAAATGTTTATATTATTTTATAAATGTTCATTAATTTTATGTGAATGTATTACGTAATGTAATAATGTAGGAGCTGTGAGAATAAAAGGCTAAAAGTTGCTAACAATCAGGTACCAATGAGGTAACCTTGAGGCAATAATGAATTTGAAAGTTTAAATGCTACTAGTCGTTATTGCCGCAACAGTAATGTAAATTTTAAACCAGTTTAATAAATAGCCAATTAACAACCAGAAAAAGCTTTACTTAAGTGAATGTATTCTATTGGAGTAGGATTAGTCAATCAGAGACTTGAAATACAGAAATTTACAAATTTAGGCGGTAGAAATCAATTCAGTTGCTTGTAGACAGCGCTCATAACTGGATGCGTTGCTTGCAGACAGTGTTCCTAACCGGACGCAAGATGCGTCCTCGAGAAGTATAATACGTATTCAGTGTGAGATAAAAATAGTTTACGTATTAAAAAAGTGCAAGTAATTAATTTAAAAAATCTCACAGCTCTCTCTATATCAGTGAAGTGTTATTTAAATCGTGTCAAGCATTAATAAAAGGAGTGAAGTAATATAATTTGTGTAAGCCTACATTCTTCAGTTGCACAACTCTGCAAAGAGAAACATGTCTCTAACAATATTGACGCAGCCGAGGCAAACATAAATGTATAATATTTAAAGAAACAGTCAAATTACAAAGCTAATATTTTTAAACATTTTTGTGGGTGGGGGCAAAGGCCACCGGAAAGTACATTTGGGGCGAAGGCTACCGGAAATCGGATACTATACCTGCGGTTACAAAGAACTTCAAGTTCGGCTCCCAATATTTGAAATATAATGCAACTCTTTAATGCAACCTACTTCAAATTGACGCCCAAAACGTGGGACAAATAACGTAAAGATACTATCGACTTCAAATTGGCTCCCAAAACGTGGAGCAAATACAACGTATAAATAACAATAAAACAAAATAACGTAAAGATACTATCTACTTCAAATTTTTATTATAGGTTGTATAGCTAACAATGGCCTTTCCCTCTCATTTTGTATTCTATATGTTATAACGTTATATAGTTGTTCTCTACCATGTATACATTATGAATATATGTGTCTTTAGCATCCTCTTAATTGTTATACGTACAATATTAGCCAATAAAATACATAACACGTAATACTTAGAACAAAAAATATAAGCAAAGAAAGTATTAGTTGATGCTGAGAAGCTGTGAATTAGATATCTTATTACACTAATGAGTTATCGGATTAGTTTTTCCGTGGCTAGTACTGTATGTTGTTTCAACTTAGAGAAAATCAAAATGTTTGAAATATAATTATTGTAGCTACAGTTATAAAATATATATTAAAATAAAGAAGAATTTCAAATTAAGAGAACTGCAAAAAAACTTAAAACCTCATTTTTTTCAATTTTTGCTATTTAGTCTCCCTTTAACTGCGATAATTCTTCCACCGCCCTTACTGTCGGTAACGGCTGGTGCCTTTTCAAAGGATTTACTGCCAGTTTTCCGTGAAAAATATTTCTCTCTTTAAAGGTTTATAGTTTTTCTGGGACCATATCGTGCTCGTAATCTTATCGACATGTTTCATGTTTCTACACTTTGTCATGATACCCAGAACCTTAGCGACATGCCATCTTGACCCGTTTTAGAACACGTAACATTCAGATACTTCTGTACCAAGAAACTCTTACACCTGGCGCCAAGGAGTTCGACAGATCCTTGTGATCGCGTGACTTGCGGCGCTAGTACTTCCGACTGTCGACCCACAAGGACCCTGTCATGAAAAAGAAGCGGTGTGTCTACCTGACGTTACCGAGATAGGTACAGTACATAAGGTTCATAACGGGATGTTAAAACAAAAACTCGTCGCTACCAAGGTAACTCTTTTGTTCTTATCTCTCATTAAGCAATCTTCATATTTAAAATTCACTGTATGCACGATGCATATCCCGTGGACAGTTTAAGTTGGAGTGTACAGTATCTCCAAAACCTAAGCGTTGTAGAAAGAAATGTCTTTAATTGAAGTTGCTTGATATTATGGGGGAAAGTAAATGCCATTAGTCGTGTTTTATTTGGCGGACGTTATGATGGCCATTTTAGGGTCAACTTAATTTTTTAAATGGGAACATACCTTTTTATGTTGTTTTCTTTCTCCTCATAAAAAGGATAAATAGCATGTATATAAAGCACTTTGCACTTGTTGTTATACCAACTTAAATAACAACGAAAATTCTGAACGGCTGTGTACGAAGGGTGCAATGGTTAGTTGGATAATCCATGGTTGCTCATTTGAGGGTCAAGTTACGTTTCGTAATTGAGAACCAACATTTTTTACTTTATTTCCTTATTCCTCATCTGAAAATAAACAGTTATATATAAACAATTTTCTAATCAGAAAAGAACATAAAAAATGTAAGTTACCATTTAAAAAATCGTCATAACGTCCTCCAAACCAAACACGACTAGCGGAATTGTCCTATAATAATAAACAACTTTTATTAAAGACTGAGGCAGTATTTTTATTCCTTAACTGCTATCAATTTAATTATACAATACAAAAACCATAGTCCGCCTATAAGCGATCAGTAATTGCTATAAACTGTATGTTACAGCCACTGTATTATCTGCATTTATTGCATATATGTGTAAAACATTATGTAAATGTATTTCTTAGTTTAGAAACATAGGAGCTGTGAGGGTGGAAGTAAACTTTGTTTTGTAGCAAACAGTGCTATAAAGTGGAAAGCATAGAGTGGCTAACAATAAGTTGTAACTTGGCAGTACAATAAGTTAGAAAGCTAAGGAAGGATACCAACAGTCGATGGAAGGATACTGATGTAACGTCAAAAAGTTTGTCAATAGTCACGTCGTGAAACCAATGAAAGTCAAACCAAAAATGTTCTCCTAGAGTAGGCTTAGCCAATCAGAAATTAAAACATTAAATTTAAAACTGGTAGCTGTGGACGCTAAGAGGAGCGCACCCAAGCCAAATCAGTTCAGTAGATAAACATCAGTTTGTGCAGATGTGAAATATTAGTGCAATGCGGAGAAGAAAAGTTTTGACCCGTAAAAAATGTAGTTAGGAACAGATAATTACTACAACCGTAACATACATTTCATTATATATTTCCAGGGATATATATTGTGATCTATAATTTTAACGCGAATAAAGAACTTAAGAAGTCCTGTAAACTGCAGTTCGTTAGCACACATAAGAGCTTAATATCTTACAGCTCCATACGTAAATACTTCAGTAGTTTGTTATTATTCGATATATTATTCAACATCCTTCAATAATTAATAAAGAAGTGAGAATTTAAACTATAGCTTGTGTAAAGCGTGTGAAACTATTCTACAGCCTTACCACACTTGTTAAGAGAAACTTGCTCTACCAGATATAACCTATGCAGCCGAGACATAATTTTAAATTAAATCATAATTAATTAAAAATCCCAACTCACTACATATAAATTTTATTACAAACATACACGCATACGAGACACTACCGCAAGACATGTATTTCTACAACGCTTAGTTTTAGAGATTGAGGCAGTATTTTTAACATTTATATGATTTCAGTCAAATTATATAAATATAAATTAGTAGAATAAGAATGCCGATTTGAGCACACAGAGAGATGCCGAAAAACTGATAAGCTTGTTTGTTCTATGCCGGCAAGCCACGCCCCCTCTTTGTGTGCTACTATTTGCCGCCCTGGTCGCGTGCCGCTAGCTCCGCCCCCTTCCCTTTGTGTGCTGATCTAATGCCGACAGGTTCTGTGCCGGCAGGTCCTCCCCCCTACCCCTGTGGTCACGTGCCGATGACCCGTCCCCCTCCCTCCCCCATACACGTACCCTCCCTCCCCTTTGTGTTCTGGTTGGTTCCCTGTGGATAGGTGGGAGAGTGTGTATTGATCCTATACGTCGGTCGCGTACCTTCCCTAGGTCTAAATCCCTGCCGTGTGATTGGCTTGGGGTAGGGGATGTGCCGCTCGGGTGATGGGGTATAAGGGAATGGGGTTCTCGGTGCGTGACGTTGGCTTGGAAATCCACCCTGGCGATGTGGGAATGCGATTCTCGATGCCTGCCGCACATCGGCAAATCGTTTGAGTACATAATTGCGTCAATCAATTAGGTAATGTGTGTTATTGAAAAAAGAATCGTCATCATATTACTACTAATGCAATTAAACGCTATTCTTCGAGCAATTAAGTATTTTTGATTGAATCGCGCACACCTGTCCCTAAACCGTCATTTATAACCTACTATTGTCAATAAATTACACGTCTAATGAAACAAGGCTAGTCTGTCGATGAAAACAATTAAGTATTTTTGAATGATTAATTGACTCGCACGCAACTGTTCGTTATCGTATATGTGTGGTAGCATGTGTATAATTATTACGAGTAATAACATTTATTTAATTCTACTTTTGAGGGAAAATATATTTTGGATTTATAAGAATATTACAACACTTAGATGAAAGGACAGACTTGACGTAACACTCGTTATCGCGTGATAATTGCGGTGGAACACCGACCGCAACATTCCGCTGCGAGACGTTTCACTGGAATGACTGGCTCACGGTGCTTTCAAGGGACAAGTCGACTAGCGCACCCCCTCCACTCACGCTTCAGCTCGCTACCTACACTAGCGCGCCAAGTGGTAATATGAGTGAAACTCCTGCGAGTGTTCCCTCACAGCGCCCCTGGTGGTCATACCCGAAAGTTGTGAATTCACCATATTTAAACTCATTATGGGTGCAAGACGGCCATCTTAACTCTATATAATTCTGCGAAATATGATTCCGGAAAAAAAATAAAGGTGAATTAACATGCGAGGTGCGTTCATGTTGGCTCCGGAGGAATTGATTATGAAATAAATAAAAAATAAATAAGACTCTCGCTGATCGATGAATACAATTAAATATTTTTATTAAATAATGTAATTGACTCGCGCTCCTAGAGATATCTCACCCAATTATTCATCTACCATGAATATCTCACTTCTAATGAAACGACGCAGTCTATCGATTAAAAACAATTAAGTTTTTTTTTATTGATTAATGTAATTGACTCGCGCGCAACTGTTCGTTATCGTATATGCGCGATTATTACGCGTATATAACTATTACGGCTAATAACGTGTGTTTAATTCTTCTTTTGAATTGAGGGTTTATAAAAAATATTACATTGCTTAGATGCATTAAAAAGCAACTTAAAGCGAAATTGCAAATAGCTTGCATGAGACGTTAACACGAGAACCCTTTACGAAAAAACAAGACGCAATGTGACAGCAATGCCCCGTCCATCAGGAGAAGCGGTTAAACCAGGACGCTTGGGTTTTCCCCCAGTACCTGCTCTTAATGGCTAGGGGTATCCAACACATCGGAGTACGCTTCAACTGATGTTAAAAATAAAAGCCCGCTATGTCTCTTCTCACACGAGAGAAGTAATAATTACAATTCAAAACAGGCGTACTTGTAAGTAACACGCACGAAGACTTCAAATATAAATTTTATATTCGTTTTAAATGTTCTTTCTAAAGACGTAGCGAACTTTGAGAAATTCAACGAATTATTCACTTGCGTACACTGCTTGAAAGAAATATGGTGTACACCCCTGAAGAATGCGTATGTAGACACATTAGCAGACGACAGTCTCTTCCGCAGCATTAATTATCTTCAGACGAAGGTAAAACCAAGGTCTTGTATAGAGCTCTTAGTGAACAATAACTGTCGTTTCCAGTTGATTAAACAGCCTAAGTGCTCTGAAAAACCACAGACCCTCGGGGTAAATAACTATTAGCGACACAAAAGATTTTCTTAAGAGCTTCCCCTGTGCAGAAATTCCATCATAGACAGTGGAAAACCAAGTCTAGACATGTTTTAAGCTTACCACAAAAATGTTTTCCCGATAATTAATATAATTCTACATGAAGAATATTAATGATTAAGTTTTCAATTAAACGTATACTGTATAGATTCTGTACTTAAACATTCGATTGTATCTTTGTCATTATTTAAATACTCGCATACAAGAAATGCAAACATGATATCAAAAAATTAAACTGATTTTTTTCGGAATGTTAAACAAAGAAATATGATTTGGCGAGAGTAATATGAAGAATAAAAAGTATTCAGAATGATAGATATTACATACGTTATTAAAAATAAATAAGGCTCTCGCTGATCGATGAAAACAATTAAATATTTTTTTTTAATTAATTGTATATGAATTGACTTGCGCATTTGCTTGCTGTCGTATGTGCATGATTATTACGACTAATAGCATTTGTTTAATTCTAAATAATGAAATATGGAGCCTTGCCTAAACAATCCTCGTTACTCTTAATTTATTCCATTTTTAAAAAGACTGGGCTTAGTAAACATAGGACGAGTACGATTTTAAATGCCCCGTCCATTCGAGAGATATTTTTTCGAATACTCCAACATGTTAATATAAACAAACACACACAAATTCATTTCAAGTAATCTAACGATATTGAATAAAATATTAAATGTTTAAGATATTGTAATGAGAAATGAAATGTATATCTCGAATTTTCTGGGCCGCAGGCTGCAGGAGCGCCCATCAAATACCGTAATGATTCAGACACCCGAACACCCGAATGGTAAGCATTCTTCAGAGTTTTTAAATAAGTAATGTAACAATTCATATTAACTTCTTGTTCATATTCTTTATTATTATTTCCAGGAAGTGAACTTTATTTTGGTATCGACCATCCATCGAGCGCTGCACAGGCACCGCCAGGCTTCCAAACATTCCTGGTACCAAATCATTATGGAGGTGGCTCTGCCTCCGTACATGCAGCAACACTCGTAAGGTGAGAATTTACAGACGGGTGTTTGAGCAGTTGTAACTAAAAATTACATAATAGTAGACTTACAATGTCGATTCTGGCACACAAAGGCATGCCTACGACAGCATAGAGTTACGGATTGTATAAGGAGAAAAGGATATATTTAAGGGGAGTTTCTCACCCATATGCAGTCACATAACTCTACCGATCTCCCAGAATGCTATGTATTTTTAACGCAGGTGTTTAAAACATGTATTTTTTTTCACGTATAGAGTGTAGATTCTTTAGAACTCTATACTTAAACATGCTATACTATCATTATTATTTATTTTTTCCAGGAAATGGACTTTATTTCGGAGGCGGCATCGCTCAACAGGCGACCGCTGCACCGGTACCATCAGGCTTCGCGACCGTTGCACCAGCAGGCTTCGCGACCGCTGCACCGCGACCCCCAGGCTTCCAGACCTACCTGGTACCAAATCAGCAGGGATGGGGCCCTGCCCCATACATGCAGCAAGCACCGAACGGTAAGAATTTTTTCAATATTTTACGAAGTTCTTTTACACATTCTATATTATTATTAATATTGTTATTATTTTCAGGAAGTGGACTTTATTTCGGAGGCGGGTTTTTCTGGGAATGTCTCCAAAAGTATTCTTCATTCTGAACGACTTTTGCAAAATTGATAAACCATAAGAGATAGACAAAATTTTACTACACAAAAAATGGAGATCGCGTTAAAATACATAATTTATATCATAGACATTCTTGTTGTTGAGTAAATCGTTTTCGAGATATTGCTTGTTATTCCCTTTAAAATTTTCCAATACTTATACTTTTTCTCAAATTCATTATTCTTGTTTTATGTTCTCGATATGCAAAGAGAATGGAATGCACCACATAGCAACCAGCGTTAAAATATTTGACTATCGCTTAAAACCTACCATATTCACCTTGTATCGACATGAAAATTACCAATAACATTGACATCTCGATATCTCGATTAACATGAAGCATACAGGGAATAAGTGCTTGTAAAAATAGTTTGTACAAGAGTAGAGAAAGTCATGTGAGTGTATCACATCAGATTTTTTGATATTGGTTTAAATTTTCAAATACTTTTAACTTTTCTCAAGCGGTAACTCGCTATTCGTTTTTCCCGTGGTAATGCATAGAGAATAGAATTCTAAAGCCATCACATAGCATCAGACGTTTTTTAAAAATCTGTAACGTGTCTATTCACAAGCGAAAGGTTGCTGGTTCGAGGAAAATTATATCTACAGAAACAATACATTATTTTCGCTCTGTGATTAATTTGGTAATGTAACAATAATTAACAATGAATTTTTAGCGGTAAATGTAAAAAATAAAATATATTTTTTATTTCCTAGCGTCATACTCAGAAGCATTCCCCTTAAGGAACGCTGGCGTGAGCGATGGTTTCCCTCCCATAACAGGTTTAGACTTGCTTACGAAATGTCCCTGTGCGAGGCTAGCATTTCCCTCTCCTTCTCGAATTTTTGGAGTAGCCAATCAAAATTGCTGTATTATATATCTTAAACTTTCACTCATACATTTTTTATATCGCAAAAGAACACTATAGAAAGGCTGCTTCATCGGGAATTCTCACAGTTTCTCCGTTGAAATCAACGAGCTAAGATCTCTGCAAACTTTTCTCATTCAAAGAGAAATTTCAACGAACATGATGTCTGGTAAGTTGTAACAAAACACATCATTTACTTTAAAAGTTAAATTATTACTCTGTACATTTAACTTATATTCGCGTTCTTGTTTTTAATGCATGGCATTTATATGCGAATAGCTGAGTATTCTAAAAGTTAATAGCTAGACAAGTGAATTTTCTGAAATGTGAACAGTTTGGTTAAGTATTCATTTTAGGCAAGCTTATTCTACATTTAATAGCTAACTGCGCGAATTCTCAAAATGGGAACAATTTAGTTAAGTATTCACCTTGTTGAGTAATTATTATTCCAGATATTTAAATACAGGATTTCACAGAGTGAATTATATTCCTTTTTGGAGAAAATACAATTATTTGAATACCTTATTAACGTTTTTGCTTTAGAATATTACAAAAAGTCTGTTGCGCGAATCATTCGCTCTAACAAAGTAAATATCTACATTATATTAAAACATTTAAATTGAAAAATACAGTACTTAATGAACTTCATTAGTGAATCAGAACCTCAATTATATTTACACATATTATCATTTTCAGAAAAAAGTTAATAAGTTTGTAACTTTCAAATAAATGAAATTTTGTTATGCAACACATTCACTAATAAAGAATATGTTTTTTTCTCTTCCTAATGCAGAAAGTTTGACATCTCAACTTAACACCTTGGCTGAGGGTAGCATTTACCCAGCCGTTCAAAGACTACAAGATCTTCAGCCAGAGGAGCCTTATAATATAAAATCCTTAAGAAAAATTGATACTCGATACGGTGCTAGAGTCGTTGCACTTTTAGAGAATAAGCAAGTGTTTCTCCCGACAAGATATTCAACCCTAACAAGCCAACAGTTGGAGGAAATGCCTGGGAAGTTTCAAATGGTATATCATGGAGTAGTACAAGCCGGCAAGTTTAAGACATGTAAATTGTCTTTTCTTCCTATTAAGGTTTGTAGAAATAATTCAGCTATCCTTTCAAAGCTTCATTTAGAGTTACATTCGTTGAGTTTATAAATTCGCACTTCAGTAGGATAACATTTGTCTAAAGTATACATCAATATGTAAAAAAATAACGTCCAGGATGTAGTCTGAGCGAGGATCTGCAGAAAGAAGTTTAATAGTCTATTCACTGATTCTTTACCTCAAAGCAGATACCTACAGCAAGTTTCAAATAATTTCCAGCAGGATAGCAGTTGTCAAAAGCATGCATCACTGTATTAAAAAAATATGTGTAAATAATGTCTAGATTGTACTCTGTGTGATTTCGTGCAGAAAGAACTTTAATACCCCTTGCAGTGATTCTCCGCATCGAAGTATATACCTAAAAGAAGTTGCAAATAATGTGAATGTGTGTTACAGGAATGCCCAGCTGAATGTAAATGAAGAGGAAGAACGAGATAGCTTAAAACATCATAAACAGAAATGTGATAGGAACATTCTCAACACCTCCCAGTAACCTCAATCAATGAAGAATTGCACCAGCGCGGAACATACATGGAAAAAACATCCGCGTGTGTGGAATATAACAATAATATATATATATATATCAATTATGTACTCATTATTACTGCTATACCAGCCTATACCATTGATTTCATAAATAATTTCATAATTGTTTAAGGAGAATGCCTATCTTAAAAACATTGATGCTACATGAAATCTAAACAAAAGGATTATTGAACTATTACTGAAAGAGACTTGAATAAATGGGAATCTAGAAGCCAGAACCATCTTAATATTGGGGTGTATGATATGAGGTGTATAAAAAGATTAATAAAAAATGAGGTCTATGTAATATAAACAACATTTATTTTTATAAACATTTTCCTATTACATTCCTATACAAAAAACATACATATTTCCTAAAGACAAAGGTGATAGTCTAGACATTCTAAAACACTCAGTTATATAACCATATACATCACACAGAAAGAGACCTGCATTATCCATAAAAAACTAAACATCTCAAGAATATCTGGATGATGTATTTTATAAGTACAAGGTTTTGATATTTCAAAGTTCCTGTTAACCATGACTGTAATTGATTAACACAATTTCTGGATCCTGTCATGCTATAACTTTAGAAGCTTTCAGCTTACTTATAATCTCCTCAATCTCTTGTGTGTGACTATTATTACCAGCATTCCTCGATGCAATTAGTAACCTCAATATATTTACTAGTCTATTTGGATTTTCAAGCGTAGATATCACTGAATCATCATCATATGAAGATTTCATATTCTCGCGACTCCCGCTGTATCCAGATTTTTCACCATCAGTAGTCTCCAGTGAAGGACAGAGGCTTGATCCGGTATAACATCCCCCTCTATACATCTTCGGATCTTCGAGTGTAGGAGAGAGAGTCGATCCAGTATAACATGTTGCTCTATGAAGCTTAAATCTTGACAAAGAACGATTCTTAAAAATCCGCTCGCATATACAGCATCTAATGACGTGTTTTCCTCCCTGTGTAATGTATGAAAAATTGAGTTTCTCATCCGCTAGTTGCACAGATTTTCTCCGGCAGGAGTTCATGCTAAAACTAAAAGAAATTAAATGAATACGGGAATGCTAACGCTCGAAGGAATTAAAAGCGAATGAATGAATTCATAACACGTAGCTATGTATATATCCAGTGTGAGGACGCCGGAGGGAATCGCAATCTTCGCATAGCAGCGGGAAAGGATGCTCTCTGGAAACATTTGTGGAGAAGGAGGCTCTCAACAGAACATGGCGAATGCGAGCATGGAAAAAGGATGCTCTCTGGGAACATTCGTGGAAAAAGGATGCTCACAACAGAACATAACGAGTGCGAGCATGGAAAAAGGATGCTCTCTGGAAACATTGGTGGAGAAGGAGGCTCTCAACAGAACATGGCGAATGCGAGCATGGAAAAAGGATGCTCTCTGGAAACATTCGTGGAAAAGGATGCTCTCAAGGATTGCGCTATGTACCTGACCAGTTTTTTACATAGCGTGATTCCATTGTTACATAGCGTGATTCCTTTGTTACATAGCGCGATTCCTTTGTTACATAGCGCGATTCCTTTGTTACATAGCGTGATTCCTTTGTTACATAGCGTGATACCCTTGTTATATAGACTGATCAGTTTGTTACATAGCGTGATTTCTTTGTTACATGGCGTGATTCCTTTGTTACATAGCGTGATTCCTTTGTTACATAACGTGATTCCTTTGTTACATAGCGTGATTCCTTTGTTACATAGCGTGATTCCTTTGTTACATAGCGTCATTCCTTTGTTACATAGCGTGATCAGTTTGTTACATAGCGTGTGAGCTTGTTACATAGCGCGATTCCTTTGTTACATAGCCTGATCAGTTTGTTACATAGCGTGATGAGCTTGTTACATAGCGTGATGAGCTTGTTACATAGCGTGATTCCTTTGTTACATAGCGTGATTCCTTTTTTACATAGTGTGATTCCTTTGTTACATAGCGTGATTCCTTTGTTACATAGCGCGATTCCTTTGTTACATAGCATGATTCCTTTGTTACATAGCGCGATTCCTTTGTTACATAGCGCGATTCCTTTGTTACATAGCGTGATTCCTTTGTTTCATAGCGTGATTCCTTTGTTACATAGCGTGAATCCTTTGTTACATAGACTGATGAGTTTGTTACATAGCGTGATTTCTTTGTTACATAGCGTGATGAGCTTGTTACATAGCGTGATTCCTTTGTTACATAGCGTGATTCCTTTGCTACATACCGTGATTCCTTTGTTACATAGCGTGATTCCTTTGTTACATAGCGCAATTCCTTTGTTACATAGCGTGATTCCTTTGTTACATAGCGTGATTCCTTTGTTACATAGCGTGCTTCCTTTGTTACATAGCGTGATTCCTTTGTTACATAGCGTGATTCCTTTGTTACATAGCGCGATTCCTTTGCTACATAGCGTGTTCAGTTTGTTACATAGCGTGATGAGCTTGTTAAATAGCGCGATTCCTTTGTTACATAGCCTGATCAGTTTGTTACATAGCGTAATTCCTTTGTTACATGGCGTGATCCCTTTGTTACATAGCGTGATGAGCTTGTTACATAGCGTGATTCCTTTGTTACATAGCGTGATTCCTTTGTTACATAGCGTGATTCCTTTGTTACATACCGTGATTCCATTGTTACATAGAGCGATTCCTTTGTTACATAGCGTGATTCCTTTGTTACATAGCGTGATTCCTTTGTTACATAGCGCGATCAGTTTGTTACATAGCGTGTGAGCTTGTTACATAGCGCGATTCCTTTGTTACATAGCCTGATCAGTTTGTTACATAGCGTGATGAGCTTGTTACATAGCGTGATGAGCTTGTTACATAGCGTGATTCCTTTGTTACATAGCGTGATTCCTTTTTTACATAGCGTGATTCCTTTGTTACATAGCGTGATTCCTTTGTTACATAGCGCGATTCCTTTGTTACATAGCATGATTCCTTTGTTACATAGCGCGATTCCTTTGTTACATAGCGCGATTCCTTTGTTGCATAGCGTGATTCGTTTGTTACATAGCGTGATTCCTTTGTTACATACCGTGATTCCTTTGTTACATAGCGTGATTCCTTTGTTACATAGCGCAATTCCTTTGTTACATAGCGTGATTCCTTTGTTACATAGCGTGATTCCTTTGTTACATAGCGTGCTTCCTTTGTTACATAGCGTGATTCCTTTGTTACATAGCGTGATTCCTTTGTTTCATAGCGCGATTCCTTTGCTACATAGCGTGTTCAGTTTGTTACATAGCGTGATGAGCTTGTTAAATAGCGCGATTCCTTTGTTACATAGCCTGATCAGTTTGTTACATAGCGTAATTCCTTTGTTACATGGCGTGATCCCTTTGTTACATAGCGTGATGAGCTTGTTACATAGCGTGATTCCTTTGTTACATAGCGTGATTCCTTTGTTACATAGCGTGATTCCTTTGTTACATACCGTGATTCCTTTGTTACATAGAGCGATTCCTTTGTTACATAGCGTGATTCCTTTGTTACATAGCGTGATTCCTTTGTTACATAGCGTGTTCAGTTTGTTACATAGCGTGATGAGCTTGTTACATAGCGCGATTCCTTTGTTACATAGCCTGATCAGTTTGTTACCTAGCGTGATTCCTTTGTTACATGGCGTGATCCCTTTGTTACATAGCGTGATGAGCTTGTTACATAGCGTGATTCCTTTGTTACATATCGTGATTCCTTTGTTACATACCGTGATTTCTTTGTTACATAGCGCGATTCCTTTGTTACACAGCGTGATTCCTTTGTTACATGCCGTGAATCCTTTGTTACATAGCGCGATTCCTTTGTTACATAGCGTGATTCCTTTGTTACATAGCGTGATTCCTTTGTTCCATAGCGTGATCCCTTTGTTACATAGCGTGATGAGCTTGTTACATATCGTGATTCCTTTGTTACATAGCGTGATTCCTTTGTTACATAGCGTGATTCCTTTGTTACATGGCGTGATCCCTTTGTTACATAGCGTGATTCCTTTGTTACATAGCGTGATTCCTTTGTTACATACTGTGATTCCTTTGTTACATAGCGTGATTCCTTTGTTAAATAGAGTGATTCCTTTGTTACATAGCATGATTCCTTTGTTACATGGCGTGATTCCTTTGTTACATAGCGTGATCAGTTTGTTACATAGCGTGATTCCTTTGTTACATAGCGTAATTCTTTTGTTACATAGCGTGATTCCTTTGTTACATACCGTGATTCCTTTGTTACATAGCGTGATTCCTTTGTTACATAGCGTGATTCCTTTGTTACATAGCGTGATTCCTTTGTTACATAGCGTGATTCCTTTGTTACATAGAGTGATTCCTTTGTTACATAGCGTGATTCCTTTATTACATAGAGTGATTTCTTTGTTACTAGCGTGATTCCTTTGTTACATAGCATGATTCCTTTGTTACATTGCGCGATTCCTTTGTTACATAGCGCGATTCCTTTGTTACATAGCGTGTTCAGTTTGTTACATAGCGTGTTCAGTTTGTTACATAGCGTGGTGAGCTTGTTACATAGCGCGATTCCTTTGTTACATAGCATGATCAGTTTGTTACATAGCGTGATTCCTTTGTTACATGGCGTGATCACTTTGTTACATAGCGTGATGAGCTTGTTACATAGCGTGATTCCTTTGTTACATAGCGTGATTCCTTTGTTACATACCGTGATTCCTTTGTTACATAGCGCGATTCCTTTGTTACATAGCGCGATTCCTTTATTACATAGCGTGATTCCTTTGTTACATACCGTGATTCCTTTGTTACATAGCGCGATTCCTTTGTTACATAGCGTGATTCCTTTGTTACATAGCGTGATTCCTTTGTTACATAGCGTGATCCCTTTGTTACATAGCGTGATGAGCTTGTTACATATCGTGATTCCTTTGTTACATAGCGTGATTCCTTTGTTACATAGCGTGATTCCTTTGTTACATGGCGTGATCCCTTTGTTACATAGCGTGATGAGCTTGTTACATAGCGTGATTCCTTTGTTACATAGCGTGATTCCTTTGTTACATACCGTGATTCTTTTGTTACATAGCGTGATTCCTTTGTTACATAGCGTGATTCCTTTGTTACATAGCGTGATATCTTTGTTACATAGCGTGATTCCTTTGTTACATAGAGTGATTCCTTTGTTACATAGCGTGATTCCTTTGTTACATAGAGTGATTCCTTTATTACATAGCGTGATTCCTTTGTTACATAGCCTGATTCCTTTGTTACATAACGTGATTCCTTTGTTACACAGCCTGATCAGTTTGTTACATAGCGTGATTCCATTGTTACATAGCGTGATTCCATTGTTACATAGAGTGATTCCTTTGTTACATAGCGTGATTCCTTTGTTACATAGCGTGATTCCTTTGTTACATAGAGTGATTCCTTTGTTACATAGCGTGATTCCTTTGTTACACAGCGTGATTCCTTTGTTACATAACGTGTTTCCTTTGTTGCATAGCCTGATCAGTTGGTTACATAGCGTGATTCCATTGTTACGCACCCTTTTCCACAAACGTTTCCAGAGAGCATCCTTTTTCCATGCTCGCAGTCGCCATGTTCTGTTGAGAGCATCTTTTTCCACGAATGTTTCCAGAGAGCATCCTTTTTCCATGCTCGCAGTCGCCATGTTCTGTTGAGAGCCTCCTTCTCCACCAATGTTTCCAGAGAGCATCCTTTTTTCATGCTCGCACTCGTTATGTTCTGTTGAGAGCATCCTTTTTCCACGAATGTTCCCAGAGAGCATCCTTTTTCCATGCTCGCATTCGCCATGTTCTGTTGAGAGCCTCCTTCTCCACAAATGTTTCCAGAGAGCATCCTTTCCCGCTGCTATGCGAAGATTGCGATTCCCTCCGGCGTCCTCACACTGGATATATACATAGCTACGTGTTATGAATTCATTCATTCGCTTTTAATTCCTTCGAGCGTTAGCATTCCCGTATTCATTTAATTTCTTTTAGTTTTAGCATGAACTCCTGCCGGAGAAAATCTGTGCAACTAGCGGATGAGAAACTCAATTTTTCATACATTACACATGGAGGAAAACACGTCATTAGATGCTGTATATGCGAGCGGATTTTTAAGAATCGTTCTTTGTCAAGATTTAAGCTTCATAGAGCAACATGTTATACTGGATCGACTCTCTCTCCTACACTCGAAGATCCGAAGATGTATAGAGGGGGATGTTATACCGGATCAAGCCTCTGTCCTTCACTGGAGACTACTGATGGTGAAAAATCTGGATACAGCGGGAGTCGCGAGAATATGAAATCTTCATATGATGATGATTCAGTGATATCTACGCTTGAAAATCCAAATAGACTAGTAAATATATTGAGGTTACTAATTGCATCGAGGAATGCTGGTAATAATAGTCACACACAAGAGATTGAGGAGATTATAAGTAAGCTGAAAGCTTCTAAAGTTATAGCATGACAGGATCCAGAAATTGTGTTAATCAATTACAGTCATGGTTAACAGGAACTTTGAAATATCAAAACCTTGTACTTATAAAATACATCATCCAGATATTCTTGAGATGTTTAGTTTTTTATGGATAATGCAGGTCTCTTTCTGTGTGATGTATATGATTATATAACTGAGTGTTTTAGAATGTCTAGACTATCACCTTTGTCTTTAGGAAATATGTATGTTTTTTGTATAGGAATGTAATAGGAAAATGTTTATAAAAATAAATGTTGTTTATATTACATAGACCTCATTTTTTATTAATCTTTTTATACACCTCATATCATACACCCCAATATTAAGATGGTTCTGGCTTCTAGATTCCCATTTATTCAAGTCTCTTTCAGTAATAGTTCAATAATCCTTTTGTTTAGATTTCATGTAGCATCAATGTTTTTAAGATAGGCATTCTCCTTAAACAATTATGAAATTATTTATGAAATCAATGGTATAGGCTGGTATAGCAGTAATAATGAGTACATAATTGATATATATATATATATTATTGTTATATTCCACACACGCGGATGTTTTTTCCATGTATGTTCCGCGCTGGTGCAATTCTTCATTGATTGAGGTTACTGGGAGGTGTTGAGAATGTTCCTATCACATTTCTGTTTATGATGTTTTAAGCTATCTCGTTCTTCCTCTTCATTTACATTCAGCTGGGCATTCCTGTAACACACATTCACATTATTTGCAACTTCTTTTAGGTATATACTTCGATGCGGAGAATCACTGCAAGGGGTATTAAAGTTCTTTCTGCACGAAATCACACAGAGTACAATCTAGACATTATTTACACATATTTTTTTAATACAGTGATGCATGCTTTTGACAACTGCTATCCTGCTGGAAATTATTTGAAACTTGCTGTAGGTATCTGCTTTGAGGTAAAGAATCAGTGAATAGACTATTAAACTTCTTTCTGCAGATCCTCGCTCAGACTACATCCTGGACGTTATTTTTTTACATATTGATGTATACTTTAGACAAATGTTATCCTACTGAAGTGCGAATTTATAAACTCAACGAATGTAACTCTAAATGAAGCTTTGAAAGGATAGCTGAATTATTTCTACAAACCTTAATAGGAAGAAAAGACAATTTACATGTCTTAAACTTGCCGGCTTGTACTACTCCATGATATACCATTTGAAACTTCCCAGGCATTTCCTCCAACTGTTGGCTTGTTAGGGTTGAATATCTTGTCGGGAGAAACACTTGCTTATTCTCTAAAAGTGCAACGACTCTAGCACCGTATCGAGTATCAATTTTTCTTAAGGATTTTATATTATAAGGCTCCTCTGGCTGAAGATCTTGTAGTCTTTGAACGGCTGGGTAAATGCTACCCTCAGCCAAGGTGTTAAGTTGAGATGTCAAACTTTCTGCATTAGGAAGAGAAAAAAACATATTCTTTATTAGTGAATGTGTTGCATAACAAAATTTCATTTATTTGAAAGTTACAAACTTATTAACTTTTTTCTGAAAATGATAATATGTGTAAATATAATTGAGGTTCTGATTCACTAATGAAGTTCATTAAGTACTGTATTTTTCAATTTAAATGTTTTAATATAATGTAGATATTTACTTTGTTAGAGCGAATGATTCGCGCAACAGACTTTTTGTAATATTCTAAAGCAAAAACGTTAATAAGGTATTCAAATAATTGTATTTTCTCCAAAAAGGAATATAATTCACTCTGTGAAATCCTGTATTTAAATATCTGGAATAATAATTACTCAACAAGGTGAATACTTAACTAAATTGTTCCCATTTTGAGAATTCGCGCAGTTAGCTATTAAATGTAGAATAAGCTTGCCTAAAATGAATACTTAACCAAACTGTTCACATTTCAGAAAATTCACTTGTCTAGCTATTAACTTTTAGAATACTCAGCTATTCGCATATAAATGCCATGCATTAAAAACAAGAACGCGAATATAAGTTAAATGTACAGAGTAATAATTTAACTTTTAAAGTAAATGATGTGTTTTGTTACAACTTACCAGACATGATGTTCGTTGAAATTTCACTTTGAATGAGAAAAGGTTGCAGAGATCTTAGCTCGTTGATTTCAACGGAGAAACTGTGAGAATTCCCGATGAAGCAGCCTTTTTATAGTGTTCTTTTGCGATATAAAAAATGTATGAGTGAAAGTTTAAGATATATAATACAGCAATTTTGATTGGCTACTCCAAAAATACGAGAAGGAGAGGGAAATGCTAGCCTCGCACAGGGACATTTCGTAAGCAAGTCTAAACCTGTTATGGGGGGGAAACCATCGCTCACGCCAGCGTTCCTTAAGGGGAATGCTTCTGCGTATGACGCTAGGAAATAAAAAATATATTTTATTTTTTACATTTACCGCTAAAAATTCATTGTTAATTATTGTTACATTACCAAATTAATCACAGAGCGAAAATAATGTATTGTTTCTGTAGATATAATTTTCCTCGAACCAGCAACCTTTCGATTGTGAATAGACACGCTACAGATGTTTAAAAAACGTCTGATGCTATGTGATGGCTTTAGAATTCTATTCTCTATGCATTACCACGGGAAAAACGAATAGCGAGTTACCGCTTGAGAAAAGTTAAAAGTATTTGAAAATTTAAACCAATATCAAAAAATCTGATGTGATACACTCACATGACTTTCTCTACTCTTGTACAAACTATTTTTACAAGCACTTATTCCCTATATGCTTCATGTTAATCGAGATATCGAGATGTCAATGTTATTGGTAATTTTCATATCGATACAAGGTGAATATGGTAGGTTTTAAGCGATAGTCAAATATTTTAACGCTGGTTGCTATGTGGTGCATTCCATTCTCTTTGCATATCGAGGACATAAAACAAGAATAATGAATTTGAGAAAAAGTATAAGTATTGGAAAATTTTAAAGGGAATAACAAGCAATATCTCGAAAACGATTTACTCAACAACAAGAATGTATATGATATAAATTATGTATTTTAACGCGATCTCCATTTTTTGTGTAGTAAAATTTTGTCTATCTCTTATGGTTTATCAGTTTTGCAAAAGTCGTTCAGAATGAAGAATACTTTTGGAGACATTCCCAGAAAAACCCGCCTCCGAAATAAAGTCCACTTCCTGAAAATAATAACAATATTAATAATAATATAGAATGTGTAAAAGAACTTCGTAAAATATTGAAAAATTCTTACCGTTCGGTGCTTGCTGCTTGTATGGGGCAGGGCCCCATCCCTGCTGATTTGGTACCAGGTAGGTCTGGAAGCCTGGGGGTCGCGGTGCAGCGGTCGCGAAGCCTGCTGGTGCAACGGTCGCGAAGGCAGATGGTACCGGTGCAGCGGTCGCCTGTTGAGCGATGCCGCCTCCGAAATAAAGTCCATTTCCTGGAAAAAATAAATAATAATAGTATAGCATGTTTAGGTATAGAGTTCTAAAGAATCTACACTCTATACGTGAAAAAAATACATGTTTTAAACACCTGCGTTAAAAATACATAGCATTCTGGGAGATCGATAGAGTTATGTGACTGCATATGGGTGAGAAACTCCCCTTAAATATATCCTTTTCTCCTTATACAATCCGGAACTCTATGCTGTCGTAGGCATGCCTTTGTGTGCCAGAATCGACATTGTAAGTCTACTATTATGTAATTTTTAGTTACAACTGCTCAAACACCCGTCTGTAAATTCTCACCTTACGAGTGTTGCTGCATGTACGGAGGCAGAGCCACCTCCATAATGATTTTGTACCAGGAATGTTTGGAAGCCTGGCGGTGCCTGTGCAGCGCTCGATGGATGGTCGATACCAAAATAAAGTTCACTTCCTGGAAATAATAATAAAGAATATGAACAAGAAGTTAATATGAATTGTTACATTACTTATTTAAAAACTCTGAAGAATGCTTACCATTCGGGTGTTCGGGTGTCTGAATCATTACGGTATTTGATGGGCGCTCCTGCAGCCTGCGGCCCAGAAAATTCGAGATATACATTTCATTTCTCATTACAATATCTTAAACATTTAATATTTTATTCAATATCGTTAGATTACTTGAAATGAATTTGTGTGTGTGTGTATTAAGTTTATATTAACATGTTGGAATATTCGAAAAAATATCTCTCGAATGGACGGGGTATTTAAAATCGTACTCGTCCTATGTTTACTAAGCCCAGTCTTTTTAAAAATGGAATAAATTAAGAGTAACGAGGATTGTTTAGGCAAGGCTCCATATTTCATTATTTAGAATTAAACAAATGCTATTAGTCGTAATAATCATGCACATACGACAGCAAGCAAATGCGCAAGTCAATTCATATACAATTAATTAATAAAAAAATATTTAATTGTTTTCATCGATCAGCGAGAGCCTTATTTATTTTTAATAACGTATGTAATATCTATCATTCTGAATACTTTTTATTCTTCATATTACTCTCGCCAAATCATATTTCTTTGTTTAACATTCCGAAAAAAAATCAGTTTAATTTTTTGATATCATGTTTGCATTTCTTGTATGCGAGTATTTAAATAATGACAAAGATACAATCGAATGTTTAAGTACAGAATCTATACAGTATACGTTTAATTGAAAACTTAATCATTAATATTCTTCATGTAGAATTATATTAATTATCGGGAAGACATTTTTTGTGGTAAGCTTAAAACATGTCTAGACTTGGTTTTCGACTGTCTATGATGGAATTTCTGCACAGGGGAAGCTCTTAAGAAAATCTTTTGTGTCGCTAATAGTTATTTACCCCGAGGGTCTGTGGTTTTTCAGAGTACTTAGGCTGTTTAATCAACTGGAAACGACAGTTATTGTTCACTAAGAGCTCTATACAAGACCTTGGTTTTACGTTCGTCTGAAGATAATTAATGGTGCGGAAGAGACTGTCGTCTGCTAATGTGTCTACATACGCATTCTTCAGGGGTGTACACCATATTTCTTTCAAGCAGTGTACGCAAGTGAATAATTCGTTGAATTTCTCAAAGTTCGCTACGTCTTTAGAAAGAACATTTAAAACGAATATAAAATTTATATTTGAAGTCTTCGTGCGTGTTACTTACAAGTACGCCTGTTTTGAATTGTAATTATTACTTCTCTCGTGTGAGAAGAGACATAGCGGGCTTTTATTTTTAACATCAGTTGAAGCGTACTCCGATGTGTTGGATACCCTTAGCCATTAAGAGCAGGTACTGGGGGAAAACCCAAGCGTCCTGGTTTAACCGCTTCTCCTGATGGACGGGGCGTTGCTGTCACATTGCGTCTTGTTTTTTCGTAAAGGGTTCTCGTGTTAATGTCTCATGCAAGCTATTTGCAATTTCGCTTTAAGTTGCTTTTTAATGCATCTAAGCAATGTAATATTTTTTATAAACCCTCAATTCAAAAGAAGAATTAAACACACGTTATTAGCCGTAATAGTTATATACGCGTAATAATCGCGCATATACGATAACGAACAGTTGCGCGCGAGTCAATTACATTAATCAATAAAAAAAACTTAATTGTTTTTAATCGATAGACTGCGTCGTTTCATTAGAAGTGAGATATTCATGGTAGATGAATAATTGGGTGAGATATCTCTAGGAGCGCGAGTCAATTACATTAATTAATAAAAATATTTAATTGTATTCATCGATCAGCGAGAGTCTTATTTATTTTTTATTTATTTCATAATCAATTCCTCCGGAGCCAACATGAACGCACCTCGCATGTTAATTCACCTTGATTTTTTTCCGGAATCATATTTCGCAGAATTATATAGAGTTAAGATGGCCGTCTTGCACCCATAATGAGTTTAAATATGGTGAATTCACAACTTTCGGGTATGACCACCAGGGGCGCTGTGAGGGAACACTCGCAGGAGTTTCACTCATATTACCACTTGGCGCGCTAGTGTAGGTAGCGAGCTGAAGCGTGAGTGGAGGGGGTGCGCTAGTCGACTTGTCCCTTGAAAGCACCGTGAGCCAGTCATTCCAGTGAAACGTCTCGCAGCGGAAGGTTACGGTCGGTGTTCCACCGCAATTATCACGCGATAACGAGTGTTACGTCAAGTCTGTCCTTTCATCTAAGTGTTGTAATATTCTTATAAATCCAAAATATATTTTCCCTCAAAAGTAGAATTAAATAAATGTTATTACTCGTAATAATTATACACATGCTACCACACATATACGATAACGAACAGTTGCGTGCGAGTCAATTAATCATTCAAAAATACTTAATTGTTTTCATCGACAGACTAGCCTTGTTTCATTAGACGTGTAATTTATTGACAATAGTAGGTTATAAATGACGGTTTAGGGACAGGTGTGCGCGATTCAATCAAAAATACTTAATTGCTCGAAGAATAGCGTTTAATTGCATTAGTAGTAATATGATGACGATTCTTTTTTCAATAACACACATTACCTAATTGATTGACGCAATTATGTACTCAAACGATTTGCCGATGTGCGGCAGGCATCGAGAATCGCATTCCCACATCGCCAGGGTGGATTTCCAAGCCAACGTCACGCACCGAGAACCCCATTCCCTTATACCCCATCACCCGAGCGGCACATCCCCTACCCCAAGCCAATCACACGGCAGGGATTTAGACCTAGGGAAGGTACGCGACCGACGTATAGGATCAATACACACTCTCCCACCTATCCACAGGGAACCAACCAGAACACAAAGGGGAGGGAGGGTACGTGTATGGGGGAGGGAGGGGGACGGGTCACCGGCACGTGACCACAGGGGGAGGGGGGAGGACCTGCCGGCACAGAACCTGTCGGCATTAGATCAGCACACAAAGGGAAGGGGGCGGAGCTAGCGGCACGCGACCAGGGCGGCAAATAGTAGCACACAAAGAGGGGGCGTGGCTTGCCGGCATAGAACAAACAAGCTTATCAGTTTTTCGGCATCTCTCTGTGTGCTCAAATCGGCATTCTTATTCTACTTAAATTCAATAAGAAATTCTAAATTCATTGGGTGAATACTAATTTTAAATGGATTAATTACATATGACTATTGCGTTAAGTAAAGTTTTTGCTCGAAACATAATAAGAGCTTAATTGAATATATAACCTTTTAAATATATAAAATCTTAACAAGGAAGATTTATTTACATTATTCGTATTAATTAACATCCTTATAACAGCCTGCCTTTAAGTAATATGTGTATATAACAATATATAAGAAATGTATGTAACAGAAATTGTATACGTTTATATTATTGTATCCATGTGTAATAGTGTTATGTGAATATATTACGTAATTTAATAATGTAGGAGCTGTGAGAACAATAGGTTAAAAGTTGCTAACAATGAGGTAACAATGAGGTAACCTTGGGGCAATAATGAGTTTGAGAGTTTAATAATGTTACTTGTGATTCTTTGAAAGAATAATGTAAATATTGAGGCAGTTTAAAAATAGTCAATCAACAACCAGAAAACTTTAGTTAAATGAAGGTATTCTATTGGATAAGGAATAGCCAATCAGAGACTTGAAATACAGAAATTTACAAGTTTAGGCGGTTGAAAAAACAGTTCAGTTGCCTGCAGACAGTGTTTGTCACCGGATGCGAGATGCATCCTCTAGAGATTTAATACGTTTTCGTGTGAGACAAAAATAGTTTACGTGTTAAAAAGTGTAAGTAATTCATAAAATAATCTCAAAGCTCAATATCAGTGAAGTGTTATTTAATTCGTATCAAGCATTAATAACAGGAATGAACTAAAATTATAGTCTACGTAAGCCTGCATTCTTAAATCGCACCACAACCCTGCCAAGACATCCATGCCTCTAAAATAAATACTGACGCAGCCGAGGCAAACATAAATAGATAATATTTAAAGAAACAGTAAAAATACAGAGTTAATATATTTTTAAACTTAGGGCGAAGGTTACCGGAAAGCGGGTACTATACGTGCTGTTGTAACCAACTTTAAGTTCGGTTCCCAAACAGTTGAAATACAATACAACTCCTACTTCAAATCGGTTCTTCCATACTGAAACAATAATCTACTTCAAGATACAGTACAGTCTCAACTTGAATGGTTCACACACACATATATATATATATATATATATATATATATATATATGTGTGTGTGTGTGTGTGTGTTACTTATAGCTTTCTACACCGTCGCACTGGTTTCGATAAAACTTGGTACAGATAACCTTTGACACAAGGTGAAAACTACTGTTTTGCTTAGAATTAGAAATCCTACACCATTTTACATGATTAGTTATTTAATTTTATGTGATGCCTACAAACACTCGCAAAATCATTTATATTTTTCTCAACGAAACACGTAATAGGTCCAATGTTGGGCTTTAACGTTCTCACAATTTGAAGAATACGATGCGTCGGTAAATATAAAACAGTGAATGCACCCTGCGAAAGAATAGATATACAAGAATCTCTCATTGAAGATTATGAAATAGAAGTATATACCAATGTTAGCAAAATTAACGGAAAAGTTGGTGCTGCATGAGGCAGTATTTTTAACACTTAAATAATTTCCGTCTAATTATGTAATATATAAATTCAATATCAGCCCACCTTAAAGCAATATGCGAGTGTAACAATACATAAAAAGTGTATATTACAGTCATTGTATATGTTTATGTTATTGTATCCATGTTTAATAATGTTATGTGAATATATTACGTAATATAATAATGTAGGAGCTGTGAGAATAATAGGTTATAAGTTGCTAACAATGAGGTAACCTTGAGGCAATAATGAGCAAGAAAGTTTAACAATACTACTTCTGATTTTTGGAGTAACAATAATCTAATTTTAGTGACAGTTTTAAAATAGCCAATCAACAACCAGAAAAAGATTTAATTAAATGGAGGTATTCTATTGGAGTAGGATTAGCCAATCAGAAACTGAAAAGGAGAAAATGTTACAAATTTAGAGTTCATTTGGTTGCAGACAACGTTACTAACCAGACGCAAAAGTGTCCTCAGGAAATATAATATGCATTCGTGTGAGACGAAAAATCAGTTTACGTGTTAAAAAGTGCAATTAATTAATAAAAAAGAATCGCACAGCTCTCTATATATGTGAAGTGTTATTTAAATCGTATCAAGCATTAATAAAAGGAGTGAAGTAAAATTATAATCTGTGTAAGCCTACATTCTTGTCGCATAACAACTCTGCTAAGAGAAACCTGTCTCTACCAATAATACTGACGCAGCCGAGGCAAACATAAATATACAATATTTAAAGAAACAGACAAATTACAAAGTTAATATTTTTTTTAAACTGGGGCAAAGGCCACCTGAAAGTACATTTGGGGCGAAGAATACCGGAAACTGTTTAGTATACGTGCGGTTGCAACTACTTCAAGTTCGGCTCCCCAACAGTTGAAATATAATACAACTCCTTCAAATTGACGCCCAAAGCGTGGTGCTAATAAATAATGTAAACAAACCATCTTCTTCAAATTGGTGTCCATACGTGGAGCTAATAATTTACTTTCTCATGCAACAGAAGTAATTAATAAGAAAGAAATCAATAGTGTATCAACTGAAACATAAGCTCAATGACAGGGTTCAATTAATGAAGCTGTGCAGATGGCAGTGTTACAAGCACCGGAAAAATAACTGAAACACAAAACACAATATCTACCCAGCGTAAAATGGTTATTTACTCTGATAACAGAGTTACCTTTGATCTATTGATAAACATTGATAAGCACGGATACATAATACAAGAGATCAGACGGGAAGTCAAACAATTCATGAGCCAAGAGTGGATTATACATTTCCAGCGAGTAAAACCTCATGTTGATATACATGGAAACGAACCGGCCGACCAACTGTCGAAAGAAGCAACCGAAGGCACTACTGCAACAAGAATTTATAATAAAATCCCAAAAAGTACATTAATAACAGGAGAAAAGAAGAAAAACATTGGTAAGAGTCAACAAGAATGGCCAAATTCAACCAAAGGGGCAGATACCAAGAAGTTCCATAGTTTACTGCCATAGTATCTAGCAGCTATTGCCACAGATTTAAAATTATGGATAGTCCAAAATCGTGTAATGATGGGGACCATAGATTACCTTCTGAGAATATGCCCAAAGCTCAGCCTGTAACGTATTGGAATCCAGATGCGGTAGAAACTGGCTAATAAAGTACGTTATAATCAAGAAATATTTAAACTCATTTATGAGCTTTGTCAATAATATAAATTTTGATCAATTGTAGAACCACAATTAAACTTTAGAAAACTGATAAAAAACAAATGTACAGTTGTAATTGGTTTAGAATATTTATGTTACAGAGTGTATTTATCAATATTTGTTTATTTATTATGTTAGCTATAAAATTTGTTAAACAATTTGTATAAATATTTATATTAATGATAATGTTAATCATAGTACTAATGTTAAAGTATTATGTACAAACATTTATGCTATTTATTAGGTTAATTATAAAATTTACACTAATGAATTTGCGTATAAATCATGTAATGTTACTCAGCGTAATGGGGCAAATGTTGAAACAAAATTAAAAAAAGAAAAAGGAAAACGCCCTCGCAAAATAAAAAAAGAACAGAAAGTTCACACAGTTGTTGATGTCCTCTCTCACGTTAATCATGGAATAATAACACAGCCAAATAAATAATTACAACAGCTATGCCACCCTTGGCTATCATTACGCAAATGTAAATTCCCTTGGTAAAAAAATTAACAAAATTGCGAACTTACTATATTGGATTGTGATAACAGAAACGGAAACAAACCAGACAAAATACCACTTCTTATCCTTGTTTATCTTCATTTGATTACTTATTATGTATTCATATAAAATAACAAAAATCATTCAACATAATTGATTTGACTACAAAGGTCTCTATGGTGCTTAAACATTGCTAACATAAGATAATAAATAAGTGGAATTTTATATCCATTCCTTCTTCCATCATACTCCCATGTACAGATATTCACTTGATATAATTTGTGGTTTCTAATTTTATGTATCCAGTGGAATTCTTTCTCTATGGGAAGTCCGTAATGCTTTTATAAGCAGAAAAATAAACGCTGATTAGCATATAAAAATGACAATGAGCATGGATAACAACAACAGCATCAAACCAGTCGAAGTACCGCATCATATTCCTACTATTCGTTTCTTTATATATTCACTTTGGCCTTCATGTTATTTTGTCTTTCGTGTTTTCTTAGCAGTTTTGTGTATGTTGATTACTGACAATGAACAAGGTAATGTTGATGTTATTTAAACTCCTTTTATTTCTTTCCAACCGAGATTTTCTCTTGAAGTAACGACGTGGAAGTCACTCAGCTGCATTCACGAAAAATCATCATTACTAACTGTAGTACTGTAGGCCTCTGACGGGAAAACTTTTTCGGTGTTCTCTCAGAAGAAGTGGGGGATAGCACCATGACAGCTCACGATGATGTCATACATAGACCTATTATCTACATTAAAAAAAAAACATCGCGCAACGTTAGCATTCAGCGTGTTTCACTTGGAGCAGGTGTGTTTTTTCAGCGATTTATAAAGTTATTTACAATGTCCAGTAAGAAAGGAAGAACTCTAAGCGGTCAAGCCCGAGAAATTGTTGCTAACGTTGTTAAAATTTGTGACGAGGAAAGCAAACAAAACCCACTAGTCATTCAGCATTACTAGCAGAAGAGCGTATGTTTTCTAAGACGCCATGAGTCTTATTGGTATGTTGAAAGTAGAGTAGTTATCTTTCTACGATAGCGATAGAATTGTTGATGTCAACACATTCCTAACAGACACATTCCCGTGAGAGGAACGCAGTATTTGTGGTTGTTTACCAGTGCTTTTTCACAGTAAATTCTCACTATTTTAATTGTTTTGTTCTTCATAGAGTCCTAAAAGTTTTAAATAAAAACTTAAAATATTACGTGTAAAAATTTTTAAGGGCCTCCAAAGTAACGCAAGGTTATTGGGTAAGTGCAACCTAAGATTAAGTTTTGTAGGCATATATCGTCAAACCACGGGAAACTCCGGGTATTTCAGCTAGTATTTTATAATGGTAATATATCTCATTATAATTAGTCAAATACGGTGCTCCGCAGGCATCTGTCATTGAAACATTATTTTTTATTATACATGTCAATGATATTCCTATAACTATTAATAATAATTGCCCTATACACTACATGTATGCTGATGATATAGTTTTTATAGCTTTGCATAGTAATGTTACGTTATTAAATACTTATGCAAATGCAACTAATGATATTGTTGGGAATTGGTGTAATGCAAATAATATTAAACTGAACCACAGTAAAACTTTAGATTTAGAAATGAATATTAAACAGGATAATTGGAACAAAGGGCTAAACGTTTAGGTATATATTTGGAATTTGGCCTTGAATGTCATAGTGTGTGAATTACGTGGTTAGAAAAAATTATTAGCAAATCAATATTTATCAATAACTTAATGTATAACATCTATTGAATGTGTATTATCCTCATGTTTATACTTATCTTGCCTGTAGTCTGATCCTCTGTGTACATAGGCTATATTAAGTGTACACAAAAGATGTATTTGATTGATTTGTGGAGCTCAAGCACGAACTCCCTCTCTTTGTCCAACTACCTGTTCTTACTTTGCCATCAATTTATGTTCTTCAAGATGAATTTACTTAGTTTTACTAAATCCTCTTCTGTTCGTCTTACAGCACCAGGACTATAGTTTATATAATATCAAGAAATGTTGTATCAATATAATATAATTTTTGGCTAATCCTCTATACAGCTAGGGTGAATTTTATAATATGAACTGGTCTTAATCCTATTTTTGCAATTGACATTTCCATGGCAATGTAGTTTTTCGGAATAAATATACAAATACATAATTAAAACATAAATAAACTGAATATATTAGGATCAGTCAGCAATTATTACGTTTTATAACACTTAGCGTATAATTTTAAGAATGACCAATTACAATTTTAATCAGGAATCCCTCTGCAAAGCACGTAAAAATTCTACTAACTCTTATACGAACTATTCTTAGAAAAACTTATTCTTTGATTACACATTTAAAGATTCGTTGTAGGTATACGAAGAATGCGGAAGGCTTAAGCGATAATAAACGTTTTAAAAAGGGCGGATCACTATGTAGGGGCATTGGAATTCCATGATCCTTGTCTGGCCACGAGAAAAACATAGAAAAACAACCGATGCGTTACATTCATGTGACCTTCTCTTCCACGTGCATAGTAGATAATACATTCCAGCCAAAAATTCGACACCAAAATTTCACCAGAAATGCACTATGTGATCAAAAGTACCCGGACACCCCTACAAACATATGTTTCTCATCTTAGGTGCATTGTGCTGCCACCTACTGCCTGGTACATTATTCGCGACCTCAGTAGTCATTAGACATCGAGAAACAGCAGAATGGGACGCTCCGTGAAACTCACGGACTTCGAACGTGATCAGGTGATTGGGTGTCACTTGTGTCAGAAGTCTGTACGCGAGATTTCCACACTCCTAAACATCCTTAGGTCCACTGTTTCTGATTTGATAGTGAAGTGGAAACGTGAAGGGACATGTACAGCACAAAAGCGTACAGGCCGACCTCGTCTGTTGACTGACAGAGATCGCCGACATTTGAAGAGGGTCGTAAAGGGTAATAGGCAGACGTCTATCTAGACCATCACACAGAAATTCTATAGTGCATCAGGATCCACTCCAAGTACTATGGCAGTTGGCGTGAGGTGAGAAACCTTGGATTCCGAGGTCAAACGGCTGCTCATAAGCTACACATCACGCAGTAAAATGCCAAACGACACCTCGCTTGGTGTAAGGAGCGTCAACATTACACGATTGAACAATGGCAAAACGTTGTGAGGAGTGACGAATCACGGTACACAATGCGGCGATCCGATGGCATGGTGTGGGCATGGCGAATACCCGCGGAACATCATCTGTCAGCGTGTGCAGTGCCAACAGTGAAAATCGGAGGTGGTGGTGGCTTGCACCCCTTGTTGTTTTGCGTGGCACGATTACAGCGCAGACCTGCATTGATATTTTAAGCTCCTTCTTGCTTCCCACTGTTGAAGAGCAATTCAGGGGTGGTGATTGCATCTTTCAACACGATTGAGCACCTTTTCTTACTGCACGGGCTGTGGCGGAGTGGTTACACGAGAATAACATCCCTGTAATGGACTGGCCCGCACAGAGTCCTGACTTGAATCCTATGGAACACCTTTGGGATGTTTTGGAACACCGACGTCATGCCAGGCCTCGCCGATCTACATCGATACCTCTCCTCAGTTCCGCACTGCGTGAAGAATGGGCTACCATTCCCCAGGAAACCTTCCAGACCTAATTGAAAGTATACCTGCGAGAGTAAATGCTGCCATCAAGGCTAAGGGTGGGCCAACATCATATTGACTTCCAGCATTACCGATGGAGGGCGCCACGATCTTGTACGTCATTTTCAGCCAGGTGTCCGGATACTTTTGATCACGTAGTGCACATGCTTTGAGGCTCCTTGAATGCAAAAGGTATATGTGTATGTGTATCTGTAAACAGTATAACTCAAAAAAGTTGGATATA
Organism: Deroplatys truncata; assembly: GCA_030765065.1. Classification (NCBI taxonomy): domain Eukaryota; kingdom Metazoa; phylum Arthropoda; class Insecta; order Mantodea; family Mantidae; genus Deroplatys; species Deroplatys truncata. The sequence continues at coordinate 165,761,976 of CM060980.1, forward strand.
CACCAAGCTTGGTATTTAAGTTCAGTTTCTTTCAAAGATGCGACAGGAAGACTTTCAACAAAATCTCTTACCCAAACTACGCTTTAGATGGAAGACTTTTCGCAGTCTCTATTTTTTTATTTTGATGAAAATACCACATATTAAAGAAATTTTTTGACAAATAAAATGTTTATCTTAAATTTTTCGGGAAGGAATTTCATATAATCTTGAATAACTGGTAAGCGTTAAGCGATAGACCAAAACGTACTACACAAAAAGTGCAGTTCTCTTTAAAATACGATTTATTTCAAATAACCTTTGTTGTGGCGTGAGCGATTTCCCAGATATCCGTTATTAATGACTCAAGTTTTTCAGTACTTAGCCATTCATTTTCAGCTTTGTCTCGTGATTGCATTAAAGCAGTATGCAATTTTAAGGCAGCATATAACATCCAGTTCTTAAACATTTGACTATCGTTGTTTTCTTTGTATATATAACAAAATGTGTAATGTAGCTATTTCTGGAAAAGTCTCTATTCCCACTAATAAACGATAGCGCTTACAGAAACTTTTGTGAATGTATCACATATTTTTTTTACTTTCTTTACTACGTATGGTTCAACACCAAGATTTCACCGAAAATATATGTTTTGAGGCCCATGAATCCAAAAAAAGCATTTTTGGAAACATGTTCGTGTGTCTGTGTGTCTGTCTATCTGTGAAGAGCATAACTCAGAAACGAACAGTCGGATGAACACCAAACTTGGTATTTAGGTTTAGTGTCTTCCAGAGATGCAACACGAAGGTTTTCAATAAAATCTCTCTACTCCAGATTACCCTTTATATGGAACATTTTTCGAAAATGTTTATTTTCTCAGAAATGGCTCTAAAGATTTTTATTAAAATATCATATATTTAAGATACTTTCCTGACAAATAAAATCTATATGTTGAATTTTCTGGGACTGTCTCCAAAAGTATTCTTCATTGTGAACGACTTTTGCATAACTGGTAAACCATGAGAGATAGAAAAATTTTTACTACACAAAAAATGTCGATCGCGTTAAAATACACAATTTATGTCATATACATTTTTTTATTGAGTGTTCCATTTTCGAGATATTGCATGTTATTCCCTTAAATTTTCCAGTACTTATACTTTTTCTCAAATGGGTATTCGTTATTCATTTTTTATGTCCTGGACATACAAAGAGAATGGAACGCGCCACATAGCAACCAGCTCTTAACAGATTTGACTATCGCTTAAACCCTACCATATTCCCCTTGCATCTACAAGAAAATTAGCAATAAGTTTAACGTCTCGATTACATGAAGCATATGGAGAATAAGCGTTTGTAAAAATACTTTGTACAAGAGTAGTGAAAGTATGTGAGTGTAACACATAAGATTTTTTAATATCATGTACTTCTACACACTATTCTATTTTTCAATCTACTTAATCGATATAAGCCTTGGCAGAAATAGTTAAATTGCGTTTTTTGTTTTTTGTTGTTTTTTTGTAGGTACAAGGGATAGCCGAACCTGAATCAATTGCAAGGAGTTTAAATGCGGGTCGCTATGAGCTGGCATTGAAGATCCTCACTCGTTTTATGACATTATGAGAAACAGCCGAAAGGCAAAAGCACTTTAAGAAACTGAAAAACTGTTGGAACATTAAAAAATTAGTAACAGGTATTTCGGAAATGGCTGAATCCACAAAAAACTATTTGAAAGCAGTTACGTGTTTTAAATAGATCTACAAGTATTGTGAAGTACTTTTTTGTCTTATCACTCATGGTTTAACGGTAATAGAACTCTATATAAAATTCCTCGCCATTAAACAGGGCTTCATAGGTTATTCTCAGAAAATTCAAGATATAAATTTTAGTTCTCATATAAATATCTTGCATATATGATGAGGCAGTGTTTTTAACACTTAAATAATTGCAGTCTAATTATATAATATGTAAATTCAATAACAGCCTGCCTTAAAGCAATATGCGTAAGTAATAATTTGTAAGATGCATGTAACAGTCATTGTATATGTTTATATTATTGTATACATGTTCAATAATGTTATTTGAATGTATTACATAATTTAATAAAGTAGGAGCTGTGAGAAAAATAGGTTAAAAGTTGCTAACAATGAGGTAACAATGAGGTAACCTTGAGGCAATAATGAATTAGAATGTTTAATAATGCTACTTGTGATTCTTGGAGCAACAATAATGAAATTATAAAAATAGTCATTCAACAACCAGAAAAAGCTTTAGTTAAATGAAGGTATTCTATTGGCCTAGGATTAGCCAATCAGAGACTTCAAATACAGAAATTTACAAATGTAGCGGTAGAAAACATGTCAGTTGCTTGCAGACAGTGTTCCTAACCGAACGCGAGATGTGTCCTCGAGAAATTTAATAGATATTTTGTGTGAGAAAATAGTTTACGTGTTTAAAAAAGTGCAAGTATTTAATAAATGAATCTTAACGCTCTCTATATCAGTGAAGTGTTAATTAAATCGTGTTAAGAGTTAATAAAAAGGAGTGAATAAAAAATTAAAAATCTGTGTAAGCCTACATTCTTCAGCCACAACACGCCTTACAAAGAAATCCATATCTCTAACAATAATACTGAGCAGCCGAGGCAAACATAAACATATAATATTTAAAGAAACAGTCAAATTACAAAGTTAATATTTTTAAATTTGGGACGAAGGCTACCGGGTACCAGACGTGTGGTTGCAACTCCTTCAAGTTCGGTTCCCCAACAGTTGAACTACAATACAACTCCTACTTCAAATTGGCTTTCCATACGTGAAGCAACAACCTACTTCAATGATGATTAAGTACTTAGAGGCATTTTAAATAATACCCAATATTTTGAAATGTTTTCCATTTAAAGTGCAGTTAGTGGGCGAAACGTCGTTTAAATATTCGTGTCGCATTCTTAGAAGTCTCTGAAATTGAATATCAATTTTGGTATTTAATCGGCTCAATTTTTAAGATATATTTAAGATATTTACATGTCAAATAACATGTAAAAGTTCTGAGAATAGTCTCTGAGGTCCTTTTCATTTTGAGTGACTTTCGTATAATTAATAAACCTTACCAAACAGACAATTCTTACTACACAAAAATGCAGAGCTTGTTAAAGTACACAATTCATGTCATTTAACATTTTTTCGTAGAATTATGTATTTCCGACGCATTTGTTGTTATGGGTTTGAATTTCCCAATCGATATAGTTTTCTCAACTGGGAAGTCCCTATTATTTTTGTTTTTTTGTCGTGTTCATACAAAGAGCAAGGCATCACAATGCAATATGCACTTCAAACATCTGACTATCCCTTTACCTACTGTATCCTACAATAAAACTGAAAGGTGATCTGCATTAACAACAAGTAGATAGAATAACAGGATTTGGTAGTAATTTGTAGAAAATGAGCAGAGAAAGTCATGTGTATGTAGTACAAGATTTCCTGCCTACTGTATCTTTGTTATACCTACAACAAAGTATGTGTGTAATGTATACTTACACCGAATAAGAAGAACTGTATAGAAGAATAAGTATTTATAAAAGTACTATGTAGAAGAATGAGTAGAGAAGGCCATGTAAACGTAACACATTTCATATATATTTCTTTCTCTACTACGTACATAGTATGCAGCGAGCGTATTGCTTTCCACCCAACATTTCTACACCGAGATTCCCACCCCAAATACATGCTTTGAGGGCACCTAAATCCCAAATTCTATTTTAGAAAAGCATCCGCGCGCGCGTGTGTGTTTGTGGACAGCATAACTCAAAAACGAAAAGTCAGATAAATACAAAACTGGTATTTAAGCTCACTATCTTCCAAAGATATACACGAAGAAAATTTTTACAAGAAAATCCCTTCACCCCAACTACCATTTACATGGAACTATTTTAAAAACCTTTTGATTCTTTTATAAAATTGTATAACTATTTTTATTAGAACATTAAAGATATTAACAGGACAAATAAAATGTATATCTTGAACTTTATTGAATAGCATGTGAAGATCTATTCATTCGGAAGGAATTTTGTATAATCTTCTGTAACTGGTAAACGATAGAGTAAAGGTACTACACGAGAAATGTAGATCTCCTTAAATCACATCATATATTTCGAATAATTCTTTTTTGACATAAGCCATTTCCGAGATATCCGTTATTAATGGTTCGAATTGGTCAATATTTTTGTCATTCCTTTTGAGTCTTGTCGATTTTCAGTTGTTTCTCGTGATGTCATAGAAACTGCATAGATTTTAAAATTCTCTCGTTCTTAAACATCTTACTATCACAATTCAGTTTGTGTCTATAACGAAATATGTAATGCAGCTATTTCTGAAACGGTTTATTTGGATTGAAATGTAGTAGAAATGTTGTAACGTTGGCTAGACTGAGAGAGGCAGATGTTAACTGCGAAGATGTATACAAGAGTCTGAATAAATCTACAACGGTTATTTGCGGTTTGTATCATTTTATTGCTATCACCAGACGCAAGATCCTTCCCTAGACGTCAGCTAATCCCCTACGGTTTGTGTAAACATTAGCGGGTAAAGAAAGTCTTGTGAATGTGAAAACAGGTAATGGGCCTGGTCCCTGCTCCTGGATGCTGGAAGCTGGATCTGATTGTCGTGTTGACCCTACACTGTAACTCTTAATATCGAGATTTGTATTTATCGCCCCAATAACTAAGTTGGTATTATTGTATCCACCTGGTGGGGAGAAGTGCTTCTTGGCGGTGTACAAGCTCAACTCAGTTATTGTTGACCGTGCTAGCCAACTTTATGTTGTTAGAAATTAGTGCAAGCTCAAATTTAATTTGTTGTATATATCCGGGGTATTTTAAATAATTTTAAAATACTTCTGTTGTGAGTTGTCGCGGTTTCTTTCGTGTTATCTTATTTGCTAAGCGCCTGTTATTATTTTACTATTTTTAATTTTGAGTTTTTTGTCCTCCGGTTAGCTATTATTACTCAGTCGAGCAAATCTCTTAAACGGGATTTGTAAACAGAAAGGAGTTGTTACTAAAAGATAACACTGATAAAGGAATTTGTTTTTACACTTTTATTGCCGTCACACTTCATTAATTTCACATATTTATCTCTTGATACACGCCCGACTGAAACTGTTATATTTTCGAATGTAACTATAATCACTTATTTGCCGCACATTATTAATTCTAGTATTTCATATTTTTGTAACTAGCTTTACGACGCGAGAGATTCTGTAGAATTGCGTAACGTGTACTTAGTGAATGATTCTGTTGAACTGCGCGACGTGTAACCCGTGAATGATCCTCTTAAAATGTGCGTTAGCCGTCTCTGGCTTCAGAATTTATACTCCCTCACCCCAATATACCTAAACATTATAACAGAGCTGCTATTGGTTAATACAGCGCGCCAACATTAGCGTCTATATTTTTTATCCATCAAAATTTCGAACACATATGCTCTAGGGAAGATATTCCCTCCATTTCTACAGAAAAGCGCGCTACTCTGACGTCATTTGTTTGTCTCTTATAATTGATAAACAACTCACCCCCTCGCTCATTGTTATCCGCTCTTATTGTCAGTTTCAGTGAGGCCGTGTAAACTTATTTCCTAACAATGCTTATAATTAACAAACATCTCAAATCATTGTTATACAATAATATTAATTTACACTACAGTTACTCTGGCATTCACAGTGTTGTGATATAAAATACTGCCTCAGAGTATAAGTATTCTTCTGTTATCAGGATTTTTCTTATGCGTTTAGGAAAGCTAACGCAATTTAAATCACAAATATCAATAACAATAAAGTTAACATAAAACTGATTTATTTTCTTTCAGGCAATTGAAAACTATATCGTAGGACAATGTTTACCTTTTGTGATTCGACTTTACTTTCTCCATTTTATTACTTTCTTTCACAATTGTTTTATATCACAAATCCTTGTTGCTAATTTCTTTAGCTTATAAAACAACATAACAGACTTTACAATTTCTTTGAACCTTGCTCAAGATGTTGGTTTTTCGTAAAATTGTTTAAGTAAAATACAAAAAACTATTGAGTTGCACTCACATCTCTTTCTCTACTCTTGTACAAACTATATTTACAAACGCTTATTCTCTTTTTACTTCATGTTAATCGATATAACATTTGCAGAAACTTTTCTGAAAATCTTCGTGTCTTTGAAAGACACTGAACCTAAATACCAAGTTTGGAATCAATCCGATTTTTCGTGTTTTGAGTCGTGCTGTTCACAGGCAGACAAGTACACACACGGACCTTTCTTTATTCAGGAAACTCTAAACAAGTATTTCCGGTGAAATCTCAGTATCGAATTTTTGTTTGGAATGCATTACTTTCCCTACTTACTATACGTAGTAGGGAAAGTAAAAATTGAATGTTATTTGCCATCTACTTGGTTACTAAGCGTAACGAAATAATTATAACATATAAAAATTATTTACACTAAAGCAAATTATAGTTTGTTATGAATAACATATTTACAATATGAATTCCTTCTTTAACTTGCTTTTATTCTGGTTTTCAATTTTATTTACGTACCTATTTCATTTACTGTTGTGTATAAGTAAATATTACGAATGCAGTGTTTCAGTTAATTTCTGTTAACGTATTCTATCTAATTGCATTATGCAAGTTTATACTTTACTACGTATACTAAGTAGGGAAAGTATTGTATTCCGCCCAAAAATTCCATATCGAGATTCCACTAGAAATATATTTTTGGGGCCCCTGAATCCAAAATGAAGCACTTTTAGAAAAAGGTCCTTTTGTATGCCTTGTGAACAGCATAACTTAAAAACGAAAAATCGAATAAATACCAAACTCAGTGTTATGGTTCAGTATCCTTCAAAGATGCAACACGAAGATTTTTAAGAAAGTCCCCCACCCTAAACTACCCTGGTGGTACAGTTTTAGATAATTTTGATTTTTGAAAAATGGTTCTAACGAATTTATTAAAATGTCATATATTTAAGATATTTTTATGGCATGAAATGTATATCTTGAACTTTCTGGGAATATCCCCAAAAGCCCTGTTCATTCTGATTGGCTTCTGCATAACTGGTAATCCATAAGAGATAGACAAACTTTTGGTAAACAAATAATCTACAATTTCTGTCATAAACATTTTTGTTTGTGGAATGAGCCATTTCCAAGATATTCCTTGATGTTTGTTTAAATTTTCCAGTACTTTTTCTCAAATGGGATTCATTAATTCATTTTTTTTCCTGGACATGCAAAGGTTTTGGAATGCTCCACTTAGCAATCAGCTCTTAAACATTTGGCTATCACTTAATGCCTACCATATTCCCCTTGAACCTACAAGCAAATTAGCAAACTTAATCTCGATTAACATTAAGTAGATGTCTAATAAGCGTTTGTAAAAATAGTTTGTACAAGAGTAGGGAAAGTCACGTGGGTGCAACACATATATTTTCCAATGATTCTTATTGTACAATTTTAACACAATGTATACTTAATAATGGTAAACTTGTGAACCCTTGTCCATCTCTTTTAAATTATAATTCTAATTTTGTTTTCAATCATTTCAAATTCATATGTCTTTTCATCTCATTTAAATTCTTCATCATATGTGAGAAAGTTGTATTTTAGAAGGAGTTGTATTGTAGTTCGATTGTTGGGGAGCCGAACACTTGAAGTAATTGCAACCGCACGTATGTCACACAGTAGCCTTCGTAAAACACAAAAGTAAAATATTAACTTTGTAATTTGATTGTTTCTTTAAATATTTATTCATGTTCGCCTCGGCTGCGTCAGTATTATTGTTAGAGACACGTTTCTCTTAGTAGGGTTGTGATGTGGCAAGAATGTAGGCTTACAAAGATTATAATTTTTACTTTACTCCATTTATTAATACTTTATACGAGTTATATAACACTTCACTGATATAGAGAACTGAGAGATTCTTTTTATTAATTACTTGCACTTTTTAACACGTAAACTTATTTTTCGTCTCACACGAATACATATTATATTTCTTGAGGACACTATTTGCGTCTGGTTACTAACACTGTTTGCAGGCAACTGACTTCTACATTTGTAAATTCTGCTATATTTCAGTTTCTGATTGGCTAATTCTACTCTAATGGAATACCTTCATTTATCTAAAGCTTTTTCTGATTGTTGATTGGCTATTTTTAAACTGTTCCAACAATTTAAGTTATTGTTACTCCAAGAATCACAAGTAGTACCTACATTTAAACTTTCTTACTCATTATTGACTCAAGGTTACCTCATTGTTACCTCATTGTTAGCAAAGTTTAACTTATTTCTCACAGCTCCTACATTATTAAATTACGTAATGCATTCACATAACATTATTGAACATGTTTACAATAATATAAGCAAATGCAATGACTGTTGCATACATTTTACAAATTATTATATACACATATTGCTTCAAGGCGGGCTGTTATTGAATTTACATATTATATAATCTGTCTGAAATTATTTATGTTTTAAAAATACTCCCTCAACTTAATAATGGTAAACTTGTGAGACCTTTTCCATGTCTTTTAAATTCTAATTCTAATTTTATTTTCAATAATTTCAAATTCATATGTCCTTTCATCTCGTTTAAATTCTTCATAAAATTTAACACATTTATACTTTCCTTTTCTCAATCATAGTTGGAATTCCACATAACCTTAAATACGTTTGATCTTCCAGCTCAGATACGCAAATAGGAAACTCCAGTCATTGTGTTGTATGTCCAAGAAATACTGGATGAAAACAAAAATACGTAGCACTGCGAAGTTCGCTTTTGGAGCTTAACTTTGACTGCAGAAAGTTGGAGGTTCTTGTTATACACAATACACAAAGCTTCAAAGAACGCCTCTTGGTACTTGCTTTGCCTTTGCTTTTGACACTGTGTCAGATTCCTTGTCTTTGGCATTATATACGTCCTTTGAGAGGTTCCTCTGTCTCCTTCTCTCAGGATATTTTAACAAAACCCCTTCACTAAAGCAATTTCTCGACCATGGTGCTGCTTGCTAAAAACATTTCACATAGGTCCGTTAATTAAGACGGAAAAACAAACAGAAAAATCCCATATGTAGCTGTCATGGGACTTGAAGTATTTTCATTTATTCTCCTAGCTACTCAATAAATAATTCATAAAAATGTTAATTACATTCTCTAGGATTTGCCGGTGGCAGTTAGTTTGAGGCAGTATGGTATTCCTGCAAAAAAATCGTATCTCTTACATTGACAATACCTTTCTTACCGTTCTACTGCGCATAGTAAATAGGGGAAGTATTGTATTCCACCCAAAAATTCGATATCGGATTTCACAGCAAATGCAGGCCTGAATCCACAAAAAAAGTATTTTTACAAAACGCTCCGTGTGCGCGTGTCTGTGAACATTATAAGTCAAAAACAAACATTCGAAGAAATACAAAACTTCACATATAAGTTCAGCATGTTCCAAAGATGTGACGCGAGGATTTTCATGACAAACCTTTCATCCCCAACTGATTTTTTACATGAAATGTTTATAGAAATTTTCGTTTTCTTCATAAATGGCTCTAAAAGATTTTATCAAAACTCCAAATCTTGTAGCGAGTCATAATTTGGGGTTCGAAAGTGGAATCGGAGATTGTTTTAGATTTACCAATATGTGGTAAGATGGTGAAAGCTAGGTGGTCTGGCTTTATAGCTCACGGGGGCGCACTTTCAGCGATTCAGAAAGCACTTAACGGCCACGAATTTAGGTCAGCTCGGCAGACGTCACTCATTGACAAGCGACGCTCTCGAACAGCTAAGCTTCGAGTGATAGGGGTAGGTCACCTCTGACATAACTCGGTTAAATATTTAAATTAGTGGTAACCTGAAGATGTACAGTAGACCTCGGGTAAGATGAACTACACATAAGTTCCTGTTCGTGCTATCCTCAATCCCAGTAACCATGTAAATTAATCGCAATTACAGTAGGTAGCTTTATACAGCCCCCGGGTTATTATTCCATGCCCCTTCTCTAAATCATCCCAATTCACCCCGCCTGCTTATTCCACCCGGTACCAATGCTCTTCCGTCCGAGTCTATCGCCTTGGTTGTCAGCATTCCTAACTAGCAAAAGGGTTGCTACAATTATTGGTGTAGGTGCCGGGCATAATTATTGGTAGGGTTTTCAAGTATAGTAAAGATAGGTGGTTAAGTATAAGTAGCCGCCTATGGCGAAAGTACCATTTTTTTCTCCCGCTCTTGTCTCTCCTCGTTTCCTACCCTTTCACTGCACTCAATCGCGTCACCCGTGTATAGGATATAACAAACACTATAGGATACCATAGAACTTCAAAAAGCTACCCAAAGTAATATTCCTAAACCCTTATGGAAAGATTGTCATTATTTGATCAATCTGTAGAAAACTTTCGACATTTACTCTGCGGGGCAAAAACAAATTACAGACTGCTTAAGAGTTTCAAACATCAATCCATTCTTATTTTCACTACCACACTTAAATACAATAGGAGTGCTATGCCGAGTAAGATAGACATAGTTTGCTATAAGCAGGTGACAGAGAAAGTAATACACAATATATATATTCCTGCAATCAAGAGAGTATTCAGCGCATTTCACAGAAAAGTATCCTTTATCCCTCGTTCCTTAAAAACATCAAAACTTTCACATAATGTGGGTTGAAAATTTTGCTCACTTTGCGAACATTTGTATATAATCAAACAAGTATTAGTTCTAAAAAAATTAAATTAAATTGTATTGCTTCCCAAAATATTTTCCTCTAATATCAATACAGTTTTGCATTCGATGAAACCAGATCTTAAAGCAATGATGCCACTCTTTCCGAGGAACTTCAGAAAACAGGTCCTTATAATGTTCCACTGCTTTATCTGATGACGAAAAAGTATTCCACGCATTTTATCTTTCATTTTTGGAATCAAAAACAAATCATAAGGTAGTAGGTCGGCTGTGTGGGAGTGTCCATGGTGCTGATCTTTATGGAATCGAGATACTTGGTTGTTAGCTTTGCTGTAAGCAACGATACGTTTTTATGCTATAACGTTATTTTTCTTTTTGGGCGTTTTTCAGAACTTTTTCAAAACGTTGTGGTAAACAGACATTAATCTATCAATCGGCAGTAATGGTACACCTATCTTCTAATGCTATAGCAGCAATATGTCCCATTTTAGAAAAAAAACAGCAACCATCTTCTTACCAGCACTGCGAATTCCACGGACTTTTGTAGACGAGTTCTGTTCGAAATACCCACTGAACCGACTGACTTTTCTTTTCAGGATCATAATGAGAAAAAGATCTGTTACGTTATTTGCACAACGCTTTGGGCGTCAATTTTAAGTAGGTCGTATTGAAGGAGTTGTAATATATTTCAACTTTTGGGGTGCAGAACTTGTAGTAGTTGCAACCGCACGTATAGTATATAGTTTCCGGTAGCCTTCGCCCCAAATTTTAAAAATATTAACTTTGTAATTTGACTGCTTCTTTAAGCATTATATTTATGTTTGCCACGGCTGCATCAGTATTATTATTAGAGACACGTTTCTCTTAGCAGGGTTGTGATGCGACAAGAATATAGGCTTACACAGATTATAATTTTACTTCGCTCCTTTTATTAATACTTGATACGATTTAAATAACACTTTACTGATATATAGAGAGAGAGAGCTGTGAGATTCTTTTATATAATACTTGCAGTTTATAACACGTAAACTATTTTCGTCTCACATGAATACGTATTCAATTTCTCGAGGACACATCTCGGGTCTGGTTATGAGCACTGTTTGGAGGCAACTGAACCGTTTTACACCTCTTAAATTTGTAAATTTCTGTATTTCAAGTCTCTGATTGGCTAATCCTAGTCCAATAGTATAGCTCCATTTAACTAAAGCTTTTTCTGGTTGTTGATTGTTACTTCAAGAATCACAAGTAGTACTGTTAAACTTTCTTACTCATTATTGACTCATTGTTAGCAACTTTTAAACCTATTTCTCACAGCTCCTACATTATTAAATTATGTAGTACATTCACACAACATTATTACACATGGATAAAATAATATAAACATTTAAAATGACTGTAATATACACTTTTTATATAATGTTACATACACATATTGCTTTAAGCCGGGCTGTTATTGAATTCACACATTTATATAATTAGACTTAAGTTATAAAGTGTTAAACATACTGCCTCAATCACAATAAATCGAAACTTCATCACCATAACGATGTTTGAAAAAAATTTCAAGTGCCGTCTTGAATTCTTCTGCGCCAATCAATGCGTTGTTGTTTTTGATCGGGAGGCAGTTTATGTGAAATCCATTGACAACGAAGTTTTCTCACGTCTAACTGTTGATGTAAAATTTTGGAATTGACTCATACCAATGCCCAATGTTGCTCGAATAAATTCACATGATATCCGTCGATCTTCTTCAAGCGTTTTCCGAACAGTGGAAACATCATTTGTAACAGCAACATTTGGGTGTCCTTCACAAAATTGATCATTAAGATACAACCCTTGTCTTTTGAATTCGCTGTGCCAATTACAAATTGTTACTTTGGATGGGCCTTCTTCGCCAAATACATTTCTAAACCGATATTTATGTATTTTAGCCTTTAATGATGATTTAAAACCGTAAAAAATCATAACTTGGTAATGTTCTCTGGTCAAAGCTGTCTAGGATTAACACAAACATCTTTATATGATGATAATCAACAAACTATTAGAGTAAATCCAACAAAGTACATGCAATCATCTCACAAAGCTTTAGAAAATATCTGTAAAGTATACACACATTTCATTCGTTTTTAGAAACATGGCATTCTAAATTTTTTTCGGTAATGCCCTCGTAGACAGGTATTTACTTTCTCTACTACGTATAGTAAGTAGGGGAAGTATTGTATTCCACCAAAAAATTCGATACCGAGATTTCACCGGAAATACATGTTTTGAGACCCCCTGAATCCAAAAACACATTTTTGGAAACATGTCCGTGTGTGTGTCTATGTGTCTGGCTGTGAACAGCATAACTCAGAAACGAACAGTCGGATAAACACCAAACTTGGTATTCAGGTTCAGTATCTTCCAGAGATGCGACACGAAGATTTTCCAGAAATTCCCCTACCCCAGATTACCCTTTACATGGAACATTTTTCGAATATTTTAATTTTCTCGAAAATGGCTGTAACGATTTTGATTAAAATATCATATGTTTAAAATATTTTCATGACAAATAAAATGTATATCTTGAATTTTCTGGGAATGTCTCTAAAAGTATTCTTCATTGTGAACGACTTTTGCATAATTGGTAAACCATAAGAGATAGACAAAATGTTACTACACTAAAAATGTAGATCGCGTTAAAATACACAATGTATGTCATATACATTTTTTTTGTTGAGTGAACCATTTTCGAGATATTGCTTGTTATTCCCTTCAATTCTTCAATACTTATTTTCTCAAATGGGAATTGGTTATTCATTTTTTTGTCTTGTATATGCAAAGAGTATTAATCTGTGGGAAAGGGAATGGTGCTTCACCTAGCAACCAGCTATTAAGAGATATGTATGTGCTTAAAGGCTACTGTATTTCTATATTGCCCTTGTAAATATATATTCCCCTTACTTCTACAAGAAAATTAGCAATAAGATAGAGTCTGCAAATATTTATCTCGATTAACATGAAGTAGATGAAGAATAAGCGTTTGTAAAAATAGTTTGTACAAGAGTAGAGAAAGTCATGTGAGTGTAACACATCAGATTTTTTTATTTAAAATTTGTAAAATGAATTTGTTGGCTATATCCCAAGAGGATTTTTAGAGAAACAAGTCGATAATGTATTACAGAGGACTCGTATACCTTAATAAAGGAAGTTTTGACATTAACGTTTAGTATTTGAACATTATAACATTCACTTTTTTGTGAGTGTTGTAGCCTGTGTGGTGTTCTTCTTCTCGTTGCAGGCAATTAGTTCTTATTGAGTCGACAGGCTGTGACACGGCTGAACGCTTCATGCCGTATATTGCATTGAATTATGGTTCATATTGGAACTGATGGGCCGTGAGTTAATTATAGCAACATCACATGTTAAGTGCTGCTGCTGCCGCCACCGCCGGGGGCGGCAAACTTGGCTCCAACTTCTCATAGCTTCTATCCATAGCTACACGCTACTGGAGTGATCATGTTACACTGTGGAGTTTGTTGTTACTTGCACGAGGTTACAAAAAATCTCTTACTTCCTATATCGGTTAGCTAATGTAGACATGAACCATACTACATTGGAGGAAATAGTTCAATCATAATTTAACTGTGAATACACGTTTCAAGGTAGCAACTCTCGCAATGGAAAGAATGAAAAAGAAAAACCGATGCAATTTACATGATTTTCTCTACACCCTTTTCAAAAACTATTCTAACAAAAACCTTCTTCTTCTATATACGTCTTTTTAATCCTGATAAACTTTTGTAGAAACATTAAAAGAGGGATTCAGGAAGCTGAAGTGGTAAGAAAGTGGTTGGTTTTTTCTGACTTTAAAACTCAATACTTTTTCCATAAGCATGAGTAACAATTGAATTACGATTTAGAAATTCTAAAAGGTGGAGTATATGAAATCCAAACCAATAAAAACGAATATAATGGAATTGGTAAATGTCGCATAAAAATTAATCAGACATAAATAATTGTCTGTTTTAAATAATTTTTGATCAGTAAGTTTTGTATAAATATTGCGGTTTATAATATCAAAATAATTTCGAATAAAATGAATTCTTGTCTTATTCAATAGCTTCCCGTCATTGCTCCGGACGCACTTCAGCCTTGGGCTTATTGTGCTATCTGTATCGTTTTAAAGTCAATTTATTATGCCTGCACACTTTACCAAGGAATACAGTCTCATAACAGATGTGGTTTCAAATCCTTCTGGTAGGCAATAATTTTATTGTTCTCAGCTGAAGTCTGCTACATTTAAGTAAGCTTTCAGTTCTATTGTTATGTGGTTTTCTGTCGTAATAATAAGCTACAATATTTGTTTCCTGAAGTTTTAAGCCAGGTTTTATGATGCTCTACTTTGGACCACCTCGTTAAAGCCTCTCTTGCTACACATCGAGATGTTCCTAGAGCTGGCTTTGGCCCAATAAATTGTGAAGTTGCTCCTTGTCTTGCAAGTTCATCAGCTTTTTCATTTCTCTCTATGCCACTATGACCCGGCACCCAGAGGAGTTGAACTTCATTCTATTGTGCTAAGCTTGTGAGCATGTTTAGGCAGTTTAAAACCAGACCTGACGTTACCTGATGACTATTTAGAGTCTTAAGTGCAGCTGGCTATCTGAGAAGATCAGGATCTCTTACCAGTATAAGCCCTTATATTTTCATGTATGCATTGAATAATAGTATAAATCTCTGTTTCAAAAACATTAGCATATTCACCCAAGGAAAAGAAACTTTTTCTATCTTGGTCTTATGTCATATTATACTCCACATATCCAGATAAAAGTATTTCACGTTATTCGTAGAAATATACGTATCAATTACACATTTTGTTTATCATACCGATATCTCCAGCATATGTATTAACCAAAATCGTTAAGAAGAAATTTTGAGAAAATCAAGAATAATGAAAGAATTTTCTCTGTTAAGAGCACAGCTTAAGGGGGATTTTTTTGAAAACGGTTTTTTCGAATACTTGGAAAACCAGAAAAAAACCAAGTTTAGTATACGTATTTACCAGATTTTTCATTGTTATATTATGCTGTTTACATACATGTTAGTTCACGCACATACGCAGAAGTAGATGGGAAAGCACACGCGCGCGCGAGCACACACGCAAACACAGACAAATGGAAAAAGAGTTCTTGGCGTTTCAGAGTATTGAGGGAGGTGGGATGTTATGAAGGTTCAGGCACTACAGAATAAGAGCTGTGAAGTTCTGGCTCAGGTTGAGGGAAATCATTCCACAATGCCAAAACCAATATGGGAATATATCAAAGGATACAAATCAATCGACAGGAAATTAAATCGAATTATAACTTGAAACCTTCTCTAAACCTTGCAAAATAAATAAAATTGAGTCGGAATAAAGGGACATGTATACTTAAATTAGGAAGAAAGGAAAAATCAGGAATGGCGTGGTTTAGACTGGGAGCGTAGAGGCCACAGAAAATGACTGACGATTCTGGAAGGAGAATGTACCCATTATTTGGATTAAGTTCGGGTACAAATTTTAGCGGAATGTGTACAGTGAGAGAACCAGTAAAACATTAAATTCACAAAAACTCTTAAGTTCCTACTAGAAGGAGACTGGCATGTTGGGATCTACTGCGAAGCCGATCATATTTGTTTAGTTATTCAGAGGCAATTTACCTGTGTATTTTTCTTTGTTTTAACGTGTATCTTAAACATGCATATACGATCAATGATCCATGTTTGTGTAATAACTTGAATAATTACACACCAATAAAGACACCTTATCTATCCATCTTTTTCTAAAATATATTTATTTGGGGTTCAGTAGACTTTAAAGCGATTATTTTCAGTAAGGTCTCGTGTTATAGTATTTTTGATTGGGATGAAAAATTTCTTTTGATAATGGTAGAGAGAGTAAAAATTTCGCAGATACATTTAAATAATTTTAAATAGATAAAAGAAAAACAGCATTTTCCCCAATGGAAGGCTAAATATGTTTATATGAACATAATTTCAGAAATTCCGGAAAGGGAGAGAGGAAGGTCAGTTATGCGAATAAATTGAAGCAGAGAGTGAAATTGTTTTCTAATCTTGACTAAAGTTAATTATTGTCTCTATAATTTATTGGCATAACGCATTTCAAGTAATTAACTGTAATATACAAAATATTGGCTGTGTTCCTCCATAATTACATTATACCCCGGTCTCCCGTTATGCTCTAATTAATTGTTAATTATATTACACCACCTCTGTTCTGTGGAAACCGGGTAAACATGCATGCATCTTTTGTTCACTGTAGCTGGCGGAATTTTTCAGCTTTTTGTCACACTAGCGCTTTCTCTTTGAGCTTTTAACTGTCTTTTTCTGTTTCTCGTCTTATTTAGGATAATAGGTATGTCTGTTCTTTTCTTTCACTTCCCTCATTAAACTCATAACTCATATTATTTAAAATGTGATGTGTTCACCATTTAACTAATCGAACTATCGACCTTCGATTTTCCGATATAATTACATCTTTACTAGCGGATCATTGCAGCGTTATTTGGAAACACATAGTTATTATAGTATCATGCTAACTACTTCAGCTTATGTCATAAACAGATAAGCCTAAATAGAATTCTATAAAAATCCATAAACCTTAGCTTAATTATAGAATTGGAAGAGGTTGAGAACAAAACTGGTCATTTCCAAATTATTTTCTAAGACCAGGAAGTAGAAAAAACTATAATGAGGCTTCTTTGCTCCACAGCGAAGTAGAATGTTTATTACGTAATGTTTATTTACGTAATATTAAAATACTGCCTCAAAAGTGACAACTATTTTTATGCTTAACGTGTATAAAATCCATACGGTTTTCATACTTTTGTTTACAGTTTAAAAATAAATTATTGGATTTATTTGGCAGAGTTGGAAATGTATGCATTTTGTTCATTAATTAAAAAATTAATATTTTCACAATATGATACACCTATAAATACATGCACTATATGGTTGAAGACTAGTATACTATGACATTAGAAACAAAAGGCCATTAACTTGGAGTAGTATATTTGTTAGTAGTTGGTAGATCCTTCATGTTTATCTGCACTACGTATGGAAGCCAATTTGTCGCGGTCACTTCGTGTTATCTTATTTCTGAGCGCCTGTTATTATTTTACTACTTTGAATGTTGGGTTCATTGTCCTCCGGCTAGCTATTAATATTATTATTATTATTATTATTATTATTATTATTATTATTATTATTATTCAGTCGAGCACATCTCTTGAACAAGGTGTGTAAACGGAAAGAATTTGTTACTCAAAGATAACACTGATAAAAGAATTTGTTTTTACGCTTTTATTACCGTCATAATTAATTAAGTTCACATATTGACTCTTGATACACGCCAGACTGAAACTGTTATGTTTTCTAATGTTATTATAATCACTTATTTGTCGCACTTTATTAATTCGCGTATTTCACATTTATAAATAACTTTACGACGCGAGAGATTCTGTAGAATTGCGTAACGTGTACTTTATGTATGCTTCCGTTGAACTACGCGACGTATAACTCACGAATACTTATGTTGAACTGATCGACGTGTAATGCACAAATGTTTCTGTTGGACTGGGCGACGTTTAACTTCTGAATGATTCTGTTGGACTCAGTGACGTGTAACGCGTGGATGATTTTGTTGAACTGGACAATACTTGCCTCTGGCTTTAGTTTTTTATACTCCCTCAGCCTAATACGTCTAAAGATTATAACCGAGCTGCTATTGGTTAATAAAACGCGCCAACATTAGCGTCTATTTTTATATCCAATCAAAAATTACGAAAACATATGCTCTAGGAAAGAAATTACCGCCATTTCTAAGAAAAGCGCGCCAATCTGACGTCATTTGTTTGTCTCTTATAATTAATATTCAACTCACCCCCTCGCTCATTGTTATCCGCTCCTATTGTCAGTTTCAGTGAGTCTGTGTAAACTTATTTCCTAACAATGCATATAATTAACAAACACCTCAAATCAATGTCATACAATAATACTTATTTACACTACAATCACTCTGGAATTTACATTATTGTGATACAAATTACTGCCACAAGCTAAAACTTTGAAAATTAAAACATCTTTGTATCAAATATGGTACACCAGGTTATAAGGGATTAAATGTACTGTAGATGTTAAATACCTGCCCATAAAACACAACCTGACTTGAAAATTGTGATAATGTATGCGCAAAATGCTATTATTTATTTACACTTTCAAGTAAATATCAACTTAGACCCGTAGAATATACTTGAGACAGGATCGGCCGCGGAGGGCCCAAGTAGAACAACCGGTGTGTTGGCGCTTTGGATGCTGACGGGGATACATTTGAAATACATTTAACAACTGAATCAATGTGTATGTTTTTATTATTTGAGTCTATTTTTAGGCGTATCGCGTGAAAGCACAGGCCTGCTGATAAGATTTCACCAACGAGAACATATTTAGATGCCTCCACACGTTACAATTGCAGCAAGAAAAGAAACTTTTTACAAGGACGTGGAAATCAATGTTTTTTAATGGAAACACGTGTGTGTAATTGTATGGAGTTTTTCAGTTCTGGGTAAAACTACTTTTTCGTAACTTTTTATCTTGTAAGTGACCACTTTTGAGCAAAACCACTTACAAATTCAGATTTGTGTCTATACAAAGTTACCGAAACCACAAAACACTCAATTTTTAATTTTTGTAAAACTGACCGTCTTTTTTCGCAAACTTGCCAATTTTAGTATCCGAGAAAATAATAATCGACTTCCGATAATTATGCCTCCTCTGTTATTGTTTTTCGATTGCGAGGGATACGAAGAAAAATAACAGTTTTAATAATTGGTCAAGCTTCACGCATTAAATTAATTTGTTTTAAAAGGAAATATATTTATTTCAGAGGGATATATAATTCTATTCTATTACGGTAACATTTTACCTTTGCTTTTGTGTTTTGGCAGAGGCTTATAAGTCAGAAGTTGGTATTAATGGCGAAGTTGTCATATGTAATTTAAGCGCTGTTGTGTATATTTTATAACACTAACCACATTATTTAAACGTATTTTAGTCGTGAACTAGTGGTAAAAAATATAGGTTGTATGTTTAATCAGATAAACTAATAACCTCTTATAATATTAGCTGTGATAATTATGTATATCTGTTTACAACCTAGTGACGAATGCTGGGGTGGTTTCTCATCTACCTTTCCATCGTTTCCTTTTTATTTCGTTTCCTTCTTATGTTCAACGTGTACTTCTAAGCTTTGTGGTGTCGGGCGGTGTCGGATGTCCCGTATATATTGAATTTTCCAGGCAAAGCCTCTGAAATTTTCTTTTTTCGAACCCTTTTTGTATAAATGGTAAACCATAAGAGATAGATATAGTCTTAATACACAAAAGAATATACATCTCGTTAAAGCACACACATTACGACAAATAAACGTTTTGTGACACTAAACATTTCCGAGATATTCTCTGTTGTTGGTTTGATTTATCAGATATTTTATACTTTTCTGAACCGTAAGGCGGTTTATTTTTGTTTTATTTGCTTCTTTTTCAAGCTTCTGCAAAGATAGTAGAATTTAAAAGCCATCATACAGCCACCGACTTTATGAGCCCATCTGTAATACACAGAAGTAGATAGAAGTATAAGCTTTGGTAAAAATTCTTTGTAGAAGGGTGAGTAGGGAAAGTCATGTGAATGCAATATATAAGATTTTTCGAATAAGCTGCTTCAAATATATTCAGAAAGGATACGATATACTTCCTTGCAAAGGAACACCAAAGGCGAAAACAAACGCTGACGCTGACCTCTGACACATCTGTGTTGTTCCTGGCAGTTGCTTCAGGGGACTCAGAGTCCCGGGTTCGATGGTTGGATGGCAGGGATTTGGAATTTGTTTTTTGTAGAGCTGAGGTTCTAGTTTTCAGGGGTGGTGACACTGCCTTGATAATATTAATAATACTGCCGGCGAAGTTTGAGTTATTTCTTTATTTTGTTACGTAGATTCCTATCTGGTCGACCCGCCACCTTCGTCGTCGAAACCACTGTTATTCTTATCACTTTCGAAGTCGCTACTTATGTGTTTCTCCGACTAGCCCTCGAATTGCCTAGATTTCACAACTTCATTTTTACACTATAAACTTTCTGATTATTTTCTTCTTATTTTGTTTCGTCAACCGTCCTCGTGGTTAGTTTGTACCGGAATGTCTCTCGGCGTTTCTTTTCCTCTTTCACGCCTTTCGCCAAACTTAGAATTTTCCCCCACCTTTCTTATGTTTCGTTCCGTTTTAAGTTCCAACGTATCATGTGATGTATACGCGATCTTTTGATTGGCTATCATTTTTGTTTCATGATTTTATTCTTGGCTACCCCCACTTGACAACTTTCACATCTGCTTCTTACAGCTTATTTTGAGTTTTAAAATCTTCCCAGGAATATTCTTAGATCGTAGATAAGGCACGTATACTTTCTGACCCTGCTAAGCTTTGAAACCGTTGTAAACTACGCGTCCGAGCCAAAAGTACAAAAGCGAAACTCCCGGTAGGCTTGTTGTCGCCCAAGCAGGTAGATACATCTGCTTCGAGGAAAACAAAACTTGTTTTTCTGTCTTTCCTACAAAACCCATTCTTAATATGAATTCAGCACATTTTTGTCGTTATGTTCGATCGTATATTATTATTATTATTATTATTATTATTATTATTATTATTATTTCTCCTGGGTCTCGATAACCAGCTTCAACGCGAAAACAAACCATTGCACTTACATAAAAGAAAACATTCGTTTAGATTCTATGTTTTGATAACCTTTAAGCCATTGCTGGAGTTTTAGAATTTTTTTTACTTTAAAGAAGGTATTGCATTGAACTAAAAGTGATATATTCCGATATTTCAACGGAAATGCATGTTTTTAGGCCTTCTGAATCAAAACAGCGTTTTTAGAAAAAGGTGTGTGTGTGTGTGTGTGTGTGTGTGTGTGTGTAAACAGCATAAATCAAAAACCAAAAATAGGAGAAATACCAAAATTTGGTATTTAGGTTCAGCATCTTCCAAAGACACAAACATTTTAAAAAAAATCCCCCCACCCAAAATTGGCGTTTGTTTCGAAAAATTTTCGGAGTTTTTTACTTTTTAAAAACTAGTTCTAACGATTTTGATTAAAATACCGTATACAAAAGGTATTTACATGACAAATAAAATATATATCTTGAATTTTCTCAGAATAGGAAATCAACTTCATTCGAAAGGAGTATGTATAATCTTGTGTAACTGCTACAAATCAAGCAATAGACGAGAAAGTACTACACAAAAGGTGGATAGCTTTAAAACGCACAATTCATGTGTATTAACATTTTTTGTGGCATAAGCCATTTCTGAGATATCTGTTATCAATGGTTCGAACTGTTCATAACTTGGTCATTCTTTTCATGTGCTGTCAACTTTCAGTTGTTTCTCAGATTGCATGGAAACCGTATGAAATTTTAAGGCAAGCGTATAGAGTCCAGTTCTTAAACATTTGACTATTGCATTTTCCTCTGTGTATATAACGAATTTCTGCAAAGGATTGTTTGGATTGAAATGAAATAAATAGCATAATATGCCATATGTATAATAGTTTGTATACTCACTAATAAACGATAGAGGGTAGTATATTATATGCTTTTTGTATATATAACGAAATGTGTAATTTAGCTATTTCTGCAAAGGTGCATCTCGAATAAAATTAAGTAGATAGAAAAATAAGCTTTAGTAGGATTAGTTTGTACTCATTAATAAATGGAGGATAGAAGAGGAGAAGATCATATGAATGTAACACATAAGATTTTTTCTAATAAATCCCTTCAAATATGACCAGGCAAAACAAAATGCAATCTACTTCTTTTTAAAGACACACCAAATGCGAAAGCAGACGAGAATACAAGCTATTGCACTTCCAGAAAATACACATGCGTTTAGATTTTGCTTTGATAACCTTTAAGACATCGTCGGAGTTTTAGAAAGTTATGTTTTTTTACCCTTTCTTGTAAACAAGTCTTCTTTACCTTCTCTAGCAATTCATAGTATATAAAACAGGTATTGCATTCAACCCAAAAATTTAATACACTTTTTGAGACTCCCTGAATGCAAAAAGAAAAAAAAAGGTTTTAGAAAAAGGTCCATGTGAATGTGAACAGCGTAACTCAAAAACGAAAAGTAGGATAAATACCAGTATCTTTCAAAGACTCGACACGAAGATTTCCAAGAAAATCCCTCTACACAACTACCCTTCATATAAAAAATGTTTCGACATTTTTTATTTTCTGAAAGGTGGCTCCAATGATTTTTATTAAAGTACCATATATTAAAGGTATTTGCATGACAAATAAAATGTATATTTTGAATTTTCTGAAGTCCACTTCATTCGGATTTTGCATAATCTTGTACAATGGTATTGGTTAATCTTGTACAACGCAAAAAATTGTAGCTATTTTTAAAGCGTACAATTTTTTTATAATAACTTTTTCTGGCCCCAGCAATTTCCAAGATATCCGTTATTAATGGATCGATTTGTTCAATATTTTGTCATTATTTTTAAGTCTTTTCGGTATTTAGTTGTTTTTCGCGATTGCATGCAAAAAGCTTGGAATTTTAAGGCCATAAACATTTGAGTATCGTAGTATTTTTAAATCTACTAAAAAGAATTGTGTAATGCAGATATTTCCGGAAAGTTTTACGTCGATTAAAATGAAGAAAATAGGAAAATAAGGTTTGTAAGATCAATTTGTATACCCACTAATAAGCGCTACAGGGTGAAAAAGGTCATGTGAATGTAGCGCATCCGATGTTACTGATCTAATTTGGTCATTCAATTATATGTAAATAGTGAAAATGTTTGCTTGAAGATCTTCTTGCAAGGAGGTTGTACCTTTGGGTTTTGTGAATAAAATACAAAGTTCAGCTCCTTTTTTCAGCAGATTTTGAAGCGACGTAAACATTATAGTTGAAATGTTTAATTTCGTCTTGTTTAGCAGATAATAAATTATATTTCATTTATAATATTGTAAATATATAATACCTGGGATAAACTTTATTCGTTTACGAATGAATATAATCCTCCTAACGTTCACTAATTTTATGAAATTTTCTAAGAATCAAACAGAAACTCTTATGTATCGTGCAATTATGCATAAACAAATGTTGAAATCGCGCGGAACAACTGACAGTCACAGGATTTAAAAGAGTAATGAAGTATTAAATAATAAAGCATTATCAATAAAGAATATCTTTGGGAATGGCTTATGCTACAGTAAAGGCTAATAAATTGTGTATTTAAAAGATATCAAAATTTTATGTAGAACGATTTTATCTATCACTTAACGTTTACCAGTTATATTGGATTATGTAAATTACTTTCGAATAAATTATTTCACAGGATTTTCCTACAAATTCAAAATATACATTTTATTTGTCAATTGAATATCTCTAATATATGGTATTTTAATCAAAATAGTTAAAATATGTGTTTAAGAAAATACAAAATTTCGAAAAATATTCCACTCATAATTTTGCTGTTCATAGACTTAAACAAACACAAGTGCGCGCTGATCTTTTTTCTAAAAATCCTTTTTTGGTTTCTTGGTTCCTCAAACCATATATTTCAGGTGAAACCTCCACATCAAACATTTGGGTGGAATAAAGTTCCTCCTCTACTTACTGCATGTAGTGGAGAAAGTAAAAATAATATAATATGAAAATAAAGCTAAACATAAACACGTTTTTCTGTCATAATAATCAATCCAAATATTAAATTTCATAGCAAAAAATTGACAGTTGCCTCGTAAGGAGAATTTTTACTCTCTGTCTAGTAGATCGAGGTATTGAATTACACCTAAAAATTGGATACAGAGATTTCACCGGAAATACATGTTTTGAGGCAGCTGAACCCCAAATATAAAATTTTTAGAAAAAGGCCCATTAGCATTTCGCTTTCTCTCTCCCACTCTCTCTCTCTCTCTCTCTCTCTCTCTCTCTCTCTCTGTGGCTGTGTGTATGCATGTGTGTGTCTGAGGAACTCAGATGAAAAATCTGATAAATACCAAACTTGGATTTAGGTTCAGTACCTTCTAAGGATGCGACAATAAAATGTTTAAGAAAATCCCCCCACCCCATTAACCTTCACATGGAAATTTTTAGACTTTTTACTTTCTCTACTACGTATAGTAAGTTGACGAAGTATTGTATTCCACCCAAAAATTGGTTCCCGAGATTTCAACGGAAATATATGTTTTGAGACCCCCTGAATCCAAAAAAGCATTTTTTGAAACATGTTCGTGTGTGTCTGTCTGTCTGTCTGTGTGTGTGACTGTGAACAGCATAACTCAGAAACGAACTCGGATAAACACCAAACTTGGTATTTAGGTTCAGTATCTTCCAGAGATGCGACACGAAGGTTTTCAAGAAAATCTCCCCATCCCAGATTACACTTTACATGGAACATTTTTCGAAAATTTTAATTTTCTCAAAAATGGCTCTCACAATTTTGATCAAAATATCATATGTTTAAGATATTTTTATGACAAATGAAATGTATATCTCGAATTTTCTGGGAATGTCTCCAAAAGTATTCTTCATTCTGAACGACTTTTACATATCTGGTAAACCATAAGAGGTAGACAAAATTGTACTACACAAAAAATGTAGATAGCTTTAAAATACACAATTTATGTAATATACATTTTTTTCAGTGAACCATTTTTGAGATATTGCTTGTTATTTCCTTAAATTTTCCTATACTTATAATTTTTCTCAAATGGGAATTCGTTATTCATTTTTATGTCCTGGACATGCAAAGAGAATGGAAACGGCACATAGCAACCAGCGATTTGTCTATCGCTTAAAGCCTACCATATTCCCCCCTGCACCTACAAGAAAATTAGCAATAAGATTAACATCTCGATTAACATGAAGCATGTGGAGAATAAGCGTTTGTAAAAATAGTTTGTACAAGAGCAGAGAATGTCATGTGAGTGTAACACATCAGATTTTGTTTATTTTCTATAAAATCACTTTGATGATACAGATTTAAATAACATACATTAATGACATTTACATGAAAAATAAAATGTATATCTTGAATTTTCAGGCAATAGCCTTTGAAGTCCTTTTCATTCTGAAGGAATTTTTGTATAAACGTTAAGTGATAGACGAAAACGTAGTGCAAAATAAATGTAGATCTCCTTAAAACATTCAGTTTAATTCAAATAATTTTTATGTGACATAAGCCATATCTAAATTATCCGTTATTGATGGTTCGAATTGTTCATTATTTGGTCATTCTTTGAATTCCTTTCAACATTCAGTTGTTTCTTGCGATTGCATGGAAAGAATATGGAATTTCAAGACAGTATATAGTGTCAGTTCTTAAACAGTTGACTGTTCGCTGTTCCCTTTGTGTATATCATTAAACGTGTAATGTAGCTATTCCTGCAAAGCTTTATTTGGAATGAAATGAAGTAAATAGTAAAATGTGCTTTAGTTATAATAGTTTGTATACTCAATAATAAATGATAGAGGGTAGAGAATGTCAGTGAATGCAACCCATCAGAATGTTTTACAAAATGTTACTTACGTAGTCATAATTTATTTACTACTTCACTTTAAAACATATTTTATACAAGCCTGCATAATTTATGGAATAGAAGACAAAACAATGATCTAATATTTTCACCGATCGGTCTTCTTAACTCTGTACCGAAACAAGCAGGTAGTGTACAAAGTAAATAATTTTAAACAAGTTTAAAATGCTCAATTCAACTGGTTTCCCTATTTTGTTCTGTGATCAAGGAGCAACAAAGTATGCATATTATATTCATCCCAAAAAATTTTTATTTCCCCTTACTTCTCTCAAGCCTACAAACATAGTCATAAAACCACCTGTCACATAATATCCTCTTTAAGTCCATCTAATGAAGCTTTATCTGAGATCCATAGGATTAGCGACACTTCAACTGTCATATTAACTGAGTGACCTTTCTAAACTTGACATCTTAAAGGTTGAAGTTAAAATTACTCTTTTCGGAGGCGCAATCCGTCATACCAAAGTGGCTTGTTGTTAATGAATTTCAGGGCTGCAGTGTTGGAAGCGAGGATGAAATCTGACGAAATCAGAAGTGTTGCATTCTGAAGGCTTTCCCCACTCCTACCACGTACATAGCAGATAGGGAAGGTATTACTTTCCACCCAAAAATTCAATACCGCGATTTTACCGGAAATACATGTTTAGAGGCCCCCTTAATATAAAGCATTTTTAAAGAACGTTCGTGTTTGTGTGTATGCGAGCAGCGGAAGTAAAAAACGAAATGTCGGATAAATATCATACTTGATATTTAAGTTCAGTGTCATCAAAAGTTGTGACACGAAGATTTTCAAGAAAACTACCCCACTCCAAACTACCCTTTGCATGAAACATTTTATGAAATTTTCGACTTTCTATTAAATGTAACTGTTTTGATTAAAATATCACATATTAAAGATATTTACTGACAAATAAAACACATTTCTTAAATTTTCTGGGAATAGCTTGTAAAGTCCTCTTCATTCAGATGGGATTTTGTGCTATCTTGTACAACTTGTAAACGTTATGCAATAGACGAAATCCAAGAAAAACGTGACTCTCTTTAAAATACACAATCTATTCCAAGTAACTTTTTCTGTAGCATTATTCGTTTTCGAGAAATCATTATTGATGGTTGAAATTGCTCATTCCTTTAAATTCCAGCCGATTTTTTTCCATCTTTCACGCGATGTCATGGAAAGGAAGTAGCATGAAGTAGATAAGTATTCGTAAGAATAATTTTTATACCCTCTAATGAACGACAAAGGGTAGAGAAAGTCATGTGATTGTAACGCATTAGAATTCTGTTAACGTGTGCACGCGTTTGAACATAGTAATTCAGTGGAGGATATCATGCATAGCAAGTAATAGGTACACGGTAGTTTTCTTTTGACATACACAATGCGATCAAAAGTATCCGGACACCCCACAAACATACGTTTTCCACCTTATGTGCATTGTGCTGTCACGTACTGCCTGGTACTTAGTATACGCGCCTCAGTAGTCATTAGACATCCTGAAACATCATAACGGGACGCTCCGTAGAACTCACTTGGTCAAATGATTGGGTGTCACTTGTGTCAGAAGTCTGTACGCGAGATTTCCACACTCCTAAATATACCTAGGTCCGCTGTTTCTGATGTGAAGCGGAGTAGAAACGTGAAGGGACATGTACAGCACAAAAGCGTACAGGCCGACCTCGTTTGTTGACTGACAGAGACCGCCGACATTTGAAAAGGGCCGTAAAGAGTAATAGGCAGACATCTATCAGACCATCACACAAGAATTCCAAACTGTATCAGGATCCACTCCAAGTACTATGACAGTTAGGCGTGAGGTGAGAAACCTTGGATTCCATGGTCGAGCGGCTGCTCATAAGCCACACACCACGCAGGAAAATGCCAAACGACGCCTCTCTTGGTGTAAGGAGCGTCAACATTACGCGATTGAACAGTGGCAAAACGTTGTTTGGAGTGACGAATCGCGGTACAAAATGTGGCGATCCGATGGCAGGGTGTGGGTTTGGCGAATGCCCGGTGAACGTCATCTGCCAGCGTGTGTAGTGTCAACAATGAAATTCCGAGGTGGTGGTGTTATGGTGTGGTCGTTATTTTTCTATAGGGGGCTTTCACCCCTCGTTGTTTTGCGTGGCACGATATTAGCGCAGACCTACATTGATATTTTAAGCACCTTCTTGCTTCCCACTGTTGAAGAGCAATTCGGGGATGGCGATTGCATCTTTCAACGCGATCAAGCACCTGTTCATACTGCACGGACTGTGGCGCGGTGGTTACACGACAGTAATATTCCTGTAATGGATGGCATGTACAGAGTCCTGACTTGAATCCTATAGAACACCTTTGGGATGTTTTGGAACGTCGAATTCGTGCCAGGCCTCACCGACCTACATCGATACCTCTCCTCAGTTCCGCAGTCTGTGAAGAATGGGCTGCCATTCCCCAAGAAACCTTCCAGCACCTGATTGAAAGTTTGCCTGAGAGAGTGAACGCTGTCATCAAGGCTAAGGGTGGGCCAGCACCATATCGAATTTCAGCATTACCGATGAAGGGCGCCACGAACTTGTACGTCATTTTCAGCCAGATGTCCGGATTCTTTTGATCACGTAGTGTACTTTGGGGAGACTGTCTGCAAAGTTTCACATTAATAATTTAATATTTATCTCACAAGCGGAATTTTAAGTGGAAGCAGATAATTGAAAATGTGTTTATTTTACTTCAACAGTTTAAATGTTGACCCATAGTTACAGGCATTTATTTGTGACCTGATGGCAAGTTTTATACACCTTGTGATTAAAGTAGCTATATCATAATGTTTCTAAAGAATGATATAGAACGTTTTGAGGAGCTAAGCATGTTTTTGTGGTTTATAGCCCTTTGACAGATTTGTTTTTTCAATTCTACATTCGATTCACAAGGCAATGCAATATGCTCTTATAATGTTAAATGTAATGCATCACTGAAATGGTATTTACTGAACTTTTCCTCTAAGCCCAACATTGAAAGATTTAAATTTAATTCTTATATTTCTTTTAGTCTTCAAGTTATCAATTGAGTTTTCTTGTTCTTGTTTCAAACGTTTAATGCACAATTTTGTATGTTTTTCTATGTTGTATTTAGTTCTATAAATAAGATTTTAAAGCTAACATTTTTATTAAAATAAATAATTTAAAACACTTCCTAACCATAAAATATACGATGGTTTAATTTTAGGACGTTTCGGAATGTCCAAGTAAAGTTTAAAAATAACTAAATCAAAGTATCAAAGTGAAAATGCACATGAAATTATACAGGGTAGACCATTTTAACTTGAGAGTGTACAAATATCTCCAAAGTAAAGCGTTGTAGAAGGAAATGTATTTAATAAAAATTGCTTGATATTATGGAGGAAAGTAAATGCCATTAGCCATGTTTTGTTTGGAGGACCTTATGATGGTCATTTTAGGGTCAATTAATTCTTTTAAAGGAAGCCTACAATTAGGGCCAAATTAAATTGACTCCAAAATGACAACATGAAGTTCTGGAAATAAAATACGACTAATGGCATTTGCTTTCCCCCATAATATCAAGCAAGTTTTAATCAAGGCATTTGTTTCTACAACGCTTAGTTTGGGAGATATTGAACAGTCTCAGCTTAAATGGTCCACCCTATATGTTTTCTTCTTTGCTATCAAAGGTAGGCTTGGAAACCATTCCGTCTTCACTCACCCATCTCTTCCCTGGTTGTCCTATTTCTGGTCTTTCTTCTGGTTTGTATTTTATTGTTTCTTTCATCATTTTCTCATGTCTCATTCATTGAAAATGTTGTATAAGTTGTTATATATTTTCTTGTATACCTTTAACTGTAAGCGCTTTTAATTCTTCTTCTCATGTCTTCGTTTCGTATTTCATGTAAAACCCTTTCTTTTTTAAAAAAAAGTTAATTTTTAGTCTGTTTTATTGCTCTATTTTCTTATTCTTTCTCTTCCGCGTACTTCGCAGAGAGAGAAAAGGTATTGCATTCTGCCCAAACATTCTATACTAAGATTTCATCAGAAATTCATGTTTTGATGTCTCCCAATTCAAAAAACGCATTTTTAGAAAAAAAGGTCCTATGCCTGTGTCGTGTCTATATGGGAACAGCATAACTTAAAAACTAAACTTGCTATTTAGGTTCAGAACGTTCCAAAGATACAACACGAAGATACAACTCCCAGCTATCCTTGACATTGAACACTTCTTTGAAATTCTTTATTTTCTAAAATATGGGACTAACGAGTTTGATTAAAATGCATATATTAGAGATATTTACATGGCAAAAAGAAATTGAATTCTCATTCTCTCGCAGGGGCGATTATGCACACCATAAACTTCACGCAACACACAGAAGGTTTAGCGGACAGATGATCCATTATGGTAATAAATTTTCACAATTTCTACGCGTTGCTGAATGCTGTAAAGCTTCGTGGTTATTTGTTACTAACAACTGTAAACCACATAAAAAAATCTGATGTGTTATACTCAAATGACATTCTCTACTCTTGTACAAACTATTTTGACAAACGCTTGTTGTCCATATGCTTCATGGTAATCGAGATAACAAGATATTGATTTTATTGCTAATTTTCTTGTAGTTGCAAGGGGAATTGCTAAGCCCTAAGCGACAGTCAACTATTTTAAGAGCTGGTTGCTATGTAGAGTATTTCATTCTCTTTACATTACCAGGACAAAAAATGAATAACGAATTCCCATTTAAGAAAAAGTATAAAAATTGGAAAATTTATGGTTTACCAGTTATGCAAAAGTCGCTCACAATGAAGAATACTTTTGGAGACATTCCCAGAAAATTCGAAATATACGTTTCATTTGTCATAAAAATACCTTAAACATATGATATTTTAATCAAAATTGTTAGAACCATTTTTGAGAAAATTAAAATTTTCAAAAAATGTTCCACATAAAGGGTAATCTGGGGTGGGGGATTTTCTTGAAGAACCTTCGTGTCGCATCTCTGGAAGATACTGAACCTAGTTTGATGTTTATCCGACTGTTCGTCGGACATGTTTCCAAAAATGCTTTCTTTGGATTCAGGGAGTCTCAAAACATGTATTTCCGTGAAATCTCGGTATCGAATTTTTGGGTGGAATACAATACTTTCCCTACTTACTATACGTAGTAGAGAAAGTAGAAATGACTGCTGTAACTCAATAACAACGGCAGCTATCACATGTTAAAAATAGGACACTCTTGTTGAAAGACCCTTTAAATATATAAATCTCAGAAAAAAACGGGAATTTGCTGTTTTGTAACTTAGAAACCTATAAACCTATAGAAACTTATAGAAACCTATAAGTTACACATTCTATAAAACGAGAAATTGTGGGATTTTTCTTAAACTTAAGGTTAAAGAAAACACGAGGTTTCTTATTCAACCATAAAGAAAAGAAAAACCAAGGGGTGAAAGGGCATAGTTAAAGATACGTATTACAGCTGTAAAAACTCCAGTAAAATGAACATTTCACTGACGTCCAATCAGAGAAAATGAGCTGAATTTCATCATACTGGGTGTTTATGGGCAATGAAAATCGAGGCGTGCTTACAAAAACCAATTTCATGTTTCTGAACAACAACAATAAAAGCTGGCGGTAACAACCGCGTAGCGTCGTATAAAATCACAAATAAAAGCGAAATCAAAACTACAGTAAATAATATGAAAGTTGGAACGTTTGTGTTCAAACCCAGACATAATGTATATCATGCTTGGCTGCCTTCAAAATTTTTAGCTGGTGTTTGCTATTCTATAAAGTCAAAGTTTATTAAAGACCTTTCACTTATTAATAATAGAATTGCCCAAACGGGGCAGTTCGATTTCTCTGAAAAATTATAATTAAGTTAGTTTTACGATAACTTCGCATACATCCGTTTGACCGTCCCCTTAAATAGACTTATTAACCTAGATAGATGAATGAAAATACGGAAACAAAACCATTTTTCTAAAAAAAAAAGTTAGCAATAAAACGAATGAGCGAACTTTCTTTAAAAGGATCATCAAATATCATCTTCCATTATAGAGGAATTAAGAGGCGGTTTTTAAATTAAGTAATGATATATATTTTTTAAAAACAACAAAAATTATTTTCCCAATACTTTATCATCATTAATTACCTTACACCTTATAGTACCTCTCCTCATATTCGGACACTTGTAACGGAAACGGTTTTTATATGCCTTCATCAAACAATGATGCCGCTGTGATGAAAGCCATGCCTGCAGATCTTGTTTCACTATATCATCGTCCTTGAAATGTCCCCCATCAAGGAGATTTATTCAGATGAAGAAATGGATGAAAATCGCTTGGTGCCAAATCCGGACTATAGAGAAGATGGTCGAATTGTTACCATCCAAATGATGCGATCAGATCTTGGGTTTATTTGGCTGTGTGTGGCCGGGTGTGTCGTTCGATTGCAAAGAATATTTCGGAAATAATACGCTCTAAAAAAATGTATGTGACATAAATGGTGTGCTTTAGAGATATCTGTATTTTTTGTGTAGTAACATTTTATCTTACGGTTTACCAGTTATGCAAAAGACATTCAGAACGAAGAGGTCTTTTGGGGACATTCCCAGAAAATTAAAGATATTCATTTCATTTGGCATAAAAATATTTTAAACATATATTTTAGCCAAAATCCTTAGAGGTGTTTTTGAGTAAATAAAATTTTTAGAAAAATGTTCGATGTAAAGAGTGTTCTGGAATGGGGATGTTTCAAAATCTTTGTGTCGCATCTTTGAAGGGTAGCGAACCTAAATACAAAGTTTGGTATTTATCCGACTTTTCCTTTTTGAGTTACGCTGTGCACATACAGACAGACACACACACGTACATGTTTCCAAAAATACTTTATTTGGATTCGGGGCACCTCAAAACATATTTCAAGTGAAATCTCGGATTCTGATTTTTGGATACCGTGCATTACTTCCCCTACTTACTATACGTAGTAGAGAAATTAAAAGTGCCCTTTTTGTATTCAGAGGGCCTCAAAATTATATATATTTCCGGTGAAATCTCGGTATCGAATTTTTGGTGGAATGATATACCTTCTCTACCTATTCTGTACGTGGTAGAAAACGTAAAAGGATAAGCTTTATGAAGGCAACCAATTGTTCTGTTAGTTATATAGTTAATGGAGTACCTTCTTTTTTCCCAAATAAAGCCGATAGTGATGTTTTTAGGAAGGAGTTTCTTAACAAATGTTGTCATTATTTCAATTATTGAAGATTCTATTCAGCTAATGAACACTTGAATATCACACACCGTGTCCTTCCGTAAAAGGCTGTCGCGGTAATCGGCTCGTGTTATCTTATTTGCTGGGCGCCTGCTATTGTTTTATTATTTTAAATTTGGGTTCTTTGTCCTCCGGGTAGCTATTATTACTCAGTCAAGCAAGTGTCTCTGAGCAGGGCGTGTAAACGGAAAGGAGTTGTTGCTAAAAGATAACACTGATAAAATAATTTGTTTCTACACTTTTATTGCCGTCACAATTAATTAATAATTCACATATTTAATCTTTATACACGCCTGACTGAAACTGTGATATTTCCGAATGTAACTACAGTCGTCTTTAATTGCCGTGTACCAATTACTGCGCGAACTTCACATTTTGTAACTAACTTTACGATGTGTACATCGCGAGAGATTCTTCCAAACTGTATGACGTGCACCTCACGAGAGATTCTTCAAGCCTGATTGAAACATGCTTATGGCTCGAGAATATATACTCCTTCACCTCGAAATGCATAAAGATTATAATAGAGCTGCTATTGGTTACCAAATCGCGCCAACATTAACGACTGTTTTGTCAGCCAATCACTGCTACGAACATATATGCTCTAGGGAAAATATTCCCTCCATTTCTAAGAAAAGGCACGCTACGCTGACGTCATTTGTTTGTCTCTTCTTAGCGATAAACAACTCACCCCCTCGTTTTATTGTTACCCACTTCTATTGTCAGTTTCAGTGAGGCCGTGTGAACTTATTTCCTAACAATGCTTATGGCTAACAAACATCTAAAATCCTGTACATAAAATAATATTAATTTACACTACAATCACTCTGGCATTCACAACTTGTTATGATATAAAATACTGCCTCAAGCTAAAAGTAAAAGGTGCGTATAATGGAGGGATCCTCGAAACCGGAGCAGAGCACCGCAGGTTGGCCGTAAGAACCCTTTTTGCTTGGATGGAGGGAAGAAGGTAGGGACCTGAAGGGCGATCAGGCCCGGGAGACGACGTGCGCGAGCGTGGATAGGGTCCCTAACTTTCCATTTCGAACGCATCCAATGACGCTCAAGACCGCCCAAAAGCCCCTGACTCTCTGGGGTCCCCTGCAGGGGAGCCTACTCCAAAATCACCTATAGTCGGGACCTATCTGGCAGTCCAGATGACCCAGGGAGAAACTTTCACAGAGCGCACCTCTACCACCCAGCCGCAACACTCCACCGTCTCTTGGACCTTCAACCCTGAAGTAGATGAGGGAATTGATGGATACAGGAAAGTCATGGCAGAAGCGTTCGCCTATAGACCCGGGGAAACCAGAAAAGAAAAACATTGTCGATGTGGGCGGTCGCCGGTACTGGAACCCGGGACCTATCGAATACGTATCTCACACGTTAACTCGGAGCCACCTTAAATAAGCTTTTTTAAGAATATTCATAGCTACATATACAAATTTAGGATTACAAGATAGAGCCTCTCCTTTAATAGAACAACTTATATATTTTCATGATCATTCCATATTTATTTTCGACACAAGTCCTTCCGTACTTTGTATGGCTTCTGATGATAAATATTACTATAATTGTTGTGCTCTTTAAAATTGCACTATTCTTCAAATTTTTCGTGTTCGTGTCCATATTGTATATACATTTAGTAGAGAGGTTCTTATTTAATAGCACGAAATATTTTCAACTTTACGTTTAAAATGACAGAGAAATAAACTTACGGAATTACAAAATCTATACAATTTTTAAAAAAATTTGAAACTAATAGGTTGAAAACCCTTTATAATCTCCAGATCACGCAATATCGCTTCTTCTTTCTTCATGTTAAAAATTAAATTCTTTTTCATGAGTTTTGTTGCCAGAATTTTTCAAAATTTTGAACAAAATCTTTCTGGAGTAACTGTTACATATCGTTTAACTTGCAAAGCTTGATTATCCGTTAAAACAATTTTATTTATTTAATTTTAGAGGTGGGAAATAAGTGCATACAAAACAAACACAGATAAACACACAGGTGCCGCCAATTAGAATATCGCATTTAGAGAAATTATGTAGAGACCTAATTTCAAAACTAAATACTGAAGAAGTTTTTTTTTTGTATTTTTATTTGTTCCACGTTTTGGGAGGCAATTTGAAGAAGTTGGTTTGTATTTCAACTGTTGGGGAGCCGAACTTGAAATTTGTTGCAACCACACGTATAGTAACCGATTTTCGGTAGCCTTCGCCCCAAATATACTTTCCGGTGGCCTTTGCCCCTAGTTTAAAAAATATTAACTTTGTAGTTTGACTGTTACTTTAAATATTTATGTTTAGGTTTGCCTCGGCTGCGTCAGTATTATTGTTACAGACATATTTCTCTTAGCAGAACGTAGTGCGGCTGAAGAATATAGACTTACACAAATTATAATTTTTAATTCATTCCTTTATTTTATTAATTCATGACACAATTTAAATAACACTTCACTGATATAGAGAGCTGTGAGATTCTTTTATTAATTATTTGCACTTTTTGACAAATAAACTATTTTCGTCTCACACGAATACGTATTAAATTTCTCGAGAACACATCTCGCATCCGGTTAGAAACACTGTCTGATACCAACGCTTCCAGTTATGAGCACTGTCTACAAGCAACTGAACTCTAAATTTGTAAATTTTGCTATATTTCAGTTTCTGATTGGCTAATTCTAGTACAATAGAATACCTTCATTTAACTAAATCATTTTCTGGTTGTTGATTGGCTATTTTATGAACTGTCAAAAAAATTACATTATTGTTGCTCCAATAATCACAAGTAGCATTAAACTTCCTTACTCATTATTGCATCAAGGTTACCTCATTGCTAGCAACTTTTAACCTTTTATTCTCACAGCTCCTACATTATTAAATTATGTAATACATTCACATAACAATATTACACATGTATACAATAATATAAACATTTACAATGACCGTAATATACACTTTTTATATATTGCCACATACATATATTGCTTTAAGGGGGGCTGTTATTATATTTTATATTATATAATTTGACTGAAATCATTTAAGTGTTAAAAATACTGCCTCAATACCAGCGAACGCACCTATGGTTCTACCGGGCTCAAGTCAGTGTACGCTAATATCAAGCAATTTCTTTAACCAAGGAAGCTGTTTATATCTTTATTTGGAATTTCATAACAGTTTATGAAAAACTAAAGCCATTTATTTTACAGGCATTTCGCGTTCTCCAACACTTTGTGTGCTTCTTCCTTGTTCTTTGTACTTTCATTTTTTTACTTCTCCCGGATAACTTTCCCTACCACTACAACTTCCACATTTAGTTCTTGTCTTGTTTTTTAATATTTTGTTTAAAAGGATTATTCTCCTACTCAGGCTATTTCCGCTTTTCCATTTTTCTTTGCTATGAGAGAAAAGTTTTGTGTGAAAAAAGAAAACAGAAATGATAACTGGCGGCTTTTAGAAAATGGGTCGCTATGTTAGGAAGGAAGCAACGGAAACGAGCAAACTTCATGTGATGTGTTATGTTAGTATTTTCTACCGCGAAAATATAGGAGACCGAGAAATGAAGCAATCTGAAGTAGAATTGTTCTTGGAGTTTATTTATTTATTTGGCTCCATGTATGGACGTTAATTTTGAAGAAGATTGTTTGTTACGTAATATGCTGCTACGTATGAGAAGCCGATTTGAAGATGTATTTTTGTTGTTACGCTCCAAGTTTAAAAATATTATTAACTTTGTCATTAAACCGCTTCTATAGATAGTATTTATGTTTATGTTTGCCTCGGCTGCGTCAGTCTTACTTTAGAGACACGTTTCTCTTAGGCAGAGAAGAATGTAGGATTACACAGATTTTAAGTTTAAATTCACTTCTTTTTATTAATCCTTGACACAAATTAAATAGCACTACACTGATATCAAGAGCTTTGAGATCCTTTTATTTTATACTTGCACTTTGTTAACGCGTATACTTAATTTTCGTATGACACGAATACGTAATATTTCTTTAGAGAACACATCTTCCGTCCGGTTGCTATCAAGGTCTGCAGGTACTGAACATATTTCAACCGTCCAAACATGTAAACTTCTGTATTTCAAGTCTCTGATTGGCTAATCCTAGTCCAATAGAATACGTGCATTTTACTAATTTTACGTGGCTGTTGATTGGCTATTTTTAAACTGTCCAAAATTTACATTATCGTTGCTCTAATCATGACTAGTAGCATTCAAACTCTCAAAATCATTATTGCCTCAAGGTTACCTCATTGTTAGCAACTTTAAACTTATTCTCACAGCTCTTACACTATTAAACTACGTAATGCATATACATAATATTATTAAACATGTTTACAATAATATAAGCTTATGTAATACTGTTACATACATTTTTTTAAAAAAAATTACATACATATTGCTTCAAGACGGACTGTTATTGAATTTACATATTATATAGTTTAACTGAAATTATTCAAGCGGTAAAAATACTCCCTCAAATCCCACTTGGAAATATTAAATTGAAATTTGCGTAATTAGCATTTCAGTAAATATACACTATACACCTTGCTAAGACAATATAATGATTAAGGAGAGAAATTAGGATAAATAATTCAAAGTGATTTTTACTTTCTCTGTCACCTGCCTATAGCGAATAAGAGAAAATATTGTATTCAACCCAAAAGCTCCATAATGATATTTCACTGGAAATACCCCTTTGGAGGTCCCCGAATAAAAAGGCACTTTTAGAAAATGGTCTGTCTGTGTAAAAAATAGTTTCATTTATGGAGGCTCTTTAACTGCTGTGGTCCTTAGTGTCCTACTCTATATTGGGCGTGAAAACCCGGCTCAGATATCTTTTTACCAGGCTTGAGATTCTTTTATGTGCCACAAATCTATGACACAGGACCACCGGCTTTACTTCCCTTCTGAAGGAAACCATGCTAAGGATTTTTACGCCCGAAAAGAAGAATCCATCGCTCTCCGCCAGATTTGAACCGCAACCTCGGGAACTAGAGGTTAGCATGGTACCCACTACACCACGGAGGACGACTTCTGTTTGTGCCGGATAAATATCAAAGTTGATGTTTAAGTTCACTACCTTTAAAGATGTCACAGACAGAGTTTCAGCAAAATACTCAAACAAAACACAAACTACACGTTTAACCTTTACATGGATAGAATTTCAAACATGTTTAGTTTTCTCAAAAATGGTTCAAACATTTTGATTTAAACGTTGTGACTTTATCCGGTTTTTCACTTAGTCACTTCTCTAAGTTCTCAATGTCACTTCACTGATTTTATCCAGTTCAGCTTCACTGGGACTTCACCTAGTCCACACTATCACATCACTAATGTGAACGTTCAATTTTCCCATCACTTCACTTTTCCTCTTGAAGTAGCGGCGTAATGCATTACCCACATGTAGCCAATCTTCCGGAAGGTTCACTCGCTGATGAGTCGAACACAAGACTTCTTCAATCTCTCCTTCAGCAACACTCACTGCAAGTTACAGTTGTAAAACTCACTTGTAGAACCGCACTTGATGTCGCACCAGAAACGTACTGGCAAACTCGCTCACTTGCTGCTGGTAGGCCGAGGTTCAGCCTGAGTGCTTCTGTTGCGTTTCCACCCTCAATAGGATTTAACCGCAGGGTCTTTTTTTCAGGATGCATGTTTAGGTTGGCTTTTTCTGGTTTGGGATGGTTGAAATAGAGTGGAGAAAGCATGTTGCTCCTCGACTGCTCTCTGTTAGGATGCAGCGGCTCCTCTACACCTTGGTGGGAGTAGTTTAAGAGTTCTGTAATTTCATTGGCTATTGGGTTAGAATTTTGAGCAAGTCAGCTCTCGGTTTGACTCCTCTCGTAGGAAGGCTCTTTTATACAGCCAGTAGAATCTTCCACAGAACATTGTAACACGTTGTGGAGGTGGGGGAAAAGAAACCTCCAGACGTATCTAGTTATCTGCCAATAGTGCTTCCAGTGTTTAAGCTGGCAAGCGCTACTTATCTTTGTTTATCTCCGACTGCCTGGCGCCGAGCTTCCGATAACCTTGAGCAATAGCTGCTGTATCACAATACTGTATATTTAAGATATTTTGTCGCGGTAACTTCGTGTTATCTTATTTGCTGAGCGCCTGTTATTGTTTTGAATATTGAGTTCTTTGTCCTTCGGCTAGCTATTATCACTAAGTCGAGCAAATCTCTTGAACGGGGTGTGTAAACAGAAAGGAGTTGTTACTAAAGATAACACTGATAAAGGAATTTGTTTTTACACTTTTATTGGCGTCACAGTTTATTAAATTCACATAATTACTCTTGATACACACCAGACTGAAACTCTTATATTTTCGAATGTAACTATAATCACTTATTTGCCGCACATTATTAATTCGCGTATTTCACATCTTTTAACTAACTTTACGACGCGAGAGATTCTGTAGAACTGCGCGACGTTTGCCTTGTGAATTATTCTGTAGAATTGCGCAACGTATAACCCGCGAATGATTCTGTTGGACTGAGCGACGTGTAACTTGTAAATGATTCTGTAGGACTGAGCGTTACCCGTCTCTGGCTTTAGCTTTTTATACTCCCTCACCCCGATATGCCTAAACATTATAACGGAGCTGCTATTGGTTAATAAAGCGCGCCAACATTAGAGTCTATTTTTTTTATCCAATCAAAATTACAAACACATATGCTCTAAAGAAGATATTCCCTCCATTTCTAAAGAAAGGCACGCTACTCTGACGTCATTTGCTTGTCTCTTCTAATTAATAAACACCTCGCCCCCTGGCTCATTGTTACCCGCTCCTATTGTCAGTTTCAGTGAGGCCGTGTAAACCTATTTCCTAACAATGCTTATAATTAACAAACATCTCAAATCAATGTCATACAATAATGCTAATTTACACTAAAATCACTCTGGCATTCACAGTGTTGTGATATAAAATACTGCCTCAATTTACATGACAAATTGTATGTCGTGAACTTTCTGGTAATAGCCTGTAAACTCCACTTCATTCGGACAGAATTTTGTATAATTTTATAAAACGGTAAACTATAAAAGAAAGACAAAACATGCCACACAAAAATTTAAATTATATAAAATGCAGTGGTATCAACTGTTACTGAATATCCGTTAAATAAATTGTTTATTTAATAGAGAATTACATTTTGCTGCAGTAACTTTTATCTGTCTTTTGGGGATTATCCAACATTATACAAAATTCCATCCCAATGAAGAGGACATTGCAGAAAAGTTATCATACACATTTTAGTGTTCAACAAGTATCTCATAAAAACGCTGATATGTTGCGCTCACGAACTCTCTCCACTCTTGTACAAACGATTATTCTCCATCTCCTTCATGTTAATCTAGATAAACTTTTGCAGAAATTATTTCCTTACTAATTTTCTTGTAGGTGCAAGGAGAATATGGTAGGCTTTAAGCTTTAATATTTTAAGAGCTGGTTGCTATGTGGAGCATTCCATTCTCTTTGTATTACCGGGACAAAAAAAATGAAAATAATGAGTTCCCATTTCAGAAAAGTATATGTATTGGAAAATTAAACAAATTACAAGGAATATCTCGAAAATGGTTCACTCGAAAAAAAATGTATGTGGGATAAATTGTGTGTATTAACCAGATTACAGTTTTTGTTTAGCAACATGTTGTTTATCTCTCACGGTTTACCAGTTATACAAACGTCATTCAAACTGAAGAGGGTTTTGGGGACATTCCCAGAAAATTCAGGATATACATTTAATTCACCATAAAAATATCTTAAATATATAATATTTTAATCAAAATAGTTAGATCATTTTGAGAAAATCAAAATTTTTGAAAAATGTTCCCCGTCAGGGGTAGCTTGGGGTGGAAAATTTTCTTGAAAATCTTCGTCTTAAACTTAAATACCAAGTTTGATATTTATCCGAGTTTTCGTTTTTGAGTTATGCTGTTCACATTCACAGAAACACACACGGACATGAA
Source organism: Deroplatys truncata (assembly GCA_030765065.1). Classification (NCBI taxonomy): domain Eukaryota; kingdom Metazoa; phylum Arthropoda; class Insecta; order Mantodea; family Mantidae; genus Deroplatys; species Deroplatys truncata. Next base: position 165,803,548 of record CM060980.1, read on the forward strand.
AAGGTAGAATCAGATAACAGAAAAATTTAATGTAATAGCCGGGACTTGAACCACGGATCTTCCGGTCTCCGTCCGGATGCTCTAACCACTGAGCTACCATGCAACATACGGGCACGCCATTAAATTCTCCAGCTGACTCGCATTTTTCCCGGTAAACCACAAGGAGATCTCAAATTGTATTGACATGTCATACCCCAATGGCGACTTACATTCTTTGTAAGTACTTAAGTCCCGGGCTTTTAGTTTCAACCACTATTAGGACAATTAATGGAATTAATTGTTCTTTCACACAAGCCGTGTGTTGGACAGGGTGGGAAAGGTAGAATCAGATGACTGAAAAATGCTTTATTTGGATTCAGGGCACCTCGCATTTCCGGAAAATATTTTACGTGTTTAAAAAAGTGCAAGTATTTAATAAAAGAATCTTACAGCTCTCTATATCAGTGAAGTGTTATTTAAATCGTGTCAAGAATTAATAAAAAGGAGTGAAGTAAAATTATAATCTGTGAAAGCCTACATTCTTACGTCGCACCACCCCCTGCTCAGACATTCATGCCTATAAAAAAATATAAATACTGACGCAGCCGAGGCAAACATAAATATATAATATTTAAAGAAAACATAAAAATATAAAGTTAATATTTTTAAATTTGGGGCGAAGGCAACAGGAAACCTTTTACTATACCTGCGGTTGCAACTACTTCAAGTTCGGCTCCCAAAATTTGAAATACAATACAACTCTTTCAATACAGCCTAATTCAAATTGACACCCAAAACGTGGTGCAAATAACGTAAAAATAATATCTTCTTCAAATTGGCTCCCAAAGCGTGGGACAAATAACAACATAAAAATAACAATACAACAAAACAACTACTTCACTTTGGTTTCACTGGAAACTTATAGGACCTTAGAAGTCTCAAGAAATACAACACCTACATAAAGAACAACTGAGTGTGTGCATCAGTTGCTTAGTGAAATAGTTGTGGCGTATACTGGCGTGTATAAAATGTGGCCCATGATGGAACGGGCATGTATATATCGGTACTGACAGAAAACCTACCTCCACCTGCAAGCCGAGTAGCCACCTCTGTTTTTCGAGCATACTTCCAGGCACTGGTTTGGTAGGGTTCTTTACTTCCCCCAGAGCATGGCCGAACTGCCTAAGGGTAACATTGCAAATTAAAACCTATATTTTCATGCTGCGCTGAAGTTGCCGGTAGTTAGTAGTATAGTAGAGTCGCGAACATGTTTCGGAGACGAGGGGGATAGCTATTTGAGGGGGGTAAAAGGAAGGCAGATGGTAGAGCAATGATAACAACGGGACTTAAATTAAGCTAATATATTAAGAAAGATTAAGTAGTTTGTTTGTTACGCATGTTTGGTTTACAAAGGTGGGGTGAAGAAGAATATTTTTACGTTATTTCGGCGCCAATTTGAAGTTGAAAGTTTCTACTGCTGTTACGTTGTTTGCACCACGTTTTAAAAAATATTAACTTTGTAATTAAACTGTTTCTTTAGGTATTAAATATTTATGTTTGCCTCGGCTGCGTCAGCATTTATTTTACAGACATGGAAGTCTTGGCAGTTCGTGGTGCGACAGGAATGTAGGCTTACACAGATTTTAAGTTTTACTTCACTTCTTTTATTAATGCTTGTCACAAACTAAATAGCACTACACTGATATCAAGAGCTGTGAGATGTTTTTATTAAATAATTACACTTTTTTTAATACGTAAACTATTTTCGACTCACACGAATACGTAATTAATTTCTCGAGGACACATTTTGCGTCTGATTAGTAACACTGTTTGCAGGCAACTGACAAGGTTTCTAGCGCCTAAATTTGTAGATTTCTATATTTCAAGTCTCTGATTGGCTAATCCTAGTCCAATAGAACACTTGCATTTTATTAAAGCTTTTTCTGGTTGTTGATTGGCTGTTTTTATAAACTGTCACTAAAATCACATTATTGTTGCTCCAATAATCAGAAGTAGCATTATTAAACTCTCAAACTCATTATTGCCTCAAGGTTACATACCTTATTGTTACCTCATTGTTAGCAACTTTTAACTTATTATTCTCACAGCTCCTACATTATTAAATTAAGTAATACATTCACATAACATTATTACAACAATATAAGCATATGCAATGACTGTTACATGCATTTTACAGATTATTACATACACATATTGCTTCAAGGTGGGCTGTTATTAAATTGACATATTATATAATTTGACTGAAATTATTTAAGTGTTAAAAATACTGCCTCAGGAGTTTGCAATATATTCTGTTAATCCTGGCCAATAGTATTCTGATTATGGGGTTACAAATACAAATCCTTACCTTAAAAAATGTGTCATGGTGTGTCTAGGCGAGGTAAGAGATGCCCCAAGACGCACACAACAATGTAGAGGATCCCCCGACGGTCAAAGACAAGACGGTCGTGTCTACAGTCCCTTAAATAGATTTAGCGGCGTCCCGGAAGGGCATTCCAACATGGTGGCCGTTCTCCTAATATGGAGAACCAACGCCCTGATAGTGGGTAAACTTAGCCAATCAACACCGAATGCTTAAATATTCTAGAATATCCGGTGTGACTTCAAAGTGCGAATGTGAACGTAGACCAACGGAAGTTGTTGGCATTAAAAAGTCCACTGGGAGTGCCATCGGAAGAGGCTAGTCACTTCCATCCTGTTACATAATCAGCTTATAACAAAGCTTGTATTTTTCCAAGAATATGTAAGAATAAAATCCCAATAAATTCAGATTAATTAATTCTCAATTAATAAAATACTACTAAAACAATATAAATTAAACCCTCGCCAATGAAACATGTGACAGTAGTTAGTAACGGCAATGACTTAACCTATTACTCCATAACAGTGCTGAAAGTCTCATATATATATATATGTAAATGTCGTAGCTGCAAATAATTCTTCACCCCCTTCCTCTAGAAAGCCTATTTATTTGCAATAGGTTAAGTTTTACTTATGTACCAATCGTAGCCAAACTCTTTCATAGAGGTGGTGTCCTAATCACCCCTCCATTTCACTTAGATTATAATGGTTAGTTTGTATGTACTTATATTGTTTTTCAGGCCAGTCACATAGAGAACTGATACCGGCTGGATGGAGTCAAAATTTGGTTACCTAATCGGAGGGAAGAGCACTATGTCGATTTAGGGGAAATTTGCAACCTTTTAGGCATGACAGTGTACATGAACCGTGAAGCAAAACAAGGGAATCGTGGTTGCCAGAGCAACCAGAGTGCTTCAGAAGTGAGCTATCGTGGTTTTTCACTGGGGGTTCGCAGAAATATACACAAAGGGACAGATGTGCTGCATTTAGGCAATTCAATCTGAGGCAGTATTTTTAACATACAAATAATTTCAATTGAATTATATAATATATAATTTCAACAATAGCCAGCCTTGAAGCAATATGTGTATAATCATTCTTAAAAATGTATGTAACAGTCATTGTATATGCTTATATTATTGTAAACGTGTTTAATAATGTTATGTGAATTTAATAATGTAAGAGCTGTGAGAATAATAAGTTTAAAGTTGCTAACAATGAGGTAACAATGAGGTAACCTTGAGGCAATTATGAGTTTGAGAGTTTATATGTTACTAGTCATGATTAGGGCAGCAATAAGTAAATTTTGTGACAGTTTAAAATTAGCCAATGAACAGCCAGAAAAAAGCTTTAATTAAATGCAGGTATTCTATAGGACTAGGATTAGCCAATCAGAGACCTGGAATACAAAAAGTTAAAAGTTTATACGGTTGAAATATATTCAGTTGCTGACAGACCTTGGTAGTTACCGGATGGAAGATGTGTTCTCTAAAGAAATATTACGTATTCGTGTGAATCGTAAAATTAAGTATCCGTGATAACAAAGTGAAGGTTTTAAATTAAAGAATCTCACAGCTCTAAATATCAGTGTAGTGCTATTTAATTTGTGCCAAGGATTAATAAAAAGAAGTGAATTTAAACTTAAAATCTGTGTAAGCCTACATTCTTGTCGTACCACGCCCTGATTAAGAGAAACATTTCTCTAAAGTAAGACTGACGCAGCCGAGGCAAACATAAACATAAATACTATCTATAGAAGCAGTTTAATAGCAAAGTTAATAATATTTTTAGACTTGGAGCGTAACAAAAAAAATGCATCTTCAAATCGGCTTTCCATACGTAGCAGCATATTACGTAACAAACAATCCACTTCAAAATTGACGTTCATACATGGAGCTGATTAAATAAATAAACTCTAAGACAATAACTACTTTACGTTGGCTTCCAAAGCGTGTGGCTAACAACAAAACAACAACAATGAACACCAACAGTTGAAGAACATCGCTTCTTCAGGTTGGCTTCCCGAGCGTGAGGCTAAATAAATAAACAAAACTCCAACCTAATGATAATATCTACTTCAAGTTGGCTTCCCATATGTGGGGCAGTTAAATTTAAACAACAATTCTTCAGGAGTAAGGGGCAGTCAAAAATTAAAGCAACTATTCTACTACTTCAAATCGTACAAAACACTAAATTCGTCGAAATGCACGCTAAATTTAATTAAGTTACAACACTGGAAACTGCTTTTAGTTACACTATAATAACCATCTTTCTTGTAGATTCCCTTTTATAAACCATTACAAACGCATTGTATACAAAAGGACACAAATTCTTCTTATGCAGTTTCTATTCTTCCTTTAGCATTCATTGTCCAATTTGTGGCTACGAAAATTGATCATTCTGTCTGCAGTAATTCTATTCAAGCGTTTCTTTCCAATGAGTTCGTAATTAATCAATTTGGAGGTGAACGTTTTCTGGTATTCTCGTTCTACTTTGAAATTCTTTCAGCTCGTCTTTTATTTTCTACCTCGTTACTAATTCCAATTTGTGAGCAATTAATTCGGTTTCACAATTTGGGGCGGAGAGTCCAGAATCCACTTTCACAGAGAATAATCTCAGTGTTGAAGTTGTCCTGAAATCGAATTTAAATACCTCCTTTTTTATTTCGTTATAACCAATTTTAAACACAGATTAACTTTTCCTGTATAATACTGTATTAAATTAGAAGTACAGTGATTACTTCAAGTGATTACTCCAAGGAGACGCTAAGAATACACGGGTTGGGTTTTTCTATCAAACGATTGATTCAGTGCTATGTTTCCACTCAACTACAGCGCGCGTATGAAACTGAACACCTGCAATGTGTAACAAAATGGTGCAATGATTCGTTATTAAGTGCTTTTAGTTTTACTTTCTTTAAATAAGATTAGGTATTCCATTAAAAATTTTGATGTCGAGATTTCTCCTAAAATAAACGCTTTGAAGTCCCTTGAAACAAAATAGTATTTATTTAAAATGTCTTTGTGTGTCTGAACAGCATAAGTCAGAAATCAAAATTCGGATAAATACCAAAGTTGTGATTTAAGATTAGTATTGTCCAAGTATATTAAGTAAAAGATTTTCAAAAAAGTCATTCCATCCAAAACTGAAGTTTACATAGAAGAATTTAGGTTATTCTTTATCATCTCAAGAATGACTAAGGATATGTATTATATATTTAATGTATTTGCATGCCCAAAATGGATATTTTTTTAATTTTCTGCGAATAAAGAGGAGTTCTTAGGCCATTCCCTGAAAATTCAAGAGATATATTTAGTTGTCGTGTAAATATATTTAATATATAGTATTTCAATCAAAATTTTAAAGTCGTTTTGGGGGAAAAATATCGAAAAATGCTCCATATATAGGCTACTTGGGGTGGGGGATTTTCTTGAAAATCTTCGTATCTCATCTTTGAAAGATATTAAACTGAAACACCAAGTTGGTATTTATGCGAATTTCGTTTTTGAGTTATGCTGTTTACAGATACACAGGGACCTATTTCTAAAAATGTTTTTTTTTGTTCAGGGTCCTCAAAACGTGAAATCTCTACATAGGATTTTTAGGTGGAATGCAATACATCTATACTTACTATGTATATCTGCGTGCATAAAATGTGGCCCATAATAAAACGGAGCTGTTTATGTTGGTGCTGACAAAATATAGCCGCCTCTATCAGTGTGACTACCTCTGCTTTTTCTAGGATAATTCTAGCTACTGATTGGCAGGGTACTTCACCTCCCCAAAAGTAGGTGTGTCTGAACTGCCGAAGGGTAGCATTACAACTTAAAGTTATATTTTCATGCTACACTACCGTTTTCTTATTGCCGTTTAGTAGCAGCAATAACTTAACCTTTGTTTCCATGTTGCTGATGATATGGAAATGTCGTAGTTGCCGTTCAGTTTAATCAGACTTGCAAATGCTTCTTCAGCCCTTCCTCTAGAAGGCCAGATAATTTGTAACTGGTTTAGCCTTTCTTTGTATAACAGTCGTAGCGAAACTCTTTCATGAAGGGATATCGGAACCAGTCCTCCATTTTACATGGATTATATACATCGTTCATTGGTTAGTTTTTATGCCCATGAATTGTTTTAAGGCCAGTCACATAGAGAACTGATACCGGCCGGGCGGATTCAGAAGTTTCCACCGTGAGGTGGAAACCTTACCAGAGAAAAACTAGTGATGGGACGATATGAGTATCACTATTTCTCTTCTCCTTTCTCTGTTTAACCTCCTCTTATGTAGGACTCACACCCCTCAGGGGGGTGCATTGGGTCAGAGGTCCGTCGAGGAGCAGAATATCTAGGATGGGTGATCAGCCCGATGCCTGGTATGGGACGAAGGAAGTAGATGAACCGAAATGATGGTGAAATGGATGAAAGGAAAGACGACGAAGGAACAGTTGGTACAATGAATGGCGGGGGAAACCGGAGAACCCGGAGAAAACCCGCCCAGACGCCGCTTTGTCCACCACAAATCCCACATGCGGGTCCCTGGAATTGAACCTGGGCCGCCTTGGTGAGAGGCGAGCGGTATCACTATTTCGCGATATTCGACAGTGATACTTATTTCTGAACACCTATACTCGATACTCCTTTTATAAAGGAACAGTAAAGATGATAGCTTGTTCAACGAATTATGTTCTTATTAGTAGCATTCTGAGAATAAATCATGTAACCAATTTTGTATTGTATGCTAACTGAAATTGTCTATAATTGACATTCTCCAGTTGGGACAATTTTTTGATAATGCCACACACCGAGCGGTATGGTTCTGGCAGTAACATCTATGGCTTGTATTCGGGAGGTCCCGTGTTCAATCTGCGGGGCAACCAATCTGACCGAAGGTTTTATCGCGGTTTTCCTTGGTCGCTAGGGGAATGCTCGGTTGAATAATTTGATCCGCGTGTATTCAATATCATCCCTTTCATCACTACTTTTCATTTCCTTCTTCTTCGTCATACCAGGCATTGAGCTGACCACCCATCCTGGATATGCTATGATCCAGAGTTTGCTTACTCCTCGACAGGCTACTGACCTAAGGCATTGGCTTGTAAGTCCTTGGGGGTACAAGTCCTACAAAGACGAGGGTAATCAGTTAAAGAAGAAGATAATACCAAAGTTTACACAGGGTGGACCATTTAAGTTGAGACTCTACAACTCCAAAATTAAGCGTCCTAGAAAGAAATGTCTTGAATCAAAGTTGTTTGATATTATGGAGGAAAGTAAACGCCATTAGTCATGTTTTATTTGGAGGAAGTTGTGGTGGTCATTTTAGGGTCAATTTAAATTAACCCTAATATAGGTTTCCATTTAAAAATATTAAACATGCGCATTTTCACTGTATAAGACTGAAAGGGTGTGTAGGCTTTGTTCTTTTATACCTAAATTTGGCATGAAAAAAAGCGTGAGATAGCACGATTGGGGCTAGGGAAGCCGAGGAAGCCCCTTGACAATATTGAAAACAGAATTCTGGGAATAAAAAGTTAACTAAAAGTGTTTGAGAAACAAAACACGCAAATATATGATGCTTCGAAGAGCGAGAATTAATAGCCAATGAGGAAACGATAAGATACAGAGGGTAGGTACTATAAAAATATACGTATTGGGTCAATTCGGGGAGCAGCTCCAAAATTTCCGACGGATGAACCTGCTGCGCGAACTCCTACGATTTGCTGTCTAAAAAAATTAAGATTTCGAAATGCGATCATGTATTCATTTGGGGACACGCATATCGAGTTAGTTACAACTGACTAGCAGCCAATAAATACCAGGTCCGCGAATAGTCGTATGAATGCGGGTAAAGAAGTTGTCGAAATAAAGTGCGTCAGTAAGAAAATTGTTATGGGTGACGACAGTTCTTAATGTGCAACATTGTGAAGGTGGCGTATGTATGAGGAAAGAAATAAACTAGTGCTTTTTTACTTTCTCTACTACGTATCGTAAGTAGGGGAAGTATTGTATTCCGACCAAAAATTCGATACCGATATTTCACCGGAAATATGTGTTTTGAGACCCCCTGAATCCAAAAAAAAGCATTTTTGGAAACATATCCGTGTGTGTCTGTGTGTTTGTGTGTCCCAGAACAGTACAACTCAGAAATGAACAGTCGGATAAACACCAAACTTGGTATTGAGGTTCAGTATCTTCCAGAGATGTGACACGAAGGTTTTCAAGAAAGTCCTCCCCACCCCAATTACCCTTTACATGGAACGTTTTTCGAAAATGTTAATTTCCTCAGAAATGGCTCTAACGATTTTGACTGAAGTATCATATATTTAAGATACTTTCATGACTAATAAAGTGTATGTCTTGAATTTTATGGGAATGTCTCTAAAAGTATTCTTCGTTGTGAACGACTTTTACATAACTGTTAAACCATAAGAGATAGACAAAATTTTACTACACATAAAATGTAGATCGGGTTAAAATACACAATTTATGTTCTATAAAATTTTTTATTGAGTGAACCATTTTCGAGATATTGCTTGTTATTCCCTTAAACTTTTCAATACTTATTTTCTCAAATGGGGATCCGTTATTCCTTTTTTTGTCTTGGATATGCAAAGAGTATTAATCTGTAACGAAGAGAATGGTGCTGCACATAGCAACCAGCTATTAAGATATATGTCTATGCTTAAAGGCTACTGTATTTCTATATTGCCCTTGCAAATACAAAACAAGGGGAACATAGTACGCCTTAAGCGATAGTCAAATATTTTTAGAACTGGTCGCTATGTGTAAAATATAACTCTTTGCATGTAAAAAGATCGTTTCTACAAACGTTTATCTCGATTAATATGAAATAGATGGAGAATAAGAGTTTGTAAAAATAGTTTGTTCAAGAGTAGAGAAAGTCATGTGAGTGTAACACATCAGATTTTTTAGACTAACTTGTTGCCTTTCGTCTGACACAACTGCGGAGGACCGAAGGAACCACGAGAGAACTGTGGGAACCACAAGTGAACGGCGAGGTAAAGGTGAGGTAAATTAATTACCATGATCGACGTACCGCCACTTATTGAAAAAGTATCCAGGGCTTATTTCAAAGTATTAGATATATTTCGATACCACTGAGTATTGGGAGTATCAGGGTATCGACGGTATCGAGGTCCCATCGCTAAGGATAACACCATGGCTATCTAGCTTAATGGGCCAAAATTTATCCACGGCAGTGTACTTGGCAGACAAGGCAAAAAATCCTTTATACCATTAATTTACAAAATAACTATGAAAATAAATGATAATGTGTAGGTAGCAATATGATATGTGTAAAAGAGAATCCTTTTTGGTAAATAACAAACATTACAAACAACCTTTATCACCCACCACTTTCGGTTTCGAAAACAATTCAGCTTAAATGAAGTAATTCTATCTAGCTAAAATTGTGTAATACAATACTAATAATAATTCATATACATAAAAGTTCATTGTTTTCGGGACTCAAACACTATTGCATCATGGTGTGAACAATGCAGCCATTATTGTTATGATCTGTGCTTCATGACAGCCCTGTGGGAATTGATCCATTTGTACCGGGAGAAATGAAAATATATAGGCAACTGTAATTATTTCATCCTGATGGACACCTATTAATTAGAACGTTTCATTTTTGACAGAAACAAACGTGAATGATCGTTTCAATTTTGGGAGAGAGAAAAAAGCGTTTTATAATTATTGTTTGACCTTAGGCAGTGAAATGTATCAGCACTTAATATTACATTACTTGTTTGGGATTATAATTTTAGAGAATGGGGTTTTACAAACATTTCAGGGATAAGAATGTATGTTGTGTTAATTAACATGATTCTCTCCAGCCACAACCTTTATTTTTACTTTCTCTACCATATACATAGTAGGTAGAGAAGGCATTGCATTCCACACAAAGACTATATATCGACATTTCAGCGGAAATGCAGGTCTTGAGGCCCCTAAAACCAATCCAAAAAAGGCATTTTTAGTAAAAAGCCCATGTATGTGTCTGTGAACAGTAAAGCTCAAAAACGAAAAGTTGCATAAACACTGAAGTATTTAGGTTCAGTACCTTCCAAAGATGCGACACGAGGATTTTCAAGAAAACCCCCATTCTAAACTACGCTTTACATTTTTCAAAATTTTGATTTTCTTAAAAGCGGCTCAACAGTTTTGATAAAAATACTAAGGATATTTACATCACAAATAAAATGTATATCTTGAATTTTCTGGGAATAGACTTTGAAGTCCCCTTCATTAGGTAGGAATTTTGTATAATCTTATATAACTAGTAAACGTTAAGCTATAGACGAATATATACTACACAAATAATGTAGATTCTCTTTAAAACACACAATTTATTTCTAAAAGGTGTTTTTGTGGCTTAAGCCGTTTCTGAGATATCCGATATTAATCCGATATCCATACTCTTTAAAGTCCTTTCAACATTCAGTTGTTTCTCGCGATTGCATGGAAACAGTATTGTATCTATTACAAAATGTGCAATGTAGTTCTTTCTGCAAAGATTTATTTGAGAAAAACGTAGTAGATATAAAAATAAGTAAAAATAAGTTTTAGAAGGAGTAGTTTTTATACTCACTAATAAACGATAGAGGGTATAGAAAGTAATGTGAATGTATCACATCAGAATTTTTCAAATATATCGTTTGCAAAATATCCTTAATTTTTTTGCTTCTGTCTACTTCATATTAAGTGTGATAAAATCTTACACAAATATTTTAAGTATATATTTATCTTAAGGTAACCAGTAAGCGAAAATGGAAAAAATTGAGTTAGTATATTTCTACAACTTCTGAATAATTTGACATAATGTATATTTTATCTGTAAGTCCTATAGTGGACCTAGAGTATAAGTAATCGCGAACGTATTTGGAATAATCACTTTTACCACCTCTAATAATGCTCTTCAAGATTTCATTGTCTTATATTATTCACCTGCAGAAACCCGACATATGGGCAGTTCCACTAATATAGAGTGATTCTGAAGTCACCATACACTTTGTGTATAAGGGATATTAAAATCCCTATATTGCCGAAGTTGAATTTGATAAATTCATGACCCATTATCTCACAAAATATTTAAGATATCAGACTGAAATTTTTACAGTTTACCATCCAAATATAGGATCCGGGTTAGCTTCCAATTGATAGATGAATGCCTTCTAAGTTCACTGTCCTGCTTTTATACAATAAATTTGTTTGTTAGTGAAGATAGGAGTATTCTCTTAATTATACCACCTCTGATTCAAATCTATAACAATCATGTTTTAAAACAATAGCCAACCATCGTATTAACACAAAAGTAGATCCAAAACAGCTCTTGGAGGTTTTATCATCGTAAATGTTAATGTAAATCTTGTCTAATCTTCTATGAATTCTGAGAAAACAATTTATTTATAGCAGAAAATATCACGCACAGAAAAAAAAATCAGTTCAAAGTAAAACAGTAGCAAAAAGGCTTGCATACATTTGTAAAAAAGTAAACAACTTGGCTTGAGCATGCAGAAGCTGACATATTTAACACTAGTTCCAATTTGTAGAGTAAAACTTCTCCTAAGATATGATTAAATTTTACCACTCTACCCCAAAGTGTGCAGGAATTATGATTTTGTGTGTGTGTGTGTGTGTGTGTGTGTGTGTATGAAGTATTGCAGAACCTAGGGTACAAAATAGCAGATGAATTATTATTTTGAAAATATGTTTAAAACATAAGTATTGTGCCTACAATAATAAAATGACGCGACCGCGCGCGCGAAGCTACCTGCGGGTCGCCGGAAGTGCATCCCAGCCCGTCATCTGGGTACAGCCTTCAGAACAATAGACGCGCAACAAACCCATTATGTGCCGGTCGCTTCCCTGTAATTTTTACTGCTCCAGAAGATTCCTTTCAGCCGTTTCCAGTAACCTCCCCTTCTAGAACATTCTGCTTTGTATTTGGGTCTATACGAGAGGATGTTCTGCCCAATGTGGCATTTCATTCGTTAGTTAGGAAGTTAAATGCAATGAAGAAGTCGAAAAGTTTGGACAGTTAAGAGTGGACAGTGGTGAGTAGAGTTCAGTTGTTACTTGCGATTAGATGGATCAGTTGTGTTCTGTTCTAAGTGTCTCAAGTAAATTTTGGCCTACGCTGAGCACCTAAGTGGCAAATAAAATGTGTTTAATAGCACATATTATTCTCATTTATTATAGAGAAAATTCCAGTTAATAAGATTACACAAAGACCTAAAGAATTCATTTTTTGGCAATTTTTGCCATTTAGTTCACCTTACTCAGGCTTTACACAATAGCACTTAGACATACGTAACAACAGGTCATAACTTCAGAACATTAAATGTGGATCTTATCCTGTTAAATCCTAGACTTGATAAACCCCCAGACAAAAAGCTCTAAGGGCGTGAGTGTCTGGTAGGCGGGAACCCATATCCTTAGCGTGGCACAACCAATCCATTTACCGAGAAAATTCTGATTTAAGTAGTTCCATACGTAATGACACAATGGGATGGTGCGCCATACTGTTGAAAAATGATTTTCTCTGGGGCTTCAAAAATTGTCCCAAAATATCAAGGAATATATTTCCAGCAACAGCTATCTGTTTTCTTTGATTACCGAATAAAACGGCTCCGCGGTAAGGTGTGAGTCTTGCATTCGGGAGGTGCAGGGTTTGATTCCCATTGGGCCGGCCACACCGATCATGGGGTTTTTCTAGGTTTCCCGGATCGGTAGGTGACTGCTGGGATAGTTCCTCTTTTACCATGTATTTCCTGTACGTTTCCTAGCCGGCGTCAAGTCTGAAATCTTTAAGGACTTCGTCCTTGGTAGCGCATATCATCGTTCGGATCTGGTCGCCCTTATGATCTCCCTTCCCCTCGTCTCTTCTTACCAAGAGTGACGTTAGAAGCTAAAGGAGACGTTGTGGCCTTCCTGCGGTGCTCGTACCAGGTTTCTGGAGGTTGAACACCTACTACTACTTTACATTGATTACCTTTGACACGTTACTTGCAAGAAAAAATCCGTAACAATGTCACTGAAAAGTATAGTGACTTTAGAATCAAACCATATTCCGAATGTAACCGGTATCATCATTGTATTCCTGTGAAACAATTTTGAATGCTTTGCTTTTATTTTTTGTAGCAATACTCAGCGGTAGGTGTTACGCAAAAAAATTACTTTTATACCGTCGAATTAAAGTTTAATTTGCGCTCAAAGGATGAAAGCGACATCATCGGCAGGCTGCAAAACCACATTCTGACATGTAGACTGTTTGACAAGGGACATGTTAAGCCGTGTGGTGGAGGGGGAAGCGAATATCTCAGGAGTATTAGTACATCAACCGCAGAATCCCTGGGGAACTGCAGGACAACAGGGCATTCCCACTGCGGTGCTGTAACCTAAAACCTAGCCCATGTTCCCACATTAACTTACCAAGTGCGTCATAATAATTCACGCCGCAATGGTAGTGAATTAAATCTATGGTTGTACTTGGCTGTATCCCACTGCTGACACCAAATACTAAGTATATTTATTGGATTATCTTCTGCTAAGCAAAACATAAGCTGACCTATTCCAAGTGTAAATTACACAAGTACTTTTATTTTGAAATTCCTTTTTTATATAATGTGAATTGATTTCCTATGTCCTTAAATTGCGTGTAATTTTGTATAAACAGCACTTACTTCTCTAAACGTACTATTTACTGTAACTTGTCTGATTACACAAGTATAACGAGCGGGATGTCACAGGCATAACATCTGAGGCCCGCATTCGAGATGTCCCAGGATCGATCCCCGCCGACCGCCCACTCTGACCCATGTTTTTTTTTTGGAAGGGGGGTTTCTCGGGTCTTCAGGAGGATGCTGGGGAGGTTTCTTTCATCCCCCTAATTTCATGTTCCTCTATTTCGGTCCACTAATTATTTCATTCATCCTTCACCCCGTTTGGTCTCTTTCACGGTTGAAAACGTCGGCGATGGTGTTTCGGTGCAACGTGGCATGGAAAAGGATGCTCTCTGTGCACTTCCTCAGTCCATTGACCTTCGGCTGGTTACCGTGGTGTAAGGACCACCCCATTGGGAGGTCTGTTGGACTTTGTGTGGGACCAGGTTCCCGGTCTGCCGAATTTAGAAACTGTAGGGGGCTGTAATTGCTATGCGTCACTCCTAGTTCCGGCCGACCGGTGTCGCACCCTCGTTGGACTCGATACAATAATTGGATTCACTGAATTGTTGACGAACCCCCTCCGTTTCTCAATCCAATCCAATATACAAGTATTCTGTATTCATCTTAAGGGTTCGAATCTCAGATTTCATAACACCAGCTGTTTTGAATGTACATATAAATCATGATATTCCAGAAAACACTTTGCGCGCGTGAGTGTCAGTTTCCGTAACAAAACGAAATTATGCAGTAGCAGGCAATCTGTGGCGCCATAGTTATGTACTTTCTAGTCAGTCAGTGGTAGTCTGGTTAATTTTTGAAGGTTTTTAACGCCCTTGCTTCCGGCATACGGCACCACAGGTGGTGCACGCTGATTATACATGCAGTAACATATATGTAGTAAATGAATTTTGGGAAGGATGCGTTCCAGCCTAAGTTTGAAGGTACCTCCACTGAATTTGCGAGTTATGAGGACTGGGAAAACTTGGAAAAAGACCTCAGTCAGAAAAGACGGTTCTGGCGGGTTTTGAACCTCAGACCTGCGATTGAGAACCTCGCATGTTACCGGGGAGCAATTTCGCTCGGTATAGTAGTATGTTTCAAAGATATTCTCTCTCTCTCTGTCTGTCTGTCTGTCTGTCTGAAAGTGTTTATCACGTAAATATCTTAAACGGTATTTTAATAAAAAGTTAGTGCTATTTTTCGTGAAATTAATAGTAATAAAAATTGTTTCTCTTAAAGGGTAGTTTGGAGGGTCGGGATTTTGTTCAAAATCTTGAGCTTTAGGATGAAGTTTTGTATATATTTGAGTTTTTGTATTTTAAATGTGGTATTCACTCTCTCTCTCTCTCTCTCTCTCTCTCTCTCTCTCGCACGTCATCTTCAGTGGTGTAGTGGTTTCCGAGGTCGCGAGTTCAAACCCGTAGGAGGTCGATTGAGTTTTTCGGGTGTAAAAATCATTAGCAGTGCTTCCTTCGGAAGGGAAGTAAAGCCGGTGTACCTTTGTCGTAGATTTACAGCACGTAAAATAACCTCAAGCCTGATAAAGCGGTCTCTGAGCAAAGTTTCCGGTCTTTCACGACCAGAATATCATGGGATGGTGAGGACCACAGTAGTTAAAGAGAGTCCATAAATAAAACTCAATGTAATTTTATTTACACGTGTGTGCACGCACACACAGAGGACCTACATTTAAAAAAAACTATTTTGATTCAGTACTTCAAAACATGCATTTCCAGCGAAAACTCGGTATCGAGTTTTGGGGTAGAATGCAATACCTTGTCTACCTTCTAGGTACGTGACAGAAAAAGCAAAAAGCGTAGGTCTTTGAAAATCCAAACCAATAACCCATAATAGTAGTTAAGGTCATAAAAGCATTGACAAAATTGTGTGCTTTAACGAAATCTATACTTCGTGAAGTAGAGTATACTCTTATTCTTATCGAAAATAACAGATATACATAGAGAATGGAGAGGTATTAACAGGCTATTTGCAGAAAATTGGTGATATATTCTTTATTTGAGGAAATCAAAGATATCTAAATTGTTTCCTTGTAAAAGGTACCTTGGGTTTCGTGATTTTCTTGAAAATCATCTTGTCGCATCTTTCAAAGATACTGAACTTAAATACCAAGTTTTGTCACAGACAGAAATATACACATACGCGCGCCCGGTTTTTTCCCCCAAAATCCTTAACGCTATAACCGTCTTGAAGAGGATACCTATTCTTATATAAGTTCCTTAGGGATGCTGCTGGTCTGGTGGCCTCTGGAAAATATTGTACAGATCATCACTTTTATTGTTTTCAGATATGTGTCTTTAATGTGCATGTACTTAAATGTTGTTATTTTTAGTGTGTTGATGTCTGTTTTGCCTCGGCTAGCCATAATTTTTCTGTAGGCGTTGCTCTTGTCAGAGTGTGGTATAACGACTTAGGATAATGTAAATGATATAACACACAAGACACAAAGAACTAATAATTAAATATATTAAAACATTGTAAGCCACTTTCACATACAACACTGATATAAACTGATAAACGTGTTCCCATTGTCAGAGTATTTGCTTGAACTCGAACTATTTTATAATTACCCACTGTTCTTATTAATTATTAGTGTTATTATCACAATTATTATATAAATTAATAGATACTACTGTTCTTGTTGTTGCACTAAGGCAATGATTATATTTCTTTGTGGTTACGGCACTTCTTTACGGTAATTTACACGTCACCGAGCGCGGTACGAAGAACTGGTGAATTTGCAACGGACTTCTTAGCGTCGCGTCTATCTACGCCTGAGTGTGAGAACGTGGCTTCCATTGGATACCAAAGTGATGTATCACATGAATAAATCTATAACATGCTCTGTACCATTCACATCTTATATAAATGATTATCGTATGTTCTAGAAGCTACTCATTGTTGTTAATACTATATTGTTAACACAGAATATCAATTTCTTACTGAATTCACATTGTTACAATCTTTATAGGAACTTATGTCTTCTAGCGGCAAAACGAAATACTCCTGGATTTTTTTACTTTCTCTACTACGTATAGTAAGTAGGGGAAGTATTGTATTCCAACCAAAAATTCGATACCGAGATTTCACCGGAAATACATCTTTTGAGACCCCCTAAATTCAAAGAAAGCATTTTTGGAAACATGTCCATGTGTGTCTGTGTGTGTGTCTGTCTGTGTGTCTGTGAACAGCATAACTCAGAAACGAACAGTCGGATAAACACCAAACTTGGTATTTAGGTTCAGTATCTTCCAGAGATGCGACACGAAGGTTTTCAAGAAAATCCCCCCACCCACAGACTACCCTTTACATGGAAGATTTTTCGAAAAGTTTAATTTTCTCAAGAATGGCTCTAACGATTTTGATTTAAGTATCATATGTTTAAGATATTTTCATCACAAATGAAATGTATATCTCGGATTTTCTGGGAATGTCTCCAAAAGTATTCTTCATTGTGAACGACTTTTACATAACTAGTAAACTATAAGAGACAGACAAAATTTTACTACACAAAAAATGTAGATCGCGTTAAAATACATAATTTATGTCATATACATTTTTTGTTGTTGTTGAGTGAACCATTTTCGAGATATTGCTTGTTATTCCCTTAAATTTTCCAATACTTGTGCTTTTTCTCAAATTCGTTATACATTTTTTTGTTCTGGTAATGCAAAGAGAATGGAATACTCCACATAGCAACCAGCTCTTAAAATATTTGACTATAGCTTAAAGCCTACCAATTCCCCTTGCATCTACAAGAAAATTAGCAAAGATTAACATCTCGATTAACATGAAGTATATGGAGAATAAGCGTTTGTAAAAATAGTTTGTACAAGAGTAGAGAAAGTCACGTGAGTGTAACACATTAAATTTATTTAAGTATTAGTAATATACATATATTGTCGTAACATATGACTCTTTAAAATCGTTACATTTCTATTGTGGATTGGTAATACAATTGTATTTGCCGTGAACAATTAAATAACAATATTTAAAATATTTAAGCTTTGTTAGTAGGGGCTAAGTGTTATTGGGTTAGTAGTGGATACCTCTCGTCCGGTTTTATTTTTAATACATGAGCCTCAAAAGGTATTATTTCAGGCAAAATGTAGGTATCGCATTTTTTAGTGGAATGTATCATCTCCTTTACTTAACTACAGGTAAATAACAGATAAAGTAATAAAACTCATAAAATTGATGTCAAATATCAGATTACCTAAAGTATTCGTATACCAAATGGGAAAATGGACATTGTTCTATAAAGAAAAAGATGGATCGGTGACTAAATTTGAAGACGAAACATGCCAGTAGGCTTAATCCCTTTAACTGAACAAGAAGTAGGACTATTAAAGTTTTTACACTTAAAGAAATTAGAGTAACTATTGGAATGTTCAGGACGTTACGTCTGTGACCCTCTTTCGGGAGGTCCTAATGCAGTGGGCCGACCAATCTCGCTGGTTTGTTTTTTTCGTGGCTTCTCTCAGTCGTCACGATGAATACTGGATTGGATACTTAATACCACTTCTCAAAGTTCAAGCTTAAGCTAAAACAATAGTAAAACATGAAACATAGATTGTAAAACGAATGTTCTGCCATCTAGTCGCAGCTAATAAAAACAGGTAGACTGGCACGTGTAGAAGTAGAG
This sequence comes from Deroplatys truncata, assembly GCA_030765065.1. NCBI lineage: Eukaryota > Metazoa > Arthropoda > Insecta > Mantodea > Mantidae > Deroplatys > Deroplatys truncata. Next base: position 165,822,259 of record CM060980.1, read on the forward strand.
ATACACTTGCTGTACACATGCCTCTGTGGACATGTGACGAAGTAAGATGATACGGTAAAGGGATGCCACCTAGAAGGCTAACCGCCCGCATATACCGATCCACAAGTATCTTCGATCAGATCGCGATGACCACGTTGTTGAAGCAACATAAAATAAATAGAAAAAATAAGAATCTAGTGGGTTATAAATTTTATGAGGAACCATATTTGTGGCTTTCGTTACATTTCCATCTCATAAGCATAATATACGAGTTATACAGGGTGATTTATGAAGAACTGATGCATATATTTCTTTAATTTATTTCAAAACGAGTTATGCTAGCGACAGCTTATTATATCTGAAATGCAGAGGAATTTTTAGAGATTATTTAACTCTATAGCAAATTTTGGAAATGCCCTTCATCTTGCATAAGGCACAACTCAACACGTCGTTCCATGTTATGGCCACTCGCCGGAGGACTCTGTTGTCAATAGCTTGAATCTCCTGTGTAATTATGTGCTTCAGATCGTCCAATGTCTGGCGACGTGTGGCATAAGCCCTGTCTTTTAAGTAACCCCATTGAAAGAATCCGGAGATCTCGGTGCTCACAGATTCTTGGAAATTATCCGGTCGTCAAAGAAACTTGCAATTAGTGCCATGGATTCATTTGATGCATGGCATGTAGCGCCGACATGCTGAAAATATCCTTGACTCAGCTCTACATCCTCAGCAAACTCCTTGAAAAACCATCGGTACTCTGCAGTGTTCACATTGTTTTAAAAAAATTGATCCTACTATTCTGTGTGCGGATATTGCGTACCAAACTACGATTTTAACCGGATGCATAGGTGCTTCATGAATAACATGTGGAGTTTCGCTGGCCCAATAGCGTGAGTTATTTGAGTTCACACAGCCGGATAAATAGAACCCTGCTTCATCTGTGAACCATATGATGGGCAATATGGCAGGATTTTGCACAATGAACGCCTGAAACAAACGACAATAATTCAGTCGTCTATCCTTATCTGGTTCCTGTAACTGATGGTCAACCGTAATCCGATTCGTTTTAGGGCTGCACGTTTCAAATTTGTGTGACACATTGAATAGCTCTATCTCCTGCGACAAACGTCTTCATTATTTTTTGGATGACTGATCTACTGCTGCTCTTACATCAAAAACAACCGTGGGAAGCCTAGATGAACGAGGTTTGCCTTTTTCACTCACCAGAGATCCAGTTGTTTCCAATTTGTTTACCAGTCCCATTATTGTGTTTCTTTGAGAAGGATTACGAACACCAAATTCTCTCTGGTATGCCCTTTGAATTTGTAAATGAATTTGTAATCTAGTATTGCTTTACAAGGAAGAGCTTTTCATTTAATGTGTACTCCATTTTCACGCTGACTAGAACAGTTACGAATAAAACATGAACATCTGCACATCTAGTAACAGGCAATCGAAATTCCAGAATATTCTGCTTAATTTGGTGCTACAATTGGGGCACTGTAAATTTCGAGCAGAATAATTAAAGCAAGAAATGTCAGTTCTTCATAAATCACCCTGTATTTCAAACCATTGTAAAGGTAACAGAATTTTGTTATTATTTTTTTGGGCTTGGTTTAATCATATCGATTTGATTTATATAAATGCTTTGATAATTTCTTTCAGAGTGTAAGCAAAAATTACTCATAGCTACAACAAAGCCTATTGTCGCTTCGTTAATGTTTATTGATTACAATTCCATGTCCTAATTCAAATATGAGTAGAGATGTTGCACTCTAATCAATGCCACTGTGCAATGACCTACTTTTTTACGACGGCTTTTCAAAAACTGGGAGGAGGGGGTGCGGGAGAACAGCACTTCTCAGTTACAATAGCCATTCGTCATGCAGATCATAAAGTGTAATATTTTTATGTTGGTACGTGTGCATGCCACTGTGAACCCCGTAAATAATGCCCCGTATTGGGAATACTGCTACAAACATTTATTTACCAATAGAACGTACACCGAAAGGTGTTTATTGCGTTGTTTTTTATTTCTGTTAGAGAGAACTGTGAATTGCAGGCAAATGTTCTACATTGCCTCTATGATGTTACATCATAGAAATGAAATAGTATTGCCTAGTGATGGAGGTGAGAAAATTTGGTATGATATAGTAAATAAAAAGGCAAAGACTATCTGTGATCAAATCGTCAGCGTTCTAGCTTCTCAATTCAAAGGCCCTGGGTTCTATTCCCTAACGGCGCGAATGGACTTTTCTTGATAAGAATCATTCTGTGTCAAACAATTAGAAAGATAGAATCAGACAAAAAATGCAATTTGAACCATGGATCTTCGGCTTACCGCACTGCTGCTGTAATATACTAAGCTACCATGACAGCATGACATTAAAATTCTTTCGAAAATTTAAGCTGCCGTTGGCGTATGTTATCTCAAAAATCTGATGTGTTATACTCACATGACTTTCAATACTCTTGTACAAACTATTTTTAAAAACACTTATTCTCCATCCACTTCATTTATTCGGGATAGACATTTGCAGAAACTAGCTTATTGAATTTTCATGTAGGTATAAGGGGTAGGCTTTAAGCGATAGTCAAGTGTTTTAAGAGCTACTTGCTATGTGGAGCATTCCATTCTCTTTGTATGTCCAGGTGAAAAAAAAGTTATGACATAAATTGTGTGTTTTATTGAATTCTATACTTTTACTCGAGAAAAATTTTCTCTAACTATTACGGTTTAGCAATTGAAGAAGGTGCTTTGTTGTATTGTTATTTGCCCCACGTTTGCAAGCCAATTTGAAATTGAATATTATTAGCCCCACGCTTTGTGCATCAATTTGAAGAGGTTGTATGAAGGAGTTGTATTATATTTCAACTGTTGGGGAGCCGAACTTGAAGTTTGTTTGCAACCGCATGTGTGGTAAACAGTTTCTGGTAGCTTTGGCCCCAAGTTTAAAAAATATTAACTTTATAATTTGACTGTTCCTTTAAATATTATATATTTGTGTTTGCGTCGGCTGCGTCAGTATTATTGTTAGAGACATGGATGTCTTAGCAGGGTTCTGGTGCGACAAGAATGTAGGATTACACAGATTATAATTTTACTTCATTCCTTTTATTAATGCTTGACACGATTTAAATAGCACTTCACTGATATAGAGAGCTGTGAGATTCTTTAATTAATTACTTGCTCTTTTTAACACGTAAACTATTTTCGTCTCACACGAATACGTATTAAATTTCTCGAAGACACATTTTGCATCTGGTTAGTAATGCTGTGTGCCACCAACTGAATAGATTTCTATCGCCTAAAATTTGCAAATTTCTGTATTTCAAGTCTCTGATTGGCTATTCCTAATCCAATAGAATACCTTCATTTAACTAAAGCTTTTTCTGGTTGTTGATTGGCTATTTTTATAATCTGTCACTAAAATTACATTATTGCCTCCAAGAATCACAAGTAACATTATTAAAACTCTCAAACTCATTATTGTCTCAAGGTTACCTCATTGTTACCTCTTTGTTAGCAACTTTTAACTTATTATTCTCACGGCTCCTACATTATTAAATTACATAATATATTCACTTAATTTTATTACACATGGATAAAAAAATGTTAACATATGAAATGACTGTAATATACACTTTTTATATATTGTTACATACACATATTGCTTTAAAACGGGCTATTGTTGAATTTATATTTATATAATTAGACTGAAATCATTTAAGTTTTAAAAATACTGCCTCACAATTATAGAAAAATCGTTCAGAAAGAAGAGGACTTTTGGGGACATTCCCAGAAAATTGAAGATATACATTTTATTTGTCATTAAACTATCTTAAGTATATTATATTTGAATCAGAATCGTTACAGCCATCTTTGAGAAAATCAATATTTTTTAAACATATTCCATTTAAAGGGTAGTCTGCGGTGGGAAAGTTTATTGAAAATCTTGATGTCGCATCTTAGAAAGATACTGCACCTAAATACCAAGTCTGGTATTTATCCAACTTTTCTTTTTGAGTTATGCTGTTCACAGACACAGACGTTTTCTAATTTTTGGTGAAATTTGCAGTGAAATCTCGATATCGAGTTTCTTACTTACTATACGTAGTAGAGAAAGTAAAAATTAGTTAGAGAACTACTCGTGGTATACTGGAAAAAATGTTCATTTGGTAATTTAATGTCATACACTGACGTACTCAGCGGGATGTCTCAGACAACAATGTCTGAGTCCCGCATTCGCGAGCTCCCGGGTTCGATTCCCGGCGACCACCGAGTGATGAGGGGTGATGGGCGGATTGCGTCTGGGCGGTAGCTTGCGCGTTATAAAGATTTCTTCCATAGTTTCGCTGCGGTACCTCTCAGTTAGGTCTCTTCCTCCGAGTGGGCTCCGCCCCGGGGACCCCGGAGGGTTGTAGGTTGTGGCCAGGGACCGGGTGGCTTCGGATGTGTCCTATTTGGAAACGTTAGGGCCCCGTCAGTTTCCGGAACTGTTCCGGTTCCTAGGACTCCTCTATGATTGTACCTTTACGTTTACCATACGCTGACGTGGATAAAAGGTGGCCCAAGTCCTTAGTGTTTCTCCCTCCTTAAGGTTTCGCCTTCGTAACCAACCTTTGGCTATACCCAGTCCGTATCAGTTCTCTGTGTTAAATGAAGAGGTTTAGGATACTGCCTCTATGAAAGAATTTTGCTACCATTGGGACCCAAAGAAAGGTTAAGCTGATTTCAACATGATTAAGCCTTATAAAATAAAAATCTGATGTGTTACACTCACATGAATTTCTCTAGTCTTGTACAAACTGTTTTTACAAACGCTTATTCTCCATCTACTTCATGTTAATCGAGATGTTAATCTTATTGCTAATTTTCTTGTAGATGCAAGGGGAATATGGTAGGTTATAAGCGATAGTCAAATATTTTAAGAGCTGGTTGCTATATGGAGTATTCCATTCTCTTTGCATTACCAGGACAAAAAAAATAAATAACGAATTCCCATTTGAGAAAAAGTATAAGTATTGGAAAATTTAAGGGAATAACAAGCAATATCTCGAAAATGGTTCACTCAACAAAAGAAAAGTATATGACATAAATTGTGTATTTTAATGCAATCCTAATTTTAGGTAGTAAAATTTTGTCTATCTCTTGTGGTTTACCAGTTATGCAAAAGTTGTTCACAATGAAGAATACTTTTGGAGACATTCCCAGAAAATTCGACATATAAATTTCATTTGTCATGAAAATATCTTAAACATATGATATTTTAATCAAAATCGTTAGAGCCGTTTTTGAGAAAATTAAAAGTTTCGAAAAATATTCCATGTAAAGGGTAATCTGGGGCGGAGGGATTTTCTTGAAAACCTTCCTGTCGCATCTATGGAAGATACTGAACCTAAATACCAAGTTTGGTGTTTATCCGACTGTTCGTTTCTGAGTTATGCTGATCACAGACACACACTCGGACATGTTTCCAAAAATGCTTTTTTTTGGATTTAGGGGGCCTCAAAACATATATTTCCGGTGAAATCTTGGTATCGAATTTTTGGATGGAATACAATACTTCCCCTACTTGCTATACGTAGTAGAGAAAGTAAAAAGAGGTGAAGGCATATTTGCATGTGGGGTTAAACAGCTACGACATTTTTCGAGAGCTTTCATCAGCGACATGGAGACGAAGGTTGCAGCTTTTGCTGCTACTAACTGCAATAATAAAACTGACGTCTAGAAAACCGTAGTGTAGAATGAAAATACTAGGTTTAAGTTGTAATGTTACCCTTCAGCAGTTTGTCCATATTTTGGTCGAGATAAAGTACCCTGCCATCCAGTATTTAGATTTATGCTTGGAACACAGAGACAAAAAAAGCTTTTCATTTAAAAAAATCTTTAATAAAATAAAGTTAATGAAACAATTTAAAAACAAGTTAAATTAAGTCTGAACAAAAATTAAACTTAAAGTAGATGTATTACTTAAAATTAAGTGAGTTTAATTTAAAGCAGATTATATTATATTAATGTAATTAAACTTAAGTAGTAATATTATAAGGCGACAAAAACTTCGTTAATATTAAAAATACTAATTCCATAAGTGCGAGCACTTACAAAGGAATATAAAAAAAAATCTGGTGCGTTATACTGACATGACTTTCTCTACTCTTGTAGAAACTATTTTTACAAACGCTTATTCTCCATCTACTTCATTAATCGCGACAAACATTTGCAGAAACGTATTGCTAATTTTCTTATACGTGCTAGGGGTTTTATGCGATAGTCAAATCTTTTAAGAGCTGGTTGCTATATAGACCATTCTATTCTCTTTGCATGTCCAGGATAAAAAAGTAGTAACGAATTCCCATTTAAGAAGAAATATAAACATTGGAAAATTCAAACAAATAACAACTAATATCTCGAAAATGTTTAACTTGTCACAAAAAAAATTATATGAAAAATTGTGTGTATTAACGAGATATACAGTTTTGTGTAGAAACATTTTGTCTATTATGCAAAAGCCATTCAGAATAAAGAGGCTTTTGGGGACTTTCACAGCAAATTCACATATACATTTCCTTTGTCATGCAGATATCTTAAATTTGTGATATCTTGATCATAATCATTAAAATTTATAAAATCAAAATTTTCGAAAAATATTCCATTTAAAGGGCAATTCATGGAGGATTTTCTAGAAAATCTTTGTGTTGCATCTTTGAAAGATGCTGAAGCTAAATACCAAGTTTGGTGCTAATCCGACTTTTAGTTATGGTGTTCACAGACACATGGACACATGCACGGACCTTTTTCTAAAAAAATTTTATTTAGGGGACCTCAAAACATGTATTTTCTGTGAAATGTCGGTGTCCAACTTTTGGGTGGAATCCAATACTTCCTCTACTTACTATACGTAGTAGAAAAAGTAAAACAAAGGTCGGTATGTGGGTCTGGGTGTCTAAATAACATAACTCATAAACGAAAAGTCAGAGAGTACATACTTGAGAGAGACTGTTTAAGCACACCATCTGAAAAGTTTCAGGAAAATTCTCCAACACCTTTCATATGGAGAAATTTTATTTATAATCTTTTTCATTTTCTCAAAATTACTCAAGCGTTTCATTAAAATATTTTGACTTTGTCTAGTTTTTAACTGTTATCTCACTCAGTTCTCACTATCACTGTTTTGATCTGATTCAACTTTCACTGGGACTTTACTTATTTCTCACTGGCACTTCACTAATGTGAAATAGTTCTAGTTAACTTTTTACTTCACTTTCCTTCTTCACGTAGCGGTGTAATGAAATACGCACGACGTAGTCAATTCCTCACTCAATCCTGCTGCAGCAAAACTCATTCCAGTTGTCCTCACAAACCCACTTGTAGAACCTCACTTGATGTCGCACCAGAAACTCACTCTTTATCTCATTAACTCAAGTGATTGACTCCTATTGCGAGAACGCTCGCTTATATAACCAATAGAGACTACCACAGAACATTATAGTACTTTCTGGACACAATTCTGGAGGCGGGGAAAGAAACTTCCAAAAAATTCTGGGTATCTGCTGATAGAACTTCTGGTGTTTACGCCGGTCGACACCGCGACTTATCGTTGTTTATCTCCTACTGCTGGCGCTGACCTCCCGATAACTTGGGCCGTAGCCTCTGCATTACAATACATATAAGGGAAATTAATTCAGTAAATTAGATATATAAGAATTACCTTTTGTATAGATCTGTATAACCGGGAAATCTGAAAGATAAATCTTTACTTCAAAAAAATTCAGAGTTCATTAAAGTACATAAAATGTATCCATTAACCTTTACCTATTCAAAGTATCCAATATTCCATGTCTATGATTTCTCAAACACCTCTTCTGAGGGACATGCTTGAAAGTTTGCGAATATTTTTTCCTTGCATCGCAAGACTCGTTAACGCAGATAAACACATAAATCCCGCCGTTTCTTCATGTTGTAACTAAATACTTCTTTCTTAATTTAAAATAATTGCTAGGTAGATAAAAATATAGCGAAATAACGTAACATGCACAGGAGCTAGAGTTTTATGTGAATACTATAATATAATGAATATCTGAGATAGAGAAAGTCGGGTGAATGTTTTACGTTAGATGCTTGTGTTTACTGCTTGATAATTATGATACTTAAACGATAATGGTTTTAGGTTGTGATCTTTTAGTTGTATAATATACTGGCCTGTAAAATGACCAGCAAAAGATTATTGTGGACTTTAAATAAAAAGAAATTTAAATATTTTATCGCGGAGCTTGAGAATTATTTGAGTTTAGAATACTTTAAACTTATTTTTCGCCACCACTGTCCAAATACACATAAAGTTAATGATGGAATGAAGGAATAAGGGATAAAGGGGCATAATGTGTTAGAATTTAAAGCAAATCTGTAATAAACTAAAAGCTGGTAGGTTCTTTGAGCAACTGTTTTATACGCATTAGGCTTTATAACCATTTAGTTCCGTTTTAGATGAGTTTTTTACTATAGACATTTAGGTTATAAAGTCCACAAGGACGGAAAAATATTTATACAGCAGAATATTTTAATTTAAAAGTAAATTAATATAATTTTAAGACCTTAATGTGTCTGCATATAATGCAACCTATTGCTGCTGTATGGCTCACGTAACAATTTTTAAGAATACAATTATTACATAAAGTGTAGGAAATTAATTTTAATATTTTGCTATTTAAGCTTCTAAAGGTTATTCTTCTCAAGATTATGTCTTGCATGTGACTTCTATACTTGGTGGACGTTCCGCAAATCTTCTAAGTAGTCCTCAAATATTAATGCTTTTAATTTTCAGGAGAATGCAAGATGTAGCAAAGAAAACAAATCTGGAGATCTTGGGGGCCAAGTAAATGTCGTGATTCCGGAAGAGTGACTCACTCTTATAGAAATTACAGGGAAGTTTGATGTGTCCCCTTCTTGTAAATATTATATTGCCCTCACAGTGAAATTGTAAGATGAGAAAACCTCAAGCATCTTGACAAATCGATTATTTTCTTGTTTGAACTATCACTGTTATAAAAAGGTTTTCAGATTGGCATGTAGAGATACATGCCAATGTTTATAAGAATGCGTGTTGCTAACATTTTCTGACAAATCTCCTAAAAGAATGAAAAATATTGGTTGCATTGAGTTGCCCCCCCCCCACTCTTTGCGGGGGAATGAGAACGAGGGAAGCATTATCTACGCTCATGAATAGCACATTTTTACAGCTTTTATTTTCCAGAAACATGCAAGATTTAAAACTGTCGAAGTCTGGTGGCCCCATTGGATACTGAGCCAAAATAAACAAAAAATTATCGGCATGCTTGTGACATTATCTGAATCTATTTCCAAACACAGCGAGATGAAAAGTTCTAAGAGAAGCTGGCGCTCTGCCCATCGCATAGTGCAATCTGCCTCGCCGACAAACACAAGTGATTTATCAGTTCCAGCGACTGCAACACAAAACGCAGCCTTTTGCAGCAGAGGATGCTTATTTCAGTCAGCAAGCCACACACATGAGATATGTGTCACGGACTTGTGACCTAATACTGCAGTAGTTGCAAAATGCAGCTCCATAATTTAATTCCGAAACTACAATACACAACTAATTAAAACTAAATACCAGTCTAGAGGGAACCTATTTTAACTTGCTAATATAATTAATTCCTAGACCCGTTTCATTTATACGTCTCATAGAATGTAGGTATTCTAGCACATATGAAATGCTAACGTAACAAGGAAACTAAATACAGCATGAGGAAGCGGTGTTCATACATTAACTTTGGAGGTAATTAGTAATAAAAAATACATGTGCTGCATTCACATGACCTTCTCTACTCTCTAAATTTATTTGTTTTAAAATTCCCTTGTTTTGCCCTGTTTATGATTCCGTATTTTTACTGCTTTCGCTACCGCTTATTATCGCAGATACACAACACACACAAACACCCATGCCCATGGCAGGACTTGAACCCGCGACCCTCAGCTTGGCGGAGCGCCGGAGCTACACACTCCAGCAACCACGACCACGAGGGCCCGCTTTATTAGTAGGTATACAAACTATTCTTACTTATTTTTCTATCTACTACATTTCATCCAAATAAATCCTTGAAGAATTGCTACATTACACATTTAATTATAAATACAAAAAGAACAGCGATGATCAAAAGTTAAGAACTAGAACGCTTTATGCTGGCCTTAAAATTCCATACTGTTTCCATGCAATCGCGAGAAACAACTGAAAATCGATGGGACCTTAAAAGAACAATAAACGGCTTATGCTGCAGAAAACTTATTTTAAGTAAATTGTGTGTTTTAAACAGATCTACGTATTTTATAGTGTATATTTTCGTCTATCGCTTAAAGTTTACAAGTTATACAAGATTATACAAATTTTTGCCGAATGAAGAGGACTTCGAGATAAGTATTATATTTGTTATGTAAATCAAAACTGTAATAGCCGTTGTTTAGAAAATCAAAGGTTACTAAAAATCTTCCATGTAAAGGGTATTTGGGGTAGAGTTTCTTGAAAATCTTCGTGTCGCATCCTTGGAAGATACTAAACTCAAATACCAGGTTTGGTATTTGTCCGACTTTTAGTTATTCAGTTCAAAAACAGACACACACACGAACATGTTTCCAAAATGCTTTATTTGGATTCAGGACGCCTTAAAACATTTATTTCTGGTGAAATATCTTTATCGAATTTTTGGGTAGAATGCAATACTTCCTCTACTTACTATACGTAGTAGAAAAAGTAATAGGATTTCCAAACATATTAACAGAACATAAATCGTCAGAGAAACAATATAGAAAGACCAAGGCGTAGATGTATGGAAGAATTTGATTAATGTGGACAAAATAGATATAGAAAAGGTCCAATCCAGAAGATGATGTATATATTTTCCTCTTTCCAACCAGGACTAGGTCAGAAGCCTGTTTCCATTTCAGTGTCTTTTCTTCTGTCTTCCAATATTTCATTTGCTTGCTAGTTTCCTTAAGAAAAATTTCTGATGTGTTGCATTCACTTTACTTTCTCTATCCTCTATCACTGGCTATAAAAGTTACTCCTTAGAAACATTATGTATCTACTTCATTTTAATGGAGACAAACCTTTGTATAATAGCTGCTTTACACGCTTCATTATACATACAAAAGTAATAACGATAGCCAACGCTGGCCTTAAAATCCATGCTCTTTCAATCACATCACCGGAAACAACTGAAAATCAGCATAACTTTAAAAATGGCTAAGCGTTGAACAATTTAAGCCATTAATAATGGATATCTTGGAAACGACTGATACCAGAAAAAAAGTTATTTTAAATAAATTCCGCGTTTTAAGGAGATCTACATTTTGTGCATACTACGTTTTCGTCTATCGCTTAACAATTAGCAGTTATACAAACTTTCTTCCGAATGAAGAGAACTTGACAGAATATTCCCAGAAAATTCAAGATATATTGTTTTTTGTTATGTAAATACCCTTAGTATATACAATTATAATCAAACTCGTTAGAGCCATTTCTTATAAAATCAAAATCTCCATGTAAAGGGTAGTTTGCGGTGGGAGATTTTCTCCTTATTGCATCCTTGGAAGGTAAATACCAAGTTTGGTGTTTAACCAGCATTTGATGCTGTTTATACACACAGACAGACACATACAAACACACACAAACATATTTTTTTTAAAAATGTTATTTACGTGACACATAAAGCAAAAAGAGTTGGCATTCTTTGTGCAGTCATGCTTGTTTTCAGTAAATGGAAACAAATTTTTATTTTGTATTGAGAGGTTATTTCTATTCTTTGTTTTATAAGCTCATTTCTTGTTTTATCCACTCTCGCACTACAAACTCAGATGTATCTGTTTCTTTCTCAGCGTACAACACTCTGATCATAATAATAAAGCATAATGGAATTTTTCCAATTGAAGGTTTAAATTATGGTGTGTAATATCTATATAATTCTTGGCAAATCTTTGGGTAATTTTAAGTTTACGTACATAACAGAGCATAAAATAGTAATAATACTATAAATGTATAAACATTTTATATGCTTTTCGTTAAAGAATCCATCACAAAATATAACTTGTAATTGCATTACATCGGCAAGGATTTTAAAAACATTTTGATGGGATATCTTCATAAAGCTCAATTACAAAACGGCTTGCGTTCCTTTGATACTATTTCTTTAATGAAAATGCAATTCTTCAATTCATGTTTAGTTATTTACGACACATTTTGCATTGAAGTGATTTTAAATTAAGCAATACCGATACCGAGCGGGATGGCTTAGGCGGTAACGTCTGTGGCTCGCATTTGTGAGTTCGTGGGTTCGATTTCTGTGGTCGACCTCACCCATGGTTTTTTTGGGGGTTTTCCCCAGGTCGCCAGGCGAATGCTGGGAAGGATCATTACATCCCCCATACTTCTTGTCCCTAATTTCATCTCCATTCTCTTTTCACTTCCCCTTTTATCTGATCGGCGTGTGCACGGCAGGAGAAAAGGATGCTCTGAGTAAACCTTTGTCCCGCGGAAGGCGAGCGATCTCCAGATCCCCCAGGGGATGTTTAAGCCCCTGGGGGAGGGGAGCCGTTTGCACCAGGCACCAGCCGGGGAGTTCAAAGCTGTAAATGGTAGGGACCCTTCCCTCTGCCTATCGTGCCTCCTGGTCCGGCCGCCCTCCGTCTTCTCCTATCTCATTACTCCCTGCTGGGGTCGCCCAGTCAGGAGTCTAGGTACAAAAGATCTGGTAGATTGACATGCGAAGTCCCCCTCCGCTTTTAGACCTCTGCTATCCAAGGCAGTAACAATTTCTTGCGAAGTAAAAAAGCAAAAAAAAAAAAAAAAAAAAAAGGAACAATAATGGTAAAGTTTTAAATTTGTCCATCAGATGACGTAATTAAATACTTGTGCATGTTTGTGGAAGATCAGTCAATGGGTGCTTACGTGCTCGTTGCAAGCTTATTGATATATATATTTTCTCTTGGTGTGTCTCACAAATAGTTTGAGTATTTCCCATCGCGAGGTTTTGGCGTATTCTCCGCGTCCCATTCGCGGCCGCCTGCCCCGCTAGATTCGCGGGTTCATATGATTGGATTGGACTGAATTGCCTTCTGTGAGTTTACTAGTAGCCACAAAGCCCTGTCAACATTGAACATGCCAAGGAAGTGTACACTATAGTTGTATATACACACAAACATTAGATTTGAATATAGAACACTTAAAACAATATGACGTAGTATGTACAGTATGAAACAAAGCAGGGATAATTTTGTAATTATGTACAGAAACATAATCAAATACTTCTCTGCACTTATAAAGTTAACATAATATTTATATTATAATTTGGCTGCATATAAATTGCAATACTTGAGCTTTGTTTTAAACTTTCACTAGGCTTTTACAGCCTGTATGTTTCATCATTTTATTATAATTGATTTTCAATGCGTAGCATCGTTTATCAATTCTTATATACATGCATTTAATAGCTTTCATTTATTCTAGAACACGCATCAAATGTAATTGACAATGATTTGTCGTTAAACACAGCTAAATGCTGCTTACAGAACTACATAAGTGTTATCGTTAGTATAATTTGTCATTCAGATAATCTTGTAGAGAATGAAATGATTTTGAGCAAAGATATTGTTTAATAGAAGCTTTAAAAGCATTGAAATTGTCAAAACCTCTTTTAAGATCATTTGGAATAGCAGTAGATTTTTTATGGTTTCATAATATGCACTTCTCTGGAACAAATATGGTCTTGCACTGGGATGATGGATATTACTCCATTGTCTAGTGTTTTCATATGAATTTCCTTGTTTGCTATACGTGTGACTCGATTACATACAAAGAGTTTTAAAATGGAGAATATATACATGCAAGGTAAGGCTAATATCTTCAGTCCTATAGAAAGATCTTTGCAAGAGTGTTGCTGCGGGTTTTGGAAATGATGATTATAATCTTTTTATGCATAAGAGATATTCGTTTACTTTCTAAATTTCCCCATAATAATATTCTGTATTTCACGATAATATGCACAGTAAGCTAATTTAAGTATATATATTGAACTTGCATTTACCAGCGTTTCGATAAATAACAGGCAGAGCTGTGTTTGAGTAAGGTATATTTAATGTGAGTTTTCCAATCTAAATATCTTTATACTTGAAGGCCCAGAGAAGTAATATTTATTTGTTCTAATAGTCATTAATCCAATTTCTATATGAGTTGTAATATTAGATGAGTTATAAATTTAAAAACGTTTGTTTTTTCTAGATTTACAGATAATTTTTTAGCTTTAAACCAATATGATATACTATTCAAAGCATAATTCAATTTAATTACGCACCATTTCATGTTTTATTAGTTAGCATCACACTAATGCCATCAGCGAACAGAATGATAATTGTAATATCCTTTATATAAATTAATAGCTCATTTATACCGGTAAAAAATAGTAAAGACCCTAATACTGAACCATGGATTACTTCCATGTTACTGTTTTCAAATTTGATGTTTGTTACTTCAAAACTTTGTTTTATTTAATTTAGATATGCTACGAACCTACTTCGACTTTCAATTTTTAGCCCATGGAATTCCAAATTTGCATAAGAATATGTTGATTAACACAGACAAATGCCTTTTCTAGGTCACAGAAAATTATACGTACTTGCAGTTTCTTCGTTTAATGCAGTCGACGCTTCATGCTAAGTTTATAATTTGCATTATTTGTCGATATTCCATTTCTGAACCCAAACTGACCCCTGACAAGAATGTTGTTATGTTCAAGGTATTTATACAGTCTGTATTACATCACCTTTTCGAGGTTTTGAAAAACTTGGCAAGAGAGATATTGGTTTAGAATTTGAAACATAATTGTGTTCGCCTTTTTTGAAACGCGGTTTAACAATGCAGAATTTCATCTGTCAGGTAACATTTGAGGCAGTATTTTTAACACGTGAGTAATTTAAATTAAATTATATAATATGTAAATTCAATAACAGCCCGCCTCGAAGCAGTATAAATGTAATAATTTTTAAAATGTATGTAACAGTCATTGCATATGCTTATATTATTGTAAACATGTTTAATAACGTTATGTGAATGCATTACGTAATTTAATAATGTAAGAGATGTGAGAATAATAAGATTAAAGTTGCTAAAAATGAGGTAACAATGAGGTAACCTTGAGGCAATAATGGGTTTGAGAGTTTAAATGCTACTAGTTATGATTAGCGAAGCAATAATGTAAATTTTTGACAGTTTAAAAATAGCCAATTAACAGCCAGAAAAATCTTTAGTTGAATGCAGGTATTCTATTGGACTAGGATTAGCCAATCAGAGACTTGAAATACAGAAAGTTAAAAGTTTATACGGTTTAAATCTGTTCAGTTGCCTGCAGACCTTGATAGTAACCGGATGGAAGATGTGTTCTCTAGAGAAATATTAAGTATTCGTGTGAAACGAAAATTAAGTATACGCGTTAACAAAATGCAAGCATTAAATTAAAGAATCTCTCAGCTCTTAATATCAGTGTAGTGCTATTTAATTTGTGTCAAGGATTAATAAAAAAGAGTGAATTTAAACTTAAAATCTGTGTAAGTCTACATTGTTTTCGCACCACGCCCTGACTAAGAGAAACGTGTCTCTAAAGTAATGCTTACACACCCGAGGCAAACATAAACATAAATAATATCTATAGTAGCAGTTTATAACAAAGTAAATATATATTTTTTTAAACTTGGAGAGTAACAACAAAAATACATCTTCAAAAATCGGCTTTACGTACGTAGCAGCATATTACGTAACAAACAATCTTCTTCAATTTGACGCCCAAAACGTGGGGAAAACTTCTTCAACAACAAAACATAAGCAATAATTCTACTTCAGTTTTTGGAAAACTTGGCAAGAGAGATATTGGTTTAGAATTTGAAACCTAACTGCGTTTGCCTTCTTTGAAAAGCGGCTTAACAATGGAGAATTTCAGTAACATTTCACGTAACATTTCAGTCTTTTGTGACTCATTGCACGAATAACTAAGGGGAATGCTAATTTGAGGTGAGCATTTTTTAAAGATTTGTATAGTTATTTCACCGTAACCAGAAGAATTATTTGTTTTGAAAGTGTCCATAATTTTGCTTATTTCAGAAGGCGTTTAAGACTACCTTTAAATTTAGGCACTGCACTTGTGAAACTCAGAAGTTCTAAAGCTGTCATGATTAATAGTTTGTTTAATCCAAGAAGAAATTCTTAAACATTTCCAAAACTTCGTAAGTTTGCTAATTTTTTGTTTGTCAACGTGATTGCTGGTCTGACCTTCCTTCCCTCATTTGATTGGTTTCCGGGCCAGATATCTGCGTGTTTTAAGTTTTATGGCATAAAACCTTTATTGCAGCGGGAACTTGGCTTTTTTAAGCGGTTTGCCCGTTGCTATTAAGCATTTTAGATCGGATATACATATTTTGCAGCCCTATAATGTGAGCGCGGAGACTCAGGCGCGATTTGATTTGTCAGTTTTAACGAGATTTAACCTTGTGTAAATTTATTGCAAATTGTCATTCTTATTCTGTAATTCTTAGACATATAGCTTCGTTATGAAACGGCGCGTTGTTGACTGTATAAGAGGCGATTAACTGCTGTTTTAAGCTATTTATGAGTGTTCTTGGTTACGTTAAGAGTACTGGAGCCTCCTTTACCTGTATTTAAGCTATTTAGCGTTCTTTGTTTTACGTCAAGGGTACTAATGCCTCCTACACCCTGAGCAATTTATGAAGAATCAAATCTTGAATTTTGTATGAAGTCCATATTTGTATATGTTAAGTAACTACAGGGCGGAAACAGCGCAAATGGTCCAGAGCCTACCCTCCTGAACGCCATCCGAACTGAGGACTCGCACACATAACGCTCGGGGCAGACGCCTGACGGGGGCCAGAGGGCCTACGAATCAGAGAGTGAGAAACCAGAGTGGGTGATTAGACACACGACCGGGATGAGAGCTAGGAAGTAAATATAGATCATAGGATAGGTGATGATGGAGCACCGGTGGAATGCAACATGGCGCGGGAAACATGAGAACCCGGTGAAAACCCACCCAGACGCTGCTTTGTCGGCCACAAATCCCATATGTAGGTCCTTGGATTGAACCTGGGCCACTTTGGTAGGAGGCAAGCGGTCTAACCACCTGGCCACGGCGCCACCTTTGTATATGTTACTCACATTAACATGTGTTCTATTTGATTTTGGTGTTTTAAAGCGGGTCATTCTCGTGTCCTATAGTGAGTCTATCCGTGACCTCATTTTCGATCCGCTGGCTTCCTTGTAAGGCTTTTAGTACCGATTTTAAATAAATTTTAAATCTGTCAATAAAGAACCTTCCAGCTCCTACTTATAAGTACCGTATCTGCTGCGGTTGGCGGGTTGTTGCATACATACGGAAGGATAGACGGACAAAACGAAAATAACGGGTGACCCGCAGCAAAAAAATGCACATTTCATCTCAAAAGCGAACGATATAAACCACTTTGTTAAGGTGTTTTACTCCCTTTTTTGGGTGTTACCAGAACTAGAGCAATACTGTTCAACTCATTATTCTGTTCCTGAGGCAGAAACATTGAAACGTAATCGAGAGCTTTGGTGAAATGCTGGAGGTAACAGAACAACAAACTGTCAGTCGTCAGTTGTAAGCCTTTGAAAGATGGAGTGCACCTTAATGATAGCTGTCACGGATCTGCAGCGTCCCCGGGTTATTTTTCCCAAATAGATTTCACTTTAATTGCAATTGGCAGGTACAGGTCTTTTCGTCCATATCCGCAACCCAAGCAGTCCTTCTGGCGTACAACATGGGGCTACCAAAACTCAATAAACTGTCTCATTAAAGCTACTGTAATGCGCCAGTGACCTCAACCATCAACTTCCATACACAAACCCTTTGTGAAGGGTACAATCAGCTAGTGTCGATTCGAGTTGTTCAAAAACGTGAAAATTGTTGCGTTATCCCTCCGATATTTCACTAAAAGCCCATCTTCAGTACTTACCAATCAAAACACTCGGTGTCATACATCCGTTAAACTGCTTTTAAAGTTATGTATATGTGAAATTTGGAAAATTCGCAGTATATAAGATATCTTGTAGAAATATATGCCACATAAGAAAAATAACATTTTGCTATGTTTCAAAATTTCAAGATTATATGGATATTTAAATATTAATTATTTGTGATATAAATTCATTTTTC
Organism: Deroplatys truncata; assembly: GCA_030765065.1. Lineage (NCBI taxonomy): Eukaryota > Metazoa > Arthropoda > Insecta > Mantodea > Mantidae > Deroplatys > Deroplatys truncata. The sequence goes on from CM060980.1 coordinate 165,840,487, forward strand.
TAATAAAAATGCTCCACACGCTGCATTTTTAAAAATATTACATTAAAACTTCAGGTTTTACAGTAAATGGTTTTGCAAAAAATCATATGAGAGTTTTTATATTACCTCTCATTATTCTAGAAAAATACTATTTTTATATTCTTAAAAAATCTTGATTTTTCAAAAATTCATTTATTTCTCAGAATTGCAGCATTATATTGGAAAAGCACAAACAGTACAAAGCTTTTAAAATTAATAAAAAAGAATTGCGTCGTAAGGAGCATTTTGAGTATTGAAACATTTTGAAAAATATTAGCGGGAAATAAACGTTTGAAGTCAGGCGTGTCCAATAATAATCATGCGCCTGTCCATTTAAAGCCACAATTAATTGGCAGTTTTTAATAAGTTAAGTGCAAAATCTATATATTTTGTTAAAGTTTATAATTCATTTTTGCTTACTCTACTACGTAGAGTAAGCAGGAAAAGTATTGTATTTCACCCAAAAATTCGATACCGAGATTTCACTGGAAATACATGTTTTGAGACCCCCTGAATCCAAAAAAAGCATTTTTGGAAACATGTCCGTGTGTGTGTGTGTGTGTGTGTGTGTGTGTGTGTGTGTGTGTGTGTGTCTGTGTGACTGTGAACAGCATAACTCAGAAACGAAGTCGGATAAACACCAAACTTGATATTTAGGTTCAGTATCTTCCAGAGATGCGACACGAAGGTTTTTAAGAAAATCCTCCACCCCAGACTACCCTTTACATGGAACATTCTTCGAAAATTTTAATTTTCTCAAAAATGGCTCTAAGGATTGTGATTAAATTATCATATATTTAAGATATTTTCATGACAAATCAAATGTATATCTTGGATTTTCTGGGAATGCCTCCAAAAGTATTCTTCATTGTGAACGACTTTTGCATAACTGGTAAACCATAAGAGATAGACAAAATGGTACTACACTAAAAATTGTAGATCGCCTTAAAATACACAATTTATGTCATATACATTTTTTTTTTTTTTTGTTGAGTGAACTGTTTTCGACATATTGCTTGTTATTCCCTTAAATTTTTCAATACTTATAATTTTTCTCAAATTCGTTATTCATTTTTTATGTCCTGGACATGCAAAGAGAATGGAATGCGCCACATAGCAACCAGCGCTAAAATATTTTACTATCGCTTAAAACCTACCATATTCCCCTTGCATCTACAAGAAAATTAACAATAAGATCGACATCTCGATTAACATGAAGCATATGGAGAATAAAAATAGTTTGTACAAGAGTAGAGAAAGGCATGTGAGTGTACCACATCAGATTTTTTTCTATCTACTTCATTTTAATGGAGACAAATATCTGAATACGTACTTACATTACACTTTTCGCTATAAATACAAAGAGAAAAGCGATAGCCTAGTGTTTTAGAACTGAACTCTATACGTTGGCCTAAAAAATTACATACTGTTGTGATGAAATCGCGAGAAACAACTGAATGTCGAAATGACTTTAAAAGAATGGTAAAACATTTAGTAATTCCATTCATTAATAAGGGAAATGGTTGATGCAACAAAAAAGGTTTATTCAAATAAAGTTTGTGTTTCAAAGATATTTATAGCTTTTATGGATACATTTTCGTCTATCGCTTAACATTTACAGTTATACGGTATTATATAAAACTGCTTCCGAATGGAATGAACCTTATAGGCTAATCCCAGAAGTTTCAAGATATACATTTTATTTGTCATATAAATATCCTTAATATGTAGTTTTGAACTAACCGAGTGAAAGTTTCAAATAGTTAAACAGTATTTACTTCGTAGTTTTCAGCGTTATATGCAGCATTTCCATATATCTTTTTGTTGGCGGGTTTCGTGAAAATACTACCTGGCAAAAGTTAGCGCAAAATATTTCTAATAAGCTTTGCTGTTCACAAAACCCTTATGATTAGAATTGAGGCATTATGTGAAGAAAGTATTTTGTTTACGTAATTTATTAGCCTCACGCTTGCGAAGCCAACTTGAAGTATTGTTTTTCAACCGTTGTAGTTTATTGTTGTTGAAGTTTGATGAATTGTTGTTCTTGGAGTTTACGTTGTTTAAGGAGTTGCACCATTCTTTGGTAAGCCAATTTGAAGTGGATTGTTAATATGCTGCTACGTATGTAAAGCCGATTTGAAGATGTATTTTTGTTATTATGCTCCAAGTTTAAAAATAATATTAACTTTGTTATTAAACTGCTTCTATATATAGTATTTATGTTTATGTTTTTGCCTCTACTGCTTCAGTCTTACTTTAGAGACATGTTTCTCTTAATCAGGGCGTGGTGCGACAAGAATGTAGGCTTACACAGATTTTAAGTTTAAATTCACTTCTTTTTATTAATTCTTAACACAAATTAAATAGCACTACGCTGATATTCAGAGCTGTCAGATTCTATTTTACTTGCACTTAGTTAACGCGTATACTTAATTTACGATTCACACGAATACGTAATATTTCTTTAGAGAACACATCTTCCATCTGATCACTACCACGGTCTGCAGGCAACTGAAGTTAGATAGAAAAATAATTACATTTTCACCCAAAAGTACGGTATCAAACCTATATGTTTTGAGAATTTTTTCATAAAATAAAAAATTTCGGATAGCATGAGGTGTGGGGATTTCCTTGAAAACCTTTATGTAGCATCTTCAGAAGATAGTGGACTCAAATGCCAATTTTGGTATTTATCATACTTTTTTTATTTTTGAGTTATGTTGTTCACAAACAAACAAACACACACACACAAACACACACGGGCCTTTTTCTAAAAATGCTTTTGGGAGGATTAAGGGGGCCTCAAACATGTATTTGCAATGAAATCCTAGTATGGAATTTTTTAATGGAATGCAATATTGTGTGCATGGTAGAGAAAGTAAAAAACAAAATTCTCTCGTTTACTCATACTTATTTAGCTTTTTCAGTGTATTAAATCGTTTAGGAAAAGTAAGATTCTAATACGCATATTGTTTTTACATCTGGTAAACATCAGGATGGTCATTTCGCACCTCCAGCGTTTGCTAGTCGACTGAGGTCTCGGTTTGTTTTAGGGGAGTTGGTTTTGCTGGGAGGGTGTAAATTGCTGGTGGAAGGTGTATTGTGGATATTAATATATCAACTATGGTGTATGATTTGGAGTTTAGGTGGCTGTATACAATCGATAAATAGCTTTGTGTGCTTGTACACTAGATCAAACTGAACGGGACCGATTTCTTGAGCAGTTAAATTTTTTAAAGTCCCTTCGGTTAAGCGCGCGGTTCACAACCGTCGGGTTTCGTGCAGCCGCTTTCGCTAACTCTATAATACAGGGCACTGATGTGGGCTACTTCCACACCGTGCTATGCATGGAGCATTGTTTAAACTACTTGATTTCTATACAAGCAGCTCCAGTTTGATTCTCCGGAGTGGATTGTTGTTTTTATTTTTACAACCAGTTTTTATTATAATATAGTTAAATAATATGCTTTTGTTACTTAAATTTACTTACAAACATAATTACAATAATGGTGAATTTCGTGGTTATAAAATAACTTTACTGAATATGAAACTTCCCCCGACCAGTAAATTAATGTTAACCGGCATGACGGTCAATAATTGAGCACCCCACACATAAAGAATGAAGAAAACCTATTCTGTTTTTACTCATGTTGAGGATGGTATTTTGTAGTTAGATGGTTTATGTTTAACTGCCCCGCATTGGGAGCCAACTTGTAGTAGTTGTTTTCTTCTACTGTTGAAGTTTTACTGTTGTTGTTGTTAGCTACACGCTTGGAAGCCAACTCGAAGATGATTTGCTGCTGCTGTATATATATATATATATATATATATATATATACAGAATTATTTTATGTAATAATAGTTGCTTTATGTAGTTTCTAACACACTTTGGGTACAGGTTTGAATTTTTTATGCTTACGTAATATTACTGTTTGAATTTGCCTCGGCTGCGTCAGTCTTACTTTAGAGTCATGTATCTTGGGTAGGGCGCGGTATGACAATTATTGTAGACATCACAGAATTAAACTTTTAAATTAACTTATTTTATTTAAATTCCTGCACATATTTATACAGCACTACACTTTTTAAAGAACTGTGAGAAACTTCTATACATTCACTTAGCGCGTATATCTGTTTTTACTAATCACCCGTATAGAACACATTTTCCCATCTATACTCTACAAAGTCTCGCCAGCAACTGAGTAACCTCAACGGTCAAGACCCGTAAGCTTCGTTATTGCAAGTCTCTGATTGGCTAATTCTAGTCCAATAGAATATCTGCATTTAAGTTAAAACTTTTCTTTGCTTTTGATTCGCTAATTTTAAAAACTGTTACAGACTTTACGTCATCGTCGCTCTAATCATGACCAGTACATTTCAAACTCCAAACACATTTTTGCCACAGTTACCTCATTATTACTCATTGTTAGCAACCTAAGGCTTATTATTCTCACAGTTCTTGCATTATTAGGGTATGTAATGTATTCACATAACATTATTAAACATGTTTACAATAAAAATAAACATTTGCAATGACTGTTACATACAATTAAAATAATTATTACATACGTACTGTTTCAAGGCGGGCTGTTATTTAATTTACCTATTTTAAATCACAATTGAAATTATTCAGGTATTAAAATACTGCCTCAATGTATTTAACGTGAAAGGGCTAAAAGGTTGTGTAGCTCGACGGAGATATGAACTTGCAATCTCAGGAGCAGTACGCTAACTCTCTACCACTGAGCTGAGAGTGCTGCCGTAAGCGTGGCATTGTAACGAGCTTTAGTCATTCTCCACTGGAAAACCATAAATCCATAAACTATGTTTTGATTGCAAATATTCAGTTGAAACGCTCTAATATATGTGCCTGTATTAAATCTTTATATGGATTATTTTCTCGGAAGACTTCATGAATATACTTATGTTCCCCCTTATAACTACTACAAGAATATATGCAGTGTTGTGAACAAAGCCTGATGTTCCGAACGCTCACGGAAGTACCCGATCGAGCCAGTTTTAAACTAACCGAGTGAACAAACTGTTAAAAGTACTTAGTTTGTCATTTTTCAGCGTTATGTGCAGTCTTTACATCTCTCTATTTATTGGCGGTTTTCGTGAAAATGCTACCTGACAAAGATTAGAGCAGAACATTTCTAATAAGCTTTGTTGTTCACAAAACTCTGATATTACCTATTAAAATTGAAGGATTATGCAACACTTAACTACGTTAAATAGAAAAAGAATTACTTTTCACCCAAAAATTCGGTATCAAACATATAAGTTTTGAGATCACACGAATAAAATATAATTTCTAAGCATCTGATATGTTACATCGAACGACTTACCTTGTCAAAGACAAATTATCATATACTGTTTATATAAAAAGCGATGTTTCTATCCAGATTTTTACTACTGATATACTTTTTACCTCCAAATGTTTTCAAATTAAGCCATAAATTCTAAGATGCAATGGTTAAAGCATCTGGAAACATTTCAAGTTGAGACAGTATTTTTAACACTTAAATAATTTCAGTCTAATTATATACCTAATATGTAAATTAAATAACAGACCACCTTGAAGCCATATGTGTATGTAATAATTTGTAACATGTATGAAACAGTCATTTCATATGCTTACATTATTGTATACATGTTCAATAATGTTGTGTGAATACATTACGTAATTTAATAATGTAGGAGCTATGAGAATAATAATTTAAACGTTGCTAACCATGAGATAAACTCGAGGCAATAATGAGTAAGGAAGTTTAAATGCTACTGGCCATTATTAGAGCAGCAATAATGAAAATTTTGAGACAGTTTAAAAATAGCGAATCAACAACCAGAAAAAGCTTTAGTTAAATGCAGGTATTCTATTGGACTAGGATTAGCCAATCAGAGACCTGAAAGACAGACGCGTTTAGAAGGTTGAAATCAATTCAGTTGCCTCCAAACAGTGCTCATAACCAGACGTGTTGCCTGCAGACAGTGAATGTAACCGGATGCGTGATGCGTCCTCGAGAAATGTTATACGTTTTCGTGTGAGACGAAAATAGTTTACGTATTAAAAAGTACAAGTATTTAATAAAAACATCTCACAGCTCTCTCTCTCTCTATCAGTGAGGTGTTATTTAAATCGTATCAATGCATTAATAAAAGGAGTGAAATAAAATTATAATCTGTGTAAGCCTATTTCTTAGTGACACCACAACCTTGCTAAGAGAAACGTGTCTCTAAAATAAATACTGACGCAGCCGAGCCAAACATAAGTATAATATTTAAAGAAACAGTCCAATTATAGTGTTAATATTTTTTTAAATTTGGTGCAAATAACAATACAACACACCAACTTCTTCAAATCGGCTTTTCCATACGTGAAACAATAACCTTCTCAAAGTACATCCGTTAGATGGCACTTGGAAAATATCTAGAATCGAAACATGAAATATTTCGAAAACTGGTAACACTATGAATATAATTTACCCAAATTAGTATTTTGACAGCCTCGCCATTCTTCCTCTAGTGCGTTTTGCTCTCTTTTTAACGTTTCCTGGTTATGCAAAATCCAATGAAATAAAGGGAACTTAATTGTCTATTTACAGAAAATTCAAAATATGCATACTAGTGAATTTGAGGAAATAAAAAATAAAGCTTTTCTACACGTAAATATAATTTGCGAAGAGGGCAATTTCCTGAAAGTCTTCGTGTTGCGAGCTTGGAAGGTGTGAAAATTATATAGGAGCAAGTTTGATATTTACCTAGCTTTTTACTTTTGACTTAAGGCACGCATAGTACCTTTTTCTAAAATGCATATCTTTTATTAAGGAGCTTCAAACCTGTATTTTTAGTGAACTCCCAATAAAAATTATTGGGTGGAGTTCAGTTCTTCCTCCACCTACTAGAAATAAAAGCAGACAATGTGTGCTACACGCGTTACGTGTGTAAGACGGTGAAAAGTAACACTCAAAATCGAACAGTTGGATAAATGAGAAATGTTATATTAAAGGCCACTGCTTAAGGAGGATAAACGAAGATTTATAATGCATTCTCCCATTCCAAGCTACCCTTTACGTGAAGATTTTTCTATGATTTCAGAAGGACTCGTAACGATTTTGATTAAAATGTTGTGACCGCGTGTGCGAAGCTACTTGCGGCCATCCGGTAAGCATCAACCCAACAATAGCCTGCGGAACAATAGCCAATTATGTACCGCTTCCCTGTTCCAGAAATTTCCTTTCGACATGCTCTACTAGTCTCGCTTTCTAGAATATCCCGGTTTGTATGCCAGGCCTATATAAGGGGCTGCTCTTTTCCGTAGATGGTGAAAAGTTACAAAGTTAAGTACCCTCAAAAAGTCGAAGAGTTTGTACAGTTAAAACTGGACAGTGCGAGTTCAATTCAGTTGTAAGTTGCGACTCAGCAGTTCATTTGTTAATTGTGACTTAGCAGTTCAGTCATAATTCGATTCGACGGATTAGTTGTGTTCTGTTCTGAGTATCTGTTAAAAGTATCTCAAGTGTAAAGTTTGTGCCTCTCTGAACACCTGTATGACAAATAAAGTATGTTTAACAGCAACCAGTGTTGTAATTTTTTAAAATATTATGATTCAAATATTAATATGACAATGGACAAGTAGCATCTGTGCGGGTTTTCTCGGGCTCTCCGATTCCCCCCGCCATTCATCCTACTAATTGCTGCATCATCACCTTTCCTTTCATTCATCTCACGGTCCTTCCAGATCATCTCCCCCTGCTTTGGGCTGACCACCCATCCTGGCTGTTCTCTCTTATCCATAGTCTGTGCTTCCCAACAGGCGTCTTGACTCCAGGCACCCGCTTTAAGTCCTGGGGTGCGTAATCCCTAACTACGGGGAGTGTAAATAAGAAACCATACAGGATGAAAATTTACACTTTATACTTTAACTTGTTCCAATTAGTATTTGTTAACACCTAACCAAAACTGAAAAATCTGATGTGTTACACTCACATGACTTTTTCTACTCTTGTACAAACTATTTTTACAAACGCTCATTCTCCATATGCTTCATGTTAATCGAGATGTTAATCTTATTCCTAATTGTCTTGTAGATGCAAGGGGATTGGTAGGTTTTAAGCGATAGTCAAATATTTTAAGAGATGGTTGCTATGTGGAGTATTCCATTCTCTTTGCATTACCAGGACAAAAAATGAATAACGAATTTCCGTTTGAGAAAGAGTATAAATATTGGATAATTTAAGGGAATAACAAGCAATATCTTGAAATGGTTCACTCATCAAAAAAATGTATATAACATAAATTGTGTATTTTAACGCGATCTACATTTTTGTGTAGTAAAAGTTTGCCTATTTCTTATGGTTTCTCAGTTATGCAAACCTTGTTCACAATGAATAATACTTTTGGAGAGATTCCCAGAAAATTCAAGTTATACGTTTTATTTGTCATGAAAGTATCTTAAATATATGATATTTTAATCAAAATCGTTAGAGCCATTTTTGAGAAAATTAAAGTTTTCGAAAAATGTTCCATGTAAAGGGTAATCTGGGGTGGGGGATTTTCTTGAAAACCTTCGTGTCGCATCTCTGTAGGATACTGAACCTAAATACCAAGTTTGGTGTTTATCCGACTGTTCGTTTCTGAGCTATGCTGTTCACAGACACACACATAGACACACACACACGGACATGTTTCCAAAATGCTTTTTTTTGGATTCAGGGGGCCTCAAAACATATACTTGCGGTGAAATCCTGTTATCTATACGTAGTTAAGAAAGTAAAAATCTGTTGCTGTTTCTTTGAAGCCTTAAGTGTCGTGAGTTGTAGGTTTTGTGAGTTACTGTACCAAGGAGATGCAAATGAAGTATCCCAACATATCATTACAGACCGCATGAATATTCCATGTAAGTTTTATGACGAAGAGGAAAAGCGTTTCCTTATAGCTATAACGTTATGCAAAAATGCGAAGCGATTTTCTTGCAAATTACTGGCCCACATACAGAACTAGGAAATGTGAATGACATCATTTAAAACGAAGTACGGTATTGATATTGCCTGTAATTGCTCTCCTTTCTTTTCAGCGAGCAAGACAAAAGCATCCAGATCGAGAGGAACGGATAAGCACCGACTAGTTTTCTGATAATGAATATCTGAAATCAATGCGTGGTAAGCTAGAACAGATTGTGAAAGACGGAGCTGTCTTTCCCGGGAACATAAAGTGTGGGTACCTGCATTATGTTCAGAAAATGAAACTAATATCTCGGATGTCTTCAATGATAAGGTTGCTAATTTAACAGCAGGGCTTTGCTAGGAAAGCTTTCACAGACATTCTGAATGCAAATCAACTATTTCAAGGCATGCAATGTTATATATTGTTAACGCCGCACCAAAGCGCGCTAATTGGCATCTACCGAATGCAATAGTGATGTCAAGCTGATTCGGGCTGATATAATGCGCAGTGGTTTATGTTAACAAGGAGATACTCTGAGGCGTGTTTTTAAATTAAGTTTTTCGGGCATAAAAATCATTAGCATGGCTTCCTTCGGAAGGGAAGTAAAGCCGGTGGTCCCGTGTGGTAGATTTACGGCACTTAAAAGAATCTTAAGCCTAATAAAGAGGCCTCTGAACAAAATTACCGGACTTTCATGCCCAATATTGTAGCGTATCAGTAAGCTCATTGTCATTACCAGACGTACTGTTGTGTTGTATTGTCGCTACTAGACATAGCATTATTGGGTTTCTTTTAATTTTTGGCTTAACGATCCCTCCTTAGGCGCGGACCACGCCAAAGGGAGGGCTCTGTTTGAAATCGTCTGGTATGACGCCAACCTTGTCTGGCTTGGCTAGACACGGTTGGAGTGGAGATATAGATAGCGTCACTTGAGTGAAAGCGGACGTTATAGCAAGATGTGCGTGTGGTCAGTCCACGGCTTCGAGGCATCTCCCTCCATCCTCTCTATCTAATTCATAATATAGAGTCTCGAAACGTTTGTTAATAAATTCCAGCTAATGTGAGTAATGTAGTGTTTTTGTGTAATGTAAAACACCACGCCTTAATCTATATCTACACACCCAGGTCTCGGTGTTCTTGCTGTTAGCTAGTTGCGGTCCCTCCATGTGCGTGCTGGGGTGAACTAAATTTATTCTCTTTCTGAAAGCCTTTTGGCCCCACCCCAGCGTGTAACAATATATTTCAGCATGTAATAATATACAATGTGACGCTAAGGATCACAGCAGTTAAATAGGGCCCATAAATAGAACTCAATTTAATTTAACATAGCCATCGGCGATATTCAGGCACCTGTCGTAACGCGAAATCAGCTTTTGTATTCCTTCGTCAAAGAATGATGCCATCTGTGATGAAATCCAAGTCCGCAGTTCTTGTTTCACAACAGTACTTGGCACCAAGTAAGTTTCATCTGTTTCTTCATCTGAAGAAATTCCTTGGTGGAAAACATTTCAACCACAACGATGATGTTTATGTTGGTTTTAAAACAAGCCTTAAGTCTGGTTAGGTCTTTTAAAATAATATTAATAAAAATAAATCCAGTATATACCTATTTAAGATAGCCAAATTAGATTAAATAAGTGCTGATACATTTTAATTAAATTTGGTATAATTAAGAAAATATTCCTATATTCCTGAACAAATAAATGTGTTTGATATATACATTAGTGTACTTAGAATGTATGCATTTACTTCCTGTAAAAATTTAAAACTGATATCTAAAATAGTTATTAATTTAACATACAATATTGGCAAAATGGAGATTTTAATCTCCTTTTAATTTTTTATTCAAGGTTACAAAATGCATCCAGGTAGAGCTGGGGCCATCCTGCGTGGTGTAGTGGTTGCCATGCTAGCCTCTAGTTCCCGATGTCGCGGGTTCAAACCCGGCGGAAGGCAATGGATTTTTAGGGCGTAAAAATTCTTAGCAAGGCTTCCTTTGGAAGGGAAGTAAACCTGGTGGTCCCATGTCGTAGGTTTACGGCACGTAAAAGCATCTCAAGCCTCATAAAGAGGCCTCAAAATTACTGGTGTTTCATGCCCAATATAGAATGGGACACTAAGGACCATAGCAGTTAAAGATCGTCTATAAATAGAACTCAATTTAATTTAACATAGTGTGGTAACGAGAATCCCTTTTTGTATTCCTTTGTCAAAGAATCATGACCCTGTGATGAAACTCAAGTCTGCACTTCTTGTTTCACAACAGTCCGGATTTGGCTTCAAGCAATTTTCATCTGTTTCTTCATCTGGAGAAATTCTTTTGTGGAAAACATTTCAACGACAACGATGATGTTGATTTTAAAACAAACCTTAGGCCCGTATAGGCCTTTTGAAATAATAATAGTAATAAATCCAGTATACTGTAATGTATGTGTGTATTGTCGCGTTGGACACATTATTGCTGTGTGTAATAATATTGTTGAACAGATTGTTTCGTTTGTGAGTTTAATTATTGTCCGGCGCAACATATTTCCCTCCAGTTCCTAGTCAAGGGGGGAAGGTAAGTAGAGGTAAGAGCCTCTTTGTGTGGTAGCTGACGTCATCTCCAGCCACAGTCGTGCGTGAGTCTTCCATGTGTTAGTATGTGTGTGTATAAGAGTGCGTGTTGCCCTGTGTATGCGTGGGCAATACCCCCCTCCAAGTATTTTGCCTGTAACCTTTTTGCGTACCATGTAGAGCACCCTAGTTTATAATAAACCTGAGAAAAATGTGAATTCAAATGTAATTATTTATGAATATTCGATACCCGCTTTCAGCTTTGTGCAGCGAGTTTTTGGTACCTTTCGCTGCCTCTGCAGCTACGGTCCCCAATGTTTATGCCGGGGTAACTAAATATAATATTTTTAGCTGCAAACCTTTGGACCTCACCCCGGTGTATAACAATACACCTATTGAAGATAGTTAAATTAAATTAAACAGGTGCTGGTAAATTTGAATTAAAGTTGGTATAATCAAGGAAACAGTCCTATATTCCTTATTACATAAACTTGTTTTTATTGATGTTAATTAATGTAGGTACTTAAAATCATGCATTTACTTTTTATAACAATTTCAATCTGATATCTAAAATAGCTATTAATTTAACAGACAAATTTGGCGGATGGAGATCTTAATCTCCTTTTAAATTTTTATTCGAGGTTTACAAATGCACCAGGTTGTTCTGGGAAAGTATTAAAATACAACCAGGCTTTAACTTGTGTTTAGAAGGCTATGGAATAAAAACTGTTCCAGAACTGTGTCCCATTAGAGCATTAGGTTTTCCTGGCCTCATGAGAATCGTGTAACAGGCAACAAACAAACAGCGGCAACACCCCCACTTAGCATGCAACAACTCCTGCATACACATGCATGGAGTCGCTACTTCAGATCCTATCAGGATCGATAGATGCAAGAACATGAAAATTTATCACGTCGTTAAAGTGAACGATAATGCCGCGTTGTTGCCGTTAAGTAAGATGGCGAACTCTTTCTTATCACCAACATCTTCTGCTACAAACACCTTCCTATAAACTGGCATGAATATTCAGACATTCAATTCTAACCCTTTATTTTTATCGCCCGTTACACGTTCTTTACCGATCTAATTTCGAACAAACATCTATTGTAATGTAGCACCGTACATAAAAAACCGCATGTATTTTTTATAAGGCAGTCCGATTCAATCAAATTTTATACTAGTTGTTTTTTATAGGATACCAAACTTGCACGGCTGCTAGTTGTTATATTTTTTAAAGTTCATATGTTTTGATAGCGCAAAACTGCGGTCGGATCCCTCATGGAAACGCTTTGAAATGTCCTGAATGAGCACGACCTGCTTTAAAATTTTATTGTTAGTACGTGTAGCTTTCGGCGAAATAACGGTGTAACTTTTGTTGAGCGCTACCTTTAACAGCGTACTTTGCACTATGAGGGTTTTATATTCCCCTTTTTCATACATTTCTTGCGTTTTAGCTTACGGAAAAGCCAACCATGAAATTAATAATAATGCCCTGAACCTTATTTTCAAATGTGAGTCCTATGATGTGCCTTCTTATTTGAAAAATAATAAAAACAATCTGCTGTGTTGTATTCACAAGACTTTCCCCACTCACTCTTCTAGAAACTGTTCCTAACTTTTCGTTGAAAACAGTGTAGTATCTGAAAATTTAAACCAAACAGAAATATCTCGGAAATGGCAAATAAAAAAAGACAAACTGTGTGCTTAAACACGAAGTACATTATAGTGCAGTAAGATTTTGTCTACATCAGAAATATTATTTGTCAAAATAACTTAAATACATGATGCTTTAATAAAAATCTGTAACCCCGTTTATAAGAAAATAAAAAAAACTGTGCATTTAAAGCATAGTTAGCAATGCGAGGATTTTCTTCAAAATCGTGTCTTCTTGGAGGATGCTCAATTGGCACATAAGTTTGGCATTTCTCGATTTTTTTTATTTTTGAATTATGATGTTCACATACACATACCCTTTTTTAGATCCAGGGGTCTTAAAGCGTGCATTTCTGGTGAAATGTTGATATTGAATTTTTTGGTGGAATGCAATACCTTCTCTACCTATTAGGTGCGCGGTAGAAAAAGTAAAACGCATAAGTATTTAAAATTTCAAACCGATAACAAGGAATATCTCGGAAAGGGTTAACGCCACAAAAACGCTATTTGACATAAATTATGTGCTTTATCGAGTAGTAAGATTTTGTCTATCTTATGGTTTACCAATTATACAGAAGTCTTAGAAGAAAGAGGACATCACAGGCTATTCACAGAAAATTCAAGATATAAGCTTGGTTTATCTTGAAAATGTGTTTAAATCTACCAACCTACCTACCGACCAACCCACCCATCCATAGGTGTTGGAAATAAGTACTTACGAATTATAAGTTGCCATTGAGGATTATCTCTAAACTGAGATGCATAGTGGTCTACCGGAAAAAGCTACCGAGCGGGATAGCTCAGCCGGTAACGTCGGTGGCTCGCATTCGGGAGATTCCAGGTTCGATTCCTGGTGACTGGCCACTCTGATCATGGGGTGTATTCCACCGGGGCGGTGTATTCTACCAATATTTCTGCTTTCTCCAATTTTCTCTCATTTTCAACTCTCTCTTTCATGTTTCAGGTGTGTTTTCAGTACCTGCGGTGCTGGCGATGCCGGGTAGATGGCATGAATGCTCCTTGTACTCCAGGTTGCGTTGTCCCGCATTAATGTCGCTTCGTCGCGCTGTCTTCGGATTCTTCGCCTCTACTGATGCGTGGGTGTTGAAACTAGAAATATTGGGGGCTGTGGGTACCTGTCTCCCGAGGACCTCACACATTTTACGACTCCTTCTCAACCCATTCTTCCGGGGGGTATTGTAATTTGAAGAAGTATGTTTGTTGCCAACTTTGAAAAAGTTATTTAGCTGGATGCTGGATATGAGGTGTGAGAATCCCCGCGTATGTGCGTCACTTTAAAAATGTATTTAGGTTACGTAATGAAGATATACTTTGATGTTGTTTGAATCTTGGGACGCCAAACTTTATAATAAAGGTGATGCTTGTTTTACGTAATATTATTAAAGTTATTTGCCTCGGCTGCTTTCAGTTGCACTATAGAAACACAAGTTCTTTTTAAGGTTGTTATAAGACAATTAAAATACGCCAAAGAAATTTACTTTTTTTTAATTTCACTTCTTTTTATTTCTCTTTATGCTTGCACATTTATAACACAACACTTTATAAAAGAAAAACTCTGAGCACTGTATGCATCCTAGCGGAGAACACACTTTTACTATCCGTACTCTCCAACATCTTACCCGCGACTTTTACGTCTGCTCTTTATAATATCTTGCCCGCGACTGACCAAATTCAACGGTAAGAATCTCACAGCTCCGGTAACGCCAGTCTCTAATTGGCTAATTCTGGTCCAATAGAATTTAAGTATTCAATCTAAAACTTTTTCTTTACTGTTGATTGGCTAATTCCATACTGTAAGCGAAATTACGTTATTGCAGATGTTTTCATAACCAGTATTTTTAAAACTCCAGACACATTATTGTCACCTAAATTACATTATTACCTCATTATTATCATCCTAAAACATATTACTCTCACAGTTTTTGCACTATCAGAGTATATAAACATTTCCATATCACTAATAAATACGTTTACAATAAAAATAAGTATTTACAATGACTTTACATATAATATAAATAATAATTATATATATACTGTTTTCAAGGTGGGCTGTTATTGAATTTAATAATAATAAAACACAATTAATATCATTTAGGCATTAAAATACTGCCTCAGGGTGTAGTTAAAATAGATAAAGCTGGTCACAGTGCGCTAGGTGTCCTCCTCCATAAACACACCCAATCCTATATCCTATCGGGAAAAACTCGAGCTTTTAATGTCATACCGTAATATTGATGTGGTAACTCTATGGTCAGAGCAACCGTGTTCAAATCCCGACTGTGGTGTTGAAGTTTCGGCTGATTCTAACTTGAAAACAACATCTTGAATACTTTCTGAGAAAACGGTTAATTTATACTGGAGAATGTCAAAGCGGGGAAAATAACTCGCATATATTTGAAAAAAGAATAACCACATAGTTTGATCACTCAGAGGGCAGAATACTTAACGTTAGTACTAAAGAGCAAAACCTGTCCTAAAAGAAAGGCTAACGTTTACTTCTCTACATAAGTGTATGGGAGATAAGACTTTTAGTGGTGCTGAATTCACAGAAAAATGGCAGATGCAGTACTATTTTTAAAACCTCCATACGACATATTACATTCACATAACTTTCTCCACCTGTATCGTTTATTAGTGGATATATAAATAATTCTTACCAAAGTTTATTTTCCTATCTAATTAAGTTTAATCCAGATAAAATTTTGCAGAAATACTACATTACATGTTGTTATAGACACAAAAGGGAACAGTTATAGTGAAATGTTTAAGAACCGGGCGCTATATTCAGAGCTTTAAATTCCATACTGCTTCCATGCAATCGCCAGAAACAACGGAAAATCGATAGGATTAACAAGAATGACTAAGTATATTGAACGAATCAAACAATTAATAACCGTTAATTCGGAAATAGGTGATTCAAAACAAAAGCAAACAAACAAACAAATTAATTAGAAATAAATTCTTTACTTTAAAGAGATTTAGATTTTTTGTGCGGTACGTTTTCGTCTACCTCTTAACGTTTACCAATTAAATTAGATATTACAAAATTTCTTTGGATTAAAGATGAATTCACAGGCTATTCCCAGAAAATTCAAGGTATACATTTTATTTGTGTTGTAAATATCTTTATTATATCATAACCGTTAAAGCCATTATTTAGAGAATCACAAATTTCGAAAAAATTTCTACGTAAATGGTACTTTTGAAGAAGATAGTTTGTTATATTGATATTTGCACCACGCTTTGAGAACCAATTTGAAGAAGGTTTGTTGCTGCTACGTATACAAAGCCAGTTTGCAGAAGATATATTATATTTCGACTGTTGGGGAGCCGAACTTGAAGTAGTTACAACCGCACGTATGGTAAAAGGTTTCCGGTAGCCTACGTCCTAAATGTACCTTCCGGTGGCCCCAAAATGTTTAAAAATGTTAACTTTGTAATTTTGACTGTTTCTTTAAATATTATATATTTATGTTTGCCTCGGCTGCGTCAGTATTTATTTTTTTAGAGCAACATGAATGCCCTAGCAGGGGGTGGTGCGACTGAAGATTATAATTTTACTTCACTCCTTTTATTAATTCTTGTCACGATTTAAATAACACTTCATTGATATATATATATATATCAGTGAAGTGTTATTTAAATATATATATATATATAGAGAGAGAGAGAGCTGTGAGATTTGTTTTTTATTAAATACGTGCACTTTTTAGCACGTAAACTATTTTGGTCCCTCACAAAATACGTATTAAATTTTTCGAGAACGCATCACGCGTCCGGTTAGAAACGCTGTCTACAAGCAACTGACTTCTGAATTTGTAAATTTTGCTCCATTTTAGTATCTGATTGGCTAATCCTAGTCCAATAGAATACCTTCATTTAACTAAAGCCTTTTCTGGTTGTTGATTGGCTGTTTTATAAGCTGTCAAAGAAATTACATTATTGCTTCCAAGAATCACAAGCAGCATCAATAAACTTTCAAATTCATTATTGCCTCAAAATTACTTCATTGTTAGCAACTTTTAACCTATTATTCTCACAGCTCCTACATTATTAAATTACGTAATACATTCACATAACATTATTACACATGTATACAATAATACAAACATATACAATGACTGTAATACACACTTTTATATATTGTTACATGCACATGTTGCTTTATATATTATATAATTAGACTGAAATCATTTAATGGTTAAAAACACTGCCTCAGTTTGGAGCGGGATTTTCTTAAAAATGTTGGTGTCTCATCGTTAGAAGGTACTGAATCTAAATACCAAGTTTGGTATTTATCCAGATTTTTGTTTTTGAGTTATGCTGTTCATAGACACATACAGACCTTTACTAAAAATGTTATTAAACGATCTCAAAACATGTATTTCCGGTGAAATCTCGGTATCGAATTTTTAGGTGAAATGCAGTACCTTCTCTATCTACTATGTATGGTAGAAAAAGTTAAAATATGTTTAAGATATAAGTATTTTACCCACAGTGGTATGATGTATGTTAAATTGAAGAGGAAAGTTTTATGACTAAGGCTGCATAAAAACATAATTTTTTGTCACTTTTTGCCATTTAGTCTCCCCATAAATTATTGTACAATGATCCGTAACGTTTTGTTGTGAAGGGATATATGAAGCGGCTATCTGCTCCTCCATTGTCCTGGGTTCTGGGTTAGGATCTTCTACGGTTTAGGATCTCATGTCCTTGTAACTCGTGGATACCTTATTTGAAATTCCCGCTCTAGTAAATGTGTTGGTAATATGGTATCCGCCTGGTGCGGCAGACTTGTACATTTGGTGCTCTACAACTTAATTGAGTGATGATTGGTGTTTCTAACTGTCGTTACGTTATAAGAATAGTAGAGGTTTTACTTGAATTAGTGACATCTGTCCGTTTGTTTATAAGATTTTAAAATGCATATCAGCTCAGCAACGAACAAGAGTCTTCTTTATTCTCAAGAGATTTCATGACATGTTTTGTGAAGATAAGGCAATTAAGTACAAGGATTAACTTCACATAAAACTGTTTTATTTCTTTTGAAGAAAGCTTATTTTGCTATATACTTTATTTTAATTGAGTCAAGCCTTTGCAGAAGTAGCTACATTATACTTTCGTCATAAACGCAAAGGGAATACCGATAGTCAAATGTATATGAACTGTACGCTATATGCTGACATTAAATTTTCATACCTTGCCTTGTAATCACCAGAAACAACCGAATATCGACAGGACCTTAAAAGATTGAAATGACCGATACAACAAAAACGAGTTAATGGAAATAAATTGTCTGTTTTCAAGACATACCATTTTCTGTGTAATACGTTTTGATCTATTGGTTAACATTTATAGTTATTCCTTCCTGAATGAAGAGGCTTCACAGGCCTTCCCCAAAAAATAAAAGATATAAATTTTATTTGCCATGTAAATATCTTTAATATATGTTATTTTAATCAAAATCATTGCAGCAGCTTTTCAAAAAATCAAAATTATCAAGAAATGTTCCATGTAAGATGTAGCTTGGAGTGGGGGTATTTTCTTAACGTCCTTGAATGTGATGAAATAAAATACCATGTTTAATATTTATCGGATATTTCGTTTTTGAGTTGTGCCGTTCAGACAACACAAATGCACACACAATATATTTTAGGCGGGCCTCAAAACATATATTTCCAGTGAAATGTCAGTATCGAATTACGTACGACGTGGTAGACAAAGAAAAAAATCTGATGTGTTACACTCACATGACTTTCTCTACTCTTGTACAAACTATATTTACAAACGCTTATTCTCCATCTACTTCATGTTAATCGAGATATCGATATGTTAATCTTATTGCTGATTTTCTTGTAGATGCAAGGGGAATTGGTAGGCTTTAAGCGATAGTCACATAGTTTAAGAGCTGGTTGCTATGTCAGAGTATTCCATTCTCTTTGCGTTACCAGGACAAAAAAATGAATAACGAGTTTGAGAAAAAGTGTAAGTATTGGAAAATATAAAGGAACAACAAGCAATATCTCGAAAATGGTTCACTCAACAACAAAAAATATATGAGATAAATTGTGTATTTTAACGTGATCTACATTTTTTGTGTTGTAAAATTTTGTCTATCTCTTGTGGTTTACCAGTTATGCAAAAGTCGTTAACAATGAAGAATACTTTTGGAGACATTCCCAGAAAATTCGAGATATACATTTGATTTGTCATGAAAATATCTTAAGCATATGATACTTTAATCAAAATCGTTAGAGCCATTTTTGAGAAAATTAAAATTTTCGAAAAATGTTCCATGTAAGGGTAATCTGGGGTGGGGGATTTTCTTGAAAACCTTCTTGTCGCATCTCTGGAAGATACTGAACCTAAATACAAAGTTTGGTGTTTATCCGACAGTTCGTTTCTGAGTTATGCTGTTCACAGACACACAGACACACACACGGACATGTTTCCAAAAATGCTTTTTTGGATTCAGGGCGTCTCAAAACATGTATTTCCGGTGAAATCTCGGTATCGAATTTTTGGGTGGAATGCAATACTTCCCCTACTTACTATACGTAGTAGAGAAAGTAGAAATATGGCTCCGAATTTTACCGTTTTAGTGTGGCACAATGAAGGTAGGAAGACGGGAACATGTTGGAACTTGCGAACTTCTAAATGAAGACAGTGTAATGGGAACCTCGCAGATAGATAACGCTGGTGGAGCAGAGATGTCTAGCTTTTCGCAATAGACAAGCTGTTCTCATGACTTGATCGATCCAGGCTGCCTGAAGCCTGTGGTATATAGTAGGGCCATATCTTGCACTGTGACAGTAAATGTCTGTCTACATAGGGCACAGGATGATCAAGTTCACACTACACCATGACTTGCCCTGGTAACAGCAAACACCTGAGCGCACTTAACATCTGATGTGTTACGTTTACATAACTTTCTCTATGCACTCTTCTATAAACCGTTCTTATAACGTTTATTTATGCAATCCTACCATTACTAATATCCTGCACATTGCTTCACTATAGTACATGTATCAATAATAGCAGTGACGTATTTCCCATAGCACTGATATAATACCAGTATTCCAAATTGCTGTGGCTTATAGGGAGAAGACGAAACGATTATTTGATATGTTTCTCTCAGAAAATAATGCAAAAACGTTTGTAAATTATTAAATATAGAATAAGTAAGATATGATTTTATAATTCCTTGCCGTGCTATGCTGATAGAAGGCTGCATCACTTCCGAAACACTGTTCAATTTGCTCCCAGAAGGGAATGCATGCGAATGGTTGTCTTCTTGGTTCAACACGCCAGGTAAAAATAAAAGAAATACCGGAAGAGAAACTAACCTCTTATCTAGGAACATATAAAGGCTGTCACTTATATTAGCTATACCGAGCGAGGTGGCGCCGCCGCGTAACGTGTGCGAGGTCCAGGGTTCGATCGCCGGCGACCGCCCACTCTAACCCATGTGTTCTCCGTGGTTTCCCCGGGGTCGACAGGCGAATCCTGGTGTCGTTTCTTCTCTACCACGATTTTCTTTGTATCATTTCCTTTTCATTATGTTTCGTTCTTATCTTTCAGTGTGCTTCTAAGTTTCGTGGTGTATGGCGGTGCCTGTGAGACCAGGGGACTGCTTGAACTGGTAGGCGGATCATCACCCTCTCTCGGGGACGGGTTTACGGGCTTAGAAATGTCAGGTACTTCCATGCGCCTCTGTGGCCTGTAACCTCCTGTAGTTACTTCACTTCATCGCTTCCTCCTGGGGGTGGGGGCGTAGCTAAAATAGATCTGTGTAGGTCGTACTACGCGACGTGTCTCCCTGTATTGAACAAACTGCACCTACATCAGCTATAGATGTAGAATTACGAGGGTTCTTCCAGAAGTACACGACCTAACAATGAAAACACAAACATTTTGGGAGAAAACATCTTTATTTTTCTACAGTCTCCTTTCAGCTCGATACACTTTTCCCAGCAATGTTCAATAGCTTCAATACTCTGTTTATAGTGAGAACCGTTGAGTTCTGCTAAATAGCCATCAACTGCAAACTCCACCTCTTCATTGTTGGCAAATCTTTTACCACCAAGCCATTTCTTCAACTTGGGGAACAGAAAATAATCAGAGGGCGCTAAGTATGGCGCATGAGGAAGCATTTCGAACTTTAACACATTGATTTTGGCCATGGCGATAATGGATGCGTGAACTGGTGCATTGTCTTGATGAAACAGAACTTTCTTTTTCGCTAAATAATAAGACCGTTTTTGATTGATTTCATACTTAAACGCTACAGTAATTTGCATAATACTCGGTATTGGTTGTTTTTCCTTTTTGAAGATAATCAATGAAAATTATCCCACACGCATCCCAAAAAAGTGACGCCATGACTTTTTCCTGCAGATGGAACTGTCTTCGCCTTCTTTTGAGCCAATTCTCCCCTTTCAATCCACTGTTTTGAGTGTTCCTTCGTCTCAGCTGTGAAGGTATGGACTCATGATGGTACATCCATACTTATGAATCCACGCAAAATCTTGCGCACAGCTTTCTCATGTCTAAATTTTAACTTAGTAGGCAATGTACAGCACTTTTTACTTTCTCTACTACGTATAGTAAGTAGGGGAAGTATTGCATTCCACCCAAAAATTCGATACCGAGATTTCACCGGAAATACATGTTTTGAGACCTCCTGAATCCAAAAAAAGCATTTTTGAAAACATGTCTGTGTGTGTGTCTGTGTGTGTGTGTGTGTCTGTGTGTCTGTGTGTGTGTGTGTGTGTCTGTGAACAGCATAATTCAAAAACTAACAGTCGGATAAACACCAAACTTGGTATTTACGTTCAGTATCTTCCAGAGATACGACACGAAGATTTTCAAGAAAATCCCCCTACCCCAGACTACCCTTTACAGGGAACATTTTTCGAAAATTTTAATTTTCTCAAAAATGGCTCTAACGATTTTGATGAAAATATCATATGTTTAAGATAATGTCATGAGAAATGAAATGTATATCTCGAAATTTCTGGGAATGTCTCCAAAAGTATTCTTCATTATGAACGACTTTTGCATAACTGGTAAACCATAAGAGATAGACAAAATTTTACTACACCAAAAATGTAGATCGCGTTAAAATACACAACTTATATCATTTACATTTTTTTTGTTGAGTGAACCGTTTTCGAGATATTGCTTGTTATTTCCTTAAATTTTCCAATACTTGTACTTTTTCTCAAATTCGTTATTCATTTTTTTATGTCCTGGACATGCAAAGAGAATGGAATGCGCCACATAGCAACCAGCGATAAAATATTTGACTATCGCTTAAAAGCTACCATATTCCCCTTGCATCTACAAGAAAATTACAAATAAGATTGACATCTCGATATCTCGATTAATATGAAGCATATGGAGAATAGGCATTTGTAAAAATAGATTGTACAAGAGTAGAGAAAGTTATATGAGTGTAACACATCAGATTTTTTTAAATGTCTACGATGTCTGCTAGCTTACACACTTTCAGTCGACAGCCATCCAATACTATTTTGTGGATTTTCTTCACAATTTCTGGCGTGGTCACCTCATTTAGTCGACCACTGCGATGTTCGTCTTGGCAGCTCGTACGGCCTCGCTTAAATGCCGTCACCCAATATTTTTTTTACTATTGTAAACGAAGAAGTAGACTCCCCCAGAGTAGAATCTAGCTCAGTTCTAATATTAGTTGGACTAGGACCTTTCAAATAAAAGTATTGTATCACATAACGATGATCAGTTTTATCCATGTTTACAATTTCGCTGAGAGAGTTCACTATTAATGGCTGCCAAACAATTACTAAACAACGTAGCATCGTCAAACTTCAAACTTAGGCTTTATAGGGGTGGAACTTTCTACCATACTCATTTGTTTGAAACAAAAACCGCTATATATACGTCAGGTCGGGTACTTCTGGGATTGCCGTCGAATTTCTTGATACATTTCTTACAATTTATAGTGCTAAGATTGTATAAAATGCCGTATCCAACTCGTGGTTTATGTGAATATGACACTTGTCAAAACTGTCGCACAAACGATGGTACATGTGACAACATTTACTCGTGCCATAGTCAGCAAGATTATCAATAGTAATGCAGCAAGCGTTTGCGTTAGATTTGGTTTGATTATTTCAGCGAATAACGCAAGAGCATAAACTAGAAATAAATCTAAAAACTAACTGCATATGGAAAGTATTATATAACCTTAGTTGTATTTTTACCATGCATGGCCCTCTGAAGTTTACTGCATTGTTATAAATAATACATCTGTATTGTTAAATGGCTTTGGAACTATACAAAATGAAATCCTATTTTTACTTTCTCTACCACGTACTTAGTAGGTAGAGATTTCACCCGAAATACTTATTTTGAGCCCCTTGAATCCAAGAAACATTTTTAGGAAAAGGTCTGTCTGTGTGTCTGTGAACGGCATATCTCAAGAACGAAAAGTTGCATAAACATAAAGCTTGCTATTTAGGTACAGTACCTTCCAAAAATGCGACATGTAGATTTTCAAGTAAATTCTCCCATCCCAAACTACCCTTTACACGGAACATTTTTCGAATATTTTTTTAAAAGGTGGCTCTAACGAATTTTAATAAATACCGTATATTAAACATATTTGCATGACAAATAAAATGTACGCTTGGGTTTTCTGGGAATAGCCTTTGAAGTCCTCTTCTTTCTGAAGGAATTTTGTATAATCCTGTACAACATGTAAAGTTAAGCAATGGACGAAAACGTACCACACAAAAGAGGTGGATCTCTTTAAGCTATACAGCTTGTTCCAAATAACGTTTTTATGGCATCAACCATTTCCAAGATATCCGTTATTAATGGTTCGAATTATTCAATACTTGATCATTCTTTAAAGTCCATTCAACATTCAGTTGTTTCTCACGATGTCATAGAAACTTTAAGGCCAGCATATAGTGTAGAGTTCTAAAACATTTGACTGTGGATGTTCCCTTTGTAACTATACGAGATGGATAATGTAGCTATGTCTTAAATGTTTATTAGATGGTAAAAACGTTCCTAAGAATAATTTTATACACACTAATAAACGACAAAGGCTAAAGAAAGTCATGTGAAGGTAACACATAATAGTTTTTCCTCTCAAATGATGAAGCATTCACCATAAATTATCTTTAAAACACGTTGCTTTCGAGATGATCAACAGGAAAGTGCTTTAAAAAGTACTGCATGCATAAAAGTAATTGATTAAACATCGTACATGAAAAAATTCTGCAGCTTTTAAAAAAATCTGGAAATACCCCAAAACAGGTAAATTGCAATACACTCTGTTTTTTCAGCATGTGAGAATTTTCTCTCGGTTATTTAGCTGCTAGAATTCTTTAAAGAGGAGGCGAATACTTGGAAAACAATACAGGAGATAAAGCAAGAAGAAGCACTGCTTAGGAATACGCTACCCTATTGGTCGTATTGCAGCGCTGAGGCGAACAAAGGCAGCACTACGGAAAAACCGTAACCAGGCCCACTTTAACTGAATTCCCCCGATTTGTAATGTGATGCTAATACAGTCGTCAAGAAAGTAAATTGGCCACCTTTTACCATTCATTTACTCTGAGAAAGCTTCTCTACAGAAGCCGGAGATTTTCCTTTCACACGAAAGTGTTTACCGCGTGGATTCTGGCTATAAAACAAGTCGATAAGAAACGCCAATAAACAAAAGAGACGGCGTAAATAATGACTTGGACTGGATTGAGGTCAGTTCGGCAAAGAAAAGGCCCCCTGGAATGGAACGAGAGTTTAACAAGAGAAAGAAGACTGTAATTTCTCTGTCTAAAGAAAGAGAAGAAGACAAAACGCAGAAATTTTCGCAAAGAATGGCACCGTACTTCGTCTTTAAATGAATTTAGTGCGCTTGAGAACGAGGCGACTTGAGTCCTCCTTTTGAAACACACTCTACTGGAAAAATCGAGACAGCAATTGGGGAAATATTCAGAAGGAAGTGAGGTCCTGGGTCTCTGTTTTAATAAAGTGTAAGGAACTCGCGCACTAGTGCAAGGCAAATGAGAAGGATTCTCCCGTCATTCCGAGCGTGTGAAATGGCAGAGACCTCCTAAGCTTCATTTTTATCAAATTACAGACTTCCCACAAATCAGCCCAAGGCTGGATGAATTTCTTCCGCGTGCTTATACAATTTTTATGGATGGTATATAAAGTTTATGTGGTTCTTTGCATATTTTAAAGCACTATTAATAGGCGTTTATTTTATAAAAGCTTAAAGTAATACCTTACTATTCAATAAAAGTCTTATGTGATGCATTCACAAGGCTCTCTTTACCCTCTATCGTTTATTAGTGAGTATAAAAACTATTCTTACTGAAGCTTATTTTTGTATATACTACGTTTGAGAGAACGTGTATTTTACTTTCTCTACTACGTATAGTAAGTAGGGGAAGTATTGTATTCCACCCAAAAATTCGATACCGAGATTTCACCGGAAATATATGTTTTAAGACCCCCTGAATCCAAAAAAAGCATTTTTGGAAACATGTCCGTGCGTGTGTCTGTGTATCTGTCTATGTGTCTATGTGTGTGTGTGACTTCTGTGTGTGTGTGTCTGTCTGTGAACAGCATAACTCAGAAACGAACTGTCGGATAAACAACAAACTTGGAATTTATGTTCAGTATCTTCCAAGGATGCGACACGAAGGTTTTCAAGAAAATCCCCCCACCCCAGAGTACCCTTTACATGGAAGATTTTTCAAAAATTTTAATTTTCTCAAAAATGGCTCTAACGATTTTGATTAAAATATCATATGTTTAAGATATTTTTATGACAAATAAAATGTATATCCTGAATTTCCTGGGAATGTCTCCAAAAGTATTCTTTATTGTGAACGACTTTTGCATAACTGGTAAACCATAAGAGATAGACAAAATTTTACTACACAAAAAATGTAGATTGCGTTAAAATACAGAATTTATGTCATGCACTTTGTTTTTGTTGAGTGAACCATTTTCGAGATATTGCTTGTTATTCCCTTAAATTTTCCAATACTTAGACTTTTTCTCAAATTCGTTATTAATTTTTTTATGTCCTGGATATGCAAACAGAATGGAATGCTCCACATAGCAACCAGCGCTTAAAGGATTTGACCATCGCTTAAAAGCTACCAATTTGTTAGCTCCAATTTTTTTAAAAAATATTAACCATTAGCTTTGTTATTCAACTGCTTCTATAGATATTATTTATGCCTCGGCTGCGTCAGTATTACTTTAGAGACACGTATCTCTTAATCAGGGCGTGGTGCGGCAAGAATGTAGGCTTACACAGATTTTAAGTTTAAATTCACTTCTTTTATTAATCGTTGATACAAATTAAATAGCACTACGCTGATATTAAGAGCTGTGAGATTCTTTAATTTAATGCTTGCACTTTGTTAACGCATATACGAATACGTAATATTTCTTTAGAGAACACATCTTCCACCCGGTTACTACCAAGGTCTACAGGTAACTGAACATATTTCAACCGTCCAAACCCATAAACATCTGTAATTCAAGTCTCTGATTGGCTAATCCTAGTCCAATAGAATACCTGAATTTAATTAAAGCTTTTTCTGTCTGTTGATTGGCTAATTTTAAACTGTCACAACATTTACATTATCGTTGCTCTAATCATGACTAGTAGAATTTAAACTCTCAAACTCATTATTGCCTCAAGGTTACCTCATTGTTACCTAAGTGTTAGCAACTTTAAACTTATTATTCTCACAGTTCTTACATTATTAAACTACGTAATGCATTCACCTAACATTATTAAACATGTTTGCAATAATATAAGCATTTGCAATGACTGTTACATACATTTTTTACAAATTATTACATATATATTGCTTCAAGGCGGGCTGTTATTGAATTTATATATTATATAACTTAATTGAAATTATTCAAGTGTTAAAAATACTGCCTCACGTTTTAAACCAAATAAACCCTTGCAGAAATAGCTACATTACGTTACAGATACAAAGAGGACAGCGATAGTTAAATGCTTAAAACATGGAGGCTATATGCTGCCTTAAAATTCCATACCGTTTCCATACAATCGCGAGAAACAACTAAACGTTGAAAGGACTATGATCAAGAAATGAACAATTCGAACCATTAACAACCGATACTTCAGAGATGGCTTATGCCACAAAAAAGCTACTTTAAATAAATTGTGTGTTTTAAGGAGTCCCACATTTCTTTTGTAGTACGTTTTCGTCTATACTTAACGTTTACCAGTTATACAGGATAGCACAAAATTCTTCCATATGAAGAGGACTTTAAGCATTATTCCCAAAAAATTAAAGATATACACGTTATTTCTCATGTAAATATCTTTAATGTCTGATAATTTAATTAAACTCGTTAGAGCCATTTTTTATAAAATCAAACTTTTCGAAAAATGTTCCATGTAAAGGGCAGTTGGGGTTGGGGCGATTTTCTTGAAAATCTTCGTGCTGCATCCTTGGAATATACAGTATTTAAATACCAAGTTTGGTATTTATTGCACTCTTCGTTTTTGAGTTATGTTGTTCACACATACACACACACGAAAGTTTTTCTAAAACTGTGTATTTTGGGTTCAAGGAACCTCAAAACATGTATCAAAATTTTGCCTGGAATACAATACTTCATATACTTACTGCAATTACGTAGTAGGGAAAGGTAAAAGATCTTTTGTGTTATATGCACATCATTTTCCCTACTCACTATCGTTTATTTTTCATCTCACCTATAAGGTATTCTTAAAAAAACTTGTACTTCTACCTATTTCATTTAAGTCGAGATACATGTTTGCAGAAGGATTTCTGTTTTGCTTTTTTTTCTGTATTTGTCCATCTCTTATTATATCTTTTATGCACAATTATACAGATTTCGTTCAGAAAGCAGGGGACTTTTTCACATATTCCTAAAAATTGAATGTATGCATTTTATTAGTGGTGCAAATATCATAAACATGTAGTGTTTTAGTACAAGTTATTAGTAAATTTGAGGAAATAAAGAATAATGAAAATTTTTCCATCTAAAGATTAGTAAAGGGTAGGAGAATTTTAGTAAAATGTTGTATCTTATCTTTGGAAGATGTTGAACCTATATGCTGTAACCAACAAGAAAAACAGTTGTTACATTTATTTGTAACTTAGGCACTCAGCGTAGCACAAAACTTTCACTTGAGACACTTTTGACACACCAGAACACAACTGATCCGTCGGATCGAATCACAAATGAACCGCCGAGTCACAACTCGCAACTGAGCAGCACTCACACTGTCCGCTTTTAATTGTCCAAATTCTTTGGCTTATTGACAAACTCATCCACCTAAATATGTCACTTCTTTATCACCTCATACGGGCAAGAACAGCCCAATATGTAGGTCTCGCATAGAAAGCGTAATGTTCTAGAAATGGAAGTTACTAGAACATGCCGAAAGTAATGTTCTGGAAGAAGGAAGCTACGCATGACGGGCTATTGTCCGCACTGGCTATTGTTCCGACAGCCGGTTGAAGGCTTCACTCAGGTGCCAGTTCGGGAGACGCTTAATGGCGGCCTTCAGGTAGCTTCGCGCGCTCGGTCACGGTGTGTATGGATGTCGTCTCATGTAGCCGGGCATCATATGGACAATATCTCAGATGTTATATCTCCTCTGCGTTGTGATACATAGACTTCCTGTAAATCGCTTCAACATTCTACTTGGCTAATTCCTCCTATCTCCTAGGCGTGGTTAAGAGAAGGAATTAATAATAAATTTTCATAAATAAAACATCGCTAGAAATTCATTTACATTGCTTTGCTATAAAACGATTTGGGACCTGGCCTACTTCTCTTGACTAATTTCCTTCTCAGAATGTTACCTCATCAAAATAACTCCTGCTGTGGTTTTCCTGCTCTTCTAAGAAACTCTAGTTAGATTTCCCGCTAAGTTCACACGCTTCCATATCTTACGGAACCTCTGCGTGTCGCACCCACACCAATGACAAAGTTGTGATGTATAAATCAGATAGTCAAGTGAAAACGAGCAAGCCAAATTGTCCACCACGTTTACATCCCAGAAAGGGCGCTTTTACTCCTGCGAAGATCTGTAGCACTTAATTTTCATTGATCTATACATTTAGCTTCCTATACAAAAATAAATACTTAAACTTATGTATTGACGGATCATTTAAGTTGAGGCTGTACAATATATCCAAAACTAAGCATTGTAGAAAGAAATGTCTTGAAGAAAAGTTGCTTGATATTATGGGGGAAAGTAAATGCCATTAATTGTGTTTTGTTTGGAGGACGTTGTGATGGTCATTTTAGGATCAATTTAACTTATTTAAAAGGGTACCTACCTCTTTTGCGTTACTTTCTCACTCATCATAAAAAACAAAAAACTAAACAACATTTGTATAAAGCACTTTGCAATTGTTTTTACACCAACGTAAATAACTTCGAAAATTCTGAATGGCTGTGTACGAAGAATGCAATGAATGGTTGAAGCATCCACAGCTGGTCATTTGAGGGTTAAGTGACGTTTGGTAATTGGGAAACAGCATTTTAAATTTTGTTTCCTTATTCCTCATAATGTAGGTTCCCGTTTAAAAACATTAAATTAACCCTAGAATTACCATTATAACGTCTTCAATATAAAACATGACTAATGGCATTTGCTTTTCCCCATAATATCAAACAACTTTTATTCAAGACATTTCTTTCTACAACACTTAGTTTTTGAGATATTTTACAGTCTCAACTTAAATTGTGCACAAGTTATCTGATTCAATCACTTCCCATGTGCCCTTTTGGAACTCCTAAAGCTATCTTCTACCTTTGCCTGGGTGGGTCATTAATGACCGCATGCTATCTCTTCAGCTACGTTTTAGGTAGTGGGGTGGGTAAGCTTATCCCTCAGATAAAGCTTTAGCTGGTGGGAGGGGTACACAGTATGCTTAACGTGCCGCGCCGAATGCGTACAGCGGAAAACAGCCAACAGTCTTTCACTGTGCGCATCTCTACCTCTCATTTGCATCATACAGACTAAAAACACTACCCTCTTGCAATACTTAAGCCTCTACCATTTTGAAAGGGATCCAGCAACCACTGACTGAAGCGCCAGTACCTTTATATACTCCTACATAACCTACATAAAACCAGTTTCTACTCTACTAATATATTCTGACTTGATTAGTATTACCTTTTTATTATTTAACCTTTGACGCTTGCTACCACGATATTCTACTCTTCATGAGTAGGTGACATTTCATAATTATTATATTTCTTCTGCCTTTATTTCTTTTTTACTTTCTTTACTACGTATAGTAAGTAGGGGAAGTATTGTATTCCACCCAAAAATTCGATACCGAGATTTCACATGAAATACATGTTTTGAGACGCCCTGAATCCAACAAAAGCATTTTTGGAAACATGTCCGTGTATGTGTCTGTCTGTGAACAGCACAACTCAGAAACGAACAGTCGGATAAATACCAAACTTGGTATTTAGGTTCAGTATCTTTCAGAGATGCGACACGAAGGTTTTCAAGAAAATTCCCCCGCCCCAAACTATCCTTTACATGGAACATTTTTCGAAAATTTTAATTTTTTCAAAAATTGCTCTAACGATTTTGATTAAAATATCATATGTTTAAGATATTTTCATGACAAACAAAATGTATATCTTGAATTTCCTGGGAATGTCCCCAAAGGTATTCTTCATTGTGAACGACTTTTGCATAACTGGTAAACCATAAGTGATAGACAAAATTTTGCTACACAAAAAATGTAGATCGCGTTAAAATACACAATTTATGTCATATACATTTTTACTTTCTCTACTACGTATAGTAAGTAGGGGAAGTATTGTATTCCACCCAAAAATTCGATACCGAGATTTCACCGGAAATACATGTTTTGAGACGCCCTGAATCCAACAAAAACATTTTTGGAAACATGTCCGTGTGTATGTGTGTGTGTGTGTGTGTGTCTGTGTGTCTGTGAACAGCATAACTCAGAAACGAACAGTTGGACAAATACCAAACTTGGTAATTAGGGTCAGTATCTTCCAGAGATGCGACACGAAGGTTTTCAAGAAAATCCCCCCACCCTAGACTACCCTTTACATGGAACATTTTTCGAAAATTTAATTTTCTCAAAAATGGCTCTAACGATTTTGATTAAAATATCATATGTTTAAGACATTGTCATGAGAAATGAAATGTATATCTCGAATTTTCTGGGAATGTCTCCAAAAGTATTCTTCATTGTGAACGACTTTTGCATAACTGGTAAACCATAAGAGATAGACAAAATTTTACTACACAAAAAATGTAGATCGAGTTAAAATACACAATTTATGTCATGCAATTTGTTTTTGTTGAGTGAACCGTTTTCGAGATATTGCTTGTTATTCCCTTAAATTTTCCAATACTTATACTTTTTTCAAATTCGTTATTCATTCTTTTATGTCTTGGACATGCAAAGAGAATGGAATGCGCCACATAGCAACCAGCACTTAAAAGATTTGACTGTCACTTAAAACCTACCATATTCCCCTTGAATCTACAAGAAAACTAGCAATTAGATTCACATCTCGATATCTCGATTAACATGAAGCATGTGGAGAGTAAGCGTTTGTACAAATAGTTTGTAAAAGAGTAGAGAAAGTCATGTGAGTGTAACATATCAGATTTTTTGTCTTGGATATGCAAAGAGTATTAATCTGTGGCAAAGAGAACCTAGCAACCAGCTATTATAATATATGTCGATGCTTAAAGGCTACTGTATTTCTATATTGCCCTTGGAATTACAAAACAAGGGGATCATAGTACACCTTAAGCAATAGTCAAATATTTTTAGAACTGGTCGCTATGTGTAAAATGTAATTCTCTTTGCATGTCAAAAGATCGTTTCTGCAAATGTTTATCTCGATTAATATTAAATAGATGGAGAAAAATATTTTGTAAAAACAGTTTGTACAAGAGTAGAGAAAGTCATGTGAGTGTAACGTATCAGACTTTGTTGATTGTACCATTTTCGAGATATTGCTTGTTATTTCCTTAAATTTTTCAATACTTAATTTCTCAAATGGGAATTCGTATTCATTTTTTTGTCTTGGATATGCAATGAGTATTAATCTGTGGCAAAGGAAATGGTGCTGCACCTAGCAACCAGCTATTAAGGGATATGTATGTGCTTAAAGGCTACTGTATTTCTATAGTGCCCTTGTAAATATATATTCCCGTTACATCTACAAGAAAATTAGGAATAAGATAGAGTCTACAAATGGTTATCTCGATTAACATGAAGTAGATGGAGAATAAGTGTTTGTAAAAATAGTTTGTACAAGAGTAGAGAAAGTCATTGAGTGTAACACATCATATTTTTTCTATATCTGACACTTGTTTTATCTATTTGTTAAATATTTGGTTACGTGGTCAGGTTTTCCATTAGAAATATTAACTTTGATGTATATCCAGAGTTTAAGCCTTACTTTTCGTACTACGTAGAGTAAGTAGAGGATGTATTGCGTTTCAGAAAAAGCTTCTATATTGATATTTCGTCGGAGATACATGTTTTGAGTGCCCTGAATCCATATAGAGCATTTTTGGAAATATGTCCGTTTGTGTGTTTGCCAGTGAAAAACCAAAAGCCGGATAAATACCAAAGTTGTTATTTGAGTTTAGTATGTTCCAGGATGCGACAAGTGGACCACCCCAGACTATTTTTTACTTGGAAAGTTTTCCGAAAATTTTGATTTTCTCAAAAATGGGTCTAACGATTTTGTTTGAAATATCATATTATTAGGGCATTTTCAAGGCAGATGAAATGTCTTATCTTCATTCTGAATGACTTTCGTATAACTGGCCAAGCGCAAGAGATACACAATATTTTACTACACAAAAAATGTAGAGCTTGTTTAAACGCAGAAATTGTCCCATACTTTTTTTGTGGATTGACCATTTCCGAGATATTCCTTGATATTTGTTTGAATTTTCCATACTTATACATTTTCCGAAATGGTAATTCGTTTTGCGTTTTGTTTATGTCTTGGACATGCAAAGAGAATGGAATGCTCCAGATAGCAACCAGCTCTTAAAAATTTGACTGTCGCTTAAAGCTTACAATATTCCCCTTGCATCTATAAGAAAATTAATAAAAACATCTGCAAGTCATTATCTCAATTAACAGGAAGTATATGGAGAATAAACATCTATAAAAATAGTTTGTAGGAGACTAGAAAAACTGAAGTAGATATTTTTCAATTTGAAGTGGATATTTTTAGTTTTTACTTTTTCTACTACGTACAGTAAGTAGGGGAAGTATTGCATTCCACCCAAAAATTCGATACCGAGATTTCACCGGAAATACATGTTTTGAGACCTCCTGAATCCAAAAAAAGCATTTTTGGAAACATGTCCGTGTGTGTGTCTGTGTGTGTGTGTGTGTCTGTGTGTCTGTGTGTGTGTGTCTGTGAACAGCATAACTCAAAAACGAACAGTCGGATAAACACCAAACTTGGTATTTAGGTTCAGTATCTTCCAGAGATGCGACACGAAGGTTTTCAAGAAAATCCCCCCACCCCAGACTACCCTTTACATGGAACATTTTTCGAAAATTTTAATTTTCTCAAAAATGGCTCTAACGATTTTGATTAAAATATCATATATTTAAGATAATGTCATGAGAAATGAAATGTGTATCTCGAATTTTCTGGGAATGTCTCCAAAAGTATTCTTCATTGTGAACGACTTTTGCATAACTGGTAAACCATAGGAGATAGACAAAATTTTACTACACAAAAAATGTAGATCTCGTTAAAATACACAACTTATGTCATATACATTTCTTTTGTTGAGTGAACCGTTTTCGAGATATTGCTTGTTATTCCCTTAAATTTTCCAATACTTATACTTTTTCTCAAATTCGTTATTCATTTTTTTATGTCCTGGACTTGCAAAGAGTATGGAATGCGCCGCATAGCAACCAGCGTTAAAATATTTGACCATCGCTTAAAAGCTACCATATTCCCCTTGCATCTATAAGAAAATTAGCAATAAGATTGACATCTCGATATCTCGATTAACATAAAGCATATGGAGAATAGGCATTTGTAAAAATAGATTGTACAAGAGTAGAGAAAGTCATGTGAGTGTAACACATCAGATTTTTTTTACTAGCCCCACGTTTTGGGACCAATTTGAAGATAGGTTGTATTGAAGGACTTGTATTTCGACTGTTGGGGAGCCGAATTTGTAGTAGTTGCTACCGCACGTATAGTAAACAGTTTCCGTTACCTTTGCCCCAAATGTACTTTCAGGTGACATTTGCCCCAAGTTTAAAAAAAATATTAACTTTGTAATTTGACTGTTTCTTTAAATATTATAAATTTATGTTTGCCTCGGCTGCGTCAGTATTATTGTTAGAGACACGTTTCCCTTAGCAGGGTTGTTATGCGACAAGAATGTAGGCTTACACAGATTATAATTTTACTTCACTCCTTTTATTAATGCTTGACACAGTTTAAATAACACTTCACTGATATAGAGAGAGAGCTGTGAGATGTTTTTATTAAATACTTGCACTTTTTAACACGTAAATTATTTTTTTTGTTTCGCACGAATACGTATTATACTTCTTTCGAGGACACTTTTTACATCTGGTTAGTAACGCTGTCTGCAGGCAACTGACTACTACATTTGTAAATGTTTCTCCTTTTCAGTTTCTGATTGGCTAATCCTACTCCAATAGAATACCTTCATTTTACTAAAGCTTTTTCTCGTTTTTGATTGGCTATTTATTAAATTGTATTAAAATTTACATTATGTTTGCTCCAATAATTACTAGTAGCATTTAAAATTTCAAATTCATTATTGCCTCAAGATTATCTCATTGTT
The DNA here is from genome assembly GCA_030765065.1 of Deroplatys truncata. Taxonomy (NCBI): domain Eukaryota; kingdom Metazoa; phylum Arthropoda; class Insecta; order Mantodea; family Mantidae; genus Deroplatys; species Deroplatys truncata. Next base: position 165,875,595 of record CM060980.1, read on the forward strand.
AGCAACTTTTAACTTATTATTCTCACAGCTCCTAAATTATTAAATTACGTAATACATTCACATAACATTATTGAACATGTTTACAATAATATAAGCATATGCAATGACTTACATACATTTTACAAAGGATTACATACACATATTGCTTCAAGGCGAACTGTTATTGAATTTACATATTATATAATTCGAATGAAATCATTTAAGCGTTAAAAATACTGCCTCAAAAGTCATGGAAGTGCATAACATCAGAGCTTTTAGGTATGTTGTTCACAGACACACAAACTCCGTTTTCTAAATGTGTTCGTCGGGGGGGTTGTGTTAAATAATTGTAGGGGGTGTTGTCAGAGAACCTTCAAACGGATATTTCGGGCAGAGACCCTACATCAAATATTTGGAGAGAACAGTTAATTTTTTTATCTAGCGTAGATAAGTGTATATATAGAGAGTGTAGAGAGAGAGAGAGAGAGAGAGAGAGTGAGTGATTAAAAGTAAAAATCTGATGTTTTGGATTCGCATGGCTTTCCTACTAACTATATTCGTAAAATATTTTTTTCCATTTACTTCTCGTCAATCGATATAAACTTTTATTTCATATATTTATAAGTTCCTTTGAAGTTATAGGAAGCATACAGCAGACTGAATCAATAGCCAGCTATTTAAAAAGGGAGTCACCATGTGATGGCTCTGAAATTCCATGCTCTTTACATGATCACGGGGAAAAAAAGAATAGCGGCTTATCACTTGGATAATATATAAGTATTTGAGAATTCAAAATAAAGATTATTTCGGAAATTGTTAACGTCACAAAAATGTGGTTTTTATATTGTGTCTTTACATGATCTACATTTTTATGGTTTACGAATTATACAAAAATCATTCAAAATGAATAGGAGTTCACAAGGTGTTCGCAAATAATTCAAGGTATGCATTATATTTATCATGAAAAGTTTTAATCATATAGTACTTAATCAAAATCTTTATAACCTTTTTTGAGGAAATAACAAATAAAACATATTTTTCATTTAAAGGGTAGTCTGAAATATGGGATATTTTGAAAACCTTCCTGTCGCTACCTCTGAAGAGGATGAACTTAAATACTAAGTTTGGTATTTAACTGACTGCTCATTTTTGGATTATGATGTTTAAAGACACACACAGACATATGCTCGCACAAAAGGATACTTTTCTATAAATGCATCCTATTGAAGTGGAATATTTTTAAGTAGTTGTAGGATGCTTCATGTTTATCTGCGCCACGTATGGGAGCCTATTTGAAGTATGATTATTTGTAGTTGGTTGGAATTGGGAGATGCTTCATGTTTATATGCACCACGTATGGAAGCCAATTTGTCGCGGTCACTTCGTGTTATCTTTTGCTGGGCGCCTGTTATTGTATTACTACTTTGAATGTTGGGTTCGTTGTCCTCCGGCTAGCTATTATTATTATTCAGTCGAGAACATCTCTTGAACAAGGTGTGTAAACGGAAAGGATTTGTTACTCAAAGATAACACTGATAAAAGAATTTGTTTTTACGCTTTTATTACCGTCACAATTAATTAAGTTCACATATTGACTCTTGATACACGCCAAACTGAAACTGTTATATTTTCTAATATCACTATAATCACTTATTTGCTGCACATTATTAATTCGCATGTTTCACATTTATAACAAACTTTAAGACGCGAGGGATTCTGTAGAATTGCGACGTGTAACTCGCGAACGATTCTGATGAACTAAACGACGTTTAACTTCTGAATGGTTCTGTTGGACTCAGCGACGTGTAACGCGTAAATGATTTTGTTGAACTGGGTAATACTTGCCTCTGGCTTTAGCTTTATATACTCCCACACCTCGATATGCCTAAAGATTATAACCGAGCTGCTATTGGTTAATAAAACGCGCCAACATTAGCGTCTATTTTTATATCCAATCAAAACTACGAAAACATATGCTCTAAGGAAGAAATTCCCTCCATTTCTCAAAAAAGCGCGCAAATCTGACGTCATTTGTTTGTCTCTTCTAATTAATATTCAACTCGCCCCCTCGCTCATTGCTATCCCCTCTTATTGTCAGTTTCAGTGAGGTCGCGTAAACTTATTTCCTAACAATGCATATAATTAACAAACATCTCAAATCAATGTCATACAATAATGCTTATTTACACTACAATTACTCTGGCATTTACATTATTGTGATACAAATTACTGCCACACTATCTATTCAGGAGCCTAAAAACGTGTAATGCCGGTGAAATCTCGGTAGTGAATTTTTGGTGCAAACAATATTTCCATACTTACTATAGCTAAGTAGTAGGGAAAGTAAGAGGAAAAAATACAGAGAAAAATCTAGAAATAGACGCGCTGGCATGTGTGGTGTGGGTGTCTGCGCGCAGCATGTCAGAATCGAAAACTTGGTTAAATGTCGAATTGTTGAACCAAACTTCATTTACACCATTTGTATTGAGTTCAGAATAGCTAAGTATCTGTGTGAAATGTATTGAATTTGCAAAAATGAGGGTAAAATACTACATAAAGCAGGTCAAAAGGAAATATAAATGTGTAATGTTTCGTAATTTAATGGTACAGAAAATTTGCTGAAATATGAGTTGAATTAATACTAAAACATTACTATGCCTGCAACTTTCTTCACCAAGTTTATGGGTTAATAACATTACTCCTGGCCAGATTCCAAAGCCTTGCTGAAACTGCCGTGTTAATAAACACTGAAATGTATATAGTTCCAAGTTTCGAAGGGTTGGACAGTGCCCAAAATGTATAGATCTCTGTAATTGTCACAAACTTTGGAATATACACATACAAGAAACAGCAAGATTCATTTGTGGAGAATAAGAAACTGGAACAAACCTTCAGCAAAAGTTTATTTCTGCAATATCTCTGCAATCGGCGGAGATGTTTATTGAGATTGTGTTTGTTTGATTAAACCTCGACTGCGTTTCATTGGTGGTTTGGTGGGACAACGATTTCAAGTGTCTGGGACGCACTGCTAAAGGCACTATCTTGCCAACATTTATTATAATTTTTGCTCAGAATACTTTTAAGATCCTTTGCCCTGAAATTAGTTGTATAAAATGCATTAATTTCTCTGTCACTACCTATAATTGAATGCATCCCGTAGACATTGGAGGACTGCTTGGAGTCTTAGGGGGTCATTCATCGCCCTCTTTAGGCAGCTCAAGTAGTGGAACGGGTATTGGGACTTCGTGCATCCTGTGGTTCCTTCACTTCATCCATTCCCCCTAGGGAGTGGTAGCCAAGAATGTTGGTCGCAGTACGCGAGATGTCCCTCCGTTGTATAAACTAATCTAACCTAACCTATCATTGAGGAATTGCAACATGGAAAAATTCAAGGTATTAGATATGTCCATATTTACTTGCTGACTAATTCCAATAGTAAATTAGAGAAGGAAACTGTGTACAATAGCCGCTTTAAGAGGAGATAATTCTAATCTATCTACCCCTCCCATTTTAAAACACCTTCAATTGTCTCAATATGTCAATATATCACTCAATTTTAAAACTGCGCATGCACAGAGGGAACAACCAACCCAACCATATTAACGTAATCTGCGAGAACAAACAAGTTAAGCATGTCACTTTTTATATAAATAGGATAAAATTTAAGGAGTATGTTGGATTTTGTGATTTCACCGGAAATGCACGTTTTGAGACTTCTTGAATTCTCCCCCAAATATTTTCTAGAAAAATATCCATGTGAGAGAGAGAAAGAGAAAACTAAAAAAGTCGATTAAACACCAATTGGATTATGAAGCAAAGGGGCGCCCCCACGGAAGGGAAGAATCAGGTGCCACAGGCGGCTGGAACCAGCAATGACAAGATTCTTAAGCTTCCAGATTGAGATGCCCCGGCAGTCGGACAGGCAATCCGGGTACCCTGTCCCACACAGGGTTCAACACCCTCTCCTCAATAGGCGGTCCTTATACCCCGGCAACAGCCGAAGGCTAAGGGACGGATAAAGTTCACAGAGAGCATCATTTTCCCCTGCCACGTTGCACCAAAACATTACCGCCGACACTTCCACCCCTGAAATATACCAAACGGGGTGAAGAAGGAATAAAATGATGAATGGAAAGAAATGGAGGGAAAGGAAATTTTAGGAATGAAAGAAACTACTCCAGTATTCCACTGAGGAGCCGCCAAAATCCCCGAAAAATCCCATGGGTCAGAGGCGCGGTTGCGGAAATCGAACCCGGGACCACCTGAGCCATCCCAGTCGGTTTAATCGCCAAGCTTGGTGTTTAAGGTCAGCGTCTTCCAAGGATCTGATACGAAGATTTAAAAAGAAGAATCCCCTACTCAAACTGCACTTTACGTAGTACAGTTTCCCCTATTTGTTTGTCTAAAATGCCTATTAAGATATTGCTTAAAGTACCATAAGTGTAAGATATTTGCAAGACACAATGTATCTATATCTACAACTTTCCACGAATAGCCTGTGAAGACCTCTTCATTCTGATTTTTGTATAATTCATAAACCGTAAGGGACAAAGCTTTACTACACAAAAATGTAATCCCGTTAAAGCACACTATTTATAGCAAATAAAATTTGTTTGTGACATTAATCATTTCCACATATTCTTTGTTATCTTTTGGAATTTTCAAATACTTATGCTTTTCTCAAGTGATAAGTATATAAGTGATTGTTTTTCTTTTTGTTTTCGTGGTCATGCAAACAGCATGCAATTTCAAAGTCATCAACTGTATCCTTTTATCTTTAAGGAGTATCACTTTGGATACGTTAATCCTAATGTCCCTCTGTTCACATTATCGAAACATTTTTCAGGGAAGTATTCTTCACCTAATTCTGCTTTTCCATCTTAAGAATAGATTTTATACGTGCTGAACTAGAATACCTTAGAGGTGTGGTATCTTATATACCTACTGCTGGACAATATGTAGGGACAGTTGGTAAATGGTACCATTAATAACATTAATCAGCACATGTTTTATTTCCGGAAGTATCCACTCCGCAAAGACATAATAATACATTAACAATATCACGAAAGTGCTTGTAAATTTCTAGGCTGAAGATTGTATTTGACTATACAAAGTTACATAAAAACAAATTAACACATTAAAATATCTGATACAAGGCTTTAGTTGACACAAATATAAACGTAACAATTGACGTAAGACGTTCTTAAACTTCCTCCTAAACATCGTGTAGGTAAGCCAAACTTCAAATTCAGAGTACCACAAAGAATTAATAAATCTTCTCTAGACCAAAACGTGAATTTAAATGTCCATCATTACACGACGCAATTGCTCTGAGCAAATCACACTAGTCGCGCTCGCTGTTGCTGTATATCTGCCAGCAAATGTTTCATGCAGGGAGGTACTGGCTGGCGGAGGGGCTGGCGCTGCAGTCGCCTAAGGTGATCCGCGCAGTAGATACCGGAGCACTCTCCAGCAGGCCGTCCCCACCTCTCGAAGAGGGCATTCAGAAAGAAAGCTTCGTTGTTTGTCTCCTCGAACATTTCATGTTCCATGCGCCGTCTTATAATGCGGGGAGTCGAAAATGATACAAAGGACACGTCTAAATGTGCAACGAAAGTTTATCACATTAACAAGAAGTAGAAAGAAGTATAAACTGTTGTAAGAATAGTTAGTAGGTTATTGAGTAGAGGAAGTCATATGAATGCAATACACTAGAATTTTTCCAAGATACTGTGGCCAAATTTACAATGATACAGTCGTCCAAACCATTGATGAAGGCTTTTAGCGCGGGAGATTCCAGAAAACAAACCCCTGTGGTGTAGCATTGGAAGGGGCTTTGCCTTGCTATTCTTCGAGAAAGTTTGCCATCTGCATTTTGGTAACTTCTGGATAATTGCACTAATATTTCTTTCTAGCAACAGGGGACTATAAAAGCTGCAGAAAAGAATATGATTCAGTTACGAGACAGTTGTGAACGAGATACGAGAGATTTGTAAGTTAGAACTGCCAAACGAGACTTGTAATGCATTTCACGTAATAAACTGGTGTGTTTGTCGCAATATCTTTGTTTTTTAGTTTCATTAGGCGTACTATCGATTTCACTTGACAAATGAAGGCGTATGTTAGCTTAGCATTTGCAGCATCTATTCTGAAGTTCGAAATATATAAGTAGAAATTTATATGGTTTTCTGTAGGTGTAGTTCAGATCACAAATTCTAAGTTTTTCTATCATGTACATATTAGGTGAGGCAGTATTTTTATCACTTAAATGGTTTCAGTCAAATTATATAATATGTAAATTCAATAACAGCCCACCTTGAAGCAATATGTGTATGTAATAATTTGTAAAATGTATGTAACAGTCATTGCGTATGCTTATATTATTTTAAACATGTTCAATAGTGTTATGTCAAAATATTACGTAATTTAATAATGTAGGAGCTGTGAGAATAATTAGTTAAACGTTGCTAAAAATGAGGTAACCTTGAGGCAACAATGAGTAAGGAAGTTTAAATACTACTTGTCATTATTAGACCAGCAATAATGTAAATTTTTGAAACAGTTTAAAAAAATAGCCAATCAACAACCAGAAAAAGCTTTAGTTAAGTGAAGGTATTCTATTGGATTAGGATTAGCCAATCAGGTACTTCAGATACAGAAATTTACAAGTTTAGACGGTTTAAATCAATTCAATTGCCTCCAAACAGTGCTCATAACCAGACGTGTTGCTTCTAGACAGTGCTCATAACCAGACGCGAAGATGTGTCCTCGAGAAATTTATTACATATCGTGTGAGACGAAAATAGTATACGTATTAAAAAGTGCAAGTATTAAATAAACTAATCTCACAGCTCGATATCAGTGAAGTGCTATTTAATGTGTCAACGATTAATAAAAAGGAGTGAGTTAAAACTTAAAATCTGTGTAAGCCTACATTCTTAGTCGTATCAAAACCCTGCCAAGACATTATGTCTCTAACAATAATATTGACGCAGCCGAGGCAAACATAAATATATACAATACTATTATTTTTTAAACTTGGGGCAAAGGCCATCTGTAAGTACATTTGGGGCGAAGGCTACCGGAAACTGTTTACTATACGTTTGGCTGCAAGTAGATGTTCGGCTTCCTAACATTTGAAATATAATACAACTCCTTCAATAAAATCTACTTCAAATTGATGCCCAAACGTGGTGCAAATAACGTAACAAACCACTTTCTCATAGGTAGAGAAGGTATTGCAACCCACCCAAAATTCAATACGAGATTTCCCTGAAATACATATTTTGAGGACAATGGATAAAAAGGCATTTTTAGAAAAAGGTTCCTGTGTGTTTATAAACAGCATAACTCAAAAACGAAGAGTCGGATAAATAACCCACTTGGTATTTAGATTCAGCACCTTCCAAAGATGCGACACAAACATTTTAAAGAAAATCTCCCCAAAACAAATTTTCCTTTACGTGAAATCTTTTTGCAAATTTCTGATTTTATAAAAAATGGCTAATGATTTTGGTTAAAACACCACGTGTAACGCATATTTTTTTAGGAAATAAAATGTATATATTCAATTTTCAGAGACTGAAGTGCTTTTTCATTCAGAAGGATGTTGTATAATCTTGTATAACTGATACACGTTAAGCGATAGACGTAAACGTACTACAGAAAAATTGTAGATCTCTTCAAAGCACGCAATTTATTTCCAATAACTTTTTCTGTGGCATCAACCATTTCCGACCTATCCGTTACTAATGGTTCGAATTGTTCAATACTAAGCCATTCGTTTAAGTCCTGTTGAATTTCAGTTGCTTCTCGTGATGTTACGGAGAGAGTATGTTATTTTAAGGCCAGCGTATAGTGTCAAGTTCTAAAACATACGGCTATCGCTTTGTACTATAATGAAATGTGCAATGCAGCTGTTTCTGGAAAGGCATATCTCGGTTAAAACGAAGTATATAGGAAAATAAACTTCTTAAGAGTAATTTGTACACCCACTAATACGTGCTAGAAGTTGGGAAAAGTCAAAATAACAAATGTATGGTTTGTTTAACACGTACTGAAACAGCTGTTTATTGCTGTACTTGCGCAATGATTTGTCAGAAATTCCCAAAGGGAAACGAATTCATCACGTGCTCCTTACCAGCACAGTAACAACAGTTCTGGGGAAGGAATCAAGTGATGCTTCCACAAAGGTGTTGACCGATCGTTCACCTGGAATAACAAGCAATTATTCAAACAGAGCGTAATCAAGAGAAGCAGAATGGAATATGAACGGGTCAATAGAGACCTCATGTCCCTAGGAAGGGAGCGAACGGAATAATTACTGGTAACTTAGATGGAAAATCTGCGTTCAAGAGCAATACGAGATGGAGGATAAATCAGCAGAACGATGATCTTTTAATGAAGATAAAGCCAATATTTTAGTTTCCCTACTACGTTCCTAGGGTGTAGAGAAGGTATTACATTGCACTCTGCGAGAAAGACAAAAGAGATGTTCAAAACTTTATGTTCTGATGCATGTTTGCATTTTCAGCTGTTCTGAATATTTAGTTTATTGTTGACAGTCGAAAAAGTTATACGTGTTTTCGAGTGCTCGGCAAATTTGTACTTTGGAAAAACGAAATAAAACGACGTTATGCCATCATTGATGAGATAAAAACAGAATCGCTGAAGGAGCTAAACACCTTAACGAAAAGTGAGTTACAGAAGTACTTCTAAGTTTGGAAAAAGCGCTGTCACAAGTGTATTATATCTGAGAGGGATTACTTTGAAGGGGACAAGGTTGATGTTGATGATTAAATAAAAATTCTTTAAGAAAAACAAAAATTCCCGTTACATTTTTATTACACCTCGTACAGATTCCTAAAAGCATTATTTTTAGATTCAGGGAACGTAATACCTGTATTTCCGATGAAAGGAGACATTGAGTGGAACACAATACATAATTTATATACCACAGGTGAGTGGTATAGAAAGTAAAAGTGTGTTAAAATTACACGAGTTTCTCTACCCATTATCGTTACCGAGCGCCGCGGTAACGTGTGCGGTTCAGATTTGGGAGGTCCCGGGTTCGATCCCCGGCGATTACACTCTGATCCAAGGGGTGTTTGTGATTTCCCCGCGTCCGCAGTTAACTGCTTGGGTAGTTAAACTTCTACCACGACTTTTCTGCCCCTTAATTCATGTACCCATCATCATCATCATCATCATCACACTTGTCATGTGTTTAAGGATTGTAGAACAAGGTGACGTGCTCGGCGGGTTGGGGCTGGTTGACGGATGTGCGCGTTATAGAGGTTCCTTCCCTGGCGACGTTGTGACACTGCTCAGTTAGACCCACCCCACATCTCGGAAAGTACCCTCCCCCCGGTCGCTAGGGATCTGGTGCTTGTGGGTGGACGGAGCCTCGGATGTATTCGATCTGGAAGCGTTAGGGAACCCATCCACGCTTGCGTCCGTCGTCATCCGGATATGGTCACCCGTCGGGTCTCTCCCCTCATCCCGGGTCATGATAGAAGCAAACATTATCGTTCGTTTTTTATCTCTTCTACAGACTATACTTACAGAAGCTGTTTTATCTGCTTTATATTAACTAAGATAAAGATTTATTGAAATTGTTTCATTACAACCTCACTGTAGATACAAGGGGGATACAGGAGGAGAAGTGATGGTAAAAACCTTTAAAATGGTGTCTTTATATACTCTTTTAAGTTCTATAGTCTTTGCATTATATGGTAAGAAACAAAAGAGTGGTAATCTAGCACTAAAGATATAAGATAAGTGATTGAAAAATCCAAATATCTCGTTCCTGGTTAATTCTGCAACAAATTATTGCTAAAAATTGAGTGTTTTGACGGAATCTACATTTTTACAACAGTAAATGATTGAATATCTCTTATGCTGTGCCAGTAATATACAGTTACTACTCGGCCACGATATGAGTGCATGCGGTGGGAAGAGGAACTAAACAGTTACGGAACAAATGGGCGGTCTCGGGAGGACAAACAGGTATAGAAAACATTCGCAGTTCCAAGTTGCATTTACTAGCGAGGCTGAGATAAGAAAAACTCAGTACTGATTTCGTTGTGCAACTTTACAGTCCCACATCGTCTTGTCCATCACTTACCTCTGATCGCTATCCTTGATTACGTTACGATTGTCAACAAAAACGCTGGCGCACTGCACACATAACGTGGTCGACGTATACAAGAAGACATCTTACAGGCTATTAGCAAACAATTCACAGTATATACGTTTATTTGTCATTGATATTTCTTAAGCATTTGGTATTTATTGAGAGATTAAAAATTACGAGATAGCTGGGGTAAAGTCTGTGTGTCGTATCCTTGAATGATGTTGAATTTAATTTTTGAGCTTATTCGACTTCTAGGTTTCTAGTTATGCTGTTCATATGAACACATATATAATGTTCCTTTCTAGAATTATTTTATTTTATTCACTGCTCCTCAAAACATCTATTTTCGGCCGAATTTTTGGATGCAGTGCATACTTCATTCGCTTACAATAACTGAGTGGTACACAAATTATAATATTAGGATATTAACGAGATGAATATATTTTTTCAACACAACACAGCGTTACATATTTAATAAAAGTCATTTAAGGCAGTATATGCAAATTACACGGTTGGGAATATTTCAAGAACAAACAAAACAGACAGAATGTCTATGTCCTTCTCTAATCATTATTGTTTTCCAGATATTCTACGAACTATTGATGTGAAAGCTTATTTTCTATCCACTTAGCTTAATCACTATAATTATCGGTCTGCTTGTAAATTGCTTTAATCAGCTAATAGCTATTTCTCATTTACAAAAGGATGAAAGAATTCTTATAAAGTAAATCGATTAAGTTTGTCTAGAGTTTCGAGAAATACATGTTCGTGAACATGGCACAGATAACGCAAACATTTATTCGAAACATATTTTAAGATTCCTGCAATTCGGCAAAACCTTTTTTTTTTCATAAATCGTATCATAAAAACTTTAAACTTAATTGTTCAAAAGTCCGAGATTTCTACTGCTCGATCGTTGCATCCACTGACGTTCTATGCAAGTTGATCTTCAGCTGTTATACGGGTCTGGGTGTAAACATCAGGCGAAAAACTCCGATATGCTCATCCGGACAGTGCGATAGCATTCTTACGGCTATAACAGCGACAGTCAAATATTTAAGAAATGGCTCTATATGCTGGGCTTAAAGTTCCATACTGCTTCTATGTAATCGTAAGAAACAACTGAATATTGAAAGGGCTTTAAGAGAATGACCAAGAAATAGACGTCTCGAACCTTTAATAATGGATATTTTAGAAATGGCCTATGCCACAAAGAAAACTTATTTGATGAAAATTATGTGTTTAAGAGAGATTTAACATTTTTGTGTAGTAAATTTTCGTCTATCGTTTAATCTGTACCAGTTACACAGATTATACAATATTTCTTCCGAAAAAAGAGGACTTCCTAGGCTATTCGCAGAAAATTCAAGATATACATTTTATTTATCAAGTAAATATGTTAAATATATTATGATACTTATATAAAATTTTTAGAGCTGTTTTTTTCCAAAAATAAGAAAAAAAATATTGTGACAAGCAGATATTGCCCAAGCTTATCGTGAGGTTGGCACCGGGCAGTCGAGATAAACAACTATAAGTAACGCTGGTCAGTGTAAACATCGCTGTCACTAGATAACCAGAATCTTCTGAATGTTTCTCCTTCTCGAACATTCGAGAACACGTGGAAATTTTCATTAGCTAGTTAAGCGAGCGCTCTCGCGTGCAGTCAGTCAAATGCAGTCAAGTGCTTTTCTACGAGTGAGTTTGTGACGACATCTGAGAGTGCAGTGAGTGCTGCAGCAGAAGAGACTGAAGAAATTTTGAAGTGGACCATCCGAAAGAATTGGCTACGTCTTGTGTATTGCATTACGCTGCTACTTCAAAAAAGGAGAGCGAAGTGACGGGGAAATGAAACTAGTTCAAATAAGTGAAGTGACGGAATAAAGTAAATGAACTCCTAGTGTGTTTGAACTGTATAAAATGAGTGCAGTAACATTGCGAACTTAGAGAAGTGACAGCTGAGAAAAAAGCTGGACAATGCCACAAAATAGTACATTTTTCCATTAAAAGGGTAATTTGGAGCGGGGGATTTCTTGGTGTCGCATCTTTTGAAGGTGCTGAACTTCAGTACCAAGTTCGGCATTTTGCAGAGGTTTACTTTCTTAGTTATTCTGTTCACAGACACACACATACACACACGGATATTTTTATACAGCGCTTTTTATTCAGGGACCTCAAAACATGTATTTCCGATTTTTTTTGTTAAATGCAATTCGTCCTTTACTTGCTATAATTACGTAGTAGAAAAAGTAATATGCTTTCGTAAGAAGAATCTAGAAGTGATATGAACATAAACGATAGTGGGTAGAGAACATCATGTGAATCTAACACATACATACTTTTTTATATATATTCGGAGAGCCTGAAAACACGTTAAGCGTTTTTAACGAATCTCGGTATCGAATTCTTTGGTCGGATGCGGGAGAGCAAAAAGCGGTCTGGCGGCGAATTTAATGGTAAAATAACCCGGTAACAGCACATGCTACTTCTCTTCCAGAATCGCTAAACATTACTGTAAAACTGGCCAGTTTAATCCAGCTACTCCATCTGGACTCCGTCATTATGCCAAGAGATAGGATTTGCAAATACACTCAACTGCTTTTTATGCACACCTACGTCCAACAGCAAGCTCTTACTGGCGAGAACTTTTAACCAGAAAAACCAAATAAGGAGTTTCCTTTCAAAGCTGAAAACACATCAGGTGATTGCTGCACTGGTTGAAAGGAGCTGCATTTATCAGCTGGTTTGTTTTCTACAGAGTGCAACAGAAATAAAGTTTCTCGTGTTCATTGCTGATAAAACATGCATCAAATTACACCTTGATTGTTAATATTTGTGTCATAAACACTGCACATTTATGTAATAATAAACACCTAATGATGCACCCAGAGCAGCGGGGTTGCAAAATAGCGTATAACGACATAAAAATGATAAGTGGTCTATAACAGAATAGAAAAATTAAATTGCGTTTTATTTATGGACGCTATTTAACTGCTGTGGTCTTAGAGTTCCACTCTATATTGGACGTGAAAGACCGGTAATTTTGCTCAGAGGCCTCTTTATCAGGCTTGAGGTTCTTTTACGTGCCGTAAACCTACGACACGGGACCACCGACTTTACTTTCCTTCCGAAGGAAGCCATGCTACGGGTTTTTACGCCCGAAAAAGTCAATCACCCTCCGCTGGGTTTGAACCCGCGACTTCAGGGACTAGAGGCTAGCATGGCAACCATGACAGAATAGAGGAAAGTGTGAAAACACAAGACAAAGTGGACTACTTTCTATTTCCGAGATTCTGTTTTACACTTAACCATACATATTTTTGTCGGTGATACACACCAGACAACCAGTAGATGTTGACATTAGGATTTAAACAATAAACCCGTTAAAGCACACCTCAGTTGCCTTCCATTGGGTCAAAGACCACAAGATGATGAAACAATTTATATATAGCCAAAATAGCCGCAAGCTATAGAACCACCGTAGACTGCAATAAAATTCCATTGAACAGGAAAAAGCAGTCACTGAAGAATCGCTATTCAACAATCTGGACTTCCACATATATTTACTCCGTGGGCAGGTTAGGTTGGCTAGAACGATTATGGGAAAACCGTCTTGCTAGGCATTCATGTTGGATGATTAGGTTAATAAAAAACACGATCGTACCGCGCCAAAGTGATGAACGTTCACACAAAGGTAAAACAAATATAACAGCATGAAAAAGTAGTAGTGCAGTTTGCATATTGAAAGGCATCAACCATATTGAACTAGCACTCGCCCTTGACACTATAAGATAATTGTGAAAGAGATTTTAAATAAAGTAATGGAATAACTAAACCATTTTGACTGCATATCTTGAATTTTATGCGAATTATTCTGAACAACTTTTGTGTAATTGGCAAACTGTAAAACATAGTCAATATATTACTACACAAAAAATGTAGATCTCGTGAAATCAAGCAATTTATATCAAATATAAATATGTTGTGGCATTCACAGTTTCTAAGATTTGTTTGTTATTGGTTTGAATTTTAAATAGTTTATGCCTTTTAACTTCTCTACCACTTGCCTATAACGCCATTTAAACAACCTGCGACTCCTGACATTTCACTGTAAGGGCTGCGTTGCCGCGTTGTATTAGAGCATGTGTCAACTGTTACGCAGCGCTCCGAATGGCAAATAGCTCGCTAGACGTAACGCTAGTGAACAGTAGCAGACCACACCAACGTGGCAACGTGTTAACCCTCAAAGTTAAGCTTGTTGAGGGTAGTGCAGTGGAAACATACCTCTCCAAGAAGCGTCAAAAGTCTCATGTTGTTTAAACTGTACCGTATAGTAGGAAAAGGAAGTATTTCACTCCACCCTAAATTTATACGTATATTTAATCGGAGCACGTTTTGGAACCCCTGCATAAAAGAAAATCATGTTTAGAGAAGCGTCCATGTGTGTGTGTGTGTGAGAGAGAGAGAGAGAGAGAGAGAGAGAGAGAGAGAGAGAGAGAGAGAGAGAGAGAGTAAGTGTGACGACTGGCTGTGAAAAAACAGTACATTTGGTTTTTAATTTCAGCCTCTTCCAAGGCTTCAACACGAAAATATTCAACAGATTCTCCCCACAAAATACCACACTTACATGGAAAAACTTTCGTAATCTTGAGTGTCAAAAACATTCCAACGATTTTAACTGAAATGACATACGCTTAATATATTTACATGTCAAATAGAATGTTTATCATGAATATTCTAGGAATAGTCTGTAAAGTCCCTTTCATTCGGAAGGAATTTTGTATAATGCCTAAACCATAAGAGATAGACTAAAACTTGCAGCAGAAAAAAATTCTATATATCTTTAAAATACATAGTTTGTTTTAAAACACATACACTCCACACAAATCTTTTTCTAAAAACTACTTCTTTTTAATTCAGGGTGTTTCAAAGCGTGTAATTCCAGTGAAAACTCGATATCGAATTTTGGGTGGAATACAATACTTCCTCTACTTCCAAGTTGCATGGAAAGGAACTAAAAATGTAAGGCGCGTAAAAGGTATATTTTGAAACTAAGATTTACAACTGACCCAACAGATACTTACCCTTTCGTAGTTTGTGGCTGCCGCATCCACTTATTTTATTCATTTTGTTAAAATGCATGTATACCTGCATATCAAACTATTAATGGAAACTATCACTATTACATATTATATAGCGACAAATTTATTTTATTAATATCTAAACAAAACTTTTCATGAGTAGAATCAACAGCTAAACATTTTGCATTACAATTCAATTTCAATATGAATGTTATGACAACACTGTTGCATATGGGCTAACAAGCAATAATTACTTGAGTTAATTACCATGAGTATTGTGTACAAAATATTCAAACGCTGCGGTCATATAAAAATGTAATTCAAAAGTATTTTAGGGTCCAATCATTATTATGTGAATTACCATTAAATAAATTTACCAACGGATATACAAATTTAATTGAACGTACGTTACAGATGTCCACTTGGGAGTAAAAAGTGTGACCCAAAAAGCACGGCGGAGATATAAGTTGGCACTGAAATGTTGTATTAGAACCGACCTCTTAAGCATCACGTTATCACTCTTGCTTATCTTCAGTTATTTGATTGGCCAGTTACTTACCTCATTTCAAACGATGGGCGGAGCGTAACACTGTCAATTTGCGTTCTTGCTCTCTGATTCCCATGAATAATAATAATAATAATAATAATAATAATAATAATAATAATAATAATAATAATAATACAACGGTAAAATGAAACTGAAAATTTTCTTGTGATTAAACTTTCCAGTTTGATTCTGCCTTTCGAATATTAGCCTACATGCGTTATGTATGGAACCACAATTAATTATAATAATGGTGATAAACTAACAAGTCATTTTTTGACGCTATAGTATGTATTCCATCCAAAAATTCGATACCGAGATTTTACTGTAAATATATGTTTTGAGACCCCTGAATCCAAAAAAAGCATTTTTGGAAACATGTTCGTGTGTGTGTCTGTGAACAGCATAACTCAGAAACGAACAGTCGGATAAACACCAAACTTGGTATTTAGGTTCAGTATCTTCCATAGATGCCACACGAAGGTTTACAGGAAAATCCCCCCACCCCGGATTACCCTTTACATGGAACATTTTTAGAAAATTTTGATTTTCTCAATAATGGCTCTAACGACTTTGATTAAAATATCGTATGTTTAAGATATTTTCATGACAAATAAAACGTATATCTTGAATTTTCTGGGAATGTCTCCAAAGCTATTGTTCATTGTGAACGACTTTTGATAACTGGTAAACCATAAGGGATAGACAAAATTTTACTACACAAAGATGTAGATCGCGTTAAAATACACAATTTATGTCATATACATTTTTTGTGGAGTGAACCATTTTCGAGATATTGCTTGTTATTCCCTTAAATTTTTCAATACTTATTTTCTCAAATGGGAATTCGTTATCCATTTTTCTGTGTTGGATATGCAAAGAGTATTAATCTGTGGCAAAGAGAATGGTGCTGGACCTAGCAACCAGCTATTAAGATAGATGTCGATGCTTAAAGGCTACTATATTTCTATATTGCCCTTGCAATTACAAAACAAGGGGAACACAGTACGCCTTAAGCGATAGTCAAATATTTTTAGAACTGGTTCCTATGTGTAAAATGTAATAATAACAATAACATTATTATTCTTGTTATTATTACAGATTCCACTTCATCGTAGGTTTTCTATTGTTACTAGCTAAGATACTACAGGGATAGATAATAACTTAACCAAATTGCACGTCTTAACATCTAGCAGTCGGAACTATAGTGTTTCTCGTGGTAACCAACCGCTCCTTTGAGCTACTGTTTGGACTTTTTCATACCGAAAAGGCGCTGTATGATGCAGATCGTGCACTATTACGTGGGATTTAGGAGTTTTAAGGAATCACAGAAAATGTGTTAACAATTTGTTACAAAAGCTTTACATTCGTTAATAACTTCCATTTAAACATTAAATCAGCTTGGTTTAACGTTTAAAAGCTTTAGACCTGCAAATGATGCGATTGAAAGGACAATAATGTAATATGCTCTTTCACCTTGTTACAAATTCGAAGTTACTATACAAAGCCTTAAATGCCTCTTTAGATAGCAAATAACCATATGCAAGTTACAAAAAGTAGTATATAAATGCTTCTCTCGGAAATATTAATTTCCAAACACCAAGGGTAATAATTAATTGTTAAAGCTTACAAAGATGTAAATAATTTAGAAAGGCCGAAACATTTCTCTTGGTGCTTTACGCCAAAAACTCACCGTCCCGATGTAGTTGACGCTATCTGCTGCAGTGTTCTTGTCCTCGGCTATGGATGCTCGTCGGCTGCTGTATTTACCATTCCTAATCTTTACCTATATAGCTAATTCTTGGATCTCAGGGTTATCGTAGGTGAGACAAATTAAAATATACTGCATTTCCCTTAATAAATGTGGTTTATTATCAATTCAAACACTTATGGGCGGCTAGCTTTTACCATTATACCAATTCCCACCATTAGAATAAATCAGTCGCCTAAACTAACTGCACACGTCTTCCCACCAATACGCACACAGGTGCATTTGTCGTTCAGAGAGTAGCCCTTTGTGTCCACAAGATTCTAGAAGAGAGTGAAAATCTGGGGCTTTGTTCCCCATTATATACCTGAGCATACTGACGCTTACCTCCGTGCCTCAAAATGTAACGACATTTGTAATTGGTCCTCAGACCGCGTTAGCTTAACATGTATGAGAATATTCTACTCCAAAGTTTTGCGCCTACGCGCCCCATGACGCGCCAGGAAGCGGATTCAATATCTCCGTCTTTCTTTTCTCTATTTGTCTCTTTCTATTTCTCCTTACTGCTACTGGCTCCCTGTTCATTAGCTTGGTGAAAGGTGGGCTCTATCTAGAATTAGCTTTTACCTGGAATTTGCTAGTTCACCCGTCTCTTACAATCTGCTTTGTACAATTCTTGATTGTTAAATATTTTAACCTGTTTCTTGGTGAATTATATTAATACTATGTACAATTCATATATATGTGTGTGCGGTATATCTCTTTCAACGAAGAGCACCAAAGTTCTGCAGGCTATCTGCTCGATCCCTGTCTGAAGACTGCCGATCCATTCTGCCCGGGAGTTGCTGCTGTTGGCCACAAACTTGATGCTGTTGTAATCAGTGGCGTGAAACAACCCAGCCAATCGTAGCCCTGGACGGCCACAGTATCGAGCTACCACAAGCTATGTCATGACGACGTCCTTCTCTAACCTTCACGTTGGTACTTGCAGTTCTCGATGAATGGCGTCATCATGCGAGGAGAATTGTGCCGTTCATGAGCTAGTTGCATGTAACACGACCAAAGGAAAGAGGGGGGCGGCACAGAGCGAAGCGTATAACTTACCAGAATTTAGTTCTATTTTCTAAGTATAAAATGTATAGTTTTGGTATTTAACAACTTTCATTACAATATGTTTAACTATTATAAGTATAATTATTAATTTCACTTGTTCAATTCATTTACATTTCACTTTTGTGTAATTTAGTTCAGTTTCTTCCTTCCATTTCACTATCAAACACAAGAACTCTCCAATTGTTCGCAGCAGAAGCAGCAGCTTTCGCAGTACGCCTTAACCTCACTCGAAGAACAGCACCTTATGCCGAATCAAAAACGTGAACACACTAACTCACTCGGGAGTATGCTCGCTTAATCGTGTAGTGCTCGCATGGCATGTGGCAGACGATAGAGTAGATTAATTTCAACATCTCTGGAGTATCTATAAGGTCATCGTGCTAGCTGTCATGTACCATTCGGTAAATTCCTCTTAACTAGCATACCTAAGCGACAACCCGCCAGTTTTAGCCTAACAAAGGTGGAGTGAAGTTATTGTTGTGAATGTGTAGACGGTATCTGTGAGAAACCACGCGAGGTTTACTGTTACAAGGTAAGTTTGAGGCAGTATTTTTAACATTTAAATAATTTTAGTCTAATTATATAGTATGTAAATTCAATAACAGCCCACCTTAAAACAATATCTGTATGTAATAATTTGTAAAATATATGTAACAGTCATTGCATATGTTTATATTACTGTATACATGTTCAATAATGTTATGTGACTGTATTGCGTAATTTAATAATGTAGGAGCTGTAAGAATAATACGTTAAATGTTGCTAACAATGAGGTAACCTTGAGGCAATAATGAGTAAGGAATTTTAAATGCTACTAGTCATTAGAGCAGCAATAATGTAATTCTGAGACAGTTTAAAAATAGCGAATCAACAACCAGAAAAAACTTTAATTAAATGAAGGTATTCTATTGGAATAGGATTAGCCAATCAGAGACTTAAAATACAGAAATTTACAAGTTTAGACGGTTGAAATCAAGTCACTTGCCTACAAACATTGCTCATAACCAGATGTGTTGCCTCTAGACAGTGCTCATAACCAGACGCGAGATGTGTCCTCGAGAAATTAAATACGTATTCGTGTGAGACGAAAATAGTATACGTTTTAAAAAGTGCAAATATTAAATAAAAGAATCTCACAGCTCTCGATATCAGTGAAGTGCTATTTAATTTGTGTCAAGGATTATTACAAACGAGTGAATTAAAAATTAAAATTTGTTTAAGCCTACATTCTTGTCGCATTACAACCCTGCCAAGACTTCCATGTTTCTAACAATAATACTGAAGCAGCCGAGACAAACATAAATATTTAATACTTAAAGAAACAAACAAATTACAAAGCTAATTTTTTTTTAAACTTGGGGTAAAGGTCACCTCAAAGTACATTTGGGGCGAAGGCTACCGGAAAGCGGGTACTATAGTGTGGTTGCAACTACTACAAGTTCGGCACCCCAACAGTTGAAATACAATACAACTCCTTCAATACAAACTACTTAAAAATTGACGCCCAAAGCGTGGTGCAAATAACGTAACAAACCATCTTCTTCAAATTGTTGCAAATAACAATACAACAAAACATCTTCAAATTGGCGTCCATACGTGAAGCTAATAAAATTACTTTCTCAAGTTACCGGTTTAAAACAAATTTGTTGCAGAAGCTAGTGATCAGAAATTCACAATGTCTTTTTTTCTTACAGAAATTATTTTAATATCTTTAAATTTGGCAATGAGTGGAAAGGGAAAAGAGATATAATCCTTCTGATCCAAATGGTTGGAAGATTGTGCAAAGGTTCTTAGAAGAAGTAGGTGGTGATGAACTTGATTGGACTAGTAATGCTGAAGAAGATAATGTGGAGCCAAGAAGTGAGTCTATGGACACTGAACAAGAAGCATATGATGATAATAATAATGATTATAATGAATGTGAAAAGTATTTCTTAGGACGAGATAAAGTTTCTAAATAGAATAAAGTTATTCCGTCAAACAAACAAAAAATGTTATATCCGGCGGCACAATGTTGTTACACATTTGCCTGGTGCAAAACAAGCAAAATCTCCAAAAGAATGCTCAGATAATGTTTTTATGAAAATATAACATCTAACATAATCAAATGCATCAATAAAAATTGTGGATAGCCAAACGAATTATTGTAGTGAGAGAGATTCTAGACCTACGGATATGCTTGAAATGCAGTCTCTATTTTGAGTATTATATCTTTGTACTGCTAGAAAAAAAATCTGATGTGTTACACTCACATGACTTTCTCTACTCTTGTACAAGCTATTCTTACAAACGCTTATTCTCCATATGCTTCATGTTAATCGAGATGTTAATCTTGTTGCTAATTTTCTTGTAGATGTAAGGGGAATTGCTAGGCTTTAAGCGATAGTCAAATATTTTAAGGGGTGGATGCTATGTAAAGTATTCCATTCTCTTTGCATTACCAGGACAAAAATAATGAATAACGAATTTAAGAAAAGGATAAATATTGGAAAATTTAAGGGAATAACAAGCAATATCTCGAAAATGCTTCACTGAACAAAAAAAATGTATATAACATAAATTGTGTATTTTAACAGATCTACATTTTTTGTGTAGTAAAATTTTGTCTATCTCTTTTGGTTTACCAGTTATGCAAAAGTCGTTCACATTGAAGAACACTTTTGAAGACATTCCCAGAAAATTCGAGATATACATTTCATTTGTCATGAAAATATCTTAAACGTATGAGATTTTAATCAAAATCGTTACAGCCATTTTTGAGAAAATTAAAATTTTCTAAAAATGTTCCATGTAAAGGGTAATCTGGGTTGGGGGATTTTCTTGAAAACCTGCGTGTTGCATCTCGGGAAGATACTGAACCTAAATACCAAGTGTGGTGTTTATCTGACTTCGTTTCTGAGTTATGCTGTTCACAGTCACACAGACACACACACGGCCATGTTTCCAAAAATGCTTTTTTTGGATTCAGAGGGAATCAAAACATGTATTTTCGGTGAAATCTCGGTATCGAATTTTTGGGTGGAATGCAATACTTCCCCTACTTAGTATACATAGTAGAGAAAGTAATAACCACAGACACACAAAGGATATATGGACAAAAAATAACATGGGTATAGAATTCTGCAAACCGATAATGCCTGAAACACGTTTTAGATTTCTACCCTGCTGGCTTAGATTTGATGATACAGATGCAAGCATGGAGAAGAACCTACTTTACAGTTAGGCTCCAATTCGAGCTATTTTCACTTTGTTTGTGCAAAACTGCCAGAAGGATTATTCTGTTGGGGAATACTGCACATTGGGTGAGACATTAGAAGGTTTTAGGAGGAGTTGTCAATTCCGAGCAAGTCAAGTAAATACGGCATAAAAACATATGCCTTTGTCGAGCCTCGAATGTACTACACAGTGAATCCTGAAGTCTATTCTGGAAAACAGTCAGAGGGACCATTTGAAATAAACAACAGTGCTAGTGATGTAGTGAAATGTCTAACCTCAACACCACTACAGATAACTGGTTTATGAGTATCGAAATTGCAAATTATCTGTAGGAACGCAGCATTGTTAATTTTGAAACTGTAAGGATCAACAAAAGTCAAATTCCCCTGAATTTGTCACAGCATCTCGAGAGGTTGGTTCATCGTTGTTTGGTTTCCGGGAAAATTGCACATTAATTTGATATGTACCCTAAAGGAATAAAATTGAATTGGCTCTTTCTACATTGCATCATGATGCTGTTATTGACATTGCAACTGGAGAAAAAAGAAAGCCAGACATAGTAACTTTCTATAACACAACAAAAACTGCTGACACTGTAGACCAATTGTATAGCACATACAGTTCGTCCAGGAAAACAAACAGGCGACCAATGGTCGTATTTTACAGCATGCTGGATGTAGCAACTACAAATTGTCAAATTATTTGCCATAGCAACAATACAAGTGTTGTGAAGTAACGCAGCGGTTTTCTAAACATCTGATGTATTACACTCATATGACTTTCTCTACTCTTGTACAACCTGTTTTTACAAACGCTTATTCTCCATATGCTTCATGTTAATCGAGATATCGAGATGTTAATCTTATTGCTAATTTTCTTGTGGATGCAAGGGGAATTGGTAGGCTTTAAGCGATAGTCTAGTATTCTAAGAGCTGGTTGCTATGTCAAGTATTCCATTCTCTTTGCATTACCAGGACCAAAAAAAAAAAAAAACAATTCCCATTTGAGAAAAAGTATGACTATTCGAAAATTTAAAGAAATAGCAAGCAATATCTCGAAAATGGTTCACTCGAAATGTATATGACAAATTGTGCATTTTAACGCGATCTACATTTTTTGTGTAGTAAAATGTCTATCTCTTATGGTTTACCAGTTATGCAAAAGTCGTTCACAATGAAGAATACTTTTGTGGACATTCCCAAAAAATTCAAGATATACATTTTATTTGTCATTAAGGTATCTTAAATATATGATGTTTTAATCAAAATCGTTACAGCCATTTTTGAGAAAACAAAATTTAGAAAAATGTTCCATGTAGAGGGTAATCTGGAGTGGGGGGATTTTTTTGAAATCTCGGTATCGAATGTTTGGGTGGAATGCGATACTTCTCCTACTTACTATACGTAGTAGAGAAAGTAAAAAGCTTGGTTCGTGATTTTGCGACTACCTGCGTTTTCACGCACCGTGTTCTTCCCTACCAGTAGTCCTCAAACGGGACATTTGTGATCTATAAAGTAACACAGATGAATCACAGATAACAAAAGCAGCTGATACGAATGCAAAGAGAAAAATTGCTACAAATGCGGTTATTTAAAAAACAGAGCCATTAAATATACATGCAGGTCATAAATGCAATGTATTTGTTTCAAAAACGCCCAACAGATATGTTCAGATTGTACATGGTGTGATTATAGAAGTGCGAAAAGTAAACTATATAACATTAAAACTTTTGAGGTTGAGCGTAATATTGAAATGTTAGAAGAGACCAGAAATTATAGTAAAAGTTGTTATACACAGTCCTAAGGTAACACTTGTGAGTTTTTAAAAAATAGTTACATGCCTAATAAATTTGTTTAATTGTTAATTTCATAATGTGTTAATTTTGATTTGTATCTAATATGATTACAGACAAATGTTCATTTTTAATAAATTGGCATGTTATTAACTACGCAGTGTATGCAAAACGTATTCAGTAACTTTAAATAAACTATAACTATCATCAATAAGAAAAGGAACCTTCAAAACAACAGAAAACTACAGAAATAAGGCAATTTTGAATGGCGTCTCTCAGACCCGCGCGAGCTTCTGAAATGCGCGCAGCATTTCAGGGTTAAATATTGTTACATAATGGGGTGAGGGCCTAAAGGTTCCCAGCAAAATATTAAATTTGGATCACCCCAACATGCACATGGGGAAGCGTAGCTACAAACGGCGAGAGGACCAGGAACTTTGGTGAAACAGTCAGCTGAAGGAGCGAGGTTTTTAAAAAATTATACACAAATTTCACATCACATGTGGTTTATTACTAAAACATTTAGTGGCCCTACATTACACACAAGGAATAAAGGATTGAGAGGAAATGCCTCACACACACACACCTACACACACACACACAGACACACACACACACACACGACCTACTCGTTACACTCTTGCTCAACAAGTGACGCTCAAACACACAAAGAAGTAACGGTAACATCTATCCCCCCTTCTACAACCCTGGGTAGGCACGCCGACCAGAGTTGGCTAGTGCCATACCAGACGGAATTTCCAACAAGCCGAAAGAAATAACAAATCACCCCAATAATACCGTCGACAATGCGACGCCTCAATGTGTCTGGCATGACAATACACACTCATATGCCACAATATCACTATCGGAGAGTTCCCGAATGGTTGCAGGAGACGTGGGGGGAAACAAACGTCAAGAATTATCTGATCCCATCTCAAAGGCGTTCCTGGTATTTACAGTCCCGCCCCCTCTCCCTCTCCAATTAATCACTGGCACTGAAACATAGCCACCCGCGGCGGGCGAATCCAGATTCGTAAATATATAATTGCTTCGTGTTTAATATCGTTTGTTACATCCTAGAGAAAACTTTTATTTTGAAACAGTTCCTTAAATTATAATGACGCATATAAGAAAAATCTAAACCCTTTTCAAGTTATATGAATTCAAACTACAGGAATACTTACGACAAAGTAATGAGGAACGAAACAAAGCGGGTATTTAATTGTTTTTACTAATCAAATTTTACTCAAAACTGGACATTAAAACGATGACGCAAGGAGCATTTTAAGAATAAAAAATTCCGAGAATAAAATTTTAAGTAAACAGCGTATAAAGTTGGAATTTTCATTCCAGTACAGAGTTCAGAATGCTTTATATACAACACAAATTAGGAAATCAAAAGTGCCAAAGGAAAATTTAGGGTGTAAACATAACAAAGGTCAGAATTTCAACCAATTTCTCGGGTATATTTCCTTAGCTGCGTCATTCCATGTAAAGGGAGACACAGTTAATCCTTCATAAAGGCATCTCCATGGCGACTGCTGTCTAATGAATCTACAGTAAATACCAGAGTTTAATTACTTCTCTGCCCACACGTTAAGGAACCATTTCATGCAAGTGCTAGATTTATTAAGCATCAAATTATATTAAATGAGGTATGTGCATCTAATGTTTACACATAAGAAATGTAAGTTTCTTGAAAATTACTTTCCAAGGAGGTTTTTACTTTCTCTACTACGTATAGTACGGTAGGGGAAATATCGTATTCCACCCAAAAATTCGATATTGAGATTTCACCGGAAATACATGTTTGAGGTTCCCTGAATCCAAAGAAGGCATTGTTAGAATAAAACAAAAGATCGGATAAATACCAGTATTTATGTTCAGTATCCTTCAGAGATGCGACACGAAGATTCTCAAGAAAACCCTCTACCCCAGACTACACTTTTCCTGGAACATTTTCCGAAAATTTTGATTTTCTCAAAAATGCCTCTAACGATTTTGATTAGTATATCATATGTTTAAGATATTTTAATGGCAAATGAAATATATATCTGAATTTTCTGGAAATGTCCCCAAAAGTTGTCTTCATTCTAAATGAATTTTGCATAATCGTTAAACCGTAAGAGACAGACATTTTGCTACAGAAAAAATGCTGGTCTCGTTAAAGCACACAATTTATGTCATATAGATTTCTTTGTGTGGTGGACCATTTCCGAGATATTCCTTGTTGTTTGTTTGAATTTTCCAATACTTATACTTTTTCTCAAATGGGAATTCCTTATTCGTTTTTTAATGTTCTGTGCATTCAAAGAGAATGGAATGTTCCACATAGCAACCAGCTCTTAAAAGATTTGACTATCGCTTGAAAGACTACCATTATCCCGTTGCACGTATAAGAAAATTTGCAATAAGTTACTTTCTGCAAATTTTTTTGTCCATTAACATGAAGTAGATGGAGAATAAGCGTTTGTAAAAATAGTTTGTAAAGGAGTGCAGAAAGTCATTTGAGTGTAGGAATTTATTTTTAGCGTAAATTTGCAATACCTAATATTCTTTACTGAAACAGTAATCGGAGCAAAATGTTATATTTATGTAGTAAAACCTAAGTTATTTTATGCTAATTTATTATGAGTTACTGTTAGTCATTCACGAATTTAAGTTACTGATGATTATTTTGTACCATGTGTGCGTGTGCTACAATATATTTTGTATGTTTCATATAACATAACGAAATTTATTTTCAGAATTCAGGAAATAAATTTATTATAAACTGCAGTTCACTCCACTCAGCCAAAGCCTACTTGTGTTAATACATATGTAAAATTTGACCCAAAAATGTGAAATATTAAAGAATTAATTTTTTTCATAACAAAATAATATGAATTCCAAGGCTTACGAAAACATATCCGTTTTTTCATTTGGTGCGTCTTTAAACTGCAATTAACTGAAGCTTTAAATGGACGGTCGAATGCGTTCTAATAGACACGCACAACTTTAAGTCTTGATTCCCGTCAAGCCTTTTTCTCAGCATTTTTCTGTACTCAAAATGCTCCACATGATACAATTATTTTACGAATTTGTTTCAAAAGTTTTATACTGTCTCTCAGATACATTAAAGAAAATTGTCATATAAGATTATAAAAAAGTGCTCCAATTTTGAGAAATAAATGATTAACGTTTGAAAAATCAAAAATCATTTTATATCTCGCTTTCTCGCTTAAAATAATGAAAATGACGAGCAAGATGAATTTGATACTACACCAGGTGCAATCACAAAAGGCGTAGAACATGCTTTTGGATGTAGTTCCTGAAAAATTTAGAAAACTTTATCATGTCTATTTACTCGTCGTTTACAGGGAACAAACGCTAGTGTTATATACTTACGCAACGAAAAAAAAACATCCTTTAAACAATATGGCCTAAAACTAGAATTTCTAACACAGACCTTAGGAGCTACGAGGGACACTATTTATATTTTGAGCCTAATAACTAAACAAAGTAATTTCTCATTGAAAACTCCTTTATTGTTTTTCAAAATATTCTCCTTATGATCAATACACTCTTGCATTCGTTTGAACCATTTGTCAAAGCATTTATTCCAGTCTTCTTGAGACACCTCCAAAACTTGGTTTATGAAGGCATCAACGGGTTCATTTGCCAACGAAAATCGTTGTGCACGCAATTTATTCTTGGTGTTCGGGAACAAAAAGAAGTCTTGGGTTCCAAATCAGGACTGTATAGCGGATGACCCATCAATTCGATTTTTTGAGGCTTCAAATACTCCGTTGTTAGACGAGATGTGTGTGCGCTCGCATTGTCTTGATGAAGAACGATCCTACGGTTCTTGTTGGTTTTCCTTACTTCACCGAAGACTTCGGGCAAACAAATGGTTATGTACCATTCGGCATTGACCGTTTTACGTTCATCTAAAGGCATGTTGACACATGGCCAGTTTTTCTGAAAAAAACAGGCGACTATTTGCTTCGAAGTGCTTCGAGTGGGAACAGCTTTTGTTGGATTTGTTTCATCTTGAAACACCCATAATACAGTCGACTGCTGTTTACGTTCCGGCTCATACGCATAGATTTATGATTCGTTATCTGTTAAAATCTTATATACGTCTTTTAAGGCACCGTCGTTGTATTTCTTGAGCATCTGTGTACACCAATCGACACGAGCATCTTTTTGAGATTGCGTCACATTATGTGGGATCCAACGAGAGCAAACCTTTTTCATGGCTAAATAATCATGCAATATTTTATGTATGCTGGTGGAACTAATTCCTAGCGTTGCCTCAATCTCACAATATATCGCATGACGATCTTTCATTATTAGTTTTTGCACAGCATCACTGTTTTCTGGCACAATAACTGATTTTGGACGAGCTTCACGAACTTCATCATTGAGCGAACCGCGGCCACGGTTAAATTCGTTATATCAGCGTTTCACAGTGGCAAAGGATGAAGTTTTCGTCGCCAAATGTGGAAGTTAGTTGATCGATGCACTCTTGTCTTGATAATCCACGAGTTAATTCCATGTTTTTGTTGCCACACAATTTTCAAGTTAGTGTAAACAAAACAAATGACGCTCAATTGACATAATGTATGAAGTAGATTACGATAAAAAATGTCGAATTTTCCATTGGAAACGTAGATGGCATCTACAACATCCAGGGTTGCCAAGGCTCAAAATATAAATAGTCCCCCTCGTAAAACCTATAAATTGTCGACTAGCTTGATAATCTTCAATTTGACCACCTTTGGTGTCCAAGTCCAATCAAATACCAACTACCCTTTGTATTTGTACATGTTTAATAACACGACTTGGTTTGATTAGGTTTTACTTTTCCTTTTGTTTTTACATTATTAATTTCTCATGGCGCTCGCATTATCCGCTTACAATACAGATCGCCATTCTTCAATTTATTGCAGTTCGTTGTATACGTTATATTGGCAGCTTCCTTTGATCTACAACGTTGCACTTTTATCTAACCTGCATAAACATTAAATGTTGGAAACTATGAATTCAGAAGAAACTGAAATGGAGGAGCTAGGTGAAATTACAGAAGCACAGTAAAATAACACTAGAAATGTTTACAAAAAAAATCTAGGAAGCAGTATGATAGACAATTTAATCGCATAATTTTACTGAAAATTACTGCTAGTGAATCAGCAAAATAAGTAAAACATCTGACATCTGGCTGTTTTAACGTTCAGTTATCTTGTCTCATGAACGTGTTAACGTCATACCTGTTAGTTTTGGGAATTAATATAATCTTATTAATATTTTATAAATCCGAGCTCTGTCTAAAAGAATAGTGCACGACACGCGTGTTAAAAGTGGTTTTTCTTTGCGTGTAGGAATCATAATCAACCATGATAAAACGTAAAACACGTTTTGAAGACAAACTATATAATGATCAGCTTTTGTTGCTTGGACATAATCAACTAATCGTTCAGCTTTCGTAGTAGTGGTAGATAAAATGTAGATATTTACATACAGAATATATAACTGCTTGTAGGTCAGTATTGCTCTCCAGTAAAACATAAAGGTCATAGTTAAATAATAAAACTGTAACAGAAATACTTAGGCCAAAATGCGATTTAGGATAAATAATTGATATGAATGTCTATAATACCATATCTTAAAGGCAAACGAATTTAAGTTTTTGGAAATTTCGTACTTTATGTAGCAATATGGCATACATTCTCCATAGTTTTGATGAGATATAAAAATCAACAAATCGAAAACTCGTTAATTTTGGTTTTTCGAAGAACTTTACATAGGTAAGATTAAAACTAGGATGCTTTTGACAAGCTATTTTTATTACTAACATTTCAATTCGATAAATACGAAGTTACAATTTTTTAACTTTATGTTACTTAATACCTATTTTAATATAGCACTTCACCCAAAAATTCAATATAGAAATTTCACCGGAAATACAGATGTTGAAACTCCGTAAATAAAAAAGCCATTTTTAGAAAAAATCTCTTTGTGTGTGTGAACACTATTTTGCCTTCTCAAGAAGATTTTATTAAAGCTCCTATAAAAGTTTTTCCATCAGAAATGTTTGTTGTGTATACAATAAGTGCAAGACATTGTTATTATAGATGGAATCGGCAGAATTCTTTTAGGGTACACTTTTTATATTCTTCAGTTTTACTTCCCCTAGCGCTTGTAATGAAGGGGACGTTAGATTCGATCAGAAAATTCTTTATCAGATTCAAGTATTGCGACCATTCGTTTAAATAATAAAATAACAGTTTTGACACTGCTGATTGTGCTTAGAGAGAGAGAGAGAGAGAGAGAGAGAGAGAGCAAATTGTGTGGAATATCACATTTAAGTAGGGTATATTTCAGGTATATAGGACAAGGCTTCTCACCCACCAAACATGTTTTTATATTTGTTAAAATTACAATTAGACATTGTTACATGCTGGGGTGAGGGGCAAAAGGTTCCCTGCAAATTATTAAATTTTAATCACCCCAACACGCACACGGGGGAAGCGTAGCTTCAAACGTTGAGAGGACCAGGTCCTTGGTGGCTTCATTCCGATGAATGGTGCGGTTGTTTTAACAAATTATACACAAATTTCACATCACACACATTACCTGTTTTTATTAATAAAACAATTAGTGGCCCTACATTACACACAGGGGAATAAAGGGTTGAGGGTGGATACCTTACACACACACACACACACACACACACACACACACACACACACGACCTACTCCTTGCACACTTACTCAACAAGTGACGCCCAAGCACACAAAGAAGTAACGCTTACAACTATCCCCCCTCTCCAACCCTGGCTAGGCACGCCAGCCAGAACTGGCAAGTGTCACAACAGACGGAACTTCCAACAAGCCGAAAGAAATAACAAATCACCCCAATAATACCGTCGACAATGCGACGCAATAATGTGTCTGGCATGACAATACCCTCACACACTCCACAATATTTTCATTTGAATAACATAGCTTCAAGATACCTGTATTATGCATAAACTGTATACCTATTTTGATTTTCTTTGGATAGTACCTAAATTATCTTTTTTGTAATTTTATTCTGTATAGCTGAGAAAGTATAAAAACTAGTGATGGGACGATACCACAATTTCTCGACACCGATATTAATTTTTGAGCATCGATATTCAATACTCGATACTCACTTTATAAAAACTCTAAAGGCGATAACCTGTCCACTGAATTATGACCTTATTGGTGGTTTTCTGTGTATAAACGCATATAGCCAATTTTGTATTCTATGCTAATTGCGAAATTCTTCCGGTTTGACATTCTCCAATTGCCAGAAATTTGTAGTTTCACTGCTACATATCGTAACTAGGGGAAGTATTATATTCCACCCAAAAATTTGATACCGTGATTTCACCGGAAATACATGTTTTGAGGCCCCTGAATCCAAATAGCGTTTGTTTAGAAAAGGTCCGCATGCATGTGTGTATCGGCCTGTCTGCCTGTAAACAGCATAACTAAAAAACGAAAAGTCGGATGGATACCAAACTTTGTGCTTAGGTTCAGTACCTTCCAAGAATGCGACACGAAGACTTTCAAGAAAATCTCCCACACCATACTGCCGTATACATGGAAAAATTTCCGAAAATTTTGATTTTACCAAAAATGCCTCTAGCGATTTTGATTAAAATATACCACATGTTTAAGATATTTTCATGGTAAATGAAATGTATATCTTGAATTTCCCCAAAATTCGTCTTCATTGTGAATGACCTTCCATAACTGGTAAACCGTAAGAGACAGATAAAATTGTACTACACAAAAAAATGCACACCTCGTTAAAACACACCATTTATATAACATACACTTTTTTGTCGAGTGAATCATTTCCGATATATTCTTTGTAATTTGTTTAAATTTTTCAATACTTATACTTTTTCTCAAATGGGAATTCGTTATCCTTCTTTTTTAATGTTTTTTGCATGCAAAGAGAATGGAATGCTTCACATGGCAACCAGCACTTAAAAGATTTGACTATCGCTTAGAGCCTACCATAATCCCCTTGCACCTACAAGAAAATTAGCAATACACTAGCTTCTGCAAATGTTTATCTCGATTAACATGAAGTAGATGGGGAATAAGCATTTTTAAAAATAGTTTGTATAAGAGCAAAGAAAGTCATCAGATTGTTTTCTTGATAATGCCACAAGTTATATATCCCTATTGTTAATTAAGGCTGATAGTAATAATGGTAATAATAATTTTTCTTTCCTTTTTATGTAGGTAACTATATTTTGTGCTGAAAAATTTCTTTTAAGGAATTCTCCATCATAGAAAAACAAATACTAGCAGTTCAGCTTTATTCTACAAGCTTGAAAAAAGTAATATATGTTTTACATGAAACCCAAAAACTAAACATAATATGTGGTATACCACTCTAGCTTATTCACAAAACTACATAGCGTATATTTTTTCATCCGGTAATAAGCAATTACCAATATCACACTCGGAAACATAGTAAGTTTGTGTATTAAGCTACTCTACCACCTCCCTCATACATTAGCATACACATATTTAATATAAAGACACATTAAACACAGCTAGCAATTTGAAGAAAAATTAGGGATTTATTATATTAAATGCAGAAATATACAGGAATC
Organism: Deroplatys truncata; assembly: GCA_030765065.1. NCBI lineage: Eukaryota > Metazoa > Arthropoda > Insecta > Mantodea > Mantidae > Deroplatys > Deroplatys truncata. Next base: position 165,907,808 of record CM060980.1, read on the forward strand.
AAAGATTTCTTTTTCAAGAACAGAAGCATTCTTGAAAGAACCAATAATTCAATACGTTATAACATCTCACATCATAAGTTCTGATTGGTTTCTGCTGAATTCACAGATTTTGGTCACCTAAGTAGTTAAATATAATGGCTGGAAATGAGTCACCAAGCCGGGAACATCAGCTAAATAGTTTCATTCACAACTCAGTTAACGATGAGTGTTACATAAGTACCTATATTCCATTGTTTTACAGATTTTCATTTAGACACAACAGTTCATGAAATGTTGCATTCACGGCAGACAACACTTTGGGAACGCATGCGAGGCAGTAACGTGAGGTCTCGACACCTTTCATCCCTTATCTAGCATAAAGTTAAACGTAATAACCTTCAAATTGTAAAACTTAAACATCTAAATGTATCGAGAAAGTACTGTAGGTTTAACTCAAAATATTAGGCATACTTTGATAGCACCGAGTATTGGGAGTATCGAGGTATCGACGATATCGAATCCCATCCGTTATTAAAACCTATATGAAATTCCTTAAAAAAATTGAAGCTCACTAATATGTAACATATAGGATGTTAAAGCGAAAGTATTCTATATTTTGGGAGGTGGTAGTAAAAACCAAAACAAGAAATAAATGTCCAATAAATCTGGGGTCTAAAATGCATACCTTAAGAACAATGAGCACTGGTTCATTTTCGGTACTGTGCAACAAGTTTTTTGCAAGTTCTTTTTTATTACGTACGACCTACAGAATGCAGTAAACAATTGAGGACACATTACTTTGTTACTGCGAAATAGCATGGCTTATAATGTAATCTGCTTGGAATTACATACGACGACCTTAAAGGAGATACTCAATATGATGGCCTCTGTACGTCATAGGGAATCACGCGCTCTCAACATTCCAAGTGGGTCACGGATGCTCTGGCAGGCATTGATAATGCCTTACTATAATATTCGTATATCATTAATGGGGTTTGCATAGACCAAATATTTTAATATAAAACTGCGCTGTAAAAGCAATTTAAAACTTATCAAAACACAAATTGATTCCATCAGAATTAATAAGAATATGTGTTGCACTTACTTAGAACTGTGAATACGGTTTACAGTAACATGAAGTTTTATTTTAGGAGGAGTAGTATTGTAGCTTGACTGTTGGGCTGCAAAACTAGAAGTAGTTGCAAGCACGTACGATACAAAGTTTACGGTGCCCTTCGCCCCAATTTACTTTCCGGTCGCCTTCGCCCCAAGTTTCAGGTTCCGGTGGCCTTCGCTCCAAGTTTAGGAATCAAGTTTGTATTTTTATGTGTCTTTAAATATTATATATATTTATGTTTGCCTCGGCTGCGTCAGTATTAATTTTTAGAAACAGGTATCTCTTAACAGGGAGTGATGCGGCTAAAGAATGTAGGGTTAGACAAATAACAATTTTTACTGCACTCCTTTTATTAATCCTTCACACGATTAAATAACACTTCACTGATATACAGAGCTGTGAGATTATTTATTAATTGCACTTTTCACACGTACTTTATAATATTCTCGCCGTAATGAGTTGTCGTCTCACACTGAATACGTATTTAACTGCTCGGGAACGCGTATAGCGTCCGTTTTGGAAGGCTGTCTACTAACCGCTTAAATTTATAAATTTCTCAATTTCAAGTCTCTGATTGTCTAATCCTACTCCAATAGAATACTTTTATTTAACTTAAGCTTTTTATAGTTGTTGATTGGCTGTTTATAAACTGTTTTTTTAATATTACATTGTTGTTCCAACAATTACTTAGTAGCACCATTAAAATTTCAAATTCATTATTGCCTAAAGGTTACTTCATTGTTAGCAACTTTCGGCCTCTGTTCTCACAGCTCCAAATTTATTAAATTACTTAATACATTCATATGACATTATTATACATGTACACAATAATATAAACATAATGCAATGACTGTTACATACAATTTATATATTATATTATACACATGTTGCTTTAAGGCGGCTTGTTATTCTTTTATATTATATAATTATCCTGAAATCATAAGTGTTAAAAATACTGCCTCAAATAGCACTAGCAGATGTTTACTGCTCGCTTTATCCATGGACCATAACAGACTAATGTGTCCTCATTTGTTTACTGCCCGGTGTAGGTCGTACGTAGGTAATAGCACAGAGCTTGCGGTAGAAGAGATGTTTCACAGTAGTGGAGATGAGTATGCGTTCGTAGCTTTTAAGGTATGCGTTTTAGAGACCACGTTTACTAGACATTTTTATTTTCTCTACTACGTATAGTAAGTAGGGGAAGTATTGTATTTCACCCAAAAATTTGATTCTGAGGTTTCACCGTAAATATATGATTTGAGACCCCCTGAATTAAAAAAAAAGCATTTTTGGAAACATGTCCGTGTACGTGTTTGTGTGTCTGTGAACAGCATAACTCAGAAATGAACAGTCAGATAAACACTCAACTTGGTATTTAGGTACAGTCTCTTCCAGAGATGCGGCAGGAAGGTTTTCAAGAAAATTCCCCCACTCCAGATTACCCTTTACAAAGAACATTTTTCGAAAATTTTAATTTTCTCAAAAATGGCTCTAACGATTTTGATTAAAATATCATATGTTTAAGATACTTTTATGACAAATAAAATGTATATCTCGAATTTTCTGGGAATGTCTCCAAAAGTATTCTTCATTGTGAACGACTTTTTCATAACTGATAAACCATAAGAGATAGACAAAATTGTACTACACAAAAAATCTAGATCGCGTAAATTACACAATTTATGTCATATGCATTTTTTTTGTTGAGTGAACCATTTTCGACATATTGCTTGTAGTTCCCTTAAATTTTTGCAATACTTCAGAGAAAGTCATGTGAGTGTAACACCAGATTTTTTTATTACTTTGGTCCATATTACCACCTCTCAAAATATGGAATATTTTTTTAACACCTGCTGTATATGAAATAATACATATACGTAATATATTAATATGCTTAATTTTGCTATTACTTTGTTTATATAAGATATAGGTTTCCTTAAAGCCACCACATTATTCCTGATATTTTGATTTCCAAAAAGGAAAGGAATTATTGGCTTGGCCGAAATTTAAGTAGCGATCTACTGGTCCAGAACAGCGAAAGCACCTGCAGGGTAATTGTTTATTATATATAGAACATTTTTGTTTTAGCTTTGACAGCAGATTTTTTTATAATGTAAACTTCAAACCCTCAGAAGTGGAAATATTTAGCTGTCGATAACAAATAAAACGGGATACCTTTACATTGATATTACCCGATAGAATTATGCTTTAGAATAAAACAGTAACAATCAAAACTCACAAAGTACATAGGGCAGTTTATTCAAAGAGTGTAGGTTACATTCATAATGTAGGTCAGTTAGTGGTAGCAACAATAAAATAATTGCATATGTACGCAATCCATAATCAACACTTTCGATCCCATGCAATCCATTATTACTACTACGTAGAGAAAACAGGGAAAGCATTGCATTCCACCCAGAAATCCACCAAGATTTCGCCGAAAATACATGTTCTGAGGCCCCCCAAACCTAATAAAATATTTTTGGAAACGTGTCTGTTTATGTGGGTGTCTATAAATACTATAACACAAAGACGATAGTCGGATAAATACTAAACTTGGTATTTAAGTTCAATATCTTCCAAAGATACGACACGAAGTTTTTCAATAAATCCTCACCCAAACTTCCCTTTACATGGAACATTTGTTTGAAATTCTTGATCTTCTAAAAATGGTTCTAACGGTTTTAATTAAAATACCATATACTGAAGATATTTACATGGAAAATGAAATGTATATATTGAATTTTCAGTGAATAGCCTATGAAGAACCCTTCATTCGGCAGAAATTTTGTATAATCTTATATAACTGGTAAACGTTAAGCGATGGTGGAAAACGTACCACGCAAAAAAGAATGTAAAGATCTTTAAAATACACAGTTTATTTCAAATAGGTTTTTCTCTAGCATAAGCCATTTCTGAGACATCCATTATTAAAGGTTCGAATTCTTCATTTCTTGGTCATTAAGTCCTTTAAACATTCAGTTGTTTCTCGATTGAATGGAAACATTATGTAATTATATACCGCCCGGTTCTTATATTTTACTACCACGTTCCCTTTGTAGCAATAACGAAATGTAAAATATATCTGTTTCTACAAAGATTTATTTGCATCAAAACTTAGTAAATAGAAAAATTAGCTTTTCTAAGAACATTTGTATGCCCACAATAAGGATAGAGGGTAGAGAAATTCATGTGAATGTACCACATCAGATTTTTTATAGCTGTGTTATTTCTCACATTTCTTAGAAAGGATGTACAACTTAGGGTTTAAGCACTTCTTCGACTAAAATTTATAAATTATATTAGAGTAAAACAAGTGATATATTATGTTTTTACTGCATGGTTTAATATCATGCAATCTATTGTTAATTTGTAGGTACGGTCCGGTGCAAAACAGCAGTGTCGATGTTTTTGGTTTCCTATAGTGTTTTTAAATATTTTATGTTGGCAGAATGCCCTTATAGATTGTGTTCCACCCTACACAGTTGTGCTAATCTCTAATTGGTTTGAACCAACTCAGCAGTGAAAGGGGTGGATAACGGAAGCATTTCATAGGAGTGGCTAGAAGGCACTCACCAGGCCCTCACCGGATCTGTCCGTCTCTTATTAATTTCATGTCAAAAGTCTAGCCCTCAGACCAATATATAGCGGTCGATTTGTGGCTCAGGAGAGAAGGGAGCGGGGGAAGGAAGTAAGACAAACATGTAGAGTGGTTGAATGAAATTGCCTTGTAAACAATGTCCTCTTTATTATATGTCATTTGAAAGTAATAAAGGATATGGAAAACAAACCGAAAATGATACCCTTAATGAGCAATTTTATAGCGCAGCGAGGGCTGCTGAGCTATGGAGTATCTCAGGAATAGAGTCAAATTAGTGGAAGAAATACCACTAGGTGGCGCATTTAATTATAAATGCATAACCATTTCGCATGATACCAAAAGCATAAAAAAACATCACAACGGGATACAATGCAAAATTAAAGAGCATGTGAAAAAAAGTTTAATAAATAAAATTTACAGTGGGATTAAAAGTATTTTATTTTTAATAACTCATTTAATACGTTAGAGAATTATGGGGTAGTTACTTTTCTTCTTTCTTCTTTTCTTTTTCTTCTTCTTACTATTATTATTGCCTTTTGGTAATAATTGTTTGGAAAACAGCAAGAGCAATAAATATATTAATTCTATTTTATAATATATCAGGAACAAACATGTTAAGGACAAAATTAACCACGTAAAACTAAAAAGCATTACAAAAATTTCGCAAAACATAGCATTTTCCATTAATTGAAAAGGGTTGGCAACCTTCTTTGTAGTCCTTTTCAAAACTTTGACAATAAAGTTTACTTAAAATAATACTAACCAATTAACTATGAAAACGTAGAATTAGAATGAAAAATTCAGTGCCATAATGGAGGTTCGAGCCGCTGATCTCCAGCCTCACTACGCTCCGCCGTCTGAGCTACGATGTCGATATGACAACGCCTCATGGAAATCTCCATGTAACTCCAATTTCCCCAGTAAAACGCAAGACATTTTCAACTTATCATGAGATAACATACCCCAATGTCGAGTTACATACCTTTGCATTCCAGTATATGGAAGAACAATTAATAAAAATGAATTGATTATATTTTCCCCACGAATCTATAACTGCCTTAGATCCTAGCCTCTGGTGTGCATACGCCATCGCAGTCAAAGGCAATTCGAAAGAGCTCCCAATCAAATTGGGTTGCTAGAACTATGTAAGAGTTGAGTTGTAGCCATGAATGGGAAGGAGTTTCTTTACCAATCTCGTTCCAACTTAAAACACAGCTCATTATATCGCCCTTTTTTGGCAATCGACTGTACATGTTAAAATGTAATTTTGAAAACTTGTGTAATGACACTGTACAACCACTGTCCTTAATTGTTTCGGTATTTTCAAGTACGGTCTGATTTAACTTAGAGGTTGACAAGTTCAGACCTGGTATGTGTATCACCTTGTGTTTAGGTTGGTAGCCCTTAAAAGGGAGAAATACTGATACGTCTAATTCTGTCAACATTTGCCATGCTGCCTTCAAAATGAGCACACTTGTCAGTAATTGTGAAAGGTGCAGATGGAAAAATGCATAATGCTTTTTTCTGTTGCCTACATATACCAAGCAACAAGGTCAATATTAACAGTAGTCAGTAACTTTTAATATTTTTACACCGTAATATAATGAGCACACGGTTATAGGGGATTTAAAATGTTTTCTCCGCAGCATACTATAACATTTTTAATCATAACATAAGTTGAAGAAAAACTGTGGAAGTGTAAATTCTACATGCACAGAATTTGTTTTGCATTTTTTGGAGCCACGGTGACGATATAAACCAAACTTGGCAACTCGCGTGCAGAAAACGTTTTGAGACTTGGAATTCGTGGAACGTATTTCATAACTTACAGTCCAGGGGGGGCATAGGCTAAAATTTGGTCTTAACGTTCCTTCTGGAAACAACATTAATAGGTGGTACAATCGGATCCAAAAGATGTGGAGTCTCTGTAAAGAAAACAGCACCGGAAGAGAGCCAGAAGGCTTTCGCGTACAATCTAAAACATCTGTTTGGCAGGCGAGTAGAGAACAAGCAATTCCAATAACGACAGCATGGAGTGCGTTACGAAAACGTGCGATATAATCATTCCCTTCCCTCGTAGTCTAGAGTTATGAATGGGTAGTGAAACTAAGCGTATTTCGTTTAAAAATTTCTGAAGTGATATTTCATATAAACTTTTCCACCCTCTATGTACATTTTAATCCAAATAAACCTTTGCAGAAACACTACATTACACATTTAATTATAGATACAAAGGTAACAGCGATAGTCAAATGTTTACGAACTGCAGCTATATACTATCCTTAAAATTCCATACTGTCTCCATGCAATAGTGATAAAAACCTGAATCTTGACAGGACTTTAAAAGAATAACCAAGTAATGAACAATTCCGACTATCAATAACTGATAACTCAGAAATGGCTTATGTCACAAGAAAGCTTCTTTGAAATAAACTGAGTTTTAAATTTATCTACATTTTTTGTGTAGTACGTTTTCGTCTATCGCTTAACGTTTACCAGTTATACAAGATTTTACAAAATTCCTTCCGAATGAAGAGGACTTCAAAAACTATTCCTAGAAAATTCAAGATACATTTTATTTCTAATATAAATATCCTTAATATCTGGCATTTTAATCCAATCGTTACAGCCATTTTAGATATAATGAAAAGAAAGTATTCCAGGGTAGATTGAGATTGAGCTAATTTTCTTGAAATCTTTGTGTCGCATTTTTAGAAGGTACATGAACCTAAATACTGTGATTTGTGTTTGTCCGACTTGTTTTTGAGTAATGCTGTTCACACACACACGGATATTTTTCTAAATATGCTTATTTTGGATTCAGGGGGCCCCAAAACCTATATTTCCGTTGAAATCTCAGTATCGAATTTTTCTCTGCCTACTAGGTACCTGGTAGAGAAAGTAAAAATGAAAATAAATGAAATAAAAGGAAAGCAACGTTAAATTTACAGCTCAACAAGTTCATCACCACCAGTTGTTTCTCCAGTCAAAGCCCCCAAAAGGGCCATCGAAGTTTAATGGGACTAAAGAAATAAACAAAAATGTTCGTATTCACACATGCATGCATTTTATATCATTTTAGACGTTCAGCAGTTTAAATTAGTTATGTCATAGCCTATAACTATCGGGAAGAACAGTGCATATTAGTGCCAAAACAGTTCTCAAAATCGATAGATATTATTTAGATCAGTAGATTTTTTTATGTTATTTTCTCAGTTCGCACAAAAATCTAAACAACATTTGTATAAAGCATTTTACAATTGTTCTTACACCAACGTAGATAACAACGAATGGCTGTGTACGAGAGGGCAATGCATGGTTGGACCATCCGTGAATGTCATTTGATAATGAAGTTGCATTTTGTAATTGGAAACCATGTTTTATTTTGTTTTCTTATTCCTCAACACAAAAGAAGCAGGTTTTTATAAACCATTTTATAATGAGAAAACAGCACACATAATGTAGGTTCCCATTTAAAAAAAATTACATTTACACTAAAATGACCATCACAACCTCCTCCAAATAAAACACGACTAATAGCATTTACTTTTCCCCATAATATCAAGCAACTTTTATTTATGACATTTCTTTCTACAACGTTTAGTTTTGCAGATATTGTAAGTTTCAATTAAATGGTCCACCCTGTATAAGCGAGCGGTCTCGCTGGCAGTCAGTTGTGAGTTAGTTGAGAGACTGTGCATGTCGCGTGCGACAGAGTTGAATTGAGTCAGTGTGCGAGCGAGAGAGCGACTGGGTTGTGTTGCGACATCAAGAGCAGTTCTTCAAGCGATTTGGTGACGACCTCTATGACGTGTAGCGAGTGCTACCGAGGGGCAACGATTATGGAGAACTCCTGTTCGACTCCCGAGTGAAGTGAACCGTGCGGCGTGAAGAGGCTGCGCCACGAAAGAAGTGAAGTGACGGAGATTTGACGTAGCTCACCTTAGTGAACTGACGTTCTTGAAGTGAGAACAGAGAGAAGTGAAAGTTGAAAAACCGGAAAAAATCATAATATTATCTACTCCAGCATTCGCCTTGCGAGATGATCGGTCCAATGGGAATAAAACCCAGGACCTCACACATGCGGGTCTTAGCCATCCCACTCGATGATTCTTACAGGAACCCTTAAGTCCATATTAACTCCAGAAAATAGTTTTCTTTCAGATAAAGGTAAGAACGATGAGGAAATCTCTGGGGATTTTAGAATGTAAGTAAAGTTTTTTTACATTATCGGATTTCTTAAAGATGTAAGGAATGTTTCCGGCGTTACCATTTGTTTCATTTTGTTATATCCGTTTACTCTTCTTTTTCGCTGAACCCAGGATGAGCTGTGAAGGAAGTAAAGGTAATGGTCTATAAAAGCTTATTCACTAGCAATCTTGTTGTGTTATACATACACAAAAGAGCTGTTGAAGGCTTTTTACCTCCTGTGGTTTTCACCGTAATTTCCAGAGCAAAACGAGAGAATACAACAGTAAAAACTACACATAGACCTACTGTGGAACAAAATCTGATTCTAGTTCTAGAGTAGGTCACAAAACTTTCCCGTACAACATATTAACTCCAAACAAGATATCTTTTCAATCTCTTCCTCTCTCGCTGCTGACAAATCTGAAAAGTTTCTCCCACCCGGAAACTCATGGCTGCAGAGTGGTTTGTCAGAAGCCATCTCTTACTTGAGAATCTTCTGTGTAACTTGTGAACTATCTGTCGAACACGCTTTCCAAACCTGGCTCTCGTTTCGACCGAGGTTCAAAATGGTGGTTTTAATCTATATCTATATTTTATGTGTGTATGTAGGCTAATATTACAAAGAAAAAACTATTTTAATAATTATTTTGAAAAGCCCAGGTCATGCTAACGGACATGGGGCTATAAAACACAATTTAATTTCATATAATAATAACCATAATAATATTCTACATTTTAAAACATTCTAGCAGCCAAACCAATGGAGAAAAAAATTGAGGCAGTATTTTTAACACTTAAATGATTTCAGTCAAATTATATAACATAAATTCAATAACAACCCACCTTAAAGCAACACGTGTATACAGCAATATATAAAAAGTGTATATTACAGTCATTGTACATGTTTATATTATTGTATACATGTAGTAATGTTATCTGAATGTACTACATAATATAATAATGTAGGAGCTGTGAGAATAATAGGTTAAAAGTTGCTAACAATGAGGTAACCTTGAGGCAAGAATGATAAGAAAGTGAATAATGCTACTAGCCATTCTTGGAGCAACAATTATGTAATTTATGTGATATTTTATAAAATAGTCAAACAACAACCAGAAAAAATCTTAAGTTAAATAAATGTAATCTATTGGATTAGGAATAACAAATCAGAGACTTGAAATACAGAAATTTACAAATTTAGGCGTTAGAAACCAAGCCAGTTGCTTGTAGACAGTGCTTATAACTGGACACGTTGCTTGAAGACAGTGTTCCTGACACGAGATGTGTCCTCGAGAAATTTAATATGTATTTTGTGTGAGACAAAAATAGTTTACGCGTTAAAAAGTGCAAGTAACTAATTAAAAGAATCTCACAGCTCTCTGTATCAGTGTTATTTAATAATCTGTGTAAGCCTACATTCTTCAGTCGCACCACAACCCTGCAAAGAGAAACATGTCTCTAACAATAATACTGACGCATCCGAGGCAAACATAAATATATAATATTTAAAGAAACAGTCAAATTACAAAGTTAATATTTTTAAACATTGGGGCGAAGGCCACCGGGTACAATACGTGGTTACAACTACTTAATGTTCGGCTCCTCAATAGTCGAAATATAATACATCTTCAAACTGACTTTCCATACGTAGTAAAAACAAAACTTCTTAAAAATATACTCCTTTTACATAAAGATCAAACAGTAATACTGTTTGCGTGTTTTGGGGTTTATCAGATTCTTCAGTTTATGTTTTATAAATTTTTGAAAAATATGCCATAATTGCAGCTTTTGTACGTGAAGTTTTCAAAATTATCTTTCATGCATTGGGTAGAGCATTTGTTTGTGCATATACCCGCAAACTTTCATCGACATATAACTTTAACTGGTAGAGAAATAAATTCGTGAATTCGTAAAAAACGAGTCGAAAATGAGGAATTAAGGCAAAAACGTTGAAAATTTACAATTTTGATATTTTATTCTCCCGTCAAATAAAATTCTACTTTCACTGCGAAATCAAGTAATACGCAAACAATTGCACAAGAACAATTTATGTCCAAAAATTTACACATTTTCCTCCATTAATTAGGCTATTAGAAATGCTTAAAATGCAGACGAATATCTTTTTGAGGGGTGTATACATATTTCCGGTCCCTCAAAGTACAAAAAACTTTTCCGGCACCCAAGATTATCACTTTTATCATTCTTGACTACTGAACTATAAATATCCCAATTTCCCAATCCATCACTGCCCCTCTAATTCCTTGTATCTACTTGCTATGCAGTGAGGCAGTATTTTTAGCACTTAAATGATTTTGGTCAAATTATATATTAAAAAATATAACAGCACGCCTTAAAGCAATATATATATATATATATATATATATATATATATATGTAACAACACATAAAAGTGTATATTACAGTCATTGTATACGTTTATATTATTGTATGATGTGTAATAATGTTATGCGCATGTATTACGTAATTTAATAATATAGGAGCTATGAGAATAATAGGTTAAAAGTTGCCAACAATGAGGTAACAATGAGGTAACCTTTAGGCAATAAAGAATTTGAAAGTTTAATGCTACTTGTGATTCTCGGAAGCATTAATGTACTTTTTATGACAGGTTATAAAATAGCCAATCAACAACCAGAATAAAGCTTAAGTGAAATGAAGGTATTCTATTGGACTAGGATTAGCCAATCAGAGACTTGAAATACAGAAATTTACAAATTTAGGCGGTAGAAATCGTCAGTTGCTTGTAGACAGCGTTCATAACTGGACGCGTTGCTAGCAGACAATGTTACTAACCAGACGCGAAATGCGTCCTCGAGAAATTTAATACGTATTCGTGTGAGATGAAAATAGATTACGTGTTAAAAAGTGCAAGTATTTAATAAAATAATCTCACAGCTCTCTATATCAGTGAAGTGTTATTTTAATCGTTTAAAGAATTAATAAATGGAGTGAAGTACAAATTATAACCTGTGTAAGCCTACATTCTTCAGCCGCACCACGCCTTGCAAAGAGATTCATGTCTCTAACAATAATACTGACGCAACCGAGGCAAACATGATATATAATATTTAAAGAAACAGTCAAATTACAAAGTTAATATTTTTAATTTTTTTGGGAGGGGACGAAAGCTACGGGGTACCATATGTGCGATTTGAAACGGCAACTCTAGGCCGAGCCCAAGAACTGTAATTATAGATAATTTATTAATTAACTTTTATTGATGGTAAATCGTACTATGTAAATATCTTTTTCTCATACTGCTTGTATATTTTAAGAAGGGTGATTTAACGCTATGTATCTATCTATGTTACTAATATTAGTAGAGTTATAAATGGTTTAATGTAAATAATTTAAGCGCTATGTTAAAATACTGTCCACGACGAAATGTTTTAGCTACAGGAATAGTGCTTTCGAAGGCAGAAAACCTAGTTTATGACATGTCTTTGGGTCGCTGTGCCATTATTCCTACAGCGAGGGTGTAGCGTCTTTGTCCCTTTATTTGATAATTCGCCGTGACCAAGTGAGCGAGACAGATAGCCTAACGGTAAATGTAGGAAAAGCCGCGATTTATATTAAACTTGGACCAATGAGATCCCTGGAAGTTTATTCGAAATAGTTAGACGCGTCGGGTGGCGCTAAAAATGGACCAATAGGAAAGGAAGCAGCCCCAGAAGCCTGCGACTATAAATGGATCCGTTTGGAGAAAATTCGGGACAGTTTTTGTCAGGCAGTTTGTCATGGAGTTTTAGCATTGCAGTTAGGCAGTTTTATCAGACAGTTTTGTCAAGACAGTTGTTGTCATGTGTGGTCAGGGAGAGATGCTGTAGGATGTGTGAGATATCGCGCCAAAAAGGGGAATCAAGACAGTTTTAGAAACACACCTAAGATCCGCCACTCGTAAAGAGATAATAAGCATATTTAAACTTCATGTCATATCCGCGCCGTAGTTTAACAGCAGTGGACAGTATTTTACAGCGACAATACCAGTTTTGTATACTACGAGTGTTAATTGAATAAAAAGAAACGGCAGTGTCATCTTTTCATAAACAAAGCAAGTCTATGTCTTCCTATATCACCACCCGAGATCTACGTTTTCCTTTACCGAGGATAAGTCCATGCTCCTATATAGTTTAAAGAAAACTACTGCAGCTAGCCGAGGATAAAATTGAAGAGAACCAACACACGGCGAACTTCTGGAACCAACGGGAGAAGCATCAAGGTAAGACAAAAGCAACGGACGAAGGAGGTGACCGCCGCAGGTTGCAACAGCTTCAAGTTCGGCTCCCCAACAGTCGAAATATAATACATATTCAAACTGACTTTCGATACGTAGCAGCAAACCTTCTTCAAATTGGCTCCCAAAACGTGGGGCAAATAACAATACAGCAAACATATCTAATACAGCGGTCCTCGTTTGCTCCTCCTTCCTGTTGTCGTCCACTCCGTTATGCTTTTGTAGAATCTTTCATCTTCCATTGCTTTAATAGCTTATAACATTCTAATTACTTTGTTGAATAAAGTCTTAAATTGAATTTTGAACATTCATATTTTCTTTTTCAATCTCATTTCTGTTTTCTTCCTTTTTAACTGATAGTTCAGTGTCCACACATAGGTTATAATACTTCTAAGTATTGTTGTAAAAACCATAGTTTAAGTTTCTTTTAAAACAGTTTTATTTCATAAGATGCTATTCAAAGTAGATATAGCATACTTTCTGGGTTTATCTTTGATCTTATTTCGCTTTCTTGTTTCCCATCTTGTGTAAACTTTCCTCCCAGGTATTTATATTTCCCTGTGTGTTTAATTATCCCCATTTCGTCTTCCATACCATCTCCAATGGCCATATGTTTGTTTTTATTCCTATTTAATTTTAGGTCCCATTTGTTGTATTCTGGAATTAATTTCCTTGTAAGATTTCTACGTCTTCATATTCTTGGGCCAGAATTAACTGACCATCCGCAAATTGCAGGGAATATATTGAGTCACGATATAATAATAATAATAATAATAATAATAATAATAATAATAATAATAATAATAATAATAATAACCCCGATGAGCTACAGCTCATGAAGTGCCTTAAGCAATTGCCGGCCTCACGCCCACATATGTACGGCAGAGATGGGCGATCATATAACAGATACGGGGAGGTGATGTGGTCAGCATCACGAATCCCCTAGCCAGAATGTTGATCTCCGAGGCCAGGTCTGCCTGTCTACCGTAGCTCTTCTTACGATGCTCCCGGTACTAAACCCGAGACTTAAAAGCTACACCACCATAGGTGGGATAGAACCCGGGCGCATTCCGTGGCCGGGTACCAGAGCTTCACGTTCTAGCCCAAGCGCCAAGGCGAAAATGCTAAATAGGATTTACAAAGCGTTTTTAATTCAATACAAACATATTGGAGGTATAGAAGGACATACTTGTGAAGTAGGCCTTGACTTTAGTCGAGAATGGCATGGAGTATAAAATAGTTATTGTTACTATAATGAATATGCATGTAAAAAGACAAATTCACCACGGATATTTCATTCCAAAGAATATGAATATTCATATGGCCAAGATTTAGCACTTAATACATAGCAAAAAAAAAAAAAAGGATGGAATTCATTTAAAACGCTGTGACTATGATACGAATGTATTACTAGTGTCAAAATATTTTAGTAACCCTCATATAAGAAAGTGCTGGTCATTTCCTTTTACTTATGTTGCAATGAAGTTCGTTAAAGGGATATGCTAAATAATTGTATAAAGAGGGAAGATTGCTGACAAAGTTTTATTCTATGTTTAACAACAGAGGAGATTATTTTTCTTTTCCAAAGAGGTTAACTTGGTGACTTGGAAGTGCAGAATCTTAATATTCATCAGCTTCAACTCCATTTTCTTTTATGTGGTTAATTTTTTATGAATTATGTGAAACTACGTAGATATACATTATTAAATAACTATGGGACCAAAAAGTATATACACTCTACTCCATTTATGTCGCCACCCAGGCGACATTCTATGGCCTTGACAGGTGGAGTGTGTCACTGTGGTTGACTCAGGAGAATGGCTTTGTCCTTGAACCGCAAACTTGCAGTAGACTACAGAGCTTCTTGCCTTCGATGCAAATAGTGCAACAGCAGCAGTTCAGAAGTATTGTCAATAAGCGCAGTATCACACGTGTACGGTAATAATTATATTGTTTTACATCTATGCAGATTTTACATGTTTGCTTACTGAAAGTATGATCATAAACGTGCTGTTTGATACGGTAATATAATGCACGTTTTACTGATCCTATTTCGCGTAATATTTATTGCTCCGGGAAAGAAAGGATAAGTACCTTTGGTACAGGACGTAAAACAATAGAACGAGAGGGAAAGAACAATACAGCGCGGACTCAAGTTCGCTTAAGTCAACCACAAGGTCATAGCTAAACTCCTGAGTCAAACACAGTACATATAGTAAAGAAGAGATATGTTGTTTACCTTTTTGCGCATGCAGTGGCGTTCTGTTTTACTTCCACAGCTCTAGATTATTCGCGAATAAATACATAACTTTGAGCAACAGCATTACTCGTTGTCACTTATAATAACCATGTTTAAATAAATAAATATAACCCTGTTTTGTAATATATCCACTAAAATATTTTAATGCAACGTGATCTAAGCCTCAAATACATTATAGTTTTTACTCTCAAAGAGGACACATTTACTGGACACTGTTTTAACCCTCCGCTACAACCGCGATCATTTTACCTCCGTTACACGCGTGCGGACCATGAGTCTACATTGCATTTTATACCAGCTTAATGAACAGTTTTAATGTTATGGTTAGAAAATATAATATATTTGAACCTGAATAATTTAAATACAGCACTGAATTCGCTTGGAGCATCAATGGTGTAAGTAAATAATTTTAAGTCACAATTTATCCTTAAACCATTAAGAACGTTGACTATAATCACTGAAATTAACGTCCATTCTGTTTTTTCGCTGCTTTTATGGATGCATATTAATCAACAGTTATTTTCAGAAAAATAGTTCAGAAAATGTTTCAGAGAAATGGTTCTTTACTGCATCACTGTCAATTTCGGCAAACCATTCACTGTGGTTGCTATTTTCACTGCACTCACTGCACAGATATGCTGTGACATGTTCCAGGCACACAGATTTAGTGCTAAAATTGCAAAGAAATCTTGTTGGTCTGTTTTTATTCCTATCGCAGAAGTTGCATCTTCCTCGAATTCAAATTTCGGTAATCCAAAAATTTCCGTAATACGGTTCTAGATGTTCGTTGGAGTATTTATCTGATTGACTTTTATTGTAAAATAATCATGCAACAATTCCTTGGCAAGAACTCTTAGATAGTCTTTTCTGGGAATACTTGGGTTTGAATTGCTCTTGTAAATTACATATCCATTGATTGCAGCAATATTCAGAAGAGAGGAAAAAATTATAAATGGCCATCTTCTGGTAATTCTTGTCACAGAGTAAGCACATTTCATACCATCAACTTTATCCACACCAGAATTGGTATCGTTATAAAAAGTTATGATATCTGGCTTGGACTTTTCCAAATTACTGTCAATACCATCATCATTATCATCATATAAAGTAGACAGTGCCAGAACGACCTTGTCTTTCTTATGCTTGTATGAAACAAGTGGCATACTTTTCCCAAATGCAAAAATTCTGGATTCCAGAGGACAATTCTTTCTTACTGTCATAAATGGAGAAAAGTCGTTCACAATGAAGATTACGTTTGGAGACATTCCCAGAAAATTCGAGATATACATTTCGTTTGTGATGAAAATATCTTAAACATATGATATTTTAATCAATATCGTCAAAGCCATTTTTGAGAAAATTAAAATTTTCGAAAAATGTTCCATGTAAAGGATAATCTGGGGTGGGGGGATTTTCTTGAAAACCTTCGTGTGGCATCTCTGGAAGATACTGAACCTAAATACTAAGTTTGGTGTTTATCTAACTGTTTGTTTCTGAGTTATGCTGTTCGCAGACACACACACGGACATGTTTCCAAAAATGTTTTTTTGGATTCAAGGGTCTAAAAACATGTATTTCCGGTGAAACCTCGGTATCGATCTTTTGGGTGAAATACAATACTTCCCCTACTTACTGTACGTAGTAGGGAAGGTAAAAAAATCTGATGTGTTACACTCACATGACTTTCTCTACCCTTGTACAAAGTATTTTTACAAAGGCTTATTCTCCATATGCTTCATGTTAATTAAGATATTGATATGTCAATGGTATTGCTAATTTTCTTGTAGATGCAAGGGGAATATGGTAGGTTTTAAGCGATAGTCAAATGTTTTATGAGCTGGTTGCTATGTGGCGTATACCATTCTCTTTGCATGTCCAGGACATAAAAAAATTAAAAACGAATTTGAGAAAAAGTATAAGTATTGGAAAATTTAAGGGAATAACAAGCAATATCTCGAAAATAGTTCACTCAACAAAAAAAATGCATATGACATAAATTGTGTATTTTAACGCGATCTACATTTTTTGTGTAGTAAAATTTTGCCTATCTCTTATGAGATACTTTTGGAGACACTCCCAGAAAATTCGAGATATACATTTCATTTGTCATGAAAATATCTTAAACATATGATATTTTAATCAAAATCGTTAGACCCCTTTTTGAGAAAATTAAAATTTTCGAAAAATATTCGATGTAAAGGTTAACCTGAGGTGAGAGGATTTTCTTGAAAACCTTCGTGTCGCATCTCTGGAAGATACTGAACCTAAATACTAAGTTTGGCGTTTATCCGACTGTTCGTTTCTGAGTTATGGTGTTCACAGACACACACGGACACGTTTCCAAAAATGCTTTTTTTTTGGATTCAGGGGGTCTCAAAACATGTATTTCCAGTGAAATCTCGTTATCGAATTTTTGGGTGGAATACAATACTTCCCCAAGTAAATCAGAATAAATAAAGCTTCTTTCAGTACCTAATCAATGTCGGCCAATGACAAGGTTCACAATTGTATGATATTTAGGGTAAATAAAGAAATAAACAACTTTTCTAAAAGCACCTGCACCTCAGAATTCACTGTATCAGACAATAATGACCTTCTCCAATTATTGCCAGCGATTCGTTAAGGTTCGAAGGTAAGGTAGAAAAAGCCGCTGACGCAAAGCTTTAATCTCTAATTCATTCTTGACGTAAAGTTACCACCGCGGACTCACGTTCCTCAGTGCGTGTAACGGAGGGTTAATAATCTGTCTATGTGAAAGCTGCGTGGAATTTCCCTGGAAATATCTTTAAATGCAAATTGATTTTCCATATACCCACAATTCTTCCCCGATGCACCTCCGAAGTATTTGCATACATCGCGTGAGCTACAATTAACAAACATCACTGCTTGGTCTAACAACAATGGTAGAACGCTCCAGACACAGCCCTCCCTTCTATGTACGCTTTCGCTGAGAAAGTTGGTAAAATTCCTCTCGAAGGTGAACGGCATAAGTGAATGCGCGTGTCAATGGTTTAAAACTAAGCTTACTACAACTACCAAAAAATTACTCGACCTTCCGACGAGGATTCTTCTACCACCAACGAGCAACGTATAGGCCTTACAGAATTTAGAGAAGGGGGAGGTTAAGGAATTCGGACGTTCCGTCGATGTTTCACGTTCTTTTGTGTGATGAATATTAGGATATTTGTATGTGTTATGAGGAATAGCCGGGCTGTATAAACTTTTAATTATAAGGTTAAGGGGGATATCATTGTACAATAATTTCATAAAAAACGAGGAAGCAAATGAAATTATGAAATCGTCTTTAGAATTTAAAAGGTCAACTGTATAGTGTTGGGTAAGACAGAGAGAATATATGTATACGCGCGTTTGCATATGTGTTTGTGTTCAAGATTAAGGACGTATAACGGAGGGGCCACCGGAATCGGGGCAGAACGTGGCCTCTGGAAAGGGAGAATGCAACCAGATCCGGATGCCGATGGGCGCAAGCATGAGCGGGGTCCCTAACGTTTCGAGATAAAACTGCGCCGGCCACTCCCCATTAGCCACCAACGGAGAGGTACCGCAGCGACGCCAGAGAAGAAATCTTTACAGAGCAAAAGCCACCACACAGCTGCAAACCGTCTAACACCGTCGCCTGGTCCTACAACCCTGTAACAAATGACAAGGAAGATGATAAGTATAGGAAATGAGGAAGGAAAGTCGTGGCAGAAGATGAACCACCCCATCATTCATCTGACGACCCGGGAAAACCACGAAAACCGCATGGACCAGAGTGGGCGGTCGCCAGGGATCGATTCCGGGACCTCCCAAATGCGGGCCGAAGGTGTTACCGCCTGACCCATCCTGCTCGGTTGTGTGTTTTTTGTGTGATTATAAGCAAATTTGGATAAGTTCTTCAACACTGAAACGCACGTAGGCTATAGTACAATTAATTTTAACTCCTGAATGACTAAAAGGATTTAAGATGTCTGTATATTCCAATACGAATATTTTCCAGGGCTTTGACTATAGAAACAACCAATGTCATTAAACTCGTTGAACTGTAACATCTATGATTCCTTCACTTCGTTATTTCCTCCCGGGGGGGGCGATGTTAGCCACAAAAGATCTAGCGTAACCCTATATCCTATGTTTATGGAGCTCTCGTGTTTATTATTCTACATCTGGGACATGCTTGCTGAGCGAAGGTCTACCAGAACAAGAGCCGGAGCCCAAGTCCCCCTCCTAAACCCAGGGTCCAGCACCAACCCAGTGGCTCTCCAGACCGTGGGGGTTTCCATGAGGCCAATACCTTGTTTCTGCTTACGCGGAGATGGAAGCGGATCCGCCACTTACGCGTGTCATCCCCTAAGGACGACTACCGATAACCTCGATGGGGCCGACAGCAATCTACCATGCCGTCTACCGGCTCTCCAGGACGGTACCGGAGAACATTGAGGCATCTCACAACTCCGGCTGCATGGAAGACAATACAGAGTACCCAATCCCGATAGAATGCATTATGCAAACTCGAACATCATAGTTAGAACTTCATAATTGCTCAAATTTATCCTTCTAAAATTTCCAAATTCAAGCTACTATAACTCTAAGCCTTTAAATGTAATTATTTATATCCTGCTGTATTTTGATCTTAAAAAACTTTAATTTCATATTGATAAGTAAACACGTTCTTATTTTTCTTTAAGGGAAGAAATTTCTGTTTTTACAAGTGTAGGCGGTAATGATAAATTAAGAAATATAATTGTATTATATATGATAAGATTCCGTAATTTAAACACAATGAAACTTATATTTCACTGTAGTGGTGACTGATAAGAATTCGTCTAAAATAATTAAAGAAGTAAATTACTTTACGTCCTCATGGTCGCTCTAGCAAGTTTATTTGAACTCAAGGTCAAGCAAGACGGTGTAAGGTTAAATAATGAGAATGCTTAGTAAGCAGTATGCGGTTCTTGGTATTTCCTCACAGATTCATAGAGCGTTGGTGATCAATGTTCATCAACCAGTAAATCGCTGCTTTATTTAGTTTTTGAGTTATAAATACGAACACCCAAACATAACCACTTTACCAACATTACCAACTTCTCCTTATGGCAAGGACTATTCTCAATCTAACATTCTACCTTTGTAAACATCCGGAAACGCTTAAAATATTTAAAAGCTGTAGATAGATTTTTGTGAGTAATATAAAAACAATTAGTATATGCTGTAATGAAATGCCCTCTTTTATCTAAAAAAAATTGATGTGTTACACTCACATGAGTTTCTCTACTCTTGTACAAACCATTTTTACAAAAGCTTATTCTCCATCTACTTCATGTTAATCGAGTTAAACATTTGCAGACTCTATCTTATTGCTAATTTTATTGTAGATGTAAGGGGAATATGTATTTACAAGGGCAGTATCGAAATACAGTAGCCTTTAAGCACATACATATCTCTTAATACCTGGTTGCTAGGTGCAGCACTATTCCCTTTACCACAGATTAATACTCTTTGCATATCCAAGACAAAAAAAAGAATAACGAATTCACATTCGAGAAAAAAGTATAAGTTTTGGAAAGTTTAAGGGAATAACAAATGGTCCACTCAACAAAAACAAAAAATGTATATGACATAAATTGTGTATTTCAACGCGATCTAAATTTTTTGTGTAGTAAAATTTTGTCTATCTCTTATGGTTTACTAGTTATGCAAAAGTCGTTCACAATGAAGAATACTTATGGAAACATTCCCAGAAAATTCAAGATATATATTTTATTTGTCATGAAAGTACCTTAAATATATGATATTTTAATCAAAATCGTTAGAGCCATTTTTGAGAAAATTAAAATTTTCGAAAAATGTTCCATGTAAAGGGTACTCTGGGGTGGGGGATTTTCTTGAAAACCTTCGTGTCGCATATCTGGAAGATATTGAACCTAAATACCAAGTTTGGTGTTTATTCGCCTGTTCATTTCTGAGTTATGCTGTTCACAGACAGAAACACAGACAGACAGACACACAGACACACAAACACACACAAGGACGTGCTTCCAAAAATGCTTTTTTTTGGATTCAGCAGATCTCAAAACATGTATTTCCGGTGAAATCTCGGTATCGAATTTTTGGGTGGAATACAATACTTGCCCTACTTACTATACGTAGTAGAGAAAGTAAGAATGAGATTTGGTAATATATATTGAAATAAGGGGTTCTGGAGCTATGCGCACATAAAATGCGACAAAATGAATTAATAGGATACATTTATTGTTCTATAACGTAACAACAGTTGGGTTTTAGATGCTGCTATTTAATAAACATGTTTCCTTAGCACCCCTTATTAATAGAAAACATTGCAACGGAAACAAAAAAACAAGGTTTTCTGCTGTTCGATTTCACATTGTATACATAGTGTTTTCTCCTATCATACATAATGCGTCAATTCCTTTTTCCAGTTTTCTGTTACCTTTTATGAAGAATAATCCATCTTCTTTGCATATTTGTATAAGTTTCGAGCTGACATATACCCATTTTGAGTAAAATTATTAATCAAGGCTTGAAATCTTTAATTTTGGGGGAAGAGAGGCATTTTAAAAAGAAAAAAAAGTAAAGGTCGACTTCTCAACGGGCTGTTAAACGCAGAACAAAGCGTGAACGTTCGCGTGAGTTGGAAAGTTTGCTTTTACAAAAGCTCACAGCACAGGAAACTTTTGTCAACAGAGTTAAAGGCATCGTTAAAGAGAGTGCTGTTAAGATATCGCATACAGCGTTGCACGAAAAGAAGAGGAAGAGAGAGAGAGAGAGAGAGAGAGAAATTTCTAGTCATTTAGAAACACATTTACCAATACATAATTTATTATGTTGGTATACAGGATCTTTAAAAGTTAGTAAAATATGAGTTTGTGTTTGACGACAAACTTCATAGAAAAATCCAACTACACGTCAAAATTTAGATATAAAGTATATCTGTACGAGATAGCTTCGCCCACTATGATCATGGATTTTTCTGATTTTTTCTTGGTTGACAGGGCGAATGCTGTGTTGGTATATTCTACCACAGATTTCGTCTCTCCCCCATTTCCTCTCTTTCATTTCTCTTTCCTGTTTCAGTTTGACTCCAGAGCTGTGGTTCCGTCGATTTCGGGCAGATGGTGCAGAAGCTTGCGATTTGGAAATCTTCCAAGCCCTGCTAAAGGGAAACCTGACGAGCCTCCGCACTGGAGGGACGTCTCGAGCGACTCTCCCGTGGCTGAGTTGTCAAGTCTTGAACTATTGTGGCGTTTATGTGTGTGTATTGTCACGCCAGACACATTATTGCGTCGTTGGCGACAGTTGTTGGGGTAATTCTTTCGGCTGGGGTTTTAAAGGTTCGTTTGGCGTGAAAACTCGCCACTGTATAGCTAGTGATCCTTATCTAGCGGTGCAGAGTGGGGGAAGTGAGCGTTATTCCTTTGTGTGTTGTGCGTAGCATGACTTCTGGTCGAGTGTCTGGAAGGTCTAGATGAATTGTGTGAATGTAACCGCGTGTGGGTTTCTTTTTTTTTATATTTTGTGTGAGATGTAGGGACACCGTGTTATGCTGAATAAACCTCAGGTAATGTGATTAATGTGAAATTCTGTGTATTTTTGTGATAACTATCCCACGCCTGCCCAGGAATGTGTTGTTAAAGTTCTGGTCCTCTTTCTACCTCTGATGCTATACCTCCCAATGCATATGCTGGGGTAACTAAACTTTAATATCTAGCTGAAAACTTTTTGGCCTCACTCCAGTATATAACACTATAAGGGAACTCTGCGCGTCTCTGTCGCCAGCCTCTCTCTGCAATCCACATGTCTCCTGTGCTTCTCTCACCTCATCCGTTCTTCCTGAGAACTACCAGGATAGAAGTTCCATTAGGGGTCTAGGGGCTAGGTGTCCTCTCCGTTATCTAGCTGTATTCCTATATCAGTGTTCTGGATTTTAACATACGAGATAGACAAAAATTGTTATGTGTTACATTCACGTGATTTTCTCTAACCACTATCGTTTATTCTTATTCCTTCCACAAACCATTATTGCAAAGATTTTTTTCATATTAAGCGAGATAAACCCTTGCAAAAATAGTTTCGTTACGCATTCCTTCCCCAGGTACAAGAAAAATAGAGGAAACAATGAATAGTCTGATACTAAAAGCTCCACTATGGGCTTGAAATTCTGTACTCTTTCGATGCCATCGCTATAAACAAATGAATATCGAAGGTCTTTTAAAAATGAAGTATAAAAAATTAAAATAAATAATAACGGATGTCTCGTAAATGGCTAACGCCACGAAAAGGTTGTATAAAATAATTTATGTGAATAAAAAATGTCTACATTATTGTGTAGTACATTTTTCTCTATCGCTTATGGTTTATACAACGTTCCTGTCAAATAAAGAGAACCTTAGAGGCTGTTCCTAAAAATTAAACATAAAAAATTTTATGTAAATTATTAAAAACAGGCTTTAGATCGGCTTATGAAAAACTCATAATATCCAAAATGTTTGCTTCTTCTTTGGAAGACGCTACATATAAATACGTAATTTAGTATTTATTTTTAATATATGCTATTCACAGAAACATACACACATACAGCTTTTTCTAAAATGTATTTACGGGGAAAAAACGGTGTATTTTCAATGAAATATTTGTATCAAAATTTTTGTTGAATGCAATGATTGCTCTACTTATAGCTAAGTAGTAGAGAAATTAGAAATACCTTAAATTGGTAGTTATAAATTCGGAAAGATTTAACAAAGCATTTGGTACAACAAACATTTTATATTAGAAAATATGAATTATAAATAAAAATACTAGTATCTTCAATACGTTCCAATATAACTCATTAAAATTTTGCACCTTACATTTATTTTTTATTCCGAATGCATGGTAAAATTTCTAAGTTAATCAAAAGGAAATCAGGATGTTTAATTTTTTATTTCTCTACTACGTATAACAAGTAGGGGAAGCATTGCATTTCGCTGAAAATTCGAAATCGACATTTTATTGAAAGTGCATGTTTTAAGACCTCTTGAACAAAAAAGACATTTAGTGAAAGTTCTGAGTATGTGTGTGTCTTTGGATAATATAACTCAAAAACAAACAGTTGGATAAATACAAAACTTGGCACATAAGTTCATATTCTCCAAAGACGTGACACAAAGATTTTCAAGAAAATTCTCCCGCCTCAAACTACACTTAACATGGAATGTTTTTGAAAATTTTTTGTTTTCTCAAAAATGGCTCTAACGATTTTGAATAAAATATTATTTATTAAAGATTTTTACATGACCAATTGTATACCTTCAATTTTTTGAGAATAGCCTGCAAGTCTTCTTCATTCAGAATGAATTTTATATATTCTTGTGTAACTGGTAAACGTTAAACAATAGGCGAAAAAGATACAAAAAAGTAGATATTTTTAAAACACACAATTGATTTGAAATAACATTTTCTAATAACGGCTGTTTCCAAGATATCCGTTATTAGTCATCTTTTTAAGTCCATTGGACATTCGTCGAGATTGCATGCAGAGCATGGAATTTTAAGGCCAGTGCATAGCGTCTAGTTCTTAAACATTGACTATCCCTACTGTCTTTGTATATACCAAAGTCTGTAATGCAGCTGTTTCCCTAAAAGTTTATCTCGATTAAAATCAAAATAAACCTTCGAAAGAATAACTTGTATACTCACAAATAAGTGTTGGAGCGTAGATAAAGCTGTGTGCATGTGCCATCAGATTTTTAGTTTTTACTTTCTCTACTACGTATAGTAAGTAGGGGAAGTATTGTATTTCACCCAAAAATTCGATACCGAGATTTCATCGGAAATACATGTTTTGAGACCCCCTGAATCCAAAAAAAGCATTTTTGGAAACATGTCTGTGTGTCTGTCTGTCTGTGTGTCTGTGTGTCTGTCTGTCTGTGTATCTGTGTGTCTGTCTGTGAACAGCATAACTCAGAAACGAACAGTCGGATAAACACCAAACTTGGTATTTAGTTTCAGTATCCTCCAGAGATGCGACACGAAGGTTTTCAAGAAAATCCCCCACCCCAGATTACCCTTTACATGGAACATTTTTCGAAAATTTTAATTTTCTCAAAATTGCTCAAACGATTTTGATTAAAATATCATATGTTTAAGATATTTTTATGAAAAATAAAATGTATATCTTGAATTTTCTGAGAATGTCTCCAAAAGTATTCTTCATTGTGAACGACTTTTGCATAACTGATAAACCATAACAGATAGACAAAATTTTACTAAACAAAAAATGTATATTGCTTTAAAATACACAATTTATGTCATATATTTGTTTTGTTGAGTGAACCATTTTCGAAATATTGCTTGTTATTCCCTTAAGTTTTTCAATACCTTTTTTTCTCAAATGGGAATTCGTTATTCATTTTTTTGTCTTGCATATGCAAAGAGTATTAATCTGAGGCAAACAGAATGGTGCTGCACATAGCAACCAGCTATTAAGAGATATGTCTGTGCTTATATTGCCCTTGCAAATACAAAACAAGGGGAACATATTAGGCCTTAAGCGATGGTTAAATATTTTTCGAAATGGTCGCTATGTGTAAAATGTAATTGTCTTTGCATGTCAAAAGATCGTTTATGCAAATGTTTATCTCGATTAATATGAAATAGATGGAGAATAAGAGTTTGTAAAAATAGTTTGTACAATAGTAGAGAAAGTCATGTCAGTGTAACACATCAGATTTTTTAAAGTTGCAGTGCCTTAAATATACAGTGATTGCAGTGGAGTTACTTGGATATGTTACTTCATATGTTACTGAACCTGATGAAAAATACTTCTTTAAGAGGGAGCTTGAAATAAATGGAACTATATATTCTGAAAATTATTAGAACTCATTTGTGAGTTATTTGGATATAGTTGCATTAGAATTTTAGATGAAGGAAGGTTTTCTGTTTTAATCTTAATTTATCTGTAAAATAACTAATTCATAATTAGGTGATATCTCTCGGGTGTTACACTGTATGGTCAGGAATGCAAGGTGGAATAAATTTCTGCGCAAAGGCATCTACTTTCGTATTTCATAACTACACTCATCGATTTACAATGCATGGAACGGTCAGCAGCGACCAATTATTATATGAACAGGGTCCCCGATTTTCAATAGAGCGAGGATGGACGTAATGCACGTTACGCAGAAATTGAACCTCCCCTACCCGCTCTTTTTTTTCTCCTGATATCGGTCGATGGCACTGGATAATTTTTTTGCCTGTTCGGGATTGTGTGACATTAGCCAGGAGTGCATGATGAAGCACTAGTTCGGGGAGGTTAAGCATCCCTCACATTGTGTTCTGCGCTGGCTTTGCTATCTCCATGGTTTCCTTCTCCTTTTGTATTCTATGGCTGAAATTAGCATTAAAAAAGAGGCTATATGTTCTTAGAAATTAAAGCAGCCCAGATATAGCCTTTAAGCATGTAGCTACGAATCCTCAGTTCAAATCCCTTCTTATTACATTCTCTACCACGTAACTAAAATTTCGATATCGAGATTTCACGTGAAACACATGTTTTGAGACCCTCTGTATCCAACTAAAGCATTTTTAGAAAAATTTCCGCGTGTATGTATGTGTCCTTAAGTCTGTTAATAGCATAACTCAAAAACGAAAAGTCGGTTTAGTATCTTCCAAACATACACACGAAGATTTTCAATAAAAATTCTCCACATTAAACTACGCTTTACATGGAACATTTTTCGAAATTGCTCAATTTGCAAAAATAACTTTTAACGATGTTATTAAAATAACACATATGAAAGACATTTGCATGACAAATAACATGTATATCTTGAATTTTCTGGGAATGGCCTACAAAGTCCTCTTCATTCGGAATTTTGTATAATCTTGTATAACTGGAAAACATTAAGCGATAGACGAAAACCACTAAACACGAAATGTATGTCAAACCCACAATTTATTTCAATTTTTTGTGGCCTAAATCATTTCCGAGATAACCGTTATTAAAAGTTCGAATTGTTCATTTCTTGTCCGTTTTTTAGAGTGCTGTCAACATTCAGTTGTTTCTCGCGATTGTATGGAAACAGTATGGTATATCAAGGCCAGCATATAGCGTCCGGATCTTAAACATTTGACTATCGTTGTTCCCTTTGTATCTATAACGAGATGTTTAATGTAGCTATTTATGCAAAAATTTATTTGGATTAAAATATAGTAGATAGAAAAATAAGCCTTAGTAACAATAGTTTGTATGCCCACTAATAAATGATGCAGGGTAGAGAAAGTCACGTGAATGTATCAAATCAGATTTCGTCTATGTATTCGCTCTTTGACCGCCTTTTGTTTTGTAAACTACTGAGTAGCAAATATTTTCTTATTCAAGCTATCTCTTCATCAACTCTTCTTTTTTTAATCGGATTAATTCCTTCATGCAATAAAATATTACGAAATTTAATTATCAACAATTTTTAGCAGTATGAATATACAGCCCTAAGTAGGAATAAAATATTGAAGTAGAACAGAAAAATGCTAAATAGTTGAATATTGTTTTCCTTAAAATAAAGCAATTTTAATTTAAGGAATTAAAACAATGAATTAAGTAATCTACAATGATATTATAAAAGTAACGGAATGTTAAGTATGTGTCGGTATGTAGGTTAATTACTAAATCGATTTTGATAATTCTTCCACCATTGAAAATCGAATAAATTGAGTTTTATTTATGGACGCTCTTTAACTACTATGGTCCTTAGCGCATCCCATTTTATATTAGACGTGAAATACCGGACATTTTGCTCAGGGGCATCTTTGTCAAGCTGAGATTCCTTTAGGTGCCGTAAATCTACGACACGGGACCACCGGTTTTACTTCCCTTCCTAAGGAAACCATGCTAAGGGTTTTTTCGCTCGAAAAAATCCATCACCCTACGCCAGGTTTGAAATCGTGACCTCAGGTATCCCTAAACCACGGAGGACAACCATTCTTGTGACTTTGCCCATTTTTTTAATTTCCTTTTTTTCAGTTTTCACTGTTAGTGTCTTATTTTTATGCAGTTCAACTTCACTGAGCGTTCACTTCACTCAGGTGAACTAGCTCAATTCTCCGTTCCTTCACTTGCTTCGTAGGTACGCTCCTCACACCGAACAGTCCACTTCACTCGGGAGTCGAACACAAGAGCTCCACAATCCGTCGCTCCGCAGTAACATTCGATACTCGTCACAACAGCCGCTACGTCTGGGTCGGTGAAAATCTCTTAATGTCGCATCAGAGATGCGCTCGTTAACACTTGGCGTTACAGACAGTGGTCCTCCAGTGGCTTCGAGTCTACGAAGAAATTCGAATGGTTACGATGCAAGTCTTCCTTCCTCCTCCTGGACCGTAGCATTGCGGACATTTTTCTGCTATTGCTAGCAAGGTGAGTTTTTAATGTGTGTGAATTAAGTGAAGAGTTATCTTCATAATGGGTGAAACAAAACAGCCACGCTACGTCCTCCAACAACGAAGCACATTACCTTTGCCTCACGATTGCTGCTTTTCTCCTCCTAGTTGTTTTTTTATACTTTGCCACGGCTGCTCAAGGATGAGATTCTAATCACTGGGTATTCATGAGTGTATGTAATAGAAACACGAACGCTTTCTTGGAACCCTTTTATTCACCATTAAAATAAAATTTAAGATTTACCGTTCGCTTTTAAATTCTTACGATGTTACTGTGTCTACTGTGTCCAAGACCGAAGATTATCAATTACAGCTGAACGTTCGATCCTCTTGCAAGTTCACAGACAGAGAATGTTGTTCCGACTCCAAGAGGGCCCCAGCGAGAGTGTGTGCTCACCACACGAGCGTCCCAGCGAGAATGTTCTCACCACACGCGCGATACAAGGAAAAGACTCCTAATTTCCCCTCGCTCCCCTTAAAATTTCGCCCCAAAACTGAGTGTCATAAAGCTTCTAGTGACCTTCACTTCCTGGTCAGTGCATCTGCACCCATTATTTCCAGGAGAAACTGGCTTCAGAGGTTTTACCCTTTATACCTGGGGCTGGTCACTAATTAGCTAAGCTGTGCCTGTCTGGCCTTTCTGTCACTTATAACAGTAAACAACTTTCCCAATGCTTCTCCTTTTAATGCATGTACTGATTTTAAGTATTTTATTATTTATTTTATTTCGCTATCCTTCCCAGATTATTACGATAATTATTGACTTTATAATTTCGGCTTCGTCTCCTTCAGTGTGGAAAAACATATAACTATAATAAGAATTTGCGGCAACACGTTCTTAAGTCGCATCCCGAAAAATTAGGTGCCATTGCACCTCTCCTAAAAAGTAAACATTCGTACGCCTATAGGTGGAATATTTGCAACAAGAATTTCCATAAATGAACACCTACTTTTGCCCAAAGCCGGAGATATGTAAAAGATCAGAAAAATGAGCCGCAAAGAAGACTCTTTTCTACAAAAAAGAACAGAACCTTCCATCGTATTCCTCTTGCAACACCACATATTGGGGGCTTAGAACATCCCAGTTTCCTTGTTGCAAGAGAGGGAGAGAGAGAGAGAGAGAGCAGCTTCTAGTTCCGAATAATTATCAAATCAAGCCAAAGCAGAATTATGTGCTTATAGAGTAATCTGTGTATTTTTGTATTTTTATTTCTGTAAATAATATTTCTTTCACTGAACCATTTTTCTCAAGCTTATAAAAGACCGAAGCTGAATTCATATAACTGAATATAAATCAATAATTTGAAACTCACAGGAAGATATTCGTACGATTAGTTGCTTGTGTCAATAAGTAGCCGCAAGAGAGAAATGCAGCATTAAGTGGTAGTGTAAACTTTAATTTTTGTAGTCTAAGGCACTTACAGTAATTGAGAGTGGCTGTTTAACTTAATAGACTGGTAGGCGTACGAATGTTTACTTTTGCACGTTATTGTTGCAAGAGGAAAAAGAACAACTACCATGAACTGTGAATGTGACAGCTAAACTCCAGGCTTCAGCTTCTCCGCTAACATTAGTTCCCAAGGTCGCGGGTTCAAACCCGGCGGAGGGCGATGGACTTTTTCGGGCATAAAAATCCTTAGCATGGCTTCCTTCGGAAGGGAAGTAAAGACGGTGGTCCCGTGTCGTAGATTTACGGCACGTAAAAGAACCTGTGAGGAAAATTGCTGGTCTCTCACGCCCAATATGGAATGGGCCGCTAAGGACCATAGTAGTTAAAGAGCGTCCATAAATAAAACTCAATTTAATTTAATTTAATTTCCGCCAACATTCAGTAATCGAAGGCTCAGCAACCCCTGTCTATAAGGCTAGCTCGCCCACTCACTGACTGACTCTACAACTCTCTACCTCACACTTACTCTAAGTTGTCCTCCGTGGACTGGTGTTACCGTGCTAGCCTCTAGTTTACAAGGTCGCGGGTTCAAACCCAGCGGAGGGCGATGGATTTTTTCGGGCGTAAAAATCCTTAGCACGGCTTCCTTCGGAAGGGAAGTAAAGCCGGTGGTCCCATTTCGTAGATTTACGGCACGTAAAAGAACCTCAAGCCTGATAAAGAGGCCTCTGAGCAAAATTACCGGTGTTTCACGCACAACATAGTATGAGACGCTAAGAACCATAGTAGTTAAAGAGCGTCCATAAATAAAAAAACCCCTCAAAAACACTTACTCAATTTGACTCGCACTGGCTGCTCTCGCGAGAACACTCGCTTATATAGGCAATAATCTTTTTACAAGGTTCTTTATCGTTCTATAACTATTTCGACACTTTTTCTGGAGGAGTGGGAGAAGAAGCTTTCAAAATGTTCTGGTCTGCTGCCGATAGCGCGCCCGGAGTTTACGCTGGAGAACGGTACTTATCGTTGTTTATTCCGACTGCCCGTCGCCGACCTCCTAGCCGCTGCGTCACAATACCTTACCCCCCATTCACCTGAACACCAATATACGCATTCAGGTTTTCTCTTCTCACAAATAGGACAGATTTCCGTGCCATTTCTATTAGTAATTTTTATTATCACCATCCATACACCAACGCGAGTCTTTTTTAATGAGCTTGTTCCCAGTCTTGAAGAATTGCTCCGTATTTCATTCAAATAATTTTAGCACCGACTATAACTTGTTGCCGGTTGCCTGTCAATATCACAAAGACGGTTCTTAATCTTTATCGACACACTCCATTTCCTAGACCACGCCACCTAACTCAGGTTACTAAAATTCAAGGATGGCTGATAACACGTGTCAGGACGGCAAACATTCTAACTTGAGTCACCAGATCTATAAACATAGAAATCACCAGACAACCTATTTATAAAATACGACTATTTTTGAATTAGTGCCATATTATATATATATATATATATATATTGATTTTTAATATTAGTTTTTTTGGTGCAAAGATTTAAGCACCAACTTCCTTTGAGGCAGTATTTTTAACACTTAAACGTTTTCAGTGTAATTATATAATATATAAAAATCAATAACAGCACGTCTTAAAGCAATATGTGTATGTGACAATATATAAAAGGTGTATATTACAGTCATTGTATATGTTTATATTATTGCATACATGCAATAATGCTATCTGAATGTATTACGTAATTTAATGATGTAGGAGCTGTGAGAATAATAGGTTAAAAGTTGCTAACAATGAGGTAACAATGAGGTAGCCTTGAGTCAATAATGAATTAGAAGGTTTAATAATGCTACTAGTCATTCTTAGAGAAAAAATGATGTAATTTTTTGTGATAGCAAAATTAACAAATCTAGAAGTCAGTTGCTTGTAGACAGTGCTCATAACTGGACGCGTTGGTAGCAGACAGTGTTTCCAAACGGATGCGAGATGTGTCCTCGAGAAATTTAATACGTATTCATGAGAGAGAAAATAGTTTTACGTGTTAAAAAGTGCAAGTAATTAATTAAAGAATCTCACAGCTCTCTATCAGTGAAGTGTTATTTAAATCGTGTCAGGAATCAATAAAAGTAGTGAAATAAAAATTATAATCTGTGTAAGTCTACATTCTTCAGCCGCATCACGCCCTGTTAAGAGAAACATATCTCTAACAATAATACTGACGCAGCCGAGGCAAACATAAATATATAATATTTAAGGAAACAGTCAAATCACAAAGTTAATATTTTTTAAACATTTGGGGCGAAGGCTACCGGAAAGCGGGTACTATACGTGTGGTGCAACAAATTTCAGGTTCGGCTCCCCAACAGTTGAACTACAATACAACTCCTACTTCAAATTGACTTTTCATACGTGAAGCAGCAACCTACTTCAAATTGGCTCCCAAAATGTGCGGAAAATAACAATAACGTAAAAATAACCTCCTTCGCCTTCTCCGCCATAATCACCGATAATCTATAATCTGGATGCTCCTTAAGAATACATATGACTAAAATTTTCAAATTTTAAACTAACAATACTAGCTTTCTGAAATTTATACCACATAAGATGTATTTTACTGCAAAGACGTTGCATCCGAAACCTCACCAATATTGCTGTAATAGTTTAAAATGTATGGACACATTTGTTTGTTATTATGTTACGTCACTTAAAAAGGCCCTTGCGGAAAAAAGATTGCAATTTTGGCCGGATACTGTGACCCTAGGTTCACAATACACTTTTTAAAATTGCCCAAGATTTTTCAGTATATCATCTAGTTTTGCTTTAACCTACTTTAAGTTGTTCAATAATATTTTGTGCTTAAAAATTTGGAATTTCTGTGTTTGAAAATTAAAAAAATATACTTCAGTGCATCTCACAAAAACTAGGACAATTCTTATTCATTGTACCTCGGTGAAATTGTGTGCCAAATTGCATTCCACTGTCATAAAAAGTGTTCTACAAAGACACTTTATAAACAGAAAAACCTTGAAAATAATAAATACGAAGAAAACACTAATTTAATGTATAACTCACATTCAAATCACCAGTTTGGTAGATTAAACAGTCAGATTTCTTTGTCCTCTCCATTGTTGCTACTTTTTCTATCTATATTTTCTTTGGTTGTTGCTTTTCTTCGGAGATATTTGCAGTCATGTGTCATGTATAGGGATGTTGTTGACATACAGTCTTAGGACGTCAAAGAATGCCTTTTAAATAATCTGATGTGCTACACTCACATGACTTTCTCTACTCTTGTACAAACTACTTTCACTAACGTTTATTCTCTATATGCTTTATGTTAATCGAGATATCAAGATGTCAATCTTATTACTAATTTTCTTGTAGATGCAAGGGGAATATGGTAGGTTATAAGCGATATTCAAATCTTTTAAGCGTTTGAAGCTGGTTATCGAGACCCAGGAGAAATAATAATAATAATAATAATAATAATAATAATAATAATAATATACGATCGAACATAGCGACGAAAATGTGCTGAATTCATGTTAGGAATGGGTTTTGGAGGAAAGGCAGAGAAATAAAGTTTGCTTCCTCGAAGCAGAGGTATTTTACCTGCGATGGTCAACGAACCTGCATACCGGAAGTCTCGCCTTTATACTTTTGGCTCGGACAGGGTTTACAACGGTTCTCAAGGCTTAAAAGGGTGAGGAAGTAGATGTGCCTTATCTACGATCTAAGAATGTTCGGGAGAAGATTTTAAAACTCAAAATAAGCTGTGAGAAGCAGATGTGAAAGTTGTCACGTGGGGGTTGCCAATAACAAAAAAAATCATGAAACAAAAATTATAGCCAATCGAAAGATCGCGTAGGCATCACATGATACGTCTTGAACTTAAAACAGAACGAAACTTAAGAAAGGGAGAGGGGAAAATTCTAGAGTTTGGCGAAAGGCGTGAAGGAGGAAAGACACGCCGAGACAGTCGAGTACAAACTAAGCATGACAACGGCCGAGGCACATTCCGGTACAAATTAACCACGAGGACGTCGACGAAACGAAATTAGAAGAAAATAATCAGAAAGTTGATAGTGTAAAAATAAAGTTATGAAATCTAGGCAATTCGAGGGCTAGTCGGAGAAACACATAAGTAGCGACTTCGAACGTGATAAGAATAACAGTGGCTTCGACGACGAAGGTGGCGGGTTGACCAGATAGGAATCTACGTAACAAAATAAAGATATAACTCAAACTTCTCCGGCAGTATTATTAATCTCATCAAGGCAGTGTCACCACCCCTGAAAAACAAGAACCTCAGCTCTACCGAATCAAATCCCAAATTCCTGCCATCCAACCAACGAACCCAGGACTCTGAGTCCACTGAAGCAACTGCCAGGAACAACACAGATGCGTCAGAGGTCAGCGTCACGTTGGTTGCTATGTGGCGCATTCCAATCTCTTTGCATGTCCAGGACATAAAAAAAATGAATAACGAATTTGAGAAAAAGTATAAGTATTGGAAAATTTAAGGGAATAACAAGCAATATCTCTAAAATGGTTCACCCCAAAAAAAACTATATGACATAGTATTTTAATGCGATCTATATTTTATGTGTAGTAAACGTTTGTCTATCTCTTATGGTTTACCAGTTATGCAAAAGTCGTTCACAATGAAGAACACTTTTGGAGACGTTACCCGAAAATTCAAGATAATAGTTTATTTGTCATGAAACTATCTTAAATATATGATATTTTAGTCAAAATCGTTGGAGCCATTTCTGAGGAAATTGAAATAAATATACCATGTAAAGAGTAATCTGGGATGGGGGGATTTTCTTGAAAACCTTTGTGTTGCAACTCTGGAAGATACTGAACCTAAACACCAAGTTTGGTGTTTATCCAACTGTTCGTTTCTGAGTTATGCTGTTCACAGACAGACACACACAGAGACACACAGACAGACACGGACATGTTTCCAAAAATGTTTTTTTGGGATTCAGAGGGTCTCAAAACATGTATTTCCGGTGAAATCTCGGTATAGAATTTTTGGGTGGAATACAATACTTCCCCTACTTACTATACGTAGTAGAGAAAGTAAAAACCTCTCTGTGGCGAGTAATAATATTTGCTGTTAAAGCAAGAACTGAACTTCTTTTTAAAACCAAAAATAAAAAATGCATTTTGTGCCCAAATTTTTAAACTTTCAGACATAAGAATCCTTAAGTATTGAAGTAAGCGTTGTACTATGCTATGGACTTAATTTATATAATACGAATTTATTATTAGACGTAAATTACTGTACTGTAATAGTAAGAAGAACAATTTATAGTTACGTTTTAATATGATTTCGGCATAATTTCCTACACTGAATAATTAAATTACTAGGTTTTCTTTTATATGGATCATATTCCTCTAAAAATAAAACGACTTTATGAACAGACAACTCTTATACCAAAAATTTAAAAATTAATTAAAATTTCTAGTTAAATGCAATGGTGGGTGACACCTAATAATTAATTACCTAATAGCCTAATAACCCAATGTAGTGATAATTAATAATTTAATACTCGTATAATTAAACTAATTAACATAAATATAACTAAAATAATATAAATACTAATGTACTTAATATAACAATACATAATGCGACAGTTGGTGTCTAAATGGCCGCCGGGCAAACCTTGAACACCTGGGAATATAAAAACAGGGTGACAGCGTAATACATAAAATATAACTAACATTGCCAATACATGCAACAGTTGCGTATTTGCAGAGGAGTTGCCGGTTAGAATGGAACCTAACAACCCGAATATCCCCAGATACACTGACTTGTCCCATAGTTTTGGAAAAATGTCAAAACTGCATTTTAGTAATATTACATATTTTGTAACCTCTATAGCCCAACTCTATGGTTTTCAAACATTTCTTTAATTTTGGTGTCTATGTCGAATTTGGTTTCATTCTTAGGTACGTGACATGCATTTAAAGTACTACCAGTAACTTAAAAAAAAAACTAACACTATTTTCGAAGTACTTTATCGTCATTAAGCCTTACAACTAACACTACTTCTCCATATAGTCACCTCTGTTATTCAGGTACTTGTAACAGGAAACCAGCTTTTGTATCTTTTCGTTAAAGAATGATGCTGCCTGTGAAGAAAGCCAAGTCTGCAATTCTCGTGGAAAAGTTTTCCACCAAGGAATATCTGCAAATGAAGAAACAGATGAAAATGGCTTGGTGCTAAATCCGGACTGTAGGAAGGGTACTCGAATTATTCCAAAACAAATGATGTGATCAGATCTTGATCTTGTTTGGCTGTGTGTGGCCGGACATTGTCACTCATTATGTTTCCCCGTAAACCTCCTCACGCAACTGATGATGAATATTTGGTGGCGTAACATTTCTCGCAATCAAATGAAACGAATCACTGATCTGACAATCGGTGGATCGTTCGATTGTTTTGAACATTTCGAAACGCTCTAACAAAGGAAAACACAAAGTGACGATAGCTTACAGCTGTGTCTGTCTTCCTTATGGATGGAGGAAGTAATCGCGCATGCTCAAAATTGCACTGCAGCGGAAAAATTTTAAAACGGTACTTGCCTTAAAAAAAACGCCTCGTATTTGCAATAGCAGACCGCCTTAGTTAATATTTGATCTCGATGCGTAATATGATCCAATATTTCCCTGCTCTGCTTGTGGAATTCCCTAATTATTCTGCATTTGGGACGTATATCTTCGTACCTCCAAATCACCTTTCAAAATTCTTGTTCTCATGTGTATTATCCTGCAGAAATAACAATTACATTGACAGTTGCAAAGCATCTCTTTATGGGGATGAATGCTGTGGCTCACATCCAGGAGGTATCGGGTTCAAATCCCAAGGGCTAACTAATCTGAAAGTTTTTTTTTCTTTTCGTGGTTTCCTTCAGTCGTCAAGGTAAACTCTGGATTGGATACTTAATAGCATGGTCCAAAGTGCCACCTTAATTCTAAAGCAATAGTGAAACTGATAAATAGACGGTAAAGTAAATCCTGTGCCAATTATCTATATATAATGAAAGCGGATAGACTGGACGACACACTGAAGCCATCTTCCCGGCATGTATAGAAGCAGAGGTACAGCTGCTGTACACAAGCCTCTGTGGATACGTATCGAGGCATACATATCGAGGCTGCCATCTGACGTCACTAAATAGAAGTACAGTCGTTGTACACTGTGGATATGTGACAAAGTAAGATGGTATGATACAAGGATGAGGCATAGAAAGATGATTGTCTGCCACACACCGAACTGCAAGGTATCTCCATATAGATCCGTCGTGATATCACCATGTAGTTAAAGCGACATAAAATAATAAATAAAAAAAGATGTCGCTACACATAGTATTAAACTATAAGCAAGTTCATAACATTTTGTATATTGTATACTGGTGTTTATTGGAAACATTTTGGCAATATCCCCATAGTGTTAAATATTTTCATTTAAGAAATATCATGACTGCCTCTGTAGTTGAGGGGTCAGCGTTCTGGCTTCTCAACTCAGAGGTCCCGGTTTCAATATTGGACAGAAGCGGAGAAATTCTTCTTAAATTAGAATCATTCTCTACCTCCGCAGAAGGTGAGAAGTGAATGTATGTTTCCTAATGGAAATTAGTAAAAACAGCAAAATAACCTAGATGTTTCTAAAGCCAAAGCCTTCGATATGATCACAGTAGTTAAAGGGGGCTTTAAAAACGAAAAAAAATCTGATGTGTTACACTTGC
The DNA here is from genome assembly GCA_030765065.1 of Deroplatys truncata. Lineage (NCBI taxonomy): Eukaryota > Metazoa > Arthropoda > Insecta > Mantodea > Mantidae > Deroplatys > Deroplatys truncata. The sequence goes on from CM060980.1 coordinate 165,945,813, forward strand.
ATGAATTTCCCTACTCTGGTAGAAACTATTTTTACAAACGCTTATTCTCCATATGCTTCATGTTAATCGAGATGTTAATCTTATTGCTAATTTTCTTGTAGGTGCAAGGGGAATTGGTAGGTTTTAAGGGATAGTCAAATATTTTAAGAGCTGGTTGCTATGTGGAGTATTCCATTCTCTTTGCATTACCAGGACAAAAAAATTAATAACGAATTCCCATTTGAGAAAAAGTATAAGTATTGGAAAATTTAAGGGAATAACAAGCAATATCTCGAAAATTGTTTACTCAACAAAAAAAAAGTATATGACATAAATTGTGTTTTTTAACATGATCTACATTTTTTGTGTAGTGAAAGTTTGTCTATCTCTTATGGTTTACCAGTTATGCAAAAGTCGTTCACAATGAAGAATACTTTTGGAAACGTTCCCAGAAAATTCAAGATATACATTTCATTTGTCATGAAAGTATCTTAAACATATGATACTTTAATCAACATTGCTAGGGCCATTTTTGAGAAAATTAAAATTTTCTAAAAATGTTCCATGTAAAGGGTAATCTGGAGTGGGGGATTTTCTTGAAAGCCTTCGTGTCGCATCTCTGGAAGATACTGAACCTAAATACCAAGTTTGGTGTTTATCCGACTGTTCGTTTCTGAGTTATACTGTTCACAGACAGACACACAGACAGACAGACGGACACACACGGACATGTTTCAAAAATAACTTTTTTGGATTCAGGAGGTCTCAAAACATATATTTCTGGTGAAATCTCGGTATCGAATTTTTTAGTGGAATGCAATACTTCCCCTACTTACAATACGTAGTAGAGAAAGTAAAATGAAAGAAAAGGTACAAAACTTTCTCTCTTTTTCACTCAATTTATATTTTATTTATTATATCTTTTAGTGTTTGTATTCACATTACATTGTTTCAGTTTACGGTTAGAACTAAGCTAGTTTAAGGGAAAAGAAAGCAGTATCCAGAATACTTATCTTAATTTTGAAACAATTTATTAATTTCCATACGTTTCTCCTGTTCCTGAGGTCTGCTGTTTGCAAACTTAGCGTTTATTTCGAGGGCCTCCGTAATGAAGCTTGCATCGCGCCAACACGCTACAGCGATTAAAGGTTAGTAACGAAAAATTTCCTGTAATCAGCAAACTGAGGCAATTGGTCCAAATTGACTAAAAGCCGGCAGTCCATTTCCTTCACAGTGATCCATCCAAACTGCACTTAATTACTTACGTCATACAGTTTCAGCTAAATGTCCTATAATGGAACAACAAAGAGTTTTCTTTGTCGTTGAACTAATGTTCCTGTACCAAGTGTTATTGTGGCTTTTAGGAAATGTGATCATCAGTAAAAATACAAAAGAAACTCTCTGGTGTGTTCCATTCACATAAACTTCTCTACTCTGCATCGTTTATTAATGGGTATAAAACCTTACCTTACGAAAGCTTATGTCTTTGTCTAATTCGTGCTTCAGAACTGGACGTTATAACATGTTGGCCTTACATACTCATCCCATGCAGTCGCGAGGAACAACTGCATATCGACAGAACCTTAAAGGAATGGCCCACCTAAAGAAATATTGAACAATTCGAGGCAGTAATGAAGGACGTATCATAATAGCTTATACCACCAGCATAAAAATATATTTGAAATAAATTGTGTATTTTAAAGCGATCTATGTTTTCGTCTAATGCTTGAATTTTACCAGTTATAGAAAATTCCTTCCGAATGAAGAGGACTGCACAGGCTATTCTCAGCAAATTTAAGATATAGGTACGTTTTATTTTTCATGTAAATATATTAAGTATATGGTAATATAATCAAAATCTTTAAGGCCAATTTTGAGAAAATCGAAAAAAGCAAAACATTCTCCATGTAAAGGAAGGTACTAAGACTAAATTCCAAGTTTGGTATTTATCCGACATTTTGTTTTTAAGTTATGCTACATAGACACATACACATAGACCTGTTTACTTTCTCTACTACGTATAGTATGTAGAGGAAGTATTGCAATCCACCCAAAAATGCGATACTAAAATTTTACCGGAAATAACGTATTTTTGGAAACAAGTACATGTGTGTTTGTGAGCAGCGTAACTCAAAAACGAAAAGTCAGATAAATACCAAGCTTGGTATCAGAGCTCAATATGTTGCAAGTGTAGGACACCAAGATTTTCAAGAAAATCTCCCACCCCAGGCAACCCCGGAACATTTTTCTAAAATATTTATTTTCTCACTAATGACTGTAACGATTTTGATTAGAATGTTTAAGATATTTTCATGGCAAATCAAATGTATATTTTGAATTTTCTGGGAATATATCCAAACGTCCTCTTCATTCTGATAGACAATCTCTTACTACACAAAAATGTAGAGCTAGTTAAATAAAACACATAGCTTATATCACATAGATTTTTTGTTGAGTGTACCATGTCCGAGATATTCCTTGTTATTTGTCTGAATTTTCCAAAACCTATACTTTTTGTCAAATGGCAATTCGCTATTGCTTTTTATACTTTCTCTACTACGTATATTAAGTAGGGGAAGTATTGTATTTCACCCAAAAATTCGATACCGAGATTTTACCGGAAATACATATTTTGAGACCTTCTGAATCCAAAGAAATCAATTTCGGAAACATGTCCGTGTGTGTGACTGTATGTCTGTGTGTCTGTGAACAGCATAACTCAGAAACGAACAGTCGGATAAACACCAAACTTGGTATTTAGGTTCAGTATCTTCCAGAGATGCGACACGAATGTTTTCAAGAAAATCCCCCTGACTCAGATTGCCCTCTACATGGAACATTTTTCGAAAATTTTAATTTTCTTAAAATGGCTCTAAAGATTTTGATTAAAATATCATATGTTTAAGATAATTTCATGACAAATAAAATGTATATCCTGAATTTTCTGGGAATGTCTCCAAAAGTATTCTTCATTGTGGACGATTTTTGAATAACTGGTAAACCAAAAGAGATAGAAAACCTTTAACAACACACACACTGTGGATCGTGTTAAAATACACAATTTATGTCATATACGTTTTGTTTGTTGAGTGAACCATTTTTGAGATATTGCTTGTTATTCCCTTAAATTTTTCAATACCTTTTTCTCAAATAGGAATTCGTTATTCATTTTTTTGTTTTGGATATGCAAGGAGTATTAATCTGTGGCAAAGAGAATGGTGCTGCACATAGCAAACAGCTATTAAGAGATATGTCTATGTTTAAAGGCTACTGTATTTCTATATTGCCCTTGCAATTACAAAACAAGGGGAGCATAGTAGGCCTTAAGCGATAGTCAAATATTTTTAGAACTGGTCGCTATGTGTAAAATGTAATTCCCTTTGCATGTCAAAAGATCGTTTCTACAAATGCTTATCTCGATTAATATGAAATAGATGGAGAATAAGAGTTTGTAAAAATAGTTTGTACAAGAGTAGAGAAAGTCATGTGAGTGTAACAGGTCAGATTTTTTATGTCCTGGACATGCAAAAAAATGAAATGTTCCACATCAGCAATCCGCCTTTAAAATATTCGACTATCGCTTAAAGCTTATCATATTCCCCTTGGACCTACAGAAAATTATCAGTAAGATGTGATGTGCAGATAAGGCGTGCAAATGTTTATCTCTTTCAACATGAAGTAGATTGGGATAAGCGTTTGTAAGATTAGTATGTACAAGTGTAGAGAAACTCATATTAGTGCAACACATCAGATTTTTTGGATTCAGGGGTCTCAAAATATGCATTTCCAGTGAAATATCGGTATCGAATTGTTCGGTGGAAAACAATACTTCTCCTACTTGATACAATTAGTAAAAAAAAATAAAATGGTAGTCTTGCATTCACATGACTTCTCCACTCTTCTGCAATCTTACTAAAGTTTTTTTTTTTTTGCTTCCATCTACTTCTTGTTAATCGAGACAAGCTTTAATTACACTTTCACATGTGTCCATTTTAAGTATAAGACGGGTATAGTAGGCTATAAAAGGGCATTCTTTTTGCATGGCCACGAAAAAAGAAATCAATAGCGAGTTAGCGCTATAAGTATAAGTATTTGAAAATGCAACCAATAAAAAGAATATCTCGGAAACGTTAATGCCGTTAAAAGATTTATTTAATTTAAAATGTGTTCTTTAACGCGATCTACATTTTTTGTGGTAAGAAAACCTGTCTTATATCTTATGATTTAGCAATTATAAAAATTGATGCAGAATTAAGACGTCCTCAAAGACTATTTACAGTAAATTCAAGATATGCGTTTTATTTGTCATGCAAATATCTGAAACGCATGGCATTTTCTATAAAATTAGAGCAATGTTTTGAGAGAACAGAAGAAAACAAAGTTTTCCTTGTAAAGGGTAGTGGGTAGGTTGTGGTGGAGGATTGTGGTGAAGATATTGATGCCGCATGCTTGGAAGATACTGAACATAAATACCAAGTTTGGTATTTAACCAAATTTTCGGATTTGAGTCATGCTGTTCTCAGACAGATACACAAACACGGGCCTTTTTGTGAAACCGTTTTTAACTTTCTCTTCCACGTACCTAGAAGGTGCGTACTGTATTCCTTCTAAAAACTCGATACCTAGATTTCACCGGAGGAACATTTTTTCAGGTCTTGAATTTAGAAAAACGTCCCTTTGTTTGTGTTTGTATGTACACTATGTGATCAAAAGTACACCCCACAAACGTTCGTTTTCCATGTTAGGTGCACTGTGCTGCCACCTACTGCCTGGTACTCATGTGTCAGAAGTCTGTACGCAAGATTTCCATTCCCCTAAACATCCCTACGTCCACTGTTTCTGATGTGATAGTGAACTGGATACGTCAAGAGACATACATGTACAGCACAAAAGCGTACAGACCGACCTCGTCTGTTGACTGACAGAGACCGCCGACATTTGAAGCGGGTCGTAAAGAGTAATAGGCAGACATTTATCCAGACCATCACACAGGGATTTCAAACTGCATCAGGATCCACTCCAAGTACTATGACAGGCGTAAGGTGAGAAACCTTGTATTCCATGGTCGAGCAGCTGCTCATAAGCCACACATTACGCAGGAAAGTGCCAATAGACGCCTCGCTTGGTGCAAGGAGCGTCAACTTTACACGGTTGAAGGGTGGCAAAACGTTGTGTGGAGTGACAAATAACGGTACACAATGTAGCGATCCGATGGCAGGGTGTGGGTATGGCGAATGCCCGGTGAACGTCATCTGCCAGCGTGTGTAGTGGCAACAGTGAAATTCGGAGGTGGTGGTGTTATGGTGTGGTCGTGTTTTTCCTGGAGGGGGATTGCACCCCTTGTTGTTTTGCACAGCGTAGACCTACATTGATATTTTAAGCACCTTCTTGCTTCCCACTGTTGAAGAGCAATTCGGGGATGGCGATTGCATCTTTCAACACGATCGAGCACCTGTTCATTCTGCACGGGCTGTGGTGAAATGGTTACACGAAGATAACATCCCTGTTATGGACTGGCCTGCACAGAGTCCTGACTTGAATCCTATAGAACACCTTGGGATGTTTTGGAACGCCGACTTCGTGCCAGGCCCCACCGACCTACATCGATACCTCTCCTCAGTTGCGCACTCCGTGAAGAATGGGCTGCCATTCCCCAAGAAACCTTCCAGCACCTGATTGAAAGTACGCCTGTGAATGCTGTCATCATCAAGGCTAAGGGTGGGCCAATACCATATTGACTTCCAGCATTACCGATGGAGGGCGCCAGGAACTTGTAGGTTATTTTCAGCCATGTGTCTGGATACTTTTGATCACGTAGTGTACGTGTGTGTTTTTGTCTGTGAACAGCGTAACTCAAAAACGAAACTTCGGATAAATACCAAATTTGGATTATAGGTGCAGTATCTTCGAAAGATGCGATACCAAGAAAATTCTTCGATCCCAAACTCTCTTTATATGGGCAACTTTTTACAATGTTTTATTTTTTAAAAAATGCCTGGAAACATTTTAATTAAAACACCGTATATTTAATGTATTTATAGACAAATAAAAGGTTTATCTTGAATTGTTTGGGAATAACCTGCGATGTACTGTTCATTCGGAAGGAATTTTGAATAATCCTGGTAACTGGTAAACGTTAAGTGATAGAAAAAACGTACCACATAAATGAAGATCACTTCAAAACACAATTTATTGAAAATAAGTTTTTATATAAATAATTTCTGAGATATCCATTATTAAACGTTCGAATTGTTGATTTCTTGGGCATTCTCCTTAAGTTCTTTCAACATACAATTGTTTCTAGCGACTGCATGGAAACAGTATGGAATTTTAAGGCCAGCATATAACGACCAGTTCTTAAGCATTTGAATGTAGCTGTTCCCTTTGTATCTGTAACAAAATCTGTAACGTAGCTATTTCTGCAATCCGTTATCTGGATTATAACGTTATAATTTTTTTTGATGCAATACATTCACATGAATTTGTTTACCCTCTATGTCATATGTTGATAAGAATAAGAGAACGACCAAGAAATGAATAATTCTATCCTCTAATAATGGATATATCGGAAAAGGCTTATGCTACAAAAAGCTTATATTGAGTAAACTGTGTGTTTTAAAGAGATCCACAATTTTTGTACGGTACGTTTTTGTCTATCGCTTAACGTTTACAAATTATACAGGATTATACAAAACTCCTTCTGAAAGAAATGGACTTCCTAGGTTATTTACGGGAAATTCAAGTTATACATTTATTTGTTACGTAAATGTATTTCTTATATTGTATTTTAATCAAAATCGCTACAGCTATCAAAATTTTCGAAACATGTTCTATGTAAAGGTTAGTTGGGAGTGGCAAACTTCTCTTGTATATCTTTGTGTCGCAAAGTCAAGACACACACCCGCGCGCGCATACACGGACCTTTTCTAAAAATGGCCTTTTTTGGATTCAGGTAGTCTCAAAACATTATTTCTGGTGAAATCTCAGTATCGAGTTTTTGGGTGCAATACAATTCTTCCTCTACTTACTCTACGCAGTAGAGAAAGTAGAAAGTAATAAGCTTTAGTAAGAATAGTTTGTATATTCACTAATAAATGGTAGAAGGTAGAGAGAGCCAGGAATATAATGTATCAGATTCTGTGTTAGCATTTCGATATAGAAGTTTTGACAGGAATATACTTCGTCCTCTACCTACCATATGTAAGTGGTGAGGGAATAAACGTAGATAGTTAAATGAAAGTAAAGCGTTTCTTTGGTGATATTTAGCTTTCCAGTGATACTGTACATAACGCATTTAATATGATAATTTTCAGCCCACATTTCCTGCTTTGTAATCAAAAGCAATAATAAGAACAGTGATCAGAAACAGCCGAAGTCCATTTACTCGGTATGAAAAATTAATGCTGCGAAAAAATCCTGTTAGCATAGAGAGGCAAAATTTTCCCATCACAGGGGAGTGTTCAGTGAACGCAAAAATTAGCGTTTGTTGCTTTAAAGGCGATGTTGCATACAAATGTTGAAATATCAGTGATTTGGATGAACGGGTTCACTTCTCTGAAACTATTGCTTGAAAAACCGTTTTAATTACTACCACATGCAGTGACAAGTTATTAAACACCATAATGGAAATTCCTGAGGAAAATTAAACCACCCTCGCTGGAGCAGGGTTTGGGTGGGTGGCTGTGTATCTCATTTATCGACCTGAATTTTCATGTACTTGCGCAACTATTCTATGCTTCAACCTCAACGGTATAGAAAGTTTAATATTGAACATCTTCCTCTTGGTGGTTATGATTATAGAAGTCCTTTGAGGACTGTCGCATCAATGAGTTTCTCGCAAATGACAGTCTAGAAAATGTAGTTGTGTTTTATTTTCACTCGCGTTTTCCATTTCATTTCTTGGTGATTACTGTAACTATTTTATATTTTGTTTTACTGGTGGGACGATACTTTATACTTATATTGATTTTTGAGCACTGATATTCGATACTCGCTTTATAAAAAGGTAAATATGGCTTATTGAGTGAATTATGTTTTTATTAGTCGTTTTTGAGTAGAAATGTGTGTTCAACGTATGAAGATAAATTATGTTCAATGCGAAATTGTTCCTTTTTGACATTCTTTATTTGGCAGTATATTTTTGTTATAATGCCAAGGTTATAATAATAATAATAATAATATGCTTTGTGCTTCTCTTTTTATGTGCCTTCCTTTTAAAGAATTTTCTAGCCATAGAAAAACAAATCCTAGCATTTATCTTTTATTCTTGAAAACTTGAAAATATAAACTAATAGGTAATATATTTTATGTTAAACTCTTACAACTAAAAATAATGTAATGCTGGTATGTAATCGCGAGAAGTAATCGAAAATCTATGGGATTTAAAAAGAATAAGTATTAAACAATTCGAACCTTAAATAACGGATATCTTAGAGACGGCTTATGCCACAAAAAGTTATTTTAAGTAAAATGTGTGCTTTAAGGGGATCCACATTTGCTGAGTGGTATCGCTTAACGTTTACAAGTTATACAAGATTATACATATACTTTATTTGTCATTTAAATATCTTGTATATAAGCTATCCTTATACAAATCGTTATCTATTTTTTAGAAAATTCAAAATTTTCGAAAAATGTTGTTGGGGTGGCGAGTTTTTCTAGAAAACGTTTGTGTTCATTCTTGGAAGGCACTAAACTTAAATACTAAGTTTGGCATTTATCTGAAATTTCCTTTTTGAGTTATGTTGTTCACAGACACACACACACACACAGCGCACATGAACCTTTTTTAAAATGCTATTTTTGGATTCAGGAAGCCTAAAACGTGTATTCCCGATTAAATCTCAGCATCGAATTTTTTGGCGGAATGTAATACTTTTCTACCATACTATGTACATGGTGGAGAAAGTAAAAATATAATGAATGGCCTTTAAAGGTAAAAACTCCATTAGATCGAAGATGCTAATAAATAGGAAAGTATTAGAAGAAATATACCACTTCAGTTATCTGTCGTCCTCCGTGGTGTAGTGGTTACCATGCTAGCCTCTAGTTCACGAGTTCGCGAGAACGATGAATTTTTTCGGGCGTAAAAATTCTTAGCCTGACTTTCTTAGGAAAGGAAGTAAAGCCGGTGGTCTCGTATCGTAGATTTACGGCACGTAAAAGAGTCTCAAGCTTGCTAAGAGGTGTTTGAACAAAATTATCTAGCTAGAAAAGAAATACAAATTGAATTCTATGAGCTTATGTCTGTGCCTACTGCATTATATGGCTCCAAATCCAGGACAATAATAATCAGAGAGAGATCACATAACCAGTCTGCGGAAATGAAATTTATGAGATATGTAAGAGGGCGCACAAAGCCTGTTGAAATATGAAATGAAACAATAACATCAAATTTGGATATTTTCTCGGTTAACGCCAATATTAATTAAAATAGAGCAAAAAGGAAATATCACGTAGACGGAATGATAGATGATAGGTTGCCAAAGAAGATAATCAATTACTAACCAACAAGGAAAATGAATTTAGATGGACCTCACAAGAGTGGCTTGAATAGGTGATATTACCTAATCCTTGAAGGGGGAACAACAAGAAGCAGACTATGTTTAAATACAGTCAATGATGTATTATATAAAATATTCTCTTCAACCTAAATCAATACATATAATTGAATTAAAACCGGTTATTAAAGGTATTTTTCTAGAACAAGTCATATAATTATAACCTTATCCTTTGCTTTACCTTTATGAATTAAGATTTATAATCTTTGGATGATTTAATAATTTTATATGCACTGTCATGTAAGTGGTTTAATCGGGAACAAATACGAGTCAGTTGGGGATTTCAATGACGTGTCGGGGTATTACCACGGTGGATCAGCTGATCATTGCAACGGCAAGGAAAGCCGAAGATACGTGGTTCAAATCCCGCCTATCGCACATAATTTCTCAGTCTGATTATACCTTTACAATATATAAGAAATTATACCATTTTTTCTTTACTATTATTCATGTACGTAAGGTGGTCACCGATGGAAAATGTATTATTACCATTGCATTACAAGCATAAATTACACATATTTGTGATATTATATGATTTTATTTATGTTTTAATTTGTATTACCATCCCAGAAAAAGTGATGTTATTGCCTTTCAAAACATTGCATAGCATGTAAGTTGCACAGAGAGGAGACGGTGCGATGCGGGCTCTGCGCTGGAGGAGGAGAGAGTGAGAAAGGGTCAGGGATTTTGAGTGCAAATAGAGATACAGAGAGTGGAGTAGGAGAAACAATAGAAAACATGACAGAGTAGAATATGCACACTTAACACAAACAGAGATTTGGAATCTCTGCCCTGTCGTGCCTCCTGATCCGACCGCCCTGTATCTCCTCTCATCTCACCTCTGCCCCTAGGAGTACCCTATCAGGAGCTTCAAGTGCAAAAGATATTGTGGTTCGAGGTGCCAAGGCCACCCCCCTCCGCAGTCGTAGTCCTATAGGTTTCGCCTCCGAGCCGGTCCCGCCCCTGGGAACCGCCGAGAAAAGATGAATTGTGGGTGGGCCCAGGCGGCGTCGGAAGAATTCATTTGGTAACGTTAGAGATCCCGTCTATGCTTGTGCTCGTCGTTATCCGGTTTTGTTACCCTTCGTAACTTTCCCCTCTTTCCATCCTTCACAGCGATCACGGTTGAAGCAAAACGGGCGTTGTGGCCTTCTTGCGGTGCTCTGCACCTGTTGCGGGGGACCCTCCGTTCATACCTTTACCTTTTACACCCCAAGGACTTACAGGCAAATGCTTTGTGTTAGTAGCCTGTCGAGGAGACAGCAAACTTGGAACTAAAGCATATCCAGGATGAATGATCACCAAAGTCTGATGTAACGGTGAAAAAGAAGGAAAATGAAATGTAGTGATGAAAGGTATGATAGGAAAATTCGAAGGTCAATTTATTCAACCCAGAATTCGTCTAGAGACCGAGGAAAACTGCGAAGAAACCTTCGGTTGGGTTATTCGATTTGCTGCTAATCCATCGTTATATCCATGGCAATGAATTAATATACTTATATGCATAGAATAATACGCACTTAGAGGTGTGTTTTGTAAGATTGTGATAAAAGCTCAAACCATGCAAGCATTATAACTTCACATAGCGGAACGTGCTAGAAGAGGAACCTACTCGAAACGTCCCAAAGAAATTCTCTGGAGCGGAAAAGGGCACACAATAGGTCATTGTTCCACCTGTATATTATTCTGAAGCAAATATCTATTTAAAAAGCATTAAATAAAACAACGGAACACTCCATAATTTAGATGGATAGTGGTTAGAGCACTTTTTAAAAATAAATTAATCATTGTACCCCGGCCATGAACCCGTGGCCAGATAAACGAGCCGGAAGGCACTCGCACCCCCGGTCCGTAAGTAATTTCGTGCGCGTACCACAATATTTTTAATTAAAATAAGTGTTGATGATGAGATAACATAAATTAAGAACTATTCTAAAGAGGTTTCTGCTGAAAAAATAGTTTTTGGAGGGTGGGGAAAGTAGAAAAATAAAGGAGAATAAATTAATTTTATTTAGGGCAGAATATTTTAATAAAAGAAGTTTTGAGGATGCAATAGCTTAAATTAATAAGTATAAACAGTTTTCCGTTAAAATAATGGGGGGAGGGAGAAAACAGAAGAATGAAGGAGAGAAAATTAAGTTTACCTAGTTTTATTGTTCACTAATACACGGGAAAAAACATTTTATTACCTGCTTTTTAAAATTTGTATAACATGTATGTTGCACAGAGAGGGAGAGACGGGAACACGCAAGAGTAAAGAGAAAAGATAGATGAACGGACAAAGAAGGAAGAGGAAAAACGGGAAATAAGTTAGAGGGAGAGAGAGGTTCACAGGATAATCTACGCAGTTATCGCAATTATGCGAGAAAAGTTGCGGATTATTCTAGCATCATAAAGATTTTCGCTAAAAAAAAGTAGAACATTGGCACTCTCGGTGACTGAGGAAAATATATTTTAGTAAACGTTTGTATGGTACCCATGTACTGCAGAATGCAGGCATGGTATTTTCAAATGTTGTTACTCAGGCGAAGAGCTAAGGCATCTTTCATTCCCTTCGAGACACAAATAGCTTTTCTGCACCGCTTTTTTTTCCTCTTGGTATATTTTAGTGCGATTATATTTTATTCACTGCAGCAGCGAATTCGAAACTCTTCCAAGACTCTATTTCATCCTCCCTGACAGTTTTCTTGAAAGTATATTTTCAATAACTTGGCTTGGAAAAGTGGAGGCAAAGCACGAGTGAAATCAAGCATCATATATCACAAAACTAATGAAGCATTCCGTTTAGAAATTTAATGTCGCTTTATAATTAGCGTTAGAGCATGCACATTTTAATGAGCACATCCCTTGGAAGTGTATGTTGTTAATTTTTGTTAATGAAATATTCAAAACTAACTTTCATTAAAGTTTAAAGCAATGCTGAAATGAGTTTAAATTCCCAGGTAAATAGGATTTACTTACCTTGCAGTACATCACCAGTAAAGTAATATACTGTTAGATTCCTCTTAATTCACTAATTGCATACTACTGGGCTCAGAAATGAAAGAAACATTAAATATATGTGCTGAATAACATTACTGATAAAATTTGAGGTAAATAAGGGACAAAACATTCTGACAGAGCATATGTTCTAATTAAAAGAAGTACTCCTATTGAAACTCCAGCGAAAGTTATAGAAATTATATTTAAAATACACTTGTAATCTTTTGTTTTAATATATCCAGTATGACATGTTTTACTTTCTCTGAGAAAACTTGCAGCATTGCCGTTTTAAACGTTAAAAATATTATACTATGAACTTGTAGATACATAATATAAAAGTAGGGAACATTTAATTAAGGGAGTGCATTCCCAAACGCATTCTACTGGGTTTCTCTTGAGGCAGTATTTTTAACACTTAAATCATTTCAGTCTAATTATATAATAATACATGTAATCATGTTATCTGAATGTATTACGTAATGTAATAATGTAGGAGCTGTGAGAATAATAGGTTAAACCTTGCTAACAATGAGGTAACAATGAGGTAACCTTGAGTCAATAATGAGTAAGAAAGTTTAACAACACTACTTGTGATTCTTGGAGTAACAATAATGTAATTTTTGTGACAGTTTATAAAATAGCCAATCAACAACCAGAAAAAGCTTTAGTTAAATAAAAGTGTTCTATTGGATTAGGAATAGCCAATCAGAAACTGAAATATAGCAAAAATTTACAAATCTAGAAGTCAGTTGCTTGTAGACAGTGCTCATAACTGGACGCGTTGCTAGCAGACAGGGTTACTATTCAGACGCGAGATGCGTCCTTGAGAAATTTAATACGTATTTTGTGTGAGAAAATAGTTAACGTATTTAAAAAGTGCAAGCAATTAACAAAATAATCTCACAGCTCCCTATATCAGTGAAGTGTTATTTAAATCGTGTCAAGCATTAACAAATGGAGTGGAGAAAAACTTAAAATCGCGTCACGCCCTGTTAAGACATCCATGTCTCTAATAAAAATACTAACGCAGCCAAGGCAAACATAAATATATTATATTTAAAGAAACACTAAAAATTACAAAGTTAATTTTCTCTTGTAACATTTTTTTTGGGCAAAGGCCACCGGAAGGTATATATGGTGCGAAGGCTACCGGAAAGCGGGTACTATACGTGCGGTTGTAACCAACTTCAAGTTCGGCTCCCCAACATAAGAACTATAATACAACTCCTCCAACACAAATCATCTTCTCACTCTGGAATGACGCAACTGGTAGCCCGCCGCTCCAATGGTTCTACTATGCAAATCCGTTCATAGTGTATCGGTAGACCGGCCCCCGTTTCATCCCTTATAATGTTAACGAAGAGAGACAATATGAAAAACTTAGGCTTAACTTTAAACGCATTGTATAAGGTATTTAAAATTATGGCCCTGTTCATCTATATGGACCTGTAACTGTTAAATACATTATTGATCACTCGATGAATTAGTACAGACAAAAAATTGGAAAAGGTATGCCACAAATCTCCTTAATTCGTGAAGCGTATGGAAATGGTTGAATCAACTTTATTTTTAAGTATTTCCCATACATAATAATCACATTATTTAGATCTGGAGAGCAAGCAGGCCAGTCAACTATTCTGTCATCAAAAACAGGTTGTAATGCAAGGTGGTGGTTTTCTTGAATTTCTTTCCAAGACAGATACCACGTTCTCTAGTTTTACCTGGGTAAGAACTGTTAGCTGTCTGTGTTTCTTTGTGTGTGTGTGTGTGTGTTGAGGCAGTATTTTTAACACTTAAATGTGTTCAGTCAATTTATATAATAAAAAATCTAATAAGAGCCCGCCTTATGTGTATGTAACAAGATATAAAAAGTGTATATTACAGTCATTTTATATGTTTATATTATTGTATATATGTTCAATAATGTTATGTGAATGTATTACATAACTTAATAATGTAGGAGCTGTGAGAATAATAGGTTAAAAATTGCTAACAATGAGGTAACAATGAGGTAACCTTGAGGCAATAATGAATTTGAAAGTTTAACAATACTACTTTTAATTCTTGGAAGCAATAATGTAATTTTAGTGACAGTTTATAAAATAACGAATCAATAAGCAGAAACACTTTAGTTAAATGAAGGTATTCTATTAGACTAGGATTAGCCAATCAGAAATTGAAATATAGCAAAATTTACAAATTTAAGCGGTAGAAATCAAGTCAGTTGCTTGTAGACAGTGTTCCTAACCGGACGCGAGATGCGTCCTCGAGAAATTTAATACGTATTCGTGTGAGACGAAAATAGTTTTACGTATTAAAAAGTGCAAGTAATTAATAATAAAAAAATCTCACAACTCTCTATATCAGTGAAGTGTTATTTAAATCGTGTCAACCATTAATAAAAAGAGTGAAGTAAAATTATAATGTGTGTAAGCCTACATTCTTCACCCGCACCACGCCTTGTTAAGACATTCATGTCTCTAAAAATAAATACTGACGCAGCCGAAGCAAACGTATATTTATTTATTTATTTATTTATTTATTTAAAGAAACTATGAAATTTCAAAGTTATTATTTTTTAAACTTGGGGCGAAGGCTATCGGAATCTTTTTACCATAGGTGCGGTTGAACTACTTCAAGTTCGGCTCCCCAACAGTCGAAATATAATACATCTTCAAACTGATTTTTCCATACGTAGCAGCAACAAACCTTCTTCAAATTGGCTCCCAAAACGTGGGGCAAATAACAATACAACAAAACTCCTTTAGTGTGTGTTTGTTTGTTTTTAACAAGGAAATATTCCTATAGTTGAATGTGTATTTGTTAAGACCGTTGCCACCAGTCATTTCTGTATAAACCCAAACTGACAGACCACATTTGAGTATGTTTGAACAAAACTTCGCTGCAATAAACACATATACGTGCACTATACAAAATACACCTTCTACGAGCCAAAGGTCGTACCTCCTAGATATAACTCGTATATTCTTATTTGCACGCTTTGAATTGTGGTTTGATTTCTTGGATGTAATATCCAACATTATGTTTTTATAATTGCCGAGAGAAAAAAACAGTTATCTCATTATAAATTAGTCCTTTAGTGTTTAGCTATAAAGCCGGAAATTAACTGTACTTTACATTCTAAGGCAGCAATAAAGTATACATATTTCACAGATAGGGTGTAGGATGTCTATGTCGGAGAAGGACGCCTGGCGCACTGCGACTAGCTTGATCTATTGTAGCTACACCCCCGGGAGGCAGGAATGAGGCGAAGGAGCCGGAGCAGGACCCAGATTCAGGCCTACAGAGACGCGCAGAAGTCCTAATATTTCCAGTTTGAACACCCGCGCAGCGGTGAGGGAGGATCCTACAGAGGGCGACGTGGTGACCTTAACTGGCAGGACAGTTCACTCTAGCGTACACGGAGAAAAATATTTCCAATGAGCCATCTGCCTGGCACTACAGGACCGGAAATCATGACATAAAACGTTAAATGGAAATGAAATTGGAGAAAATGGAGGAAAGGAGCGATCGTGGTGGTATACACCACCCCGGTATTCCCCTTGACGACCAGAGAAAATCCACGAAAACCAATGGTCAGAGTGAGTAGTCACTGGGAATCGATGTCGTAACTTCCTGAATGCGAGCCACAGACATTGCTGCATGAACCATCCCGCTCGATTATTTTACAGATATATTCTTTCCATTCAATTACACGTGGGAAATGCATTCTGTACGCACGGTAAAAACCAATAGTGCGTAAACCGCACATACTGGCTAATGTTGCATATAAACTATCCTGTATTTCAACAGACATCACGAGTGACAAGTTCACTTGTCTTAAGTTAACATTGTGTCTATGTAAACAGATTTTCTTGGGATTATACCCAGTTTAAAATTCCACTGACTTCCAAATTTTCGGAGGAACACATTGTATCCATCATCAAGAACTAACGCGACGTCGCGTCATTTCACAAGAATCTGTTTACAGCTCGTTGGCAGAAAACGTTAAGTGGTATATTATGTCCGTAATAATGTCAGATATAATTTATTGATGATGCAAGTGTTAGTAGGTTTTTTTAAGCTCGATTTTACGCTTTGCTTTGCCGTTACTGGCTTTTTTATTTTATTATTTTTTCCTTCTTTAACTTCCCTTGTTTTACCCGGTTAATGATTGCTATGTTTTTACTATTTTCGTTACCGCTTATTACCGTAGTTATACCACACAAACACACCTATCCATGACGGGACTCGAACCCGCGATCCTCAGTTTGGCGGAGCGCCGGAGCTATACACTCCAGCGACCGCGGCTACAAGGGCCGGCCTTTCGAAACGAGCGTAGCCCTAGTGTACTTGTATAGTAGCGCACTATATCCGAAAAGCAATGTGGATAACTAAAGTTGAAGAGGAACATTTCCTATGAGACTCTATTTCAATTGTTGAACCTTGTTTTGTTTGTCAGTAACGTATATAGGATCATGGAAATTAATTTTCTAAATAATCATGTTGAATAAAATACAGCTAAATTGGTTAAGATATGTATAAATCAGCAATTTGAGTATCCAATAACCTCTGTCACGCTTCTTTTTGAATGCTTACATCCATGTCAACTGGGAAAGTAAGGATTACATCGAATATTATTTTGGTTTATTTGTATCCTTTGTAATGCCAATCAAATTGAGAAACGGTTTTACTTTCTTTGCAACTTACCTATAATAAGCAAAGAAAGTTTGCACCGAAAAATGTTATATCGAAATTTCCCTGGAAATAACTACACGTTTTAGGTTCCCTGAATAAAAAAGGAATTTTTTTAGAAAACGTTCGTGGTATGTGTGTGTGTGTGTGTGTGAACAGCGTAGCTCAAAAACGAGAAGTCAGTTAAATACCATAATTCGTCTTCCAAGGGCACTACACGAAGGATTTAAAGAAACTTACCCCATCCCAAACTATTGTGTACGTGGAAAGCTTTCGTTATTTTTTATTTTTGTTTATGGACGCTCTTTACTACAATGGTTTTAGTCTCCCATTCTAAATTAGGCGTGAAAGACGAAAACTTTGCTCACAGGCCTCTTTTTATCAGGCTTGAGGTTCTTTTACTTGTAAATCTACGATTCGGGACCCAGGCTTTACTTCCCTTCCTAGGTGTCTAAGAATTTTTACGCCCGAAAAAATCCATCACTCTCTGCCGAGTTTGAACCCGTGGCTTCGAAAACTAGTTACTGGCAGAAAAAAACATAAAGAAATATGATGTGAGATATTCACATTATTTTCTCTATCCTCTATAGTTTATTAGTGGTATACAAGCTTTTCTTACAAAAGCTTATTTTACTATCTACTACATTTTAATCCAAATAAACCTTTGCAGACATAGCTACATTACATTTTCGCTATAAATACAAAGGGAACAGCGATAGTCAAATGTTTAAGAACTAGACGCTATGAGCTGGTCTTAAAATTTCATGCATCGCGAGAAACAACTGATTGTTGACTGGAGTTTAAGAGAATGCTCAAGAAATGAGCAATTAAAACCTTTAATAACGGATATCTCAGAAACGGATACAGTATATATCGTACTTTATACTGTACTAATTCAAGATTTTATCGCCAATGCCGAATTGACTCATTGAGAACGCTAACGAAGATATTTGATGATGATTTCTTGATCGCTGCAGGCCCTAAAGTCCAAGACGCGAGATCAAGTGACAAGCCTTCTCACACCCTCTGCCCTCGTAACCGACATTTACACCCCTTGCTGGTCCGAGCGGACTCGTGCCGTTCCGCCGGAATTCGTGTCGCGGGCCCATGCGGCTTTCCGTGCGGTGTTGAAACAGTTGCCTATCGCAACCGGCCGAGTCAGTGAGGCGAAGACATGCCAAGAGATTATTTGTATACTTGAAAATTCGGCCACATTAACTCGCTCCAAGAGTTTTAATTGAGTTTAGTGTTCGGTTGCGCGTTTTCCCTTCGGTAGTTGGTGCTATTGTGTTGTGTTGCTCGTATTGAAAAATAGCTGACACAAGTTTAATTGGGCAAATTGAGGCGCAAAGCTTTACACGGCTGGTGCGCTCAGTTTTATTGTATGGATAAGTTTATAGAACTAGCGAAAATAGACTTAATGCAGTTTAAAACAGATGTAAACTTGCTTCAGAGGTGAAAAGCATGTACTTCTCTCAACTTTGGAAAGTTTCAGCACCAAAAGTGAATTTAACAAGTGGTTTATGTGTGTGAAATGTGGATTTTTCTTTTGTTTCCTGTTTGGATATCAGCAAATAATGACTAACACTACGTTTTCTTGCAGCACGTTTTGGATTACCAGTGGAGTTTTGTTCGATTCAAAATAAGGTAAGACACCTTTTACATTTATTAACCTTAGAAATCCTACATGTGTTAAATTTTAATTAAAGATTAATATATTTATACATGTATTGCCACACATTGCTTCCACAAAGGAAAAGGAACAAAGTAGAAATTTATGCATTTATTTAAGGCAATACATAGGTAAAATTTGGTAAAGAATGCGAAAATTTTCAATTTTTTTGTTTCTTGCATTTTTATTACACTTATAACTTCTACTTTCATGCTACACAATTAGTTTTTAATTCAACAATTTTAAAGCCACAAACGGCTATTTAATTGGTATTTTACCATTATTCCAAAACGTTCCTTGGGCTACAACTTACTAATTTGAAATTTACAGGATAGCATTAGGAATTACCGATTTAAAAGTTTTTGTTTACTAGTTCAAAAAATGTATTAAATTCACATGACTTTCTCTACCCTCTGTCGTTTATTAGTGGGAATACAAATTATTCTTCGACAATTTATTGTCCTATCTTCTTCATTTTAATTGAAATAAAACCTTCTGAAAATAACTGTATTACACATTTCGGTTTAATAATATAAAGGGATATAGTGATTGTCAAAAGTTTAAGAACTGGAAGCTATGAACTGGCTTAAAATGCATGCTATTTGCTTGTAGCACCAGAAATAATTCAATATCTAAATTAAGCGAAAATAATGACCAATTATTCAACAACTGAAATAGTTTATAACGGATATCTCAGAAATGACTGATGCCAAAAAAATAATTAAAACAAACTATGTGTTTTAAAGCGGTCTACAATTTTTTGTGATTACGTTTTCGTCTATCGTTTACCAGTTATACAAGATTATACGAAATGCCTTCCGAACGACTTCACAGGCTATTCCCAGCAAATTCAAGATACAGATTTTATTTTTCATATAGGTAAACATATTATACTTTTGGTATTTTAATCCAAATCGTTAGCCATTTATTAGAATATTAAAAAGTTTGAAACATTAGTTTGGGGTAAGGTATTTTCTTGGAACTCTTTATGTCTATCTTTGGAAACTACTGAACCTAAATACCTATTTGGTATTTATCCTACATTTCGTTTTTGAGTTATGCTGTTCACACGCACACAGAGCTTTTTTCTAAAAATTCTTTTGTTTTATTTAGGGAGCTTCAAAACATGCATTTCTGATGAAATCTAATTATCGAATTTTTAAGTGGAATGGAATACCTTCTCTACCTAATATGTCCGTGGTAGATAAAATAAAAATTTTATGCAGTTCGGCTTAAAATATGTTTCACAACTTAAGTGGAATAAGTTGAAAAATACAATAACATGTATACACGTTTTTTGCCTTACAATATATAAACCATACGGTTCAAGGAGCATAATATGAATAAAACATCAACATTTTAACAGTAGTTTGACATAGCTCTTAAAAATTTAAGTGCACTATAAGTTTTATCTTCCGAGTATATAGTAAAGAACTCAAAACAATCATAAGAAAAATGTGTATTTTTGGATTTTCACACATTCATTACCTTGAGGCCTTTAGGAATTTGCACAAAATACCATGAAATGTATACAGTAAACATTTCTACTTTATAAGATTCTAGCAGAAAAACTAACAAAGAGAAAATTATTATTTTCAATATATCAGGACAAAAAAAATACAGTTTCTGTATTTTAGTATGTTTCAAGATTTTTCATTCTACGAGCTTTATACTTTTTGTGACATTGATATTTCCTCTTCCTCATGCTTGGTTTTTGGAGTAGAGAAATAAATACTTGGAAATGATACTGATATATAACATTAAAGGGATAGAGGAGTTGTAAAAGCTGAGGCGTTAATGGGGGAAATTAAGCAAAACCTTTCATAGTTTCTGACTTAGACATTTATTCCCCCGTCGGACAAGAGCTTATTTAACCGCAGTTTCAGCATTTATGCCAAGGATTTGTTGTTCCAAATATATATAAAATAATTTTAAAAACTCTACCATCTGTCATTCGCACTAATTTATGTTTAAACTGACGGAGAAAAAAATATGAAAAATTGAGGCAGTAATATGGAGGATTATTCAATGTATTAATAATTTCTGAACTTGCAATTTTCTCCTCCGACGAATAAAAACACATTTTTACCTCCATTGTAAACATTATACAGCAAATTGCCCTACTAAATTCACGTAAGATAATTTTAACAGCAAACATGAAAATTTTGAACTATCGATAGTGTTTCCAGAACACTTCTGAACTATTAAAACTTTAAAAACGCAGAAGACGCACACTGTAATATCATATGTGTTTTAAATCACAAAAATTTCTCTTTTTAATTTAGTAGCTACACGTTTTTAAAGTGGAAATGGGTACTTGCTATAGTTAGTATACTGTGTTTTATATTTTTTTTTCATATCGATTACTGAAGAACAATAACTTAATGGTACGTGGTGCATACAATAATTTTACCACTGCAAATATTTATTAAAGAAAAATTGTTAGTTTTGCCCTGTATTCATAAACATAAATTTCAAACATAAATACGAAAAAAATGTAATAGTTACAAAAATTCATATTTATAGTATTAAGTGTATGTATTTTGGAACTTAGGGGACAAGACATATTACTTCCAATAAAATAATAATAATATAAATGTGACTGTGAAGTTTTCGCAAGGTCTGGATCCTACTTAACGAGTTTTACGAAATCATGAAATAAGCTATCTGCCCCATTTGACTGCTATACACCATTTTTAGATTCCCCACACGTTCCTGTCTAATGCTGCAATTCAATTTTCTGCTTATTTTTACTTTCTCTATGGGTTACCTGTGGTAAGTATAGGAAGTATCGTATTCCACGCAAAAAATTCTGAATGCAAAAAGAAATCAAATTAGAAAAAGGTTTCATGTGCGTGTGAGCGAGACAGGGAAAGGTAGACGGAGTGGGAGAGGATGTGTGGGGATGCACGATTCTAAACGAAAAGTCAAGATTCAAATGTAAGTCCAGCATCTTTCAAGGATATAACAACGTTTACTCGAAATTCTCCACCCCAAACTACCCTTTGTATACCACATTTTTACTTTTCTTTTACCAATAGCAAACAGATGAAGTATTGCACTTCACCCAAAAACTGCATACCGAGATATCACCAAAAACACACGTTTTAAATCTCCCTGAATAAAAAAGGCACTTTAAGAGAAAGGTTAATACCAAACATGATGTTTAACTTCAATTATATGCCACGAAAGTTAAAAAAAAGGTCTCCCGTTTCTAAACTACCTTTATATGAAAAAGTTTTATTTCTTATTTTCTCAGAAATGGCTTTTAACATTTTGATTAAAGTACCATATGTTCAATATTTTTGCGCCACATACAAAGTAAATATTTTGAATTTTCTGCGAACAGACTGTGAAGTGATCTTCATTCTAAGTGACTTTTGTATAACTGGTAAGCTGTAAGAAATAGAATCTTAATACATACTAAATGTGGATCTCCTTAAATCACACAACTTTGTCAAAAAGTATTTGTAGCGTTAACCATTTTCGAGATATTCTTTGTTATTGATGTGAACTTTCACATAGATACTAAATTCTTCTTTTTTACTTTCTCTACACGTACAGTAAGTAGGGGAAGTATTGTATTCCACCCAAAAATTCCATACCGAGATTTCACCGGAAATACATGTTTTGAGGCCTCCTGAATCCAAAAACAGTATTTTTGGAAACATGTCTGTGTGTATGTTTGTGTGTGTGTGTGTGTGTCTGTGAACAGCATAACTCAGAAACGAACAGTCGGATAAACACCAAACTTGGTATTTAAGTTCAGTATCTTCCAGAGATGCAACACGAAGGTTTTCAAGAAAATCCCCACACCCCAGATTACTCTTTACATGGTACATTTTTTAAAAATTTTAATTTTCTCAGAAATGGCTCAAACGATCATATATATCATATATTTAAGATACTTTCATGACAAATAAAATATATATCTTGAATTTTCTGGGAATGTATCCAAAAGTATTTTTCATTGTGAACGACTTTTGCATAACTGGTACACCATAAGAAATAGACAAAATTTTACTACACAAAAATGTAGATCGCGTTAAAATACACAGTGTATGTCATATACATTTTTGTTGAGTGAACCATTTTCAAGATATTGCTTGTTATTCCCTTAAATTTTCCACTACGTATACTTTTTCTTAAATGGGAATTCGTTATTTATTTCTTTTTTTGTCCTGGTAATGCAAAGAGAATGGAATATTCCACATAGCAACCAGCTCTTAAAATATTTGCCTATCGCTTAAAGACTACCGATTCCCCTTGCATCTACAAGAAAATTAGCAATAATATTAACATCTCGATATCTCGATTAATATGAAGCATATGGGGAATAAGCGTTTGTAAAAATAATTTGTACAAGTGTAGAGAAATTCATGTGAGTGTAACACATCAGATTTTTTCAATTTGTAATCATTTGCTTTCTCTCATGGGCATGCAAAGAGCATAAAGTTTCCCATCCATTTAAAAACATCTGACTGTCTTAAGCCTACTCTATCCTCCTAATACTTACAAAGAATGTGTAAATATGTAACGAAGACTTATTTTCATTACCAATAAGTATACAGAAGAATAAATTTTAGTACGAATAATTAGTAGAACAATGCATAGAGAAAGTCATAAAAATGCAACAGTTATTTTTTTCATTATTTTTTATTGATTAAAGATGTTTACGTATCCATACTGAATTTTCTGTTTAATCTGATTAAATTTTGCAGAATTTTGTATAACGGTACACCATAATAGACAAACGCTTAATACATAAAAATGTAGCCGAACTCAATAATATTAGGTTAAATGCGTTGTAGCATTAGATGCTTTAGAAATATTCGTTGCTGCACATTTCAAGTTTTCTAAGGATGAAATGTCACGCTGCCTCAATAAGCCTTCTTATGCAATTCATTCTTCTTACCTTTTCATCCACGTACATATATGTAGAGAAGGTATTCCCTTTCATAAAAAAAATTGATACCGAGATTTCACCGGAAAACCATGTTTTGGGATCACTTGAATACAAAAAAGATTTTTATAAAAACGTCCACATGTATGTGTTGTCTGTGAAAAGCATAACTCAAAAGCGAAAAGTCGAATAAATACCAAGCTTGTATTTAGATTCAATATCTTCCAAAAGTGCAATACGAATATTTTCGGGAACAGTGAAGCCCAATCTTATCTTTTGAGCTAATGGAGCCACATTGTCACCTTACCCTACTCTTTGTTTTTGTGTTATAAGCATTTGTCCTTCACTCACTCACGGCAGGTCGCAATGGCAAGTTATAAGATAATCAAACATTAGAGATTGGACAACCCATGACCATGAATATGTCGTAGCCCCACGAACAATGCGTGGGAGTAAATTCGCCCTCCCCTGTTTCGCTTAAGGTTAGCCATCACTGTTGAAGAAACTCTCACCCCAAACTACGCTTTATATCGCACATTATTTAGAAATTTTTTATTTTCTAAAAATGGCTCTAAATATTTTGATTAGAACACTATATGTTAAGATTCGTTTGGAAGGAATTTTGTATATTTCTTGTATAACTGGTAAACGTTAAGTGATAGCCGAAAACGTACTACACAAAACATACAGATCCCTTTAAAATATACAATTTCTTTCAAATCATGTTTTTGTGGCATCAGCCATTTCCAAGATATCTCTTATTAATAGTGCAAATTGTTCAGTACCTGAAGTCATTGTTTTCAAGTCCTGTCGATTTTCAGTTCTTTCTCGCGATTGCATGTAAAGGTGTAAAATTTTAAGGCCAACATATAGCGTCCAGTATTTCAATATTTGACTATTGCTGTTCTCTTTGTAACCTGAAGAAATGTGTATTATAGCTATTTCTGCAAATGTTTGTTTAAAAATGTTTAGATATAAAAATAAAGAACAATTTTATACCCACTAATAAACAATAGAGAATAGAGAAAATTATGTAATTGTAACATATCACATTTTCTCGCTTGGGTTTAATAGTAAAAAGATAATCTGTCTTACTACATATGAACAGACAAACTATACCTTGATTAAGGGAACGTTAACAGAATAATTACACTTTACTGAATAGTGTTACAAACAGGTATTATATGAACTTGTAATGGGTAATTGTCGCGGGAGTGAGACACGCAAGAGTTTTTTACTGCAATAAAAATGGAAATTTAAAATCAATTTATGAAATCAAATTATTCATTAAAGCATTATTTCAGCCACCTTAACCACTATGCACGCAGCGAGGTTAATTTAATAATAACACTGTGCAATAATGTTTACTTATAGTTGCATTATTATTTGCTTGTTATGATTGCTTTGTTTGGGTATACCACCAAATTGATCTCTGGTTGGTATTGTTCATTTGACGAAGTTGATTTGTTTTAATGTAATTTAGTTCATTCTTTTCTCGTTGGCTTTAATAGTTTTAAAAATCCAGATAGGGTTACCCTGGAGTAAAGTTAACTCTGAGCGCACTTATAAAACCAGCGGTCCGACTACGATTTCCGGCTGGGGCGTAGGGAGATTTCTTTAACTATAGCGCATCTCACTCTTAAAGTAGAGTACAGAATGGGGTGCAATGTTGCCACATGTACTATACGTATGCTCGTAACTTTGGTACTCAGCTACGAACGGTCTACCAATCTAATGCTTTCTTGTAAATGCTGCATCACCAAATAGTGAAATATCTGCACAGCTATTTAAGGGTATTGTAATTTATCTCAAATAAATTGAGTTTTATTTATGGACGGCCGATAACTGCTGTAGTTCTTAGTGCCCCATTCTATATTGGGCGTGAAAGATCGGAAATTTTGCTCACAGGCAACTTTATCGGGCTTGAGGTTCTCTTACGTGCCGTAAATCGATCTTGCTTACTAATCATACTTCCCTTGCTAATGATTTTACTCTTAAAAAAAAAAGCATTGTCCTCTCCGGGGCTTGAACCCCTGACCTCAGGTGCTAGAGAGTAGCATTTTCTCTGTATTTCTAGTACTTCAAAATACGATTTTACAAACATAAATATATGTATTATTAAACAAACGTAGAGCTTGTTACCCTTAATTTGTTAGGGTAACATCATTGTTTGCCCTTGACAAAATCCCTCATTCCAATACATATGGGTGGACTTTTCAAACCGTAAAGAATAAGCGATGCGCCCCACTCCGCTTTACTTTATCCCATCAAATTGTATTAACTTAGCTGTTTTTGTTTTCCACACCATTTTGGGCCTTTGAATGACTGGTTCTGAAGATGCGATGGTGTTACTAACAGCTTTTTTACTTCAATAATATAACACCTTCGTTGTTATTTTACGTTTATTCATAGTTTACCAACATTTCGTCTCTTCCTAGCTTCTCCGTTCATAATTATAAATATTTACATAAAATGTTAAGTGAATAACCTACATAACGTTCCAGTGTTCCACACGCTGTAAACGTACGCACTTCCTTACAACTAATATTCACCTCTTCCGTCTTCTACCTCGCACCTCGCCTGGCACCTATTAGCTGAATATATGGATGACTTTTGGTTGTCATGAATGCAAGAGGTTGCAGGATTCTTGCCTCTTTTAAAAACTGTCTCCAAACCTCCTCAACAGTTTCTCTCACTTAGTCTTCGTTGTAAGCCCAATAACAAAAACGCTTCTCGCTGGCTGACTTTTCTACTGCTTAGGTATAGAATTTTCCAAAAATATTTCGTATTAAAAATTATAATGTCCATTTTATGAAAGGTAATGAATTCAATATCACCACACTAGTTTACTCTAGCTAAGAAAAATATATTACTGCATCCTGCTCTGAGTTTATTAGTTAATGTCTGTTAAGTTTAGAAACAGGAAGCAATGCACTTTTACTGAAAACACAGAAATCTATGAAGGCTCTAAGATTGGTATAACCTGATAGAAAAAATCTGATGTGTTACACTCACAAGACTTTCATTTAAATTATCTTAAAAACTGAAGAAAAAGGAGACAAAGGACAGCAAATTGCACTTTCATTTGGTTTAAACTTACGTAATCAGTGAAAGTAAACTTCTAATTCCTTAAAGTTACGCTGCTCTTATATATTTGTTTTTCTCTAGAGTGATGCTCTTCGTTTGCAAACCAAATGCTACTGAAATGCTGAAGAAAAAAATTTCTTGCCCAGTTTGAATGTGCCGAACTTTAAGATGCATTGGAGTTTTAATCACTGTCTCATCGATGCAGAATTAGCCATAAAAGATCGCGAAGGAGACCCGAGGATCTTTTAGTCATGAATGTACACATTAAGACAGCTGAGAGAAGGATTCTGGTTATGTTTTCCTGACCTTAACTGACTACAGCGCCTGGTTTAATCAGTTTTTCCCTTTCTCCTTTCAACGTCAGGTTCATTTAAAAATACAGAGAATCACGCAGGTTGCTGTATAAGACCTTTCCTTAAATTACTGCACGCGAATACTTGTATAAGGAATGTCTGTTGTTCCATCCATCATGACCAAATTAGTTACACTCCCACATATACTAATTGCAAATTATGAGGAGAAATACCTGCTTTTATGAATTTAGGCAATTTGCTAAGCGGTAGATACGCAAAGAGCGCCAGAGGAAGTCTCACTGCACCTCGCGTCTATGTCATATTATTTATCGTTGTATGTAGCCTTGCGAAGCCATTGCCATTTCATTGGTTGCTTTAGGCCACGGTGCAAGGGTGCACCACTCCTTCTGCTAAACATCTACACCAATAACCACAACAAAGGTTACAAAATGGCATAGAAACGAAATATATGTTTACGCTCTCGATCGTATTAGCTAAAAGAGAAAGAGGTAGATTGAGTACATTCAGTTTGTCATACAGATTTGGTAACACATACCTTATCGGCTAGTGCAGGAAATACCTTTGAAAGGATTAAATGCTAAGGGGAAAACTTGATAAGCGCCTAGGTTAGCGAAATATAGAATGCGTAGTGTGAGAAGATTTTCAGGGGGTGCAAATTAAAGCTTGAATGGTATTTATTAAATACATAGCAAGGCAGCACTTTATAACAGAAAATAAAAGAACTGTTTTCTCACAGTGATATCAATACTTGTTGCTACATAGAAGCAAACATAACTAAATAATAAATAAATAAAGCAGCATGTTTCCCTCCAATTCAAACTATAATTGGTTAATATACCTTTACTAACATATTGCTGATCATAGGATTATATCAAAATATATATACCAATTTTATTGCCTCAATATGTATGTCATACTCGTTAAACTATATAGATACACATGTTTATTTCAGGTTTCTAAACATGATCAGACAATTATAATAAAAGGATAATTTGCATTATTAAAGAATATCCTTATCTGCAGATGTTTTACAGGGAGCCCACTTTCTGACGAGTATGCATACCGTCTTCCCCACCTTCCTGGAACATTTTTATCCAGTAATTTAGTATAAAAACCCTTTTATGCAATTGTTGTAACCGTAAGACCAGCCTACCGCTTACCCACGATACGTCTACGAGTAATTTCACTAGTATACGGCATGATTGGTTCCGAGACCATAAACATGTTTTGGTTTCAATAACACCAGAAGCAAAATCATCAACCTTCCCTCTTTTCCCCCTTATTGCTGTGTTATCTACGCTCTGCGATAGTTAGGTAAAGGACACGCCTCGAAAGAACCCAGAAAACGATTCAAACTCCGCCGAAAATTTTCTGTATACACTTGGAAGGAGGAAAAGTGTCACATTACCATGGGTAGTAAATAATGAGCTGGTACCAGTTCTTTACGACTGGCTTGAAAAACAATACAGTAATTACAAACTAACCAGGGAATGATATTCATAGTTTATGTGCAATGAAAGTGTGGTTCGGATACAACCCCTTTGAAAGAGTTTTGCTGCAATTGGCACACAAGGAAAGGCTAAACCAGTTACAAATGATTCGGCTTTCTAGAGGAAGGTGTGAAGAATTGTTTGCATGTGTGGTTAAACTTTACAGCTACAACATTTACATTTATTTGCCCTTTCAAAGCGGCATGGGGACGACGGTTGTTGCCGCTACTAAACAACAACAAGAAAACGGTAGTGTAGCATGGAAAAATAAGCTAAAAGTTATAATGCTACCCTTCGGAAGTTCGCCATATTTTGCGGGAGGTGAAGTACTCCGCCAATCCAGTTGCTACAATTATGCTTGAAAACAGAGGGAGTCACGCTGGTAAGGGGTGGGGCTGGATTTTTTTCAGTATAAACATGAACAGCTTCATTTCATTATGGGCT
The DNA here is from genome assembly GCA_030765065.1 of Deroplatys truncata. Lineage (NCBI taxonomy): Eukaryota > Metazoa > Arthropoda > Insecta > Mantodea > Mantidae > Deroplatys > Deroplatys truncata. The sequence goes on from CM060980.1 coordinate 165,974,939, forward strand.
ACATTTTAGCACAACAGTGTGCACATGAGATAGAAAAGTTATGTCATCCTCTGTGGTCAAGAGGTACCAAGCTGCAGGCAGAGGGCGGGCGTAAAAATGCTTAGCATTGCTTCCTTAGGAAGGGAAGTAAAGCCGGTGGACCGGTGTAGTAGGTTTACGGCACATAAGAGAACCTCATGCCTAATAAAGAGGCCTCTGAGCAAAATTTCTGGTCTTTCACTTCCAATATAGAATGGAAGGCTAAGAACCATAGCAGTTAAAGAGCGTCCAAAAATAAAATTGAATTACTAGAGAAAGTACTTCCACCCAAAAATTCTATATTGAGATTTCACTAGAAATACACCTTTTTAGCCCCCTGAATCCAAAAAAGTAGTTTGGAAAGAGGTTTATGCTGTGTGTATGTGAACAGATTTTCAAGAAAACCTTTTAAAAATATCGATTTTCTGAAAAATGGATGTAACAGTTTTGATTAAAATTCCTTATATTAAAGATATATGTATAAAAAAGTAAAATGAATGTCTTAATTTTCTGGGAATAGTCTATGAAGTTCACTTCATTCGGATGGAATTTTGTATAAACTTGTCCAACGTATGCTTTATGTGATAGATGAAAACTTAGATCCCTTGAACGCACACAATTTATTTCAAATAACCTTTTTGTGATAAATCCGTTCCGAGATATCCTTTTTAATGGTTCAGATTGTTCAATAGTTTGTCATTCTTTTAAAGTCCTGCCGATGTGGTGTTTTTTCGCATTTGCATGCAAACAGTGTGGACTTTAACCAGTTCTTAAAACATTTGATCACCGCTGTTCTCTTTGTATCTGTAACGAAATGTGTAACGTAGGTTTTTCTGTAAAGATTTACCTCGATGGAAATGGAGTAGATAGAACATAAGCTTTCGTAAGAATAGGTTATGTACACATTAATAAATGATAGAGGGTAGAGAATGACATGTGAATGTATCGCATCATGATTTTTTTCGTCGTAAGGTCTTCATATTTCTTTAACCAGCACTAATTTCCACCTAGCCTTTGTCGTACCTCTATGATTGGCTTGAAACGAATTCCAAGAAACTTATATGAACGACTGAGTGATTTTAGTGTTGTCAGAAGTAACATCTACTAATAAATTCTACTCCGATTCGTGTAAATAAGAGGATATGGTTAGTCCAATGTAATTTTATTAGCGATTCGACATTGAAAAGGGAGGGATGTGTGAGAAATGATTTACCTGTTGCTATAGAATGCACAACAGTCGTAATAATTAAATTCAAACGTGTTTTCTGAAGTGGACATGAAAGCTAATTCTAAAATAATTGCCGTCGTATAGACAATAATGGATTATTATTAATATTATTATTGTTGTTATTGCCAGGAGTAGGAACTTTGAGACATTAAATCCAATAGGAAAGGAAATAAGCTGAACTATTACTGGACATTAGACAAGTGACGTCACAAGTTACAAACCACCTTCATCCCTCTTACAGTCTGTTGGCGTTTGCAGACATCACTCAGCACCCCAGTTTTATCTGGCTGTCAGTGACATACAATGGAAGCAGACAATTATTATTATTATTATTATTATTATTATTATTATTATTATTATTATTGTTATTGCCAGGAGTAAGAATTTTGAGACATTAAGTCCAATAGGAAAGGAAATAAGCTGAACTATTACTGGACTTCAGTCAGTCACACGTTACAAACCACCTTCATCCCTCTTACAGTCTGTTGGCGTTTGCAGACATCACTCAGCACCCCACTTTTATCTGGCTGTCAGTGACATACAATGGAAGCAGATTATTATTATTATTATTATTATTATTATTATTATTATTATTATTATTATTATTATTATTATTATTATTATTATTATTATTGGTGGTGGTGGTGGCGGCGGTGACTAACAATGGGAGATATACAACTTGCGGCACTATGAAAATAACAAAATTGCTGCCAATTTGAGAACGACAAAACGGAAACAATTTCAGAATTAGCATACAACACAAAATTGGTTACATGCCCTTATACACAAAAACCACTAATAGGAACATAATTCAGTGAACAAGCTATCGTCTTTAAAGTTTTCAATAAGGTGAGTATCGAATATCAAGAAACACTGGTATCGTATATCGCTAACTAAACTTGTTTTATTCTGAATCGCCCTGTAGATACGATTTATATTTCCTCTTCCTTTAGCAGTCCTAAATATTATATTTAGCTGGTAGTAAAGGAAATCTTTCTCAGCAATCTCTGCTTATCCTACCTTCCTGTAGCTCCTTACTCACGAATGTAATCTACGCTAATGTACTAAAGAGATTATATGTATTCCTCATCTGGTATAATTAATGCAAGACTAATGCCATTATAGCGCATCTAGAGCTGCAATAAACCTTGCTCTTCACATTATGATATGTGTATGAAGGGGCGTTTACTTTCTCCACCGCCTAATCCATATTTCACCGAATTTTATGCTTTGAGGTACCTTAAAAATGAAACATTTTAACAAAAACCTGATGATGTAAAATTCACATCACCTTCTCTACCCTCTTATCGCATATTAGTGGGGATACCAACTATTTACTAAGCTTAGTTTTATATCTACTTAATTTTAATACAAACAAATTTTTATAGAAATAGCTATAGAGAATGGCGATAGTCATCTATTTAAGAACTCGACGCTATACGCCGGCCTTAAAATTCTATACTGTTCCCATGCAATCGCGAGAAATAATTGTATGTTCATAGGACTTTAAGAGAATGACCAAGTAATAAACAACTAGAATCATTCCGAGATATCCGTTATTGTTGGATCGAATTGTATACCTTGTCATACTTTGTCTTGTCAACAGTCAGCTGTTTCTCGCGATGCCATGGAAAGAGTAGGGAATTTTAAGGCCAGCTAATACGAGAGCGTTCAATTCTTAAACATTTGACTATTGCTGTTCGCTTTTTTACTTTCTCTACTACGTACAGTAAGTAGGGGAAGTATTGTATTCCACCCAAAAATTCGATACCGAGATTTATCCGGAAATATATGTTTTGAGACCCCCTTAATCCAAAAAAAAGCATTTTTGGAAACATGTCCGTGTGTGTGTCTCTATCTGTCTGTCTGTCTGTCTGTCTGTCTGTGTGTCTGTCTGTCTGTCTGTGAACAGCATAACTCAGAAACGAACAGTTGGATAAACACCAAACTTGGTGTTTAGGTTCAGTATCTTCCAGAGATGCGACAAGAAGGTTTTCAAGAAAATCCCCCACCCCAGATTAAACTTTACATGGAACATTTTTCGAAAATTTTAATTTCCTCAAAAATGGCTCTAACGATTTTGATTAAAATATCATATGTTTAAGATAATGTTTAAAATGTGTATCTTCAATTTTCTGGGAATGTCTCCGAAATTATTCATTGTGAACGACTTTTGCATAACTGGTAAACCATAAGAGAACGACAAAATTTTACTACACAAAAAATGTAGATAGCGTTAAAATACACAATTTATGTCATACACATTTTTTGTTGTTGAGTGAACCATTTTCGAGATAGTGCTTGTTATTCCCTTAAATATTTTATACTTATTTTCTCAAATGGGAATTCGTTGTTCATTTTTTTGTCTTGGATATGCAAAGAGTATTAATCTGTGGCAAAAAGAATGGTGCTGCACATAGCAACCAGCTGTTAAGAGTAATGTCTATGCTTAAAGGCTACTGTATTGCTATATTGCCCTTGTAAATATATATTCCCTTATATCTACAAGAAAATTAGCAATAAGATAGAGACTGCAAACGTTTATCTCGATTAACATAAAGTAGATGGAGAATAAGCGTTTGTAAAAATATTTTGTACAAGAGTAGAGAAAGTCATGTGACTGTAACACATCAGATTTTTTTCTTTAACGAAATGAGTAATGTAGCTATTTCCGGAAATATTTATCTCGTTTAAAGGTTCTGGATAAAAGAATAAGCTTTAATAAGAATAGTGTACGCCCAGTAATAACCAATACAGGTTAGAGAAGTTAATGTGAATGTAAAGCATTATAATTTGATTTTCTTTGCGTCATCGTTTTTGGAATATTCTGTGCTGTAGGATTTAATTTTCTAAAATTTAATTGCGTTATCAGACGGAAAATGACGATTCTTCAGCTTTTGTTTAACAATATTTCGTTTGCTACGATCAGTGCTGAGTAGCGCATTTTTTTTCTATAACTACGACTTCTAAATTTATTCCTTACTGATTTGGAAAAACATTTGAACGCAGGAGTTATATACTTCGTGATGTATATAATTGGACTTATTGATTAGTTTGCAATAAATTCCAGCAAATCAATCTGAATTATATGTTTATATGCCTTTCTCTATCCACTGCTATGTATAGCAAGCTCACCCACTTACTTTCTCTGCTACGTATTGTAAGTATGGGACGTATTGTATTCCAACCCAAGAATTCGATGTCAAGATTTCACCGGAAATAAGTTTTTAAGCTATAATAATATTCATATTTTTAATTTTCACTGTTACAACAGGTAATTAATATTCCTGTATGGATTGTATTATTTCCATAATTGGATAATACTCTATACAAATTTATTTATATAGCATCATCTAAATGTATTATTTTTTCCTATTGTTTTAACAATGTCACTATAAGAATATAATATGATCTAATATAATTTGTAACTGCCTTGAATAGAAGTGTAGGTCCTTTATAGTCATAAATATTTGTTCCATTAGTCGTTCATCATCATTCATTCAAGTTTCTATTCTCACTCACACTTACCCTTTACTGTTGCCATAATGATGTTGGTCTGATGAATCAAATACAATGCGCTCACGAATACCGCATTTTCCTGTCCTAGTTTAAAATAGACGGCTAGAAAAGGTGTTGCGCCTGCGAGTCACAATGCCTCGAGAGTCGCATTTTCGCCACCACCGCTTTAAAGTATTACTGAAACGTTTGGAGAGCTTCACAAACTGCCGCTTCCGCTGTTCTAATACCTGCTTGCCAGGTGTTCCCGGTATAAATCCTGTCACTTCTTTTAGGGCATCCAGAAGCTTCTTCATTGCACTAGCAATTTCCTTAATTGTTTCTAAGAATGTCTTCCGGTCTGTTATTTCTTCACGTATGCAACTGAGAAACTTCTTCAGTCCTGCAGACATTCTGTTTAGTTCCTGGAAAGCATCTTCTGATCTGCTCAACCAATACTCATCCATTTCCGAGGCAGAGCCTTGTAGCCTTAGAACAGTTTCGTTCATGTTGATGCTAAGCTCCCCCGTCCTCAATATCCCCAAAACCAAATCAAATGTGAAGCCAGGATGAGCAGCTTCCACCTTCGACAATGCTGCCCCCAGCGTCTGAGAGGCTGCCACATCGCGTCTCTCCAGCTGGGATAAAAAAGGGTGAATTAATACGGGAAGAATAAGAGAAGTTGTTGATGTCTCATCTCCCATTGTCATCTTTCTTAACTGTTATACTTACAGTTGTCACCTTGAGATACAAAACTGTTTGCTTCTGCAATTTCCGTCTGGCCTCCTGAACCCATAAAATGCATATTTAGAAGAAACTCGACGTACGTCGTGTGAGTAGCATAAATCATAAACGAGAAATTCAATAAATACCATACTTGCTATTTAAGTTCAGTATCCTCTAAACCTGAGACGAAGGTATTCTATCATATCTGCCCACCCCAAACTACCCTTTACATGAACCTTTTTCTTTACCTTGATTTTCTGAAAAATGGCTCTAACAATTTTGATTAAACTACCATGTGTTTAGGAAATTTTTGTAACAAATAGAATTGATATCTTGAATGATATGCCAATTAGTGTGTTAATTAATTCGACTAATTAATCCTTCTCACTGTGAATGAATTTAATGTAATTATTGTTAAACTGAAAATCTTTTAGCCCAAAAATGAAAATCTTGTCAAAATAGATAGATAAGGTATCTTTATTGGTTTCAAATTATTGAAGTTATTACAGAAGTATTTACTGCATGGGTCATTGACCGTATATGCATATTTAAGATACAAAATAAACAACAGAAGAAGAAAACAAAACAAAAAATCTGATGTGTTACACTCACATGACTTTCTCTACTCTTGTACAATCTATTTTTACAAACGCCTATTCTCCATATGCTTCATGTTAATCGAGATATCGAGATGTCAATCTTATTGGTAATTTTCTTGTAGATGAAAGGGGAATATGGTAGCTTTTAAGCGATAGTCAAATATTTTAACGCTGGTTGCTATGTGGCGCATTCCATTCTCTTTGCATGTCCAGGACATAAAAAAATCTGATGTGTCACACTCACATGACTTTCTCTACTCTTCTACAATCTAATTTTACAAACGCCTATTCTCCATATGCTTCATGTTAATCGAGATATCGAGATGTCAATCTTATTGGTAATTTTCTTGTAGATGCAAGGGAAATATGGTAGCTTTTAAGCGATAGTCAAATATTTTAACGCTGGTTGCTATGTGGAGCATTCCATTCTCTTTGCATGTCCAGGACATAAAAAAAAAATCTGATGTGTTACACTCACATAACTTTCTCTACTCTTGTACAATCTAATTTTACAAACGCCTATTCTCCATATGCTTTATGTTAATCGAGATATCGAGATGTCAATCTTATTGCTAATTTTCTTGTAGATGCAAGGGGAAAATGGTAGCTTTTAAGCGATAGTCAAATATTTTAACGCTGGTTGCTATGCGGCGCATTCCATTCTCTTTGCAAGTCCAGGACATAAAAAAATCTGATGTGTTACACTCACATGACTTTCTCTACTCTTGTACAATCTATTTTTACAATCGCCTATTCTCCATATGCTTTATGTTAATCGAGATATCGAGATGTCAATCTTATTGCTAATTTTCTTGTAGATGCAAGGGGAATATGGTAGCTTTTAAGCGATGGTCAAATATTTTAACGCTGGTTGCTATGTGTCGAATTCCATTCTCTTTGCAAGTCCAGGACATAAAAAAATGAATAACGAATTTGAGAAAAAGTATAAGTATTGGAAAATTTAAGGGAATAACAAGCAATATCTCGAAAACGGTTCACTCAACAAAAGAAATGTATATAACATAAGTTGTGTATTTTAACGAGATCAACATTTTTTGTGTAGTAAAATTTTGTCTATCTCTTATGGTTTACCAGTTATGCAAAAGTCGTTCACAATGAAGAATACTTTTGGAGACATTCCCAGAAAATTCGAGATATACATTTCATTTCTCATGGCATTATCTTAAACATATGATATTTTAAACAAAATCGTTAGAGCCATTTTTGAGAAAATTAAAATTTTCGAAAAATGTTCCATGTAAAGGGTAGTCTGGGGTGGGGGGATTTTCTTGAAAACCTTCGTGTCGCATCTCTGGAAGATACTGAACCTAAATACCAAGTTTGGTGTTTATCCGACTGTTCGTTTTTGAGTTATGCTGTTCACACACACACAGACACACACACACACACAGACACACACACACACAGACACACAGACACACACACGGACATGTTTCCAAAAATGCTTTTTTTGGATTCAGGAGGTCTCAAAACATGTATTTCCGGTGAAATCTCGGTATCGAATTTTTGGGTGGAATGCAATACTTCCCCTACTTACTATACGTAGTAGAGAAAGTAAAAATGAATAACGAATTTGAGAAAAAGTATAAGTATTGGAAAATTTAAGGAAATAACAAGCAATATCTCCAAAACGGTTCACTCAACAAAAGAAATGTATATGACATAAGTTGTGTATTTTAACGCGATCTACACTTTTTGTGTAGTAACATTTTGTGTATCTCTTATGGTTTACCAGTTATGCAAAAGTTGTTCACAATAAAGAATACTTTTGGAGACATTCCCAGAAAATTCGAGATATACATTTCATTTCCCATGACATTATCTTAAACATATGATATTTTCATCAAAATCGTTACAGCCATTTTTGAGAAAATTAAAATTTTCGAAAAATCTTCCATGTAAAGGGTAGTTTGGGGTGGGGGGATTTTCTTGAAAACCTTCGTGTCGCATCTCTGGAAGATACTGAACCTAAATACCAAGTTTGGTGCTTATCCGACTGTTCGTTTTTGAGTTATGCTGTTCACACACACACAGACACACACACAGACACACACACACACACACACACACACAGACACACACACGGACATGTTTCCAAAAATTCTTTTTTTGGATTCAGGAGGTCTCAAAATATGTATTTCCGGTGAAATCTCGGTATCGAATTTTTGGGTGGAATGCAATACTTCCCCTACTTACTATACGTAGTAGAGAAAGTAAAAATGAATAACGCATTTGAGAAAAAGTATAAGTATTGGAAAATTTAAGGAAATAACAAGCAATATCTCGAAAACGGTTCACTCAACAAAAGAAATGTATATAACATAAGTTGAGTATTTTAACGCGATCTACATTTTTTGTGTAGTAAAATTTTGTCTATCTCTTATGGTTTACCAGTTATGCAAAAGTCGTTCACAATGACGAATACTTTTAGAGACATTCCCAGAAAATTCGAGATATACATTTCATTTCTCATGACATTATCTTAAACATATGATATTTTAATCAAAATCGTTAGAGCCATTTTTGAGAAAATTAAAATTTTCGAAAAATCTTCCATGTAAAGGGTAGTCTGGGGTGGGAGGATTTTCTTGAAAACCTTCGTGTCGCATCTCTGGAAGATACTGAACCTAAATACCAAGTTTGGTACTTATCCGACTGTTCGTTTTTGACTTATGCTGTTCACAGACACACACACAGACACACACACGGACATGTTTCCAAAAATGCTTTTTTTGGATTCAGGAGGTCTCAAAACATATATTTCCGGCGAAATCTCGGTATCGAATTTTTGGGTGGAATGCAATACTTCCCCTACTTACTATACGTAGTAGAGAAAGTAAAAAATGAATAACGAATTTGAGAAAAAGTATAAGTATTGGAAAATTTAAGGAAATATCAAGCAATATCTCGAAAACGGTTCACTCAACAAAAGAAACGTATATGACATAAGTTGTGTATTTTAACGCGATCTACATTTTTTGTGTAGTAAAATTTTGTCTATCTCTTATGGTTTACCAGTTATGCAAAAGTCGTTCACAGTGACGAATATTTTTGGAGACATTCCCAGAAAATTCGAGATATACATTTCATTTCTTATGACATTATCTTAAACATATGATATTTTCATCAAAATCGTTAGAGCCATTTTTGAGAAAATTAAAATTTTCAAAAAATGTTCCATGTAAAGGGTAGTCTGGGGTGGGGGGATTTTCTTGAAAACCTTCGTGTCGCTTCTCTGGAAGATACTGAACCTAAATACCAAGTTTGGTGTTTATCCGACTGTTCGTTTTTGAGTTATGCTGTTCACAGACACACAGACAGACACACACACGGACATGTGTGTCTGTCTGTCAGTTATTCTCAAAACATGTATTTCCGGTGAAATCTCGGTATCGAATTTTTGGGTGGAATGCAATACTTCCCCTACTTACTATACGTAGTAGAGAAAGTAAAAAGGAACATAGAAATAAATTACCTTTGACTAACTGAACAAATTTGACCTAGCTTCGCGCACTTTAGCCAAGAAATTGCCCATGTTTTGCCGGTTCCTCTGGTCTACTAGTAGATCCCAACATACCAACCTCTTTCTTGACGGACTTAAGAATTTTTCTTTGAGTGTAATTGTTCGCTGGTTCTCCCACTGTGCACGTTCCGCCAAAATATGTACCCAGTCCTCATCCAATTCACAGAATGGGCAGATTCTCCTGCCAGAATCGTCAATCATTTTCTGTGCCCTCCAGCATCACAGTCTAAACCATGCCATTCCTGATCTTTCCTTTCTTCCTAAGTTAAGTATATATGCCTCTTTATCCCAATTCAATTTTATTTCATTTGCTATACTTTTACAGTACGATTATATTTCCTGTTGGTTGATGTCTCTTACCTTCTTTTCACACCTTTCCATGTGTTTTTTGTCATTTATTTCAGCTCTTTGCCATACTGACCCCATTCCTATTCTCCTCAAATCTTTTTCTAGATCAGTTGGCTAAAGCTTAGGAGACAGGCTTTCTCGCTGGTATTTATAAGATTGGATCGTAGTGTGGAGTTATCTCCCTGCATCAGCCTCAGCCAGTACTTCACTGCTCTTATTTTACAGTGTATTAGAATTTAAGTCAATGTTGTGTGTGTGTGTGTGTGTGTGTGTGTCGTTGTTGTTAACCATTTACGAGATTCTCGTTATATTGCAGTAATTATCTACAATTAATTGGTCTTTCATACATGCCGTGTGTGAGCTAAAGTTAGAAAGGTAGAATTAAAATGAAGAAAACAATGCTATAGCCGGGATTTGAACCTCGGATCTTCGGTTTTCCGTACTGCTGATCTAACCAACTCTGCTACCATGGCAACATACAGGCACGACATTCAACTCCTCAACTTTCTTCCATTTTTCTCGGTAAACCACAAGGCGTTATCAAATTTGACAATGGTTTCTCATTTAACTTAAAGTTCTAAAGAACTATTTACGTAACGAAAATGCATATAAGAGTGAGTTTTGAGTTTAAGAAGAGTTGTGAATACTTAAACAGACTGTAAACCACTCACCTTCCCTTTTAAACAGTTTCTTAATCACTATGTATTAACAGGGTAGTTCATTCTGTTAATATTACGCATGCGCAGAAGAATCTACCAAACCAAATGTATTACCGTAATCCCACAAAACAGCGAAGCTTTTCTAAACAACTCGTTACAAATTCTTCTACATGCATAGGGTTTAGGCGAATGTCTAAAGATTGCTCTCACCTCCCTTACTGCACAATATCTGATGTCACACCCATTATTTGAAACCAATGCATATATACACACAAACACACACACACACACACACACAAACCTAAATCTAACCTCAGGATAATCTCGAAACCAGTGGACTCTGTCGAATCACTCGGCTCGCAACGGCCAAACGACCTCCACTCGCCTCCTACATTGCCGTTTGTGCCATTTAAACAGCCTAAGACTTCTAATGTTTCAGTCTAAGCGGAGAAGTGGGAGAGGATGTGCCAGCGGTTTAGGAGTGCGGCGAATAGCAAGCAGCTCGCTGGGACGTAACGCTAGTGAGCAGGAGTGAACTACGTCAAAATGGCAACGTGTTACCCTTAAAGTTAGCTTGCAGGCGAAGGGAAATGAGCGTGGTGTTACCTCATTGTCTAGAGCAACAGCGAGGAGAACACACCCTTCTAAGAAGTGTTAGAAGTGTCACGATGTTTAAATTCCACCCTACTAATTTCTTCCTCCGTATTTTTCTTTCTTTCTGTTATTCATTAACAAAGTTCACTTCGATTTTGCGGCATTTTGCGGTCAAGTGTTGGTGGTTCTTCAGGATAAACAGCCACAAAACACCTGTTATTGGCCAGACCGTTGTCTAATTAGTCAAGGTATAAAGCTCTCAAATTCAGTTTGAAATAATATTTATACCTATTTATTGACCTAATAGTGGGTAACTATGAAGCCCGGGACTTAAAGTACTTATGATATTCTAAGTCGCCATTGGAGTATGTTATCTAACATGAATTTGAGAACGCCTTGTGGTTTGTACAGAAAAAGAGGGAGTCAGTTAGGGAATTTAATGTAGTGTTGCATGCAGCCATGGTAGCTTAGTTGGTTGGAGCAGAGTACGGCAAATCGAAGATTCATAATTGAAAACCCGGCTATGGCTTTGAATTTTTCAATCTCATTCTACCATTCCACAATATTCACAATTGTAGAGTTCTTGAAACGAGAACGTATCTAAGTATGAGACATGTTTTTAAAATAAGTGCCGTTTTCATAATTTGCTGCTGCAATACTGCAGATGGCGTTTTTGAGCATGCGTGTTCACTTCCTCTATTCATTAAGAAGCCAGACGTAGCTGTGAGCGCCGTTCTCCGTGTTGTTGTGGTTACCATGCTAGCCTCTAGTTCCCGAGGTCGCGGGTTCAAACACGGCAGCGGGCGATGGATTTTTTTTCGGGTGTAAAACTCTTTAGCATGGCTTCCTTCGGAAAGAAAGCAAATACAGTGGTTCCATGTCGTAGATTTACGGCACGAAAAAGAACCTCAAGCCTGATAAAGAGGCCTATGAACAAATTACTGCTATTTCACGCCCAATATAGAATGGGACGCTAAGAACCACAACAGTTAAAGAGCTTCCATAAATAAAACCCAGTTAAATTTAATTTTGCTGCTGTCAAAAATTGTCACTTTGTTTTTTTCTGTTGTTAGAGCGTTTCGAAATGTCAAAAACAATTGAACGACCCACCTACTATGAAGTGATTCGCTTTTTCACGCGAAAACTATTACGCCAGCAAATACTCATCACCAACTGTGCGAGGTTTATGGGGAAATAATGAGTGCCCGGGCACACACAGCCAAAGAAACGCAAGATGGAATCGCATTATTTGGTTGGAAACAACTGGACCACCTTCACTAAAGTCCGGATTTGGCACCAAGTGATTTTCGTCTATTTATTCATCTGAAGAAATTGCTTGGTGAAAAACATTTCAACGACAATGTTGTGAAACAAGTAGTGCAGGCTTGACTTTCATCACAGACGGCATCATTCTTTGTCGAAAGCATTGGTTTGCAGTTACTACAAATGCATGAATAACGGCGGTGACTATTTGGAGAAGTAGTATAAGGGGTAAGATAATGAAAGATAAAACGCATCTGGAAAATAATGGTGTATTATTTTTTTTAAAAAGTTATGGGTACTTAGTTTAAAAACATGCCTCGTGAAACGGCAGGGTTGGTGGGGAAATGAGTAAGTGGCAAAAAACGAAGCATTTATTTAAATCCATGCTGACAAAGAACATTTCTTTGTTAGCATCGAAAGCGGTGAAACACTTGAGCGCAGTTCTAAATATTCATTTCGGTGCTGCCGTATTTCAGACGAGTGAGGAAATGAAAACATTTTGTAGCTTCAGATAAAAGAAACATTAAAAGGACGGAATTATTGAAATTGCCTGTTCACCTCATCCCGCTAACCAAAGCGCAACTGTGCAAACGAGCTTTCTGCGGTTACAACTCTCTGAAAGTGGATTGGAAATGACGTCGCATTTCTTAGTATACCCCCAACTTGTTTCTTTCGTCGTTTTTCTATAAGTTTCCCCTAACAATATTGCTGGCGAGTAAGGGAGACGCCAGGACGGCGGTGTCCAGGAACATTGATCCGTCGTGAGATGTACAGACAGACACTTGTGGCGATGCGCCTCAATTATATATTCCGCTCAGACACTACTGGCCCCATCAGGTCCCCTTTCCGGGAGTCGCACCCCTATCAGCACTCCCAAGCAGATACTTCGGGCATCATTACGGGAAAATGGTCGTGTGTAAGTATGCAAGCGAGGGGAGAATATTATACGTAGTATGTATACAAGCTCTGTGTACTGCTGGATTCAAAAACTTCTACAAGGATTGTTTACAAGTTCCTACGATGCTACAAAAGGGAGAATTCTCTACAACACAAAAATGTAACTGCATTTTAAATGTAAATAAAGTGTTATATTTCAGGCGGTTTCGAAATATTTTTGCTTTCTCTATTACTTAGAGTAAGTAGGGGAAGTATTGCATTCCAACAAAAAATTGGATACTGATATTTCGAGACTCTCAGAATCCAAAATAGGATCTTATCAGACTCAAAATCAGCCATGGGTAGAATAGTAAATTAAAACAATAAAACAACAAGAAATATTAATGAAATAAAAGCCTAATTAAAACAGTTGAAACTAAAAATCATTCCACTCTACAAAGGACCCCAACTCATGTCGAACTTTTGGGCAATGCAGATAAATTAGCAAAGAAAGGTACAATACAACAAATAAAACCTGTGTGTCAAATAGAAATAAATAAACAATTAAATAACATCAAACAACATTTCAAAAGACAGCAGAGACTTTATGAACAAGATAAATTAAAAGATAAAGATTATAAGAATATTAAAGATAGAGTTGATATACAAAAAATGCCAAAGAAGACTGCATGGCCGTATTTAGGATGGCCACTGGCCACGATTACCTCGCAGAACACCTCTTCAAGATACGATGCCTACCTACACCCAAGTGCACACTCTGTGAAGAAGATGTCATCCTGAACAAACAGCATCTCGCCAAATGCAAAGGCCTTAAAATGATAACTTACAGACTTTATATTGGGAAGCCAGAGGGAAAATGATGCAGATCAATTAATCTCCAGTGACGTTAGTGAACAACAACAACAATAAAAAGTCAATAAGAGTGTGCCTGTGAAGTAAATAACTAAAAATCTGCTGTGTTACAATCACATAACCTTCTCTATCCTCCATCTTTATTAGTGGGTATACAAACTATTTTTACTAAAGCTTATTTTTTCTTCTACCATATTTTAATCCAAATAAACAAAGAGAACAGCGATAGTCAAATGTTTAAGAACTGCACGCTATATGCTGACCTCAAAATTTCATACTGTTTACTTGCAATCGCGGGAAACAACTAAAAAGTTATGGGATTTTAAAATAATGACAAGTATTTAAGATTTGATAATGGATATCTCAGAAATGACTTATGCCACAAGAAAACCTATTTGAAGCAATGTGTGTTTTAAAGAGATCTACATTTTTGTGTGGTACGTTTTCGTCTATCACGCAAAGCTTACAAGTTATACAAGATTATGCAAAAATCCCTTTAAATGAAGAGGACTTTCTAGGCTATTCCCAGAAAATTCAATATATGTATTTTATTTGTCATTTTCACCGTTAGTCACGTTTTAGATAACAAAATTGTTCAAAAACTATTTCATGTAAAGGTAATTGCGAGTGGGGGATTTATTTTTAAATATTCGATTCACATCCTTGGCAGATACTACACTGGAATACCAAGTTTGCTATTCTTCCGATATTTGGTTTTTGAGTTATGCTATTCACAGACTCACACATGGACATGCTTCCAAAAATGCTTTATTTGGATTCAGGGCACCTCAAAACACGTATTTCCGGTGAAATCTCGGTATCGACTTTTTATGGAATGCTATACTTTCCCTAATTACTATACGTGGGCGTAAGAACTCATGTGCTACATTCACATGATTTTCTCTGCCCTCTACCACTTATTACCGGTTACACAAATTATTCTTACGGAAGTTTTTTTTCTATCTACATCATTTAATTGAGATAAACCCTTCCGGATATAACTGCATTGTACGTTTCGTTATATAAAGAAAGAACAGTGATAGTGAAATGTTCTAGAACCGGACGCTATACTCTTCCATATTCTTTCATGATATCGTGAGAAAGAGTTGAAAACCAACAGGAATTTAATGGAATTGCTAAGTATGGAACAATTCGAACTATTAATAATGGATGTTTCGGAAATGGCTTATGCCTTAAAAAGATTTATTTTAAATAAGTTGTGTGTTTAAAAGAGATTTGCATTTTATGTGTTTGCGTTTTGGTCTATCGCTTCCTCCAAGTGAAGGGGACTTCAAAGGATATTACAAGAAAATTCAAGATTTTTGTCATATAAATATCTTTAATGTATGGTATTTGAATAAAAATCGTTAGAATAATTTTTAGGAAATAAAAAATTTCGAAAAATCCATGAAAAGGGTAATTTGGGGTGCGGGAATTTATTGAAAGTCTTCGAGTCGCATTCTTGGAAGGTACTAAACTTAAATATGAGGTTTGGTATTTATGCTACATTTCGTTTTTCAGTTATGCGGTTCATACATACATACACCAACGGGTGAACGGACCTTTTTCTAAAAATTCTCTTTTTGGATTCAGCAGGCTAGTAAAACATGTATTTTGATATGGAACTTTTGTATGGAAAGCAATGCTTTCCCTAGTTACTCTACTCGTAGATACTTATTAGAAAAAGTAAAAATCTGATGTGTTGTACTCACATTACTTTCTTTACTATTTCCACAAACGTTTATTCTCAATCTACTTCATGCTAATCGAGATAAACATTTGCAGAAACACAAATTTATAATTTTCTTGTAGGTGCAAGGCTTTAAGCAATAGTCAAATATTTTAAGAGCTGGTTGCTATTTGGAGCATTCCACTCTCTTTGTATGTCCAGGACATAAAAAAACGAATAACGAATTTTCAGTTGAGAAAAAGTGGAAAATTCAAACAAATAACAACGAATATCTCGGAAATTGTTCACTCCACAAAAAACACATAAATGTGTGTTTTAACGAGGTATACATTTTTTCTGTAGAAAAAAATTTGTCTATCTCTTACGGTTTACCAGTTATGCAAAAGTCATTCAGAATGACGAAGACTTTTGGAGACATTCCCAAAAAATTCAACATATACATTTTATTTGTCTTGAAATTATCCTGAATATGTGATGTTTTAATCAAAATCATTAGCCATTTTTCAGAAAACCAAAATTTTGGAAAAATATTACACATAAAGGATAGTCTGTGTTGTTGGAATTTTCTTGAAAATCTTCGTGTCGCATCTTTGAAACATACTGAACGTAAATACGTTAGGTATATATCCAACTTTTGGTTTTTTAGTTATGCTGTTCACAGACAGAAACACACACATAAGGACTTTCTTGAATTCGAGGCGAATTGCATTTCCGGCGAAATCTAGCTATCAAATTTTTGGGTGGAATGCAATACCTTCGCTAGTTGCTATACGTAGTAGAGAAAGGAAAAATAAAGGTCTCGTAAAGCCCACAGTTCATCTTTTGTGGAGTTAACTTTGCCAAGGTAAGCTTGTTATTGGCTTGAATTTTCAGAAACTTAAACTTCTATCAACTGGAGTAATTATTCATACTTTCCTCGTGGGCATGTAAAAACGCATAGCATTTCAAAAGGATCATATAGCGACAGCTGTTTAAAAACCTGACTATCGCTTTAACTATTCTATGCTATAACGAATTGTGTAAATGTGAATAATTAAATAATTCACAATTATTGAAGGTTTATCGGATTACCTAGAAGTATGTAAAATAATAAGTTTTTGTGAGCATAGTTTGTAGCGGCACCGTGGTCGAGCGGTTGAACAGCTCGCCTCTCAACAAGGCGTTGCATGCTAGTGACCCGCATGTGGGATTTGTGGTTGACAGAGCGCCCTCTGGGCAGATTTTTCTCCGGTTTCCTCGCCATTCATTTCACCAACTACTCCATCACGTTTTCCTTCCTCTATTTCGCCATCATTTCACATCACCTCTTCTTCGCTAATCCAGCCATCGGACTAATCACCCGACAGGCCTCTGATCCAAGGCACACACTTGTAAGTCCTGGGGGTGTAGGTCCTACAAACGAGGAGGGTAAACACAGAAAAAAGAACAATAATGCTTAGCATAAAAGTAGGGAGAGAAATTCATATGAATACAGCATTAGATTTTTTAATTTAATAACACTGAAGACGATATTTTCTTTTGGACGTTTCAATAAATTTTATGTGACCATTAAAGAACCTAGTGAGAATGTTACAGAACTTTCGAGTGTTGGAACATTTCGCTCTGGAATCAAGACTGATTGACTACGTTTTCACGTAATCCAATTCTACGGAAGGGAATGATAAGCCATCGCAATATTAGCTATGCGCCCTAAGGCGAGACGTGGCTGCCACCCCTGGCGTAGCCTAAGGGGCCCAAGCCTGTCCTCGGACATATAAAATCCTCACATTTGACAAAAGGCTGGTTTATACAACCAATTTCATTTGGCGCTTGCTGTCTACTAGCAGAAAATGTTATTCAGTAACAGGTTTGACAACAAAATAGCTTTTAATTCTTTTAATTAAAATTGGCAAACGCCCTGATATGCAAAAACCAGGGGTGTTACATTAACATAACTTTTTGGAGTCACTGTAGTTAACTGTTATTAATATTCTGCACACCCTCCTACAAAAACTTCCTTTTATTTTTAATTCAATGGAGATAAAGTTCACCAGAAATCGTTTCACGATACATTCCGTTATAGGTGCAAGGGGGATAAACCGGTCAAAAATTTCTCAAATTCTCTTCACATCACAAGAAACAAAAGAATTATGATCAAGTACATCAAAAATTAAAATATTGGAAATTCCAAACAAAAATTAAGGAATATCTGTGAAATCGTTAATGCCACTAAGCATTTGATATAAATGGGGTCTTTCAAGATCTACATTTACCATCACCTAAGTCTTTGAATATCTCTTAAGGTAGACCACTAATATAAAATTATATAAAATTACTTCAGAATAAAGAATAATTCAAGGGCTATTCGTAGAAATTCAACATTAACAAATATCTTTAACTATCCTTTCCATATGGCATTTTAATAAAAAACATCGCAACATTTTTGAAGAAACTAAAATAAAAGAATTTCAATGTAAACTCTAGCTTTTGGAGTCGCCGAAAATACATTTCGAGGCCCCCTAAATCAAGAAAGTGCATCTTGGAAAAAGTGAGTGCGCGCGTGCTTGTGTGTGTATGTATGTATATGAACAGCATAACTCCAAAATCTGATGTGTACACTCACGTGACTTTCTCTGCTCTTGTACAAAAAATTTTTACAAACGCTTCTTCTCCATATGATTCATGTTAATCGAGATGTTAATATTATTGATAATTTTCTTGTAGGTGCAAGGGGAATTGGTAGGCTTTAAGCGACAGTCAAATATTTTAAGAGGTGGTTGCTATGTGGAGTATTCCATTCTCTTTGCATTACCAGGACAAAAAAATGAATAACGAATTTGAGAAAAAGTGTAAGTATTGGAAAATTTAAGGAAATAACAAGCAATATCTCGAAAATAGTTCACTCAACAAAAAATAATGTATATGACATAACTTGTGCATTTTAACGCGATCTACATATTTTGTGTAGTAAACTTTTGTCTATCTCTTATGGTTTACCAGTTATACAAAAGTCGTTCACAATGAAGAGTAATTTTGGAGACATTCCCAGAAAATTCGAGATATGCATTTCATTTGTCATGAAAATAGCATATAAATATGATATTTTAATCAAAATTGTTAGAACCTTTTTTGAGAAAATTATAATTTTCAAAAAATTTTCCATGTAAAGGGTAGTCTGGAGTGGGAGGATTTTCTTGAAACTCTTAGTGTCGCATCTCTGGAATATACTGAACCTAAATACCAAGTTTGATGTTTATCCAACTGTTCGTTTCTGAGTTGTGCTGTTCACAGACACACACACGGACACACACACGGACATGCTTCAAAAATGCGTTTATTGGATTCAGAGGGTCTCAAAACATGTATTTTTGGTGAAATCTCGGTATCGAATTTTTGGGTGGAATGCAATACTTCTCCTCTAATGTAGTAGAGAAAGTAAAACTGAAAAACTGGATATAACACCAAACTTGATATTTACGGCACGAACATTTTGAAGAAAATCCCCTCTGCCCAAACTACGCTTTATAAAGGGTGATTTATGAAGAACTGATACATTTATTTCTTTATTTGTTTAAAACCAGTTATGCTAGTGACAACTTATTACATCTGAAATGCAGAGGAATTTTGTTGAAAACTCCTCAATCCAGCATAAGGACACGTCGTTCCAAGTTACTGGCCACTCGTTGGCGGACTCTGTTGTCAATAGCTTGAACCTCCTGTATAACGTTGCGCTTCAGATCGTCCAATGTCTGGGGATGTGTGGCATAAACCCTGTCTTTTAAGTAACCTCACAGAAAGAAGTCGGGCGATGTCAAATCTGGAGATCTCGGTGGCCACAGGTTCTTGGAAATTATTCGGTCGTCAAAGAAACTTGCAATTAGTGCCATGGATTCATTTGATGTATGGCGTGTAGCGCCGTCCAGCTGAAAATACCCTTGACTTAGCTCTACATCATCTAGTTCCTCAGCAAACTCCATGAAAAGCCGTCGGTATTCTGCAGTGTTCACATTGTTTAAAAAAAGTTGATCCTACTATTCTGTGTGCGAATATTGCGTACCAAACACCGATTTTAACCGGATGCATAGGTGCTTTATGAATAGCATGAGGATTTTCGCTGGCCCAGTAGCGTGAGTTATTTGAGTTCGCATAGCCGAATAAATGCAACCATGCTTCATCTGTGAACCACGTGACGGACAATATGGCAGGATTTTGCACAATGAACGCCTGAAACCAACGACAATAATTCAATCGTCTATCTTTATCTGGTTCCAGTAACTGATGGACAACCGTAATCCTATACGGCGTTAGGCCTGCACTTTTCACAGCTCTCTGACACATTGAGTAGCTGTACCCTGTCTCCTGCAACAAACGTCTTAATGATTTTTGGGTGACTGATCCAGTCGTGCTCTTACGTCAACCACAGCCGTGGGAAGTATAGATGAACGAGTTTTGCCGTTTTCACTCACCAGAGATCCATTTGCTTCCTATTTGTTTACCAGTCCCAGTATTGTGTTTCTTTGGTGGGGATTCCGAACACCAAATTGTCTCTAGTGTGCCCTTAGAGTAGCTATAATTGAATTCGTAATCCAGTATTGCTTTACAAGGAAGAGTGGTTCATTTAATGTGTACTCCATTTTCACGTTGACTAGAAAAAAATCTCAAAAACAGTTGCCGACAATAAAAATAACAATTATGAATAAAACATGAACAAATGCACATCTAGTGACAGCCAATCGAAACTGCAGAACATTCTGCTTAATTCTGGTGCTAAAATTGGGGATTTGAGTGAATTTTGAACAGAATAATTAAAGAAAGAAATGTGGCAGTTCTTCATAAATCATCCTGTATTTCTTCTAAAACATGGCTCGAACAATTTAGATAAAAATACCATGTATTAGAGATATTTACAAAGCAAATAAAATGTATATCTTTAACTTTCTAAGAACAGCCTGTGGACGTTTTTCATTCCAAAGGAATTTCGTACAGTCTTGTATAACTGGTAAATGTTAATGATAGCCGAAAAGTAATACACAAAATGGTAGATCTCTTTAAAGGATACAATTTATTTCAAATAGGTTAAGTACCAAATTTGGTATGTAATTAACTTTTCGTTTTTGAGTTATTCTGTTCACAGGCGCACACACACAGACACTCGACGGATCATTTTTTTAAATACCTCTTTTTGCAATTCAGAGACCTCAAAACAAGTATTTCTGATGAAATGTTGGAACCAAATTTTTGGGTGGAGTGCAGTATCTTCTCTATCTACTATGTACTGGTATAGAAAGTACACATTATAATGAACTCGCCCATCCTCACCTCGGATTTCCGGTAACGTAATGCTGCCAATCCAACACCTTTAATTAATACGATCTTAGTAAGATACTAAAATTTAGATTCAATTATCTGCTGGCTGATGCCGTGACTCAGAGCGAGTTGTTTGTGAATAATAATATGGACGATTAAGCCGATTCAGAGTTTCAAGAAGAACTTGTAGTTAGAGACGTCGATTTTGAAGACGCAAATTTGAAAAGGCATAGGAAATTGGTGCGCGTTATTGATTACTGAAAAATCTAGTATTGGATATGAAATGTTCATTCACGTTTACAGAACGTTTTCAGTTATGTTTCAAATAACGTAAGTTATCCCGTTCGAAGCGTGTCATTTCTGTAATGTGTTATTAGTGACTGTAAATTAAGGTTTGAAGTGCATTTTACTTCCCGCCCTGCGCTGGATTGAATTGTGGAGTGGAGAGGATTCACACCGATTCTAGGAATGAGGATGTGCTACCGACACCCCACTAGGGAGTGCCTCGGGAGGGAGGGATGAGGTGAAGGAAAGCACCGGATGGCCGGAACCAGGAGTGACGGCTCAGCAATGACAGGTCCTTAAAGTCAAAAATTGAGACGTCTCAGCAGTCGGACAGGCCGGGGACCCCGCCCCACCCAGAGTCCAACGCTCCCCCACAAGAGACGGTTTTTATACCCCGGCAAACAGCCGAAGTTCGAAGGATGGGGAAAGTTTACTGAGAGCATTTTTTCTGCCACGCTGCACCGAAACACCATTACTGACACTTCCAACACTGAAACAGATCAAAGGGAATGTAGGATATAAAATGATGAATAGAACGAAATACAGGGACACGGAATTCGGGAAATGAAAGGAAACACTCCAGTATTCGCCTGACGACCCAGGGAAACACTTGAAAAAAAGATGGGCTAGAGTGGGCAATCGCCAGGGATTGAATCTGGGATCTCTCGAAATCGAGCCATAGATACCTCCTGAGCCATTCCGCTCGTTACTTCCCGCCCTAATGTACAGAATGGACCATTAAGTTGAGACTATATAGCATCTTCAAAACTAAGTTTTGTAGAAAGAAATGCCTTGAGAAAAAGTTGCTTGATATTATGGGGAACGTAAATGCTATTAGTCGTGTTTTATTTGGAAGACGTTGTGATGGTCATGTTACGGTAAATTTAATTTTTACTTTCTCTTCTACGTATAGTAAGTAGGGGAAGTATTGTATTCCACCCAAAAATTCGATACCGAGATTTCACCGGAAATATATGTTTTGAGACCCCCTGAATCCAAAAAAAGCATTTTTGGAAACATGTCCGTGTGTCTTTCTGGTGTCTGTCACACTTTGAACAGCGTAACTCAGAATCGAACAGTTGGATAAATACCAAACTTGGTATTTAGGTTCAGTATCTTCCAGAGATGAGACACGAAGGTTTTCAATGGAACATTTTTTGAAAATTTTAATTTTCTCAAAACTGGCTCTAACGATTTTGATTAAAATATCACATGTTTAAGATGTTTTAATCACAATTGAAATGTCTATCTCGAATTTTCTGGGAATGTCTCCAAAAGTATGCTTCATTGTGCACGACCTTTGCATAACTGGTAAACCGTAAGAGATAGATAAAATTTTACTACGCAAAATATATAGATGGCGTTAAAATACACAATTTATGTCATATATATTTTTTGTTGTTCAGTTAACAATTTTCGAGATATTTCATGTTATTCCCTTAAATTTTCCACTACTTATACTTTTTCTCTAACTCGTTATTCAGTTTTTTGTCCTGGTAATGCAAAAAGAATGGAATACTCAACATAGCAACTAGCTCTTAAAATACCTGTCTATCGCTTAAAACCTACCAATTCCCCTTGCATCTATAAGAAAATTAGCAGTAAGATTAACATGTCGATATCTCGATTAACATGAAGCATATGGAGAATAAGCGTTTGTAAAAATAGTTTGTAAAAGAATAGAGAAAGTCGTGTGAGTGTAACACATCATATTATTTTAAATGGGAACCCATATTTTGTATGTTGTTTTCTCATTAGAAAATGGTTTATAAATAGCTGCCTATTTTGTGATGAGGAATAAGGGAACAAAAATGTTGGTTCCCAATTATGAAACCATCCATGGATGGTCTCACCATTCATTGCTCTCTTGTACACAGCCATACAGAATTGTATTTGTTATTTACGTTTGTGTGAGAACAATTGCAAAGTGCTTTATACAAATGTTAAGTTTTTCATGAGGAGTGAGAAAACAACATAAAAAGGTAGGTTCTCGTTTAAAAATATTAAATGACCTAAAATGACCATCACCACGTCCTCCAAATAAAATACGACTAATGGCATTTACTTTCTCCCATAATATCAAGCAACATTTGTTAGGGGGACAAAATAATCTGAACACATGGAAATTACATTTTAAGTGTGTTGAATTACCACTGCTCTTAAAGTTCTCAGTGATTTTTATTGAAATGTTCACAAATTATTCTATAAATCATGACAATTATTTCAAGTTGTTTCATGCATTGATAGCTTATGTAGTTGAGTCTGTAAAATGGTTTCATTCAGCAGAAAAATAATAAAATTTACTCTTAAAGCATGTAATCCATATACATTTTATCCGATACTACTTGCAATACAGAATTACACTACTGCATGCTTGTTCTCAGTATAATCAGCTATCTTCTGAACCTCAATTATTTAGTTTTGTACACCAGTTCACTAGAAATTGAAAGAAAATTATTTGCAAATTCAAAAAAGGTTTTGCTTTATTAATATCGCTAATATACGTTATAAAATTATAACTGTGGTTCAGAAAGTTTAACTATGCGTTGTATACATGCACTGAAAATTTCAGCTCTCTACCTCTCATACTTTATGAGAGAAGGTATCCAAGTATATTATACTATAAGTATCCAAAAATGTTGTTTTGAGAAAACTGAATTTAAAGTTTGAACATTAATATTCTAACACACTTCAGTACATTCCAGAGTCATAATCATCTTCACCTTGATTCCTGGATTGCTTCAGCTTTTCTGATTGCCTTCTCTTGGTCCTGCCTCTTTTGTTAATTGCTGAACTGCTCGCTGGGCATGATATAGTCGTTCGTTGTTGAAAGATAAAAAAATGTTGTAAAAAGGGGCGTTCCATGTGAAGTTGATATTGTCTTTACGTTGGAGTTATTTATTTATTTTTTAACTCCACGTATGGACGAAAATTTTGAAGAAAGTGTTTTGTTGATAATTTACGTAGGAGTTTGCACCACGCTTTGGGCGTCAATTTGAAGTTGTTATTGTCTTTACCTTGGAGTTGTTTTGATGTTAGGGTTTATTTATTTACGTAATTTATTGTCACGTAAGTTATTAGCCTCACGCTTGGGAAGCCAACTTGAAGTAGATATTGTCTTTACAGTGCAGTTGTTTGTTTATTTTTTTATTTAACTCCTCGTATCGATAACAATTTGATGTAGGTGTTTTGTTATTGAAGTTGATGTTTTGCACCATGCTTTGGGCGTCAATTTGAAGTAGATGTTGTTTACGTATAAAAAGTCGATTTGAAGATGTATTTTTGTTCTTACACTCCAAGTTTAAAAAATATTATATTAACGTTGTTATTAAACAGCTTCTATAGAGAGTATTTATGTTTATATTTGCCTCGGCTGCTTCAGTATTATTTTAAAGACAGGTTTCTCTTAATCAGGGCGTGGTGCGACAAGAATTTAGGCTTACACAGATTTTAAATTTAAATTCACTTCTTTTTATTTATCCTAGAGACAAATTAAATAGCACTACACTGATAATCAAGAGCTGTGAGATTCTTTTATTTAATACTTTCACTTTGTTAACGCGTATACATAATTTTCCTTTCACACGAATACGTACTATTTCTTTGGAGAACACATCTTCCATCTGGTCACTACCAAGGTCTGCAGGAAACTGAACATATTTCAACCGTCCAAACCCGTAAACTTCTGTATTTTAAGTCTGTGATTGGCTATTCCTAGTTCAATAGAATACCTGCATTTTACTAAAGCTTTTTCTGGCTGTTGATTGGCTAGTTTTAAACTGTCACAAAATTTACATTATCGTTGCTCTAATAATGACTAGTAGCATTCAAAATTTCAAACTCATTATTTCCTCAAGGTTACCTCATTGTTAGCAACGTTAAACTTATTATTCTTACAGCTCTTACATTATTAAATTACGTAATGCATTCACATAACATCATTAAACATGTGTATAATAATATAAGCATATGCAATGACTGTTACATACATTTCACAAATTATTACATACATATTGCTTCAAGGCGGGCCGTTATTGAATTTACATATTATATAATTTAATTTAAATTATTCAAGTTTTAAAAATACTGCCTCACATGGCAGCTTTAAAGGAATGCATACTAGCACTTAAATGGTATTTAAATGTCTTAAAAGCCTCTTAATCCCTAGAAAGTATATATTTTCTGAAACTGGAAATAATAGATGTATTATTACCTAAAACAAAAGAATGTCATTTTTGATAATTTCAGAGTACCTTGTCCCCTTAAAGACATTTATTTCTACAACGCTTAGTTTAGGAAATATTGTACAGTCTCAACTTATATGGTCCACTTTGTATATTGTGTGTTATTAGAGCCATCGAATTTATTTCTACATATGGGTTTTCTTAGAAACGAATTAATGTTTTGGAATTCCAAACTTCCTTCTGTGTAAGTATCATCATAGAAAACACACGATATTGCAAAATCAACTACTTTGTCCTTGTGTATTTCCATTCAGGACATAAAGAGATTGATTTTTTGAGACCCTTTTCTATCAAGCCCCGTTAGTCATATAATTTCTCATGTGAAAGAAAGGGTGTGTGCGCTTCGCTGTGCGTACTTCATTCTTACTCGGCCTGAGAATGAAAGAGGCATCCTCTCAGCGATACAGCTGAAAATAAGACACGTACAACGTCTATATATCGTTTACAGTTCATTTTTAGCAAATTGAAGTCAGATCTATTGACCTATGATGCTTGGAGCTTTTTCTTTTCCAGCACATCCAAGTAAAAGCATTTCCGATATCCTTCAGTCGAGAAAATAAAGCGCTCGCAGATGCAAATATGTCTAAATGACGCCTTTACGATGCATGGGGAAAATTACATCACTAAATTGCATGATACTGGCTATAATAAGTTTTGTGTTATTTTTACTCTCTCTGGTACACTCGCTTCCATCTATGCCGTCCACGCAGCTTCAGGGGGCATTCTACTGGCCTTCACAGGTGGAGTATTTGCATACCTTTTTGCCATGCAGTGTCGTCCTGTTTTATGTGCACACTTTTAGATTATTCGCATACGAATTTACAACTTTGAGCAATGGCTTTACTTGTCAATCGCTTATAATAACCATATTTAAATATGCAACTAATTAAAACCCTGTTTTGTACTATATCTTCACGAAAAAATATTTTTAATGGAATCATGAGGTAAAGTTAACATACATTATACATTTTATTCTGAAAGATGACACATTTACTAAACATTATTGGAATCTGTACAATCCAAATATACAATTAAATGAAACACCGTTTTGAACAGTCTCCATCCTCTCTGGTGTAGGCGTAGTGCGTCTGCCTCACATTCAAGAGGTCCCGAATTCGAGTCTATATTAGGGTGAGTTACCCGGATAAGGTTTTCCAGGAGTTTCCCTAAACGGTTAACGGACGCCCTAAAAACAACATGAAATAGGATTTAACTGACAATTATAATATAAAACCGAAGTAAATTATACTTTTTACTCTCATAGAGTCAACTACACATTTACTACACATTATTTTAATAACCTATCCCTGCGAATGTTACCTGGAATTGTCCAAGAAATGTCTTCAAATGGAAAAACTGGCTTCCCATATACCCAAAATTCTTCCGGGATGTATCTCCGAAATATATGTGTACGTCGGTGAGCTACAGTTAAGACACACCACTGCTTGGTTGTACAACAAAGGCAGAGCGTTCCAGACACACCCCTCCCTGCTATGTACGCGCCCGCTGAGAAGGTTGGTAAAATGCCTCCCGAAGCTACGGTGACGGCATAATTGGAAGCCAGTTCACATAGCATATTAAGAAGAGGAAGTAATCCAGTTCAACCAGAAGTTCGATACCGATATTTCACCGATTAATAGACGTTTTGAAGGATACCTTTACATAAAGATCCGTGTGTGCGTGTGAGTGTGTGTGTGTGTGAGTGAATAGCATTACTAAAAAACGAAAAGTTTGATAAATACAAAAACTTGGTATTTAAGTTCAATCTTTCAAAGGATGTGACAAGACGATTTTCAACAAAGTCCTCCACAACCGATATTTTTCAAAAATTGTTTTCAATAATTTTTATTGAAATACTATATTGTGATGCAGCAGATGTTGTTCAAGGTTATCGAAAGGTCGGCTCCAGGCAAACATTAGAAGCACTATCGACAGATAACCAGCATTTTCTGGAATTTTCTTTCCCCCGTCTCCAGATCGTGTGTCCAGAAAGTTCTAGAATGTTTTGTAGAAGATTCCATTAGCTATATAAACGAGTTGGTGACGACTGCTGTGACGTGAACCGTCCGGAAAAAGTACTACGCCACAAAAAAGTGAAATAACGGGGAAAATGAACTAGTTCACGTTATTGAGGTGACTGTGTGAGCTAATGAATTCTCGGTGAAAGTTGAAGCAGATTAAAACATGAAGTGAGAACTGAGAGAAGTGGCAGTTGAAAACCTGGACAAAGCCACGCTATGTTCAAGGTATTTAAATGGCAGAAATAATCTTTATCCGGAAGAAATTTTGTATAATCTTTTGTAAATGGTACACATTAGGCGATATTCGAAAATGTACTACACAAAAATTTTAGATCTCTTTTAAAATACATAATTTATTTCAAATAGTTTTTTGTGAAATCAACCATTTCCATTTTAATGGTTCGATTTGTTCAACAGTACGTCAGTTTTAAGTCCTGTCGATTTTCAGTTGTTTCTCTTGATTCCATGGAAAGAATATGGAATTTTAACGCCAAAACATAGCGTCCAATTCTTAAACGTGCATGCCGTTCTTGTATCCTAACGAATGTATAATGCTGCTATTTCTGCAAAGTTTTATCAAGATTAAAATTAAGTATATTGAAAAACGCTTTGCTAAGGGTAATGTGAATACCCACTAATAAACAATAGAGAGTAGAGAAAGCCATGTGATATAACACACCAGATTTTTAAAGTATAACACTTTAGCCTACTGTGTCCTTATACCCATAACGAAATGTGTAAATGTATAATGGAAGTTTATCTAAATTAAACAGAAATAGAAGAATAAGTTTCTTAAGAATCGTTTCAAGAAGGGTGTGTAGAAAAATTCATGTGAATGCAACACATTAGGATTACATTAAAACTGAATTTTTAGAGAGTTAGTATATTATTTAGATTAGAAGATAAAATTCTGAGAAATAACAATACTACATGACTATCTATACCCAATATAATTTATTTCCACGGCTATAATAGACATATCTCCCAGAAAGAGTTTCAATTACACATTTAGATATTGGTGCTCAAGAGCATATACGGAACTGGGGCAGCAGTTACTGTTTAATCGCCTCTTCGATATATTCTGGCCTTCTTACATGCTTCATTAGCTCATGAGAAACAAAAGAAAGACTGAATATTTGGAAGTGTACGGCTTAAATTACTGCGAATTAAATGAAATATAATACAAATGTTTTGGAGTACGTAATGACACAAAAATTCTGCTTCATAGAATTCGTATACTTTCAAAATCGCACTTATTTCTCTAGTAAATATTTTGTTTCTTGCGGTTTTTAACTTACAAATTCAGTGAGAACGAAGATTGCTGCAAGAGCTATGCAACAAATCTTATGTGTTACACTCACATGACTTTCTCTACTCTGGTACAAAACATTTTTACAAACGCTTATTCTCCATATGCCTCATGTTAATCGAGATATCGAGATGTAAATCTTAATGCTAATTTTCTTGTAGATACAAGGGGAACTGGTAGGCTTTAAGCGATAGTCAAATATTTTAAGAGCTGGTTGCTATGTGGAGTATTCCATTCTCTTTGCATTACCAGGACAAAAAAAAATTAATAACAAATTTCAGAAAAAGTATAAGTATTGGAAAATCTAAGGGAATAACAAGCAATATCTCGAAAATGATTCACTCAACAAAAAAAGTATGTGATATAAATTGTGTATTTTAACGCGATCTACATTGGTTGTGTGGTAAAATTTTGTCTATCTCTTATGGTTTACCAGTTATGCAAAAGTTATTCACAATGAAGAATACTTTTGGAGACTTTCCCAGAAAATTCGAGATATACATTTCATTTGTCATGAAAATATCTTAAACATATGATATTTTAATCAAAATCGCTAGAGCTATTTTTTAGAAAATTAAAATTTTCGAAAAATGTTCCATGTAAAGGGTAATCTGTGGTGGGGGGATTTTCTTGAAAACCTTCGTGTCGCATTTTTGGAAGATACTGAACCTAAATACCAAGTTTGGACATGTTTCCAAAAATGCTTTTTTTTGGATTCAGGGGGCCTCAAAACATGTATTTCCGGTGAAATCTCGGTATTGAATTTTGGGTGGTATACAATACAATTACTATACGTAGTAGAGTAAGCAAAAAAAAAAAAAAGAGCGAAAAAATAACCTGTTATCTTTACTAAGTTCTTTAATACCTCTTTTCTTATTGTCATTTAGTAACGACAACAGCTTTACCTTTGCCTCAATGTCGCTCATGAAAGCTCTCAGGTATATAAATTTCGCAAGCTAGCGTTCAGTTTAACTAGACATGGAAATGATTTTCACCCTTTCCTCTAGAAAGCGGAATTATGATATGTTGGTATATCGTAGTGAAATTCTTTCATAGAGGATGTATCCGAAACACCCCTTTTGTTCGTTTTATGTCTCTGGATTGTTTTTCATGCGAGTCATATAAAGAACTGATACCGGCTGAGTGGAGTCAGGAGTTGGCTACTTGAAGGTGCAAACTTTACGGAGGGAGAAACACTAATGCGATCTAAGGGGATCGGCCACTTTTTACGCATGTTAAGTGTACGCAGTAGAGAAATTAAAAATGAAATGGGTAAATGGGTAGGTACAGATGCGATCCTAAAATCTTGTTGCTAGAGGTAGAGTCGAGTGTGTTGCTCCCCACACCATACCAGCCGCATGAATACCAGTGTACCGTTTGACAGTATTTACCTTACACTTCAATTTACATCACAAGTTAACGTGATAAACATTTGATGTACGCAAACTTCGTATTGTATCAAATGGTTGCGGGAGGCGTGCCCTTGCGTTTTCGTGACTAGCATGTAGTATTTACAGCTTTTCTTTTGCAGTCTTTATTCAGAAATCTTAATTCTGAATGAATTCCCCATAATTTTGTCTATCATATAAACTATAAGAAATACATAAAACCTTCTACATGAGAAAACACAATTTAGGTCAAATAATTTTTGTGGTATTAACCTTTCCGAAATATTCCTTTCTATTCCTTTCTATTCGTCTAGATTTCCCAAAATGTAAATTTTATGTGCTTTTTGAAGTGCCATAACCAATAATTTGTTTCTCGTGGTCATACAAAGAGGGAACTCAGAACCAACATATAGTGAACCACATTTTAAATATTTGACTATAACTTCAACCTCTTGTATCTCCGTATGCCTAAAACGGAATGTGTAACACATAGCTTTGTAGAATAGCTTTTAAAAATAATCTGATGTGATACATTCACATGAGTTTTCTCTGCCCTGTATCGTTATTAGTGGGTATGCAAATTATTCTTACTAAAGCTTATTTTTCTATCTCCTACATTTCAATCGAGATAAAACTTTGCAGAAATAACTAAGGTACGAATTTCGTTATACATACTAAGAGAACAGCGACAGTCAAATGTCTAAGAACAGGGTCCTAAGCTGGCCTTAAAGATCCATACTGTTTCCATGTAATCGTTGGCAGGAGTTAAAAAGAATGACCAAGTAGTGTACAATTCGAACCATTAATTACGGATATCTCCGAAATAACTTATACCACAAAAAAAATATTTTAAATAAACTATGTGTTTTAAAGACATCTACGTGTTGGTATAGAATATTTTCATCTATCGCTCAACGTTTAGCAATTATACAACATTATACAAAATTCTTTCCAAACGTAGAGGTTTTCAAAAGCTATTCCAGAAAATTCGATGCATTCATTTTATTTCTTATGTAAATATCTGTAATATGTGGCATTTTAATCAAAATCTTTAAAGCCATTTTTAGAAAATAAAACATTTTGAAAAACTTTCCATGTAAAGTGTAGTTTGAGGTGGTAGATTTTCTTTAAAATCTTCGTATCGCATCCTTGGAATATACTGAATTTAAACTCCAAGTTTGGTATTTATCCGAATCTTCGTTTTTGAGTTGTGCTGTTCAGACACACACACACGGATCTTTTCCTAAAAATGCCTTTTCTGGATTCAGGGGGGCCAAAAAATATGCATTTTCGATAAAATCTCGGTAAAATTTTTTTGGATGGAATGCAATAACATCTCTACCTATTATGTACGTGGTAGAGAAATTAATAAATGATAGTGGGTAAACAAAAATATGTAATTGTAATACATCAGGAATAGTTTTTCCATGGTAATCAAAGACTGTATTCTTGACTTTGCTTAATTCTTACTGAGATATCACTAATGTAATCTAGTTTTATTTTCAATGTCACTTCATCTTATGTGGCGAATTGGCGTTATGTAGTACGTGCGAAGTCGTCTCTTCTTCCGTCCGCTTCACTCGCTGAGGGAGTCGAACACAAGACCTCTTTTATTTCTCGCAGTAGCAGCACTCGCTGCATGTTGCAGATCGCACTTTTTCGCACTATAAACGCACTCACTAGCTCACGCGTGAGAGCGCTCGCTTATATAGCCACTGGAATGTTTCACAGAATATTCTAGAAATTTCAAGAGGCGGGAAGAAGGGAAATCTCCAGAATAATCTGATTATCTCCTGGTAGCGTTTATAGTCTTTATTCTGGGGAGAGTAGTAACTTATATCTCCTTATCTCTTACTGACCGACCAGTGGGCGCCCGCTAATTGATAGTTCGGCACGTAGTTAAGTCACACAATTATTGTAGTAGGTTATCTATGACGTACCTCTTTATCCGTACATTCCATAATCATTTGAGAACTTTTAGCAGATATTGTGCTATTGTGACTTAATATAATAGGAGCAGAGCCAGGGCAAATATTCTTTGGCTTACAATGTGTGCATGCTGCGGGTTTGTATCGACAATGCGGCGAAAAGCGAAGGGGATGCCACGAGTAACCTGGAACTGTAAATAAAAGCGTTAGGGGTAGAACACAACATACACACAGAGCTCACAGAGAGCAACTCTACCATACAGTGACGCCAGCAGAGTACTGTAACCTGTGCAGCCCTTGGTCCGTATCTTCAGTATGACGTCACGTGTACTAGGTACGTTGGTAGTTATGCGGATTCATCGCTCAAAGGATATTTGTCCTAGCTCTACATATGAGGTAAGACTGTAGATAGGGACGTTGGAAACTTGGAAAGATCCGTAGCTATAGTCAGGGAGAGGTATTAATGGAGATCAATTATATCCTTTGGGTGTCTGTTTCTTTATTTACTTATTTTGTTGTGAAGAGAGATTACTGGAGATTGTTTTTTATTGGCTGAGATTAATGTAAATTATTAAAAGCGTGTTCTTCAAATCACATTATTCCAATATCTATGTCCAAATAAGTGCACTGAATTTTCTCTGACAGGATTAACATTACAAGATTCTTTGAATTTCCTAAGGGTGCAATATGGAATACAAAAAGAAGATTAATTTAAATCCTGCAGTAGTGAAGTATTAAAGTTTCAACATTAAGCTAAAATAGGATTAAACTTGCAAACATTTTCTACGTTTACGTTTTTTAAATAGGATTTACTTAAGCTTATGAAATATTTTAGAACGAGTAGTGGAATGAATTGTGTTTTCCTTTTTGTCAATAAAATAATAGCAGAGAAAATGCTTTTCATTTCGCTATCAGAATTATAACAGAATTCATAACTAAAACTGATAACAGTCAGAATTGATAACTGCAAACAGAATCAAGTGAGATAATAATAATAATAATAATAATAATAATAATAATAATAATAATAATCATAATAATAATAGTATTTGATACTTATTGATGTTGTTGTAATAATGGGTGGAACGGTTGTAGAATGTTGTTTTATTTATTATCGCAGTTTTAAATACACTTGAATAAAGATAAATTAATATTCTCGTACCAAATCACTATATTCTTTTTATAGTGAGACTCGTACCGTTTTTAAATGTATATACCGAATTTATTACATTATATTAAATTTTAACAAATGGGTGGAACGGTTGTAGAATGTTGTTTTATTTATTATCACAGTTTTAATTACACTTGAATAAAGATAAATTAATATTCTCGTACCAAATCACTTTATTCTTTTTATAGTGAGACTCGCACCGTTTTTAAATGTATATACCGAATTTATTACATTATATTAAATTTTAACAAATTAATTAAGATGTTTTCTGATTAGTCAACAAGATATCAAATCTGTTCTATTCTTGTGCTCTCGATTTTTTATACTATGTTTTATTAATTTATTAAGTCGCGCGTTATTGCAGATGATTAATTCGTTTTTCTTAATACAAATAATCATGATTAATCGGTAGCTAAAACTTCCTTTCTGCCTCGCGATAGATCTAATACAAATACTTATCTATGTAAAATTAAAATATAGTCTACGCGTTCTGCGGAGGTACACTTATATTTCACGCATATTTTCCACTTCATTAATAACGATCTCGCCGTATTACTCGCTCATCCTCACTAAAAACACATTCACCTATTCTTTTTTCCTATAATGCGATCTGAAATTTTTCTTCTTTCCGTTCTTTGTTTCAGATTTCGTTTTACAGTACACCTTTTCATATATCTAAAGGATTATAAAGCGTTACTAATGAAGTTTACGTAGTTTTTCCTTATCTTCTCTTGATGTGATGCTATACAAGTTTCTTTGTTTCTGTTTTTCTTTTACATTCTTTAGCATTATTACTTTCTTTATAGTTTTATTACCTCATTTCTTATAAGTAATTTATTTATTTATTTGGTTTCTAACATTCTTTTAAATTTAATGTAATTGAATAATTGCTATTACATGGGTAAAGATATAAAATTCGCTATAAAATGACACAAGTCTATAATTCATTAATGTTTCTCTTTTAGCGACCCATTTAGTGGCCTGGTTAAACCCTTTATGTAAATCAGTCTGTTTTTGTTCCCAATAGTGTGCCTTATTTGCGATCTGATAATTCACTAACGTAACTACAGTAATATGTTACTTTAGCAGATGTTAAGTTCGTTTCCTCTACAGTTAAAGAAATAAATCACCAGTACAAAGTCCATTAAACTGGCTCTCGACATTACCACCAATAAAGGCCAAGTAAAAACATCTCAACTTGTCAGCCCCTCACCACGGCGCTACTGTCGTTCACGACACGTGTCTAAGCCGTTCATCCGTTCTACAAGTGAATGACCCTGGTGTCGTCTACTAGATACATGACGTCACACTTTTTCTTGGGAGATGTTTATTATTTTGCCCGTGGCAAATAAGGGCGACGCTATTGTTTAATTGACTCAAAAGAAACACTTTTAATGGGTGACTGTTAAAGTTGCCAATAAAATGGCATTTTAAGTTCTTATGCAATCTTATAAGCCAGCATTTCCGTTTTGTTTTAGTATAAACCTCGTTATTTTAGGCAAAGAGAAGTTATTGCATTCCATTAAAAAATCCGATACAGAGATTTTGCCGGAAATACACGTTTTAAGGCCCACTGAATACAAGAAATGCATTTTTAGAAATAGGTCCGCCTTTGAACATGGTTGGATCAACACGAAACTTGATATTTAAGTTCAGTATCCTCCAAGGATACAACACGAAGATTTTGAAAAATTCCCTCACGCCAAACTACCCTTTACATGGAAAACTTCCTATTTTTTTATTTTTAAAAAAATGGTTCTAACGATTTTGATTTAAAATATCATATACTAAAAATATTTAAATGAAAAATAAAATGTACATCTTGAATTTTCTGGGAATAGCCTGTGAAGTCAACTTCATTTCGGAAGGAGTTTTGTATAACTGGCAAGGGGTAAGCGATAGACAAAAACGTGCTATATATAAAACATATATATTTTACATAAGCCGCTTCTGAGATAGCCGTCATTAATGGTTTGAATTTTTCAGTATTTTTTCATTGCTTTGAAGTCCTTTCTAAATTCAACTGTTCTTCGCGATTGCTCGCAAAGAGCCTGACTTTCAAGGCCCGCGTATAGCGTCTAATTCTTAGGCATTTGAGTATCGCTATTCCCTTTATATTTATAACAAAATATGTAACGCAGCTATTTCTGGAAAGTTTTTTTCTCGAATGAAATGAAGACGATATGAAAATAAACTTTCGTAAAACTAATTTGTATACCCTCTAATAAGCACTAGGGAATACAGAAAGTCATGTGAATGCAACGCATTAAACTTTTTTTCTATCTAATTAGTGTTAATCGAAATAAATGTTTGCACAAATAGTTCCATTGCACATTTCGTTGTAGACTCAAGAACGATATACAAAACAGAATCGCTCGATACTCAGATTCTTAAAGGCGGCTCGCTATATTCTGGCCTTAAAATTCAAATCTTTACGTGGCATCCCAAGAAAGAAATGAAAACAGATAGCACTTAAAGATGGCAAAGTAATGAAGAATTCAAACCAATAAAAACGGATATAATAGAAATGACTGATGCCCTACAAAAATATAAATGAAATAAATTCAGTGTTCTAAAAATAGCCAATTTTTTCCACAATAGTACTTTCTCTATCTCTTATGGTTAACCGTATATGAAACATTATAAAAAATTCCCTACTAATGAAGAGAACTTCACAGACTGTCCTGAGAAAATTTAAGAAATAGGTTTTTATCATGTAAATACTTAAAAATGTGGTATTTTCATAAAAATCGATGAAGGCTTTTTTTAAACAATAAGAAAAAATCTGTTGTGTTACACTCACATGAATTTCTCTACTCTTGTACAAACTATTTTTACAAACGCTTATTCTCCATCTACTTTGTTAATCGAGATAATTCTTTTTTATGTTCTTGACATGCAAAGAGAATTACATTTTACACATAGCGACCAGTTCTAAAAATATTTGACTATCGCTTAAGGCGAACTATGCTCCCCTTGTTTTGTATTTGCAGGGGAAATATAGAAATACTGTAGCCTTTAAGCATAGAAATATCTCTTAATAGCTGGTTTCTATGCGCAGAACCATTCTCTTTGCCACAGATTAAAACTCTTTGCATATCCAAGACATAAAAAAAAATGAATAACGAATTCCCATTCGAGAAAAAGTATAAGTATTGGAAAATTTAAGGGAATAACAAGCAATATCTCGAAAATGGTTCACTCAACAAAAAAATGTATATAACGTAAATTGTGTATTTCAACGCAATCTACATTTTTGTATAGTAAAATTTTCTCTATCTCTTATGGTTTACCAATTATTCAAAAGTCGTTCACAATGAAGGATACTTTTGAAGACATTCCCAGAAAATTCGAGATATACATTTCATTTGCCTTAATAATGTCTTAAACTTATGGTATTTTATTCAAAATCGTTAGCCATTTTTAAGAAAATAAAAATTTTCGAAAAATGTTCCATGTAAACGTAACCTGGGGTGGGGGGATTTTCTTGAAAACCTTCGTGTCGCATCTCTGGAAGATACTGAACCTAAATACCAAGTTTGGTGTTTATCCGACTGTTTGTTTCAGATTTATGCTGTTCACAGACAGACACACAAACGCACATGTATCCAAAAATGCTTTATATGCATTCAGTGCACCTCAAAACATGTATTTCCTGTGAAATATCGGTATAGAATTTTTGGGTGGAATGCAATACTTCCCCTACTTACTATACTTAAGTAGTAGAGAAAGTAATAATTAGAAAACTTTTCCAATAATTGGTGCTTCGTGAGGAGGAATTTTCTTAAAAATCGTCGTATCGCATTTACGTATTTGGAGTACCAAGTGATATGTATTATACTTTTCGTTTTGAGTTATGCTATTCACACGCGCATACTTGTAGTGGGGGAGTAAGTCTCGCCCGTGAGTACCACGTGCAATGTCACGTAGATGCTGTCTCGGATCACCATATTCCGTTGAAGTTCTTTGCCGTACTGCTTGTCATAGAACTAAGGAGAAATTCCTGTCCTAGCTAGTTAACCTGATATTTCTCAGGATTTGTTGTAACCAACTCACGTTTTCTTAAACAGCTCAATTTATTCAAATATAATGCCAATAGTTGCCGCTAGCAGTTTTCTCTTTCTTAACCCTAAAATAATACAAAATCTGTATCTTTAATCTTCCCGCTATTGTGAATTCCTTACGTGGACCTATCTAACTACGTCACATGCTGTTTACCCACCCACCCACACACACTCTTCAACTAAGTCACATTTATTACACCGCGAGAGTAAAATCAGAGTAACTTGAGGCATCTTTCCGCCTTTATATTCGCTATTGTGACGCTAGAATTTGCTATAAAAATAAAATGTTCCAAGTTTTAGACGTCGCGCTTCGCTTTTGACTTTTCTGGTAAAACTCGCCATCTCGTCTCAAATCCCTTGTCTTCCAGGAATTGAATCACCATCTCTGTCTTACTCCAATCTCGGATCTCTCTCTATTTTCTGCGACTTTGCCTAATCCTGTGTGCATTAGCGAGTATACGCTGGTGGGCTTTACCCCTGTTGCAAGCTCACCTGGTTGTTACTAATTACAGTTCCTTACATGCTTGCTTTATCTTTAATTGCAATTCTGTGGTACAGTAAAGCTATTTTTCAATATCATTTTACATTATTAGTTATTCCTGTTATTTTCAATACACTTCTATTGGGCATATGTCCCCTTACAACCATTTTCGAAAAATATTTTTGTATGCTAGGTATCAATGTATTTCTGCTGAAATCTCGACATGCAGTTTTTGGACGGAATGCAATACTTCTTCTACCTAATAGGAACTTTAAATATAAAGTAAATACTGAAAAGTTATGAAAAATGTTCTTAATTCTGCTTCTAAAAGTACTCTTAGATAATGGCTTTGAAATCGATATCAGTTTTTACTGTACTGCATAGGAGGATAACCAGTAACAGGTATATTTTATTTGAGTTCCTATTTTCTAGCGTTTAAATTTTTCAAAACTTTACGCTCCTTGAAATTAAAAGACAATATGAATGTAGCACAGCATATTTTTTCATTGTCTTGGCAAAAAAGAAATCTACTTATCTAAAAATAATGTAAACATAATTGTATATGAGGGTTGGCAGAAAATTTTCGCTGTTTGATTATAAAAGGGACTATGT
Organism: Deroplatys truncata; assembly: GCA_030765065.1. Taxonomy (NCBI): domain Eukaryota; kingdom Metazoa; phylum Arthropoda; class Insecta; order Mantodea; family Mantidae; genus Deroplatys; species Deroplatys truncata. The sequence continues at coordinate 166,013,641 of CM060980.1, forward strand.
TTTGTATGGTACTGTACCAAAAGTGACATGCAGGACAATATGCATGACTCAGGAAATCCAATGTGAACTGCGGGACATACATCTTTGTCCTACAGCAGCAGCAACAGGTGTAATGTCAAACCTTAAAGGCTAACGTAGCACGGAAACAGAAGGTCATCTTCAACATGTCCGCTTGTTCCCTATTTGTACTGGGTATCAGGTACCTCAGGGGAGGTTTACTCCTTAAGGTCTTTTTGTGAGAGAAAGCATTTTCACAGCCTCAATAAAATAGTGACGTTCCCTTTGTATAATAATGCCTTTATTATTATTATTATTATTATTATTATTATTATTATTATTATTATTATTATTATTATTATGTTTTATTTAGTAAAAATGCAGCCGCAAGGTTGTAATTCTTTAACGCTGGAGATTTATTCTGTTTCTCAAGCTCTCCCCCTCCATTAACGCATTCTATTTCTTTGTGTGTAGCCAGAGTATGTATACTCTCATAACATTTCGAAGTATTCTTCTGAGGCTTTAATAAACATTAACTATTAGAATTTTACTAACACATACATTTGAAAAAACGGTGAAATTTTCAAATAGTGACAGATAAAATGAAAAAATCCTGAGAAGCTCCAGAATACGTAAACTATATCATCACCTTTCTTTCTAATTACCTTTTTCTTTTATTGTTCAATTTGTATAGCCCCATTTAACTTCGGTGGTCATGTCGGGGGCTTTAAGCTTAGAAATAATTGACTTGTATTTTCTAAAAAGTGGCTCTAATGATTTTTATTAAAGTACCACATATGAAAGATATTTACATGACAAATACAATGTATATCTTGACTTTTCTTTGAATAGCCTTGCAAAGTCCTCTTTATTCGGCAGAAATTTTGTATAATTGGTAAACGTTAAATGATAGACGAAAACATACTCACAGAAAACGTAGATCTCCTTAAAACACACAATTTATTTCAAATAACTATTTTTGTGTCATCAGCCATTTCCAAAATATCCGTTATTAATGGTTTGAAGTGTTCAATACTTCGTCATTCTTTTAAGTCCTGTCAACATTCAGTTCTTTATCGCGATTGCATGGAAAACTATGGAACTTTAAGGCCAGCGTATACCGTCCAGTTCTTAAACATTTGTCTATCGCTGTTCTCTTTGTGTCTATAACGAAATGTGTAATGTAGATTTCTGCAAAGGTTTATTTGTATTCAAATGAAGTAGATAGGAAACAAATTTTTGTAAGAATGGTTAGTACACTCACAATGTATTAAGCTATAAATGGTAGAGAAAGTAATGTAAATGTAAAACATCGGGATTTTTACTTTTGTTCAACTTTATTATTATTATTATTATTATTATTATTATTATTATTATTATTATTTTCATGCTTTCTCTATGGTAACAACGCCTGAGGTTTGGTTCCAATGCCCAGGAGTACAGGCTTTGTTCATGGTTTTCTTTAGTTATTTAGGCAAATCTTGTGTTGGCATTTCTTAAGTTTCCACGATACATTCATTTCATTCACTTCACTTACACAATACTTTCTCCTTCGTTAGTACTTAGGCTAACGAGAGATGACGTGAGTTCTTTGTGTAATGATGCTCCGTAGCTCCTTAAAGGGCAGAATCTTGGACCTGGTACCTGCGTAGCACTGATATTATTTGCGCGTAGACAAACAGCCCAGCTCCTTGGTTTATTGTTTTCACGGAATTTCGAAATGTAAAGCGTACCTGAATGGCCACAAGCATTTGGATGAGCACTATTCAATATCTTCGAGACTTTCTTCTGTAGCATCTGAAGGAACGCTCGTTCTTCTAACGATATTTAAGATATTTATATGGCAAAATATATATCTAAATTTTTTGAGAGTAACTGTGAAGTCGAATTAAGTAAGAAGGAATTTTGAGATAGAAAAGCACTTACTACAGAGAAAATATGATTTTTTGCACTATTCCTCTACTTTTGTACAAACTATTTTTACAAACGCTTATTCTCTGTCTACTCCATGTTAATCGAATAAACGTTTGCAGAAACTTATTACTAATTTTCTTGTAGATACAAGGGGAATACGGAAGGCTTTAAGCGATAGTCAAATCTTTTAAGAGCTGGTTGCTATGTGGAGTATTCCATTCTCTTTGTATGTCTAGGACAAAAAAACGAATAAGGAATTCTCGTTTGAGAAACAAATATTGAAAATTCAAACAAATACCAAGGAATATCTCGGAAATGGGTCATTCGACAAAAAAATGTATGTGACATAAATCATGTGTTTTAACGAGATCTTCAATATTTGTGTGGAAAAATTTTGTCTCTCTTACGGTTTACCAGTTATGCGAAAGTTCATTCAGAATGAAGAGAACTTTTGGAGGTATTCCCAGAACATTTATGATATACATTTCAATAACATAAAAATATCTTGAACATATGATTTTTAAAAGAATCGTTAAAGGTATTTTTGAGAAAATTAATATTTCCTACCCATTTCATGTAATGGATAGCCTGGGCTGGGAGGATTTTCTTGAAAATCTTCGTGTCGCATCCTTGAAATATGTTAAACTCAAATACCAAGTTTGGTATGTATCCGAATTTTTGTTTTGTTATGCTGTTCACAGATAGACAGACACATGTTTCCAAAAATGCTTTATTTTGATTCAGAGTACCTCAAACATGTATTTTCGGTTAAATCTCGGAATCGAATTTTGGGTAGAATGCAATACCTCCCCTACTTACTATACGTAGTAGAGAAAGTAAAAATGCATATCTCTTGAAGACAATTTATTTCAAAGAACTTTTTGTGGAATCAGCCATTACTATCCACTATTATTGGTTTAATTTCTTCAATACCTTGCCATTTTTTTAAAGTGTTCTTAATATTCAGTTACTCTTTCGAGTCACCTAGAAAAATATATGCAGTATTAAGACCTGTATAAAGCAACCATTTTAGACATCTTCGATTCGACTTCATCTATCCCGCTTGTCCTTATAAGGAAACGTTTAATTAAACTACCTACTTCTGTAAACGTTTATCTTTGATTAATCTAAAGTATATAGGAATAAAACTGATGTGTTGCACTCAGATGTCTTTCTCTACTCTTGTACAAACTATTTATACAAAACCTTATTCTCCATCTACTTCATGTTAATGAAATGCAATTTGCATAAATTATCTTATTGCATACTTTCTTGTAGGCGCAAAGGAATGTGGTAGGTGTTAGTAAAATTTTTTAACAGTTGGTTACTAAGTGGAGCATCCCATTCTCTTTGCATGTCCAGGACATGAAAAAAAAACGAATAAGAAATTCACATATGTGAAAAAGTGTAAGTATTGGAAAATTCAAACAAATAACAAGGAATATCTCGGAAATGAATCACTCCACAAAAAATGTATATCATATAAGTTGTGTTTTAACGAGATCTACATTTGTTGTGTAATAAAATTTTGTCCATGTCTTACGGTTTAGCAGAATGAAGAGGACTTTTGGGGGCATTCCCAGTAAATTCAAGGTATACATTCATTTGACATAAAAATATCTTATACATATGAGCCATTTTTGAGAAAATACAATTTTTCGAAAAATGTCCCGTGTAAAGAGTCGTGTTCCATGTAAAGGGTAGTCTGGCGAGATGGGATTTTCTTGAATATCTTCATGTGTCACATCCTTGGAAGATACTAAACCCAAATACCAAGTTTGGTATTTATCCGACTTGACGTTATTGAGTTATGCTGTTCACAGGCTGACAGACACACATATGGACGTTTCCAAAAATGATTTATTTGGATTCATGGGGCCTCGAAGCATGTCCTCGGTAAAATATCGGTATCGAATTTTTGGGTGCAATGTAGTACTTCCCCTACTTACTATACGTAGTAGAGGAAGTAAAAAAGATCTGTGAAACAATGATTGCACGAGTATAAAAAAAATCTGATGTGTTACACTCACATGACTTTCTCTACTCTTGTAAAAACTATTTTTACAAACGCTTATTCTCCATATGCTTCATGTTAATCGAGATGCCAATCTTATTGCTAATTTTCTTGTAGATGCAAGGGGAGTATGGTAGGTTTTAAGCGATAGTCAAACATTTTAAGCGCTGGTTGCTATGTGGCGCATTCCAATCTCTTTGTATGTCCAGGACATAAAAAATTAATAACGAATTTGATAGAATGTATCAAATGTATCATGTATTGGAAAATTTAAGGGAATAACAAGCAATATCGCGAAAACTGTTCACTCAACAAAAAAAATGTATATGACATAAATTGTATATTTTGACGCGATCTACATTTTTTTGTGTAGTAAAAGTTTGTCTATCTCTTATGGTTTAGCAGTTATGCAAAAGTCGTCCACAATGAAAAATACTTTTGGAGACATTCCCAGAAAATTCGAGATATACATTTCATTTGTCATGACAATATCTGAAACAAATGATATTTTAATCAAAATCGTTAGAGCCATTTTTGAGAAAATTAAAACTTTCGGAAAATCTTCCATGTAAAGGGTAGTCTGGGTGTGGGGATTTTCTTGAAAACTTCTTGTCGCATCTCTGAAAGATACTGAACCTAAATACCAAGTTTGGTGTTTATCCAACTGTTCGTTTCTGAGTTATGCTGTTCACAGACACACACACACACACGGACATGTTTCCAAAAATGCTTTTTTTGGATTCAGGGGGTCTCAAAACATGTATTTCCGGTGAAATCTCGGTATCGAATTTTTGGGTGGAATGCAATACTTCCCCTACTTACTATACGTAATAGAGAAAGTAATAAACGATCGTTTGTAGTAAAGTCATATGAATGTAACACATTTACAAGAGCTGAGTCTTCAGTCTCAAAGGTGTTAAGTGTAAAATTGAATGATTGTTGAACCGAGAATAATTTCCCTCTTAAATGTGCTCTTTAGTGGCTTATAGTTCAAATGTATTTTGATAAATGTCACTGGGATTGAATGCAATGGCCATGACCTCTTGTCAGGAGCTAAGTGAATGGCTGAATGTTATTATCACGAAATGTTACTCTATTGATTTCACATGGCTATTGTCTTGCTTTGTTGTGATCACGCCATCTAAATACTCGTGCAAAATGCTGCTATGCGAGACTGGGTAACAGTATTGCTTCTGCAGAAGCACCCCCAAGGACTTGCAATTCAATGCCTTGGGTCAGTAGCCTGTCGAGGAGCAAGAAAACTCTTACATCATAGCATATACAGGATGGTTGATCCGCCCATTGCCTGGTATGGTCGTGTAGAAGAATCACATGAAATGCAGTGATGAAAGTGATAATAGAAGAAATCGCGGATGAAATTATCCAACCCAGCATTCTAGCGACCAAGAAATCCGTGAAAATACCTTCAGTCACATTGGTCCGTCCGGGGATTTGAATCCGAAACTTCCCGAAAGCGGACCACAGACTTTACCGTCTGAGCTATCCCGCTCAGCAAAAAGGAAACAAAACATAAATAAAATTCCAGGTTTTAAAATATAGTTTGCATTTCTTATCCTGGGAACAGTGACGAATATTTTTGAAACAGCTAATACATTTATACCTTCTTTACTTTCTCTACCATGTACAAGTATTGAATTCCATCCAAAAATTCGACACCGAGATTTCACCAGAAATATTTTGAAGCCCATTGAGGCAATTATACAATAATGACAATAATTTTTGGTCTCATTTGAATATCTCCTTCATATAATTATTGTGGCTTTTATTCATTTTAGCGCAGCAGGTAACTCATTTCTTACACGCCTCTCCCTCTACAAGTTCAAGTTGCATTGGGCTAGCCATATCTACTTTCTTACACGAAAGAGAGTAGAATTAAATAACAGAGGCTATTTCCCACTCCATCTTCGTTTCACGCAGAGTATAAGACCATTCTTTGGTTCATGCTCCCTTCTTGGGAATCGTTACAAACCAGTCTTAGAGAGATGGTAAGGCCTCGGAGGAAACTGGTGTTGGTTAGAAAAATGTGGAAACTTTACGGGTGAATATAAAAAATAAAGTTTTGCGCTCACGTGGCTTTCTCTAGACATTCGCGTTTGTTTTCATGTAGCGTCTACAAACTATTTTTACGAAATGTTATATTTCTCTCTACTTCATGATAAAACTGCAAAAATAGTTTCAGTATACATTTCGTGTAGGTGCAAGGGATAGAGGGAAGGAATCGATAGTTATTTAAAAACGGTCGCTCTATGCTGGCCAAAAAATGACGACAAAAAAACTGAAAATAATGTTAAGTATTGAAAACTTCAAATCAATCATAACAGATATCTCGACAATAGCTGATGACACAAAAAAGGCTATTTGAAGTATATTGTGTATTTCAAACAGATCTACATTTTTGTATGGTAAGTTTTGTCTATAATATTATGCAACAAGCTATGTCTAGTTCACCAGAGGCTATTGTTAGAAAATTCAAGATATGCGTTTTATTTATAATTTAAAATATCTGAAATATATTATTTTAATTCAATTTGTTCGAGGAATTTTTGAAAAAAAACAATAATATGGAAAACTGCTCCATGAAGGAGTGTTTTGGGACGGAGGAGTTTCTTGAAAATCTAAAAATCCGCTTTGGAAGATACCAAGTTTGGTATTTATCCGATATTTTCCAAGATATGCTGTTCATACACGCACACATGGCAGATATTTTTTTTCTAAAATGCTTTTCTTTTTTATAAATTACGGGTCCAAAAATGTGTTTTCGGTGATCTTATCTTCCTTAACGGAGAGGACTCGGCGCCGATACAGAGGGGATATTCTACTTACGACCCACGAGGGGGGAGGATGAGCGAGAGGAGACACTAGAAGGCCGGATCCAGGAGTGACGGTACAGCAATGACAGCCCAAGTTTCCATTAGTAGACACCCCGGTAGACAGACAGGCATAACAGGGATCCCGCCCCACACAGAAGTGCCCAACGCCCCTCAAGGGAGTTCGGGTACTCCAGCAACCAACCGAAAGCCGACGGACGGAGAGGATTCACAAAGAATAACCATTTCCGCTGCCACGCTGCACCGAAACACCATTGCGGACACGTCCGACCCTGAAAGAGGCCAACGTGACAAAGGATGCATGGAATGATGAATGGAAAGAAATGAAGGGGCAGGAAATTCGGAGCTGAAGGAAACCTTACAGCATTCGCCTGATGGTCCCCAAAAAATCCCATGGGTCAGATTGAGATTTTGCTGGGGATCAAACCCGGGACATCCCAAATGCGAGCTATAGCACCACCGCCTGTGTCATCCCACTCAGTTATTTTCAGTAAAATATCGATATTTAACTTTTGGGTGGAACACAATATTTCCTCTATATGTAGTAGAGAAAGTAAAACGCTATTGCCATCCAGAGGAATGGGCCAGCTATTCTGCTCCCGAGTGCAGGATCTTTTGCACTGTTAGCCAGTAGTGGTAAGCGTTCCTGTTAAAACAGTGATGGCTGATGGCAGGCCGTGACGTACCTCTATCTAGAGGGCTCTAGCGGTATGTCGTGTTATAAAACAATGAAGTCGACTGGCTTGCTGACATTGGCAACCCCTCAAATGTCCTGCAGACATTTCCGATACCAGCCCTCCTCGCTCGCTATTGGAAGAGAGCTTGTTTAATGAGAGGAGGCGTGTTAGCTTGCATTCACAAGACAAAGAGAATTAACTTCCTGGCACAGAATACATCTTAGTTTATAACAGCCTCCAGCATTTCAAGTTGCAACCTTTTAAAATTCATTCAAACTTATTGCGTGTTAATTTAAATCTTGTGCTGCAAACACAACAAAAAATGTATTTAACAGGCAGAATTCATACAATTTGGGGATAAAATTATCAAAGCACACATATGCAATGGGTTACATTCACATGACATTCTCCACACTCACTTGTAGCTATACAACTTATTTTCACAAAAGTTTATTTTCCTATCTACTTCAATTTATTTGAGATAAAGATTTGCAGAAATAGGTGCATTACATATTTCGTTATGTATACAAATGAATTAGCCATAGTCAAATGTTTTAGAACCTGGCGCTGTATGTTGACCCTAAAAGTCTTACTGTTTAACATAGCAAGAAACAACTGAAAATCAACAGGACTTGAAAAAGTTGGCTAAGTATTGAACAACTCGAACCAAAAATGGTTGATGCCCACGAAAACGTTACTTAAAATAAATTGTGTTTTTAAGGAGATCTGCACTTTTTGTGAAGTACGTTTTCGTTTATCACTTAACGTTTACCAATCACACAAGATTATAAAAAAATTCCTTCCTAATAAATAGGACTGCACAGAATATTCCCAGAAAATTGGAGATATACATTTTATTTGTCGTGTAATATCTTTAATGTAAGGTATTTTAGTGATAAACGTTAGAGCCATTATATAGAAAATCAAGCATTTCGAAGACTGTTCACGCAAAGGCTGGTTTGGGGTCGGGGGATTTTTTTGAAGATATTTCTTTCACTTCCTTGGAATGTGCTGAACCTAAGAAACGTGTTTGGTATTTATCAGACTGTTCGTTTTTGAGTTAGCTATTTACGGACACACACACACTCACCTGAGACACCTTTGTTTTTCTAAAAATGAAGCTTTTTTTAGACTCAAGGGATCTCAAAACATATATTTCCAACGTAAATTTGGTATCAAATTTTTGGGTGAATGCAATACCTTCTATACCTACTATGTACGCGGTAAAGAAAGTTAAATAAGTAAATTATTGGAAATTTTTATTCCAATAACAAAAAACATCTCGGAAATGGCTAACGCTATGTTGTCATGTTAGACATAATCTCCGTGTTTTAAGCCTTTTTTCTTTATTATGTGTAGTAACGTTCACTCTTTGTACCATACCTAGTAGGCAGAGGAAGTATTGCATTCCACTCAAAACATCGATATCGCGATTTCAAGGGAAATATATCCCTAATCCGAGGCCTCCTGAATACAAAAATAGAATTTTCAGTAAAAGGTTTGTATGTGTGTGAAAAGTCGGATAAGTATACAACTTGGTATTTAAGTTTATAATCCTGCAAAGGTGTGGCTCGTATAATTTACAGAAAATCCCCCACCCGTTTAGATGGAAATACTTTTTGATATCTTTTATTTTCTAAAAAACGGCACTATATTTTCATAAAATAGCAAGTGCCCATGTAATATATTTGCCTGATAAATAAAATGGTACATTTACAATTCTCTAGGAATAGTCTGTAAAGGAATTTTGTGTAATTCGTAAACCATAATAGATACCTAAAAACTAAAACAAAAATAAACAGCTCTTCTAAAATGCAATTTATTTCAAATAATATTTCTGTGGCATTATCTCTAACACGTACATAATAGGTAGAAAAGGTACTGTATTGCACCCAAAAATTTGATAAAGAGATTTCACTGTAAATACATGTTTTGAGGACCCATTAACCCAAATAAAGCATTTTTGGAAACGCGTCTATGGCATGTGTGCGTCTGTGTGTGTGCCTGTCTATATCTCTGTGTATCTGTGTAAACTCAGAAACGAAAAGTGGAAGAAATACCAAAGCTGGTATTTGACTTCAGCATCTTCAAAGGATGCGATATGAAGATTTTCAAGAAAATTCCTCCACCCCAGCTACCCTTTATATGGAACATCTTTCGAAAATAGTTATTTTATAAAAGATGGCTCTAAGGATTTTGATTAAAATGCCATACATTAAGGATAATTATGCGGCAAGAGAATGTGTGTCTCGAATTTTCTGGCAATAGCCTAGGAAATCCTATTAATTCGGAAGGAATTATTTAATTATAATGTATAACTTAGAAACTTTAATCGATAGACGAAAATGTGCCATACAAAAAATATGGATCATCTTAAAATACAAACTCTGTTTAAAATAAAATTGTTGTGACATAAGTCGTTTCTGAGGTATCCGTTATTAAAGGTTCGAATATTTCAATACTTGTTTCTTTTTAAGTCCCCTCGATATTCATTTGTTTCTTGGAATTGCATGGAAACAGTATGGAATTTTAAGGCCAGCGTATAACGTCCAGTTCTGAAATATTTGACTATCGCTATTCTCTATGTATTTATAACCAAATGTGTAATGTAGCTATTTCTGCGAAGTTTTATTTGAATTAAAGCAGAATTGATAAGTTTTCCTAAGAAGAGTTTGTATACCCGGTAATAAAAATAGAGGGCAGAGAAAGTCACGTGAATATATCACATAAAATATTTTAAACTTCTGTTGCTATTCAGTTGTTTCTCACAATGTCATGGAAAAAATATGGAATTTCAGCTTTTAAAATTTAAACTATCGATTTGGCGAATGTTTATCTCGATGAACATATAGTAGATAAAAATTAATTTTCGTAAACATAGTTAGAAACTTTACAAAAGTAAACGATAGTGGATAGAGAAGGTAATGGGAATGTAGTACATCAAATTCGTTTTCAGAAAATTCACCACTTAGGAAGTTATCTGTTGCCGTTGCTCTTCTCTATAGAGTTCCATTTGAGATATTCATATGAAAATGTGCAAATGCTTTGTTCCTTTTACTTTCTCCTCTTCTCCTTGCCAGTTTCCACCATCTGAGTTAATAATTTACTTGAAATACAATTTTATTACTTTAAAGAAACTTTAATGTGTATGATGATATGTATCCTCACACATATGAGAGTGTGTACCATGAAGTTTACGTAAAATCCATGTAAATAAATGTTCGTATCTTTTTTAAAACATAAACCCACTTTTTAGTAAGACTGAACACCAGTACTGCCAGAAGCTGGTGTTATACTTTGGTAGGAAAATACATCCCCAGGATGCTTAGATATGGAATATAATCTGTACACCAAAAGAGCAGAAATGGCGCTTATAAAGCTAGCATAGGAAGGGATAATGTGCATGCAGTCTGTTGATGGATTGTTGGTTTAGCTGCTTCCAACCCTTTCTCAAATGAACCAGAGTTAAATTATGAGCGTTTAGGAAGTTTAAAGACCTTACCTTCTGAGTTGGTTTCTCTTATTGGAGTTAAAGAAACTATAACTAGTTCTCTTCTCTTCTCTCCTCTCCTATCTTCTCCTGATGTCCTCTTACCTGTTGATTGGTTGGTTGGTTTCGTTTATTGGAGTTAAAGAAACTATAACTAGTTTTCTCTTTCCTCCCTTTCCCTTCTCTCCTCCTCTACCCTTCTGTCCTTCTGTCTTCTCTTCTCTTCGCTTCGCTTCTCTCCTCTTACCTGTTGGTTGGTTGGTTGGTTGGTTGGTTGGTTGGTTGGTTGGTTGATTGATTGATTGATTGATTGATTGATTGGTTTCCCTTATTGGAGTTAAACCATAACTGGTTCTCTTCCCTTCTTCTCTTCTATTCTCTTCTCTCTCTCTCCTATCCTCTCCTGCGGTCCTCTTACCTTTTGGTTGGTTTCCCTTATTGGAGTTAAAGAAACTATAACTGGTTCTCTTCCCTTCTCTTTCCTTTCCTTCTCGACTCCACCCTTCCCTTCACCTCTCCTCTCTCCACTATCCTTCTCTTCCCTTCTCTCCTCTCCTATCCTTACCGGTTGGTTGGTTTCCCTTATTGGAGTTAAAGAAACTATAACTGTTTCTCTTCTCTTCTCTTATCTTCTGTGATCCTTTTCTCCGCCCATGTTCTTATTCTTCCCTCATTTTAGCTCTTGTGCTCTTCTTTTCTGTCTTCTCCTCTCCTGTGCTATTAGTTTTCTTCTTCCTTTTATCTCATCTCCTCTCTTTCTTCCCTTCCCTTTCCATCTCTTCTCCTCTCTCCTATACTATTCTGTCCTGCGTCTGTTCTCTCCTGATCTGTACTTTTGTCTTGTCTTATATGATCGTCTCTCTTTTGTATTATTTCCTCCTCTCCGCCGTTATTTTCCGTCCTCTAGTCTCCTATGCTTTTCTTCTCTGTCCTACCCTCTCCTCTCCTGTACTTACCCCTTCTCATCTCCTGTACTACTCCTTTTTCTTTTCTTCCGCTTTTTTCTCCTTTTACTCTCTTCTCTTCTTATTCCCTCTTCTCTCCCCTACCCTCCTCTCCTTCAAATGAAAAAGAACTAACCTTACCAGCAGTGGATGATTTATAGAAACATTTTGAGTAAATCGGACCTGGATATAAACGAATTTTAAAGATATTTTTGCAAGCAGTTCAGAAATCAGCGGTTATATTGACAATCATCAAAGTACGTCGGAACCCGAAGAAAGTAGAAAACGCTCTTATACACTAGTGAATCTCTTAAGCCCTGATATCAGAAATGCTGCAAATAACCTTGTGGTCCCAAAATTACACAGAGAAAATAATAGCTTAAACATTCATGAAATCCGAATATCCAGTTTAAATGTAGCTTAAATCTTATTTATAGCAAATAAGTGGTGAAACTCTGGATGAAATAAGTATAAGTAATCTTAATTTTTACTCTATGTAAGCGTTCCCTTTATTCGAACTGTAATTTAGCAAAACTTCTGTGATAAAAGCTGTATAGCATCTGAAATAGAATAACATTGAGGATTTATTCGCATCTGTCCTCTTCTCAATACAATTTTAATAGTTTTAAAGTACACCCTAGTGTTAAACTATTACTCACGGTGAAAGATCTACGTCATTAATGGAATAGCTCAAAGACAGGGAGAATAAGTGGAGTTTTAAAGCTTTGAACGTCCGCTGTTGCAGTTACGCTTACAAGCCATAAGACAAAGATAAATGAGTCGCTGAAAAGATATAATTATGACAAAATTACTCCAAGCTGGTTTAATGTTTTGGTTTTGAGCCGAATTCTTTAAGGTGCAATACAAAATAAAACTCTGGGTATATTCACCCCAAAAAGACATCCAATATAAAAGTAAAATGTTTTTCTAGTGCACGTATTGCAACTAACTTTTTATATTTATTTTATACAAACAAATATAGAAATAAGAAATTTCAAGTCTTCAAACAGAATTCCTATAACAAGAATTTTTATGGTTTAACCTTAATTCTTTACATATGAATATTAAGCTGCATTTATAAGCATAATAAAGAGGTATTATACATCCATTTCATGTTCTTACAATATTAACAAACTTTTATTTAACGTTTTCAGTTAGAAATTCATTGCTATTGATTGATGTTAATTAGTATAAATAAACTGAAACTAAAACGAAAAAACAAAAACGAAACTGGTTGAAAAACGCAGCTTTAGCATGTATCTCATAGAAGGTATAAAACAAACATTAACATACCATTGACGAATTGATACTTTTGATTAAAGTGTTTATTTAAGGTTCAGAAAAATAGGACATCAATTTAACTAAGGAAATTTTACTTTCTCTATCATCTTGTTATACAGGATGGATCATTTAAGCTGATACTGTACAATATCTACAAAACTAAGCGTTGTAGCACTAAATGCTGTAATACAAATTGCTTGAAGTTAAGGGGGGAAAGTAAATGCCATAGTTGTGTTTTGTTTTGAGAATGCTACAATGATCAATTTAGGGTCAATTTAATTTTAATTTTTTGTATGTTGTTTTCTCATTAGAAAATGGCTTATAAAAAGGCGTTTATTTTGTGATGAGGGATACGGAAGCAAAATAAAAAATGTTGATTCCCAAGTACGAAACGTAACTTGACTTTCAAATGACCATGCATAGTCCAACAATTCATTGAGCTCTTCCTGCACAACCCTCAGAATTTTCGTTATTATTTACGTTGGTGTAAGAACAATGGCAAAATGCTTTATACAAATGTTGTTTAGGTTTTTATGGGGAGTGAAAAATCAACATAAAAAGTTAGGTTTCCATTTAAAAAAAATTAATTGACCCTAAAATGTGAGGCAGTATTTTTAACACTTGAATAATTTCAATTAAGTTATATAATATGTAAATTCAATAACACCCGCCTTGAAGCAATATTTATGTAATAATTTGTAAATAAATGTATGTAGCAGTTATTGCAAATGCTTATATTATTGTAAAAATGTTTAGTAATGTTATGTGAATTACGTAATTTAATAATGTAAGAGCTGTGAGAATAATAGGTTTAAAATTGCTAACAATGAGGTGACAATGAGATAATCTTGAGGCAATAATAAGTTTCAGAGTTTAAATGTTACTAGTCATGATTAGGGCAGGAATAACGTAAATTTTGTGATAGTTTAAAATTAGCCAATCAACAGCCAAGCTGTAGTAAAATGCAGGTATTCTATTGGACTAGGATTAGCCAATCAGAGACTTGAAATACAAAAGTTTACTGGTTTGGATGGTTGAAATATGTTCAGTTGCTGGTAGGCCTTGGTATTGACCGGATGGGAGATGTGTTCTCTAAAGAAATATTATGTATTCGTGTGTAACGAAAATTATGTATACGCGATAACGAAGTGCACGTATTAAATAAAAGAATCTCATAGCAATTAATATCAGTGTAGCGCTATTTAATTTGTGTCAAGAATAAATAAAAAGAAGTAAATTTAAAACTTAAAATCCGTGTAAGCCTACATTCTTGTCGCACCACCCCCTGATTAAGAGAAACGTGTCTCGAAAACAATACTGAAGCAGCCGAGGCAAACATAAACATAAATAGTATCTATAGAAGCGGTATATTACAAAGTTAAAATATATTTTTAAAACTTAGAGCATAATAAAAAAAAAACATCTTCAGATCGGCTTCTCATACGTAACAGTGTATTACGTAACAAACAATCTATTTCAAATTAACGACCAAAGCGTGGTGCAAACTTCAACAACAGTAACATTACTTCAAATTGACGTCCATACGTGGAGATAAATAAATAAATAGCATCAACAGAACAACTCCAAATGGTCATCATAACGTCCTCCAAATAAGACAGGATTAATGGCATTTACTTTACCCCATAATATCAAGCAAGTTTTATTAAAAACATATCTTTCTACAAAACTTAGATTTGGAGATATTGTGCAGTCTCAAATTAAATGGTCCACTCTATACATACAAATTAAAAAAATATTGTATTTCAACCTCGAGATACCTCCTGCATAAAAAAAACCCTACCGTTTATAGAAATAGGTATATGTATCTGTGTTTGTGATAGAAAGGGAGAGAACTGGATAACTGAAAGGAAAAGTTGTATCAGTACCAAACTTTTAAAGTTCTTATGACACGAAGGTTTACAAGAACCACCTTGTTTCACCTTGAACCGTATAAATAAATTTTAATTATTATTTACATTTTCAAAAATTGTTTAACATTTTTAGTAAAATACCGTATGTTTTAGATATTTAATGCTTAATAGATGCATTACGAATAGCCTCCGAAGTCTTCATTCAGAATAAATCAATATACACTACGTGATCAAAAGTATCCGGACACTTGTCTGAAAATGACATACAAGTTCGTGGCGCCCTCCATCGGTAATGCTGGAAGTCAATATGGTGTTGGCCCACCCTTAGCCTTTATGACAGCGTTCACTATCGCAGGCATACTTTCAATCAGGTGCTGGAAGGTTTCTTGGGGAATGGCAGCCCATTCTTCACGGAACGCGGAACAGAGGAGAGGTAGGTAGGACGGTGAGGCCTGGCACGAAGTCGGCGTTCCAAAACATCCCAAAGGTGTTCTATAGGATTCAAGTCAAGACTCTGTGCAGACCAGTCCATGACAGGGATGTTATCGTCGTGTAACCAGTCCACCACAGCCCGTGCAGTATGAACAGGTGCTCGATCGTGTTGAAAGATGCAATCGCCATCCCCGAATTGCTCTTCAACAGTGGGAAGCAAGAAGGTGCTTAAAATATCAATGTATATCTGCGCTGTGATCGTGCCACGCAAAACAACAAGGGGTGCAAACCCCCTCCAGGAAAAACACGACCACACCATAACACCGCCACCTCCGAAATTCACTGTTGGCACTACACACGCTGGCAGATGACTTTCACCGGGCATTCCCATACCCACACCCTGCCATCGCATCGCCACATTGCGTACCGTGATTCGTCACTCCACATAACGTTTCGCCACTGTTCAATCGTGTAATGTTGACGCTCCTTACACCAAGCGAGGCGTCGTTTGGCATTTTCCTGCGTGATGTGTGGCTTATGAGCAGCCGCTCGACCATGGAATCCAAGATTTCTCACCTCACGCCTAACTGTCATAGTACTTAGAGTGTATCCTATTGGAGTTTGAAATTCCTGTGTGATGGTCTGGATAGATGTCTGCCTATTACTCTTACGACCCTCTTCAAATTTCGGCGGTCTCTGTTAGTCAACAGACGAGGTCGACCTGCACGCTTTTGTGCTGTACATGTCCCTTCACGTTTCCCCTTCACTATCCCATCAGAAACAGTGGACCTCGGGATGTTTAGGAGTATAGAAATCTCGCGTACAGACATCTGGCACAAGTGATACCCAATCACTTGACCACGTTCGAAGGCCACGAGTTCCACGGAGCGTACCATTCTGCTGTTTCACGATGTCTTATGACTACTGAGGTCGCGGATAATGAGTACCAGGCAGTAGGTGGCAGCACAACGCACCTAAGATGAAAAACGTATGTTTGTGGGGGAGGGGTCCGGATACTTTTGATCACGTAGTGTACTTTTGAATAAAACAATACAAATAATCAGAATACTCGCTATACAAAAATAATTGTAGATCTCCTTAGAACAATACAACTTGTTTCCTTGACACTGTTTCGTGGTTTTCAATACTTAACTCGTAAATGTTTTGATGACTATGTCTATCTTACTTTGTGATGTACAAAGGGTATGGAATTTCAATGCCAGCGTATTACGGCCCACTTTTTAAAGATTTGAAGATAGGGTCGCGTACTATATCCTTCTTGTACCAAGAATGGTATGTGTAATGAAAGTATTTCTGCAAACCCTTATCTGGGATAACACGAAGGAGATAGGTTAGGTTTTGTAAGAATAGTTTGTAGGTAAACGTAAGGAAGGATACATACTTGTGGAAAACTCCCCGCAAGCGGAACCGAACACTGCACATAGTACGGTGGGCTCCTTGTGCTTCTACTATGACATCTTGGAAAAGAGGAATGAGGGAAGAAACCCAAACGGGGACCATATCCGGGTGACGACATGTCCAAGCATGATCGGGGTCCGTAACGTTTCTATTTCGGGCGTATTCGACGACACTCAAGCTCACCCACAAACTCCTGACCTCCTGAAAGTTCGTCCGAGAGCACCCAGAAGCGGGATACTGCTGAGCAGTCAGACCGACGCCAGGAATAAGTCTCTACAAAACGCACCTCCACCGCCCAGCCACAACAAGCCGAACACCGTCGCCTGGTCCTTCAACCCTGAAACAGATTTTTATGATGAAGGTAATGAGGTACAGAAAAGTCGTGGTAGAAGAGGAACCACCCTAGCATTTGCCAACCGACCCGGGAAACCACGAAAAACACATGGAGAATTAGCGGTCGGGGAATCGAACCCGGGATGTCCCGAATGTGAGCTTCACATGTTACCACAAAGCCATCTCGCGTGGCATACTTTGTAAAAGTAACAAAAAATAAACTATAGTGGGTAGAAATGGTCATATGAATATAACACATAAGCAATCCCTGTGAAGAAATGGTAAAAGAAGCATGAAAATGGCCTAGGATTCTGTACAAACAAACTAATTTCCTCTTTAGATATAATTATATTAGCAGTCCAGTGGTTTGAAACAGTTTAATTAGTATGAACTAGTTGCTTGTGATGTGTGGCAGCATGCTGCAGTATAAAAACTGGAGGAGATATTTACAAACATTAAATACCTGGACTGCTTCTAACTTCGTCTAAGGGTTTTACAACGTCTCGAAGACGTCTGTTTAAGGTCTATTTTCTTCTGTGCTAAGGGTTTCTTCATCCTCTTTAATTGGACTAACGACCAATTTATGGAGAGGGTGAAGGAGGGAGAGGGTACAGTTTTTACAGTTCTTCCAGACTTATATCACTCCTTTGTCGTCTCTGAAATTGGCCATTCCTTTTCCTCTTTATTAACGGATTCCCTTTAGACCTTCCCCTACTGAGGAGTTTTCTTTCTTTCTTTTATCGTTATAATAATCTCGCTGAATCTTTCTTAACTAAGCTCTCGGAATTTATTTTGTTCCAGATCATACCCATTCCGCTGATATAGCACATTTCCTGGACCAGTGAACCAATTCTATGGCGTTCGATAATGTGGAAGTTTTCTTTCATAAACTTTATTTTTCTTTACTTTCTTTCCGCATTAACGACTTTTGGTAGGCGGGGTCCCATTATTAGCAAGTGGATCAGAGAATTTGGGTCGTCAGATTTTAATTATTTTTTATAAAGTCAGAAAAACAGCTGTCTTTTGGTCTTATTCATGCACAGGTGAGCTAAGGTATCTTAATAAAATGACTAGTTGCATCATTTCTGCAGTCAAACTGGTAAAAACGCTTTCTTAATTTTTGATGTTGCATGAATACCTGCAAACTGTATGGATTAGTCAAATTTTTACTTCCTCCATCACTTACTTATAAGAAGTGTTGTTTTACGTCCAAAAATTGCTGATGGAGGTAACTTAGAATCGAAACTATCAAAGCCGGGAATGGAACCACGGATCCTTCTTACAAAGGTCCCGAAAGAAACCACTGAGCTGTCCTGTCACTGCATTTTTATTAATATTGTTTAGTAAACATTTCATTCAGTAAATAGCCTTAACAAACACCACTAGTGGATTGGGATGGGGTTAAACAATGTTAAACAATCGGTGGTACAGCATATCTGGAAGCTGACTGGACAGATCTCGGAGCCCAATTTTCAGTAATACTGTTTATTTAAATTAGTCTTAGCAAATACCACTCATGTATTAGGATGTGGTGGGCTCAGGTTATATAATCGGCGGAACTACATGTCTAGATGATAATAGGTCAGGTTGCCGAGCCCTATTTTTATTAATAGTGTTTACTAAACATTTAATGCGGGAAGAATTATTTATTGTAATAAGTTTTTATAGGTAAATGAGACCCAAATAATACAGCATTTATTGTTTATACATTTAGCATAAATAAGAAAATGCTTCAAATATAATTTTAAAAGATATGCCATATGTCACTGAAGTTATAAAACATTTTTGTAACCATATAAAGCTGTAAAACAAAGGTTTTTAATTTTCTGTTAAAATTACCGGTGTAAATAACTCATTGTGATACACTTTAAGTGACTCGTCACGGCTTAATTTTTATTTATTTTTTATAATTTTGGTAATATGTTATTCTGTAAGATAAATATTTACATGCGTGTAGAGATGAGGCAAATTCTCCTCGAAGTTTCATTGTCCACTAATCTGAATAGAAGAGGAAAATTATTAGTTTTTAATTTGAAAATGATTATGGCTGAGGCATGCTAGGATGGGTGGACCCAGGTTAATAATCGGTGGTTGGTGCGTAGGTATACATTATTTATGTAACATTTCATTTAGTAAGTAGCCTTAGCAAACACCACCCGTAGTTTCATTTTAATTTCTCTTACGTTGCATCTCGCGAAATTTTCGACAGGATGAAACCGGTTTATGATGAAATTGATTATTCGAGATGACAGTTGACGATCACTAAATACTGTTTCTTGCTAACCTATACAACCTTGTTAACTTGTAAGCAGATCCAGAAAGAAAGTGAGATTTGTTTTTAGTTTTTATTCAGAGCAGCGTGAAGAGGGAGAAGTAAATAACTGGTGTATTGTTCTTAGCAGAAAAGACTCACTTTTCGTCCACAGTAATCCGATTTAATTGAGAGTCTTGGAGCAGCACCGAGAGCTTATGAAGCTGCCGTTGGAAATTGGATTGATTCCAAATTCATTAGGAAACGGGGCTTTCTCTCATATTTCATTATTTTTATGACACCAGTTGGTGAACAATAATAATATAAGGAAAAGTGTGCCGTGCGATATTAATTAGGAAGATTTAAATGTAGTGGATGTGCGAAAAGAGCTTGTGGACTCCAGCTTCTACATCGCGACTAATGAATGAGCGAGCTCCTTCCGGCTTCGGTCTCTCAGACAGAACGGTGTAAATATTTTTCTTTTGCTTCTGTGCAGGGAACCTTGGATTTTACCTAAGATAAACTCGCTAAGTTTTCAGGGCGTGTTGAAATGTTCCCTTAATGAGAAATGTTTTCTCTTATTAGATTTATTTTCACGTGTAACTGAGTTAGTCCTACAAATTATGAAAACTTTAATTGCTTTGGGTACGTAAAGCAAACAGAATGATGATATAAGCGCTTCTGCCTATATGTTTACTTATATTTTTTTCTGCAGAGATATAATTACTAAGTATAGATATTATATTCACATGATTCTCTCTAACCTCTATCGCTTCTTAGTGGGAATACAAACTATTGTTACCAGAGCTTATTTAATCCAAATAAACATTTGCAGAAATAGCTGCATTACAACTTTCGTTACAGATACAAAAGGAACAGCAATAGTCAAGTGTTTAAGAACTGGACGCTATACTCGGTTTTAAAATTCCATACTTTCCATGCAATTGCGAGAAACAACTGAATGTTGTCAGGACTGTAAAGAAATCAACTATCGAAGAGTCCAAACCATTAATAACGGATATCTCAGAAATTTCTGATGCTACAAAAGAGTTATAAGCAAACAATTATGTTTTAAAGTGATAGGTATTTTTGCACGTTTTCGTTTATCACTTAACGTTTGCCAATTATGTCAGATAATATAAATTTCCTTACGAATGAAGAGGACTTCACGAGCTGTTCCCAGAAAATTTAAGGTATGCATTTTATTTGTCATATAATTGTCTTTAATATATGATATTTTAATCAAGATTGGTAAAGCCATTATTGAGAAAAAAATCCACAAGTCCCCATGTAAAGGGTAGTTTGGAAAGGCAGGATGCTCTTGAAAGTGCTCGTGTCTCATCTTTGGAAAGTACTGAACCTAAATAACCAATTGGGTGTTTATCTGACTTTGCGTATTTCAGTTATACTATTCATACATACACACACAGACAGACAGACAGACAGACAGACAGAGAGAGAGAGATCTTGTCCTAAAAATGCAGTTTTTGTATTCAGGAAGCTTCAAAGCATGCAATTCTGCTGAAATCTCGGTATGGAATATTTGGGTGGAGAAAGTACGTGGTAGAGAAAGTAATAAGTATATAATATATTTCAGTTGAGACTATATAGTATCTCCAAAAATAAGCGTTACAGAAAGAAATATCTTTAATAAAAGTTGCTTGATATTATGGGGGGAAATTAAATGCCATTAGCGTGTTTTATTTGGAGGACGTTGTGACATTTTAAATTGACCCTAATTGTAGCGTCCCATTAAAAAAACACGAAGGTGGTCAAATAAGTAAGCTTCCCTATTTTATAACAAACATTACACACAGTTTATCACGTTGAATTAATTTTATTTATACTGTACAATCCTTTTGTTACTTTTCTACATTGTCAACTGGTTTTTTCAAGCATTTTTGGGGACGTGACACAAGTTTTTCCAAGTCAGTGTTGTACCAGGTCGGGTCCTGTGCTCGTAATCAGCTGTTCACTTCTGACTGATCTTCGTCACGGTATTAAAGTGCTTATCTCCATGATACTTCTAAGCTCTGCCTGGTCAAGATTCAACTTGGAAGTTTTCTCGTATCCTCCGTCACCAAAGCTTGCCCCAAGTGATTTTCACATGTTCCTCCAACCCAAAGGTAAACACTTTCAGCACCGATGATGAAGTCAAATCAGTGAACAACCGGTTGCGAGCACAGGACCCTACCTGGTATAACACTGGCTTGAAAATACTTGTTACATCCACAAAAATGCTTCGAAAAACATGTTGGCTATGCAGAAAAGCAATAAAAGGATTGTACAATGTAAATAAAATTAATTCAATATGATAAATTTTGTAACGTTTTTTATAAAATAGGGAACCTTACTTATTGGACGACCCTCATAAATTGACCCTGAAATGACTATCACAACGTCCCCCAAATAAAACACGATTAATGGCGCTTACTCCCCCCCATAATATTAAGCAAATTTTATTCAAGACTCTTGTTTCTGCAACCCTTAGTTTTGGAGATACTGTACAATCTCAAATTAAATGGTCCCACCCTGTATATGTTACATTTACATGACTTTTCTACCAACTATCGTTTATTTTTATGACTTCTACACACTATTCTTATAATAGGGTGGGAGAACAGGACTGTCTTTCAAAGTTAAGAGTATAAAAGTGTATTTACCACGAAGAGTCGATAGCGTTTCTGCTGAAGGGCTTACATTGGTAAAGGGAATTTCTTTATAATTCATTGCAGTTTCTCACTTCTTATTTTTCTATCTACTTCATGTTAAGGAGAGATAGATGACAGAAATAGTCAAACATGTATTCTTTTAGTAAAACATCAATTTGCTCTTAAGCTATTGCAGTTAAGGTCACCAAGTTTCATGTGTACATACACCAGTGCCTGCCACATACACAATATAAATTTGTGTACATCTGATAAATATCTTTTAGGCATCAGCTGGTTTTTCCTGAGGTTATAGGTATATATATTTTTTTCTTTAAAAATGTAATTCTATGTTGCTTTTTTGCCAGAAACTATCAGTGACATAACTTTGAAATTTAATGCAAGATACCCAGCAATATTTTCTTTAATTTTAATTAGAATGAATACAAAAGCTTAATTACAGCTTTAACAAAAAATTATAGTTCATGAAAAAGTGTGCTTGAACGTAAGTTCTGAAATACGCTCGCATGAGCTTCTCTATCCTCTATCGACCATTAGTGGGTATAAAAACTAGTCTTACTAAAGCTTAGTTTTATGTATACTTAATTTTAATTCAAATAAACCTTTGCAGAAATTGCTGGATTACACATTTCGTTATAGATACAAAGAGAACAACAATGGTCAAATATTTAACAACTGGACGGTATATGCTGTCCTTAAACTTGCATACTGCTTTATTAGAATCACGAGCAACAACCGAATGTTAATAGGACTTTAAACAATTCGATTCATTAATTACGAATATCTCGGAAATGGCTGAAGCCGCAAAAATGTTAGTTACATATTTTCTTGTGCAGTACGTTTTCGCCTATCGCTTAATGTTTACCGATTATATAACATTATACAAAGTTCCTTAAAAATGAAAAGTACTTCACAGGCTATTCCTAGAAAACTCAAGATATAAATTTTATGGGTCAGTAAGTACCTCAAGTATATGGTGCTTTAATCAAAGTCGTTAGAGCAGTTTTTATAATTTCGAACATTTAGAAATATTTTTCATGTAAAAGGTAGTTTGGAGTAGAAAGATTTTCTTGCAAGGTACTGAATTTAAATACTAAGTTTAGTGATGGCCCGATTTTTCATTTCTGAGTTTTTCTGCTCACAAACAAACTGGCACACGGATGCGCGCACATACACACACACGCATGCGCGCGCTGTGTTTTTTCCAAAAATGCTTGTTTTTAATTCAGGGTGTCTCAAAACATTTCCTGTGTAATCTCGGTATCGAATTTTTTGGTGGAATGGAGTACTTTTTCTACCTACTAAAATGCATATATTTTTACTAATAATATTCACTAGTGCCCATATAATTCATGACACAGATGATTGTAATTAAAATAAGCAGGCATTACTTTTACATATTCCTGCAAAGTTTCACAAGATTTGTTCACTGCTTTCAGAGAAAACGGTACATAAACCAAAGAAAATGTATTTTGAGAAAAACCATTTAATGTGGATGCGTCGCAGGCATTTAAAGGACGCGCTTCTCTATTAAATACCAATTCAAGGGCGTAAATAATGTCACAACCATGTAAACCCAAATATCGTTCTTTTCAGGAATAATTGCACATTTTCTTCAAAAAAAATTATTTTTTGAGACTTCAGTTACCAATTTATCCTTAATAGGTAAACGTTTACGGAAATAAGTACAAAGGGGAGAGAGGAAACCGAATCGATACCAGATGTTCATAAGCGTGTTGAGGTACGCTGGGCTTGAGATTCCGTACTCTTAGCAGAACATCGCGAAAATAACTGAATAGCACTTTAAAAACTATGATGTTAAATTTACATGGCTTTCTATACTCTCTCCTCTAAAAACTATCCTATCCATTTGTTAATGAAGAAAAAATTTTGTTACACACTTAACATTCCGTTATAGGCATAAAAAGAATATTTAGGCTAAGCCGATGGTTTTAAACCTTCCTTTTAAGACAGAATCGTTACGAGATGACCTTGAAGCTTCGTGCTCTTGTATAACGACGGGCAAACTAATTTGACTTACCTCTTTAAAACAAAATGTTGCAAAGTTCAAAGCAATAACAAAGAATAACTTGGGAATGGTTAAATTGTGTAGTAATGGTTTATCTGTTACGGTTTAACAATTACACAAATGCCATTCAAAATGAAAAGGGCTTCAAAGGCGATTCCCAGAAAATTCAAAATATACAGTTTATTTGTCACGTAAATAACTTCAATATACTGCATTTTAATCAAATCCATTTTTGTCATTTTAGCCATATTTTATAAAATCAAAATTTTCGAAAAATGTTTCATGCAAAGGATAGTTTGGGGATTTTCTTTAAAATGTTCAAGTCGTATCCTTGGAAGATACTGAACATAAATATAAAGTTTGGTATGAGTTCTTATGTATGTTCTACTTCTTGTGTATGAGTTATGCTGTTCACAGATTTACGCACACCCCCCTCCCCACACATACAGACAAACATTTTTCTAAAAATGCTTTATTAGGATTCAGGGGGCCTCAAAGCATGTATTTCCGATTGAATCTCGGTATGAAATTTTCGGTGGAATGCAATACCTTCTCTACTTTCGTGGTAGAGAAAGTATTTACTCGGTCATTCCGAGTGATGAATGCTCTACCATATAAGGTTACTTATAGACTATTCAGCGTTTCCAGAACTTTTGGAAGTCGGACGTCGCGCCGAGATTTCACGTCCTTTTGCGTGAATATTGGAGGTTTTCCATCCCTTATTAGTAATAGTCGAATGTGTATAAGAGGTGAAGGCGAGGTTCCGCCATGAATCGTCTAGATCAGAGGTGGCGAAAACGTGACTCGCGAGTCATTTTGACGTAGGCGCCGTTGCCTCTCTGCAACCGTCCCCTTGTTTTTCACATGCTGCTGAGTGATGCAGTGCTTATTCCATTTTGGTGATTCGCGGAGGGAAGTCGTTTTCGCCACCCTTGGCCTAGATCATTATATAATAATTTCATAAAAAACGGCGGAACGTAAGTGAAATTAATTAATTTAAATTTCGAATTTAAAATGCTAGCCTGGCAATGTCGGATAAACCAGCGAATATAAAATAAACGATCATCATATACTTATCGTACCATTTTCTTTTGTTTTCTCTGTTGCTAAATCGCAATCATCTACGTATATACTCGGTATTCCCGAATCCCCCTTTACTTTCTGTATTCGTATGTGTGCAGTTGGGCACGGAGCGCCGGTAATGTTGGTTGTATGTTGCAGGAATTTCAGAGATTATACAATTTTATCAATAAAAATTTGTTCTATTATAATATGCCTACGTGAAATGCCGTATGCATTACAGGTATAAAACTCTGCGGGCTGAAAATTCGTTATAGAGATTGCCATATATGAACGAGAGATTACTAAAGCGAAGGTAGTGATGCATAGGGATTAACCAGATGGATTAACGATAATCCTGCCACCAGGATGGAGGTTGGCGCTAGGGTCGTGTCAATGCGCAAAAAATGCGCATGATAGTCTACAATGTTAAAAAGAACACGGCAAAGTAGAAGAATTTCTTTAAGATGGAAAAGCTTAAACGCATCTACGACGTCGTCGGCGCCGGCAACGCCTTTTGGAAAGAGCTGAATGAACGAAGAAACGGCGGCCGGTGCCGGTTGCCGCGGGGGGCCTGCCCAGGGGCGCGCTGATGGCGCCGCGCGGAAACGCATTTCGCGTTAGGTGAAAAAAAAAGGCGTGGACGCAAAACTTGATGCAGAAATTTGTATCACAAATTACTTAAATGTAAATAATGATTGTAATATGAATATGTATTTTTATGTGACATTGATTTGAGATGTATATTGATTGTAATTATTGTTGAGAAGTAAGTTTATACGGCCTTACTGAAACTGACAATAATAGCGTGCAATAATGCAGCGAGGGGGTGAGCTGTTTATCATTATTGGAAACGAGGAAGTTACGTAATGTTGGCGCGTTTTATTAGCCAATTGCAGTTATAATCTTTAGGCATATCTGGGTGTATGAGTATAAAAAGCCAAGTCAGAGGTAGATCGCTTTCAGTTCATCGAAAATATTTGTAAAGTACACGTCGCCTTCAGTCAGTCAGTTCGTCGAAAATATTTTGTATGATACACGTCGCCTTCAGTCCAGCAGAAATATTACACGTCGGCTATAGATTCACAAGTTACGCGTAGCAGAATTATGAAAAATCTAAAGTGTTGTAAAGTTAATTATACAAAGGGTTGAAGTACGTGGATTAAAAGTGATCAGTAAGAAGTTATTATAACAGTTTCAGTTTGGCGAGTGTCAAGATCAATGTGTAAATGTGATAGTTAACGTGTTCGACAATAAAAGTGTAAAACAAATTTCTTTCATCAGTGTTATCTTTGGATAAAAGATTCCTTTCCGTTTACACAACCTGTATAAAGAGAAGTGCTCGACCCAACAAAAAGATAATAGCTAGCCGGAGGACAGAGAACCAAATTTAAATAAAATAATAGTAGCATTCTTTCAAACGAACATTAATATTGCCGCAAATTGCTAACACCAGATGGAACCAACAAGCCTAACAAATGAATCACGTCACAAGATGGCTTCAACGCGTGAAGTAAACACAAATACATAATCATTATAAGAAATACACCCACAAATTGGCGCCCAACGTGGGGCTACAATAATCTTAAATAAATAACATTAAAACACCCGCAAATTGGCTACCAGAACGTGGGGTTACAATAATGTTAAACAAATAACATTATAAAATAAACCGCCGCAAATTGGCTCCCAAATGTGGGGCTAACAAATACAAACATAAACAAATAATGTTACTTCAAATTGGCACCCAGAACGTGGGGCAGAATAACCAGGAAGGAGCAGAATTAACCAGGAAGAAGTGAGATAACCAGGAAGGAGCAAAGGAATCAGGACGTGAAGCGAATGGAGTAGTAAACTGAACTACAAGACGCAGATTCCAGAAACAACTAGAGGAACGACAGACGATGCGGGTGAGTGGACACAAAAACATCCAGACAACGCAGATTCATCATAATACAACGCAGAGGCGACATATACATCTAGGAGAGAGGGGCAGGAAGCTGGACATCAAAGTAACAGCAACAGACAGTATCACAAAGGTCAGAGTATCGTAATTTTTTTTTAGAAAACAAAATTGTAACATTTAAATGTACCTTAGGAGCGGTAGGATAAAGAAAACAATGTCCACTAATAATACAGAAGAAATAATGATGGAAAGGGATAGTGTTACAGTTAGCTGTAATTCAATACAGGTTACAGAAAATAGCTCAAACAATGTAGGATTTGAGGGAGAAAATGTTAGTGCAGAAAGTCAGAATAGAATAGCAGGAAATGTTAATTTTGATGCTAGTATGATGATGGAAATGCTGAGAAATATGAATGATAATATAAAAAAGAATAATGAGAATATAAAAAAGAATAATGAGAATATTGAAAAGAATATAGAGAAATTGAGGGAAGATATTGGTAAGAGTATTACAGATCAATTAAGGGAAGAAATTTGTAAGAATAATGAGAAATTAGAAAAGAAAATAAATCAAAACAGAGAAGATATGCAAAAGAATAATGAGAAATTAGAAAAATTAACTCAGAGTAATGAGAAATTAAGGGAAGATATGCAAAAGAATAATAGGGAATTAAGAGAAGATATTGATAGGAGTTTAGAACAAAAACTAGATCAGAATAAGAGAGAATTAAGGGAAGATATAGGTAAGAGCTGAGAACAAAACAGGGAAGAAATTGAAAAGAAATTCATGGAGCTAGATAGTAGTATGATGAGAATGAGAAATGAAAATCAGGAAATGATAGCAAATGAGATAGGTGAAGTTTAAAAGAAAATGTTAGACATGAGCAGGGAAATATCGAACCAAAAAAGTGAGGTTAATAATAAAATAGAACAGGTTGATGTAAAATGTACAGAGTTAGGTAGCCGAATGAGTAGCATTTCAAGTGAGGTAAGAGAGATGATGGAGGCTACAAATGCAGATTTAATTCAGGTGCAAGTTAATTTCAGAGGGGAAATATCTGAAATTCAGAAGGAGTCAGAAACACAGAGAAATAAATTGTCTGAAGAAGTTAAAGATTTGTCTAAAGATTTGAATCAAAAGCTAACTTCTGAAATTAACAAACACCAAGCTGTTCAAAATGAGAATAATAAAAAATTGGAACAGACAATAGAAAATCTGCAAGGTACTGTAAATAGGTTAGAATTAAATTCAAGGGTAAATATATGTGATGTGAATGTATCTGATGTACAAAATAATGATAGAGGTAGTTCATCAGGTATGACAAATAATGTGAGTGATGCTGCAGCTTCATCTACAGCTAATGCTGAAACTCAGAGTGCACAAGTAACACTAGAGAATTTAAATATGGGAGTAGGGAATTTGCAAAATTACAATCATATCTTAAGTGATTTTCCACTTCCAAAATTTAATGAAAACTCCAGTCCAGTACATATTATTGCAGACTTATCAGAGTATTTTCAAATTAAAAAGATACCTGAAGCATTAAAAATGATAGTTGTCAAAAGATGTTTGGACCAGATAACTTTAGATTGGTTACAAATGGTATCAGGGGGTGAAATTTCATATGAATCCTTTAACAGACTATTCATGAACAGATTTTGGAATGTTACGGTACAGCACAGAATTCGACAATGCTTAGTCATGGTCAATTTGATCCACGAGAGGGAATATCAATGACTCATTACTTACTGAAACATGCAAGTCAGGTTAGGAACTTGTCACCTCCAATCAATGAGGAAGATTTTGTGAGTTTGCTCACAAGGCATTATCCTTTAAGGATACAAAATTACTTATTAATTGCAAAACCACGTAGCATCTATGAGATGACAGAATTAATGACAGCTTTGGAACAACAGGAAGAAGATATATCTCGAGAGTGTGAACATAGATTTTTAGATGTGCGAGATAGAAGAAATTACCAAGGTAGTTATCAGCAAAGTAGAGGACAAGACAGGCGTCATGAAAATAATACCAGACAACGGTATCAATCATACGTTCCACAATTTGAAAGATCGAGGATAGATGGGAGACCAGGTCGACAGGAACAAATAAATTATGTCAGGACAGAAAGATTGCCAGAAAGAGGGCAAAATTATGGAAGGCGGTACATTAGACAAAGGGGAAATTTCACTCACTGGAGGGAAAACAATAACCGGGAAAGATCTGAGGAACGGCAAGAAAATTACGTGCCAAGGGGACATAATGTCAGAAATCGAGGATTTCGAACTCGAGGAAGGGGAACTCAAAACCATGGTAGCGACAATGAGATAGATTTAGCTCCTGTTAGGAATGGCAGTCCCGTACGTGAACATGGAAATAACCAGGAAAACTGTTAATAGACTCCTGTGTAGTAGGTTCTCAGGACGTCTTTAATAATTCAGTATCCATTACCAATACAAATAATATGCCTACACACACACCCTGTAATAAGATTGCAGCAACACAAGATAAGGGAGAAAATTTCGAGTCACCTCATGTTAGGATGGAAATTGCGAAGAAAGAGATCATTGCAACTATAGATTCTGGTTCGTCAGCTTCAATTTGTTCACAGAAATTTTACATAAATTTGATTAATGAAGGTAACAAAATTATGACTCTTCCTACTAGTAGTTTAGTTTGTCGTGTTGCAATTGGAAGAACGACACAGGTCATAAAAACACAAGCTCTACTTAACATACTTATCGGCGGAGAGAATTTTGAGGTTATGTTTCTAATTGTAAACCATCTGATTTGTGACATAATTATAGGATGTGACTTCCTACATGAATATGAAGCACGTATAGATTTTAAACATGAAGAGTTAAAAATAACAAAAGAAGATAGAGAAATAAAGGTACCTTTTATAAAAGAGAAAGTTTCTGTGATTGAGATGACAAAGGATGAGAAAAATCTTTGTGACCAAGAGTTTTTTGTGCAAATAACAGAGACTGATACAAATAGTCAGATAAAGCAGGTAGTCACAGAATATGAAGGGAATACCACGCCATATTTTCGACAGCTAGCAGAAATGCCAGAGAAAGTAGAGAAACTTATAATCCAAACAAAAGACGACCATGTGAGCGAGACAGACAACAGCTGGGAAGAGAAGAGAAATGAGGAAATAATACACAAGTGTGAAGAAGCTTATAATATTACGATAACGCAAAAGCAAATCCATGATGTTTTGATGAACAATAGTTCAGTATTTAGTAATATCCCAGGCAGATGTAATGTATATCAGCATACATTTCAAGTAGAAGACGTACCACCATATAGGCACAAGTATGACAATTTACCTATAAGTCTTCGGGACAAAGCTAGACAACTAATAAATAGCATGTTAGAAAATGGGATTATTGAGCAAAGTAATTCTCAATACATAAATTCAATCTGTTGGAGTATTAAACGAGATGATAGTTTGAGATTAACATTAGACGGTAGATATGTCAACAAGTATATGAAGCCAGATCATTTTCAAAGTGAGGGAATTGAACAACTAATTACGAAACTTTCAAGAGGGAGATTTCTGACATCCATTGACCTCACTGCATCATATTGGCAAGTGGAATTAGATCCACAAGTGCGTGATTACACTTCATTTCAGTACTCGGGGATCCAGTATCGTTTTTGTGTAAATCCTTTTGGTTTAAAAAACTCAGGAAGTGGATTTTTGAGAGCCATTCACAGTATCTTTGGAAATTCTGCAGATGACTTTTTAATAAAGTATATTGACGACTTCCTAATCATTAGTCAAACATTTGAAGAACACATGAATAATGTCCATTATGTGTTAAATAAACTGCAACAACATGGTATGACTGTGAACATACTAAAATCAAAATTTTGTGTCAAGGAAATACATTTTCTGGGCTTTGTAGTGGATGAACGAGGTACAAGACCTGATCAGAAGAGAATAGAAGCAATAATGAAAATTCAACCACCAAGGAACGTAAAACAAATTAGACGTCTCTTAGGGGTATTGAAGTTTCAGAGTAAGTTCGTACCAAGGTATTCGGCTGAAATAGAACCACTGCGGCAGCTACTCCGAAAGAACAATAAGTGGAAATGGACAGAGGATCATCAAAAATGTTTTGAGAGAGTAAAAGAACTTTTTGCCAAGTCCATATTACTCGAGAGGCCCAGAGAAGATTTGGAATATGAGATTTATGTTGACGCATCAATGCAAGGATACGCCGGAATTTTAGGACAGCGGGACATCAACAATGACTTTCACGTCATTAGTACAGCTTCTAGAGGACTTACAAATATTGAGCGGAATTCTTCAGCAACTCAGCTAGAAATTGGAGCACTATATTTCTCATTAATTCGTTTTAAAACCTATATTTATCAGCAAAAGGTGAAAGTATATTCAGACCACATCAGCTTAACTTTCATACAACGGTGTAGATTATGTAGTGGAAAACTTGCTAGATACATTCATGCAATATCTGCATTCGATATTGAGATTATACACATTCCTGGCAAGAATAATACCTTCAGTGATTTGCTATCAAGATTAAACTACAACCCACAAATTCCCGAAAATATTGAAAGGCCTAGAAATGAAGTCAAAATATTGACAATTGAAATTCCTTTAAGCAAAGAAATGATTAGAAAATTGAAAAATACAGGGGAAATTCAAAATGAGAATGCAAAATTATTAGAACTTAAAGAAAATGCACCATTAATTGAGGAGGCAAAGAAAGAAATTGTAGCAATTCGGGATGGGACATTATACAAGAAGCATGGAAAAGAAATGCCTAGTTGGAAGGTAATGGTTCCGAAAAGCATGGAAAAGGAACTAATTAAGAATTTTCACGAAGGGTTAGCATACTCAGGGACGGACCGGACAACTTCTATGATTTTAGAGAATTTATACATATCCAAATTGCGTCAGAAAGTTCGAAAATATATATCGTGCTGCAACCTGTGTCAGAAGGCAAAGCAAATAAATGCAGCATATGCATTTGAAACTAATTCGGTTATAAGGGATAAGCCGAGATGCGTAATTAGTATTGATATTCATGGTCCGATGCCTCCAAATCAATTTGGAAATAAATATATATTTGTCTGTTATGATATATTCAGCAAATATGTAAGAATTTACCCTTTGAGAAAACCTACAGGTTTAGCATGTTTGAATAGACTACTCAAGTCATATGTGATAGAAGAAGGACCTATCCAATCTGTATTGAGCGATAATGCTTCGTACTTCACAGGAAAAAAATTTATGGACGGATTGAAAGAAAATGGCATTAGACAATATTTTTCGTCAAGATACAGACCGAACTCCAACCCAGTGGAGAGGGAAATTAAGGAAACTTCAAATTATTTAAGGGTGCTGTGTCATCGAAAACAAACCCAATGGTATGGATACGTGAATTTCGTTCAGAATATACTAAATGAAACCGTAAACAATGTGACAGGATACAAACCATGTGAACTTAAGTTGGGAAAGAAGATATCAATGCAATGTGTAAGAAAATTCCAGAAGCCATTCCAGATGCGCTCTCGATACCACAAACAGAAGAAGAGATGTTCCGAAAAGCATTCGAGAGGATGAAGAAAAAGGCCATAAAAAGAAAAATTAAACACGAAGAAAAGAAGAGAAAGGAATGGAGGATCAAAATTGGAGATTTAGTTTTGGTTAAAACCAAGAAATTGTCGGACAAAGCAAATAAACTTTATTGGCGAATGTTTGTCAAATACCATGGACCATATGAAGTTGTTGAGGTATATGGAACAAATACATATGAGTTATGTAATCCAACAACTCGAAAAAGCCTTGGAAAGTTCCATATTGAGATGCTGAAACCATACAACAATGACGATAAAGGTGAAACAGAAGACAAAGATGATAAATAGTAAATGCTGGATAGTTAAAGAGGAAATGCAGAGCAATGTATTGGAACGTAAGAGGGTTAATTATGTATGTATGTATGTATGTCATAAGAAAGGAGAAATAAAATTTTGGACATAACTAAATTTTTAAAAGGAAAATAACATTTTCTTAATAACTGTAACAGTATTTGAAATTAAGAATGTAAAGATTGAAACTTAATATGATATTAAAGTAAACGTACGTAAATATAATTCCAAGAGTATTGTGAATATAATGTACAAAACAACAAAAATGTGGTAAAAATAATTAAAAAAATATACTTATGTAGCAAACAGAACATGTGAAACAGTGTCTAGATTTAAGAGATGTAAATATATTTGTGTAGAGGGTGAATATTTTAGTAAATATGTGTAATAATTACAAAAATTTTTGAATTGATAAATTTTTTTTGTTAATAATATAAGAGAATAAACCAATTTTGTAACAGTAACTAAATAATTCAGGGTACAGTATTTGCTATAAAAAAATTTGTAATGTCAGATTAAAATCTAAACACATTAGACCAGAGCCAGTAAATAGTGGCGAGATAAAGGAAAAACATATGTCGTGTGTTAAATACGTGTGAACTGTTAAGTGAAAGTGATAGCGTGTGTTCCAAGATTTAGGAGACTAAAAACCCAATTATAAAATTTCCAAACAAGTTGTAAATATTTATAATTATGTTTCTAGTGGGGCATATGATGCAGTAATTTGTATCACAAATTACTTAAATGTAAATAATTATTGTAATATGAATATGTATTTTTATGTGACATTGATTTGAGATGTATATTGATTGTAATTATTGTTGAGAAGTAAGTTTATACGGCCTTACTGAAACTGACAATAATAGCGTGCAATAATGCAGCGAGGGGGTGAGCTGTTTATCATTATTGGAAACGAGGAAGTTACGTAATGTTGGCGCGTTTTATTAGCCAATTGCAGTTATAATCTTTAGGCATATCTGGGTGTATGAGTATAAAACGCCAAGTCAGAGGTAGATCGCTTTCAGTTCATCGAAAATATTTGTAAAGTACACGTCGCCTTCAGTCAGTCAGTTCGTCGAAAATATTTTGTATGATACACGTCGCCTTCAGTCCAGCAGAAATATTACACGTCGGCTATAGATTCACAAGTTACGCGTAGCAGAATTATGAAAAATCTAAAGTGTTGTAAAGTTAATTATACAAAGGGTTGAAGTACGTGGATTAAAAGTGATCAGTAAGAAGTTATTATAACAGTTTCAGTTTGGCGAGTGTCAAGATCAATGTGTAAATGTGATAGTTAACGTGTTCCACAATAAAAGTGTAAAACAAATTTCTTTCATCAGTGTTATCTTTGGATAA
Source organism: Deroplatys truncata (assembly GCA_030765065.1). Taxonomy (NCBI): domain Eukaryota; kingdom Metazoa; phylum Arthropoda; class Insecta; order Mantodea; family Mantidae; genus Deroplatys; species Deroplatys truncata. The sequence continues at coordinate 166,048,043 of CM060980.1, forward strand.
AAGATTCCTTTCCGTTTACACAACCTGTATAAAGAGAAGTGCTCGACCCAAGAAAAAGATAATAGCTAGCCGGAGGACAGAGAACCAAATTTAAATAAAATAATAGTAGCATTCTTTCAAACAAACATTAATATTGCCGCAAATTGCTAATACCAGATGGAACTAACAAGCCTAACAAATGAATCACGTCACAAGATGGCTCCAACGCGTGAAGTAAACACAAATACACAATCATTATAAGAAATACACCCACAAACTATACCTTTTTTCTGTTGATTTAGGCAGGGCAACCAACATTTGCCGCAACGGAGTCGTTTTGTTTTGACTACATCAAACACCTTATTTGCAATGTGGCCTACGAGTTGGGCAATAATGGCGCAAAGAATGGTTATAACCCCAGTATGTAAGTCAGCTTAGAGAAGCACCCTGTAAACATCTATGCTACAGATACTACATGAGGCGTCGGGAACATAAAAAAACTATCGGGTGGGCTTGATATTCTAAGGGCTCTGGCGGACCCTAGGACATCGTTGTGCACACAATAGATACCGAGCAGAGTTGGCGGCTACTCCTGTTCCAATCAGTAGGAACCCATTCATGTCTAACTTTAACCAATTGAGGTAAATCACACTATTCTGAATGATGACATTAACCTTGCTGCAACCAACTACGAGCATCTAGGTTTCGTGGCGTATGGCGGTGCCGAATAGATGTCGAGGATGCTTGCTCAAAGCAAAGAGTAGTCCCCGTGAATACCAGAGAGCTGATTAGGATTATGAAACATATATTTCCGGTGGAATTCAATACTTCCCCTACTTACTATACGTAGTAGAGAAAGTAAAAAGAAATCTGATGCGTTACAATTACATGGCTTCTCCTACTCTTGTACAAACTGTTTATAAAAACTCTTATTCTCCATCAATTTTAAATATTAATCGAAATAAACATTTGCAGAAGCGATCTTTTGACATGCAAAGAGAATTACATTTTACACATAGCGACCAGTTCCAAAAATATTTGTCTATCGCTTAAGGCGTACTATGTTCCCCTCGTTTTGTATATGCAAGGACAATATAAGCACTAACCCTGAGAATAAAGTAAATGAGCTGAATACATTTATTTTGAAATTAAATTGTGTCATAAGGCTTCTGAGATTAATATTGATGTGTAAACACACACACAAAGGCATTCTTATACGCGATAAACCAACATGTAGAACAATAGTTTTCCTAAATCAAAATGGGCTGGTAGATGAATGTAAATGTGTGTGGAAAGTTAACACTTTGCCTAAGAGGTAACCCGAAAAGAAACATACAGCTGAATTAGACACACGATAACAGCCTTGGAGCTTTTCCTAACGAATGTCTGTGGTAAGAGATAACGGCTGCTAGCATAACCTTGCCGACCGAAGATTTAATTACGAAATAAAGCATCAAAGAAACACATCATCATCGGAGGCAGTATAAATGCAGCAAATATTGCGTAAATGTATGTATATACTTAACATATTATGCCTCGATTATAGAGCTGCGAATAAGGTTTTGCCTAGGTATACGGAAAAGCATTAAGAACTTCTAATATGAATGTTTTCATTTCTCTTAAACCCAATGTATTTTGCCTTTTACTACCACGTATAGGGAGTTGGGGAAGTATGCATTGCACCCATAAATTATATTCTGGAGGTCACAGTAAATACATTGTAAATAATTTAAGAGAACCTTTTCCGGATATTGCTTGATATTGCCTAAACTCGGATTACCAATTCTTATTCTCCACATAGCAGGCAACTCTTAAAATAATTGTCTGCTAATTTCCCTTGCAACTCATTATCTCAATTAACATGAAGCATATGGGGTCTAAACTTTTGCACATGGGTATCACATCTGTTTTCTAATAAACCTATACCAACACTAGGCAATCCATTGTTTTATGTTAACTATCTATCCGAAATTTTCACATATCTAACTAAAAAGAATATGGACGGCGTTAACATTTTCCCTCTAAAACACTTTAAACATTTCTTTATTTTGTAATAAGAAAGGTACAATGTTTGTATATATTAAAGTGTGTCTGAGTGAGTGTGTGTGATGGTATGCTTTTCCATTTACCTAGGCAAAACCTTATTCGCAGCTCTATAATCGAGGCATAATATGTTAAGTATATACATACATTTACGCAATAATTGCTGCATTTATACTGCCTCCGATGACGATGTGCTTGTATGATGCTTTATTTCGTAATTAAATCTTCGGTCGGCAAGGTTATGGTAGCAGCAGTTATCTCTTACCACAGACATCCGTTAGGAAAAGCTCCAAGGCTGTTATCGTGTGTCTAATTCAGCTGTATGTTTCTTTTCGGGTTACCTCTTAGGCAAAGTGTTAACTTTCCACACACATTTACATTCATCTACCAGCCCATTTTGATTTAGGAAAACTATTGTTCTACATGTTGGTTTATCGCGTATAAGAATGCCTTTGTGTGTGTGTTTACACATCAATATTAATCTCAGAAGCCTTATGACACAATTTAATTTCAGAATAAATGTATTGAGTTCATTTACTTTATTCTCAGGGTTAGTGCTTATATTGCCCTTGCAAATACAAAACGAGGGGAACATAATACGCCTTAAGCGATGGACAAATATTTTTGGAACTGGTCGCTATGTGTAAAATGTAATTCTCTTTGCATGTCAAAAGATCGCTTCTGCAATTGTTTATCTCGATTAATATTTAAAATTGATGGAGAATAAGAGTTTTTATAAACAGTTTGTACAAGAGTAGGGGAAGCCATGTAATTGTAACGCATCAGATTTCTTTTTACTTTCTCTACTACGTATAGTAAGTAGGGGAAGTATTGAATTCCACCGGAAATATATGTTTCATAATCCTAATCAGCTCTCTGGTATTCACGGGGAATACTCTTTGCTTTTAGCAAGCATCCGCGACATCTATTCGGCACCGCCATACGCCACGAAACCTACATGCTCGTAATAGGTTGCAGCAAGGTTAATGCCATCATACAGAATAGAAAGAATTAACCTCAATTGGTTAAAGTTTGTCATGAATTGGGTTCCTACTGATTGGAGTAGGAGTAGCCGCGCACTCTGCTCTATGTGGAGAAGGAATTGAAAAACCTATTTTGAGGGATTAACAAGGACTATCACGAAAATGGTCCCCTCAAAAAGCTTTAAAAATGTATGTGTCATAAATAGCAAACTATTTAAGCTCATCTACAATCTTACATGGATTAACAAGAAATATCCCGAAATTGAGATTTTTAAAGTTTGTCATGAATTGGGTTCCTACTGATTGGAGTAGGAGTAGCCGCGCACTCTGCTCTATGTGGAGAAGGAATTGAAAAACCTATTTTGAGGGATTAACAAGGACTATCACGAAAATGGTCCCCTCAAAAAGCTTTAAAAATGTATATGTCATAAATAGCAAACTATTTAAGCTCATCTACAATCTTACATGGATTAACAAGAAATATCCCGAAATTGAGATTTGGAAAATATTTATGTAATAAATTGTGTATTTCACTTTCTAGCATATTTTTGACTATTGCTTATGGGATACCCGTTTTGTAAAAGTGGTGAAAAGTGTAGAATTATTTTGGGAGCCATTTTAGGTTTACGAGATAAGCATTATATTTGACATGGACTTCCCAAAATTATTTCGTTTTTGTTTTTGTGAACATTGCAAGCCTTCGAAAACATGTTCCATGTAAAGGGTAATCTGGGTGATGGAGCGTCTCCTGAAGTTTTCTGAAACTAAATTCATGTTTGGTGTTTATCTACATGCACGTTTCTGAGTTTATGTTTAAACGTCATCAGAATTCAGGACTTTTTTTATCGAGGGGTCACGCCAAAACCAAAACCACAACAACTCAAACAATATCAACAATGACAGCATATATACACACATATTATATAAAAAATTGCACCGTTTCCATTAGAACATAAAGCAATGTTCATAATATTTATTTAGTTGACATCTATTGCCGGAAATGAAATTTTTTTCGAAATTTTGTAATAATGATCATTAAGTTACATTATATTCAGTCTGGCTGCGCCTGGTGTTGTTCAGAACTAGATTAAGAGCAATAAATAATTTAAATTCTCAAGGCTTACATGCTATTCCTGCTGTTTCTCTCGTCTGACGATCCTGCAGCTCGTGCGTCTACTGCGCTTCCTTTATCTCATCCCTTCCTCACGGGAGTATGCACCAAAGACCCCCTGTGTGGGGACGAGGTATAGATGACCCTTCCAATCCTAATCCTAATCAGCTCTCTAGTATCCGCGGGGAATACTCTTTCTGTTCGGCACCGCCATACGCCACGAAACCTAGATGATCGTAATTGGTTGCAGCAAGGTAAATGTCATCATTCGGAACGGTACGATTTTCCTCAGTTGGTTAAATTTAGGCATGAAAGGGTTCCTACTGATTGGAACAGGAGTAGCCGGCAACTCTGCTCGGTATCTATTGTGTGCACAACGATGTCCTAGGGTCCGCCAGAGCCCTTAGAATATTAAGCCCAACCGGTAGTTTTTAATGTTCCCGACGCCTCATCTAGTATCTGTAGCATAGATGTTTACAGGGTGCTTCTCTAAGCTGACTTACATACTGGGGTTATAACCATTCTATGCGCCATTATTGCCCAACTCGTAGGCCACATTGCAATTAAGGTGTTTGAGGTAGTCAAAACATAACTCCGTTGCGGAAAATGTTCGTTGCCCTGCCTAAATCAACCGAAAGAAAGGTATAGTTTTACGTCCACGACCTTTTTTCTCACCTAACGCGAAATGCGCTTCCACGCGGCTCCTGGGACGCCGCCCGCCTCGGCTGGCCGGCCGCCGTTTCTTCGTTCATTCAGCTCTTTCCAAGACGCGACGCCGGCGCCGACGACGTTGTAGGTACGTTTAAGCTTTTCCACCTTAAAGAATTCTTCTTGTTTGCGGTGATGTTTTTTTTAACACGTAGGCTATAATAGGTGATAGTGCTTCTTTACCCAACATTTTTTGTTCATTCACACGACCCTAGCGTCAACAACCATCTTGTGGCGAACTTCTTTTCTACCTTTTTTTTTTACGGATTATCGCGACTCGATCACTTAGTTTTTTTTTTCCTCTCATTGCAATTTAATGCTTTCCGCACGCCGCCCGCCGCGCCCGGCCGGCCGTCCGCCGTTTCTTCGAACATTCAGCTCTTTTCAAGAGTCGTCGTCGACAACGTCGTAGGTGCGGTAGGGTTCTTCCAGCTTAAAGAAATTCTTCTTCTTTGCGCTGTTTTTTTAAACATTGTAGGCTATAATAGCGTGATGGTGCTTCTTTACTTAGCATTTTTGCGCATTAACACGACACCAACGCCATCCACCATCTTGTGGGGATCATTTTTCGCACCTTTTTTTACCGATTATCGCGACACGAGCGCTTTGTTTTCGTTGGAATTTAATGCATTGCGCCATCGTGTGGTGTAACATTTTCCACCTTGCGCTATTCCGTCATTTTGTTCTCCACCACTAACGCCATCCGCCATCTTGTGGCGTAACATTTGCCACCTTGCGTATTTCGACTCATTCACCTCACCAGTGTCTCCTGTGACGGCCACCCAACACGACCTTATATCAACCACAAGGTTAATCCCATCATCATGCCCAGAATTAGTGCTAATACGTTCATTAATACCAGCTTTTCTCTCGCTCAACGCCCATTTGTGTCAATGTGCTACTCAACAATGAAAAACCTATCCGTATATGGGATATACTGTGTTCGTGTTCCTACAATATAAACATTCGTATTTTTTAAAAAACATTAAACCTATGTGGTTTAGCGTTTAAGCATTTTCCTATAATTGTTGGTGCTAGTGATCAATGGCCTATAATATTAAACAGTGTGTGCGCACAAAAAATCAAATAAACCATTAATCTTTATTTTATAATGTATAAGCATCTTCTATTTCCCATAACTACTGCTACCACATTTTCTTAATATCATCTTTCCCTCGAACGTCGGACATCGGTGTTAATGTGCTACACATAAACAGACCGTTCATGTGCTCTATTGTGTTGATTCTGGTGCAGAAAGCTATAAATACATTCCATCCATTTGGCATAGGGCTTAAGCATTTTCATACATACGTTGGTGAGTGTGCACAATGTTCTCTAAAATAAACAGTGTGTGTTGTGTGTGCACTTGAAAAACAATAATCCAATTAACCATATGCTGTAATGTATAAACATTTTTTCTACATCTTTTTTTATGTTTGTCTTAAATAAACAATATCAAATAACATGCATATTCTTAGAATAACATTAACCAATAAGTCCTAGGATGTTTATTGTTTTGTCATTATATGCTCTGATCTTTTCACATGTTATTATTTTTAAATAATGCTTTATACATCTATAGAGCTTAAACATCTGGGTTTTTTTCGCTTTTCCTGCCACCTCAAAAAACAAAAATTATTTCTAGACTTTTTTTTATTTCCCCAATTCATTACATTTTTTTAAATATTCCTTTTACCAATTATTGCCCCATCTCTTGCAAATTATAATGCAAACCACCCTCTTTTGGCCTAACATTGCACGCCTTCCGCAGTTCTGCTATCTTGATTTTCATAACTTCTTCACGCTAAACTTCTTTTTTTCTTTTTTCATAATTACTCCTCCTTCATGCAATATAATGCATGCTGCCAACCTGTGGTGTAACATTTCCCACCTTGCGTAATTTCACCATCTTGTTTTAGCGACACTAGCGCCATACGCCATCTTGATCCACACAATCTTTTTCCCGCCCTGTTAGCGGATTAACGCTACACTAGCGCTTAATCCCCCTAGTGGTAGTGACGTATACGCCTTTCTGCCATCTTGTTTTGGCGACACTAGCGCCATCCGCCAACTTGGCACATACTACATTTTCCCGCCTTTTTGCGGATAACGTGACACTAGCGCTTAATCCCCCTGGTGGCAGGAGTATATACGCCTTTCTGACATCTTGTTTTGGCGACACTAGCGCCATCCGCCATCTTGGCACATACTACATTTTCCCGCCTTTTTGCGGATTAACGTGACACTAGCGCTTAATCCCCCTGGTGGCAGGAGTATATACGCCTTTCTGACATCTTGTTTTGGCGACACTAGCGCCATCCGCCATCTTGGCACTTACTACATTTTCCCGCCTTTTTGCGGATTAACGTGACACTAGCGCTTAATCCCTCCTGGTGGCAGGATTATCGTCAATCCACTTGTTTAATCCCTATTTATCACTACTAGCGCAACCTTAGATAGTTTTCCACCACTATGGGATAAGTCATTAGAATCTGGTGATTGGGTTGTTAAGTCCTATTCATAACCGCAAGACCTCAGTAAATACGTACCTGTTATATGTGTTGGGAAGGTTATTTATTTTGTATATTTTACGCTGGCACCGTATATTTATATTTGCAGGTGTTAAATCTTCGCACGTTGAGCAGTTAGTCACTAACTGATGCACTGAATAATAATATTAATTACACTGTATTAATTATATTACTATTTATATTAGGTTAGTTATACTTGCATGGATTAAGCTAATTACACGATCAGTTATTTATTAGAAGTTTAAGTTATTATTAATTATTAGGTGTTACCTTTGTATTAAATTAGAAACTTAAATTGTTTTTAACAATTTTTAGTGTTGGCATTATTTGTTGGGGTTTGAATTTTTTAAGAATATCCGTAAAACATAGAAAGAAATAGAAATAACTAGATAGAAATTTAATTCTTTGGGTAAGTGAGACGAAATCATATTAAAACGTAACTACAGGTCATTCATATTATTGCAGCACAGTAATTCTCAACGTTTAATAACGTACACATGTTGTATAAATTAAGTTCATAGTATAGTTCAGTGCTTTATTTATTATATAACGTGCATCCAGGTTATAGGTAAAGGTAATTAGCTATTCTTGCGGCGAAGCAAGGTAACGACCAAACCTTTGCATGGAAGGAAAGAACATTACTGTGACGCTGTGATGGTCTAGAGTCAATTCAATTTTTTTTCTTAATGGGAACCTACCTTTTTAATGTCGTTTTTCTCAGTCCTTGTAAAAAGCTAAACAACATGAAGCTGGTTATCGAGACCCAGGAGAAATAATAATAATAATAATAATAATAATAATAATAATAATAATAATAATAATAATAATCATAATATACGATCGAACATACCGACAAAAATGTGCTGAATTCATATTAGGAATGGGTTTTGTAGGAAAGACAGAAAAACAAGTTTTGTTGTCCTCCAAGGATGTATCTACCTGCGATGGACGACAACAAGCCTACCGGAAGTTTCGCTTTTGTACTCTGGCTCGGACGGGTAGTTTACAACGGTTTCAAAGCTTAGAAGGGTCAGAAAATATACGTGCCTTATCTACGATCTAAGAATATTCGTGGGAAGATTTTAAAACTCAAAATAAGCTGTAAGAAGCAGATGTGAAAGTTGTCAAGTGGGGGTAGCCAATAATAAAATCATGAAACAAAATGATAGCCAATCAACAGATCGCGTATGCATCACATGATACGTTTGAACTTAAAACGGAACGAAACATAAGAAAGATGGGGGAAAATTCTAGGTTTGGTGAAAGGCGTGAAAAAGAAAAAAAAACGACGAGGGACATTCCGGTACAAACTTACCACGAGGACGGTCGACCAAACGAAATTAGAAGAAAATAATCAGAAAATTTATAGTGTAAAAACGAAGTTGTGAAATCTAGGCAATTCGAGGGCTAGTCGAAGAAACACATAAGTAGCGACTTCGAAAGTGATAAGAATAACAGTGGTTTCGACGACGAAGGTGGTCGACCAGATAGGAATCTACGTAACAAAATAAAGAAATAACTCAAACTTAGCCGGCAGTATTATTAATATCAAGGCAGTGTCACCACCCCTGAAAACTAGAACCTCAGCTCTACCAAAAACAAATTCCAAATCCCTGCCATCCAACCATCGAACCCGGGACTCTGAGTCCACTGAAGCAACTGCCAGGAACAACACACATGTGTCAGAGGTCAGCGTCAAACATTTCTATAAAGCACTTTGCAATTGTGTTTACATCAACGTAAATAACAACCATAATTCTGAATGACTGTGTACAAAGAGCGCAATGGATGTTTAGACCATCCTTGGATGGTCATTTGAGGGTCAAATTTCGAAATTGAGTACCAGCATTTTTAATTTGTTTCCTTATCCCTTATCACAAAATAAACTGCTTTTTATAGACCATTTTCTAATGATAAAACAACATACAAAATCTAGGTCCCCATTAAAAAAATTGAACTTATCCAAAATGACCATCACAACGTCCTCCAAACAAAACACGACTAATGGGATATTTCCCCCCATAATATCAAGCAACTATGATTCCAGACATGTCTATCCACAACGCTTTGTATAGTCTCAACTTAAATGGTCCACCCTGCATATCTAGTGACTCAAGTTAGAACATTAACCGCTCTGAGTTGGGCTGTGTCCCTTATAGAAGCACGTCGCTCTAACCACTAGTACACAAAGCACAGCTGCGGATATGTAGGCCATAGAAGCTACCTAACAGGCAACATTCATATTTGCGGTTAAGGACGGCACTATATTATTATTATTATTATTATTATTATTATTATTATTATTATTATTATTATTATTATTATACATAATGTATTAGGGAATAATGCGTAGTGTTCATATTATAAACATTATAATAATGTAGGTGCTGCACATACCGAGCAAATAACCATAGGAAATAACATATGAAATATTGGAAATAGGATTAATAATCAATGTTAAAATATTGGAAATGATTTAAAATGAATAAAACCAACTTGTAACATACCTGTAATTAGTACGGGTGACCTAGCAAGCGAGAGGCGAAAATCCATCAACACACGGGCTAATGCGCACAGGGTTCAGGCTAAACATCAGAAGATAGATATACTGTCAAAGGTCGGATTGCTTGACAGGGGAGCGTAGCTCTAATGGGGTTAGATGGACGGAGTAGATAGAAAGCAATTATTCCGAAATATAGAACATTTTATTACTTTTGATTACAATGAAATGAAAGGCTTACCTTTTGGAAGGAGATGTCAAGATTGGCACGGCTCGGACTCGGGCTGATGTGAATGGTGGTGATGGCGACCCCAGGGCGTTACTCAAGGGTTGCCAGTAGGCAACTCAAGATGCCAATTGTGCCAGACATCTCCGCAAGTGTCAGTCTTAATGACGGACCCGGGACAGCGTCCGCGGGTGACAGAGATTCAGGGCGACACAACGAATAGAAAAAAGGCCCAGTGCCGAATTCGGCGGCCCTTTATATAGCCCCGGGGCTTCCTGGGGAAAAGACCTGATAAACCCTGGGATTCACAACAGGAAACCATAGAATGTTCTATGTGACGTCAATGCCCACAGCCGCAGGTGGTGACGCACATAGATCCGCAAAACTTATATAAGTTATTATTTCCTGTGTGAATTCAAGATGGCCGCCAAAATACCGACGGAAGTTGGTACACCGCGAGCATCCGTTATTGGCGCCGGAGTGGCGCGACCATATAATTTAATATGAAATGAAATCCAAATGGCCAAGATACACAATTGTGTTTTAAAATGTCTAAAGTTTCCTAAAGGTGTAAAACCTATGATTTTCCTAAAGCCTGATGTCCTGAAGTCCCAATCGTGACATCTCCTTCCAAAAGGTAAGCCTTTCATTTCATTGTAATCAAAAGTAATAAAATGTTCTATATTTCGGAATAATTGCTTTCTATCTACTCCGTCCATCTAACCCCATTAGAGCTACGCTCCCCTGTCAAGCAATCCGACCTTTGACAATATGGTGGAGGCTGCCGGTCTCTCCACTCCTTGTGAGAGATATGGTTTCAATCTTGGTTCCTCTGTTTGTGTTTTTTGAGCAAAGCTTAACTTACACCCCTCTAGTCTAACTTTTACTAAGCCCATAATTTAATCTGTATTTTAATGTTTTGCTACCTTTCCCTTAAAGACCCATTGCTTTGTCTTCAATTTGTGTGGCTACTGTGTCTAAACAGGTTTCAATTTGCAGTATGAACTGTGATGTTATAGCTTATGGACTTATTTTCTTAATTTGGCTTGTTAGCTGTTGCCTTTGTTACTTAATATTACGCCTTACAGGACTAATTTACGCTCCTAGTTGGTGTTCTTTTAATCCTCCCCGTCCGCTTTAAGTATATGGAGTCCTTGTTCAACTCTGATAGTAATAGTCCTATTAGCACTGAAATTCGCAACCTTGTTCGAGATTATCAGCAGTCTTTAGATGCGAATGTTGACACGTACGCTTTGGCAGTAAAAGACATTCTTATAGTGTCATCTGATCTGTATGATGTCTGTCATTCTATGTCCAAAATTCGTCAACGTAGCAGTCGTCGACTTCGTAATCAATCACCTGTAACCTATTTTCCTCTTCAAAAACAACGAAGTCTTAGTGTAGGAGACATTACAGTTATTAAAACAAAAACACAAGATCCTCTTCCCCCTTTGCGTTCTAGTTCCGATTCCTCTTTAGACGACGTCAACATGACTTCATCAGCAAGTCAAGCGGGACCCTCCGCTGCCGATGAACGAAATTATAAATATCCGTCACCACCAGTAGTTCCTTTCGCTCGCCCGGTACTTGATCCTGGTCTGTTTGAAGGCAAACCGGGACAGGATGTCCCACCTATCTTTACAATTTTGAAACAATCGCCTTTGCTAATGGTTGGGATGACCAACACAAAAAACAATATCTCCCCTGTTACCTTCGTGAGGCGGCGGCCAATTGGTACAAAACGTTCGCCCCGCGCCACCTCCGTTATGGCTGGCCAGACCTGAAGGCCGCATTGCAAGCTGCATTCGTCCCTGCTGCACATGAGGATGTCTTGGAATGTCGCCTACGGCAGCGTGTTCAAGACCTGGCAGAGCCAGCTGAGAAATATATTTATGATATACTGGTCTTGTGTGACCAGGTGAACGCAGTAATGTCAGAGCGAGAACGTATTCGCCACATCATGCGTGGTTTAAAGCCCTCATTACTAGAGCAAGTTTTGCCAGCTGACCCTCAGTCAGTTACAGACCTTACAAATTTTGTGCGCCGCATAGAGGCAGCCCGTTATTTGGCTGGTCAACGTGTTGATCTCCTCCCACCTGCTCCCCCAATTTCTAAGCCCGTTTCATTCATTAATTCAGCTGGTCCTTCTGACCCCATTAAGAACCTTACTCAAGAGGTTCGAGGCTTGTAAAAGCAATTGCAGCGCTTCCAGATGCAGCGTACCTCATTGCTGTCTTCCCCCGTAACTCAAGCCAACCTATGACTTGGCGAGGACGTGGTGGAAACCATGTTTCATTCGCACCCCGCGCTGGTCTTCGCCCACAGTTCTCTGGCGCTCAACGCGGTGGTGCCAGTGCCCCCTCCCGTGGCGCATGGCAGAGACCTGTAACAGGTGGTCGGACACGCGATGGCCGTCCTACGTGCTTCATTTGCAATCGACCTGGCCATGTCGCCCTGAATTGTAGACAACGAGGCAATCCCCCAAACGGACAAAGGCCGTCACGAGAATAAATCTCGTGACGCAACCCGTGAATCCCTCGCCAGCCGCCGTAAATACTATACGTCCCACAAACACATTAATGACTACAGGGACGGTGGCTGGTGCCGGTCGCGTCAATATCCTCGTTGGCACTGGGAGTGTCGTGAGTATTGTACACCAACGTTACGTGACTACCCCTACATACCCAGTGCCAGAGGGTTTGCTGCTGCGAACCGCGAATAATAAATTATTAGACGTCTGTTGCGCCACTATGCTGGAATTTGTAATAAGCGGCGTAACCTTCATAGAACATGTATTAGTAGTGCCAGAATTTGGTGAACATCTCCTACTGGGGATGGACTTTTTAAAACATTACCAGGCACTCATTGACCTGGCTTTCCTGTCAGTGACGTTACGTCTTCCTAACAACAATGAAATTGTTTTACACTGCAACGATCAGATTGACTGTCCCTTACCCCACATTACTTTAGAACCAGACGAAGAACCGACCCAGTTGCCTAAAGTTTCTTGCACGAAAGATATTCGTATACCACCCTTCACTTCCACCAATATTGCTGTTCATACACCCACTAAAGGATTAGGTAGAGTTCTGCTGGAACCTAATACTCGAATTATGCAGAAGAAAAACGTGGACATTATCCCTGTCTTCTGTGAAGCTGCACCTGATTATCTGATTCCTGTTTACAATTTAATGGCGGAACCTAAAACAATTTTTGCAGGCACTACGATTGCCCATGCTCATGAAGTTGCTCTGGTGCAATCGGCTAATTGGGATAACGGCGATCAACAGTCAGTAGATATTGACGAGGTAAAATTTAACGTCAATTCTGAACTGACCACAGCACAGAACACTGATCTTCGGATACCTTTACGGAAATATAGCCATGTTTTTGCTACCAGCCTTCAAGAATTAGGCACTACTGATATTGGAGAGTTTCACATTGAGGTCACTGACCCCAAACCTATTCGACAAAGACCCTATAGGGTATCTCAAGCTCAACGCGAAATTATACAATCCCAGGTACAAGAAATCTTAGACGCTGGAATTGTACGCGAATCTTCAAGCCCATGGGCTTCCCCCGTTGTATTGGTCAAGAAGAAGGACAATTCTTATAGATTTTGTGTGGATTATCGCAAGCTTAATGCTGTAACAGTCCCCTCTTCTTATCCTTTACCCCTAATAGACGATTTATTGAGCTATCTTGAAAAATCGCGATGGTATTGTACTCTAGACTTACTGAGCGCATATTTTCAAGTCCCTGTTGCTGAACAAAGTCAAAAGTATACTTCTTTCGTTACCCCTGAAAATCATCTGACCTTTAATCGTATGCCCTTTGGCCTTGTCAATGCCCCACGGTTCTTTTCCAAGGCCGCCAGTGATTTACTAGGCGACCTAAAATATAAACAAGCCCTAGTCTATCTCGACGATATAGTGGTCTTTGGATCCACTTTTCCGGAAATGTTAAGCAACCTCGAAGCTGTATTTGCCAAGTTGACAGCACATAACTTTAAACTTAAACCCGGGAAATGCTTTTTTGGCATGTCTCGCATTAAACTCCTCGGTTTCGAAATCTCCGCCAAAGGAATCGAACCTGATGCAGACAAAGTCAGAGCCATTACCAATCTTCCAATACCCAAAACGGTACGAGATGTACGCCGTGTATTGGGCTTATTTAGCTTCTAGAGACGTTTTGTCTCTAACTTTGCGACAATTGCACAACCTCTCCATGATCTCACCCGTAAAGACAAAGATATTGAATGGTCACAAATTCACCAAGATGCTTTTGATACGCTTAAACGAATTTTGACCTCGACCCCGGTTTTAGCACATTATCGCCCGGGTGCTTACACTGAACTCCATACCGACGCCAGCACTGTAGGCGTCGGATCTGTTCTCCTCCAGCGAGATGCCCATGGAGCACTACATCCAGTAGCTTTTTGCTCCCGATCACTCAATAAACATGAAAAGAATTATACTATATCTGAATTAGAATTGTTAGTTATTGTCTATGGGCTAACCCATTTTCGACCCTATATCTATGGCTACCCTATCAGTATGGTCAGTGACCACCATGCACTATACTACCTACGTAATTTAAAAGACGTAAACGGTAGACTGGCACGGTGGGCATTGAAACTACAAGAATATGAATATACGATACTTTATAAATCGGGTGCTAAGCATTTGGATGCTGATGCCCTCTCTCGTTACCCGGCGCCTCCACCATATTGTCAAAGGTCGGATTGCTTGACAGGGGAGCGTAGCTCTAATGGGGTTAGATGGACGGAGTAGATAGAAAGCAATTATTCCGAAATATAGAACATTTTATTACTTTTGATTACAATGAAATGAAAGGCTTACCTTTTGGAAGGAGATGTCAAGATTGGCACGGCTCGGACTCAGGCTGATGTGAATGGTGGTGATGGCGACCCCAGGGCGTTACTCAAGGGTTGCCAGTAGGCAACTCAAGATGCCAATTGTGCCAGACAGCTCCGCAAGTGTCAGTCTTAATGACGGACCCGGGACAGCGTCCGCGGGTGACAGAGATTCAGGGCGACACAACGAATGGAAAAAAGGCCCAGTGCCGAATTCGGCGGCCCTTTATATAGCCCCGGGGCTTCCTGGGGAAAAGACCTGATAAACCCTGGGATTCACAACAGGAAAGCATAGAATGTTCTATGTGACGTCAATGCCCACAGCCGCAGGTGGTGACGCACATAGACCCGCAAAACTTATATAAGTTATTATTTCCTGTGTGAATTCAAGATGGCCGCCAAAATACCGACGGAAGTTGGTACACCGCGAGCATCCGTTATTGGCGCCGGAGTGGCGCGACCATATAATTTAATATGAAATGAAATCCAAATGGCCAAGATACACAATTGTGTTTTAAAATGTCTAAAGTTTCCTAAAGGTGTAAAACCTATGATTTTCCTAAAGCCTGATGTCCTGAAGTCCCAATCGTGACAATACAGGGCAGAGAATAGAAATGGACAGAAATAGTGGTCCATTTCCTAGAACTCGAGGGAGTTGGTAAAATAGAAAAGGAAACGTGCGCAGAGGAGAAGGACGGAAAGATTGAATTTTGCCTGATAGGTCAGCAGGACGCGTGAATTCATAATTTTGGTACATTTTAGTGTCATAGCTTCCTTTGTAACGCTACTTAACCAATGGAAATTATGGTAACAAATAAAGGCGCGAATTTAGAAGACTCTCTGAGATACTCTTGGCATTAGTTTGCGCGCTACTAACGTAGCCACCGATATTAGAATCAGTGATGCAATTAAATTGTGCAAACAGGTGTAAGATGGGGTTGGTAGTGAAACGGCAACTCTAGGCCTAGCCCGAGCTATGTTGTTATTAACAATTGGAGTAATTACTTTTTAGTGAAATTAAATTATGCTATGTACAAATATTTTTCTATTTACCAGCTGTGTAGCTTATGAAGGGTGATTTAATGCTATGTTTGTATTTAGGTTACTAATAGTAGAGGAGTAGTAAATTGTTTAATGTAAATACTTTAAGCACTATGTTAAAATACTGTCCACGACGAGATGTTTTAGCTGCAGGAAACGTGTCTTCGAAGGCAACAAGTGAGTTTACGATGTCTCTCTGGTATCAAAAAGTATTGTTCATACAGCGAGGGTGTAGAGCTATTGTCCTTTTGTACGGTAATTCTCCGTGACCGGAGTGAGGGAGACAACAAGCTTAACGGTAAAATCAGGAAAAGCCGCGATTTATGTTAAAATTGAGCAAGAGGAAATGGAATAGGGCCAATGACAACCCAGCAGATCGATATGAAATAGTAAGACGCGTTGAGTGGCGCTAAAAATGCACCAATAGGAAATTAAGTAGCCTAAGAAGCCGACGACTATAAATAGATCTGTTAAGACCAAAGATCGAGGAGTTACTTCGTAACTACAGGCAGAGAAGGATGCTGCCGGATACTTAAGAGATGTCGCGCCAAAAGTTAGTGAATTAAGACATGTTTCGCTACACACATAAGAATTGCTACAAGTAAAGAGATTTGTTAAGTATATAAACTTCGCATCATATCAGCGCCGTATTTCAACAGCAGTGGACAGTGTTTTAGAGGCGACCATTTCAGTGTTGTGAACTACCAGAAATAACGAAATAAAGAAACAGTGGTGACGTCTTTTCGTAACTGAAGCACGTCTATTTTCTTTCCGTTACCACACCCGAGATCTACGTTTCCTTTACCGAGGAAAAGTCCATGCTCTTACATATTTCAGTATTTACTTCAGCTAACCGAGGATAAAAATGCAGAGAACCAGCCCACGACGAACATCCAGTGTAAACGCGGAGGCTGCAGAAAGGTAAGCCGCGAGCTACGGGCATTACGAACCAAAACAACATCGGACAGGAGCAGCTACTGCTGCAGTAGGAAAATCGTGTGGCGAATTAGCTAGGTCCACACAATTACATAAAATAATAGCAGGAATGTTTGAGCTATAAGATTAGAAAGGACTTCATAAGGGAAAATTGCTAGCTGCCTGAATAGACATAATTCTCTCCAATAAATCAGAGGCGACCATTTCAGTGTTGTGAACTACCAGAAATAACGAAATAATGAAACAGTGGTGTCGTCTTTTTGTAACTGAAGCACGTCTATTTTCTTTCCGTTACCACACCCGAGATCTACGTTTCTTTTACCGAGGAAAAGTCCATGCTCTTACATATTTCAGTATTTACTTCAGCTAACCGAGGATAAAAATGCAGAGAACCAGCCCACAACGAACATCCAGTGTCGACGCGGAGGCTGCAGAAAGGTAAGCCGCGAGCTACGGGCATTACGAACCAAAACAACATCGGACAGCAGGGGCTACTGCTGCAGTAGGAAAGTCGTGTGGCGAATTAGCTAGGTCCACACAATTACATAAAATAATAGCAGGAATGTTTGAGCTATAAGATTAGAAAGAACTTCATAAGGGAAAATTGCTAGCTGCCTGAATAGACATAATTCTCTCCAATAAATCAGAGGCGACCATTTCAGTGTTGTGAACTACCAGAAATAACGAAATAATGAAACAGTGGTGACGTCTTTTCGTAACTGAAGCACGTCTATTTTCTTTCCGTTACCACACCCGAGATCCACGTTTCCTTTACCGAGGAAAAGTCCATGCTCTTACATATTTCAGTATTTACTTCAGCTAACCGAGGATAAAAATGCAGAGAACCAGCCCACGACGAACATCCAGTGTCGACGCGGAGGCTGCAGAAAGGTAAGCCGCGAGCTACGGGCATTACGAACCAAAACAACATCGGACAGGAGGAGCTACTGCTGCAGTAGGAAAATCGTGTGGCGAATTAGCTAGGTCCACACAATTACATAAAATAATAGCAGGAATGTTTGAACTATAAGATTAGAAAGGACTTCATAAGGGAAAATTGCTAGCTGCCTGAATAGACATAATTCTCTCCAATAAATCAGAGGCGACCATTTCAGTGTTGTGAACTACCAGAAATAACGAAATAATGAAACAGTGGTGTCGTCTTTTTGTAACTGAAGCACGTCTATTTTCTTTCCGTTACCACACCCGAGATCTACGTTTCTTTTACCGAGGAAAAGTCCATGCTCTTACATATTTCAGTATTTACTTCAGCTAACCGAGGATAAAAATGCAGAGAACCAGCCCACAACGAACATCCAGTGTCGACGCGGAGGCTGCAGAAAGGTAAGCCGCGAGCTACGGGCATTACGAACCAAAACAACATCGGACAGCAGGGGCTACTGCTGCAGTAGGAAAGTCGTGTGGCGAATTAGCTAGGTCCACACAATTACATAAAATAATAGCAGGAATGTTTGAGCTATAAGATTAGAAAGGACTTCATAAGGGAAAATTGCTAGCTGCCTGAATAGACATAATTCTCTCCAATAAATCAGGGATATATGAATATCAGTTTATTATTTTGGCTTCACTCACATAATCCCAGAGGTTATCATCCAACTATAGGGTCTATCAACAGGAGTGTCCTATTTTTTACCTTAAATAAACACGTTCTATAAATGATAGAGATTTATTTCTTTTTTTATTTTGGAACATAATTAATATCATTACGTGTGCAAGAGAACATCAGTTAAGTGACTGCCGCGACTTCGTTGGGTTTCGCGTATACGGTTGACCCAATTTTCAATGACAAAAGAACGTAATGTAGGTCCAACTTCACGAATAGCATGCGTGATGTTATTCATAAGAATTATTTACTTTTTCTGGTTTATTGACATTACCTCGAGATTTAACATAACCCCACAAGAAGTAATCCAACGGCGTTGAATCACATGACCTCGGGGGCCAGTTAACATCATCAACACGGGAAATGATGAAGCCTCTGAACTTCTCCTTCAAAAGATCGATTGTTTCGAGAGCAGTATACATATGGCACCGTCTTGCTGGAACCAGATGTTTCTGAGATCCATACCATCCAATTGAGCCAAAATAGTCCCTTATAAGAGCCGGTATCTTTCT
The DNA here is from genome assembly GCA_030765065.1 of Deroplatys truncata. Taxonomy (NCBI): domain Eukaryota; kingdom Metazoa; phylum Arthropoda; class Insecta; order Mantodea; family Mantidae; genus Deroplatys; species Deroplatys truncata. The sequence goes on from CM060980.1 coordinate 166,067,113, forward strand.
CTATTGACAGTTACAACATTTCCATCTTCATCTTGGAAAAAATATGGACCAATTATTCCACCATACTAAAATCCACATCACACAGTAACCTTTTGGGGATGAAGTGATCGTTCTAGAATCTTCATTGGATTGTAATTTCTCCAATAGCGACAACTTTGTCTGTTAACACAACTGTCCATCCAAAAGTGGGCTTCATCTCTGAGGATGATTTTTCGGCAAAAATCTGGGTCAGCTTCCAATTGCTCCATAGCCCAGTCCGCGAATACACGGCGCAAGCTATCGTCGTTGGACTTTAGTTATTGAGTTAATACCATTTTGTAAGCGCGAAAATTCAAGTCCAGATGCAGAATTCACCAAGTTATGGTCGGCGAAAGCCCCAAATCTTGCACTCGACGAGCAATTGATTTGTTTCCGTTCTCGCGTACACTCTCACGAACGGCGCCTATGATTTCGTTGGAGCGCTTACGCTGATTACGTACAGGCGTTCTTTTATCGTTGACAGAACCACTTCTTTCAAATTTATCGATCGAACGCCGAATCGTTCTCTCGCAAGGACGATTATGCACACCGTAAACTTCACGCAATACACGGAAGGTTTGGCGAACAGAATGATCTATTTTGATAATAAATTTTCACAATTTATACGTATAGTTGAGTGCTGTAACGTTCCATGCTATTTGTCAATAATAACTGTAGCCACATGAAAAAAATGACTACTGTAGCTCGATAACAACAGCAGCTATCACATGTTAAAGGTAGGACACCCTTTTTGAAAGACCCTATACATAGAATATTAATTCTTTTCTCAGATCTTCGACTGGCAGCCGGCAAGAACGCCTAGAAAACAACCAGATCCAGGAGGTACATGAGCCTACTGTACTCCAGACACAAAACTATACGAAGAGTAAAATTAACCATACGTAAATGAAGTATCGAGTAGATGAACATACAAGAAAGCCTAATGTCAGTACAACAAATACACTTGTCTGCGAGGTGGTGATTGTGTTAGCAGTGCCAAAACCGTTTTAGATAAACTAACTGAAACAGAAACAAGTAGTCGTATACAACGCAATGATAAAACAGCAGAAATATTTGACCAACCTTGATGTTATTTGGGTTGCCTACTCGAAAAAAGTGAACGTAATTCGGGAACACCACGAATATTGCTTGCAGTGAAACGTCCTCGCTTTTGTCTAATCTTTGTATTCTAATATACAGGCCTTGTAAATCCTTATTCTTTTGGTCATTCATAAATTGGAGACATGTCTAATATCTTGCATATACAAAATTGTTTACCTTTGTATTATTATTAATATTATCATTACATTATTTAATTGAATTTAAGGTCTACTAATCTATACCGTAGCATGACCTTTTATGTCCTTCAAGAAGTTTAAACTAATATCGGCTATGATTAGCATTTAATTAGATTATTTTTAAAATAAATGTTATTTATCCACAAAGTTTGCGTTGTTCTTTTAAAATATAATTTTAACGTTGGTTTTTGTGGTTAAGCATGTGCAAGGTATTGGGAGGTAATTCAGCATTTGTCACATTGGTTCACTATTTGGGGATATTGTGGTTTTGTTTTAAAGAGAATATGGGTGGAAATTGTACAATATTTTATAATAGCCACGTTATTTTTGTGGATTTTATTCGTAAAGTACTCATACTACAGCACTTCGTTTTAGCTTAAAGGGATGAGGTCTCTCGTCCTCTACAATAGTGTTTTATCTCTTGCGACATTAGCTACAACATTTTTTCCCTTCCTATGTTCATTTTATTACCATTATCTTTGTTACAACGTATGGAATAAGAAAACATGCAGTTGTCGCTATAGGCTATTCGTATTTTCAAATATGATTATTGTCGCTTAATTTCAGAAATTTGCCTGACTCTTTTCAGAGTAAAGGCTAATGAAAGTGTTTGTACGGCAACGCTCTCCTCTCGTCAAGTTAGGTACATCACTTTAAGGTGTTTTTGGAATCCCCTAACTTCCTGGGTTAACTTAAAATCGTACTGTCTAAGCGGCTATGTGAACTCCAGGATCGAAAGGGAAACATAAATAATTTAAAGGGCAAACTAACACGAATGATAAATATTCAACAACCATATGAAGACAATTTGTAACAATTTACTACATTCAAAATACAGTAAGATGTCTGTAGCATACATAAATTATTTGTCTGTGAGCTGCGGAGTCAGTTATTTAAAAATAAACTAAAATGTGCTGTAAAGTATACACGAATGAGAATGCAGTAACATCGTGTTCCTATTCCATGCATTTCGTAATAAATTCAGCTTGCCAAAGACGTAAAAACCCTTGTGTACAACATAAAACAAATTTCTAAAAGGGAGCATCACCATAAATGATTCATACTTGAATGAAAAGATAGCTAAAGTAGTTGCAGCCCCACGTATGTTAGCCAAACTTTAAGGTGTTTTGCGTGTTGTTGTTGCCCCTTGTATTGCGGGAGATATGTTACTTGGAGTGTTCGCCCCATGTACGATACAAACTTTCCGGTGGCCTTCACACCACGTTTAAAAATCAACTTTGTAATTTTAATGTTTATTTAAATATTATATATGTATGCCCCGGCTGCGTCAGTAGTAATTTTTAGAACACATATCTCTTAGCAGGGCTGGTGTGGTTAAAGAACAAGGCTTACACAAATTATAATTGTATTGTACATTTTTATTAATCCTTCACAAGATTAAATAACACTTCACTGATGTATCCTACTATAGAGCTGTGAGATTGTTGTTATTTGCATTTTTTAACAGGTAAACTTTATATTAGTCTCCCCTCAATAAACTTTTATGTCTCACATTGCACACGTATCGTACCGGTAAGGTACGCAATCTTGTAACGTCTGACTTCTGAATTTGCACATTTCCTCTATTTCGAGTCTGTGATTGGCTAAACCTACTCCAAAAGAATACTTCTATTTAATTCAAGCTTTTTTTACTTTTTGATTGGTTCTGTATAAACTGTTTTAAATATTACATTGATGTTCCAAGAATTATCAGTAGCCTTTACTAAACCTTTTAGTTTATTGTTGCCTCAAGGTTACCTCATTGTTACCTCATTGTTAGCAACTTTCGGCTTCTACTTTATAATTCTGTTTGCTACGGAAGGTTTGCTTCTGATCTCACAGCTCCTACAGTGTTAAAACTACGTAATACATTAACATAACATTATTATACGTATACATAATAATATAAACTTAATACAATGACTGTTACATACACTTTATATATCATATTATACACATATTGCTTTAAGGCGGACTGTTATTAAATTTTATATTATACCATTAGACTGATATGATTTAAGTGTTAAAATACTGCCTCATAGTACAATATATAACTCGCCATTGCAACCCAGGTATTAAAGCAATGAAAAAGCTGAATTTAAGTTAATTAGTGCCGCATATGATGTAATTGCCTACGTGATCAACTCAGTTCATAGAACATAAAAAAAATTCAATTCGCAGTGTTAACTGCCCCACTAAACCATGGCTGTTAACACAACTCGATAATTATTACACAAAATGTAAAAGAGTTGAAAGAACCACCATATTATCCTTCTACGTTAAATCAAAGTTTAGAATTTTAAATGGTAGACTATATCCTAATGAGATATGCCAAAAGTCTACCGAAGTTAAAGACAAAGAAATACATCACTTAATATCATCATGCTCTAACGTGGTCTCGCTCTTGCCGACGACTGGCCAAAGACAGAGGTGTTGCCTCGTCGAAGATGGGCATCGGTCTCTCTGGGTCGAAAATCAGAGCAGGCCAGCCGTGCCGACGGGAGGTAGATGGAGGGTGGTAACTTCAACTTGCAGTCCTGTGACATAGTCGACCTAAACTACGCTTGGTGTTACAAAGCAAGTGGCGAAGAGTATGTACCGCCACAGTGTTTTGCTAAGGCAAATGAAATACTTAAATCATTGCCCAAATGATCAAGATTATATTATTGAAATACAAGGAAAAAAATTATATTATCCATTATAATTATCGTACCAAATAAAACTTTTAAAATTTGATAATTGCAATTTAATTTCACTTTTAATCGTATGTTTGTTATCATAACACAATTATTTTCAGAACAATACAAGCAAGCTATTCAGTTTCTTTTTATTAATGAAGTTAATTATGGTCTAGTTTCTCCGCATTGAATTTTTGGTAGGAATTGCTATACTTTCGCTATTTACTATAAATAAGTAGTTAGTAATAAGAGTCGAGAAGTATATGCAAATGTAACACCAGGTTTTTTAGTATTTAGGCATTAAGGAGTTGGAATTAGAAACTGTCTTATAGCGTACATCCGTCAGAAAGAACAGATATTTTCACTAGTGTAATGATTTTCAAAACCTATTGAATTTTTTCCTAGAATCTCTCCATACACAGACACACATTTCTCTCTTTATAATGGGGGAAAGTTGCCCTACTTGTACCACTTTAACTCAATTAACCTTTTATAAAACTGTTTAAAAAATTAATATCACGAATATAACGTTATCTTCAAGCTTTGATATTAAGAAGTTCAGAACCAAAATGTTTAAGCACTTAAAAGCTTATATTTCTGAAAGTCTGCAAATGGTACAAATTAGGAAACTAGTTTTCATTTGTACTAGTGGATTCCTAAATTGGAAAGCACTTAAATTTTAAGACAGTGAAGCAATATAAAGTTGCTGTATTTGATTTTAACTTGATTCAGATATGTTACTAGAAGTTGTCACTATTTAGAGATATGGCAAAAGAAATTTCAAACCTTTTTCTTGTCCGCTGCACAATTTGCTTGGATCTAAATGTTACACTTCATGCACCTGATAATTTCTATTACAATTTACAGGAACTACGTTTCACTTTCACCAGTTGATTTTTCTATCATTTTCTCTGCAATACTATTGCCAAAGAATCTCTTTTTGCAGATGGCACCACTATTGTAGGCATTTATTTGGCCACGGTCTTACATCTTACTTCTTTGCTGTTTTCAAATTGTTTTTATAAGGACTGTTTGTTAGCTCAGAACCTTTCTGATTCTATCTCGGAGACCTTGCTGCTGTTCTTTATGCAATTGTTTTGGGTAAAAGTGATATTTCCATAATGGACGCTTTCAGTGAGGCTCTGTAACGAAATAAACAAATACTCTCAAAAGTGCTATCTACCTAAGTGACTTTAAAAAAGAAGAAAATGCAAAGAAAATCGTATATCTATTTTATAAGATGGTTTCTGAATAAATACTACGATACTAGTAATTGTTTAAGAACTATTTTCCTAAATTATACGGCTGGATAATGGCAATCACGCCATCTTGTGTTTTAATGCTCTTCCGTATGTACAACAATGCTTACATATTCCAGACTACATAAAACTTAATAAGCTATCTTTATGCACATTCAACCTATGAAGAGCAACGTCTGTTTTCATTTACTTTATTAATGCAATTCTCTTGGCCTCGTACACAAAAAATTAGATTACAACTCCAAAAATGTTGTTCTTCCAGCAAATGAACTGTTTTACCACAGAATGCTCATAACTAAAATAATGGTGCCTAATTGCGAGTAGTTGACAATGCCAACACTAGATGCCAGACGCTACATGAAACAGTAATATTATAAACGTGGTAGAAATTAGGAACACTGCAATATAGGAAACTCTCCCCTAATAATGCTTTGAAACAGGTCAAACATATAAACTTTAATTGTAAAAATTCTATATGTTACATTCGCATGAGTTTTACTACTCCATATCAATTATTAAAGAGTATAAAAGATATTCTTAAGAAAGCTTATTTTTCTATCTACTTCATTTTACTATTTCTCCTATTTAGGAGTAATGCTTAATATGAGACGAAAATGGAAGAAACACCTATCAGTAACTGACTATAAAGCATGAGGGCAGTTAAATGAATTATTACGTACCCTCTCGCGGTTACCGGATGTACCTTTATATACATTAGAAAAGATGTATATCTTTATGATAAGGCCGGATTTGTTATACGGAAGTAAAATCTGGGGATGGGAAAGAGCAGAGCATGTAAATAAAACCCAGGTAGCATTTTGGAAAAGAATTCTTAGAGTTTCACAAGGCACATCAAATTCTGGGTTATTGATGGAGGTAGGATATTATGAAGACACAGTACACTGCAAAATAAGAGCAGTGAAGTACTGGCTGAGGCTGATGCAGGGAGATAACTCCACACTACGATCCAAATGTTATGAATACCAGCGAGAAAACCTGTCTCCTAAGTTTTGGGCAGCTGATTTGGAAAGGGGCTTGAGGAGGATAGGAATGGGGACAGTATGGTAAAGAGCTGAAACAAATGAAAAAAACATATGAAAAGGTGTCAAAAGAAGACTAAGAGACATCAACCACAGGAAATAGAATCGGATTATAAAATTAAACCTTCTCTCAGTACAGCAAATGAAATAATATTGAATTGGGGTAAAGAGGCATATACTTAACTTAGAAAGAAAGGTAAGATCAGGAACGGCATGGTTTAGACTGGGGGGCTGGAGGGTACACAAAATGAGGACGATTCTGGCAGGAGAATCTGCCCATTCTGTGATATGGATGAGGACTTGAAACATATTTTGGCGGAATTTGCACAGTGGAAGAACCAGCGAACAATTAAAATCAAAGAAAAATTCTTAAGTCCGTCAAGAAGGAGGTTGGTACTGGCTGACAAGAGGAATTGGCAAAACATGGGCAAGTTAAAGTCCTTGGTTAAAGTGGGCGATGCTGGGTCAAATTTGTTTCAGTTAGACAAAGGTAATTTGTATCTATTTTCCTTTTTCTTGTTGTTGTGTTGTTTATTTTGTCACCCTACTTGTATCTTAAATATGCATATACGGTCAATGACCCATGCACTAAATACTTGTATAGTAACTTCAATAATTTGAAACCAATAAAGATAACTTATCCATCCATCCACTTCTTGGCTTATCCTCCTCTTATGTAGAGCTTACACCCCTAGGACTTACAACCGTGTCTAGGCACAGATGCCTGTTGAGAAGCAGACGGACATTGAATCAGGGAATGAACACGAACGGTGGATCGGCCCGTAGTAGATACGAGAGTGAAGAACTACATGTTATGAAATGTAGGCGAAATGGATGAAAGGAAAGCTGATGGAGCAATTGTTGGAACGAATGTCGAGGGAACCGGAGAACCCGGAGAAAACCCGCCTAGAAGCCGCTTCGACCATAAAAAATCCCATGAATAATAGGTATCTCAGAAATAAATTGTGTGCTTTAAAGAAATCTATATTTCTTGTGTAGTATGTTTTCGTCTACATCTTAAGGTATACCAGTTGTACAATATTATATAAAATTATATATAAATATAAAATATAAACATCTTCACTATATATATATATATATATATATATATATATATATATATATATTAAAATTGCATGAAACATTTTTGAGAAAATAAAGAAGTTCTAAAATGTAATGTAAAGGGTAGTTTGAGGCAGTATTTCTAACACTTAAATAATTTCAGTCTAATTATATAATATGTAAATTCAATAACAGCCCGCCTTGAAGCAATATGTGTATGTAATAATTTGTAAAATGTATGTAACAGTCATTGTATATGTTTATATTGTTGTATCCATGTGTAAAAATTGAGTTTTATTTATGGAAGCTCTTTAACTACTATGGTTCTTAGCGTCCCATTCTATATTGTGCGTGAAACACCTGTAATTTTGCTCAGAGGCCTCTTTATCAGGCTTGAGGTTCTTTTACGTGCCGTAAATCTACGACACGGGACCACCGGCTTTACTTCCCTTCCGAAGGAAGCCGTGCTAACGATTTTTACGTCCGAAAAAATCCATCGCCCTCCGCCGGGTTTGAACCCGCGACCTTGGGAACTAGAGGTATCCATGTGTAATAATGTTATGTGAATGTATTACGTAATTTAATAATGTAGGAGCTGTGAGAATAATAAGTTGCTAACAATGAGGCAACAATGAGGTAACCTTGAGGCAATAATGAGTAACGAATTTTAAATGTTACTAGGCATTATTAGAGCAGCAATAATGTAAACTTTGAGACAGTTTAAAAATAGCAAATCAACAATCAGAAAAAGCTTTAGTTAAATGCAGGTATGCTATTGGAGTAGGATTAGCCAATCAGAGACTTGAAATACTGAAATTTACAAGTTTAGACGGTTGAAATCAATTTAGTTGCCTGCAGACAGTGCTCATAACTGGATGCGTTGCTTGCGTGCCCTCGAGAGATTTAATGTGTATTTGTGTGAGACGAAAAATAAGTTTACGTGTTAAAAAATGCAATTAATTAATTAAAGAATCTCACAGCTGTCTATATCAGTGATGTGTAATTTAAATCGTGTCAAGCAGTAATAAAGGGGGAGAAGTAAAATTATAATCTTTGTAAGGCTACATTCTTGACGCACCACAACCTTGTCAATACATACATGTCTCTAAAACAATAATACTGACACAGCCGAGGCAAACACAAATATAATATTTAAAGAAACAGTCAAATTACAAAGTTAATATTTTTTTTAAACTTGGGACAAAGGTCACCTGAAAGTACATTTGGGGCGAAGGCTACCGGAAAGTGTTTACTATACATGCCGTTGCAACTACAAGTTCGGCTCCACAACAGTTGAAATATAATACAGCGTCTACAAACTGGCTTTTCTTATGTAGCAGCAAACAACGTAAAGACAATAGCTACTTCAAATTGACGTCCATACGTGGTGCAAACAACGTAACAAACGATCTTCTTCAAATTGGTGCCCAAAACGTGGAGTTAATAAATTGTATTCCTCAAGTTAGAGTAGGCGGATTTTATTGAGAATCTTTCTGCTGTATCTTTGGAATATACAGAACTTAAATACCAAGTTTAGTATTTATCAGAGTTGTTTTAGTTATGCTGTTCACAGACACAAACATAAACCATTTTCTCTTTATATCGCTATTGAATTTTTGGGTGGAATACAGTACTTCCCCTACTTACTAAACATAGTAGAGAAAGTCAAAAAAGAAGATTGTGAAATATAAAACACTTTGTTTTAAAGGTCTGGTGTCCTTGTAAGAAAGTTTAATTGACGCTGGCACTCTTGTGCTGAGTTGCACTGAGGTATTCTCAATGAATGTTGACCTTGGTTAAGGGTCGATATCAGAAACACGTACAACTTGGGAGCCAATATCTCGAGCTCGCGTGCCTGTGGGTCAACATCCCACCTCTCAGGAGTTTGCTAATTTAGTGCCCCGAACCTGTTGTTTTTATCACAAAAACGTTGTCGAGTCTTCGCATGCAGCAGCTCAATTTTACGACGGTGCCATGTTAATATTACCCACCGCACCACTTGATGAAGATGGCGATAGTAAAACAACAGAACAACCGCTACCGCAGTCTCGGGGAAAAAAATAAAAATAGGCACCGTTATAAATAGGACTCCTGATACCTCCATGAAAATGTTTTGACGTTTTGAATTTATAATGCTGCTTTAATAATTAATTTGGTGAAGGAAAATGCCACGATGGATAATTAAAAACTCTAAAAATGTTTTACAGTACTTCCCTCTGGGTTTCAAAATATCTAAATGTAAATGCATTTCAAGAGAAAGTGAGTAATATAACATTTCAGGGATGATAACGCTCAAGGATCTGTCCATGACACTTGGACACTGATTAAATGAAAGGAAATTTTATTTTTGTTACTGTTGGTCCTTTGAAAGAATAGCTAATACACAGGAATTTTTTTCTCTGACCTAAGCTGATATTTGTTTTACTCCTCACAGCGATGGATTTATAGAGGTGAACAAAGGGACTTAATTTATTTATGAACGCTGGATTTTTCGAGAAGTATAATTCTTTCAAAGGATGTCAAATTTTCAAACTGTTAAGCCTAAGAGATTTATTGAAGTAGCCAATGTTGACAACGAAAGTGCACTTCTGCACAAAAAATGTGACACATTCTAATTTATCTATTCATTGATTTCACCCAGCGCTTAACATCTTGCTATAAATGGCTTCAAATATACTTAAAGAAAAATACATGAACCAGCAGTCAATTTATTATCGCTGTGAAACGAAGCAGAGGTTAGAAACAGCCTCACTCAATGAAGACTGCTGTAATTGGTGTAAATAACGAGAGGTAATCTAATATATATATATATATATATATATATATATATATATATATATACATATATATACAGATTTGACCAATTAACGAGTATCATTGAAATGTACAGCACACTGAATATGTACACCAAGGTTTTTTCTTGAAGTAGACACGAAAACGAAGTTTAAATCTATTGCAGACATCGAATAGGAATGTAGCGGTGCTAGGGCTTCTGAAGGCCCGAATGTCTTTGTTAGTAAAAACGGTAAAAGAAGAGGCTACTATCTTCAACACCTGTAGTAATTTATCGCTAGAAAATTACTACATAAAAACAAACAATAATGCCTAATTTCTAGCATCATCCTAGACATTCTATATCCACTGTCGTTTTATTTTTGTACACTTCTACAAACTATTCCTAAGAAAGCTTATTTTTCTATTTGCAGAAATAGATTCAAGCATTTTCTTGTAGATAAAGTGGGATAGGGGAAACCGAATCGATAGTGCGATGTTTAAAAGCGGGATGCTATATGCTGGCCTTGAAGTTACTTCTTCCGTAACATCTCGAGAAACAAATGAATAGCAACAGCAGTTCAAAAAATGACAAGGATAGTGAAACATTTAAACGAATAATTACGGGTACCTCGGAAAAGTGTGATGCTACAAAAAATTATTTGAAATAAACTGCGTGAGTTACAGCTCTACACTTTTTTCGGTAGCTTCTATACATTATATCTCTTAACGTTAATCAGGAACACAAAATTGTACAATGGTCCTTTAAAATTAAAAGAATTTCACAGATTATTCCCAGAGTATTCAAGATATACCTTTTGTTTGTCATGCAATCGTAAACGCATGGTATTTTATTAAAATTGTTAGAAGCGTTTTTAAAAAATAATTATTTTTTTAAGTATTTCCATGTGAAGGATAGTTCCGGTGGATTTTCTTGAAAATGTTTGTGTCGTATCTTTGGAATATACTAAGTAGGTATAAGTACCACGTGTGATATTTATTGGAATTTTCGTTTTTGAGTAAAACGCTCATCTTTTTTTAAAAATGCTTTTGTAATCCCGCTGCCTCAAAGCATGTATTCCGGTGAAATCTAAAATCGAGTTGTTAGAGAATGTAAGAGCTACCCTATGGCTACGTTACAATTTCCAAATAATTAACATTCCTATATTTCCATCTCGAATGTAGAAGTCTACAACATTTAAACTATATGGGCAAAACATTGAAGTGTTGTAGTACCTCACAGGTATCACAGGTTATCCTAAAAACGTCCAAAACCTACTCCAATTATTTCCTTTATTTGCAACCCCTATAAATATAACTGGCCAACTGGGACACACAATGATATACTTACACTGTATATAAGACTCGGCAAAAACTAACAGGCTACCTTAAAATATGATAACATAGTCAATGGACAGGATCTTCCTGCCACTGGAGCATCTTAGTAGACCCTTTGTGTCTTACGTCAATCCTGGGGGAAGGATGAAGGGGATATCCGAATGGCGATGTGCAGTAGCAAGTCGGGACCCCAAACAATTCCAGAATGCACAAGTCCTTTCGCCGACGTGAGCCTGCCTGTGTTACCATCAACCCGTGATTCCCGAGAACGTGTCTTTCAGGAAGGGGCACCAGTTATCCATTCAAACGCAAGGGAGAAATCCTTTACACCAGGCATTCCACTCCCGTTAGCGTCTGCCACAAGGAAAGCTGAGCAGCAAGCCGGTTTGTAAACTCAGTGGTGCGATGCAAATTTGAATGTTGTAATCATATTGTTTTATGGAACTACATTGCTCATATGATAATACATTATTACTATTGATGGTGGTGGCGGCGGCCCCGTGGCGTTGTGTAATACAATTAGCATTCTTCAATATGTCAAGAAATGATTAATTTGGGAATTACATCATAGAAGGAATTATGCAAACAAGAATAATAAATTATGTAATAAAAGCTGATAATTCGTACGTTCAAAGGCAAAATAAACAAGCTGTAAGCCTGACCGAATAAACAAATTCAGCAATAGCAATAAATTACAGTACGATAAAATATACTGGACTTGCCAGTATATTCAGTATACATACAATAAAGTTGATCTTTCTTCCCCTTCGTGTTTTTGTACTGATTCGCATGACAAGGTGAATAATGGAGCTGTAGATTAAATTTTTGTTAATGGTTTCACTTCTTATTACAAAATACTTTACACCATTGTATTATGTTGTAATAAAGTATGTTTCCTCCCAAACAGGGTTGAAACTAGTTGAGTTGTTGATGTGTTTTGACATACTGTCTATAATGGTAAACGAAAATTACCCAACAGAATCGCCACTGCGCTAAGAGGGATATGATGACGTCTGTACCTTGCTCTTTGCTCCTCTTTCAGTTGCTCCCATCACGATTATCTGCTGAGCAGGCAAGCACCCAACCGGTCTCTACGGTAGTTGGCAATAGCTCTTTTACACACTGTAAACTGTATGTCCATTATGACTCACCATTGGCGTTGCCTGGTCCTGAAACCTTGAAAATTGCGAAGGTGAAACCGATCAAAGAAAGTGATGGGGAGAAGAAATCGACAAGAAATTCTGGAAGATCGATTTAAATACTTTATATGCTGATGACCAGCAGTATTCGCTCGTACACAAGATAATTTACAGATGAAATTGTATATTTTGTTAAGTATAATAGGAAGAAAGTATTGTTTAGAAATATCACCACAAAAAAACGAAAGTAACAGCACTCAGATATACATCATACGTGAGAGTAAACATTGAATTAAATGGGAAAATAATAAATATCTCACCAGATTCAATTATTTATGACGTGCAGCTTTCTCACGGTAGAGAATGGTACTAATGATAAGAACCTTAAGTATAAGTTAATAGGAACTATCAAAAGGACACTGCTTAAGAAGATAAGTAAAGAAACAATTTTATAATTTTATGAAATTCTGGCGATTTGCTCAGAAAATTTCATATTCAACTTGCACCTCAGAATATGTATAATTTGAGAAATATGTTGAATACACCTTTGACCAACAAAACAGTTTATTTAAAAAAATCAGGTATTTATTAGATTCCATGTCAAGATTACCAAGCTTCATATATTGGTAGAACAAAAAGAAACTTAAAAATTCGTTTAAGTGAACATCACAGAAATGTAACATTAAAACGAATAGAACAACCAGTAGCGGCCAATGATTTTTTGAGCTGCAACCATGAAATAGGAGAAGAGATAAAGTTATTAAACCCATACAGATTGCTTCACAACTGGATATTTGGGAAAACATTTTCATCAAGAATATTTTGAGTTTTGAAATACCGCTTATAGACTACCTGATGCAGCTTATCCAATCAAATTACAAGAGAGAAGAAAGAAGATAGATAGGTTCCCAGTCTTCACCACAGATGGCAGTAATTTCAAGACAACTAGATTACAACTTTTACCAACAGAGGACAGAACAATAATTTACTGAAGTACTTCTTGGGGATCAGGGAAGTGAATGAGAAGTTAGTCGACCTGAGCTGAAGATGGTAGATACAGTCTACCGAAAGCGCTTCTTAGATAACACCTAGCGCAAATGTGATGGAAATTAAAATGTTACGACTCACTATAATTATAAGATGCCGTTCAGTTTTGTTGTGCGTATGATAACCGAGTGGTATGTGTCGTAATTTTACAACCTGAGCTCGAATCCTTGTCGTAAATGCTTTTTCAGTATTTAAATTTTAATTTGTTAACTATATGGAAATGCCGCATGTTTTCCATGCATAAGATACCGATTAATTGTAAGACGCTTATGCATAAAAACTCAAACAAATTATTCTTTCCGTTTTCGAAATAAGGGGCATATTAGTATTCTAAAGCTCATTCCTTAGGTTTCCAATATATGGAATTCTAAGGCCACCATATAGTGTCCAGTTCTAAAACATTTGACTAGCATTGTTCTCTTTGTATCTATAACCAAATGTGTAATGCAGCTACTTCTGCAAAGATTTAATCGGATTAAAATGAATTAGATATTAAAAAATAAACTTTTACTAAGAATAGTTTGTTCACCACTAATAAACGCTAGGGGTTAGAGAAAGTTATTTAATGTATCACATGAAATTTTTCATTTATGACTATAACATTTACTTATTTCTTATATACTTTGAAAACGAAAAGGAGAGTGTTTCAGTCTTTATGTGTGAGCATCAAATCAAATACGCCATAGAAGTTGGAAATTATAACCGCTCGGCTGTCAGTGCATGTTTCGTAAATGGGACTCAGTATGAAAGGTGACATTAGATCGAAGCTAAAGGCACGCGTCCTCAGACACCATTGTGAACCGGCCGCGGAAACGATTTGGACTTAAGACAAACTTATACGCTTCCAGTCTGCTCTTCTTTTTACTTTCTCTACTACGTATAGTAAGTAGGGGAATTATTGTATTCCACCCAAAAACTCGATACCGAGATTTCACCGGAAATACATGTTTTGAAACCCCCTGAATCCAAAAAAACATCTTTGGAAACATGTCCGTGTGTGTCTGTGAACAGCATAACTCAGAAACGATCAGTCGGATAAACACCAAACTTGGTATTAGGTTCAGTATCTTTCAGAGATGCGACACGAAGGTTTTTAAGAACATTTTTCAAGAATTTTAATTTTCTCAAAAATGGTTCTAACGATTTTAATTAAGATATCATATGTTTAAGATATTTTCATGACAAATTAAATGTATATCTCGAATTTTCTGGGAATGTCTCCAAAAGTATTGTCCATTGTGAACGACTTTTGCATAACTGGTAAACCATAAAAGATAGACAAAATTTTACTACACAAAAAATGTAGATCGCGTTAAAGTACACAATTTATTTCATATACATTTTTGTTGCTTACTGAATCATTTGTTATTTCGTTAAATTTTCCAATGGTTATACTTTTTCTCAAATGGAAATTCGTTATTCATTTTTTTTGCCCTGATAATGCAAAGAGAATGGAATACTCCACATAGCAACCAGCTCTTAAAATATTTGACTACAGCTTAAAGCCTAGCAATTCCCCTTGCATCTACAACAAAATTAGCAATAAGATTAATATCTCGATTAACATTTAGCAAATGGAGGAATAAGCGTTTGTAAAAATAGTTTGTACAAGAGTAGAGAAGATCATGTGAGTGTAACACATCAGATTTTTTCTGTTCCCTTTGGGAGTGTAACCTAGGCATAAAGGTAGTCGGGTTAAACCGTCAGATCACGGGCAACGCCGGTATTTCAGCTAGTAGAAAATTAAAGAAATGAATGCTGTGCCCACCTTCGTGAACCTACACTTCCATTACCGTCCAAGTAGTGGAAGTGTAGGTTGACCTAAAAAGCGATGGAGAGATCGGCTGTAACTCTGTGTAGCCGGAACGGATGTTAAGGTCTAACCGTGTAGATTACTATTATTATTATGATAAAATTCTGGGTTAGTAGTGGAACCACTGTAGCATTTCTTAAGGACTTGTGAAAATGGAAAACGGCCAAGGTGGCTGGTCCACGGGATTCGAATCCGTAACCTTCTAAATGCAAGCCTCAAAGCTTATCGCGAAGCAATTTTGCTCGATATACCTTAAACATGCTACGTATCCTCAAATTTGCAGCCCTTAATCTGTATATTTGGCTAATCTGGAAAAAACTGAAAATATTAGAATATAGGTTGTAGGGAAAATTATAGGCTGTTCACGCCTTCTCAACAGTGCCCCTGACTTTATTTTAAACCCCTTACTTCCCGAATGCATTCCTGTAAGGCGGTTATGACAGCCAGTAATATAATATGATAACGGGCTTCTGTTGCCTCTTTTTATTTTTGGTACTTTATCTGGCATTGCTGAAATATTATTTGTTTTTTTCAGCGGGATTCAGCCCCAACACACGCAGCTCATGTACAATTCATGAAGTGTTCCAAGACACAGCTATTATTTATAATGCGTGTTTCCTAACCCCTCTTGCCTTTTCCCGCGCGGTTTCTATCTTTAGAAAACCCCAAACTTTAAAAGCCAATGTATGCAGAACGAATCGCTAAAACCTAACTGCATTTAAAATGAACATCTGTTACGAGAGAAAGCACGAGTGACAGTGGCTTTCGTCAACAGGTGTCCAGAATGACTGCATTCATTTAGTTATATTCATTGACCAGGGATTATTAATCGTAATATGTGGGCTGTATCTCACTATAACATACCTCATTGCTATTACAATACCTACTACGTATAGTAATTAGCGGAATAATTGCATTCCAAACAAAAATTCGATATCGAGATTTCAGCGAGAATACATGTTTTGAGGCTTACTAAATCCAAAAGAGGCACCTCTATAAAAAAAAATCTGATGTGTTACATCCACATGACTTTCTCTACTCTTGTACATACTATTTTTAAAAACGCTTGTTCTCCATATGCTTCATGTTAATCTAGATATCGACAGGTTGATCGTATTGCTAATTTTCTTGTAAATACAAGGGGAATATGCTAGTATTTAAACGATAGTCAAATCTTTTAAGAGCTGGTTGCTACATGACGCACTCCATTCTCTTTGCATGTCCAGAACATAAAAAAAATGAATAACGAATTCCTATTTGAGAAAAAGTATAAGTATTGGAAAATTTAAGGGAATAACAAATGGTTCAGTCAACAACAAAAATGTATATGACATAAATTGTGTACTTTCACGCGATTTACATTTCTTTGTGTAGTAAAATTTTGTCTTATCTATTATGGTTTACGAGTTATGCAAAAGTCGTTCACAATGAAAAATACTTTTGGAGATATTCCCAGAATATTCAAGATATACATTTTATTTGTCATGAGAATATCTTAAACCTATGATATTTTAATCAAAATCGTGAGAGCCATTTTTGAGAAAATTAAAATTTTCGAAAAATTTTCCATGTAAAGGGAATTGGGGTGGGGGATTTTCTTGAAAACCTTCGTGTCGCATCTCTGGAAGATATTTAACCTAATTACAAAGTTTGGTGTGATGTTCGTTTCTGAGTTATGCTTTTCACAGACACACAGACACGCACATGGACATGTTTCCAAAAATGCTTTTTTTTGGATTCAGGGAGTCTCAAAGTATATATTTCCGGTGAAATCTCGATATCGAATTTTTGGGTGGAATACAATACTTCCCCTACTTACTATACGTAGTAGAGAAAGTAAAAAGGACGTGTGCGTGTCTTAAACAGCATAACTCAAGAACAAAACATCGGATAAATGTAGAACTTGGTATTTAGGTTCAGTATCTTTCAAGGATGCGACAAAAATTTTCAAGAAAATGTCGAAAATTTTGATTTCCTAAAAATGGCACTAACGGTTTTGATTAAAATATCGTATGTTTAAGATATTTTCATGGCAGATGAAATGCATATGTTGAATTTTTTGGGAATGTCCCCAAAAGACCTCGTCATTCTGAATGACTTTTGCTTAACTGATAAACTGTAAGAGAGAGACAAAATTTTACAACATAAAACATAGATCTCGTTAAAACGCTATTTGTCACTTTTTTGTCGAATGAACCATTTCCGGAATATTCCTTGTTATTTGTTTTAATGCTTGTACATTTAATACAATTATATACTATACTAAGTATACTATACTTTTGATACTGCCTTTTACCAACACATAATTTTTCTCAAATGGGAATTCGTTATTCTTCTTTTTAAATTTCTCTCTGCTTGAGACCTCCTGAATCCAACTAAAGCACTTTTAGAAAAAGGTCTGTGTGTATGTGTCTGTGAACAGCATAACTCAAAAACGAAATGTCGGATAAATACCACACCTGGCATTTACGTTCAGTATCTTTCAAGGATGCGACATGAAGATTTGGTAGGAAATCCCCAAATCCGGACTACCTTTACATGGAACATTTTGCAAATTTTTAATGTTTTAAAAAAGAGCTTTAACGTTTTGTATTAAAATATCATATATTTAAGATATTTCCTAACAAACAAAATGTATGTCTTGCATTTTCTGGAAATTTCCCCAAAGGCCCTCTTCTTTCTGAATGACTTTTGTAAAACGGATAAACCGTAAGAGATAGACAAAGTTTCTGTATACAAAAATGTTAAAACACATAATTCATGTCACACAATTTTTTTGTTTTGGAGTACACCATTTCCGAGACATTCCTTGGTATTTGATTGAATTTTCCAATACTTATACTTTTTTTTCAAATAGGAATTCCTTATTCGGTTTTTTTATGTTCTGAACATGCAAAGAGAATGGAATACTTCACATAGCAACCAGCTCTTAAAATATTTGACTATCGCTTAAAGCCTACCATATTCCCCTTGTACCTACAAGAAAATTAGCAATAAGATTAACATCTCGATTAACATGAAGTAGTTTGAGAATAAGAGTTTGTAAAAATAGTTTGTGCAAGAAAAGAGAAAGTCATGTGAGTGCAACGCATCAGATTTGTATTGTGTCAAATTAAAATGCGGTATAACTAATGATATCTACAAATAAAACAAAAGAGCATGACTTTTAGTGGGAATAATCCTGTTAGGGAGAAAATAATTCTAAATTATCTACCCATACCTAGGAGGTAGAGAAGGTATTACATTTCATACAAAAATTCGATATCGAGATGTAACTGGATTTTGGGACCTCTTGAATCCAAAATGAAGCATTTTTAGGAAATTGTCCTTCTGTCTTGTCTGTGTGCGTGCTTATGTGACCATCATATCTCAAAACACTAATGTGTTGCACTCACATGAATTTCTCTACTCACTCTTGTCTTGTAAACTATTCTTACAAACGCAGTTACAACGGAATGAGGGAATACAGTTTAAGCGATAATCAAATCTTTTAAGAACGGATCGCTGCGCAATGTCATTGAAATTCCGTTCTCACTTTTGCATGGCCGAGAGAGAGAGAGAGAGGGAGGAAGAGGAATAAGACTTCCCATTTGAGAAAAGTATAATAATTTTAAAATTAAAACCATTAATAAGCAAAGAACATAAATTGTGTTCTTTGACGAGACCTATATTTTTTGTGAACCAAGATTTTGTCTATCTCTTACGGTTTACCAGTTATGCAAAAGTCATTCCAACTGAATAGGTCTTCGTAGGCTATTCCCAGAAAATCGAAGATATACATTTCATTTATCATGAGAATATCCTAAACCCATGGTATTCCAATCAAAATCATTGAAGACATGTTTCGAGAAAATCAAAATATTCGAACAATTTTCCATGTAAAGTGTGATTTGAGCTGGTATCCTTAAAAGATGTTAAATTTAGGTACTAGGCTTCATTTTTAATGGACGTTCAGTATTTTATTTATGCTGTTCACAGGTACACTCATCCACGGATCTTTTTTCAAAAACCCTTTATTGGATTCAGAGTCCTCAAAACATATAGGGGAGAGGGGGCAGGTTGGTAAAAGGTTTGTTTTATTTTTGTATTTTTATTACAGAAACATTTAAACTAATCCTAACAGGTGTTCTAAAATTTCTGTTACCAGTATCTATTAATAGTTGCGTCATTATTTTACGACCACTTAAAGTTATAACCTTTCAAACCATTGGGTAGTAAGTCAACTTACCACACCTAGGAGCCACGTTGGCACAGTATGTGCGGTAAGTTGGCTACATGCTATGTACATGGAAAATATGTGTTTTAAGTAATTTATTAAAAACATATATCATGATCAAGTTATTAAGAAAACTTCAGATATATAATTAGAGATTCATCATTGTAAAAACACCCAACACAGGACAAGGCTTTTTAAACGCATCAACAGGTACTTAAACTAAGATATAACGTCCAAAGTTAATTAAACATTTAAATGGCAATAATAAAATAAAGCACTGTACACAAACTAATCAGAAATGTCCGAAAATCTATTTAAACATACAAATAGCCTGTTGCTATCATTGTGCCAACCTGGCACATTTTTTTTTTGCCAACTTGCCCCTGGTCTACTTGTTTTAATGGAAGTTCGATATAGCGATAGAAATTAAAATACTTAAAACACCAAGGAAGAAAGAAATTTAAAAGACTTTTAAACAATATATTTAGACACCATTTCATACTGAACATGTAACCAGAAAAAAATTCCCCGTGAAGTGAATATTTATTAACGTCACGAAAAAAACAACTTCATGGCTTCCTTCCACTACAATTTGTCGTGACAAACGCATTTGGCTACAATCTGTTGACTAAGGGCTGAAATAAGCGCTATATGCCAACCTGCCCCTGTAGCCATCCAGATCTCCTCTCCCGTACTTCCGGTGAATCTCAATGTTAAATTTTTAAACCGAACGCAATACTTTCCTTGCCTACTATACGTAGATAAAGTAAAAACTGAAACTCTGATATCTATCAAGCTTAAGTTTAGTGTCTTCCAAAAATACGATAAGAATACTTTCAAGAAAATCCCTCAACCCAGTTTATCCTTTACATGGCATATATTATGAAATGTTTGACTTTTCAAAATGACTATAGTGATTTTGATAATACTGTGGCTTAGTTCAATTTTCACTATCGCTTCACTTCTCTTTTTTTTCGCGTAGTGGTGTAGGTAATAAAACACGAAGCATCCGCTCCTTCCTTCCTCTTCAATCACTGAAGCGTCGAACAAAGGAGTCGTCTTTCTCTTCTTCTCTCGCTAGCTTTCAAACACAGGTCTCCTCTCTCCCTCGTTCTAGTACACAGAGAACTCGCTGAGTAAGAACATCTCCTTGATAATAACCTCACTCGTAGGACACGTTGATTAACCAGCACTTTGTCGCATTAACAACAAAAAGATATGAGTTTTATATTCACATAACTTCTCTATCTTCTATCGCTTATAAGTGACTATACAAATTATTCTTACGAAAGTCGATTCTTCCATCCTTCATTTTAATCAAAATAAACGTTTGCAGAAATAGCTGCATTGCAAATTTCGTTATAGATACAAAGTAATAGTGATAGTGCAACGTTTTAGAACTGGACGCTATATGCGGATCTTAAAATCCCATGCTGTTTCCATGTGAGTTTTAAGAATATCTACATTTTTTGTGTTGTACGTTTTTGTCTATCGCTTAACGCTTACCAGTTATAGAAGATTATAAAACATTCCTTCCGAATAAAGAGGACTTCATGGGCTATTCCCAGAAAATTCAAGTTATAAATTTTATTTGTAATGTAAAAATATTTACTATACGGTATTTTAAACAATATCGCTAAAGCCATTTTTAGAAAATAAATATGTTTCGAAAAATATTCCTTGTAGTTTGAGGTGGGGGAATTTTCTTAAAAATCTTCGTGTCGCACCTACGTACTAATCTTGATATTTATCCGACTCTTTGTGTAATGATTTTTATAGACACACACACACACACACACACATACACACGCGTTTCTAAAATGCTTTATTTGGATTCAGGGGGCCTTAAAACATGCATTTCCGGTGAAACGTATCGAATTTTTTGGCGGAATGCAATAGCTTCTCTATCTACTAGGTACGTGGCAGAGAAAACGACAAAAAGGTCTGGCAGCAAATTTGGTTCTCTTTATACCCGGTATTAGCTTTCTGCAACCTTCGTACGCTGTCGAGGGAAAGGGGAGGTAAGTTCTCTCAAGTTCGCTAACATTCTTGATTAGTCTTCTAGATTCTTCGCGAGTGCCTACTTGGCTCTCTCCCTCTCCAATAATGTGCCAGCTAGAGCTTACCAGACACGTCTGTTATCCACCTAAGTGGCAGGAGCTTCTTCCTCAAAATACCATATATTTTTGAGATATTCACGTGAAAAAATGTATATCTTAAGTTTCTGGGAATAGCCTGTGAAGTTATCTTCATCGGAAGGAATTTTGTATAATAAGCTATATATACGAGAAAAACTCTGGATTATAATGAAAGAACAAGGCGTTGAAAGGTCCGTATCGGGAAACAAAAATAGTTTTAAATTTTAGGATAGAGAAATCAGAAGAAATTCTAACTAATAAAGAGTTAGACAAGGGTGCCAATTGGAACCGACACTCTTTATTCTTTATGTTAATGACATGATCCAAAACTGGAAACACAAAATTGACTCAGAAAGCACCGGTCCGTGCCAAAATGTCCATAAATTACTGTTGAGCAACACTGTTTATACAAATGATAAACATAATATATTTGAATTATGACTTATTATAATCTCTCCGGCTAGCTAGTATGTTAGGTCGAGCACGTATCTCTTATAACATCGGCAAGTAAATTTAGATGACAGTGTTTAATATATATTGTTCAAGACCTACAAAAAATATGGGAGTAAGCTGTTGTGATTGCCGCGAAAATGACTAAGTCCATTTCTACACTTTAGAATATCGCTCGTACATAAAATTTAGTTCAATGTGGACCTCATGAGTTCCGCTTGCTATCTGTAATAGTTAAGTAGCCTTTCCTACATAATTCCAGGAGATTTGAATACACTTCACAGCGATCTACAACTTTCCATGTCTGAGCTTGCACTGTATTCTACTGAGTAGTTTATAGCGTAGCTTCACCAACTTACTTTAATATTTCAAACCTTTGGCTTACATGTCTCTGATTGGCTGTGTAAAATAATTCAAACCTACCTCCTAGCTTTAGCAATAGCTATTTCGAATATTACATGACTCTGTTACAGTTACTAAACCGCGTTCCCTGACACCCATCGCCTCTATTTTTTGTGGTCCTCACACATTTTTCCCCTAAGATATTAAATTTAATGTATTTGGTCTGGCTTTGGTCCTCAACAGCAAACTCCCTTGCAACAAACAGTTATAATATTTCTGTTAACTTAAATATAAACACTGCCAACTACTACATAAACAATAAAAATGCAAAAATATGAAATGACCTGTAAGTCATTGACACTGATAATTACTGCTTGGGTTGAGGCGTTATTTAATTAATGTATATGTGTGAAAGATCCTGCCTCAAGGCCTAAAAAATCCCAAGGAAATATTTTACTGTATGCTGAAGATGTTGTACTAATACAAGAAACACATGATTTACAACGTTCAATACATTACCTTAATGAAATTTTAAAAACTGTAGTGTTGAAATATCGAGAGAGAAGACAAAAGTAATGGCAAACGTGGGGGAAAATACCAAAAAGTTCGAAAATATTCGTTGATTAAAAAGTACTGGAACAAGTCCCCTACAATTATGGGCAGCAATGAGAAGGCTAAAGACATAGACAGAAAACGCGAGATTCCAAACAATTTGTGGAACAATACATAATACATAAGGAATAAAACAAGCCATGAAACAAGCATGAAATTTTATAACACTATGGCAATCCCTAAGTTACTTTATGGATGTGAAAGCTGCTACCTACAGAGAGGAAGATAAGTAGAATACAAAGTTGTGAAATGAAATTTTTGAGGAAAACTAAAGAGAAGATGGAATTAGGAAGGAAAAAATAAGAAAAGAATTAGAAATAGAAGCTATTAACTCAAGAATGAATAGGTATAGAATAAGATAGAACATGTTAGGAGGATGGAGGATACCACACTGTCAAAAATAGCTTTCCATTATGCCCCTAAAGGACGGAGAGACGTGCGAAGGCCGAGGAGGAGATACTGTGAAGACGGAACACAGAGCAGCCTAATCCATGAAGTGGAGAAGAAAGAGAAGAAGAAGTTGTATATAACCAGTAAACCATATGTGACAAACAAAAACGTCCTGCTCAGAAAAATTAGATTCTTTAAAGCATACACTTCATCTCGAATAACCTTTCTGTGGCATCAGCCGTTTCGAAAATATTCGTTAATAGTTTGAATTTTTCAATACTTTGTCGGAAAAGTTGTAGAATTTCAGATCCACTTTTTAAAATTTGAATGCCACTCCAGCCTCCTGTATCCCACCACGAAATATGTAGTAAAACAATTTCTGCGAAAGCAAATCAGACTAAGGAATTCAATGCCATAGACGGGATTTGAACCACGGAACTTATGGTTTCCGTACGGTTGCTCTAACCAACTCAGTTATCATGGCAACATGCCTGCATGGCATTAAATTTCCCAAACTATTCACATTTTTCCCGATTAACTACAAATATATATGAACTTTATTTTAATGGCGTCTTACAATGCCGTGTGTACCTTAACGGGAAAAATGCCAGTCAGTTGGGGCATTCGATGTCGTACTGGCATGTTGTTATGGTAGCTAAGTTGATTAGGGCAACCGGACAGAAACCGGAAGATCCGTAGTTCAGATTCCCGGCTATAGCACTGAATTCTTCAGTCGTCTGATTCTATCTTTGCAGTGTGAAGGAACAATTAGTTACAATTTCTGCAAAGTTGTTCTCAGTTAAGAGATTCTCCGGAGAATTTTCAAAATATTTTTCCTATTTTACCAAATTATTAAACTTCTTAGGATATATTCTGAAATAAATGTTAATAATCCATACTACAAGATTTTGGAGTTCTATAATTGTTATGCATAAAAATTTGATTTTTGAAAATGAAGTAAAAATGTTACTTCTATGTTTCTAAGTAAATAATTAAATGATACTCGTGTGCTTTGATATGTTGTGCATAAATGTAATTGAAACAACTCCAGGGATTGTTCTTTTTTGTCTTTCTTTTCAAAACAACATTTGGAGTGAAATAGTTTAAAATTTAAGGTTTGATAAATATCTGTTAATTACAACAGTATGCTAAAATTATGTAATTCTTCCTCTAATTAGTGTTTTAAAATATTACTTCTTGGAGTTGTTTATCAAATAGGTGAGCCAAATATACTGTAAAAATTATGACAGATTGGATAATGTCTAGTATAAAAAGGAGGGGCAAAGTAGATAGAAATAAAATTTTGAGAATTAGCATTCACTCCAACTACGCCCCTCGCGTGGCCTTAAGCAGGCATTAAAATGTCTTTAGTGCTATTACATTTAGAAGCAGAATTCAGTCAAAACTTTTCGGACATTCATTGAACATACACCAAGGTAACAATATCTAGTAACAAAGGTTTTGAGAAACATCTCAAAAATAAGTTTTTTTTACTCCTGAAAGCCAATTTAATATTAAGTAGACATAAAAATAAGCCTTTGTGAGAATATTATGTGGAAGAAATATAAATGTAGACGGTAATGTTAAAGAAAGACATACAAATATGAAATACATTTTTTTAGAATATTAATTACCATTTGAAACGGAATACAGCTATAATGGAATCTAGATCAGTGATCGAAATGCTCTTTAACGCCTTTATAAACTCCTCTTGCAAATATTGTTGTGTGGTGTATAGGACTGTGATCTCGCTTGTCACGCCGGAGACCAGTGTTTGATTCCAGACCGGATATTAAATGCCTTTTATGCTTAATCCACAAATTGAATTGCATAGCTATGAATTGAAATCTTAAATGTTTGACCATTTAGTTGAACCATTTTAAAGCATATTGGCATGTCAGTTTTATCTGTCACCGCTTAAGATATACTTTCAAATTAAAACTTGGAGAAAACGAGTTTAAAGTAACTAAAATCCTTGGAGAATGTAATATACCTACGGAGGTAACGACCTGTAGTAAATAAGATTGAAATTCGGAATAAAGTTCAGTTTGCTCAGGATTTTATTCTCCTTACCGCCATACCAAAAGTTTACCGAAATACAAATTTTGAGGCCCCCAGAATTCAAATAACCCATTTTTGAAAACATGTTTAGTATCATGTTGAGTTCAATATCTCCAAGGATGTCTACAAAGTTTTTCAAGAAAATTCCCCCACCCCAACTACCATTTACATAGAGCATTTTTCGAACATTTTGATTTTCTAAAGAATAGCTATAACGAGTTTGATTAAAATATAAAATCTGAAATATATTTACATGGCAAATAAAATGTATATATTTAGTTTTCTGGGAATAGATAGGAAGTCCTATTTCATTCGTGATGAATTTTGTATGGTTTTGTATAACTGGTAAATGTTAAGCGATTGACTACAACGTACCACACAGAAAATTTAGATCTTTTTAGAACACACAATTTATTTCAAATAAGTTTTTTTTGGCGTGATTCGTTTCTGAGTTACTCTTTATTAAAGGTTCGAATTATTCATTTCTGGGTCATTCTTTAAACTCCTTTCAACATCCATTTGTTTCTCGCGATTTTATTGAAACAGTATGGAATTTTAAAGCCAGCGTATTGCGTCCAGTTCAATATTTTACTGTCGTAATTCTCTTTGTATCTATAAGGAAGTATGTAATGTAGATATCTATACAAAGGCTTATTTGGATTAAACTGTAGTAGATAGAAAAAAATAATTTACTAAGAACAGTTTATATACCCACTAATAAACATAGAGGGTAGAGAAGATCATGTGAATGCATCACTGAGATTTTTTCACTTCTCATCAGAATAACGCTACTGAGAGCTACAACAGCAGTTGCAGTAAATCATCATTAGATATTCCAAAGTAGTAAAGTGTCGCTTGAAATGTCAAAGGTTGTACAAAGTAAGCACAGAAGCTGCAAATGGAAGAATGTCATACAAACAAAGGATTTTAATTAGTTTCGCCTGCAGCTTCTTTTGCTGCATTTCAGAGTAGTGCTGCTTACGCAGAACGGGCCAGAGAACGGGTTGTAAATTTACGAGGCTATTATCTTTCCAAATAATTAAAGTCAATTAAAATTCCGTATATCTACATTTACAATGAACAGAACAACGTCGTTTGCTTTTAACTGGTGTTTATCTGTCATGTAGTATTTATTAGATTCACGCTTACTCTTGGAATACTTTATATGGAAAATATGTTGAAATCCCAGCTATTACTTTTAACACTACATAACTAGAAAGTAAGTTTAACGACAGCAGCTGCCGTGTGTCCATAAATCAGTTGGAAATGAGTATAACTATTTATTTAAGCTTAAGTCTGGGGATCAAACGGAACAGTCAATTTTGAGCAAAATAAAGCTACATTTCTCGATGATAGAGGCTTTTTAATTACATGCTATCATGGTAGAAAGCTGATTCCTACATTTAGTGCTGGTAACTTAACCTTCGTACGTGTTTAGGCATTTTCTGCACGTATTTGCATGAACTATATAAAATCCATTAATATAGTTATTTTATTTACAATACTCTACTTCGTCCAGTATTTACAATACTTTCTTATTCTAAATGATTTACTTATTGTGTATCACTATATACTTTGATACACATATTTGTGGGATTAAATTTAAAGTTATTTAGGGTGTGCAAAAAACGCACTTTTTAATTTTTCGAAAGATTTACCTGACTCCTCCTCGTCCTCTCTGCATGTCGGTGGCAGCCAACATGAGCTTGACACTCTTTTCGAGGCTGTAGGATCGTGAAGAATACGTTCCTTGTAGATGTAGATTATCGAAGGATTGCCATGAGTAGTCCTTATTTTCCACCATTGCCTCTCTTAAGAGGTTTGCTCCTGTACCCCTTCAAGCGAAATCTTTTTCTTGCATTGCGCAATTGTTTTTGTCTGTCAATATCCTGAAGATCGTTCTCAATCTTTCTGCATACTCCTTCTGTTTCCCAGACTCTACAAAACTGCAGCCAATTCCTATTGTTTCCAAAATTTCTTTAATTTTGGATATTTGTCATTTATTACTCATATAAAAATGGGTGTTTTATATTTTAGTTCGGCTGCGATTCCAGGAATGGCACCTCAATATCTGGGCACTCTCGATACTTGCGGTATCGAAGCATATGTAATACTTTGAGATAAACATTCTTAAATGTTTGAGTTTTGTGTTATTGAAAGTTGTTTGCTTAACTTCATACCAGATAAGGAATGAAAGCAGTCGAGACTTCACGTTATTGTCTCGCACGTGTCCCCAAAGAGTTGCTGGACTACAGTTTTTGATAGGCCTTGACTGTTTTTCTTATGGGTGAATGATGCAATATTCCATAGATTCTTATGTGTAATTGAAAACATGCAAAACAATGGGAGAAAGAGTAGAGGTACTCGTGTAACATGCAGCGTTAACTGAGATGTGAATAAAGCTCATTTAGTGGGGCAGCAAATCAGTTTCTGCAATAGCCTAGTTTGGTGACTCACCCACTTTACCTACTCCGGTGACCAAAATCTCTGAGTCCATCAGACGCATATCAGAACTTAAGACGTGAGAAAATACAGCGCATGGTAATATCTGTTCTTTCTAGAATGCTCATGTTCTTTAACAAACTCTTTGTTTCCTGTGCATTTCATATAATTCCCCCTTGAGTTTTGTTCAAATTTTTAAGTGTGTCTGATATACCTTTGTATTAAACATTCACATGTTAATATATGTGGGTAGGTTGTACAGAGGCTTAATCACAAACTTACTATGTTTCCGAGTGTTATATAGCTAATTCCTTATTACCAGATGAAATATATATACACACTACGTGATCAAAAGTATCCGGACACCTGGCTGAAAATAACGTACAAGTTCGTGGTGCCCTCCATCGGTAATGCTGGCAGTCAATATGGTGTTGGCCCACCCTTAGCCTTGATGACAGCGTTCACTCTCGCAGGCATAATTTCAATCGGGTGCTGGAAGGTTTCTTGGGGAATGGCAGCCCATTCTTCAAGGAGTGAGGAAGTGAGGAGAGGTATCGATGTAGGTCGGTGAGGCCTGGCACGAAGTCGGCGTTCCAAAACATCCCAAAGGTTTTCTACAGGATTCAGGTCAGGACTCTGTGCAGGCCAGTCCATTACAGGGATGATATTGTCGTGTAGCTACTCCGCCACAGCCCGTGCAGTATGAACAGGTGCTCGATCGTGTTGAAAGATGCAACCGCCATCCCCGAATTGCTCTTGAACAGTGGGAAGCAAGAAGGTGCTTAAAATATCAATGTAGGTCTGCGCTGTGACACGCAAAACAACAAGGGGTGCAAGCCCCCCCAGGAAAAACACGACCACACCATAACATCACCACCTCCAAATTTCACTGTAGTGACACACACTGGCAGATGACGTTTACTGGGCATTCGCCATACCCACACCCTGCCATCGGATCGCCACATTGTGTACCGTGATTCGTCACTCCACACAACGTTTTGCCACTGTTCAATCGTGTAATGTTGACGCTCTTTATACCAAGCGAGGCGTCGATTGGCAATTTCCTGCGTGATGTGTGGCTTATGAGCAGCCGTTCGACCATGGAATCCAAGATTTCTCATCTCACGCCTAACTTGGAGTGGATCCTTATGCAATTTTGAATTTCTGTGTGATGGTCTCCATAGCCTATTACTCTTTTCAATCCTGTTCAAATGTCGGCGCTCTCTGTCAGTCAACAGACGAGGTTGGCCTGTACACTTTTGTGCTATACATGTCCCTTCACGTTTCCACTACACTATCACATCAGAAACAGTGGACCTGGGGATGTTTAAGAGTGTGGAAATCTCGCGCACAGACTTTCGGACACAAGTGACACCCAATCACTTGACCACGTTCGAAGTCCGCGAGTTCCACGGAGCGTCCCATTCTGCTGTTTCACGATGTCTAATGACTACTGAGGTCACGGATAATGAGTACCAGGCAGTATGTGGCAGCACAATGCACCTAAGATGAAAAACGTATGTTTGGGGGATGTCCGGATACTTTTGATCACATAGTGTATATATGTGTTCTATAGTAGTTGTGATTAGGGGTAGCATGGTGTAAACACACATTATTTTCAGTTGCTTGAGTTTCATATAAAAGACATATAAGTTTATAGCTTTAAGATTGTATAATAACGAAGAATTGTTCACATAATTCAGTGAACAAGCTATTGCCTTAACAGATTTTAACAAAGTGAGTATCGAGTATCGTCGTTCAAAAATGAATATCGCTATCGAGTACCGAGAAATAGTGGTACCATCCCACAAATAGGCAATTCAATAACATTTGAAGGTAATACGTTGTTGTGGATCATTGAATTATTTATCATTAATTAATCCATGTAATTATTTATTTGTAAATAATTCGCTCGTTTACTGTAAATTATTGCAATTTGTGCAACATCAGTAAGGATCACTTCTGAGTTACGAATTGCTCAGCTGCTACTTTGTGCCAAAGTACCCTGTGGGAGGCTGTAGAACAAGTTTCTCGACTGGGCTAAGGAAGATCAAGCAGGGTACTAATCCAGATGGCCCCAGAGTTATGCCTTGCAAGTGATATGGTAGTTGATCCTCGTTTCTTTGAAGCTAATGGAAACTAGTTCACATCTCAAAAGCTTCAAATACTGAACTGTAACTTCCTAGATAAAGAGGCTGGTCATTGTTATTCCAGTAAGACGTAACTTCTTCTCTATGTTTTGACAGAAGCAAGTTGAATTGGTGATTTGGGTAGTGCCATGGGCACAACTGGTGAACCAGACTTTGGGGGGCCAAGAGATGAAATTTGCGTAATGAGACGTAGTATAAAATACGTTAAAATAATTGTTTATTTTAAAAGTGTTAAATCGGACTTTTAGAATAAGATCAACTCTAAGATCAAAATAAATTCACTTCTAATATGTGCTGTCACATACTATTCTTTAAACAACCCTGAAAATCAAATATCCAGCTGAAACTTGTGCAAAAAAGCAATAGACATGCGCAATGGTGAGTTCTAGTCTATTGTTTTATGATCTTCATAGGACTACTATCGACAATTGAGGAAGGTTAATTTTATTTACGTTGTTTGCCCCACGTTTTGTGCATCAATTTGAAGGAGTTAGTTGCTTCCTCAGGTTTGGAAGCCAATTTGAAGAAGGAGAATTTTAGGAGTTGAATTGAATTTCGACTGTTGGGAAGCCGAACTTGAAGTAGTTGCAACCGTACGTATGGTACCGGTAGCCTTCGCCCCAAGTTTAAAAATATTAACTTTGTATTTATACTGTTTCTTTAAATATTATATATTTATGTTTCCTTCGGCTGCGTCAATATTAATATGTAGAGACATGAATATCTTAACAAGGCGTGGTGCGACTAAAGAATGTAGGCTTACACAGATTATAATTTATACTTCACTCCATTTTTAATTCTTTAAACGATTAAAATAATATTTCACTGATATAGAGAGAGCTGAGAGATTTTTTTATTAACTAACAGAATTTTTTTAACACGTAAACTATTTTTTCTCACACTGGATACATATTAAACTTCTGGAGGACGTGTCTCGCGTCCGGTTAGTAACGCTGTCTGCTGGCAACCGACTTCTGAATTTGTACAATTTGCCCTATTTCAGTTTCTGATTGGCTAATCCTACACCAATAGAATACTTTCATTTAACTTAAGCGTTTTTCTGTTTTGGATTGGCTATTTATAAACTGTCTCAAAATTTACATTATTTTTGCTTCAATAATGACTAGTAGCATTATTAAACTTTCTTACTCATTGCCTCAAGATTACCTCATTGTTACCTCATTGTTAACAACTTTTAACCCATTATTCTCACAGCTCCTACATTATTAAATTACGCAATACATTAACATAATATTATTGAACATGTACATAATAATATAAACATTAACACAATGACACATACATTTTAAGGCGGGCTGTTATTATATTTTATATTATATAATTTTACTAAAATCATTACGTGTTAAAAATACTGCCTCACAATATGATCACTTACACAATCATAAACAGTGTATAACATGAAGGAAGCTGTGGGAAAAATAAAGTAACAGATTAATTTTAAGAATAATGTTATTAATAAAGTTATATGTTATTTATTTAACATTTTTATTATTAATAATGAAATTATTATTATTAGTGAAATTGTGATGTTGACTGTGCAACAGATACATTTGTAATACTAATTCCTTGTGCAGAAGAAGTTGCATTAGTATTATATTACACTAATGGATTCCAGACCTTGTTTAATATGCATATAATTTCCATTGCAAGAAACAAGGATGATAACAATGAAGTGTTGTAGGAATTTTATTCCACTTATTGTTATAATGTTGAATTTGTAGAATGAGTGGCTAGTATTACAAGCTCTATTTTTGTGCTAGCTGTCTATAAAGCACTTTTCAGGCACGTTTTAGGAAATAAAATATTATTTTAAGAAATTAACACGTCATGACAGGATAAACGCAAATTGTGCTAGAAACTTAACTTTTCTAATTTTTTATTTCGTGCATTATACGTTTGAAAACAAATTCCTGGGGTGTTTTGTTTATTTTCCACCTCTGTGACACCGGCAATAACCGGAGGCGACGCCTAGCACATCGACCCCAAATAGATCTTTGGCGCATATAGCCTCGAAAGGAACGGCAGGAGACGTATAGGCTGCAGAACAGGCCGGCGCAAAGCGAGAGACGCGCATCTAGTTCCAGGCCTGACCACAGCCACAACAGGGTCGCTCGGAGACATCCCTCAAGTGAGTCCAGGGAAACAAGACCCAGCAGGGGAGGCTGGACAGGCCTCCCTCTAGCAGGGCCTAGAAGATGTTCCAATTCGCAAGCTCCTACGCCATCTGTCAGGCATGGACCGAATCACAGCCTCGAAGTCAACCTGAAACATGAAAAGAGGAAATGGGGAAGAAGATATGCCTGGGTGAATACACCATTCCAACCAAGCAAAACCACGAAAATCCCATGGTTAGAGGTGTCGGCCATCGGTAATCGAAACCGGGACCTCCCGAATGGGAACCTCGCACTTTACGGCGGAGCCATCTCGCTCGGTGTTTACATTAAGTTCATTAAAACATTTAAATACCTGGCTATACACAAGCCGTATTTTTATTTAAGTGTATTTATATTGCTATATTGCTCATTTTCACAGTATATTGTAAATTCTTTGAAGTATTAGAAATGGTTTATTAAAGTGAACCCACAATTCATTGCTTAGAATGCAATTAAGTTACAAACCTGGTGTGTTGCACTCACATGACTTTCTCTACTCTTGTAAAACTGTTTTTACAAACGTTTATTCCCCATCTACTCATATTAATAAACATTCGCAGAAACTGCATGTCCAGAACATAAAAAAACAAAAAAACAAAAACAAACAATAACGAATTCCCGTTTGAGAGAAAGTACAAGTATTGGAAAATTAAAAAAAATAACAAGGAATATCTCAGAAATAGTTCACTACACAAAAATGTATATGACATAAATTGTGTGTATAACGAGATCTACATTTGTATGTAGTAAAATGATGTCTATCTCTCACGCTTACCAGTTACGCAAAAGTCATTGGAAATGAAGAGGACTTTGGGGATACTCACAGAAAATTCAAGATATACATTTCATTTGCAATCAAAATATATTAAATATATGACATTTTAATCAAAATTGTTACAGCCATTTATGAGAAAATCGAAATTTTCGAAAAATATTCCTGTAAAGGGTAGTCTGGAGTGGGGGAATATTGTTGAAAGTATTGGTTTCGCATCTTTGGAAAATACTGAACCCAAATACAAGTTTGGTATTTATCTGGCTTTTCATTTTTGGGTAATGCTGTTTGCTTGGACTGAAGCACACGTGGAACATGTTTTTAAAATGGTTTATTTGGATTCAGGGGCCAAACATATATTTCCGGTGAAATCTAACGTAGTAGAGAAAGTAAAATGTGAGTATAGTAATGCACTCCGAAAATGTACAAAACAGGTCTCTTACTGTGTGTCAAGTATGGATTAATTAAGCTATATGGTCAAAATATTCCACTATTACACAACAGCTGTTGGCCAAAATCATAGATTATCTTACAACTTTCAAAAACTAATCTGTGTTGTTTACAGTTATATATTACAAGGAGGAAACAGCTCAATTGAACCGGAGCCTTTCCTCCGTAACGCCCACATGAACCGAGGACAGTCACTCCTCAGGACGTATGGCATACTCTGCCATAACTAGGGGCAGAGAACCAGGGTGGGTGATCAGCCACACGCCCGGTATGAGCGTGAGGAAGTGGATGACAGGTGAATGATAGGAAAGGTGATGATGGATCACCGGTGGAATGAAATACGCGGGGAAACTGGAGAAAACCCGCCCAGACGCCGCTTTGTCGTTCATAATGACCATATGTGGGCCCCTGGGGTTGAACCGCCTTGGTGAGAGGCGAACGTTCTAAACACTCAGCACGGCGCCGCCTATTTACAGTTATATAGTACTACGAAAATGCTTCTACCCGTACAATGCCGAGTAAGACAGTTATATGACATACTCGCAAGAGATGTCGTCCTCCGTGGTACTATGCTAGCCTCTAGTTCCCGAGGCCGCGAGTCCAAACCGGACGGAGGCGAAGGTTTTTTTTCGGCTGTAAAAATTCTTAGTATGCCTTCCTTCAGAAGTGAAGTAAAGCCGGTGGCCCGTACCGTGTATTTACGGTACGTAAAGGAAGCCTGATAAAGAAACCTATGAGTAACATTTCCATTCTTTCATGCCCAATATAGAATGGAACGCTAAGAACCATAGTATTTAAACAGCGTCCATAAATAAAACCCAATTTAACTTTTTCTCGCAATAAATTACTTAGTTACTTCAAATAACGTTATATCTACACTTACCATTTTTTCTCAAGTTATTTTCACTATTTGACTTTAACACGTTCAGAGAAATACATACTACATTGTCACAGTTTTCAATGGCTAGTGTTATCTTGTTTGTTAGGCGCTTATTGTTTAATTATTTCTAAATTTTTGTTCTTTGTCCTCCGGCTAGCTATTATAACTCAGTCGAGCACGTGTCTCTAAGCAAGGTGTGTAAATGGAAAGGAATTGTTGCTAAAAGATAACACTAATAAAAACATTTGAATCTAAACTTTTATTGCTATCACACTTAATTAATAATTGACATATTTAATCTTCATACACGCCTGACTGAAACTGTGATATTTCCGAATGTAACTACAGTCGTTTTAGTTGCCGCGCACCAATTACTTTGCGTACTTTACATTTTTGTGACTATCTCTGCGACGTGCTCCTCGTGAGAGATTCTTCAGTACTGTGCGACACTTCCTTATGGCTCGAGAATATATACTCCTTCACCTCGAATTGCCTAAACAGTATAATATAGCTCCTATTGGTTACCAAATTGCACCCACTTTAGCGTCTGTTTTGGTCGGTCAATCACTACTACTAACATATATGCTCTAGGGAAGATATTCCCTCCATTTCTAAAAAAAGACACGCTACCCTGACGTCATATGTTTATCTATTCTTAGTGATAAACAACTCACCCCGTCGGTTTATTGTTACCCACTTCTGTTGTCAGTTTCAGTTAGGCCGTGCAAACTTATTTCCTAACAATACTTACGCCTAAAAAATATTTAAAATCCTGTACATACAATAATATCAATTTACACTACAATCAATCTGGCATTCACAGCATGTTATGATATAAAATATTGTCTCAACATAAGGTTCTACACTGCGCCCGTTATATTGAAGTGTCACGAGCCGCGATATGAGATGCTCCGTGCACTGTCTATTACACTGTGAGGTTTTCCCTTCTAAAACTCACGCGTTAATTACCCATGGGTGACAGTAACATGCACTACAATGACCGCTCACCTTGTTATAAGTTATGTTGCCAGTGGTATCAATCAACTTTGAGACATTATTGGCATTCATCGTCATCATGAGGTTGTAATTCATGAATCATTAACTCTGTAGGGTTTCAATTTTAACATTTTAGCAGTTCCATGAACAGAGGGTTTTTAAACACCCAACTTCTTATTTTGAGAACGTTGGAATTATGCACCAATTTCATTGATTTCTTACTTTGTTACAGCATATTTTCTTTATTGCTAAACTTATTAACCAGGCATCTAAAAGTTGTTCCACCTGCTACTGGAATACCAAGAAGTTCATCCTGAAAATTTCTACACACCTGTCTACAGGATTCTGTTACTACTATATATCCTACTCAAATTTCTTTGTTCAAGCATGTTCTTTTTTGAGATGCATAAAGGACAAGCTTTACAGCTCGAACAGAAGGCAGAAACTGACACAGTGTGCTAGTGGGATATACCGAGGACACTGCAGTAATAGCAAGCTATGCATATATGTGACCTGTGGCATCATCTGTGGTATTAGTGAACCAGGCTTAGAACTGGACTTGATGCAAACAAATATGCTTGCATCCCCCCCCGCGTTAGCCTCATGTTCAAATTAACTGTGAAGAACAAATGCCAGGTGGACTGATGTATGAGTTTTTAATGTAATATACCTGTAATAATAATAATAATAATAATAATAATAATAATAATAATAATAATAATAATAATAATAATAATAATAATAATAAGATTTCTCTTCAGGAAAAGGTGTAACATCTGTAACTCAATCACAGATCTTTGTTAATCACATTCATTTTATTTCTCTTTACAAACCTAAATCGATTTTCTAGTCATAATTTGTGAAAGGATCCCTTAAACGAAGCCAATGTAGGATCATTATTGACAGAAGACCTTTTCTAACCTTAGCGGATCGTTACCAAATAAAATTCCGTGTACTTTTCTATGAATAGAACATTTGGTGGAGTCGTCTGCTTTTTATAATCCCTACTTAAACCTATGCCTTTTATTCCTTGGTGTTCGCAATGCTCCCATTTCCTTCAGTTCATTACGCGCACATGTAGCACTCCACTTGGAAACACCGGTATAATCAGCAGTTTAACGATATAAATTCAGATGACAGTTGCATTCTTTTTCGACATAATTCGTTTCTCGCCGCTTTTAATGTCTTTTCCTTTAGAATGCTTCGCTATTTCACCTTTCTTGTCACTTACCAAGCTCTTGCAGAGGCAACCGTTTTTATCGCCTTACTGGCTACTCATCATTATCGTATTAATGCAAAGGAGGGGTTCCCTGTTCTAGCACCAGTGAACATCACATAGGATTAAAGGGAAGCTACGTTTTCTTTTGTTTTTGCTATTCATATTATTTACTATTTCTTATTAAAAGTTTCAAAATATGTTGGAGTAATACATATTAAAAACCTATAGCTATTAGCGGATGTTTGAGGTACAGAGTGGTCGCTGTATAGTGGTGCCACAATTCCCATGTATGCATGCTCCGCCTGCACTGCAGTGGACTTGTGCATCTCAAACGTGGAAGTTGTGTGTTGTGCGCCATTTGCATAAGAATATTATTATTATTACTCTATTTATTTTACGTCGTTTTAACTCCTTGGTCATATCGCGACGGATCTGCTAGTGGGTAACTCTTAGAACGACATGTGATGGACAGTTAGCTTTCTAGGTCTCATCCTGTAAACACCCGCTCCGTCACGTGTTACAGAGACCGCTACCGGATATTCTGCTTTGTGCCGTGCAGAATGCGTTAGGTGCCGTCCAGTCCAACAGTCATGTAGAAAGGCTGTTAGCCTTCTAGGTCTCATCCCTGTAACCATCTGCTTCGGCAGACGGCATTAGGGTACCGTCCAGTCTAACCACCGCTTTCACACAGAAAGGCGGACAGTTAGCCTTCTAGGTCTCATCCCTGAAAATATCATCTTGCTTCGCCCCGTGCCCACAGAGACCCCAGCGCATGGCAGCCGGACCTACTTCGTGCAGTGCAGATGGCGTTAGTATGCGTCAAGTCTAACTGCTTACATTGTCTATGGAATAGACGGTACAGCATTCGCTAATACCATTTATTTTTCATTTTACTGTTATTTTAGACTTAACATGGAACTTTGGGTCGTGGGATTAAATATTCAATCCGATATTTACCTTGGCGACTGAGGAAAATCACGAAAAAATCTCAGGCAGGTCAGCCCACGGGATTTGAACCCGGGACCTCTCGAATGCGGACCACAGACATTTCCGCCTGAGCCATTCCGCTCGGTTCTTCTTGTCATTGTTGCTGTTCTTGTCTTGTTATTAGTTCACTGAAATGCCTGCTGACAAATCCACTTAGAACAACACATTTTTATGTATGGTACATACGTAAAAATCTTATCATGTCGACAAGTGTGTATACTATTTCAGGAGACATTTACTGGTATTCCAGTTCCAGGTAGAGACCTAAGAAGCAAAAACCAAAAGCTCCAACGAAGCAAAAATTTGACAAAACTGGTGCATCATTCGAACGCACCATTACAAACGGACACCAATCATGACAAGGATAGTATTCATTATAGTGTATGCAGCTATCACTCGTGATTAAGTAACGCGGGAGATTTAGAACGGAAAACTCTCCAGTATAATTTTGTGCGAAGCACACATACGTGCGATCCGCGATCCTGCATATAGTGAACGGTCTGTATTACATACTCTACGTGATCAAAAATATCCCGACACCTGGCTGAAAATGACACACAAGTTCGTGGTGCCCTCCATCGGTAATGCTGGAAGTCAATGTGGTGTTGGCCCACCCTTAGCCTTGATGACAGCGTTCACTCTCGCAGGCATACTTTTAATCAGGTGCTGGAAGGTTTTCTTGAGGAATGGCAGCCATTCTTCACGGAGTGAGGAACCGAGGAGAGATATCGATGTAGGTCGGTTAGGCCTGACACGAAGTCCCATCCCAAAGGTGTTGTATAGGATTCAAGTCAGGACTCTGTGCATGCCAGTCCATTACGTGGATGTTATTGTCGTGTAACCACTCCGCCACAGCCCGTGCAGTATGAACAGGTGCTCGATCGTGTTGAAAGATGCAATCACCATCCCCGGATTTCCCTTTCAAAGGCGGAAACAAGAAGGTGCTTAAAATATCGATGTAAATATGCGCTGTGATCGTGCCACGCAAAATAACAAGGTGTGCAAGCCCGCTCCAGGAAAAACACGACCACACCACAACACCACCATCTTCGAATTTCACTGTTGGCACTACACACGCTGGCAGACAACGTTCACCGGGCATTCACCTTACCCACACCCTGCCATCGGATCGCCACATTGTGTACCGTAATTCGTCACTCCACACAACGTTTTGCTACTGTTCAATCGTGTAATGATGACGCTCGACGTCGCTTGGCATTTTCCTGCGCGATATGTGGCTTATGAGCAGCCGCTCTACCATGAAATCCAAGGTTTCTCACCTCACGCCTAACTGTCATAGTACTTGGAGTGGATCCTGATGCAGTTTGGAATTCCTGTGTGATGGTCTGGATATATGTCTGCCTATTACACTTTATGACCCTCCTCAAATGTCTGCGGTCTCTGTCAGTCAACAGTCGAGGTCGGCCTGTACGCTGTTTTGTTCTATATGTCCCTTCAGGTTTCCACTTCACTATCACAGAAACAGTGAACGTAGGGATGTTTTGAGTGTGGAAATCTCGCATACAGACTTCTGACACAAGTGACACCCAATCACCTGACCACGTTTGAAGTCCGTGAGTTCCACGGAGCGTCCCATTCTGCTGTTTCACGATGTGTTTTGACTACTGAGTTCGCGGATAATGAGTACCAGGCAGTAGGTGGCGGCACAATGCACCTAAGATAAAAAACGTATGTTTGTGAGGTTTCCAGATACTTTTGATCACATAGTATATTATGGTGTGCATTGGTTTCACGCGTATCGCAGTTCAGCTAATACGTCATGTGTTTACATCAAGTTGGGTTCTATGAGTGGAGCGAATAGAAACGAGAAAACGTATTTGTGCTTTCTGACGTTTCTGTTATTTCTAGAATCCCCTGGTCTTCAGAATTGTTTTGTTTCTGAGTAGCAAATGACTTGTGCTGTACTCTTTCATATCCGGTTCGATTTTTTGCGCTGTTGCCAGCACTGCTGTTTTCCAGTGTAAAGACATTAAGCCGTTTATCGTAGCTAATAAGCACGACTTGCGGTTTAACGGGAGTGTTCCACTTCTAATGCAGTCTGTGTGGGCGACGCATTAGAATCTGCAAACCTTTCCTAGTGATGATGGTATTAAACCCCCGCCTCCCGATCTGAAGAGCAACCCACTTTTTCCCTCTTATTTGTTAAAAAATAAGTTTGGAGCAGTACATGGTTTTCCTTTTCGAGTGGAATAAAATAGAGAAAGAAAACTTCAATTTCAGACCTCTTTTTTAATGCAGTAGACACCATTAATGCTATAAAGTATTTTTTTAAAGCCTGCAGAAAATCCTTGGAGTAGTGATATTAACTTAACTCCTCAGTTTTATTGTTTGGAAGTCAGTTTAAGAATACGAGTGTCTGAATTTCAAAGGAAACCTGGAAATAAGTTTATCACTTCAAATCTCCCAAATTAGTTCGTTTTATAACTGCAGTTAGCACCTTTTGGTTTTGCTTTGCAAAATGGAGAGACGTGAACCTTTGTTAAAAGTA
The DNA here is from genome assembly GCA_030765065.1 of Deroplatys truncata. NCBI lineage: Eukaryota > Metazoa > Arthropoda > Insecta > Mantodea > Mantidae > Deroplatys > Deroplatys truncata. Next base: position 166,107,365 of record CM060980.1, read on the forward strand.
ATGAGTAAAGTTTAATTCAGAAAGGAAGCAGTACATAGTAGTTTCAGCATTCTTTCAGATATATGAGGCCCTTTTTTAAGTCCTTAAATACCTAAGACAGGGCGGCGCCGTGGCCGAGTTAGACCGCTCGCCTCCCACCGAGGCGGCCCGGGTTCAATCCCAGGGACCTGCATGTGGGATTTGTGGTGGACGAAGCGGCGTCTGGGCGGGTTTTCTTAGGGTTCTCCGGTTTCCCCCGCCGTTCATTCCACCAACTGCTCCATCATCACCTTTCCTTTCATCCATTTCACCAACATTTCGTTTCATCTACTTCCTTCATCCCATACCAGGCATCGGGCTGATCACCCATCCTGGATGCTCTGTCTGATCCATGAGTGTCTGCTCCTCGACGGGCCTCTGACCCCAGGCACCCGCTTGTAAGTCCTGGGGGGTGTAAGTCCTACATAAGAGGAGGGTAAACAGATAATGAATGAATGAATGATGAAATACCTAAGACAGAGGAACTCCTCAATTCGAACAAAAAATTCGAAATCTAGATTTCAACGGAAGCGCGCGCGCACACACACACACACACACACACACACAAAAGGACTTTCTTCTAAACATTTTATTCTTTATTCAGATAACCATAAAACATATATATCCTGTAAAATCCCAATATCCACGTTGTGGCGCTGCTGTGGATCTCGGTTATGGCGTAGAAGGCGCCAACCGACCAACCAACCAACTGTGACCGGTTGAAAAGATAATGGGTAGTAGGAGCGCTCTCCACTGACATACATTCCAAAGCGTTATCAAGAGATAAACGGATTCTTCTGCAAAACTCTTTTGCTCATTTTTTTATTTTTTTATTTTTACTTACTCTACGTATAGTAGGTACGTAGGGGAAGTGTTGTATTCACTCAAAAACTCGATACCGAGATTTTACCGGAAATATATGTTTTGAGACCCCCTGAATCCAAATATAGCATTTTTGGAAATATGTCCGCGTGTGTCTGTGTGCCTGTGAACAGCATATCTTAGAAAGAAACAGTCGGATAAACACCAAACTTGGTATTTAGGTTCAGTATCTTCCAGAGATGCGACACGAAGGTTTTCAAGAAAATCCCCCACACACCAGATTACCCTTTACATGGAACATTTTTCGAAAATTTTAAGTTTCTCAAAAATGGCTCTAACGATTTTGATTAAAATATCATATGTTTAAGATATTTTCATTACAAATGAAATGTATTTCTCGAATTTTCTGGGAATATCTCCAAAAGTATTCCTAATTGTGAACGACTTTTGCATAACTGGTAAACTATAAGAGATGGACAAAATTTTACTACACAAAAAATGTAGATCGCTTTAAAATACATAATTTATGTCATATATATTTTTTTTTGTTGAGTGAACCATTGGGAATTCGTTATTCATTTTTTTACGTACTGACATACAAAGAGAATGGAATGCGACACATAGCAACCAGCTCTTAAAATATTTGACTATCGCTTAAAGCCTAGCAATTCCCCTTGCTTCTACGAAAAAATTAACAATAAGAGTAACATCTCGATTAACATGAAGCATATGGAGAATAAGCGTTTGTAAAAATAGTTTGTACAAGAGTAGAGAAAGTCATGGGAGTGTAACACGTCGGGTTTTGTATTTTATATTATATATATATAGTAAAATTAATTTCAATTTATTTTATACATAGGTATTGTTTTACGTATTTACTTCAGCTACTTAACTTAGAATTAGCTATTAGCGTTATGTATAATATATTGTGTTACAAAATTATTTAGAAAAGGTGAATAAATTATAAGGATTTGAAATATAGACCCTGGTTTAAGGAATTAGGTATCAGTGTTAAGTATCACAGATTTTTATTTATTTATTTATTTATAAACTCCTTTCTCCCTCTCACGAAGCTTACAGAAGCTCTCGTAGCTGTGTATAAGCTAGCGTACTCGTGAATGAGACAACGAGGTATTCTTGGTGCGATATAAAGCTTTGTTTACTTTGAGACGACAGTTGTGAGAGATAAGAGATTAGTGAAAAAGAGTTAGTTTTATTTCTGGATGCGCTTTAACTATGTTTCTTAGAGTCTCATACTATATTGGGCGTGAAAGACAGGACGTTTTGCTCAGAGGCTTCTTTTATCACGTTTGAGACTCTTCTACGTGCCGTAATTCTGCGACACGGTACCACAGGTTTTACTTCCCTTCGAGGAAACCATTTCAGTGATTTTTATGCCCGAAAAAGTCCATAGCCCTCTGCAGAGTTTCAACGCGTGATCTCGCGAACTAGAGGCTCGGAGGGCGACGACGAGAGATTAGAGAGGTGTTGTGTTTGACGCTCCAGCGAGTAAAGCGGAAGGAAGTGGGAGCTGCTTTGTGGCGTTTCATCACGCCGTTACGCAAAAAGAAAATTTCACTAATAATAAAATTGAACTAGATCGTATTAGTGAAGTAAGGGTGTAAACTGGACACAGTCATAAAATTGTTGTGGAGCACAGTACTTCCTTTATTATGTTAGAGAAAGTAATTACTGTTGGACGTACTTGACTGTTACTTTTGAAGAGTTATTTTGTACCTAATATTTTTTTTGGAACTGGAAGATTCTTAACTATTACTGAAAAACAACCCTTTTCCTTACTTTGCTGATTTGATAGAGTTTTAAGATTTGGTATTGCAAATAATTTATGTTTTAAATAAAGTTTGGAGAGAGGTCAAAAGTTATTAAGACCTTCACCTTCTGTACTACTTATCTGAAAATACACATTTTGAGACTACCACACTCACACACAGACACACACACACACATACACACACGGAAGAATTTATATAAAAAGGTCCTTCCGTCCATCCGTTCGTGTGAGTATACGTGTGAATTTCTCTCTCTCTCATACACACGCTCACTTTCAAAAGGAAAGGTCGGTCGAATACAAAACCTGTGGTTTAAGTTCAGCATCTTCCATGGATGTGGCACGAACATTTTGAAGAAAATGAACCAACCCCAAACTACCCTTCAGTTATTTTGTATTTTCTCAAGAATAATTCCAATGCATTTGATTAATATAAAGTTCATCGAAGATATTTACATAACAAATAAAATGAATAATATATTTAATTTCTTTGTTATTGATTCGAATTTTCAAATACTTAATCTTTGCAAGCGGTAAGCTGCTATGCTTATTACTTTCTCTACTACGTATAGTAAATAGGGAAAGTATTGTATTTTACCCAAAAATCCCAAAAAAAAAATTTTTGAAACATGTCCGCGTGTTTGTCTGTGTGTGTCTCTCTGTGAACAGAATAACTCAGAAACGAACAGTCGGATAAACACCAAACTTGGTATTTAGGTTCAGTATCTTCTAGAGATGCGAAACTAAGGTTTTCAAGAAAATCTTCCTACCCCAGATTACCATTTACATGGAACATTTTTCGACAATTTTAATTTTCTCAAAAATGTCTCTAACGATTTTTATTAAAGTATCATATGTTAAAGATATTTTCATGACAAATGAAATGTATATCTCGAATTTTCTGGGAATGTCCCCAAAAGTATTCATTGTGAACTACTTTTGCATAACTGGTAAACCATAAGAGAGAGACAAAATTTTACTACACAAAAATGTAGATCGCGTTAAAATGCACATATTTTTGTTGAGTGAAGCATTTTCGAGATATTTCTTGTTATTCCCTTGAATTTTCCAATACTTTTCCCAAATGGGAATTCGTTATTCATTTTTTACGTACTGGACATACAAAGATAATGGAATACAGCACATAGCAACCAGCTCTTAAAAGATTTGACTATCGCTTAAAGCCTACAATATTCCCCTTGCACCTATAAGAAAATTAGCAATAAGATTAACATCTCGATTAACATGAAGCATATGGAGAGTAAGCGTTTGTAAAAATAGTTTGTACAAGAGTAGAGAAAGTCATGTGAGTGTAACACGTAAGATTTTTTTACTTTCTCTACCATGTACCTAGTAGGTAGAGAGGATAATGTATTCCACCCAAAAATTCCTTACCAATATTTCACTGGAAATACATGTTTAGTGGTCCCAGTAAAACAAAATTTCAGAGAAAGGTTCCTGGGTGCGTGCGTGCGTGTGTGTGTGTGTGTGTGTGTGTGTGTGTGAGAGAGAGAGAGAGAGAGAGAGCAACATAACTCAAAAACGAAAAGTAGGATAAATATAGCCTCAGTACGTTACAAAGATGTGACTCAAATACATTAAAGACAATAAACCCACCCAAACTACCCTTTACACGCAACATTTTTTTCGAAATTCTTGAATTTCTAAAAATTGGCTCAAACGATTTTGATTAAAATACCACATATCAAAGACATTTAAATTAATTATAAATTGTATAGCTTGAATTTTCAGGGAAAGGCCTTTCAAATCCTCTTCATTTTGAATGAATTTTATATAATCTTGTATAACTGGTAAACCTTAGGTGATAGACGAAAACGTACTACAAAAAAGGTAGATCTCTGTAAAACACACAATTTATTTAAAACAAATTTTTTGTGGCATCTGTCATTTCCAAGTTATCCGCTATTAATTATTCGAAAGTCATTTCCATATTCAGTTGTTTCTGGCAATTGCACGCTAACAGTATGCATTTTAAGGCCAGTATATAGCGTCCATTTCTTAAACATTTGACTATCACTGTTCCCCTTGTATTTATAAATGTGAAATGCAGCTATTTCCGGAAAGTTTTATCTGGATTAAAAATAAAAAAATAAAAAATAGAATTTCGTAAGAATAATTTGTATACTCACTGTAGAGTATACAAATAGAGGGGTAGAGAAAGTGTTGTGAATGTAACATATCAGATCTAATTGGTGGTTTTGATTTTATTATTGGTTGGAACTTTCAAGTATTTACACTTTTGTTGAAGTGACAGGTGGCTATTCGTTTTTCTCGTGCTCATGTAAAGAGCATGGAATTTCAATGCCATTACATAGCGATCCTCTTTTAAAAAGTCTGAGAATCGCTATAGCTTACTGTGTCCTTTTTATAGCTACTACAATAGGTGTAAATATGTAATGAAGGTTTATCCCGATTAACAAGACGTAGATACGAGAATGAGTTTTGTTAGTAGAAAAGCGCGTAGTCCTTTACGGTGCGTGTCTTCGTGGTTTAAAGTAAATATCTATACCCTACAGCCTGTATAGGACCGACCACTGAAATTGTGTTATATCTGCCTGTGCCTGTGCTTGACGTGACTTACAGTTGTAAACAGTATTGCTTCGTCGAGTCGCCAACAATTTCCCCATTGGGGATCCGAATATTTATTGATGTATAGATGGACAAAGGTAGGAGGATAAACAAAGAGAGTCACACAGGGATATAAAGCAGATAGATGGATACCTAGGGAGAGATACGAACGTTGCCTTATACAAGTAAATCTTGTCATTTCTGATAATATACAAGTATAGTAATCTAGGGATGTATAGGCATGGTAATGGTTAACAATCTGACAGCTTAATCATTCGATTCCTGTTTTATATTTTGTAAATAAATATAAAAAATCTGATATGTTACACTCATATGACTTTTTGTACTCTTGTACAAACTATTTTTACAAACGCTTATTCTCCATATGATTCATGTTAATCGAGATATCGAGATGTTAATCTTATTGCTAATTTTCTTGTAGATGCAAGGGGAATTGGTAGGCTTTAAGCGATAGTCAAATATTTTAAGAGCTGCTTGCTATGTGGAGTATTCCATTCTCTTTGCATTGCCAGGACAAAAAAAAATGAATAACGAATTACCATTTGAGAAAAAGTATAAATATTGGAAAATTTAAGGGAATAACAAGCTATATCTCGAAAATGGTTCACTCAACAAAAAAGGTATATGCCATAAATTGTGTATTTTAACGCGATCTACATATTTGTATACTAAAATTTTGTCTATATCTTAAGGTTTACCATTTATGCAAAAGTCGTTTACAACAAGATTACTTTTGGAGACATTCCCAGAAAATTTAAGATATACGTTTTATTGGTGTTGAAAGTATCTTAAATATATAATATTTTAATCACAATCGTTAGAGCCATTTCTGAGAAAATTAAAATTTTCGAAAAATGTTACATGTAAAGGATAATCTGGGGTGGGGGAATTTTCTTGAAAACCTTCGTGTCGCATCTCTGGAAGATACTGAACCTAAACACCAAGTTTGGTGTTTATCTGACTGTTCGTTTCTGAGTTATGCTGTTTAAAGACCGACACACAGACACATACGGACATGTTTTCAAAATGCTGTATATGCATTCAGTGCACCTCAAAACATGTATTGCCGGTGAAATCTCGGTAACGAATTTTTTGGGTGGAATACAATACTTCCCCTACTTACTATAGGTAGTAGAGAAATTAAAAACGTCTTTATTTACTTATTGCCTAAACAACACGATGCATCGATATATTTGGCTTTCTAAAATTAGCATGCTAAGGATATATATATATATATATATATATATATATATATCGCTAATAATAATAGTAATAAAATTCTTTTGATTACATTCACATAACTTTTCTTCCCACTATGTTGTATTTCTGTATAGCTTCTACAAACCATTCATTGCTTTCCTTACCACGTACATAGTACGTAGAAAAGCTATAGTATTTCACCCAAAAAACTCGATATCGAGGTTTTAAAGAAAATACGTGTTTAGAGGCCCCTGAATTCAATGATTATTTTTAAGAAAAGGCCCTATGTGTTCTGTTAACAGAAAAACTCAAAAACGAAAAGTCGGGCAACCACTAAACTTAGTCTTTAATTTCAGCATCTTCCATATACACGACACGAAGATTTTTTAAATCCCTCAACAGCAAGCTAGGTGTGGAGTGTATTCTGATTTTCTAAAAGAGCGGCTTTAACGATTCTGATTAATATACCATATATTAAAGATATTTACATGACTGACAAAATTCATATCAATTTTCTGGAAATAACCTTTGAAGTCCGCTTTATTCGGAAGGAATTTTGCATAACCTTGTATAAATGGTAAACGTTAAGCGACAGACGAAAACGTACTGCACAAGAAATGTAGATATCTTTAAACTGCACAATTTATTTCAAATATATATTTTTGTGACATTTAGCCACTTCCGAGATATCCGCTATGTGTGGTTGGAATTGTTCATTACATAGCAATTCCTTTAAAGTCCTGTCGATTTTCAATTGATTATCGTGGGTGTAATGGAAAGAGTATATAATTTTGAGCCCAGGGTGTAGCCTCCAGTTCCGAAACATTTGATTATCACTACTCTCCCTGTTTATGTATAACGAAATGTGTAATGCAGCTATGCAGAAATGTTGGTCAGGACTAAAATGAAGTAGATAGGAAAATAAGCTTTCACAGGAATAGTTCGTATACCCGCTAATAAGAGATAGAAGTTAGGGGAAGTCATATGCATGTAAAAATAAGATTTTATTCTATCTACTTCATGTTAATCGAGATAGAGGTTTGCAGAAATAGCTTGATTACACATTTCGTTGCAGGATTAAGGGGAATAAGAGAAAACCGAATCGATAGTTAAATGTTTAAAATCTAGTCGATGTATGCTGGCATTTAATTCCATATTCTTTCATTGACATCGCAGAAACAACTAATTAGAGACCACAATTTAATAGAGGGACAAATGTTTGGCTTGAATTGAGCAATTGCATTCTATCTCTAATAGTTTATCAGTTACATAAAATTATATAAAATTCCTTCCGAATGAAGGGGCTTCAGATTATTCCAAGAAAATTCGAGATAAAGAGTGCAGATAATGCAATTATAATTTGAATAAAACAATTATTAATTATTCTATAAGAAATGATTTTATTTGTGTTGTAAATATCTTTACTTTATCGTATGTTAATCTAAACCATTAGAGCCATAGAGAAAATAAATTTGAAATTTCGCCCATGGAAAGAATAGTTTAGTTTGGTGAATTTTTTTAAAGTATTCCGTTTTGGAATATACTAAGCTTAAATATCAAATTTGGTAATTATCGAACATTTAGATTTTGAATAGTAACGGATTTTGCTATAGGAAAGCTTTAGTTATATTTCAGTTACTTAAAATGTATTAATTCAACATTAATGTTTGTTAAAGTTCATAATATTTGTTTTAATACGTATTTTATGTGTCATAATCGTGCATTTGTGTTTTAATTGTTAAATTCTTGGATAGCTCTCTCAAAGCTCTTTAAAACTATCAGAAATACTTATTTTCATTTACGTCATTAGTATAACCAAAAAGCCACTACAATACCATAATTTAAAATTCGTAATCTTTCACGTAAAAGGTTCATTACTTTTAAATAATTTGTCATATAGGAACGTTTTTACATTAATGCAATCAAATAAATCCGAATAAACCAGTAGTTTATTTTACTTCGCTAAGTAACTTCACTAAAGAAACGGAGAAGCGATTTCTAACGAGTTACTGATTTTCACTCAGTAATCGGAGAGTTAAGACGCGTTCATATAGGATAGCTTGCATTCAGGAGGTCCTGAAGTTTGATTCCTGTCAATATGTTTTGAGACACCCTGAATACAAAAAAGCCCTGTAAAAATAAAATAAAAAATTAGAAAAAAGTCCGTATCTCCCCGTATGCTTTGAGTATAATGCAAAAACGACACGAAAATTGTTTAGAAAATCCCTCCATCCCCAAATACCCTTTATGTAGAACATGCTTTGAAATGTTTGATTTTGTAAAAGCTTGCTCTAAGGATTTGACAAAAATGCCTCACATTATAGATATTTAAAAATGCATAACTTTAATTTTCTGAGAATAGCCTGTGAAGTTTCTTTTCATTCGGAAGAAATTTTATACTCCTATAATGAAATGTCTAATGTAGCTATTTCTGAAAAGGTTTATTTGGATAAAATGTGGAAAATGGAAAAGTGAGCTTCAATAAGGACTGTTTGTATACCCAAAATAAACAATAGAGGATAAAGAAAATCATGTGAATGTATCACAAGATTTTCTTGAATATCTTCTTGTCCGCTATTGAAGGATGCTGAACTTAAATAGCAAGTTTGATACTTACCCGACTTTTCGTTTTTGAGTTATGCTGTTCACAGACACATACATACACACTCACACGCGCGGACCTTTTGCTAAAAATGCTTTTGGCTCTCAAAACATGTATTTTCGGTTAAATCTCGGTATATAATTCTTTGTTGAAATATAATACCTTGTCTACCTACTACTACGTGGTAGAGAAACAAAAAACATTAAAAATCTATCACCGTAACAAAACACCTGTGTGTCAAATATGGTACACCAGCCTATGAGGGTTTAAAGTCCTTTATCCCTCAATACAAATATCATCGTGCGGTGCAATTTTGAATTGGTGAGTGGTACAGAAAATCATATAAAGCTACCTGACATTTTTCCCCTTTTAGTAAGAATATATTACCACGGCACATTGTCTGAAGCAGTTTTTCAGGTTTTTATAAGCCCTGTTTGAACGATGCTTAGGCAGTCAGTCGAGGTACCAGAACAGCAGTGAACTTTGCTAAAACGAATGAAAGAGCATTTGTAACGGATGACCTTCTCCCGGCAGATATTTGCAGAGGCAGGTAATCAGGTAATTAAAGAACGGTAATGCACTGCACTCCTTCGGAAGTTTACTGAAGCGCTACAGACTTAAATTAAACGCTCTTGAACCTTCATTAAGCGTATTCGGTAGTTCTCGCCGATAAAACTTATTAAACCACGAACGATGTACTCTTAGGCAGCCATAGCCTTCGAAATGCTGTACGCGTTTTTAACGTTTACGTTAAAATAAAACAAATATCATGAATTGGATTCTTGTTTTCCGTTCTAATTGTTATCAGATTTCAGCTGCATATGTGTTCAACATAGAGATAAACAAAATCACTAAGTAAAATTAATCTCCAAACTTATTTTTGGAAAACATGTCCGAGTCTGTCTCTGTGTGTGTGTGTGTTTGTGTGTGTGTGTGTGTGTGTGTGTGTGTGTGTCTGTGAACAGTATAACTCAGAAACGAACAGTCGGATAAACACCAAACTTGGTATTTAGGTTCAGTATCTTCCAGAGATGGACACGAAGGTTTTCAAGAAAATCCCCCCACCCTAGATTACCCTTTACATGGAAGATTTTTCGAAAATTTTAATTTTCTCAAAAATGGCTCTAACGATTTTGATTAAAATGTCATATGTTTAAGATATTTTCATGACAAATAAAATGTATATCTCGAATTTTCTGGGAATGTCTCCAAAAGTATTCTTCATTGTGAACGACTTTTGCATAACTGGTAAACCATAAGAGATAGACAAAATTTTACTACACAAAAAATGTAGATCGCGTTAAAATACACAATTTATGTCATATACATTTTTTTTGTTGAGTGAACCATTTTCGAGAGATTGCTTGTTATTCCCTTAAATTTTTCAATACCTATTTTCTCAAATGGGAATTCGTTATTCATTTTTTGTTTTGAATATGCAAAGAATATTAAACTGTGGCAAAGGGAATGGTGCTGCACCTAACAACCAGCTATTAAGAGATATGTATGTGCTTAAACGCTACTGTATTTCTATATTGCCCTTGTAAATATATATTCCCCTTACATCTACAGGAAAATTAGCAATAAGGTAAAGTTTGCAAATGTTTATCTCAATTAACATGAAGTAGATGGAGAATAAGCGTTTGTAAAAATAGTTTGTACAAGAGTAGAGAAAGTCATGTGAGTGTAACACAACAGATTTTTTATAATATGTAGGTTTCTGTGAACTTTACATAGAGATGAAATATCTCAATAATACTAACCTTGATATTTAAGTCCAGCATTTGCCAAAGAGATGACATGAAAATTTACAAGACTATTCCTCAATCAAAACTATCCTTTAGATGGGGAAAATGTTCATTGTATATTTTCTCAAAAGTTCTGTAACGCTTTTTATTAAAATAGCATACGTTTAAAATTTTTCGTGGATAAAAAAATATATCTTGGATTTTCTAGGAATAACCTATAAACCTCTTCATTTTGCATTTTCTATAACTTTGAGGTACTGGTATAGTATGAAAGATAGACATATGCTGATTGTATATATTGTTAACATAGGTAATTGTTATGGAATAAACCTTTTTCAATGCTTCACAGTTTTTAAGTCTAGATCACCATTCCTTTGATTTTCGTTATGTCCTGGTAAGAGTATGGAATTTCAAAGCCAACATATAGCAACCTGCTTTATAGAGATTTGACTACCGCTTCAGTCCCCTGCATATTCCCTGTACCTACAATAAAATGTGTAATGTAAACATTTCTGCAAACGTGTATCTTGATTAATATGGAGTAGATATAAGCTTTTGTTCAGGGAGAAAAGTTCTGGTGGGATTTGAGCCGCAGAACTTCCGTTTATGAATCCTAGGCCGTGTGAGTGTTCACTCTCAACAATGGTGGAATCGTTTGCTCTAAAACCAGTTATATGAAATATCTATGGTTACACTTAAAGAAACCAAATTATAGTATATCATCTTAATGAGTTCCCCAAATGGTAAACCAGGGCACAAAATATAAACATCTTGCTTGTTACATTTTTTGAAAACTGTTACATAACAAAAGGCTGTAGACGTAAGTTTTCCTACAAGTTCTGTTAATTCGATTTGGACACTTGTTATGAATATTTAAGAACCGAACCAATTTTTACTTTCTCTACCACGTACCCAATAGGTAGATGAAGTATTGATTTCATATAACAATTGGAAGCGGAAAGTTTACGTAAATACATGTTTTGAGCCCCTTTGAATAAATAATCATTTTTAGAAAAACGCGTGCGCGCGCGCGTGTGTGTGTGTGTGTGAACAGGTTAACTCAAAAACGAGAAGTCGCATAAATGGTGAACTTTATATTTATGTTGCAATGATGCCACACGAAGGTTTTCAGGAAAATTCCCAAATTATGATTTTCGTGAAGTATTTCATACCAAATAGAGTATAAACGTTGCATTTTCTTGGAATAGAAAAATATTTCTATTACGTATAAATAATTTGAGAAATTAGATTTTGAGAATATCAAAAACAAACAAAAATTTCAATATTTTGGGGTTGATGCTGTTGGGCAGTTGCTTAAAAGAAAATTCGTGTTGCATTCCAGGAAGACGCTGAAATTAAATACCAAATACCGGTTTTCATTTTTGTCTTGTATTGTTCACACTACCGTCCTAAATATGTTTTATTTTTATATTGTGACGGTTATGGTCTTATTTTACAAGATTGTGATAACGTTCGAGATATTCAGGATAAAATTTAAGTAAATCCTTCAAATTGACTTAAGAATACCTGAGAGCATTTCCCGGACACTTACGTAGGCAGGAGTTGATTTTTATCGTTAATTTGATCGTATTATTTTTAGGGAGGATCATCTCATATTCGACATGATTATGCGAATCATTCTGACACCTGATTACGTCATTGCTGCCTAAAGCACTAGTCAGGATATTTCTCGGATATTTAAAATTGCCTATCAGGACTCTGTGACGGTCGGCGCTTTAAATTTATTTTGTATTTGTTTACAACTTTGACATGGATACCAGGCACGACAAAGATGGAACGCCGGACGTCACCCATCTACCAGGTAAACTCAAAAGTTACTTCTCTCCCTCTTGCAATGTGACGTAGATTATGTATTATAAAGATTAAAGCCTCTGTTGAAATCACAATTATACGTCTTGTAGTGTCACCCTTTTACCATCCTTCCAGCTACCCCCACTATAAACTTCTCGATAGCATATCCGAGCTAGTCCTCTTTCTCGTCCCAGTTGGTATAGGAACCGGTTTGGGGAGAGTGAGCTTACGTCACAATATTCAGGGGGTTCCAAACGTGTATTTACGGTGAAATCTCGGTATCAAGTTGTTTGGATGGAATGCTACATTTGCTAAGTTCACCATAGATAAGTAGTTATACTTTATTTTCCAAGTATGCTTAATTATGAAAAGATATGTACATTAAAGTATATAATATTTAAGTTTTAAAGAAATACACTTCGTAACCCGGTTAATAAGTATAGTTATTACCGGTACAATAGTATAAAGCTGGAGGTTATTCAGAAATGACAGTTTAACACCTGAGGCGAGGATAGAACTGATGGTTTCCACAAAGCATACAATGTGTTCACTCATGTTTCACTAACGAAACTGATGCTAATATTTATTTCGTTACACTTGTGTATTAAGTATGCTTTTCATATCAGCTACACTTTCACAAAATTACAACCATCCTCGTTGAAGTACGCTTTCAGGAACGAGGAACTGTTTATTCATGAAACGCTACCTGTAGAAACAAAAGACGGTTGTGGATATGCTTCGTGCTTGAAAAACCTGCAGAGGCACGGAATGTTCTGTTGTGCTGGTCAAGGGACATGGGATGGCCCATGCCTTGTCTCGTTGCGTGAATACGTCACTATTTAAGCGTAGTGGTGCACAAATTTCCGATTTACAAAAGAACAGCACCACATTGTATTGAATCAACGACAGAATGTGCATATATGTATAACATTAAGAGCTGCATTACTTCTAGCACCACAGTAAATGTGAGAAACTGTGTGTAACGGTATATTAATATCCTATCCTGCCAATGTTATAACTGATAATTCATCACCTATTATCTGATAAACTATTTAGGATATCAGATTTAAACGTTACATAATGTAGATGCGTGCCTTCTAAGATCGCTGGTCTGTTTTTACTTTCTCTACTACGTATAGTAAGTAGGGGAAGTATTGTATTCCACCCAAAAATTCTATACCGAGATTTCACCGTAAATATATGTTTTGAGACCCCCTGACACAGATACACGCGGAAATGTTTCCATTTTTTGGATTCAGGGCTCTCAAAACTTAAATTTCCGGTGAAATCTCGGTATCGAATTTTTGGGTGGGATGCAATACTTCCCCTACTTACTATCCGTAGTAGAGAAAGTAAAAATACAGTATATATTTAATACTTAGGAATAAGTAGAACTTATTTTGGATAATAAGAACAAATTATATACAATATCAACGTTTAATGTTATATTATGCACAAAATATCATAAAAGAAGCAAAGCATAAAATTTGTAAATCAGTTGCAAGAAAAATACTACTATATGGGTCAGAAAGTGACAGCCAAACAATACTTTCAAAAATAAACTTTTGACAATAGAAATTGGTTTATTGCAGAAGGTCAGTAAGAGTTACAAGAAGAGAAAGAATAAGATGTGAAATAATTAGACAAAGGAAGGAAACAAAATATAACATATAAGACGTATAAACAAAAATCTGATGTGTTACTTACCCTATTATTAGTGGGTATACAAATTATTCTAAGGAAAGTTTATTTTTCTATCCACTTCATTTTAATAGAGATAAGACGCTGCATAAATATATATATATATATATATATATTACACATTTCTTTAGGGTACAAAGTAAAATGTTTAAGAACTGAACGCTATATTATGTTGGCCTTAAAATTCTTTCATGCAATGGTGAGAAACAATTAAAAATCTCAAAATGAATGAAAAAGTATTGAAAAAATCAAAACAGTAATAACACACATCTCGGGAATGGCTGATGCCACAAAAAACTTTTTAAAACACACGTTTTATTTAAATGAGATTCATGTTTGTGTAGCACATTCTCGTCCATCGCTTACCAGTTATATAAGATTATACAAAACTTCTTCCGCATGAAGAGTAATTCATAGGCAATTTCCAGAAAATTCAAAATATACATTTTATTTTTCAAATAAACATCTTTAATATATTTTAACAAAAATCGTTACAGCAGTTCTTGAAAATAAAAAAAAAAGTCTGAGATGTTACACTCGCATGACTTTCTCTACTCTTGTACAAACTATTTTACAAACGCTTATTCGCCATATGCTTCATGTTAATCGAGATATCGAGATGTTAATCTTCTTGCTAATTTTCTTGTAGATGCAAGGGGAATTTTTAGGTTTTAAGCGATAGTCAAATCTTTTAAGATCTGGTTACTATGTGGAGTATTCCATTCTCTTTGCATTACCAGAACAAAAAAAACTGAATAACGAATTTCCATTTGAGAAAAATTATAATTATTTAAAAATTCAAACAAATAACAAGCAATATCTCGAAAATGGTTCATTCAACAAAAAAAATTGTATATGACATAAATTGTGAATTTTAACGCGATCTACATTTTGTGTATTGTAAAACTTTGTCTATCTCTTATGGTTTACCAGTTATGCAAAAGTCGTTCACAATGAAGAATACTTTTGGAGACATTCCCAGAAAATTGAGATATGCGTTTCATTTGTCATGAAAATATCTTAAACATATGATATTTTAATCAAAATCGTTGGAGCCATTTTTGAGAAAACTAAAATTTTCGAAAAAAATTAAATTGAGTTTTATTTATAATCGCTGTTTAAATACAGTTCTTAGTGCGTCATTTTATGTTGGGCATGAAAGACAGGAAATTTTGCTCAGAGTCCTCTGTATTAAGCTTGAGGTTTTTTTACGTGCCGTAAATCTACGACACGGAGCCAACGGCTTTACTTCCCTTCCAAAGGAAGCCATGCTAAGGAGTTTTACGCCCGAAAAGTCCGCCGGGCTTAAACACGTGATCTTTTGCACAGACAGACAGAATATTTTTCTAAAAATGTTTTTTTATTAAAGGGGCCTCAAAGCATGTATTTCCAGTGATATCCGGTGGAAAGCAATACCTTCTCCACCTACTATGTATGTGGTAGAGAAAGTAAAAAAGTAAGATGGTGTAAGCTTGTTATAAGAATAAATGAAAGAAAAAATATTGACCATAGCATATTCGTATGAGTGGATTCCAGAAAAGAGAAAGAAAAGGAAAAACCAAGAATACGGTGGAGAAAGGCATTATGGAAGCAATAGAAAGTGGATAATGGTTTGTGTAGGAAGAGAACTTTATAAATGACTGTAAATTGATATTTGGTATTATAAGATGTGGACAACATTGTAGTCTGTATATTAATGTAGAGTAAACATTATTGCCATGAATATGATACCTTACATTATAAGCCACTGCTCGAAATGTAAATTGAGTTTTACGTATAGATGCTCTATAACTGCTATGGTTCTTAGTGTTCCCTTCTAATTCGGCGTGAAAGAGGCCTATTTATCAGGCTTGAGGTTCTTTTACGTGCCGTAAATCTACGACACTTGACCACCGGCTTTACTCCCCTTCCAAAGGAAGCTATGCTAAGGATTTCTACGCCTAAAAATATCCATCGCTCTCCGCGGGTTCAACCCTCGACCTCGGGAGTCAGTGGCTAGCATCTTACCCCTAGACCACGGAGGACGCCCCAAGTGCTCGATGTCCAAGCGGAGACTAGCGTAGGAAGAGGTTTTACTCTTGGAGTTTCACAAGGCACATCAAATGCGGGGGTATTGAGGGAGGTGGGGTGTTATGAAGACACAATACACTGCAAAACAAGAACAGTAAGGTACTGGCTGAGGCTGATGCAGGGGGATAACTCGTTCCAAATGTTACAAATACCAGTGAGACACCTGTCTCCTAAGTTTTGGGCAGGTGATTTGAAAAGGATTTGAGGAGATTAGGAATGGGTTCAGTATGGCAAAGAGCTGAAACAAATGACAAAATCATATGGAGAGGTGCCAAAGGAAGACTAAGAGACATAAACCAAAAGGAAATATAATGAGATTGTAAAATTAAACTTTCTCTAAGTCTAGCAAATAAAATAAAATTGAATTGGGGTAAAGAGGCTATATACTTAACTTTGGAAGAATGCCATGGTTTAGACTGGGGGTCTGGAGGGCACAGGAAATGATTAATGATTTTGGTAGGAAAATCTGCCCATTCTGTGATTTGGATGTTGACTGGGTACACATTTTGTCCGAGTGTGCAGTGGGAGAACCAGCGAACAATTAAACTCAAAGAAAAATTCTTAAGTCCCTCACGAAAGAGATTGGCATGTTGGGATCTACTGGCTGACCAGAGGGACTGGCAAAACATGAGCAATTTCTTGGCTAAAGTGCGCGAAACTAGGTCACATTTGTTCAGTTAGTCAAAGGTAGTTTCTCTATTTTGCTTTTTATTGTTCTTTTTTGTTTTCTTTTTCTGTTTATTTTGTCACCATACCTTGTATGTACAGTCAATGACCCATGCATAAATACTTGTGTAATAACTTCAATAATTTGAAAGCAATAAAGATATCTTATATATATATATATATATATATATATATATATATCTACTTCACACCATCCCGCGCCTCCTTGGAACTAAACACATTATCTGCCCAGATAATCTAGCTTGCTTCATAAACTGCTAAATCAGAAATCGATTTGGTAAAATAAAACTACAAAAAAATATGCCTACATTGTTTTACTTAATGACTCGATTGCTTATTTCATCGGATAGAAAATAATTTTCATCAATTTCAGAATCCCAAATCCTATAGCACCGCATCGCTTTTGTGAGCTGTTATTGAAATATTTTAAGCCTTGCGATAAAAAAGAAGCCTATCTCTATTTTGTTGCAGGTATAATCTGTAGTGAAGTTATAGGTATAACTCGTTAGAGTTCTCTATTGTCTGTTCCCAACATGGAGGGAGGGCTTTTGTTACCAATATAATTAGATAATAATTGTTGGCGGATTATAAAAGGCGCGTGGTCTAATTCAGAAGCGAACAAATGTTGAGATATGCTATCATAATCACTTATAATTGGGCCTGGCAGTAAGAGGAGCCCCAGTTTCCCTTAATGAACGCCGACGCTCGCAGTCCATAAATTGCCGATATGGATCATCGATAGAAAATTCGATATCGCTAATCATGGTGCGCTATAGAGCCGCCGTATAGTTAGGGAACAATTTAGTTACTGCGTTGGCGTCAAAAATCAACTAAAACGCACAGTGATTTTCGCACTTACCACATAGAACGAAACTAAACTTGTTGACTCGCTCCTTGCGGTAAGTAATTCACTGTAATTGCAGAGCAAAATTGCTGGTAAGACGTGCGTCATTTGATATTATTTTTAGTTCGCTGGCTACTTGCTGTTTTTGGTGGAAGGGGGCTAAAAATTACTAACCTTTCCTTTTTCTATCACGTACCTAACAGATGGAGCAGGTATTGTGTTTCGTCGTTCCGTGGTGTAGTGGTTAGCATGCTAGCCTCTAGTTCCCGAGGTCGTGGATTCAAACCCGGCGGAGGGCGATGGATTTTTTCAGGCGTAAAAATCCGTAGCATGGCTTCCTTCGGAAGGAAAGTAAAGCCGGTGGTCCCGTGTCGTAGATTTACGACACGTAAAAGAACCTCAATCCTGATAAAGATGCTTCTGAGCAAAATTACCGGCCTTTCACGTCCAATATAGAATGGTGTGCTAAGGACCATAGCAGTTAAAGAGCGCCCATAAATAAAACGCAACTTAATTTAATTTTATGTTGTATTTCAGCCAATAATTCGATGCGAGAATTCTTTCCCAGTGCAAGATTTCGGGCCCCCTGAATAAAAAGAGAATGGGAAAATCTCCGTCTGTATATGTGTGGAATAGCATGACTCAAAAACGAAAAGTCGGATAAATATCAAACCTGCTAGGAGGACTGTTCTTAAAGTAAGTACACAACATTTTTAAAAAAAACACAGAATGTTATATTCCAATACTTTATTATTATTCAGTACCTTACATCTTACATTATTAAGGCAGTTGTCGTAACGGGAAACCAGTTTCTGTATGCCTTCGTCAAAGAATGATGCCGCCTGTAATGAAAGCAAAGTCTGCACTTTCTGTTTCACATCATCCTCACCGTCGTTGAAATGTTTTCCATCAAGGGATTTCTTCAGATAAAGAAAAACATGAAGGTACCAAATGTGGACTGTAAGGAGGGTGGTCGAACTGTTCCCAACCAAATGATGTAATCAGATATCGAATTTGTTTGGCTGTGAGTGACCGGATATTGTTGTTTCCCCATAAACCTTACACAAGTGGCGATGAATGCTTGCTGGCGTAACATTTCTCGCATTCAGAAAACGAATTACTGAACTGACTCACACTAGGCGGATCGTTCGATTATTTTGAACGTTTCGAAACACTCTTACAACAGGAAAAAACAAAGTGGCGATCGCTCACAGCAGGGTCTGGCTTTCTAATGAACGAGGAAGTGATTGACGTGTTCAAAATCGGGATTGCAGCGCCGCAGCGTCAAAATATTAAAACGGCACTTCCTTTAAAAATGTACCTCTTATTTAAGTCCAGCATCTTACAAAAACTGCAATACAGTTTTTCAATTAAATTTGCCCACTGCAAACTGCGCTTTAAATGGAATATTATTCGAAAGTTGATTAAAACACCATGTATGAAAGTTATTTACTTGACAAACAAAATGTATATCTTTAATTTCTGAAAATGGTCTGTGAAGTACTCTTTAGTCGAAGAAAATTCTGTGAAATCTTATATAACTGCTAAAGGTCAAGCGATAGACGAAATCGTGTTAAAGAAATCTGATGGGTTACACCCACATGACTTTCTCTACTCTTGTACAAACTATTTTTACAAGCGCTTATTCTCCATATGCTTCATGTAAATCGACATGTTAATCTTATTCCTAATTATCTTGTAGATGCAAGGGGAATTGCTAGGCTTTAAGCGATAGTCAAATATTTTAATAGCTGGTTGCTATGTGGAGTATTCCACATTGTGGAGAAAAAGTATAAGTGTTGGAAAATTTAAGGGAATAACAAGCAATATATCGAAAATGGTTCACTCAATAAAACAAATGTGTATGGTATAAATTGTGTATTTTAACGTGATCTACATTTTTTGTGTAGTAAAATTTTGTCTATCTCTTATGGTTTACCAGTTATGCTATAGTCGTTCATAATGAAGAATACGGTTGGAGACATTCCTAGAAACTTCGAGGTATACACTTTATTTGTCATGAAAATATGTTAAACATATGATATTTTAATCAAAATCGTTATAGCCATTTTTGAGAAAATTAAAATTTTCGAAAAATGTTCCATGTAAAGGATAGTGTGGGGTTGGGGGATTTTCTTATAAACCTTTGTGTCGCATTTCTGGAAGATACTGCAGCTAAATAACAAGTTTGGTGTTTATCCGACTCTTCGTTTCTGAGTTATGCTGTTCAAAGACACACACACGCGCATGTGTCGAAATATGCTAGTAGCAGAATACCAGTTACTTTTATGCTGGCTACCAATATTAGTATAGATTTATAGATTTTGTAATTATTATTTATTTACATCTTTACTATCTATTATTCATTTTCTTTACTTATATTTTCTATTTTATGTTTTCTTTGTTTGTAGTTAGGTGTAGTTGTAGTTTTAATCTGTAAAATGAATGTGTATAATAACTCAAAAGTTTGATTCAATAAATAGAAAATTTGGATATATGTCCCGGTATAGTAACCTAGATTCTGGGGTTGAATATTCAAATTTTATTTTACTTGAATTTTCAGATTTTATTTCATTTTTAGTTTCTCTGCTATGAATCGAGTATGGAATGTTAACGCCAGCGTATAGCGTCCAGTTCTAAAACATTTGACTGTCGCTGTTCCCTTTGTGTCTATAACGAAATGGTAATGCAGCTGTTTCCGGAAAGGCTTATCTCGATTAAAATTATGTATATAGAAAAATGAACCTTCAAAGTATAATTTATATATTCATTAATAAGCTATAGAGGATGGAGATAATCATGTGAATGGAACACTTCGGATTTTTTTGGATACATAGAATCTGAGTTTGCTATTTATGACCCAAGGGAATCTCTTTAATAGCCCATATTTACTTATGCAGTTCCAAATGTTCTCATGCTACTAATTTGGATCAAATTACTTCACTAAAGTTATTCCTAAAATACTCCCCTAAAGTGGAATATTGTGAGACTTTATATATAGCAGCCAAGTAGCAGATAAGTTATCGGCTCAAGCTTGTTGTGGGCTATGCTTTAATAATAGCTTTGGAGCATTACACGACTGCGATATATCGCGGATAATATCTCGCCTGCCATTGTGGAGCATTTCGTGATTGAGTTATGCGCATGTGCTATTTAAAAGCCTGAAGGTATAATATTGCGACTGGTTAATTGCCTTCCTTATACGAGAGCTGTTTGTTCCCGCCCCCAAACAAGGACTGACTGTTGTCAAAGCAATAATACGTGTGCTGTTTTTAATTGCCAATCTGCCACAGCTGACTATTCAGAATGTGCAGGTTTGCCAACCTAAAGCCTTCTCACATGTGATTGCACTACCCGTATGGTGTTATGTGCTAATTATGTATTTTAGTCCACTCTGTAGGCGCCACTTCGCTTTTGTGATTTCGTGCCTGGAGTTATTAACTTTAATTTCTCTATCACTTACCTATGCATATGTGGGTGTAGGTTATTTAACGGAGGGGGACATTTCGCGCACCAAGAGCAATGATTTGAATGAAGAAACCACAGAAGGCTACAGGCCACAGCCAGACACATCAAAAAGGCGCGCGGAAGTCCCTAATATTTCAGGCTCAATGACCCGTCCACATTTTCGAGCTGCCTAGAGAGGGGGATGAACGACCCGTCGACCAAGCAGCCCTCCAATATTACAAGCATCGCGTCATCTATTCTGAACCGCCACACGCCACGAAACCTAGAAACACACCTGAAACTTAGAAGGAAATTACGGAAAAGAAATCTTCTCAGATTAGAAACCATGCATTGACATACCACCAAGGGAAAACCACGCAAAACCCAACCCAAAGTCCACGGGAATCGAACCCGAAACTCTCGAATGCGAGCCTTACACGTTACCCCTGAGCCATCTTGCTGGTTACCTATAGTAAGTATAAGTATTACATTCCGCCCAGGTACAGAGTGTATACAAATGGCAATAGATTTTTTTCCTGTATATAGTGTAATTTTGAATCATAACTGAAATTGAAAAACTAGCGTTCAATACGGGATACATTTGTGACACGGCATACATCCAGCAGGCAGACCATTTCTTGTCACTTTTGGATGTTCACAAATTTGATCTAACTGATCCTACTGCTGCAATAATCCTCTGTCTCAACTTATGTAAGTCTGTAGGTAGCGGTGGCATGTTTTCTCTACACTATCATTCTTGGAATTGCCAGTTCTCGACTCGCCCAACGCGCAGACGTTTGTTTCAGGCTTGCGCACGATAGCCTTCCAATTCTATCCACAATCTCATATGATATATTCGTCATCTGGGCCTCTTTCCTTTACAGAGATCTCTTGAAACTGATTGTACCGCTGTAGTGGGAAAACGTTGTTCCTCTGGTTGATGCCCTCTGCTGCAGTGTTCTTGTCTCCGACTACTGCTTTTCGTCGGCTGCTGTTTTCTCCATTCCTAATCAATTACCTATCTAACTAATTTCACTGGTCTCAGGGTTTTCGTAGGTGAGGCGAATTAATATACACTGCATTTCCCTTAAAGGATGTGGTGTATTATCAAATAAATACTTATGGGCGGCTAGCTTTTCCTATTGTAACAATTCCCACCATAATAATAAGGAGCCTAATCTAACTGCAGGCGCTTCCCACCCTATGCACACACGTGCATCCGTCGTCCAGAAACTATAACTGTGTGTCGACGAGATTCTATAAGAGAGTGAAAATATGGGGCTTTCTTTCTCCGTTTATACGTAAGCCTAGTGACGCTCACCTTTGCGCCTCAAAATGTAACGACATTTCTAATCGGTCCTCAGACCGCATTACCTTATTATGTATGAAAAATATTCCGCTCCAAAGTTTTTCGCATACGCCCCAATATCTCTGTCCTTTTCCTTTCTATGTCTGTCTCTTTCTATTTCTCCTTATTGCTTCAAGTTCCTTGCTCATTAGCTTGGTGAAAGGTGGGCTCTACCTAGAATAATCTTTTACCTGGAATTAACTAGCTCGTTTCACCACCAATGAACTTTGATGCCAAAAGTGGCGTTAGACCAAATCTCTGACACTACGCCCGCTGAATTGTTACCATTGAATTGTGTTTTGAGAATTCCAAGACAGATATGGAAGACACAGATGATAAAAGAAAGCTTCCAAGACACTCAAAAGTCTTTGCACGGCATGTTAGTTTATTTTCTAGTATAACTATAAATCAAAGCAAAATCTGTGCATGTATTATTGAAACGTTCGTAGTTACTCCAAAATTTAAATTATTATTCCAATTTGTGTTTTATACCACAGAGAAAAAATAAATAAGCCACTATAATCATTTGTGCACATTCTGGATTGTATTCTATCCAAATGTGTGATGATTTTTCCACGTTAGATTGAAAATAAAGATAGAGGAAGCTTATGACATTTGCTAGATTTCAAAACCCAGGTGTTTTGTCAAAATCATTACAAAGATACTTTTTGATAAAATTCAGCGAAATCAAAGATAAATTTTCTGACATGAACTCGAATGTAACTCCTACTTCTAAACCTTAATTTTAAAATAATTTCAGCCGCTCTATTTAACCCCTTGGGCTGGAAGCTATTAAAAGCTTACAATTTGCAGTAAAGTGTGAAAATATATTTGCACATTTACACGTCATTCTTTAAGTATAAGAAGAATATAGTGGACTAATGCGATGGTCAGATTTTTTAAGATGATGGTTTTGAAATTTCGCGCTCCTTGTTTGATCACGAGAAAAAGCTAATGACAACTTACTACTTTGAAATAACGTATAAGTTTTTGGTTATTCAGTCCAATAATGAAGAATATTTTGGAAATGGTTAATGTCAAAAAATGGCACATATTTTACGCTTTATCAAGATCTACATTTTTGTGTAGTAATACGGTTTGCCAGTCATACAAAAATCATTCAGAATGAAGTGGACTCGGAGGATCTTAGCAGAAAATTAAAGATATAAATTTGATTTGACATGAAAATATCTTAAGCATAAACTTTTTAATTAAAGTAGTTATGACCATTTTTTAGAAAATTAAAAAATAACCAACGCTTATCCATGTAAAGAATAGTTTGTTTTGGAAAGATTTTCTTGAAAATCTTCGTGTTGCATCCTTGGAGGATTCTGAACTTAAATACGAAGTTTAGTATTTAAACTAAGCTCTGATAATCCTTTAAAAATAATGAACGTCATTTTCCAAATACTTTATTATCATTCATTATCTTAAACTACAATACTTCTCCACATAGTCGCCGCCGTTATTCAGACACTTATCGTAACGGGTAACGATTTTTGTATGCCTTAGTCTGAGGCAGTATTTTTAACACTTAAATGATTTCAGTCTGGTTTTATAATGTGTAAATTCAATAACGACCCGCCTTGAAGCAGCGTGTGTATGTGGTAGTTTGTAAAATGTATGTAACAGTCATTGCATGTGCTTATATTATTTTATACATGTTCAATAATGTTATGTGAATATATTACGTAATTTAATAATGTAGGAGCTGTGAGAAATAGGTCAAAATGGCTAACAAAGAGGTAACAATGAGGTAACTTTGAGTCAATAATGAGTAAGAAAGTTTACCAGTACTACTTGTGATTCTTGAAGCAACAATAAAATAATTTCAGTGACAGTTCAGAAATAGCCAATCAACAACCAGAAAAAGCTTTAGTTAAATGCAGGTATTCTATTGGAGAAGGATTAGCAATCAGAGACTTGAAATACAGAAGTTTACAAGTCTAGACGGTTAAAATCAAGTCAGTTGCCTGCAGACAGTGCTCATAACTGGATGCGTTGTTTGTGCGTCCTCGAGAGATTTAATACATATTACTGTGAAACGAAAAATAGTATACGTATTAAAAAGTGTAATTAATTAATATAAAGAATCTCACAGCTCTCTATATCAGTGAAGTGTTATTTTAATCGTATCCAGTATTAATAAAAGGTGAAGTAAAAATTATAATCTGTGTAAAGCCTACATTGTTAGTCCTATCACAACCTTGCCAAGACATCAATGTCTCTAACAATAATACTGACGCAGCCGAGGCAAACATAAATATATAATATCTAAAGAAACAGTCAAATTACAAAGCTAATATTTTTAAACTATTTACTATACGTGCGGTTGCAACTACTACAAGTGCGGCTCCCCAACAGTTGAAATATAATACAACTCTTTCAATACTAATTACTTCAAGTCAAAGAAAGATGCCGCCTGTGATGTAAGCCAAGTCTGCACGTCTTGTTCTACAGCACCATCGTCGTGAAATGTTTTCCAAGGTATGTATTGAGATGAAGAATCAGATGAAAATCGCATCATACCACATCCGAACTGTTCGAAACAAGAAGTGCAAACTTGGATTTCATCACAGGTGGCATCATAATTTGACAAGGGGCATACAAAAACAAGTGTCTGAATAACAGCGGTGTCTATCTGGATAAATAAAGTAAGATGTGAGATAATAAATAGCAGTAGTAGTGGTAGTGTAGTAAAATATTTGAAAAAAAAATATTGTGTTACTTTTTAAAAAATCTGATGTGTTACACTCACATGACCTTGCCTACTCTTGTATAAACTATTTTTACAAACGCTTATTCTCATTATGCTTCATGTTAATCGAGATACTATTTTAAGAGCTGGTTGTTATGTGGAGTATACCATTCTCTTTGCATTTCCAGGGCAAAAAATGAATAAAGAATTTGAGAAAAAGTATATGTAATGGAAAATTTAAGGGAATGATAAGCAATATCTCGAAAATGGTTCACCCAACAAAAAAATGTATATGATATAAGTTGTGTATGTTAATGCAATCTACATTTCTTGTGTAGTAAAATTTTGTCTATCTCTTATGGTTTACCAGTTATGCAAAAGTCACTGTTCACAATGAAGAATACTTTTGGAGACATTCCCAGAAAATTCGAAATATACATTTCATTTGTCATAAAAATTCCTTAAACATATGATATTTTAATCAAAATCGCTAGAGCTATTTTTGAGAAAATTAAAATTTTCGACAAATGTTCCATGTAAAGGGTAATCTGTGGTGGGGGGATTTTCTTGAAAACCTTCGTGTCGCATCTCTGGAAGATACTGAACCTAAATACCAAGTTTGGTGTTTATCCGGCTGTTCGTTTCTGAGTTATGCTGTTCACACACCAGACACACACACAGTCAGACACATACACACATAGACATGTTTCCAATTTTATTTTTATTCAGGGTGTCTCAAAACATGTACTTCCGGTGAAGTCTGGATATCGAATTTTTGGGTGGAATACAACACTTCCCCTACTTACTACACGTAGTAGAGAAAGTAAGAATGCCTCTTTTCACACTCAGAAACCTCAAAACGTGTATTTTGGTGAAATATCCGTATCGAATTTTCGTTGGACGCATTACTTCCTCTACTTACCATACATAGCAGTAGAGAAAGTAAGAATTAATTTTCTCTTGACAACGGAGTGCACCTTTTTCGTGTCAGCATAAAACGATTAAACCGAACAAGGCATTCAACATTTCTTCGATATATTCCCAAGCGTGATTAATGGAAGCGCATGCGCAAATTTTCAATTAAGAAATAATCGGGTGATAAGTTGCGCTCTGGAAGGGCACTCAATCATCACTCCATCTTGTGCAGCACCGACGAGCGGTTTATTGTTCGACATCCCATATTCTGTTTGTAGCTCGTCCTCCTAACGAAGAGCAAAAAGGATTAGCAAGACGTTGTAAGCTTTGACAGCACGTTGAAAACAGAGCAAATCCCTCCTAATGCTCTTCTGCTCACAGAGAGACAGGGAAAAAATAAATATATCGGCTCTTGCTGTCTCCTGCACATTTCTGTCATCTCTATACACTGGTGAATATCTCCATAGGGTTCGGTATACCAACCACTGGTAGCTGATCTGGGGGTTGTTCCTGTCCCAATAGAACTGATGTGAAAACCTGTAGATCTCCTTAATTCCGTAGATTATGTATAATTAGAGAGGAATTACGGAGTTTGTTCCTTTTCATTATGTCACATGAAGTTAAAATGAAATTATTTCCAAAATTATTCTTCTACACATTTCATTTTGTGTACAAGAGGGCTACAATGATATTCAAACCTTTGCTAATTGCGACGCTGTATGCTGGCTTTGAAATTCTACTCTTTGCAATCACAACTTGAAAAATAAATGAATGGTGGCTTAGCAAGCGGGATGGCTCAGACGGTAACGCATTCGTCGTGGCTTCGACTCCCGCGGCCGACCTTCCTGGCCCATAGGTATTTTTTGGGGTTTCAACGAGTCATAGGCGAATGCTTGTAAGGACCACTACATCCCCCGAATTTCCTGTCCCTCCATTTCATCTCCATTCTCATTTCACTTCATCTTTCATCTGATTGCTCTGTTTGAGGATTGAAAGTGTCGGTGGGAGTCTCGACGTAGCTTAGCAGGGAAAACGGATGCTGTATGTAACCCTTTGTTCCCCGGAATGGGGGCAGTCTCCTAGTCCTGGACCCCCTAGGGGATACGGGAGCCGATTGTACCAGCTGCTATCCGGGAAAGAACCTACCCTCTGCTCTGTCGTGCCTCCTGGTCCGACCGCCTTCTGTCTCCTCTCACCTCACCTTTCTGTCAAGGGGGCACCCGGTCTTGGACTTAGCACCTCGACCTACAAAATTTTGTGCCTAAGTGCCCCTCCGTGCCTACTTCTACTGTTAGCAAGTCAAAAAGGCTATAAACAAAAGTTAAAATCCATACCAGTCAATATGTAGGAATTGTAACAAAATTCTATGTTTTAACGAGATCTACATTTCCTGTGTAGTAAGTTTTTATCTCTTGCTGTTAACTAATGGTACAAAAGTATACAAAATTCATTGTGAATGAACTGGACTGCATAGATTTCCACAAAAAATTCAATACGTACGTTTTATTTGTTTTGAGGTATCTTAAACGTGTGGTATTTAAATCAAAATCGTTATATACAACTTTGAGAAAATTACGTTTGAGTTATATTCACATGAATATATCTACCCTCTGGCTCTTGTTAGTGGTATACAGTTTCTTACGAAAGTTTATTTTCCTATATTCTTAATTTTAATCCAGATAAAACTTTCAGCAAATAGCTGCATTACACATTTCGTTATACAGGGAATAGTAATAGTGAAATGTTTTAAAATTGGACGATACATGCTGCCTTAAAGTTCCATGACATCGCAAGAAACAGCGGACATCGACAGGAGTTTAAAAAAAATGCATAAGTATTGAACACCTCGAACCATTAATAACAGATGTCTCGGAAATGGCCGATTCCACAAAAACGATATTTAAAATAAAATACAAGAAATCTACATCTTTTGTGTTCTACTTTTTCGTCTATCGCTTAACTATTACCAGTTACACAACATTATAGAAAACGTCTTCAAATATACTCTCAGAAAAATTAAAATATAAACTTAATTTGTAATGTAAATATATTTGATATGTTATTTTAAGCAAAATCGCTATAGCCATTTTTTACAAAATCGATAATTTTGAATAATCTTCCATGTAAAATGTAGTTTCGATTTGGGAAAGTATTTTGAAAATTTTTCTGTCTCAACTTTGGAAGCTGAACCGAAATACCAAGTTTGGTATTTATTATACGTTTCTTTTTTATTTAGGTTGTTCAAAGATAAGCGCGTGTGTACATTGTTCTAATATATATATTCAAGGGGTCTCAAAACATGCATTTATGGTGAAATCAAGGTTTGTAACTTTTAGGCGGAATGCAACACCTTTTCTATCTACTATGTACGGGTAGACAAATTAAAATGATATGTAAAGGGTTGTTTAGATGAGAGACTTTCTTTGTGTCTCGCATTTTCAAGATGCTAAACATAAAACACACTCATATTTACACACACACATACACACACACACACGCGCGCGCGCGCGCGTTCACGCACAAACTTTTTTTAAAATAAGAAACTTCCAAACGTGTGCTCCCGGTGAAATATTGACGTCGGATCTCTCGGTGAAATGCAATGTTTCCTTCATTTGTTAGAACTAAGTGGTAAGCAAGCAAATGCGTGTATCATGCATCATTATAAAAATTTGCCTACTCGTTACTTCACTTAAACCCTGTATATTTCTTCTCTACTATTCATACGGAGGACTCTGTCCAGTATTTACTGTCACTTCGCCCAGTTCTGTCACTGCTTTGATCTATTTCGTGTCTCCCGCTTAAAAGACAGTACAGGTTAAATAGGGCACACTCTGCCACATGACTCATACTTAACGCTGGCAAATTAGGCGCCCAACTGTGAACGATCTACCGACTTATGTCTCTTGTGAATGATACATCAGCAAATACGAAATATCTGTACTGCTATTTAAGGTAATTGTAAGGCATTTAATTTTCACGTGCAGTTTGTTTCCTCCTTGTATTTTTAGTACTTCAAGTACGATTTTACAGGCATAAAAATATATACTATCAAACAAATATAGAGATATAAAGTGATAAAGGTTAGAATTTGGTAGAGTATCATGACTGTTTACCCTTGGAAAAATTACATTTAACGTGGGTGGAATGTTTTCAAACAGCAAAGAATGAACGATGCGCCACACTCCACTTTGCGCTTTTCCATTATGTTTGTTAACCTAGCATGCTTTTATTTCTCCCATAATTTTTTGAATTCTTTTTATAGGTCCTTAGAGGTCCTTTCATTCGTTCCTTTTTTATCCCACACTGCTTCTGAACACCCGAGTAGCCTTAGCTGTTCATTTTACTGCCCTAACGACGCTGATTTTATTTTAATGCTAATCTATCAAATTCGTTATTAATTTTCTTAGTTTACCAACATTTCGTTTCTTCCTACTTGTCCCTCCATAGCCATAAACATTTACGTAAAATTTCAAATAAGTAACCTACATATCAGTTTACACTACTAGCGTACCTACTTCCTTACAAATGAGTTAACCTTTATTGACTTGTTAACTGAATAGATGGATGACTTGTTTGTCATACACAATGAATGCAAGAAGTTCCACGATTGCGGTTTCTTTTAAAAGTGTCTTTGGCCGTCCTGAACATTTTCTCTTGCTTGGTTCCCGTTGTAAACCCAATAAGGAAAAGTTCCTCGCTGGCTGACGTTTCTACTGCATAGGTATAGAATTTTCCGCAAATATTTAGTTTAAAAAATTACAACACATCTATCGTTAAATCTAGAGAACTCAAACTGAGCAGATATCAGCACACTAGTTTAATCTAGCTAAGGAAAGAATATTGTTTCATTCTACGCTTTAGATTTTTAGGTACTACATGGTAATCATAGAAATAGCATATATCGGACGTTTACTGAAAACTCGTTTTCTTTAGAAATTGCGCCCACAAAAATCTATAAAGGCTCTAAACATGTATAATCTGATAGAGAAAAATACTGTCCATAGCTGAAATTTATAACACATTAATATTTACAGCATGTTATTACAATAATTCGACGATAGCACGAGAGTAGAAAAGGAGGAAGCTAATGACAACAGGTATGCGTTAGAGAGAGACAGAGATATCCCATTTAGCTCCATACTGACTTTAAAGGTTGAGACAAGCTTTAGTTCAACTTTCACTGGCACTTCACTTAGTAAACACTGTCACTTCACTAATGTGATCTGGTTAAATTTCTTTTGTCACTTTATTTGTCTACGTGATTTAGCGTCGTAACCAAATTATACGACGTAGGCTTTTCTTCCGAACGATTCACACACTGTGGTGTCGAACACAAGAGTTCTCTAATATCTCGCGGAAGCAGCACTCACTGCACGTCACAGCAGTCATCACGAATTCCCTCAGAAGAGCACTTTGTCCCACCAGAACGCACTCTCCAACTCATTAACTCACTGAACAACTCACTCACTAACTTGCGAGAGCGTTCGCTTATATAGCCGATTCGAAACTTCCACTGAATTCCAGAACTTTCGTAAAGTGGGAAAACTTCCATAAGATTCTGGTTATCATGCGATAGCGTTTCTAGTATTTACCCCGGGCAAGAGAGCTACTTATTCTTGTTTAGCTCTGACTGCCCGATGCCGACCTCCCAATAACCTTTGTCCTAGCCGCTGCGTCACAATATTATTTTAAAACGTACCTGATTTGAAAGATTTTTTTTTCAATGGTGGGCAGCTAAATTATTTTGTCTTATTTAAGCTGTCGGTTTCAGATATTTCTTATTATTTAAAAACAAAACATTTTACTCACACGAATACCTGAATATGAATGTGATTAAAGCTTTAGGCAGTTAAAAAGGAACTGAATAAAAGTTCTCTTTGCAAAGGTTTTTGTAAAATGAGTTGGTATCACGCAATTCATTATAGAATTTTCCACACAATTGCAATTTTCAGGGTGTAGTGTTTCTGATATGTCTCCCCTCCCGCGCATTGTGCCATGAAGCCTTTGAAGCCTTCAACCATAGACAGGCTAGTAAACGCAATTGTGAGTTGGCGAGAAATGACGAGGCCTGCGGAAAGAGGTAATTTATGGAAGTGTTTGTAAATTGTGACAGTTGAAAAGAATTTGATTATAATTTAGGATGCAGCGCTAAAAATGCAATTGATTTCTGTAAAAAGAAATTCGGAAGCTAAAGCTCTCCATATTTGGATGGCCTTTATCAGCGAAGTGGATAATGATTATACCCTGCGCCAATGGAGTAACATGTAGAATGGAACGACGAACAACGTTGGTAAAATGATTGATGTTGAGTTTTTTTGGATTATTAGCCAATTATAAACTTTTGTAAACCAATATTCTTTGTATTCACTTAGGTTCAAATCTCGGTGAAAGGGACTTTGGACCACAAAGTGGATTTTGTTCGGGAACGAGATGCAACGGTGACGTGCAACTGTTACGTAGTGGTTTAGGTATACTTTTAGGAAGCTCACCTTTTGAAACAACCATTTGGAATCGGATTAATATGTAAATATCCAGAGGTTTCTGTATTTATAAAAAGGATTTGTCGAAAGCATAATTTTGTAGGTGTGAGCTGTTCTTGCAGTATCAACACCAAAATTGAAGGCTAGTTTTCAACTACACACCTTTCCTTCAGAGTTTTTCATTATTTATACAACAAAGTGCAAAATTCAAACACCTCATACTGATAAGGCTCCCTCTATCTCGATCGAGAGGAGACAAACGATCAAGTATGTTCAACACTAGCAACGTTTACTATACTCATTCTTCTTGGGAGTCAATGAAGACATTATTGTTATTGTTGCGCTTACTTCGCGACACGCTAATTTGTATAGCAGTAGTGATGCAAATGGATCAATCATATCGGTATCTGTGTCGTCTTGGTGTTGGATGTCGCAGATGGACAAGATGTATTGTGGTAGCTTGATGGCACGTAAAATAGTATAAAGACATCCTCGATAATATCATGGTTTCTTTGAAAAGACTACATATCATAATTGAATGACTAAATTGCAGCAAGATAACTACCCTGTCCACAAAAGTCAGCAGGTTTCAAACTGGCTCTCGCAAAGGCAAAATATCCGAGTGATTGATTGGCCTTCTTACTCGCCATATTTGAATCCTATTGAAAATGTATGGACAAAGGTGAAGAAAGTTTTGGAGTTGAATTGGCCAGCAAGACAATGCAAGAAAAAGAGTTTTGTGGGATCAGATACAGGATGTTTCGGAGGAAGTACCCTCCTGTGAAAATTTTATTAGGCATTTATATCATCCATTTGCCATCAAATGAGAGCAGAAATTGAGGTGGATCGTTTACTAACCCGACGCTAACTTAATTTCTGTTTTTATTCGCTTATTCAGTTAAGGATTTAATGTATACTTATTTAAATTTAGTTTGAAAACGAAAATGAGAGTGTTTCAGTTCTTATGTGTGAGCATAAATTCCTGGAAATCAAATAACCCTCAGCTATTAGATATTATAGTATGCGTAATAAATATTGTTTTTTCTGGAAAAACACAAAGTTATGTTCGGGATACGAACCTTGGCAGGACTCATTTCTACGTATATATCAGTTTATAACCCCTCGGCTGTCTGTAGATATTCAGTTAGCTGGGGCTCAGTATGAAAGGTGACAAAAGAACGAAACTAAAGACACGCGTCCCGAGACACCATTGTGAACCGGCCGCATAAACGATTTGAACTTAGATAAGTATATGCTTCCAGAGTTTGCTCCTTTATTTTGTCTTAGGGTGTACATAAGTGATAAAGGTGGAGATGTGACACTGACGCCGTTACGCTTGCTCAGTTTCTCTAGTAGTAGCAATAGTACCAGTTTTCACCAGTTGTTTATTTTAGAGCCTACCACAAGGGCGTTCCGCGATTTCACACGTGGCCTGTCTGGTGCAGCGTTGTCAATTATTGCATTATAAATCATGCTTGGACGTTGAACGTTGTGAGTACCTTTTGTGATTTCGAGAGTTCTCTTAAAAGTTTATATCCCTGCCACCCTGTGGGTAAGATATGTATACGAGTCTGTAATGAGTAGGCAAGGTGTTTTTGTGACTATTTAATCTACGTGGTCATATCGCGACGGACCTTGTGGCTCGGTGTGTGGCGGACAGTTAGCCTTCAAGTTCTCTTCCCTGTACCGTACAATCTTACTTTGTCACGCATCCACAGAGGCCTTAGTGCTGGACAATTACCTCTCTTTATGTGATGGGCAAATAGCAGCTTCGACACGTGCCCACAAAGTTATTAGTGTTAGGCAGCAACTGTATCTCTGCTTCTACACGTGCAGGGAGATGACAATTTTGCGCCGTCCAGCCTACCTGTTTTATTACCTGGAAATAGATGGCAGAATTTTCACTATTACGATTTTGTTTCATTTTACTATTTTTTAAAACTTAATGTGGCACTTTGGACCGTGGTATTAAATATCCATCTTGGCGACTGAAGAAAATCACGAAAAATCCCAGCCAGTTTGATCGACCGACTGTATTTGAATCTGGGACCTCTCGAATGCGGATCATAGACATTACCACCTGAGCCATCTGCTCAGTTAGAGAAAGTTCTGATTGTAGCACATCAGATTTTTCTTTGAATATTCAGTAAAATATAACAAATGTCCGTTTATATTTTCTCTATGTACTACCAAGTACATAGTAGGTAGAAGATCTATTGCATTTCAAACTAAATGTCGGATAAATACCAAACTTGGTACTTAAGTTCAGTAATATTTAATTTTCTGGAAAATGTCCCTTCACAATTTTGATTAAAATACCCTACACTAACAGCACGAGTAGATTATGATACAAGGTGTAAAAGTAGGGTTTTATTTTTCGAGTAGAACATTTACCAACGCAATCCTACGAGAACAATAAAATCACTATATACTATATTTAGACAGCGCTCGAATTTGTAAAATATAAATAATAAGGTATTGATTCCTAAAACTATTAGATCACGTTAGAACGCTGTTTTTGGAACAAGAGAAACGACGTTAAAAAACAAGATGTCAGATTTAAAGATGTCTTGTTGATTCGCTAGCAGTAATTTTCAGTGAAATTATTTTCAACATGTTTTGCCTTACACCAGGCAATGAAGCGATTGAATGCTCTATCATATTGCTTTCTGGACTTTTTACTTTCTCTACTACCACACCCAAAAATTCGATACCGATATTTCACCTGAAATATATTTTTGGGACCCCCGAACCCAAAAAATGCATTTTTGGAAACATGTCCGTGTGTGTGTGTCTGTGAACAGCATACTCGGAATCGAACAGTCGGATAAACACCAAACTTGGTATTTAGGTTCAATATCTTCCAAAAATGCTACACGAATGTTTTCAAGAAAATCCCCCATCCTAGTTTACCCTTTACATGGAACATTTTTCGAAAATATTAATTTTCTCAAAAATGGCTCTAACGATTTTGATTAAAATATCATATGTATGAGATATTTTCATGACAAATGAAATGTATATCTCGAATTTTCTGGGAATGTCTCCAAAAGTATTCTTCATTGTGAACGACTTTTGCGTAACTGGTAAACCATAAGATACAGACAAAACGTTACTACACAAAAAATGTAGATCGCGTTAAAATACACAATTTATATCATATACATTTTTTGTTGAGTAAACCATTTTCGAGATATTGCTTGTTATTCCCGTAAATTTGCCAATAGTTATACTTCTTCTCAAAGGGAAATTCGTTATTCTCTTTTTATATCCTGGACTTGCAAAGAGAATGCCACATAGCAACAAGCTCTTAGGATTTGACTATCGTTTAATGCCTACCATATTCCCCTTGCACCTACAAGGAAGTTGACAATAAGATTAACATGATGTACCCGGAGAATAAGCGTTAGTAAAAATAATTTGTAGAAGAGTAGGGAAAGTCATGTGATTGCAACACATCACAATATTTTTCAGTGTTTTTAATACAAGTTTCTTCTGAATAAAAAGTGTCGGAATGCCGGTGTGAAAAGCACACAGGTCCCATCGCCTAGCTTCGTATGCATTAGGGGCAAGGTTTATAACTTCTAGACCACCTCCATCCACATTTGCCGAAGTACGCCACTCTGTAAAAGGCACTCTCCCGCGACTCGTAAAAATTAGACGCCGTGCACAGAAATCTCAAGCAAGTGCCTTTCTTCTTGGCGCTTTGTATGCGTGTCAAGTTGGGCTTAAAATTGTCTTCCACCACCAGCAATCGCATCTCCTTAACAACCCATGGCCAAAACAAAGTTGCCTCTGGAAATGAACACAGGTGGCACAGACAATAACTCTCATTTATAACTGTCAGCTTAACATGAAAAATGTGATGTGTTGCTTTCACGTTACTACCTCTACCTCTCTTCTGACAACTAACTATTCTTAACAAAAGTTTTTCCTTCGGTTTACTTCATGTTAATCGAGATAAACCTTTATAGAGATATTCTCGTTACACATTTCGCTGAAGGATAGTCCAGTATTTAAAAGGCAGGTCACTATATATAGATTTGGGTTTCCCTACAACCACCTTAAATGCGTATCGGTCGAGGCAGCAGTGATCTGCGCAGGACGTGTCAAGGATATGTTTATCAGCTGTGAGCTGTCTGTCGTTGCTTTGTCTTCGTGCTGTGAACTGTTTTTACAATACGTGTGTTATGTGTGGTTTCCTTAGGAATGTTATTCTCTTATTAGTCCACAGTAATACCCGCCAACAAATTCTCGCTTGATCAGCGTATTTGTATTTAGATACATACGTGAAAACGGAATCATGTAGATAGATATGTAGACAATTTCTGCGGCAATTTCCTGGTTATCCGGTTCCGGAGATGATTTATCAATAAATTTAGAACAACGTTTTAGCTAAACGCTAAATAATAAAGTTTATAGGAACAATCCACACACCATAGAACGAACTTAAGGACAGTGTAAAAGCAGAAATTATGACATTACTCAAGAAGAGCTTATGCGCGTGAATGGTAATTTCATCCGACGATATCTAGAAGTCTTCGCCAGATGAACACCACTTTCAGCAACACTAATAACAAGGTTAGTACTCATTGCATATGTTTCTATCATTCGCGAGTAAGTATCGCGGAAGTTACGGAACAGAAAGACTCGCAGAGTAGTAGACTGCTTGCGGAGCACGCATTCACGCGATTCGCGCGATTCGCGGCCTTGGCATAAAACGAAGACACTGTATATGTTTGTGAAATAATATATTTTTGTATCCCTTATTTTCACCAGTTAATTAAGACAAACTTAAATTTCTTAATAAGATTAGGTAATTAACTAATGATCTAAATTAGTTATCTAAAACTAATTTCTAGTTGTTTAAAATTATGGAAAATTAATTTGTAGTGAGGACTTCCCAGGCGGTTCCCAGACAATCTGAGGTAGGATGAATTAGGACTGGAAGGGAAGGTGGACTTAGCACTTGGACTGAGCAATCTTTTGTATTTAGTCAGCTGACGGGGCGCTACCGGGAGGGAGGAATGAAATGAGAGGAGACAGCGGGCAGGGTCCCTAACATTTAAAGATTTGAATTCCCCGGGTGGTGGCTGGTGTAGCCGGCTCCCCTCCCCTCCGTGGGGGGACCGGATCAAGAGACCGCTTGTAGTCTGGGGGACGAAGGTTTGTCAGAGCATTTGTTAGAGCATCCTTTTCCTCTGCCATGCATACGCCGAGACCTCCCGCCGACACTTGCAACCCTGAAAGAAAGCAAACTGGTGAAAGGTGAAGTAAAATAACAATGGATATGAAATGGAGGGGCAGGAAATTCGGGGGATGTGTTCATCCTTCCCTATTCGTCTGGTGACCGAGGGAAACACCCGACAAAATCCATGAGTCAGGAAGGCCGGCAACGGGAATAAAACCAACGACCTCCCGAAAGTGGGCTGCAGACGTTACCACCTGAGCCGTCCCACTCGTTAGGAAATTGGAGATGGTGTTTTAAGCAATGTCATTGCAGATATTTTTGAGAAAATAAAAAAAAACCAAACATTTTCGATTTAGAAATGAGTTTGGGATGGGAGATTTTATTGTAAATCTTCCAATCGTATCCGCAGAAAATGCTGAGACTAAATACTAACTTCGATGTTTATCTACACCCATGCACGCCTTTGTCTAATAACGCGAATTTTATTGTGGGGAGGAGCTTCTGTATTTCCTATGAAATCTGAAATGGAATTTTTGAGTGAAATGCAATGCTTGCTCTACTGACTGTAGGTATATTCTAGAGGAAGTATCAAATTGGCTTATATTTGAATTAGGCAGCTTATGCTGGTAATATGTTGTGTAATTCCAGCTATCTGGATTGTAAATTGTTTACGCCATCCGAGATAAAGGACGGAATATAACGCAACAAATGGGTTCTATGTTCTTTCTAGTTGATTAGTGATGTAGTAATAATAATAATAATAATAATAATAATAATAATAAAAATAATAATGAAATATACTCTGCTTTGTCGTCCTCCGTGTACTGGTGGTACCGTGCTAGCCTCTAGTTCCCAAGATCGCGGGTTCAAACCCGGCGGAGGGCGATGGATTTTTTCGGGCGTAAAAATGGCTTCCTTTGGAAGGGAAGTAAAGCCGGTGGTCCGCTGTCTTTGATTTACGGCACGTAAAAGAACCTCAAGCCTGATAAAGAGGCCTCTGGGCAAAATTATCGGTCTTTCATGCCCAATATAGAATGGCACGCTAAGAACCATAGAGTTAAAGAGCGTCCATAAATAAAACTCAATTTCAATTTCACCTAATTTATGCCAGTAAAACATGGGTTATAAATGATATTTCTTGAGATCAATTCGGGATAGTGATTCATAATGTAAAAAGTTTACAAGATATTTGTTTCACAGGAAATTTATCAACTTTTATAGAACATATAAATACAACATTAACCTTAAAAACAATTGGACACCAATGATATTGAAGTTACTAATATTGAGATTTTACTAATATTGCATTTGACTCTTATATAATTCCACAAAATGAGTTAATGCTAAGGGACACTATCAGGAGTAAAGATACAAGACAACGACTTAATAAAACAGCAGTATTATTAAGGACATTCAGAAGTATCAGAATAAATGCTTAAACCACGTAAGCGGAATATTCCCTGATCCCCTTCCTTGGCAAGCTTTGGTTTATAGACTACAAAGAAGACTGGATGTTGAAAGATACAGAACACATTGGAGGCAACATTTTTAATAATTCCCTAAGTTCGTAACGGGTTCCCTTTGTATGCTAACCAAAAGGTTTATCTCGATTAAAATGAAGTAGACAGAAAAATGAACTTTGGCAAGAATAATTTAAAGAAGATTGTTTTCTTTACGTTATTTGCACCACGCTTTGGACGTCAATTTGAAGAAGGTGTTTGTATTATAGTTCAACTGTTGGGGAGCCGAACTTGTAGTAGTTGCAACCGCACGTATAGTAAACAGTTTCCGGTAGCCTTCGCCCCAAATGTACTTTCAGTTGCCTTTGCCCCAAGTTTTTTAAAAGATATATTAACTTTGTAATTTAACTGTTTCTTTAAATATTATATATTTTTGCCTCGGCTGCGTCAGTATTTGTTAGAGACACGTTTCTCTTAGCAGGGTTGTGATGCGACTAAGAATGTAGGCTTACACAGATTATAATTTTATTCACTTCTTTTATTCATACTTCATACGATTTAAATAACACTTCACTGATATAGAGAACTGTGAGATATTTTTATTAAATACATGCATCTTTTAATACGTAAACTATTTTTCGTCTCACACGAATACGTATTATATCTCTCGAGGAGCATCACGCATCCGGTTACAATCACTCTCTGCAGGCAACTGAATTGATTTCAACCATCCAAACTTGTAAACTTCTGTATTTCAAGTCTCTGATTGGCTAATCCTATTCCAATAGAATACCTGCATTTAAGTAAAGCTTTTTGTGGTTGTTGATTGGCTATTTTTACACTGTCTCTAGATTTACATTATTGCTGCTCTAATAATGACTAGTAGCATTTAAACTTCCTTACTCATTATTGCCTCAAGGTTACCTCATTGTTAGCAACTTTTAACTTAGTATTCTCACAGCTTCTACATTATTAAATGACATAATACATTCACATAACATTATTGAAAATGTATACAATAATATAAGCATATGCAATGACTGTTATATACAGATTACAAATTATTACATACACATATTGCTTCAAGGCGGGCTGAAAGCATTTAAATGTTAATAATACTACCTCCAATTTGAATAGCCACTAAGAAACGATAGAGAGTAGAGAAAATAATACATCAGATTTTATTTTGTTCAAAAGGCATTATTTCCGGTATTTACCAGTAAGTGGTAGAGAACGTGAAAGTTTTTGGTATTTTCGCATTTACGATTTAATGAAAGATAATATCTACGAAATATGCTACATGGCTTGTTAATTATTAGTACTGAAAAGAGAGATAACAGATCGTTTTAACATAAGACTCATGAATATCAAAATTCGCTACGTAACAAGCTGCTTCAAACAACTGAAAATTATATTAATACTTCGCCACTTTTCTCCAAATTATGCAAAGGCGGTTTATGCAGAGTTTCGTGAATATATTTGTTTTGGGGATTAGAACGATCGATCGTGATTCTGTTTCCGTTAAGTGTTCATTAAAATGTATATTCTGGTTTTGTTAATTTGAATATGTATCGAGTGTACCCTGAAATTCTGAAAGGGTAGGGGGATGAAATCTTCCTTATAAAATGCATTCTTACAACCGATACTTGTGTTTCTTTTTGCTTCTTTCCCTTTAACGGAAATTAACCGGTAAGGTTCTAAAAATATTAAAGCCTTCCGGAATAGAAGACGCGGTCTAAGCGTAAAATGATTGACACCCGACATTTCTTAAAGAGGGTAACATACTGGGCAGCTTAATAACAACTGCTGCTTAACAACACCCTGGGCAGATTAACAATAGGCAGTTGGTCGAAACGTCGAGTGTAAATGATTTTATCTTTAACACACAGCCTTCCAGCCCGGTAGATTTTATTATTCTGTTAAGCTAACACTTCACACTTCCTAAACCACACTTAAAAATCTTCTTCTTTCTCTATTTAACCTCCTCTTACACCCCCAGGACTTACAGATGGTGTCTGGGGTCAGAGAACCGTCGAGGAGTAGACGCTCATGGATCAGACAGAATATCCAGGATGGGTGATCAGCCCGATGCCTGGTATGGGAGGAATGAAGTAGAAGAAACGAAATGATGGTGAAATGGATGAAAGGAAAGGAACAATTGGTGGAATAAATGGCGGGGGAAACCGGAGAACCCGGAGGAAACACGCCCAAATGCCGCTTTGTCCAACACAAATCCCACATGCGTGTCCCTGGGATTGAACCCGGGCCGCCTCGATGGGAGGCGAGCGGTCCAACCACTCGGCCACGGCGCCGCCACACTTTAAAATAATAATGCAAATATTGGACTGGAAAGAAGTGTTCGTTCCTATTTTCTTATGTTGCTAAGAATGATGAGATATTAGTTTGTTTTGCTTTCTCTACCACTTGCATAGTAGGTAGAGAAGGTATTAATTTCCACCCAAAAATCCGAGACCGAGATTTCGCTGGAAATGTATAGATTGAGACCCCTGAATCCAAAATAATTCATTTTTATAAAAAAGATCCCTGTGCGTGAGTGTGTGTGTGTGTGTGTGTGTGTGTGTGTGTGTGAATAGTGTAACTCAAAAAACGAAGCTTCGGATAGATACCAAACTTGGTATTTTAGTTCAGTGCCTTCCAAATATGCGACACGAAGTTTTCAAGAAAATCCCTCACCCTAACTACCCTTTACATGAAACAGTTTTCCAATTTTTTTTATTTTCGCAAAAATAACTTTAACGATTTGGTTAAAATA
The DNA here is from genome assembly GCA_030765065.1 of Deroplatys truncata. Classification (NCBI taxonomy): domain Eukaryota; kingdom Metazoa; phylum Arthropoda; class Insecta; order Mantodea; family Mantidae; genus Deroplatys; species Deroplatys truncata. The sequence continues at coordinate 166,148,580 of CM060980.1, forward strand.
TCGTATATTGAAGATTTTTTAATCTAAGCAAAATGAATATCTTAAATTTTCATGAAATAGTCTGTGAAGTTCTCTTCATTTGAGGAATTTTTGTGTAATTTGATAACTGGTAAACGTTTAGCGTTAGACTAAAGCATACTACACAGAAAGTGTAGATCACCTAAAATACACAATTTCGTCCAAGTAACTTTTATGTGACAAACCATTTCCGAGATACTCATCATTAATAGATCGAATTGTTTATTACTTTGTCTTTCTTGTGAAAGTCCTATCACTTTTGAGTTGTTTCTCGCGATAGCATGGAAACAGTATGGAATTTTAAGGCCAGCATATAGCGTCCAGTTCTTAAGCATTCGACTGTCGCTGTTTCCTTTGTATCTATAACAAAATATGGAATGTATTTATTTCTTTATTGGTACATCTAGATGAAGTAGCTTTAGTAAGAATATTTTATATACTCGCTAATAAACGATAGAGGGTGAAGAAAGTCATATTTTTAAAACATAGGACGTTTCATTCAGTAAATGCTTTCAGCTCGATATACGATAATACGAGTGTGATCAAAAGGTTTCCTTAATGACGTCATAAATACTACACAACAGTTTATTTTGTCTAATATGCACTGTCACCCTCGAAGTAGTCTCCTTGGGAGTAGATACACTTGTCCCAGCGCTTCTGCCGCTGTTGGAAGCACCTCTGGAAGTCCTCTTCTTTCAACATGTTCAGAGCCTTCTGCGATTCGCGCTGGATGACATCAATGTCCTCAATACGGTGTTCTCGGAACCGCATTTTAAGTCGCGAGAAAAGAAAAAGGTCCGCAGGTGCCAAATCTGGAGAATAGGTGGAATGGGGAACAGTATTCATCCTATTTTTATCCAAAAATTGGCGAACAGAAACGGCTTTGTGCGCGGGCGCATTGTCATGATGCAGGATCCAGTCACCACTCCTCCATTTCTCCGGCCGTTTGCGTCGCAAATTCTGCCTTCATCTTTGCAGCACTTGTTTGTAGAACACTTGATTCACTGTTTGACACTGTGGCACACATTCCTTATGTACAATACCTTTAATGTCAAAAAACACAATCATCATTGACTTCACTTTGAATCGAACTTCTGGCCTTTTTCGGGCGTGGAGATGAAGATCTCTTCCATTGTGAAGATTTTGCTTCGTTTCTGGATCGTACACATAAATCACCAGTAATAATTTTCTCCATAAACTGTGGGTCATTTTGTAGCTGTTCTTTAAGATCTGTGGAGGCAATCACACGGTTTTCCTTTCGGTCATTTGAAAGTAGGCGGGGCACGAACTTGGCGCCAGTTCTTCTCATGACCAAATTGCCTTTTAAAATGCTTTGAACACTTCTAAAGGAGAGTCCTAATGAGTCACAAAGTTCTCTTATTGTAATGCGCCTATCATTTAAGACCATTTCTCTCACCTAATTGAAACCTTCATCAGTTTTGCTGGAACGGAATCGCCCCGAACGATCTGCATCCTTAACTGATATCACACCACTTTTAAATTTCGAAAAGCACTCAAATGCTTGAGTTTTGCCCATAACTTCCTCCCTATAAGCTGTTCTTAATATTTCATAGGCTTGTGTTGCAGTTTTACCGGGTTTAAAGAAAAATTTTATGTTCGTTCTTTGTTCTTCGTAATCTGACACCTTTGCTACGCGGAAAAATCGCAGTATGTGCAAAACACGTGTTCACTTCATAGCATCTACCTCATCACTGCATGGTCACAGGAAGTCACGTGACCTCTCATTTTTATCGGGAAGGAATGTTGCATTTACAGTTTGGGTAAGAATTAAACAAATGTCAGCATTATTGTGAAGCCATTCCGGAAACTTTTTTATTACACCTCGTATTTCCCCGGCTGTTTAGCTCTTCAGCGTTTAATCAATTCGGCATAACAAAATATAAAGAATTTCAACCAACCACAGGAGTTAACGCCAGTATTTTATTGTTTCCATATTATCGCTTTTAGTTTAACACATGCGTGCACTTATTTAGCATAATTATATAAGAGCTAGGTACTAAAACATCTTCATAGTTCAGTTGTACATTTAATTGGTATTATCATGTTAATTATTAACATTTAATATACTTGAGATATCGGTATGAGAAATAAACTATTGTGACGTAGACATGCGCCTCAGTCATCTGTAGAAGGCACCGGCCGCCGGCTGATCGGATGAAGAGAGAGATCTCTCGCCCAGCGTACCCCAGAAGTCCTATCCAGGGATAACGGGATTGCTCTCAAACCTTCTTTGCCCCTTTCTCCAGAACTCCTTTTTCTCAGCCGGAAAATAAATTTAGCCAAAACAACCAAATTAAAATTAAATATGTAAAACTGTCTCAAAATCTCCAGCGGTATATACGTGAGCTTGAGCGGGGTGAGTCAATTGGCAAGTAAGCTAATGGGTGCCTTTCTGGTGAGACATAAAGTGCTGTTGATTCAGTGCGCTCTCTGAGTGAAGTTGCAACAATAGTTGTGCCGTACAGTGAGTGCTGCTACTGCGGAAGATTAGAGAGGTATTGTGTTCGACTTTCCAACGAGTGAAGGGAAGGAGAGACTATTTCGCGCGTATTACGTCACGAAAAAAAGTGAAGTGACAATGAAAACTGGTGTCAGGAGTGTTAATATCTACTCAGCAAGGTTGGGCCCCAGACTCCAAGTAGCGGTCAGATGCAACAGTACATCCAATGGACTGCCATCAACGTGGCAGTACCATTCCCAAGGACAGACGCGGGAGATGGCTACCTGCTATTCGCTATATACTAATTCAGGAAGTGGCCGGAAGTTTACGCGACCTCATTTAAGAGGCTTTGACCGTGGCTAATACATTGGTAAACAACTTCTGTCGGTTTCTCGGGATACACAAGACCCGTATCACTCTCCTTCATCTTCAGTCCGACGGCATAGTGGAGGTTATATTAAGACGGTCAAGAAGCACCTACCGAAAGTGGTATCCAGCTATTAGCGAAATTGGAATGTGCAAGCGCCGTTATTCTTCTGTCCTACCGAACATCAGTACAAAATCCATTGGCATGACACGGCCAACATGGTATTTGGACGGGAGCTACAGCTACCATGTGATCTGTTATTTGGCATGCCTCCTTATGCTGACAAGACGCAGCAGATTATGTCGAGGCTCTAACAGACAGGCTAGAAAACGTTCAGTATCTCGCCAGGAAGCACCTGAAGCCGGCAAGAGACCGTATGAAGGTATGCTATGACCTCGTATGGCTCTGTCACCTCAAGAATACTAAGGGGAATCGCAGATGCTGAAACCTTTCTGGGTTGCCGTACAGGTACTCAACTGTATCAACGATATCGCGTACCGCATTTGACGTAAACCTGAGGGAAGCTGATGGTGGTCCATATTCATCGGCTTGCACATAATGCGGAGTGCTCGAGACGACCAGCCCCGAGGAGGAAGTTATATGACGTAGCCTCAGGTATCAGTAAAGACGCCGACCGGCCAACCAGTTGAAAGGATATAAGGTGGCTCAGATATGAACGGACTGATTTTTTAGAAAATACTGTAATGAAAACTACCCAGTTTTACATGATATCCTTCAAATATTCCCCATTGGCTTCTGTGCATTTTTTTCAATGTTTTGGCAACTGCTTTACTCCCATTTCCTAAACGATTTTTGGTTGAGTGCGCACCCATTCCTGAACAAATGTGATCACTGCGTTAACATCCTCAAACCACACTACCTCAAAGTCACTTAAGTTTCATCAGTAGTGACTATGGACCGAAGAAGTTGTTCACCTTCTGCTTCAAACCGTACCAGATTTGGTCATCTGCATGCATACCATTTTGTTTTCAGGGGTAAGTGTGGATGGAACCAAGCGGGAGTATACTTTCCTATAGTGCAAATGTATTTTCACGATAGTTCCTATACTACCAACACTTATATTCAATACTGAAGCAATTTCTTTAACATTCATACGCCTATCATGGCGTATAAGCACATTAGTACAGTCACGATTGGATGGAGTGATTGATGTTCGCGGTGGACGATTATGCGGTGTGTTCTGCGCGCGCGCGCGCGCACACACACACACACACACACACACACACACACACAAACACACACTGTCTCTCTCTTTTCCCTCTCTGTAGGCTTTACACTATTCGAACATTCGTTCTCGAGAGACGTGCTTCTTGAAACTGTTTATCGAGCCTCTGGAGAATTTCCGATGGTTGGATCCCTTCTGTAGTAAGAAATTTTATAATAATGCGTTATTCGCCGTTAACCGACACTTTCTGATCACTGAACTCTCTTGTAGAGCTTAGACAAAACAGAACGCGCTCACAACTGCCTGGCAGGGAGGGAAGGGAAGCAACGTTTTCCTTCCAAGGTGCTGGGTGTGGTTTTACGCTCGTAAAAAATCAGTCTCGTTCATATTTGAACCCCTTATAATACCCTAACCCACGGTGTGCACCAGATGTACTATCGAGAGATAACCGGATTGTTTTGGAACCTTTTTTCTATCCTCAGCTCCAGAATATTTTAGAACTCTTTCAAAAACACCGGCGGCTATATAAACGTACTTGTTTGTGAGTGAGCCAGTTAGTGCGTGTGGCACGATATTACATTTTGGTAATTAATAACGTTCTCCGAATGAGGTTCCGGCAATAGTTGTGCGGTACAGTGAGGACTGCTACTGCGGGAGATTACAGACTTCCCCTGTTAAACTAGTCTGTTACTGCGGGAGATTACAGAGGTCCTGTTTTCGACTCCTCAGCGAGTCAAGTGGAAGGAAGAAGAGGCTACTTTGCGCGTATTTCATTACACCGGTACGAAGTGACGTAAAGAAATGGCAGTGAAATTTGAACTAGATCACATTAGTGAAATGACAGTGAAAACTGGATCGTCATAATATATATCTTAAATTTCGTGCAAATAGCCCTTAACTACTGTTAATTCAAATGCAATTTTGCATAATATTGTAAAACTACGAAACCACAGACGTTAAGATAAAAATTACAAAGAAAAGACCTATTTATTTAGTTATTCATTATTTTCGTTAAATAGTATTTTTTCTCCTTTTAGCCGTTTCCGAAATATTTTGTTGTGTTCAAAATATTCTAAGCTAAATGCGACATCCGACAGAATATGTTTGAACATTTACTATTCTTACTTTGTGTACCAGCTGCCTTAGTGGGTAGAGGGGTATCGTATTCTACATACATATAAACAGTCGTCTGTGGGTAAGAGAGTGAGTCAAAAACGAACAGGTATATAGTGGAATATTTAGTAATCATCTTCCAAGAATGTAACGAAGATTTTCAAGATATCCCTTCTACCCCAACATACCCTAAGAACTGGACTTAAAATTGCATACTCTTCACATGCAATAGCGAGAAGCAACTGAATGTTGACAGGACTTTAAAAGAATGACCAAAAATTGAACATTTCTAATTAATAACAGATATCTCGAAAATGGCTCATATCACAAAAAAGTTATTTTAAATAAATTGTGTTTTAAAAGAGATATAAATTCTTCGTGTAGTACGTTTTCATCTATCGCTTAACGTTTACCAGTTCCACAAGATTATACAAAATTCCTTCCGAATAAATATTCCAGAAAATTCAAGACATAAATTTTATTTGTAATGTAAATGCCTTTAAGATATAGTATTTTAATCAAAAGCGTTAGAACTATTTTTTATAAAATCAAAATTTTCAAAAAATGTTCGATGTAAAGGGTAGCTGGATTGGGGGATTTTCTTGAAAATATTCGTCTCGCATCCTTGGAAGATAGTACACTCAAATACCAAGTTTGGTATTTATCCAACTTTTAGTTTTCCAGTTATGTTCACAGACGCACAGACACGTACAGGCGTTTTTCTAAAAATGCGTTTTTTTATTCAGGGGGCCTTAAAACATGTATTTGAGGTGATATCTCAGTATCGAATATTTGTGTGAAATGCAATGCCTTCTCCATCTACTATATACGTGATAGAGAAACTAAAAACCGACCGCTAGTAATGACTTTCACTTTCATGCTCTTTGCTTGACAACGATAAACAAAAATCTGATGTGTTACACTCACATGACATTCCCTACTCTTGTACAGACTATTTTTACAAACGCTTTTTCTCCATATGCCTCATGTTAATCGAGATGTTAATCTTATTGCTAATTTTCTTGTAGATGCAAGGGGAATTGGTAGGCTTTAAGCGATAGTCAATTATTTTAAGAGCTGGTTGATATGTGAAGTGTTCCATTCTCTTTGCATTACGAGGACAAAAAAATGATAAACGAATTCCCATTTGAGAAAATGTATTGGAAAATTTAATGGAATAACAAGCAATTTTGGAATATGGTTCACTAAACAACAAAGAATGTATATGACATAAATTGTGTATTTTAACGCGATCTACATTTTTTGTGTAGTAAAATTTTGTCTATCTCTTATGGTTTGCCAGTTATGCAAAAGTCGTTCACAATGAAGAATACTTTGGAGACATTCCCAGAAAATTCGAGATATACATTTCATTTGTCATAAAAATATCTTATACCTATGATATTTTAAGCCAAATCGTTAGAGCCCTTTTTGAAATAATTAAAATTTTCGAAAAATGTTCCATGTTAAGGATAATCTGGGGTGGGGGGTTTCTTGAAAACCTTCGTGTCGCATCTCTGGAAGATACTGAACCTAAATACCAAGTTTGGTGTTTATCCGATTTTCGTTTCTGAGTTATGCTGTTCACAGACAGACGCACACACGGACATGTTTCCAAAAATGCTTTTTTTGGATTCAGGGGGTCTCAGAACATATATTACCGGTGAAATCTCAGTATCGAATTTTTGGGTCGAATACAATACTTCCCCTACTTACTATAGTATTAGAGAAACTAAAAAACAAATAGCAACTTACCACTTGAAAGTAATATCATTTGGAAATTCAGACCAGTAACCAAGACCTCCTTGGAAATTATTAACACATAATAGGTGAAATTTGATATAAATTATCTGCTGTAACGGGTTCTACATGTTCTTGATAATAAGAGTTTTGCTTATCTTTTATATACTAATAGTAGCAAAGTTTTTTTGGGTTTAGAAAACAAAAATTTCTCCATATAAATGATGGTTTGAGATGGGAATTTTCTTGAAGATATTCCTGTCGCGTCCTTCGAAGATGCTAAAATGAAATACAAAGCTGGGTATTTAAACGAATGTTGGTTTTTAAGTTATGCTGTTTACTCAACCACATATTTAAGGAAGTTTTTCTAAAAATGTTTCTTTTTGGATTCAGGGAGTCTGAAATCATGTGTTTATGGTGAAACTCGATATCGAATTTTTGGATGGAATGAAATTCTTCCCTTACTTACTGGGTAGGTAGTGGAGAAAGTAATACTTTAAGGTGGCAAATAAAAATGGAAATTTATTGGCACGATATCGGAGTTTTGCTGTTTACGGATCTACAGAAATACACAGTCTTAGGTTCTGGAAGGAGCTGAAACATCTCCTTTGCCTTATGAGCAGGTAAATGTGCGGTCGGGTTGATCTGGTCGAGGGCCCCTCATTAAACTTTTCCACCCAGTTAAGAAATCCCTTTCACTGGATGTGCCTATTTCAACAGGTTATACCCTTTGAGTCTCGGAAATCTTATTATAGCCCTCATTTCACGGCGCCGGCCCCAAGTTTGCCTTATATTGAATGACAGTAATCAAGGAAAAGTTGAAAAAACTAATGTCATGGCTAACTTTGATGTAGCTATAATGGTATTAACAATATTCCGGGTTGTTCCTTTCATCTGAGCCTTTCCTAATACCTGCGTAATGGAAATAGGTCAAGCAAGTTGGAAAATATCGAAACTTTGTTCACCACTCGCAAGCATCGAGCTTATGGTGTGGGAAATAATGGACGAATCCTAAAAAAGCACTCACAGTAATTCCTCATACAGTTTAATGGAAAATAATGGACAAACGGTGATATCCCTGGCATATTTTACAGGTGGTTAGAACGATTATAGTTGTTATAAACTTGCTATTCGTTCACGATATGAGTGCGTGTTGTAAGAAGAGGAACTAAATGGTTACGAAACAAGTGGGCGTTGCACTGGAAGGACTAGCGCGGCTTAGGCCTGCGAATGAAGCACTGTTTTCATTGTGCAACTGTAATTTCTCTATCGCCTTGCCCACTACTCCCGTATGATCCCTAGCTTTGAATGTCAACAAAAACGGTGGTGCCGTTCTCCAAGCGCATTCATAAAAATATGGAAACAATAAGCGCATTCAGGAATAAAATTGAATAAGAATTAAAATTTAACATGTTTATATGCAAATGATGTTTTAATAATGCGGAATGGTGCAGAAAACAGTGCTCTGTTCTTCAATTGTAGCTACTGCGCAATAAATATAGCTTAAAAATGTCATAAAACAGAAAACTAATGAAACACCAAGGAAAGTACCCAAAGAAAACAAAAGTATACTGGAAATAGTATGCTGAAACTAGTCGTGTAAACGTTAATTACTTGTGTTGTGACGTAGTCCCAATTTAGATAGAGATATAGAAAATAAGATAACTTTCAACAAATGTGTGGAAAAATAACGCGAACTCTGCAAAATAAAACAAGGAAGAAACAAAACTGAAGTTCTACAAGTCCCTGGTCATCCCTGTGCTAATGTATGGCAGTGAATCGTGCATAATAAACGACAAAGAAAAAAGCAAAATTCAGACAGCGGAAATGAGAACTAAAGACTGCACTACACTAAACTTAATAAGAAATGAAACAGAGAAGAACTGAGTATTTAAAAGTTATATGATAAGTTGAAGAAAATAAACATAATTGGAAGGGTCATATGACACGCTTGAGTGATGAAGGATAGCATTTTTAATTAATATATATAAACCTTTAGGGAAAAGACTTAAAACGCACCAGAAGAAATCGGATGTGTAAAACTTACATGATTTTCACTACTCTTGTACAAACTATTTTTACAAACGCTTATTCTCCATATGCTTCATGTTAATCGAGATGTTAACTTTATTGCTAATTTTCTTGTAGATGCAAGGGGAATATGGTAGGCTTTAAGCGATAGTCAAATATTTTAAGAGTTGGTTGGTATGTGGCGCATTCCATTCCCTTTGCAATATCAGGACAAAAAAATGAATAACGAATTCCCATTTGAGAAAACGTATTAATTTTGGAAAGTTTAAGGAATAACAAGCAATTTCTCGAAAATGGTTCACTCAACAACAACAAAATGCATATGACATAAATTGTGTATTTTAACGCGATCTACATTTTTTGTGTTGTAAAATTTTGTTCATCTCTTATGGTTTACCAGTTATGCAAAATTCGTTCACAATGAAGAATACTTTTGGAGACATTCCCAGAAAATTCGAGATATACATTTCATTTGTCATGAAAATATCTTAAACATAGATATTTTAATCAAAATCGTTAAGAGCTATTTTTGAGAAAATAAAAATTTTCTAAAAATGTTCCATGTAAAGGGTAATCTGGGGTGGGGGGATTTTCTTGAAAACCTTCGTGTCGCATCTCTGGAACATACTGAACCTAAATACCACGTTTGGTGTTTATCCGACTGTTCGTTTCTGAGTTATGCTGTTCACATACACACACGGACATGTTTCCAAAAATGTTTTTTTTTATTCAGGGGGCCTCAAAACATATTTACGGTGAAATCTCGGTATCGAATTTTTGGTTGGAATACAATACTTCCGCTACTTACTATAGGTAGTAGAGAAAGTGAAAATGGAAGTAAGGCGAAGAATGCGCAGACAGAATAGGTGATAAGAATAAAAAGAAAAATAATTCTTCAGGTAAACGCAGAGTCTTTTTTTTCATCCTTAGATATCTGTAAATTGTGGGGTAAAACTTTTAGGTATATATTTTCAGGGGACTGAAAGAATAGTATATGTTAATAAATATTAAGTGGAGTCTAAATGGCAATAAGTTCCAAAGAATGCCTTTTTTCTGTAGGTTTATTAATTGGAATTTTCTCCTCAATTTAACGTATATAGTAAGATTATAGGAACAAAAATGTTGTAAATATATATTTTTACACCTCATGGGTCCTGGAAAAGGTCGACAAATTAATCGCAGGAAAATCAAACAAATGACTTTCAGAAGACGTGCAAAACACACACCAAAATAAACCACTAGGAGTAGTGTCAAAATTCAATTATCGCGGATTCACTACCCAAACAACACTGATATCCTTCACCGCTCATATCAGAGAAAGTGCAACAGCAGTAATAAAAGCTGTAAATACAGAACCATAAAACTCTCAATATAAACAGCAATGAAACTATTTAAAACAGTCATAGCACCAATAGCAATTTACGGAATCCAGACGCTTATTATCCATCTACTTCATGTTAATGGAGATAAGCTTTGAAGAAACTTTATTGCTAATTTTCTTGTAGTTGCAAAGGGAATATGGTAGGCTGTAAGCGATAGTCAAATGTTTTAAGAGCTGGTTGCTATGTGGAGCATTCCATTTACTTTGCATGTCGAGGAATTAAAAAAAATGAAAAAAAAATCCCATTTGAGAAAAAGTATAAGTATTGGAAAATCAAACAAATAACAATCGCAGAAACAAATAATAATATTGGAAATGATTCCTGGACCAAAAATGATATAAATTATGTATTTTAACGAGATTTACATTTTTTGTGCAGTAAAATTTTGTCTATCCCATACGGTTTACCAGTTATGCAAAATCCATTCAGAAAAAGAATACTTTTGGGGACATTCCCAGAAACTTCAAAATATATACATTTCATTTGCCATAAAATTGTCTTATATATAATATTTTAATCAAAATCGTTAGAGCCATTTTTGAGAAAATCAAAACTGTCGATATATGTTCCATGTAAAGCGCAGTCTGGGTTAAGGGATATTTTCTTGAAAATCTTCGTGTCGCATCCTTGGAAGATACTAAACTCAAATACCAGGTTTGTTGTCTATCCGACTTTTCGTTTTTGTTTTTGTTTTTTTTTTTTTTTTTTTTTTTTTTTTTTTTTTTTGCAGAGAGACACACATATACGTGTTTCCAAAAATGCTTTATTTGATTCCAGGGCACCTCAAAACATGCATTTCCGGTGAAATCTGGCTATACATTTTTTTAGTGAAATGTAATACTTCCCCTACCTACTGTGTGTAGTAGAGAAAGAAAAAAATCAGGTTAATTAAACGCAAATTCTGAATATTTAATTTTATAGGAGCAATGAAGTATACTATTTTATGGGTTGTTTCATTATTCTTCAAAATGAAGGATAAAATATTGTATGAAGCTATATTTTCTTTTAGATTATGAATAACCTATTGGAATAAAGCTTAATGTATCTATTGATACATAGAAAATGGTACAACTGTTAAATATTTGTGTTTTCCAAACTACGTAACAGACTGGCAGAGCTGTTAAATTGACTTGAAGCTTATGTAGTAAATTTTCCAGTGCTCAAACAAGCTGGTGCGGTTAGTTTATTTGAAGTGTTTTATTTTAAAGCTTGTATTTGTTAGTATTACCACCGCCACAATTCAATTATTTAATTATTTACCTCGGTCATAGAAATAGCAACCGATTTCAATTCCCCATTTGACAGAGAAATTGGCCAGACGGCGCGATCATGACGGACGGTTTGTATGTGTTAAAACCAGACTCACAAACACAAAGTAAAGGCTGAATGCTTAAAAAGACACAGCTCTGTACTGTATTGATGTGCAGTCCACATGAAATGCGCGCGCAACACAGTTGCGTGTAGTAAGCCAGCGGGTGCGGCTCGACTAATATTGGTAATGTCTGCACAAAGGCAAATGTAATCGGGAATCTACATACCTCCTTCATTCAAAACAGCCAGCAGTGATAAGTGTTGGAGGTAAATAACTTTTTATGCCGCCAGGTCTTAATGTTCTAGAACAAATATTAGCGTTAGATGCAATCTGTTCCGAACGGATCGCTGCTTATAGCGCAGTTCGAGGTGCTATAAACTTGACGTGTGAGGGGAAATAAGGTTGTAAACGTAGAGAAAGAAATCGGGTCGGTAAATACAGCGAGCTGCAATTCTTTCTTTACGTTAGCGGTCATCGCCGTCTCGCTACATATTCGACCCTTTGCCACAGTTTAAAGCAATGAAATAACTTTTTACTACGAATTTCAAACCTTGAAGCTTATATTGCTAAAACAAAGCTCTGATATGCTGCACCTCACATGAATTCCTCTACTCTTGTACAAACTAGTTTTACAAAGGTTTATTCTCCATCTACTTCATGTTAAGCGAGATGTACAGAACATTAAAAAAGAAGAATAACGATTTGTCATTTGAGAAAAAGTGTAAGTATTGGAAAATTCAAATAAATGTCTCGGAAATAAAAAAATGTATGTGACATAAATTGTGAGCTATAACGAGATCTATATTTTTTGTGCAGTAGAATTTTGTCTTATCTCTTACGGTTCTCCAGTTATGAAAAAGTCATTCAAAATGAACAGGACTTTTGGGGATATTCTCAGAAAATTAAAAGATATACATTTAATTTCCCATAATATCCTAAATATATGATCCTTTAATCAAAATTTTCGAATATTGTTCCATGTAAAGAGTAGTCTGAGGTGGGGAGATTTTCTTGAAAGACATTGAAACTAAATGCCAAATTTGGTATTTATCCGACTTTACGCTTTTGAGTTATGCTGTTCACAGACACACCATGTACACAGGCGCGCGCGCGGACCTTTTTTAAAAAAAAAAAATTTATTATTCACGGCACCTCAAAACATATATTTCCTATAAAATCTTGATATCGAATATTTGGGTGGAATGCATACTTTCCCTGCTTACTATACGTAGTAGAGAAAGTAAAAATATAATCGAAAGTTAAAATTTCACGATTCCTTCTTATTTAAATTATAAAGGACATGACTCTTAAAAAATTAAAACCGAGTATGTAAAATGCCACAAATGGTGAACATTTGAAAATTTGTGCCTTTACATGTTGCGCATTTATCGTATGTTATTATTTACAATCAAACATTACATTTTTTCTTGGATCAAAATAGTAAAGAATGTAACAGTTCCAATATTATAAAAATCAGTCTTTTACTATATCTAAATCTAAAACTACACTTAATATCCAGATAAGGGTCTTAAAAGTTCTTCACCGATCTTCAAAAAACGTATATTGAAACCTAGAAAGAAATTGTATGACAAGTGCATCATGAGCATCGTTTTAAAGTGGCAAAAATATGAAACAATTATATAAAGATGGAATTATTTATAATAATTTCATTCGCAACTCTATTTATAAGACTTTTTGGTATTTAAATGAGTAGAAGTACAAAATCACAAATTGAACTATATTCTACAGTGTTTAATGCATTTTTAATAGAAAGTTTTAATTTTTTGTTGAAAATGTTATACAAATTCATCATCGAGCACCCTTAAGAATATAACTGAAATTCCAATGTTAACACAAGCTCCATAATACATAAATTACACTGTAGGAGTTTTGATACTTCCATCTTAATTGGTGGTTATAAATAATGACAAATTATCTCATAATCTTAATACTCCATAAAATTATTATTATTGTTCATAAAATAACAACATAAATATGAAACAATTCCTCCAATATGAGTTGAAAATCCACACATGCTTTTTTGCTTCTGGTTTCTCATTCCTGGAAAAATTAAATAATATACAAGCTACATTACAAAAGTGTTTTGAAATTTGTAATGTGCATAAACTATTGTAAAAGATATTACACAAGGCAGATTAAAAAGCATGTTATTAGTCAATGGCGTAAAAGCTCTTGTATTAACATAATTTCAAAAATCTGATGCGTTGCATTCCCATGACATTTACTATCTTCTATAGCTTATTAGTGGTATACAAATAATTCTTACGATAGTTTATTTTTATATCCACTTCATTTTAATCGTGACAAATCCTTACAGTAACACCTACATTACGCATTTCATTATAGTACAAAGGGAACAACGATAGCAAATGTTTAGAACTGGACAATTCGAAGTGATGTTAACGGATATCTCGAGAATGACTGATGCCACAAAAACGTTATTTGAAATAAATTGCGTGTTTTAAAGAAATAGACATTTCTTGTGTAGTACGTTTTCGTCTACCACTTAACGTTTACCAGTTATATAAGATTATACGAAATTCCTTCCGATTAAAGAGGACTTCACAAGCTATTCCCAGAAAATTCAAAATATACATTTTATTTGTCATGCAAATATATTTAATATACGGTATTTTTATAAAAATCATTCAATTTTAGAATAGTTTATGTATTGGAAAATGCTATGCTATTCTTTTCTGAAAATTCAAAGAGAATGGAATGCTCCACATAGCAACCAGCTCTTAAAATATTTGACTATCGCTTAGAGTCTACCATTGGCAATAAAATAGTTTCTGCAAATGTTCATATGGATTAAGTAGATGGAGAATAAACGGCTATAAAATAGTTTGTAGAAGAATAGAATATCATGTGAGTGTAACACATTAGATTTTTTTTATTTTGCGTGTGCATGCATAGATTCCTATCTAAAACTGCGTTTTTGATTAAGGGAGCTCAAAAGATGTATTTCCGGAGAAATCTGGATATGGAATTTCGGATGCAATACATTTATTCATATTTCTCTATCCGCCGTAGGTATGTGATACAGAAAGTAATAAATAGAGGTGTTTAGTTCAGGTAATACGTGTGCAGTACTTGATGTTTTTATGATATTTTGGAAGCAAAAGAAATTTCTAATTGCAGGATTACGACGAACACAAAACATTTATACAATTATTTAGGAGATATTGTTCTTAATCTACGATGAAAGACAAAAGGTAGAATTATGCATTTTAAGCACATCAGATAGTAACATAATGCAAAATCCGCATAGTGAGAATTGTATTGGTTTCTCAAATGTTACTGTTAAAAGAATCTTGCGGCAATTCTAACACACTAACCTACTTAACTAATAAAACATTCTCTCTAGTAGTCTTTCCAACTTCTCTCAACGTTTCTAAGGTCACAACAATTTAGAACAGAGGGGAGAGGGAAAATCCTTCTAATTATCTCCCTATTTCCATATTTAGCAAGATAATCAAACTTTGTATGTTATTACCAGACCGTGGACTTCATTGCGCACTTTCTCAAGTAACCCGTGCTTGGAACCCTAGGTGTTGCTTTGAAGAGACGTTGAGATAATAGCTCATTCACTTCGTTGTACAGGTACAGTGCGGTGAAGGGCCAAGTTTCATCTTCATTTGCATGATAGTGAGCATTTTTTCACATGTGGAGCACATTTTGATACAAATTATTAATAAATATATTAATACAATAAAAAAGATAAAACGTTTCGTTTTAGACCCACTTATTTATGCTTCCACAGTTCCATTACAATAAATAACAATACATTTTTGTAAATTTTCGAAAGAAAGGCTTCTCCGCATATCACTTAAAAGACCTTTAAATGCAGAAAACGTTACAACTTAACGTTACAAACGTTAAAAGCCTTACAACTTTAAAAGAATGACCTTGCTTACGTTTTGACAATGTGTGCCTATCTCCCACTGCCGTATAGCTAGAAGGGAGGGATGGACATGATGTCATACGCGGGGTGTATTTCATGAACAGACAACGTTTATGGGGTCTCGAGACAATGAAAATTCAATTAAGTCCGAGGTCTAGTTATTCCTTTTATATTATTAATTGTTTATTAAACAGTCTGGATCTAATAGAAAATAGATACAGAAGCCTCTTTAATTGATTCAACAGAAGCTTTTGACAGCATTCTCATAAGACATTAATAAAAAACTCGATTTTGTGGTATCACAAATACCGAAAAAAGTTTTATTTAGATAATATTTAAGTAATCGCTCGCAAATGGTTGAATTAAATAAACACGATCTACTTTTTAAGAAGAAACAATTACAAGCAGTACCTCAAGGCTCCGTGCTGGGTCCATTTTTGTTATTTAAAACCTTTATAAATGACTTTAATGTAAATTTACGCTCTCATTCGGTTCTGTATGCCAGTGACACAACTGTCGATGCAACAGGGAAAAATATAATAGATTTAAAAACCAGCCTAAACTGCTGAGGACTGATTCCTTACAAATCAACTGACAATTAATTAAAGTAAAACTGAAAATAGTATCTTTTCTTTAAATTCCGAAACTATATCTATAACAATAAAACAGTAAATTGAATTATTAGGTTTGTATGCGGACAGCAGCTACGCTGGAATAATCATGTAAGTTTTATCTGTTAAGAATTAGCAAGAGGTGTGTATATATTAAAAAATTAAAAACAGCTGTTTCACCTTGTATGTTGATGGCATACAATGTATTTTTCCTTGAATTATGAATAATAGAATCAGACTATGGCTAATTGTTCCTGTGTAGCAAAAGTTTTTGTATGGCCAAAAAAATGTTAAACCAAACAGACGTGAATTTACATGAAAACTCACATAGTTTATGAAACAAGGCATGTAAATGCAGTAAACATAAATAAATTAGATAAGCTAAAACAGTCATAAGTACCTTCCGAACAAACTTTTAACACGCTACCTGAATCTATTAGAGAACTGCCCACAAATACTTTAAACAAAACTGTGTCCTAATGACTAATGACTCGAAATGTTTATGCTTAAACAGATTTATGTTGAAGAAATTACAATATAACCTTAATTTTTTGTTAGCACGTATATATTTTTGCTTTCTTTACTAACTGTAGTGAGTAGAGGAAGCACTACATTCCATCCAAAAAATTCAAAACCAATATTTCACCGGAAATACATGTTTTGAGACCCCCTGAATAAAAATCTTTCTAGAAAACGGTTCGCGCGCGCATGGTGTGTGTATGTGTCTGTGTTTCTGTGAACAGCATAACCCAAAAAATAAAAATCCGGTTAAACACCAAACTTGGTAGTTAGTTTCAGCATCCTTCAAGGAGGGGACATGAAACTTCTCAAGAACCACCCCCTCACCCCAGATTACACTTTAAATGGAACATTTTTCGAAATCTTTTATTTTCTCAAAAATGGCTCTAATGATTTGGATTAAAATATTATATATTTAAGATACTTTCATGACAAGTAAACTGTATATCTAGAATTTCTGAGTATGTCCCTAAAAGCCCTCTTCCTTCTGAATGTGTTTTGCATAACTGGTGAACCGTAAGATGTAGACAATTTTTTTTCTGCACAAGAAATGTAGAGCTCGTTAAAACATACAATTTATGTCATATGTATAACGGGTGAATCTTCTCAACCTGCGCATTGAGAAGTTATGCAGTCACGTGTAATACAGGTATGCCGTAAACACTGTCCATTAAATCGGGTCGTATAAATTTTGGCCAAAATCACTGCTTTGCACCACTGTGCGTGCAGTGACTTGCTCTCGTAGCGTAACAGTGTGCGTGTTGACCTTCAGTGCTGAAGGTCCCAGTTTCAAATACTGTACTTTAAGCTACCTTTTATGTTTCGTAAATTCAGCTACAACTGATATTTGGCATGTAAGTGTCGTTTCACTTAATTAGTTTAATTATGTGAATTTCATTCAAACACAAAACTGTTAGAATATGCCATAGTGAACATCATAAAATGCATATAACAATGTAATTATTACTTACAAACCTAAGGCATCATTCAATAATATTTTGCTATTTAAAGCTATTCTTTCATGCTAAAGAAAGCCAATAAATTTTTCTGAGAGTTTACAAAATGCCATACGTATATACAAACTAGATAACGTTTGCAAGCCCATGTTATGATCGTTTTGAACTCTCTGCATTTAACCGTGACTACGACACCATCCCGGACCATCAAACAGATAAACCTTTACAATTTGCCATTTTCCTCCATGTGCTTGTAATAAGTCTACGAACTGGCCACCATGGCGGCGGATGCAAGATCTGAATCTAAACATGATCGCCAGCCTAATCCGGCGCAATATTACCGGTGTGATGTTACGGTAAGCTAAGATGATGTTTTCCCTGAGTTGTTGAGGGGTCATTGGCCGCTGCTGGTACACGATATCTCTAAGATAATCCCATAATAAGAAATCCAATTGGTTAGATCTGGTGAGCGTGCTGGCCATCTATTGGTCCATGCCGTCCGCTCAGAGTAGGTGGCATCAAGATTAACCGTTACACGAAGGGCCGAATGAGCTGGCGCGCCATTATGTTGGTATCACATAGTTAGTCGGTTCTGCAGCGGCACTTTATCCAGAGAGTAGGTAGCTGGTGTTGTATGAAGTGGATATAGGGATTCCCAATGAGTTGGCCATCATAAAAATACGCGTCTATTAGATGATCTCCGGATATACCAGCCGAAATGTTGAAACCCCATAGGGCTTGTAAGGTCGTCTGTCGCATTCCAATGTGGGTTTACAGTGCTCCAGTAACGCATGTTGTGGCTATTTATATGACCTGTGTCGTGAAACCCTGCTTAGTCTGTAAATAACACATTTGCCAAAAATCTGGATCTTGTTCAGTTTGTCGTATGACCCACCTAGTGAACACCATTCTCCGTCAATGGTCCGACTGCAGTAGCTCCTAGGGCAGTTGATAAGAATGAAACTTTGCACGATTGTGGTATTCTCCACGCCTAATTGAATTGTATTGGAATGCCCGTGAATGTCCCTCGTGCTACAATGCGGATGCTGAATGACATAGTCGTGCCATCCGTCGTTACTTGGTCACTGGCAGGGCGATCTCTTCGTGGATGTGGTGTCTTGTGCACTGTTCCTGATTCCAGAAGTCGGAAACCTATGTTTGTATAGACGACGTGCCTCTGTTGCATTCTGCTGCGCTTTTCGTATAATAAAAGCATGTCCAGATACTCTCTGTTCGAAAACATTGTTCCACAGTGAGCACGAAGGGTTGGAACTTCGCATATCCACTTTCTAGTGCATTCGGAAATAAATCTTGATTTTCTAGAACATTCTCGAAAGATGAACAAAAATTAATAAAAATCTCATTTATTCCCAGGCATGATTTGAACTTCCAACCATCATCATGTTCCAGCATGTTCACCATTGCACTACTAGAGCACGTTAACAACTAACACCACGTAGCCCTTATCAGTAGGCTGGTGAATGCGGTGTCAGCACCTGCATTTCGCATCGTCTGTAAAGTGTTTGCTTAGTTACCAATCCGCATGATGAGAATACTCACGCGGTATATTTTATGTATATATTGTTATTTATTTAAATGTTTCAATACTTATACCTTTTCTCAAATGAAAATTCGTTATTCTTTTTCTTTCTTTTATGTCCTGATATGCTCCACATAGCAACCAGCTATTAAAAAATTTGACTATCGCTTAAAACCCTTATTTCCCTTGCACCTACAAGAAAATTAGCAATAAGATAGTTTGTTGAAATGCTTATCTCGTTTAACACGTAGATGGAGAATAAGCGTTTGTAAACACAGTTTGTACAAGAGCAGAGAAAGTCGTGCGAGTTTAACACATCAGATTTTTATGCATCTATCTGTTTTATGCATGTGTTGTTTTATTTCTTGTTTTTGGACATTGCCCACACAAGCCCTTCTTCGTTGAAGTTAGTTTCTCCCGGATAGTGCGGATGTCGAAAGGTTTGCCTGAGCAGAACACTGAAAGAGACTCCATACTGACAGAGAGGAGACCTTCCTAGATGAAAAACCATGTTTGAAAGCAAACGGTAACTGCTATCACTGTCCCGTAGCCTCAGCTGGTGCAGCATTTTCCTCCTGTAAGGGGGCCGGGATTTGATTGCCAGCTTGGATCAAGAAAGTTTCCCTTAATTAAGAACTTTTCAGGGTATACCCAGAATCTGGTGTTTTAATATGAAAGAGAGAGAGAGAGAGAGAGTGTGTGTGTGTGTGTGTGTGTGTGTGTGTAGAGGCAGGCGTTTTATCGGTAATTTAATAACTAGTTCATCCATAAACAAGAATTTAGAATGTCGTTGGGCATAAATCTCAGCAAACTTTTAAGTCATATAATTGCATTACAGTTAATCTACAATCATTAGAACTATATGGTCAAAATTGGTGCTTCAAAGTTGACAAAATTAAACAAAAACAGACTTTATATGTTCATGCTCCTTTAAAGGTACGCTGGAATTAAATGATATTACATTAGCGTATCATTAAAAATAAACATGTTCAAATACGTGTGCAGTTTGATGGGTGCATTGATGAAAGCTCCTGGCTCGAACTGCAAGCAGGCGACCATGCGACGCTTATCGTGGAAAAAGCCAGCACTACCTCAGTGATCTTTTGCCTCCTGCCTTGCGGCAACTTCTTTTGCATTTCTGTATGCGGGAAACATTGAAACTCAAAGAACGGCTTGTTTGGACCATGTTATATGATTAATGGTTGAATATAAATTTAAATTTCTATGACGAAAGTTGAAATGGATATTTTCTTTAAAAAGCATAAGAACTTGCCACTTTTTGACTAGATCTTCTGGAAAATAACCGTATATCTGAAAGTGTATCATGCCTCGTGAAAGAATTGAAGATACACTCAATGTTCATAAACGATCTCCAATAATTATTGAAATCATTTTGAATAAACATATAACATAAAACGGATTAGTTTAATGTATGTGCTAAGCTCTTTGTGCATTACACACATTAAAACTTTTCAACGCGTAAATAGGATTTGGTTAATAATACAGTGGGGGATAATCCCTCAACGTTTAATAGAAATATTGGAATAGTACTATATGTTCATTTACACAGAAATGAAGTAGAACAAAACATGATATATTGCAAAGCGAGAGCTATGCGAAATAGATTTAATTTATATTGGATAATTATAATGTGCGAAATACGAGAGTGATTTTGGGCACTTGGGCGTCGCATTCGTAAGTAAAGTGTTGGAAAATAAGCACAGAGGTAGCTCCTGATGGTAATGAGTGAGTTGTAAAAATACAGTATAATATTGTGTAATACTGCATTAATCATAGTAGAGTGCTTTTCCTTCACACTGTGGCCAACATTTGAAGTTGTTATTTCCCCGACATTTTGGGCGCCAATTTGAAGTAGGTTGTTGCTTCACTATGGAACGCCAATTTTAAATAGGAGTTGTATTGTAGTTCAATTGTTGGGGAGCCGAACTTGAAGTAGTTGCAACCGCACGTACGGTAAAAAGTTTCCGGTAGCCTTCACCCCCCCAAAAAAATATTAACTTTGAAATTTGACTGTTTCTTTAAATATTATATACTTATGTTTGCCTCGGGTGCGTTAGTATTATTGTTAGAGACCTGGATTCTTTTATTAATTACTTGCACTTTTTAACACGTAAACTATTTTTGTCTCACACAAAATACGTATTAAATTTCTCGAGGACGCATCTCACGTCTGGTTAGGAACACTGTCTACATCCAACGCGTCCAGTTATGAGCGCTGACTTGATTTCTACCGCCTAAATTTGTAAACTTTGCTATTTTTCAATTTTTGATTGGCTAATCCTACTCCAGTAGAATACTTTCATTTAACTAAAGCTTTTTCTGGTTGTTGATTGGCTATTATATGAACTGGCACAAAAAGTTACATTATTGTTACTCCAAGAATCACAAGTAGTACTGTTAAACTTTCAAATGCATTATTGCCTCAAGGCTACCTCATTGTTAGCAACTTTTAATCTATTATTCTCACAGCTCCTACATTATTAAATTACGTAATATATTCACATAACATTATTACACATGTATACAATAATATAAACATTTACAATGACTGTAATATACACTTTTTATGTCTTGTTACATACACATATTGCTTTAAGGCGGGCTGTTATTGAATTTATATATTATATAATTAGGCTGAAATCATTTAAGTGTTAAAAATACTGCCTCAAATACGACTGCTCGTTCGCCAGCTGCAGCAGCTCGGACTCTCGCCTAAGCAGTTATATCCCCGCAGACCCCACGTTCTCATAGTTACATATAATAATGCATATCATAATAAGAACGTACATAAGAGAGATTGAAAGTGTTGTTCTTGTCTTTCCATATATTTCTTGCTTCTTCCCAAGAAATTTACGTTCACATTTGAATGCTCAATATCCGAAATTGGGAGACGTTTTAGTTCTCCAAATGTATGAAATTTGATGCATACACATTATTTTTCATCTTCCCACATATATAAAAGTCACATATAGTTAAATTCGGGGATCGGTAGGGCCAGAAGCTTTTGCTAATTACCTTATTTTCAAAACTGTCCTGAATTAAATTTAATGACTCTTAAGCTGTATTGGCGCGGTGGCAGCTTTTTTGGATAAATCCAGACTGACATTCAACGTCAGTTGTTCAAAAAATTGTGTGAGTAAATCATATCTGTACCTTTCTGCATTTGTTTGTTCAAAAAATATACTTCCTATTGTTCTGTATGCATTTACTGCACACAACTTTTCGCGTTATCCAAAGGAATCTCGTGTGTAAAATCGGGTTTCTCTGTACTCAAATTCCGTTATTTTGAGGCCGAACATAGCCATATAAATGAAACTCTGCTTCGTCAAAGAGCTAGGGTCAATTACATTTCTTAAAATTCAATTACAGAAATTAACCGTAATCAGATGATCAGATTAAAAAAGGAAACTATGTTACCTCACATGACTTTCTCTACTATTGTACAATCTAATTTTACAAATGCTTATTCTCCATCTACTTCATGTTAGTCCAGATGAATATTTGCAGAAATTATCTTATTGCTAATATTCTTGTAGGTGCAAGTGGATTATGGTAGGCTTTAAGTGATAGTCAAATATTTTAAGAGCTGGTTTCTATGTGGAACATTGCATTTTCTTCATGTCCAAGACATAAAACCTTTTTTACGAGGAAATTCAAGATATACTTTACCTATTACATTTTGATAAAAATCGTTAGAACCCTTATTGTGAAAATTAAACCTTTCTAAAAATATGCCATGTAAATATTAGCCAGGAGTGGAAGATCCTTTAAGGATACTAAATTCAGACTGACAGACACACACACACAAACACACACACACACACACACACACACGGACATGTTTACAAAAATGCTCTATTTGGATTAAGGGCATTTCAAAGCATGTATTTCCGGTGATATCTGTGTATCGAATTTTCTATAAGTAGTAGAGAAATTAATAAGATGCAAGCAGGAAACCTCATGCATTGTAAGAACTAAAGAAAGCACCAGGCAAGAAATTCACTGAATTTCGAATATTGAACTCTCAAGTGTGAATGAAAAATCTTCTGAGAAGATGCCAGAATCATGCAGATACAGAAGGAAAACATTTCTAACATCTCTTAGAAGAAGTATGTGCTTATTATCATCGTAATTGCAACTTTAAGAACGTCAGGCAATTGCAGGGGTATTGTAAGTGTTACGGCGGGAGTCCGAACTGCAGCGCCAGGCCAGTGAGCAGCCCTGCTATGACCAAAGTGTTAAGGTAAAGAAATGTACACTATACATATTACACGCAACCTTCGCTACCGCAACGATCGGCGCTGTGCATATCCATCAGGCGACTTGTCTTTAAGTAACGTAGTGGTGGAAAGTATATTGTGGCAAAAACCGATAATTTCGCTGGCATCTAAATTTCTGATTGTACCATCATCATCAACAATAAGTGCTACGCATTGTCGAATCCACACAAAAGTCAGGAACAGATTTTCCCCGTCCACAACCGATAAAGATGGATTCGTTGCAATGGAATTTTCGATAAAGAGTTGAGACAATATTTTTAACACTTAAATGATTTCAGTCTAACTATATAATATATAATTCAATAACAGCCCGCCTTCAAGCAATATGTGTATGCAACTATATATAAAAGATATATATTACAGTCATTGTAAATGTTTATATTATTGCATCCATGTGTAATAATGTTATGTGAACATTTTAAGTAATTTAATAATGTAGGAGCTGTGAGAATAATGGGTTAAACGTTGCTAACAATGAGGTAACCTTGAGGCAATAATGAGTTTGAGAGTTTAACAATACTATTTCTGATTCTTGGAAGCAATAATGTAATTTTAGTGACAGTTTATAAAATAGCTTTAGTTAAATGAAGGTATTTTATTGAAATAGGATTAGCCAATCAGAAACTGAAAAGGAGAAAATTCTACAAATTTAGAGTTCAGTTGCCTGCAAAGAGTGTTCCTAACCGGACGCAAGACACGTCCTCGAGAAGTATAATATGTATTTATGTCAAACGAAAAAAATTTACGTTTTAAAAAGTGCAAGTAATTAATTAAAGAATCTCACAACTCTCTATATCAGTGAAGTGTTATTTAAATTATGTCAAGCATTAATAAAAGAAGTGAAGTAAAATTATAATCCGTGTAAGCCTACATTTTTAGTCGCATCACGACCCTGCCAAGATATCCATGTATCTAAAATAAATACTGACGCAGTCGAGACAAACATAAATATTAAATGTTTAAAGAAGAGTTTAAAGAAACAGTTTAATTACAAAGTTAATATTCTATTAAACTTGGGGCAAAGGCCCCCTGAAAGTACATTTGGGGCGAAGGATACAGGAAACTGTTTACTATACGTGCGGTTGCAACTACTACAAGTTCGGTTCCCCAACAGTTGAAATATAATGCAACTCCTTCAATACAAACTACTTCAATATTGACGCCCAGAGCGTGGTGCAAATAAACGTAAAGATGCTATCAACTTCAAATTGGCTTCCATACGTGGGGCAAATAACGAAACAATTCAACAAATACTTCAGTGTTGACCACGGAGTTGGACCAGAATCAGATAAGAATCAACAACAGTAATTGTCGCCTGATGGAGAAGTCGATTAAGAATGGAAATTATTGCAGTTCTTAATAAAAGCGACACAATTCTGGCATAAAGTATTTTAGCTCTGCTGTCTGTGTTTTCGTAAAAACTGTTGTGAAAGAGCATTTATTGCTATTTTTATTTTCGTTTGCAAGTGGTTATTTTTCATTAAAGTATAAACTAAGTAATATGCAAAATATTGCAATAGACATTTTATTTTGATTATTTTAATATTGATATTATGCATTTAATTTAACAATAAATAATTAACTTGTGTTTCTTTGGATTACATGTATGATAAGGATATAATACTATTGACATGGCGATATTAATATAATTTATTAAAAGCATAAATGTGGATACTCCTTTAAAACATTTCATTTTACCAAAATAGCCAATTTTATCAACGATACCACGTGTTATACTCCATTTGGTATTTAACCGACTTTCCGTTTTTGAGCTATGCTCTTCACAGACACAAACACGAGCGCCCGCGCACGTACACCCTTTTTCTATAAAACCCGTTTTTATTCGGGGCCTCAAAATATGTAATTTCTGTGAAATTTGGATATAGAATTTTTCGGTGGAATGCATTACTTCTACTAAATAAGTAGTAAATAAAATAAAGCTTATAATTTAAAGGTGATTGAACACCACGCCCACTGCAGACACTTAAAATTCTGCTTGAATTGGAATTTTGAAAAAAAAACAACATATAAATACTTACAGATAAAATAACAGAAAATATAAATAAATTTTTTCATTTTTACTTTCTCTACTACGTAGAGTAAGTAGGGGAAGTATTGCATTCCACCCAAAAATTCGATACCGAGATTTCACCGGAAATACATGTTTTGAGACCTCCTGAATCCAAAAAAAGCATTTTTGGAAACATGTCCGTGTGTGTGTGTGTCTGTCTGTGTGTCTGTGAACAGCATAACTCAAAAACGAACAGTCGGATAAGCACCAAACTTGGTATTTAGGTTCAGTATCTTCCAGAGATGCGACACGAAGGTTTTCAAGAAAATCCCCCCACCCCAGACTACCCTTTACATGGAAGATTTTTCGAAAATTTTAATTTTCTCAAAAATGGCTCTAACGATTTTGATTAAAATATCATATGTTTAAGATAATGTTATGAGAAACGAAATGTATATCTCGAATTTTCTGGGAATGTCTCCAAAAGTATTCTTCATTGTGAACGACTTTTGCATAACTGGTAAACCATAAGAGATAGACAAAATTTTACTACACAAAAAATGTAGATCGCGTTAAAATACACAACTTATGTCATATACATTTCTTTTGTTGAGTGAACCGTTTTCGAGATATTGCTTGTTATTTCCTTAAATTTTCCAATACTTATACTTTTTCTCAAATACGTTATTCATTTTTTTATGTCCTGACATGCAAAGAGAATGGAATGCGCCACATAGCAAACAGCGTTAAAATATTTGACTATCGCTTAAAAGCTACCATATTCCCCTTGCATCTACAAGAAAATTACCAATAAGATTGACATCTCGATATCTCGATTAACATGAAGCATATGGAGAATAGGCGTTTGTAAAATTAGATTGTACAAGAGTAGAGAAAGTCATGTGAGTGTAACACATCAGATTTTTTATTTCTCTACCACATAGGCTATGTGATCAAAAGTATCCGGACACCCCCACAAACATACGTTTTTCATCTTTAATGCATTTTGCTGCCACCTACTGCCTGGTACTCACTATCCGTGACATCAGTAGTGATTACA
This sequence comes from Deroplatys truncata, assembly GCA_030765065.1. NCBI lineage: Eukaryota > Metazoa > Arthropoda > Insecta > Mantodea > Mantidae > Deroplatys > Deroplatys truncata. The sequence goes on from CM060980.1 coordinate 166,175,113, forward strand.
CATCGTGAAACAGTAGAATGGGACGCTCAGTGAAACTCACGGACTTCGATCGTGTTTAGGTGATTGAGTCATTTGTCTGTACGCGAGATTTGCACACTCCTAAACATCCCTAGGTCCACTGTTTCAGATGTGATAGTGAAGTGGAAACGTGAAGGGACATGTACAACACAAAATTGTACAGGTCGACCTCGTCTGTTGACTGACAGAGACCGCCGACATTTGGAGAGGGTCGTAAAGAGTAATAGGCAGACATCTATCCAGAAAATCACACAGGAATTCCAAACTGCATCAGCATACACTCCAAGGACTATGACAGTTAGGCCTGAGGTGAGAAACCTTGGATTTCATTGTCGAGCGGCTGCTCATAAGCCACACATCACGCAGAAAAATACCAAACGGCGCCTCGCTTGGTGTAAGGAGCGTCAACATTACACGATTGAACAGTGGCAAACCGTTGTGTGGAGTGATGAATCACGGTACACAATGTGGCTATCCGATGGAAGGGTGTGGGTATGGCGAATGCCCGGTGAACGCCATCTGCCAGCGTGTGTAGTGCCAACAGTGAAATTCGGAAGTGGTGGTGTTATGGTGTGGTCGTGTTTTTCCTGGAGGGGTTTGCACCCCTTGTTGTTTTGCACAGCGCAGACCTACATTGATATTTTAAGCTCCTTCTTGCTTCCCACTGTTGAAGAGCAATTCGGGGATGGCGATTACATCTTTCAACACGATCGAACACCTGTTCATACTGCACGGGCTGTGGCGGAGTGGTTACACGACAATAACATCCCTGTAATGGACTGGCCTGCACAGAGTCCTGACTTGAATCCTATAGAACACCTTTAGGATGTTTTGGAACGCCGACTTCGTGCCTGGTCTCGCCGACCTACAGTAGGAACGATGGTTCTGAGCCGGTGAGGGCTCGATGCGCACTGGTTATCTGTGCAGTGAGCGAGCCCCCAATTCTTGGGCATGCGCAGTGAGTGCCATCGCTTCAGTCTAGTGGCAGCAGTAGTTTGAGTAACATCTCTCTTGCCAGCCGTCTGTTGATGCTACCTTGAACGTTGTGTTTATAAATTAGTGGATATATGTTTCTGTAGGGGCGTCATTTCAGTTTCTGCATTGGGGGGCCATGATTGCTTGGAGCAGTTTTACAAATGTTCATGTGGATTGTAACGATATATATAATGTTTCATTTCTTAAATGTGAAATATTGTTATTAATAGTACAATTATAATATTTCATTTGGTAGAGCAATAATGTTGCTCGTAACCTAGGGGAGGGGGCCAGTTGCCCCCCTGCCCTCCTAAATGACATCACTGTGTTTCTGTAATTAAACTTGGATTGCATATAGTTATGGTGTATTTGGTGTGTTTATTAGAGGTTCTTGCCTTCTGTGACGTTTTAGTAAAAATAACAAAGGTTAATATAACGCAAAATGAGGGGGATAAATACAAAGAAATCGCTAATGGAAAAAACTAATTCCTATCTTGCCTCTCAGATCTGTCTTGGTGATGCATAACGCACCGTACCATAGTGTGTAGTTGGAAAAGGCCCCATCGCCTCACACCAAAATACGATTCAGGAGTTGCCCCATTCTATGAAAGGGTGCTAAGTTTGGAGCTTTACAACCTAAGTAAGGGTCAAGACGTATTCCGAAAATTTACGTTAATAGTTTGTAGGCAATGCACACAATGTTCTCCGATTACCGCCCTAGTCTTCGGGGCTTACTCGAGTAGAACTCATCTGGGCTGATATAAAGCAATGGGTAGCTTGGTAGAACACCCTGTTAAACTACATGATGTTATTGATTAAGCTTAGCTAACAACATGTTGAGGACATTAGCGTAGAAAAGCGGGAAAATGCCTTTGAACACATTAAGTAGGAAGACAAATACATTGAAGAACAACAAGGCCTGTTTGAAAATGTCTTAGACGGTTCTGTAATCCAGGTTAGGAAATACAGTGACATCGAACGAGAAGAAGACTAATGACGATGAAAGGGAAAGTCTTGCAGAAAAAAACGACGGTGGTGATATGTCTGGTGTAGAGTGTTTATCACACTAATAAAGCCCCTGCTAGTTTACGACAATGCATTTGCGTGACAAGGTTTGTGTATAATGTGTAAATATAAAAGAATGATAGAGCAATCTAATAATAGTGAGAATAAACGAGTCAATGTAATGGTGTGGTGGTGTATGTTTATGTCGTATCAGCAAAGTCCCACTCTTCCAGCAGGCAGGCAGACAGAGAGCTGCCTGGCGTTAGACGTAGACTCTCTTCAGTGCGCGAGGAAACATGGTCACCGGCACAGAACCATCGTTCCTACTGTACATCGATATCTCTCCTCAGTTCTGCACTCCGTGAAGAATGGGCTGCCATTCCCCAAGAAACCTTCCAGCACCTGATTGAAAATATGCCTGTGAGAGTAACGCTGTCATCAAGGCTAAGGGTGGGCCAACACCATACTGACTTCCAGCATTACCGACGTAGGGTGCCACGAACTTGTAAGTGATTTTCTGCCAGGTGTCCGGATACTTTTGATCACGTAGTTTACATAGTAGATAGAGACGGAATTTTGCATTTCACCCAAAAATTCGATACCGAGATTTCACCGAAAACACATGATCTTAGTCCACTGGAATACCAATAAAGCAGTTTTAGAAACATGACGTGAGAGAGTGCATAACTCAAAAACAAAATGTCGGCTAAGTTCTAAACTCTGTGTTTAGGTTCAGTATCTTCCAAAGATTCGACACGAAGATTTTCAAGAAACTTCCGCAACCCAACTAGCGTTTAGATGGAACATTTTTCGAAAATTTTAATTTTCTAAAAAGTGGCTCTAACAATTTTTATTAAAATGCCTTACATTTACTATATCTACATGAAAAATAAAACGTATATATTGAATTTTCTGGGAATAGCCTATGAAGTCCTCTTAATTTGAAAGGAATATTATATAATCTAATAAAACTGAAAATGTTAAGCGATATACGAAAAGACACAATTTATTTAAAATAAGTTTCTGGTATATCCGTTATTAAATATCCAAATTCCTCAATAGTCACTCGGTTTAATTCCATTGATTTTAGGTTGTTTCTCACTATTTCATGGAATTTTAAGGCCAGCTTATACCGTCCGGTTCTTAAACATTTGAATATATCTGTTCTCTTTGTATCTACAAGGAAATATTGTCTTAAACTCACATATTAGTAACACAATTTATATGGTAGAGCTAAAAGATACCCGGGAATCTACTTTACTTCTCACATTAACACGAGGCCGACGGGGGCGAGCCGAAAATGGATTTAAAATATACTTAAAACGTATTTAAATTGCAGGATTAAGGAACACGATTACCTGTTCTAATAATCGCACCAACTAAACTTTGGATGGCTACTATATTCCACCAGCAATCACAGATTACATTTTGTATTTGCTTCCACGAGCACCTCAATGCCTACCACGTGCTATCTCTTCCGTTACCAGACACAAAGAGATAGAGGCTTCCTGACCTTGCCGCGAGTAGCACGTTATCCCCTCTCTTTTACAATACGTAACATCCTGTCCGTGTTGCCAACACTAGCATTCCCAGTGCTATCAACACGTGACAATATGTAGGCTATTTCTGCAAAGTTTTATTTGAATTAAAATGATGTAGATAGAAAAATAAGCTTTAGTAAGAATGCTTTGTACACCACTAATGAAGATAGATGGTAGAGAAAGTCATATGAATTTATCACAAAATACTTTTGCTTTCTTTTTCTGTTAGATGTCCCCTCAAATTTTAAGTTAACTAATGCTGGGACTATCAGAGTGGAATAATGCACCTGAAAAATTACTTAGCAAGAACAACACTGTGGGCAGGCTTAATTCTACACCTGATACTTTTATTCTGTATTACCTAACTCACAAGTTTGAGAAGGGCCTCATATTATTCTTTGTTTTGGGAATATTCATAAATTAGAAAAGGAGCTTAAGCAGAGTTATTTTCCTTTCTTACCGGATTTGGTTGCGCCAGTCATTCTTCTGCTGTTTTCTTGCGGAAGGAAGTTGAGGTTTCCCAAATGCAATTGTTTTTATGTAAAACAGGAACAGTTTATTTACGATTGTACTCTCGTAAAATGGAATACCGCCAAAACAAGATTCCTGTGCCAAGTAGAAAGGCAATCGTAGGATATGTGAAGAGATTTAGGTCAACAGGAACAATAGCAAATGCGAAAGTTCTATGCGTGTTTACACAAGATACATAAAACTAAATTCTGGCTTCAGCGCTTCGATCACCATGGAAACAAAGCATCTAACTTATGTGTTGATACCGGCCTGGTATCCTGCATTTGTTCTGTGGTACATGCTGTGGTCACCATAAATACCAAAAAAGCTCATGGTTACATTCGCACGACTTTCTCTAAACTCTTCCATTTATTACTTGGTACCAAAATGCTGTTACGAAAGTTTGCTTATTTATCTATTAAATTTTAATAAAATTAAACCCTTCCGGAAATAGCTACATTACACATTTTTAACAGATACAAAGAGAACAGCAATGGTCAAATGTTTAAGAACTGGACGCTATATGCTGGTATTAGAATTGGATGCAATCGCGGGAAACAATTTAAAATCGACAGATTTAAAGAATGGCCAAGTATTCAACAATTCGAACAAATAGTAACAGATATCTCGGAAATAGCTGATGCCACAAAAAAGTTATTTCAAATAAATTCATTTATGTAGTACATTTTCGTCTATCGCTCAACGTTTAGCATTTATACAAAATTATACGAAATTCCTTCCGAATGAAGATGTTCTCAAAAGCTGTTCCCAGAAAATTCCAGATATATTTTATTTATTATGTAAAATATCTTAAATTAATTGTATTTTAATCAAAATCGTCTGTCACGTTTTTAGAAAATCAAAATATTTGAAAAATCTTCTCATATAGGATAGCTTAGGGTGGGGAGATTTTCTTGAAAACATTCGCGTCGTATCTTTGGAAGATAATGAATTCAAATACCTAGTTTGGTGTTTATCCGACTTTTCGTTTTTGAGTTACGCTGTTTACAGTCACACACACATACACACACAGATCATTTTCTAAAAATTCATTTTTACTTTCTCTACTACATATAGTAAGTAGGGGAAGTATTGTATTCCACCCAAAAATTTGATACCGCGAATTCACCGGCAATATATGTTTTGAGAACCCCCGAATCCAAAAAAAGCATTTTAGGAAACATGTCCGTGTGTGTCTGTGAACAACATAACTCAGAAGCGAACAGTCGGATAAACACCAAACTTGGTATTTAGGTTCAGTATCTTCCAGAGATGAGACACGAAGGTTTTCAAGAAAATACCCCCACCACAGATTACCCTTTACATGGAAGATTTTTCGAAAATTTTAATTTTCTCAAAAGTGGCTCTAACGATTTTGATTAAAATATCATATGTTTAAGATATTTTTATGACAAATAAAATGTATATCTTGAATTTTCTGGGAATGTCTCCAAAAGTATTCTTCATTGTGAACGGGTTTTGCTTTACTGGTAAACCATAAGAGATAGACAAAATTTTACTACACAATAAATGTAGATCGCGTTAAAATACACAATTTATTTCATATACATTTTTGTTGTTGAGTGAACCATTTTCGAGATATTGCTTGTTATTCCCTTAAATACTTCAATACTTAATTTCTCAAATGGGAATTCGTTATTCATTTCTTTTGTCTTGGATATGCAAAGAGTATTAATCTGTGGCAAAGGGAATGGTGCTGCACCTAGCAACCAGCTATTAAGATATATGTCGATACTTAAAGGCTACTGTATTTCTATATTACCCTTGCAATTACAAAACAAGGGGAACATAGTACGCCTTAAGCGACAGTCAAATATTTTTAGAACAGGTCGCTATGTGTAAAATGTAATTCTCTTTGCATGTCAAAAGATCGTTTTTGCAAATGTTTATCTCGATTAATATGAAATAGATGGAGAATAAGAGTTTGTAAAAATAGTTTTTACAAGAGTAGAGAAAGTCATGTGAGTGTAACACAACATATTTTTTCATTAACAATATTAAATTGTAGTATGTGAGAAAATATTTCAGTTAGAGCTTGGCACAAAGATTTCTTCATTTATAAGTGTGGCAGTATTAAATTGAATATCTTTAAAATTTAAAAGATTGAAAAATTCAGTCACATTGTCCCTTAATATAAAAGACGCGACTAGTGGTCATTGAGTCCGGCACATAACAGTATCGGGTTAAATGGTCTCAACTCTATAGTAACCAAGCTCACGCGTCTATGGAGCAGTTCGGTCTAATATTGTGTGACAATGTGTATAGTGGGAATAATAAATTTATTGATTGTGTATAGTTGACAGAGAATCATCAGCATCAACACCAAAAACAGAACAGCATGGGCCTATTGGCCCGTTCCATTCCCTGTAGTGTGCACAATGTCGTATACCTAACGTAGTTGTGGCCTATATGTGACAAATATTTGGAGTTTTCTCCAGCCTTTGAGCATGCTAATAGGAGTGGTTTTTGCTTATTTTATATTTCTCTTTTAGATTGTAAACACGTAGATGCTTTTTAATATCATTTCTTTCATGAAGTCTTAAAATAAATCCGATAACAGAGAAGGCGCATTTCAGAGATTACAATTCTTCTTTTATTATTTCTAGTTAAACCAATATCTGCGGCTCATACAACAGCATGGGAATTCTTGTTTTATAACATTTTAATTGAGTTTTATTCGTTTTACTCTTAACCTGTAATGCAATTTATCGCATAGCTCCATATATTTGCCAAAATGAAGTAAATAGTCAGCTAATTCATATTATAGGTAGAGTCAATAATAATCAGCTTTACATTACTTAAAATGAGCACGAAATATCATGAGTATGTGCTGCCACTTAGTATAAATCTTCAAATTATCTCTTTTTGAAAATAGACAACAAATCTTCGTGATTTGAATATTCCAGGACTGATGGTTGCCTGCAACTGTGCCCTTATTGTACTCAGTTTCACATATGTATGTGAAACTATTTCATCTAAGAAGTCCTCATTAAATAAATTCTCCCATATTTAAAATTTAGTGGTCCTTTGGCCCGAAAATTTGGCTTTTGGCTCTTAGTCCAGACATTCCTACTTTCAAAGTGTTGTGCTGAGGTGTTTTTCATGCTCTAACAGGCTCAGAATCTTCCCACCTGAAATTATTTATGCCATAAATGTAGTGTGTTTGCTGTGAGGAATTATCTGTGGTACAGATCACACCAGGCTCTCCTTCCAATAAAACATTTTGTTCACTAGTAACATGCTCTATTTTATGGTGTCCATAGGCTCCACAAAATCAGGATTAGCATCAGAGAATAAAAAAATGTCGTCGTGAGGATTGTTTTATTTTAGGAGTTGTATTGTAGTTCTACTGTTGGAGAGCCAAACTTGATGTAGTTGCAACCACGTGCGATACAATGTTTCCGGTGGCCTTCGCCCCAACTTTACATTCCGGTGGCCTTCGCCCCAATTTTTAGGAATCAACTTTGTTTTTTAATGTTTTCTTTAAATATTATATATATATGTATATATATTAATGTTTACCTCGGCTGCGTCAGTATTAATTTGTAGAAACATGTATCTCTTATCAGGGGGTGATGCGGCTAAAGAATGTAGGCTTACACAAATTATAATTTTTACTTCACTCCTTTTATTAATCCTTCACACGGTTAAATAACACTTCACTGATATAAAGAGCTGTGACATTATTTATTAATTGCGGTTTTAAACACGTAAACTTTATAATATACTCGCCGTGATGAATTTTATGTCTCACACACTGAATACGTATTAAACTGTTAAGGAACGTTGCCGTCTAGCGTCCTGTTAGGAACGTTGTCGTCTAGCGACTGCCCTTTACCGCTTAAATTTGTAATTTTTTTCTATTTCACGTCCCAGATTGGCTAATTCTACTCCATTGGGATACTTTTATTCAACTTTTCTTTTTTCTGGTTCTTGATTGGCTATTTATGAACTGTTTTAAAAATTACATTATTGTTCCAATAATTACTAGTAGCATTATTAAACTTTCCATTTCATTATAGCCTCAAGGTTATCTCATTGTTAGCAACTTTTGACCTATATTCTCACAGCTCCTACATTATTCAATTACGTACTACATTCACATAACATTATTATACATGTACACAATAATATAAACATAATACAATGACTGTTACATACATTTTATATATTATATTATACACATATTGCATTAAGGCGGACTGTTATTTTTTATATTATATAATTAGACCGAAATCATTTAAGTGTTAAAAATACTGCCTCAGTCGTCGTTCCCATTTTCTTCTTCACCTATATTCCGTAATTGATCTTGCACCCAAGCTTCAAAATTTCGGTCGGCTACAGACATATTACTACTCCTAGAAAGTCTCTCTATATAATAGCTGAAAAGGCAATTTTGCTACCAGCCTCTCTCAGGCTACGTCATCTTACGCTGCCAACCCTTGCGAATGAAACGTCGCTGAAAATACGCGAAAAGTTGTATTACGGAATACGGATGTATTGGAAATAGGTAAGCCATGCCGCCGACTTTAGTATTCTGTGGAGATGAAAAAGACGGGAAAAGTCATTTTCGTTTACCACTTAACCGCGCGCAATTCCTAGTTAGGTACATAACCTTAAAATGTGAATAGGTTTTGTAACGGGATTACGTCATCACTGATGAAATAAGCTTGAGTTAAATGCATCTACCACAAAACTATTTAACCATAACGTCGCGCAATTCCGTCGCGCTAATTAACCAATGTGAATACGTTTCATAACGGGGATTACGTCATCTCGAATGAAATAAACTTAGTTAATGTATGAATGCATTTTGTAACGGATTACGTCATTTCTGATTAAATAAACTTAAGCTAGTGCATGTACCACAAAATTATTAAATCATAACCTCTCGCAATAGGTAAGTAACCTTAATATGTAAATACATTTCGAATATACACTTATTCGACATTCATGCAGTTTCATGCATGATTGACAGACATGCTTAAAGTACCCCATATTACCAAAATTAATTGCAGCAAATTATTGTAGATTAAAAGGGAATGGCAAATGCTTAATAATTATAATTAATGCGTTACAGTTTGCTTAAAATAAAAATCGTACGGCCCCTTTGCCTCTGAATTTTAACTGGCTGCTTAATCACGTGACTTCACCTACCCTACAATCCCTTTCAGCCGCACTTCCGGTCCTTTCGGCAAACACAATTTCCCTTACGTCATTTCTGTTTCCCTGGAACTCGGACTTACACACATTCCTTCTTGCTAACCTACATATTTTCCTCGCGAATTTCGTTCTGTAACGCTGGTGTGGTTTAGCGGCGTGACGTAACAAAGGGAGAGGTTGGCAGCATGATTACCGCTAAAAATAACAGAAATTCATGCGTATAATAAAATTGTATAAAGTAAACTCCGAAAAAGCAATTCATAACAAAATATGTAGCAAATAGAAAGATGCGGTCTATTGGACTTGCCTAAATATTACACGTTATACGAAACATGCAGTATTACAGGCATCCAATTTCGCGCTCATTTCTAAACAACATCCTTTATCTCTAGGCTGACAAAGTCTGACTATTGAATGTTGCGGCAAGTATTAAGACGAAAATACTGAGAAAGGCAAAATAAAAAATTGAATTTTATTTATGGACGCTCTTTAACTGCTGTGGTCCTTAGCGTCCCATTCTATATTGGGCGTGAAATACCGGACATTTTCCTCAGAGGCCTCTTTATAAGGTTTGAGGTTCTTTTCCATGGCGTAAATCTACGACACGAGACCACCGACTTTACTTTCCTTCTGAAGGAAGCCATGCTAAGCATTTTTACAGCCGACTTGACTAGCATGGTAACCACTACACCACGGAGAACGACTTGAGAAAGGGACACACGGTTTTCTGCAGTGCTACCACACTCGATCTTTAAAATGACCGATGGGTCTGAGAAACTGATGTTTCGACTTAAGGGTTATGATTGTAGTAATTGTAGCGCAAACAATCTGATGTGTTGCACCCACATGACTTTCAAACTATTTTTACAAACGCTTATACTCCACCGGCTTCATGTTAATTGAGATAAACATTTGCAAAATCCACCTTATGCTAATTTTCTTGTAGGTGCAAGGAGAATATGGTAGGCTTTAAGTTATAGTAAAATCTTTTAAGAGCTGGTTGCTATGTGGAGCATTCCATTTTCTTTGCATGTCCAGGATATATATATTAAAAAATTTTGTCCATCTCTTAGAATTCACCGGTTATGCAAAAGCCATTCAGAATGAAGAGGACTTTTGGCGACATTGCCAGCAAATTTAAGATATACATTTCAATTTCCAAGAAAACATCTTAAATATATGATATTTTAATCAAATTCGTTGGAATCATTTTTCAAATAATCAAAATTTTCTGAAAGTCTTACATGTAAAGGGTAGCCTGGGGTGGGGAGGTTTTCTTGAAAATCTTCTTGTCGCATCCATGGAAAATACTTAACTCAAATACCAAGTTTGATACTTATCTGACTTTTCGTTTTTGAGTTAAGCTATTCACAGATAGATGCACACACGGACATGTTTTTAAAAATTCTTTATTGGGATTCAGGCACCTCAAAACATTTATTCCTGTGCAATCTCAGTATGGAATTTTTGGTGGAATGGAACCAATCTCCTACTTACTATACGTGGCAGAGAAATTAATACTACACAACAATGTGCTTATTGTATTAAGTTTTACTGGAACGGTGTGGCATGTAAACTATCAGGTCTAATTTATACAGAAATTCGCTGGTGCCTCCATTCATCACAATTTCGAATGTATAGGTTAGTAGAAAATTTAAACAGACTGGCTTCGTGTCAGACAAAAATAAACACAGACAACCAACAGTTCCCGAGGAATAATTAAAGCTGAAAGAAGTCCAGGAAAATCCTGCCTCGTATTACAGAGTGTTTTCGATGACAGAATAATTGACTCCCTCTCTAGATCTTAATCTCTGTAATTATTAACGATGACAAATGCTTCAGATAGAGGTAAGACAACGAATCCCCACACCCTGCCCAGCGTAAAATTGGCTTTACAGTTACATTAGTCGTTTTCTAAATATTCGTTGTTTCAGCTTTACGTTTCGCCAGGTTGAACTATCATGCGGCATCTACGTATATGCACGTATGCGCTTTTGACATGACCCAGTATGTTTCACACACTATACTAATACGTAGTGTTTTGGCGATTAAGATGACCCATTTTGATCAATATAACCGCAATGTCACATTCTGAATCATTTATAAGCAGTAAGAGAACCCATTTTGAACTGACTGCTCTACTTTTCTCTGTGCCCCGTAAGGGGGTGCGTTACGACCCCTACAGCTGCCCTGGTGCGGGCGTTGCGGACCCTGAGCAATCGTGGTACTTCTGACGTTACTAGAGGTACGCTGGGCCACTCGTAAGTATATCGTTTGAATTGGGTTGGACTCGGCGGGGTAGTGCTTTCCAACATCCATTGAAGTTTGGGGACGTCTGGGCGGTTTTCCGTCCAGGCGCGATTTTGAGACGCCTCAAGATCCTCCAGTACCGCCCTGGAGAGCCGGTAAACAGTTGCTAGAGGTTCTTCGGTAGTCTTACCCTCTGTTAGGGTTGACACGTGTAAGTGGCGTATGCACTTCCGCCTTGTATTAGGGGCGGATTAACATTTTCACGTGTCGGCCCACAGTAAGTGTCGCCCTCCTCCCAGGGTTACTTGGGAACTTTTCTCTCTGTTTCTTCAGTAACTTATCCCATTGTTAATCTGACATTTTAAGGATGAAAAGTAATCAGTTCTAATATAGAAGAAACATCAATAACTCAATTTTCAAGATAAGGCTGACTTGTCCTATTTTGATATAGAGTCTCTCATACATAACTTTAGGCAATTCTTATTTTGTCTAGGATAGGTTCGTTGGTAACAAAAACTGCTTACTATTTACGAACAGTCATACCTTTTGGTTGGGGGCTATTAAGTAGAGGAACTATTGCATTCCACCTAAAAATTCTATTTCAAGATTTCACCGGAAGGACATGCATTGAGGTGCCTTGAATCCCCCCAAAACATTACAAGAGTGAGGTGTGTGCGCGCGCTAGGTGTACAAAATAACTTAAACATGAGAAGTCAAATAATTATTAAACCTCGTATTTAAGCTCAACATATTCCATGGATATAGGAACATAATTTTAGTAGAATTACCTTATGTAATACACGAGCATGACTTTCTTTACTTATCGTTTATTAGTGGGTATAAAATTATTCTTACTCAAACTTATTTTTCTTTATACAACATTTTAATCCAAATAAACCTCTTCAAAAATAGCTACATTACACATTTCATTATAGGTCCAAAGGATACAGCAATAGCCAATTATTTAAGAACTGGACACTATACGCTGGCCTTAAAATTTCATATTGTTTCCATGCAATCACGAGAAATAACTGAATGCTGTATGGCCTTTAGAGAATGGCCAAGAAATTAATAACATTTAATAACAGATATCTCAAAAACGGCTTATGCTATAAAATATTATTTGAAATAAATTGTGTGCTTAAAATATATCCACGTTGTCGTTTATCGCTTAACGTTTACCACTTATACAAGATTATACAAAACTCCTTCTAAATGAAGAGGACTTCATATGCTACTTCCCGAAAGTTCAATATATATATATATATATATATATATATATTTTATTTGTAATGTAAATATCTTTAATATGCGATATTTTAATCAAAATCGTTAGTTATTTTTAGGAAATCGAACATATCGGAAAATGTTCCATGTAAAGGGTAGATTTGGGTGAGGATATTTTCTTGAAAATCTTCGTGTCGCATGTTTGGAAAATAAGAAAATGTCCCTACAACACTCCTGTGTTGGCGTATGCTCTTAATTGTTATCTAAGGGCGTGGTAACAGGAGACAAAATAAAAGGTTTAGGTTCACTTTAACTGTACTGTATTCACACTTCTTCGGAGCTATCCGTGACTTTTATCCCACAGTTATATTTCTGGGTTATGGGGGCCATCTGTTACGCTATACCCCACACTCTTTATATCCATCTTTCCTAAATTGCTAATAGCTTCTTCACACGCTCCGCTATCACCCCTTGACGATATTGTAGATAGTCGTGAATATCTTGGGGCTCTGTCTTATTTATACACCCTGAAAATGACGGTATTCTTCCCTTAACTATTTTAAAGTGATAAGGTGATTGGCTGATCACCTTAGCGTCGTATGAAAACTCTTGCCTTTATATCTCTTCTTATGACGCGTGGACTATCTCTTTCTAACCTCTATCTATCTTTGTCACTCCAGCGTCTCTACTGGTTAAGTTCAGCCTAGGTTTTATACTCGTGCTGTCCCAGAGATGTTTCTGGCTCCATTTAGGGTCATGTACCTGACTTTACCTTCACGGCTAGCTAGCCTGAATTACATTTAACGTATCATGCATTTACATTTTATAATATTATTTGCAGTGCCATTATTACCATTATAATATATTGCTTGGAATGAAATACCCGCGACATTTGTCTTATTTTACATTCATATTCTGTGGATATTAATTATTTTATACTCCATTGCATTCTCAACTAAAAGTTCTAATTTTTTTGTTTTATGGCTCAAGTGTTTTCGTATTCAAGTACAAGGACTCTGTAAATGCTTTTTGATCTTTAAGTAATTTATGAAATTAAATTAGAAGGTTTTTATAGCCCGACGACAGTCAGAATAAATAGGGGCTTTTAATGGTGAAAGAATTGTCAATAGTTGAGCACAGAAATTTTCTCTCTTTATAATATTAATATAGAGTATACTATATCATGTATTGCTGTTAGAGAAAGTACAAAATTTTGCTATAACATTTCTCTACTTACCCTTATAACTATTGTTCTACATAAATGTAACAGTATTTCTATTAAATATTGGATTGCTTTGTTTCCAACACATACAGAAAATTGACAGAATATCTAAGCTTATTCATAATTTGCTGCTGTATAAAATAAATCCTATTAGGAAGGGCTGGGCGAATAAGTTCGTTCTTTTAAATACCATGGTATTTGTCAACGACGGAAGCGGATGTGGGAATGCATTCTGCCGTTTTTATTATTATTGGCTTTTGTTTAGCGTTTTTGAAAGAAGTTGTGTCCACAAATGTTTATTAATCAAAAGCTGGATTCTCAGTTGTTAATTTTCGATTTAAACGCGGATAATAAAATCCAACAGCACATAAATCACTTCCATATGAGGTACATGACAAACGACTCCAGGCTCTATTTTTAGACTTAGCGCTTGTATTGAGAAATTAATGTGTAATATTTACACACATAGAAACAACAAACTGCCTAGCGATAATTAAAGCACTGCCCAATACCCGTTCGCTCATAAATTAGAAGGAACAACATAAAAACTAATTTGTCACACAAGAGGGATTATTTACTGGTTATATACCGGGGAGACGCCATGCGGGTTAAACAAATAAAAACCCCGGTATGTGCCAATACGCACTGTATAACTAGTAGTTAAACAAGGCATGGAGAAGGCGCTTTTTGTGTTTAGGTGCGTTCGATATTGCGGAACACGTGTTGGTGATGCATTGTCCGTTTGTTTATATTTAGTCAACATCTCCTGAAACGATGCAAAACTATTTGGTATTCATTTTAATTCATCTAGTTGACATGGGCACTCTAAAAGTCATTTGGATGTTTCCCAAAACAACTACTAAAATATACACAATAACAGGCGTGTTTTTAAAGTAGGTACCTGTAGGTTTTCAAAAAATGAGAATATTCTTTTCCAGATACTTTATCATCATTCATTACCTTACACCTTAAACCACTTCTCCGCTACTTCTTCACCACCGTTATTCAGGCACTTGTAACAGAAAACACCTTTTGTAAGACTTCCTCAAACAGTGTTAAAATCCAAGTCTGAACTTCTTGTTTCACAACATCATCGTTTTTGAAATGTTTCCTACCAAAGAAGAAACAGATGAAGATGAAAAGTGCATTGTGCTAAATCCGGACTGTAGCGAGGGTGGTCGAATTGTTCCCAAACGAAATGATGCGATCAGATCTTGAGTGGCAAGGCATTGTCACTTATTGTTTCCCCATAAACCTCACATAGTTGGCGATGAATGTTTTCTGGCGTAAATTACTCGCATTCAAACAATTAATCACAGTTCTTACTTTAACAATTACTGAGTCCTTCGACTTTTTGAACAATTATAAACTCTTTAACTACAGGAAAACACAAATTGACGATCGCTCACAGCTGCGTCTGGCTTGCTAATTAATGGAGGACGTGATCGCGCAAGCTCAAAATCGCGACTGCAGCGACAAAATATTAAAAATGTACTTACTTTAAACATACACCCGAGTTCAAATCTCAGTTGGGGCGAGTCACTTCAATAAGGCTTTTCAGGGGTTTTCTCTTATCCTGAGAAGACGAATATCGGCTAATTCTAATCTCTACAGACCCCGGTCCCATTTGAGAATAATTTCAACTATTTCCTTCAGTCACCGTCCGATATGGCTAAAGAACGTAAAACTTCAAGTTAAAAAAAACAAAAAACAAAAACGGACTGTTAACTTTTCTACCATGTTATTTGTACCACGCTTTGGGCGCCAATTTGAAGTAGTTTGTATTGAAGGAGTTGTATTATATTTCAACTGTTATGGAGCCGAACTTGTAGTAGTTGCAACCACATATATAGTAAACAGTTTCCGTTAACCTTCGCCCCAAATGTATTTTCAGGTGGCCTTTGCCCCAAGTTTAAAAAAATATTATCTTTGTAATTTGACTATTTCTTCAAATATTACATATTTATGTTTGCCTCGGCTGCGTCAGTATATTTTTAGAGACACGTTTCTCTAAGCAGGGTTGTGGTGTGACTAAGAATGTAGGCTTACACAGATTATAATTTTACTTCACTCCTTTTATTAATGCTTGATACGATTTATATAACACTTCACCGATAGAGAGCTGTGAGATTCTTTTATTAATTTTTTGCACTTTTTAAGACGTAAATCATTTTTCGTCTCACACGAATACGTATTAAATCTCTTGAGGACACTTTTTGCGTCTGGTTAGTAACGCTGTCTGCAACCAACTGAATTCTGAATTTGTAAACGTTTCTCCTTTGCAGTTTCTGATTGGCTAATCCTACTCCAATAGAATACCTTCATTTAACTAAAGCTTTTTCTGGTTGTTGATTCGCTATTTTATAAACTGTCACTAAAATTTAATTATTGCTTCCAAGAACCAGAAGTAGTATTGTTAAAGTTTCAAGCTGATTATTGCCTCATGGTTACCTCGTTGTTAGCAATGTTTAACCTATTATTCTCGCAGCTCCTACATTATTAAATTACGTAATACATTCGCATTACGTAATTAAACATACGCAATGTCAGCATTATACACTTTTTACTTTCTCTACTACGTATAGTAAGTAGGGGAAGTATTGTATTCCACCCAAAATTTCGATATCGAGATTTCACTGGAAATACATGTTTTGAGACCCCCTGAATCCAAAAAAAGCATTTTTGGAAACATGTCCGTGTGTATGTCTGTGTGTCTGTCTGTGTGTCTGTGTGTGTGTCTGTGAACAGCATAACTCAGAAACGAACAGTCGGATAAACACCAAACTTAGTATTTGGGGTCAGTATCTTCCAAGGATGCGACACGAAGGTTTTCAAGAAAATCCCCCCACCCCAGAGTACCCTTTACATGGAAGATTTTTCGAAAATTTTAATTTTCTCAAAAATGGCTCTAACCATTTTAATTAAAATATCATATGTTTAAGATATTTTTATGACAAATAAAATGTATATGTTGAATTTTCTGGGAATGTCTCCAAAAGTATTCTTTATTGTGAACGACTTTTGCATAACTGGTAAACCATAAGAGATAGACAAAATTTTACTACACAACAAATGTAGATCGGGTTAAAATACACAATCTATGTCATATACATTTTTTTAGTTGAGTGAACCATTTCCGAGATATTGCTTGTTATTTCCTTAAATTTTCCAATACTTATACTTTTTCTCAAATACGTTATTCATTTTTTTATGTCCTGGATATGCAAACAGAATAGAATGCGCCACATAGCAACCAGTGCTTAAAAGATTTGACTATCGCTTATAACCTACCATGTTTCCCTTGCATCTACAAGAAAATTAGCAATAAGATTGACATCTCGATATCTCGATTAACATGAAGCATATGGAGAATAAACGTTTGTAAAAATAGTTCGTACAAGAGTAGAGAAAGTCATGTGAGTGTAACACATCAGATTTTTATATGTTGTTACATACACTTATTGCTTTAAGGCGGGCTGTTATTGAATTTTTATTTTATATAATTAGACTGAAATCATTTAAGTGTTATAAATACTGCCTTACATTTAACTACGGTAGGCAAGGGTGTTTTTCTGCTTTACCCAAAGATTCCATTTTACAACCAATTTACGTTTTGAGGTCCCCTGATCAGGAATAAAGTTATTTAAGGGAAAGGTATCTTGTCAGCCTGTAAAAAGCATAAGTTGAAAATAAATGTTATATTAATGCTAAACTTATTCGATTAACAGATATAAAAATGTCATAAGTTACCAGAAATATAGAGTGTAGTGTTATTAAACATTACAAATCACCTATTTAAGTTCTACATAGCTTCTATAGCTGTGCAACTTTTCAAGGCATGTCTTACAGAGATGTGTCGGTGTGTAAGCCTAGCTTTCTATAAAATTATAGTAAAAAGAACAAGTTTTGCCTACATTAAAGTGAACAAGCCGTTCAAAAAAGACCTCAGGAATCTTAAAATACTAAATTAGCTTTCAGATATCCAGAAAAAATCTGATGTGTTACACTCACATGACTTTCTCTACTCTTGTACACACTATTTTTACAAACGCCTATTCTCCATATGCTTCATGTTAATCGAGATATCGAGATGTCAATCTTATTGGTAATTTTCTTGTAGATGCAAGGGGAATATGGTAGCTTTTAAGCGATAGTCAAATATTTTAACGCTGGTTGCTATGTGGCGCATTCCATTCTCTTTGCATGTCCAGGACATAAAAAAAATGAATAACGAATTTGAGAAAAAGTATAAGTATTGGAAAATGTAAGGAAATAACAAGCAATATCTCGAAAACGGTTCACTCAACAAAAGAAATGTATATGACATAAGTTGTGTATTTTAACGCGATCTACATTTTTTGTGTAGTAAAATTATTTTCTATCTCTTATGGTTTACCAGTTATGCAAAAGTCGTTCACAATGAAGAATACTTTTGGAGACATTCCCAGAAAATTCGAGATATACATTTCATTTGTCATGAAAATATCTTAAACATATGATATTTTAATCAAAATCGTTAGAGCCATTTTTGAGAAAATTAAAATTTTCGAAAAATCTTCCATGTAAAGGGTAGTCTGGAGTGGGGGGATTTTCTTGAAAACCTTCGTGTCGCATCTCTGGAAGATACTGAACCTAAATACCAAGTTTGGTGTTTATCCGACTGTTCGTTTTTGAGTTATGCTGTTCACAGACACACTGACAGACAGACACACACACGGACATGTTTCCAAAAATGCTTTTTACTTTCTCTACTACGTATAGTAAGTAGGGGAAGTATTGCATTCCACCCAAAAATTCGATACCGAGATTTCACCGGAAATACATGTTTTGAGACCTCCTGAATCCAAAAAAAGCATTTTTGGAAACATGTCCGTGTGTGTGTGTGTCTGTCTGTGTGTCTGTGAACAGCATAACTCAAAAACGAACAGTCGGATAAGCACCAAACTTGGTATTTAGGTTTAGTATCTTCCAGAGATGCGACACGAAGGTTTTCAAGAAAATCCCCCAACTCCATACTACCCTTTACATGGAAAATTTTTCGAAAATTTTAATTTTCTCAAAAATGGCTCTAACGAGTTTGATTAAAATATCATATGTTTAAGATAATGTCATGAGAAATGAAATGTATATCTCGAATTTTCTGGGAATGTCTCCAAAAGTATTCTTCATTGTGAACGCCTTTTGCATAACTGGTAAACCATAAGAGATAGACAAAATTTTACTACACAAAAAATGTAGATCGCGTTAAAATACACAACTTACGTCATATACATTTCTTTTGTTGAGTGAACCGTTTTCGCGATATTGCTTGTTATTTCCTTAAATTTTCCAATACTTATACTTTTTCTCAAATACGTTATTCATTTTTTTATGTCCTGACATGCAAAGAGAATGGAATGCGCCACATAGCAACCAGCGTTAAAATATTTGACTATCGCTTAAAAGCTACCATATTCCCCTTGCATCTACAAGAAAATTACCAATAAGATTGACATCTCGATATCTCGATTAACATGAAGCATATGGAGAATAGGCGTTTGTAAAATTAGATTGTACAAGAGTAGAGAAAGTCATGTGAGTGTAACACATCAGATTTTTTTGGATTCAGGAGGTCTCAAAACATGTATTTCCGGTGAAATCTCGGTATCGAATTTTTGGGTGGAATGCAATACTTTCCCTACTTACTATACGTAGTAGAGAAAGTAAAAATGAAATGGATATTTGTTAACATGCTTAATTGTGATGCAATTAAACCATAATTTTCATATTACGTAAATATTTGAGCTCAAAACTTAAGTCTCATATTCAGTATTTATTTTCTCTCAAACTAGTAGAATTAACAAAAAATCATCTCTTCAATTCTTTAATATACTATTAAAATTTTAATTGTAGGATATGTTATTTCAAAATGTAACTGCTTTATGTGCAGCGTTTTTCAAAGCAGTGAAATATAAACAAATTAGTATCTCTAGAAATATTTGAAGTATGACCAAAATTTTGTGTACATATTACAAAGGCTGGGCCATTTAAGTTCTTTCTATAACTAAGTGTTATAGAAAGAAATGTCTTTCATAGAAGCTGTTTGATATTATGGGAGGAAAGTAAATCCCATGAGTCGTATTTTATTTGGAGGACGTTGTGATGGTCATTTGAGGGTTTCCTAATTTGGAACCAAAACTTTTATTTTGTTTCCTTGTTCCTCGTCACAAGATAAACATCTTTTATAAACCATTTACTGAGAATTACAATATCCCATTTAAAAAAAATTAACCTTAAAATAACGACCATAACGTCCGCCAAATAAAACACGACTAATGGCATTTACTTTACCCTATAATATCAAGCAACTTTTATTAAAGACATTTCTTTCTACAACACTTAGTTTTGTAGCTATTACGCAGTCTCAACTTAAATGGTTCTCCCTGTATATTAAACGCTGTTAGCTGTACTAACATTTTAAATAAATTGACCAGAAGTTGTGAATGACACAAATTACGCAGATTAGTTTAATTATGAGTAATTAAGCGCAGCATTCTTCAAGGTTACAGCATGAAGATATTTACAGATTTTTTCGTTATGTTTATTTTTCAAAAGTGGCACTAGAATATTCTTGAGATACTGAACATGAAAATTAAATACACATCTGACATTTTCTGTGAATAGCCTATGACGTTTTCATTCTTAGGTTTAAGTTGTAGATGCGGAGGGGAATATCAGCAGTACAGCCAAGGCTACTGAATTTTTATTGCTCTTACTGAACTTTTGAAGGATGAGGCGAGATAACACGAAGGGTAGCCAGAACTAAGGGCGACAGGCGCAGCGCAGCGGAGTCAATAACGTTTCACCCCGTATTTGCATGGACACTTTTGGGCAAAATGTTTTCAGGAGGGAAGAAGCAATTCCATGAACCATCACGCCAGGCCTTACAACACTTAAAGATGAATGGAAATAAAACGAGAGGAAAATTCGTGGTAGTGCATAATCCAGTCCATAAATAGGCTTCTGACCTGGGAAAACTAAGATGAAAAAAGGTCAGGGTAACCCGTCCAACGAAATCGAACCTAAGGCTACCGCAATGCGAGCCTGAGCCACCGTTTTGGCTTTTTTCTTTATTAAAGCTGCGCTAATGTTTTGTTTTACTTTTTCTACCACTTACCTTTTTTTAAAATGTACTTATGGACGTTCTTTAACTACCATGATTCTTAGCCTCCCACTCAGTATTGGGCGTGAAATATCGAAACTTTTGGTCAGAGGCCCCTTTATCAGGCTTGAGGTTCTTTTACGTGCTGTAAATCTATTCTACGGGACCATCGGCTTTATTTCCCTTCCGAAGGAAGTCATGCTAAGGAATTTTATGCATTGAAAAATCCATCGGCCTAAACGGGTTTGCACTATCCAACTCAGGAAACCGCCTATTTTATTATTGTTTATTTTCTTAAAATCTATTTAACGATTGTGAATAAAATAACATACGCTTAAGACGTTCTTATATCCTAGAATGTTTTTCCATCCCGTGTGAAGTCCCGTTTATGCTAAGTTAATATTTTGTAACCGGTAAACCTCACGGGATAGAACAAAAGATAAATGTAAGTCAGCTTAAAACACACAACTTATGTCAATTGTTGTGACCATGTAAAATATTATAAAAGACGTTTGACGATATCATCAGATTGTCGTAGGAAAAGCTGCGACCATTTCGGGACATTATTTTCAAGGAATGTAATATTTCCCTCTGTTATTTAAAATAGCACATTAATAGTGTTACACAGGGCAACCACACGGCGTAACAGTCATTTAATTCAGAAATGTGACATTAAAAGTTTTCGAGTCCAAAATAATTTATAAGTAAAGCACATGTGAACTTTTACTCGAACTTTATTTCATCAGCCATATCGAAAGTGGGGGTCAGATAGGTTACCATTAGATAGAATTATTCAAAACAAACAACTTTTGTGGAAACGGTTTTTATTCCTTCACACTTTTTCAAGGAGAAAGGCATCCGAAAAGATAACGCACCCAAATACCAGAGATGCAGATAGCAATGACATTCTTAAAAAGAGGTTAAAATCAATGTTGAACAGAGGAATCTCAGATTGCCTTACACAATACAATAACAGTTGAGTGTTTTGTTTTCTTTATTATTGTGGCTAACGAGAAAACTATACAAATTAACATGATTAATAGTAAATTATGATACACGGGGTAAAAGTAGGATTTTATTTTGCGAGTAAAAATGCCTTCGTCTCGCAATCCTAATAGAATACACTATTTTTAGACTGCGATTCGAATTTGTAAAATATCAATAATATTACACTATTTCCTGAAACTAACAGATATGATGTTTAAAACACGGGAAATGACATTAGAAATAGAAATGTCAGATTTCTATGTGCTGTAATTAATTGGCTAGTAGTCATTTTCAGTGAAATTATTTTCACCTTGTTTTGCCATGCACCAGGTAATGAAGCGATTAAATGCTATATCATCTTGCTACCTGGATTTTTGGGCAAGTAGTTCTAGTGTTATTATTTCTAGAATTTCACTTCAAATTCAGTTTCATCTGAATTTATAATTTTCGCCATTTAATGTTTATGTAGGTTAGATATAAGAATAGCGCTTCAAATCAAGGAAAGCTGCCAATATAATAATAGGTTAACTATACAACGAATTGCGATAAATTGAAATATGGCGATTTATTTAATCAAACCAAGTTGAATTATTAAACATGTGCAAATACAAAGGGTAATTGCCATGTGATTGGACTTGAAGCCAAAGTTGGTCACACTGAATATTATCGCATATTGCGATAATCTAAAGCTTTTAGGTCGTGTCCTCTGTGCTAGAAGTTCTACATTTAGGCCGTGCTTTCCAAAATAAATCTGATGTGTTACACTCACATGACTTTCTCTACTCTTGTACAAACTATTTTTACAAACGCTTATTGTCCATATGCTTCATGTTAATCGAGATATCGAGATGTTAGTCTTATTGCTAATTTTCTTGTAGATGCAAGGGGAATTGGTAGGCTTTAAGCGATAGTCAAATATTTAAGAGCTGGTTGCTATGTGGAGTATTCCATTCTCTTTTCATTACCAGGACAAAGAAAACTGAATAACGAATTTCCATTTGAGAAAAAGTATAAGTATTGGAAAATTTAAGGGAATAAGAAGCAATATCTCGAAAATGGCTCACTCAACAAAACAATGTATATGACATAAATTGTGTATTTTAATGCGATCTACATTTTTGTGTAGTAAAACTTTGTCTATCTGTTACGGTTTACCAGTTATGTAAAAGTCGTTGACAATTAAGAATACTTTTGGAGACATTCCCAGAAAATTCGAGATATACATTTCATTTATCATGAAAATATCTTAAACGTATAATATTTTAATCAAAATCGTTAAAGCCGTTTTTGAGAAAATGAAAATTTTCGAAAAATGTTCTATGTAAAGGGTAATCTGGGGTGAGGAGATTTTCTTGAAAACCTTCGTGTCGCATCTCCGGAAGATACGGAACCTAATTACCAAGTTTGGTGTTTATCCGACTGTTCATTTCTGAGTTATGCTGTTCACACACAGACACACATACGGGCATGTTTCCAAAAATGCTTTTTTTGGATTCAGGGGGTCTCAAGGCATATATTTCTGGTGAAATATCGGTATCGAATTTTTGGGTGGAATACAATACTTCCCCTACTTACTATACGTAGTAGAGAAAGTAAAAATGTGTTACTTCTACTACAAATAATGATGTTTCCTTATGTTGATAATGGGCGAATGTTTTATACATTTCGGGGCGGCCGAGCGTACGTATCCTGAGAGATACCCTCATCGTGCTCGACAATTATAGAGTTTTCAGGTGTGCTGTCTGGATAACTTCAGCCTAGTCACAACAAAAATATACATTTGCTTTTCTCCTTGAAAGAGAGTGAAGTAATAAAAAGCTTTCTACAAAAGTTTTTTCTCTGAAGCGCTCTATTTGGTACGTTATATCACCTCCAATCCCATTTGGAATTTTAATGTGATATTTCACTAATCCCAGTTCCAGTTTTGGCTGATTGAAGAAATCAAATGAAAGTTTACACATGCTTTAGCTATAAATACTTTTGCGTCTAAAATTTTAAATGTCGTATTTTTAAAAATAAATTACTCTTACGGATGGTGTGGTTCATCGGCATATTTTAATGTACATAAATAGTATTTTGCCAAACTGCACTATACAATCCGCCAAGCTATTGATGAAGGCATTGAGCGAGGAAGATTTGAGATAGCGAACACATATAGTACACTCGTTTCCATATATGTCGCCGTAGCTTCAGGCGGCATTCTACTAGCCTTCACAGGTGGAATATATTTAGTACGGAGGAGGTGTGTGTATCTGTTTACCTTTTCGTGCATACAGTGGCGTCCTGTTTTACACGCACAGTTCTAGATTATTCGTATAGGGATATACATTGGGTGGGCAAAATTCATGGAAAGGCACTGTATATGATGTTAATAACGAGTGGCTCCTCCGCAAGGCATCGAATATACAAGGTGTTGGAATCGCTCTGTAGGGATATGGACCCACAATGTAGTGATACCCACAATTGTTCTTGTGTAATTCTTGCTGGGATCAGGGAGCGTGCACCAACATCGACAGCATCCCATAAATGCTTGATTGGATTTAGGTCGGATGATCTGGAGAGCCAAACCATGATCGCAACTTCACTGGAGTGTTCATCAAACCACCTGTATGACACCAAAGAGCGGTGACATGTCGCATTGTCCTTTTGAAACAGGGCATCTCCATCAGGGTACTCTGGTACCAGAAAGGGATGAAGATGGTCTGAAAGGATGTCCACATAATGTGCAGCTGTCATTGATCCCTGCAGACGGACAATGGGGCCCAATTGTGACTACGGGGACACAACCCAGACCATAACTGAACCACCTCATACTGTTCCATGGAACATTATCGCTGTCCGCGGGCCCATGCACGTCGTTGAGCTCTGTGTCGAGGTGTCAGCAAAGAGACCGAGTTGGTCGTCGGCTGTTGAAGCCTATGCAGTGCATGTGCCTCCTTTCTTGTTGGAAATGGGTTCCTGACTCACAGCATTCAACTGGTCGGTGATCTGACTCACAGTAGTCCTTAGAGCGCCCCGTATGGTTCTGCTGAAGCGATGTGCTGTCCGTTCGTTAATCACTTGTGGTCTTCCTGTGAGGCAATTTACCCGTGACGAAATATCTCTCTGCGATGCTGAGAATCCACCCTAGACACTGTTGACCTCGGAAACCAGATTCTCGCGTAATCTTCAATATGCGTTCGTGCACCGATTATCATCCCACGTTCAAAGTCGGTTAACTCCCGACGTATTGCCATATTCACTACACACATACCTGTAACAGACTACTCAGATATCGCATCTACACACATGTCATACGCCCCATCTAGCCGCAACACTCGGGAGACATACACGGTATGTTTTCTAATGGAATAACCTTTCCCGTAACTTTTGACCATTCAGTGTATAACTTTGAGGAATACCTTTGCTCGTCATCGCTTATAATAAGAATGTTTAAATATATAAATGCATATTACTGTTTACTTTCAAAGGGGCACATTTACTAGATATTATTTTAAAAATTTGTCCATGCGAATGCTGCATGGAATTGCCCTAGAAATGTCTTCGAATTAAAAATTGGCTTCTCACATACCCACCATTTCTTCCCCGATTCACCTTCCCCGAAATATTTGCATACATCGCGTGAGCTACAGTTAACACACACCATGCATGGTCGAACAACAAAGGCAGAACGCTCCAGACACACTTTCCCTGCTATGTACGCGCCCGCTGATAAACTTCGTAAAATGCTTCCCGAACCTGCGGTGACGGCATAAATAGAAACGAGTGCACAGTCCGGCAAGCATTGGAAGAGGCCTACTTTTCGAGAATCTTTGCCGTCTGGTAAATTATGGAACATAGCATTAATGCATTTCCTTAGCAACATGAGAGTATACAAAGACGACGGAAAATAAGAGATTTAAGAGATGGGTTAAGAGATAGTTGGAGAGTTACCAGCGCTTTTAAGTCAAAGTTGCAAATCGAGGCCTGCAACGCATTTCACGCAATAAATAAAGGTTTTGCAACAATATAATTGATGTTTACTACACAGTTGTCATTGAACCATCCTGTACATATTTCACGCATATTCAAGATTTTACTTACGTGTATCTGCTATAAAATGACATGTTAAACGTTCTTAAAATTTAACCTTACTGACACATTATTTTTTTGGTGTTGCCAACAAGGGTGTATTGATCTTCGCTACCGCGGCCAGATTAGAGCCATTTCGGAATCAGGTGCGCCTGGAGGCGGGGTTACAGTGACCCACTGAGTCGAGGCAAGAAAGTACAAGACGTAAAAAACAAGTGGGCGGAGTAAGGAAATGAGAAGGGGAGAAGCAAAGTTGGAAAACAGTAAAATGAAAACAAGTTGTGTCTAGCATAGTTCCCCTTTCCTTTTCCTTTGAGTGCATGCAGTGTTCTCAGATGGAATTGAAATTCTCTTGTTTTCTGACTCTGAATGAAACTGTTTATTACAGCAAGCAATTAATAAATAAAAACTTGCTTCAAAGTATAACAACTTCAGCAGAATATTTCAATATCAAGCTTCAATTGTATTACTCAGTGTTTCATATATACGATCATTTTTACTTTACTACTTACTTAATATAAGCAAGTAAAGAAAGTATTGCTTTCCAACCAAACATTTGATGCCGAGATTTCACTGGAAATACACGTTTTGAGAATCCCTCAATAAAAAATCTGATGTGTTACACTCACATGACTTTCTCTACTCTTGTAAAGCTATTTTTACAAACGCTTATTCTCCATATGCTTCATGTTGATCGAGATATCGATATGATAATCTTATTGCTAATTTTCTTGTAGATGCAAGAGGAGTTGGTAGGCTTTAAGCTATAGTCAAATATTTTAACAGCTGGTTGCTATGTGGAGTATTCCATCCTCTTTGCATTACCATGACAAAAAATGAATAACCAATTTGAGAAAAAGTATAAGTATTGGAAAATTTAAGGGAATAACAAGGAATATCTCGAAAATGGTTCACTCAACAAAAAAAATGTATGACATAAGTTCTGTATTTTAACGCGCTCTACATTTTTGTGTAGCAAAATTTTGTCTATCTCTTATGGTTTGCCAGTTATGCAAAAGTCGTTCACAATGAAGAATACTTTTGGAGACATTCCCAGAAAATTTGAGATATACATTTCGTTTGTCATAAAAATATCTTAAACATATGCTATTTTAATCAAAATAATTTTTAGAAAAAAAAGGGTAGCCGTAAAGGGTAGTCGAGCCGGGGGAGTTTCTTGAAAATTTTCATGTCGCTTACTTGAAAGGTGTTGAACCTAAATCCCAAGTTTCGTGTTGATCCAACTCTGTGTTTTTGAGTTATGAAGTTCACATATATACGAACATACACACTCTGACTTTTTCTAAAAATTTTGTTTATTTACGGGCCAGATTTCCGGTAAAATCTCCATATCTAATTTTTAGGTGGAATACAATACTTCCCCTACTTACTATACGTAGCAGAAAAAGTAAAAAAATCTGATGTGTTACACTCACATGACTTTCTCTACTCTTGTACAATCTATTTTTACAAACGCCTATTCTCCATATACTTCATATTAATCGAGATATCGAAATGTCAATCTTATTTGTAATTTTCTTGTAGATGCAAGGGGAATATGGTAGCTTTTAAGCGATGGTCAAATATTTTAACGCTGGTTGCTATGTGGCGCATTCCATTCTCTTTGCATGTCCAGGACATAAAAAAATGAATAACCAATTTGAGAAAAAGTATAAGTATTGGAAAATTTAAGGAAAAAACAAGCAATATCTCGAAAACGGTTCACTCAACAAAAGAAATGTATATGACATAAGTTGTGTATTTTAACGTGATCTACATTTTTTGTGTAGTAAAATTTTGTCTATCTCTTATGGTTTACCAGTTATGCAAAAGTCGTTCACAATGAAGAATACTTTTGGAGACATTCCCAGAAAATTCGAGATATACATTTTATTTGTCATGAAAATATCTTAAACATATGCTATTTTAATCAAAATAATTTTTAGAAAAAAAAGGGTAGCCGTAAAGGGTAGTCGAGCCGGGGGAGTTTCTTGAAAATTTTCATGCCGCTTATTTGAAAGGTGTTGAACCTAAATCCCAAGTTTCGTGTTGATCCAACTCTGTGTTTTTGAGTTATGAAGTTCACATATATACAACATACACACTCTGACTTTTTCTAAAAATTTTTTTTATTTACGGGCCAGATTTCCGGTAAAATCTCCATATCTAATTTTTAGGTGGAATACAATACTTCCCCTACTTACTATACGTAGCAGAAAAAGTAAAAAAAGTAGTTGGATTATGTGGTTCGGGAAGTAAGTCACGCAAAGGTCATCAACGGACAACCTGGCAAAAAGCCGAACATTAAATGAAAAGGGACCTGCTGATCAGGGATGCTTTTAAAACACAGACGTTATGTCAAATAAAATTTGTTGTGCGTTTAATTATCTCCGAGATATCCTTTGTTATTGGTTTGAATTTTAAAATGCTTACACCCATTTCAAGGGATAATCGTATTCATTTTCGTTCCACTCATACAAACAGCATAATCCATCACATAGTGACACTTTTTTTAAAAACCTGACTATCGCTTCAGCCTACTCTGTTTTGCCTATACCAACAACTAAAGGCATAAATGTGTAGTCTATGTTCATCTCGATTAACAAGATATACTTGGAGGAAAAAGATGCAAGAATAGCTTATAGAAGAGTAAGTAGAGAAGGCCCTGTGAATCCAACATATCAGATTGTATCGTTTCAGATCAGTTTTGCTTATTCTGCTATAGTTGAAAGCGGAAGACTTATATTCCACCCAAAAATTTAATTTAGAAATTACTCCTCAAGCACCCATTTTGAGGTCTACTTTATCCAAACAAGCAGGTTTAGAAAAAACATTTCTAGTCTCTGTGAACAGTTAAATATAAATGTTGCATTTTATTCTATGGACAGGCCGTTTTAAGCATATGTTAGGGAAGATTACTCCAACCCAAGCTACTTTTACATGTAAAATGAGGGTATTTTTAACACTTAAAAGATATCAATCTGATTATATAATATAAAATATAATAACAGCCCGCCTTAAAGCAATATGTGTATAATATAATCTATAAAGTGTATGTAACAGTCATTGTATTTTGTTTATATTATTGTGTACATGTATAATAATGTTACGTGAATGTATTTTAATAATGTTGGAGCTGTGATAATACAGGCCAAAAGTTGCTAACAATGAGGTACCCTTGAGGCAATAATGAATAGGAAAGTTTAATAATGCTACTAGTAATTCTTGGAACAATAATGTAATATTTTAAAACAGTTTATAAATAGCCAATCAAAAACCAGAAAAGTGTTCTATTGGAGTAGGATTATCCAATCAGAGACTTGAAATATAGAAATTTACAAATTTAAGCGGTAAATGCCAGTCGCTAGAAGGCAACGTATTGAGCAGTACTCGGTACTTATTCATTGTGAGACATATAAAATTCATTACAGCGAGAATACTATAAAGTTTACGTGTTAAAAGGCGCAAGTAATTAATAAATAATCTCGCAGCTCTCTATATCAGTGAAGTGTTATTTAATCGTGAGAAGGATTAATAAATGGAATGAAGTAAAAATTATAATTTGTGTAAAACTACATTCTTTAACCGCATCGACCCCTGCTAAGAGATACATGTTTCTACAAATTAATACTGACGCTGCCGAGGCAAAGATATATATATATAATATTTAAAGAAACATTAAAATACAAATTTGATTCCTAAACGTTGGGGCGAAGGCCACCGGAAACTTTGTATCGTACGTGGGGCGAACACTCTAAGAAACTATCTCAAGTTTTTAGCTCCCCAACGGTCGAACTACAATACAACTCCTCCTACAATACAACCTACTCCAAATTGACGCCCCAAGCGCGGTGCAAATAACGTAATAATAATAATAATAATAATAATAATAATAATAATAATAATAATAATAATAATCATCCTACTTCTTCAAGAAATATATGATGTATTACGAGCATCGTCGAATAATTAAGTGTCCCTATTTCATAGAAAAAAATTGCACACATTTTTTCATGTTGAATTAATTTTATTTATATTGTGCCGTCCTTCTGTTACCTTTCTTTATAGTCAATATGTTTTTCCAAGCATTTTTGGGATCGTGACAGAAGTTTTTCCAAACCAGTGTTGTACCAGATCGGGTCCTGTGTTCGCAACCAGCTGTTCACTTCTGATTGATCTTCGTCACGGTGTTAAAGTGTTTACCTCCATGATGACCTTTGATTCAGGGGAACATGTGAAAATTACTTGAGAAAAGATCTGGTGAACACGGAGGATTGCGAGAAAACTTCCCAGTTGAACCTTCTGAGCTCCGATTGGGTCAAGATTCAAATTGGAAGTTTTCTTGTATCCTCCGTATTCACTGGAGCTTACCCCAAGCGATTTTTACATGTTCCTCCAACTCAAAGGTAAGCACTTTTAACATCAATGATGAAGTCAAATCAGTGCACAGCTGGTTGCAAGCGCAGGACCCGACCTGGTACAACACTGGCTTGGAAAAACTTGTGTAACGTCCCCAAAAATGCTTGGAAAAACATGTTGACTATGTAGAAAAGTAACAGAAGGATTGTGCAATATAAGTAAAATTAATTCAACATGATAAATTGTGTGTATTGTTTTTATAAAATAGGGAAACTTACTATTGGACGCCCCTCGTACACTCACATGACTTTCTCTACCCCCTATTGCTTAAGCTTTAATTTTCTATCTACTACATTTTAATCCAAATAAAGCTTTACAGAAATGTAAGCATTACACACTTAGTTATACGTACAAAGGAAACAGCGGTAGTCAATTGCTTAAGGACTGGACGCTATACGCTGCCATAAAATTCCATACTGTTTCCATGCGATCGAGTGAAACAGGTGAAAGTTTACAGGACTTATGTCCAAGAAATGAACAAGTCGATACCTCAGAAATGGCTTAATGCAACAAAAAGCTTATTGGCAGTAAATTTTGTGTTTTAAAGAGATCCACACTTTGTGGAATACATTTTCGTTTATCGCTTAAGGTTTACCAGTTACACAACACTATAAAAGACTTCTTCCAAATTAAGTGCACTTAGCAGGTTATTCTTAGAAAATTCAGGATATACATTTTATTTGTAATGTAAAACATTACAACATTTTTGTCTCTAATAAAAATTGTTAGTCATTTTCTAGAAAAGAAAAAAAGAAATTGAAAATCTCCAAGTAAAGGGTAGTCTGAGTGGGGAGATTTTCTTGAAAATTTTCAGGTTGCATCTTTGGAAGGTGCTGAACCTAAATATCAAGTTTGGTATATATCCGAGTTTTCGTTTTTGATATGATGTTCACAGGCGCGCGCGCGCGCGCACACACACACACACACACACGGAACTTTTTCTATAAATGCTTTTTTTGGATTCAGGATGCCCTAAAGCATGTATAGCTGGTGAAACCCCGATTTATAATTTTTGGGTGGAATAGAATACTTCTCCTGTAAACTCCTACATATTTGATAAGGTTAAAAAATGATTATTTTCATTTTATAAAATATAGCATCAACAGTCTCGATTAGAATACTACAGAAACGTTCCTTAGTCCGAAAAATATTTTGTATAATTTTGTAAAACAGTAAGCCCAACGTATAGACAATTTTTAGCACACCAAAGCTCTAGAGCACATTAATACACGCAGTTCATATCAAACAATTTCTTTCTTAACATTTATATTTTACAAAGCTTTATACTAATTTTAAAGCATATAAAGTGTATAAAGAGTTTTAATGCGTTAAAAAACTTCTATTACTTTGTTGTCCAGGCCATGCAAGGAGTTTGGAATTTCAAAGTCAGCCTATGGAGACCCGCTTTCTAAAATATTTACTATGTTGTAGTGTCCTGTATTCCCCTTGTCCGTAGGAGAAAAATCTTTAGAATGTCATGTTTCTAAAAACAAATGAAATTTATTTATATTTGACAGCTACTTTTTAATGCTTTGAGAGTTGATTAGTTTGTTTGATTTGTTAACAATCATCATATCATGGATCTTTCCCAGTATTGCCTAAGATGAAATCCACTTTTGCATTTTACTGTTGTTTGTTTACCTGTCGCCGTTTTTAATGCATTGCACATTGCACACACGCACGCATCCCCAACCTACAGCATACGTTTCGTCACACCCAGTTACATTTTCGCAACGTATTTGCCTCATTGTAAATCTTATGGAGTGTCTAGTGAAGAATATTTCTTGTTACATCAAGCTATATTTGTAGTAACCATGGCTCTTATTGAGCCTCCAAAATTATTCTCTGCCCAAAACTTCTATTTTGAAACCTGTCTTAACACGTATCCTGTAATACCCTTTAATTAGACACTGATACTCGTCTATTTTGTATTGCTTAATTCATAAAGTTAAATTTATAACGTCGGGTTCATAGTTGCAAAGAACACGGAACTTTCACTTTTACGACCGTCCAGATTGGTAAAAGGTCTTTCTCGTTCGCAAATCTTGGACTAAAATTCTAGCAGAAACACTATGCAACGGGACTAGAATAACAAAAGCAGTACGTTCATTGTACTACTTCCCTTTGAGCCTTTCGTTCCCACTCTCCTTGGTTCCCTACGTTATAGATATTCCAAATGTATATTATACATATTTTTCTGAATATGCACTCGGTAATAATACAGGGTGTATCATAATTAATAGTGCAAGCTGTAACGGTTAAAGGTATACATAATAGAAGCAAAAAGTTCCAGTAAACTTGGGTCCACAAACAAGCTGTGTGCAAGATTATTGCTAATGACTGGTTATGAGCCGTCACTGACGTGAATTGCTTGAGGATATTCATTCCCCTTGAGCAATTTCGAAGTGTGTGGTACATGCATGATAAAGCACGGCACATTTTGCTGCTACTGTAGAACACATCTAACGTGGAGATAAGGTCCAAGGTGGATAGGTCGAGGAGGGCCTGTACCTTGGCCTCTACAATCATCTGATCTCAATTCTTTGGATTTTTCTGTATGAACTCACCTCAGAAATGTAGTCTATAGCACTCCCGTTGATACCGTTTGAAGTACTGAACAGAGAATTGTCCGTGCTTGTCAAGAATTCCAAAATGATATGGAGTGTTTGAAAAAATTCAAAACTCACTGCAAAGACGAGTGCAGTATTCCATTCAGATGCAAGGACGACACTTTGAACACCTCCTTTAACAGGGAAGAGTGTGCAGTATTAATAACATGTAACATACTACTTAAAGTAGAATTGTATTCCTTGTTAACTTACACTATGAGTGAATTTTGAAGCAACTTGATTGACAATTATTATGAAAAGTCTACTTTTCAAATTCATTTATATTAATTAGAGCGATGTTGCTTAATGAAGCCACTGGCGGCTTGTAATACACATTTGCAATTATCTCGCACACGGTTCGTTTGCGGACCCATGTTTACGGGAATGTTTTTGTCTCTACTATCGTATGTCTTCAAACGTTTCAGTTTACGTTATTAATTATATATTAAAGTTGCTACATTCCTTTTGTTCAGATGTCCAAAGGTTAGGCATCAAGACCTGTTCCGAGCCTCAACTCCATGTCTTCTTCGGCTAATCCACATTACTCCTTTCCACTTCCCTGTACTGCAATCCTGACTGGTATTTTTTGGTCATCCATTCTAAATAAGTTTCCTTGTTATACTGTTTTATTTCCTTGACTATATTAAGGACTTCCAACACCTCCCTAAAAATATAACTGGGAATATTATTTCCAAGGGAAACTTTCATTACAGGCCTCAAAAATCTCTTACTTTGGGCTTCAAGCCCTTTCTGCTCTTGTCTTTTTAATATACAGCTTTCGGAACAAAACATTGTGGTTTCATAATTATTTTATGTAGTCTTACTTCAATATTTCTTAACATGACTTTCCCTGATTTTCTTATTAGTTCATATATTTTATTATAATTATTTCATTTTGCATCTATATCATTCCTATTAAGCAATGAGAATGTGTTACCAAAGTAGGTATATGTTGCAACCTGTTCGTCTATTTTTCTATTTATCACAATTTTAATCCTAAATGGCTAAATCTATTAATTATTGCTACTACCATTGTCATTATAATTAACATCATCTTCACTTCATGGTGAATTCTTCCCTCTACTGTATGGTCTAGCTACATATATTGCACCAGAATGTGTGTAATTGTATATTTGTTTTATAAATCTTGCATTATCCTTCTAACTTATGCGGAGTTTTCAGATTTATTCGGTCTTTGCCGTCTTTCGGTTGTCTGCGCATGACGTCAATACTTTGAAGGGAGTGTGTCACCAGTGCCTCTAGCAGAGGACTAGTGAGAGATGAGTGGAAGGGGTGAATGTCAACTGTCACTAGGTCACCTTAGAAATGGAACTTGTATCATACCTTTCCAATATTTACATTTGGAACTTCTTTCGCTTGCGTCTCGTAAAACTCGTAATCTTAGCCTGTACGCTGATAGGTAACCAATATATCTGGACTTTATTGTAGCGTAGAGTGCCTCGGCTATAATGGCACATTAACCTTTTTTAATAATATACAACTTAAGTAACCTTTATAAATAGTTTAAATGTGTTTAATTATTTTAGCTATTTTAGTTATTTCTCCTTTTTACTTTCCCTACTACGTATAGTAAGTAGGGAAAGTATTTGTATTCCACCCAAAACCTCGATACCGAGATTTCACCGGAAATACATGTTTTGAGACCCCCTGAATCCAAAAAAGCATTTTTGGAAACATGTCCGTGTATGTGTGTGTCTGTGAACAGCATAACTCAGAAACGAACAGTCAGATAAACAAAGGTATTTAGGTTCAGTATCTTCCAGAGATGCGATACAAAGGTTTTCAACAAAATCCCCCACCCCAGATTACCCTTTACATGGAACATTTTTCGAAAATTTTAATTTTCTCAAAAATGGCTCTAAAGATTTTCATTAAAATATTATATGTTTAAGATATTTTCATGACAACTGAAATGTATATCTCGAATTTTCTTGGAATGTCTCCAAAAATATTCTTCATTGTGAACGACTTCTGCATAACTGGTAAACCATGAGAGATAGACAAAGTTTTACTACACAGAAGATATAGATCGCGTTAAAATACACAATTTATGTCATATACATTTTTTTGCTGTTGAGTGAACCATTTTCGAGATATAGTTTGTTATTCCCTTAAATTTTCCAATTCGTTATTCATGTTTTTGTCCTGGTAATGTAAATAGAATGGAATACTCCACATAGCAACCAGCTCTTAAAATATTTGACCATAGCTTAAAGCCTACCGATTCCCCTTGCATCTACAAAAAAATTAGCAATAAGACTAACATCTCGATATCTCGATTAACATGAAGTATATGGAGAATAAGCGTTTGTAAAAATAGTTTGTACAAGAGTAGAAAAAGTCATGTGAGTGTAACACATCAGATTTTTTGTAAATAAAAAACATTTTTTGTCGTTCTTCTCTCGGGACTTGATGAAATTCTGGGCAAGAACGGAGAAACAAACAGCGGCCAATATCGTAACGAGACCCTCCCTCGTATTCTTCCAGTTCGGAAGTAGCACTCGAGCTGTAAATTCTGTGGTCACTTACAACTCACGCGCAAGGAACACACAGAATCTCCTAGTAAAAAAAATTTCTGCACCGCCACTTTACATCAACCTGTTTACGAAGTCGGAAACGCATATAATCTTTGAGACAAGGGGCCCCTTTGAGACCATGATGCCAGTCATTTAAACCGACTGGTTAGTAAGGCCGAATGAACCTGAAGACTCGTTCTAACCATTTAGATCTGTGTTGTATTATATCTTCATTTATTTCATTTACTATTAATTCTTCTCTATTTTTTCATTAATTATGTGGTCCAATAGGAGACATTATTTTGTTTCACTTTAAAATTTCACCTGTGATGCTTATAGTTTACTCTTAAAATTTCATTTTTGTATCCGTATCTCAGATCCATACATTATTATAGGTTTAGCCATTATTTTGTGAAATGTTATTCTAGTGCCCCGCTTTATTTATTACTTTCTCTACTACGTATAGTAAGTAGGGGAAGTATTGCATTTCACCCAAAAATTCGATACGAGGTTTCACCGAAAATACATGTTTTCAGGCGTCCTAAAGCCAAATAAACCATTTTGTCTGTGTGTCTGTGAACAGCATAACTCAAAAACGAAAACCCGGATAAATACCAAACATCATATTTGAGTTTAGTATCTCCAAGGATGCGACACGAAGATTTTCAAGAAAACTATCCATCCCCAACTACCCTTTACATGGAACATTTTTTGAAAATATTGAGTTTCTAAAAATGGCTAACGATTTTGATTAAAATACCATTTGAAATATATCTTCATGGCAAATGAAATGTATATCTTGAATTTTCTGGAATAGTCTTTGAAGGCCCTGTTCATTCGGAAGGAATTTTTGTATAATCTTGTATATTTGGTAGACGTTAAGCGATAAACAACGTACTACACAAAAATGTAGATTTATTTAAAACACACAATTTATTTCAAATAAGCTTTTTGTGGCATAAGCCTTTTCTGGGATATTCGTTATTGATGGTTCAAATTGTTCAATACTATTCATTCTTTTTAAGTCACATAAATTTTCAATTTTCTCGCGATTGCATGGAAACAGTATGGAATTTTAATGCCAGCATATAGCATCCAGTTCTTCTACATTTGACAATCGTTGGTCTCTTTGCATTTATATCTAAATGTGTAATGTAGTTATTTTTGCAAAGGTTTATTTGGATTAAAAGTAGTAAATAGAAGCTTTAGAAAGAAGAGCTTGTATAGCCACTAATAAAGTTAGAGAAGGTCATGTGAAATGACGCACATTATTTGAAAGTAATATTAATACGTACTAAGCATGTACCTTAAGAAACTTAATTTCCCAAGATATCATATAAAATGCAATAGTTACGTTCTATCTATCACTACAGAAATAGCATCTATCGCTGGGTTTGACCAACTCGCTGCTAACGAAACGCCCTTCAGCCGGATGATGGATTTCCAAAACAGTCCGTTTTTTATGTGAAGTATTAGAGTGAGAGAAATACTTGGTGGTATCGATTTGGGCTTAGGGCGATGAACGAGTGGTGGAGGCACTAGGTGTCATAGTGCGGACGTTGATAAGGGGGATCGATGTGTGTTCGCACATCTGACGGCACGTCCTGGCACACACTCTGCTGGTCGCATCCTCTGATAACGACACATTCCTACACGCAACCCACCAATTATTGATCATGTACAAGAATATGAGCAACCAACGACATTAGGACCAGGTATGAAATACCATTGCTGCTATATGCATTTCTATCTGAAAAAGCTTTTGTCTTATTTAATTGACTTTTTGTATAGGTAAAAGGGAATGTAGAAGGCTGAAGCAATTTTAAAATGTTTAGAAGGTGAATACGTATGTCTTTGTTTAACCTTGAGAAACAAATGTATAGCTACTTAGCACTTGAACAACTATAAAGCGAATGAAAACAAATTTGTAGGAAGAGTTTGATGTCATAAAGAAAAATCACATAAATTGGGTTCTTTAACCAGATCTGTGGGTTTCTAGCAGCCTGATTTTATCTATCTTTTATGGTTTACCATACAAATTTAGTGCAAAATGAAGACTTCTCAAGCTATTTCCAGAAAGCTAAGCATATGCGCTTTTATTTACCATGTATTTCAAACATGTTAGTCATGTTTGAGAAAGTAAGAATAAATAAATATTTTTGCATGTAAATAATACTTTAGGATGAAAGATTTCCTTAGGAATGTTCTGATGTTGAACTTAATATATATCAGATATTTCGTTTTTTAGTTATGGGGTTCACACACACACGGGCGAGAGAGCAACACTTTTCAGGATACCGAGAAACATGCATTATTCGCCAGGAAATCCCGAAATCATTTTAATGGAATGCAATACTTCCTGTATGTAATAGCGAAAATAAAACATTTCTGATGTGTTGCATTGAACTAGTTTAAATAATGCCTCGATGGTGCTACAATTTTGAAGCAGTATACTTTACCTTCTTCTGATGTTGCTGTCTTGTAGCTCGTTCTATTGTCTCGTACGCCAGCTGCTCCAGTGGTAGAGCTGTAAGTGCTTTCGCGGGGTATGTGTGGGTGTATTTTAAATGGATAACACCAGTTTAAATTGGCTGAGAAATTTAATATGATCTAATATTTGAACTATTGAAGCTAGTTGCCGATCGTTTGAAGATAAAGAATGAAAGTTATTACGAATCGTAGTACTCGAGAATGTAACACTTGAATTATTGTACCT
This sequence comes from Deroplatys truncata, assembly GCA_030765065.1. Lineage (NCBI taxonomy): Eukaryota > Metazoa > Arthropoda > Insecta > Mantodea > Mantidae > Deroplatys > Deroplatys truncata. Next base: position 166,213,525 of record CM060980.1, read on the forward strand.
ACTAACTTCTACGATATCATTGTCACGGTTTGAAGTAACTGTTTGCGCAATAAAAGAAACTAGAAGTGTAGATTGCCGTGAGTTGTTAAAATACTTACCGGTAAAACCCCTCGCAATAGCCGTTAAATGTTACTCTCACAAGCGCGTCACTAGGCGCTTAAACAACACACGGGTAATCACAAGCATCCAGAGTAACGAATGTGAGCACGAACGAATGTCGATTAGTACGCTGCTGGTACCAGAGTAACACTTTGATTTAGACTGCACACCTTTATTACTTAAGCTCCTCCTAATTTGTATCTTGTTGCTATGGAGCCTAGCTAAACTCTCAGAAATACCTTTAACTTCTCTTATCAGAACTTCTGCCTATGTGACTGCTCAACGTATTAAACTTAACTCTAAACTGCCTTCCAAGAATTTTTATGCCAACGCGTTCGCTACTTCGGCTGTCGCTATTGACTGCTCAACATGACCTTTGCTTGGATAGACCTTTTCAACCCAAGCTTATTACATTATATATTGAATAATACGAGGACTGATCAACAAAGGCTGAGACTGATTTTTTCCTTGGCTTCCGTGATAGTTTCGTATCTGTAACATAAATATTTGAAAAGAGCGGGTTTTTATGTATAATGTTGGTAGGCGGCAGCACTCTCGTATTGGTAGGTTGGTAGTAATGCTCTATTTTGTAGATCCTACGTGCATTTCGCATACCAGACAATGGAGGTGATGCATTTTTTAAATCGATTATCACCGGTGATGAATCATGGCTGCATCATTATGATCCTGAAGGAAAACAAACCAGTACAGTGTGGAAATCGCCAGGTTCTCCAACACCAAAAAAGGCAAAAGTTGTTTCATCTGCAGGGAAGGTGATGGTGATCACATTTTTTACTGTAATGGAATGATTTACCAGCATGCAGTTCCCCCTCACACTACTGTTACTGCAGCATACTACACGTCAGTATTGGCTACACTGAGGAAGCACATTGCAAAGAAGCGACCAGAGCTTTCTCGGACTGGGTGGCGACTTCATCATGACAATGCACGGCCTCACCTCGCAAATCAAGTCATGCAGTTTCTGGCTTGATTCAACATTACCTGTGTACCACATCCACCTTATAGCCCCGATCTTGTACCCTGTGACTTTTTTTTATTCCCATCACTAAAGGCAAAGCTTAGGGTATTCGATTTGAGAACTCTGAAGCAGTGCTCAAGAAAACTGAGGCGATTCTCAAGGACCTGACAAAGAATTGTCTGCAGCACGTGTTCAATGACTGGCAGAGACGCTATAAAATGTGTATTGAAGTAGGAGGGGACTACTTTGAAAAAGATCATGTAAACATTGAATTGGAGTAATAAACATCTGTGAAAAAAAATCAGTCTCAGTCTTTGCTGATCAGCCCTCGTATACGGAAATATATTTTATTGCAATTATTTCTTTACCTCACTATCATTTCCATATATAATTGTTTATATCATTCCGTCAATTACTGTACCGATGACTTTCTCTACTCTACAAAACATTTTTACAAAGCTTGTTATTCGTTTACTTCTTGTTAATCCAGATAGGTTTTCATTTCACATTTACACATTTCACTGTAGGATACTGTAGGAAAGTGCTACATGTTTTGTGTAGTAAGATTTTGTCTATCTCCTGCGGTTTACAGTTTTGGAAAGGTCATTTAGAATGAAGAGTACTTCAGAGGCTATTCCCAGAAAATACAAGATATATATTTCATCTGTGCAGAAAATATCTTGAACCTATGATAGAATCAAAATTGTTACAGCCGTTTTTGAGAAAATAACGTAAATGTTCCTTGTAAGGATAGTTTGGGGTGGAGGAATGAAAACCTTCGTGTCACATCTTTGGAATACGCTGAATCAAAATACCAACTTTGGTATTTATCTGAACTTTCGTTTTTGAGCTATTCTATTCAAAGGCATTCACAAGATACACATTTGAACTCGCCCGTGTCCCTTTTTCTATAAGAGGTTTTCATTTTATTTAACAGGTACAGAATAGGCAAAGAAGGTAATGCATTCCACTAAAAAAATCGATACAGAGATTTCAAGGAAAACAGACGTTTTGGAGTACCAAAACGCATCGAAGTGTGTGTTTGTGTGTGAATAGATTAGCTCAAAAACGAAAAGTTAGATAAATACTAAACCTAGTATTTAGTTTCAATACCTTTCAAAGAGATGCCACGAAGATTAAAAAAGAAGTCACCCTCAAATTACCTTTTAAATGGAACATTTTTCGAAAATTTTTATTTTCAGAAAAATGACTGACAATTGTTTGCTAAAATACCATATATATCTTGAATTTCCTGGGAATGGCCTGTGAACTCCACATCATTCGGAAGGAATTTTGTATAATCTTGAATAACTGGTAAACGTTAAGTGATAAATGAAAATGTACTATCGGATATGTAGATTTCTTTAAACAACACACAATTTATTTCAAACAACATTTCATGACATCAGCCATTTTTGAGATATGCGTTATTAATGGTCGAATTTCTTTTAGTTCCATTTATACCCCGCCTTTAAGTGCATTGGTCCTATCGGCGGCCTTTCCTTTGGAACGTATTGCTTATTGGCAATGGTGTTAACTCGTTGTACTCTTTTCGTTGGGTTTCTTGCACTTTGGTTTTTAATCATTAGATATACACATTCACACACTCATCCATACTTCCAGACTCTGGGGAGGATAAGGCAGGTGCTCTGCCGACTGAGCTATGGGGCCAGTCAATGGTCGAATTGTGAATACTTTGTTGTTCTTTTTAAGTCCAGTCGATATTCGGTCGTTTCTCACGAATGCAAGCATGGAAATTTAAGGTCAGTACTTGGTATCCGGTTCTTAAACAATTGAATACCGATATTCCCTATATATTTATAACGAAATGTGATGCAGTTATTTCTGGAAATGTTTATCTCGATTAAAATCCAGAAGATAGGAAAATAACTTGCGTAAGAATAATTTGTATATCCACTAGTAATTGCTAAGGGTAGAGAAAGTTCTGTGAATGCAACACACACACAAAGGCATACAAGGATTATTTGCTAAAACTTTTTGGGGGTTTAAGGACCTCAAAAAATGTATTTTGGTTGAAATCTCGGTATCGAATTGTCTGATGGAACACAACATTTCTACTTACTATGTACGTGGTAGAGAAACAAACTTTTTTAAGAATAATTTGTATATCCAACTACTACGAGAAATACCTGAGAAGAGAAACAACTACCTTGCAACTTCAGGTGATGCTAAACCTTTGCATCACGAAGTTATACCGATTCCCTTCCTATCGTAACTCTACCACTAGACGTATTTAGTACGTGTGTAGCCCAGTAGCCATCCAATTTTAATACGGCGTCCACCCAAAGTCTAGTTTACTGTCGTTAGTAGCCATTCATAACAACAGGTATGCCAAGTAAGGCCACCAGAAGTTCACATAAATCATACGGCTTCTGCCTCCCAGGGGAAATTCATGGAAAAAGAATGCTTCAGCACCACGATTAATTCTTACACTCTGAATTATTATATAACAGTGCTGTAAAACTTAGATAATTAAAGAGAGGTGTTTAATCGGTGTGACATTATTTAGGGTGCTGCTGCATTTTATGCGGGTAATACATAAGCGAGTACTGTCTCTCCACTATACGAAAAGGAATAGCAGCATCTTAGAATATATCTTTCATGTGAAAAGGTGACTTTACTATACAAATTACGTTAATCACGATAAACACCCAAAAGTTTCAATTCATAATTTACGAGACGTGCATGTTTTGAGATCCCCGAGTCCTTTTAACTCTCTCCAGCTCAATGTGGCCGTATGACATCATATATATGTTGTTGGAACTGGGATAAATTTTTTGACTTTCAAGGTATAACCTTCAGTAGTTCTCTATCTTTATGATACACACTTCATATTACCATAGCGTCAAATAAACATGTCATTCCTTCTTTTCTTCCTTTTAATTTAAATTCAAAACGTTTCTTCAGCTTCAGTGCTTTCAACACTCACACATGTCAATTACCGTCTATTATATGTGGGTACACCCCATCCTTTACTGCAGCAAGGATTATAAATGTTGGCTAGTGATGTTCATTGCTGAGCTACAAATCCGAGATCAAGGCAAGATGTAGGGCTAGTATCCAACGCACACCATCAGGTTTCAAAACCGATTTCAGTCGGAAAAAAAAAACAATTGGGCAGGAAAGGATTTAGAAAAAGATCCTATATATATGTGTGTGTGTGTGTGTGTGTGAATAGCATAACAGAAGTCCGATAAAAACAACTCCCTATTTAAGTTCGCCATCTTCTAAAAATACGGCATGAAGATTTTAGCAAATGTCGACCCTTTACAAACTGATCTTTGTATAGAACACGATTTTTTATATAAAATATATTTATTTTCTCAAACTCTAAGCGATTTTAATGAAAATAGCGCATGTATAACATTTTATATCACTAAACTTATCTTAACGTTTTTGTGAGTTCAGCCATTTACAAGATATTCGTTGTTATTGATTTGAATTTTCCAATAACGTGAATTTTTTAATTATTCAATTTTTTCTTGTTACGGGAAGAGTATGAAATAACTTTTTAAATATTTCATTAACGCTTGAGATTCGCGTATCTACCTTGTTTGAAACTATTTCTGTATACCTTTATATGGATTAACATGAAGCAGACTGAAAAATAAGACTTTGTGCTTTTCTAGATTAGGTAATATTAACTAGAGAAAATGCGACTGCAGCGCACCATTTTAATTTAGTTTATTATTTATTTATTTTATTGTTTGCTTTTTTCATGCAACCAACTCCATTCTACTTAATTTCAGATTATAGGTATTTAGGTAAATATACGGTTCTGCAGATTTGTTTGGTCGTTCCCGCCGGTTAGTTATCTCGCATGACGTCACTGCTTTGAAGCTATTTTATTCCTAGTGCCTTTGGCAGAGGACTATCGAAAGATGAATGGAAGGTGTGGACTTCAGCAGTTTGGAGGTCACCTTAGTGAAATGGGAGTTGTATAGCACCTTTCCAGTATTTACATTTGGAGCTTCTTTCGCATGTGCCTCATTAACTCTCAATCTCAACAGGTATGCTGATAGGTAACTCAAATAATTGAACGGTTTTTGTAGCGTGGAGTGTCTCGGTTTTAATGGTACAACTTTAAATTTTTAATAAAAACTGAAGTAACCTTTATAAATATTTTGAGTATATATATATATATATTTAATAAATACGTATTTTGTTAATAAACATACCTTTTTATAGTGTTATGTGTTATTCTGGGCAATAACGGGCAAAATTATTCACACAGCGATATTATCGTAACGATAGACTTCTCCTCATATCCTTCCTGTTGAGAAGTAGCATTCAGTAGTGTAAATTCTGTGACCTGTGATCACTTCCATCTCGCGTGCAGCGAACGTGCAGAACGTCCTTGTAAAAACAGTTCTGCACCGCTACAGTATAGCAACATATTTATGAAGTCGGAAACGTATGCATGCATTTTAAGGCCAGCATATAGCGTCCAGTATTCAAACATTTGACTATGGCTGTTCCCTTTGAATCTGTAACGAAATACGTAATAACAGGTATTTCTGCAAAGATTTATTCGTATTAAAACGAGGTAGACAGAAAAATAAGCTTTAGTAAACATTGTTGTATACCTATTAATAAATAATAGAGGAATCAGAAAGTCAGGTGAATGTATCACATCAGCTTTTTTTCCTCTCAATTTACTTTACTTCACTTTAACTACGTGGTCATTTCGCAACAGATCTGACAGGAGATAATTTGTGGCTCGGACAGTTAGCTTTTGGGTCTTATCCCTATACCATAGCATATTTTTCGTCACGAGGTCCATAGAGGCCTTAGTGTTAGGTAACTGTACATCTGCTTCTATACGTAACGGTAGTTGGCTGCTTCGACGTTTATCCACAGAGACCTACGTATCAAGCAACTGTATCTCTTCTTCTATACGTGCCGGGTAGATGGCATCAGAGTGCTGCCCAGACCTGCTTTCATTATATGTGAAAAAGTGGCAGAGAATTCGCTATTACTATAAACTTTGGATCATGGTATTAAATACACAATCCGGTATTTACCTTGGCGACTGAGGGAAACCAAGATAAAACCTTAGTTAAAATGATCAGTTATGGAATTTGAACCCGGGTCCTCCCAAATGCGGGCCACAGATGTTAATCGCTTGAGCCACTCCGCTTATTGTGAGAAACTGGTGAACCGCGCTATCGAAAGCACAAGAGGGGAAAGTATTAATTAAAAACACAGGACTGTGAATATTGTAAATAAAACTGGAAATAAAGACGTGTTAACTAACGGGAACATGGCTTTTAATTGTAATTGTATCTCGTAAATATCAGTATATATAATAAACACAGTGTAACCATAAAACACTATTATACTTTGAACTGGGATTGCGTCGCTTTGGATTGTCTATTTGGATGAATTAGTGGCATTCGAAAGAAAAACTCAAATATTTTGTACATGTCCGCAATGGACAACAATGGACGGGATCGCGGGAATCAAACACAGAAACTAAATTCACTGGTTTTGTAATGAGTCGATATGGGTTCATTGTTGTTTATTTAGTAGGCAGGTTACATGTGAATTTTGGGGAGTTATGGCGAACCCACAAGAATGTGGTTGGTGTGTTTTGGAATATCATAGCACGCAGAGTCTGGTGCAAGTTCAACATGCTTTTAGGCGAATGTTTCAACATCAAGCTCCTACGCACACGTCAATTTTGAAGTGGTACGTGATTTTGTGGATCGTGACCGGATATGTTATTTAAAGGAAAGGCCAATCAGAGAGACCATCTGTCAATGCGAGAATTGTGGAAGAAGTGCACAGGAAGATGGATTGGACTTGCCGGAAATGTCTTCCAGAAGTGGCCTCCGAGTTCGCCTGACTTGACGGTCTGCGACTTCTTTTTGTGGGGTTACATAAAGGATTTGTCTATGTACCCCTACTGCCTCAAACCTGCAAATAGTGCAACTTCGTATCACTGCTGCCATTCAGTCCATTTCATCAGATATGTTGGAACGTGTATGGCATGAATGGGAATATCGTCTTGACGTCTGCAACGTCATTCCTACTCTTGGGGGCCACATTCAATATCCATGAGGTATAATAAGAATGCTACCCAAAGATGACTGTCTAAAGCGACGCAATACCAATTCCAAGTATGAGAGTATTTTTATGGACACACTGTAGAATACTCACATAATTGACCGTTATTATATATCTACGTAAGCTGTTCTTGCGGGCTGTAGACACGTCTATGTGCTTACAAAACAAAAAGACTATAAAACCATTTTAGCTATAAGCACCTGTGAAATTTACCTGTAAGGCTGAAGAACTGTTACAGCCACAGGGCGACTATAGGGAATCAAGATAAAGTAAGTCTTTTTGTACTCATTATTTATAAAAAAAAATATTTCTAAGCTCCTTTGCTTTTTCGATTTTCGGTGAGACAATGCGGCCAACTCAACAGATATAAGTAATACATCGGTTAGTTGAGATACTGTAATTTAGGATGCTTTCAGTCATTTTTTGGATGGTTGAAGGCATTGTTCAAAGTGAATTGCTTTAAAAGGAATAATATGGACAAACGTAGATGACCAGTACTTCAAGTTGAAACCGAGGACGGGGATCATGATGAGTAATGACAGAGATATTCAAGAGGCATGGAAAATTAAATGTGTGACATTGATTGCTGAAAAATATAGAATGAGGTACAGAATATTCATTCAGATTTAATTATAGTTAAGGCATTATTTTATATCACAACACTGTGAATGCCAGAGTGTTTGTAGTGTAAATTAGCATTATTGTATGACAATGATTTGAGATGTTTGATAATTATAAGCATTGTTAGGAAATAAGTTTACACGGCCTCACTGAAACTGACAGTAGGAGCGGGTAACAATGTAGCGAGGGGTGAGTTGGTTATCAATTAGAAGAGACAAACAAATGACGTCAGAGTAGCGCGCTTTTCTTTAGAAATGGAGGGAATATCTTCCCTAGAGCATATGTGTTCGTAATTTTGATTGAATATAGAAATAGACGCTAATGTTGGCGCGCTTTATTAACCAATAGCAGCTCGATTATAATCTTTAGGCATATCGGGGTGAGGGAGTATAAATTATGAAGTCAGAGACATGTATCGCACAGTTTAAGAGAATCATTCACGCGTTACACGTCGCCCAGTTCAACAGAATCATTCACGGGTTACACGTCGCACAATTCTACAGAATCTCTTGCGTAGTAAAGCTAGTTATAAAATGTGAAATACGCGAATTAATAATGTGCGGCACATAAGTGATTATAGTTACATTCAAAATATAACAGTTTCAGTCGGGCGTGTATCAAGAGTAAATATGTGAAATTAATGAAGTGTGATGGCAATAAAAGTGTAAAAACAAATTCTTTTATTAGTGTTCACCTTTAGTAACAACTCCTTTCCGTTTACACACCCTGTTTAAGAGATTTGCTCGACTGGGTAATAATAGCTAGCCGGAGGACAAAGAACTCAAAATTCAAAATAATAAAACAATAACAGGCGCTCAGCAAATAAGATAACACGGACGACACCCCGATATAATTCATTACTTTTAATAGTGTTATTATTAATTATTAAAAAGAGATAAGTTAAGCTTAAAGTGCAGTTTACTTCCTTCCACAAATTTGTGCATATAAATGCGTTTCCTTCGAAACTAATTCATGTGTTGGAATTCTAAATTCTCGTCTTCGTAAAATCATTAGAAAGACGTAGAAAACCCACATGGTGTAAAAAGGTTATAAAACTAATCATCTCAACAATCTGGAAAAACGTTATAACACGTAAGCTATAATTTTTGTTGCTCTTACTGTGTATTCTTGTACAGGATTTTTACGTGGGTTCAAGTCTCGGCTCGGAATTTAGATATAGATCCAGAAGCTCTCCGCTGGTCTGGCGCCCCGTACACTGTGACTTGCCGCTCCAATAAATCAGATGGTAATATCGTATCTGCATGATGTGGCAGAAATGATTTTTGGCGGAATATTAGCTCCCCTGAGTAACTGTATTATAGTAGCGTGCGTTACAACTTTGCTAAATCTTTATAGTAATTTGCTAAATTAGTGTAGCTTAGTTGGATAAACTTTGGTATTACATTATGGCCAGTATCACTATACACACGTAATGCACGCATACCTGCACAAATTTTATTGATTTCAAAACATCATTACGTGTAATAAAGGGCAATAACATGGTGCTTTAAGTATTTTCATGAATATACTGTGGCGTATCAGTAAGTTCATTGTCATACAAGACGCACTGTTGTGTTGCATAGTCGCTAGGCTTATTGTGTTTCTCTGATTTCGGCTTAACGATTCCTCCTTTGGCGCGGAACACGTCAAAGGGAGGGCTTTGTTTGAAACTCGTCTGGTATGACGCCAACCATGGCTGGCGTGGCTAGATATGTAGGGGGATATGAATAGCATCATTTGAGTAAGAGTAGTCGTTGTAACAAGACGTGCATGTGGTCAGTCCACGGCTTCAAGGAATCTCCCTCCATCCTCTCTTCTAGGCTATAATGTAGAGTCGCCAAACGTTTGTTAGTACACTGCAGGTAATGTGTGTTATGTAATGTTGTGTAATGTAAAATCCCACGCCTTGCTCTAAATGTTTACACACGAAGGTCCCGGTCTTCCTGCAGTTAGCGAGTTGCGTTCCCAACATGTAACATTTTGACATATTTTGTCACTTTTGTACCATGTTACTATCAGAAGTCGCATCGCATGCATCTCACCCTTGGCGTTATGGGAATGTTGCTTGCGTTGTCTTCCCGCTGCCAACATTTGAAATCCCAACATAGCTGAAAATACGATTGAGGGTCCTAAGTCGCAAAGCGTAGCCGAGGGATCTGTGCGTCTAAAGCTCGAATAATTCACGTTGGCAGCAATTCCTTCCAAAACCCGCCAAAAAGGAGTATGTATGAACGGTGGCGTAAAAGGGAGGGTGGATTTGCATAGCATTACCGCCGGTGCAACATCCACTACACTAAGACGTTCGTCATTAACCTAGGATTACTCTGGATAGCCAAAACCTTCATTTCGTAAATATAAAGTCTCTATTATGACCTAATGTAATACCGAAGTAGACGCTCAGCTAATAGCAATCTTCTCTCAACCAGTTTTTGTTACGTGTTTGAGTAAGGTGAAACAATTTAAATAATAATAGCAATAATAATGATGTCCACTGAAAAGCGATTAATTTTTTCAGTCAATGTGAATAATTAAAATGCAGAACAATATTTACCTTTGTACCTCAATCTTTCTTACTCACAATTTTATAATTTTGTTGAATATTTATATTGTTTCACAATTCATTATTGATAGCTTCTTTTGCATATAATGTTACACAATATTGAAAAATTCATCCTGTAATAAAAATACTTTAGTAGATTTACTAACACCTTAAAACACCTTTTGTTTGGGCAAATATGTGTTTGGAATTATTAAATCATCCAAATATTATAAATCGAGCAACTATAATTATTTCCGTAGCAACTGGTATTAAACTTTATTCAAACTTAACAAATATAAATTATTTCTGTTGAGCGTTGGTCAAGTTTTCAGGTTCTTTAAGAAAATTTTCTTAGGTAATTAAAATTGAATGTTGCTTATTTACTAGCCTGATTGCTATACAAACGAAATATATAGAAATTCTCTAATTTAAACAAATCATATGTTGATATAAACAACATATTTACAAAGCTGAATAATGAATTTGAATATTTCTATCATAATTTTTCCCTTGTTGTCAATTTTATTTCATATTATGTTTAAAATATTGCGAACGCGATGTTTTTCGTTCATTCTTGTTAATGAATTTTCTGTTTTTACGTTATTAATTTTCGTTTTCGTTTTTTATTTTTAACAATTTAATTTTTTGTAATATAAACATTCTTAGCAAATATTAATTTTATACAGTCTTAATTTACAAATTTAAAACAATGTATTCATAACAATGATGTATTGTCAAGTATTGTCCATCTCATTGAATTTGTAATTCGAATATGGCTTTAACTCATTTAATACATGTACTTCTTTCATCGCATTTAACTCTTTAGAAGTTTATGTCCATTAATTCTGTAGCTAGAATGTTTTAAGTGGAAAGGAACACTTTGAGTAACTGTGAGTGCTTTCCATGATCTTCGGTAGGATGGAAAAGAAGACCAAGATATGGAATATAAATATTTAAAATGCCTTAAAACATTGATGTTGGTTGAGGCAGTATTATTAACACTCAAATAATTGCAGTCAAATTATATAATATGTAAATTCAATGACGCTCTACCCTGAAGTAATATGTGTATGTAATAATTTGTAAAAAGTATGTAACAGTCATTGCATATACTTATATTATTGTAAACATGTTCAATAATGTTATGTGAATGCATTACATAATTTAATAATGTAGGAGCTGTGAGAAATAGGTCAAAAGTTGCTAACAATCAGGTAACCTTGAGGCAAAAGTTAATTAGTAAGTTTAAATGTTACTTGGGATTCTTGGAGTAACAATAATGAAATTTTAGTGACATTTTATAAAATATCCAATCAACAACCAGAAAAAGCTTTAGTTAAATGAAGGTATTTTATTGGAGTAGAATTAGCCAATCAGAGACTTGAAATACAAAAATTTACAAGTTTAGACGGCTGAAATCTGTTCAGTTGACTCCAAACAGTGTTCATAACCAGACGTGTTGCTTCTAGACAGTGATCATAACCAGACGCGAGATGTGTCCTCGAGAAATTAATTACGTATTCGTGGGAGACGAAAATAGTATACATGCTAAAAAGTGCAACTATTATATAAAAGAATCTCACAGCTCTCGATATCAGTGAAGTGCAACTTAATTTGTGTCAAGGATTAATAAAAAGGAGTGAATTAAAACTTAAAATCTGTGTAAGCCTACATTCTTATTGGTACCAAAACCTGAAATGGCAACTCTAGGCCGAGCCCGAGAACTGTAATTATAGATAATTTATTAATTAATTTTTATTGATGTTAAATCATACTATGTACATATCTTTTTCTTATACTGCTTGTATAGTTTAAGGAGGGTGATTTAACGTTATGTATGTATCTAGGTTACTAATATTAGTAGAGTTATAAATGGTTTAATGTAAATAATTTAAGCGCTATGTTAAAATACTGTCCACGACGAAATGTTTTAGCTACAGGAATAGTGCCTTCGAAGGCAGAAAATCTAGTTTTATGACGTCTCTTTGGTCGCAGGGCCATTATTCCTACAACGAGGGTGTAACGCCTTTGTCCCTTTATTTGATAATTCGCCGTGACCAAGTGAGAGAGAAGATAGTTTAACGGTAAATGTAGGAAAAGCCGCGATTTATATTAAACTTGGACCAATGAGATCCCTGGAAGTTTATACGAAATAGTTAGACGCGTCGAGTGGCGCTAAAAATGGACCAATAGGAAAGGAAGCAGCCCCAGAAGCCTGCGAGTATAAATGGATCTGTTTGGAGCAAATTCGAGACAGTTTTGTTATGGCAGCTTAGCATTTCAGTTTGGCAGTTTGGTAGTTTTGGCATTTCATTTCAGTTTGGCATTTTGTCATGTGTGGTCAGGGAGAGATGCTGCAGGATGTGTGAGATATCGCGCCAAAAAGGAATAAAGACAGTTTTAGAAACACACCTAAGATCCGCTACTCGTAAAGAGATAATAAGCATATTTAAACTTCGTGTCATATCCGCGCCGCATTTTAACAGCGGTGGACAGTATTTTACGGCGACAATACCAGTTTTGTATACTACATGTGTTAGTTAAATAAAAAAGAAACGGCAGTGTCATCTTTTCATAACCAAAGCACGTCTATGTCTTCCTATATCACCACCCGAGATCTACGCTTCCTTTCCCGAGGATAAGTCCATGCTCCCATATAGTCTAAAGAAAACTACTGCAGCTAGCCGAGGATAAAATTGCAGAAAATCAACACACTGCGAACTTCTGGAATTCACATGGGAGAGGCATCAAGGTAAGCCTACAGCAACGGACGGAGGAGGTGACTGCCGCAAACCCTGCAAGGAGAAATGTGTCTCTAACAAATACTGACGCAGCCTAGGCAAACATAACTATAATATTTAAAGAAACAGTCAAATTACAAAGTTAATATTTGTTTTTTAAACTTGGGGCAAAGGCCATCTGAAAGTACATTTGTGACGTAGGCTACCGGAAACGGGTACTATACGTGCGATTGCAACGAATTTCAAGTTCGTCTCCCCAACAGTTGAAATATAATACAACTCCTATAACAAAGTACTTCTTCAAATTGGCGTCCATACGTGGGGAAAATAATAACAATTCAACATCATCCAAGGGACAACGTAAAGAACAATTTTACTTCAAATTAGCGCCGAAAGTGTGGTGCAAACTCCTACAACAAAACTACCTACTTCATAGTCCTGAAGCTGATGAGGATTATTGTTATTGTTTCTTTATAAACACGAATAAGTGATTTATTTTTCCAATAGATGGATAAATGATTAATTTTGGACGACATCTGGGCTAATTGCATTGAGATGCAAGGCGCAAACGTAATTATCAGCGAATAAAGCTGTGTTCATTTTCTCGTTGAACCAGTAACAAGCAGTACACTCTGGTGACGAAGTAAAGCAAACAAAGCACAACTTTGCACAGCCTAATCAGCAAACTATCGTGGGAAATCAAACTGTCACTTATGGTGACATATGTTAAACAAAGGCTTCCTGTCTGCGATCGGAATGAATAATATGCTTTAATGTATTACAACGGGGGGTGAGGAGGAGAGGGAGGGGAAGAGTTCATTTGAACGCTCCACTTATGGACGTAGGTGTGTCTAAGAAAGCCTTATATTCATGTGGGTGTTTCACGGAAATGAAAAGAGTCTTCTTTTTTACAGCCCTTTTGAATAGCCTCATCATTTATATCCGGTCTCATTAAAACCGAGGCGCGACCGAGCGTGCGTGCATGTGAGAGAGACAGGGAGAGAGGGAGAGAGAGAGACCGCCACTACCACTAATTGCTAGTGCACCTCAATACATCATCCCACTGCGACTAAAACATCAAGTGAGAATTCTGTCTCAGACAATTTGTGTGACTTCACCGCAAATTACTGTGGACTGCGTTATTATTATTATTATTATTATTTATTAGGGATAGAACTTTTATAATGCAGCGTATAATTTTTAGTAAGACTGCTATTTCTGTAGATATATATATTTGTGTTAATGTTTGTTATGAAATAACTAATCGAATTATAATACTTTATTCTGTCATATGTATTCATGTATGGAAATTTCTTTCTGATAGATCATCATTTCGTAGGTAAATGCCCATATTTGTTATATTTTCACTCTTTCAAGAAGTGAAGTACTTTTCACAATCAGTTTATATCTTTTTTGCTCATTCGAGGTGTTAAATTTCTCAGAATTACACATTGTATTTCCCGAAAAATGGTAAAGCTCTACCGTCTTTCTGTAGTTCTTGAGTACACAATATGAAGTTTACCGTTATTTATATGCGAGGTTTAGTTTTTAATTTTTTAATTTAATTAAGTGATTTAAATTGATCAGCGCCATTGTCGATATACCGATTTGGTTGAAAATATGGAAGAAAGAAAAAAAAAGAAAAGTGAATTGCAACCAATAAAACTCGATAATGATACTAGCTGGATAGGGCCCCTCGCTGGGGACGTCAGAGTACTGGTATGCTGTACAGGGAGTTAGAGCAAAACAACAGCTGACTGCGGATCCGGGTGGGAAGCTGCGATCAAGTGTCAAGTGAATATAGTACAGCACCTGGAACATAGCGAGAACGGATAAACTTCTCAATAGTGAGAACGTCAAGCTCGCGGTGAAACTGTTTGTTCTGAACGAACCAAGGAGCATCCACCGTTTGTTTTGGAACGACTGAATCTTCTGAATTTTGCTGCACGCTACACCATCCCACACAGGCCAAGCGTACGTCGGTAGAGGACGTAGGATGGTGCAGGAGATACAGGAAGTGGTGGAATGGTGGATCTATTTCAGGCCATGTTTTCCGATACCGAATAAAGTTGCCATTTATGGCTAAATGACTTTATTCACACCGATTTTATATTCTTCCCTTTAGCTCCACTGCCGCAATTAGATCCTGATCACACAAACGTATCTTCGGCCGATTTGTCAAAATTTGTACGCTGAACTTCCTTTTCTAAAATTAAAAAAAAATATTAAAATAACGTTCGCAGTATACGCAGCATGGAGTAAAATGTAATTTTTGGAAGCGCGTGCTAGGGTTGGGGAGGGGTACCTCAAACTACGGGGTTCTTCGTGAGGTAGGGTGCTGGAAAGATGCTGTATTTGCTAAACTAAATGTAGTTAGGTAATGGCTGCGAATAATTAAAGGTGATCAAACAACTCTGAGAGCAATATGTTATCGTCATCAAATGAACAACATAGAGCACCCAAAATGGTGGGCGGCGGGGTTACAACGGGAATTGTCAAAAATAGGCTTAAATGATATCTGGCAAAGGGGTAATGAAAAGACGACTATGTGTTATAAACAGGCAGAAAATAAGAGTCTGAATGTAGACAAAGATCAACATTGGAGCTAAGAAAGGAAATAAAAACTACGTGGGGTAAGGAAACATATACTTTGGAATTAGGTATAAAACAGAGGACGGGGATACCATGGCTTAGGTTGGGAGGGTGGAAAGCTCGCAAGATTGTTGATGATGATGGCAGAAGGATTTGCCCATTATGCGGGGAACAAGAAGACTGGACGCATATTTTGGCAGCATGCGTGCAGACGGAGAGTATTAGGAAAAAACTATTACCGGAAGTATTTTTGGCTTCCAACAGACGGAGGATAGCATGCTGGGACTCGCTTCTAAACAGCCAAAACTGGCCAAGCTTGGGCACATACTTAATGGAAGTACGTGTACTAAGAGATAAGGTGTTTATGTAAATTTCCTTTAAATATGTGGTGCTTGAGCATTTGTGTGTGTGTGTGTGTGTGTGATTGAGAGTGTTTTTCAATTTTATATGTATGTATATAATGTGGTGATTATAAATATAGTTGTTTCTGGTCGATTCTGCAAGTCACGTATACAGACCAGGTATTTTTCTAGAAAGCATGTACGGTCTTATGACCCATGCGACTGTGTTATGCCATTAATGTAATATTAAGTACTTAATAAATACCACTACTACTACTACTGCTTTATGAATTACTTACCCGTTTTTGCATACTCCGCATACAATCTGTTTGAGTCTTACATGTCTATCTCCGCGTACTTCCAATTTGCAAGTGATCTCCTGTATTCCAGATCTCGCCATATACTTTCTGTGTTTCTCCTACCAAGTCACGTTACACCTTCCTCTAATATTATTCATTAATAGAATTTCCTTAAATAAGTCTAATTTTCATACTGTTGAATAAATATTATAGAACCTTCCACACTTCACTTTCTTACGCATGTTAGAAGCGTAAACGCTTCCAACGTTGCCATGGGAACCAATGCGATCTGAAGATAAAACGCGTCTCATTAAAATCTTGATTTGGCACGTATAATCTAGAATCCATTGTCTAAGTCACCTATCCTATACCTTTAAAAACTTTTGCAAAGAATTTGAGGCAGTATTTTTAACACTTGAATAATTTTAATTAAATTATAAATATGTGAATTCAATTGCCTTGAGGCAATATGTATATAGTAATTTGTAAAAAGGTATGTAACGGTCAGTGCAAATGCTTATATTATTGTAAACATGTTCAGTAATGTTATTTGAATGCATTACATAATATAATAGTGTAAGAGCTGTGAGAATAATAAGTTTAAATTTGCTAACAATGAGGTAACGTTGAGGCAATAATGAGTTTGAGAGTTTAAATTCTACTAGTCATGATTAGAGCAACGATAATCTAAATTTTGTAACAGTTTAAAATTAGCAAATCAACAGTCAGAAAAAGCTTTAATTAAATGCTGGTATTCTATTGGACTAGGGTTAGCCAATCAGAGACTTGAAATACAAAGATTTAAAAAAAATATACGTTTGAAATATGTTCAGTACGGTGACCGAATGGAAGATGTGTTCTCTAGAGAAATATTATGTATTCGTGTGAAAGGAATATATATATATATATATATATATATATATATATATATATATATATATATATATATGGGCGGCGCCGTGGCCGAGTGGTTAGACCGCTCGCCTCCCACTGAGGCGGCCCGGGTTCAATCCCAGGGACCTGCATGTGGGATTTGTGGTGGACGAAGCGGCGTCTGGGCGGGTTTTCTCCGGTTTCCCCCGCCATTCATTCCACCAACTGCTCCATCATCATCTTTCCTTTCATCCATTTCACCAACATTTCGTTTCATCTACTTCCTTCATCCCATACCAGGCATCGGGCTGATCACCCATCCTGGATACTCTATCTGATCCATGAGTGTCTGCTCCTCGACGGGCCTCTGACCCCAGGCACCCGCTTGTAAGTCCTGGGGGGTGGAGGAGGGTAAACAGATAATGAATGAATATATAATTCTCCGGTTTCCCCCGCCATTCATTCCACCAACTGCTCCATCATCATCTTTCCTTTCATCCATTTCACCAACATTTCGTTTCATCTACTTCCTTCATCCCATACCAGGCATCGGGCTGATCACCCATCCTGGATACTCTATCTGATCCATGAGTGTCTGCTCCTCGACGGGCCTCTGACCCCAGGCACCCGCTTGTAAGTCCTGGGGGGTGGAGGAGGGTAAACAGATAATGAATGAATATATATATATATATATATATATATATATATATATACGCGTTAACAAAGTACAAGTATCAAATAAAAGAACCTCACAGCTCTTAATATCGGGGTAGTGATATTTAATTTGTGTCAAGGATTAATATAAAGAAGTGCATTTAAACTTAAAATCTGTGCAAGCCTACATTCTTGTCCCACCACGCCCTGATTAAGAGAAACGTGTCTCTAAAGTAATACTAACGCAGCCGAGGCAAACATAAACATAAATACTATCTATAGAAGCAGTTTAATAACAAAGCTAATACATTTTTAAACTTGGAGCGTAACAACAAAAATACATCTTCTTCAAATCGGCTTCTCATACGTAGCAGCATATTACGTAACAAAAAATTTACAACGCCCAAAGCGTGGTGAAAACAATTCAACAACAAAACACATTCTCAAATTAACGTCCATATGTGCTGCAAAAACATCAAAAAATTCAACAGTAAGCAAAATAACTTCTTCAAATTGGCTTCCCATGCGTGAGGCTAAAAAATAAATAAACTAAACTCCAAGAGAACACCTGCTTCAAATTATACCGCCCGGTCTGCTGGTACCCTAGGGAAAGCTTGCCTATTGTATTTCTAAAAAGTTAGCTTTTCCCAGCGAGCATATATTTTCATCTGCCTCCAATACCGCATATGCTTATAAAATTAGTAGTAAAATATATAAGAATACATATTATTTAACAAAACATTTGCTTCTGTACGTAATGTACAGTTTCAATGAGAAATACGTAAATAAGAACGGTGCCTCTGTGAATAGAAGATTTGCGATTAATTAACGGATGCAATCGTGAAAGGCTACAGTGTGCTTGCTGTTGATATGAGCTATCCGTGAATTTGTCTAGCATGTTGTTACACCTCAAGCAGGTAGTTATTTAAATTTTGTGCAACGGACTGCAGACAACTGAATCACTGCGTTATTCATATCTTGCTGAAATTGGAAGTGTGTGCACAATGCCTGAAGTGAAGCAAAGTATTCAAGTAATATTACAACAGCTTGTGGCTCAAATGGTGAGAAAGTGTATATGGCTGATGGTAAAAATACTGCACCTGTGACGTAAGTGTTAAAAAGAAACGAAGAATATAATACACTGTTGTCCCATTTCAAGACTTAGATTTAAAGATATTGTCCATTTTAATACGCTCCTCTTTTGTCAGTTAAAGTAGAAAGAAGTTTTTCCAAGTGCATGGTTTTGTTGGCTGACGATAAGAAATCCTTTTATTTGAAAATTTCCTAACGTCTTCTTGTATATCTATTGCGACTCAGGGCTCGTAATCTGGAGGTAAGAAGTACTAATAAAAAATCTGATGTGTTACTCTCACATGACTTTCTCTACTCTTGTACAAACTATTTTTACAAACGTTTATTTTCCATATGCTTCATGTTAATCGAGATGTTAATCTTATTGCTAATTTTCTTGTAGGTGCAAGGGTATTATGGTAGCAGTAGTTAAATCTTTTAAGAGCTGGTTGCTATGTAGCGCATTCCATTCCCTTTGAATGTCCAGTACATAAAAAAAAATGAATAACAAATTCCCATTTGAGAAAAATTATAAGTATTGGAAAATTTAAGGGAATAACATGGAAAATATCTCGAAAATGGTTTACTCAACAACAAACAAATGTATATGACATAAATTCTGTATTTTAACGCGATCTACATTTTTTGTGTATTAAAACTTTGACTATGTCTTATGGTTTGCCAGTTATGCAAAACTCGTTCACAATGAAGAATTCTTTTGGAGACATTCCCAGAAAATTCGAGATATAGATTCATTTGTCATGAAAATATCTTAAACATGATATTTTAATTAAAATCGTTAGGGCCATTTTTGATAAAATTAAAATTTTCGAAAAATGTTTCATATAAAAGATAATCTGGGGTGAAGGAACTTTCTTGAAAACCTTCGTGTCGCATTTCTGGAAGATACTGAACCTAAATACCAAGTTTGGTGTTTATCCGACTGTTCGTTTCTGAGTTATGCTGTTCATAGACACACACACACACACACACACACACACACGGACATGTTTCCAAAAATGCTATTTTTTCAGGGGGTCTCAAAACATATATTTCCGGTGAAATCTCGGTATCGAATTTTTGGGTGGAATACAATACTTCCCCTACTTACTATACGTAGTAGAGAAAGTAAAAAATCATAGCATGCGTTAACTGCAGGCTGATAATTTTAATACAATAAAAACATATTATAATACCAATTTCCGCAGTTTTAGTTTAATTCTGATTACATATTATTTTTAAATAAGTTGCTCCTTGTTGTAAACCCACTAATTTATTTTACAACTGAATTTTTACCGCTTTATAGGTCATATTTTTGTGTTATATGCAAATGTTTGTAAATTTTCCGTTATAACAGTATATTGTAACACATAATAGTGGTGTTCAGATCATACAAACGCTAGTCCTAATAACAATAATAATAATTATTATCACCAGAATCTCAACTCTGCCTGTATACGTCGAATGTGAAGATTTTTCTTCTCTCTTCGCATCTTTTTCTCTCCCTCTCCTTGCCCCTTGCTATTCTCCTCATTCTCTCTCCCTTTTGAATTGATTATCCTTCCCTTCAATCCCCTTATCTTTATTTATTTATTAAAAAAAGATAACTTAGGGACAATGTTTAACAGTACACGAACCCTTACCGTCTCTTGAAGCTTATGTGGTCACCAATAACCGTATATTATGGTACGCGGTTTACATATGCGAGTAATAGCAGACAAAAATTCTTATAACTTCTTTAGTATTCATCCCATACTAACGTATCAGAAATAGTATCTGATAAACTTTTGTGACTAACATTGGTAGTAGTTTAACTTTTATTTTCATTTTGTGCTCCTTAAGGCAAAGTAAGTAATATACCACGTTGGCTTATTTTATAAGCGCGACCTAAATTAAGGTTTATCCCAAGCTTCACTATTCGTTTGGTGTTTTTAATGTTAAAATATATCACATAAATTTATAAATTCGATTTCTAGCTTCAAGGTAGCTCATTGCACACGTAATTTTTTTTCAAAACTAGGCCAATATTCTTAGATTACATTTGTATTATTATTATTATTATTATTATTATTATTATTATTATAACTCTTCTCTTACTCTCTTTCTCTCACATTTTCTCACTCCTCTCTTTTCACTCTCACTCTCAGTGGTTCTGGTGTGGTTACCATGCTAGCCTAGTTCCCGAGGTCGCGGGTTCAAACCCGGCGGAATGCGATGGATTTTTTCGGGTGTAAAAATCTTTAGCATGGCTTCCTTCGGAAGGGAAGTAAAGCCGGTGGTCCCGTGTCTTAAGTAAAAGAACCTAAACCTGATAAAAGAGGATCTGAGCAAAATTACCGTTCCTTCACGCCCAATATAGAATGGCACGCTAAGAACTGCAGCAGTTAAAGAGCGTCCATAAAACTCAGTTAATTTTTTTCTCAGTGGTTCAGTCTTTTTCTGTCTGCCTTCCTCCCACTTAAAACACACAGGAATATTTTTCAAACAATATTTACTCAGTTCAGGGAACCTCAAAATTATAATTTACAGTGAAATTTCGATATCACAGTTTTGATCGAAATGCGGTACTTTCACAACGTACCTTAGGCTAGCGGTAGAAAAAGTAAAACTGTCAATATAAGCTTTTGTCCAATTAAACGATACATACGATCACTTAAATACGTCTATGTTGTAGAAAAAACAAATCCAGTCTACTTAAGTTCTTTGAGTACATCGAAGTGATTGGTGAGAGGTTATATGGCAAAATGGTGGCCATATTAACATATGATATTTTTTAACCTTTATTGAGTAATTCCGTACACCTTATCTACACTTGACAAAATAATAATGGATTTATATGTGCTGCGCTGTTGACAATGTTAGTACACAAAGTGACATCAGATCGATATTATAATATCAAAGAGGAAACAACAGTCGATAAAATACGTCTGGCCTCTAAATTCACGTGTTTCCCTTCATGAGTACTTTTATGTTACGTCCTGATATTATAAGCATAGATTATTATAATATCTAATGCAGAATGTTGATCTCAGATAGGAAATAATGTTAATTTAACGAAATAAAAGGATTCGCCAATCTTTAGTTTTTCATAAAGGCTTTATAGGAATTCTAAAAGCTTTTTATTATTCTGTTTCGCAGAGAAGGAATTGAGTGTTTTGGTTGATAGTCACTACTACATTTTTAATCAACTTAGAGACATAAAATTTTAAGAAATCAGGATACGTACTACCAACTTTAGCACCACCACCACCACTACTACCACAACTTTCATTATATTTTTAACCTTCTGGCACACTTTCTACCATCTAATTATAGTTTGTAGAGGAACTGTTGAATTTCGCGCAAACATTCGATAAGGAAATATTACCCGATACACGTTTTGAGGTTATGCTGAATTCCCCCAAGACGAATTTAGAAAAAGGTGTTAGTGCTGGATCGCGTGTATGTGTGTTTTAAATAGTGTTTAACGCCTGCTCTTACTATAAACGTCATCATGGGCGGTGACAATGGTGATGCATGGTAATTAATTGCTCTTTTTCTCAAGCCGTGTGTAGGACAAGGTTGGAAAGGTGGAACAAGACAGAAAAAATCAATGCCATAGCCGGGATTTGAACCACAGATATTCCGGTTTCCGTATGAATGCTCTAACCAACTCAACTACCATGGTAACATGCCGGAACGACATAAACTCTCCAACCAACTCTCATTTTCCTGGTTAACAACAGATTTGAGGCAGTATTTTTAACACTTAAATTATTTCAGTCTAATTATATAATACGTAAAATTAATAACAGCCCGCCTTGAAGCAATATGTGTATGTAATAATTTGTAAAATGTATGTAACAGGCATTGCATATGCTTATATTATTGTATCCATGTATAATACTGTTATGTGAATATATTACGTAATTTAATAATGTAGGAGCTGTGAGAATAATAAGTTAAACGTTGCTAACAATGAGGTAACCTTGGGTCAATAATGAGTAAGAAAGTTTAACAGTACTACTTGTGATTTTTGGTGTAACAATAATGTATTTTTGGTGACAGTTTATAAAGTAGCCAATCAACAACCAGAAAAAGCTTTAGTTTAATGAAGGTATTCTATTGGAGTAGGATTAGCCAATCAGAAACTGAAAAGGAGAAAATGTTTACAAATTTAGTGTTCAGTTGCCTGCAGACAGCGTTACTAACCAGACGCAAAAAGTGTCCTCAAGAAATATAATATGTATTCGTGTGAGACGAAAAATAAGTTTACTTGTTAAAAAGTGTAATTAATTAATAAAAAGAATCTCACAGCTCGCTATATCAGTGAAGTGTTATTTAAATTGTGTCAAGGATTAATAAATGTAGTGAAGTAAAATTGTAATCTGTGTAAGCCTACATTCTTCAGTTGCACCACAACCCTGGTAAGAGAAACGTGTCTCTAACAATAATACTCACGCAGCCGAGGCAAACATAAATGTTTAATACTTAAAGATGCAGTCAAATTACAAACTTAATATTTTTAAAACATAGTGCAAACTTCTACAACAAAATACGTACTTGAAATTGGCGTCCAAACGTGGAGCTAAATAAGTAAACAACTTCAAATTGGCTTCCAAACATGGAGCTAACAAACCATCTACTTCAGATATCATTTTGAAATGGCATACACCAATAGAAACTTATAATTTTGTTAGTACTTTTAGCTCCCGAACTTCACAGTTTAACTACTTTTAGCTCAATAAATGGTCCTTTCACACAAGCCTTTTGTAGGACGAGGTTGTAAGGTAGAACCGGAATATCCTTGGTTTAAAGCCCGGCTATGGATTGGATTTTTCAGTTTGACACTACCTTTCCAATGGAGATACATGAAATTCCCATTCACGAACCCGTGCCTTAACGACATCAGCTACCCTTGGCACTCGGTGAGAGAAGTATAGTAAAATAATTAGTTAAGTACCGAATTTGATATATACGTCCAGTATCTACCAACATGGAAGATTTTCACGAAATTCTATTTCCTCCTAAACTACTGTTCAATTGGAAAAAACGGAATAATTTGTGATTTTCTTAAAATAGCTGTAACCATATTAATTAGAGCATCATTTACAAATTGACGACAGAAAAAAATCATAGCTTTTCTGTGAATATTTGTGAAGTCTCCCTTCCTAAGATTTAATCTTGTGAAATTCTACACAACTAGAAAACATAAAATACAAGCAAAGGCTCGCTTCAGAAAAGAACATTGGTTAATTTCAAATGAACTGAAGTGAAAACATTCCATGATTACATTTTAGTAAATGCAATTTGCCTGAACGATACCAGAAAGTCTCCAATTTTTTGTTTTATTATTTTCCTTTGCAAGAGATTATTAATATGATCAGGAAGGATACTTTATTTCTCCCTGTCCACGACATTCGAATTTATACCTCCCTGTTATTGATAAACATTTCAACTGCATTTCCCATGCTAGTATATAAAACTCATTTCTATGCAAAAATGTATTGTGTATACCGTAACGTCAGTACGGTCACTTTGTTTTACTGCTTTAATCATATATTAAAAATCTTTAGCTTTTCTTTCACATGATTTTCTCGGCTCATTCTTCTACAAACTATTCGTACAAAACTACTTTTTCTGTGTGCTTCTAGTTAATCCGGATAAACGTTTAACTCACATTTGCACATTTTTTGTACGAATGGGTTGTTAAAATAATACTCAGATTTTTAAAAAGCTTGTCGCTATGTGATGGCTTAAAAATTCCATGCTCTTTACATGACTTCCAGAAAAGAGTTGATGTAATACATTCAAATGACTTTCTCTATCGTAAGGTGATAGCTTATTGGTGAGTATACAAATTAGTCTCAGTAATGCTTATTCTTATAACTACTTCATTGAAATCCAAATAAACTTTTGCAGACATTTAGGTATAGACACAAAGGAAATGGTGATGGTCAAATGTTTTAGAACTAGACGCTACACGCTGGCCTTAAAATTCCATACTGTTTGAATGGAATCACCATTTTAAAATAATGGCTAAGTATTAAACGATTCGAACCATTAATAAGGGTTATCTCGGGAATGGGTGATGCACAAAAATTTATTTAAAATAAATTGTGTGTTTTTAAAGACATTCTCACTTCTTACATAGTATGTGTTCGTTTATCGCTTAACGTTTACCAGTTACATGATATTATACAAAATTCCTGCCGAAAGGGACTTCGTAGGCTATTTCCAGAAAATTCAAGATATTAATTTCATTTATCATGAAAACGTCTAAAACTGAGGCAGTATTTTTAACACTTAAATGGTATTAGTCAAATTATATAATAAAAAATATAACAGCAGTCCGCCTTAAAGCAACATGTATATGTAACAGTATATAAAAAGTGTATATTACGGTCATAGTATATGTTTATATTATTGTATACATGTGTAATAGTGTTATGTGAATGTATTACATAATTTAATAATGTAGGAGCTGTGAGAATAATAGGTTAAAAGTTGCTAACAATAAGGTAACAATCAGGTAACGTTGAGGCAATAATGAATTTTAAAGTTTAATGCTACTTGATTCTTGGAAGCAATAATGTAATTTTGACAGTTCATAAAATAGCCAATTAACAACCAGAAAAAGCTTTAGTTAAATGAAGGTATTCTATTGGACTAGGATCAGCCAATCAGAGACTTGAAATACAGAAATTTACAAATTTAGGCGGTAGAAATCAAGTCAGTTGCTTGTAGACAGCCGTCATAACTGGACGCGTTGCTTGTAGACAGTGTTCCTAACCGGACGCGAGATGTGTCCTCGAGAAATTTAATACGTATTCGTGTGAGAGAAAAAATAGTTTACGTGTTAAAAAGTGCAAGTAATTAATTTAAACAAAAATCTCACAGCTCTCTCTATATCAGTGAAGTGTTATTTAAATCGTGTCAAGCATTAATAAAAGAAGTAAAGTAAAATTATAATCTCAGTAAACCTACATTCTTCAGTCACACCACAACTCTGCAAACAGAAACACGTCTCTAACAATAATACTGACTCAGCCGAGGCAAACATAAATATATAATATTTAAAGAAACAGTCAAATTACAAATTTAATATTTTTAAACATTTTTTGCGGGACAAAGGCCAACGTGGGGCTCATAAAGAACGTAAAAATATCTACTTCAAAACATATAGTATTTTAATCAAAGTCGTTAGAGCATTTTTGTTAAAATCAAAATGTTCCAATATTTTTCATACAAATGGTAGTTTAGAATAAGGTGATTTTCTAAAAATATTCGGAAAGTACTTAACTGAAAAACCAAGTTTGGTATAGTTATGTTGTTCCAGACACACAGACGGACCTTTTTCTAAACATTCGTTTTTGATTCCGGGTGTTCTCAAAAGGTTTATTAAGTAGTACAGAAAGTGAAAATTGTGCTAGGTATATATGAATTTTAGGAAATAAAAGTGTATTATTAACATGCTTTATCTTTCTTTGCAGGTAAGAGACCACAACACCTTAGTAGGATCCTAAATAAGGTAGGTTTCATTTTCAGTTTTTGTCTGCTTCATTGTACCAATGCACAACAATTCAGACAATTACCAAGGGATATGACAATTAACTCCCATAAGCAACTGAAAACCACACAACATAAAAATATGTTCCGATTCCTTCTCTCGAAAACCTCTGCCTCTGACTACTGCATTGATTTTCAGCTATGGACATTCTAAGATGAAAAGGAAGATACTATCTAAAATATAAAACTATATCTGATCAATTGGTAAGTTTAAAAGAATAATGTGAACTTAATAACTCAAAGTAAAAATGTTAAATGTAGCAAAATGTGTATTTATCAATTAATAGTCATTATGCCCAATATAGTTTCAGAACATTCTATCACTAACTTTCAACAATAAACATAAATACCTCATGCTGTTTTGTTGAGGAGACTGAAATAATGCGCAAATATTTAAAAATATTTGTACGCTGACTTTGATATCCTACATAAAGTGTGTGTTTTAAAGAGTTCACATTTTTGTTAGAGAAAATGTTTGTCTATATCCTATAGCTAATCAGTTATATAAACTTATACAAAACTAATTCATAATGTAGAGTACCTCACAGGTTACTTCCAGAGTATTAAGAAATATATTTTATTAGCCATGGAAGTATCTTGAATATTTGTTAGTTTAATCAAAATTGTTCAAGACGTTTTTGACTGTGTAAAATGCAACGAAAAATTCTCCGCAAAAACGGTATTTTAAGGCAGGGAATTCTATTGATAATCTTTCTGAAGTATACTTGGAATACCAGCTTTGGTATTTATCCGAACTTTCGCTTTTGATACGTTGTTTACGAGCGCACAAGTGAGTATTGGTTCCTCTTTCTAAAACGCCTCTTTTTTACATTCAAAAGACCTCGCAGTGTGTATTTGTGGTGTAATTCTGTGTATCAGATTTTTGTGTGGAGTACAACACTCTGGGTAGGGCACTAGTTTGTATAATGTTAAACCTTTTACTTTGTTTTAATTTTTATGAGCTTTGAAAAAGAGAAGAGAGTCAGAGAAATGGAGGAGGAGAGAAGACCGGATAGCGAAGGGAAAGAGACCGATCTGTAGGAAAGAGAAAGAGAGGGAGAGAGGTTGGGAAATAAATTACACACGATAGTGAGGGAAATCACACAAAAAGATAAGGATAGCGAACGAAATAAGATAGGATAATGAGAGGAACGAGATATTGAGGTTGGGAGACAGAGGCTAGAGATAGACCGAGAACGAAGGTAGAGAGATGAGAAAGGTTAATGAGGGAGAAGAAAGATAGAGGTTGGGAAAGAGAAAGACTAGTGGTAAACGAGAGAGAGAGTGAGATGCGATAGGATAGGAAGAGAAAGGAGACACAGTGTTGGGAGAGAGAGAGATGAATGGTAAACAGAGAGAGAGAAGGAAAAGTGAGACATAGGGTTGAAAGAGAGAAATAAAGACGAGGGATAAAGAGAGAGAGAGAGCGAGCGAAATGAGAGTGAATAGTGAAAGAAAAGAGAGAGACGTAGAGTTTCGTAGAGAGAAATGGGGAGGAGGAGGAGGAGGAGGAGGAGGAGGAGGAGGTAGAATTGGGATGGGATAACGAATGGAAGGAGGGATATAGAGGTTTAAAAAGAGAGAAAGCAAAAAAAGGACAATGGTGAGGATAAAAAAGCTAGAGATGCATAGAGGAGTAGCGACGGGTAACAGGGAGAAGAATCTCCAAATTTAAGACAACGCGAGCAGAACTGCAAATTCTGCTTTTATTGCATAAAATTAAAGTTCGAAATAATGTTTTCAAATTTAAGCATTTTAATTTACTAGTTTTAATATACTTAAAAAATTAGAAGCTTAACATTTCAAAAGAATGCACCACATTTCATTTCCAGGTACTTCAGTTAGTAACATCGTTTCTTGGAGGCTGTAGAGGAAGTTGCATATAACGCAGAGACGATTTCAGCATAAAGACACAGTTAATACCTCCGTGCTATATTGCAGTAAAACGGAAGACGAAGTTTGCTGTGGAAGTATTTGAAATCTGAGCTGTACTTTGCCACGTAGTAGAATTTGCATAGAGATAACATCTTTAATGTACGTAATCCATATAAGAAACTCATTAAAAATCCGCCGCAAGTACGTTAATGCAGGGAGATACTCAATGTGGACAGTTTTAATAAAGCTATGTTTTATTAATGCGGTGTAGGTGAATGAACCGGTTGTTAATAAGGACCGTGACAAAAAGTGCTGTTGAGAATTCATAGCCCACGAATATGACTACGTAATGAGGGGTAATGCCATGTTCCACGTACTGCAGTGACGCAAGTAACAAAATGTAAACTGCTTCAATTATAGCTCTTCATGAATCACACTTAGGTATCCATTTCTTGTGCATTTATTACTTTCTCTACCTCTTATCTATAGTAGGTAGAGGAGGTAATCAAACAACAATTTGATATCCATTTTTCAACCAAAATACACCCTGCACACCAGTACGCATGTTTAGAAAACGGTGTGAGGGTGTGAGCGAGAGAGACAAACAAAGAACATAGAGTATGATTAAAAATCAGACGTGTTACATATGCATTCACATGACTTTCTCTGCCTTCTATCACTTATTTTGGGTATACAAATTATTCTTCTCGTGTTTATTTTCCCAACTACTTTGAGGCAGTGTTTTTTATCGCTTAAATGATATCAGTCTAATTATATAATATAAAAAATAACAGCCTACCTTAAAGCAATATGTGTATAATATAATATATAGAGTGTATATTACAGTCCTTGTATTATGTTTATTTTATTATGTATATGTATAAAATATTATGTGAGTGTATTACATAGTTTAACAATGTAGGAGCTGTGAGAATAGAAGCAAGCTGCTCTTCGTAGCAAACAGAATTACAAAGTAGAAGCCGACGTTGGTATCAATAAGGTAACCTTGAGACAACAATAAATTAGAAAGTTAAAAAAGGTTACTAATAGTTCTTCGAACAACACTGATGTAATATTTAAAACAGTTTATAAATGGCCACGTGGATGTGAAAAGCAAGCGAAAGCAAAATAAAAGTATTCTATTGGAGTAGGCTTAGCCAATCAAAAACTAGAAAAGCAAAAGTAAAATAAAAGTATTCTATTGGAGTAGGCTTAGCCAATCATAAACTAGCAATAGAGAAATGTACAAATTCAAACGGTTGACGCTAGAAGATGGCGTACCCAGCCAGTTCTTGTCGTCCTCCGTGGATTAGTGGTACCTTGCCAGCCTCTAGCGGGTTCAAACCCGGCGGAGGGCGATGGATTTTTTCAGGCGTAAAAATCCTTAGCATAGCTTCCTTCAGAAGGGAAGTAAAGCCGGTGATCCCGTGTCGTAGACTTACGGCATGTAAAAGAACCTCAAGCCTGATAGAGGCCTCTGAGCAAAATTACCGGTCTTTCACGCCCAATGTAGAATGGAACCCTAAGAACCACAGCAGTTAAAGAGCGCTCGTAAATAAATTAAAAAAAGGGGGCAGTTCGTTTCGGTACGAGTTCAGTGATTGTATGTGAGACATGAAAATTCATTGCGGTGAGGATAATATATAAATGTGTAATTAACAATAATCTCACAGCTCTATAGTAGGATACATCAGGGAAGTTTTATAAACTGCGTGAAGGATTAATGAAAAAAGTAAAATACAATTATAATTTGTGTAAGCTTTATTCTTTAGCCGTACCAGCCCTATTAAGAGATATTTGCTCTAAAAATACTACTGATGCAACTGAAACATAAATAATATTTAAATATAAAATAATTATTAGACATAAAGTTAACACACGACACCGTCGCAAAAGTTGGTTCCCAAACGCGGGCCGAAGACCAACGGAAGGTTTGTCCCGTACGTGGGGCTAATACTCCTAGAAACAATTCTCCAGCACGTTTGGCGCCAAAAACGTGGTGCAAATAACCTAGAAACATATCTCCAGCAAATTGGCATCCATACGTGGGTCCATAATCTGCTTCAAGTTTGGCATCCATACGTGCGTCGTCCAAAATAGCTTCAACTTTATTTAAATCGAGATAAACCTTTGCAGAAATATCTATATTACACATTTCGTTATAGATTTTTCGATGTAATAGCGAACAACAGTAAGACCAGAGGCAAAAGCCCCCACTGAATCGGGAGGAGGGCGGCATTCGAGTGGCTCACCCACCCCCGAAGGCTTTTCCAGTACACCGACACCTGAAAACTGAAAATGGCTCCTCATGACAGGGTAGAAGGGGATACGCCACCTACGCGCGTAAACCTCCAAAAGTGAAGACTACTGAACAATCTCAGTGGGGCCAATAGTCCACTAGGGTCGTACCGGAGGCCCTTGAGGCGTCTCGCAACTCCGCCCGAAGGGAAAACCGCCCAGACGTACTCAATCTCCCATGGGTATCGGAACCACTGCACCGCTGAGTCCAACCGAATCCAAACAACACGTTCCGGGTGGGGCATGATGCTTCGCCCAGCGCACTTCTAATAACGTCGAAGTACAAAGTGCTCAGAATCCGCAAAAAATAATGTAATGGTTACAATGGAAGGGTCCCTTAATGTTGTCATGGTTGCATTTGGCGCTAACGTTATTTTTATATTGATGTATAACTTTTGGCCATATAATCTTAAATTGTTAAACCTGAAACATACAGATAACATATGTTAGACAAGTCTAGCCAGGTTTTGTATACAGGGTGAATCACTTAAAACTTGCACCGCAAATATTTCGGAAATGAAAAGTGCTATTGATGTGCAGTTTTCACAGAATTGATTAGTAAACAGATTTCAATAATACTGAGAAAGTGTTGTTTTGAGCAAGCATAAAATTTTTGAATGGAACAATGCCTAGTTACATCAACAGAATAAAGGTAGGGTAAATTAGAATGTCAGTGTCGTTTGTTGCAAAATTCAAGTGCAAGTGGTTTAAGAGAAATCTTATTTTGAAGCTTTTACGCAACGGCATTCTTCAACCTGTGGTAGCACAAACTAAAGAAAAACAAAATAGGATTACAATACTTCTGTGTATTCTTACAAGTAAAGAGAAAATAGTTCTTCAAAGCTTGTGTTCAAAATGACCACCGGCAGCTTCAATACACGCTTCCAGTCTGCTATGGAGAGACTGCTGCACACTTTCTAGCATTTCAGCGTAAATTTCAGAGCAGGCAGCAGCAATACGTCGTTTCATACCGTCGGTGTAGTTGGTACATCCTTGTAGACAGTGTCTTTAAGCCTTCCCCACAGAAAAATGTCTAAAGGGGTGGGTCAGATCGGTGAGCGGGCCGGCCAACGTACAGGTCCTCTTCGTCCAATCAACCGATTTGGAAGCAATCCGCTAAGACAAGCTGTAGTACTTGGTGCACTATGGGCTGGACAGCCATCATGTTGGTACCACAGGTTCCTCCTAGCCTGCAAAGGGACGTCTTCTAGCATCTGTGGCAGATGGTCTGTCAGGAGGCTGCGATACTTGTGCGAGTTCATTGTTCCTTCTATGAACAAACGGCTGATGTTCCACCTGACGAAGCCAACGGAGATTATCAGCAGACCAATAGTGCATGTTTCTGCTGTTTACCTGGACGTGATTAGTAAATGTTGACTCATCCCTAAACAAGGTACATGACGAATCTGGAGTATCATGTCTTAATGCCCATGTACAAAAGTTAACACGATTCTCAAAATCGTTTCCATGCAGCTCTTGATGGAGAGAGATGTGATAGGTATGCATCCTATGTTGATGGAGAATGCGCAATACACTTGCCTGACTTATTCCACTTCCACGTGCGTTTGTGCGGAAACTAATTTGCGGATCTACTGCAACGACAGCCAAAACATTAATTTCTGCCTCTTCTCCAGTCACTTGTTTATTTCTGTTACGTTTTCTAGGTGTTACAGTACCACTTTCACGTAATAGGTTGAAGAGCTTGATAAATAATTGCCGAGACGGTTGACCTCTATTGGGATATGTTTCCGCATACACCCTACAGGTACAAACTGCATTCTTCCTACACTCTCCGTACACCAAGGGTATGTCGGATTTTTCTGCATTAGTAAACCCCATCTTCCATTCACGACTTACTGCTTGAACTGTAACAAACTAACTGACCAGAAAGTCGCAATGAAACCAATGAACAGAAAACACAATAACATCGTACGTGGCAACTAAGCAGGTTGAATGAGACAAACAATTGTTGTGGTGGAAACGTATAAAAATACGATTTCTCGTAAAGCACTTGCACTAGAATCCTGCAACAAAGACCATTGATATTCTTATTTACCCTAATTTATTCTGTTGATGTAACTAGGCATTGTTCTATTTCAAAATTGTATGTTTGCTCAAAAAATACACTTCTCAGTATTATTACAATCTGTTTATAGCCTAAATGTACGAGCCACTGACTACCAATCAATGCTGTCGAAACTGCACATCAATTGCACTTTCCATTTCCGAAATATTTGCGGTGCATGTTTTAGGTAATTCACCCTGTATAATCCCGGGTTCTAAACCACATGGTCGATTTGAAAGTCTTATAGCGGGAGCCCACGTTTTTGTGATGCCTGAACGATCACGTGTTGTAAAGTATTAGTTGATATTCACATCTTAAACTATGTCATGCACCATCACCCCACGACAGTAAGGTAAAGCTTTCTTTATTTATTGTGTAATCGAATCATAATTCCAATATTAGGGTTTATTAAATTTTTATACGAATTTAGTGAAAAATTAATATTAATAGGAATTGTGCTCTAATAGGTCAAAGTCTGTATGTAAGTAGATGATAAGGACGATGTTTATAGTACATGATATATTTTTATAAACGTGGAGGCTATCTGTAATTGTTTGGGACCACTGGTCATACCAGCAATCGTTCCCTAGGGCATGTACTATAGAGTATAGAAAACCTTAAAGAACTCTCCCATACCAGGTTTCCATCCTTGGTCAGCGAGTGCTCTAGGTTCGTGAGTTCGAGTACGGTCCTCTAAGTTAGAAGTAACATGTGCAAGAGACGCACGGGTCTCCTGCCACATGTCTTGGCTGTCACACCCCTTGCATCTCCTGTGTTACACCTCCAGTTACCTGTGACATTTAGAAAGCCTAAATCCCATCCATTTTAACCGTGACAACTTGGTGGAGTCGCACGGGTCAAGATCGGTGGTGTAGTTACCCTTGTGACCCATTGCGGCAACCTCCGTTTTGACCCTGACATTATAAGGTTGCCAAAGTAAGTTACCCAATGACGGTTACCAAAGTAACGAAGACAACTAATTATCGGGTTAAGTAATAAGACAGTTACGGAGCCTGGCTGACATTATTCACTTCATAGCAATGGTATCGCTTATCGGGAACTTGTTACCTCAACTCGTTTACACTTGAATCATCTTCACAGGGATTTGCAGGTACATATTTATTGCAGCGCGTTGCTTATCGGTTCAAATATAGGTCACAGACGACAGGACTGTCAGCACTCAGCCAGTAACACTGCATGCGTGACATTAAGATGTTTATTCGAATAGGATTAAAGGTGTATGAGTTTTACACTCGCGGAAACAATTAAAGCTGTTTAGTAGCAAAATATGAACGGGCTCCTGAGATCATACAACAGTACATAAATTTTAACAGTGGTAAATCAAGATCCAAAGTTCCATAATTCAGCAAGTCTATGCACTAAGATTGCATAAATAAACATGAAATTTTCCCAGCTTTCTCCAGCATGCATGTAGGTGTTCACCTTTTTGGATTTGTTATGAAATTTCCGCCTTTAACCATGCATGGCAAAGACAATTAAAGACCGACAGATAAACGACAGGATTAAACAAGTATTTCCAAATCACACGTCGAATTTAAAGGACTGCCTCGTTACCAAACACACCATTTCTGTTAGTTGAATATTATTTGTTAATATTGTACCAAATGCATACTTCTAACCTCGGTTTGCATGAAAGTAATGATTTTTTACTCACGTCTGTTGCCATCTGCATGTGCTAAGAGAGGCGCACTTGCGTGCAAATAGTGCAGTCAATAGGGAGAAAGCAACATGGGGGAATGTCTCTTGGTGTGTGTGCGCGCGTGTGCGTGCTAATCGTTAATCGTGACATTAATCTAATGTAACTGCAACAGTTAAAACTGTTACTCGAAAATAACTGTTAGTCACACCCTACTGCAAACCTGTAAATGCCACACACTGGGAACGGTGACGTAATACGGCCTGTCATGTTTCTAAGCAAGCTTACTTTGCCTGCCGTCTGCACTTATTCCTCAGAAAAGTAGTAGAATCTGTTAAAACACACACTTCATGTGAGTAAATGTTTTGATAGCATTAACCATTTCCGATATATTCTTTCTTGTTGCTTTTAATCTTCAAAAGATTATATTTTTTGAAGTGCTAAGTTACCATTCGTTAGTTTTCTGGCCGCCATGCTAAGAGTAAATTTTTAAACCTAACGCATCGCTTCTTAAAGGTTTGATTGTCGCTTCAAAGTGATGCACTCCCCTTGTACCAAGAGCGAAATGTGTAACAAAAGCATTTCTGCAATTATTTTTCTGATTACCATGAAGTAAGAATAAGTGTTGTAATAGTTTGTTGAGCGGGTGGAGAAAGTTACGTGTATGTAACACATCAACCTTTTTACGTGGAAAACGAAGGCGTAATTGCGGAAATTTAAATTAACATATAGCCTGATGTGAAACTACTTGATAAGATAACTAAATATTAGTCCCCACTTTTGATTGTACCCTTGAGCTGCAGCTAGAAGCTACACACACATCTAACTTTTTCTTCAATGCTTTTCTTTATACAGTTCACAGAGAATTATATGACAGAATGCAAAGAATTAGCAGAATGGAGACAAGAAATATAGAAGGAAAAATGAAAAAAAAATGGATAGAAAAATAGTAGCAATTAAAATGTTAAAAAGAAAAGAAGAAAAGGAAAATAAGAATATGGGGAAGTTCTTAAAGAAAGCAAAATAGAAAAGGATAAGAAAAGTAAGAGATAAGAAAGATGGAAGGGCAAACAGAGAAGGGAGATGATGGGCAATAGGGATTAAGGGTAGCAAGGGATGCTCAAATGAGCCAGAAGGTGAGGATGCCAGGTAAAAGGAGCAGCATAGCTGGCAAGAAAATTTGTACATAGGTTAAGTTAGTTTATAAGTGGAATATTGTAGAAAGGATTGTGTGTAAAAAAAAATGTACAAATAAATTTATCTAATCTATCTATCTTAAACAGTGGTTCAGAAAACTCCTGTATTTCTTGTGAAATCTTGGTATCGAATTTTTGGGTAGAATATAGCGTCTTCTCTACGTATTATGTATGTGTTATAAAAAGTAAAAATAGGCAAAACATACTGGTAATATAGGTTAGCAAGAGATTCAACTTTCAACCATGACGCAAGAACGGGAAGAAAATTAAAATAAAAGAATATCGTCGAAAAATTAATTTTCAGAGTTTATAGAATCTGTCCTCTGATTTTAAAGAAAAAAAGAATACATCTGAAAGCATGCTTTCTTTCTGGAATTTGTTTGGCCGAGTACGGCAGATGCGGTCAACTCTTTCACAAGACTTTTGTAACGTCCAGCAATGTTGCGCCGTTACGATTTCATTTGTTTCGCACACACTCGAAACGCGTTTGAACAAAGAATTGCGTGCGGGAATTCACTCTGTTTAATTACTTTTCGGTTTAGGCAGATGCCTGAAAATTTAACAGGCAGTAAACACCATAATTAAATATCCGGGCAAGAAAGAAGCGTGGGTGAAACGTGTTTTTGAAGGGGAACCATTAGGATAATTGGGGCAGCAAGGAACGGGAAAAAGCTGTTCGGTTTTTTCAGATTATTGCATTATGTGATTTACAGTTCATCACAACCGGAAAGAGAAAAATGAGGAACGACTGTCACGTGTGCTGTCGGTTTTCAGGCGACGTGATGAACAAAGCAGCGTTAAAACCTCTCGCGTTTCTTGTGGAGAAAAAACAGAACCCTTTGTTGTTCAGAGGACGCGATTCGATTGGATTAGATGCGCAAAAGTACACTACAAGAAATCATCATTTGGTAAACAAGCGTTTTTATCAAGTACAGTGATGTTAGAAATTAAAAGCTTTTAAAACTTACGTAATTGTATCACTGCTTTGGGAAATACTGCAAAACGTCAAGGAAAAAATATCTGTGTTACATTCACATGCCCTACTTTTGCTTACTCTTCTAAAAACTATCTTATAAAAACTTATTCTACTTTTCTAATCTTCGTTAATTCGGATAAACCTTCATTTAAACATTTCGTAGCCATAGGTGTATAGATTATAGGTTGTTGAACGGATAGGGACAACTTCCTATTGTGCCCACAACTCCCTACAGAGATCTATTGTGCCTACCACCCCTCAGGAAGAAAGGATGAAGTAAAAGAACCACACAGGAGGCTACAGGACGCGCTGAAGTCCCTAAATACACACACACTCGCGTATCACTGCCGGAGCCGCCGAGATAGGGTGATGAACGACCCACCAGTCGAGCAGCCCTCTGTTCACGAGGAGTATTCTTTCCAGTGACCACCATCTGCGGCATCTGTCTAGCATCACCATACACCACGAGAGATGTAAGAGATGAGAAGGAAACGATAAAAAGGAAATTTCGGAAAGGAAATCGAGGTAGAGAATAAACCACCCCAGTATTCGCCTATCGATACTATGGGAAACCAGAAAAAAACATAGTCAAAGTGGAGGTCGCCGGGGATTGAACCCGGAACTCCCGAATACGGGCCACAGACGGGCCTGAGCTATCCCGCTCGGTGCTGTATGGATAAGGATACAATAGGACTAGTAGTGTAGATGGACTTCATAGTGTATTTACGGAAAATTCAAGACAGATCCT
Organism: Deroplatys truncata; assembly: GCA_030765065.1. NCBI lineage: Eukaryota > Metazoa > Arthropoda > Insecta > Mantodea > Mantidae > Deroplatys > Deroplatys truncata. The sequence continues at coordinate 166,250,787 of CM060980.1, forward strand.
GTTAGTCATGTAACTATTTTAAACATGTACTTTAGTTCAAAATCGTCAAAGATATTTTTAGGAACATAAAAAGAAACAATCTGATGCACTGCGGATGTTTATCGAGATAAACATCCAGAATAAGCGTTTGTTAATATAGTTGGTCAAGAGTAGAGGAAGTCATGTGAGTGTAACACATCAGTGTTACGTAGTACGTTTTCGTGTATGGTTTTACGTTTAGCAGTTGTATCTAAAGGATTGTGAAAACTTGATTCCGTAGATTGTAAAAAATGTACAAAACAGGAATTAACAGGCTTTTTCCAGAAAATTCAAGATATATAGCCTTATTACAAACGAAGTAGACAACTTTGAAGTGCTTTGAAACAAAATCTAAGTGTGATATCAACATAAATTTTGCGGTGTTACGTTGGGAAACTCTGGAGTTTTACATTGGTAGTTTTGTAATTGTTAATAACGCATGTCATTGTTGTTGATGTTGAAAAATGGCGAATCCTGTGGAAAAAGCATATTGTGTGCTAGAACTTGCTGAAACAAATATTGTAACTGTTGTCCAACGACATTTCAGAACTGAAGAAGTATTGTTCTTTACGTTGTTTATTTATTTAGCTCCACGTATGGACGTCAATTTGAGATAATGTGTGCCCCACGTATGGGAACCTGCATTTAACTAAAGCTTTTTATGGCTGTTGATTAGCTATTTTAAACTGTCACAAAATTTACACTATTGCTGCCCTAATCATGACTAGGAGCATTCAAACTCTCAAACTCATTATTTCCTCAAGGTTACCTCATTGTTAACAACTTTAAATTTTTTGTTCTCACAGCTCTTACATTATTAAATTACGTAATGCATTCACATAACATTATTGAACATGTTTACAATAATATAAGCATTTGAAATGACTGTTACATACATTTTTAAAAAAATTATTATATACATATTGCTCCATGGCGGGCTGTTATTGAAATTACATATTATATTATTTCATTTAAATAATTTAAGTGTTAAAAATACTTCCTCAGAACACGTTTCCAGAAACCAACGTCAAGACAATCGATCTATGAAAGTTTCAGACAACAAAATGTGGTGCAAAGGAAAGAGCCCGGGAATACACGCGTATCAGAAGAGGTAGTTGAACGTGTTCGTGGTGTTTTCGTAAGAAGTCCGCAGAAATTGACAAGGGTGAGCTTGGAGTTACAAATTCCACAACCAACCATATGGAAAATTTTGCGGAAGTGATTAAAACTGACTCCTTACAGGTTGCAGTTTTTACAGCAACTACATGAAGACAAAATCAAACGTTAAGGTTTCTACACAGAAATGTTGCGATGTAAAGAAGAAGACGATGGCCTCAGTAAACGAATATTTTTCAGTGATGAGTCAACTTTCCACTTGAGTGGAAAAGTGAATAAACGAAATGTTCGAATATGAGGAACTGAAAAGCCAAGGGCTGAGATGGATAATGTGTATCCCACACCAAAGTGTATGGCCCCTTCTTTTTTGCAGAGAAAACAGTAACAGGACCTACATATCTCGATATGTTACAGCTTTGGTTGATGCTCCACTGTATGAGGAAATGGAAACCTTTGTCTTCCAACAAGATGGAGCACCGCCTCACTGGTTCTCGAATGTTAGACTTTACTTTGATGAAATTCTGTCACAACGTTGGATTGGCCGTGCTGCAGATGAAAATAACGCTTTGCTACGTTGGCCACCGAGGAGTTCCGATCTCACGCCGTATGACATCTTCTTTTGGAGAGTTCTCAAAGACAGAGCTTTCGTTCCTCCAATTCCACGTGATTTAGATGACATGAAGGGACGTATCAGAAGAGCATTGGCAAGTGTCAATGCAGATATGTTACATCGCGTTTGGAATGAACTTAATTATCGTCTCGATGTGTGTCGTGTGACGCAGAGATCACACATTGAACATTTGTGAGTTCAAAAACTAAACTTTAAGACTTCTTCTAAACGGCAATGCAAACAGATTCATTATATCATTAGTAGTTACGGATTTATCACACATTGAAAGTGTGTATTTATTTTTTAACAACTCTGTACATTTTATTTGTCATGCATATGTCTTTATTATACGATATTTCAATCAAAATGTTAGCCAGTTTTTATAAAACCAAACATTTCGATAAATGTTCCGTCTAGAGGGTAGTTTGGGGAGGAGGAATTTTCTTGAAAATCTTTGTGTCGCATTTTTGGAAGGTATTGAACCTGTATACCAAGTCTGGTATTAGATCTTGTTTCAGAAACGCGCGCGCGCGCGCACACACACACAGACGAACCTTTTTCTAAAATTGTTTTTTTTTATTCAGGCGGCCTTAAAATATACACTTTCGGTGCAATCTTGGAATCCAATTTTTAATGCAATGCAATACCTTACTTACCTAATATGTGCGCGGTGGAAAAAGTAAAAATGAAAAAGCAAAAAATCGAAAATGTAAGAACGTAGGTTTTCACGGCCGGTGTCACAATTATAACTAATATGATTTTCCGGGCTGTTATGCCGTGGTCTGCTGAAGAAAGATTTCCCAGACGTTTCGTCCACAACTGCGGTGGACATCTTCAGTGGCGCGGACGAAGTCTTCTCGGTGAAAGTATCGCAGCGTCTGATGCGTTGGCCGTTAGTGCCGCTCTCTTTATAGTGTGGGCGCTCTCTGCTGATTGGCCCGCTGGTATGAGGGGGCTGGCGCCTGCTGTGTTGTTGCTCTCTTCTGATTGGCTCGCAGTGTTTTTCGGTTTTGTATGACCTTTCTTGTTTTTGATGACTAGATGCCAGTTACTGTTGAGTTTCAATGCTTCTTCTTTCCTATTGAAATTATTGGGATGTTTATAAATCTCTATTGCTTCGCGTTGTAGCCGGGTATGGTAATGCTTTATGGAGGAAAGAATGTTGGTGTCCTGAAATCTAATAATGTGTTCGCCCTCGGCTTCAGTGGCATGTTCGGCGACTGCCGATTTTTCTGTATGGCCCAGGCGGCAGTTTCTTTTGTGTTCGCTCAGTCTGGTGTTAGCGCTCCGCTGTGTGGTACCAATGTACACTGAACCACACGAACAAGGAATACGGTAAACACCGGCCGATGACAGGGGGTCTCGGGGGTCTTTGGAAGAGCGCAGTAGGCTGTTTAATTGTCTTGTAGGTTTGAATACTGTTTTGACGTTATGACGTTGAAGTATATGTTCAATACGGTCAGTGACATTTCTGAAATATGGCAGAAAGACAATGGACTTGCTTTTGGGTTGGTCCTGAGTAGCCGGTCGGGGCTTGGCCGGACGGCAGGCTCTTCTCACCTCTTGGACTGAATAACCATTTGATTGTAGAGCTGTTTCTAGGTGTCGGATTTCTTGTGGAAGTAAGTGTGGTTCACAAATACGGGAAGCACGGATTGCGAGTGTCTTAATCATAGCACGTTTTTGTCTAGGATGGTGGTTGGAGTTCTTGTTAAGGTAACGGTCTGTGTGTGTGGGTTTGCGGTAGACAGTATGACCCAGCGTGCCGTCAGCCTTCCTGCTAACGAGTACATCTAGAAAGGCTAGACACCTTCGTCATCTGGCCCCATGGTGAACAAGCTCTTCAAGATTTTTTGTTACATGTGAGCCAGGTTGGTTTCTATCTTTAATTATATTGGAATATTTTAGTACGAGAGGACCAAATATTTAAAATAATTTTTGTGTAGAAAAAGAATATTATTCATTATTACATTTTCTGCAATTGTAGGAGCTATTGGGGGTCTCAATCAAACTTCTACTGTGGCACCTCAAAATGATATTTGACCCCATGGTAATACATAACCTATAAATGTTGTTGCTATTATTAAAAATAGAATTATCTAAATAGCATCAATCAGCGTATACAGTTCACAATGGAACAAGAAAAGGATGGCCAACTAGCCTTTCTAGATGTACTCGTTAGCAGGAAGGCTGACGGCACGCTGGGTCATACTGTCTACCGCAAACCCACACACACAGACCGTTACCTTAACAAGAACTCCAACCACCATCCTAGACAAAAACGTGCTATGATTAAGACACTCGCAATCCGTGCTTCCCGTATTTGTGAACCACACTTACTTCCACAAGAAATCCGACACCTAGAAACAGCTCTACAATCAAATGGTTATTCAGTCCAAGAGGTGAGAAGAGCCTGCCGTCCGGCCAAGCCCCGACCGGCTACTCAGGACCAACCCAAAAGCAAGTCCATTGTCTTTCTGCCATATTTCAGAAATGTCACTGACCGTATTGAACATATACTTCAACGTCATAACGTCAAAACAGTATTCAAACCTACAAGACAATTAAACAGCCTACTGCGCTCTTCCAAAGACCCCCGAGACCCCCTGTCATCGGCCGGTGTTTACCGTATTCCTTGTTCGTGTGGTTCAGTGTACATTGGTACCACACAGCGGAGCGCTAACACCAGACTGAGCGAACACAAAAGAAACTGCCGCCTGGGCCATACAGAAAAATCGGCAGTCGCCGAACATGCCACTGAAGCCGAGGGCGAACACATTATTAGATTTCAGGACACCAACATTCTTTCCTCCATAAAGCATTACCATACCCGGCTACAACGCGAAGCAATAGAGATTTATAAACATCCCAATAATTTCAATAGGAAAGAAGAAGCATTGAAACTCAACAGTAACTGGCATCTAGTCATCAAAAACAAGAAAGGTCATACAAAACCGAAAAACACTGCGAGCCAATCAGAAGAGAGCAACAACACAGCAGGCGCCAGCCCCCTCATACCAGCGGGCCAATCAGCAGAGAGCGCCCACACTATAAAGAGAGCGGCACTAACGGCCAACGCATCAGACGCTGCGATACTTTCACCGAGAAGACTTCGTCCGCGCCACTGAAGATGTCCACCGCAGTTGTGGACGAAACGTCTGGGAAATCTTTCTTCAGCAGACCACGGCATAACAGCCCGGAAAATCATATTAGTTATAAAAAATCGAAAACGTTCACATTTTTACCACTTTCACCGATGCATTGCCTTAAGTAGGCGTTAAAAAAGGTACAAGACACAATTACGATCTTGGGGAGTAGGCCACTATTTGTTCTCCCGAGTGTACGCGAGGAAAGTTCAAGAATTTTGAGAGATCGCGATTTAGGAATATCAAAGGTGAAGTTCAGCTTTTCTGATTACCATTCCTGGAATATTTAAAGCTATTATTGATTCTCAAGGAGGAAGATGCTGCGCCGCGGCTATTCGGTCGGGAACTTAAGTTTATCTTGTATCCGTGGAATTGTTTAAGCAGTTGTTATGCGGGCTGCATATTCAGGGGCAGCCAGCCATGTAACTAAGGCACCATCATTTTCTGCAAAAAAAAGGGCCAGACATCACGATACTTCCTTTCCATGTTGGAAAATAACAAGCGTCTTTTTGTTTAAGACTAGAACAAGGACAACCTTTACCATTATTTTGTAAAAGCCACGTTTAATGAAATATATACAAGATAGTACATTTTTTATTGCTTTCTCTACTACAAACTATAAAAGCACAGTAAGTATTATATTCCATCCAAAAATTTCATACGAAATTTCACACTTTTTCGGCGCCCTGCGCAAAAAAAATAAAACCCACATGGTAAGAGGTCCATGTGCGTCTATACATCTTTGTGTGTGCCTTTTTCTGTGAGTGAACAGAGTAACTTAAAAAGAAAATCCGGTTGAATACCAAACTGAGGATCGAGTTCAAGAATCTCCAGGGAGCTGACGAGAAACTTTTTTTAGAAAGCCCCTTCACCTCAAACTACCCTTTATATGAAACATGTTTTGCCATTCCTGACTTGCTCAAAATGACTAAAATGCCATATGCCTAAGGTATTTACTTGACAAATAAAATGCAGGTATATCTTAAATTTTCTGCGATAAACCTGTAAGGTGCTCTGTATTCTGAATTATTGTTGTATAATTGTAAACTATAACACGTAGACAAAATCTTATTGAAATTAATTTACATTTAGTTAAAGCACACAGTTTATTTGTAATAAAAGGTTTTTGTGGCGTTAGCCATTTCCGAGATATTCTTTGTTATTGTTTTGAACTTTTACATGCATTTTCAAGTGGTAAATCATTCTTTTCTCCTGTGCTCGAACAAAGGGCATGAAATTTCACACTGCAATCCCAGGTTAAAAATCTGATTATCGTTTTAGCCTAATGTATTCTTCTTATACGAGTACCTAAAACAAAACTTGTAAATTAATAAAATTTATCCCGAATATCAAGAAGTAATAGATGAACAAGCATTTGTAACAATAGCTTGTAGATGGGTGAGTAGAGAAAGTTGTATGAATGAAACACGTTAGATTTTTCTTAAGTTTTAATGCTTTATGTGTGTTAGTTTCTTAAATTTAATGATTACAACGATCTGGGGATAGATTTTACTCTCTACAGTAGTTTAGAAATTGAAAGTCGTGGCCTTATTCATATTAAAACCTTACATAAGTATACAAGGTGGTTGGAATATCTTAAACAATAGAGGTTGTTTCATAAATAACAAATAATAATAATAAATTATAATTAAAACAATTTTACTTTTTATATACATACCTATGGTAAGTATAGTAAGCGGTGTGTTCTGCACAAATATTTAATATCGAGATTTACTGGAAATCCATGTTTGGAGATTCCTGATAACAAAAAGGCATTTTAGATGAGGTCCGTGCACTCAATACTAAATGTAATATTTATGTTAAACATCTTACAACGATACGATACGAAGGTGTAAAGAAAATGACCATCCCAAACTCCCAAGTTTTTCATTAATTTTGAATGTCTTCGAAACTACTAGCATAAAATATATATTTTAAATTTTCTGGCCATTCATTCTGACAGTGTGCACAAAATAAGTGCAGGCTTTGCTGTGGTTTTAAGGAACATCAGTACAATGAGCTTTGGGTAGGAAATACATTGTCATGGATATGAACACAACACATACCACTCGAGTCTGTAGGCACTTGTTTTGTATGATAATCTGTCCTACGTGTTTACATTCTGACTTACCTTTCATCCCCTTTCCGTTAACACGGTCCGTAGTAAACAGTTCAAGAGAGATGGAAGAACCTCTCCTGAATTTGTCTTCATTTAGAATATTCACAACCGGTTTGTGGAATATGATTAGGTATCTGCTGTCATTCTTAAAACATGGATCATTTTACATGAACAGAACTCTCTGATGTTACATCTTGTGTACGGTGCTGCTGGGAAAAGTTTCTGATACGAACGGAGCTGTACAACCTGGTCAATGGCCGACATTTACAACGATTACTAACAGCTTTGATTTTCCTTAAAATCCAGCATGCATTTCCCTTCCGAGATTTATTGAATTAAAATATTCATGTTGATATTCCATATTACAAGGACTGATTTTAAAGTACACGATAATCTTTTTTCAAAAATTCTGATGTGTTACACTTACATTCCTTTCTCTACTCTTGTACAAACTATTTTTACAAACTCTTATTCTCCATTTATTTCATATTAATCGAGATAAACGTTTGCAGAAACGATCTTTTGACATGCAAAGAGAATTACATTTTACACATAGCGACCAGTTCTAAAAATATTTGACTATCGCTTAAGGCGTACTATGTTCCCTTTGTTTTGTATTTGCAAGGGCAATATAGAAATACAGTAGCCTTTAAGCATCGACATATATATTAATAGCTGGTTGCTAGGTGCAGCGCCATTCTCTTTGCCACAGATTAATACTCTTTGCATATCCAAGAAAAAAAATGAATAAAGAATTCCCATTTGAGAAAATAAGTATTGAAAAATTTAAGGGAATAAAAAGCAATACCTTGAAAATGGTTCCCTCAACAAAAAATGTATATGATATAAATTTTGTATTTTAACGCGATCTAAATTTTTTGTGTGGTAAAATGTTGTGTATCTCTTATGGTTTACCAGTTATGCAAAAGGCGTTCACAATGAAGAATACTTTTGGAGACATTCCCAGAAAATTCAAGATATACATTTTATTTGTTATGAAAGTATCTTAAACATATGATATTTTAATCAAAATCGTCAGAGCCATTTTTGAGAAAGTTATAACTTGAAGAAAAATGTTCCATGTAAAGGTAATCTGGGGTGGGGAAATTTTCTTGAAAACCTTGGTGTCGCATCTCTGGAAGATACTGAACCTAAATACCAAGTTTGGTGCTTATCCGACAGAGACACACACCCACAGACAGACACACACACGGACATGTTTCCAAAAATGCTTTTTTTGGATTCAAGGGGTCTCAAAACATATATTTCCGGTGAAATCTCGGTATCGAATTTTTGGGTGGAATACAATACTTCCCCTACTTACTATACGTAGTAGAGAAAGTAAAGATATGCTATTGTAGGAATAACAATAAATAGAAGAGAAACAAAATTAACAATAGTGGTCAGAGAAAGCCATATAACACTCCGAAATTATATTGATTATTCTGCCTGTACTATGAGAACATGAAGATATATAAAACAAATATTCAGAATAAAAAAGTATTTTGGATTGATATATTTTAAAATATTGAAAAGAGATATATTTAAAATCAGTGTTGAAATACAAGTTGGGATCGATGATAAGAATTTTATAAATAGGTTTTCTGATTACGGTTATTACTTCATCTACTACGTATAGTAATTTATGTAGTGATTCCACCCAAAAATTTTATATCTAGATTTTTCTGGATACATATTTTGAGGTCCCCTGAATCCAGAGAAAGCATTTTTAGAAAAAGGTTTATATGTATGTGTGTGCGTGCGAACAGCATATCTGAAACAAAATCTGGCATAAATGCCAAACTTGGAATTTAAATTTTACGGAAATATGATATGAAGGTTTTTAATAAAATTCACCCTGAACTACCGTATATGCACAATTTCCCCTTATCTTTTGATTTTCTCAAACATCAATTAAAAATTATGATTACCATAGCGCATATTTAATATAACCACGTGAGAAATAAAATATAATCTTAAATTTCGTACGCTAAGCCTTTGATTCTAAATTAATTTTGCATAAGTTGTAAACAGCATTCCAAAAAATATATGTCAAAACATTTTGTGAAATTTATCATTTTCGACATATTCATCACAATTCGTTTGAAATTTCAAATATTTTACACGTTTTACTTTATCTACCACGTACATAGTAGGTAGAGAAGGTATTACATTTCACCCAGAAATTCCATATCGAGATTTCAGGGAAAATGCATGGGTTGAGGCCTCCTGAACTCAAAAAGGTATTTTTAGAAAAAGATTCATGTGTGTGTATGTCTGTGAACAGCATAACTCAAAAACGAAAAGCGGATAAATACCAAATTCGGTATTTAAGTTTAGTATCTTCCAGTGATGTGACATGATTTTCAAAGGAATTCCCCCACCCCAAACTACCCTTTACATGGAAATTTTTTTTTAAGTTTTTGATTTTAAAAAAAATGTAGCTGTAATGATTTTGACAAAAATACCATTTATGAAAGATATTTACATGTGAAATAAAATGTATATTCTGAATTTTCGAGGAATAGCCAGTGTAGTCCTCAATATTCCGAATGAATTTTTGTGCAATCTTGTACGACTGGTAAACGTTAAACGATAGACGAAAACGTAGTGCACAAGAAATGCAGACACAATTTATTTCAAATAAATTTTTTGGGGCTACAGCTATTTCTGAGATATCCCTTTCTAATTGATTATTAATTGGTTAAAGTCCCTTCAAATTGTTTCTCGCGATTGCATTGTGTCCATAACGAAATGTGTTATGTAGTTATTTATGCAAAGATTTATCGGATTTAAAATTATGTAATTAGAAAGAATTATTCCTAAAAATAATTATTGTACCCATTAATAAACGATAGAGGGCACAGAAAGTCATGTGAATATAACACATCGGATACTTTTTACTGATAATTTGCTATTTGTTATTTTCTCACGATTATGCTAAGAGAGCAGAATTTCAAAGCCATCATATAGCTACCCGCTTTTAAAACATTTGACTATTCTTGAGTCTACTGTTCCCCGTTTGTACCTACAATAAAATGTTTACATAATAAAAACATTTCTGCAAAATATTACCTTTATTAACATGTAGAAAAACACATGTGATGAAACACATCATTTTTTTAAATACTTTTGCATGTGCTGGCATGATAACTCATTATTATGTTAAAATGCAATACATTCGTTTTATTCGGTGGTCGTAATTGAGCTTCGGTGATAAAAGGAAATGAAGGAAGAAGGAAATGGGGTACGGAATGGAATATAAGGGAAGAAAATGTCGTGTTTGAAATCCTCTCTTAACAACAACATAACCGTAGTTTACATGGAGGCCTGGGCTTTCTCTGCAGCGCTGTGTTTTATCAGATTTTAATTTCGCTGAGAAGCCTTTGTGAGGAGCGTCTAATGCAGGGGATAAACAGCAAGTAAGAGGCCGATCACGACAAAAGCCGACTCCTCTGGCTTTTTCCCCGATGTCCTAACTGTGTCCGATAAATCGATGACGTCCTTTGCTCTCAGAGCATCTAGGAAGGGATGGGGGCAATTTCCCCGGACTAATTTCCAGCGAATATTGAAATACTATCGGGATTATAGTCGGCACAATATCTGGAATGCCGTCCTGGAAGTGCTTACACATGGCAAGTATTGGAGATGCCTTTACATGCATCCGGCCGGCTTCGCAGCTTTTCGGTTCCGAATGTGCTGAATATTTCTGTTAGATAATGACCCCCTTGGACGCCGTAATGCTCCCCAAATGTCGGCTATTCGAGTCGCCCATCCAGCACAATAACCAAAGAAAACGAGCATTGAATACGTCCCCTCCAATATTTCTGTATCAAGTACCAAGTAAAACAACACAAGGTTAAAGTATGTATAGCGTTTGAGACTTTCGTCCTATAACGTTTTATTTAATGAGTCACCTCAGGCATTCATATATTGTAAAATGTACAACAAATAGGAGATTGCCATATACGAGAAGTTACTAAAATGCAAGTTTGACACTTTTCTACCATTATGGCATAAATCGCAAAAATCTGATATATTCCGATTGCTACGTTACATTATTAACCGGCAACTCTTCCGAAACTGTTACATGTACATTGACGCCTTAGTTTTATGTTCAGAATTTTGCACGCCGACCATTAGTCACCAACATTACTACTTGTATTAGATTACTATAAGTTACATTAATTAGGCTACTATACAAATATTTAATTATTATTAGGTTAGGGTTTTAGGCTATTGTTTTATTATGATTTATTAGATCTCACCTTTGCAGTTAACTAAACATCTGAATATTGTGGCGTATTAATAATTTGGGGATTTCATTGTCATTACCAGACATATTCATGTTGACTGGAATGACGTCACTCCTGGCTGGGAGGTTTTGCTAGCCACGAGTGGTGGGGATATAGCGTCCGTCTTACTTAGGATCCCAAGAGAAGCGGATCGCATGTGCAAGCCGGCGTTGGATTGGTGGACATCTCTCCTCACTTTTCATATTTAATAATATAGGAATCCCAAACGGTTGGGAAATAATTTGTCTTATAGATTTTGTACAATAAAAAAACCCACGCCTTCCTCTTACCCTCCACACCAGGTTTCGGTCCTCCGCGGTCAAGTGTGTATACATCCCCTCAAGTACGTCTGGATACTAAACATTAATTTAGTTTTTCATGTGAACCTTTAGGCTTCTACCTAGCATGTAACAATATCTTTAGCAATTTTTGGTGTTGTCTGTTTGTGTGGGGTTTTATTTTTAGAGGAAGAAGATCTGCGTGGAAGAAAACCAAGAAATTAAATTGCTTGGTTTACGTAATTACGCCTAAACCACATTAAAACGTAACAATAAGTTAGTCTTCATATTGTTACATACAGTAATTTGCAACGTTTAACAACCTACGCATTTTATTTATCCATAGCATGGTTCGGTGCTTAATTTAACCCTCAAAGGTCACACTGGGTTCTTCGAAACCCCACTTCATTTTCTCTTTATCGCTGCTCTTCTAGCGCTTTGTCGTCTCACAGAAATTCTGTTCGTATTCTTGGTCTGATACTGCAAGCATTTTCCAACTCACTGTCGCCAAGAATTTTGTACAGTGAAATTATAAGTAAGACTGCCCCTTGACGGAGAGTTACACCACTCGCCTTTCAGCAAGACCGCCCAGGTTCAATCACAGGGAACCGCATGTGGGAATTGTGGTGCACAAAGCGCCGTCTTGGCCGGTTTTCTCCGGTTTCTACCGCCATTCATTCCACCAATTCCATCACCTTTCATTCATCTCGCAGTCATTTCATATCATCTTCTTCCTCGTGCTGGTTACCCATCCTGGTTGTTCTGTCTGACCCATAGTCTATGTGCTCCCCTAGGCGTCTGACCCAAGACGCCCGCTTGTAAATCCTGGGGGTGTAAGGGGAGGTAAGGGTGTAAGGGTGTACAATAGGGAGGGTAAACAAAGAAAGAAAAATTATAAGTAAAGTTGTGCGTGCTCTGGGATACAAAATACTTCTGTGTATCTGTTAGGTTGCGATTTTTATATTTTCAAGTACGCAATCTCAGGTTATATACCTTATTACCTTTCACTCAACTGCCAGCTATTATAGCTGAGGAGTAAAATGAAATAAACTCTAGTCAAAGATATTATTGTTGCTTTAAAATATAACAAATGGAGGACTTGAGACGTCCTTGAAGAATTACGGAAGAGGCAATGATTGAAATAATGATTCTGATTATGTCGAAGTACGTGGACTCAGTGTAGTCCTCCGTGGTGTAGTGGTTACCATGCTAGCCTCTAGTTCCCGAGATCACGGGTTCAAACCCAGCGGAGGGCGATGGATTTTTTTTCGGGCGTAAAAATCCTTAGCATGGCTTCCTTCGGAGGGGAAGTAGAGCCGGTGGTCCCGTGTCGTAGATTTACGGCACGTAAAAGAACTACAGGCCTGATAAAGAGGCCTCTTAGCAAAATTTCCGGTATTCATGCCCAATATAGAATGGGACACTAAGAACTATAGTAGTTAAAGAGCGTCCATAAATAAAATTCAATTATTAAGTTTCTTTAATAGTATACTGAGTGGCGATGAAGAAATTTCATGGAGAAAACGTGTCCAAAGAAAAGAACAGAATATATGGTGTTCAATTGGCGTAGTTAGGAGTAACATCACAACGCATTTGGCAAAGCCTAAAGATTTGCCAGAAATATTCAAACGCGTTTAGAAGCTTGGTACTTACTTGATTCTAATTGAACCTTCCGTTGGAATGTATGAAGTTACCCATCGCGAGGAGTTTACTGATATTGTAGTAAAACAACTTAGTAAAACTTCTCGGTCTGCGGACTGCGCGAGTATTCAGGAGCGATAAATCGCCCCCACTCTACTTGTCTTTTGCCTTTAGCTCCTGAGTTTTTCAATGAGGTGTCTTAAAGAGGAAGGGGGCTGATACACGGGAAACAAGCGTCACGTCACTATTGTGAACGCAGTAATTTTATAGTGTAAAAGAATTTAATAGGATCTTGTTTACATCGATAACTTCCAGTTCTGTAAGAGGTATGTTAAAGAGCACAGTTTAGAGATGATGATGACAGCAATTAATGATTTCTCCTAAAAAATGAAAGCCGCTAATTTTCTTTGTAAAACTTCAATTAAGATAATTTGTTTTATGAAAATCAATCAGCGAGAAACTTTTTTCCTTGAAGAGATAATGGTGGAGTGAAGGATATGAAATACCCCAAAAAGTGCGAATTAGCTTTTGGAAGATATCCTATGATAGTACCGCGTGTATGTGCAATACTATCGCTAGTTATATGCAAACATTTGTTTTCAAATCCGCTGTACCTTGCTCTTTGCGTGGCCTGTCACAGCAATCTACAAATACAGCATTTTTGTTGCAATGTTCTTGTGTCTTTAGTCCTGATTCTAAGTTGGATAGTTATAACAGTGGTGTGATTAAGTGATAAACGACTTTGTAAGAATAAAATGAAGTAAAACCCGGCCTAAGCGAAATTATGGCGTGTTTTGCTTAAGCAGTGGCACAGTTCATAAGGCAGTTAGAGAGGGGGAATGCATAACCAGGTTTTTTACTCCTCCCAAGGTTTTTTTTTCTAAGTTGCTGAACTATAATTGGGGAAAAGCTAAACATTTAAAAAAGAACCAGCGAAGCATCCTCCGAATAAGAAACAATGGTGGTTTCTTTGTTCAAGAGAGACCTAAATCTAAAACTGTCACTTGTGTAAAAGGGTAGTGTGTAACGAACAGGCTCACAGATGTGCTTGGAATGTGCAAACTGAATCTGTCATTGCATTTCCATGTTACACCTTGTAATATAATATGTAAGCTAAATCTAACAAAAATAATAATTTAATGTTATTAAAATAATGCAGAAGAAATTGACATAACAATATACATCAATTGTGCTTATACTTCATAATTAATTTTAATAATTATTGTGTTCTAATTGTATTTGTTCCTGAATGCATATGTAATTTGTTTCAATGGATACTGGAAACAATAATATTAAATAAATAATCCCAAGTTAACATAATTGATTAAATAATGACAAATATGGAGTGGGGTCCTTAAGACTCAAGTGTGGCTTTTGTGTTTCGTAAAATGTGACTTTGAAGGGTTAATACTTAAGATGCATCCAAGTAATCAACGATTATGGTAAAAAAGGATGGTGATGACCAAACATTTGCACAGAAGAAAGAACATTCCAGAGCATATATAATATGACAATGCCTCATAACATTAGCAGAAGACCGAAGTAATCCGTCTTTTGTAAATAGGTAGTCTGGTAACTTCTATAGTTACATATCTAGCCACTCAAGTTAGAACGTTGACTGTCATGACATGGGAATCAGCCAACTCGATTTTTAGTAACCTGAACTATACAAACATTATGATGTATTACACATACATGACCTTTTTACAAACGTTTCTATAAACTATTCTTGCTAAAGCTTATTTTACACTCTACTTCATTTTAGTCCAGCTAAACATTTACAGAAAGTTTCATCATAAATTTCGTTGTAGATAAAAGCGGGATACAGGGGACTGAAGTGATAATCCAATTCTTAAAAAGTGGGTCACTATGTGATGTCTTTGAAATACCAACACGAGAAAAAATGTTGCCTTAGCATTTCAAAAAACAGTAAAGTACTGGAAAATACATTCCAAAAGCAACGAAGCTATTCGCAAGAAAATTCAAATAGGAAGTTAAACGTTATTTTCGATGTAAATATGGTAAAGGAATTGTGTTTTCATAAAAACTATTAGTCTTTTTTGAGAAATTAAAAATAAAATAAAAATGTCTGTGTAAATTGTTTTTGGATGCGAGTGTTTTCTGAATATTCTAGAAATATATTTCTTTAATCAGAAGCCCTCGAAAGAGAATTTCTTTGAAATATAGACATAAATTTTTGGTTGGAATGCGTTACTTCCTCTACGCATAAGTAGGTGGTAAATAAAGTAAGAAAACAATTGAATTAAAAAGCACAGAGTTCAATTAACTAGTAACAAGAGAATAACTTACGATAACACACTACTGGCATCTAGCGTAATATATTTAATGAAAAGATGGTACAGTAATACATTTTCATGATATTTTGCTATTTTAGTAGCTCAATTTTGTATTGAATTTATTTCTTATAATCATGAAATAGTCAGTTTTGATTTTATGTATATAAATCCACATCTATAATTATGGTTGGATTTATTTAACCGCGCGCGTGAATTTACCGTCGGTGCAAGAGCTTCTAGACTCGTGTACCTGCTGGTGGACCCAATGACTGGACCCCACCAGAGCAGTAACCGTGCGGAACAATAGCCATTATGTGCCGCTTCCCCACTCCAGAGGATTCCTTTGAGCCATTTCAAATAGGTTTCTCTTCTAGAAGGTTCAGTTAAGAAGTTGCGGGGTTAAGTGACGTCAAGAAGTCGATGAGTTTAGACAGCTAAAAGTGGACAGTGCCAAGTGCAGTTCTGTTGTGATTCGATTCGACGATCAATTGTGTTCTGTTCTGTGTGTATGCCAAATGTGTTTCAAGGTAAAGTTTGTGCTACATTAAGGGACAAACTGTGTTCAGCAGCAACTGTTGTTCTCATTAGTATGAAATTAGCAGACGGAAAATAACTGTTTATTTTCTTAGAATTATGAACAAAAAGTGTAAATTAAAACGACTTGCCTATGTAAATTGCAAGAACCATAGTGACGCCAGAACTCTGCTGCAGTTGATTCACGCAGCCATATGACTTTTATTAAATCCCCAACATTATGCAAATAGCTGTTTCCCTTACCAAAGAAAGGAGCGTGTTCTACACGGTGAGGGTATTTTTAAACCTCTTCTAGCGGAGTGCAGCAGTGTCATCAGGTAAGCCCCTCTCAGCCTAAGAGGATCGATTTTACATCCGCATGGTAGCCTGCCACTTATTTAGTGTCGCATGCCTCAGCATTCGAGAGCATCGCCGTGTGTCATTTTTTCCCCACTCGTACCACCTTAATTAGGCTTTGGTAATATGTAGTGTCTGCAGCTCTGGGCGGTAAAACATACCGCCTCTTCAGTATCTGGCTTCGAACAGGCGCCCTCACAGGGAGATCAAGATAAGTCATATATTGTCCGTTTCAAACACGATTATCTACAGAAAGTATTCGCCTCCACTCTGACAATTTGATGTGGTGCATTCACAGACTTTCTCTATCAATGACACATTCATATACAGTGTGCGGAAAAACAATGTACCTACAGAAAACTGTAAGAGTAGAAAGCTAGTACCAAGCTAAGCACTTACAGGTCAGGATCATGGGGTCGCAGATGCAGTATAACATCAAAAGCGCTGCATGAAACATCTTCATTTGCCAGCCAAAAACGTAACTGACACAAGTATGTACGTACTGTCTCAACTAATAAGTACAGGTACACAATGACGAACTAACAGTTTACTACCCGGCCACGATATGAATTCGTGCAGTGGGAAGAGGAACTAAACAGTTCTGGAATAAGTGGCGGGGCTTCAATCGGGTAAAGAAAATATCCATAGTTCTGAGTTGCATTTACTAGCGAGGCTGAGGGTTACAAAATATGGTACTTTTTGTTGTTACATTCCCCGTCGCCTTGCCCCTCACTACCTTCTGATACCTCGCCTGGATGACTTTAGGAATTGTTAATAAAGATACTGGCGCGCTCTTCCATGCACACTCCTATAGTAGCGACTACTCTGTATTCACTCTTAGGTTGATCCGCGTCAAAATAAATCCCAGGTGACCAGTGCACCGTTATAATTTATCCTTCCATCATTCGCGCTAGAAATGCTGTCACACTTTCAGACCATGTGGCGAGTACAAGCGCCACGTAGTGCAAAAAAGAAAAAAATCCTTATTTCGACAACTGAAACGGTGAGTAGCATATTCTGTTAAGGGTTACAGGTAACACGATTGATAGTTATAACAAAATAAACGTTTTAACATTTAATAATAATAAATTCTAAAATAAATGAGCGAAAAATAAAGTTACAGGTATGTGTTATCTTAATTTATTCGCTCTCTAGAAGCGGCACTTTATTAACTGTTGGCGACTTATTTTAAAAAATAAATTGTGCTCACTTTTACGCGAATTGCATTCTTCTCAAAACCACTACATTCTTGCATCGCGTATTTCATATGCTTTCTTGCTTTTTTCACCACTAACTAGTCAATGGTTTGCGCGGCTAATTCTTTACGTAATTCGACGAAAACACAAGAGCAAATTCACCGTCAACCACGATACTAAACACAACTGCTGGTTTCTGGCTGTAAACAATATTCTGCGCCTACCCGGATGTCACTTGACTCATACGAATTGCGTCATGGGACTTGTAGCTCTGTTTTACGGTATAAATCAGCGTTAAATATAACCTTAAGTATTTGTACAGAATATTATATTATTTAAGGATAAATTCATTCTAAAATTCAGATTATTAGCATGTACCACGGTGCACTGACCACGCGGGTTTGTTTGCCGTGGATCAACCTAAGAGTGAATACAGTATAGTAAATGGGCGTACTGCACCGAACAAGACGGCAGCACCGTACAGCTCATAAGGTTTCACTTAGACACACCTAGGGACGTTGACTAGTACTGTACAAGATTGTGTTTTGTTTACTCTGACACGCTTTTACACACAATTTGGATCGTTTGAACAACCTGGACAAACATTTGTATTATTACACTTTAGGTACGATTTAAAATTGCAGGCTAATCACAGTATTAAGAAATCAGTCTTATCCAAATTTAAAATCCTTACAATATATAATAAACCAGAGCAAATTGAATTACAGCTGTGTGTTCCGCATTTTTCCATTTCATTTTACTGGTGTTATAATATTTTGAAAATTGGAACGATTTTTCAAGTGTTTCATATTTATTGTTTGTGAAATTGTTTTTTATCTATTGTTAGTACAGCAATTTATGGGACACTGGGACTGTGATGTTAGCCGAAAATGACAAATTTGTATTGATTTCTTTGCTATGTATAATAAGCAGGTATTGTATTCCACCCAGAAATTCTATACCGAGATTTCACCGAACATACATATTTTTGGGGCCCACTGAATCGGAAAAAAGGAACTTTTAGGAAACGATCCGTGTATGTGTGAACATAATAGTTCAAAAACGAAAAGACGGATAGATACATTCAGAATCTTTCAAAGATGCGACACTGAGAATTTTCAAGAAAATGCCCCCTCCAGACTACCCTTTACATGGAACATTTTTAGAAAATTTTGACTTTCTCAAAAATGGCTCTAACGATTTTGATTAAAATATAAGACATTTAAGATACTCTCATGACAAATAAAATGTATACCTTGAATTTTCTGGGAATGTCTCCAAAAGCTCTCTTCAAAAACACACAATTTATGTCATACACATTTTTTTATGGAGTGAACCACTTCAGCGGTATTCTTTGTTATTTGTTTGAATTTTGAAATAATTTTTCTAAAATGGGAATTCGCTATTCCTTTTTTATGTCCTGGACATGCAAAGAGAATGAAATACTCCACATAGCAACCAGCTCTTAACAAATTTGACTATGCTTAAAGCCTGCTATATTCCCCTTGCACCTACAAGAAATTAGCAATAAGATTAACATTTCGATATTTCGATTACCATGAAGCATATGGAGAATAATCGTTTGTAAAAATAGTTTGCAGAAGAGTAGAGAAAATCATGTGTGTAACAAATCAGGTTTTTTAAAACTATATTGCACAAATATTCTAAACAGTCTGTGAATCATTTTGGCGAAACATTTTTCATGATCTGCCATTTTTAAAACCCCATGTTTAAATTAACCATGGCCAACTGACATAAAGATTCAAGCGTGCGTTTTATGGTTGCTTTATTCAGTGGTTCACAAAAGATTAGTTTATATTGAAAAAGAAGGAAAATGTTTACACAAAAACTTCATAAAAACAAACAAGTATTTCTCAACAACTAATAACTCGACTTCACTCAAATTATTATACTTGTTTTCACTGTACTAAAGTATCAGAAAACGTCATCACATACTTCTCAGTCAAATGTGAAAGCGCAAGGCAGTTTTAGAAAATTTGTATTTTTTCGGTGATTAAAAATATTTAACGGTCTTATTTGAGAAACCTTTTGAACTAGAGCTTTGGACGTTTGCACATTCATTTCTTGTTTACTCACCTTAAGTGCACCAATTATCAAGTAAATAGCTTTAAAAATAAAAAGGTTAGAAAATTTAGTCTCAGGTTCCCTGAATAGAAGCTTCGGGTTTTACTTTCTGTACCATGTACTGAGGCAGTATTTTTAACACTTAAATAATTTCAGTTTAATTATATAATACGGAAATACAATAACAGCCCGCCTTAAAGCAATATGTGTATGTAGTAATTTGTAAAATGTGTATAACAGTCATTGCATATGCTTATATTATTGTATCCATGTGTAATAATGTTATGTGAATATATTATGTAATTTAATAATGTAGAAGCTGTGAGAATAATAAGTTAAAAGTTGCTAACAATGAGGTAACCTTGAGGCAATAATGAGTTTGAGAGCTTAAATGTTACTTGTGATTCTTGGAAACAATAATGTAATTTTAGTGGCAGTTCATAAAAATAGCCATTCAACAACCAGAAAAACCTTTACTTAAATGAAGATATTCTATTGGAGTAGGAATAGCCAATCGGAATCTTTCAATACAGAAATTTACAAGTTTAGACGGTTGAAATCAATTCAGTTGCCTGCAGGCGGCGTTATTAACCAGACGCAAAAAGTGTCCTCAAGAAATATAATATGTATTGGTGTGAGACGAAAAGTATTTTTACGTGTTAGAAAGTGTAACTAATTAACAAAATAATAATCTCACAGCTCTCTATATCAGTGAAGTCTTATTTAAACCGTATCAAGTATTAATAAAAGGAGTGAAGTAAAATTATAATCTGTGTAAGCCTACATTCTTGTCGCACCAAAACCCTACCAAGATATCCATGTCTCTGAAGTAAATACTGACGAAGCCGAGGCAAACATAAATATTAATATTTAAAGAAACAGTTTAATTACAAAGCTAACATTTTTTTTAAACTTGGGGCAAAGGCCACCTGAAAGTAAATTTGGGGCAAAGGCTCCCGGAAACTGTTTACTATACGTGCGGTTGCAACTACTTCAAGTTCGGCTGCCCAACAGTTGAAATATAATACAACTCCTTAAATACAAACTATCTCAAATTGGTGCCTAAACGTGGGGCAAATAACAATACAACTCATACTTCAAATCGGCTTTTCCATACGTGAAACAACAATTCAGTACATAGGTATTACATTCCGCCCAAAAATTCGATACCAAATTTCACAGTAAATGCATGTTTTGAGGCCCCTGAATCCAAAGAAGCAATTTTTTACAAAAAAAGGTTTATGTGAACATCATAACTGTAAAACGAAGAGCTGGATAAATATCAAACTTAGTATTTTGATTCAATGACTTCTAAAGGTGCGATAGGAAGATTTTCAAGAAAATCCCCCTAACCCAAACTACAGTGTACATGGAGCATTTTATGAAATTTTTTACTTTCTTAAAATGGTCTTAAAAGTTTGATTAAAATACAATACCTTAAATATATTTACATGACAAACAGAATGTACATATTGTATTTTCAGGAAATATCCTGTGAAATCCTCTTCATTCAAAAGGAATTTGGAACTATCTTGCATAACTCGTAAACGTTAAGCGACAGACGAAAACGTACGACACACAAAATGTAGATCTCGTTAAAACGAACAATTTATTTTAAATGTTTCTTTTTGTGGCACAAGCCATTTCTAAGATATCGGTTATTAATGTGTCGAATTGTTCATTTCTTGGTTATTTTCTTAAACTCCTTTCAACATTCTGTTGTTTCTCGCGATTGCATGGAAAACGTATGGCATTTTTAGACCAGCCTATACCGTCCAGTTCTTAAGCATTTGACTAGCGCTGTTCTCTTTGGATGTATAATGTAGGTATTTCTGCAAAGGTTTATTTGGTTTCAAATATTGTAGATAGGAAAATAGGAATAAAAATAGTTTGTATACCCACTAATAAATGATGGGGGGTAGAGAAGGTCATGCAAATTTATCACATCAGGTTTTTACTTTACGTAGAGAAAGTAGGGGAAGTATTGTATTCCACCCAAAAATTCGATATTTCACCGGAAATACCTGTTTTGAGACCCCCTAAATCCAAAAAAAACACTTCTGGAAACATGTCCGTGTGTGTATCTGTGAACAGCATAACTCAGAAACGAACAGTCGGATAAACACCAAACTTGGTACCTAGGTTCAGTATGTTCAAGGGATGCGACACAAAGGTTTTAAAGGCAATCCGCCACCCCAGATTACCCTTTACATGGAACATTTTTCGAAAATTTTAATTTTCTCAAGAATGGCTCTAACGATTTTGATTAAAATATCATATGTTTAAGATATTTTCAATGCAAATTAAATGTATATCTCGAATTTTCTGGGAATGTCTCCAAAACTATTCTTCATTGTGAAGACTTCTGCATAACTGGTAAACCATAAGAGATAGACAAGCTTTTACAACACAGAAAATGTAGATCGCGTTAAAATACACAATTTATGTCATATACATTTTTGTTGTTGAGTGAACCATTTTCGAGATATTGCTTGTTATTCCCTTAAATGTTCCAATTCCTTTTTCATGTTTTTGTTCTGTTAATTCAAAGAATGGAATACTCCACATAGCAACCAAATCTTAAAATATTTGACTATCGCTTAAAGCCTACTAATTCCTCTTGCATCTACAAGAAAATTAGCAATAACATTAACATCTCGATATCTCGATTAAGATGAAGCATATGGAGAGTAAGAGTTTGTACAAGAGTAGAGAATGTCATGTGAGTGTAACACATCAGATTTTTTTTAAGAATACTGTAACATGTAACAGACATATGTAAATTTTTCGTTGGTAGAGAAAATGTGTAAATGTTTGTGTTAGGTTTCCTACACCTATTTACTGAATTAAACAAGTAGTTGCAAGAGTTAGGCACATAAACAAAATGAAATGGTTTAAGAAATTCCCGAGTTAAATAACAGCGATTGTATCTTTCGTAACGAGCTTTACAAAAGTTGTTTCCTGGAATACGAGCATCGAATACTAAGGGCAAGAAGAAAGTTAAGAATAATGCGAGCCATTCCAAGCGAATAGGTGAGAAAGGTAGAGGTATATAGAGTAACAATCCAAGAAGAGCTGAAATGAAACCAAGCATTTTGACTTTCCCTACCACCTAGTCAGTAGGTAGAGGAAGTATGGATTTCTACACAAACATTCGAAATAGACATTTCATCGGAAATTAATGTTTTGAATTCTCTTAGGTAAAAAATCAAAAAAAATCTGATATATTGTCCTGAAATAGCTTTCCTTACTCTAGTAGAAACTATTTCTACAAACGCTTATTCTCCATCTACTTCATGTTAATCGAGATAAACGTTTGCAGACACTATCCTATTGCTAATTTTCTTGTAGATGCAAGGAGCAAACTATAGGCGACAGTCAAATCTTTTAAGAGATGGTTGCTATGTACAGCATTCCATTCTCTTTGCATGTCCAGGACATTAAAAAAAAAAAGGAAAACAAAATATTGAAAAATTCAAATAAATAACAAGGAACATCTCGGAAATGTCTCATTGGGCAAAAAAAAATGATATGACATAAATTGTGTGTTTTAATGCAAACTACATTGATTGTGTAGTAAAATTTTGTCTATCTCTTACGGTTTACCCGTTGTGCAAAAACCATTCAGAATAAAGAGGACTTCTGGGGACATTCCCAGAAAATTCAAGATATGCATTTCGTTTTTCATAACAATATCTTAAATATATGTTGTTTTAATCAAAATCGTTACAGCCGTTTTTGATAAAATAAACATTTTCTAAAAACGTTCCATTTAAAGGATAGTCTGGGGTGGGGGATTTCCCTGAAAATCTTCATGTCGCATCTTTGAAAGATACTGGACCTAAATACTAAGATTTTGAGTTGTGTTGTTCATAGTCACACATTCACATAGACATAGGAGATTTTTCTAAAATTGCTTTTTTTTGGTTGCAGGTGCCCTCAAAACATTTATTTCCGGAGAAATCTCGGTAGAAATCTACGTAGACAAAGTAATACATACTTTTAGAAAATATCTGGGGTACATTCACATGACTTTCTGTACCGTCTATCGCATCTTAGTACAATTATTCTTATGAAAGTTTATTTTCCTATCTACTTCATTTTAGTTAAGATAAATCTTTCTGGATATAGCTGCATTACACATTTCGTCACAGATGCAAAGGGAACAGTAATCATCAAATGCTTAAGCACTGCACGCTATATGCTGGTCTCAAAATCCCAAACTATTTCCATTACATCGCAAGAAACAAATTAAAATCGACAGTACTTTAAAAGAATGGCTAAAGTATTGAACAATTCGAAGCATTAGTAATGGACATCTTGGAAATGGCTGATGCCACAAAAGGTTATCTGAAATAAATTGCGTGTTAAAGCGAAACGTTTACCAGTTGAACAGGATTATACAAAACTCCTTCCGAAGGAGAGGTCTTCACAGGCTATTCCCAGAAACTTCAAGATATATATTTTATTTGTCTGGTAAATATCTTTAATATAGTATATTTTAATCAAAATAGTTAGTCATTTTTGGAGAACAAAGCATTTTGAAATTTTTTTATGACTTTTAGTTTTATTTTATTTATAAACGATCTTTAACTGCCGTGGTCCTTAGAGTCCCATTCTATATTGGGCGTGAAAGACCGATAATATTGTCGTTGCCTCTTCTTATATTTACTCGAAAATGATGGGGCAACTCGCTTGCAAAGAATGTACCGTGAAATTAATCAACTTCTTACACGGCGAGGCTACGACGAGGGACGCAGCTAAAGAAAGTACAGAAAACATTACTAATCCGAAACGTTACATGGCTTAAAGGAAGGAAACATAATTAAAACTTCCAGAGAATGGATGGCTGATGAATTTATTATATAACGATAGATAACGTAGTGCTTACACTCTTAGCCCACATGTCCGCCGGCGAGGCCGCATGGCAGTTGCACACCCTTACAGCTCGAAGGTTACCTCCTGACTCGCTTTCTCAAACCACGCTATCCTCAAGCGTCAGAGACGCTAAACAACTCATCTCCTCCTAAAGCCTAGTTCCCCCCTACTCCAAACTGCAACTGCCATCTCAAATCCCGGTGACCAGAGAGACGTATGTCCTATAATCTCTGCATACGTCACGTCTCCCCCTGGCCACCGAGACCGACGCCCCCGTCGACATAAGGCAAATACTACAGAAAAACAATTATAAGGAAACAAAAATGACATACAAGAAGAAAAAAAATGAAACATGTGTGATGAACACCCACATACGATAGAACAATGTAAATTTACTCATTTCTTCTTTGGGCTATTTAAGAGTCTCGAGTCTTTACGGATAATGTGTTAATTGAGCACTTATGCTCGAGCACCCCGCACACGCACACACACCACGCTGCCTCTGTCACACGCACACTACACTGCACCTGAGAGTGATGGTCCGATGGAACTGTTTATGGGTAAGTTTGTAGTGTACCCACAACGACGACTTATCCTGGCTGTAGTGTTGTTGTTTCTGCAGGTCGTTGGTGATGACAACGGGGTGGGCAGTCGCTGACTTGGACTGCCCCCCAAAATAGTGGCTCCTTATGCCACAGCAGTGTAGTGGCTGCCCGACAGCTCTCCTGTGGTGACTCTGGAACATCTGGTGTGACAATTGGGGTGCTCTGCTTATCCGCTCGAGCTCCACCATCAGCAAAATAACTACAACAAAACCACAAAGCAATAGAAAGGGTGCTCTAACAAACAATCACACATAAAAAACAGTATGTCATGTACAATCAAATATTTCAGATGTTTAAAATGTTTGCACTGAAAATTCTTTTAACATGGGGGAAAGAGAGAAAAAAAAGAAATGACTACATATTGACATAAGAACTAAATTTTATAGGGGGTTGCCATCCAAAATTTAACACACAGTGCTTCACAATCCAAATAGAACATTAGAACAGAATCAGGATACATTAACATTATATCAGTAACATTAACTTTTCATACAATAACATGACAGGAAAAAACATATTTGGGATCCCAATATTAATTCTTAATGACCAGCTGGTACCACTAACAAAAGAAAATAAGTGCACCTACAAGACATTCATACATGACAATGAAATGAACTCATTCACACTGACCATGGCCCAAATTATGCACAACACTCACTTAACTAGTATGCATTACTACAAACTACAAAATAGATCCACAGTACATCCTCAAACTACACCACGTGACATGCTTTCAACTACGATGGTCATATTCTACTGTCACTAATACAATTTCTCCTCTACATTACTATCTTCGTCATCTCATTATCATCATCATCTCAATCATAATCATCATCATCAGTATTTCAATCATCATCATCATCTTTATCTCAACTTTCAATTTTCTCATGGACAGTAATTACTGCGAAAACAAAACATCTTCACTGACGTGTCTCATTTAACATGCTGCAAAGTCAAAAATATCTAACATTGGCATAACCTTAAAGAAAGCACATTAACATTTCAGGAATGACACAAATAACATGACATTATACTGTTGCATCCACATCCTCCGAATCAAAATTAAGCTGGAAAACAGGTGGTATTAAAACTTGCTATCTAAGATGGTAATAAACTTTTGCATAAACACAAAAAAAATTATTCTCATTGCATTCACTTCAATACAATAACTCACTCGTGCGAATACATCACACACGCTATACTGGGCACGTTACAGTAACACCAATAAACAAAATCTCTAAAATCATCACATCAATTCAACTTTCCAGGTACATGTAGCCCTCCTGAAAAATCAACACATTTATACAACAACTGTCGGGGTTACACTTTGGCACTTCCATCGAAGCTGACATCATCTCATCTCTTCTCCTCTCTTTACCACCGTCGGGGTTACTCTTACGCACATCCACCGAGGCAAATATCAATTCATATATCTCACATAACCTCACACTACACCATCGGGGTTACACTTTGGCACTTCCACCGAGGCAAATCTCATATCACATAACCTCAAATACACACATACATACACACACTATTCATGCAACAATTTTCTGCAAATAAAGATCACAGCATCATTATGAAACCCAAAATCAAATCAAATCATATCAAATCACATCGAATGCAACAAAACAAAATCACATCATTACTCAAAACAATACTGTCATATAACATTTCTGAAAATGAAAGCTCAATTAAGCACACGGTACCCAAACATATTCCTGCAGCATAACACAACAAAACAAATGATTTGCAATTCCCAAAACATAATTTAACATTTTAGTTACAACAAAATAATAATACACTTTTAATTTAGCAGAGACATTTATAGCACACATTATTCCTGAAAAGCAAAGCTTAATGAAGCATCAGTCAGTGAAATAATAAAATTTAGCATACCTGTGTGAGTTGTAAAACTGTTTCATTCACACAATGTACACATACTTACAGGTTATGTTTTTTTTCTTATTCTTTTTACCACAAAATTCCAGTGCAATTTTCCCAAAATATGGTAACACACATATAGCTGATTCATCAACATCCACATCGTACTGGTCCATATTAGAGGCACATCAAACCTAATTAGGTGAAGATACTGGCAAGGCTGGTAGTAGCTCCTGAAACTTTTACTTACATGAGTAATTGTGAAACATTTTTCCCCCAAAAATATGCATTGAGTAATTAAATAAACCAAACTTGGCAACGGTGAAGCAAAATTATCATCATTATCTTTACCACTATTTTCCCGCGAGTGAACAATGCAAAAAAAATTTCAATATATATATACGTGACTTCTTTCATTTTATTACTTTATTATTCTAAACAGATGCACCACACTTTTTATACACACGCAAATTTTAAACACGCAACACACGAATTTTGAAATAATTTGTTGCACTTTCGAGTCGTTAATACTTTCAATATGACGTAACCAATAAGTGCAATGTTACGTAAATCAGCTCAAACACGCAACCACATTATCAACGTTACAAATATCACCCAATTTTCACAATTCACTTTTCACAATTCACGAAAATTTATACTTGAAAATGACCAGCACGAATAACTTAGCACAGTGATATAATTTAGTAGAAATGACGCAAAGTAAGGAGAAAATGGAGTCAGGAGTTTTAGCATCGCGCCGGTGGACAATGGAAAAATACAAAAATGAACTCAAAATTAAAATTTAGACACAGGACTTTCAGAAATCAATGCAACAAAATTTAGAATATAGAAATAAAAAATTATGCCATCAAAATCCTTACCCTTAAGCCAAGAAACAGATTCACATTTTTAGCAACCACGTGGAGGACCAAAAACCGTTACATTTTATAGAGAAAAGAAAATTTGCACTTGAAAATCTCACAAAAAAATTAAATTATGCCCGGCCCTCCACCAATTGTCGTTGCCTCTTCTTATATTTACTCAAAAATGATGGGGCAACTCGCTTGCAAAGAATGTACCGGGAAATTAATCAACTTCTTACACGGCGAGGCTACGACGAGGGACGCAGCTAAAGAAAGTACAGAAAATATTACTAATCCGAAACGTTACATGGCTTAAAGGAAGGAAAGGACTCTACACTAACATAATTAAAACTTCCAGAGAATAGATGACTGATGAATTTATTATATAAAGATAGATAACGTAGTGCTTACACTCTTAGCCCACATGTCCGCCGGCGAGGCCGCATGGCAGTTGCACACCCTTACAGCTCGAAGGTTACCTCCTGACTCGCTTTCTCAAACCACGCTATCCTCAAGCGTCTGAGACGCTAAACAACTCATCCCCTCCTAAAGCCTAGTTCCCCCCTACTCCAAACTCCAACTGTCATCTCAAATCCCGGTGACCAGAGAGACGTATGTCCTATAATCTCTGCATACGTCACAATATTCTCGGAGGCCTCTTTATCAGAATTGAGGTTCTTTTGCGTAGCGTAAATCTACGACACGAGATCACCGGCTTTACTTCCCTTCCGAAGGAAGTCATGCTAAAGCTTTTTACGCCCGAAAAATTCCGTCGTCATACACGGGTTTGAATCCGCAAACTCGAGAACTAGAGGCTACACCACGGAGGACGGCAAAAAACAATTGCGTTATGTAAATTAGTTTGGTATGGGGCTGTTATTGAAAATCCGCATGTAGTATCTTTGGAAGGTACTGAACCTTGGAGATTGAATCCCTCCTCAGGGTTTTTATGCAATAATCTTGAAGTGGTGAAATTCCATAAATTTATTCAAGAAACTTAAAAACATCATAAATCATACAAGAAAGCAATGATGAGTGTTCTCGGGGACACCTAAGGTCACAGTTGAGAAAACCAATCGATTTGCACATACAGTTATAATTGTCTTTAAATGAGACGTTTATAAGTAGGTAAATGGGACACGAAAATATGCAATACACTATCGTATTAATCACGGTAAAATTTCCTCCAACACAACTCAGTTTCTGATGTCCCAAAGTAAATGTCCTAACTCCAAAACGTCACTCCAATTGGCCACGATTTAAAGAAATACAAGCAGTGAAACAATATGTGTATTAACATATTTAACAGCAAATAAAGAACTGTAAAAGGCGTAACAAGGGATATAGCCATACCCATAAAATGTGGTCAAGAAGGTTAAGAACTTAAACCGTAAAACTTTCCTTTTGGCTTCACCAATTACTCATTTCCAGCAAATATCCAAAATTGCAAAACTTGAAGCACACCCAAGTCACGGGTTCAGTAAGCCCGTCAAAGTTATCACGAGGAAATTTCACCCCATAAGAAAAAAACTTGCCAAGCAACAGCTCTATCCAGCACTATTATTGAAGTTATTACACAGTTATTTAGTGCATGGGTCATTGTCATTGACCGTGCATGTATATTTAATATTCAAGGTATGTTGTCAGAAAAGGAAAGACAGAAAAAAGCAACAAAAAGGAAAATGGAGATAAATTGTCTTTGAATATCTCAACAGCAACTGACCTAGCTTCGCACATTTTAGTCAAGAAATTGTCCATGTTTTGCAAGTTCCTCTGGTCAGCCAGTAGATCCCAACATGCCAACCTCCTTCTAGCAGGACTTGAGAATTTTTTTTGAGTTTAATTGTTCGCTGGCTCTCCCACAGTGCGCATCCCCCAAAATATGCACCCAGTCCTCATCCAAATCATAGAATAACCCAGAACTAATCTCAGTCCGCGGCTCAGGAAAAGCCTGGACTGGGAAGCTCACTCGCGCCACTTGCGAGAATCTGGGAATTAAATGCCCAACCTGAAGGCAGCAATAGATACTAAGAGGTTAAGGGTGAGCCGATTCGGCTCAACCTAAATAACATGTTTAGAACTTATTCGAGTTTTCGTTTATGAGGTATGCTGTTTAGCGACATACACATATGGACCTTTTTAAAAAATGCTCTACTTGGAATAGGAGTCCTTAAAACATTTATTTCCAGTGAAACGCAATACCTTCTCTACCTTATATGTACTTGGTAGAGAAATTAAAATGTCAGTGGTGTCTGTCAACCGCATAACTCAAAAACGAAAAGTCGGATAAATGCCCAACTTGGTATTGAATCCCGCATCTTCCAAAACTACTAATCTTTTGAGTTGTAAACTCAAAGAGTTTCAAGAATGGCCCCCATGCCATTCCTAACCTATACTTGGACAAAATTTGATGTTTTTTATTTTATAAATAATCGTTCTGGTAGTTTGAATTAAAACGCCAAATATTTAACAAATTTACATATAATGTGTATATCTTTACTTTTATTGTATCAGCCTTTAAAGTGCTCTTATTTCGGAAGGAATTTTATATAATTAACTTAATAAACAGATAAAACAAATATAAAGCACAATTTAGATATATATATATATATCTTGCCATCTGCCATTAATTTGTTTCAGCACTGCAATAATTTATTTCATTTTTTGAAGTACTGGGATGTTATGGAAAGACTATTGAATTTTAAGGCCTAAATATTGCGACCCGCTTTTAAACGTTTCATTAATGCTTCCATTTCCTTGTACATAGAAAGAAATTGGTAATGAAACCATTTCTTGGTTAACTTGAAGTACCTATAGATAAAATAATATGATACATTCACATGACCTTCTGTACCCTCTATCTTTATTAGTGGGTATACAAACTATTCTTACTAAACCTTATTTTTCTACCTATTACATTTTACAAATAAACCTTTGCAAGAATAGGTACACTACACATTTTTTTATAATAGAAAGGGAACAACGACAGTCAAATGTTTAAGAACTGGACGCTATACGCTGGTCTTAAAATTCCATACTCTTTCCATGCAATCGCAAGGAACAAAATAGATGAAAATAAAATAATAAGTAGTGAACAATTCGCACCTTTAATAAGAGATATCTCAGAAACGGCTAATGCCACATAAAAACTTACTTTAACCCGTATAGCCTAGTGTGTTACATACGTTACAAAGGTATCTTTTTCAGGTTTTAGGATTTGTATTTCTTTTTTCTTTCAAATTTCATGTTACATTTACCTTCAGTAATAAAGTTATGCCATTTATAGCTGTTTATATTGTAAAACTATTAATATTTTTGCAATAGAACTGTTGTGTTTTGAACCCCGCCCACATCCAAGGGTGTCATTACACCGGTTATGTTACTTGGGCCCAACCCCTTCCTTTATCACAGGCACATTTGACTGCAGTCGCTGGGACTCGAACTCGCGACCTTTGACTTTAAATGGATAGCCAGACCATTTTGTATGGTACTAACGATCAGGGCTATTCAAATCGCTTCGGTTTTGCTGGTGAAAGAGGCACTTAAGCCGGTTTGGGATTTAGAGGAAGAGCGGTATATATAGCAAAATAATTCCGGCAATAAGTTTAGTAAACTTGTGTTTTAAAGACGTCTACATATTTTGTATGGTAGTTTTAATCTATCACTAAACGTTTACAAGTTTTAGAACAGGACTTCACCGGCTATTCCCAGAAAATTCAAGATATACATTTTATTTGTCATTTAAATAGCTTTAATGTGTGATATTGTAATCAAAATTGTTAGAGAAATTGTTTCTAAAAATCATAATTTTTGAAGAATGTTACATGTAAAGCGTAGTTTGACGTGGTAGGATTTTCTTCAAAATGTTCGTACCACATTTTTGGAAGGTACTCAATCTAAATACCACGTGTGGCATTTATCCAACTTTTTGTTTTTGAGTTATGCTGTTCACAGACACGTGCACACACACACATACACATGGACCTTTTGTAAAATGCTTTTATTTTTATTCAGGGGCCTTAAAACATGTATTTGTGTTGAAATCTCGGTACCGAATTTTTGGTTGCTAAACAATAGTGGGTAGAAAAATTCTTGTGAATACACTATAGAAGTTTTTTCTCCGTGTTCTGGATAGGAGAATGATACTACATCATCCAATATGTTAATGTGTATATCGGAGTATGTTTATGCAACTGTTTTCCTAGTTGAAAAACTGTTTGCGAATGTTTTTTCTATGATCCTTTAAACTTTCCTGTCTACAGAAATTTATATATCTTGAGATTGTGGCGTCGTTTTCTTTGTGTCTTTTTCACACTGTTTTAAACTTTCTAAAATACATGGTAAGTTGGTTTTCTTGTTCTGAATGAGTAAAGATATCCGTTTATTTCTACATTCCTTGATTTCGTTTTGCAGAATGTACAGGATGATTCAATGAAACCAAACTTTTACACTTGTATCGTGAATATGGTTTTCGTTTATTTAAATTAATAAATGTATGAAATTAATGTCACAAATTTGCCACATTATGCAACACTGGAGATTATTTGAAGTGTCAGATTTCCATTTCTGGAGGGCCATTATGAATATCTTAAACCATCTTTCTTGTGAAATTTCAACTGGAATATCACAATTTCCTTGTGAATCGTCGTCCTCCGTGGTTATCATGTTAGCCTCGAGCTCCCGAGGTCGTAGGTTCAAGGTGATGGAATTTTTCGGTCGTAAAAATCCTTAGCATGGCTTCCTTCGGAAGGGAAGCAAAGCCGGTGGTCCTGTGTCGTTGATTTACGGCACGTGAAAGAACCTCAAGCCTGATGAAGAGGCCTCTGAACTTTCACGCTCAAGACAGAAGGACCATAGTAGTTGGAGAGCGCCCATAAATAAAACTCAATTCAATTTCCTTATGAGTATTGTCTTTAAATCCACAAATGAGCTCTATACCACACATTGTTACAATTTCTTTCGCAGCTGTGTATTGGCTTTTTGGGAATCATGTCTCTTGGAAGTCTGTGTCTATGGACTACTTTTTCTGAAGACGAAGGTATGCAAAGAGGAAAGAATGTTCAAATCCTCCACTAATTCCTGTATACCTTAAAAATTACATTCACTATAGCATTTTGGTGTTCCAGCTGAGGTACTAAAGAAGTTTGACGATACGCACCACAAACTGGTCGTAACAGAAATGGAAATCATTTGAGAGGCATAATTTTCAAGAACTCAAATGCTTTTCTACTTTCTCTATTACATAGAGTAAGTAGGAAAGTATTGTATTCCACCCAAGAATTGGATATCGAGAATTTGCCGGAAATACATGTTTTGGGGTGCTCTGAATCCAAATAAAGCATTTTTGGAAACATGTCCGTGTGTATGTCTGTCTGTAAACAACATTACTCCTAAACGAAAAGTCGGATAAATACCAAACATGGTATTTGAGTTAAGTATCTTCCAAGGATGCGACACAAAGATTTTCAAGAAAATCCGACAATTCCAGACTACTGTTTACATGGAACATTTTTCGAACATTTTGATTTTCTCAAAAAATGGTTCTAATAATTTTGATTAAAATATCATAGGTTTAAGATATTTTCATGACAAATGAAATGCGTAAGTTGAGTTTTCTGGAAATGTCCCGAGATATTCCTTGTTATTTGTTTGAATTTTCCAATACTTGTACTTTTTCTCAAATGGGAATTCGTCATTCGTTTTTTTTATGTCTTGGACATGCAAAGAGAATGGAATGCTCCACATAGCAACCAGCTGTTAAAATATTTGACTATCGCTTAAAGCCTTCCATATTCCCCTTGTGTCTGCAGAAAGTTAGCAATAAGTTTCTGCAAATGCTTATCTCGATTAACATGAAGTAGATGGAGCATAAACATTTGTAAAATAGATTGTACAACAGTAGAGAAGCTCATGCGAATGCAACATATCGGATTTTTTTTTTTTTTTTTTTTAGTTTTGTGATGCATAAAATACTATTGGAATAATCTCATATATTTGTTAATTTCCTTATAATGTAATTCATGCTTGCTATAAAATAGCAAAATATCGGTTTATTCGAATCACGTGATGTGTGTGAGAGGGAGAGGAGGAGATTTCTCTCTTATAAACTAACATAGGTATATTTGTATTTACACTCGGTCAATCTAAAAGAGGCCGGTATCTTGAGCAGTTACATTTTTTTAAGTCCTTCCGTGTGAGTGCTCGGTTCACAAGCATCAAATTCTCTGCCCCACGTTGCTTAATTCTATAATACAACCCACAAAACACCGATTTAAAGCAATTAGAGTTCGATTCTGCATACTGGATTGTCACTTTTTATATTTTGCAACTCGTTTTACTGTAATATAGTTAAATAGTGTTGCTTCAGTTTACTTACAAATACAAATACAATAATGGTGAAATATTTCACTATAAAATTAAATTGATTGAGTATGAAATCTCCTCCTGACCAATAAATTAAGGGGACAAGGTACTCTGAAATGATAAAAAATCACATTTTTTTGTTTCTTGCACTAATAAATTTCTATTATTTCCAGTTTAAAATACATACTTTTGGGGGGTTAAGAGGTTCTTAAGACATGTAAATACCATTTAAATGCTAGTCTACATTCCTTTGTAGCTCTCATGCAATGCCCCTTTTAGAACAATTTTGCATCCTTCAACACTGAATGACTAAATCATGCTCAGCGTGCAGTTGAGAATTTAACAAGAGGTCAGGACCAAGAGATTGCAAACAGAAAAGCTGAAGCAATCTAGGAATGAAGGTGCAGATGATTATGATCCTGTAATTTATTGACGTCTGTCAAAATTTTAATGTTCAAACTTTAAATTCAGTTTTCTCAAAACGACATTTTTGGATACTTATGTACCTTTTCTCAGAAATTATGAGAAGTAGAGAGCTGAAATTTTCAGTATATGTATAAAACATATAGTTAAACTTTCTGAACCAATCATACTTTTATAATGTATATTAGAATATTATGAAAGCAACAACACTGCAAATTTTCCGCAATTTTACTTTTTCGACTTTGCAGATACCTTTTTTTCAATTTTTGGTGAACTGATATACATAACTAAAAAATTCAGATTCAGAAGATAGCTCATTATACTTGGAACAAGCATACAAAAGTGTGATTCTGTATTGCAAGTAGTATGAGAGAAAAAGGTACATGAATTTACATGCTTTAAGAGTAAATTTTATTATTTTTCTGCTGAATGAGAAGATTTTTACGGACTCAACTACATAGATATCAATACAAACAACCACTTTAAATAATTTTCATGATTTATAGAAGAATTCATAAAAATTTAAGAAAAAACCATGAGAAACTTTAAGAGCAGTGGTAATTTAACGCACTTAAGGTGTAATTAAATGTGTTCAAACTACCTTGTCCCCTTAATGTTAGGTTACCATCCATCGGTATAATGAACTACTAAATAAACCCCACATACATAAAACTGAAGAAGACCTACTATATATTGAATCCAGTATTTAAAATGAAAGGGCAAAAGAAGATGAATAGCCCTACAGAAATTTGAATTTGCAATCTCAGGAACAACCACTAAGCTAAGAGTGCTGCAGTAACCGTGGCATTGTAACGAGCTTTTCTTATACTCCGCTTGACTAAAGTGTATTTCTGTTGCAAATATTCAGTGTTGAAACAAATGCCTGTTCGAAATCTTCTATATGAATTATTTTCTCGGGTGACATTTCTGATTATAGTTGTGGTTCCCATTATAACTACTTAAAGAATGTACGCAGTCTTGTGAACAGTCTGGCTGTCCCGAGCGCTCACGGAAGTACCCGACTCAAACTCCATCTCTCAGACGCCGGCAGGTTTTAAATTGACCGAGTGTACAAGAAGCTATTTTACCTTCGGAAAATTAAAATAAAATATACATTTCATAGATTTTCTTCGTGAAATCCTGAAAATCTCCGTAGGATTAGAAAGCTCATGAATCTTGATTCTTATGGTGCTCTAAGTATTATTTTCTAAACAATTATCCACTCTTATTAGTATTTTAACGCAGGCATGAAGTAGATGTATATGTAGATATAGGTCTTCGAAATTCAAAACATTTCTAGTACTACTAGGCTCTTATACATCCCACTTACCGATTATTTCATTTACATTCATATTCAACACTGGTGACAGATCAACGTTTTAAGTTAATAATAATCTTGATAATAGTAATAAGCATGCCTATCACAATCAATATGTATTAAAAAATAATAAAGTTTTCTGGTATATAAATTGTTACGGACCAACCGAGATTCTGAAGTTCATCAGTGAATAATAACCAAATAATTTCTGATTATTTTTCCACCAAAGGGATTTGCTTCTTGGAGGTATAACACACAATTTGGCAGCACTTTCATCCGATGGAAGAAATCGTTATGGACTTCGCTTCCAGGTCTACCTAGGAATAAACTTTTGACAAATATTATGATAGTTGGGCATTTCAACGCTACTGTATCTCCACACAAGGTCGAATCTATAAAACCATTGGGGTAACACTACTGGATATTTACACCACTCAGAGCGTAATTGATAAAGGGAGGCCCTTTATAGCCCACTATTTGTTTCACAAAAAGTTTAACTTCACCCGTTGGTTTCATATTCTTTCTGGAATTTGTTTCAAGGCTGTCGTTCAGAGAATTAACGACTGAGTGAGTCAGGTATTAGGAAAATATGCAGATAGAGAAGGACAAAATATCATGATAGTACGTATAAAAACAAACATGCCACAATATACAAATGATGTTTGTACGTTTGCGTTATGTCAGATATGTAATAGAAATTTTACAGCTGTTTGCTCAGATAGAAACCTGTCACATCGAAATAAAGCTTCCCATTTGGAATCCATTTCGTTATTTATCCCTGCGCGGTTTAGGGAATATTGGTCGCTAATTAGTTTCAATTATATCCGTAATCCAGTGTTTGATAACAGGATTAACAGCGAGTAATCGAGTAACTGCAAATCACCGGCAAAGCAGTTCACAGCAGATCGTATTACCGAGACTGTGCAATTTCAGTTGCCATACAGCAATTTTAGGTTAAGTATTCCATTCTACTGAAGTACATGAAGAATTCTGATTGAAATAAGAGTGATACAATAACGTTATTGAAAATTACGTTTTAATTGGTACTTTGACCATTCGTAGATTTAACACAAGGAGAAATATCTCATGTCATATGATTGTAACGTTCTTGCAAGGCCGATTTAGAAGTAGTCGATGCATAGAAGTCGCAATTACTTAAAAAAAATGTGATGTGTTACGCTCACATGACTTTCTCTACCCTTGTACAAAACTATTTTTACAAACGCTTATTCCCCATATGCTTCATGTTAATCGAGATATTGTAGATGCAAGGGAAGCTGCTAGGCTTTAAGCTATAGTCAAATACTTTAAGAGTTGGTTGCTATGTGGAGTATTCCATTCTCTTTGCATTACCAGGACTAAAAATGAATAACGAATTTGAGAAAAAGTATAAGTATTGGAAAATTTAAGGGAATAACAAGCAATATCTCGGAAATGGTTCACTCAAAAAAATGTATATGATATAAATTGTGTATTTAAACGCGATGTACATCTTTCGGGTAGTAAAATTTTGCCTGTCTCTTATGGTTTACCAGTTATACAAAAGTCGTTCACAATGAAGAATACTTTTGGAGACATTCCTAGAAAATCCGAGATATACATTTCATTTGTCATGAAAATATGATAAACATGTGATATTTTAATGAAAATCGTTAGAGACATTTTTGAAAAAATTAAAATTTTCGAAAAATGCTCCATATAAAAAGTAATCTGGGGTAGGGTGATTTTCTTGAAAACCTTCGTGTCGCATCTCTGGAAGATACTGAACCTAAATACAAAGTTTGGTGTTTATTAGACTGTTCGTTTCTGAGTTATGCTGTTCAAAATCACAGAGACATGTTTCCAAAAATGCTTTTTTTGGGGATTCAGGGGGTCTCAAAACATATATTTCCGGTGAAATCTCGGTATCGAATTTTTGTGTGGAATACAATACTTCCCCTACTTACTATACGTAGTAGAGAAAGTAATAAATGTACTAGAAAAGTAAAATGCCGCGCCCATTATAGAATGCATCGAAAATAAAGCATTCCCCCAGTGTAATAATTGTATAGCACTACCAAAGCTTAAAGGCATTGAACAAGTATTTAAAGCAGCTTTAAATAAAAGTAACAATCTATACAGCCCTAAAGGTACTGAATATATTAACACTAAAATGTAGATACAAACATCTCACACAACATTTGCCATTTTGAATTGAAATTTAACACGCGATAATATGATATAAACTCGCTTCCATAAGATATTAAATACCGCTCCACACACTACAAAAATTTAGAAATTTACTTACGCCAAAAGTGCACGATATAGATAATTTAGACAAGGCCGAAAAGTGTGGAGACGGTCGCTGTCAGACACGAAGCTCAATAAAAGTCCTTCGCTGGTCGTCGAGAACTAACTGTCACACTCTTTTTTCTCTTGATGCATCGCTCGGGGTACGCACTGGGAAGGTAACGTGATGATGACGTGAAGCCAACATAAGTGCGGTGAGGACACAACCTGGCGAACACTGTAGAAACCTGGTGCAGCCGACTTCTGGTGTAAGACAGGCTGCCGGCGTAATGATAAGCAGGGGCTAGAATTGTAGCTACGACCATGTCTGCAAAGCAGCACTGGATGAAAAAAGAGCCACAATTGAGTCATGGTTTACCAGTCATTTAACATTATACAAAAATAATTCAGAATGAATAGAATTTCGCACATATGGTAGTTACCGTTTTGTAAATGCATATAATAATAAAGATACTTAAAGGTGAAATATTGATTATTATAGTGAGTGGTGTGAAAAAAAGAATTGCAACTGATGTAACTAATAACTACAATCGCCCTTCTTAATCTACTCAGCTCTAGTTGGACAACGAGTACTTTTCGTCATCCCAGCAAATCAAACTCGTTTGAGCCATTTCTCAGAAGGTAGAGAAAAATATAAGTTTTCCATGTAAATGGGACTTCGCTATGAAGATATTAGTTTGAAAACTTTGGAGGATACTGAATTTAAAATATAAAGTTTGGAATTTTCTAACATGTTACTTTTCACGCAAACACTCGGAGAAAGACAAGACATACACACGTTTTTCTAAAGATATTTTCTTGATTCAAGGTATATCAAAACACGTGCTTCCGCCCAAATCTGGATATGGAATTTATAGATGCAACTTCTCTACTTCATTTAGGTGCTGGAGAAGGTAAAAACGAATTCTATGAAATTTTTGTCGTATTCTATTGTATGTACAGAGGGATTGTTACTTATTTTCACGCTCTATGAGTTAATACAAGAAGTTACGACTTGCTATCATTTCTTTCGTGGTTTTGAGTCCTATTATCTATTCCATTCCATTGTTATTTTATTGCGGTGAGTATTTTATTGTTTCTTTATTATATTCTGTGTCCTACGAAGGACAGTACGGTCTGTTGCATCTGTGCGTTGTCAAAGGTCAATCTTTTGTGTATTTAAATCAAAATAAGTACACTCATCCATTCAGGCTCGTGTGAATGGCAACATAGACAATAAACAAAACCTGCTTACAAAGAGAATTAATCTTGTTTTACACCCAGTAGGCCGTGACGTATCTTTGATGTTGGAAACCCATCGTTTTGTAGGTTAGGTCTCTCGCTCTGGGCAAACTATTCCATTGTTAGATTTATACAAACTGTAGGGACCAAAATAAATTATTTCTTGGCATTCTTTCCTTCCATCATAAGTTTGTAACTCTAGAAAGTATTCGCCTCCAATTTAAAACATTTAGGCAGCCAAATTAACCCAGAAGAAGGTCTCATTTCTAATTTCTCTGCCACGCACGTAGTGGTGGTGGTAGTAGAGGAAGTATTGCATTCCACCCAAAAATGAAAATTGAAGACTTCATTGGAAATGCATGTTTTGAGGATCCCTGAAACTATACAAACATGTACGTGTGTATGTGTGAACACATAACTAAAGATCTGATGTGTTACACTCACATGACTTTGTCTACTCTTGTACAAACTATTTTTACAAACGCGTATTCTACATCTAATTCAAGTTAATCGAGATGTTAATCGTATTGCTAATTTTCTTGTAGATGCAAGGGGAATTGGTAGGCTTTAAGCGATAATCAAATATTTTAAGAGGTGGTTGCTATGTGGAGTATTTCATTCTCTTTGCATTACCAGGACAAAGAAAAATGAATAGCGAATTTTAGAGAAAGTATAATTCTTGGAAAACTTAAGGGAATAACAAGCAATATTTCGAAAATGGTTCACCCAACAAAAAAGCGATATGGCATAAATTGTCTATTTTAATGCGATCTACATTTTAAAGTAGTAAAATTTTGTCTAACGCTTATGGTTTACCAGTTATACAAAAGTCGTTCACAATAAAGAATACTTTTGGAGACATTCCCAGAAAATTCGAGATATACACTTCATTTGTAATGAAAATATCTTAACATATGATATTTTAATCAAAATCATTAGAGCCATTTTTGAGAAAATTAAAATTTTCGAAAAATGTTCCATCTAAAGGGTAGTCTGGGGTGGGGGGATTTTCTTGAAAACCTTTGTGTCGCATCTATGAAAGATACTGAAACTAAATGCCGAGTTTGGTGTTTATCCGACTGTTCGTTTCTGAGTTATGCTGTTCACACACACACACACACACACACACACACACGGACATGTTTCCAAAAATGCTCTTTTTTGGATTCAGGGAGTTTCAAAACATGTATTTCCGGTGAAATCTCGGTATCGATTTTTTGGGTGGAATACAATACTTCCCCTACTTACTATACGTAGTAGAGAAAGTAAAAATCTGATGTGTTACACTCACATGACTTTCTCTACTCTTGTACAAACTATTTCTACAGACGCTTATTCTACATCTAATTCAAGTTAATCGAGATGTTAATCTTATTGCTAATTTTCTTGTAGATGCAAGGGGAATTGGTAGGCTTTAAGCTATAATCAAACATTTTAAGAGGTGTTTGCTATGTGGAGTATTCCATTCTCTTTGCATTACCAGGACAAAAAAATGAATAGCGAATTTTAGAAAAAGTATAAGTCTTGGAAAATTTAAGGGAATAACAAGCAATATTTCGAAAATGCTACACCCAGCAAAAAAGCGATATGGCATAAATTGTGTATTTTAACGTGATCTACATTTTAATGTAGTAAAATTTTGTCTATTGCATATGGTTTACCAGTTATACAAAAGTCGTTCAATGAAGAATACTTTTGGAGACATTCCCAGAAAATTCGAGATATACATTTCATTTGTCATGAAAATATCCTAAACATATGATATTTTAATCAAAATCGTTAGAGCCATTTTTGAGAAAATTAAAATTTTCGAAAAGTGTTCCATGTAAAGGGTAATCTGGGGTGGGGGATTTTCTTGAAAACCTTCGTGTCGCATCTCTGGAAGATATTGAACCTAAATACCAAGTTTGGAGTTTATCCGACAGTTCGTTTCTGAGTTATGGTGTTCAAATGCACACAGACACACACACGGACATGTTTCCAAAAATACTTTTTTGGATTCAGGGGGTCTCAAAACATGTATTTCTGGTGAAATCTCTGTATCGAATTTTTGGTTAGAATACAATATTTTCCCCACTTACTATATGTAGTAGAGAAAGTTAAAAGCGGAGTGTTGGATAAATACCAGACACACTGTATAATTTCAGTATCTTCCAGAGACATTACACGAACATTTTTCAAAACATCCCCAACAACCTGTATTACCCTTTACATGGAACATGTTTCTTATGCTTTATTTTTTAAAGAATTGTTGTAAATATGTTTATTAAAATACAATATGTTTATAATATTTATATGGCAAATAAAACGTATAACTTTAATTTTCTGGGACTACCTGTGAAGTGCTCTACATTCGAAAGAAATTTTGTATAATTTTAAATTCCAAAAAACCATAAGATATGGACAAAGCGTGTTACAGAAAATATGTAGATCTCTTTAAAACA
Organism: Deroplatys truncata; assembly: GCA_030765065.1. Lineage (NCBI taxonomy): Eukaryota > Metazoa > Arthropoda > Insecta > Mantodea > Mantidae > Deroplatys > Deroplatys truncata. Next base: position 166,292,746 of record CM060980.1, read on the forward strand.
CTTAGGGCCGGTTTCACCAAGAGATGCTAAATTTTAACACAGTGTTAAACTGATTTAACACTGAAGTTAACACAAATTCTGTTTCATCAAACAATGTTAACTTTAACAATGTGTTAAAGTCGGTGTTAAATTAACATCCCCATTCCCCTGTGTTAAGGCGTTTAGCAAATGTTAGAAATTGGAAAATGGCTGCCGCAAACCAAGCTGTTGATGCGAGTTTTCTACAACTGTAAAAGGAGGAATTTTTAAAGCAATATAGACTGTCCAAGAGGTTATGAGGCGGTTTAATGGGAAATGCGAGAGGTTAGAATACTACCAAAAGAAGAGTGTTAATTTGATTTACTTGTGATAATGTTGGTGTTTCCAAAACTACCGTTTGTGGGTTGATCCGGAAGGCTTCAAAGCAATTGCTTCAAGTAGCAAACTATTTTTTTGGCCTATTTGATTAATTAGCGATAACACGTTTTGGTCCACTTCAGTTTCAATGCAGTATCCACCACCAGTTTTAAAACGTCTTAAACGCTCTTCGCACCTAACGTTTCTGGTGCTGCAATTAATGTTAGCACAAAATTGCCATAGTTGCATACTGGACTTAGAGAAACATGTACATTCCAATTAAATTACTCGTGGATTTTGTGCCAAGCTGCAATCTTATCCTTTAATGTAAGACCGTCAGCTTTTTCGCACTTCACAATACGTCTATACTTATTAATCAGATGTTAATTAATGCGTTTCAAACGGTGAAACCGACAAAATCTTAACTAACAATTTGCCGTAAAGGCTTGATAAAACGCAAAAGTTTTAACCTTATGTTAAATTTTGAACATCTTGTTAAGAACTAGAAGTTAGAGTATTTTTAACATCGGTTAGTGAAACTGCCCCTTAATGTATTACAAATAACCCTTTGTGCATAAGCCATTTCCCTTAGTTATTTAATTTTTTTAATGTAATTTTTTAATTGCTGTCGTAATTCGTTATCGTAGTGTCGTGGAAAGAATGTCGAATTTGAAGGCCAAAATATAGCAATCAGCTTTTAAAATTTTCCTTTGTCCCTCTTGAACCTCTAACGAAATTGAAATGGTGTTTCTGCAAACATTTATGTCTATTAATATGAAATACATAGAAAAACAAAACAAATCAGCTTTTTTTAGGAATGGTTTGCAAAAGCGACATAAAAAAATCTGATGTGTTACACTCACATGACTTTCTCTACTCTTGTACAAACTATTTTTACAAACGCTTATTCTCCATATGCTTCATGTTAATCGAGATATCTAGATGTTAATCTTATTGCTAATTTTCTTGTAGATGCAAGGGGAATTGGTAGGCTTTAAGCGGTAGTCAAATATTTTAAGAGCTGGTTGCTATGTCGAATATTCCATTCTCTTTGCATTACCAGGACAAGAAATATGAATAAGGAATTTGAGAAAAAGTATAAGTATTGAAAAATTTAAGGGAATAGCAAGCAATATCTCGAAAATGGTTCGCTGAACAAAAAAATATATATGATATAAATTGTGTATTTTGACGCGATTTACATTTTTTGTGTAGTAAAATATGGTCTATCTCTTATGGTTTACCAGTTATGCAAAAGTCGTTCACAATGCAGAATACTTCGGAGACATTCCCAGAAAATTCGAGATATATATTTCATTTTTCATGAAAATATCTTAAACATATCATATTTTAATCAAAATCGTTAGAGCCATTTTTGATAAAATTAAAATTTTCGAAAAATGTTCCATGTAAAGGGTAGTCTGGGATAGGGGGATTTTCTTGAAAACATACGTGTCGCATCTGTAGAAGATACTGAACCTAAATACCAAGTTTGGTGTTTATCCGACTGTTTGTTTCTGAGTTATACTGTTCATAGACACACACACAGACACGGACACACGGAGATGTTTCCAAAAATGCTTTTTATGGATTCAGGGGGTCTCAAAACATGTATTTCCGGTGAGATCTCGGTATCGAATTTTTGGGTTGAATACAATACTTCGCTTACTTACTATACGAAGTAGACAAAGGTAATAAACCATAATATTTAGAGAATGTCAAATGAGTTTTATGCACCAGATTTTGTAAACTTTATTCGTACATGATTTTTTATTTATTTTGGTTTAAAATCGTTTAAACGCTAAAGTCATAACGCGACTATAGACATCATCATTACAATTCAGAAATTAACATAATGTTCATTTACAGTATTGTTTAATACAACAACATTTATAAACTATTATATAAATTTTTGTCTGTAAAGAAGTGAAGAACTTCAGGGGAGTTGTTTGCTTTGGCCAAATCTGTGAAGATGTGGTGTAGATTTCCATTTCCTTCGGTAACGATTTGTTTGATTGTAAGGAGGATGTTGCAGGTAGGGTACGTAGGAAGGCCATCTTTACGTAGCAGATATGCATGGGTCAGTGAAGTGTAGCCAATCCGTAACCTTATTAGAGCAACTTGTTGCCTTCTTGCAGCGAACGTAAGAGGTGGTGTGACTTCAGGATAAGACCTGAACCCCTGGAGTTTGTTGGCAGGTTGATTCATTCATTGTTGTTTCCAGTGGTGCTTTAGGCGTCGGTTTATATTCCTGAATACGTCGCTCTGGGGCACTGAAATGAAATTGGGTTTTATTTATGGACCCTCTTTAACCGCTGTGGTCCTTAGCGTCCCATTCTATATTGGGCGTGAAAGACCGGCAATTTTGCTCAGAGGCCTCTTTATCAGGCTTGAGGTTCTTTTACATTCCGTAAATCTACGATACGGGACCACCAGCTTTACCGCCCTTCCGGAGGAAGCCACGCTAATGATTTTTACGCCCCAAAAAATCTATCTCCCTCCGGCGACCTCGGGAACTAGAGGCTGGCATGATACTCCTAAACCACGGAGGAGACTTCTTTGGAGATTGAGTGGCCGCTCACTAGGTATTCGGTAGATTATTAAATAGCTGCATCTGCCGTTTCATTGTCAGTGATAGCCACATGAAATAGTAACCGCCAACATACTACTTTACGTTGGTATTGCAATCCATATTTAAATTGATAATATTTTTAGCCAGTGTGAGGTGTGTATTTCTGTCCTGAAGAGTTTGTAAGACAGTTTGAAGGATCCCTCATTACTAGTAGTGATAAACTGCAACGCTTTTTTAACAGCATAAAGTTCAGCAGATAAGATGGAGAAGAATTCAGGAAGTCTGTAGACATTGTGTGTTCTGGGTAGACATTACACATCCGCATTTGTCACATAGTAGAGCATCATCAGTATATATTTTGGTATTACTGGGATGGGTTAATATGAGTTCTTTGAATAGTTTTTGAGATATCTCACTTTTGTGAATGATTTTGGACATTTTTTTAGTTCTATATTGATCATCAATGTACTAGTCTTCCAAGGAGTACAATGTGGAAGAAGAGGAAGTTGTGATATAGGAGGTAAAGTAACACTGAGTTTTTGAAGGTATCTGGAGATTCTCAGACTGAACCAGATACTATGAATAAGTTCTGAAGATAAACACTTTTAAAGGCACATATAATAAAACGTTATGGAATTGTGTCTGCTTGCGATCTTCAGTGTATAAGAAAGGCTCAGTTGTTCACGCCTGATATCCAGAGGAGGTACATCAGTTTCGATATGCAGTTTATTGTTAGGACTAGTGTGGAATGCACCAAGTATAACAGAAAGCAGATGAACATATGATGTCAAACATTTTCAGGGCTGCAGGATACTAGATTATGTAGCCATAGTTCAGTTTAGATCCAGAATTACTTGGCAAGTTCACAGAAGGACGTTGTAGTCAGCACTCAGATTTATGGAAGCCAACGTCCTCAAATGTTCAGACGATAGCTACGACTGTTTTTGACGAGTTTCCACGCTGCCTTATTGTTCTAAACTTCTATAAAATTTTCTAAGTGTATAATTAATTATTTTGCTTATCTGAAAATAGGATGTAATAAAGAACTAAACAATTAAAAGTGTATGCTAAAATAATAACATAAAGATGAATATTTAACGACATTCAGAATTGATTCAAAAGAGCAAGATCCAGTTGAAACTACGTATTTATTTTAAAGCATATTATATAAAAAGAATACAATGTAATTTGGAAACACATCTTATTTTCTGGCTTTATATAAGTCGTCGATATAGTATCAAGAGAATGGAGAAAAATCCGGGGAAAAAGGATATCCATAAGAAATAAAATGAACTATACAGAAATACTGGAATATATAATAAAGCTTATGGAAGGGAAGAATTAACCGATCTTGAAGAACGGCAAAGATGCCCTTGTCCCCTTCATTGTTCAAAACACAGAGAGAGAGAGAGAGAAAGAAAGAAAGAAAGAGAAATGCCGGAATATGTAGGGTGAATCATTTAAGTTGAGACTGTACAATATCTTCAAATCTAGGCCTTTTGACCCAAATTGTAGATTCCCATTTTAAAAAAATTAAATTTACCCTAAAATGACCATCATGACGTCCACAAAACAAAACACGATTAATGGCATTTCATTTCCCCTATAACATCAAGGAACCTTTATTCAAGGACATTTATTTCTATAACGCTTAGTTTTGGAGATATTGTACAGTCTTAACTAAAATAGTCCATCCTGTATATTAAAGCTAATGGAAGGGAAGAAATAACCAATCTTGGAGTACGGCAAGGAAGCTCTTGTCTCCTACATTAAACACACACACACACACACACACACACACACACACACACACACACACACACACACACATATACCACATAAGTAGGTCAGGGGAGTCAATCTCTCTGAATCATCTCTCTGCCGCGTAAAAGTCACGCGTCTACGTTAAGCTTGGGGTTTCGAACCCCGACCTAACACAGTCTACTTTTACCTAGTGCCTCAAGTCCTCCTAGATCTATTTCAGGTAATTCTTTGTAATGTGTATCTAAACTCTTGCATTTTGGGGTCCGGCAGAGGCCCCCTTGCCAAACCCCAACTCGTTTAATTAAATGGCATTGCCATTATCTTTTTATAGGATCTGGCGCAGTCTTTATTTGACGCTCCCTAGCTTCTCAATGACACCCCCAACACGGATATCGGCTGCTCTTACCTCTGAGACTTCCATCCCCCTGTTGTTAGCAACCCCCAGGGTTTACCACCCCAAGGGTCTCGACAATCTATATATAGTGTATGTATATTACATACATATACACATTAAGACGCTGCTGTCAAGGAATGGCAAAGACATACAAGACATATTAAAGTGACATGATTTTAAGCATAATTTTATTTACAGACGAGCAAATCATTCTTTCCGCCTCTAAAGACAACATTGAAGAGCAACCTACAAATTACTGAATTACAACCAGGTACTCGGAAATCATAATCTAAAAATATCCATTAAAAGAGTAATTCTAAGGAAAGGTTTCCAATAAGATAAAAAGTAGTCGTAAAATGAAACAAAGAAGAAGTTAAAAACTTAATTATCTGGGATGATGGATTCACTATGAAAAATAAAGTGAAAAAAACTTAAGTTTCAACACTTATACATAATTAGGCAACGAACACTAACAAATAAAAGAATACATAGAATTATCCGATTTTTACAATGTGCTGATAGTCCTTTTCAATTTATACGGTTGTGAAAATAGAATTCTTAGCAGACAATCTAAAAGGGGATTATAAACATCCGAGATTTAATTTCTTAGACATATAACAGGATATACATTAAAAAGATCCTGCACTCAAAACTGAAGTTCGGGAAGAATTGAACATATATAAACTAGAGGAGAAAATACACAATGTCAAATGGCAGTGGTTTCAATACACGAAAAGAATGGAGGATAACAGAATTAGAAAAGAAGCATTCAAACACAAACCAGAAGGACGGCGTTCAATAGGGTGACTCGTAGCCAAGGGGAGCCCCTTATGTGGAAATGGGCTTCACAGCCTAACTTTGAAGAGGAAGAATTTGTCTTTTAACACAATCTTACGCCTTGCATGGATTGTTCCTCTGAAAGCCATTACTTTTGTTTCTGTTTCCGAAATGTTCTTATTGTATATCATTCAGTCTACACACAGCTATTTATTTGTAAATCTCCCTTTGATGTACCAAGAATTACTTCAACGCTATTCTAAATCAAATCACTTATTTAAAAACTATATATATATATATATAAATTGTTACATGCTGGGGTGAAGGCCAAAGGGCTACCTGAAAATGATTAATTTAGATCACCCTAACACTCACATGGGGGCACAACTCACTAGCAGCTAGAAATCCGGTATTAAGGGAAAGACTTGGGTTTTATATTACACAAAAACATTACATAACACACATTACCTGGGATTTATTCACAAAAACGTATGGCTTCTCTACGTAGTTAACGAAGGAAGCAGGATGAAGGGAGATGCCACGGACCGTAGGCTGGCCACTCACGACTGGTTCCAATGACCACTTACTCTCGAGTGACACTAACTTGCCCCCACAAACCCTGTGTATCTAAAGCCAGACAGGGCTGACTTTACACCAGACAATTTCAAACAGATCCTTCCCTTTGGCGTAGTCCGCGCCAAAAGTAGAGACCGATAAGCCGAAATATAACTAAAGAGATCCAATAATACTACATCTGTGGCAACAATATTGCTCAACAGTGTGTCTGGTAATGACAATAAAATTAATATGCCAAAATATATACATATACATAATTTAAAGCTGTACCTGAAATTACGCAATAATCTTGAAAGTCTCGTCTAAGAGTAGCGTTACTTTGTCAGTTGCCCAAATATTTGCAAACATCTTTTAACAACTATCATTTTCAATGCTTCCGGTATCTTTTTAATTTGAAAGTGCTCTGATAAGTCTGCAATAAACTGCACTGGATTGGATTTTTCACTAAATTTTGGAAGTGGCAAATCACTTAAGATATAATTATAGTTTGAATGTCCCTTATTCTCATATTTAAATTCTCTAACGCTACTTGTGCACTCTGAGTTTCGGCGTGGGCTATGGATGAACCCGCCGCGTCACTCACATTATTAGTTATACTTGAGGAAATACCTCTATCATTATTCTGTGCACCAAATACATTGACATCACATATATTGATCCTTGAATTCAATTCTAACCTATTTACAGTACCTTGCAAATTTTCTATTGTCTGTTCCAATTTTCTATTGTTTTCATTTTGAACAGCTTGGTACTTGTTAATTTCAGAAGTTCTTTTTGATTATTTATAGACAAAACTTTAAGTTCTTCGGACAACTTATTTCTTTATGTTTCCGACTCCTTCTGAATTTCAGATATCTCCCCTCTGAAATTAACTTGCGCCTGAATTAAATCTGCATTCGTAACCTCCATCATCTCTCTTAGCTCACTTGAAATGCTGTACATTTTAATCAACATGTTCAATTTTAGTATTAACCTCACTTTTTTTGATTAGATATTTCCCTGCTCATGTCTGGCATTTTCTTTGATAATTTTCAAATCTCACTTGCTATTATTTCCCGATTTTCATTTCTGATTCTTATCATACTACTATCTAATTCCATAATTTTTTTTTCAATTTCTTCCCTGTTTTGATCTAATTTTTGTTCCAATTTCTCATTATCTGTGTTAGTTTTTGTTCTAAGCTCCTACAACTATCTTCCCTTAATTCCCTATTACTCTTTTCCATATCTTCTCTGTTTTGATCTATTTTTTTCTAAATTCTCATTACTCTTTTCCATATTCTGAGTTAGTTTTTGTTCTAATTTCTCATTACTCTTACCAATATCTTCCCTTAATTAATTTGTAATACTCTTATTTAATGTTTCACCAAAATTTATCAATATTTCCATTATCATACCAGTATCAAAATTAGCATTCCCTGCTGCACTTACATCCCTTTGTGAACCATTATTTCCACCCGTTACAATTACTTCATCACTGTTTGGTACAATACTCTGACCAACAGGTCTAGTATATCTATCTCTATCGTCGGCTACCTGCCCTGAAATGTTTACAACAATCCCAGATGTTTGAGTTGACTGACCTGCTATTTTATTCTGACTTTCTTAACTAATATTTCCCCCCTCAAATCCTATATTGTTTGAGCTATTTTCCGTAACCTGCATTGAATTGTAGCCAATTGTTACATTATCCCCTTCCATAATTATTTCTTCAGTATTATTAGTGGACATTATTTTCTTAATCCTACCAATTCTCAACAACATTTAATCTTTCACAATTTTTTTGGTTTGTTTTATGATACACATCAAATTTACAATTTTCTAACCTTTATGATGTTATCTGGTGAGTGATGACCTTGTTTTGATGTCAAGCTTCGTGCCCCTCTCTCATAGATGTATATGTCACCTCTTCGTCGTAGTATGATGGATCCTCGTCGTCTTGCTGTCTTGGTGGCGAATTCCACTGTTATCTTCTGTTCTCGTAGTCGCTGATGTCCTCTCATCCGCGTCGTCGGTCGTTCTGGTGGTTGTTTCTGGGATCTGCGTCTTGTAGTTAATTACGCTGCTCCATTCGCTCCACATTGTTTTACTATTTTGAAATTTTGGTTCTTTGTCCTCCGGCTAGCTATTATTACTCAGTCGAGCAAATATCTCTGAGCAGGGCGTGTAAACGGAAAGGAGTTGTCACTAAAAGGTAACACTGATAAAATAATTTATTTTCACACCTTCATTGCCGTCACACTTAATTAATAGTTCATATCCTTATTCTTTATACACGCCTAACTGAAACTGTTATATTTCCGAATGTAATTACTATAGTAATAGTTGTCGCGTACTTCAGATTTTGTAACTAACTTTACTACCCGAGAGATTCTGTAGAATTGCGTAATGTGTACCTCGCGAGAGATTGCTGACAGCTGCGTAATGTGTACCTCGTGAATGTTTCCTTAGTACTGCGCGATACTTGCTTTTGGCTCAAGAATTTATACTCCCTCACCCCAATATGCCTAAACATTATAACAGAGCTGCTATTGGTTAATAAAGCGCGCCAACATTAGCGTCTGTTTTATAAGCCAATCATAACTAATAAAACATATCCTCTAGGGAAGATATTCCCTCCATTTCTAAAGAAAGGCACGCTACCCTGACGTCATTTGTTTGTCTCTTCTAAGTGATACATAACTCACCCCACCGCTTCATTGTTACCCACTCCTATTGTCAGTTTCAGTGAGACCGTGTAAACTTATTTCCTAACAATGCTTATAGCTAACAAACATCTAAAATCATTGTCATACAATAATGTTAATTTACACTACAATCTCTCTGGTATTCGGTGTTTTGATATAAAATACTGCCTCAAGCTATGCAGCTTTTATCTTCACATGGTTATCGTCACTCAGCATGCATTCAGCACTGAAAAGCCTGAATAAAGAAAGAAAGAAAGAAAGAATGAAAGAAAGAAAGAAAGAAAGAAAGCAATCCTTCCTTCCTCACAGCGCTTATCCCATATATAAACAGTTTACTATGAAAATAAAAGCCACGCTGTGAAAATAAATGTATTAATGTTCAGTTCGCTTTCAAAGTAATACTGTGTTATTTTATTATTAAAGTAACCGGGCATATTTATGTCATGTTTTAGCTCCAGCTGAAATATTGTTAATGTATAAATGAAATTATTACACTTCTATTTTCCGCTTTATTTATGATACTATGTGTAAACATACTCGTCGAACCTAGGACTAGTAATTTTTCCATTAACAAATGTGAAGTAATTCATGCTCATGGCAGGAAAATTTTATTTAAAGTATACAATGTTTTTAAAAAACTCTCCAATCCAAAATGCTCCATGGGTTAATACCGTCAAGGTAAGATTTTAATAATTTAAGGATATTTAAAGTCACTCCCCTTACACCCCTACTACGTTTGGCTACAGTGCTCTACGCGACCATTGGCCAGAGTTCATATATCTTTAACTTTTGCACTTACTTTAGTAGTTTTTTTCCCACCTGTCTGTGTAGCTTTTTTCTTGCAGACAAGGAATCTGAACTCGGGTCCTCTAGAATCAAAAGAAGAAACTGGCAATCTGTTAAGTTAATCACTAGCTTATTCTTGCGTTGCAAACCGTCATCAAGCTGATGGCAGTAGGTGGTTTCTGAAACCAGGTAACCAACCGAGCTGGTACTGTATAGTTGCCACGCCAGAATTAATTAAACTGTAACCCAAGTAAAAGGGTGTGGGGATGCAGTATCGGTAAAGTGACTAGCTAATAAAGTGGCTGCCCCTCAAAGGGTATCGTAATTGCCCTTTCATTATACGGGTCATTCTGTCATGCGTGAAGAATGTCGAGGACGAAAAGAAAACGCTCATAATTAGTTTTGGTAAATTCCATTAATACACACTTAAGCTATAAAACGGAAATACTTGTGATAGTATCAACAATGTGACGTTAACAATTATACGAAATTTACTCCCATTATCACTGATTTTCTTAGCTACTGAATAAATTAGAACTTCTTTAGCCATTTTCCATGGTGTCAATATTCTAGGCTAAGTAAAAATCGGTTTGGTATTTAAATACTAATCATATTACATACTCTTAAGTGCAAAACAATCCCCCTTGTAGGAACAGAACGCTTTAGGTTGGTCATGAAATGTACCGCTCCGCCCTCTCGAAGCGTCACCTTTCTACCTCCACTCTTGCTTAATTCCAGCCACTAGTTACCGGTAAGTTACTTTCATCATATCAAAACATGAGTGGGACATCAATGAACTTATTGGCCGTGTGCACCATTCTGGATCAAGATTTTACCGTAGTAAAATATGGACTTTACCGCGGTGAACGGCGTTTGTGGTGCATCGATGCCGGTAAAAGTTTATCGAGGATTTTACCGCGGTTAAATCTGATCGGCCGGTTTTCGCCGTTCTTTTTCAACTTTACTTGTGCTGAAATCTTAAAATGGCGGAACGGTATAGGTTAGAATTCCCAACGAATAGGTACACACCATTTTCGCCAATGAATACATCCTGATAGTTAATTTAATGGAATTTGTAATCTTTAATGCTAAATGCCTTTTATTCTGTTTCATTTTTACTTTCTCTACTACGTATAGTAAGTAGGGGATGTATTGTATTCCACCCAAAAATTCGATACCGATATTTCACCGGAAATACATGTTTTGAGACCCCCTGAATCCAAAAAAAGCATTTTTGGAAACATGTCCGTGTGTGTGTCTGTGTGTCTGTGAACAGTATAACTCAGAAAGGAACAGTCGGATAAACACCAAACTTGGTATTTAGGTTCAGTATCCTTCAGAGATGCGACACATAGGTTTTCATGAAAATCCCCCACCCCAGATTACCCTTTACATGGAAATGTTTTCGAACGTTATAATTTTCTGAAAATGGCTCTAACGATATTGATTAAAATATCATATGTTTAAGATATTTTCATGACGAATAAAAATATATATCTTGAATTTTCTGGGAATGTCTCCAAAATTATGCTTGATTGTGAACGACTTTTGCATAACTGGTAAACCATAAGAGATAGACAAAATGTTACTACACAAAAAATGTAGATCGCGTTAAAATACACAATTTATGTCATATACATTTTTTTTGATTGAGTGAACCATTTTCGAGATATTGCTTGTTATTCCCTTAAATTTTCCGATACTTCTTCTCAAATGGGAATTCATTATTCTTTTTTTTTTGTCTTGGACATACAAAGAGAATGGAATGCGCCACATAACAACCAGCTCTTAAAAGATTTGACTATCGCTTAAAGCCTACCATATACCCCTTGCACCTACAAGAAAATTAGCAATAAGATTAACATCTCGATATCTCGATTAACATGAAGCATATGGAGAATAAGCGTTTGTAAAAATAGTTTGTACAAGAGTAGAGAAAGTCATGTGAGGTAACACATCACATTTTTTAATTAGGATGCTCACAGGCGTGCGCACGCAGACACACACAATCGTGCACCATTTTCTGGAGATGCTGCCTTCGTTCAAGAGGTTTCAAAACATACATTTGTCGGTGGAATATTGACATTGAATTTTTGGGTGGAATGCCCTGCTTACTGTGCATAGTAGGGAAAGTGAAATAAAAAAAATAAAAAATAATAAACAAAAAGCACTAGAGGAATGAGCCTTTTTTTCTTCTCCCGAATGTACCAACGATCCAAGCTGTGTGCATATTTCATTGCACTCGTATTATTCACATTTGATATTTAACGCCAGATTACAGTATTGCACGCCACTGAGGGGTGAATTTCTAGCGATCTTCACACTGACCCCGAACATCTGTTGCCGACATTAGTCATGACGATATTAATGGGCACTTGGAAAAAAAGTTAAAAAAAAAAAATACACGCATACAAAAACAACGAAGTATATGTCGTTTTCTATCTGGTGCTTTGTAATGGAAAATCAATGCTGGCGACAGCAGACTGAAGTTGCAACGCAATTTTTATTTTTTTATAGCAAATTCATCGGTACTAGAAGCGAAGTGGCCTCGTTTAGCCTTTTGCTGCCGCAGTGAAAAATGTGGTGCATGCGTGCGAGAGAAAATGTTTTAGTTTTTGCTCTTGTAGAAAAGTCTGTTACATTCGTGTAATTCTAGCGAGTTTTCCAATGCTATAAACAAACTGTAGATTTCTGTGATGACACACAAGAAGGTCAAGAAGATGCGTTTTTTAAGTAAGAATCGATGGTTTTTTAAACATTAACAGTACAATATTTTCGAAATACTTTATTACCATTCATTACCTTATACCTTACGCTAGTTCTTTATATGTTCATCGCTGTTATTCAGTACTTTTCATAAACGGAAACCTGTTTTTGCATGCCCTCGTCAAAGAATGATGATGCCTGAGGTGAAAGGCAAGGCTGCATTTCTTGTTTCACATCATTATCATGTGAAGTTGTATATATTTGTAGTTAGTTGGAAGATACTTCATGTTTATCTGCACCACGTATGGAAGCCAATTTGTCGCGGTCACTTCGTATTATCTATTGCTGGGCGCCTGTTATTATATTAATAGTTTGAATTTTGGGTTATTTGTCCTCCGGCTAGCTATTATTTCTCGGTCAAGCAAATCTCTTGAACAGTGTGTGTAAACGGAAAGGATTTGTTACTCACAGATAACACTGATAAAGGAATTTGTTTTTACACTTTTATTACCGTCACAATTAAGTTCACATATTGACTCGTGATACACGCCAAACTGAAACTGTTATGTTTTCTAATATCACTGTAACCACTTATTTACTTCACATTATTAATTCGCGTGTTTCACATTTATAACTAACTTTACGCGAGAGATTCTGTAGAATTGCGTAACGTGTACTTTATGTATGCTTCCGTTGAACTACGCGACGTGTAACTCACGAATACTTATGTTGAACTGATGAACGTATTACACGCGAATGCTTCTGTTGGATTGACGAAATCTGCCTCTGACTTTAGCTTTTTATATTCCCACACCCCGATATGCCTAAAGATTATAACCGAGCTGCTATTGGTTAATAAAACGCGCCAACATTAGCGTCTATTTTTATATCCAATCAAAATTACGAAAACATATGCTCTAAGGAAAATATTCCCGCCATTTCTAAGAAAAGCGCGCCAATCTGACGTCATTTGTTTGTCTCTTCTAATTAATATTCAACTCACCCCCTCGCACATTGTTATCCGCTCCTATTGTCAGTTTCAGTGAGGCCGTGTAAACTTATTTCCTAACAATGCTTATAATTAACAAACATCTCAAATCAATGTCATACAATAATGCTTATTTACAATCACTCTGGCATTTACATTATTGTGATACAAATTACTGCCACCAAGGAATTTCTTCACATGAAGAAACATGTAAATCGCTTGGTGCCAAATCCGGACTGTTGTAAAACAAGAAGTGCGGTTATGTACCGTTAAATTGGTATAGTGTAAGAATAGAACCGTTGAGTTATCCTTGCCCCTATTTCTGTTTAGCGTTCTTTCCCCTCAGTAGAAGCTTCTTCGTTCGTTAATGGAGAATCCACCAGGCAAGAAATCTTATTATTACTCTTTATTTTACGTCCCTATAAATTCAGGGTCATGGGATAACTCTTAGGTCGAGAAGTGGCGGACAATTCTAGGTCTCATCCCTGTAACCAGCCGCTTAGTCGTGTCCACAGAGACCCTAGCACATAGCAGTCGGATCTTCTGCTTCATGCTGTGCAGATGGCATTAGGATGCCGTCCAGTCTACCTGCTTTTATTGTGTGTGGATAGATGGCACAGCATTTGCTATTACCACCCATTTTTAATTTTTGCTAGTGTTTAAATTTAAGGTGGAATTTGGGTCGTGGTATTAAATACATAATCCACTGTTTGCTTTTGCGGCTGAGGGGAAACCACGAAAGAAACCTGTCATATTGGTCGGCCCGCGGGATTTGAACCCTGCATTCGGGCACAGACGCTACCGCCTGAACCTCCCGCTTGGTTATTATTACATTACATGAAATCCACATACATAAAACCTTTTCTTTCCTCCTCCGCCGCTATTTCTCTTTTTTCATATGCAATAATAATCTTGTGTGTTGTACATACAATAATTTATTTTATGTCTACATAGTCATTGTTTATATCAGGTATTTCAATAATTGATTCACCATAATTTATTTGTTTGAAAACAAATAGCGCCTCTGTGTGTGTGTGTGCATGTGTGTATGCGTAGGGCAAACTCTAAAATCCCTTAATTCTAACCTGATGTTACATTCACATGACATTCTCTACTAAATGACTGCAGAACTGAAAGAATCTGATGTGTTATACTCACGTGACTTTTTCTACTCTTGTAGAAACTATTTTTACAAACTCCTATTCTCCATCAATTTCATATTAATCGAGATAAACATTTGCAGAAACGATTTTTGACATGCAAAGAGAATGGCATTTTGCACATAGCGACCAGTTGTATAAAAATATTTGACTATCGCTTAAGGCCTACTATGTTCCCCTTGTTTTGTATTTGCAAGGGCAATATAGAAATACAGTAGCCTTTAAGCATAGACATATCTCTTAATAGCTGGTTGTTATGTGCAGCACCATTCTCTTTGCCACAGATTAATACTCTTTGCACATCCAAGACAAAAAAAATGAATAACGAATTCCCATTTGAGAAAATAAGTATTGAAAAATTTAAGGGAATAATAATAAATATCTCGAAAATGGTTCACTCAACAAAAAAATGTATATGACATAAATTGTGTATTCTAACGCGATCTACATTTTTTGTGCAGTAAAATTTTCTCTATCTCATATGGTTTACCAGTTATGCAAAAGTCGTTCACAATGAAGAATACTTTGGAGACATTCCCAGAAAATTCAAGATATGCATTTTATTTGTCATAAAAATATCTTAAACATATGATATTTTAATCAAAATCGTTAGAGCCATTTTTGGGAAAATTAAAATTTTCGAAAAATGTTCCATGTAAAGGATAATATGGGGTGGGGAATTTTCTTGAAAACCTTCGTGTCGCATCTCTGAAAGATACTGAACCTAAATACCAATTTTGGTGTAAATCCAACTATTCGTTTCTGAGTTATACTGTTCACAGACACACACACGGACATGTTTCCAAAATTGTTTTTTATGGATTTCCGGTGAAATCACATAATCGAATTTTTGGGTGGAATGCAATGTTTCTCCTACTTACTATACGTGGTAGAGAAAGTAAAAATGACAAAAGCATTGAGCTATTAATATTAATAACGACTATTTAGGAAATGGCTGGTGCCACCAAAATTATTTGGAATAAATTGAATGGTTTTAAAAGGCCAATATTATTTGTGCAGTAAGCTTTTTCCTGTTGCTTATGGTTTACATACTGTTTCTATGATATCGCCAGAAACAACCGGATACGACAGCACTGTGCTAATCGCACATCTTTTTGAACTTTAAATGATTCCATTAGATCACGGTAGATGGCATCATGTTTCTTGTTAATTTGGTTTTTACCCGCTCGTTGCGCGTCGGTGTCTTTGTTAGCTTGGGTTACTTTTGGCTTTGCAATGGGTAGAGCGTTCTTACTTTGCCTACGACACAAACACATCTTGAACTATGAGTTGTCGAATGAGTTGAAACTTTGCATTTCCTTAGAGGGTTTCTAACCGGAATTTTCACAGGCTCGCCCATTGTGATTTATTCTGCTACCTGCCATCTTGTATTTAATGGAGTCAGAGTCCTGATTTATGCTTTTTCTAAGTTTAATTCCTTTTATAAGCGTATTCTGGTCATGTGGATTAATGTACGCAATTTCTAAATAACACTAACCATTTTACATAATTTGTTATTTTTCTCAGAGTTTTTCTTAATGCTTTTAAATAACTGTTTTGCCCATAGAATTTATATAATTCTTAAAGGGTTGTCATTTTCCAAAATTTTTAAGCCTTCCCAGAGTTTATTAAATTGTTAGTTCTAGCTTCAATGGTTAATTTTTTATGTGTGTAAAGCTTTTTTCAGGCTTGGTTTTATTAATTATTCGTTTACCGCCTCACGGACTGCGCGGGAAGGTTCAGGCGGTTTCGTATATGACCCGCATTTGAGAAGTCCCTGGAACGATCCCCGGTAACCACCCACGCTGACCCATGATTTTTTCGTGGTTTCCCCGAGTCGCCAGGCGAATGCTGGGGACCTTCTCCTTCCTCTCATTTCCTGTATCCATTATCTTCGTTGTCATCTGTTTCAGGGTTGTAGGACCAGGCGACGGCGTTTGGCGGGTTGCGGCTGGGCGGTGGCTTAAGCTCTGTAAAGGTTTCTTCCTAGTGTCGCTGCGGTACTGCTCAGTTAGGTCTATCATCAGCGTCGGGCTCTGCTCCGGGGGTCACTAGAGGTTGGTGGCTTGTGGACAGGTACCGGGTGGCGTCGGAAACGTGGGACTCCGTCCACGCTTTTCCCCTCGGTATCCGGATCTGGTTACACTTCGAGTCTCTTCCCTCATACCTTCCTGTCAGGGGTCACGTTGGAAGCACAATGGGCTGACTGGCCTGCGTGCGGTGCTCTGCCCGGTTCCGGGGGCCCTTCTGTGATATGTACTGTTTACCTTTATCGCCTCAGGGGACATATGAATGTCGGGTTTATTGATTGTAGGCTAGCGTGAGGTGAACAGTTGTGAATATACAAAGCTCTGTAATCCCAACATAAGTTATGTGGTCGTATTCTGACTTTCCATTCATTAATCTTAGGTAATATTGTGCTATGTCTTTCAACTACATGAGAACTGTTAATTTCATAATTAGGGCTGTATCCATTAAGATATGGTATTTGTGAAAGTCTTAGCCAAATAAACCCAGAACATACACTATGTTATCAAAAGTATCCGGACACCCAAAGAACATACGTTTTTCATCTTAGGTGCATTGTGCTGCCACCTACTGCCTGGTACTCATTATTCGTGACCTCAGTAGTCATTAGACATCGTGAAACATCAGAATGGGACGCCCCGTGGAAGTCGCGGACTTCGAACGTGGTCAGGTGATTGGGTGTGACTTATGTCAGAAGTCTGTACGCGAGATAAACATCCCTAGGTCCACTGCTTCTGATGTGATAGTAAAGTGGAAACGTGAAGGGACATGTACGGCACAAAAGCGTACAGGCCGACCTCGTCTGTTGACTGACAGAGGCCGCCGACATTTGAAGAGGGCCGTAAAGAGTAATAGGCAGACATCTATCCAGACCATCACACAGGAATTCCAAACTGCATTAGGATCCACTCCAAGTACTATTACAGTTAGGCGTGATGTGAAAAACCTTGGATTCCATGGTCGAGCGGCAAATCAAAAGCCACATATCACGCAGGAAAATGCCAAACGACGCCTTGCTTGGTATAAGAAGCGTCAACATTACACGATTGAACAAGGGCAAAACGTTGTGTGGAGTGACTAATCATGGTACACAATATGGCGACCCGATGGTAGGGTGCGGGTATGGCGAATGCCCGGTGAACGTCATCTGCCAGCGTGTGTAGTGCCAAAACTGAAATTCGGAGGTGGTGGTGTTATTGTTTGGTCGTGTTTTTTCTGGAGGGGGCTCGCACCCCTTGTTGCTTTTGCGTGGCATGATCACAGCGCAGACCTACGTTGATATTCTAAGCACCTTCTTGCTTCCCACTGTTGAAGAGCATTTCGGGGATGGCAATTGCATCTTTCAACACGATCGAGCACCTGTTCATACTGCACGGGCTGTGGCGGAGTGTTTACACGACAATAACTTCCCTGTAATCGTTGTCCACTCAATTTATTCTTGATGTTCGGGAACAAAAAGAAGTCATTGGGTGCCAAATCACGACTGTTGGCGGATGACCCATCAATTCGAGTTTTTGAGCCTTCAAATACTCTATTGTTAGACGAGATGTGTGTGCGCTCGCATTGTCTTGATGAAGAACGATCCTACGGTTCTTGTTGGTTTTCCTTACTTCATCGAAGACTTCCGGCAAACAAATGGTTGTGTACCATTCGGCATTTACCGTTTTACGTTCCTCTAAAGGCACTGTTGCCACAAGACCAGTTTTGCTGAAAAAGCAGGCGACCATTTGCTTCGAAGTGCTTCGGGTGCGAACAACTTTTGTTGGATTTGCTTCATCTTGAAACACCCATACAGTCAACTGCCGTTTACGTTCCGGCTCGTACGCATAGATCCATGATTCGTCACCTGTTACACTCTTATACACGTCTTTTGAGACACCGTCATTGTATTTCTTATTTTTGTACACCAATCGACACGAGCATATTTTTAAGATTGCATCTCGTCTCCAACGAGATCAAACCTTTTTTACGGCTAAATAATCATGCAATATTTTATATATGCTGGTGGAACTAATGCCTAGGGATGCCTTAATCTCACAATATGTCGCATGACGATCTTTCATTTTTAGTTTTTGCACAGCATCAGTTTTCTGGCACAACTGATTTTGGACCACCTTCACGAACTTCATCATTGAGCGAACGGCGGCCACGATTAAATTCGCTATACCAGCGTTTCTCAGTGGCAAAACATGGAGCTTCGTCGCCAAATGTGGAAGTGAGTTGATCAATGCACTCTTGTCTTGATAATCCACGTCGAAATTCGTAATAAATCTTTCCACGAACATTTTCACGAGTTAATTCCATACTTTTGTTGACACAAAATTTTCAAGTTAATGTAAACAAAACAAATGACGCTCTATTGACAAACTGTTTAAAGTAGATTATGTCAAAAATGTCAAACTTTCCTTTGGATACGTCAGATAGCATCTACAACATTCAGAGTTGCCAAGGCTAAAATATAAATATTGCCCCTCGTAGGGTAGAGAAAGTCAGTGTATGTAACACATCAGATTTTTCTTACTTATGTAGTACACGCACACGCACTCATACAAGCCCACAAAAATTTGTTTTCCTAAAAACGTTTTTTTTTTATTCTTAAGCTTTTGTACACGATCAAATTTTTGTCATATTCAATACTTTACAAGATTTCCCAACAGTTGTCATAATTTCACAACTTTTCTTGACAAATTGCTTCCAATACTCTTACAGTCTGGAAGTCTTGAAAGCAAATAAAGGCGTGACCTAAACGATTAAAGATTTGACAATGATGTGTTGGCTTTGTCCACTGAAATGCGATTATTTACAGCGCGTCACGAAATTTGTAACGTGACTGAAAGCGAAAAGCAAACAAAAATGGCTACTTGGGCAAGAGTTGTCATACGCGAGGTGATTGTTATACGAAAACTAGCCATTTCTGTACGTCGTGGGCCTCGTTGATTACCATAAGGCGAAAGCTAAGAAGAAATGTCGGGCAGATTTCCGAAATGTACAACGTTGCATTGATGCAGTGTTATATAGTGTAGTTAATCTAACAACTCGTATTATTTCTATTGTATTCTTTAATCTTAATCTGATTTCATGGGCTGCACTACGTGAAAGTGCAATGTAACATTATGTAGAGAGCAATATTTCTTTGCAAATTATCATATAGCGACGCTAATAATAATTTTCTTTGTGCTGATAAATTATCAATGTGTTCTATGGAGGTGTGTGGCAAAGAGAGAACGTGTAAATAGACATTTATGACTTTGTTATGTCTTACCAGTTCTTGTCAAGTCTTGTCCACACTTTTCAAATACTGAAAAGAATTTGACAACTTTTCTTGTAAACCCTTGAATTGCAAAAATGTTGTGATCGTATACAAGAGGCTCAAAGGCTTCAAAATCTTGTACCTACCTCCAGTGAAACTTCCTTATCGAATTATGATTGGAATACAATAAGTATTTTGTATAAACATCTCCCATACATTGAATTGGCTATGAAGGGGACTTGGCACGATTTGTATAGGTGATTTTGTAGCTACGCTGCTTAAGGGGGAAGGATGAGGCGAGAGGAGACACCGGGCGGCCGCAACCGGAATAACGGCACAGGAATGGCAGGGTCCCTAAGTTACCAGATAGAGATTCGCCGACAGACGGACAGGCAGACCACACCCCGCACAGAGGGGGTCCGACGCCTCTCAAGGGAGTTCGGATGGCCCCGGCAGCCAGCCGAAAGCCGATGGACGGAGAGAGTCACTAAGAACATCGTTTTGCCCTGCCACACTGCACCGAAACACCAAAACCGACACTCCAACCCTGAAAGAACCAACCAACCCTGAAAGATGAAGTGAAATGAGGATGGAGATGAAATGGATGGACAGGAAATTTGGGGGTTGTATGAATCCTTCCCAGAATTCGCCTGGCGACCCGAGAAAACCCCCGAAAAAGCCCATGGGTCAGGAAGGTCGGCCACGGAAATCGAACTCACGATCTAGCGAATGCGGGCATAGGCGGAACCGCCTGAACCATCCCTCTTGGTCTCCCAAGTATGAGTGCAACAGGAAGTTCTGTTAGACATGAATTTTTATAGCTTGCATCTCTGCATATATGCACGGAATCGAAATAGGGCTCGGCAGATAAATAAGCCATAGAAAAAAATACAGGACTATCCTTATTTTCTGTAAACATAGAATTGTCCACCTCTTCATGTCGGTATTACCTACGTATGTATCTAGCGTAAGGTGGGCACCGAACCCATGACAGCTGGTAAGGTTCTCAAGTGTGGGATAACATTTGTGCTGCA
This sequence comes from Deroplatys truncata, assembly GCA_030765065.1. Lineage (NCBI taxonomy): Eukaryota > Metazoa > Arthropoda > Insecta > Mantodea > Mantidae > Deroplatys > Deroplatys truncata. The sequence goes on from CM060980.1 coordinate 166,313,803, forward strand.
GGTCCATTTCTGATGAACGTAGCTTTTGCAATTGTTGTGTAAATTTATGCGCGGAGGTAAGAGTAAATATGGGTCAGGCTAGGACCCATAATATATGAAGAGGAAAGGGAGAGCAGACACCCCCTGCGGCGAGCTGCACAAACACGGCATATCACATACCTACCCCAGCTATACCGCTGTGTGCCTCTTGGCAACAATCCAGACCTACTCTGCCCTTGCGCGGATATTAATTGCATTCATATGCAATATTTGACGAAAGCTGAAAGAAGCAATCGCACGCAAGGGCGAGGGCCAAAACCCAACCTTACCTAGGCATTCATTAGGGTCGCTTTATTGGTCACCATAAATTAGGGCTGAGCTGGATACTTCACAAAGGGCCAAATTTCATTAGAAAGGCGAAGGGGTATCACAGTGGTTATTAATAATTGAAATAAGATCACAGCGTTGCAGTTTGTGCCTCGTATTCTGGTATTTATTAGGTATTTCAGGAAACTCCCAAAAAATCCGATTTCATACATTTAAATGATTTTCTCCACCAAATATAGTTTATTGTTTTCTCTAACACTACATAGTAGGTAAAGATGGTATTGCATTTCAACAAAACTTCGATACCTTTGCAATGGAAATAGAAGTTTTGACGCCATCTGAATCTGTTATAGCATGCTTAGAAAAAGGTCCATGTGTGTGTGTGTGTGTGTGTGTGTGTGTGTGTGTGTGTGTGTGAGAGAGAGAGAGTAAACACAATAACTCAAAAAAGAACAGTTCAATAAATAGTAAACCTGGTATTTAAGTTTAGTATCTTCCAAAGATGCAACACAACAATATTTTTAAACGCTCTGAAGTGTTACACTCACATGATCTTATCTACTCTTGTACAAACTAGTTTTACAGACGCTTATTCTCCATCTACTTAATGTTAATCGAGGAAAACGTTTTCAGAAACTATGTTATTGCTAATTTTCGTGTAGGTGCAAGGGGGATAAGGCAGGCCTTAAGTGATAGTCAAATGTATTCTGAGCTGGTTGCTATGTGGAGCATTACATTCTCTATGCATGTCCAACACCTACAAAAAGGAATAACGAATTCCCATTTGAGAAAACGTTTTTTGCGTAATAAACCTCTATCTCTTGTTGTAAACCAGCTATGCAAACGCGATTCGGAATGAAGACTTTTCGAGAGTTCCCAGAAAATTGAAGGTACACATTTCATTTTCCATGAAAAATGTTTTAAATAAATGATATTTTAATCAAAAATCGTTAGCGCCATTTTTGAGAAAATAAAAATATTCGAAAAATGTTCCATGTAAAGGGTAGTCTGGAGTAGGGGAATTTTCTTGAAACTTTTTCTCTGCTATACTTCCGCTACTTACTATAACGAGGTACTTCAGAAGCTATTATGCTTTTTACTTTGTCTATTACGTATATAAATAGGAGAAGTATTGCATTTCATCCAAAAATTGGATACCAATATTTCACCGAAAATGCATCTTTTGAAGCTCCCTGAATCCAAAAGAAAGCACTTTTATGAAAATATCCGTATGTGCGTCTGTGAACAGCATAATGCAAAGACAAAAAGTCGAATAAATATCAAACTTGGTATTTAGGTTGAGTATCTTTCAAAGATACGACACGAAGACTTCCAAGAAAATTCACCCACCCCAGACTGCACTTTGCATAAAAGATTTTTCGTAAACTTTGATTTTCTCAAAAATGGCTCTAACGATTTTGATTAAAATATATATTTAAGATATTTTCATGAGAAATAATGCATATCATGAATTTTCTGGGAATGTTCCCAGGAGTGCTCTTATTTCTGAATGGCTTTTGCATAACTGGTAAACCGCATAACGTAATAAAAAATTTTATACACCAAAAATATATAGCTCGTTAAAGCACAACTTATGTCATATAGATTTTGTTTTTTAGAGTAGACCATTTCCAAGATATTCCTTTTTATCCTTTTGAATTTTCAAATACTTACACTTTTTCTCAAATGGGAATTCCTTTTTTTTAATATCCTGGACATTGAGGCAGTAGTTTTAACACTTAAATGATATCAGTCTAATAATGTCATATAAAATAAAATATCAGCCCGCCTTAAAAGTAATGTGCATGTAATAATATATAAAGTGTATATAACAGTCATTGTATTATGTTTATATTATTATGTACATGTATAATAATGTTATGTGAATATATTACGTAGTTTAACAATGTAGGAGCTGTGAGAATGGAAGCAAGCTGCCTTCCGTAGCAAACAGAATTACAAAGTAATAAGCCGAAAGTTGCTAACAATGAGGTAATCTTGAGGCAATAATAAATTAGAAAGTTTAAAAAGGCAAATAATAATTATTGGAACAATAATAATGCAATATTTAAAACAGTTTATAAATAGCCAATCAAAAACCAAAAACTTTAAGTTAAATAAAAGTATTCTATTAGAGTATACTTAGCCAATCAGAGACTTGAAATAGAGGAAATGTACAGATTCAGGCGGTAGACGCTACAAAAAAGCGTAACTAAGCAGTTCGGTATGGTACGGGTTCAATGTGAGACATGAAAATTCATTACGGCGAGAATAATATAAAATTTACCTGTTACAAGTGCAATTAACGTTAATCTTACAGCTCTATAGTGCGATATATCAGTGAGCGGTTATTTATTCGTGTGAAGGATTACTAAAGGGAGTGGAGTACAATTATAATTTGTGTAAGCCTTCATTCTTTAGTCGTACCAGTGCTGTTAAGAGATACGTGCTCTGTAAATTACTACTGACGCAGCCGAGGCATATATATATAAGTAAATAACATTAAAATAGTTATTACACATAAAGTAAACGCGAGGCGAAAGGCACTGGAAATTTTCTACCGTACGTGGGGTGAACATTCCTAGAATCAATCTCCCGAAAATTAGTGCCTAAACGTGGTGCAACCGCAACAACAATTAAACACCTCAACATGCAGAGAAAATGGAATGCTCCACATAGCAACCAGTTCTTAAAAGATTTGACTATCGCTTAAGATAGGTTTATGCGAATAATTTTCTGATTTAACATGAAGTAGATGGAGAATAGGCGTTCGTAAAAATAATTTAAACAAGAGTAGAAAAAGGCATGGAGTGGGACACATCAGATTTTTTTAGATCATTTACAGCATAGCGTAATATAAACGGTATGTGAATGCAACAAATCAGATTTTTTCAGCCAGTGTCCCTCCATCAAAGCGCAAGGAATGCAGTTACAACGTGGTTGTCACACATATTCCTTTGAGCGATGGGCGGCTACGAATTTAAATTCGCAATAACTCAAAGCCGGAACGTTGCCTGCAATGCCGCGCCATTTATTATCTCGCTATGCAGAGAACCTAGGTAGTCATTCATCGCCCTTAAGTCCTCGGGGATGGTAACATAATATTTCCTCTCGTATATGGGACATCTGCTATGGGGTTAGCCGCTGGGGGATCGTCACTCAGGTGGGGGAGGAGCCCTTAACCCCAAATTCCCACTCGAAACCAACTCCAATATTTGGTGTGCCGGATAAGACGCTGCATTAAGGTTATAACTTCACTTTGAATAAATTTATGCTAGAGGTAGAGTGCGGCGAATTCTTGAGGGAAACAATAACAGGAAAATAGCTAGAATGGAAAAAGGAAACGACGAGAATGTAACATATCTGGGTCAGAGATTATGTAACGGTGCTTAAAGGCAAGCACGGATTGCTTCTTTTATTAATATCGAACCAAATGTCAGAAACCAAGTAATGTTGTTCCAGTATTTCCGCTGACGTTTCATTTTAGGTTTCATAACATCAATACACAGGCTAAGATTCTTGAATATTTCATGGAAGTGTTTTAGGAAGCAAACAGATTGCTAGATTCACTAACAGCACACAATGATCACGTAATCTAATTTCTTACATTCACATGACCTTCTCCACCCTCTATCGTTTACTATTGGGTATATAAATTATTCTTACGAAGTTTATTTTTGTATCTATTTCGTTTTAATACAGAAAGACCTTTGCAGAGATAACTACATTACGCATTTCATTGATATACAAAGAGAACAGTGATAGTCAGATGTTTAAGAACTGGATGCTTATTCATTCATTCATTCATTATCTGTTTACCCTCTTCTTATATAGGACTTACACCCCCCCAGGACTTACAGGCGTGTGCTTGGGGTCAGAGGCCCGTCGAGGAGCAGATACTCATGGATCAGACAGAATATCCAGGATGGGTGATCAGCCCGATGCCTGGTATGGGATGAAGGAAGTAGATGAGACGAAATGATGGTGAAATGGATGAAAGGAAAGGTGATGATGGAGCAGTTGGTGGAATGAATGGCGGGGGAAACCGGAGAACCCGAAGAAAACCCGCCCAGATGCCGCTTCGTCCACCACAAATCCCACATGCAGGTCCCTGGGAGTGAACCCGAGCCGCCTCGGTGGGAGGTGAGCGGTCTAACCACTCGGCCACGGCGCCGACAACTGGATGCTTATGCTGGCCATAAATTTCCATACTGTTTCCATGCAATCACGAGAAACAACTGAAAATCGATGGGACAAAACTTCAACAAATCTAACCATTAATAATGGATATCTCGGAAATAGTTGATGCCACAAATAAATTTATTTGAAGTAAATTGTGTATTTTAAAGACATATACATTTTTTGTTTAGTACGTTTTGGTCTATTACATAACGTTAACCGGTTATATAAAATTATACAAAATTCCTTCCAAGTAAAGAGAATTTCTCAGGCTGTTTCCAGAAAATTCAAGATATATATTTTAATTTTTATGTAAATGTCTTAAATATATGTAACTCTTGTCAAAATAATTTGAGCTGTTTCTTAGAACATCAAATACTTCGAAAAAGTTCAATGTAAAGTGTAGTTTGGGGTGGGGAATTGTTCTTGAAAATCTTCGTGTTGCATCAAAATACCCAGCTTGATATTTATCCAACGCTTCCGTTTAGAGTTACAAACACACACACGCACACACACACATGAACGTTTTCTAAAAATGCTTTTCTTTTGGATTCAGGGGGCTTCAAAACATGCAATATCGGAACCGAAATTTTGAATGGAATTCAATACTTTCTCCACCTACTAGGCACGTGGTAGAGAAAGAAAAAAGTCTGGTATGTTACCTGTGCATGACTTTCTCTATTCACTCATATTCGGCGTTTACAAACTATTTCAAAGCTTATTCTTCTATCGACTGCAGGTTAATTAAGATAAAGTTTAGATAAATAGTTTCATTACATATTTGGTTGTAATGGGAATAGCGATAATCAAACGTTTAAAAACTGATCGCTATATACAGGCCGCTAAATTCCATATTCTTACTGTTGCAGTACGAAAAACAGCCGTATAGCGACAGTACTTTAACGAACCACAAAAAGAATGGAAACTTTCTAACCAGTAATAATGCACTGCCATTTGTGAAAATTGCAACACCAAGAAAGAATTTCCAGGATAACTCCAAACCTGGTGGAGGTGTAGAAGAGTGTGCCAGCAATAAGTGATTAGGTTTGCAGAGAGATGTGGTACACGTAGGCCGAGCAGAGCCCTCTCGTGTCGGTCCGACAAGGTCAGTGGTGTGTTCCGTGTAGTCAGTGCAGAGTTGACAAACAAGGTGCAAACAATAACTCAAGTGCCAGTATGCCTCGTCGACGACAAAGGGAGCCATATCGGCATGTGAGTGAGTTCGAATGGGGCAGAATGATCGGTCTCCGGAAAGCGGGTTTGTCATACCGTGATATTTCGGCTTGTACAGGGCATGTTGCTACGACAGTGATGAATGTGTGGAAGCAGTGGATATATGAAGGTCGTACGCAGCAAAGAGCGGGTACTGAACCACGGAACATGACCACAGCACGGGATGACCGTCATCTTGTCCACGTGGCCATAACGGACCGTACAGCTTCATCCACAATGTTGGCTCGACGCTAGAGCACTGCAACAGGTGTGAGCTTGTCTGCATCAACGGTTCGTTGCCGCTGCTGCAGGTGGACTGCTTGCATGCATGTCATTACGTTGGCTTCCATTGTACAGAAACCACAAGCTCCTCCGACTGCAATGGGCACGTGAACACCGTCACTGGGGCGCTGAGTGGCAAAATGTAGTCTTTACGGACGAGTCCCGCTTCAACGCGTTCCTACATTGAAGGCCGTATACGTGTCAGGCGGTACCGTGGTGAGCGCAACCTGGAGGGCTGCATTGTTGAGCGGCATAGCGGACAAACACCAGGTGTGGTGGTTTGGGGCGCCGTTGGTTACATAACCTATCTCGCCTCCTACGAATTGAGGACACTTTGAACAGCAAGCGATACCTAACGGTGGTTGTAGAGCCTGAGGTACTCCCCAATCGCAAAAATAGAATAACAATCTACCAATGTAAAAGTTAGCAAAAGTAGCTATAAGGTGGAAAGTAGGTGTGGCTATTACTACAGAATCGAATGTAAACATTGGAGTGTCTTTCATTTACTAACCTACCTACTTAAATCTACTTCTTACAATGTGGTTGTCGTAGATTCGATACCGCGAAGTTATAATCAGCGTTTAATATCTCCGTAAACGACGACGGGAGTGAGTAATTAATATGGATGAATTCAAGAGGAATACTTCACATAGAATACCAATATTCGGCTGACCCCATAGCGTAGTCGGTAGAGCACCTGCCTGTTGTGCTAGGGATCCCGGGTTCGCTTCCGGCTGGTAGTTTAGAATTTTTGTCTAGCCAAGGATATTCCTTATCCTCCCGAGAGTCTGGAAGTTTGAATGAGAGTGTGAATGTGTGTGACCTAATGATTAATAACCAAATAAATCCAAGGGCAAGAGTTAACGAGTTCACACCATTGCCAATAGGCAAATAAGTTCCAAAGGAAAGGCCACCGATAAGACCAATGCAGTTAAAGGCGGGGTATAAATGGAACTAAAAAATAATAATAACAATAATAATAATAATAATAATAATAATAATAATAATGATAATAATAATAATAATGCAATACATAACAAGTTTTTCAGAATCGCGGATACTAAGTAACACATGATGGATTTAAACGTTGCATACACACAAATACAGAAATACAGGATGCGAATATTATGCTATATATCGGAAATAATAGGGTTAAGAATCAATGTTAAAATATTGAGAATAACTTGAATGTAAAATCAACTTGTAACACAGCTGTGATTTTTGAACAGGCGAGCTAGCAAATAGTGACGCAAGTTCATTTGCGCATACACGCTAATGTGCACAGGGTTCAGGCTAAACCGCTCAGAATAGAAAGAGACAGAAATGGTATTCCAATTCCTGGAACTCGAAGGAATTGGCAAAATAGAAGGAGAAACATGTGTTTTAAAGTAAAATGAAGATAGTGGGTTATACCAAACAAGTCATCAGGACGCATGACTTCCAAAACTTGGCACATTCTCTTATAGCATGCTAGGTGACGCTACCTAAGAACCATCAGAGATAACTGTAAGAAATAAAGGTGCGAGTTCTGACGTCCTAAAAGAACAGATAAAAGCGGAGGGAGGCCCCGAGTTTTGTCACGCTTCATTCTTCTCCAATCTGCTCAGATACTGTTACACTTGCTACCAACGTAGCAGTCGTCGTATTCGCCAATGATGTGATTAAGTTGTGCAGTCAGGTGGAAGATTCTACGCGCGCAGTGTGAGTATGTGTTTGTGTGGAGGGTGGAAATATCGTGTGACGTATTAGATAGGTCCACGGAATAACTTCAATAGTAGTGGGAAGAGTTAAGATGTAAAGATTTATAGCATTCAAAGGGAAAATTGCTAGCTGCCTGATTAGGCATTATTCTTTTATAAACCAAAGTTTAAGAGAAATCTGTTTATTATTTTGTCTTCACCTACAAAATTCTTGAGATCACCTCATCAAAGTAACTAGGACAGGAACGCTTTCCTTAGCTCCCGGACTAGAACCGGCGGTGATCATCTAGAACTACGGAAATCCAAGCGGGTACACTCGCTACTAATTGTAACATATTTAAACTATTTCCTAGTTATCGATGTTATTGATTTGTTCACTCCAATACTTGAATTTTTTTAATGCTAGGGCACCATTCGTTTACTTCTCGTGAGATGATGCAAACAGTGGAATTTTAAAGCAACAAGTGACTCGGTTTTTAAAGGCGCACGCTTTGGTAGGAATAGATTGTAAAAAATATAGTCAAAGAAAGTAATAATGTGTAGAGAAATTCATATGAATGTAACACACTAGTTTTTTGCAAGAGAAGATACATCTTGGTAAAATTGAGATTCATAATACTAATTTAGAGTGAGGTAATCACCAGGGTACGGATTTTGGTGACCTAAAATGGTTTAAAAATGTCTTTTAAAAGGATTGTAATACTTTTTTCTAAAAAATGACATAATATATACAAAAATTGCCTAAAATGATACTTATTTATGAACATTAGTGCCTACAAAGTAATAAATAATTGAATATAACTGCTTTACGAGTAGAAAATTTAGGTATAGGAATAATGAGGAGATAATTTAGAAATTAATTAAAAATACATATTTGTCCTGTGTTCTTATTTAAAGAATCTGAAAAGAACATTAAGAAAATATGTTGAAGCAGGTCTTACAAAACTACAGCATTAAGTCTTTTGTGCTCTCAGATTATATAAAATTCATTGCAAGTGAAAAGGATTTCACAGGAGAAGGACAAGAATAACCTAACTGTAAGCACTTATTAACACGAAAAAGGGAAATGAGCTGTTTCATCCCTAGTTTGGGGCATGAATTCATAACAGAAATGATACACTCGTTTCCATTTATGCCGTCATAACAGCGTCAGGATGCATTTTATCAACATTCCTAGTGTGCGTGTATATAGCAGGGAGGGGTGTGTCTGGATCGTTCTGCCTTTGTTGTACGACCAAGCAGTGGTGTGTGTTAACTATAGCTCTTGCGATGTTTGCGAATATTTCAGAGGTGCTTCGGGAAAGAATTTTGGGTATGTGGGAAGCCAATTATCATTTGAAGGCATTGCTAGAGCAATTCCATGCAGAATTCACATGGACAGATTGTTAAAATAATGTGTAATAAATGTTTTTTGTTTGACAGTACAAAGTGTGTGTTTCAGTTTTACATTATGTTGCCATTAAAAATACTTTTTTCATTGAAAAATTGTGCAAAACAGCGTTTTATTGAGTTATATATTTAAACATGGTTATTATAAGTAATGGCGAGTAAAGATATTGCTCAGTTATATGTTCATGCGTATAATCTAGAACTGTGCACGTAAAACAGAATGCCGCTGCATGCACAAAAAAGTAAACAAATACACACACCACGTTATATATTCTCCATCTGTGCAGGTCAGTAGAATGCCGCTTGAAGCTGCGGTGACGGCATATATGGACGTGGGTGTACAAGTTCTCCTGGCAATAGCCACCTTCCACCCAAAAATAACCCTTTTCACACTAACCACTAAACATTACCATTATTTCTCAGTTGAATAGTGAAATTTCATATGTTTGATAAGCAATCTTTATGTAAAATGTCGGTTATACAAAGGTTCTTATACAGGATGGACCGTTTAAGTTGAGACTGTACAATATCTCCAAAACTAAACGTTGCAGAAACAAATGTCAGGAATGAAAGTTGTTTGATATTATGCGGAAAACTAAACGCCATTAGTCGTATTTTTAGAGGACGTTGTCCTGGTCATTTTAAGGTAAATTTAATTTTACAAATAGGAACCTAGCCTTTTTATGTTGTTTTCTCACTCCTCATAAAAAAACTAAACATTTGTATAAAGCACTTTGCAATTGTTCTTATACCAACGTAAATAACAAAAAAAATTGAATGGCTATGTACGAAGAGCGCAATGAAAGGTTTCATGGGTGGTCATTTGTGGGTCAAGTTACGTTTCGTAATTGGGAACCAACATTTTTTTATTTTGTTTCCTTATTCCTCATCACAAAATAAACAGTTTATTATAAAATGTTCTAATGAGCAAACAATATACAGGATGTAGGTTCCCACTTAAAAAGTGAAATTAACCCCAAAATGACGACCTAACGTCCTCCAAACAAAACACGACTAATGCATTTACTTTCCCCCATAATATCAAGCAAATTTTATTTAAGATATTTATTTCTACAATGCTTAGTTTTGGAGATATTGTGGTATTATTAATTTCATTGCCGATATCAGACGCACTGTTGTGCTGTATTGTTGCTACCAGACTTAGCATTGTTGTATCACTTTAGTTATATTTCGGCTTAACGGTGTTTTATTTCGGTGCGGACCACGCCAAAGGGAAAGATCTTTTGAAACTGTCTGTTATGACGTCAACCCTGTCTGGTTTTAGCTAGACACGGTTGATGGGGGAAATAAGCGTTACTCCAGTGGAAGTGGTCGTTGGAGCCAGACATGTGTGTGACCGGTCTACGCTTCAGTGGCATCTCCCTCCATCCTGTTTCCTTTGTTAATTATGTAGAATCGCCAAACGTTTAGTGAATAATTCCCACGTATGTGAAGGTAATGTGTGCGATGTAATGTATCGGTGTAATATAAACCCCACGTCTTCCCTCAAATTTACACACCAATTAATTCCTTTCCAGTAACCTTTTTGGCCTTCACATGTAACAATACTGCGTAGCCTAAACTTAAATAGTCCAACCTGTATACTCAACGTAAATGCAAGAGAATGACTAAATAAACACACAAAAGACAATAAAATGACAAAAAATGACCTAAAATGGACCTAATAATATAAACTTATTATTGTTAAATTCTTAAATAACAAGGTAGATGATTAAAACCTAAGGCAATTAATATACTTTTATGTTCTCAATATTACACCAAACCGTTTTCGTAACATCTTCGTCGTCCTCCGTGGACTAGTGGTACTGTGCTAGCCTCTAGTTCCCAAGGTCGCGGGTTCAAACCCGGCGGAGGGCGATGGATTTTTTCGGGCGTAAAAATCGTTAGCACGGCTTCCTTCGGAAGGGAAGTTAAGCCGGTGGTCCCGTGTCGTAGATTTACGGCACGTAAAAGAACCTCAAGCCTGATAAAGAGGCCTCTGAGCAAAATTACAGGTGTTTCACGCCCAATATAGAATGGGACGCTAAGAACCATAGTAGTTAAAGAGCGTCCATAAATAAAACTCAATTTTTTATTTTGTAACATCTTCTTTATTCCAAGAGTCAACAATGATGCATATAAATATTTTCCTATGCTAAGAATGCAATCTTTATATAATAAATTGCATTATTTATCTATTGATATATTCAATATGAACCATAACAATTTCGCTTTATCCTGTGATCATCTACTACAAATTATATATTGACTAATTCATGTCCCAAATTATCAATTTTCTAATTTTTTTGAAATTTATTTTGTGTAATTTGTGTTATTTTGTCTAAGTTGTATTGTTTGCATTGTTTTGTTTTATATTGCAAGTTTTTGTCATATTCCATTGGTTGTATTTTGTGTTCATTCTTTCGTTGAATTGAAATTGTAAGAATATTGTATTTAATTAAGTGAACATTGTAATTGGGGAAACCTGTAATGTTCACAAAATAAAATAAGTAAATAAAGTAGTATAAAATGTACAAAAATCAGTACATAAATATGAATATTATAGGTTCTACATCCATCATAAGGATTTACGTACACGTTAGCAATGTCTATGATGCAACAATTAAAATATGACGTCATTAAAATCCAAGGGCTGGTAATAACTTCATGCACATATTTCGGATGATGAATTTTCCTCTTTGCAGCTCTTGATTTTAGCATGCTCTTGTTAACATACATCCGTTATTTTTAGCGTAGAGTTTTCGTAGAATCTCCTACAATAACATAAATGACACCCACATTTTTAAGAGCTGACATAACGGTTTGGAATATTACAAACATAAAAACGTGAAAAGCTCTCGAGCAATTCTTTAATGTATGTGGAGGGTTAGCTTAAAGTGGAACGCATAATATAAAGTGGAGTGCTCTGTCGAAACAGAGGGCGTTATATTTTATAAAGTGAAGTGCAACTCTGTGACGTAGGACATAACATTGCAGCGATTATATCCTTCAGAGTGGCGAATTAATTTGCTACGTGTCACGCACACAGACGCATCAACATAAACTCTTGGTACACCGAAACAAAGCTGGCAATGCTACCAACATTCCCGCGGCAACATTAATATCGCGATCTGGATAAATTACAGAAGCATAAAACATCTTCATGTGGTCTTGCGATGCAGGAAGATGGCGCCCGCTGTCAACCAGGGGAAATTAATCTGCGGCACTGTATTTCACTCCAGCAGCGTATCTGTAGTTGTGATTGAAACCGACAGATGGAACTATATTTTACCAGCGCCGCGCTCAAGAGATGATGTACGACGCATATTTGTACTTGGAAGGAATTAGTTGTGCGCCCGTTTCCATCCAGCGGCATTCAGGCGTGTGATTGGAGGTATCCGTACCCTTTTGTCGTGTGGACCCCAGAGAGCTTTGACGTAAGAACCATTTTATTGAGCCGCGCAGAGACCGAGTCATTCACTCGCTCTCAAAGGCGAATGAGTTAGGCCAGGAACCTCGCTTAGTTGCCATAAGTGTTGTCTGGTTTTATGGACAATACTCGATATTCAAATAGCTAATTTCTAAACGTTTATTGCAGTAGATTGCTGTATTTATTAGTCTTAAACATTTTACATCTTCAAAGTCATACATCGCACGGGTCAGAGAGGTCCACGTGCTTATATAATACACTGCAGTTAATATTTTTCATACTATATTCATCACACAGGACTTTAAACTATCTTATTGCTTTAGCTTATGGTAGGTTTTCAAGAGATGGTTGCTATGTGGATCATTCTATTCTCTTTGTACACTACGTGATCAAAAGTTTCCGGAAACCTGGCTGAAAATGACGTACAAGTTCGTGGCACCCTGCATCGGTAATGCTGGAAGTCAATATGGTGTTGGTCCACCCTTAGCCTTGATGACGGCGTTCACTCTCGCAGGCATACTTTCAATCAGGTGCTGGAAGGTTTCTTGGGGAATGGCAGCCCATTCTTCACGGACTGCGGAACTGACGAGAGGTATCGATGTAGGTCGATGAGGCCTGGCACGAAGTTGGCGTTCCAAAACATCCCAAAGGATATCTATAGGATTCCAGTCTGGACTCTGTACAGGCAAGTCCATTACAGGGATGTTATTGTCGTGTAACCACTCTGCCACAGCCCTAAGAAGTGTGAACATGTGCTCGATCGTGTTGAAAGATGCCATCGCCATCTCCGAATTGCTCTTCAACAGTGGGAAGCAAGAAGGTGCTTAAATATCAATGTAGGTCTGCGCTGTGATCGTGCCACGCAAAACAACAAGGCGCGCAAGCTCCCTCCAGGAAAAACACGACCACACCATAACACCACCACCTACGAATTACACTGTTGGCACTACACACGCTGGCAGATGACGTTCACTGGGCATTCGCCATACCCACACCCACCCATCGCATCGCCACATTGTGTACCGTGATTCGACTCTCCACACAACGTTGTGCCACCGTTCAATCGTATAATGTTGACGCTCCTCACACAAAGCGAGACGTCGTCTGCCATTTTATTGCGTGATGTGTGGCTTATGAGTAGCCACTCGACCATGGAATCCAAGGTTTCTCACCTCACGCCTAACTGTCGTAGTACTTGGACTGGAATTCCGGTGTGATGGTCTGGATAGATGTGTGCCTATTACGACCCTCTTCAAATGTCGGCGGACTCTGTTAGTCAGCAGTCGAGGGCGGCCTGTTCGCTTTTGTGCTGTACATGTCCCTTCACGTTTCCACTTCACTATCACATCAGAAACAGTGGACGTAGGGATGTTTAGGAGTGTGGAAATCTCGCGTACAGACTTCTGACACAATTGACACCCAATCACCTGACCAGGTTCGAAGCGAGTTCCACGGAGCATCCCATTGTGCTGTTTCACGATGTCTAATGACTACTGAGGTTGCGAATAATGAGTACCAGGCAGTAGGTGGCAGCACAATGCATCTAAGATAAAAAAAACTATGTTTGTGAGGCTGTCCGGATGCTTTTGATCACGTACTGTATCAATTCACCAGTTACACAGGCGAACCCCTGTGATCGATGATGATAATAAAATGTTTCTTGAATTTTCTTTGAATAGCCTTGAAGACCTTTTCATATTAATTAAATTCTGTGATTTTATATAATTGCGAAATTATTTAACATAGACAAAAACTTACTACAGAAAGAAGGTAGAGATCATTAAAATACAGAATTTTCATTAATTAACTTTTTATTTTTCCTGTCATCTACCTAAAGAGGAAATATTGCATCCCATCCAAAAATTCGATATGGAGATTTAAACAGGAAATACGTCTTTTCAGCCCCTTGAATTCCCCCTCCCCCAAAGGATTTAAGTCCAGTAGCTTTAAACTCGCGACACAAGTACTTTCAAGAAAACCCCTCCCACTAGGTTTTACATAATTTTTTTTCTAAATGCTTTATTTTCTCAAAAATGACTCTAATGCTTTTGCCTAAAATAGCATATATTTAAGATATTTACATTCAAATAAATAAATCTTGTTTCCCGGGAATAACCTGTAAAGTCCTCTTCATTCGGAAAGTATTTTGTATCATTTTGTTTGACTGATAAAACTATAAAGCAAATTATTTAAAGTAACGTTTTATGGCTTCAGCCGTTAACGAGATATCCTTATTGGTTTAAAATTGTCATTTTTTTTGAACTGGTTATCAATCAATAGTTTTTCGTGATGGTGGAAAGTGAGATTTCAAGGCCAGCATACGACGACCAGTTTGAAAACATTTGACCATCAAGTATCCTGTGTCCTCCATATACCTGAGGCAAAATGTGAATTAAATCACAAACAATTATCTCGATTAACTCAAAATAGATAGAAAAGATGTGATGTGATACATTCACACGAGTTTCTCTATCCTTTATCTTTATTAACGGGTATGAGGAGGTATGAGGTACTTCCGGAGGGGACACCTCACCACTGCGACCAGCTTGATCTATTGTGGCTACACTCTCCGTGAGGCAGGGATGAAGTGAAGCAGCCGCAGGAGGTCGCAGATGTGCAGGCAGACGGGACTACAGAGACGCACCTATCATGTCTAGTAGGAAACACCCGCTTTTGTAGGCATAACCTAAAATTAAATAATCTTGCGAAGTGGGACGGAATCTCTAATTCTAAACCAGACAGTAATTTTTGTTTTGTACCAAAGGCTACCTGTACCAATCTTTGTCGAAATAGGCAGAACGGTGTAGATATCTATAAGGAACGTATATACATATATACATGCATACATACGTACATACATACATACATATACACACATACATACACTGACTCTTATATATTTAGATTTGAACCAAGCTGGATTCGAATTACAGCACCAGCTTCCAATAGACGGTCTAAGCAGGCCGTAGTGTTCTTGAACTCACTCCAAACACTGTTACCATGGCAACTCTGATATATATTTTGTTACTTTCCCTCATGGCATTCTCTTGACATTTCCCTTCTCAAAGTTTAATTGAAAATGCATACAAAACATCGAAATAACACTCTCCGGCCGATCAACAAGATGATGAACAACTAAGGTTTCCCGTTAGAAATCTATTTTCTTCCATGTAGTTATTCTTCGTCCTCTGCAGTTCTTTTCCGTCCCTCTCCATCCCAGATTGGAGATCGGAGGGGTCCTTTTCAATTTCATCCTCCAAATCACTCACTTTTCTTTCCTAACGTTGAGTGTCTTTGTCATTTTGTAGCTTTCGAGGGTAGTTCAAGAGAGCCAGACTCTCTACAGACACAAGCCACACAGATTCTTGTTAGCCGACATCAGCTTCCATATCTCTTTGTACACCAATAAGAGTAATTATTAAGGATATAAGTCTTATTCAAAGTTGTAGGGATATAATTTAAACTGAATGAGGCATTATTTTAATTCATCTCCCACTATTCTTTAGTGAATTACTTTACAATAATATACAGAATGTTTATGGCAAATCCTCCCTATACTCTTCCTAATAATAATTGCGATTTCATATTGTTTCTAATAACGGCAGAAAATTCCCCTGGTATTTACGCAAAACTTGTAAAACATCGGACTTCTCTAACCTCTCACCGACAGATTTCTTGGTCATAATGGTCAAGTAATATTTTGGAAAGTTACTAGGTGAAATGTTGAATCTTTGTGCCTTCTCTTTTGTCCCATAGTTATTTATTAACATAAAGGCTGCATAGTATTCACATATACAAAAACATTAACATAAACAGGAAATAGAGGCGAGGCCGCTGAATGTGAAGTTTCTACACTTCCGGACAATCAAGTTAACCTCTTTAGAAAGGTTTGCGACTATCGAGGAATATATTCTTCTTCGATGTTAACTATTTTCTCTCGTTATTCAGCATGGCGTGCTAATGAACTTAACTGCAAGAAAAATGCAAAGAAATAATGAACAATTTCTTACTTGAGGATTATTAGAAAGTTTTAGCATCCAGAAACTTCAGTGCATACACCTATAGAATTGGAATAAACATTATTCAGAGGTATATGCGATTCGTATAGTTATAAACATGATCCATTGTCGCTTTCTTACTTCCTCTACTACGTATAGTAAGTATATTGAGATTTCACGAAAATACATGTTTTGAGGAACTCTGAATCCAAATAAAACATTTTTTGAAAACACGTCGGTATGTTCGCATGTGTCTATCTGTCTCTAAACAGCATAACTCAAAACCGAAAAGTCGAATAAATATCAAGCTTGGTATTTGAGTTTAGTATCTTCCAAGGATGCTACACAATTATTTTAAAGTAAGCTCCCTCACCCCAGACCACCCTTAATATGGAACATTTTCGAAAATTTTGACCTTCTCAAAAATAGCTCTAATGATTTTGATTAAAATATCATATGTTTAACACATTTGCATGACAACTGAAATGTATATCTTGAATTTTCTCAGAATGTCCCCAAAAGTCCTCTTCATTCTGAATGCCTCATTTCTCACATATTTCTTGTTATTTGTTTGAATTTTCCATTAATTTTCCACAAATGGACATTCGTTATTGTTTTTTTTTTGTTTTGGACATACAAAGAGAATGGAATGCTCCACATAGCAACCTGCTCTTAAAATATTCGACTATCGTTTAAAGCCTACCACATTTCCCTTGTACCAGCAAGAAAATTAGCAATAAGATAGTTTCTGAAAATGTTTATCTCGATTAACATGAAGTAGATGGAGAATAAAAGTTTGTAAAAATGGTTTTACAAGAGTAGAGGAAGTTATGTGAGTGTAAAACATCAGTTTTTTTCATTTGCTTAAGTGTTGCATCATGGCCATCTATGCATATTGCTTGGAATGAAATGTAATCGCTTTTGTTTTTACAGGCATTCTCTGTAGAGCAGAGCAACTAATTTCTACTCCATGGCATTTTCAAAGAAGGCTTAGTAATTTATAAATTTAAATCAAAAGTTGTTTTAAAGTCTATGTCTGTAGAAAGAATAAGGCTTTTCAATAGTAAAAGAATCACAAAATCGAAATTCTTGTAAAACTGTTGTTCTTTTTTAAAAGTGCTGTTGCCTCTCAGTTGTGTCTCGGGATTTTTAAACATGTCTTAAACATCTGGTTATGGATTTGATTTCTTCTATTCCTCCTGAACCTACAACAAAATATGTAATGTAACTGTTTCTGCAAAGGTTTATTTCGATTAACATGGAATGAATAGAAAAATAAGCTTTTATAAAAAATAGTTTGTATTAGCTATATAAATGTGAAACAGTATTGCTTTACCTGCTTCTAATGCTATCATCTCGTAGCTCGTTCCGTTGTCTCTTGCGTCAGCTGCTCCAGTGGTAGAGCTTTGACTACTTTCGGAGTTTATGCGTGTATGTATTGTGAAAGGACAACACCAGTTTAAATTGAATGAAAAATTTAATGTTATCTAATACTTGAGCTTCTGAAGTGAGTTGCTGACCGTTTGAAATGAAGAATAGACTGACTCTGAATTATAGCACTAGAAATTATAACAACTGAATTGCTATACTTGCTAACTTCTGCAGTATCAATTTTACGGTTTGAAATAACTGTTTCTGCAATAAAGGAAACTAGAAACGTAACTTGCTGTGAGTCACTAAAATGTTGCTCGGAAAGATCCCTCCCGATAGCGGCGAAATCTTACACATAGAAGCGCTTAAAGTATCACATGAGCAGTAAGTACCAGTAATGGTATCAGAGTAACTCTCTCATTTAGAATTACACTCGTTTATTACTTAAGCTCCACCTATATTGAACTACTCTCACCAACATTATTTCAAGCCCGAGCCAATACTTAAACTCCTAGGTGCGCCTCTGTTACCTTGTTACTAGGGGGTCTGAATGAAATCTCGGATATGCCTTTCACTTCTCTTTTTCAGTATTCTCCTACGTGACCGTTCACACGTACTGAACTTAACTCTAAACTGCCTTCTCAGAATCTTTAAGCTAATGTGTTCTATTCTCAGCTGATATTAAGGATTTTCGTTAACCTGACTTCCCAATTACCCTTTTCCTCGGAAAAATCCTTTCAATTCAAGCTTATTGCATTGATTTAATATGCAATCTTATTTATTCTTATTACATATCCACCCTACTATGAATTCTTTATGTAATTATTTATATCTCCTATGAATAATTACGGTATCAAACGTAAACGATAGTGCTTAGAGAAAATCATGTGAATATAACACAGAATTAGGATTACGTTACGAAAGGGGCACCTAGCACCTCGACCCACATAGGGATCTTTTGTGCTTACACCCCGAGGAACGAATAAGATGAAGGAGTATGGGCGACAGGACCGGCCGACGCAGGCGACAGAGACTCGAAGGGAACCCTAAAAGTTAGACATAACCACCCACCCGGAGAGCGCTCACGGCAGCCATCTCAAGTCCCGGAGACTCTCAGGGTCCCCTCCAGCGGAGACCGGGGAAAGCTCGACCCAGTACCGGATACTCAAGCGGCCTCAATCTTACGGGGCCGACAAGTGGTTCCAAAGCACAAGCCATCTGCCCCATCTACCCGCAGTCGTGCAACACAAAGTAACGTGAATGAGGAAGGTGAAATGAGAGGGAATGAGAGAGAGAGAGAAATTCGGGGAAGACAACGACACTTTTCATTCGATACAACTTCGATACAACGATACTCCCGTGACCCGAGGAAATCCCCGAAAAACCCCATGGGTCAGGAAGGTTGACCGCGGGAATGGAATCACGACCTCCCAATGCTGGCCACAAACGCAACCGCCTGAGCCATCCGTTTCGGATTCATCAATGAAAGTCAGATGAAGTCATGTATAGTGCTTATTAAGAACTTTGATGACTTCAGGAACCTGAAGATCTCTGTGGATAGTAGGTTGCTGAGGAACCAAGGTGAATCAGCTAATATTCTAGATGGGGTGGACCGCTGAAATTGGGCAAAAATGACAAAAAAAGAATCTGATGTGTTACACTCACATGACTTTCTCTACTCTTGTACAAACTATTTTTACAAACGATTTTCCTCCATATGCTTCATGTTAATGGAGATATCGAACTGTTAATCTCATTGCTAATTTTCTTGTAGATGCAAGGGGAATTGGTAGGCTTTAAGCTATAGTCAAATATTTTAAGAGCTGGTTGCTATGTGGAGTATTCCACTCACCTTGCATTACCACGACATAAATTGTGTATTTTAACGCGATCTACATTTATTCTGTAGTAAACTTTTGTCTTATCTCTTATGGTTTACCAGTTTTGCAAAAGCCCTTCACAATGAAGAATACTTTTGGAGACATTATCAGGAAATTCGAGATATACATTTCATTTGTCATGAAAATATCTTAAACGTATAGTATTTTAATCAAAATCGTTAAAGCCATTTTTGAGAAAATTAAATTTTTCAAAAAATGTTCCGTGTAAAGTGTAATCTAGGGTGGTGGATTTTCTTGAAACCTTCGTGTCGTATCTCTGGAAGTTGCTGAAGCTAAATACTAAGTTTGGTGTTTATCCGACTGTTCGTTTCTGAGTTATACTGTTCACAGACACACACACACGGACATGTTTCCAAAAAATGCTATTTTTGGATTCAGGGGGTCTCAAAACGTATATTTCCGGTGAAATCTCGGTATCGAATTTTTGGGTGGAATACAATACTTCCCCTACTTACTATACGTAGTAGAGAAAGTAATAATAATGTTGGCTTTTTAACTGATTGTTACGACCGATTCGCTAGGACTGTCGTGTAAACATTTTTGTTATCGGAATGGAAAAGGAGAGTGCCACTATCTTTCTGACGAAAGAGTACAGTTTTTAGGCGAGTTCGCTAGTGTGCCATCCGTAGGTTTAGACAGGAAAGGCCCGAAAGAGCGCACAGTTCAGTACAGTCCTACCATCAAATCACTAACACAACATAAGTAAAGCCATAGTTAGACCTTTACGTTTCTATTCTTTACAAAGCTGTAACATATTCTATACTATTTTTATACTTTGTGAGAATATGACTTCCATATTACTTATTTACGATCCGGTCCACTAACAGGCTAAAATACTGAGTTTCCTTACTGCAGGCCCACACATGATACGCACCGGGAATGGCGACGTAATGTGGCCTGTCTGTTATGTTTCAGCGCGAGCTTCCTCTGCCTCCCATCTGCAATTATTCTTTTTAGAATAACCCTAAGCGGAGTGCATATTGCGCATTGAGGTTTTTTCTGATATCTCTCGCATCTTTTACAATAATTCTATACCTATTTTGAGAATGTTCTGTACATGTGTTAATAGTTTCTAAATCAGGTATTTTAAGTAAAACTTTATACCATGTAATAAAATGCATAAGAAGAATTTTAATTCATTTTCATTAGTGTGTTTTCCGGAGTGATTTCTACGATTGTAATATTTTTGACAAATTTCATAATTTTAAATGCTTCATACGATGCAATTTTTAAGTTATAGGAGTGAATCATTGGAAACATTTTCTCAGTATACGTTAACTAAAACTTGCTAAGCAATTATTAATATAAGGCAAATGTTGTCATGCTCACAGGTTTTATAAATATATATTGCAGAATCCGAAACTTAGAATTTAACTACAACCATTTTAGAAAATTAATTTGAAAATGTATTTCCTATTAAATTTATTTTCTATCTGAATATCGAAGATACATGAAATATTGTTTAAAGCTTATGAAAATTGTAGGAGCATTTTTTGTGAAATAGCTAAAATTTGTGTGTATTGCACAAAACGTCGCAAGTAGACTTCTTTATAAGGATTTAAGCAATGGTAAAACATTCAAAACACCTAGTAGAATATTTTGGTTTTTGAAAGATTTACAAATTGGTTCCCTTAAAACCCGATTTTTGTTTGTTTCTAATTTTCTTGATATTTACATAGGGCAAATGTATCACAGTAATAAGTCCAAATTGATTTAACTATGATATGGTATGTTTGTTTCTTGAATTGCAGAGACAAGACTTTTCAGTATTAGGAATTTTACCTGGTGAATTCTGTTTCTTAACTTTGGGATTAAATACGTAATATGTGGCCTCCACAAATCCTGTGTATAGGATTAGAAATGGATATCTTATTGTTTGGTTCTCTGATAGGATTTCTGTTCAAAGTAAAACAGGATGTTCAATGCTGTGCTGTTTTGGTGTTCATTTTGACACTCCAGATCTTAGGCCAATCTAAATTAGGTAACAAACGCTTTCTAGCCTGAAGTTTTTATAGTTCCTTTGCTCAAAATAGCTATATCGTCGGCAAATTGTCCAATCAAATTCATACTGATTTTTAAATAATACATTTTATGCAGCCCAATAGTCGTAAAAGTTTAGAAAAAGGGAGCTAAAGAGATTACACCTGTTTAATTACAAACTTGTGCTTCTGTTTTGGTCCACGTAGTCGCTTATTGCCCTTATTCTTTAGTACAGAGCTCCAGATGATGGCGATGGCATATATGACCACATAGCTTGTACTCACACGTCGTAGTTGGCTCATGATATGATAAACCATGAACTGCATTCTTGTAAGGACGCCTCTCACCTCAAAATTTTCCTTTGATCATGATTAAGTTTTATGGCGTAAAATTCCGGACGTAGTTTTTCTATTTCCACTTTCTCTACCAGGTATATAATAGACAGAGAAGGTACTGCATTTCACCGAGATTTAACCAAAATACAGGTTTTGAAGTCCCCTGAATCCAAATAAGGCAGTTTTATAAAAAGCTCCGAGTACATGTCTGTCTGTGTGTGTGTTCTAAACACCAAAACTCAAAATCAAAAGTAAATCCCAAACTTTGTATTTACTTACAGTATCTTAGGAAGATGCGACACGAAGGCTTTCAAGAAACAACCCTTACACCAAAATACTTTTACATGGAATATTTTTGGTAATTTTTTATTTCCTAAAAAAAATGACTGACGCAATACCATATATTAAAGATATTTGCTAAAAAGTAAAACGTGTATCTTAAACTTTTTGGGAATAGCCTTTGAATTCCTCTTCATTTGGAAGAAACTTTTTTATAATATCTGTATAATTGGTAAATGTTAGGAAATAAACGAAAATGCACTCCACAAAACATATAAAACTCTTTAAACCACACAATTTATTTCAAATAAGTGGTTTTTTTGGATCAGCATTTCCGGGATATTCCTTTATAATGGTTCGAATTTTTCAATGCATTCTTTTTAAGTCCTGATGATTTTCTGTTGTTTCTCGCGATTTCATGGAAAGAGTATGGAATTTTAAGGTTAGCGTATAGCATCCAGTTTCTTAAACATTTGGCTATCACTATTGCCTTTTACCTGTAACGAAAGGTTATAGATGCAAGCTATTTCCAGAAAGCTTTTTCTGGTTTAAAACGAAGTGGATAAGAAAATATCGATGCGAATAATATGTGTATTCACTAAGTGATACAGGATTGAGAGAGTCATGTGAATGCAACCATAACATTTTTTCGTTCAATGATGCTAGTAGTTTTTTACAGGCACTAGTGTTGGGCCTAATAGTTGTGTCCTAAGGGCTTCAATGAGGAAGGTTTCTGTCGCCAGGAAATATACCAGACTGGATCTGGATATAGATGTAAGGTTTAGCGTACCATTTTCCCCCAAAACTATGCGTTGTATTTGGTACATCTGCTGGTACAGTAGAGAAGGTGAGGCAGCAAAAATCTCCCAGCTCGTCTGGATGCAGTGTAACAGAGGTAACATCTGCTGTGAATTTCGTTTGAACAGTTTTATACCATGCTCCATACGACCCGATTTCGGCGTATAGGGATTTCATTACCTCTGTTCTCTGCTGTTGTGAACAGGCCTGTGTCTTTATTTGCGATGAATGTAACAACAGATCCCCTCCATCTGCTTGTTTCTCTCACGCTCTCCTGGCTGTGTTTATTCAGCAACACAATACTACAGTAATTGTAATGGGCACATGTGTCATATCTATAAGCAAGTGCAACACATAATAGTTTAGAGTTAAAAATCGCCCATAACAGTGACATTAACTAAAAACACGATATATAACAAAATCCCCGGCTTCATAATTTATTACGGCTATTCCACAGCACCTATAGTAGGTAGAGGTAGCATTGTGTTCTATCCAACAATTTTAATACGAGACTACAAACACTTTAGACTTTTTAAGGTCTGATATGTTATACCTAGATGACCTTCTCTACCTTGTTTTGCTCATTAGTGGGTACACAATTAAGTTTCATGAAAGCTAGTTTTCTATCTACTTCATTTTAAGCCAAATAAACCTTTGCAGAAATAGCTACATAACACATTTCGTTATAGATACAAAGGGAACAGCAATAGTCAAATGTTTAAGACCTGAACGCTACACACTGACCTTAAAATTTCATACTCTTTCTATGACATCGCGAGAAACAGCCGAAAACCAATAGGACATTAAAAGAACGATCAAGTAACGAACAATTCGAACCATTAATAACGATTGTTGTTGCTAGTATCGCCAAAACATATTTAAAGTAAATATTTTGTTTTAAAAAGATCTACATTAGTACTTTCCTAACTACGTATAGTAAGTAGATAAAGTGTTGTATTCCACCCAAAAATTGATACCGAGATTTCACCGGAAATATTTGTTTTGAGGCTCCATGAATCCAAAAAGAAGCACTTTATGAAAAGGGTCTTTGTGTACCTTTCAAAGATCCTTCTAATATGTTTCAAAGATGCGACACGATCCAAGAAAATTATACACCCCAGACTACCCTTGGCAGGCAAAATTTTACCAAAAAATTTGGTTTTCTCAAAAATGGCTCCAACGTTTTTAATTAAAATATCATATATTAAAAATATTTTCATGGCAAATTAAATATATACCTTGAATTTTCTGAGCATCACCAAAAGTCTTCTTCATTCTAATAACTGGTAAACCGTAAGAGATAGAGAAGTTTTACTACACAAAAAATGTGGTTCTCGTTAGAACACACAATTTATGTTACATTTTTATGTCGAGTGAACCATTTGCGAGATATTCTCTGTTATTTGTTTGAATTTTCCAATGCTTATACTTTTTTATGTCCTGGACATGCAAAGAGAATGGAATGCCCACATAGCAACCAGCTCTTAAACGATATGACCGTCGCTTAAACCCTACCATATTTCCTTTGCACCTACAAGCAAATTAGCAATATGATAGTTTAAGCAAATGTTTATCTCGATTTACATGAAGTAGATGGAGCATAAGCGTTTGTAACAATAGTCTGTACAATAGTAGAGATAGTCATGCAAATGCAACACTTCAGATTTTTTTGTTTAGTACGTTTTCGTTTATCGCTTAATATTTACGAGTTATGCAAGGCTATACAAGGTACCTTGGGAATGAAGAGACTTCACAGGCTACTCCCAGAAAATTAAAGAGATACATTTTGTCATGTAAGCGTTACCAATACATGGTATTTTAATCAAATTTTTTACAGCCATTTTTTATAAATGGAAAATTCTGGAAGATTTTTCATGCAAAGGGTAGTTTGGGTTGGAAGGATTCGGTGTTGTTGCATTGCGCCGATAGTTAAAATCCATTAGGATCCGCTTAATGAGGGTAGTTAGGAAGGACCTGTCAATCGCCGCGGTTTAAGGAAAAACTGGTTACTCAAATGGAACCACAGGTACAAGAAAGAGGACAGGCTTTGGTACATCAAAATAAAGTTTAAAAGTTTATGTGCAGGAAATGTTTTGTTAAAGTGTTAAATTTATATTCAACTTTTCCCTTGTCGAAGAAAATCTTCAAAGTTAATTTGCAGGAAAGATTTTCGCTAACATTTTAAATTTATATCCAAATAGGTATTGATTGGTATTGCGCCGACGATCAAGACGTTCTCAGACTTCATCCTGCTTTATATACTGTGTTTACTAATGAATATCTATTCCATTTACAGCAAACACAACCGCGAGTTGCGGGCTATTGAAATTTTCAAACATCGCAAATTGCAGCTTACACTGGCCGCTCAGAAATGGCGGAGTATACGTAAAAACTGAAACGCGCATTTCTTCTCTGAGGTATATAACGACGTGAATTACAGACTTGCTGGGGAACATAACCTCGATTCAGAAAAAAATTGCTAAGGAATATATTTTCAACAGTTTACATATGTTTAACCACTTGAATTAAACTTTCAGCAAAACTTATGAATTCTTACAAAGTTAACATTCCCATTTTTGCTTCCTCTAGATTGTAGGTAAGAAAGTATTGTATTCCGATCAAACGTTGCATTGCCCTTGCATATTATAGTATTTGTCTCAAAAGTGATGCCTCAAATCCTGCCTTAATAATGCTCAAAATGTTTGGCTAGAAGTGATTTCAAATGAAGCTACAAGACTTTACTATGTGTATTTCGCCATGCTGTTGCTTATGCAAGAAACTGGCTTGCTTTCTCCACAACCTACCTAAGGCGAGTTTTCACTCGAAAATACATGTTTTGAGGTCCCAGATTCAATTAAGTTCTATATCTTTCAAGTATGTGACATGAACATTTTAACAAAATTTTATCCACCCCAAACTACTTTTTTGTTATCTTTCATTTTGTTAAAAACGGATGTTAACTATTTTGATTAAAGTACGAGGTACCATATGTTTATGAATATTAGAAAACTGCATTTAACTGAGAAACCATTAGAGATAGGCAAAAACAGTTTCAGGAAAAAACGTGAAGCTCATTAAAATGCATACCTTGCCAAAATAACGTTTTTCTTAGTGCCAACCTCGTTTTGGAAATATTTCATGCTATAATACATTTATATTTTGTCAAATCAAGTACATTTAGCAGATATACATTGAAAGTTCGCGAACTTTTCATCTGTTTACCCCCATGATCTCGTGACAGAAACACACACACAGAGAGAGAGGGTTGTAACAGCTCACTGCCTTGAACATGGCTATGTAGAAACTGCTAATTCCGCTAAACTTGAATTCATTTCCACCCGAATATTTTATCATAGTGATCGTAAGGAAAAAGAAGAATTGAATTTTTTATGAATAGTAAATACCTGGGAAATTGTAAGGAATAGGGAAAGTCATTGTCGAGTTCACATATAGTAAAGATGGTTTTGTAGGCTATTCCTAGAGAATTCAAGATATACACTTTATTTTACATTCTAATATCTGAAACATTTGCTGGGCCCTTTTATGAAAAGCAATAGGTAGGCTGCAGAGAAATTAAAATGTCGCACTGATATGCTGCATCGTAACGAGCATTTTAAGTGCAAAATTTACAAAACACAATTTCTGAGAACATTGGTTTTTAAGTTGTGTATTTCCATAAAAAGTACATGAAAACAGGAAAGTTTGTAACAATTTTTAGCAAATGCGGGATAAATGAGGAGTAGAGATTTCTGAGAAACGTACAAATTCCCTACCACGTTTCTCAGTAACACCATCACAGATGTTTGATATTGTTATTTCAAATTCATCGAGGTAAATTGTTTTACACAAAACTGTGCCTAAATAACAAGTATTAATATTAACTAAATGAATTAAATTTTTACCTACTATTTTCCCCAATTTTTCCTTGCATGTGCTTTTATACGTTGATATGCACGTACGTATATCACGTATAAAATTATTACTTAGCACAAATATACAGTTACATTAATGTTTTGTGAAGATTTGTTTAATCCTTTTCTTCCTTCTATCTGTGGTCTTAGTTGTACTTTTTCTTTAAACCGCATTGATTGACAGCTCCTTCATAATGACCTCATTAGCCGTGTCGCTAATGGAAAGTGGCCATTGGCGCAATACGAATACACCGAATGGGGTTTCTGGAAAAGAGGTCGGGGGAGAAGTGACCGTCGGCGCAATGCACTATTACCCGAAGGATTATTTTGAAAATATTCATGTCGCGTCTTTGAGAGGTACTAAACCGTCATTTCATTTTCTATTTATGCTGTTTAAGACGCGCGCGCGCACACACACACACACACACACACTCTCTCTCTCTCTCTCTCTCTCTCTCTTTCGCAGAGATATTTTTCTAAAAATCCCTTTTTATTCAAGGGGCCTCAATACCTGTATTTTGGTTGAAATCTCAATGTAGAATCTTTGGGTGAAATTCAAAATACATGCCTTATCTACCTTGTACGTACGTGGTAGAGAAGGTAAAAATGCTTGTGTATGTGTTTAAATACACTTTAATGCCCGTTCTTACTTCATGCTTTACCACAGGCGTTTAATACTGGTGATACATAAAATGAAATGACAAATGACAAAGGAAATTTGTGAAGGAAACGTTCCAGGACCAAGTTCTGAGTACCTCCTCGTCAACTGCCAGTTATGAGGATTGAAAGAAATCTGGAATATACCTCAAATCTTGGAGGACGATTCTGGCAGGATTTGAACTACAGACCTACAGTTAAGAAATGAATGCTTTAACGGCCTCAGCTATCCGTGTGGGTGTGAAGAGCGTAACTAAAATGCGAAATTTCGAATAAATATGCAACTTGCTACTTTGCTTCAGCATAGTCCGAACATGAGAACTTTTAAGAAAATTGTAAAGTCCAAATTTCATGAAGAATGTTGCGTAAACTGAAAATTCTATATACTGAAAATTCCTGAAACGATTTTATTCAGAGTATTTGCTAGACTTATAAATACATATGCTGAATTGCCTATAAATAGTCCATGGAACTGTTGAATACTTTGGTATAATTGATAAACTATAAGAGAATAGGTGTATACCTGATTAAAACTAAGAATATAATATGTCAAATATATTTTTTGTGACCGAGTTGAGGCTGTATTTTTAACACTTAAATAATTTCAGTCAAATTATATAATATGTAAGTTCAATAACAGCCTATGTAAATTCAACAACAGCCCGCCTTGAAGTAATAGGTTTATGTAATAATTTGTAAACTGTATGTAACAGTCATTGCATATGTTTATATTATTGTAAACATATTCAATAATGTTATGTGAATGCATTACTTAATTTAATAATGTAGGAGCTGTGAGAATCATAAGTTAAACGTTGCTAACAATGAGATAACCTTGAGGCAATAATGAATTTGAAAGTTTAAATGCTACTAGTCATTATTGGAGCAACAATAATGTAAATTTATAGACAGCTTAAAAGTAACCAATCAACAACCAGAAAAAGCTTTAGTTAAATGAAGTTATTCTATTGGAGTAGGATTAGCCAATCAGAGACTTGAAATACAGAAATTTACAAAGCTTAGACGATTGAAATCAATGCAGACAGTGCTCATAGCTGGACTCGTTGGTTGTGTGTCCTCGAGAGATTTAATACGTATGTTTGTGAGACGAAAAATACGTTTACGTGTTAAAAAGTTTAATTAATGAATAAAAAGAATCTCACAGCTCTCTATATCAGTGAAGTGTTAATTAAATCGTATCAAGCATTAATAAAAGGCGTGAAATAAAATTATAATCTGTGTAAGCCTACAAGCCAAGGACGGGCGTTGGCTGAAGAAGAAGAAGAAGAAGAAGACATTCTAGTCGCATTACAACCCTGACTAAGATAAACGTGTCTCTAACAATAATACTGACGCAGACGAGGCAAACATATAATATTTAAGAAACAGTCAAATTACAAAGTTAATATTTTTTTTAAAGCTTTGGGCAAAGGCCTCCTGAAAGTATATTTGGGGCGAAGGCTACCGAACTGTTTACTATACGTGCGGTTGCAACTACTTCAAGTTCGGCTCAAGTTAAAATATAATACAACTCTTACAATACAACAAAACACCTTTCTCAAATTGGCGTCCATACGTGGAGCTAAAATAATTTATATATCAAATTGGTGCCCAAAATTTGGGGCTAACTAAAATACATTTTCTCAGAGTGAATTGTCCAGGCGATAACACTGTAGCCCACATCGGCGGGTCCCGGGTTTAAACTCCTGGGGCCGACCAATATGGACAGAAGATATTTTTTGGTGATTTTCTTGGTCGCTAGACAAATGTGGGTTTGGTAATTTGATCCGTGAATTTTCCTACCATCGCTTCCATCACTACATTTCATCTCCGTCTTCACCGCCATACCAGGCATTGTGCTCATCACCCATCCTGGATATGCTACGATACAGAGTTTGTTTGCTCCTCGACAGATTACAGACCCAAAGCACTGACTGTAAGTCCTTGGGGGTTTAAATTCTACAAAAAGGAGGTTAATCACTTAAAGAAGTAGTCTTTTCTGTGGCATTAACCGTTGCACTGGTTTAAATTTTCCAACGCTTTATACCTTTATAGCTTCGATAGATACCAAATTTGGTATTTAAATTCAGTATCTTCCGTGGCTGCGATACGAAAATTTTCAAGAAAATCCCCCAATTCAACTATCCTTTAAATGGAACGTTTTTCGAAAATTTTGACTTTCTAAAAAATGGCTCTAACGATTTTGATTAAAATACCATGTATTAAAGATATTTACTTGACAAATAAAATGTATGTCTTGAATTTTCTGATAATAGCCTATGAAGTACTCTTAATTCGGAAGCAATTTGGTATAATCTTGTATAGGCGATAGACGAAAACATACCACTCAAAAAAAATGTAATCTCTTTAAAACACACAATTTATTTCCAATAAGTTTTGTGGCATAAGCCATTTTTTAGATATCCGTTATTAATGGTTCAAATTGTTCATTAATTGGTCATTCTCTTAAAGTCCTATAAATATTCGGTTATTTCTCGCGATTGCAGGGTAACAGTATGGAATTTTAAGGGCTGGGTATAACGACAGTTCTTAAACATTTGACTACCGCTGTTCTCTTTGTAATTATAACGAAATGTGCAATGTAGCTATTTCTGCAAAGGTTTATTTAAATTAAAATGTAGTGAATAGAAAAGTAGGATTTGGTAAGAATAATTTTGTTTACCCACTAATAAGTAGGGCGAAGAGAACGTTATGTGAATGTAGCACGTCAGAAATTTTATTTTTTGTTTTTCAGGCTGTAAAATAATGAGCCCATGTACAATAAAGCTGAATATTTCAGTTGTTTTTAACTGTAGGTCACAAATGTTAATAGGTAAATCTCTCTATTCGTTGCAAAATCTCCCAAAAATATCACTCTAGGTTTAAAACTGCTCTCTGGATATGTCACTCTAGAGAGAGAGAGAGAGAGAGAGAGAGAGAGAGAGAGAGAGAGAGAGAGAGAGAGAAGTGAATCTTCACTTGTCGAAAAGATACTTACCAAGCAAGTAGTGCAGGTTGTTTTATAATTTAAGTTGGTAGTAACACAGACTTTGTAAATCCATGTCCCTAACACCCTTAGGCGTGCCTTTTACTGCTGTTTGAACATTAACTTAACTTTTCTCACAGGGAATGTGGTATATATGTCTGTCACAAGTTTCGTCGTAACTTTTTATTTGTCCAGTAGCCCATGAATTTTATATCAGTCTCTTCATTCGTCCCCCAAACTCCCTTTATTATTAACAGTGATGCGTTAGAAAGTCTTTACCACTTCCGGAAGAACACTTGGTTGAAATAAGAGAGTAGCTGGATAACACACAAGAGTTTTTATACTGCTTTTTTACTTTCTCTACTACGTATAGTAAGTAGGGGAAGTATTGTATTCCACCCAAAAATTCGATACCGAGATTTCACCGGAAATACATGTTTTGAGACCCCCTGAATCCAAAAAAAAACATTTTTGGAAACATATCCGTGTCTGTTTCTGTGTGTCTGTGTGTGTGTGTCAGTCTGTGTGTGTGTCTGTGAACAGCATAACTCAGAAACGAACAGTCGGATAAACACCAAACTTGGTATTTAGGTTCAATATCTTCCAGAGATGCGACACGAAGGTTTTCAAGAAAATACCCCAGACTACCCTTTACATGGAATATTTTTCGAAAAGTTTAATTTTCTCAAAAATGGCTCTAACGATTTTTATTAAAATATCATATGTTTAAGATATTTTCATGACAAATGAAATGTATATCTCGAATTTTCTGGTAATGTCTCCAAACGTTCTTCATTGTGAACGACTTTTGCATGACCGGTAAACCATAAGAGATGGACAAAATTTTACTACACAAAAAATTTAGATCGCGTTAAAATACACAATTTATGTCATACATTTTTTTTGAGTGAACCATTTTCGAGATATTGCTTGTTATTCCCTTAAATTTTCCAATTCTTATACTTTTTCTCAAATTCGTTATTCATTTTTTTTCCTGGTAATGCAAAGAGAATGGAATGCTCCACATAGCAACCAGCTCTTAAAATATTTGACTATAGCTTAAAGCCTACCAATTCCCCTTGCATCTACAAGAAAATTAGCAATAGGATTAACATCTCGATATCTCTATTAATATGAAGCATATGGGGAGTAAGCGTTTGTAAAAATAGTTTGTACAAGAGTAGAGAAAGTCATGTGAATGTAACACATCAGATTTTTTGGGTGCGTTCGCTATTGAATTGCTCTGTTTGCGTCAGCTTTGTACCGTTGCATCCTAGATATGAATTAAAAGCGTTAGAAAAAGAATCTGATGATATATTCACCTGACTTTCTCTACCCTCTTTCGTTTATTATTAGCGTATACAAACTATTCTTACTAAAGCTTATTTTCCTACCTACTACATTTTAAACCTTTGCAGAAATAGCTAGTTAGTTTACAAAGAGTACACGAGAGTAAAATTTTAAGAACTGTTTACTATATGCGGCCTTAAAATTCCAATACTGTTTCTATGCAGTCGCAAAAAGTAATTGAACGTTGACATGACTTTAAAAGAATGACCACGTAATGAACAATTTTAAACATTAATAAAATGGCTTATGGTACAAACATTTATTTGAAATAATTTTGTGCTTTAAACACATCTACATTTTTTTGTGTAGAACATTTTTGTCTATCGCTTAACCCTTTCTTATTATATAAGATTATATAAAACTGTCTGCGAGTGAAGAATACTTCACAGGCTATTCCCAAAAGCTTCAAAATATATATTTTATTTGTCATGTAAATATCTTTAATATATTGTATTTTAATCAAAATCGTTGGAGTCATTTTTTATAAAATCAAAATTTTCGAAAAATCTTCCATGTTAAGGGTAGTTTGGGATGGGGGATATTGTTAAAAACCTCAAAGTCGCATCTTTGGATAATACTGAACCTAAATATCAAGTTTGATATTTATTCGACTTTTCAATTTTGAGTTAATGCT
The DNA here is from genome assembly GCA_030765065.1 of Deroplatys truncata. Taxonomy (NCBI): domain Eukaryota; kingdom Metazoa; phylum Arthropoda; class Insecta; order Mantodea; family Mantidae; genus Deroplatys; species Deroplatys truncata. The sequence continues at coordinate 166,346,501 of CM060980.1, forward strand.
GTTCACACACACACAGATATACGGACCTTTTTCTAAAAATGCTTTTTACTTTCCCTACGATGTATAGCAAATAGAGGAAATATTGCATTCCACTCAAAAATTTGATACCGAGATTTCACCGGAAATATATGTTTGAGCCCCCCTGAATCCAAGAAAGCACTTTTAGAAAAAGGTCCTGTGGGTGTCTGAGTGTCTATGAACAGCATAACTCAGAAACTAAAAGTTGGACAATTGTCAAACTTGGTATTTAATTTCAGTATCTTTCAAAAATGCCATACGAAGTTTTTTTTAAAAAAAATAACTCCACCTCAAAGTGCCCTTTACATGAAATAGTTTTGGAATATTTTGAATTTCTCAAAAATGACTAACGACTTTGATTAATATATCATATGTTTAAGATATTTTCATTACAAATGAGATGTACATCTTGAATTTTCTGGGAATGTCCGCAAAAGACTTCATTCTGAATGATTTTCGCATAACTGGTAAACCGTAAGAGAGAAACAAAACATTTCAACACAAAAATTGTAGACCTCATTAAAATACACTATTTATGTCATATAATCTTTTTTTGTGAAGTGAACTGCTTTCGAGATCTTTCTTGTTAATTGTCGGAATTTTCCAATATTTATACTTTTTCTCAAATGGGACCTTGTTATTACTTTCTCTACTACGTATAGTAAGCAGGGGAAGTATTGTATTCCACCCAAAAATTCGATATTGATATTTCACCGGAAATATTTTTGAGACCCCCTGAATCCAAAAAAAAAACATTTTTGTAAACATGTCCGTGTGTGTGTGTGTGTCTGTGTGAGTGTGCTAACAGCGTAACTCAAACGAACAGTCGGATAAACACCAAACTTGGTATTTAGGTTCAGTATCTTCCAGAGATGCGACACGAAGGTTTATAAGAAAATCCCCCACCCCAGATTACCCTTTATATGCAAAATTTTTCGAAAATTTTAATTTTCTCAAAAATGGCTTTAATGGTTTTGATTAAAATATCATACGTTTAAGATATTTTCATTACAAATGAAATGTATATCTCGAATTTTCTGAGAATGTCTACAAAAGTATTCTTCATTGTGAAAACGACTTTTGCTTAACTGGTAAACCATAAGAGATAGACAAAATTTTACTACACAAAAAATGTAGATCGCGTTAAAATACACAATTTATGTCATATACATGTTTTTGTTGAGTGAGCCATTTTCGAGATATTGCTTGCTATTCCCTTAAATTTACCAATACTTAATACTTTTTCTCAAATGGGAATTCGTTATTCATTTTTTAATGTCCTGGACATGCAAAGAGAGTGGAATTCGCCACATACCAACCAGCTCTTAAAAGATTTGACAATCGCTTAAAACCAACCATATTCCCCTTGCATCTGCAAGAAAATTAGCAATAATGTTATCATCTCGATTAACATGAAGCATATGGGAAATAGGCGTTTGTAAAAATGGTTTGTACAAGAGTAGAGAATGTCATGTGAGTATAACACATCAGGTTTTAGTTTTTTTATGTCCTGGACATGCAAAGAGAATGGAATGCTCCACATAGCAACCAGCCCTTAAAAGATTTCGCTATCGCTTAAAGCTTACCATGGTCTCTACACCTACAAGAAAATTAGCAACAAGATAGTTTAAGCGAACTTTTATGTCAATTAACATGAATTAAATGGAGAATAAGCGTTTGTAAAAATGGTTTGTACAAGTGTAGAGATAGTCATGTGAACGTAACACATCAGAGTTTTTATTCAGGAGGCCTCAAAACATTCAGTTCCGTTGAAATGTCGGTATAGAATTTTTGAATGGAATGCAATACCTTCTCTACCTACTATGTAGATTGGAGAGTAAGTAAAACTTGTCGTTGCGTTTCATATTGTTGAGTTAATTACAGAATTACGTGCGAAGTTTACATAGAAATGCTTCTAGTTGTTTCACCTAATTCACGTAAACCACATTACATACTGCATTGAAATGCTTATGAAGGAAATTTGAGGATTAATCGAATTTGTTGAACTTAACAAATCTTGACTAGTTTAAATGGCGATCTTACTACGAAATTGAACATTTTGTGACAGTGCATAAGCTCTGCCTCACTGAAATGATTAAAATCTTATAGGCTGGCTAAGGTTACATCACTGGATATATGCACACACTTCTCCTATGGCGGTACGAGGTATGCGAATACAAGCAGTTAGGAAGAAGTTGTCTCTTGTGCTTCGAAGGAAGCGGGCCCCAACATATTCTCTTCTTTAAGAGCAGCTCATTTTTGCTTTCTGTTCTACTTACCTACAGTAAGTAGGGGAAGTGTTTCATTCTACCAGAAATATATATTTTTAAGCTTCCTGAAGTAAACATAAACACATTTTAGGAAAACCTCCATATGGGTTTGTTTAAGTGGGTATGTCTATATTTGAATTAACACAAGGTTTGTTAAATACCATCTTGGTGTTAAAGTTCTAAGGATACGACAGAAGATTTTGAAGAAAATCCCCCACTACAAACTGACCTTTACATGGAAGATTATTTTATAAAACATAAAACGTCATATGCTTACAGCTTGTACGTGACTAATAAAATGCATATATATAGATTTTTAGTAATAACCTAGTGCCTGGGATCAGACACCTGTGGAGCACATACTTTGGATTAGATAGAGTACCTAGGATGGGTGTTCAGCCCGATGTTTGATATGCGAGAGAGGAAGTAGATGATGCGAAATGGATGAAAAGAAAGGTGATGATGGAGCAGTTGGTGAAATGAATGGTGGGGGAAACCGGAGAACCCGGAGAAAACCGTCCAGACGCAGCTTTGTCCACTATAAGTCTCACATGTAGGTCACTGAAATCAAACCTTGATGAGAGGCGAGCAGTCTAAACATTTGGCCACGGCACTGCCTAGACAAACTCCCACTACGCAAATAAATGTAGACATCTAGATATCTTTAAAACACACAAATTATTTTAAATCAGTTTTCTTTTGGCATCAGCGATTTCCAAAATATCCCTTGTTGTCAATTAGAAGTATTTAATAATTTATCATTCCGTTGTTTGAAGTACTGCCAACAGTGGCGGCTGTTGCTGCACAAGAACACGTGAATACCCTAAAATTTTGACACCTTGCGGATATATTGGTTATTATTTCTTTGAATGCTATGCAGTAATTTAAAATCTACGGCGTTTAAATCTACCACGCTACTCCTCCAAACTTCATGAGACGTAGCAACGGAGTCACTCGCACATCTTAACCTGTACACGATTTAAGCAGCTTCTGCGCATGCACAACAGATATACGTAATTGCATTATGGGGCCCAATACATGTGGGTCGTGTACACTTGAAGAAGTGATCTAGCGTGCGAAGCCTTTTCCGTACTCTGTTTCCATGTTCCCACTAAATTTACGTCAGTGCTACTAGATGGTAGCACACTACGGTAGAAGTTAGTCACTGTAGCAGAAGTAGGTAATGTGCACATGTACGGAAACTTCTCTCGGTTTCTCCGTGCATTCCATAATCTCAACCACAATTTAATTTACTCATTACTTCGTACTTGCTCTAACACGGTGTACTTAATTATGTCCCCGTAAGGGTCGTCCTCCGTGGCGTAATGGTTACCATGCTAGCCTCTAGTTACCGAGACCGCGGGGAGGGCGATGGAATTTTCGGGCGTAAGAATCCTTAGCATGGCTTCTTTTGGAAGGGAGGTAAAGCCGGTGATCCCGTGTCGTATATTTACGGCACGTAAAAGAATCTCAAGCCTGATAAAGAGCCTGAGCAAAATTACCAGTCTTTCACGCCCAATATAGAATGGGATCCTAAGGAACATAGCAGTTAAAGAGCGTCCATAAATAAAACTCAATTTAATTTTAATTTCCCTGTAAGGGGGCAGGGGTTTCCGACCCCTTCAGCTGCCATGGTGTGGGCGCTGCAGAACCTGAGCTCTCGTGGTATACATCTGGCGTTACTATAAGTACGCTAGGTCAAATGTCCGAGCCCCACCCGTAAGGGTGTTATTTGGATTGGGTTGCAATCGACGGGGCAGTGGTTCCCGATATCCATGGGAGATTTGGGACGTTTGTACGGTTTTCTGTCCAGGCAGGGTTATGAGACGCCTCAAGGTGCTTCGGTGCCACCCTGGTGGACAGCTGCTAGATTGTTGTCGGCCCCAACAAGGTTATTCGGTAATCTTCCTCTTTTTGGTGTTGAAGCGCTTAAGTGATGTATCCACTTCCGTCCTGTAATGGGTGGGCAGATTAAGATTTTCAAGTGCCGGCCCAAAGAAAAGCTTTTGGGTCACGTGAGGGCCTAGTCCCCTGGTGCCTTATATGCTTAATTATGTACACAATAACAGATTTCCACAAAAACAATCTTTTGTTTACCCAGACAAGTTATTATTGTCGTCGTTGTGAGCGGCTGCAGATGTATTTGCTCATAAATCATAACTATAATGTAGCAGATACTATTCCACATTTTCAGGGCTTACCTATATTTTGTGAACACCCAAAAAATGTGTACTCACGAGCCGCTACCGCTGTTAAATTTGGTTATTTCTCGCGATTTCATAGAAAGAGCAGGAATTTCAAGACTACATATAAGTGAAACAGCATGTAGGATATGTTTATCGGAGGGGGACAGCAACTGTGAGCGAGGAATCCACAAGTGGGCTATGCAGTGACGCTAACTGGCTGTAGCGTACATGGAGAGAAATCTTTGCAATACGCAAGCATCGCGCCATCTGCCTGGCGCGTAAACACCGTAGGACCTGAAATCGCACCTAAAGCGTCAAATGGAGATGAAATGAGAGGAAATTGGTGAAGGAGAGATCACATTACCCTGGCAATCACCTTAGCGAAGAGGAAACCATAAACGATGCCATGGTAAGAGTGAGCGGTCACCGAATCAAACCCGGGACCTCCCGAGACGTTGCTACCTGAACCATCCTGCTCGGTAATCTTTTTAAGCCTTTTACTATCACTAACCTTTTTATACCTATAGAGAAATGTATAACAAAAACTATTATTAGGTACGTTTTTTCACAATTAACTTGCAGTGGATTGAAAAGCAAGCTTTCGAAGGAAAAAAAAATCTGATGTGTTACACTCACATGACTTTCCCTACTCCATATGCTTCACGTTAATCGAGATGTTAATCTTATTGCTAATGTTCTTGTAGATACAAGGGGAATTGGTAGGCTTTAAGCGATAGTCAAATATATTAAGAGCTGGTTGCTATGTGGAGCATTCCATTCTCTTTGCATGTCTAGGACATAAAAAAAGGAATAAGGAATTCCCATTTGAGAAAATAAGTATTGAAAAATTTAAGGTAATAACAAGCAATATCTCGAAAATTATTCACTCAACATTCAGTCATTCATTCATTATCTGTTTACCCTCCTCATATGCAGGACTTACACCCCCCAGGACTTACAGGTGGGTGGCTGGGGTCAGAGGCCCGTCGAGGAGCAGACACTCATGGATCAGACAGAGCATCCAGGATGGGTGATCAGCCCGATGCCTGGTATGGGATGAAGGAAGTAGATGAAACGAAATGTTGTTGAATGGATGAAAGGAAAGGTGATGATGGAGCAGTTGGTGGAATGAATGGCGGGGGAAACCGGAGAACCCGGAGAAAATCCGCCCAGACGCCGCTTCGTCCACCACAAATCCCACATGCAGGTCCCTGGGATTGAACCCGGGCCGCCTCGGTGGGAGGAGAGCGGTCTAACCACTCGGCCACGGCATTCACTCAACAACAAAATGTATATGACATAAATTGTGTATTTAAACGCGATCTACATTTTTGTGTAGTAAAATTTTGTCTATGGGCGGCGCCGTGGCCGAGTGGTTAGACCGCTCGCCTCCCACCGAGGTGGCCCGGGTTCAATCCCAGGGACCTGCATGTGGGATTTGTGGTGGACGAAGCGGCGTCTGGGCGGGTTTTCTCCGGATTCTCCGGTTTCCCCCGCCATTCATTCCACCAACTACTCCATCATCACCTTTCCTTTCATCCATTTCACCAACATTTCGTTTCATCTACTTCCTTCATCCCATACCAGGCATCGGGCTGATCACCCATCCTGGATGTTCTGTCTGATCCATGAGTGTCTGCTCCTCGACGGGCCTCTGACCCCAGGCACCCGCTTGTAAGTCCTGGGGGGTACAAGTCCTACATATGAGGAGGGTAAACAGATAATGAATGAATGAATGAATGAAAAAATTTTGTCTATGCCTAATGGTTTACCAGTTATGCAAAAGTCGTTCACAATGAAGAATACTTTTGGAGACATTCCCAGAAAATTCGAAATATACATTTCATTTGTCATGAAAATATATTAAATATGTGACATTTTAATAAAAATCGTTAGAGCTATTTCCGAAAAATCTTCCATGTAAAGGGTAATCTGGGGTTAGGGGATTTTCCTGAAAACCTTCGTGTTGCATCTCTGGAAGATACTGAATCTAAATACCAAGTTTGGTATTTATCCGACTTTTCGTTTCTGAGTTATGCTGTTCACAGACACGCGCGCACACACACACACCGGACATGTTTCCAAAAATGATTTTTTTTGGATTCAGGAGGTCTCAAAACATATATTTCCAGTGAAATTTCGGTTTGGAATTTTTGGGTGGAACACAATACTTCCCCTACTTACTATACGTAGTAGATAAAGTAAAAACATATTTTAGAAGGTATGTACTAAAATTCTGATACATTACACCCACATGACTTTCTCTACTCTTCTACAATCTATTTCTAGAAACGCTTATTCTCCATTTACTTCATGTTAATCGATATAAACATTTGCAGAAACCATCTTATTGCTAGCGTTCTTGTAGGTGCAAGGGGAATATGGTAGGCTTTAAGCGATAGTGAAATCTTTTAAGAGCTGGTTGCTACGTGAAGAATTCTATTCTGTTTTCTTGTCCAGGATATAAGAAAACGAATAACGAATTTCCGTTTGATAAGTATTGGAAAATGCAAGCAAATAACAAGGAATATCTCAGAAATGTTTCACTCCACAAAAAACTCCATGACATAGATTGAGTGTTTAACGAGATCTATATTTTTTGTGTACAAAAAAATTTGTCTATCACTTACGGTTTACCAGTTATGCAAAAGCTCAGAAAGAAGAGGACTTTTGGAGACATTCCCAGAAAATTCAATATATATATATATATATATATATATATATATATATAATTTGTCAGGAAAGTATCTTAAATGTATGCTATTTGAATAAAAATTGTCCAAAAATTTTCGATATAAAGCGAAGTCTGGGGTGTGGGAACATTTTTGGAAATCGTACCGCAGTTTTGAAAGATGCTGGTTTTAAATACCAAGTTTGATATTTATCCGGCTCTTCGTTTTGGAGTTATTGTGCTAACAGATATACAGACAGAGGATTCAGAGGGGCTCAAAACATGTATTTCCGGTGAATTTTTGGGTAGAATGCAATACTTCTGTACCTATTATACGTAGTAGAGAAAATAATAATTGATGGTGGACAGACATTCCATATGAATGTAACACATTAGGGGTCCTCAAATCCTTATTGCATCTGAGATATCGGAGAAAAATTAAAAGGTAGCGTAACAAACAGGGTTTTGCAGATTCTGCTAATAACGCTAGGAAGTAAATGTTTGTTACCGAAGATCAGAGAAAGAGAAAGAAAGAAGAGAGAGAAAATAACAGAGAGGAAGAAATCACTCTGCAGTTTTTCTTTTAAATACGCCGATAATTTGAGCGGGACCGTATCCGCTCCAATAAATTAGGGTCTCCGTTAAAAACACTTCCTCTGCTATTGATATTGCGGCTGGAAACGCATCAGGTGCGGTCAAAGCGCATCGAATTGTGATTCCTCTGCGACGAAACGCGCCCTGAATCACAAAGAGTTAGTTCTCTTTCATCGCCCACCCCCAGCTGCCGTGATTGAGGCGACGAAGCGTGAGTCACGCACAGCAGAAAAGATTGTAACGAACTAGAGCAACAGAATTTATACGGGGTTATAAAGGACTCAAGAAACATTCCGCTTTCCTTTCTGCGAATAAATACCAATTGTGTTGCACGTGAAATATATCCGACTTCACGTTTAAGTCGTTTCAGAGCTTCAGTGCGCGAAGTTTCCATCCTGCTTCTCACCATGTCTATTATTATTACACCAGACGCAAATTGAAAATCTGATGTTATATTCACAGGACGTTCTCTACCGACTACGCTTTATTATTTTCTCTACTGCGTATAATAAGTAGGGGAAGTATTGTATTCCACCTAAGAGCTCGATTTCGAGATTTCACCGGAAATATATGTTCTGAGAACCCCTGAATCCCCCCCAAAATCTGGTGTTACACTCGCATTACCTTCTCTACTCTTGTACAAACCATTTTTACAAACTCTTATTCTCCATCTATTACATATTAATCGAGATAAGCATTTGCAGACACGATTTTTGACATACAAAGAGAATTACATTTTACACATAGCGACCAGTTCTAAAAATATTTGACTATCGCTTAAGGCGCACTATGTTCCCCTTGTTTTGTATTTGCAAGGGCCATATAGAAATACAGTAGCCTTTAAGCATAGACATGTCTCTTAAAAGATGGTTGCTATGTTCAGCACCATTCTCTTTGCCACAGATTGATACTCCTTGCATATTCAAGACATGGCGATTAAAAACTCTGATTATCTCTTTGGCCTTATGCATCCTTATCCTATGTGTACATTGTAATAAAAATGACACTCAATATGCCAAAAGCCAATGACACGTAGAGTATGCTAGTTAGTTGGCAAATTAAAGCCGTACTACACCAATAGTAATTCACCTTCAATTACTAAACTCAATATTGATAGTATTTCATGGTGGTGCACTTGTTTTTAATTTGTATGAATGCAATGAGTGAGACTGCAATAATAACAACTAAAAAAGCCGCGCTTTGCAAGTCAAAATATTGGTAATACAAAAACAGCTGTGTATAATTTGACGCCAGAAAATACAAAGAGGAACAGAAGTAAGGTACGAAATTTTCAAAATTCTATACGGTGAGAAATTACAAAATTCACGGCTCAGTTAGCGACAAAAGATTGCTACCATTCTACAGAACTAATAAACAGGGTTGGCGCTAAACTATATAAATTCATAATAAACTTTTACGAATCCTATAATTAAATGTGTTCATTTGCTCTTAGAAATCTGTATGAAAATGCGCACTGTACTACTGAGAGCCAATGAAAAACAGTTTATTCAATACTATAAATTTATATTAACTTTATTTCGCTGTTTTAATTCCTTACAATCAAATTATAATAAATCTCTGTTCACATTTTACAAACGTTGAGTAATAAAGACTTTAAAAACACATTGGCGAAAATATTTTTTACTTTCTCTACTACGTATACTAAGTAGGGGAAGTATTGTATTCCACCCAAAAATTCGATACCGAGATTTCACCGGAAATATATGTTTTGAGACCTCCTGAATCCAAAAAAAAGCATGTCCGTGGGTGTGTCTGTCTGTGTCTGTCTGTCTGTCTGTGAACAGCATAACTCAGTAGCGAACAGTCAGATAAACACCAAACTTGGTATTTAGGTTCAGTATCTTCCAAAAATGCGACAGAAAGGTTTTCAAGAAAATCCCCCCTATGCAGATCACCCTATACATGGAGAATTTTGCGAAAATTTTAATTTTCTCAAAAACGGCTCTAACGATTTTGACTAAAATATCATATGTAAGATATTTTCAAGACAAATAAAGTGTATATCTTGAATTTTCTGGGAATATCACCAGAAGTATTCTTCATTGTGAACGACTTTAGCATAACTGGTAAACCATAAGAGATAGACAATATTTTACTACACAAAAAATGTAGATCGCGTTAGAATACCTAATTTATGTCATATACATTTTTTTTGTTCAGTGAACTATTTTCGAGATTCTGCTTGTTATTCCATTAAATTTTTAAATACTTATTTTCTCAAATGGGAATTCGTTATTCATTTCTTTGTCTTGGATATGCAAAGAGTATTAATCTGTGGCAAAGGGAATGGTGCTGCACCTAGCAACCAGCTATTAAGAGATATGTATGTGCTTAAAGGCTACTGTATTTCTATATTGCCCTTGTAAATATGTATTCCCCTTACATCTACAAGAAACTTAGCAATAAGTTAGAGTCTGCAAATGTTTATCTCGATTAACATGAAGTAGATGGAGGTTAAGCGTTTTTAAAAATAGCTTGTACAAGGGTAGAGAAAGTCATGTGAGTGTAACACATCAGATAATTTCCTCTGTAACCTACCGAGTAATACAAAGTTTTATACTTGGATATATCGGTTCCAAGTGTTGCATTTAGAGTAGTCTTAAATACCGAATAATTTGTTCACAAGGTTGAGGATTTCATTGTTTTTTGCATTTCTTCAAAGTAAAATATGGGCACATTTTCTGACAGTGAAGTTACATTCTTTCTTGCTCACCATACCGTGACTTGTCATACAACTTTTCAGGTATTTTTTTGTAAATTCTTGCTTACATTCCTTGCCTCCTCCAGGATATCAGGAAATGCGGAACTCAATTCCGCCTCTTGAAATTCACTAATAAACGTTTCAGTCTCCATCTTGTAAAATCAACACTTGCGACCCTGATGAATATTCACTTGGGAGGCAGTACTTTTCATACTTAAATGATTTCAGTGTAATTATATAATATAAAATTCAATAATAGCCCGCCTTAAAGCAATATCTGTATAAATAAAAACATAAATAGCGTATGTAACATTGAATTAATGCTTATATTATTATGTACATGTTTAGTAATATTATGTGAATGTATTACGTAATTTAATAATGCAGGAGCTGTGAGAATATAGGTCAAAAGTGGCTAACAATGAGGTAACCTTGAGTAAATAATGAATTAGAAAGTAATAATGCTACTAGTAATTCTTGGAGCAACAATAATGTAATTCTTTAGACAGTTTATAAATAGCCAATCAACATCCAGAAAAAAGCTTAAATTAAATAAAGGTATTCTATTGGAGTAGGATTAGCCAATCACAGACTTGAAATACAGAAGTTTACAAATTCAGGCGATAGAAATCAGTTCAGTTGCTTGTAGACAGCATTCCTAACTGGATGCGAGACGCGTCCTCAAGAAGTTTAATACGTATTCAGTGTGAGACGAAAATTCATTACGGCGAATATTATAAAGTTTACGTGTTAAAAGGTACAAGTAATTAATAAATAATCTCACAGCTCTCTATATCAGTGAAGTGTTATTTAATCGCGTCAATGATTAGTAATAGGAATGATGTAAAATATTATAATTTGTGTAAATCTACATTCTTCAGCCGCACCACCCCTTGTTAAGATAAACATATTTCTACAAATTAATACAGACGCAGCCGAGGAAAACATATATATATACATATATATCATATTTAAAGAAAACATAAAAATACAACGTTGATTCTTGAACACTGGGGCGAAGGTCACTGGAAAGTTTGTACCGTACGTGTTTGTGACTTTCTCACTTGTTATCGAAATGCATCTAAAATACGTATTGAGAAATTGATTTATCACATTTTTGTTTTGTTTTGTATGCATTTAAATATTAAGTATTTGTTGTGTATCTAAATGTCATAGACAAAGTACTGTGTGCAACTCTCATATAATGACTATTACGAAGCTCGTGAAGTTTTCGACGCTCGCTCGCGTCAAAAGTTACTCGTCACTCGCGTCTTAATAACTCCCAGTGTAGGATCGTTGCATAAATAACTATTTACTGTGATTATCTAGGCGAGTAGCCCTCATGCTACTACAGGGTGAGCCCAAAACCTACGAGCTGCCTGCGCTGTGTTTTTGCTGTCCGCGTTCTCGGACTATCCTGCATGATGGATAGTTTCCTAAAAAGTTGCCAAAAATTTATGGACAACGACGGTGGCTCGTTTCAGATGTTATTTTATAAAGTTGGTAAGTAAAGCCTTTAAAAGTAGTTTTAAAAATGCTGTATGGTTTCATCCGCGCCTTTCTATGATAGCGGCAGACGGCAACGAGCGCCGAGGACGCGGACAGGAAAAAACACCGCGCAGGCGGTTCGTAGGTTTTGGCTCAACTTGTAGTTTTACATGACAATTTAATTTTGGTCTCAAACCCGTGCATCCTTTCAAAAGATGATTTTTCCTGAAGCTTCGGTCTCGAAATAATTATTATGAAAAAGCAGCATTCGCTAACCTCAATTAAATTGTCGTAAAACTATCAGTTACTGCTGTTGATAGTTTAACTCAATTAGCAAGAAGTGAGTACAAATAGTATTGTGAATGTACTTCTTCTCTCCCCCTTCTTCTTGACCTCAATGGTCAAATGGTAAAGATGCTCTCCGGCAAAGCGGTTCTGTGTTGAGAATGCATGGTAATTTCTGGTTTCACCACCCATCAGCATTTGATGAGACTGCTCAATTTCTGACGCCAGTTTTACACCTCCCGCTTTACGATTCTCAGAAATATAGCGCCCCAACCAACAGAAGCTCGGGTACTGATGTGTGAATACGCTGGAAGTTTTCTAAAGGTTACAAGCCTGTCTGCAGTTACATTGCTGACACACTTTTTTAAGTTTAAAACATTTGGGGGTAGTAGGGCCTGAGAAATCTCTATGAAGTCTGTGGAAAACGCGCTTCTCTGCAACAAAAATTATAATTAAAACCATAGAAAACCATGTGGCCTAAGTGTGGAGATTCACCTCCATTAAGCCACATGAGAGCACGCCAAAGAGGAACTCCAGATGAGTGCCTTTTCATGCTGCGCTAACTTGAAATAATCTTTTCAAATGTTGCAAGTAGAAATACTCCCACATTTTAAGTTTAACGCAGACTGGTCTTATCTCTGAGCTATTAGTAGTACTCTTCCTCAGAGACCTATGACGTGGGTGTCATTAGAAGCTCTGACATCACAGGCTTGTTAAAATAACATCCGACTGTTGATGAACGCTTTTAAGGATGTATAAGGTATAAGTTTTTCATGAACCTAACCCAAAAGTTTCTTTACCACACCCATAATGCAACATTTCCATACATCCTGGACATACAGATGCTGAAATCAATGTGCAGAAAACTGTAGAGTACAAATCCAAGCATTTTGAGTTTAGGTGTACACACGGAATTTTTTAATTATGTAGGACCCTCAAAACATATATTTCCTCTTAAGTCTCAGCATAATTTTGGGTGTAGTGCATTATCTTCTCTACCTAACGAGTACATCGTAAACAGTATAGGTGTAGGTTATACAATAGAGAACAAATTTTATGTGCTGCACACACATGACTTTTCTCTATTCATGTAAAACTATTTTTACAAACGCTCACTCTCCATCTACTTCATGTTAATCGAGACAAACATTTGCAGCAACTATATTATTTCTAACATTCTTGTAGGTGCAAAGGTCGCGGGTTCAAACCCACGGAGGCCGATGGATTTTTTTGAGCCGTAAAAATTCTTAGTATGGCTTCCTTCGGAAGGGAAGTAAAGCCGATGGTCCCGTGTCGTAGATTTACGTAAAAGAACCTCAAGCCTCTCAGCAAGATTACCGGGCTTTCACGCCCAAAATAGAATGGGACGCTAAGGACCATAGCAGTTAAAGAGCATCCATAAATAAAACTCAATTTAATTGCATTTTTTGTAGGTACAAGGGGATTTTGTTAGGCTTTAAGCGATAGTCAAATCTTGCTATGTGGAGCATTACATTCTCTTTGCTTGTCCAGGATATAAAAAAATCTGATGTGTTACGCTCACATGACTTTCTCTACGCTTGTACAAACTATTTTTACAAACACTTATTCTCCATATTCTTCATGTTAATCGAGATACCGAGATGTTAATCTTATTACTAATTTTCTTGTAGATGCAAGGCTTTAAGCGATAGTCAAATATTTTATGAGCTGGTTGCTATGTGGAGTATCCCACTCTCTTTGCATTACCAGGACAAAAAAGAAATGAATAACGAATTCCCATTTGTCTGTCTGTGAACAGCATGACTCAGAAACGAACAGTCGGATAAACACCAGTATCTTCCAGAGATGCGACACGAAGGTTTTCAAGAAAATCCCCCCAGCCCAGATTGCCCTTTACATGGAAAAGTTTTCGAAAATTTTAATTTCTTCAAAAATGGCTCCAGCGAAATTGCTTATATATTTAAGATACTTTCATGACAAATGAAATGTATATCTTGAATTTTCTGGGAATGTCTCCAAAAGTGTTCTTAATTTTGAACGACGTTTGCACAACTGGTAAACCATAAGAGATAGACAAAATTTTACTATACAAAGATGTAGATCGCGTTAAAATACATAATTTATGTCATATACATTTTTGTTGTTGAGTGAACCATTTTCAAGATATTGCTTGTTATTCCCTTATATTTTTTTGCCCTGATAGTGCAAACAGAATGGAATACTCCACATAGCAACCAGCTCTTAAAATATTTGACTATCGCTTAAAGTCTATCAATTCCCCTTGCATCTACAAGAAAACTAGTTTCAGAGGGTGATTCCCTAAGACGTTGGACAGAAGCATGCCTTACTATGAATGGGCACCATATTGAGCACCTCCTTTAGCGATGGTTCACAAGTGCAGGTCGTATGTAATCGCAAGCAGATCACATTAGAAGGTTTACTGTTTCACAGTAACAGAGTAATGTATCCTCATTTGTTTACTGCATTCAGCAGGTCATTCATAATAGAAAAAAACTTGCAGTAGAAGATATGCTTCAAATTAGCGAATTAACAAGTACTCGTAGCTCTTAAAGTATGCATTTTAGAGCTTATTTTTACTGAACATTTTTTCTTTGTTATGGTCCATACTATTAAGTCTCAAAATATGCAATATTTTTTTAACATTCTGTATATTGATTGGACTTGAAGGATCGGAAGGCCTCTTTGTATTGGTTAAGGTTTCTTTTCATGCCGCAAATCTACGACACGGGAGCACAGATTTACTTCCCTTCTGAAGGAAGGCATGCTAGGGATTTTTACACCTGAAAAAAATGCATCGTTCTCCACCGGGATTGAACATGCGACCTCAGGCTAGCATGATTCCCCTAGACTACGGAGGATGACATACAACGCAGGGGACACTGCGGCCTACAGATATATATTGTGGCTACCACTCTTAGGAGGAAGGGATGAAATGAAGGAACCACAGGAGGCTACAGGCCACAGACTCGCGTAAAAGTCCCTAACAGTTCCACGCTTGAAGATCTTTTCCATTGCTGAAGCTGCCTAAAGCGGTTGATGAACGACCCGTCAACCAAGCAGCCCACTAGGGGAGCACTCTTTCCTTCCGGAATGAAAGGGAAATAATGGAAAGGAAACATTGATAATGATAAATACCCCACCATTCTCCTACCGACCAGAAAAACCATGAAAAACGAAGGTCACAGCGGGCGGTTGATGAGAATCAAATCCGGATCTCTCAAATGCAAGCCGTCTCACTCACTCAAGAGAGTAATAAATGATAAGGGTAGTAAGTAGAGAAGGTGAATGTAATGTTGATGTGTGTCTACATCGATGGACAAATTGAAGAAAGCAAATAGTGAGCGACATGAATTGACATACAGCATTGTCTAGAAAACGCCTTTAAAACTTACAAAAATACCAAAGTAAATCGTGAAAGGAGAAATGCTTGTGATCCTTGGATACAAAGAGGAGAGTGTCTTTGAGAAATTCTGTTATTATCATGTTGCCTGGCAACTCAGTCTGCTCCTAAAACAGTTATGAGCACGCTGTAGCAACAGAGGGGGGGCACCTCGATGGGGTAAAGTCAACAAACGCAAAGGGGTAGAAAGGGAAGAAGAAAAACGAGGAAGCGGTACTATGTAGAAGGTGGAGAAACAATCCAGCCGGATACATCATGCAAATGTTATTGCCTCTTCTTTTAATCAAACCATTTACAAACAACAAAACGGCAGCACCAAGAAAAACGAATCTAAAGCAACGAAAAATTACGGCCAAAGAACCGTAAGAAATCTGGGCCACTTCAGTATTCTTTCGTCTGATGTCGCAGAGAACATTTCTGGTTTCGAATATTGATGCGTGAAGTATTGCCTAAAATAAATTCAAAGCATAAACTTAACAATTTTCTTGGTGCTCATGATGCCTCATATCTAATCAAAATAAGTGAAAACACCAATGTTTAACCTTGCATGGCTTTTCTTATCGTACAAGCCATAAAACATTTACTCCTCACTAACTCGATTATATGTTCAATTATATCATTTATATTAATTAAAGCAGACAATTTATGTCAAATAATGTTTACCTTTTCTAATAGTATAGTAAATAAGGCAAGTATTGCATTCTACCCAAAAAATCGATACAGAGATTACACCGGAAATATATGTTTTGAGCCCCTGAATCCAAATAAAGCATTTTTAGAAAAAGCTCCGTGTATGTGTCTGTGAACAGCATAACTCAAAAACGAAAAGTCAAATAAATGCCAAACTTGTTATTTAGGTTCAGTATCCTTCAAAGATACGACAGGAGAATTTTAAAGAAAATCCTCCCGCCTTAGATTACGCTTTACATGGAACATTTTTACAAACTTTTTATTCACTCAAAAACAATTCCAGCGATTTTGGTTAAAATATCATCTCTTTAAATTATTTATATGGCATATAAAATGTATATCATGAATTTTATGGAAATGTCCCCCAAAGTTCTCTTTATTTTGAATGACTTTTGCATAACCGGTAAACCGTAAGAGAGAGACAAAATTTACTACACAAAAATGTTGATCTTGTTAAAACACACAATTTGTGGCACTTTTTTGTGGAGTTAACCATTTTCGAGATATTCCTTGTTATTTGTTTGAATTTTCCAATACTTATACGTTTGCTCAAAAAAGAAGTTTTTTTGGTATTCCTGGACAAAGAGAATGGAATGCTCCTCATAGCAACCAGCTCTTAAAATATATCGCTTAAACCCTACCATATCCCCCTTGAATCTACAAGAAAATTAGCAATAAGATTATGCTAACTTAATGTAACCCTAATTGTAGGTTCACATTTAAAACAATTGAATTAGCCCTAAAATGACCATCATAACATCCTCCAAACAAAACACGACTAATGGTATTTACTTTCCCCCATAATATCAAGCAACTTTTATTACAGAGATTTCTTTCTATAACGCTTAGTTTTAAGGATATTGTACATTCTCAACTTAAATGGTTCACCTGTATATTGAATTTAATTACGAAGTGACTACTAAATCATTTAGACTCCATACTTCATGAAAATTATTTCAACTATTTGTTACCACCCGTTGCAGATAAGGTTAGAAATTCACTACCAACAACCATTTGATTAAAACAACCGCCACGGTTTCTGTGGATGCGACTCAAGAATTTTCAAGAAACTCGTTCCAATCAAAATAATCTTTACTCGGAATATTTTTGTTATTTTGATTTTCTCAAAAATGGCTGTTAACTATTTTAATTAAAATAACGTTGGTATGTTTAAGATATTTACATGACTTCATTTTGATTGAACTTGATAAAATTTTGTATAACTACCCAAGCTTAAGAGGTTATCAAATCCTCACTACACAAATAATCTGCGTTCTTTAAAACACACTTGTTTGTTGCAAATGCGTTTTTATGGCTTCAGACATTTACGAGATAAGACCGTTGTTCCATGTTTGAACTTTTCAATACCTTATTTCATTTTTTAATTATTTAGATGTCGTGTAAAGAGCATGGATTTCAAGAACAGTATATAGCGACCCGATTTTTAAAGATTTAGTTTTTATTTCAGCCTACTCAATCTACTTTGAAATGTGTCATGGAGGTTTTTCTACAAACGTTTATTTCATTTAACATGAAATAGATACAAAAATGAGTTTTTGCAAAAATTGTTAATAGCAACTATATGAGAATAAACGATAGAGAAAGTTATATGATTGTAACATATACGATTTTAATTCTCATATACCGAACGGGATGGCTCAGGAGGTAACTCTGTGGCCCGCATTCAGGAGGTCGTGGTTTCGATTCCCATACTCGATCTTCCCGACCCCAATTTCCTGTCCCTCCATTTCACCTCTATTCTCATTTCACTTCACCTTTCATCCGCTTGGCCTCTTTCAGGGTTGTACTTCTCGGCGGGAAGTCCCGGCGTGTCGAGGCAATATTTTATATCATAACATGCTGTGAATGCCAGAGTGATTGTAGTGTAAATTAATATTATTGTATGTACAGGACTTTAGATGTTTCTTAGCCAATAGTATTGTCAGGAAATAAGTTTACACGGCCTAACTGAAACTGACAATAGAAGTGAGTCCAGGGGGATGGTCTCCACAGTGCATCCTTTTCTCCTGCAGTTCTCATGGCTCGTGTTATCTTATTTACCTGGCGCCTCTTGTTTTATTATTCTTAAATTTGGCTTCATTGTCGTCCGGCTAGCTATTATAACTCAGTCGAGCAAGTATCTCTAAGCTGGGTGTGTAAACGGAAAGGAATTGTTGCTAAAAGATAACACTGATAAATAAAAATTGAATCTAGACATTTTTGCAGTCACGCTTAATTAATAATTGACATATTTAATCTTTATACACGCCTGACTGAAACTGTAATATTTCCGAATGTAAGTACAGTCGTTATAGTTGTCGCGTACCAATTACTTCGCGTACTTTACATTTTTGTAGCTATGCGACGTACACCTCGTGAGAGATTCTTCAGAACTGTGCGACACTTCCTTATGGCTCGAGAATATATACTCCTTCACTTCAAATTACTAAACATTATAATGTTTGCTATTGGTTACCAAATTGCGTCCACTTTAGCGTCTGTTTTGGTCAGTCAATAACTACTACTACCATATATGATCTAGGGAAGATATTCGTTCCATTTCTAATAAAGGCACGCTGCCCTGACGTCATTTGTATTGTCTTCATTGTGATAAACAACTCACCCTCCATAGGAATGGATGCAGTAAAGGAACCACAGGAGGCTACAGGTCGCAGACAGACCCCGGAGACGCGCAGAAGTCCCTGAGAGTTCCAGGCTCGAAGATCTGTCTCACTGCTGGACTAAAGCTGCTGCCTAAAGAGGGGGATGAACGATCTGTCGACCAAGGAGCCCTTTAGGGTCCACGGGGAGTACACTTTCCTTTGAGCAAGCATCCGTGGTCAACTGTCCCGCACCACCCATACGCCACAAAACCTGGAAGCACACCTGAAAGATGAGTGGAAACGGAATGAAACAAAAATTATGAAAAAGAAATCATGGTAGATGATAAACCGCCACAGCATTCGCCCATCGACCAGGGAAAACCACGAAAAAACCAAGGTCAAAGTAGGCAGTCAATGGGAATCGTGCCCGGGACCTCCGAAATACGGGCCTCACACGTTACCGCGGAGTCATCTCGCTCGATATTCTCATATGTAATCTACAATCAAGTGAAATGTTTCCACTCTTACGGCTTAAGACTTTGTAATACCACGTAGCTTGAAGAAGATATTTATTAGCCCAAAATGTATTTTCAGGGGCCTTTGCCCCAAGTTTAAAAACATATTATTACTGTTTCTTTAAATATTATATATTTATGTTTGCTTCGTCTGCGTCATTATTTGTTAGAGACATGTTTCTCTTAGCAGGGCGTGATGCGACAAGAATCTAGGCTTGCACAGATTATAATATTACTTTACTCATTTTATTAATACTGATTCGATTTAAATAACACTTCACTGATATAGAGAGCTGTGAGATGTTTTTATTAAATATTTGCACTTTTAACACGTAAACTATTTTGTCTCACTCAAAATACGTATAAAATCTCTCGAAGACACATCACGCATGCGGTTACAGTCACTATCTGCAGGCAACTGAATTGATTTCAACCATCTAAACTTGTAATAGAATACCTGCATTTAACTAAAGCTTTTTCTGGTTGTTGATTGGCTATTTTTATAAACTGTCACTAAAATTACATTATTGTTACTCCAAGAATCACAGGTAGTACTGTTAAACTTACTTACTCATTATTGACTCAAGGTTACCTCATCGTTACCTCATTGTTAGCAACTTTTAACCTATTATTCTCACAGCTCTTACATTATTAAATTACCTAATGCATACACATAACATTATTGAACATGTATACGATAATATAAGCATATACATTGACTGTGATATACATGTTACAAATTATTACATACACATATTGCTTCAAGGCGGGCTGTTATAGAATTTACATATTATATAATTTGACTGAAATCATTTAAGTGTTAAAAATACTGCCTCAAGTTTAATCTATCTTTCAAACTTGTCATTTCTTGCGTTTAAAACTCCTTGAGCGTTTATTATATTACCGAATTTTCTGATGTCTCAAAACCGCTTGTTGTCAGACTATAAGTTTCGTTATCTTAGAAGACCATTTCCTGCCAATCAAACACAAGAGCGTATTGCTGTACAAGATATAACTCTCGAAGTTAAAGAACACTATTGGAAAGAAGCGAGTGAGTGCCTTTGACAGACGGTGTTGATGGATACCCCATTAATCCGCGTCGACCTCCGACAGGACATCCATTATTTCACCCTAAATGACAATGCCAGAGCTCTTTAAGATTCCGCTCGCCAGACATTTCGTGCTCTGGCAAGAAATTTGTACAGCACTTTCGACTTTCTATCATAGTCTTATTCTCCACACCAATAACCGATGGCATTCACCTGTCGCGGTCTTCGTGTTAGTGTTATTGCTGAGCGCCTGTTATTGTATTACTAGTTTGAATTTTGGGTTCATTGTGCTCCGGGTAGCTATTATTATTATTATTATTATTATTATTATTATTATTCAGTCGAGCAAATCTCTTAAACAGGGTGTGTAAACGGAAAGGAGTTGCTACTGAAAGATAACACTGATAAAAGAATTTGTTTTTACACTTTTATTGCCGTCACACTTTATTCATTTCACATAATTATTCTTGATACACGCCCGACTGAAACTGTTATATTTTCTAATGTTACTATAATTCACATATTTGCTGCACATTATTAATTCGCGTATTTCACATTTATAACTAACTTTACCACGCGAGAAATTCTATAAAACTGCACGACGTATAACCTGTGAGTGCTTCTATTGGACTGAGCGACGTATAACCTGTGTATGATTCTGTTGGACTGAACGACGTATTACCCGCGAGTGCTTCTGCTGGACTGAAAGTTTCCCGTCTCTGGCTTTAGCTTTTTATACTCCCACATCCCGATATGCCTAAAGATTATAACCGAGCTGCTATTGGTTAATAAAACGCGCCAACATCAGCGCCTATTTTTATATCCAATCAAAATTACGAACACATATGCTCTAGGGAAGAAATTCCCTCCATTTCTACAGAAAAGCGCGCTAATCTGACGTCATTTGCTTGTCTCTTATAATTGATAAACAACTCACCCCCTCGCTCATTGTTACTCGCTCCTATTGTCAGTTTCAGTGAGGCCGTGTAAACTTATTTCCTAACAATGCTTAAATTAACAAACATCTCAAATCATTGCCATACAATAATGCTTATTTACACTACTCTCTGCCATTTACAGTGTTGTGATATAAAATACTGCCACATACCCCGTCAAAGAACCACTCCATATACTGCATGTAATTGTAAACCTCAAGATACCGACTTCAAGTCTGGTAAACTCGATATCTTTTATAACGTCTAATCATTTATTCCCAAAAGAGAATTTTCTCAGTTGCTCGGAAAGTTAACAGTTCTGAATAAAGTGGTAAGGGTACAGTTTATTGAAATTTCGTGATTTCATTACTAACATTTTTCTGTTCTTTCTTCTCAGTTTAAAAATGGCATAAGTTTTCCCCCGCACAGAAGTTATTTAAACATAAAAGAAACAAGACATATCAAAATCATATTGAATTTAATTTCAACTCTTTCTCAAAGATAAACTTTTCTGCGTATAATATATTGCTATGAAATCGAATTTGATTTCTTCTTTTATAATGGTAAATAGGGTTTCCTAGATATAACTTGTTGAGCATATATGCATAAATATACAAAAATGAGTGTTGAGTGAATTTGGGCTGGGATTTTCTAGAAAAAACCCATGTTTTACCTAAATTTGTTAACAAGTCACCGAGGTGGAACTGTGTCATCTTCCTAGTTGTAGCCCTAGACGCTAGCAGCCATTTCGACCAGTTTCGCAGAAAATTATTTTCCCGATAATTGCAGACTGTGTGCCTATTCTATGCTGTTTAACGGTGGTCCAGGGGTTGAAAAATCTTTAAATTTATATTCATTGGCCACATTTTAGAGCCTTGTGACGTTGGTCACATTCCTTCACTTTTATTTTGCTGTTTACTCACCTTCGAATGCTTTAGAATGTTACAATTTTCATGTTAAGAAAACTTTACATTTTAATACATGATATGAAAGCTGTATTTTAAAACTCTGATGTGTTACATTCACATATTTGCACCATCTATTTTTATAAACGCTTATTCTCCATCCATTTCATGTTAATCGAGATAAACATTATTGCTAATTTTCTTGTAGTTGCAAGGGGAATATGGTAGGCTTTAAGCGATAGTCAAATCTTTTAAGAGCTGGTTGCTATGTGGAGCATTCCATTCTCTTTGCATGTCCAGGTCATAAAAAACGAATAACGAATTCCCATTTGAGAAAAAGTATAAGTATTGTAAACATTCAAACAAATAACAAGGAATATCCCCGAAATGGTTCACCCGACAAAGAAATGTATATGACATAAATTGTGTGCTTTAAAGAGATCTCCTTTATTTGTGTTGTAAAAATTTGCCTATCATTTACGGTTTACCAGTTATGCGAAAATCATTTAGAATAAAGAGGATTTTTTGGATACATTCCCAGAAAATTCAACATATATATTTCATTTTCCATAAAAATGTCTTAAGCTTATGATATTTTAATCAAAATAGAGCCATTTTTCGAAAAATGCTCCATGAAAGGGTAGTCTGGAATGGAGGATTTTCTTGAAAATCCTCGTGTAGTATCCTGTAAGATACTTACTCAAATACCAAGTTTGGTATTTATACGACTGTTCGTTTTGTAGTTATGCTGTTGAGAGACAGACACACACACATCTTTTTCTAATAATGCTTTTAGTTGTTTATTCAAGGGGCCTCAAAAATGTATTTCCGGTGAAACATCGATATCAAATTTTTGGGTGGAACGCAATACTTTCTCTATATGTAGTAGAGAAGGTAAAAATTAATACTTTTAACAAATGCGCTGAATTATTGTCCTGTTCAGATATTTCATGTATTCAGAATAAAATGCATTGCTTTGTTGTTAAATTGTATACATGTATATGCTACACAATCTAACAGCTTTACCTTACATTTTTTGGGAGTACAAACACTTTGAAAAAAAAATGTTTGAAAGAGTACTTTAAGCAACTAAAACTGATAATTATGATGTATGAGGATATTAACACCGATAAGACATCAGAATATTGAAGATAGCCTTTCACTTATAATACATTAAATAATAAGTCCAAATACTACGGAATCGTGCTTATTTTCCTTTAATTATGCCCGCAACAAAATTCGGAATAATTTTTATTTGCATATGTATAAAGAGCATGCCTACTAAACTTTACACATGAAACGTAAAAACTATTTCGAAAAGATATCATTTTACATCAAAGCATAACATTGTTAAGTGAATCATAGCTAAATAGGTATAGGGTAGTACAACGGAAGGGGACCCTCGTGCACTGAAAGCTGTGAGATGTATTGCAGCTAGCACCATTCAGGAGAAATGAATGGAGTGAAGGAACCACAGGAGGCTACATACCATAGGCAGACAGGCCATAGAGACGCGCGGAAGTCCCTAACAGCGTCAAGCTCGAAGAACCCGAGCTGTCCAGAGGGAGCGATGAACGATGCGTCCAACTAGGCTGCCCTATGGTTTCCACGGTGAATACTCTTTCCTAGGAGCAAGTATCCACGCCACACACCACGAAACCTAGAAGCGCACCTGAAAATACAACCATGAAAGCAAAATGATGAAAACGAAATCTGGTGGATGGGAAAAAATGAGAACCGAACCCGGGACCTCCCAAACGAACCTCAAAGTTACCGAAGAGCCATCTCATTTGATAACTGATGAATAAAATGAAACTAAAATTAGAAGGCTGAAATAAATTTGCATAGTAAGGTATTCTTCTGGATAAGCCATAAGCTGACCAATGACTCATGTGGACCTATCAAGCCGTCTTCGACTTCTAGAAAACAGAAAGTTCTACGGTAAAGTGATACTCATCGACTTCCTATGGACAATAAAACAAGCAATAATGTTATCTAAATTACAGCTTTTAGATTGCCCCTTCCGTGTAAAGGTTAAATATTGTGGAATAAACCTCCTTTCATTGAAAGTTATCAAATTTCACTTTTGCACCTTGTAAAGCACATTTAATAAGAGACTTTGGAAGCAATTTCTGTGGTAGTAGCCCTTCCTACATATAATCACAGAGAAAACCTCATTATGTAATGATTCATTTATAATAATGGGGAACCTGTTAAATTTGTTTATGGTACAAGAAAGTGGAATGTTCCACTGGAATGTTCCTCGTGTTGTGGGAGTTGCAGATTCTGAAATGCGTAACAAGAACGCAAACTTAATAATTTAATGAATAACCAAGCGTGTACAATTTTTGAAACAGTATTACAGATGTAGAAGTATGTGCATTGAAGGATTCAGGAGCTAAAATTCGGTACCGAGATTTCACCAGCTATATATGTTTTGAGACCCCCTGAATCCAAAAAAAAAACATTTTTGGAAACTTTTCCGTGAGTGAGTGAGTGAGTGAGTGTGTGTGTGTGTGTGTGTGTGTGTGTGTGTGTGTGTGTGTGTCTGTGAACAGCATAACTCAGAATCGAACAGTTGGATACACACCAATGGAATTTAGGTTCAGTATCTTCCAGAGATGCGACACGAAGGTTTTCAAGAAAATCCCCCCACCCCAGATTATCCTTTACATGGAACATTTTTCGAAAATTTTAATTTTCTAAGAAATGGCTCTAACGATTTTGATTAAAATATCATATGTTTAAGATATTTTGATCACAAATGAAATGTATATCTCGAATTTTCTGGGAATGTGTCCAAAGTATTCTTCGTTGTGAACGACTTTTGCATAACTGGTAAACCATAAGAGATAGACAAAGTGTTACTACACTAAAATGTAGAGCGCATTAAAATACACGATTTATGTATATACATTGTTTTTGTTGGGTAAAGCATTTTCGAGATATTTCTTGTTATTCCCTTAAATTTTCCAATACTTTTCTTAAATTCGTTATTCATTTTTTTTGTCCTGGTAATGCAAAGAGAATGGAATACTCCACATAGCAACCAGCTCTTAAAATATTTGACTATCGCTTAAAGCCTACCAATTCCCCTTGCATCTACAAGAAAATTAGCAATAAGATTAACATCTCGGTTAACATGAAGGATATGGAGAATAAGCGTTTATAAAAATAGTTTGTACACGAGTAGAAAATGTCATGTGAGTGTAACACAACAGATTTTTTGAAACAATGTTACAGATGTAGAAGTATGTGCAGTAAGGGATTCAGGAGGTAATTGGCCAAAGTTCATAGGATTTTTTTACTTTATCTACTTTGTATTAGAGTAGGTTGGAAGATATTCTACCAAAAATTCAGTACCGAGATTTCTCCGGAAATATATGTTTGGAGACATCCTACTGTGTGTGTGCGTGTGCTTGTGCTTTTGCGTGAACAACATAGCTCTAAAATAAAAGTCTTATAAATACCAACCTTTGTATTTAAGCTCAGTATCTTCCGAAGCTAAAACAGGAAACTTATCAAGAAGAAATCTTCCCAAACCAAACTACATTTTACGCTTTAGTTTTTATTTTCTCAAAGTGATTATAAAGATTTTTATTAAAACACCATTTATTTAAAGTATATACATAAGTGAAATATACATTGGAGTTTCGCAACAGACTGCGAAGATCTCTGTATTCGGAAACAATTTTGTACGCCTGGTAAACGATAAGAGATGAACAAAAGCCTACTACAAAGCACACAGGTTATTTCGAATAACTTTTCTGTAGCATTGCCATTTCCAAAATGGCCGTTGTTCTATGCTTGAATTTTCCAATAGCTTGTCATTTTTGAAGCGGTCGACAATGAGGTGTTTCTCTCGATGAGAGAGTACGGAATTTCACGGCCTCCATTTATCAATCCACTTTAAGGCATTATTTTTAACACTTAAATGATTTCAGTCTAATTATATAATTTAAATTCAATAACAGCAAGCCTTAAAACAATATGTGAAAGTAAAAATATATAAAAAGTGCATGTAACAGCCACTGTATACGTTTGTATTAATGTATGCATGTGTAATAATGTTATGTGAATGTATTACGTGATTTAATAATGTAGGAGCTGTGAGAATAATAAGTTAAAAGTTGCTAACAATGAGGTAGCCTTGAGGCCATAATGAGTTTGAGAGTTTAAATGTTTCCTGTGATTCTTGGAAGCAATAATGTAATTTTAGTGACAGTTTATAAAAAATACCCAATCAACAACCAAAAAAGCTTTAGTTAAATGAAGGTATTCTATTGGATTGGGAATAGCCAATTAGAGACTTTAAATACAGAAATGTACATGTTTATACACTAGAAATCCTGTCAGTTGGTTGCAGACAGCGTTTCTAACCAGACGCAAAAAGTGTCCTCAAGACATTTAATACGTATTCGTGTGAGACGAAAATAGTTCTACGTGTTAAAAAGTGTAAGTAATTAATTAAAGAATTTCACAGCTCTCTATATCAGTGAAGTGTTATTTAAATCGTATCAAGTATTAATAAAAGGAGTGAAGTAAAATTATAATCTGTGTAAGCCTACATTCTTGTCACAGCACAACCCTACAAAGAGAAACATGTCTCTAAAAATAATACTGACGCAGCCGAGGCAAACATAAATATATAATATTTGAAGAAACAGTCAAATTACAAGGTTAATATTTTTTTAAACATTGGGTCAAATAACCTTCTTCAACTTTTAAACATCTGACTATCGATTCGGTCCGTTTACTGCTCCTTTCTCTCTCTGGGAGAAAATTTACGGAAGGATACCCAAAGAGGCCACACAAATGATTTCTGGCAAGTGATTGTGCCCTCTTAACTCGTACCTGAACAACATAGGGATTTATTTAAATAAACGTTTTCTTCAAAAATATAGCCACGAGTGTGTAAATAATTAAATATGCATTATAGATCAACTGTAGCAGTCTCTTGCTGTTGGAGTAGGTTCGTGCTCGCGAGGGAAGGAGAGGAGAGATATAGGAGGAGCGTGGGTTTAATGGTGGATCTCTCTTAATCTTAAGTTGAGAGTCCGATGCTCGATAGAGATAAGGTTTAGGGTTAAATTACTATATTCACATGCAGTTTGTTTCGTTCCTGTTAGCTCCACACCCGCGTTCGATTCTGCCACGCAAACATGTATATACTCGCGTCAGAGGCCGATTACGCGAATTGTTCCCTATGAATTTCCTTTACCACAACTCACAAAATTTCACGTTTGCCAGCACTACATAACGGCGCGTAGTTCCTCTTTATTAAATTGTATTGTCCGTTTTGCGTACTCCCAGTTTATCAGTTTTACTGGTTCGTCCACGCATACATGTAAGTGCTTTACATGTGCGCCTCCCCGCCACTCCAAAATTCAAGTGATTGTACTTGTGTATTTCAGATCTTGCATATAAGTTTCCTTTCTTCTACCAAGTCACGTGATATCCACCTTTAATATCATCTGTTGTCAGAATTTCCTTAAAATAAGTTAATTTTCCTATTGGTGGATAAATATGAAAATGTCCACAGTTAGCTTCTCACATGTTTTTTAATCATAAACGTTCTAAACGTATCCATGATGCGGTCTCAAGATAAAATACGTTTCCTCCAAACTCTTTACTTTAACCTAAACTCTTAGGGTGTTTTTTCTTGGACACGTATGCCTGTAGTTACAAAGACTTGTTTACAGCCGAAATTACGGCGTTTTATAGAAAGCTGACCTATTCCTAAAAGGTTTGTTTTCCCCAGCAAGTGTATATTTCCGTCTCCCTCCAATATTATATACATATCTTTAACCAATAGTTTATATGTTTCTAAAATTAATATATAAGTGATATAAGAATACCATTATTATATATTACAATTGTTTGCTTCCGCACGTACTGTGCAGTTGCACTGTACATTTACGTATTTTCAATAGTTTCTGTTTACAGCTGAAAATTTCACTAACACCATCACACATGACAATACATAAGGTAATAGAATAATCGGAAAGCAAACAGGCAAATATATCCCTGTATCTTTCTCGATCCATTACAATAAATGCGCAACGAGATTACAAGTGAACATACCAAGACAACATCGACCTACAAAGGCTCCCAATTATGCTGACATGAATCGTCAAAGGGTAATATTCCAACGCATTAAAACTCAAAATTTAATAAATTGGCACATCTAAAACGACAAATACTAATACTTGCATATTAAAAGTGAAATTACAACTCGTTGAACTTTTGTATCGAATCTTGATACAAGATTGTATTTATATAACATAATATAATATATAAAAGTATATAATGTTTAAATAATTTGATTAGTTATAGTGTCAACATTTTATACTAGTTTATTGTAATGGTTCAAAACTGCCAAGAAAAAGTCACATTGCTTTATTGTTAAATATCTATTTTATAAAGTTGTAAAGTCGCAATATGACTATTATGTTAAGGTGACTATAAACTTTCAAAATAAAAACGGATTATAATTAATTAAATCCTCCGCTTGTGTAGCTGTAATAAATTATTAGGAGAACATTAAATAATGCGAACACCGATCACCGATCAAAAAAATAAAAAACCTCAGTACGCATATGTGATACTCCTCATAACCCGGAGGTGTGCTGCCAAGCACCATGACAATCTACAAGGTGGGCGAGAAATCCCCGTACCCGCTAGTATCAAATGCTAATTGCTTTATTTTAGCACAAGTACTTACACATTAAGTGTCCAACATATCTGTATGTTCCCGTAAACACAGTTCCATACGCCTCCATGTTCTTCTTGACATATTCTTGAGCATGTCCGGTGTTACAGTGCAAAATACATCCTGTAACAGCATTGCACAGTTCTTCGTTTTTAGCATAACGACGTGCTGATAAATGCGCCTTAATGACTCCCCATAACGAGTTGTCAGGTGTGGTGAGGTCAGGACTTCTTGGTGACCTTTCAGGGGAGCTAGTGTTGCTGATGAACCACGACCTATTCGCTGTCCTGGAAAGTGTTAATTTAGGAACTCGCGCACTGCAAGAGCGTAGTGAGGAGGTGCTCCATCTTGCTGCAATCATATACGTTGTCTGAGGCCCCTCTCCTCAAGCTGACACATGTTTATAACATGTGTAAATAATTTGCGCCATTCACAGTCCCTTAAACAGAGTACGGTCCAAGCAAATGTGATGTAATCGTCGCCGATATCATTATGTGAGGCGGGTTGCTTTCTAACTCGGCTGTGTAATGAGGATTCTCTTTGGCCCAAAAGACAATTTATCTAGCAAATGAGCTGGGATGAATTGTATACTGATAAGAAACCATAACTTTGGCACGGTTCACTACATTTGGAAATTGAGTTAACGATGCACGGCATGCTAAAACGCGCTGAATGCGGTCTCCATCCGATAACTCGTTTACGAACGTCGGTCTAGAAGGTTTCAGCTTAAATGTCTTTATTCATGTGATCTCGCATTGTTGTCCGCGGTATTCCTAGTTCCGAAGCACGTTTACATGTCGACTTCATAGGGGATTGTTCAATCGAAGCAGAGACTCAGGTACATGTTTCTTCTCGTGTCTTCTTCCTTCCTCTCCGCGGCCTGTCTTAGGCAAAAGACGCTTTTTCCAATCCAGAAGTGTTACTTTCCGCGGAGGAGCCTTATTAAATCTTTCCTGGAATACTCTCATATTCTGTCTCATGTTGTGTTGCACCCACACACTTGTCACTAAGTAGTGTAACTATGACCGCTCATATCTGCCATAGCTTCAAAATAAAACTCGATTGCGAAAACATGTAACCATGAATTCCAACAATTGATAAGAAGTATGGTTTTGCTTAAGTTGAGCGAAAAGACTTTGGGCTTCTTTTGTAGTGGGAAATAGTTACTCCTCTTGGTTGATGCCCTCCGCTGCAATGTTCTGGTCTTGGGCTACCTCTACTCAGCGGCTGATAATTTCTCCATTCCTATTAAATTACCTATCTAGCTAATTTCACTGATCTCAGGGTTTTTGTAGGTGAGGCAAATTAAAATACATTGCATTTCCCTTAAAATGTGGCTTATTATCAGATAAAACACTTATGGGCGGCTAGCCTTTCCCCTCTTTAACAATCCCCACCATAATAATAAATTAGGAGCCTAATCTAACTACACACCCATATGCGCACACGTGCTTCCGTCGTCCACAGAGTATAGCTGAGTGTCGAAGAGATTCTATAAGAGAGAGTGAAAATCTGAGGCCTGCTTCCCCCTTTTATACCCAAACCTAGCGACGCTCACCTTCGCGCCTTAACAAGTAACGACATTTCTAATTGGTCCTCAAATCGGTTACCTTATTATGTACGAAAATATTCTGCTCAAAACTTTTTCGCACATGCGTCTCAGTGACGCGACGGAAGCAAACTCAATGTCTCTCTCCTTTCTATATCTGTGTCTTTATGTTTCTCGTTATTCCTTCAAGCTCCTTGCTCGTTAGCTTGGTGAAAGGTGGGCGGTCTACCTAGAATTACCTTTTACCTGTAATTAGTTAGCTCTCCCGTCCCTTATTTATCTAAGTTACAATCTGCTTTGTACATTTCTTGGCTGCTAAATATTCTAGCATCTTTCTTGCTGAATTATATTAATATGTACAATTCTTTTTGATATTGGTCTATATGTCTATGTGTATGTATATATATGTGTGTGTATGCGCGCGCCCTATATACCCTTTAATTGAAAACAAAACCATGTGACAAGAGAACACCTCATTGGCTGGTGGGCAAACTACAACTATACCCGCTTAGCATATCGTCTCCATAATATGTTGTCCTCCGTGGACTAGTGGTACCGTGCTAGCCTTTAGTTCCCAAGGTCGCGGGTTCAGACCCGGCGGAGGGCGATGGATTTTTTCGGGCGTAAAAGTCCTTAGCATGGCTTCCTTCGGAAGGGAAGTAAAGCCGGTGGTCCCGTGCCGTAGATTTACGGCACGTAAAAGAACCTCAAGCCTGATAAAGAGGGCTCTGAGCAAAATTACCGGGCTTTCACGCCCAATATGGAATGGGACGCTAAGAACCACAGCAGTTAAAGAGCGTCCATAAATAAAACTCAATTAAAATCTGCATAAAAAAGTTCAGATCGTAACATTTTATGGTATTTTCGTGCAGAGAAGCTTAAAAATCCCATTAATGTAACTGTTCAATTTATGAAATAAGAGTGTTTGTTCAGATTCACCTATAATTGCATAAACCGTTATAGCAGAGGGTTTAAGTCGCTATGCGCAGGCGCTGCAGTTCACTATTGGATAAACCGCCATTGTACCTTTGCAACATGTTGAGGAAATGAGTGTCATGGCTGAGAATCCTCTGTCACAGTGGAAAACATAAACGCGGGAAATGGAAAGAAGACAATTTATTTGAATGCCTTTGAAAAAATCTCTGAAACGTACCCACCCACCTTTAATCGAATGAATATTGTTGGCCATTATTTAGCAATAACTGATCTTCTTTGTTAGTGATACAGAATTGCTCGGATTGCTTGTGTTACGTTTGTTTTCTGTGGTTTTCTAACCTACAGTGCTTTTTGACTCATAAAATGTCAAAGTAAAAGTGGTATACTGATATTAGACTTGTAAAGCCGGAAGTTACGAACAGTTTAATCCAGTACCTTTAATCACAGATGCAGAACTGTTCAGATATAACATTTATTTGTCTACTCTGAGCATTATGTGTTAGAAGTTTAGGATGTAAGGCAAAATATAGGAATAAGACATACGCTATTTAAAAGCTAATGATACCCAAGCTGCGCAATATACTGTATTAGCATTCTGTCTGAGGCAATTTCCTCTCACGGTGAAGCAGGACTACAGGGTCTTCACGCCATCACCGCCGCCTTCTGAAGTGCCTTCCACACTTTCACCACCAGCTGCCTGCGGCGATTTGACATCACAGACACAACAATCAGTGGCCTGGACGAAGTCATCACCAGCCTGCCAGAACCCACAACCGCCAATTCCAACAGATTGCCTGGGAGAGTTACGGCGCACGCTGACAGGTCTTTCTGACCTAAATACAAGTGCTGCGCACGACGACGCTGAATGACTCCGGTACTCAACGACCTGAAGAGTGGGCAGGAAAGACTGCGGAACTACATGCTTACACAACCAAGCTCTTGGACGTATGGCACTAGATCCAACGCCAAAATTGAACGCACCTCTCAAGGGGCGCTGAAGACATATCCTAAGTATATTCAATAAAGACATACAAAAATCCCGATCCACTCCCCGCGGTGGCAGCCAGGGCCCTAGCACGGTCTCGGCTGTCACCCGGGCATTTCCTTCACCCACTGCCAGCGCAATAAGCTGGCTGCTACCTTCGCACTATCGGGGGTGCACAGGCGGAACCCCAATACCTTTCCTCACTACTCCTGCCAATTCCTCTCCTTAACTTCACCTACTTCACTACCCAAAAAACATAGTTCCCGTCATCCTCCACGTGGCGCAGCCATGTGCTCGGCGATGTGATACATTTAAGTTTTGTTTATTTCTCCTTTTAACTTATAATCAAAAAGGTATGCATAGCATAATAATATTTGATACTACCAACCTGCATAACATTTTATACTACCCAATATGCTCAATACGATGCTACAGTTTCTAATGGAACTTTCTATTTACTGCAAATGTTTACCTAATTCCATGATTATGCAATTGTAAATTCATGTATATCATTACTATTATATATGTATGTCATTATGTATTTTATGATAACAGGTCGTGATAAGGCCATGTAGTTAAATCGACCGTAAATAATCCTTTTGAGGCAGCATTTTTATCGCTTAAATGATATCAGTCTAATTATATAATATTTAAAAAAAACAGCCGGCCTGAAAGCAATATGCGTATATTATAATGTATAAAATGTATATTACAGCAATTTTATTATGTTTATTATGTGAATGAATTACGTAGTTTAATAATGTAGGAGCTGTGAGAATAGAAGCAAGCTGCCTTAGGTAGCAAACAGAATTACAAAGTAGAAGCCGAAAGTTGCTAACAATGAGGTAATCTTGAGAAACAATAAATTAGAAAGTTAAAAAGGCTTCTAATAGTTATTTTAACAATACTAATGTAATATTTAAAACAGTTTATAAAAATAGTCACGTGGATGTGGAAAGAAAAGCCAAAGTAAAAATAAAGTATTCTATTGGAGTAGGCTTAGCCAATCAGAAACTAGAAATACAGAAATGTACAAATTCACATGGATGATGCTAGTAGATAGCGTACCCATGCAGTTAGGTTCGGTACGGGTTCAATAATTGTATGTGAGACGTGATAATTCATTGCGGTGAGGATAATATATGTTTACCTGTTAAAAGTGTAATTAGCAATAATCTCACAGATCTATAGTAGGATACATCAGTGAAGTGTTATTTAACCGTGTGAAGGATTAATAAAAAAGTGAAATAGAAGTATAATTTGTGTAAAGTTTATTTTTCAGCACTACCAGCCCTAATAAGAGATGCTTGTTCTAAAATATACTATGAGGCAGTAGTTTATAATACTTATATGATTTCAGTTAAATTATATAATATAAAATATTATAAAAACAGCCCGCCTTAAAGCAACATATGTATAATATAAAATACATGTAACAGTCATTGTATTAATGTTTATATTATGTACATGTTCAATAATGTTATGCGAATCTATTACGTGATTTAATAATACAGAAGATGAGAGAATAATGGGTTAAAAGTTGCTAACAATGAGGTAATAATGGGGTAAACTTGGAGGCAATAATGTGATTTTGTGACAGTTTATAAAGTAGCCAATGAACGACCAGAAAAAGCTTTAGTTAAATAAAGGTGTTCTATTGGTGTTAGGATTACCAATCAGAAACTAAAATGGAGTAAAATTTACAAATTCAGAAGTCAGTTGCTTGAAAACAGCGTTACTAACCTGACGCGAAATGCGTCCTCGAGAAGTTTAATACGTATTCAGTGTGAGACGAAAATAGTTTACGTGTTAAAAAGTGCAAGTAATTAATAAAAGAACCCCACAGCTCTCTATATTAGTGAAGTTTTATTTTAGTCGTTTAAATAATTAATAAATAGAGTGAAGTACAAATTATAATATGTGTAAGTCTACATTCTTCAGCCACACCACGCCTTGTTAAGATATTCTCCACTGACGCAGCCGAGGCAAACACAAATATATAATATTTAAAGAAACAGTAAAAATACAAAATTAATATTTTTAAACTTGGGCGAAGGCTACCGGGTACCATACATGCGGTTGCAACTACCTCAAGTTCGGCTGCCCAACAGTCGAAATACAATACATTTCCTAAAATTCTCCTTTTTCAAATTGCCTTCCATACGTGGGGCAGAAATTAAACCCTCATCCACTACTGATGCAGCTGAGTCATATATAATAAATAAATAAACATTAAAATAATTACTACACATAAAATTAACACACAACATCACAAAAGTTGGTTCTTAAACGTGGGGTGAAGACCACTGGAAAGATTGTACCTAAAACGTGGGGCGAACACTCCTAGAAACATAAATCCTGCAAATTGGCATCCATTACATACGTGGGTCAACAACAGCGTCAAGTTTAGGCTCATCAACGTGGGGGCTAAACCTCCCGAAGTTTGGCGCCTAAAGCGTGGTACAAATAACGTAAAACTAATCTCCCGCAGATAGATACCCCCGCACTTTAATAAAAAAACAAAAAAGAAAAACATTGCAACTCACAGGGGTACGGGGTATGGGGACTTCTCACCCAACCTGCTCATTGCAAGCCAGCTAAGCTCAGAGCGCGACCGTAATGCCCTCATCGTCACCCAGACAACCTTATGACGAAGTAGCCCATAAAAACTCGCAATCAAGCGCGAAATATTTTACGGTACCATTAAAAGCAGAAGTCGACACAGCACCTACAAGAACAGTTTGCTAGAATAGTTTATACGAGCTGTATAAAAATTGTGATGTGTTACACTCACATGACTTTCTCTACTCTTGTACAAACTATTTTTACAAACGCTTATTCTCCATATGCTTCATGTTAATCGAGATATCGAGATGTTAATCTTATTGCTAATTTTCTTGTAGATGCAAGGGGAATTGGTAGGCTTTAAGCGATAGTCAAATATTTTAAGAACTGGTTGCTATGTGGAGCACTCCTTTCTCTTTGCATGTCCAAGTCATGAAAAAAAATTAATAACGAATTCCCATTTGAGAAAAAGTATTGGAAAATTTAAGGGAATAACAAGCAATATCTCGAAAATTGTTTACACAACAAAAAAATTAATTGTGTATTTTAAAGCTTTTGTGTAGTAAACTTTTGTGTAGTAAAATGTTGTCTATCTCTTATGGTTTACCGGTTATGCAAAAGTCGTTCACAATGAAGAATACTTTTGGAGACATTCCCAGAAAATTCGAGATATACATTTCATTTGTCATGAAAAATCTTAAACATATGATATTTTAATCAAAATCGTTGGAGCCATTTTTGAGAAAATTAAAATTTTCGAAAAATCTTCCATGTAAAGGGTAATCTGGGGTGGGGGATTTTCTTGAAAAGCTTTCTGTTGCATCTCTGAAAGATACTGATCCTAAATACCAAGTTTGGTGTTTATTAGACTGTTCGTTTCTAAGTTATGCTGTTCACAGACACACACACACACACACACACACACACACACACACACACACACACACAGACAGACACACGCACACGGACATGTTTCCAGAAATGCCTTTTTTGGATTCAGGGGGTCTCAAAGCATGTATTTCCAGTGAAATCTTGGTATCGAATTTTTGGGTGGAATACAATACTTCCCCTACTTACTATACGTAGTAGAGAAAGTAATAACGGATAGTGAATAGAGCGATAGATAGAGAAAAGATTTTTTAGATCATAGATCTGAAATGAGGCTGACGAACTTTAATAGAAAGGGTGAATGGAGTCATTAAAATGGGGGGGTGTAACTCAACGTTAAGGGTTATAATATGCAGCTTCTGTTGAAACAGAGTACGTAATAAATCACCTCAACCCCCGCAATCTTAGAAGGTAGACATTGCTTCACTCACGCAAATATTATTCTTGTGCAAACAAAACATAAAAATGGTAAACACCTCGAGATAAAAGGCGCTGAAATGCTAATTTTATGGGCATACAAATCGTTTCTTAAGAGAAAAAGGTTATCAAGCAAAGGAAGAAAAAAGAAAAACGATAGTTCTCTTTTTCTTTATTGTAAAAGTACTTAATTAGATAAGCAAACACATTTCACAGCGCAGCGTCATAAAGGTTATCACAGGGTAAAATGCCCGAAGGGCTGTAAAATAGATTAACGGGGGATGAGGTATGATGAGCACGCCACAGTGAAGTAAAACACTGATCGTGACCGACTCGGCACGCGATGTCAGAGAGCAGCACTGCACCGCGATGATGCCCTCTACAGTTCCTTCCTTTTTATTCAGGCTCTTGTGTCAGGGGCTTAAATTTAATATACCCAGTCGTGCCATAAATAAGTTTGAGCACACCCATCTCAATGGAATTAAAATCACGAGACTGTAGTGGACTATAACTGAAGTACAGCAACTAACAAAAAATATTTGCTTATTTCCTCAAATTATAGTAGTAGTTACACTTCTGTAAAGCTTTCCATCTGTCTATAATACACACTTCTCATGCGCAGCAAAGTAATGCATAACGAAATTTTACCAACAATTTTAAAAATGTAAAAAGTTAATTTTTATTTTCTCTATCGCATATAACAAGTAGGAGAAATACTGTGTTCCGACAAGCAAATTAGATATCGAGATTTCAACAGAAATACATGTTTTGAGGCCCTTTGAATTAAAAAAAACTATTCAAACTATTTTTACAAACGCTTATTCTCCATATGCTTCATGTTAATCGAGATATCGAGACGTTAATCTCATTGCTAATTTTCTTGTAGATGCAAGGGGAATTGGTAGGCTTTAAGCTATAGTCAAATATTTTTAGAGCTGGTTGCTAACTGGAGTATTCCATTCTTTTTGCATTACCAGGACAACAAAATGAATAACGAATTTCTATTTGAGAAAGAGTATAAGTATTGGAAAATTTAAGGGAATAACAAGCAATATCTCGAAAATGGTTCACTCAACAAAAAAATGTATATGACATAAATTGTGTATTTTAACGCGATCTACATTTTTTGTGTAGTAAAAGTTTGTCTATCTCTTGTGGTTTACCAGTTATAAAAAAGTCGTTCACAATGAAGAATACTTTAGTAGACATTCCCGGAAAATTCAAGATGTAAATTTTATTTGTCATAAAATTATCTTAAATATACGAGATTTTAATCAAAATCGTTAGAGCCATTTTTGAGAAAATTAAAATTTTCGAAAAAATGTTCCATGTAAAGGTTAATCTGGGGTGGGGGATTTTCTTGAAAACCTTCGTGTCGCATCTCTGGAAGATACTGAATCTAAATACAAGTTTGGTGTTTATCCGACTGTTCGTTTCTGATTTATGCTGTTCACAGACAGACACACACACGGACATGTTTCCAAAAATGCTTTTTTTGGATTCAGGGGGTCTCAAAACATATATTTCCGGTGAAATCTCAGTATCGAATTTTTGGGTGGAATACAATAGTTCCCCTACTTACTATAGAGAAAGTAAACATACTCAATCATCATTCATTATCGTACACTTTACATTACTTTTCCACATAGTCACCTGTATTATTCAGGCACTTGCAACAGGAAACCAGTTTTTGTATGACTTCGTCAAAGAATGATACCGTCTGTGATGAAAGCCAAGTCTGCACTTATTGTTTCACAGTATCATTGTCGTTGAAATGTTTTCTACAAACGAATTTCATAGAATTTCAAGATACAGGCGAAAACCGCTTGGTGTCAAATCCGGACTGTAGGGACGGTGTAGAATTGTTTCCAATCAAATGATGCGACCATATCTTGAGTTTTGTTACTGTGTGTAGCTGGGCGTTGTCGTTGGTTATTGTTTCCCCATAAACCTCTAACAGTTGGCGATGAATGTTTAATGGCCTAACATTTCTCGATTCAAAAACGAATCACTGATCTGACTTCTCAGTCGATGGGTCGTTCGATTGTTTTGAACATTTCAAAACACTCTAACAACAGGAAAACATTGCGATCGCCCACGCTGCGTCTGGCTTCCTAATGAATGGAGGAAGTGGTCGCGCATGCTCAAAATCGCGACTGCAGCGGTAGAATATTAAAACGGCATTTACTTCAAAAACACGTCTCGTGAAATAATAATTGTGAGAGAAATTTGGGAAGAAAAACTTCCAGGGCTAAGTTTGAGGTTCCTCAACATTTGCAAATTATAGGACTGAGAAAAAACTGAAGAAACCTCAGTCAGGTAGGATTGTCTTGGCTGGTTTTGAATTCCAGACCTCCCGCCCATGAGTACACATTACGCTGTAGGTGTAGGAGGATAGAGTAGGCTAAACCAGATCACCTTTACAGTTTACTAATGTTCTATGGGAAATAAAAGTAAAATAAAATTGCATTCTGTCGTCGCGTTCTTTCGGTCTAACTTCAGTTTTCAGAGAATTGGGACCGAGCAGCAATACCCGTGTTAGATATGCAGATTCGGTAGGTGTTGTGTTTCACGAAGCCTATTGCTACCGAAACATACATGCAGTTTGGGTGTTATCTTGAGAATCAGCTTGTGCGTGTATCTTTATAGCGTCTTATAGCCAGGGACTAGTGCGAAACAGTTAACGACCCTCTCAACGGTAAAATCTGCAGAGTGTTTATCTCTGCTCAGAGGCAAATCTAAAAACCAAATTACGTAACTTCTTTCACATCAGTCAGCCGTGTGTTGCCTCTAACTTAGAAGGTTGAATCAGATTTGAAATAACCTCATGTGTTACATTCACGTGACTTTCTTTATCCTCTATGTTTTGCGGTAGTATTTTTAACACTTAAACAATTTCAGTGTAATATAATATGTAAATTCAATAACAGCCCGCCTTGAAGCAATATGCATGTAATAATTTGTAAAATGTTTGTAATAGTCATTGCATATGCTTATATTAGTGTAAACATGTTCAATAATATTATGTTAATATATTACGTAATTTAATAATGTAGGAGCTGTGAGAATAATAAGTCAAAAGTTGCTAACAATGAGGTAACAATGAGGTAACTTTGAGGCAATAATGAGTTTGAGAATTTAAATGTTACTTGTGATTCTTCGAAGCAATAATGCAGGCATTCTATTAGAGTAGGATTAGCCAATCAGAGACTTTAAATACAGAAATTTACAAGTTTAGACGGTTGAAATCTATTCATTTGCCTGCAAACAGCGTTACTAACCAGACGCAAAAAGTGTCCTCAAGAAGTTTAATATGTATTCGTGTGAGACTAAAAATAAGTTTACGTGTTAAAAAGTGCAATTAATTAATTAAAGAATCTCACGTCTCTCTATACCAGTGATGTGCTATTTAAATCATATCAAGTATTAATAAAAGGAGTGAAGTAAAAATTATAATCTGTGTTAAGCCTACATTCTTAGTCGTATCACAACCCTGCCAAGAGAAACTTGTCTCTAACAAATACTGACGCAGCCGAGGCAAACATAAAAATTAAATATTTAAAGAAACAGTTTAATTACAAAGTTAATATTTTTTTAAACTTGGGGCAAAGGCCACCTGAAAGTACATTTGGGGCGAAGGCTACCGGAAACTGTTTACTATACGTGCAGTTGCAACTACTACAATTTCGGCTCCCCAACAGTTGAAATATAATACAAGTGCTACATCAAATCGGCTTTTCGTACGTGAAACAATAACCATCTTGAAATTGACGCCCAAAGTGTGGTGCAAATAACGTAACAAACCTGCTACCTCAGTTTCTTAGTGAATATTCAAATTATTCCTACGAGAGCTTAGTTTCCTATCTACTTCATATTAATCGAGATAGCTACATTATGCATTTAGTTACAAAGGAAATACCGATAGTCAAGTGTTTAATAACTATATGGTACATGCTGGCCTTAAAATTCCCTACACTTTCCATGACATTACGAGAAACAACTGAATTTCAGGTACTAAACAATTCAGACCATTAATAATAGATATCTTGGAAATGGCTTATGCCACAAAATAATTTGCTTGAAATAAATTGTATGTTTTAAAGAGACATACATTATTGTGTAGTACGTTTTCGTCTCTCGCTTAGCGATGAAAGATAACATATAATTCCTTCCGAATGAAGAGGACTTCAAGGCTATTGTCTGAGAAGTCAACATATATATTTTATTTGTAATTTAAATATGTTATATACGTTATTTTAATTAAAATCGCTAAGTCATTTTTCAAAAATCAAACATTTTGAAAATGTTTAATTAAGGATAGTTTGGAATGGGGGATTTTCATGAAAACCTTGTGTCACATTTTTGGAAGATAATGAACTTAAATGCCTAATTGGGTTTATTCAAATTTTCGTTTTTGATTTGTGCAGTTCACAGACACACACATGCGGATCTTTTATTTAAAATGTTTTATTTTTAGTCAGGGGTCTGAAAACAAATATTTCTATAAAATATATTCAATATTTGGATGGAATACAAAAGCTTCTCCACCCAAGTTTTACAGCCGAGTGCAAACAAAAAACGTGCCGAAACTGTCATACCTTTTGGTTACTTTTCGTGTTTTCCATTCTTGAATGTTGACATAATCTGATCATTATTTGTGTTCCGCTTCTGCCTTAGATGAACCATCCTCTATTGGTTTTAGCTGAAATCCGATACGCTAGCATTACCCTATAAAGAAATGTCTGGTCTGCCTGGGCGATGAAATCGTTAGAGAATCGGTATATGTGTCACTTGAATGGTTGAAACAATATACCTCCCAAAGACTGTCCATACTACCCCCTGAATGAGTCCGGCTCTTATTGGTTCGGCATTCAAGCATTAGGCTCTGTAACCGAATGAGGGGTGGAAGGCGCGGCAGAGGCGTGTTAATAATTGATTGCCAACTTGATTGATTGCCGCGGTTCCTCATATCACCACGTTTCTTGCACTGGGCTGTACACGGTAGAGAAGTGAAAATGCAATGTCCAGGCTGGGATTTGAGCCATGGATCTTCCACTCTCCGTGGTGAAGCTCTTGCCTCTTGAACTATCCTGGCTTGAAGATTTCAACTTAAATACTAACTTTCAGCTATGCTGCTCACGGACTGTTTCCCCAAAAAAATTTATTTAAGGAGTCTCAAAACGTACAATTCCAGTGATACTGCTATGTTTGGCAGGAATGCAACAATTAATCTACTTTATATAGCTGAGTGATAGAAAATTTAAAGGGTAAAGTCGCACAAATGCCAAGACACGCTGAGACGTACCTTTTTCAAGAATTGCTTCCATTTGATTGAGGGCACGTCAAAATGTGTATTTCCGATGAAATCACTGAAACATTACTGCAGACAATTTAAGATATACATGTTGTTTTTCATGTAAACATCTTATCAAAATTGTTTCGGCCAACTTTGAGAAAGTAAGAAACATTGAAAGCTTTTCCATTTTTGTGATATCCTTCTTTGGTTGAAGCAGAGTTCGCTGCTAGCCCGATCCCATCCAGTAGGAATCCATTCATATCTGACTTTAGCCAATCAAAGCCATCAGAATATCTTCCCCATGCGGTGTAAATCACGTGGTATCATTGATTCCGCTTTGCTGCTTTAAACACCTTAGATGAGATTTCAGCCTAATTATAAAATGGACTATATTATAGCTACTCATAAGCAGAGAAATACAGACAACACCGGAAGAAATAATAATGGGGGAAACATGTAAGGGTTTCTGATAAGAAATTATAACAGGAGTGGAGGATATTGAAAAGCAGGAAATTATGAATAGTTTCAAGGAAAAGATGTCATTAATAGATTATAGGTATTTAAAACCGAATGGGGAAAAGAAAGATACATCGAAGTATGGCACAAAGAAGCCAGAATGGGGTATATATGGACGAGGACATATGCAATGAATTTAAGTGCTTAAATAGGGAGAAAAGGGGGGGAAAGATGTGCTAAATGTAATGGATTACATTATAATTGGCATTATATTCTGGAATGCGAGGACACGGTTAAAGGAAGAGAGAATTTACCAATAGAACTAAAAGTTAGGAAGATTTTTAATATAAGATTAAACGAATTTATGGAGCAAGCAGGAAAATATTTAGGAAAATTAGGTTAAAGTAGTTAAAAGAATGGGAAACAAATTTGAGAAAATAAGGAAAAAGGGTAAGAAGGCAAAAAAGTAAATAGTGGTACATTATACTTCTCATTATATGTACAAAAGAATGCTAAATATGAGGGGAAGGGAAATAATAAGCAACTTCAATGTATTGTAAACATTGTATAAATTGCTTGTAAGTACAAAGTAGACAATAAAGCATTCATTCATATAAGCAGAGAAAGTAAACGCGAAAAGTATGTAAGCAATGAATACCACAGTTGAATGACAGACATACACAAACTTGTTGATATTCATAAGTTTTCAAAAACAATATTTGTGGTGAAAACTTTTCTGCTAGTATCTAGTAGACAAGGTAAAAAGGAATAACAGTATAAGAGTATGAATATTTGAAAATTCAAATCAATAACAAATAATATCTCGGAAATGGTAAACGCCACAATTAATGTTATTTGGCATAAAGTGTGTGATAACGTGTTGTCATTCTCTTAAAGTATACTAATTACAAAAACATTCATTCAGAACGAAGAAGACTTTACAGGATATTTGCAGAAAATTCAAGATGTACATTTTTTATGCAAATATCTTAAACATGCGGCATTTTTACCAAAACCGTTTGTGTAATTTTTGAGAAAATAAAAGAGCAGTGAAACATTCAATATGTAAATAGTAGTTTGAGCTGGGAAGAACTACTTAAAGATTGTTGTTGTTGCAAGCTTCTTCATTAAGTTTGGTATCTTCCTGACCCTTAATTTTGGGGCTATGCAGTTCACAGACCCACGTATAAAACCGGTGAACATGGTTCTGCGGTAATGTCTGAGGCTTGCATTAGGGAGATCTCAGTTTCGATTCTCATTGACCGCACCCTCTGATTTTGGGCTTTTCGTGGATTTCCCTGGTTGGTAGGCGAATGCTGGAGTGGTTTCTCATATACCACGATTTCCTTTGCATCTTTTCCCATTCATTGCATTTCCTTCTCATCTTCCAGGTGTGCTTTCGTGCGTATGGTGGTGCCGGGGAGATGGCACAAATGCTTGCTCAAAGGAAAGGGTACTCCCGTAAGCACTAGAGAGCTGGTCGATGGGTGTTCATCGCCCTCTCTAGGCGCTCCTGCAATTAGAGTTTTATTCACGAACGCTCTTTAATTACTCTGGTTCTTAGCATTCCATTCTATATTGGGCGTGAAAGACCAGAAATTTTGCTCAGAGATGCATTTATCAGGCTTCAGGTGCCGTAAATCTACACCAGTGAACCACCGGCTTTACTTCCCTTCCGAAGGAAGTCATGCTAAGCATTTTTACCCGTCCAGCAGTCGAAGGGTCTTCGAGGCCTGGGAATTCCGCGCGTCTCTGTGGTCTGCATGCCTGCCGCGTGTAGCCTCCTGTGGTTTCTTAATTCCTCCCTTCCTCCTGTGGAATGGTATCCACAATACATCTGATATACCAGGTGACCCAACCGCGACGTATTTGACGTGTGGCGATAATACTTCATGCAATAAAAGAGTTGCAGAACTCCACGGGGCAATTCAAAGTAAACACATGTCAGTAGGGAACTGGCGCATTAGCGCTCTAAACACCTACTACTACTACTACTACTACTACTACTACTACTACTACTACTACTACTACTACTACTACTACTACTACTACTACTACTACTAGTACTAGTACTAGTACTACTACTATTACTTTACTACTACTATTACTACTATTACTACTACTACTATTACTACTACTACTACTATTACTACTACTACTACTACTATTACTACTACT
The DNA here is from genome assembly GCA_030765065.1 of Deroplatys truncata. NCBI lineage: Eukaryota > Metazoa > Arthropoda > Insecta > Mantodea > Mantidae > Deroplatys > Deroplatys truncata. The sequence continues at coordinate 166,390,817 of CM060980.1, forward strand.
ATTACTACTACTACTATTACTACTATATTACTACTATTACTACTATTACTACTATTACTACTATTACTATTACTACTACTACTACTACTATTACTACTGCTACTACTACTACTGTTAAAACTATACCAGCGGTTCTGAAATACATGGAGACAGTTGGAACATTGTACCAATCAACAGGGGCAGCATTTCGAACACATTAAATGAGCGAAGTCAGCATAGCAGTAACGTTAGATGATGATAATAATATTGATAATAATATTATTAATAATAATAATAGTAATAATAATAAAATTTATAATAGCAAGCCAAAAAAAATGCCTAGAAATACTGCGTGCTCTCATTTTTGTTGCTTATAGCCCGTAATATTAGACAAGAGCAGCGTAAATACAATTAAGAATAGTTATTAGAGGTTACGGATTGGTCAAATAAAGACATTTAAATTATTTGTCAGTCTAAAAAGTGCATTTATTCCCTCTAAAATAAAGTCAGTGTAACTGAACTGGAAATTATTCTATGGCCTCTACAGTCTATTTTGTCTATCATCACGGACTGCACACTCTATTGCAAGCCTGGGAACTGCCTCTCAATGCGCGCAATCCGCTCATCGTCTTTGCTGAGGAGTAGAAGCCAGAGGAGTAGAACAAGCTTGGCTGGTCCCGTAGCTCAGTCGGTTGAGCACCTCCCTGATGTGCGAAGGGTCCTGAGTTCGATTCCGGATGCGGTTGGGGAATGTTTTTCTATTTAAGGCTATTCCCTGTCCTTCCAAGATTCTATAAGTATGAGAGTATGAATGTGTGTGTCATCTAATGATTAAAGCCCAAAGTTACTATAATCTCGAATACAAGCCAATACCAGTTAACGGCACTGCCTATAGGCAATAATTCACAATTTACCTACCGGCCTATGTTTACTTGGACTTGCCCCGTTGAGTTTTGCAACTCTTTTAACGCGCGAAGGGATGTCTACACGCTTGAAATACGGCGCGGTTGGACCACCTGATATAAATTGCAGTTTGCTATGTGTTCTCTTTTGTATAACCTGTACGTTTCTCTAAAATGCCTTTTTAATTCAGGGAAACTCAAAACATATATTTAAAGTGAAAGTAAGACGCTTTTCTATAAGACATTTGTGACAGCAGCACATCACATTTTTCCTTTAAACATTAAATGAAACGCTTTCACACTCTTGTTCACACTTCCAGACCCTAGGCAGACCCTAGCTCTAGATGGGAATCAAATTCGGAACCTCTGGGTTGTAAGACAAGCAGAACGTAGAGATAATCAAGAAGGAATTATTCAGTAAACATATGGAAAATAGTATGCATTTCCAGTACCTAGATGTCTATCTTGTATGTGGAATATTCATAATGAGAAAACAATTGCTATTTCGTGCCATAGAGTACAATAAAGCTCATGGAGCAGAATAGGATCACATCTGCGATGTTCTTGTTTAAGATCGCATTCTCTGAACAAGGCAACATTTAACGAATTAAACTGCACCCTCTGTAGCGTTAACCACCCGTTCCGAAGACAATAACGTTTACTGAAACGTTAGCAGCATTTTGCTATACATTTAGACTTTCGTTTATAATCGCATAAAGCACCACAATGCGTAGCAAACCGCATTTCTCTTTCCCGTGGAGATTCTCGCCAAGCATGGAGCCCGCCGCCCCAGGGTATTTGAACTCTCGCAAAGGAAATTCCGTTTACCTCTAAATATTTTACTGCTTCTCATCCCCAAGTTTCTCTCGTTGTAACTACATTGTTGATTATTTTAGGCAGGATGCGTACCAGCGTAGCGTGATGAACTTTGAATACACGTGGAATTGGCGTTTCTGCCGATATCTCCTATGTGAAACAACGAGCCGGCCCCGGGTTATAAAATGCTTTTCTATTTATAGAACCCATAGCAATAGTTATTTTTACTTTTTCTGTCTAGTGTTGCTTCCACACAAAAATTTGATGTCGAGGTTTCACAGGAAATATATGGTTTTAGCTCCACTGAATCCAAGAAATGCGCTTTTAGATAGTGTGTGTGTGTGTGTGTGTGTGTGTGTGTGTGTATGTATGTATGTGTGTATGTGAGCTCGAGCGCGCAGGTTGTTTGAACAACATAACTCAAAAACAAAACATCTAATGTGGTACACTCAATTTTTTTCTCTACCCTCTATCATTTAAGTAGCGAAGTATTGCATTCCACCCAAAATTTCGATACCGAGATTTCACCGGAAATGTATGTTTTGTGTGCCCTGAATCCAAATAAAGCATTTTTGGAAACATGTCCGTGTGTGTGTGTCTGTCTGTGAACAGCAGAACTCAAAAACGAAAAGTCGATAAATACCAAACTTGGTATTTGAGTTTAGTATCTTCCAATAATGTGATACGAAGCTTTTCAAGAAACTCCCACATCCATACTACCTTTTATATGGAGCATTTTTCGAAAATTTTGATTTTATCAAAAATGGCTCTATAGATTTTGATTAAAATATCATATGTTTAAGATGTTTTCATGATAAATGAAATGTATATTTTGAATTTTCTAGGAATGTCCCTAAAAGTCCTCTTCATTATGAATGACTTTCGTATAACTGGTGAGCCGTAGACACAAAATTTCACTTTACAAAAAAATGTACATCTTGTTTATGTCATATACATTTTTTTCGAGTGAACTTTTTTCCATATTCCTTGCTATATTTTGTTTGTATATTCCAATACTTATGCTTTTTCTCAACTGGAAATCCGCTATTCGCTTTTTTTGTCCTGTACATGCAAAGAGAATGAAATGCTCCACATAGCCACCAGCTCTTAAAAGATTTACTATCGCTTAAAGCACCTTGGAGAGCTACCGAAACAGACAAAAGATAAGTGGAAGCGTCAGAAATGAGTTTTCTAAAATCAGTGGCTGGTGTGTCTAGTTCAACTTAAAAAGGGTGAAGAAAGAAGAAAATAACTGGAAGAAAAGGAGTACTAGATCGTATAGATAATTGTCGTAAGAATTGGAAAAAACATTTAGGCAGAATGGATTACCTAAAAAAATGTGATGTGTTACACTCACATGACTTTCTCTACTCTTGTACAAACTATTTTTACAGACGCTTATTCTCCATATGCTTCATGTTAATCGAGATATCGAAACGTTAATCTTATTGCTAATTTTCTTGTAGATGCAAGGGGAAATGGTAGGGTTTAAGCGATAGTCAAATATTTTAAGAGGTCGTTGCTATGTGCAGTATTCCATTCTCTTTGCATTACTAGGACAAAAAAATGAACAAAGAATTTGAGAAAAAGTATAAGAATTGGAAACTCTAAGGGAATAACAAGCAATATATCTAAAATGGTTAACCCAACAAAAAAAATATATATGACATAAATTGTGTATTTTAACGCGATCTGCATTTTTGTGTAGTAAAATTTTGTCTTTCTCTTGTGGTTTAGCAGTTATGCAAAAGTCGTTTACAATGAAGAATACTTTTGGAGACATTCCCAGAAAATTCGAGATAAACATTTCATTTTTCATGAAATATTTAAACATATGATGCTTTAATCAAAATTGTTAGAGCCATTTTTGTGAAAATTAAAATTTCCGAAAAATGCTCCATGTAAAGGGTAATCTGGGACGAGGGGATTTCCTTGGAAACCTTCGTGTCGCATCTCTGGAAGATACTGAACCTAAATACCAAGTTTGGTGTTTATCCGACTGTTCGATTCGGAGTTATGCTGCTTATAGTATACAGACCAGGTATTTTTCTAGAGAGCGTGTACGGTCTTATGACCCATGTGACTGTGTTATGCAATTAAGGTAATACTAAATACTTAATAAATACCACCACTACTACTACAGACACACACTCGCACTCACACACACACACACACAGACACACACGGACATGTTTCCAAAAATACTTTTTTTGGATTCAGGGGGTCTCAAAACATCTATTTCCGGTGAAATGTCGGTATCGAATTTTTGGGTGGAATATAATACTTCCCCCACTTACTATACGTAGTAGAGAAAATAAAAAAGGGCTTGATTATAAACCATTTGGATGATGTTCATGATGATGTAATTTATAGGAATTTAAAGGTAAATAAGGTTTTATTAGAATAGCTTTGTAGGATAACCACAAAATATAACTGTTTTAGATAAACTGCCATGAGAGTTAATTTATGTTGTTACGATTGTTCACACTGGCTGTGTCTAGTCTAACTTGTGGTTAACTATCACAGCTGGAAGTGTAAAATATTGTTGTGCCAGTATAACATACCGAGCAGTAGAGAGCATTGCCTTAAGCTCCCATGTCAACATCTGTACACGGCTGTGAATAACAACGTCGAGACCGTAATAATTAACGAGTTACTGTTGCACCACAGTGAAGCATAACACTTGTGTGCTACTGAGTAAAAATGTAATTAGTCACACAGTTCTTCACTTCAAACCTAGTCTCCTACATTATTACACATTAGCTCTTTATTTTAGTTGTCCCTATGTCCTACCGTTTGTCCATCACATGATCCATGGCAGGAATGCAACCAGACAGAAGTTTATCAAACAATTGCATCTATACTGCGATAATATTTGACGTCACGTTCCTCCTCCAATTATACTTACGGCAGTAGTACCAACTTTGTGTATATTTCCCACTGGATTAATATTAAGTAGCTTATAAATAAGATGCACCCATCTCAAACTAGCGGTATGGTCAACTCTTCGGAGCCTGACTCACTTTCACTGGAGGAGGAAGCGGAAGAGGAAAATGAAGAATTTCTCCTGTTATCTCCCAGGGAACCCATAGTACCGTTGATATATACCTTTTTACTTTCTCTACTACGTATAGTATGTAGGGGAAGTATTGTATTCCACCCAAACATTTGATACCGAAATTTCACCGGAAATATATGTTTTGAGATCCCCTGAATCCAAAAAGAGCATTTTTGGAAACATGTCCGTGTGTGTGAACAGCATAACTAAGAAACGAACAGTCGGATAAACACCAAACTTGTTATTCAGGTTCAGTATCTTCCAGAGATGCGACAAGAAGGTTTTCGAGAAAATTCCCCCACCCCAGATTACCCTTTACACGGAACATTTTTGGAAACTTTTAATTTTTTCAAAAATGGCTCTTAACGATTTTGATTAAAATATCATATTTTTAAGATATCTTTATGACAAATAAGATGTATATCTTGAATTGTCTGGTAATGTCTCCAAAAGTATTCTTCATTGTGAACGACTTTTGCATAACTGGTAAGCCATAAGAGATAAGACAAAGTTTTACTACAAAAAATGTAGATCGCGTTAAAATACACAATTTATGTCATACATGTTTTAGTTGAGTGAACCATTTTCAAGATGTTGCTTGTTATTCCCTTAAATGTTTCAATAATTTTCTCAAATGGGAATTCGTTATTAATTTTTTTGTCTTGGATATGCGAAGATTATTAATCTGGGGAAAAGAGAATGGTGCTGCACCTAGGAACCAGCTATTAAGAGATATGTCTGCTTAAAGGCTACTATATTTCTATATTGCCCTTGCAAATACAAAACAAGGGGAACATAGTAGGCCTTAAGCGATAGTCAAATATTTTTAGAACTGGTCCCTATGTGTAAAATGTAATTCTCTTTGCATATCAAAAGATCGTTTCTGCAAATGTTTATCTCGATTAATAATAAATAGATGGAGAATAAGAGTTTGTAAAACTAGTTTGTACAAGAGTGGAGAAAGTCATGTGAGTGTAACACATCAGATTTTTCCATGCTTTCTCCCAGTGATCATTTTATACCTTCTCTACATCTTTACAATAACCGTGGCAATCCGTTTCGGTCACAAGTGATAAACTCCCAAGTGTTATATCCTGCACTTTCTATATCACGTGTTGCATTTCCCAAGCATTCTTTGGACGTTAGCAAATGTTTCATAATATTTTATTTCTATCTTTTATTACGTTCATCTTACACTAAGCCTTTGTAACCACTTTATATCCTGAAAATGCTAATTTACTTCAATTACCATTTGTTTACTTTGTGTCTCTTACTTTATACCAGAGATAGAGGAGTTATTCTACTCCATCCAAAAATTAATGTCCAGATATATTTTGAGGTTTGCTGAATCCAAAAACAAAGATTTTTAGAAAAAGTGCGTGTGTGTGTCTCCTGTCTCTCCCTCTATTTCTCTCTCTCTCTCTCTCTCTGTGTGTGTTTGTGTGTGTGTGTGTGTGAGTATTTGACTCAAATACGAAATTAAGACAAATACCAAAATTGGCATTTAAGTTCAGTGCTTACTAAGGATGAGACACGAAGGTTTTCAAGATAATCTCCCTACTCAAACTACGCTTTACATGGAACATGTCTTGAATTTTTTATATTCTCAAAACTTGATTTACGTTTTGATTAAAATACCGTATGTGTTACTCTTACATTATAAATCTTTAATTTTACACGAATAGCCTCTGAAGTCCTCTTCATTTGGAATGAATTTTATATAATTTTACTTTAAGTGGTAAACTTTAATGGACAGACAAGAAGTACTACACAAAACCTGTATAAATCTCTAAAACACACGATTTATTTTAAATAATTTTTTTTGTAGCAACCATTTCCGAGATATCCGTTGTTATTGGTTTGAACTTTTCAGTACTTTGTCAGTTTTGTTAAAAAAATTATTCAGTTGTTTCTCACCAACTGAATACATGGAAAAGCATGGAAAAGCATGTAATGTGAAGGCCAGCATATAGAGACCCGTATTTAAACATTTGAACTATTGAATCGAATTCCTCTAAACCTACTCCTTGATTCTATAACAGCACGTACCATTAACAATTTCTGCAAATGTTTATTACGAATAACACGAAGAAGATAGAAAAATAGTCTTTCATAAGAATGGTATGTGGTAGTTATATAAACATAAGCTATAGTCGTAAGAGAAAGCATTATTCATGTAATATATAGGATTTTATTATAGTAAAATGCAAAACATGCAATTGCGGTGAATTGTAATCCCATTGTTGTAAACACATATCATCACGCCGATTATTTTCGTGGGTCCTTCCCATCCTTTACCACAGCTACGTTTGACTGCAGTCGCTGAGATTCAAACTCGTGACATTCGACTTTGAATAGTCTCCCCTGATTGGTCACCGCTGTTTGACGGTGTGGCTCTAAATAAAGCAAAAATATGTCCACTGTATACACTATCCATTAAATTGATTTCAATAAGTCTAGCGGTTCCTCATTTGCTTTCATTCTGTTTTTATTGCTCTGTTTAGTGAACTTCCTACCTCATTAAATAGCGATATGGAATTTTTATTGGAATGTGATGCATTATTGTTACTCTAAATCCTAAAACATTATGCTTTATACTTAAGCACTAGCATACGCCATTAGAGAAACCGGGGAAAATTCGCTTTGCAGAGTGAGAGGTGATGCTATACAAAAACTGATTCTTAAATCCTGTAATACTCGTATCACTTCAATTTAATGGGACTGAATGTAGGATTAAGGCATGTGAAAAGCAATAGGAGATGAAGCTGAAATAACAAATTTGATGTATTACATTCACATGACTTTATCTACTCTTGTACAAACTATTTTTACAAACGCTTATTCTCCATATGCTTCATATATTAATCGAGATGTTAATCTTATTGCTGATTTTCTTATAGATGCAAGGAGAATTGTTAGGTTTTAAGCTATAGTCAAATATTTTAAGAGCTATTTGCTATGTGGAGTATTCCATTCTCTTTGCATTGCCAGGACAAAAAAAAATGAATAACGAATTCGAGAAAAAGTATATGTATTGGAAAATTTAAGGGAATAAGGAGCAATATCTCGAAAATGGTCCACTCAAAAAAAAATGTATATGACATAAGTTGTGTATTTTAACGCGATCTACATATTTGTGTAGTAAAATTGTGTCTCTCTCTTATGGTTTACCAGTTATGCAATGAATACTTTTGGAGAAATTCCCAGAAAATTCAAGATATACGTTTTATTTGTCATGAAAGTATCTTAAACATATAATATTTTACTCAAAATCGTTATAGCCATGTTTGAGAAAATAAAACTTTTCGAAAAATGTTCCATGTAAAGGGTAATCAGGGGTGGGGAGATTTTCTTGAAAACCTTCGTGTCGCATCTCTGGAAGATACTGAACCTAAATATCAAGCTTGGTGTTTATTCGACTGTTCATTTCTGAGTTATGCTATTCACAGACTGACGGAAACACACACAGACACACACACACGTACATGTTTCCAAAAATGCGTTTTTTTTGGATTCAGGAGGTCTCAAAACATGTATTTCCGGTGAAATCTCGGTATCGAATTTTTGTGTGAAATATAATACTTCCCCTACTTACTATGCGTAGTAGAGAAAGTAAAAATATATTACAGATTTATTGGTAAATCGTAATACAAAATTACTTGGTCGAAGAATCATTGTGACCCGGCAGGCTGGCAGCCACACGTACTTATGGAAAGGAACAAGAAAGCAGACTGAACTTCTCGAGGAACCGTAATGAGCCACACGGCTGTCCAGTGGGAGGTTTCTGGAGGTCATACTTGTAGCAACTTCTCAACCGTCATCATATATGATTGAACTATTTGGTAGTTAAAGAACGTTAATGATCTTAGCCAAACCTACACCCCAGTACTAAATTATAGAATAACTAATAAAACTAATGAAAACTCCCTTATGTTAAGATACATTTCTCCACATGCTGTAGGTAGATAGTAGAGACATTGAAAATATAAACTAACAAACAAATAAAACACACAAAATAATATGGAAATCTTAAAATGTAGAACATCCATTGCTGGATATTTGGGTGCGATTGCGGAGTATCTTTCAAAATGCAATAAAAGCTAAATTCAAATAAATTTTAGATGAAGAAATTATACTTGTTTTGTAAAGCAATTATTCGTCACTTCTATTCTACTCCGGATGTGTTTCATGTACTGCCATCAGGTTTATACGTTATCTGGCGTTATGCAATAAGCTGCAATGCACTGAATTAATGTTTAAGGTTGTCCATTTGCACCTATATTACATTTATGACTTTCAACTGGTGAGTGTACGTCATAAATACAACCGCTAAGGTCTAATGACGGGAGTTACTAGGAACTTTGCGCCACCTAGGCTCACAGTAGTTACCATGTGCAGGTTTTAGCACAAAAGCTACCGTTACTCTTATAAGTTTATTTTGCAGAAGATTATTTACTGTACTGTGCACTTGTTTTCGAAGAAAATGTGGTGTAATCCCCTAAATTGCTATAGGTCTTTTTCTCCTTTGCCTGGCATTAGACTCCACCCAGACTTTATCACTTCAAAGAACACCAATCATTCGAATATAGATATAATCCGTGTGAAATGAAAATGATATAAAGAAATGTGTGATAAATTCACATGCATTCCTCTATCCACTATCGTTTACGAGTGGATGTATAAATTGTTCTTACGGAAAGTTATTTGTCTATGTACTTTTTTAATCGAGATAAACCTTTGCAGAAATACCTGCATTGTACATTTTTATAGACACAAAGGGAACATGATACTCAAATGCTTAAGAACTGTACTCTGTATGCTGGCCTTAAAATTTCATACTCTTTCCACAATATCGTGAGAAATAACTGAATGTCGATAGGATTTTAAATAATGGCAGAATATTGAACAATTCAAACCATTAATGTATACCTCGGAAATGGCTTACACCACAAAAAATCCATTTCAAATAAATTCTGTGTTTTAAAAGAAATGTCTCCTATCACTTAGCATTTATTAGTTATACAACATTATATAAAATACCTTATGCATAAACATAACTTCACAGGCCATTCTCAGAAATTTCAAAATAAATTTTTCATTTATTATGTAAATATGTTTAATATTTGGTATTTTAAACAAAACCGTTAGCCATTTCTTGAGAAAATAAAAACGGTCGAAAACCATATAAAAGCTGGTTGGGGTGAAGGGATTTTCTTTAAGCACGCCGTATCTCATCCTTGGAAGATACTAAACTTGAATATGAAGTTTGGTATTTATACGAGCTTTCGTTTACGAGTTATACTGTTCACACACACACACACACAAACATGGACCAAAAATGCATTTTTTATATTCAGTGTGCTTCAAAACATGTATTTCCCGTGAAATTTCAATATCGAATTATTGGATTGAATTCATTATCTTCTGTACCTACACTATGTAGGTGGAGAGGAAGTGAAAATTACCTCTCTTAGAGAATTACACTGTGATTAGTACAAATAACGAGAGATGGACTAATTCAGTATAACACTCTTATCTTGTAGAGGGCGAAGTCCTTGAGAAACGAGTTTACTGAATCGTTAAAATATTCAATAGCTACAATACTTATGTAAAATAGTTTTTTTTTGAAGTAGACGTGAACACGAGGGCTAAAATTGTAGTCGTCATGGAATACGCTACAGTGTATTTGTGTAGCACACATTGAAGACCAAATTAATAGACAAATTAAAAAATCGATTGTAATCCTTAAACGTTTAGACAGCAACACAATGATAACATTTTATCATTGTTCTTTCACACTAGCCATCAATACATCCGTCAGTTGGAAAGTCCAATCAAATTTGAAGTTAAACAAAATGCGGGGACTCGAACCACGGATCTTCGAAAACATAATTTTTATGGTTTCACCACAGCAAAGGTTTACCACACAGAAATTGATGCAGTAATTTGTATCACAAATTACTTAAATGTAAAGAATGATTATAATATGAATATGCATTTTTATGTGACATTGATTTGAGATGTTTGTTGATTGTAATTATTGTTGAGAAGTAAGTTTATACAGCCTTACTGAAACTGACAATAATAGCGTGCAATAATGCAGCGAGGGGATGAGCTGTTTATCATTATTAGAGACGAGGAAGTTACGTAATGTTGGCGCGTTTTTCTTTAGAATTTGCTGGAACATTTTCCCTAGAGCATATGTATTCATAATTTTCATTGGATATAAAAATAGACGCTAATTTTGGCGCGTTTTATTAGCCAATAGCAACTCAGTTATAATCTTTAGGCATATCGGGGTGTAGGAGTATAAAAAGGGCTATATTAGAGGTAGAATCCGTCAGTTCGTCGAAAATATTTGTACGTTACACGTCGCCTTCAGTTCAGCAGAAATATTTGTACAGTACACGTCGGCTATCGATTCGCAAGTTACGCGTAGCAGAGTTATGAAAAATCTAAAGTGTTGTAAAGTTAATTATACAAAAAGTTGAAGTACGTGAATTAAGAATGATCAGTAATGAAGTTATTATAACAGTTTCAGTTTGGCGAGTGTCAAGATCAAAGTGTAAATGTGATAGTGAATGTGTTCGACAATAAAAAGTGTAAAACAAATTCTTTCATCAGTGTTATCTTTGGATAAAAGACTGCTTTCCGTTTACACAACCTGTATAAAGAGAAGTGCTCGACCAAAAAGATCATAGCTAGCCGGAGGACAGTGAACCAAAATTAAATAAAATATCAGTAGCATTCTTTCAAACAAACACTAATACTGCCGCAAATTGCTAACATCAGACGGAGCTAACAAACCTAACAAAGAATCACGTCACAAAATGGCTTCACCACGTGGAGTAAACACAAATACACAAACATTATAAGTAATACCGTCGCAAATTGGCTTCCCAAACGTGGGGCTCGACAAATTAAATATAACAGAAGTATACCATCTCAAAATATTAAACATAACTTTTGGTAGGTATAAATACGAAAAGAATATCTAAACAGCCACGAGTTGTTTGTTCTGGAAGTATCAGTTACATAAACTGCGAGAAATAAGTATCGTTACCAACATTACCAACAGAATACTGCTGACTAAGCGTATACTCAGCAGTGTGCTAATTTAAGGAATCGATCAATCCAACAGCTGCAATCTGTGTATACAGAAGCTCCTACATTCTTTCACTGATTTCGACGAAGTTTACACATATATTATTTAAAAGAAGAGTAAAAATATTATAGGGATGCTATCAGAAAAAAAACTATCGGCAACAAAGAGAGGTTCCATAATTATTGACTATATTATCATGTATTTCAGGAAAAAATTATTCTCCTTATGAAACCTGTTGCAGTAGTTTCGAATTACCCAGTATAAGAGCTCTCGTAGGCTCTATTATATAGTCCGTTTGTTTATTACATTTTCGATGTCTTTAAAATAGTTGCTCTATTATAAAGCGGTGTTAGGAAAATAAATTTCCTATTCTAGTCCTATATGTTCATTCATTTAAGAGTATGTGTAATATTTATTCACAAAATAATAATTCGAGAATACAATTTGCAATATGTAGTTAATACCTTATTTCACACACATTTTCAACAGAACTTTACCGTTTTGTACCATTTATTCATTTGAGCATTTAAATGATAATCCATCCAAAAATTCTGTATTAAACTTCTGTGGAATATACATACATGAATCAGTGACTACAGATTTACATTAAAAGTATAGATATATTGATTCCAATCAATCGCACAGGTCCAACTGATTGTACTTCTTTTTATAAGCATATGGCATTAAAGCAAGAACAAATACGACAAACGATAGAGAAGAAAATTTCCTGCAAGAAAAAAGGTAAGACATAGAATCTTAAATAAAAATCCACAAAACCATGGTAAACGTATCACGATACATTCCTATGCTCTAATTTACTACATAAGAAGAGATAACAATTCTAATGTGTTGCACTCACATGACTTTCTCTACTCTTATACAAACTATTTTTACAAACGCTTATTCTCCATCTACTTCATGTTAATAGATAAACATTGGCAGAAACTATCTTCGCGATATGACCCTGTAGTTAAAGAGACGTAAAATACATAAAGTAATACAAATGTTTATATGATAAAAACAACCTCACTGCTACTATTGATCTACTTTGGCGTTAGTAGGTTGGTTGTAATACTATAAAGATTTAATTGCTGATAATGTTTTATAAAACAATTGATGTTTTCGACTTGCATGACCTTTCCTACTCTTGTACAATCTATTTTTACAAACACTTATTCTACATCTACTTCACGTTAATCCATATAAGCTTTTGCAGAAATTATCTTATTGCTAATTTTTTTGTAGGTGCAAGGGGAAATGTGGTAGGCCTTAAGCGATAATCAAATGTTTTAAGAGCCGGCTGCTATGTAGAGAATTGGATTGCAAGTCCAGGACAAAAAAATAAGATTCCGATTTGAGAAAAAGTATAAGTATTACAAAATTCAAAGACATAACAAGGAGCATCTTGGAAATAGTTCAACTGGCAAAAAAATAATGAACGAAACTTGTGTGATAAATTGTGTGCTTTTACGAGATCTACATTTTTGTGTAGTAAAATTGTGTATCTTTTATGACTTAACAGTTATGCAAAAGTCATTCAGAATGAAGAGGACCTTTGGGGACATTCCAAGAAAATTCATGATATACATTTCATTTGTCATAAAAATATCTTAAACATGTTCCTTGTAAAGGGTAGCCTGGGGTGGGGGATTTACTTGAAAATCTTCGTGTCGCATCTTTGAAAGATATTGAACCTAAGTACCAAGTTTGATATTTATTCGACTTTTCGTTTTTCTGTTATGCTATTCATAGACAGACACACACACACACACACACACACACACACACACACACACACACATACGGACCTTTTTCTAAAAATGCTTTTTTTTATTCAGGGAGTTACAAAAACATATATTTCCAGTGAAATTGCGATATTGAATTTTGAAAAAAGGTTGTTTATATTGTTATTTTTCAATTATTTCCCCACTTTGGGTGCCAATTTGAAAAAGATGGTTTGTATTGTTATTTTTCAATTATTTGCACCACGCTTTGGGTGTCAATTTGAAGTAGGTTGTATTGAAGTTGTATTATATTTCAACCTTTGGGGAGCTAAACTTGTAGCAGTTCCAACCACACATATGGTAGCTGGTAGCCTTCGTCCCAAATTTAAAAATATTAACTTTGTAATTTGACTGTTTTTGTAAATATTATATATGTATTTATGTTTGCCTCGGCTGCGTCAGTATTTATTTTAGAGAAATGGATATTTTGGCAGGGTTGTGATGCGACAAGAATGTAGGCTTACACAGATCATAATTTTACTTCGCTCCTTTTATTAATACTTGATACGATTTTAAATAACACTTCACTGATATAGAGAGAGAGCTGTGAGATTCTTTAATTAATTAATTACACTTTTTTTAATGCGTAAACTTATTTTTCGTCTCACACGAATACATATTATATTTCTTGAGGACACTTTTTGCGTCTGGTTAGTAACGCTTTCTACAGGCAACTAACTTCTGAATTTGTAAAATTTTCTCCTTTTCAGTTTCTGATTGGCTAATCCTATTCCAATAGAATACCTTCATATAACTAAAGCCTTTTCTGGTTGTTGATTGGCTATTTTATAAACTGTTCCTAAAATTACATTATTGCTTTCTAGAATCACAAGTAGTATTGTTAAACTCTCAAACTGATTATTGCCTCAAGGTTACCTCATTGTTACCTCATTGTTAGCAACTTTTAACTTATTATTCTCACAGCTCCTACATTATTAAATTACGTAATATATTCACATAACATTATTACACATGTATACAATAATGTAAATATATAAAATGACTGTTATATACATTTTACAAATTATTACATACACATATTGCTTCAAGGCGGGCTGTTATTGAATTTACATATTACATAATTTGACTGAAATCATTTAAGTGTTAAAAATACTGCCTCAAATTTTGTGGGAATTCATTACTTCCCTACTTACTACACATAGTAGAAAAAGTAATAATAATAAAACATATGTAGAGAAATTATGCTGATGTGTGACGGATGCCAGAAGCTCGCATTGACAAGAACATCATAGAAAACAAACGCAAAGAAAGGAGAGAGAGAAAGGAAGACGCATGAAGAGATAGATGGACCAGTTCTTCGAGAGAACGGAACAGGTTGAAAGCCCTAAACCCTGACGACGATGACATGTGCAATGGCATGTGTCAAAATCACTGAGGACTGAGAAAGGGAAAACGAAAACGCTGAACCTTCTATGCATCATTGTGAACAAGAGATTATACTTTTGGGTATACTTTTTGCCTTACAGCTAAGGTGAAGAAGTTGCCGATGCACTCAGAGGCAATTCTTTACCAAAGCACTAGTGAGACAGTCCAGTGGTAGACTCATGAAAGCAAGGGGGAAATATGTCGAACTGCATTTACATAACTGCAATTGCCCAAAATCATTTCCTTTACACATCTACTTCATGAGAATCGAGATAAACGTTTGCAGAAGGAGTTTCATTACACATTTCGTTGTAGATACAAATAAAAATCTGATGTGTTACACTCACATGACTTTCTCTACTCCTGTACAAAATATTTTTACAAACGCTTATTCCTCCATATGCTTCATGTTAATCCAGATATCGAGATGTTAATCTTATTGTTAATTTTCTTGAGGATGCAAGGGGAATATGGTAGGCTTTAGGCGATAGTCAAAAATTTTAAGAGCTGGTTGCTATGTGGAGTATTCCATTCTCTTTGCATTACTTGAACTAAAATATTAATAACGAATTCCATTTGAGAAAATGATTATTGAAAAATTTAAGGGAATAACAAGCAATATCCCGAAAGTGTTTACTCAAAAAAAAATGTATATGACATAAATTGAGTACTTTAACGCGATCTACATCTTTGTGTAGTAAAATTTTGTCTATCTCTTATGGTTTACCAGTTATGCAAAAGTCGTTCACATTGAAGAATACTTTTGGAGACATTCCCAGAAAATTCGAGATATACATTTCATTTGTCATGAAAATATCTTAAACATATGATATTTCAATTAAAATCGTTAGAGCCATTTTTGAGAAAATTAAAATTTTTGAACATTTTTCCATGTAAAGGGTAATCTGGGGTGTGGGGATTTTCTTGAAAACCTTCGTGTCGCATCTCTGAAAGATACTGAACCTAAATACTACGTTTGGTGTTTATCTGACAGTTCATTTCTGAGCTATGCTGTTCACAGACACACATACACACACAGACTGTTTACAAAATGCTTTTTTTGGATTCAGGAGGTCTCAAAACATGTATTTGCGGTGAAATCTCGGTATCGAGTTTTTGGGTGGAATACAATACGTCCCCTACTTACTATACGTAGTAGAGAAAGTAATAAAATGCAATAAAGTAAAATAGGATCCGCAATGTGCTGTTCTCGTACCTTGTTTTATACTCCAGGAAATCTACACTATGTTTTTGATTTATTTAACAATTCTTTCATCTTATACATTATTGCTGTGCATGCTTTTACTTATATAATAACTAAAAATATATTAGATCAAAATAATGTAACGCTGAACTTGGGAAGCTAGCCATAGCCAGGAAAAGCTCTGAATAGCCTTATCACTATTGCAGTAAATCAGAAACAGGTTTAAATACATTCTATATTTTAAATTAGCCAAAAACATACATTGAGTTGTTCAAATGCATCACATTCATTATGTGGAAGCTTCTTGCTGAATTACCCAATGAATAATATCCAGTAATTTTGTTTCGTTAAATTACTAACATACTAAGAATTTTAAGCAACACAATTTATGTATAATTTATAATTAATTTGAGTTCTTTGTTGCTGCATTACTTTACATTTAGTTTCACATGCTTTACTGGAATATTCCACTTTCACTTTGCGATTCACAGTTCTACAGTTTAAATTTACATTCTTTTGTAACACACATGCTAAGAACAATAAAATAACATTCCCAAACCACAATGGCCATTCACCCACAAAGTTATAATTTGTAATTTGAGTGTCCGTTTTAATTTCTGTCCCGGAATTTTAATTCTTTTTCGAATTTCTAGTTATTTATTCAAAATGCATTCAAATAATATACTTAGGAAAGATCTCACCGGAATATCATTGTGAATCAGTTGTTCAGTTCAAGTTCCATTTTACTGTTACTCTGAACGCTGAATTTGATGTTGAAGAAAGCAAGCTGGCGGACTCTTTTCTTTCGAAATTCATAATAATGGTTATAACTTGATGTTACACGTCTGATGTTGGATCTACATGCTACGTCATACGTTGTACAATGAAGTAGCCCTTGCAGTAATGCGTACTGTTTGAAAGCTTCTCGACAACTCCCTTTGTCGCTCAGCGTGGGTTTCTCTCTCCCACCAGATGAGGTGAGTTCTTCCACGTACGAATACTTCCCCTTCTCTCTCTCCTCTTCCCCTTCAGTAGAAGGTTCGAGAGTGGTGTCTAGCCAACCTTGCCGGCTCTACTCGCTGATAACCATTCTCTCAGGTAATATGGCGTATAGCTAATGCGGAGACGTTACAATAAATAAAACGAAAGTAAGAAAATAAGAATCCAAAGTGTAATAATAGTTAAATCGTAGATACAGAAGGCTGAAGCGAGAGTCAAATATTTAACAAGTGGGTCGTTATACCCTGACTTTGAAGTTCCACTCCGTGAATGCCATTACGAGAAACAAGCATTGCTAATAATATAAAAATATCTGAGAGGATGCTTTCACACGACTTTCTCTACCAATGACAAATTCACATACGTATGTTCCACATATATAATGTTATATGTACAGAATGTGTTTGTTCTATCCATGTTGCGTTATTCCCAATACATTTATCGTTAGAAAAGACTTCAAATTAAGTAAAAAGTGCTTAGTTACAAGATGCAGAAACAGCATTAAATGTTTGTTGTTAGAAACAAGCTCCTGCCGTGGAAAGAAAAAATATCCCAAACTGCAATTGCAATGCAATGCTAACAGACAAGCTCACACTCAGGAAAACTTAAAACTTACAACGTGGAATTTTTAAAACTTCTTATGCCATTAAAAATTGACACAAATTGTATACTTTAATGGACTTTCTGCAGAGATCTGGTTTATATCTTATTACTTTTGGTTACACAAAGTAACTACACTAAAGGGGACTTTAAAATATACTTTTCATTTTTCACTTTCACTACTACGTATAGTGAGTAGGGGAAGTATTCCATTCCAAAAATTCGATACCGAGATCTCAAGATACATATTTTGAGATGCCTTGAATAAAAAAAAAGCATTTTAAGAAATAGGTACATGTGTTTGACTGTGAACGTCATAATTAAAAAAAGAAAAGTCGGATAATTACCACTTGATAGGTCCAGTACCATCCAAGGATGCGAATCGAAGATTTTAAATAAAATCCCCCCAAAGCATACTGCCCTTTAACATGGAATATTTTTCGAACATTTATATTTTTTAAAAAAATGGTTCTAACGATTTTGATTAAAATATCATATATAAAATACGCTTACATAACAACTAAAATATATATCTCGAATTTTCTGGGAATAGCCCTTGTTCTCTTCATTTGGGAGGAATTTTGTATAAACTTGTATAACTGCTAAATGGTAAAGGATAGACGAAAGCGTAGTTTACTGGAAATGTAGATCTCTTTAAAACACACGATTTATTTTAAATATCTTTCTTTGTGGTATCAGCCGTTTCCGAGATATCGGTTACTAATGGTTTGAATTGTTCAATACTTAGCCATTATTTTGAAGTTGTTCGTGATGCCGTGTAAACATTGCGGAATTTTAAAGTCAGGGTGTATGCGTCCAGTTCTAAAACATCTAATTATCGCTATTTCGTTTGTGTCTATAATTATATCTGCAATGCTGTTATTTGCAGAAAAATTTATCTCAATTAAAATGAAGTAGATGGGAAAATAAGTTTTGCTAAGAGGAATTTGTATATCCACCATTAAGCGATAGAGATTATAAAAAGTCATGTGAATGAAACGCATCATAATTTTTTTTTCTAAAAAGTAGTTCTTTTCTTTACTTCTATGCAAAGTTTTTATTTGATTCATGCAGAAACCATGCTACGGAAACAGTTAATTTTTGACTTGTGTATCAGATTCTTGTGAAGAATACTGTTTTATTCGTGCTACTAGAAACTGAAAGAATGGAAATTTTAATGAGAGGAGTTGGTGACAATATTCACAGAATAAATATGCATACCTTTCATTGAAACTCGTTAAAATCGGAAATCTAAGTAGAACAGAAGCAAGGCTAAAAATATCCTGTATGTTACGTTCACGTGACTTGATCTACTCATGATTATATAAAGTACTCCTACAAGAGCATATACGTACTTCTGTCTATTTCTTTTTAATTGATATAAGCTATTACACACATACGCATTCGTTGTACGTATGATAGGTAAAAGTAGTTTAAAGCTATAGCCAGATTTTTGCATAGAGAATTGCTATGTATGGCTTTGAAATTCGATGCTCATTGTATGATCCGAGAGAAAACGAAGAAACGATTGCTACAAATATAAGTATTTCAAAATTAAAATCAATAACATACAATAACTCGGAAATGATTAATACTACACTAAATGCTACTTTACATGAATTGTGTGATTTAACAAGTTCTACGTTTTTGTGTGCACTAAGATTTTGTGTATCTCATTAGGTTTCCAATTATACGAAACTCATTCAGAATGAAGAGCACTCTAAGGTCATTCCTAGAAAATTTAAGATATACGTTTTATTTATCATGAAGTATCCGAAAGCATATGATATCTTAATCAAACTCATTGGTCATTTTTTAAATGCAATATTATTTCCTCTTCTCAATATAAGTAAGTAAAACGAGTTGGTGTTGTGCGTTACTTATGAAAAATACTGTGTATAAAAAAATGTTAGTGGTGAAGTTCTTATTTGAAAACAATAATTTATTATCACTTCTAAAACATCCAGTTAAGGAATAAAATATGTACTACTTCAGTCACGATTTTCTTTAAGTCAGGGAGTGAGCAAAGACTCTGATTAAATAGAATGGTTCATCCCTAAGAATGACGTCACATTAGGACGGTTACTTACCGATCACCCCCTGCAATAACGTTAGATTAGGAAGCGACCCGCCCACACTTGAAGAGGACGTGGCAGCTAAAGCTTGATGCAGCTGAATTAGTACAACAAACAAACACAATGTAGCGGTGAAAGAAGTTGTGCGCATGCGCACATCAGGTGACGTCTTAATGAGATGAATGCCAGGCACGTACCACGAACATCAAGACGTCTCATATTATTGGTAGAGAACTTAGGTAACTTCCATAACAGGATTGCAACATACGGATGTTAAGTTTAATGCTTAGTTCTCGTGCGTGTTCATTTATTTTCTCATTTGGAGCCACCTAATGAAACGCGAGTTAATGTGAACTACGATGAAAATAGATGGATACGGAACATTCCATGTGAAATCGAACGACAAAGTACCTCATATTTTTATTTGTGTTGTATTTTTTCCTATTAATGCTAAGGAAACCATATTTATCAAATATTAGCATCTAAAACCTAATGGATGTCACGTTATTGAACAATAAATGCATCGTATTAATTCAATTTATCTCATTTTAATTGCGTATAGCTCCAGAACCCTTTATTTCAGAATAGTTTACTAAATCACATTTTGCAGACTAAACTGCGCATTTTATTACAGTATATTGTAATTATTTTTATAATATTCACAAAAATCTGTATACAGCTTTTACTTATTTCAGGCGTCACTGAATTTTTTTAAAGCTAAATTTTAGTTTGAGAATAATCCACAGGATCATTAAGAGAAAGAGGCAATGTTGGTAAAAGATGTTCATAGTTATAACACAAGAAGTGAATAAATGTAGCGATATACCTGGTTGTTGCACGACGATCACCAAGCGCTCTGGAACAGGAGAATGCATTTGATGCAAGAAAGACACGTGATTCGACAACCTGGCACATTACAAATAGCACTTCGTCTTTATTTCCGTTTACTTCAGTCTTTCCGTCCGCTCGCAAGGTTAATAGAAGTGTTGTGAGTTAAGAGCAGGTGATTATTAATTATATTTTGATTAGAGATACGTCCTTGGGTGTCCTTCATCAATATAGGACAACTAAAACCTAAAGAAGATTTTATCAAGTTACTGTATGTCCTAAGATAGCACTGTAATATGCACGTACTGCTTAGTAAGCGTTCTCATTGTTTAGCCTTGGGCACAGCAGCTTCCTTGACCTTCAGTTCAAAACATGCGAGAGCGACCATGAGCGCGTAAAGCAATTTACTTCCTTAATTATTTTAGACGAAACCTTATTAGTAACTATTACAGTAAAATATGGGTTTGATCCTGTTTCAATTACGGAATGTTATCAAATATATATATTAAATCGTTTTTATTAATCCGAAGCCACCTACAGTTGAAAAAGTGTAAATTTCTTCACTTAAATAAAAATAAGAACATGTGTACCCATCAGTGTGAAATTAAAGTTTAAGGAATCAAAATAAAGCTCGATTTAAATACTTAAAATTATAATTAGATTTAGAGGTTTTAGAGCTATATCTAACAGCCTGAAGTCTGGATTTTTGGGAACATATGAAAAATGTGAACAAATTTAGTTGCAAAACTATGATGTTCTGAATTTTCAGAGTTTTCATAAAGCATTGCATCGGGTTTGTCTCCAAATACAAAAGGTTTGTTTGGTTTAAAAAATTCAAGGTCGATTTTCCATCTATTTCTAACGATTTGAAATGGAAAGTCCCATACGTAGATAAATAAATAGGTACGTAGATAGGTAGTGAGACAGTATTTTTTAACACCTAAATGATATCAGCTTAATTATATAATATAAAATTGAATATCAGCCCGGCTTAAAGCTATATGTGTATAATATAATATACAAAGTGTATATTACAGTCATTGTATTATGTTTATATTATTATGTACATACATAATAATGTTATGTGAATGTATTACGAACTTTAACAATGTAGGAGCTGTGAGAATAGAAGCAAGCTGCTGTTCGTAGCAAACAGAATTACAAAGTAAAAGCCGAAAGTTGCTAACAATGAGGTAACCTTGAAACAACAATTAATTAGAAATTTTAATAAGGCTACTAATAGTTCTTGGAACAATAATAATGTAATATTTAAAACAGTTTATAAATAGCCAATCAAAAACTATAAAAAGCTTAAAGTTAAATAAAGATATTCTATTGGAATAGGATTAGCCAACCAGAGACCTGAAATAGAGTAAATGTACAAATTCAGGCCTTAGACGCTACAAGGAAGCGTAACCAAGTATTTGGGTTTGGTACGTTTCAGTGTGAGACATGAAAAGCTATTGCGGTGAGAATAATATAAAGTTTACCTATTAAAAAGTGAAATTAACAGTAATCTCGCAGCTCTATAGTAGGATACATCAGCGAGGTGTTATTTATTCGTGTGAAGGATTAATAAAAAAATGTACAACACAATTATAATTTGTGTAAGCCTTGTTCTTTAGCTCCGCTAAGAGATGCGTGCTTTACAAATTACTTCTGACGATGCTGAGACATATATATATAATAAATAAATAAATAAATAAACATTAAAATAAAAGGTTGATTCTAAATCGTGGGGCGAAGCTCACCGGAAAAATAAACGTGGGGCGAAGCCCACCGGAAACTTTGTATTGTACGTGGGGAGCACACTCCGAGAAACAATCTCCCGCAAATTGGCATTTATTACATGCGTGGTCTAAAACAGCTTCAAATTAATGCCTAAACGTGGTGCAACCGCAACAACAATTAAACCCCTTCAAGCTTGGCACCCATACGTGGGGCCGCAACTACTGCAGTAGGTAGGATAGGATAAGGTAAGGTAATTTTGCTGATGCCGGATTATTAAAGTTATTATACAACGCCGTGCACATTTATTTAAGATAAAGTTTAAACGTGAAGAAAGTAAATAAAAGAAAAAGAAAATATAAATTGTCTCCGAGTTCGCGCATCTTAGCCAGAAAATTGCACACGTTTTGCCATTTTCCCTGCTAAACCAGTAGATCTCAACATACCAATCTTCTTCTTGCTAGATGCAAGAATTTGTATGTAAATTTAATTTTTCCCTGTTTTCCTACTCTGCACATGCTGCCAAAGCTTCGTATATACCCAGTCTTCATCCCTACACAAAAAGGACATATTCTCCTGCCAGAGTAATAAGTCATTTTCTCAGCTCTCCAGCCTCCCAGTCTAAACCATGTGATTCCTGAACTTTCATTTCTCTGTAAGTATATAGTCTCTTTAATTTTTATTCATTTGCTGCGCTTAGAATAGGGCTAATTTTACAATCTGACTCAATTTGCTGTCGGCTGATGTCTATTATTCTGTTTTAATTGCAGTTTTACATATGTTTTTATCATTTATTTCACCTCTTTGACAAAGATATATAGAAATCTTGTTTGGGTACACATATATCCGTTACATATTATAGTATGAATTTAAAAATTATTCTTTTAAATAAGAATTTGGCACACCCTAAAACTTGAAAGGGTTTTAGACTTGTAGCCTGAACCATTTTAAAACATATAATGCTACGAAAAAGTTATCTACAATAAATTATTGTTTTTTTTAATGAGTTCGCCGTTTTTCGTGGATTAAAATTTTAACTAGGTATTATGGTTTTCTAGTTACACAAATTCCACAAAATTCAATAAAATAAAGGGAAATTCACATGCAATTCAAAGTACATTGAGGATATGCATTTTTTTATCATCTCAATATTTCAAAATACGATATTTTAAAGAAAATGGTCAGAACAGGTTTTGAAAAAAATCTAAATGGTGTGTGTCGGTTTGGGAAACTTTTTGATCTTTGTGGTTTACCTTGGAAGATTCTGGACTTATATACCAAATAAAGTTGAAATGATGGGGCTCAAACAATTCAATGCCATAACCCAACGGACGGCTTCGACGCTTCGTGCCGATGCCCTTATTACTTGAGATACCGTGACGAGATTCGTGGAAGTGCGTTAAATTCTCTCATCTGATTCAAAGTGTAAGGCGATCTCGATTAGCGAGATACCGTAACTCTGTATGGTATCATGGTAATCAAGAAGTAAGAGAATCGGCATGCACGGAGAGCACAAAGTCTGTGGTTCGAGTCCCAGGTGTGGCATTGAAATTCTAAAACATGTTTGAAGTAGAGTTGCGAATTCGGGCCTTAACCCATCCCCCTGTTTTATTCTTCGGTTTGCATACCGTTTAAGGAGCTTCTGTTCTGTTTGGGCTGTGTTGATGTAATTTCTAACCACACCGGATGTACGAAATTGGAGGGAGAAAGGAGGAGACTGACAGTCAGAAAAATGACATGCATGGATTAAGGGGAGATAGGTGACTGAAATAAGAGTGTATTTCTTTAGTAAAACAACAATTTCTCTTAAACAGTTGCAGAAAAGCTCACCAAATTTCATATTAATGTATACTAATGTCTGCTACATACACAATGTAACTTTTGTGTATATTTGATCAGTATTTTTCATAAATCAGCTGTTTTATCCTAAGGTTATGCGTTTTTTAATAATCTTTATATTCCTTTTTTGTAGAAACTTTCAATGATACCGCCTCTATATTTATTACACATGCTCTCAACACTACAATCTCTAATTTTAAATAGAATGAATCCAGTAGCTTCACTACAGCTTTCACAAAACCTATAATTGAGGAAAAATATGTGTTCGAAGATAAAAATGCATGTTTTTATACTAATAATATTCACTAATGTCTATATCATTAAGAATACAGTTGATTGTAGTTCAAAATAAGAAGGCATTATGTTTACATATCCCTGCAAGGTTCCACTACGATTGGCTCACTAGTTCAGAGGAACGATACATAAAGCAAAGAAAATGTAGCTTTGATAAAAAACAATTTGAAGAGGACTCGTGGCAGGCATTGAATGAGCGCACTGACCTATGAAGCTGCTATTCAAGGGCGTAAACAATATCGTAACCATTAAACCCATATATCATTCTGTCAGCAAGAGTTGCACAATCTATTCTCTTCAAAAATAAAACAAAATTGATTTTCTGAGACTTTAGTCACCCTCCCTTAAACTTTCTGAACTTTACTCCTAATACATAGCTATATTAAAAATCAATTATCATCAAATACCAAGTAAGGTATTTATTTGTTTTTTAATTTTTCTGCTCTCTCTCTACATCTTTAAAATATCCTCTTTGTGTGTGTGGGGGGGCCCACACACACAAAGAGGATATTTTAAAGATGTATTTTTTATGCAGGGCATCTCAAAACGTGAATTTGCACTGCTTTCGTTAGGATTTTTGAATGAAGTAAAGTACTTCATCTACTTACTTCATCCAAGCAGGTGGTTGAGAAAGTAAATGGAGCAGCTCTAATCTCTTAGCATAAACGAGTGCTGATAGTCGCATCCTCGACTCGCGTCATCGTTTTGGTAGACTACTATATCTGGTGGAAACTGAAGTAAGAGATGAAAATTTGGCCTCAGAAAAGATCGGGCTTTCAGATTTATTATACCTTTACCACCAGTCTGTTTAAATTAATGACGTCAGTATTACTTCAGCGAGTCCCTTGTCTAAAGGGGAGGTGAGGAATTGAACCTCGGACTGCATGCGTTCCCGACTTTGTAAACCATTTGATGTAAAGCGGCGGTGCAGAACTGGTTTTCACTAGGACAATTTGTGCGTTCTTAGCACGCGAGATAGAAGTGACCACCAATCGCAGAATTTGCATGCCTGAGTGCTACTTTTGAACAGGAAGGATACGAGGGGGAGTCAGTCGTTAAGATATTGGCCGCTGTGTATATTATTTTCTCCGTTGTTGCCCAGGATTTCATCAACTTCCGAGACAAAAAATATACAAAATTAAAAAGTTGTTTTTACATTTAACAAAAAAAAGAGAAGCAACTAAAACGTTTCAATAAATGTATAAATATTTAAAATAGTTATAAAGGTTACTTCAGTTGCGTCATAAAATCCTAGACACTCAACACTACAAAACCCGTCCATTTATTTGAATTACCTGTCAGAATACATGCAGAGATTACCAGTTTACGACGCAAGCGAAGGAAGTTTCAAATGTAAACACTGGAAAGGTGCGGTACAAATCCCATTTCACTAAAGTGCCTCGTAACAGTGACATCCACACCTTCTACCCATCTTTCCTAGTCTTAGAGGCACTGGTGATAAACTCGTTTCAAAGTATTGTCGTCATGCGCAGACAAAGCCGAATAAATATGAAGACCCATATATTACCTTTATCAATTCGAGTTTAGTTCGGAAGCGTTTATTTAAATTTTTGAGAAACCTTCCGTTAACTATTCTCTCAGTCTTCCTTTCTCTCCTTGTTCCATACTCTAGCTCCCCAAGCCTTTTCTCCCTCTGCCTTTTTACTTAATAATCTCTGCCTTTCCCTCTTCCTTCTCTCTCCCTCTCTCTCCCCCGAGTATATGTAGCGCATATTACTCACTTATTATAAATAGTGGAAACCAAGTAGGTTCAACAAAGTCATCGCGGTATTTGATTCGGAAATTACAGGCAAGCCGCTAATCTCCCGGAACCGTTACGCAAGTAGCGGTGCCACGTTAGAACATATTTAATATTTCAGACCTTAATGCTACAAACCTCGAATCTAGAACTTGTTCCTTTGAGTAGCGCTTCTCACCACTTTCCCCAAGTTATAATGCTATCAACCTCTCTGAATCTCTCCAGTGAAACTTTACAGATAATTTCGCAAATTCAATGCTTAACAATCCACGTAGGAATGTTGATAATTTTCAACAGAAAGGGATTCCGCAGAAGGTTTGTTTTGGAGGATGAGTCTGTTAATGTTTGTCAATGCACAGTTCATAATATTTGCTAGCAGAAATACCCGGCACTGCCTGAACCTTTGACGATTTTGGTAAAACATCAAATGTCCAAATATTTGTTATTTGCGCCTAAGTGATCTTAAAGTAATTATAGTGTTGCCAGTATTCAAGCACTTTGATGTCCAAAAGTTCCATTCTACTTAAAATCCTCCAAATTGCCTGCCATTTATCATTTTTAAATTCACTCACCAATACACTTTTCTTTCATTACTAAACGCATTACTATACCTAAAAGAATTAACAAATAAATATATATACTCGGTTATTAACTCTCTAATACATAATGCTACCATTTGGCAACAAAGACGTTTAGTCAGTGCTTTAGAATTGTTTTACGGTTATTTTACATGGGATCTCTCCATCAGTCGCTGGGATTCGATCTCATGATGCAGTTTTTACTCTTTTAAAGAATATATTTGTTAAATTCTCCATTCGTACTGAATATCTTCCAATGTGCCTTCCATCGAGCAATTTTCAAACCCATTTCACATTAAGGACGGGTTCTTTTTTGCACTACAAAATACATTACTACACCTAAGAGTATGAAGAGACCAACTTATATGCTTTGATTCGTGTTGAATACATTGACAATTGTCCCCACCGAATATTTTCAGACCCCATCCCGTTCGGTATGGTGGTTTTGTTATATCACCTCTGAAACAATGAAAGGACATTATTTATACTTTTATTCCAAAATATATTGAGAAAAGAGACTGTTCATGTTTTCCGCTCTCCCTTCTGCAAGGCATCGTTTTTGTTATGGCATTCCCTTAGTATTTTTACTCCTGTAAAACATATATGTTAAATCTTCCAATCGTAATGAATAATCTAAGATGAAGTAGATTATATTTGTTGGTAGTTGGAAGATGCTTCATGTTTATCTGCACAACGTATGGGAGCCAATTTCTCGCGGTATCTCGTGTTATCTATTGTTGAGCGCCTGTTATTGTATACTAGTTTAGATTTTGGGTTTTTTGTCCTCCGGCTAGCTATTATTACTACTCAGTCGAGCATATCTCTTGAACAGGGTGTATAAACGGAAAGGATTTATTACTGAAAGATACAACTGATAAATGAATTTGTTTTTACACTTTTATTACCGTCACAATTAATTAATTTCACATATTGACTATTGATACACGCCAGACTGAAACTGTTATATTTTCTAATAACACTATAATCACTTATTTACTGCACATTATTAATGCGCGTATTTCACATTTATAACTAACTTTACAACGCGAGAGATTTTGTAGAATTGCGCGACGTATAACGCGTGAACGATTCTCTTAAACTGTGCGATGTGTAACCCACGAATACTTCTGTTGAACTGAGCGATGTATAACCTTTGTATGATTCTGTTGAACTGAACGACGTTTGCCTTGTGAATTATTCGGTCAAACTGAGCGACGTATAATGCACGAATGTTTCTGTTGGACTCAGCGACGTGTAACGCGTGGATTATTCTGCTGAACTGGAGAATACTTGCCTCTGGCTTTAGCTTTTTATACTCCCACACCCCGATATGCCTAAAGATTATAACCGAGCTGCTATTGGTTAATAAAACGCGCCAACATTAGCGTCTATTTTTATATCCAATCAAAATTACGAACAGATATGCTCTAGGGAAAATATTCCCTCCATTTTTAAGAAAGGCACGCTACTCTGACGTGATTTGTTTGTCTCTTCTAATTAATAAACAACTCACCCCCTCGCTCATTGTTGCCCGCTCCATTTGTCAGTTTCAGTGAGGCCGTGCAAACTTATTTCCTAACAATGCTTATAATTAACAAACATCTCAAATCATTGTCATACAATAATGCTAATTTACACTACAATCACTCTGGCATTCAGTGTTGAGATATAAAATACTGCGTCAAAGAATGTAACTTTATCAACAAATTTTCAGTCCCTTCTTGCATCTATTACCGCACCTCAAAGAATGCAGAGAGCAGAGGTTATATTTTTTATTTATCAAAAGAATTGATGAAACTGGTCCATTCGCACTGAGAACCCTGAAGATTGGTTCCCCTCTTCCCTTTAGGGTGGTTTGTGATAACCACCCTTATTGTCCTAAAGTGTGTTTGTAAACTTTGGTCCAAATCAGTGCAAGGATGTAGAAGCGTATAATGAACATACACACTTTGGCTTTTGTAGATTGTATGCGTTGACCAAAGTCTTAAGCGATAATGGGGTAAGATTTTATAAATATGCCACAGACCGTGCTTAGGATAAGAGAATGATTTATGACATGTTGAGAATATGTAACTCAGGGTTAAGAGTACATGATCAGCCTGCAAAAGAGGGATAAAAATATCCCGTCTAGATTTCCCATAAATTCCAGCTCCTGATCCACTGTCCATCTTGAACCGTCTTATACCAGATCAGTTCTTTAGTGTGACAGTGTTTTTTTTATCCTGATTCCACTCAAAGAGAATGTTGAATGACATATAATCACTGCCCATCTCAAAGGTTCGCTTTTTTATTATATTTATGATTCTGGTATGCCGTAAGGGATTACAGTTGCCATTTTTTCCAGTCTGTATACAGCCAGCTTCCTTTGATATAAATATCTAAAGGTGGCAGGTGATGAAGAGTTTGCATTGCAGCTGTAGGGGTACTTCCCATTGCCCCTGTACTACGCATGGCATGCTAACCTCTGCGCATTTGAGAGTTTTTTTTTTCTGCTGCCTGTTTCTGACACACTTTTGGTCACCTTACGCAGTCATGTGTTATTTTTGGTCTTACCACTGCTTTATGCAATCAGTGCATTATTGGTGGTTTAAGACCACATGATTTCCGTAAGGTTCTTCTGGCCACCAAAAGTGTCATTTTTCCATTTTAATTATTTTCTGCAAATGTAGATTCCAGGCCAGTTTATTATCGAGGATTAAGCCCAGATACATAACACTGGAGCCAATTTTCAGTTGATTATTATTGGATATTATTGGTTTTGACGGGTTAACCCACAAATGTTTTCCACTGAACTATTCCTATACATATTTTAAGGCTTAGGACATGCGTTCAAATACACTTGAGGCAAATTTCCCCTGAATAAGTATGAAAATATCGTCAGTGTATCCTTGGGTGTAATAACGTTGTTTGTTCAATGTAATCAGCCTTTTGTTGACAACTAGATTCCACAGTAGAGGGGATAATACCCCCCCCCTGCGGAAAACCTCTGGATGTCGACAACTCCCTTGTTTCATTGAATATGGTTATCTTTATTTTCCTGTCTTCCAACATGGTTTTTATCCACCTACAACAGGTGTCTTCAACCCCATGCTTTTTTGTTGTGAGGATGATCGAATCTAAGGAAACATTATCATCGAGAAGAGCCTCTAAAAGGGAAGAGCGATAGTGAAATGTTTAAGAACTGGATGCTATATGGTGGGCTTAAAATTCCATACTGTTTGCATGCAATCGCGAGAACTGAAAATCGACAGGACTTCAAAATAAGGGCATTACGGACCATTAACAACGAATATATAGGACATGGCTTTGTCACAAAAAATTACTTAATTTAATTTGTGTGTTATAAAGAGATATACATTTTTTATCTACTACGTTTTCGTCTATCGCTTAATGTTTATTATTTATAGACGATTATTCAAAATTCCTTCAGAATGAAGAGAACTTCATAGGTTATTCCCAGAAAATTCAAGATATACGTTTTGTTTGTCATTTAAATATATTAAATATATGGTATATACATAAATTACAGTCATGTTTGCGAAAATTAAAGTTTCGAAAAATATGTCCTTGGAAAGTTACGGTGGGAGGATTTTTTGAATACCTTCGTGTTGGGTCTTTGGAAGATACTGCACATAAATATCAAGTTTTACGAACACCAAATTCTCTCTGGTATGTCCTTCGATTACCTTGAGGCAGTAATTGAATTCTAATCCACAACTGCTTCACAAGGAAGAGCCATGTATTTAAATGTACTGCACTTTCACAGCGACTAGAGCAAACTATCGAAAACAGCTGCCAACTGTAAAAGCCAACATTTAACGTTAAGCTCCGGAATTGGGTGATTCGCCAGCCGAGTAAATAAAGAAATGCGTCAGTTCTAAATTAATCATTCTGTATAAACCTTCTATGAGGAAAAGGTTACGCATACTAAGAAACTTAAACAGGTTGGCTTGTTTAAATCCAGTAGTGAAAATTAGACATCGATGTTGACTTTAAGAGTCATGCTTATTTGCTTATTCTAACGTCTGTTTTAGGACTTCTCCCCCACCAATACGGAACGGCTAATGTGATCAGAGAAATAAGAAGAACAGGACACGTATGCATTACAATTCGCTAATGCATGAAGCGGGAATGGAATGTGCATCAGGAATGGAAAGTGTGTTTACTGAACTCACCCATGATTCACCATTTTATAAGCCACTGGATAGAGGCTGCCCTCAGTTTGTACTTCAGTGTCGGATTTCCTGTTCAGATTAATGCGACTACCTTTTACTTTCTCTATAAAACAACTGCCCACTCTGACCAATGGGATTTTTGGGGGTTTCCTCAGGTCTTCAGGCAAATTCTGTAGTGATTTCTTTCTTCCTCGAATTTCTGCCCCCTCCATTTCGTTCCAACAATCATTTCATACATCCGTCACCCCGTTTGAGGTGTTTCAGGTTTGGAAGTGTTGGCGGTCGTGTTTCGGTGCAGCGTGATAAGGAAAAGCATGCTCTCTATGAGCTTTATCCGTATTTCGGTTGATTGTCCGGATACAAGGACCGCCCCTTGGGGAGAGTGAAACCCTGTGTAGGGACGGAGTCTTCAGTAGGTCTGTCCGACTGCCGCAGCGTCTCAATCTGGAAACTGTAAGGACTCTTTCATGCTGTGCCGTCAGTCCTGGTTCCGGCCGCCCTGTGTCTCCTTTCACCTCATCCCTCTCTCGTGGGCCCCGGTAAAATACCCTCATTCCTGGGTCGGTATCGAATCCCCTCCGTTTCGTAATCCAATCCAAATATAGTTACTAGAGGAAATACTCCATTCCACCCAATTATTCGATTGTTATTTCGGCAAAAATACATGTTTTGAGGTTCCCGGAATTTAAAACGATTTGGAACAATGTGTGTGCCAGCGTGCATGTAGCATAACTCTAAAACTAAATTTTATATAAATACAAATTGGCATTTAAGTTCAGTTTCTTCCAAAGATGGGACACGAAGAGTTTCAGGAGCACACCCCCAGCCCAAACTGGCCTTTACATTGAACATTTCTCGAAATTGTTTATTTTTTAAAGAAATGCATTTAACAATATTAATCAAAATACCATATATTTAAGGTATTCACATGACAAAATGTGTATCATGAATTCTGTGGGAATAGCCTGAGCAGGATGGCATCTTGTATACTTTTTATAACAGGTAAACTATGAGAAACTCAACCATTTAGGAGCAAAGCTTGCTACCTCCTTTCTCTCCCCTACATAAATTTCACCATTCACCCTGTAAACCCTATATCCCGTCACCAGTTAGGGCAGGTACACGCCTAACACACCTGCGGGTTGCCCTCAACCTGCCATCGTGTCGTCGTCTATAAGAACCTGACAATAACGTACTACAGAAAAATGTAAATATATTTAGAAGACCAACTTATTTTATAAATAACTTTTATGGTACATGCTCTCCAAAAGAGCTGCTTATCGGACTGTAACAATTAATTTGCTTTTTACTTATTTTAAGGAAAATTCATAATTCAATACTTTTTGGTTGCAAATCAAATGTTGTTATTAACTATAACTCTTAAATTTATTAGGAGAGATTGGCTAATTTAATAGAACGAAAAATAGTGCTTTTAGCGGCGCAATAGACAAAATTCAGATGGCAGTGACCAATCATACCAACTTTAACGGGGTCTTAAATAAAATGTTTGGTCATAAAACAAGAAATATATGCCAACATTGTTTTTAATGTTAACCATTAACTTTAGCAGAATTTTTCATGAAGAAATTGATAATTTATAAACAAATATAATTTAACATAGTTTTATTGTTTAACAGAAACTCTTCACGAAAATAAAATATTTATTTCGCAACACAAAAGTGTCTTCATTCGAAAGAGAAACATTGCTTTCCTTTCTCCACTCTTTAAATGCAAGATATTATTTCTCGTATTGCTGCACCGATTTTGCGGACAGCAGTTCAAGTTCAATGTTTCAGGCTCGGATTGAAATTTCCTCGAAGTTTTCACGTATTTATGAGCCACAAACCTGTTGTTTAGAAACGAGTGCTCACATAAACACTGCTATATACATCCGCATCTAGTATTCTTATGGTCAATACTTCCTAGGAGGCGTTGGTACGGTTCATGCGGTAGCATTCAGGCGAGTGTGTGAATTAATCAACAAATGACTGACCAAGTTTGTTTTATTTACACAGTGCTTATATTATATGTATTTATTTTATTTAATATAGTATGGAGAGCATTTACTAAAATCTATTATATGCGCTACGTATGCAAATGTTTTAGTGCACTTGATAGTAAAAATCTATTTTTTGACATCGGCCTCTTCCGACATATTTGTTATTGGTCTGGCTTTTTAGTACATCGTAACTTCTTTAAAGTGCTGTTGCTGTTCAGTTGTGTTTGGCAGTGTCAGGGAAAGAGTATGCAGTTTCTAAGATCCGACTATAGATTTCGTTTCTTGTAGCCCCCTTGTATATATAACGACATGAAATAAATAGAAAAATAAGACTTTATAAGAAGAGTTTGTAGAAATTTTACGCAAGTAAATGATAGTATATAGAGAAAGTAACACATCCCATTTTACACAATACATAGCACAAGTAAAGCTAAGTTTTCTCGATAAACTTGGAAACCGTGTCTAAGCTTTAATAGGAGAAATTAATGTAATAATCTGTGAAGAATACTAAAATAATTTTTTACGTTCTCTACCATGATAAGTGCCGTATCTAAGTAAAGATACTGAGATTTTGCCGGAAATACATGTTTTGAGTTGTCTAAACCCAATATTGTTTTTCGAAAAAGGTCCGTTTGGGTGTGTGTCTGAACTGTATAACTCAAGAAGGAAATGTTGGATAAATATCCAACTTGATATACCAGGTAAACCAACCGCGCCATATTTGACGTGAGCAGAAATCCCTTCGTGCGTTAAAAGAGTTGCAGAACTCGACAGGGTAATTATAAGTAAACACAGGTCAGTGGGGAACTGACGCATTAGCGCCACCTCCTGCTTCTGCTGCTCTCTGAAACGTCCATATGGATACACGGAGACATTTGGAATATCGTATCAATTACAGGGGCAACATTTCGAACACCTATTCAATGAGCAGAGTAATAATAATAATAATAATAATAATAATAATAATAATAATAATAATAATAATAATAATAATAATAATAATAATAGAAAGCTAAATAAATGGCAGAGAAACACTGCGTGCTCTCATGTTTGATAGTTATTGTCCGTAATGTTAGACAAAAACAGCGTAAACACACATTTAAAAATAGCTATGGGCGGATACGGTTAGGTCAAATAGACAGAGATTTTATTTATTTGTCAGTTAAAAAGTCACTTTATTGCCTCGAATATAAAATCTATGTAACTTAAATAAAAACATTCTAAGAACTTTTCGTTCTGTTTTTGTCTATTATCACGGACTGTACACACTCTTTCAAGCCTCGGAAATGCTTCTCACTGAGCGCGATCCGCTCATAGTATTCGCTGATAAGCAAGAGGACTGACCTTTGTTTACTTGGAACTGCTCCCTTGAGTTCTGCAACTCTTTTAATGCACGAAGGAATGTCTGCACACTTCAAATACGTTGTGGTTGGGCCAACTGGTGTAAGCGCAACATTTTCCAAGGATGGGACATGAAGATTTTTTAGACAAATACAGTGATATCAATTTGTACATTAAAACTTCCTCTAAATATAAGCTAAACCCTACCTCTCCTCCCCAAAGAATATATTATAACCTTTGTGGGATGGTGTAGAATTTACAAAATGGTAATTGTAGCTTTTTGTAAATTAATTTTAAACACAGGTATTGCACTTATAATGGTATCATATTAAACTTAAAGGAACATTCCACTTCGGGCTGCACAACAAACTAAATTTTTTTAAAAACCAAATCTTTGACAATTTTGGCAATTTAATCCCCCCTTAATATTTCTGAAACAGTTTCTCCTCCTTTCAATTCCAATATGCACCCTACATCTTATTAATCAAGTGGGTTTGGACTGCCGTAATGTTCTGGTATTCCTTCAGGTATAAACGGGATGTAAACCACTATATATTACAAGACATGGTGGCATATAGATATGTACTGTGTTCATGTTTAATTCATGTTCAGAAAATCTTCATTTGCGCACTAGATACTAATAAACAAGAACGGACATTAATGTTGGTAGGCAAGCAGTAGACATCACAATCATTATTTAATACTTGTTTACCAATGGCACTTCATCAGCTGCTATGTCGCACACAGCAGTCCTTAAGTATACCTGCTTAAAATTGTAACGTTTATTTTGTTTATAGTTTCATATCTTTGAGTGTGACTATATCAATTGGGAATGAGTGATGTCGGGCTTGTACATAAGTAGAGTACACTGAAAAGTTGTAATCTACAAGAAGGTCCGAAGGATGTATAGGCGGCTTGCCGACTCTGTCAACAACGTGACCCCAACAGGCGTCGCGCAACCCACACCATGTTCCCAAGATCGAAGAGGCGTTTAAATGTAATAGGTAGTTTACGTCCAGCAAACACCCACATGGATGTCCAACATACCACTTTCCAGGGATTCGACATCACATAATCATCAAATGCACAAACTTATCGAGGTTAGCTGTAACCTTAAGGGGCTGATTAAAATGTTGTGTGTTTACTGACAGTATTTAAGGGTTATTTTTTACTTCTATATTTTGTGATCCATACTGCTTACGTTCTCCACATTTCAGAGATCCTAGCACGTGAACAATGCATTTGACGGGGTTTATTAATCAAATATAAGATATCCACGCAAAAGAATTCACTACTGGCTGTTATGCATATACGTGTTACAGAACATGCGCCCATTATCTGTATCCAAACAAGAAATACCGGAGGTTGCACCGGAGAGTTTTATCAGCAGGGCAACAAAAGACGCGGCGAACACCTGATAGTAGTTCAGCTACGTTCCGCCAGAGTTCTGCTTGCCAAGCTGGCACAAGCTTACACCATGGGATAAAAAAAAAAGATAAACATGGCAGTTCATAAGACTGGAGTATTCCTGCTGGGCTTTACGACCCCTCAACGCATTCCCCGCGAGCAAACAAACAAAAATACTGCAGCCATTCCGCCATTTTCATACATTACCACTGGACTTTCATTTCGCAAACATGCACTCCGCATCACGCAACTGTGCGTGAGATAAACCCCACGTACTAATTAAGAATTCGTCCTCCTGCTATAACACTACTTACTTCTGAGGAAGGGGGAAGAATTTCTGCGTATTCTCCGCCAGCTGTTCGATGCTATCAATGTAGCAATTTATTTCCATAGCTTTATTTTGTTGCCACCGTCTTTTTCCAGGAATTTTTATCTTTGCATAAGAATCTCCTTGACACTTCCATTTGTTCCTTTTTTAAATAAAAAATTCCGCGTTAATTAAGGTGAAATTAGTTTTTTATGTACATGTGCCGGGTGAAAAACTTTGCTGGAGAGTCTGTGCACACAAAAAACGGAGCTTGCTGGCATTCTAATTCCAAAAACCTCCCTGGAACACACATTAAAAGTAGAACTAGAGCAACATTTTAGCAGCAAATCTTCATATCCAAACATTGCTATGTATTTCAAAGGGTTTGCATCATTCCAAAGAAATTATTTGGATTTTAAATCAATATGCAGTGCAGACAAAGAGGTTTATCTGTATCAGGTATCATCGACTGACCGGGGTTAAATTTTGAGCGCGGTTTTCAAACCATGTAGCAATGTTGTGCAAGTACGCTGGTAAATTCCTTCAATGCTGTGTATCGTGGCGGGTTAACTAACACGTAACACCAAAGAAGGTAAACCAAGGTGGCTATGAAAAGCATTGTTTAAAATAGTGCTACAAATAACACTAGGAAAGAGTAGTATAAAGGAGTAGAGCCCACAGCTCTGATTGTATTATCTACTTCTTCCTCTCTCTCGATTTTCTTTCTTCTCTTCAGCTCAACATCTTCCCTCCTTGTCTCTCTCTTGCCCTTTTCCACCCATTGTCCCCCTCCATCGCCCTACATCCACATTGTTCTAGTTTGTCTATCACATCTTCTTGGACATGACTG
Organism: Deroplatys truncata; assembly: GCA_030765065.1. Classification (NCBI taxonomy): domain Eukaryota; kingdom Metazoa; phylum Arthropoda; class Insecta; order Mantodea; family Mantidae; genus Deroplatys; species Deroplatys truncata. The sequence goes on from CM060980.1 coordinate 166,427,830, forward strand.
ACATCGGCATTTTAAAGGTTTCACCTTTCGACATACTACAACTTAAAGCGCACACCAGGAGTGTACTGAACAATTTCAAACCAACAATACATGCTAGAACAACTGAAAAGCACAAGGCAGTCAACATAAAACTCCCAAGATGCAGAACATTTTATGAGACATGAACTGCTAAGAGGGGTCGATTATATTTATTGAACATTTTACTTAACTATTCTATGGTAATAAAGCTGATTAAATTTGTAACATATTACAACATTTCAAAACTCTAAATTAGATACTTCACTCATGAAGTTTAACACTGGCGTCCAGCTGGACCCCGCATAGCAGTCTGAAGGTTTTAACACCATTCACGAAATAGGGTGAAAATAAGTTGCAGCATTTATAAGTTATATATGTAGCTAATAAAACAACCATACTGCATAACGCCGGAAGATATAAACTGTAATATTCTTTTCACTTTTTGTAGATTAAAAATAAGAAATTTCTCTTCATAAATTTGGCTTCAGAAACTTTTATTTCTCTAACCACTTAACTTTGGTATTTAAGTAGAGGAGATATTATACGCGGAGTGTTTTCAGAGCAACAACTCATATTTTTTGAAAAATAATATTATTTTTCAAATGCTTTACTATCATTCATCACCTTACCCCAATTCTCCACATAGTCACCGACGTTGTTCAGCATTTTGCAACGTGAAACCAACGTCTGAGCCTCTTGTTTCACATCATCATCCTCGTTTAAATGTTTTCCACAAAGGAATTTCTTAAATGAAGAAACAGATGAAAATCGCTTAGTGTCAAATCCGGACTGCAGGGAGGGTGGCGAATTATTCCCAACCAAATGATGCGATCAGATCTTACGCTCGTATGGCCGGGCATTACTACTCATTGTTTCTCCATAAACCTCACATAATTGGCAATGAATGTTTGCTGGAGTGACATTTATTGCATTCAAAAACGAATCACTGATCTGACTTTACAGTTGGCGGGTCATTAGATTGTTTCGAACATTTTAAAACGCTCTAACAGCAGAAAAACACAAACTGACGATCGTTCGTAGCTACATCTGGCTTCTAAAGAATGGAGGAAGTGATCGCGCTTGTTCAAAATTGAGGCTGCAGCGGCAAAGTATTAAAGCGATATTTACTTTAAAAATATGCTTCGTATTCCACCAAAAAAAAATTCCTGTCGGAATTTCATTGGAAACACAGTTTTTAAGCCTCCTAAATCCACACATCCCATGTATATGTGTTTTTCCTCATAACTGAAAAATAAGTATCGGATTAAGATACGATGTGTTTAAGGAATTTATATGATAAATTAAATGTATCTCTTGAATTTCGTAGGAATATCTTATGAAGTTCTCATTCGGAAGGAATGTTTAATGAATAAACCTTAAGAGGTACACCTAAAACTGTAGATTTCTTTAAAATATACAATTTATTCGAAATAACTGTATATGACATCAGAAATTTCCAAGTTATTTGTTCTTATTGCTTTGAATTTTTTAGTCATTTGTCACTTTCTAAGTGCTGTCTCTATATAGTTCATCACGATATTATCGAAAGAGTTTTCGGAATTTAAAGGCCGGAATATAGCGATCCGTTTATAAATATTTGATTGTCGAATCGGTTACTTTTATCCCCATATATCTACAAAGAAATGTGTAACGTAACTGTTTTCCCAAAGGTTTAATGGGATTAATATGAAGCACGTAGAAAAAAATCTGATGTGATACATTCCACGACTTTCTCTGTCCTCAATTGTTTATTAGTGAGTATACGTATTATTATTATTATTATTATTATTATTATTATTATTATTATTATTATTATTACGAAAGTTTATTTTTCTATTTACTTCATTTTAATCGAGATAAACTTTTGCAGAAATAGCTGCTTCATGCATTTCGTTATAGTTACAAAGAGAATAGCGATAGTTGCTGTCCTTAAATTCCATACTGTTTCCATGCAGTCGCGAGAAACAGCTGAAAATTAATGGAACTTTAAAAGAATGACGTGTATTATTGAACAATTCGAACCTCTCAGAAACGGCTTAAGTTAAGAAAAAACTTATTCTAAGTAAATTGTATGTTTAAAAGAGATCTACATTTTTTATATGATGCGTTCTCGTCTATTGCTTAATGTATGCAAGTTATAAATGCTTATACAAAATTCCTTCGGATTGATAGCTTCCTAGACTATCCACACAAAATTCAAGATATACATTTTGTCATGTAAATATCTTTAATATATGGTATTTTAATCAAAATCGTTAGAGCAATTGTTTAAAAAATAACCTTTTCCATATGTTCCATGTAAAGGGTAGTTGGGGTGGGAGATTTTCCTGAAAATCTTCGTGTCATATCCTTGAAAGATAAACTGAAATATCAAGTTTTTGGTTTTGAGTTATGCTGTTCACAGACAGACACACACATAAACACAAAGACGTGTTTCCTAAAACGCTTTATTTGGATTTAGGGCACCTAAAACATGTATACATACTCTACGTAGTAGAGAAAGTAACTTTTTTTCTGGGCCCCAAAATATGTATTTTCTGTAAAATCTCATATCGAATTTTTGGGTGGAATGGAATACTTTCTCTGTCTACTATGTACGTGGTAGAGAAAGAAATACATAAACAATAGTGGTTAGAGAATGTCATATGAGTAGAACACATTAGGTTTTTATTTCGAAATTTTGTTTAAAATTCAGTATGGAATAGCACTAAGGTTGTCCCTGCTTTCGACTGTGAAGAGAACCACTGGTGGATATTTCGCACGGTAAATAGCTTTCGTTAAACATCGGGCAGTGTCGTGATCTTGAAACAAATGCGGGTAGGGGGACGATGTCCATATACAATTTGTACGCCTCTGTTAGCGTGTCCGGCGACAAAGAGGTTTTAGCCAGTAGAAAGCGCTGTCGGCGGTCTGAAAGGACGTGGTAGACGCTTTCTCCAAACTAAATATGCATGTTAGAGAGCCACAGAGGGTCCTAGTGCCTCGCACAAAGGCACATCGCTCGCTTTGAGGGTAGTTCTCTGCTTGTTGACAGTCATTACAACACGTCACCTTCCTCCGCCGTGGAGAGTCTGACCTGGGTACCATCGTCTTCATTAATGTCTGTCACCCCATCCTGCAGGTGCTGCTGTCCATTCTTAAATGATTCCATTCCAAGCTGAAACTGGTCCACATGGATTAATGCTTCTTTAGAACTTTAATTTCTGGCAAATCCATGACCTATATAAACTTTTACATCTTTATACCCAGGTTCATAATAGGGATAGCACTTTTACTCGTTACTAGACTACTGAAGCATCTTATGTGTTAAATTCACATTCCTTCTCTACGCATTCTTCTATTCTTACAAAAAGAACAAGCTTATTGTGATACGCGAGAAACAAACGAAAATCAACAGGACTCGAAAAGAATGAAGTATTGAAACAATTGGAACCATTATTAACGCATATCTCGGAAAGGGCTGATGCCACAAAAAAGGCATTTTAAATAAATTGTTTACTTTAAAGAGAGATACATTTTTTGTATAGTGCGTTTTCGGCTATCGCTTAACGTTTACCAGTTACATAATATTATATAAAATCCTTCCGGATGAAGAGGGCTACACAGGCTATTCCCAAAAAATTCAGATAGGTATAGATTTTATTTATAATGTAAATGTCTTTTATATATGGCATTTTTTCAATAACTTTAGAGCCATTTTTGAGGCAATATTTTTTTTTTGAAAACGTACCATGTAAAGGGTATCAAGTAGTGATGGGCAGAAAATAACGTAACGGTTACAAAGTAACGAAGATAACTAGTTATCTCGTTAACGTTACTGAAGAAACGATACGTTACCGAGCCTGCATTTTCGCAGCATTGGTATCGCCTCAATATTCGTTTACAACTTGAGTCTTCCTCGCACGGAGTTGCTAGTACATATTTGTTTACTACACCCTGTTGCTTACCGGTTCGAATATAGGTCAGAGGCCTCAGATGACAGGTCAGTCAGCACTCAGGCAGCAGCTGCTAGCATTGCATTAGGATGGTTACTCACATACGATTATAGCTGTACGAGTTTTTATACTTCTGGGCTAGATGGAAACAATTCATGCTGTTTAGTAGCAAAATATGTGCGGGCCACTAAGCTAAAACGACGACATCGTCCATATTGAAACCAGTTACTGGTAACCGTTACTTGAAAATAACTGTCACTGTACCAAGTAGGTATTTATCCTACTTTTCGTTTAGGAGTTATGCTGTTCACAGACACGCGCGCGCGCGCGCACACACACACACACACACACACACACACACACACACACACACACACACACACGGTTCGTTTTCCAAACATTCCTTCTCTACTATATACATTCGCGTGGATAAAGTGTGACTCATAATGGAAGGGAGCTGTTTATGTTAGTACTGACAAAAGCCAGCCAAAGTCTCTACCACTTCTGTTTTTCTAGCCACTGAATTGACAGGGTGCTTTACCTCACAAAAAGTAGGTATGACTGAACTACAGAAACGTAACATTACAACTTAAAGTTTATATTTTCATGCCACACTACGTTTTCTCAGTGCTGGTTTTCTTATTGCCGTTTAGTAGTAGCAAAAAGCTGAACCTTCGTCTCCATGTGGCTGATGAAAGTTTTCAGATATGCAAATGTCGTAGGTGTCTTTCAGTTTAACCAGACATGTAAATGATTCTTCACCCCTTCCTCTAGAATACCGAATTATTGTTTAGCTCTCCTTATGTGCCCGTCGAAATGAAACTCTTTTATAGAGGGGTATCCAAACCACCCTTTCGTTGTACATAACCTATAAACATCATTCATGGTTAGTTTCTTTACCCCTGAATTGTTTTTCAGGGCAGTCACATAGTGAACTAACACCGGCCGGGGGAGTCAAAAGCTGATTACTTGAAGGTTAAAGTAGGATGTTGCTTCACGTATTGTTATTTGTCCCACGTTTTGGGAGCCAATTTGAAGAAGGTTTGTTGCTGCTACGTATGGAAAGTCAGTTTGAAGAAGATGTATTATATTTCGACTGTTGGGGAGCCGAACTTGAAGTAGTTGCAACCACACGTATGGTACCCGCTTTCCGCTAGCCTTCGCCCCAAGTTTAAAAAATCATTAACTTTGTAATTTAACTGTTTCTTTAAATATTATATATTTGTGTTTGCCTCGACTGCATCAATATTATTGTTAGAGACACGTTTCTCTTAGCAGGGTTGTGGTGCAACTAAGAATGTAGGCTTACACAGATTATAATTCTACTTCACTTGTTTTATTAATGCTTTATGATACGATTTAAATAACACTTCACTGATATAGAGAGCTGTGAGATTCTTTAATTAATTACTTGCACTTTTTAACACGTAAAACTGTTTTGGTCTCACACGGATACGTATTAAATTTCTTAAGGACACATTTTGCGTCTGGTTAGTAACGCTGTCTGCAACAAACTGAATTGATTTCAACCGCCTAAACTTGTAAATTTCTGTATTTCAAGTCTCTGATTGGCTATTCCTAATCCAATAGAATACTTTCTTTTAACTAAAGCTTTTTCTGATTGTTGATTGGCTATTTTTTTAAACTGTATGAAAATTTACATTATTGCCTCAAAGTTACCTCATTGTTAGTAACTTTTGGCCAATTTCTCAAAGCTCCTACAGCATTAAATTACGTAATATATTCACATAACATTATTACACATGGATATAATAATATAAACATATGCAATGATTGTATTACTCACTTTTTCTATATTGTTACATACACATATTGCTTTAAGGCGGGCTGTTATTGAATTTAAATATTTATATATAATTAGACTGAAAATCATTTAAGTGTTAAAAATACTGTCTCAGGCATTACGAAGAGAGAAACACTATGGTGATCTAGGAGAATGGGCCAGTTTTTATGCTTGATAGTGCACGTGCAAGAGAAATAGTAAACGATAGGGGGGAGTGGAGAATGCCACTTGGACGTAAGGGATATGATTTTCCAAATGAAGTTACTACAGTGTAAGAGGAAATAAAATACTACCATAGGGTATGCTTGAATTAATTCAGGAAATAGAAAAAGATTAAAACGCGGTACACATAACACATTTAGTGCAAACAGAACAATGTAGATATATACAGAGGCTCATGTTTAGACTATGTGTATGCAGCCTTTGGCATTTCTAGCAATGTTTATTTTAGCAGAGAACAAAGGTAGACTAGCAGTGTTTGTGTATCGGCTTTCTGTTTACAGATAACGTTGGTATCGCTTGTTGGTCCAACTGAAAACAAATCCAGGTATGAAACACGAATATGCCTGTGAGTTTAGCACCGGAAATGCCGAGCACCACCACCAGTTTCCTGTTTGGTTAATTGATGTGGACATATTTGAAGCTGTGAATTATGCATCAGTCATTTACATGAGTATTCAAGATTTAGCCATCGTAAATGACAATCTGTTATCAGAATAATTATGAAAGCAGATTTTTACGTGCTTAGTGCTTTTTGCATCTGAATGTTAACATTCATGTTGTTTTTACGCCGAAGTGCAATCGACTCTTCCGATTTGTTATGCAGTATTACAGCATAACAGCTATAGTTACAGCTATGGGGGGGGGGGAGCGGTGCGTATTTTAGAAAAGGAAGAATTGATTTTCTGTTATCAGTGCACTAATACCTTGTTTAGTCAGTTTTGGATATTACACATATAAGGAGGGGCATTTATAGCTTTTATGCCGATGTTTTTTTTTTGTTGCTTTCTCTACCACGTACTAGTAATGGAGAAGGTATTATATTCCACACAAAGCTTGATACGCCGGAAATACACGTTTTGAAGCCACATTAGTACCAAAAATCTGATGTTTTACACTCGCATGACTTTTTCTACTCTTGTAAAACTATTTTTACAAACGCTTTTTCTCCATATGCTTCATGTTAATCGAGATATCGAGATGTCAATCTTATTGCTAATTTTCTTGTAGATGCAAGGGGAATATGGTAGGTTTTAAGCAATAGTCAAATCTTTCATGCCCTGGTTGTTATGTGGCGCATTCCATTCTCTTTGCATGTCCAGAACATAAAAAATGAATAACGAATTTGAGAAAAAGTATAAGTATTGGAAAATTTAAGGAAATAACAAGCAATATCACGAAAATGGTTCACCCAACAAAAAAAAAGTGTGTATGACATAAATTGTGTATGTTAACGCGATCTACATTTTGTGTGTAGTAAAATTTTGTCTATCTCTTATGGTTTACCACTTATGCAAAAGTCGTTCAGAATGAAGAATACTTTTGGAGACATTCCCAGAAAATTCGAGATATACATTTCATTTCTCATAAATATATATTAAACATATGATATTTTAATCATAATCGTTAGAGCCATTTTTGAGAAAATTAAAATTTTCGAAAAATGTTCCATGTAAAGTGTAATCTGCGGTGGAGGAATTTTCTTCAAAACCTTCGTGTAGCATCTCTGGAAGATACTGAACCTAAATACAAGTTTGGTGTTTATCCGACTGTTCGTTTCTGAGTTATGCTGTTCACAGACACGTAGACAGACAGACAGACAGACATACAGACACACACACAGACACACACACGAACATGTTTCCAAAAATACTTTTTTGGATCCAGGGGGTCTCAAAACATGTATTTCCGGTGAAATCTCGGTATCGAATTTTTGGGTGGAATACAATACTTCCCCTACTTACCGTGCGTAGTAGAGAAAGTAAAAAGCATTTTTAGAAAAAGTGTGTGTGTGAACGCTATAACTTAGAAAGAAAAGCCTCCAAATGTGGACACGGATATGTTCAAGAAAATCCCCCAACCCAAACTACTCTTTGCATGGAACATTTTTTGAATGTTTTTGTTTTCTCAAAAATTAAAATACCATATATTACAGCCATTTATCATTAATAAAATGTATATGTTGAGTTTTCTGTGAATACACTGTGCAGTCCTCTTATTCAGAAGGAATTCTTTATATTCTTGCCTAACTAGTAAACATTAAACAATAGACGAAAACGTAGTGCACAAGAAATGTAGACCTTTTAAAACACGAAGCCTATTTCCAATAACCTTTCTTGTGACAAACACCATTCCCGAGGTATCCTTTGTCCTCTAGATTTTCAACTGTTTTTCACAATATCTTGGAAACTATAGAACTTTAAGGTACTTTAAAGGTACATAAAAACAATAAAAATAAAATCTTGTTTAATCTTGTTTACTTTGCGGTACCAATTAGTGCCATGTAGTTGTACTGAGTGTAAATTAGTCATAGAACTAAATGATTTAACACGTGTTTTCAGGTTTGCGTCAAGAGACAATGCTGAGTTACTGTTAATGGGCGAATTGGTTATTAAATAACCAAAAACACCCTCCCACATAATATACTTAGTAGAAAAAGTAAAAAAGTAGATCTCTTTAAAACTCATAGCTCTTTTCAAATAACGTTTTAACTTCTCTACTCGTTTAGTGAGTAGGAAAAGCATTGCATTTCACCGGAAATACATGTTTTGAGGTGTCCTGAATCCAAAAACAGCATTGCCTGTGAACAGCATAACTCAAAAAACAAAGTCGGATAAATACCAAAGTTGGTATTTAGGTCCGGTATCTTTCAAAGATGCGACAGGAACTTTTCAAGAAAATCCCTCCACCGCAGACTACCCTTTACGTCGAACATTTTTCAAAAGCTTTGACTTTCTCAAAAATGGCTCTAACGATTTTGATTAAAACGTAATATGTTTAAGATATTTTCATGGGAAATGAATTGTATGTGATAAAAATGTAAATCATACATAATTTGTTATATAACTTTTCTTTTTGTCGAGTGAACCGTTTCCGATATATTCCTTGTTATTTGATGGAATTTTCCAATACTTATACTTTTTCTCAAATAGGAATTGGATGTTGTTTTTATTATTTTTTTATTTATGCCCTGGACATTCAAAGAGAATGGAATGCCCCACATAGCAACCAGCTCTTAAAAGATTTCACTATCGCTTAAAGCCTACCATATTCCCTTTGTATCTACAAGAAATTTAACAATTAGGTGGTCTCTGCAAAGATTCTTCTCGATTAAAATGAAGAGAAACGTTTGTAAAAATAGTTTGTACAAGAGTTGAGGAAGTCATGTGATGTAATAAATCAGATTTTTTGTGATATAAACCATCAAGATATTCCATATTAATAGTTCGATTTGTTCAATACTTTGTCATTCTTTCAAAATCCTGTCGATTTTCAGCTGTTTCTCACAATGTATGGAACTTTAAAAGCCAGCATAGTGCATCCAAATCTTAAACATTTGACTCTCACTATTCCGTTTGTATCTGTAAAGAAATGTGTTATGTAGCTATTTCTGTAAAAGTTTATCTCCGATTAAAATGAAGTAGTTATAAAAATAAACTTTCGTAAGAACCACTAATAAATGGTGAGACATAGAGAAAGTCATGTGAATGCATCACATCATATTTGTTTAGAAACTTTGGATCAAATTTCATTCATGGGATTCTTATTATTCTGCTAGAAGTCAATCCTATATTTGCTATCCTAGTATCAGGTTTATAATCATAAACACAGCATAGCAACAGGTGAGTTGGGAGTTTTCACACACCCTGTAGTATTCAGTATCGATTGTGAACAGCAGTACCGCAGCAGGGGCTAACTATACGCAACATCAAAGCTGTATAACTCATTAGAGTGAAAGTCTGCCATACTATTTTGATGCATCACGCGGAGTTTGGTTATTCATTACGATAACTGTTTCATAATTCTTAATAAATAGCTTTTATCTTAATAATGATAAAACACGTTCGCTTATACAGCGATATATACCGGTTGTTAGCGGTGTTAACACAAATATTTTAATATTAGCTAACAAAAAATTATACGTGACGCAGTATCCTGGTTAGTTATTGCTCATAGGGGCACCAAAATATATTACCCAAGTTATGTGGGCAGTTCATAAATGTTACTACATATAATTAAAACTTTGCACTAGGCAAACTTTTGGTGTTTTTAAGTGGAATCCTAACATATGCCCGAAAATTTCACCCCTCAAATATGCTATTTATTGTGCTTCTTATACTTCCAATATAGGTATTATGTTTCAGAATATTACTCATTAAGAGACTTTTCAAACACGTATCCTATAAGGGAGAAAAATATCTGATGTGTTACATTTACATGACTTTCTCTACTCTCTATTATTTATTAATGGATTAAAAAACTGTTCTTGCAAAATTTAATTTTTCTATAAACTTCATTTTAATCCAGATAAACCCTTACAGAAGTTTTATATTACACATTGGGAATAGTGATAGGCAAATGTTCAAGAACTGCACGCTATATGCTGGCCTTAACATTCACACTGTTTCCATGCAATCGCGAGAAACAACTGAAATAATTATTTGAAATAATTATACGAATTATTGAATTTTCTTTTGAATGAAGAGAACTTCACAGACTATTCTCAGAAAATTCAACTTATACATCCTATAAGTCATGTAAATATATCTAATATATGTCATTTTAATTAAAATCCTTAGATCCGTTTTATAGAAAATAAAAAAATTAAGAAAGATATTCCGTGTAAAGTGTAGTGTGGTTGTAGTGCGGGATTTTCTTGAAAGTATTTCTGTCTCATTTTTGGGGGACACTTATCTTGAATCCCAAGATTGGTATTTATCCGACTTTTAGTTTTTGAGTTATTCTGTTCAGAAGCACACACACCGATATTTTTCTAGTTTTTTTATTTGGGGGACCTCAAAATATGTATTTACGTTGAAGTCTCGATATACAATTTTTAGGTGGAATCCAACACCTTCTCCACCTACTATGCACATGGTAGAAAAAGTAAAAATGAGCCACACCAGAAAGTATGTCTAATTCGGAAAACGTCGAAGCATTTCCTAATGCTGGGCTGATCGCTCACCATTTAATACCATCTTACATTCATTTTCAAGATATGAGATAAATAAGAAAGAATTCGTATATATTTTGTCATGGGTGTAATGCCTGAGCGGTCAAATACTAGCGTGGTAATTAGAATGATCTAGTTTCGAATCCTTCTTATACTTCAGTTTCTTATTGCTAGTAATATTGGCGGACCTATACTTTTTTAACGGAGAAGACATATTTGATTTTTAAGCATTAATTTTTTTTATTCTATTTTATTTTACGTCGCATTAACTGCTTTGTCATATCGCGACGTATCTGTTAGTGGATATCTCTTAGAACGACATGTGGTGGAGAGTTAGCCTTCAAGGTCTCATCCCTGTAACCCCTGTTTCATGCCGTGCAGATGACATTAGGGTGCCGTCCAGTCTAACTGCATACATTGTCTGTAGATAGATGGCATAGCATTCGCTATTACCACTTATTTTTCATTTTACATTTGTTTTAGACTTAAGATAGAACTTTGGGTCGTGGTATTAAATATCTGATCCGTATTTACCTTTGCGACTGAGGAAAACTACGAAAAAAAGCTCAGACAGATTGGTCGGCCCACGGGATTTGAACCCGGAACCTCCCGAGTGCCGGCCACAGACTCTACCGTCTGAGCCATCCCGCTAGGTTTAAGCATTAATGTTTAAATACAAAAACGTAAATTTATCATCCTTGTCTTCAAAATAAAAGCCTGAAGAAACGGAAATAGAGAGTTTACACGTTTGATATCAAACTAATCTACTGGATGCTTCCACTTTAGTTGTTACAGGTGAATATCTTTTAAATAAATTTAAAAAAATGCCTACGCCAAGAATGAAAAATCAATTAAATCAATGCACCCTACAAATTGAGGTAGCCTCCTCAGTGGTCTAGGGGCACCATCTAATTCCCAAGGTCGTGGATTTAAACCCGGCGGAGGGCAATTGATTTTTTTTAACGTAAAAATCCTTAGTATGACTTCCTTCGGAAGGGAAGTAACACCGGTAGTCCCGTTTCGTAGATTTACGGCACGTAACAGAACTCAAGCCTGATAAAGAGGCCGCTGATATAATCTCCTGTCTTTCACGCCCAATATAGAATGGGATGCTAAAAACCATAGTAGTTAAAGAGCGTCCATAAATAAAACTCAATTTAATATTTTCCAATTTGCGATATGAAAAACATTTCCATGTGGCCTCTTATGGGACACAAGGTGGCCAGCCTCAGTTTTTTAAATAGAAACATAATGGCCCTTTTTATATTTTAGTTTCCTTCAATAAACTAGTCAACTTGTAAACATAAACATACCAGCACTTTCCGAAGCGTGCTGTTTTATTATTTTGCATACTTGATTTGCTAGTTCTTCTTGTTCTGTCGTAATAGGAGCATATACATATACTTCCGATACAAATATCGTAACAGGCGTTTTTGCCACAAGGAGTAAATTCATTTTTATCACCATCATACTCGCATCAGGTAAAACAAGCGTGGGTTATGTTAGACTGTATAACCCGTCAGCAGCTTGCCTGCAATTAGTCGGTGTCATAACGGCCAGTCACGTATATTGCATGCAACTTATTTCCCAGAATAACGATTTGTAAATCTACTGTAATTGTCCGCGAGTGTATAATTCTGCATAATGATACTTTAGCAATACTGCATCCTCTAGTACCAGAAAATCCAACATTTTTATCTATTATCTTGTTAGAGAATGTTTCTTGGATAATCCAAAACTGTGTCCTGCATTTCCTCAGCCTGTTTCGGCAGCTGGAATTTCTGGTACATATGACTCCCTTGTGGACCTTTTTCTGTATGAAATATGATGCAGTGGACCGACAGTGATCTGCCAGTTCTTTGATGCTACCGTCCGTGAACTCGCGGCTCTGCTCAAAGAACTGACAGACAGCCTCTGTCATATTTATTCCGTAGGAATCGATTAGCTTGACACCATCACTTACCAGCAACGAAACGCCGCTCTTCTTTGATGCAAATTTCCGCAGTTTTATGAGATTTTATATCAGCCGACTTGACGATTAGCATATTGCTCCACGAAACTTGATTTATTCTATTCACTTCTGGCTTTTGGAGAAACTGTTTCTTCCTGGTAATAAGGAAGTAAAATTCAGAGACTGGGAGTATTCTTTGGTATATTCTTAGGAATATATACACATAACAAATCGTTACCCAAAGTTTATGCTTTCCCTACTTCCTGTATAACAAATTCAGTTTCCTCCAGTTAAGGCTCAAGCATACCAAACAACAAAACTATATAAACACAAGATTGAAATTTTAAACACTACGAATAAGTTACAACCATATAAAACACTATATGAATAAAAGATTCACATATGTGTGGAAATGTCCTTTATCTGAAGCAAACAAATTTTTATAGATTAAGAAATCGATTCACATATGTTTCAACATAACTAGTGACCTTTGCTAGTATACAGGGCCACTGTTTTAATAAATTAATTGTTTATACGGTATAGGGCATGCAACGGAGGGGGACACCTCACATACTGCGATTTTCGGGAGATCTATTGCGTCTAACCCCCCACAGGAGGCTACAAGTCGCAGGCAGACAGGCCACAGAGACGCGGGAAGTCCATAGCAGTTCCTGGCTTGAGGATTCGTCTCTATTGAAATACCCAAAGAGGGCGATCAACGACCCGTCAACTAAGCAGCCATCTAGAGCCCATTGGGAATACTCTTTACTTTTAGCAAGTATCCGCGCCATCTATCCGGCACCACCGTATACCACAAAACCTAGAAGCACACTTGATACATGAGAAGGAAACGAATGAAAGCGAAATGATGGAAGAACATTCATGATAGATGAGAAACCACACTAGTGTTTGACTACCGACCAGGGAAAAACACAAAACACCCAAGATCAAAGTGGTCGGTCGATGGAACTTAAACCTGAGAGCCCTACACTTACCGTGGAGCCATCCTGCGCCGTAATTAATTGTCTAGCTGATATTTTCCGTAAAATATTATAAACTAATATGCAATAGTGTCCGTAGTTCCAATTACGTCAACAACGCAATTTGAAGTAAGATTATATATCACCGAGAGTGTTATAGGTTGCTGGAAAGGTGATGGTGACACTATTAGAGTGTAATTTTGTTTCCAAGAGAGACTTTAATCGTTCTAATCACTTATCTAAACTACATTGCAAGGCAGAGAGAGAGAGAGAGAGAGAGAGAGAGAGAGGGAGAGAGAGAGTTAGACAGCTTTTGGGTTTACCTAGTTGATGGAAAAAATCTGGCGTTCTATCTTAGTTGCGCGTAGGGACTACGTCAAAATTGTAAGCTAGCACAAAATGTATTTTGAAGTAATAATATCATTAGTTGTTTGCACCACGCTTTGGCCGTCAATTTGAAGTTGTTATTTTGTTGTATTTTAATTTGCCCTACGTTTTGGGAGCCAATTTGAAGTAGGTTGTTGCTTCATGTATGGAAAGCCAATTTGAAGCAGGAGTTGTATTGTAGTTCAACTGTTGGGGAGCCGAACTTGAAGTAGTTGCAACCGCACGTATGGTGAAAAGTTTCCGGTAGCCTTCGCCCCAAATGTACTTTCCGGTGGCCTTTGCCCCAAATTTTTAAAAAATATTAACTTTGTAATTTTTTACTGTTTCTTTAAATATTATATATTTATGTTTGCCTCGGCTGCGTCAGTATTATTGTTAGAGACATGGATTTCTTTGCAGGGAGAAGTGCGGCTAAAAATGTAGCTTACACAGATTTAAGTTTTTACTTCACTACATTTATTATTCCTTAATGCAATTTAAATAACACTTCACTGAGATAGAGTGCTGTGAGATTCTTTTATTAATTACTTGCACTTTTTAACACGTAAACTATTATCGTCTCACACGAATACGTATTGAATTTCTCGAGGACGCATCTCGCACCCGGTTAGTAACACTGTCTACAACCAACGCGTCCAGTTGTGAGCACTGTCTACAAGCAACTGACTTGATTTCTACCGCCTAAATTTGTAAATTTCTGTATTACAAGTCTCAGATTGGCTATTCCTAATCCAATAGAATACTTTTATTTAACTTAAGCTTTTTCTGGTTGATTGACTATTTTATAATCTGTCACAAAAATCACATTATTGTTGCTCCAAGAATGAGTAGTAGCATTATTACACTTTCTTACTCATTATTGCCTCAAGGTTACCTCATTGTTAGCAACTTTTACCTATTATTCTCACAGCTCCTACATTATTAAATTACGTAATACATTCAGATGACATTATTACATGTATACAATAATATAAACATATACAATGACTGTAATATACACTTTTTATATATTATTACATATACATATTGGTTTATTGAATTTACATATTATATAATTAGACTGAAATTATTTAAGTGTTAAAAATACTGCCTCAATTTAAAGAGCTGGGCGTCACAGATTCCTGCTAGGCAAGTCATATGTGAGCCCCCAGCCGTTTAACAACTCTTAAGTCTAAATACCCCGGAGTATGCTGACTAGTACTTTAGCCAGCACTGAAGTATGCGGGTGTCAGTATGACTTACATAATCACTCACGTGTCGAACAGGTGATAATCGCCCTAAAAGCATACCATCAAGCCGTTGCTTACATAAGAATCCGAGAAATGACTCGGGAGAATTTAAAGCAAAATCTATTGGTTTATTTAAATTTTGTCCTTACTATCTCGAACTTTATAAAATTATATTTATCACATCTTTGTAAAATAAAAACTATAACCGTCACAACACATACGCCCTGAAACGTTTCTGCTTTGTTTTCGTGGAGAACTCAAATATGCATATTCGATAGGCATAGATATAGAGTTTTTGTGTTAAATTAGATACCTCATGTATCCTAGGCAAGCATTTAAAAACGTTACAAGATCCCAAGCACTGAACTGCAGTTTGCAGAGCCATCTAGTATTCTCCCTTTATTTCTGTGCTCCGTGTTCTCTGTCATTTTCTTTCAGTTGTTGACACTTTCACAAAACGACTGTTCATTGAAAGGCTTCGTGAAGTGATTTCCTCTTGAAAAGCATGTTGCTGGTTTCTCTCGGATGAAAAGAAGGCAGGGATGAAGGCAATGGGATGTAACAAACATCTCTCCCTGTTCTTCATTGAATTTGTAATGCGCGTGATTCGGTTAACAGGTTCGCTGACACGAAAACATGTGGAGAAGAGAGACATTCCGCACCATTTCCTTAACGTGTACATTAACGTAACGGAAACCAGTGGCGAAAAGAGTCATTTCTCAACCTTTATGAGGACCTGCTTTAAGATGCAGTATATTAACATACCTAAAAAGTATATGCAATCAACCGACATGCAAATGAACCATTTCATAACTTAAATAAGGAAATCGTATACGAATTGCATTAAAAATTTTATTTGTTATACTGACACGACGTTCGACACCCACTATAGTTTATTACTTTCTTTAACTCGCAAATAATAAGTTGAGTCAAAAATCTGATATCGAGATTTCACTGGAAATGCATATTTTGAGGCCCTGTGAATAAAAAAAAAATCATTTGTAGTGACAGGTCTGTATGCATATCTGGGAACAGCAAAGTTTAGAAACGAAAAGTCGGATAAATACCAAATTTAGTATTTAAGTTTAATATATTCCACTTAGATTATAAAGCTAATTCAAACTACCATTTACGGAACATTTTTCAAAATGTTTATTATACAAAGATGGCTCTAAAAAGTTTGAGTAAAATACTATACTAATATATTTACATTACAATTCAAATGTATATTTTCAATGTTCCTTTTCATTCGAACGTAATTGTGTATAACCTTGAATAACTGGTATACGTTAAGCGATAGTACTACAGAAACAACGTAGATCTGTTTAAATTATGGAGTTTATTTCAAATGTTTTGTAGCATCAGCAATTTCCGATATATCCGCTATTAATGGTTCGAATTGTTCAATACTTAGCCATTCCTTTAAAGTCCTGTCAATTTTCAGTTGCTTCTCGCAATGTCATGGAAAGAGTATGGGATTTTAAGGCCAGTATATATCGTCCATTTCTGAAACATTTGTCTAACGCTATTCGATTTGTTTCTATAATGAAATGTGTAATGTAGCTATTACCCAGCAATAAGCGATAGAAGGTAGGGAAAGTCATATAAATGAAATACATCCGATTTTTTTATTTTTCTTCTGCAATCTGCAATGTTAGAAAAGATTTACATCTCCGTCTAGTTTAGCAAGCATTTTCAAAGTGGTTTCATTACACTATGCACTGTAACAAAGATTAAACAGAGACACAATGGTTAATATTTTAAAAAAGGTCTCTATATACTGGTTTTGAAACTCCAAACTCTTTCCGAGTCATCGCGAGAAACAACTGAAGAACGACATCAATATAAAAGAATGACAAAGTATTGAAAAATTGAAAGAGTAATAAATGGCCAATACCGCAAAAAATATACATCTTTTTTTGTACAAAAACTTTAATTGTCAATCACTTATAAATTATTTGAGTATTTCAAAATGCCTGTAAAAATTACAGTTCTAGGTTTAGTAGTACGACCTCATCACAGCACCCCCCTACGTCGCCTCAAAGAACAGTTAATGTGAAATTGTAATAGATACCAACCTGTAGTTCTTACTTTTTACACTACTTCATTATGTTAAGCAGAGAAAGTATTGTATTCTACCCAAACATTCGATGCCAATATTTCACCGAAAATGCACGTTTTGAAACATCCTAAACCCTAAAAGAATTTTTTATTAAAATGTCAGTCGGACACATTGACATGATTTTCTCTATTCTCTGTAGTTTATCAGTGAGTATACGAGCTATTTTGAAAGCTTATTTTTATTTCTGCTGCGTTGTATGTGCAAATAATCCTTTGCAGAAATAACTGCATTACATATTTCGTTGTAAATACAAAGGGAAGAGCGATAGTGAAATGTTTAAGAACTGGATGCTGCATGCTGACCTTTTCCGTGTAATACAATCGCGAAAAATAACTGTACTTTTAAACAGCATTAAAGAATTACCATAATAACGGATACCTCGGAAATGGGTTATGCTGTAAAAGAGTTATTTGAAATAAATTGTGTGTTTTAAAGAGGTCTAGTATGTTTGCGTCTATCACTTAACGCTTATCAGTTATACAAGATTATATAAAATTCCTTCCGAATGAAGAGGACTTTATAGGATAAACCCCGAAAATTCGAGATGTGCATTTTATGTTTCATGTAAATATCAAAAAATGAAAAATTCCGAAAACATTTCCATGTAAAGTGTAGTTGGGGTTGGGGGATTATTTTGAAAATCTTCATGTCGCATCCTTGATGGATGCAGAACTTAAATACCAAGTTTGGTACTTATCTAACTTTGTTTTTGAGTTATGCTGTTCACGGACACAACACACACATATGTTTCAAAAATTGCCTTTTTGGATTCAGCAGACCTCAAAACATGTATTTTTGGTGAAATTTCGACATCGGATTTTTTATGGAATGCAATAGCTTCTCTGCCTACTAAGTACGTGGTAAAAAAAGTAAAAGCTAATTGTTAACTTGATATTTAAGTTAATTTTCCTATGATGCGACATGAACCAAAATACCATTTACGTGGAGTATTCAAACATTGTTAAGAGATAAAAAAGCACAAAATTCATTTGAAATAATTTTTTGTGTCGTTAACCATTTCCGAGATATTCTTTATTATTGTTTTTATTATCAGGTACTTCATATTTTTTCAACAGCAAATCTCTGTTCTTATCGTGGTTATGCAAAGAGAACAGAATTTCAAAGCTATCATAGCGGAATGTCTGTAATTCACTGTGTTCATCCTACGCCTGCAAGAAATGTGTAATGTAGATTTTACTCTAGTAACAGGTAGTAGTGTCGAAGAAGAGGCTTTTTACTTTCTCTACCACATACATCTGTAGTAGAGAAGGTGTATCTTTCCAACCAAAGTTATATATTAAGATTGCACCGGAAATGCATGTTTTGAAGCCGCTGAATTAAGATAAACTTTTTAGAAAAAGATATTTATGTGTGTCTGTGAACACCATAATTTAGAATCGGAAAGTCGGATAAACACTAATTTTAAAGATTTTCAAGAAAATCCCGTACCCCAAAGTACGGTTTATATAGAAGACTTTTCGAAAATGTTCATTTTCTAAAAAACGGCTCTAACGATTTTGATTAAAATGCCATAAGGATGTTTACATGACAAATAAAATGTATATTTGGAAGTTTTGGGAATAGGCTTTGAAATCCTGTTAATTCGGAAGGAGTAGAAACTTGTATAACCAATAAACGTTAAGCAGTAGAAGAAACTTACTACAAAAATGTAGATCTCTTTAAAACGGTTAACTTATTTCAAATACCTTTTCCGTGGCATAAGCCATTTCCGAGATATCCGTTATTAATGGTTCGAATTGTTCATTACTTGGTCATTCTTTAAAGTCCCTTAAATATACATTTGTTTCCTGCGATTACATGGAAACAGCATGGAATTTTAAGGGCAGCATATAGCGTCCGGCTCTTAAACATCTGTCTATAGCTATTCGCTTGGTCTCTATAGATATACCGCGAGAAGAAGGCAAGTGAGTGGAATGTGTAACATCAACACTTTCCTGCGTCCGCATCATATTTACGCTCGCCGTGTGGATTCGATAAGCATGTTAGGAGATTATAAACTATTACACAGTGTTGTCAAGTACTCACCCATAGCTAGAAGTCCAGCAGCTGTCTTGCAAGATCCAAGTCTGAGAAGTCTACTAGTATCAGATCTGGCAGCATGGGTGGTTCATTTGCACACATACACATTTCGGTAGTAAACGTAGTAAACAATCGACAGTACGTGAGCAGATAAACAGTTGCAGAACCCGCCTCGCCCCTCAGGCCCCGCTCGTCTTCTTCTCGTTGTCCAACAGTAGGTATATGGAAATATGTAATGTATCTATTTGTGCAAATGTTTATTTAGTTTAAAACGAAGTAAATAGAAAAAACCAGGTTTAGTAAAAATAGTTTGTACACCCACTAATAAGCGAATAGAGGGTACAGAAAGTTTTTTTTAAGTTTTACTTAGTAAAAGATTGACATCCATATGGATGTAACATACGAATTTTAAATCTCGTTAAGTATTAAACGTGGTATTTTTGTATTTGCTGATGAATTCTCATAATGATATTAACAAATTGGGTGCTCTAAGCGGCTGTATTCGGGCAGTAATCAACACACTTTGGGGCTGGTTGTACGTGTCTAAGAAGGCACAGACGGGGAGCTCGGGGTTATTTACTAAGGTTGGTGTAATCAGGAGAGAGGCCGTTAGTATGGGGGACCAAGTAAACAAGAGACTGTCTTCTAGAGAGAGATCTGGAATAAAGCCTCAAGTGTTTACACCTCCATCAGCCATCTCTGGCGTCACCATTAAACTAGACCCTGGCGCCAATCAGCAACATTGTATACAAAAAATAAGACTCGAGATAAAGTTGGAGATATTTCCGTAGCAGTTAGGAGAGTTAAATATAATATTCGCATATTTTATGCTTTGAAACTCGACATTTAAGTATGGACTTTTGCTAATTGAAATGGAGTTACAAATTGCTTTTAACACACCACCCAAATACTTATAAACATTAATGCAGTACTTCTCTAACTGTGGGACATATCCTTTAAGCCCTATACAGACAAGAGATGGTGCCATATAGAAAATATCTACTTGTGTGCGTGGTCTTCCATGCTAACTATTGGCATACCATTAGATTGCTTCCAAAAGACATGCCAGTGAACGAAGCTATATTCCTTACCATCTGGTAGCCATTTCGATAGCATTGTTCGACAGCAGCTTTGATTTTATATGCTATGTTGTGTGGTTAAGTTTATCATACTATTAGTGCTTATTTATAATTTTCTATACATTTCTAAACATGGAAAGGTACAAAGCTGCCATATGCGTCGGACCCGACCTCTCTAATTGCTTCGAAGACTGCGCCGTTGGTGGCAGTCCCGGGTTCGATGCCTGCTCAGGGTTGTAGTCGAACGCGGTGTAGTGGTAGAGATAGAAGTAATGCTAAAATTCACTGTACCTGTTTTCTCCATCCGACGTGGCTTCGTTTTGTTGACCATCTCGCTGTTATTTTGGCTAGTTGGTTCTCAGCGGGGATGTTTGCATGGACTCTGCCTATCATGATTGTTAATAAGCTCGTCCATCTCAGTGGGTACTATGAGCTCAGAGGAGTATTTACTACTCACTGTAATGTTTGGTTCATGGCTATTTATTGTTACTTCCTCACTCTAACACTACATAATTATCCTGTTCACTTATCACCATTTGCGCGCCAATTTTCTTATTGGTCAATTTGTATATATTATGTGACCTTTCCCCGGGCTTTTCTTGGTAAACTGCCGTTCTGTGTTATATTTGCCTCGCTCCTTACTTCCGGAGTGGAAACAAATAGTCATAAAACCTTACCCTAGACTAACACAAAAGATCCCGTTCCGCTGCACATGCGAACCACACATTTCTACCCTAACTGCAGACATTCTAAACATAGTTAAACAGGAACATTATGTACACGACAAATATTACATTATACAAAAATTAATATTTATATGGTTTTCACATTGCACACATATATCATTTACATATCAAATTATAAACTGAAAAAATTAGCACATAATAAAATTACTTCGGGCACATTCTGTCTCACATAGAAGTGCTCATTGAAGATTATAGCAAGAAAGCACGCCTCAGGAAGTCGCCATTGTATCACAATAAGCATGCAAGACAAAGGGGTTTGGAAAATATATGTGATGCGTTAAAGGAAATGAGGCCCTCAACAAATGTGGACATCACAATAAAATGAAAAGCTTGCGCACCACGTTTGTTAGAGTTAAACAAAGTAAAGAATAATAATAAAAAAAGTGGTGGCTCTGGAGTACAACAAATTTACATGCTTACAGTGTGGTACTTTAAAACATGTATGTTTCCGAAAGACATGTTGAGCCCAGAAAAGGGACCAGCACGGCCGCTGTAGATATTTACACGAGCGATGCACAGTAAGTAATGTTGAGGTTATCTGAAGTGGCGCCGTGTGTGCATACGTCCGTTCTAGATGGCATATAAGTTAGTGAAACAAGATGTTCCATCATATGGTGCCATCTCTTTTTCGAGAAATGTCTCCATCTGTGCAGGGCTTTAGGGGCATGCCGTAGCTTGAAAGGGGTGTCGAATAAATAAATAAGACAAGACATCATAAAAATGAGGTATTATGCAACTTTCGAGAAAATTATACAGTGCTTTTTCTTCACACTGTGGCCACCGCACGGATGCACGCGCGCCGGCGCCGCAGCTTGGACTACCGCCGAAGCAATTATAATAACCCCGCCAACACCACCACCTTACGTGTTTATAGTTACAATTACAAAGAAAAAAGTACATAACTTATCATATGCGATGTATGAAATGTTATTCTGCTCTATGCGCATATCTCTGGCATCCTTTCAGGAAATCTTAATTTACACTGGAGAGCTCAATATGCAAATTTGAGTGAATTATTTTCCTGTAGTTTTCTTTTAGTTGAGTGAACGGGGCTTTTTGCATAAACATTATTACTTTCTCTACCACGTGTAGTAAGTAGGGGAAATAATGTATTCCACCCAAAAATTCGATACCGACATTTCACCGGAAATACATGTTCTGAGTCCCCCTGAATCCCCTGTGTGTGCGCGCCTGTCTGTGTGTATGTCTGTGAACAGCATAACTCAGAAACGAACAGTTGGATAAACACCAAACTTGGTATTTAGATTCAGTATCTTCCAGAGATGTGACACGAAGGTTTTCAAGAAAATCCCCCCACCCCAGATTACCCTTTACATGGAACATTTTTTGAAAATTTTAATTTTCTCAAAATTGGCTCTAACGATTTTGATTAAAATATCATATGTTTAAGATATTTTCATGACAAATGAAATGTATATCTGGAATTTTCTGGGAATGTCTCCAAAAGTATTGTTTATTGTGAACGACTTTTGCATAACTGTGTAGCTCGCGTTAAAATACACGATTTATGTCATACACATTTTTTTGGTCGAGTGAACAATTTTCGAGATATTGCTTGTTATTCCCTTAAATTTTCCAATACTTATACTTTTTCTCAAATTCGTTATTAATTTTTTTTTTCCTGGTAATGCAAAGAGTATGGAATACTCCACATAGCAAGCAGCTATTAAGCTATTTGACTATAGCTGAAAGCCTTCTAATTCCCCTTGCATCTACAAGAAAATTAGCAATAAGATTAACATCTCGATATCTCGATTAACATGGAGCATATTGGGAATAAGTGTGTGTAAAAATAGTTTGTACAAGAGTAGAGAAAGTCATGTGAGTGTAACACATCAGAATGTTTTTAATATAATCATCAGATTCGGGTAGCTTTCTGTAATTAGATTTTGCAAAATGTTACGGTAAATGACTCACGTTTAATATTCTTCTCTGACGAAGCATGGTTAAATTGATATGGCTATGCTTCATCGCAGAATAACAGATATTGGAGTACAGAGAAACCTGATTTTATACACAACAGAAGTGCTTCCTTTACATGGCGCAAGAATTGGTGTGCAGTAAATGCATGCAGAATAAGTGGTCATGTATCTCTAAAAAAGAAAATAAGGTACAGGAATGACTTGTAACTTAGAACCGACCGGGATGGTTCAGGCAGCTACGTCTGTGGCCTGCATTCGGGAAGTTCGATACCCAGTGGCCACCCACTCTATACATGGGTTTTTTCGTGGTTTTCCTCTGGTCTCCAAGGCGAATGCAGGGTGGTGTATTCTGCCATGATTTCTCCTTTCCCTCATTTTCTCTTCCTTCCATTCATCTTTCGGGCAGTGCCTCCATGTTCCGTAGTACGTCTAATGGTGTGCAACAGAGTGCATGATCGCTGCGCTTTGGAAAGATTTCTTCCCGCTAACGACAGGGCGCGTTGGCCTTCTGTTGGCTCTCGCGGAACTATATTATTGTATCCATGGCCGTGAGCGGGTGTTTCGTCCTGGAAATGATGGGACGTTCGGTGCATCTCTGCAATTCCGTCTGCCTGAAGACTTGATACCTTTTGCGGCTCCTTCACTACATCCCTGTCTCCCGAGCGCTGTAGCCACAATAGATCTAGTTGGTCGCTATGGAGAGGTGTCCCTCCGGGGAAATACTTCATAGAACTTAGAAAGCATAAGAGACATCATATTAGACCAAATCTTTTAAATTTTCCGAGCTGAACTTTGAAATAAAATGTGTATGGAAGGGGATCGGCACCGATCCGGGAATTAGGATATCGTACATATGCCCATCGAGAGAATGACCCCAGGAGGGAGGGGATACATCGGGCCCCCGGAACCAGGAGTGACGGCGCAGCAATGACAAGACCCTTACGATTTCCAGATTGAGACGCCCCGGCCTGTCGGACAGGCAGACTGCGGACTCCGCCCTTCAAAGTGCGGTTCGTACACCCGACTACCAGTTAAAGGCCGAAGGAGGGAGAAAGTTCCACAGAAAGAATCCTTTTTCCCTGCCAAGCCACACCAGAGCACTATCGCCAACACTTTCAACTCTGAAACAGACCTAATGGAGTGAAGGGTAAATGAAATGATTAATGGAACTAAATGGAGAAACAGGAAATACGGAGGCTGAGAAAACGCACCCCAGCGTTCGCCTGACAACCCCGGAAAATCGAACTCGGGGCTTACCGAATACGAGTTGCATGCATTACCGCGGCGCCATCTCATTCAATGGGTTGAACTTTACATGTGACATTTATATTAGCCTCTCTGAAAATATGCAACAAACATCTTTTTTCTACAGGGACTCAGCTGTAAACAATATGGTCTTATGACATAATCAGGTGTGTTTTGTCTTCACATCTTTCAAAATCCATTAATCTGAAACTATGTTTTAGCAAGTATTTGGGGCAGTATTTTTAACACTTAAGTAATTTCAGTCTAATTATAATAATAAATTCAGTCTAATACGTAAATTCAATAAAAGCCCACCTTGAAGCAATATGTGTGTAATAATTTGTAAAATGTATGTAACAGTCATCGCATATGTTTATATTATTGTATCCATGTGTAATAATGTTATGTGAATGTATTATGTAATTTAATAATGTAAGAGCTGTGAGAATAATAAAGTTAAAAGTTGCTAACAATGAGGTAAACTTGAGGCAATAATGAGTTTGAGAGTTTAAATGTTACTTGTGATACTTGTAAGCAATAATGTGATTTTAGTGACAGTTTATAAAATAGCCAATTCACAACCGGAGGGTTTTTTAGTTGAATGAAGGTATTCTATTGGAGTAGGATTAGCCAACCAAAGACTTGAAATACAGAAATTTACAAGTTTAGATGTTGAAATCTATTCAGTTGCCTGCAGACAGTTGTCATAACTGGATGCGTTGCTTGTTCGTCCTCGAGAGATTTAATACGTATTCGTGTGAACCGAAAAATTAAGTTTACATGTTAAAAAGTGTAATTAATTATTAAATAAAGAACCTCGCAAGAACCTTTGTGTCAAGAATTAATAAAAAGGAGTGAATTAAACTTAAAATCTGTGTAAGCCTACATCCTTGTAGCATCACGCCCTGCCAAGATATCCATGTCTCTAATATAATACTGACGCAGCCGAGGCACACATAAATATATAATATATAAACAAATAGTCAAATTACAAATCTATTATTTTTAAACCTGGGGCAAAGTCCACCTGAAAGTACATTTTGGGCGAAGGCTACCGGAAACTGTTTACAATACTTGCGGTTGCAACTACTACAAGTTCGGCTCCCCAATTTCATATTTATCATGATTAACGTAAAGAGGACGGAGGAATCACTTTTCATGTTATTGGTAGAGTACGGGAGGGGCAACTGTTATTATGTTGAGTCACTTTTGTAGATTCTTCTTTGTGCTGTTCTTGTGTTTGATTTTGTGCTCTTTTGTCTTTCCAGATACGGTATCTGCTGATTCCGCGTCGTTGTGCACGGTGTAAAATGTGGGACGGTGAGTATATATAGCTAATATATACAGTTATAGGCATACAGATACATTAATTGCACAGTTGAAAGCGAAACTAATCGGAAACACATTTGCGTCCAAATTATAGAGAGAATGCTATCAAAAGAAAAACGATACCGCAGTTAACACAGTTTGGCATTTGCCAACATTTTTTAATGTTATGACAATTTTAACTTTCGGAAATGTCATCCACCATTTTTGAACACTTTTAAGTGTGGTGTTAAAAATTATGTTTACATGGCTTTCTCTACCCACTATCGTTTATGTTTAAACGATAAGGTCTCAGTAATTAGCAAGTAGTTGAAGGATACGAATGATACCTAGGTATATGTCATAACTTATTAGTTTTACTTATTTAATTTAATTTAATTGTATATTATTTTATTTTAACTTCTTTTCTTTATTTGAAACCTAGATGTAAGTAGAATCTGAAAAACAATGTAGCAATATAATTTTGAAATGTAGTAATATAGTATAAAAGTTTGCATTGCACGTCCTGGTGTAATCTAGAAGGTACCGGGACGAAGTATTTAAGATTTATTATTATTATTATTATTATTGTTATTATTGGAAAGTTAGAATCGGGGAACTGAAAAATTTAATGCTATAGCAGGGATTTGAACCACGGATATCCCGGTCTCCGTCCAGTTGCTCTAACCACTGAGATAGCATGGCAAAATGCCGGCGCTTTACTAAATTCTCAAACTGATTCGCATTTTTCCCGGTAAACCACAAGGATATCTCAAATTATATTAATGACATACCCCAAGTCCGGGTTTCATAGCTTGAACCACTATTAGGTCAAATAAAGGAATTAATTGTTTTTCCACACAAGCCGTGTGCTGGACAAGGTTGGAAAGGTAGAATCAGCGACTGATGTTACCTTTGCCATGGTAGCTCAGTGGTTAGAGCAATCGGATGAAGACCGGGAGATCCATGGTTAAAATCCCGGCTATCGCATTGAATTTCTCAATCGCCTAATTCTACATTTCCAACCTTGTCCAACACATGGCTCGTGTGGACGAACAATTATTCCATTATTATTATTATTATTATTATTATTATTATTATTATTATTATTATTATCTGAAATACCCGTCTTTGCCTTGGTTTGACGGTTTATCTCTAACATTTAGCCTTAGGTTACGCTTGCCCATCCTTGCGTTTCTTTGAAGGCATTTAAAAATTATAACACAAGATACTTACGGAGAAAATTAAAATTCTCCGGACTCTATGAAGAACAAAAACATTAACACCGAGCGGGATGGCTCAAGCGGTAAAGTCTGTGGCCCGCATTCGGGATGTCCCGCATTCAAATCCCGTGGGCGGTCCAAAATGTCTCAGGTTTTTTCGTAGTTTTCCTCAGTCGCCAAGGCAAATAACGGATTGGATATTTAATACCACGACCCAAAGTTCCACTTTAAGTCTAAAACAATAGTAAAATGAAAAAATAAGTGGTAATAGTGATTGCTATGCCATCTATCTACAGACAATGTAAGCAGTTAGAGTGGACGGTACCCTAACGCCATCTGCACGGCACGAAGCAGAAGATCCAGCTGCCATGCGCTAGGGGTCTCTGTGGTCACGTGAGGAATCAAGATGGCATTTCCAGGGATGAGACCTAGAACGCTAACTGTCCGCCTTTCTGTGCGAGGGCGGCGGTTGGTCTGGACGGCACCCTAATGCCATCTTCACGGCAGGAAGTAGATGGTTACAGGGATGAGACCTATAACGCTAACTGTCTACCTTTCTGTGTGAGGGTGGCGGTTGGACTGGACGGCACCCTAATGCCACCTGCACGGCATGAAGCAGAAGATCCGGTAGTTATGCGCTAGGGTCTCTGCGACACATGACGGAGCGGGTGGTTACAGGGATGAGACCTAGATGGCTGTCAGCCTTTCTGTGTGAGGGTGGCGGTTGGACTGGACGGCACCCTAATGCCATCTGCACGGCATGAAGCAGGTGGTTACAGAGATGAGATCTAGAAAGCTAACTGTGCGCCTTTATATGGGAGCGGCGGTGGAATGGACGGCACCCTAATGCCGTCTGCACGACACGAAGCAAAAGATTCGGTAGCTATGCGCTAGGGCCTCTGTGACACGTGACGGAGCGGATGGTTGCAGGGATGAGACCTAGAAGGCTAGCTGTCCATCACATATCGTTCTAAGGTTATCCACCAACAGATCCGTCGCGATATGACCAAGGAGTTAAATCAACGTAAAATAAAATGGAGTAAATAAAACATTAAAATACTGAGAAATTACTATGCAAAAGCACTGTTGAAAAACCACAAACATCTCAGTTTGTAACTTCAACGTTGTCACATTCAGGCTTCCTCTCGATATTTATAGAGAGAACCTCGTTAGGAAGAAATAATACCAGCTTAAATAACATAAACTTAACTTTGTTCATTCTCAGCAACCAATATACAGAAAACTGCCGAAAAGAACACACGAAAGATAAAATAAAATGCAAGTTAAAATTAATATACAAATAAAACAATAGGCATAAGATGCACTTCGACTGGTTTGATGCTGTTGTTGTTATCCATTTTTATGTCACTCAGTTTTTTGTTTTTCTGCTTATAAAAGTATCACAAACTTCCCAAAGAGAAAGAAACCCGCTGCTTACAAAAAAATGAAAAACTATAAATTGTAATAACTGAGTATCCGAATACCGGAGTTGATCACAGAATGAATGGATATAAACTTATACTTATTATTAATAATGTTATTATTACTTGTCCTATTTTATCAATGTTTGAGCACCATTGTAGTCATTGCGATTATGTCGAATGCTTTTGTGTTGTTTTATATCTATACACAATAAATAATTGTATAAATATGGAGAAGCGGTGTTTTGTCTGATTTGATGTTGTTGCTGTTATCATAGGTGATACAGCTGTTGTAATTATTTACTTAACTGTGGTATTATTTCACGATCAGTGTTAGAGGGAAGTCAACGAATACGTGAACACAACAAAATGTGTTCCTTTAGTATTTTGTGAGGCCGTGAAAGTCTAAGTTATTATTATTCTATGTTGGCAATGTTGTCTATTACGATTATCGTTGAGAAAGTTATAGATTGTCTTATGAGCTTTTCTAGGTATCACATAAAATTAAATAACTAATCGTGTGAAATAAGGTTGAAGTTCAATCAGTAATTTTTGCCCTGTTTCAAAGGTTATCTAGGCCAAGTTTGGTCGAAACCGATCCAAAGGTGTAGAAGCCTATAAGATACACACACATAGATACGTTTATATAAATTAAGATTACCAGGGAATTAAAATTTTTAATTTGATATGTTATGCAGGTGTTTTAATACACGGTATTTCAACAAAATTTTGTGGTGATAATTTTCGTTATCATTTAATTATGTCAAATGGCTTGTTTACTTCCTGGATGTCCCTCGTAATAGTTATTACAAAGGATCAGTGAGTCCCTACAAGAGAAATATGCATGCTTCTAATTCTTATGTCCAGAAACTACTACCGTCAAAGTATATCAGCTACATTAAAACACAAAATCTCGTCAAAGTATCAAAATGGATAGCTTAAAAGCCAACAAAGAAGCTTACTTTGAAAATAGTTATACTTAAAATTCTGGCTTAAATTGTTAATCTGTTATAAAACTCCATGCCTTTAGAAAAATGTTTCTTTTGTACAGGTAAGCCGGCAGTGATGAGGGACATTTAGTTCTGGTGTTAGTATTACGTATGTCAGATCTTAAATTACATTATGTAAATGTGAGTAAATGTAAATCAAGGTATAAAATATATAAACTTTATATACGTTATGTAATTTTAGTTGAATAAACAGAGGCTTACTATGTGCATCAGATTATTATTATTATTATTATTATTATTATTATTATTATTATTATTATTATTATTATTTGCGCATTATATCTTGGGCATTATGAATATTCATTATTAAAACATATAATTAAAACTAAAATTATTAAAAATATTAATTAATTTGCGTACAATTTTGTATTCCTAGGTGTTTTAAAGCATGTTTTAGGTGTTTTTATGTGTCTTCATTAGGTAATTTATAGGTCTTGAAAGAGGAAGAAGAAGAGAAAGTAACGGAAAATAAAAGAATGTAAATTATTAATAATATTTACAAGATGTAATATATAGTGAATATACGTAATCATGTAAAATTCAAACAAAAGATTTAAAAAAAACTTTAAAGTTTAATATTCAAATATGCGTAATATACAGAGAAATGATAGTTGAAATAAACGACTAACGCTAGCAAAGGATGAGGTGAACAATGAATTATCCGTCGTCAAAGAAGGAGAAAAATCAACAAGCGAAAAAAGGACGCCATTATATCTTCTGTGAAGCAAGCGCGTGACCGCCGCAGAAAAATTATTGCCGAAGACAAAGAAGAGAGAAGAAATAGTGAGAATATTTGATGGGAAGTTTAGCAATATTTCATGATATCTGAATATAGTTAAGTGAGAAAAGCTCCGTGACGGGGTATTTAAATAGATAGCTCTGCAACGTAGAGAAATTGTAAACACTACCCACGTAGAACAGTACCTGGACTTAAATTTTCCGTGATAAACATATTAGAATAGCTCCTCAAAAATACACAGGAAGTTAATTGAAAGATAATAATTAAATATATATAAAATTTCCGCCATACGAAGAATATAACATAATATTAAAAGTTGGATAACAGAATCCGAAACGTAGTAATAATTACAAACCCGTTGATATTTTGTTAGGCAATAATCCATTTGGAGAAAGAGGAAATTAAACATTTAGTAACAAATGATTACGTTAAATTTAAAATTGCATTTCTAAAGAAATATCTAAAGGAAGAAAGAGTCTCATAGTTCTTGGGCAAACTTCAGAAAAGTAAAAATAAATAATTGACTTTCCAAACGTTAAACTGTTTATTGATTTACGTAGAAAACCCTGATTCCCGAGCGCTACGTAATACAAACTCAATGCATGTAA
Organism: Deroplatys truncata; assembly: GCA_030765065.1. Lineage (NCBI taxonomy): Eukaryota > Metazoa > Arthropoda > Insecta > Mantodea > Mantidae > Deroplatys > Deroplatys truncata. The sequence continues at coordinate 166,458,788 of CM060980.1, forward strand.
TAATTTGTAAAATGTATATAACAGTCATTGCATATGCTTATATTATTTTATACATGTTCAATAATATTATGTGAATGCATTACGTAATTTAATAATGTAGGAGCTGTGAGAAATAGGTCAAAAGTTGCTAACAATACGGTAAACTTGAGGCAATAATTAGTAAGAAAGTTTAACAGTACTACTTGTGATTCTTGGAGAAGCAATAATGTAATTTTAGTGACAGTTTATAAAATAGCCAATCAACAACCAGAAAAAGCTTTAGCTAAAAGAAGGTATTCTATTGGACTTGAAGCACAGAAATTTACAGATTTAGGAGGTTGAAATCAGTTCAGTTGCCTGCAGACAGTGATTGTAACCAGACGCAAAAAGTGTCCTCGAGAGATTTAATACGTTTTCGTGTGAGACGAAAAATAAGTTTACGTAATAAAACAAAGTGTAATTAATTAATAAAAAAGAATCTCACAGCTCTCTATCTCAATGAAGTGCTATTTAATTTGTGTCAAGGATTAATAAAAAGAAGTGAATTAAAACCTAAAAAATCTGCGTAAGCCTACATTCTTGTCGCATCACGCCCTGCCAAGATATCCATGTCTCTAAAATAATGCTGACGCAGCCGAGGCAGACATAAATATAATATTTAAAGAAACAGTTAAATTACAAAGCTGATATTTTTAAACTTGGGGCGAAGGCTACCGGAAACCGAGTACCATAAGTGTGGTTGCAACTACTACAAGTTCGGATACCCAACAGTTGAATTATAATACAACTCCTTCAATACGACCTACTTAAAATTCACGCCCAAAAAGTGGTGCAAACAACGTAAATTATAGCTTCTTCAAATTCGCGCCCAAAACGTGGGGCTAATAAATATACTTTTTCAACCGATATATACACATTTCGATCCGCCACAAAACAATGCAGCCCAAACGTAATATATATATATATTTATTTATATATATATTTATTTATATATATATATATAAATATATATTATCAAATGCAACAAAATGACTACGTTGCGATATGGTTAAGTGACGTAGAAACGTAATCATGCAAACAAATCTTAACTCATAATTTTTGGTTTGTTTTCTTCTGTAAAATGGATAAAAAGAGCATTTCCTCTTTAGTTTTATTATAATTTTTTTCTAAAGAAAACTCAGCTTTGCTTTCAATTCATTTCTTGACTTTTTACTTATTTATTAATTTGTTGCATTTCCTCTTTGCGACTCTTCACTGCGGAGAAAAATGTTGTTCTTTTATTTTCAGTCCCTTTTTTTCCTGCCGGATGTACCTTCTCCTTTGCTTCTGTCGAAGAAAGTAGAGAAAAATACTATTAAAAGGAAAATAATCAAGATGAAAGAAAAAGAATGAAGACAAGGAAGTTTTATTTTGTTTCTTTCTTTGATCGACACCGTTCTTTACTCTTTCTTTCTTTTTTTGAACTTCGAACCTCTTCAATAAACTGTTAAATTGTTTTTTCTAAACTACACGTGTATTCTGCTGCAATGGAACGGTAGAATCAGAGTTAAGGGTATACGGAATGGCTCTTGGGTTGCAAAAATGGGCCTTTAAGATAATATATTGTATAGTGGTTTTAAATCTTCTCTTTAAAATGGTGTATCAGTTATACATAAATTATAACCTAAGTGCATTATTTTCAATTTAAAATAGAATGCTGTACGTGTGTTTTCTGTTTAAAAATGTCATGGTTCAACTCTACGGAGCACAGCTGCATTAAGTTGCAAAACTGTGAAGATTGACTCTCGGAGGTCAAACTTTTACTCTCTCTCTACCATGTGCACAGTAGGTAGAGAATGTATTGCATTCGATACCAAAATTTTACCGGCAATACACGTTTTGAGGACCCCTTAAAGAAAAGAGTTTTAAAAAAGGGTCCATGTGTGTCTGTATGTGTGTGTGTGTGTGTGTGTGTGTGTATGTGTGTGTGTGAGCAACATAACTAAAAAAAAATCTGATGTGCCACACTCACATGACTATTTCTACTCTTGTACAAACTATTTTTACAAACGCTTATTCTTCATATGCTTCATGTTAATCGAGATGTTAATCTTATTGCTAATTTTCTTGTAGGTGCAAGGGGAATTGGTAGGCTTTAAGCGATTCAAATATATTAAGAGCTGGTTGCTATGTGGAGTATTCCATTCTCTTTGCAGTACCAGGAAAAAAAATGAGAATTTTTGAGAAAGAGTATAAGCATTGGAAAATTTAAGGGAATAAAAAGCAATATCTCGAAAATGGATCACTCAACAACAAAAATGTATGACATAAATTGTGTAGTTTAACGCGATCTACGTTTTTGTGCAGTAAAATTTTGTCTTATCTCTAATGGTTTATCAATTAGCAAAAGTCGTCCACAATGAAGAATACTTTTGGAAACATTCCCAGAAAATTCGAGATATACATTTCAATTGTCATGAGAATATCTTAAACATATGACATTTTAATTAAAATCGTTAGAGCCATTTTTTAGAAAATTAAAATTTTCGAAAAATGTTCCATGTAAAGGGTAAACTGGGTTGAGGGGGATTTTCTTGAAAATCTTCGTCGCATCTCTGAAAGATACTGAACCTAAATTCCAAGTTTGGTGTTTATTCGACTGTTCGTTTCTGAGTTATGCTGTTCACAGTCACACACACAGACAGACAGACACAGACACACACACACACACACACAGACACATACACACGGACATGTTTCCAAAAATGCTTGTTTTGGATTCAGGGGGTCTCAAGGCATATATTTCCGATGAAATCTTGGTATCGAATTTTTGGGTGGAATACAATACTTCCCCTACTTAGTATACGTAGTAGAGAAAGTAACTAGTATTTGGATTCAGTACCTGCCAAAAGATGCGACTAAAAGATTTTCAATAATATCCTCCTACCGTGAACTTTATATAAAATATTTTTCGAAATTTTTGAATTTCTCAAAAATGTCTAAGGACTTTGATTAAAGTATTATATTGCGATGGTTTTAATGTTGTTTGTGTATATTTTGTTAGCCCCACGTTTGGGAGCCAATTTGCGATGGTATTATTAATGTTATTTATTTAACATTATTGTAGCCCCACGTTGTGGTGCCAATTTGAAGTGGTATTATTAATGTTATTTATTTAACATTATTGTAGCCCTACGTTGTGGTAGCCAATTTGCGATGGGAAACTTTTGTTATATTTATTTGTTGAGCCCCACGTTGGGCGCCAATTTGCGGCGGTTTTAATGTTTGCTTGAAAGAATGCTACTGTTATTTTTATTTAATTTTTGTTCACTGTCCTCCGGCTAGCTATGATCTTTTTGGTCGAGCACATCTCTTTATACAGGTTGTGTAAACGGAATGGAGTCTTTTATCCAAAGATAACACTGATGAAACAATTTGTTTTACACTTTCATTGTCGAACACATTCACTATCACATTTACACATTGATCTAGACACTCGCCAAACTGAAACTGTTATAACAACTTATTTACTGATCATTCTTAATTTGCGTACTTCAACTTTTTGTATAATTAACTTTATAACACTTGGGATTTTTCATAACTCTGATATGCGTAACTTGCGAATCGATAGCCGACGTGTAATATTTCTGCTGGACTGAAGGCGACGTGTATCATACAAATATTTTCGACGAACTGACGGACTGAAGGCGACGTGTAGCATACAAGTATTTTCGGTGAACTGACGGGGTCTATCTCTAACCTAGCCCTTTTTATACTCCTACACCCCGATATGCCTAAAGATTATAACTGAGCTGCAATTGGCTAATAAAACGCGCCAAAATTAGCGTCTATTTTTATATCCAATGAAAATTATGAATACATATGCTCTAGGTATAATGTTCCAGCAAATTCTACAGAAAAACGCGCCAACATTACGTAACTTCCTCGTCTCTAATAATTATAAACAGCTCACCCCCTCGCTGCATTATTGCACGCTATTATTGTCAGTTTCAGTAAAGCAGTATAAACTTACTTCTCAACAATAATTACAATCAACAAACATCTCAAATCAATGACACACAAAAATGCATGTTCATACCATAATCATTCTTTGCATTTAAATAATTTATGATACAAATTACTGCATCAATATATAAAAGATACTTACATAACTATAATGAATAGCTTGGATGAAGGCCTCTTCATTCGGATGTAATTTTGCATAATCTTATATAACTGATAAACGTTAAGCGATAGAGGGAAACATACTACAGAAAAATGTTGCTTTCTTTAAAGCACACCATTCATTTAGAATAATTTTTTGTGAGATAAGCCGTTTCTGAGATACTGTTATTAAAAGTTTGAATTAATAATTTTTGCTTATTCTCTTAAAGTCCATTCAACATTTATTTGTTTCTCGCGATTTCATGGAAACAGTGTAGAATTTTAAGGTCAGCATATAGCGTCAGTTCTTAAACATTCGACTATCGTCGTTCTCTTAACGAAATGAGTAATGCGGCTGCTTCTGCAAAGGTTTATTTGGATAAAAATGTAATAGATAGATAAATAGGCTTGTGTAAGAATATTTTGTATACCAACTAATAAACGATAGAGGATAGAGAAAGCCATGTGAATGTATCTCATTAGATTTTTACTACTTAAAGAGCATTTTTTTCAGTTTTAGTCAACATAGAAGTATAAAAGCTTCAGGATTTATTTATGTTATAATGGTGCAAATACAGCTGCTGTTATCTGTAGCTTATATTAAGATCAAAAACAGACATAGAATAATGTCATAACAGATTGTGAGAGATGTCGTTCAGTTTATCCACATCATCAAATAATTCTCGCTCCCCTTCCTCTAGAAGGCCGAATTATTTGGTATTGATTTAGACATTATCTTGTGTGTCAGCAGGGTTGAAATTCTATTATAGAAGGGTATTCTGACCAATGCTTCATTTCGCATAGATTGTAAAATCGTTCATTGGTAGGTTTGTCGCTGAATTGTTTTACAGGCCAGTCGCATAGAGAACTGATACCGGGGGGTGCTGTCAAATTTAGTTACCTGAAGGTGGAAACTTTACGGGGAGGAAAACACTATGAAGATCTAGGGGAATGGATCACTTTAAGCACGACGACCGATGCTGGAAGCCTGTCGTAGGTGTTATGTTTGCGAAATTGGCTTATAGCTCTCAGAATGCTTGTGAGAGTTAGCTAAATTTTTCGCTACATTGCGATAGCTGCACCCATTTTCAACTAATGCAACCGTTTTTGCGCAACCAACAGGGCTCAAAGTCATGTTTCACATCGCAATATCACGACATTATAAAGAATAATGAATCAACATTCACTACGTGACATATGATTTCTCTGCAATCACAGCAATGTTCAGTGTGGAATCGCAACAATGTCGGTGTGGCGGAAAAGAGCGGATTTGTAGAATTTAATAGGCTTAATGCGACAATGTTGCTATGCAGGCAAGGATGCACCAGAGAATTATATCATACCTTCAGACTGCTATGCTTTTGTACTTCCCTAAGCTACTGAGAGGAGTCTAACAATTCTGATGCCTCAACAATTACTCCCGACAATATAACTCAATATGTAATTTTAATTCGGTTATTTTATGTTTACTTTTCATCGTGATTCACAACTGCATTTTACATTTTTATAATGTACTACTAATATTCTTTAAGTTTTTTACATTGAGTTTTACAATTCATGCTCACTAAGTGTAACATCCAAGACACACTACTCTCTGCATTTTCTTACTTTGGGTATCTCAAATGAATTTCTTGCACATCTTGCACTTTGTTATAGTTTTTCTATCATTTTTTCTTGGACATAATGACATCAGCCTTTTAAAAGTTTCACCTTTCCGTTTCGACATGATTACACCTTACAATGCACACTAGGAGATTACTGAACTGTTTCCATGCAGTTTCAAACCTACAATGTAGAACAGAAAAATACAAGACAGCCAACAATGCATGCTGAAATGAACTGAAAAACACAAGGCAGCCGACATAAAACTCTTAAGATGCAGAAAATGTTATGAGACATGAACTGCTATGATGGGTCCAAGGGAAACCAAGTTGTATTTTACTTTTTACAGTTGAATTTATTGAATATTTTATGGAACTATTTTATCGTAATAAAGGTGATTAAATCCGTAACACATTACAACAGTTTAAAAATTCTAAATAAGATGTTTCAGTCATAAAAGCTAAAGAGTTTGACAGTAGGGTAAACCTAGCAGTCTAAGAGTCTAAGTATAAGAGCAGTCTAAGTTTAAGAGCCAAAATGTTCATATTCTTATATACAAAGCACACATGAAAACAAACGCTAGCAATATGCCTAAATGACAACTGAAACATTTTTTGCAAGTGTAATGCTTTTTTTACTTTCTCTACTGCATATAGTACGTAGAGGAAGTATTGTATTCCACCCAAAAATTCGATACCGAAATTTCACCGGAAATACATGTTTTGAGGCCCCCTTGAATAAAAAAAAGCATTTTTGGAAACATGTCCGTGTGTGTGTGTGTGTGTGTGTGTGTGTCTGTGAACAGCTTAACTCAAAAACGAACAGTCCGATAAACACTAAACTTGGTATTTAGGTTCAGTATCTTCTAGAAATGCGACACGAAGGCTTCAAGAAAGTCCACCACCACAGATTACCCTTTACATGGAAAAGTTTTCGAAAATTTTAACTTTTATCAAAAATGGCTCTAACGATTTTGATTAAAATATCGTATATTTAAGATATTTTCATGACAAATGAAATCTGTATCTCGAATTTTTCGGTAATGTCTCCAAAAGTATTCTTCTGTGTGAACGACTTTTGCATACCTGGTAAACCATACGAGATAGACAAAATTTTACTACACAAAAAATGTAGATTGCCTTAAAATACACGATTTATGTCATATACATTTTTTTTGTGGCGTGAACCATTTTCGAAATATTGCTTGTTATTCCCTTAAATTTTCCAATACTTATACTTCTTCTCAAATAGGAATTTGTTATTCATTTTTTATGTAATCGACATGCAAAAGGAATGAAATACTCCACATAGCAACCTGCTCTTAAAATATTTGACTATCGCTTAAAACCTACCATATTCCTCTTGCACCTACAAGAAAATTAGCAATAAGATTAACATTTCGATTAACATGAAGCACATGGAGAATAAGCGCTTGTAAAAATAGTTTGTATAAGAGTAGAGAAAGTCATGCGAGTGTAACGCATCAGACTTTTTATACATCATGTCTCGTTTCCTGCGGAATGTTATTGTAATGCAAGCGTTTGAAAGTAACTATTATGCTATCTTCTGGCTATCACTAATGAAAAATATCATGAATAACCAAACTATAATGTTCAATTTGCGCACTAATGCAAATAATGGCAGAAATTGTTGCCGTACCTCTAAGCAGTTTTCTGGTAACTTTTTTAGTTTTTTTTTACTAAATGTTTAGCAGGCACGTGCATTTTTAATAAAAACATTCTTTTTCCAATAGTCATTTATTTTACAAGAGAGTAAACATAGAGCTCATCCGGGAATGGAAGATTCAGCCCCCGAGGCAAAGCCGACGGTGATAATTTCAACCAGTACATCAAGCCTGATTCTCTCACGTGGTAGACAGAGCATTTTCCATTACTAGTATCTAAACTAAAGGAAAATTAATATTTATTTTTAATTAAACATGTTCATTTGACATGTGTTGGTTACCAAGGAGACAGAGTACACAAGGTTGATACAAAACAGTGGCAACACATACAATATGGACAACCAATTGACGTACGAGAAAATACTCAACACAGAGAGCACGGTAGGAGTTAGAATAGACACATTTTAAGAGCATACAGAAATTATTAACAGGAACAACATTTGTATTTATTTGTTGTGTATTTGGTAGTTGTGGAGTTACTGAACTCCACGGTAACGTATGAAGTTCGCATTCGGGAGTCCCGGGTTCGATCTCCGCCCTCTCTGGCCCATGAGTATTTTGTGATTTCCTCTGGTTGACGGGCTGATGCTGGGGTGATTTACCTTCAACCACGACTCTTTCTTCCTCTCATGTCCTATACCCACCATGCTCCTTGTCATTTGTTTCAGTGTTGTAGGATGTAGTGTTATTATCAATGTTATTTATTTAACATTATTGTAGCCCCACGTTTGGGAAGCCAATTTGCGGAGGTATTCTTATAATGTTATTTGTGTATGTGTGTTTACTCCGCGTGGTGAAGCCATTTTGTGACGTGATTCTTTGTTAGGTTTGTAGCTCCATCTGGTGTTAGCAATTTGCGGTAGTATTAGTGTTCGTTTGAAAGAATGCTACTGTTATTTTATTTAATTTGGGTTTACTGTCCTCCGGCTAGCTATGATCTTTTTGGTCGTGCACATCTCTTTATACAGGTTGTGTAAACGGAAAGGAGTCTTTTATCCAAAGATAAAACTGATGAAGGAATTTGTTTTACACTTTTATTGTCGAACACAGTCACTATCACATTTACACATTGATCTTGACACTCGCCAAACTGAAACTGTTATAACAACTTATTTACTGATCATTCTTAATTCGCGTACTTCAACTTTTTGTATAATTAACTTTACAACACTTTAGATTTTTCATAACTCTGCTACGCGTAACTTGCAAATCGATAGCCGACGTATACTTTACAAATATTTCTGCTGGACTGAGGGCGACGTGTAGCCTACAAATATTTTCGACGAACTGAAGTGAAGGCGACGTGTAGTGTACAAAGATTTTTGATGAACTGACGGGGTCTATCTCTAACCTAGCCCTTTTTATACTCCTACACCCCGATATGCCTAAAGATTATAACTGAGCTGCAATTGGCTAATAAAACGCGCCAACATTAGCGTCTATTTTTATATCCAATGAAAATTATGAATACATATGCTCTAGGTATAATGTTCCAGCAATTTCTACAGAAAAACGCGCCAACATTACGTAACTTCCTTGTCTCTAATAAGATAAACAGCTCACCCCCTCGCTGCATTATTGCACGCTATTATTGTCAGTTTCAGTAAGGCAGTATAAACTTACTTCCCAACAATAATTACAATCAACAAACATCTCAAATCAATGTCACATAATAATGCATATTCATACTATAATCATTCTTTACATTTAAGTAATTTATGATACAAATTACTGCATCAAGGACCAGGTGACGGTGTTCGGCGGGTTGCGGCTGGACGGTTGCTTGCGCTCTGTGGAGGATTCTTTACTTGCGTCGCTGCAGTGACTGCTCAGTTAGGTCTCTCCTCCGAAAGGTCCCCCTCCTGGGACGCTGGAGGTTGGTTGCTTGTGGGCAGGAACGGACGGAGTCAGATATGTTGTCTCTAGAAACGTTAGGGAACCCGTCTATGCTTGTGCGCATTGGCATGCGGATCTGGCGCCCTTCGGGTCTATCCCCTCATCCCTCCCTCCGAGGGGCCATGGAACCAAAAAGGGACGTTACGGCCTATTTGCGGTGCCCTGCGCCGTTTCCTGGGGTCTCTCTGTGATATGTAGGCACGTTTACATTTACCCAGTTTCCATTTCTGTCGACCGCCAATCCGACCTTGGGATTTACTCTTTTTCGCTGGTCAGTAGGTGAATACTGTGTTGGTTTCCCATCTACGACAATTTCCTTTCCATAATTTCCATTCATTTACATCTTTAAGGCGTGTTTTTAGATTTCGTGGCGTATGGTGTTGCCGGACAGACGGCGCGGATGCTTGCTTAAAGGAATCAGTATTCCATGTTGACACTAGAGGGCTGCTTCGTACAACGTTCATCGACCTCTCTGTGCAGCTCCAGTAGCGGGACGGGTCTTCGAGCATGACTTCCGCGGGTCTCTGTGGCCTGTAACTTCTGTAGGCTTATCCATCACTACAACTCTTCTTCCTGGGGATTATTAGCAGCAATAGATCTCTTGTAGGTCGCAGTGTGCAAGGTGCTGCCTTGTTTCACTTCAAGTTTCAATATCACGCAATGCATTTGAGAGTTTGGCACTCAAATTCGGGTGTACAAGGTTTGCCCATTTAGGAAAGACGCTATTTAAGTTGGTAACTGAAAGGGAAGCTCCTTTTTCTCCTAACTTTTCTATCTACCTTCTTGCATAGTTCTAGTCACTTTAGTCGCGTAGTTTCTGGTACGTTAATGACTTTCAAATTGTGTCAGTACTGTATTTGCTGAGAATTAGCTGTGGTATTTATTGATTTTTGAGTTTTTGTGTGTAACTTATGTATTCACTGTTTAGTTTCTACCTTTGTAATCTCAGTTGCTTAACCCTGTAATTGCTTTGTATGTATTGTTTATGTGTTTGACATGAATAAATCTACAGGGTGTAACAGGCAATACGGCACAAATTGCAGGACACATTCCTCACACGCAGGCGAAGAAATTATGTTACATGGACTCCTTTTCTCCAACTCATTAACCAGCGGAAACACACAAGAATAGAGCGTACCAGTATACCACATGCAACTCTTTCTGACAGGAGATGTTCAATATGCCGTGAGCAATGATACATGCATCAACCCGCAGTCGTAGTGAATCCCGGAAGCGCTGATGTATTCCTGGAATATTGCGTATGGTTTCGCAGCCTTCCATAATACGGGCACAGAGACTCTGAACATCTGGTACTGGGGTGCGATACACAAGAGGTTTCAAATGCCCCCACAAATAAAAGTTCAGTGTGTTTATGTCCGGGGAGCGTGGAGGCCAGGCAATTTGTTCACCTCTACCTATCCATCTGTTACCGAATCTGTTGTTTAGAAGCCTACGAACATTAACACTTAAATGAGGCGATGCTCCATCGTGCATGAAGTACATGTTTTGTGCACGGCTAAAGGCACATCTGCTAACAGATCAAATAGAACATTCTCTACGAAATTATGGTAGCTTTGTGCGTTGACCTGGGTGGAAGAACGTGAGGCCCTACCAGACCAACAATGCTGGTCCAAACATTGACAGAAAATCTTTGTTGATGACTTGCTTCAACTTGGGTGAGGGTTGACATCAGCCCAAACATGCCGATTGTGGTAATTTACGATCTGATCTCTTTGAAACGACGCCTTAACTGTGAACAGCACCTTTTCACTAAAATTAGGGTTGACACTTTGTTACACGAACCATTCGCAGGAAAATCAGCTGCTGATAGTGCCTGCACAGCACTGTAAACGTTATGGATACAGCTAGAACTCGTGTAACACTCGCCAGACAGACATGTGGCCAATATTCATTGTTGCAGCTACTTCTCTTGTACTGACACTACGGTCGTCGTCAACCACCTAAGAATTGCTGCCTCCCGTTGCGGTGTACCCGTCTTTCTAAGCCTCCCCCTGTCGCAAGTATCGGGTTGAAATTCTCCATGTTCCCTAAGACGACGATCAATGGTTTCAAACGGTTTCCTGTCGGGGCACCTTCGTCCTGGAAATCTCTGAGCGCTATTTCCGTCTGCTAATCCATACCTCAAATGGGCATCTGCCATGTCTGCATTTGAAGTATACTGCCATTGCACGAGCTAACTCCGTGATCAACTCTACTAGCACGTACTAATCCGTGTGCTTGCCAAGGTCGTACTGCTCCGGAACAGTTGGTGTTACCTGTAAACAAGCAAAGACGTAAGTCGCATTGCAACAGGGATATGTAAAACAAAACACTGGTGGTGTACCTACGATAATGACAAGTAACCAAGAGTGCATCTTCCCCATGATTCTAACCTTCTGTTCGTGTGTGTTTCGCATGATTGACGAGTTGGAAAAAATGTGTTTTAACATGGAAACAAGCGTTTCCAGACCCATGTTTATAGAACACAATTTCTTCGTACTAATTCTAGTCATTTGATTGGTTAGTTACAAACCATAACCTAAAGATGTGTGGAGATTAATATTGCCACTGACTGTGTGTGCTGCTAGTTTTAGTACAATTAAGGGAATGGCCATTACCTTATAGAATTTTTAAGTTTATCCCTTGCCTTGTTTTGTTTTTTAGAGTTCTTTATAGTGTGCCACACATCATTTGAAATGTATTAAGTTTGTTTTTTGTTATCTTCTTTTTCATAGTTTTTATCGCAGCCTAAAAATTTAAAACGAGGTATTTATGCAATTATATTCGTTTATTATAATCTTGGAACGTACAGGGTATTATTGTTCTATGTAAATCGTTTATCATGAGAAACAATACAGTCAAAATTCATACAGGTGAAAAGAGAAGCCACAAGTTTTTTGACTGTCAAATGTTAAATATTATTAAAGACCCAGAAAAACAACATGACAGATTGGAGGAAAAGGAGCAAATGGTGACGTACGAGGAGAAAGCGAGAGTGGATGGTAGAAAGAGGGAGAAAGGAATATAATGGGAAAGCCGGAGAGGGAATCAACGAACCTCCGTGTTTAATGCAATAAGGAGTACACAACTTAAGTGTGCAATTAAGTTTGAAATTTTTTCTATAGAAAATGTTAACACCAAGCGAGGAGTTACTAATCATTACTGTAAAACACATGTGTAAAATATACACATTTAAACCTGCAGTTATTCGATGATACTGCGGCGTGTGTTCTATCTCATAAATCGTGAAAATATGCAATAAACAAATACCATATATTATGTTTCCATAGCAGGCCCTATACAGTCAATAGTGGAATTATATTACACGAGGCTTCATTAACGGTGCTCCCTAAAATAGAAATTAAATAGGAATTAATTTCGCAGCTTTTCGATTTCATACCACAGCTGCTCTCGACTACTATCTAATTACTTAATAAACCAAGGACTATTATTATAAATTGCTCTATAAAATCGCATGCTGTTACCTGGAAAATAATAAGAGTGGATTTGAATACCAGCTAAAGCTACAAATGTTTATAAGCATTTATCAAAGGCAGGTATTTCGGTAAACTTAGTAATGAATGTTACAAAACGTGGGTATTTTTAAAGTTAGGTTCGTTTTTAAATACATATTTTTGGATAGTTTATTTTTTACCTAATTCATCAAAACTTACCTTGCTTTTGTAACAAATATCAATGTTTGAATATTTGTCTTAGCATAGCATTTTTAGAACCTCGTCACAGACATCCACTACCAGTCAATTTAGGAAACGTGTAACTGTTTCTGGAGTTGTATCGAAAATGAGGTGTGATAATCTTATACGGGGCTTTTCACGAATCATTTGCTAGAGTTTCGTGAAGAACATTAATAATGAGTTGCCGTTTTGGAGAACATCAGATTAATAATTGTTTATTCGATGAGGAAGATCAGACTTCCGAACCACCAGTTTCAATTCCCCCTGAAGCTACTCTAAGGGGGAGGGGGTACCGACCGCTTCAGCTACCGTGGTGCAGGGGATTGGGTTGGACTCGGCAGGGCAGTGTTTCCCGATACCCGTGGATGATTGGATGGTTGCGAGACGCCTCAATATCCTCCGACACCAACCTGAAAAGCTGGTAGACGGTGTGCTAGTCATTGTTGGCCCAACTGAGGACATCGGTACTCTTCACGTAAGCGGCGTACTCATTTCCGTTCTTGCACAAGCGGGATGGAGCGGTTTATCAAATAGGTGGAAAACTAGCAATACCAATAACGCACATTCTTCTGCCATGACATCCAAGATACAGAAAAATGTATGTCAGAAACCGCAAACAATGGTTATATTGGCCGGGCAACTTTATTTGAAAAGGAGGCATTAAAGAGTATTCTAAATAATGAGTTCAGTTGAAATGACTATGAAAACGGTGTAGAAAATATGTTTATGGTATATAGAAGAGAAAAAAACATTAATTACCCCAAATTTTTACTGGTTCTTATTTCATTACATAATGGACGCTACATTAAAAACTGTACAGTACTGTACAATATTGCACGAGAGAATATTTAAAGCTTATGACATAAATTGTGTATTTTAACGCGATCTAAATTTTTTGTGTAGTAAAATTTTGTCTATCTCTTATGGTTTACCAGTTATGCAAAAGTCACTCACAATGAAGAATAGTTTTGGAGACATTCCCAGAAAATTCGAGATATACATTTCGTTTGTCATGAAAATATCTTAAACATATGATATTTTAATCAAAATTGTTAGAGCCATTTTTGAGAAAATTAAAATTTTCGAAAAATGTTCCATGTAAAGGCTAATCTGGGGTGGGGGAAATTTCTTGAAAACCTTCGTGTCGCATCTCTGGATGATACTGAACGTAAATACCAAGTTTGCTGTTAATCCGACTGTTCGTTTTTGAGTTATGCTGTTCACAAACACACACACACACACACACACACACACGGACACGTTTCCAAATTTATTTTCGATTCAGGGGTTCTCAAAACATATATTTCCGGTAAAATCTCGGTATCGAATTTTTGGGTGGAATACAATACTTCCCCTACTTACTATAGGTAGTAGAGAAAGTAAAAAGATTTAGACAGGAATATTACAAATGCTCGAAATCGTCATACCATTGTGAAATGGCATAATCAGCTGTTGGAAACAGGATCTGTGCTGAGGAAAAGGGAAGCGGGAAACAACCAGTGTCCGCAACTACAGTTGAAGATGTAAGGCAGGCATTTCAGCGTAGCCCACGGAATCCAATTCGACGAGCCAGTTAAGAGCTAGGCATCCCGAAGATGGCTGTTCACACGGTTGTCCATAAAAGACTGCGACTTACAGCATACAAAATCCTACTTACGCTGAAGTTACAGCGGAATGGTAAACTCAAAGTTTGCCACTGTACTGTAAGAAGCAAGCTTTCACACATCTGGTAAACTGCACTGCCATAACTGTAGAATATGAGGAGTAGAAAATCCTCGTGTCGTAATGAAATATGAACGTGATACTCCAAAGTTAACGTGTGGTTTTGCTTTAACTTGTGATACAGTGATCGGAACTTTCTTCTTTGCTGAATGCACAGTAACAGGCACAACGTACCTAGATATGCTAGAGAACTATGCAGTCCCATAAATACCGGACGAGTTCTTCTTTCAGCAGGTTGGAGCCCCTCCACATTACGCCCATGAAGGTCGTCACTATCTCAACACACAATTTCCAAACAACTGAATTGGAAGAGCAGGTTCCATAGAATGACCTCTTCAGATTTTTTTTATGGGGGTATGTAAAAAGTATTGTCAATCGAACTCCAGTGCAGGACCTGGCTGACCTCCGAAGGCAGATAATTGACGCTTGTGCTTCAGTCACATCAGTAATGCTGCTGAACACATGGAGGGAGATACAGTTCCGTCTTGATATTCTTCGGGGCACCAAAGGCGCACATGTGGAGATTTATTGAAACTAAGTGTGTTCCTATATTATACAATCTAATTCTGGCTATTCTACGTCTATTAGTTTCGGAGATATTAAGGTTTCTTTGTGGTAACGATTAAACGGGACACACTGTATATAGGTAAAGGGACGGACTCACATTGATGGATGGATGGATGGATGGATGCGGTGTTAAAAAACTATGCAATATTTCAGGGGATGGTGGTAGGCATCAAAAGAAACAAGTCTAATAAACATGATTCCTGTAAATCATCCGTTCTAAGATGTGAACACTTCCTCATAGCAGGTCATTATGGCTATGCATTTCTCTGCTCTACATTACAGCGGAATACCAGATAATTACGATAGTTACCAACTTGCATGGAATACTGCAAGGTCGGGAGGCATAACGAACATTTGGTGTGGATATGAGCACCGTTGTTGCATTGGCACTCCGTTCTAGTATGTCATACCAGGGTCAACCATGTGCAGGGATATCTTGCAGTATCAACGTAAACGTTGGTTGGAGCAGTAGTCTGGGGTCAGTTCTTCGGATCAACTGACAATTTGATCCACAATGTACATCGAAGATTTTGTTTACTGATGAGGCAGGGTTTACAAAAGTTGGCATTGTGAATTTCCATAATCAGAAACAAAGCATCAAGACCGATTCTCAATCAACGTATGAGTAGGTCTTCTTGGCGATAGATTGATAGAGCCAAACGTGCAATCACAGATTTATCACTACTTTCTTATTAACATATTGCCTATCTTGCTGGAAGATGTGCTATGTCTCCGGAAAGACTACAGCTGTGGTTCAGGTACGATGGTGTGTAATGTACATGGTCAGCTAATGCGGATATTTGAGAACTACTGGATTGGCTGGGGAGTTCACACCTTGGTCTACTCGTTCCCCAGACCTAAATCCCTAGACATTTGTTATGGGATTATGAAGGAATTGGTCTATTCCACTCCAATAAACAAAATTCAGACACTAGATACTCGTGTCTTCAATGCAGCTTAGCATATTTAAAACCAACCAGGTCAATTGTAAAGGGTCCATGATTTCTTACGCTATAGGGTAGAGGGATGCATTGGCATGAATGGATGTCGCATTGAACATCTATCTCAGAACGTATGATTTATAAGACCCATGTGGTTTAGATTATTTGTTTCTTCTTTTGATGCATACTATCATCCCCTGAAGTATTGGATAGGTTTATACGTTGTATATAAACATGCCCCATGTAGGAAAGGAATGCAGGAAGACAGTACCAAGCATTTTGAGGTTATGAGCAAGCAAAATAACAGGAGTTGGCTCTTAGCCATTTCGATTATAATACCATAGGTTTAAGATATTGCGTGACAGAAGTGCATATCTTTTATTTTCTGCGTAGAACCAATGAAGTCTTCTTCATTCTGAATTAATTTTCTGTGCCCTTTAAGTAAGTGGTCAACCATAAGAGATAGAAAAAAATGTAGTACACAAAAAGTGTAGCTGTGAAATCATATAATTAATTTTTTCTAACCTTAGCTACTTTCAAGACATTCATTGCTATTTTTTAATTTTAGTATGCTTTATTTATATTTTTAGATGTCAAATCTCGTATCTCCTGCGTCTTGGACCTTTGGGTTACAGCTCCGGTTCCCGGCCCGGACTCGACCTTACCCATAGGGGTACGGATGTTAAAGCCCCGGATATAGGACCGGTTCTCACTCAACATCGTTAGGAAAATGAACTGCGATAGGTAGCGATCCCGGTCACGGAGCCAAAATTCTGACTGGGGGATGCCATATCACCTCCCCGTATCGGTTGGATGATCATTACCACTGCTTTACATACGTGAACGTGAGGCCGGCTGTCGGGCTGGCAGGTCAAAGCCCTTCGTGGGCTGTAGTGCCAGGGGTTTATTATTATTATTATTATTATTATTATTATTAAATCGCCTTATTTAGTTTCTCCTGATCATACAAAGAGAGGAATTTTTAAGCCAGTATACACACAGTGACCTCTCCTTTATTCCTGTTGTATTAACAACGAAGTTGTAGATAAAATAAATTCTGTAAACGTTAATCTGGATTAAGATGAAATAGATAGAAAAAATTAGCCTTTGTAAGAATATTTTGTAGGATTGGAGGTTAGGCAAATTCATATGACTGTAGCATTTCAGACGGTTTTTGATCGGTATCTAAATTGGACATCTGGTAGACAGCGGAAAAGTTTCCTAACGGAATTTATCAAAGCGGGTCGACATTATGCTTTTCCCTGCCAGTTAACTGAAACCCCAAATCAAATGTTATGCTGATGGACCGTGCAGAAAGGTTTAATACGTATCGGTTCCGTGGACTGTGTTTGACAGTTTGGAGTGCTAGGGGAGACTGACCAATCAGCTGGCCGGGACAGCAGCTGTGATGGAGGCGTCCCATCAATACACCATCCTAAATTTACGACCTTTAGCTCTAATTTCTGAGAGCAGGGAGGAATATTCTGTCGGAGCTGGTGAAACACTTTTATAACATGTCCACACGGTTGCATTCATTAATTATAAGAGGGGGCCTAAAGAGGGTGGATCACTTTCAGCTGGTCGCACGATTCGCGTCATCAATTATCAAGTACTCCCAGGAAGATTTCACAGCGAGTAGCAAGGTCCACTGGCGCTCCCAAATGCATTTCCGATATTCCTTTTGTGCGCGCACAAGGTATACCCTACGTTGTAGCGGAAGAAAAGTGGAGGCGCAATATGCAAACGAGAACCTAAAAGAACTGGGAACTGCTGGATACAGGTCATGCTGAAGAAAAGTAAGAGTGCAAGAAACTAAAGATCGCCACCTAGACAACGATTCCAGTATGTCAACATTCTTCTGTATGGCAGACACACTTTGTCATCCACGTGAGACAATGTAGCTTATTAAAAGTTTAACAAATAAAAGCATAAGAGAAGAAGGCCTTAAACAACAGCGGAAAGAATGGCCGACAAAGGGCTAACAAAGCAAATAATGAATTATAATCCTAAATGAAGCAGATGTGTGGCCAGATCCAGGAAAGGATGAATGGAGGACCTTGAAGGCGAAATAAATGAAGATCATGATAAAACTATAATTTGTGGTTTCAGGTGGAACCATCTGAGACTCG
Source organism: Deroplatys truncata (assembly GCA_030765065.1). Classification (NCBI taxonomy): domain Eukaryota; kingdom Metazoa; phylum Arthropoda; class Insecta; order Mantodea; family Mantidae; genus Deroplatys; species Deroplatys truncata. The sequence goes on from CM060980.1 coordinate 166,477,146, forward strand.
CATTCGGGAAGTTACGGTTTTTCGATTCCAAATGAAAGGTCATTCTAACTTTGTAGCTTTTCCCAGAAACTTTCATCTTTTACGGAACTAGGGTTCAATATGTATTAATTATAATTTAAATGTAAGAGAGTACATAAAATAACTCGTATCTAATCGAGATAAAATGTGACAAAATATTCCATACTAATCTAAACTGCATTCTCACCACAGGTTTACAGTGGTAATGGTACTGGTATCTAGTACCCAAACTGCAAGTAATATATTCATTTTCAACTAGTCATAGAATATTTTGTACTAAAAATATTTTTTATAATTTAATATCTAAATTCAGAATTTTAACCAGTATATTTATATTTCTTACGCTTTCTATACTACTTCAATACATTTTCGTTAAAAGTGTATACCAAACTTTAACCATTCACTTTTAGTATACTTTAGGTAAATTACAGTATTTAATCATTACATTAAACTTATCACTCACTCTGAATTAAGCTAACTTTCCCTTATTCTTTTTATCTTTCACTTCACTTAACACAGTAATCAGTATATTCATCACTCTTCTATAAGATTATTACTTTACCTTCTCTTTAGAATAAAAATATTTCACTTTACTTACCACTATATTCACCTTATCCCATTACCATAATGATTCACTCCAATTTCCCTCGCCGCCATCTTCTTCCTCTTGCTCTTCCTCTCACAACCCAACCGTTCCTGTTCCCTAGCTCGTCCATTCAATATCCTCCACTCCAGACTCCACTCCTATCTGCTATCAACTCCTCCCCTTATCCTCCTCTCTGGTATTGATTGCATTTCTTCCTCCATTCTCCTCTTCTTTCTTCATCCTCAAATCTGCTTCTTTTTCAGCCATTTCCTCCTTTTCTTTCTCCATTTTTCTAGTCTGGAATTATCCAAGACTATTTTCTTCAATTAGTTCAATTATTATTTTCTTCTAAAGGACATTTCGTCTTCCATAAATCGCACTTTATGGCCGCCGGAATGAAACTAAGGTCGTCTTGGTGAAAAACAAAGCATCTAAACACTTGTCCATGGCACAAAATATAATGCAATTTGTGTTCTTCTAGAAGATTTACATACTTTCTTGAAAGGAGCGTAATAAATTGTAAAGTTTAAATTCACTAGTTATGTTATACATACGCAGAGTGAGAGAGAGGGAGCGTGAGAGAGCTTACTACCTGCAATCGGAGAGACATAATGATCTAGAAATTTAAAGTTGAATTTATGCTCACATTGTGGAAGAATAATCACGCGTTGCTTTTCATTCATTAATTTGCGCTTGTTTCCGAATCGCTTCTTGCGGAAAGCGGCGCGTCGTGTTTTATTTGGATCTTTAATTTCCTACGTATAAAGGGTTTTGTCAGAACTTAAGTTGGACAAATTAATGATATCCTCGTAAGCTGAGTGGCCACCCCAGAGAAGTACAATAAATTCATCATCAGGTTTATAAAAATCACAAACCTGTCTTAAGGTTTGCTTTGTTTTGTACTAACTATCCCCCGTAGAAGTGGGATTCTAACCCCCTCAGCTGCCGTGATGAGGGCGCTACGGACCTCTAGCACTCGTTGTACTTGTGATGTTGCTAGAAGCACCGAGTATCTGAGCCCCTCCCTTCTGGGAACTGTTCGGATTGGGTTGAACTCGACGGTGTAGTGGTACCAATAGCTTTAAGTAGATGGAGCATCATCTGACCGGTGATGCTCAAGCAGAGTTGTGAGATAGCTCAATGTCCTGCAGTACCAACCTGGAGAGCAGCGAGTCAGTAAGTCTGCACATTACCGCCCCTACCGAGGTTCTTCGCCACGTAAGTGGCTTATCCGCTTCTATCCCCTGCCCAAGGGGGGAACTTCGCTCTGAACTTGTTAATCTTATCTTATTCTGGATAGTGTCGCTTGCTACTTCGAGAATATGGCGTATATACGTATCCAAGTGTCTTTACTGACCATCATAATTCACAAATGCAACTATTCTTCTGGTTCCCTCTCTCACTTTCTCATTATGTCTCATTCTCTAACATTCTTCCTTTTCCTCCATCCTATTCTCTGTCTCCTCTTATTTTCCTCCAGTCTCTTACTCCCCCATATGTACAACTTGCAGCAAGTAACGTTCTCTAAATCGGCAATAAAACCTGTGCTATTAATGTGAGTTAAAAACAATACAAAATGGTTTAACAGTAAAATGTCCTCTAGCATTTCCTTATGCTTGTAAAGTATTCGAAACTATACTGTTTTTGTGGTAATTGGCTTACATAACGATTGAAAAATTAATAGGTATAACTTCTTAAATATTCATTCTAGCGAGATATTGGAAATAACAAAACGTGCCTTTAAAACTAACAATTTTTATTTTAAATAACTTATTTGTGTAATAAGACTATTTGAGATAGTTTGAATTGGCCAATACTACTCCATTCTTTTCAAGTCCTGTCGATTTTCAGTTGTTTCTGGTGATGTCGTGGAAAGAGTTTTATACTAGTTTACATGATGACAGTAGGTTTTGAACATTATGTTTTATTTCAATGCATATACGCTAAACGTTAGTGGCAACACTCGCCAGTTTTGGCTACTTCCAAATTTTGGTGAAGCGAAACTAGTTCTAGCGCTTGATTCTGAGATTATGTCGTGCTTGCGATTTGCAAATTGAAGTGGTGAAGCAAAGAGTTGATCCAATGCCTGGATTTATATACAACGCTGATGTTCTTGTGGGAATTTAATGATATAAACTTTAAAAATAAAGCAAAACGTGCTGCTGCGTTTCTGTTAATTAAAAAAAACGTTCACTTCAATAACATATATAAGTTCCATTTTAGAAACCCTTATTCTTTCACAATTCTTTACATTCTTTAGGGCTTCAATACATTAAATAAAATTAAAATAATTACATACTTGCTTCCTGCTCTCACATTTACCGATATATTTGAAATCTAAAACACTAATAAATCTATATTTCGGATGATCAACCTTTACCCGGTGAATAACTACTAAAGGGAATTTTGAATAGGTTAAGCCAAAAAGGAATTTAGAAATACCGTCCGGAATGCCTTCTGTCTAAACGTTATCCTGCTGTTTCCCTCGTGACCTCTCTCGCCGTCGAAGAAAGACTGATCAGCCTTGTGTACTGCACGTTGAGGAGAGCTGCAACTAATCCGGTGCCTGCGCAGTCGACGACCACAATCGCTTGATGTACTACACTAGTCAAATTAACTGCGCGCTTCTTCTTGTTGTTGTCGTCTCCTTGACAAGCCACTACCATAGTCGTTTCACTTCTGTTCCCGTAGATGCCAACATTCTTTTAGTGGAACCGGTAGTCGCCTAGAGTAGGTTTCTCCGGGGAGGGTCAATTTGGCACAAGATGCATTGACAACAGAGCTTTAATCGCAAATTCTTTCCACAAGAAGGGCCTACGCAAATGAAATACGAAGATCGAAAAGAGTAAGAAGACTGCTGGTGCACGGACCTCAGGAACAAATTTTGAAATTATGCTTTTCGGGAGCCGGTACAAAAACTGTAGTGATGAATATAACTCGCTATTTGCAAGATATCTGAAGGAAAACTTTAATTTCAGTTCTGGTGATAATACTTCACCTATTACAGTATATTGCTTCCTTATTTCATTTGTAACTTTCCCAAGCAAAAATTAAACTGCTCCGAAATAATCTTCAAATGATTGTAATAACTTTTTGGATCCTCTACAATTTCCTTCAACGAAGTTGCAGAGCACCCTATAAATGACATCTGAAACCAAGTTCTAGTCTATTCGTCTCTTTCGCCTTCTCTACCTTTTTAAGGCCAGTAGCAGCATATCTGCTACTAATTTAGTTGCCACTATCACAATCCGCTTTTACAAACTACATTCTGCAGAAATATCTTAAGAATCTATAAAAATATAGTAAACACAAGTGTCACCATGTAAACACCATCTTGTGCAAATGGTTTCCCGAAAATTATTTCACGAAAATAGTTGGAAATCTAGTGTCGTCATGTAACTAGGTTTATGGAATTTTAAGACCAGCATATAGCGTCCAGTTCTTAAACATTTGACTGCCACTGTCCTCTTTGTATCCATAACGAAATGTGTAATGCAGCTATTTCCGGAACGTTTATATCCGCTTTTTTTTAAGTATATGGGGGGATAAACTTTTGTAAGAGTGTTTGTATACCCACTAATACGATGTAGATGTAGAGAAAATCATGTGAATGTAACACATCAGAATTTTTACTTCCTCTACCACGTACCTAGTATAGAGAGGGTATTACATTCCAGCAAAAATTCAATACCGAGATTTCATCGCAAATATGTTTTGTGACCCCTTGAATTAAACATAAGCATTTTATAGAATATAGTCCGTCCGTGCGTGCGTGTGTGTAAACAGCATAACTAAAAATCAAAACGTGGCATAAATACTAATGTTGGTATTTAGAATAAGTACCTTCAGAAGATGCGAAACGGCGATTTTCAAGAAAATTCCCCATCCGAAACTAGCATTACATGGATTGAAATTTTCTATTTCCTAAATAATAACTAACGATTTTGATTAAAATACCATATAGATAAATATATTTACATGCCAAATATAAGGCATATATTAAGGCCTCTTCATTCGGAAGGAATTTTGTATAATCTTGTATAACTGGTAAACGTTAAGGGATAGACGAAAACGTGCTGCACAAAAAATGTGGATCTGTTTAAAACACACATTCTATTTTAAAAGTAACATTTTTATGGCATTAGCCATTTCCGAAATGTCCGTTATTAATTGTTCCATTGTTCTACAGATTGTTATTATTTATATGTCCTATTGATTTTCGGTTTTTCTTGTGATTGCATGGAAACATTATGAAATTTTATGATTAAGGTTAATTTTAATTGAGCCTAAAATGTCCATCCCAACGTCCTCTAAATAAAACGTGACTAATCACATTTACTTTTCCCCGTAATATGAAACAACTTCTTTTCAAGACATTTCTTTCTACAACGTTTAATTTTGGAGATATTGTACAATCTCAACTGATGGTCCCCCGTAATGGCGTTCAGATCTTAAATATTTGTTCATCGCCGTTCCACGTGTACCCTAACGAAAAGTGTTATATAGCTATTTCTGCAACTGTTTATCTCGATTAAAATGAAGCAGACAAAGCAATAAACTTTTGTAAGTGTATTTGCATACCCGCTAATAAACGATAGATGGTGGAGAAGGTTACGTGAATATAACACATCAAATGTTTTTCCTCGTAATCATGCAAAGGGAACGGAGTTTCAAAGTCATTATATAGCGATACGTTGTTAAAGGATTTGACTCTAGCATAAGCCAACGGTATTCCATTATTCACCTCGTAAGCACAAGGAAATATGTAACAAAACCATTATGCAAATGTTGTTTTTCAATTAGCCAGGAATGGATATAAAAAGAAGCTTTTGGAAAAATAGCTTGTTGAAGGGCTAGTAGAGAAAGTCACGTGAATATAACACATTTTTACTTTCTCTACTACGTATAGCAACTAGGTGTAGTATTGTATTCCACCCAAAAATTCGAAACCGATATTTAACAGGAAATACATGTTTTGAGACCTCCTGAATCCAAAAAAAAGCATTTGAGAAAATATGTCCCTCTGTGTGTCTGTGAACAGTATAACTCAGAAACGAACATTCGGATAAACACCAAACTTGGAATTTATATTCAGTATCTTCCAGAGATGCGACACGAAGGTTATAAAGAAAATCCCCTTACCCCAGATTATCCTTTACATGGAACATTTTTCGAAAATTTTAATTTTCTCAGAAATGGCTCTAACAATTTTGATTAAAATATTATATGTGTAATATATTTTCATGACTAAATAAAATGTATATCTTGAATTTTCTGGGAATGTCGCCAAAACGACTTGTGAACGACTTTTGCATAAGTGGTAAACCGTAAGAGATAGACAAAATTTTACTACACAAAAAATGCAGATCGCGTTAAAATACACAATTTATGTCATATACATTTTTTTTGTTGAGTGAACTATTTTCGAGATATTGCTTGTTATTCCCTTAACTTTTTCAATACCCACTTATTTTCTCAAATGGGAATTCGTTATTCATGTTTTTGTCTTGGATATGCAAAGAGTATTAATCTGTGGCAAAGAGAATGGTGCTGCACATAGCAACCAGCTATTAAGAGATACGTCTATCCTTAAAGGCTACTGTATATTGTCCTTGCAAATACAAAACAAGGGGAACATAGTAGGCCTTAAGCGATAGTCAAATATTTTTACAACTGGTTGGTCGCTATGTGTAAAATGTAATTCTCTTTGCATGTCAAAAGATAGTTTCTGCAAATGTTTATCTCGATTAATATGAAATAGATGGAGAATAAGAATTGGTAAAAATAGTTTGTACAAGAGTTGATTTTTACATTATTAAACTAGGAAAGACTAACTATATCAAGCTACTTCTTCATCTCATTCTTTTCATCTAACCACTTGTGGAAAGGGTGTTTGGGCTATTCTACCTTGAATTGAATTTAGTAGAAACCAAAGGAGCACATCCTATTTGCTTTCAATTGCCTTCAGTTTCCGGCTCAACGTTTTCCGCAATGATAACAACTCCTTAAAGTTTTCCTAATACGAGGAGAAAGTAATCGATGGTAATGAACTTTTATCACTGGACTTAATCGATGTGGCATTTATGGGGAAATAAAGTAGGTCATGGAACAGGCATTCATATACCATGTTTTAAAGATTGGTGCTGTCCAGACATTTTGTTGTTTCAAACAGATGTTAACGAGCAACTAAGTATAGGTTACTGTGAACATATGCAACGTTCAGGGAGTTTAATGGCCCTTTTCCACCAATGTTAAATGCTCTAACTTCATGATGAATTTTCTAACCTATTAAGACAGCAGACTGAGCCCCTTTTTGCTTTGTCTACTACTTATAGTAGGTAGGGAAAGTATTGCATTCCACACAAAAATTTGATACCGAGATTTAACCGGTAATAAATGCTTTGAGACACGCTGAATTCAAATAAAACATTTTGGGAACATGTCCATGCGCGGTGTTGTGTGTCTGTCTGTGAACAGCATAACTAGAAAACTAAAAGTCGGATAAACACCAAACTTGGTATTTAGGTTCAATATCTTTCAAAGATGCGACACGAAGATTTCCATTAAAGTCCTCGCACCCCAGACCACCCTTTACATGGAGCATTTTTCGAAAGTTTTGATTTTCTCAAAAATGGCTCCAATGATTTTGATTAAAATATCACATGTTTAAGATATTTTCATGGCAAATGAAATGTGTGTGTTGAATTTTCTAGCAATGTCCCCAAAAGTTCTTTTCATTCTGAATGGCTTTTACATAACTGTTAAACCGTAAGAGATAGACAAAATTTTACTATACAAAAAATCTAATGTGTAACACTCACATGACTTTCTCTACTCTTTTACAAACTATTTTTACAAAGGCTTATTCTCCATATGCATCATGTCATGCGAGATATTAATCTTATTGCTAATTTTCTTGTAGATATAAGGGAATTGCTAGGCTTTACGCTATAGTCAAATATTAAGAGCTGGTTGCTATGTAGAGTATTCAATTCTCTTTGCATTACCAGGACAAAAATATGAATACGGAATTCGAGATAAAGTATAACTATTGGAAAATTTAAGGGAATAACAAGTAATATCTGCAAAATGGTTCGCTAAACAAAAAAAATGTATATCACATAAATTGTGTATTTAAACGCGATATACATTTGTTGTGTAGTAAAATTTTGTCTATCTCTTATGGTTTACCAGTTATGCAAAAGTCGTTCACAACGAAGAATACTTTTGGAGACATTCCTAGAAAATTCGAGATATACATTTCATTTGTAATCAAAATATCTTAAACATAAGCTATTTTAATCAAAATCGTTAGAGCCATTTTAGAGAAAATTAAAATTTTCGAAAAATGTTCCATTTAAGGGTAATCTGGGGTGTGAGATTTTCTTGAAGGCCTTTGTGTCGCATCACTGGAAGATACTGAACCTAAATACCAAGTTTGGTGTTTATCCGACTGTTCATTTCTGAGTTATGCTGTTCACAGACACACACCCGGACATGTTTCCAAAAATGCTTTTTTTGGATCCAGAGGGTCTCAAAACATGTATTTTCGGTGAGACCTCGGTATCGAATTTTTGGATGGAATATAATACTTCCCCTACTTACTATACGTAAATGAGAAAGTAAAAACCTAAGATGTCGTTAAAGGATACACTTTATGTCACAACCATATTTTTTGTCCAGTGAATGTTTCCGAGATATTCCTTGTTATTGTTCGAATTTTCCAATACTTATAGGTTTTATCAAATGGGAATTCGTTATTAGTGTTTTTTATGTCCTTGGACATACAAAGAGAATGAAATGCTCCCATAGCTCTTAAAATATTTGACTATCGCTTAAGAGCTTACCAAATTCCCCTTGCAACTACAAGAAAATTAGCAATCGGTAGCTTCTGCAAATGTTTATTTCGATTAACATGAAGTAGATGGACAATAAACGTTTGTAAAAATATTTTGTGCAAGAATATAAATTTTTTTGAAAAATTTAACAACAATTACTTTTTTTAAGTATAAGCCAGCAACATACTAACACCAAAATAGATCAATACTAGCACTGAAGATGTGTTTTTATCATAACAAAATTACATTTATTTAACTTGAATAGTTACTGAGAAAATGGTTCATTAATCTAAAAATCTCGCTAAAAAAATTGTTCAAAGTAAAAACTGAGAAAAAATCGCACATATAACTATAAAGATAATACAACAAATGTTTAGAGGAAATGAAGCTTAACACTTAGAAGTGGTACAAGTGTTTAGTTGAAAACCTCCCGTAAAAGATTAGCTCAAATGTAGTATGAGAGTTGAGAGTCCTCGTGAAGTGGTTCAGAATTCAGGTTAAAAATGGCAGACTAGTACCATTTTAAACATATATTGAATACCAAAATATGGGCTTAAAATTATAAAATTAATTAAAGTGGAAATTCCAAATTATCAGACTACACAAAGTCTTTGACGTATTACATTGATTCTGCTTTAATTTTGTAATCTTATTAATTATAATATCTTTTTAATTTCTCTACTACTTATAGTAAGTAGAGGAAGTATTGTATTCCACCCAAAAATTCGTAACCGAGATTTCACCGGAAATACATGTTTTGAGACCCACTGAATCAAGAAATATCATTTTGGGAATCATGTCCGTGTGTGTGTGTGTGTGTGTGTGTGTGTCTGTGTCTGTGTGTCTGTATGTTTGTCTGTGAACAGCATAACTCAGAAGCGAACAGTCGGATAAACACCAAACTTGGTATTTAGGTTCAGTATCTTCCAGTGATGCGACACGAAGGTTTTCAAGAAAATCTCACACCCCAGATTGCCCTTAAATGGAACATTTTTCGAAAATTTTAATTTTCTCAAAAATGACTAGCGATTTTGATTAAAATAGCTTATGTTTAAGATATTTTCATTACAAACGAAATGTATATCTCGAATTTTCTAGGAATGTCTGCAAAAGTATTCTTCATTGTGAACGACTTTTGCATAACTGGTAAACAATAAGAGATGGATAAACTTTTACTACAGAAAAAATGTAGATGGCGTTAAGATACACAATTTATGTCATATACGTTTTTTGTTTTTGTTGAGTGAACAATTTTCAAGATATTGCTTGATATTCCCTTAAATTTTCCAATCCTTATATTTTTTTCTCAAAGGGGAATTCGTTATTCATTTTTTTTGTCGTGGTAATGCAAAGAGAATGGAATGCTCCACATAGGCAACTAGCACTTAAAATATTTGACTATCGCTTAAAGCCTGAAGTAAGAATATTTTTTTGTAGTTGGAAGATGCTTCATGTTTATCTACCCCACGTTGGGCGCCAATTTGAAGTAGAATATTTGTTGGTAGTTGGAAGATGCTTCATGTTTATCTGCACCACGTATGGGAGCCAATTTGTCGCGGTCACTTCGTGCTATCTTATAGCTGAGCGACTGTTATTGTTTTATTATTTTGCATTTTGAGTTCGTTGTTCTCCGGCTGGCTATTATTTCTCTGTCGAGCAAATCTCTTGAACAGGGTGTGTAAACGGAAAGGATCTGTTACTGAAAGATAACACCTATAAAAGAATTTGTTCTTACACTTTTATTACCGTCACAATTAATTAATTTCACATATTGACTCTTGATACACGCCAGACTGAAACTGTTATATTTTCTAATGTCACTTATTTACTGCACGTTATTAATTCGCGTATTTCACATTTATAACTAACTTTACAACGCGAGAGATTTTGTAGAATTGCGCGACGTATAACGCGTGAACGATTCTCTTAAACTGTGCGACGTATAACCTTTGTATGATTCTGTTGGACTGAGCGACGTATAACCTTTGTACGATTCTGTTGGACTGAGCGACGTTTACCTCGTGAATTATTCTGTCAAACTGCGCGTTACTCGTCTCTGGCACGGAATTTATACTCCCTCGCCCCAATATGCCTAAACATTATAACCGAGCTGCTATTGGTTAATAAAATGCGCCAACATTAAAGTCTATTTTTATATCCAATCAAAATTACGAACACATATGCTCAAGGGAAAATATTCCCTCCATTTCTACAGAAAAGCGCGCCAATCTGACGTCATTTGCTTTCTCTAATAATTGATAAACAATTCACCCCCTCGCTCATTGTTGCTCGCTCTTATTGTCAGTTTCAGTGAGGCCGTGTAAACTTATTTCCTAACAATGCTTATAATTAACAAACATCTCAAATCAATGTAATACAATAATGCTTATTTACACTACAATCACTCTGACATTTACATTGTTGTGATATAAAATACTGCCGCAAGCCTAGCTATTCCCCTTGCATCTCCAAGAAAATTGGCAATAATATTCACATCTCGATATCTCGATCAACATGAAGCATATGGAGAATAAGCGTTTGTAAAAATAGTTTGTACAAGAGTAGAAAAAGTCATGTGAGTTTAACACATGAGATGTTTCTGGTATAAATGTACCTGTTTTCAGAAACTATTGAAAATAGAATAAGTCCTGTGACGCTACAACCAGTAGAGCCTGGGCCTGCTAACGTAGCTGCCGGCCTTGCGCCCACTTATCCATGCCAGAGGTGGGCAATTATCCAACCCTCATCCGAAAAGTTGGCTCACGAGACCAGGATCGCTGCCTATCGCAGTTCCGTACTTTCCTCATTCTGCTGAGTCGGAACCAAGATGGAAAGGGACAATATAATTATTATTTAATAATTATAGGTTGGATAAGTTTATGTAGCTCAAATAATTTCTGAATTTGGTATTATTAATGCTGTGTATATAATTGGTATGCAGTGGTACAAATAGCTCTACACGCGATCCTACACCTCCATGGATCGTATTTGTAACGTTCTTGCAAGGCCGATTTAGCAGTAGTCGATGCATACAAGTCACAATTACTCAAAAATACTAGGAAAGTAATATGCCGGATCCTTTATAGAATGCATTGGAAATAAAGCATTCCCCCAGAGTAATGAATGTTTTGTACTACCAAAGCTTAAAGGAATTGAACAAGGATTTAAAGCAACTTTAAATAAAAGTAACAATCCATACGGCCCCAAAGCTACGGAATATATTAGCACTCAAATGTAGAAACAAAAATATGTTATAATTGAAGCAGGTTGCATTTGTATTTTTCCTTCTCACACAACATTTACCACTTTGAAATGAAATTTAACACGCGATAATATGATATAAACTCGCTTACATGAGATATTAAATGCCGTTCCACACACTATAAGAACCTAGAATTTTACTTACGCTAAAAGTACATGATATGTATAATTTAGACAAGGCCGAATGTTGTGGAGACGGCCGCTCCCAGACACGAAGGTCAATAAAAGTCCTTCTTCGTTGGTCGTCGAGAGCTAACTGTCGCACTCTTTTTCTCTTGATCCATCGCTCGGGATACGTACTGGGAAGGTCAGGTAATGATGACGTGGGGCCAACATAAGCGCTACCTATACTGGCGGAGAGGCCTGGCGAGCGCTGTAGAAACCTGGTGCATCCGAGTTCTGGTGTGAGGCAGGCTGCCGGCGTAGTAATAAGCAGGGGCCAAATATTGTAGTCCTTGATTGCAGGTAGATATAAAAACTACGACCAACTCTGCAAAGCAGCCACTGGGTAAAAGAAGAGCCACAATTGGCTCAGATTGAACCCGAGATTATTCCACATCCGGGAACTAGAGCTCCACGCTCTAGTCCACAGCGCCACGGTGCAGCATACTACTGAAGAAAGCTAAATTAATTTTAGGATGATAATTACAACCTTTATGCTTTGCGAATCTAATTCGGTGTTAATAACGTAGATATTTCTTAAACAACTTACTGATAAATATTAATCAAAGTTTGGTATAATGAAATAAATAGTCCCATCTTCCTTAATAAACAAAATATAGTATTCTAGTAGATCAGTGAACTCTTTCTTGAGTTAGTCTGTTCAAAGACACACACATGCACGTGCATGTTTCCAAAAATGGTTTATTTGGAATCAGAGGACCTCAAAACATGTATTTTGGGTAAAATCTAAATCTAAAGTTTTTGAGTGGAATGCAATACCTTCTCTACTGGCTATGTACGTGGCAGAGAAACTAAAAATAGTTGATATTTGTATTATATTGTAGATGCATATGCCAGCAAACAAGTGCTTTCCTACCAGATATTTATTTACTTTAAAAAGTATCTAAGAAATAAAATATACAAATCTATCGTAATTATTTTAAAGTTTCGACTAAGGAGTTAATACATAGTTGTTTGACTGTATTATGATTTTAAACAATAAACAAATAACATGATTAACTAAACGAGCTTATAAGGTTGCTCAGTCCAAAGTCTGTGCTAAGCGGGAGGGAACATTTTGTTTTGGTAGAAATTTACAAATCAATATTCTTAAAAACCGGAAATGTGTAGGAATTCGCGGAATCCTCAGATAGCGACCACTGGGAGCTATGGATTCTAATCTACTTCGTCCTACTTCATAGCCTGTCCTCACCTTCTGAAGTACAGCATCCACGTGCATCTGATGAGAGAAGACGTCTCAGATCTGTCTGCAGTTCGATGATAATTCGAAAGGATCCCTCTGAGTGTAGAATGGCAGGTTTCGCTAAATTTTCATTCCAGATGAACGCATTTCCCGCAAGGCAAGGAGGAGATGCCTCTTTTTGAGAGGCTCGGGGAAAATTGCAGGCTTGAAAAAGTTGAGAGTAGTGAAGGAGAAGAGGAGGTGAAAGCGTTCCATTTCCAATTCTTACGCTTTTAATCTTAGGAGACGGCAGCACACGGGAAATGCCTTCCCTACATGTATGAAAAAACATGCATATGGAAATACGTTCATTCAGTGCCGTAGGGAATTTGCTCTTCCATTGCGTTTTCTTTCTTCAGTATCATCACCATGATCGACCGAGAGTGAAAATGTGTTTACTTCCCAACTGGAGATCCCAGTTTGAATCTGCTTCGCGAAAACTTTCTTGAGTCGGAATGAAAATCTCAGCCATGAACGTGGGCATTTGGGAAAGAAATCTGATCTCAAGGGATGTAACACATTCAGAGATATGTTTTCTGTCTGTCTGTATTACCTGGTTTGACTTCCTGTTGACATATTCTGTGTATTACCGTCTCTACTACGTAAGTTAAGTAGGGGAAAATGTTGCATTCAACCAAAAATTCGACACCGAGATTTCAGTGGAAATGCATACTTTTAGGTACCCAGAATGCAAGTAAAGCATTTTCTCAAAAATGGCTCTAACAATTTTGATTAAAATATCATATGTTTAAGATATTTTCATAACAAATGAAGTGTATATCTCGAATTTTCGGGAAATGTCTCCAAAAGTATTCTTCATTGTGAACGACTTTTGCATTACTGGTAAACCAGTAATGCAAAAAATGTAGAACGCGTTAAAATACACAATTTATGTCATATACATTTTTTTTGTTGAGTGCACCATTTTCGAGATATTGCTTATTATTCCCTTAAACTTTCCAATAATTTTTCTCAAATGGGAATTCGTTATTCATTTTTTTATGTCCTGGACATACAAAGAGAATGGAATGCGCCACATAGCAACCAGCTCTTAAAATATTTGACTATCGCTTAAATACTACCATATTCCCCTTGCACCTACAAAAAAATTAGCAATAAGAATATCATCTCGATTAACATGAAGCATATGGAGAATAAGCGTTTGTAAAAATAGTTTGTACAAGAGTGGAAAAAGTCGTGTGAGTGTAACACATCACATTTTTAGAAACAGGTCCATTTGTGTGCGTGTCTGTGAACAGCATAGCTCAAAAACAAAAAGTCCGAAAAATACTAAACTTGGTATTCCTTTTTGTTGACTGTGCTTTATTTCAGTCTCACTACTTCCTTTGATGTCATTGTACCTAAATGTTTAAGTTTCACAGCATTTGATGGTAGTTCCATCTTTCAATGCTGTCACTTCCTACACCTCCAACTACCGCATATTCAGTCTTGGATAAATTTATTTGTAAGCCCTACGTATTTCTGTATCCTTTTGTATTTTATAAGCATACAGCTTATGTCACTTTCATCTTCAGAGAAAATCATTTTTACCATCTGCAAAACTTAATAGAATACGTCATCATTTATCTCTACCCTCTGGGTGCACATTTGCTACTCCACTTTTTTAGAACAGACAAGTTCCGAAGTGAAAAGTGAACAGTTCCAATGCAGTTCAGTTGTGGGTTCTGATTCTACGAATCAGTTGTGTTGTGTTCGGAGTGTGTGTGCCAAAAGTGACTCAAGTGCTACGCGAATGTCTATTATCGTTTGTTCTGCTCTTAGAATCAGACTTGATATAAATACATGACGTTACTAACTAGCCCACGATACGCGAGAAACAGAAGCACACGACAAAATATAGTACCTTAAATATTGCGATATTATCTGCAACCTTTTAAGAAGCGTCTTAATGAAACATGGTTCGAAACTTTGATTCATATAAAATAGTAAATAATATGAATAGTGAAACTAAATAAGCTTGAAGTAGTTTGTTCCTTCGCGTATGTAAAGTCAATCTGAGTAGGAGTTGTATTGTAGTTCAACTGTTGGGGAGCCGAACTTGTAGTAGTTGCAACCGCACGTATAGTAAACAGTTTCCGGTAGCCTTCGCCCCAAATGTACTTTCAGGTGGCCTTTGCCCCAAGTTTAAAAAAATATTAACTGTGTAATTTAACTGTTTCTTTAAATATTATATATTTATGTTTGCCTCGGCTGCGTCAGTATTATTGTTAGGGACACGTTTCTCTCAGCAGGGTTGTGGTGCGACTGAAGAATGTAGGCTTATACAGATTTTAATTTTACTTCACTCCCTTAATACGAATTAAACAACACTTCACTGATATAGAGCTGAGAGATTATTTTATGAATTACTTACACCTTTTAACACGTAAACTATTTTTGTCACACACGAATACGTATTATACTTGTCTAGGACATGTCTCGCGTCCGGTTAGGAACACTGTTTGCAGGCAACCGAATAGATTTCAACCGCCTAAACTTGTAAATTTCTGTATTTCAAGTCTCTGATTGGCTATTCCTAATCCAATAGGTTACCTTCATTTAACTAAAGCTTTTTCTGGTTGTTGATTGACTACTTTTTTACGAGCTGTCACTAAAATTACATTGTTGCTTCCAAGAATCACTAGTAACATTTAAACTATTAAACTCATTATTGTCTCAAGGTTATCTCATTGTTACCTCATTGTTAGCAACTTTTGTTCTATTTCTCACAGCTCCTACATTATTAAATTACATAACATATTCACATAACATTATTACACATGAATACAATAATATAAACATATACAATGACTGTTACATACATTTTATATATATTGCTGCATACACATATTGCTTTAAGGCGGGTTGTTATTGAATATATATATATATATATGTATATATATATGTATATATATATATAATTAACTGAAATCATTTAAGTGTTAAAAATACTACCGCATGCTGTAGTTTCAGTTTAGTTCTGTGTGGTGTATTTCACCCCTTTTCTACATCCGTACGATAACGGCGAGCAGTCAGCAGGGTGATAAAGGTGGCAGCTTCTACAAAAGTGCTATTGGTTTTTGAGTGACAATTAAGTTGAAATAGTGAAACATTCTAGAGAAGAAGTTAGAAGCTGCAGGAGACGAACCGCATTGAATGCTTTTAACAAAGTAATGCAAAAGAATACTATTGTTTAATACTATTGTAAATACTACTGTTAAACTGGGGATTGTAAGGGGTTTTCTGAGTGTAGTGTTGCATGTGAAAAAGAGAAAATTGTGAACACCAAGGAAGAAAAGAAACAGATCTAATAGAAGTTGAAAAAGAAGAAGACGACTTTACCAAAAGTTCTGCTTTTAGTTCTGTCCTGTGCGCGAGTTTAATAACGAACCGCTAACCTGGAACATAGTATTAAATTCTGCCAGCAAATTGTTACAGAAATGACAGGAAGAAATCAACACGCCTTCTCTTGACAAACCGCATTTGTTATCTCTTCTAGGGTGCATCATGACTTCATTTTACTGGGTGGTGGTGTCACCTTATAGGTGCTATCACGCCTTGTGCTGTGTATCGCACCAATAAGCATACCTATGCTAGTTCTGTCAACTCATTGGCAAATTACGAACAGGTATAGGTGAGAAGTAGCGACCTATCTCAACTAGAAAGGAGAGATAACTTGTGTCTCATTTTAATACAGTGAAGACCGATTTTGTCGAACTTTCGGGAGGTTAATAATTGCGAATATGCAGCAAACATGTTTGGAAATGCTCTTGAATATGATCAGTTCTCTAGATGTTAGCATTTTAGTCCTCAGACATCAGTTATAGCTCCTCATATAAATTAGCGTTTCCTAGCTATTTACATGATTTTAAACGGGTAATCCATAGCCACCATTCTCTTTCAACCCCTACGGGTGAAGGAGGCACCAGTGCATATCTTAAGTCACGCTCTATTAACTCCCTTGCAGACGATCAGAAATAGGCCGGAGTTTACTTTTTGTGGGATCTGTACCTAGAAATAAGATTTAGGTTTGTGAAGAAAAATGCAATGAATATAAATTAGTGACAGAGAGAATATCGTTTGATGGAGACCCAGATTTTACATGTCTTCCCGATATTGTTGCAGCTACAGATTAACTGAGTTTTATTTTTATTATGCTAAGTTTAATGTGAATTCACCTTTTATTTTGCTGTTTATTATTATTATTATTATTATTATTATTATTATTATTGGTGGTGGTGGTATTATTCAATACTGTACTTTTACATTATAATCACAAGACATGTGCACACGTTGTATTTGTTTGTGATTGTTCCTCAAAGCTGAAACTAACACGGGGCTAACCTGAAGGGACACAAAATGTTTTGTTTATATCAAGTCTGGTTCTAAGTTTGGATCGACTAAATATCGATACCAAACGTTTAGGTGGAATAGGATACTTGTTTTCCTTACCACAGGTAAACGTTACAGAAAGTGTAAAGTGATTACATAACTAGTCATGAACTCGGATGTTACAATTTTCTAGTATTTTTACTTTCTCTAGCACCTACCTAGTAGATAGAGAAAGTATTACATTACACTAAAGAATTCTATACCGAAATTTTACCGTAAATACATGTTTTGAGACCCCCTGAATCCAGAAAAGATTTTTACTTTCTCTACTACGTATAGTAAGTAGAAGTATTATATTCCACCCAAAAATTCGATACCGAGATTTCACCGGAAATATATGTTTTGAGATCCCCTGAATCCAAAAAAAGCATTTTTGGAAACATGTCCGTGTGTGTGTCTGTCTATGAACAGCATAACCCAGAAACGAACAGTCGGATAAACACCAAACTTTTTATTTAGGGTCAGTATCTTCCAGAGATGCGACACGAAGGTTTTCAAGAAAATCCCCCCACCCCAGATTACCCTTCACATGGAACTTTATCGAAAATTTTAATTTTCTCAAAAATGGCTGTAACGATTTTGATTAAAATATCATATGTTTAAGATATTTTCATGACAAATGAAATGTATATCTCGAATTTTCTGGGAATGTCACCAAAAGTATTCTTCAGTGTGAACGACTTTTGCATAACTGGTAAGCTCTAAAAGATAGACAAAAATTTACTACACAAAAAATGTAGATCGCTTTGAAATACTCAATTTATATCATTTGCATTTTTGTTGTTGAGTGAACCATTTTCGAGATATTGCTTGTTTTTCCATTACATTTCCAATACTTTTTCTGAAATGAGAATTCGTTATTCATTTTTTATGCCCTAGACATACAAAGAGAATGGAATGCTCCACATAGCAACCATCTCTTAAAATATTTGACTATCGCTTAAAGCCTACCAATTCCTCTTGCATCTACAAGGATAATTAGCAATAAGATTAACATCTCGATATCTCGACTAAAATGAAGTATATGGAGAATTAGCGTTTGTAAAAATAGTTTGTACAAGAGTAGAGAAAGTCATGTGAGTGTAACACATCAGAGTTTTAAAAAAAGCCTCTTGCGTGTCTGTGAACAGTATAACTCGAAAACGAAATAGGGATAAACACCTAACCTCACATTTAGATTCAGTAGCTTTCAAAGATGGACACGAAGATTTGCAAGAAAGTTCCCCCACCCAAACTACCCTTGAAACGTTTTCAAAAATTTTGATTTCCTAAAAAACTGTACTAACGATTTTAATTAAACTATCATATATTCAAGATACTTACATGACAAATAAAATGTACATCTTGAATTTTCTGGGAATAGCTTGTGACGTCCTCTATATTCAGAAGGAATTTTGTATAATCTTGTTTAACTGTAAGCGATAGACGAAAACGTACTACACAAAATATATAGATCTCTTTGTAACACACACTTTATTTCAAATGACATCAGCCATTTCCGAGATATTCATTAGTTATGGTTAGAATTGTTCATTATTTGGCACTTCTTCAAGTCCTGTCAGCATTCAGCTGTTTCTCGGATTACATGGAAACAGTATGGAATTACAAGACTAGCATTCAGACCAGTTCTTAAACATGTGACCATCGCTGTTCCCTGCATACTCTAACGAAATGTGTACATAGCTATTTCAGCAAACGTTTTTATCGATTGAAATTAAGTAGTTAGAAAAATAAACTACATAGAATAATTTGTGTACCCACTAATAAACCATAGAGGGTGGAAAAAGTTATATGAATGTAATACATTAGATTCTTTTCTTGATCATTGATATATCATTTTCAGGTTTCTGCTCTTCTATAACGATTAACGTTCAATAGTGGCTCTGAATTATCTGTTAAACTAATACAGTTGAATATATAATTATCCTCCAGGTAGCCTTGCTCAAAGGAGTTAATACCCATTGCAGTGGCAACGTGGCTTAGGAAGGGCCACTGTATATAACCCATGCATTGTTCATAGGCGGACTTAGTTACTTGAGTATTTGCTCCGCTTTGATCCCAGAGGGATGGCTGCCCAAGCGTTTCCAGGTGTATTTACCTGCAGCAACGTGCTAATTATTCATTAATATCCGTTTCCTATACGAGCTGGCTCGCTCTGTGTGTTTTGTACCGGCCGCCGATATTTGTAAAGCCTCTTCCCAGAGTGCGCTAATTACCTCAAGGGATTAGGCGTCTTTCCTCGCCTGCTCTTACGTGTGTAAAGGCAAAGCAGTTTCTGAAGCAACCGCAGCGCGGCGGTGTCGCCACCGGTAAATGCTCTTCCTGTTGCCGGTTGAGGGAATGTCATTGGCTCCGTATAGGCTGCGCACTACTGAAGTATGAGAAAATAATGAACCTAACTACCAAGGTTGGTGATTATGAGAATTGCATAAATTCTTACATTGGAATAAACCAAGTGAATTAAATTAACAATTTCAGTGAGTTTGGCTTATTGATACTGAAATATATAAACTTCAGGCATCTTCACCAACTTCAAAATCTGAAAGAAATATTATTATATAAAGTTTTCCACTTGTTTATCCGACCTTTTGTTCCTTAAGCTATACTGTTCAGTCTCACACTCCAAAATTAAAAAAAAGGCTTTTGTGTTCAGGGGACCTCAAAGCGTGTATTTTAAGTGAAATCTTGATATACAGGTTGTCACAGATAAAACTGGCTCGTCTCCCGTTTGAATGAAAATGTAATATTTTTGTTGTGTATTAATATACATTTCTGTTAAAATCGGCAATTTTATGCAATATCGACAGTTCCCATTCTTCTGTCAGCATTTCAATTTATTTCATCAGTTCTGAATACGCGATGCTGTTTCCATACTGGAAAATGTCTTTCTTGATACAAGAAAGAATTCAAATTGTGGAAGCATATGCGAAAACATGTTCGATTAAAAACGAGTCCATGATATTTTCCCTGCGGAACGAACAGTTAGCCAACATTTATGGCCACCACGTTCCCCGGATCTAACAAGGTGTGATTTTTTCCTGTGGGGATATTTGAAGAGCAAGGTCTATGAATCAAGTCCACACATAATACAGGAACTGAAATACAACATCAGCCGTAAAGTTGCTGCCTTTGATATTGGAAGTTTACGCCGGATGTATCTGAATATGGTGCACAGCTTTGTATTGATCAGGCAGAGGGGTTTTAGTAAGTAAACAGAGAAATCTGTTACACCCCAGAGTATAGGTGACATTAGGTATTGTGATCGACACTCCTCCCCAACCCACCAGGCGGTTTCGTTGCGACTGGCCCATTTATTCGTTTCATGTATAGACCATATGCAATATGTCTAAAGTAAAGAATAGTTCATGCACATCACAATAAGCATAGTTTGTAGTGGAATTTCCCACGGAAAACTTCGACACAAATGACAAAACCATCGGATCTAACATTAGAGCTCAAAGCACGCTTAAAATTCATGTCAAGCAACGTGAAACAGAAGGGAATGTGACATTAGAAAGGAACAGTGAGAAAAGTGGAGTTTCAACCTCATCAGCCCCAAAATATGGATCACTGTTTTTTGAGGAATTTATCATACACTAATGAGAGCGAATAATTGTTTAATAAATTCACAGCATTCGATGTAAAGTGTAAGGCAATGTAACTCACATTTCTGTACAATGAAGCCTTCATTAAATCATAAGATAAATTTATTATAAACTACATTTTAGTTACACCTACTTACATTTAGTTACATCAATGGCTACACTACATTTTATTCCCTTCTAGTATTCCTTAATTCTGATCGAAGTAGGGTGTACTGTACTGCCTTCAAACTGTGCGTCATATTTGTTTACAGAGAACACTGCAAGATCACAGGCGCTTCCACCTTCCCTTGGCATCTACCCTCGGTGCCTTCCTAGCTGGATGGTTTACTTACTAAAACCTCCCAACCAGGAATTTATGTTGCAGTACCAATAGGAGTTTTTTTTTTTATTTATGGACGCTCTTTAACTACTATGGTTCTTAGCGTCCCATTCTGTATTGGGCGTGAAACACCTGTAATTTTGCTCAGAGGCCCAATAGGTGGTGAATGTATTTCAGCAATTCGTTTGTCATTAGTTTGTATTTAATCTATAAGTACACGGGCAACTTTTATCTCCAACAACAATGCCAACTACCAAATACCTAATCATATTGCTTAAAATTGCCCATTGTGGTACTGTAGCTCCATTCAATTTTAACGATCAATTTTAACAGAAATTTATATCAATACACAAAGGAAATATCTCATTTGCATTCAAACGGGAGATGGGTCACTTTTATCTGCGCCACCCTTTAGAAATTTTCTATGCAATAAAATACATTCTCTACATACCTAATAGAAGTACAGAGCGAGGTGGCGCCGCGATTCGCATTCGCGAGGCACCGGGTTCGTTCCCGGCGACCGCACTCTCTGATCCATGGATTTTTTGTGGTTTTCACGGGTCGGCAGGCAAATACTGGGTGGTTAAACTTCTACCATCACTCTCCTGCATCCACCATCTTCTTTGTCCTCTTTTTTTGAGGGTTGTAGGACCAGGTGATTGTGTTCGGCGGGTAGCGGCTGCACGCTGGCTGTGCGCTATGTGTGCTTTCATCCTAACGTCCTCCAGAGATTGCGCACCGGAAACACCCTGTGGGTGCTTTCGGGCGGGAACTCCTTCGGGAAACTATAATCGGCGCAACAGTTCTAGATACGTGAAAATCTTAATGAGAGCTATGAAGCGAGTTGCTTTCCAGATCAGGTGGTGACCGGTCGTCTGCATGCTGCAGGAGTGCGTGGGACAGTCATTGTCAAATATCCACACCGGTTATGCACTGCGTTGCGCTGATAAACTTAGTTATATACGGTGTATTAAAATCCACGCTGTAAAAAGCGCTTAATATAAAAAAACGCTGTCAATCATTGCCTCCAATTCTTCCACATCTAACAACCCTTCCTCTTCTGCGGAATCATCACATTATTGCCGTCATCATTGCTGTCACTACTTTATGCACCATTATCCTGGATGAGAATTATTTCTATTTGATTTTCTGCAATTCCGTATTTTTCGGAATAATGATTCTTAATTTATTTAGCATGTTGCCATACATTTTCCCATTCTGACCTTCCAATTTCAGCAAATTGCTGGCGTTATAACTGCTCGACATTATTTAATTTAAAAGTGATATTTCTGCATGCCACCCATTTTTTGATATCAGCCCAGATTAATTCGATTGGGTTTAGATCTGGGCGATACGATGACAGTCTAAGTACATTATGGCGATGTTGTATTACTATCTGGTCAAGTATGCATGACTTCTGAAGCTGTTTGTTGCCTTTAATTAAGTTATATAGCTTTGTTTTACTTATGCTTTCATCTAAAGCTATATTATGTCTAAGTAACCAAGCTCTCATTTCTTCTTTCAAGCAAGTTGAGGTCGGTGGTTTGTGAATTTGAGTGTTGACGCATTGTGAAGCATTGTCGATGACCAGAGCAGACCCAGCAGGCATATTAGGTATCAACATGGCGTTGATTCACTTCATGTAATTTTCTGTATTTATTTCTTGATGAAAATCTCCTGTTGTTTGTTGCGACTTGTAAAAGAAGGGCATTTGGAACGAAGCCGATCTCTCCAACAGCATGAACGATAATAAGTATTTGCCATTTGGCAACAGGTGCCTGCAAACCTAATTCGCTATCGTCACTCCAACTTTTAGATGCTGTAAGACTGCTGTGTATGTATGACTCATCTTCATACATTATAGTATTTTTCTGAAATTTGTAGCATCACCTTGAAAATTGATGCTGATATAAGTACACATTGATATAAGTACATATAAAATTAGTCATTTGGAAAGGTAGAATCAGACTGAAAGATTAAATGCCAGAGCCGGGATTTGAACCACAGATCTTAGGATTTCCGTGCCGTTGCTCTAACCGACTAAGCTATCATGGCAACATTTACTTTTTATTTTTATTTTTTTATTTTATTATTATTATTTTATTTATTTATTTTGCTTTTCTGTTAGAACTCTTCTATTTGATTTCGGTTTCTTCCACTTGAACCCTAAATCTTTAATAATTTTTCTGAGATTTGTAGCACCACCTTGAAAGTTTCTCTGTCTTTCAGCTTGATGAGCAATCTGCTTATTGTTAGCACACTTTTTTCTTCCACATAGGAATTGTGAATCGTGCGCCGAATGACGCATTCGAAATCGTCTATTTCTGTAATACGTTTAGGGACCTTATGTTTCTTCCCAGGTGTGTCAAATGGCACTCTTTCATCCATATGTTTTTTTTCTTATCTTTGAGAACTCTGGAAACGGAACTCGATGAAACACCAGTTGCTTTGACTACTCTTTCTTTCACTCTCTTAAGGCTTTGGTGGAACTCGGACGAACATATATTTTCTTCCTTCATCTCTGCTTCTTGCTTCATGAAGTCGAGGACATTTGCAATGATTTCCCTACTTTGACTGTGTAACAACTTAGCACTCAACTTTGAAAACGTAGGAGCCATGGTTATAAATATAACAAATATAAAGTAAGTACTATTTAGATACTGTTCTGTTTAAAATTACAACCAGATGCAGACACTTTCTATGCAGACAGTATGTGTTACGCACTGTGAGTAAGCAAAGGTGTTATATCGCTTTCGTTGATTAAGCTGAACATAAACCATTCCTTGACTCGGCAGCTGGGATGGCAATCAAGGTTACGATTCCAGAAGTTTTGCGCGAGTAATACCAGAGGCACCAGGCCTCTGGCGACTTTCAAGGTGTTCATCTGGAAACGTTAGGGACCCGCCTGTGCTTGCAGATGTCATCCGGATCTGGCCGCCATTCCAGTCTCTCCCTTCATCCATCCCTCCCTCCCGGGGCTACGAAAGCACAAGGGGCGACTGGCCTGTGTGCGCTGCTCTGCTCGGATTTCGCGGACCTCCCTCTGTTTGTCTGTACCTTTTACCTACTAGTGGTTGAGGAAAACAAATTCCAATTACAGAGAGTAGACAATCAAGAATACACATTCTCTCAACATTTTAAAACTGTTGAGTAGGTGATAGAAGAAACAAAAATAAATGAAATTTTGTTGCCTTGCCTGTGTGATATGATGAGGGTGACACTTAGTATTCAAAGCTGCCATTCGATGATATTTAAGTAAATCCTCTCACTCAAAACTCCGTTTAAATAGTACTTTTGTCCAATTTTTTAGTTTCTAAAAAATGACTGTGACAATTTTGATTAAAAGGACGTACATTAAACATATCATCATTACAAATAAAACGTGTATCTTGAATTTTCTAGGAATAGTCTGTAAAGTCCTGTTCATTCGATAGGAATTTTGTATAATATTATATAACTGCTAAACTGCAAGCAATAGACGAAAACGTACTACACAAAAATTATAGATCTCTTTAAAATACACAATTTATACAAGCTTTTTGTGGCACAAGCCGTTTCTGAGATATCCGTTATTAATAGATGAAATTGTTCATTTTTTTGGTCATTTTTACTTTCTCTACTACCTATAGTAAGTAGAAGTATTGCGTTCCACCCAAAAATTCGATACCGAGGTTTCACAAGAAATACATATTTTGAGGTGCGCTGAATGTATATAAAGCATTTTTGGTAACTTGTCCATGTGTGTGTGTGTCTGTGTGAGTGTCTATCTGTGAACAGTATAACTCAGAAACGAACAGTCAGATAAACACCAAACTTGGTATTTAGGTTCAGTATCTTCCAGAGATGCGACACGAGGGTTTTCAAGAAAATCCCCCACCCCAGGTTACCCTTTACATGGAACATTTTTCGAAAACTTTAATTTTCTCAAAAATGCCTCTAAAGATTTTGAATAAAATGCCATATGTTTAAGACATTTTTATGGCAAATGAATTGTATATCTCAAATTTTCTGGGTATGTCTCCAGAAATATTCTTCATTGTGAACGACTTTTGCATATCTGGTAAACCATAAGAGAGAGACTAAATTTTACTACACCAAAAAAATGTAGATCGCGTTAATATACCCAATTTATGTCATATACAGTTTTTTCTTGATTGAACTATTTTCGAGATACTTCTTGTTATACCTTTAAATTTTCCAATAATTATACTGTTTTCTCAAATGGGAGTTCGTTATTCATTTCTTTTGTCCTGGTAATGTAAAGACAATGGAATACTGCACATAGCAATCAGCTTTTAAAATATTTGACTATCGCTTAAAGCCTACCAATTCCCCTTGCATCTACAAGAAAATTAGCAATAACATTAACATCTCAATGTCTCGATTAACATGAAGCATATGGTGAACAAGCGTTTGTAAAAACAGTTTGTATAAGAGTAGAGAAACTCATGTGAGTGTAACAATTCAGTTTTTTTAAAGTTATGTTCACATTGAGTTGTTTCTCGCAATTGCATGGAAACAGTATTGAATTTTAATGCCATTATATAACGTCCAGTTCTTAAACATTTAACTATTGCTGTTTTCTTTGTCCCTTAAGGAAATGTGTAATGTAACTATTTCTATAAAGATTTACTTGGATAAAAATGTAGTAGATAGAAAAATAAGGTTTATCAAGAGTAGTTTGTATAGCCACTAATAAACTATAGAAGTTAGAGAAGGCATGTGAGTATATTACGTCAGATTTTATTTTTTCAAGCTTGCGAATGACTTTGGTAGTATATTTGTACACTAGACAAGTGAATTTAACTAATCCCAAGAGAGAAATGCTTCCATACACTGCAAACACACATATATACTTACTTGTCTAGATCTGGAGCCCTTGAGAGCACTATCTATAGCTGAGGGAAGCAGGAGATCAAACAAATATAAGCCTTTCATACCAGAGTTGTCTTTAAAGGGAATGATACGCTTCGAGGGATCGAAATAACGCACACTGTCGGTTAGGTAAACATGAAGCATGTTGACAATTCCCTGTTGGCAACGAGCTCATAACTAAAGTAGTTTACACTTCATAGTTCTTACGCAGCAATAGTAATAACAAAAGCAACATTCCAACATACACACAGCGAAATAATTTCTGCATGTCTTCCGTGTTGCAACGAGCGGGTCAAAGGCTTTTACGCATGCCTAGATTTCAAACGCTTCTACTTTGTTTGGTGGGGAACGTTTGTGCTGCTATGTTTTGTTATTGTTATGATTGTAGCAATTATCCACTAAACAACAATCCTCTAAACGTCTTAGTCAAATGTGTATAGTGTAGCATAGAGACGGGATCCTCTGGAAAATAAATATGACGTTATTGCTTAAAAAAATAAGATGTGTTACACTCACATGACTTTCTCTACTCTCTATCGCTTATTTGTGGATATACAAACTATCTTTACGAAAGCTTATTTTTCATCTACTTCATTTTAATCAAGGTAAAACACTCTACTCAAAAATTCTTCACCAAGATTTTACATTAAATACATCATTTGAGTTTACAAATCCAATTAAAGCACTTTTGGAAACATGTACGTGTATGTCTGAGAATAGCATAAGCTAAAAACGAAAATTAAGGTAATTGCCAAACTTGGTATTTAAGTTCAATATCTTCCAGGGATGCGACATGAAGATATTCAAGAAAATTCCACCAGCCACAACTACCCTTTACACGGAACGTTTTTCGAAAATTTTGGTTTTCTAAAAAAAAAGGTATAACGATTTTGATTAAAATACTTCATATTAAAGACATTTGCCTAACAATAAAATGTATCTTGAATTTTCTCGGAATAGTCTTTGAAGTCTTCATCAATCGGATGGAATTTTATATAATCTGGTATAACTCTTAAAGGTTAAGTGATAGGTGAAAACGTACAGCACAAAAACTAAGATTTTTTAAAACACACAATTTATTTCAAATAAGTTTCCTTGTTGCATAAGCTATTTGTGAGATATGGGTTATTAAAGGTTCGAATTGTTTCTTGGATATTCTTTGAAGTCCTTCCAACATTATTTCTCGCGATTGCATGAAAACAGTGCAATATAGTTATTTCTGCAAAGGTTTATTTGGATTAAAATGAAGAACGTACAAAAATAAGCTTTATTAAAACAGTTTGCATATCCAGTAATAAATTATAGAGGGTAGAGAAAGCCATGTGGATGTATCAAATCAGAATTTTTGTGTAGTAGGTTTGCGTTTATCGCTTAATGTTTACCGATTATATTACAAGACTATACAATTTTCTTCCGAATAGAGAGAGCTGCATACATTTTAATTGGCCATGTAATTAAATTTAATAAATGATGCTTTAATGAAACTGGTTAGAGCAACTTTTTTAAAAAATAAGAGTTTCGAAAGCTGTATTTGGAGGCTGGAAATTTTCCAAACGTAGGATTTTCAGATTGGGCCACGTATGAAGGAACCTTTGTAGGGTATTGATATGTGATATATATCTTAGCTTAAGTTAAGACAAGTTCGTGCATACCTTCGTGACACATTCGTGACTCTCCTGAGATTCTTAACTCTCGTACGTAATTTTTAAGTTGTTTAGCGTACATGAACGCGCTGTTGCTAGAAAATTGTAGCGGCTGTTGAGAGGGTTCTTTCTGAGCAACTTTTCTGCGACTTTCGGCAACTGATTATTTGCTTAATTATTGTTATAAAGAAATTAATTCGTAAATTCAACGATCGGCGACTCTTCTAAGACTGAACGTTTTAGTCAACAGTACAAGTCATCATCTAATTAAACTGGTGTTATCCTTTCAAAGTTCACTCACGCGTACCCAGAGATGAAGAACTCATAACTATACCACTTATACCACTAAAGCAGCTGGCGCACGAGACAACGCAGAACGAGCTACGAGCTGACATCATAAAACTCGTCAACAGAGCAGGTAACATTAAACGTTATAACAATTTGAAGCAGGGAGCGGCATCAAAGCTTCAACACACAATTTATTTCAGATAAATTTTTCTTTGTAGCATTAACCATTTCCGAGGTATCCTTTATTAGTGATTCGATTTTTTCAATATTTTGTTATTCTTTTAAAAATCCTGTCGATTTTCAGCTGTATTTCGCGATGCCATGGCAACTTTAAAAGGTCAGCATATGGCGCCCAGTTATTAAACATTTGACTATCGCTGTTTTCTTTGTATCCATAACAAATGTGTAATGTAGCTGTTTCTACAAAGATTTATTTGGATTAAAATGAAGCAGATAGAAATATAAACCTGAGTAAGAATAATATGTATCCACTAATAAACGATAAGGTGTAGAGAAAGTTATGTGAATTTAACGCATTGAATTTTTTTAACAACATAATCAAATATTTGTTACAAGCTACTGGCACTTATTTTTCTGTATATTTATGATATCCTAATCACTTAACATCATAGCTATATACAGGATGAATCACCTAAAACTTGCACCGCAAACATTTCGGAAATAGAAAGTGCTATTGATGTGCAGCTTTCACAGCTTTGATTGGTAGTCAGGGGCTCCTACATTTAGCCTATAAACAGATTTTAATAACACTGAGAAAGTGTTTTTTTTGAGCAAGCATACAATTTTTAAATGAAACAATGCCTAGTTACATCAACAGAATAAAGGCAGGGTAAATTAGAATGTCAATGGTGTTTGTTGCAGGATTCTAGTGCAAGTGGCTTACGAGAAATCGTATATTGAAAAGTTTCCACCCCGACAATTGTTTGTCCCATTCAATCTGCTTAGTTGCTAGGTACGATGTTGTTATGTTTGTTTGCATTGCGACTTTCTGGTCAGTTAGTTTGTGACAGTTCAAGCAGTAAGTAGTGAGTGGAAGATGGGGTTTACTAATGCAGAAAAAGCCGACATGCTCATGGTGTATGCAGAGCGTAGGAAGAAACGTATGCGGAAACGTATCCCAATAGACGTAAACCATCTCGGCAATTATTTATCAACCTCTTCAACCAATTACGTGAAAGTGGTGCTGTAACACCTTGAAAACATAGAGGTAAAGAAAACATCCGCAGTTCCGAGTTGCATTTACTAGTGAGTCTAGGGCCTGTAAATGTAATGCAACTGTACATTTCCCTATCGCCTTGCCCCTAACTCCCCTCTTATCCCTAGACCTTGATGACATTTGCATTTTCAAAAACAGTGACGGCAATCTTCAAGTGCCCTGATACCTGGCCGACTAGTACATACATTGGTGTGTTTCTATGAAATGTTAGAGCAACTCACAGAGTATGAAAATGAAATGAAAGAAACAAACAAACACAGTTCCATCGCAATATTACAAAACAAACTAGTACGTATACTCTAAAAAGACTTTTCTTGTATTTCGTTTAATTAACTGAATGGCTTAATTAAGTTAAATGTCCATTTTCAGTAATTGAATTTGTTTTTTGTTATATGTTTACTTTCTAGCAAGTTAATAGGTCAGGCAAACAGTTGAGCGTTTCTTGCAGTTACATTAATTTCCGAAGAATTGTCTGCAAAATCTCGTGGAGTACAGTCACATGGCTTTCTCTATCCAGTATAACTTTTCATATCCCCTTACACTCGGTGTTCCTTTAGCGTGGCATAGGCCATAGCAACTCCACCTAGCAGATCTTTTGTGCTTATGCCCCTCACGGAGCGCCTCCGGGAGGCAGGAATGAGTGAGAGGAGGTAAAGGGCGGCCAGACCAGAAGGCACGATAAGCAGAGGGCAGGGTCCCTACAATTTACAGATTTGAACTCCCCGGGTGCTGGCTGGTGCAGTCGGCCACCCAACCCCCTTAGGTTTACATAGCCCCTAGGGGCTCCGGGACCCGGAGACCACTCGTAGTCCGGGGAACGAAGGTTTCTTTAGAGCATCCTTTTCCCTGCCATACCCACACCAAGACCTCCCGCCGACACTTGCAACCCTGAAAGAGACCAAGCATATAAAGGGTGAAGTGAAATGAGAATGGAGATGAAATGGAGCGACAGCAAATTCGGGGGATGTAATGATTTTTCCCAGCATTCTCTGAAAAAATCCATCGGTCAGGATGGTCGGTCACGGGAATAGGCCACCACTCCACAGGAATAGATCACAGACGTAAGCGCCTGAGCCATTTCGCTCGGTATAAATGTATATATAAAGTACATTATGTATTACAGATATCATCTGCAGACGGATGTGGGATTGAAACTGGGAATCCTTTTGTTAGAAAGCGTCAGCCCTAACCAGTTGTACCGCAAAGCACAGTTACGGATATGTAAGTGAAAGCGACTAACAATCTGCAGATGCTTGGTTCCTGAGGGATATAAACTTATTATTATTATTATTATTATTATTATTATTATTATTATTATTAGAAGCCTTTTTGAAAGTAAGTACCGTTTTAATATTTTGTCGCTGCAGTCGCGACTTTGAGCAAGCGTGATCACTATCTTCAATCATTATGAATTCGAAAGCAGCTGAGAGCGATCGTCACATTATGTTTTCCTGTTGTTAGAACGTTTCGAAATATTCAAAACAATGGAACGACCCTGTAACTGTGAAATCAGATCCGTGATTCGCTTTATAAATGCGAGAAATGTTACCTAGCAAACATTCATTGCCAATTTTGTGAGATTTTTGGGGAACGAATACAGAGTGATGGAATAGTGTGGAAGTAGGATGGACAGTTTAATGAAGGCCGTGAAAATGACCACGTTGAGCGGCCGACCGGATGATTTGGTGATGAAGCTTTCATCTCGGGCAGCATCATTCTTTTCCTAGTTAGCCAGAAGGATACGTCGAGCTTCCACTGAGGATATCTGCCGTAGTCGCAGACGAAACGTTTGAGAAGATAAGAGAGAAGAATCCATCTTATGGATACTGGCCGTGAAAGCGTACGCTCTTTAATGAAAAGTGACTTTCTTAAGTAAGTAATCGTTCTGCTTTTACATTTCAATGATAATGTAGAAAACAAGGAAGAATAAAGTCATAACTGCATTTATCATGTTTGTTCCATTCTACATTGATAGCCGTGATGACCTAAGTCTCTGGCAATAGGATATGCATAAGTTAACAAAATGGATACGGGGAGAAACTGTAACCCCTGTATGCGCATAGTTCGCTTAATGAATTAACAATTACACCTGCACAAGATTACGAACCACAAATTCTTAATTACTAACAATTATAAACAGAAAAATCTGATATATTGCACTCACATGACCTTCTCTACTCTTGTACAAACTATTTTTACAAACATTTATTCTCCATCTACATCATGTTAATCGAGATAAACATTTGCAGAAACTTATTGCTAATTTTATTTTAAGTGCAAGAGGAATATGGCAGACTTTAAGCGACAGTCAAATCTTTTAAGAGCTGGTTGCTATGTGGAGCATTCCATTCTATTTCCATGTCCAGGACATAAAAGCAAGAATAACGAATTCCCATTTGTGAAAAAGTATAAGTTTTGGAAATTTCAAACAAATGACGAGGAATATCTCGGAAATTGTTCACTCTACAAAAAATGTATATGAGATAAATTGTGTGTTTTAACAACTCTTGTTTTTTTCTAGTACATTTTTGTCTATCTCTTAGGGATTACCAGTTATACAAAAGACATTCAGAATGAAGAGGGATTTTAAGGATATTCACAGAAAATTCAACATATGCATTTCATTTGTTATAAAAATATTTTAAACACATGATATTTTAATGAAAATTGTTGGAGACTTTTTGAGAAACTCAAAATTTTCCATGTAAAGAGTAGTGCCATTAGTATCAGTGGAGTAATTAAAAATTAAAGAATAAAATCTCTTAACATAACACTCACAATTACAATGAAACAGATTATAGAACATGTAAAAACAAATACAAACATTACACTACACAATTTAGCAACCCTACACGAGGTTTCACACAGTGAATGGTATCCCTCTATGACGCGATATAACCCACGTTTGGCTGCGTAAATATTTCTGGAAATAAACGAACTTGTGATAGCAGCCTGCTTCCGGTAAATGCAATTTCCAAAGCAGGTAAAATGGTGATCAGTGTAGAAAATCACAAAACCATTATTAATTCACCACACTACGCCATGAGAACACTTGCTGTCCGCCAGGCGTGCGCACCAGAAGACAGTTAAGAGTTGGAATAATCTGTTCAAAAAACCAAGCAGCTCGGACAAGCTCCCAAAAGCCTCTAGTGGCGCTACACACGGCAAAAAATCTGATGTGTTACACTCACATGACTTTCTCTACTCTTGTACAAACTATTTTTACAAACGCTTATTCTCCATATGCTTCATGTTAATCGAAATGTTAAACTTATTGCTAATTTCCTTGTAGATGCAAGGGGAATTGGTAGGCTTTAAGCGGTAGTCAAATATTTTAAGAGCTGGTTACTATGTGGAGTATTCCATTCTCTTTGCATTACCAAGACAAAACAAACTGAATAACAAATTCCCATTTGAGAAAAAGTATACGTATTGGAAACTTTATGGGAATAACAAGCAATATCTCAAAAATGGTTCACCCAATAACAAAAAATGTTTATGGCATAAATTGTGTATTTTAACGCAATCTACATTTTTGTGTAATAAAATTATCCCTTATGGTTTACCAGTTATGCAAAAATCATTCACAATGAAGAACACTTTTGGAGACATTCCCAGAAAATTCGAGATATACATTTCATTTTTCATGAAAATATCTTAAACATATGATATATTAATCAAAATGGTTAGAGCTATTTTTGGGAAAATTAAAACTTTCGAAAAATGTTCCATGTAAAGGGTAGTCTGGGGTAGGGGGATTTTCTAGAAAACCTTTGTGTCACATCTATGGAAGATACTGAACCTAAATACAAAGCTTGGTGTTTATCGAACTGTTCGTTTCTGAGTTATGCTGTTCACAAACACACACACACACACGGACATGTTTCTAAAAGTGCTTTTTTTGGATTCAGGGGGTCTCAAAACATATATTTCTGGTGAAATCTTGGTATCTAATTTTTGGGTGGAATACAATATTTCCCGTACTTACTATACGTGGTAGAGAAAGTAAAAACAGGACGCCCATGGTGCAGCATAGCGGAAACGATTAGAATCTGATGAAATAGAATTACGCAAATTAGACGAATTGTCTATTTATTTAATGTGTGGTCAGCATAAATGTATTACAGAATATCACATTAGTACTTAGTTACAATAATATAGAAAGTTTGCACATAATAATACAAAAACAGTATGTCAGATCGAACTAGCAATCAACTTAATTTTAGTACTCAAATACACTTTCCTCGTAGCGGTGACAGCGTTAGCAATGCCAGAAAGCTTTTCATTAAAATAATTGTAACAGAAGCAATGTAATGTTATGATATAAGAGTGGAGATATCTTACCATCTCTTAATGTCATTTGGGTTGCCTATTCAAACAAGGTGGACGACGATTCGGAAACAGCATATGTATTATAGCATTCAAAACTGATTCCCCTATCCGCTGATAACCGTTTACTCACAAAATAAATGATTTGGGGCAGTAAGTGGAAGTAACACACAAAATGCGGAATAAACGTTCAAATACAGGACGAATAAATCCAGAAATTGTCTTCTTAGAGGACAAATTAACCTTGAATTGTCATAGTAACAAGTCTTTCAAAGCAAAAGAAGAAGAATAAAAATATTTTAAGTATATTGATTCAGATTACATTGCGAAAATATAATCACGTAAAATTACAACAGTTAATTCTACTAAGAAAACTATTTCATAGAAATTGGATATTTTAATACGTCACACACGTTATATAAAGCAATGTTTGTGTCCATATGATTTCCAGTTATAATGAATTATACAAAATTTACTCACACATAGGGAACTTAATAGGCTATTCGTAGGAAATTCAACTGTTGTATTTCAGATAAGATGAAAGTAAGAAGGTAGCAATGATTTGAGGCAGTATTTTTAACACTTAAATAATTTCAGTGAAATTATATAATACATAAATTCAATAACAGCCCACCTTAAGACAATGTGTAAGTGTAACAAGATATAAAAGGCTTATATTACAGTCAGTTGTATATGTTTATATTATTGTATTCATGTGTAATAATGTTATCTGAATGTATTACGTAATTTAATAATGTAGGAGCTGTGAGAAATAGGTCAAAAGTTGCTAACAATGAAGTAAGAATGAGGTAGCCTTAAGGCAATAATGAATTAGAAAGTTTAAATACTACTGGTAATTCTTGGAGCAACAATAATGTAATTTTTGAGACAGTTTAATAAACAGCCAATCAACAACCAGAAAAAGCTTTAGTTAAATGAAAATATACTATTGGAGTAGGATTAGCCAATCAGAAACTGAAATATAGCAAAATTATACAAATTCAGTATTCAGTTGCTTGTAGACAGCGTTTCTAATCGGTCGCAGGATGCATCCTAGACAAATTTAATACGTATTCAGTGTAAGACAAAAATATTTTACGTGTTAAAAAGTGCAAGTAATTAATAAAAAAAATCTCACAGCTCTCTATATCAGTGAAGTTTTATTTAAATAAAACATTAATAAAAGGAGTGAAGTAAAATTCTAATCTGTATAATCCTACATTTTTCAGTCAAACCACTCCCTGCTAAGATATTCATGTCTCTAAAAAAATATAAATACTGACGCAGCCGAGGCAAACATAAACATATAATATTTAAAGAAACAATCAAAATTACAAAGTTAATTTTTTTAAAACATTTTGGGGCAAAGGCCACCGGAAGTACATTTTGGGGCGAAGGCTACCGGAAACTTTTTACCATACGTGCGGTTGCAACTACTTCAAGTTCGGCTTCTCAACGGTTGAACTACAATACAACTCTACTTAAAATCGGTTTTCCATACGTAGCAGCAACAAGCCATCTTCTTCAGTTTGCTCCTCAGTAGAGCACTTGCCGCACAATTCGATTGCAGTCCTCTACTCAGTTACTAGAGGAAACTGTCATTTAATTTTGAGGTCATAGGAGTTTTTGAAAGATTTTAAAATGGAGCTCAGCTTTTGCTGCTGTGAAGCTGCTCCTTGGTTACCCAAGGAACATCCAGGGAAACGGATGTACCTGAAACGACCGGTTCTGTAATCCCCAAGAGTCTGAACGAGGGCGTTTATCCTGAAGGAGATCAGGATTCATTATGTAGTCTTGCAAAGATGATGCGATCTATAGAGTAAAGGGTCACAATACTTCATTCTGCGCCTCTTGCAGCTATGGCAAAACTGACTCCGCGGTCGTGCATCAGATACATATGTGATCAAAAGTATCCGGACACCCCACAAACATACGTTTTCATCTTAGGTGCATTGTGTTGCCACCTACTGCCTGGTACTCATTATCCGCGACCTCAGTAATCATTAGACATCGTGAAACAGCAGAATGGGACGCTCCGTGGAACTCACGGACCTCCTGCTTGGTCAGGTGATTGGATGTCACTTGTGTCAGAAGTCTGCGAGATTTCCACACTCCTAAACATCCCTAGGTCCACTGTTTCTGATGTGATAGTGAAGTAGAAACCTGAAGAGACATGTACAGCACAAAAGCGTACAGACCGACCCCGTCTGTTGACTGACAGAGACCGCCGGCATTTGAAGAGGGTCGTCAAGAGTAATAGGCAGACATCTATCCAGACCTACACACAGGAATTCCAAACTGCATTAGGATCCACTCCAAGTACTATGACAGTTAGGCGTGAGGTGAGAAACCTTGGATTACATGGTCGAGCGGCTGCTCATAAGCCACACTTCACGCAGGAAAATGCCAAACGACGCCTTGCTTGGTGTAAGGAGCGTCAACATTACACGATTGAACAGTGGCAAAACATTGTGTGGAGTGACGAATCACGGTACACAATGTGGCGATCCATTGGCAGGATGTGGGTATGGCGAATGCCCGGTGAACGTCATCTGCCAGCGCGTGTAGTGCCAACAGTGAAATTCGGATGTGGTGGTGTTAAGGTTTAGTCGTGTTTTTCCTGGAGGGGGCTTGCACTCCTTGTTGTTTTGCGTGGCACGATCACAGCACAGACCTACATTGATATTTTAAACAACTTTTTGCTTCCCACTGTTGAAGAGCGATTCGGGGATGGCGATTGCATCTTTCAACACTATCGAGCACCTGTTTATGCTGCACGGACTGTGGCGGAGTGGTTACCCGACAATACCATCCCTGTAATGGACTGGCTTGTACAGAGTCCTGACTTGAATCCTATTGAACACCTTTGGGATGTATTGGAACGCCGACTTCGTGCCAGGCCTCACCGACCTATATCGATACCTCTCCACAGTTCTTCCCTCCGTGAAGAATGGGCTGCCATATCCCAAGAAACCTTCTAGTACCTGATTTAAAGTATGTCTGCGAGAGTGAACGCTGTCATCAAGGCTTAGGATGGGCCAACACCATATTGTCATCCAGCATTGCCGATGGAGGGCACTACAAACTTGTATGTCATTTTCATCCAAGTGCCCGGATACTTTTGATCATCACGTAGTGTATATAACATGACGGATGATCGGCGCCCAAAAAAGACGTAACTTTAAATGAATAGACATTCCCAACCTTAATTGGCGACACAGAGGACGGTACCCCTCCGCGAGCCCAGTGTTACAAGTCCCTGACGGTTCCTTGAATGTTAGGCCCTTGACTAACTTCACCAGGTAGGTGATGGTAGCCCTCCATCGATGCTTCGGAGATGTTACATAAATGTGTAATGATATACGGGCACGCAGCGCTGTAGAAGTTGTCCGGCGAGATTCAAGGGCATGCCATAACGTCTGCACAAATCCTGAATGAGGGGGAAGTGTGACTGTGAAAGCTATTTGTCCAGATTGAATGGTATGCACTAACGTTTGTACCTTCACCTGAATGATGTGAAGGTGTCTAAGAGTTGTTTGGCAGATTATAGGACATGTATCAAGGTCTGTACCAGTCCTGAATGAGATGGAGGTATCGTTGCAGAAATACAGACTGAAGGCATGCACCAATATGTATGTATGTATGTATGTATGTATGTATGTATGTATGTATGTATGTATGTATGTATGTATGTATGTATGTATGTATGTATGTATGTATGTATGTATGTATGTATGTATGTATTTATTTATTCTGCAATTGGGTACTTCCCGGTGGCAGAATTAAACCGTACAAAATTTACATCACCATGACTAGCTTACAATAATAATAATAATAAACAAGACTAACAATACAAAATGATTAATTTTAAATATTAACAAAGCTTTTAAAATCCCTAATTACTGAACCATTTATAATTTACTTAACTATTCACAATTACTTAACTATTCACCATTTACTTCACTATTCACAATTTACTTAACTATTCACAATTTACTTAACTATTCTCAATTTACTTAACTATCTACAAAGTACTTAACAATTTACAAAGTACGTAACTATTTTCGAGGTACTTAACTATTTACAATTGGTCCTTATATTTAGTTACCAGTATTTTCCACCTGGTAGTGTCAACTTTAATAGTATAGTTTGTGAAATGAGTACACTAGTTAATTAACCAACATTTATTCTGCTAATATTATTTCTGAACTGCTTTAAGGTCAGAGGACAGCCCTGAAAGGCTGCTACAGGCAATTCATTCCATTCCTCAATGGTTCTATTAACGAAAGAAAATTTTCCCACGTCGGTTCTGCACTTTCTACCCCTAATTTTAAACAGATGATCGTTTCGACCGTAGTGTGCTGGATTCTCTAACCTTTCTCTAACATCCGCCCAAGCATTTGATCCAGTATAAGCTTTAAATAACGCAACTAATCTATGTTTTTTACGCCTAACTTTTAGCTGTTCCCATTCATTCTCTTCACCTTTTGTAAACCCAAAATCTTTACCTCTCCTTACGAATTTTATAGCCCTTCTCTGGACTTTTTCTAAGGAATCAATCTGATTGACTCTGTATGGGTCCCAACATGCTACTCCATATTCCATAACCGGCCGCACTAAAGATTTGTAGGCTAGTTCCCTGGTCTTTGCGCTCCCCTTTTTCAGTATTCTCATTACGAAATGCAATGCTTTCCACGCTTTCCTAGATGTACTATTTATCTGTTCTCCCCATCCAGCATTACTTGACAAGCACACTCCCAAATATTTGCAGCTGTCCACCTGTGGAATTGGTTCCCCGCCCATTTGATAGTTATGTATAATCTTCCCCTTAGTTCTGCTAAAAACAATGGACTTACTTTTCCCAGCATTAATTGTCATTTTGTTTGCTTCGACCCACCACCTGATTTCATTTAGGTCGTCCTGAAGAGCAGTCTCATGCATGGAATTCCTAATCTTATTGTAAATAATACAATCGTCTGCGAACAGTCTTATCTGGCATTTAATGTTTATATGGATATCATTAACAAAGATAAGAAACAGTAACGGGCCCAGTACCGAGCCTTGGGGCACGCCCGAACTTACGGTCCCCCCTTCTGACAGTTCTCTACCTACTCTTACTCTTTGCGTCCTCCCTTTCAAAAATTGTTCTACCCACAATACAACGCGATTATCAAGTCCCGCATTTGCTAGTTTCCGGATGAGTAAACTATGTGGCACTACATCAAAAGCTTTAGAAAAATCTATCACCACTGCATCAGTCCTTCCCCCTGCATCCACCTCATGTGCCAAATCTTGAATTAATGAAGTTGTTTGACTTTCACATGAATACCCGGATCTAAACCCATGTTGCGCTTTGTTGAACCACTGTTTGTTTTCTAAATCCTCCCGTATCTGTATCAATTCTGAATGCGGTTGAGGTGTCACCGCACAGGGTTGTTTGACCACATTAAAGGACATGCACCAACGAATGGCATCAATCCTGAATGTCGCGGAGGTATCGCTGTAAAAGCTGTTTGACCAGATTTAAGGACATGCACCAGCAATTGCAATAATTCTGGATGCGGTGGAGGTGCCGTTGTGTAGGTTTGTTAATCAGGTTCAAGGACATGCACCAACGATAGCACCAATCCTGGATGTGGCATAGCTGTCCCTGTGCAGGTTTCTTTGACCAGATTGACGGACATGCACTAAATTACACCAATTCTAGATGTGGTGGAAGTGTCGCTGTACAGGTTTGTTTGGCCAGATTTAAGGACATGCAGCAATGATAGCACCAATCCTGGATGAGGTGGAAATGTCGCTGTGCAGGTTTGTTTGAGCAGATTGAAGGACATGTAACAACAATTGCAACCAACCCTAGATGTGTTGGAGGTGTCGATGCACAGGATTGTTTGACTAGATTGAAGGACATGCAGCAACGATAGCACCAATCCTGGATGAGGTGGAAATGTCGCTGTGCAGGTTTGTTTGACCAGATTGAAGCATATACACCAAAGATTGCACTAATCCTGAATGCGGCGGAGGTGTCAATTAACAGGATTGCTTGACTATATTGAAGGACATGCACCTACAATTGCACCAAAACCAGATGTAGTGGAGGTGTCACTGTGCAGGTTTGTTTGACCAGATTGAAGGACATGCACCAAACGATTACACCAATCCTAGATGTGGTGGAGGTGTCGCTGTACAGGTTTTTTTTACCAGATTGAAGGACATGTACCAACGATTGCACCAATCCTGGATGAGCTGGAAGTGTCGCTGTTCTGGTTTGTTTGACCAGATTGAAGGACATGCACCAACATCTGTATCAATTCTCAATGCGGTGGAGATGTCGATACACAGAAGTTTTTGACCAGATTGAAGGACATGTACTATTAATTGCACCAATCCTACATAAGGTGGAGGTTCGCTGTGAAGGTGTGCTTGATCAAATTGAAAGACATGCACAAGCGATAGCACCAGTCCTTGATGAGGTGGAGGTGTCGCTGTGTCAGGTTTTGTTTGACCAGATTGAAGAACATGCAACAACATCTATGTCAATTCTGAATACGTTGGAGGTGTTGATGCACAGGATTGTTTGGCACTCAGATTTAAGGGCATGTACCAGCGATTACACCAATCCTAGAGGAGGTGGAGGTGTTGCTGTGCAGGTTTGCTTGACCAAATTGAAGGACATGTACCAACGATAGTCCCAATCGTAGATGTAGCGAAGGTATCACTGCGCAGGTTTGTTTCACCAGACTGAAGGCATGCCCAACATCTGTATCATTCTAAATTTGTCGGAGATGTCGCTGTGCAGATTTGTTTTACCAGATTGAAGGACATGCACCAGCGATAGCAGCAATCCATAATGTGACGGTGCTGTCACTGTCCAGGGTTGAAGACTCTGTGGATGATCGCATTTGATTGTGTTTTCAAACATATCCCTAGTGAAAGTAAATTTGAGTAGCTCAAATTAGTTACATCAATTTGAGCATAATTAATTAAGAGAGGTGATGAGACGTTGCTTCATTTTCGTTCATTTGAGTTTTTTAAGCCAATTCTAGAGAGATTAATAAGGGTGGAATTACATAATTGCTTTTGAACTTAAAGTGTGTAGGAACTTTATTACTTCATTCACGTTGCTATAAAGGTTGTTGTCTTAGGAATCAGTGGCTACCTTTGCAGTTCTCAAATACTTTTTTTCAACAATTACTGAGATTATAAGTGAATGCAGATCAAACGTTAAAACAAACCTCGGGGTAATTTTAAAGTGGAATTTGTTCGTTCACTACTCCAGGAAGCAAAGCTGTGGAAAACTTAACGGTTTTTCTTTTTTCTGCAGCGAATTGCGCCATATTCATCGATTACCAGCCATTACGTCCTTCCGCCCCGCTAACCCCTATCTCATTTAATATGAATGAGAAATTAAAAATGCAGCGGCTAATTAATATGAACGGTTGAGTGATTACCATTTTCCAACCTGTGTTGCTGCCTTTTCCAGACAACCTTTCATTTTATTCACTGAACATAAACAACAAATGGACAAATTACCTCAGCGCCCTTTTCAATACAAACAGTTTCGAATCCTTTTCGCAGCGGGATAATTGTGTTTCAGTTATATGACGTCTCTCTCTGAAGCCGGAACGTTACTGGGGGTTTATCTGTCCATCCATCACACACTCATATTCATTCAATATGCTGTTTATCCATGTATTTGATTGTATCTCGCATCCTTTTATGTATTCATCCAACTGACCAATCAAGGAGTCAACTTATAAAGGAAATAAGCAATACATTACAATAAAAATCTGATGTGTTACACTCACATGACTTTCCCTACACTTGTACAAACTATTTTTAAAAAGTCTTATGCTCCATATATTTCATATTAATCGAGATAAACATTTCCAGAAACGATCTTTTGACATGCAAAGAGAATTACATTTTACACATAGCGACGAGTTCTAAAAATATTTGACTATCGCTTAAGGCGTACTATGTTCCCCTTGTTTTGTATTTGCAACGGCAATATAGAAATACAGCAAACTTTAAGCTGGTTTTACACTCTTAATAGCTGGTTGATATGTGCAGCACCATTCTCTTTACCACAGATTAATACTGTTTGCATATTCAAGACAAAAAATGAATAACGAATTCAAATTTCATAAAATAAGTATTGAAAATTTAAGGGAATAACAATTAATATCTCGAAAATGGTTCAATCAACAAAAAAAATGTATATGGCATAAATTGTGTATTTTAACGCGATCTATATTTTTGTGTAGTAAAATTTATTCTGTCTCTTATGGTTTACCAGTTATGCAAAAGTCGTTCACAATGAAGAATACTTTTGGAGACATTCCCAGAAACTTTAAGATATGCATTTTATTTGTCAGAAAAATATCTTAAACATATGACATTTCAATCAAAATCGTTTGAACCATTTTTGAGAACATTAAAATTTTCGAAAAATATTCCGTGTAAAGGGTAATCTGGGGTGGGGGATTCTCTTGAAAACCTTCGTGTCGCATCTCTGGAAGATACTGAATCTAAATACCAAGTTTGGTGTTTATCCGACTGTTTGTTTCTGGGTTATGCTGTTCACAGACACAGACACACATAGACATGTTTCCAAAAATGCTTTTTTTGGATTCGGGGGGTCTCAAAACGTATATTTCCGGTGTAATCTCGGTATCGAATTTTTGGGTGGAATACAATACTTCCCCTACTTACTATACATAGTAGAGAAAGTAAAAATCTGATGGCTTACATTCAAATGCCTTTTTGTTGCCTGTATCGTTTATTACTTTCTCTACCACCTATCTGGTAGGTAGAGTATTCCATTTCAACCAAAAATCCGATACTGAGCTTTTACCAAAAATACATGTTTAGGTCCCTGAATAAAAAAAATCAATGTCCATATGTATGTGTGTGTCTGTCAGTGTGCTGTTGAACAACATAAATAAAAAGACGAAAAGTTGGATAAATACCAAACTTGGTGTTTAAGTTCAATAACCTCCAAAAATGCGATACGAAGATTTTCAAGAAGGTACCCCTATTCCAACCCAAAGTACCCTTTACATGCAAAACATTCCGAAATGTTTGATTTTCTAAATATTGACTGTAGTAGTTTTCATGAAAACATCATATATTTAACATTTAAATGACAAATAAAAGTATATCCTCAATTTTCTGGCAATAGCCTGCAAAGGATTTTTCATTCGGAAGGAATTTTGTATAATGTTGTATAACTGGTAAACGTTAAGCGACACACAAAGCGTACTGCACACAAAATGTAGACGTCTTTAAAATACACAATTTATTCAAAAAACTTTTTACTTTCTGTACTATGTATAGTAAGTAGGGGAAGCATTGCGTTCCAACCAAAAATTTTATACTGACATTTTACAGGAAATACATGTTTTGAGGCCCCCAAATAAAAAAAAGAAGCATTTTTAGAAAAAGGGTCCGTGTGTGTTTTTGCGTGTCTATTAACAGCATAACTCAAAAACGAAAACTTGGTATTTATATTCAATATCTTTTAAAGATACGACACTAAAATTTTCAGAAAAATCCCCTTACCCCAGACTACCCTTTACATGGAACATTTTTCAAAAACTTTGATTTTATCAAAAATGGCTTTTAACAATTTTGATTAAAGTATCAGATGTTTAAGACATTTTCATGAGAAATACAATGTATACATTGAATTTTCTGGCAATGGCCCCAACATCCTCTTCATTGTGAATGGCTTTTGTATAACTGATAAACTGTAAGACATAGATACATTTTCTGTACACAAAAATGTAGATATCGTTAAAATACACAATTTATGTCATATACGTTTTTTTGACGAGTAAACCATTTCCGAGATATTCCTTGTTATGTCTTTCAATTTTTCAATACTTATACTTTTTCTCAAATGGGAGGTTGTTATTATTTTTTTTTATTTTATTACTTTCTCTACTACGTATAGTAAGTAGGGGAAGTATTGTATTCCACCCAAAAATTCAATACCGAGATTTCTTGCATTCACATGACTTTCTCTAGTCTACAAATTGTTCTCCATATACTTCATGTTAATCGATATATCGAGATATTAACCGTATTATTAATTTTCTTGTAGGTACAAGGGGATTATGGTAGGCTTTAAGCGCTAGCAAATCTCTTAAGAGTTGGTTGCTATGGTGGGCATTCCATTCTCTCTGCATGTCCACGAATAAAAAAAAAATCTGATATGTTGCACTCACCTGACTTTCTCTACTCTTGTACAGACTATTTTTACAAACGCTTACTCTCCATCTACTTCATGTTAATCAAGATAAACATTTGCAGACTCTAACTTATTGCTAATTTTCTTGTAGATGCAAGGGGAATATATATTTACAAGGGCAGTATCGAAATACAGTAGTCTTTAAGCCAATACATATCTCTTAATAGCTGGTTGCTAGGTGCAGCACCATTCTCTTTGCCACAGAGTTATTTTTAAGAAAATTAAATTTCTTCAAGGAAATCCCCCACCCGAGATTACACTTTACATGGAACATTTTTCTAAAATTTTAATTTTCTCAAAAATGGCTTTAACGAATTTGATTAAAATATCATATGTTTAAGATATTTTCATAACAAATAAAATGTATATCTTGAATTTTCTGGGAATGTCTCCAACAGTATTCTTCATTGTGAACGACTTTTGCATAACTGGTAAATAAACCATAAGAGATAGACAAAATTTTACTACACAAAAAATGTAGATCGCGTTAAAATACACAATTTATATCATATACATTTTTTAGGCTGATTGAACCATTTTTGAGATATTGCTTGTTATTCCCTTAAATTTTTCAATACTTATTTTCTCAAATGGGAATTCGTTATTAATTTTTTTTACCTTGTATATGCAAAGAGTATTAATCTGTGGCAAAGGGAATGGTGCTGCACCTAGTAACCAGCTATTAAGAGATATGTATATGCTTAAAGGTTTCTGTATTTCTATATTGCCCTTGTAAATATATATTCCCCTTACATCTACAAGAATCTTGT
The DNA here is from genome assembly GCA_030765065.1 of Deroplatys truncata. Taxonomy (NCBI): domain Eukaryota; kingdom Metazoa; phylum Arthropoda; class Insecta; order Mantodea; family Mantidae; genus Deroplatys; species Deroplatys truncata. The sequence goes on from CM060980.1 coordinate 166,521,967, forward strand.
CAGTAAGATAGAGTCTGCAAATGTTTATCTCGATTAACATGAAGTAGATGGAGAATAAGCGTTTGTATAAGTAGTTTGTACAAGAGTAGAGAAAGCCATGTGAGTGTAACACATCAGATTTTTTAAGAAACTATCGGTACTTACTTTAAAAGCACGCCTCGTAACGATAACTATGAGAATGTGAGGCGGTTGCGGAGACTGTTATATCGGCAATCCGAGTTGCAGTGGCTGATGCGCGAGCAGCCTAGCGTTGGCCGCAATGTGAGGGAAAAGCATTGTATTAAGTTTCGTATTTACCTATAGGATATTTTGCTTTTGAGTTACGCTGTTTGTATACATATACACGCGCAAACATTTAGATAACCAAGTACACCAGTAATATAGGTGATCGCCGGATACCGGCGGCTTAGGGTAATGTAGATTTAGATAAATCTTAATTAGTTAATAACTGGATACGAATATATTTTGTTACTGGATACCAGTAATTGTATTTGAGTGTTTAATATTTAATTAATATTAATTTATTGCATTTTGAAATATTAAATGAAAATAAATTAAAATATAAGAATTAAGATTAAAATAATTTTGAAATGTAAAAATTTGGATTAAAATTTATAAGAATTTTAATTTTAAACTTTTTTATTATTATTTAAATTGTATTATTATATTTTCAAAAATATTAAACTACAGAGTTACGTTTACTGGATTTAAATATATAAATTTGAACAAGACTTTAATATTTAATAAACAATTTTAAAATTCTATTTATCATTATACTACCTTCATTACTTTATAATTAATCTGTACGACTATTGTATATAAAATTGTAAATACTTTTGAGATTAAATAAATTACAAGGTCTGATAATATAAGCCCTTGTTTAAGAAATGGATGGCAGAGTTTAGTACCACACATTTTATTTTTATTATTTTTATTTTATGTGTGCATGCACGGATATCCTTCTAAACACGGTTATTATTTACGTATTGAATGGCTTATCTTTGAAAGGAATGCAACACTTCCTCTAACTAGTGTCAGGAAAAATTCAGCAACAAATTAATGGAAAGAAAATGCACAGCTTTAATTTGCAGAAAAACAAAGCGATATTACAGCTTAATGTGGTGAAGCTTTCCAAATATTTTCGTTGTATTATTTGCATAATTTTTTAAAGTGGCCCCATTTTTCATCTATTTTGAGCAGTGTTTACAAAATATTACTTGCATTTCTGAAGAAAATTATTTGGTATATCTGATATTGTGGTAAAAGTGTGTTTTGATCCGACAGAGGAAAATTTGATTCTGTGGACCTCAAAACATGTATTCCCGGTTGGTGCAATACACCTACTACAGACAGATGAAAGACAAAGAAACCAGGACACTGGAAGATGTTTCACCTAATTAAAGAATATTTTCGTAATAATAATTTTTCTGCAGAAGCTACTTAGAACAAACTACGTACTTAAATATCATGAAGAAAACTTAACCGAGACATTAAGTAAGATAAAGCACCGAGACGGGCATTATTTTTAAGGAAAGTTGGTAGTTCTTCTTAATTTTGCAGAAACGATTACCAAAGGATCTCGTAACCATTTAATATTTTTACTGAAGACAGATGACCCACAAGGTAATAGAGGGGAGTGATAATGATAAAACTCCGCAGCGGATGTTCCGCCCTTTAACCCTTTTTTATTTTTGTTTCCACACGAAATATCAGAACATCATGCGACTTCATAAAGGCGGGGCATATCCTTAAAAATTATTATGGTGCACCACATGCACATTTGAGGTTCTCTGCTTAAGAAAGCACTTCACATTTTTGTGTTTAAAAGGGGCATCAGAAGTTCTGTATCTTCACAGATACAGGGTGAACCAAGGGCCACTGTCAGTCCTAAGGTAATGGTAGTGTTTAACGCTCGTTCTTAAATACTAATAAGGCACCGTAGGCGGTGGACTTTGATGATACATGAAACGAAATGATATTGGGAAAGGAAATTTGGGAAGGAAGCGTTCCAGTGCTAGGTTTAGGGAGGATTATCCTGGCGATGTATTAAGGGAAGAGGTGAAAAAGGATGAGTTTTTATTTATGGACGCCCTTTAACTGCTGTGTCCCGGTCTATATTGGGTGTGAAATACCTGTAATTTGCTCAGAGGCCTCTTTATCAGGCTTGAGATTCTTTTACGTACCGTAAATCTACGACCACAGGCTTTACTTCCCTTCCGGAAGGCCGGTTTTGAATCCGCGACCGTTAACTACAGGCTAACATGGTAATCCCTACTCCTCCGAGGACGATAGGGGAGAGGTGAGGTACTCAACGTTTTCATACATCTCTGTGTTGTTGTTTCTTAATGCTGCGAACTTAGCACTAATGTTCGTAACTTTGTAATTAAATCACCGGTTGCTTCGACCTGACCTGTCATCATCCAAGCATGCCGTACCACCGATTGTTTAACATGGGCCCACCCCATCCAAATCCAAAGGCAAAATATACATAATGCTTACTTTTTGGAAGAACTTCCATCTTAGCAGCGCTCTGCTCTGCTGAACACTATAGCTTCCACAACTATTAAATACTCAATTTATATTTTGAAAAATGATTTACACACCTAACTTAAACTTGGCAGTATTGTATTTTTTGTTGTATTGTTCTTGTTTTGTTATGTTGTTTTTATTTTTATTGGATGTATTTAATACTAGTATATAATTGTTATTTCACACTATTCAATCACATTTGCATTTAGTATGCTCTGTCCTTTTGGGCAACCCTTTCATTGGGGAAGTAAGATACACAAGTGCGCGTACACCACACATGTACACACACACACACACACACACACACACACACACACACACACATAGAAATCACTAGCTAGAGCAAAACAGCTGGGGTTCGTGAGAGTTATAATCAAATTAACATTTTGTTGCTGCTTTCAGAATAGGCAAACACGTAAATCAGCATGTAATAATTACATTTTAAAAATTTGTGTGACAATCAGTTATTAATATAATAATTCTCATACAGAATAAAAACACAAATAAAGGCTAACTATACCATTTATTTCATCGAATAAAACCGACAAAAAATACCGGTATATCTTTGATTGCTATTGAGAAGTTTAAAAGGGAGAAACGGGGGCAAGAAAAGTGGTATTTTACCTAAGTAAAGAACATTTATGCAACAATAATGCTTATGCAGAAGCTACTTAGTTCAAAGTACGTACTTAAACATCAAGGGAAAGACTACCTCTTGACCGAGATATTAAGATTCTAAGAAGAGATTCCAAACATATCTGCTATCGTTGTTTTGCTGCTATTGCATAATGCTGTCAAGTTAGTACTAATATTCATTGTGATATATTTGATAACCTCACTTGATAATGTTCACTGAAAGTTCTTACGAGTAGGCATTTATATTAACATTAGTGCAGGAAATACTTCATGTGGGTGGTGGAAATAATTTCTGGAATTTTCTTGTTTACTAGATGAGGACAAGGTGATTACCATGGCATTTGAACATTGAAAAGTGAATTTGAGATACACTAGCTTTTAATTTCCTTCCTTCTGTTTTTGTATTCTTATATACCAACCGGTTAAAAGTTTTTGGGCACAGCATAGTAAGTGGAAATATTGGATAACTTAAAGAAAGTAATAGAATAGTAACATAATTAAGCAAAATTCTTGACATGACTGTTTCATCGCAGGTTTGCTGTGATAATAATTATCATTATTTTTTTTTTTTTTTGCTTTCTTTTGTTCCAACGGATTTATGCTATGAAATAAATAGCCGAGTTAACGCTTTTCTTCCTAGCATGGACCATTTTCGAGATATCCGTTATTGGTGGGTTAGGTTTTTTAATATTTTCTTATTGTATAATGCTTCTGTCACTACCTTATTGTATTTTTGTTCTGTCATTTTGACATGTAAACGATAAGAACCTTTCTTTGAAATTTCTTTCTGTAATTTTAGCAACTGATTTCCTCACATTAAAACTTTTAATGACATAATATACTAACATACATGTTTATTTCTCTCTTAAAGCAGAAGGAAATTTTTAATTTCGTTATTTTGAACTTTTTCCCATAAATAAACTAAGCGTTCTAGACAGAAATGTCTTTGATAAAAGTTGCTTAATATAATGGGGAAAGTAAATGCCATTAGTTATGTTTTCTTTGGAGGATGTTGTGATGGACATTTTAGGATCAATTTAATTTTTTTAAATGGGAACCTATAATTGGAGTCTATTTAAATTGAGCTTTAAATGACCAACACAACGTCTTCCAAATAAAACACGACTAATGGCATTTACTTTATCCCATAATATCAAGCAACTTTTATGAAACACATTTCCTTCTACAAGGCTCAGTTTTGGAGATATTGTAAAGTCTCAACCAAAATGGCCCACCTTGTATATATATTGAAAACTGCTATCGTTTGCTACAAGTCAAACTGCTCTCTGCCGTTACAACTGCCTATATTTCATGAAAATTTGCTATTGTTGGAGTGTGACTAGACCCTATCTTCGCCTGTGGATTAGGATAGGGTGAGCTCAGGTTAAATAACCTGTGGTACGGCATGGCAGGGGCAGGCAAAAGCACCAGGTTTTGTAGATTTTCGAAATATTTTACCATCCTCAGTTTTTATTTTTAACTAAACAATGATTTTTGTGTTTCTTGGACTAGCGTGAAATAAATAACAATGCAAGCTAAACGGTGAATTGCATTATTTCACGGTATTCAACAACTTTTAACTGGCAATGTAATACTACACTGTAGAAGTGAACACCCCCCCCCTTCTAAGAGTTCCCTGAAATCTGCTATTATATTATAGTTGCAAAACAAAAAGGCTTCAGTATGACATTCTATGCCTAAATCAGGACTGTATACACTAATTTAACGAAAACGTGTTTGTGCTTTCTTTGGGCAATACGCTTGCTCCCACACGTGTGGTCTAAATCTCTAAATCCCACAGAACTAGCTTGAGCCAAGGTAAAAAGAATGGTTGGGGAAAGAAATGTAATAGATTATTATCGCTGCAGAAATTGAATGACTTAGCTCTTGAAGTTATATTCCCTTGACCAAAAACTGGCAGGCATTTACATACTTCTAGAGGAGGAGAAGAATAGTGTAATTGATGTCTCGACATTATTTAATTTCACAGGACAAGAGCGATTCTACATATCCCTCTTCCTCCTTCACTTAAAATGAGTAACTCAAAGAGCTGGTTATAATACTTGTTTGAGACATGTGCAACTTGTCTACGTGCTAAATAAAGTACATCAAATTTAAATGTTTAGTGTCCAAGATTAACTAGAAGGGTTAGTAGAGCATCAGACATCACGAGTAGCTATCAGGAACCATGAGCTAGTAGACAGATATTACTTCCTTCAATACACACTTAGGTCTTTTTGTATAACTCCGTAACTATGTTTGATCTTTGTCTGAGTGACATAAGGTAAATATCATATATAGAGCACTAACCTCTGATTGACCAGTTTAAAATGATTTAGTGATGCAGTATGTGACTTCGAAGGTGAAAAATGAAAAACCGCCCGTTCCATAGAATAATCACGGCGGCTCTTACGCTCTTGCATTATTACAGTGCTAGTAAAACCCATAGCTCTTGGTTTATTGCGGAGATTCATCTCTTCCCTCTCCCTGTCTCACTCATTTCTCTCTTACTTCTTCTCTCCCTTTCCACTCTCGTCTTCACTTTTTTCCCGCTCTAAATCTCACACCTTCTCTTACCAACTAAAATGCAATGTGATGTTTTGAAAACCATTAATGAAACTACTTTTCCCTTTAAATCATATATTCAAGATTTAACTACAAAAGTCGTGTTCTTTTATTTCGTCACTACTATTTCGTGTAGCAAACTATTTATGTAAACGAATAAAAGGCATTACATTACAAATTTTTTACATAATAAAAGTATGCTGATATTCTGATAATTTTTGTTATCGAACACTTAATTAAAATGAATAATGAGTAAGATTTTTAATTTTATGGGGCATTATAGCCTCCCTTGCTTTAGGGAAAGAAATTAAGATACTACAGAGCCTATTTTTTACAATATCGGTTTGCTCATTATTGGAATACACACACAAACTTTGAAAATGCTTTTTGCTTTGGGGTAGCCCATTATGAACGTTAGTATCAATTATTAATTAAAATTAAAACTTAAAACACAAATTTTCGTAAATTATATTGTACAGCCGTGGACAAAAATTAGTCGTCTTCAGATTCCATGTGACGATCGAAGGGTTTCGTGTACCTTCGTAACAGCTGTGTTCACAACGCGCATGCAGAAACTGTAGAATGGTCTCAGCCATGTGAGCGCAATGGTCACCTTAGAACGGTGTTTCTCGGTGGTAAAGCCTATAAACCATTGAAAACAGTGTTCGGAAAAACGTTTCGTTGGCCGAGAAAGTGTGCTCATAAGCTCTTCGGTTTAAATTTCGCATAAGTTGTTATTTTTTATGTTAAATTTATGACTGGTTGTGTAAAACAAATTAACATCAATATAACTTCAGCAATTTAAGTTTTAGGCATATATATGCACACAGTCACAATTCTACTAAAGCACTCGTAAATAACTAAAGAGTTAAATGCAAATAAACTGTTATCTTATAAACCTAAAACACATAAAAATAAACACAACTAATATCAGGTGTATAAACCCTGAGCACGTATAACTATCCTCATTTTTGGGTTACAGATGAAATTAAATCCCTGTAGTAACGAGGACGAGAAGCTACAGCATCCCAGTCTATTTAAATTTGTACCCAGAAACCTGTAAGAATTCACCAATTCCTCAGGATACACCATCCTCACAGAGGGAATCAAATTATTCTCTAGTATTACCGTGTATTGCGCACCTTTCAGTGTATCGTCAAACTGCCACAACACACCTACTGTCCATTCCAAACCAGAGTGCTTGTTACTGAAAACAAACTCTTTGTATTATCCATGCGTAAGTAGTTCGCAATCCCCGTCCCTAATGGCTGCTTGCTCCCCTCTCATGTGCTTGTTGAACACTTTAAATCTATAAAAACGCGCCCTGCGTGAGAATCATAGTTCAAAATGCAGCCTGAGGTAACAATCGATTTTATAAGTATGCGGCAATGAACATTTTACTTACGTTAATCAAAATCCTCGAGCAAAAGTACAACATCCAAATCCGAATCCTCCGAGGATGACTCAGCTGCCATATCAGAATCAGAACTACTCTCCAAAATAATGACAAGCTTATCCAAAATTCCACAGCACTGTCGCACTTAAAACAAGTTCCCACATTTTATCTTCTTCCATGTTCTATTATGTTTGTTTATATTCCCTGCTCGCTTTGGTTATACTTCTCTCTGAAACGCCTGTAAAATCCGATATTAGTTTCGTAATGTGCACTAATGCAAGTGTCGGGTATTTTTCTAATAGTGAGTTGAATATATAAGGTATTGTTTGTTCTTCGCCACTTTTTAACTGTTTCTCACTTTTGTGTTTGAACAGTTTATTCGTACTACACGCACGTTCCTCTGCCATGTGAACTCAAATACCAACTGACTAAATCACAAGATTTGACCTGAGCTGAGCATATGTGTGCTAGCGTATTAAGAATGACTGTTTGCTTATCATATAACCTGTGTTACGCAAAGTGTTTATTCGGTACTCAGATAGAACTTCTGGGAAATCATTGCTGCATTTCTTGTGTATGTAAGAGAGTGGCAGTCATGCATACGGTTGGTATTAACAAGCAAGAACGCGTTAGCGCAATACCAGACGAAAATAATTTTGTAATCTCTTAAACAGCTAGTGTATATCCACCACTTTTAACGATGAGTTCTTATGATAACCGCAATAAAATGTGCAGTCCTATACCTTTTCTGCTCTAATATTTCATAATACAGTACATGTATTACGGAACTATTTACGTTGGCGGAACAGCGTGTTCTTGGGTTGGTGACAAGCAGAAGCACGTGCTTGTGTTTACATCAGAGGGAACTCTGGTTTGGAATGGACAGTAGACCGTCCTTTGATATCCAACAACATACACATATGTAACCATGATGACATTGTGAAACCACGTATTTTGCATCGTAACAACTATTCTGTTGAGGTTAACAAATGCTGTGTATGAAATGGAGTATATAGAAAATAACTAGTCACTATATGTTAATTAAACTTTAATACAAGAAAAAGGTGTTTGCTCCATGCGAGAAGTAAACCGCAAAAGTACCCTGAGCTTTGCCACAACGCTACAGAGAAGACACATGGGAAGTATAATGTTTAATAATGTCATACAACATTGTGCTGTAGCAGTTACACAACTGTGTTGCGTTTGGTGTAAACAAGGCGCTGTGACATGTAGGACTTAGAAAAATGTGGCGTTCGAGACATGACTTTTTCTTTTGTCTACGGGTATACGTATAGATATTGCAAATCACTAAGTCCCATTATTAGTTCAGAAAAGGGAACTTTTCTAAACGTAATAAAGCCAGTTTCAACGCTTACTGATACAATATCAATATTATCTTGCGATTGTATAAGCAAATTGTGTTTTATTTAAAACAGTAAACATAATGGAATGATAAACGAAATAAACAATCTCCATTGATTCTATATCATCACAAGTATAATAACGGAAGGCATTACCTTAAAACTTATTCATTATAAAATCGACACAAATGCTAATTTAATTTTTGTAGCGTATGTGTTGAGGCAGTATTTTTAACACTTAAATGATTTCAGCCCGCCGTAAAGCAATATGTGTGTGTAACAATATATAAAAGGTTTGTATTACATTCATTGTATATGTTTATATTATTGTATGCATGTGTAATTATGTTATGTGAATGTATTACGTAATTTAATAATGTAGGAGGTGTGAGAATAATAGGTTAAAGGTTGCTAACAATGAGGTAACCTTGAGGCAATAATGAATTTGAAAGTTTAACAATACTACTTGTAATTCTTGGAAGCAATAATGTATTTTTTATGACAGTTTATAAAATAGCCAATCAACAACCAGAGAAAAGCTTAAGTTAAATAAAAGTATTCTATTGGATTAGGAATAGCCAATCAGAAACTTGAAATACAGAAATTTACAAATCTAGGCTGTAGAAATCAAGTCAGTTGCTTGTAGACAGCGCTCATAACTGGAAGTTTGGTTTTAGACAGTGTTCCTAACCGGACGCGAGATGCGTCCTCGAGAAATTTAATACGTATTCAGCGAAAATAGTTTGTGTTTAAAAAGTGCAAGTATTTAATAAACGAATCTTACAGCTCTCTATATCAGTGAAATATTATTTAAATCGTGTATAGAATTAATAAATATAGTGAAGTAAAAATTATAATCTGTGTAAACCTATATTCTTCAGCCGCACCACACTTGCAAAGGAATCCATGTCTCTAACAATAATATTGACGCAGCCAAGCAAACATAAATATATAATATTTAAAGAAATAGTAAAAATTACATAGTTAATATTTTTATTTAAATTTTCTTTTTTGGGGGGGGGCGAAGACTACCGGAAACTTTTACCATACGTGCGGTTGCAACTACTTCAAGTTCGGCTCCCCAAAAGTTGAAATACAATACAAGTTCTACTTCAAATCGGCTTTCCATACGTGAAGCAACCATCTTCTTCAAATTGGCTCCCAAAGCGTGGAGCAAATAACGTAAAGACAATAACTACTTCAAATTGTCGCCTAAACTTGGGGCAGAAACTAAATACTTCAGAGTGTATCAAACTAGTTAATATTGCACAACTATTGCATTCATTAAAATTAGAAAATAAGACTTTGTATTCCTCACGCAATAAAGTATAACATTATACGTTTAAAAAATATATGTTACAAAACTGGGTGGTAGATATAAATGTACCTTGAGACATTATTGTGACCGTGCGTAGGAAAATATCTGCAGGTCACCAGTAAGCGCAGTCCGGCATGGCACCTAGGCGGGAGCTTCGACCGGCCTGCAGAACAGTAGCCACGGAAAGGCTAATCATGCTATACTTTCCCGCAGTTTGAGTAATTACAGCTCCAGAAGATTTCCTTAGGCAGGTTCTAGTAGTGTTTCCTTCGAGAACATTCCACTTTGTATCCGAAGCAGTCATAAGTTTTAAGGCCTGCTTTAAGTGAAACAGGCAGTTTAAGTCCTAACATACATCCTCATAGACGTCCGCAAATAGGCCGTACACCAATCTTTCCAAGAAATTTATATGATTATCGGGTGATACACAAAATGTGCCGAAATTTGCGGTCTGCATTTATCCATTTATACTCGTCTGCATTTTGTCATCTATATTGTGCTCGATATTTCAGAGACTCTAACTTGTAGACAAACCATTTCTGGGTATGGTTTTATTAACATGTGACCGCAGGCTACTCTTGTACCTAACACCAAGTAATATATATTTATTTACAGCCTGCATAAACTACTTGCATGTTATACTATTATATCATATCTCATTCTCATATTGTAAATCCACATGTCTTTCAATTTGCATCTTAATATTTGTTATATGGTAATAAAACTGAGCTACAGAGTTTATCTTGAGGTAATCTGGAGTTGAAGTTCTGTTTATTTTGTCAACGAATAACTAAAAATAAACAAGCGATGACAATAAGAGTGAGGAAATATAAAAGAAAGAAGTTGCAACTTGATTTCATTGTATGTTGGCCTCATTTACTAAATCTAACTGCCTCTCGGCGCTTACTCAAGGAACAAAGCTTTCAGCATGGAAATATTTTATTTTTTATTTTCAACTTTATGCTAACGAATATATTATTCAAGACAACTGAAGTTTCTTATCCTACAGCACTGATTATATTATAAATAAGTAGTAAAAATCTGATATGTGGCATTTACATGACTATTCCAACCAAAACGTATTCTTCTATCAAATTCTTGTTAATCGATATAAATCCTTAGTAAACATTTACATATTTCATAACAGACATAAGATGGATACATACTGGGCTAGATCGCAGCCTCCTACCGCCACAGTTTTATCCTCTAACTGGGAACCAACGAGAAGGAGCTACAGCAGACCGAGTTTGGCTCCGCCTTCCTCTCGGTAACCCACCAGCCATCCCTCGCCGTTCAGACACCACCTCCGCCGTTTCGCTGCAACTCCTCATTGCGGCAAAAGCATGCTTGCAGCTGCACAGCAACAGTGGTCTTCAGCAATGAAGGCCACCCGCATCATGTCACCCCGGGAACCCACGCCTCACGTTTGACTGGAGCTGGCCAGCAATACTGATTTTGAAGCTGCCTTGGAATCGGGTCTCACCTTATTAGGTCGAGGCTTGAGTGTCGAGGCGAGTCACCAAGAACGCCCGGATCCATGCAGACGATGTTACCCCCTTGGGCATAGTGTCGACGTCTTTTCCTCATCGCCTAGGTGCCACTACTGTGGCGTGAATGCTCTCACCGCAGAGTATACTGGGCACGACGTTCGCCGCCGCGATTCTGTGCCACCTATAGTGGTATCTTACATTCCACCGGCTCAGTCTACCCGATGAACAGGCAAAACTCGCCATCGTCAGCAAACCATCAAGCAGCACCGGCAGTCTCAACTGAGACGGCGACGCGGGAAGACATTCAAGATATCCATGCGGAGGTACTAAACTTAGCCGCTATGAAAGAGAGATTCGCCGTCATTACCCGGAAGATCCAGGAACTCTACGCTAATAATCAGCATCAGACCGTCGCCGCCAAACTCCCAGCGTAACTGGTCAAGATATGTAGCCGCCTGATGCCCTGGGCTTTAAGTTGAAAACATCTGATCACCAGACTAAAGCACCAGCTCATCTACAGCAGTCGTCAATACAGCTACCACCAGATAGTCGGTGCCTCCTAGAGAGTGTTCGTGTAATCCAGGACGAGCAAAGACGGCACTGCTGTCATCCACAACACTATCCTTACCCTTCCTGAAGTATCACCTTTGAACCTCTAGACTGCAATCGCGTTTCATGGCTGTAGCCTAGTACTTTCCTTCACTCGCCCCCACCCATAGGGCGGCAGCACAGCAGATTCCACATGCTAACGCGGGTGCTATGCGGGGCCATGCTACCTTTACCTTCAATTCCATCCCTTTTTCTTCTGGTGGAGGAGTTTTTAGTGGGTAAGACCGACTATTGGCGAGTCTCACACTCTCATTCCCGAAATTCCAGCAGGGCACTTTTATCCTCCACTCGAAAAAAATACTAACCTCATACCTGAGTCTGCAGAGAACCTGCTGTGCTGCAAGGGTTTGAGGGTTCGATTCCCGACTGCGGTGGGATTAGTGTTAAGATAGCCACTCTTAGTCCCTCTCCTTCCCAGATTTTGGAAGTATGAATGAGAGCGTGTGTACTAATATATATATAAACAACAAGAAACGAAAACCAACGAGAAATCCAATGACAACTGCGTACGAATTAACACCTTTGTCGATAGACAATATGTTGCAAAGGAAAAGCCGCCGATATGACCATTGCAGATAAAGGTGGGTTGTAAATAGAATAATAATAACAAGAGTATACAGTAGGCTAAAACTATAGTCCGATTTTGAAAAAGCGGATCGCTTTGTGATGGCTTTGAAATTGCATCACCGCGAGAAAAATCTGATGTATTATAACTACATGGCTTTTTCTACCCACTATCGTCTAATTGTATATAGTTCTACAACTACTCCTACGAAATATTATTTTTTGTCCACTTTACGTTAATTTAGATACAGTTTTTGCAGAAATAGTTCCATTACACATTTCATTATAGATACAAGCGGAAGGGGGTAAAGGAAACCGAATCGATACTTAAAAGCAAGTGGCTATATGTTGTCCTTCAGAATCCATATTTTAACCTTGTTCAGTTTTCCTACTGTCACATTTCTCAATTCTCACTATCACTGCTTCGTTTTTATGTAGTTCATCTTCACTTCACCAAAGTCACTTCACTAAGGTGAACTAGTTCAATCCTCCGTTACTTCACTTCTTTCGTGACGCAGCCTCTTCACGCTGTGCGAATTACTTAAGTCCAATACAAGACCTCCACAGCCCGTTGCTCGGCAATTACTTTAGTGCACGTCACAACAGTCGTCACCAATTCGTTCGGAGAATGGTTCTTGATGTCACACCAGAAATGCAGTCGCTAACTTGATAACTGACTCAACTCCACTGGACTCGTACTCTACGCGACTGACTGACTCAATTCTCTCACGATAGCGCTCACTTATTTAGTCAGTGGAATCTTCCCAGGAGGTTCTCGAACTTCTAGAGCTACTTGGACACATTTTCTGGACGAGGAGGAAGCAGAAGCTTCCAGAACATTCTTTTTATCTGCCGATAGCGTACTCGATGTTTACACTGCCACAGTTATCGTTGTTTACACCGAACCCTGGCGCCGACCTCCCAATAACTTTGAGTCATAGCCGCTCCGTCACAATACTGTTTCCATGATATAGCGAAAATAGCTGACTAATGACAGCACTTATAATAGCAAAGTTTGAAACATTCAAACCAATTATTACGAATATCTCTGAAACGACTTATGCTACAAAAATTTTATCAAAACTAAATTGTGTGTTTTAAACAGTTATACATTCGTTTTTATCTATCGCCTAATATTTACCAGTTAGGCGTATAAAATTTGATGGGGTCTCAGGTCAGACGCTCGGGTATATCTCAGGGGCTCACCTTGCTATCTGGAAGACTCAGGTCCGATGTTCTGCCGGCTGATGTCTCGTACTTGAAGATGCTATACATCAAATCTATTCCCTATCGTCTCTTTTCTTGGGAGTACGTAACGAGAGTAACTTTATTGTGACGGTTATAGCTTTATTTTACAAGAACGGGTAAATATACGAGGGCTGATCAACCAAAACTGAGACTGATTTTTTTCACAGATGTTTATTACTCAAGTTCAATCTTTACATGATCTTTTTCAAAGTAGTCCCCTCCTACTTCCATGCACTATTTATAGCGTCTCTGCCAGTCCTTGAACACGTGCTTCAGACCATTCTTTGTGAAAACCTTGAGAATCGCCTCACTTTTCTTGAGCACTGCTTCAGAGCTCTCAAATCGAATACCCCTAAGCTTTGCCTGTAGTGATGGGAATAAAAAATGTCACAGGGTGCAAGATCGGGGCTATAAGGTGGATGCGGTACACAGGTAATGTTGAATCGAGCCAGAAACTGCATAACTTGATTTGGGACGTGAGGCCATGCATTGTCATGATGAAGTCGCCACCTGTCCGAGAAAGCTCTGGTCGTTTCTTTGCAATGTGCTTCCTCAGTGTAGCCAATACTGACGTGTAGTATGCTGCTGTAACAGTAGTGTGAGGGGGAACTGCATGCTGGTAAATCATTCCATTACAGTAAACAAATGTGATCACCATCACTTTCCCTGCAGATGGAACAACTTTTGCTTTTTTGGTGTTGGAGAACCTGGTGATTTCCACCCTGTGCTGGCTTGTTTTCCTTCAGGATGATAATAATGCAGCCATGAATCATCACCGGTGATAATCGATTTAAAAAATGCATCCTGTCCATCAGCAAAGAGACGCAGCTGGTATGCGAAATGCACATAGGGTCTACAAACTAGAGCATTACTACCAACCTACCAATACGAGAGTGCTGCCGCCTACCAACATTATACACAAAAACCTGCTCTTTTCAAATATTTATGTTACAGATACGAAACTATCACGGAAGCTACAGGGAAAAATCAGTCTCAGTCTTTGTTGATCAGCCCTCGTAATTTTATGAAGTTTACGACAAAATTTAAGCAGCTCCATGAAATTGGATTTAGAATTCTTTCCAGTGGTTTTCCAGATGATTATTTTTGGTTTGATGATTTTTAAGGGAAAGATCATTTTATGTTCGTCACGTGGGTAGATTATGCAAATCATGCTGACACTCGCATACTTCAGTGCTGGCTAAAGTACTAGCCAGTATACTCCTCTGATCCTTTTTACGGCTGGGGTAGAGCCTATAACTTGCTAGTAGGACTCTGGGACAGTCAGCTCTTCAAATTTTTCGACATAGGCCCTAGGCACGACGCATATGGAACGACGGACCTCTTCCGTCTACCGGGTAAACCCACAAGCTATCTAATTCTCTCCATCTTGAAATGCAATTTAGAGTATTTATTAGAAAGATTAAAGCCTCTTCTGGAATCAGAATTACGCGTCTAATTAGTGCCCTCCATTCACCATCCTCCAGTTCCCGCAACCTATATCCTATGATATTCCTCCGAAACGCCCCCCTCCTCGTCACATCTTATATAGCGCAGGTTTGAGCAAAGTGGCCTTACGTCCCATCTGGGGCGTCGCCATATTAAATAGAAGCGACATCACATATGGGGGACTGGCAAATGTTTAGATATTAGCTGGATTATATTCTAATTGCAAAATGAGAACCTATCAGCGGCTAGCCAAATTACTTTCCCTTAATATTTGTTTTGCACCTTTTCTTCATATTGATGAAATCTTAGTGGTAAGCTAAGATCTTTGTAGTCACACTATCTCCCCTACACTTCTTCTCAAAACTTTTGGATTTAGCCTAGTGTTGCTAAGAAATCGGAATATCTTCCCTAGAATATGTTTACCTTTAATTCTGAATGCCATGATGCGAATATTCGCATCAGTAGTTGTAACATTTATCGTTATTGGTGCGTTGTATGAGAATTCATCCGTTCATATTTCTGCAGTTACGCTACTACCGATATACATTGGAATTCCTATGTATTTCTGTCTCTTTCTGTCATCGGTCCTCTCTCTCACACAAACATACGCTGTAGATGTTTCCACTTCCCTGTGCTTTTGGATCAGATTATGCTTAAATTGTTGTGTTGTGGGGGTTATGTGGCTGTCCATTAAGCCGAACTTACAAGTTGCCTCTACTGGATAACACCCTTTCCTTTACAACGTCTTTTTAAAAATATTTCTTGTTACATAGATAACGTTAAAAATATATATGTTGCATGACATTGTAACTTTGTTCAGTTTTAATAAACTGTGACTTTTCTCAGTATTTAATTTCACTGTTTAATCATTTTATCTAGTTCAATTTGCTGGGAGTTCACTTCGTTCACACTATCACTTGGCTAAGGTGATTAGTTCTATTCTCTGTCACTTCACTTCCTTCGCGACAAGCCTCTTCACGCCGGACGGTTCACTTCTCTCGGGAATCGAACACAAGACCACAACACGTCGCTCCGCAGTAGCACTCGCTGCAAGTCACAACAGTCTTCACCAACTGGTTTGGAGAATCGCTGTTCATGTTGCACCAGAAACGCAGTCGCTCAACAACATTCTCACCCTCGCCTCGCCTCAACTTGATTTGACTCGTATTTGACGCGCAACTGACTCCTGCGAGAGCACTCGCTTATATAATCATTGGAATCTTTCCACAACGATCTACAACGTTCTAGAACTATTTCGGCACACTTTCTGGAGTAGGGGGGAGAAAAAGCCTACAGAAGGTTCTGTTTATCTGCCGATAGCGCGCCCGGTGTTTACGCTGGTGAGCGATCATTATCCTTGTTTATTCAGACCGCCTTGGCCGACCTCCCGATACCATTGGGCAGTAGTATTTACAATATTTTAACTATTTTCATCCTATCCCCTTTCTTACATATTTCCATTTTAATATGGTATTTCCTTGCTATTACTCAATCTTTATTTACATATATGTGAGCATAGCCTTTATAATAAATTATACATATTACTTATAAAGGGTCTTTTAACAAGAGTGTCCTATTTTTAACATGTGATAGCGGCCGTTGTTATTGAGTTACAGGAGTAATCTTTTTCATGTGGTTATAGTTGTTATTGACAAATAGCCATGGAACGTTACAGCATTCAACAACGCGTAAAAATTCTGAAAATTTATTATCAAAATGGATCATCTATTCGCCCCAAAGCTTCTGTGTATTGCGTGAAGTTTACGGTATGCCTAATTGTCCCTGCGAGAGAACTATTCGGCGTTTGGTCGATCAATTTGAAAGAAGGGGTTCTGTCAGCGATCAAAGAACGCCTGTACGTAATCGACGTAAGCGCTCCAACGAAAACATAGACGCCGTTCGTGAGAGTGTACGCGTGAACGGAAACAAATCATTTGCTCGTCGAACGCAAAAATTGGGGCTTTCGCCGACCATAACTGGCGAATTCTGCATCTGAACTTGAAGATTCATGCGTACGAAATGGTGTTAACTCAAGAATTAAAACCCAAGGAACATAGGTTGCGCCGTGTATTCACTGACTGAGCTATGGAGCAATTGGAAGCTGACCCGGATTTTTGTCGAAAAACCATCTTCAGCGACAAGTCCACTTTTGGATGGATGGTTGTGTTAACAAACAAAGTTGCCGCTATTGGAGCAATCACAATCCAATGCATATTCAAGAACGACCACTTCATCCCCAAAAGGTTACTGTGTGGTGTGGATTTTGGTATGGTGGAATCATTGGTCCATATTTTTTTTCCAAGATGAAGATGGAGTAGCTCTAACTGTCAATGGAGAAAGATACCGGGCTCTTATAAGGGACTATTTTTAGCCTCAATTGGATGATATGGATCTCAAAAACATCTGGTTCCAGCAAGATGGTGACACATGTCATACTGCTCGCGAAACATTCGATCTTTTGAAGGAGAAGTTCAGAGGTTTCATCATTTCCTGTGGTGGTGATGTTAACTGGTCCCCGAGGTCACATAATTTAACGCCGTTGGATTACTTCTTGTGGGGTTATGTTAAATCTCGACAAGCCAGAAAGAGTAAGTGATATTATGAATAACATTTCGCGTGTTATTCGTGAAGTTGGAGATAATTTACGTTCCTTTGTCTTTGAAAATTGGGTCAACCGTATACGCGCAACCCAACGAAGTCGCGGCGATCACTTAACTGATGTTCTCTTCCACACGTAATGACATTTAATTATGTTCCGAAATAAAAAGGAAATAAACCTCTATCATTTATCGAACGCGTTTTATTTAATTTCTAAAATAGGACACTGTTGTTGAAAGACCCTATAGTAGGTGTTCCCCTACAAAAACTACACAACCCCCTTCCGAATGAAGAGGACTTAATATGCTGTTAACAGAAAACTAAAAATATATATTTTATTTGTAATGAAAATGGAATTTTTTTCATCAAAATTGTTGGAGCCATGTTTGAGAAAATAAAAAAATCTCAAAAGTTTTTATATGTGAACAGTAGTTTGGAGGGGGAAAATTTTCTTGTAAATCTCGTTTTCACATCTTTGGAAGACGAACTTAAGCACAAAGTTTAGTATGCAACCAAGTTTCGTTTTTGAGTTACGGTGTTTACAGGTAGAGGCATCATACGGATCTAGGACCTTGAATTACTTTCTATTTTGTATTGAGAAGGTCTCAATGTATGCATTTTGGTGAAATCTCCACGTTGAATTTTTGGGTGGAGTAAAATACTTTCTCTTACCTACTAAACGTCAGAGAAATGAAAACAAAGTATTTGAACAATCCAGAGTAATTACAATGAATATTACGGAAATGCTTAATGCCATAAATTCTGTACTTTAATGGGATATATTTGTTTTTGTGTAGCAATTTTTTGTCTATCACTTACTGTTTATCAATTATCTACAAGTCTTTCATAATGAAGGGGACCTCACAGGCTATTGCCAAATTTTTCAAGATATACGTATTGTCATGCAAATATCTTAAGCGTATGGTATTTTAGCCAAAACCAAAAATACCTAGGGATTGGATCTCGATACCTCGATACACGGTGGTATCAAAGTATATCTAATACTTTGAGATAAACTTTTGATACTTTTAAATTGTTAGGTTTTGCGAAATTGAAAGGTTTTGCGTTTAACTTTATGCTAGATAAAGTAATGAAAGGCGTCGAGACTTCACGTTACTGCCTCGCACGTGCCCCTGATTATAGTTCTTGACAAACCTAGACTACATTTTTGTGGATGAATCAGTGCTAAATTCCATAGACTCTTGTGTGTAAATGAAAACATGCAAAGTATGGGGGAAGGAGTAGAGATATTCATGTAAGATGCAGTGTAAACCAAGTTGTGAATTAAGCTGATTTGGCTGCCAGACTACGTCACGTTTCTGCAACAGCCTGGCTGGTAACTCACTCTCAAATTTATCTACTCCGGCGAGAAAAATCTGTAAATCCAACAGAAAGATATCAGAACTTAAGACGTGAAGTATGAGGTAGTATTTTTAACACTTAAATAATTTCAGTCTAATTATATAATATAAATTCAATAACATCCCGCCTTAAAGCAATATGTGTATGTAACAATATATAAAAAGTGTATATTACACTCATTGTATATGTTTATATTAATGTTTACATGTTCAATAATGTTATGTGAATGTATTACGTAATTTAATAATGTAGGATCTGTGAGAATAATAGGTTAAATGTTACTAACAATGAGGTAACCTTGAGGCAATAATGATTTTGAAAGTTCAACAATACTACTTGTGATTCTAACAATACTATAATTTTAGTGACAGTTCATAAAAATAGCCAATCAACAACCAGAAAAAGCTTGAGTTAAATGAAGGTATTTTATTGGAGTAGGATTAGGCAATCAGAAATTGAAATACAGAATTTACAAATTTAGGCGGTAGAAATCAAGTCAGTTGCTTGTAGACAGCGCTCATAACTGGACGCATTGGATGTATACAGTGTTCCTAACCGGACGCGAGATACGTCTTCGAAAAATTTAATACGTATTAGTGTGAGACGAAATAGTTTTTGTGTTAAACAGTGGAAGTAATTAACAAAAGAATCTCGCAGCTCTCTATATCAGTGAGGTGTTATTTAAATCGTGTCAAGCATTAATAAATGGAGTGAAGAAAAACTTAAAATCTATGTAAGTCTATATTCTTCAGTCGCACTACTCCCTGCAAAGAAATACATGTCTCTAACAAAAATACTGACGCAGCCAAGGTAAACATAAATGTATAATATTTAAAAAACAGTCAAAAATTACAAAGCTAATATTTTTTAAATTTGGGTACGTGCCGTTGCAACTACTTCAAGTTCGGTTCCCCAACAGTCGAAGTATTACAACTTCTTCAAATACTACACCGCATGGACACATTTTTCTTTCCCTCCATCTGTTAGTTTATGTTTATGCAAGTCAAACTCGGATCACAAGCGTAGCTTACAGGTATACCGTACGACTAGTAATACATAATAGAGATTGGAAATCCTTTAAAAGAAAGTTTTCAGCATAAAATATAGCTATATTAAAGGGAAGCAAAGAAATTATTATTAGCGGTGGTGTATATAATCTCTGATATTGTCAAGATAAACAAACTCTTGTGAATTCGAGGATTAGATCAGGAACAATTTCGGAATTAGCATGTAGTACAAAAGTTTTTACATGCGTTAATACACAGAAAACTACTATAAGCACATATTTCAGTGAACAAGCTATGACATTTACAGTTTAATACTGTGATTGAATATCGAGTATCGGTGCTCAAAAAACAGTATCGGTATCGAGTATCGAGAAATAGTGCTATCGTCTCATCAATAAAGAAACTCTGATGTGATACATTTATCTATCCTTTACATACCTTCTCTACCCTCTATCCTTTAATAGTTTGTACACAAATTACTCTTACACAACCTTATTTTTCTATCTACGACACTTTAACCCAAACAAAGCTTTTCAGAAATATCTACATTATACATTTCGTTATAGATACAAAGGGAACAGCGATAGTCAAATGTTTAAGAACTGAACGCTATATGCTGACCCTAAAATTCCATAGCGTTTCCATGCAATCGCGAGAAAAAGCTGAATGTTGAAAGGACTTTAAGAGAATGACCAAGAGTTGAACACTTCGAACCTTTTATAATGGATATCTCAAACGGCTTATACAAAAATAGAATAATAAATTGTGTGTTTTAAAGAGATCTGCATTTTTTGTGTAGCACTTTTCGTCTATCGCTTAACTTTTACAAAATTCCTTCCGAATGAAGGTGGACCTCATAGGCTATTCCCAGGAATTTCAAGGTATATATATTATTTTTTGTAAATAACTTTAATATACGGTATTTAATAACATTTTTAGAGCCGTTTTTTAGAAAATCAAAATTTTCTGCAAATCTACCATGTAAAGTGTACTTTGTGGTTAGGAGATTTTCTTGAAAATCTAATGCTGCATCTTTGGAAGGTACTTAACTTAAATACGAAGCTTGGTGTTGATTCTACTTTTCATTTTTGAGTATGCTGTTCACAGACAATCCACGGACCTTGTTCTAAATATTTTTTGATTCAGGGGTCCTCAAAACTTGTTTTTCCGGTAAAATCTCGATATAGAATTTTTGGATGCAATACATACTTCCTCTACCTACTATATGTAGTAGAGAAAGTGATAACTATCTATATTTTTTCCATGTAATTGGGGGTGTGGCATTTTCTTGAAAAGCTTCATGACGCAGCATTGGGAGATTGAACGTAAACACCATTCTGCTTTTAAGTTATGCTGTTCACACGCAAACACACACATACACAAACTGTATTTGTAGTGAAATCAAGGTGTAAAATTTTTTGGAGGAATGCAGTAACTCATTTACTTAATACAGGTAGGTAGCAGAGAAAGTTGAAAAAAAAATGCGATAAAAATGTGATAAAACGAAAAGATAAAGATATGTAATAGGTAGCTGTATAGGTTGAAATTAGTGGCATTCAAGCTGATTGTTCACTAGTTCATGAAACTTAGTGTCGTTTAGTACTGGTTGTAGCTCCAGGTAATACGAACTATGTTAGGGTGTGACGGTATACATAACCTCATTTACATATATTTGTGTGTGTTGTGGGGTTTTGGAATCAAATGTCAAAATAATTGCAGGTTGGAGCGATAAAATCTAACAATTCCGGAACTATTTTTCTTAAGCGATGTCCTTATGCATAATATTACCATTAAGGATTTCTTTGTCTACCACCTCTCCACAGAAAATAACATCTATCAAACCCTAAAATTACGACTTCTCCAAACCTTGTGACGTATTGCAAGATTGATGACTTTCGCATTATAATAGAAATCGATCGCATTATGTACCCCAAGCGTAAGGGACATGGCTAGACCAAACACAAAGCAGCTGTAATATTTTGCGTTTGCATATTGGCAAAAGAACGTGTTTCTAAGTAGGGTAAGCTTTTGTTCTTGGTGTCGTTGAACTTTCTTCTCTCTGTCGCAATAAACCAAAGACGTATATGAGCTTGCTCCAGATAGTAAAGGGAATATTGAGGGAGAAGTATGAAAGTTGTCAGCTTATAAACTTTGATGGAGTGAAAGACACAGAAATATAGAAAAATAAAATACATAAGAATATAGACCATACACCGGGGTTTGCCCAATTGCTCTGCTCTTGGTTGCTATTGGATGAGACATTCAACGCGCTCTTAGGTTGCATCAGTGGCGAGTTTTATCAGTAACGGAACTAAACACACAGCAGGTCAAATTATCTACACTATATTCACTCTTAGGTTGATCCGTGGCAAAACAAACCCACGTGGTCAGTGCACCGTGATACAATACGGTAGCAATGTCGCAGGAAAGTAGTCCCATGCTAATAATCTGAGTTTCAGAATGAATTTATCCTTAAATAGTATAATATAATATACAAATACCTAAGGTTTTATTTAACGCTGATTTCTACCGTAAACCGGAGCTACAAGTCCCATGATGCAATTTGTATGAACCACCTGACATTCGGGGAGGCGCAGAATATTGTTTACAGCCAGAAACCAGCAGTTGTGTTTAGTATCATGGCGGACGGTGAATTTGCTCTTGTGTTTTCGTCGAATTACGTAAAGCATTAGCCGCGCAAACCATTGACTAGCGGTGAAAAAACAATAGTGTTGAATCTTTATTATAAGCTATGTGAGAAATATCCAACACTTTCCGCGAAAGAAATGGTGAAATTAATTTCTGAGTTCACCCGTGTTTCGAGTACAAGTATAAACAGTGCTTGTGTAGAAAAATTTGAAACGAGGAAAGTGGTTACACCCGGAAAAAAAATATCAATCTTATCATCTTTAACCCTTAACAGTATATGCTAGTCGCCATTTCAATTGTTGAAATAAGGACTGTGTTGTTTTTTGTACTGGCCACATGGTCTGAAAGTGTGACAGATATTTCTAGTGCGAATGGCGGAAGGATACATTATAGCAATGCACTGGTCACCTGGGGTTTGTTTTGACGCGGATCAACCTAAGAGTGAATACAGAGTAACGTGAAAATCTAATAATAGTGGACCAATATTCTAAATTTATGCTATTACAAACTACATACACGGAATTAACTTATATTTGTTACAATAGTCAGAACATCTGTTACACCTAGTTCTGTTATCCTTTCAGTAAAAAACGTTTTTCTATTAACTATTTGAAAAAAATATAATTATTTTATGCATATATAAAATAATTTGCACTATTCAGAAGGGGTAAAACGAAAACGATGGTTTCAGGTTTCGCTGATTAGCACTTAACGTGCAGGAATATTATACAGAGTGCATAATTTAAGTTCAGACTGTACAATATCTCCAAAACGAAGGTTGGAGAGAGAAATGTCTTTAATAAAAGTTGCTTGATATTATGGGGAAAAGTAAATGTCATTAGTGATGTTTCATTTGGAGGACGTTGTGATGGTAATTTTAGGGTTATTTTTTATTTTTAAATGAGAACTTACAATTAGGTCAATTGTACATTGGAGATATCGCACAACTAATTTAAATGGTTCACCCTGTATTTCATAATACAAAACCATAGACAGATATACAAACACAACAATTTAGGAAATAACTGATCAGAAATAACTTATAAGTAACCTTTAATAGTAAACAACTTATTCTATTGAACACAAAAAAATTATTTGTTACATTCACATAACTTTCTCTACCGTCTCCTGTCTATGCAGATAAACCGTTGCAAAGAAAACTACAATTCGTTAAGATACAAAGAGAACAGTGATAGCCAAATGTTTAAGATCTGGACGTTATACGCTGGCCTTAAAACTCCATACTGTCTCCGTGACATCGCGAGGAACATGAGATACCAGGGACCTCAACCCCCACGTGATCCTGTGTGGAGGGCGTCATTCGAGTGCCATTCCCTCACCGAGAGCTTTTCCTTTCGGCCGGCACCTGAAATATATTCCGCCCCCCCCATTACAGGGCAGAAGTGGTTACGCCACTTATGCGCGTCAACCCCAAAAAGGGGAAGACTGCCGAACAACCTCGGTGGGGCCGACAGCAACCTAGCTCAATATCTACCGGCTATCCAGGGCGGTACAGGAGGACCTTGAGGCGTCTCACATCCCCGCCTGGACGGAAAACTGCCCAGGGGTACCTAATCTGCCATGGGTATCGGGAACCACTGCCGTGTCGAGTCCAAGTCAATCCAAACGACATCCCCACTGGTGGGGCTAGGACGTTTGTCCGGCGTACTTCTAGTAACGTCAAAAGTACCACGAGTGTGCTCACGGTCCGCAGTGCCCGCACCCCGGCAGCTGAAGGGGTTCGCGAGGAACAACTGAAAATCATGGGACTTAAAAGAATGACAAAATATTGAACAAATTAATAACGGATATCTCGGAAATGGCTTACGCCACAACAAATTATAATTTGTGTGCTTTAAAGAGATCTACATATTTTGTGTTGCGTTTTCGTCTATCCTTTAACGTTTACTAGTTATACAAGTTAATACAAAATTCCTTCCGAATGAAGAGAACTTCAAATGCTATTCCCAGAAACTTCAAGACATACATTTTGTTTGTCAAGTAGGTATTTCGATGTATGCTAGTTTAATCACAGTTGTTAGAGAATTTTTTTTACAAAATCAATAAATAATATCAAGAAATGTTGCATGTAGAGAGTAGTTTAGGGTGTAGGGATTTTCTTGAAAAATCCTAAAGTCGCATCTTTAGAAGGTACTGAACTTAAATAGCAAGTTTCGTATTTATTCGACTTTTGGTTTTTTGGGGCGTTATGCTGTTTACAGCCACATACGCAACAATGTTTTTCTAAAAATGGTCTTTTGGATCCGATGGATCTCAAAACATGTATTTCCTTTGAAATTTCAGCATCGGATTTTTAGGTGGAATGCAATACCTCCTCTACCTACTACGTACGTGCTAAAGAAAGTAAGAATGTACATTTGTTAAAAATGGATTTCAAATAAATATTTTGTAGCGTTCACCATTTACGAGATATTCCTTGTTATTTGTTTCGGTTTTCATATACATGTTTCTTTCTATCTTCCAAACATGCGACATAAAGTTTTTCTAACTTTTGAATTCTCCGAAAAATATGTCTAACTATTTTGATTAAAATACCACACATTAAAGCTATTTGTATTACAAATAAAATATATATGTTGAATTTTCTGGGAATAACTTGTAAATTCCACTTCATTTTGAAGAAACTTTGTATAATTTTGTATAATTAGTAAACGTTAAACGTTTGACGAAAACACACTACACCAAAAGTGTAGATCGCTTTAAAACACTGAATTTATTTCAAATAACTTATTTGGTGGCATCTACCTTTTCCGAGATATCCGTTATTATTGGTTCGAATTCTTTATACTTAGTCATTCAAAGTCCCGTCGATGTTCAGACGCCCGGTTACATGGAAACGGATGCAACTTTAAATCCATTTCTAAAATATCGCTATTATGTTTTTTTCTACCCATGGTGAAATGTGTAATGCAGCTATTTCCAGGAAGGTTTATCTCGATTAAAATGGAGTACACAGGAAAATTAAATTTCGTATGAATATTTTGTATACTCGCTAATAATTGATAGAGGGTAGAGAAACTAATGTGAATGAAACACACCAGAATTTTTGTGTGGTAAGTTGTCTGTCTGTTACGGTGTGTAATGAAAGTTTAACGATTTGCACTGAATCCATTGCATACATATGTTGTGACATTATAAGTGTGACATATAGATGTGATACATAGCAACAGTGATTGCCTCTTGCACTTTGTACTGTATTTATGGATAAAACAAGACAAGAACCATTGGGCTACAGGAAGAAAAGCTCTAGCTAGGTTGGAGCCAGCATACTTAACAGTCAGTTGAGCACTCTTGTGCTGACAGCTGCCTCTTCAACACGTCCCCAAGTCTCTCGACCGAGGTCACGCTAACAATTCTTCCACATACAGAGCGCACTACTTTCTGTAAAGTACCAAACCACTATGCAAACATTGTCTCCGTGCAAACTATGTTATGTGATTAATGGAGATCGCCCAGGTACATAACGCTTTGTCAGGAAGATATAAGAGAGGTTTAAGGGAAATAAGTGATAAATATTCAATTATATTATGACTTAGGCCTCACCTCACCACTTAATAAACTGATTTAGTTCCAGCTTTTCACTATGACTTCATTTAGTTCACACAGTTACTTCACTACTGTGATCTAATTGAATATTACCGTTCTCTTCACTTTAGTGTGATGTAGTAGCGTAATAAAGTACGCGCGGCATAACCTCTTCTTCGCTGGGGAGTCAAACATAAGACCTCTCTAATCCCTCGCAGCAGCATACGGCACAGCTGTCATCAAACGCACTCGTAGAACCGGCCTTGATGTCGCGTCAGAAACGCAATCGCCAACTCACTTCTTACTGCCTCCTCACTCACGAGAGCGCTCGCTTATTGAAAATTTCCGCAGAACATTCTAGAATGTTCTGGAAGCGGAAAGAAGGGAAGCTTCCCGATGATTTCGCTTATTTGTTAACAGACCACCCTTCAAGCTACAATTGCGCTTTAATTCCATTTTCTTCACCTACCATAAGCTGTTACTTGACTTTTTAGGTATGCGAAATTTCATAATTCAGAGGAAAAGTGATTTAAGGACAGAAAGTACTCCGCATTAAAGCCCAATTGAATAACATACCACTCGTTTACTGAGAGCGGAATTCGGGTTTCTACAAATGTTTACATTACGGTATACATAGCCACGCAATTCAATAAACGCCTCTAATGAAAGGGACCTATCTTATCAGTCCACTATCAAAATGAGCTAAAAATAAAATAAAGAGTTTTGTAATTACAGACGGGATAGACTACGATAAATTAGAGGCTTGCTTATAACCACAGATTATTAAATAACTTTTATTTTAATTTTGGCGTAAACTATGACTCGTATATCTCAAGTAACATCCTACATAATAACTTATGCCATTTAAATAATTTTAAAGCGTCAAACAAAGGATTAAGACTCTTTAAAGGCTTTAATGTACATGAAAAGTCGCAAAGTGACACTGGTGGGGCGCCTGGTAAGCAAGCTCTAAGATTAAACCCAGAATATGCTTTCAACTAAGCGTCCAAGTAGTTGAGTGTTATTTTGACTGTATGCTACGCGCTTATCACCAGTAAACAGGTTATGTGCGTATTCTCATTAAAGCCAACACGAGATAATATTACAAAATACATTTCTGTGCACGGAATAAAAGAACCAAAATTTTGAAACTGTTAAAACTTGCATGCTAAACTGTGATTAGATCCTTATTGTCTTAGATCAAATGTGTATTATCCTGATTTCTTTTATATCAAATCTACCTATGTCGCGTTTAAAAAGGTACCTGCTAATAAATAAACATTAACAACAATAAAAATTATAAATTTAAGTAAAAATAAGAATTGAAACTTTAAATAATAATAAGTGTTTAACACAATACCAGTTTAAGATTATTTATGAAGATTACAAAACAGTAAAAGAAATTAATACACGCAGATGGTTCGAGCCACCTATACTGTTGATGACTAATTACAAACCACACGCTCGTCCTAACGGCGCTATCTACAAACATGAGAGATGCATAGTCAATTTAACAGAATATGTAGCATTTGCTTGTCCCACTTTTATACACTTTCAGTCGAGCAAACATCAGTTGTGTATTAACGAGTGTATTCAAAGGTGATGCTGTATTATTAGCAATTTTGTTGAGTGTGCAACCAAAGACATCTATGTTACACACAAAGGACCGATGATTTCATGTTGCAGTATACATTGCGGACTGCATAACACTGCAAAAGTAGGGGCGGCTAACTCAGTTGCATACATAGATGGGCAAATGAGGTATACAGTAAGTATATTATATATCTCCAAAACTAAGCGTTGTAGAACTCCCCTCTTATTTTTATTAAATAAAATATAAAACAATAAATAATACTAAAACAATAAATTCTAAACTTAATAAAGTTACTAGCAAATGGTTTTAGTATTATTTATTGTTTTATATTTTTATTTAATAAAATAAGAGGTTTAATATTATGGGTGAAAGTAAATGCCATAGTCGTGTTTTATTTGGAGGACGTTTTAAACTGAAGATTTAAATCGACCCTAATTGTAGGTTCCCATTTATAAATATTAAATTGACCCTAAAGTGACCAACCTCCAAACAAAACACGAATAATAGCATTTACTTTTCCCATTATATCAAGTAACCTTTATTACAGACATCTCTTTCTACAACGCTTTGTTTTGGAGATCTTGTACAGTCTTGACTTAAAAAGGCCACCCTATATATACATAGGGTATATATGCATAATTATATATATGTGTGTGTGTATGGCGGAGCAACACAATCGTAATGAGTACTATCTTCAGCAAGATGCCAGTTATACAAAAGTAATTTAATTTAGAATTGGCATACTATTTAAGATATTTTAAGATACATTTATCTTACTTAAGATAAGTCATAAGATTTAAAATTTAAGATATATATTTTATTTTTCATGTAGATGTCCTAAATATCCGTGTTTCACTCAAAATCGTTAGAGCCATTTTTGAGAAAATTAAAAAATTTGAAACAGTAAGTGTAGTTTGGAATGGGAAGATTTCCTTGAATCCCTTCGGGGCACCTTTAAGGTACTGGACTTATCAAACCAAATTTTATTTTTGAGTTATAATATTCAAGCGCGTGCACAATACTTATCTTATAAAAGTTTTTTTTATTCAGGGAGTTTAAATATGTTTTTCCGGTGAACGTTCCGTATATAATTTTTTGGGGGAAGTGCAATACTTCTGCAGAGACTAGGGAATAGTTGTGAAAGGATTCTATCTAGCTGACAGAAGTCCAATCTAAGACTTAGAGCCAGTCTGTCATTTGTTTGTTTTTTTGCACGGTATCTACTAACCATTAATTTATGTAAGTAACGATTTATCAACTTTGTTTTTTCTTATATTTATACAAATTATACACGCTATGTTGTTTCTAATTATTCGTAATTTAATTATACATTCCTATTCACAGTTTCAGTAGAAATTTAAAATAATTCACTAAATTACATGAATCTACATAATTTGAGGATTTAGGATACATTGTGAAAAATACTTTTTAATTTATGTATTTTATTTGTAGAGAAAATTTAGGGGCTAAAACATTGTAACTCGCGGTTTCCTTCGTTAATAATAAAACGGTATACTAATAGGTTTATTATTTCAAAACTGTAAATTTTGTGTCATGTAGAGCCTCTGATTAGCATAGTTTTTCCAAATGTCTATTGCAGTTATCTGTAAAAACTCTAAAACATTTTTTTCCAACTTCAGTAGAGCAGCAGATGACAGAATAATATATATATATATATATATATATATATATATATGTGTGTGTGTGTGTGTGTGTATATTTATTAAAATACTGCCGTATTTAGTAGCGTATGGATATACTTGGGTACACTTACTGAAAAATATTATTCAAGATTCAGTTTTGGCAGAAAATACTTTACTTAGTCAATAAATATGTATAGCTGGATTTATAAATTTGAAATGTCGAATGTACGCATTACTTCGCTGCTTTCATTGGTTCCTAAAAAGTAATTTTCTCTTCAAAGCCGCTTCTAAGTAAACTTTGACTGACGACCCCTTTTAAGTGAGGTTTTCGATGTTTATCTTTGTTAGGGAGTTTCGAGAAGTCATTACTGCCAGTTTGGGAAGGATGTCAATAATAACTCATGCCCAAGACCATGAACAGCACCCAATTTCCGTCAGTTTTGGTTTGAAGAAACGGAAGTGAGTGGCCTATAATGACGCATATCGTAGGGAATGTTAACAATGCCCTCTCTATATAAACACGAAATGTGAACAGCAGATTGGTAATGCCAGACTAAAAGCTATAAACTCTACGGAGTTTTATGATTTACAATTGAGGTAATTCAGAGCTTACTTTCAGAGATTTGTTCCAGTCACGGAAACTCTGCTCTTATCATGAAATAAAACGGAAAACCAAGCTGCATAACTATACCATTTAACTCAACATAAGCTCTAATATATTATGGCCTAGGATTAATTTCAGCAATTCGATACGCAACGAATTTTTGATCTCCCTTTTGGTATAATGTACAGCTGACTGCAAAAGAGGTGAATCATATAGGAATGAGGGATTTAAGTTGGTAATAAAATGCTTACTGCCTATTTCCTTGCAGAAATTTTATTGACAAATTGCTTTTCTCAACCCCCACTCTAAACTACATGTGTTACATTATATGGTTTTATTTACCTAAACAAACTATTCTTAGGAAAGTTGCCATGTCTGCTCTTCATGTTGGTACGACTTGCATTCAGTAGGTCAGGGGCTCGATTCCCGGCGACTTCTCTCTCTGGCTCGTGGGTTTTTTGTATTTTCCCCGGATAGGGAGGCGAATGCTGGGGGTGGTTCAACCTCTACCACGACTCCTTTGCCGCTCATTTCCTGTATGTACCCATTATCTTTTCGACTCTTTCTGGGTTATAGGACCAGGGGACGTTGTTCGGCGGGTTGCGGCTCGCGGTACTATGCACACTGTGATGTTTTCTTCCTGACTTAGTTCCAGGGACACATGTTTAGGACTCGCCTCCGGGTGCTTTCGGGCATGCTCTTCTTCGGGGACGCCACCCGGAAGCTGGGGGCCTATGGATGCACTAGGACGTCGTTAGATGTGTTCAGTCTGAAAACATTAGGGACCCCGCCCATGTTTGCGCCTTTCATCCAAGTCTGGTAGCCATTCCAGTCTCCCTTCTTGTTCCTCATTCCAGGGATCAGCCAATTACCTTAGCGCTTTAAAATAGTTAAGGAAAAAAACAGCATCATTTGCAGAATGTATGCTAGAGAGAGCCCTGAGATTCCCATGACTTGTTACAATATCGTCAGGTGGTGAATTTCACACCTTTTTATGGCTGAGCGTGTGAAGAAGCTGTTAATAATTCAGGAAATATATATACATATATATATAAATTACAGTTAAAGCAAACCCAAATTTTTTGTTTCGTCTACGGTTACCATGCTCTACAAAAAAAAATAGGAGTATAGGCCAACACAGGAGTGTTGTAGCGACAATTTCTTATAATACATCAACATCCACATGAAGAAGGAAGACGACAAGCAGCCGAGAGATCCGTCGGCACCTCAATAGATGTAACTTGGTGAAACATGGATATGACCTTTTTGGATGGATGCAATTATTTCTCTACCAACTATAGCTAGGTGAAGACGAATATAAAACTAAAAACTAAGCATTTTATTTCACAACTATATCATTCACAAAAGTTTGATAAATATTTAAATAGACCATAATTTGGCATTTGTCCCCAGTCTAATACAAGCATAAACGCTTTTGCTGAACCTTTGTACATACGTATGTGTATTTTACATTTTGCAAGCGTGCTTAATCGTGTGGCGATTTTACGGCTGCGTTGTGTAAAAAAGTGTATTTTAAAACATTCAATGCACTTCCAAACGTGTCTCGTACTCACGTTATCTAAACGGAGCTGCCAAAACACTACAGGCTCATCAGATTAAGCGACAACGCTGCTTGCTGCATCTGGATCACGGGCGCGCGCCGCTCGCCTGTCGACACTTCATCCCCGCGCGAACCGTTATATGCATGGAAACAAATAGGATGAACAGACAAGGCTAACTAGTAACATTATTATTTCGCAAATTGCAATATTGAATGTCCCTTGCTTAACTTTTCAAATTTTATGTTGGAAACTTTCTCCTTGTGTTCAAATAATTGCGGCGTCTTAACAGATTATTTTCCACTGAATACAGCTCTTCTTAGAAAATGTTGGTTATTTCGTCCGTATATTATTTTGCAGTTTTTGTAATGTTTGAGGATTTTCGTCATATATTTGGTATTTTAAATTGCAGGGGTTAGGCCTAGGGATCGAGCGGAACGCACCTCTAACTGATAACTCCGTCCAAGGTTGGTTCCAAAGAAACCGAAGCTGAATGAGCTGTAGCTCCGTCTTGTTGGAGTATGCCGTGCATCAGCTTATCTGTCAATTGAGAGAATAAGTGTTCCAAAATTAAGGATTAGTACCGTGCAACATTTTTTTGTAAAGAAAATAGGGCCAATTATTCTATCCGCACTCACAGCACACCAAACACCGACTTTATGATCATGTAGTGGACTTTGATGTATGAGTGAGGGAAGTGGCGCAATACGGGGACTGGAGTCTCGGGAGGGAAGCGGCGCGCGACCACGACCCAGTGACCCTAACAGTGCGTTGTCGCTTTATCTATGACATCGTACTAGGAAGCGTTCGGACCCTGTATATGGGCTGACGGTAAGACCGATACCAGGTCACAAGAATATCCCCCAAGCAATTATTTAAAACAGGCAATGTCTTATATACTGGGTTTATTTAACAAAGTCTTTTCACCAAACAATATACACCGTTACATGCGGCATGAACACCAAAATTAACAATCGCATAAACTTGGGAACACCATTACAGTGTTACATGAGTTCAGTTATTGCAGGAGTGAAGATAATTAATTTATCTTAAACAAATACAACTTTGTCCTCATTTAACAGTATGTCCTAAGCTTTTCACTTCAGGCTACATGGTCATTAAATAGTCAATACAAGTGTAATTAATTCCCCTTGAAGTATGTTGTTGCTTCATGTATTTGAAGTAGGAGTTGTATTGTAGTTCAACTGTTGGGGAGCCGAACTTGAAGTAGTTGCAACTGCACGTATGGTACCCGGTAGACTTCGCTCCACATGTACTTTCCAGTGGCCTTTGCCCCAAGTTTAAAAAATATTAACTTTGTAATTAACTGTTTCTTTAAATATTACATAAATATGTTTGCCTCGGCTGCGTCAGTATTTATGTTTAGAGACATGAGTGTCTTAGCAGGGAGTGGTGCGACAGAAATATGTAAGCTTACACAGATTATAATTTTACTTCACTCCTTTTATTAACGCATGATGCGATTTGAATAACACTTCACTGATATACAGAGAGAGCTGTGAGATTGTTTCATCAATTACTTGCACTTTTAACACGTAAATTATTTTTGCCTTACACTAAATATGTATTAAACTTCTCGAGGACACATCTCGCTTCCGGTTAGGAACACTGTCTACAACCAACTGACTGCTGAATTTGTACAATTTGCCGTATTTCAGTTTCTGATTGGCTAATCCAACTCCAGTAGAATACTTTTATTTAACTTAAGATTTTTTCTGGTTGTTGATTGGCTATTTAATAAACTGTCTCAAAAGTTACATTATTGTTGCTCCAATAATGACTAGTAGTATTCTTAAACTTTCAAATTCATTATTGCCTCAAGGTTACCTCATTGTTGCCTCATTGTTAGCAAGTTTTAAGCTATTATTCTCACAGCTCCTACATTATTAAATTAAGTAATACATTCACATAACATTGTTACACATGTACACAATAATACAAAAATATATAGTGACTGTAATATACACTTTTTATATATTATTACATACACATATTGCTTTAAGGTGGGCTGTTATTATATTTTATATTATATAATTTGACTGAAATCATTTAAGTGTTAAAAATACTGCCTCACCCTGATGTCGTAAATAAATGACATACAAAATATATCATAAAATAAAGTTTAGACGTAAACAATTAACGTTAAAATTGAGATTAATAATTTACATATACTCTGGAGAAACTAACAACTCTGATAACCGGCTAGACGACTAACAATTTCAGTAAACTCCGAACAACATAACCATTCACATAAAGCTTAACAAAATAATCACAATTTAAAACAGTTAAAATTACCTAAAAGGGCCAAAGGAACTCGTAAACTACACATAAAGAACTCAAGTGACATGCCGTTAGTGTAACATTATAAATGTTAGCAAATATAAATCCAGTCTATAGCTCCCCGAATGAATTACATTTTATAGCAATCGGCAGACTTAAATAGCAACGGACAAACCAATATAAAAACTCCCTACAAAATACATAATTCACGGTTTAATAAGTCACTCGGAGAACTCAGCAAACGGAGATGTGTTCCTTAGCGCTGGCAGAAACGAACTCCACGCCCACGGCCACCAGACACCCGGACCAAACTCCAAGAACAACCGACCCGCCAAGTGCGAGGAAACGCAGTGCCTTTATACACATTTCCATTACGTATCAGATTTTTTGAAAAACATTTCTATTTGGCTGTAGCAGAAAATATGTGGGACTTTTGAAGCGTGTATGTCAACTTAAATAGGAAATTCCAATTAATAATACTACAAAAATGTTATATTTAGGCGAAGTTTTGATTTGTTTGTAAACACTTATTGTCCGTCTGGAAGAACTGTGCTCTCCAATGGGGAAATAATTTATCGAAGTCGTGTTAGTTAATTCCCAGATTACACAAATTTCTCTCTTGATAATATTATAACAGATTAGGGGCTATTTATCGATATATCAGCCTCGTCAATGCTGCAGCGATATCAGCTTTATAAGCGCACCGAGTATTATCATCGGCATCTTCAATCCTTTATTTGGCACAGAAATGAAAGTGTTCCCGAACACAAACACCTTTCTTATCTGCGCTCCACTTTGCCAGTTTCCGTGAAACTAATTGCCTTGGTTATAATTGGCTGCCCGGATCTGCTGTTTTTATTACTTTCCGTAAGCTGTTACACTGTTTTTACTGGAATAGTTAAAGACTAAACTTTAATTGCTGGGCGTCTAGAAGCCGAAAGCCTTACTTCTTGGCTAAAGAGGCATACAGCGGTAGATTTATTGGCGAGCATGGGTCGTTCTGAATGCTAACCTTAATCTAGTTTGAAATGAACGCACCACAGGCCTGTTGCGGGCCGCAGACAAATGAGGCCGTCCGCGAAAATACAGGTTCTGGTAAAGATTGGCTTCGGTTTCGCGGAATCTACTTTCGTAGATCAACAGTGGAGAGCCCCGGGGATTAGAGGCAATTTGGGTAGAAGAGGAAATTGTCTTCATTACCCAACACAGAGGTCGGTCGTATTGCTCTCCTTAGAGGCGCGGATCAGACACTTAGTGCCACTTCTGCGCAGAGAAGAAGGTAATAAATTCTCTGAATTCCAGGAAATTATGAGATTTTCTATTAAGCCGGGGGGGACAATCTCTGTTGTTTGAATAAGCTTATTTCCTAGGTTTTCCTTTATCCCTGCAAACACAATGTCTTTAAGTCTATGATCCTGAGACTAAAGCTAATGAATATGCAGGGCTTCCTTTAGTTATTCTGCCGCTCTCTGTGGGGTAGAGGAAGTAATGTATTCCGTCCAAACATTTTATATGCAGCTTTTATCAGAAATGCACGTTTTGAGATGCCTGAACCCAGAAAGTTTGTGTAACTAAAAGGTCAGAAATCAAACCTAGCATTTAAGAGGACATGAAGATTT
Source organism: Deroplatys truncata (assembly GCA_030765065.1). Lineage (NCBI taxonomy): Eukaryota > Metazoa > Arthropoda > Insecta > Mantodea > Mantidae > Deroplatys > Deroplatys truncata. Next base: position 166,557,611 of record CM060980.1, read on the forward strand.
TAAACAAATATTCCCAACCCAAACCACAGTTTATACGCAGATTTTTTTTCATTATTTCTTAGTTTCTCAAAAACGGCTCTAAGGGTTTTAGTAATACAGGGTGGAACATTTAAGTTGAGCCTATGCCATATCTCCAAAACAAAGCGTTGCAGAAAGAAATGTTTTGGATAAAATTTGCTTGATATTATGGGAAAAAGTAAATGCTAATAATCGCGTTTTAGTTAGAGGACGTTGTGATGGTCATTTTAGGGTCAATTTTTTAAAATAAATAACAAAATCCTGAATAGCTGTGTACGAAGAGCACAATGAATGGTTGGAGCATCCATGGATGGTCATTTGAGGGTAAAGTTACGTTTCGTAATTGGGAACCAAACATTTTTATTTTGTTTCCTTATTCATCAAAAAATAAACAGCTTTTTATGAACCATTTTCTAATGAGAAAATGTAGCTTCCCATTTAAAAAAAGTTAATTGACACTAAAATGACAATCATAACGTCCTCCAAATAAAACACGGCATTTACTTTCCCCATAATATCAGGAAACTTTTATTAAAGACATTTCTTTCCACAACGCTTAGCTTTTAAGATATTCTACAGCCTCATTTAAATTCGTCCACCCTGTATACAGAATGTACACACCTGGTTATAGGGTTATAAACCCATATACTTTTTCTGCGGTATATAACCCAAATGGAAATACTGAAAATGTACTTGAATGTTTTTACATACTGATGCTGAAACTATTCTGGAATTTGTGATTACGATCTGGAAATTTTGGATAATACATTCATATAGTATCGACTTATTTCGGATTAAATGCTTATGTGATTGTTTCTTGGAAGATCTTGTTAATCAAATAAGTATTCTTTGAATAATCTTGTTCTGCATGATATTTATTGTATCATATTCTTTTATCCTGTATAAAAATGATTCAATCATTTGTATAATGTTTCATCCATAACACTTTTTACAGGCTATGTGACATTTCCAGTGTTTTGAAGGGAGGACATTGGGGATACTAAAATAAGAAAAAAATCTACTGATGTTTCATTACTATTATTGTAAATGTCACTAAATTGTTATTCCATTATTTTCACTAGCACGGGAGTTCTATGAAATTCCAGTTTTAAGAGGTAATGGGGAGAAATCGTCATAAAAGGATATTTTAGATCATTGTATATGAGTTTCATGGGCGGCGCCGTGGCCGAGTGGTTAGACCGCTCGCCTCCCACCGAGGTGGCCCGGGTTCAATCCCAGGGACCTGCATGTGGGATTTGTGGTGGACGAAGCGGCGTCTGGGCGGTTTTCTCCGGGTTCTCCGGTTTCCCCCGCCATTCATTCCACCAACTGCTCCATTATCACCTTTCCTTTCATCCATTTCACCATCATTTCGTTTCATCTACTTCCTTCATCCCATACCAGGCATCGGGCTGATCACCCATCCTGGATGCTCTGTCGGATCCATGAGTGTCTGCTCCTCGACGGGCCTCTGACCCCAGGCACCCTCTTGTAAGTCCTGGGGGTGTAAGTCCTACATAAGAGGAGGGTAAACAGATAATGAATGAAAGTATATGAGTTTCATGAAGACTGTAGAGATAAATGTAATTATGTAATCATTCGTTCAACATTCAACATTCATATTATGGCTGTAGAAAAAAATAAAGCTATTATCAATGCGCATTTGTGTGTTTTTACTGCAATGTGACTCGATGTGACACTGGAGTTTTAAATCCTCAAGTCAGTATACATTTTGAATTTTTGAATCATAATCAGGAACGCTGGCGGCTCTGAACTTTGGTGGTTCACGAACGTTATCACTAAAATTTGAATTTGTTGTAGTAATAAACACTGTGTGATAATGAATTGTTCTTTCTTTGGTTGCCATGGCAGCTTACTTGGTTAGAGCAACCGGACGGAAACTGGAAGGTCCGTGGTTCAAATCTCGGCGATGGCATTGAATTTCACCTTGAAAAAGGTGTTTTGTTGGAGTTATTTATTTATTTAGCTCCGCGTATGGACGACAATTTGAAGCAGGATTGTTCTTTACGTTGTTTGCTGCTACGTATAATAAGCCGATTTGAAGTAGGAGTATTTCAACTGTTGAGGAGCCGAACTTGTAGTAGTTGCAACCACACGTATAGTAAACAGTTTCCGGTAGCCTTCGCCCCAAATGTGCTTTCAGGTGGCCTTTGCCCCAAATTTAAAAAAATATTATTACTTTTTCTTTAAATATTATATATTTATGCTTGCCTCAGCTGCGTCAGTATTTTTGTTGGAGGCACGTTTCTCTTAGCAGGGTTTTGATACGTCTAAGACTGTAGGCTTACGCAGATTTTAAGTTTTAATTCACTCCTTTTTATTAAGTCTTGACACAAACGAAATAGCACTTCACTGATATCGAGAGCTGTGATATTCTTTTATTTAATACTTGCACCTTTTAACACGTATGTTATTTTCGTCTAACACGAATACGTAATTAATTTCTCGAGGACACATCTCGCGTCTGGTTATGAGCACTGTCTAGAAGCAACACGTCTGGTTATGAGCACTGTTTGGAGGCAACTGAACTGTCTTCCACCACCTAAATTTGTAGATTTCTGTATTTCAAGACTCTGATTGGCTAATCCTAGTCCAATAGAATACCTTTATTTAACTAAATCTTTTTCTGGTTGTTGAATTGCTATTTTATAAACTGTCACTAAAATTACATTATTGTTGCTGCAATAATGACTAATAGTATTATTAAACCATCTTACTCATTATTGCCTCAAGGTTACCTCATTCTTACCTCATTGTTAGCAACCTTTAACTTATCATTCTCACTGCTCCTACATTATTAAATTACGTGATACATTCACATAACATTATTGAACATGTATACAATAATATAAGCATATTCAATGACTGTTACATACATTTTACAAATTATTATGTAAACATATTGCTTCAAGGCGGGCTGTTATTGAATTTACATATTATATAATTACTGAAATTATTTAAGTTTTAAAAATACTGCCTCAAGTTGTAGTCAAGTTTGGTTAATAAACATTAAATATAGAGACTTCCAAATGTCATCGTTTGTTCACTATAAATTGTTTTATCCGTAACTATGCTATTATTAGCCATGTTATTTTATGATGTCAAGAAGTAGCTGCAAATTATTCAGATTGTTTTATCCATGGATCGTCTACACTACTAAGCAAAACTCACGGAAAGTAATATATGGCGTCCTGATCATAATAATCAGATATCCAGTCATTTTGCTCATATACACCAATGTTAAAATTCCTATTAAAGCGTGCTGTTTTTATTTTAATTACCTGAGTAATTTTTCATTTGATGTGGCTCCACCAAGTTATTCAATTTTATACTTTTCTTACGAGTTTAGCGTTGTAGAGGTTTGTGCTAAAATAGACTGAACGGATTCATTGCTTCTCCGTATAGCACCGTTTACCTGTAATTTACTCAAACACTGTGATTTACGAATTAAAACGCAGCACAACCACGTGTCATACAGGTATGGTGTTCAGTATATAGGTGATTGGAAGCGAGGCAAACATTTACTATGAAACCAATAGATGGCACTGTTTATGTGACGAACATCAAGCTATCATTATATTCCAGGCTCTCTTGCTATTAGAACTCGTACTTACTTGGGTTAACCAACAATATGCAGCCTTCCTCCCCGCACTTTACCTCCACGGGCTTCTGCGCTCTAAGTTCATCGTGCCCAATACACACCAACACTCAATTTCTTTTTTTTATACACATTGTAAACAAAACATGACAATCCACATGCAAACAGCTTTTTTGTGTCTTGGGGGATTGCGAAGCATAATTCAGTGCTTACAGTTCAGCATGCCTTTAGGCGAAGATTTGGTCTAAACGTCCTTTTTATACTAGCTGCCAAAGAAGAAGGGGATTGACATTTCGCGGTGAGAGAGAGGCGACGTTGGCGCTTATTGCCACCACGTGGTGAGCGCGTTAGAGTTTGTACGAAGGCGACTGGTTTGCATCTTCATTGTAGGGCGGGTATTTTATATTCGTATACGAAGTCAATTATAACATAATGAATCTGCATGCAAAGGATAGAACATGCAAGAATATATCAATATAAAGATCTGCGTTAACAAGAGCGGCATACCTATGCAATAGTGATAACTTATTCTAATGGGAAGATGCGCTGAGTATTTCCCTTGCTTGTGCTTTAATTCGGATACCTTTACCAAATATATTTTATTCGGTTACCGAGTACGCTCACTTTTTCGTTTGGCTCGTTGTCTTTGTCACTATTTTTGGATATTGTTAAATATCCGTTAAAAGTGTTAACACAATTGCAAATGCTCACAATACTCACAGATACACGGACTCAAACACCGTAAACACAAAGCAAATAACCGTACAAATAGGATGAAGCAAAATAACTTGTTAGTACACAGGCACTCTCTAAACTGATGTAAATACATTAAGCTGTGGCTGAAGTAAGCATTGTTTATAACTGCAGCGACAGCATAAGATAAGACTGCAGTTTATGTTACTGCAACGGTCGCTCGCCAGACACGTCATGCTAATCACGTGTTACAGTATCGGCAACAAGGTTTGCTATGGAAGCGTTCTTAGTTTTAATTGGTCCTTCTAATCGTTTCTATGACGATTGCTATGACGTATCCATCCTCTCCCATTCATTTAAAGCTTTTCGCCACGTGGTTAGTAACTGTCAATCACCTTTTGATTGGCGCCGACTATAGTTACAAAATTCGTAAGTGGTACACTCGGATGCAAACAACGACGTGTGTCTGTAAAGGAAAGAGCAATGGCGACCACGTGTGTTAGAGAGTGGAGAGTGTCAGAATGACTTTCACCCGTAGTCCTATAAAATCTCGCGGTGGCGAGTCGAGAACTAGCAATTCCACCAATGAGAGTGCGTATGGTGCTTTTTTTAGTAATGTTTACTGAATACGGCTCCATAGGATACTAATGAAAACACCTAATATGACACACTCACATTACTTTCTCTACCCTCTAACGTTTATTAGTGAGTATACAAACTTATCTTACTAAAGCTAATTTTTGTATCTACTTAATTTTGATCCAAATAAATCGTTGCATAAATAGCCACATTACACATTTCGTTATAGATATAAAGAGAACAGCGATAGTCAAATGTTTAAGAACTGGGCACTATATGCTGACCCTAAAATTCCATACTCTTTCCATGGCATCGCGAGAAATAACTAAATGTAGACAGGACTTTAAAAGAATAAGCAAGTATCAAATAATTCGAACGATTACCAACGGATATCTCAGAAATAGCTGCTGGCACAAAAACGTTATTTGAAATAAATTCTGTGTCTTAAGGAGATTTTAATTTCTTGTGTAGTACGTTTTCGTCTATCGCTTAACGTTTACCAGTTATACAAGATTATATAAAATTCCTTCTGATTGAAGAAGTGTTTAAAGACTATTTCCAGAAAATGTAAGATATACATTACATTTATCATGTAAGTGTCTGTAATATATGGTACTTTAATCAAAATTGTTAGAGCGGTTTATTAGAAAATCAAAAACATAAGGAAATATTCCATGTAAAGCGTAGTTTGGAGAAGGAGAATTTTCTTAAACATCCTCATGTCGCATCTTTGGAAGATACCAAACCTGAATACCAAGTTTGTTGTTTATCCGATTTTGGTTTTTGAGTTACAGACACACACACAAACATTTTTACTTTCCCTACTACGTATAATAAGTAAGGGAAGTATTGTATTCATCCAAAACTTCGATACCGAGATTTCACCGGAAATATATGTTTTGAAACCCCCTCAATCCAAAGAAAAGCATTTTTGGAAACATGTCTGTCTGTGTCTGTTTGTGTGTCTGTGAAAAGCATAACTCAGAAACATACAATCGGATAAACAGCAAACTTGGTAATTAGGTTCAGTATCTTCCAGAGATGCCACACGAAGGTTTTCAAGAAAATCCCCCCATAAGAGATTACTCTTTACATGGAACATTTTTCGAACATATTAATTTTCTCAAAAATGGCTCTAACGATTTTGATTAAAATATCATATGTTTAAGATATTTTCATGACAAATAAAATGTATATCTTGAATTTTCTGGAAATGTCTCCAAAAGTATTCCTCATTGTGAACGACTGTTGCATAACTGTTAAACCATAAAAGATAGACAAAATTTTACTACATAATAATGTAGATCGCGTTAAAATACACAATTTATGTTATATACATTTTTATGTAGAGTGAACAATTTTTTAGATATTGCTTTTTATTTCCTTAAATTTTTCAATACTTGTTTTCTCAAATGGGAATTCGTTATTCATTTTTTTGTCTTGGATATGCAAAGAGTATTAATCTGTGGCAAAGGGAATGGTGCTGCACCTAGCAACCAGCTATTACGAGATATGTCTATGCTTAAAGGCTACTGTGTTTCTATATTGCCCTTGCAAATACAAAACAAGGGGAACATAGTACGCCTTAAGCGATAGTCAAATATTTTAGAACCTGGTTGCTGTTTGTAAAATGTCATTCTCTTTGCATTTCAAAAGATCGTTTCTGTAAATGTTTATCTCGAGTAATATGACATTGATAGAAAATAAGAGTTTGTAAAAATAGTTTGCACAAGAGTAGAGAAAGTCATATGAGTGTAACACATCAGACTCTTTTATTTTATTCAGGAGGCCTATTTCCAGTGAAAAATTGGTATCTAGTTTTTGGTTGGAATACATTGTCTTATTTGCCTTCTGTGTACGTGATAGAGAAAGTATATGTGAAATAAAATAATTATGAAAGGAAATTTGGGAAGGAAACGTTCCAAACGTAGATTTAGTGTACCTCTCGGCATTTGCCAGCTATGAGGATTGAGTAAACCCTGGATAAATCCTCAAGGAGGATGAACGGTACTGGTGGGTGGGTGTTAGTAAACCACTGCTACGTACAGACCTACCTGAGTTGAGATAGGGGATAATTGCAGCAGTAGGATCAGTTACACCAGACATGCTAACGTCAGCATACAAGAAATAGATTACCTGTTAGATGTATTTCCTGCCATATTGAAAACTTGTAATTTATGTCATGTCAAGTTCCATAGTTTTTCTTCAATTTAAGTTATGAGAAACAATTATATTGTACAGCGCAGAGAGGATATATGATATGTTTAAAACTCTATTAATAATCATTTCCTACATTATACAGAGTCGAACATTCAAGTTGAGACTATACAATATCTCCAAAACTAAGCGCTCTAGTGAGGCAGTATTTTATATCATAACATGCTGTGAATGCCAGAGTGATTGTAGTGTAAATTAATATTATTGTATGTACAGGATTTTAGATGTTTGTTAGCCATAAGTATTGTTAGGAAATAAGTTTACACGGCCTTACGGAAACTGAAAATGGAAGTGCGTAACAATAAAACGAGGAGGTGAGTTGTTTATCACTAAGAAGAGACAAACAAATGACGTCAGGGTAGCGTGCCTTTCTTTATAAATGGAGGGAATATCTTCCCTAGAGCATATATGTTAGTAGTAGTGATTGGCTGACAAAACAGACGCTAATGTTGGCGCGATTTGGTAACCAATACCAGCTCTATTATAATGTTTAGGCATTTCGAGATGGAGGAGTATATATTCTCGAGCCATAAGCATGTTTCACACAGTCTTGAAGAATCTCTCGTGAGGTGCACATCATACAGTTTGGAAGAATCTCTCGCGATGTACACGTCACTATAAAAATGTGAAGTACGCGAAGTAGTTAGTGCGCGGCAATTAAAGACGACAGTAATTACATTCGTAAATATCACAGTTTCAGTCGAGCGTGTATAAAGGTTAAATATGTGAATTATTAAATTATGTGCGACGGAAATAAAAGTGTGGAAACAAATTATTTTATCAGTGTTATCTTTTAGCAACAACTCCTTTCCGTTTACACGCCTTGCTTAGAGATACTTGCTCAACTGAGTCATAATAACTAGCCGGAGGACAATGAACCTAAATTTAAAATAATTAAACAATAATAGGCGCCCAGTAAATAAGATTACACGAGCAGATTCCCGCGACACTAGAAAGAAATGTCTTTAATGAAAGATTTTTGATATTATGGGGGACAGCAAAATGCCATTATTTATGTGTTGTTTGGAGTACCTAATGATAGCCATTAAAATTGTTTAAGCGATTTTTTTAAATGGCACCTACAATTAGGGTCAATTCAATTTGATCTAAAATGACCATCACAATGTCCTCTAAATAAACACGTCTAATGGCATTTACTTTCCCTCATAATAACAAGTAACTTTTATTAAATATATATCTTTCTACAACGCTTTGTTTTGGAGATGTTATAAAGTGAAATGGTCCATCCTATCATATCGTCGTATCATATATATATATATATATATAATATGACTAATTTTATTTCATATAAATTTGCCTTTAATGAGAGATTTTTTTGTAACAAGATTTTGTCCATCTCGTTTATCGGATACAAAAAGCCATTCAGTATGTAGAAGTCTTCAGAGCGTATTCGCTTAAACGTCAACATATATATTTTATTTGTTATGTGAATGTCCCCAAACATATGATATTTTAATCCAAATAGCAAAGGTGTTTTTTTAGAAAAAATTAACACATGTTTTCTCATTAAAAGGTGCTTTGGAGTGGGGGACGTTTCTTCAAAATCTTCTGGTGATGTCCTTGGAAGGCCCTTAATTTAATTACGAAGTTTGGTATTTGATTCATCTTTAGTTTTGAGTTATTCTATTACAGACAAGGACCTTTTCATAAAAATGTATTTTTTGATTGGAGCCTCATTCGCTGTAATTTATATATAGAATTACCTTACACCACACTCATACACAAATCCCTAATATATTACATTAAGTATTAAAATAAATATTAAAGTTTAAGGGACAATTGGATGAATTTTCTAACTCTTTTAATTTTAAATCTATTTACTTAAAGATTGGCACACCTAATATAAACAAATAAAGAAATTTCTGTGCAAAAGTTCAAGACTATAGCTTAAATAGTTTCACAGTTAATGCAATTAAATGTTTTTTAATTAGCGAGAAAATGCAAATTTTCAAAAAATTTCCTTGCGCATTCACATTTTCCAGAGAAGTAGGGCAGTAACACTTTTTGATACTTTAGTACAGTAACGTCTTGAATTAAGTTGATGTTATTAGTTGTAGAGAAATAAATTTTTATTTTAATGAAATTCCTGGTGTAAAACATTTCCTTTTTTTCTGTATAAAATTGTTGTTTGTGAGTCAAGAAATAAACAAATCACAACACGTGTGGTTAAATTTCTATACAACACATTTAAGACTATGTATGCAAATTTTCATAAAAATCAAGACGTAGCGAATAAATTTCATTTGCAAAAACATAAAGCTAAGAAAAAACACACAGGCAAAGAAGTGGGCAAGTCCAGTGGGATTAAAAGAGAGCTCATGGTGAGTTAAGCATGTCCCTGGGCTTTTAAAAATGAGAATGATTAAAATGTTTGGTCAAAATGACTTAGAGGTTTCTTTATTCATTATATAATAAAAATGGATGTGTTACACTCACATGACTTTCTCTACTCTTGTACAAGCTATTTTTACAAACGCTTATTCTCCATCTACTTCATGTTAATCGAGATATCGAGATGTTGATCTTATTGCTAATTTTCTTGTAGATGCAAAGGGAATTGGTAGGCTTTAAGCGATAGTCAAATACTTTAAGAGCTGGTTGCTATGTGGAGTATTCTATTCTCTTTGCATTACCAGGACAAAAAAAATGAATAACGAATTTGAGAAAAAGTATAAGTATTGGAACATTTAAGGGAATAACAAGCAATACCTCGAAAATGGTTCACTCAACAAAAAAAATTATATAAACATAAATTGGTATTTTAACGCAATCTACATTTTTTGTTTAGTAACATTTTGTCTATCTCTTATGGTTTACCAGTTATGCAAAAGTCGTTCACAATGAAGAATACTTTTGGAGACATTCCCAGAAAATTCGGGATATACATTTCGTTTTTCATGAAAATATCTTAAACATATGATATTTTAATCAAAATCGTTAGAGCCGTTTTTGAGAAAATGAAAATTTTCCAAAAATCTTCCATGTAAAGGGTAATCTGGTGTGGGGGGATTTTCTTAAAAGCCTTCCTGTTGCATCTCTGGAAGATACTGAACGTAAATACCAAGTGTGGTGTTTCTGCGACTGTTCGTTTCTGAGTTATACTGTTCACAGATAGACAGACAGACAGACACACACACACACACATACACACACACAGTCACACACACACACACGGACTTGTTACCAAAAACGCTTTTTTTTGGATTCAGGGGCTCCCAAAAACATGTATTTCTGGTGAAATCTCGCTATCGAATTTTTGGGTGCAATACAATACTTCCCCTACTTACTACACGTGGTAGAGAAAGTAAAAATCAGTCCCAGTGTTACTTTAACTAAATATCCGTTTGCACAAAATAGGCATGGATATCGCGAAGCTATTTTCTGGAAGCAACAGAGATCTGTTGCGTCAGAATCGGCGGTTAATTATTCAGCTTTCTTTTAACGACGTGGTAATTAAATTAATTACTGATTTATTGAAATCCTACATGGCTTATTCGATAATTAGCAAAGCTTGTAACACTCAAAACCATATAATCCTATAAACTCTCAGTTCATGTGATTGTAACAAAACACATGTGTTTGTGTAATTACTAATTAATGGAGAAATTAATATGAATGTTCGTAATACTGTATATGGAAGCAGGTCAGTTGTAATGCTTCTGTAAGAAGGGTTATATTCTAGAAGTTTCAATACAGATCGTTATAATAATACTTGTAAGTTGGCTAATTATAATGTCAGCCATGAACAGACATGATTATTTTATCTGCATATACATCTGCTGTGATCCAGTGGTAACTAACCCAGTATTTATAAAAAATTCTTGATCAACGTTGCATTATTGTTCATCAGAAATTGACAGTCCGATTTCATAGACTGCTCATTTGTGAACAAATTACAGTTATGGTTTTTACTTTCACTACTACGTATAGTAAGTAGGCGAAGTATTGTATTCCACCCAAAAAATTCGATACCAAGATTTCACCGGAAATACATGTTTTGAGACCCCCTGAATCCAAAGAAGGCATTTTTGGAAACATGTCCGTCTGTGTGTCTGTGTGTGTGTGTCTTTGAACAGCAGAACTCAGAAACGAACAGTCGGATAAACACCAAACTTAGTATTTAGTTTCAGTATCTTTCAGAGATGCGACACAAAGGGTTTAAAGAAAATACCCCCACCCCAGATTGCCATTTACAGTGAACATTTATCGAAAATGTTAATTTTCTCTAAAATGGCTCTAACGATTTTGATTAAAATACCATATATTTAAGATAATTTCATGGCAAGTAAAATGTATATCTTGAATTTTCTGGGAATGTCTCCAAAAGTGTTGTTCATTGTGTACGACGTTTGCATAACTGGTAAACCATAAGAGATAGACAAAATTTTACTACACAAAAATGTAGATCGTGTTAAAATATACAATTTATGTCATATACATCTTTTTTGTTGAGTGAACCATTTTCGAGATATTGCTTGTTATTCCCTTAAATTTTCCAATACTTTTTCTCAAATGGGAATTCGTTATTCATGTTTTTTATGTCCTGGACATACAAAGAAAATGGAATGCGCCGCATAGCAACCAGCTCTTAAAAGATTTGACTATTGCTTAAATACTACCATATTCCCTTGCACCTACAAGAAAATTGGCAATAAGATTAATATCTCGATTAACATGAAGCATATGGAGAATAAGCGTTTGTAAAAATAGTTTGTACAAGAGTAGAGAAAGTCATGTGAGTGTAACATATCAGATTCTTACTTTTTCCACCACGTGCCTAGTAACTAGAGTAAGTATTGAACTCCTGTAGCAAAGGAGACACCTTTGAACCTGATGCATTTGGTTGTAATGAAGGAGGCAAAAATGTGGCTAGCATGCTAAACAACTGAGAATTCATGAAATAGATTTAGGTATTCTAAGCATTAGGAACTACATAATAGATGCATCTTTAGAAATTCCGTGGGACTATACTATTCCAATTAAATAATTTATAAAGAGCTTCAGGATCATTTTTTATCTTGCACTTTGGACAAGTAAAACTCTGGAAACTCCTGAGACAACTTTGATGTGGTTTTCAGACGGCTCAGGAACAGTATTGAGAGTATATGGCATAAGACCAAGGTGCAGAAAGGTTTCATTTCCCTTTGGTGAACATGTCAACAGAAAGTTATGCTATTATTCAATCCTTACATGAAAACATAAGCAGAGCTTACCCTGGTAAACAGATACTTTATCTTCTAACATATCCAGGTGAAAGGGGATATATTATACATATATAGAGGAATTGTACATATGAAAGGGGAACCATACATATAAGAATTGTACAGTAATAATTTAATTCACTAATATGTTAAAATATTCAACATCTAACATTTGTACAGAGCTGATTGTAAGACACGGGCAGGCTAGAAGAAATCATAAAGACCGTACCTGTCATCGAGCTGTACCATGCTACATGATGGCGCCCAAGCGCACGCATCTGAACCCGCACATTCTTATACATGTCAGGGTAACGCAGTCTGAGGGCCAATAGGAAACGTTGTTACATTTTCAAACGCGGAGAGGAGGGTCACCGGGCTCCCGTATATAAGGGCAGACAAAGCCTCAGAGCCCGCTCTTATTCTGAATCTATCTCGGCAAGAAGTCACGTCAACACGATGTGTTACAGATGCACAAGTGTGGGGTGCGTGTGAATATAGCTAGGCTCCTGACTAACTTAAAGTGGTGGGATTTTTATTACAATAATGGTATAAGCTAGCCGCCCATAACTATTTAAAGTGTGAAATTGACTTCATTGATTAAGGGAAACTTGCAGTGTATTTTTAACTTGCCTCACCCACTAGAACATGTGATTAAATAATTAAATATAGCTAGGAATGGAATACTCAACATACAACGAGCACCAATAGCCGAGGAAGAAGAACACTGCAACAGGCGACAACGACCCAACGATCATCGATTTCCAGCTACAAAAGTCGCCGAACGACCTTTTCCCGCCACAGAGTCTACAATTAAGACTCTGAGTAATCATAAGGTAACGTCAGAACGGTTTTAAATTGCCTATACATGCTCACAAACTTGGAAGAACAGAATGAAGTTTAATTCATATGGGTGCCCGGTCATAGTGGCATAGAGGAAACTGATAATGTAGATGAACTTACAAGACAAGGAGCAGCTTCACAATTTATTGGGCCAGAGCCAGCTCTAGGAACACCTCGATGTTTACTGAAAGAGGGTATTAAGAGCTGGTCCCAATACATCATAAAACATGGCTTAAAACTCCAGGAAACAAGCATGGTAAACTATTTATTAGACAACCATGTAAGAAAAGAGTTGAAAGCTTACTTAAATGTAATAGACTTCAGCTGAGAATTAATTAATTTCTCACAGCTCTCCTGTAAAACATCTTAACATGGTAGAAGTTTCAGGGTAGCTTAAATTGCAGATTGCGCTTGGCTCACAGGAGAAATATTGCTTTTAGGAAAATCTTTTTAGAGCCAGAAGAATTTGAAACCATATCTGTTATGAGACTGTATTCCTTGCTAAAAGGTGCAGGCATAATGAATTGGCTTTAAAATTATACATGTAGCACAATAAGTCCAAGGCTGAAGTCCGGAGCAATGATGGAAGTCTGAACACTGCGTTCTGTAAAAAAAATTAGATATCGAGATTTCACTGAAAATACAAGTTATAGGGTCTCAAAAGGCACTTGTGCTTTATCTATCATGGAAGTGGTGGGTAAAAAAGACGTTGCATTCCACACAAGAATTCAATATTGCCATTTCAGTGGAAATTGATGCTTTGAGGCTCCCTTAATTAAAAAAGGCAATTTTTAGAAGGTCTATGTGTGTATGTGGGCGAATAAATAAAAGCATCAATCAAAGATGCAGCATTAATATTTTCAAGAAAAATTCCCCACTCCAACCTACCCTTTACTTGGCAAAATCAAATACTTCTTAATATTTCGAAAACACCCCTAACAACTTCTTTGAAATACACTCGCTTCCATATATGACGTCACCACAGCTTCAAGCGGCATGCTACTGGCCTTCAAAGATGGAGAATGTATGGCAAGGAGGTGGTGTATGTGTGTTTGTGTTTACCTTTTCGCGCATGCAGTGGTGTCTTGTTTTACGTGCACAGTTCTAGATTATTCACATACGAATATGTAACTTTGAGCACACTTATAACAACCATGTTTAAGTATATAACTAAATAAAACACTGCTTTGCAGAATGTCTCCACGAAAAAAAAAAATATTTTAACAGCAATAAAATGAAAAAGTGAAATACATTATACTTTTTGCTCTTAAAGGGGACAGATTTACTAGACATTATTTTAAGAATCTGGCCATACGAATGATGCTTGGCATTGGCGCATACATATCTTAAAATGGCAAATTGGTTTCCCACATACCCATAATTCTTTCCCGATGCACCTCTGAAATATTTCCATACGTCTCGTGAGCTACAGTAAACACTCACCATTGAACAATAAAGTCAGAATGCTGCAAACACAATCCTCCCTGCCATGTACGCGTCCGCTGAGAAGGTTGGTAAAATGCCTCCCGAAGCTGTGGTGATGGTATAAATGGAAGCGAGTGTACCGCATAAGATATTTACATTCTAATATAGTGCATGTATTCAATTGTCTGGGAATAGCCTGCAAAGAAATCTTAATGTAATTTTATATAACACTTAATTCGTAAGGGCTATACAAATCCTTAACACACAAATACTGTAGACCCTTTTAAAACGCACAACATATTTAAACTATTTTTGTTTTGTTGCAACAGCCATTTCCGAGTTACATTATTATTTATTTGAATTCTTGAACACACTAGTCATTTTTACTATACTATGTATGGTAAGTAGTTGTTGCATTCCAACAAAAAATCCGATGCCGAAAAAGAAATACATGTTTTGAGGTGCCCTGAATCCAAATAAACGATTTTTGAAAACATGTCCGTGTGGGTGTGTGTCTGCGAAAAGCATTACTCAGCAACGAAAATCGGATAAATATCATACTTTCAAAGATGCGACTCAAAGATTTTCAATAAAATCCCCCAACTCAAACTAGCCTTTACATGGAACATTTTTCGAAATTTTTTATTTTGAAAGAAATGGCTGTAACGAGAATGATTAGAATACCATAAATTAAAGATATTTACTGAAAAATATAATGTATATCTTCAATTTTCAGGGAATAGCCTACGAAATCCTCTACATTTGGAGAGAATTGTGTATAAGCCATAGACAAAGGCGTCCTTCACAAAAATGTAGATCTCTTTAAAACATACACATTTACTTATTTTTTTTTACATAAGACGTTTCAGAGATATTCGTTGTTAAAGGTTAGGATTGATCATTTATACTTTCTCTACTACGTATAGTAATTAGGGGAAGTATTGTATTCCACCCAAAAATTCGATACCGAGATTTCACCGGAAATACATGTTTTGAGACACCCTGAATCCAAAAAAAGCATTTTTGGAAACATGTCCGTGTGTGTCTGTGTGTGTGTATCTGTGTGTCTGTGAACAGCATAACTCAGAAACGAACAGTCGGATAAACACCAAACTTGGTATTTAGGTTCAGTATCTTCCAGGGATGCGACACGAAGGTTTTCAACAAAATTCCCCCACCCCAGGATACCCTTTACATGGAAGATTTTTCGAAAATTTTAATTTTCTCAAAAATGGCTCTAACGATTTTGATTAAAATCTCACAGGTTTAATATATTGTCATGACGAATAAAACGTATATCTTGAATTTTCTGGGAATGTCTCCAAAAGTGTTCTTCATTGTGAACGACATTTGCATAACCGGTAAACCATAAGAGATAGAGAAAATTTTACTACACAAAAAATATAGATCGCGTTAAAATACACAATTCCTGTCATATACATTTTTTTTGTTGAGTGAACCATTTTCGAGATATTGCTTGTTATTCTCTTATATTTTTCAATACTTATTTTCTTAAATGGGAATTCGTTATTCATTTTTTTGTCTTTGATATGCAAAGAGTATTAATCTGTGGCAAAGGGAGTGGTGCTACACCTAGAAACCAGCTATTAAGAGATATGTATGTGCTTAAAGGCTACTGCATTTCCAAATTGCCCTTTAAATATATTATCCCCTTACATCTACAAGAAAATTAGCAATAAGATAGAGTCTGCAAATGTTTATCTCGATTAACATGAAGTAGATGGAGAATAAGCGTTTGTAAAAATAGTTTGTACAAGAGTAGAGAAAGTCATGTGAGTGTAACTCATCAGATTTTTTACTCATTCTCTCAAGTCCTTTCAACATTCAGTTTTTTCTCGCAATTGCATGGAAACAACATGGAATTTCAAGGCCAGCATATAGCGACCAGATCTTAAAGATCTGACTGTTGGTTGGATCTATAACAAAATGTGTAATGCAGATATTTCTGGAAAGGGATTAACATGTAGTAGGCAGAAGAATAAGTTTGAATATGAATAATTTGTATACCCACTGATAAACGAAATAGGCTAAAGAAATTCATGTGAATTATCACATCAGATTCTTTTCTGGAGGGGTCCCGTGGTTTTTACTTTCTCTATTACGTATAGTAAGTAGGGGAAGTGTTGTATTCCACCCAAAAATTCGATACCGAGATTTCACCGGAAATATATGTTTTGAGACTCCCTGAATCCAAAAAAGCATTTCTGGAAACATGACTGTGCGTAGAATAACTCAGAAACGAACAGTCGGATAAACACCAAACTTGGTATTTAGGTTCAGTATCTTCTAGAGATGCGACATGAAGGTTTTCAAGAAAATCCCCCACTCCAGATTACCTTTTACATGGAACATTTTTCGAAAATTTTAATTTTATCTAAAATGGCTCTAACGATTTTGATTAAAATATCATATGTTTTGATACGGTAATTTGTATCACAAATTACTCAGATGTAATTAATAATAGTAATATGAATATGTATTTTTATGTGACATTGATTTCAGAGGTTTATTAATTGTAATTATTATTGGTAAATAATAATATACGGCTTTACTGAAACTGTCAACAATAACGCAATAATGCAGCAAGGGGGTGAGTTGTTTATCATTACCAGGAACCAGGAAGTTACGTAATGTTTCGCGCCTTTTCCGTTTAGAAGCTTCTCGAACATTCCCTAAAGCAATATGTATTAGTGGTTTTCATTGGATATTCAAATAGACGCTAATGTTGGCGCGTTTTATTAGCCAATAGCAGTTCATTTATAATCTTTAGGCGTATCTTGAGGCAGGCCTATAAATAAGCCAGGTTCGAGGTGGAGTGTCCCCCAGTTCTACAAAATTCTCCGTACTCTCCACGTCGGTCTCTCAGTTCATTTATTTCGCCAAGTTACGCGCAGCAGAATTACGAGAATCTAAATTATTATAAAGTTAATTCTACACAAAGTTGAAGTATGCGAGTTAAAAGTGATAAATAAGAAGTTATTACAAACAGTTTCAGTTTGGCGAGTATCCAGATTAATTTGTAAAAGTGTTTGTGAATGTGTTCAGCAATAAAAGTTATAAAACCAATTTCTTCATCAGTATCATTTCTGGATAAAAGATTCCTTTCTGATTCACACCCTGCAAGAGATACAAGTTCTACCAAGATAAGATGATAGCTAGCCGGAGGACAATATACATAACCTTAAATTCTTTCAGAAACTAATTGATACAAATTGCTATGCCAGAGGGAGCTACGAACCAAACAAAGAATGACGTCACAAGGAGGCTTCAACACACGTGATGTAAACAACATTACGTAAAGCAGCAACCGTCGCATATTGACTCCCAAACATGGGGCTACAATAATGTTACAATAAAAACAATTTGTTCTCTCGCAAATTGGCACCCAACGACGTGGGGCGAAGATGACCAGGAAAGGATCAAAATAACCAGGAAGTAGCAGAATTAACCAGGAAAGGATCAGCATAATCAGGACGTGGAAGGAAAGCAGCAGTAAAATGATCTACAAGACGCAGATTCCAGAAACAAAAGGAACGACAGACTATACGGATGATTGGACATCGTAATTCCGAGATCAACTACAAGACGACGTAGATTCATCACAACACAACGCAGAAGCGACATACAAATCTAGGAGAATGGGGCAGAACGCTGGACATTAAAGTAACAGCAACATACAGCATCAAAAAGGTAAACAACTTTAAATGTACCTTAGGAGTGGTAGGATAATAAAAACAATGGCTGCTAGTAATACAGAAGAAATAATTATGGAGGGAGATAGTGTAACAGTTAGTTGTGATCCAATACAGGTTACAGGAAATAGCCCAGACCTTTTAGGATTTGAAGATGAAAATCTTAGTGCAGAAAGTGAGAATAGAATAGCAGGAAATGTTAATTTTAATGTTAGTATTGTGGAAATGCTGAAAAATTTGAATGAGAATATGAAAGATATGCAAAAGAATAGTGAGAAATTAGAACAAAAACTAACTCGGAATATGGAAAAGAGTCATAGGGAATTAAGGGAAGATATGCAAAAGAATAATGAGAAATTAGAAAAATTAACTCAGAGTAATGAGAAATTAAGGGAAGATATGCAAAAGAATAATAGGGAATTAAGAGAAGATATTGATAGGAGTTTAGAACAAAAACTAGATCAGAATAAGAGAGAATTGAGGGAAGATATTCGTAGGAGCTTTGAACAAAACAGAAAAGATATTGGTAGGAGTAATGAGGTATTAGAGCAAAAAGTAGATCAAAGCAGTGAAGAAATTGAAAAGAAAGTTACGAAGCTAGATATTAGTATGCCAGAAATGAGAGATGAAAATGAGGAAGTAATAGCAAATGAGACAGGAGAAATTTCAAAGAAAATGCTAGACATGAGCAAGGAAATAGGTAACAAAGAAAGTGAGGTTAATACTAAAAGTGAGGTTAATGTAGAATGTACAGAGTTAGGAAGTCAAATGAGTAGTATTTCAAGTGAGCCAAGAGAGATAAATGAGGTTAGAAATGTAGATGTAAATCAGGCACAAGTTAATTTCAGAGGGGAAATATCAGAAATACAGAATGAGACAGTAATGCAAAGAAAGAAATTGTACCAAAATGTTCAAAATGAAAACTCCAGTCCAGTACAGTTTAGTACAGATTTGTCAGAGTACTTTCAAATTAAAGAGATAGTAAAAGAATTGAAAATGAAAGTTGTCAAAAGATGTGTTGTTCAAGAAACTGTAGATTGTTTTCAAATATTATCAGGGAACGAAATGTCATATGAATACAAGAGGTTATTCATGAACAATTTGAAGGTTAGGTTACAGCTACGAGTAATGTTTAGCCACACACAATTTGATCCAGGAGGGTAAATAGCAATAAGATGTAAAGTAAATGCTGGATAATTAAAGACGACTTGCAGAGAAATGTATTGGAACGTAAGAGGGTTAATTATTTATATGTCATTTGAAAAGAGAAATTATAATAAAAAAAAATAATTTAAATTTTTAGTAACTGTAACAACATTTGAAAATTAAGAATGCAAAGATTGAAACTTAATATGATATTAAATTAAAAGTACGTAAATACAATTCCAAAAGTATTGTTAAAATAATAATAAATTCAAAAAAAAAAAAAAAAAATAAATATTTATGTAGCAAATAGAAACGGTGAAACATTGTTTAGATTTAAGAGATGTAAATATTTGTGTAGAGGGTGAATATTTTGGTAAATATGTGTAATAATTACAAAAATCTTAAATGTATAAATTTTTGTCAACAATGTAAGAGTAAACAATTTTGAAACTGTGATTAAATAATTTAGGGTAAAGTATTTGCTATAAAAAATTTTGTGATGTCAGATTAATATCTAAATTAATTAAACCAGAGCCAGTAAGTAGTGGCGAGATAAAACATATGTCGTGTGTTAAATGCGTGTGAAGTGTTAAGTGAAAGTGATAGCGTGTGTTCCAAGATTTAGGAGACTAAAAACACAATTTTGAAATTTCTAAACAAGTTATAAATATTTATAATTATGTTTCTAGTGGGGCATATGATACGGTAATTTGTATCACAAATTACTCAGATGTAATTAATAATAGTAATATGAATATGTATTTTTATGTGACATTGATTTCAGAGGTTTATTAATTGTAATTATTATTGGTAAATAATAATATACGGCTTTACTGAAACTGTCAACAATAACGCAATAATGCAGCAAGGGGGTGAGTTGTTTATCATTACCAGGAACCAGGAAGTTACGTAATGTTTCGCGCCTTTTCCGTTTAGAAGCTTCTCGAACATTCCCTAAAGCAATATGTATTAGTGGTTTTCATTGGATATTCAAATAGACGCTAATGTTGGCGCGTTTTATTAGCCAATAGCAGTTCATTTATAATCTTTAGGCGTATCTTGAGGCAGGCCTATAAATAAGCCAGGTTCGAGGTGGAGTGTCCCCCAGTTCTACAAAATTCTCCGTACTCTCCACGTCGGTCTCTCAGTTCATTTATTTCGCCAAGTTACGCGCAGCAGAATTACGAGAATCTAAATTATTATAAAGTTAATTCTACACAAAGTTGAAGTATGCGAGTTAAAAGTGATAAATAAGAAGTTATTACAAACAGTTTCAGTTTGGCGAGTATCCAGATTAATTTGTAAAAGTGTTTGTGAATGTGTTCAGCAATAAAAGTTATAAAACCAATTTCTTCATCAGTATCATTTCTGGATAAAAGATTCCTTTCTGATTCACACCCTGCAAGAGATACAAGTTCTACCAAGATAAGATGATAGCTAGCCGGAGGACAATATACATAACCTTAAATTCTTTCAGAAACTAATTGATACAAATTGCTATGCCAGAGGGAGCTACGAACCAAACAAAGAATGACGTCACAAGGAGGCTTCAACACACGTGATGTAAACAACATTACGTAAAGCAGCAACCGTCGCATATTGGCTCCCAAACATGGGGCTACAATAATGTTACAATAAAAACAATTTGTTCTCTCGCAGTTTAAGGTATTTTTATGACAAATGAAATATATATCTCGAATTTTCTGGGAATGTCTCCAAAAGTATTCTTCATTGAGAACGACTTTTGCATAACTCGTAAACCATAAGAGATGGACAAAATTTTAGTACACAAAAATGCAAATCGCGTTAAAATACACAATTTATGTCATATACATTTTTTTGTTGAGTGAACCATTTTCGAAATTTTTCTTGTTATTCCCTTAAATTTTCCAATACTTTTTCTCAAATGGGAATTAGTTATTCATTTTTTTATGTCCTGGACATACAAAGAGAATTGAATGCGTCAGATAGCAAACAGCTCTTAAAAGATTTGACTATCGCTTAAAGTCTACCGTATTCCCCTTGCAATAAGATTAACATCTCGATTAACATGATGCATATGGAGAGTAAGCGTTTGTAAAATTGTTTGTACAAGAGTAGAGAAAGTCATGTGAGTTTAACACTTCAGATTTTTTTTCAATCATCACCTCCCTAAGTCTCAGGGGTCCATTGATTAGGCTTTTACTAGATACAGCCTCATTTGGATCAGCGGATCTTGAAGTTATCTAATCGGAGCAACAAGCATAACAACATGCTTGTGCGATGATATGAGAGGTTAAAATTATCCACACTGCTGTATATGGAGACAAAATAGGCTTGATATAAGAAGCGAGTCTTTCCTGGCGTTGTGATTACTTTAGTTTCTCGGGCATCCAGCAAGGTGTAGACAACTCCACTGTAAGTCTAGAGTAAAATAGACATTATTTAAAAGAAATAGTTTTGTATAATTCAATTTGATTTCTCAAGAACTTTCGTTTTTCCATAGGCAGAAAGTATTAGGTCCTTATTAAAAAGAAATAAAGAAACATTAGCACTTTTATTATGATTTTCAAATAAGCCAAGTGCTCTCCTCTCTCTCCCTCGCTCTCTCTCTCTCTTTCTCTTTCTCTGTGTATGTATTAATAGGTGGGACGGTGCACTCTGCACTATACGCCTACCCTTAAAATAAAATGCGACCCAACATTTCCTTTTTTCTACGTTAGTTCGGAAAAAAAGTAGATTTTCATGTTTCAAAAAGAATAAGAGCCTAATAAAACGATTATTATAGTTCCAACATCAAACTGAAACTAGTTTCTTACATCCTTTCTGTTAGGTTGTCCTTAAGGCAAAATTTCCAAAACTTGTAATTTTATAGATTTTTTTATCATAATCTGCTGTATGTCTAATCTTTTATTCAGATATTCTTAATAGCTTTTAAGAATATAATATTTTGACTACTTTCGTATGCTATTTAATCCTAAGTTTCACAGAATTCATTTGAAAAAATGCAAACATTAACGAATTATTTAAATATTATAACATATGTCACTCTTGTAATTGCTTCAGAAAGAAAGTGTGAAAGTTTCAAATGCTTTTTTTCACGATTTATTCTCACTGGTCAAACCAATTAAATTATATACTGAACAATTTAAAAATGTAGTGAGCAACATGTGCAAATTATTTAAATTCATTCTCTCTGAGTTCGTGCTGAATATTTGAATAAGGATGGTTACGAAACTCTATCGTAACATTTTAATGTGTAAAGCGCAAGAACAATTAAAATGTAGAAAAAGGCTTTTGTAGGGTACTAGACCGTGTACTTGAAAGCATTTGAATAATCACACGATTGTGTTTTAAAAGTATCCTAAGGCAAGGATCTACCTAGTATGTTTTTAGTTTATTTTTTCAATATTTGAAAAACATTTATCAAGTTCTAAAATTCGAACACTTTTGTAACAATTACAACAGGAACTGTTGTAACAATAACAGGAACTGTTGTTCCGCGATTTCTTTCCCTTCCACTTCTACGCTCACTCTTTTTCAAGGGTCGCTTGATAAGTGTACAACTTCACTGTGCACATAGAGCCAACAGTTGATGACCTGTAGAATAAACAGAGTAACGTTCGTCTATTTTGCTGCTAGATAACCTCATAAAGATGCATTTTTTTCAAACTTTAATTTCTTTATCAGATAAGGAAATCTACTGCATGGTAGATGATTTCTAAATTAAGAGAAAATGCAACTAAACATGGTTTAACATTTATTACAAACATGGAAATTCATGAGATAAACACTAGACAAAAGGGTAACATCCATCGTCCCAGTACAAAGCTTTCTTGCTTCCAGAAAGGTGTATATTATGAGACCATAAAAATATTTAATACTCTCCCTAATGATCTTAAGAGAAAAGTTGACAACTTCAATGTCTTTAAAACTGCTGTTAAAGAGTACCTATGCTCAAAAGCATATTATTCTGTACAAGATTATCTTAATGACAAATTATCCTACTGTTAAAACTTATATAGCTCTGTAAGAAGTATTAGTAAATATTAATGACAATTGCCAGTCATATTTGAAATCTGCTCTAGAATTAATGAAGCTATTTAAATGTATGTATATTAAGAACTGACAGTAAATGCTATGCATTACACATCAAATAGAACAAAATGATCAGATTAACAAAGGTAAAATCCTAGTGAATGTTAAAATAACTGTTCCTGCCTATACGTATGTTAACCTTATAACAGTAAGGAGGTATACAACTCTGTAATAAATTACACTTGATTTGTTTCATTTTGTATATAATATGTCCTTATTTTATTTTAAATGTTCTGTATACTATGTAATATTTATGTATATATGTAACTTTATTGTACATTTCCTTAACACGCATATAGTATTTGTATTTTATTTCAAATGTTCCATATTCTATGTAATATTTATGTTTATATATAATTTTTGTACATTTCCTTGACTTGTTCTATGTTCACAAGTCTTTATGGCTGCTAGTGAACTCACAGAATACAATCTAATCTAATCTAATCTAATCTAACAATTTAAGCTTTCTTCTCTTTTTTCTAGGAAAAGTGACTATGAAAAGAAAGTAAATGCAGCACGCCGAAATATGGAGGAAGCAAAGAAAAGTGAGTTGAAACTAAACTAATTATTAAATTTTCAGTGAACGTTAATTAGAAATGTTGCATAATGCTAATAATCAGGTATACGAAGTTTTAAGCATTAAAACCAGGACAAAACGAAATAAAGTTAAATTGTTACTGAGCTTTATATAGGCACGTCGCAGGTAACAAACACCCCTGTCCCTTGTACAGTCTATTGGTGTTTGCAGATCCTCACCAGATAGTGTTTATCTGAGTCTATGACTGCTGACCGCTGTTGTTTATATTCTTTGTATTGATATATGGTTTGAGTGTAGTAATTTGAAGCCAATTGCTGAAGAATTCCCGTGCCTATTAATAAAAATGGAACTATGAATGTCTGTTTTGCATTAATTCTACCGTTATATGTATTTTAATATATGAGCTGCATTAATGTTCCGTTTTGGATGGACGCTAACAATAAGAACTGCATACTTACTGGACTATTTAAGTTGAGACTGCACAATATCTCCAAAACTAAACGTTGTAGTAAAAAAATGCGCTTAATAGAAGTTGCTTAATATTATGGAGGGAAGTGATTACCATTAGTCGTGTTTTGTTTGGAGGACATTATGATGGTTATTTTAGGGTAAATTTAATTGTTTTTAAACGGTAATCTACATTTTGTATGTTTTCTCATTCCATATAAAGAAACTAAACAACTTTTATATAAACCACCTTGCAATTGTTCATACCAACGTAAATAACGAAAATTCTGAATGACCCTCAAATGGACATCCATGGATGGTTAACCATTTATTGTGCTCTTCGTACTCATTCAGAATTTTCGTTGCTATTTACGTTGGTGTAAGAACACTTGCAATTTGCTTTATACGAATGTTGTTTAGTTTTTTTATGAGGAGTGAGAAAACAACATAAAAAGATTCTCATTTTAAAAAAATTAAATAGACACTGAAGTGACCATCCCAACTCCTCCAAATAAAACACGCCTAATGGCATTTACTTTCCCGCATAATGTCAAGAAACGTTTATTAAAGACATTTCTTTCTACAACCCTCAGTTGTGGAGATATTATACAGTCTCAACTTAAATGGCCCACCCTGTATACTCCTCCAAAGTCTTCAGCCGTACTACTTGCCATTATTACATTCTGTAACAGAAAAAGGCACAATGGATTTTTTCAGCGAAAAAGGCAGAGCGAACCCAATGGGTCATAATAGATGCATGACCTCCTTATCCCTCCCTGCATTCACAGAAGATTAGTGGGAATTGTGTCAAACTCTGTATCAGATTTATGGAAAGATGTACACTGGTCAAATGTTAGATGTTACTGTATCATAGAGTTTGGAAAATTGCTATTTTTCAGTAAGTGTTCCGACAGTTGCAGCTTTAAAAAATACCAAGTTCTAAACAACAATTCCAAAATAGGTCAAGTATGTCAACTGATGTACATGCATAAACGTAATAGTAAGATACTCGTACTGGGCGGTATGGCTCAGGCAGCAACGTATGTATCCCGCATTCGAAAGGTCGTTAGTTCGATCCCGGCGACTGCCCACTCTGACCCATGGCTTTTTCATGGTTTCCCCGGGATCAACGGGCGACTGCTGGAGTGATTTCTTCTCTAACACGATTTCTTTTCCGTCATTTCCCTTTCATTCCGTTTGCTTCTCATCTTAGCAGTGTGCTCCCAGGTTTCGTGGTGTATGGTGGTGCCGGACAGATGGCGCGGAAGCGTGCTCAGTGGAACGAATACTCCCCGTGCACTCTAGAGGACTGCTCGACTGGTACGTCGTACCTCACCCTCTCTCGGCGACGCCGTCGGTGATACATACATCTGTGAGCTTCGAAATGTTAGGGATTTTCGCGTGTCCCTATGATCCGTAGTTTACTGTGTGGTTCCTTCACTTCCTCCCTTCCTCATCATTTAGGTCGTGGTGCCGAAGTGTGTCTCTCTGTTTTCCTTGGGCATCAAGTCGTGATACCTCGTTGTTAGAAACGTCAAGACGATGCTTCCCTCCGTTCCTCTCTTCCATTCTGAATTTAGCCATGCACGAACTTCTTTGTAACATCCTAATAACAATACATGCGCTACAATGTATCTGCAATACAACAATACATATAAATACATATTATAGTGTTATTCAGTTAACTCATGTTAAAAGTATTCAACTCAATCATCAGCGTTTCAATTTTCTTGATGATAACGATTATATGCTTCAAAATGAAACCTCAGTCTTTCTTACGTTTATCGCAAGAGCTATTGGTCGTAAAATTTGCAATACTTTATTGCTGCGCTATATGCTGTAAGGGGTATACCCAATAGCAAATAATCATGTGAAAAATATGATATATAAATATTGGAAACAATAGAATAAGAATCAATGTTAAAATATTGAGAATAACTTGAATGAAAAATGAACTTGTAACACAGTTGTGATTAGTAGACAGGCGAGCTAGCAAATCGTGATGAAAGTCCACAGGCGCATGCACACAAGTGCACACAAGGCTCAGGCTAAACTTCAGAAACTAGAAAGACAGAAACAGTGTTCCAATTCCTGGAACTCGAGGGAGTTGGCAAAATATAAGAAGAAACACCTATTTCAGAGTAAGATGAGGGTAGTGGGTCAAATAAGTCATCAGCACGCGTGACTTCCAAAACTTGGCACATTTT
Organism: Deroplatys truncata; assembly: GCA_030765065.1. NCBI lineage: Eukaryota > Metazoa > Arthropoda > Insecta > Mantodea > Mantidae > Deroplatys > Deroplatys truncata. The sequence goes on from CM060980.1 coordinate 166,584,352, forward strand.
ATTCTCATAGCATTGTAGCGGGAAATCGTCGTTCCTCTAGTTCAGAGGTGGCGAAAACGTGACTCGCGGGTTATTTTGACTCGCAGGCGCCGTTCCCTCTCTGCAACCGTCCGTTTGTTTTTCATATGCTGCTGAGTGATGCAGTGCGTGTTGCATATTTGGTGACTCGCGGAAGGAAGTCGTTTTCTCCACCCTTGCTCTAGTTGATGCGCTCGGCTGCAGTGTTCTTGTCCTCGGCTATGGATGCTCATCGGATGCTCTATTTTCCATTCCTAATGTTTACCTATATAGCTAATTCTTGGGTCTCAGGATTATCGTAGGTGAGTCAAATTAAAATATACTGCATTTCCCTTAATAAATGTGGTTTATTGTCAATTCAAATATTTATGGGCGGCTAGCTTTTCCCATTATACTAATTCCCACCATTTAAATAAATCAGGAGTTTAAACTAACTGCACACGCCTTCCCACCCATATGGTTTTGTTGTCCAGAGAGTAGCACTTTGTGTCGACAAGATTCTAGAAGAGAGTGAAAATCTGGGGCTTTGTTCTCCTTTGTATACCTGAGCCTATTGACGCTTACCTCCGCGCCTCAAAATGTAACGACATTTCTAGTTGGTCCTCATGTATGAGAATATTTTACTCCAAAGCGTAGCGCATACGCGTCCCCATGACACGTCAGGAAGCGAATTCAATATCTCCGTCTCTTTCTTTTCCCTATCTTCTCTTTCTATTTCTTCTTACCGCTACCGGCTCCCTGTTCATTAGCATGGTGAAAGGTGGGCTCAACCTAGAACTATATTTTACCTGGAATTTGCTAGCTCACCCGTCTCTTAGAATCTGCTTTGTACAATTCTTGGTTGATAAATATTTTAACATGTTACTTTTTGAATTATATTATTACTATGTGCAATTTTTATGTGTGTTGGGGGGGGGGTTGTGTGTGTATAGTATATCCCCTTTCCGCATCCTAGGTAACGCTACGTAAGAACCAGTAGAAATAACTGTAACAAATAAACGCACGAGTTCTGGCATCCTAAGAGAACAGATAAAAGGGAAGGAAGACCTCGAGTTTCGTCACTTTTCATTCTTCTCCAATCTGCTCAGATACTGTTACACTTGCTAGCAACGTAGCAGTTGTCGTACTCACAGTAATGTGATTAAGTTATGCAGTCAGGCGGAAGATTTTGTATGTGGGTGCGAATATCGGGTGACGCATTAGTTAGGTCCACAGAATAACTTCAATAGAGCAGGAACAGTTGAAATGTAAAGACTTATAGCACTCGAAGGAAAAATTGCTAACCGCCTGAGTAGGCAGCATTTTGTTAATAAACCAAAGTTTAAGGGAAACCAATTTATTACTTTATCTTCACCTACAAAATCCTTGGGGCCACATCATCAAACTAGCTATGATAGGAACTTTTCCTCAGCTTTCCGCCTAGCAGCCGGCGCAGAACATCTACAACTACAGAGATCCAGACTGTACACGAGGAAGCGTGCATACCCGCTATAATGCTCAACATTAAATGCCGTGTGGGATGCAAACAAACGCACTCTTCAACAGTACTTGTCACTGTCTCTAGGCAAATGATATTTCATAAAGTTAGAGTTTAATATAGCTCTTCCTTTCTACTCTATAGTTTTTTGCATATTTTTCCCGCAATTCTGTTTTGGTGCTATAAACCCTATACCTTATTCGTTTTATTAAACACTACCATATTAACCAGGGGAAAACTCGCTTTGCAACTGAGAGGTCACGCTACACTAAAACCCTTTAAATGCTGTAATTCACAGCTCACATTCCTAAAATTTAAGGAGAATGAATGTTGGATCAAGGCATGTCAAAAGTAACAATAGATTAACCTAAAATAAAAAGCATATTACATATTTATTGATAAATCGTAACACTTACATTGTGTATGGTCGAAGCGTACGGTACTCCTGTTGTCTGGCAGCTATACATCTTCACAGTATGAACTCCAAAAACTCGCTAAATGCTTCCAGAAACCAGTAATGAGCCACGCGGCGCAATCAGCTGTTTCTCGAAGTCAAGCTTCCAACTTCTCAACCGCCATCATATATAATTCAGCTATTTGGTACTTAACGAATTTTAACGGCAATACTTAAACCTGCACCCAAATTTAAAATTATAATATAACTAATCAAACTAATGAAAAGCCCTTATGTTACACACACACACACACACACACACACACACATTTTGTTCTTCTACTCAAGAATACACTTTGTCTATTTCACTTCGAAGACACTCTTCTCAACGTAGTAACCTCCTTTTGCTCTTTTACCTCACGGAGGGTAAAACATAGTACCTGTTCCGTTACTCTATCTCGAGACATTCTTTCAATGTGTTCATAGCATAGTTATTTTAAGGAATAAATTTTAATTTATAAATTACAGATTTCTAATTGTTCACTTAGATCACTAAGATAACATATACAAAGTATTCGTTTTAAAAATCTCATCTCTGAATATTCATTATCCCTTTATTTGCCCTATTTAGGACTCAATTTTCACTGCCATATTTTAAAAGGGGATAGATAAAAATGTTTAAAATCTTAAAATGATCGCTATTCTACTCTCTTCTCTATTTATTTTACGTCACGTTAATTACGTGGGCATATCGTGATGGATTCGTTAAGAGATACCTTATGGATCTGTATGTTGCAGAACTTAGTTTTCTTCATAACATCCTACTTCGTTACTGACCGCAGAGGCATGTGCATAGCAACTGTACCTCTGCTTCTATGATAGCTTTGACACGTGTCCACAGAGGTATGTGTGTATCAATTGCATCTCTGTTTCTACACATGCTGGGCCGATGGTATTAGCCTGGTGCCGTCCAGTTACCTTAATTCTTATGGGTGATTCGATGGCCCAAGAGTCGCTATCATCATTTATTTTTAATTTTTACTCTTGGTTTAGACTTCAGGTGGAATTTTGGGCCATGGTATTAACTATCCAATCACGTATTTACCTTGGCGACTGAGGGAATCACGAAAAACTCCAGCTAGATTGTTCGGCCCACGGGATTTAAACCTGTGACTCCCAAATGCGGGCCAAAGACATTACTGCCCGAGACATACCGCTCGATTCTATATTCCTGTTTGGTGTTTCATAGTTATGTAAATGGTAGCATACATATTATACTGAAATTTAGACAATTTTTATTCTAAATCACGGCCTTCATCATATGAATTAATTAAACATCCCAAATGCTTCAATTTGTTTACTTGTTCCATTTTTATCGTAATCCTCTAAAAGTCATTACTTGGCTTTTATTGTAGATATTTTGAAGTTATGGTTGGTTGCTATTTGTTATAATTTATGTATCGCTATCTGTAGACCTTCAGAAACTCAAAGGATAAGTAGTCAGCAAGTAGTATGATACTTAAATTAAAACAAACTCAAATATACTGTCTTTGTCATTTATATATAGCTGCTTGACTATAAACACTAAATAGAACCGACGACAGTGGTTATCCATGTCTATTTCTGTTTTCCTGATACTTTGTTTATAAAGCGTATATACAAATAATCTGTGGAATAGCTATGGAAATAATAGTATGGAACAATACTACTATATTTCAACACTCGATACCAATACTGATTTTTAAACACCGATGCTCTATATTCACTTTATAAAAACTGCAAAGGCGATTGCTTGTTCTTTGAATCATGTTCTTATTAAGTTTCTGTTTATAAATGTGTATAAATTTCTATTTATAGTAATTGCCTTTTTGACATTCTGCAATAGGCAGCATTTTTTATATTGATAATGCTACAGGGTATATATACATGCACTATTTTAAGGCAAGGAAAATAATAATAATAACAATCATTATTAATATTATTATGTATTAGCTTCCCTTTTTACCTAAGTATATTTTGTACTGAAAACTTTAAAGAATACTCCTTCCGTAGAAAAACAAATGCTAGTAATCATTCTTTCTTCAGCATTATTGAAAATATATACAAATATATATTTTACATTAAACTCAAAAACTACAATAATGTGTGTATTACACCATTCTAGCAATGCTCATCGCTATCATATAAAGTATGCATTTTTTCACCCGGTAATAAGTAATTAGCCGTATATCACTCGGAAACATAGTAAGTCTGTGTATTAAACTTCTCTACTACCCACCCACATTAATTAGCATATACATGTTTAATACATAATTTAATGCATAATTATGCTAAAATTATAAATAATCATTTAAAACCAATAACAAGTGTTATTTTAGAAGAAAGAACAGGCCGGTTTTACAAAAGGACGCTCATGCAGTGATAATGTTTTTAGGATTAAACGTAATTTAGAAAAAAGGCGAGAGGTCTATTTAGAGACTCATATTGCTCTTATTTACTTTGAAAAAGCATTTGACTTGATGGACGGAACTATTTTATGGAAAATAATTGGCAATCGGGGATATCCTCGGCACGTTCTAGAGGTAATTAAAAGTATATATGCAAACAATAAAGTTATTATAAACTCAGACACTACAAAATCAGAACTAATAATAACAAATCAAGGAGTAACACAAGGATCTAGCCTTTCACCAACTTTATTCATCATATATATATATATACATATATATATATATATGATCTTATAAAAGCATGGAGGAAGGAAGTGTATCCAGGAATACAATTAAATCAGAATTTATATTTAAATATAATGTCGTATGCAGATGATATAGTAATACTGCAGAATAGCGAAGATAACCTACAGTGCTGTATTTATAGTATGCACCAAATGGGAAACAAATATAATTTAAAGATTTCCTTAAAAAATCACCAAAGTAATGGCTCATCAAGGAAAATACCCAGTGAGAACAATAATATGCATTGGAAATAACATCCTCGAACAAGGTTTATGCTAAAATTAAATTTCTTGGGTTGTGACATAAGTTTCGATGTGAATAGGGATGTAGATAATAAGATAAAAAATCAATAAATATGTGGAACAATAAAAAGAATTCTAGAAAATAAAATAAGGAAAGAAACAAAGCTGAAGTTCAACAAGACCATGGCAGTCCCGGTGATCATGTATGGCAGCGAATCTTGAAGAATAAAAGAAAAGAATATAAGTAAACAATCGACGGAAATGAGATTTTTACGAACTAAAGGATGCGCAATATTAAACTTAATAAGAAATGAAACAATTACAAAAGAACTGAATATTTATAGAATGTATGATAAAATGGAAAAAAAATAAACATTGTTGGAAAGAGCACATGAACGCATGAGTGAAGAAAGAATATGATAATTAACTAACAAATATAAACCGTCAGAAAAGAGAGACATCGGATTCCCAAGAAAAAGTCTGATGTTACACTCACATGACTTTCTCTACCCTTGTACAAACCATTTTTACAAACGCTTATTCTCCATATGCTTCATGTTAATCGAGATATCGAGATGTCAATCTTATTGCTAATTTTCTTGTAGATGCAAGGGGAAATGGTAGACTTTAAGCGATAGTCAGATCTTTTAAGCGCTAGTTGCTATGTGGCGCACTCCATTCTCTTTGCAGGTCCAGGACATAAAAAAAGTGAATAACCAATTTTAGAAAAACTATAAGTATTGGAAAATTTCAGGGAAAAACAAGCAATATCTCGAAAATGGTTCACTGAAGAAAAAAGTATATGACATAAGTTGTGTATTTTAAAGCGATCTACATTTTTTGTGTAGTGTTCCGTCTATCATGGTTTACCAGTTATGCAAAAGTCGTTCACAATGAAGAATACTTTTGGAGACATTCCCAGAAAATTCGAGATATACATTACATTTGTCATAAAAATATCTTAAACATATGAGATTATAATCAAAATCGTTAGAGCCATTTTTGAGAAAATTAAAATTTTCGAAAAATCTTCCATGTAAAGGGTAATCTGGGATGGGGGATTGTCTTGAAAACCTTTGTGTCGTATCTCTGGAAGATACGAACCTAAATACCAAGTTTGGTGTTTATCCGACTGTTCGTTGCTGAGTTATGCTGTTCACAGACACACACGAGCATGTTTACAGAAAATGTTTTTTTTTGGATTCAGGGGGTCTCAAAACATATATTTCCGGTGAAATCTCGGTATCGAATTTTTGGGTGGAATACAATATTTCCCCTACTTACTATACGTAGTAGAAAATGGGAATAATAATAATAAAAAAAAAGAATGTGAAGACGACACAGGTGAAATATCTAATCCTTGAAGTGAAGAAGAAGATGTTTATAATAAAGGTTAGACTAGCGTAAACATATATAGATGGAAGGAAAGAACAAATGTTCTGCTGGATTCATGGATTCTGGTTATAGAAGTAGGTAAATGTAATGACTGATAGAGAGTCACCAAGCCAGGCTATTGCAGAAACGTGATTTAGTGCGTCAGCTAAATCAGCTTCATTCACAACTTAGTTAACACTGCATGTTACATGAGTACCTCTCCTCCTTCCCCATTGCTTTGCATGTTTTCATTCGAATACAAGAGTGTATGTAATGCTGCATTAATTTACAAGAAACGCAGCCAAGGTTGAAGGGGCAGTTTAATTGTTGTAACGGTTGCACCTCGTATGAGTCCCAATTTTCTGGAGATGTTTCTAGTCGTATTCCCCCCACGTACGGTAGAAAGTTTCCGTGGCCTTTGCCTCACGTTTACTTTATGTTTAATAACTATTTAGATGTTATTTATTTAAATATTATATATGTATGCCTTGGCTTCGTCAGTATTAATTTGTTTAGAGCACGTATCTCTTAGCAGGTCTGGTGCGGATAAAGAATAAAGGCTTACACAACTTATAATTGTACTCCATTCCCTTTATTAATGCTTCACGCGATTAAATATCACTTAACCGATATATCCTACTATAGAACTGTGAGATTATTGTTAATTGTACTTTTTACAGGTAAACTTTATATTATTCTCACCGCAATGAACTTCTATCTCACACTGAACCCGTGCCGAACTGCTAGGGTACGGTTTCTTCTAGCGTGTACTCCTTGAATTTGTATATTTTTTCTACTTCAAGCCTCTGATTGGCTAATCCTACTCCAATACAATACCTTTATTTAACTTTTAGCTTTACTAGTTGTTGATTGGCTATTTATAAACTGTTTTATATATTACATTAATATTGTTCCAAGAATTATTAGTAACCTTTTTAAACTTTCTAATTTATTGTTGCCACAAGGTTATCTCATTATTAGCAACTTTCGGCTTTTGCTTTGTAATTCTGCTTGCTACGGAAAACAGCTTGCTTCTATTCTCACAGCACCTACATTGTTAAATTACGTAATACATTCACATAATATTTTATGCATGTACATAATAAAATAAACGTAATACAATGACTGTAATATACACTTTATATATTATATTATACACATATTTATTTAAGGTGGGCTGTTATTGTATAGATATACTTCGATACCACCGCGAGTATGGAGTTATCGCGGTTCCATACTTAACAATAATTATATTGGGTACAAAAGTCGGGTGACTTTTGAAGTGTTTCATAATATGAACACATCCTGTTCTATTTTTGGGCTTTTTAATTTCTAATAGCTACATTTCAAATAGTATTATTTCTTCTATGTCAATTTTGATAGCTTGCGTTTTCATTATACGAAAAGGTGAGAAAATACGAGCAGGGAAATGTTTGGACCTTTTGCTTTATTTTTGTGCCGAACGAGAGAGAGAGAGAGAGAGAGAGAGAGAGAGAGAGAGAGAGAGAGAGATCCGGCAATTGAATTCTATGAATGTGCTGGAATGACCCTTACGGTCGTTTCATTTCTTTTGTGTTTTAGCACCATGCATGTATACGACGCAATAACAAAAAAGGGCGGAGTTGGTGAAATGTAATAGAATGTCTTGGGAGGCGGAAGTAAGCAATCCAACCTTTATACCACCGATTTCGATATTCCCAACCGCTCGTCCGGCTCCAGTGGAAGGGCGACGGGGTAGGGGGAAGGTTTCTGCGAAATTGTAATTGCTCTGGATTACTCCTCCCGCAATTACGTTGATGCCCGAGACTCTCTCACCCCCCTTCAATAAATTACGAGCAAGTATTGTCCCTTCTGCAGACACGCCCCTTTAAACACCACCAAAATAGTGATAACATTTCAAAGTTTCTTGGAACAGACAACTTATGTCAGACTTTCTCATCAGTCGAAGGGCTTAGGAATTGTTTGTTTTATAGTTATAGGAAATTCAAAGAGAGAATATGTCCCTAGCCATTTGGTAAATTAATGTGACAGAATCTTCTGATGTGTTAGACTCACGCGAGTTCATCTACGAATGCTTCTACAAAGCATTTTTAGAAAAGTATATTTATTTTATGTAGTCATGTTATCGAGATACAAGTTTGGAGAAATGCTTTCATTACACATCTTGCCTAAGCTACAAGAGGATAAATAGGGCTGAAGCGATAACCAAGTCTTTAAAATGCTCACGAGGGAGAACAAAAATATGCTTTAAGCACGCAAAAAATGTAAGATATTTGTAAATAAAGACCAACAACCGTAACTCGGATATGGTTGACACAAAAAATTATATAACGTTATTTTTTTGTTTTAACGAGATCTACGTGTTTGGCAAGTTTTTATCCATCCTTTACAGGATACTACTAAGTATAGATATAATATAAGCTACTTATTCACGATAACACTCTGCAAAAACATAAAAATAATAGAAGTAACAAAGATATAATCATTTTAAAAACAATCATTGTTAAGTGGACAAGGTAGTCTAAATATATAAAAATTACACCTTAAGTGTGTTAAATTACCACAGCTCTTAAAGTTCCAATGGTTTTTCCTGAAATTTTTATATTACTTTATAAATAATGACAATTATTTCAAGTAGTTGTTTGTATTGACAGCTTATGTAGTTGAGTGCGTAAAATTATTTCATTCAGCAGAAAAATAATAACATTTACTCTTAAAACATGTGAATTCATGTACCCTTTTCTCTGATACTACTTACAATACAGAATCACGCTTTTGCATGCTTGTTCCTAGTATAATCATCTATCTTCTGAACCTCAATTATTTAGTTATGTATATCAGTTCACTAGAAATTGAAAAAAAAATTAAGTGTAAAGTAAAAATGTGGAAAATTTGCAACGTTGTTGCTTTCTTAATATCACTAATATACATTATAAAATTATGATTGTAATTCAGAAAGCTTAGCTATCTGTTGTATACATGTACTGAGAATTTCAGCTCTCTACCTCTCATACTTTCTGAGAAAATGGTATATAATTATTCAGAAATGTTGTTTTGAGAAAAATAAATTTAAAGTTTGAGCATTAAAATTATAACACACTTTAGTACATTTCAGGGTAATAATAATCAGCACCTTCATTCATGGATTTCTGCAGCATTTTTGATTGCCCTCTCTTGGTCCTGGCCTCTTTAGTTAATTGCTGAACTGCAGCTGGACATGATATAGTCTTTTGTTGTTGAAAGATACAAAAATGTTCTAAAAAGAGGCGTTACATGACAGCTTTAAAGGAATACAGATTTAAATAGTATTTAAATGTCTTAAAAACGTCTTAACGTCTTAAAAACGTCATGTTCTAATCTGTATATATCCTGGATATTTGGTTAACCTCACTGGAGGACAGCTGATTTCTTAATAAACGTTTCTCTCAAAATGCATTCGGAATGAACAGGAATTCATACGGTATTAGAGAAACTTCAAGACATACTTTTATTTATCATATAAATATCTTAAATATATGGTATTTTATTCAAAGCCGTTAGGGTCATCTTTGAGAAAGTAAAAAATGACGACAAATTTCCATGAAAATTGTAGTTTAGTGCCGGGAATTTGAAACGGCAACTCTAGGCCGAGCCCGAGAAATGTAATTATAGATAATTTGATTAATTAATTTTTATTGATGTTAAATCATGCTATGTACATATCTTTTTCTTTTACTGTTTGTATAGCTTAAGAAGGATGATTTAACGATATGTCTGTATTTAGATAACTAATATTAGAGGAGTTATAAATTGTTTAATGTAAATAATTTAAGCGCTATGTTAAAATACTGTCCACGACGAAATGTCTTAGCTGCGGGAATAGGGTCTTCGAAGGCAGAAAGTCTAGTTTTATGATGTCTCTCTGGTCGGAGGGGCATTGTTCATACAGCGAGGGTGTAGATTTTTTGTTCCTTTATACGAAAATTCGCCGTGACCAAGTGAGAGAGACAACAAGCTTAACGGTGAATTTAGGAAAAGCCGCGATTCATGTTAAATTTGGTCCAATCCCTGTAAGTTTATATGAAATAGTGAGACGCGTTGAGTGCCGCTAAAAATGGGCCAATAGGAAAGGAAGCAGCCCAGAAGCCTGCGACTATAAATGGATCTGTTAGGAACAAATTCGTGGTCATTTGGTCATTTGGTTTTTTGCTAAACTACAGGCAGGGAGAGATGCTGCAGGATATTTGAGAAAGTGAATTAAGACAGTTTTCGTAACACACACAAAAGTCGCTACGCGTAAAGAGATATAATCAGCATATATAAACTTCGCGTCATATCCCTGCCGTGTTTCAACAGCAGTGGACAGTGTTTTAATGGCGGAAATATCAGAGTTGTGTACCATCAGAAGTTGCTAAATAAAAGAAGCAGCAGTGTCGTCTTTTAGTAACTAAAGCACGTCTATTTTCTCCTTTACCACCACCCGAGATCTACGTTTCCTTTACCAAGGAAAAGTCCATGCTCCCAAATATTCTAGAAATTACTGCAGCTAGCCGAGGATAAAAAAATGCAGAGAACCAGCATACTGCGAACATCTGGAGCCAACGTGGAGGATGCAGCAAGGTAAGCCGCGAGCAACGGGCATTAAAAACCACCACAACATCGGACAGGAGGAGATACTGCCGCAAATTGCTCTGAAAATCTTAGGTTGTATGGAAGATGCTAAACTTAAGTAGTAAACCTGGTATTTACAGAACTTTTGGTTTTTGAGAAATGGTGCATACACACATAAATGGAAATTTTTATAAAACGTTTTTATAGAAGAGACCTTAAAAATGTATTTCTGGTGAAACTCTGATATCAAATTTGTGGGTGGATTACAATATTTTCTCCACCTGCTGCAGAGAAAGAAAAAATAAACAAAGAAGCTTTTTTCTATACAATTACATTGCCTTGATTTTCATAGCATTAGTTTATATTTCAATGGTGTTTAAATCGTACGTGAATTCTAAGGTAATCATAACTGTATTCATAGTTAATACTATAAGGGTTGATAAAGTCTTAGGATGCTTTAAAGACTCGTTTGAGGCTTTTATTGTTGAAGATCAACTGGAACAAAATCTTTGTACAAACTCAAAGATAGCATGAAGGCAATAGGCTGGTAAATTTTTTTTTAATTTCGCATTTACACATTTAGAATTGTGAAAGTTTCACAGCAGGTACTTCATGTTTACACAACTTCCACAATATACTAATAAAGCGTTATTAACATTTAATAACTTTGATAAAAGAATGAAAAAATACTACGATATACAAAAGTCATAATAAATCTGGATGCATTTAAAATAAATTTCTGAATCTCTTTTTAAAATAAAGTTGGTATCATAAGCTACGTTTGTGGGCACTTTTATTTTCCAAACATAAATTTTACTATTTAAAAATACTATCTAAATAAATTATAACAAAAACGTTGTATAACCATAAAAATATTTATATCCTGTTATCATACAGATAACATTCATCATCCACAGAAATTAAGAAAATATAAAGATAAACGTACGCTTAACAGCTCTTTATCTCAATCAGTTTCTGCATTATTCAGTAGTGAACATCATAAACATAGTAATTTTTGATTGCTGAAAAAATTGAGATCAAAATTACAAGTTCTTTTTTTTTCCTCCTCTTTTCTTTTGTAAAGTAGTTGATTATTTTAAAAAATTACAAACCTGTTATTGGCCTGTGGTATTCCAAATTCCTCCAGTATTGTATGTGGAACCTTCTTTTTCTATTTGATTTTGTTCGACCCTGAGTTTAGCTGATCTGACAATCTGTTTATCCTTCGTATACTTTTCTGTGATGTGAGTCATGTACAGACGATCTCTTCTTTCATCTCTTCGCCTACGGTGTTTTACCTGGTGAACAGACCAATTTCTTTCTGCAGTACTGTAACAGAACAGTATAATCCGGAATTATATTCTGCTATTGCCTTTTGAACAGCTAAATCGACAGTGTCTATGAACAAACGTAGTTAGGACGCTTTGACCAACTTATGTTGTGTAACGGATTCGTTTGAACTTTGAGTCCTTCCTCCCATACAGCCTACAAAAAGAGAAAAAGAGATTCATGTGCTCGTCTACTACACCAGGTGGCCCAAACACACCGTATTTGTCGTGTAAAAATAACCTTTCCTGCGTTAAGAGTTGCGGAACTCAACGGGGCATTTCCAAATAAACACAAGTCAGTGGGAAAATGGCGCATTAGCACCCTAAAAAACACGATTACTACTACTACTACTACTACTATTACTACTAATACTACTAATACTACTACTACTACTACTACTACCACTACCACGACCACCAATATACTGTTCTCAGAAATGTCCATATGGATACACGGAGACGATTGGAACATCATCAATTAACAGGGGCAAACATTTTGAACTCTTACTCAATGTGCGAAGTCAACATAACAGTGCCGTTATATGATGATAATAATATAATAACAGTAAGAATACACATAACCCTTCTTGCGTTAGGAGTTGCAGAACTCAACGGGGTATTTCCAAATAAACACAAGTCAGTGGGGAAATAAGTGCCCTAAAATTCCACGATTATTATTATTACTAATACACTACTCCTACTACTACTAATACTACTACTGCTACTACGCGATTCTCAGAAATGTCCATATAGATGCACGGAGACGTTTGGAACATCGTATTAAGTAACAGGGACAACATTTTGAACACCTATTCATTGAGTGAAGTTAGCATAACACTGCCGTTTGCTTGAAACCCAAAGACAAGCGAATACGAGTTAGCACCGCTGCCTATAAGGAATAATGTGTTCCAAAGGAAAATCCGCCGATAAGGCCATTGTAGTCAAAGGCGGGGTATAAATGGAAATTTAGAAAAAAAAAAAAAAAAACGAAGCTCGCTCACGCTAATGCGCCAGTTCCCCACTGGCCTGTGTTGACTTGGAATTACCCCGTTGAGTTCTGCACTTCTTTTAACGCACGAAGTGATACCTACACAATTGAAATGCGGCGTGGTTGGGCCACCTGGTAGAGAGGGATAACTGCTTTCAGGAAATTCATCTCGATATAATTCATTTTAAAAGGCTTATGACCTTCAGCAAACCTATAGTAACTATAAAACGATACTGCAGTTTCGTATTTCACTAAAACGATTTTAACAGAAAAATCTGACGTTACATAACAAATTTCTCTACTAAATGCATATAAGAATATTGTAAACTCTACACACAAATAGTCGAAAATCGGTGTATTGTTATAAAACTATAATTTTAATCAAATGAAATAGTTTTAAAAATTCAAAAATATGTAACGGCAAACACTTTTTTTCTTTTCTTTCTTTTATGAAGAGCTACCAAAAATGTCGCGATCACATCTACTTGTGCTCAATAACACTATCGATTTTTACTTTCTCTACTACGTATAGTAAGTAGGGGAAGTATTGTATTCCACCCAAAAATTCGATACCGAGATTTCACCGGAAATATATGTTCTGAGACCCCCTGAATCCAAAAAAAGCATTTTTGGAAACATGTCTGTGTGTGTGCATCTCTGAACAGCATAACTCAGAAACGAATAGTCGGATAAACACCAAACTTGGTATTTACATTCAGTATCTTCCAGAGATGCGACACAAAGGTTTTCAAGAAAATCACCCCACCCCAGATAACCCCTTACGTGGAACTTTTTCGAAAATTTTAATTTTCTCAGAAATGGCTGTAACGATTTTAATTAAAATATCATATATTTAAGATAATTTCATGACAAATAAAATGTATATCTTAAATTTTCTGGGAATGTCTCCAAAAAGTATTCTTCATTGTGAACGACTTTTGCATAACTGGTAAACCATAAGAGACAGACAAAATTTTACTACACAACAAAATTGTAGATCGCATTAAAATACACAATTTATGTCATATACATTTTGTTTATTAAGTGAACCATTTTCGAGATATTGCTTGTTATTCCCTTAAATTTTCCAATACTTATACTTTTTCTCAAATGGGAATTCGTTATTAATTTTTTTTATGTCCTAGTCATGCAAAGAGAATGGAATGCGTCAAATAGCAGCCAGCTCTCAAAACATTTGACTATCGCTTAAATACTAGCATATTCCCCTTGCACCTACAAGAAAATTAGTAATAAGATTAACATCTGGATTAACATGAAGCATATGGAGAATAAGCGTTTGTAAAAATAGTTGGTACAAGAGTAGAGAAAGTCATGTGAGTTTAACACATCAGATTTTTTGGAATAGGAATGCCACACCAACTTCAGCGCTCTGAGTATTATTACGGTTTCGTACTATATGCTTGCTACAGGACCGAGTTGCTTTGTGTCACTTTACTCACGAAGATAACGTGACTGAGTTAGGATGCGTTCATGTCTTCTAGGGTTTTAAACAATGCAGCACTGTCACCCACCAAATAAGGCCACGCCCACTGTGTAGACATTTAAATAGCAGCTGATTTGACGGGTCATTGTCATTTCACTCCATTGTGTGTTACACTAAAACTTACAGCAATAATTAGGGTATTCGGATAAAACATAAAACAATAATTATACTTTTTCATAAAAATTTATCAAAATTCGACAGCCTATATCCACCTGTATAGCATGGTTTAAACTGGGAGACTGAAGCGCACAGAAAATGAATGCCTCTTCTAGCAGAAGAAACTGTCCATTTTGTGCTGGGAAAGAAGACTGTGTTCATATTTTTGCGGAATATGCACAGTGAGAGACCGAGTGAAGAATTAAATTCATATAGAAGCTCATAAGTACTGCCAAATGGAGACTGGTATTTTGGGATCTAGTGGCTGAATTTCTTCACATTTAGCTTGTATCTTAACTAAGCATGTACGGCCAGTTACCCATATATTACGGTTTTTGTAATACCTTTAATAATCTGACACCATAATGATACTTTAGCTGTCTGTAAAAACAACGAAGTTTGATATGTATTTCTTTCTATATAACATTTCGTCCCATTTTTCAAGTTTA
Source organism: Deroplatys truncata (assembly GCA_030765065.1). NCBI lineage: Eukaryota > Metazoa > Arthropoda > Insecta > Mantodea > Mantidae > Deroplatys > Deroplatys truncata. The sequence continues at coordinate 166,599,607 of CM060980.1, forward strand.
CGTAACAGCTAGTAGATGTTTCACAGTAAATATCATAACCGTAACATGGATTTCCTTAACATCACATTAACCTCCTGAAATTTGAGTTTTGGAATATATTCTGAAAATTATTAATGCTAGTTACATTATTTTAATTGGAACTCTGTAATTCCATTTTTGTTTGCTCCGCCACTTGTCCATACCCAGCAGAGGACTATTGTACTCCATCCAAACAGTCGATATCGAGATTTCACCGGAAATACATGTTTTGTGGTCCTCTTCATTCAAATAGAAGCAGGTTTGTGTCGGAACTACACATCCATGACCGACCGTTTGAAGTATTCCAGGGAAACATGTTCAAGAAACTCCACCCACAAACTATAATTTATATGGAATCATTTTCTTTTTTTCTTAAAAATAGTTCTCGTTATATTGATTAATTTTTTTTAAATTTCAATGTGGTAAATGTATATATTGAAATTTTTATAATTATCCCTTGAAGTCCTCTTCATATTGAATGGATTTTGTATAGTTCAGATTAACTAATAAGTTGTAAGAGACAGGCTTAAACTTGAACCATTCGGTTTCCAAACTACTCGTACTTACTTCGACACGCTATTGCACAGTCTGAATTTTCTGACTTTAATAATATGAGCGTTATAATTTTTACTTTCTCTACTACGTACAGTAAGTAGGGAAAGTATTGTATTTCAGCCAAAAATTCTATACAGAGATTTCACCGGAAACACATGTTTTGAGGCCTCCTAAATCCAAAAAAAAGCATTTTTTAAACATGTGTGTGTCTGTGTGTGTGAGAGTCTGACTGTGTGTGTGTGTGTGTGTGTGTCTGTCTGTGTGTCTGTGTGTGTGTGTGTGTGTGTCTGTGAACAGCATAATTCAGAAACGAACAGTTGGATAAACACCACAGTATATAGGTTTAGTATCTTCCAGAGATGCGACAAGAAGCTTTTCAAAAAAATCCCCCACCCCAGATTACCCTTTACATGGAACATTTTTCGAAAATTTTAATTTTCTCAAAAATGGCTCTAACGATTTTGATTCAAATATCCTATGTTTAAGATATTTTCATGAAAAATGAAACGTATATCTCGAATTTTCTGGGAGTGTCTACACAAGTATTCTTTATTGTGAACGACTTTTGCATAACTGGTAAACCATAAGAGATAGACAAAGTTTTACTACACAAAAATGTAGATTGCATTAAAATACATAATTTATGTTATATATATTTTCTTTGTTGAGTGAGCCATTTTCGAGATATTGCCTGTTATTCCCTTAAATTTTTTAATACGTATTTTTTTCAAATGGGAATTCGTTATTCATTTTTTTGTCTTGAATATGCAAAGTGTATAAATCTGTGGTAAAAAGAATAGTGCTGCACCTAGCAACTAGCTATTGAAGAGATATGTCTATGCTTAAAGGCTATTGTATTTCTATATTGCCCTTGCAAATGCAAAACAAGGGGAACGTAGTACGCTTTAAGCGACAGTCAGATATTTTGGAACTGGTCGCTATATGTAAAATGTAATTCTCTTTGCATGTCAAAAGATCGTTTCTGAAAATTATTATCTCGATTAATCTGAAATAGATGGAGAGTAAGAGTTTGTAAAAATAGTTTGTAGAAGAGTAGAGAAAGTCATGTGAGTGTAACATATCAGATTTTTGGAAATATGTCCGTGTGTGTGTGTCTGTCTGTGAACACCATAACTCAGAAATGAACAGTCGGATAAACACCAAACTTGGTATTTAGGTTCAGTATCTTCCAGAGATGCGACACGAAGCTTTTCAAGAAAATTCCCTTACCCCAGATTACCCTTTACATGGAACATTTTTCGAAAATTTTAATTTTCTCAAAAATGACTATAACGATTTTGAATAAAATATCCTATGTTTAAGATATTTTCATGACAAATGAAATGTATATCTCGAATTTTCTGGGAGTGTCTCCAAAAGTATTCTTCATTGTGAACGACTTTTGCATGACTGTAAAAATAAGAGACAAAATTATACTACACAAAAACGTAGATCGCGTTAAAATACACAACTTATGTCATAGTTTGTAGAAGAGTAGAGAAATTCATGTGAGTGTAACGCATCAGATTTTTTAAATTAAAACTTTTCGAAAAATTCTGTACCTATGCAGTATAAATGTAGCCAACGAGAAACTTTTTTATTATTGGTTTTACAACGGGGACCAAGGGAAAGAAAATGTTGAGTAGGGTTGGAGACAGTTTCTAAAAGAAACCGGAACCGTATAACTTCTGGCATTCAATGTATATGACATACAAAAGTCATCCATCTATTCAGCTAACAGGCCAGGCCCGACATAGAAGTCAGTAACGATAATCATCAGTTGTAAGGGAGTGGTACGTTTTTAGTGTGAAGTATTATGTAGGTTACATATTTAATATCTTACGTAAATATTTGTGGTTATGGAGGAAGAAGCTAGGAAAAGAGAATTGTTGTTAAACTAAGAAGAGTAATAAATGTCTTATATAATTATTCAAGTAAAATGAGTGTTAGTATGGCAGTAATAGAAACAGGTAGGGCTACCCGGATGTTCATAAGCAGCAGTGTATACAATAAAAAAGGAAGGAATGAAAGGACCTATTAATACCCATAAAAAGAATGCAAAAACGGAGAGGGAAACAGATTTAGATGAGGCAACAGTGCGCCCCATTTAACCTGTACTGTCTTTTAAGCTTGAGTCGCAATATAAATAGCATTAGTGAAGTTACAGTGAAAAGTGAATAAATTCACAATAGAAGTTGTGTGATACTATTGATGTAGCTTTGGGTTTGTGGTGGTTGTAAAATTTAAAATATCAGCATCTAACAAAAAGCTATTATCTACGTACACGGGGACGCTTAGAAGACGGTGCGACGCCACGAGGCGTGCTGAAATAAAAACCCTTCCGCGTCACAAAGGAGTATCGAAAGGCCAAACTTGTCACTTTATCAAAGGACTGATGCCGAGATAATAGGGAGCGCGCACAAAGTGTCAAAAGAAACTTCTCTCCCTTCTGAGCACTACCGTAGCCATCTCTGTTTAATATTGCAGCACCCATAAACTTAACAACGTTACCGTTCCAACTTCACTCTCTTTTCCGTATAAATATGCATAACATTGCGAACGTTCATCAGCTGCTACAAACAAAGGCGAGGTCTCCAAGCATAACCACCTGACACTTTTGGCGTAGCATTGACGCTTTCTAAACTTTCCGAACTTGCATTTCTGCCATCTTGAGCTGAAGGGTTTTTATTGCTGCAGCTCTCAGTGAGGGGAGGAAACGAAATGATGCTATCACTGAGATCCAGAGACGGCAGATAAGGAATGAGTGGCACCTGCTGGTATATTGTTTAAAAAATATTGTGTTAGATTTACACTACCTACCCCACCTACTGTTCTATACCAACTACTCTTGCAAAAGCTTATTTTTCTATTTACATAATTTTCATCATGATAAAAGCTTGCAGCAACAGTTTTACTACCATTTCATTTCTGTAAACAACCTGTCAAGTCCCCTCCAATCTGAACGGCTTTTGTACATTTGGTAAACCGTGACAGTTAGACAAAGTCACTGCACAAAAAATATAGACATCGTGAAAGGACACAGGATACGTCAAAATTGTTTGTGCCGAGATGTTGCTTATTATTGGTTTGAATTATTTAACAGCTACCCTTTTTCAAGTGTACTTACTATTTGCATGGAATTTCAAGGGCATCGCAAAGCGGCTCACATTTTGAAAATCTGACTATCGCTTTACTTATAGGTTATAGATACTACAACGCCGGGGAGGGGACACTTCACACACTGCGAACTACATATGTAAATGGATTGTGGCTACCATTCCTCAAAAGGAAGGGATGAAGTGAAGGAGCCATAGGAGCCTATAGGCCGCAGGCAGGTCACAGAGGCGCGCGGGAGTTGCTAACAGTTCCAGGCTTGAAGACACGTACCACTGCTGGAGCTGCCTAGATAGGACTGTGAACGACTTGTGGACCAAGCAGCCCTCTAGTGTCCACGAGGAGTACTCTTTCCTTTGAGCAGGCATCCGGGTCATCTATACGCGATACACCACTAAACCTAGAAGCACACCTGAAAGATAAAGAAACGGAATGAGAGAGAAATTATGGAATGGTAATCGTGGTAGATGAGTAGCCACCCCAGCATTCACCTACCGACCAGGGTAAACCATGAAAAACGAGGTTCAGAGTGGGCGGTTGAAGGAATCGAACAGGAACCTCCGAAATAGGAGACACTCACCTTACCGTGGAGGCAACTCAATCGGTTACCTACTGTATACTTATACCCACAACGAAAAATGAAAATGTGTAATAAACATTTTTTATCTCAATTAACACGAAGTAGATAGTATGAATAGTTTGTAGAAGAGTGAGTAGAAAATGCCATATGAATGACATAAGAGATTTTATTACAGAAGTATATCTTACAATCATATGATTTTCTCTATTCCCTATTTCTTATTACTGGATATACAAAATATTCTTACGGAAGTTAGTTTTCCTTTCTACTTCATCTTAATCGAAATAAACCTTTACAGAAATAGCTATATTATACATTTTGTTATAGATACAAAACAAACAGCGCTAAGCGAATGTTTAAGAAGTGAAAATTTAAAATTGAATTGAGTTTTATTTATGGACGCTCTTTAACTACTGTGGTCCTTAGTGTCCCATTCTGTATTGGGCGTGAAAGACCGGTGATTTTCCTCAGAGGCCATTTTATCAGGCTTGAGGTTCTTTACGTGCCGTAAATCTATGACATGGGACCACCGGCTTTACTTCCCTTCCGAAGGAAGTCATGCTAACGATTTTTACGCCCAGAAAATTCCATCGCCCTGCGCCGGGTTTAAACCTGCGACCTTTGGAACTAGAGCATCGCACCACTAATCCACAGAGGATGACGTTGAAGAAGTGAACGCTATACGTTGGGTTTATAAATCCATAGTCACATCGAGAGAAACAACTGAAAGTCGACATGACTAAAAAGGATGACAAATGTTGAGCAATTCGAACTATTAATATCCGGCATCTCGGAAATGGCATTCATTCAAAATAAGTTGTGTTTTAAAGAGATATATATTTTTCTGCAGTATTTTTTCGTCTATTGTTTAATATTTATCATTAATACAAGATTATATAAAATGCCTTCCGAATGAAGAGGGCTTCACAAGTTATGCCAAGAAAATTCAAATTGGTAATGTGAATGTATTTAAATATGGTGCTTAAATCAAAATAGCTAGAGGCATTTTTTAGAATATAAAGTAAAGGTTGGTTTGTGTGGGGATTATCTTCAAAAACTTCCTGTTTTATTTTAGGAGGTTATTGAACCCAAATACCAAGTTTGGTAATTATAGGACTTTTTATTTTTGAGTTATGCTGTTTAAAGGTACTTACACACCGAACGTTTTCTAAAATTTCTTTCAGGGTATCTCAAAACTTGAATTTTTGGGTGGAATACAATATGTTTTCTACCTCTGTACGTGGTAGGGAAAGTAAAAAAATGAAGCAAAAGTGTATATTTCTGTGGGTATTGTCATCTCTATTGTATTTTCATTAAGTAAATGACTTGGCAAACATGCACGTCGAGCGTTGTATTGCGCACTGCAGGAGTTCATGAGCGCCTTTATCCACTAAGTGTAAGACAAATGCCCCAACAGCACGGTTAGTTATTCAGCTAACAGCGTGTATCTCACAGCCTTGTTAACTAGAGGGGAAAAACCCATTACGGCTATGAAAAATACTGCACGGTATTTCACGTCCGCGGTTCGGAAGGTGACAAAGTGGAAAAGCGTTCCTTTTTTTTTTTGGTATTCGCTTATCCACCAAACCTTTGCTCTGACTGCTGAAGACAGAGAAAAACTTGTTCTTCTCCCTCCGCCGGATGCAACAAGTACCTAGGAGGGCGATGATTTGTCTTAATGGTATTATTTATCTTGTGGCTTTCCTCGGCCCGTGTGGGTTGGGTTGCAGAGTGTCCGGGGGCTAAGTGTGATTGATCTGGCCACGATGAAAGTGGTCATTGGCCATGCAAGCAATAAAACACACAGCTACTTTCAACATGAGTTAATATTGTTGGGGAGAGAAAACATTATCTTCATATCTTGAGGGGACGCTCTGGTACCGAAATGGCAACAAATGTTATTTTTTTAAGAAAAACTGTTTTTAAACGAAACAGTATCGTCAACATTTAAATTATCTGTCTGGAAAGTTATATAATCCAAATTAATAAGTGAACAACAATACTTCAAACAACTGTGTTCCCAAATTTCAAGTAGTTTTTTCTCCATATAGGAATTTTGTTTTTGAGGTAGACTTTTTTTTGCAGTAAATATTGATGATTCAGGACATGCAGAATATACTTTGTTATAAACAACCGTATATTTCTATTAGTTATTCTAATACATACAAGTACATGCTTTTGTATTAGTTTTGTATTTTATTCTAAATACAAAAAAGAGGCCTTACTTCTAAAGAATATTGTGATTATGTTTTTCTTTTATCTGTCACTTTTCTCAGTTCACTCTTTCACTGTTTCGTTTTTATGTAGTTCACTTCGCTAATGTGAGATCACTAAAGTGAACTAGTTCAGTTCTCTGTCACTTAATTTCCATGCAAGGTAGCCTCTTCATGGAGGACGATTTACTTCACTCGGTAGTCGAACACAAGAACTCCAGAACCCGTCGTTCCCAGTAGCATTCGCTGCACGTTACAACAATCATCACCAACTCGCTCGGAGAATCGCTCTTGGTGTCGCACCTGAAACGCAGTCGCTAATTCACTCGCACACTGAACTCGGCAAGTCTCACTGCTATCGCGAGAACGCTCGCTTATATAGCCAGTAAAGTCCTTCCATAAGATTCTTGAACGTTATAGAACTATTTCGACACACTTTCTGGAAGAGGGGAAAGAAGCTTCCAGAAGTTCTAGTTATCTGCCGATAGCGACCCCGGTATTTAGGCTAGCGAACGGAGTTATTTTGTTTACTACGACCGCCCTGCCTCGACATCCCGATAAACTTTTGGCATAGCCCTTGGGTTTATTGCATAAGAATTGAACTAGCACACGAAGTGACAGGCCTCTAATATAATTCTAAATTGCAATAAGTATACCCTTTACTTCTATCAAATATGTGCAAAAAACATAGTAAATCAATTTTAATTTCAAATATGTACAATTTAGAGAAATGAAACTTTTACCAACAATGCATCATGGCAGCTGAAATTTAACCTAAAAATTTCATTACAATTGATTAGGGAAGAAAGTTCATTTGCTGCCACTGTGTCTCCTTACGGGGAGCAGAATGGCGAAAGTGATATTTTTAGTTTTTTATGTAATCTAATAAATTATAATTTCCTCTTTTATGTGACATATTTTATCAGGTACGCAGCAAATATATTTTTAAAAAGGGTGCGCTTCTGAAATTTTGTACTGTGAATTCTTTACACTTCTCAATAACAAATCTGATGTGTTACACTCACATGACTTTCTTTTATATTGAATTTTTTTTATTAAAACCTCTTAATTTTATTTAAATGTAATATAAATTTTGAGCTGCAAAATATTCTCTCATAATTTTTTATAATTTCGTTTTTACGTTTAAAGAATTTTTGGCTCCAATTTAAATTCATTTATATTTTATTTAAAATTAATTAATATTACTTTTTTAAATATTTGTACAAACTATTTTACAAATGCTCGTTCTCCATCTATTTCATGTTAATCGAGATAAACATTTGCAGAAACTATCTTATTGCTAATTTTCTTGTAGATGTAAGGGGAATATGATAGGCTTTAAGCGATAGTCAAATTTTTAAGAGCTGGTTGCTATGTGGAGAATTCGATTCTCTTTGCACGATGATTCCCATTTGAGAAAAAGTATAAGTATCGGAAAAGGTTTACTGGACAAAAATAGGGTAAATGACATAAATTGTATTTTAAGGGGATGTACATTTTCTGTGTAGAAACATTTTGTGTATCTCTTAAGGTTTACCAGTTATACAAAAGTTATACAGATTGAAGAGGACTTTTGGGGACATTCCCAGAAAATTCAAGATATACATTTTATTTGTCATGTATATATCTTAAATATATGGTACTTTAATCAAAATCGTTAGTCATTTTTGAGAAAATAAAACTTTTCGAAATATTTTCCATGTAAACGGTAGTCTGGGGTTAAGAATTTTCTTGAAAATCTTTATGTCGCATCTCTGTAAGATACTGAACCTAAATATTAAGTTTGGTATTTATCCGAATTTTCCGTTTGAGTACTGCTGTTCAGAAGCACACAGACACACACCCGGACCGTTTGCTAAGAATGCTTTTTGTTGGATTCAGGGGGTCACAGAATATATATTTCCGGTAAATACTCGATATGGAATTTTTGGGTGGAATGCAATACTTTTCCTACTTACTATACTTTATAGAGAAAGTGAAAATTAATAACTTCTACAAACTTTGGAGTAGAGAGATAAACGTTGACTATAGAAGCTTCTGTGTACCCAAGCCATGGTTTTCTCCACTTTTGTTTTGAACAGCTTCTTCTGTGAATGGCATTTTTTTGGTATACATAACTTGTTTCTTATAAATAATTGAAGACATCTAAATTACATTGAAGGATGATAAAACAATACCTAAGTGCTATTGTGGATCTACTTTGGTGTTAATAACATGTTTGGTTATTTCTTAAAAAAATAATTTATAATAAACTTCAATTATAGAAAGTTATAACTGAGAATAAATATCAGAAGATGATTTAGAAGGCATGCATCTACACTGTGTAAAATTTCTTTACTCTAAATGTTTTGGAATAATGAGTTCATAAATTTAATACATTTAATATTTCAGGGTAATGCTTAACTCCGCTTAGTCACAAATATATCCTTAAAAATGTAGGGTTACTTAGAATTCTCCCCAATGGCTGAATATCTTTTGAAGTATGAGTTAAAACAGTAACCGGAGACATCAAATGTGTTACATTCAGATGACCTTCGTTACCCAGTCTTTTACAATGTATTCTTACAAAAGCTTATGCTTCTATCTACCTCTCGTTGATAAGAGATAAACTATTACACACTTAAAGGTACCTGAGGGATACAGACGACCAAAGCGATATTGAAATATTTAAAAATCCTTTTTTTATATTTAACTGTTTTTCTCTACCCATTGTCATTTATTAATAGTCATAAACGTTATTATTTCGAAAGTTTATTCTTATATATACCTCATTTTAATCAGACAAACATTTGTAAAAGTAGCTTCATTACAAATTTCGTTATAGATACAAGCAGAACAGCGATGGTCAAATGTTTAAGAATTAGACATTATATACTAGCCTTAATTCCATGCTTTCCAAGCAATCCGAGAAAAACTGAACGTCGACAGGGCTTAAAAAAAACGATGAATTATTGAAAATTCGAGCAATTAATAACAGATATCTCGGAGATGGCTTATGCCACAGAGAAAGTTATTTGATATAAGCTGTGTGTTTTGAAGAGGTGTGCATATATTGTAGAGTACATTTTAGTACGTTTTCGTCTATCGTTTAAAGTTTTGTAGTTATACAAGAGTTTGTGAATTATTTAGGAATAAAAAGAGGAGTTTACAGGCTATTCCCAGATAATTCAAAGTATACATTTAGTGTTTAATGCAAATATATTTAATATATGGTATTGTAATTATAATCCTTACAGCCATTTTTGAAAATGGAAATTTCTTTTTAAAAATGTTCCATGTGAAGGGTAGTTTGGAGAGGAAGGGATTTTACTGAAAATTTTCTTGTCGCATCTTTTGTCGGTTCTGAAGTTAAATACGAAATATGGTATTTAACCGCCTTTTAGCTTTTGAGATGTTGTTCATGGACGCACACGGATAGTTTTTCTAAAAATGTTTTGTCTCCAAAACACATATTTCCGATGAAATCTCGGCATCGAAGTTTTGTTTGGAATGCAGTATCTTCTCTACCCAGTACGTAGTAGAAGAAGTAACATGACATTCATTGTGTATTTAAAACGAGATCTAAATTTGCCATGTTTATTATTTGTGTATCGACCTCTTTGGTTTACAAATTATATACAATTAATTTAAAACAACAGTTTATTACGGGCTATTTGCAGAAAATTGAATTTGTCTTGCAAACAACGTAAGTATAGTATTTTTTTAAAAAGTTAGAGCACTTTCTAAGAAAATAAAGGATACACAAATTTGTTCTGTGTAAAGGATGGTTTGTATTGGAGCAATTGTGGAGACTTCCACAAACTGTATGACATGAACTACGAGCTCACTTTACCGTACTATAAATCCAAATACCATCTGCATCGACAGAAGTGATAGGATTAATGGTGGGATCGCGCAGAATGAAACCTCGATATTTCATGTGGAAGAGCTTCCAACTTCCCATTAAGAACACCAGTTATATTTTAATAATTGTACTCAGAGGAAGCATAAAGCCCTTAGGGTGTATCTATGTCTAATACTTCAGTTACAAATTAAAAGTTAATATTGTTATATATTGGGGTGAGGCCAAAAGGTCTGCAGCTAGATATTAAATTTTAGTTACCCCAGCATATACATTGGTAGGAATACCTGCATAGGTAGCAAGAGGACCAGAATCTTAAACTACACATTCCAGGGCAGACGTGGGATAGTTATAACAAAATACACGGAATTTCATATTAATCACATTACCCGTGGTTTATTTAGCATAAACATGGTGCCCCTACATCACGCACAAAAGATAAAAAGTAAAAATTTCAAGTTACATGCTACACACACGAGGCTACATTCACACAATTCCACATACAGCCTTTCAGGCCCAACACTCGACCAAAAGTGACGCTAACACACAGCACACAAAGGAAATAATGCTCACTTGCCCCGACTCTCCACCGCTAGTAGGATCACCAGCTAGACATTGGCGAGTTACCACACCAAACGAACTTCAAAACACTAGCAGAAAAAATCCCAAAATACTGTCGCCAACGACGCAATAATGTGTCTGGCGCGACAATACACACACATACACGCCACAGTATCATTAAAAATAACTTATGAATAAAATTATGATTAACATTATTATAAGCTTTAATGTAACTAACTAAACAAATCATTTTATATTCCGCATAAGTGTATTGTAAATGAAGGCATGTTCGTTTAAAATGACACTCTGTATTCATAAGGAGATTGTTAAGATAATAAAAGAAACAGGAGTGGCCCCATAGCAATGGCAGGATCCCTACAGTTTACAGATACAAATTTCAGACAGACAGATCGGAGACCCCGCTCCACACAGGATCCAACGCTCCCCCCAAGTGCTATTTCCGACATATCTATTATCAATAGTTCGATATGTTCAATACTTTGTCAGTCTTTAAGTCCTGTCGATTTTCAGCTGTTTCTCGTGATTGCATGGAAACAGAAGTATGGAATTTTAAGGCCAGCATATAGCGTCCAGTTCTAAAACATTTGACTATTGCTATTCCCTTTGTATATATATATATATATATATAAGGAAATATGTAATGCAGCTATTTCCGGAAAGATTTATCTCGACTAGAATGAATTAGATAAGAAAATAAGCTTTCGTGACAATAATTTATATGTCCACTAACAAGCTATAGAGGGTAGATAAAGTCATATGTGTGCAACACATCAAATTTTTACCTTGTCTACTACGTATAGGAAGTTTGGAGAAGTATTGCAGTACACCAAAAAATCCCATACATGTTTTGAAGTGCCCTGAATCTAAATAAATCATTTTTGGAAATATGTCCGTGTCTCTATCTATCTGTCTGTCTGTCTGAGAACAGTATAACTCAAAAACGAAAAGCCGGATAAATACCAAACTTGGTATTTGAGTTTATCATCCAAGAGTGGACACGAAAACCTTAAAGAAAATCTCCCCATCCCATACTACGCTTTACATGGAACATTTTTCGAAAATTTTGATTTTCTCAAAAGTGGGTCTTAAAACTGTGATTAAAATAGCATTGTTTAAGATATTTTCATAGGAAATAAATAGTATATCTTGAATTTTCTGGGAATGTCTCCAGAAACCCTCTTCATTTTGAATGACTATTGCATGACTGGTAACCGTAAGAGGTAGAAAAACTTTTACTACACAAAAAATGTAGATCTCCTTAAAACAACAATTTGTGTCATATACAGTTTTTTTTGTCCAGTGAACCATTTATGAGATATTCCCTGTTATTTGTTTGAATTTTCCAATGCTTACACTTTTTCTTAAATGGGAATTCGTTATTGTTTTTTAATTATGTCCTGGACATGCAAAGAGAATGAAATGCTGCAGATAGCAACCTGATCTTAAAAGATTTGACTATCGCTTAAAGCTTACCATATTCCCCTTGCACAAACAAGATAATTAGCAATAAGAAAGTTTCTCCAAATGTTAATCTCGATTAACATGAAGTAGATGGAGAATATGCGTTTGTAAAAATAGTTTACAAGAGTAGAGAAAGCCGTGTGAGTGTAACACATCAGATGTTTTGAGCTGTACTGTTCACAAACAACAGAATAGCGCATAAACATGCACGTGATTTCTTTCGTTTCAGTTACCTTACATTTATCTCCTTTACCTGCTATAAGAAGGTGCTAGAGACCGTAAAAATGTATTCTGAACTTTGTGATTTGAGGCAGTATTTTTAACACTTAAATGATTTCGGTCAAACTATATAATATATAAATTCTATAACAGACCACCTTAAATCAATATGTATATGTAACAATATATATAAAAAGTGTATATTACAGTCATTGTAAATGTTTATATTACTGTATCCATATGTAATAATTTAATAATGTTATGTGAATGTATTACGTAATTTAATACTGTAGGAGCTCTGAGAATAATAGGTTAAACGTTGCTGACAATGAGGTAACCTTGAGGCAATAATGAGTTTGAGAGTTTAATAATGTTACTTGTGATTCTTGGAAGTAATAATGTAATTTTACTGACAATTTATAAAAATAGCCAATCAACAACAACAGCTTTAGTTAAATCAAGGTATTCTATTGGAGTTGGATTAGCCAATCAGAAACTAAAAAGGAGACAATTTTATAAATTCAGAAGTTGGTTGCCTGCAGACAGTGTTTGTAACCGGTTGCGTGATGCGTCTTCGAGAAATTAAATACGTATTCGTGTGAGACGAAAATAGTTTCCGTGTTAAAAAGTGCAAGTATTTAATAAAAACATCTCACAGCTCTCTATATCAGTGGTGTTATTTAAATCGAATCAGTATTAATAAAAGGAGTGAAGTAAAATTATAATCTGTGTAAGCCTACATTCTTAGTCACACCACAACCTGCCAAGACATCCATGTCTCTAACAATAATACTGGCGCAGTCGAGGCAAACAAAAGTATATAATATTTAAGGAAACAGTCATATTACAAAGTTAATATTTTTTTAAACTTGGGGCAAAGGCCACCTGAAGGTACATTTAGGGCAAAGGCTACCAGTAACTGTTTACTATACGTGCGGTTGCAACTACTACAAGTTCGGCTCCCCAGCAGTTGAAATATAATACAACACTTTCGATACAAACTACTTCAAATTGACGCCCAAAGCGTGGTGCAAATAATGTAACAAACCATCTTATTTAGCTTTATACCGATCATTGCTTTAAATATACTATGCCTACTCGGATTTGCAATCCCTTACGTATAAATCTGCACCGTTTGGCAAAACCTTGGATAGTTGGTCTGTGGGTCTAAGCGAAAATAACACACCACTTACGACATTCAAAACCTACCGCTGTCGTTATTTCCAATCCCTTACTTAAGATCTGGAAGTCTGGCAGGTAGTTGTGAATGCACTAACCACATTGCAATGTACCTCCCTTTATGCTCTTCCTTTTTCTTTTTTCTGTACGGAAACTTCACACTATTTTCGACAGCTTCACATCTGCTCCTGTCGATATGTGGCGTAACCCAATTCTGGAATGCATCTGTCGTTTTACAGGATATGTCTACATCTTTCTCTGCCTTTTGTTGTTTTATTCGTGTCTTCCCTTTGCATTTCCTGCTTCCCCATGAAAAGTTAAAATCCTTAGAGAGTCGAAGACCCCGCTTTTCCGTTGACGCGGTGAAACATCCGCATCATCTCCAGTGCTCCGGATTAACCCGGCATTCTCGCCGGAATACAGATGCGTCGGAGCGGGTTATTCCGGGATGAATAAATATCGATGGCTCCGGGTGGAGTTTATTGTGTGTTATACATCCGATCCTTCAACACCGATTTGATGACGTGAGCGAAATCTCAAGCAGCACGTGCCTTTATGACAGCCAATTAGAAATTTATACGCGTTAAAGCTCCGGGAAAACGAAAATTTGGTCCTAGGCAGTCAATTAATGTTGGCCTATATATGGAGATACGTAAAGAAAGCTGAAAATCCTTTATTAAAGATAGGAAATAAGAAGTTTAATGTGTTACACTCGCATTACTTTCTCTACCTCTCTCGCTCATTATTGGGTGTACAAATTATTACTTTCTCTACTACGTATAGTAAGTAGGGGAAGTATTGTATTCCAAACAAAAGATCGATACCGGATTTCACAGGAAATATACTTTTTGAGGCCTCCTGAATCCTAAAAAAAAGCACTATTGGAAACATGTCCGTGTGTGTGTCTGTCTGTGAACAGCATAACTCAGAAACGAACAGTCATATAAACACCAAACTTGTTATTTAGGCTCAGTATCTTCCAGAGATGCGACACGAAGGTTTTCAAGAAAATCTCTCCACCCCGGATTACCCTTTACATGGGACATTTTTTGAAAATTTTAATATTCTCAAAAATGGCTCTAACGATTTTGATTCAAATATCGTATATTTAAGATACTTTTATGACAAATAAAATGTATATCTTTATTTTCTGGGAATGTCTACAAAGGAATTCTTCATTGTGAACGACTTTTGCATAACTGGTAAACGATAAGAGATAGACCAATTGTTACAACACAAAAAATGTAGATCGCGTTAAAATACACAATTTATGTCATATAAATTTTTTGTTGTTGAGTGAACCGTTTTCGAGATAAACTTTCCAATACTTATGATTTTTCTCAAATGGGAATTCGTTGTTCATTTTGTTTTGTCCTGGTAATGCAAAGAGAATGGAGTACCGACATAGCAACCACCTCTTAAAATATTTGACTATCGCTTAAAGCCTACCAATTCCCCTTGCATCTACAAGAAAATTAGCAATGAGATTAACATCTCTATATCTCGAGTGGAGAAAGTCATGTAACTGTAACACATCTGATTTTATTTAAAATGCTTTTTCTGGAATCAGGGTCCTCAAAACGTATTCCCGGTAAAATATCAGTACTCAATAATATGATGATCAGTCCTTAGAGTCATTTTTAGAAAATAAAAGTTCCGAAAAGTGTTTCATGTAAAGGGTGGTTTGGAGTAGAGGATTTTCTTGAAAATCTTCGTATGGCATCTTTGGGGAGTACTGAACTTAATCACTAAGTTTGATACTTGTCTGAATTTTCATTTTTCATATATGCTGTTCTCACACACACACACACACACACACACACACACACACACTTTCTTCTAAAAGTGTTTTTTGGGGTTCTCATAATATAATTTTTGGGTGGAATGCAATAACATCTCTACCTACCTTGTACAGCCCGGTGCAAAAAAGTTGCCGAAATTTTTTGAAAGCACTATTGACGGTATAAGATATTGAAGAGACATTTTAGAGCTTTTCTTCGAACAACTGACAAATGCTGAATGACAGCAGTCATTCTTTCAGCAGGACTCAGCTACCGCACATACCGCTTACGAAACATTTGATTTGGTTGCTGAGATTTTTTAGGATGGAATTATCAGTCCTGGTTGTGGCCCGCTCGTAGCCCTGGTTTGAAGCCTTGTTATTTTTATTTATGGAGAAACTTTAAGAAAAAGGTGTAGCAGGATAACCCCCATACAGCTGAGAATCTAAAAGCAAATATCACAGTAAAAATTGCCACATTTACACCTCAGGGGTTAATGGAACGGAACTTTCAAACGCGGATGTCATCTATGTATTGCTAATGAAGGACAACATTCTCAATATAGGTTATATCGAAAGTTAGTATTCCACCATAAAAATAAAGGCAAAGGTACGTATCACAGAGGGGCCCCCAGAACCGGGACAGAGCACTCATGCAGGCCCTTTATGCTTTCAACGAGACCCCTGGGAGAGAAGGATGCGGGGAGAGACCCAAAGGGCGACCAGATCCGAATGCCGACGGGCACAAGCAAGCACGGGTTCTCTAACTTTCCCTGATAGAATATATCCGACTCCGCACGGTCCCTGTCTACAAGCCACCAACCTCCAAAGTGACCCGGAGTGGAGCCCCACGCTGAGGAGCGACCTAACTGAGCGGTACTACAGCGACACCAGGGAAGAAACATTTACGGAGCGCAAGCCACCGCCCAACCGCAACCTGCCGAACACCGTCTTCTTGCCCTACACCCCTGAAAGAGATGACACAGAAGATGATGCGTAAAGGAAAGAGAGGAAGGAGAGTCGTGGTAGAAGATAAACTACCCCAGCATTTTCCTGGGGACCCGGGGAAATCACGAAAATCCCATACGTCAGAGTGGACGGTCGTCGGGGATATATATCGGTACCTCCCGAATGCGGGTCACAGACGCAACCCTGAGCGTCCCGCTCGGTAATGTTCCATCATAAAATTATTATTAGTATTACTTTCACTAATGCATTCAGTAAACACTTTACGCCCCACGATTCGGTGTCTCTTTCTCGTGTAACCTACCATGCTCTGCCAGTCATTCGACCGACCGTTCTGCCGGCCACTATTTGAAATAACCGTATATTAGAGATGGTAATAATATCGCAACGACAGATGTAGACATAATACAGTCAGAATTAGACACACTAAGCAAATGGGCCGAGCGAAACGACATCAAGATAAACGGAACTGGTGGTGTTCAGAAAAGGAGGAAGACACACCGAAGCAGAAAACGTAAAGTGCAACGGCAACCTACTCAAGAGGACAAACCATTTCAAATATCTAGGTATCACAATTCAGAAAACTGGGAAAAGCTTTAGGATACACATAAGATCGAGAGCAGTGGCGGTCACCAGAGCCATGAATGAAATCAGGAACAATCGATCAGTACAGCCGTGAACCTGTTTCGGCTAAAAATATTACCCGTCCTGACGTATGGTCTGGAATCAGTGGAAGAATAACTCACATACAAACAGCTGGAAGAGCTAGAGCGGGTAAAAGCTACATATCTGAAGAGAGTTCTCGGAATACCACAGAATACAAGATCAAGGCTAGTGTATGAGCTCACCAGAGAGACATTTTTGATAGAGGATCTAAGATCGAGATAATTCTCCCGGCGAATGACGCCTACAAACAACTCCTACAAGACCTGTACAAGAAGAACAGCATCCCAGAGGACTTCTATGCAACGTATGTAATGCAAGATAATCATGACGCCAATCATGAAATGCGACACGTGACAACAAGACTGGATTTCACCACAAGGTGTGCAGCAACAAGAGTTACTACGATCCAAAAGACCAGTGTGTGTGTATATATTATTCTCGGAACACTTTGACAGATATCATATTATAAAGTGTAAGAAAGACAGAAATCCATCGAGTCTATAGTAAGAATAAGTAATGTACTTACCACCATGCACGGTGTGTGCGCATTTCATCTTATTATTATAATATCGTCTAACACTGATATTCAATGAACCAGATTGAAATTGGACGACATATGTATAAAATAATCCTACCTCTATTATAAAACGTGTTGAAAATTCTTAATAGCCTGTAAACGTTCGGAAGAAGAATAATTTTATTGGGAACTGTGGCCCGCATTCGGGATGTCCCGGTGTCAAATGGGCCGACCTATCTGAATGAGGTTTTTCGTGGTTTGCCTCAGCCGCTAAGGTAAATATCGGATTAGATATTTAAGACCGCGACCATAAATTCCACCTTAAGTCTAAAACAATAGTAAGAATGAAAATGGGTGGTAATAGCGAATGCTCTGCCATCTATCCACAGACAATGAAAGCAGATAAACTAGACGGCACCCTAATGCTATCTGCACGGCACGAAGCAGAAGATCCGACTGCTATGCGCTAGGTTCTCTTGGACACGTGACGAAGCAAGATGGCATTGCTACAGGGATGAGACTTAGAAAACTAACTGTCCGCCTTTCTGTGTGAGGGCGGCGGTTGGACTGGACGGCACCCTAATGTCATCTGCACGGCACGAAGCAGAATATTTAGTTGCAACGCACTAGAGTCTCTGTGCACACGTGACGGAGCGGGTGGTTACGGGGATGAGACCTAAAAGGTTAACCATCCGCCACACCTCGATCTAAGAGTTATCCACTAACAGATCCGTTCAATATGACCTGTAGTTAAAGCGACGTAAAATAAATAGAGTAATAAAAGACTATTACAGTCGGATGAGTGGTTTCCGAGATGACATACGCGCGCAGACACACACAATTTTTCTTCGTCTACATTACTGGTGTAGGTTCATAAAATTTCACCTCTGGCATATGCAGTAAAGTCAGCTTTAGGTGAGTTTTTAAATCTTCGAGGTGTTTAGGTCACGTTGCAAAACGTAGCGGAATTTAATCAATACCTTGATTGGCAGCGCTGTTGGCCACTGTGGATTCTTCTGGAGATGATAAATGTTTGCAGTAATGTAATTTCTAGACATGTGCAACTTTTTGAATACCCAAGGAACGCGTCTAACGCAGAATGTTAGTAGAATTTAGCAGCTTGGCCTGAGGGAAAGGTGCTTGGATGAAATACGTGCGACCTAGGGAAGACCTCCCTCGCTTTACGTTTTGTCAAGACCATACGGGATGCAAATGTAAATGAAGTATTGTTTGGTGAAGCTATGCACTTTTTAATATATTATTTTCACAAGAGCTTGTTTTCAAATATTATATACATGCATACCTACCTGCCTGGCTTCGGTGTTTTGAAGCCTCCCAGTCTAACTAATATAATAAAATGCATTTTACACACTACACATCTACACTACGTGATCAAAAGTATCCGAACACCTGGCTGAAAATGACGTACAAGTTCGTGGCGCTCTCCATCGGTAATGCCGGAAGTCAAAATGGTGTTCGCCCACACTTAGCCTTGATGGCAGCGTTCACTCTCGCAGTCATACTTTCAATCAGGTCCTGGAAGGTTTCTTGGGGAATGGCAGCCCATTCTTCACGGAGTGCGCAACTGAGGAGAGGTATCGATGTAGGTCGGTGAGGCCTAGCACGAAGTGGGCGTTCCCAAATATCTCAAAGGTGTTCTATAGGATTCAAGTCAGGACTTTGTGCAGGCCAGTACATTACAGGAATGTTATTGTCCTGTAACCACTCCGCCACAGCCCGTGCAATATGAACAGGTGCTCGATCGTGTTGAAAGATGCAATCGCCATCCCCGAATTGCTCTTCAACAGTGGGAAGGAAGAAGGTTCTTAAATTATCAATGTAGGTCAGCGCTGTGATCGTGCCAGGCAAAACAACAAGGGATGTAAGGCCGCTCCAGGAAAACAGGACCACACCATAACACCACCACCTCCGAATTTCACTGTTATCACTGCAAACGCTGGCAGATGACGTTCACAGAACATTCGCCATAGCCGCACCCTGACATCGGATCGCCACATTGTGTACCGTGATTCGTCACTCCACACACCGTTTTGCCACTGTTCAATCGTGTAATGTTGACGCTCCTTACACCAAGCGAGGCGTCGTTTGGCATTTTCCTGCGTGATGTGTGGCTTATAAGCAGCCGCTCGACCATGAAATCCAAGGTTTCTCAATTCACGCCTAACTGTCATAGTACTTGGAGTGGATCCTGATGCAGTTTGGAATTCCTATGTGATGGTCTGGATAGATGTCTGCCTATTACTCTTTACGACCCTCTTCAAATGTCGGCGGTGTCTGTAACTCAACAGACAACGAGGTCGACCTGCACGATTTTGTGCTGTACATGTCCCTTCAAGTTTCACTTCACTATCACATCAGAAACATTGGACCTAGGGATGTTTAGGAATGTGGAAATCTCGCGTACAGACTTCTGACACAAGTGAAACCCAATCACCTGACCACGTTCGAAGTCCGCGAGTTCCACGGAGCGTCGCATTCTGCGATGTCTAATGACTACTGAGGTCGCGAATAATGAGTATAAAGACATTAGGTGGCAGCACAATGCACCTAAGATGGAAAACGTATGTTCGTGGGGTGTCCGGATACTTTTGATCACATAGTGTATTTCATGTTAATCGAGATAAGCGTTTACAGAAATAGTTACGTTACACATTTCGTTGTACTTACAAGAGGGTTAGAGGAATCCGAACCGATAGTTACACTTATAAAAGCGGGTCGCTAGCGTTGAAATTGCATACCATTTCCATGATATCGCGAGAAATAGCCGAATAGCGACAATACTTGAGGCATAACTCGGAAATGGGTAATGTCACAAAGTTGTTTCAATTAGCTTGCGTGTCTCAAAGAGAAATATTTGTGTAGTATATTTTCGTCTATCTCTTACGGGTGGTTATTGCAAAATTATATGAATTTCGCTTCGAAAGAAGAGGAGTTTATATGCTTTTCCATAAAATACATTATTTATATTTAATTTGTCATTGCCTTGTATATATTGTATTTTAATGAAGATCATTAGAACCATTTTGGAGAAAATAATAAATCTTGAAACAGTTTCATTTAAAGAATAGTTTAGAGTGGGGAGAGTTTCTTGAAAGTCTTTGTGTCACATCTTTGAAAGATACTGAACTTAGATATCAATTTTGGTTTTATTTCGGAAGCCTCAAATCTTGTATTCGCTGTGAAATTGAACATGCAATTTTTGGGTAGACTACAATATTCTCTCTCCCTACTAGGTTCATGGTAGAGAAGGTTGTAATTGTAACTTAACTGAAACATAATTATGTCATCAACTTTGACATTTCAAAGGACATCCCTATATTTGAAGGTTCATATTTGTAAAAGTATTAATTTATTTGTTACTTTTTCTCTTGTCTTAGTTGTTATGTTGATTAGAATAGCAGCAAAACATTTCTTAGAATGCTTGTGTAAGGGTTTCTGCTTCCTTCAGCAAAAATCGGACTAGTAATGTCATCTCCAAGGATGTCTGACCACAAATTCATCTTTTGAGGAAATTCAGTATGATCGTCCCGAGAAAGATACAGATTTTTATTCCACTAGTAATCTCTTGATAAACCCAATATACCTTCGTCTCAGACATAAATATTTTATGTCAAATTTGCTCCATTTTAAACTCTGTGACCCATTTTCTCACAAAATTCGCTTCTCCATCAAAATAATTTTGCTGAACTGCTCATAAGTTTTTATGTTTTAGGGACAGGATTGTATATTTCTAGTAATTTATATATAAACAGTACCAGAACTTCACCGACAAACTTTCAGAGGTGGTTCAGGGATGCTCTATTAACATTTTAGTATAAGGCTTCCACGGTCTGGGTGGCTCGTTACGAAGTAATTGCATTTCGTTTGGTTTCTTTCCCCAATTAGCTTGGTGTCTCTATTTCATTGATAATACAGAAAATAGTGGTAAAACATAAGGCAGTGTTTTTAACACTTAAATAACTTCAGTAAAATTATAATATGTAAATAAGTAATATGTGTATGTAACAAGATATAAAAAGTGTATATTACAGTCATTGTATATGCTTATATTATTGTATACATGCGTAATAATGATATGTGAATGCATTACGTAATTTAATAATGTAGGAGCTGTGAGAATAATAGGTTAAACGTTGCTAACAATGAGGTAGCCTTGAGGCAATAATGAATTAGAAAGTTTACATGCTACTGGTAATTCTTGGAGCACCAATACTGTAATTTTTGTGACAGCTTATAAAATAGCCAATCAACAACCAGAAAAAGCCTTAGTTAAATGAAGGTTTTCTATTGGACTAGGATTAACCAATCAGAAACTAAAATGGA
Organism: Deroplatys truncata; assembly: GCA_030765065.1. Lineage (NCBI taxonomy): Eukaryota > Metazoa > Arthropoda > Insecta > Mantodea > Mantidae > Deroplatys > Deroplatys truncata. The sequence continues at coordinate 166,621,642 of CM060980.1, forward strand.
GCAAAATTTACAAATTCAGAAGTCAGTTGCTTTTAGACAGCGCTCATAACTGGACGCGTTGCTTGTAGGCAGCGTTTCTAACCGGACGCAGGATCCATCCTCGAGGAATTTAATGCGTATTCAGTGTGAGACGAAGATAGTTTGTCTTAAAAAGTGCAAGTAATTAATAAAAATATCTCACAGCGCTCTCTCTCTCTCTCTATCAGTGAAGGGTTATATAAATCGTGTCAAGCATTAATAAATGAGTGAAGTAAAATACAATCTGTGTAAGCCTACATTCTTCAGTCGCACCACTCGCTGCTAAAACATTCATGTCTCTAAAAAAAGTATAAATACTGACGCAGCCGAGGCAAACATAAATATATAATATTTAAAGAAACAGTAAAAATTACAAAGTTAATAATATTTACTTTCTCTACTACGTATAGTAGGTAGGGGAAGTATTGTATTCAACCCAAAAATTCGACACTGAGATTTCACCGGAAATACATGTTTTGAGACCCCCTGAATCCAAAAAAAAGCATTTTTGGAAACATGTCCATGTGTGTCTGTCTGTGTGTCTGTGAACAGCATTACTCATTAAGAACAGTCGGATAAACACTCAACTTGGTATTTAGTTTCAGTATCTTCCAGAGATGCGACACGAAGGTTTTTAAGAAAATCCACCTACCCCAGATTACCCTTTACATGGAAGATTTTTCGAAAATTTTAATTTTCTCAAAAATGGCTCTAACGATTTTGATTAAAATATCATATGTTTAAGATATTTTCATGACAAATAAAATGTATATCTTGAATTTTCTGGGAATGTCTACAAAAGTATTCTTCATTGTGAACGACTTTTGCATAACTGGTAAACCATAAGAGATAGACAAAATGTTAGTACACAAAAAATGTAGATCGCGTTCAAATACACAATTTATGTCATATACATTTTTTTTGTTGAGTGAACCATTTTCGAGATATTGCTTGTCATTCCCTTAAATTTTTCGATATTTATTTTCTCAAATGGGAATTCGTTACTCATTTTTTGTCTTGGATATGCAAAGAGTATTAATCTGTGGTAAAGGGAATGGTGCTGCACCTAGCAACCAGCTATTAAGAGATATGTCGATGCTTAAAGGCTACTGTATTTCTATATTGCCCTTGTAAATATATATTCCCCTTACATCTACAAGAAAATTAGCAATAAGATAGAGTCTGCAAATGTTTATCTCGATTAACATGAAGTAGATGGAGAATAAGCGTTTGTAAAAATAGTTTGTACAAGAGCAGAGAAAGTCATGTGAGTGTAACACATCAGGTTTTTTAAACATATTTTTGGGGCGAAGGCTACCGGAAAGTTTTTACCATACGTGCGGTTGGAACTACTTCAAGTTTGGCTTCCCAACAGTCGAAATACAATACTACTCCTTCAAATTGGCTTTCCAATACGTAGCAGCTACAAACCTTCTTCAAATTGGCTCCCATAGCGTGGGGTAAATAACAATTAAAAACAAACCGTTTTTCTTCAAACGACGGTATGTGCTGTGAGTTGTAGCGGTGAAGCATTGTACATCATTTGTAGCTGGAAAACGTTGTTCCTCTGGTTGATGCTCTCTGCTGCGGTGTTCTTGTCTCCCACTATTGCTGCTCGTCGGCTGCTGTATTCTCTATTTGTAATCCATTGAAAATTGAGTTTTATTTATGGACGCTCTTTAACTACCTGTCTAGCTAATTTCAAGGATCTCGGGGTTTTTCGTAAGTGAAGCACATTAAAATACACTGCATTTCCCTCAAAAAAATGTGGTTTATTGTCCAATAAATATTTACGGGCGGCTAGCTTTTCCATTATAATAAATCAGAAGTCTAAACTACCTGCACACGTCTTCCCACCCCAATGCACACACGTGTATCTGTCGTTCAGAGAGTAACACTGTGTGTCGACGAGATTCTGTAAGAGAGTGAAAATATGGAGCTTTCTTCCCCTTTTTATACCTAAGCCTAGTGACCCTTACCTACGCGCCTCAACATGTTTCTAATTGGTCCTCAGACCGCGTTACCTTATTATGTATGAGAATATTCTGCTCCAAAAGATTTCGCATACGCGTCCCCGTGACGCGTCAGGAAGCAAATTCAATATCTCTGTCTCTTTCCTTTCTCTATATGTCTCTTTCTATTTCTCTTTACTGCTACCGGTTCCCTGCTCATTAGCTTGGTAAAAGGTGGGCGATACCTAGAATTAACTTTTACCTGGAATTAACTAGCTCGCCTGTTCTTTACCTATCTAAGTTACAATGTGCTTCTGTACAATTCTTGGTCCTTAAATATTCTAACATAGTTCTTGGTGAATTATATTATTATGTACAATTATTGTTTAATATTGATTTATATGTCTATGTATATATATGATATATCCACTTTAAGAGTATTGTTTGTAAACAAATTGGTTTCATTCGCTCAAGGTACCCGCTATTGACTACAGTAATGCCCTCTTTAACTAGTCGCTCTCAAGTTTGCCTTCAGTACTGCTCGGTTCTGTCTAGGCTTTTGTTTTGCGGCAATGTTGCTTGTGCAGTAACAGTGATACACAGCAGTAGAGATAGGTTTACTGATTTAAAGTTGGCATCTCGTGTATGGGTTCACTGAATGCAATTAATGAGCGGTACAACGACGCTATGCTGAACTATTCCCGCACCTATGGCAACCACATCACAATACCTTTGCATCTATCAATAGGCGCCTACGAGAAGCTGGAACCTATAGTGTTACAATGGATGGTTGTGCGAGGTATACGAGAACACCCGTTCTGGAAGAAAATGTGTTACACGCAATTGGAGACAATCCTGCCGCCAGTAGTCGGGTCGTTGCACGAGCTCTGAACACAAGCCAATTGATGTTTTGAAAGCCATACATGAACAACAATTTCAGCAGTATCATCCACATAAGATGCAGTCATTGCAACCTGCGGACTTACCATTTCAAGAGGAATATGCAAATTGGTTCCTACAGGAATGTGCAGAAGACCACCATTTTCCTGCTTTGGTGTTGTTTACAGACGAGGTAAAGTTTACAAGAGAGGGAGTATTCAACAGTATGGAATACTGTATGGGATTACGAAAATCCACAACACGCACTGGTGTGTCGAACTTATCAACAGAATTTTGCTGTGAATATAGGTAAAGGTTGGTATTGTCAACGATTTTGTGATTGGACCATACGTACCTCCTAATACACTGAATGGAGCCGTGTACAAAATGTTCCTTCAACATGTTGTCCCACAGTTTCTATAAGATGTGTCGCTGAGAATTCGTCAGCTTATGTGGTTTCAACATGACGGGGTGCCGGTACACTTTGCACTCGATGTTAGGAACCGCATTGATGTATAGTTTGGAAGACAATGGATTGGTCGCGGTGGTCCTTTCTATAGACAGCTCGGTCACCAGACATGACGCCAATGGAGTTATTCTTTTGAGGACATGTGCAGAGCCTAGTTTACGAGACTGCGGTCGATACTCACATGGACCTGGTTGCTAGGATTATCTCAGCCGCGGAAGTAGTACGCCAAGCTTCTGGAATGCTTGAGCGTGTAAGACAGTCGGTGGTGCGTCGCTATTCACTCTGCGTAATCATGGTGGTCAACATTTTGAACAATTCGTGCAAGTACGAGTTCTGCATTTGTTTCGTACTGTACTATACACTGTGTTGTGGGAAATGGTTGGACGCCATTTGTAACCGGAAACATTTGTTGGGCGCTATTTGTAGCGGGAAATCGTCGGTCCTTGGGTTGATGCTATCTGCTGCAGTGTTGTTCCTCGGCTATGGATACTCGTCGGCTGTTGAGTTTTCCATTCCTAACTTTTCCCTATAGGTATATAATTGTTGGTTCTCAGGGTTATCGTGGGTGAAGCAAATTAACAATATACTTCATTTCCCTTAATCAGTGTAATTTATTAACAATTTAAATATTTGTGGGCGGCTAGCTCTTCCCATTATTCTAATCCCACACTTTAGATAAGTCAGGAGCCTCTAAATAACTGCACACGCACTCCCACCCAATGCACTCACACACGTGCATCTGTCGCTAAGAGCGTAACACTTCGTGCCGATGAAAATTCTAGAAGATACAGTGGGCTCTGGGGCCTTGTTTGCCCTTATATACCTGAGCCTAGTGACGCTCCCCTCTGCGTTTAAAAATGTAACGACGTTTCTCATTTGTCCTCAGACCGCGTTACCTTAACATGTATGAGAGTATGTTACTCCAAATTCGTGCGCATACACGTCACCCTGGCGCGTTGTGAAGCAGGTTCAATATCTCCTCTTTCTTTTCCCTATCTGTCTCTTTCTGTTTCTCCTGACCGTTACCGGTTCCCTGCACGTTGGCTTGGTGAAAGGTGTGCTCTACTTAGAATTATGCTTTACCGGGAATTTTGTTAGCTCGCCCGTTTCTTACAATTTTCTCTGTACAAATGTTGGATGTTGAATATTTTAACATGTTTCTTGGTTAGTTATGTTATTATTGTACAATTCCTATATATGTATGGTATATCCCCGTTCATATCTGCAATTCTTATATATGTATAGTATATCCCCTTTCAACAGACGGATCATGCTGAACACACTGTGATAAAAGTCTACGTGTTTCCTCTGCGGGATTTTGCATTACTCTATGCTGTGTTGTACGTTGTTGCATATTGTACAGGCTTCTTCAATGTTGTGCAAATTCTTTCACAGAAACAACGGTGACTGGGATAAACCGAATAAATTAAAATTACATTAATACTCTGCAATAAGCCACCGGAGACAATGGGTCCCTTATATCAAGATACTCAGAAAGTATTCCTGGAGAACCTCTGAAGATTTCAGGTTCACTCTGTATGCAACCACTGAAGGATTTGTCGTCCTCCGTCGTCTAAGGGTTCTACGCTAGCTTCTAGTTCCCGAGATCGCGGGTTCAAACCTGGTGGAGGGCGATGGATTTTTTCGGTCGTAAAAGTCCTTAGCATGGATTTCTTCGGAAGTGAAGTAATTCCGGTGGTCCCGTGACGTAGATCCACGGCACGTAAAAAAAAGCCTGATTTATTCGGTCTTTTACGCCCAATATAGAATGGGACTCTAAAAACCATAGTAAATAAACAACGTCCATTATCAAATTAGTCTTTACTGAAACATTTATTATTGCAGTTATCTTTGTCAATCGAGCTGCATTCAATCACTAAATGTCCTAGGATTTCCATTTGTGTGGTTTCATTATGGATTATCGATTTAGTTTATGGCACACAGAGGCAATTTATTTAAATGTTGTGAAAGATCTATCACTTATCGCTTATATAAGTTTTATTTCCACATGTCTCATTAAAAACACAATTTTACGTGCACAACAATCTTGTGTACCATAAATAAGAACTATTTGTATTCTTTCTTGAAGGGTGTCCGCAGTTTTAAAATTATTTTAACACTGGAAGACAAATACGCTAAAAAAGTTTTTTTGGTTCTACTTTTTTTCGTTTGTATAGACCTCTTTAACTTTTGTGATCACGGCAAAATAAATATTACTTAACATATTCCATTTGTTACATCATATTAGTCACAATTCATTACAAAGAAAATAAAATCCACTTCTTTTGCATTATTTAAACTACAGCCTTTATTAGAATCATACACAGCTTTTGAAGTATAATTTAAATTAAGCCTTCTATAAACTTTCAAATGAAATAGTTATATACACTTACCTTAGGTAGAAAGCAAAGCTCAGGCATGGCATATTTTAGGCTGGAGGGCTGAGATTAAAACATTCGCCCAATTGAATATTAAAACGCTAGAAAACAACTAAATAGAGTAATAGAGAAATAAAGCATTAAGAAAAGAATAATAAGATAAACAAAGCAAGGAAATCACGGAAATAACAGGGAAATTGCTAAAATAAAATAGTATTAAATTCCGTAAGTATTAAACATTATGTAGAACGGTGTTCTCTAAGAGTATAGACACAAACAGCCCGTGTAGTGCCAGACAAAATGCATGCGAACGAAGGAAAATTTGGAGGTACAAAAACTTAGACAAGACAGAGAAAAACCAAGTCGCTCAAAATCAGCCAAGCGGGCAGAGAAGATAATAACTGAAGAGGAGAGAAGTTCATCTATATACAATGCATTGGATTTCTTACTTTTTCTACTACATATAGTAAATAGGGGAAGATTGCATTCCACCCAAAAATTCGATACCGAGATTTTACCGGAAATACATGTTTTGAGGCATTTTTAGAAAAAAGTTCCATATGTGTGTGTGTCTATGAACAGCATAACTCCAAAACGAAAATACGGATGCACACAAAACTTGGTATTTAGGTTTGGTATCTCTTAAAGATACTACACAAAGATTTTCAAGAAAATCCCCCCACCCCAGACTAAGCTTTACATAGAAAATCTTTTGAAAATTTTAATTTTCTCAAAAATGGCTCAAACGATTTTAATTAAAATATATAAGTTTAAGAGTTTTTCATTGCGAATGAAATGTATATCTTAAATTTTCTGCGACTCCGCAAAAGTCGCCCTCATTATGAATGACTTTTGCATAACTGGTAAGCGATAAGAAATTGACAACAGTTTACTACGCAAAAAATGTAATCTCGTTAAAACATGCAATTTATGCCATATACATGTTTTTGGAGTGAGCCATTTCTGAGAATTCCTTGTTATTTGTTTAAATTTTCCAATGCTTATACTTTTTCTCGAATGGGAATTCGTTATTCATTTTTTATGTCCTGGAATACAAAGAAAATGGAATGCTCCACATAGCAACCAGCTCTTAAAAGATTTGACTATCGCTTAAAGCCTACCATATTCCCCTTGCACTTACAAGAAAATTATCAATAAGGAATAAATAGTGAATGAAAAAAATAGTTTGTAAAATTAATTCGTACAAGATTAGAGAAAATAATGTTGCTGCATTAAATCAGATTTCTGTGTTTGTCTTTATCAAAATATAGAAATCCATAAAAATGAGTTTAGAATCTGTTACTTGAAGCAATAAAACCAATAAAAGCCCACGTTCCTAGAAAACATACCAGAAGAACTAGAAATGGGATGCGAAATAGGAAAATTATCTTTCGCAGGAATTCAATTTCAACTGTGCTAACATAGACACTTCGTGCCTAATCCTTTACTTAGACACCATAGATAAGTCCATAATTCAGATGCAAGAAGATAGCTTAGGTAAATTTAACCGTCAGCTATGTTAGGTCTGGGAAAAGGGTTCAAATAAGCGAAATCATATTTAAAGAGCTTTAAGCTAAATAAATTAGAAGCTACATTAGCCATTCTGTTTGAGCGTGGGATTTGGCAAACGCGAAGTCTTGTGTTTTAGGGACCAAGGAAACAATTATTCTTAGTGTGGAATACATAGAGGTGCAGTTAAATGAGTAAGTTTCTAATGATTTACCTCCAATCCACACATCCTGAGAAGAGAGCCCTCTTCTTTACCGAATCAGCTGAGGACGTATCATCCAAATTCCCCTCACGGACCAAGCATTCCCACATCACTTCTGATTGATGATTATGGCAAGAGAATCTGTCCATTTCGAGGTATAGATGAATACTGGACACTATTTTGGTGGAATATGCACATTGGGAAAGTAGAAAAATTCTTAAGTACAACAAGAAGGAGAGTGAATTTGGGATTTATGGATGATCGTAGCAACTGGCAAAACATCAGCAATTTCCTGGCTAAAGTAGCCAGATTAAGTCTATTCAGATAATGGGGACAATTTCTCCCTTATTCTTTGTTTTATTTGCGTGCAAATTATATCTTAAGTAAGCATATATGGTCAATGACTCGTGGACTAAATTATCGTATAATAACTTGAATAATTTAACACCAATAAAAGTACCTAATCCATTCATCCCTCCGACTGTCCATTGTCAAATGTGATATTAGAAACACGTGATGTATTACACTCACATGACTTTCTCTACTCTTGTGCAAACTATTTTACAAACGCTTATTCTCCATATGCTTCATGTTAATCGAGATGTTAATCTTATTGCTAATTTTCTTGTAGATGCAAAGGGAATTGGTAGGCTTTAAGCGATAGTCAAATATTTTAATAGCTGGTTGTTATGTGGCGAATTCCATTATCTTTGTATGTCCAGGACATAAAAATTCTGATGTGTTACACTCACATGACTTTCTCCACTCTTGTACAAACTATTTTTACACACGTTTATTCTCCATCTACTTTATGTTAATCGAGATATTGTCGTTATCTCATTATTATTTAGCTCAATGGGGTAGAGCAGCAAGTACCAGGAACAGGATCAACAATAAACTACACGAGGTCCGATGGGTGAGCTGAGCTAAATCATTACATGCCTGAAAATGCCTAAAATATGTCTACATCTTGTTGTGGGAGGATAGAAAGATCTAATAGCTACTGAAAATCACATGCCAAAATTTTAGATGGTCAAAAGTATATTAAATATAAATGGATACAACATCACCTGCTTTGCCGTTGGCGACGAGTCGATCATGATGTGGCCATCCTACAGGGGTGCTCCCTTAGAAGAGAGAGAAGCAACTGACGCTACCTTCTAACGAACCGGTTTCCCCCACTATCCTGACATAGCCCGATCTCTGTTACCAACCCAAACACTAGTACATAAATTTCCCAACCAACAAACAAACTTTACCCTAACCAAATGTCACAATATCGATATGTTAATCTTGTTACTAATTTTCTTTTTGTTGCAAGGGGAATATGGTAGTCAAATATTTTAAGAGCTGGTTGCTATGTGGCGCATTCCATTATCCTTGTATGTCCAGGACATAAAAATTCTGATGTGTTACACTCACATGACTTTCTCTACTCTTATACAAACTATTTTTACAAACGCTTATTCTCCATATGCTTCATATTAATCCAAATATCGAGATGTTAATCCTTTTTGCTAACTTACTTGTAGATGCAAGGGGAATTGGTAGGCTTTCAGCGATAGCCAAATATTTTAAGAGCTGGTTGCTATGTGGCGCATTCCATTCTCTTTGTATGTCCAGGACATAAAAAATGAATAACGAATTCCGACTTGAGAAAAAGTATTGGAAAATTTAAGGGAATAACAAGCAATATCTCGAAAATGGTTCACTCAACAAAAAATGTATAGGACATAAATTGTGCATTTTAACGTGATCTACATTTTTATGTCAAAAACGTTTGTCTATTTCTTATGGTTTACCAGTTATGCAAAAATCGATTACAATGAAGAATACTTTTGGAGACATTCCCAGAAAATTCGAGATATACATTTCATTTTTCATGAAAATTTCTTAAATATATCATATTTTAATCAAAATCGTTAGAGCCATTTTTGAGAAAATTAAAATTTTCGAAAAATGTTCCATGTAAAGGGTAATCTGGGGTGGGGGGTATTTTCTTTAAAAACCTTCGTGTCGCATCTCCGGAAGATACTGAACCTAAATACCAAGTTTGGTGTTTATCCGACTCGACTGTTCGTTTCTGTTCACAGACACACACACAGAGATACACACACGGACATGTTTCCAAAAATGTTTTTTTGGATTCAGGGGGTCTCAAAACATATATTTCCGGTGAAATCTCGGTATCGAATTTTAGGATGGAATACAATACTTCCCCTGCTTACTATACGTGGTAGAGAAAGTAAAAAACTAGCAACCATCTTCTTAACAGCACTGTGAATTCGTTTGAAAGAACGAAAGACCCATTGAGCCGATTTAGTTTTCTTTTCAGAATCATAACAATAAATCCAATATTCACTAACAGTAACGACATTTTAAACCCAATTTTATGTATCGCCTTGGACTTTTTCCAGAGTTTTTTCAGCACCAATTAACGCGTTGTTTTTGATCGGGATTCAGTTTAGGTGGAATACGTCAACAACAAAACTTTCTTACCTCTAACTGTTAATGTATAATGTTTTTGATTGACTCATAGAAATTTCCAATGTTGTCCGAAGAAATTCAGAAGATTTCCATCGATCTTCTTCAAGCACTCCTCGTACAGTGGCAATATTTTCATCAGTAACAGCAGTTCTTGGGCGTTCTTCGCGATGTCCATTACTAAGAAACAAACCGCTCTCTTTCGAATTCGCTGTACCAACTATAAATGTTTCCTTAGGTGAGGTTTCTTCACCAAATGCACTTCACATTGTTTAGGCGTACAAAAATCATAAAAAATCATATGCCGGAAGTATTTCCCGTCAAATTCATTTTTGGGTAAACACAAAATTTTTAAATTATGATAATTAACAAACTATTAGATCAAATCGAACAAATTACACGGAAATAAACTTGCAAAAACATTAAAAATTAGCTGGCAAATATAAAAAAATTTAATTAGCTTTTAGGAACAAATACATTCTAAAAACTTTCAGTATCGCCCTCGTTTTTTTCTAAAAACCCTGAAACGTTTAACCTTTGCGAACTAATATTTAATTTTATATGTAAATATTTACAAGTTCATATTTATAAAAGCACGTAGAAATTTCAGTTTTTTTTATTCCAGTTGATGGTTTTCCGTGGCAAACTGCAAAAATCACGTTTTGACGGCTACAAATGATACTTCAAACAGGGGCTTGATAACTGGCCGTAAATATTTGTGCAACTGTGTAGAGGTGGAGTGAAAGGCAAATAAAACTTACTCGCGACTGTTTGCACACCGGCAGCTAATGAGAGAAAGCGGAAAAATGAACATGGTTTACTTTACTTTAGGGCATATGGATTATTAGCACAATTTCTGTACAGGGTGATTCAAAGGATTACGCTCAAACTTTGAGTTTCGAAAGTGGTGGAAGTACAGGAAGGTCCTGAGTTCCGAAATGTCAAGAACAACACTGTGGATGTAAGCATACTTTGCAACAAGGAATTGGATTCGATTTATGTAGACGATTTATGAAGCCGGTTACGGACTATTTGCACACTTTTTACTTTCTCTACTACATACCCAAAAGGTAGAGGAAGTATAGTCACGGCCATAGAGTAATTTACTAGATTCATTGGGTTTCTCATACTTATGACAAGGCTTCGGACATGACTTTAGGTTAAGTTAACTTCTTTTTTTATTGTCCCCCTAAGGGGGCAAGGGACGGGCCCCACACCCGCCCGTCCCGGTGGCGATCGTCCGGCATGTGTTGCCGTGCAAACTACATCGCCTCACTCGTGCAGTTAGTGTCTAACATGCAGGGAGTTTTTGTTAGGAGTTAAGGCATAGGTTAGTCGGGTCCCGCATAAGCATCCCGGTTAATTACGTGATATGTGTTGCTGGCATGCTTTGCATGCGAGCGCGTCATAGGACGAATTCCCAGGCTGCTGCCATGAACAAGTCCTGAGTACAGCCTGAGGGATTGATGGTGTAAGTGAGGGAAGATTTGGTGGCTTTCTAGTGATGTATGGTGATTTGGTTAATGGTACATTGTACGTGCATTTTTTAGTAATTACGTGAGGTTAGCATGCAGTTACGTAATGGGATGGTGGGAATAATTTCATTCGGAGTCGTGTTCAACTTATTGCAACCTTTGACTACACGTAAGAACTTCATTTCTGCTGCCTGAAAATGGCTAAAATATTTTCTCTTCCTAACCCAGAATTCCCTACCATACAGCAAAACGGGCCCTGCCACCACCTTATAGAGTTTCATCTTCGTATCTCTTCGCGTATTTTTCAATGTTCTACTTCTAGTGCCACGAATACTCTGATATTTCCGTAATTTAATATTCATAAGGTTAACCTCATTAAAAGTGTTATAGCTCCTAAATAATTAATAGTAGAATTTTTGGTTTTCTCAGTCATCTTAGATTCCATGTTGCAATGCGGAGCATCTCCGCTATTTCAAATCGTTTGGCCTTAACCTTACTTTCAGGCTGACGAGTAATTAAGTTTTTGTTTACATGAGTGGGCTACCAACCCAGCTGCATTACTGTCCGGGTAATTTGTAATCGGAGTTTCCTTCTCGTAGACTTTGGCGACTCAACGCCATACCTGCAGCCATCGTTCCTCTGTATTTCATTCCTACAGAGAGAGCTGCTACTTCGTTCTTTGAGCCATTCTCTAATTTGCTGCTTTTATCCAGGGACAACAAAACGTGCATTTCCGATGAAATCTCAACATAGAATCATTTTATTGCTGCAATATGTTCTCTACCTGCTAGGTGCATGCTAGAAAAAGTATCTTTATTGGTTTCAAGTTATTGAAGTAATTACACAAGTATTAAGTACATGGGTCATAGACCGTACATGTATATTTAAGATACGTGTATGGGGACAAAATAAACAACAGAAAAAGAAAGAAAAACAAAAAGGAACACGAAAAAGGAAAATGAAGATAAATTAGCTTTGTATAACCTAGCGTCGCGCACTTCAGCAAGGAAATTGCCCATGTTTTGCCAGTTCCTCTGGTCAGCCAGTAGATCCCAACATACCAACCTCTTTCTTCAGGTACTTACGAGTTTTTCTTTGAGTTTATTTGTTCGCTGGTTCTCCCACTGTGCACACTCCGCCAAAATATGTACCCAGTCCTCATCCAAATCACAGAATGGGCAGATTATCCTGCCAGAATCATCAGTTATCTTCTGAGCCCTCCAGCCCCCTAGTCTAAACCATGCAATTCCTGATCTTTCCTTTCTTCCTAAATTGAGTATATATACTTCTTTACCCCAATTCAATTTTATTTCCTTTGCTAGACTTAGAGAAGGTTTAAGTTTACAATCCGATTCTATTTCCTGTTGGTTGATGTTTCTTAGTCTTCTTTTCACACCTTTCCATATGTTTTTGTCATTTGTTTCAGCTCTTGTCCATACTGACCCCATTCCTATTCTCCTCAAACCCCTTTCCAAATCAGCTACCCAAAACTTAAGAGACACGTTTTCTCGCTGGTATTTATAACATTTGGATCGTAGTGTGGAATTATCTCCCTACATCAGCCTCAGCCAGTACTTCGCTGCTCTTATTTTGCACTGTATTGTGTCTTCATAACATCCCACCTACCTAAATACCCCAGAATCTGACGTGCCTTGTTAAACTCCAAGAACTCTTTTCCAAAATGCTACCTGTGTTTTATTTACATGCTCTGCTCACTCCCATCCCCAGATTTCACTTCCGTATAACAAAATCGGCCTTATCATAGAGTTATACATCTTTTCTAATGTATCTACAGGAACATCCGGTATCCGCGAGAGGGTACGTAATAATTCATTTAACTGCCCTCGTGATTTATAGTTAGTTACTGATAGTTATTTGTTGCATTTTCCTCTCATATTAACATTACTCCTAAATAAGAGAAATGTTTAATGTTTTGTAGTTCTAGCCCCTTGTAATTCCATTTTTTATCCCTGACATACACATAGTCATTCTTGAAAGCAATTGTTTTTGTTTTATTAATGTTTACCACCAAATCCCATTGTTTACAATATTCTTCCTAACTGTTAATACCTTTCTGTAAGCCTTCTATCGTCACTCACAAAATTGTCAATTCATCCGCGTATAAAAGTACAGGAATGCAGAGATCGTCTACTTTTCGACCATTCATCTCCTCTGCTATTAACACGTCTGCTATATCGTCTGTGAATAAATTGAACAACAGGGGCGATAAAATACAAAATAAAGTCCTGTGTTCTAAATGGCGTCTTCAGGCGCAAGCTTTTCCTTATTAAATGTATGTTTTTCTTAGGTATAAAAATGAAGGCAACTTTATTATTAAGAAGAAAAGTTTTATATTCATTTTATAAAACCTTTTATAACGGGGGTCGAAAAATAAAGGTATTAGAACCGTCCTTAAACGTTGTACAAACACTTGACTTTGTTCCACTTCGAAAGCTGGCAAGGAGTAAGTTAAGAGGCCTTCCTTTAAACTCGGCAGCTGTGTGTTAATCCCAGTTCTCAAGTATTTTCGTGAGAAAAGATTGCCTTACATCTCAGAAATGTGGTTTCCATGGAGACGAAGGACTTCAGACGTTTCTGTCTGATAGTGTTTTAATCCCTTCCTTCACTTCCTCGGACCTAATTTTCATTTTCCTTTGTACTTCCCAACTCTCTTAGGTAATCCATCTTCATTACCTCTTCCTATTTGTACTCCATAGCGCTTCACGAAGTGCACATGCATAAAGAATTTCATCCGTTAATTATTTTTGTACATTTAAACCTTCAAGAATATTGAAGCACGATATTTTCGCTGCTGTTGGTCTGCAGGTTTACTTTCTCTACTACGTAAGGTAAGGGGACGTATTACATTCCACCTAAAAATTCGATAACGAAATGCATGTTTTGAGGTGCAATTTATCCAAATAAAGCATTTTTGGGAACATGTTCGCGTGTGTCTGTGAACAGCATAACTCAAAAACGAAAAGTCGGATAAATATCAAACTTGGTAATCGAATTTAGTATCTTCCAGCAATGCAACACAAATATTTTCAAGGACAATCAACCCCTCACCCCAGACTACCTTTTACTTGGAAGATTTTTCGAAAATTTTAATTTTTTCAGAAATGGCTCTAACGATTTTTATTAAAATAACAGATGTTTAAGATATGCTCCTGCCAAATGAAATATATATTTTGAATTTTCTAGGAATGTTCCCCAAAGTCCTCTTTATTCTGAATGGCTTTCGCATAACTGGTAAACCGTAAAAGATACACGAGGGTTTACTACACCTAAAACACAATTTATGTTATATACATTTTTGTCCGGTGAACCATTCCCAGGATATTCCTTCTTATTTGTTTGAATTTACCAATACTTATACTTTTTCTTAAATTGGTATTCATTATTGGTTTTTTTTATGTCCTGGACATGCAAAGAGAATGGAATGTTCCATATAGCAGCCAGCTCTTAACAGATTTGACTATCGATTAAGGTCTACCATATTTCCCTTGCACCCGCAAGGAAATTAGCAATATTCAGCAAATATTTATCTCGACTAACATGAAGCAGATGGAGAATAAGGGTTTGTAAAAATAGTTTCTAGAAGAGTAGAGAAATTAATGTGAGTGCAACACTTAAGATTTTTCAATATTTTAAGACACAAACCTTGAAAATTCATTTGTATGCTCATTAGCTTTTCACCAGAGCATGCGAGGAGTATGTAATACCAAGGCCACTATAATATAGGGCTTGCTCTTGAACAGCTGACTGGCCTACCGTCGCACTGTGGAGCGACGTACCCTAAACAATTAGCATCAAATCATGTATTATCTATTTTATTTCGACGTTGGATACTGTTCAGCTGATATAAGAATAGTACTAATGACGTACCGAGTTAAATACCTGTAGAAATGGTTTTTTTACGTATTTCCTTTTAGGTACAAGAGCCTAAGGAGGCTGCAGGATAGTCAAGTCTTTAAAACGTAGGTCAGTATACACTAACTTTGAAGTTCTATAACTTTCCATGTCCTTGTAGAAAACATCTGAATGGTGAAAGCACTTTAAGAGTGCACTTAAAATTTCAAATCAATAACAACGAATACCTCGGATATTACTGATGTCCGAATAAAAGTTGTTGGAACTTATTTGTGTGTTTTAAAGGCATCTACATTTTTTGGGGTACGTTTTTGTCTATTTCTTACGGTTTATAGTTAAACACACACACACACACACACAAACAAATGCGAGGGCCTTCCAGAATGTAACAGACGTTTTGGTCTATCGCGGCGGTGGGCGGGGTTAGAACCGCGATATACCAGAAGGTTCCTACACTCAGTAGGCATAGCTGTGGTAGCGCGTGGACTTGCTTCCCTGTTTTTACTCTCTGTGACGTGTTAAAATGAGCGCTGCAACAGAAAATCCCACCACTTGTGAGGTGCGGTCTGTGAATAGGTTTTTGTTGGCAAAAAACCACAAACAAATTGAAATCTTTCGTCAACTTTGTGATGTCTCCGTTTATTCATATGATAAAGATGATAATTTGTAAAATTACAGTACATGATGTCATCGTCATTACAATTTGCTTCTAAGATACTGAAAACATCTGTCATATTTTCTGGTCATTTCATCCATATACTGCCTTTTTGCTACATTTTTGGTAAATCCACCTGCGTTCCAGTTTAAAGTACTAAAAAGTACTGTTTTCTGTCCTCTCTTTCCATATTTGTGCATTATATTGGCTGAATTCTGCACGCTGTTGTAGCTTATTTAGCATTACCCAAGGGACACCATGAGGAGCAGGCTACTTTATCCCTTTATAATCTTATTATAGATTACTACAAACAAAATTTAAACAGATAATATTACTGTGGATACCAGCACACGTGGGAGTGAATGGTAACGAGACAGCAGACTTTCTGGCCAAAAAGGGTACAATGCTATATTCAAAACCTATAAAGTCTTGTGGACTAGATATGAAACTAAGACATGTAAAAATTAATATAGAACAAAAATACCAATATAATACCCAAAAGGAAATTACTAAGAAGAATTAAAAAAAGCAGTACAGAAAATAAAAAATGTCCCAAAGAAAGAAGCCGTTGCTCACTTCAGATTAGCCTCTAGACATGACTGTCTGGGGGAACATCTATATAGATTTGGTTTTATGAATGACGAAGCATGTAAAATTTGCAATGATGACAAGATTTTAAATGGAGAATACCTACTAGAATGCCCAGAATTGAGGAAAGCTGTACCAAATGGGAAGATACACAATTTATATTGGCTAGCAAGGGAAAAATTGATGGATCAAAATCCTGCACAACACTTTGTGATATGCTCTTTTTTCACGACAACGCACTCCACACATGCCCAATCGTACCCGAGAGCTCTTGGATGGTTTTGGGTGGAACATTTCGATCCTCTACCATACAGCCCAGATTTGGTGCAGAGCGACTACCACCTCTTCCCAGCGACGAGAAATGGCGCACTACACAACACTTTGACACTAACACCGAACTGCATGCCGGTTAAACCAGTGTTTGAAATTGCAGGATACAGGTTTCTACAGAGACGACACCGAAAGACTTATGCCACAGTATACCAAGTGCCTTAATTTGAATGGTTATGCAGAAAAATAGCTTAAGAGTGTTCCTTTCAATGGTGTATATAATAAACTTTGTTTTTTTTTCATTTTTGGATTCAGTAGACTTAAATCACTTTTGGAGAACTCACACAATATTTCTTCTACCTACTATAATTAGGTGCTAAAGAAAGTAAAAATTTCATTAAAACTGTAGCGGGGGTGGCCTCCTATGCGTGTGGGCCCCTCGTGGTCATCTGGGTGTCCGTGGTTCGATGTCCGCCTGGCTGCTCGTTCTTGTAGAAGTTGTGAATCAAGACCTATCTCTATCTCTTTATCAGAGTTTGTGTGGGTGAAGGTAAGACGTGAAATTATGACAGCGTCTTAACTTTAACATATTTATTAATGAATAATAACTGTAATTTGTTACTGATTAGCATTCGTAATAGCAATTGTCTAGCAACACCTTTCTCCGAATTATGTATTAAAATTATTTCTTAACCCCACCATCTAAATATGCTTAAGGGGGACGCTATTTGTCACACGCAATCATTTCCCCCTCTCCTGCTAATTAAGATGCAGCGTGGAGTTGTCACATTAAGAACCAGAATGAATGACTAAATTTCCGTTTTTATAACACCTTAACATGACGCTACTTTTCACGCCGGTATTTGTAACACATCTTTTGATTTGGTGGTGACAATTGCGTTGGCTGAGATGTATGAAAAAATATTTTGCAAGTTTATCATCACTGTGATACTTCGGACTTTTTTATATTGTGCCGGGAGTGAAACTTCTAAGAATTGAATCTATTGCTGTCTCCTTCATTAGCTGCACCCTCTCTTACTGTGCCTTGTAGCTTTTCAACTACCTGGGTTTCAAAGTAGCTTGGTAATGAGCTGATTGCTAGCATGCGCTTCTAACCAGCGTTTATGGAACGTATTTTACTTAAAATTTGCTGTTTTGCAATATACATATACATATATATTATTTACAGTATTATTTGCACTCCTTATATATATGTGCGAATATTGTGTGTAGGAGGTCCCATACAAAACAATCATAATGTTTTGGACATTAGTTTAACAAAGAAAATATTTGAGTTATAATCTAAGAGAAAAGAAGACGAAGAAGATTCAAGATAAAGTGAAATAAATACCTGCTGCATATTAGGTAAAATCTTAGTGTCAAAAGGGTGCGATGAAGTAATGTTTCAGAAATTAAACAAAAAGCTCACTTATGGTATATTATGGTACAAGCAGTAAAACTACTTTTAATACGTGTGGCATATATTTTTTAGACAGCGCTAGAATTTATATAGAATTGTACTGATTCCTGAAACAAACAGAGATCACGTTTAGAATGCGTTCTTGAAAGAACAGGAATTAGGTTAGGAACCGAGATGTCAGATTTTCACGTTTTGTTGTTTCACTGGGAGCCATTTTCAATGAAATTATTTTCAACATTTTTACCTTACATTACGCAATGAAGTGATTAAATGCTCTTTCATATTGCTTTCTGGATCGTTTGGGTAAGTACTTCTAGTGTTATTCTTTCTGCTTCTTCTTTAATTTCACCTCCATTTCAGTTCCACCTCCTGAATTCTTAATTTCCGCTATTTAATCTTATGCGCGTTTTCGTGCGTGAAAGATTTTCTTCGATAGATATATGCTTCTCCTAACACAACGACTAAAGTATTATCAATAGCTCATGTTTTTCCCATGCCCGCATTCCAGAGACCTTCCGCTTTTCGTGCCAGTGCTCTACCGCTGAGGTATGATGAACGAAAGATGATTTGAGATGTTAGAGGGCTTTACAGGGAGAATGATTGTCCCACCTCTTATAGAGAAATGTTGTAGGTAGTTAACGTACAGGACGAAGATACACTACGTGATCAAAAGTAGCCGGACACCTGGCTGAAATTGACGTACAAGTTCGTGGCGCACTCCATCGGTAATTCTGGAAGTCAATATGGTGTTGGCCCACCCTTATCCTTGATGATAGCGTTCACTCTCGCAGGCATACTTTGAATCAGGTGCTGGAAGGTTTCTTGGGGAATGGCAGCCCATTATTCATAGAGTGCGAAACTGAGGAGAGATATCAATATAGGTCGGTGAGGCCTGGCACGAAGTCGGCGTTCCAAAACACCCCAAAGGTGTTCTATAGGTTCCAAGTCAGGACTCTGTGCAGGCCAGTCCATTACAGGGATGTTATTGTCGTGCCGCCACAGCCGTGCAGTATGAACAGGTGCTCGATCGTGTTGAAAGATGCAATCGCCATCCCCGAATTGCTCTTCAACAGTGGGAAGCAAGAAGGTGCTTAAAATATCAATGTAGGTCTGCGGTGTGATCGTGCCACGCAAAACAACAAGGGGTGTAAGCCCCCACCAGGAAAAACACAACCACATCATAACACCACCACCACCGAATTTCACTGTCGGCACTACACACGCTGGCAGATCACGTTCACCGGGCATTCGCCTTACCCACAGCCTGCCATCGGATCGCCACATTGTTTACCGTGATTCGTCACTCCACACAACGTTTTGCACTGTTCAATCGTGTAATGTTGACGCTCCTTACACCATGCAAGGCGTCGTTTGGCATTTTCCTGCGCGATGTGTGGTTTATGAGCAGCCGCTCGACCATGGTATCCAAGGTTTCTCACCTCACTGTCTTAGCACTTGGAGTGGATCCTGATGCAGTTTGGAATTCCTGTGTGATGGTCTGGATAGATGTCTGCCGATTACGCTTTACGACCCTCTTCAAATGTCGGCGGTCTCTGTCAGTCAACAGACGAGGTCGGCCTGTACGCTTTTGTGCTGTACATGTCCCTTCACGTTTCCACTTCACTATCACATCAGAAACAGTGAACCTAGGGATGTTTAGGAGTTTGAAAATCTCGCATACAGACTACTGACACAAGCGACACCCAATCACCTGACCACGTTCGAAGTCCGTGAGTTCCACGGAGCGTCCCATTCTGCTGTTTCACGATGTCTAATGACTACTGAGGTCACGGATAATGAGTAGCAGGCATTAGGTGGCAGCCCATTGCACCTAAGATGAAAAACGTATGTTTGTGGATGTGTCCGGAAACTTTTGATCACATAGTGTATGAATGGTAGGAGCCGCATGGTGGCTTTGCAACCAGCAGTGTTTCACTGCCATGTATTTCAGAGTTTCCTAACATTTTATCACACCCAATTATTATATTTATTAGGCTTCAAAGACTACAATGAGGTTTTGAAATATGCTACAACCGTAAAATCAGCAGCTTAAGGTGCAAATACAACATGTCTGCTTAAATAATGTATTTATGAGATACTAAGAACATTTTGCCTGAAGCAAAACTATTCTTAACCTTAATGCTACTAGCAACTCTAAAATATACTTTCTCATGGTCAAACAAGAATTCTCTCCCTGTCTCTCTCTATCCCTCTCTCTCTCCGTTCACATCGTATGTTATTGTTTATATATTTTCCATTATATTGTTTATTGTTGCGTTAATTATTAACTGTTTTTCTTCAATTTGCATTTGCATTTATATTTTCGGGTCAGGCAAATACCGCTGGGTGCGTATCCGCACGATTTTGATATCAATGATCACGGTTGTTTACCTTTTATCAAACCTATGAAAAATATATATTTCACTGGCCCAAAGGGAATCCAGAGTGAAATTTGTTGAAACTTGGATTGTGCGTCCGAAATTAATAAGTGCTCAAAAGGTAATTTCAAAATTAATTTCCATTTTTAATGTTGTTGATGCCTGTCTGTGTAAGGTAACAACTTTTATCATTTCAAAATTAAAGTTTTAGATAGTTATCTTATCCATACTTAAGTTTTGCCTAATTTCTCCAAATTTTGATGTGCATTCCAAAAAGTCTTTAAAGTTGCTGTATCAATTTTCTTTGTTGTAAAGGCTTTTGCAGCTATTTAAGTTTACAGAAAAAAAAGGAAATGCAATGAAATATCAACTTGTGCAGAAAGAAAATTGTTTAAAAACTATAGGGTAGTTAAATTATATTTGAACCCACTCGCGGCTTCTCTCCACTGCGCGAAACAACCGGTAGTCGCCGGGGAAATTATGCCGGCAGAGCCGGACTAAAATCCTTACCTTATAATAGATGCTGGAAATGTTGACCTTCTGCTCTCAAACAGGAAGCATATCACGTGTAAATATTCTCGCTCACTCTCCGAAGCTCAGCAGCAGGAATTCCTGTGATTTCTTGCACAATGTTTTCTTTAAGTTCCTGTAGTGTGCTAAGATTGGAACGATACACTTTGCCTTTTAAAGAAACCCATAAATAAAAACCACAACCCATTAGATCAGGAGTACGAGGGGGCCATAAATCAACACCAATTATTCTGTCATCAAACACCTCTCTTATTGAATGTAATGACTGCAGGAACTTAGAGAAAGATTGTGCAAGAAATCACAAGATTTCCTGCTGTTTAGCTTCGGAGAATAGGCGAGAATATTTCCACGAGATATGCTGCCTGTTTGAGAGCAGAAGTTCAACATTTCCAGCATCTATTATTAGGTAAGGATTTTAGTCCGGCTCTGCCGGCGTAATTTCCCCGGCGACTGCCGGCTCTCTCGCGCAGTAGAAAGAGGCCGCGAATGGGTTCTAAATTAATTTAACCCTTCTATATCTGCTTTGGAGCGAAAGCCAAACAAAAAGTATGACTAATTTGTGTACTATGATAAAATAAATGACAGGGATATGTAAAGAAAAGTCTTATTTTTAGAATTCTATTATGTGGAGAATTTTGAGGACCAAAATAAAAAAAATTAAATAATTAAATTTAAAACTAAAGAAATACATCCTAACCAATTTAAATGATTATTTTTTTATGTAAGACAAACCTCTAAAAGGTATAAAATAAAGTAATTGCGGCTTTCGCTTGGGATTTTCTGCTTAACCCTAGAGAGGTGGCGCGGGGTATTTTCTGACCCCAGTCAGTTTTATTTGCAAGTTATATATAATGATTTCGGATACCTGAACCCTGCCTTTCCCTTACCTTTCGCTGCATTCCTTGGCTTTTGTTAGAGGTCATTAGCATTGAAATACAGGTCATAAATTCCTAGAATATAGACTATTTGTGTTCTTCGGCTGAAATGAGGACAGGAAATACCCCACGCTACCTCTCCCGTTGCCTGTTACGTGTCTCGTCTGCATATTGTTTCTGTAGTTACAGTGTGTTTTCAGCTGAACCTTCGAGACGTTTGGTTATAATATTTACATTTTTTTAGTCTTAAACGTAGTGCTGTTTTTATATCAATATGTGTTATGAGGAACATCAGGCAAGGTTATTAGCTCTAATAAGGGATGTGGAAGAAGAGGAAGCATTAGGTGGTGAAGGCAGCGAAACCGAAGATGAACTTGAAATACTGAGTTCAAAAGTGAAAGTGAGCAAAGTGCAGAAGAGGGTCGAGTTACGGCATGGAAAATGGTTCAGACTCCTCAAAATTAACGTACTCGCTCCCACAAGATAGTGACTCACTTACCAGGTATAAAATCTGCAGCCAAAAATGTAAAATCTCTTATAGAATTATTGCTTGAGAAAATACAGCATTTTATAAATGCAGCACAACCAGAAAATCAAGAACAGGAATTGCCAAATAAGAAAAGAATGAGGTGTAATGTCTGTCCGAGAATGCAGACAGAAAGACAAAACTTTCGTGTGTAAAATGCAAGCAGCAGGTGTAGTCGTGTGTAGGAGCTGTGTGTGAATTATAATATGAGCATCAACATATGTTCTTACTGTCGAGATGAAAAAAAACACGTTAACTGTGATATTTTAAGATTATGAGTGAAATGAACATTTAACTATATTTTTTGTGCTGCGCATCAGTCCAAATTGCAAGGAACTGTCAATTCAAAGTTTTTGTTTTATTTTTTAAAGTAGATTTCTACAACCAACAGTTATTTTAATACATAATGTATTACTCGGAATATGTAATCAATAATTACATAAATTTATTAATTCGGTCCATTTACAACAATCGTTTTATTCCTGGGGTCGCGAGTGACCCCGCGCCACCACTAATGTAAGACATACATGCGCCACCTGTCTAGGGTTAAAAATGGAATGCTGTACTTTGCAGTAAAATAATTTTTTATGCCTAGGTAAAGAAATGTTAAGTGACTTTAAACCTCTAGAATGCTTTTAAATGTTTAATTTTTAGTGGCTGCATTCCCTAAGTGCCATTCTCACTTGTTAAGCGCTTACCCTAGCTGTCTGCAGAAACATCAAGATATACAGTTTATTCTTTGGGTCGATATCTAAACATAGATAATGGTTTATTAAAATTTGCTGGGTCATTTTGAGAAAAATAACAAATTTTCCCTGTAAAGGTTACCAAAAATGCTTTTTTTGGAATGGAGTGTTCAGGAGATCTCGAAGTTCTATTTCCAATGATACGTGGAGACAGAAATGTTTTAGTGAAATGGAATATTTGTTCTATTTGCCATTGGAAAGTGGTGCAGAAAGAAAGAAGAACAAATAATAAATAAAATCTTGAAAATGCTCAGCTGGAAAGCTCACTTTAGCCTGTGTCATACATCTCGAAAATTACTAAATCTACAAAAAAGTATCTGATTTAAGATTCTACCTCACAATGAAAAGCACAATTCAGTTTTGAGCGGAAAGCAGGAAAAGAAAACGAAAAAGTTTCTATGAAGGATTTCGATGAATTCTCTAAAAGCCTGGGTTGTTTATCCATGCAAGGTGTGGTTCATCCAACTTTTCGCTTTCTATGGCTCTCTAACACACACTCATACACACAATACCTTTTCCTAACATTCTTACCTTTTAGGGGTTAGGGGATCTAAAAAACTGTATTCGCAATTAAATCTTGACTCTAATTTTTTAGTGGAGTTTAATACTCCTACCCAGGATTATTTTTTCAGTTGTGAAAAAATATCTATCTGGCCTAATAAAACATAAGCCTATTGGGCAAAGCAGTTCAATTTAGAATGCGCGCATCTACATTCTGTAAAATTTTAATTCTTATATCTTAAATAGTTTATAAGGTAATCGATCATAGATTTAGCTGATATAGCCTCGACGGTATGGGACTTTTAATGGCGCCTTAAGATTTCATGCTATAATCCTCACGTAACCAATAAACTTATAATACTCTGAAAACCATGTAATAGCTAAGCGCGTCTCAACTAAATGTGAAAGTTGAACAACGAGTAGGATGCACGCACTGGTTCTCACTCCTGATTTTCTTAAGATTTCATTATGTAACCTTCCAAACACATAAGCAAAGAATTAATATTCTTCCACACTAGTCACGTGTGTAGGACAAGCTTGGGAAGGTAGAATCAGGCGACTGAAAAATTCAATGCCATACCCGGGATTTGAACCACGGACCTCCCGGTTTCCGTCCGGTTGCTCTAATAACTTAACTACTATGACAACATCCGGTAGGACATTAAATTCTCCAGCTGGCTTACATTTTACCAGTAAACCACAAAGATATCCCAAATTGTTTCTAGATGACATACCCCAATGGCGACTTACAATGTTGTAAGTATTTAAGTCCCAGTTTAGCCTCTATTAGGTGAATTAATGTATTTATTTGTTCTTCCACACTAGCCATGTGTGTAGGGCAAGGTTGGATGGGAATGAAAGGGAAGGGGCAGACGACTGAAAAACTCAATGCGGGTTAGCTGTAGAATTTAATATCCTACCGGCATGGTAGCTCAGTTGTTAGCGCAACCGGACTGAAATCGAAAGATCGTGGTTGAAATCCCGACTATGGCATTGAATTTTTCAGTCACCAGATTCTACCTCTCCATGTAAGCAATGAACCAACATTGTTGGAGGAAACATGAAATAGCTAAGCGCGCCTGTGTAAAGCCGAAATCTTGGAGCGCTATGATTGATTTCCTGGGGACAGCAACGACGTCACACGGTAATCAGTCACAGAGAGATGTTAACTGCCAACACGTGAGCGTGTCACCTCGTTGCTCATTATCTGACTCAACATCTGTAGGAGAAGGCTGATGTCTTGTTTCAACATGTCCCAAATAGTCCGCTTCTTTTGCAGGACAGCTCACTTGGGCTGCGGCCAGAATCGACTAATTGGGTACAAAATGGCTTTAAAGCTTCTAAAATTCCCAGTAAATCGTGAAAATATGTCCTTTATCCTCTCAGTACGTTAAAAATAAGCTGGTCTTGGTTCTTCTCTACCTTAAAAAATCTGATGTGTTACATTCACATGACTTTCTCTACACTTGTACAAACTATTTTTACAAACGCTTATTCTCCATATGATTCAGATGTTAATCTTATTGCTAATTTTCTTGTAGATGCAAGGGGAATTGGTAGGCTTTAAGCTATAGTCAAATATTTTAAGAGCTGGTTGCTATGTGGAGTATTCCATTATCTTTGCATTACCAGGACAAAAAAAATGAATAACGAATTCCCATTTGAGAAAATAAGTATTGAAAAATTTAAGGGAATAACAAGCAATATCTCGATAATGGTTCACTCAACAACAAAACTGTATATGACATAAATTGTGTATTTTAACGCGATCTACATTTTTGTGTAGTAAAATTTTGTCTATCTCTTATGGTTTACCAGTTATGCAAGTCGTTCACAATGAAGAATACTTTTGTAGACATTCCCAGAAAATTAGATATACATTTCATTTGTCATGAAGATATCTTAAAAATTTGATATTTTAATCAAAATCGTTAGAGCCATTTTTGAGAAAACTAAAATTTTCGAAAAATGTTCCATATAAGGATAATCTGGAGTGGGGGGGGGTCTTGAAAACCTTCGTGTCGCATCTCTGAAAGATATTGAACCTAAATACCAAGTTTGGTGTTTATCCGATTGTTCGTTTCTTAGTTATGCTGTTCACAGACAGACACACACACAGACAGACAAACAGACATACACGGACATATTTCCAAAAATGCTTTTTTGGATTCAAGGTGCCTCAAAACATGTATTTCCGGTGAAATCTCGGTATCGAATTTTTGGGTGGAATACAATACTTCCCCTACTTACTATACGTAGTAGAGAAGGTAATAAGCTGGACTTGGTTTATCGATGTCTACAGTCACTTCATAAAGTATTCTTCGCCACCTTAAAAAATTGTAGCAGTCAAATAACGGAGAGTAGTATATCGTTTATACAGGGAGAGACAAAAGAGTACGAACCGGCTGCGCGGTGTTTTTCCTATCCGCGTTCTCGGCACTCGTTGCCGTCTACACTATCATATAAAAGCGCGGATGAAACCATACACCATTTTTAACTACTTTAAAAGTCTTTCCTTAACAACTCTATGAAAGGTGTGTTTGAGGACAGATTTATTAGTAGATATTTATGACCTCCTCAGTTCCCCGACCTAACTCCTGCGATTTCTATCTCTGGGGTAACTTAAACCAAAGTGTACAAGACAAACCCACACACTCTGGAAGAATTAAAACAAATATCCGCCAGGAAATTGCCAGCATTTCTCAACGTGAATTACGGCGAATGATGGATAGTTTCCTAAATAGGTGCCAAAAATGTATGTGGCCAGTTTCAGCATCACTATTCATAAAGTTGGTAAGTAAAGTCTTTAAAAGTAGTTTTAAAAATGTTGTATGGTTTCATCCGCACCTTTCTATGATAGCGGCTGAATGCAACGAGCGCCGAGGACGCGGACAGGCAAAACTCCGCGCTGCCGGTTCGTAGATTTTTGGCTCTCTCTGTAGTATATAGCAATAACCCTTTACGCGTTCTACGATTTTCAAGATTTTTTTATTTTATTAGTTCTATAAGTGTGTGAAAATTCCGTTTAGTTTTTATGTTTTTCATGTGAAGTGTTTACAAAATTATTTTACATGCATTCAGTAGAGCAAATGCTTTGAAATAGTACCTGAGATTGCGGTGAAACTGGATTTTAGTGTGACAGAGGGAATAGTGTCAATGTCAAGAATGACCACGTTTTTATTTAACACTCTCATTTATGTCTCAGGTTTTATGACTTTATATATATATATATGTATATATATATATATATTTTACTTTCTCTACCATGTATACCTAGTAAGTAGAGAAGGTGTTGCATGCCACCTAAAAATTCAATACCGAGATTTCACCAGAAATACATGTTTTTAGGCCACCAAATGCAAAAAAAAAAAAAAATAAATAGAAGTAGGTCCATGTGTGTGTTGTGAGCGAACAGCATAAATAAAATATCTGACTTTCTCTACTCTTGTACAAAACATTTTCACAAACGCTTATTCTCCATCTACTTCACTACCCCGCCTTTAACTACATTGGTCTTATCGAGCGGCCTTTCCTTTGAAACGTATTGCCTATTGGGTGTTAACTCGAGTAACACTTGCCGTTGGGTTTCTTGCACTTTTGGTTTTTTAATCATTAGCTGATACACCCATTCACTCTATCATTCATTCTTACAGAGTCTGGGGAGGATAGAGGTTAATCTTGGCTAGAGAAAAATTCCCCCCCAGCCGGAATTGAACTCGGGACCCCTTGCACAGCAGGCAGTTGCTCTACCGACTGAGCTGCGGGCCCAGCCCTAATTTTCTTGTAGATGCAAGGGGAATTGGTAGACTTTAAGCGATAGTCAAATATTTTAAGAGGTGGTTGCTATGTGGAGCATTCTATTCTCTTTGCATGTCCTGGACACAAAAATAAAAACCAATAACGAATACCCATTTGAGAAAAAGTATAAATATTGGGGGGGATATCTCTTGCAATGGTTCACTGGACCAAAATCATCTGTTGTGTTACACTCACATGACTTTCTCTACTCTTGTACAAACTATTTCTACAAACGCTTATTCTCCATATGCTTCATGTTAATCGAGATGTTAACCTTATTGCTAATTTTCTTGTAGATGCAAGGGGAATATGGTAGGTTTTATGCGATAGTCAAATCTTTTAAGCGTTGGTTGCTACGTGGCGCATTCTATTCTCTTTGCATGTCCAAGACATAAAAAAATGAATAACGAATTTCAGAAAAAGTATAAGTATTGCAAAATTTAAGGGAATAACAAGCAATATCTCGAAAATAGTTCACAGAACAAAAAATGTATATGACATAAATTGTGTATTTTAACGCGAGCTACATTTTTTGTGTAGTAAAATTTTGTCTATCTCTTATAGTTTACCAGTTATGCAAAAGTCGTTCACAATGAAGAATACTTTTGGAGACATTCCCAGAAAATTCAAGATATACATTTCATTTGTCATGAAAATATTTTAAACTTATGATATTTTAATCAAAACCGTTAGAGCCATTTTTGGAAACATTTAAATTTTCGAAACATTTTCCATGTAAAGGGTAATCTGGGTTGCGGGGATTTGCTTCAACACCTTCGTGTCGCATCTCTGGAAGATACTGAACCTAAATACCAAGTTTGGTGTTTATCGGACTGCGCGTTTCTGAGTTATGCTGTTCACTGCCACACAGACACACACATTGGACAATGCTTTTTTGGATTCAGGGGGTCTCAAAACATGTATTTCCGGTGAAATCTCGGTATCGAATTTTTGGGTGGAATACAATACTTCCCCTACTTAATATACGTAGTAGAGAAAGTAAAAAATGTATACGATATAAATTCTATGTTTTAACGACATATACATTTTGTGTGTAGAAAAATTTTTGTCTATATGTTACGGTTTGCCAGGTATGCGAAAGTCATTCAGAAGGAAGACGACTTATTGAGACATTCTCAAAAAATTCAAGATATACATTTAGTTTGCCATGAAAATGTCTGAAAATGATATTTTGATTAAAATCGTTAGAGCTATTTTTGAGAAAATCAAAATTTTCGAAAAATGTTCTATGTAAAGTGTAGTCTGGATGGCCGATTTTCTTGAAAATCTTCGTGTTGCATCTTTACAAGATACGAATCTCAAATACGAAGTTTGGTGTTTATCGACTTCTTGTGTTTGAGTTATGCTGTTCACAGAGGGACGGACAGATGCTTTATTTGGATTCAGGGCACCTCAAAGCACGTATTTCCGGTGAAATCTCGGTATCGAATTTTTAGTGCAGTATAATGTTCCCCTACATACTATACGTAGTAGATACAGAAAAACTGGTTACTTTCTGCCCCATTCTGAATAGTGAGATGATCTGTAATGTTTGCCTTGAAAGCATTCCTAGGCAAATATTACATAGCTGAATTGATCGTTCACTTAGAAAGAAAAATGTTACAGTGAAACCGAATACATCTTAACCGTTTTGAAGAACTGGCCCGCGACTGCATTACGGCAGGCATTGCCATTCTCCTTTACTGAAGTTTGGTATTGGGACGAAGACTCTAATTGGTTTACCTCACTCTATTATTAACTGCCCTGCGTGTACACGACGTCGCATACATTATACCGCCCTTGGACGATATCCCCGAGATATTTGCAGCCAACCTCGTCCAGATGCCTCAACCAACAGAGTAGTATGTCAACGGTATCAACAGTAAATTTACAAACCTGAGTTGGCTGCATCTGCGGTCGAGTAATCAGTGTGCTAGCTTCTCAAATTAGAGGTCCGAGCTTCGATTCCCAGCAGGAGGGGAAATTTTATCTAATTAATATTATTCCCCATTCATATTATGTTGGTAATATTTTACAAAAATATGACGATTACTAAGATTTTTACCTTCTGTACTATCTACCTAGAGTAAGTAAAAAAAAACATTGCATTCTACCCATAATTAGATACCAGATTTCACCTGAAATGCACGTTAGACACTCCTTGAATCTAAAAAAGAAGCATTTTTAGAAAAAGGTATGTATGTGAGTAAGAATGTTTGTGTGTGCTGTAAAGTGTATAATTCAAATAATGAACTCCTCGATAAACAAAAAAACTATTATTTAAGTTTAATTACCTCCAAAGTAACGACATGAAGGATTGCAAGGAAATCCTCCCACTCAAAACTACCGTTTACACGAAAAAAATCGTGCTATTTAAAAATGTTTCTAGTGATTTCGATTACAATGTCATATTTTTAAGATGTTAATAGGACAAGTAAAATGTATACCTTGAGTTTTCTGGGAATATCCTGTGAAATCCCTTTCATTCTGAATAAATCTTCAAGATTTTGTATTAATGGTAAGCTTTAAGGGCCAGGCAAAATTTCCCTATATCAACTATGAGGGTCTCTTTAAAGCATAGCAAATATTTGAATTTATTTCAAATACCCAGTTGAATTTTTCATTTTAACCTGGTATCACATTCAGTTATTGGTTCTTGTAGTTTCATGGAAAGAATACGGAATTTCAAGGCTACCATATAGCGATCCCAATTTTATTTTCTCTATTACGTATAGTATAGTAAGTAGGGGAAACATTGTTTCACCCAAAAAATGCAATGTCGAGATTTCAACGGAAGGCACCTCAAAACATGTATTTCCATGAAATCTTGGTATCGAATTTTTAGGTGGAGTGCAGTACTACCCCTAATTACTATACGAAGTAGAGAAAGTAATAAGAATTTAAAATGTAAATGCTATTTTATTCATACAAATTGGATATAACAAAATTCATTGATGTAAAGCTTTAAACACTTTCAATGTAAAATATGGCTGATAAAAATGTAGACTCATATAGTCCTAAAGGTTGCGATATAGTAGGAATCGTGGCCAGTGGTTTAATATTTTACAAGTGAAATGCACTTGAAACATTACCAACGAGCGTTAGATAATAATAAATATGGATTAAGGCGAGTATTTACATGCCATTCATTACATGATTTACAACCAGGAACGATGTAACAACGATTTCTACCTTCAGTTTTTAGTCGTGTAGTAACTACAGTTCTGGAAGCAGGTGTTGTTTATCTTTTTAACAACTGATCTAGTGCCACCATATTCCCACAATCTCTCATAACACTCATACCTACACCATAAACCCAAATTGATGTAACTCCTGGAATCCAATTAATTGCCTGTTCGGTACAAACGCCGGGAACAATGGCAGTCATTTGTATTACGCTTTCAACGTTTCGGATTAGGTGTGCAGAACAATACGTACATACATGGCGGTGGAAAAATAGTGCCCTGGCTTTTCATCCACGAATTGAAGATCATTAGTTTGAGCGAGTGCAGTTAAAATATACATGTGAACTGTCTGTATGAAATATGTTCTAGGAGATTTCGTGAAAGAGCTACGTGCCTAATGAGGCGACACCTTAAGTAGATTTAGTAGGCCGGCAACTTCACTCCTGCTTTTTACTCTCTCTCTCTCTCTCTCTCTCTCTCTCTCTACCGCATACCTATATAAAGGAAGTATTTCATTCCACCCCAAAAAATCATTACTGAACTTCATTTGGAATATACGCATTGAAACTCCCTGAATCCAGAAAACTTCTCTATTGAAAATTCACTATAAATGCCTGTTTTGAAGACCGATGAATCCAAAAAAAGTCATTTTTAGAAAAACTTCTGTGTATGTATATGAACAGCATAACTCAAAAACAAAAAGTCGAATAAATACCAAGCTTGGTATTTAGCTTTAGTATCTTCCAAAAATGTGAAACAATTATTTTCAAGATAATTTCCCCACCCCAAACTATCGTTTAAATGGAAAAATGTTCGAAATGTTTGATTTTCTAAAATATAGTTCTATTGACTTTGATTAAAATAATATACATTAGCGATATTTACATAAAATATATATATATATCTTAAATTTTCGGGTCTACGAAGTCCTCTTCAGGAATTTTTTACAGTCCTGTATAGCTGGTAAAAGTGTAGACAAAAGCGTACTACAGAAAAAATATAATTTATTTAAAATAAACCTTTTTTATTTCTCTGGCATGAGTCATTTCCGAAATATCCGTCATTAATGATTCAAAATGTTCAATACTTCAAGTCCTGTACATTTATAGTTATTTCTCGTGTTGTATGGGATTTTAAGGCTAGCATATAGTGTCCTTTTCCAAAAACGTTTGACTATCGCCATTCCCTTGTATCTGTAATGAAATGTGTAATGTAGCTATATCTGCAAAGGTTTATGTCGATTAAAATTAAAGTATATACGAAAATAAACTTTCTTAGGAATAATTTTATACCCCTAACAACTAAAAGAAGGTCATGTGAATGTAAAGAATCAGATTTTTAGAATAAGGTCATTGTGTTTGACTGTGAACAGCATAAAACGAAGAGCAAAACAAAAAAAATTGTATTTAAGTTCAGGCAGATCATCTGCGTGGTCGAGCGCTCAGCGAGCTGATTTCTCAACCAGACCCCCCGGGTTCGATTCCCGATCAGGGGTTGGAATTTTTGCATGTAAATAAGTTAAAAGCGACGAAAGCCTACAATAACCTAGCTTAATCTAATAGTTCAAAAGGTAAAAACACCATCAAATGTTTCAGTTAAAGACCCCCTATATGACCATAGCAGTTAAAGTCAACTATAGAAATGAACAATAAAGGAAAAGAAGATAAGCGTCTACTAAGGACCTGACACGAAAGTTTTCAATTAAAATACCCTACCCCAGACTACCCTTTACATGGAGAATTTTTCGTTATTTTTAATTTGCTCAAGAATTGATCAAACGATTTTGTTTAAAATACGATATTTTATAAAATATTTGCATGACAAATAAAATGTATCTGGAATTTTCTGTGAATAGCCTGTAAATTCCTCTGCACCTTACTCTAGTCGAACAGGGGAAGCCTAGGCACTCGGGAGACCTTTGGACTCTTTCTGTCGCTTTGGTCTACTGCATTCTTTAACCAAATATGAACTGTGTAATAATTTATCTGCATCAATAAGAAGTAAATAGAAGAATATGCTTTTGTTTTACTAGTTTGTAGAAAGTGAGCAGACAAAGACATTTTAATGTGACGCATTTCAAGTCGTAAGTCGCTATTTGTTTTTTCTTGGTCTTGCAAGGGTATGGAATTTGAGGCAGTATTTTTAAGACTTGAATAATTTCCATTAACTTATATAATATTTAAATTCAATAACAGCTCGCCTTGAAGCAATATGTATGTAATGATTTATAAAAATGTATGTAACAGTCATTGCGTATGCTTATATTATTGTAAACATGTTCAATAATGTTATGTGAATGCATTATGTAATTTAATAGTTTAAGAGCTGTGAGAATAATAAGTTTAAGGTGGCTAACAATAAGGTAACAATGAAGTAACATTGCGACAATAATGAGGTTGAGAGTTTTAAATGCTACTAGTCATGATTAGAGCAACGATAATGTAAATTTTGTGACAGTTTAAAAATAGCCAATCAACAGCCAGAAAAAGCTTTAATTAAATACAGGTATTCTATTGGACTAGGATTAGCCAATCAGAGACTTGAAATACAGACGTTTATGGGTTTGGACGGTTGAAATATGTTCAGTTGCCTGCAGACCTTGATAGCAACTGGATAGAAGATGTGTTCTCTAAAGAAATATTACGTATTGTGTGAATCGTAAAATAAATATACGCTTTAACAAAGTGCAAGTATTAAATAAAAGAACCCGACAGCTCTTAATATCAGTGTAGTGCTATTTAATTTGTGTCAAGGATTAATAAAAAGAAGTGAAATTTAAACTTAAAATCTGTGTAAGCCTAAATTCTTGTTGCACCACGCGCTGATTAAGAGAAACGTGTCTCCAAAACAATGCTGACGCAGCCGAGGCAAACATAAGCATCTATAGAAGCAGTTTAATAACAAAGCTAAAATATATTTTTTTAAAGATTTGGAGCGTAACAAAGAAAAAATACATCATCTTCAAATCGGCTTCTCATACGTAACAGCATATTACGTAAACAACTCTTACAACTTCAAATTGATGACCATGTGTGGTGCAAAAACTCCAACAAACAGTAACTATTACAAAACACACAATCTCTTCTTCAAAATTGATGTCCATACGTGTAGCTAAAATAAATAAATAAACTCCAAGAACAATATCTTCTTCAAATTTCAAAGCCATTATGTAGCGATACGGTTTTTAAAAATCTGACAATCGCTTTAGCCTACTGTATTCTTAACTTCAAACGAAACGTGTAAATGTGTAATGAAAGTTCAACAAGCAACACATAGAATATGTTTTAGTATGATTGCTTTATAGAAAAGTAGAGAAACTCGTGTGAAGGTTACTCATCAGAATTTTAAAGATTTGACTATTGCTTATTTTCTATGTATCTAATGAAATGTGGAAATGGGTATCTGTATTAACACGAAGTACCTTATGTTCAGTGAAGTTTTAGCTAGTGGGTGGGGGAGCCCTTTCAAGCAGGTAGGGGTTTAGCTATTGGAAGGAGGTAATGTTTACTTGATCTGAGCCCTCAGTGGCTCAACTTGGTGAGTACGGGAGTGGCGATCCCGAGGTACCAGAGCCACCCAGTGTCTGGAGGTATAACCAGTCCACCCTGTCTCCTGGGGTCAGAAATAAGGAGATCTGGTCCTCCAGGTTGGGGGTTAAGCATGGGGCTCTCAACCCCACTTGTAAAAATCGTGTTAAGGCGGATGGTTTGTTGTTGGCGACTTGGAATTTTCAAACTATGTTATGACATGGGAAAATGAAAGAAGTGGCAAATAACTCTTAAGGTATTGGCTGGACAGTAGTGTTGCACGAAAACCCTTGGAGTGGAAAAGGAAGAATAGATAAACAGGATTACACATTATTGTATTGTGGATCAACTGAGCCTGGATAAAACAAGATAGGATTTATTATCGCAAAGAGAATAAAGCAGAGCCTAATAGAGTTGGACTCAGTTAATGAAGGATTACGTAAAATAGACTTAAGGTCCAATTTCGAAATGTGACTATACTTTCTGTGTACACATCTGTGGAGGAAAGGGCGAGATGACAGGGAAGAGTTTTCGTGAGAGTTTGGAAGGAGAGTGTGGTGAAGGAGTTTCTGGATACGTTGATGCTCTTGGGTGATTTTGGTACTGGAGTGGCGGGGAGGCAAGTGTTCCTTGAGCTAGGTGTCGAGGTTGTTGCCTTGCATGGACAGTTTGTGATTGAAATTAATCGGATTATTAAGGAAGGAGGTTTCTCATGTGTTATTGTTTTTTTATAATTGTGTAGAATTGCATTGTACGTTTACATTTGCTCAGGGTTAGTTCTTATTTTCCGTATTCTGTGAGATTTCTATTCCCTAATTTTTGCATTTGTTGATTTACTATTTCTATTTCTGTAATCCTGATGTTTCTCTCTGTGAATGCTCTGACTGTATTGGTTTTGTACCAGAATGTGATTATGTATATAACCAGAGCTGTTTCTGTAATCTGAGTTGACTTGTACTTGTTTTGTTTTTACTGTATTGATGTACTGATTTGAATAACTTTATAGCCAGAAGGTGGCGCTGATGACCGCCGCAGTTTTGCGTCCCTCAAAGTGCTATTACTACATTACTACTTGGTCTGAGGAAAGTAACGGGTAAATACGCGCGATAGTGAAAGACTGTTGATTGTTTTACACTGTATATGCCACGTGCGGCAAGAGTTCAGCCTGCTGTGTATCCCTCCCACCAGCTAAAGCTTTATCTAAGAGATAAGGCGCTCCATCCCACTGAACCCAACGTCATTGAACAGTCAGCAGATGGGAAAATAAGCGTTTATAAGAAAAGTTTGTAGAAGGTATAGAAAAATGGAGATTAGAAGTGTAGAGATCGTCATGTGAATGTAATAGATCAGGTCTTTTATAATACTCGTATAAACTTCTGCACTAAAACTGAAAATATACTGTTCACCACTTATTACTTTCTCTACTACGTATAGTAAGTAGGGGAAGTATTGTATTCCACCCAAAAATTCGATACCAGATTTCACCGGAAATACATGTTTTGAGACCCCCTGAATCCAAAAAAAACATTTTTGGAAACATGTCCGTGCGTGTGTCTTTGTGTCCGTGTGCGTGTCTGTGTGTCTGTCTGTGTGTGTGTGTGTCTGTGAACAGCATAACTCAGAAACGAACAGTCGGATAAACACCAAACTTGGTATTTAGGTTCAGTATCTTCCAGCGATGCGACACGAAGGTTTTCAAAAAAATCCCCCTACCCCAGATTACCCTTTACATGGAACATTTTTCGAAAAGTTTAATGTATATCTTGAATTTTCTGGGAATGTCTCCAAACGTATTCTTCATTGAGAACGACTTTTGCATAACTGGTAAACCATAAGAGATAGAGAAAATTTTACTACACAAAAAATGTAGATCGCGTTAAAATACACAATTTATGTCATATACATTTTTTTGTTGAGTGAACCATTTTCGAGATATTACTTGTTATTTCCTTAAACTTTTCAATACTTATTTTCTCAAATGGAAATTCGTTATTCATTTTTTTTGTCTTGGATATGCAAAGAGTATTAATCTGTGACAAAGGGAATGGTGGTGCACCTAGCAACCAGCTATTAAGAGATATGTATCTGCTTAAAGGCTACAGTATTTCTATATTGCCCTTGTAAATATATATTCCCCTTACGTCTACAAGAAAATTAGCAATAAGATAGAGTCTGCAAATGTTTATCTCGATTAACATGAAGTAGATGGAGAATAAGCGTTTGTAAAAATAGTTTGTACAAGAGTAGAGAAAGTCATGTGAGTGTAACACATCAGATTTTTTTATGTAGGTAACTGCACCACAAAAATTAGATTAAACTAGCAAAAGGAAATGTTGACATTCTGCTGAACTTGAATGCAAAAACGCAGCTAGAGCCTCCGGCCGGCCGAACACAATAGCCAAATTATCACACTTTCTGCTTTCTATGCGCTAATTCCATTACATCCTATAAAATCAATATAATAACTTTTTAATAAACTCCATTTTATGAGCACAAGCGTGCGGCCCAGAGCAGATATTGTTTCCAAAGGTCAATGGAAATAAAATGCTAGGACGTTAGGATTATAGCGCATCTGTTCCGGCCACAACAAGCTATTACACTGGCCAGCTATCAAACGGTCGGGCTATCTTTCCAAATCCCAGGGTGGCGTGACTTCGAAAACGGCGCACAGTTTAGCCTTGCATCGTCCACGCAAATCCCCAATGGGGTGCTCCGCCCTGGTTAATCGCCTTTACACCGAAAATTAATTTCTGTGTCAAAATGAGAAGTTATACCCTCAATTCCGCAGATGGTTTTGCGTGAATGGGATATAACTGAAGATAAATATTTAAAGGTATTTCCGCAGCAAATGGCACTAATTTGTTGTCCAAAGCCCCTTTAACAGCAAAATGTTATAGCCGTTTTGCAAGCACATGTTTAATCATAAATTAAAATCCTATATATTTAATCTACAAGGTGAATAAGGCATCCCTAGGACTTTTTATAAAATTTTGTAAACGTTCGTTGAGAGATTTATCTTTCATCAGTTTTTGACGAACGTTTTGCATTACATTTACATATTTAGGAGGCAACATGGTTAGTAAAAATCTGATGTGTTACATTCACATGACTTTCTCCACCCTCTATCCACTATTACGCAGTATACAAAATATTCTTACGAAAGTTAATCTTTTTGTCTACTTTATTTTAATTGAAATAAACTTTCGCAGAAATAGTAGCATTACACATGTCATTACACACACAAACAAAACAGATACAGTCAAACGTTTAGAAACTGGACGCTATATTCGTCTTGAAAGCTCAAACTGTTTGCATACAGTCGCGAGTAACAACTAATGTATGTATCGAAAGGACTTCAAAAATGACAAATAATTGAACAATTAATAACTATATCTTCGAAATGGGTTATGGCACAAAAACGTTACTTGGAAGAAGTTGTGTATTTTGAAGAGACAGACATTTTTGATCTAGTACATTTTCGTCTATCGCTTAACGTTCACCAGTTATGCAGGAGTTTATCAAATTCCTTCCAGATGGAGAGAACTTCGCAGACTATTCCAAGAAAATTACAGATATAAATTTTATTTGTCATGCAAATATCTTTAATATATGGTGTTTTAATAAAAATTCTTATAACCATTTCTGAGAAAATAAAAAGAAATCGAAAAATGTTGCATGTAAGAGGTAGTTAAGGGTTGAGGGATTTGCCCGAAAATCTTCCTGTCGCATCTTTAGTTTGGTTTTAACTAAGTTTTTGAGTTATGCTGTTCACAGACACACACACACACAGACACACACACACACACATACACACCAATACAGACACGCACACACAAACGGACCATTTTCTAACAACGCTTTTCTTCTGGGAATATTTTGGATGAAATCGCGTTATCAAATTTTTGGATGGAAGGCAATACTGGTTAATATAGGTAAGCAGTAGAGAAATTAAAAATGTGTAATCTAGATAAACCTTTGCAGAAATATTTTAATTACAGACTTAGTTTTAGGGACAGGAGGTTGAAGTAATGGCCAACTCTTTAAAAAATGTATCGTTATACAGGGTGGACCATTTAAGTTGAGACTATACAATATCTCCAAAACTAAGCGTTGTGGAAAGATATGTCTTGAATAAAAGTTGCTTGATATTATGGGGGAAAGTAAATGCCTTTAGTCGTGTTTTATTTGGAGGACATTGTGGTGATTATTTTAGCGTCAATTTAACTTTTTAAAATGCGAATCTACCTTTTTTATGTTTTCTCACTTTTCATAAAAGAATACTAAACATTTGTTTACATCATTTTCAATTGTTCTTACACCAACGTAAATAACAACGAAAATTCTGAATGGCTGTGTACGAAGAGCGCAATGAATGGTTGGACCATCTATGGATGGTTATTTGAGGTCAAGTTACGTTTCGTAATTGGGAACCAACGTTTTTTATTCAGTTTCCTTATTGCTCATCAGAAAATAAACAGATTTTTATAAACCATAACATACAAAATGCAGTTTCCCAATTAAATAAATTAAATTGACCCTAAAATGACCATCACAACGTCCTCCAAACAAAACACGAATAATGACATTTACTTTCCCCATAATATCAAGCAACGTTTATTCAATAAATTTCTTTCTACAAGGCTTGGTTTTGGGTCCATCCTGTATATTGAGTTGAAATCCATATTCTTTCCAATATACCGAGAAACAGTGAATAACGATAGCAAAAATGAGAAAGTATTAAAAAATTCAAACCAATAATAACGGACTTCTCGAAAAATAGTGATGGTACAAGTAAAGGCTTAAAACAAATTGCGAGTTTTAAATAGAGATACACTTTTTTGCTGTAAGTATTGTTTACACATTATACACAATTTTACAAAATTTCTTCTGAAAGAATACTTCACAGGCTATTTAAAAGAAACTCAAAATATACATTTTATTTGACATATAAGTGTGTTACATATGTGCTACTTTGTAAATGATTCTATGTAAAGAGAAGTTTGATGTGGGGTCATTTTCTAGAACATCTTAGTGTCGTAGTTGCTGAACTTAATTATCAAGTTTGGTAATTAACCGCCTTTTTGGTATTTGGTTTGTATTATTCACAGACACAGTTTCTAAAAATCTTATCTGTTTACTCACATGACTTTCTCTACTACTGTACAAACTATTTTTACAAACGCTTATTCTCCATATGCTTCATGTTAATCGAGTTGTTAATCTTATTGCAAATTTTCTTGTAGATGCAAGGGGAATTGGTAGGCTTTAAGCGATAGTCAAATGTTTTAAGAGCTGGTTGCTATGTGGAGTATTCCATTCTTTTTGCATTACCGGACAAAAGAAAACGATAACGAATTCTCATTTGAGGGAAAGTATAAGTATTGGAAAATTTAAGGGAATAACAAGCAATATCTCGAAAATGGTTCACTCAATAAAAAACGTATATGACATAAATTGTGCATGTTAACGCGATCTACATTTTTTGTGTAGTAAAACTTTGTCTATCTCTTATGGTTTACCAGTTATGCAAAAGTCGTTCACAATGAAGAATGCTTTGGAGACATTCCCAGAAACATATGATATTTTAATCAAAATCGTTGGAGCAATTTTTGAGAAAATTAAAGCTTTCGAAAAATGTTCCATGTAAAGGGTAATCTGGGGAGGGATTTTCTTGATAACGTGTCGCATCTCTGGAAGAAACTGAACCTAAATACCAAGTTTGGTGTTTATCCGACCGTTCGGTTCTGAGTTATGCTGTTTACAGACACACACACGGACATGTTTCCAAAAATGCTTTTTTTGAATTTAGGGGGCCTCAAAACATATATTTCCGGTGAAATCTCGGTATCGAATTTTTGAGTGGAATACCATACTTCCCCTACTTACGTAGTAGAGAAGGTAGAAAATGCTTTTTATTTTCGGTGGAACTTCAAAATATGTGTCTTGTGTGGAATACTTACCCTTGCTTAGGTAGGTGGTAGAAAAAATAAAAACATCCGACCCTTCTGCTGAGTTAGAACACTTCGCTATATATGTTGTAGTATGGCTGTAGTTTTCTCCACTTCAGAACAGAGACAGGATTTCTTCCAAGTTTCAACATTTATCTAAACAATACTATATTCCTCCCAGTCTTTAACACGTCTCTTACGAACGGCTTAAAACAAATCTAAAACGAAGAACTGAGGGACGTACTTGGTATGAAATGAAGTATGAGAAATAACCTCTGTTAATGACTTCTACTCTGATTCGCGTAAGCAAGCAGAGGTGGATAACCCAATAGAATATGATTAGCGACTAAAGCTTGCAAAGGAAGGGGTGAGTAAGAAATGATTTACCTGTAACGCTGATGTTAAAACAGGCCATAACATTTATCTGTCAAACGATATGTAAGCGAAGTGTAAGTTTATTGTCCCTATGAAATTATTGCTGCCAAAAAGATATTACTTCGATGCAAGTTGTGTTTGTAAGCTTCAATATTTTGGGCTATAAGCATTTATATACCTTAATAATAATACCAATAGTTATTATAATCGATTAGCATTATTATGAACGGGGATTTAGGCAACTGGCCTGTTCTGACTTGATGACCAGTCTGTCCTGACAGGAGTCATGCCATTTTAATAAGGGTCGTCCTCTGTCCAATGGCCTTTAGCATACGCAATACGAATCGCTATTGTTATTATTATCGGATTATGACTATAATATGACCCCGAAGGTTAAATAATGGACTATTATCCTTATCCATATTAACAACATCGAACTTGCAAAACCATAGACAGCACATTAACTGTACGCTATACTGTATGAGGTAAACAACTTATTTATGAAGGGGGCTATATTATGCAAGAGAAGAGGTAGAAAGATGACCCTTGGAGGTCATCTAACTTGACCCTTTTTTCCTATATGGACCACCTTTTTTGCTCCAAAATGTATGAGTAATTATCAGAAATTAAAGCAATTTTGCCTTAAAGTAATATTTAAAGCCGTTTTCAAGCGATGAAGTTTTGAACTGTAGTCTCTGTGCCCGTCACGTTCCTGTTGTCATCGGCTTCCCCTATTCTTACGTTTTATATGTACGTAATGTATATATGCATAGCAGCTGGAAGAGATACAGGTGCCATTCTTTAAAACAGAGATACTTTCCTTCATAGATTCGTAGAAAAAATGCTTCGAATCATATGTATATTCTATGTGAATTACAATGAGATAGCAATTTGCTGTGCTGAATTTTTAATACAACGAAATATTTTTGTAACGTGTGCTTTCATATCAACACCATCCTAC
This sequence comes from Deroplatys truncata, assembly GCA_030765065.1. Lineage (NCBI taxonomy): Eukaryota > Metazoa > Arthropoda > Insecta > Mantodea > Mantidae > Deroplatys > Deroplatys truncata. The sequence continues at coordinate 166,663,165 of CM060980.1, forward strand.
TGTTCTAAGCTTTCGGTAGCTTCTTTGTAAAGGATTCAGTAATTATGCTGTTTAGGCAGAGGACATAATGCATTTATTAGAAGAAGCTTAGCTTCAAAATGTATTTTTTATTAAAAAACCGGGCGAGATTTTCACTTCGCTGCATAGATACAAAACTCTAGGGACGGCTGATTCATCTAGAAAATAATTACTGCAAGTGTAGTGCTTGCAGGAAGTTTGTTACGCGCAAAAAATAAACATGATAAAATCTATAAGTACACACATTTTCCAACTTCATAATAGCATTAGAACAGCGTTCATTTGATCATGAAGATTACATTCTGAAGGGAGTCTACTTTAATACTTTCTGTCTACTTAACGTGATGTTCAGTAGACGAGTTCTGGGGATCTCGATAGGGAGGCCTCGAGTTCGATTTACTTTGGACCGGCCACCCTGACCTTAGTAACCTTCTCAAGTCGATAAGCGAATACTGCGGTGGATTAATTTTTCTGTCCCTCATTTACACGCATTTAACTTCCTTCTCGCCTTTTAGGGTTCATTGGCCAGGGAAATGGTGGTGGTGTGCAGCGTATGCGGTGGGAGTTCTTTGGCTGCCCATCGTACTCTTTCCCCTCATCTTCTTCCCGGAGTGTAGTGGGCCTATCCTTGGCCGTTTCTAATCCCTATCCCTAATACTGGTTCTTATTATAAAACCTGATCGCTCGCACAGTGTTGTCGTCTAGTTTTCCCTCTGCCCACACTCACGACAGGCTTTCTGTCCTTCAGTTACAACGCAGTCATTAGCGAAGATGTGAAGGAAGTTTATCTTTAGAACAATGTACATTTCTATTTAAACTTATTTTATATACGAATCAGTTCGTTGCGTTCGTAAAGAATTGTTTTTGAAGTTTCCTGCACAATTTCCTCCTTCCAGAGCTTAATTCATGATCTAATTAAATTTCGGACTAGTGATTCAGCGTAAAACAAGAAACACGTGCGAAGACGTGCAGTGTTAACAGAAGAAACATTTGACGAAATTGGCGAATATCTTGAACATTCGCCACGAAAACTACTACCGAAGTTATAAGAAGCGAAGACGGAGTACTGGCATGGTCGGCTGTGCATGTTGTGCTACCCAGACGCAAAACTACTTATGCGAGCAGTCAGATTCTATACCGAAGACCCTGTACTTGCATTGTAGATTTTGAAGTGGTTTTAGATCTACATGCGTGAATAAGAAGGCAAGGCAAACAAACATGCAAATTTACATTCATGTAATGTTGCTGCTTATCTAGTGAGGCAGTATTTTTAACATTTAAATGATTACAGTTTAATTATATAATATAAAAATGTAATAACAACTCGCCTTAAAGCAATATGTGTATGTAACAATATATAAAAAGTGTATATTACAGTCATTGTATATGCTTATATTATTGTATACATGTGTGATAGTTTTATGTGAATGTATTACATAATTTAATAATGTAGGAGCTGTAAGAATAATAGTGTTAAAAACTTGCTAACAATGAGGCAAGTATGAGGTAGCCTTGAGGAAATAATGAGTAAGAAAGTTGAATAATGCTAGTAATCATTATTGGAGCAACAATAATGTAAATTTTGAGACAGATTATAAATAGCCAATCAACAACCAGAAAAAGCTTTAGTTAAATGAAGGTATTTTATTGGAGTAGGATTAGCCAATCAGAAACTGAAATATAGCAAAATTTACTAATTTAGAGTTCAGTTGCTTGTAAACAGCGCTCATAACTGGACGCGTTGGTTGTAAACAGTGTTCCTAACCGGACGCGAGATGTGTCCTCGAGACGTTTAACACGTATTCAGTGTGAGACGAAAAATAGTTTACGTGTTAAAAAGTGCAAGTAATTAATAAAAAAATCTTACATCTCTCTCTATATCAATGAAGTGTTATTTAAATCGTGTCAAGCATTAATAAATGGAGTGAAGTAAAATTATAATCTGTGTAAGGCTACATTCTTCAGTCGCACCACTCCCTGCTAAGACATTAATGTCTCTAAAAATAAATACTGACGCTGCCGAGGCAAACATAAATATATAACAGTTAAAGAAACAATCAAAATTACAAAGTTAATATTTTTAAACATTTGGGGTAAAGGCTACCGGAAAGTACATTTAGGCCGAAGGCTACCGGAGACTTTTTACCATACGTGCGGTTGCAACTACTTCAAGTTCGGCTCCCCAACATAAGAACTATAATACAACACCTAAAATAAAACTTTTCACTAGAGAGTTAACTCCGCGATAACACACTATGCATGTTTTTAAAGTAAGTGCAGTTTTAATATTTTGCCGCTGCTCGTTCCAGTCGCAATTTTGAACGATCACTTCCCCCATCCATTAAGAAGACAGACGCAGCTGTAAGCGATCACCACTCGTGTTTTTCTACCTATTCCTTTGATATCTCTTGCACCAAGTGTAGGTCATTAGAAATGGCTACTTATAGCATGCAAGGAACCATAGCGTCCTGCACTGTAGCGCTGTGGGATAGAACGTGGAGCTCTGGTTTCCGACCAAAGAGTGCGCCCGTGATGAATCCCACCCATGGGTGTGCGGAGTTTAAGTCCAGAGTGTAGACACCGGTAACCACTCAACATCGTGAGGAAATTGAGGAGCTGCGATAGGCAGCGAACCCGCCACGGAAACCAACGTTCCGGCTGGGGGATACGTGACACTGGCCACATCACATGGCCGTATCGGTTGGGTGTTCGGAGACCTCTTCCGTGCGTACGTGGGCGTGATGCCGGCAATCGGGTTGGTAGTATTACGACCTTCATGGGCTCTAACGCGGCGGGACTATAATAATAATTATAATTGCGGTTCCCATTAAATGCTTGCAAGGTGCCAGATGCTATTCATAATCGGAATGCCTAAAGAACAAATGGGGTGTATTTCAGCAGCAATTCAAAACATCATAAAATGAAAGTTCATAATAACTAATACAAGTTATAAGGGTAATGTGCTAAGAAATTTTTTAGTTTCGTAATAAATGACTATAACTATTTTTTCTACTCATAGTCAGCCAACCCATTATCCCGATTCGACAAAGAATATCTCCCTCTTATCATCGGCACAGAAAAAGGAACTAAATAAGAAATATAGGATAAGTGAAGCAAGAGGAAAGACAAGGTACTGGTAAGAGACAAGGGAAATGTTTGTTTACTTTGTATGTACGTAATTGGAAAACATGCTGCAGCTAGTCTGTCATTAGTCTCCCTCATCTACGATTCTCCGTAACCGCTCCTACACCACACAGTCTCTGCTAGCTCATACATAAGTGATATGGCTTGACTTTGTACTTAGCGCTGGGAGACTGCTTTCCAAAAAGCCCAAGACAATACTAGAAGCAGGAGCAAGAACGTACAAATCTAGTATGTTACATTCTCGTGATCTTCTGTACCCAGCCTCTAAATCTATTCTAACAAAGGTTTATTCATCTATCTGTTTTTGTTAATGGGATAAACCTTGGCATAAATGCTTTCATCACACTTTCGTGTAGATAGCAGAGGGATGCTTTTGGCTTAAGCGAAAGTCAAATCTTTAAATCGTGGGTCACTATATCATGCTGGCTTTGAAATTCTAATTTTCGGACAACCACGAGAAAGAAGAAATAGCGATATTGCACTTGAAAATAGTATGAAGTAAGTATTAGAAAATTCAAACCAATATAAAAGAATTTCTCTCTATCTCTCATTTAATTCTACAAAAATTTATATCATTTGTGTGCTTTATTGAGAACTAAATATTTGTGAAGTAATTTTTAATTTATCTCTTATGGTCCACCAGTTATAAGAAACATACAAAATTCATTCAGAATGAAGAGGACCTCACAGTCTATCACTAAAAATTCCTTGTTTCAGTGTCTCTGCGACAAACTCTTGAGGAACGATAGATCTCGTAGAGGGGAACATTTTTGGTCAAACAGTTACAATCTTCAACGCATCGTTACGGAGTTATTCACCCCTGTTTGAAGCGTATCCAGTAGGATAGGTTTGAGAGGCACAGCCAGCACACTTTGACTTGCTGTTTGTATAGAATCGCTGAATCGAGTAACGTCGCCTCTTTCTTGTCCTTTATGTCTGGTTAGGTTTGGTAAGTCTGAGACGCACAGCCTAATTTAATTCTGTGTTGGTGAACAAAAGCTCCACTTAAGCAGCACTTATTTCACTTTAGGGCAGTCGTCACAAACCCTCTAAGAAAACAGCGCTTGTCATCGTACCGAAAACGCGCGCGCTAACTTGCTCTCCGGCTGACTAACTTGCGAGAGCGCTCGCTTATTTAGCCGTTGAACATTTCCACAGAGTTCTAGAACGTTCGAGAAGGAGAAGCATCCAAAAGATTCTGATTATCTGGCGTTATTACTTCTGGTGTTTACGCTGCCGAGAGTGCTATTCGTGTGCCTCCTACTGCCCGGCGCCGACCTCCGATAAGTTTGGACCATAACCGCTGCTTCACAGGATATCCAGACCTATAAGAGATTGGCTCACCCAGTGGAGGAGATTCATTAAATAAAGAAAAACACTAGGAAACCAGAAGCATTGGCAGGTATCCACGCAATCGACAGAAATTATTAGAGAAAGTAGTAAAATTGATAAAATTCAGTTTTAAATATAGTTGCTGTAGTTGTGATACCTTTAAATAATTGTAAATTAAATCTGGCTTACCCGACGTAGTATGGTTAGTATTTTTAAACTCCAGTGGCGAATTAGTTCATTTCATTTATCTTTCCCTTCTAGACGGTTTTTATAGTGAATCCTCCCTTTGCCCCTAATAATTATAATTTCGTACAGTCCCGGCCCTCCTTAGCATGTCTTCCTTCGGAAGGGAAGTAAAGCCGGTGGTCCTGTGTCGTATATTTACGGCACGTAAGAGAGCTTCAAACCTGATAGAGGTCTCTTGAGCAAAATTACCACTCTTTCACACCCAATATAGAATAGGACGCTAAGTACCACAGCAGTTAAACAGCGTCCATAAATAAAGCTCATTTTAATTTCTAACCCAAATAACATGTAAAATCACCTGATGTTCACGAAAAAGAATGGGAAACATCGGCAGAACGTCCAACTTCCTTAATCTCCCCAACAGGCTTTCAAGTTCTGGAAACGCTGCATAAGTAGCCTTTGGCATTGGAAGAATCCGCTGTCAAAATGGTCAAGTAGCTTTTTAGATAAGTATAGTAGGTTAAATTTTTAACGTTTTTCCTTACTTTGGTCCTTTGTTAGAACTTTCAGAGAACTCCATTATATATACAATGAAGTAAGATTCCGCACTCCCAGGCCACCAAGTTAAATGCTTTGGAAGAGACACATACACTATCTGATCAAAAATATCTGGACACCTATTTGAAACTGCACTTAATCTTTACCCGTGTCACGTACTGGACATTAACTGGCTCCACCCTTTGCCTTTATGGCAGCTTTAATTCTGCTGGGGATGCTTTCAATGAGGTATCTGTAAGTCTGTGGCAACCCATTCTTCCTGAGAACCGAAGCTAGAGATGTTGGACGATGGACTCTGGACTCTGTTCTAAGCATCACAAAGGTGTTCAACTGGGTTCAAGTTGGGATTACTATTTCAGTAATGTTGTTGTCGACATACCATTGCCATAAATATGTAACTTTATACAGAATTCACTGTTATGCTGATACAATCATCATCTGCGAACTAATCCTCTACCATACGCAGTACACAATGGCTTAAAATGTGCTTATACCCTTCCGCACTTAGGTTTTGCTTAAGCATAATAAGGGGGCCACAACCTAACCACCACGAAAAAGACATATCATAACACCACCGCCTCCGTATTTACTATTTGGCGCTAAACATGACGGCAGGTTTCTCTAGGCATTCGCCAAACACTCGTAGTGTGAAGAGCACCGTCTGCTGGTTTGCTATCCTAGCTGACTGTGTATGTTCAGGATTAACTCACCAAATTAATAATGTAGAACACGTGGTACTGTTTCAAATATTTACTTTAACACTTTTAACAAGTAACACACGTTAACAATAATAAACAGTTGTAATATTTCAAACTTTGGTCCGCTCGAACTTGTACTAAAATTTGAGGAAACGCTATATGTGTGAGCCGTTCCTTTCAGTGACATCGTGGCTGCTAAACTTCCTCAAAACAACAAAGCCTCTCAGTTCCATCAAACAATTCTGGCAATCTATCCCAGTATGTGGTGGCATTTACAAGACACAGCACAACACAATTCATTGGATTGTCACAGGGTATAGCGACACTCCAAATCACTTAATTCCGATCGCCCATTGTCTAGTGGCGGAGCTCTTTACACCACCTCAAGCGTCGCTTAGCATTCACTACCGAAATATTTAGTATATGAACAGCAGTTCACTGTGGTGCGCCATTCCTTTTAACTCATGACGCAGTCATTGTGCTGGCTGGACTGCTGGTAGCACTATGCAACTCATTAGCGACTCTTCCTACGCATTTCTTGCGATTGTCTGCAACCATCCTCCGCAATTCTCAACAATCCTTGGTCTTCGTTTAGCTGTGGTTGCTCCTCATTTCCAGTTCAGAATCACATCACCAACAGTGGACTTGAGCAGCTTTAGAAGGGTTGAAATGTCCGGTTGATTAATCAGGTAACAACCAATGGCTTGTCCACGTTCGAAGTCAATGAGCTCTCCTCACCTACCCATTTTGTTGTTACTATTTATCTACTGATAACACTCTCACTCACTCACTCACTAACTCACTCACTCACTCACTCACTCACTCACTCATTCACTCACTCACTCACTCACTCACTCACTCACTCACTCACCTGCTGCTTGCAGGCTGAGGTTAAACCTGAATGTTTTTTCTGCGTGCACATAATACTCCTCGACTTCCCTTACAGTAACCGGTCCGCCGTTCACGACATCCAGGGTTCAATCCCGTCTTAATTATGGGTGTCCGGATACTTTTGATTAGATGGTGTAACCGTCCATAAAAATAATCTTCTCAGTTAACATAAAACATCGCTTCACTAATTTCTAATGTTCGCAGTCTTCTATCTCTATAGTTTTATTTAACATGTCTTGCTAATGAACTTAATGAACTTATATATATATATATCTGCAGTATTTTGATAAATGGCAATTAAAGAAACAAATATAGAATACGTACATAGTAGATAGAGATCGCATTGCATTCCACCCATTTTTACTTTCCCTACTACGTATAGTAAGTAGGAGAGGTATTGTATTCCACCCAAAAATTCGATACTCAGATTTCACCGGAAATATATGTTTTGAGACCCCCTGTAAAAAAAAAAAACATTTTTATGGAAACGTCCGCGTGTGTGTGCGTGCGTGTGTGTGTGTGTGTGTGTGTGTGTGTGTGTGTGTGTGTGTGTGTGTGTGAACAGCATAGCTCACAAACGAACAGTCGGATAAACACCAAACTTGGTATTCAAGTTCAGTATCTTCCAGAGATACGACGCGAAGGTTTTCAAGAAAATTCTCCCACCCCAGATTACCCTTTACATGGAGCATTTTTCGAAAATTTTAATTTTCCCGAAAATGGCTGTAACGATTTTGATTAAAATATCATATGTTTAAGATATTTTCATGACAAATAAAATGTATATCTCTAATTTTCTGGGAATGTCTCCAATAGTATTCTTCATTGTGAGCGACGTTTGTATAACTGGTAAACCATAAGAGATAGACAAAATTTCACTACACAAAAAACGTACATCGCATTAAAATGCACAATGTATGTCATATACATTTTTTTTGAGTGGACCATTTTCGAGATTTTGTTTGTTATTCCCTTAAATTTTCCAATAATTTTACTTTTTCTCAAACGGGGAATTCGCTATTCATTTTTTTTCCTGGTGATGCAAAGAGAATGGAATACTCCACATAACAACCAGCTCTTAAAATATTTGACTATCGCTTAAAGCCTACCAATTCCTCTTTTATCTACAAGAAAATTAGCAATAAGATTAACATCTCGATTAACATGAAGCATATGGAGAATAAGCGTTTGTAAGAATAGTTTGTACAAGAGTAGGGAAAGTCATGTGAGTGTAACACATAAGATTTTTTTTAAGAAAAAGTCCCTGTGTGCGTGACTGTGAACAGCCTAACACAAAAAGTAGAGTCGGATAAATACTAACTGGCATTTAGTTCAGTATCTTCCAAAGATACGACACGAAGATTTTCAAGAAAATTCCCCTGTCCAACTAACCTTTACGGAACATTTTTCGAAATTTTGCATTTTATAAAAATGCCTCTAATTATTTTGATAAAATGCAATATATTAAACACATTTACATGACAATTAAAGAATTTTCTGGGAATAGCCTGCAGAGTCCTCTTAATTCGTAAGGATTTTGTATAATCTTGTATAACTAGTAAACGTTAAGCTATACGAGTACATGAAATCCTACACACACACACACACACACACACACACACACACACACACACACACACGCAAAATATGCAGATGTCTTTAAAACACACAATTTATTGCAAACAACCTTTTGTGGTATAAGCTATTTCGAGATATCCATTATTAATCTTTGGATTTGTTTAATACGTCATTCTTTTAAGACCTGTTCGATTTTATGTTGTTTCTCGCAACTTCATAGAAAGAGTTCGGGAGTTTAAGGCCAGTGTGTAGCGTTCAGTATTCAAAACGTTTGGATATCACTGTTCTCTTCTTCCTAACAAAATGTGTACTGTATCTATTTCTGTAAAGGTTTATCTCGATTAAAATGAAGTGGATATAAAAGTAAGCTTTTGTGGGAATAATTTGAATAGCCCTAATAAATGATAGGTTATAGAGAAAGTCTTATGAATGTAATACATAGGATGTTTCAACTCTGTGTTCTGTTGCTGAAGTACTAGTTGTGGCCATCTATGCATATTCCTTGCAATAAATTCAACCGGCTTTTGTTTTTATACTCTACGAGGATAGCCAGCTATTTATATTTAGTGGAGCAAGAACCAGTTTCTCTTACTCTATGACATTCACAACTAAAATGAAGGGCCTTCTTCGTAGGCATGTTAATTTATAGCTGCAATTTGTACTTATATTCAAGCACAAGGGCTTTGTAAATCCTTTAGTAATTTATGAAATGAAATTATAAGCTTCTTCATAGCTCCAAGTTCTTCAGAACGAATTTGACTTTGCAATGATGAAAGATGAGGCAGTATTTTTAACACTTAAACGATTTCAGTCTTATTATCTAATATATATATATATATATATATATATATATATATAATTCAATTACAGCCCGCCTTAAAGCAATATGTGTATGTAGCAAGATATAAAAAGTGTATATTACAGTCATTGTATATGTTTATATTATTGTATATATGTTCAATAATGTTATGTGAATCTATTACGTAATTAAATAATGTAGGAGCTGTGGGAATAATATGTTAAAAGTTGCTAACAATGAGGTAACAATGAAGTAACCTTGAGGAAATAATGAGTAAGAAAGTTTAATAATGCTACTAGTTAAATAAAGGTATTGTATTGAACTAGATTTAGCCAATCAGAAATTAAAATATAGCAAAATTTACAAATTTAGGCGGTAGAAATCAAGTCAGTTGCTTGTAGACAGCGCTCATAACTGGACGCGTTGGATGTAGACAGTGTTCCTAACCGGACGCGAGATCCGTCCTCGAGAAATTTAATAAGTATTCAGTGTGAGGTGAAAAATAGTTTACGTGTTTAAAAAGTGCAAGTATATAATAAATGAATCTTACAGCTCTCTATATCAGTGAAGTGTTATTTAAATCGTGTCAAGAATTAATAAAAAGGAGTGAATCAAAAATTATAATCTGTGTAAGCCTACATTCATCAACCGCGCCATGCCTTGAAAAGAAATCCATGTATCTAACAATAATACTTACGCAGCCGAGGCAAACATAAATATATAATATTTAAAGAAACATTCAAAATTAAAAAGATAATATTTTTTAAACATTTGGGGCAAAGCCACTGGAAAGTACATTTAGGGCGAAGACTACCGGAAACATTTGACCATACGTGCGGCTGCAACTACTTCAAGTTCGGCTCCCCAACAATTGAAATACAATACAACTCTTATTTCAAATTGGCTTTCCATACGTAGCAGCAACAAACCTTCTTCAAATTGGCTCCCAAAACTTGGGGCAAATAACAATACAACAAACCTTCTACTTCAAAGAATTATTAAAAATTAGTTGAGTATTTTGTGAGATTATTTTACAGACACAACAGCACACATACATACAGATTGTCTCTTTATGATATTAATATATGGCGCCGTATCGCGCTGTTCTCACGATATGCCAACAATGCCACAGCTGTTTAAATTCTACTCGATCATGCATCGCTCATAAGCGAATATAGCCAGTGATGACTGATGCGACAAATTTAAATTATCTACAGCAAAATATATTTGCATACAGTATATCAGAATAGCATTTCAGTTTCATTCCATAATGAAACTCGCTTATTGGTTCTGGATCGAATAGCAGCCCTGCACTAATTTAGTGAACTGTTGAACGACGTAAATGCATTGTGCAGAAACAATTCAGCAAAATGACAGAGCAAGGCATTATCTTTGTCATCGGTGTAGAAAATAAGTGCATTACACAACTAGCTATAAAACAAGAGTGTTATTAACGAGTGGGTTTCATTAGAACATGATCATAATGGACAAGTATATAATTCCTTTTGCAACTTACGTTTAAGTATTTATATTTTCGTAAATGGCAAAGCATAATTCGAAGTAAATTTTGATATCGAGGTTTCAACAAAAATACGGGTTTTAATTCTTACTTTCTCTACTACGTACAGTAAGTAGAAGTATTGCATTCTACCCTAAAACTCGATACCGAGATTTCACCGGAAGTACATGTTTTGAGACACCCTGAATCCAAAAAAAGCATTTTTGGAAACATGTCCGTGTTTGTGTCTGTGAACAGCATAACCCGGAAACGAACAGTCGGATAAACACCAAACTTGGTATTTAGGTACAGTATCTTCCAGAGATGCGACACGAAGGTTTTTCAGAAAATCCCCCCACCCAGATTACCCTTTGCATGGAACATTTTTCGAAAATTTTAATTTTCTCAAAAATGGCTCTAACGACTTTAATTAAAATATCCAATGTTTAAGATATTTTCATGAAAAATAAAGTGTATACCTTGAATTTTCTGGGAATGTCACCAAAAGTATTCTTCATTGTGAACGACTTTTGCATAACTGGTAAACCATAAGAGATAGACAAACTTTTACTACACAAAAAATGTAGACCGCGTTAAAATGCATAATTTACGTCATATACATTTTTTTTTTAAGTGAACCATTTTCGAAATATTGTTTGTTATTCCCTTAAATTTTCCAACACTTACACTTTTTCTCAAATTCGTTCTTCATTTTTTTAATGTCCTGGACATGCAAAGAGAATGGAATGCGCCACATAGCAACCAGCGCTTAAAAGATTTGAGTATCGCTTAAAACCTACCATATTCCCCCTTGCATCTACAAGAAAATTAGCAATAAGATTATCATCTCGATTAACATGAAGCATATGGAGAATAGGCGTTTGTAAAAATAGTTTGTACAAGAGTAGGAAAAGTCATGTGAGTGAAACACATAAGATTGTTTAGATAAATTCCATTGTGTGTGTGTGTGATAGAGAGAGAGAGTGAGTGAGAGAGAGAGAGAGAGAGCAGCAGCATATAACCGAAAAAGGAAAACTTGGTTACATACTAAGTGTTGTATTTATGTTCATCTTCTAAAGATTTGACACAAATATCTTTACCCCTTGCCCCGAACTACCCTTTAAATTGAAAACGTTTTTTTATTTTTAATTTATCAAAAGTTGTTCTAACCGTTTTTAATTCATATATATTTATTATACAGACAGTGGCTACTAAAATTTATATAACCGTATTGAATTTTGTATAATTGGGAAACTATAAAAGATACGCAAATTTAGCGCTCATTGTGTAAATCTTTTTAAAAGACGGAATTTTTGCCAAAAAACTTTATTTCATATCATTGGTCGTTTCCGAAGTATGTCCTATTGTAAGTTTAGATCTTTTCCAAGCGAAATCCAACGAACATACTTAAATGTTTGTGATTTCTGTTTTTTCCCTGTTGAGGCTGTATTTTAATGCCTGAATAATTTCAGTTGTATTATATAGTAATTAAATTAAATAACAGCTCGCCTTGAAACAATATGTATATAATAATTATTTAAAATGTATGTAACAGTCATTACATATGCTTATTTTTATTACAAACATGTTTACTAATGTTATGTGAATACACTACATACTTTAATAATGCAAGTGCTGTGAGAATAATAGGTTTTAAGTTGCTAACAATAAGGTAATAATGAGGTAACCTTGTGGCAATAATGAGTTTTATAGTTTGAAAATTACTAGTCATTAAAGCAACGATAATAAAATTTCTCTGACAGTTTAAAATTAGCCAATCAACAGCAAAGAAAATCTTTAAGTAAAATGCAGATATTCTATTGGACTAGAATTAGCCAATCAGAGACTTGAAATGCCGAAGCTTACGGGTTTTGACCGTTGAAAGTTGTTCAGTTGCTGAAAAACCTTGGTAGTGAACAGATGGAAGATGTGTCCTCTACAGAGATATTAGGTGTGAATCGTAAAATATGTATACGCGCTGATTGAAAGTATTAAAGATTCTCACAGTTCTTAAAACGTTTAGTGCTTTATAAAAATGTGCAAGAATCAATAAAAGAAGTGAATTTAAAAAACTTAAATTCTGTGATGTCTACAATCATTGTCACACCGCACCCTGCCTAAGACACATGACTCAACAAACATTACTGGCGCACCCGAGGTAAATTCAAACATAAATAATATATAGAAGCAGTGTTAATAACAAAGTTAAATATTATAGTGTAAAACTTGGAGTGCAATAACAAAAACACATCATGAAATAAGCTTCTCATACGTAGCAGCATATTGCGTAATAACAGTAACTATTACGTGAGCAACGAATTTAAACTGACGCCCAAAAGTGTTGCAAACTCCTTAAAGCAACTAATATAATACGTAAATAAAAATTACGTAACTAAACATCTACTTCAAGTTGGCTTCCCAAGCGTGGAGCTAAACATCTTCACTGTTTTTGAATCGCAAGCGTTTGTGAAGTAACACCTGTTTTCTACTCCTCTACTTCTTTCTCAATGAAAAGCCAAAGCCTTCGCAAATGTGTTGTTCTATAATTCTAATGTGTGTATATTTAAGTAGAATTAAATTAGGAGTCTTATAAATCATATCCGTCAGAATGAATTGGGCTTTTCACTGGTGAAAGCATTATAAATGTTGGTTGAATAGTTTTTGAGATTACTTTCCCCCCTCCACCCACAAATTTTCTGTTTATATTATTAACATCGAATTACACTTTGCGAATATCTGAAATGCTAAGCTATGCGTTTATGTGTAATCTTGTTTTTACTTTAATAACAGATAGGAAGCAATTAACTGAATCCTTCTACCAAGCGCAGACATACCTGTATGAAAATTATTCATAGAGATATCGAGATGGCTTTGCGGTAGCGTATGAGGTTCGCATTCGGAAGCCGTGTTCAATTTCCGTCAACCGCCCGCTCTGAAATTGGATATTTCGTGGTTTTCCTTAATCGGTAGGTGAATGCTGGGGGTTTTCTCAAATACACGATTTCCTTTCCAACGTTTCCCTTCCATTTTATTTTCTAATCTTTTATGTGTGCTTCTATGTTTCGTGGCGTATGGCGGTGCCGGACAGATGGCACGGATGCTTCCTCAAAGGAAGAGTACTGTGGTTGACTGAGGAGAATGACTATGTCCATGAACTGCAAGTTAGCTGTGGACTAGGGAGCTTCTTCCCTACGATCCAAATAGTGTAGCATCAGCAATTCAAAGGTATTGTCAACAAGTGTAGTTTTACATGTTGAGACAGTGCGTTCTGCACAGCTAGAAACTGAGGCAGTATTTTTAACACTTAAAGGATTTCAGTCTAATTATATTATATATAAATTCAATAACAGCCCGCCTTAAAGAAATATATGTATGTAACGATATATAAAAAGTGTATATTACAGTCATTGTAAATGTTTATATTATTATAAACATGTAATAATATTATCTGAATGCATTACGTAATTTAATAATGTAGGAGCTGTGAGAATAATAGGTTAAAAGTTACTAACAATGAGGTAACAATGAGGTAACCTTGAGTCAATAATGAGTAAGGAAGTTTAACAATACTACTTGTGCTTCTAGGAGTAACAATAATGTAATTTTTGTGACAGTTTATAAAATAGCCAATCAACAACCAGAAAAAGATTTAGTTAAGTAAAGTATTCTATTGGATTAGGAATAGCCAATCAGAAACTGAAATATAGCAAAATTTACCAATCTAGAATTCAATTGCTTGTAGACAGTGCTCATAACTGGACGCGTTGCTAGCAGACAGTGTTACTAATCAGACTCGAGATGCGTTCTCGAGAAATAGTTAACGTGTTTAAAAAGTGCAAGTAATTAACAAAAGTGTCTCACAGCTCTCTATATCAGTGAAGTGTTATTTAAATCGTGTCAAGCATTAATAAATGGAGTGAAGAAAAACTTAAAATCTGTATAAGCCTACATTCTTCAGTCTCACCACGCCCTACTAAGAAATCCATGTCTCTAACAAAAATACTGACGCAGCCGAGGCAAACATAAGTATATAATATTTAAAGAAACAGTCAAAAGTTACAAAGTTAATATTTCTTTTTAAACATTTTTGGGGCAAACGCCACCGGAAAGTACATTTGGGGCGTAGGCTACCGGAAAGCGGTTACTATACGTGCGGTTGTAACCAACTTCAACTTCGGCTCCCCAACATAAGAACTATAATACAACTCCTTCAATACAAACCATCTTCTCAAAACTTAAAATGATAGCCTAGGAAATGAATATTACTTGTAAAGATGAATATGGGTTGGAGAGAGTGCATGCAGCAGGCAAAGAACGGGATAGGGTTTTCCACATTGTAGCCAAGTAAAGGCAGAAGACGCTTTTGTTCATGTACCGTTAGGTCGCCTGAAAAACAGATGCGTAGAAACGAAGGTCAGTGATAGATCAGGCATACGAGTTCATGTGGAAATTTAAATTAGACAACCAATAAGAAAGAAGCCAGAAATCACGTGATAGTGAAACGAGAGATATAGAAAAATTGGAAATAAACAGGAGAGTTTTGAAACTCACTTGTTCTTTGTATTCCCTCGGAGGTTGTTCTGTAAACAAATGTGGGTGCAGTTCAAAGCAAACTGATAGAAAAGGGTCGGCGGGAAGGCGCGATAGCTTTGAAGTATAGCAGTAAATGAGGGGCCCAAAGAAATGCCTATGTGTGGCGAGGCTCTACAAGGTTATAAAAGGTGACGGAAAATAAATGTTATGAACCACATCCTAGACCCAAGATCCATGCACCTGAGGTAGCATCGAACCCGGGACCATTCTTACAAATTCCGTGCCGCCAAATTGGCGCACATTACCTCCTTGCCGCATGCCTTCTCAACTTGTATGGTCATAATTATTGATTTATTTGTATGCAGGTTTTACAGGTTTACTTATTGAAAACATGATCATACTTCTTTTGTTTGTTGGGGTAATATAATGTATTACTGATGCTACTTGCGTAATATTTATTGTTCCGGGAAAGAATAGAGAATTACCTTGGAACAGGGTGTAAAATAATAGAACGAGAGGGAAGAAAAATACAGCGGTGGCACAAGTTTGCTTACGTTAACCACAAGGTCATAGCTAAACTCCTGAGTCAAGCACGGTGCTCCCCGTGCACACTAGAGGAATTCTTGGTTGATGGGTATTCCATCGCCCTCTTTAGGCAGCGACAGCGGTGGAAATGGTCTTGGCCTGTTTCACTGCGGCCTAAAGTCTCCTGTTGTTCCTTTAACTCATCCCTGTCTTCTAGGGGATTTTAGCCACAATAGATCTATGTAGATCGCACTATGCAAGTTGTCCCTCTCATACCTATCCATAGCAATCCTTTCTATCAGCTTTGAAGTTTGAGTATTCACTAAAATTATTCTGCGTAAAATATGTTTATAGACATTTTTGAACAAACATTAACAAATATTCTCAAATCAATGCTAACTCAAACTCCCTAGGGTTTTCTATTTGTTTCCGCACCGTTTCAGATAGATTATACAGTTTTAATTCTATTAGTGAAGTTATAAAATCTTTTAATTAAAATGGTTAATATTCATGAAATGTAAAAAAATAGTTATACTCGTTTTTTGAAACTTTTACATTTATGCCTGTTTCAGCATTTGTACTGCATAAATAGCACGTATTTGTTTTAAATTCCAATTATTTTGACATATAGGTATTCATTTATTCATCTTTCATTTGCCTATGACTGAAATTGCCTCAATTTACAATACAAATTTTGACTTCCTCCATGTAACCATTTAGAGATCATTATTTTTAATGCATTCTAGTAAATCTTCGTTTAACAGATTAAATTTGCTTTTAATTAAACCTGTGCTCAGTATGACAACAGAAAGGCATAGGTAATGAATGACAATATTTGTTTATGTGAATTTCTCTTTGTCCCATTTTGGTTTTCCTTTTTTATTCCTCGTAGCATTGATAGCATTATCGATGTTGCTAGCGTTCACACGTACATGCAGTGTTGCTGCCTATCATTTATTAAGGGAATAGATCACTAAAGGTCCCAAGCTTTCCGCGCATTTGGCTTGCATAAATAATGAACGCTTTTGGAACCCTTCGCATTATTTTTTTTAGTGTTCAGGTTATTAAGCTTCAAATATTAGTTATATTGTCACATGTCAAAAGTTCCATACAATGAAATATATGTTTTCTTTAAACACGTCTGTCGTTTATCTGATCACATTGTAATGTAATGTTTATTAATTAAAATAGCATGTTTAAATAGTTATCATCGTTAATTTTCTAACTTCCATGATTTAACAGTAATACAGAGTTATATACAATTCATTCGGAATGAAAAGGTTTTCACAGACTATTTGCCTAAAATTAAACACATAGATTATATTAGTCTTACTAGTATCTTAAACACATGTTATCATACATATTTATATAAAAATCTTTAGAACCATTTTTAACTGTAATGTGTACAAAACGAGAAGGAATCTGAGGCGGAGCTAGATAACGCTGGTGAAAGTCCCTCAGCCAATAGCGCTAGAGCGAGGTTGCCTAGTTCAAGCGCCGCGCGGTCTCGCTGTAGGCTACGGTTTCTACTTTTTAATTTGAGGCAGTATTTTTAACACTTAAATGATTTCCGTCAAATTATGTAATATAAAATATAATAACAGAAAACCTTAAAGCAATATGTGTATGTAACAATATATAAAAAGTGTAGACTAGAGTCATTGTAAATGTTTATATTATTGCATACATGTTCAATAATGTTATGCGGATGTGTTGCGTAATCTACTAATTAGGAGCTCTGAGAATAATAGGTTAAAAGTTGCTAACAATGAGATAACAGTGAGGTAAGAAAGTGTAATAATGTGATGCAGTAATTTGTATCACAAATTATTTAAATGTAAAGAATGATTATAGTGTGAATATGCATTTTTGTGTGACATTGATTCGAGATGTTTGTTAATTGTAAATATTGTTGAGAAGTAAGTTTATACGGCCTTACTGAAACTGCCAATAATAGCAATAATATAAAAATAGACGCTAATGTTGGCGCGTTTTATTAGCCAATAGCAGCTCAGTTATAATCTTTAAGCATATCAGGGTGTAGGAGTATAAATAGAGGCTAGGTTAGAGGTAAAGTCCCTTAGTCCGTCGAAAATGTTTGTACGGCACACGTCGGCTATCAATTTGCAGGTTACGCGTAACAGAGTTATGAAAAATCTTAAATGTTGTAAAGTTAATTATACAAAACGTTGAAGTACGCTAATTAAGAGTGATCAGTAATGAAGTTATTATAACAGTTGCAGTTTGGCAAGTGTCAAATCAATATGTAAATGTGATAGTACATGAGTTCGACAATAAAAGTGTAAAACAAATTCTTTCATCAGTGTTATTTTTGGATAAGAGACTCCCTTCCGTTTACACAACCTGTATAAAGAGAAGTGCTTGACCAAAAGGATAATAGCTAGCCGGAACCAAAATTAAATAAAATAACAGTAGCATTCTTTCAAACCAAAACTAATACTGCCGCAAATTGGCTCCCAAACGTGGGGCTAATAAACAAAAAAAATGTAACCACCGCAAATGCTACTAGTCATTCTTGCAGCAACAATAATGTAATTTTTGTGACAGTTTATAAAATTGCCAATAAACAACCAGAAAAAAACTTAAATTAAATAAAAGTATTCTATTGGATTAGGAATAGCCAATCGGAGACTTGAAATACAGAAACTTACAAATTTAGGCGCTAGAAATAAAGTCAGTTGCTTGTAGACAGCGCTCATAACTGGACGTTTGGTTGTTGACAGTGTTCCTAATCGGACCGAGATGCTTCCTCGAGAAATTTAATACGTATTCGTGTGAGACGAAAATAGTTTGCGTGTTAAAAAGTGCAAGTAATTAATAAAAGAATCTCACAGCTCTCTATATCAGTGAAGTGTTATTTAAATTGTGTCCAGAATTAATAAAAGGAGTGAATTAAAAATTATAATATGTGTAAGCCTACATTCTTCAGCCGCACTACGCCCTGCTAAGACATCCATGTCTCTAACAAAAATACTGACGCAGCCGAGGCAAACATAAATATATAATATATAAAGAAACAGTCAAATTACGAAGTTAATGTTTTTAAACATTTGGGGGGGGCAAAGGCCACCGGAAAATACATTTGGGGCGAAGGCTACTGGAAACCGGGTATTATACGTGCGGTTGCACCGAACTTCAAGTTCGGCTCCCAGCAGTTGAAATACAATACACCTCCTTCAATACAACCTATTTCAAATTGACGCCCCAAGCATGGTACAAATAATTAAAAAATAACAGTACAACATACCATCCACTTCAAATTGTGTTGTTAAAAGTTGTTAAGTACTCACCATTTAAAATATTATAGCTGAGCAGGGCTAAACATTTTGAATCAGACTATCCAAAAACCGTGTCTCTACGATGTTTGATCCATCCATTTAGTTATGTGTCAAAGCAGAAATTTATGAGTGTTGCTGAAAGACATTGACCATCGTACACCAGCATCAGCAGTATGTTATTTACGTTCGATCTTGCCAGGTCATTGGAATGATCCGTCTTTTGTCGTTTCTACTTACAGAAATGTTTAATTTACTTAACTCTGTTTTATGCGCTTAAACTGAAATTATACCGGATGCATTCACGGCCATGTTTATGTAATTATTTTTATTGGTATTATCGTCGTAGTTTGAAAGGTAGCGTGATGAAAGCATGCCCGCTGGACTCTGTGCCAAGTGAAGTGGTTTAATGTGTATGCTACACTGGCCGTGTCTTGCTTCACGCTGTGTGTCTCGTCTCTGTCACACTCACAAACTATCTTCCAACGAAGAGCTCCTGCTTGCGCTCCATTGGCTTGCTTCAGATTCCTTCTCGTTTCGTACGGATTATAAATCGAAAATAACGTTACGTTTTCCATGTAAAGGTTAGTCTGGGGTGGGAGGATTTCGTTTTTGAGCCGGGCTTCTCTCTCTGTCACACTCACAAACCATCTGCCAACAAAGTGCTCCTGCTGGCGCTCCATTGCCTTGCTTCAAATTTCTTCTGGTTTCGTACGGATTATAAAACGAAAATAACGTTACGTGTTCCATGTAAAGGTTAGTCTGGGGTGGGGAGGATTTCGTTTTTGAGCCGTCCTTCTCTCTCTCTCTCTCTCTCTCTCTCTCTCTCTCTCTCTGTGTCACACTCACAAACCATCTGCCAACGAAGCGCTTCTGCTGGCGCTCCATTGGCTTGCTTCAAATTCCTTCTCGTTTCGTACAGATTATAAATCGAAAATAATGCTACGCTTTACGTGTAAATGTTAGTCTGGGGTGGGGAGGATTTCGTTTTTGAGCCGTGCTTCTCTCTCTCTCTCTCTCTCTCTCTCTCTCTCTCTCTCTCTCTCTCTCTGTGCGTCACACTCGCAAACCATCTGCCAACGAAGCGCTCCTGCTGGCGCTCCATTGGCTTGCTTCAAATTCCTTCTCGTTTCGTACGGATTATAAATCGAAAATAACGTTATGTTTTCCATGTAAAGGTTAGTATGGGGTGGGGAGGATTTCCTTGATAATCTTCATGTGCCATTCTTGGATGATGCTAACCTTAGATACCAAGTTTTGTATTTATGTAACTTTCGTTTTTTAGCTGTGCTTCTCTCTCTCT
The DNA here is from genome assembly GCA_030765065.1 of Deroplatys truncata. Classification (NCBI taxonomy): domain Eukaryota; kingdom Metazoa; phylum Arthropoda; class Insecta; order Mantodea; family Mantidae; genus Deroplatys; species Deroplatys truncata. The sequence continues at coordinate 166,683,524 of CM060980.1, forward strand.
CTCTCTCTCTTACAAACACACACACAGGAATTAAACCATGGACTTCCTTCGTATCGCATCTTTAATAGAATGCAATACCTATAATAAGTAGGGAAAGTAAAACTTAAGCTCAAGCCTAAAAAAGGTGTAAAAAACTGTCTTCACCCAGAACCCCCCCTTAATAAAAATGAGTTAAAATTCAACATTACTGTTCGGAAATTCTGTAATATAGATATACAGGGTGGACCATTTAAGTTGAGATGATACAACACCTCCAAAACTAAGCGTTGTGGAAACAAATGTCTGGACTAAGTAGCTTGATATTATGGGGGAAAGTAAATGCCATTAGTCGTGTTTTACTTGGAGGTCTTATGGTGATTATTTTAGGGTCGATTTAATTGTTTTGTGAAAGGCATTCACAAGATAAATGATATGTATATCTTGAATTTTCTTGGAGTATCCTATGGACCCATTTTCATGGGGAATTACTTTTTTATTATATCGTATAACTAGTAAACGTTCCGCGATAGACAAAAATATACTACATAAAAATATAGATGTGTTTAAAATACTCAATTTATTTCAAATTTGTTTTTTGTTGCATAAGTGTTTCTGAGATATCCGTTATTAAAGCTTCAAATTGTTAATTTCTTGGTCGTTCTTTAGTCCTTTCAATGTTCAGTTGTTTCTCGCGATTGCATGAAAACAGTACGGAATTTTAAGATCAGCGTATGGTGTCCAGTTCTTAAAACTTTAATATTTCTGTTCACATTGAATCTATAACGAAACGTTTAATATAGCTATTTCTGCAAATGATTATTTGGATTAAAATGTAGGAGACAGGAAAATAAGTTTGAGTAAGAATAGTATGTATACCCACTAATAAACGATAGCGAGTATGGAGAGCTATGTAAATGTATAATCAATTTATTTACCACATCTTATACGAGCTTCTTATAACAGTTTAATTTTATAAACACTTTATTTTATTTGACATAAACGTTTGCAGAAATAGTTATGTTATACATTACGTTGTAGGTACCTAAGGAAACCGAAGGGATATTTAAGTTTTCATAAGTAGGTGGTAATAACCTGACCTTAAAATTTCATATTGTATTCGTGACTCAAGAAAGAAAATAGTTCGAAATGACAAAGCATTGAAAAATCCAAACACATACCAACGAATATGTCCAAAATAAATGATATCACAAAAATATATTTAAATATACGTGTGCTTTTCAAACACATATGCAGTTTAGTTCTATTAAATCTTTATCTATCTCTTATGGATTACGTGTTATGCAAATTATACCTAATTCCTTCTGAATGAAGAGGACTTCACAGTTTATTCCTAGAAAAATCAAGATATGCATTTTACAAGTATTTGGTGTAAAACATGCATCTTAAATGTTTGCTATTTTAAATAATTGCTTATGAGAAAATAAATAATAACTAAGGATTTTCCATATGAAGGGTAGTTTTCTGTAGCAATATTTTCTTGAAAATCTTGATCTTTGAAATATAATGTTTCCTCCACCTATTACGCACGTGGTAGGGAAAATAAAAATGGTGAGTAGAAAATTGCTTGTTCAACACAAATGACGTTTTGGCCATGCGATGTCAGATTGTATTCTATCCATGCACCTATATAAAAGGCACAATATTTGCTCTCTAGTCTCTGTGTTTGTTTATACACAAGATGGATAGACCTGCAAGGTGGCGTAAAGTGAAAACCGATATTCTCTGTTGCTCTTTTGTTCTTCCACATCGTATGAAGCTTTATCTGGTGGAGTAATGAAACAGCTGTGTAACATTGGTGATACAAAATACAAACAATTCCAGTGTAGACATTTCGCTCTTTGTATAAATTTGCCTTTAGTATTTACTTGAGCGGACTTTAATGAAAGAAAAAATCCTGAAGTGTTGCATTCATATAACTTCCTCTACCGACTCTCCTACAAAATATTCTTATGAAACCTGAAGAAGGTTTTGAGAAGGTTGTATTATAGTTCAACTGTTGGGGAGCGAACTTGAAGTAATTGCAACCGCACATATGGTAAATAGTTTCCGGTAACCTTCGCCCCAAATTTACTTTTCGGTGGCCTTTGCCCCAAGTTTAAGAATCAACTTTGTATTTTGAATGTTTCCTTAAATAACATATATTTAAGTTTGCCTCGGCTGCGTCAGTATTAATTTGTAGAAATATGTTTCTCTTTGCAGGGAGTGGTGCGGTTGAAGAATGTAGGCTTACACAGATTATAATTTTTTACTTCACTCCTTTTACTAATCCTTTGCACTATTAAATAACACTTCACTGATGTAGAGAGCTGTGAGATTATTTATTAATTACTTGCACTTTTTAAACACGTAAACTATTTTCGTCTCACACTGAATACGTATTAAACTTCTCGAGGACGCGTCTCGCGTCCGGTTAGGAACGCTGTCTACTAGCAACTGAACTGATTTCTACCGCTTGAATTTGCAAATTTCATCTATTTCAAGTCTCTGATTGGCTATTCCTAATCCAATAGAGTACTATTATTTAAATTTCAGGTTTTTCTGGTGGTTGATTGACTATTTATAAGCTGTCTAAAAATTGCATTATTGTTACTCCAAGAATTACCATCTCTCTAATTCATTATTGCCTCAAGGTTACCTCATTTTTAGTAACTTTTAACCTATTATTCTCACAGCTCCAATATTACTGAATTACGTAGTACATTCACATAACATTATTAAACATGTACATAATAATATAAACATTAATACAATGGCTGTTACATACATTTTATACATTATCTTACACACATATTGCTTTAAGGCGGGCTATTATTGAATGTTATATTATACAATTAGACTGAAATGTTTTAAGTGTTAAAAATACTGCCTCAAACCTTAATACTCTATCTCCTTCTTGTTAACTCAGATAAACTTTCTGTTCATATTTAGCATTTAGTTGTAGTATACAGTATAGGTAGATAAAGCGATAGATTTTTAACGAGCGTATAGGTATGGCATGGCTATAAAACTCTGTCCTCTTTGCATGACCACAAAAAAAAAGGTTTGGAAAATTCAAATCAATAGCAAGAAATATCTCGGAAATAATTAACTTTACGAAAAATTCTATACTAACTTTATGAAAAATCAACAAAACGAAGGCTACATTTTTAGAATTTGCCACATTTACATAAACTTCATTCAAAATTAAGGAGGATTTCGTAGGCTCTTCGCGGAAAATTCAGTATCTACGTTTTATTTGTCGTGAAAATATCTTAAACCTATGGTATCTAACTCGTTTTATATGTAAAGGTGCTTTGAGTTTGGCGATTTTCTAGAAAACCTTCTTGTCAAATTCTGGAAGATGCCGAACTTAAATATCTAGTTTGCAATTTATCCTAAATTTCGTTTTTGATTTTTGCTGTTCGCGCGTAAAGATGAACAGAGTTTTTCGTAAAACTGCAGGTTTTTAATCAGGACCCCTTAAGTTTTTATTAGTGTGTATACAAACTCTTTTTACTAAGCTTTGTTTTTGTATCTACCACATTTTAATCCAAATAAACCTTTGCAGACATAGCTACATTACACATTTCGTTATAGATGCAAAGAGAACAGCGATTGTAAAATGTTTAAGAACTGGATGCTATAGCCTGCTTTAAAATTTCACAGTTCCCATGCAATCGCGAGAAATAACGAATGTTGACAGGACTTTAAGAGAATGAGCAAATAATTAAAATTTCAAACCATTAATACTGGATATCTCGGAAATGGCCTGTGCTACAGTAAATTTATTTTATGTAGATTGTGTGTTTTAAACGGCTCTACATTTTTTGCGTATTACTTTTCGTCTATCGCTTAACTTTTACCGGATATATAAGCTTATACAAAATTCCTTTCAATTGGGGAGGACTTCACGGGCTATTCTCAGAAAATTCAAAATATCATTTTATTTGTCATGTAAATTTCCTTAATACACAGTATTTTAATCAAAATCGTTACAGCCATTTCTTAGAAAATCAAAACATGTTCCATGTAAAGGGTAGTTGGGGGTGAGGTGATTGTCTTAAAAATACTTGAGTCGCATCCTTTGAAGATACTGAACTTAAATATCAAGTGTGGTGCTTATCCGACTTTTCATTTTGAGTTATTCTGTTCACAGACACACGCGGATTTTTTTCTTATAAGGATTTTTTACTTTCTCTACTACGTATAGTAAGTAGGGGAAGTATTGTATTCCACCCAAAAATTCGATACCGAGATTTCACCGGAAATACATGTTTTGAGATCCCCTGAATCCAAAAAAGCATTTTTAGAAACATGTCCGTGTGTGTCTATGTGTCTGTCTGTGTGTCTGTGTGTGTGTCTGTGAACAGCATAACTCAGAAACGAACAGTCGGATAAACAGCAAACTTGGTATTTAGGTTCAGTATCTTCCAGGGATGCGACACGAAGATTTCAAGAAACTCCCCCACCACAGGATACCCTTTACATGGAAGATTTTTCGTCAATTTTAATTTTCTCAAAAACGGCTCTAACGATTTTGATTAAAATATCATATGTCTAAGATTTTTTCATAACAAATAAAATGTATATCTTGAATTTTCTGGAAATGTCTCCAAAAATGTTCTTCGTTGTGAACGACTTTTGCATAACCGGTAAACCATAACAGATAGAGAAAATTTTACTACACAAAAAATGTAGATCGCGTTAAAATACACAATTTATGTCATATACATTTTTTTTGTTGAGTGAACCATTTTTGAGATATTGCTTGTTATTCTCTTAAATTTTTTAATGCTTATTTCCTTAAATGGGAATTCGTTATTCATTTTTTTGTCTTTGATATGCAAAGAGTATTAATCTGTTGCAAAGGGAATGGTGCTGCACCTAGCAACCAGCTATTAAGAGCTATGTATATGCTTAAAGGCTACTGTATTTCTATATTGCCATTGTAAATATATATTCCCCTTACATCGACAAGAAATTTAGCAATAAGATAGAGTCTGCAAATGTTTATCTCGATTAACATGAAGTAGATGGAGAATAAGCGTTTGTATAAATAGTTTGTACAAGAGTAGAGAAAGTCATGTGAGCGTAACACATCAGATTTTTTTTTTACTTTCTCTACTACGTATAGCAAGTAGGGGAAGTATTGTATTCCACCCAAAAATTCGATACCGAGGTTTCACTGGAAATACATGTTTTGAGACCCCCTGAATCCAAAAAAAGCATTTTTGGAAACATGTCCGTGTGTGTCTGTGTGTGTGTCTGTGTCTGTGTGTCTGTGAACAGCATAACTCAGAAACGAGCAGTCAGAAAAACACCAAACTTGGTATTTAGGTACAGTATTTTCCAGAGATACGACACGAAGGTTTTCAAGAAAATCCCCCCAACCCAGACTACCGTTTACATGGAACATTTTTCGAAAGTTTTAATTTTCTCAAAAATGGCTCTAACGATTTTGATTAAAATATCATATGTTTAAGATAATGTCATAAGAATTACAATGTATATCTCGAATTTTCTGGGAATGTCTCCAAAAGTATTCTTCATTGTGAACGAATTTTGCATAACTAGTAAACCATAAGAGATAGACAAAATGTTACTACACGAAAAGTGTAGATCGCGTTAGAATACACAATTTATGTCATATACGTTTCTTTTGTTGAGTGAATCGTTTTCGAGATATTGCGTGTTATTCCTTTAAATTTTTCAATACTTATACCTTTTCTCAAATTCGTTATACATTTTTTTATGTCCTGGACATGCAAAGGGAATGGAATGCGCCACATAACAACCAGGGTTAAAATATTTGACTATCGCTTAAAACCTACCATATTCCCCTTGCATCTACAAAAAAATTACGAATAAGTTTGACACCTCGATTAACATGAAGCATATGGAGAATAAGCGTTTGTAAAAATAGTTTGTACCAGAGTAGAGAAAGTTATGTGAGTGTAACACATCAGATTTTTTAATTTCAGGTGGCTTAAAAACATGTATTTCCAGTGAAATCTCGAGTTCGAATTTTTTGGGTGAAATGCAATACCTTCTGTAACTACTACATACGTGGTAGAGAAAGTAAAACACCAAATAATATACTGCAATATGAGTGGGAGAAATGCATTAATACAGAATCGAGGAATAGGTTGAAAAGACTCAACGAAAACGATATTTTATATTTTCCAAATTCTGACATGGATTTCGTATACATATATTCCACACTGTTTTTGCACGACATTTATTTAATTATTTTAAATAAACAATTAACTGAAAAAGAAAAGAATATTTAACTTATCCATCGTCATCCCGGATTTTGTAACGCAACACTGCCAATAACTAATATATGGTTTAGTATCTAAATTAGAGGCTTTGGGTCAATTATTTGATGTTTAATTCCGTGACTCAAAGCGAATTGTTTGAAAATAATAACAACATGGACAATAATAGAGAATCAGTATCTCAAGTAAAATTTGAAGTCGTAGTCTTGGGTTATGACGACGCAGATATTGAAGAGGTGCGGAAAATTGGGTGCGTGTCATTGATTCCTGAAAAAACAAATAGTTAAAATAAAGTATAAAATGTTCTTTCACCTTTAATTCTATTTAATTAGTTTTGTATATTGTTTTAAATACAATAAGTTATTCCGTCAAAGGATGTCATTCACTGTAAACTTTTATTATTAAAAACGTAAATTAGGGCAATTTACATTTGTGTGTTTTACTTCCTGCATTAGTGAATATTGTATGTTATTACAGCCATTAAAGTTATGTTAGTACAGACGAGTTTCCTTGAAAACAAATTCATTTATTTAATTCTAAAGTTCAAATATAATCGAGAAGACTTGGAAAACAAAAAACTTCAACTGTTAAAAGTCGAGTTTTATTTTGCCAGTCGCAATACTACTGGCAAAATAAAATCACTTTGTACTTGTTTTGCTAGTAATATTTTTAGAAAGCCCTGATTGTTAAATTATGAAGTATCCAGTATGAAATTTGTAGAAATATGGTATTCATTCGCACAAAACCAATGCTGAGCTCTTGTCTGTTGTTTTTGGCCTTCGTTGTTATTTGACCTTTAGTGCTGATAAGCGATTACTTACGCATCATAACATTTTGTAACATAAAAGTCTCTGGCAAAAATAAATCAACAAAATAAATGTAACAGTAATTTTATTAATAAATAGATTGTATTTATTATGATTGTTGTTATTATTATTATTGCTTTGATGTAATTGTGATGTAGATTGTGGAATTGTTACAGTTTGTAACAATATTGATATTGAGAACATCATTAATTTACATTGTTTAGAATGGAAACAGTTTAATTCATTGGATGAATCCATTTCCAAGTTGAAACCGAAGGGTTGGAAGCCTGACTCACCGTTTTGTTGAACGCCTACAAGGCTATTGTCAGATCCAAGCTAGAATATACAGCGGTAATATGCTCCTCTGCATCTCCTACTATTAAGATGGTGGACAAAATGCACTCCACCGCTCCTGATACCTACGTGCTAGTACAGTGACCAGCCACCAGATAGAAGCAAATGAACCACCTCTCCCTACCCTCAAGAAGATTTTAAGTCTTTTCTGTGCCGTCAAGACTGCTTCAGAGTCATCTAATGCAGTATATACTTACATCTTCGCAACTAAGACTTCAGTAAAACCACCTAAACAGCGTCCCATACGTTCTTTCCGCACCAGAATTAAGGAGTAGAGCAATGAAATAGATTTTAAAATGCCTAAAATCCATCGCAGTAATCTCAAGCGAACGTACCTCCCTGGCACCTTCTGCACCCAGCAATCATCATTCAACTTTATTATAACTCAAAAGCTCGAACATCTAATTTCATCTGTAAACAAATGCACAGCACTCTACGAGAGAGTCACAGAGATATTACAGATATCTTCATGGATGGTTCAGCAACTCTCGAAGGACCCGATTGTGCGGTGATATATCCTACTCAACGAGACAATCACAGAGATCTGCAGAAATCTTCACGGATGCCTCAGCAACTCTCGAAGGACTCGATTGTGCAGTGATATATCCTACTCTTCGAGACAGTCACAGAAATTCCACAGGAATCTTCATGAATGTCTCAGCAAAATCGAAGAACATACTGTGCGGTGATATATCCTACTCAACGAGAGAGTCACAGAGATCTGCAGAAATCTTCACGGATGCCTCAGCAACACTCGAAGGACCCGATTGTGCAGTGATATATCCTACTCTTCGAGACAGTCACAGAAATTCCACAGGAATCTTCATGAATGTCTCAGCAAAACCTGAAGAACATACTGTGCGGTGATATATCCTACTCAACGAGACAGTCACCGATTTGCTACAGAAATCTTCATTGATGACTCGGCAACACTCGAAGGACGCGGCTGTGCGGTGATATATTCTACCTACATCGTGTTCTACACATTACCGCAATACTTATCCATTTTGTCCCATGAAGATTTTGCAGAAATTAAGGAAGCACTGCAGTACTACATTCAAAATGCCAATCAAACAAATTGCATAATATACCGCTGATTCATTAAGCAGATTTCTTGCTGTCCAAAATCTAAGTCCTGGGCATTATTTAATAAGTAATATACTTCGCTTATATGCTACCATTCAACACTCTGGGAGACAACTAAACCTTACTTGGGTACCCTCACATGCAGGCACTGAAGGGAATGAAAGAGCTGATAAAGCTTCAAAGGAAGTCAGCTGACACCCTATCACCTGACCACGGAATAACTTCAACACACCATGATTTCATTGGCTACACCAAACAACTACGTATACAAAAAATCTGATGTGTTACACTCACATGACTTTCTCTACTCTTGTACAAATTATTTTTACAAACGCTTATTCTCATTCTACTTCATGTTAATCGAGATAAACATTTGCAGACTCTATCTTATTGCTAATTTTCTTGTAGATGTAAGGGGAATATAATTTACAAGGGCAATTTGGAAATACAGTAGCCTTTAAGCACATACATATCTCTTAATAGTTGGTTGCTAGGTGCAGCACCATTCCCTTTCCCACAGATTAATACTCTTTGCATATCAAAGACAAAAAAAAATGAATAACGAATTGCCTTTTAAGAAAATAAGTATTGAAAAATTTAAGAGAATAACAAGCAATATCTCGAAAATGGTTCACTCAACAACAAAAAATGTATATGACATAAATTGTGTATTTTAACGTGATTTACATCTTTTGTGTAGTAATTTTTTCTCTATCTCTTATGGTTCACCAGTTATGCAAAAGTCGTTCACAATGAAGAATACTTTTGGGAACATTCCCAGGAAATTCAAGATATACATTTTATTTGTCATAAAAATATCTTAAACATATGAAATTTTAATCAAAATGGTTAGAGCCATTTTTGAGAAAATTAAAATTTTCGAAAAATCTTTCATGTAAAGGGTAATCTGGGGTGGGGGGATTTTCTTGAAAACCTTCGTGTTGCATCTTTGGAAGATACTGAACCTAAATCCCAAGTTTGGTGTTTATCCTTCTGTTCGTTTCTGAGTTATGCTGTTCACAGACAGACATACACACAGACAGACAGACACACACACACAGACAGACACACAGACACACACACGGACATGTTTGCAAAAATGCCTATTTTTGGATTCAGGGAGTCTCAAATCGTGCATTTCTGGTGAAATCTCGGTATCGAATTTTTGGGTGGAATACAATACTTCCCCTACTTACTATACGTAGTAGAGAAAGTAAAAATGGAAGTAGGTATGGCCAATAACCCACAGCAAACAACTGGTTGTCCATGCTGGATCAACGAATTTCTTTGAACGACGAGAACAAATAGTAATTACTCGTCTGGGAATTGGTCACTGCAAACCGACACACTCATTCAACCTTAATAAAGAACCAACACCAAAACGTTAGGCCTGCAATGCAACGTACTGTATAACACATCCTGTCCAAAATACACCAGATGGAGTCTTCGGGCTGGTTTCACTAACCCACCAAGTGCTATAAATAACCACCAAGCAATGAAAAATACTTTGATGTGTATAAGAATATGTACAATTTATAAATGATTTTAAAATGTAAATGTTACCATTTTTTACTTTCTCTACACGTATAGTAAGTAGGGGGAAGTATTGCATTCCACCCAAAAATTCGATACCGAGATTTCACCGGAAATACATGTTTTGAGACCTCCTGAATCCAAAAAAAGCATTTTTGGAAACATGTCCGTGTGTGTGTCTGTGTGTGTGTGTGTCTGTGAACAGCATAACTCAAAAACGAACAGTCGGATAAGCACCAAACTTGGTATTTAGGTTCAGTATTTTCCAGCGATGCGACACGAAGGTTTTCAAAAAAATCCCCCCACCGCAGACTGCCCTTTACATGAAAGATTTTTCGAAAATTTTAATTTTCTCAAAAATGGCTCTAACGATTTTGATGAAAATATCATATGTTTAAGATAATGTCATGAGAAATGAAATGTATATCTCAAATTTTCTGGGAATGTCTCCAAAAGTATTCTTCATTGTGAACGACTTTTGCATAACTGGTAAACCATAAGAGATAGAGAAAATTTTACTACACAAAAAATGTAGATCGCGTTAAAATACACAACTTATGTCATATACATTTCTTTTGTTGAGTGAACCATTTTCGAGATATTACTTGTTATTCCCTTAAATTTTTCAATACTTTTCTCAAATGGGAATTCGTTATTCATTTTTACTTTCTCTACTACGTATAGTAAGTAGGGGAAGTATTGCATTCCACCCAAAAATTCGATACCGAGATTTCACCGGAAATACATGTTTTGAGACCTCCTGAATCCAAAAAAAGCATTTTTGGAAACATGTCCGTGTGTGTGTGTGTGTCTGTGTGTCTGTGAACAGCATAACTCAAGAACGAACAGTCGGATAAGCTCCAAACTTGGTATTTAGGTTCAGTATCTTCCAGAGATGCGACACAAAGGTTTTTAAGAAAATCCCCTCCACCCCAGACTACCCTTTACATGGAAGATTTTTCGAAAACTTTAATTTTCTAAAAACTGGCTCTAACGATTTTGATGAAAATATCATATGTTTAAGATAATGTCATGGGAAATGAAATGTATATCTCGAATTTTCTGGGAATGTCTTCAAAAGTATTCTTCATTGTGAACGACTTTTGCATAACTGGTAAACCATAAGAGATAGACAAAATGTTACTACACAAAAAATGTAGATCGCGTTAAAATACACAACTTATGTCATATACCTTTCTTTTGTTGAGTGAACCGTTTTCGAGATATTGCTTGTTATTTCCTTAAATTTTACAATACTTATACCTTTTCTCAAATTCGTTATTCATTTTTTTATGTCCTGGACATGCAAAGAGAATGGAATGCGCCACATAGCAAGCAGCGTTAAAATATTTGACTATCGCTTAAAAACTACCATATTCCCCTTGCATCTACAAGAAAATTACCAATAATATCGACATCTCGATTAACATGAAGCATATGGAGAATAGGCGTTTGTAAAAATAGATTGTACAAGAGTAGAGAAAGTCATGTGAGTGTAACACATCAGATTTTTTTTTGTCTTGGATATGCAAAGAATATTAATCTGTGGGAAAGGGAATGGTGCTGCACCTAGCAACCAGCTATTAAGAGATATGTGTGTGCTTAAAGGCTAATGTATTTCCAAATTGCCCTTGTAAATATACATTCCCCTGACATCTACAAGAAAATTAGCAATAAGATAGACTCTGCAAATGTTTATCTCGATTAACATGAAGCATATGGAGAATAAGCGTTTGTAAAAATAGTTTGTACACGAGTAGAGAAAGTCATGTGAGTGTAACACATCAGATTTTTTGTAATTTATGTCATGTTCTCTATCATGTAAAGTTAAAAGGTCGCGATATGACCTTGCTGTTACAGCCAATCAAAGTAAATCACATTACAAAACAGGACATCCGCCATTATATTAATCAATACAAGGCCTTCGCTTAATGTACATATAATTTACATCGCAAAAACAACGGTTTTAGTACTGCAGTGCTATAAAACTGTATTGTACTGAGTGTATTAGTAAGTAAACGCAGCAATCTTGTTAGCGCACGGAGAATAGGTGACGTCAGGTACTGCGACGGACACATTCCTACCCTTCCTTTCACAACAGCCCGTTTCATTGCGACTTGCAGTAAAGGAACTAATTTAGCCAACCTTGTTTTAGGATCTTTCAGTATATTTCAGTAATATTCCAACTACAATGAGATATGTGTGTGTACAAGTAAGGACACTAAATAACCCAGAACCTTTTGAGGCAATAGAACAGCTTTCAGAAACACCCAGTAAAGTATAAAGCTGGAACTTTAAAGCAAGGGTGACAAAGAAACTTAAAAGTATTTTAGAGAAGAATTAAGGGTACGCAAACATATGCAAAACGAGCTACTAAGGCAGGGAATCTCAAGCAGGTCTGATATTTCATTCCTACTATAACGGGTGATGCGGAACATAGTTTTTCAAAATATAACAAGTGTCTACGTGCTAGTCGTATGCGATTAATGTTCCATGTATTTTGAAAATACATTATTGCAGTCAGCAATAGCTAAAGATATACGTATTTTCTTCTGATACTCAATAATCCTGATCTACCTGCTTTCAAAGCGGGATGTAGTGCCTTTAACTGCTTATATTTAATTATGGATAACAGTGGAGGATCTCAGTTGCATCCACCTTCCCTCGCCACCAACCTTCGGTGCATTTCTAAATTGGTGGTTTACTCACTAAAACCCCTCTGCCTGTTTATAATCTTGAATATTTAAGATGAATGGGTCGTGTTAGAAGTTCCACATTTAATGCCGACTGTCTAAAAAATTATGCTTTCCTACGAATGATAAATGATATTAAACAAGTTTTTATTTACTTAATTTGAGGCAGTACACTTAAATGGTTTTAGTCAAATTATATAATATAAAATATAACAGCCCGCCTTAAAACAGTATGGTATAATATAATATATAAAATGCATATAACAGTCATTGTATTAATGTTTATATTACCATGTACATGTTCAATAATGTTATGTGAATGTATTACGTAATTTAATAATGTAGGAGCTGTGAGAATAATAGGTTAAAAGTTGCTAACAGTGAGGTAACCTTGAGGCAATAATGAGTAAGAAAGTATAATAATGCTACTAGTCATTATTGTAGCAACAGTAATGTAAATTTTGAGACAGTTTATAAATAACCAATCAACAACCATGTATTCTATTGGAGTAGGAATAGCCAATCAGAAATTGAAATAGGGCAAATTGTACAAATTCACAATACATTTGCTAGTAGACAGCGTTACTAACCGGACGCGAGACACGTCCTCGAGAAGTTTAATATGTATCCAGTGTAAAAAAAAGGGATTACGTGTTAAAAATGCTAGTAATTAATACATTATATCACAGTTCTCTCTTTATATCAGTGAAGTGTTTTTTAAATCGTGTCAAGCATTAATAAAAGGAGTGAAGTAAAATTATAATCTATGTAAGCCTACATTCTTCAGTCGCACCACTCCCTGCTAAGACATTCATGTCTCTAAAAAATATAAATACTGACGCAGCCGAGGCAAATATATATATATATAATATTTAAGAAACAGTCAAATTACAAAGTTAATATTTTTAAACTTGGGGCGAAGGCTACCGGGTACCATACGTGCGGCTGCAACTACTTCAAGTGTTATCTTGAAATTAACCTTCTTCAAATTGGCTTCCATACTTCCTGCTTCAAATTGAAGGAATTAGACATCTGCTTAATTTTTGCATTAGTACAACAATAAAAACTGTGATATCTAATTGTTTTCACTAATGATATATTTCAAATTACGAAATACTGGCACCTAAACCCTAGTTTTGGCGCATGTTTTCTTTGCCTATATTAAATTATTCCTATAACGGGTTTAGTAAAAGAAGGCGTGGCGATATTCGGGAACACGCATTGAGAACCTCCTTGGTTGCGCATGTTGCATACACACAGGGGGTAATCAATCACTCCCTGACAGCAGGTACGCGGCAGGCAGGAGCGAACTAAATCAGCTGTTTCAAGGATAATGGTTTGTGCCAGTATAGAAAACGCTATCTCAGAGATTCCAGTCGTTCAGGCTTTGCTTATAGACGCTACGACCTTGATGTGTTAATTACAGTGAAGCTTTTTCGAGAGTGACTTATGATAGCGGGCACTGTAAAGTTTTTAATTTGAAACGTTTTTTCATACTGAAATGTATATCTGATTTCCCACACAAATAATACAGCTATGATGCGGAATCGTTATCAAGAAATGAACGCTTACAAATTAAAACACTTACATGTGAATAAGAAATAAACTTTTTCGAGAGTGACTTATGATAGCGGGCACTGTAAAGTTTTTAATTTGAAACGTTTTTTCATACTGAAATGTATATCTGATTTCCCACACAAATAATACAGCTATGATGCGGAATCGTTATCAAGAAATGAACGCTTACAAATTAAAACACTTACATGTGAATAAGAAATAAACTTTTTCCAGCTACTAGTCGTTTATTTTATGTCTTACATATGTAGTTGAAGATATACAGGCTGAAGTATAGTAGGACATTTAAAAAGTGGGTCGCTAACTGCTGTCTTTAAACTTACATAAAAATATCATGAGAAACAAACAAATGGCGCCTTAGCACTTGAAATTTTTTTAGAAAATTCAAATAATTTGGAGTCTCAAAAATACCACAATAAAAGCTTGTGTAACAATTGCATTACTTTCTCCACTCACTGTTCTACAAATTATTCTTGCTAAACCTAATTATTCGACCTACTTCTTGTCATATTTACACAGTTCATTTATAGGTATAAGAATACAGCAGGCTAAAGCAATAGTGTATATAAACTATTTTTCTATCTACTACATTTAATCCATGTACAACTTTGCAGAAATAGCTGCATTGCCCATTTCGTTATAGATACAAAGATGATAGCCATAATAATATATTTTAAGAACTGGATGCTACATGCTGACCTTAAAATTCGATGCTGTTTCAATGCAATCGAGAGAAACAACTGAATGTTGACAGGATTTTAAAGCATGATTAAGAAATGAACAATTCGAAGCACTAATAACGGATATCTCATAAATTGCTTATGCCACAAAGCCTTATTTTAAATAAATTGTGTGCTATAAAGAGATCTATTGCTTTGTGTAGTACATCTTCGTCTCTCTCTTAACGTTTACCAGTTATACAAGATTATACAAAATTGCTTCCGATTGAAGAGGATCTCAAAGATTATTCTCAGAAAATTAAAGATATACATCATATTTGTCATGTAAATAGCTTTAATATTTAGTCTTTTAATCAAAATCGTTAGAGCCACTATTTAGAAAACTAATTTTTTTTAAAAATCTTCCAAACTCAGGGTAGTTGGGGTAGAGGGGTTTCTTGAAAATCTTTCTGTTGCAAACTTGGAGGATACTGAACTTAAATACCAATTTTGGCATTTATCTGACCTTTTGTGTTTAGTTATGCTGTTCACAACACACACACTGTCATATTTTAAAAAAAAATATTTTTTTTATTCATGGGACCTCAAAACATGTATTTCCGGTGAAATCTCGGTATCGAATGGAATGCAATACCTTCTCTACCTACTATGCACGTGGCAGAGAACTTAAAAAACCTATTTGAAAATTCAAACCAATCACAACGAATGTTTTGGAAATGGTTAACACACAAAAGTATTTGACATAAAAATACGGGTTCTTTAACAAAATTATGTATTTTACAATAATTCACAATGAAGTGGCGTTCAAGGCTATTCGTATAAAATTCAAATTATGCGCATTATTTCCCATGCAAATATCTCACACATATGAAGTTTAATCAAAAGAAATAGAGTAATTTTGAGAAAATCAAAAGAATTAATAAATGTCCACATAAAGATAGTTTGGGGCAAGGGGATTTTGTTTAAAATCTTCGCGTCACATCCTTGAAAGACGTTGAGCTTAAATGGCAATTTTGATATTTATCGAGTTATAGTTTTACTAATGCTGTCCAATCACACATACGCATACACACACATGACACTCGGATTTTTTGGTTTTTTAAAGTACGGAGCCTCTAAACGCATATTTCGGTGAAATATCGCTATCAAAATTTTTGATAGAATGCAGAACTTCATCTTGCTATAGCTAAGCAGTAGAGAAAGTAAACCGGGGTTCGCTATGTGCTGTGTTTGAAACTCCATATTCTGGATAACATTCACGAGACAAACTAATATTGCCTTAGCACGTAAACAAAAGTATTGAAAAATCTAAAACAACAGCAATCTCGGAAATAGCTAGTAACATAAAATAATGTTATTGGCATAGATGTTGCATTTTAACTAGACCTAATAAATATTTTTGGTGCTAAATATTTTTATATTTTTTATGCTTTAGCAGTTATACAGTAATACACAAAATTCATTCAGAATGAGTGACCTTAAGAAAGTATTATATCATATAATTATTTTGAGACCAAATTTTGGGAAACGTACATCTATTTGCAGACGTATTGCAATCCTTCGCAAAGGTACAGGCCATTCCACAGTAAACTGCCTACAACAGTTTGTAGATAAAGTACATCAATGGTCTTCAAAATGGAAGCTCCGCATGAACCTAAGAAAATCAAAAGCAATAACATTCATATATAAAAGGAAAAGCGAGGAATATATAATCACGTTTGGAAATTGTAAATACATAAGCCGAGACAGTCATATAGTTAGGTTTAACACCAAGTTCACCTGGACGTCCATGTGTCTTCTTTAACTAAAAAACTACGACACAGAATTCGCCAGTTAAATATATCACTAACGTATCATTACACCTCAAGAGAATAATATTGTGACGCAGCGGCCAAAATTATCGGGAAGTTGGTTCCGGGCAGTGGAGAGGTATAAGTCGCGCACTCGCCTAGCGTAAACAGCAGAAGCGTTTTCGACAGATAACTATACTATTCTGGAAGTTTCCTTCCTTTGCCTCCAGGATGTGTGTCCAGAAATTCTAGAATGTTCTGTGGAAGGTTCATTTGGCTATATAAGCGAGCGTTCTCGCGAGGAGGGTTCGTTAGCGAGTGCGTTTCTGGTGCGACATCAAGGGCAGTTCTGCAAATGAGTTTGTGACGACAACTGTGACTTTCAGCGAGTTCTACTATATAGGAGAGATTGAAGAAGTCTTGTGTTCGACACTCCAGCGAGTGAACCGTTCAGAAGAAATGGCTACATCGTGGATAAGGCGTGTGTATTTAATTACGCCACTAACACAAGAAGGAAAGTGAAGTGACAGGGAAATTGAATTATTTTACATTAGTGAAGTGGCACTGTGAACTAAGTGAAGTGCCAAGGAAAGTTGAATCAAAAGAGTAAGAGTAAGAAGTGAGCTGTCCGTCAAAAACTGGTGAAAGTCACAATATATTTTGCATTAATAGTATCTGTCTGGATGTACGGATGCTCGATATGGAGCAACCTTAAATACATAACTAAAGATAATTCACGCACTACAAAGCCGGATGATACGAATACTATGTGACGCTTGAGGCAGTATTTTTTACACTTAAATAATTTCAGTCTAATTATATAATATGTAAATTCAATAACAGCCCGCCTTGAAGCAATATGTGTATGTAATAATTTGTAAAATGTATGTAACAGTCATTGCATGTGTTTGTATTATTGTATGCATGTGTAATAATGTTATGTGAATATATTACGTAATTTAATAATGTAAGAGCTGTGAGAATAATAAGTTAAAAGTTGCTAACAATGAGGTAAAAATGAGGCAACCTTGAGTCAATAATGAGTAAGAAAGTTTAACATTACTGCTTGTGATTCTTGGAGTAACAATAATGTAATTTTAGTGACAGTTTATAAAATAGCCAATGGACAACCAGAAAAAGCTTTAGTAAAATGAAGGTATACTATTGGATTAGTAATAGCCAATCACAGACTTAAAATACAGAAATTTACAAGTTTAGACGGTTGAAATCAATTCAGTTGCCTGCAAACAGTGATTGTAACCGGAAGCATGATGTGTCCTCGAGAAATATAATACGTATTCGTGTGAGACGAAACTAGTTTACGTATTAATAGGTGCAAATATTTAGTAAAAGAACCTCACAGTTCTCTATCAGTGAAGCGTTATTTTAATCGTATCAAGTATTAATAAAAGAAGTGAAGTAAAATTATAATCTGTGTAAGTCTACATTCTTGTTGCCCCACAACCCTGCCAAGACATCCATTTCTCTAACAATAATACTGACGCAGCCGAGGCAAACATAAATATATAATATTTAAAGAAACAGTTGAATTACAAAGTTAATATTGTTTTAAACTTGGGGCAAAGGCCACGTGAAAGTACATTTGGGGCAAAGGCTACCGGAAACTGTTTACTATACGTGCGGTTGCAACTACTTCAAGTTCGGCTCCCCGACAGTTGAAATATAATACAACTCCTTCAATACAACCTACTTTAAATTGACGCCCAAAAATTGTTCCTAATAACGTAATAAAACAACGTTCTTCATGCCCCATGCTATAGTCCATTTTATAATTAGATTGACATCCAACTCCAGTGCTCACAGCAGTAAAGCAGAACCAACTCCTAGCACGTAATTTACTCCACATGAGGAAAATATTCCGTTGGTCTTGATTGGTTCATGTTAGATATGAATGGATTCCTACTGGGTGGAGTTGAGGTAGCAACGAACTGTATTCCATCCAATGTGGCATCCTTCATTGGCTGGAGCAGAGTTCCTTGCTACCCCAACTCCAATGAGTAGGAATCCATTCATATCGAAGCCATCAGAATATGGTAGGATTTGGCTCCGCTTTACTGCTGTGAACACCTTAGTTGCGATGTCAGTCTAAGTATAACATGGAATATAAGTCCGCAATGCCACACTTCATTTGGATTTCGTTACACTAGCTGTGGATGCCAAACTGCTCTGGCTACACTCGACTTTAGATATCCGTCACCAACCATCTTAACAGTATCCATAACCAGAATCTTTGTTTTTTCGAGTGGAGGAGAAAATGATTTAATCACTTACCTCAGCCCTGATGGGAGTCGGGACTGAGAGTTTGGTTCTCTCCGAGCGTCGGCATACCCACTGGAAGACTGGTCCGCAGTGCGGTCGCCAGAGGAATAAGGATTGTGTGCTGGGAGACAGGCTTGATGAAGGCCCAGCCTGCCCCCTCACCCCGTCAGCGAAGTAAAGGAGAAGATAGTTGGGATTCCAGGTGATAGTGTGTGGATTAATGGCGTTTGAATTTTCGGTGAGATTGTTGTGGATTGGGAGGGGTGTGGCATCACATGGGATTCAAGGAAGTTCCGGATTAGGATGTGGCCTTCTTGTAAGTGACCGTAGTGGGCGTTGAGTGCCTTGAAGTTCTCGGTGGTTGAGTTTTTGGTGTTGGTCTGTGGCTCTCGAATCCCCGCAACTGAAGCGCCGAGGGCGCCCAGTCGCGTGGACCGGTCGTCGCTGTCGTGAGTGTAGGGTTCGACGAGGTGGCACTCGATTCGTTCCAGCTTACGCTGGGCAGACGCAAGAACCCCGTCTTGGTCCTGTAGCTTGTATATTCTATTGGTGAGTCCAGTGATCACCCGAAAAGCGTGTGAAGGTTGTGCGACGTAGCTCAGCCAGCTGTGAGGAGAGGTCCTTGATCCCTGCCTGAATTGCTGACAGGTTCTCTTGAAGTTCTTGATGATTGTTGCTGTGTTGCCATTGGTCGTCTGCTTGGCCCTTTCTAAGGGCTGTGTCGTGTCTCTGGTGGATGTAGTTGGTGTCCTCTTCGGTCGGAGCATTCTTCCTTTTTTAGCACCATAGCGACTACATCGAGGACTGACAAGAAAACGTCACACCGGCCTTGTCAAAGATGCTGAATAAAACATAAAGTAAATAGTATATTATTGTAGCCCAACTTTAGCATACAATTCTTTTACAAATAGTTTGTTTTGTTCACACTATGTGACATTGTTTAACTCTCTTCACTAAACCCTACCATTGCTGAATTTTACAAATATGTTTATCTCAATGATAAATAATAATTGGGTTATCTGGTGTTCCACCTGAGACTCTGTGTAACAAGAAAGCATACGTGTATAAATGCATATGATAGAAATTTATGTTGGTATAAGTGTGAGCTGAATGTTTTAAACTTTAATGCTTTGTTGTGTGTAATTAGTTTGAATCTAATACGTTTCCCTTCTGTTATTGCTGTAGTAAATTCGTGTTGTGCCTCAAAAACTAATTAGGTAATTAAGACAAGCTAAAAAAACGTTAGGCAGATAATAGAAGCAGATTCAGATCCAGGAGATAGTTATGTGGGTTGTGTGTGTTTTGAAATAGAAGACAAATGAATGAAATCAACACAGCTGAAGACGTTATTGGTAGAATTGAAATGCTGGAGAGACGTACATATATCAGCAAAATTCGTATGATATGGAAAAATACCGGAATTGTAAAGCAAAATGTGGCAAATGTTACTCGTTTGTGCAGAGTGAACATGCAGTTATGAAGACAGAAAGGAGTCTACAATTGCATTGATTGAAACACTTTTTACATAAAATAATATAATTGTAAATCGAAGTTCAATTTTGAATTAAGACACATATCTGATACATTACATTGTTGTTATATAAGATTACTTTTGTTTCTGTACATTTACTATTTATCTAACAATACATTTTGCATTGGGATACTTGCTTGGTCTGCAGAAGGTTAATTATATATTTATGACGATCCCGTAAGTAATTTATTATTTTATCCCTTTTAGTAAAACACACAGAATTATATTAAGATTTCACAATCAGAAGAAGGTAGAAAAAGGTATGCTTTCCCGTTCAGTAATTGAATCAAAACAGATATGATGAGAAAATGTATGAGAAAAAAAATTGTTTACATTCATAAACTTTTCTCTGCCTACTCTTCTACAAACTTACTAAAGCGTAAAAAAGTTAGATATTTACTTTTTATTTCTCATACAAACATCTTAAATATATAGATATGTATTAAAACATTAAGTCATTTTTGAGAAATTAAAAAAATCCCTTTAAAGAGTACTTTGGAGTGGGGAATTTTATTGAAAATATTGCTACAAAATCCTTGGACACACAGGCGTGCCCGAACCCCTTTCTAAAAATTTATTTTTAATTTCGGGTACTTAAATCGTATATATCCTGTGGAATCTCGATACTGAATAGTTTGCTGCTTCTTATAGGTAAGTACTATAGAAAGTAAGGATGCTTTATAAGGATGTTTGTAAAATGGATGTAAAAATAAACGAAAGTGCGTGGAGAAAGTCATGAAAAAGTAATAAATATGCGGTGGATTTTACTCTCCTAACTTCCTTAAGTTTGTAACATATGGCTGCTCTCTATAGAATATAGTGCCCACGTAAATAAAATACACTAAAAGTCCGCTTCGGGATCGTAAACGTCGCTAAACTGGAAATGAAGTCTGGACAGTAAGTAAAAGAATACGACCACATCACTAGTAGGGAAAATGCGGCTTTTACGATCATTTAAGAGCTGCACAAGGAAAGGTCGTTAAAAGAACAAGGGCTTAGAGAGGACTTAATTCCTAAATCGTAAAGTAAAAGGACAGCAGTTAGTTAATGGAAAACTAAAAAGGCCATTAGGGAACCTAGATTTCTGGACGACAATATTACATGTTTTAGGCCTACACTAAAATGACTGCAACGCCAACCTAACAATTCAGTGTAATTTAATGTATATCATTTGCTTATATTTAAAACTTGGGAGGTGTAGCAAGTGATCACGTTAAGTATTCTGTTCCTCTGGCCTGCACTTTAGATAAGTAGATTACAGTTATTTAATGCAGAGATCTCATTGAGTCTTCCATGCTTATTACGAAAATGTAATTAGTTTATTATTTTTATTCCTCCAGATCAATTCATAAATTCGCAGTTTTAATTTCTGCACGCAAATGGTTGGCTTTATTTTTAAGTTTTAATATTCTTAAGGTTTGTATAGCTTCTATATGTTATTCTTAGGAATCTTTATTTTTCTATTTCAAATTAATCGAGATAAATGTTAGCAGAAATAGTTTCATTTCATTCCGTTGTGGGTACAAGGGGGATACAAGAGACTGAAATGATAGCTCAATTTCAAAAAGCCGGTTGCTTTTGTTACATGTTGGGGTGAAAGTGATTAAATTAGGTCATCCCAACACGCACATGGGGGGCGCAACTCGCTGGCAGCAACAAGACCGAGACTTTGGTCTGTAGATTTAAGGGGAAGGCGTGGGTTTTATATTACACTGAATAATTACATAGCACACATTATCTTCACATACCTTGGATTTATTTACAAATATTTGGCGACTTTACATAATTAACAAAGAAAACGGGATGGAGGGAGATGCCACAGACCGCAGATCACCCACACAGACGACTGGATCCAACGACCACTTCCACTCGAGTGACGCTATCTTGAGCCCACCAAATGTGTCTAGCCGAAGCCAAAGAGAGCTGACGTCATACCACATGGTTTCAAACAGATTCTTCCCTTTGGCGTGATCCTCATCGAAAGGAAAGACCGTTAAGCCGAAATATAACTAAGGATACCCAATAATACTAGTCTGGTAGCAACAATACAACACAACAGTGCGTCTGGTAATGACAGTAAGATTAATAATACGCTACACTATTTTGACGCTTTCAAATTTCATTCTTTCCAAAACCACTGACGGTGGTAGAATTTCAAACAAATCTGATGTGTTACACTCACATGACATCTCCATTCTTGTACAAACTATTTTTACAAACGCTATTTCTCCACCTATTTGATGTTAATCGTGATAAACATTTGCAGAAACTATCTTGTAGGTAGGCTATAAGCAATAGTCAAATATTTTAAGAGCTGGTTGCTATGTGGAGTCTTCCATTCTCTTTTGAAGAAGTTTATATTCTTGAACTGTTGTAGTTTATTGTTGTTCAAGTTTTACTGTTGTTGGAGTTTTGCACCACGCTTTGAGCGTCAATTTGAAGTAGTTATTGTCTTGGAGTTTACTTATTTAATCAGCTCCATGTATGAACGTCAATTTTGAAGTGGATTGTTTATTACGCAATATGCTGCTACGTATGAGCAGCTGACTTGAAGATGTATTTTTGTTGTTACCCTCCAAGTTTAAAATAGTTATTAACTTTGTTATTAAATTGCTTCTAAAGGTAGTATTTATGCTTATGTTTGCCTCGTCTGCTTCTGTATTGTTTTAGAGACACGCATCTCTTAGACAGGGCATGTGCGACAAGAATGTAGGTTTACACAGATTTTAAGTCTAAATTTAATTCTTTTTATTAATTCTTGGCACAAATTAAATAGCACTACACTGATATTAAGAGCTGTGAGATTCCTCTATTTAAAACTTGCACTTTGTTAACGCGTATACTTAATTTTCGTTTCACACGAATACGTAATATTTCTTTAGAGAACACATCTTCCATCCGGTCACTAACAACGTCTGCAGGTAACTGAACATATTTCAACCGTCGAAACCCGTCAAGTCTCTGATTGGCTAATCTTAGTCCAATAGAATACCTGCATTTAATTAAAGCTTTTTCTGGCTGTTGATTGGCTAATTTTAAACTGTCACAAAATTTACATTATGGTTGCCTAATCATGACTAGTAGTATTCAAACTCTCAAACTCATTATTGCTTCAAGGTTACCTCATTGTTACCTCATTGTTAGCAACTTTAAACTTATTATTCTCACAGCTCCTACATTATTAAATTACGTAATACATTCACATAACATTATTGAACATGTTTACAATAATATAAGCATCTGTAATGACTGTTACCTACATTTTTAAAATTTATTACGTAGTTATTCCTTCAAGGCGCGCTGTTATTGAAATTACATATTATATAATTTAATTAAAATTATTCAAGTGTTAAAAATACTGCCTAACTTTGCATTCTAGGACATAAAAAAACGAATAAGTTCACTTTTGGGAAAAAGTATGCATAGTAAAATTAAAACAAATAATAAGGAATATCTCGGAAATGGTTCATTCCATAAAAAATGTATGAAATATATCGTGTTTAAACAAATCTACTTTTTTTAGTAGAAAAATCTTGTCTGTATCTGACGGTTTACCAGTTATGCAAAAGCCATTCAGAACAAAGAAGACTTTTAGAAGACATTCCCACAAAATTCAAGATATACATTTCATTTGTTATAAAATATTTTACATATATGATATTTTAATCTAAATCGTTAGTCATTTTTGAGAAAATCAAAATTTTCGAAAATCTTTGTGTCCTATCTTGGAAAAATACTGAACCTAAATATCATGTTTGGTATTTATCCGACTTTTCGTTTTTGGATTGAGACTATTTACAGACACACAGTCACAAACAGGGATGTTTTACTGATTTTTTTTTATTCAGGGGCCTCAAAATATGTATTTTCGGTGAAATATCCGTATTGAATCTCTGGGTGAAATGCAATACTTTCCCTACATACTACACGTATTAGTGAAAGTAAAAATGACAAAATCAGTGAACAGTTCAAATGAATATCTATATACCAGTCACTACCATCTCGAGCAATACTTTGTCCGACGCTATTTTTCTGTCAGTTTATTGTTTTGAAATCAATTGACCATTCATGGATTCATTACTTAAATCGGCCATGTTTAAAATAACAATACTTATATTAATCTCATAGTTTTAGAATATTCGTGGCTACGTTGAATACATCCACACTGCTAGTATCAAGTAACTACCCGATACTTCATAACTGTTTAAATGTCGAGTAATAAAGTCATTTCCAAAAACTGCCCACATTTACAATATTGTATTAAAACTTAAGAACTTACACAGTCCCTCTATTTCCCTGACCCACTACTCAAATGCTTGAAGGTTTCTAAACCTGCCCTTAATTTTGATTCTCAGGTCAAATCCTCTTCCGTTCTCAGTTGATCAATGTAGTATACCTACACAGAATACATAATTTGTTGGATGCTTAAAAAAGACATTATTTTTAGATGGAACTTTAAGAAATCAAATAATGGAACATTTCGAGCAAAGTGAACTACATATATGGGCCAGCTAAACTTACGTAATGCTTGTATGTTACAAAAAGTATTACGAGGTTAATAATAATTCCAATTAGCAACACATATTTAATAATACTTAACGCATATCTACAAGATAAGCTTGCCTGTAAAAAGAACAATATGCAAATACAGAAGGTTTATCTGTATTCGCATATATATATATATATATATATATATATATATGTGTGTGTGATTTGAATAGTTATCTCAGCTTTGAAAAAGTAGTTCCTCCAGAATAACATCAACTATTCAATATTTCCAAAAACTTTAATTAACCTGGAGGGCTTAGGGGGATTTTCATATTCATAATGACTGATGTAAAATTCCTTTTTGTTGAATATGAAAATATTGCAAACATAGCATATGTTAATGACTTCCCAGAGGGGTAAATACTTTTAAATTGAATGATCATTGCAGGGAGTTACATATCAGCTTCTTGTCACCAAATGTTCCTCTTATTTGGCTGATCTTCATTATCAAAGAGTATTTTTGGTATGATTTTGGCAAAGCTTGCTGCACTTGCATTTTATAATCTGGAAAACATAATAAGCTACCCTTCATAATTCATTAACTTCCACTGTCTTATTTTAAACACTTTTCAAACTATACCACACCAATAACGCTCATGCAACTCTCAAAAGCCACCCCTACTGTATTTTCAACCGCTTGTAAGCACAGTTTAATGCATCTCTTAAAATGTTGTACAGCTTATTTTAGGATCTGGTAAAAATCATAGTTATCTACAGCATCCTTAGTTTACCCAGCCCTTATTTTCAATTATGTGGTACCTCAAAACTTTTAAAAAAGACACTAACACTTTGTTTTGAGCTTCTTATAGAAAATTACACTTTTTTGGTCAATCAGGGCACAAACTTGTGCACTTGAGTTATAGAAGTTGGCGAAATTCATAGGATAAACATTAAAAAAACAATACTAATACTCATATTTACAACCAATTATGTGCAAATGTACAGAACTTAGTCAATCTGAACAAAGCTGAACACATTTACGCTTTAGGTAAGAGTGGAAATTTCTCTGTCTTATGTTACTTCGCTTTAATTATAGAAAATAAATTTAGCTTTATTTATGGACGCTCTTTAACTACTGTTGTCCTTAGCTTTCCATTCAACAGACTGTCCATAAAGTCTGGAATAATAGAAAATAATACATATTCACACTAAAGAATGTGCTCCACATTTCTGCTACCGTTTTCAACACACTTCTTCATATGTTCTGCACAATTTGTTTGAATTGCCCTCAACATACGTGGGTTAGGAGCAATAATTCTTTGACGGAGATATTCCACATCCCGAATTTTTTTCTGCATACAGCTCAGCTTTGACAATCTCCCAAATGGAAAAATCCATAGGGTTCAGGACCGGTGACTTTGGTGCCCATTTCATAGAGCCCCTTCTCCCAATCCAGTGTCCGGAAAACATTTCATCCAGCCAGTACCAAACACAACCTGCATAATGAGGTGGAGCCCCATCTTGCATAAACCACTGTGGATAGCCGATAACACGAACTTCTGGTACCATTTCATCGACCAACATCCTGAGATAGTTTTCTTCAGTGAGTGTTGAGTCAAAGAAGAATTGTCCAACAATTTGTTGCCCCATAAACCACACCTTACCGTCACTTTTGCAGCCTTGCCAGTATGGATTTGCTTGTGGCCAATACCTAGCAATTTTTACTTTCTCTACTACGTATAGTAAGTAGGGGAAGTATTGTATTCCACCCAAAAATTTGATACCGAGATTTCACCGGAAATATATGTTTTGAGACCCCCTTAATCCAAAAAAAGAATTTTTGGAAACATGTCCGTGTGTCTGTCTGTGTGTCTGTGTGTGTTTCTGTCTGTGTGTCTGTGAACAGCATAACTCAGAACCGAATAGTCGGATAAACACCAAACTTGGTATTTAGGTTCAGTATCTTCCAGAGATGCGACATGAAGGTTTTCAAGAAAATCCCCCCACCCCAGATTACCCTTTACATGGAACATCTTTCGAAAATTTAAATTTTCTCAAAAATGCCTCTAATGACTTTGATTAAAATATCATATGTTTAAGATATTTTCATGACAAATATAATGTATACCTTGAATTTTCTGGGAATGTCTCCAAAAGTATTCTTCATTGAGAACGACTTTTGCATAACTGGTAAACCATAAGAGATAGACAAAATTTTACTATTCAAAAATGTAGATTGCATTAAAATATGCAATTTACGTCATACGTTTTTTTTGTTGTGTGAACCATTTTCGAGATATTGCTTGTTATTCCCTTAAATTTTTGAATACTTATTTTCTTAAATGCGAATTCGTTATTCATTTTTTTGTCTTGGATATGAAAAGAGTATTAATCTGTGGCAAAGAGAATGGTGCTGCACATAGCAACCAGCTATTAAGAGCAATGTCTATGCTTAAAGGCTACTGTATTTCTATATTGCCCTTGTAAATATATATTCCCCTTACATCTACAAGAAAATTAGGAATAAGATAGAGTCTGCAAAAGTTTATGCCGATTAACATGAAGTAGATGGAGAATAAGCGTTTGTAAAAATAGTTTGTACAAGAGTAGAGAAAGTCGTGTGAGTATAACACATCAGATTTTTTTTTTGTTCACCTCCACACGTACGTAAAAATTTGCCTCGCCTGAGAACATCACTGTCTCCAGAAACAATGTATTTACTGTTATTTGGCGCAGGAACTATTCACACATCTCAACCTTTGGTCAGGATCGTCTTGCATGATCTGCAACTTGTAAGGATGGAATTTTGAATCTTTTAAAATTTTATGCACCGTGCTCCGGGAACCACCGATTTCTAAGCTCGTGCGTCGGATTGATCATTTGGGGGGCTAGCGTGAAACTTTACAAATACCGCAGTCCTGGTATCATCCGGTTTCACAAACTTTCTTAAGTAATTTTGCAACTGCACCTTGCGTTACTGACTTCTCTGGGTACCTCCTGTTAAACTCGGCCTGCATGTTCTCTGTGACCACCCCTCTCGTCTACAAAGTAGAATTATCTCTACTCGGTGTTCTTTCGATAGTGACATTATGAACCTATGAACAAACAACCAGAAAAAAAGTAAATTTGCTATGATTCAAGGCTTTATGGACACCCTGTATATTGGGCATAAAAACTGGAAATTTTTCTCAGAGGCCTCTTTATTAGGCTTGAGATTCTTTTACGTGCCGTAAATCTAAAGGAACACGTGCAAAGGATTTTTTCGCTCAAAAATCTCGACATCAAATTTTTGGGTGAAATACAGTACTTCGTCTACATACTAGGTACGCGGTAGAGAAAGTAAAAATCTGATGTGACACGTTTACTTGACTTTCACTACCCTCCATCGTTTGTGTATATACAAACATTACTTTAATCCAAAGTAAATGTTACAGCTATACCTGGTCTTAAAATTCCATACTGAAATGGAATCGCGCAAAACAACCGAATGTTGACAGGACTTTAAAAGAACAATTCGAACCATTAATAATGGATATCTCGAAAATGGCGTATGCCACAAAAATGTGATTTGAAATAAACCGTGTGTTTTAAGAAATCTAAATTTCTTGTATAGTCAGCTTTTGTCTATTGCTTAACGCTTAACAGTTTCACAAGTTTTTACAAATTTCCTTCTGAATGAAGAGGACTTCAAAAGCTATCAGTAAATTCAAAATATACATCACGTAAATATGTTTAATATATCTTATATCTTTAAACACCAACTTTGATGGTAATTCAACTTTTGTTCTTGAGATATGCTGTTCACAAACACACACAAACCCACACATTGACGGATACACTACCTTTTTCTAAATATATTTATATTTCTGTATTCAGATGACCTTTCGACGTCGAATTTTTGGTTGTAATACAATAACTCCTCTACGTTGAAGGTACGCGGTAGAGAAAGTAGAAATGCAGCTCAGTGTAATGAAAACTAGCTTATCTACGTTTGAACTAAATGTTTTGCTAACAGAATGCAGTAAACAGGCATGTCTCCTGCTGGGAAGCACTTGGCAACATAATATTACGCTATTATCATTTCAATTTACAGTCCAGTGCACGATAAATGATCAAGACGCTGTCAGGAAGGTGGCGCTGGTGATGATAAAGAAGGAGCTATTCCCTACATATTACCAGGATGATGGATGGAAAAGAGGATATGTTTGCGTATTACGTATCACTTGATTAATATACGAGCTGCTTTAGATGTTCAGTGTACAGCCACCACCCCATAACAGTAGGAAGCGAAGAACCTGAAAACGGAGTTTCATAGAATTCAACTAACAAACTTTCAGGAGCTACAGTGTGTACTTTTTATAGTCTTTGAGTTCATGGTTGTTTTCAATAGATCAAAATAAAAAAACGAGCCAGTATGGTAATGTTAAAAGCTGCCCGTGTTTCTGCTACTTGCAGGTAATCGTGGGCATGCTGAGTTCAAACATTCTATGAGAATACCTCCGTAATATGCACGTAAACTTTTAGAAAATGCGAGAAATTAAATTTGGCTTCACTCTAACAATACACCGTTCTTCTGTTTGGGAAAAGAAAAATATTTAACCGCTTGTGCTAGCATTCAATCACTATTAGATTGACAGCCAAGCAAGCTAAGGACTGCGCTATTACTACGGCTAGCTGCTGTTTGTCTCTCTGATACGAGTGTCACTCTGAAAGTTTTTGAGCAACAATGAGTAGTGGTAAGTCAAAGCAGCTTTTCCTAACTTCAGATTGAAGTTCAAATAGCAACATGTGCAAGTCTGGGCGCGCTCCAACAATGTGCATCGTCAGGACTGCGTGTGTATGTATAGCAAGTGTTGCTACGCCATACGCTAGGATGAATCTCAAGCAATAGTATTTCCGTGCTATGATTTTATATGATTTAAAGACGGTTTAGAGTGGAGGGAATGCCTTGATACACTGCAGTTGGAAATCCTTGCCCTTCGCAGTCCGCTGTTTATCGATGGTATGCAGAGTTTGAAAGAGAAAGGGATTCCCTCGAAGATGAAGACCGAGTAGGACGGCCAGATACAGCAGGAATTGATGAAAATGTGATGAAAGCAGAGCGCATGTTGAGGGAAAAGCATCGTTGCACATACCAAATCAAGAAGCAGTGAAAGCCCTGAAAGAAAAACTTGAAGTCGGGAAGCTCTGCAGTCGTTGGATCCCCCACCAACTCACAATGATCAGAAACAAACATGTGTGCAAAGGTCCCAGGAAATTATTGAAAAAATCAATGGAGGAAGATCCCAAACATATTTAACAATGTTAGAGATGACGAAAGCTGGATTTATCAGTATGATCCAGGAACTAAACGACAATTATAGGCCTGGGTCTTCTAGGAAGAAATTCCCCAACAAAAGCAAAACGAACGAGAGGTGTTGGCAAGAAGATGATCTATTCTTCTCAGCAAGTGGCCACATTGTGCCTCCTGAGGACAAAAGTCTGTTGCTGCCAGATGGTACACTACAAATGTCTGCAACAAGTGTTCAATGAACTGAGAAAAAAGCGTCCTAAGGTTGGTCTGTTTGAAACCTTCTGCACCATGACAATGCATCTACTCACATTGCACAAAACCCCAATTTCTGCAGGAGTTAGGAGTCAAATATTTGTCCCATCCTTTTCCCCAGGATGAAAGAAAAATTCGAGGTCACAATTTGAATCATATGAATCTGCAGTAGCTGATTACGAAGAATGTGTTTGTACTCTCTCCAAAGAAGAATGGCATTCAGCATTTGAAAAATGGTTTGAAAGGATGAGACAGTGTATAGAATGCAGTGGAGAACATTTTGAAAAGATGCAATGATCAGATCAAACTTTTTAATATTTATTGGGTCCGTTCTCAAATCTTTTGGATTGACCCTATGTAGTATGATTCTCCATGTGGAATTGGAAGCATCGATAATACACTGGCTCTTAATGATGGAGTAATCAGAACTCATAGCCAACAATACGGCAATTTTAGCGTTTGTGGAGGAGAAACAATTTGAGAGATAACAGGCAACTGCCTGTACAGGAGTGACACCGCCGTCGCTAGACTAAAGAACTGGTACAAAACCTCAACAACCGCCATCATACACCACAGCCGGAACTGCCTCAGGACAACCAACAAACAAGCTTACCCAGCTACTGCACAGCACCCAGAAGCTCGATGAAGGCCTACGTCCTAATTGAAGAATATGTTTTGTTGTATTGTTATTTGCCCCAAGTATGGAAGCCAATTTGAGAAAATAGTTTCAACCCCACGTATGGAAAGCCAATTTGAAGTAGTTTGTATTGAAGGAGTTGTATATTATTTCAACTGTTGGGAGCCGAACTTGAAGTAGTGCAACAATACGTATAGAACCCGCTTTCCGGTAGCCTTCGCCCCAAATGTACTTTCAGGTGGCCTTGGCCCCAAGTTTAAAAATATTAACTTTGTAATTTGACTGTTTCTTTAAATATTATGTTTATGTATGCCTCGGCTACGTCAGTATTATGGTTAGAGACATGTTTCTCTTTGTAGGGTTGTGGTGCGACAAGAATGTAGGCTTACACAGATTATATTTTTACTTGACTCCTGTTATTATTAATTCTTGACACTTTTTAAATAACACTTCACTGATATAGAGAGCTGTGATATTCTTTTTATTAATTAATTACAATTTTTAACACGTAAACTTATTTTTCGTCTCACACGAATGTATATAATATTTCTTGAGGACACTTTTTGCGTCTAGTTAGTATTACTCGCGCAAAACTTCTGGACTCGTGACCTTGATTGCCAACCCAGCTGCCGAGCCTAGGAATGGTTTATGTTTAGCTTTATCAACGAAAGCGATATAATACCTTTGCTTACTCACAGTGCGTAACACATACAGTCTGCATAGAAAGTGTCTGCATCTGGTTGTAATTTTAAAGAGAGCTGCAGTATCTAAATAGTACTTATTTCATATTTGTTATATTTATAACCATGGCTCCTATGTTTTCAAAGTTAAGTGATAAGGTGTTACATAATCAAAGTAGGGAAATAATTGCAAATGTCCTAGACTTCATGAAGCAAGAAGCAGAGATGAAGGAAGAAAATATATGTTCATCCGATTTCCACAAAAGCCTTAAGAGAATGAAAGAAAGAGTAGTCAAAGCAACTGGTGTTTCACCGAGTTCCGATTCCAGAGTTCTCAAAGACAAGAAAAAAAAAACATGTTGATGAAAGAATACCATTTGACACACCTGGGAAGAAACATAAGGTCCCTAAACGTATTACAGAAATAGACGATTTCGAATGCGTCATTCGGCGCACGATTCACAATTCCTATGTGGACGAAAAAATTGTGCTAACAATAAGCAGATTGCTCATCCAGCTGAAACACAGCAGAAACTTACAAGGTGGTGCTACAAATCTCAGAAAAATTATTAAAGATTTAGGGTTTAAGTGGAAGAAACCGAAATCAAATAGAACTCTAACAGAAAAGCAAAATAAATAAATAAATAAATAAAATATAAAATAATAAAATAAAAAAAATAAAAAGTAAATGTTGCCATGATAGCTTAGTCGGTTAGAGCAACGGCACGGAAAGCCTAAGATCTGTGGTTCAAATCCGGGCTATGGCATTGAATTTTTCATTCTGATTCTACCTTTCCAAATGAGTATAATTTTATATGTACTTATATCAGTGTGTACTTATATCAGCATTAATTTTTAAGGTGGTGCTACAAATTTCAGAAAAATACTATAGTGTATGAAGATGAGTCATACATACACAGCAGTCGTACAGCATCTAAAAGTTGGAGTGACGATAGCGAATTAGGTTGCAGGTTCCTTTGGTAAAGGGCAAATACTTATTATCGTTCATGCTGTTGGAGAGATCGGCTTCGTTCCAAATGCCCTTCTTTTACAAGTTGCAAAAACAACAGGAGATTTTCATCAAGAAATGAATACAGAAAAGTACATGAAGTGAATCAACGCCATGTTGAGACCTAATATGCCTGCTGGGTCTGTTCTGGTCATCGACAATGCTTCACAATGCGTCAACACTCAATTGACAAACCACCTACCTCAAATTCATTGAAAGAAGAAATGAGAGCTTGATTACTTAGACATAATATAGCTTTAGATGAAAGCATGAGTAAAACAAAGCTATATAACTTAATTAAAACCAACAAACAGCTTCAGACGTCATACATACTTGACCAGATAGTAATACAACATCGCCATAATGTACTTAGACTCCCATCGCATCACCCAGATCTAAACCCAATCGAATTAATCTGGGCTGATATCAAAGAATGGGTGGCATGCAGAAATATGAGTTTTAAATTAAAATATGTGTAGCAATTATAACGCCAGCAATTTGCTGCAATTGGAAGGCCAGAATGGGAAAATGTATGTCGACATGTTGAATAAATTAAGAATCATTATTTCGAAAAATACGGAATTGCAGAAAATCAAATAGAAAGAATTCTCATCCAAGATAATGGTGCAGAAAGTAGTGACAGCAGCGATGACGGCAATAATGTGAGTGATTCCGCAGAAGAGGAAGGGTTGTTAGGTGTAGAAGAATTGGAGGCAATGATTGACAGCGTTTTTTATATTAAGCGCTTTTTACAGCGTGGATTTTAATATACTGTATATAACTAAGTTTATCAGCGCAAAGCAGTGCATAACCGTTGTGGATATTTGACGATGACTGTCCCACGCACTCCTGCAGTATGCAGTCCACCGGTCACCACCTGATCTGGTAAGCAACTCGCATCATAGCTCTCATTAAGATTTTCACGTGTCTAGAACTGTTGCGCCGATTATAACACTGTTTGCAGGCAACTGACTTCTGAGTTTGTAAATGGTTCTCCTTTTCAGTTTGTGATTGGCTAATCCTACTCCAATAGAATACCTTCATTTAACTAAAACTTCTTCTGGTTGTTGACTGGCTATTTTATAAACTGTCATAAAAATTACATTATTGTTGCTCCAATAATGACTAGTAGCATTATTAAACATTATTACTCATTATTGCCTCAAGGCTACCTCACTATTACCTCACTGTAGGCAACTTTTTCCTATTTTTCTCACAGCTCCTACATTATTAATGACGTAATATATTCATATAACATTATTACACATGGATACAATAAAACAAACATATACAATGACTGTTACGTGCATTTTTTATATATTGTTACATATATTACTTTAAGGTGGGCTGTTATTGAGTTTAGATTTATATAATTAGACTGAAAATCATTTACGTGTTAAAAATACTGCTTCATTATACGGAACTTCATCGATCTACACGTCTTGATGGCTCCTGCAAATCTACCACGGTACAATCGCCGATGAAAACACTGTACGCAAAGACCTCCTCCAAAGAATTTATGTGCACAGACAGTGGTACGTCAAGTTTATTCAATAAAAATTACGCACTTCCTACCCAATCCTTTCTCACTTTCACGTGTGTGGCATCCAGGGGCCTGGCAAGGTCATGGCTGTCACCCGGACATTCCTAACTCCAACTGCCTGTGCACTGCACTAACTTTCCGCACTAATGGGGGTCCAACAGCGTAACCCCAATACCCCTCCTAACCTCCTCCTTCTACTCCTCTCCTTTACTATCACCTTTCTATTAAGAATTAATATTAAAATAATTGCTGTGAATAAAAGTAAAGTAATAAACCGAATGAAGTTAATTAAAACGGTTAAATTAATGCAGTGAAGTGAATTAAAATTAAATGAGGAGAAATTAAAGTGAAGTACAATGAAAAGTAGTATAACTGTACACATTTTATGACAAGTTATGACTTGTGAATATATATATATAAATTGCACTTTAAACGTTAATTTAGAACGGGAATTTAGATAAGTGCAGGGTACCAGTACTAATAGGTGGTCGCCGGATACCAGCGGCTTAGGGTAATGTAGATTTAGATTAATTGTAATTAGCTAATTACTGGATATCAGTTATTTTGTTGCTGGATACCAGTAATTGTAATTGGGTGTTTAATATTCAATTAATATCTATTAATTTATTCCATTTTGAAATGTTAAATGAAAATAAGTAAAAATTTAAAAATTAAAATAAATTTGAAATGCAAAACTTTGGATTAAAATTTATAAGAATTTTAATTTTATGTTGTCTTATTATTTAAATTGTTTTATTATTATTATTATTTTTATATTAAAGTAACTTTAATATTTTGTAAATTTTAAACAAATTTTTAAATTATTGATTTTATTATAATTTGTATAAATTTTTGCTACTTACTTTTGTTACCTTTACAGGATTTAGATATAGAAATTTAAACAAAAATTTAACATTTAATACACAATTTTAATTTTTTATTTGTTATATTACATTATTTTATAATTTATCTGTACAATTACTACATTTAAAATTGTAAATGTTTTTGAGATTGAATAAATTACAAGGTCTGTTAATATAAGCCCTGGTTTAAGAAATTACATTACATTTTATTTTTATTATTTTTATCACCTTCCTATTTCCGAACTCCTCCAACAAAGTAAATAAATAGATGAAAAATAAAAATAAAATTGTTCACCGGAGAGCCGAGACTTACTGGTCGGTAGTGAAGATCGTGACTTCTAGTGGTATGTGCTTCAGCAAGGTAAAGACTGGGTATAGTCCAAAAGTTAATTGTTGTTTTAACGTAGCAGCATAGGTGATCCTCTGAGGTAAGGAGTCAACACGGCTCAATTTCTAGCTTACAATAAAGTAAATTACAACCATAGTACTTAATTAAAACACATAGTCGCATTATTTAGCAGAAAAAGTTTCAAAGTGCTGCTTTCATTACATTCAAATCTATAGCAAGCTATTTTGATCTAATATTATTTCATTTTTCCTACTACACAACCACAACTTTCCCTTAAATATGTTGTTTTGATAAAAATCGCTAGAGTAAATTATGATAAAATAAAGGATTGTGAACATTTTTCCACAGAAGGTTAGTTTGGGTTAGAGGACCTTGCTGATAATTTCATTTTTGGCACCTTGGAAAATACTAAACTTTAATACTAAGTTTGGTACTTACTTTACATTTCAGTTTTTAATTATGCTGTTAACAGACACATAGAAAAGAATCACAGGACCTCAAAATATGTAGTTTTGATGAAATCCCAATAACGACATCTGGTTGAAATATAATACATCCTCTACCTTTCATGGATAAGCAGCAGAGAAGCTAAGAATGAAATGTGTGGTTACTTTTAGCCAATAATTTTAAATATATTTTGATTGTGATACAAATTTAGAAAATCAGTAGAAATTTCAATTCTTCTTTACACATGCTTCATTCTTCAATCAAGCTTTGTTGAAAAACTTGAATACTTTGTAACTGCAGTATTTATTTTGAAACACCCTATAGCGTAGCTCTGTGGTAGGAACACCGTGTTGTACAGCTAAATTAATACACCTCACAAAAACAAATGGTAGCAAGCGAAATGATTTGTGCGCCACTGTGCGGCACCTTAACCTCCAGCCACTCAGTGTTACCAACCCAGATGATAACCACAGAGGTGAAATGAATAAAAAATGGAACGGTTAACAAACTAAATCACATCCAACAGTTCTTTTTTTCATTGCCTTGGAGAGATAATTAATTTTGCATTGTTACGTAATAAATCCCCTAGACCTGAGGGGAAATAATTATTCCTTTACTTTCCACAATTTCTCTGTGCTTCCATATTGATTTCGGTGGTGGGCGGGGTGAATATGCCTGACCCTGTTCACAAAAACACTTTGCTAGAGGCGTGTGACCGTACTTGACTAATAATCATGGCGCAGGTAATTAAAGAAATAGCTTGATATAAGCGATAATGGTTTATGTTTTCTTAAGCACTGCCAGGTCGTTTGTTATATGCTTTATCGGATTTACTGTTCCCTTCTGCTGCAGCAAAAAGCAGAACTTCCTTCACTTAGATCCATTCAACACTAATGAAACGGCATGTGGAGAACAGTAGTACACCCGCTTACGTTTATGCCATCCCCGCAGCTTTTGGAGGCATTATAGTGGTCTTCACAGTGAGGATGTATAACAAGTAGGAGGTGCGTGTGTCTGTTTGCTTTCTCGCGCACGCAAAGGCGTCATGTTTTACATGCACAGTTCTAGATTATAGATAAATGTGGACCTTTAAGTTGAGACTGTACAATATCTCCAAAACCAAGCATTGTAGAAAGGAATGTCTTTAATTAAAGATGCTTGATATTATGGGGGAAAGTAAATTCCACTAGTCGCATTTGTTGGGAGACGTTATGATTGTCATTTCAGGGTCAATTTAATTATTTTTAAATGGGGCCTTCGTTTTGTATGCATTCTCATTAGAAAATGGTTTATAAAAATCTGTTTATTTTGTGATGAGGAATAAGGAAACAAAACAAAAATATTAGTTCCCAATTACGAAACGTAACTGGACCCTCAAATGGCCATTCACTGCGCTCTTCGTACACAGCCATGTAGAATTGCCCTTTGTAATTTACGTTGTTGTAAGAATAACTACAAGGTGCTTTATACAAATGTTGTTTAGTTCTTTTTTTGAGGAGTAAGAAAACAACATAAAAAATCTGATGTGTTACACTCACATGACTTTCCCTACTGTTGTACAAACTATTTTTACAAACGCTTATTCTCCATATGCTTCATGTTAATCGAGATGTTAATCTTATTGCTAATTTTCTTGTAGGTGCAAGAGGAATTGGTAGGCTTTAAGCGATATTCAAACATTTTAAGAGCTGGTTGCTATGTGGAGTATTCCATTCTGTTTGTATTACCGGGACAAAAAAAATGAATAACGAATTCCCATTTGAGAAAAAAAAATGAGTTTTGGAAAACTTAAGAGAATAACAAGCAATATCTCGAAAATGGTTCACTCAACAAAAAAAAATGTATATGACAAATTGTGTATCTTAACGCCATCTACATTTATGTGTAGTAAAATTTTGTTTATCTCTTATGGTTTATCAGTTATGTAAAAGTCCTTTACAGTGAAGAATACTTTTGGAGACATTCCTAGAAAATTCAAGATATGCATTTTATTTAGCATGAAAGTATCTTAAAGGTATGATATTTTAATCAAAATAGTTAGAGCCATTTTTGAGAAAATTAAAATTTTCTAAAAATGTTCCTTGTAAATGGTAATCTGGGGTGGTGGAATTTCTTGAAAACCTTCGTGTCGCATCTCTGGAAGAAACTAAACCTAAATACCAAGGTTGGTGTTTATCCGATTGTTCGTTTCTGAGTTTTGCCGTTCACAGACAGACACACACACACGGACATGTTTCCAAAAATATTGTTTTATTCAGGAGGCTTCAAAACATGTATTTCCTGTGAAATCTCGGTATCGAATATTTGGGTGGAATGCAATACTTTTGGATAAGAATGAAAATTGGAACCGATTATATATTTAAACATCGTTATTATAAGTGATGGTGAGTGAAGATATTGCATAAAGGCATATATTCATGTGTAAGTAATCTAGAATTGTGCACGTAAAACAGGATGCCACTGCATACGCGTAAAGGTAAACAGCTACACGCACTTAAGTTTTGGTATTTATCCACTGTTCGTTGTTGAGTTATGCCGTTCAAAGACACACACCCTACACGGAACGTTTTAAAAATGTTTTTTTTTTATTCAGTGGACCCAAAACATGCATTTCCGCTGAAATTACGGTATCCAGTGTTTAGTTGGAATACAATTTTTGTTCTAACCAGTAGCTATATGACAAATAAAGTATAAGGCCTCTATAAAAATAGCTTGTGGAAGAGAGATCAATATGAACAATAGTAGGTAGAGAAAGTCATGTGATTACAACAGGTTCAATCCACTTGTGAGTTCATTAGTAACTAAAACTAACCTCGGATATTCGTATTCCGTATGCAACCAAGTTTTGTATGCTTAATTTGGTATATATTTATTGTGGGTTGCTCAAAGAGAGCAGAAGGGTGGTTTTGTTGTAAATACCAAACTAAGGTATAAGGGTTTATAAGATATTTTAATAGATAAAGTTGTGTGAATGTGACACGTCAGGACACTTTTTTTCTGAAAGGAACGATTTTATTTCAGACTTAATAAGAAAAAAAATCCCTGAAGTATACATTCACATGACCTTCTCTCTCCTGTATTGTTTAATAGTGAGTACACAAATTATTGTTTATCAGAAATGTTTTGATGTTTTAAATAGATCTACATTTTTGTGTAGTACGTTTTCGTCTATCGCTTAACGTTTACCAGTTATACGAAATTCCTTCTCAGTGAAAAGGTGTACAAAAAGGTAATAAAAATCGTTAGTCATTTTCTAGAAATTAAAAAAAATCTAAAAGTGTTCCATGTTTGCGGCGGGGGATATTGTTGAAGATCTGCGTATCAAATCTTTAAAATATATTGAACCTAAGTACCAAGTTTCATATTTATCCAACTTTTCGTTTTTTGAGTAATTCTGTTCACACACACACAAACATGTTTCCAAAAAGACTTTATTTGGATTCAGGGCATCTCAAAATATGTGTTTCCGGTGAAATCACGGTATTGGATTTTTGGATGGAATGCAACTTCCTCTACTTACTCTACGTAGTAGAGAAAGTAGTAATTTGGCATAAGTTCGTATATAATAACTGTAATTTGTTTTCTAACATCTGTGACTATGTTTATTTTAGTTATCAAATTAATTATATCAAACTATTCTGCTATAGAATGTTCTGAGCTTGTTATGTTTGATTTTTATTTTGGTATATGAATGAAACTCTCGTGTCAGTATTAGTATGTGATTGTTGTATTTGAATATCTTAAAATGTGAAAATAATTCTAGAAATACCGTGCAAACCTACCTGCAAATCGGATTCAAATAAGTACAAATACCTTGCGAGTGCAATATACCGGTAAAGATCGAAATAAACAAAGAAAAAGGGAGAAATCTGTCAAAAAATTCTTACGTGTTACATTCACATGACTCTCTCTACTCACTATTTTTTATTTTTATAAGGCTTCTACAAACTATGCTTACAAAGCTTACGTTAGGCGAAATAAACCTCTGCAGAAATACTTTCATTATACATTCCCTTGTGGGTACAAGTGGAATGAAGGAAATTGAGTCGGTTTATGTTTAAAAGATACTCACTATGTACTGGCCTTAACACACCTTACTATTTCATGACATCGTGAGGAGCAACTGAATAGAGATAGCACGTTGAATTAGAATGTTAGACAATTCAAGCTAATAGCAATGGATATCTTACAAATGGCAGATGCCACAGAAAATTATTTGAAATGTGTTTTGAGTTTTAAACATTTCTTAATTTTTTGTGTACTACACAGTTGTCTATCTCTTAAGGTTTATCAATTATACAAAATTACACATAACTGCTTTCGAATGAAAGGGATCTTATCGACTGCTTCTATAAAACACAAGATATACATTCATCATGTAAATATCTAAATATATGGTATTATAATCAAAATTATTAAAGCTACTATTTGATAAATTCAAAAATTTCAAAAAAAATTCATAGAAGCGGTAACTTTGGCTCAAGGACTTTCTTTCTAAATTGTGTTACGTGATACCTTAGTGATGTGGCACGTTAAATATTTTTCGTAAACTCACGTCACTAGACACCAAGAGTGGTCGCTACCAACTGATTACCTTATAGGCCTAGAATGTCAAGGACGTGGAATGAGGTGATGCAAGGGAAATGTCTGTTTCCAAATACTGTGCAAAGAAAGCTTAAACTAAATTTACTGCTTTCGTATAACAATCAAAGTTAAATTCTTACAATTGCATAAAAGTGACAAAGATCGTCTTAAATATTGCTTTTTTACAAACATTAATAGCATTAAACCTTAAATATCGAAACAATTGACAAATTTAACAATACATTTGCGTAAAACGCAATTTTACAATAAAACATTAACATCTCGAGTTCTTTAAACGTTATAGAATATTTGATAAATGTGCACAAAAATATTTTACTGTTCCCTCCCTATTCCATGCACCCTGCTAATAGGTTACGAACCTGCTCAAAAATGTATATCAGAAATTACGCCTGTAAAGAAAACATAATCCAGCTTCAAATGTTCTGCATGATCTTCGCTTCACCAAATTTTTACAAAATGAGCTTCTGGAAGTGTACGTATTTACGCCTTGAATCCGAATGTAGAAAATTATCATTTATAAATTATGTTGAAGTTGAATTTAAAATAAGGCCGAAAGAATTGGCGCGGCATACACCATAATTTTCTGCTCGCGCGACTGTGGAAAAAAAAGTCTGTCGAAGACTGGTTATTTTGTCTTCTCTTGACCGTCAGCGTAGCTGTTCAGTTCAAGCCGGGGAGGGGAGGCATTTAGTGACTTCAGTGCGCTTCCTCTGGTAGTGGTCAAACGGTGAACTTCTCCCTGCTTATTCGAATTGAAGCTGTGTAGGAGTACGTCTTTCAAGTCTTAATTCTGGGAGATTATTCTGTCGTGGGGATTGTGCAAAACCACACAACTGTTTTCTAAAATCCAGGGCCATCAAAACATTATTTTAGGTGAAAAGTTTTTGGGTGGAATACAATATCTTCTCTACTTAATATAGGTTAACAGTAAAGAAAGTAGAACCTTAAATCATACGTGTATCCCAAGATTCTGCACATGTTTATGTATTATTTTAATTTGATTATGTTAGAGGGGGGATTTGATATTTCCATCAACAAACCGATCATATGAAGTGTTACGATGGCTCAATGAGCGTGTTATATCGGCCGAGTTCGCTCTTGTTGGTCCTTTTCCATGTATCTGATCCAAATATCGCAGTCATTTTTCTTGATTACCAAGCGACTGTTTCATTCTGAATGCAAATCATTGGCAATTGCACGATGATGTATTGTCTACCAAGTATTTGGCACTAGTCAAAATGCAGCTATTGTTCGACTGTTTACCAGTTATTTGTCTCTGGGTATGTGCATTACATTGGGTTAACCGCGAGAGAATGGATGATTAAGGCCCTCTCATACGTAGCTCGTTGTGCAATGAAATGGTAATATCACACGTCAGGGTTTCTCTGCAATGTTTTTGTGCAGTTCATGAGAGAAATTAATAATGCACTCCATAATGGAGACAAGTACACCGTGTGTATGTAGATTTGCTGTGAATGTGGCCATAAATAAGTGAACGAAAGAGATCACTGCTCGGGTGTGTGTGTTCATCTAGAGTCGTGACATAGCTTCTAGCACAACAAATCTAATAAATGACTCTGCAAGTCAAAAAGTAGGGATAAACATGTTTCAGTTGCAAACAAGCACACCGTATATTTACCAGCTGAAGAATGACAAGGGGTACAGAAGGAAACATTTACACGAATTTATTTATGCATTACCACCCCAGGAATTCGATACACACTATAATAGTATTACAGTTCTAGCTTAATATAGTGTTTTATTTTAGGAACTGTACTGTATTGCTGCTGTTGGGGAGCCAAACTTGATGTAGTTGCAAACCACGTACCGTGCAAAGTTTCTGGTGGCCTTCGCACCAAGTTTACTTTCCGGTGGCCTTTGTCCCACTTTTAAAAAATCAACTTTGTAAATATTATATATATTTATGTTTGTCTCGGCTGTGTCAGTATTAATTTGTAGAAACATGTATTTCTTAACAGAGTGTGATGCGGCTAAAAAAGGTAGATTTACAACAAATTATAATTTTTACTTCACTGCTTTTATTAATCCTTCACACGATTAAATAACACTTCAGTGATATAGAGAGCTGTGAGATTATTTATTAATTGCACTTTTAAACACGCAAACTTTATAATATTCTCTGCGTAATTAATTTTATATGTCTCACACTGAATACGTATTAAACTTCTCGAGGACGCATCTCGCGTCCAGTTAGGAACGCTGTCTACTAGCAACTGACTTCTACCGCCTGAATTTGCAAATTTTATCTATTTCAAGTCTCTGATTGGCTAATCCTACTCCAATAGAATACTTTTATTTAACCTTTAGCCTTTCTAAATGCTGATTGTCTATTTATAAACTGTTTTAAAATATTACATTATTGTTTCCAAGAATTACTAGTAGTATTATTAAACTTTCCAATTCATTATTGCCTCAAGGTTACCTCACTGTTACCTCATTGTTAACAACTTTTGACCTATTTTCTCACAGTTCCAACATTATTAAATTACATAATACATTCACATAACATTATAAACCTCTACATAATAATATAAACGTATACAATGACTGTAATATACATTTTTATATATTGTTACATACAAATATTGCTTTAAGGCGGGCTGTTTGTATTTATAGTGTATAATTAGACTGAAATCATTTAAATGTTAAAAATACTGCCTCATAGTACACGACTACCCACGCCCGGCCGCTACAATAAATGATACAGAATTGTACAAGATTGACTACTGTCTAAGATAAATCTTTAATAGAGAAATACATTTTAATTTAAAAGGTTGGACATTAAAATAATAAGTTTTCACTGTCTATTCAATGCCCACAAAGGCATTGTGTAAGTACTTCCAACATTGATATGAAAGCGCGCACATAGGTCTGGAAAAAATAAAGTCTTAGTGATATGTCCTTTGTTGCTATGTATCCAGTACATATTCCAAGTATGCTAATAGCTTCCAATATTCAATCTTCACACGTGAAGTTGGACATTGTGAGTAACTGAATTCTTTGTGCCTGTTCGCAGCTGCCTTTGCTAGTCCATCAGTTCCTTCATTGCCTAGTAATCCTTCATGGACCTTAACCCATGATAGGATATAATATTATTATAATTTATGCTTTTTCTGATAGCTATGGCTATGGGACGAAGATTGAATTTGTTTATAATAGCGTTAATAACAGACTGAGAGTCGGTATACATATTATACATGCAGTATAATCGTTACTGAAGATCCAGTTTACTGCACGTTTAATAACAAATAATTTAGCTTAGAATACGGAGCATAAAGGAGCCAACTTATATGTATCTGAATGTATTTCATTCTTACTGGAGCATACAGTAAAAGCGCATATTATCAAATCACCTACTGTGTTCCTCTGACGAGATTGTGGTTGTAAGGATTGTGTTGACATCAAAGCTATCTAGCGCTATCTCAGAAAGATTACGGCTCTACTTCCAACATATTAACAAGCCTTAAGAACTTTTAGAAAATACGTTCTTATGTT
The DNA here is from genome assembly GCA_030765065.1 of Deroplatys truncata. Lineage (NCBI taxonomy): Eukaryota > Metazoa > Arthropoda > Insecta > Mantodea > Mantidae > Deroplatys > Deroplatys truncata. The sequence goes on from CM060980.1 coordinate 166,727,791, forward strand.
AGCAATGCTGAATAATATTGAAGATTCATAAGGCGAAGGAATGTACAGAGGCTACCTTGTATTATTTTGTACCTTCTTCCATGCTGAGCATTGTAAATAACTTCATAAATACTAGGAAAAACACACTCCTCCAAGTGAAACACGATGGAATACCTACGTTGCGCAATGCTTTTAATGTAGATATTACACATATTTATGACATCATTGTGGGCTGCCAAGTGGTACTATTTTCCCCTCACTCCTCCAGGGACCAGAACATTGAGGCAGTGTTTTTAACACTAAAATGATTTCAATCTAATTGTATAATATATATAATTTAATAACAGCCCGCCTTAAAGCAATATGTGTATGTAACAATATACAAAGATGTATGTAACAGTCATTATATATGTTTGTATTATTGGAAACATGTGTAATAATTTTATGTGAATATATTACGTAATTTAATATGTAGGAGCTGTGAAAATAATAGGTTAAAAGTTGCTAACAATGAAGTAGCCTTCAGGCAATAATGAACTTGAAAGTTTAACAATACTACTTGTTATTCTTGGAAGCAATAATGTAAATTGTGAGACAATTTAAAATATAGCCAATTAACAACCAGAAAAAGCTTTAGTTAAATGAAGGTATTCCATTGGCTTAGGAATAGCCAATCAGAGACATGAAATACAGAAATGTATAAGTTTAGGCGGTTGAAATCAATTCAGTTGCCTGCAGACAGTGTTTGTAACCGCATGCGAGATCCGTCCTCGAGAGATTTAATACGTATTTTGTGTGAGACAAAAATAGTTTACGTATTAAAAAGTGCAAGTATTTAATTAAAACATCTCACAGCTCTCTCTCTATGTCAGTGAAGTGTTATTTAAATCGTATCAAGCATTAATAAAAGGAGTGAAGTAAAATTGTAATCTGTGTAAGTATACATTCTTAGTCACACCACAACCCTGCTAAGAGAAACGTGTCTCTAACAATAATACTGTCGCAGCGGACGCAAACATAACTATATAGTATTTAAAGAAACAGTCAAATTACAAAGTTAATATTTTTTTAAACTTTGGGCAAAGGCCACTTGAATGTACATTTGGGGCGAAGGCTACCGGAAACTATTTACTATACGTGCGGTTGCAAATACTACAAGTTCGGCTTCCCAACAATTGAAATATAACACAACTTCTTCAATACAAACTACTACAAATTGACTCCCAAGGCGTGTTGCAAATAACAATACACAATAGCTACTTCAAATTGGCTTTCCAAACTGGGGCAGAAACCAACTACTTCAACATCCCGCAAACGTATTCACTCACACGCCTATAGTACATCTGCTGCAATTCGGGAACCATCTGTGCACACTTTCAAACTGTTGTTCGTTACTGACGATGGAAGCTTGTTGAATTTTGGAAAATAATGAGGGTGACGCATGTTTAAGGAGTTTGTACTATTTTCCATTTAAATATCTGCACGTTGATTTAATACTTTAAAGCCTAATAAGTCACTTCATTTTCTTTATCTCGTGTCATGCAAAAAGAATTGAATTTCATAGCTTGAAGATTATTTGTTGCTTCACGTATGAAAAGCCAAAAAACTTGAAGTAGTTTTATTTTAGGAATTGTATTTAGTTCCGTTGTTGGGGAGCCGAACTTGAAGTAGTTGCAACCACGTACGGTAAAAAGTTTCCGGTAGCCTTCGCCCCAACGTTTAGGAATCAACTTTGTATTTTTATGTTTCTTTAAATACTATATATATATATATATATATATATATATATATATATATATATATATTTATTTATATTTGCCTCGGCTGCGTCAGTATTAATTTTGTAGAAATTTTCCTCTAGGAGGATGTGATACGGCTAAAGAATGTAGACTTACACAGATTATAATTTTTACTTCACTCCTTTTATTAATCCTTTTACGCGATTAAATAACACTTCACCGATATAGAGAGCTGTGAGATCATTTATTAATTACTTGCTCTTTTTAAACACGTAAATTTTATAATATCGTCGCCGTAATGAGTTTTTGCCTCACAGTGGATACGTATTAAACTTCTCAAGGACGCATCTCGCGTCCAGTTAGGAGCACTGTCTACTAGCAACTGATTTCTGAATTTGTACAATTTGCTCTATTTCAGTTTCTGATTGGTTAATCCTATTCCAATAGAATACTTTTATTTAACTTAAGCTTTTTCTGGTTGTTGATTGGCTATTTATAAACTGTTTTAAAAAAACATTATTGTTGCTCCAAGAATAACTAGTAGCCTTATTAAACTTTCCAATTCATTATTGCTTCAATGTTACCTCATTTTTAGCAACTTTTGACCTATTATCGCAGCTCCTATACATTCATATAACATTATTATACATGTATATAATAATATAAACATAACACAATGTTACATACATTTGATATGTTATTTATACACATATTTCTTTAAGGCGGGCTGTTATTTAATTTTATATTATATAATTAGAATGAAATTATTTAAGTGTTAAAAATACTGCCTTAAGCTATCATATAGCGACCGACCCCGTTTTAAATGTGCCACTTTGTTTAACCTATAGTATCATCCTTATACCTACAACGAATGTGTAGATATATAATGAAAATTTATTTACATTAACAAGCCGTGGGCAGAAGAACAGGCATTTACTAAAAATATCTGGAATCGTGAGCAGAGTAAATCGTGTGAATGCAACACATTAGATTGTTTTTTCTAACTACCTTGTTTTAATAAAGGCTTAAGTTCTTTCATTGCATATTTCGTTGCATGTATAATGGAGATGCAGAAAGCGATAGACAAATTTTTAAAATGTGTTTCGGTATGTGGTGGCTTTAAAATGCCTTACTCTTTACATGTCATTACGATAAATAAAGGAATAGCAATTTGGCACTTAAAAAGTTCCTTAAAAAATCCAAGACAATAGAATATCTCAGTAATTGTTAATTTTACGGTTAATTTAATGGGAAATCCTATTCTGATATAAATTATATGTTTAACCCACGTGTTAGATTAAATGGAGAGCGCACTGCAGTGGATCCTTGTTGCAAAAGTTGAGCCGTTGTACCATGCGTTCGATTTATAGCCAGGCCACAAATCGCGTATATGTGTAGCTCGCTAGAACTGCAGTGACCTGGACATGCTCCTCTAGCACACTAGTGGTGAACGACCTGCTCAAGGCTAAGTTATATTGTGCCATCTGCCTTCTGTTCAAGCTGTAAAAACTAGTTTTTCATTATGCGTTTCAAAAGTGGAAGTTTATTCAAAATATTTGTGTTGTGTCTGAATTACATTAGATTATTCTTATTGTTTCATTGAAATGTCTACCGAAAAATTTAAGCTTTAACCAAGAACTTTTATGTACGATACATAGTAAAAACCGAAACACTAAATATGTGTGTAGACATTTTCAGGAGAAACTTCCTGATATTCCAATTTCAGCAACATAGAGAGACTGTTATAAAGTATGCTTAATATGTTTAGGAGATGAGATCGCTAAACGCTAAACCTAAAATGCTCTAACAGAGGAAAAAATTGATGAAATTTGTGCATCATTCGAACGTTCTCCAAAGAAATGTCATAACGTGTTTCAAGCAAGTGGGTGTTTCAAAACCCTGTGTTTATGGAGCTGCTAAAACTTTAAAATTTAATCTGTACAGGACAATTATAGTTCATGAACTATATCTTAGGGTCCTAAGGGTACCATTCTAGCCTCCAGTTCACGAGATTTTGGGCGGAAACCCGGAGGAGGACGATGAACTTTTTCGGGCGTAAAAATCCTTATCATGGCTTCCTTCGGAAGGGAAGTGAAGTTGGTGTTCCCGTGTCGCAGATTTACGGCACGTAAAAGAACCTCAAGCCTTATAAATAGTCCTCTGGGCACAATGACCGGTATTTTACGGCCAATATAGAATGGGGTGCTAAGAGCCATGGTAGTTAACGAACATATATAAAAAGAGAGAAAAAACATATCACTTTCAATGCAACTTATTGACGTAGACACGCTACGTCCTCCAACAACTGAAGCAACACCTTTGGCTCATGATTGCTGCTTTTCTTCTCCTAGTTGCTTTTTTTTTTTACTTTGCCACGGCTGCTTGAGCATGAAACTTTAATCACTGGGTTTGCGTGAGTGTGTGTACATAGAAACACGAACACTTTCTTGGAAAACTTTTATTCACCATTAAAATAAGACTTAAGATTTGCCGATCACTTTTAAATTCTTACGATGTTACTGTGTCTTTTCTAAGACCGAAGATTATCAATTACATCTGGTCGTTCGATCCACTTGCAAGTTCGCACCCCAGTCTTCTGAACTCGACGAGAATATTGTTCCGCACTTCAAGAGTGCCCCGGCGAGAGTATCCTCATCAACGCGCGATACAAAGAACTCCTAACTTCCCCTCTCTCCCCTTAAAAATTTTGCACCAAAGTGAGCGTCATGAAGCTTCTAGGGACTTTTACTTCCTGGTCAGTGCATCTGCACCCATTATTTCCAGGAGAAACCGGCTTCAGCGGTTTTACCCTTTAAACCTGGGGCTGGTTCCTAATTAGCTAAGCTGTGCCTGCCTGGTCTTTCTGTCGCTTTTAACAGTAAATAATTTTCCCAATGCTTCCCCTTTTAATACATGCACTGATTTTAAATATTGTATTATTTATTTTATTACACTATCCTTCCCAGATTATTATGATACTTATTGACTTTATAATTTCGGCTTCATTATTAACCGGGTTACTAGTCGTCATAGTGCATTATCACTCATGAGTAAGTAACGCGGAAGTGTTATAATGGGGCATCCCACAGTGTAACAAACTGTGCGTGGAGTACACATGTGCGCGATCCGCGGTCCGGCAATGTAATGAACACGCTTTAACGAACACTATTTAACGGTTGCCATATTTATAGATGGTAAATAATAAACATGTGGTTAGTGCATACCTGGAATGAGATAGCATACTTTAAAAGAAAGTTAAATATAGATACGCATGACGTCGCATAACATACTCGTTCATTGGCTTCTAGACATGACAAAAATGAAATTTTTGTGTGAAAGAACACTGAAGGCATTACACTCGTATTTTTAATGCATCTAATGAATGGGTGGGGTAAAAATGAGATGAATGTTTTATGCTGGTTTATATGTCATTTGGACATGTTAATGAACTAAACTTACATCCAAGCACAAAAAGTAGGATGCGCCCCCCCCTTAGCGCCCCCCTTAAATGAGCAGGAATTTGCGACGGACCTCTTGGCTGCTTCTCGTCTTTCTTCCTGCTGTGGGTGTATTGATGTGTTGCAAGTTCGCACCCAGTCTTCCCTACAACACTTGTGTGTTTGCATATGCTCTTAATTTTGATCTAGAGCATGGTAACGAGAGACGAAATAAAAAGTTTAGGTTCACTTTAACTGTAATTTATTTACAATTTTTCGCAGCTAACCCTGTCATCTATTTCACAATTATGATACTGGGTTATAGAGCCTATATATTAAGCTGTACCTCCAAATCCAAATATGCTCCGCCATCTAAGTGGCGTGAAGTTCACTCCCTGATGATATTGTAGAAAGTCTTGTGAATCTCGGGGCTCCGTCGTACTTATACACCCTGCAAATGACACTACATTACTATTGTGATTGACTGATCACCTTAGCGTCGTATGAGAACATTTGCTCTCATATCCCTCCTTATGACGCGTCTGACCATTCCATTTGTATCCAACCACTCGCTATCCCTTTCAATCTCTGCTGGTAGTGTTCAGCCTATGCCCTGTGCTTGACCACCCCGGGGATGTCTCCGCGTGATGCCGCTTGGCATCGTGTACCTGACTTTCACATTCACGGCTAGCTAGCCTCCATTACATTTCAGATATCAATTATTTACATTTTATGATAGTATTACGGATGTACCATTGTTGCCACCGCAAATTCCAAGAAAGCACTAACCTAATGTTGCTGTCTCTCTGAAAACCATTCGATTGCATCCTGCTTACAAAATCATTGCCTCTCGACTTTTGCATCAAGCAAGTGGGTGCATGTAACACGTTCTGAAAGAAACTGGCATTTATTACTATAACGACATAATAAAATATAGTTTTACTAAATGATGCTTAAGTGAATATCTATATTAACATATAGGTGGTTAGTACCTAACCTCCAAATCGGGAGGTCCCACGTACGATTCCGGCTCGAGGTGGCAAAGTTTCTCTAGTGAGGATTATTCCCTATCCTCCCTAGAGTTTGAATATGTGTGTGTGTGTGAATTTAATGTAATATTCAAAAATAATACAAATCCAAAGGGTAACACCTCTGTAAAGCGAGTGAATATTATTGCCGATGAGCAATTATTCCTAAGGTAAAACACCTCCGATATGCTCAGAGATTTTGAAGACGAGATATAAATCGAGAGAAAAAAATATTATTATTATAAAGTGTAGAAGACGGTTGCTTCGTTTTGCTATTTGCCAAACGTTTTGGGAGGCAATTTGAAGAAAGTTGTTGCTTCACGAATGGAAAGCCAATTTGAGGAACGTTAATTTTATGATGGTGTTGTATTGTAGTTCTTATGTTGGGGAGCCGAACTTGAAGTAGTTGTAACCACACGTATGGTAATAAGTTTCCGGTAGCCTTCGCCCTAATTGTACTTTCCGGTGGCCTTTGCCCCAAATGTTAAAAAAAATAATAACTTTGTAATTTTTACTGTTTCTTTAAGTATTATATATTTATGTTTGACTCGGCTGCGTCAGTATTTATATTTTTTAGAGACATAAATGTCTTAGCAGGGAGTGGTGCCACTGAAGAATGTAGGCTTACGCAGACTATAATTTTACTTCACTCCATTAATTAATGCTTGACACGATTTAAAATAACACTTCACTGATATAGAGAGCTGTGAGATTCTTTTCTTAATTACTTGCACTTTTTAACACGTAAGCTATCTTCGTCTTACACGAATACGTATTAAATTTCTCGAGGACGCATCCCACGTCCGGTTAGGATCACTGTCTACAACCAACACGTCCACTTATGAGGTCTGTCTACAAGCAACTGAACTCTGAATTTGTAAGTTTTTCTATATTTCAGTTTCCGATTGGTTAATCCTAGTCCAATAGAATACCTTCATTTAACTAAAGCTTTTTCTGGTTGTTGATTGGCTATTTATTAAACTGTCTCAAAAATTACATTTTTGCTTCCAAGAATCACCAGTAGCATTTAAACTTTCAAATTCATTATTGACTCAAGGTTACCTAATTGTTACCTCATTGTTAGCAACTTTTATGATGGTGTTGTATTGTAGTTCTTATGTTGGGGAGCCGAACTTGAAGTAGTTGTAACCACACGTATGGTAATAAGTTTCCGGTAGCCTTCGCCCTAATTGTACTTTCCGGTGGCCTTTGCCCCAAATGTTAAAAAAAATAATAACTTTGTAATTTTTACTGTTTCTTTAAATGTTATATATTTATGTTTGACTCGGCTGCGTCAGTATTTATATTTTTTAGAGACATAAATGTCTTAGCAGGGAGTGGTGCCACTGAAGAATGTAGGCTTACGCAGACTATAATTTTACTTCACTCCATTAATTAATGCTTGACACACAGCTCCTACAGCTCACACAGCTTATTCTCACAGCTCCTACATTATTAAATTACGTAATACATTCAGATGACATTATTAAACATGTATACAATAATATAAACATATACAATGACTGTAGTATACACTTTGTATATATTGTTACATACACATATTGCTTTAAGGTGTGCTGTTATTATATTTTTATTATATAATTTAACTATAATCATTTAGGTGTTAAACATGCTGTCTAAAATGAGATAAAACGTGTGAGACTATGTGTATGTAGGATAATCTCAAAAACCGCTCAACCAATTTTGATAATTGTTACATCATTGAAAAGCCCAAATCTTTCTCATGGACATGGTCTGTAAAACAGCTAACTTCAGTTAAAATTTGCTAAATTTTAAAAAAATATTTCCAAATCGCTTGTACCGCAATACAAGAACGTCTTGCAAAGCAGGCTTTGGCTTTTAGTTGAAAATGTTATGGAATAGAAAAAATTTTTTGTTCCTCAGAAGACGCATATAAAATAAACAAATTCTCGCGATGTTTTATTCCAGGCAATATGCAGCATTAACCAGATCTCCACCGAAAAACTTTCAGAGGATGTTCAGAGATACCTTCTGCGTATTTTGGTATAAGGGACCCACGTCTTGACGGATAGTCATAGAGTAAGTTCATTTCGTTTGGTTTCTTTCCCCAATTAGCTTCGTATCTGTATTACACTGAATGTACAACACTGTAAATGTCGACGGTATGCGCTGTGTCTTGTTTATAAACTAATTGTTTCCATTCGCTCACGGTACCTGCCGTGGATAACAGTAATGGCCTCTTTAACTCGTCTTCAAGATTACATTCAGTACTACTCGGTTATGTCTAGTGTTTTGTTCCTCTGGCAGTGTTAGTTGTGCGATAACAGTAATACGCAGTAGTGTGGATAGGTTTACTGTTAGAGTTGGCCGTTATGTATCTCGTGTATGGATTCATTGAATGCAATGAAAGAGTGGCACTACAACGCTATGCTGAGCTGTTCCCGTATGACGGCAATCACATCACAGTACTTTTGCAGTGTACATAGGCACCTATAAGAAACCGGATCCTTTCGTGTTAGAATGGAAGATGTTGGCTGTGCGAGGTATGCCAGAACAACCCGATCTGGAAAGAGAGTGTGTTATGTGGGACTGGTGACAATCTTGTCACTAGTATTCAGCGCGTTGCTCGAGCTCTGAACACAAGCCCACCAACTGTTTTGAGAATCGTACATGAACAACAATTGCACCAGTATCATCCACAGAAGGTGTAGTCAGTTCAGTCAGCGGACTTCCCATTTCGAGTGGAGCTTGCATATTGGTTTCAAACACAATTGTCCTGCTTTGGTGTTACGCAAATCCACACATCCTCACGCACTGATATGCCGACCCCTATGATCAGCAGTTTACTATGAATGTATAGGCTGGTGTTGTCAACGATTTTGTGATTGGGCCTTGCGTTCTTCCTGATACACTGAACGTATTCGTATACAAAACGTACCTTAAACATGTCCTCCCATGGTTCCTAGAAAATGCGTCGCTGAGAATTGGTCAGCTTATGTAGTTTCATCACTTTGCCTTCGATGTTAGGATTTACGCTGAAGTACAGTTTGGATGACAATGGATTGGTCGCGGTGTCCAGTCAGCTCGGTCACCAGACATGATACCGATGGACTTTTTCCTTTGGTGGCATGTGAAGAGGCTAGTTTACGATACTCGCATAGATCTGGTTGCTAGGACTATCGCAGCCGCAGAAGTAGCACGCTAACCTCCTGGAATGCTTGAGCATGTAATACAGTCAGTGGTGCGTCGCTGTTTACTCTGTCGTGTTTAAGGTGGTCGGCATTTTGAACAATACCTTTAACGGAACAGTTCTCCTTTTGTCACGCACTTTGATCATATTGAACATACTGTGATAATAGTGTGCATTTTTGTCTGCAGCATGTTGCATTATTCTGTGTTGTGTGTTGTACGTTCTGGCTATTGCATATTATACAGGCTTCTTCAATGCTGTGAAGGTATTTTCACAGAAACAAGGGTGATTGGGGTAATACACTGACTAAATCCAAATTATATTATTACTCTGTAACGAGCCACCTATACCGTGTGTTCGTTGTACCAAAATATCGGAGGATATCCCTGAAAACACCTGAAAGTTTATCGATGGTCCTGGTTCATCCTATGTATACAGATGGTCACGTTTGGTAACTATGACGCAGCAAAGGAAAATAGAATAAAACTGTATAACGATACGATACACATTCGACACCAAAGTCAACATTTTTAATAAAACTCAAATAAGGACCCTTGTATCCTATAATCGAGATTGTTAGCAGGATAAGTTAAATAGTTGCATGAAGAGAGAAATTTCTGTCCAGGTAACATATGAAATCAGACAACTGACGCTTATCGTAGACTATGCGTATTTCCAAAGAGGTTAACTTGATAGCCTGGGGGAATCTCCATATTCACCAGCCTCTCTGTATATGTTAAGGATCTATGTATTATGTGAAATCTATGTGACTTTTATGCTATTAATTAAGCATGGGACCAAAGAGCGTGCACAAAGTAACTGTTTCAACGCTAAAGCGTACTTATAGACTATGTATCATTTCCGAAATATGGAACATTGTCGAGAGATGTTTAAGTAACTTGGACGTTCCGCCGATGTTTTAATATCCTTTTGCATGAATATCATGGAATTTTTATCCATTATTATGAATAGAGGTGATGTTCAACTTACAATTATAAGGCTTAAGGATGAGAATTCTTCATAAAAGCCTTCTAGATATTGTAGAATAATTTCGTGAAGAATGGGGGAGGTATATATACAGAATGTTCGGGAGCATGTTGCCTTTAAGAGTTGTGGGGGGACTGAATATATCATGTTTTGAATAGGAACTCATGTCCGGAAACGTACCACTTCTGTGCTATAACAATTTAAAGTCGGTTTTTCTGATATGCAATCGGCTAGTCATGACGACCAGCTGATGTCATTTTGCCTCTACCCTGGTTCGAGACCTATGGAGTCAGAGGAAGAAATTTTGACACGAATTGTGGTCGCTGCACAACAGATTGCAGAGATACCAGGAGTGATGGAGGGGCTTTACCAGAACATAATTCGTTAAGTACAATGTGTGCAACAACCTTGTGGTTATCACACAGAACTGGAGTTGTAGCGGATGAGAATGCCAAACACCTTGTGACAAAGAGAATTGTACAGGGTTATTCTAAATTAGTTACCTGATAATAAAGCTAAATTATACATAGTTATCTTACGTGGTTTATTTCCATTACACACATTGACATTAACATTAAATTTTATTTGCAATGTTTACATGTTCAATGTGACTCCCTTTGGTCACTCGGCAGATATCCCACCTGTACGACAGTTCATCCCAGATACGCGTGATCATGTCCGCATCTACCCTAGCTACCGCTACGTTAATTCGTTGATGAAGCTCATCGAAATTGGTCGGGAGTTGGGGGTTGTACACGTTATCTTTAATATAACCCCACAGAATAAAATCCAGCTGTGTTAAATCGGGAGATCGTGGAGGCCAAGCTCTGTTCCCGCCAATTCCAATCCAAGCGTGAGTGGTGTGGGATAGGTACGTAGTGACCTTATGGTGCTAAAGAGGAGGTGCTCCATCTTGTTGAAAAATGAAATGATCTCTCATATCTTCTTGAAGCTGTGGCATCAGGTAGTTTTCTAACATATCTAGATATGTGATGCCAGTCATATTCTTCTCGTAAAAAAGAATGGTCCATACACTTTCACGGAGCTTAGCGCACAAAACGCATTCAGTTTTGGTGAGTCACGTGTATGTTCCAGGCATTCCGTCGGTTTCTGTGTACCCCATATGCTTACATTGTGGCGATTAACTGTACCACTAAGGTGACAATTTGCCTCGGCACTGAACACAATCTTATTAAGAAAACTATCGTCTTCTTACATCCTTTCCGCACAGATCTCGTAACGTTAAAGCTTGTCATTAGCACTCATTGCCTGAACCAGTTGCAACTTGTACCCCTTACACTGCAGTCGTCGTCGTAAAATTCTCCATACCGTGGAATGGTCAGCTTCAAACTTGCTCTAGTTCTAGACTTCTTTGGACTTCGTGCATAAGGTCTTCTCACGGCTTCCACAACGTGGCCTGCTACAGGAGGGCATCCCTGTCCTTTCTCTCGGTGACCCACAAAACCTGTTTCTGCGAATCGATTGTACCATGTTTTGATAGTTTTCACTTGCGGGGGAGTTTTTTGATACTTTGTACGAAAACGTCTTTGTGTGGTAATTTGCGATTTAGTTTCATGACTGTGCGCGCTCCGCATCGTTGTAAGACTTCATAGCGACTGCTTACTAGGCGTCAGGTGCTGCGAGTGCTTCGCATTTTCCCCGCCAGACGAGCGAGCGCATGTAGTGAAGTCTGCCGACCATGTTTAAAACTTGATGATATGACATAAGGTTTAATGAACATCGGAATAAATTTCCGTCAACACTTTCGAAATAACTCATTCATACTTTCACGTAACTAATTTAGAATAACCCTGTATATTGCTCAGTTTAACTGTCAACAGAAGTGTTTGTGAAACATGATTAAACTTGCGTTTTATTCCTTGGTATTGTATTGTTTCCTAATGGATTGTATTGAATCAGAATGGTAACCAGTGAGGAAGACAAAACAAATAGTTAAGTTTAACTGCGTACATTGATTAAATTTTCTGTTTATTTCTTTAATAGTATTACCAAATTAGTTTGAATTGTAAGAAAAGTGATGTACTGTGTCACGTTTAGCTAAAGTACTTAAGGAAGCGTCTCTTCAAACACCTGTTTTGTTGTAGCGGTACGTTTCCGGACGTGGATTCCTATTCAAAATATGATACTTTCAGTTCCCTCCACAAGTCCTGCTGGCTTGTATGGGGAATTTCCGAACACACTGTGTAGTGACTGCCCGTTTCTTTTTTCACTTCTCTGGTTTGATCTAGTCCAATTTTCACGTTGACATCACTCAATTCACAGTCATTTCATTAATGTGAATAGTTAAATTTTCCCTGCCACTTCACCTTCTTCGCGACGTTCCGGCGCAATTAAATACATACCACGCGGCCTCCTTTTTGGTGCATTTCACTTCCTTGTAAGTTGAACACAGGACGTATTTAATCTCTCGCGGAAGCAGCACTCACTATACTAACAGCAGTCGTCACAACCCTCCCTTACAGCCGCCTTGATGTCGCATAGAAGCGCACTCGCTAACTGACTTACTGCGAAGGGTTTTCGCTGCTTGCCCTTGCAGGGCAACCAAAACGGTGTCGTGTTTTCCATCAAATCTAGCGTCCATCCAATCAATGGCTCAAACTGCCGCTTAAACACCGCCCAGTACGAAGTACCGTGAAATTTAGATTGCTTCGCTGTTTCTACTTTAGGCGACCTCTTAATCGTGGGACTCTCTACATCTTCGGCATAGATTTTGGCTTCCAGGTTCACGGCGCAGCACTTATACTGCGGCGTCCATCATTTTCTTGTTTTCCTTCATGAGTTGGTGTAATCGTTTTTCTTGCTGATCTAGACGCTCTTCTACTGCATTTATTTTATGTTCCATGTCAAATTTAATTACTTTATATATTGTAACACCTGAGAGAACACCAGTTGTTAAACACACTTCATTTGTTGCATAGGTGATCAGCGTAGCACAAACTTTACATTACAGACACTTAACACACACTAAAACAGAACACAACTGTACCATCGAATCACAACGGAAATGCTTAGTCACAAATAACAACTGAACTGCAATCGGCACCGTCTACGGTCAGAGTTTTCACCTTCTTAACTACACTTAACTTCGTTACTTGTTAACTAACAGAATTCCACGCACGGGCAAGAGCAGCCCCTAATATAGGTCCCACATACAAACTGGTATGTTCTAGAAAGGGAACCTACTCCAACGGCCAAAATGAATCCTCAGAGCGGGGAAGCGGTGCATAATGGCTTACTGTTCCGCAGGCTGGTCGAGAGTCCTATCCAGGTGCCGGACCTGGAAGTGCTTAACGGTGATCCGTGGATAGCTTCGCGCGCGCGGTCACAATATGTATAACAGTTTCAAAAAAGTTGTATCTATTGAGTAGTGAAATGGTTTGCATCATTTTCCAATACTTCTCATTCATATAGTAAGAGACGAAAGGAATGGTCTGTAAGGTAATAGCCGCAATGTTAAGCTTATAAATTTGTAATGTTGACATACCATTAAAACTATATCAGTCGTACATATTTATCCTTGGTATATGACACCTTCGTTTGCACTGCTCACCTAAACCAGAACGAAGCAAAGAGTGTTGTTACAGAAGCCTTTAGAATACATAAAATAAAAGGAAGTAATGCTGAATTGGGTTGGCTATTAGTGCATTACTTTCAACTAGTGATGAGACGATGCCGCTATTTCTCGATACTTGATGTCGATACTGAATTTTGAGCACGCACACTCATATTTCACTTTATGAAACACTGTAAAAAAGATAGTTTGCTCACTGAATTATGTTCTTATTAGTAGCTTTCTATCTATAAACGCATGTAATCTCATTTTGTGTTAAATGCTAATTCCGAAATTGTTCCTATGTAATCTTCTCCAATAATAGACCATCAAATTTTCCAATTTCCTGTAATTTTTTTCTTGATACTTCCACATATTATATATCCTCTATTGTTAGTCAAGGCTAATAATAATAATAATAATAATAATAATAATAATAATAATAATAATAATAATAATAACTATAACAACAATGTCTTTCCGTTCATTTTTATGTAACTATATGTAATGCTGAAATTTTTCTTTTGATTTTCTACCTATACAAAGAATACTAGCAACTTTATTCTGTAATCTTGAAAATACGTATATATTAATATGAGGGTAATCCAGAAAGTCCCATACGTTTTGAAATAAACAATTAAACAAATGCAAATATCAAAGTTTATTATGTGCATTTGAAAGGTACACTCTCAAGCTATTTTTCTACATAATCGTCATTCAAATTGAGGCATTTATCATACCGTGGCACAAGTTTTTGAACACCCTCTCTTTAGAAATCTGCCGCCTGCGACTTCAACCACTGGTTTACAACGGCATGCATTTCAGCGTCAGTATCAAAGCGTTATGTACCGAGCCATTTCTTCAACGCTGGGAAGAGGTGGTAGTCGCTCTGCACCAAATCCGAGCTGTATGGTGGATGGTCAAACACTTCCCATCCAAAACCATCCAAGAGTGTTCGGGTACAATGGGTCGTGCGTGGGCGTGCATTGTTGTGGAAACAACACCTTGGTGGTAAGTTTTCCCCGACGCTTATTTTGTATGGCACGCTTTAACTTTCTTAATGTTTCACAATACCTCTTTGAGGTTATTGTTGTTCCACGTTCCAGAAACTCCACGAGAAGCACTCTCTTAGAGTCCCAAAACACAGTAGTCATGACCTTTCTTGCTGGCAGCTTTTGCAAACACTATCTTGGTTTCTTGGGAGAATGTGTGTGTCCCCATTCCATCGACTGCTGTTTTGTTTCACAATTGACATGCTTCACCCAAGTCTCGTCCCCAGTTACGTTACGATCGAGTAAAGCGTTGCCATATTTATTGAAATCTTGGAGGAAGGTCAGTGCTGCAGCCAGTCTCTGTTTTTTTTTTGTTTGTTTTTTAGGATTTTCGGAACCCACCTAGCACAAAATTTGTGGTAACTAAGCTTCTCCACCACAATTCGATGCACCAAACTCCGTGAAATTTGGGGAAAATGTTGCGAAAGTTCTGTAATCGTGAAACGTCGATTTTAACGAATTTTGTCATTGATTTGCATTAACAGTTCATCAGTCATAAGGCTAGGCGTACCACTGCGATCCTCGTCGTGAACATTGGTACGGCCATTTTTAAAATCAATGCACCATTGTCTGACAAGGCTTTCACTCATTATTCCCTGCCCGTAAACATCACAATGTTAACGATAAATTGCTATTGGTTTGTTCTTTTTAGCCAACAAAAACCTAATCACAGACCGCACTTCACAAGTGGCGGGATTTTCTATTGCAGCGCACATTTTAACAACTCTTAGAGAGCTCAGTAAGGAAGGCACAGTCTTCAGACTACCACAGCTGGATGCGTACTGAACGTAGGAACGTTCTGACACCAAGATGGCGGCTCTAGCTCTACTTTTCGCCAAAACGTCTGGGACTTTCTGGACTGCCCTGGTATATACTTTTCATGAAACACAAACCACTAAAAATAATAAATACTTCCATTCACTGTATTATTTCAGTCTTAAGTTTTAATTTGTTTCTGCCGGTTTCACAGATTTTAGTCACTGGAGTAGATAAACGTAATAATGGCTGAGACTGTGTCACCAAGTCAGAAATGTGATTTAGTGCGTCAGCTAAATCCACTGCATTCACAACTCAGTTAATGCATCATCTTACACAAGTAACATTGTTTTGCATATTTTCATTTAGATACAAAAGTCTATGGAATGCCACAGAGCACACAGTTAAGGTCTATCAAGATTATAGTCCAGCAACTCTTTGGAGATACGTGCAAGACGATAAATGAAGTCTCGACTCCATTAGTTTCTTATCTAGTACGAGGGGTGCTATTTATATTTTGAGCCTTGGCAACCCTGAATGCTGTAGGTGCCATCTGACGTTTCCAATAGAAAGTCTGACACTTTTGACCGTAATCTACTACAAATATTTTGTCAATAGAGCGTTATTTGTTTTGTTTACACTAACTTTAAAATTCTGTGTCAATAAGAACAATGATTTATTACGTAATTCGACGTGGATTATCAAGAAAAGAGCGCATCGATCAACTAACTTCCACATTTTGCGACGAAGCTCCATCCTTTACCACTGGTCATGTGACAACAGTGCCTTTAGAGGAACGTAAAGCGGTCAATGGCGAATTTGTCGTAAGTCTTCGGCGAAGTAAGGAAAACCAACAAGAACCGTAGGATCGTTCTTTATCAAAACAATGTAAGCACACACACACACACATCTCGTCTAACAACTGAGTATTTGAAGGCTCAAAAAAATCGAATTGATGGGTCATCCACTATACAGTACTGATTTGGCACCCAATGACTTTTTTCTGTTCCCGAATATCAAGGATAAATTTTGTGGACAACGATTTTCGTTGGCAGAAGAAGCCGCTGATGCCTTCAAAAACCATGTTTTGGAGGTGTCTCAAGAAGACTGGAATAAATGCTTTGACAAATGGTTCAAACGGATGCAAAAGTGTATTGATCATACAGGAGAATATTTTGAAGAACAATAAAACAGTTTTCAATGAGAAATTATTTTCTTTTAATTAATAGGCTCAAAACATAAATAGCGCCCCTCGTATAAAGTTAAACGAAACAACTTTCAATAATGCAAAACCTAAACATTTAAAGGTATCGAATGTTTATCTGAAAGTATTCGGCATATTTCAATGCCATCGAGTATCGAGGTATCAACGGTATCGTTATCCAATCCCTATTTTCAACATATTTAATTAATCATTGTTTCTAGGCTAACTTTATGGCATGCTGTGAGAACAGATAGCGCTTTATGTATTTTATTCTCTTATGTATTCGTTACTAGGTAATCAGCCATGAATCAAACGAGCACTGCTGAAGGCGTGGAGGTTGGAAGGCCGAGCAGTGTAAACAATGATTTATCTGCTGTATACTTTTAGCGTTTATGTTCCATCATATGCTTACTATGTAATAAACTAGAGCATTTATGGATTAAAGAAAAAAGCTTGTGTGTCACACTCACACGACGTCTTCTAACTATTATAACTTCACATTAAAGCGTGTTATCGAGACGCAGGAGAGAAAACACTAATAATAATATAATATGATCAAAACCGTAAATAGACAACTAAACGAGAAGACAAAGACCATAATCAAACATAACGACAAATAATGCTGAACAACGATATAAAGGGTATAAAGAGAATCAATTAAAAGAAAAATATGCCCGCTCTGTAAATTCATACTAGGAATGGTTTTCGCTGAAAAGGCAGAAAAACAATTTTTGTTTTTCCTCGAAAGGAAGACAGATGGCACACATACCTGCTCTCGGCGCCGAGAAGTATACCGGCTCGGACGTGAAGTTAACAATGGCCTCAAAGCTTAGCAGGGTCAGAAAGAATACGTGTTTTATCTCCGATCTAAGAATATTCGTGGGAAGATTTTAAACTCAAAATAGGTTATAAAAAGCAGACGTGAAAGTTGTCAAAGTGGGTATAGCCAATAATAAAATCATGAAACAAAAATGATAGCCAATAAAGGATCGCGTATACATCACATGATAAGTGTGAACTTAAAACGGAACGAAACATAAGAAGGATGGCTGAAAATTCTAAGTTTGGCGAAAGGCGTGAAAAAAGAACAAATGTCGAGCACACATTCGGGTAAAAACTAACCACGAAGACGGATGATGAAACAAAAAAAGAAGAAAATTTTAAGGAAATTTGAGGCGTGAAAATGAAGTGTCGAAATTTAGGTAATTCGAGTAGTGACTTCGCGAAAGTTATGACAATAATAACAGTGATTTTGTCGACGAAGGTGGCGGGTCGACCAGATAGGAATCTTCTTAACAAAATAAAGGAATAATAACTCAATCTTAGCCGACAGCATTATTAATATTATCAAGGCAGTATCACCACCCCTGGAAACCAGAACCTCAGCTCTACCAGAACAAGTTCCTAATCCTGCAATCCAACAATCGAACCCGGTA
The DNA here is from genome assembly GCA_030765065.1 of Deroplatys truncata. Classification (NCBI taxonomy): domain Eukaryota; kingdom Metazoa; phylum Arthropoda; class Insecta; order Mantodea; family Mantidae; genus Deroplatys; species Deroplatys truncata. The sequence goes on from CM060980.1 coordinate 166,746,152, forward strand.
CTCCCAGTCTCCTCGAAGTAGCAGCAAGAAACAACATAGATGCGGCAAAGGTCAGCGTCAACATAATCCCTTATATATTCTGATATTCACAAGGTCTATTCACGTTGAAGAAGTTTTTTTGTTATTACGTTATGTTTAGCACCATGATTTGGGAGCCAATTTGAAGTACAATTTGAAGAAGTTCTGTTGCGGCTACGTATGGAAAGCCAATTTGAATATTATGTATTACCTCGAGTGTTGGGGAGCCGAACTAAAAATAGTTGCAACCGCACGTATGGTAAAAAGTTTTTTGTAGCCTTCGCCCCAAATGTACCTTCCGGGGGCCTTTGCCCCGAGTTTAAAACACATTAACGTTGTAGTTTGACTGTTTCTTTAAATATCATAGTTTATGTTTGCCTCGGCTGCGCCAGTATTATTGTTAGAGACATGGATTTCTTTGCAAGGCGTAGTGCGGCTAAGAATGTAGACTTACACAGATTATAACTTTTACTTCACTACATTTTTAATCCTTGACACAATTTAAATAACACTTCACTTACAGAGAGCTGTGAGATTCTCTTATTAATTACTTACACTTTTTAACGCGTAGACTATTTTCGTCTCACACGAATACGTATTAAATTTCTCGAGGACACATCTCGCGTCCGGTTAGGAAAGCTGTCTACAAACAACGCGTCCAGTTATGAGCCCTGTCTACAAGCAACTGGCTTGATTTCCGCTGCTTAAGTTTGTAAATTTTGCTATATTTCAATTTATGATTGGCTATTCCTAATCCAATAGAATACCTTCATTTAACTAAAGCTTTCTCTGGTTGTTGATTGGCTATTTTTATAAACTGTCACTAAAATTACGTTATTGTTACTCCAAGAATGACTAGTAGCATTATTACACTTTCTTACTCATTATTGCCTTAAGGTTACCTCATTGTTAGCTACTTTTAACCTATTATTCTCACAGCTCCTATATTATTAAATTACATAATACATTCAGATAACATTATTGAACATGTATACAATAATATAAACATATAAAATGACTGTAATATACACTTTTTATATATTGTTACATACACATATTGCTTTAAGTTGGGCTGTTATTAAATTTAAATATTATATAATTAGACTGAAATTATTAAGTGCTAAAAATACTGCCTCAACGTTACGCTACTCAAGATAAAGTTTCAGCTAGAAATAGTCTTAAATTAAGCAATAAAGACTTTTTGACATGTTCAAGACGCCCAGCTGAGTGTGGGCAGAGTTTATACATTATAGAACTGAGGGAGACACTTTGCGCACTGCGACCTACTAACCCCATCGCGACTAGATATAGGGATGAAGGGAAGGAGCCACAGGAGGCTAAGGCCGCGAAGATGCGCAGAAGGCCCTAGCAATTCCAAGCTCGAAAATCCATCCCACTGCTTGAGCTGCCTAGAGGGGCTAGAACGAACCGTTCACCAAACAGCATCGCCCTACACCACGAAAACTAGAAGCACATCTGAAAGATGTGAATAAAGCAAAATGAAAGGAAAATTATGAGAAGGAAACCATGGTAGATGCGAAACCATCTCGGTCAGTGTGGGTGTAACGTGTCTGCTTTGCATTCTTCAGGAGGTGCCGTGTTAGAATCTCGGATAGGTTGACCTGCCTATTTATTTCCTGAATTCCTCCCTCCGACGAATATTGGATAACGCAAGCTCTCTGAAGAACACCGTCAGATAAACAAAAATTACAAGACTCAAGTGTGATATATCATAGGTCAGTTCTTAATTACTAATGCATATCCACGCGGAAAAATACATTGCTTTTTACACTCTCTTCCACGTACATAGCAGACAGAGAAGGTATTGGCTACCACTCAAAAAGCCCATGGTGATATTTTACCGGAAATATATATTTTTAGGTCCCCGATTACAAAAACAAATTCTAATGTGTTACACTCACATGACTTCCTCTACTCTTGTACAAACTATTTTTACAAATGCTTATTCCCCGTATGCTTCATGTTAAACGAGATGTTAACCTTATTGCTAATTTTCTTGTAGATGCAAGGGGAATATGGTAGTATTTAAGCGATAGTCAAATCTTTTAAGAGCTGGTTGGTATGTAGAGTATTCCTTTCTCTTTGCATGCCTAGGACATAAAAAAATCTGATGTGTTACACTCACATAACTTTCTCTACTCTTGTACAACCTAATTTTACAAACGCCTATTCTCCATATGCTTCATGTTAATCGAGATATCGAGATGTCAATCTTATTGGTAATTTTCTTGTAGATGCAAGGAAAATATGGTAGCTTTTAAGCGATAGTCAAATGTTTTAACGCTGGTTGCTATGTGACGCATTCCATTCTCTTTGCATGTCCAGGACATAAAAAAAAATATGATGTGTTACACTCACATGACTTTCTCTACTCTTGTACAATCTATTTTTACAAACGCCTATTCTCCATATGCTTCATGTTAATCGAGATATCGGGATGTCAATCTTATTGGTAATTTTCTTGTAGATGCAAAGGGAATATGGTAGCTTTTAAGCGATAGTCAAATATTTTAACGCTGGTTGCTATGTGGCGCATTTCATTCTCTTTGCATGTCCAGGACAAAAAAAAAATGAATAACGAAAATAACAAGCAATATCTCGAAAACGGTTCACTCAACAAAAGAAATGTATATGACATAAGTTGGGTATTTTAACGCGATCTACATTTTTTGTGTAGTAAAATTCTGTCTATCTCTTACGGTTTACCAGTTATACAAAAGTCGTTCACAATGAAGAATACTTTTGGAGACATTCCCAGAAAATTCGAGATATACATTTCATTTCTCATCACATTATCTTAAGCATATGATATTTTCATCAAAATCGTTAGAGCCATTTTTGAGAAAATTAAAATTTTCGAAAAATATTCCATGTAAAGGGTAGTCTGGGGTGGGGGGATTTTCTTGAAAACCTTCGTGTCGCATCTCTGGAAGATACTGAACCTAAATACCAAGTTTGGTGTTTATCCGACTGTTCGTTTTTGAGTTATGCTGTTCACAGACACACACACACACAGACACACACACACACACACACACACAGACACACACACGGACATGTTTCCAAAAATGCTTTTTTTGGATTCAGGAGGTCTCAAAACATGTATTTCCGGTGAAATCTCGGTATCGAATTTTTGGGTGGAATGCAATACTTCCCCTACTTACTATACGTAGTAGAGAAAGTAAAAATCTGATGTGTTACACTCACATGACTTTCTCTACTCTTGTACAAACTATTTTTACAAACGCTTATTCTCCATATGCTTCATGTTAATCGAGATATCGAGATGTCAATCTTATCGCTAATTTTCTTGTAGATGCAAGGGGAATATCGTAGGTTTTAAGCGATAGTCAAATTTTTAAGCGCTGGTTGCTATGTGGTGCATTACATTCTCTTTGCATGTCCAGAACATAAAAAAAATCTGATGTGTTACACTCACATGACTTTCTCTACTCTTGTACAAACTATGTTTACAAACGCTTATTCTCCATATGCTTTATGTTAATCGAGATATCGAGATGTCAATCTTATTGGTAATTTTCTTGTAGAAGCAAGGCGAATATGGTAGCTTTTAAGCGATAGTCAAATATTTTAACGCTGGTTGCTATGTGGCGCATTCCATTCTCTTTGCATGTCCAGGACATAAAAAAATGAATAACGAATTTGAGAAAAAGTATAAGTATTGGAAAATTTAAGGAAATAACAAGAAATATCTCGAAAACGGTTCACTCAACAAAAGAGATGTATATGACATAAGTTGTGTATTTTACCGCGATCTACATTTTTTGTGTAGTAACATTTTGTCTATCTCTTATGGTTTACCAGTTATGCAAAAGTCGTTCACAATGAAGAATACTTTTGGAGACATTCCCAGAAAATTCGAGATATACATTTCATTTCTCATGACATTATCTTAAACATATGATATTTTAATCAAAATCGTTAGAGCCATTTTTGAGAAAATTAAAATTTTCGAAAAATGTTCCATGTAAAGGGTAGTCTGGGGTGGGGGGATTTTCTTGAAAACCTTCGTGTCACATCTCTGGAAGATACTGAACCTAAATACCAAGTTTGGTGTTTATCCGACTGTTCGTTTTTGAGTTATGCTGTTCACAGACACACACACACACACACAGACACACAGACACACACACACACACACACAGACACACACACGGACATGTTTCCAAAAATACTTTTTTTGGATTCAGGAGGTCTCAAAACATGTATTTCCGGCGAAATCTCGGTATCGAATTTTTGGGTGGAATGCAATACTTCCCCTACTTACTACACGTAGTAGAGAAAGTAAAAATCTGATGTGTTACACTCACATGACTTTCTCTACTCTTGTACAATCTATTTTTACAAACGCCTATTCTCCATATGCTTCATATTAATCGAGATATCGTGATGTCAATCTTATTTGTAATTTCCTTGTAGATGCAAGGGGAATATGGTAGCTTTTAAGCGATAGTCAAATATTTTATCGCTGGTTGCTATGTGGCGCATTCCATTCTCTTTGCATGTCCAGGACATAAAACAATGAATAACGAATTTGAGAAAAGTATAAGTATTGGAAAATTTAAGGAAATAACAAGCAATATCTCGAAAACGGTTCACTCAACAAAAAAAATGTGTATGATATAAGTTGTGTATTTTAACGCGATCTACATTTTTTGTGTAGTAATATTTTGTCTATCTCTTATGGTTTACCAGTTATGCAAAAGTCGTTCATAATGAAGAATACTTTTGGAGACATTCCCAGAAATTTCGAGATATACATTTCATTTCTCATGACATTATCTTAAACATATGATATTTTAATCAAAATCGTTAGAGCCATTTTTGAGAAAATTAAAATTTTCGAAAAATGTTCCATGTAAAGGGTAGTCTGGGGTGGGGGGATTTTCTTGAAAATCTTCGTGTCGCATCTCTGGAAGATACTGAACGTAAATACCAAGTTTGGTGTTTATCCGACTGTTAGTTTTTGAGTTATGCTGTTCACAGACACACAGACACACACACAGACACACACACACACAGACACACACACACACACAGACACACACACGGACATGTTTCCAAAAATGCTTTTTTTGGATTCAGGAGGTCTCAAAACATGTATTTCCGGTGAAATCTCGGTATCGAATTTTTGGGTGGAATGCAATACTTCCCCTACTTACTATACGTAGTAGAGAAAGTAAAAATGAATAACTAATTTGAGAAAAAGTATAAGTATTGGAAAATTTAAGGGAATAACAAGCAATATCTCGTAAACGGTTCGCTCAACAAAAGAAATGTATATGGCATAAATTGTGTATTTTAACGCGATCTACATTTTTTGTGTAGTAAAATTTTGTCTATCTCTTATGGTTTACCAGTTATGCAAAAGTCGTTCATATTGAACAATACTTTTGGAGACATTCCCAGAAATTTCGAGATATACATTTCATTTCTCATGACATTATCTTAAACATATGATATTTTCATCAAAATCGTTAGAGCCATTTTTGAAAAAATTAGAATTTTCGAAAAATGTTCCATGTAAAGGGTAGTCTGGGGTGGGGGGATTTTCTTGAAAATCTTCGTGTCGCATCTCTGGAAGATACTGAACGTAAATACCAAGTTTGGTGTTTATCCGACTGTTCGTTTTTGAGTTATGCTGTTCACAGACACACACACACACAGACACACACACAGACACACACACAGACACACACACAGACACACACACGGACATGTTTCCAAAAATGCTTTTTTTGGATTCAGGAGGTCTCAAAACATGTATTTCCGGTGAAATCTCGGTATCGAATTTTTGGGTGGAATGCAATACTTCCCCTACTTACTATACGTAGTAGAGAAAGTAAAAATGAATAACGCATTTGAGAAAAAGTATAAGTATTGGAAAATTTAAGGAAATAACAAGCAATATCTCGAAAACGGTTCACTCAACAAAAGAAATGTATATGACATAAGTTGTGTATTTTAACGCGATCTACATTTTTTATGTAGTAAAAGTTTGTCTATCTCTTATGGTTTACCAGTTACGCAAAAGTCGTTCACAATGAAGAATACTTTTGGAGACATTCCCAGAAAATTCGAGATATACATTTCATTTCTCATGACATTACCCTAAACATATGATATTTTCATCAAAATCGTTAGAGCCATTTTTGAGAAAATTAAAATTTTCGAAAAATCTTCCATGTAAAGGGTAGTCTGGGTAGGGGGGATTTTCTTGAAAACCTTCGTGTCGCATCTCTGGAAGATATTGAACCTAAATACCAGGTTTGGTGCTTATCCGATTGTTCGTTTTTGAGTTATGCTGTTCACAGACACACACACAGACACACACACACACACAGACACACACAGACACACACAGACACACACACACACAGACACACACACTGACATGTTTCCAAAAATGCTTTTTTTGGATTCAGGAGGTCTCAAAACGTGTATTTCCGGTGAAATCTCGGTATCGAATTTTTGGGTGGAATGCAATACTTCCCCTACTTACTATACGTAGTAGAGAAAGTAAAAACGAATAACGAATTCCCATTTGAGAAAAAGTATTGGAAAGTTTAAGGGAATAACAATCAATATCTCGAAAATGGTTCACTCAACAAAAAAATGTATATAACATAAGTTGTGTATTTTAACGCGATCTACAGTTTTTGTGCAGCAAAATTTTGTCTGTCTCTTATGGTTTACCAGTTATGGTAAAGAGAAAGTAAGAAAAAACATTTTTATACAAAGCTCCTTGTACAGCATAACTCAAAAACGAAAGGTCTGATAAGTACCAAAGTATCTTCCAATTTAACTAAAATACAATACATTAAATAAATTTATATCTTGAATTTTTAGGAATACCCGGTGGAATCCTCCTTATTCGGAAGGAATTTTGTATAACCTTGTATAACTGCTAAACGTTAAGCCATAGACGAAAATGTACTGCATAAAACTTGTACATTCACAACACTATTTAATTTTTTGTGGTATAAGCCATGTCTGATATATCTGTTATTAATTATTAAGTTCATTACTTGGTTATTCTCTTGCTCGGTCAACATTCAGTTGTTTATCGCGGTTGCACGGAAACAGTACGGAATTTTAAGACAGTATATGGTGTCCACTTCTTAAACATTTGACTATCGCTGTTCCCTTTGTATCTATAACGAAATGTGTAATGCAGCTATTTCCGGAAAGGTTTATTTGAATTAAAATGAAGTATATGTTATGTGGTAGTAATTTGTATCACAATAATTTAAATTCCAGAGTGATTGTAGTGTAAATAAGCATTATTGTATGATATTGATTTGAGATGTTTGTTAATTATAAGCATTGTTAGGAAATAAGTTTACACGGCCTCACTGAACCTGACAATAGGAGCGGATATCAATGAGCGAGGGGGTGAGTTGAATATTAATTAGAAGAGACAAACAAATGATGTCAGATTGGCGCGCTTTTCTTAGAAATAGCGGGAATATTTTCCCTAGAGCATATGTTTTCGAAATGTTTTGATTGGATATAAAAATAGACGCTAATGTTGGCGCGTTTTATTAACCAATAGCAGCTCAGTTATAATCTTTAGGCATATCGGGGAGTGGGAGTATAAAAAGCTAAAGTCAGAGGCAGATTTCGTCAGTCCAACAGAAGCATTCACGCGTTATACGTCGCATAGTTAGTTCATCAGAATCGTTCGCGGGTTACACGTCGCGTAGTTCAACGGAAGCATACATAAAGTACACATCGCAATTCTACAGAATCTCTCGCGTCTTAAAGTTTGTTATAAATGTGAAACGCGAATTAATAATGTGCAGTAAATAAGTGATTATAGTGATATTAGAAAATATAACAGTTTCAGTTTGGCGTGTATCACGAATCAATATGTGAACTTAATTGTGACGGTAATAAAAGTGTAAAAACAAATTATTTTATCAGTGTTATCTTTGAGTAACAAATCCTTTCCGTTTACACACCTGTTCAAGAGATGTGCTCGACCGAGAAATAATAGCTAGCCGGAGCACAATGAACCCAAAATGAAAAATAATAAAACAATAACAGTCGCTCAGCAATAGATAACACGAAGTGACCGCGACAAATTGGCTTCCATACGTGGTGCATATAAACATGAAGCATCTTCCAACTACCTAAAAATATTCCACTTCAATAAAAACAAGTTTTAGTAAGAATAGTTTGTAATACCCACTAATAAACTATAGAGGGTAGAGAAGGCCATGTGAATATATAGATCCGATTTTTAAAAATTATTTGTGAATGACGATTACAGATAACTTGAGAAGATGTAACATAGAACATTTCGGACATGTCTAATGCTATATTACAAGGCATTTCATATAAGCTCCGTATTTTAATGCTCTGAATGTTTTTCGATTTGTAAACTTTCGCTTATCTCTTATAGTTTACCAGTAACGTGAAATTATATAAAGCGCATTAAGAATGAAGCAAAATTCATAAACTATTCACAGAAAATTCAATACTACATAAATTGTATTATTTGTGCAAATACTTTAAATGTGTGTTATATTTATAAACGGCTTCAGATACAATATTGAAAAAACAAAAGAAACATTTACGTATAAAAAATCTGATGTGTTACACTCGCATGGCCTTCTCTACTCTTGTACAAACTATTTTTACAAACGCTTAATCTCCATATCCTTCATGTTAATCGCGATATCTAGATGTTAATCTTATTGCTAATTTTCTTTTACATGCAAGAGGATATGGTAGATTTTCAGCCATAGTCAAATATATTAAGAGCTGGATGCTATGTGAGTATTCCATTCTCTTTGCATTACCAGGACAAAAAAACTGAATAACCAATTTCCATTTGAGAAAAAGTATTAAGTATAGGAGAATTTAAGGGAATAACAAGTAATATCTCGAAAATAGTTCGCTCAACAACAAAAAAAAATCTGATGTGTTACACTCACATGACTTTCTCTACTCTTGTACAATCTGATTTTACAAACGCTTATTCTCCATATGCTTCATGTTAATCGAGATATCGAGATGTCAATCTTATTGGTAATTTTCTTGTAGATGCAAGGGAAATATGGTAGCTTTTAAGCGTTAGTCAAATATTTTAACGCTGGTTGCTATGTGGCGCATTCCATTCTCTTTGCATGTCCAGGACATAAAAAAATTGAATAACGAATTTGAGAAAAAGTATAAGTATTGGAAAATTTAAGGAAATAACAAGCAATATCTCGAAAACGGTTCACTCTACAAAAGAAATGTATATGACATACGTTGTGTATTTTAACGCGATCTACATTTTTTGTGTAGTAACATTTTGTCTATCTCTTATGGTTTACCAGTTATGCAAAAGTCGTTCACAGTGAACAATACTTTTGGAGACATTCCCAGAAAATTCGAGATATACATTTCATTTTTCATGATATTGTCTTAAACATACGATATTTTCATCAAACTCGTTAGAGCCATTTTTGAGAAAATTAAAATTTTCGAAAAATCTTCCATGTAAAGGGTAGTCTGGGGTGGGGGGATTTTCTTGGAAACCTTCGTGTCGCATCTCTGGAAGATACTGAACCTAAATACCAAGTTTGGTGTTTATCCGACTGTTAGTTTTTGAGTTATGCTGTTCACAGACACACACACACACACACACACACAGACACACACACACACAGACACACACACACACACACACAGACACACACACGGACTTGTTTCCAAAAATGCTTTTTTTGGATTCAGTGGGTCTCAAAACATATATTTCCGGTGAAATCTCGGTATCGAATTTTTGGGTGGAATGCAATACTTCCCCTACTTACTATACGTAGTAGAGAAAGTAATATACATGACATAATTTGTGTACTTTAACGCCATCTACATTTTTTGTGTAGTAAAATTTTATCTATCTCTTATGGTTTACCAGTTATGCAAATGTCGTTCACAATGAAGAATACTTTTGGAGACAGTCCCAGAAAATTCGAGATATAGATTTCATTTGTCATGAAAATATCTTGAACATATGATATTTTAATCAAAATCGTTAGAGCCATTTTGAGGAAATTAAAATTTTCGTAAAACCTTCCACGTAAAGAGTAATCTGGGGTGGGGGGTTTTCTTGAAAACCTTCGTGTCGTATCTTTGTAAGATACGGAACCTAAATACCTAGATTGGTGTTTATCCGACTGTTCGTTTCTGAGTTATGCTGTTCACAGACAGATACACACGGACATGCTTCCAAAAATGTTTTTTTTTAATTCAGGGTGTCTCAAAACATATATTTCCGGTGAAATCTCGGTATCGAATACAGTAATTTCCCTACTTGCTATACATAGTAGAAAAAGTAAAAGTAGATTTGAATGAAACCTTATGGTGTCGCATTCTTGGAAGATACTGGTTTTAAATGCAAAGTTTCCCTTTTATCCGACTATTCGTTTTTATAATACACTGTTTACAGGCAATTTTTTTCGGGATTTGTTATACATTTCTTTATTTACAGTTAAGTAATGATACGGAACTTTTTAGTGTAATAAATATTTTCTCTACCTATCATAGGTAGATTGTGGAGAAAGACGAAAAAATCTTGTTATACATTTACATGACTTTCTCTACTGTCTATCTTTTATTAGTGTGTATACACAATTTATTCTTACTCAAGCTTATTTTTCGATCTACTACACTTTAATCCAAAGAAATATTTGCAGAAATAGTTACGCTACACATTTCGTTATGAATACAAATTTAACAGTGACAGTCAAATGTTTATGAACTGGACACTATATGCTTGTCTTAAAAATTCCGTACTGATTCCGTTCAATCCCGAGATATAACCTAATTTAAAGTTCTTAAATAGAACGACCAAGAAATGAACAATTCCACTTTTAATAACGATATCTCAGAAACGGCTTATGGCACAAAAACTGATTTGAAATAAACTGGTGTTACAAAGGGATTTAAATTTTGTGTATAGTACGTTTTCGTCTATCCCTTAAATTTTACCAGTTATACAAGATTATACAAAATTCCTCCCGAATGAAATGGACTTCACATGTTATTCTCCGAAAATTCAAGACATATATTTTATTTGTTATATAAGTATCTTTAATATATGGTATTGTAATAAAATTCGTTAATCGCTTTTTAGAAAATATAAACATTTAGAAAAATATTCTATGTAAAGCGGAGTATAGGATGAGGGGATTTTGTTTAAAATCTTCATGTCATATCTTTGGAAGATACTGAACCCAAATACTAACGTTAATATTTATCAGACTTTTCGTTTTTAAGTTATGCTGTTCAAACATACATGCACACACAGATACACAAGACCTTTTTCTAAAAATTCTCTTTTCTTTTAACTCAGGGAGCCTGAAAACATGTTTTTCCGGTGAATTTTAGGTATCTGCCTACTATGTACGTGATAAAGTAAAAATCAGTAATCAAGATAACAATGCGATAGCAAAAGATTATTTCTGTTATATCTTTTACTGCCTGTTTATCTTAGGATAGAATGGCTGAAATAGTTCACCTCGTTTCTATAGTTACAAAAGCAGAGTTTGTAACGCAGAGTAAGAAAATGGAGTTAAACTGGTAGAACTTGTTCTATAAACAGCTGAAAATGGGATGTTTTCTGCTCAAGTATTACTAAAAGGTTACGACAGTTGCAGCTTTACGATTGGCACCGTGTGAATGCGCCTTAAACTGCTCGGCCGTGTTACACACATCAAGAACCATGAATAGTTTAAAGCTGACCCAACACAGAGCGGCTCGCCGGATGGCTCATTTTGTTAGAGTATACCCAAACTCCGTATATGGGTCTTTAGGGTACCGTTCGGCCTAGCTACCTAAAGGGGTTATGACCCATCGTGAGGTCCTGCAAGAGCCTAGGGAGGGACAACTGCAACGAATTTCGGAAATATTACATTACCGTTTTCCAACATAGGTTTTGAATTTACTGCTTAAAGGCATAACCCGCAGCTATGCTAGCGTTATCCGGTAATCTGCTTAGGCTGTTTCTCTCAGACTTTATCTTCACTTCCTCTGTTTCATAAACGAAAATTACAACCATTTGTCGAGAGAGCAGAAAAACTAAAAAAAAATAATCCGTGTTAAATTCACATCTACCCTCTATCACCTATTACTGGGTATATAAATTATTCTTACGACAGTTTATTTTCCTATCTAAACTTTTCTGGAAACAGCTGTATTACACATTTCATTATAGATACAAAGAGAACAGCGATAATAATCAAACGTTTCAGAACTGTACCCTAAACTGGCCTTAAAGCTCTTTACTTTTTCCATGAATTCGCGAATAACAACTGAATGTCGACAGGAATTTAATGGAAAAAGTATTAAATAATGCGAACCATTAATACTAATCGATATTTCGTAAATGTCTAATGCTACAAAAAAGTTATTTACAATAATCTATCACTTATTTTTATTATCTACAGAAGATTATACAAAATTCCTTCCAAATGAAGAGGACTTCATAGACTATTCACAGAAGATATATGTAAATTTTGTCATTTAAATACTTTAATACATGGTATTTCAATCAAAATTGTTAGAGGCACTTTTTAGAAAATCAAAATTTTTGAAAAATGTTCCATATAAGGGATAGTTGGGGACGGGGAATTTTCTTTAAAATCTTCCTGTCGCATCCCTGGAAAATACTGAATTTAAATACTAAGTTTGGTACTTCTCTGGCATTTTGTTTTTGAGGTATGCTGTTCACATATACAGACACGCGCGCGCACCGGACATGTTTTCAAAAATGCTTTTAAGGAATTAAGGGCTTCAAAACATATTTCTTTTTATTTTTTAAAACAAATGTTTATTTTCTCAAAAATGGCTGTAGTAACTTTCATTAACACACGATATATTTAGGATATTTTTTCTGACTAATAACATGCATAACTTCCTGTGAACAGTTTGTGAAGTCCTCTTCATTGGATTGAATTTTATATAATTTTGTTTAATGTATAAACCATTAAAGCTAACTGAATTTAAAATGTGGATTTCGTTAAAAATACACATTTTACGCCAAATATATTTTTGTAGCATTAACTACTTCCATGATATTCGTTGTTTGAAATAGCCATTGTTTTTGGTAGTATTATGTCATTGATGTTTCTCACGTCATAAAACTCAATTTCAATTTCAATATCTATCGCTTGTCGGCAGCTACTCAAATTATTTTTACGATCGTTTATTTTCCTATCTGTTTCATATTTCGTTATAGATACAAAGGAAACAGTGATACCTAAATTTTTAAGAACTGGACGCTGTTGGCCTTAAAATTCTATACTGTTTTCATATCATCGCGAGAAACACTTGACATTCAATAGAACTTTAATGGAACGGCTAAGTATTGGACAATTCGAACCTTTTAGTAACGGATATATCGGAAGTGGCTGATGCCACGAAAGAAGTTATTTGAAACAAATTGTGTGTTTGAAAGAGATTTAGCATTTTCACCTAGCTTTTTTTCATCTAACGCTTAACGTTTACAGGTTATGCAAAATTATACTTGCGAATGAAGAGGGCTTCAAAGCCTATTCACAGAAAATTAGGATATATATTCTATTTTTCATGCAAATATCTTAAATACATAGGAGTTTTATCAAAATTGTTATATCAATTTTCCGAAAATGAAAAACCTCGAAAAATGTTCCATGTAAAAGGTAGTTTGGTGTTGGAGGATTTTTCTAGAAACTCTTAATTTTACATCTTTGGAAGATACTGAACTGAAGAACCAAGTTTAATATATTGACTTTTTGGTTTTGAGACACACACACACACACGCACCTTTTTCTATTGCCTTGTTTTTGGTTCAGGGGGCCTAAAAATATATTTTGTGAAATCTCGTCCTGGAATTTTTGGATGAGTTGGAATACTTCTCCTACTTTAAGTAGTAATAATTGATAGTAGGTTCATAAACTCATGTGAAGATTTTTCACATAAGGGTTTTTCATAAGGTAATTAAATGGTTGTGTAATCAGAATCTGGACTATTATATAACAGTTTCTCAACTACTGCTGGTAGTGCGTGCTAAGATTTAAAACATTTGTTATGTCTAATAGGAAAACATGATCAGGTGTATCTTCGTTGTTTGGAAATCTCCCCTTAAGATAAGCGGATTACCTTTCTTGGCAGGAGTTTCTGGAACACCCTTCTTCCAGCCAGACGTGCTCCATGCAGCTGAGGCCTGGGGAGTCACATGACACACTCTCTCCATGGAAATTTAGACAATGAAAGGTTAAAGTGGATGTAAACATGTGAAATTTATTGCCCTACAGCACGCAGTTACACACTGCACATGACTGAGTCCATATAGGCGATAATAAACACGTGATAATACAAACTCTATGCTTTGTTAGATATTAATTTACTTAGTAATTACTCGTATTGGTTCAATTGACATTTTTAAATGACAGGCTACACTTCTTCCCAAGAACATTTTACCGGACGTTGCATGGATGGAATTCTAAATTTCAAATTACTGTATTCTTTATGGCATTATTATACAATAATCTGGAGATTTTGATGACAACTCCCTACCTTTACCCTTTACAATTGTAATTTTGTTAAATTCAAGTGATATTTCTAATAAAACGTTGCGATATTCACGAAAATGTGTATAAAATATTCGCAGATATGGCATTTTTGATTTTCTTAACCTCCGTCTTCGAAATTCTGGAAACTCTATACTTCTCTCTCTCTTATATTTCTTGTCGTCCTCCGTGGTGTAGTGGTTATTATCCTAGCTTCTAGTTCCCGAGGTCGCGGGATGGATTTTTTCGGGCGTAAAAATCCTTAGCGGGGCTTCCTTTGGAAGGGAAATAAAGCTGTGTCGTTGATTTACGGCACGTAAAAGAACCTCAAGCCTGATAAAGAGGCCTCTGAGAAAAACTTCGGTATTTCACGCCTAATATAGAATGGAACGCTAAGGACCACAGCTTTAAAGAGCGTCTATATTAAAACTCAATTTAATTTAATTTGTCTCTTTTATTTAATGTTGCTTTAATTATATGATCATATCTCAACGGATCTGTTAGGAGCTACCTACTGGATTCGTGTGTTGGACTGTTAGCCTTCTAAGCTTATCGACCTACCATACCGTCTTACTTCGTCACATTCCACAGAGGCACGTGCATAGCAACTGTACATCTGCTTTCTGGGACAGCAGCTGACAGCTTCGACACGCGTCCACACAGACCTTAGTGCATAGCACTGTGTCTCGGCTTCTACACGTGCTGAGCTGATGACATTAGGATGCCGTCCAGTCCACTGAGTAGTCCTGATGGTGTAGTGATTGCCATGCTAGCCTTTAGTGCAGGAAGTCGCGGGTCAAACCCGGCGGAGAGCGATGGATTTTTTCGAACGTAAAACTCCTTAGCCTGGCTTCCTTCGGAAAGGAAATAAAGCCGATGGTACCGTTGCAGATTTACGGCACGTAAAAGAACCTCAAGCCTGATAAAGAGGCCTCTGAGCAAAATTTCCGACCTTTCATGCCCAATATGGAATGGGACTCTAAGCACCACAGAGCGTCCATAAATAAAACTCAATTTAACTTTGAGAGCACAGGCTTCCATTATCAGTGGATAGATGGCAGAGCATTCCCTGTTGCAACCGATTTTCATTTTTACTTTCTCTAACAATAGTAGGCAGAGAATGTATTGCATTCCACTCAAAAACTCTATATCGAGATTTCAACGGAAATAAATGCTTTGGTCCCCCTCATCCAAAAAGGTGTCTGTCTGTCTGTCTATCTGTGAAGAACTCTGAAACGAAAAGTCGGATAAATACGAAACTTGGTATTTAAATTTGGTGTCTCCCAGCGATGCAACTCGAAGATTTTCAAGAAAATCTCGCACCCCCAAACACCCTTTACTTGAAACATTTCTCTAAAATGCTGATTTTCTAAAAAATTACTAACCATTTATTAAATGTATTTATATGACCAATAAAATTCATATCTAGAATTTCTGGAAATATACTGTGAAGTCCACTTATTTCGGAATATTTTTTGTATAATCTTGTTTATTTGATAAACGTTAAGCGATAGACGAAAACGTGCTACAAAACAATGTAGATCTCTTTAAAACACATAATTTATTTCAAATAAGTTTTTGTTGTATAATAAGCCATTAATTACTATGGTACCACTAGACCACGCAGAACGACGGTCTGGAATATGTGTATATTAGTAGGAGCCATAAATGTGTCACGAGTATTAAATTTGTAGTTGAGTTAATTTAAGGCGGCGTACAGAAAGTAAACATCTTTTAATGTGCTAACCTTTAAACTGTACTATTATAGTGTTCAAGCGCAATAGGGAAATGTACTAAGTAAAATTAAAGTTTCAGAATCGTTATTTGAATAATTATATTCATAATTCCAGTAAGTGTTTATTACGAAATTTTAAAGCTATATTATAACATACTACTGACTTTTATTTGTAGCATTTACCTGAACATTCCTTCACAGTAAACCTTTACTACGCACTTGGAATATCATACTGTCTGGGCACGCAAAAATGGTCAAAGTTCAGCACTGTTAATTAAGCTTTGTCGCGGTATCGTTCGTGTTATCTTATTTGCTAAGCGCCTGTTATTGTTTTACTATTTTTAATTTTGAGTTCTTTGTCCTCCGGTTAGCTATTATTACTCAGTCGAGCAAATCTCTTAAACAGGATGTGTAAACGGAAAGGAGTTGTTACTAAAGATAACACTGATAAAAGAATTTGTTTTTACACTTTTATTGCCGTCACATTTTATTGATTGCACATATTTACTCTTGATACACGCCCGACTGAAACTGTTATGTTTTCGAATGTAACTATAATCCCTTATTTGCCGCACATTATTAATTTGAGTATTTCACATTTTTGTAACTAGCTTTACGACGCGAGAGATTCTGTAGAATTACGTAACGTGTACTTCGTGAATGATTCTGTTGAACTGCGCGACGTGTAAACCGTGGATGAGTCTGTTGAACTGCGCGACGTGTAACCCGTGAATGATTCTATTAAACTGTGCGACGTGTAACGCGTGAATGATTCTCTTAAACTGAGCGACGTGTAACTCGTGGATGATTCTGTTGAACTGCGCGATACTTGTCTCTGGCTTCATAATATATACTCCCTCACCCCGATATGCTTAAAGATTATAATCGAGCTGCTATTGGTTAATAAAGCGCGCCAACATTAGTGTATATTTTTTATCCAATCAAAATTACGAACACACATGCTCTAGGGAAGATATTCCCTCCATTTCTACAGAAAAGCGCGCTACTCTGACGTCATTTGTTTGTCTCTTATAATTGATAAACAACTCATCCCCTCGCTACATTGTTACCCGCTCCTATTGTCAGTTTCAGTGAGGCCGTGTAAACTTATTTCCTAACAATGCTTATAATTAAGAAACATCTCAAATCATTGTCATACAATAATGCTAATTTACACTAAAATCACTCTGGCATTTACAGTGTTGTGATATAAAATACTGCCTCAGCTTTCTATAATTACAAAAATGATGCTAGATAGCGTGAGATTTTCTCTCGCTTATTAAAACAAATATGGTAGCAGTTTTGTAGAGTAAAATATAAATCATCCATCATTACCAGTTTATCTGCATTAACAAGAAGTATACAGAAAAACTTTTTAAGAATAGCTTTCCCAAGGGTGAGTCGTCTTGTGAATGCAGCTCGTCAGATTTTTAAGTGTTTTTATTAATTAATTTATTTACTTATTATAGTCGATTCATAAATAGTCATATCGTGACTGAACACTGAGATGTACAGTCGAGTGCAATAAAACGTGCCAATGCCTTTGTTTGTTTTTAGTGTTTTCCATTCTGGAATGTTGGCAGAATCCCCTCATCATTTGTGTTCCGCGCCCGCCTTAGTTGAGAGTAGAGAACGACATGTGAGTGTAACACATAAGATTTTTATATGAAATACCCGAATGGTGAATTATAATTTCATAAGTACTTTAAGACCGGGTTTCATAGTTTAACCAGATATTAGGTCAATAAATGGTGATCAATTATTCTTCCATACAAACTGTGTATAGGACAAGCTTGTAAAGGTAGAATCAGACTGAAAATTGCAGCGGAAATCGGAAGATCGTGGTTTAAATCCCGGTTATGGCATCGAATTTTTCAGGCTGATTCTGCCTTTCCAAAAAACTATAGATTTTTGCTGTGATTTTTACCGATTTTCGTTTGGAAACATTCACGCATTAACACTTCCAGACTCTTCGGATGAGAGAGAAGGGTTCTATTTAAATAAAGATTCTCCGATGCCAGGAATAAGCTCGGAATTATTTGTTGAAGAGCACATTTTATGGGCCAAGTTAATGCAGAAATTGTTCCAGTGGCATTGTTTCTGGCTTCTGCAGTAGCACACAGAGGTAGGCATTGATTTTACGGAGGAGGTGCACAGGAGGGCAGTTGTGTATGTTGCAGATTACCCCGGTATCACCCCAAGCTGTGAAGAACAAAGCCTGCCTTAATTAAAGAAGGTCAAGCATAACACTACGTTCATCTGGAACAACCGGGTAAAAAGTGGAGAGGAAGGAAACAAAAGAAAATTGAGGAAAAGGAAATTGCAGTAGGCTAGTTTTGGTAATGAGTTTCCATGGTGAAACAAATGCACATCTGCTGCTATGCTACATCCAGCCAACGAAAATTTAAAGCCCTTATATCTGATTTTTCTCGATAAGCCATATAAAACTGGCTTTATTAAACTTTTAAGGTAATTAAGTCAATGGGCATGGAATATAAAATGTTTTTTTAAAAAAAAGATCTCTCAAAAATATTTATCTCTCTCAATTTGCCTAAGAAGTGCAAAGCGGACTCCATATTAAACAGAGAGGAGATCAACAAATTAAAGAAATAAACACTAACTACCATTACTGCTCCCAGGGCTGTTTCCGTAAAGAAACTTACCTGCTATATGAGTTGACAAATAAGGAACAAAGAGAAAGTATAGCCTGGGTACGAGCAGGTGTATGGAGACTAATAGGAATAAGAAATGACTTCCCACAGAACCAGTGTCCAATATGTGGGGAAAGAGAAGATTTAGAACATATCGTTTTTTATTGTAAAGGTACACAGCATTGGAGAAAGAAAGATATAAATGCGAAATGGTTAAAACTGGATAATAAATTAGCCTTAAGCATGATTTTTAACAAGGATAGTAAAAAGGTAGGAGAGTACCTGTCCAAAGTAAAAAAGAAATGGTTATGGACAATAAAAAGAGATGTGAATTAGTTTCATCATGTGATTTTAAGTTATCTAATTATATTATCATTATTACAATATTAGTATTATTAGATTATTATTATGGTATTACTACTATTATTTTATTGTTATTATCATCATCATTTTTGTGTATCATTAAAGAATGTAATATGAGTAGAATATGGCAAGATAACAGCTTGGGCTGATGTATAGCCATATTCTAAGGAAGATTGCTAGCACAAATAAATAAAAATAAACAATTAATAATAAAATATGACATGAGGTTTCGATTCCTGGCTGGGCTTCAGAAAGTTATCTATAAACAAAACCATTTCGCCGTATGCCCAAAGTCTGGTGTCTGAATGTGAGAGTACATATGCGTGTGTAGGGGGTGTTATGGTTTATTTAATAAGCAATTGACCCATTAATAAGAATTCACGATTCCTGCTTGACGAAAACCTGAGCTCACGTTGAAGTAGGTATTTTGTTTAACTTGTTTGCAACACGCTTTGGGCGTCAATTTTAAGTAGGTTGTATTGAAGGAGTTGTATTATATTTCAACTGTTGGGGAGCCGAACTTGTAGTAGTTGCAACCGCAAGTATAGTATCCGCTTTCCGGTAGCCTTCGCCCCAAATGTACTTTCAGGTGGCCTTTGCCCCAAGTTAAAAAAAATATAAACTTTGTAATTTAACTGTTTCTTTAAATATTATATTTGTGTTTGCCTCCACTGCGTCAGTATTATTCTTAGAGACACGTTTATCTTAGCAGGGTTTTGGTGCGACAAGAATGTAGCCTTACACGGATTATAATTTTACTTCACTCCTTTTATTAATACTTTATACGATTTAAATAACACTACACTGATATAGAGAGCTTTGAGATTCTTTTATGAATTACTTGCAGTTTTTAGCACTAAACTATTTTCGTCTCACACGAATACGTATTAAATCTCTCGAGGATGTGTCCCGCGTCCGGTTAGGAACACTGTTTGGGCAACTGAACTGATTTCAACCGCCTAAACTTGTAAATTTTTGTACTTCAAGTCTCTGATTGGCTATTCCTAATCCAATAGAATACCTTCTTTTAACTAAAGCTTTTTCTGGTTATTGATTGGTATTTTAAAACTGTTTCAAAATTTACATTATTGCTTCCAAGAATCACAAGTAACATTATTAAACTCTCAAACTCGTTATTGCCTCAAGGTTACCTAATTGTTACTTCATTGTTAGCAACTTTTAACCCATTATTCTCACAGATCCTACATTATTAAATTACGTAACATATTCACATAACATTATTATACATGGATACAATGATACAAACACATGCAATGACTGTTACATACATTTTACAAATTATTACATATACATATTGCTTCAAGGCGGGCTGTTATTGAATTTACATATTATATAATTAGACTGAAATGATTTAAGTGTTAAAAATACTGCCTCGACGTGTTAACTCATTTAGTTCCATGACAGTTATTCTACATTCAGTAAACTACGTGGTGCTGCAGAATTAAAAAAAGTTGTGTTTTATTATATTTATGTACCCTTAAAAGTGAGTTAGTATTAAATTATTTTTATAAATGCGTTATTCATAATAAGCATATGCAAAGCGTTTCTTAATATTATTTCTGTACGAAAACAAAATGTGCTGAGAGGACAAATGCCGCATCTGAAAATGTTCCGAACACAGCCTTCGATCCTCAGCTGCATTTTGGTGCGTCTCCGGACAGAACGTAAGCATTTTGTTAGTTCGTTATTGATGAACGTCTGAATGACCGGGCTCGAACTGCATGCAGGCGAGCACGTGATGTTTATCGGTACGAAACTATCACGTAACCACAGGCAGGCAGCAACACTACCTCAGTGACCTTTCGCTTTGTACCTCCTCTGTCCCTTTGAATAGCAATGGTGCGGAAACTTCTTTTGCACCTATGTATGCGGGAATGTAAAAGTGCAAAGGTCGACTTGTTTGGTGATCCTTCATTAGAAGAATACAATTGGCTAAAGCGATAGTCAGATTTTTAAAAAGCGGATCGCTATGTGGTGGCCTTAAAATTCCATGCTCTTTGCACGAACATGAGAGAAAACAAATAGCGACTTAGCACTTAAGAAAAAGTTTGAGATTCAAAAATTCAAACAAATAACAAATAGTATCTCGGAAATGTTTAACGCTACAAAAATGTTTATTGCACATAAATTGTTTACATTGACGACAACTATATTTTTGCTTAGCACTTTTTTCTCTATTTGCTAATGTATACGTTTTGTAAGATTATATTTATGTGTGTAATTACATACATGCCTTCCGCATCAAGAAGACTTCGCAGGTTATTCCCAGAAAATTCAAGATTATAGGTACGTTTTTATTTGACATTTATATGTCTTGTATGTATCGTACTTTAATCAACGTGGAACCATTTTTTAGAAAACAAATAATTTCGAAAAATATCCTACGTAAATGGTAGTAGGAATAGTGAAATTTTCTTGAAATTCTTCGTGTCACATCTTTGGAAGATACGTCTTCAAGTCGTGTATCTCCGGTGAAACGTCAACATCGAATTTTTGGGTGGAATACAACACTTTCACTACTTATTATATATAGGGAGCCGCATTCGGGGTTCGATCCCGGCGACGCCCACTCTATCCATGGATTTTTCGTGGTTTCCTCTGGGTCGACAGGCGAATGCTGGTGTGGTTTCTTCTGTTCCACAATTTCTTTTCTGTCATTTCCCTTTCATTCCGTTTCATTCTCATCTTGTATGTTGTTACATTGTATTTCTAACTGGTCCATAACCCAGTTATATATGCACGTAAAAATGCGAAGGTAGCTCAGAATAAGGAATTACCCTACTCGGTATACCTAGGAATAACTTGTAACTAAAAAGACTAGAATATTTCTTTTCCTATTTTATTTCTCACATTGTAACGTTTTTTTGTATAAATATTTGTGTCACCTAGTAATGACTTGGTAATTATTACACAATTAGTGAAATATAATGTATATTGACTCCTATTTCAATTCTTGAAAAGTATTGTAACATTACATATTATGACGTATTAACAGCGTTTAAATCTTGCTTTCGTGGGGGTAAGAAAATTTCCTTATATCATACCAGAGATATGATATAAGGAAATTCTTGTCTGCTTGCCTTGTCTATTTGACACTTCAAGTTAAATAATTTTGAAATGTTACTCACCAAAGCTGTTGATTGAAAATTTTGACTAGTCCGAAAAAAAAATATTGCACCTCGACCCACATTTCGTATTAGCGTGCCTCTCAGCGTCTCCTCGTCTTCTCTCTCGTGCCAAGGCACCCAAGCCAGGCCAAGTTGAATAGTTCTCCATTCCTTCGTTGTAGTGCTGCCGCCTCACTGTTAGCGACTTCATTCACCAATGGCATACTCCGACGCCCAAGCCGCGTCGTCTTGACTATGACATTCTGCTACTACAGACATAATTTAACTTGTGGACGGGAAAAATGGCACAAGGTGTACTTCTAGATCTGGAGTATGGTGGTGTCATAAGGATGGATGCTCAATGGAAAGAGTATTCCAGCTGGACAACAGAGGGAAGCTTGAGTGCTGGGTCATTCATCGCCCTCTCTCGGCGGCTCCAGGAGTGGGACGGATCCGCGCGCTTGAAAATGTTAAGAACCTCTGTGCGTCCCTGTAGTCTCCTGTGGTTCCTTCACCTCATCCTTTCCTACTGGGATCGTAGCTGCAATAGATCTATGCAGGTCGCAACACGCGTGGTGTCCCGTCGTTGAATCCCATATACCTATACGTAATAGAGAAGTTAAATATATATTGTATTCAGGAAACCTCAAAGGTTTGTTTCCGATAAATATCGATATTGAATTTTTAGGTGAAGTGAAGTGCAATGCTTCCTCTACGTACTACAGGTACACAACGGAGAAAGTAAAAATAACGTTTCTGCTTTTCTAATGAAGAGGTGATCGTTGTCTATTATTGCCGGTAATTTGGCCAGGTGAAAATACAGAAAATCCTCGCCATAGTAAGACAGTCCTTTGAGGAATTCGAACTTGAGATCCCTACATAATTAGGAGGGGGCTTAGCACATCGACTTAGATAGATATTTTGTGGCTATGCCCCGGACGGGGTTCCCCTGAGAGGGAGGGATGTGGAGAGGAGACAGAGGGCGATCAGACCGGGGGTACGACAGGCATAGGGGAAGGTCCCTACTATTTACAGATTTAAACTCCCCGGAGGGCACTGGTGTAGCCGGCCCCCTTCGACCTGTAGACTTCCGCATCCCGGCAGGGCCGAAACCCGGAGAACGCCCCCATTCCGGGGTACGATGGCTTCCACAGAACTTCCTTTACCATGCCATGCATACGCCGAAACTTTCGCCGACACAGACAACCCTGAAAGAAACCAAGCGCATTAAAGGTGAAGTGAAATCGAGGAGTAGAAAATTCGGGGGACGCAGCATTCGACTAGCGATTCGAAGAAACCCCCAAAAAAACTCATGGGTCCATATCGGCCGATGAAGAGCCACTATTCTATTCTCAAAGTATTCTGGCAAAATTCCGTTTCCCTTGATAATTTGCTCGAAGTTTTCAGAAGCTGTGGAGTTGACAAAGTACTTTTCATTGCGAAAACAAGCCCGCAACCAACACATTAAGCTTCTGCAGGATATTTAACACCGTCGCTGAGAAAGTGGAAAGTATCCGCAAAGGCGTTAGCATTTGGATAACTTACGATTCTCTTTTCATTCATGGAAATTAAAGAGGAAAAAAAACGTTCTTGTAGCTGTTGCGCATGCGCTGTGTGGAGGCCTGGCGCTGAACATCGGGCAGGAGTAATAAACTTTTATTACAGCTATATAAAACTGCTGTTGCGGGTTTTCTTTCTGAGGGAGGGGTGTTCCATCTGTATTAACTAGACCTGCTTTTTCTTCATTCCCCGTTTTAAGACTGCAGTATTTATGCCTCTCTGACTGCTTAGATTATTATAAAGGTGAAGGTCGGTTATGAATTGCGACTACGTTTTGTATATTTTTATAGCGTACCTTGCACTTTTAACGTTGCTTTTGTTCAAAAAATGTTCCTTTTATATGACTCCAAAACTTCCTTCTATTTTCTTTGTTTAACATTACGGCCTTAGTTTATCATTTTTGTTGTTAATGTTCTGTTTTTTCATCTTTCCTTTTTAGTTCTGTGTTGCTCGTTGCGTTACATATGTTATTCAATTTGTATTTTTATGTTTTTATTTTCATTTTATATTCTATTTATGCACTCTCAGCCACCTACCTTCAGTTAGTACGAGCAAGAATTGCATTACACTAAAAAATTTGATTACTGGATTTCACCGAAAGAACATGTTTTGAGGTCCCTGAATACAAAATAGCGTTTTAGAAAAAGATCCGCGTGTATTTGTCTGTATCTCTGTAAGCGCACGTGTATGTGTGTGCGTGCGTGCGTGAACAATACAACTCAAAAATGAAACACTGGATACGTTTTAAACTTTGTATTTAATTTCATTACCCTTCAAAGATGCAATATAGAGATTTTCAAAAAATCCTCCACACTAAACTACCCTTTACATGGGCAAAATCTTATTTCTCAAAACAAAAAACAAAAATAACGTATATATATGTATTAAGTTATCTGGGAATAACCTGTAAAGACTTCTATCATTTCGAAAGAATCTTGCGAAAGTTTATTTTTCTATATTCTTCATTTTAATCAGATAAACTTTCCGAAAATAGCTGCATTACACATTTCGTTATAGATACAATGGAAACTGCGATAGTCAATTTTTTAACAACCAGACGCTATACTTGCATTAAATTTCTATACTGCTTCCATGCAATCGCGAGAAGCAACTGAATTTTTACAGGACCAAGAAATAAACAATTCGAAACATTAATAACGGATATCTCAGAAATGATTAATGCCACAGAAAAAGAAATTGTTTTAAATAAATTGTCTGTATTTGTGCAGTACGCTTTCGTCTATCGCTTAACGTTTACCATTTATGCAAGCCTATACAAAGTTTCTTACAAATGAAGTGGACTTCAACAGGCTATTCCCAGAAAATTCAAAATAGACATTTTATTTGTAGTGTAAATAATTTTAATATATGGAATTTTAATCAAAACCGTTACATCTATTTTTAGAAAAACAAAAATTCCGAAAAATCTTCCATGTAAAGGGTAATCTGGAGTGGGGATATTTTTGAAAAGCCTTTTGTCGCATTTTTGGAGGATGCTGAACCTAAATATCAAGTTTGGTATTTATTCGAGTTTTCAGTTTTGAGTTACACACGAACCTTTTTCGAAACATGCTTTGTATTCAGGGAGCTTAAAAAACATGTATTTCCGATAAAATCTCAGTATCGAATTTTTGGGTGGAATGCAATATGTTCTCCACCTGATATGTATGTGGTAGAGAAAGTAAAAATAGACAAAATAATGTACTAAAGAAAACATTTAGACTTCTCTAAAACACGATTTATTTTAAATAATGTTTTCTGTAAGATTAGCCATTTGCGAGATATCTGTTATTATTGGTTTGAAATGCTATTCAGTTGATTCTAGCAATGTGAAGAATGAAGATGCAATTTCAGGGTCAGAATAAATCCAATAACTTTTAAGAATTTGATTGTGGATTCCGTTTCTTTATCCCCTTGTTATCTAAAACGAAATGTGTAATGAAACTATTTCTGAAATGGTTTATCTCAATTAGCATGAATTAGATAGAAAAACAGAATAGGTAAAGGTAATGAATAGGTAGTAGAAGCTATATGAATATAAATTATAATGGGTAGAGAAATACTGTGAATGTAACATTTTTTCCTGTCATGTAGTATTCTACCAAGCTTATAGTAGAATAGGAAAGGCGTATCGCATGTTTACACATCCATCGCAGTACAGTCCCTTTCAAGCTCAAACGTTTAATCACACGACATAGGTTTAGAGTCAAGAAACAGAGGACGATTTTGGCACCGCGGCCAAGCTTATTACCTGCTTGATCTCCGAAAAGTAGGAATCAACTAAAGTAGTGCTAAAGGCGACCAGATCTAACGGCGGTAGACATAGCTCAACGGGGTTCCTATCGTTTCCAGATTTAGCATTCCTTCGATGCCATTCCTATCCAAGAGAACGAGCAAATAGGTCTGTACAGAGGTTTCCATGCCAGTTCAACCTTAAAACACATTCAATTCACGCGCCATCATCGTACAGCCCTGGCAACATTCACCTACCGACTTCAGAAACCCATAATAACATCAGATATTTAATTTTGTTAACTTTTATGTCTGGAGTTTCACCAACTAATATAGATAAGTAAATTTGTAAGGCCAAAAACTGAGGTGTGAGTGAGGAAGTTAAATGAAAATGTTGATAGTTCCTGACCTTGATATTTGTTCCTCCTCCAGAACAAACCTTATTTCGCTCATAATTTCAGATGTTCTGTTTGTTTCTGAAGATTTCTCTCCGTTCATTTTGCATTTCCTGTTACTTTACCTCCGTGCCCTCTATACTTGTTAGAGAAAGTTTTGTATTCCACCAAAAATTTGATATCGTGATTTAGCCGGAAACGCAGGTGTTAAAATCCAACGAGTCAAAAAAGCAAATTTTTCCGCGAAAAATGCCAAACATTTGTGTGTAACTAAACGCAAAACTCAGATAAATACCAAACTCATTTGAATTCAGCGTCTTCCAAAGATGTAAAATAAAGACATTTTAGAAGGAAAATGCTTCGTTATTTTATAAAAAATGGAGGAAATGGTCTGAAATGAAATACCTTATACCTTAAGATTTTTCATAACTAATAGAATGTACGTGTTGGATTTTCTATGAATAGCCGTTTGAAGTACTGTTGATTCTGAATGAATTTCGTAGTTTTCTGTAACTCTAAACCATCATACATTTACAAAAGCGTGCTGCATATAAATCTCGTTAAAGTACACAATTTTATCAAATAAATTATTTATTGTGTTAAACACTTCCAAGTTACTACCTTCTGTTTGTTTGAATTTTTCAATACTTTACATTTAAGAAGTGCATCTGTTTTGCCATTATAACTGAAACAAAATGTGTAATGAAGCATTTGAGCGAAGATTTATTTCGATTAAGATGCATTAGGTAGACAATTTTTTTTAAAGAATGGATTGTAGAAGGGATATAAAAGTAAAGGATACTATATAGAGAAACTCCTATGAACATAATGTTTAATATATTGATAATTTCAGCGATGCAGTGAGCCGCAGGCTCAGGTATAAAAGGGCTAGGGAACCAGCCATGAGTCAATGCACCGCACTCAAGTAGGCAACACCTCTCCTGCTATATCGCACGTAATGCCTCTCAAGTGAAAGTATAAAATCCAGTTATTTATTCTCCCGCTTCAAACTTTCTAGGGTATAGAGCAACTCCGATAATAGCTCCAGACACGCAGCTAGAGCGTCTACGCGCTTACAGAGGACTACAACACTTGTATTTTTTGAGAATAGCCTGCGAAGTTTTCTTCATTTAAGAGACAGACAAAATCTTACTGAATAAATAGTGTAAATAACTGCAAAATAATTTTAGATTAAGCCTTTGCGATATAGTTTGTTATGAATTTGAATTTTCAAACACTTACTCGTTCTTTACAAGTGATAAGTCACCTTTATTTTTACCGTGGACATGCAAAGGGCATGGAATTTTAAAGTCATCAATCTCTAATCTATTGACTATAGCTTTAGCCTAGTTTAATCTTCTGATACCTGCAAATATATAATGAACGTTTATCTCAATTAATAACAAGTAGATAAAAGAATAAGCTTTCGTATGAATAAGTATGAGTGGATAACGCGAAAACAACCCATTAGAATGTGAATACTTTCGTTTACCAAACAACATGTTTTATAAAAGGCATTTTTACTTTCTCTACCATGAACGTAGTAGGGAGAGAAAGTATTGGATTCTACCCAAAAATTCTGTATCAAGATTTCACCGGAATTATGCCTTATGTATCAAAAAATTAAAAATGTTTGAAAATGATCCGTGCATATGTGTATCTGTAAACATAATAATTAAAATACGAAAATGTCTGATAAATACCAAATTTCGTATTTAAGCATAATACCGTCCAAAGATGTGACACATCGATCAAGAAAATCCCCTACCTCTCAGCCCCTATCCTTTACAAGGAACATTTTTTGATTAAAGATGTTTTCATGACAAATAAAATGTATATCTCGAATTTTCTGAAGCCCTCTTTATTCGCAAGGAATTTAACAAATCTTGTATAACGTTAGACGAAAACATAGTGCACAAAAAATGTGGATCTCTTTAAAACACACATTTATTTTAGATATTTTTTGTGGCACCATCCATTTCCGAGATATCCGTTATTAATGTTTGAAATTATTCAATACTTGCCCGTCGATTTTCAGTTGTTTCTATTGTTGTCATGGAAACAGTATCGAATTCTAAGGCCAGCATATAGCATCGAGTCCTTAAATATTTGACTATCACTGTCCCGTTTGTACCTTGACGAAAAGTGTAATATAGCTATTTCTGCAAAGGTTATGGTTAATTAGTAAAGATTTACACAAATTATTTTTGTGTGTCATAGCATACTATAGGGTACACAGAAACAGATGGTATGATGCAACGGATGTCATAGAAACACGCTACGTATACTTACAATTTGGTAAGACACGTGTGTTCTAAGAGCTGACTGCATCACAAAAGTTAATTACATCTTTACGCTGCTTGCGTCAGAAGAACAGAATTTGTTATTTAAAAAACATTTATTCTAAGGATTAAAGCGGAACGAGGGACGCGGTGGGAAAAGCGAGTGTGTTTTTAGTTATATACGATATATTTTTTCAATGAAAAGCGGGATCTTATGAAAAGTCAGTAGGGGACTTGTAAATCTCTGTGCACATTAAAATTAACATACAAATGGATATGTTTGGCTGCAGCTGTGAAGTTTCTTATGGAGATTATGTGTTATACTTAGCTACGAGCTTGTATAAAGAGATTGTTTATGCATAGGGGAATTTATGGCGTTAGGGTGGTCACTGTAATTCGCCATTTTTTATTGCTGTTGGGCACGTCCGCGGCTTACAACACGATATATTGCAACGGACAACAGGGACAACATTTTTGTTATAATTGTTGCCAACACTCCTCACTTTACAGCTTTGTTGCTGGTCCTTGTATTAGTTACTGTTAGGAAGAACTAATAAGCAGAGTTATCGAAGTAATGTGCAGGAAAGTATCGCTAATTTTTAATTTTTCTAACACCTATATATAGTCTCCGGAGGTATTTTTCTCTAGCCAAGATTATTCCCTATTCCCTTGGGACAGTATTTTTAACACTTAAATGCTTTCAGTCTAATTATATAATATACATAATTCAATAACAGCCCGCCTTAAAGCAATATGTGTATGCAACACGATATAAAAAGTGTATATTACAGTCATTGTGTATGTTTATATTATTGTGTACATGTGTAATACTGTTATGTGAATGTATTACGTAATTTAATAATGTAGGAGCTGTGAGAAAAATAGGTTAAAATTTGCTAACAATGAGGTAACCTTGAGGCAATAATGAATTTGAAAGTTTAACAATACTGCTTGTAATTCTTGGAAGCAATAATGTAATTTTTGTGACAGTTTGTAAAAAAGCCAATCAACAACCAGAAAAAAAGCTTTAGTTAAATGAAGGTATTCTATTGGACGAGGATTAGCCAATCAGAAAATGAAATACAGAAATTTAAAAATTTAAGCGGTAGAAATCAAGTCAGTTGCTGGTAAACAGCACTCATAACTGGAAGCGAGATGTGTCCTCGAGAAATTTAATACGTATTTTGTATGAGAAAATAGTTTACATGTTTAAAAAGTGCAAGTATTTAATAAAAACATCTTACAGCTCTCTCTATATCAGTGAAGTGTTATTTAAATCGTGTCAAGCATTAATAAAAGGAGTGAAGTAAAATTATAATCTGTGTAAGCCTAAGACATTCATGTCTCCAAAAAAATATAAATACTGACGCAGCCGAGGCAAACATAAATATATAATATTTAAAGAAACAGTCAAATTACAAAGTTAATATTTTTAAATTTTGGACGAAGGCTACCGGGTACCATACGTGCGGTTGCAACCACTTCAAGTTCGACTCCCCAACAGATGAACTACAATACAATTCCTGCAACAAAATAACTACTTCACTCTCCAGAGAATGGAAATATGAATGCGTGTGTGAATGTACTAAATGCATAGAAATCCAACGACAAGTGAATACGAGTTAACACTATTGCCGATAAGGCAATATGTTCCAAAGGAAAAGGCCGCCAATGTGACCATAGCACTTAAAGGAGGAGTATAAATGGAACAAAGCAAAAACCAAAAAGGAGAAGTCGGAAAAAATACCAAATTTAGTATTTTAATGGTAATTAATTATTCTTTCTTGTGTTAAAGAAAAAAAAACATGTAAGAAAAGGGTGGAAAGGTAGAAATAGACTGAAAAATTCAACGCCATAACCGGGTTTTGAACCACGGACCTTCCGGTTTCCAATCTATTTGCTCTAACCAACTGAGTTAACAACTGACTCACATTTTCCCTAGTAAACCACAAGGAGAATCCTAATAATTTACGATTCAAATCCCGGGTATAGCATTGAATTTTTAAGCCTGATTCTGCTATACAGTCTTGTGTGAAAAAAAATTACCATATTCTTTCAAAAGTTCATTTTTCCAATTTTTGTTGTACCAGATAAACTTTATGTTCACATCTACACACGTTGTGTTGTAGGATAGAGTAGGTAAATCGATAGTCAGATTTTTAAATAGCGTGTCTCTTTCAAATGCCAAGCTGTTTGCATGACCACGAGAAAAAATTACGAATAGCAACCAGCCAGTTGAGAAAAATGTGTTTGAAAATTCAAGCCAATTAGAAGGCAGTATTTTGGCACACATAAACATCAAATAAACAATGTTTCACACCACAAGCCTAAGTAATAATCATAATTAACTATTATATACATGTTAATTAATATTTTTTACATTTCATTGTTTATGAAATAGTAACAGTATTTATATAGAATTTAAGATAATGGTTGTGATTGTATATTGTAATGACGTGTATAATTAGCTGAGGGGAACACCACAAATAATAGGAGGGGAAGAAACAAACGCGCTTGTGTCAACTCCAAAGATGTCGTTTGATTTTTGAAGTAGCTAATAAAGCAGCATGAAGGTAGTTTTAAATAATTGAAGTTAGCCAACCAGATGCGCGTAAGAGTGAACGCTCAAACTTGTATGTAAGGTAGAGAAGCCAGTTAAGATTTCTCAACTGAATAAAGTTAGTTGCAGCATAGATTTCGATGAGAGCGGATCATTGCGAAGTGTAGTCGCAGAAAGTGCTTAAGTAATTACCTATAATTATATAGGAAAGCCCAGTTAAATAGCACAACAGTTAGACCATGACAATAGGTTCCGATGGATATAATTTTATGCATGTGTGAATTCTCAGTAATAGTGTAAAGACAGTACTGAGACTGTTATCGATACAACGCCTGCATATACGCAACAACTTTCTCGCATATACAATTATTGCTCAGAAGTATATTTGAAACATAACGGAAACCTTACGTTCAGCTTTGTTATAATAGTTGTATGTATCTTTCATTCCTTTCACGTTCCACATCCTGCAAAAGATACTTCCTCAACCTTAGTCATTAGCCTGCCGGAACAAATAAAAATAGTCTACAATGACAGTGCGGTTTCTTGCCTTCTGTTTATAATGGTTACAATAATTATGTAGACTCTCAAATTACAAAAAAAATTCTGATGGGTTGCACTCACATGACTTTCTCTACCCTTGTACAAACTATTATTACAAACTCTTATTCTCCATCTAATTCATATTAATCGAGATAAATATTAGCAAAAACGATCTTTTGACATGCAAAGAGAATTACATTTACACATAGCGACCAGTTCTAAAAATATTTGACTATCGCTTAAGGCGTACTATGTTCCCCTTGTTTTGTAATTGCAAGCGCAATATAGAAATACAGTAGCCTTTAAACATAGACATATCTCTTAATAGCTGGTTGCGAGGTGCAGCACCGTTCTCATGGCCACAGATTAATGCTCTTTGCATATTCAAGACAAAACATGAATAACGAATTCCCATTTGAGAAAATAAGTATTGAAAAACTTAAGGGAATACCAAGTAATATCTAGAAATGGTTCACTCAACAAAGAAATGTATACGACATAAATTGTGTATTTTAACGCGATCCACATTTTTTGGTGTAGTAAAATTTTGTCTATCTCTTATGGTTTACCAGTTATGCAAAAGTTGTTCACAATGAAGAATACTTTTGGAGACATTCCCAGAAAATTCAAGCTATATATTTTATTTGTCAAAAAATACCTTAAACATATGATATTTTAATCAAAATACTTTTTTTTTTGAAAGCTATTTTTGAAAGAATTACAATTTTCCAAAAATGTTCTATATAAAGGGTAATCTGGGGTAAGGGAATTTTCTTGAAAACCTTTTTGTCGCATCTCTGGAAGATACTGAAACTAAATACCAAGTTTGGTGTTTATCCGACTGTTCATTTCTGAGTTATGTTGTTCACAGGCACACAGGCACACACACGGTCATGTTTTCAAAAATGCTTTTTCGGATTCAGGGGGTCTCAAAACATGTATTTCAGGTGAAATCTCGGTATCGAATTTTTGGTTGGAATACAATACTTCCCCTACTTAATACACGTAGTAGAGAAAGTAAAAAATACCTAGACACTCGAAAAAGCTGTTCCCAGAAAATACAATATCGCATTTCATTTGCCATGAAAATATCTAAAACGTGTTTTGTGTTCTAAAATCGTTACAGCCATCTTTGAGAAAATCAGTATTTTTTAAAGATTTTCCATATGAATGGTAATTTTGGGTGGGGAATTTAACTCAAATATTCCTGTTGCTTCCTTATAAGATGCTGAACTTATATAAAGTATGATATTTAACAGACTTCTCATTTTTGGGTTATAGGGTTACGTTGTTCACAAACAAAGTCATGTGAATGCATCACATTAGATTTTTTCTCTACGCTATTTATTTATTAGTAGTACACAAATTATTCTTACTAAAGCTTATTTTTATATCTACTACATTCAATCCAAATAAACCTTTAAAAAGGTGCTACATTCCACACGTTGTTATAGATACAAAGAGAACAGCAGTACGCAAATGTTTAGTAACTTTGCGCTATATACTGGACCTTAGCATGTTTCCATGCAACCGCGAGAAACAACTGAAAATCGACGGGACCTAAAAATAATGACTAAGTATTGAACAGTTCCTTCAATAACGGATATCTCAGAAGTGGTGTATGTCATGTGTGGTACGTTTTTCGCTTAACGTTTACAGGTTATACAAGATTGTATAAAATTCCTTCTGAATGAAGAGGACTTTCTAGACCATTTCCAGAAAATTTCAAGTTATACATTTTAGTTGTCATGCAAATATCTTTCATATATGATATTTTAATAAAACTTATTAGAGCCATTTTGAATAAAATAAAAAGTTTAAAAAAAAATTCTATGAAAAAGGTACTTTAGGGTGGGGAGTTTTGTTGAAAATATTCCTGTCGCATCTTTAGAAGATATTGAACCTAAATACCAAGTTTTTAAATTATGCTATTCACAGACACATACACACGGACACGTTTCTAAAAATGCTTTATTTGGATTCAGGGGAGCACAAAACATGTGTTTTGAGTGCAATACAATACTTCCTCTACTTTAAGTGCATAGTAGAGAAAGTAAAAATGTAGATCTCCCTAAAATATACAATTTCTTTCTAATATTATTGTATCTTAGAGAGATTCCTTATTATTTTTCGAATTTTATAATGTTTTGTGCTTTTCGAGGTAGACGAGGTGGTTTGTTTAGGCAGTCATGCGAAGAGTGGAAATATAAAGCTAGAACTTAGCCCCAGAATTCTAATTTTATTAATGGAGTTCAGCGTTCTTTATGCGCGAAGCATTTATTGGACTGTGAATAAATGAAATGGGCGAAATTATGCTCAAAAGACATGGGGTCCATACCGGTAAAGTTACTCGACGTTCTCTTCTGGCGATAAGGGTAAACCACAGGAAAATGACGTTAACCAGGCAATTTATCCTAACCCAAACACAAACTATATAGAGCTCTTTGAACTTGAGACAGCACTCTACACATAAATATCACAAAGGTGTGTGGGTTTTCAAAGATTTTGCTGTTTTAGTTTTCTTGTATTCGTTTCCTACCTATAACAAATTTGTAAAGAAATAATATATGGAAATGTTAATCTCGATTAACAAGGAGTAGAAAGGAAGAACATATAAACAAATAAAAAAGATTGTAACAATACTTTGTAGACGTTAAAGATGCGATGTGCTCGTTTGGTAAAGAGTAACTGTGTCAAAAATATTTATTACATTCTCTACTAGTGTAGTGTAGTAAGTAGGGGAAGTATCGCATTCTACGAAAAAAGTTGATACCGGAAATGCATGTTTTGAGGTGCCGTGAATCAAAACAAAGTATTTTATGAAAACGTCTGTGCGTGTGTGTGTCAGTCTGTGTGTCTGTTTGTGAACATCATAACTCAAAAACGAAAAGTCGGATAAATACCAAACTTTGTATTTAAGTTTGGTATCTTTCAAGGATGCGACACGAAGATTTTCAAGAAATTCCCCACCTCAGACTACCCTTTACATGGAACATTTTTCGAACATTTTGATTTTCTCAAAAACGGCTATCGTTATTTTGATTAAAATATCAAGATACTTTCATGGCAAATAAAATGTGTATCTTGAATATCTGTAATGTTCCCAAAACTTTCGTATAACTAGTAAACCATAAGAGATAATTAAATTTCACTGCAGAAAAAGTGTCGAGTTCGTTAAAATACACAACCTATATCTTGTACATTTTTTTTTGTCAAGTGAACCATTTCCGAGGCCTTCTTTGTTATTTGTTTGAATTATTCAATACTTAAATACAGATACTATTTCTAAATTGGCCAATTCTTATTTTTTTTCTTTTTATGTCCTAGACATGTAAAGAAAATGGAGTGCTACACATAGCTACCAACTCTTAAAAGATTTGACTATCACTTAAAGCTTACCATATTTCCCGTGCACCTACAAGAAAATTAAAAGTTAAAACAAGCTTCTGTAAATATTTTTGTTGATTAACATGAAGTAAATGGGGGAATACGCATTTGTAAAAATAGTTTGTACAAGTCATGTGTGTGCAACACATTATACTGTTCTTTTGTTTTTGTTCAGATTTGCTTGAAATTTTCGGAACTAGAGAAGTTCAAAGAGTTACCATATACAGGGTGTAAAGTGTTTGTTTCTACGCTGTTCACTAGGGTTTATTTGGACCTGTATTGAAGTTTGGCTTATTTTGTCAGTGTTTCAGTGCGGTGGTGTAGAAAACCCTCGGCGATGAGCTGGTGGGCCCTGCTGTTGCTGTTACTGGCGCTGGAAGATGGAGCCTCGGCGGAGGCGGGGCCTGACGACTGGACCTTGTGCCCCGTCTCCTGTAAGTGTAAGTGGATATCGGGAAAGAAGGCAGCGGAGTGCAGCAATTCCACCCTTTCTTCAATCCCTTCCGGTCTAAGCCCGGAAATCCAGATCCTAGATCTCTCCGGTACCACACTCAGAGAGCTTCCCAAGAGTGCCTTCCGATCCGTCGGCCTCGTCAACCTCCACAAGATCTTCCTGCACGGTTGCGGCATACGAGAACTGCACAAGGAAGCCTTCCACGGTCTCGCCATCCTCATCGAACTGGACCTCTCAGGAAACCATATCCGTGCCCTTCATCCTGGTACCTTCCGCGACAACATACGGCTGCGGGTTTTGAACCTCAACGGTAATCCTATCCAAAAGCTGGAAGACGGCCTCTTCAATAACCTCACCTTCCTACAGACAGTAGAACTAAGCGGCTGTCGGCTATCCCACGTGGGTCGTAGGACATTCGTGAATGTTCCCAACCTCAAGACGCTGTTCCTAGATGGGAACAACCTCACCACGATGAAGGTAGAGACTCTGGAGTCGCTATACATGTTAGGAGGTTTGGTACTGCATAACAATCCCTGGCATTGCGACTGCCACCTCAAGGAGTTCCGGGACTGGACAATAGCTCGGAATCTGTACGCGCAGCCTACTGCTTGCACAGAGCCGCCGTTCCTCCGTGGCAAACTCTGGAGCGAGTTGGAGTCCAAAGACTTGGCTTGCAAGCCTCAGATACTTTCCCCACCTCTAGGAGGAGCCTTCATCGAGGCAGATGGCGGCAATATCACCCTCACCTGCCACGTCACAGGGAACCCAATGCCAGAGGTACACTGGGTGTTTAACTCTCGCATCATCGGTAACTACTCCAGACGAATGTACGGCGATCAGCGTTATGTGGTGACTGAGAGTACATCGTCCACGAGGTGGGTCAACCTCACTGTGACCAACGTGAGGAGTCAGGACCGTGGGGACTACACCTGTGTTGCCAAGAGTCCTGGGGGCGTTGAAGAGAGGAACATTACAGTCGCCGTCCGCTACTCCAGAAGTGCAGGTAATCTCATATCCTACATAACATTATCTATATATCTGACCATATGTACTATATATTTATCTTTTAAAGGTTTTTACTTACCATGTGTTTCAATTAAAGAAATTCTACCGAGCAGGATGCTTAAGGTGGTACACGAGAGGTCCTGGGTTCAAATCATGTGGGCCGACCAATCTAACTGGGATTTTTTTCGTAGTTTTCCTCAGTAGCCAAGTAAATACAGGATTCACTATTTAATACCACGACCCAAAGTTCCATCTTAAGTATAAAACAATAGCTAAAATGAAAGTAAATGGTAATAACGAATTTTCTGCCATTTATCCACAGATAATGAAAGCAAGTAGACTGGATGGCACCCTAATGCTATCTTCCTGGCACGTGTGGAAGCAGAGATACAGTTGTTAGCACTAAAGTCGCTGTGGGCATGTGTGGAAGCTACCCTCTGCCCATTACGTACATAAGCAGAGGTACAGGTGCTTCGCACTAGGGCCTCAATGGATGTGTGATGAAGTAAGATGGTATGGTATAGGGATGAGACCTAAAAGGTTAACGGTCCGCCATACACCTTCCACGAGGTATCTCCGAACAGATCTGTCGCGTTATGACCACGTAGTTGAAGCGTCGTTAAACAAATAGAAAAAGAGAAAAAAGGAATTCGGATACGAAATGAAATTTTGTAGCAATTAACTGAAACTTTTATGGTAAATTGCACCAAATATGTTGCTGTTCTTATTCGTTACCGTCCAGTATGTAGAGGTTGTAATTTCTTAATAGTTGTTTATGTAGTCCTACCATTATAATTAAGTGTTACGTTATTCCATATCGTGCATAATTGGCTTATTATGGCACGCGTGCCAACAATAACAATGACGTAATACCGGTATTGCAATTTGCCACGGCGTACAGGAAGAAGATGAAACAATTCCCCGAGAAACAAAAATAAAAACCTTTGTACATTGTTAAATTTAGCGTAGCCAAGCGAGGTGGAGTCGCGATAATGTGTGAGACTCGCATTCGGGAGTTCCCGAGTTTGATCCGAACTGGTGGTTTCCCCTGGGCGGCAGGCGAATGCTGGGGTGGTTCCTTAACCCCACGATTTCCTTTCCATCATTTCCCTTTCATTCTGTGTGCTGCTAGGTTTCGTGGCGTATGGCGGTGCCGGACAGTTGGCGCGGATGGAAGGAATACTCCCCGTGAACAGCACGGGGCTGCTTGATTGGTGGGTCGTTCTCTGCCCTCTCTCCAGCGATGGGACGGGTCTGCGAGCTTGGAACTTTAGGGACTTGCGCGCGCCTCTGTGGGCTGTCTGCCTACGGCCTGTAGCCTCCTATGGTTCCTTCAGCTCATCTCTTCCTCCTGGGGCGTGTTAGCCACAATAGATCGTTCTAGATCGCATTGCGCGAGGTGTCCCTCTTCGTTGTATAACAGAAATTCTGAATTTACAGTTACTTACTATGCTGTACTAATAATAGACTACATCACAGTCCGTAACATCTGCTCACTTCTCTCCCAGGAATGGCAAGGATGGAAATGACTATCTTGCTTATCGATTCAACACCGGGGAATAACAAATGAAATGCAGGGAGAGAAGCTACATTTTTAATTATGTTTTTCCTAAAGTTTTAATGCTAAAATTCTATTAAATATTGTCTCCAACTCGTGGATAATCTTGATGTTCGCACTTTAGTTGGTTCGACAAACATTCACTCGTGATTGACCACTTGTTACATGAATTACTATTGCCGATTTATAGCTCGTGATGAAAATTGAAAGAATATAGAAAACGCACATACCACAAGTTGAATACATAAATTTATTGGCAAACCATAACGGTTTTGTGAAATGAAAATTAAAATATACTGTGAGATTTAAATTTAGAGCCCATAATGAGGATAAAAAATTGAGTAGCATAAACAGCGTATCTTAAAGAGGAACTTCCTGTTTAAGACACTTAATTTGAAAAATCTCTACTTCCACTTCAAACATTTTAGTGTTGTGGTTGTAAATAAATATATTTATTCCTCATTCTACTCGTAAGAAATCTACTTCAGCAACATTTTGCTTAAGAAACTAGTTTTGATCTTGAATTCTAGTCTTTTGACTACCAAGAGGAAGTGGATTAAATTAGGAATAATGGCAGATTGCTACTTGAAAATATATTCCATAAATTAATTAACAAGCCGAATTTCTTCCATTAAACAACTGACACTTCAATAACATAGATAATTACAATTAACAAACCCTTATTCCTTCACCATTATTCTTTACGGCTTCAATGCTTTAAATTAAATTACAATAATTACAGAATTACTTCCTGCTCTCACATTTACCGATATATTTCTAAACTAACCGCAATAAGTCTATAGTTCAGACGATCCATCTTTTCCCTGTGAAGAATTAACTGAAGAGTATTTTGAATACGTTAAGCCAAAAATGAATTTAGAAATACCGTCCAGAATGCCTTCTATCTAAACGTTGTCTTGTTGTTTTCCTCGTAACTTAGCTCGCCGTCGAAGAAAGACTTATCAGCCTTGTAGACAGCACATTGAAGACAGCTGGAACTGATCCGGCGCCTGCGCAGTCTACGACGACAATCGCCTGACGTACTGCATGACTCAAAATAACTGCGTCCTTTCTTCTTGTTGTTGTCCTCTGTTTGAGAACCACTACCATAATCGTTTTACTTCTGTTCCCGTACGTGTCAGCCTTCCTTTAGTACAGCTCAGTCACCTAAAGTAGATTTCTCCGGGGAGGGTCAATTTGGCACAATCTGCCAATGTGTATATGAATTATAATTGCTGACATTCGCGATAACAGAAAATTATTTGTAATTTTTAGTCTTTATTTTATGTAGTGCAAAACTGTATCTCTATTTTTTGCAGAATACTCTGACATGTTTAATATTCATATTTATAAAAATGTTAAAAATGTTTTCTCCCTGGGTTATAATAGTGATAAAAAGTTTTAATGTCATGTTTTGTTTTCCTCATTGAATTTTATATGTTTTGAAAATTTTCAGAGCGATTTCTATACGCTTACCTATGAAAAGTATAACTGAGGTAGAAAAACTGAAAACTAATAGCGCAGAATGCGTGTTCAAACTTCAGTCAATGACACATCTGCGTGAATTTTTCAATGTTTATCAAAAGTATAAGAGGAAATGTAGTGTATGAATGCAGTATATACATGTCTTATGTTAATATATCTTCAAAGCCAATCTCTTTATAGAAAACCTGTTTTTCAAAAGCACAGTGTCACCTTGAAGTGCAGAATACCGGTTTTATCAGGAATGAGAGCCGCCGTGCCTGGCTCATAGCAGGTATCGGGTTGAATGATCTCTCTTTGCGTAGCATAGCACACGCGCCTACGGAGGGTAATGGCATTTACACACAGATTCTTTGCTGTCAGAATTCCATTCCTAAATCTTTAACTACCTTAGTGAGAAAGTTCTATTAAACACAAATGTTTATAAATTAAATTTAATATGTTTACTACATACTAAATGATTATGTAACTTGACGTAAAAGTACTTTTCTACTAAGAATGTTATGGATTTAACAGGTGGCAGAGGCGGAGGTCTTGGTGACGCCTGGCCACTAGTGGCGGGATTAGTGTCGGGCCTGCTGATCCTCGCGGCTGTAATTCTCCTCTTCTGCTTCTGCTTCTGCCGCCGGAGACGTCGGGTGAACGGACGCACCAAGAAAATACCTAGCGAGACCTCCAACGGAAACATCGTAGGAGGAGGCGCTCCAGGAAACGGCAGCGAGCAGGAGAAGAGCCTGCTGACCAAGGTGAACCCAGTTCAGAAACCTCCACGTCGTCACGAGTCTGTCCCGGTCACCAGTCCCGGCACAGAGCTCACCGAGATGAAGTGTAACCTTTTGGACAACGGATCTGTCTTCCGTAAGTACTAATAATTGCTAGTTTATCTGTCTGCAAACCTCGTAAATACATTTGGTTGAACTAAAATTCCTTAAAACTGAAGCACTACCAGCAAAAGTAATTTACCTTACCGCAATAGATAAGTGACACATTCACCCAATCTTTCTTCACAGTTTTAAGGCTAATTCATTCGGAATTTTTTCCAAAATTTGGGAAAAACTAACATTTTTAATAGATTCAAGGAAAAATTCCTCACATACTGTAGAATAAGGTTCCAAATTTCGGTTTTACCTTTCTGGTCAATAAAATGCCAAATCCCAAACATTTGCGTCGGCGAGTGCAAAGAGCGCGCGAATTCTCTCATCCTACTTTTCTGCCAGTGTAAAATTCCACAATGCAATTTTTGTTCAGATATATCATACTTTCAATATTTATGAAGAGATCTAGGGCTTTTTCTCGATATAAAGCA
The DNA here is from genome assembly GCA_030765065.1 of Deroplatys truncata. Classification (NCBI taxonomy): domain Eukaryota; kingdom Metazoa; phylum Arthropoda; class Insecta; order Mantodea; family Mantidae; genus Deroplatys; species Deroplatys truncata. Next base: position 166,787,393 of record CM060980.1, read on the forward strand.
TAATTTTGGATCTAGGGATTTCATAATTTAGTACATCAGTAATTTTTAGGGAATTAAAAGCTGTTCTCTTTATTCCTTTTCTTAGACAAAAAGTATCACCGATTCTATACAACCACATTCCAGGAATACAATGCAAAATTTAAAACCTTTAAACTTTCCAAGTGTTCATCGTGTGAGCGTTTTAAATGGGACTCAATGTTCAGGGTTTGAACTTTCGAGAGTTTTACTCAAATTCCTCATTGATACTTGAACTGCTAGTTTATACAAATTTAAACTAATGTTTTTAGTCTAAGTATTCAGATTTATTATGCTATTAAGCTCTTACAATGCACATGCAAAAGGTAATTGACCGAAATGCCATTTTGGAATACAATCACGATCATTAGCGTCATGGAAAATGTTACGATGGCATTAAATGGAACCGAATTACCCTAACATGGGTTAAGTGAAGAATAATATAGTATTTAGGTGTAAAAAAGAATTTATAATATTGCTAACAATACATCATGAATACGCGGGGGCATGGTTGAATGCTGCAAGAGAAAAAGAGGTGAGCATATCCTAACGCTCAGCAATTCGTAAGTAGTGAATAATCCCGATTTGAACCACAGCCAGTCAAGTAACAGTGATGTTATGTATAGCTAATTTTGGGATCGATATTTGGAACCTACAGATTCTACGTTTGGAGGCGTGACCGGTTTATCGGAAATCTTTTTGGCTACAGAAAGCACCCTATTTGCCGACTGCTTACAGCCTTTTAAATTCAACCGCATATATTCTCATATAAATTATAACTACAATAAACACAAGCCTTAGTCGTAAAACATTATAATTCTTTATAGTTTATAGCACTCACTTAACTCGGTTCTCCCTGTCACTGTTTTGACTTAGTTCAACTTTCGTTGTTACATCACTTAGTTCTCACCGTCACCGTTTGTTCAAGTTCAACTTTCACTATCACCTCACTCGGTTCTCACTGTCACTGTTTGATCCATTTCAACTTTCACTGTCACCCACTCAATTCTCACTGTCACTGTTTACCTAACTCAGTACTCACTGTCACTGTTTGATCTAGTTCAACCTTCACTATCATCTTACTCAGTACTCACTGTCACTGTTTTGGTCTAGTTCAACTTTCACTATCACCTCACTCAGTTCTCACTGTCACTGTTATAATCTAGTTCAACATTAACTGTCAACTAACTTAGTTCCCACTGTCACTGTTTACCTAACTCAGTACTCACTGTCACTGTTTGATCTAGTTCAACTTTCACTATCACCTCACTCAATTCCCAATGTCACTGTTTACCTAACTCAGAACTCACTGTCACTGTTTGATCTAGTTCAACTTTCACTATCACCTCACTCAATTCTCACTGTCACCGTTTACCTAATTCAGTTCTCTTTGTCACTGTTTTGATCTAGTTAAACTTTCACTGTCGCCTAACTCAGTTCTTACTGTCGTTATTTTGAATGAGTAAAATTGTTACTGTCACCTCACTCAATTCTCATTGACACTGTTTGTTCAACTTTCACTATCACCTCACTCAATTCTCACTGTCACTGCTAGGCTAACTCAGTACTCACTGTCACTGTTTGATCTAGTTCAACTTTCACTATCAACTCACTCAGTTCTCACTGTCACTGTTTACCTAACTCAGTGCTCACTGTCACTTTTTGATCTAGTTCAACTTTCACGGTCACCTAACTCAGTTCTCACTCTCACTGTTTACCTAACTCAGTACGCGCTGTCACTGTTTTGATCTAGTTAAACCTTCACTGTCACCTCACACAATTCCCACTGTCACTGTTTACCTAACTCAGTACTTACTGTCACTGTTTCGATCTAGTTCAACTTTTACTGTCACCTAACTCAGTTCTCACTGTCACCGTTTACCTAATTCACTTCTCACTGTCACTGTTTTGATATAGTTAAATTTTCACTGTCACCTTACTCAATTCTCAATCCCACTGTTTACCTAATTCAATACTCACTGTCACTGTTTTTATCTAGTTCAACTTTTACTGTCACCTAACTCAGTTCTCTCTGTCACCATTTACCTAATTCAGTTCTCTTTGTCACTGTTTTGATCTAGTTAAATTTTCACTGTTACCTCACTCAATTCTCACTGTCACAGTTTGATCTAGATCAAATTTCAGTATCACCTCACTCAATTCTCACTGTCACTGTTTACCTAACACAGTACTCACTGTCAATGTTTTGATCTAGTTAAACTTTCACTGTCATCTAACTCAGTTCTCACCGTCACTGTTTACCTAACTCAGTAATCACTGTCACTGTTTTGATCTAGTTAAAATTTCACTGTCACCTAACTCAGTACTTTCTGTCCCTGTTTTGATCTAGTTAAACTTTCACTGTAACCTAACTCAGTTCTCACTGTCACTGTTTGCTTCACTCAGTTCTCACTGTCACTGTTTTGATTTATTTCTACTTACCTATCACCTCACTTAGTTCTCACTGTCACTGTTTTGATCTAGTGAAACCTTCACTGTCACGTAACTCGGTTCTCTCTGTCACTGTTTTGATCTAATTAATCTTTTACTGTCACCTCACTTAGTTCTCACTGTCCCTGTTTTTGATCTAGTTCAACTTTTACTGTCACCTCACTCAGTCATCACTGTCATTCTTTTGATCTAGTTCAACTTTTGCTGTCACCTCACTCTGTTCTCATTGTCACCGATTTGATCTAGTTCAACTTTTACTGTCACCTCACTCAGTCATCACTGTCATTCTTTTGATCTAGTTCAACTTTTGCTGTCACCTCACTCTGTTCTCATTGTCACCGATTTGATCTAGTTTAACCTTTACTGTCACTGTTTTGAACTAGTTCAACTTTCACTGTCACCTCACTCAGGTATCACTGTGATTGTTTTGATCTAGTTCTACTTGCACTGTCAGCTCACTTAGTTCTCACTGTTACTGTTTTGTTCTAGTTAAACTTTCACTGTCTCCTAACTAAATTATCAGTGTCACTGTTTCATCTACTTCACTTTTATTGTCACCTCACTCAGCTCTTACTGTCACCGTATTGATCTACTTCAACTTTCACTGTCACCTCACTCAGTTCTCACTGTCACTGTTTTGATCTAGTTCAACTTTTACTGTCACCTCACTCAGTTCTAGCTGTCACCGTTTTCATCTAGTTCAACTTTCATTGTCACCTCACTCAATACTCACTCTCACTGTTTTTGAGTTCAACCTTTACCGTCATCTAACTCGGTTCACTGTCACCTCACTCAATACTCACTCTCACAATTTTGATTCACTTCAACTTTCACTGTCACCTTACGTAATACTTACTCTCACTCTTTTTATATAATTCAACTCTCACTGTCACCTCACTCACTTTTCACTGTTACCGTTTTGATCTAGTTCCGCTTTCACTGTTCCTCACTCATTTCTCACAGTTGCTGTTTTGATCTAGTTCAGTTTTCATGTCACCTCACTCAGTTACTGCTGTCACAGTTTTGATCTAGTTCAACCTACACTGCCACCGAACTCAGTTATCACTGTCACTGTGTTAATGTAGTTCAAATTTTACTGTTACCTAACTCAGTACTAAATGCCACTGTTCTGATCTAGTTCAACTTTCAATGTCTCCTCACTCAGTTTTCACTGTAACTGTTTTAATTTTGTTCAACCTTTGCTGTCACGACACTCAGTTCTCACAGTCACTCTTTATAATCTAGTTCAGCTTTCACTGTCATCTCACTCTGTTCTCTCTGTCACTGTTTTGATCAAATTAAACTGTCACTTAGACTTCACTTGGTTCACTTCACTAATCTTAACTAGTTGAATTTCCCCGCAACTTCACTTTCCTTCTTGATGAAGGGACGTAAGAAATTTTCAGGATAAAGGCAATTCTTCCGAACGGTTCAGTCACTGAAGAGTCAAACCCAAGACTTTTGCAAACCTCTCATACACCAACGTTTACTGTATGTTGTCATCATAAACTCACTCGCAGAACTGCACTCGATGCACCAGAAACGCGCTTGCTCACTAACTGAATCTTCCCTCGAGAACGCTCGCTTATATAACTAATGGAATCTTCTTCAGAACAATCTAGAACTTTCTGGATACATGTTGTGGAGGCCGGGGGAGGGAAATTAGAAATTCTGTTTATGTGATGATAATGCTTTCGGTGTAGACGCTGGCGATCGTTACTTATCTTTGTTTATCTTCGACTGCCCGACGCCGACCTCCCGTTAACCTTGAGCCATAACTATCAAGAAAATTTCTATTAAAAATCGTTCATTCTTCTTCTGAAATTGCAACAATTTATCTTTTTACATTGATCGTCTGTTAGTTCATTCAACGTATGCGGGCTATTCCGATATCCTTAATCTTTTGTAAGGTCTCCCATAAATAGAAATAGAAGCCTCGCTGGCCATAATCCCCTTTATTGCTAATGTTAGCGCTTCTGTCACGAAAAATTGCAATATATGTAAATCGACAGCGGTAGGCCTTATATTGTTGAATTACCCACAGTTAAATAGCTTAGAAATAAAGTATTAACACTAGAGTTTATTATGCTGGTAATAAAGCGTAGCAAAGAACAGAAGCTGTTAACTACATACATCAATAACAAGAAAACTAACAAAAAGAAGAAAAAAACACATTTTTTGCTAGTATAAGTACAGTTATATCATAAATGTGTTTACGAGGTATATAGATTAGAAGCATCTTAGTGTATATTACAACATTTAAGCATGCATATCTGTGTTGTTTCTTTTGTGCCTGTTGCGTAATGTTTCTTTCCTTGTCCTGCGGTATTTTAATGCCAACTTTTTCTATTTTGTTGCTGACGTTTTACATGTTCTTTGCATTTATGTATGCTCTCTTTTGCTTCGCTCAATACACGCAACTCTGTTATTGCGCCTTAAGCATGACTCGCCTTTTAAAGGACATCTATTTTTAAATTCAACCCCAGTAACACCACCACGTATTGTAAAACGCAATTCTTGTTTAATGCAGAAAATTTTATACGGTTATATTTATAACAATAATTACGATTTGTTAAATGCGCAGAGAGTAAGGGTGAATCCTAAGGTATTTGATTCCATTTTAAAAACTTAAATAGACAAATTACAGATGGGTAATATTATTTTACATACAGAAGAACAAACGATATTGCGGTACTGGTTCTTAACATTTTTTCTTTTATTTTATAGATTATTAAATGTTTTCATTGATTTTTTCAATGTCTTCATATGTGGTGTTTAAAAAATTAGTTTACATGCAAATACTTTGCTATAATACCTGAAATTTCTAATCTCATTAAAGTCTCTGCTAGCATTTACCTCTCCGTCAGTATAAATCATATATCAATGGCGTTGTTAGGTATTGTATAACAATTTTGATGTATATAACATAGCTTCTAAGTGGCACACATATAAAACTTCAAAATTCGGTTAATAAACACAAGTTATAAAGCTATTAAAACAATTAAAATAAAACCTCGGCTGTCACTCGGTCGAGAGATCAGCGTTCTGGGTTCGATTCCCCGCTGGGGCGGGAAATGTTCTTTAATCTGAATTATCCCCTATCCCTAACTCTGGAAGTATGAATGTATGAGTAAATTTGAGCTTGTTTAATAGTAAGAAACTGCTAAAACCTACGTAAGAAACCCCACAGTTCAGCGAGCAATAACACCATCTATTGTTTTTCAAGTCAAAGCCACCGATATGAACCAAAGAAGTTAAAGGGATATTTTGATTCGGGACATAGAATCTAATTTTTTACCTGTATTGAATAACTATTTGGAGCACATGAATGAAATCTGCTAAAATAAAAGTATTCTGAGGGTATGGTTTTCCAGGGTTCCTAAAAATAAAGAACATAGTCATAAGGTCTGTGTTAATATCTTATTTTCAATTTACAAGAAATATCAAAATGTGATTTTCAGAAAATCTGCATAAAGCAGTTTACATCATATTGTCGCAGTGGTTTTGGGGGGATGCAACAACGGGTCAAGGTAAACTATCTTACTGCTATCTTGACCCGTGTGACTCCAAGGTATCACGGGTGGAACAGGGGATTTTTGGTGGGTTACGGTTGACGCTCAAACGGGCGCATCCACTAAATGTCACGGTAGGAAGGAAATGAAACAATTGGTTTTGGTGTCCACATTCTGGCGACTACACCAGATGATACAGGCCGAATAAGGTTTGGCTACGGGTTGACAAAGGTTGGAAGGGATTCAGTGTCACTAACTGGAGGGGTAGCTGAGAGGAGGCAAGGGTGTGACTAGCCCCAACATGTGGTGGGAGATCCGACTCATCTACTTCTAACTTAAAGTTTCGTACTCGAACCAGAACAATTTACTGAACAAGGAAGGAAACCCAGGCTGGGGAAAGGACGCAGGTATTACTAGGAACAGTCCTGAGCACATTATAGCCCTACACATCTATAAAATATAATTTATTATAAAGTATGGCACAAGGCCGAAAAGAAGTTTACAAATAATTGAATGAAGTACCTTATCTGCTGTGGAGACAGTGATGTTGTACGGTGCTCGGTGATTATCACATACTAAAATAACACTTGGATCACGTGGTCGTTCAAGAATTAGACCGACATGGGCTTCCGCTGCAAGACGGTCCAAAATCGACCATGAGGCATGGAACTAGGGGTTTATAAACAAAAGCTAGCTAGGCGCGCCACTACGTCATTGTTTAGTAGAACGTCCTGGCTGCAACACTGCTATTGGTCTCTTTCAGGGTCGAAAGTATCGCGATGATGTTTCGGTGTAGCGTGTCAGGGGAAAAGGATGCTCTTTGGGACTCTCTCCATCCCTCAGCTTTCGATTGGCTTCCGTGGGGTGAGGTACCAATCTGCATTTCCGTCTGCTGTGGTGTATCTTATGGACTTACGGACCCTATCATTGCTGTACCGTCGCTCCTGGTTACGGCCGCCCAGTGTCTCCTCTCGCCTTCTCGTGGGGCGTAGGTACAATGTCCACTCTGGATCGGTGCTTAATTCCTCCTTAGTCAATCCATTGCACATTGGCAAACCGTAAGAAATAGGTAACATCTTACCACACAAATGATGTAGCTGTCGTTGAAGTACACAGTTTATGTCAAATGTTTATGGCGTTAACGGACTTCCGAGATATTCTCTGTTGTTGGTTTGAATTTTCAAATAGTTATAGATTTCTCGTGTTCATTCAAAGGAGGATGAACTTGCAGAGCCATCACATAGCAATCCGCCTTTTTTTTTAAAAAAAACTGACTATTGCATTAGCCTACTGTATCGTTCTTATACCTGCAGAGATATTTATAAATAAGTTTATCTTGATTAACAGGAAGTGGATATAAGAATAAGCTTATATAATAAAAGTTTGTAGTAGAATGAATAGAGAAAGCCATGTGAATGACGGTATGAAAATAAGCCAGAGGAGGCCTTTTATGTAAAGAACTAATTCCTAGAATCGAATCCGGGAATCTAGAACACTATAGACAGATGCATTCGCCACTATGACATGAACGATTCCACTCTCACTTGCAGTTCGGGTATCTATTGAAAGAAAGAAGAAAAAAGAAAAAAGAGCAAAAAAGAATTGAAATAACAGAAAATAAACTGAAAAAAAAATTCCAAAACCTTTCAACGTGTTGAGTCTGCAATTTACCAACCTCTCCATATTTACACATCCACTCTTTACGTGCAAATGATAGCGACATATGCACCCTAAAGTGTCCACTGGGGGCTTAAACCCCCAGAGCACTATGTTTAATTATCTTCGACTGTGATGGGTTGGTACTGGAAGAATAAATGGAAAAATTGTTGCTCTCGGGGATTTTGGCATGCATGTGTCATCAGAAGGGTTTTGTTTGCAGAACCGGACAAAATGAAATGTCATCAATGGATGTGATGCCGCAATCATGCGAATCAAATGCAGAGGGAAACCATTCGGTACATAGATCTCTCTCTCTGCTCCTGCTCTACTCCGTGCTGGGGTAAATGTTTCTCTTTCGAAACAGAATGAAGGAAGTGAATTGTACTTGAATATTTTTAAAATAAAATTACGTATGTTTTCCGGTACATTCAACGTTAGTTGTTTTTACTTTCATCCCTCAGGGTTTTATTTCGATTTTAAAACATGTAAAGTCTGAAAAAGAGCATTGGTAGAACATAGTTGTATACATATACAGGATATAACCAAAATAGCGATAAAAAGGTGTCCAGAATATTCGTCTCATTTAGACTAAAACGCGAACAAGGATCCGAGAGCGCGCTTCATTACTTCAATACACCTTCCCCAAAGTGACGCATCCAGTTTGAATGAATTTGCCCTAATTACGATCCACTTGGACCTGGAAGACAACTGTTTGGACGAGTTTAAGTTTGTCAAAAATGGCTTCATTAAACTTTGAAGCCTCAAATCAAAAGTGCAGAATTGAAATAAAGTATCAATAGCACACTCGTTCTGTCATACCAGTACAATTCATATAACATAGTCGGATTTCTTTTTCTTCCGTTTATTTCAGCCAATTAACTAGAATTTTGGGGGGCTGAGGTGAAATTCATATCGAGATTTGATAAAAATGCATGAATTTGTGTATGTGTGTGTGTATAAACGTAACTCAAAAACGAAAACTCGGATAATGTGAGGGGTGTGACTCTAGGGTTTTTAAGAAAATCCCCCTCACCACAAAATGCCCTTTGAATGTAAAGATGTTTCTTATTTTTCTCAACATTGGCACTAACAATTTTAATAAAATAGCCTTTTGTCAAAATATTTACATTAAAATTAAATTTACATCCAGGATTTTATGTGAACTGCTCAGGAAGTACACCACACACTGAATGAATTTTTGTATAATTTCGTGTAACCAGTACACCATAAGACCTAGACAAAAGCTTAGCATATAAATCTTTTATGATCTCGTTAAAACACACAATTTATTTAAATAAGGTTTACGTACCTTACCTCCTACGTAGCAGTTACAGCAAGAATTCTATTCCACCAAACTTTCGACAAAATAAACAAAATGCATTTTTATAAAATCTGTGCCTGCGTGTGTGTGTGTATGATCAACATAACTAAAAAATGAAAGTTCAGCTACAATGGATGATTTTAAAGTAAGTAGCGATAATTTTTACTTTCTCTACTACGTATAGTAAGTATGGGAAGTATTGTATTCCACCGAAAAATTCGATACCGAGATTTCACCGGAAATATATGTTTTGAGACCCCTGAATCCAAAAAAAGCATTTTTGGAAACATGTCCGTGTGTGTGTCTGTGAAAAGCATAACCCAGAAACGAAGAGTCGGTTAAACACCAAACTTGGTATTTAGATTCAGTATCTTTCAGAGACGCGACACGAAGGTTTTTAAGAAAATCCCCCCACCCCAGATTACCCTTTACATGGAACATTTTTCGAAAATTTTAATTTTCTCAAAAATGGCTCTGACGAGTTTGATTAAAATATCATATGTTTAAGATATTTTAATGACAAATAAAATATATATCTTGTATTTTCTGGGAATGTCTCCAAAATTATTTATTGTGAACGATTTTTGCATAACTGGTAAACCATAAGAGATAGACAAAATTTTACTACACAAAAAATGTAGATCGCGTTAAAATACACAATTTATGTCATATACATTTTATTTGTTGAGTGAACCATTTTCGAGATATTGCTTGCTCTTGCCTTAAATTATTCAATACTTATTTTATCAAATTGGAATTCGTTACTCATTTTTTTGTCTTGGATATGCAAAGAGTATTAATCTGTGGCAAAGAGAATGGTGCTGCACCTAGCAACCAGCTATTAAGAGATATGTCTATGCTTAAAGGCTACTGTATTTCTATATTGCCCTTGCAAATACAAAGCAAGGGGAACATAGTACGCCTTAAGCGATAGTCAAATATTTTTAGAACTGGTCGCTATGTGTAAAATGTAATTCTCTTTGCATGTCAAAAGATCGTTTTGCATATGCTTATTTCGATTAATATGACATATATGGAGAATAAGAGTTTATAAAAGTAGTTTGCACAAGAGTAGAGAAAGTCATGAGAGTGTAACACATCAGATTTTATAAAAAAATAACACATTCTTTCTAAATATTATCATTATTATCTTACACTACCTCTGAACATAGTCACCGCGGTTGTTAAGCCGGGAAACCAGTTTCTGTAGCCTTCGTCAAAGAATTATGCCGTCTGTGATGAAAGCAAAATCTGCAATTCTTGTTTCAAATCATTGTCGTTGAAATGTTTTCCACCAAGCAATTTCTTCAGATGAAGAAAGAGAGGAAACTCGCTTGGTGGCAAATCTAGACTGTAGGGAATGTGGTCGAATTGTTCTCAACCAAATGATGCGATCCGATCTTGAGTTTGTTTGGCTTTGTGTGGCAGGGCATTGTCGCTCATTATTGTTTTCTCATAAACCTCACTCAACTGGCAATGTGTGTATCATTTCTCGCATTCAAAAAACAAATTACCGATATAACTTCACAGTCGGAGAGTTCTTCGGTTGTTTTGAACATTTCGAAACGCTCTAACAATAGAAACACACAAAGTGACGATCGTTCACACTGTGCCTGGCTTCCTAATGATGGCAGAAGTGATCGCGCATGCTTAAAATCGCGATCGCATCGTTGCAGTGGCAAAATATTGAAACGGTCCTTGCTTTAAAATCACGCCTCGTATTTAAGTTTAGTATCTTCCAAGGATACGAAACAAATATTTTCAAAAAATATACACTACTCCAGTCTACCCTTATACTGAATATTTACAGCTATTTTTTATTTTATCAAAAAACAGATGTAACGAATTTGAATGAAATTACTGTTTCAATGTTTAGACATTTATTTTCATGAGTAATAAAATGTAAGTATACCTGGAATTTTCACTGAATGACCCCGCAAAGTCTGAGATATCTGTTATTGGTTTGAAGTTGTCAGTGCTTTTGTAATTTTTGTCGTGGGTATCCATCATTCAGTTTTTCCTCCTGGTGATAGAAAGAGTAAAGAACTGAAAACCCAGCATAGAAAGGAATATTCCAGAAACTTCCAACGCGTCTCTTGTGTTTGAGCATTCTGGAAGTATTCCTTTAAATATACCCGTATATGTTAACCTATAAAAAGTGTTACCCTCACTACGTTACAATATAATAGGGACTGGCCTCGTAGCTTAGTGGTTGAGCATTTGCGTACTTTGCAAGAGGTCCCAGGTACGATTTCCAACTGGGTGTGGGAATTTTTCTCTTGCCAAGATTACTCACTATCCTCCCCAATTTAAAAGTACGAATGAGAGTGTGAATGTCTGTGTGTGTAATCTAAGGAATAAAACCCAAAGTTTATCAGAAATCGAATTCGATATAATACCATTGTCTATACGCAATTATATATTCCAAATGAAAGATCGCCAATAAGACCATTGTGGCTAAAGGTGGGGTATAAATATAACTTAAAAGAATCATAGGTTAGTATATCTGTTGCCAGTATATTATGAGGCTTTTAAGAAATTACAGTTATAAGAGGTAAAATCATCTAAATGATTTTAGTATAATTTTAAAATTAATTTGGGGAGCGCGGATAAATGAAATTAATTACATCGTCATTTAAGTTAAAAAGTCGTATACTTAGGGAGCTGTTTGGGGGAAATCTAAAACAGCGTGTGTTCTTTGCGCTTCCGAAAATAGGTGCACATTTCTGAAGAATACCTAGCTCTAAAATAAAACATAGATTCCCGAAATCCTGTTTGATAGTCTATTATTATGGAACTTCCTGTGTACTAAGCTTCTCTTAATCAGTAAATGGGAGATAAAAGTTATAATAATAAGTTATATGTTTACTGTATGTATTATTTGTGTACAAATAAACGCTGCCAGCTTTACTGATTTAATCCACATGAGTGGTAAACTGTATCTTGAAGTGTTTTTGCTTTTTCTCGCCTTGAGCTGCATCCAGCACTTTTGTATTGCACGCATGATTTGCATGGCTTTATGTGTCACAATGAAGAGCATCACGGTTGGCACATCCCTATTGGGATTTCGTGCAGATTCTTCTGCTGTGTTGCAGTGAGCGGGACGAGCATGATCGGTAGCGACGACCGTTTGGAGGATCGGTCGTTGGATTCCTTGGATGCGCAGCCGACCATCGTCCCACCAGGTCCCCCGCAGGTGCAGGAAAGTCTCGAGGAGGAGGATGTGGCAGGAGTGGAAGAGTGTGAAGTCGGCGGCAGCAGCGGCGTTCCAGTAGCAACTTCGACCAGTCAGGCAGTATACCCTCCCGACCTATTATCCTTTCCACCGAGGGCCAATCAAGTATCTCCTGCAGGGAGTAGCACTGCCTCCACCGCCCCTGATAGTACCCGCCTCCTAGCCCAACAGAACCTCCAGTCTCCGGTACAGTCTCCCACCTATGCTCCGCAGCAACCTACCGGTTCGATACCCTACTCTCGTTCTGCTTCCCATTTCTCTCCCGTAGTGATTCCTCGCCAAGGCTTCGTCACGATCCCTAGACGACCCCGTGTCCCTTCCTGGAGCAGTGCTCCCACATCCGGAGCCGCCGAGGGCCTGTTCAAATTTGAACCTCTGTACGACAACCTGGGACCCAGAACCTCTGCGGATGGCAGTTCGGTCTTATCCCTCAATAAGACCGAACAGATTCCCGCTTCCATAAGAGGGCGCCCTCTACCACCAACACCTACCCAGTCCACTTACTACACTCCCCTAGAAGAACAGGATATGCAACAATCCCCCAAGCTGACTAGGATAGGACGAGGCAGTCTGCGCAGGAACAACAGCCTGGTGGGAGCTCCGCCAAGACCAAAGGACGTAAAGCGTCGTGACGGCGGTGACTACTCATCGACCAGCAAGAGAAATTCCTACGCCGGTGCTCTACCAGTCAGCAACAGAAGTTCTTATGTCGGTTCACCCACGGATTCCAGCTCTTTCATCCCTCACCCCGGTAGTGTGTCTAACGGACAGCTACAGGACTGCAGAGATGCAAAGTTGCCCCCACTGCCGCCCCCAAAACCCAAGAAGAAGCCTGTGCAGACTGTTGTCACGGGGCCGCTGTTTGAGGACGATGGCGAGGACGGTACCGAGGTTTAAGGACACCGTGACTCTAGGTCGCAACCTGCCACTCTTTGGAAACAATAGCAGGTCCTGGCTAATGGGCTGAGTTGAGGCTTTTACACCTGCGCTGTCGAAGTTTCGAGGTCACTTCGGTTGTTGTCTTCATGTTTGAAGTAGGACATAATGTTGTTCTTGCGTAAGCAAATATACTAGTTGCCTTCTGGTTCCAACTAATGCCAGTAAGCTATTTAAGAACCATAAAAGCTGGATTGCGAGCGTACACATATTTCATTTTCAAATCACAGAGGTAGACAGTATTATTTGTCGTTAAAAACACCTACATTAAAGGGAGATAACGAAATATTCTGACCAGGTGTGTGATAATGCGTTAAAACTTAACTTTTTCAACTTTACAGAAAAGCCTTTTAGATATTCTATTCTAAGGGAGGTAAACATTATCAGCACCAACCTTTTTCCTACAGTGGTTTTACGGATTGGTGAGGAGTATTATAGCCTTTGTTTGGCAAAAGAATATCTTTTGTACACATTTTATTGTTAAATGGCCATACATTGCACCTTGACCACGAAGTCCAATTTTCAATAAATAAGGGGAAGATACGTGGTCCTTATTTGAGGGACTCTCATACTCATATCTCACTTAAGTGCCAATATTAGAGTCGGAAACAAACCCCAACTCAAAAGTGAGTGTATAATAAGTGAAATTTTAGTGAAATTTTAGTATTTTTTCTGGTAATGTCTGGTGTAGTTTTAAGATGCATTCAAAATTTGCTAATTTAAATTGTGGAGGTAGTAAGTTTTAAGTGGCAAAACCAAAGAACCGGTAGGTTTTGCAATTTGAAGGGCGGGGATGCCAGGAATTATCGGGCTGCTAGGTTCTAGAGCTCATATTTCTAATATGTGTGTTACTTGAGAACGAATTCGCAATCGTGCGTGTTTGAAATGAGGATTTGCTTCAAATTGCCACTGTAGCGTGTCTGGGTATAACACAAATACAGTCGGATGACATTTGAAGCGATATGGCTGTGATTGAAAAAACAGAGAACACTATCAGTAAATAAAAAGACTGTGTGGCATTGCTGGAATGCAATATTTCTAGCTGCTGTATCGGAGTTGTTTGGGGTATAACCACAGCGTTATAGCGTTTCTAGCGTTCATAGTTAACCCTTGTTCCGAAAAAGACATGATTATCAACTTATCGAAGTCTGTCAATGGTTTTTTTATTGGCCTTGCTGTGAGTGGTCACTCATCTCATACTAAAACCATACTCAAGTAAATTTCACCAAAGTAAGGATGAATGACCACTCGCATTTGACATGTTTTTAATATGGAGGCAACTGAAAAATTTAATGCCATTGTCGGGATTTGAATTAGGTTTTCTTAAGGAACCCAGAAGCACCCAGTAATAAAGTACTTGCGATGGCAGGTCGCCATTGAGATTTTCCTCTCTATGATGCCCTGTGGTCTATCTGGGAAACAACTTGAGTCATTGGGGAATTCAGTGCTCAATGGTTTCAGCAACCGCACCGAAAGCGGGAGAATTGTGTGGAAATCCCGGCTTTGACACTGAATTTTTCAGTTGACTCTATATTAAAAACATGCCACGACAGGCTAAGATCTCTGAAATGTATAATTAGTTTCAATTAACCATATATAATAATTTTAAAAATTCACACTTGAGTTAGTGATAAATGTGTGTAAGTGTCCCCCAAGTAAGGATTATGAATCCGGTCCTTAATTACAATCTTTGAACGGTCTTTACTACTCAGGACTGGCTCTGTACTGTCCAATAATTCTTTCTTTTAATCTTGTGCCATTTCCATTATATCTGTAGCAGTAGAATACGAACATATGGGTTTCTAACTCCTAAGAGAACACTTAAATTAATGATCGGTTATATGATAGCTACACCTTCCTATCAGTAATAGATAATTAGCTCTAATTTACTTGAATAATTTGAAAAATTTATTTAATGCGATTTATTCCAGTTGTTAGGATGATACATAAAACTCAAGTTACAGTATTTTATACAATTATTTACTTTAATGACGAAATTGTAGACGAAAAAATTTAATTTGAATCTGAAGCTGTTGTCTGATGATATAAAAGTGGCATCTCTAAACGTAAAAAATGCACAACCGGAGGTTTCATAGAGATAATATAATTGAATATTCTAACGTACATACAAAAAGAGAACACTTCTAGCTGTGATCATTTGAACTTCATTTCACGTATTTCATTTATTCATCGTCCGATATGATCTGCCCGGGGAAAAAAATTATTCGTGATGCCAACGCTCCTAGCTCTTATCAGTAAAATCAGAACATAATATTAGCATAGGGTATCTTCTTCAATGTAGAGTGTCTTGTTTATTTAGCTGTAATGATAATTGTGTTGCTAGCACTTTTTTGCAACTCTCGTAAAAGACGAGTGTTGCGGTAGTGAGTCATTAGGTTAAAATTATTTTACTTCTTTAAGCGGTTATACAAAATATTGACTATTGCACTTAATTTCGGTGTTTAAAATGTTAGCGTGCAAATTGTAGAGGTAATATAGGCTACTTGCTTATTTTCGTACATAACAGAAGCTTTATACTCAAACAGTTGACAATTATTTCATTTTATCTAAACATTTTAGACTAAAATACGCCAAATCAGTCGCTGCATCTTCAGTGTTAAAGCTAAATTTCTGGATTATCAGCTAATATCGCCACCTGTTCTCTCCTGAAGAAGCAGCAGTTAAGTTGGAAGCAGATATGTTGTTCTTTACAGATAGATCTCAATAAGTACCTTGAAAAAGCTTTTAAGTAGTTTTTTGTATCTTTATAGATCTCTCCATAAGGTTGAGGGGAGGGTTTCCGACCCCTTCAGCTGCCGTGGTGCGGGCGATGCGGACCCTGAGCACGCGTGTTACTTCTGACGTTACTAGAAGTACACTGGGCCAAAAATATGAGCCCCACCCTAGAGGGTATTGTTTGGATTGGGGCAGTGGTTCCCCTTACCCATGAGAGATTGGGTCTGTGCAGTTTTCCGTCCAATCGGAATTTTGAGATGCCTCAATGTCCTCCGGTGCCATCATGGAGAGCATGCTAGGTTGCTGTCGTCCCCACCGAGGTCTCCATGGTCTTCCCCTTTTTGGGGGGTTGAAACGCATAAGTGGCGTAACCACTTACATCATGTAAAGGGGGAGGCGGACTTAATTTTCAGGTGAAAAGCTCTCGGGGAAGGGAGAGTCTCTCATGTGACGCCCTCCTCCCAAGGTCGTATGGGGCGCAGTCTCCTTATATATCTGTAGAATACAGAGAAGTTTGGCAACAGAGCCTTGGATCTGGGTGAGAAAATTACACATAAAGTGCGCGCTGTCTGTAGGGCAGCAAATGTTTTACCGCATTATGAATACTTACGGCAACGGTGTTTAATTCCAGAGACAGTACTTTCGCGTATTTTTAGCAAAAGTTTAAATGAAAGTTTAATTAAAGCTGCTAAAAACAACAGTTTGTAAAGATTTGAATGACTATCTCAGAGTTTAGTCCATCAGATACAATACTCGTATACATTCGTTCTTGTGGTGAGCACTTCCGATAGTTGCAGATATTGAAACCGGAAATACCCGGAAGATGACTTCCTGGTGAGTTCGAAACTTGGTTTAGTTCAGATAAAAAAAGCAATTGCAGCTCAGCCCAGATGCCCTACAGTATATTTTTTTCTCCCTTCGCCAGTATTATAAACAATGTAAACAATACAACAGCTTCTGTCTTGAACTGGACCGCCCAGTTACCTTATGTCCTAGAGCTCAAAAGATCCTATGGCGTGTGTCAGTGGTGCTTCGGAAACATGATCTCATGATGGTGCTGGGTGTCCTAATGTGAAGTGACAGGGTAAACACATGTATACATCAAGAATGAGAACCAATCCATTGTTGGAACAAGGTGCAGTACCTTGCGCCTCCAAAGCTATTTACTATACAGTGCCTTGAGAATCTAATAGATCTAATGTGCACGCACGAATGTGTGAATGAGCGCGTGAATGTGTAGATGTATGCATGAGTTGTTGCAAGACTTTTTTTCCTTGTATGTTTCACATTCCTCATGATAATTCAATACAATAATAGAGAAAATTTACATAATGTAGCCAAAAGCCCACACCTGGAAGGGCGTGATCTGTTTTTCCCAATCATATTCCTCTTGTTCCTGTTTTGTTTTTCGAAATGATAAGCTTGATCTGAGATATATTTGTACATAGGTGAAGCTAATGTTGCCAGACCAATAAGTATAGGACATTATTGTTCATGAATGCTTTTCATTGAGTTACATTTCAAAGACTGAAAATAAAGCTATTTTTGTTATTATTGAAATTAATCATGTTTAATGGTTATGCTTTGATCGTGGTAAAGGCTTAAGATGTTATCTGTGCATCGAAGGATACGGCTTGTATGCTCCAACGAAAATGAATTCGCCTTAGCAGTTCAAAGTTTTGTATAGAGAGATATTAGAGAGACGGAAGTAATAGGTAACAATGCTCGTCTAACAGAGGCCTATGAGTAATAATGGAAAAGCGGAGTGCCAGCAACAATATAGAAATGGGTGTATCACTGCAGTTTACTACGAAGTCACGAAGCTCAGATGTTTATTGAAGTTGGTGCTACTACAATACTCCTAGCGGCCAGCTACTAGCGGAATTGTTTTAACCACCAAACAACAATCTTAATTTGTTGTTTGAGAGAAAAACACAGCCTTTATGTGAAATGTTGTTTAAGAGTATTAAACTGCGACAAAGAGGAAGTGTTTTTAATGCTATAATTCTAGTAAGGAAAGCAGGAAAGATTCATCCTTCTTCGGATTTCCGAAAGATCCAATGAGATGAATTGGAACATTCTGCCTACATTAAAATATAACATGTAAGTATTGATAATCCATTTGTGGTTGACACAATTTATGAAAGAAGGCAGCCGGGTATACGAGGGATCTTCAGAAATTGTTCACACAATGATTCCTGCAGTGCAACGGAAGCATGGAGAAGGCTGGGGATTGCGGTAGTGGAAGGGAGTAGTATGATGAGGCATCATAGTAAGTCTGTTACTTTGTGTTCAGTTTGAGGGTTACTCCTCAGAGTGAACTTGAAAACTGCACCAAATCGAACAACGTTCAGTGTTACGTTTTTCGTGGGCAGAAGGTGTACCGGGCTCACAGATTCACCAAAGAATACGTTGGCAATCCTCTCTCGCGTAGAGTCGTCTAGGAGTGGATGATGAGTTTGAAAATGACAGTACAAGTGTGATTGATTCCGCGTGCTTAGGTCGTTCGGTTACAGCCTCAACAGTTGAAAACGAGCTAGGGATAAAATTTTGGAATACCGAAGGGGAAGTTTATGGACTATTTCCTCTGTGGTCACCAAACGATGGGAGCGCTCGGAATCAATCACACTTCTTATGGCAATTTCAAAGTTTTCTATCCACTAGTAGACGGCTCTACGCGAGAGAGCGTTGTCATCAAACTGTGCACACAATCTTTGGTGAATATGTGCACCCGGAACCCCTTAAAATCTGATGTGTTACACTCACATGACTTTCTCTACTCTTGTACAAACTTTTTACAAACTCTTATTCTCCATCTATTTCATATTAATCGAGATAAACATTTGCAGAAACGATCTTTTGACATGCAAAGAGAATTACATTTTACACATAGCGACCACTTCTAAAAATATTTGACTATCGCTTAAGGCCTACTATGTTACCCTTGTTTTGTATTTGCAAGGGCAATATAGAAACACAGTGGCCTTTAAGCATTGACATATCTCTTAATATCTGGTTGCTAGGTGCAGCACCATTCTCTTTGCCACAGATTAATGCTCTTTGCATATCCAAGACAAAAAATGAATAACGAATTCCCATTTGAGAAAATAAATATTGAAAATTTAAGGGAATAACAAGCAATATCTCGAAAATGGTTCACTCAACAAAAAAAT
The DNA here is from genome assembly GCA_030765065.1 of Deroplatys truncata. Taxonomy (NCBI): domain Eukaryota; kingdom Metazoa; phylum Arthropoda; class Insecta; order Mantodea; family Mantidae; genus Deroplatys; species Deroplatys truncata. Next base: position 166,806,431 of record CM060980.1, read on the forward strand.
GTATAGGATATAAATTGTGTATTTTAACGCGATCTACATTTTTATGTAGTAAACGTTTGTTTATCTCTTATGGTTTACCAGTTATGCAAAATTCGTTCACAATGAATAATAATTTTGGAGACATTCCCAGAAAATTCAAGATATACATTTTTTTTGTCATGAAAATATCTTAAACATGTGATATTAATCAGAGCCATTTTTGAGAAAATTAAAATTTTCGAAAAACGTTCCATGTAAAGGGTAATCTGGGGTGGAGGGATTTTCTTGAATACCTTCGTGTCGCAACTCTGGAAGATACCGAACCTAAATACCAAGTTTGGTGTTTATACGACTGTTCGCTTCTGAGTTATGCTGTTCACAGACACACACACGGACATTTTCCAAAAATCCTTTTTTTTTGGATTCAGGGGTTTCAAAACATGTATTTCCGGTGAAATCTCGGTATCGAATTTTTGGATGGAATACAATACTTCCCCTACTTACTATACGTAGTAGAGAAAATAAAAAGCGTATCACTGAACATAGTTGTACTTTGATATGAATTTTCAAGTTTCCCTGACATGGTCACCCACGCATAGCTACCCTCAGACTGAACACAAAGGCAACAGACTTACTATGTTTACTCGTCATACCAATCCCGTAATCTCCGACCTTCACCGTGCTTCCCTTCCACTGTAGGAATCACAGTGCGGAAAATGTTTGAATATCCCTCGTAGTATTTGTCATTATTCCTACACATCTGAAATTAAAAATTATTGATATTATCTCTTGTGTCTTTGCGGTTATGGTGGAATTTATAGTACTTAAAATAAAAGTATTAAATTAAATGTACTAATTAATGATGGAACGTTACCACTGTTCCCGAAGCTATTCTTGAGCACCGATATTCGATGCTCGATACCAATACGCACTTTATAAAAACTGTAAAGGCGATAGGTTATTCACTGAATTGTGTGCTTATCAATATTTTTTTGTAATTCCAGTATTGTTCCTGTTTGACATTCTAAAGTTAGAATATCCTTATCTTGATAATGCCTCAAATTATAGTCTATTGTTGTTCAAGGCTTAGTAATAAGAATAACAATGCGTTTATTTCCCCTTTACGTAGCTATATTTTCTTTTAAAGAATTTTGTCTCCATATTATGGAAATTAGTCGTGTGGTATACTTATAAGTAGCGCAGTTTGACGTACGTAAACACAAACTAACAAATGGAAGAAAAGAACGAGTATTTCTATGCGCCGTATAATCTCACGTTTTAAATTTTAGTTTGTTTCTGCTGGATTCACGGATTTTGGTCACTAGAGTAGGTAAATGTAATGGATGAAAGTCACCAAGCCAGGCTATTGCAGAAATGTGGTTTAATGTGACCTCTGCTCCTTCCCCCATTGTTGTATAGGTTTTTATTCAGGCACAAGAATATAGAATGCTGCATAGACTCCTCCACAGTAAACGCAGTCAAGGTCTATCAAGACCTGTAGTCCATCAATTATTTGGGGACCTGTGCCAAGCAATAATGTGAAGTCTAGATTATTTTGATACATTATCTAAGCATACAGTTAAAAGCAACAGCATTCAAGATTGGAAAACCTAAAACTTTAAAGGTATCGAAGGTTTATTTCAAACTATTAAACATCGGGGTCCCAGGTCGCATCCCTATTTACAATGTTTAAATGATGCGAGGGAGATGCTCATTTTATAGAAGAACATGATAACGAAAGTATATTTTGCGTCTGTTAAAATGATCGTAGTAGCTAGCCACCAGGAGCGTTAGTATCGAACCGATACATTTTATCTACATATGGAGCTTCGTGACTGCATTTGTACACTGTGATATTTCTCTGATTTAAAACACCTAGGCTGGATTGCAGAAACGATTACGTCATATATTTTAAGCTTACACATTTCTTAGGTTATATATGCTTAAACAGTCTTTAACTGCTGTTTAAGGAGATTCTGTAGTAGCATGTTTACTGATATGGTATAGTCTTTCCTCATGCTTTAAAATATCATAACTTCAATGACCTCTTTTACCACGATAGAGTTTCTGAATAAGTGTCGTCAGCAAAAATTGTCGTTCAGAATAACCAAGAATGGGAACCAGAACGAGAAAAATAAAATGAACATACATTTACTATAATGTGAACGTTCCAAAATAACAGGAAGCTTTATTCGGATCACGGGAAAGGGAACCTTAGCCAAACTTCAACTTTCTCGTTCTCGATCCCGGAGATAGCTTATTAGTAGATCGATATTGTGTATATTACACTCTTCACTGTATAAATTATTCAAGGAGGCCGTGTCATGAAACAGCCGATAAAGCTCTTTCTAGTCGCAAGCTGGGAAAATGAAACCGGAAGAAATTCCAGCAAATGTGCGTCCTGACTCCTTCAGATTCACTGAGAGTTAATCTTTCTAGCGAAAGCTACATGTGTAGTTTGTTCAAAGTCAAATCAATACTGACTGTTGCCCCAAAAATAATAGCAAAAATTACGAGGAGCAGTAAAACTTATTAGAAATTAACAGAGAACAATATACAATAGACAGCTTTGATGTATTATTAATACGTTAATGGTACTTGGTACGACTAGAGGAATTGGAAATAGCAATTTTTACTCTATCGAATTTTGACGTTGGATAACCTACATTGTGTTGACTGTATTAGAAGCAAGTGAAAAAGTATAATGAGATAGTTACAATAAAATGAAGTCCAAGTGCGCAAAACTGAATTGTAACTTTGCTATCTATATAGTCATTTATATGCATTTCCGTTCTCGTTTCCGTTCTCTGTTTTGCGAAACAGCCTTAACAGGTATTATGGAGGGCTTCTTCAGATCACTGCATGTGAAGACACTGAAATCTGTTGTTAAAGAATATGATTATCCATCTTACTATTAGAATCCAGGAACCAAGCTTGGATAATTAATTCGGGACTGGATTTAAATAATTTAAGGGATTTGGACTGCCCATTGTGTTTCCGTTTCGGAAAGCCGGGCTATCTAATGTTTTTGAGGTTATGATCACATATCTCTGTCTTATATGTACTAGACATCCATGAATTTCCTTATACGGGCTTATGTCCACTTTAAGGAACACGCTTAGGTTAAAATGGAATTTTCTATTTTTACTTATATCACATAAATATTCTATAGAACACCTGTGAATCATTTTGGCCAAACATTTTTCACGGCCCGACATTTTTAAAAGCCCAGCCACATGTTGAAACCACTCCTGAAAATTAAAAATTGCACAAATAATCTAAAAATATACTATTTAAGGATTCAAGGATGCATTTTAGGATTGCTTTATACATTGGCTCACAAAAGATTAATCTCTAACTGAAAAAGATAAATTTTTTTAACACCAACAGATTCATAAAAACAAAACTTCGTCAGAGGTGGCAGAAGCATAGAAATAATAACAATCTTCCAACTTATTTTTCGCAGAACCATACACACAATGGCAATGTTTTAATTCAATAGAGGAATTGCAAAGAATTCAGCAACAATTTATTTTGATCTTTCGTTGTCATGGTTACGCATAAACACCACCAACATTTATTTTCACTGATGAGATTGGTAATGTAAAGAATGCTTTCCTGTAACTTCGTTTAATATTTTATGTGTAAAAGAATTAATTTATTTTTGTTAGAGTTGGTAGCACACAGGAAGGCGGGTCGTCGAAGAAAGTCTTGTACAGAGAGAGCATAGTACACTGTCTCTTTCTTTCATTCTCGCTCGCTATAGGCCTGCAGGTCAACTAGTTCAAAGCAGTGCTACTGCGGAACCTATACTCTCCCGCATTGCTGTGTGTTCCACTTTGTTATAAAGTGTTCTACGTTAATCATGGCATGATACTCTTACAAAAACTTCATCTACGGGTGCATGTGGTTCTTTTTGAGGTTTCAAAACATGCCAGACATACTTAAGAAATTATTTAACCTAAATCAGTTTGTCAATATCGTTTCTGCAATCGACCAAAAAACGCCTATAATATGGAAAGTAATATTATTTTAAACAAATGTCTAAAGTTTGGGAAGAATGTGGGCACAGCTGTAAGAAAGTAGAAGCTTTCAGGTATGTGAAAGCTTTGCAAATTTCGGTTTTTAAGGTTATTTTTCGTCACTCTGATCTTATGTGTGAAATAGTTTTATCCCAGTGAGGAGTAGGTCTACTCCCACCTGGTATATTTTCACTTGTAGACTTTCTTCCCAACGTGTGAAATATCAAGAAAGTATTTGAAGAAACCAGGCTTCTTTTTCGTAATAGAAAGAGCATATTTATCTCCTCAGAGTTAAATATTCTTATAGATACAATAGTAATTTTGAGTTCTACAATATAATTAAAATGCATTTATTTATTGGTCTTGAACACTGATATATTGTGCGATCATATTACTATTGTTACTTACCTTGAGTTTCATTGGTTCTTTTAGGCAGAAAATATACGAGCTACGCCCCTAACGCAAAATATATCGTAAAAGTATGTCTATTATATTATCTAAGAAATTATATGAAAGTGACCGCCTTTAAAAGTGAAGACGAAACTAGAGATTACGCAGGAAAACTTACAACGATTGAGCATTTATGTCTTAGGGGTATTTATTTTGACCATATGGCCTAAATGAATGTCTGTTAACATCTTAAGGCTTTCTAGTGTGATCAAAGTATAGGATCTTGCAGATATATGATGTTATGGAGAAGTATGAATGGTTCATATAAACAACTTTTAGATCTCTGCAGAGTATATTTTATTTTCCTTGAGCGCGTGCAGTATTCTGTGGAAAAATTATTGTCAATATAACTGAAAGTGTTTTTTGAAGATTTGAGCTGAATAAGAATAAATAATTTATCAAACGTCTATAATGACCTGTTTTTATTTTAAGGATTTACTCCTAAAGGTAAGTAAAACATGTTGCATGAACATCACTATAATATCTCGTGTGTTTGTAACTGCATCTGATCTTTAAAGGGGACACTCCACACAAATTTTCAAATACATAAATGTTTTGTATTGTCTTTTTCACATCTTTGAAGTGTGCGTTGGCTTCGTCTATGGTATAGGTATTGTTCCTACAAATTTTATTTCTTTTTAGAATTCGAATGATGAACCAATTTCATAAATTTTTTCCTTCGGTAGAACATTTTGTTTTCGCTTTCTAGTTTTAGCATTTGCGATCCTGTTGTCTTAAACTCATTAACTAGATGTGTGACAGCTTCTCTACCTGGAACTGGAATACCAGGATATTTATCCTGAAATTGTCTACACATTTGTCTACATGATTAAGTTTTTACGAATAAATCCCACATAAAAATTAGATGTTCTAGTTTGATTTTACCAATAGGCATTTCAGTGGACTAATAAGAAGACAAAAATAGCAGAAATAACAAGAACACTCCTAAGCAAATCACACACACACAAATTAGATGTCTCGAATAAAGGTTCGCATTTGAGATGCACAATGCACAAACTCTAGTGCTTACAGCACGAACAGAAAGTAACAACTGACGCAATACGAGTACAACACAGCTGATAACGTAGCCTTGAGCGTGTCATTCAGCAATAACGCGCATCGGAAAAATACCACTGCAGTGCAAGTGGAGCATGCATACACGCGATCTGGGAGCCCATCACACGGCCACCGCTGTGTTTACTTCATGATTACTATAAGAAATTACAATGAAGTATTCTCTTCTTTTATGTATTAGGATTAGATGTAGACTTCGAGGGGCCCCCAGTCAGTCGAACTCGGCACAGAATTGCGTCATTGTGGGGAGACTCAAAGAACGATCAAATCGGGACTATGTTCGCGCTGGCAAAGGTGATATCCCTAGTATTTCCAGAATGACACCAATCCTGACCTTTGTGAGCTTCCCTGTCCTATATTCAATCCGAGAGCCCCGGGACGAAGGAGCCTCCCGGCCAGACAGATGTCTTTAAATAATACAAGCTCTATTGTCCCGCCGCAACGCACCAGTCGCCGTTGCCCGACCTACAATCCTGAAAATGAAACGGGTGAAAGAACATTTTTTATATAAGAGAAACCACCCCAGAATTCGCCTACTGACACGGAAACCACGAAAACGCTCAAGGTTAGAGTAACCGATTCTACGGGAATCGAACCCGGGTCTCCCGAATGCGGACCTCGCAAGTTACCGCGAAGCCTTCTCGATAGGTACTGCTCTGTATTCAAGTCGTAAATGTATTTGCATTTCATTATATTAAAAAAATAAGAACTATAGAAAGACATAAATAAAACAATTTTTTAGCAAGGGATTGCATAAAATAGGCTTTGTAGACATTAAAGTTTAGAGTTTGCAATTCTGAAAGAAAAGAAGAAAAATTTGTTCAGAAACTGTCGTTAACTTATTTCTTAGTTGCAAAGGTTTTCAATCAGACCTTAAGTTTGGAATTCGTTGTTAACTTTGTAACATGGTATCAAAACTTTGTCACAATGAAGTGGAACAAAAGAGGTTTTGTTGCGGAGTGCCCTCTTTATAGAATTTTACTATGTTTATATTATAGATGTTCCATGTTTGATCTCTGACTCTTCGCGTTTCTCTTGTCACTGGTACGTCTTTATTTGGACTTGTGAATGTTTATAAAACCGGGGTTAATTCATGTGTGAATTTCTTCAAAGCTGCATGTGAATTCATACAAAAGAAATATAGAAGCAAATCATTTCAATACTTCCCAGTCTAAATAAGAATTTATATAAACTCACTTAAAAAAACACGTCAACTTAGATATAGCGAGGAGGCTTAAAAGAGTATTCAATTGTTTATTCATTCCATTCGTTTGTTTTACATCTTTTGCTTTAAATCGTTGCCTAGCAACCTGGATTGTTGTTATTGTGAAAGACCATTTGGAACATTTATTGTGTTGTAAATGTCTGTAAAATGTTGCATTCCATTCAAGACAGAACGGATATCTTATTTATTTATGGAGCTGAAAACCATTGTGCCCGCAGAACTGCTTCTGCTTTTAAAGAGAGTCATCCTGAGAAAAACCTAAGTCACCGATATGTCATAAATCTAGTACGTAAACTTGAAGAAACTGGTTCTGTGTGCAATAAGGTAAATAAACAACCTAGAAAACTCTGAAATTTCGCAGATTGAAGTATTTGGTTATTTCAGTGTTGAACACACCAAGCCATTCAAAAAGTATCTCCTGTAACAAACATTTCTGTTGGTTTTATGCATAAACTGCTAAAAATTAACGAATTTTATCCCTAAAAAATACAAATTCACCAACAGCTCAGCGAAGGCGATTTTGATAGATGAGTAGAATAATTTTGTGAACAGATGCCTCAGGGAATTGAAGATGATCCAAATTTGACACAAAATGTTTGTTTTAATGATGAAGCGAGCTTTTTCTTAAAATTAATAGATTTCTCAACAAACACATTTGTAGGCACTGGGACATTGAACATCCTCACGTGTTTTGCGAAGTCAATACTCAGTTTCCGCAGAAGATCATTCTGTGGGCTGGAATTGTGGGTGATGATATCGTTGGCCGATTTTCATTGAAGAAAACCTAACTGTACAATTGTATCTGAACATACTAGAAAATGTAATTCATCCACTTATCACAGTGTCGTTAGAAAACCAAGTCATTGAAGGCAACGAGTGTTGAACAAACAAACCTTGCATTTTCAACAGGATCCACAATCGCCATGCGACAATGGCTGGATAGAAGATTTCCAGGAAAATGGGTTGGTAGGAGAGGTGCTGTGGAATGGCTGGCAAGCTCTGCAGACCTGACAGCGCTTGACTTCTTTCTATGAGGTCATTTGAAATCAGTTGCTTATACTCCTCCGCCTAAGAATATTCAAGAACTGAGAAATATAATAACCCAAGAATTTAATCGGATTATTAATGAAACACACCAGAAATTTTGCCAGGAGTTTCAAAATAGACTGTATTACTGTTTAGCCAACAATGGAATAATTCTGAACATTTGATTTAGTTAAAAAAATTGTTACTTGTCAGGTTGCCAGGTAAAAGATGTAAAATGAATGAAAGAAATAAGTAAACAACTAACCTTTCATGTTGAAGTATAAAAATATAGGGGTGTCATTTGAAATTTCAAAATGAGGCTGGGGATGAGGAGGTGAAACCTAAAATGAAATTAAGACCAGTTTTAAGCTTCCCTCCCAATATCTAAGTTCATGTGTTTTTTTGTTTAAATTCAATTTAAATAAATTGTTATTTAGACTGGGAGGTATTGAAATGAAAGATCTGTATAATATAGGTCTTATTAAGCTTATTGTTCCCTATACGATTAATATCCCCCTACCCCATCTCCCTAAAATACAGTATTTCGGCGTTTGTAGACAGCACTCAAATCGGTTTTTATCTGCCTACCAATTCTTCTTTGTCTGCTGCTGTTCCTGTTCTTTGTAGTGATAATGGTTTAACTGTTGATAAAAGGAAGGCAGCTGCTTTTTATAATTATTTCACCACTGCAAAGCGCTGTTCTTCTCTATGAATATAGGCTACGAGATAAATTCTAATTCCAAATCTTAAACAAGTAAAAATTAAAAGAATTAACAATGTCTGGATGTTAGGATACGAATACGCTGGAGTCATAAATAACAATACTTGCTATCTTTTCGTTGAGAATGTATTTAAGTGTACATTCTAAATTTTCTAGACTAAGATTAAAAGAGCTACGGTGGTACAAAATTTCCCCACAGCAACAACGCTAATATTACCCTGATAGCTGCTAACATCATTAAGAAAATGTAGGAGTGATTAAGAATCCTCTCGAATCTCCGTCAGGAACTTAGGTGGTTGCGCATTAGCAAAACTGCGACGCCATTGTCGCCCCATAGCTTCTATTTATGCCGTCACAGCAGCTTTGCGAGGCATTCTACTGGCCTTCACAGGTGGCACATGTATAAGGAGGAGGAGGTGTGTCTGTATGTGTTTATCTTTTCGCGCATGCAGTGGCACCCTGTTTTACATGCACAGATTTGAGCAATAGGTTTACTCATCAGTTATAATAACCATGTTTAAATGTACAGGATGGGCCAAAATTCATTACTCATTGTGAACAGAAATTCATAATTTGTTTGTGATCTTCTCATTAGTGTAAATTACTCCTCTTTTGTTTTATTGGATAGTTTCTTATATAAACAGTAGAGTGCAATTGTATTCAAGTAACAGTCGTTGTTCATTTGACATTGTTGATTCATGATTGTGAAGATTTTTATAATTGCAGAAAGAGTTGTTCCTTTAGGAATCTTTTATAAAGATGTTTGTAATTTTAATAATTAGTGAGAGGAATAAGCATTACAATATTCTTCAACCAACAAGAAGGCACTCTATGGCAATACAGATGTTTTACTGAATCCGTAGCGGACATCTCCAGGCCAGATAGCCCTTAGAACTAAGCTGAATAATTTACAAGCAGTTACCCAGTCCTGAAAAGTCTACTTGTAGATAGAATGTAATATGAAATACTGTTAGGAGAGTTTTACATGCACCCAAATTCAGATGTTGCATACCTCATCTTGTGCATACCTTTTGGGAGTTGATCCTGATCATAGAATTCAATATTGTGAGGTTATATCAAACAAAATGAGGGAAATGACGATAATTTGAACTGATGAGATATCTTGGCCTCGTCGACAGACACAACTACACCCATTTTATACCAACAACTATAGAATTGCCCTTAAGGAGAAGCTGAATCAACTTGGTGTTACTATTTGTGATGGAATCTCATATCATGGAGTATTGAGGCCCTTTTACTTTCTCTACTACGTATAGTAAGTAGGGGAAGTATTGTATTCCACCCAAAAATTCGATACCGAGATTTCACCCGAAATACATGCTTTTAGACCCACTGAATCCAAAAAAAGTATTTTTGAAACATGTCCGTGTGTGTGTGTGTCTGTGTGTCCGTGTGTGTCTGTATGTCTGTGAACAGCATAACTCAGAAACGAACAGTCGGATAAACACCAAACTTGGTATTTAGGTTCAGTATCTTCCAGAGATGCGACACGAAGGTTTTCAAGAAAATCACCCCCACCCCAGATTACCCTTTACATGGAACATTTTTCGAAAATTTTAATTTTCTCTTAAACGGCTCCAACGATTTTGATTAAAATATCATATGTTTAAGATATTTTCATGACAAATGAAATGTATATCTCGAATTTATGTCTCCAAAAGTATTCTTCATTGTGAACGACTTTTTCATAACTGGTAAACCATAAGCGATAGACAAAAGTTTAATACACAAAAAGTTTAGATCGCGTTAAAATACACAATTTATGTCATAAAAATTTTTTGTTGTTGAGTGAACCATTTTCGAGATATTGCTTGTTATTCCCTTAAATTTTCCAATACTTACACTTTTTCTCAAATTCGGTATTCATTTTTTTGTCCTGGTAATGCAAAGAGAATGGAATACTCCGCATAGCAACCAGCTCTTAAAATATTTGACTATCGCTTAAAGCCTACCAATTCCCCTTGCATCTACAAGAAAATTAGCAATAAGATTAACATCTCGATATCTCGATTAACATGAAGCATATGGAGAATAAGCGTTTGTAATAATAGTTTGTACAAGACTAGAGAAAGCCATGTGAGTGTAACACATCAGATTTTTTTTGATGTCACAGTACCCGGAGTAAGATATCTAAAAATCATAGCTACCTAAGTCACACTAATTTACATCTGTACATTGAACATGATGGCCTTCCACCACATTATGCATTACCTGTTTAAAACTACGTCGGTGAGTTTTTTCATGATAAAGTTATTGGAAGGCGATCTTCACACCTTACACCAACTATTATTTATTTTTGGGCTAAGTTAAACATGGTCTATACTACAAAACCAGAAACATTTGAGAACTTAAAACAAGCTATTTAAAATGTTTTTGAATAACTTGATGCAAATACATGATTGTGAAAACAATTATTTCCAGAAATGTATTGACACAGATGGAAAATATATTTCAGAAATTTAGACATTAGAATATTATGTAGTCTAAACATACAACTAAATATAACACTGTTTTGCAGAATTTCTCCATGAAAAAATACATTTATGGGTATAATGTAAAACTGAACTACATTGTACTTTTACTCTCAAAGAGTACACATTTGCTTGACATTAATTTAATAGTCTGTCCAATATCCATGTGTCCAATACCTGATATAGCCGCCTAGCACTGAATCACTTGTCGCCCTCTGTGAGCAGTGTCACGAAATTTGAGAGCATTTTCATTTAGAACCAGAGTTCTTCCAGCACCTAAGCGACTAGACAGTCTTGTAAATATGTCCTCTTTGAGAACAAATAGTATAATTTAGTTCAGTTTTACAAATGTTGCCATTAAAAATGTTTTTCGTGGAGATATTTGCAAAACTGGGTTTGATTTAATAGGGTTATGCTATTTGAACATGGTTATCATAAGTGATGACGAGTAAAGCTATTATTTAAAGTTATATATTCATATGTGAATATTCTAGAATTGTGCACGTAAAATGTGCCACTGCATGCGCGAAAAGGTAAACAGATACTCACCTGCGAATGCGTTCCAAAGCGGTGACGTCATAAATGGAAGCGAGTGTACCTCCTTGCTTTCTGCTTTACAGTGAATTCAGACAATTTTGAGCTATAAATCAATTCCATGTTGTAGATTTCGAGATATTGCAACTGCAGGCGAATTTAGCAACGAAGAACAAGGTAAGATAGATTTATATAGTTAACTTGTGTTTAGAAACAAAAGTTTGGGTGAAACGGCCACGTGCTTGCGACCAATTTTCTCCCCCTTCCTTGAGGGTGTCTGTGTGATAACTGTCGTTCACCGTCTTCGTTCGTGACGGAGATTATATCAGTTCAGATGGAACATACCGACAGCATTAGACGAGGTTGTTAAGACAAGGCTCTGCAGTTCAAAGCCCTCTTAGACCGTCCTCTCAGACGTTCTCCCTGACTGAGGATTATTTTCCTATGTTTTTCTCAGTCCTCGTAAGAGACAAATGCCGGGAAGGTACCTAATTTAGACTTGGAAGTTTCCTTCCCATTTTGTCATTAGTTTCATGTATATCATCAGTATCCACCGCCTGTGGTGTCACATGCAGTAAGCACGACAATCTCATCTTACATTTGCCTGACTTACTGTTCCTATTTTCGAATGCACTATTCTCATAAAAGCGTATTATTCTATCTATATTTATCTATTACATATTTCCTTGTAGGTACAAGGGCGTTAGGAGAAAACAGTAGGGTTAAACGATACTCAAATCTTTTAAGAGCGTGTACCTAATTGATGGCTTTGAATTTCGCTCTGTTTTTATGACCACGAGGAAAAACCAGTTAACAATTATGCACCTGAAAAAGTATAATATATTTGACGACTCAAACCTATAGAAAAGAATGTCTCGGAAATGGTTAAAGACAGAAAAATCTGATTGAAATAAATTGCGTGATTTAACGAAATATACCTCTCCGGTAAGTTTTGTGTATTTCTTAAAGTTTAGAAGTTATATAAAATTCCTTAAAGTACAGACTTCACAGGTTATTCAACAAAATTCGAGGTACGCATTTTATTTGGCATATAAATATGGTATTTTAATCGAATTCATTAGTCATTTTTGAGAACATAGAACATTTCGAAAAATCTTTTTGGGTTAGGGGATTTTTTTGGAAATCTCCGTGTTGTATCCTTGGAAGATGCCGAAACTATGTGCCAAGTGTGGTATTTATCGGACATTTTATTTTTGATCCTTGCTGTGCACAGACACACACCGAATCTTTTTCTGAAAACGCTTTTGATTCAGTGGACCTCAAATCGTGTATTTCCTGTGAAATTTTGATTTCCAGTTTTTTTATGGAATGCAATACCTTCTCTACCTACTAGGTACGTGATAGAGAAAAGATCATCATGTAGCTTTGAATAGCGTTACCCCTTTAGAGAGGGCGTTTGCTCGGACACATCATATTTCAAAGTATACTACGATTTCCTCTATAGCAACTATGGGGGAGAACTAAACTAGCATCTCACTTCAAAAGCTCCGTTGTACGGCCCTGAATCCGTGGCAAAGTGATATGGAAGTGAATTTAATGAAATGAAACACAAGGATCGTAAGAATTTAAGAAACATCCATTCGGCTTCGCATAAAGAAATGAAAAGCTTAAACTAGGTTGGTTGGTCTTTGCTATTCGAACAGCTGAGCACAGTATCTGACTCCAAAAAGAAAGAGGTCGATTAGATCTCTCTTGCACTGCACAATTTCCATTTCCACCATCTCATTATAACGTACCATGGCCCCGACATGCCTGTCATAACTGCTTCAAAAGTTTGGGATAGAAAATAACAAGAAAGCTTTGAGAAACGAAGAAGATTACTCTTGCCTCCCCCCAGAGAAGGTTACTTCAATTACTGGCAGTTAAGAAATTCCGTACATTAAGAATCTACGATAAAAACATTGTCACATGCCCTGGGAAAGTTCATATTAAGCAAAATTCTGTTGCTGTTCTTTGTATAGCGATGGTTTAAAAACATCCTTTAGTGTATAGAGTAATACAATGAACAATATAGGGAGTCATATAAACAAAGGAACCTCTAAGGAGAGACTAAATGATAAAAATTGACAAAAAATGACGTTTTTACTTTCCCTACTACATATACTAATGTATGTTTTGAGGCCCACTGTCTAAGCATTTTTAGAAAAATTAGTGTGTTTTTGGGAGACAGCATAACTCAAAAACGAAAATTCAGATAAACTCCAAACCTTACCCAAAACTATCATTTGCATGGGATATTATTTCAACATTTTTATTTTATAAAAGATGGCTCTAATGACCTTAATTAAATTACCACACATTTAGGATATTTGATTGACAAATAAATTATATATCCTAAGTTTTCTGGGAATAGCCTTTAAAGTCCTATTTATTCGAAGGAATGTTGTAATAATCTTGTATAACTGGTAAACGTTAAACGATAGACGAAAACGTACTACACAGAAAATGTGGATCTCTTTAAAACACACTAGTTATTTCATATAATTACATTCTCTACTACGTACAGTAAGTGGGGGAAGTATTGTATTCCACCCAAAAATTCGATACTGAGATTTCACCAGAAATACATGTTTTGAGACTCACTGAATCTGTGAACAGCATAACTCAGAAACGAACAGTCGGATAAACACCAAACTAGGTATTTAGGTTCAGTATCTTACAAAGATACGACACGAAGGTTTTCAAGAAAACCCCACCAACCCAGATTACTCTTTACGTGGAAGGTTTTACGAAAATTTTAATTTCCTCAAAATGGCTCTAACGATTTTGATTAAAATATCATATATTTAAGTTATTTTCATTGTAAATGAAATGTATATCTCGAATTTTCTAGGAATGTCTCCAAAAGTATTCTTCATTCCGAACGACTTTTGCATAACTGGTAAACCATAAGAGATATACAAAATTTTACTGCAAAAATAATGTAGATCGCGTTAAAATACACAATTTATGTCATATACATTTTTTTTTGTGAACCATTTTCGAGATATTGCTTGTTATTCCCTTAAATTATCCAATACTTATACTTTTTATCAAATGGGAATTCGTTAATCATTTTTTATGTCCTGGACATGCAATAGAATGGAATGCTCCACATAGCAACCAGCTCTTAAAATATTTGACTATTGCTTGAAGCCTACCATATTCCTCTTGCACCTACAAGAAAATTAAGAATAAAATTAACATCTCGACATTCCCAGAAAATTCGAGATATACATTTCATTTGTCATAAAAATATCTTAAACATGATATTTTAATCAAAATCGTTAGAGCCATTTTGAGAAATTTTCAAAAATGCTTTTTTTTAGATTCAGGTGCCTCAAAACATATATTTCCGATGTAATCGGTATCGAATTTTTGGGTGGAATGCAATACTTCCCCTACTTACTATACGTAGTAGAGAAAGTAATACTTATAAAGCTTACTTTGGTATGACTCTTTTTAGTCTGGATAAAAAGTGTGCTCACCATTACGTGTGTTCTTCGTGTACTGAGAATTTAATACAGTGGGATATGGCAAACGAAAGCCGTTGGCGGTTGGTGTACCAATGGTGTGGCGCATAATAGATTGCTATTCTTGTTTGTGCAACGTTGCTGGTATAACGAGATAGAATAAAAGAGCTTTAAAACATCCCACTAATTTGGACTGTAATTCGTCCCCTTCCACACAGTGAGGAAGTGCCGGTTCCTTCGCGGCCTGAAAATCTTGGGTGAAAGCACTTTTAGTTCCAGCATTGGAGAAGATGCCCCACGATCATCAGCAGCAGACATGGACTTTAAACCTACTGGTGATCTTCAACACTCAATAGTTCATAAAGGCTGCGTTAAATGATCTGGTAAGAGAGTATGTCAGCACCTGGAACTTTTGTTATATTTTATAGGCAAAGGGATAAAGATTTCTTACCAATCTTTTCACACGCTGTTAAACAGTTGTTCTGTAACAGCATAGCTGGTGTTTCAAATGCTATGATATCGATCATATGAATCTCATGTGAGGCAGTATTTTTGACACTTAAATGACTTCAGTCTAATTATATAATATATGAATTCAATAACAGCCCCCCTTAAAGCAATGTGTGTATGTAACAAGATATAAAAAGTGTATATTACAGTTATTGTATATGTTTATATTATTGTATACAACTTCAATAATATTATGTGAATGTATTACGTAATTTAATAATGTAGGAGCTGTAATAATAGTAAGTTAAAGGTTGCTAACAATGAGGTAACCGAGGCAATAATGAGTAAGAAAGTGCAATAATGCTACTAGTCATTCTTGGAGCAACAATAATGTAATTTTTCTGACAGTTCATAAAATAGCCAATCAACAACCAGAAAAACTTCAGTTAAATAAAAGTATTCTATTGGATTAGGAATAACCAATCAGAGACTTGAAATACAAAAATTTACAAATTTAGGCAGTAGAAATTAAGTCAGTTGCTTGTAGACAGCGCTCATAACTGGACGTGTTGGTTGTAGACAGTGTTCCTAACCCGACGCGAGATGTGTCCTCGAGAAGTTTAATACGTATTCAGTGTGAAACGAAAATAGTTTACGTGTTTAAAAGTGCAAGTAATTAACAAAAGAATCTCACAGCTCACTATATCAGTGAAGCGTTATTAAAATCGTGTCAAGAATTAATAAAAAGGAGTGAATTAAAAATTATAATCTGTGTAAGCCTACATTCTTCAGCAGCATCGCGCCCTGTTAAGAAATTCATGTCTCTAAAAATAATACTGACGCAGCCGAGGCAAAAATAAACATTTAATATTTAAAGTAACAGTCAAATCACAAAGTTAATAAATTTTTAAACATTTTTGAGGCAAAGGACAACGGAAGGTACATTTGGGGCGAAGGCTACCGGAAAGCGGGTACTATATGTTCGGTTTCAACTACTTCAAGTTCTGCTTCCCAACAGTTGAAATATAATACAACTCCTTCAATACAACCTACTTCAAATTGACGCCCAAAGCGTGGTGCAAATAACGTAAAGATACTATCTACTTCACATGAATAGAGACTTTTTATTGATACTTGAAAGACAAGTTTAAAGGCAGTTCTGTTGCACATTGGAAATTTACTGTCTTCTATTCTAGTAGCACATTCAGTGCATTTAAAAGAATCATAGGTTACTTAGAAAATTCTGCCAGAGGAGTTGAAGTATAAGGACCATAAATGGAGTGTTAGTGGTGATATAAAGGTGATCTTTATTCTTCTAGTTCAAGCAGGATTCACAAAATATCCATGATTTCTTTGGGAATGGGACTGTAGGGCTAGATCAGAGCAGTGGATCAGAGAAAATTGGCCACAAAGAAGCAATCTAGTTCCTGGAGAAAACAAAATGTGAAGTATGAAACACGGTTTCTCCTCCTAATGTCCTCCTTCGACCACTCCATATCAAATTAGGTCTGATGAAACAATTTATAATTTATCTGATTAAGGACAGTGATTGTTTCAAATTCCTTGTTAAAAAGTGTCCACAGAAAACTGAAACTAGGATAGCAGCAGTTATTTTCGAGGGCCCCCAGATTGGTTAACTTATGCAGGATGGGACCTTTCCTCAGTCTATGTCCGGGTTAGAGAAGTCAGCATGGTTGGCATACAAAACAGTCACAGAAAACTTTCTTGGTAACAAGAAGTGTGAGATCTATAAGGAAATTGTGGAGGAAATGTTACATCTTAGATTAGGGTGTAGAATGACTGTTAAAGTCCATTTCTCCACAACCCTGTTAATTACTTTCCAGCAAATCATGGTGCTACGAGTGAAGAACAAGGTGAGCGCTTTCATAAAGACCTTAAGACAATGCAGACCCACTACCAAGGCCATTGGGTGTATTAATGGTGGCTGACTGTTGGTGTTTGAAAAGAGACACTAATGTAGGGCATGTCAGAACTTTTCTTCTCCCCAACAATGAAAAAAGTGGAAACTCGTAATTATTAATACATAGTTCTAGTTGTTTCAATATATTTCTTAATATTTATGTTATAAAATCTAAGGATACAGTATTGTCTTAGTTTTATGTATTTCATATATTTAAAAAATTGCATTGAACACTTAAGTACAATATTACATTTGATTTCATTTTGAATGAAAACCTAGACCGATAGAGCAAAATTGAAAACATATGTGAATTCATAGTATTCATATATATATATATATATATATATATATATATATCTAGGTAAAAAAAGATTCTGATGTGTTACACTCTCATGTCTTTCTCTACGCTTGTACAAACTATTTTTACAAACTCTTATTCTCCATCTATTTCATATTAATGGAGATAAACATTTGCAGAAACGTTCTTTTGACATGCAAAGAGATTACATTTTACACATAGTGACCAGTTCTAAAAATATTTGCTATCGCTTAAGGCGTACTATGTTCCCCTTGTTTTGTATATACAAGGGCAATATAGAAATACAGTAGCCTTTAAGTATAGACATATCTCGTAATAGCTGGATGCTATGTGCAGCACCATTCTCTTTGCCACAGATTAATACTCTTTGCATATCCAAAACAAAAAGTGAATAACGAATTCGCATTTGAGAAAATAAGTATTGAAAAATGTAAGGGAATAAAAAGCAATATCTCAAAAATGGTTCACTCAACAAAAGCAAATGTACATGGCATAAATTGTGTATTTTAACGCAATCTACATTTTTTGTGCAGTAAAATTTTGTCTGTCTCTTATGATTTAATTCCCAGAAAATTCGAGATATACATTACATATGTCATGGAAATATCTTAAACATATGATATTTTAATCAAAATTGTTAGAGCCATTTTTGAGAAAACTAAAAATTTTCGAAAAATGTGCCATGTAAAGAGTAATCTGGGGTGGGGGTATTTTCTTGAAAACATTCGTGTCGTATCTCTGGAAGATACTGAACCTAAATACCAAGTTTGGTATTTATCCGACTGTTGGTTTCTGAGTTATGCTGTTCACAGACACACACACGGACATGTTTTCAAAAATGTTTTTTTTTGGATTCAGGGGGCCTCTAAACATATATTTCCGGTGAAATCTCGGTATCGAATTTTTGGGTGGAATACAATAGTTCCCCTACTTACTATAAGTAGCACAGAAAGTAAAAAGCTAGAAAAAAATTCTTGTTGTAGACCTGTGATATATTTAAGAAATGTTAAAGACCAGTGAAATGTCTGAATTTACTGGAAATGACATCCTAATTCCTCTTCATACGTAATGATTTATGCAAAATTGGCAAATTAAAGAGAATAGACGGGATCTTACTACACAAAGTGGAGCTTGTATAATTTAGCAATATAAAATTTGTTGTGGAGATAACCGTTCCGAGATATATCATATTATTGGTTACATTTTTTAATTAGTTACAATTTTCTCAACTGGGAACTCATTCTTTCTCTCTCTCTCTCTCTCTCTCTCTCTCTCTCTCTCTCTCTCTCTCTCTCTCGTGGACATCAAAGAGCGTGGAATTTCAAAGCTATGTCATAGTAACGGGCTGTTTAAAAATCTGACTATCGCTTTACTTGCTTCATCGTAAAATGAAATGCTAAATGTAAAGAGCACGTCATCACGATTAACAAAAACTAGGAAGAATAATAAGATTTTAGAAGTAGTAAGTAGAGAACGCCATGTAAATGCTACACAATAGGCTTTTGAAAATGGTGCTGTGAAATCCGCACCACTTCACAGAAATAAAAATTCACAACTCCTACAGACTTTGGATTAGAAAGATACGCTTTAGCTCATATTTTAGGGAAAGTTTTGATTTACACATTGTACAACTGTTAGGTACAGAAGCGTCTGTGTGCTCATGCCAAGTAGTTTTCTTCCTTTGCAAATATGTGCGTATTTTTCTCCATTTTCACTTAGGACAGGTTTTCTTTCAGTGGAATTTTCTGGAATAAATGACCAGTTTTATCATAGACTACTGAATATAGCAAAATTAAAATTTTATGATGACAAAAACAAACTCTTTATGTTGTTGGGAACTACAATGGTATTAATAACATGGTTGGTAAGCTTTTAAAGACCAATTGATGATAAATTTTAATTCAAAAGTGGTATATATAATTACTAAAATCATTCCATGCTTCTTAATAATGAGACTTATTATTTAAAATGATACCAGTGTATTTAGATAGCATTCATTAATATTTTGTAAACATTTCTGCATATCTTAAGGGGGGTCGTCTAACCTTATCTCATTAATGTTAAATTAGCGATGTTAATGATCCATTTTCTCAGAAAAAACTCGATATATAACCGTACTATTTTCACTTGATATTATCCATTCCTTCTGAGTACACAGTATTGATGTTAAAATACTGATTTGAAAATAATATTTTTTTTGTAAGCCTCTAACATATTCAATAACATTTCTGACATGTTAACTTTTTAACAAATAAACTGTTCGAAAATTTTCAAATAAAGCAATTTCACATTACTATGGAGTTGTTTGTACTACTTGATAAACGTTTTACACAGATACACCTTGTAGTTTCAGAGAAAACGTTTCGTTTATGTTGAAAAATGTTATTTGGGGTAATTTCACATTTAAATTAAAATGTCGACATAACTCAATCATAATATTTTTTGAAACTAATTTACAATAGTAAATATATTAATATTTTAATGAAATATTTTATTTGAAATCCAAACAAATAATAAGGGATATTTTGGAAATGGTTCACTCGAAAAAGCAAAGTATGAAACATAAATTTTGTGTTTTAACGAGATCTACATTTTTTGTGCAGTAACATTTTATCTATCTCTAACAGTTTACCACTTATGCAGAAGTCATTCAGAATTAAGAGGCCTTTTGGGGACATTCCCAGAAAATTGAAGATATAATTTCATTTGCCATTAAAAACATCTTAAACATATAATATTTAATCAAAATTGTTAAAACCATTTGGATAAAATAAACATTTTCGAAAAAATGTTCCATGTAAAGGGTATTCTGGGGTGGGCGAACCTTCGTGCCGCACTGTTGGAAGATACTAAACTCAAATACAAAGTAAGTATTTATCCTACTCGTCTATCACCGAGACTTCAATACCAGGGACCCGCATGTGCGATTTGTGGTGGACAATGCGGCGTCTGGGCGGGTTTTCTCCGGGTTCTCCGGTTTCCCCCGCCATTCATTCCACCAACTGCTCCATCATCACCTTTCCTTTCATCCATTTCACCATCATTTCGTTTCATCTACTTTCTTCCTCCCATACCAGGCATCGGGCAACCACCTGTAAGTCCTGGGGGTTGTAAGTCCTACATAAGAGGAGGTCAAACAGAGAAAGAAGAAGAAGAGTTACGCTAATCACTCACACTTACTCGGACATGTTTCCAAAAATATTTTATTTGGAATTAAGGCACTTCAAAACATGTATTTCCCTTGAAATATTGGTATCGAATACTTTACTTATTTTAAGTAGTAGAGAATGCAATATTGGAAGGTCGGATTACTGTCAACCTTTGTATTAAGTCAGAAACCTTCAAAGACGCGAAATAAAGACGTAGAAAGCCTTCCAATCCTATACTTGACAAAAGATTTACTTTCTTTGATATTCTCAAAAAGGGTGAAAAGATTTAGTTAAAATGTCGTATATTTAAAATACTTGCAAGGCTAATAAAATGTATGTTTTGAATTTTCTGAATTAACTTTTACAATTTTGTATTACAACTAAACTAAAATAGAATTTAAAATGCAAAGAATTCATATCATTTGAAGTATTATATATGTCCAAGATATTAGTTGCTATTGAATGGAATTTTACATCATTTTACATTTCTGAAGGTGCTAAGGCTTCATGGTTAACTTCCTGGCAATGTCATACAAAGAGCCTCAAAAACTGTACACTATGGTCGAGTGATAGTACCTTTGCTTCTCAACCCAGAGTTTTCGGGTTCGATTTCGAACGGGGGCGAGGAAGCTTTGATTCAAGTGTAATCATACTCTACCCTCTAAGGAGTCTGGAAATATGAGTTAGAGTATGCGTTGTGACAAAAACAAATAAAATCAACTTAAAAATATCTACAATTGTGACAATAGCAACTTAGTTGTTTCTGAAGTCAAAGATACAAACATGGCTATACATATAAGGAGCTATACAAATGAGATAATAAAAAACAGTATGGATGCATAAGGTAGAGTACAGCATCTCGCTTTATAAACATTTGACTATCCAGCCTTCTGTATCCCTCTTGTTCCTATAAAGAGGTGTGTAATTAAAACATTTCTGTAAACCTTTATCTTGACTAAGATTTTGTAAGAAGATTTGTAAAATAGGTGAGGCATAAAATTGTAGTGTATAGAAAGCTATTTGTAACAACACATTTTTCGTTTGTGTATCGCTTAGCTGTGTTAAGTAGATGAGGTTATTATACTTTACACGAAAAAATATGTGTATTAGACACTTCATTAGAGAGCCAATTTTTTAACCCTCTGAATTGCAAAAATGTAGTTTTTTAAAAAGGGCCATGTGTGTCTGTGTCCGTATGTCTGTTTGTGTAAACACAGAATTTAAAAAACCAAAAGTGCGATGAATACCATCATCATATTCTAGAGAACTTTTCATATAATGAAACAAATATTACCCTATAGAAATTCTCTCTAAACCAAAATAGACTAAACGTTATTTTTATTTTTGAGATGGCGGATTTTCTCGAAATGTTTGGAGACTTTCTTGATTGTGATGTTCACACACAGGCATGCGCAAGCGACTATATTTAAAAAAATAATTTTTACTTTCTCTACACGTACATAGTAACTAGAGAGCGTATTGCATTCCACCCAAAAATTCCATACCGAGATTTCACCAGCAATATACACTATGTGATCAAAAGTACCCCCACAAACATACGTTTTTCATCCTAGGTGCATTGTCCTGCCACCTACTCCCTGGTACTCATCCGCGACTTCAGTAGTCGCTAGACATCGTGAAACAGCAGAATGGGACGCTCCGTGGAACTCACGGACTTCGAACGTGGTCAGGCGATTGGATGTCACTTGTGTCAGAAGTCTGTACGCGAGATTTCCACACTCCTACGCATCCCTAGATGCACTGTTACTGATGTGATAGTGAAGTGGAAATGTGAAGGGACATGTACAGCACAAAAGCGTACAGGCCGACCTCAACTGTTGACTGATAGAGACCGCCAACATTTGAAGAGGGCCGTAAAGAGTAATAGGCAGACATCTATCCGGACCATCACACACCAATTCCAAACTGCATCAGGATCCACTCCAAGTACTATGACAGTTAGGCGTGAGGTGAGAAACCTTGGATTCCATGGTCGAGCGGCTGGTTATAAGCCACACATGACGCAGGAAAATGCCAAACGACGCCTCGCTTGGTGTAAGAAGCGTCAACATTACACAATTGAACAGTAGCAAAACGTTGTGTGGAGTGACGAATCACGGTACACAATGTGGTGATCCGATGGCAGGGTGTGGGTATGGTGAATGCCCGGTGAACGTCATCTGCCAGCGTGTGTAGTGCCAACAGTGAAATTCGGTGGTGGTGGTGGTGTTTAAGGTGTGGTGGTGTTTAAGGTGTGGTCGTGTTTTTCCTGGAGGGGGCTTGCACCCCTTGTTGTTTTGCGTCGCACGATCACAGCACAGACCTACATTGATATTTTAAGCACCTTTTTGCTTCCCACTCTTGAAGAGCAATTCGGGGATGGCGATTGCATCTTTCAACACAATCGAGCACCTGTTCATACTGCACGAGCTGTGGCGGAGTGGTTACACGACAATAACCTCCCTGTAATGGACTGGCCTGCACCGAGTCCTGACTTAAATCCTAAAGAACACATTTGGGATGTTTTAGAACGCCGACTTCCTGCCAGGCCTCACCGACCTACATCGAGACCTCCCCTCAATTCCGCACTCCATGAAGAATGGACTGTCCTTCCCCAAGAAATCTTCCAGCACCTGATTGAAAGTATTCCTGCGAGAGTGAACGTTGTCATCAATGCTAACGGTGGACCAATACCATATTGACATTCAGCATTAACGATGAAGGGCGCGACGAACTTGTACGTCATTTTCAGCCAGGTGTCCGGATACATTTGATCACGTAGTGTATGTGAGGCTGCCTTAATATAGAAAGCATTAGGAGATGTCTGTATTGGTGAACAACCTAACTCAATAGCGAATAGTCCGATTAGTACCAAACTTGATATTTAAGTTCAGTGTCTTCCAAGGATACGACACGAAGATTTTAAAGAAAATATCCCACCTCAACTACCCTTTTTATGGAACATTTATCGAACCCCTTTTGTTTTATAAAAATGGGTTAATCTATTTTTATTAGTATACCATATGTTAAGGAGATTTACACTATAAATGAAATATATATATATCTTGAATTTTCTGGAAATAGTTTTGAGGTCCTCCTAATTTGGAAGGCATTTTGTATAACCTTGTATAACTGATAAACGTTAAGCGATAGACGAAAACGCACTGCACAAAAATGTAGATCTATTTAAAACACACAATTTATTTCAAATAAGTATATTTGTGGCATAAGCCATTTCTGAGGTTTTCATTACTAATGTTTCAAATTGTACATTTCATGGTCGTTCTTTAAAGTTCTTTCAACATTCAGTTGTTTCTTGCGATTGCACGGAAACAGTATGGAATTTAAGGACACCATATAGCGTCTAGTTCTTAAACCTTTGACAGTCACTGTTCTCTTCGTACCTGTAACGAAATGGTAATGTAGATATTTCTAAAAATGTTTATTTTGATTAAAACGTTATAGAATATAAAAAGAAGAGTTTAGTAAGAATAGTTTGTATACTATTAATAAACGATAGAGGGATTAGAAGTTCATATAAATGCAACATATCACATTTTTTCTAATAATAATTCTTTTCTTTAGGTGACCTCAAGACATGTATTTCAATGAGATCTCGGTATTGTATTTTTAGGTAGACAACGATATTTACTCTACCTAGAATAAGCAGGTGGTAGAGAAAGTAAAAAGACTGAAGGAAAGTTACAGGAGCAGGAGTAGAATTTCTATGGAAAGGAAATTATAATCAGAACTAAATCACATAAATAACAATTCACCTAGAGAAGATTCATTCGGAACTATAAAACAAGAAATTAAGTCAATACACATATGAAAAATCCTAAATCCGTGCCTGCCATTTGAGTAATTTTGAGTTTTAATTACACTATGATAAAGTAATATGAAGTGAGTACACAAGTTTTCAATAATCTATGTGCATTTTACAAGTATATTTTTTTATTATTGTAATCAATATTTATGTATAAACTACTGAGTTGATATTCTAAACAGAACAAAATTATTGATTCTCTCTCTCTCCCCCAGTCACTTTTGTTCTAATCTCGCGAACTTTCGGGTTAAATACGAGAGAGTATTAGATTCGTTTGCAAATGATAGATTTCAAGGCGTTTGAATATGTAGTAGGCTCCGTTGATTATCTTGCTGGTTGCTATGCATTGTTTAAGTGGAGTTCTGATTCTCATGTAAATTTTGAACATGCATTTATTTAAACGAAGATGATAAATATAAATAGAAAAATTAGTGACTCGAAAGTGAATTCGGGCATTGAAAATGCAGCAGAAGATGCGATGAATATACTGCCCATACAAAAGCCAAATAACCTATGTGATAATAAATAAATAAATAAATGGGATTATTTACCTGCGCGTCTATTTTTAGGTATAGGCTATTTACTTTTATTACGCTAATTGAAAAAAAAGAATTCAAGGATTAAGGATTGCTAAAATTGACTAACACCACTTATTAGTAGTTAAGAGGAAATATTGTATTGACCCCATAAGTGATGTTGAGATTTCACCCTAAATACAGAACGGACCACTTAAGTTAATACTGTGCAATATCTCCAAAATTAAGCTTTGCGGAAAGAAATGTTAAATACCATTAGTCGTGTTTTATTTGGAGAGTGTTATAATGGTCATTTTAGGGCCAATTTAATTGTTTAAATATGGTTTGTAGAAGGCTGTTTATTTTGTGATGAGGAATAAGGAAAAGAAAAGAAAAACTGTTGGTTTCCGATTACGAAACATAACTTGACTCTCAAATGACCATCCATGAAGAATGAGAATGGGGAGTGAGTGGGTCTACAAGCATTTCTCCTTTTTATGAGGAGTGAGAAAGGAGTTGTCCACCCTGAATATTTTTGAAGCTCCCTTAATCCAAATAAAGTACTTTCAGAAAAAGGCTCGTGTGTGTGTGTTTACCATCTTCCAAAAATGCGACAACTATTTTCTGAAAATGCAGCCTTTTCAAACTATCTTTTCTCGGAAACGAAGTTCGATAATTTTTTTTTTTACAAATGGCTCTAGCGATTTTTATTAAAACGCATTGTGTGTAAGATGGCAAATAAAAACCATATGTCGAGTTTTCTGTGAATAATCTGTAAAATCGTTCACACACCAGAAAGAGTTTTGTATAATTCTGCGTAACGGAGATAGACAAAATCGCACTATAGAAAAAACGTACATGTGTTTAAAATGTACGGTTAATTTCAAATAAATGTTTGTGATATCGCACCTCTCCGTGCTATCCCTTATTATTAGTTTGAATTTTTCATTACTTTGTCATTTTTACTTTTTCTACTACTTATAATAGGATTGACAACGGAGGGGACTCGGCACCGATCCAGAGTGGATATTGTACCTACGCCTAATGAGAAGGTGTCCACAGGAAGAAGGTTTAAGCGAGAGGAGACACCGGACGGCTGGAATCAGGAGCGATGGCACAGCAATGACAGGCTCATTAAGTTTCCAACCAGAGGGGGTCCAATGCCCACCAACGGGATTCGCATACCTCAGCAGCCAGCCGAAAGCCGAGGGAAGGAGTCACAAAGAGCATACTTTTCCTCTGCCACGCTGCACCGAAACACCATCCCCGACATTTCCGAACCTGAAAGAGACGAACGGGACGGAAGTTGAATGAAATGAAGAATGGAACGAAATGGAGGAACAGGAAATTCGGGGGAAGAAAGAAACCACTCCAGCATTCGCTGATGACCCGGAAAAACCCCGAAAAAACGTATGAGTCAGAGTGGGCGGGCGCCGGGAATAGATCTCGGGACCCTCCGAATATCGGCCACAGACGTAACCTTCCGAGTTATCCCGCTTTGTACTACGTATAATAAATAGGGGAAGTACTGTATTCCACCCACAACTTTCATGTTGAAATTTCACTGTAAATATATGTTTTGAGCCCCCTGAACCCAAAAAAGCATTCTTAGAAGAATGTGTGTGTGTGTCAGTGAACAGCATAACTCAAAAACGAAAAGTCTAATAAATACCAAAATTGGTATATGGATTTAGTACCACCCAAAACTGGGACACCAAAATTCTGAAGAAAATCTTCACACAAACTACCCTTCAAAAGCAACATTCTTTGAAGCTTTTTATTTTCTAAAAATTGCTTACTGTTTTTGATTAAAATACTATATTAAATATATTTACATGAGAAATAAATGTTTATCCTGGATTTTCTGCGAATAGCCTGTGAAATATTCTTATATACTATTATATAACTGGTAAACGTTAAGTGATAAACGAAAATGCACTTCACAAAACACGTAAATCTCTTTAAAATACACAATTTATTTCAAAACTTTTGGAGAGGTCGATAAATAATTGCTGAGATGGTTGACGTATTTTGGGATACATTTCCGCATACACTTTTCCCGGCATAAGCCATTTCCGCCATATTCGTAAACAACAGAATTATTCTTACTTGGTCATTCTTTAAAAGCTCTATCAGCTCCGTTTGCTTCTCATGATTGCATGGAAAAAGTATGGAATTTTAAGGCCACCATGTAGCATCCAGGTTTTATATATTTGACTATCGCTGATTCCTTTATGTTTATAACGAAATGTGCAATATAGCTCTTTTGGCAAGGGTTTATTGCAAATAAAATGAAGTTGAGAGAAAAATAAGCTTTTGTAAGAATTGTTTGTGTAACCACTAATAAACGATAAAGGGTAGAGAATGTCCTGTAAAGTAAAAATCATATTTTAAACACATAATTAGAATACAAATATTGTACATATAGCGATTTCTACACAGGTTCTTCAGATTTATTCAGTCTTTGCTGCGAGTCGGTTGTCTACGCATGACATCATTACTTTGAAGTAAGTTTATTACCAGTGCCTCTAGCAGAGGACTAGCAAAATTTGAATAGATGGGGTGGTTACTAACAGTTTCGTGGTCACATTAGTTAAATGGGACTTGTATCGTACCTTTCCAGTATTTATATTTGGAACTTCTTTCTCTTGCTGCTCATAAACTCGCAATCTCGGCATGTATGCTGGTAAGTAACTCAAATAATTGGAGGTTTTTGTAGCGTAGATATCTCGGCTTTAATGGCACAACTTTTCCATTATAAAAAAGTTTGCTATTGACATATTATCATGTTTTGTCTCGATACTTAATGAAATTCTTGGAAAGAACGAAGAAAATCATTCACAGCGGCCAATATCGTAACGATAGACTCCACCTCTTATCCCCCCTCCTCGGAAGTAGCACTCACCCATGAAAATCCTCTGCTCGGTGGTCTCTTCGATCTCGCGCGCACAGAACGCACAAAATATCCTATTGAAAAACAATTCTTCACCGCCGTAGTATATCAACCAATTTACGAAGTCGAAAACCCATCCAGTTTGAGATTCAATACCGTACCTCCCCTTTGAGACAAGGGTCTCACTGAACTATTTAAACCGAGTGGCGGTAGAGGGCGAATGAATCTGAAGACCCCTTATACCGGGTGAATCACCTAAAGCTTGCACCGCATATATTTCGGAAATGGAAAATGCTATTGATGTGCAGCATTAATTAGTAGTCGGGGGCTCGTACATTTAGCCTATAAACAGATTTTAATAATACTGAGAAAGTGTATTTTATGAGCAAACATACAATTTTAAATGGAACAATGCCTAGTTATATCAACAGAATAAAGATAGGGTAAATTAGAATGTTAATGGTCTTTGTTGTACGATTCTAGTGCAATTGGTTTATAGAAATCGTATTTTGAAGTTTCCACCCGACAATTATTTGTTCCATTCCACCTGCTTAATTGCTAGGTACGATGTTGTTATGTTTGCTTGCATTGTCTTTTCTGTTCATTGATTGCATTGTAACTTTCTGGTCAGTTAGTTTGCTTGTTCCTGTACGGTGTATGCGGTAATGTATCCCAAAAGACGTCAACCATCTCGGCAATTATTTATCAACCTCTCCAACAAATTACGCGAAAGTGGTACTGTAACACCTAGAAAACGTAATAGAAACAAACATGTGACTGGAGAAGAGGCAGAAATTAATGTTTTGGCTGCTGTTGCAGTAGATCCCCAAATTAGTTCCCGCACAATCGAACGTGGAAGTGGCATAAGTCAGGCAAGTGTACTGCACATTCTCCATCGACATAGGTTCCATCCCTATCACATCTCTCTGCATCAAGAGCTGCATGGACATTAAGACATGATACTCCAGATTCATCATATATCTTGTTTAGTGATGAGGCAACATTTACTAATCTTGGCCAGGTAAACCGCAGAAACATGCACTATTGGTCTGTTGACAATCCCCGTTGGCTTCGTCAGGTAGAACGCCACCGTCCATGGAGTTTAAACTTGTGGTGTGGGATAGTGATCTATCAGTTCATAGGCCCTTTGTACATAGAAGGAACAATGAACTTGCACAAGTATCGCAGCCTCCTGACAGACCATCTGTCACAGATGCTAGAAGACCTTCCTTTGCAGACTAGGAAGTACCTGTGGTACCAACATGATGGCTGTTCAGCCCGCAGTGCACGAAGTACTACAACTTGTCTTAACAGATTGTTTTCAAATCGTTGGATTGGACGAAGAGGACCTGTACCTTGGACGGCTCGTTCACCGGATCTCACCCCTTTAGAATTTTTTTTCTGTGGGGAAGGCTGAAAGACACTGTCTACAAGGATGTACCAACTACACCAGACGCTATGAAACGACGCATTACTGGTGCCTGAAATTTCCGCTGAAATGCTAGAACGTGTGCAGCAGTCTTTCCATAGCAGAACGGAAGCGTGTATTGAAGCTGCCGATGGTCATTTTGAACACAACCATTGAAGGGCTATGTTCTCTTTACTTGTAAGAATTCACAGAAGTATTGTAATTCCCTTTTGTTTTTCTTTAGTTTGTGCTACCACAGGTTGTACAAGTGATGCTACGTGAAAGTTTTCAAATAAGATTTCTCGTAAACCACTTACACTAGAATCTTTCAACAAACACCACTGACATTCTAATTTACTCTACCTTTATTCTGTTCATGTAACTAGGCATTGTTCCATTTAAAAATTGTATAAAAATACACTTTCTTAGTATTATTGAAATCTTTTTATAGGCTAAATGTAAGAGACCCTGACTACCAATCAATGCTGTGAAAACTTTCCATTTCCGAAATATTTGCGGTGCAAGTTTTAGGTGATTCACGCTGTATACAGGGTGACCCATTTAAGTTGAGACTATATAGTATCTCCAAAACTAAGCGTTGTGGGAAGAAATGTCTTAAATAAATGTTGTTTAACATTATGGGGGAAAGTAAACTTCATCTGTTGTGTTTTATTTGGAGGAAGTTGTGATGGTAATTTAGGGTCAATTTAATTTTTTAAATGGGAACCTACCTTTTTATATTATTTACTAACTCTTCATAAAAAATTAAACCACATTTAATAAAGCACTTTGCAATTGTTCTTACACCGACATAAATAACAAAGAAAATTCTAATGGCTGTGTACGAAGAGCGCAATGAGAGGTTGGACCATCCATGGATGGTCATTTTAGGGTCAAATTATGTTTCGTAATTGAGAACAAACATTCATTATTTATTTTTTAAATGTAGAGTCAACTGAAATATCCAATGCCACAGCCAGGATATGAACAAGATTCTCCCGCTCTCCGTGAGTTTGCGCTAACCTTATCAAAAAACTTGCCAAAACCAGTTTAAGATCTCTAAAATATTAAAAAACTTGCCAAGACCAGGCTAAAGCTCTATAAAGTATAATTAATTTCAATTAATTACATATATCATATTATTTATTTGTTTGCTTTTTCCTCAATACAAAACAAATGCTTTCTAAAGAGAAAACAACATAGAAAATGTAGGTTCCCATTAAAAAAAATAAATGTACCCTAACATTGATCTCCAAACAAACCACTATTAATGGCATATACTTTTCTGCATAACATCAAGGAACTTTTGTTAAAGATATTTCATTCTACAACGCTTAGTTTTGGAGATATTGTACAGTCTCAAATTAAATGGTCCATCATGTATATACATATAAGTAATTAAAACGAAAATTCTAATCTACAAAGGTACATAAAATCTAAGAATTGATTTTTAGAAATTTTCTGTAGATAGTCTCCCTTTAAACTAGTGGATTGCTTCGGTCTGTCTCTACCTATTCAGATTAAATTTTTAGCATTAAAGACTTGCACCTACTCTAGATCTCGGCTGTCACGTGTACGACAGCGGTTAGGGAGTAAGTGGCAGGAGTTGGAAACCAATCAAGAGTTCTTGAGTGAGAACTGAATTTGGGAGCGAGGGAGAGAGATCGATGCTGCCACCTAACAAGGGAACATTCGCCTTTGGAGTCGTGTTTGTGTTTCAATAAGAGTTGAATGATGGCAAACTTGCATGCAGCTTATTGGCTGCTAATAGTAACATCAGATTGAGTGTGTGCCAAATGAGTAAGGAATGGTTCAACTCCAGAACGTGAATACTCCATTCATTATCGATTATACACAACAACTCAAACGTTTTTGCAGAGATTTGTGGATATTGGGTACTAAAGTTATTTTCTAAAAGCTTCAACTTGAAGTTCTCATCACATTCGTTTTTCCTGTTAATAATTATAATGTAAAGTTAACTTGTAGGCCCAATGCCGGTTGTAAAAACACCATGTAATACTAGAAGGCATTTTAAGGTACCAGGAGAACCAATCAACTAAGAACCGGCTGCGCGGTGTTTTTCCTGTTCGCGTTATTAGGCGGCTATCTTAGAATGGCGCGAATGTAACCATACAACATTTTTAAAGCTACTTTTAAAGGCTTTACTTACCAACTTTATGAAAGGAGGTGCTGAAACTGGCCACTGTCGTTCTCCATACAGTTTTGGTAACTCAATCGCTCGCCGCTGAGAATTTCTGGCAGCTTCCTGGCGGTCAGTTTGTTTTAATTCTTCCAGAGTGTGTGGGCTTGTCTTGTACACTTTGTTTTAATTTAACCCATAGATAGAAATCGGTCGGGGTACCTAGGGGACCTAAAATCTCTACTAGTAATTCTGTCCTCAAACATACTTTCCGTTGTTCTCATAGAAATATTGGCCGTATGAGCTGTGGCAGAGTCTTGTTGAAAGAAAGGAAAAGTCATGATCTCAGTGTGTTAATTTGTCAGCTGCTGACTCGAAAAAAATTGAACCCTGTAATTTTTTCTGTGCTCACTGAGCACCTCACACCAAAATTTTCGTTATGGAAGGGTACTTTGAAAAATATTAAATTTGTCAGAGCTACAATAACGGTTATTATGTGTACACACATATCCATGAAGGTGGAGTCAATCCTCGTCCGGGAAAAATATTAAATGTGTGTGCATTTTGCCATTGTGGCACAATTGAGACGCCATTCACAAAATATGCGCTAATTACAGGATCACCTGGCTACAGTTATTTTATAGGGGTTTGATTTCGGTAATATAACAGCTCTTCGTATAGTCCCATAAGAATGTCTACCTTTTGTGAAAGACACCTAAGGGATTTTTGGGGGAAGTCTCCAAACGATGACTGATGTCTAATCTTTCTTCAGTAAGAACCCTAGGCTGTCTTTTAGGTTTTTTAGAACTCTTTTCTGTGGCCTGAAAATTATTTTAAACTGTATGGAACTTTTACAACGGAAATATTTCTGGAAATTGTATTTCACTTGACGAGCTGACTGAGTTAATTCATACGAATCATAAATAAATACACGCTGCGCAATAGAAAACATATACTGAGCCACAATATATGTTGGGATTAAATATAGGACCAAATAATAAGTAACTCGTAATACCTTAACTACCCCGTACCACTGTCAACTCAATACTGCATAGCCAGAGCAGAGCGAAGGCGCGTCAGTAGCGTGATCTTGACTACAGCAGTAGCAGCGCAGAATTATATGTCTACACGTAGTGAAAAGACACCGCGCAGCCGATTTTGGTTCATTGGTTCTCTCGGTATAATGCTGCAGTACGGTGTATAATACAGCAACCTTCACGCAACGATCGACGTTGTGTATAATTATCAAGAAATTGTGTTTATATTCAAGGAACACTGGGACTTTCCTAAATTGTTTAATATTAAAACTATTTACTTGAAAATTTACACACTTTGTGAGTAATTACTACAGCTCAAAGCTCTATCCCATATACATTCTGAGATAGTACAATTATACATTTTAATATTCCAAAAAAATGCAAACTTTTTAAAACTGCCTTCCATCTCGAAGTATGATGGTAAGGTTTTCTTACACTTTAGTGTGGTGAAGATGAATGCAAGGATTTAATTGAAGTTGATATTATTAGTTGTAGAGAAACAACGTTTTATTTCTACGAAGGTGTTGGGTGATTTTCTTGTTTTTCAATATGATTTAATATTTTGTGAACCAATGAATAAAGGAATCATAAAATGCATCCTTTAATCTTTAGATAGTATATTTGAGATTATGTATACAAATTTGCAAATCGAAGCAAAATTGAAATGCAACAAATAAATTTCATGAACAAAAACGTAAAACTGAGAAAAAACACATGCAAACAGGAGAAGTGAGTGAGTCCGTTTGGGATAAAAGGGAGAGCATGGGTAACTTAAACAAGTTGATGGGCCTTTAAGACTGGCGAATCGTGAAAAACCTGTGGTCAGGATTATTCACAGGTGTCTATAAAATATTTATATGAAATCAGTAAAAAATCGAAAATTTGCAATTTTCACCTTAAAACTCAGTTCCAGTGTCCGTTGTGCCAAAATATAACAGCAGAATAATCGTCCAGAGACTCTTTAAGAGCTACTGCTCCACATGTTTCACCCTGTAGCTGGTGGAGAGAATTGTGGTAAGCAACCGATAACCTCTCTGGTATCTGAAATTCTAAATGCACCACTATTATCATTCGCAATTGATCTACCAATGAACGAATCCACACTAAAACAAGGAAAACACTTTCTCTGGCAAAAATCGAGCAACTGGTTTTGGAACAATGCAATCTCCGATACAAAAATGACCATGTAGATGCTGCAGAATCAGTTGAGAGTCAACTATCGCTTATGTTCTGATGAAGAGGTCGAGCAGCTCTTAAAAAAGACGTTGCAATTCTGGTATAAAATATAGTTCTGCTTTCAGCTATAGCCAATCAGAGACTTTAAGTAGAAGAAATGTACTAATTCAGGCGGCAGACGCTACAAGATTGCGTTCCCGAACGGTACGGTACGTGTTCAGTGAGAGACATAAAAATTCATTGTGGAGAGAATAGTATAAAGTTTACGTGTTTAAAAGTGCAAATAACAATAATCTCACAGCTCTTCAGTAGGATACATTAGTGAAGCGTTATTTAATCGTGTGAAACATTAGTAAAACAAAGTTAAATACAATTATAATTTGTGTAAGCCTTGTTCTTTAGACACAGCAGCCCTACTAAGAGATACGTTCTTTACAAATTACTACTGACGAAGCCGAGGCATACATACATAAGTAAAATAAATAAAGTGACATTAAAATAAAAAATTAAATTTTAAACGTGGGGTGAAGGCCACCGGAAAGTTTGTATGGTACGTGGGGCGAACACTCCAAGAAACATATCTCCCGCAATACTTGGTGCAACCACAACAATAAAACTACTTCAAGTTTGGCTCTCCAACAGTGGGGCTGCAAGGACTGCAAGTTTGGCTCCCATACGAGGGGCAACAACACCTTCAACCATCGATAAACAGAGAGCTTTCATATGTTTCACAGACTTCTTAATGGTAACGAAGTGAGAAATAATATGTGTTTGTATGGCTTTTTATTCCTCATCAAACATTTGCCCCTTACTTTGCGTCCACACAGTAGATAGTGCCGGAAGAGACCTTTGAAAAACCTTCATTAGTCCCTAATTGACGTATTGTGTATTTAACAGCTGAACACAAAACGGGTTTACGAAGCTACAAGTGTTTTTTATAGCATCGCAGGTAATGCGGTAATAGAATGAATAGACGAAGCACAGTGCGCGTAGTGGATTTTAATTGTCTTGGAAGGCTTCCATAGCTAATTCAAAACAAATCCCTCGCCATTGTTACCCATGCCCTCATTATCCTTAACAACGTAAATTCACTGCGGAACTCCAGCGTGAAACAGTAACGCTGTTTTACTCACAGGAAGGACCGCAACGCTTTTGTTATACAGTGCTTCTTAGTGATAGTAAGGATCAGTCCGATAGCATAAAAAGATGAAGGTCAGGAAGCGGGGTTTATAATGTTAGGAAAACAATGCCCGGATTACGGGCATGGGCTTTACTATGAAACAAGACCTATACCAGACAAAATAGCCTTCAGGTTTACAAGGTGCACATTGTTTTTGAAACTAATGTTGGCATCTCAAAGGTGTAATCCTAAATTGGTAATTCAGGATTGGAGCAATATAGAGGGTGATGCAGGGCCTCTGCAAGAAACATTATCGAACGATGGATCTCTCACAAAGAGTATAATTTTGCGTCTAACGACAACGTTGACCAATATGTTGTTTAGGGGCCACATAAAAGTGGAGAATGTGCCCCTTGCTACACAAAGGGATATGTTCTTCCAACATGATGGGGCGACCCCACACCTCAACCGCACTGTAAGAGAACTTCTAAACAACACCTACAGGGAGGAGTGCATAGACCAGCTGCATATTCAACGCTATCGCCCGACTCAACCAACACCTCCTAGAGAGAGAAGTCCTCACTACTGCTTTCACGAAAACAAATGCCACTTCTAGTTAGGTTTACGTATGGTAGAGGGGCTATCGCCGTTTTTACGGAATTTGGTGAAAATTAAACGTGTTTGGAGTATTGATTTAAGAGGATTATTGCCAGTTAGTGTTTAAAATGTGTCTCAACAATAGTTTTTAAGTGCTCTGTTCTCTACTGCATTAAAATTATAAAAATAGCAGCAACATCTATGTATTTAGGTTTCCAAAGGATACAATCTTGGAGTAACTGTGGTTAAAATCCATTAAAAGGGAGAATGTTTCGTCGACCAGAAATACATAAGCAAATCCGGTAATATTTGTTTTAATGTTCCAACCTAGATTTGTTTATAAATATAGCCTAATTACATACCAGTTGCTCATGTTTGCAGGGTAGTGTTTATATAATCCTTTTGCCAGTATCACAGTTCGTAAAGCGCCTTAAACACGGTCAAATTTCTGTCAAATTCAGTGCTTTACAAGACTTTCCACGACTTGTCATAACTTCGCAACTTTTCTTGTCAAATTGCTTTCAATACCATAAAAGTCTTTAAAAGTCTTGAAAGTAAGTTCGAAAGTTTGCTCCAAACACAATGGTTTGATAGCTTTGTCCAATGAAATGGGAGTATTTGCGGTGCATCACAAAATATGCAACATGGCTAAAAGCAAAAAGTAAACAAAAATGACAATCTGAGGAAGGGATGTTATATGCGAATTGATTAGGTTATATGAAAGCTGACCATGTCTGTATATTGTGAGCTCCGTGGATTAGATTAGGATTCAACGCGGAGGGGAACTTTGCACGTTGACCTACATATATCCTTTGTACCTGTGCTCTAGAGGGGTGCACGGAAGGGAGAGATGAGGTGAGAGGAGACAGAGGGTTGCCGGACGAGGGACACGACAATCAGATGGCAGGGTTCCAGCCATTTAAATCCCTGGATGGGCACTGGTGAAGCCGGCTCCCCTCCCCCTTTGGGCTTACATATCTCCTTGGGGGCTCGGAAACCGGAGACCGTCTACGTTGAGGTGGACGAATATTTCCACAGAGCATCCTTTTCCCCTGCCATGCAAACGCCGAGACCTATCACCGACCGTACAACCCGTAAAGAGGCAATGCGCATGAAAGGTGAAGTGCAATGAGAATAGAGGTGAAACGAAGGGACAGGAAATTCGTGAGACTTAATGATCCTAGTATTCACCTAGGGGAAACCCCCAATAAAACCCATAGGTCAGCAAGGCCGGCCAAAGGAATCGAACCCCCGACCTCCGGAATGCGGGCCATTCCACTCTTGAGCTCCATGGTTTACCACATTTCACACACAATGTAGAATGGCACGCTAAAAACCACAGCAGTTAAAGAGCGACCATAAATAAAACTCAATTTCATTTTTACAAGGTGAAGAAGACGAGGACATATGAACAAATTGCCAGGCAGGTTTACGAAATAATGCATTACTGCTATGTTATAAAGTGAAGCTAGCCTATCTGTTGAAGTTGGTAGTTGCTTCACGTATGGACAGCCAATTTAAAGTAGGAGTTGTATTGTAGTTCAACTGTTGGGGAGCCGACCTTGAATTAATTGCAACCGCACGTATGGTAAAAAGTTTCCAGTAGCCTTCGCCCCAAGTATAAAAATATTAACTTTGTAATTTTGACTGTTTCTTTAAACATTATATATTTATGTTTGCCTCGGCTGCATCAGTATTATTGCTAGAGACATGGATTTCTTTGCAAGGCGTGGTGCGGCTGAAGAATGTAGGCTTACACAGATTATAATTTTTAATTCACACCTTTTTATTAATTCTTGACACGATTTAAATAACACTTCACTGATATAGAGAGCTGTAAGATTTTTTTATTAATTGCTTGCACTTATTAACACGTAAACTACGTTTGTCTCACACAAAATACATATTAAATTTCTCGAGGACACATCTCGCGTCCGGTTAGGAACACTGTCTACAAGCAACTGACTTGATTTCTACTGCCTAAGTTTGTAAATTTCTGTATTTAAAGTCTCTGATTCTATTCCTAATCTAATAGAATACTTTTATTTAACTATTTAACTTAAGCTT
The DNA here is from genome assembly GCA_030765065.1 of Deroplatys truncata. Lineage (NCBI taxonomy): Eukaryota > Metazoa > Arthropoda > Insecta > Mantodea > Mantidae > Deroplatys > Deroplatys truncata. Next base: position 166,844,045 of record CM060980.1, read on the forward strand.
TTTTCTGGTTGTTGATTGGCTATTTTATAAACTGTCTCAAAACTTACAATATTGTAGCTCCAAAATGAGTAGTAGCATTATTAAACTTTCTTACTCATTATTGCCTCAAGCTTACATCATTGTTAGCAACTTTTAACCTATTATTCTCACAGTTCCTACATTATTAAATTACGTAATACATTCACATAACATTATTACACATGTATACGATAATATAAACATATACAATGACTGTAATATACACTTTTTATATCTTGTTACATACATATATTGCTTTAAGGCGGGCTGTTATTATGTTTTTGATTATATAATTTTACTTAAATTATTTAAGTGTTAAAAATACTGCCTCACTATTCATGTTATTTACGCTATAGTATTCCTTATGCACAATCTGATTTCATGTGCTATAATACGTGAAAACACTATGTAATTACGTAGAGGCTACACATTATTATGCTGTTACGCTAATATACAAAACATAAAAAGTAAAATAAGACCGGCCACACTTTACTGGTCATATTTAAAATTACAATATTTTCCTTAACTTCCTTTAATTTTTAATTTCTTACTTTATTTATCTCTATCTACTGTCCAAATCCAATTATTTTAATCTTCACTTAAAAATTGTCCTAATCTCCTACTGTCCTTATAAATAATTTAAGTTAATGCAAAATTTCTATCTATCTTAAACCATTTTGTTTTGATACACGCTTTTCCATAAATTTCTGTTCCTTTGCACTTACATATTATATGTTCAACATCATCTTCTCCACGTATCCTCTTACCGGATACGCTTCAAACAGACGAGAATAACTCCGTAACGATGCGTCGGAGGGTGGTGTTTGCTTGGCAAAAAATGTTACCCCCTGCGAGATCTATCATTCCTCAGAGTTAATTGCAGAGGTTCTGAAACATGCTGTATGGTCTTTGACTTCATGGTTATTTGCAATAGATCAAAACCATTTAACGAGTCAGTACACTCATGATATGAAACATCCCTGAGTTTCTACCACTTATAATAATATAAGTAAACATGCTATGCCTAAACATTCCATGTGAATACAGCCGTAACTTAAACTATATTTTAAACGAAATAAACGCGAGGAACTAAAATTTGGTTCAGTCCAAACGCACGCCAATCTCTATTTGAAAGAAAGAAAAACAAAATGTTTAACTGCTTGTACGGGGTCTGAAGCAATACAACCGCATTGACAGCCGAGCAGCATTTGACTGCGCTATTACTACAGCCAACTATTGTTTGTCTTCTGATAGTATAATTCTCCTTGTGAAGCTGGAAGTATGACTGATGGACTGGCCCTTGCTAACGGAGCATTTCTCTAGAAGAAACAATGCTCTCAGTGTTGAAAATACCGCAACGGGATTCAATTTCGCCCTTGTGAAGGAGAAATTAATTATTTTAGAGTGAAAATCATGAGGATTTCGCATTAAATCCCGGTTTATTTGAATTTATCGATGCGAATACTCAAGTGAAAAATCATTACGTAACTTCATTTTGTCGTCACAGGCCATAGGTGTACCTACACCATTCCATTATAACCCCTGAAAGTTTGTCGGTTGAATTCTGTAACACTATATTGTGACGCAGCGGCTATGGCGCAACGTTATTGGAATGTCGGCGTTATGTAGTACGAATGAAACAAAGAAGCGCTATCGATAGATAGTTCTAGAATGTTCTGTGGAGGATTGCTTTGCCTATATAAGCGAGCGTTCTCGCGAGAGGAGTCAGTTAGTGAGATTTAGCGAGTACGTTCGGGTTCGACGAAAACTGCCGAACTCTGAGCGAATTTCTGACGACTGTTGTGACGTGTAGTCAGCGCAGCTTCCGCGAGATGTTGAGGAATCTTGTGTTTTGACTCCCCAGTTTGTAAACCGTCAGGAAGAAGTGCCTACTCGTGTGTATTTTATTACGCATCTACGTCAAGAAGAAAAGTGAAATGCGGGGAAACTGAATTAGTTCATGAGAACATTAGAGAAGTGAGTGAAAACAAAGGAAGCGACATTGACAACTGAAAAACTGACAAGGTCACAATGTACAGAACCTTCGCTTAGACGCGTGGACGGGAAGTAGGGTGTTTGCTGGCGGACGGATATTTGTAGCCCCTTGAATTCAAGCGCATAGATTTCTCTTACAAATTATAGTTATAACCATATATATTCGTCACACATATGTGCGGCTACACGTCTCCAAGCATTTTAAAAAATTGCATTAATTTTCAATGACATGTAAATAAAATTGTCTTGGCATGTAATACTAATTTATGTAACAAGTGAATAATCTTGATACTTATGGCACGGATGAATGTTTTGTCACCCGAACGACAGTGTCATATTAAGGTTATGCAATCTTACCACTATAAATTGTAGGAAATATATCACGAAATGATTCGGTTCCATAGCAGACATAAGTGAAAGTGTCTTCATATTGTATTGTAATAAATGAGAACACCGGTTGCTGCTAAACACGCTTCACTTATTACTTAGACACTCAGGGTAGCACAAACGTTACACTTGAGTCACTTTCGACACACACTCGGAACATAACACCACTGATCCGTCGAAACACAACTCACAGCTGAACTGCACTGTCAAATTTTCACTCTATAATCTCTTAAGTAACAGAAGTAAGATCCCGGGAAGAGTAGCTCCTTAGATAGCTCGCATACAAAGTCAGAACTCTCTAGAAGCCTAACCTACTCGAAATGGCCCAAATAAATCCTATGGAGGGAGGAGCGGCACACAATGTATATTTTTCCGCATGCCATTACTCCCTTCCGGAGTCAGGTAGATGAGTCGGAAGGTGCTTTCACCGCCAGTTTGTAACTAACCTGCGCACGCGCAGTCACAATGCGTTCATAAATGAGACGTTAGCTTCTCTCTCTGCACTTTTACTACCTGGCGTGTTGATACGATAAACAAGACAGACAGTTCCGTGCAGTCACTTCCTGAGAGAAGTGTTAGCACGTGTTATTAACTGCGATGTAGCCGTTCATAAGCACAACATTGTAAGTAATTATAAATTGTGATCTTAGTTATTCTACACCTAATAATGTGGACAGGATTATGAATCTTCCTTACACAGAGGAATGAATATCACACAATGCTTTCATTTTCTCTCTATAAGTGAAGGCTATTTGGAATACCGGTATTACGTCATCGCTATAGGAAATATGTACATATTTGATATTATTGGCACGCGTGCCATAATGAGCCAATTATGCGCGATATTCAGTACGGTAACAAGCTGTTTGTAATGGTGGGATTGCATACAAAATTAAACGCACACAATAGAGCAATCATTAAGTTATCCAATTGGAGAAATTAACTCTTACTGACAACCCGTGGTTCAATTCCTGAACTAGAATTATCTTGCAGGGTTTTAATTTTAAATGTTTAGTGGCATTCCAAACCGAGATTTAGAAATTCCGATTCCTATGCAAGCTTGAGACAGTATTTTTAACGCTTAAATGGTTTAAGTCTAATTATATAACAAAATTAAATAACAGCCCGCCTTAAAGCAATATGTGTATGTAACAATATATAAAAAGTTTATATAACAGTCATTATACTATGTTAATATTATTGTATACATGCGTAATAATGTTATATGAATGTATTTCGTAATTTAATAATGTAGGATCTGTGATAATAATAGGTCAAAGGCTGAAAACAATGAGGTAACAATGAAGTAACCTTAAGGCAATAATCAATTGGAAAGTTTAATAATGCTGCTAGCAATTCTTGGAGAAACAATAATGTAACGTTTAAAACAGTTTATAAAAAGTCAATCAGCAACCTGAAAAAAGCTTAAGTTAAATAAAGTTATTCTATTGGAGTAGGATTAGCCAATCAGAAACTGAAATACAGCAAATTGTACAAATTCAGAAGTCAGTTGCTAGCAGACAGCGTTCCTAACCGAACGCGAGACGCGTCCTCTAGATGTTTAATACGTATTCAGTGTGAGACAAAAATAGTTTACGTGTTAAAATTTACAAGGCATTAATAAAAGAATTTCACAGCTCTCTATATAAGTGAAGTGTTTTTTAATCGTGTCAAGAATTAATAAAAGGAGTAAAGTAAAAGTTATAATTTGTGTAACTCTACATTCTTAGCCGCACCGCTCCCTGCAAAGAAATTCATGTCTCTACAAATTCATACTGATGCAGCAGAGGCAAACATATATATAATATTTAAAGAAAACATTAAAACACAAAGTTGATTCTTAAACATTGGGGCGAAGGCCACCGGGTACCATACGTGCGGTTGCATTTACTTCAAGTTCGGCTCCCCAACAGTCGAAATACAATACAACTCCTCCTTCCATAGTCTACTTCAAATTGGCTTTCCTTAAGTGAAGCAACAACCTTCTTCAAGCTTTCTCACAGATTTCTGTAGAATTTTTTGTAGCTTTGCTTCGATACAATAGAATTTTCCTGTTTAAGAAGACTACGACTTAATTTTGGTTTCTTATCAAGAATATATACCGTTTATTAAATTTCTCTGGAGGCGCACTAATAGCAAGGAATTGTGTATAAATCGCCGTCTTCTCTACAAGAGCTTGTGGTGCCATAGGAATCACGCATGTAGATTTTATGTGCTGAAGTATACAGACTTTTTGTGCATTATAAATGCACTAACACACTGAAACACATAGTCTCACAGCGTATCAATCTCTGCCCAGCACTGCCATCGCGTCATTTTAGTCGACACGCGGAGAGAAAGGAACGTGGAGGGGAACAGACCGGTTATAAAGAGCACAATGCAATGCAAACAATTCACGTAAATCCGCCATACGTCGAAATGGAGACACTGTTTAGGTGATTAAGTTAGTAATCACTCCACCGCATACCAACCTTTACATGAAAATGTCTGTAACGATTTTTAAGAAAGCATCATATGTTTAAGATATTTTTATGGCAATTAAATGTACATCATGAATTTTCTGAGAATGTCCCCAAAAGTCCTCTTTACTCTGAATGACTTTTGCAGAGCTGGAAAAACGTAAGAGATATACAAAATTTTACTATATAAAAATGTAGATCTCGGTAAGCCACACAATTTATGTCATATCCTTTTTTGTGAAGAGATCCATTTCCGAGATATTTCTTGTTATGGCTTTGAATTTTCCGATACTTATACTTTTTCTCAAATGGGAATTATTTATTAGTTTTTATGTTCTGGACATACAAAGGAATGGAAAGCTCCACACAGCAGCCAGCTTTTAAAAGATTTTATCATCGCTTAAATCCTACCATTTTCCCGTTGCACCTAGAGAAAGTTATCAATAATATAATTTCTTCAAATTTTTATCTGGATTAATATGAAGTAGATGGAGAATTAAAGTTTGTAAAAATAGTTCGTAGAAGAGTAGAGAAAGTTGTGTGAGTGCAACACATCAGAAATATTTTGATAGTATATTATTTGAAGTTATTTCATATATACAAGTATATATAAAACGGGATGGATTTGTCTTCAAAAACCTGCAATATAAACCGACCAGTTTTACATGCTATTCTTCAAAGTAGTCCACATTGGTATCTATACATTGTTTTTTAGCGTTTTGGTAACTGTTTGATTCCCTTTTCCCAACAGTTTTCTGATTAAGTGCGCATTCATTCCTGAACAAATGTAAACACTGCGTTATTATCCTCAAATTGAACTCTCTCCAAGTCGCTTTTAAGCCTCCCAAATTAAAAAAAACTTTAAGATTGGTGAGGAAGAAGCTCCCATTTTAGCTTCTCGATGGTTTCCATGACGTTTCTGGCAGTGTGAGGCTCGCATTGTCTTGAAGAAAGGAAATCCGATTTCCTCCTGTTTTCCTCTTGGACAGGAGCTTAATCACTTCTCCCAACAAAATGTTGGAATAACACGCCTATTATCTTGTATAAACAAGTTAGCACGGTTACAATTGGATGGGATAATTGGTGGTCGCGGTCGACGATTATGCGGCGGGTTCCCCGTTCTCTCTCTCTCTCTCACTCTCTCACTCTCTCTCTCCCCTCTCTGAAGGCTTTACACCATTCGGGTACTGGAGTTCTCGAGAGACATGCTCCTCCAAATTATTTTTCGAGCCTCTGAAGAATTTCCGATGGTTAGACCCCTTCTGCAGTAAGAAATTTGATAATGCGTTGTTCCACGCTAACCAACATTTTCTGTTCACGTATCTGTCTTGTAGAACTGACACAAGGCTGAACATGCTCACAACTGTCTGAGCGTGAGGGGAGAGAAACAACTTCCAAAGTCAGTAATGTGCTGGGTGGGGTTTTACGCTCGTAAAAAATCAGTCTCGTTCCTATTTGAACGACCTAGTATTTACCATTGTAGACACGATACTTGTGCTTGAAAAATATGCTGCAAACATGGCATTGCACCGGACTGGACTAGATTAGTGAATTGAGGTGACACCTAGCACTGCAATCGTCAAGGGATCTATCGTGCGTACACCCCTGGGAGGAATGGATGAGGGGAGATAACCGCCGCAGACACACGGGTTCAGAGTGAAGCCGGCGTAAGGGAGGCGCAGAGTTCCCTAAAAACCCCAGACTTGACTACCCGGCCACGGGAGGGCCGCTCGGAGACGTTCTCTCCAGTGGGACCGGAGAAAGGTTTCCAAAGCGCAAGCCTCTGCACCATTTGTCTCACACCGACCCAACTACAGCCCCGGAGTCAACCTGAAGTATGAACGGGAAAGGAAATGAGAGGAAATATGGGAGAGAGGAGAGCCGTGGTAGAATACTCCACTCCAGCATTCGCGTTTCTCAACCAAGAAAACTACGAAAAATCCGAGGTCAAAGTAGGCGGCTGCTGGGTATAGAATGCGAGTTTCGCATGTTACCGTGGAGTCATCTCGCTCAGTTAATGCACCTGACATTTTTATTGTAAATTCTGCACCAATTCAATATATCTAACTCCTATCCACTTTAGAGTAGTAAAATTTAGACGGTCTATTAGGGGAAGTTTTGGTCTATAAATGGTACTGCTCTTAAATAAGACAGCTTCTGTGTGGTTTCTTTCCTTGCAAATATATGCCGTCTTGTTTATTTTTAACCATATTTTCTGTGAATGACATTTTATGGTATAAATTATTGATTTGTTCAGATACTATTGAAGATATCTACATTACATTTTGGAATTATAAAAAACTTCTAAGTGTCATTATGGATCTACTTTGGTGTTAACAACATGATTGGTGGTTATTGCTGATATTTTTTATTTTAATCAAAGGTTGATTAATTTAGGAAATAATCCTACGTTCCTTAAAAATCACGTTGTTAGAAAGTATATCGGTGAACTTAGAAAGCATTCATTCACATCCTGTAAAAATTCAGTGTGATATCTTAAATCCTTTCTTAGAGAAGGATCATAAATATAACGGATTTACCATCTGTGGGATATTGCTTTTAAGTTCCCCTAAGTTAAGGCATTAGTCTGAAACAGTCTTATGTTGACTACCAATATGATTTTTTATTTTTAATGGGGGCGCTTTACTACCCTATTGTGTCGCCCCAACCTACTGTCTATCAATCTCACTGAGTGAAGTTCGTGGTGAACTGAATCCAGCTATGAAATGAAACGTGTGACAACTCCTCAAGTTTTGGAAATTGACTCCCAAAACAGACTGTTCTTTGATTAGCATGTACAAAGCGCCTAACAATAGATGAGCAACTGTCTCATCCTACTGCTGACGCTTCATGCAGGTGGGATCGATGTATAGTCCCATCTTGTACAGGTGTCCCCTAAGGGAGTGCAGTGTCCCACAAGAAGTCCTACTATCCAAGACAGTTTCTTCCTGCTTCATTTTAGCAGTTCTCGTAAGTTACACTGATCAGTGTGTTGAATGAGAGTCTCAGAATGTGTGAAACCCGTTGTAGATTTTCAATATCCTGTCCTGATAGCCAGTTTAATTGGTCTTAAAGACTGCCCCAAGGCTAATTGAGGTAGAATAGACGATATTCCAGGATCCTTCTTCTCGGCCTCGTCTTTCCTTTCATGCTTAGAATACCCATATGATCTGGCAACCATTTCAGATGAAGTGCGTTGCGGCACTCCTAAGACTACGTTTGATCTGAGCAGGAAACTGTCAAAGAACTTCAGATCACGGTCGACCCTCACTGAAATATTGTCAAAATGAGATTTTCACCCTGATTCCCAATTGTTTCCAACTTGTGGGCTAAAGAAATGAAGAAAACTTTCTGAAGCAACACAGGGGGCCATGTTACGTTTGACATGTGTATGAAATGAATTCAAATAAATAATATAATATAAAATACGGTATTGCTTTCTTATTATTCGTATTTTTGTTAAAATAATTTCATTCAGTAAGTCAAGTAGTAAATATTACTCGTGATTTCATTTTATGTGTTTTTGTTTAATTTAAATATCAGAGCAGATGCTCAAATTGAATGTATGTCCAAATAATAGCCTTTTTCTCGATGATTTTCAATCTCCAAGATTCGATTTTTCGACAAGTGTCAGTCAATTCAGTGGTCCCTACACCATTTCATTCTAAATTGATTCTGGCAATAATTTTAGACTTCATTTCCATGTTTACTTCAGGAAAAGATTTTTGTCATAAATATTAAGCATCCCAAATATCAAAATTTAAAGTGAAATTTTACTTTCTCTAATAGTATAGGAAGTAGGAAAGGTATTGCAGTCCAACCAAAAATTTGATTCGGAGATTTTACAGAAATATATGCTTTGAGGTGCCCTGAATCCAAAAAAAAAACATTTTTGGAAACATATCTATGTGTGTCTGTATATATGTCACTCTGTGAACAGCATAACTTAAAAACAAAAAGGCGGATATATACCATACATGTTTGAGTTTAGCACCATCAAGGAATTTGGCACAAATCCCCCAACCCAAAAGTACCTTTTCGATGGAACATTTCTCCAAAACGTTTATTTTCTCAAAAACGCCTTTAATAATTTTAATTAAAATGTCATATTTTAAGATATTCTCACGTCAAATTAAATGCATATCTTTTCTGGAAATATCCCCAAAAGTCCTCTTCGTTCTGAATAACTTTCGCTAAACTGCTAAACTGTAAAAGGTAGACAAAAATTTACTACGCAAAAGATGTAGATCTCATTAAAACACAATTTATGTCGTATACATTTTTATATGGAGTCAACCATTTCCGAGATATTCCTTGTTATCTGTTTGAATTTTACAATACTTATACTTTTTCTCAAATGGGAATGCCTTGTTCTTTTTTCTTTATGTCCTGAACATGCAAAGAAAATGGAATGTTCTACAAAGCAACCACCTTTTAAAAGATTTGACTATCGCTTAAAGCCTATCATATGCCCCTTGCCCCTACAAGAAAATTAGCAATAAAATAGTTTCTGCAAATGTTTATGTCAATTAACATGAGTAGATGGAGGATAAGCGTTTTTAAAAATTGTTTATACAAGAGTAGAGAAAGTCATAAGAGTGCAACATATACTTTTAAATTATAGTGTTGGTAACATTATGTTAATGTCCAGTTCTCCAGGATTTTTACCAGGTTTCAGTGTTACATTCCCTTGAAACAGCCTGTTTTGATAGCGTAATTATTGGCGGAAATATATAAATAATTAGGTGAAAAAATTATAAGATTGAGAAATAATTGTAATGAATACTTTCCGTATTTTTAATTCATGAGATTTTCCACGAAGAAGGTAATTAGTAGTCAGATTAACGAAAGTCATTAGTGGGTCATGTAGGAAGGTCATTAGCAGCCGAAGGAGCGACCACGTTTGGCATAAAATTATGGGGACGAAGTTTAGAGCTAAATTCAGTACGCTTGAACAGACACGTAGGCTAATTCTGGAAAATAGAGAAGCATAGGAAATTCTTAGGAAAGTGAGATATTGACTAGTAAAGTAACTTAAGTAATAAGAAGACGTGCAATTAGATCAGAGAGTTACTCTTCTCTGGTACCGTGACTGGTAGGGATCTAAGTCGTACAGATAGCTGTGAAGATATTAGTGACTCTCTCTCTGGTACCGCTAGCGGTACTTCGACGTGTAATTTTTTAAGCGCCCGGTAACGCGCTTGTGTGAGTGGCGCCTAGCGTGAGGGTCTTGCCGGTAAACATTTTAGCGACTGGCAGTAGGCTACTTTCTAGTTTCACTTATTGCGGATATATTATTTCCAAACTTAACTTTGATACTGCAGAAGTGAGCAGATTTAATAATTCAGTTGTTACAATTTCTATGCAATTCTATGCAATTTCAATTGCTATGATTCATAATCAGTCTATTTCTTCATCTCAAATGGTCGGCAGTTCAGTGTAATAACTCAAATATAAGTTCGCAATAAACTTCCCAATCAATTTCAACTGATATTGTCTTTCACAATACATCCACGCGTACCCTGAGGGAAAGTACTTATAGCCTTACCACTGGAGCCCTACCGGCAGCAGAATGAACAGCAGATGCTGGAGACAACGAGAAAAGGAGGCAACTACGTTCCTGCAACAAATTGTCGCATCATCGCGGCAGCACACTCTGCTTGAATTTGCTCGCCAGCTCACCGGACAAAAGGTTTGCGAGGGAGTGTACAGAGTAAGCCGTAGAAAACTGCTTGAGAATGTGAAGTGATTTCAGTGATAGATACCGTAAAGATTGAATTACTAAAATGTTTCTTCTAGCATTGACCTACTTTAGCTCGAATCCTTTTTCTGGAAACATCATTCATAAATCATCTTGAAGAAAAGAGGTTGCGGGTTAGTGTGTTTCTTGCATTGAATATCACAAGTGTTGCCAGTACCAAGAAGTTTGTGTCCATGTGTGTACAGCAGATAGGTGTGCTAAGTTTGAAGGTGGATGTGAACATAAGCTGATTAGCGATCCCCTTTGGAGGGCAAAGTGAGACATAATTGCCTGACGCATTGTCGGAATTAGGTCCACACAGCGAGGAGCCAGAGTTATGTATATGTCGAGACAGATCGATACAAATGGGACAACAGTACAGATTACAGTACGTAATACTAACACGTCATTTCCCGGAAGATTATACCTCCTTTTGGGAAATGTCATCGTGTCTTGGATTATTGACGTGATGTAGGCCGAGCAAATCCGCATTGTTTTGAAATTACACTCTCTCTGCTCTGTCACGTCAACTCCAAGAGAGAAAAAAATAGTTATTCTAGGCATTGTATATAATTACTTTCTCTACTACGTATAGTAAGTAGGGGAAGTATTGCATTCCACCCAAAAATTCAATACCGAGATTTCACCGGAAATATATGTTTTGAGGCACCCAAAATCCAAAAAAAACTTTTTTTTGGAAGCATGTCCGTGTGAGTGTCTGTGTGCCTGTGAACAGAATAACTCAGAAACGAACAGTCGGATAAACACCAAACTTGTTATTTAGGTTCACTATCTTACAGAGATGTGATACGAAGGTTTTCAAGAAAATCCCCCCCACCCCAGATTACAATTTACATGGGACATTTTTCGAAAATTTTAATTTTCTCAAAAATGGCTGTAAAGATTTTGCTTAAAATATCATGGGTTTAAGACATTTTCAGGACAAATAAAATGTATATCTCGAATTTTCTGGGAATGTCTCCAAAAGAATTCTTCATTGTGAACGACATTTGCATAACTGGTAAACCATAAGAGATAGACAAAATTTTACTACACAAAAATGTAGATCGAATTAAAATACACAATTTAAGTCATATACATATTTTTGTTGAGTGAACCATTTTCGGGATATTGCTTGTTATTCTCTTAGATTTTCCAATACTTATACTTTTTCTCAAATGGGAATTCGTTATTCATGTTTTTATGTCTTGGACATACAAAGAGAACGGAAAGCGCCACATAGCAACCAGCTCTTAAAAGATTTGACTATCGCTTAAATACTACCATATTCCCCTTGCACCTACAATAAAATTAGCAATGAGATTAACATTTGGATTAACATAAAGATATGGAGAATAAGCGTTTGTAAAAATAGTTTCTACAAGAGTAGAGAAGGTCATGTTAGTGTAACACATCAGATGTTTTGTTCTAGATGTGCAGTAATGGGATTTTATTCTTTCAAAGGAATTTATGTGATATATGATTACATTTTTCCTTCATTCATTCAATACCTTCTTATGTTTATATATTTTTGCTCTCTTATCTGCCTCAATCATTCCCTCGCCACTCATCTTCTTCCACGTTGTACTTATGTTTCTATGATTGATACCAAGGGTTTCCAAGAACCTTTTCTTACAAACTCGAATATTTTGTCATTTATCTGAAAATAGTAACCAAATGTTTAGATTGTTCACTTTCACACTTGGGATATCGATATTTGGGATCTATGGCTTTTGTTTGTGAATTCCGTTTGCAGCTGAATGTCACCCATGCTCCAGAATGTTCTACTTATACCATTTCTTTGCACAGTTGTAATGTTTTCGGAGCACTTCAACATGAAATTTTCTCCACAGCCTGGTTAAGTTGCCGAGGTGGCATATGATTTCCTTTACAGTTCAAATGTTGCTTACCAGAATTCAATTTGCGTTTCCAAATGTTCCTTTTCAACAAATGGATTTTTCTTTCTCCTCGGGTATCAAGGATGTGTTTTCGAGGCTGTAAAATTAATAAAGATAGGAACCTTAGTTGTAAAAATACAGGTCTATTTATCAATTTACAGCGTGCAATTAAAATGCTCAGAACTCTAATCTCTTTCTTCTAAACCAAGGTCTTACCCTTACGAACAAAATAATCTAATAAAAATAATGATATTGTTGATGCCAATGATAGCAACAACTTACTGTTCTGTGTATTCAAGTGTTGAGAAACATTTGTCCATTCTTCGCCATGTATTTTCTCCGGAATTTCGTGTAAATCTTGGATTGCCTCATTGATTATCTGAAATGCAGGTTCTGTGTATTGCATACTATTAAAACATTGTATTGAATTTATTTTGATTCTTCAGTTTTTATTTGTCAGTTTCCTGATATGTTGCAACATTTCTTTCTTTTGTTCCTCAGAAATCATTGCATCAACATTGTTCTGGAACTTGTAGTGGCCAAAATCATGTAATAATTATTACATCTCCTCGAATTAACTGAAAAATAGTTCTTGAAACATTTAGGAATTTATTCCCAATTGAATAATCACAAGGAAAGCCACACTTAAGTTGGTACTAACAACAATAAGCTATTTGCATTAGCTGTATTGGGATATCCTTAGGATATAAGTGCAATCAGAATTGGAATTTCACGGTGTAGAGCTTCTTGGCTGATATTTCCATTATTTTATGGGTTTTCCTGAGTTTATTGCATGAAAATCAGTTTATAATTTAGTGTGCTAGGTCTATTGCTTACGTATACTATCACTAATTAATTAAAATACTTGTTGTCAACACTGTAAAGTTTAAAATTAAATATCATGTAAAATAGGTTATTGGAATTTCAAAAGCGAACAAAATTCTTTAAAATCAGTAGTACTTAAATAGGTTTGAAGGTACAACTGCTATAGACCTCATTTGCAACATTTGAATTGGTGAGGAAATCATTAACAAAATCAGGAACCATGATGGGAAAGATTATGATATATTCAGTAAAGCGTTTTGTACATTATTTGACACAAATAAAGTATTAAGATGAAAACCTATATTTATTACTGGTATCAAAATCATACCTACTTTTAATTCAATTAAAGTCTGAGCAAGGCTGCTTTCTCTGCTTTCATGCAGAATGTTAGTATCTCTGTTTAAGCACAAAGATACCATGCTCTACCTCTGTAGCAATCCATTTTACAAGTGAGCAAGAAACCAAACATTCACTAATATTCAATATATTATTCAATATTCAAGCACTTAATAATTCTTAACATTCATTGCGGAGTACAGCATGATCAAATCCATTGTTATTGTAAACGCGCTTTCATGATTATCCATCCAAAACTGGTACAGCTTAAAATAAACCAATGTTTCACTGTAATTATGTTGCTCCAATGGGTGTTAAGGTGTCACAACTCAAATTACACACTTACACTGAACTAAGACCCACTACTATAGTAAATTATCTAAATAATCTGATGTGTTACACTCACAGGACTTTTTCTACTCCTGTACAAAGTATTTTTACAAACGCTTATTCTCCATATGCTTCATGTCAATCGAGATATCGAGATGTTAATCTTATTGGTAATTTTCTTATGGATGCAAGGGGAATTGCTAGGCTTTAAGCGATAGTAAAATATTTTAAGAGCTGGTTGCTATGTGTAGTATTCCATTCTCTTTGCATTACCAGGACAAAAAAACTGAATAACGAGTTTGAGAAACAGTATTGTTATTGGAAAATTTAAGGGAATAACAAGCAATATCTTTAAAATGGTTCACTCAACAAAAAAATGTATATAACATAAACTGTGTATTTTAACGCAATCTACATTTTTTTGTGTAGTAAAATGTTGTCTATCTCTTATGGTATACCAGTTATGCAAAAGTCGTTCATAATGAAGAATACTTTTGAAGACATGACCAGAAAATTCGAGATATACATTTCATTTGTCATGAAAATATCTTAAACATATGATGTTTTAATCAAAATCGTTAGAGCCATTTTGAGAAAATTAAAACTTTCAAAACATTTTCCATGTAAAGTGTAGTCTGGGGTGGGAGGATTTTCTTTAAAACCTACCGTGTCGCATCTCTGGAAGATACTGAACCTAAATACCAAGTTTAGTGTTTATCCGACTGTTCGTTTCTGAGGTATGCTGTACACAGACACACACACGGACATGTTTCCAAAAATGCGTTTTTTGGATTCAGGGGGCCTCGTGTGAAATCTCGGTATCGAATATTTGGGTGGAATGCAATACTTCCCCTACTTACTACACGTATTAGAGAAAGTAAAAAAAGCCATGTGAATGAATAGTTAAGAGATACAACAGTTTTACGTAATGAAGGGCATTGTATGTGTAGTATAACAGTGTAAATAATCTAAATTGGCATTTTTTGAGTTGTACCACTCTTGCCCTGAGGTATCGATATGCTGGTCTTAAAATTTCGTACTCTTTCCATGCAATCGCGAGAAATAACTGAATATCGACAGGACTTTAAATTAGAACCTCGGAAATGGCTTTTGACACAAAAGACTTACTTGAAATAAATTATGTATTTTAAAGGGATTTTACACTTTATCCACAGTGCGTTTCTTTCTACCACTTAACGCTTACCAGTTATAACATTATACAGAATTGCTTTTGGATGAAGAGGACTTCACATGTTATTTCCAGAAAATTCAAGATATACATTTTAATTACTATGTATATATCTTTAATACATACACCTTCAATCAAAATCGTTACGGCCATTTTTTAGAAAGTAAAAAAATTCGAAAAATGTTCTGTGTAAAAGGGAAGATACTGGACCTAAGTACCAAGGTTGGTATTTATCTGAATTTTCGTTTTTGAGTTATGCTGCTCACACACACACATAAGGCTTTTACTAAAAATGCTGTTTTGGATTCAGGAACTTGTATTTCCGGTGAAATCTTGGTATCGACTTTTTGAGTGGAATACAATATTTTCTCTACGCACTTTACAGGGTGTCCCAAAATTAGACCCTTTGGGAGTTGATAGATAGATTGTTTGGTGCTGGACGATTTAATGTCATTACTTCCTTCCACCGAGTTTGTTTAAATACGATAAAATGAACAAAGCAAATTACAGTATTTTGTTTATCTCAGCCGGTACATAATCTTAGTCCAACGAACGAAAACAGAACACACAAACATCTGAATGTGTACAGTACATCACAGCTTTCCCATTCAGAGCAAATGTTGGAGGGTACACCCATTGCGGCGAATACAAACAGTGCATTGGCATGCCATATTTTGCCATACTCTCACAAAGACACCAGCCATTTCTCTGATCTCGCCAGCTGTGCAGGCTATGCGTGCCACAAGTTCCTCTTCGATTCAACAGGCGTGTTCAGAAATTAGAGACATCATGTGCTTTAACAAAAAGAAGTCAAGTGGGGTAAAGTCACGTAACATGTACGTTCCATGTTGTAAATAAACTATGGCTGAGAATATTTATTATGCAGCATGCGTAAAATATCTGATGTTTTACACTCACATGACTTTATTTACTCTTGTACAAACTATTTTTACAAACGCTTATTTTCCGTCTACTTCGTGTTAGTCGAAATAAACTTTTGCAGAAACTATGTTATGGCAAAATTTCTTGTATGTACAAGGGAAAGTCAAATCATTTAAGAGCTGGTTGCTATGTAGAACATTCCATTCTCTTTGCATTTCCAGGACAAAAAACGGGAATAACGAATCCGTGCTTGAGAAAAATATTGGAAAATTCAAATGAAAAATCTTATGTTTTACACTCACATGACTTTCTCTACTCTTGTACAAACTAGTTTTACAAACGCTTATTCTCCATCTACTTCATGTTAATCGAGATAAACATTTGCAGACTCTATCTCATTGCTAATTTTCATGTAGATGTAAGGGGAATATATATTTACAAAGGCAGAATCGAAATACAGTAGCCTTTAAGCACATACATATCTCTTAATAGCTGGTTGCTAGGTGCAGCACCATTCCCTTTTCTACAGATTAATACTCTTTGCATATCCAAGACAAAAAAAATGAATAACGAATTCCCATTTGAGAAAATAAGTATTAAAGAATTTAAGGAAATAACAAGCAATATCTCGAAAACGGTTCACTCAACAAAAAAAATGTATATGACATAAATTGTGTATTTTAACGCGATCTACATCTTTTGTGTAGTATGGTTTACCAGTTATGCAAAAGTCGTTCACAATGAAGAATACTTTTGGAGACATTCCCAGAAAATTCAAGATATACATTTTATTTGTCATGAAAATATCTTAAACATATGATATTTTAATCAAAATCATTAGAGCCATTCTTGAGAAAATTAAAATTTTCGAAAAATGTTCCATGTAAAGGGTACTCTGGGTTGGGGGGATTTTCTTGAAAACCTTTGTGTCGCATCTCTGGAAGATACTGAACCTAAATACCAAGTTTGGTGTTTATCCGACTGTTCGTTTCTGAGTTATGCTGTTCACAGACAGACAGACAGACAGACAGACACACACACACACACACACACACACGGACATGTTTCCAAAAATGCTTTTTTTTTGGATTCAGGGGATTCCAAGACATGTATTTCCGGTGAAATCTCGGCATCGAATTTTTGGGTGGAATACAATACTTCCCCTATTTACTATACTTAATAGAGAAAGTAATAAAGAGGAATATCTCGGAAATGATTCACTCGACCAAATATATATGAATAAATTGTGTATTTCAACAAGATCTAAATTTTTTGTGTTTTAAAACTTTGTCCATCTCTTATGGTTTACCAGTTAGGCAAAAGTTACTCAGAATTAAGAGAACTTTTAGGAACATTCCCAGAAAATTCAAGTTATACGTTTAACTTTCCATAAAAATATCTTAAACATACAATATTTTAATCAAAATCGTTAGGACCATTTTTGAGAAAATAAAAAAGCTCGAAAAATTTTCCATATAAAGGGTAATTTGGGGTGGAGGATTTTCTTTGAAAATCTTCTTGTCGCATCTCTGAAAGATATTGAACCTAAATACAAGCTTGAAATTTATTCCACTCTACGTTTTTGAGTAATGCGCTTCACAGACACGCACACACACTGACATTTTTTCAAAAATGTTTTTTTTAGTTAGGGGGCTTCAAAACATGTACTTCCGCTGAAATCCCGGTATCGAATTTTTAGGTGGAATTTAATACTTCCCCTACTTACTCTACGTAGCAATTATGCACAATTTCAAGGAAGCTAACATAGTTGAGCTCAGGAAGTCAACATAGGGTAAACCAAATGAAGCGTTTATGTTTTGTTTCTTTCGTGCGTGCTGTTTTTGCTCCTTAGACTAAGATTATGTACCTTACTAGGATACACACAGTACTGTAATTTTATTTAAACAACTGGGTTGGAGACAGTAATGGCATTAACCGTCTAGCACTTAAACGAAGCACCGCAGCAAAAAAAACGTGCCTTAACAAATAGTACCCAAATTATGTTTACTGTCAGATCCAAAGTTTGTCGGTTTAATTTTTGGAAACCCTGTATACCTGGTAGAGAAAACAGAAACTATAACCTCGTCAGAACACGTATATCATATTATGTTTTTTTTTCTTCTGTGTATTTAAAACCAAAATTATCTACGTTAGGTTGGCTGCTATCATTGTTACCAGCTTTACGGCTTACCTACAGTAATTAGGAGAAGTATTATATTGCACCCAAGCAAACTATATAGAGATTACAGTGGAAATACACGTTTAGAGTTTCCCTGAAGAATAAAGCGAAAAAATATGATGTGTTGCAGTCACATAACTATCTCTATTATTTTACAAAATATTTTTACAAACGCTTATTCTCCATCTGCTTCATGTCAATCAGATAAACATTTGCAGAAAAAATTGCAAATTATTGCTAATTTTCTAGTAAGTGCAAGGGAAATATGGTATTTCACATAAACTGTGTGCTTTAACGAGATCTACATTTCTTGTGTAGTAAAATTTGTCTATCTCTTACGGTTTATCAGCTATACAAAAGCCATTCAGAATGCAGAGGACTTTTGGGGACATATCCAGAAAATTCAAGATATACATTTCATTTACCATAAAAATATCTTAAACATACTTTATTTTAATCAATGTCGCTGGAGCCATTTTTGAGAAAATCAGAATTTTCGCAAAATGCTCTACGAAAGGGTAGTCTGTGTTGGGAGGATTTTATTGAAAGACAGACAGACAGACGCATAAAAGGACATGTTTCCGAAAATGCTTTATTTGAATTCAGGGCACCTCCATAACATGTATTTCCGGTGAAATCTTGGTATCAAATTTTTGGGTGGAATGCAATACTTCCACTACTTACTTTACTCATACGTAGTAGAGAAAGTAAAAATATGTTAGAAAAGCATCCGTTGGAACGTGTGTGACTGTGAATAGTATAACTCAAAATTGAACAGTCGTATCAATTCTAAACTTGATATCTAGGTTCAGAATCTCCAAAAATACAATACGAATATTGTAAAGAAATTCTATTTGATATTGTTTGTTTTCTAAAAATGGCACTAACGACTTTTATTAAATTGCCCTATTCTTTAAATATTTGCATGACAACTAAAATGCATATCTGGACTTTTCTGCAAATGGTCTGTGAAGCTGTCTTCTCTGAATTATATTTATTTAACATTTTATAAATTGTAAAATATGAATATTGTCGTAGTCTCTTCTTATTAATACTCAAAAATGATGGGAGCAACTCGCTTGCAAGAGGGAACCGAGAAAGTTAACAAACTTCTTACATGGCGAGGCTACGACGCGGGACGCAGCTCTCTCCTCTTAACTCTCCCTACTCCGAACTAACTGCCATCTCGAATCCCGGTGACCAGAGAGACGTATGTCCTATAATCTCTGCATACGTCACATCTCCCCCTGGCCACCAAGATCGACGCCCTCGTCGACATAAGGCAAATACAACACAAAAACAATTATAAGGACACAAAAATGACATACAAGAAGAAAAACAAATGAAACATGTGTGATGAACACTCACATAAGAGAGAACAATATAAATTTATTGCCTTTTGGCCTCTTTAAGAGTCTCGAGTCTTTACGGATCATATGTTAATTGAGCACTTATGCTCGAGCACCCCGCACACGCACACACACCACGCTGCCTCTGTCACACGCACACTACACTGCACCTGAGAGTGATGGTCCAATGGACCTGTTTGTGGGTAAGTTTGTAGTGTACCCACAACGACGAATGATGCTGGCGGTTATGTTGTTAATTCTGCAGGTCGTTGGAGATGACAACGGGGTGGGCAGTCGCTGGCTTGGACTGCACCCCCAAAATAGTGGTTCCTTATGCCACGGCAGTGTAGTGGCTGCCCGACAGCTCTCCTGTGGTGACTCTGGAACATCTGGCGTGACAATTGGGGTGCTCAGCTTATCCGCTCGAGCTTCAATTACCCGGCGCTTCCACCAATTGTGGTAGCCTCTTCTTATTAATACTCAAAAATGATGGGAGCAACTCGCTTGCAAGAGGGAAGCGAGAAAGTTAACAAACTTCTTACATGGCGAGGCTACGACGCGGGACGCAGCTGAAGTAAAACACAAAAATAATATGAAATGCTGGCAAGGGAAATACTACATGGCTCAATATAGGAAGGAAGGAGTTTACTTTACCATAAATAAGACTCTAAAGGGATAGATGGCAACTGGTTTATTGGATAAAAGATGATATATTACCTCACATTAAGTCCTTGTCTGTCGTGCGAGGCCATCATGCCCGCCGGCACGGAGAAGGCAGTGTCACATCCTTACAGCTCGAAGGTCACCCCCTGACTCACTGTCCCAAGTGACGCTACTCAAAGCGTCAGGGAAGCCAAACAAACTCATCCCCTCCTAAAGTTTCTTAACTCTCCCTACTCCGAACTAACTGCCATCTCGAATCCCGGTGACCAGAGAGACGTATGTCCTATAATCTTTGCATACGTCACAATATAGACAAAAATAGTAATATAAGCAAGTATATCTCGTTAATGTTATCTGTATAACTTATCATTTTCGAGATATTAGCTGTTATTGCTATGAATTTTCAAATACTTTATATTTTCTCAAGTAAATCGGGATTCTCACTTTCTCCCCCCCCCCCTCTCTCGTAGCCATGCAAAGGTTATGAAATTTTCAAAATCAACATATAACAGTATAACGACCCAGTTTTTAAATATTTCACTCTCACTCAGTCTCATGTATTCCTCATGTATCTACAAAAACACGTGTAATACAAGAATTTCTCTAAACGTATGCCTGGGTTACCAAGAGGTAGTAGAAACCTTTGTGAGAATGGTTTGTAGAACAGTAGATAGAGGAAGTCTTATGAGTGTAACAGACCTTTTTAAGGGGAATTTTCCCGTAGTCCCTGTAGTTCTGGTCTGTGATGAGAATTCGAATATTTAAACTATTCGTACATATATCTTTAACATGATAAAACAACTTTAATCATGCGCAAGCCCACAGTACATGAAAGGAAATTGTAGCGGGAAAGCGTTGTGCATCATTTGTAGCTGGAAAACGTTGTTCCTCTGGTTGCTGCCCTCTGCTGCGTGTTCTTGTCTCCGGCTATTGCTGCTCGTCGGTTGTTGTATTCTGCATTACCAATCATAACCTATCTAGCTAATTTCACGGGTCTCAGGGTTTTCATAGGTGAGGCAAATTAAAATACACTGCGTTTCCCTTATGATTGTAGTATCTTATACAATAAACATTTATAGATGGCTAGCTTTTCCCATTATAGCAATTCCCACCATTACAATAAATTAGGAGCCTAGTCTAACTGCACACGTCTTCCCACCCATATGCTCACACGTGCATTTGTCGTCCAGAGAGTATCATTTGTGTCAACGAGATTCTATAAGACAGAGAAAATCTGCGGCGTTCTTCCCCTTTTTATACGTAAGCCTAATGCCACTTACCTCCGCGATTCAAAATGTAAGGACTCTATAATTGGTCCTCAGACCGCGTTACCTAATTATGTATGAGAATATTCTGCTCCAGAAGATATCGCCTACGCGTCCCCGTGACGCTTCAGGAAGCGCATTCAGCATCTCAGTCTCTATCTGTCTCTTTCTACCAGTTCCCTGCACATTAGCTTGGTGATAGGTGGGCTCTGCGTAGAATTATCTTTTACCTGGAATTAGCTAGCTTGCCTGTTCTTTACTTATCTAAGTTACAATCTACGTTTGTATAATTCTTGGTTGTTAAATTCTAACATACTTCTTGTGAATTATATTATTATGTACGTTTCTTGTTTAATATTGATTTATATATATGCGTGTGTGTGTGAGGGGGTATATCCCCTTACAAAATCTTATTGTTAACTGAGCCAGTTTAAGATAGGTGTTGGACTCGTGCCAAAGGGCGTGGCATGGTCAATGAGGCAAACCCGCTGGATTCCAATGGATGCTGTGGATTATCTTATAGGTATGGATACCATGTTAATGAAACGCTCGGTTTGAATTTAACGCGCCTTTCACGCAGCTGGTATGGGGTTTATGTCTAGCGCGAGAGATTTGACATCCTGGCGGAATATTACTTTCTCTACTACGTATAGTAAGTATTGTATTCCACTCAAAAATTCGATACCGAGATTTCATCGGAAATATGTTTTTAGCCTCTGAATCCAAAATAGACCTTTTAGAAAAATCTGATGCGTTACACTCACATGACTTTCTCTACTCTTGTACAAACTATTTTTACAAACACTTATTCTCCATATGCTTCATGTTAATCGAGATGTCAATCTTATTGCTAATTTTGTTGTAGGTGCAAGGGGAATATGGTAGGCTTTAAGCGATAGTCAAAAATTTTAAGAGCTGGTTGCTATTGATGCAGTAATTTGTATCACAAATTACTTAAATGTAAATAATGGTTGTACTATGAATATGCATTTTTATGTGACATTGATTTCAGATGTTTATTGATTGTAAATATTGTTGGAAAGTAAATTTATAAGGCTTTACTGAAACTGTCAATAATAGCGCAATAATGCAGCGAGGGGGGTGAGCTGTTTATCATTATTGGGAACGAGGAAGTTACGTAATGTTGGCGTTTTTTCCGTTGAGAACCTTCTGGAATGTTTCCCTAAAAGCATATGTATTCGTGGTTTTCATTGGATATTAAAATAGACGCTAATGTTGGCGCGTTTTATTAGCCAATTGCAGTTCATTTATAATCTTTAGGCATATCAGGGAGTGGGAGTATAAATAGAAGCCAAGTTAGAGGTAAAGTCAGTCAGTCCTTCAGTTCGCAGAAAGCATTCATACATTACACGTCGTATTTTGGCCAGTTCATCAAAATTCTTAATACATTACACGTCGTCGGTATTCCCATTTCATCAGAAATCTGTGTACACTACACGTCGTCTTCAGTCAGTCAGTTCGTCGAAAGTATTAGTACGACATACATCGGATATAGATTCATAAGTTACGCGCAGCAGAAGTATGAAAGATCTAAAGTATTATAAAGTTAATTATACACAAAGTTGAAGTACGTGAATTAAAAGTGATCAGTAAGAAGTATTATAACAGTTTCAGTTTGGCGAGTATGTAGATCAATATGTAAAAGTGATAGTGAACGTGTTCGAAAATAAAAAATTATAAAACAAATTTCTTCGTCAGTGTAATTTTGGATAAAAGATTCCTTTCCGTTTCACAACCTGTATATTGAGACACATGTTCGACCCAAGATAAGATAATAGCTAGCCGGAGGACATTTGAAATGAATTATTTCAAAAACTGATACTAGGAAACGCAAATTGCTAACGCCAGATGGAGCTACAAACCAAACAAATGAATGACGTCATAAGATGGCTTCAACACTGATTTAAACAAACATTATAAGCAATACCGTCGCAAATTGGCTTCCCATACGTGGGGCAATTAAAATTATGTAAACAAACAAAACAAAAGCAACACAACATAAGATCTTCAAGTTTTTCTAATTACGTAAAAACATATTACGTAATCAATAATGTCTTCTTGCAAATTGGCACCCAGAACGTGGGGCACGATAACCAGGAAAGGAACACGATGACCAGGAAAGAAGCATAGTGACCAGGAAAGAAGCATAGTGACCAGGAAAGGAACACGATGACCAGGAAAGGATCAGAATTAACCAGGAAGAAGTGAGATGAGCAGGAAGGGGCGAATGCAGCAGTGAAATGATCTACAAGACGCAGATTCAAGAAACAACTAGAGGAGCGACAAACGACGCGGATAAGTGGACACAAAAACATCGAAACAACGTAGATTCATCATAATACAACGCAGAAGCGACATACAGACCTAGGAGAAAGGGGCAGAAAGCTGGACATTAAAGCTACATCAGCAGATAGCATCAGAAAGGTTAGAAAAATGTTATGTTAATTCTAAAAAAAAAAAGGGTAAACAAATTTAAATGTACCTTAGGAGTGGTAGGATAAAGAAAACAATGGCTACTAATAATACAGAAGAAATAATTATGGAGGGGGATAATGTAACAGTTAGCTGTAATTCAATACAGGTTACAGAAAATAGCCCAGACATTTTAGGATTTGAGGATGGAAATGTTAGTGCAGAAAGTCAGAATAGAATAGCAGGAAATGTTTCATCTTGATACTAGTATGATTATGGAAATGCTGAAAAATTTGAATGAGATTATGAAAAAGACTAATGAGAATAATAGGGAAATGAGGGAAGATCTTAGTAAGAAAATAGATCAAAACAGGGAAGATAGTAGTAAGAATATTGAGAAATTAGAACAAAAATTAACTCAGAATAATGAGAAATTGAGGGAAGATATTGATAGGAGTTTAGAACAAAAACTATCTCAGAATAATGAAAAATTGAGGGAAGATATTGATAAGAGTATTACAGATCAATTAAGGGAAGAAATTGGTAAGAGCAATGAGAAATTAGAGCATAAATTAGATCAAAATAGGGAAGAAATTGAAAAGAAATTCATGGAACTAGATAATAGCATGATTAGAATGAAAAATGAAAATCAAGAAATGATAGCAAATGAAATAGGTGAAGTTTCTAAGAAAATGTTGGACATGAGCAGGGAAATATGTAACCAAAAAAATGAGGTTAATACTAAGTTTGAAAATGTTAATGTAAACTATACAGAGTTAGGTAGCCGAATGAGTAGCATTTCAAGTGAGTTAAGAGAAATGATGGAGGCTACAAATGCAAATTTAATACAGGTGCAAGTTAATTTCAGAGGGGAAATATCTGAAATTCAGAAGGAGTCAGAAACACAGAGAAATAAATTGTCTGATGAAGTTAAAGATTTGTCTAAAGATTTGAATCAAAAGATAACTTCTGAAATTAACAAACACCAAACTGTTCAAAATGAGAATAATAAAAAATTGGAACAGACAATAGAAAATCTGCAAGGTACTGTAAATAGATTAGAATTGAATTCAAGGGCAAATATATGTGATGTGAATGTGTCAGATGTACAAAATAATGATAGAGGTAGTTCCTCAGGTATGACAAATAATGTGAGTGATGCGGCAGCTTCATCTATAGCTAATGCTGAAACTCAGAGTGCACAAGTAACACTAGAGAATTTAAATATGGGAGTAGGGAATTTGCAAAATTACAATCATATCTTAAGTGATTTTCCGCTTCCAAAATTTAATGAAAACTCCAGTCCAGTACAGTTCATTGCAGAATTATCAGAGTATTTTCAAATTAAAAAGATACCTGAAGCATTGAAAATGATAGTTGTCAAAAGATGTTTGGACCAGAAAACTTTAGATTGGTTACAAATGGTATCAGGGGGTGAAATTTCATATGAATCCTTTAAGAGATTATTCATGAACAGATTTTGGAATGTTACGGTACAGCATAGAATTCGAGCAATGCTTAGTCAAGGTCAATTTAATCCACGAGAGGGAATATCAATGACTGATTACTTACTGAAACTTTGCAAGTCAGGTTAGAAACTTGTCACCTCCAATCAATGAGGAAGATTTTGTGAGTTTGCTCGCAAGGCATTATCCTATAAGGATACGAAATTACTTATTAATTGCAAAACCACGGAACATCTATGAGATGACAGAATTAATAACAGCTTTGGAACAACAGGAAGAAGATATATCTCGGGAGTGGGAGCATAGATTTTTAGATGTGCGAGATAGAAGAAATTACCAAGGTAGTTATCAGCAAAGTAGAGGACAAGACAGGCGTCATGAAAATAATACCAGACAACGGTATCAATCATACGTTCCACAATTTGAAAGATCGAGGATAGATAGGAGACCAGGTCGACGGGAACAAATAAATTATGTCAGGACAGAAAGATTGCCTGAAAGAGGGCAAAATTATGGAAGGAGGTACATTAGACAAAGGGGAAATTTCACTCACTGGAGGGAAAATAATAACCCGGAAAGATCTGAGGAACGGCAAGAAAATTACGTGCCAAGGGGACATAATGTCAGAAATCGAGGATTTCGAACTCGAGGAAGGGGAACTCAAAACAATGGTAGCGACAATGAGATAGATTTAGCGCCTGTTAGGAATGGCAGTCCCGTACGTGAACATGGAAATAACCAGGAAAACTGTTAACAGACTCCTGTGTAGTAGGTTCTCAGGACGTCTTTAATAATTCAGTATCAATTACCAATACAAATAATATGCCTACACATACACCCTGTAATAAGATTACAGCAACAAAAGATAAGGGAGAAAATTTTGAGTCACCTCATGTCAGGATGGAAATTGCGAAGAAAGAGATTATTGCAACTATAGATTCTGGTTCGTCAGCTTCAATTTGCTCACAGAAATTTTACATAAATTTGATTAATGAAGGTAACAAAATTATGGCTCTTCCCACTAGTAATTTAGTTTGTCGTGTTGCAATTGGAAGAACTACACAGGTCATAAAAACACAAGCTCTACTTAGCATACTTATCGGCGGAGAGAATTTTGAGGTTATGTTTCTAATTGTAAACCATCTGATTTGTGACATAATTATAGGATGTGACTTCCTACATGAACATGAAGCAAGTATAGATTTTAAACATGAAGAGTTAAGAATGACAAAAGACGATAGAGAAATAAGGGTACCATTTATAAAACAGAAAGTTTCTGTAATCGAGATGACAAAGGATGAGAAGAATCTTTGTGACCAAGAGTTTTTTGTGCAAATAACAGAAACTGATAGAAATAGTCAGATAAAGCAGGTAGTCACAGAATATGAAGGGAATACCACGCCATATTTTCAACAGCTAGCAGAAATGCCAGAAGAAGTAGAGAAATTTGCAATCCAAACAAAAGACGACCATGTGAGCGAGACAGACAACAGCTGGGAAGAGAAGAGAAATGAGGAAATAATACACAAGTGTGAAGAAGCTTATAATATTACGGTAATGCAAAAACAAATCCTTCATGATGTTTTGATGAACAATAGTTCAGCATTTAGTAATATCCCAGGCAGATGTAATGTATATTAGCATACATTTCAAGTAGAAGACGTACCACCATATAGGCACAAGTATGACAATTTACCTATAAGTCTTCGGGACAAAGCTAGACAACTAATAAATAGCATGTTAGAAAATGGGATTATTGAGCAAAGTAATTCTCAGTATATAAATTCAATCTGCTGGAGTATTAAACGAGATGGTAGTTTTAGATTAACATTAGACGGTAGATATGTCAACAAGTATATGAAACCAGATCATTTTCAAAGTGAGGGAATTGAACAACTAATTACGAAACTTTCAAGAGGGAGATTTTTGACATCCATTGACCTCACTGCATCATATTGGCAAGTGGAATTAGATCCACAAGTGCGTGATTACACTTCATTTCAGTACTCAGGGATCCAGTATCGTTTTTGTGTAAATCCTTTTGGTTTAAAAAACTCAGGAAGTGGATTTTTGAGAGCCATTCACAGTATCTTTGGAAATTCTGCAGATGACTTTTTAATAAAGTATATTGACGACTTCCTAATCATTAGTCAAACATTTGAAGAACACATGAATAATGTCCATTATGTGTTAAATAAACTACAACATGGTATGACTGTGAACATACTAAAATCAAAATTTTGTGTCAAGGAAATAAATTTTGTGGGTTATGTAGTGGATGAACGAGGTATAAGACCTGATCAGAAAAGAATAGAAGCAATAATGAAAATTCCACCACCAAAGAACGTAAAACAAATTAGACGTCTCTTAGGGGTACTGAACTTTCAGAGTAAGTTCATACCAAGATATTCGGCTGAAATAGAACCACTGCGGCAGCTTCTCCGAAAGAACAATAAATGGAAATGGACAGAGGATCAACAGAAATGTTTTGAGAGAGTAAAAGAACTCTTTGCTAAGTCCATATTACTCGAGAGGCCCAGAGAAGATTTGGAATATGAGATTTATGTTGACGCATCAATGCAAGGATACGCCGGAATTTTAGGACAGCGAGACATCAACAATGACTTTCACGTCATTAGTACAGCTTCTAGAGGACTTACAAATATTGAACGGAATTCTTCAGTAACTCAGTTAGAAATTGGAGCACTATATTTCTCATTAATTCGTTTTAAAACCTATATTTATCAGCAAAAGGTGAAAGTATATTCAGACCACATCAGCTTAACTTTCATACAACGGTGTAGATTATGTGGTGGAAAACTTGCTAGATACATTCATGCAATATCTGCATTCGATATTGAGATTATACACATTCCTGGCAAAAATAATACCTTTAGTGATTTGCTATCAAGATTGAAATACAACCCACAAATTCCCGAAAATATTGAAAGGCCTAGAAATGAAGTCAAAATATTGACAAATGAAATTCCTTTAAGCAAAGAAATGATGAGAAAATTGAAAAATATGGGGGAAATTCAAAATGAGGACGCAAAATTATTTGAACTTAAAGAAAATGCACCATTAATTGAGGAGGTAAAGAAAGAAATTATAGCAATTCGAGATGGGACATTATACAAGAAGCACGGAAAAGAAACGCCTAGTTGGAAGGTAATGGTTCCGAAAAGCATGGAAAAGGAACTAATTAAGAATTTTCACGAAGGGTTAGCACACTCAGGGACGGACCGGACAACTTCTATGATATTAGAGAATTTATACATATCTAAATTGCGTCAGAAAGTTCGAAAATTTATATCGTGCTGCAACCTGTGTCAGAAGGCAAAGCAAATAAATGCAGCATATGCATTTGAAACTAATTCGGTTATAAGGGATAAGCCGAGATGTGTAATTAGTATTGATATTCATGGTCCGATGCCTCCAAGTCAATTTGGAAACAAATATATATTTGTCTGTTATGATATATTCAGCAAATATGTAAGAATTTACCCTTTGAGAAAACCTACAGGTTTAGCATGTTTAAATAGACTACTCAAGTCATATGTGATAGAAGAAGGACCCATTCAATCTGTATTGAGCGATAATGCTTCGTACTTCACAGGAAAAAAATTTATGGATGGACTGAAAGAAAATGGCATTAAACAATATTTTTCGTCAAGATACAGACCGAACTCCAACCCAGTGGAGAGGGAAATTAAGGAAATTTCAAATTATTTAAGGGTGTTATGTCATCGAAAACACACCCAATGGTATGGATACGTGAACTTCGTTCAGATTCTACTAAATGAAACCGTAAACAATGTGACAGGATACAAACCATGTGAACTTAAGTTAGGAAAGAAGATCAATACAATGTGTAAGAAAATTCCAGAAGCCATTCCAGATGCGCATTCGATACCACAAACAGAAGAAGAGATGTTCCGAAAAGCATTTGATAGGATGAAGAAAAAGGCCATAAAAAGAAAAATTATACATGAAGAAAAGAAGAGAAAGGAATGGAGGATCAAAATAGGAGATTTAGTTTTGGTCAAAACCAAGAAATTGTCGGATAAAGCAAATAAACTTTATTGGCGAATGTTTCTCAAATACCATGGACCATATGAAGTTGTTGAAGTATATGGAACTAATACATATGAGTTATGTAATCCAACAACTCGAAAAAGCATAGGAAAGTTCCATATTGAGATGCTGAAACCATACAACCATGAAGATCAAGGTGAAACAAAAGACAAAGATGATAAATAGTAAATGCTGGATAGTTAAAGACGAAATGCAGAGCAATGTATTGGAACGTAAGAGGGTTAAATAAATATGTACATCATGTGAAAGGAGAAATAAATTTTGGACATGACTAAATGTTTAAGAGTAAAATAACATTTTATTAGTAACTGAACATGTGAAATAAAGCATGATGTTATATTAAAGTAAAGTACATAAATACTATTCCAAGAGTATTGTTAAGATAAAGTACAAAATAACAAAAATTGGTAAATATAATTAAAAAAAATATTTATGTAGTAAATAGAACATGTGAAACAGTGCCTAGATTTAAGAGATGTAAATATTTGTGTAGAGGGTGAATATTTTGGTAAATATGTGTAATAATTACAAAAATCTTAAATGTATAAATTTTGTCAACAACTTAAGAAAGTAAACAATTTGGTAACAGTAATTAAATAATTTAGGGTAAAGTATTTGCTCAAAAAAAATTTTGTGATGTCAGATTAATATCTAAATTAATTAAACCAGAGCCAGTAAGTAGTGGCGAGATAAAAAAGAAATACGTCGTGTGTTAAATGCGTGTGAAGTGTTAAGTGAAAGTGATAGCGTGTGTTCCAACATTTAGGAGACTAAAAACACAATTATAAAATTTCCAAACAAGTTGTAAATATTTATAATTATGTGGGGCATATGATGCAGTAATTTGTATCACAAATTACTTAAATGTAAATAATGGTTGTAATATGAATATGCATTTTTATGTGACATTGATTTCAGATGTTTATTGATTGTAAATATTGTTGGAAAGTAAATTTATAAGGCTTTACTGAAACTTTCAATAATAGCGCAATAATGCAGCTAGGGGGCTGAGCTGTTTATCATTATTGGGAACGAGGAAGTTACGTAATGTTGGCGTTTTTTCCGTTGAGAACCTTCTGGAATGTTTCCCTAAAAGCATATGTATTCGTGGTTTTCATTGGATATTAAAATAGACGCTAATGTTGGCGCGTTTTATTAGCCAATTGCAGTTCATTTATAATCTTTAGGCATATCAGGGAGTGGGAGTATACATAGAAGCCAAGTTAGAGGTAAAGTCAGTCAGTCCTTCAGTTCGCCGAAAGCATTCATACATTACACGTCGTATTTTGGCCAGTTCATCAAAATTCTTAATACATTACACGTCGTCGGTTTTCCCATTTCATCAAAAATCTGTGTACACTACACGTCGTCTTCAGTCAGTCAGTTCGTCGAAAGTATTAGTACGACATACATCGGATATAGATTCATAAGTTACGCGCAGCAGAAGTATGAAAGATCTAAAGTATTATAAAGTTAATTATACACAAAGCTGAAGTACGTGAATTAAAAGTGATCAGTAAGAAGTATTATAACAGTTTCAGTTTGGCGAGTATGTAGATCAATATGTAAAAGTGATAGTGAACGTGTTCGAAAATAAAAAATTATAAAACAAATTTCTTCATCAGTGTAATTTTGGATAAAAGATTCCTTTCCGTTTCACAACCTGTATTGAGACACATGTTCGACCCAAGATAAGATAATAGCTAGCCGGAGGACATTTGAAAAGAATTATTTCAAAAACTGATACTAGGAAACGCAAATTGCTAACGCCAGATGGAGCTACAAACCAAACAAATGAATGACGTCATAAGATGGCTTCAACACTGATGTAAACAAACATTATAAGCAATACCGTCGCAAATTGGCTCCCATACGTGGGGCAATTAAAATTATGTAACCAAACAAAACAAAAGCAACACAACATAAGATCTTCAAGTTTTTCTAATTACGTAAAAACATATTACGTAATCAATAATGTCTTCTCGCACTATGTGGTGCATTCCATTCTCTTTGCATGTCCAGGACATAAAAAAATAAATAACGAATTTGAGAAAAAGTATAAGTATCGGAAAATTTAAGGGAATAACAACCAATATTTCGAAAATTCTTATAGTTCTAGTTTGAAAAGGGGTGGGTTTTATGCCCAAGCACTGAAACCTTAAAGATCTATTACGCATCCCCCCGTTCATCAGTAACCAGACTGCTAACTGAGGCTTTCGATAGTTCATCTATCTTTGGAAAGTGATTGCCAAAAATACTTGCTCTTTGATTCACAAGAGCAGGGCAATCGCATAGCAGATGAGTAACAGTCTCATCTCCTTCTAATCATCTACTACAGATAGGGTTGTTGGATAATTCCATTCTGTATAGATTAAACTTTAGGGTACAGTGTCCTGTAATGAATCCTGTTGCCCATGCAAGCCTCCTTCAACTAAGACCGCACATGTACTTTGGTTCTTTGTGTGTTGTGTGTGTGTGTGTGTGTGTGTGTGTGTGTGTGTGCGCGCGCGCGCCTGTGAACAGAATAACTCAAAAACGAAAAGTCGGATAAATACCAACCTTGGAATTTAGGTTCAGTATCTTTCAAAGATGCGACACGAAGATGTTCAAGAAAATCCCCCATCCTAGACTACCCTTTACAT
This sequence comes from Deroplatys truncata, assembly GCA_030765065.1. NCBI lineage: Eukaryota > Metazoa > Arthropoda > Insecta > Mantodea > Mantidae > Deroplatys > Deroplatys truncata. The sequence goes on from CM060980.1 coordinate 166,876,196, forward strand.
GGAACATTTTTCTAAAATGTTGATTTTATCAAAAACGCCTTCAAACACTTAGATTAAAATATAATATATTTAATATATTTTCACGACAAATAGAATGTATATCTTGAATTTTCTGGGAATGTCCCCAAAAGTCCTCTTTATTCTGAATGACTTTCGCATAAATGGAAAACCGTAAGAGAGAGACAAAATTTTACTACACAAAAAATGTAGATCTCGTTAAAATACACAATTTATGGCATATACTTTTTTTGTGGACAGATCCATTTCCGAGATAGTCCTCGCTATTTGCTTGAATATTCCAATATTTATACCTTTTCTCAAATGGGAGTTCGTTATTCACTTTTTATGTCCTGGATATGAAAAGAGAATGGAATGCTCCACATAGCAACCACCTCTTAAAAGATTTGACTATCGCTTAAAGCCCAGCAATTCCCCTTGCACCTACAAGAAAATTAGTAATAAGATTAACATCTCAATATCTCAATTAACATGAATTATGAGGAGAATAAGCGTTTGTAAAAATAGTTTGTACAGGAGCAGAGTGCAGCACATCAGATTTTTTCTCCTGAAGGAGCATGAACTAATGAAAACTTTCCTACGAAGCTGTATCTGATAGCCTCCTATTTGACCCCTATTACGATTTTTAACTAATACGCCACTGACCCCACTTTGGTTACAGCTGATTGGTGAAATCATTCTCAAGTGAATCATGTGCATTGGTTACAAATATTTTTGGCTCGAAATATTTAATACGGTATTTTACGGAATAAGTTACTGTTGGAGGTCACTTGGTTCACCCTGTATAAATGTATAACACAGGAGAAATCCACTAGAAAACTCATTATCTTTTACATTTAGAACATGCACTGCTTCACCGAGTTAATTGCTGAGTTTACTGTAATATTGCTGTTGGCTTGTTTCACAGAAAACACCAGGTTGTATGTGCTGTCATATAACTAGCAATAAAAAGCTATAATGCTGCTTTGAAACTATGTCAGGCAAGGTAGGAAGCTTTTATTATGCGTTAAAAGGTATTAAGGGTTGGAGTTAAGCTCTTTTACCTCAAAGGTGTTAAAATGTAGAAGGATAAAGTTTGTCACATGCAGATTGCGCTATAATCTTACTCTATGCATAGATGAACAAAACACTTTACATCCAGTGATGGTAAGTAGATTGCAATGCACGTGGGGTAAAAATATGACTGGAGATTGGAGAAGAGATCACCCGATATTCTCCAAAGCACTTATATAATGCATACTTTTTCAAATAACAAAAACATATGCAAAGCTGGCAACAGAAGACTAAGAGACAGCAACCAACAGTGAAGTAGGTTGTTGCTTCACGTATGAAATGCCAGTTTGAAGGTGTATTATATTTCGACTGTTGGGGAGCCGAACTTGAAGTAATTGCAACCGCACGTATGGTAAAACGTTTCCGGTAGCCTTCGCCCTAAATATACTTCCCGGTGGCCTTTGCCCCAAATGTTTAAAAGAATATTAACTTTGTAATTTTGACTGTTTCTTTAAATATTATATATTTATGTTTGCCTCGGCTGCGTCAGTATTTATTTTTAGAGACATGAATGTCTTAACAGTGAGTGGTGCGACTGAAGAATGTAGGCTTACACAGATTATAATTTTACTTCACTCCTTTTTATTGATTCTTGACACGATTGAAATAACACTTCACTGATATAGAGATCTGTAATATTCTTTTATTAAATACTTGCACTTTTTAAACGCGTAAACTATTTTCGTCTCACACTGAATACGTATTAAATTTCTCTAGGACGCATCTCGCGTCCGGTTACGAACACAGTCTACAAACAACACGTCCTGTTATGAGCGCTGTCTACAAGCAACTGACTTGATTTATACCGCCTAAATTTGTAAATTCCTGTATTTAAAGTCTCTGATTGGCTAACCCTACTCCAATAAAATACTTTCATTTAACTTAAGCTTTCTTTGTGGTTGTTGATTGGCTATTTATAAACCGTCTCAAAATTTACATTATTTCTTCCAAGAATCAAGTAGAATTAAACTTTCAAATTCATTATTGCCTCAAGGTTAACTCATTGTTACCTCATTGTTAGTAACTTTTAACCTATTATTCTCACAGCTCCTACATTATTAAATTACGTAATACATTCACATAGCATTATTGAACGTGTACATAATAATATAAACATATTTAGTGACTGCAATAAACACTTTTATATATTGTTAGATACACATATTGATTTATGGCGGTCTGTGATTGTATATTATATAATTTGACTGAAGTCATTTAAGTGTTTAAAATACTGCCTCAACAGGAAATAGAATCGGGTTGTAAAATTAAACCTTCTCTAAGTCTAGTAAATGAAATAAAATTGTATTGGGGTAAAAAGGCATGTATACTTAACTAAGGAAGAAAGCAAAGGTCAGGAATGGCATGGTTTAGACTGGGGGCTGGAGGACACAGAAAATTACGAAAGATTCTGATACAGTTAAGAGAATTTGCCCATTCTGTGATTTGAATGAGTACTGGGTACATATTTTGGCAGAATGCACACAGTGGTTGATCCAGCGAACAATTAAACTCATAGAAAAGGTTCTTAAGTCCTGCTAGAAGAGGATTGGCACGTTGGGACCTACTGGCTGACCAAAGAGATTGGCAAAACATGGGCAAATTGTTGGCTAAAGTGCACGAAGCGAGGGCAGATTTGTTCAGTTTGTCAAAGGTAATTTATCTCTATTTTCCTTTTTCTTGTTTCTTTGTCACCATACCTTGTGTATTAAATATGTGTGTACGGACAATGATCTATGAAGTAAATACTTATGCAATATATTCAGTAATTTGAAACTAGTAAAGATACTTTCTTTCGACACTAGTGAATAATATAAAGAGTGCTTACGCGAAAATAAAAGTCATTTACGTAACTGCACAGGAAAGTGAGTTCTTTCAGGACGAGGAAAATGTTTACGGCCGAAATTGGAATATCTAAACGAGTTCCGAAAAGAAACCATTCCTGCAGTTACATATAATATTTTGTTTCACGCCATGTCGAAATGCTTTACATATTGGTTAAAATGTTGTACTGCATATTATGTTGGACATGGAGCAGTCATATGTTTCAGTTGTTGATTACTCAGTTGGTAATACTAAGAAGTTGGTGTTGGGTACGGAAAGTAAGTTAAATTTCACGTACTGGTTTGGAAAATGGTGAAGTAGTTATTTTATTGAAGATGGTGTGTTGTAGTTCTTATGTTGGTGAGCCGAACTTGAAGTAGTTACAACCACACGTATGGTAAAAAGTTTCCAGTAGCCTTCGCCCTATATGTACTTTCCGGTAACCTTTGCCCCAAATGTTTAAAAAATATTAACTTTATGATTTTGACTGTTTCTTTAACTATTATATATTTTCTGTTGCGTCAGTATTTATATTTTTTAGACACGTGAATGTCTTAGCAGGGAGTGGTGCGGCTGAAGAATGTAGGCTTACACAGATTATAATTTTACTTCACTCCTTTTATTAATGTTTGACACGATTTAAATAACACTTAACTGATATAGAGAGCTGTGAGATATTTTTATTACTTCCTTGCACTTTTTAACACGTAAACTAATTTTTGTCTCACACTGAATACATATTAAATTTCTCGAGGACTCATCTCGCGTCCGGTTATGAGCACTGTCCACAACCAACTGACTTCTGAGTTTATAAATTTTGCTATATTATAGCTTCTGATTGACTAATCCTACTCCAATAGAATACCTTCATTTAACTAAAGCTTTCTCTAGTTGTTGATTGGCTATTTATGAACTGTCTCAAAATTTACATTATTGTTGCTCCAATAATGACTAGTAGCATTATTAAACTTTCTTACTCATTATTGCTTCAAGGTTACCTCATTGTTAGCAACTTTTAACCTATTATTCTCACAGCTCCTAAATTATTAAATTATGTAATACATTCACATAACATTATTACATATGTATATAATAATATAAGCATATACAATGACAGTAATATACGATTTTTATATTTTGTTACATACACATATTGCTTTAAGGCGGGCTGTTATTGAAATTATATATTATATAGTTATACTAAAATCATTTAAGTGTTAAAAATACTGCCTCAACGAAACAACATGAAATTCCGGATAGTGTGAAACAAAATTAATTACTACTAGCTGTTAAACATGGTGTCCCCAGTGGCAACGTGAATAACATTTACCTTGGTTGTGAACTGGCGATCGATTATTCGTGCATGGTTATTCACCTTGAAGGAATCATCAACTTTTGCTGCATATTTAGCTTCGAGTTGAGTTAAATCGTAAGTAAATATGAAGCAAAGAATCTGACTTTTGCACCCACATGGCTTTCTCTACTCTTCTACAAACTATTTTTACAAACACTTAATCGCCATCTTCTTCATATTAATCGAGATAAACATTTGCAGAAACTTTTTGCTGCATGTCCTAACCATAAAAAAACCAATAAAAAATTCGCATTTGAGAAACAGTATGAGTATTGGAAAATTCAAACAAATAACAAGGAATATCTCAAAAATGGTTCACTGGACAAAAAAGACGTATATGACATAAATTGTGTGTTTTAACAAGATCTATATATTTTGTGCAGTAATATTTTGTCTAGTCTATTTTCTCTACGGTTTACAAATTATACGAAAGTAATTCAGAATGAAGAGAACTTTTAGGAACATTCTCCAAAATTAAAGATATACATTACATTTGCATGAAAATAGCTTAAATTTATGGCATTTTAACCTAAATTGTTAGAGCCATTTCGGAGAAAATCAAACTTTTAGAAAATTGTTTCATGTATACAGTAGTGTAGGGTGGGGAATTTTCTTGAAAAACTTCGTGTCGCATCCATGGAAGATACTAAACTCAAATATCAAGTTTGGTGTTTAACCGGCTTTTGGTTTTTGATTAATGCTCTTCACAGACAGACAGACAGACAGATGCATACGTGGACATGTTTCCAAAAATTCTTTATTTGGATTCAGGGTACCAAAAACATGTAATTTCGGTGAAATCTCGGTATCGAATTTTTGGGTGGAATACAATAGTTCCCCTTCTTACTATACGTAGTAGAGAAAGTAAAACAGAGGAACAAGACATCCACATACGATTAAAAGATAAAATTTAGGTATCAGATATAATTCTATGCTCCAATAAATGTGTCAAAACTTAAGAGGCTTTGAAGAATGCTTGTGCTTCACGTATGGAAAGCCAATTTTAAGTAGGTGAAATTTTATGGTGGTGGTGTATTATATTTGGACTGTTGGGGAATTGAACTTGAAATTCGTTGCATCCGCACGTATAGTAAACAGTTTCCGGTAGCCTTCGCCTCAAATGTACTTTCAGGTGGACTTTGCTCCAAGTTTAAAAAAAAATATTAACTTTGTAATTTAACTGTTTCTTTAAATGTTATATATTTATGTTTGCCTCGGCTGCGTCAGTATTTATTTTAGAGACATGGATGTCTTGGCAGGGTTGTGGTGCGACTTAAGAATGTAGGCTTACACAGATTATAATTTTACTTCACTTCTTTGTATTAATGCTTGAAACGATTTAAATAACACTTCTTGATATATATATATATATATATATATATATATATATAGAGAGAGAGAGAGAGAGAGAGAGAGAGAGCTGTGAGATGTTTTTATTAAATACGTGCACTTCTTAATACGTAATCTATTTTTGTCTCACACAAAATACGTATTAAATTTCTCGAGGACGCATCTCTCATCCGGTTACAAACACTGTCTGCAGGCAACTGAACTGATTTCAACCGCCTAAACTTGTAAATTTCTGTATTTCTAGTCTCTGATTGGTTATTTCTAATTCAATAGAATATCTTCATTTAACTAAAGCGTTTTCTTGTTGTTGATTGGCTATTTTTATAAACTGTCACTAAAATTACATTATTGCTTCAAGAATCACAAGTAACATTTAAATTTTCTAATTCATTATTGCCTCAAGGTTACCTCATTGTTACCTCATTGTTAGCAACTTTTAAGCTATTATTTTCACAGCTGCTACATTATTAAATTACCTAATATATCCCCATAACATCATTACACATGGATACAATAATACAAGCATATGCTATGACTGTTACATATATTTTACAAATTATTACATACACATATTGCTTTAAGGCAGGCTGTTATTGAATTTATATATTATCTAATTAGACTGAAGAAATTTTAGTGTTAAAAACACTGCTGCAGAATATAGTTCATGCACATACGTGCAGTAAAATAGGCAAAACACGCAGTTACTTATGTTACTACCAACAATTGTAGAAAATTAAGCTTTTTACCAAGATAGTAAATGGATTAAAAAAAATCTATCGTCGAAAGTGTATATAATTGCAATGAATTACAGGTGAAGCATTATCTTAAAGGAACTATGTATTCAGATTTTGGCCCAAAGCGACATTTTCGATACCTGGATTTTTACTCTCTGCCATCTGCATATAATAGGTAGGAGAAAGGATTGTATTCCACCCAAAAATTGGATATCTCGATTTCACCAGAAATACAGGTTTTGAGGTCCCTGAAACCGAGTTCAAAAAATCTTGAGAGTACTTTTCCTCTTGACAGCCAACGATTTTCGGCGTGAGGGTATACTTTTGTGTTGCATTCCTAGAAGCCTATGTTTCATACCAAACTACGATAATAGAGCACTATTATTGACATGACGTTCTGATTGTTTTATTTGTATTGCAAGTATTTTGAGTTCTCTAAAATTAATGAATAAATATGTTTAATATGCAAGTCCATTTTTATGTGTTCGCACCTGCCCAATAACTGTTCTCGTGGAACAGTGCAGAAATTTACTTTTGAGAATCGCTACTTCATAATATTTAACAAGACAATTAAGGCTTCGCAATATTTTAGCTGTGTAATCTCCATTCATAGGATAGGGTAGCACTAGTTAATGAGGACACTACTAGGACCTCGACCTCTAATACATCATTTGTGCGTACATCCCAGGGAGAAACGGATGCACTGAGGGAACCGCAGGAGACATGTGGGTTGCATAGTAGGCTGGCGCAAATCGACATAGACGCGTCGAGTTTCCTAACAGTTCTGGCTTGACCACCCGGCCACGATAATGCCGCTCGGGGACCTCCCTCGGGGAAACACGAACCAGTAGTGAAGGCTCACGCGCTTCCGTTTAGCAGTTCCAAATCGCAGGAATCTGCACCATTTTACCGACACCCACTAAACCACAGCCACAGAGTCAACCTGAAACATGAAAAGTAAATGGGGGAGAGAGGAAATCTGAGGTAGAATACACCACTCGAGCATTCGCCTAAGTCCCCGGCGGAGGGCGATGGATTTTTCCAGGCGTAAAAATTCTTAGCACGGCTTCACTCGCAAGGGAAGTAAAGTCGGTGGTCCCGTGTCATAGAGTTACGGCACGTAAAAGAATATCATGCCTAAAAATGATACCTCTGAACAAAATTACCGGTGTTCCACGCCCAATATAGTATGGGACGCCAAGGACTCAGCAGTTGAAGAGCGTCCATAAATAAAACTCAAAAAAGGCCCTGGTCAAAGCGGTCGTACCACCTGGAATCAAACTCCGGACCTCCCTCGCACGTTATTGCGGAGCCATTTAGCTCTGTCTGCATTAATCATACATTTTAAATTCGATTTAAGTTAACGGCAGTTAAGATAAACCATCTCCAAATGGAGTTGCAGTTGAATATTTCCGAACCAACTCTAAAGAGTGTGAAACTTTCCTAACTAAAAAAAATACTGTCATCAAATAAATACTTAGTTGATCACAAAGGGAATAAATAAACCATTCATAGCCATTAGAAACGGAATACAAGCTAAATGGAATCTCTATCAGTGACCGAAATCTTGTTTATGTCCCTTGGTTGAGTAAAGTGAAACATAACACTGAAACGAGTTTCGTAATGACTATCGCATTCAGTGCGGTAAAGTAAAAAGAATGCAGTTGGATACTAAATGCTACCCAAGTTCATCTTAAAAAGACATCAAGGGAAATTTCTTTGTTATAAACAATGATGGTAACATTTCACAATTTGCACAGTAGTTGCTCCCGATTTTGTAACTACTAAAATTGATATGTCTTTCACATTTGACATGTTTGAGCTTTCTCCCATCATTTTCGTACTGTTTTCTCTATCTTCAATTTGATGTTTCAATATTACCTTTAACCCTTGAGGCAGTATTCTTAACAGTTAAATAATTTCAGTCTAATTATATAATATGTAAATTCAATAACAGCCCGCCTTGAAGCAATATGTGTATTTAATAATTTGTAAAATGTATGTAACAGTCATTGCGTATGCTTGTATTATTGTATACATGTGTGATTATGTTATGTGAATATATTACATAATTTTAATAATGTAGGAGCTGTGAGAATAATAGGTTAAAAGTTACTATCAATGACGTAATAATGAGGTAACCTTGAGGCAATAATGAATTTGAAAGTTTAACAATACTCCTTGTGATTCTTGGAAGCAATAATGTGATTTTAGTGACAGTTTATAAAAATAGCCAATCAACAACGAGAGAAAGCTTTAGTTAAATGAAGCTATTCTATTGGATTAGGAATAGCCAATCAGAGACTTGAAATACAGAAATTTATAAGTTTAGGCGTTTGAAATCAATTCAGTTTCCTGCAGACAGTGATTGTAACCAGACGCAAAAAGTGTCCTCGAGAGATTTAATATGTACTCGTGTGAGACGAAAAATAGGTTTACATGTTAAAAAGTGCAATTAATTAACAAAAAGAATCTCACAGCTCTCTATATCAGGGAAGTGTTATTTAAATCGTATCAAGTATTAATAAAAGGAGTGAAGTAAAATTATAATCTGTGTAAGCCTACTTTCTTCACTCGCACCACAACCCTGCTAGAGAAACCTGTCTCTAACAATAATAATGACGCAGCAGAGGCAAACAATTATATAATATTTAAGGAAACAGTCAAATTACAAAGTTAGTATTTTTTTAAACTTGGGGCAAGGTCCACCTGAAAGTACATTTGGGGCGAAGGCTACCGGAAAGCGTGTACTATACGTGTGGTTGCAACGAATTACAAGTTCTGTTCCCCAACAGTTGAACTATAATGCATAATCTTAAAACTGAGTTTCCATAATAGCAGCAACAAACATTCTTCAAATTGGCTACCAAAGCGTGGGAAAAATTGAAATACAATACAACAAAATACCTTCTTTACCCTTCATGTCCCTATTTTATAGTCATATTAGCAGCGGTGTCAGCTAGCGAGGAGTAGACGATCTGCAAAAGCAATGCCCCGTATGACGCTCCGATTAATCAATCGTAGATACAAAGCAATACACCTGGGAATGCACCTGTAGGTATTATACCCAGTATAATTGGGAAGCTGTAAGGAGCATTTCCCATTTTTGTATTTAACAAAAATGGTATTGTTACATTCATAGACTTTTCTATCCGCTATAATTAATTTTTATGTAAATTCTATACGCTTCTCCTACGAAAGCTTATTTTACTATGCACTTAATTTTACTGTAGATAACTCTTTGTCTGTAAAATACTTATATTTAAAAGTTTGTTGTATGTACACTCGTTTCCATTTATGCAATCACCGCAGCTTTGGGAGGCACTCTGCTGGCCTTCATAGGTGGTATATATGTAGAAATGAGGAGGTGTGTGAGTCTGTTTACCTTTTTGCACAAGCAGTGGCGTCTTGTTTTACATGCAAAGTTCTAGATTATTCACATATGAATATATACATTTCAGCAATAGCTTGAGGCAGTACTTTTTAACACTTAAATGATTTCAGTCAAATTATAATATGCAAATTCAATAACAGCCCGCCTTGAAGCAATGTGTGTATGTAATAATTTTTAAAATGTATGTAACAGTCATTGCATATGCTTATATTGTTGTATCCAAGTGTAATAATGTTTTTTGAATATATTATTACGTAATTTAATAATGTAGGAGCTGTATGAATAGTAGGTTAAACGTTGCTAACAATGTGGTAACAATGAGGTAACCTTGAGTTAATAATGAGTAAGAAAGTTTAATAATGCTACTGGTGATTCTTGGAGTAATAATAATGTAATTTTAGTGACAGTTTAGAAAAATAGCCAATCAACACCCAGAAAAAGCTTTAGTTAAATGTAGGTATTCTATTGGAGTAGGTTAAGCCAATTAGAGACTTGAAATACAGAAATTTATAAGTTTAGACGGTTGAAATGGATTCAGTTGCCTGCAAACAGTGTTTGTAACCGGATGGGTGATGCGTCCTTGAGAGATTTTATACGTATTTTGAATGAGACAAAATAGTTTACGTGTTAAAAAGTGCAAATAATTCATAAAAGTATTTCACAGCTCTCTATATCAGTGAAGTGTTATTTAAATCGTATCAAGTATTAATAAAAGGAGTGAAGTAAAATAATAGTCTGTGTAAGCCTACATTCTTATCGCATCACGCCCTGCTAAGAGAAACGTGTCTCTAACAAATACTGTTTATATGTTCTATTAACTTAACTGTTCCTCTAATATTTGTGCTATTTCAGGTTTGTGTTCCTTTAGATTTTATCTGTGTACCATCAATGTGATTGGAATATTGTATTCAGGTTTGTTCTAGGTGGTTGAGCGGAAGAGAAGGCCTTACGGCCTTAGATGTGCCACAGTAAATAAATAAATAAAACACATTTATTATACTAATGACGAAAGCTCTTGCTCAAAGCATATCTGAATAATCTAGAATGGTGCACGTAAAACTGGACGACCCTGCAAGCGCTAAAAGGTAAACAGATACACACATTTCCATACGTATAGGGCAGTGGAATATCTCCCAAAGCTGCGATGACGTCATAAATGGAAGTGAGTGTACAAGGGCGAAAGAGAAAATGAAATCGAGAGTCAAACGTTAACAATCAGGTCGCTATATATTGGCCTTAAAATTCCATAGCCTTTCCACGACTTTGCGAGAAACAAAGAGCGACAACACCAAAAAGAGTGAAAGCATTGAAAGTTTCAAACTGTTACAATCAGATGTGCCTTGATAATGGATGGGGAGGGCCCACGTAACAACGGTACGTGTGGATAATTTACATTTTACTGCATGCTCATGAATTTTCCTTTTTGTTCTAAAAACACTTCAATAGTGTTGAAATAAACTAATATATTTATTACATAAACAGGAGCGCATTAGGAAAAAGACTGCTAAAGTATTCTAAGGACTTTGAACAAACATCTAAGTTGCCTGAGGACGACACTATACAAGAGAGAGATATTTACTGTATTAAGCAGGATGGATGTGGTGTTAATGTAATGAATACAGTTACTGCCTGATTAAAACAGTGATAAGTAATTTAATAGCCCTTAACGTCAGCTGGCTTTGAGTCTCCGTCGCCTAGTTAAATTCTTGTGTGAGCAGGGCTACTCAACAGCTGTTTTGAACTATTTACTAGGCACTCGACTACAACAAAGCAGGCAATTATCGGCCTGGAGAGGCAGTGGAGCTAAAGATTGGAAGTTCACAAGAAAACACAAGCAAGACGAATTTGAAGCCGTTAAATGAGGAGCAGGTAAAGTGTAGCAGAAGGCCAAGAGAGCGGAACACTTTGTCAAACAGATTATGGTGTAAGCGAAAGTCAGAAGGGTAAGTTAAGAAAACTCCTTCACCCCACCTCCTCCTGTCGTTAGCGGTTGGAATTCCTCTTCTCCGGCTAATGGCTGCTGGTCGAAACCTTAATGAAGTTGAGATTCCCAGGAAATTGTCTTGTGGACAGCATCTAACTTCACAGCAGCTTTTAAAACTTCTTGGACGTCGTAATAAAACACACGGGGTTCCTACGTCCTGATATAGAATTGCTCCTTAACTACTTCCAGTCAAAAAGTGCTGCAAACTTGAAATCTGGAGAAAGCAAGCAGCGCACCAACCAAGAGAGCGGGCAGAGTGCCAGAGAGCTTCCGGAAAATCTGTCGTGTATCTCCCAGAGGCATTACTTTCAAGGACGCCAGAATTATCCACGTGTAATTGAAAGTGAAGTCTACTGCAGCTTCTTTAATCCTATAGTTCTATAAAGTTGAATCACACTTGATTGGTGTGTTGCATTCACATGACTTTCTCTATTCTGCTACCAACTGTTCCTACGAAACCTAACTCTTTTTTCAACCTCTTGTTAATAGAGATCAAACTTTCGTTACACGTTTATATGAATATACATTCCACCCAGAAATTCAATATGGAGATTTCATCAAAAATATATGTTAAGAGGTACCTGACTAAATTAAAAAAAAAATATTTAAAAAAAAGATCCGCGCGGTGTGTGTCTGTGTGTCTGTATAATTCTAAAAGGAAAGGTAGGATAAACGCCAAACTTGGTATTTAGATTCAGTACCTTCAAAAGATGAATTTTATAAAAAATGGTTCTAAAGATTTTGATTATAGTAGCACATATTAAACATATTTACATTACAAATAAAATGTATATCTATTATTTTCTGGGAATAGCCAGTGTAGTCCCTACATTCGGACAAAATTTTCTATTATCTTTTATAACTGGTAAACGTTATGAGATAAACGTAAATGTACTACATAAAAATGTAGAGCTCTTTAAAACAAACAATTTATTTCAAATAAATGTTCTGTGATATCAGCTATTTCCAAGATATCTGCTATTAATTGTTGGAATTGTTCAATATTTTTGTAATTCTTTTCAATTCCTTTAAATATTTAGTTGTTTCTCGTGATTGCAAGGAAAGTGCGTGGAATTTTAGGGCCAATGCACAGTGACCAGTTCTTAAACATTTGACTGTCACTATTCCATTTATATTTATAATAAAATATCAAATGCAACTTTTTTGGAAAGTTTTATCTCGATTCAAATGAAGTAGATAGGAAAACAAACTTTCCTAAGAATAATTTGTAAGCAATAGAGGGTGGACAATGTCATGTGAGTATAACCCAATAGATGTTTAGAAAAAGTTATGTGTGTATGAGAGAGAGAGAGAGGGAGAGGGAGGGAGGGAGAGAACACCGTAACTCTAAAACGAAAAATAGGTTAAAATCAAAGTTGGTATTAAAGTTAAGCGTCTTCCCGGGATGCGACACAAAGATATTCAATAAAGTATTCATACCCTACTACACTTTACGTGGAGAAACTTTTCGAAAAACTTTATTTTCTCAAAAAAAGGCTAACGATTTTGATTAAAAGTACCATATACTTAAGGTATTTTCATGATAAACGAAATATATGTCTGGAATGTTCTTGTAATAGTCTCTGAAGTCCTCTTCTTTTTGAATGACTTCTGCATAATCTTAAGAGGTAGACAAAACGTTAGTACTAAAAGAAAATTGATGTGTTACACTCACATAACTTTCTCTATTCTTGTACAAACTATTTTTACAAACGCTTCTTCTCCATATGCGTCATGTTAATCGAGATAAACATTTACAGACGCTATCTTATTGCAAATTTTCTTGTAGATGTAAGGGGAATATATATTTACAAGGGCAATATAGAAATACAGTAGCCTTTAAGCACATACATATGTCTTAATAGCTGGTTGCTAGGTGCAGCACCATTCCCTTTCCCACAAATTAATACTCTTTGCATATCCAAGACAAAAAAATGAATAACGAATTCCCATTTGAGAAAATAAGTATTGAAAAATTTAAGGGAATAACAAGCAATATCTCGAAAATGATTCACTCAAGAAAAAAAAATGTAAATGACATAAGTTGTGTATTTTAACGCGATCTACATTTTTTGTGTAGTAAAATTTTGTCTATCTCTTATGGTTTACCAGTTATGGAAAAGCCGTTCACAATGAAGAATACTTTTGGAGACATTCCCAGAAAATTCAAGATATACATTTTATTTGTCATAAAATATCTTAAACATATCATATTTTAATCAAAATCGTTAGAGCCATTATTGAGAAAATTAAAATTTTCGAAAAATCTTCCATGTAATGGGTAATCTGGGGTGGGGGGATTTTCTAGAAAACCTTCGTGTCGCATCCTTAGAAGGTACTGAACCTAAATACCAAGTTTGGTGTTTATCCGCCTGTTGGTTTCTGAGTTATGCTGTTCAAAGACAGACAGACATGTTTCCAAAAATGCTTTTTTTCGATTCAGGGGATCTCAAAACATGCATTTCCGGTGAAATCTCGGTATCGAATTTTTGGGTGGAATACAATACTTCCCCTACTTAGTATACGTAGTAGATAAAGTAAAAATCTGATGTGTTACACTCACATGACTTTCTCTACTCTTGTACAAACTATTTTTACAAACTCTTAATCTCCATCTATTTCATATTAACCGAGATAAACATTTGTAGAAAGGATCTTTTGACATGCAAAGAGAATTACAACTTGCATATAGCGACCAGTTCTCAAAATATTTGACTATGGCTTAAGGCGTACTATGTTCCCCTTGTTTTGTCATTGCAAGGGCAATATAGAAATACAGTAGCCTTTAAGCATAAACATACCCCTTAATTGCTGGTTGCTATGTGCATCACCATTCTCTTTGCCACAAATTAATACTGTTTGCATATCCAAGACAAAAAATGAATAACGAATTCCCATTTGAGAAAATAAGTGTTGAAAATTTAAGGGAATATCAAGTAATATCTCGAAAATGGTTCACTCAACAAAAAAATGTATATGACATAAATTGTGTATTTTAACGCAATCTACATTTTTTGTGTAGTAAAATTTGTCTATCTCTTATGGTTTAGCAGTTATGCAAATGTCGTTCACAATGAAGAATACTTTAGGAGACATTCCCATAAATTTCAAGATATACATTTAATTTGTCATGAAAATATCTTAAACATTTTTGAGAAAATTAAACTTTTCGAAAAGTGTGCCATGTAAAGGGTATTTCTGGGGTGGGGGGATTTGCTTGTAAACCTTCGTGTCGCATCTCTGGAAGATACTGAGCCTAAATACCAAGTTTACTGTTTATCCGATTCTTCGCTTCTGAGTTATGGTGTTCACAGCCACACACACACGGACATGTTTCCAAAAATGCTTTTTTTTTGGATTCAGCTGGTCTCAAAACATATATTTCCGGTGAAATCTAGGTATCGAATTTTTGGGTGGAATACAATACTTCCCCTACTTACTATTCGTAGTAGAGAAAGTAAAAATTTAAATCTCGTTAGAGCACACAGTTAATTCAAGTACATTTTTGGGGCCGTCTACCATTTTCATATAAACCTAGCCATTTGTTTGCATTTTAAGAACATACTTTTCTCTTGGCTATGCAAAGACAACGGAATTTCAAAGCAATTACATAGCAACTTGCTCTTCAAAGATTTGACTCTCGCTTAAAGCCTACTGACCGGGATGGTTCAGGCGACGACATTTGGGAGGTCCCGGGCTCGAACTCTGGCGACCGCCAACTCTCAACCAGTGGCTTTTTCGGGAGATTTCCCGGGTCGTCAGGCGAATACTTGAGTGGTTTCTGTCCCTTCATTTCCATCCATTCATCATTCATTCATTCATCATCCCGTTGACCTCTTTTAGGGTCGGAAGTGTCGATGATGGTGTTCTGGTGCAGCGTGGCAGGAGAAAAAGGATGCTTTTTGTAAACTCTCGGCTTACGGTCGAGGGTATCCAAACTCTTTTGAGGGTGCTGGACCCCCTCTGCGTGGGGCGGTGTTCCGTCTGCCAGGCATCTGCCGAGTTGCCTTCCTTTCAACCTGCAGGAAATATGCTTAAGACAATTTTAGCAAATGTTTATCTCAATTAACATGAAGTATGCAAAAGAATAAGCATTTGTAAGAATAGTTTGTACAGAGAGAGAGAGAGCAGAGATACAGCTCTAATAGCTAGGATAACCTCGGAAACGTTTAACACCAGGAAATGTATTATTCTAAATAAAGTATGTGTTATATAGAGACCTCATATTTCTGCAGTAAGATTTGTTTGTCTCTCTTACAGTTTATCGGTATCCATCGGATTTTTATGCACTAAACTTATATAAAATATGCATGCATTCATGCTTTCAAATTCTTTTAAACATGCTTTGCAATTTCAGAAACCTATACCAAGCACCTTTTAGCTTACACTTTTTCCTACTTACAATGTTCACTCTTCCTTAGGCATCATTTCTGTCGTAATTTATTTTGCACGTTGCTCATCTCTTGTAGTGTGTCGCGGGGTAAATAAGGTTTTCTTTGTGCTGCGTTTCTGACTCGCAAGGATTTGTTTTGCCGACTGCTCAGGTAGAGGGTTAATGTTTGAATATGAGATCTTCTCTCAGGGAGTGTGGATAGGAGGTTAATGACACTCGCATTTCTCGTTCACTGGCCCGTTTATTGTGATGATCCACACCGCGTTCCTCTCACCGAATCCCCGTCACACAAGACTTAATTCCGCCTATCATTCCTAGCTCTCATTTACGTGCTTACCCCTCTCTGTTTTCCTTCTTACGGTGAAAATTATAAGTTATTATTTTCGTCGACCAGAATTTATTCATTTCTAGACGCCTTTCCGTACACTAACTTGACACTAACTTTCACATATATTCTGCCTCGACGCTTGACATGAAGTCTCACCCACAGTTCGACACGAAGTCTCTACAGTTCGACAAGAAGTGATCCATGTTACTCCCGTCTCAAAGTCCTCTGCCTTCTAGATAATTTTTCTATTCTCCGCCTATTTTCTCGTTTAATTCCTCCTTTTTTACTATTAACGTGACTTTTCTGGCTTCGCGTTGGTCATTTTTCTAAGTTTTACGCCGCTTCCTATTGGTTTGCTATATTTTAAATTTGACCTTCACCGCGTCTAACATTACCGTCTTATTTCCGCCTGATTGCCTTTTCTGTGCGGTTGACTACATCTAACTTTCCGTCTGTTGTATTCGTTTCCTGTGGGTTTCACAAATTCTATGTAGCTTTAGTGCTCGCTAATGTCTTCGCCTGTTTGTTCTTGAAACATTTCCCATTTTTACAGTTTACGCTAGTCTCTCTTCGCTCTCAAAGACGCGGTCTCATACATTTTAGTTTCATCGGTTTTATTTAATTTTTCATTTTATTTATTAGGGTCTGTTCTTTACTTAATCTCTTTCCTAGTTCTTCATATTATCTTTATTCTTCTTTCTTATTATTATTCCCATTCTTATTATTATGAATCTGATGATGATGGTTATTATTATTATTATTTTTTTTTATTCTTTCTCTTCGGGTGGATCTTATCACTTTAAGTGGTAACCCTGGGATAATCTTCTCATTCCAGTTTGTGTGTGCAACTTGTATTATTGTGGGTGTGGAGTATTAAAGCGTACGTAATTGTGTTAATACGCTCCGGAGCTTAGGGAGGCACTTTGCTCTTGCAGGGAGTGGGAGACACAGGATTTACGTTGAATAACTGTACACTCTTCTTTGGTTTGATATATATATAGCACCACTAATATATATTAAAAACATTCCTTGTTGTTTACAAACAAAAAGATGAATACGTTTATATATATATGTATATTCTGAAAAAGCTTGCCTGTGAGTCGTAGTGAACTTTAACGTATATTTATGTCTATTGCTATTATCTTTGTACAGCACTATTTACACACATTTGCCACTGAGAGTAGCAGTCCATGAACTAAGTTGTTTTAGTAAAAATGTTGTAACGTCGTTTCTATGTTTGAATTTTAAACTTGTAGCTTAACCATGATTGGCTCTATGGGTGACGTGTCCCTCTATATAGCCAATAACAGCTATGTTCTTCCATATTTATTTGTTTGTTGACTAAACTGTCACCCAACTTTCTCGAGAGGATGCCCTTTTGTTAGAGATAGCCGCAAGACCTTGACTTGTTCCTTTGTACTTAGAGTTTCTCTCCCTTACCATTGTGTGTTTGTGACAAACAAGTGGCGTGTCTCGCCCTCACGACTCACATGACAAGACTTACTTCTATGACATCTTAAACTTATACAAAAATGTAGCATTACAAATATATTACATTTTTAGTTAAAATGCATTACGCATGCTAGGCTGGCTTTGTTAATTAACATTTTAATTAACACCTAATAATAAATAAATAAATCATAACTACCGTTACACAGTACCAATCACCATTTTCTCCAAATGCTCAGGCGAAAGTTTATGACGAGTATCGGTTAACACAAGTTTATGTCCTGAGAAGAATCTTTACACGTCTGTATATGTTAATAGATAAAATTTCAAAGCACTTACTAACTCTGGGGGTATTTCTAGAGAAGCGCTACGCTTTCACTTTGAGGATATTTAACCTCACGAACATTGATTGTCAGGATTTTTCTCTAAAGCACTGCACGATATACTGCTTAACTTCCCTGCATACCTTTTAGAAGTGCTATGAACCTTCTTGAGAATTGCTAAAGATTCGTGAAAAAACAAACCAGATTTTTCGAATTTTTTGTGGCCGTAGGTATACTTTGAAATGTGCCTTGATTATAGTAATGTCTTCATAGGTATAGGTTATACATGGAGGACGCACATCTCGCTCAATGCAACCTACATATATCTGTTTCTCTACCAATCATCAGTAGAAAGTAAAGGAACCACAGAGGCTACAGGTGCAGGCAGTCAGGCCACAGAGACGCGCGGTAGTTCCTAATAGTTCTAGGCTTGCCGATACATCCCACTGGTGACACTGTCTAGAGAGCGATGAATGACCCCCTCTGGTATCCTTCACGAGGAGTACTCCTTCCCTTGAGTGAGCATCAGCGTCATCTGTCTGGCACTGCCATCCGCCACTAAACCTCTGAAACATAGAAAGAAGCGTAATAAAAAGGAAATGATGGAAAGAAAATCGTGGTAGATGAGAAACCATCCCAGTATTAGCCTACCGATCAGGGAAAACCACGAAAAACCATGGTCAGAACGGCCGGTCGACAGGAATCGAACCCGAGACTTCTTGAATGTGAAACCTCACACGTTACTGCGGAGTCATCTCGCTTGTTTATACTGTATTTATAGTAAGGAATTAATTATGTTATCACTGATGTATTTAAATGTTGCTTTTAAAATGAAACATTTGGAATTTTAAAGCCGAGGCAGTATTATTAACACTTAAATAATTTCAGTCAAATTATATAATATGTCAATTCAATAACAGCCCACCTTGAAGTAATATGTGTATGTAATAATTTGTAAAATGTATGTAACAGTCATTGCATAAGCTTATATTATTGTAAACAAGTACAATAAGGTTATATGACTGCATTACTAATTTAATAATGTAGGAGCTGTGAGAAATAGATCACAAGTTACTAACAATGAGGTAACAATGAGGTAACCTTGAGGCAATAATGAATTAGTAAGTTTAAATGTTACTTGTGATTCCTGCAGTAACAATAATGTAATTTTAGTGACAGTTTATAAAATAGTCAATCAACAACCAGAAAAATATTTAGTTAAATGAAGGTATTCTGTTGGAGCAGGATTTGCCAATCAGAGGCTTGGAATACAGAAATTTACAAGTTTAGGCGGTTGAAATCAATTCAGTTGCTTGCAGACAGTGCTCATAACCAGACGCGAGATGTGTCCTCGAGAAATTAATTACGTATTCGTGTGAGACGAAAGTAGTATACGTGTTAAAAAGTGTAAGTATTAAATAAAAGAATCTCACAGCTCTCAATATCAGAGAAATGCTATTTAATTTGTGTCAAGGATTAATCAAAAGGAGTGAATTAAAACTTAAAATCTGTGTAAGCCTACATTCTTAGTCATATCACAACCCTGCCAAGATATCCATGTCTCTAAAATAATACTGACGCCATCGAGGCAAACATACATATTTAATACTTGAAGTAACAAACAAATTACAAAGTTTTTTTTTTTAAACTTGGGGCAAAGGCTACCTGAAAGTACATTTTGGCCGATGGCTACCGGAATCTGTTTACTATACGTGCGGTTGCAACTGCTACAAGTTCGGTTCCCCAACAGTTGAAATATAATACAGCATCTACAAACTGACTTTCAATACGTAGCAGCAACAACGTAATAAAAACAGATCTTCTACAAAGTCAGTGTGTATTTTTCAGTTCTGAAACATTTTAGTGACGCTATAACGGAATGTGTAATGCAGATATTTCGTCAGAATAATTAATATACCCACTAATAAGCGATAGAGAGTAGAGAAAAATCATGTGAATGTAACATTTCAGATTGTTTTTACTAAGTACTAATTTTGTGTACCATACCTAACGTGATTCCCTTGCTTGTAACGTACCTTTCTCTCCAACAATTTCAGTGAAACTAGTTAAAAATCTGGTTAACACTAGCTTACCCTAAATCAGTAAATCGATTGCGAATCTCGATACGGAGGACGATGCTGCCGGAGTCAGGTTACGGTTAACTGAGCATTGCGTTTCCCTGTGCACAACAACCCTTTCGGATTTAAAACGGCAATTCCTGTGTTACTGACGCAAGCGAGCACATTTGAGGTTTTGCATTCACGCCTTTGTTTCAAACAAAAGTACAACATCTGTTTGCGGGAAAGGGAAAAACAGCGCATTACCATGTATCACCAATTTTCCTACGAATGCGGGGGTTTGGATTAGTTGAGACGTGAAGGCGGGAAGGAAGTGGGACCTATGCCAAGCGAGAGTAATTTTCCCTAACGCTCGCTCATGCACCTTCACCTCGGTTTATAACGAAGCGAAGTGTTGCATGCAGACGTTTGGATAGGGGAGACCAGTTTCTGAGAAACACAGAGTCTTCTCGTCTTCGCCAGAACCAATGTACGTAAAACGGATGTTTCAACGTGCTCGCAGTTTGTAGAAACAGATTTACATATGTAAAATTATATCCAAGAATAATACACCAGCAACGGTGACTAGATCTTACAGCAAATGTTAAACGTTTGTGTTTAAGAGAATGCTAGAGAAAAGATGGCATGCTAAAGTATCGCAAGTCTGTGGCCCACAATAAGGAGGTCCATGGATCGATGCTCTGGCCCACGGGTTTCTCGTGGTTTCTCCTGGTCGCGGCATTCGTCGAATGCTGGGGTGTCTCGCCGTCTACCACGATGCTGCTTCCTCTCATTTCCTGTATCTATCATCCTCCGCCATCTGTTGTAGAACCATGAAAGGGGATATATTATACATATATAGAGAAATTGTACATATGAAAGGGAACCATACATATAAGAATTGTACGGTAATAATTTAATTCACTAACATGTTAAAATATTCAACATCTAACATTTGTACAGAGCTGATTGTAAGAAACGGGCGAGCTAGCAGAATTCCAAGAAAGCATAAAGACCGTACCTGTTACCAAGCTGGTACAACGCTACATGATGGCGCTTAAGCGCACGGATCTGAAGCCACACATTCTCATACATGTCAGGGTAACGCGGACTGAGGGCCAATAGGTAACGTCGTTACATTTTCAAACGCAGAGGTGAGCGTTGCTAGGCTCCCGTATATAAGGACAGGCAAAGCCTCAGAGCCCGCTCTTATTCTAAATCTAACTCGTCGAGAAGTCACGTCGACACGAGGTGCTACAGATGCACATGGGTGCACAAGGTTGAGGGTGCGTGTGCAGATAGCTAGGCTTCTGACTAATTTAAAGTGGTGGGATTATTATAATAATGGGAAAACGAGCCGCCCATAATTATTCAAACTTTAAAATAAACTTCATTGATTAAGGGAAACTTGCAGTGTATTTTTAACTTGCCTCACCCACTAGAATCTGAGAATTAATAATTAGATATTCTTAGGAATGGAATGTTCAACAACCGACGAGCACCAATCGCCGAGGAAGAAGAACACTGAAACAGGCAACAACAACCCAAGGACATCGACGATTTCGCGCTACAAATATCGCAAAGCACCGTTTCCCGCTACAACCAGGTGACGGTTTTCGGCGGGTTGCGGCTGGGCGGTGGCTTGAGCTCTGTAAAGATTTCTGTCCTGGAAGTTGGTGACTTGTATGCAGGGTCCAGACGGCGTAGGATGGGCTATATCTGGAAACTTTTTGGGCCACGTACATGCTTGCACCCGTTGGCATCTGGATCTGATCTCTCTCCTCATTCTTCCCTCACAGGGGTCACGTTCTAAGCATAAAAGTGCGAATGATCTGCGTAAGGTGCTCTACCCCGATTCCGGGGGCACCTCCGTGATACGCACACTTACTTTTCCTTTTCAAGTATCGCAAAATGTTAAGGCTAGAGAACCGAGTGAGATAGCTACATGGTAACAGGTGAGGTTTGCAGTTGGGAGATCCCAGGTTCAATTACCGCCGGGTCCTCCACTTTGACCGTGGATTTTTTCGGCTTTCGGTATATTGCCACGGGACAACGGATTGTGCTCTTTGGCAAGGTTTCTCCTTGGCTTTTGGCGATTCTTCTGATAGCCGGCCCTCTTCCTGGGGGTAGTTCGTGTCCCCGGGTGCCTGTGAATCGTCATGTATGAACGTGAATCTAAAGGACACTATTTCCAAATGCCTATCAATGGAAACGTGTAAGAACTATTATGTGGTTTTAATCATTTCTTCTTCATTTGTCTGTCGTTAGAGGAGGCAATTAAAGGAACTTATACTCCATACTGAACACTTGTTGCTAAGTTTGTGACAGAATAAAACTTCATACTATATGAATAGAGCGCAAGTTGCCCATCTGAGGAATAGCGAGATCTTTGCGTCCCTATCTGTAGAATTCAGCAGTTGGTGGTTCCATTCTCGCCTCCCGTATGCTTATTTTATGAAATGCAAACGTCTTTAATTAATCTAGATTCTTTTATCAGGAATGGAGAATCAGCGTAAAGTCCACTTCTAGAGACAGAGTTAATGGGGACATGGCAACATTGTATAGAGCCTGGAAATAAACCAAATGGCAACTCTGCTAGGTGCAAACGGTTGCTTTACGTTCAAGTAATCTAAAAATGCATTGTGTTCAGTTTAATATATCATTAATTAAACAATTACCAGCCTCTACACCCAAATTGTACATTTCAGTAAAACGTCCCATAAAACAAGCAATTGAAGCTATTAACAAGATTAGACTCCAAACAGCGGCAGCAGCAGAAAGCAAAAAACCTGATGTGTTACACTCACATGACTTCCTCTACTGCTGTACAAACTATTTTACAAACGCTTATTCTCCATATGCTTCATGTTAATCGAGATATCGAGATGTTAATCTTATTGCTAATTTTCTTGTACATGCAAGGGGAATTGGTAGGCTTTAAGCTATAGTCAAATCTTTTAAGTCCTGGTTGCTACGTGGAGTATTCCATTCTCTTTGCATTACAAAAAAATTAATAACGAATTCCCATTTGAGAAAAAGTATTGGAAAATTTAAAAATAACAAGCAATATTTTGAAAATCGTTCACTCAACAAAAAAGTATATGAAATAAATTGTGTATTTTAATGCAATCTGTATTTTTTGTGTAGTAAAATTTTGTCTTATCTCTTATGGTTTACCAGTTATGCAAACGTCGTTCACAATGAACACTTTTGGAGACATCCCCAGAAAATTCAAGATATACATTTTATTTGTCATGAAAGTATCTTAAATATATGATATTTCAATCAAAATCGTTAGAGCCATTTTTGAGAAAATTAAAATTTTCGAAAAATTTTCCATGTAAAAGGTAATCTGGGGTGGGGGGATTTTCTTGAGAAACTTCGTGTCGCATCTCTGGAAGATACTGAACCTATATGCCAAGTTTGGTGTTTATCCGACTGTTCGTTTCTGAGTTATGCTGTTCACAGACAGACACACAGACACATGTTTCCAAAAATACTTTTTTGGATTCAGGAGGCCTCAAAACATGTATTTCCGGTGAAATCTCGGTATCGAATTTTTGGGTGGAATACAATACTTCCCCTACTTACTATACGTAGTAGAGAAAGTAAAAATGGGAATGTCTGTTGTAAAATCCATAAACATCTGCCACGGAAAACAGCAGTCTCACCATTCAGGCTATTAACAGGACATGACTGCCTAGCCAAACCTCTGCATTGTATCAACATCTTCATCTTATGAAACAACACACAAGACGATATGGATGAAAACCTTGACAATTGCATTGAATTGCAAACTGAAGATCTCAGAAGCGCTTCAGAGTAAGAGTGCTAATGACTGGTATCAAATGCAGCACTTAAAAACAACACTGGCATACAGTTCTTATAACAGTGATTTGTTGTGACCATTAGCACATACTTTTACTGCTAATACTTTCCTGTGAATTGTAAAGGAGGTATTAAATTCATTTGCTTTCGATACTTTGAATCTTATTCTCACATAGCATGGTTGTTCGGTCCTTGCTTGTCCAGACCTTCTAACATGAAAATATAGTGCTTCATTTTATCCATTGTAAGCTAATGTAAACATTAACCGAAGTAAATTCTTTAACATAGCAATAGTTCTCGAGATTTATAGAGAGGTGGCTTTGAATGTGAGTATTTAAAGGAAAATATTAATTTTGCGACGAATGATTGTTGAGGTAGAAGTATTCCCTTTTTGTTTTTCTTCTTCTTCTTCTTCTTCTTCCATTCAACCTTTCGACCTCTTCGAAGCTAACTAAACTGGTCACTCCATCTCCTCCGTTGTCGTCCAACACTTCTTCTTCTTGAAGGTCTGTAAAATAAAGCTTGCCGTGGATACCTTGAAGGGGGCATTCGTAACACATGTTCTTTCCAACGTGTTTGGTACCTTATATTTCTTCATTAATGTTTTCTTCCATTAGCTGTTCCCTTATTACGTATTCCTAATCCTATCTCTTCTGCTAATTCCCAACAATGATCGTAGAAATATAATTTGGGCTGCTTCAAATCGTGTCTTTTCCCTACTTCTTAGTGTCCACGTTTCACAAGAGTACATAATCTACCTTTTAGATATAATATTCTGGAGTCTTTGCTTTATGTCCTTCCTCATATGTTTACTAAACTGTCGTTTATGCATCCATTTAATCTATTATATGTTTCTACATTCTCTTTGACATCTTCTTGGTGTTCATAATTGATATTTTTGTCCTAGATATTTAAATGCTGACACTTGTTCTATAATTTCTCCATTAATAACTATTGTAGCTTTTCTTTGTTCTTTCCCTATCATAGCCATGGATTTACTTTTCTCACACAAGATTTTCATATGACATTTTTTTCCCATTCCGTTCAATTTGGTTACGGATCTTTCCAGTTCCATTTCGTTTTCTGCTAATATTATCTGGTCATTTGAAAAAAATATTGTGCCTAAATTTACATTATTTATGGTTATCCATTTTGGTTTAAATATCTCTCTCCATTCTTTTATAAGCTTATATGTATATACATCGCAAAGAGAATAGGCGACAGTCCACATCGCTGTCTTAGTTTTGTATTAACTTCTATGCATTTATCCTTGACAGTTTTATTGTTTTGGAATATAGAGACTTAATGAAATTAATTAAATTGCACGGTACTTTATACCCTTCCGCCATTATTTCCCATAGCTTACTCCGTTGTACTCTACCATAAGCCTTAATATAATCTAAAAACGAAAGACAACTTTCTAAATTATATTCACTTCTCTTCTCTAAAATTTGTTTAATAGTAAAACATTTGTATATTTTGTTTGCAATAATTGCAATTAACACTTTATAAAGCATTTAGTTGTATAATTTCAATAGAATTGTAGCGTTCATAAGACGGCGGGCAATATTACAACGCTACGCGAAATCAAAATAGCCATTTAACTTAACGCTCTCACGGAGGAGCTGTAACAGAAAGAGATTCCATTAATTTGCATAATTTAACATTTGGCACAGGTTATATAAATAATGGAGTTCGCTAAAAATACAAAACAGACGCGTTACATCGGATTCAATCCACGTTACACCCACTCTGTTGAACAGCAGAAACACGCTTTAACGAGTTCAGCTATCCTAAGCACAGAAATAATGTGTTGCTGATTAAACTTGCGTTTGTAAGCAAAGCACCCAACACCTTTCGTCGACTACTTCATCGAAACACAATAACATATTTTCTATAGGTGTACTGAAGTTGAATTTGGAATATTTGTCTGTTAGTTTACAATGATTGCTAAATAATGGTTTTAAAAACTGCGAGGCCGATGGCTGCCATGATCATACTCCGCACAGTAAGGAAAACATATGACAAATTTCAGTCTCATCTCATCTATGCAAGAACGCCTGACAATTCGGTTCCCTTCGTGCAGGTCTCACTGAAATAGACTATTTACTTTTGCGAAAAATAATGCATGATAGGGCGGTCGTGAAGTGTTTATTTCTGTTCAGGAAGTTTGTTTCAAATCCAAAGTGTCACCGATGAGGTCAGTGATAATGGTGGTCCAAATTATATAACTTCCAAGGTAAAGATTGCAAAAAAGATCTTCTGCGTTAGCATGATATAACGTTGGATGTAGTCTATGGCCTGAGTTGAGGTGCTTGCCAAAGTGGCATATTAAATTCAAATTTCGAATCATTATATCTCGCGAAAGACGAAAAACCTGCCGAATTACTTTTAGCTGTTTTTACCATATGTACTAAAAATCTACCTATATACCGCTTTAAAAACAGTTCGGGCCTGTCCATTTGGGGTTAAGGTAAAGGTACATACCAAGGAGGGGCCCCACGCAACTGGGTAGAGTACTGCACGTAGGTCATCCGGTCCTTTGTGCTTCTACCGTGACGCTTGAGAGGGAGAGATGAAGGGAGAGCCCTGAAGGGTGATCAGATTCAATGACGTTCGCAAGCATGAACGGGCTCCCTAACCCGGCGCCCACTCGCGACAGCTTCTAACTGAGGAGTTCCGACCGGCACCAGAAAGAAATCTCCGCAAAGGCATCTCCACC
Organism: Deroplatys truncata; assembly: GCA_030765065.1. Lineage (NCBI taxonomy): Eukaryota > Metazoa > Arthropoda > Insecta > Mantodea > Mantidae > Deroplatys > Deroplatys truncata. The sequence goes on from CM060980.1 coordinate 166,903,004, forward strand.
GCCCACCGTCACCTTGTTCTACAACCCTAAAACGGACGACAATGAAGGAAAAATGAATACAGAAAATGAGGGACAGGAAAGTCATTATAGAAGAGAAACCACCCCAGCATTGGTCTACCGATCCGGGGAAACCACGAAAAACCCATCGGTCAGTGTGGGTGATCTCCGAGAATCTAACCTGGGACCTTACACGTAACTACCGAGTCCTTTCACTCGGTTTCTCTCGTATCAAAATCGCCTTCTAAGTAGACGTGGGTTCTATTAAAGTTTAGATATATGTTAAATACTCTATGAGTGAGTTGTTAATGTGCTCGGCGCTAATTTCTACGTAAACTCGCCCCACTGAAAAGAAACAAACACTGGAAATGTCCACTTTCATACAGACAACTCGCTACTATTCCCTAAGTGACGTTCCAGTTAGTTTACACCGCGTATTCTATTTTAGTTCCTCCCGGAGCGTAAAACTGTACATCGGTATCTCTTAAACCTGCTAAAAAATAGAATCCACATGAGATTAAGTCCGAAAACTGTAATTGGCCAAGCGTATGATATAACTATGTCCTGGGACAATTCATTAATTGCTGCTAATGAAACCCCAGTGTGTGTGAGCTAAAATTACATTTCCGCTCGGTTAGTCTTACAAAAACTCACCTATCAACATTAACTATTTCCTCAAACAAAAACTGGAGGCAATTATTCTCTCGCCACTGATGGCACAACACACCTATAGCATGGGGAGTTAAATGAACTCTGGCTTTTTTCCCCGAGTGTCACTTTCGTATTTACATAACGTCAGATAAAGGAACAAAGCCGAATGTATAAAGTTAATGATATTTCTTTATATCAGACATCTTCAAAAGGTCAATTCCGCTCTGCACACGGTGGTCATAGCTGAGTGGCGATTGTGTGCAGAAATCCATAATAACAAAAGGAACGTTACTCAACACGAGACATGTATTTCAGTGAGTTCTACATGTTTCTATACTAACTTCTTATCTCTCTCTCTCTCTCTCTCCCCTACACAATACACTGGGAGATAAATTTACGGAAGAAAAACTAAGACGTCTACACAGGGGAGGGTCAACTAGATAAACTTTTTGGCAAATGATTGTTCCCAATTTACTATCTGAATTGCATGTTATTGTACACTTATTTCGTTGAAGTATCATGACAAATATAACGAGAATGAGTTAAGAATTACTATTACATTGTTAATCAATTGTAATTAATTAATAATTAATTGTAATCAGTATCTTTCTATACATATGTATTTTGAAAAGTCCACCAAGACACATCCACATAGCAATACTTAGGTAACAGGACGATGGGACATTAAGCAGGCAAATATAGATAGACACATAGATAATTTATCTTTATTAGTTTAAAACTGTTGAAGTTATTTCACAAGTATTCAGTGCATGGGTCATTGACCGTACATACATATTTAAGATACAATAGGGTGGAAAAATAAACAACAGAGAAAGAAAGCACAACAAAAAGGAGCAAGAAAAAGGGAAATAGAGATAAATTACCTTTGTCTAACTGAACAAATTTGACATAGCTTCGCGCACTTTAGCCAAAAATTTCCCATGTTTTTCCGTTTCCTCTGGTCAGCCAGTGGATCCCAACATGCCAATCTCTTAAGAATTTTTCTTTCAGGTTAATCGTTCGTTGGTTCTCCCATTGTGCACATTCCGCCAAAATATGTACCCAGTCCTTATCCAAATCACCGATTGGGCAGAATCTCCTGCCAGAATCGTCTGTCATTTGAATCTGTGCCCTCCAGCCCCGCAGTCTAAACCATGCCATTCCTGATCTTTCCTTTCTTTCTAAATTAAGTATATATGCCTCTTTACCCCAGTTCAATTTTATTTCATTTGCTAGACTTAGAGAAGGTTTAATTTTACAATCCCATTCTATTTGCTGTTGGTTGATGTCTCTTAGTCTTCTTTTAATACCTTTCCATATGTTTTTGTCATTTGTTTCAGCTCTTAGCCATACTGACCCTATTCTATTCTCCTCAAACCCCTTTCCAAATCAACTGCCCAAAACTTAGGAGACAGGTTTTCTCGCTGGTATTTATAACATTTGGATCGTAGTTTGGAGTTATCCCCATGCATCAGCCTTAGCCAGTACTTCTCTGCTCTTATTTAGGCAAATATATGACTATATCTTCGTCTGCCCTATGACAAATGCCCCGCGAGATTATAGTTGAACATGCTAAGAGAATATATACTTATAGGTTGGGTTAGAAGTCACCGCACCCCTGTGAGTATCAGATGTTATTATGCAGGTTGGTGGTATAAAACGTTGTTATGCTATGTAGCTATGTTACTCCTTATCAATTGTCGGAATCAATTGTTGGAATTCATGGTTACATGTTTTCGCAAACGAGTTTTAATCTGTAGCCATGGCAGATATGAGCGGTCATAGTTACATTATTGAGGTGCGCTTAGTGACAAGTGTGTGGATGAACGAACGACAACACAAAGGACAGACAATGAGGCAGATTATGGGAGCATTCCAGGAAAGATTTAATAAGCCACCACCGCGAAAAGCAACAATTCTGGTTTGGGAAAGACGTGCTTTTGCTTTCGGCAGTGTTAAAGACAGGCCGAGGAGTGGAAGGAAGAAGACACGAGAATAAACACGTGCTGGAGTCTCTGCTTCGATTGAACAATCCCCTATGAAATCGACATGTAAACGTACTTCGGAACTGGGTGTACCGAGGATAACAATGCGAGATCACATGAAAAAAGACCTTAAGCTCAGAACTTTTCGACCGAGTTCGTAAACGAGTTATTGGGTAGGGACCGTAATGAGCGCGTTTTAGCATGCCGTACTTCGTTAACTCAATTTGCAAATGCAGTGAACTGTGCCAAGGTTATGCTTTCAGATGAATGTGCGATTTATCGCAGCTCACGTGCTAGAAAAATTGCTTTTGGGCCAAAGAGAATCCTCATTACACAGTCGAGTTAGAAAGGAACCCGCCTCACATAATGACATGGGCAGTGACGATATCACATCAGCTGCATGGACCGTACTTTTTTGAATGGACCGTGAATGGCACATGGATAATACCTCAGCTTGAGGAAAGGGGCTTCCTAGAACGCATATATTTGTAGCAAGCTGGAGCACCTCCGGACTACGCTCTTTCAGGGCGCGAGTTTCTAAATGAAACTTTCCAGGACAGTAGATAGGTCGTGGTTCATCAGCAACACTACTCTGTATTCACTCTTAGGTTAATCCACGTCAAAACAAACCACAGGTGACCAGTGCACCGCTATAATGTATCCTTCCGCCATTCGCATAGAAATACTGTCACACTTTCAGACCATGTGGCGAGTACAACCGTGCCGCAAAAAAAGAAGGGTCCTTATTTCAACAACTGAACTGGTGACTAGCATATTCTGTTAAGGGTTAAAGATGATAATATTCATAGTTGCAACAAAATAAACGTTTGTACATATAATAATATTTAATACTGAAATAAATGAGCGAAAAATAAAGTAACAGGTATGCGATAACCTAATTTATTCGCTTCTGGAAGCGGCACTTTATTAACTGTTGGAGGCTCATTTTAAAAAAGAAATTGTGCACTGTTACGCGAATTGCATTCTTCTTAAAATCACTACATTCTTGCATCGCGTATTTCATATCTTTTTTCCCGGGTGTAACCACTTTTCTCGTTTCAGATTTTTCTGCACAAGCACTGTTTATACCTTGTACTCGAAACACCGGTGAACCGCCATTTGTTTCACGAAAATTGTTGGATATTTCTCACATAACTTATAATAAAGATTCAATACTATTGCTTTTTCGCCAAGAGTGAATGGTTTGCGCGGCTAATGCTTTACGTAATTCGACGTAAACACAAGAGCAAATTCGCCGTCCGCCATGCTACTGAACACAACTGCTGGTTTCTGGCGGTAAACAATATTCTGCGCCTACCCGGATGTCAGGTGACTCATACGAGTTGCATCATTGGACTTGTAGCTCTGTTTTATGGTATAAATCAGCGTTAAATAAAACCTTAGGTATATGTATAGAATATTACACTATTTAAGGATAATGTCATTCCAAAATTCAAAGTTTAGCGTGGGACTACTTTCCTGCGCGCATTGCTACCGTGTTGCACCACGGTGCACTGACCACGTGGGTTTGTTTTGCCGTGGATCAACCTAAGAGTGAATATAGTTAGCTCCCTTGTAAGGCCACCAAGAAGTCCTGACCTCATCACACCTGACAACTCGTTATGCGGAGTCATTACGGCGCATGTATCTGCTTGTCGTTATGCTACATACCAAGAACTGCGCAATGCTGTTGAGGATGCATTTCGCACTGTAACACCGGACATGCTCAAGAATATATCAAGAAAAACATGGAAACGTATGAAACTGTATTTACGGCATGATGGGGAACATACAGATATATTGGACACGTAATATGAAAGTACTTGTGCTAAAATGAATTAATTAGCATTCAATTCTAGAGGGTACGGAGAATTTCTTGTCCATCCTGTACAACGGCCACAAATTATGCTGATATGAATCGCAAAAGAGTAAAAATCTAACAGTTTTGAAACCCAAAATCTTCAGTGTGTTAATACATTAAACGTAGCAAACAATAAAGTTAACTTAATACTCAACAGTTGCACATTAAAAGTAAAATTACAAATTTCCTGAACAGTTACATAGGACCTTGGTACAAAATTACAATTACTTCTTTTTACGCTTGTATAGCAATAATAAATGATTACGAGAACGTTAAATGAGGCGAAAACCGAAAAGACACACGATCAGAAAATGAGCTAACAGCACGTATTTCTTAATATTCTTGTAGCGGGCGGGAATAGCGCTCCACGTATCCACGTGATATCTCCCCGTGTTGATGAATTTAAGGTTGAAGTTCTGAGATGTTCTCTGCCTCGGCCGTCAGTTGGTAGCTGTGGATGAATTCCTATTCCTAGCTATCTGTATCTCGGAATATTGTGGGTGAAAGCAATTCATAAGCTGAATTCCTTTAACGACTTGATTTATCCTAACACAACAAATTATCGAAGCAGGTAGCAACTGTTCCCCTTTGATTAATGATGAAGTAATCTATAAGGTGTATTATACATCTTCCCTGCTTTGTATGTTGCAGTAGACCTAGCCGTTTATGTCACACGCTATCCCCAACCCACACGCATACGCGTTACAGCACCTGTTATCAAATAACTCACATAAGACAATACGTAAGAAGAGAGAGAGGGTTTTTAAAATAGGGGCGCACCTTCATTTTATACCTTGACGCTAACTTTCGCGCCCTTTTACCTAATCTAAATTTCAATTGCTATGAGAAATATATTGTACACTTTTAGAATTCAACTTATTTGGCAAAACCCACTACCTCTGTCTCACTCACAATTCCTGTTTCTCGTTCTATCATCTGACTCTTTTTCCAACTCCCTTGACTTTCCAGGAATGTACCCCTATTTCCATCTTTGTTTCTCTTCGGACCTCCTGATCCTGCCAATTAGTGTGTGTATGTTAGTGGACTTTTAACTCTGCTTCTAGCTCCCTTCCTCGCTAATTACAATGTTTCTTACATCTCGTATTCACTCACACATTCATATCTCCAAAACCTTATGGGGGATAGAGAATGACTCTGATTAAATAAACCTTTCTTGTCTCAGGCTGAAATCGAACCCGCAACCTCAGGGATTTAAATACATTTCCTATCTGCCCCTGGAGCTCAGCTCCGCAAGTAGACTATAATGGGCCCCTTTTTGCTTCCAACGTGAACTCTGGGAGGAAAGGATGAAGGGTGGACCCGAAGAGCGACGATAGGTGCTAGCAAGGACGAGTTTCCCAATAATTCCAACATGGTGCCAATCCTGACGCAAACTAGCCCTGCCAAAGCTAGGCGTCAGTAACCTTCATTTTGTGCTAGAGCAAGCAGGCTTGCTTCATGCACTACAGTGGGTAAACACATGTTATCAATTAGAGACGGTCTCTTGACACCAGTGGTGTATCTCTCGTTCCTTTGTAATCCTTGAATTATTATTAAGCACGTTGTGGTTTGCTTTAATTTTGTTAGACACCAATTAACCATCAAGAGGCCTGTTCATATTTGCTGCTATAAATATGACTTATTCGTCACAAACTAGTTCCCGTAGTGTTAGCGTTAAAATGTGATTACTCGGGCTCGGATAGTTATGCATTAAAAACGTAAAATATGTATGTACTTATGTGGTTTAAAACAGCGATATATGCATTAAAAACCTATAAAATATGTGCTATCCAAATTCTCAGAAGAATGCTGAAATAATAATTTTTAAAAATCGACACTGTGAGTTCATTTAATATTCGTTATATTGGAAAATACAAGTTAACATTATAATCGACCAAAATAATAAATTCATGTAAAACTCTCCGAATTTATGGACTGGAGCAGCTGCTGCTGAGGTGAACTTAATTCTTCCCATTGCAATGTAAAACAGTAATCATTTTAAGGTTTGAAAACAGAAATCATTCTCTATTGCTTCTGATAATTGATTTGTATTGAGAAAAATGTCCAACAATTTGTTATCCGTTTTACCAGAAATGATATTTGCAATATGTTGTTAGCCTGGATTTTTTTGTAGTACATATTCAAAATGTTTAACTACTTTTTTGCAACTTGACCTGGCGCAGACTTTAGCTTAAGTGAGAGACTTTCTATTAAAGTTAAGTTTGTGACAAGTGGTACGTCATTTCGTTCGAACGCTGTGATGGCAGTAGGAATGCATTGAAATGTGACTTGGTGTAAATTAATTCCTCCTTTATCCCAACCTTACACATAGCACCCTTCGCTTCAACAATGCTTTCTGCTTCGTTTTCATTTAGTTCTTGAAGTATTTTTACGATAATGTCAAAATTGTTACAATAATATATGGCAGACTGTAACCAGGTCCCCAATCGGTTCAGGAGGAAGTGGAATTGCTGGAGCCAATTGTTTAAATAAACTGATTCTACTCGGAAAACCTTTTTTACGCTTGATATTAAACTATTAACAGTAGGAAAATTTAAGCGCACAGTTTCACTCAGGCGATGCATTGCATGCGCCAAGCATGTTACATGAATTAGTCTACTATAAAGCAGTTTTAACCTCCTCCTGCCTTATCCATATATGGGGCTGCGTCAGATAAAAGTAAAACTACATTTTCATTCCTAATTCCCTCTGGCCATAATAGCAACATTGCATTATTGAATATTTTCGCAATTGTTGAATGATTTGTCGTTGCTATTTCTTCCACTGTTAGAAGATAAGCCTTTGAAAGTTCATTTTCATGGACCGTACCGACAATTGCATTACATATAGATCGTTTACACGCATCTGGAGTTTCATCCATGCAAACCCAGATTAGATTATCCTTAATAGAGTCACGAAGTTCTTGTATTGTTTTTTTCATAAAGAAATGGAACATAATGTTTGCGAAGAGTAGACTCATGTAGTATAGCCAGTTTTATATACCTTTCTAAGAATCCACGTAATTTAGGATGTTCTACTTTATAGAGGGAAATGTCAGCACAAGCGAAAGATTCACATTAGGTCCTAATTAAAGGTTTGCAACTGGGGGCCTGAAATTGAACAATTTGCTTCATTAGGGATGCCCATATTGATATTTAGCATTGACTGTTTAGAACTTTTTTAGTGAAACATTTTTAAAATGTTTTGCTGTTTTTAAATGTTGCGTCACTTCGAAACGAGTGTTTGCACTTATACGCCTTTCACACACAACACAAAATAAAACTAGTCCATTTGTAGTAAACACACCTTCGTTTTCACGTACAAACATATTTAGTTGAGTAGATAAACTCGATTTCACTGGTGGCATTTTATCTGCTATAACCAGAGAACGCTGGAGGTTAACGCAATCACTCTACACGCACAAACAAAACCAAACTGCATCTGTTCAGTCTTCCCACTGAATAAGTTTACATGGGCAGTACTTTGATATAATACTCGCTGCGTTAACTATCGGAAACTCTTTGAAAATGCAATACCTGCCGCTTGCCGTTTATTGTCTCAGACTTTATTTTCTTTTATCTCATTGAATTACCGAATTTTCACCGTAAATATATGTTTTGAGACCCCCTGAATCCAAAAAAAAAGCATTTTTGGAAACATATCCGTATGTGTGCCTGTGTGCGTGATTGTCTGTCTGTCTGTCTGTGAACAGCATAACTCAGAAACGAACAGTCGGATCAACACCAAACTTGATATTTAGGTTCAGTATCTTCCAGAAATGCGACACCAAGGTTTTCAAGAAAAAACCCCTACACCAGATTACCGTTTACATGGAACATTTTTCGAAAATTTTAATTTTCTCAAAAATGGCTTTGACGTTTTGAATAATATATCATATGTTTAAGGTATTTTCATTACAAATGAAATGTATATCTTGAATTTTCTGCGAATGTCTCCAAAAGTATTCTTCATTGTGAACGACTTTTGCATAACTGGTAAACCATAAGAGATAGACAAAATTTTACTATACAAAAATGTAGATCGCGTTTTAATACATATACAGTTTTTTTTGAGTGAACCATTTTCGAGATATTGCTTATTATTCCCTTAAATTTTTCAATACTTATTTTCTCAAATGGGAATTCGTTATTAATTTTCTTTTCTTGGATATGCAAAGAGTATTAATCTTTGGAAAAGAGAATGGTGCTGCACCTAGCATCCAGCTATTAAGAGATATGTCTATGCTTAAAGGCTACTGTATTTCTATATTGCCATTGCAAATACAAAACAAGGGGAACATAGTACTACTTAAGCGATTGTCAAATATTTTTAGAACTGGTCGCTATTTGTAAAATGTAATTCTCTTTGCATGTCAAATGATCGTTTCTGCAAATGTTTATCTCGATGGAGAATAAGTGTTTGTAAAAATAGTTTGTACAAGAGTAGAGAAAGTCATGTAAGTGTAACAAAACAGATTTTTTTAGTTACGTTGCTCACAGATACACATACACAAGGACCTTTTTCTAAACGCGCTTTCTAGTTTATGCATTCTAAAGCAGTTGTTTGTTGGACGCTAAAAAGTAAAAAAGAATAGCACTTTAGCGGCCTAGGCGTTATGAAAACCTTTTGCGGCGTAACAAACAAAATCCAGATGGCAGCCATCACATCGTCGTTCACAAGAGAAGCACGGCTTACATTGCACCAGTCTTTAATGCAGCATATTCCTCTTCATACTGCCAACGAGATTTTGCTGGCAGAAGCTCAGATTCAATGTTTCTGGCTCGATAGAAATTTTCTCGGGATTTTCGAGCACACTTTCAGTCACAAGCTTGTTGTTTAGAAACGAGCGCTTAGAATAAGCGCTACCATCTACATTGTTAGGCCAAGACTTCCAAGTAGGCGTTTGTACGGTTCATAATGTAAGATTCAGGCGACTGTGAGAATAAGTCAACAAATTACTGACTTGCCATTAATATTTATAGATTACATATATTATACTCACATTTATTTATTTTCTTTAACATAATTTATTGAGTTTTATTAAAAACTATTGTATTCACCACGTACGTACAAGCTTTAGCGCACTTTAGCGTAACATTATGATTATTTTTAGAATCTCTGCTACGTTTAGTAGTAACGTACGTGCGCGCGCGCGCGTGTGTGTGTGTATCTGTGACAGCATAACTCAAAAACTAAATGTCAGATACACACCAAACTTTATATTTAAATTAAATATCTTCCACAAATGCGGCACAAAGGTTTTCAAGAAAATCCCCCCATCCAAAACTATTCTTTACATGAAAGACGTTCCGTTACTTTTTATTTTCTAAAGAATGGCTCTAATGATTTTGATTAAAATACCGTATATTAAATATATTTGCATTACAAACAAAATTTATATCTTCCATTTTCTGGGAATGGCCTGTGAAGTCCTCTTTAGCCGGAAGGAATTTTGTGTAACCTTATTTAACTGGTAAACGTTAAGTGATAAATGAAAATGCACTACACACAAAATTTAGATCCCTTTAAAACAAACAATTATTTAAATAACCTTTAGTCGTCCGTTATTATTGTCTCGAAATTTGAGGCAGTATTTTTAATACTTTAATTATTTAAATTAAATTATATAATACGTAATTTCAATAATATCCCGCCTTGAAGCAATATGTATGTAATAATTTATAAAAATGTATGTAACAGTCATTGCAAATGCTTATATTATTGTAAACATGTTCAAAAACGTTATGTGAATGCATTATGTAATTTAATAATGTAAGAGCTGTGAGAATAATAAGTTTAAATTTGCTAACAATGAGGTAACAATGAAGTAACCTTGAGGCAATAATGAGTTTGAGAGTTTGAATACTACTGGGTATGATTAGGGCAGCAATAACGTAAATTTTGTGACAGATTAAAAAATTAGCCAATCAACAGCCAGTAAAAGCTTAAGTAAAATGCAGATATTCTATTGGACTAGCATTAGCCAAATCAGAGACTTTAAATACAGACGCTTACGGGTTTTGACGGTTGAAAAATGTTCAGTTGCTGGCAGACCTTGTTAGTGACCGGATGGAAGATGTGTTCTCTAAAGAAATATTACGTATTCGTGTGAAACGAAAATTAAGTATACCCGTTAACAAAGCGCAAGTTTTAAGTTAAAGAATCTTACAGCTTTCACTATCAGTGTAGTGCTATTTAATTTGTGCCAAGGATTAATAAAAGGAAGTGAATTTAAAACTTAAAATCTATGTAAGCATACATTCTTGTCGCACCACGCCCTCTAAGAGATACGTGGCTCTAAAGCAATACTGAAACAGCCGAGGCAAACATGAACATAAATGCTACCTATAGAAGCAGTTTAATAACAAAGTTAATAAATATTTTTAAACTTGGAGCGTAACAGCAAAAATACATCTTCAAATCGGCTTTACATACGTAGCAGCATATTACGTCACAATTCAACAAACAATCTTCTTCAAATTAACGCCCAAAGCGTGGTGCAAACTCATTCAACTCCATCAACAACAATAGCTATTACGTAACAAACAATCCACTTAAAAATTGACGTTCATACATGGAGCTGATTAAATAAACTCCAAGACAACACCTACTTCAAGTTGGCTCCCATAGTGGGGCAGTTAAACTAAAGCAACTATACTAGTTCTTCAATTTTTCAACACTTAACCATTGTTTTATAGTCCTGTCGATTCTCGATTGTTTCTCGCGATTGTATATAAAGAGTGTGGAATTAAAAGGCCAGCATAAAGCACCCAGTTCTTAAATATTCGATTATTGGTATTCCCTTTGTACCTATAATGAAATGTGTAATATAGATGTTACTGGAAAGGTTTATCTTGATTAAAGTAAATCAGATAGGAAAATAATCTTTCGTATTTGCCCACTAATAACGATAGAGGGTAGAGAAAGTCGTGTGACTGTAACTCATCAGAATTTTTACTTTCTCTACTACGTATAGTATGTAGGGGAAGTATTGTATTCCACCCAAAATTTCGATACCGAGATTTCACCGAGTGTGTGTCTGTGAACAGCATAACTCAGAAACGAACAGTCGGATAAACACCAAACATGGTATTTAGGTTCAGTATCTTCCAGAGATGCGACACGAAGGTTTTAAAGAAAATCCCCCCCACGCCAGACTACCCTTTACATGGAACATTTTTCGAAAATTTTAATTTTCCCAAAAATATCTCTAACAATTTTGATTAAAATATCATATGTTCAAGATATTTTCATGACAAATGAAATGTATATCTCGAATTTTCTGGGAATGTTTCCAAAGGTATACTTCATTGTGAACGACGTTTGCATAACTGGTAAACCATAAGAGATAGACAAAATTTTACTACACAAGAAATGTAGATCGCGTTAAAATCCACAATTTATGTCATATACATTTTTGTTGTTGAGTGAACAATTTTCGAGATATTACTTGTTATTCCCCTTATTTTTTCAATACTTATTTTCTCAAATGGGAAATCGTTATTCATTTGTTTGTCTTGTATATGTAAAGAGTATTAATCTGAGCAAAGAGAATGGTGCTACACATAGCAACCAGCTATTAAGAGATATGTATGTGCTTAAAGGCTACTGTGTTTCTATGTTCCCTTGTAAATATATATTCCCCTTGCACCTACAAGAAAATTAGCAATAAGATTAACATCTCGATTAACATGAAGCATATAGAGAATAAGCGTTTGTAAAAATAGGTTGTACAAAAGTAGAGAAAGTCATGTGAGTGTAACACATCAGATTGTTTACAGACATGGATGTCTTGTCAAGGTTGTGGTGCAACAAGAATATAGGCTAACACAGATTATAATTTTACTTCGCCTCTTTTATTAATGCTTGACACGATTTAAATAACACTTCACTGATATGGAGAGCTTCTTTTTATTAATTAATTACACTTTTTAACACGTAAACTTACTTTTCGTCTCAAACGAATACATATTGTATTTCTTGAGGACACTTTTTGCGTCTAGTTAGTAACACTGTCTGCAAGCAACAGACTTCTAAATTTGTAAATGTTCCTCCTTTTCAGTTTCTAATTGGCTAATCATAGTCCAATAGAATAACTTCATTTAACTAAAGTTTTTCTGGTTTTTGATTGGCTATTTTATAAACTGTAACAAAAATTACATTATTGTTGCTCCAATAATGACTAGTAGCGTTATTAAACATTCTTACTCATTATTGTCTTAAGGTTACCTCAGAGTTAGCAACCTTTAACCTATTATTTTCACAGCTCCTACATTATTAAATTACGTAATGCATGCATATAACATTATTGAACATGTTTACAATAATATAAGCATATGCAATGGCTGTTACATACATTTTACAAATTATTACATACACATATTGCTTCAATGCTGGCTGTTACTGAATTTACATATTATGTAATTTGACTGAAATCATTTAAGTGTTATAAATACTGCCTCACAGTAACCCATCAGAATTTTTTTGGAACAAAATGTCATATTGTTAGCGTAAGTTACTAGCAGAAGCTGCAAAAACATCACGTTCAGTTTTAATTACTTCATTCGATTTTCAGGAAAGGATTAGTTTTGCCTGTACTGGAATAGAGGGAAGATTGGCTAATTCAGGAGAAACGTTTTCCTGAAAATGATACCGATGGAATCTCCGCGTACCTTCACGAAGTACAAGCTTCCTCGTTTGTTTGTTCATTTTGCCGTAAGCTCCAAGGATAACACACTCTGCCGCGAAACTTGCGAGCTGTTAGGACGATATTTAAATTTAAATAACACCGTCAGTCTGCTTTCAGTAAAAATATTTCTCTTTCATTTAAATACACAGGAGACGTATATTGGTGCTCCAGACCAGACGGTTTAACTGCCGTTATAAATCTGTACTGAAGGCTGTATCTTTCATCATGGCGATGCTTCAGCCCCTAGTTTAGGGGGGGGGACCTTCTCACAAGATACTCATAAATTCCACTTTAATGATGAATGGACCATTTCAGCTAAATAAGGATTAATATATTGAAGCATTCTAGGTTATTGAAATAGATAAAACGATGGATAAAATTTAGTGAATGCTATGCCTTCCATTTACGTGTGAATACGTTGCTTTATGGGGTTTTCAACCATAATAAAAAATGCAATCAGGATGAGCTTCTCTTTAGACAAATCTAAAGGGCTATTAAACAAGTCAGATTGCAGTTTTATTCCCCAATTTCTTGTTTCAAGCTGTAAATTACTCTTTGAAGGTTTTTTTTTTTCATTCCAGGATACATCCATTTACTGGATTACCTAAATGAATAATTCTCCTTAACATTTTTCCAGAGCTGAAGATCTATTGGCTTGAAATGGTATGGATTTTATACCCTCTTAAATATATGAAAAGTTGCAATACCCTTTTAGACTCTGATTTCGTTTCCCAGTAGAAAAACAAGTTTTGCGTACATTTCGTTACATTATGTTTCAAATACGCAGCGATTAAGTAAAGTCGTGTGAACTTACAAGATAAAACACTTCCTTTAGTATTTTTGTACAAATCGTAATTAAATCTGAAGGTAGGACTTCGCAACAGCGGTCTGAATAACTGACCACACACACACACACACACACACACACACACACACACACACACACACACACACACACACCTCAGACTGTTCCGGTATATCTTGCCCTCTCGCTTATCATGCCACCGTTTCTTCGGTACGAACATTATCAAAATGTAAGTATAAATACATTTATTTGATGTTTAAATACAATAAATGGATGGTGTATTTTTAAAATGTATAATCAAAATAATTTACTTTGCTCTATTAATGTTGAGCCTGGGTTGACTGCTGGCTTCAAGCCCACATTCACACAGCAGTGATGGACAGATATGTGGAGATTATATGCTTCCTCCAGCAGGAAAGCTGTTTCTCTGACCTATCGTAGCTCCCCAAATTTTCACGTAGCTTATTGCATTTTCTTAAGGGGACCAACCGTGAAATTTGGAAACGTTGTAATCAATTACTTTCATTTTCTCCAGATAGTGAAATTATCTATAATATGCTTCCAAATTTTCAGGTCAATTCTCTTTTTGATGACCAACAAAAAATATCCTTCCAGCACTATTTTCAAAATGTTGCAACCAAATTTCAAGTTGTGTTCCAAACAATTTTTCTAACATGTTATCACATGATTTTTAAATAAAATATCGATTACCTTAAAAATAAATTAAAATGAACATAATTATTACTATTTAGGCCTTTTAATAATAAAATGCTCTCGAAACACATGCGGTTCATAATTTTCAGTTTACTGAAAATCTACAGCCAATGCTTTTATTTATGATCATCTTAAAACTGCTTGGTGAAATTTTCAAACAAATATTTGCAACGTGAGGCAGTATTTTTAAAACCAATGATTTCAGTCTAATTATATAATATATAAATTCAATAACAACCCGCCTTAAAACAATGTGTATGTAACGATATATAGAAAGTGTATATTACAGTCATTGTATATGTTTATATTATTGTGTACATGTTTAATAATATTATGTGAATGTATTACGTAATTTAATAGTGTAGGAGCTGTGAGAAATAGGTTAAAAGTTGCTAACAATGAGGTAACAATGAGGTAACCTTGAGACAATAATGAATTTTAAAGTTTAACAATACTACTTGTAATTCTTGGAAGCAATAATGTAATTTTTGGGACAGTTTATAAAATAGCTAATCAACAACCAGAAAAAGCTTTAGTTAAGTGAAGGTATTTTATTGGAATAGGATTAGCCAATCAAAAACTGAAATATTGCAAAATTTACAAATTCAGAAGTCAGTTGGTTGTAGACAGTGTTCCTAACCGGACGCGAGATCTGTCCTCGAGAAATTTAATACGTATTTAGTGTGAGAGGAAAAATAGTTTACGTGTTAAAAAGTGCAAATATGTAATAAAAAAAATCTCACAGCTCTGTGTACCTATTAGTTATGAAGTGTTATTTAAATCGTGTCAAGCATTAATAAAATGAGTGAAGTAAAATTATAATCTGCGTAAGCCTACATTCTTCAGTCACACCTCTCCCTGCTAATACATTCATGTCTCTAAAAAAAGAGTATAAATACTGACGCAGCCGAGGCAAACTTAAGTATATAATATTTAAATAAACAGTCAAAAATTACAAACTTAATATTTTTTAAACATTTTCTGGGGCAAAGGGCATCGGAAAGTACATTTAGGGCGGAGGCTACCGGAAACTTCGGTTGCAACTACTTCAAGTTCGGCTCCCCAACATAAGAACTATAACACAACTCCTACTTCAAATCGGCTTTCCATACTAGCAATGAAACTTCTTCAAACGGAAGGAACAGCTTTAGTAGTAACGCGCACTGATGAAATCATGAATAAAGTAAATTACTTCTAAGGGAGAGTGGGAATTTTAGACTTCGAAAGTGTACTTCTGTGTTGACTGAAACTTTAATGATTTATTATTGCATCAGGATTTATTATTGCATACATACTGTATTTTTCAGAGTATATAACTATTTTCATAGGTTATTTCCCCAAAAATGTTAAATAGAAATGCCCATTTTAGCTTCTCCTTGGTGAATGCTTCAATAAGAGTATGAAATTTAGTTATAAAGTACTATAACTCTTTGATTTGTAGAGTTAATGCCTAACCGGTTTAAACATTTATTTTCTGTACGGTTTCATATCTTAAACGAATGTGTTTTGGTTTAATTTGATTTCATCAATTATTAACTATTTACCTGGATATAAACGAAAGCGCTTTCCAACAATGTGGTACACTGCAGCGGCATCGGAAAAACATTGCCCATTCCTATCCGTGGCGGACCTGGTCTTTCCCCTCCAGTGTGATTTTCACACCCACCTGCAAAGGAAAGCGCGCTGTTGCCAAGCGTTTTCTACAATCTGTGAAATACAGAATTAAAACATTTCCAGTGTAGTCGTCGAGATTTATTCCTTTCCACTCGGTGTAATGTTACAGGACAGTGACGCTTACATGCATATTGAAAAGCCAGTGTGGGTCATCATTGTAGAAATAATATGAAAACGTCGATAAGCCCGTTGTATTTGCAAAATTATGCCCAGAATGCGGCAGAAGATGACATGGGCTACTATATATAGTGCTCCTGAATCTCTGCCATTACTTGGGGTAGTGAGGGAGGTGGGATGTTATGAAGACACAGATACTATATAATTAGAGAGATAATTCCACACCAAGTTGAACATCAAACTTGGTATTTAAGTTCAGTACCTCCCAAAGATGCGACACGATGGTTTTCAAGAAAATCTACTCATCAGAAACTACCCTTTACGTGCAAAAGTTTTAGAAAATTTTTATTTTATAAAAAATGGCTCTTGCGATTTTCATTAATATGCTATACATTAAAGCTGCTTACATAACAAATACGAGGGACATCCAGAACGTAAAGAACGGTTTGACATAACTAAATAATAAGTAAAGAATTAACTTCTGCAGGCTGTGTAATCTGTTCATACCTGATTGTTGTATCTAAAATTTCTTCCTTGTTCTTCTTTCTTTTGATGCAGATGATGTGTACACGCCTCTTGCTGTGTTATTAGCGATACAAGTCACTTCTTCATGTACTTCCAAGTCATTAGAGCATAGACCATTTACCAGCATACTTCTTACACTGTCATGCCTGTTGCTGCTGAGTAGGACAACTAGCACATGAGGAATAGAATTACACTCTCACTCATACTTTAAGATACTAGGGAGGACGGGAAATAATCCTGGATAAAGAAAAATTCCCATCCTCCAGCCGGAAACAGAACCCGGGACCTCTAGCTTTGGAAGCAAGCATGCTAACCACCACACCACAGAGGTAGTCCAGCTACCTTTTGCATAAATTTTGTGTTTAAAAAAACATGACAGTCGATCGAGGAGATCGCGTGATGTTAAGAATCGCATTTTGTTCTCTGGCAAGATGGACTGGCCAGATCTGATAATTGTTATCCTTGGAAAGCAGCGAATAACGTGTCCAATGAAACTCTTCTGAAGACCACGTGTCACCAACAATGTGCAACAGCTGCACATCCTCTGTATACCACAGGCTTCCACATTTTTGGGTTACCTCCAACGCGTAGCTTGTTCAACTGTTTGCCAACAGTCTGTTTCTGTCTACGTGGAGGAAATCCGTGAATTTATCGAGCGATGCGAAGTCTGCCTTAATGTCAGGACCTGTTTGGGTCGAGTTAGAATCATAGTTGCACAAACGGGGGCACATTTTAAGTTAAACACAGGCACATCATCAATTTGTTTGGAAATTAGATAAAGTCGCACAAGTATGACAGTTTTAATTGTTTGCCTGTCTGGAATGTACATGAAACATTTCTAAGGAATTGAATAAAACTTACAAAAATAGCGAAAGAACTTAGGAAAAAAAAGGAATTTCAAAAAAATTGAGTTTAAAAACAATAAATTCTGCATATAAAATATTTGCAAGAATAATAATTCCGGGCGAGACAGCTCAGGCTGTTTCGTCTACATTCGGAGGTTGTCGGTTCGATTCTCGTGGCCTGCCTTCCTGACCCCTGGATTTTTTCGGGTGTTTACCCAAGCTAGGCAAATGCTGGGAAGAATTCTCACATCACCCGAATTTCATGTCCCTCCATTTCATTTCTATTCTCATTTCATTTCACCTTTTATCCGTTGATCTCTTTCAGGGTTGGAAGTGTCGGCGGTAGTGTTTTGTGTAGTGTGGCAGGGGAAAAAGGATGATGTTTGTAACTCTCCCTGTCACTCGGCTAGCTGCCGGGGGTATCCGAACCCCCTTGAGGGGCATTAAGCCCCCTCTGTGCGGGGTAGGGTCCCTGGCCTGCCTTGTCCGTCTGCCGTGAAGTCTCTATCTTGAAAGTTAGGGACCTGCCATTCCCGTGCCCTTACTACTGGTTCAGACCACCCGGTGTCTTCATCCTTCATCCCGGAGACGGGGTACAACATCCCTTTGTGGATCAGTGCCGAGTCCCCTCCGTAGGCAATCCCATCCAAGGATAATAAATAGACGAAGAAACATAGTAGAATATCTCATCTTAGAAGAACAAAATGGGTTTAGAAAAGGCAGATCTTATGTAGCTAATACTTTCATTGTTAAACACGACATTGAGAAAAATAGGGAATTTAGTAAAAAACGCATACGGATTTTATCAACTTTGAAAACGTTTTTGACAAAGTTAACCGACATAAATGTGGAAAATGTTAGGAGAAAGAGGATAGACACAACAACTTAGAAAAATAATACAGTTTTTCTAATAAGAAACAAAAATAAATGTAAGAAAAAGTTGTAAAAGTACCAGAAAAGCAATAATTAACCAAGGTGTCAGACAAAGGGGTACTATTTCACCTACGCTTTTAATGTTTATATTGACGGTCTGGTGAGAAAATGGAAGCGACTAGTGAATCCGGATTTTGAAATATCAAAGGACAAGCGTTTAAATACACTTTTATTTGCAAATAATGTTTTTATTATACAAAATAATGAGTCTGCCCTACAAAAGTCTATATTTAAACTTAATGAAATGTGTCAATAATATTATATGAAAATTTTGAAGTAGTTTGTATTGTCTTTACGTATGGAAAAGCCGATTTTTGAAGTAGGAGTTTTATTGTATTTCAACTGTTGGGAAGCCGAACTTGTAGCAGTTACAACCGCACGTATAGTAAACAGTTTCCGGTAGCCTTCGCCCCAAAATGTACTTTCAGATGGCCTTTGCCCCAAGTAATTTGACTGTTTCTTTAAGTATTAAATATTTATGTTTTCCTTGGCTGCGTCAGTATTATTGTTAGAGACACGTTTCTCTTAGCAGGGTTGTGATGGGATTAAGAATGTAGGCTAACACAGATTATAATTTTACTTCACTCCATTTATTAATGCTTGATACGATTTAAATAACGCTTCACTGATATACAGAGCTGTGAGATTCTTTTTATTAATTAATTACACTTTTTAACACGTAAACTTATTTTTCGTCTCACACGAATACGTATTAAATCTCTCGAGGACGCATCACGCATCCGGTTACAAACACTGTCTGCAGGCAACTGAATTGATTTCAACCGCCTAAACTTGTAAATTTCTGTATTTAAAGTCTCTGATTGGCTATTCCTAATCCAATAGAATACCTTCATTTAACTAAAGCTTTTTCTGGTTGTTGATTCGCTATTTTTATAAACTGTCACTAAAATTACATTTTTGCTTCCAAGAATCACAAGTAGTATTGTTAAACTTTCAAATTCATTATTGCCTCAATGTAACCTCACCGTTACCTCATTGTTAGCAACTTTTAACCTATTATTCTCACAGCTCCTACATTATTAAATTACGTAATACATTCATATAACATTATTGAACATGTATACTATAGTATACAATAATATAAACATATACAATGACTGTAATATACACTTTTTATACATAGTTAAATACACATATTGATTTAAGGTGGGCTGTTATTGAATATGTATATTATACAATTAGACTGCAATAATTTAAGTATTAAAAATACTGCCTCAATTTGCACTACAAAAATCGATGTTATGGCATTCAAAAGGAAAGAGCCAAGAGAACAAAAATAATCATTAATAATCGTTCTATAGAGCAGACGAGGCACTTAAATAAATGTGTCGAAAGGATACCTAATTAATTAAGGAGAAATGCTGTGTGTAGCTCCCAAATTAAAAATAGGGTTTATTGGAAGAAGATCAGAGTTAAATCGTGCTGTACCACCGGCACTGAATAATTCCGAATAATGATTTTCAATTAATATAAAAGTCGAGTGCATTAGGCGAATGGCCTGCTTCTGAGTAGTAGGGTCCATAGGGTGTGTAAATTCCAGAGAGAATTTTAATGCCTCATCAAGAATAAACTTCCAAAATTGGCTATGATATAG
The DNA here is from genome assembly GCA_030765065.1 of Deroplatys truncata. Classification (NCBI taxonomy): domain Eukaryota; kingdom Metazoa; phylum Arthropoda; class Insecta; order Mantodea; family Mantidae; genus Deroplatys; species Deroplatys truncata. The sequence continues at coordinate 166,923,415 of CM060980.1, forward strand.
CCCTATCGAGAGTGTTTACAGCTCAAGTTTCTACCAATTAAATAGCTTGCACCCATAACGTGTATACCCAAAAGTTCGCAGCAGTTAATGTATTTGCTTGAGGTATATAAATGATACTGTTTGATAAAATTTTCGAATAAAAATTCGAGCTTCTAGAAAGTTGTAACACCTCCTGTCTAATCGGCAATAATTCCTTATGCTTCTGTTGCTTATAATGAAAACTCTTTCTAGTATTGCTGGGGTGATCTGCTCGATATGTTTTATAACCTAGCATGACAAACCATGAAAGGCAAGTTTTGTTTCTGTTATGTTGATTATGTCAGTGTTATAACTGTTCAGAAATATTTTTAACTCAGAGTATTTGTTATTCGATCCTCTGCAATTTTATTCCAAGTGCCAACTTTAAACGATTTTCCTTTAAGCGTGGTGTTCACTTTTGGTTGAAAACAATGGCAGTACCTATTGCAACGTTTGCATTAATGGTTGCAAAATAGGCAAAAAGGAACCTATCTTATCAACCATTTTATTTAAGATGTTATTGTTAGAATTAGATGGGATGTTTGGATTAGCTGTTGTATAACTGCGGTCTGAATATTGCTTATTTGCTGCCTATAGAGAAAATTATCTGTTTGATTGCAGTAAGAACATATTCCTTTAGGGGGCTCTGTGTTAGTGGTACTTTTTTCCACATTGTTTACATTTTCCTTCTTTGATTTTAACGAATTTTGTAGGTTTTTTGCATAGGTAAGGTGACCATATTTCTGATAGAAGAAAACAGAATATAAAACATTTCTCAATGAAACAAAGAACAAAAGATAATGCGTAAAATTGTTTCTCATAAATACGAAGATTTACTAATAGTAAATAAATGTGTAACTTACATAATGGGTCTTTCAACAAGTGTGCTCTATTTTTAACATGTGATAGCTGCCTATGTTATTGAGTTACATCAGTCATTTCTTATTGGTTACAGTCATTATTGACAAATAGCCATGGGACGTTATAGCATTCAGCAACGCGTATAAATTGTGAAAATTTATTATTAAAGTGGATCATTTGTTCGCCAAACCTTCCGTGTATTGCGTGAAGTTTACGGTGTGCATAATAGTCCCTGCGAGAGAACGATTCGGCGTTTGATCGATAAATTTGAAAGATAAATTTGTGTCAGTGATCAAAGAACGCCTGTACGTAATCGACGTAAGCGCTCCAACGAAAACATAGATGCCGTTCGTGAGAGTGTGTGCGAGAACGGAAACAAATGAATTGTTCCTCTAGCGCAAGAACTGGGGCTTTCGCCGACCACATCTTGGCGAATTCTGCATCTGAACTTGAAGTTTCGCGCTTACAAAATGGTATTAACTCAAGAACTAATGCCCAACGACCATAGGTTGCGCCGTGTATTCGCTGACTGGGCTATGGAGCAATTGGAAGCTGACCCGGATTTTTGTCGAAAAATTATCTTCAGCGACAAAGCCCACTTTTGGATGGATGGTTGTGTTAACAAACAAAATTTCCATTATTGGAGCAATCACAATCTAATCAGATTCAAGGACGACCACTTCATCTGTGTGGTGCGGATTTTGGTATGGTGGAATCATTGGTCCATATTTTTTCCAAGATGAAGATGGAGAAGCTCTGTCAATGGAGAAAGATACCGGGCTCTTATAAGGGACTATTTTTGGCTTCAGTTGGATGGTATGGATTTCAGACACATCTGGTTCTAGCAAGATGGTGACATATGTCATATGCTCTCGAAACAATCGATCTTTTGAAGTTCAGAGTTTTCATCATTTCCCGTGCTGGTGATGTTAACTGGTCCGCGAGGTCATGTGATTTAACGCGTTGGATTACATCTTGTGGGGTTATGTTAAATCTCGAGTTTGTCAACAAGCCAGAAACAGCAAATGATCTTATGAATAACATCAAGCGTGTTATTCGTGAAGTTGGACCTAATTTACGTTCTTCTGCCATTGATAATTGGGTCAACCGTATACGCGCAACCCAACGAAGTCGCGGCGGTCACTTAACTGATGTTGTCTTCCACACGTAATAGAAATATTTATGTTCCAAATTAAAAAAAGAAATAAACCTCTATCATTTATAGAACGTCTTTTATTTAAGTTCAAAGATAGGACACTCTTGTTGAAAGGCCCTATATTATATGGTAGCTCTGAATTCACTCCAGCCAAACAATCCTGTAGAATTATTAGTGCAGAAGTCAATCCTCATATATTTGATAAGTTTAGAAGTACATGCCATTGATCTGAAAGATTGGTTGTGGTGGACAGTAGGGTAAGGGGACGCTCCTTCAACAGCTGCTAATTTCATATAGGTATTTATCACCAAAATTTCGCTTTAAAATAATTAATACGGTACTATAAAAAGCATTTGCATATATCCAATTGGCCCCCATGGCTTGTACAAAAGTAGATGCACACTTATTGCTTCGAACATCTGAGTCAGAAATTGGTTTTTTAGTGTATGGATATTCCTTTTGCTGCTCACTATTAAAAAGCACACTTTCTTATCGGCGGTGCCATATTATTAATTTAAAGTATTTCAGCGCTCGCAGTTTACAAAAGTTCACTGTATTTAATTATTTCACAAATGCAGAACACAGTACTGTCTTCTACCAAAGTCACCACTGTAGTGAATCTATTTTGACTCAAACACGAGTCAATGTTTTTTGTTGATAGCGCAGACCGGCACAGTTCAATTGTCATCCCCAACTGCACTTTTCCAAGCGAAGTCTCCACAAGGTTCAGGTGTATATGTACTGTAGACCCATAATATAAACAGTGCTTTGCTTTTTCAGTCGTTAGTATCTTTAACATTTTCATCAACCTGATGCAAAACAGACATTTTTAATTCTTGAGAACTATAGTTAACGGGTTTTATGCCGATAAGTCATTGCCACCAAAAAGGGACATTTTGGCGTGCCATTTCTACCTTAAAAAATTTGATGTGTTACACTCACATGACTTTCTCTTCTCTTGTACAAAATATTTTTACAAACGCTTATTCTCCATATGCTTCATGTTAATCGATATATCGAGATGTTAATCTTATTGCTAATTTTCTTGTAGATGCAAGGGGAATTGGTAGGCTTTAAGCTATAGTCAAATATTTTAAGAACTGGTTGCTATCTGGAGTATTCCATTCTCTTTGATTTATCAGGACAAAAAATGAATAACGAATTCCCATTTGAGAAAAAGCATAAGTACTGAAAATTTTAAGGGAGTAACAAGCAATATCTTGAAAATGGTTCACTCAACAAAAAAAATGTATATCACATAAGTTGTGTATTTTAATGCGATCTACGTTTTTGTATAGTAAACGTTTATCTATCTCTTATGGTTTACCAGTTATGCAAAAGTCGTTCACAATGAAGAATATTTTTGGACATATTCCCAGAAAATTCAAGATATATGTTTTATTTGTCATGAAAGTATCGTATATATATGATGTTTAAATCAATATCGTTAGAGCCATTTTTGAGAAAATTAAAATTTTCGAAATATGTTCCATGTAAAGGGTAATCTGGGGTGGGGGATTTTCTTGAAAACCATCTCTGGAAGATACCGAATCCAAATACCAAGTTTGAAGTTTATCTGATTGTTCGTTTCTGAGTTATGCTGTTCACATACACACACGGACATGTTACCAAAAATGCTTTTTTTTTGGATTCAGGGGGTCTGAAAACATATATTTCCCATGAGATCTCGGTATCGAATTTTTGGGTGAAATACAATACTTCCCCTACTTACTATACGTAGTAGAGAAAGTAAAAAAGTATCTGTCCCGGCTAATACGGGACGTCTGGTCACCTTATGCATACGGCAACCTCTATAGTTGGTTGTGTGGTTACCCTTGCAGTTAACTCTCGGGCGACAGGTTTAAGGGCTTTATACAGCTTGTTGCAAGGATGTCATCGCATTTAACACAGTGAGGTGATCTGTGTAAGCAATTTTTGCTGCGACCATACTGTTGGCATTTCATACACTGAATAACAAACTTTCTTGGGTTTAGATGGCTTCAATTTTATAACAGGGCCATAAAGACGGCTGAGATGGCACATGTTTTCATTATTTGGGTTTTGTGTCTAGAAAAAACAAAGGAAGGGGAACTTTTGAGATGGATTCCACCATGTAAAGTAACTACGATAATATGGGAAAACAGAACTTATTAATTCTATTCGGAGAACTACAACTTACGTGAATAATAAAAATGTTTTTAGACAGAATGGCCTAAAAGTAGAACTTTTAACATACCACACACGAACTAAACGCTTTACATTATCGCAGTATTGCGAAAAAACCTTTATATCACCCCATTGTGACCAACTTTCATTTCAAGCCCAATCAAATGGCAAATACCCTTTTTATTTGCAAATGTTTTGTTATGATTAGGTTTTACTTTTCATTATGTCTTTTTACATGATTAATTCCTCATGGTGGTCGCATTATCTGTTTACAATGTAAATCGTCATACTTCAATTTACCGCAATTCTTTGTGGAGTTAACCTATACCTTATGTTGCCAGCCTTGTGCTTTCTTTGATCTAAAATGTTATTCTTTTATCTAGTATAACTCTCATAAAGATTAAATAGCGGAAATTATGAATTCAGAAGCAACTGAAATAGAAGTACCACGTGGAATTACAGAAGCAGCAGAAAGAATAACACTACAGTTATTTACCCAAAATATCCAAAGAGCAACATGATATTGCATTTAATCGCAGAACATGTTGAAAATGTTTTCATCGCAAACGACTGTTGGTGAATCAACAAAATATCTTATATCTCGCTGCCCACGAGAGTTGATCTCGTTTTTAACGCAACTTCTCTTGCTTCAAGAACCTCGTTCCAAACGTGATTTATCTTAGTTACAGGAATCAATATAATATTATGTTATTGCTATTTTACAAATTCGAGAGCTATCAATAAAATAGTGTATGCCACACATTTAAAAGTGGTTTTATTTGGCGATAGGTTTGTGAAACAAAGGCCTACGGTTTTCGTTTCACAAACATTCCTACTCGCAAAATATAACCACTTTTAACACGTGTGTCATAAAGTACTATTAATGTCTTTCATAAAGTATTTGTCACTGTTGAGGCAATACATTACGTGTCAGGTAATAAGTATAACGACCTCACATCTTTCATCATAAAATTAGTATCACAAGTTTGCTACAATCCTATTACAACTCGAAATATTTTCTCATCTTTCAGTTGGAAAGTTTAGTATTCAGCTTAACTAGTTCTAACTATTGAATAGATCTATAGTCCTCAATCGTTACAAAGTGAATTTCTACTCTGTCTGTATTGATATTGCTATGCCTCTAAGGTACTGGCTTTATTAATGTCACTTAACAGGAGTTCATATTGACGATATTCCTAATGAAAACGGGTGGTGGTCTACCTGCTTCTCTTTTACTAGGATTTTTTTCACTCAACTCAGTATTCATGTCCTTCTTAAGCTTCCAAGAAGAGCATATTTACTTGCTGAAGAAAATAGAGAATCATGTATTAGTCTTTGCTTCTAGATTCCCCGTGGTTCTGCTAACGAAGTAATTTTCTAAATGACCTAACTAGCTTGAAATCCAACACAGCTATACAACTAATTGAATTGACTGTAGCCTCCTTGATAAATATTACTAAAAACTATGCAAATAGTTAAAAAAGCAATAATATATAAATATTACGCAGATCAATAGGCTTGTTGATAAAACATTTGCCTATCGCACTTTTCTTCTTCAATTCTCCTACTCAAACCTGATTCTACCATATAGTAATCACGGTAATGTGGGAAAAGCGAAAGTATTAAACTGTGTTCGGAGATTACAACTCACCGTGAATAACAAAGTTCACTCACATGACATTCTCTATGCTTATTCTGCATATACTCCATGTTAATTGAGATAAACATTTGCAGAAACTAACTTATTTCTAATTTTCTTATAGTTCCAAGGGGAATAGGGTAGGTTTTAAACGATAGTCAAATCTTTTAAGAGGTGGTTGCTATGTGGAGCATTCCATTATCTTTGCATGTCCAAGAGAAAAAAAATAACGAATTCCAATTTGAGATAAGGTATAAGTGTTGGAAAATTCAAAGAAACAACAAGGAGTATCTCGTAAATGGTTCACTCCACAAACAAGTGTGTTTTAACGAGCTCTACATTTTTTGTACAGAAGAATGTTGTGTATCTCTTACGGTTTATCAGTTATGCAAAAGCCATTCATAAAGTACACTTTTGGGGACTTCTCAGAAAATTTAAGATATACATTTCATTTGCCATGAAAATATCTTAAACACGTGATATTCTAATAAAAATAGTTAGCCATTTTGATAAAATAAAATTTTTAGAAAAATGATTTTGTAAAGGATAGTGTGGGGTGGGGGAATTTCTTGAAAATTTTCGTATCTCATCTTTGAGAGATATTGAGTAGTACTAAGTACGAAGTTTGGTATTTATCCAACTTTCCGTTTTTGAGTTATGCTGTTTACAGACACACACGAACCTTTTTATGAAAGTGCCTTTTTGGATTCAAGGGGCCTCAAAATATATATCTCCGGTGAGATTTCCGTATCCAGCTTTTGGGTGGAATGCAATACTTCCGCTACTTACTATACGTAGTAGAAATTTCCTTCGGAAGGGAAGTAAATCAGGTGGTCCCGTGTCGTAGATTTACGGCACGTAAAACAATCTCAAGCCTGATAAAGAGGCATCTGATCAAAATTACCGATCTTTCACGTCCAATATACAATGGGACGCTAAGAACCATAGTAGTTAAGAGTGTCCATAAATAAAACTCAATTTAATTTTAATTTAGCGTAGTAGAAAAAGTAAAAATCTTTAGTGTCTTTGATAAAAAGTATTTGTTCATATTGAAACATTTCATTACATGTCAGGTGATAAATACAACGGCTCATTTGTATTTTTAGAGACTGTGGCTTTCAAAATGATTAATGTTTACGTTTGCATTACTTTCTGTATCAGTAGGCAAAGATGTTATTGCATTCCACCCAAAAATTAGATACTGAGAATTCACCGGAAGTACAAGTTTTGAGACCCCTAAATAAAGAAAAGTTTTAGAAAAAGATTCGCGTGTCTGTGAACAGCATAATTCAAAAGCGAAAAATAGGATAATTACCAAGTTTGGTATTTAGGTTAAGTACTTTAAAATGTGCGACACAGAGATTTTCAAGAAAACACCCCATCCTAAACTGTACTTTATAAGAAATATGTTTCAAATTTCTAGTTTTCTAAAAAATGCCTTTACGTATTTTTACTAAAATATCATTTATTAAAGATATTTATATTAGAAATAAAATATATAACTTTAATTTTCTGGGAATAGCCTTGAAGTTCTCTTCATTCGGAAGGAATTTTGTATAATCTTGTATAACTGCTAAACATTAAGATATATGCCAAAACGTACTACATAAAAATGTAGATCGCTTAAAAACACACCATTTATTGAAATGTGGCATAAGCCATTTCCGAGATATACGTTATTAATGGTTCGATTTATACAAGTCCCGTCGATTTTTAGTTGTTTCTCGCGATTGATTGGAAACACCATGGAGTTTTAAGGCTAGCATATGACGCCCAGTTCTTAAACATTTCCCTATCGCCGTTCCCTTTGTATTTGTAACGACATGTGTAATGTAGTTGTTTCTGCAAAGACTTATTTGGATTATAACGTAGTAGATCGAACAACAACTTTAGTGAGAATAGCTTGTGTTCTAGTTATTAAACGATAGAGGGTAGAGAAAGTTATGTGGATGTATTACATAGAATTGTTTAAAATTAATAACAGTTTTTATTTCTGGTGACTATAGAGTTTTTCAAAATTGACTTTTACATTAACCAGGTGTAGGCATTAATTTGGAAAGTTGATGCAAACTTCAATAAGGCAAGACCAGGCCACTTTCTCTGATCTCTGAGCTACCATGACGAGATGTCGTATGTGCATTAAACTGTCTCATCCGATTCAAGTAGCCTGGTAAACCGTGTAGCAGTTGTGTTGCATGCGGCCAGGGCCTCGTCCAGAGAATGTGGTTGCTCGCTGGCGCCACTTATGCTGTCTCAGTAATTTGGGATTGTCAGGTTGGCACCTTCTCCTCTCTCTCCTGCAGCTCTGGTGACCAAACCACCGAGTAGTGTGAGAGAGTGACTAGTTGAGGAGGGCTGTTACTGTCGGTGTGTTACTAGTGGCATTTTCTGCATTTTTCACCTGTTATTACTTTCTCTACTACGAATAGTAAGTAGGGAAAGTATTATATTCCACTAAAAATTAATTCATATCGATATTTCCCCGGAAATACATGTTTTGAGGTGCCCTGAATAAAAAAAGCACTTTTAGAAAAATATCCGTGTGAGTGTGTGTACTCGGTATTTAGTTTCAGTATCTTTCAAAGATGCGACACGAACATTTTCAAGAAAATCCCCACACCTCAGACTACCGTGTATATGCAACATTTTTCGAAAATTCTTATTGTCTCAAAAATGGCTCTAATTATTTTGATTAAAATATATATTTAAGATTTTTTATGGCAAATTAAATGTCCTCTTCATTTCTGAATGACTTGCAAAGCTGGTAAACCATAAGAGAAGGACAAAATTTGCTTCACAAAAATGTAGTTCTCGTTAAAACACACAATTTATGTCATGTACATTTTTTTACCAGTGAACCAATTGCAACATTTTGGTTGTTATTAGGTTTAATTTTCCAATACTTATATATTTTCTCAAATGACAATTCGTTATTCGCTTTTTTATGTTCTGGACATGCAAAAATAAGTTGGAATGCTCCACATAGCAACCAGCTCTTAAAAGATTTGACTATCGCTTAAAGTCTGCCATATTCCCCTTGCACCTACAAGAAAATTAGCAATAAGATTAGCATTAACATAAAGTAGATGGAGAATAAGCATTTGTAAAAATAGTCCATACAAGGGTAGAGAAAGTCATGTGAGTGCAAGATATTAGATTTTTTATGGGTGACTCAAGTTTAAGCAATATAAACTTGATGAGTTACAGATTTTTTATTCCTATAGTTATGATGCATTTTTAAACATTTTGAGTCGCATTGACAGGAATATGTATTTTAGTAGTTCTTACTCTACGGCACAGAACCATTTAATGCATTTAGAATGTGTTGTATAATGTTTTAACAAATACTCCACTAAGAAATCTGTGGTAAGCAACAATGCTGTTCTGGAAGGAAGATTGAATTTTAAATGAATTAATGCGGCTTAGGATCTATCGTAATGTATACAAGGAAAGTGTTATGAATAGGTTAAGCAAATGCGTTATTTACATAGTAAACTTTATAGGCAAAAGGTTGAAGAGTAATGATACGTTCCGTGGAACTCACGGACTTCGAATGTGGTCATGTGATTGGATGTCACTTGTGTCAGAAGTCTGTACGGGAGATTTCCACACTCCTAAACATCCCTAGGTCCACTGTTTCTGATGTGATAGTGAAGTGGAAATGTGAAGGGACATGTACAGCACAAAAGCGTACAGGCCGACGTCGTCTGTTGACCAACAGAGACCACTGACATTTGAAGAGGGTAGTAAAGAGTAATAGACAGACATCTATCCAGACCATCACACATGAATTCCAAACTGCGTCAGGATTGACCCCAAGTACTATGACAGGCGTGAGGTGAGAAACCTTGGATTCCATGGTCGAGCTGCTGCTCATAAGCCACACATCACGCAGGAAAATGCCAAACGACGCTTCGCTTGGTGTAAGGAGCGTCAACATTATACGATTGAACAGTGGCAAAACGTGTGGAGTGACGAATCACGGTACACAATGTGGCGATCCAATGGCAGGGTGTGGGTATGGTGAATGCCCGGTGAACGTCTTCCGCCAGCGTGTGTAGTGTCAACAGTGAAATTCGGAGGTGGTGGTGTTATGGTGTGGTCGTGTTTTTCCTGGAGGGAGCTTGCACCCCTTGTTGTTTTGCATGGCACGATCACAGCGCACACCTACATTGATATTTTAAGCACCTTCTTGCTTCCCACTGTTGAAGAGAAATTCGAGGATGGCGATTGCATCTTTCAACACGATCGAGCACCTGTTCATACTGCACGGGCTGTGGCGGAGTGATTACACGACAATAACATCTCTGTAATGGACCGGCCTGCACAGAGTCCAGACTTGAATCCTATAGAACACCTTTGGGATGTTTTGAAACGCCGACTTCGTGCCAGGCCTCACCGACCTACATCGATACCTCTCCTCAGTTCCGCACTCCGTGAAGAATGGGCTGGCATTCCTCAAGAAACCTTCCAGCACCTGATTGAAAGGATGCCTGCGATAGTGAGCGTTGTCATCAAGGCTAAGGGTGGGCCAACACCATATTGACTTCCAGCATTACCGATGGAGGGCTCCACGAACTTGTATCATTTTCAGCCACGTGCCCGTATACCTTTGATCACGTAGTGTACGAGCTAGCATGATATGTTTCAAAGGTAAAAGGTCGCCGCATTGACAATTGCAGTTAAAGGTAATAAATAGAACATTAAAGACATTCATGAGAAATTCGGGCATGAAAAATTTGTTTTCATATCTACAGTATTAAATTCTGAATTTAAAAATGGAGGAATAAATGACCTAAAATAATTACATCATAGATTCTATTTAGTTTTATATATAAAGCACAAAATTCACAGTCCCGGCAAAAACTTACCGGCCTTAACGATTTGTCCATGCTATAAGGTCCGAATAGTGATTTTAGTTCCCACCGCTATCTAGCGGGACTTCGTCGAAGCAAAACGATTCGCTCGGTAGATAATACAGTCAGCGCGTTTTCCACATTGACATCACCTCCATAATCCATGCGAATCAATTTTTCTGCCTATTGAGCAACTGCAAATGAACGATTTTGAAGACTGTAGCGTTCGCAATTCCGCCTGCGGATTAAATGCTAAATTGAAGTTACATTCACAACAATTTCTATATCCACTATCGTTTATATCTACATCTAATCCACAAAGTATTCTAACAACGGCCTAGTTTCTTACCTACTTCACGTTAATCGAGATAAACGTTTGCAAAAAAATGGTTATTGCATATTAGGTCCAGATATAAGGGGAACATAAAGGCTGCAGCGATAGTCAAGTGCTAAAAGCTGGATCGCAACATTCTGGCTAGGAAATATCACACATTTCCATGACACTACGAGAAAGAAAAGAACGACACCTTAGCACGTAAAAAATTATTATTATTATTAATAATAATATAATAATAATATAATAATGATAATAATAATAATGAAGTGTTAACAAATTCAAATCAATAGCAACTAGTTTTCCAAAATATTTAGTGCTATGAAGAAATTTAAAAAATCTACATTTTCGACTTAGCACGTGAAAAATTAATAATTAGAATAACAATGAAGTGTTAGCAAATTTAAATCAATAGCAACGAGTATTTCCGAAATGTTTAATGCTACGAACAAATTTAAAAAATATGCATTTTCGTGTGGTAAGTTTGTCTCTTATGCCTTATAATTATTTAAAAAATGCAATAATTGACAAAGAACGATTTTGCAGGTTTTGCAAAAAATTCAGTATATGCATTCTATTTTAATGCAAATGTCTTGCAACATATGACATTTTAATCAAATGAAAAATAACTAAAATATTCAATGAAAAGGTTACAGGGATTTTATTGGAAATCTGGAAATACCAATACCAAATCTTGGATTATTCATACGTTTAAGTCAGAAAAATATGTGGACTTTTTGTGAAAATGCTTTTAATTATTCCGTGGATCTCAAAGCATGTACAGTACTTTCTCTAACTAAAAAGATAACATGAGACTCTTAGAGATTACAGCTACGGAGAAAAGAAGCAGGGAATACTGAGAGGTAGATATCAGGATCCTTCGTCACTTCATTACATTGCTTAGAATCTCGGCGAATGCACGGTCCTGAAAATGTGAAATGGACAGAGAGAAAAGGTTGACAAGCTGTTTTAAAGTACAAATCTGAAATGCTATTTAGAGACTGTACAATATCTCCAAAATTAAGCGTCGTAGAAAAAAAAAATGTCTTCAATAAAAGTTGTTTGATATTATCTGAGGAAGTATATTCCATTAGTAGTGTTTTGTTTGGAGGACGTCGTGATAAGTCATTTTAGGGTCAATTAAATTTTACTTTCTCTACTACGTAAAGTAGAACGAACAGTCGGATAAACACCAAACTTGGTATTTAGGTTCAGTATCTTTCAGAGATGCGACACGAAGGTTTTAAATCCCCCACCCCAGATTACCCTTTACATGGAATATTTGTCGAAAACTTTAATGTTCTCAAAATTGGTTCCAACGATTTTGATTAAAACAGCATATGTTTAAGATATTTTCATGACCAATGAAATGCATATATCGAACTTTCTGGGAATGTCTCCAAAAGTATTCTTTATTGTGAACTACTTTTGCATAACTGGTAAACCAAAATTTTACTACAGAAAAAATGTACATCGCGTTAAAATACACAATTTATGACATACATTTGTGTTGTTGTGTGAACACTTCACTTATATAGAGAGCTCTGAGATCATTTATAAAATACTTTTGCCTTTTTTTAACACGTAAACTTTATAATATTCTCTCCGTAATGAATTTTCGTCTCACACTGAATACGTATTAAACTTCTCGAGGACGAGTCTCGCGTCCAGTTAGGAACGCTATCTACTAGCAACTGGCTTCTACCGCCTGAATTTGTACAATTTGCTCTATTTTAGTTTTTGATTGGCCAATCCTACTCCAGTAGAATAATTTTATTTAACTTAAGCTTTACCTGGTGGTTGATTGGCTATTTATAAAGTGTCTAAAAATTACATTATTGTTGCTCCAAGAATTACTAGTAGCATTATTAAACTTTCCAATTCATTATTGCTTCAAGGTTACCTCATTGTTACCTCATTGTTAGCAACTTTTGACCTATATTCTCACAGATCCTACATTATTAAATTACGTAATACATTCACATAACATTATTAAACATGTGCATAATATAAACATTAATACAATGACTATTACATACATTTTATATGTTATTTATACACTTATTGCTTTAAGACAGGCTGTTATTGAACTTATATATTAATAAGTAGAGTGAAATCATTTAAGTGATAAAGATACTGTTTTAAAATAAGCCTTCTACCTTAATTTTCGCCATGTGATTTCCGTGCATAATAAAATATAAAGTTTTTATTAAATTAGTTTGGGCATTTTAGTGATTAATTTGACGTTTCTGACCGCGGAATTAATTCAGGGACGTAGTAAAGCATAGTTATTAATATTACGATTTGTATAGGTTATGTAGCGTAACATTTTCTATGGTGTTACCACTTCGCTTCAGCTCTCGTCGAGTTAACATGGACAGGAGGAAGACAGCTCTACCACAGCCAACAAGGGGAAAGGAACAGCCGAGGAACAGTTTTTCGCCACAGCACCGCCCCAGTCGAAGCGGTCAGCACCTGCCCGTCAACCACCCCAGCCACACACTCGCCGCCGCCATGCTTCTCCGCCTTGGTCAGGGGACTTCACCACCAGCTCTCTCTGCGGCCAGGGCAGCCAGTATTAACAACGAACGGGGACCCACATCGCTGGTCAGGATCGATTTCCTGGACGTGGGCGATTAACGGCGGCCCTGGGCGAAGGACTGCCCTTGTTAGGGCAAACTCTACTGCTTGAGGCCAGCCGCAGTATTCGCCATACGCTGTTGCCAGTACGGATACCTTGCCGCCACCTGTGGCGCCACTCTCCGCTGCTACACCGCGAGAATCAGTCACTCACCACCGAGTGCAGGGCGCACGACCTCGCCCAGCACCGCCACCTCTGCGCCTCCTGTGGATTCCCTACTTCATCCACACCGGACTCCGCCATAGCAGACCTACACACCGCCTCCTCAGACACTGGCTCTACACATCACCACCAACGCGGCCTCTGTACTACTCCAGAAGCTGGAGGACATACCGGCGGATCTGCTGCACCTCGCTGTGAAGATGATCTCCGAAATCAGATACGAACCAATCCTCAATAAGACTTCGACACGCCTAAATTTTCGCATATGAATTAAGTGGTTCTGATGGAAAAAGTAACCTACATAACTATGACACTCAGAAGATACTTAAGGAGGAAGTGGCAGCACTCCAGACGATACTGGACAAAAGACTTCCGACTACAATTTACAGCCAGCTTCCGGCTCCAAAGTCTAGCGCCAAGTTCGGCCGCTAACTACTTCCAGAACACCCTCACCCTATACTCCCTTTATCTATCGCACTCTCCGAATTTCCCATTTCACCTGGCTTAGGTCCAGTCGAACCGGCTAATATATCCGTTCTCTGAATGCACAGGTGCAATAGCGGTACTGCTGTATATCCTCTCTAGACTTCCTCCTTTTCCTTCTTTATTAACCTTTCGGTGGAGGATATTTTTAGGTGATTTATTGGCGAATCCCAACGGGTTAGTACGTAACCTTGTTTTTCTCCTCCACTCGGAAAAAGGTCAATTCGCATTGGAATAGGTCAAGTGCATTTCGGTATGTTTAAGAAAGAATGATTTTCCGTTAATATAGTTCTTGGAGGTAGTGTAAAATAGGATAGATATATGTGTAGCGTACTTTGAAAATGAGTTAGAGCTTTTTGGAGTATTAGGCTATGTGGGATTTCACTCTCAGTAGGACTTAGGTTAATGGGAAAATAGATTTCGTATATAAGAACGTGTTGGTAGCGGAGAATGCTGGAAGCTCTCGTTATTCTAATATACGCTAACAGGTATTACATTAGTGTTCCTGTTAACATCTGAAACTGATGGAGCAGGAATGAAATGGCTTACCTGATGTGCATTAGTATCATACTTATTTTATTTCTGCCAGGTGCTTGATGGCACGGAGATATTAGCCATAAGGGTTACTCCACTACACTGAAATTCGTGACGGTTGCATTAAAAGAAAGTATTTCGACAAGTTTGTTGAGTTAAAAAAAAGACCACAAACTCCGGAGGAGGTGTTGATGCTACTACAAATTACTACAGAGCGTAAGTGTGATAGAAAATAGAGCCCTGGTGCAATCTTCGTTAACTTGAATCATTTCCCAACTTCCTCGTCGCTCTCCTCGAATTCATTTTTCAGAGATCTTGTTCCCAGTATATAAATAATGTCTGAGCACTCGCTTCGGCATCACTACTAAAGGAGTAATGTAGGTTTTCACTAGATTAAAACATTTCAGAGTATTAAATTACATATGTTTTGCTATTAACACGCTCCGTGTAGTGAGAATAAACAAAAATGGAAAGCGTATGTTAAATACCTGGGATTTCGCCGTTAATGTACTCTTGTGGATTAGTGTGGAAATATGTTGGACGATTTTGGAGTATTAATTTATATGGAGTTTTGTTATAGCCTTCCTATAGGTTAGTGGGAAAAAGGACTTTTGGAACATAAGGTTCAGTTTCGCTGTTATTTCGTAAGGGTTACTTACAAAGTAGTTTAGACGCACAAATATTGGATTAATATGAGTTACATTATATATTTAAGCAAACATTCACGTTAAAGAAAGAAAAAAAAAAATAAAGCGATATGCAAACTATAACTAAGAATAATACTGGAGGTATTTTGTATTAAAAATGTATTGGAACTTAAAGAAACCAGTACAGCTTTCGATAATTAATAACGTTTATGAAATTCACCTTCGTCACAACCCTGGAAATTAACCATTTCTGCTTTCCTCCTGTTAAATAAATATTTCTAAAATGTTTCGCCTTAAAATCACTATCGACTATTAATAGAGGCTGAAGGTACCCATTTCTGTATGGTTACCTCCAAGCTAGTACCCTAACCGCTACCCAAGCTGGCGGTTAGTTCAATACTAAGAATAACTCCCGGGTAGCTGTTATCTGAAGGTCGTAATATGAAAATTTTCCCTGATTCTCAGTTAATTTCTAACCGTAAGCTTAAACGGAGATCGTAATACAGGTCCTTAAACGGTTAGAGTGTAAAATAAATGAATACATAAGTAACAAATGACCATATTCCACCTTACCGAAAGAATACAAAAGACTGGTATCATTGTATTAGAAGAATGGTGACCGGATAACTAAAAAAAGTTTTTGAGTACCAACCAAGAGGACATAGAAATACCGGAGAATCGAGGACAACATAAGTAGACGACATAGACTTTAAAAGATGGACCGGTCAATAGGTCAGAAGACGAAGATATAATAATGAATTTCCGCGCACTTCGGCGGTAAAGAAGGTAGCTAGCAGCAATACCGGCTGAGCTGTGCAGTTAGTACAAGCCACCGCCAAGCTGTGGCGATAGTGGTATTTCCCGTAACGTTTCCTACCAGATGTTAGGAATTCGGGGTTGATCCACAAGGGGGCTGTTGAAGCCTTCAGATTTTTAGTTCTTCTGGCTTTCACAGGAATCCATTGTTTCGTAGCATCACTATTCCAACACGTACAAATATATCCCTCACGTTTTATTGTCAACAGAAACAACACTTTATATTCAGATTAAAGGAATCATCATCATTAACTTCACTTCGTGATTTAGACACCTTTCTCTCTTCTGTCTCCATAGTAATTTTTCTATCTTCTATATGAGCGATATCCAGCTCTGGCTCTTTACCAGTCATATTCATATTACAATACTTGCTTTTATTTACTTACTTTACTTTCCATTTCCTTAATCATATTTAACCATATTTTCTGAACTGTTCACTGACCATATTCATTTGTTTTTAACTTTACTCTTGCTATCTTTTTAAATCATTGCAATTATACCAGTAATTCTATCTACCTTAAACCATTTCTTTTTAATAAACTATTTTCTCCAAATTTCTGTACCTTTGCACTTAAATATTATATGTTTGACATCTTCATTTCCACCAAATATGGGGCATTGGTTTTGAGGTATAACCTTTCTTAAACCTCTTAGCATCCATACTCCTGTTCTTACCCATGGTCTGCCTAGATCTCGTTTACCAGAATCTCTCTAAGTATTGCAGATTTGTTTTGGAAGTCTTGTAGCAATCTAATATTGAAAATGTAGAATCAGATGACTGGAATATTCAATGCCATCGCCGGGATTTGAACCACGTATCTCCCAGTTCCGTCCGGAGGCTCTAATCACTGAGCTACCATGGCAACATGCCAGTACTACATTAAATTCCCCCAACCGATTCGCATTTTCCCCGGTAAACCACACAATGAGATATCAAATTATATTGAGCTGATATACTCCAATGGCGACTTACAATACTGTAAGTCTTTAAGTCTAATATTACACTAGTCTGCATTTTCAAACTCTTTGTCAGAATATTTCTTAAAAGTAGGTGTTCTTGAATCAAGTTTTTATGCTGATTCCAGAAATAGCTTCCGTTTTTATCTATCACGCCAGGTTTTTACACAAAATAAGAAGTAATGTTTTGACAATTTTACTAATGAGCGTAGAAAAGTATTCAAACGCCATTTCACAAAAGGTAAGTTTTTATTAAAGAAACATTTTAAGCATATTCTCAAGAACTCCCCTAATTTATTTCATGACTACATTTTAACAAAACAAGAAGCCAAAGTGTTTCATTTAATTTTTTACAAAGCTTTCTCTTCTTTAACTTCCTTGCAGATCCTTGATGATGACTGTCTCTCCTCAACATCCAACAGTAGACGGCCATCATAGTTTCATTTCATCTCCCCTGGTACCTCCCCTCCATTTCCTTAATATCTTGGTGAAAACGTTCACCCCGCTCTTCACTATAATATCCCAGATGTTCTGGAAAGTAGTCGATATGTGAATGCAGAAAATGCACTCATGTTGCAACCCATCTTCTTGAAATTTTCCAACATTGTTTCCACAATGGCCTCGTAATTAGGATCTTTGTTATAGTCTAAGAAGTTTTCAGTAACTGATCGGAAGGCGGTCCATACTTCTATTTCTCTCTCATTCATTGTCTTCTCAAAGTCTTCATCCTTCATCAATTTATTTAAGGATCAACAAAAATTCCAGCCCTTAATTTGTCTTGTGTAATGAAGAGAAATTTCTAGGAAAAGTACTTGAAGAAGGATCCATACTGTGGTAGAGCCCTTACTAATTGCTTCATCAAGCTTGATTTTATATGTAGTGGCGGAAGCAATATCTTTATATCTCTATATTTTTGGAGTGAAATTGTGAAAAAAACTGTATGCTATAGAAAACAACTAAAAGCAGTTCTGAAAGCAGCCTAAAAAAGTAACTCAGAATCACTTATTAGTTTTCAGTCATCCGATATCATGCAGACTATTGTTATCATTAATTACACATGAATGTAATAGTTTGATTATGAAAAAAAATAGTATAACGGGTGTACAAATGTGCTTTGAATTAGAAATTCCGCATAGAATGATTGAAGTATGTTTATTTTTTCTACCACCATTTTTGTATTCCAATCAAAAATTCCATATCAGATTTCATTAGAAATTCCAGGACAGGCTTAGAAAAGAAGGTTACACATAAGTTCAGTATCTTCCAAGCATACGACACAAGGTTTTAAAGAAACTTCTCTACCTCAATAGGTAAAGGTACGTATCACGGAGGGGCCCCAGGGACCGGGGCAAAGCACCACACGCAGGCCAGTTGGCCTATTGTGCTTCCAACGTGACCGTTGGAAGGGAAGGATGAGGGGAGAGACCCAAAGAGCGGCCAGATCCGGATTCCGACAGGCGCAAGCATGGACGAGGTCCCCAAAGTTTCCGGATAGAACGCATCCGATACCACACAGTCCCTTCCCACAAGCCATCAACCTCCAGGGTCCCGCTAAGCGGAGCCTTTTTTTTTTTTTTTTTGGGTAGTGGACGGGGTTGGGAGAGAGAATTTCAGGAAGGTGTTTAGAAGGAGTAGTGAGGAAAGGCTGAGGAGAGACCTAACTACCGCAGCAACGTCAGAGAAGAAACATTTACAGAGCGCAAGCCACCGCCCAGCCGCAACCCACTGAACACCGTCGCCTCATCCTAAACCATGAAACGGATGACAAAGAAGATGATGGGTACAGGAAATGAGAGGAAGGAGGGTCGTGGTAGAAGATGAGCCACCCCAGTATTCGCCTGGGGACCCGGGGAAACCACGAGAAACCCATTTTCCAGAGTGGGCGGTCGCCGGGGATCGATCCCGGGACCTCCCACAGACGTAACCACCTGAGCCATCCCGCTCGGGCTTCACCCAATTTATCCTTTACTTGGAAAATGCTTTCATATTTTAGATTTTCTAAAAAAATTGGGATAAGGATTTGGATTAAAGCATCGTATGCTTAAGATATTTACAGTACTAACAAAACGTATATTTTGACTTTATTGCAAATAGCGTGTGAAGTTCTCTTCATCCTGAATCAATTGTATATAATTTTATGTAACTGGTAAACCATAAGAGAGCTAAGACTATAAATCTCATGAAAACGCACAATTTAAGGCAAATAACTTCTGTTGTGTCATTAGCTGTTTCCAAGATATTCATTGCTATTGTAGTTTGTAGTTTGAAAAAACTGGGTTTTATGCCCAAGCACTGCGACCTTAAAGATCTATTGCGCATCCCCCTTTCATCAGTTAAGTAGTCTGTTGCTCGTTATGAACTTAACCAGACTGCTAACTGAGGCTTTCGATAGTTCATCTATCTTTGGAAAGTGATTGCCAAAAATACTTGCTCTTTGATTCGCAAGAGCAGGGAAATCACATAGCAGATGAGTAACAGTCTCATCTCCTTCTAGACATCTAATACAGATAGGGTTGTTGGACAATCCCATTCTGTATAGATTAAAATTTAGGGCACAGTGTCCTGTAATGAATCCTATTGCCCTTGCAAGCCTTCTTGTACTAAGACAGGTACTTTGCCCTGTGTGTGTAATAAACAACTTGGAATGTCTGCAACCCTCAATAGAGTTCCAGTAGTTCTTGTGTTCTGCTTGAGTCCAGCACTTAATAGCCTGTTTCACTGGTTCTTTAGGACACCCCCAGTACAGGCTTCGGACCCAAAAATGGGATTTCACTGCCAATCTTAGCTGCTTCATCTGCTTTCTCATTACCTGGCATACCTATGTGTCCTGGCACCCACATAAGTTGAACTTTATTGTGTTCAGCCAGCGTTAAGGATTCCCGCCATTCTGAGACGAACTTTGATTTTATTGATGGTGATTCAAGTGCTTTAAGAGCAGCTTGACTGTCTGAGAGGATAAGAACACATCTATTCTTATATCTCCTTTTAATGCTTTCCATGACACTGGCTTGGATTGCATAAACCTGAGCCTGGAAAACTGTAGCTAAGGTACCCAGACTATAAGAAATATTGGTGCCAATACCGTAAAGCCCAGCCCCCGTTCCTGATTTTGTTCTAGAACCAACAATATGCCACATTGGGCCTTTGTTATTATGAGGTTTTCCCAGTCTTTCCCATTCTCCCCGCTGTGGATAGGAGACTGTAAATTTCTATTCAAATCTGAATCTTTGTATGTTTAAGATATTTATAGGACTAATACAACGTATATTTTGACTTTACTGCAAATAGATCGCGAAGTTCTCTTCATCCTGAATCAATTGTGTATAATTTTATATAACTGGTAAACATAAGAGAGCTAAGACTATAAATCTCACGAAAACGCACAATTTAAGGCAAATAAATTCTTTTGTAACATTAGCTGTTTCCAAGATGTTCATTGCTATTGGTTAAAAATTTACTATAACCCCTTATGCATTCCTGAATTGCTAAGCTACCATTTCTTGTTTTCGCAATGCCTGTAGAGTAATGAATTTAAAAGTTTTGACTCTCACTTCAGCCTCTTGTATCCCTCTTGCATCTACAACAAAATGTATGATGAAACCATTTTGCAACCTTTTAACTCATCATGAAGTACATAAACCTGCCATAGTTGTTCGTAGGGGAGAGAGAGAAAGAGAGAGAGAAATGAATAAAGTAAAGGATATTTGATAGAGAAAGTCATATAAATATATTTTTAGAATTTACTTCAATTAAATGAAAAAGGTGCATTTAAAGAGTATGTTTAGAAAAAGTATACATTCAGAAACATTACGGTATATTATATTTTTTAGAGTCAACCGGAGGAACACCTGATCCAACCTGCGTGTTTATTTTACTTCCACAATGTAGATGTGTAAAAAAGTTGCAGAAAACAACGATATGTAAGGTTGTAATCTTAATGACATCCTAACTTAGCAAATGTTCATTAAAGTAATATAAGCTGGCTTTTCCACCGTTGCAGAGTGACTTTTAATTATCGAATGACAATTTAATTAACTTAATTTAGCTCTCCATCATAACATTCAAGAGATAATTGTACAATGATCTAGAAGACCTCTTGTACGGAATGCTCTCATTCTCTTAGAACTGTAAGTTTGTAAACTCCTAGATATTCATAATCGAAGCCCTCTACAATATCTGCTGTTGATTCTGCTGCCAGCTGCTACTGTGGTTGGCTATGTACTCTCAGGGTATGTGAGAGTGTATTTTGAAAGGATAACACCAGTTTAGTTATCTAATAGGTTTAAGATGATCAGTTTAAGAGCCAATTACTTCTATAACAATAATTAAGCGCCAGTTGCATAAGTCGCAGAAATATTATTCGGAAAGACCCCTCGCATTAGCCGCTAAATCTTACTCACTCAAGCGCGTCACTAAGTGCTACACAACTTAAAATGAAACTATCACATGCGTAGTCCCCTCAACCCAACTACTCTTTACATGTAACGTTTATTGAAAATTTCGATTTTCTAAAAAAATGCCTGTAACAATTTTTATTCAAATACTGCATATTAGAGAGATTTACACGAAAATAACATATATATCTTGCATTTTCTGTGAATAGTCTTTGAAGTCCTCTTCTTTGGAAGGAATTTTGTATTACCTTGTATAACTGGTATACGGTAAGCGACGAAAACATACTACTCAAGAAATGTAGATCTCTTTAATACACACAATTTATTTCAGATAAATTGTTTTGTGGCATCAGCTATTTCCGAGATATCCGTTATTAATGATTGGAATTGTTCAATGCTTAGTCATTGTTTTAAAGTCCTGTGAATATTCAGTTGTTTCTCACGATTCCATTGAAACGGTATGGAATTTTAAGGCAGCGTATAGCGTCGAGTTAAACATTTGACTGTCGCTGTTCTCGTTGTATCTATAACAAAATGTGTAACGTAGCTAATTCTGCAAATGTAGTAGATATTAAAATAAGCTTGAGTAGGACTAGTCATGTGAATGTATCACATAGATTTTTTATTCATAGTTAATCACTTTTTGGTATGGTAATACTAAATGCTCCCTCTAAAAGTTTTAATTTGAGCTTGTACACAAACTTAAAGAAATGCAGTCTAGCAATTTCTTAATTTTAATTGTATTAGGGCAGCCATAGCTTAAATTTGGCCCACATTTTCAAAAAGTTCAAAATTTAGTTCTCATGTCCAAAAAAGACTTATAACTTTAGCTTCAATTATGTACTGTGGGTTTAGCTCTCAAGAGCCACTTGAAGTTTTAACACCTGACCGCTTAAATGTCAAACAGCACATAACTAAGTAATTTGCATTTATTTCCAATGCCTTTTACTTGACTCCGATTTTCTTACACTTTTGTGTACTAAATGTATTCCATAAGGTAGTTTTTAAGCAATATTATTAAAGTTCTTTGCAGAAACAGAGAGAGAATGAAGTTAAAAAACTGGTATAAGGTTTTTGTTACACATTTAAATTTCTCAAGAGATGACATAATTAATGTGACCACCGAAGACAAATTGTTACAAAGTTATATTTAAAGGATTGAAGACTTTTTCTGAAACAACCAGAACAGTGGAAAAAATACTATAATATAATTTTGTATACTGGTATTTAAATAATATGGTAGTTTTTTTATTTTTCAATATTACGGTTTCTGCATCAGGTGGAAAATATTAATTGGCATTGGATGGATTGTGAAGCTGAAGGTATTCGCCAGGAATGAGGATACTGTAGTGACACCGCACAAGGCGGCACCTCCAAGAAGGATGGATAAGGTGAAGGAAGACCCCGGGAGGCCGGAACCAGGATTGACGGCACAGCAGTGACGGGGTCCCTATAATTTACAGATTGAGAGGGTCCAAAGATCCCCCAGGAGGCGGCAACTCCGGCAACCAGCCGAATGCCGAGGGATGGAAAAAGATCACAGAGAGCACTTTTTCCCCCACCGCGCTGGAAACACTGTTGCTAATACTTGTAACCCTGAAATAGACAAGCGGGATGAGGGATGAATGAAATTATTAATGGAACGAAATAGAGCAGCAGGAAACTCGAGGGAGGAAAGAAAGTTCTCCAACCTAACGACCCGGTAAAACCGCCGAAAAAACCAATGGGTCAGAAAGAGTGGTCGCCGGGGATCGAAACCGGAACCTCCAGAATGCGGGTCACAGGCATTACCACCTGAGCCATCCCGCGGGAGGCTAATTACATATTAAAATTAAAATACTTTTTTTCTCTATAATTATTAAAAATGTCTACATAAAATTTAAAAACCCTTATAATTGTGGTAGAGCAAAATGTTACAAAATTTTGAAAAGATAAAAGCAATTTATATACACTTTACATATGGGTACTCTTAAGAGGGGAAGTTTTATATACCTTATTACTTTTTTCAGCTTTATCTACGTGAATTATGGGAAATAATTTAATCTCGGCCGTTTAATATTTTTTAACTGTGCACAACAATTTTTAAATGCGTAATTCCTGAAGCTCTTTTGAAAAGTGCCTCTTGTACACGATCAAAGATTTGTCAAATTCATTACTTTACAAGACTTCACAAGAGTTGTCACAGCTTTACAACTTTTCTTGTCAAATTGCTTCCAATACTTATAAACTCTTTGTAAGTCTTGAAAGCAAATAAGGACATACTCTAAACGATCAAAGATTTGACAAAGATTTGATGGCTTTAGCCAATGAAGTGCGAGTATTTATTTATACTGCGTTACGAAATTTTCAACATGGCGGAAAGCGAAAAGTAAACAAAAATGGCTACCCAGGCAAGGTATGTTGTATGCAAAATGATTAGGTTATACATAAGCTGGCCATGTCCTTAAGTCTAGGACTCTGTGAATAACCACAAGATGAAACAAATGAAGGCATGCGAAGAAATAATTGCCAGGCAGTTTTCCGAACTAAGTATACATTAATGCAACGTTATATAGTGCGGTTAACCTATCATTAGGTGTTATTTACATTGTATTTCACACTCGTAATGCAATTTCATTGGATATAATACGTGAAAGTGCTACATAATATTCGTATAGAATAGTATTTCATCGCAAACTGTTATACCGTGACGCAAATAGTAAATTGCTTTGTGTGTGATAAATTAATTATTAATGTTTTCTGAAGGGTTTCAGTTTGAAAAAAGACAATTTGTAAATACACATTAATGACATTGTCAAGTCCAGTCCAATCTTGTCTCATATTGAAAAATGTTTGATAATTTGTCTTGTAAACTCTTGAATTGAAAATAAAGTTTGATCGTGTACAAGGGGCTTAATACATTATAAACCCTGGTCCGAGCAGCATTTTGAATATGGAAACGTGGAGTTTAAAACGCAGCTAATAGTATAGGACCATATAAATAGCTATTGTGGTTTTAACATTGTTGATATAACCTATTTGTATCATGAAAGTACAATTATAAGCAAAACAAAACTCCAAATACAAAAAAATTTAAAAGTTTAAAATTTTTTATCAAATTTAACAATCGAGCGAGGTGGCGTCGCGGTAACGTGTGACTCACATTCGGGAGGTCCCTGGTTCGATCCTCCGCAAACTCCCAATCTGATCCAAGGGTTTTTTGTGGTTTTCCTGGGTCGAAGGCGAATGTTGCGGTGGTTCATCTTCTCCCATGACTCTCCTGCCCCTCATTTCCTGTACGTATCATCTTCCTTGTCACCTGTTTCAAGGTTGTAGGACTACGTGACGGCGGCTTTCAGAATTACATAAAAGAAAATTACAGAATACTTTTTTTAAATAATGCATCAATTTTGGAAAATAAATTAATCACTTTTCAAAAATAATTATATTTATAGTATACAAAAGGTAATAATTTTGCTACATTGAATATGAATTAATATATGACAGTCGGCTATGACTGTAAAACCTTAATTTTTATGTGAATACCTTTAAAAAATTATATATTACATCTCATGACTTTCTTTACCATCTATTGTTTATTAATGAGTATAGAGGTTATTCTTACGAAAGTTTATTTTCATACCTACTTATTTTAATAGAGATAAACCTTTCCGGAAATAACTACATTACACATTTCGTTATAGGTGCAGGTAACAGCGATAGACAAATGTTTTAGAATTGGACGCTATATGCTTATGGCCTTAGAATTCCATACTGTTTCCATGACATCCCGAGAAACAACTGAAAGTCGACAGGACTTTTAAAAAATGGTTATGTGTTGAACAATTCCAACTATTAACAACGATAACTTGGAAATTACTGATGCTATGAAAAAAAGTTATTTGAGATAAATTGTGTTTTAAAGGAATCTACATTTTTTGTGTAGTACGTTTTTATCTATCGCTTAAGGTTTACCAGCTAGACAAAATGATACAAAATTTCTTCTAATTGAACAGGCTTTAAGATCTATATCCAGAAAATTTAAAAATTAGATTTTGTCAGGTAAATATCTTTAATATATGACAACTTAGTCAAAATCGTTAGAGCAATTTTTAGACAATAAAAAGTTTCGAAAAATGTTCCATGTAAAGGGTCTTTTGGGGTGAGGGGATTTTCTTGAAAGTCTTCGTGTTGTATCTTTGGAAGGTACTGTACTTAAATACTAAGTTTGATGTTTATAAGACTTTGCATTTTCGACTTATGCTGTTCATAGGCATGCAGACGTTACCTAATTTTTTTTTGGATTCAGGGGACTCAAAACATGTATTCACTTGAAATCTCGGTATAGAATGCTACACCTTTAACTACTAGGTACGTGATAGAGGAAGTACAAATTAATATTTAAACAACTATACAAGCTAGTATTTCGAAACACGGCAAAACATGTTATGTCTACAATAACTGGCATAAATTTGAATAACGTATCTTGCATACTGTGGATTTTCCAAATTTCAGCAAGCGCCACACTCCTGATGCTTATTAACCCTTAAATCCTCAGAAAGTAAATGCCATAAAACGATCGCAATGCATAGTAAGAAGACAATTGTAAAGAATTGCATATGAACGGCCTTTTTAGCGGCATTTCGTTGCACTATCACGTACTACATGAGAAGAACGGCCTTACTCTCTCCTTTTGTTGCAATAATCTTTTTCCCCTCTAGCACCGTATGCGACGAAGGGAGCCTAATTCTGTTACGGGGACGACCACGGGAGCGGTTTCTAAGGATTTATTCACTGCGGTCCGGATTTTACGTGCGGGGAATTCCCAACGAACCGATGTGATCGGCGAAGAGGGATTAATGTAGGTGCCTTTCTGGGAAGGTGAGCTCCCCGTGCCCAGCGAGGTGGCGAATTTACTCTTGAATTGTATGCACCAGCGAGATAAACAAACAGGCAGATAGGAATAAAAAAGCATAACCAAAAACTGTAGGTAACTCCTGCTCTTTTTAGAACAAAACTTCTGGTAGGTAACACTCAAATGACTTTCTCTGCCCGTTACTATCTCATATGTATCCTTTTTACCAGTGTTATTAAACCTTTGACATCACTTCCTGGATCAAAGCAACAATACATGGAATGGAGGCACACAACACTCCCCGTGAAGGAGAAAGTCAAACACGATATCATCTCGCAAAATCATGTGCACGGTTTTCTGGGACAGATAAGGTGTTTTGCTGGTTAAATTCTTGCCCAGGAATGTGACAATTAACAAGGAAGTCTATTGTGAGACACTATGAAGGCTCTAGCGTGCAATACAGAACAAAAGGCGTGGAACCCTTTTGGTTCATAACAATGCCCGACCACACAAGCCAAACAAACTCAAGAGCTGATCGCATTATTTGATAGGAAACAATTCGGCCACTCTCCCTACCGTCCGGATTTGGCGCCAAGTTATTTTTATCTGTTTCTTCATTTGAAGAAATTCTTTGACGGAAAACTTTTCAACGGCGATCATGTGAAACAAGCATTGCAGACTTGACGAAGGCATACAAAAACTGTTTTCTCGTTGCGACAAGTGCATGAATAACGGCAGTGACTACATAGGGTTGCCCCACTTAAGCTCGGGCGATTTTGAATCGCCCTCCCACTCTGTCATTGGCCAAACTGCTTATGCTTATTATTGCATAAGCTCACTGCGAGTGCCAGCTGTCTGCTAGGCCAGTCTGAGGCAAAGTTTACTCGTAATGACTTCAACAATCGCCTTGGCAGGGATATATTGTTGGGTTTTCCGATGCCGTTTACAGCCATTCAATGATAGTGGAAAGGCGCAAACAAAAAGGTCTTACGATAAGCAAGTCCTGTGTGGGGCGTATAACATAGCTGCATACAAATGAATTCCCACCTGAGACTCAATGTGAAAAAAACTAGCAAGAAAAAGGGCACAACCAACACGACCTAAAGCAGTAGTAGCCAATGTGAGTGCAACAATGACTCAAGTAAACCCACAACCCAAAGAAGCATTTCCAGCCGCATTGAAATATCCAAAGGGACCGTCTATCGGATAATACACAACAATTTGGGTCTAGAACGGCGACATAAAACACGTGGACACGCCTTGAAAACGTCCGGCACATCAGAGAACGCTTCACCAACGCAAGAAAACTCTATAAACACCCCTGGAAGATGAAAAGTGGCAATGGGTGGTTCCTTTAGATGAAGCATGAGTTTATCTAGATGACACAGGAAAAAAACCGAGCCATTTATTACCATCAAGTGGGCCAAACGGGGAGCTCCAACTTTATTCGGGAGAACAAGAAAACGTTTTCCAAGGGATTCACGGTGGTTGCAGGTTATGGCTCTCAGGGAAACTCGCATTCACAGAGTGAACTTACTATCAAAAGGAATCTTATGGACCCAATTTTTGATGAAGAGATTCGTCGGTTACATGGTGAGGATGTCCCAAATGTTTGTATCAAATGGATAAGGCATCCAGTCACACCTCTCGGTCTTCCCAGCATTACTACCACTGGAAAGCTAAGGAAATAGTTGTCAGTGTCATACCATTTAATAGGATCTCTGTGAAGTCACCAGATACCTCGCCAATGGATTTTTGCGGATTTGGTCTGCTGAAACAATGCCTTGCTCCTCGGCGTCCCACCACAATTGAAGGATTCTGGAACGTCTGCCAGGAGCAGTGAGCTAACATCCCCCTTCCTGTTCTTAGTCGCAGCCCTCTTCAATGGAAATTGCGCTGTAGAGCCATAGTTAAATCCAGTGGAAATCACATTGAACACAATAGGTGATGGCGAAAGGGAATGTCGCTATGAAAACACATAAGCAAAAACGTCCGAGCTTAAGTGGGGCAAGTGGTGTGAGGTTTAAAGTAATGCATGATAATAAAGTATTCGGAAAATGATGTTCCGTTGCATTTTCAATGAAAATCCAAAGGTAACTTTGGAAGTATTTTCTCTTGTGTTTCCGTTTGTATTCTTCTGTATAGGTTTTGTAAATCGCTTTTGTGATTTAATCATTAAGAAGTTGAAATCTGCAGGTGCGTTGTAACCTTGTCCGTCGGGAAGAGTAGTACCAGTAGTGAAAGAATTATCAAAATCGTGTAGTCGTTATCAGATTTCCATACATACAACAATGTTCTAAAACAGTGCGAAATATTCATTCACCACAGAAACATTTACTATATCGCATCCGAGTATGCAAATTTTTGTGATTTTAGGTCTTCTTTGAGGCAGCATTTTTAACACTTAAATGATTTCAGTCTAATTATATAATATATAAATTCAATAACAGCCTTAAAACAATATGTGTATGTAACAATATATAAAACTGTATATTACAACTACTGTATATGTTTATATTATTGTATACTATTGTATACATCTTCAATAATATTATATGACTGTATTACGTAATTTAATAGTATAGGAGCTGTGAGAATAATAGGTTAAAAGTTGCTAACAATGAGGTAACCTTGAGGCAATAATGAATTAAAAAGTTTAAATGTTACCTGAGATTCTTGGAAGCAATAATGTAATTTTAGTGACAGTTTATAAAAATAGCCAATCAACAACCAGAAAAAGCTCTAGTTAATTGAAGGTATTCTATTGGATTAGGAATAGCCAATCAGAGACTTGAAATACAGAAATTTTGAAGTTTAGGCGGTTGAAATCAATTCAGTTGCCTGCAGACAGTGTTTGTAACCGAACGCGAGACACGTCTTCGAGAAATATTATACGTATTTTGTGTGAGACAAAAATAGTTAACGTGTTAAAAAGTGCAAGTATTTAATAAAAACATCTTACAGCTTTTCTCTTATCAGTGAAGTGTTATTTAAATCATATCAAGCGTATTAAAAAGGAGTGAAATAAAATTATAATCTGTGTAATCTTACGTTCTTAGTTGCACCACAACCCTGCCAAGACATCCATGTTTCTAACAATAATACTGACTCAGCTAAGGCTAACATAAATATATAATATTTAAAGAAACAGTCAAATTACAAAGTTAATATTTATTCAAACTTGGCATAAAGGCCACCTGAAGGTACATTTGGGGCGAAGGCTACCGGAGACTGTTTACTGTACGTGCGGTTGCAACTACTACAAGTTCGGCTCCCCAACAGTTGAAATATAGTACAACTCCTTCAATACAAACAAATTCAAATTGACGCCCAAAGCGTGTTACAAACAAGTTAAAAGAAAACCCGTTCTTCAAATTGGCGTCTATTCATGGAGCTATAAAATACTTCTTCATCTTAAAAGATATAAATATTTCTGTGATACCGATTGGTGACGAAAGTCTTCAATTATCTTCCTTGTGGAGATTTTCTATGTGCTTTCAACTTCTACACGTCACCGCTGCAGATATAGGCCACCCGGTGGTAAAAATTGTTATTTAAGATAAAGATTTCCATTAATTGAAGAGGACATTAAAAGCCCTGACCCAAAATGTTAAATCTGCTAAATCATGGTTCATTATCTCAAAGTATTTAAGATATCAGACTGAAAAGTTTACAGGATTTAGATCCATGCTTTCTAAATTCACTGGTCCACTTTGTCCAATACGTTTGTTTATTTAAGAAGCTATGATTATATTCTTCGTTATACCATATTTTGATTAAAATTTATCTGCAATTACATTTTTAAAACCAACCAGTTTTAAAGTATTCTAATATCTGAGTGATTAAAGCGAGTTGCCGACTGCTTGAATGTGAAGACTTAAACTTATTCTGAATCGTAACAGTAGAAAATGTAACAATTGAATTATTATAGCTGCTAACTTCTGCAATATCAATTTACGGTTTGAAATAACTTTTTCAGAAATGAAATCTAGAAGAGTAAATTGCCGTATGTCACTAAAATGCATACCAAAAATTATCCCTTTGACTTCCGCGTAGTATGTAGGAAGCTTTCACGGTCTTTAGACGCTGACCCGAAGGCTTTGCACTAAGAAAAACGCTAACTTTTTTAAATACACACTCCTTTATTAACTTAAGTCCTGCATACTTCAACTACCCCACCAAGGTTCCCAAATAATACGTTGCCAAATCTTAAGCTAAATTGCATTTGAAACACAACCTTTACTGTTTGATATGCTAAATTCTAAGAATTCAAACCTTTGTAATTTTTCAAAACTGGCCTATGTGCACTTTTACACACCTTTCTTATTTCGTAATGTCTTGAGCTCCAATTACCCCAACCTTGAGCTAAAGGTTTCTTGTTGACCGAGTTCGCCGGAACACTTAATTGCCTTACCTACTCTACCTTATAACTGTTTTTCTTAACGTAATTTGCGTCGTACTGACTTCCTTATTCACTTACAAAAGTGTAGCACTTTCTTCTTCTTCCATTATGCATCGATTTAATATATGGAAATTATTTGTTGAAACATATATATATCCCTATCATGTATTTATAAAATTATTAATCATACGAGTGAATAATTCCGGTCTCAAGTGACTTTATTGTAAGATCGTAAATAAAGGCGTTTACAGAGATTGAAACTTTAGTAGTGACAACGAATTATTTATGGCTATTAGAAGAATGATGAAACGGCAACTCTAGGCCGAGCCCGAGAACTGTAATTCTAGATAATTTATTAATTAACTTTTATTGATGTTAAATCGTACTATGTAAATATCTTTTTCTCATACTGCTTGTATATTTTAAGAAGGGTGATTTAACGTTATGTATCTATCTAGGTTACTAATATTAGTAGAGTTATAAATGGTTTAATGTAAATAATTTAAGCGCTATGTTAAAATACTGTCCACGATGGAATGTTTTAGCTACAGGAATAGTGCTTTCGAAGGCAGAAAACCTAGTTTTATTACCTCTCTTCGGTCGCCGTGCCATTATTCCTACAGCGAGGGTGTAGAGCCTTTGTCCCATTATTTGATAATTCGCCGTGACCAAGTGAGTGAGACAGACAACCTAACGGTAAATGTAGGAAAAGCCGCGATTTATATTAAACTTGGACCAATGAGATCCCTGAAAGTTTATTCGAAATAGTTAGACGCGTCGAGTCGCGCTAAAAATGGACCAATAGGAAAGGAAGCAGCCTCAGAAGCCTGCGACTATAAATGGATCTGTTTGGGGAAAATTCGGGACAGTTTTGGTAATGTGTGGTCAGGGAGAGATGCTGCAGGATGTGTGAGATATCGCGCCAAAACAGGGAATCAAAATAGTTTTAGCAACACACCTAAGATCCGCTACTCTGAAAGCGACAATAAGAATAGTTATATTTCGTGCCATATCCACGTCATAGTTTAACAGCGGTGGACAGTATTTTACAGCGGCAATACCAGTTTTGTATACTACGAGTGTTAATTAAATAAAAAGAAACGGCAGTGTCATCTTTTCATAAACAAAGCAAGTCTATGTCTTCCTATATCACCACCCGAGATCTACGTTTTCCTTTACCGAGGATAAGTCCATGCTCCCATATAGTTTAAGAAAAATTACTGCAGCTAGCCGAGGATAAATTGAAGAGAACCAACCCACTGAGAACTTCCGGAAGCAACGGGAGAAGCATCAAGGTAAGCCTAACAGCAACGGATGAGGAGGTGATCGCCGCAATGATACATGTTTGAAACTTCTACAGTCCTTCAATGTAATTACCAGTATTTTCAGTAACCTATTGCCAGCAATGTAGCAGTCGTAGGGTCCCCGTTGCAGCGCCTGTTTTGTTGATGTTCGTGGTTGAGCGATCTAATGCCTGTAGAATTTCGGAAACAATCCTGAATAGAATTCCACCAAGCGTTCGTTCATCTCCGGGATTAGGTCATAATAACAAGGGCTTAGGTCCAGTGAATATGGTGAATGGAAAGGCACTTCCCAACCCCAGCAACGGTAAAGATCGGTTGCATGTTGTGCCACATGCGCCCGAGTATTGTGTTACAAAATGATGGTAGAGTTCTGTAAACAATGTTGCCACTTTCTTAGCAATGCTTGTCTGAGATGATACTCCAGAAATATTGTACAACACCATTCTGTACTTGCGGTACGGTATGTTAGGATAATGCTATCAAAGTCGTATATAATAAACACCATAACCTTCAAATTCCTAACCCTCCTCGCCACTGTTCTGTATGGTTCACCACATGCCTCCACAAGACTGCATGACATCGTTTTTGAGAAAGTTATTGTTTCACGTATGGAAAATCCGATTTGAAATAGGACTACTGTATTTTAACTGTTGGGGAGCCCAACACTTGAAGTAGTTGCAACCGCACGTATGGTATCCGGTAACCTTTGCTTCAAATTTTAAAAATATTAACTTTGTAATTTGACTGTTTCTTTAGGTATTAAATATTTATGTTTGCCTCGGCTGCGTCAGTATTATAGTTAGAGACATATTTCTCTTAGCAGGGTTGTGGTACTACTAAGAATGTAGGCTTCCACAGATTATAATTTTACTACACTACTTTTATTAATGCTTAACACGATTTAAACAACACTTCACTGATAGAGAGCTGTGTGATTCTTATATGAATTACTTGCGCTTTTTAACACGTAAACTATTTTTCGTCTCACACGTATACGTATTAAATCTCTCGAGGATGTGTCTCGCGTCCGGTTAGGAACACTGTTTGCAGGCAACTGAACAATTTCAACCGCGTAAACTTGTAAATTTCTGTATTTCAAGTCTCTGATTGGCTATTTTTAATCAAATAGAATACCTTCTTTTATCTAAGGCTTTTTCTGGTTGTTGATTGGCTATTTTATAAACTGCCACTAAAATTACATTATTGCTTCCAAGAATCACAAGTAAAATTATTAAACTCTCAAACTCATTATTTCTTCAAGGTTAACTCATGGTTAGCAACTTTTTAACTTATTATTCTCACAGCTCCTACATTATTAAATTACGCAATATGCACATAACATTATTACACATGGATACAATAATATAAACATATACAATGACTGTAATATACACTTTTTATATATTGGTAAATACACATATTACTTTAAGGCGGACTGTTATTGAATTTTAATATTATATAATTAGACTGAAATCATTTAAGTGTTAAAAATACTGCCTCATCTTGCTGTACGATCATGAACACATTCAATCTTCAACTAACTTCGTTGTTTCTGTTTTGTGAACATAGCGAAAACACAACATATAACAGTTTAGATGGGTAACTCATATAGATATATCTTCTACTCGCCACAGCGCATGCACTTTGAGTCGAAAGAGAGAGGGTTGTGGGTAAAGCCCCATGTACACAATAAAACTTTTTTTTCAATTCAAGGATTTATAAGAAAAATTGTCGAATATTTTTCAATATGCGACAAGATTGGACAAGACCTAGCAAAACTTGATAATGTCATAAATGTGTATGAAGTTGTCTCTTTCCCAAAGTGAAACCCTTAAGAACGTATTGATAATTTATCAGGCGCAAAGCAATTTACTATTTGCGTCAGGGTAGAACAATTTGCAATGAAATACTGTTATTTACTGCCCTTTCACGTATTATAACCAATGAAATTACATTACGATTATGGAATACAATGGAAATAACACCAACTGATAGATGAACCACAGTATATAACATTGCATTAATGTATACTTAGTTCAGAAATCTACCTGGCAATTATTTCTTCATAAGCTTCATCTCGTTGTGGTAATCCACAGGCCCTCAACATACAGACATGGCCAGTTGTGTACAACCTAATCATTTTACATACGACATACTTGAGGATTTGCTCCCAAGTGGTCAGTTTCTGTTGTGTGTTTTAAGAGTGGGGTTTTTATCATGTTTTTAGTCGAGAAATGAGCGCCCACTGCTGATTTTTTCTAATTATTGGTTTACAATGCTCCCCACATGGTTGATCACCTCTGGGGAAACTTCATTTCACCCAGCAATTTATAGACCCACCATTTATTAATTGAAGGCATTCAGAGGGCAGAGTCCATTACGTCCAATTCGGACCTACAGCTTTTGCTGTGAACTATGAACCATGAAGCCTTGGGGATACCCGACATGACCTAGTCAGAAGTTAAATTAAAATTAATCTGAGTTTTATTTATGGACGCTCTTTAACTGCAGTGATCCTTAGCATCCCATTCTATACGGGGCATAAAAAACCGGTAATTTTGCCCAGAGGGCTCTTTATCAGGCTTGAGATTCCTTTACATGCCGTAAATCTACGACATGCTTTACTGCCCTTCCAAAGGAAACCATGCTAAGGATTTTTACGCCCGAAAAAAATCTATCGCCCTCTGCCGGGTTTGAACCCATGACTTTAGGAACTAGAGGCTATTATGAGAAGTGGAGGCTCAAATAGGGCTGACTTAAAATTGCCACCACAGAGTCAGAAATTGAACCACAGACCCTCAGCACGACAGCTGCAAACAAAACCAGTGAGCTACCCTGGTGCCCTGCTTTATCTGTTTATATTTTATTGTCTGAAGTGTTTAGCGGCAATTTCCATTCTTCTTTTTGATTTTCGTATGTAGACGAGCAGGTTCACATTTGTTGCATTCAGTTTTATATATGCTAGACTTTTTGTTCGGGTGAAGGTGTACGTTTTTCTTGAAATTATAATATTTTTCAAGGAAAAATAGATTCAGGGCTGTTCTGTGACTTTGTTATTAAGAAGGCGACTACAATTATTTTTAAGCTTAAAGAACCATACTTAACGCTTTATAGCCTGGTGTAACTTATACATTACAGTGTGTTTTTAGGTTTCAGGATATTTTATTTGAGTTTTTTCTCAAATTATAAATTATATTAAAATTCAATAATAAAATTAGGCTAATCGTAGTCATTTTTGTTTACTTTTCCCTTTCAGCTATGTTGCAGATTTCGTGACGCACTGTAAATACTCGCATTTCATTGGCCAAAGGTATTACATCATTGTCAAACCTGTGACCGTTTAGAGCATGTCCTTATTTGCCTGCAAGAGTTTCAAAGACTTTAAAAGTATGGAAGAAATTTGACAAAAAAAGCTGTAAAATTGTGGCAACTCTTGAAAAGCCTTGTAAAGTATTGAAAATGATAAACATTTTATCGTGTACAAGGGGCTTAGGACATAGGCAAACACATGACAAACGTGAGAAAAATTATTTCCTTCTCGTTATACTTCCAAGCAGTGTAGTCACTATTAAAGTTTTAACCCTCATAAAATGTAATTTTTGGCAGTTTTTCGCCATTTAGTCTCCCGTTAACCACCCTGCTTTGTAGCTGTCTCAAAATTATAAAATTTATCCTTCCACACACGCACAAATGAAATCCTTTGTCAGACAGCGTGTGTTTATCAGAGCACGCTGTGAACACCTGTTGCTGTAGATTCCATATTGGTTCGTTCTATGCAAATTTGTGTACGTAAACGTTCAAGTGTAGTCATAATATTACATGAAATAATAGTCATCGTGTTATCTCTCTGAGATCTAATCGCGGAATAATTCATTGCTCACTATACTATTTGCTTGTCTCTGGAACACAGTAGCGGACGACACAGGGGACTTCTGGAACACCACTCAGATAAAAACAGGATACGTAATATGATGTTTTGCATTCACAAGGCTTTCTCTAAACACTATCATATATTGCTTTTTCAACTACATGCTTAACAGTAAGTAGAGGGAGTATTGTATTCCACACAATAACTTGATACCGTATTTCATCGGAAATATGTGTTTTTTTGCTCCCTAAAACAAAAATAAGAAGGTCCCCCATGTGTGTGTGTGTGTGGGCAAAATAACTAACAAAGAATCTGACGTGTTACACTCGCATGCCTTTCTGTACTCTTGTACAAACTATTTTTACAAAAGCTTGTAGGTGCAAGCGATAGTCAAATCTTTAAGAGCTGGTTGCTATGTGGCGCATTTCATTCTCTTTGCATGTCCAGTACATAAAAATAATGAATAACGAATTCCTATTAGAAAAGATAATACGTTTTGGAACATTTAAGGGAATAACAAGCAATATCTCAAAAATGGTTCACCCAAAAATAATGTATATGACATAAATTGTGTATTTTAACGCGATCTACATTTTTTGTGTAGTAAATTTTTGTCTCTCTCTTATGGTTTACCAGTTATGCAAAAGTCGTTCACAATGAAGAATGCCTTGGAGACATTCCCAGAAAATTCGACATATACATTTCATTTGTCATGAAAATATCTTAAACATATGATAGTTTAATCAAACTCGTTAGAGCCATTTTTGATAACATTAAAATTTTCGAAAAATGTTACATGTAAAGGGTAATCTGGGGTGGGGGGATTTTCTTGAAAACCTTTGTGTCGCATCTCTGGAAGATACTGAACCCAAATACCCAGTTTGATGTTTATCCGACTGTTCGTTTCTGAGTTATGCTGTTCACAGACACACACACGGACATGTTTCCAAAAATGCTTTTTTTTGGATTCAGGAGTCTCCAAACATAAATTATCGGTGAAATCTCCGTATAGAATTTTTGGGTGGAATACAATACTTCCCCTACTTACTATACGTAGTAGAGAAAGTAACAACGAGTCGAATAAATGTCAAAGTTGGTATTTACGTTTTTTATTTTCCAAAGATGCAACACAAAGATTTTAAAGAAAGTCCTCCAACCTAAACTACTCTTTACACGGAAAATGTTTCCGTATTTTTGATTTTCTTAAAAATTGCTGTAACTATTTTGATTAAAATACAACGTGTAAGGCATTTTCAATACAAAGATATATATTGGAAACAGCCTCTGAAGTTCTCTTCACTTTGAATGAGTTTTGTGTAATTGAACTGTAAGAAGTAGAATCATTCTACACTAAAAATATAGATCTGATTAAAGCACAAAGTTTATCCTTGTTTTTGCTAAGGTTTTCCGAGATATTGTTTCTTGTTAGTTTAAATTCTTAAACACTTGGGTATGCGTTTTTAAAGTAATTGGTAGCTTTTCGTTCTTTCTCGTAATCATGCACAGACATTACATATCGTCCTGCATTTTTAAAATCTGACTATTGCTTTAGCCAACTCTGTTCATCTTATACTTTGAAAGATATACGTAGATCTATAATACAACTTTATCTTGTTTAAAAAGAATTAGATAGAAGAATAAGAGTTTGAAAGACTAGTTTTGTAGAAGAGTGAGAAGGGAAAGTCATATGAGTTCCGAAATATCACATTTTTTTAATGTGCACTAAGTTCTCCTCTTATTCTTCATTTCGTATTTGGTAAAATCTTGTACATCCTTTGGTTTTCCTTAAAACGTTAATCTCTAAACTTTATAATCGTCTTTTCGTTTTCTTTGCAGTGGTCTTTGTTTTAGTTCCATAGAGTAGCGCAGGGACCGCCATTTGTCTTAGCCTTGTTACCTTTTTGGACGTCGAAGTAGCGTAGTGCTTTCGTCCGAGGTTCGATTCCCGGATTTCGGGTGGCAACTTTAATTTGGCCCTCCCCAAGCTCTAACGTGGTTCAGAGTCCACGGTAAAAGCTGTAGGTCCTCTTACCCACCGCTATCGACATCACCCTACCATCGGAGACAACGGATTCCGTCCGCTGGATGTTTCCACCTTAAAAATTGGTCCAGTCATCCTGACCTTTCTTGTGCTATTTCTCAATGTTCTATATATAGCTTCACATATACTTTAAAATCCTGCTAATATCTCTTTCAGTTGCTGACATGAAACTGAAATTACGACTCGATTAATTAAACCCTCTGACTTCTTCTAATGGTTAATTTTCTAAAAACATCTCTAATCTTACTTGTCTTTCCCAAAAAACTATTATATTTGAAGAAGTTTCTTTTTACGTTATTGTTATTTGCCCAACGTTTTGGGAGCCGATTTTAAAGGTTTATTGTCTTTACGTTGTTGTATTGTTATTTCAACTGTTGGAGAGGCGAACTTGAAGTAGTTGCAACCGCACGTATGGTAAAAAGTTTCCAATAGCCTGCGCCCCAAATTTACTTTCCGGTGGCCTTTGCCCCAAGTTTAAAAATATTAACTTTGTAATTTGACGGTTTCTTTATATATTATATATTTATTTTTGCCTCGGCTGCGTCAGTAATATTGTTAGAGAACGTTTCTCTTAACAGGGCGTGATGCGCCTGAAGAATGTAGGCTTACACAGATAATAATTTTTAATTCCCTCTTTTTTTTATTAATTCTTGACATGATTTAAATAACACTTCACTGATAGAGAGCTGTGAGATTCTTTAATTAATTACTTGCACTTTTTAACACGTAAAACTATTTTCTCTCTCACGAATACGTATTAAATTTCTCGAGGACACATCTCGCATCCGTTTGGAAACACTGTCTGCTACCAACGCGTCCAGTTATGAGCACTGTCTACAAGCAACTGACTTCTAGATTTGTAAATTTTTCTATATTTCAGTTTCTGATTGGCTAATCCTACTCCAATAGAATACCTTCATTTAACTAAATCTTTTTCTGGTTGTTGATTGGCTATTTTATAAACTGTCACAAAAATTACATTATTGCTTTCAAGAATCACAAGTATTATTTTCAAACTTTCAAATTCATTATTGCCTCATTGTTAACTCATTGTTAGCAACTTTTAACCTATTTTCTCACAGCTCCTACATTATTAAATTACGTAATACATTCAGATAAAATTATTACATGTATACAATAATATAAATATATACAGTGACTATAATATACACTTTTTATACATTGTTATATACATATTGATTTAAGTAGGGCTGTTATTGAATTCACATGTTATATAATGTGACTAAAAACATTAAGTGTTAAAATTACTGCCTCATATTTTATTTCTCTGGTGAAGTTTTAAGGTCAAATTGCTGAACTATATACATATTATATATTATACATATTGTAATACATATTATAATTCATACTCAGTTACTTGAATGAAAACAACATATAAAAATTGCGCGTGTTTTGACTGCCGGTTATCGTATCACCTATGTCATTTGTTTTGTAATGTTTGTACACCTGTTTCTGTACTGCTAATTAATTTATTTGTTATATCAAAACTCATCGCTCCTGATCCAAGAGAGATTACATATTTGTCACATCAGTATCAAATTACTCGATAATTAGCCAACAAGAGTCCATGTATTCCCTATATTAAAATAGACAGTAAACATCCCTTAACATCGTTTGAAAGCATCCCGGGGCTAAGGTTGTCCAGAGATATATAGAGTTCCGAGCCCTCGGAAGACAAATGTCGGGAAACTCTGTTTCAGCATAGGATTCATTTGAGCATAATATGATATGACGTTCCTATTTAAAAAAAATCTTATGTGACACATTCACATTACTTTCTATACCTCCTATCTTTATTATTGGGTGTACCAACTATTGTTACTAAAGCTTATTTTTCTGTCTACTTACTACTAAACCTTTGCAGAAATAGCTACATTACACATTTCGTTATAAAAACAAAGAGAGCAGCGATTTCTGTTGCCATGCAGGCACAAGAAATAACTGAAAATGAATGGGACTTAAAAAGAATTAAACATCGAACAATTCGAACCTTTGATAACGAATATCTCAGAAACGGCTTATGCTACAAAAATGCATTTTTAAATAAATTGTGTTATTAAATATGTGGGTTTTCGTCTATCGCTTAACGTTTACTGGTTATAAAAGATTATATAAAATTCCTTCCGAATGAAGATTTCCTAGGCTGTTCTCAAAAATTCAAGATATGCATTTTATTTGTCATCTAAATATGTTTTATTTGAGGTATTTTAATCAAATTCGATGGAGTCACATTTTAGAAAGCCAAAAGGGAGTTTGGGGTGGGGAACTTTCTTGAAAATCCGTCTAGCATCCTTAGAAGACTCTAAACTTAAGTACAAAGTTTGGTTTTAACTGACAATTTGTAAAAATGCTTTCTTTATTCGGGGAACCTCAAAACCTATATGTCGTCCTCCGTGGTGTAGTGGATACTATGTTAGTCTCTAATTCCTTAGGTCGCGAGTTGAAACTCAGCGGAGGGCGATGGATTTTTTCGGGCGTAAAAATCCTTAGCATGGCTTCCTTAGGAAGGGAAGTAAAGCCCCATGTCGTAGATTTACAGCACATCAAAGAACCTCAAGCCTGTTAAAGAGGCCTCTGAACAATGTTACCGGTCATCACGCCCATTTAGAATGTGATGCTAAGGACCACAGCAGTTAAAGGATGTTCATAAATAAAAAAAATACTCAAACTCAAAACCTATGTTTCCTGTGAAATCTCACACCAATTGTTGGGTGGAACACATCATTTCCTCTGCTTAGTATAGGTAAGTATTGGATAAAGTATAGTATAGTTTGACTGAGCGAGGTAGCGCGTACGATTCGCATTCGGGTTATAGTCCCTGCCCACTCTGATCAATGGGTTTTTTCGGAAGATTTCCGGGTCGGCAGGCGAATGCTGGAGTGATTTCTTTCTGTCTACAAATTTCCTGTGTCTCCATTTCGAATTATCCATTCTTCACCGCGTTAGGTCCGTTTCAGGGTTGGAAGTGTCAGTGATGGTGTTTCGGTGCGGCGTGGCAGTAAAAAAGAATGTTCCCTGCGGAACTTTCTCCATCCCTCGGCACTCTCCTGGTTGCCGGATAAACGGATATCCCCTTCGGAATGGTGTGTTGGGCCGTCCGTATGGGTCAGGGTCTCGGCCTGCCTGTCCGACTGTGGGGTCGTCTCAATTTGGAAAATGTGGGGACTGTGTCATTGCCGTGCCGTCATTCCTGGTGTCGGCGGCCTGGTGTCTCCTCTCACTTCATTCTCCCTAATGGGGACGCCCCCATGATAGCGATAAGTACAATATCCTCTCCGGAGCAGTGCCGAGTCCGCTCCGTACTTCAATATTACATATATATATATATATATATATATGAAGGGATTAAGACTTAGCTATATACTTATAAATTTATGTGATTATTTGAAACAATTTCATGATGACTTAGCTGCACTATTACGCTTGCTTATGTTTTATTTCTGGTAGTGCTTTACCTCTCTATACAAAATCAATATAATTTAATTAAAATTGAGCCGCATTACAATATACAGGATGGAAATAAAATCACTGAACATAAGGATTTAATATGGAAGATTTGTTTTTCTTATATACTCCCTCCTCTGTTGATTTTATAGATGGATTTTGATTAAGCTATTGGAAAATAATGCAAAATGAATCTAACTTTTTTAACAGTTCCAGTTACTTCAGAGGTTTTTAAGATTTTATTATGATTATGACAACCATAGTCTGATTTGATGGCCATGGCGTTAAAGAAACTCGGTTGGAAACATAACATCTCTTACTTGCTGAACTATATTCCCAACATTTAACAAAAATTACAGTTTTTCAACACTGTAATAAGTTATTTTGTCTTATTAACCAAGAACATATCAGAAAGCTACCATAATCTGTTTTTCAAATCACAATTCTCATTTATTACAAACTTGTAGTAAGTCATGTCCCACAATAACGAAAAAAAATAATGTGCTATATTATTTTCTCTAAAAACAAACAACAAATTAACTTGTTGCTTTTGAATTCCAATAAATTTTAAATAATCTTATAAAATATTTGCTGCATGTCAACAGAGGAAATATTATATGAGAAAAAACCGACTTCCCATATTAAATCCTATGTTCAGTAAATTGAATTTGCAGGGATAATACCTACCTTACATTAAATACAAAGAAATTATACAAAACAAAACTGTTAGAGGAAATGAGAATAATTGTAGGAAGAAAGTGAGTCGCAATGTGGGACAACAAAGGAAGTAATAGGGGAATAAAATAGGGTCTAGTGAAGAAATAATGGAAAATGAGAAAACCAATATAAATAATAAATAATTAATACAATAAAACAATATTATGTGCGCATTCAGAACTGAATTATGTAAAGGATAAATTTGTACCTGAAGCTGGTTAATAAATATAATTAGCAACCTGACTATAAAGAGTAGCTGGGAAATATCATCATAGGGATAAATAAGTGACTGTAAAACACAGGAGTTGGATAAACAGTGAATGGACTAAGATAGGCTACATTAGAGAGAACAGATATCTCGGGATTCCCAGAATACTCAAGTTTTCCGGAGAAGAATATATCAAGGATTTTATGTTGATGATACACGAAATACAGTATCCAAGAGGGGAAAAAACGCGTTATATATTACAAAGGGAAAAATTAGCGTCTTTCTGTTGGGCGATTCCTAGAAAGCTACTTCCAATTCTGATGTTCAGATCGGTTTGTGTGGGTTGAACTGAAATGCAGATTCAATTTAAATCTTGACAAAGTAAAGGGGAGTTAACAGAAAATTATATGTAATTTGAGAAATTGCAAAGTGGTTTGGAGAAGTATAACACGTAACTGGCTAGAGCTTCATTATTGTTGTTTATTTAACTGCAATACATTTCAGAAAAGCAGTACAAAGGTCACAGTATACGAGAGGTTGGAAAGGAAGAATCATTATCATACGAAAGGTTACTAAAATATAACATTAACCTTTTTTCGCCATTGTGTGATTGGTCACTAGAATCTGGTGATATTCGGGTTGTTAGATTCCATTCATAACCGGCAGCTACTCCCCAAATGTGCATCTGTTACATGAAATAGAAAGCTTAGTTATATTGTATCTGTTACGTTGGCGCCCTGTTTTGTATTCGCAGGTGTTCAGATTGCACGCCGACCATTTAGTCATCAACTAATTGTTCTATTAATTTGGCTAATACGAGCATTTAGTTATTAATCATTATTAGGTTGGGCCATTAAGCTATTAAGTTTTTATTAATTATTAGGTCTTTGCAGTTAAATAGAAATCGGATTGCTTTTGACATTTATGGCGTGGGGTTTTATTTTTAGAACAAGAAGATTTGCGTATATGTATATCAAGAAATTTAATTGTCTGCTTTAGGAATGATAATAAAACGTAGTTATAATTTGTTCTTCATGCTATTACAGTATAGTAATATGCAATGTTTAAAAACATACGCAATGTATTTCAATTAGGATCATAGTACGATTCAGTGCTTAAATTAACGCTTAAGGTGCATCCAGGTTATAAGTAATCAGTGATAGTGGGTGGAACGAGGTGATGTCCAAACCTTTGCATCGAAGAAAAGAATATTATATAGCAGTGCATATGATATGACAATGGCTGATAATCAGGGCCGTGTTTTATTGTTAATATTTTAAACAATTAGCGTTTAATTTTTAAAATTTCGCAATTTTGTGTTAATAGTATAACATGATAATTTGGCGACAAAAATAAAAACAAAATACACTACGTGATCAAAAGTATCCGGACACCTGGCTGAAAATGACGTACAAGTTCGTGGTGGGCCTCCATCGGTAATGCTGGAAGTCAATATGGTGTTGGCCCACTCTTAGCCTTGATGACAGCGTTCACTCTCGCAGGTATACTTTCAATCAGGTGCGGAAGGTTTCTTGGGGAATGGCAGCCCATTCTTCACAGAGTGCGGAACTGAGGAGAGGTATCGACGTAGGTCGGTGAGGCCTGACACGAAGCCGGCGTTCCAAAAGATC
This sequence comes from Deroplatys truncata, assembly GCA_030765065.1. NCBI lineage: Eukaryota > Metazoa > Arthropoda > Insecta > Mantodea > Mantidae > Deroplatys > Deroplatys truncata. The sequence goes on from CM060980.1 coordinate 166,967,549, forward strand.
CCAACGGTGTTCTATAGGATTCAAGTCAGGACTCTGTGCAGGCCAGTCCATTACAGGGATGTTATTGTCGTGTAACCACTCCGCCACAGCCCGTGCTGTATGAACAGGTGCTCGATCGTGTTGAAGGATGCAATCGCCATCCCCGAATTGCTCTTCATATTATAGTGTATGATGCACAAAAATTTTTGATGTTTTAAGATACAGTTTGATTCTGTTTTATGTAAATATATTCATAGTAAAAGTAATAACTTAGATAATTTATCCTATCAAGATAATCCTTTTGAATCAGGCATTTTACCTTTTTCGTGGGAAGCAAGAAGGTGCTTAAAATATCAATGTAGGTCTGCGCTGTGATCGTTCCACGCAAAACAACATGGGGTACAAGCCCCTCCAAGAAACACACGACCACACCATGACACCACCACCTCCGAATTTCACTGTTGGCACTACCCACGCTGGGAGATGACGTTCACTGGGCATTCGCCATACCCACACCCTGCCAGCGGATCGCCATATTGTGTAACGTGATTCGTCACTTCACACAACGTTTTGCCACTGTTCAATCGTGTAATGTTGACGCTCCTTACACCAAGCGAGGCGCCGTTTGGCATTTTCCTGCGTGATGTGTGGTGGCTTATGAGCAGCCGTTCGACCATGGAATCCAAGGTTTCTCACCTCACGCTTAACTGTCATAGTACTTGGAGTGGAACCTATGCAGTTTGGAATTCCTGTGTGATGGTCTGGATAGATGTCTGCCTATTACTCAATACGACCCTCTTCAAATGTCGGCGGTTTCTATCAGTCAACAGACGAGGTAGGCCTGTACGCTTTTGTGCTGCACATGTCCCTTCACGTTTCTACTTCACTATCACATCAGAAACAGTGGACTTAGGGATGTTTAGGAATGTGAAAATCTCGCGTACAGGCTTCTGGCACAAGTGACACCCAATTCCCTGACCACGTTCGAAGTCCGTGAGTTTCACGGAGCGTCCCATTCTGCTGTTCACGATGTCTAATGACTACTGATGTCGCGGATAATGAGTACCAGGCAGTAGGTGGCAGGACAATGCACCTAAGATGAAAAACGTATGTTTGTGGGGTGTCCGGATACTTTTGATCACATAGTGTATATGCACGATACGTGCAATAACGGACTTTGAATTTATTTTAACAAAAATATTAACTTATAGCATAGAAGAGTGAATTAACAATAAAGTTGAATTGTGAATACCACCAGTAGTTTGCACAAGGTTTAATAAAGGTACAAGTTACTTCGAAAGCGTTTTAGGAAATATTAAATTAAAAATTATTTAGCCCAATTTTTATTCCATAACACCAAAATATAAATACAAAACATTACATCGTTTTGAAGATTTCGCCAGTAACTACTAAATTATAGTGTGAAAAGAACCTTTCAGTGTTCACATTAGGCTTGAACGGATATATCAAAAAGTCTGTGAATCTGGTAAATGTCAACAATGCATACAGTACGTTACTAACACTTTACAAATTTTGGACAAAGTTGCAGAATCCAACCTAACATAAAACTACATATTATTTTCACTCTGATATTCAGGTGTTTGCTTAAACATAATCTTTTCCAAATTAAAATTAATATCAAATTTTGCAATTAATTTTATGCCTCAAAAAGAAAACATAGTACTTTGATTACCTTTATATCGTCAACGTGTAAGTTTTAGATTATTTTTAGCTATACCATGTTCGTGTTTATTGCCCAAATAATGACTTTCGCGAAAGCATTACAGGTTCAAATCGTGTGTATATATTGTGCAACATATAGGTAACTCTAGTCGAGGATTTTGGCGGTTATCGTTAATAACTAAAAATTCGGCTCTGCTCATAATGCTAGCAGAAGCGTATTTTGTAAATAGGTTGGCTCGTGATATATCTAGTGACTCAAGTTAGAACGTTGACCGCCCTGACATGCGGCATCAGCCATCTTCGTTTTAAGTAACCTGAGGTAGACTGTGTCCGCTCTAGCAGAGAAGCTTTATGGAACTCTCATTACCGGACACAGATAAAACTAGCTGGTCAAGTACAGGTAATTTAACACAAGAAGAAGAAGAAAAGAAGCAGCGAGTCTCGAGCCAGCGTCCTGGACTTAGCAAAAATCCACACCGCTACAATTTCCAGTTCTATTACTGATTTCTATCTTCTTCTTTTACTTACAACACAAGTTTAGGCTAAACGATCTACTCCTAGGCTAATTTTCAAATTCATCCCTTCACTTTTACTTTCTCTACTACGTATAGTAAGTAGGGGAAGTATTGCATTTCACCCAAAAATTCGATACCGTAATTTCACCGGAAGTATATGTTTTGAGGCCTCTTGAACAAAAAAAGAGTATTTTTGGAAACATGTCCGTGTGTGTGTCTATGTGTCTGTATGTGTGTGTCTGTGAACAGCATAACTAAGAAACGAACAGTCGGATAAACACCAAACTTGGTATTTAGGTTCAGTATATTCCAGACATGCGACACGAAGGTTTTCAAGAAAATCCCCCCACCCCAGATTACCCTTTACATGGAACATTTTTCGAAACTTTTAATCTTCTCAAAAATGGCTATAACGATTTTGTTTAAAATATCACATATTTAAGACACTTTTATGACAAATAAAATGTATATCTTGAATTTTCTGGGAATGTCTCCAAAAGTATTCTTCATTGTGAACGACTTTTACATAACTGGTAAACCATAAGAGATGAACAAAATTTAACTACACAAAAATGTAGATCGCGTTAAAATACACAATTTATGTCATATACATCTTTGTTAAGTGAACCATTTTCAAGATATTGCTTGTTATTCCGTTAAATTTTCCGATACTTATACTTTTTCTCAAATGGGAGTTCGTTATTCATTTTTTTGTTTGTTTTTCCCGGTAATACAAAGAGAATGGAATACTCCACATAGCAACCAGCTCTTAAAATATTTGACTATAGCTTAAGGCGTTGCATTTACAAGAAAATTAGCATTAAGATTTAACAACTCGATATCTCGATTAACATGAAGCATGTGGAGAATAAGCGTTGGTAAAAATACTTTGTACAAGAGTAGAGAAACTCATGTGAGTGTAACACATCAGATTTTTTGGTGTTGTCCAGCCCCTCTATTATAAATATCTATAAAGTAATGCTGGCCTAGAAAATCTTGAAGAAGCCATTCCTAATACATGTTCTTTTCATTTTTCCTGTTTTTTTCTATTTCTTCGACTATGTGCTCTTCTAGTAGCCGTTCTCTGATAACCACAGTTCCTAGTCTATCTGCTTTAGTCACTCCTATTACAGATATTAACATTGTCACTTGTGCCGCTTCCAACCTTGATTTTTACCGCGCGGGATGGCTCTGTCGCTCCCATTCGGGAGGTCCCGGATTCAAATTCCGTGGACCGACCAGTCCAATTGAGGTTTTTTCGTGGTTTCCCTCAGCAGCTAAGGTAATAAGGGAGTGTATATTGTCGAATACCTCAATATTTAATTATTATTTAACTACAGAGGAGGGCAACTCGCTTGTGAGAGGGATCGTTGAACAAACAAAGAACTTTAAAACTCGAGGTATCGACAAGGGACGTAGCTAAAGTTATCTCAAAAATATTCTTACACTAACATAATTCCTGGCTGAAGGGAGAGGCAAGGATTCTATTCTACCATAATTAAAACGGCAAGGAAATGAACAACTAGTAGATTTATTATAATATGTGCTTACCCCATGTGTCTGCCGGGCGAGGACGCCATGGTACAGTTATCCGTCTAGCTCACGCGAAGACTCGTCACAGACTGCTTGAAAACCCACGCTAATAAGCTTGGCGTCACTAACGCCATATCCCCTCCAATGAGACTGTTTCCCCTTAATCGCCCCTCCTCAGATAAACTGCCAACCTTCGACTTGGGTAACCAGAGGACGCAGCTATTACTATAATCTGTGCACATGCCACATCATTTAAGACCACGACTCAAAGTTCCACTTTAGGTCTAAAACAATATAAAAAATTAAAAATTGGTGGTAATAGCGACTGCTGTGCCATCTATCCACAAACAATGAAAGCAGGTAAACTAGACGGCAACCTAATGCCATCTGCACGGCACGAAGCAGAAGATTCAGCTGCTATGTGCTTGAGGCTCTGTGGGCACGTGATGAAGATGGCACGGTTACAGAGATGAGACGTAGAAGTGTAACTGTTTGCCTTTCTATATGAAAGCAGCAGTAAGTCTGGACGGCACCGTAATGTCATTACACGGCAAGAAGCAGAACATCCAATCGCTGTGCGCTAGGGTCTCTGTGGACACGTGACGAAGCAAGATGTCATTGTTACAGCGATGAGACCCTGAAGACTAACTATCCGCCTTTCTATATAAAAGCAGCAGTTAGGCTGAACGGCATCCGCACGGCACGAAGCAGAAGATGCGGTTGCTATGCGCTATGATCTCTGTGGGCACGATGAAGCGGGCGTTTACAGGGATGCGACCTAGAAGGCTAACTCCCCGACACAACTCGATCTAAGGGTTATCCGCTAAGAGTTTCGTCGCGATATGACCTTATAGTTAAAGTAAAGTAACCTTGATTTTTCTCTCTTGTTAACACCCATATTTCACTTGCATATTCTAACGCTGGTTTTGATACTAAATTATGTAGTCTTAATTTGAAATCTCTTCTCATGCTTTTCACAAAATGTATTTTAATGCATTCATTTATTTTATTAAATATTTCAATTTTTATTAGTGTCCTTCATTTGTGTTATTTATTCATATTATGTAGTGCAGATATTGGATTTGTTGAATTACGAAGGTCGTTTCTAAGTATGCACCGTTTTGTTATAATACAAGAAATGTTTTATTTATGAACATGAGTTTTATAGAAAATGAAAATATGAACATTATTTTATTTTTCCACATGATCGCCAACAATGTCTAAACACTTCTTGCTCAGTCGTGACACCAGCTTTTGGATACCTCATCATAGAACACTGTCGCTGGTCCATCTTGCACACACCTTTTTGCATTGAAGTTTGTCAGTAACAGTTGCAGAGTATGGAAAGGTGTGATGAATAATGGAAATGTGAGTGGGTGGTTCAGACCGTTCGATGAATGAAGGACGAATGTTCATGATGAGGATCAATCTGAAAGGCCTACTGAGATCGGTGAAGAGTTGACACAAAAAATTGGTGAGAAGATTCGTGAAAACAGGAGCTCCACTATTGACGAGCTCCATCAACATACCTTAAGTTTCAACGTCAGTAATTTATGCAATTATTACTGATAAACTTCAATACAAAAAATGTGTGCAATATGCACTGGCAGCAGAGTTCTGTAATGGCGGCATAAATAAGCTGGTGCCACGACTGAACAGGTGTTAGAAATTAATGGTAACTATGTAGAAATAATGTTCATATTTTCATTTCCTATAAAAGTTATGTTCATAAATAAAATATTTCGTTTGCTGTAACAAAACGGCTTTTACTTTAAAAAATCTAATACGTTACACTCACATGACTTTCTACTACTGTACAAACTATTTTTACCAATGCTTATTCTGCATCTACTTCAGTTTAATCCAGGTAAACATTTGCAGAAACTATCTTACTGCTAATTTTCTTGTAGGTGCAAGGGGAATATGGTAGGCTTTAAGCGATAGTCAAATATTTTATGAACTGGTTCCGTCGCATGTCCATGACTTTAAAAATACCAATAAGGAATTCTCATTTGAGAGAAATTATAAGTATTGGAAACAAACAAATAACAAGGAATATCTCGGTTCATTAACAAAAATGTATATGACATAAATTCTGTATCTTAGCAAGATCCACATTTTTGTGAACTAAATTTTGTGTCTCTCTTACGGTATACCAATTATGCAAAATTCATTCAGAATGAAGACGACCTTTGGGGACAGAAAATTCAAGATATACACTTCATTTTTCATGAAAATATCTTCAACATATAATATTTGAACCAAAATTTTTAGGGTCATTTTTGAGAAAATAAAAACCAACGAGAAATTTTATATGTAAAGGGTAGTGTGGGTTTGGGAGGATTTTCTTTAAAATCTTCATGTCGCATCTTTGAAAGATACTGAAACTAAATATCAAGTTTGGCATTTATCCGACTTTTCGTTTTTGAGATACGATGCTCACAGACACACATACGGACCTTTTCTAAATATGACTTTTTTGGATTCAGGAGGCCTCAAAACATATATTTCTGGTGAAATCTTGATATCGAATTTTTAGTTGGAATGCAATACTTCCTCCACGGAAGTACCCTTGTATTTCGTCTACAACAGTCTCTATCTTCTATGTCCATAGGTTTAGTCTTTCTACAAGATATTTCCATATTATTGCTTATAATGTTATTTAAATTATTGGCTGATTTCTGTAATTCATACTCATTATCTCTCGACAATTTACTCCTATTCCCATTGCCATATACTTTCTTCTCCATTCCCCTATCACTTTATTTCAGTAAAGATCAAACAATATAGATGATAATCCACAACCCTATGATTTCTATACCAAAACATAATTTTCTTTTAACCAGAACAAAATTACAACGTAGACATGGGTCTCCCGATGAGGAACAAAACACACAAACGAAGTCCAGTTAATGCAATAACGTGAGCGGTGCTGCAGGTTTGGGTAGTGTGTATTTGCATTAACGAAAGTATCTCTGCATGATGTCATTTTTGAGGAGCCCTATTATAGCGTTTTGGCGGTGAAGATGTCCATAGTTCAATATACAGCACTTAATTCGTTTTCAAGACAGCGACACCAGCGCCTAGTAAAATCAAGGACGCAAAGCTCTCTCATGTGCGTGAACGGTTGTTCCAGATGCTGCCAAAGTCAATCAAGTTTCCCTAACTTGGAACAGAGTGCAGAATGCCCAACGCGCAGTGAAAGCATGAACCGTGAAGCGTAAAGTTTATGTCCCGGCACATCGACTCATAAAGCCGAGAGGTTAACGATATAACCAAGGGCGTGTAACGCTAAAAGGCATTGCAACAACGTACATAGTCCGGGAAGAGGTTTCCTTTTTAATAGTTCGTTGTTTTTATAATGCTCTTGCAGCAGGCAGTGGTATTAGGATTACAAGAGATGCATATTATAATAATAATAATAATAATCATAATAATAATATGTTGATTTTTTCGTGAATAAATGTTGAATTATTAAATCATATGTCTGGACCATTGTCAAACCATATGATACTTTACATACATATGAATTTGTCTACTCATTATCGCCCTTTTTCTCTCTTTGTCATAGTATTCATACAAAATTGTATTTCTCTACAATCTGTTAATCCAGATAAAAATTTGCACATTTCCTTGCGTACAATAGAGTTGTAGTGATAAACAAATCTTTAAAAAGCGGTCACTAAACGATGGCTTGGAAATTCCACAGTCTTTGCAGTACAATGAAATAAGTGCCGCTTAACACATCAAAATAATATAAAATACCTTAAAATTAAACAACTGGGACCCCTGAAAAGATATATGTTAGAAACATATAACATACATCTCCTCAAAACGGGAAATGTATATTTTTTGCAATAACTTTTCCTCCATCTCTTATACCTTAGCAGTTAAATAAAATTATACAAAATTCACTCACAATGAAGAAGAATTTACGTGCTGATTGAATAAAAACCAACATATGCATTTTATTAGTCATGCACATATATTAAACATATGGCATTAACCAAAATTCATTAATCATTTTGGAGAGAAAAAATATGTTTTGGATCCTTTGGGATCGGGATTTACTCGAAAATCTGCGTGTAGCCTCTTTGAAATATCATAAAACTAAATAAAATTTTTGTATTTATCGGACTTACTTTTTATTTTTGCTGTTCACACACACAGGATTCAGGATATACGTAAATAATAAGGAAATTAAAAAGGATAAAAACGATGTCCTTTAGGTTAGGGGCAAATTTTGAATATGATTTAAAAAAGATTGTTGCTTTATCAACTTTAAGTCAATTAGGATTAATAATAAGAATTTTATCATTAGGTTTTTCAGATTTGGCTTTTTTTCATTTATTTGTTTACGAGATCAAAACATTCATCCACTTCTAAATTAATTAACCAGAGGCTAATTGCCCTGGAGAACGAAAGAGGGGAGACGGTACATAAGAGTGAGTTATTAAGGGTCGGAGCACTGTATATATTTGTAACATAATTGTAATTCATGCTTATTATTATTTTATATTTCTTCATTATGTTCATAGTACATTCTAGTGTATACTTATGTATATATTGTAAGTATATATTTATTATTATACACATAGTGTTAAATTATATGGCCAGGAAAAGCATGTACGGCAATGAAGCCTTGCGATTGTTTGGATTGTATAACAGTAGACTGTAACTGTTCACAATAAAAGTCCTTCTACTACTACTACTACTACTACTACTTAATTAACTGTTTCGTTTAATACTCTAAAAACATACATTTTTCACATTTTACCTTTAAATAATATTAATTTTCTCGAAAAGTTCCTCTTCCAAATTCAAACACTGCGGTTTTATAACCCATTACGACTTCAACGGATTTTAATAGGATTGTGTACCTAAATTCTTTGGCCATTCCACAACTCCTCCTCCCTTAAGAAAATAAAATAATGCTTAGTAGGGTATACGGTTATAAGGCATCTTTCTAACATGGCTGTACCATTTCTTCTGATATAATTTAATCTCTTCAACTATTGTTTCGTTAAATTGCAATTCTCGTCTTATAACCTGAGTTCTTACTCTGTCTTTTAGACTCAATCCCAAGAGTGAACTTTGGGAACCTCATTTCCGACGTTTCTGTTCTTCTTTATCTACTTATTAAAAGTTAGGTTTCGATTCCATAAAGTGGAGCTAATACCACGTTATGCAGACGTATTTTGATGTCTTTACTCACTGTTTTCCCCAGATATGTTTTAATACAATCATTGATTGCACTGGGTTTCCTAATATAATTCCTTGATCTGTATTATGCACCAAAATGTTACTTTCTAAATATTAAAGCTATTAACTTGTTTCACTGTAGCACCATTTATAACTATTTTGGAACTTATATTATATTTCCCTTTCATTGCCATAATTTTGGTTTTATTAACATGCCTTTTCATATTATTCTATTGTAAAATAGTATTCAGTACCATAGCACTGCTTGTAGTCGTTTTCTATTTAAGCCATAAGTTCTTAGTTGTCTGCAAGCAAGACTGTATAATATATCTCCTTCAATGCAGATTGAAGGATTGGTTATCTTTCACTCTTGTAGTATTTTATGAGTATATAATTTAGCACTTCGCGCTCATTCCCCTGAAATATCTATCAAAGTGAATTGGCTTAAGATAAAAGAAGAAGTTATAAAATCACCTTTACGTTCTCTACCATTTACCTTTATAGTTAAAAGGCGTATTGATTCCATCCAAACATACGGTATTTCATCGAAAATTATTGTTTTGAGATTCTTAAAACCAAAAGACGCGTTTTCAGAGAAAGATTCTGTGTGTGTGTGTGTGTGTGTATGTGAGTGAGAGAGAGAGAACAGTATCTTAAACCGACAATTTTAATAAATACTAAAGTTGGTGCTTATCTTCTTCTTCTTCCTTAGATTTTAGACTATGCAGCCCGTTCCAACGAATTAATTTGTGGAGTCAATCTTCCTTGGTCGGCCATTACTTTTCGTTCCGTCGGGCTATATAGGAAGGCTCTTTTTGGCCTCTTTGGCTCTTTCATTGTTCATTCTCATTAGGTGCTTCGGGAACCTTATATATTTTAATGTTATCTCTAATCTTACAAATATTTAAGTTTTCACTTATTGCTTCATTTATCATCTTATCCGCTCTTTTACATCCTTTAAGATTACCTAAAGAAAGCATCTCAGCTGCTTGTATTTTACTTCCATCTTTCGGCTTAATTATGCAGTTTCCACTCTCATATAATAAAAGATCCCTGAAAAGGCAACAAATTAACTGATGACAGAATATGTCACGCTGTGGTGAAAGGGACATATGGAATCATATTTTGACTCAGTACAGGGAAATGGAATTACTAAGAAAAGAATATTTACCACCACAGTTTTCTGGAGTCCAGTAATGGAAGCCTGCTGGGATGTAATGTTGGACGCGGGGAGTCATAAATGGGTTCTTTTTGTCTAATATTCAGCAAAGGAAGTTAATTGCCCTGGAGAACGGTAGAGGGGAGGAAGGTACATAATAACGTAGTTTTTAAGAGTCGGAGCACTGTAATTGTAATTCATGCTCATTTTTTCTTTCCTTTTCTTTTTTCTAGCCCAATTATGTATTATAGTACATACTAGTTCATATATATATATATATATATATATATATATATAGTGTCATTTTCTCGCTAGAGGTCTCAAACATTTGTCTATAGGTTGGCCATTTATGTGATTTTTTTGATGAACATTTGTGTACACATACCTTGAACTATTCACTGTCACATCTGATGCTAAAAATGGTCCCCTCCCACATCAATCACGTTTGTACACGTCGCTCCAAATTCTGGAATACTTTTATTAAAGTCTCCTCAGTAATGGCTTCAATCTCTTGACGTATAGCATCTTTCAACTTTGCAATTGTACATGGTCTATTTCTGTATACCTTTACCCTCAGACATCCCCACAGGAAGAAGTCGGGTGGTGTTAGGTAAGGAGATCTTGGTGACAAAAGAGCTTTTGAGATGATTCGATCTTAAAAAAAACTATCAATTTCCCTCGTGCATGCACGTGACGTGTGACTTGTTGCACCATCTTGTTGGAAATATCTGTGAGTTAATTCATCATCTGTTTGCTGATTGATAAGGTGAGTGAATATTCTAATGTATTCTTCAGTGTTTGCCGTATTCACGTGAAAAATGGAGCGTATAATATGCCTACGTGACACTGCGCACCACTCTCGAATTTTTTGTGCATGTAGAGGTTCTGCACTTAGGACATGAGGATTTGTTTGTCCTCATATACGCATCTTCTGAGAGTTTATGCAGCCACTCAATGAAACCACGCTTCATCCGTGAACCAAGTAAAGTCCAGTATCGCAGGATTTTGATTAATAAACTTTTGAAACCATACACAGAGCTGCATATGTTTTTCATGGTCCGTCGTTTGCAATTCTTGAACACATGTCACACAGTAAGCATGGAGGTTTGCTTTCTTAGCAGCTCTTTGGCACGCAGAATATGGAACATTCATTTCCTGGAAGTCGTTGCAAGGATTTTTATGGTGACGCCAGTAATCGCTCCTTTACTTCTTCCATTACACCCACATTCATTTTCGGCCGCCTGCATGCTGTGTGATCAAGGTTCCATTGTCTCTAATTTTGTTACCAATTTCTGAATACAACATTTTTAGGGCACACGTCGCGTACCAAATTCGGCCCAAAATGTCCTTAAATGATTTAAATGAACCCATTTTCCAGTAGTTACGAATGAGAAACACGCGTTTTGTAATTGTGTACGATATTGTCGATGCTGCTTCCAAGCCAACACTGGAGTATAGCGCGTGGAGACGTTCGTGTGACTAAGGCCCGGCTTCACTGTATAAGCGTAAACTTCGAATCGGGCTTAACCGGAAAGTTAAGCTACAGCTGAGTTTTACAGAGCGTAGTTCAAGCGCTAAGCCAAGATTATACTGAACTCGACTAAAACCATACTGAACTGCGGTTTAAGTTGAGGAGTCGCCATGTTATCTGAGGACGACGATTTTAGTGACGAGAAAATGCAAATTATTTGAAACCATATCCACAACAGAAGACGGCCTAAAGTGTTTAGAATGCGTCCAAATCAATTCCACATATGGAACGACCGAGAGTTCTACGAGAGGTTTCGGTTAAGTAAACAGTCTGCGATTATGGTACTAGAGATTATTGATGATGCAATTAAACATAAAACAGACTGGTAAGTAAAACTTAATATTACATTTATTCTTACACCTTTATAATATACTTTATCGCTCATAAGGTATTATTACTTTATATTTCAGGAACAAAGCCCTCTCGTCAGAAGCGATGCTTCTTTCGACGTTGAGGTTACATGCAAGTGCTAATTGCAACTGGAGATTTTTCCGGCATCTCAAAATCTACAGCATGCAGGGTTGTGAAAATTGTTTCATATCCATCAATTTGGACACCATTTAATTCCTATATTTCCTCGTCGATTGGCGTAATTAACGATGGCACAGCCGGACCTCCACCTGTACCCCCAATTACACATTTCTCGTCGGCGTATTTCTTTGTTGTAACTTTCTTCAAATTGTCATATTTCTTCTTCAACACGGTAGCATCTCTGTATATTATTCCGCTCTTTGCATTGAATAACTCCGCAATTTTCCCCCACGTTTGGTTCTTCTTGATCCACAGTAATCCTAATTGTCTTAAAGTTGACAAAGCAATAATCATTTTTAAATCATATTCAAAATTTGCTCCTCCTTATCAGATTGCTTGTATTCTATTATGTGTTTATACTGCTTTACAATTTCTAACAGAGTGCTAACTTCTTGAGAAGTGAAGTTAGCAGTACGTTTTGACTCTGATTTTTCGGTCATTTTAATGTGTGTATCTGAATAACCTATAAAAGCTTACTTTCAGAAACAGCGCCGCGATAAACACATGATGAGAATTCGCTTGATGCGCATGCGCAAGCGTTACCAACTTTAAAGTTCCGAGGAGTTGTTCAGCTCAGTAAAGCCAAACGTGGTTGTCCTACTGTGAAACTCGCAAAGCTTTAACCAAAGCTTGAGTTTTGTTTAAGCTGCGTCCGTAGCTTAGTAAAGGTTCGACTTAAGCCTGAACTGTGAAACCGGCCGTAAGCAGAGCCTAGGTCAGTGGAACAATCCAAACCTACTGGAAGGGGTGTGGCACTACATTACATTGTTATGTACACAAAGTTTCATCACAAAACTCATATAAATGGCCAACATATAGGCAAAAGTTTGGGGCCTCTAGCGAGAGAATCTCACTGTATATATAAATTTTTCGATTATAGGGGCAGGAAAAGCACTTACGGCAATTAAACCCATGCGATTATTGTATTTTACAAGAGTAAACAAACTGTTCAAAATAAAACTCTCTCTACAACAACAACAACTACTACCACTACTATAATAAGAGGGGACGACCATTGTTTTATATAACTTAAGCTTTTTGTTTATCCTGGTTGTTCGTCCCAGGGTTCTTTTAATGGTTCAACATATTGTCTGGAGTTTTAATATTTTATTTTCCATATCTTTATGTTCTCCATAAGTTATATCACATCCCAGGGACTGAAAATGTTATACATGTTCCATAATTTTACCTTCTAGGACAGTTTTAGATCTTATAGCATATTTTCCTCTAAACCTTCGATTTACTTGATATTTTTAATGCTATCTATTGGCTGTCAATTGGAACTTTTATGCCCACACTTGCAGGTCTCTCTTAGATTTTACCACAAGAACACCGTCTGAGAATAATAATAATAATAATAATAATAATAATAATAATAATAATAATAATAATAATAATAATAATATATTTATTTTATTACCAATATCTATCCCTTCATCATTTAGAACGTTTCTCCATTCTTTCAGAATATCGCCAATATCTAACTTAAGAAATACAGAGAAGGTGCACACTCTTGTGGAACTCTCTGGTCCATTTTAAAAAATATTTTCGATGCTTTTAGTCAATAAAGAATCAATACAAATATGTTTTCATGTTGTAAGCTGATTTTTGGAAACATGTCCGTGTGTGTCTGTCTGTTTATGTGTCTGTGAATACCATACTTAAAAACGAAAAGTCGTATAAATATCGAAATTTTATTTAGGTACAAACCCTACCAAAGATGTCACATGAAGGTTTTCATAGAAAATCCCGCCACCCCAAATTATCCTTTACGTGCGACATATTTAGAAGTTTTTTACTTTATAAAAATGGGTCTAACGGTCTTGATTAAAGTATCATATATTAAAGATATTTACATGACAAGTAAAATGTATATCTTTAATGTTTAGGAATAGCCTATGAAGTCCTCCTCATTCGGAAGGAGTTTGCTATAATCAAGCGAAAACCTGCTAAACAAAAACCGTAGATTTCTTTAAAACACACAATTTATTTCACTTAGGTTTTTTTGACTTAAGCTGTTACTGAGATATCCGTTACTAAAGGATCGAATTGCTAATTTCTTCGTCATTCTCTTAAAATTCTTTCAACATTCGATTGTTTCTTGCAATTGCATGGAAACAGTATGGAATCTTAAGGCAGCTTATAGCGTCCAGTTCTTAAATATTTGACTGTATGAATTAAAATGTAGTAGACATAGAAGTAAGATTGAGTAAGAATATTTTGTGTACACAATAGAGGGTGGAGAAAGTAATATGAATGTACCACATCAGACATTTTTAAGGATATTTCATAGGACATCTTCGGGTCAATGTTTCCTCCAAGTCTTATAAATATCAAATGTGTTTCTAGGTTCTTTCTCTTGTTTTATCTATTATTTGTTCTAGTGCAAACACTCCATATTTACAGGTTTTTCCTTTTCTTTTCTTCTTCGGATATTGAGGTTTCGAGAATTTTTTGTATTCTCCTTGCTATTATTTTAGCATAAACTTTATATCCACCATTTAAAAGGACAGCACAATTCCTCGATAGTTTGACATTTGCTTTCGATATCCTTTCTTAAATATTGCCTTAACTATTCTCTATCTCCATGCAGATGACATGCTATGTTTTTCCTAACAATATTTAGGAAATGTAAGAACTTTTCTTTAAAGAGTGCACTTGCATATTTTTTCCATTCCAAATTTATCGCATTTGAACCGCATGCTTTTCTCTTATTAATTGAATTAGGCGTTCTTCTAGTTAAATTTGAAGTTTATTCTGTATCAAGATTTTCATGAATTAGTCCATTTTGTTTTTCATTTCTGTTATATTACAATTCTTTGAAATTTTAAATTCATTGTTCTTCTATAATGATGTTGTTAATGCTGCTTTTTTATGATGCGTTTAAAAAATGTATTATTCTATAAGCTGTCCATTGTCGACCATATAAGCCGTGCTATAAATTAGAGACATATTGGTCCCAAATATCTTCATGCACTTCCCTAAATATTTTATTTACTTACTCCCCTTTTTCATCGTATACTCTTTCTTTTGTAAATAAATCAAACGTGCGCTTTCGTTTTATTGTATGCTTGTTTTAACATCTTCCTTTTCTCAAAAATATTTTTTCATTAGATCTAAACTTCAAATAGTTTTTTTAGGGTCCATTTAATATAATTCCATTCTTCTTCAATGGTGCTACCTGTTTATTTTTGTGATATGTGTTGGGACATTCTGCTTTCATTTAATGCTCTTATACTTATACAATTGCACTTTAAATTTCTTTTTAGGTATTGTTTTTCATCCTTCTGATAATTTAACATTGCATTGTAAAAGAACGTGGTCTGTATCTTTGTGTTTATGTTCAGTATGTTCCAAAAATGCAACCAGAAAGTTCCTGCAAACTAATCTACGGTTTATGTGGATACTTTTACCAAAGTTTTATTTTCTCAAAGAAATGGTTTAAAATTTGATTAAGTATTATTAATTAAGGCATTTACATGACAAATAATGTATAACTTGAATTTTCTGGGAATACCTGTGAAATCCCCTTCATTGAAACGAATTGTGTATAATTTCATTTAAAGACAAACCACAAGAGATTGACTAAATCATCCTAAAAATGACATCTTTAAAAAACCTAACTGATTTCACTGAAGCCTTTTTGTGGTATCAGAAATTTCCGAAATATTCGTTACTATTGGTTTGAATTCTTCAATACCATGTCATTTTCTTAAAGCGATGTCGCTATTCAGCTGTTTCTCGGGATGTCGTGGAAAGAGTATGGAATTTCAAGGCCATATATAGTGACTAGATTTTAAACATTTGCCCATTTATGTGTGGCTCTGTATGTGGCTGTTGAAACCATTTCAGTAACTGTTTGTTTGATTAACTTAAAGTAGAAGGAACAATCTGATGCGTTACATACACATGACTTTCCCTACTCTCTAAAATGTATTACAAAAGTTTATTTTACTGTCTACTTCATTTCAATTGATAAAAAACTTTGCAGAAATGTTTGCACTACAGGTTTCCTTATAGCTATAAAGGGAATGGCTATAGTCAAATGTGTAAGAACTGGGCGCTTTACGCTGCCTTAAAACTACATATTGTCTCCATGCAATCACGAGAAACAACTGAATGTTGAAAGGGCTTTAAAACAATGACTAAGAAGTGAACATTTCGAACCATGAATAACGAATATCTCAGAAGTTGGTTCGTGTTTACAAATAAACTTATTGGAAATAAATTGTGTGTTTTAAAGAGATCTGCATTTTTACTTTCTCTACTATGTATAGTAAGTAGGGGAAGTATTGTATTCCACCCAAAATTTCGATACCGAGATTTCACCGGAAATACATGTTTTGAGACCCCCTGAATCCAAAAAAAGCATTTTTGGAAACATGTCCGTGTGTGTGTGTCTGTGTGTGTGTCTGTGAACAGCATAACTCAGAAACAAACAGTCGGATAAACACCAAACTTGGTATATAGGTTCAGTATCTTCCAGAGATGTGACACGAATGTTTTCAATAAAATCCCTCACCCCAGATTACCCTTTACAAGGAACATTTTTCGAAAATTTTAATTTTCTCTAAAATTGCTCTAAGGATTTTGATTAAAATATCATATGTTTAAGATATTTTCATGGGAAATAAAATGTATATCTTGAGTTTTCTGGGAATGTCTCCAAAAGAATTCTTCATTGTGAACGACTTTTGCATAACTGGTAAACCATAAGAGATAGACAAAATTTTACTACACAAAAAATGTAGATCGCGTTAAAATACACAATTTATGTCATATACATTGTTTTTGTTGAGCGAACTATTTTCGGGACATTGCTTGTTATTCCCTTAAATTTTCCAATACTTATAATATTTCTGAAATTCGTTATTCATTTTTTTTGTCATGGTAATGCAAAGAGAATGGAATACTCCACATAGCAACCAGCTCTTAAAATATTTGACTATCGCTTAAAGCCTACTACGTTACCCTTGCATCCACAAGAAAATTAGCAATAAGATTAACAGCTCGATATCTCGAATAACATGAAGCATATGAAGAATAAGCGTTTGTAAAAATAGTTTGTATAAGGGTAGAGAAGTCATGTGAGTGTAACACATCAGATTTTTTTAAATTCAACTACCCTCAAAGGATGAATTTCTGCTGAAATCTCGGTATTAAATTTTTGGGTGGGATGCAAAACCTTCTCTACCTACTATGATTAAACCATTGTGGCCATAGATTGCAGAAGAGTTATAAAATTGTACGATTGTGGATAGAGACAATGGTATAAATAGATCACCTTAGATTTTTAAATATGACATTCGGTTCCCACGCACCTTGTCTCACAGGAATTTTAAGTTAGGTTTCAGCAGAAAAATGTTTGGTACTTCTATTTTCATTATTTGCTTGCGTGTCTTATCCCTTGTTTTTAGTCTTAAATCAGACTGCCGTCGTCCTTTGTAGCCAGTTTCCATATTTTCCTATCTTCTCTTCTTTAGTCTCATAAACATCCTGGAGACCGTCGTTACCTCCGTCTTGTAGATATTCATTCCAGTAATCCTCTGACTTATCTTGCGACCTCCATTCGTTTTAGGCACCGGCCTATAAAACTTGTGGCATCCCTTTTCATATGCTTTTATCTCATGTCGTCATTCCTTATCGTTTGACTTTCAGATTGTCTTATACAGTTTTCGTTTCTTTGCGCTAGGTCCTCAAGACTTCATAATGCTATCACTCACGCCATGTCTGTGAATTCAAGCAGATCAGCGTTTATGAATTAACTTTATTCCTGATAAGTAAATGTAATTGTTTGTCACATGCAGTAAAATATACACTTCGCTATCAGAGAACGCCGAAGATAACCACCCAGAAATGATTATTGTTTTTACAGTTGATATTACTGGAATTATAGTAATATACCATGAACTGCAAACCATGTTCTTCTTATGCACATTTTGATTACAGGAGAACTAATTGTTGCTTTATCTCTGTTCTACAAACTATTCTTACCTTCTCTAGCACGCAGAGGAAGTAAGAATAGTTTCTCTGGTGTCTCTGGAGGAAAATTTAATTTTCTACATTCAGCTATGGTAAACTAACCTCCCTAGGTGTTTTGTCTATTGTTCTACACGTATATGCATGAACTATATTAAATACTCTAATTTTGTATAATAATGGCTCTTCCATATGCATAGTAGAAATAGAAGGCCCCTTGAATAAAAAAACGGGTGGTTTTAATTTCTCTACTATAGCAATTAGAGGAAGTATTGCATTCCTCCCAAAAACTCGATATAGATATTTCACCGGAAGTTCATGCTTTGAGGCCCTCTGGATCTAAATAAACTATCTCTGGAAGCATGTCCCTGAGTGTTGAGGCAGTATTTTATATCACAACACTGTGAATGCCAGAGTGATTGTAGTGTAAATTAACATTATTGTATGACAATGATTTTAGATGTTTGTTAGCCATAAACGTTGTTAGGAAATAAGTTTACACGGCCTCACTGAAACTGACAATAGAAGTGGGTAACAATGACCGATGGGGTCAGTTGTTTATCACTAAGAAGAGACAAACAAATGACGTCAGGGTAGCATGCCTTTCTTTAGAAATAGAGGCAATATCTTCCCTTGAGCATATGTGTTAGTAATTGTGGTTGGCTGACAAAACAGACGCTAATGTTGGCGCGATTTGGTAACCAATAGTAGCTCTATTATAATGTTTAGGCATTTCGGGGGAGAAGGAGTGTATATTCTCGAGCCATAAGCATGTTTCACACAGTTCTAAAGAATCATTCGAGAGGTACACATCACGCAGTCTTGAAGAATCTATCGTGAAGTGCACATCATACAGTTTGGAAGAATCTCTCGCGTCGTAAAGTTAGTACAAAATGTGAAGTACGCGGCAACTAATACGACAGTAATTATATTCGGAAATATAACAGTTTCAGTCAGGCGTGTATAAAGATTAAAGATGGGAACTATTAATTAAGTGTGACGGTAATAAAACTGTGAAAATAAATTCTTTTATCGGTGTTACCTTTTAGTAACAACTCCTTTCCGTTTACGCGCCCTGCTCAAAGATATTTGCTCGATTGAGTAATAATAGCTAGTCGGAGGACAAATAGCCCAAAATTCAAAATAATAAAAAAATAACAGGTGGCCAGTAAATAAGATAACACGAACAGATTACTGCGACAGTGTGTGCGTGCGTGTGGACACCATAACTGAAAAACGAAAAATTGGATAAATACAAAACTTGGTAATGACGAAGAGCTTGAAAATGCCTTAACAGGTTGGCTTAGTTCACAGGCGGCAGAATTTTATGCAGATGGTATTTCAAGGGCTTTGAAAGGGTATGACAGGTGCTTGAATCTGTTTGGAGACTATGTAGAAAAACAGATAAAATCTGTAGTTTTCAGATGTACATAATAAATCTTTTGTATGTATACCGCCTTTATATTTATTTTAAAACGGAGGTTACTTTCTGGACAGCTCTCATAATTAAATTGGGTACATCATTTTTAATAAACCTGCATTTTATTTTCGTTTAAGTCATATTTCGCTATTCACTACCCTCAAATATATACATATACTTGTATGTATATAAAATATAAATGCGATAAAGCACTGGGGAAACTCGAAGTAGAAAATGTTGGTCTTGTCTGGCCTTTTCATATCCTTCCTCATTCTCAATGATATGCTTACCAGATTGGTTTAGCAATATACTCTTAAGAGCAATGAACTTAACGTTCATCATGAGATGCCTGAGTAGTCTATTTTGCAACTTCCTTGGCAGCCAGTCTATCTTTTGCTGTTTCTACAGGTCTTAGGTACTTCTCATATCATAGCCATACATTTCTAATGCTCTTATTATTATTATTATTATTATTATTATTATTATTATTAGTAGTAGTAGTAGTAGTAGTAGTAGTAGTATTATATTATTATTATATAGAATGTATTCAATGTAGTTTACGATTTCAGGTTTTCCTCTGCATTTTCTTATGTTTTTATTTCTTGATATGCATTTAAAACAGGCAGAATGTTAATTTTCATATTAGTATACTAGGCAAACGTAGCCGACTGGGCTTCATCTTCATTTACCTAACAAGGACCGAGGTGAATGGTTCAGCCGGTTGTTGCATTCCGGAGGTTCCGGTTCAAACTCTGTGGCCAAACAATCTGGCCGAAGGTTTTTTCTCGGTCGCTAGGGTGATTTGATCCGTGAATCTTCCTCTCATCCTTTCATCTCTACACTAAATTTTCTTCTCTTTCATTGGCTGTTCACCCATCCTGGAAATGCTATGATACAGAGTTTACTTGCTCCTTGACAGACTACTGACCCAAGGCATTGGCCTGTAAGTTCTTGGGGGAGGAGGGGTGTGAGCGAAGGGAAATCTGTTAAAGACGAAGAACCCAACCACAAATGCAGAGAAATATTCTCAATTTTATTTGAAGCATATATTCTATATTTTGCAACCAGACGTATGATATATAATATTATAAAGCGCACTGACCAGCTTGAATCTCTAAATGAAACTTTATTCAAACTAAATTAAATCGTGATAGAAAATTCTTAATGTTTTCCTAATACCAGATAAAAGCAAACGATAACAATGAGCTTTCATGACTCGACTTCCATCTATATGGAGTTTTTGTTTTTCTATTACGTACCTAGAAGATAGAATAACCATTGCATTTAATCCAAAACTTCTGCATATAATTTCACCTAAATTGGTATTTTGAGAGCACTATATCTATGAAAAGCATTTTTAGGGAAAGGTCTATTTGCATCGATGTGTATTTGCTTGTTTTTAAACAGCATAACTCAAAAGCCTAATGTAGAATAAATACCAATCTTGCTAAATAAGTTAAATATTGTAACAACAACTGTTGCAAATACACTGAGAGCAGAACACAACTGATCCATCGAATCAGAATTGAACTGCAGAGTTACAACTCACAAGTGAACTTAATACCCAGGCTCTTCGACTTCTTGACTGCTTTTATATAACAACTCCTTAATTAACTGCCACGGAAGAGCAGCCACTTATATAGGACCGGCATACAAAACACACTGTTCTAGAAGGAGAAACTACTAGAAACGGCTGCAGCGAAACTTCTAGGGCAATAAAAACTGCGGGGAAGCGGCACACAATGGGTTCGTTGCGCGCCTATGGTTCTGAAGGACGGTCGAGGACCCCACTAGGTGCCAGGTTGGGATGCGCTTACAGGTGGCCCGCAGGTAGCTCTGTGGGCGCGGTCCAGTATCTTTCAAAGACTACAACGGAGCTTTTCAAGAAAATCTCTGACACGAAGCTGCCGTTTTTGTGGAAAAGTCTCGAAATTGCTTACTTTTCCAAAAAGCGGATGTAACGATTTTGATTAAAATCCCATATATTTCAGATATGCATATGAAATGTACAAATTTGGAATAGCCTGTGAAGTCGGTTTCATTCGGAATGATCTTTGTAAACTCGTAAACAATAAAACTTTTTTGTAGCATCAGTCGTTTTCATTATAGCCTTTGTTTTTTTAGTTTGAATGCTTCAATACTTTGTCATGGTTTAAGTGCCGCTATCCTTCAGCTGTTTCTCGCGATATTGTGAAACGAATATAGTATTTAAAGATCAATATGGATACCTGTCTTTGGATATTTGACTATGGGAGCAGCGATAGCGCAATGGCTACGCTGAGGGTCCGGCGTTTGATTTCCAATTTGAAGTTGGCCCTATCCAGGTCTTCACCTCTAGCTCATGTGAAGTATTCCCAAGCCCCAACGTGGTTCGGAGTCCACGGTAAAAGCTGTAGGTCCTCTCATTCCACCGCTATCTTATCACTCTACCCTCGGAGGTAAAGGATTCCGCCCACCTCAGAAATCAATCCAGTGATCCTTGGTGGCCTGAGGTGATCCCCGAAGGTCATACGTTATATAGGGGGAGCGTTAGGGACAACGATGACGACGAGATATTTTATTAATGCTACTCCCTTTGTACCTATAGCGAAATGTGTATTGAGGCTATTTCTATTAAGTACTGTCGCAGTAACCGGCTCGTGTTATCTTATTTGCTGAACGCCTCTTATTGATTTATTATTTTAAATTTTGGGTTCTTTGTTCTCCGGCTAGCTATTATTACTCAGTCGAGCAAGTATCTCTGAGCAAGGCATGTAAACAGAAGGGAGTTTTTGTTAAAAGATAACACTGATAAAATAATTTGTTGCTACACCTTTATTGTCGTCACACTTAATTACTAATTCGCATATTTAATCTTTATACACGCCTGACTGAAACTGTTATATTTCCGAATGTAATTACTGTCGTATTAGTTGCCGCGTACTTCACATTTTGTAACTAACTTTACGACGTGTACATTGCGAGAGATTCTTCCAAACTGTATGACGTGCACCTCACGAGAGATTCCTTAGAACTGCGCGACACATGCTTGTGGCTCGAGAATATATACTCCTTCACCTCGAGTTGCCTAAACATTATAATAGAACTGCTATTGGTTACCAAATCGCGCCAACATTAGCGTCTGTTTTGTCAGCCAATCACTACTACTAACATATATGCTCTAGGGAAGATATTCCCTCCATTTCTAAAAAAAGGCACGCTACCCTAACGTCATTTGTTTGTCTCTTCTTAGTGATAAACAACTCACCCCCTCGGTTTATTGTTACCCACTTCTATTGCCAGTTTCAGTGAGGCCGTGTAAGCTTATTTCCTAACAATACTTATGGATAACAAACATCTAAAATCCTGTACATACAATAACATTAATTTACACTACAATCACTCTGGCATTCACAGCATGTTATGATATAAAATACTGCCTCAGTACTACTTGGATCAAAATGAAGTAGATTAAAAATAAACTTTCGTAAAAGCTGGTTCACAACCGTCCGAGAACGTTGACCAAAACAGAAACGAGAACGGGAATGCATATCGATGATCATATTGATCATAAAATGGAAGCCGATTTTGCGCATTGGTGTTTCATATGTTTTTAACTGACCATTGATATTCTTTCACCTACTTCCAATTCAGCCAACATTCAAATTATCTAAATATAGATCCATTAAGTTTCCGATTCCTCTAGTCGTACCAAACTTTCAATCCTTAAATTAATGGCATACATTAATGTTCTTTATTAATTTTTGTTAAATTATGTTTTTGCTATTCTTTGTAGCTTTTGCCATTGTTTCTGAGGTAATAGCCAGTTTTGAAATAAATACAAATTACAGATGACCCTTTCACTATAAGAACCAACTCCCAATGGATCTGCGGGTGTCAGGACCTGAGGTTGTATTTATTGTGCTAACGGTTTTACAATTTGATTGTCTACTGCACTTTGACCCTGGCCACTCATTCAGTAGACAATCCCTACCGTTTATTTAAATTTTATAATTTCCCGTCAACGCATTCTGTAGACAATCACTACAGTTTATTTACACTTTAAAGTTTCCCATCAACTCATTCTCTAGACAGTCACTACAGATTATTTACATTTTACAATTTCTCGTCAATAAATTATCTTGTTTTTTCAGTTTTTCATGTCCCATTTCCACTTGTTTTTCACTTTTAACTTATTGATTTCTTTACCATCACACATTCACCATAGTTCTCCATTGAAAGTAAGATGCGCTACCTCTTACTTTTCTCTTTCCACTGTCTAAAGCCATTTATTTTTTACTTTACACAAAAACTGTCCAATGCTTCTAGCGTCTGTGCACATCATTTCGATCATAAGCGTATTTCTATCCCCCTTCAACCACTTCTTATTAAAAAATTCTTTTCTCCAATTTTCTGTTCCTTGGTACTTAAATACTATGTGTTCAATGTCTTCATTACCACCACATATCGGACATTGGTACTGAGGAATACCCTGTCTTAACCCTCTTAGCCTCCATGCTCCGGTTCTTACCCATGCAATAGATTCTCTTTCTTCTTTATTTACTATGTCTATATATTTTCCCCTACCCCATATATTTTTCATTGACCTATAACAAACTAATGAGCTCTTCTCGGCAATCTCACTGAACATGATTTGTATTTCCATTATCTTCCAGTCTTTTCATCGCCTTTTTCCCCCAAAAAATCACGTTATTTTCTCTCCTTCTCTACATGTCTCCTAAACCATTTTTCTCCAAAATCTTCCGTAAATTACTTACCCATCCATCATTCATTAAACTATCCTCTTGGTATTCTATACATTGTCTTAACACACTACTTTTTCCTATATTTAAAGTTCTGAACCAAAATTCCAAAGCTCTTTCCATTATCTTCCCCTTAGTTGCCATTCTGCCCATCTCTAATTGTGCTACCTGTCTTACAATTGCCTTTGGTAACGCTAGTATTTTTCTACAAAACACCCTGTGCATCTCATCTATACTTTCCCATTCTCTATCTAATCCAAATATTTCTATACCACACATCATTTTTGCCTCCACAACCATCTCATAAACTTTTTCAAGCCATTTAACATTTATATTAGGTACTGTATATTTGCAGCCTCTCTGTGCTGCCATCGCCCCTTTACCTTTTGCCAGTGCAAACTTCTTTGGTTTCTCCCATTTATTACCTCCATTTTATTCCAGTTTCGTGTTTACAGCTTGCTACTAAGAGCACACTAGCGGATGTTTCATGTCACTGCCGCCTAGAATAAACTCTATAGTGAAGAGTCTAATATCCAAAAATGGATCTAATATACCTTTCCCGGGAACAAGAACGAGAGAGTTAAAACTTGGACAAGTTTTCTTTCCCGTGAACGCTCCCAGTTGGATATTAGGATGATCCAGAAAGTCCCAGACGTTTTTAAATAAACAATTAACAAACTGCAAATATCAACGTTTATTATCTACATTTGAACGGTACATTCTTAAGCTATTTTGTGCAAATCGCCATTCGAATTGAGGCATTTATCATACCGTGACACAAGTTTTTCAATACACTCTCTGTAGAAATCTGCCGCCTGCGACTTCAACCACTGGTTTACACCGGCATGCAGTTTAGCGTCAGTATCAAAGCATCAATTTGATGCACCAAACTCCTTGGAATTTGGGAAAAATGTTCCGAAAGTTCTGTAATCGTGAAACGACGATTTTCACGAATTTTGCATTGACAGTTTATCAGTCATAAGGCTAGGCCTACCAATTCGATCCTCGACGTGAACATTGGTACGGCCATTTTTAAAATCAATGCACCATTGGTTGACTCGGCTTTCACTCATTATTCCCTGTCCGTAAACATCACAAAGTTGACGAAAAATTTCAATTGGTTTGTTCTTTTTAGCCAACCGCACTTCACAAGTGGCGGGATTTTCTATTGCAGCGCACATTTTAATAACTCACAGAGAGCACAGTAAGGAAGGCACAGTCCTCACGCTACCACTTCTGGATACGTACTGAATGTAGGAACGTTCTGACACCAAGATGGCGCCTCATCGCCACGATAGGCCAAAACGTTTGGGACTTTCTGGACTGCCCTCGTATTTCAACTTTCTATTTCTTGTTCTGGTTATCGTTTTCGTTTGTTGTAAACCAGACTTAAGACCACTTTGCATACCTAATAATAAACTATAGAGGGTAGAGAGGGTCATGTGAATATTTCACATCAGATTTTTTAGAACAATTTTGTTTATGTAATTTGCATATGTAGATAATATGTTTAAGGTTGGTACTTGCCAGCCATTTCGATATGAACAACTAAGTATGAGGGGCATTCAAATGAAACTTGGTCAGTGCGTCTAACTTTGCATTGCACGTAAGGTGGCTCCAGTAACTGCGTGTATGGTGGCACCATCTATTGGTAGAGCGACTGCAGCATGCGCAACGTTTGACGTTGCATAGCGACTTTGTGGTTTCACGCCGAAGAGAAGGTGGTCACACAAGTTATCGTCCACTACTGAACATGAAGGCGAGTAAGCAGGAACAACGAGGAGTGATTCGATTTTTAGCGGCGGAGGGAGTTAGAAGCCGTGAAATGTATCGACGGATGAAGGCTGTGTACGGCGAGTACAGTCTGTGTCGTTCAAGTGTGATGGAATGGCGCAAAAGATTCCTTGAGGTGCGCGAGTTACTGGAAGGCGATGCTCGTCCTGGACAGGTTCATCATGTCATCACACCTGAAATGATTGCGGAAGTGAATGCTTTAGTCTTGGGCAACTGAGAATCACCGTGGACGAGATCCATCTATTACTCGGTATTGGTGTGGGCACCATTAACACCATAATGCATCAGCACTTGAAATTTCGAAAAGTTTTGCGCAGTGGATTCCCCACCAACTGACCGCCGAACAAATACTCGAATGACGCTGTGTTTGAGTCATCTGAAACGTTATCATGAGGAGGAATACGGCTTACTGTCGCATATTGTCACTGGTGACGAAACATGGTGTCACCATTTTGAACCCGAAAGCAAGCGTCAGAGCAAGCAGTGAAAACATGCGACTTCACCACCTCCAAAGCAATCAAAGGCCGTGCACACCAGTTCTGCTAAGGTGATGATGTCATTTTTCTGACCATAAGGGCCCATTGCTTGTCGAGTTCCTGGAACGGGGAACCACCATCAAAGCCCAGCGTTATCAAGCCACTTTACAGAACCTTAGACGAGCCATCAAGTCGAAACGCTCAGGCATGTTGTCCAATGGTGTTATTCTCCTGCATGATAATGCCCGCCCACACACTGCCAATGCGGTGAAGACGACATTGCAGCAGTTTCGATGGGAAACGCTGGAACAACCACCGTACAGTCCAGACTTTTCACCGTGTGACTTTCATGTTTCTGGACCTCTAAAACAAACTATTCGCGGACGATGAAGTGCGAATGGATCCAGGCCTGGACCCGATAGCAGCCTACTAGCTACTTTACACAAGTGACTGGGTTTCATTTGAATGACCCTTATATATAGCATAGTAATTTAGGTAATTATCATCGATCGTCCAAAAATAGTATGCAGTATACACGTGTTAAGTGTGTAACAGAATCTCGCCTTCGTCTCAAATTTTCAAACTTTTTCTCTATTCTCTTATGAGGCACTTGCTATTCCTATATTGCACTATAATATAACATGCATTCTGAAGGTTTGCAAACGTGCTTCTCAGTTATTTTAAGAAAAAGTCTTGGGGTTACATGGATAAAACACAAAATAGACACGAAAATCCTACATGTAAAGCTAATACACATAAAGGAAATGAAGTCCATGTTCTTTATTTTCTTTGTGTCAGCACACCAGGTGTAGAAGTAATTAAGAAATAAAAAGAAACGCCACTACCCCTGAGTGCTCTTTCATACTCTTTTCACTACTTCAAACATGACGGCTACAAATGAATTACCTTGTGCCTTTGGCAGTAATGCATGAGTCCACAATCTGCAACGTTTGTGAAGCGTCTAGTTTCCTCTTTTTAACGTACAGATTTGAGTAATAAGAGAGATGCTAAAATAGACAGTATTTTCTCTCTTCTTTCGCTGTCATTGCTCTTTCTCTTCTCTTTTTATTAGAGACAGCTTCACCCTTCGTGGTTAATAAGGACTTCTGTTTTCTCTTGATTTGCTGAAATGTTCTTTTTTCTCCTTAAGGACATTGGTGCTATTGTCTGGAGAAATTAAGTACCAGACCTTGGCTTCTGCATGGGGTAGAGGTCTCTCTTATATTCTTCTGAGGAATATGTACACTTTGACCTTTTGGTGATAGTTATATCGAGCCAGAAAATACTCCTTATAAGCAGTACGTCAGCTAGAAGCTTCGCCTTAACCAAGTACATCAGAAGTTTATAGCATCGCTTCAAACTATCAATACTAGAAGGATCGATATGAAAGCAACACCTCCTAACAGTAAAATCTGATGTGTTACACTCACATGACTTTCTCTTCTCTTGTACAAAATATTTTTACAAACGCTTATTCTCCGTACGCTTCATGTTAATCGATATGTTAATCTTATTGCTAATTTTCTTGTAGGTACAAGGGGAATATGGTAGTATTTAAGCGAGAGTCAAATCTTATAAGAACTGGTTGCTATGTGGCGTATTCCATTCTATTTGTATGTCCAGGACATAAAAAGAATGAATAACGAATTCCCATTTGAGAAAATAACAATATCACGAAAATGATTCACTTAACAAAAAAATGTATATGACATAAATTATGAATTTTAACGCGATCTACATTTTTTGTGTTGTAAAATTCTGTCTATCTCTTATGGTTTACCGGTTATGCAAAAGTCGTTCACAATGAAGAATACTTTTGGAGACATTCATAGAAAATTCGAGATATACATTTCTTTTATCATGAAAATATCTTAAACATATAATATTTTAATCAAAATCGTTAGAGCCATTTATGAGAACATTAACATTTTCGAAAAATATTCCATGTAAAGGGTAATCTGGGGTGGGGGATTTTCTTGGAAACCTTTGTGTCGCATCTCTGGAAGATACTGAACCTAAATACCAAGTTTGGTGTTTATCCAATTGTTCGTTTCTGAGTTATGCTGTTCACAGACACACACACACACGGACATGTTTTCAAAAATGCTTTTTTTGGATTAAGGTAGCCTCAAAATATATATTTCCGGTGAAATCTTGGTATCGAAATTTTGGGTGGAATACAATACTTCCTCTAATTACTATACGTGGTAGAGAAAGTAAAAAGGAATATGTAATTGATCCAACTGTCAGGTTTGGGACAAAAAGAACAGGCTGCCTCAAACACCAACCTGAAGAAGTAAACTTAGTGAAGAACAACATATACTATACCACAATAGAATTTGTCTTGGATAAATACAGACTTCAAGAAATACAGATAATAGTCTTGATGGTGGGTGTCCATGGGCACCAAGTTCTTCCTTATCTCTTTGAATATGTTCGGCCTGAGGAAGACAAAATAAAGTATATTGTAATCACCGCCCTTAGAGGACCAGTAACTTTCCTTTGTAATAGCTTATACACCAATTAATTTATTATATGTGGTTCTACGAAATTTCCTTCTATTGTTTTATTATTTTTATCTGTATTGTTATTTTTGTTTATTTTTGTCTTTGATAATTTTGACCTGTACTTTGCAATTCAGTTTAATTTGTTATCCATTTTGAGAGAGTATGCGGAGAGGAGCTGATATGCGCCAATTTGTCGGCACGAGATTTGTGGGGTTGGTCCCGGGTTCGATCTCAGGATCCTTCATGGATCTTGCATCTAGGTTGTGCTGCATAACACGACTTCTTAGATTTTTCCATCTATTTTCCGTCATCTTTTGTATCTTATTCCTAAAGCAGGTTCGCCACGCCCACGCATTTTTTTTGACCGCTGCATTTACTCTGTACTTAAAACTACCGCGCCTATCGCCGACACTTTTCTGTAAATTTTGATCCGAAACCACATCTTTTTTTAAACAACCTCCAAGGGATTATCCAGAAGAAGTGACTTTGAAACCCTCCTGCTTCTTTATTTCGAATTTTTCCTAACCCTCCATTTCGCTATCACGTGATTTCTACCTTCTTTCTTATTGCTTGTCCACTTTTAAGTTTCCACATGAAATCATGCCTACGGCTATCAGAGCCTTTGCTTCTATGCGCCTGTTTTACAGGCGTCATAACGGTACAAGAACAAAAGTGTCTTCTGCCCTTACTCGGCGGCTACAATAGGAGAAAACCTATCCCGTTTCCTGCCTGCTGCTTGCACTGGCACTTTGATCCATATTCACCTTTAGAAATAATATTCATTTCCCAGTCTTTAATATTCTTCCTAGTGTTACTAATATTTACTTTCACATTATTATGGCTGTCATTTTATATTTCTAGCTACGCAGTACGTAGTGTCTCAATTTATATGTTCATTGATTCTCGTATTTCATTTTTAAATTGTTCTAAAACTATGCTTTCTCCATAGTGGTAACTAGTATATACAAGAAGCTGTGCTTTAAACAACTAATAAAAAGTTACACATATTTTAAATAATCATTGGCAGTCTGAATAAAATTTTATACTTTCAGACTTTAATACCGTGGTCCATTGGCTTCTGTGTAACCTAAATAAATAAATAAATAAATAGGATGGAGAAAGAACTGAAGTTTTATACATCGTGGATTCCCCTCAGGGTTGCCAACTTTTAAATGTAGATACATAGTACCAGCCACTCAGAATTATAGATTTACGTTAAAAAAATTGGCAAGTGTAGATAATACTTTATTATATAACCACTTAAAATTAATTATACTTTTTAGAGACCTTAGCCTGGTCTTGTCAAGTTTTTAATGTAGAGTACACTGAAAAATTCAATACCACTGCAAGTATTTGAACACGTTTCTGCTGATTTCCATGCGGTTACTCTAACTATTGAGCTACTGTAACAACATGTCGGTGAGACATTGAATTCCCCAATTGACTGAAGTTTGGTTCCCAGACAGACCACCAAGGCATCTCACTAGAGATGACAATCTCAGTGGCGACCTGCAATCTCAAGTACTTTAGTGCTGGGTGTTTATAGGTTTCTTAAGGTTTTTACTTTATTATTATTATTATATAATGAATTGAAATTAATTATACTTTTTAGAGACCTTAGCCTGGTGTTGACAAGTTTTTAATATAGAGTCAACTGAGAAATCCTATGTCACAGCCGGAATTTGAACACGGTTCTCCCGCTTTCCGTGCGGTTGCTCTAACACTGAATTCTTCAGTTGAGTCTATATAAACAAATCTGATGTGTTACACTCACATGACTTTCTCTACTCATGTACAAACTATTTTTATAAACGCTTATTCTCCATATGCTTCATGTTAATCCAGATGTTAATCTTAATGCTAATTTTCTTGAGGGTGCAAGGGGATTATGGTAGTATTTAAGCAATAGTCAAATCTTTTAAGAGCTGGTTGCTATGTGGCGCATTCCATTCTCTTTGTATGTCCAGGACATAAAAAAATGAATGACGAATTCCCATTTGAGAAAAACTATAGGTACTGGCAAATCTAAAGGAATAACAAGCAATATCTCGATAATGGTTCACTTAACAAAATGTATATGACATAAATTGTGTATTTTAACGCGATCTACATTATATGTTAAGTAAAGTGTTGTCCATCTCTTAAGGTTTACCAGTTATGCAAAAATCTTTCACAATGAAGAATACTTTTGGAGACATTCCCAGAAAATTCGAATTATATACATTTCATTTGTCATGAAAAAATCTTAAATATATGATATTTTAATCAAAATCGTTAGAGCCATTTTTGAGAAAATTAAAATTTTCGAAAAATTTTCCATTTAAAGGGTAATCTGGGGTGGGAGAATTTTCTTGAAAACCTTCGTGTCGCATCTCTGGAAGATACTGAACCTAAATACTAAGTTGGGTGTTTATCCGACTGTTCGTTATGCTGTTCACAGACACACAGACGCACACAAGGACATGTTTCCAAAAATTCTTTTTTTTTGGATTCAGGGGGTCTCAAAACATATATTTCCGGTGAAATCTCTGTATCGAATTTTTAGGTGGAATACAATAGATAAGTTTAATACTAAAACAATATTTACGATAACATCGTTTATTTTTATAGTACATACAATATTGTCATGATACCCACTATATTTTTAGATAGTTCAAGCTTCATTTCACTCATCCCCGTGGGCATGACTAGAGTGATAGCTCAAATGTAGGAAAAACAAGAACAAGGGATAAATACATGGTACCTGGAAATCGCCCCGAAGTGCACTCGGAGTTTACATTTTATTCAGCTATATGTATTTAACAGAATCAGACATTACAATTTTATTGCTTTACATACTTGAAATGTGAGGCAGTATTTTTAACACTTAATGATTTCAGTCTAATTATATAACATATATAAATTCAATAACAGCCCACCTTAAAGCAATATGTGTATGTAATAATTTGTAAAATGTATGTAACAGTCATTGCATATGCTTATATTATTGTATACATGTTCAATAATGTCATGTGAATATATTAAGTAATTTAATAATGTAGGAGCTGTGAGGATAATAATTTAAAAGTTGTTAGCAATGAGGTAACCTTGAGGCAATAATAAATTTGAAAGTTTAAATGCTACTAGTCATTGTTGGAGCAAGAATAATGTAAATTTGGTGACAATTTATAAACTAGCCAATCAACAACCAGAAAAATCTTTAGATAAATGAAGGTGTTCTATTGGAGTAGGATTAGCCAATCAGAAACTGAAAAGGAGAAAATGTTACAAATTTAGAGTTCAGTTGCCTGCAGACAGCGTTACTAACCAGACGCAAAAAGTGTCCTCAAGAAATATAATATGTATTCGTGTGAGACGAAAAATAAGTTTACGTGTTAAAAAGTGTAATTAATTAATAAAAAGAATCTCATAGCTCTCTATATTAGTGAAGTGTTATTTAAATCGTGTCAAGCACTAATAAAAGGAGTGAAGTAAAATTATAATCTGTGTTAGCCTACATTTTTTCGCAACACAACCCTGTTAAGAGAAACATGTCTCTAACAACAATACTGATGCAGCCGAGGCAAACATAAGTATATAATATTTAAAGAAACAGTCAAATTACAAAGTTAATATTTTTTTTAAACTTGGGGTAAAGGCCACCTGAAGGTACACTTGGGGCGAAGGCTACAGGAAACCGGGTACATTACGTGCGGTTGCAAACAAACTTCAAGTTCGGCTTCCCAACAGTTGAACTATAATACAACAAAATATCTTCTTCAAATGATTGTATTACGTGCCGGAGAGTGTTTTAGTCACATATCACGTCAGCTACACAGCTAAATCTGCGTGCTAACGGAAGCGTGTTAGTTACACACCTTCTACCCTTACGGTTTTACCGCTTGACTTATTCAAATGAGCCGATAGAATTTGAATATATTAGCGGTTTCATGAGTACTTTCCCAGCATTTAAAACAACATTGTTTGTTACCTAACTTGTGCAGCGTTCAACCTCTTGTATCAATGCTACTGCAAGAGTGTGCTGCAATTAATCTGAAATAATACATCTGCCGCAATATCGATCTCTACAACCAGAGCGGTTTCTCGAACTACTCATCTCACTCTGGCATGCTGCAGCAGCATACACATTTGATGTCATAGAATTTAATATTTTCCCGCTGGCTTGGAAGTTTTCAGACCCACCGTATTCTTTCAAAAACTGGGATGACAGAATGAGCCCATTTACTGCATCTGGCGCCAGTCTGTTCCGAATTTTTTACATGAAGCGCTGTTTTTGCAACGAAATCACTGTCAATGTAAATTCCGCTAGTTTCTTCAAAAAATCATTTCTATCAGAGTCACACAAGTAGCTCTCCAGAAGATATCAGATTCATATACGTTCTTTATTTCCCAGGAATGTCAGTATTTGCGAGTTTTCTCCACTTATCATAAATTTTCTGTACAGTACTGTGTTCACTGGATTTAACAATTCTAGGCATACTGACAGCGAGAGAAAAAATCTGATGTGATACATTCACATAACTTTCTCCAACCTCTATTCTTTATCAGTGAATATACAAACTATTTTTATTAAAGCTTATTTTGTACCTCTGCATTTTAATCGAAATAAGCCTTAGCAGAAATAGCTGTTATTATACATTATGTTATAGATACAAAGAGAACAGCGATTGTAAAATGTTTAAGAACTGGAAATATTGTTTCCATCCAATCGCGAGAAAGAACTAAATGTTGAAACTACTTTAAAGAATGACCCCAAAAATGAATAACCCAAACCATTAATAACGGATATACTAGAAATGGCTAATACCACAACAAAAAACTTATTTGAAACAACTTTCTGAAGGAGATCTATATTTTTTTGTGAGTGCGTTTTTTGTCTATCGCTTAACGTCTACTACTTATACAAGATTATACAAAATTCCTTCCGAATGAAGAGGACTTCAAAGGATATTCCCAGAAAATTCAGGATATGCTTTTTTGTCATGTACGTATCTTTAATATATGATATTTTTTATCAAAATCGTTGTCATTTTTTTAGAAAATCATATATTTCGAATAATGTTCCATGTAAATGGTAGTTGTGGGTGGGGGGATTTTCTTGAAAATCTGCTTGTCGTATCTTTGGAAAATACTGAACTTAAATACCAAGTTTGGTACTTATCCAACTGTTAGTTTTTTTAGTTATGCTGTTCACAGACACAGTTACACATGCAGACCTTTTTCTAAGAATGCTTCCTTTTGGACCCAGGGGGCCTCAAGACATATGTTTGCTAAACTCTCGACACCATTTTTTCTGGGAAGGAACATGAAATCTCCATACTTAGTATACAGCGTGGAGAAGTAAAAAGAAAGGAAATTATGCGAGATATGTGGTGGATACGTTAGAGGGATGGAAGCAAACCATGAAGGCAGCAATTAGGTTTGACAGCATAATTAAATAATGCAACATCAACATGAGAGAAATTAAATTAAGTTGAGTTTTATTTATGGACGCTCTTTAACTGCTATGGTTCTTAGCGTCCCATTCTATATTGGGCGTGAAAGATCGGTAATTTTGCTCAGAGGACTCTTTATTAGGCTTGAGGTTCTTTTACGTGCCGTAAATCTACGACACGGGGCCACCGGCTTTACTTCCCTTCCGAAGGAAGCCATGCTAATGATTTTTACGCCCGAAAAAATCCATCCCCTCCGCCGGAATTGAACCCGCGACCTTGGGAACTAGAGGCTAGCACGGTACCACTAGTCCACGAAGGACGACAGCATCAGAGAGAAGACGGTGTTGTCAGATTTGTTTGATTTCGCTGTTGTGACAAACATCGCAGAGATATCACCGTATGTTTGACCAGTATCCCAGAATGCACTCGTAAATCGTACAACATTCAAACGACTGTATGTTCTCATAATTGTGGTACTAGTTGACAACCTGATTTCTGCACTTAGCAAATAGGTTTTCCCGCCAAAACTCAGTATTTATGTGCACCATTCCCTTCCACGAGTTCCAATATTGTTTAATGACTTCTACAGGACCTTCGTTTCAACGCGTGGCCGTATTACGGGGAATTGCTCCCTCTGTATTGCGCTATTCCTAAACGGTATTTCCTTCCTCTTCGCGTACCAGCTTATTAGTTGTGGCGAAGTCTGTGCTGTACGAGGTTGATAAATTATGAGACTACGTGATTCATTGCTATAACATGTTAGATTATATTAAATATTTAACAAGGATATAAACAGGAGCAGCATACCCCTATCAGCCATCACGAAACCTTAAGTATAGTGTACAGTTTCCTACCTGTTTCTTCTGATCATCACGTCTCTAAACTATAATAAACTTCAGGAGTCCATAAATTAGGTTTTGCTAGGTACAATCTCATTTGGATCAGTAGTTCCAAATTGATTGTATCTATTCACTTCCAGTGCTTCAAACTGGAATATTAATTGCGAGGCCATTTCCTCTTCTAAACTAAACATCCTGCCTATTGGGTCTTCTTAAGAGTTCCAGGTGTATTATAAAATTTCCATGACTATGATCAGATGCACCGTGAACCTCCTATGTGTGGATGTGTCCTTAAGATTCATTTACCCAAGACAAGTTCCGGTCCTATAAATGGTTCCGCGCTCCCATTTTAGGCTATTCTGTCTCCCATCTTCATTTCCAATTACCCCAGTGTGGCCAGGGACCCATGCACACCTCCTAAAAGATGGGCTAAAGTTTACCTTTATACTCCAAGGTGTACAGGACTTCTTTTTTATTTTCTCTACTACATATAGTCAGTAGGGCAAGTATTGTATTCCACCCAAATATTAGATACCGAGATTTCACCGGAAACACAGGTTTTGAAACCCCCCTGAAACAAAAAAATGCATTGTTGGAAACATGCCCATGTGTGTGTGTGTCTATGTGTCTGAATGTGTGTCTGTGAACAGCATAACTCAGAAACGAACAGTCGAATAAACACCAAACTTGGTATTTAGGTTCAGTATCTTCCAGAGATGCGATTGAAGGTTTTCAAGAAAATCCCCTACCTCAGATTACACTTTACATGGAACATTTTTCGAAAATTTTAATTTTCTAAAAAATGGCTTTAACGATTTTGATTAAAATATCATGTTTAAGATATTTTCATGACAAATGAAATGTATATCTCGAATTTTCTGGGAATGTCTCCAAAAGTATTCTTCATTGTGAACGACTTTTGCATAACCGGTAAACCATAAGAGATAGAAAAAGTTTTCTTACACAAAAAATGTAGCTCGCGTTAAAATACACAATTTATGTCATATACATTTTTTCTGTCGAGTGAACCATTTTCGAGATATTGCTTGTTATTCCCTTAAATTTTGTAATACTTAATACTTTTCCTCAAATGGGAATTTGTTATTCATTTTTTTTTGTACTCCTAATGCAAAGTGAATGGAATACTACACGTAGCAACCAGCTCTTAAAATATTTGACTATCGCCTACCATATTCCCCTTGCATCTAAAAGAAAATTGCCAATAAGATTAACATCTCGATTAACATGAAGCATATGGGGAATAAGCGTTTGTAAAAATATATTGTACAAGAGTGGAGAAAGTGATGTGAGTGTAACACATCATATTTTTTTGCGAAGTAATGCACAATTCACAGTATAAAATAGTAGATGCAACACCATTTTAAAAAGTATTTAAAAATATAATAATTGTTGTGTTTACAACGATAAAATATATCAAATTATACAGAAAATTTCAACTTATAAGACTGTCATTTTAAGAAGAGATGGTTACATACATAATACAAAAATTAAATTTAGAATGTAATTTTCTAAAAGATATTTGTATTGCATTATGGTTTCTAACCATCAAATACCAGCACATAACTTCATGGGAAACCATATTTTATGAATTTTAATTTCAAGCAATTTGTTTAAAATAATACCATTCAGAATTTAAAAAAAGCTTAAATACTGCTAATATAGCTGTATTCTTCATGACAGTTGCATTGAAATAGTATTTATCCAAACATATCTTTAGCTACCTAAGTTAGAGAGTTTTTGAGTAACCTGTACTCAAATCTATATAAAATGAAACAAATTAATAAAAACCTCCAAGTTAATTTTTGTGAAAACTAATTTAATTAGAAAATCAGAAATACATATCCCCTTAGGAAACTAGCCTACTTAGATCGTGCAATGTAGCAAAAATTGCTTTTCTTGTCTAATTCGCTGTATTTGCTTATATTTACAGATTATCACCAGGAAGCGCTCTACGTCACATCCTTACAATGAATCACAATGACCTTGTGTGCCTTCCTTGGATTACAGTTTTTACCCCCAGAACAGGTAGGTGTTAAATTTGTCAGATTGACCAGCTGCAGTCTATTTGAAGCAAAGCATGTTTGAGGCATTTACCCGCATCTGAAAATGGTTTTATATGAGTAACCAACTTCTTACTAAGTCCAGCAATTCTTAAAAATGCAACGTAAAGATTTTGACAAAATTCCTGTGGCCCAAACTAAATTTACTCGGTATTATTTAGGTTACTTTTAGCTTTTATTAAAAGCGGCTCTAAGGATTTCTTTTAAATCTCTTTTCAAACGCTGAGATGATGAAGAAAGTTTTTATCCGGTATTTTGTGTAAATAAGCTGTAAAATCACAATTCTAAATGAATATTTTATAACTTTGTATTCTTATGAAACTTTGGAAAACACATATTGCATGGCTAATTTAAAGTACTGAAATAAGCAACTCTGCAATTCCTTTTTTCGTATCACTAGCCGTTTTTTATACATTCCATGTTGTATGTCTATATTTTCTAAGTGTAAGTTCGTTATTTGAAGAAACATGTTTTAAAGTTTACGATTCTTATTATATTCTATACTATGGATCATATTCTACCCAACAATTTGATATTTAGTTGCCACCAGAAATACATCTTTTGAGATCCGCTGAACTCAAACAGAACCTTTTTGTTTTACATTTGTATGTGTGAACAGCATAACTCAAAAATGAAAAGGCGGATAAATATCAAATCTATCAGTTAAGTTCAGCACCTTTAAAAAGGTACGAGACGAAAGTTTTCAAGTAAATCCCCGCATCCAAAATACCCCTTATTTGTACATTCTTCCCCTTTTATTGTTTTAAATTGCTCTGACAATGCTTTCTATGACATCGTATGCTTGATATATTCAAATAAGAAATAAAATGAATGTTTTGAAATTCTCTTTGATAGTAAACGAGGTCCTCTTTACTGTAAATTAATTCTGGTATATGTAATAAAAATGAGTGGCTTACTCAATGAAAAAGGTAGATATTGTTAAAAAAAACAATTTATTTGGATATTTTTTCTGTAATATTAAACATTTTTGAACATTTGTAAGCATTGATTTCAATTTTGCTGTACTTTATACTTTTGTAAAGTGTTTGCTCACTATTCTCTTGTTTTTGGCGATATAATGCAAAGAGTATTGAATTTAAAATCCAAAATACAGCGACCCGCTTAATGTGACGTAAGGTCACTTTGCCTATACCAAATGAGACGAGAACAGTGACGTAGCTCAGGTTTTCAGATGGTAAAGCAATGCTTGGCAGAGGTGTGGGTCAAGAAGGAGCAGTGATGAAGGGTGCAAGTTATTGACATGCAACTATGGTTCCAAATTTAGCTTAATTGCCTACAATATTTCTATAAACTATAATAAATATTCCAGTAAGGTTTAATTAGCGAAAGTTCTACTCTACTTTGAGACAGTATTTTTAATACTTAAATAATTTCAGTCTAATTATACAATATGTAAATTCAATAACAGCCCGCCTTGAAGTAATATTTGTATGTAATAATTTGTAAAATGTATGTAACAGTCATTGCATATGCTTATATTATTGTATCCATGTGTAATAATGTTATGTGAATATATTACGTGATTTAATAATGTATAAGCTATGAGAATAATAAGTTAAACGTTGCTAAAATGAGGTAACAATGAGGTAACCTTGAGGTAATAAGTAAGGTAGTTTAACAGTACTACTTGTGATTCTTGTGATAATGTAATTTTAGTGACAGTTTAAAAATAGCCAATCAACAACCAGAAAGAGCTTTAGTTAAATGAAGGTATTCTATTGGAGTAGAATTAGCCAATCAGAGACTTTAAATACAGAAATTTACAAGTTTAGACGGTTGAAATCAATTCAGTTGCCTGCAGACAGTGCTCATAACTGATGGGTTGGTTGTGTGTCCTCGAGAGATTTAATATGTATTCGTGTGAAACGATAAATAAGTTTACGTGTTAAAAAAGTGTAATTAATTAATAAAAAGAATCTCACAGCTCTCTATATCACTGAATTGTTATTTAAATCGTATCAAGTATTAATAAAAGGAGTTAAATAAAATTATAATCTGTGTAAGCCTACATTCATGTCGCATCAAAACCCTGCTAAGACATTCATGTCTCTAAAAATAAATACTGACGCAGCCGAGGCAAACTTAAATATAATATTTAAAGAAACAGTAAAAATACATTTGAGGCGAAGGCTACCGGAAATTGTTTACTATACATGCGGTTACAAGTACTACAAGTTCGGCCCCCAACAGTTGAAATATAATATATCTTCTTCAAACTGACTTTCCATACGTGAAGCTAATAAATAACCTACTTGGCGCCAAAACGTGGGGCAAACATCAATAACAACGTAAAAATAACAATACAATAAAACAAACTACTACAACATTCCTAAAAACACCTCTACCAATGATAAAGCTGCAAGGGACAAGTTTAACTAGAGTGCGATTCTATGTTCCGGGGTATTGGCAGTGCTGAAAATTAGGTTAAAGATTAAAAAATAAGTGTCGCACTTTCCTGTTAGCACGTGTCTAGCCCAGCCGTTAAAAGTTTAAATACTCGAGGACTATGCTGATTAGTGCTTTGGGTAGCACTGACGTAAGCGGGAGTCAGCATAATTTCCATAATCCGTTCAGGTGTTATCACTCCTAAAACAATATAATCATAATAGATTATTATCAAAGATATCATATGACCATAAACCCTGCTTACAGAAGCATCCAGAAAATTTTTAGTAGGCATCCTGAAGCCAATTTCATGGATTTACTTAAAAAAACTTTGTTCTGAATAACTCGAGCTTTATAAAATAAGTTTTATCACATTCTTGTAAAATAAAACTATAACCTTCACACTATTTCTGAAAATGTTTATCTCAATTAACATAGAATAGACAGAGAAATAACTTCCTGTAAGGAGAGTTTGTAGAAGACAGAGAAAACCCGCTATTGTGGTACAGAAAGTCACGTGAGTGTAACAGTTTTTTTCTCTGCTGCTGCTATGAGCCTTCCTGGATAATGATCCATCATAAAAAGAAAGTTCTATATAAAACATACCCTCGAACTAATATGTCATTCATGTTACAAATTATTATGTAGAAATTGTCGTAAATAGAGTACACAAAACGAGTTGTTTGAACCATCTCATGAAGGATTATTGGAAAAAGTGTACTTCACACCGCTGTATTGGATGCAAAAACCAATCGATATAGGCCTTCCTTTTTTATTTGGTTCAATTACCATGGTTAGACTGGAGAGCAGCTATAAACGGATTTGCTGACCGAAGCTCCGAATTAAAAATAATGACATCTGCCGCGGATCTCCGGGCCCACTCCAATTAAAAACTGTTTATTGGACACTTGTTCGAGCCGCATCGCAAGTCTGTTGAGAAGTGAATTACTTGCCTCTAATGAAACAGACTGGCTGTTTCCGTGCTACATACCTCGTTAATTATCTCACACTGTACCACAGCATACTATCTTCTAACAAAGCTTAAATGTATCTTCTCTTAACATTAGAACAAGTTAGGACGTGAAGTAATCATTATAAGCACAATACGCATGTTTAAATAGAGAATAATTTTTCATTTAATTCATAAGCTATATATATTACTTTCTCTACTACGTATAGTAAGTAGAGGAAGTATTGCATTCCCGCCAAAAATTCGATATCGAGGTTAATTCGGAAACACGTGTTTTGAAGCCTACTGAATAAAAGAAACATCTTTAGAAAAAGGTACGTGTATGTGTGGACGTGTGTCTGTGAACAGCATAACTAAAAAGCGACACGTTGGATAAATACCAAACTTGGTATTTAGGTGCAGCATCTTTCAAAAATGTGGCACAAGGATTTTCAAGAAAGTCCCCCTACCCAAGACTACCCTATACATGGAGCATTTTTTGAAAATTTTGATTGTCTCAAAAATGGCTCTAACGATTTTGATTAAAATCTCATATATTTAATATGTTTTTATAAATGTATATCTTGAATTTATTGGGAATATCCCTAAAAGTGCTCTTCATTTTGAATACTTTTTGCATAACTGGTTAACCGGAAGAAATAGACAAAATTTTACTACAACAATTTAGATCTCATTAAAACACAAAATTTATGTCATATACATTTTTTTGTGGAAGAAACATTTCCAAAATATTACTTGTTATTTGTTTGAACTTAGCAATAACTATACTTTTTCTCAAACAGGAATTTGTTATTCGCTTTTTTATGCTCTGGACATGCAAAGAGGATGGAACGTTTCACATAGCAACCAGTTCTTAAAAAGATTTGACTATTATTTACAGCCTACTTTATTCCCCTTGCACCTACAGGAAAATTAGCAATAACATTTCTGCAAATGTTTATCTCGATTAATATGAATTATATGGAGACTAAACGCTTGTAAGAATACTTTGTGCAAGAGTAGAGAAAGTCATGTAAGCGCAGCACATCTAATTTTTTTTTAATATTTCTGGTTTACAATAAAATTATTACAAATACGTTTTGAAATATATTACTTAGGTGATAAATGAAATAATAGTTGATTTCAGAATAATAGCATTGTTTTAAGTTCATTCTTTAAGTTTTGTTTTATGTAATTTAGTATATATTTCTATTTTATATTAATATGTTACATGTAACATTCATTTACATGCTAATGTTAAACGTTCAAGGTCAATGTCATACAAATTAATGTTAAAAATCAAACATTGACAACCGGTTAGAAAAGGACAGCTATAGTTGCATGTATGTGCCTGGTATAAACTACCGTATACTTCACGATACAGGCTCACGAACTGTGTAAATTAATTGAGGACATTCGAGAAAGTCGATGAATCAATCCGTATATTATCTAAGAAGGGGAGAACAAAATAGCATTACTTAGCAGAATGGTCTCTGGCCCACATTCGGGAGGTTCCGGGTTTAAAGATCAATCTCACTGGGATTTTTTTCGTGATTTCTTACAGTCGCGAAGGAAAAACTGGCTGGGATATTTAATATCACGACCAAAGTTTCACCTTAAGTCTAAAACAATGGTACAAAATGAAAATAAATGGTAATAGCGAATGCTCTGCCATCTATCTACAGATAACGAAAGAACGCAGACTAGACGGCATCCAAAGCCATTTGCCGTGCCGTGTAGAATGAGAGAAACACTTACCTAAGAGTAAGGACTCTGCGGACAGGTCACGAAGCAAGATGGTATGGTAAAGGGATGACACCTAGAAGGCTAACTGTCCACCACACACCTATCAACAGTATCTCCTAACAGATCCGTCGCGATATGACCACGTAGTTAAAGCGACGTAAAATAAACAGAGAGAGAGAGGAAGAAAGATCATCCTTAAATGCAACGGATTCAGGTAAATAGCAGTTGTTTAAAGCAGGAGTTTGCGGCAGTAGCTCCTCCATTCGATGTTTTTCTGGTCCGTAATGCCCGTACCTCGCGGCTTACCTTTCTGCAGCCTCCGCGTCGACTCCAGATGTTCCAAGTGGGCTGGTTCTCTTCATTTCTATCCTTGGCTAGCTGAAGTAAATACTGAAATATGTAATAGCATGGACTTTTCCTCGGTAAAGGAAACGTAGATCTCAGGTGTGGTAACGGAGAGAAAATAGACGTGCTTTAGTTACAAAAATACGACACCACAGTTTTCTTTATTTCGTCATTTCTGTCAGTTCACAACACTGAAATTGTCGCCATTAAAACACTGCACACTGCTGTTGTAACACGGCGCTGATATGACGCGAAGTTTATATACTTAATAAATCTCCTTACGCGTAGCGATTCTTATGTGTGTAGCGAAACCTGTCTTAATTCACTAACTTTTGGCGCGACCTCTCTTAAATATCCGGCAGCATCCTTCCCTGCCTATAGTTTCGAAGTAACTCCCCGATCTTTGGTCTTAGCAGATCTTTTTACGGTCGCGGGCTTCTTAGGCTATTTAATTTCCTATTGGTGCATTTACCGCCACCCAACGCGTCTCACTATTGCATATCGATTTACTGAGATCTCATGGTCCTATTCCACCCCCTCTTGCTCAATTTTAACATAAATCGCGGCTTTCCCTAATCTTACCGTTAAGCTTGTTGTCTCACTCACTCCGGTCACAGCGAATTACCGTACAAAAGGACAATAGCTCTACACCCTCGCTGTACGAACAATACTTTTGCTACCAGAGAGACATCGTAAAACTCACTTGTTGCCTTCGGAGACACTTTTCCTGCAGCTGAGATATTTCATCGTGGACAGTATTTTAACATAGCGCTTAAATTATTTACATTAAACAATTTATCACTCCTCTAATATTAGTAACCTAAATACAAACATATCATTAAATCACACTTCTTA
The DNA here is from genome assembly GCA_030765065.1 of Deroplatys truncata. Lineage (NCBI taxonomy): Eukaryota > Metazoa > Arthropoda > Insecta > Mantodea > Mantidae > Deroplatys > Deroplatys truncata. The sequence continues at coordinate 167,011,256 of CM060980.1, forward strand.
AGCTACACAGGCAGTAAAAAGAACAATAGTTGTACATAGCATAATTTAATTTCACTAAGAAGTAATTACTCCAATCATTAATATTTACATAGCTCGGCCTAGAGTTGCCGTTTCAAGTTGCAAAACCTTTTCTAGCGAGAGCCACATTAACTGTCAGAGAAGAAATCGCGGACGAAGTCACATATGTATGTTTAAGACGACAACATAAACCACAAAAGGAGATATAAAGATCACATTGGATCTCAACCACAACATTTTATTGAACTAAAATCTACATTTACATAATAATAACCGAGGTAATTAAATACTTAACAAATGATCAGTCTTTCATTCATCGTCTCATGACAATAAATACACACAAACACACCTATTACATGAAGTACTTTACGTTAATAGCACCTCATTTTAATGAGAAGAATAAAGAAAACCTACTGCAGACATTTTTACTTTCTCTACTACGTGTAATAAGTAGGGAAAGTATTGCATTCCACCCAAATATTTTATATCGATATTTTTTAGAAAAAGGTCCGTGGGTATATGTGTATGTGTGTCTGTGTACAGCATAATTCAAAAACGAAAAGTTGGATAAACATCAAACTTGGTATTTTTTGTTCAGTATATTTCAAAGATGCGACACGAAGATTTTCAAGCAAATCGTTCCACCACAAACTACCCTTACATGGAAGAATTTTGGAAAATTTTGATTTTCTCAAAAATAGCTCTAACGATTTTCATTAAAATGTGACAAATAAAATGTATATCTTGACTTTTCTGGAATGTCTCCAAAAGTCCTCTTTATTCTGAATGGCTTTTGCATAACTGTAAACGTAAGAGATAGACAAAAGGTTTCTACACCGAAAATGTAGATCACAATTTATGTCATATACATTTTTTGTGAAGCGAAGCATTTCTGAGATATTGTTATTTGTTTGAATTTTCCAATACTTAATACTTTTTCTCAAATGGGAATTCGTTATTCGCTTTCTTTTTAATGCCCTTAGCATGCAAAAAGAATGGTATGCTCCACATAGCAACCAGCTCTTAAAACCTTTGACTGTCGCTTAAAGCCTACCGTATTCCCCTTGCACCTACAAGAAAATTAGCAATAAGATAATATCTGAAAATGTTTATCTCGATTAACATAAAGTGGACGTAGAATAAGCGTTTCTAAAAATAGCTTGTAGAAAAGTAGGGAAAGTCATGTGAGTGCAACACATCAGATTTTTGGGTTTGATTTTGTTCCGCCTAATCATCAAAATGGACTCTAAATATTCATCAGTCACAGCAGACCTAGATTTTGGTTTTACATATTTAATTTCCTTACAATACCTATTCATAAATATACTGTAGCACCCTGGGGTGATTAGCTCCAAGGCATGCTTACAACCAGGAGAGCGGTAACGTCAAACGGTAGAGTTGGCGGTCCCGGATGTAGCAGGATTTGCAGGATTGTTGGCAGGTTGGGTAGGAAGCATCGAATAATGTCCCGAGGTGGTATAAAAATAGTGGTAGTGGTAGTGGTAGTATTTATTAAGTACTTAGTATTACACTAAATGCATAACACAATCGCATGAGTCATAGGAAGACCGTACATGCTCTCTAGAAAAATACCTGGTCTGTAAACGTGACTTTCAGATTTGACCAGAAAACAACTATTTTATAATCACCACATTATATACATATAAAATGAAAAATATTCTGAATCACACACACACACACACACTCACGCACACAAGTGCTCAAGCACCACATATATTTAAAGAAAATGTACACAAACACCTTATCTCTTAGTAAACGTACTTTCGTTAAGTATGTGCCCAAGCTTGGCCAGTTTTGGCTGTTTAGAATCAAGTTCCAGCATGCTGTCCGTCTGTTGGAAGCCAAAAATACTTTCGGTAATAATTTTTACTTTCTCTACTACTAATAGTAAGTAGGGAAGTATTGTATTCCACCCAAATATTCCATACCGAGATTTCGCCGGAAATACATGTTTTGAGATCCCTGAATACAAAAAAAGCATTTTTGGAAACATGTCCATGTGTGTGTCTGTGTGTGTGTGTCTGTGAACAGCATAACTCAGAAACGAACAGGCGGATAAACACTAAATTTGGTATTTCGGTCCAGTATCTTTCAGAGATGCGACTCTAAGGTTTTCAATAAAAAAACCCACCCCAGATTACGCTTTACATGCAACATTTTTCGAAAAGTTCAATTGTCTCAAAAATGGCTCTAACGATTTTGATTAAAATATCATATGTCTAGGATATTTTCATGACAAATAAAATGTATATCTTGAAATTTCTGGGAATGTCTCCAAAAGTATTCTTCATTGTGAACGACTTTTGCATAACTGGTAATCCATAAGAGATAACAAAATTTTATAAAACAAGAAATGTATTTCGCGTTAAAATACACTGTTTATGTTACATCAATTTTTTTTGTTGAGTGAACCATTTTCGAGATGGTGCTTGTTATTCTCTTAAATTTTTCAATACTTATTTTCTCAAATGGGAATTCGTTATTCATTTTATTGTCTTTGATATGCAAAAGTATTAATCTGTGGCAAAGAGAATGGTGCTGCACCTAGCAACCAGCTATTAAGAGATATGTCTATGCTTAAAGGCTACTGTATTTCTATATTGCCCTTGCAAATACAAAACAAGGGGAACATTTGTAGGCCTTAAGCGATAGTCAAATATTTTTAGAACTGGTCGCTATGTGTAAAATGTAATTCTCTTTGCATGTGTAAAGATCGTTTCTGCAAATGTTTATCTGGATTAATATGAAATAGATGGAGAATAAGATTTTGTAAAACAGTTTGTACAAGAGTAGAGAAAGTCATGTGAGTGTAACACATAAGATTTTTTCCTAACACCCTCCGTCTGCACGCATGCTGCCAAAATATGCGTTCAGTCTTCTTGCTCCCCGCATAATGGGCAAATCCTTCTGTCATCAGAATCAACAATTTGCGAGTTTTCCACCCTTCCAACCTAAGCCATGCTATTCCTGTCTTCTGTTTTATACCCAATTCCAAAATATATGTTTGCTTAGCCCATCTTCATTTTTATTTCATTCTGTAGCTCCAATGTTGATCTTTAAGTATCAACTATGTTCGTACACAATTTACATGGTTAGCGAAGCAGGGTAGTTAGGCAGACATACTGATAGATCGTAGAGCAGGAGCTTATCATTAGTGCATTTTACCTGTGGGTTACTGAAGTCTTGAGGTTCACACGATTTAAAGTTTAACTTAATTATGGTGAGGGGCGACGCACCCCTGTTGGCCAGGGTTTCACCGTACGAGTATATCGACCAGAAAGGAGTAAGCCATCAGTGAGCAATCAGTGAGAGATCAGAGTGACCTAATTCCGTGGCCGTTAAATACTCTTTGGTCTGCTGACAGGGCAGCCCCGTGTCCCACAGAATCGTGTCTCCATCGTTTCACCATATTAGTGAATATTGGCAATCCTGTCGGAGCTTTTGATTCCCTAGCGAATCTCCTCTATCTCGCTACAATATGTTGATGCAGATACTGGTATTACACCTCGTGCAAAGCACTTTAAATGAGGAAATGTGTGATTAAGCAGACAATTGTAAAAATAAACCAAATTAAGCTGGTTATATTTGTTCATCAGTAGCGCGTTATATCGTATATCAATGAAAAACCTGAGCAATAGTTTCGTTTAATCGTTCGAAATTCGTGAATATACCGAGCGTGATGGCTGAGACGGTAACTTCTGTGGCCCGCATTCGGGAGGTCCTGGTTCAAATCCCGTGGGCCGATCAATCTGATTGAGATTTTTTCGTGGTTTCCCTCAGCCACCAAGATAAATACCGGATTGGATATTTAATATCACGACCCAAAGTTCCATCTTAAGTCTAAAACAATACTAAAAATGAAAAATAGGTGTAATAGCGAATGCTGTGCCACTTATCAACATACAATAAAAGCTGGTAGACTGAACGGCACCCTAATGCCATCTGCTCGGCACGAAGCAGAAGATACGGTTACTATGCGCTAAGGTCTCTGTGGACACCGCGAAGCGGGTTGTTACAGGGATGAGACCTAGAAGGTTAATTGTCCGCTTTTCTGTGTAAAGGTGGCGGTTAGACTGGACGGCGCCCTAATGCAATCTACACGGCACGAAGCACAAGATCCAGTTGTTATACATAGGTTCTCTGTGGACACGACGAAGCGGGTGGTTATGAGATCTAGAAAGCTAACTATCCGCCACATCTTGATCTAAGAGTTATCTACTAACATCCACAATATGGTCGCAATATGACCATGCAATTATAGCGACATAAAATAAATAGATAAATAAAAAAAGTTAATCTAATACAGGTGTAGTACTTATTTTTATTTTTTAAGTTTGTAGGCTGACCAAATAAAAGCAAATCACGGGCCGAGTTCGGCCTCTAAGTCTTAATTTGGCAAACCATAGTTTAAAGCATCGAAAAAGCAGACATCTTATTGATTTAGTATATTGTGTTACTTGTGTTCACGTCGTAGGTAGCAGACCGTAGTGTAATAGTAAGCTTCTGAAATGTAAAATAATTTAATTTTATAAATAATATTTGTGATGTTTATACGCATTATATTAAATTCACACTAAGTTTAATATAGCTCTGCATTACAAACAAGGTCGTCATAAAAAGGATTTTTGACAGATATGATAAATGTTCATAAGTATATAAAAAATATGCGCTATGTAAAACAACACTGTCACTTTCAGATACCACGCCCAACAGTTAAGAAGGGATTATCAAATCAAATTACAACAAATCATTTTATATGTTTTTAGTAATTTAGAATAATTCTTCATCGCATGCATCTTTCATTTTGCGCTGTGAATTCTACACACACACACACACGCACACGCACACACACACACACACACAAAACTATTCTGATGTGTTACATTCATTTACTTTCTCTGCCCCCTCTCGTTTATTGGTGGGTATACAAATTACTGTTGCGAAAGCATATTTTGCTACCTATTTCACTTTAATCGAAATAAACCTTTTCAGAAAAGGCTAAATTACACATTTTGTTATAGATATAAAGAGAACACTGATAGACAAATACTTAAGAACAGGATGCTAAATGCTTTCTTTAAAATTCTCTACTATAATGCAATCTCGAAAAACATATGAATGTCAACAGGTCTTTAAAATAATCACAAAGTATTGCCCAATGTGAACTATCAATGGCGGATATCACGGAATTAGTAGTGATACAAAAACATTTATTAAGAAATTGTGCGATTGAAAGAGATTTACATTTTTTGTGTAATACGTTTTCGTCTAACGTTCAAAGCTTACTGACTATATAGGATTTTATAAAGTTCCTTCCGAATGGACAGAACTTCATAGGCTTTTCTCAGAAAATTCAAGATATGCATTTTATTTGCCATGTAAATATCTTTAATACATGGTGTATCAATCAAAACCGTTAGTACTTTTTCAGGAAATCTAAATTTTTAAAAATTTTCCTCGTAAAGGGACGTTTAGAGTTGGGGAATTTCCTTAAAAATGTACATATATTATCTTTGAAAGATACTGAACTTAAATACGAAGCTTGGTATTTATTCCACTTTTCGTTTTTGACTTGTGCTTTTTCATAAACACTAAACTTATTTTTTCTAAAAATGCTTTTAATGCTCAAAAGCAAGTATCTTCAGTGAAAACTCGATATCGAAATTTTGGATGGAATGCAATGCCTTCTTTACCTACTATGTACGTCTACATAGTTTGGAGTAGAGAGAAAGCTTTAGTCCTTCTATTAGGAAAACTTTTTCTCCACAAATATCTAATCTGTTAAGTATGGCAGCTTCTGTGAGTTTAAGTCATGTAGTTTCTTTCTTTGCAGATAAATGCGATTTGTTTTCTCCGTTTTTGCATTTCTCGCGATTTAATTTATTTTGTATGCCACCTATTTTCTCAGAAACGTTTAGGAATTTAAATTAAACTTTAGAAGGATTAGAACAACTTCTAAGTTATGGATCTATTTGGTGTTAATAAGATGGTTAATTAAAAAAAAGTTGTCCATATACTTAATCAAAAATTGGTAGCATTAAGGAAATAATCCTATATTCATTAATAAATGCACTAGGCTCAGGCTAGAATACCTGCCTGCATTGCAGAGCTCCCAGTTTCGATTCCCGGCTGGGATGGGAATTTTTCTCTAGCCAGAAGCATTCCCTATCCCCCCCTCAGAGTTTGGAGAGTGAATGAGAGTGGACTGTGTGTGATCTTATGCATAAAATTCAAAGAAAACCGAGTAATCCAATAATAACGGTACACAAATTAACGCTATTGCCGATAGGCAGTATGTTCCAAAGGAAAAAGTTCGCGTCGCTGATATGATCATTGCAGTTAAAGGTGGAGTATAAATGGAATAATAAAATGGTAAGATTACTGCATATATATATATATATATATATATATATAATGTGGAACATTTAAGTTGAGACTATACATTTTGTATATTGTTTCCCATTAGAAAATTGTTTATAAAAATCTATTTATTTTGTAACGAGGAATAAGGAAACAAAATAAAGAATGTTGGATCCAAATCCATGGATGTCCAACAATTCATTCCGCTCTTCGTACATAGTTGTTTAGTTTTTTATGAGGAGGTAGAAAACATCATAAAAAGGATAGGTTCCCATTTAAAGATATTAAATTGACTCTAAAATCACCTTTACAACGTCCTCCAAATAAAACATGATTACTGACATTTACTTTCACCCAGAATATAAAGACATTTCTTTCTACAACCCTTAGTTTTGGAGATACTGTACAGTCTCAGTTTAAATGCCCGCTATGTGTGTGTATGTATTTGTTGGTGTGTTTATAATATATATCCTATAAGCATTCAGTTTTATACCCAAATAGTTTCTCAGATAAAGCGTCATAAAGTTAGCAAAATTGTTATTAGCGGGGTAGAGATTTTAATCACCCCCGGGGGAAGAAATGATGAAGACTATAACGGGTGTTGTAGCGCTTCTCACGTCTACATGTGCTACTTCACCTGGGTGATGAATTCGAGATGGAAGTTCTCTCCTTGGCTGTCAGTCGGTACAGCCTTAAATGAATGCTATTCCTAGCTACTAGTTTTGTTTAATCCCAGAAGGCAGATTAATACGATGAGCTTCTCTAACGATTGGCTTTTTATTCCAATTAAACAAAATTGTCGAAGCAAATATCAACTTGTTCCCCCTTTGAGTACTAATAAGATTATCTATAAATTGAAGTTCCCATCATCCCACTACTTAGAATATTGTAGTGGATCTAGCTAAGTATGCCACACCATGTCCCCCTCCCATTAAGGCAACCGCCAACCAGTTAACTACTAGAGAACTTTGTAAAAGTCTCGAAATCTGAGGCGAAGCTCCTTTTTATACAACAGTGCTGTGACGATAGATTTCGCGCCCTTTTAACTAACCTCTGTTTTATTGCTTACTTGCTTAGTCTAATATGAGAAAGAAATTATTCATATTTGTAAGTCAGGTTTCTGTCTGACTTCTTTGAGGAAACCCATTTATCTCTGTCTCCCTTATAACTCTTACTTCTCTGTCTATTTATTGAGTGTTTATCCAACTCCCCGAGGCGTGACTCTGCCTGGAATTTTCCCTCTATGTCTATCCTTGTCTCCCCTCGAAGCTCTCTCTCTATTCATCGCAACTTTGCCGATTTCTGTACTCATTAATTTCCTTCGCTAGTGGACTTGCCCTGTTGCTACTCGCTCTTAACTAATTACATGACTTTCTCTACTCTTGTTCAAACAATTTTTACAAACTCTTATTCTCCATATGCTTCATGTTAATCGAGATATCGAGATGTTAATCTTATTGCTAATTTTCTTGTAAATGCAAGGGGAATTGGTAGGCTTTAAGCGATAGTCAAATATTTTAAGAGCTGGTTGCTATGTGGAGTATTCCATTCTCTTTGCATTACCAGGACGAAAAAATTGAATAACGAATTCCCATTTGAGAAAAAGTATAAATATTGCAAAATTTAAGGGAATAACAAGCAATATCTTGAAAATGGTTCACTCAACCAAAAAATGTAAATGACATAAATTGTCTATTTTAACGCCATCTACATTTTTTGTAGTAAAATTTGGTATATCTCTTATGGTTTACCAGTTATACAAACGTCGTTCACAATGAAGAATACTTTTGGAGACATTCCCAGAAAATTCCAGATATACATTTTATTTGTCATGAAAGCATGTTAAATATACATTTTAATCAAAATCGTTAGAGCCATTTTTGGGAAAATTAATATTTTCGAAAAATGTTCCATGTAAAGGGTAATCTGGGGTGGAGGGTATATTCTTGAAAACCTTCGTGTCGCATCTCTGGAAGATACCAAGTTTGGTGTTTATCCGACTGTTCGTTTCTGAGTTATGCTGTTCACAGACACACACACAGACAGACACACACACACAGACACACACGCGGACATTTTTCCAAAAATATTTTTTTTGTATTCAGGGGGTCTCAAAACATGTATTTCCGATCTCGGTATCGAATTTTTGGGTGGAATGCGTACTTCCCCTACTTACTATACTTAGTAGAGAAAGTAATAACTTTTTAGAAAAAGATCTGCGTGCGTGTCTGCGTGGATGTGTGCCTGTGAACAGCATATTACAAAAAGGAAAAGTCGGATAAATGCCAAACTTGGTATTTAGTTTCAGTATCTTTCAAAGATGCGACACAAGATTTTCAAGAATATCCCCCACCCTAGAAAACAGTTTACATAGAATATTTTTCGAAGATTTTGATTTTTCTCAAAAGTGGCTCTAACGATTTTGATTTAAATATCATGTTTAATATACTTTCATGGTAAATAAAATGTACATCTTGAATTTTATGGGAATATCTCCAAAAGTCCTATTCATTCTGAATGAATTTTGTATAGCTGGTAAACCGTAAGAGATAGACAAGAGTTTACTACCCAAAAAAATGTAGATCTCGTTAACACACACAATTTGGTTTTGAGTGAATCACTTCCGAGATTTTCCTTTTTATTTGGTTAAATTTTCCAATATTTATACCTTTTCAAATGGGAATTCGTTATTCCTTTCTTTTTTCCTGAACATGCAAAGAGAATGAAATCCTTGACATAGCAACCAGCTTTTAAAATATTTGACTATCGCTTAAAGCCTACCATTTTCCACTTGCACCTACAAGAAAATTAGCAATAAAGTAGTTTATGCAAACGTTTATCTGGATTAACGTGAAGTAGATGGAGAATAAGGTTTGTAAAAGTAGTTTGTATAAGAGTAGAGGAAGTCATTTGAGGGCAACACATCAGAGTTTTTTTTTGCCGGGTGTATGTTCCCCTACAGGATGCCTGATAAGGATGTTCATGTTTATTCTAATAACCATGACTTGAATCTACATGTTCCTCGCTATTCAGTATTGCATCCTTAAACTGTGTTTTTTTCACGGTATAGTATAAGCCAGTACTCAGGAATTCACACCGTTAAACACCTATTTTAATTCAGGTAACCTTCACCACTATATACCACGTACTTTAAAATGTTTCATCCCCTTCTCTGTGCAAAGGGAAGCGGAAAAGGGGATTTTACAAGCAGAAAAAAGAGCAGCTTAGCCGACGGAACGCTGTTGTTGGGGAGGGGGGAGTGCGTACCCAGTCCTTCAGTGTGTGTCATACAGTAATGAAAGACGAATATACGCGGTGTTTTTCAATACAGTTTGTAATTTAGCAGAAAGTTCATCCGTTTCCCTCGGCAAAGCACTTAGCTTGTAAATCGCATTTTCAACTAAACTCATTCAATGCTGCAGAGACAGTGTAGAAGTTTCTGGTTTCCTGGTGCTCTCTGCAATCCGACCGTAGCAGTTGATTTTGATGAACGCAATTGAACAAACAAGTTTGGAATCACTGAATGCTTGAATGGATTTGCGCAGCAACTCGGCAGTCTCCAGAGAAAATGTTTCCGCTATTGATTTCACGAGTTTGTCACTGTAGAACTTGGTAGGTTCCCTTTGGTGATCACTGGTTTGTGGGATAACTGTTGCTTCCAGCCAGAAGTTAAATAGAAACATTGTTTACTTGTTGATCACTACCAACTAACATTTTAATAACAACCCAATCATCCAACGTTGAACGGGCGCACTTTTACTTTCTCTAATATTTACCTAGTGTATTAAATTCCAAAAGTTTGAAAGTTTGACGCAGAGATTTCACTGTAGTTTTATTAAAATTTATCAGTAATTATTTTTTAAAAATATCTGATTTAGTTACAGATACAAAAAAATCAGCGATAATCAGATATTTTAAGAACTGGACGCTATACGCTGGCCTTAAAATTTCAGACTGTTTCAATGATATCGGAACAAACAACTGAATGTTGACAAGACTTTAAAGGAATGGCTAAGTATTGAACAGTTGGAGCCATTAAAAACGGATATTTTGGAAATGGCTGACGCCATAAAAAAGTTATGTAAAATAAATTGTGTGCTTAAAAAGACCTACATCTCCTGTGTAGTACGCTTTCGTCTATCGCTTAACGTTTACTAATTATACAAGATTATACAAAATTACCTCCGAATGAGTTCAAAAGCTATTCCGAGAAAATTCAAGAGATGCATTTTATTTGTCATATAAATATCTTTAATGTATGGTATTTTAATCATACTCGTTAGAGCCACTTTTGAGAAGAAAATCCAAAAACGTTTCATATAAAGGGTATTTTGGCGTGGGAGAATTTTATTGAAAATTGTCTCACATCTTTGGAGGGTACATTTAAGTAGTAATTTTTGGTGAGTTATGCTTTTCACAGAAGTATACACAGGTGTGCACGGACCTTATTCTAAAAACGATTTTTTCTTATTTATGGTGTCTCAGTATTCACGAAATTTCCGCATAAAATTGTTGGTTGGAAAGGTAGAGAAGGATACAAAAAACGGATTAGGTTGTAGCGGGAAATCGTCGATCCTTGGGTTGATGTGGTCTTCAGCACTGTTCTTCCTCGGCTATTGATGCTCGTCGGTTGTTGCGTACTCAATTCCTAACTATATCTAATTATTAATTATCAGGTTATAGTGGGTGAGGCAAGTTTAAGAAATACACTGCAATTTTCCCTTAATAAATGAGGTTTATTCACTATTGAAATAATTATGGGCGGCTAGCTTTTCCCATTATTATAATCCCACCACTTTAAATTAGTCAGGAGCCCAGCTATCTACACACGCATTCCCACCCTTGTGCATCTGTAGCACCTCGTGTCGACGTGAATTCTTGAAGATCAGTTAGAGAGAGAGAGAGGGCTCTGAGGCCTTGTCTGCACTTGTATACGGGAGCCTAGTGACGCTCACCTCCGTGTTTAAAAATGTAACGACGTTTCCTAGTGATCCTCAGACCGCGTTACCTTAACATGTATGGGAATATGTTTCTTCAAGTCCGTGCGCATACGCGTCATCTTGGAGCGTTGTGAAGCCAGTTCCATATCTCCGTCTCTTTCTTTTCTCTATCTGTCTCTTTCTATTTCTCCGTACCGTTACCGGTTTCCTGACTGTTGGCTTGGTGAAAGGTACGCTCTACTTAGGATTATGCTTTCTTGACATTTTGCTAGCTCGGCCGTTTCTTACAATCAGCTCGGTACAAATGTTAGATGTTGAATATTTTAACATGTTAGTGAATCATATTATTACTTTACAATTCTTATATGTATGGTTCCCCTTTCATATGTACAATTCTTCTATATATGTATAATATATCCCCTTTCAAGGTGATTGTGCTTTTATACGAGTATTTTCTAACAGTATGAATATCCCTCAAAGACAGAGTGCCCGGTACCACGTTAAGGGAAATAACAAAAGAGGAACATGTATACCAACGAGCCACCAATTTGAAATGGAATGAGGAGGTCACGTGGCGAGGCTCAGAGCAATATATGGGCATATATTTATACATGCGTACCCCTACATTGAAAAGACACAACAAGGCAGAACCAGAACAAGATGGAACGACACCTTCAAGAAAGCAGTAGGAGCACACTGGATCAGGACTGCACTAGACCGCTGCAGCTGGAGAGACACCCGAAGAAGGCAGGAAGTGCTAAACACAACCACCTAGCGTGGATGGGAATTAAGGGAAGAAGTGTGTCAAGTGAGTGACCCCAAACAAAATCATTTAATGCTGTCGCAAAGAAGTGAGTGAACAATAGTGCGAAGTGCTGAATAAATAACGTAATAAAAACACTACTTATGCACACTGGCTCCCCGCAAGAGACATAGTTATCATGAATTTTTGTTTAACTTTGATAGTGAAGACAAACATTATATAGGGTAAATTCTAACAAACCGCCCAAAAATGTCATCGGCCGCTAACTGGCAGCAGAGCCTGCTGTACCCACCTGCTTGCTGAGCATGAATAATTCTGAGTGGATGACCAAAAGAAGATATATTGTGTAATTCGAACTACCCCTCGCAAGAGGAGGCCTTAACTCTTCAGGGACAAATCGCCTATTCATTCAAATATGAAAATCTCCTGGACATTATCATGTCTGGTGAGCAATAAAACAATCAACATCACTTATCACGGTAATGTTGCTGTATATTCATGACAAATATTATACCAGTTCTGTTTCTTTCAAAGCATTAAACTTGAAAATTCATATTTGCACTTCTCTCATACGATTGTGTCAAATTCCCATTAAATTGCATCTTTTAAGCATTCAAGTAGAGGGGATTGATATCATTTCCATTGACATAAAAAATTGCTTAATCAGAAAACCGCGTTCCATCTGTAAAGTTTGAATCATTTATGAGACCCTTCAGCGACCACCGCCGATATCCTTTTCAGTGTCTGGGTCGTTTCATTAATATAACGCAACTTTTTCATTTTGTATAGACGCCATTGTGGCATTTCGTGCTGCAGTACGCTGGCGTGGATTCTCCCAGAGCTGCCTCTGGCTTCAAATTATGGGACTAGAATTCTGGATAATACGATAATCTCACCAAATTTGCTTATATAGAATCACAACCTTTGAGTATATGCTTCCCCGAATTATATTCCAGACACCACCCATGAGACTGTTATACGATTTAATGCGCAAATTAAATTCGTTACGTGCTATGAAACTTTTTCTTGCTTTTACTTCCTTTTGTTTTTTCACTGAAAATATGTTGTGATACCTTCACATGACTTTATCTCCCCTCTGTCGTTTGTTAGTGAGCATAAAAGCTATTCTTACTAAAGCTTAATCTCATATCCACTGCATTTTAATAGAAATAAACCTTTGCAGAAATAGCTACACTATACATTTCGTTATAGGTAGAAAGGGAAAACGACAGTCAAATGTTTAAGAACTAGGCACTATATGCCGGCCTTAAAAGTCCATATGTTTCCTTGCAATCGCGAGAAACAATTGAATGTTTAAAGGACTTTTGGGTAGAGGGATTTTCTTGAAAATCTTCATGCGTCTCCTTGGAAGATGTTGAACTTAAATAGCAAATTTGGTACTTATCCGACTTTTTGTTTTTGAGTTATGCTGTTCGTAGCAAAAACACACATGCGGACATTTTTCTAAAAATGCTTTTTTTTATTCAGGGGCATCAAAATATATTTCTGGTGAAATCTCGACATGAATGTTTGGATGGAATACAATACTTCCCCTACTTACTATACATAGGGGAAAAAGTAAACATTGATCCAAATGTATTGTAGAGATGAGGAACAAATGGATGAGTCCTTCAACTAATTGAAAATGGCGCACGCGCGTAGACCGCCAGATGGGCCATTGTGTCTCTCAGTCACTTCAAGGAAGAACAGATGACAAGTAAAACTCAAAGGGCGATGAAATCCGGAACCGAAGGTAGTATACCTAAAGTGTGCTTATCCTATCGGCGTCTGCTCTACCAGAAAGGGGCATCTGCTGGAGAGCACCAGACAAGCAGTCCAACTAACCGCGCGTCAAGAGGGAATCTTTTCCACCTCCCCGGCGCAGAGCAGCAGCTTTTGTTGCTTATCATGCAGCCCCAAAAACAGAACAGGGAAAGAAAATGCGGAATAAGCAAATTTCTGGTAGTGTATAATTCACCCCAGCGTTCCCCTACTCACCTGGGAGAATCACATAACCTAAAGTGAGGGTGACCTTCAAACAGGAATTAAACATGAGTATTACAGCCAGAACCATCTCAATTGGTATAACATATCGTGGTTGAATGCTTCATCTATACAGAAGGGTTTGTTCCTTTTTATTTTCTCTTACTTGTGTTATATTTTTCCTTCTCTACCTTAATATTGTACATGCTGATTTTAAATGATGGACCCATTTTATAAAATTCGTATTTAGTAAAGCACAAATTCAACATGAACAATCTGTATAACAATGAAAAGAGGAAGTTTCAAAGTTTTTTTCGGCGGGCGGTGATGGTTTTAGAAGCGGCCAGTAGAGTACTCGCTTAATAGGGCGCCATTGCGCTTCACTGTCAGTGCGTAGTGAGATAGCTACTGTGGACCACAAGGTTTTTTGCCTTACTGAGTTCGCAAAAAGTGAGTCGCAAATTGTAGTGCAGCGGGCATTTCGTAGCAAATTCGGTATTGAACCACCTACTAGAGGAAGCATTAGCCGTTGGTTTACGCAATTTAAACAGACTGGAAATGTATGTAAAGGAAAAAGCACAGGCCGACCGCGTGTGTCAGAGGAGGACGTCAGACGATTGAAGACAGTTTTGTTTGCAGTCCACGTAAGTCTACCCATAGAGCTAGTAGAGAACTTGGAATACCCCAACCAACTGTATGGAAAGTTCTGAGACGGCGTTTGCTGTACAAGCCCTACCGATTACAACTTTTGCAGGCTCTTAAACCTAAAGGACAAAGAGAAGCGTCTCGAATTTTGTGGTTATGTGCTAGGAATGATGGGAAATGACGCGTTTCTACAGCGTATAATTTTTACCAATGTAGCGACTTTCCACCTTAGTCAACAGATACAATGTTCGCATATGGGGTTTGCAAAATCAGCATTCAACAGTGTAACATGAAAGAGACTCGCCGAAGGTAAACGTGTTCTGTGCCTTATCCCGTACAAAGGTTTATGGACCATTTTTCTTTGCGGAAAAAAACTGTAACTGGATTAACGTACCTGGACATGTTGGAACAATGGCTCTTCCCTCAAATTATGGAAGATTCACAGGATCTCATTTTCCAACAGGATGGAGCACCGATGTAAGAGGCTTTTTGAATGAATCCTTTCCTCAGCGCTGGATAGGTCGCGGGGTAAATGAAGACCTGGCTCTACACTTCTGGCCACCGAGAAGTGGCCTATCTCACCCCATGCGACTATTTCTTCTGAGGATATGTTAAGGAAACTGTTTACGTCCCGCCTCTACCTACAACTCTGGACGACCTGTGGAACCGTATCACTGCTGCCGTGCACTCTGTAACAGAAGATACGCTTGCTCGTGTGTGGAACGAGTTTGGCTATCGCGTAGATGTTTGCCGTGCAGCAAACGGTGGACACATTGAACATTTATAATGTATTAAACAAAACTTTCAAAAGTACCCTGTTTATTAGTATAAAGATGGTTCATTTTGGATTTGTACTTTAATAAATACGAATCATTTAAAATCACCCTGTATTACTTACGCAACTCTTTCTGGCTTGTTAGGTAGAGTGGAAAATTAATCTTAATTTCTACCAGTATAATAAATAAATATCACACACAAACGTTTATGGACCATTTTCGTTTAAACAGGAGACCTTCATTCTCGTACTTCTAATGTTAACAAATCATTGCTCAAATATTATACTTGTTCTATCTTAGTTAAGTGGTAGAAAAATAAAGAGATTGTTTTTTTATTTGTTAAATGGGCACAGAAACGTCTGGCCCTTACAAGTATATAAGGTTCCTGATATGATATTGTTAAGTTCCTCATATTTATTAAACCAATTTAAAATTTGGTGCCTGTCAAGTAATTTCATATCTTTTTGGGGTCTCCGATAATGATTACTTCTTATGCACTTGAAAATCCAATAAAAGCGAGATCATTTTAACACAATGAGTTCGGCATTGATCCAAACGGATCTCCTCGCTACATACGAATTATGGAAACTCTCTGTACAAAAATGTTCCAAATAAATGTATAGGACAATGGGAATAATGGGATGGTCATCCAGATATTTTGAAATAAGACTAGGTATTGTCAAAGACAAGGTACCTTTCATCAGAAAGCATACCAAGAAATTTATACAATTAAGAACCGTAGAAATTGCTGCTTAAGCTTCAAATCTAAACCACAGCAACGTGTAAAAATTTGAAGGCCAAAGCTTGATCATTCACAAGAGTGATCCAGCATAACCTGCCACTTCATAAAACTAAACAGCCTTTTTTCATAAGTAACACAAAATCAGATTAAACAACCTTTCTTAAAAACGCTTAGACACGTCAAATTAAAATTTTTCTGTCTTCTGTACTTTTAATATCTCTGCATTTCCGTGTTATTTTAATTTTGTTTCTATTCTGCTCACGGTTGGCTGTGAAATAGCGTGCAGATTTAGATTAGTTTCATTGAAAAGCATGGACACTTCTTGTTGTAGACATATTCTGTCACCAACTTCTTTCATCATAAAAATTTCAGTTATTTCAATTTCATTCAAAATAGTTTAGATTGATATGAATAAAACAAATTTTTCACACAACATTTAATAAAGAAGTCAGGAATCAAAGTCATTCCATATTAACTGAACGTTCTGTATGAAAAAAAATGTTGCATGCAACTAAGGAACTATCCAGCAGTACTAGCCAGCGTATGATTGGTTGGAGAGAGGGGGGTTCTCAGTTAACGAAGCATCGTTCCCCTATCGAAATACTTAGAAGTTTCTAGATCTGCTTTCCTCTCTGGGCTGTAACAAATCCTCCCGAGGATTAATACGAGATTGAAAGGACGTTTGGTCGCCGCAAGAGAAATAAGGTTGTTGTGGCGTTCAACGCTGCGTTCGCCGCGTCAGTGAGCTAAAAAGAGAAGACGCTAGAAGGTGAATCCTGTGTTTGACATTCCAGTAACCTTCTTCGCGTTAATCGCAGCGTTACCGCAAGCTAACCTGTGAAGAGCGACTGGGAGAAAAACGCACGCGGTCACAAAATGATACTACCCATTTATATAACTACTGATTATTCTATCCATGTTACGTCACTCACGATATATTTCTACCTCGATAGGATTTCAAACCAAGGCCAGAGACATTAAAAATTTGATTTATTCTTACTATGGAATGAAAAAGCGAAAAAGGAAAAGCAAAAAAAACACAAACTTGAGAAGATCTAAACAAACAATCTGGCATACCTCTTTATACGGCTAAGGCTACGAAAAAGTTCATTTTATACAAAGTGTGTATTTTGATGAGCTCTACAATTTTTTTCGGAGATAAGCTTTTGATCATCGTTTGTAGTTTCGTAGTTATATAAAATTGGAAAAAACTAAATGAAAGGGAACAAAATGGCATACCCAGGAAAATTAAAAAAAATACGTTTAATCGATGGTGCAAATCTCTTAAATATTCTTAAAGTATTTAAAATCCGTAGACATGTTGTGAAAATAAAGAATAACAACCCATTTTCTATATAAAGGCGCATTTCTTTGTAAATCCTTGTATTGTAATCTTGGAAAATGCTGACTTATGTACAAATTTTGGATATTTATCTCTTTGTTTTTGAGTTGCGCTTGTAAGCGTTTAGTTGTTAACAAATTTACAATCTGGTGTTTAGTGGCGTGACTCATTTGATGTTTATCGTAAATTCACAGCACCCAAAAATAAGGGTGGACCGCTACCAACTGATTATCTGACAGGCCTAAATCTCAAGGGCGTGAAATGAGGCAATACCACGAAAACCTTTGTTACGAAATGACTTTGCAAATAAACTCCAACTAAGTTTACTCTCCTCATATAGCAATTAAAGTACCATTTCTTTAAACTGGATAATGTTCATATGGTTTGTCTCAAATTTATTTCCTCTAAAAACATAAGCAGCGTTTAACCTTTAAACCTTTATATAAAATCCAATTTTTCAATCAATATACACTGCTGCTTGCGAAAATTGCAACACCAAGAAAGAATTCCCCGAATAACTCCATACTTGGTGGAAGCGTAAAACAGTGTGCAAGCAATAAGTGATTAAGTTTACAGAGAGATGGGGTACACGTATGCCGAGCAGAGCCCCCTCGTGTTGGTCCGACAAGGTCCTTGTTGCGCCCAGTGTACTCAGTGCAGAGCTGTCAAACAAGGTGAAAACCATAAAGTGGGTGCCAGTATATCTCGTAGACGTATAAGGAAGCCATATCGGCATGTGAGTGAGTTCGAACGGGGCAGAATGACTGGTCTCCGGGAACCGGGTTTGTCATACAGTGACAGTTCGGCTCGTAAAGGGCATGCTGCTACGACAGTGATGCGTGTGTGGAAGCAGTGGATAGATGAAGGTCGTACGCAGCAAAGAGCAGGTACTGGACCACGGAACATGACAACAGCATGAGATGACCGTCATCTTGTCCACCTGGCCAGAACGGTCCACGGTGTTGGCTCGATGCTGTAGCACTGCAACAGGTGTGAACTTGCCTACTTAAACGGTTCGTCGCCGTCTGCTGCAGGTTGGACTGGTTGCATGCATGCCATTACGTCGGCTTCCATTGTCCAGAAACCACAAGCTCCTCCAACTGCAATGGGTAGTGAACAGCGTCACTGGGGTGCTGAGTGGCAAAATGTAGTCTTTTCGGACGAGTCCCGTTTCAACGTGTCCTGCAGTGATGGCCGTATACGTGTCCGGCGGTACCGTGGTAAGCGCAACCTGGAAGGTTGCATTGTTGAGCGGCATAGCGGACAAACACCAGGTGTGATGGTTTGGGGCGCCGTTGGTTGCAACAACCGATCTCGCCTCCTATGAATTTAGGGCACTTTGAACAGTAACCGGTACCTAACGATGGTTGTAGAGGCATCTCCACAGGCCACATTTCAACAGGATAATGCCCGACCACATATTGTTAGGAATGTATAAGCCTTAATCGAAAAGCGACGGGTACCATTGTTTTCCTGGCCCGCACGTTCGCCTGACATGTCGCCCATCGAACATGTCTGGGATATGGTTGGTCGGCACCTGGTGTGTCACGGTCCCCCAGTAACCAGTGTCACGGATTTGTGGGCTAGAATAAAACTGCATGGAGGGAAATTCCTCAGCAACTTATTCAAAACCTTTTTGATTCAATGCCACGGCGGGTAGCAGCTCTAATTGCAGCGCATGGAGGCCAATGCCAAATACTGAATATTAGGGTTCAAAGGTCATGTATAGATTTGAAATGTTTATCATTTGTTACTTGGCATGAACCTAACTGTGGTATTAAATTCATTGAATTCGTCAATTTCCTTCTTGGTGTTGCTATTTTCATAAACGGCAGTGTATTTAACATATTAACACTGTGCATAAAACGCTTTACTCGGTCCCTTTCTATTGCATTTGACCGCATTAACAGCTGACAAACCTGCTAGAAAATTTATATGAAATCTCAGCTATAAAGAAATGTATCGAACTGCAAATATTCTACAGAAGCTCCGCTGGATTAAATATTAAATACGCGGGGCCGTACGCGCACCCTGAAACGTAAATTTAAAAGATTATTACTTACAAAAATGTTGTTAAGGTGAAGCTTAGAAGAAAGGCAGTAATTGGGCCTCCGCAGCAAATTCGCTGCTCGAGAGCCTGCTATAAGAAAAACATGTGTAGCTGGTAGGGTCCTAGACGACACTCTCTTGCTTTACATGACTACCAGCCAAGTCGAATGTCCTTCCGCGGAGGGGAGGTGTTCGACTTCGCTGTCCTTCCTCTGATGGTGACCAAACGGTGAACCTTTCTCGCTCTGGCGACATAATACTTCGGGCTGGGTAATGATACATCACCCAAGATGTTAATATTCCTCTAATATGGTTAATAGATGAAAATGATAAGATTTTTCGTAAAGAAGTTTGTTTGAGACCTCCAATAGCCCCCAATAAACTTAAACTATTTTTAAATGAAAAAGTAAAATGCCTGATTCAAAAGGATGTAATTCTGGGACATTATTTATACTAGCTAATGCTGTCTCTTGAGTAGATACACCGCTTCTAGTAGTAATCTTGTAACTGTCGTGGGAAGTCGTGCCAAAATGCGCACACTGTACACACACACATACAGGACATTTTTGTAAAAAAAATATTTGGGAATTCAGTGGGCACCAATATATTGTCACCGTTCAGTTGTTCAACTGTCGCTTTTCTCACGTATTTTCTAATTCGGTTTCACTTCACTAATATCGCTTTACTTCGGTAAGCTAGTTTAATTCTCCGCCACCTCACTTCCTTCGTGACGCATCCTCTTCACGCCGGGCGGTTCATTTCACTCGGGTGTCGAACACAAGTCCTCCAGAACCGTCGCCCCACGGTAGCAGTGGATGCACGTCACAGGAGCCTTCACTAGCTCGCTCGGAGAAACGCTCTTAGTGTCGCACCAGAAACGCAGGCGCTAACTCTCCAACTCCACTCTGTCGCATTCGAATCGCAACTCGACACGCAAAGCCTCGTACCTACTCCTCGAAACACTGACTGTCTGCCCGCGGAAGCGTTCGTTTATATAGGTAGTGAAATCTTCCCAACAAGATTCTCGAACATTATAGAACTATTTCGATACACTTTGCAGAGAAGGGGGTTGGAAATAAGCTTCCAGAAGGTTCTAGTTATCTCTCAATAGCACTCCGAGTTTACGCTGGCAAGCATGGTTATCTTGTTTACTTGACCGCTAGGCGCCAACCTCTCGTTGATCTTGGACCATAGACGCTGCATCACACAGCTCCTTCCTCAGAGCTGTTCGTCCCGGACAGCTCCACGGTTTGTAGCAGTGTGATCACAATGAAGTACCACCAGCCCCCACGGGGCCGACATCAGATGCGCGACGGGGGCCAAGACCGGTGGCAAGAAGATTGTCGCATGACAGGCATCACTTTTCACGTCGCTTCGAAGATGGGACCAATAATTTCGGCGACGGAGCTTCTTTATGGTCTTTTTCACGCATCCATACGCTCCCCGGTAGTACTGGAATGGGTTTCCTCGAGAACTTCCTTCATAGTCTTCTTTGGGTGCAGCAGCTGTTCCACCCAGTTCACCATTCATGACCACCAGGGAGTCCCACCGCGTCCAACAGCTCTCATAGCTCGGGGCCTCAGGGAGAAACATCCGCCCATACGCCATATTCTTTATCCTTCAGGATCAGTCGCATGTCTGGATCTTTCAGCTGCTCCCTTCTCAATGTCTCCTCGTCCAAACCAACTGCAGGTTGAGCGTGACTGGGCGTAGCACTGCAGCACTCTCCGTCATCTGCTGGTCTAGATGCTCCTCCATTGCGGCTTCCATTTTACTCTTGTTTTTTTTTTCGTCTGCACACATAGCCGTATTTTCAGCTGATCTAGACGTTCCTCTACCGTATTTATGTCATTCTCCGTGTCAGATTTAGTGTGTTTTAACTCCTTTGCAAAGTCATCTTTCAGGGCTCTCACGTTTGTCCTTATCTCAGTTCTTACAGATTCGATATCTTCAACGAATTCAGTTACTCAATCGAGAGCTTCATTTCTGATTTCACACTGTTCATTTCCGCCACCACCTTGGATATTATTCTCTCCGGCGTTTCGGCCAATAACGTTTTTAAGCCTTTCCTATATTTTTGCTTCTTAAACCTACTCCTGACAGCAGTGTGACAGCTTTCTTACTGCCACTGTTCTGTTTTTCTCTAATTCGGTTTCACTGGGAGTTCACTTTACTAATGTTGCTTCACTTCGGTGAGCTAGTTCAATTGACCCCCACTTCACATCCTTCGTAACATAGCCTCATCACCCTGGACGTTCACTTCACTCGGGGGTCGAAAACAAGTCCTCCACAATCGTCGCTCAGCGATAGTACTCTCTGCACGTCACAGAAGCCTTCCCAACTCGTTCGGGGAAACGCTCTTGTCGCACCAGAAAAACAGTCCTGTTTCGCTCAACTCCACTCTGTCGCTCACTACTCGCAACTTCACACGCACTGTCTCGCAAGTGACTCACGACTGCAACTGGCACTGACTGACTGCCCGCGAGAGCGCTCGCTTAAATAGGCAGTGGAATCTTCCAAAAAAATTTCTCGAACATTCTATAAGTATTTCGACACACTTTCTGGAGAACTTTCCAGAAGGTTATCTTGTTTACTCGGACCGCTCGTGCTGACCTCTCGATAATCTTGGGTTATAGTCGCTCGTCACAACATGTATCTTCTGTAAAATCTCCATATTGTATTTTTGGCGGGATATATTGTTTTACGTTGCTTTCCCTACCTACCATATGTATGTTATACAGAAAGTATACAGTATAAGTTATCATTTTGAAATGTTATATACGACGTTACATATTGTAGATTGGTGGCTAAAAAGTAGAATATCCTCACAAAATATAAAATCTGAAGCGTTCGAGTATTAGTTATTAAAAAGATCAGTTAGTTTAGTGCTCTTGGTTTATTCTAGTCTTTGTTTTATTACTGTAGCCCTAGCGCATACCTGCTCTTTTTCATTGTCTATACCTCGAAATACTTTTGTAGAAGTTTTACAAAGTAGGCTACTATACTTTTCGATCGTGCCATGTCTTTTACGTATAGCTTGGAATTGAAACAGAGCTGGAATCTCATATCCGACAAGGACTTTTCTGACAGATTTAAAGGAGCGTTGCTCTTGCTACATCTACCCCCGCCCTCCCTTAGAATTTCAGCACACACCACATCATCGACCGCGCGCTGTCTACAAGTTCAGGATATCACTTTGGCTAAATTAATTGCCTCTTTAGTTACGCAATATCCTTTGCGAGCCTGTCAAAATACAGATTATATTGTCTAGAATTACATTTAAATCCCTTCTCCAACTTCTAGCCATTTTTGGAGCGTTAGTTCCAGTAGTGCACCTATTAGCAGTCTACTTAAGCAGTCGAAGCCTATACGAAACTTACTGTGTTGGATTCACACAAATTTCCCTACTCAATCTTCTACAAAATATTATTACAAAAGCTTACTTTTCTGTTTACTTCTTATTAATAGAGATTAAGGTTCATTACACATTTACACATATCCTTGTTGATATAAAAATGATACAGGCTGGCCCCGTAGCTCAGTCGGCAGAGCACTTCCCTGCTGTGCGAGGGGTCCCGGGTTCCATTCCCGTCTGTTGAGTGGGAAGTTTTCTCTAGCCAAGATTATTCCCTATCCTCTCCAGATCTGTAAGTATGAATGAGAGTAAGAATAAGAGAATACGAGATAACACCATTACCAATAGGCAATAAGTTCCAAAGGAAAGGCCGCCGATAGGACTAATAATAGTTAAAGGCGGGGTATAAATGAACTAAAAAAATATTAAAGATACTATCGGCGATAGTCATGTTTTTGGTTTCTCTAGCACTAACATAGTAGGTAGACAAAGTATTGCATGTTTTGAGGTCACTAAATCCAAAAGAAAAGTTTTTAGGAAAAGGTCCGTTGATATGTGTGTTTGTAAACGGCATAATTTAAAAAGAAAATTCGGATAAACACCAAACTTAGTTTTTACCCTCAGTACTTCAAAAGATTTTAAAGAAAGTTGCCCATTTCCAACTACCCTTAACACGGAACGCATTTTGAATTTTTTTATTTTATAAAACAGGCTCTAAAGATTTTAATTAAAATGCCATATATATTAAAGATATTTGCATGTCAAGTAAAATGTATATCTTGAAGGCCTTTTCATTTGCCAGGAATTTTGTATAACTGGTAAATATTAAGGGATAGACGAAAACGTGCTACAAAAGAAATGTAGATCCCTTTAAAACATACAGTTTGTTTGTGGCATCAGTCATTTCCGAGATATCCGTTTTTAATATTTCGAATTGTTCAACATTCTTTTAAAGTCCTGTCGAAATTTAATTGTTTCTCGCGTTGTCGTGGAAACAGTATGGAATTTCAAGAACAGCAGCAAATAGCGTCCAGTTATTAAATATTTGACTATGGCTGATCCCTTTGTATTTATAACCAAATGTCTAATGTAGCCATTTCTGCAAAGGCTTGTCTCAATTAAAATGAAATAGATAGCACAATAAACTTTCGTAAGAATAATTTGTATACTCCCTAATAAACGATAGAGGGTAGGAAAGTAATGTGGATGAAGCACATCAGATTTTTAAAAAGCGGATGGCTGTGTGATGGCTTTGAAATTCCATTCTCTTTTCATGGCCAAGAGAGGAAACAAATATCGAGATAAAACCTGAAATAGGAATACGTATTCAAAAATCTGATGTGTTACACTCACATGACTTTCCATGCTCTTGTACAAACTATTTTACAAACGCTTATTTTCATATGCTTCATGTTAATCGAGATATCGAGATGTTAATATTATTTCTAATTTTCTTGTAGATGCAAGAGGAATTGGTAGGCTTTAAGCGAGAGTCAAATATTTTTTAAGAGCCGGTTGCTGTGTGGCGCATTCCATTCTGTTTGTATGTCCAGGACAAAAAAAACGAATAAGGAATTCCCATTGAGAAACAGTATTGGAAAATTTAAGGGAATAACAAGCAATATCACGAAAATGGTTCCCTCAACAACAAAAAAATGTATATGACATAAATTGTGTATTTTAACACGAACTACATTTTTTGTGTAGTAAAATTTTGTCTATCTCTTATGGTTTACTAGTTATGCAAAGTCGTTTATAATGAAGAATACTTTTGAAGACATTCCCAGAGAATTCGAGATAAACATTTCATTTTCATGAAAATATGTTAAACATATGATATTTTTAGCCATATTTTTGAACATTTTCGAAAAATGTTCCATGTAAAGGGTAATCTGGGAAGGGGGATTTTCTTGAAAACCTTCGTGTCGTATCTCTGGAAGATACTGAACCTAAATACTAAGTTTGGTGACTAATTTTGAAGATTTAGAAGCTAGTAACAGTGATGTGTCATAATTTAAAATAAAGAGAGTTGAGGGTTGTTACACTACATCACTATAATATTCTTACTTGAACGCGTTTCGGGAGACGGTTTGTTCCCATCGTCAGTATGTCCTCATCTGATTTTGCCGGTCATCGTCCTGGGGATGTGTGTGGTTAGTGGTATTCTCTGGTGCTGGGCTGATGAACCTCCAAAGGCTGTTGGGTGGGGGCAGTTCGAAATTCAGTAGATGTTTCCTGTGTTTGACAATATGCATTTTTTCCCAGATGTCCAAAGAATTGGAATGCATTTTTTGTATTCAGGGGGTCTCAAAACATATATTTCCGGTGAAATCTCGGTATCGAATTTTTGGGTGGAATACAACACTTCCCCTACTTACTATACGTAGTAGAGAAAGTAAGAATTCAAACTACTAGCATAGAATATCTCGGAAATGATTAAGACCAAAAAAGATTTTGTTTTATATAAATTGTGATTTTAACGAGATCTACATGTTTCGTTTAGTAATATTTTGTTTTTCTTATGGTATATCAGTTATATAAAATTCATGTAGAATAAGGAGAACTTCACAGGTTATTCGCAAAAAATTCAAGTTATACGTTTAATTTGTCATTAAAATATCTTAAACATACAGGATTTTAATGAAAATCGTCACAACCATTGTTGAGAAAATAAAAAATAACAAACATGTGTTTATGTAAATGCTCATTTGAGGTGGGAGGATTTCTTTATAAATTCTCTTGTCGCATCCTAGGTAGACGCGGAACTAAAATGCTAGGTTATGTATTTACCCGAATGGTGTTTTTTGGTTATACTGATCACAAAGAGACATACACATACCTTTTTCTAAAAGTTCTTTTTGGATTCAGGGAGTCTAAAAACATGTGTTTTGGTATCGAATTATTGAATGGAATGCCATACTTCCTCTTTCTTACTATAGGCACATCGAGCGGGATGGCTCAAACGGCAAAGTCTCTGGCCCGTATTTGGGAGGTCTTGGGCTCGATCCCCAGCAAAAGCCACTCCGGTCCATGGGTTTTTCGTGGTTTCCCCCAGGTTGACAGACAAATGCTGGGGTGTGAAGTAGGTTAGTTGCTGCTACGTATGGAAAGCCGGTTTGAAGTAGGAGTTGTATTGTAGTTCAAATGTTGGGCAGCCGAACTTGTAGTAGTTGCAACCGCAGGTATGGTAAAAAGTTTCCGGTAGCCTTCGCCCCAAATGTACTTTCCGGTGGCCTTTGCCCCAAATGTTTAAAAATATTAACTTTGTAATTTGACTGTTTATTTAAATATTGTATGTTTATGTTTGCCTCGGCTGCGTCAGCATTATTGTTAGAGACATGTTTCTCTTAGCAGGGTTTGTTGTGCGACTGAAGAATGTAGGCTTACACAGACTATAATTTTACATCACTCCAATGCCTGACACGATTTAAATAACACTTCACTGATTTAGAGAGAGTAGTAAGATTTTTTATTAACTTATGCACTTTTTTAACACATAAACTATTTTTGTCTCACACAAAATACGTATTAAATTTCTCGAGGACGTATCTCACGACCGGTTAGAAACACTTGTCTGCAAGGCAACTGAACTCTAAATTTTTAAATTTTGCTTCATTTTAGTTTCGCAATGGCTAATCCTAGTCTAGTAGAATTACCTTCATTTAACTAAAGCTTTTTCTGGTTGTTGATTGACTATTTTATAAACTGTCACAAAAATTAAATTATTACTTCCAAGAATCACAAGATGTATTAATAAACTTTCAAATTCATTATTGCCTCAAGTTTACCCCATTGTTACGTCATTGTTAGCAACTTTTAGCCTATTATTCTCACAGCTCCTACATTATTAAATTGCGTAATGCATTCACATAACATTATTGAACATGGATATAATAGTATAAACAATAATATAATGTTATTGAATTTACATATTATATAATTAGACTGAAATCACTTAAGTGTTAAAAATACTGCCTCGGGTGATTCATCTTCTACCACGACTCTCCTCCCTCTCACCCTGTCATCTATTTCAGGGTTGTAGATCCAGGCGGCGGTGTTAGGCAGGTTGCGCCTGGACGGTGGCTTGCGAAATGAAGAAATTTCATTCCTGGCGTCGTTTGGAGACTGCTCATTTAGGTGTCATCTCCGAGTGGGCTCCACTCCGGGGTCGCTGGAGGTTAATTGCTTATGGGCAGGACCGGGCGGTGTCGGATGCGTTCAATATGAAAACATTAGGGACCTCGTCTTGGCTTAAGCCCTTGTCATCCGGATCTGTCGCCCTTCGAGTCTTTCCTCTCATTCTCCTCTCCCGGCAGCCACGGTAGAAGCACGAGAGGCCACTGGCCTGCATGCGATGCTCTGACCCGCTTTCCGGGGACCCTCTCTGCTCGTTTTCTTTGTTTTTAATATAAGGTAAGTAATAGAGAAAGTACAGTAGAATAGAGTGGCATATTTATAGATCTTAAACATTTTACACCATCAAGCTGATACATCGCACGGTTCATATAGACCGTACGAGCTTACATAATATACTGTAGTCCATATGTTTCAGTCTATATTCATCACACTGTATTTTAAAGTTAATGATATTTTATAAGAATTGGAAGCAAAAGAAAACAGAGAAACTAACAACAAGCATCCTGGGGTGGTATGTTTTCTGTTGTGGTATGTCGATTCTGGCCCCACGTTAGGCAGCCAGTTTGTGGTGGTATGAGGCTATTTTACGGTACAGGATTTGTAGGAATGGTCCCGGGTTCGGTACTAGCTCAGGGTTCTTTGCATGGATCTTGGATCTCGGATTAGTGGTCAATACGACTGTTTGTTTTCCTGCTCGGTTATTTACCGTCACCGTTTTAACATTTGATTCCTGCAATTTCTTCGACACACACGCGCGCCTTCTTATTTGTTACACTTCATAGCATTGAGCTTATCCGCTGTCTTCTAAACTTTTCTGCCAACCATCTTTAAGGAACTACCACTGCCAAGTGTGTATTCTAAACTCTTCTGACAACCAGCTCTAAGGAGCTACCACTGCCAAGTGTGTATTATAAACTTTCCTGTTTCTGCATTTCAAACGTTCTATATCTCCCCATTCCACTATCGCCTGATTTCTAGCTTCTTTCATTAGAGGCCTAAGGCTATCTGGCTTTTGGCGAACATTGACTCTTTTCTACACATCTGCGTTCCAGCAACCTTACGAGACACTTAACAATAGAGGGAAAAACCACCCGTTCCCGGCCGCTGATGGCACTGTCTAACCCTGCTCATTTAGTAACATTCGCTTCCCAGTCTTTTTCAATACTATTTCTAGTGTTATTGATATTTATTTTCCCTATTATTATAATTTTATTTTACTGCTCAAAACATACCGCTCCAATCCCACAAACAAAACAAAACAAAGAAGAAGAATAAGATAAGTTGTTCACAAGTACACACTTTGGTTTACAAAAGAAATAATTAATTCCCCTAAGCCAGTGACCCTCTACCTTACACTCTTATCTGAGCTGCATAATCTTTTGTAAAAATCTACCAAGCGCTTCGCCCTCCGCCAAAAAGATCCAACAAGCTTGTACCCTCTACTTGAATTAACAAAGGAATCTTGCAAATACTTTCTCTTCGGTGTAACTCTGAGGAAAAGGTTACTGAAGAAAAGCACCATGTTCTGTCCACAAGATAAATAAAACTAGATTTCAGCCTGCTTGCTGTAAGAGCTATATGACGTTCCGATGCCATAAACTAGAAAATAACAAAAGTATTGTGTGCTTTAACTATGTTACAGCGTTTAAAATAATAGTTCATAGATGCTGAATATATCATTTCAATATCACATATGCAAACGTAACAGCTAACATAAACATCTCTCTCGTTCCCGCATATAAATATAAAGGAGGATTTAAAAATATTCTAATTATCCAGACTTCGAACTGTCAAATATGTTCTTTGAAAAAAATTTATTTCATGCAAACAAAAATGCATACATGCAACTCACCCTGTTAATTTCCGTACTTTATCTACGAAATGTATAGTCGTAATGATGTGATAGAATGTTTTAGCAATTCAGCAGAAAAATTAGCATTAAAACTATCAGTAGGAAATACGTAATACATATACAGTACTGTACCTAGATCATTAAACAGACAAATTCTCATGTAAAGAAATGTGTGATTTTACGTTGTTTTTTATGTTAGTATTGTGTAATAGAAGAAATGTTAATTTCATTTATAGATTTCAACAAGTTATCGTTTACATTCGTTGAGCTTCAACAAATCTTAAACTTTCGCCATTTTGAGCGCTTCAGAAGTGGATGGAACGGGCAATACTGGCAGCAGTAACTGTTAATTTCTAATGTTTTTAGAAGCGTGTCCTAAAAGTAGGACTTCTAACACAGTGCACACGAGCTAAAATATTTATATTATCGCACCAGCGCGACAATCTACATAGTTACCAACTTTTGTTAAAAGTCCAGTCACATGGCAATTACCCTATGTGTTTGTACGTGTTTAATAATTCGACTTGGATTGATTAGGTTTTACTTTTCATTGTCTTTCCATATGATTAGCTTCTCAAGTCACTCGCCTTACCTGTTAACAATACAAGTCGCCATACTTCAATTTCGTTGTAGAGTTAACCTACACGTTATATTGGCAGGCTTCTGTTTTCTATGATCTAAAACGTTATTCTTTTACCTACATAAAGATTAAATGGTGGACATTAAGAGTTCAGAAGAAACTGAAATGGTAGAGCCAGGTGAAATTACAGAAGCAGCAAAATGAATAGCTCTAGAAGAAGTTACCCCCAAAAAAATCCAGAAAAAATCCAATATGATTAGCCGTTCACTAAAAATGACTGCTAGTGAATAAACAAAACATCAAAACATATGACATCTCGCTTTTTAACGTAATTTCTCTTGCTTAAAGAATCTCGTTCTAAACGTGATTTCCTTAGTTTCAGGAGTCAATATAGTACTATTGATATTTTACAAATTGGAACCCTGTATAAAAATATTGTATGTCAAAGATGTTAAAGGTGAATTTATTTTGCTTGCAGGATTGCAAAACTCAGTCCACGG
Organism: Deroplatys truncata; assembly: GCA_030765065.1. Classification (NCBI taxonomy): domain Eukaryota; kingdom Metazoa; phylum Arthropoda; class Insecta; order Mantodea; family Mantidae; genus Deroplatys; species Deroplatys truncata. The sequence continues at coordinate 167,041,319 of CM060980.1, forward strand.
CCTTCGTTTAACAAACATTCCCTACTCGCAAAATTAAACCCTATTTTTACGCATTATATCATAATATACCTACTATTATGTAGCATAAGCGTTATTTCCTGTTCAGTTTTATAGGTAATGGTAATTTATTTTACATTGACTGTATCACCTAACAATAGGCTCATTAGGTCTGTTCAGAAACGTTAGGTCCAAATTCAGTGTTGTAAAATACGTTTATCCTATCATTGATGCGCATTACATTCAATGACGCACTGCATTCGAGTAAATGCCGTATTATTTTGTTGTTTTTACTTTTTCTACTACGTATAGTAAGTAGGGGAAGTATTTTATTCCACCCAAAGTTTCGATACCGAGATTACCACAGGAAATATGTTTTGAGACCCCTGAATCCAAAAAAAAAAAACGATTTTTGGAAACATGTCCGTGTGTGTGTCTGTGAAGACCATAACTCAGAAACGAATAGTCGGATAAACACCAAACTTGGTATTTAGGTTCAATATCTTTCAGAGATGTGATACAAAGGTCTTCAAGAAAATCCCCCCACCTCAGATTACCCTCTACATGGAACATTTTTCGAAAATTTTAATTTTCTCAAAAATGGTTCTAACAATTTTGATTAAAATATCATATGTTTAAGATATTTTTATGACAAATGAAATGTATATCTTGAATTTTCTGGGAATGTCTCCAAAAGTATTCTTCATTGTGAACGACTTTTGCATAACTGGTAAACCATAAGAGGTAGACAAAATGCTATTACACAAAAAATGTAGATCGCGTTAAAATATACAATTTATGTCATATACATTTCTTTTCTTGAGTGAACCATTTTCGATATATTGCTTGTTATTCCCTTACTTTTCTTAATACTTATCTTCTCAAATGGGAATTCGTTATTTATTTTTTTGTCTTGGGTATGCAAAGAGTATTAATCTGTGGCAAAGAGAATTGTGCTGCACCTGGCAACCAGCTATTAAGAGATATGTCAATGCTTAAAGGCTACTGTATTTCTATATTGCCCTTGCAAATACAAAACAAGGGGAACATAGTACGCCTTAAGCGATAGTCAAATATTTGTAGAACTGGTCGCTATGTGTAAAATATAATTCTCTTTGTATGTCAAAAGATCGTTTCTGCAAATGTTTATCTCGATTAGTATGAAATAGATGAAGAATATACGTTTGTAAATATAGTTTGTACAAGAGTAAAGAAAGTCATGTGAGTGTAAGATATCAGAATTTTTTATTGGTTCTGTTCTTTTACTACCTGAAATATTCTTCTCCCTCTTGACTCCACAATAAGGGTTTTTAAATCGATAAATTCAATGCTTGTGAGCTAAAGCTACACTGCTAAACAGTATTGCACTATCGTTGCAGACAGGCGCTTTTATGCGCGATTAAATGGCATGAACTGTTTCGCGTGGGGAATTGTAGAGACAATAGGTACGCTATAGCAGGAAAATTACGTGTGGTAGGTCATGTAGGCAAGAAGAGTGAGAGATATAATAAATACAGTGCCATTTAAACAACCTCAAATTCCTGACATTTCACTCTAAGCGGAGAAGTGGGAGAGCTGTGTTGCCACGTTGTATTAGAAGATGTGTCAGCTTTTAACTTAGTGACGAATAGCAAATAGCTCACCCGGACCTAACGCTAGTGAGCAGTAGTAAACCACACTAAAATGGCAACGTCTTACACCTCAAAGTTCAGCTTGTCGACGAAGGGAAAGGAGGACGGTAGCACGTTACTGGCTAGAGTACAGCAGAGAGGACGTTGCCATAGAAACTATCCCTCCAAGAAGTGTCAGAAGTCTCGTATTATTTAAATTCTGCTGTATAAGTTGTCAAGAATAAAATAAAGAGTTAGGTAAGTCAAACGTATAGGCTTTACGACCTAATAACCCTTACCAAAATATTATTTTCTAGATAGCGTTAGGGTCGACTATTACGTTCCTTTGATTCTTACAAAAAGTACTCTAGTGTAGTTACGTCAACGCTTATCTTCAATATTACTCCCCTATCACAGCTAGAGATACAGTTGTGCGCAAGATATAACGTAATTTTGTGACTTTGGAAGTAGTCGTAACTCAAAAACAAGCAAGAATGTAGTAGCGTAGGTCTGATACTTAGGTAACGAAGTAACTGCTAGAGAAGTTAAAAACTGTATACCTTCTTGAAACTTTGGATAAATTGTTTTTTCCCTTATTTTTTGTTGTTGCTGTTTTTAAGGTTTTAACGTCCTTTAACTAGTCAAGTAATATCGGACGATGAATTAAATGGTTGAAATGTGCATGAATGAGTTATCCGACATTCATCTTTAGGATAAGCGAAAACTCCAGAAAAAAGCTTATCCGTGTAACTCACTCTGAGATTGAATGTGAGGTTATAGCCTATCCCTACCACAAAGGCGGGCAATCTCGTTTTACTGTGGTACACAACAAATACACAGCCTGTAGAAACATGTTGGTGTATCATTTTCCTGTTTAAAGATTCACTGCAAGGTTTAAGAGAAAATGAAGAGACAATATCCGTCTGGGCTTGACGCATCCATTTGAAGCAAGGCTATACATTGTCAAAGGCCTCTCTTTTGTTCACCGCGTTAAAACGTGGTCTATCTTTGAAGTCTGCCCCGGCAAGTATTATTTATGAAAAATCTAGGAGCCGAGGTAGCGTATATACCACAGAAAATGCCGGTGGGTATTAAGAGTGAATTATCGAGCTATACTGTCCATTGAGAAGGGAAAGGATCCTCTAATCCTGATTAGTCAGCTTTTACCATACCTACCTGGGCCTCGTAATCCCGTTAGGAATAGCTCCAGATGCTTCTCTTCCCCTTTTCATATTTACAGGTGCGGCTGGGATTTAAAAATGTGGTTTCCGTTATGGGAGGATTTCTCTCAAGTGGAACTTTTCATAAAACAAAAGCTCCCTTGGTAGTATGTACGCACCAGCTTTTAGAACTCCACACTTTTCTCCCTTTGCTTACAAAAGAACGTTGCCAGTCAATATGGTATAGGATAATTCATAACCACCTTTGTTGCGCTCAAATCAAATACACAAAGTATAATTCGATTACTAAAAAATTATGATGTCACAAGAAATATACCTTGTAGGAATTCCTGAACACTCCTCCTCAAAAGCATTTTTGGAAAAATGTCTGACTTGTGAACAAATTGAATTTCAGCATCTTCCAAAGGTTCGACGTGAAGATTTTCAAGAACCTTCCCTCCTCCCCTAAGTTCTCTTTGCACAGTCAAGTAATCATTATTTTTCGTTTCTCTTCTTCTTCTTCCACTGCATGCATTAGACTTAGAAGCCTTTGCGTCTCCAAAGTGGTCAGTCCATCTCTTATTAGGTATTCCTATATTTCTCCAGCCTCTCGGTATTGAAGCGTATAAGAGGATTTTTGTTATCTTCATTGAATTTCATTAGTTATTTCAATATTTGCCAGTTGGGGGAAGGAATCTGATTGTGATTGTTCATTGAACACATTAAAGTTCCTTAATTATCAAATACCTGAATCATAGATGACGGTTGACAGATGTTACTGGTAGCTTGGCTTCAGGAAACCCTTATTGCGCATGCGCAAAGTGGCATGATGCCCACTGACTGGTTCTCCTTGAAGCATTCAGTTGTGTGTCCATCTTAGGGGCTGTCATCTTGGGAAGTTACCAGGTATAACTGCTTAAATAATACAACATTCACAGAACCTTGTTCCAAATGTGAACTTATCTCTAATAAATATTATTATTTGTAATGCCTGATTCAGCCAGATTCCTTCCCTTCAGTGTTACCCACGTAAACGTTTCAAATGAAAGTTATGAAAGTGTTTTTGTGTAGCGTTACCTCTCGTTGTCAAGCGAGCTGTTCCCGGTTGCATTATGGCGTAGATTTTTTGAGTGAGTTAATTATGCAGGCTAAATTAATAGATAAATTTATTATATGCAACAATTTATATCTTAAAACTCTTCTTGGGTATCTTCATTTTGCCATATGTTCTGCGTATTACAACCATGTATTTCTAAACCTGGCATTCTTTCATTTATATTGTGACTTTGTGCATTTCTTTTAACTGTCACTTCTCTAACTTCTTGGTGAAACTTCGCTTATTTTTCACACTGTCACTTCACTATGTGAATTAGTTCAATTTCCCCGTCGCTTCGCTCTCTTTTTGACGTAGTAGCGTAACGAAATACGCACAACGTAGCCTCTTCTACCGGACGCTTCACTCGCTGGGGAGTCGAATACAAGACTTCTACAATATCTTTTGGAAGCAGTGCTCACTGCACGTCACAGGAATCATCACAAACTCGCTCGGAGAACGGCACCTTTGATCGCAACAGAAACGCATTCTTCCATTTGGTCACTAACTCACTGACTGACTCAACTAGCTGAGTCCTCTCACTAGAAAGCTTGCTTATGTAACCAAAGGAATCTTCCACAAAATATTCTCTTTAGTTTCTGGACATACGTTCTAGAGGCGGGGAGAAACAAACTTCCAGATTATAGTTATCTGACGATAATGTTTCTGAGGATATTCGCATAGCTAGGAAAGTGAATATTTGAAATGTTCTGTGAATAGCATGTTAAGTCCTCTTGATTCTGACAAAATTTTGTGCAATTTTATATCACTAGTGAAACATTGACAGACAAAAGCATAAATGCCACATGAAAACTCGGTTGATATTAACAAATCTTTTGACCCGAAGCTTTTCCAAAGTATTCATTGTCATTGGCTTTAATTCTCCACTAGATCGTACACTTTTACTTTCTCAAATACGTATAGTAAGTAGGGGAAGTATTGCATTCCACCCAAAAATTCGATACCAAGATTTCACCGGAAATACGTGTTTTGAGGTGCCCTGGATCAAAAAAAAGCATTTTTGGAAGCATGTCCGTGTGTGTGCATCTGTCTGTCAGACTGTGAACAGCTAACTCAAAAACTAAAATCAGATTAATACCAGTTTTGGTATTTGAGGTTATTATCTTCCAAAGATGCAACACGAAGATTTTGAAGAAAACCCCTCCACTCCAAACTACGCTTTACATGGAACATTTTTCGAAACTTTGATTAAAATATCATATGTTGAAATATTTTAGGCAAATGAAATGTATATCTTGAATTTTCTGGTAATGTTCCCAAAAGTCCTGGTAAACCGTATGAAGTAGACAAAGCTTTACTACACAAAAATTGTAGAGCTCGTTAAAACACACAATAATGTCATATACATTTTAATTTTGTGGAGTGAACCATTCCCATAGCATTCCTTTGTTTCTCGGTTGTAGAAGGAGTTAGTACGGGATATTGCAATCCAGTTTTTAAAGATTTGATTGTCACCTCAACCACTTGTATCCCTTATGTACTAAAATGAAATCTATAGTGAAACTTATTTCTAAAAATGTTTATCTTGACTAAAATGAAGAATAAAAATAATTTTTGGCAAGAACAGTTCTGGAATAATGGGTAGAGTAAGTCAAGTGAATGTAACACATCAGAATGTTTGTTTATTTATTCTGTTTATGGGTGAAATATTTGGCTATAAGGTGAATTTCTAGCATCACTTAACCAGCTTAGAATTTGTGATTTTTACTTTCTCTACTACGTATAGTAAGTAGGGGAAGTATTGTATTCCACCGAAAAATTCGATACTAAGATTTCACCGGAAATATATGTTTTGAGACCCCCTGAATCCAAAAAATGCATTTTTGGAAACATGCCCGTGTGTGTGCGTGTGTCTGTGAACAGCATAACTCAGAAACGAATAGTCGCATAAACGAAAACTTGATATTTAGGTTTAATATCTTCCAGAGATGCGACACGAAGGTTTTCAAGAAAATCCCTCCACCCCAGATTACCCTTTACATGGAATATTTTTCGAACATTTTAATTTTCTCTAAAATGGCTCTAACGATTTTGATTAAAATATCACATATTTAAGATATTTTCATGACAAATAAAATATATATCTTGAATTTTCTGGGAATGTTTCCAAAAGTATTCTTTATTGTGAACGACTTTTGCATAACTGGTAAACCATAAGAGATAGACCAAATTTTACTACACAAAAAATGTAGAGCTCGTTAGAGCACAGAATTTATGTCATACATTCTTTGTTTTGTTTTTATTTTTGTGGACTGGATCATTTCCGAGACATTCCTTGTTATTTATTTGAATTTTCCAATACTTCTACAGTTTCTCAAATGAGAATTCGTTCTTCTTCTTATTTTTTTGTCCTGGTAATGCAGAGAGAATGGAATACTCCACATAGCAACCAGCTCTTAAAATATTTGACTATCGCTTAAAGCCTACCAATACCCCTTGCATCTACAAGAAAATAAACAATAAGATTAACATCTCGATTAACATGCATGTGGAGAATAAGCGTTTTTAAAAATAGTTTGTACAAGAGTAGAGAAAGTCATGTGAGTGAAACGCATCAGATTTTTTTCTATGTCTTAATCTTCAACAGTTAGAACAATTTTAGAACGTTAACTCCGAATTAAGATGCTTTCTCAGTCTATTCTCAGTAAAATCAACATGTACTTTTTATTACTTTCTCTGCTAGGGGATGTACTGTAGATAGTAAGCACTTTTAGAAAATGTTCCGTGAGTGTGTGTGTGTGTGTGTGTGTGTGTGTGTGTGCGCGCGCGCGCATGCGTGTCTGTGCATCTGTGGACAGCATAACTCAAAAATGAAATGTCGGATAAATAAAAACTTGGTATTTACCTGCAGTATCTTTCAAAGGTGCGACACAACGATTTTCAAGAAATTACCTACACCCCAAACTACCCTTTATATGGAATATTTTTGAATTTTTTTTTTATTTTCTCATAACCGGCTCTAAACATTTTGATTAAAATGTCACATTTAAGACATTTTCATGTCAAATAAAATGCATATCTTAATTTTTCTGGAAATGTACCCAAAAGTTCTTTCGGAAGGCTTTTGCATAACTTGTAAACACAAAAGATGCACAAAATTTTATTACACTAAAAATGTGGAGCTCGGTAGAGCACAGAAGTTATGTCATACACTTTTTGTTTTGTTTTTGTTTTTGTGGAGTGGATCATTTCCGAGACATTCCTTGTTATTTGTTTGAATTTTCCAATACTTCTACTTTTTCTCAAATGGGAATTCCTTATTCGTTTTTTTATGTCCGGACATACAAAGAGAATGAAATGCACCACATAGCAACCAGTTCTTAAAATATTTCACTCTCAGTTAAAGCCTACCATATTCCCCTTGTACCTTACATAACATTAGCAATAAAGTTTCTGGAAATGTTTTATCTGGATTAACATGAAGTAGATGGAAAATAAGTGTTTGTAAAGATAGTTTGTACAACATTAGTAAGCTATCTGAGTGTAACCTATTAGATTTTTATTATATATGTTAAAGCAGAGTATTCCAATTAAAACGTTAAAGATTTTTGAGAAAATGAGAAATTTCGAACATTTTTTCCATGTGGTTTGAGATCGAGAGGATTTTGTTGAAAATCTACGTGCTAAATTTTTGTAAGATACTGAAATTAAGGACCAAGTTTGGTATTTTACCAAAATTTCATTTTTTATTTATGTTATTCACACACACACACACACACACACACACATACAACTCACATACAAGCGCGCGCGGACGTTTTTCTACAAATACCATTTTATTCAAAGCGTCTCAAAATATGTATTTCCGGTGTTGCTTTCCTTCTACCTTTCTCTTGCTTGAATGCTTACAACATTGTATGGTTATTTGATTTTCCTGTTGAGATTTACTTACCTATGCAGTCCACAGTATTACAAAAAAATGCCACGATAAATCTCGAGAACACCTTATACTGCACAGCTATCAACCACCCACCTTACCCTCCAGATCTAGCTCGACTTTCACTTGCGCTGGTCCTTCAGGGGAAAAAAAAGTTTAGAGATATAACGTTTCCGGTTGAGAAGGCAGTACAAGATCCGGTCTTTGAGCGACAGATATTCCTGCAGAGCAGGATTTTCTCCCTTAGGAATTTTTCATTGGGTTCGAGTCTTTTTTGCTTCGGTTCATCTCGATGAGATTTTCTTACAGTACTTTTTCTCATCTTAAATTACGTCAGTATATTTGGACGCTTCTCTCTCAGTGTTCACAGAATGAATTTGTCAATAATATAACAAGATTTTAAATGTACACATTAGGCTACACTTTAGGTGCGTTTGCAACATTTTGTGACTTGTGTTCTGATACAGTAGACATTTTAAAAAACACTGGGACTGAGATTTCTAGGTTTTTTTAAAGCTATTCACTTGAAAATTGGCACACTTAATGTTAATAAATAAAGAAATAACTGGGCAAAAGCTCCAAGATAAGTTGAAATACATTCTCCAATAATACAATTATTATTTTTAATTAGAAAAAAATGCAAATATTCTAAAATTAACTGCGCATTCATATTTGTCAAAGAAGCACGATAGTGATATTATAGATTACTTTAGTACAGGGGAATAAATACAAGCATTTGATTGAAGATAATGTTAATCATTTTTGAGAAAAACATTTTTCCTTTTATGAAGTTCTTGGTGTTAAAATTCAGTACAAATTAATTTTTTGTAGGACAATGAATAAAGCAATCATAAAATGCATGCTTGAATCTGTAGATAGCACATTTTAGATTGTTTGCAAATATGTATAAAATAAGAGTAACATGCGCAAAAATTTAAAACTGAGAAAAACTCGCACAAAAAGGGTTCAGTGGAGTCAAAAGAGAGCACATTGGTGACTTAAATATGTCGCTGGGCTTTTAAAAAAGATTTGGATCGTGAAAATAGCTTGCCCAAAATGATTTACAAGTGTCTATAAAATATTTCTATGATATAATTAAAAGATCTAAAATATTGTCATTTTAATCCAAGTTTCCCTTAAGAAAGATTTCTAAAAATCATATATTTTCAATCTGACTCCCCAGTAAACCACATTTATTCACACAAATTTAAAGAAGTTACTTTTATAAATATTCATAACACACCTTATTTAGCACCTCCACTTCTTCTCTCTCAGCAATATTATATCGATTGTCGATTCGGCTTTTTATCCTAGCTACTCCTAAGTTTTCTCGGATATGAGCAAATGTGGAATGTGACAGCAAATGTTGTTCAAAATCTTGGGTATAAAATTTCAACTCCATAAGTGTAGTGCTTCACCTAAGAATTGAAATTGTGTAAGAAGATCTCCTTAAATACACTTAAATCTGTACAATTTGAACTTATTTTCAAACATATTTTCTTCAAACAAACTGTAATTTCCGCAATAAAATTATAAAGAAATGCCAGAGTTTAGCAATAGATCTCTTATACATGTGATCATGCTGTTATCTGAAAACGTCTTTCCTGAAAGATTTGGAACGGGTTATCCTATGGTTAGTGTTATTGAACTGTTTATAAATGTAACACTTACTTTCTAAACAAAAAACTTACAAGCTTTAGTACAGTGAAACCAAATCGCATGCCGAATAAACCGAAATCCTGTAAATTTATATTTAGAGAAATTTTCGGTCCCGGTAGAAAGCATAATGGTAATAGATGTAACTTTCCCTGAATAATACGGAAAGTGTTCAACGAGGAAATAGAAACCGCAACTAGTTAAAACATAAGTATGCAATGTTTAGACGTATTTATTTTGGGATATGCTGTGCTTTCGAGGAGACTGCAAATGTAGATCATTAAGGTAAATGAGATTTCTTTTTAATTATACTTCTGTTTTTGCTTGGTTTGGTGTGTTGTATGATAAGCTACGCAGTTTGTGATAAAGCATATTGCGTAAAATGAGGCAATTAAGGAATAAAATTAAAATTATCCAATTAAAGAAAAAGATGAAACGTACGTGAAATAACTAATGCTGCAGTTCAGATGGGACAAAATGCAAATTTACGAAGCCTAAGGAAATAATTTGTGAATGATTTGTAGGCAACTAAGGGAAGTACTTTGTAATACAAATGATGAAATTGAAACTAATGGTGTAGTTCTTGCGATTAGTTTTAAAATTATGCATAGGAGAAATGTCTAGAACATCTGAATAATGCGGAAACCCCTCCAAAACGGAAACAGAATAAGCTAACGTGACATTTGAGGATAGTTCGTTTAAAGACGGAAAAAAATCCAGTAGAACAGGTAGCCTTTTTACTTTCTCTACTACGTATAGTAAGTAGGGGAAGTATTGTATTCCATCCAAAAATTAGATACCGAGATTTCACCGGAAATACATGTTTTGCGACCCCCTGAATCCAAAAAAGTAGCATTTTTAAAAACATGTCCGTGTGTGTGACTGTGAACAGCATAACTCAGAAACGAGCAGTCGAATAAACACTAAACTTGGTATTTAGGTTCAGTATCTTCCAAAGATGCGACACGAAGGTTTTCAAGAAAATCCCCCCACTCCAGACTACGCTTTACATGGAACGTATTTCGAAAATTTTAAATTTCTCAAAAATGGCTCTATCGATTTTGATTAAAATATTATATGTTTAAGATATTTTCATGACAAATGAAATGAATATCTCGAATTTTCTGGGAATGTATCCAAAAGTATCCTTCATTGTGAACAACGTTTGCATAACTGATAAACCCTAAGAGATAGCCAAAATTTTACTACAGAATAAATGTAGATCGCGTTAAAATACACAATTTATGTCATATACATTTTTGTTGTTGAGTGAACCATTTTTGAGATATTACTTGTTATTCTCTTAAAATTTTCCAATACTTATACTTTTTCTCAAATTCGTTATTCATTTTTTAGTCCTGGTAATGCAAAGAGAATGGAATACTCATAGCAACCAGCTCTTAAAATATTTGACTATAGCTTAAAGCCTACCAATTCCCCTTGAATCTACAAGAAAACTAGCAATAAGACAAACATCTCGATATCTTGATTAAGATGAAGCATATGGAGTATAAGTGTTTGTTAAAATAGTTTGTACAAGAGTAGAGAAAGTCATGTGAGTGTAACACATCCGATTTTATGTAAATAATTGAATTAGCCGATGTTACGTAGGTGTATAAACTCCAATAAAAACTTAATTTCGTTTATTCCTCTCCGTTCTTTATGAAAATATGTACATTACCTAGAAAAATTTTCTGGTGGATTATTCCCTTTACCCCTTATAAGTGATATTTCGTACAGCTCAGGCTACTCCTAATAATCTTCTCCCTGACAGTCTCCCAAGTTCTGGAAATGCTGGTTGCCTATAAATTTCTCTATAGCGATGAAACAATTATCGGTCCGAATGGTAGCGTATATGTTGGATAATTACATTAATTGAAACTTTAATCATACGTACCATCTCTTAGGTCCCGTTTGTTTTATTAAAAAGGCTCTATTGGAATTAATTGACCTAATAGTGTTTGAAACTATAAAGTCTAGGACTTAAAGTACTTACAACACTGTAAGTCGCCATTTTGGGTATGTCGCCTGAAGTTGATATTATTTTGTTGTGTTGTTACCTGCCCACGCTTTGGGAGCTAATTTGAAGTAGATAGTATCTTTACGTTATTTGCCCCACGTTTTGGGCGTCAATTTGAAATAGGTTGTATTGAAAGAGTTGTAATATATTTTAAATTGTTGGGAGCCGAACTTGAAGTTCGTTGCAACCGCACGTATAGTACCCGCTTTCCGGTAGCCTTCGCGCCAAATGTATTTTCCGGTGCCCTTTGGCCCCCCAAAAATGTTTAAAAATGTTATATATTTTTGTTTGCCTCGGCTGCGTCAGTATTATTGTTAGAGACATGGATTTCTTTGGCTGAAGAATGTAGGCTTACACAGATTATAATTTTACTTCACTCCATTTATTAATGCTTGACACAATTTAAATAACACTTCACTGTTATAGAGAGAGCTGTGAGATTCTTTTATTAATTACCTGCAGTTTTTAACACGTAAAGTATTTTCGTCTTACACGAATACGTATTAAATTTTTCGCGTCTGATTGGTGACACTGTCTACTAGTAACGCGTCCAGTTATAAGCGCTGTCTACAAGCAACTGACTTGATTTCTATCGCCTAAATTTCTAAATTTCTATATTTCAAGTCTCTAATTGGCTATTCCTAATCAAATAGAATACTTTTATTTAATTTAAGCTTTTTTCTGGTTGTTGATTGGCTATTTTATAAACTGTCCCAAAAATTAAATTATTGTTGCTCCAAGAATGACTAGTAGCATTATTAAACATTCTTACTCATTATTGCCTCAAGGTTAGCAACTTTTAACCTATTATTCTCACAGCTCCTACATTATTAAATTACGTAATACATTCACATAACATTGTTACATACGCATACAATAATATAAGCATATAAAATGACTGTAATATACACTTTTTATATATTGTTACATACACATATTGCTTTAAGGCGGGCTGTTATTATATTTTATATTACATAATTTGACTGAAATCATTTAAGTGTTAAACAATACTGCCTCACGTCTCAATAAAATTTGAAATCTCCTTGTAGTTTACCGGGAAAAATGCGAATCAGTTGCCATGGTAGCTCAGTGGTTAGAACAACCAGGCGGAGACCGGAAGATCCATGGTTGAAATCTGAGCTATGGCATTGAATTTTTTAGTCGTCTGATTCTACCTTTCCAAAAAGCTATATTGTTTTCACATAATGCGGAAACCTGGTCATTATATAGGGGTAAAGCTGGTTAATATGCAGATTCCTCACTCCCAAGCCGCCAAATTAGCCTCTCTGGTAATATTACACTCTACAACCATTGAGAAACACAATATTCTCAGTTGCTAATTACAAAATGTTAACTGGACAGAACTTTCTCTCTTTATACAATTATTTAGCATACCCTACTAACGATGTGGTTACAATATACAAAGGAAATAAAAGCATAACTTTATTTTATGATACTGAGATACTTTGGAATTACTATCGCATGCGTAATGTAGTGTTACAAGCACATAGGATTCTCTTTTCGTTTTGCTATGTCTTAGTTGCTAAATCATTGCCGTATACAAAGATATTGCTTGAAATGAGATACTCAGAAAACAGATGAGTGGCATTTGTTTTATTTTATATGTATTTTCTGTGGAATAACAAGAAATATTTTATACATCATGGCGCTCTCATCTAAAAGGCAAATGTCTCAATGTCATAATATAATAATAAAGACGCTACCATTATACATATCTAGAAGTTACCCTTTCACAAAGTACACTAAAGGCGATTGAGGCCATTTCCTAAAGGAATTTTAGCGAAGCAGCATAACTGCCGTATTAAAAGTAATGTGTTAAACATGATTCTGTTTACTTTCTCTACTACTATAGTAAGTGAGGAAAGTATTGCATTCCACTCAAAAATTCGATACCAAAATTTCACAGGAAATACATGCTATTAGGTGCAGTGAATCAAAATAAACCATTTTTGGAAACATGTCTGTCTGTGTGTCTGTGAATAGCATAACTCAAACGAAACTCCGATAAATTCCAAACTTGGTATTTAGGTTTATATCTTTCAAAGATGCGATATGAAGACTTTCAAGAAAATCCCCACCCCAGACTAACCTTTACATGGAATATTTTTGTAAAATTTTGATTTTCCCCAAAATGGCTCTAACGATTTGGACTAAAATATCATATATTTATGATATTTTCATGGCAAATTAAATGTATATCTTGACTTTTCTGGGAATGTTCCCAAAATTCCTCTTCATTCTGAACAGTTTTTGCATAATTGATAAACCGTAGGAGATACACAATTTTTGTACACAAAAAACGTAGATCTCGTTAAAACACACATTTAATGTATTTTTCTCCAGTGAACTATTTCCGAGATATTCCTTGTTATCTGATTGAGTTTTCCAATACTTATTTGTTTTTCTCAAATGGGAATTCGTTATTGTAACCAGCCCTTAAAAGATTTGACTATCGCTTAAAGCCTACCATATTCCTCTTGCACTTACAAGACCATTAAGATTAAGATAATTTCTGAAAATGTTTGTCTCGATTAATATGAAGTAGGCGGAGAATAAGATTTTTTAAAAATAGTTTGCATAAGAGTAGAGAAAGTCATGTGGGTGTAACGCATCAGATTTTTTAAATATAGAGTCAACTGAAAAATTCAATGCCACAGCTGGGATTTGAACACAGCTCTCCCGCTCTCTTTGCGGTGACTCTAACCATTGAGCTACTGTGACGACATGCCAGTGGGATACTGAATTCCCCAATTGACTCAAATTTTTTCTCAGATAGACCACAAAGGCATCTCACTAATGATTCTTTTTAACTCATTTTCAATGAAAGGATCTCTTGGCAATCGCTCGGATCGATAGAGAATTTCTGAGACGAGACACAGGAAATGTAAACAAAGATGAATGTAATGTTAATGACGACGGATGTAAAGTGCATGGTACTGATTTCGTGTAGTATTGGGAAATTGAACAGATAGGTATTTTCAAAGGATCAATTTGGCTAAAATGAACTAGATCCTTTGGACTTTATAGATCTGTTTGCCTCACCTCCTGCCTAAAGTGTTTGTGCAGAGATCCCAGAAAATGCCAGGGGTTGTCCTTCGCCAACAATGGAAGGGTGAAGGTAAGGGAAGCGTCTTTCAGAAGAAGTCGGCAAATTGGCTGCCTCGCGCCTTTCAAAGTGCGGCGTTCACAAAGGTTCACTTTCGGAAAGTGTGCGCTCCCAGCTATTGTTGACAAGTGCATAGAACAATACCACCTAAACGATTCGGTCGCCCAAGTGCAACCAAGGTGCTGTGCTCTCAAAAGTGCCGACACAGTACGGCCTTTCTGTTTGCACGTACTTCTTTTGTTTTCTTTAACTTCTATTATATTTTTGTGTTGCATATAGGATGATAAAATACATCGGTCAATATTTTGAGACGTGAGCATCAAGGCAACTAAGGAAAGCAGTCTGATATTTTACACATAATGACATTTTCTACCCACTTTTCTACAAACTATTATTATAAGCCGTTATTTTTCATCTAATTTTATGTTAATTGAGGTAAATATTTTGAGAAATAGTTTCGTTATTCATCTCAAAGTTAACGCTCGTTCCCATTTATGCCGTCACCGCAGTTTTGGGAGACATTCTAATGGCCTTCACAGGTGGAGTATATATCAGTAGTAAGGAGGTGTGTGTATCCGTTTACCTTTTCGCGTATGCGGTGGCACCCTGTTTTACATGCCCAAAACCTAAGAAGCGAAAAGCACGTATTTTAACGGAGCAAAGAATTAACAAAGTTGATACACCATTCGATCATTCTCCAAAAAGGTCTCTTCCTGTTCTAAAACAAGTAAGTGTTTCAACACTTCTGCTGTTAAACTTTTAAAATTTAAACCCTATAAATTCACTATTACTCATGAATTACAATCTCGTGATGACGAAAAATGGGTCTATTTCTTGTAACTGGATTTTACAAAATATTGTTAATGGTACTGTTGACCCATACCTAATAATCCTCTCAGAAGCAGAATTTTTGTTTCACAGAACAATTAAATATTGGGGCATAGAGAATCATTTAATTCATGAACTTGCTTCACATGGTATACAACTTGCTTCACATGGATTCTGTAACAGCAAAACGAGTACCATAATATTCTTCTATAATATTTTTCAGTGATGCTGTAAATTCCGATAAGAACGACAGAAATACCCTTACACCATTTGTCAAATGTCAGATGATGAGAGAAAGCGGACAATTCCAACAAGATTGTGCCACAGCCCATACTGCCTAAAACACCTTGGAAGACATAAAGTCGGTTTTAGATGACAAATAATTTCTAAATGGTTATGGCTCTCCGCCCCATTCCCCTGTGTGACATCCACTTGTGAGGAACCTTAAAAAATAAGGTTTATAGGAACAATCCGCACACCATAGACGAACTTAAAGACAATGTCAGAACAGAACTTAAAGAAAATTACGCTAGAAGAATTTAATCTTGTGAAGGAAATTTCCTTCGAACATGCCAGGAATATGTCACCACAGATGGGCAGCACTTTCATCACCTCTTATAACAATGTTAGTAATCATTATAGTACATTACAAATTATTACTCATGGGTATGTAGCGCGGGTGATTTAGAATGACAACTCCCCCGGTGTAGTAGAAAGCGTGCGGAGTACGCATAAATCTGTTCTGCGGCCGGGCCATAAGACGACCACGGTGTATTACACCTGATTTTAAATGTTTTGAGAATTATTTCATTGGAGTAAATAGGACCACGAAAAATAATTTTTACTTTCTCCACCACGTATCTAGTAGGGGAGAAGGTATTGCATTCCACCCAAAAATTTAACCAGAAATACATGTTTTGAGGCACCTTGAATCAAAATAAAGCATGTTTAGAAAAAAGTCCGCGTATGCATGTGGACAACATAACTCAAAGACGAAAAGTTGGATAAAGGTAAAGGTACGTATCACGGAGGGGGAACCGAAACCGGGCAGACGACCGCACGCAGGCCAGTCGGCCCATTATGTTGCCAGCATCACCCCTGGGAGGGTGGGAGGGAGGGAGGGATGATGGAAGAGAACCGAAGGGCTACCGGATCCGTGCGCCGACGGGCGCAGGAATGGACGGAGCCCCTAACGTTTCCAGATATAACGCATTCGACGCCGCACGGTCCCTACACACAAGCCATCAAACTCCAGGGTCCTCCAGGAGCGGAGCCCCATGCTGAGGAGTGACCTAACTTAGCGGTACCGCAGAGACGCCAGGGAAGAAACCTTTACAGAGCGCAAGCCACCGCCGAGCCGCAACCCACAGAACAGTCGCCTGGTCCTACAACTCTGAAACAGATGACAAATAAGATGATGGGTACAGGAAATGAGAGGAAGGAGAGTGGTGGCAAAAGATGAACCAGCCAGCACTCGCCTGGCGATCCGAAGAAACCACGAAATACTCGTCCGACCCGTCCTCTCTAATTGTTTTGAATACTGCGCCGTTGGTCGCAGTCAGGGATTCGATGCCCGCTCGGGTTGGAGCCGAACGCGGTGTAGTGATAGAGATAGATGTAATGCTAAAATTCAATGTACCTGTTTTCTCCATCCGACGTGGCTTCGTCTTGTCCTGCTTGCTGTTACCCTGGCTAGTTGGTTCTCGGTGATGTTTGCTTGGACTCTGCCGATCATTATTGTTAATAAGCTCGTCCATCTCAGAGGTGGTACTAGGAGCTCAGAGGAGAATTCACTACTCACTGTAATGTTAGGTTTATGGCTATGTATTGCTACCTCCTCACTCTAACACTACATAATGTTACTGTTCACTTATCACCATTTGCGCGCCAATTTCGTTTGACGGAGTATCGTTGATTCCTCTTCAGTGTCTAAAAATCAACTGTTTTCAACTGTTTAACTCTTTAACTGTTCACATCTAAAAGTCAACTGTGTACTGCTTTATTTTGGGATGAATCTGGATTATTTAAAGAACACTATCTCCCACCCAAAATTTTGGTATAGGATTTCTTATTGGTCAGTTTGTATATATCATGTGACCTATTTCCCGGGCTTCTCTTGGTAAAATGCCGTTCTTTGCTATACTTGCCTCGCTTCATACTTCCGGAGCGGAAACAAATAGTCATAAAACTTTACCCTAGACTAACACAAAAGATCCCGTTCCGCTGCACATGCGAACCACATATTTCTACCCTAAGACACTCATATTTCAAGACACTCTAAACTTAGTTAAACAGGAGCATTATGTACACGACACATATTACATTATACACAAAATTACTATTTACATGGTTTTCACATTGTACACATATCATTTACATATCAAATTATACACTGAAAAATTTAGCACATAATAAAATTACTTCGGCATATTCTGCCTCAAAACCCATGCGGCAAAGTGGGCGTTCATCAGGGATCGATCCAGGGACCTCTGGAGTGCGGGCCACAGATGTGGATAAAAGTGGATAAATTGGTAATTTTGTTCAGTATCTCCCAAAGAAGCAATACAAAGATTTTCAAGAAAATTCCCGCCTCAATAACATTTACATGGAACATTTTTCGAAATGTTTTAGTGTTAACAAATGGCTCTGATGATTTAGATTGAAACACCACTTACTAAAAATATTTACATACCAAAGAAATGTACGTTTTAAACTTTCTGGGAGTAGCTTGTAAAGCCCCTTCATTCGGGAGGAATTTTGTAGTATACTCTTGTATAACTTTGAAAACGTTAAGAAACACACAAAAACGTACTACACAAAACATGTGGATCTCTTTAATAAACACAATTTATTTCAAATAACTTTTTTACCGGCATTAACCATGAAGAAATATTTTTTAGAAGGAGTTGTATTAATTTCAACTGTTGGGGAGCCGAACTTGCAGTAGTTGCAACCGCACGTATAGTAAACAGTTTCCGGTAGTCTTCGCCCCAAATGTACTTTCAGGAGGTATTTGCCCCAAGTTTAAAAAAAACACTTTCTAATTTAACTGTTTCTTTAAATATTTAATATTTATGTTTGCTTCGGCTGCGTCAGTATTATTTTACAGACATGGATATCTTGGCAGGGCGAGATGAGACAAGAATGTAGGCTTACAAAGATTATAATTCTACTTCACTCCTTTTATTAATACTTGATGCGATTTAAATAACACTTCACTGATATAAAGAGAGAGCTGTGAGATGTTTTGATTAAATACTTGCAATTTTAACACGTAAACTATTTTCGTCTCACACGGATACGTAATTAATTTCTCGAGGACACATTTCGCATCCAGTTATAATCACTGTCTGCAGGCAACTGAACTGATTTCAAGCGCCTAAACTTTGTAAATTTATGTATTTCAAGTCTCTTATTGGCTAATCCTACTCCAATAGAATACCTTCATTTTACTAAAGCTTTCTCTAGTTGTTGATTGACTATTTGATAAACTGTCACTAAAACTACATTATTGCTTCAAAGAATCGCAAGTAGTATTGTTAAACTCTAAAACTCATTATTGCCTCAAGGTTACCTCATTGTTAGCAACTTTTAAGTTATTATTCTCACAGCTCGTACATTATTAATTTACGTAATACATTCACATAACATTATTGAACATGTTTACAATAATATAAACATATACAATGATTGTAATATACACTTTTTTATATTGTTACATACACATATTGCTTTAAGGCGGGCTGTTATTGAATTTACATATTATATAATTAGACTGTTAAAATACTTCCTCAACCATTAGCGAGATATCTTTAGTAATTGTTCGATTTCTTCAATACTTTATCATTTTTTTTAAAATTCTGTCCATTTCCACCGTTTATCGTGATTGCATGGAAAAGTATGAGATTTTAAGGCCAGCATATATTGTCCAGTTCTTAAATATTTTACTATTATTGTTATGTTTGTATCTATAATGAAATCTGCAAATCAACTATTTCCGGTAAGGTTTATCTCGTTTAAAATGAAGGAAATAGGAAAATTAACTATCCTTAAATAATTTGCATACCCACAAATAAGCGATAAAGTGCAGAGAAAGTCATGTGAATGTGATGCATAGGATATTTTATAATTATGCTGAGAACGATTTTATTAAAATGTTAGCTAAATTTGTTGAACTTTGTAGAAATTAGAATACCGAATACCCTTAAGAATGAAATTTCCTGGTCTTCCACCCGGTGTACCTTACAAAGACTAAAAAATAATGCTCTTACCATATCGTTCTCAGTAATACTAATACTATTTTATTGATACGCCCACAGAACATCCCTTTAAGCTCTTTAACAGGGTAGTTAATAGCTTTAGTATACTGTAACATGAAATGTGGAAGTCGATTTGTGTTCCACAGTAATGTAATCTGCTTATGTGGAAGGGCCGTTCTTATTTGTATGGTAGACAAATTGGTAGATTAGTGGTGCAGTGTTAGAGGAGTGGCAGTGTCGTTATAGCAACAAAGGGTGATGGTCAGAAGGTGTTGCTCGGGGCGACTATCCTCTTCTCTCTGTGTGCCGGATAAAGGCCGTACCTCGGGCGAACACATCAAGGAAATACGGAGAGCCTTGACTGTATAGCTTGTGTAGAGTAAGATCCCTGGGCTGATTCAGCAGTTTGTTCCCCCCCCCCCCCCGTCATGGTAACAGCTTTGCCACTCGTCATTTTTTGCTATGTTGCATTTTCTGTCCTTCCAAAAATTATGGCTTCACTCAGAATTCGTATGGAGATGAGAGATTATATTCTTCAGTTCGTTTAGCTTAAAACTATGTGGAGTGTTTTTACTTAGGTCTCGTTTTATAATAAACTGAAATATAGGGAAGAAGGTAGAAATATGAGATACCCATTTTACTTTTTACTTTCTCTACTACGTATAGTAAGTAGGGGAAGTATTGTATTCCACCCAAACATTCGATGGCGAGATTTCACCGGAAATATATGTTTTGAGGCCCCCTAAATTAAAAAAAAACATTTTTGACAACATGTCCTTGTGTGTATTTGTGTGTGTGTCTGTGAACAGCATAACTCAGAAACAAACAGTCGGATAAACACCAAACTTGATATTCAGGTTCAGTATCTTCCGCAGATGTGGCACGAAGGTTTTCAGGAAAATCCTCCCACCCCAGATTACCCTTTACATGGAATATTTATCGAAAACTTTAATTTTCTCAAAAATGGCCCTAACGATTTTGATTAAAATATCAAATGTTTAAGATATTTTCATGACAAATGAAATGTATATCTCGAATTTTCTGGGAATGTCTCCAAAAGTATTCTTCATTGTCTACGACTTTTGCATAACTGGTAAACCATAAGAGATGGACAAAATTTTACTACACAAAAAATGTAGATCGCGTTAAAATACTCGATTTATGTCATATAGATTTTTTTTGTTGAGTGAACAATTTTCGAGATATTGCTTGTTATTCCCTTAAATTTTCCAATACTTATACTTTTTCTCAAATTCGTTATTCAATTTGTATTGTCCTGGTAATGCAAAGAAAATGGAATACTCCACATAGCAGCCAGCTCTTAAAATATTTGACTATCGCTTAAAGTCTATCAATTCCCCTTGCATCTACAAGAAAATTAGCAATAAGATTAACATCTCGATATCTCGATTAACATGAAGCATATGGAGAATACGCGTTTGCAAAAATAGTTTGTACAAGAGTAGAGAAAGTCATGTGAGCGTAACACATCGGATTTTTATCGTAAAAATGCTTTAAAGGCAAGCAGGGGGAATGCTGAATATTTCCAGAAATGAATTTTATGTGGAATAAAGAGAAATAAAAATAATTTATGTATAGTATGTTCTACTGATTTTATTTAATTAAATTGTTACAAGTGTAAATTTACAGCATTTATGAATATGGGTAGTGCAATCTGATAGTGCAGCCCTCTGGTATTCATGTGAGTACTGTTTCCTTCGAGCAAATATCCGCGTCATCTGTCTAGCACCGCCATACGCCACGAAACCTAGAAGCACACTTGAAAGATGCGAAGGAAACGCAATAAAATGATGAGAGGAAATCGTAGTATATGAGAAAGCACACAAGTATTCGCCTACCGACCTGAAAAACCATGAAAACTCCACGGTGGGAGGGCGTGGTACACGAAATTCAAATCCGAGACCTCCCGAATGTAAACCTCACCACATTGTTGCGGAGCCATCCCTTCTTCTTTCTCTGTTCTCTTCTTTCTATCTCCATTGTTGGAACTTACACCTCCAGGACTTACAAGCGGGTGCCTGGGATCAAACGCCTGTCGGAGAGCACAGACTATGGATCAGAGATAACAGCCAGGGGGGTGATCAGCCCGAACCTAGTGTGAGAGCAAGGAAGGAGATAAATGAAATGGCGGTGAGATAAATGAAAGGAAAAGTGATGACGGAGCTATTGGTGGAATGAATGGCGGGAGAAATGGAGAAGTCGGAGAAAGCCCGCCCAGACGCCTCTTTGTCCAACACAAATCCCACATGAGGTTCCCTGGGATTGAGAGTGAGAGTGTCTTGGTGAGAGGCGCTGCCTCTACGGAGCCATGTCGGACGATTTAATTATTATTAAATAAGGCAACTCTTATTAACTGAACACGTCATATCCCACTCTTGATTGCTGACCTCTGTTGCTCCCTCTAACCTTTTAACACTGTTGACGCAGGTAATTCTTTCCACCCCAAGTTTAGGCACAATATGACGCAGCCACGCTCCGTCCTCCAACAATGAAGCAATACTTTTGCCTCACGGTTGCTGCTTGTCTCCTCCCAGTTGGTTCTTCTTTTGCCACGGCTGGTCCAGCATGAAACCTTAACCTCAGGGTATGCGTGGGTGTGTACAGAGAAGTATACAAACGCTGTCTTGGAACACCTTTATTCACTATTTAAAATAACACTTTATGTTTGCCGATCACTATTAAATGCATACGATGATACTTTGTCTTTACAAGACCGAAGAATTTTAACTACAGCTAAGCGTTATACCCTCCAGCATGTTCGCCACTATTATTCTCCACACGACGAGAAAGTCGTCCTGCACTCACCAGGCACTCAGGCAGACTGAATTTACCCACGCTGATACAAGGAAAACCAAGCTAAACCTTCCCTCTCTCCCCTCAAATGCTATCCTCAAACTTAGCGTCATGATACTTAGAGTGGCCTTCACCAGGCTAAGTGCAGCTGTACTCGGCGGGTTACCAGGAAAAACTTGCTTCAATGGTATTTCCTCTTTCTACCTGGGGCTGGTCCCTAATTAACAAAACTGTGCCTGTCTTGTCTTTCTGTCGCTTTTACAGTCAACAATTTTCCCAATGCTTCTCCTTTTTATACATACACTGATTTTAAATATATTATTACTTATTTTATATCACTATCCTTCTCAGATTATTATGTTAATTATTGCCTTTATAATTCCGGCTTCACTGTGGTTATCTTGATACTGCGGTTACTCTATACAAAACAATGACCCACTATTTCCATAGAATGTATTACGTCTTTCTTGATCAATTTGTACATCTTTTTAATTTTATCTTTCCTAAATAACTATCAATCACCTTAATATTAGTACCTTATTTTAATTTTAATCATTTGTCCCTTTATATGTATTGGTAAATTAACACAATTCTCCAACCTTAATTTTTCTCTAATTACTTTAGTTTCTTTAGATTGAAACACCAACCAAACTTGGTATTTAAGTACAATATCTTCCATAAATGCGACACCAAGGTATTTAAGAAAATCTCGCCTCCTCAAACTACCCTTATATAAAATTTTAAAATGTTTGATTTTCTCAAAAATGACTAACGATTTTCATTAAATACGTTATATTTGAGATATTTACGTGACAAATAACATGTGTACCTCGCGTTTTATGGGAACAGCGCCTAAGGTCCACTTTATCCCTAAGGAACTTTGTATAATTTATTATAACTGGTATACATTTAGAGAGAGAAAAACGTACGTACAGCATAAAGAATGTTCTCTTAAAAACATACAATTTATTTCAATATAACTTTCTTGTAATATCAAGCCATTTCCTGGATTTCCGTTAACATTGTTTTAAATTGTTCAAAACGTTATAATTCTTTAACATCCTATCCTTATACACTTTTTCTCCCGACATTGGGAGGAGTATGGAATTTTAAGGTCAGTGTATATGTAACGTTTTGCTTTTAAAGATTTAATTAACAGTTTAGTTGCCTTTATTTTATTGTATGTACAACGAAATATGTAATGAAGCTATTTATACGAACCCTCTCTCTCTCTCTCTATAAAAATAAACGGAGAGAAAAGTAGATTTTCGTGGAAGTTTTGTAGAAGCCATATAAAAAGAAATGATAATAGGTAGTTAAACTCGTGAGAATGTACATATTAGAGTCTTTTAATCACCCTATGTACCTTTAGTAATAGCTAATGAACAAAAGAAGGAACTTGATCCTTCATCATGTTCTCTGAAATCCGAACTCAGGACGTCGCTGTCAGGGGGAGAGCAATAAATTTATGTCCTGCTCCTCCAGGACTAGTTACGTCTGTCAAGATAGATCCAGAAACTTCTATTTCAGTTCCGCTGTCGTCTTACTTTGATAATGGATGTGACAGCATTGCCGGAATCCCTTAGTCTCTCCTTGGATAGACTCGTAGAGAAACTGCATGTTCGGGGTTTTCTGAATCTAGCAAGGACTGGTAGGCGGACATTCCTTGAAGAAATCTTTAGCTCGTTACCGATGTGATACTCTTCAGTGACATGATCTCTGGCGTGCTTCTTGGCTTCGCCATGGTATCTCGGCTTAGAACATCGGAAATGTATATATTTGCAGTTACAGCTCTACTGAGAACCTCATTTCGGAATTATTACAGCCAACAAGAGATGGCATCTTCTTGGAGTTCAATGTTTTCGCAGTAGGAAGTCGGTAACTACACTTTCAGATTTCTAAATCTTATTTTATAAGGCAAAAACGCGGTCGATTGCGAAGATTTACGAAATATCTCCCAAAAACTGCAATGTGATTATTGCACATGATTTTATCTACCATTCTTCTACGTATTATTCTTAGAAAAAAACATATTTTGTCTACTTCATGTTAATTGAGATAAGTATTTTGCACTACCCCTCCTTTCTCTCACTATCTATTTCAGGTACTTTACACTGGGAGATAAATTTACGGAAGGATACTTTAGCGGGGAGTACCCGCTGCTACCACGTGCTATCTCACGTAGATGTTATCTTGGATCTCCGAAGTTCCTGCCGGGCTGCTTGTTGTAGAGCTGAGGAGAAATTCTTAACCTAGCTAGCTAATTTGAGTATCTCAGCATTTTATGTAGGTGAAGGTAAATAATTAACCGACTTTCCTCAAAACAGCTTAATTTATTCACAATATAGTGCCCATTGAGGTGGCTAGCAGCTTTCCCTTGCTTAACACAAACTCATACAAAAGCTGTTACATATAATCTTCCCGCTACTGTGAATTCTTTACGTGTATCTATATAACTGCGCCACACGATATTTTCCCACTCACAAAATCCTCTGCGTGAGTCACATGCGTTACACCGTGAGAGTAAAATCAGAAAGTGTAACCTGGAGACTCTTCCCCTTTTTATACCTTTTTCACTATGACGCCAGAATTTGCGGCTTTAAATGTAAAAACTATTCTCGTTATTATCTACTTAGCGTGCTATGAAAATGAAATGTTCCAATTTTTGGAGTCACCCATTACCTCCGTCTCATTTTACAACTCTCGTTTCTCGTTCTATTTTTCCAACTCCCTTGACTTCAGGAAATTGGACCACTATCTCTGTCGCATTCTAATCTCGGACCCCTCTCTCTATTTTTGTGGCTTTGCCTAAAACCTGCGTGCATTAGCGTGTATGTGCATGTGGACCTTACCCCTGTTACTCGCTTGCCTGATAGCTACTAATTACACTGTTCCTTACATGCTTGTTTTCACATTAATTGCATTCTGTGGTACAAATGTTTTTACAGTAAAGCTATTTCTCAGTATTGTTTACTTTATTAACTGTTCCTGCTTATTTTAACATTCTACTCTATTGTGTATATGTATCTTTATGATACCCAAAGAGGCCACACAGGAAAGAATAAACAATATCAACTTTCTGGTGAGTGATTTTCCCTATTTAGCCATCTGAGAAACATGTGCATTTATATTAATAAATCTTTCATCACAAATATAACCAGGAGAACGAAAAAATTCCAATTCCTATATACATAAATTGTAGCACTACAATTGTTATTCTGTTTCTTGTTGAGAATTTCATTAACATTTGAACATAGCAGTACGTAATTTAACAGGGTAAAAAGAAAGCAAACAAGCAAATATATCAGTATATCTACAGGGAAACCCGTTGAACTGTGAACCGGTTGCGCAGTATTTTTCCGATTCGCGATGGTGAGGGCCGTTGCCGTCTACGGCTATTATATGGTGGCGATGATGCAATCATACAACAGTTTCCTTAACTTACAAAGGTTAAGAAAGGAGGTACTGAAACTGGCTACTGTCATCTATACATTTTTGGTATGAAACGATCCGTCACTCGTCGTAGTTCCGTTGCAAAATGCTGGTAATTTCTTGACGGTTGTTTTGTTTTAGTTCACCTAGGGTGTGTGGAATTGCCTTGTATACTTTATTTTAATATACCCAAGAAATGAAAGTCGCAGGGATTAAGTCGAGAGCCGAGTGGCTCACAAATTTCTACTAGTAATTCTGCTCTTCTCAAACATACTTTCAATATTATCATCGAAATATTGCATATTCTTGTTGAAAAATTCTGATGTGATACAGTCATATGTCTTTCTCTACGCTTTAATCCGAATAAACATTTGTAGGAATAGCTACGTTACACTTTATGTTATAGATACAAAGGGAACATCGACAGTGAAAGTTTAAGACCTGGACGCTATATGCTAGTCTTAAAGTTCTAAACTGTTTCTGTACAATCGAGAGAAACTACTGAATGTTAAAAGAATGCTAAGAAAATGACCAAGAAATGAACTATTCTAAACCTTTAATAACGGATATCTCAGAAACAGCTTATGCCACAAAAAACGTATTTGAAATAAATTGTATGTTTTAAAGAGCCCTACATTTTTGTGTAGTACGTTTTCGTCTACCGCTTAACTTTTACAGGTTTATACAAGATTATACAAACTTCCCTCCGAATGAAGAGGACTTCTTGGGATATTCCCCGAAAATTTAGATGCACATATTACTTGTCATGTAAATATATTGAATATATGGTATTTTAATCAAAATCGTTTCGGCCATGTTTTGGAAAATAAAAAATTTCAAAAAATATTCCATGTATAGGATAGTTTGGGGAGGGGTATTTTGTTGAAAATCTTAGTGTTGCATCTTTGGAAGATATCGAACTTAAATACCAAGTTTGAGTTATGTTGTTCACAGACAGACAGACAGACACACACACACGCACACACACAAATACTTAGTTCTATTCAGAGCATCTCAAAACATGTATTTCCAATAAAACCTTGGTATCGAGATTTTGGGTAGAATGCAATACTTCCCTCAGTTACTATACGTAGCAGAGAAAGTTAAAAAGGCAAAATCACGCTCTGTGTCTGTTAATTCTCTAAACAACGGAGGCAAAATTGTACTCAGTATGTGAGGATTCGACTGTTGACTCGAAAAAATTGGCCATATAATTCGTTCTGCGCTCATGACGGACAGAACCTCATCATGGAGAGTTACTTCATGAAAAATATTAGCTCATCACAGCTCCAATAACGATTATTTTGTGTACACAGATATCCATGAAGATGGAACCAGGTGTCGTTCGAAAAAGTATTAAATGTGGATCTAATTCGTTATAGTATGAACTCTACACACAAAATGTGCTTTTACGAACAGGATTACCAGTTGAAGAGCCTGTGACATAGTTATTTTATATAGTTTTAACTTCAACAATTCAATAGCTCTTTGCATAGAACCATAGGAAATGCCTAACTGTTGTCAAAATCGTCTAAATAATTTCTGGGGGATGCCTCCAAACGATGACCGATGTCGACTAGTGTTTCTTCGGTAAGAAATCTACTCTGTCTGTTAGGTTTATTAGGCTAAACACCCCCTCTTACCTGAAATTTATGATATGGATTATGTATGTTGTGCGGATAGAACCTTTACACACAGGAATGATTCTGCAAAACGTATTTGCACTTGAACGAGCTGAAAGCATAAATACACGCTGCGCAATAGCAAACATATACTAAGCCATAATTCTGATTAAATACAGGACACAATAACAAATAACCTGTAAGAACTGCACCATCCGACTCGCACTGAACCACACATCACGGTCCATGCAATACTGCAGAGCAGAGCCGAGCCGAGCCAGCGTCTGTAGCGTAACCTTGATTGCGGCAGCGGCGGTAAACACGTGTCCACTCGCCCGGTGGAAAAACATCGTGCAGCTGGTTCATAGTCAACTGGGTCTCTTGATACTTACTGCCCTTACAATAAATGCCTGCGAGATTACAACTGAGCATACTAAAACAACGGTTCCGAATTATGCAGACATCTATAGCAAAAGAGTAAAAATGCTGACACTTTAAAAACCCAAAGAAATTCAATAAATTAAATTAAAAAATCAAACAGTAAAGTTAAGTTAATACTGAACAATTAAATATTAGAAGTCAAATTACAAATCACCTGAACATTTACACAGAGGATACAAGATTACAATTACTTAAATTCTCCTCTTGTGTAGCAATAATGAATTATTACGAGAACATTAAACGAGGCGAACACCAAAAAGGCACATGATAGAAAATGACGCAATAGCACTCTACGTAACCAGATGTAAAGTCACCCGTTGGTGTTGCAGCCAAGCACAGGCGAGGGTCCGAAATGTAGTAGGCCCCTCCGAGGACACATTGCGAGCCAGCAACTTCAGAGCGCGACCGGACCAAGAGAAACTCATGACGAGGAAGCACTTAGAAACTGTCGTAATCGAGCGCGAAAAATAAAGTTTATAATTCCATTACAAAAATTACAATTTTCAAACACACTATAACCTGAGTTATATGTTTATAACGGGAGACAGCTATATATAACGTACAGACTCGCAAACTTAAATTGAATTTCTTATGGAACTAAAACTACTTAATATGTTATTATTCAAACAAATTATGTATTATTTAATATAAGAAAGCAATAAATGAAAGAAACATTTAAGCAATAAATATAACACAATTTAGAGTAAAGTACTTGCATGGAAACCACTGTTATTCATATTTCAAATTAAAGCAAATTGAAAGTGCTGGTTTAAATATCGTCAATTTTTCTTTGCTTCTTTGTTTTTTTCACATGTCATACAATAAGCAATTTCATATATGCACTTAATCACAGAAATGTATCATCATTTTAGGATTTTCTGTTATAGTAATCGGTGTGTAACTAGGGCAAATTCCCTCATTCGCACTGGAAACTGTAACTTTTGGGAATTTTGTCTGTTCTTCATTAATTTTATAAAAAATATAACTCAATTGTCAAAAGAGATACCCTAAGTAATAAATGCCAGTTTATGCATTAACTATTATCACTGTACATACAAAGAAAATGTTAACGGAATTTTTAACAACAGGCTGCTTTAACCCCTAAAAAGTACAACACCAATGCCATTGTTTATTACGAGGCGGTATTGAGCATGCACGATCTCATCCTGCATTCATTAGGAACCCAGACGCAGCTGTGAGCGATCGTCACTTTGTGTTTTCCTGTTGTTAGAGCGTTTATAAGCGTTAAAATAATCAAAGGAAACGCAGAATGTGAGGTCAGATGCGTGATTGGTTTTGGAATGCGGGAAAGGTTATGCAGCAAACATTCATCGCCAATTCAGTGAGGTTTTTTGGGGGGGGGGAATTATGAGTGACAATGCGCAGCTACACACAGCGAAACAACTCAAGATCTGGTCACACCATTTGGTTGTGAACCATTCGACCACCCTCCCTACAGTCCGAATTTGGCACCAAGCAATTTTCAACTGTTTCTTCGTCACTTGTCTTTCATCACAGGCGGCATCATTCTTTGACGAAGGCGTAAATAACGTGAGTTCCCAATAGGAAATATTCTGGAATAGCGGAGGTGTATGGTAATGAATGACAATAAAGTATTCAGAAAGTAATGATTTGTTATTCTTGAAACAAATATAGGTCCGTAAGTTTTAGAAAACACGCCTCATATGTTAAATCAGAGTTTACCCAGTTATAAATAAGAAATCTTGGAATATAAGTGGCATTAATTTTCAGTGTTTGTTTAGGAATTTCAATTTAAAAGGTACGACGTGTTAATTTGCGAAGCAATCCACTATTGTATTCGAGTGTTATTTTGAGAGGCAATTTGAGTTGCAGTATGAAGTTTGATTTTGTAAAAAACGAATAGTGTTAATACTGACGAAAATACTCATCTGTTAACAATGAAATACCAAAAAGTAGTGAAAACATGGAATAATGCTAATTTTGAACTTTAGAAAAGAAAATAATGTGAAATTTGATTGCCCTTTTATGAAAAAAATCTGATGTGCTACACTCACATGACTTTCCCTACTCTCGTACAAACCATTTTAACAAGCGCTTATTCTCCATATGCTTTATGTTAATCGAGATGTTAATCTTATTGCTAATTTTCTTGTACGCAGAAGAATATGGTAGGCTTTAAGCGATATTCAAATCTTTCAAGAGCCGGTTGCTATGTGTCGCATTCCATTTTCTTTGCGTGTCCAAGACATAAAAAAATCTGATGTGTTACACTCACATGACTTCTATACTCTTGTACAAAGTATTTTTACAAACGCTTATTCTCAATATGCTTCATGATAATCGAAACGTTAACCTTATTCATAATTTTCTTGTAGGTGCAAGGGGAATATGGTACGCTTTAAGCTATAATGAAATATTTTAAGAGCTGGTTGCTATGTGGCGCATTCCATTCTCTTTGTATGTCCAGGATATAAAATTAAAAAAATTTCATGTGTTACACTCACATGACTTTCTCTAGTCTTGTACAAACTATTTTTACAAACGCTTATTCTCCATATGCTTTATGTCAATCGAGTAATCGAGATGTTAATCTTATTGCTAATTTTCTTGTAGATGCAAGGGGAATATGGCAGGCTTTAAGCGATAGTCAAATATTTTAAGAGCTGGTTGCTATGTGGAGTATTCCATTCTCTTTGCATTACCAGGACAAAAAAATGAATAACGAATTTGAGAAAAAGTTTAAGTATTGGGAAATTTAAGGGAAAACAAGCAATGTCTCGAAAATGGTTCCTCAACAAAAAAAATGCATATGACATAAATTGTGTATTTTAACGCGATCTACATTTCTTGTGTAGTAAAATTTTGTTTATCTCTTATGGTTTACCAGTTATACAAAAGTCGTGCACAATGAAGAATACTTTTGGAGACATTCCCAGAAAATTCGAGATATATATTTCATTTGCCATGAAAATATCTTAAACATATGATATTTTAATCAAAATCGTTACAGCCATTTTTGAGAAAATTAAAATTTTCGAAAATTGTTCCATGTAAATGGTAATCTTGGATGGGAGATTTTCTTGAAAACCTTCATGTCACATCTCTGGAAGATACTGAACGTAAGTACCAAGTTTGGTGTTTATCCGACTGTTCGTTTCTGAGTTATGCTGTTCACAGACACACACACACAAATACACACAAGGAAATGTTGTCAAAAATGCTTTTTTTGAATTTAGGGGGCCTCAAAACATATATATTCCGGTGAAATCTCGCCATCGAATGTTTGGGTGGAATACAATACTTCCCCTACTTACTATACGTGTTAGAGAAATAAAAATGTGCATATAAATTTTTTTTTAATTTCTCAGGATGAGATATATAAGACTTTGACTATTTTTCCATGTAGTGTTCATATATTTTTAAATAGGGTACTGCATTTGTCATTTTGTACCTTGAATTCTCGATTACTTTAGAGAAAAATCTCGTAACGTCTGCACACTTTGGAGTACAGAGATAAACTTTAGCCCATCTTTTAAGGGACGTTTAGCCTTTACATGAAGGCTATTTTCACAGAAATTACTTAAATAGCTAAATTAAATTTTAGGATGATAAAAGCGAGATATAAATGTTGTTGTGGTTCTAATTTGGTACTAACAACATAGTTGGTTACTCTTATAGACAAAATTGGCGATAAATGTAAATTAAATGATGGTATACCTAAGAAAATAATCATATCTTGGTTAATAAATAAATTTGTTGAATAAAAAAATTCAGTGAACATGTACATTCTGTGAATATTTCAGTCTGATATCTTAAATAGTGTCTTGAATAGGTCATGATTTCAGGAGATTTAATATTGGTGGGATAATATCGTCTTATATAGATTCAGCCAACTCTGTGGTTTTCTTCTGAGCGGTTAATATTTTCTGAGAAATAATCACTCATTGGTGACAGACCACATCCAATTTGTTAGTGCCAGGCAAGTATAGATAGAGCCACAGTGGTGCTGCTGTGTGTCAGGCACAAGTTAATTGGACATCCTCTCGATCGATCAGTGTCTTGTATCCTTCTTGCTCGCGGTCTTCCTGTCAAGATTCAGCGGGAATCCTCTGTAACTGTCTGACCACATCCTTAAAGGGGTACCAACCTATCCCACTGAGTAGTGGAGACTAATAGTTACCTAGTTGTTCCTGGTGTATAACATACTGCTCTGATGTTGTGAAATGTACAGGTGTTGAGGAATAATCTTTTTTGATTCTATCAAAGTATTTTATAGGAAATACATATTCTGGCGTTCACTGAACCTAAAAGAAACGCTTTTTGAAAGCGTTACATTCACGTGCATTTCTCTACTCTCACCTCCATAAACTATTCTTACGAAGGCTTGTTCTATTTCATGTAAATCGAAGTACACAGAAATGATTGTGCTACATGCTTCGTTATAGATACAAGGGGAATAAAATAGGCTTAAGCGACAGTCACAACCGCGTCTCTAAGTAATAGCTTTGAAATTCCGTTCTCTTTGAATGACCACGAGTTGAAAATGACTTACGAGTTGAAAAAAATCTGATATGTTACAGTCACATGACTTTCTCTCCTTTTGTTCAAACTACTTTTACAAACGCTTCTTCTCCATATGCTTCATGTTAATCGAGATGTTAATCTTATTGCTAATTTTCTTGTAGATGCAAGGGGAATTGGTAGGCTTTAAGCGATAGTCAAATATTTTAACAGCTGGTTGCTAAGTGGAGGATTCATTCTCTTTGCATTACCAGCACAAAAAATGAATAACGAATTCCCATTTGAGAAACAGTATAAGTATTGGAAAATTTAAGGGAATAACAAGCAATATCTCGAAAATGGTTCACTCAACAACAAAATGTATAGGACATAAATTGTATATTTTAACGCGATCTATATTTTTTGTGTAGTAAAATTCTATGTTTTATGGTTTACCAGTTATATAAACGTCGTTCACAATGAAGAACACTTTTGGAGTCATTCCCAGAAAATTCAAGATATACATTTAACTTGTCGTGAACGTATCTTAAATACATATTTTAATCAAATCGTTTGAGAAAATTAAAATTTTCGAAAACTGTTCCATGTAAAGGGTAATCTGGGGTGGGGGATATTCTTGAAAACCTTCGTGTCGCATCTCTAGAAGATACTGAACCTAAATAGTAAGTTTGGTGTTTATCCGACTGTTCGTTTCTGAGTTATGCTGTTCACAGACACACACACACACGGACATTTTTCCAGGGGGTGTCAAAATATATATTTCCAGTGAAATCTCGGTATGAATTTTTGGGTGGAATACAATACTTCCCCTACTTACTATACGGAGTAGAGAAAGTAAAAAACCTCTGATGTGATAAACACCCCGGATGGGCACTGGAGCAGCCGGGTCCTCTCCCTCCCGGTGGGGTTTACACATCCTCTAAGGAGCCCGGGACCCAGAGACCGTCCCCAATCCGGGGAACGAACGGGGAACATCCTTTTTGCCTGCCATGCACACGCCGAGACTTTCCGCCGACACTTGACTTCGAGCTGGCGGTTGAAAGATGAAATGAAATGAGAGTGGAAGTGAAATGGAGGGACAGGAATTTGGGGGACTTAATGACTCTTCCCAGCATTCGGCTAGCGACCCCGGTGAAACCCCGAAATAAACATAGGTCACGAGAATCGAACCCGCGACCTCCCGGACGTTACCGTCTTGGTGATCCCGCTCGGTATATTAGTGTAATTAAGTATCTCGTAGCAGTACTGTATTCCATTAAATACTTTGTACAGAAATTTCACTGGAAATGCACGTTTTGAGTCACTCAATAAAAATTATTTTTAGAAATTTGTGCGTGTGTTGTTTGTGTGTGAACAGCATAACTCAAAAATGGAAAGGCGGTTAAATACCAAACCTGGTATTTTATTTCAGTTTCTTCCAAGGATGCAACAGGAAGATTAAAAGAAGTTACTCTACCCCAAACTACCCATTACATGGAAAAATTTACGAAAAGATCGATTTTCTCATAACTGACCCCAACGCCTGCAATTAAAATACATGTTTCAGATATTTGCATAACTAATATATGTATTTGCACATCTTGAATGATCTGTGAAGTCCACGCTGTCTAAACTTTATATAGGTAGAAAAGCATTAGAGATATACGAAGCTTACGACAGGAAAAATATAAAGATCATTAAAATGAACAGTATATGCTGAGTTTTCTATTAACATTAGCCATTTTTGAAATATCCACTAGGTAATTACAGTAAGTATAGGAAGTATTGTATTCCACCCAAAAATTTCTTGTCGAGATTTTACTGGAAATACATGTTTTGAAACCTCCTCAATCCAAAAAAGGCATTTTTAGAAAAATGTCGGTTGTGTGTCTGAGTATGCATGTCTGTGAAGAGCATAAATAAAAAAAGGAACGAAAATTCGGATAAACATCAAAGTCAGTATTTAAGTTCAGTGTCTTCAAACATGCGACAAAGAATTTTCAACAAAATTCCTCCACTCCAACTAACGTTTACATTGAACATTCTTCGATTTTTTTTTGGTTTTCTAAAAATGGCCCTAACGATTCTGATCAAAATACCATATATTAAAGGTTTTTACACGACAGATAAATTAACACCTTGAATTTTCAGGGAATACCTTATGAAACCTCTTCATTTAAAGATATTTTGTACAATCTTGTATAAATTGTCTACGTTAGGCGGTAAACGAAAACGTACTACCTAACAGGATATGTATATCCCTTTAAATCACACAATTTACAGGAGATAAATTATTTGTGGTATAAGCCATTTCCGCTATATGTGTTATTAATGGTTCGAATTGTTCAATATTTTGGCATATTTCTTGCGATCTCAGGGAAGCGTATGAATTTTTAAGGCCAGCTGTAAGCGTCCAGGTGTTAAACATTTGACTATTGCTGTTTGTTTGTCTATAACGAAATGTGTAATTTAGCTATATATATATAGTAAAATATAGTAGATGGACAAGTAAACTTTCGTAAGAATCGTTTGTATATCCACTAATAAGTGGTCGAGGGTAGAGAAAGTCTGGTGAATGTAACACATCAGACTTTTTCTTCTTTTCCTTCCATCGCAAGAGCTTGTTACCACGAACAAATATTTAAACGCTGTCTCCACATGTTCTAACTAAGCGCCCTTTCCGAGTTTTAAATCATTCGTTATCAAAACGTTATCTTGAATAACGTAGCATGAATGCAAAAATAACTTTTTTGATCATTATGGCCTAAAAGAGAACTTCTAACACAGAGTGCGATAATCTTCATTGTGACTAACTTTGATTTCAGGTCCAATCACATGGTAATTGCCCTTTGTATTTGCACATGTTTAATTACTCGACTTGGTTTGATTAGGTATTACTTTTCATTATGTCTTTTTACATGATTAATGTCTCATGGCGCTCGCATTATCTGTTTGAATACAAATTGTCATAGTTCAATTTTATTTATCGCAATTCGTTGTAGAGAAACGTATTCGTTATATTGACAGCTTTCATTCATGTAAAATGCTGCTCCTTTTTCTAACATACATATGGATTAAATTCAGAAGCCATTGAAATGGAAATGAAATAACACTAGACGTACTTACCCAAAAAATCCAGAGAGCAATATGATATAGCGTTTAATTACTTCATTGCCTGGTGTAAGGCAAAACATTGTGAAAACAATTTCACTAAAAATGACTGCTAGCGAATCAACAAAACATTAAATATTTGTTATTTCTCTTGTTTCAAGAACGTGCTCTAAACGTGATCTTAGTTTATTTCAGAATTAATATAATATTATTGATATTTTGCAAATTCGAGCGCTGTCTAAAAATAGTATATGGCACAACTGTTAAAAGAGTTTTATTTTCCTCATATGATTGCGAAATAAAACCCTAATTTTACCCCCCCCTCCTATCAGATTCTACTACCTATATACTATAATTATAATTTATAATAGATATATTTATTCGAGTTTGTTATTGGTAGACAAACCGGTGCGAATGTATCCCACCAGATTTTACTTATATATAACCTTATGTAGAATAGATAGGAGAAAATATTGTATTGCACCCAATTGTATTACTATCGCTATTTAGTTTGTCTTTCGTGATATTATGTAACTGTGAAATATCAAGACCAGCATATAACGACCCGCTTTTAAGAATCTGACAATCGAATCGGTTATTTGATTTTCTCCTTGTAGCAACAACAAAATCTATATTAATATTATAAAGACAAAGTTTGTATTAATGTATGTATGTTACATATGTATGTAGCATAATTCCAAAAAACTTTGAATCGATTTTGATAATTCTTTCACCAATGAAAAAACCCTACTCTTTCTGTCCAAGATGATTCATAAAACACCTAATTTCAGATACATAAAAGGATTTAGAAACCCTTCGTTGAGAATGCCATGAGAATGCGTGTAAAAATAAAAGTCAACTACATTTTTTTTTTGCAGTATACCCAGATGGCCATGGTGTAACACTTAAGCAAATAGAAGACAGAGCTTAAAAAATGCAATTGTTCTTGTTTGTTACAGTACAAATATGATATATTTATTAACTCATTTAATTAATGGGTGTTTTATCAAATATTCTAGATGTGTGTTTAATGAAACAGTTCAAAACCTCTGAATAACCTTTATTCTAATTCTGCAGATGTATAGGCGAAGTTATGAATGCCAAAACCTTCTGATAACACACTCTAAGAAAATTATTCTTCAATTCTTTGTTCTTATGTTATAATTAAATTTGTTAGCAGGGTATTCTAAAATATTGTATAGAGAGGGAAAATTGCTGAATTTGGAAATCAATCAACCAACATTTTATATTAACAATTTTTCTTTTTCAGTTTTCTCGATATTCGCAGACAAAGTTTGCTTTCCAAAGAAGTTAACTCGGTGGCCTTGAAGTGGGGAACTTCATATTTACCAGCTTCATCTTTATTTCGTTGTATATGATAAGGGATGCTGCACTAAGTAAAACTATGTAGCTGTTATGCTAATACATAACTATAGAACCATAGAGAGGGTACAAAGTTTTAAAGTACGTACCAATAACTTCATTAAAAAGAAACGAAATATTATTTTCCAAATACTTTATTATCATTTATCCCCTCACAGCTTTCACTGCTTCTCCACATAGTCACCACCGTTATTCAGGCTCTTGTTGTAACGGGAAACCAGTTTTTCTATGCCTTCGTCAAAGAATGAGGCCACCTGTGATAAAAATCCAAGTCTGCACGCATTTCTTGTTTCAAAGCATATAGGTTAATCTTATCAAGTTGACTATTACCATTAACATTTCCTAATACTTTATTGTAGGAATGTTATAGTGCTCGGCCCATTTTATTCTAAACACTTCAAAGACGAACTGCCTCCAACGGTTAGTAATGCTTTAAATCCCTAACAAATGAGGAAAAGCATTCAATACAAGAATCCAGAAAAGATCTATTAAACACAATAAAGGTTGTTTTCCTGCCAGATAAAAAACAACATACTCTTTATAACACGAACAGTTTGATTTACGTATAACAGCTTGCTTTTAATCCATTTAACATTTCGTTACAAGTCTTTAGTATCTCTTGTATTGCTAAGAATTAATTTAATTTGTTCTTTAAAGCAAATTATTCTCGCTCTATTCTGGAAGGATAAATAAAGCCGGCACAGGCACTGGATGTTTAAATTTAGAATATTGCTTACTCCAAAAGTGTTAGAATAGAATTTAGACAAAGCCTAATTGGCGTGTGCATGACGACGCTTCCCTAGAGCCGATATTAAAGTGGTCCTTCCTCGACCACCGGCGATCTCCGGCTTCGTTTGCTTCAGCTCATTAGTCAATCGGGGTCCCTCGACAGCTGAACACATGATCTGCGCCAACATGATCTACTAAACTCCCATCTGTAGAATGCCGATGGAGTGTTAAAGCCTACTAGCCGGTAATGCAGATGACAACTTGCTGGTAGTATTTTGCTTCAGCCAGGAGAAAGTTGGATAACAGTTAAGCCAGCAGAATTAGTCCCACAGTTCAGAATATTGTTTAAGCACGGCAGCGTAGATTATTCTATAAGGTGGGGGGCCGTCATGGCTCAAGCATCATCATGTTGAAATGTTTTCCACCAAGGAATTTCTTTAGATGAAAATCGCTTGGTGCCTAAATAGGACTGTAAGGAGGTTGATTGAATTGTTTCCAAACAAATGATGCAATTAGATCTTGAGTTTATTTGGCTGTGTGTAGCCGGACGTTGTCACTCCTATTGTTTCCCCATAATCCTCACACAGTTAGCGATACATGTTTGCTGGCGCAACATTTCTTGCATTCGAAAAACAAATCATTGATCTTACTTCACAGTCACATGTCTTTCGTTGTTTTGAAGATTCCGAAACGCTCTAACACGGAAAACACAATTTGACGATCGCTCACGACTGCGTCTCGTTTGCAATGAATAGAAGAAGGGAAGGCGTATGCTGAACATCGCGACTGCAGCGCTGCAGCGGCAAAATACTGAAACGGTACTTGCTTTAAATAATTGCCTCGTACAATTGAATAAATCGTTATTCTAATTCAAAAAGGCAACCGCCCAATGTCGGATAAGCCAGCTTATATATATATATATATATATATATATATATATATATATAATGAAACCATTTTTGTAAATGGTTATTTTTATTAGATAAAAAATAAGCTTTCATAAAATTATTATGTTGTAGCTATATAAAAGTAAGCGATTTTATGTAAGCTTTTAGGAATCAGGTTTCGACCTCCACAACAGTTTAAACTTAATGCGATTTAAAATTTTGAATGTGTTACATCTGCATAATTGATAGCGCCATTAAAGAATTAAATTATTTGCAGGCAATATGGTATGTTGGTAGACCGAGGCGCTGCTTTTGTTTGATAACCATCTCTATAACAAGAACGTTGTGTTTATCTGCGAGTCGTTTGCAGCCAGGTCCTGATGTTGCAGGCAATTAACAGACGGTTCGCGTTTTATTATCGCCGTTTCTCCCGCTTCCCTGAAATTAATGGGGAAGAACTCAGCCCCGCAAGATAATAAAATCTGCACTGGAAGTGAGCAAGATGCATCATGGTCTACAGTTGCTTGGAAAGAAGCTTCTATTCACGGGTCAACAGCAGTAGCATCCGGAGCCAGGTATTGAGTTTGGATCTACCTACACAAACACAAATTGAAACTTTGCTTTTTCATAGCTTGGGAATTTCCGCCCATAAAGACTATACATGTATGCACAAAGCGAGGTGGTGCCGCGGTAATGTGTGCGACTCGCATTCGGGAGGCCCCGGGTTCGAACACTGATCCGTGTGTTTTTCGTGGTTTCCCGGGGTCTGCAGGCGAATGCTGGGGTGGTTTCTTCTCTATCACGATTTCCTTAGCATAATTTCCCTTTCATTCCATTTCTTTCTCAGTTTTCAGGTTCCCTTAGGGGGGTTCCGACCCCTTCAGCTGCCGTGATGCGGGCGCGGCGGACCCGAACACTCGTGGTACTTCTGGCGTGACTAGAAGTACACTGGGCCGATAGGGAGTTGTTCTGATTGGGTTGAACTCGGCGGGGCAGTGGTTACCGATAACCATGGGTGATTGGGTAGGTCTGGCTGGTTTTCCGAGCAGGCGGGGTTGCGAGACGCCTCGATGTTCTCCGGCATCGAGGTATGATAGATTGCTGTCGGCCCTACCGGGATTTTCAGCAATCACCCTTCTTAGGAGGGGAGACAGAGGGCAGGTTTCCTACCATTTACAGATTCAAACTCTCCGGTTGGCAGGTTGTGTAGCTGACTCCGCTCCCCTCCCCCTGTAAGATTACACATTCCCTGAGGGGCCCGGAAACGGAGACCGACTCCATTCTGTGAGACAAAAGCTTACTCAGAGCTTTCTTTTCCTCTGCCATGCCCACGTCGAGACCTCACGTCGAGACTTGGAACCCTAAAAGAGACAATCAGATGAAAGGTGACGTGAAATTAGAAGGAGGTGAAATAGAGGGACAGGAAATTCGGGAGATGTAATCATTTCTCAGGATTCGCCTAGTGACCCGTGGAAACCCCGAAAAACCCATGGGTTAGGAAGGTCAGTCACGGAAATAGAACACACGACCTCCCGAATACCGCCACAGACGTTACCGCCTGAGCCATCCCGCTAGGTAAAACACCAATATACCGCACATACTATAAGGATTATTTCAACACTCCATAATCCGATTTTGTAAGCAACACTTTACAATTTCTCTCATAATCACACTGAATCAGCGCCTTCCTCTCTACTAGCTTAAAATGCATATCAGCTTCCTAGCTAGCTCATATTCCAGATGGAGTATTGATTTTAGTAGTGCTATGGCACATTTAAATGGACTGTGTCTGAACAGGAGTATTTATTCAGTGACCATGTCCAGTTTTTTCTCTTATTATTAGTAACGTAGTTTTGAAGGTATACATTTTTTTCCTATAACTGTTACGGAAATGTTTACTTTGCAGCTGCACTATACATGTACTAAAGCGCCATGCCGCTTTATTGCATCGTACATGCAGTAAAAAAAGGGCATATTTTAGAAGGGTAAATTGTTTTGCAGTCACACATGTTCCATTGGTTTTGTTTTTGCAGACATATTTTTATTGTATTCTCATTTCCTCTATGTTCCGTCGCGTTCAACTGCACTCGGAGCTTTTATGAAGTCCGTGTGTTTTTCTTCTAACATTAAATATAAACGGCATCGAATGTTCTGTGGATTTGTAATACATTAAATGAATTACATCGGAAACTAATAAATGCTTAATAATAAGTGCTAACTATACATCAGTTTAACGGTCTAACTTCTTGAGAAATGTCTACACTGGGCAAGGAATTATGGTTGTGTTTCCATGGTTGTGTTACCAAAAACGGGAGATAATGTAATATTTCTCTCTCTAAAGGAGAGAAATACTAACAACTCTACTCTACATGTTTTACAGTGATTTAAGCTTAATAATATGCTAATTACCTTAATCAACAAATACACCTCGTCATCCACTTTGGACAAGTAAGTATTGTGGTGTATTAATAATTTAGGGGTTTCATTGCCATTACTAGATATGACGTCGCTCCTAGCTGGGAGTTTTTGCTAACCACGAGTGGTGGGGATATAGCGTCTGTCTTACTTAGGATTCCGAGAGAAGCGGATCGCGCGTGCAAGCCGGTTTTTGGATCAGTAGACATCTCCCCTCACCTTTCATATTTAATAATGTAGGAACCCCAAATGGTTGGGAAATAAATCTAGATTTGTGTTATGGATTTTGCACAGTGAAAAACCCAAGCCTTCCCCTTAACCTCCACACCACGTTTCCGTCCTCCGCGGCCAAGTGGAATATACGTCCCCTCAATGTACTAAAAATTAATTTATTTTGTATGTAGGCCTTTAGGCCTCTCCCCAGCATGTACCAGTATCAACATTAATCCGCGTCAACGGCGTTAGATATTTTGGGAAGATATCCAACTGAATTCCTCTAAGAATGCAAGAAGTTGATATTTGCTACAGTACGTGAGGTTTAAGTTGAAACATGACCATTTTTACGCTATCTTACCGGTCTGGGAGTAAGAAAGCACTAATGACGGTCCGAGAGCTGAGAAACCTTCCCACGGTCACCCTTCACTGCCTAGTCTCTCAGTATAGTTGTACACTTGTATGCAAAAGAACGTGCCGATATAATGCACTGCGTGTTATGTTGGTAAGGGATTCATCCGCATTAATGACTCCACATCCCTTTCCTAGTTATAGCACCTCAAGTTGGTTGGCGGCTTTTCCGTAGCCTTTTTCTCGCTATGACGGCGGATGTACGCTAAACGTTAGGATCCAAGACAGTTTTAGATTTGTTGAGAAAACATACTGAATTCAGTTTTATTAATTGTTCTTCTCTAGGCTGGAAAGATAGAAACAGAAAAAGTACGCAAGTCTCAAGAGAGGGTAAACAAGTTTTGTGTTTTACCTGGACAATTGGAGTCAAGTGGAGAATTTCATGACATAATATCATATCGACGTCGTAGCTGAGACAGCAGAGCAGCGTACGGAAGGCTGAAGATCGTCGATTCGAATCCCGACTAGTATTGAATTTGTTATTTTGATTTTATCGTTTCATAGTTAATTCGGAATTAGTATTATCTTAAATAAATATTATTATCGGAGTTTTGCAAGAAATGGAATATAAAGAAGGTTGGCACCCTTTCCAGTAATGCGAAAATGCTGTTTTGCAACCTTTTTGTAATGCTTACTTATTTTATTTGGTTCATTTCGTATAACTCAGTTTCTCACCATGCCTATACCTTTGCTCAATAGGGTATATTCCTTTCAAATGACATATAAAAGAGGTCATTGTTCACAAGTCAATTTCATTCAACCACTTCATATTATTAGTTACTTGTAATTAAACTCTGCACTTGTCATTTGCATCGCTTAATTTTAAGTTGTAAATTTTATATGACTTATCTTATAGCTTTAATCTCTACAAGATAAAAATAAATATCTATCACCAGTTCTTATTACCCCCTTCCTCCAGTTTCCTTCACGCCTGAGCTGGAAATCGACCGCGGTTCATTGGTTAGAGTTTGAGTGCTATACTTTTAACATCAGACCAATAAGAGACGCACAGATTTTCAAGTGTCTGGCGAGTACCTTGTAGCCATTCAGGTGAAACACTTCCGTGTCCCACCCCTTTTACCGTACACTTTGTTCAAACAAATAAGAGATTAGCACATCTGAGTAGGTGTGGAACACAACTGATAAGGAATTCTGCCAACATTAAATAAAGAAAAACACTATAGGAAACTAGAAGCATCGGCAGTTTTTTTGCACCGGACTGTACTTGTTACCAGTTGCACGTTTGGCAATGAAGTATAGAAAATATCCTGATGTCCTCAACCGTCCTTGCTTCGCTGGCTTTCGTATTGTATAATACAAGCGGGTTTTGGCTGTCGTCTTCTAAATTTCATGTTACAACCTAACCCAGATTTTAAATAGTAAGTTTAAAAAGTGAAGATTTTGAGATTAGGCAGTTAGGGATTACCAACTGTCTTGTAGACTTGTATTCCATCACTATTTCCGTGAAATAAACCCAAAAGACATTTTCTGGATACATTTGTACATGAAACCGTCATCCTCCTGCCCTTAGGCTAACACCTTAAAGAAGGGGAAAGTCCACCCTGAAGCCATCACAAAAACATGGAAAATATACTCCACGAAATATATTACTGCCTCCTGGTAAATGCATACGAAGCCAACATAAACACAATTATAAGATTTACAAAGTAAATTTTGAGGGCATCTTTCTTGCTGAACATATATGATCTTTTAAGTCCTTAGCTTGCCAGAAAAATACCATAAAGAGTAGGAATTTGGATTACCTGACTGGCCATAAATTGGCTAAGAAAGCCATTGTTTCACATCGATAACGTTTATAGTGATTATCACTATTACACTGAAACCCCATCGGCTAAAATTTAAAAGCCAGAAATGCAAATTTAAACTAGTATTTCTTAATCCGACGATGGCGCCGTTCTCACCACGAACAAACGATAGTAAGGGACAATACGACCGACTCCCGGTGGTGAACCGCCTAAGTAACAGTAAGCACATAGCGATCGGTACGCGGGAAAAATAAGCATGTGGTGGATTAAGGAAATTCGGCATAACATTCTTTAGTGAACACGATTTATTAAAATGAGTCTAGTCTCCTTCGTATAATCTTCTGGATTTTTTTTCGTGACAAAGCACTAAGCATCTAACTCTCAGTACATGTTATATGTTTTGGTTCTTGAAAATTGTCCATTTTGGATTTAAATTCACAATACAAATATTGGAATGCATATAAACAACAACGTTGCTATACATATCGCTTCAATCATTCCGAAGCGCCTTATCTCTTATCAATCACTTCAAAGCACCTCAATGAAATAGTTCCAGTGAAATTGAATAAAGGTAAATGAAATGCGACAATTTAGCTTCGGTCGCAGAAAAATTGTATATCCACAGATCGCAACAGATTTTCCCTCATTAGTTTGAGGTCCTCCGGATAAATCCCTGAGACTCCAATTATGTACCTCGTGGAAAAGCATGTGTTTCTCACCCTTAATTGAGGCAGTATTTTTAACACTTAAATGATTTCAGTCAAATTATAGAAATGTAAACTCAATAACAACCCACCTTGAAGCAATATGTCTGTGTAATAATTTGTAAAATGTATGTAACAGTCAATTCATATGCTTGTATTATTGTATACATGTTCAGTAATATTATATGTATGTATTACGTAATTTCACAATGTAGGAGCTGTGAGAAATAGGTCAAAAGTTGCTAACAATGAGATAACAATGAGGTAACCTTGAGACAATAATGAGTAAGAATATTTAATAATGCTACTAGTCATTATTGGAGCGACAATAATGTAATTTTTGTGACAGTTTATAAAATAGCCAATCAACAACCAGAAAAAGCTTTAGTTAAATGAAGGTATTCTATTGGATAGGATTAGCCAATCAAATCTGAAAAGGAGAAAATTTTATACATTTAGAGTTCAGTTCGTTGCAGACAGCGTTACTAACCAGACACAAAAAAAGTATCCTCAAAAATATAATATGTATTCGTGTGAGACGAAAAATTAGTTTACGTGTTAAAAAGTGCAATTAATTAATAAAAAAAGAATCTCACAGCTCTCTCTATATCAGTGAAGTGTTATTTAAATCGTGTCAAGCATTAATGAAAGAAGTAAAGTAAAATTATAATCTTTGTAAGCCTACATTCTTGTTGCACCACAACCCTGCTAAGAGAAACGTGTCTCTAACAATAATACTGACGCAGCCGAGGCAAACATAAAAGTATAATATT
The DNA here is from genome assembly GCA_030765065.1 of Deroplatys truncata. Taxonomy (NCBI): domain Eukaryota; kingdom Metazoa; phylum Arthropoda; class Insecta; order Mantodea; family Mantidae; genus Deroplatys; species Deroplatys truncata. The sequence continues at coordinate 167,086,150 of CM060980.1, forward strand.
TAAAGAAACAGTCAGATAACAAAGTTAATATTTTTAAACTTGGGGCAAAGCCACCTGAAAGTGCATTTGGGGCGAAGGCTACCGGAAACTGTTTACTATACGTGCGGTTGCAACTACTACAAGTTCGGCTCCCCAACAGTTGAAATATAATACAACTCCTCCAATACAAACTACTTCAAATTGAGACCCAAAGCGTGGTGCAAATAACGTAACAAACCACCTTCTTTAGTATTTAAACTCCTCGCACTCATTTTATAATCTTATTACGGTAATCGTCATTTTCCAAAACAATGTATATGTGTTGTATTTGCACGACTGTCTCTACTCACTCATCTACAAACGATGCATACAAAAACCTATTCTTCTAGCTCCTTTTTCTAAATAGAGTTAAATTTTCTGAACAAACACCAAAGTTCGGTACCTTCCAAATATGCGACACAAAGATTTTTCTAGAAAATCTCTCACCTCAAACTACCCTTTACATAGAACTCTTTTCGTTACTTTTTATTTTCCAAAAACGGTTCTATGATTTTTATTAAAATAACATATGTTTCAGATCTTTGCATGGCAAATGAAATGTATATTTTGAATTTTCTGAGAATAGCCTCTGACGTTCTCTTCATTCTGAGTTGCTTTCATATAGTTAGTAAACCGTAAGAAATAGACAAAATATGTATATTCCGCTAAAACAGGCAATTTATATCAAATTAAAACGTTCAAGGTATTCATCATTTCCGAGTTATCCTCATTATTGGTTCAAACACACTTTGTTTAGAGTCTCTTGAGACAGTGGAAGGGGGAGAGCATCGCGAGGCCGAAGCGGTAGCTATTACAAAGAACCGCCACACTTAGCCGACCTGGCACGAATAACTGGTTTTTCTACCTTCCACTCTCCACTTTCTCAGACTCTGAACAAAGCATATCAAATACTTTGTTGTTTTTAATTGCAAGGATCTTTTCGTTTTACTCCTCTGATCATGTAAAGAGAATGAAATTTGAAAGCCATCATTCAAATAGCGACCCGCTGTTTAGTTTTGACTTTTACTTAAATCTACTGTATTTCCTTAATCGCCTTGTACCTTCGGGAAAACCGATATCTAGGTTAGCATACTCACTATATTATTTCTAATTTTATTGTAGGTACAAGGCGCATATGGTAGGCATTAAGCGATAGTCAAATACTTTAAGAGCTGGTTGCCATGTGGAGTATTCCATTCTCTTTGCATTTCCAGGACATAAAAATGAATACGAATTCCCATTTCAAAAAAATGCAAAATTAAAACAACTACAGGGAATATCTCGGAAATAGTTCACTCCACAAAAAAATTATCACATAAATTGAATGTTTTACGAGATCTAATTTTTTCTGTGATAAAATTTTGTCTATCTCTCCCGATTTACCAGTTACACAAATGTCATTCAGAATGAAGAGGTGTTTTAGGGAAATTCTCAGAAATTCAAGATATACATCATTTGCCATAAAGATATCTTAAACATATGATATTTTAATAAACCTTGTTAGCTATTTTCGAGAAAATAAAAATGTTCGAAATTTTTTCATATAACGGTAGTCTAAGGTGGGAGATGTTCTTGAAATCTGCGTGTCGCATCCTATTAAGATACTAAACTCAAATACCAAGTTTGGTATTAAAACTTTTCGTTTTTTAGTTATGCTGTTCATAGATAGGCAGACACACACACACACACACACACACACACACACACACGCGCGCGCACACGGACGTATGCTACGTATTGTAGCATAAGTAAAAATGCAGATCTGAAGTCCTCATTTTATTTCAAATAACTGTTTTGTGCCATCAGCCGTCCGTTATTAATGGTTCGAGTTGTTCAACACTGTCGCCATTCCTGTCGCTTTTCAGTTTTTTCTCTCGATGTCATGGAAAGAGCATGGGAGTTTAAGGCCAGCGTATAGCTCCCAGTTTTAACACATTTGATTATTACTGTTCCCTCTGTATCTATTTCCGCAAACGTTTATCTCGATTAAAGTGAGGTAGATAGGGAAATTAACTTTCGTACGAATAGTTTGTATACCCACTAATAAGCGATAGAGGGTAGAGAAAGTAATATGAATGTAGCACATCAGATTTTTAATGTATAACTTAATTTTAGTTTTATTGTATTATGCGGTACTCGTGAAACATCCTGTATAATGTGGAATGGTCAATGGATGTTACGCAGTTCTTAATAACATTGAAGATCTGAAGTTGTATGTGGTGTGTTGGTGTTAGCAGCAAAGTCAGTCTTAATCTTCTTTTCCTATGTATAAGCACAGACCATAGACAGCAATCTAAGCGACATATACCTAGAGGTCTTTATAAGGTTATTCTGGGAACATACACGTGTTAGAAGGGTGGAAAAGTCGCTTATTTTAACTCTTAGCCGATTAGCTCCCTCTTTTCCAATTCCGTTGAGAGGGATAAAAAAGAAAGCGAAACAAAAGTACGCGGTTTAGCAGCAGGTGGTTAAGAGGATATAGGCAGAATTGCGTAACGCAGTTCTTTATCGGTATTTGGTAGGGTTTACCAGTCTTTTGGAGTGTCGCAAAGCTAATTGGGTAGACAACGTAGTAGGTGCGGATAATCTGGGAAATGAAGGGTCCCACTGGGAACAGCCTTGTTCTTGCAGCACAAACTGTGTGTCGCAGAGTTGTGGTTTTGTATTGTTGGAGGTCGCTGCAATTATTTACAGTATGCTTACAAGATTCAAGGGCTTCATCAGTCAGCTGGAATAAAGTTTGATATTCGAGTCTATAATGTTCTTCAATATTTCTCCCGTTAGTGTTTTTGTTTTCTCTAACACGTACCTAATAATTAGAGGAATAAGAAATCGGATATCGAGGTTTAATTGAAATGCATGTTTTGAAACACCGTGAATTAAAAGAAAATAATACATTTTTACTTTCTCTACTACGTATAGTAAGTAGGGGAAGTATTGCATTCCACCCAAAAATTCGATACCGAGATTTCGCCGGAAATACATGTTTTGAGACCTCCTGAATCCAAAAAAAGCTTTTTTGGAAACATGTCCGTGTGTGTGTCTGTGTGTGTGTGTGTGTGTGTGTGTGTGTGTCTGTGTGTCTGTGAACAGCATAACTCAAAAACGAACAGTTGGATAAGCACCAAACTTGGTATTTGGGTTCAGTATCTTCCAGAGATGCGACACGAAGGTTTTCAAGAAAATCCCCCCACCCCAGACTACCCTTTACATGGAAGATTTTTCGAAAATTTTAATTTTCTCAAAAATGGCTCTAACGATTTTGATGAAAATATCATATGTTTAAGATAATGCCATGAGAAATGAAATGTATATCTCGAATTTTCTGGGAATGTCTCCAAAAGTATTCTTCATTGTGAACGACTTTTGCATAACTGGTAAACCATAAGAGATAGACAAAATTTTACTACACAAAAAATGTAGATCTCGTTAAAATACACAACTTATGTCATATACGTTTCTTTTGTTGAGTGAACCGTTTTCGAGATATTGCTTGTTATTCCCTTAATTTTTCCAATACTTATACTTTTTCTCAAATTCGTTATTCTTTTTTTTATGTCCTGGACTTGCAAAGAGAATGGAATGCGCCGCATAGCAACCAGCGTTAAAATATTTGACTATCGCTTAAAAGCTACCATATTCCCCTTGCATCTACAAGAAAATTACAAATAAGATTGACATCTCGATATCTCGATTAACATAAAGCATATGGAGAATAGGCGTTTGTAAAATTAGATTGTACAAGAGTAGAGAAAGTGAGTGTAACACATCAGATTTTTATACTTAGAGCAACCAGAGGAGGTATTGTATTTCAAACTAAACTTGTATATCAGATTTAATTAAAATACATGCTTTGAGGCACATGAATAAAAAAAATCTGATGTGTTACACTCACATGACTTTCTCTACTGTTGTACAATCTATTTTTACAAACGCCTATTCTCCATATGCTTTATGTTAATCGAGATATCGAGATGTCAATCTTATTGCTAATTTTCTTGTAGATGCAAGGGGAATATGGTAGCTTTTAAGCGATGGTCAAATATTTTAACGCTGGTTGCTATGCGGCGCATTCCATTCTCTTTGCAAGTCCAGGACATAAAAAAATGAATAACGAATTTGAGAAAAAGTATAAGTATTGGAAAATTTAAGGGAATAACAAGCAATATCTCGAAAACGGTACACTCAACAAAAGAAATGTATATGACATAAGTTGTGTATTTTAACGAGATCTACATTTTTTGTGCAGTAAAATTTTGTCTATCTCTTATGGTTTACCAGTTATGCAAAAGTCGTTCACAATGAAGAATACTTTTGGAGACATTCCCAGAAAATTCGAGATATACATTTCATTTCTCATGACATTATCTTAAACATATGATATTTTAATCAAAATCGTTAGAGCCATTTTTGAGAAAATTAAAATTTTCGAAAAATGTTCCATGTAAAGGGTAGTCTGGGGTGGGGGGATTTTCTTGAAAACCTTCGTGTCGCATCTCTGGAAGATACTGAACCTAAATACCAAGTTTGGTGTTTATCCGACTGTTCGTTTTTGAGTTATGCTGTTCACAGACACACACACAGACACACACACACACAGACACACAGACACACACACGGACATGTTTCCAAAAATGCTTTTTTTGGATTCAAGAGGTCTCAAAACATGTATTTCCGGTGAAATCTCGGTATCGAATTTTTGGGTGGAATGCAATACTTCCCCTACTTACTATACGTAGTAGAGAAAGTAAAAATGTTTAGTACTTACAATAAGTAGGAGAAGTATTGTATACAAAACAAAAACTGTATATCGATATGTAATTGAAATATGTTTTGAGACACTGAATTCAAAATAATAGAATATATTTAGTACTTAGAACAACTAGAGTAAGTGTTGCATTCCAAAGAAATTTGGGTATCAGATTTAATTCAAATGCACTTTTTGATGCACCATGAATTTAAAGAATGTTTGTTACTTACAGTAATTAGGAGAAGTATTGTATTCCAAATAAAAATTGCATATAGAGATTTATTTGAAATTCCTGTTTTGATGCACCTTAAATTAAAAAAAATAAAACATTTTTAGTAGTAGCAAGCAGATGAAGTATTGCATTCCAAACAAAAATTGTATTTCAGATTTAATTGAAATACACGAGGCACATGAGTTAAAAAAGTAGAAGTATTGTATTCAAAACTAAAACTGCATATCGAAATTTGATTGAAGTACATGCTTTGAGGCACCATGAATTCAAAAATATAAAACATTTTTAGTACTTAGAGCAAGTAGAGGAAGTATTGTATTCCAAATCAAAATTGGACATCGAGATTTAATTGAAATACATGTTTTGAGGCACCATGAATTACAAAAATAAGACATTTTAGTACTTACAGTAAGCAGGGGAAGATTTGTATTCCAAAAAAATTGGGTATGGAGACCTACATCAAATTCATGATCTGAGGCACTATGGATTAAAAAAATCTGATGTGTTACACTCACATGACTTTCTCTACTCTTGTACAATCTATTTTTACAAACGCCTATTCTCCATATGCTTCATGTTAATCGAGATATCAAGCTTATTGCTAATTTTCTTGTAGATGCAAGGGGAATATGGTAGCTTTTAAGCGATGGTCAAATATTTTAACGCTGGTTGCTATGTGGCGCATTCCATTCTCTTTGCAAGTCCAGGACATAAAAAAATGAATAACGAATTTGAGAAAAAGTATAAGTATTGGAAAATTTAAGGGAATAACAAGCAATATCTCGAAAACGGTTCACTCAACAAAAGAAATGTATATGACATAAGTTGTGTATTTTAACGAGATCTACATTTTTTGTGTAGTAAAATTTTGTCTATCTCTTATGGTTTACCAGTTATGCAAAACTCGTTCACAATGATGAATACTTTTGGAGACATTCCCAGAAAATTCGAGATATACATTTCATTTCTCATGACATTATCTTAAACATATGATATTTTAATCAAAATCGTTAGAGCCATTTTTGAGAAAATTTAAATTTTCAAAAAATGTTCCATGTAAAGGGTAGTCTGGGGTTGGGGGATTTTCTTGAAAACCTTCGTGTCGCATATATGGAAGATACTGAACCTAAATACCAAGTTTGGTGTTTATCCGACTGTTCGTTTTTGAGTTATGCTGTTCACAGACACACACAGACACACACACACACACACAGACACACACACAGACACACACCCGGACATGTTTCCAAAAATGCTTTTTTTGGATTCAGGAGGTCTCAAAACATGTATTTCCGGTGAAATCTCGGTATCGAATTTTTGGGTGGAATGCAATACTTCCCCTACTTACTATACGTAGTAGAGAAAGTAAAAAAGTCGAATACTTACAGTAAGTAATTGTACTCAAGCAAACGCTGTAATTGGAGATTTAATTTAAGTACATATTTTGAGGCACCATGAATTCAAAACGTAAAATATTTTTAGTACTTACAACAAGCAGTGGAGGTATTGTGTTCCAAACAAAAATGGATTTCAAGGTTTAATTAAAATACATGTTATGAGGTACTATGAATTCAAAAAATAAAACAGTTTTAGTATTTACAGTAAGTGGAGGTAGGATTGCATTCCAAACAATAATTCGATATCCAGATTTCTCGGAAATATTATGAGACATCCTGAATTCCCCCAAAAAAGAAATTTTAAAAAATCCTTTGTCTGTCTGTGTGTGTGTGTGTAGCTTAAAACAAAATGCAGCTCGAACGAATACCAAACATGGATTTTCAGTTGCATATCTTTCATAGATCAGATACATTTTCAAAAAAATTCTCCCTATCCTTAAATGGGATATTTATTTTTGAATCTTTTAATTTTCTAAAAAATGATAACCATTTTGACTAAATACAACACCTTTAATATATTTGCAAGCCAAATAAAATATTTGTCTTTAACAGCCTGTAAAGATCTCTTCATGCCTTTTTGTATAATTGGTAAATAACAATAGGTAGATGAAATCTTACTTGTACAACAAATGAAGGTATCGTTAAAGTACGCAATATGTGTCAACGTTTTTGTGGCGTTAACCTTTTCCGAGATATCCTTTGGTTTTCGTTTGGATACTTATATACGAGGGGTGATCAGAAACTAAGGTTACAAGGTCGATACTCCTAGAGTTTCATCCGTTATGGAGAAATTAGTAGTATGCAGTAATTTCAATATATGCGGTTGGCAACCGTGCAGGGTTTCAGCCACCCGCCACCTACAGCGATAGTTGTAGGTAAATACAAATGGCGACTCGTTTGGATGGTCTCGCAAAGAAATCCGATCCGTTATTGGATTTCTGTGGGTGAAACATGTAACCGTAGCTGAAATTCATCGGCTGATGGAGGTTTATGGAGAGACTGTTATGTCTCGTCAACATGTCTCAGGTGGTGTCGAAAGTTTGCGGTCGGTAGAGAAAACTTCACCGACGATTATCGCATCAACACGGCATCAACAGGTCTAACATAGTTCACGTGGAGGAACTGATTCAGGACAACAGGAGAATCACGTTACGGTATATAATGGTAGATTTGGGGACGTCGTTTGCAAGCGTTCGTCACATCGTTCACGATATTCTGCAGTACCGGAAAGTTTGTTCCCGATGACTTCCACAAAATCTATCCAACCAACGAAAGGAGAAGACCATGGGAAAAGCCTGCAACTTTTACAGCTCTTGTCCACGAAAGAAAATACTTTTCTTCACCACATTGTCACGGCTGACGAAACATGGATCCATCACTACACTACCAGCAGTAAGGATCTCAGTGGAGTGTAAACACCCCTCCTCTCCAAAGACGAAGTTTGTGACGCCATCTGCCGGTAAGTGATCCCCACGATGTTTTGGGGCAGCGCGGATATCCTCGTGGTTTTTGGAAAGAGGACATACAGTGACCGCTAATAAATACTGCGGGACCTTGACACGATTGCACAAAGCAGTCAGGAGGAAACGACCAGGACTTCTCATGAAATATTAAATATTTATATATTCAGAAAATTATCTAAAAATATATTCTTAAACAGCGGTATACAAGACCGAGGGCGCCATCTTCCTTCACCACAACGCGCGACCTCATATAGCCCAGAAGACTACTATGCTGTTGAAGTAGTTTCGCTGGGACGTCGACCATCCTCCCTACAGCCCGGACCTCACTCCAAGCGACTTTCACCTTTTTCCTGACTTCTAGGAGCACTTAAGAGATCCACGATTCGCTTCGGACGAGGAGGTGAAACAGTTCTCTACACCGTGCCGAACACGCAAGGGCAAGATTTTTACCGAAAGATAATATTCAAACTCATCCCACGAAGCGACAAGTGCCTAAACCGATATGGAGACTCGGTCAAAAAATAGCCTAATGTGTATACTATCACTGGCTGTATTGGTTGTATGAAATAAAATTACATGTTTCACTACAGGTTTTGTAACTTTAGTTTCTGATCAGCCCTCGTATGATAAGTTGCTATTTATTTTTTTCTCGTGGCCTTCTCTGAGCCGACTCAGGTGGTCGAGTTCTCCCCGGCTTCGCCAGAGGGAAGGCTTCTTTGAGAAGCGCCACCGACATCAATATGGAATCGTTCGAAACCTCTGGGTGTCTGTGTCGCCCGGTCTGTATGCGACCTATAGCTTCCAAATGTTCATTCACCTCCTCCGTTCATCCTGAGGTTGTTAAGCACAAAGGATCCACATTGGGTCAATATGCGGAGTTTCCCTCCGTTCTCTGATCATAGGTCATAGTCGTTCTAATGACACAATTATATCGTATATTCCATCAAGGTTTATGAAGACATCTAAAGACCCTCTTCTTAATATCACGCATAATTTTGCATTTAGGCTTTTATTGATTTATTATTTTTTACTATTTTATTTTTTTCTGGAACATGGATTTCATTTATGAGTCGATTTACAGTTTTTGAAAATCATTTTCTTGAAATTTCAGGTACACAGCAAACGAAAATATGTTACAATTATGTAGGTTGGAAGAACTTGTAAAAGGAATTCTAACTAAATTACTTTAAATTTGTACAAATTAGCAATTTCTGTTCTCTTAAGTAGAGCAAAGTACAATAGAAGATTGCCTGAAAAGGTTTATTTTGCCACCGGATGAAGTTTGTTCTGTTGGAGACTCGGTTCTATAGCGAGCCGAGACTATGAATTATGACGTCACAATGGAGAGCGACATACGCTTACTGCCTTCACCGGTTGAACAGAGCCGAGCTGAAAGCCAACCTCCGTTTCGCTCGGTTCGGTAGACAACGGACTGTGTTCGTTATATGTTTTAGCACAGGAACATACTTTTACATATCCTGCCTGTGATGAAAAGCTGAAGCCAGCTCTCTCGTATGAGACAGGGAAATAAAGGGAGAAATCGATAATTTATTAGCTTTCATGGGAACTGGTTTTAACGCTTCTTTCCCAAGTGTTGAATTGAATTATCTCTACACGTGACACACTTTCAATTACAGAGGAAAAATATTTATGCCCGAGTACTAAATTCTCGCCTGAAGGGCATTGTGTAGCCAAATTCTGATTAGCTGAAGCTCCTCAGCCGTTAATAGCCATGTGCACGAGGTATTCCGTGCAGTTTAGTTCGGCTGTTGCTGAATCTATTCTACCGGAATTATCAACAGCAGCAGTTCTGTACAGCTGTGTAAATATCGTTGAATCCAGTTTGCGATAGAAATGAAACATTTTTATATAACGGATATAAAAAGTAAACCAGATATTCACTGCGTCTAGGTTATATTTCAGCCTGTGTTTCATAAATGGTTGAAGATAAGCACCATATATCCTACCAGCGATACGCATTCGATAATTGTCGTATCTGAACGAAAGCTTCTATATTACCGAATTACAGTTTAAGCTGACAGCTGATTTTTCATTGGATACCTATATGATAAAGATAGCTTAAAAGTGGCTGCGTGTCAGTGATATTTAGGTTTTCAGCAACTCTGATAATATGTTCAAAGTCCATTTATCCTAGACGCGTTGCCTTTACTATGACTTCCGGCCAGAATAACATTCAGACTCGTCAATTAAACTTTATAAATCTATAGCAATCTGTCACATATGGATCCGAAACATGGACCAATAGAAATCAACATTTACAAAAAAAAAATCAAGCAGTAGAAATGAGATCCCTGAAATCTGAAGCAATATATGTATATATGATGCAGTGATGGTGCGACAGTTTTGAAGCCTTACACTTTATCTGCTTCTGAGGTCGTTGTCTCTTAGCTCGTTCTGTTATCTCGTGCGCGTGGATATGCGGGGGCGTATTTTAAATTGACTGAGAAGTTTAATTTGATCTTATACTTGAACTATTAAAGCCAGTTGCCGAGCTTTGTAGATAAAGAATGAAACTCATCATGAATCGTAGTGCTAACACTATTAACAAATTGAATTATTATACCCATTAAGCTCTGCAGTGTCAATGTTAATGTTTCCACAATAAAGAAACTATAAGCGTAATTTACCGTGAGCTACTAAAATGCGAAACAGCAAAACCCCTCGCGATGGCCGTTAAATCTTACTTACGCGAGCGCGTCACTGAGCGCTTAAAATACACATAAGTACCAGAGTGACGAATGTATGCACGAAAGTGTGCATGAAAAGAATGTGCACGAACGAATGTTGGTCAGTACCACTTTGATGAGAATGCAGGCCTTTATATTACTTAAGCTCTGCCTACTTTAGTACTACTTGCACTAACGTTACTTCATATACGATGCCAATCTTACAATTTTTACGTTTGCGTCTGTTACCTTGTTGCTATAGAATTTCTGCATACGTGACTCTAGACTGCCTTCCAAGAATCTCTGAGTTAATGCGTTCGCTACTTCGGATGTCACTAATGACTTTGGTTAACATGACTTGCTAATTATCTTCTTCTTTCCGGATAAATCTTTTCAACTCAAGCTTATTACATTATACATTGATATAACATACGGAAATTATTTATTACAGTTATTTCTCTAACTTACTCTTATTTCTTTGTTTAATTCTTTATATCCCTTGAAAATGATTACGGTATCAGATCTATAGAAGAATATACAAAAATCGACAGAAAAACTAATATAATCATTTTGAGGCAGTATTTTTTTAACACTTGAATAATTTCAATTAAATTATATAATGTGTAATTTCAATAACAGCCTGCCTTGAAGCAATATGTATGTAATAATTTTTAAATGTATATAACAGTCATTGCATATGCTTATATTATTGTAAAGATGTTTAATAATGTTATGTGAATGCATTACGTAATTTAATAACGTAAGAGCTGTGAGAATAATAAATTTAAGGTTGCTAACAATGAGGTAACAATTAAGTAACCTTGAGGCAATAATGAGCTTGAGAGTTTAAATGTTACTAGTCATGATTAGAGCAACAATAATGTAAATTTTGTGACAGTTTAAAATTAGCCAATCAACAGCCAGAACAAGCTTTAATTAAATGCAGGTGTTCTATTGGACTAGGGTTAGCCAATTAGAGACTTGAAATACAAACGTTTACGGGTTTGGACGGTTGAAATATGTTCAGTTGCCTGCAGATCCTGATAGTGACCAGATGGAAGATGTGTTCTCTAAAGAAATATTATGTATTCGTGTGAATCGTAAAATTAAGTATATGCGTTAACAAATTGCAAGTATTAAATTAAAGAATCTCACAGCTTTTAATATCAGTGTAGTGATATATAATTTGTGCCAAGGTTTAATAAAACGAGGTGAATTTAAAATTTAAAATCTGTGTAAGCCTACTTTCTTGTCGCACCACGCCCTGATTAAGAGAAACGTGTCTCTAAAGCAAGACTGACGCATCCGAGGCAAACATAAACATAAATACTATCTATAGAAGCAGTTTAATAACAAAGTTATTTTTTTTAAACTTGAAGCGTAACAACAAAAATACAATATCTTCAAATCAGTTTTTCATACGTAGCAGCATATTGCGTAACAAACAACCATCTTCAAATTGACGTCCATACGTGGAGTTAAATAAATAAACAACTTCCAAGAGCAATTCATCTTCAAATTGACACCCAACGCGTGGTGCAAACTCCTTCAACTCCAAAAACTTCAACAGTTAAAATAATAACAACAGAAAAATTCTACTTCAATTTGCGAAGAGCAAACAGTAAAAGAATTAAACAGAATAATAAAGAAATATGAAGAAAGAAGGCATCACAAGGAAAAGGAAATGAAGCAGACCAGGAATTGGAGCCGAAATGGGTTGAAGCCTAAGCCTGAAGTAGAATAGTAATAAGAAGAACTCTAATCTATTGGTTTTTCTTCAATGACGCTTCTGGCAACCCGGCGCTCTCACCGCACTGCCTTCTGAATTCGTTCGTGCAGTAGCGGCGGACCGACCTACCGTTTTAGCCCTAGATAATACTAACGATGCGAAACAATATGTTATGCTTACCATTCGTTATAAGAGGAGTTTCAAATGAAGTATGTTACGAATATTTACAGCCCACGCTAGATGCTTTCTTCTATTTCGTCGGGCATAATTTCTTGCATAAATGTTATCCTTAAGCATTCTTCAACAGCATATTGCGATCAAATGCGATAAGCGCGTCATATAAGAACAGCGAAGGGTTTTAAAGGACGAGATGAAATCTGCTTCCAATAGTTCATACACGAAATTAAAGTAATTACCAATACTAATGCACATGGTACCTTCAGCAGTATGGTCACCAGCATTAACCTTGATAGTTAAGTGGCAACACATTCACATGCATTTTTCTACCCTCTATCACTTAATTACACATTTTATCATAGATCCAAAAGGAATAGTGACAGTCAAATGTTTTAGAACTGGACGCTATACATTGGCCTTCAACGGAGGGGACACCTCGAGCATCGAGACCTAGAGATCTATTCTGGCTACCATCTGCACAGGAAGAAGGGATGAAGTGAAGTAACCAAAGGAGGGTAGATACCTCAAACAGACCAGCCACAGAGATGCTACTGGAGCAACTGAGGGAGGACGAAACAACCCATCAATCAAGCGGCTCTCTAGGTACACGGGAGTACTTTTTCCATTGAGCATGCATTCACGCCATCTGTCCGGCACCACCATGCACCACGGAAGCTGAAAGCAGACCTGTAAAATGAGAAGGAAATGAAAAGAAGGATAAATTTTGGAATGGAAATTGTGGCAGATAAGAAATCACCCCAGTATTCAGCTGCAGATCCGGGGAAACCACGAGAAACCCATAGGTCACAGTGGGCGGTTACTGGGGATCGCACCCGGTGCCTCCCGAATGCGAATCGCATACGTTACCGTGTTGCCCCCTCGCACTGTACGCTGGTCTTAAAGTTTCACACTGTTGCCATGACATCGCGGGAAACAACTTAAATTACACAGGACTTTAAAAGAATGGCTGAGTATTAAACCACTCAAACCAATAATAACGGATAGTATCTCAGAAATGGCTTATGCCACAAAATTCTTATTTGAAATAATTGTGTATTTCAAAGAGATCTACATTTTTTGTGTAGTAGTCTTTTGTCTATCGCATAACGTTTACCACTTATACAAGATTATACAGAATTCCTTTGAACGAAGTGGACTTCACAGGCTATTCACAGAAAACTCAAGTTATAGACCATATTTGTCATGTAAATGTACTTTATAAATGGTATTTTAATCCAAAATCGATAGAACATTTTATAAAATAGCAGTTTTTAGAAAATAAAAAATTTCGAAAAATGTTCCATGTAGAGGGTAGTTTGGGGTGGGTATTTTCTTGAAAATCTTCGTGTTGTATCTTTGGATTGTGAATGAATGAATGAATGAATTCTGTTGTATCCCCTAGAGGACAAAGGCCTTCCTGTAGAGGGATGAAGCTCTTGTACATATCTCTCGCAGTGAGCTACTCCGTAAGAAGTGATCATGGGTCACCTGTTACACTGTCTGTTGTGTTGTTATGTCTTATATCTGTCTGCTACAATGTAGTGCACAGCTGACTCTCCATCTCTCTCCAACTCTTCCTCCACTTGGCAAATCTGGACCACTATGGCCCTGCTTTTTCTTTGAAGAGGTCCGCCTACCTGCATCCTGGTCTTCCGCGGTGTCTTGTGCCTAAGAATTGGTCCCACATGGTTGCTTTTATCGTCCACCTGTCATCCGTTAGTCTTGCGACATGCCCTCCCTCCCATTTCCATTTTTTCCTGGTCGCTTGTTTGCGGGGTCTGTTGCTGATGATATCGTTTGGAGAGTTGTGTTTGAAATTTTGTCCTTCAGAGTTATACCTACGATTTCCCTCTCCATTTTCCTTTGGCATACTTGGAGGGTATACTTTAGCTTGGCAGTGAGAGTCCAAGTCTGACAGCCGTATAAGAGAGTTGGAAAAACTCAGGGTTCTAGTGTTTCAAATTTAAGCCCCCGGTTGAGTGACCTGTCAAGCAATGTGAATTTCAAAGACCAGTACGCCTTCTAAGCGACGACCCTTCTGCTTGCTTTCAGGCAGTCACTGGCTGGTGGCAGTAGCTGTAGTCTTGCTGTGCGTTGCTCGTGGAGCTCGTCCACCTTTCAGTCGAGAGATGTAGATAGTTGTCTAGCTATCCTTCCTGCTTGTTAGACTTTGGAATATACCGAACTTAAATGCCAAGTTTGATTATTATCCGACTTTTCGTTTCTGAATTATGCTGTTCACAGGCACACAGACACACACAACTGATCTTTTTCTATAAATACTCTCTTTTTAGTCATTCCAAACAAATCTTGTTATCGAAGTTTTGGTGCAATGCAATACCTTCTCTACCTACTATGTATTCAGTCGTGCGTAAATTGTGGCCCATGATGGAACGGCACTATTTGTATTGGTACTGACAAAATCTAGCTCCACCCGTTTGCGGCAGTAACTCCCTAGTCCGTAGTTGTTTTGGTTATTTGTAATGCCCGTAGCTTGCGGCTTACCTTTCTGCAGCCTCCGCAAAGACTCTGGATGTTCGAAGGATGCTTATTCTCTTCATTTTTTTATCCTCGGCTAGCTGAAGTTATAGCTGAAATATATCAGAGCATGGACTTTTCCTTGGTGAAGGAAACGTAGATCTGGAGTGTGGTAACGGAGAGAAAATAGACGTGCTTTAGTTACAAAAAGACGACACTGCTGTTTCTTTTATTTAGATACTTCTGGTGGTACACATCACTGATATTGCCGCCGTTAAAACACTGTCCACTGCTGTTGAAACACGGCGCTGATATGACGCGAAGTTTTATATACTTAGTAGATCTCTTTACACGTAGCGATTCTTATGTGTGTTGCGAAAACTGTCTTAATTCACTTTTGGCGCGATATCTCTCAAATATCCTGCAGCATCTTTCGCTGCCTGCAGTTTAGAAATGACCCCCGATTTTGGTCTTAGCAGATCTATTTATAGTTGAAGGCTGCTTATTTTTCTATTAGTGCATTTTAAGGGGCACTCAACGCGTCTCACCATTTCATATAAATTTACAGGGATCCCATTGTCCAATTTTAACATAAATCGCGGCTTTTCCTAATTTTACTGTTAAGATTGTTGTCTCCCTCACTCCGGTCACGGTGAATTATCGTACAAAAGCACAATAGCTAGACACCCTCGCTGTATGAACAATGCGCCTGCTACCAGAGAGACATCGTAAAACTAAAGTTGTTGCCTTCGGAGACACTATTCCTGCAGCTAACATATCTCGTCGTGGACAGTATTTTAACATAGCGCTTAAATTATTTACATTAAACAATTTATAACTCCTCTAATATTAGTAACCTAAATACAGACATATCGTTAATCACCCTTCTTAAGCTACACCGGAAGTAAAAGAAAAAGATTTGTACATAGCATAACTTAATTTCACTAAAAATTAATTACTCAAATTATTAATAATTACATAGCTCGGGCTCGGCCTAGAGTTGCTCTTTCACCTTCCAGTAACACTACTACTGCTTTTTGGGCATAATTCTAGCCACTAAATTGGCAGGATACCTCACCTCACCAGAGGTATAGCGGTCTTCCGTATACTTTCATGCTATACTACCGTTTTCTTATTGCCATTTAGTAGCAGCAACAGCTTTAACCTTCATCTCCATGTCCCTGATGAAACACATATATCTATATGTCGTAGCTCTTGTCCAGTTTAACCACACATGCATATAATTCTTCACCCCTTCCTCTAGAAGGTCGAATTATACTGTAATTCGTTTAGTGTTTCCTTGTGTAACAATCGTAGTGAAAGTCTTTCATAGGGGTGGTATCCGAACCACCCTTTCATTACACATAGATTATAAGCATTGTTCATTGCTAGTATCTCTGAATTGTTTATCAGGCCTGTTACACAGAGAACTGATATCACCGGGGTGGAGTTAACAGTTGTTTACCTTAAGGTGATAAACTCTACGGCGATCTAAGGGAATGGGTCAATCCACATTCCATTTCAAATCGTCTGAAATAGAAAGCAAATTGACTCTGCATTTTTTAAACGAAACAAAACTTTTTGTATTTGTAGACAAACCCATAAAATAGTTTATGCAAACTCTTAAAATTCAGAACATATTTTTGCAATTAAAATTATTCAAATGTATCGCATGTTTCTAAAATTCCCAGCTTCAAGATGTTATAACCTTTAAATCTAGTTATTTAAGATTTTTTAATTCCTTAAACTTTAGTTTTACTGATAACTGATCATTAAACATGCTGTTATTTTTAATTAAGTGAAGAAATAGTAGGTGATAATGGATTAAGAATAACAATTGCATTATACATGGTAAGATTCCATAATTTCAACACAATCAAACATGTATTTTACGTAATGGTGACTCATAAGGGTTATTCTAAAATAACTAAAGAAGGAAATACTTTACGCGAGGAAGTGGCAAAACAGTTCTCATGGTCGCTCTGGCACGTTTGCATTGAACTAATGGTCAAGCAGGCTTAGAACACTTACTAAGCAATATGCTGTTCTGAGTATTTCTTCATAGATTCAGAGAGCGTAAATCACTGCGTTTATTAAAGTTTGTGCTATAACTACGAACAGCCTAACATCACCACTTTACCAATAATGGCGGCTTCTCTTAATGACACTATGAATTACTCTGAATCTAATATTTTGGTTTTAAATAAATCCAAAGAGATTAAAATAAATAAAAACTGTATATAGATTTTTGTGAATATTATAAAAATAATTAGTATATGCTGTAATGAAACGCGGACTTTTATGTACATAATGAGATTTGGTACAATATTAAAAAATAAAGGATTCCGTAGCTATACGCACCAAAACGGCAACAAAATGAATTAACACGATACGTTTATTGTTCTATACGGACAACCGTTAGGTTTTAAATGCTAATATTTGATTAGTTGTTTTTCTTAGCCACCTTACTAGTAGGAACAATTATAAAGGAAAGAAATAATATTAGGTTTTTTGCGTTCGATTTCACATGAAATGCCCTTTACGCGGTAGAAAAGGAATAAACGATGGTGGGTAGATAAAGTCATGTTACTGTAATAGCAGATTATTTTCCGGTGAGAATTAGACCTAGACCTTATTTCGTGTCGTGAGATGGTGCATGTTTACTTAAGATCTCGCAGGGTTCACATTTCAACAGACAGAGACTTTTCTTGACTCAAGGCGATGACGTATTTGCTGCCGTGGGAATGATACCATTTGTTTCCACGTTCAGAAGCCCGAATATAACAGAAAGTGGATATCCTCGCCTTTTTATATCTCTGTTCCTACAAAGAAAAACGAACACACCAAAAAAAGAAGAAGGGTGGGTTCTATGAACGTAGTCTTATATCCGTGTATATAGAGGTATTGAAATGCATGCGAGACGTGGGCTCACAGAAAGCAATGAGAGTGGCAATTTATGAGGCCGTCATTTTAAACCCAGCCTCGGGCTACCGAGAGGAGGAACTATTTGCAAACATTACGTAACAAATAAAGGATGATCCACGCGAGGAATTTGAATGGCTATGTCGAGGAAGAAGGCGGTATCAGAAAAACTTCGTTTTGCGCCGCAAGCCATACTAAAGTCAGAAACCTGGCAACAAGTCCTGCAGCATAAAGAATCTTTTCCTTCTCGTAAGAAAAGGAGAAATAAGCACGTACTTCTGCTGAGTGGATCGTAAAAACCATGAAATGCAGACAGCACTAGAAGAGTCGCATTGTTTCCTAAATAAACGCATATTATTTTGTAAGATGATAAATTTGCATGCCTCTCTGTAGCCTTTATTGTTTATTTTTATGTCATCTGTAAATTACTTTAAGAAAGCTTGTTTTTCTATTTACTTCATTCTAATCAAAATGAACGTTTACAGAAATTCTTTGCACGGCATCTCAAGAAACAGAAAGTGTGATACTTTAGCGCTTTAGAAAATCTGATGTGTTAACCACGCATGACCTTTTTCTACCCACCATTTTTGTTTTCCCTACTGCTTACCTATATAGCTAAAACAAGTATTGAATTGAATAAAAAAAATCGAATTAAAAAATTCGAAATAAAGCTTAAAGTCCCTGAAAAGAAATACTTTTACAATAATGAGTTTGTGTGAACGGCGTAACTCTAAACGAAACTCGGATGATACCAAGCTGGTCGTTTAAGTACAGCATCTACCAAGGATATATTTTCTTTTGTATTTTCCCAAAAATAGATCTTGAAAATTTGAAGTAGGTTTTTGCTTCACGTATGGAAAGCCAATTTTAAGTAGGTGTTGTATTGTATTTCGACTGTTGGGAACCGATCTTGAAGAAGTTGTAACCAAGTATGGAACCCGGTGGCCTTCACCCCAATGTTTAAAGGCATTAACTTTGTAACTTGGCTGTTTCTTTAACAATTATACTGACGCAGCCGAGGCTGCGTCAGTATAATTGTTAGGGACATAATTTCTTTGCAGGGAGTAGTGCGGCTAAGAATGTAGACTTACACAGATTATAAGTTTTAATTCACTCCTTTTTATTAATTCTTGACATGATTTAAATAACAATTCACTGATATGGAGAGCTATGGGATTCCTTTATTAAATACTTGAACTTTTTAAACACGTAAACTAATTTCGTCTCATACTGAATACATATTAAACTTCTCGAGGACGCGTCTCACGTTCAGATAGGAACACTGTCTACAAGCAACTGACTTCTGAATTTGTAAATTTTGCTCCATTTCAGTTTCTCGTTGGCTATTACTAATCCAATAGAATACTTTTATTTAGCTTAAGCTTTTTTTCTGGTTGTTGATTGGCTAATTATAAACTGTCTCAAAAATTACATTATTGCTGCTCCAGGAATTACCAGTAGCATTATTAAATTTTCTAATTCATTATTGCCTCAAGGTTAGCTCATTGTTACCTCATTGTCAGCAACTTTTAACCTATTATTCTGACAACTCCAACATTATTAAATTACGTAATACATTTACATAGCATTATTGAACATGTACATAATAATATAGACATTAATACAATGACTGTTACATGCATTTTATATATTATATTATACACATATTTCTTTAAGGCGGCCTGTTATTGAATTTTATGTTATATAATTTGACTGAAATCATTTAACTTTTAAAAATAGTGTCTCAAATTTTGATTAGAATATCTACCATAAGTTACGATATTTCTCTGATTAATAAAGAGTATATCTTGAATTCTCTACATATAGACTCTGAAGTCGTGTTCATTTTGAATTAACTTTGAATAACTGGTAAACCGTAAGAGAGAGAGTTGAAAGCTTAATACAAAAAAGCCTATATATAGTTAAAAACACAATTTCTCTCAAATAAAATTTTCGTGGTATTAAACTTGTCCGAGATATTCTGTGCTCTTTGTTTGCGTTTTCCAATAATTTCCATTTTTTAAAATGCTCAGGCATCATTGCTTTCCTTCTAATGATATCTGAAAAAAAATAATTGGATTTCTTTTATCCTGCTGGTATCTATAACTGAATGAGCAATGAAATTGTTTCTGAAAATTGTTATCTCGATTTACATTTAAAAAAGCAGACAAACAGCCTTGCATATTGATAGTCATAGAAAGCGGTACAGAAGGCCATGTGAACGTAACACATTTTTCATGTTGAGGTAAACGTTTCAATAAATTTCGTTGTAGGTACTAGGGGTATAAGGAAGGCTGAGATGAGAGTCAAATATTTAAAAAGCGGGTGCTCTATGCTGTTTTAAAATTCCTCTCTTTATCTGACATTCCAAGAAAAAAAGGGAGTGGTGAAAAATTTAAATCTATAGCAACAAATTTGTTGGAAATGGTTAATAATGCACATCAAATAAATTTAACGTAAATCGTGTGTTTTAACCAAATCTATTTTTTGTAAGCTTTGTCTATCTGTGTTAGTTTTCCAGTAATGCAAAAATGTATAAAATTCATTCTAAATGAAGAGAACTTTACATTCATAATGTGTATTTTATTACTCATTCAAATAATTTATTAGCCTACTCGCTTTCTTTTTGTTTTTAAAATTAATGTTGTTGCTCTCTCTCTCTCTTTCTCTCTCTCTCTCTCTCTCTCTCTCTCTCTTTGTCTATCTCTCTCACCCATTTTCTAAAACATTTCTTTGGAGTTTATTGGACTATTACATCCGGTGAAATTTCTATATCTAATTTTTAGCTCTATTAAAGCAATTCTTCTACCTACAAAAGGTAGGTAGTACAGAATGTATTAAACTAATGACATTCTTCCAAATTTTAACACAATAATTTCCTTTTCAAGTCGTGCTCCCAATATGTCCATATATGTTAAAGAGGTCTGCACAAATGGAAAAATATCTAATGTATAACATTTACATGACTTTCGCTACCCTCTATCATTGTTAGTGGGTGAACAAATAATTTTTGAAAAGTTTATTTTTCTATCTCCTTCATTTTAATCAAAATTAACCTCTGTAGAAATAACTACATTACACGTTTCGTTAGGATACAAATGCAACAGCAATAGTCAAATGTTTAAATACTGCGCGCTATATGCTGACCTTAAAATTTCAACTGAAATTTAAAAGTAATTTAAAAGAATGGCTAAGTATTGAACAATTTGAAAGTGTTGTTGCCACACGTATTGCGGGAGATGTGTTTCTTGGAGTGTTCGCCCCACGTACGGTACAAACTTTCCGGTGGCCTTAGTCCCACGTTCAATTTTCCGGTGGCCTTCACCCCCACGTTTAAAAATCAACTTTGTAATTTTAATAATTATTTAAATATTATATATGTACGCCCTGGCTGCGTCAGTATTTTGTTTAGAGCACGTATCTCTTAGCAGGGGTGGTGTGGTTAAAGAACAAGGCTTGAACAAATTATAATTGTATTGTACTTTGTTTTTATTAATCCTTCACACGATTAAATAACACTTCACTGATATATCCTACTGTAGAGCTGTGATATTTTTGTTAATTACACCTTTTTAACGCGTACATTTTATATTATTATCACCGCAATGAATTTTTATGTTTCACACTGACCACGTATCTTACCGATCGGGTACGCAATCTTATAGCATCTGGTTGCGAACGCCTGTCGCTTGAATTTGCACATTTACTCTTTTTTAAGCCTCTGATTGGCTAATTCTACTCCAATTGAATACTTTTATTTAATTAAGCTTTTTCTAGTTGTTGAATTGGCTATTTATAAACTGTTTTAAATATTACATTATTGTTCTAAGAATTATTAGTAGCATTATTAAAGTTTCTTATTTATTGTTGTCTCAAAGTTATCTCATTGTTACACAAATGTTAGCAACCTTCGGCTCATATTCTCACGGCTCCTTCATTGTTAAATTACGTAATACATTCACATAACATTATTATACATCTACATAATAATACAAACATAATACAATGATTGTTACATACATTTTATATGCTGTTTAATACCCATATTGCTTTAAATCGGACTGTAATTGTATTTTATATTATATAATTAGACTGATATTTAAGTATTAAAATACTGCCTCAAATTGGAACCATTAATAACGGATATCTCGGAAATGGTTGCTGCCACAAATAGAGTAGTTTGAAATAACTTGTGGTTTAAAGATATCTAGATGTTTTATACCGTACGTTTTTTGCTTAATGTTTACCATATATAGATTATTCAAAATTTGTTCCGAATCAAGAGGACTTCTCAGAATATTCCCAGAAAAGTCAAGGTACCTATACTTCTTATTTGTCATGTAAATCTCTTTCATATATGCTATTTTAACCTAAATCGTTGCAGCCTTATTTAGGAAAATAAAAAATTTCGAAAACTTTTCCATGTAAAGAATAGTTTAGTTTGGGGAGATTTTCTTTAAAATTTTTGTGTTTCATCCTTGAAAGGTAATGAAGCTAAATACGGAGTTAAGTATTTATCGACTTTTCACTTTTGAAGTTACTGTACACAGACACACATACACACATACACGGACATTTTTCTAATTTTTTATTCAGGTGGCCTCAATACATTTATATTCGACATGTATTGTCGGTAATGAATTTTTGGGTGGAATGCAATACTTTCTCTACCTCGAAGCCGAGTTTATAAAGTCAATAATTAACATAATAATCTGGGAAGGATAGCGAAATAAAATAAATAATAAATATTTAAAAATCCGTGCATTTATTAAAAGGGGAAACATTGGTGAAATTGTTCACTGTTAAAAGCGACAGAAAGGCCAGACAGGCACAGTTTAGATAATTAGGGACCAGCTCCAGCTATAAAGGGTAC
Source organism: Deroplatys truncata (assembly GCA_030765065.1). Classification (NCBI taxonomy): domain Eukaryota; kingdom Metazoa; phylum Arthropoda; class Insecta; order Mantodea; family Mantidae; genus Deroplatys; species Deroplatys truncata. The sequence goes on from CM060980.1 coordinate 167,108,876, forward strand.
TACCGCTGAAGCCAGTTTTTCCGGGAAATAATGTGTGCAGCTGCACTGACCAGGAAGTGAAAGTCACGAGTTCTTCCTTGTATCGCGCGTGTGGTGAGGACACTCTCGCTGGGGCCCTCTTGGGGTGCGGAACAACATTCTCGTTGAGTAAACTTGGGGTGAATTTGCAAGAGGATCGAACGTTCAGCTGTAATTGATAATCCTCGGTCTTGGAGAAGACACAGCAATATCGTAAGAATTTAAGAGGGATCGGCAAATCTTAAGTCTTATTGTTAATGGTGAATAAAAAGTGTTAAAAGAAAGCGTTCGTGTTTCTATGTACACACACTCACGCAAACCCAGTGATAAAGGTTTCACGCGCAAGCAGCCGTGGCAAAAAAAAAAATAATAAACTACGAGGAGAAAAGCAGCAATCGTGAGGCAAAGGTATTCCTTCATTGTTGGCGGACGTAGCGTGGCTGCGTCAACCTACTAGGTACAGTCTGTTGCAAAAAACATGTCGATATAAGAGTAGAAATATAATGTGAGATCCAGAACAATGGGCTATTGTTCTGGTCAGAACAAAGGAATTAATGACCTATTGTTCTGACTTCAAGCCCCGCCCCCTCTTTGTGCGCTACTATTTGCCGCCCTGGTCGCGCGTGCCGCTAGCCCCGCCCCCTCCCTTTGTGTGCTGACCTAATGCCGACAGTGTGTGTGTCGTCAGGTCCTCCCCCCTCCCCCATGTGGTCTGGTCGCGTGCCGGTGTCCCCGCCCCCTCCCTCCCCCATACGCTGGGTGCGTACCCTCCCTCCCCTTTGTGTTCTGGTTGGTTCCCTGTGGATAGGTGGGAGAGTGTGTATTGTTCCTATACGGTGACTACATTCCCGCCCCCTCATTGTGACTTGTCTAAATCCCTGCCGTGTGATTGGTTCCCCTGTGTATAGGTGGGAGAGTGTGTATTGTTCCTATACGCCGGTCGTGTACCTTCCCTAGGTCTAAATCCCGCCCGGAAGATTGGTTGGGGTAGGGGATGTGCCGCTCGGGTGATGGGGTATATGGGAATGGGGTTCTCGGTGCGTGACGCTGGCCTGGAAATCCACCCTGGCGATGGGGGAATGCGATTCTCGATGCCTGCCGCACATCGCCAAATCGTTTGAGTACATAATTGTGTCAATCAATTAGATAATGTTCGTCCGTGCATAAAACATTATTGAAAAAAAAGAATCGCCATCATATTACTACTAATGCAATTAAACGCTGCAAGGCAATCAATTAAGTATTTTTGATTGATCAATTGTATATGAATTGACTTGCGCACCTGCTTCTAAATCGCCATTTTTACATCTACTAATGTCAACAAATTACACTTCTAATGAAACGCGGCTAGTCGGTCGATGAATACAATTAAGTATTTTTGATTGATTAATGTAATTGACTCGCGTGCGCAACTGTTCGTTATCGTATATGTGTGGTAGCATGTGTATAATTATTACGAGTAATAACATTTATTTAATTCTACTTTTGAGGGAAAATATATTTTGGATTTATAAGAATATTACAACGCTTAGATGATTCCATAGCTGAAAGGACAGAGTTGCCGTAACAGTCCTTATCGCGTGATAATTGCGCTGGAACCCCGCGCGCATCCCTTCTTCCACTAAGCGTCTCACTCGAATGACTGGCTCTCGGTAATTGCAGTGACAAGTCGACTACCGCACCCCCTCCACTCGCGTTTCAGTTGGCAACCTACACCAGCGCGCCAGGTGGTAATATGAGTGAAACTGGTTTTTTCTCTCTGAACCAACAAGGGTTTCCTCACCGCGCCCCTGGTGGTCATATCCGAAAGTTGTGAATTCGCCATATTTAAACTCAAGGTGCGCGCAAGGCGGCCATCTTAACTCTATATAATTCAGCGAAATATGATTCCGGAAAAAAAATAAAGGCGAATTAACATTTTAGTTAAATAATACTCGTTTAACATGCGAGGTGCGTTCATGTTGTCTCGTTATAATTCCGGAGGAATTGATTATGAAATAAATAAATAGGTTAACATTATAGGTGAATATTACATACGCTATTAAAAATAAATAAGACTCTTGCTGATCGATGAAAACAATTAAATATTTTTATTAATTAATGTAATTGACTTGCGCACCTAGAGCTATCTCATCCATTTTTCACCCACCATGGACATCTCACTTCTAATGAAACGACGCACGTCTATCGATGAAAAACAATTAAGTTTTTTTATTAATGAATTGTATATGAATTGACTCGCGCACCTGGTTGTTCTCGTATATGCGTGATTATTACGCGTGTATAACTATTACGGCTAATAACGTTGTTTAATTCTTCATTTGAATGGAGGGTTTATAAAAAATATTGCATTGCTTAGATGAATTAAAAAGCAACTGAAAAAACGATATTGCAAATAGCTAGTATGAGACGTTAACACGAGAACCCTTTACGAAAAACAAGACGCATGCGACCGCTGTGCATCGTCTAATACAATGAATCTTAAGAAGCGGTTAAAACAGGACGCCTGGGTTTTCCCCCCGGTACCTGCTCTTAATGGCTAGGGGTATCCATCACATCGGGGTACGCTCCAACTGATGTTAAAAATATAAGACCGCTATGCCTCTTCTCGCTCGAGAGAAGTAATAATTACCCTTCAAAACAGGCATACCTTTCTTAGTAGATATAAAAGTAACACGCACGAAGACCCCAAATATAAATTTTATATTCGTTTTTAAATGTTCTTTCTAAAGACGTAGCGAACTTTGAGAAATTCAACGAATTATTCACTTGCGTACACTGCTTGAAAGAAATATGCTGTACAACCCTGAAGAACGCATATGGCTTTCTCGGAAGAAATGCCTATGTAGACACATTAGCGGACAATGACAGACGCTTCCACGTCATTAAACATCTTAAGAGGGTTTGAAGAATGCAAAACAGGGTCCTGTATAGAGCCATTAGTGGACAATGGCAGACGTTTCCCCTTCATTAAATATCCTAAGTGCTCTGAAAAACCACAGACCCTCTAGGTAAATAACTATTAGCGATACAGTAGAATTTCTTAATGGCTTCCTCTGTGCAGAAATTCCATCACAAACCGTGGAAAACCAAGTCTAGTCATGTTTTAAGCTTACCACAAAAAATTTTCCCCGATAATTAATATCAATTCTACATGAAGAATATTAATGATTAAGTTTCATAGCTCTTATTTCTTTCAATAAAATATTGAATATGACTCAAGCGTTAGGAATATGAAACGTGAGAAGCACTATTATAATTATAATTAAACGTATACTGTATAGATTCCGTACTTAAGCATTCGATTGTATCTTTGTCATTATTTAAATACTCACATACAAGAATTGCGTGCATGATATAAAAAATTATACTGTTTTTTTCGGTATGTTAAACAAAGAAATATGATTTGGCGAGAGTAATATGAAGAATAAAAAGTATTCAGAACGGCGAATATTACATACGTTATTAAAAATAAATAAGGCTCTCGCTGATCGATGAAAACAATTAAATATTTTTTATTAATTAATTGTATATGAATTGACTTGCGCATTTGCTTGCTGTCGTATGTGCGTGATTATTACGGGTGTATAACTATTACGACTAATAGCATTTGTTTAATTTTAAATAAATAATGAAATATGGAGCCTAGCCTAAACAGTCCTCGTTACTCTTAATTTATTCCATTTAAAAAGATTGGCCTATTTTCCTAGTAAACATAGGACGAGAACGATTTTAAATACCTCATCCATTCGAGAAATATTTTTTGAATATTCCAGCATGTTAAATATAAACTTAATATACACACACACAAAAATTCATTTCAAGTAATATTTTCGCGACATTAAGTATTTGCGAATGAGTTTTTACTTTCTCTACTACGTATAGTAAGTAGAGGAAGTGTTGTATTGCTCCCAAAAAAATCGATACCGATATTTCACCGGAAATACACGTTTTGAGACCCTCTGAATCCGAAAAAAGCATGGCTGTCTGCGAGTGTGACTGTGAAGCATAACTCAGAAACGAAGAGTCGGATAAATACCAAACTTGGTATTCTGGTTCAGTATCTTTCAAAGATGCGACACGAAGGTTTTAAAGAAAATGCCTCACACCGGACTACCCTTTACATGGAACATTTTTCGAAAATTTTAATTTTCTCAAAAATGACTCTAACGATATTGAATAAAATATTACATGTTTAAGATATTGTAATGAGAAATGAAATGTATATCTCGAATTTTCTGGTAATGTCTCCAAAAGTATTCTTCATTCTGAACGACTTTTGCAAAACTGATAAACCATAAGAGATAGACAAAATTGTACTACACAAAAAAATGGAGATCGCGTTAAAATACATATATCATATACATTCTTGTTGTTGAGTAAACCGTTTTCGAGATATTGCTTGTTATTCCCTTAAAATTTCCAATACTTATACTTTTTCTCAAATGCGTTATTCTTGTTTTCATGTCCTGGACATGCAAGGAGAATGGGATGCGTCACATAGCAACCAGCGTTAAAATATTTGACTATCGCTTAAAAGCTACCATATTCCCCTTGCATCGACATGAAAATTACCAATAACATTGACATCTCGATATCTCGATTAACATGACGCATATAGAGAATAAGCGTTTGTAAAAATAGTTTGTACAAGAGTAGAGAAAGTCATGTGAGTGTATCACAACAGATTTTTGATATTGGTTTAAATTTTCAAATACTTTTAACTTTTCTCAAGTGGTAACTCGCTATTCGTTTTCCCCGTGGTAATGCATAGATAATAGAATTCTAAAGCCATCACATAGCATCAGGTTTTTTTTAAACATCTGTGACGTGTCTATTCACAATCGAAAGGTCTCTGGTTCGAGGAAAGTTATATCAACAGAAAAATACATTATTTTCACCCTGTGATTATTTTGGTAATGTAACAATAATTAACAATGAATTTTAGCGGTAAATGTAAAAAATAAAATATATTTTTTATTTCTAGCGTCATATGCAGAAACATTTCCCTTACGGTGAGGTGGCGTGATCGATGGATTTCCCCATAACAGGTTTAGGCTTGCTTACGAAATGCCCCTGTGCGAGGCTAGCATTTCCCTCTCCTTCTTCTCGAAGTTTGGAGTAGCCAATCAAAATCGTTGTATTATATATCTTAAACTTTCACTCATACATTTTTTATATTGCAAAAGAACACTATAAAAAGGCTGCCTCATCGGGAATTCTTACAGTTTCTCCGCTGAAATCAACGAGCTAAGATCTCTGCAAACTTTTCTCATTCAAAGTGAAATTTCAACGAACATCATGTCTGGTAAGTTGTAACAAACCACTTCATTTACTTTTAAAAGTTAAATTATTTCTCTGTACATTTAACTTATATTTCCGTTCTTGTTTTTAATGTCTGGCATTTATATGCGAATAGCTTAGCATTCTAAAGGTTAGTATCTAGCTGCGGGAATTCTCAAAAAAAATGTGAACAGTTTAGTTAAGTATTCACCTTGTTGAGTAATTATTATTCCGGATATTTTAATACGTGTTTTTCACCGGGTGAATTATATTCCTTTCTAGAGAAATACAATTACTTGAAAACCCTGCGAATCGAATAAAAATGATCTGTATAAATATTCTTCCGGGGGTAACCGACGGTAATCGAACCGAAGACTACATGTTTGCATGCATTGGTCGAACATTCACTGTGAATGTTTCATTCCTCTCGTGCATTTATTTAGTAAATACTTCCAGGCTGTCACCATCATGTTAAAGAGATATTTTCCATGATTGTGTCGCGAAATACACTTGCTTTATTTGTAATAAAAGTTTCTCAGGTGTTTAAAATACATCGACATTTTCCCTGTATAAGGTATTCGCAATAAAGTAAATTAACTTAATAATATATCTTTTCTTTAATAAATAAATAAATAAATAAAAATCTAACGCGTAAATTAATTGCGTTTTCAGCCTTCAGTTCTGCTAACATAGCTGAAGCGTACATCCAGCTCCAGCAGGATACCCACCGCCGGTTGCTGGATCGCTCATCAAATACCGTAATGATTCAGGCACCCGAACAGTCGAATGCTAAGCATTCATCAGAGTTTTAAAAAAGTAATGTAACAATTCATATTAACTTCTTGTTCATATTCTTTATTATTATTATTTCCAGGAAGTGGACTTTATTTTGGTATCGGCCATCCATCGACCGCTTCACAGGCACCGCCAGGCTTCCAAACCTTCCTGGTACCTAAATCATCATGGAGGTGGCTCTGCCCCGTACATGCAGCAACACTCGTACGGTAAGAATTTACAGACTGGTGTTTGAGCAATTGTAACTAAAAATTATTTAATAGTAGACATACATTGGCGATTCTAGCACACAAAGCCCTACCTACGATAGCATAGTGTTCTGGATTGTATAAGGAGAAAAGGATATATTTAAGGGGAGTTTCTCGCCCCATATGCAGTCACATAACTCTTTCGGTCTCCCAGAATGCTATGTATTTTTCACGCAGGTGTTTAAAACATGTATTTTTTCACATATAGCGTGTAGTTTCTTTAGAACTCTGTACTTAAACATGCTATACTATTAATATTATTTATTTTTTCCAGGAAATGGACTTTATTTTGGAGGCGGCATCGCTCAACAGGCGACCGCTGCACCGGTACCACCAGGCTTCGCGACCGTTGCACCACTAGGCTTCGCGGCTGCTGCACCGACAGTCCCAGGCTTCCAGACCTTCCTGGTACCAAATCAGCAGGGGTGGGGCCCTGCCCCATACATGCAGCAAGCACCGAACGGTAAGAATTTTTTCAATATTTTACGAACTTCTTTTACACATTCTATATTATTATTATTATTATTATTATTATTATTATTATTTCAGGAAATGAACTTTATTTCGGAGGCTGCATCGGTCAACATGCGAGCGCTGCACCGGTACCTTCAGGCTTCGCGACCGTTGCACCAGCAGGCTTCGCGACCGCTGCACCGCCACCGCCAGGCTTCCAAGCCTTCATGGGGCCAAATCAGCATGGTTGGGTGGGTCCCTGCCCCATACATGCAGCAAGCATCGAATGGTAAGAATATTTTCAATAATTTATGAACTTCTTTTACACATTCTATATTATTATTAATATTGTTATTATTATTTTCAGGAAGTGGGCTTTATTTCGGAGGCGGTATTGTTCATCACGCGCCCTCTGCACCACACACATTCCCTGCATCAAATCAGCAGTGGTGGGGCCCTGCCCCATACATGCAGCAACCACTGAATGGTAAGAATTTTTTCCACATTTTATGAACTTCTTTTACACATTCTATATTATTAATATTATTATTAATATTATTATTATTCCAGGAAATGCTCTGGGTGACCTTGGAAGCCAGCCTATGGATCTAGCAACACAGGAGTCAACATCACCGGAGATTGGTGAAGACTCGACCGCTGCACCATCCGCCTCATCATCATTCGATACTCTGGAGGAAGTTGTACCAGCTGCACCATCAACCTCCTCAGTCGTCGGCGATGAAACCGCTGCACCATCGACCTCCTCAGGCGCAAACGATGAAGCCGCTGCACCGTCAACCTCCTCCTCATCATCATCCAATTGTATAGAACCTAGGAATGGAAAGAGAGGAACGACATCGGACGGGAGCGAGCAGCTTACAATCAAAAATGCCAAGGTTAGTGCTAGTAATTGCCAGGGACTGGAATGCAATACCATCCAATCGGCATTCAAGGGACGTATTTTTAATAGTAGAATAGAAAATACATTAGAAATACTTGACCCCAGAGTCTTTTTAGATGAATGCAAGGAGCTTATTGTTAAAGAAGTGGAAAACGTTTTGCAGAGAAGCATTTGTGGATTAAAGATGCATTGTTCCCTGGAACGTGAATATTCAATCCGCAAACCTGATGAAGAGAAGAGTCTTTCCACTGGCTTTAATTCTAAGCCTGTACTGATTCTTCCGTCAAGCGATCTCAATCAGATCTTCTCTTCAATTGCGGGGGATATTTTGGAAAACATTTCTAAATTTGAGGGGGGAGCATCATCGAAGTCCTTGGTAAACATACTCAGCCTGGTGATGGGCTTTACACACTACGACCCCTTACACGCAGGTTCATACATCGAATTGTCACTGAAAATCAGGAATAAAACTGCAATTATAAACATAAAAAATGAAGACAACTTCTGCTTCGCCTGGTGTATGCTAGCCTCTAAATACCCAGCGAAGGCAAATGGCTATAGAACAACAGTATACCCTGATGAACTGCTTTTCAAAGCATTCAATTATGAAGGCAATGAATTTCCGGTACCTCTCCATCAAATTGAATGCTTTGAAAAGCAGAACAATGGAGTATCCATTTCAGTGTTTGGTATAGAGGAGGAGAATGAGAACATTATTCCCCTATACCAAACAGCTGAAAAGAAGCAGCACCATACCAATCTGATATATATTGAGCAGGGGGAAAAGTCCCACTACTGTATAATTAAAGACTTGTCCAGACTTGTAAGGAGTCAGGCCACCAAACATAACGGTAAAATATGGACATGTGAGGCGTGTCTCAAGAGATGCACCAATGAAAAGGCTCTGGAAGCACATAGGTTAAGATGCGGGAAATGCCAACTGCTTAAAATGCCTCAACAGGATGAATACCTTGAATTTAAAGCATTCTCCAAGAGCGTTCCTGTACCATTTGTTATATACGCAGACATTGAATCTGTTCTGGTGAAGGTTCACTCTTGCGCACCCTCAAGCAGCTCGAGCTGGACCCGAACCGTTCAAGAGCATGAAGCAATGTCTATTGCCTTGAAGGTGGTATGTAGACATGACGAGTCATTGTCAAAATTCTTTCTCTTTAGAGGTCCAAATGCCGTCGATGACTTTATCAAGCAATTAAAATCAATTGCTGATGACGTCATCGATGTGTATTCCAATCCTAAACCCATGGATTTAACCCTTGAAGAGCAACAGAATTTTGACAATGCCTCTGAGTGTCATATATGCCTTGCTGCTTTCACTGTGAGCGATTTGCGCGTGAGGGATCACGATCATGTGACAGGGAAATATCTAGGTGCTGCTCATAATAGATGCAATTTGAATAGAAAAGTCCCAGATTTCATACCGATCTTTTTTCATTGTCTATCTAATTATGACAGCCACTTCTTGATAAGACGCCTGGCATATGATAATAAGCCCGTATCGTGCATCGCTCAAAGTGGTGAAAGGTATATAGCGTTTAGCAAACGGTACAGGAACATCAGCTTCAGGTTTCTGGACAGCTTTAAGTTTCTTGACGACAAGCTGTCCAGCCTGGCTGGCATGTTGGAGGAGGGTGACTTTAAAATAACAAGGGCAGAATATCCTGTTGTGGAGCATTTTAAGCTGTCAAAGAGCAAGGGAATATTCCCATATGATTATGTTTCAAGCCTTGCCGTTCTCGAAGAAACTTCTCTACCACCGAAGGAGGCCTTCTACAGTACTCTCACTGACAACCACATTACCGAAGAGGAATACAGGCATGCTGTAAAAGTCTGGGAGGTCTTTAATATCCGGAATCTCGGAGAATACAGCGATCTATACCTGAAAACAGATATACTGCTCTTGGCGGATATTTTCAAAAAGTTTCGGGATCTCATCCTGGGAATGTATAAACTTGACCCAGCATGGTTTTATACATTACCAGGACTCGCCTTTGACGCTATGTTGAAGATAACAAAGGCGAAACTTTCCTTAATATCCGACAAGAGCATGCTGGAATTTTTCGAGTCGGGAATTAGAGGCGGACTGTGCACAGTGGTGAAGGGCTACACCAAAGCTAACCACAGATACATGTCCAACTTTGACCACCATGCTCCTGTTAAACACCTGTCCTTTTGGGACATAAACAACTTATATGGAGCTTCTATGAGGTCTGCCCTACCGTACAAAAATCTAAAATGGCTCACCAGAGAAGAAATTGACAGCATAAACTTCGCAGAAATCAAAGAAGATTCAGAGACTGGATATGTGCTAGAAGCAGATATCGAATACCCCGACCATATCCACGACGCCCATAACGAACTTCCTTTCTGCCCACAGAGCGCGGTACCACCGAATGGTCAATACAAGAAACTGCTTGCAACATTAGAACAGAAAAGCAAATATGTCTTGCACTACAGGGTGATGCAGCAGTGTATCGAGCAAGGTCAAACTGTGAGACATATTCACAGAGTGGTGTCCTACGACCAGTCTAACTGGTTGAAGACATATATCGACGTCAACACCGAGAAGAGAGCACAAGAAAAGTCAAAATTCGGGCAAAACCTGTGGAAAAAGATGAATAACGCCGTATATGGAAAATTTATAGAGAATGTGAGAAAGTACACTGATTTCAAAATAGTTGGAACTTGGAAACAGGCAAAGAAGTTGATAGCACGCAGCACTTATCTACGCACCATAATTTTTGAGGAAAATCTTGTAGGAATCGAACTGGGCAGAGAGGAAGTACATATGAACAAACCAATCTACATAGGACACGCAGTTTTGGACATTTCAAAATTTATCATGTATAATTCTTTTACAATATCATGAAACCGAATTTAAAAGACTTGCTGCTGAATTACATGGATACAGACTCGTTTATTTTTGAAACGAATTCTGATATCTATGCGTTCATCAGGGAGAACCCTCAATATTTCAACACTTCAAACTTCGAAAAGGATAATGTATATGGCATTAAGCAAGCCAATAGGAAAAAGATTGGGTTGTTCAAGGACGAATTGGGCGGCTTGGTTATGGAGGAGTATGTCGGTATTAGAGCAAAGCTATACGCCTACAGATACGGAGGGCAGACAATAAAGAAGGCTAAGGGCATCACCAGGGCAGGCATGGATAAAATAGATTTCGGCCATTATTTTGAATGCTTAAAAGACCATAGCCTAAAAATTTATTCGGTACAAAAATCATTTCGGAGTAAACACCACAAAATTAACACAATTGAGACAAATAAATTGGCGTTGAAGGGGGGTGACGATAAGAGGAAGTTGATGGAGGGAAGTTATAAGACACTAGCGTGGGGCCATTATTCCCTTCGACCTGATGATTGCTAGTGCCTAAACTTGTAAATATGTATAATGTAAATATTTGAAGATATCTTGTTTCTTTTCAATCTGGATTTTATAAATATTCATTTAAATTGTGTATGAGGGTTTTTATATATTAATTTTTCCCTCTGATAATGTCATTGTATATATTCATTTAAAGTGTGTGTGAGGGTTTTTATATATTAATTTTTCCCTCTGATAATGTCATTGTATATATTCATTTAAAGTGTGTGTGACGGTTTTTATACATTAATTTTTCCCTGTGATATTGTCATTGTATATATCCATTTAAAGTGTATATGAGGGATTTTATATATTAATTTTTCCCTCTGATAATGTAATTGTATATATTCATTTAAAGTGTGTATGAGGGTTTTTATATATTAATTTTTCCCTCTGATAATGTGTTTGTATATATCCATTTAAAGTATGTGAGGGTTTTTATATATTAATTTTCCATCTGATAATGTGTTTGTATATATCCATTTAAATTGTGTATGAGGGTTTTTATATATTAATTTTCCCTCAAAAAAGAGAAAATATGAAGGATTTTTAAAATAAAAAATACTCATGATTTTACAATCATAACAACTGGTCTTTATTAAATCTTCATACATTACACCAAATCCTTTATTTCAATCCATTGAGTATCTGCAAAACCATACCACTTTACAAGAACTTTGTTTCCACGTTTACGTATAACCTTTTCTACTAAATATGTGTTAGGATAGTTAGTCTTTTTTAGTTCATGTCCATAAAAGCCACCTTTTATGATTTCACCATTCCTATCCTTTTGTATGTATGTTGTAGGCCTGGTACGATTTACACGAAATACTTTGAAGATTTCAACGCTCCAGTTAGATTCATAACCCTTTTCAAAATGTCCTTTATGTTTAGATATCCTGACATAATCACCAACACTAAACTTCCTTGAAGCCTTCTTCTCTCTTCGGTCTTGATTATAATTATACACAGTCAGAAGAAGATCGTTGTTTTTCACTTCATTAGGCTTTATGCGGATAGTTGAATGAAAAGTATCATTGTACTTTACGAGGATTCTAGGTAAAAGATCTAGCCACTTGTATGAGCCTTGGACTAAAAACTCTCGGTACATCATATTCTTCAAGGTTTGAATTAAACGTTCAACAGCCGCAGCCTTCGCATTGGTATAGGTGCTGTAGTGGTTAATATTATACTTAAACATTAATCGTTTAAAGAACTTGTTATAAAATTCTTTCCCGTTGTCACTTTGAATATTCCGGGGAGGGACGTCCATTTCTTGTAATATATCCTCCATAGCCTTTGCAACATTAACTCCACCCTTATCCTTTAAGGGTTTTGCATATGCCATTTTAGAGTAAAAGTTGATTGCGATCAGGATGTATTTGAAATTTTTGTTCACTTTTGCATATGGTATCATTTCAATCAAATCAATTTGTAATAAATCATTCATACCTTTGCTGATAATTTTGCGTCGTAAATAGTTCCTCCTCGCCGATCCGTGAAGCTCTCTGGCGATATTCTGTTTGGCGGTCATGCTATAATTTTAGATGCTTTCAACTCCCGGATAATTTCCTCAATCTCTCGAATGTGACTATTGTTACCGGCGTCCCTCGAAGCAATAAGTAACCTCAGTCTATTCACTAATGTGTTAGGATTTCTCCAGAAAACGTAGTCAACCTCCTTATCAGGCTTATGCTCCTTCCATGCCAGTCCTAGACCTGAATGTGTATTGAGCAAGGGTCGTATTATATTCTTGTATTTATACGATTTACCAGATTTCAAACGACCGTGCCTGCTGTAACCACTTCTATGAAGAAAAGTACTTTTCATAATCTTAGCGTACGTCTCCAAGTCTTCACTAGTGTATGTAGAAATCTGAGGCGTTCGCTTAAAGATGAGCTCCGTCAAACCGGCGGTAGACTCGTACGTTTCATCCCTATCAATATTTGATTATTTATAAAATGAATATCTTTATTTCCAAGCATATAACTTCCATCCTGATATCTCACACCGTACAATGTATCAATACGATCCTTGTCTTTTGAGCGAACGTGTTGAAGGTAAGTAGAAATACTTGTAGAATCACCAGCTTCATTCTTGACGGTCTTCAGAGTCAACCCTCGTTGAGTGTCCAAAATATCCTTGAGGGGCGCGGTTACAGGCTTCAAAGCTTCGGACATGACATGCTGAGTCTCAAACCTGAGACCTTTTGGAGCTCTCAGTTTTTCTTTTACAGCCCTGGTATGCTCTGCTACAGACTCTTTAAGTCTTATGCTTTCACTATCCATCTTACAAATGATGTGAAAATAGACGATTACCTTCAATTTATAGCCTGCGTCCAGCTTGAGTTCTCAACGTGTCGATAGCCTTAGCTAATATCTCTATCGAAGTTCTCAGTTGCTCGGTTTCTTTCTTATGCTCCTGTGTATGTGTCTTGAACGCTTCAGCAAAGATTGCAGTATTAGCGTACTGGCTTCTGGCTGATTCTTCTAGAGTCGTCATTTGCTGCATATTAGTTTTGTAGGCGTCCATCATCATATTTACATTATCCTCCACTTTCTTAAGTTTATCATTGCAGCAATCAGTTTTGAGAGTATTCAAAACCTCTATCTTTAACTGTCTGACTGCAGCCTCTAAATCTGAAACTCGCTTCATCGCTAACTTTTCTAAATTACTAATTTTCTGATGGCAAAGATTCTGAAGATTTGTTTTTTCTCTATCAAGCTCTGCGGTAACTTGTTTAATAGAGTCCATTACAGAATCCACTCTGTCTTTTGTAGAGGTTGTTAGAGTATCCACTTTACTCGTAGTTTTATTCAGATTTGCTGTAATGTCTAGCAGCTTCTTGCCTATTTGCATCTCGATTTCCTTTGGTGAGTACCTGTTTAACTGCTGTCGCGTCTCGTTCGATTTCCTAATACTCATAGCTCTAGCATATCTTTTATTTACAGCATCCGTATCTCCGAGAGGATCTGCTATATCAATGATTCTCTTATTGTCGAATATAATGTTACCATTACCATCTCTCGACTGCGTGAGTGAATTGACATATCCAACGATGAACTTTTTATTCACAACATCATTATCGTGAACAGGATCTAGCAATACCTTCAATATAACTTTATCGATCACGACGTTATTTTCCTTATCTCTCTTGAGGATATATCTTGAAATCAATTCATCGATCAGGGTCTTAACCATAACCTCAACATTGTTAGCAGCTTGCTGAGAGAAATCTTGCATCCTAATTTCGAGAGCATCCACATAATTCTTATTGGAGGCGTCATGATTATCTTCAGGATCGTGAACATTGCACAATCTCTTATTCTTGAATTGATAGTTTCCTTTGACATCTCTATTTATGATAAAACGATCAAACACTCTTCTAACTGGACCAGTTCTCTGAGAACCGAACCTATCGATGATCATGGTTAACTACGAATGATCATTTTCTCTTTTGTCGAGCTTAATATATACATCAAAACCATTCCTATATCGTCCCTCATTCATGTAAAATTCAGGAACTATCACAACAAAGGGTCTTCCTTCTGTAGAGCTCTCCCAAACGTTCTTACATATATCTTTAAATTCATTGTAGGTCATGTCGGTATTTACATAATCTTCGTAAATGTGCTTTAAGTTTAAATTGTCTTGTCTGAAGAGTATTATCATGTTTGTATTATCGCGAATTAAATGTTTTGGAACTTTAGCATAGGACTGTGCTAGATATACAGAGTCGACATTTCGATGTCTACCCATACTGTAAAAGGATGCTATCTTTTCCTGCTTTTCAGTGATGACGTCATCAAATATAAAGATTGAATTTTCTTTGACTTCAGAAGGATGCAAAACATCATCCCCGTTGTCGAAGGTGTTCACTTCTATACCTTCGATGTTTCCGAGCACTTTTATTAGGTATTGGTACTTTGGTTGATAGAGAGACTTTGAATAAATATACAAATTTTCAAAACGTAGTCCATTCTCATGGAGTAGCATATTGAGTAATACGTTTGTTTTCCCTGCACTGGAGCTCCCTAAAATAAGAGCTCTGACATTAGATGGAAATAACTTGCCATGACGATCACATCTAAAGTCACTTTCAAAGTCTAATACCTGAATAGGTAGAGAGCAGTGCTGCTTAACAAGCTCCATGTTAACAACTAACTTATAAAATGTATGTGCGGCGATGTTTATATATTACCGGATGTAAAGTAGTTAATGATTCAATGCAATGATACAAAAGGGCTAATGCATGCAATTATTCGCTTAGTATATCATGAGAGCTAAGAGAGGAAGGTCGTTGCAGTATAAGCGTGGCTCCGAAATTATTAATTCCATAATTAATTCGCTCCCCTTTGAAGCTCACTTACCTGGATATAGATATCGTGGGCCTGGTACTAAATTGGAAAAACGTCTAAAAAGAGGAGACCCCGGAATTAACCAATTAGACGAAGCTTGCAAACAGCACGACCTCGCCTACGCTGAGAATAAGGACACCGCTTCAAGGCAAATAGCGGATACGATTCTTGCTGAGAAGGCTTGGAAACGGGTGCAGTCATCAGATTCAACTTTTGGTGAAAGGTTAGCTGCAAGGCTAGTAACTGCAATCATGAAGGGAAAGGTTGCAGTGGGAGCCGGAAAGTGGAAGAAGAAGAGAGGAGGGTTTTTACCATTGATACCCATCATTGCTGCTTTAGGCGCTGCAGCAGGCGGCGCTGCTCAGATAGCCTCTGCAGTCAATAAAAAAGGCTGCTGATAGGCACTTAGCAGAAGTTGCGAGGCATAACAAGGCGATGGAGACACGAGGAAAGGGACTCCGAAAGAGAAGGTGTAAGAAGAGGAATAAAGGAGGATTCTTACCTGCAATGCCTGATGTCGTCTTTAGCCGCTGCATCTAAAATAGCAAGGTCCTTGAAAAAAAGAGGATCTAAAGGCAGGGGTTTAAAGAAGAAGGCAAAAAACGGTGGAAGAGGATTGTACATATACCGGAGGAATCCCTAAGTAACGTGGCCATCGAATATTATGTTAAACGTTTAAAAATTCCTTATTTTAGAGGAGTTAAATGATTGACAAACTTCCTTTAAAACCACACTTCAAAGAGAGACTTATTACCAATCTCGATACCTCCGATAATGAAGGAACACACTGGGTTGCTATAAGGAAAGAAGGTGATGTCGCATACTACTTTGATAGTTTGGGCAATTTGAAACCGCCTCCTGAGATTGAGAAATATCTACAAGGTGTTAAAATCTACTATAATACACGGAGATACCAGAATTTCGAATCAGTCATCTGCGGGCACTTGTGCTTGCAATTTCTTTTATCCTAGAAGCTGCTACATCGTCAAGATGAGTTATACAGTTACAGTGAGTAGGCCAGACACTGTTATTTCAACGTATTTAAACCCGCCTCTACAGCTAGATTCTCCAGGTCATTATGAGGTTGCTCTCTTGAATTTTGAAACATTCTATTCAATACCAAATGTCGATGAAAGTAATAATAGATTTCATTATATTCACAATGGTAAACCTGAAACCATTGTCATCCCGCATGGAACCTACGAGATTGCCGATATCAACGCATTTCTAAAGGATAAACTAGGATTGAATGATGAAGTCTTCTTCATAACGCCTAACAATAATACAATGAAGACTGAGATTAAATGTCCTTATACAATAGACTTTTCTAAGGCTAGATCTATTGGTTCGCTTCTAGGATTTACAGACACTAAAATAATTCCTGCTGGAGAAGCGTTTGAATCTGACGATCTTGTGAATATATTTAAAGTGAGTATCATACGTGTGGAGTGCAGTATTGCAACAGGCTCTTTCATTGACGGTAAAAGCGGACATTCGCTCTACGAGTTTTTCCCTTCTGTTCCACCAGGCTATCATATCTCTCAAGAACCTTCGAACCCGATATATTTACCGGTCATAGATACAAACTATATAGACCAGATCACTATTCGAGTGGTAGATCAACACGGAAAGGCGATCAACTTCAGGAACGAAGTTATCACTACAAGACTGCACATAAGACGCAATGGCAATACATTTTAAAAGACATCGCAAATACTATAATAGACGACGTACACCACGTTCGAAGCATACTACCTCTCCAGCTTCCGAGGAGTTAACACTGCTAACCGCAAGTTCCTCGAGGGGTTAGGTTACAGAACGTTATAATGGACATCTTAAACGTGACAGAAGTTCCAGCCTTTGACGACAAGATCACCAAGGAGGAGGAGCATATTTTTCTTCCATACAACACGTCCGGTCTGGATGTAAACGATGAAATTAGAATACCATGCCAAGCTGAAGATTTGTATACGCTACCTAACAAGAGTTATCTCTACATCGAAGGTGCTCTCACCAAGGTAGATGGATCGCCTACTACAGCGAAGCTCGCTAATAATGCTATAGCCTTCATGTTTGATGTGATACGTCTAGATATGAATGCTACAACTATAGACAGAACAAGGAATCCAGGAATTACTACAACTATACGAAATTATGTGACTCTCAACCCTATGGAGTCGAATCACTGCTGAATGCTGGATGGGCCTATCCTGGTGAAGAAGTTGATATAGTACACGCGACGAATGGAGCTTTCAATGCTGTAGTCCCTATCTCGATGCTCCTAGGATTTGCTGATGATCACAAGGAGCTTATATTCAACAGCAAGTTTGAATTGATTCTCATAAGATCCAAAGATTCTAGAAACTGTGTCCTGAGTTCGAATGGAGAGGAAGCTAATGTAAAGTTAACTAGAATCGAATGGAGGATGCCTGTAATTCGTCTTTCCGATGCTGAAAGAGTTCACATTCTAAAAATTGTCAAGTCTGATAAACTTCTACACCTTGCCTTTCGATCTATGGATCTTCATACCCAGCCTGCTGTACCCCAGACAAGATCTTTCACTTGGAATGTAGCAACAACATCTAAGCTCGAGAAACCTCGCTTCATCATAGTGGGCGCGCAGACTGCAAGATTGGGTGATTATAGCAAGAACAGTTCCGAGTTTGATCACTGCAACATTGCTAATTTGAGACTATTCCTCAACAGTGAATGCTACCCCTACCATGATTTGAACTTGGACTTTAAAAATTCAAAGTTTGCTTCACTATATGAAATGTACTGTAAATTTCAAGGTTCCTATTATGAAAGAGATAATTATCCCCTCTTGAAGAGAAAGGATTTTCTTCACCGTGCACCATTATTCGTAATAGACTGTTCTCACCAACCCGAGGAGGTTATAAATGGAGCTGTGAATATCAGAATCGTGATTCAAGCATCTGCAAATATACCAGCCCAGACGTCACTGTACTGCCTGGTTCTACATGACAAAGTATTTACCTACAAACCTCTTTATCACGTGATGCAAGCACTTATATAATTATGCATATGTTTGGGTGAATGGTTCTGTAAAGGAATGTACTAGGATAAGTTTATGAATAATAAATTGAATTCATATACTAAAACACTCTTTTATTGACTTTAGCATACATTTCAAGCATTTTCCTTCTTCCCCTCCTACTCCCTAAACAACTAGTTGCTCCTGACTTGCAGAAATCATTTAAAATATTCAAATGTCTTTCAATATAAGGCAATAGCCGTTTTAGGTTCTTTACACCCTCAATGTCTAAAGATATTACATTATTATTTAAACATGTATTTACGAAATGAATTGAATGGTCAAAAAATACAATAATATTGTATGCATAAATTACATTGTCACAATATTCATCACACGCAAACTTTTTTCCTTGGCGTAGGTAATCTTCAATCATTGGAATGTTTTTGGATATTATATCCCAGTCTGATTTTGTGATATAAACAAATGATTTATCACTTTCGCAGTTTATGTAGAGGGAGGGGGTGTCATAGTATAGTCCAATGTTCACGGAATGGGAGGGGGAGATGCTGACGTCATCAAGCGCCTGTGATCGATTCTCCATGCTCCTCCGGAATATCTTCAATGAATAAGAAGACCAAAGGACCATCGTTGAGGATTCTCCTCTTACACCGTCTCTTCTGCTTTTTCTCCCCGGCCTCGTTCCGTCTCTTCCTCCGCTCCCTCCTCACACCCCTGCAACATATATTCAAAACAATGTTAGAAATAGGTTTAGTTAATGATTTCATACGTCTGAAAGAGAAAATACATATATTAGAAAAATCCTCTCCCCTTGTCACACAAAAACAAAGTAATATCAAAGAGTGTCATACTCACTTCACGGGCTTGCACGATTCTGTGTGTATCTCGAGCGAGAAATCTGGAGTCGTCTGATTTATCCTCTCCTGTACCCTCGTTGCTTTATCATCAGGGGTAGTAGTAATGGCGGGTAGTGGAGCGTCATCCTCATCCATAGGCTGTGTATGGCGCTCTGCGATTGGATATTCCACTATATCGACATCGCGTCTCTCAGGATCCAGCTCCTCTATTGGCACGGGTACCTTAGGCGCAGTCATTCGCAGTCTGTAATAATTTATTTTTTTAGGTTAGACACAGAGTAGCATTAGAAGCAGTAAATGAATATGTAATTTAACATTTCTTCCACTTACTCGAGTTTTCTCTTCCTGCGCTGGTAGACATCGCAGTTGTCGTTACATAGGAAGAAGGATGTCATGCGTTCATGCTGGGCCGGGTTAGTACAAAGTACAGAATGCATGTATCCGGTGCACGACTCTGTATCACATTCAGCTAGATGTTTCGAGACGAAGACATCGTCAACTTCATCGACATCGCTAAGATCCTCCACATCAACACCCCTGTGATTTTCACTGAAAGAATAAAATAATTTCAAGTTAGATTTCATTAAATATGAGGACAATATATTACCGAGTTATAGAAATATGTATATTACTTACATGTTCGCTCCTCGATAAACAGGACAGCTCTCTGTACACACTTCCAGTGTAGTCATCTGATCATGATGCGATGGTTGAGTACACAATACTGAATGCATTAAACCATTGCATGTTTCGGTATGGAAGTATACGTAGTGAACATAATCTTCCCCGCACTCGCTCCAGTAATCATTCACATCAGATGCACGATTATCACCAGCCATTTCGATTATCACTGAACGAACACTGAAAAAACAATAAATGATCGCTCCGGCTGCCGACGTTCCTTATATAATGTAGACGGTGACGTCACGCGGCGTTGGAGGGAGTGGAATGCATGTTGAGACCTGTTATTCACCCTCCAGGCAGAAGCCAGCCGTCTGTTTTTGAATACCAAGGAAAGTCCTTGGCGAGCGTGTTTTAACATGATTTACCGACGCCGACAGAGTGGAGCCGGGCTAGTCTACACGTCGAGGCTTGTTAGTGACGTCACGCACGCAGTCGCGGAGTGGGGATGAAACTGGTTATTACCAGGCCGAAGTCGGCTGGCGGGTTTTCCATTACATGTTGGACTGTTGCCGGAGAAAGGTTAAGACCGTGAGCGTGATAGTTATACATATTCTACCACACATATACGATGGCGGTCAGGTGCGTGCGATTCAATTAATCAATCAAAAATACTTAATTGCTCGAAGAACAGCGTTTAATTGCAATAGCAGTATATAAACGTTGATTCTTCTTTCAATAACACATTACCTAATTGATTGACACAATTATGTACTCAAACGATTTGCCGATGTGCGGCAGGCATCGAGAATCGCATTCCCCCATCGCCAGGGTGGATTTCCAGGCCAGCGTCACGCACCGAGAACCCCCACATATACCCCATCACCCGAGCGGCACATCCCCTACCCCAACCAATCACCCGGGCGGGATTTAGACCTAGGGAAGGTACGCGACCGACGTATAGGAACAATACACACTCTCCCACCTATCCACAGGGAACCAATCAAACCGCAAAGGGCTGGGAGGGCACGCACTCAGCGTATGGGACGGGAGGGGGGCGGGCCACCGGCACGTGACCAGACACCATGGGGGAGGGGGGAGGACCTGACGACACAGACACTGTCGGCATTAGGTCAGCACACAAAGGGAGGGGGCGGGGCTAGCGGCACGCGCGACCAGGGCGGCAAATAGTAGCGCACAAAGGGAGGGGGCGGGGCTTGAAGTCAGAACAATAGGTCATTAATTCCTTTGTTCTGACCAGAACAATAGCCCATTGTTCTGGATCTCTCATTATATTTCTACTTATAAGGAACCGCAGTTTAAGTTGGCAATGAATAATTAACACGGCTATACCGCCTTCTATCCTTCATTCGGTTACAGAGGTTAATGCTTGAATGCCGAACCCATAAGAGCCGGATTCATTCAGAGCTAGTATGGACAGACTTTAGGAGGTATATTGTTTCAACCATCCAGGTAACACATACAGATTCTCCAACCCTTTCATCGCCCGGCTAGGCCTATCCTTTCTTCATGGAGTAATGCCTGCGTAAGTAAAACCAATCTAAGGCAAGCGCGGAACACAAATGGAATTCTACCAAAATTCAAGAATGGAAAACACTAAAAGTAATCAAAAGCATCGGTACTTTTTCTTGCACTCGACTGTATGTGGTAGAGAAAGTAAAATGGACTGCGTTTCCATTCGATGTTCACTTTTCTGGATCCTCAACCTAGAGGTTCCAGTCGATTTGCGACTAGGGAGGCAAAGTTTTCTTTAATCATAAAATTCCACTATTCTCCTTAGAGTCTGGAAGTATTAATGTGATTGTGTTTGCTAGCAAAAACTGCAATAAAAGTCTAATCCAATGCATTCGCATTACTTTCTCTACTTATCCTCTACGAACTATTATTTCAAATCCTTTTACTTTATCTCCTTCCTGTTATTCAAGGAAACATTTTATTGCACATTTACATATTTTAATGTAGATACAATAAAGATAGGGTATATAGAAGAAGGCTAGTCAGCTTTTAAAAACCAGATCGCTTTTCAATGTCTGATATTCATTGTTTTTTTCATGACCACGATAAAAATATAATAGCGACCTACTTACTAAAAAAATTGTAGATACTTGAAAATTCAAACCAGTAATAAACCTGATCTGAAATGTTTAACACCAAAAATGTTTTTGACAGAATCTGTGTGATTTGACGAGATCTACATTTTGTGTGTTGCACGATTTTGTCTATCTCTTATGGTTTACCAAATATGCAATACTCATTCTGAGTAAAGAGGTCTTCGCAGCATTCCCAGGAACTTCAAAGTATATATTTTATTTGCCATATAAATACGTTAAACATATGACATTTTAATGAAACGTATTAGAGACCTATTTGACAAAGCAAAAAATAGCAAATTTTTCGAAGTAAAGGGTGGTTTTGTTTGGTGGAATTTTTTTGAAAATCTACATGGCGCATTCTTCGAAGATGGTGAACTTAAATACGAAGTTAGGTATTTAACTAACTGGATTTATAATTTTTGGGTGGAATGCAACATTTAATCTTTACTATATGGAAGCAGTAAGGAAAGGAAGAATCAACGTCGAGGAAACCGACAGTTCAGCGAGTAAAAAATCAGTACTTGTTTAAGTAAAACACCTCTTTATGACAATGGAAGTTAATGGGTATTATAAAAATGAGACATTTAAAACAGAAAATTGGAAATCTGAGTTGCAATCTGAACGTTACACTTTCTACAAACTGTTCTTACAAAAAAGCTCTATTTAGTTCCTCCTTGATGATGATCGATGCTATATTACGTACCTGTATGTCGTCTTGATGTCCGTACTCTTGTGATGTAAGGTTCTCGTAGACTGGAATCTGATGATCGTATATCTGCATTCTTGTGTGTGTTAGTATATACTAATTATCATTTTATAATTGTGCCACGGCTGCTGTATTGGTGTCGGAGAGCACTTGTGCCTTGTCAGTTTTGGGTAGGAGAATGTTAAAGTAGTTTTTGCACACACGTATTCTGTTAACTTTTTCACTTGTATTTTAGATAAACACATGTAAATATTCGCAATTCACTATCACGTTTGTCATGTTAAAATATGTATGACTGGTAGACTTTGAATATGTAGTTTCAGCGTCAATTTAGAGACCAACTTATACACTACCTTCCTGCTCGAACACTGACACTTCTGTTGGCGTTCCCTTCAACCGTTTTCTTAACGTACGTATTTGAATTATACGAGGCACGTATCAATGTACCTGATTGGTGCTACTGTCCAATAACATCCAATAACAGTTGTGTTACATATATATATATATGTAACACAACTGTTATTGGATGTTATTGGACAGTAGCACCAATCAGGTACATTGATACGTGCCTCGTATAATTCAAATACGTACGTTAAGAAAACGGTTGAAGGGAACGCCAACAGAAGTGTCAGTGTTCGAGCAGGAAGGTAGTGTATAAGTTGGTCTCTAAATCGACGCTGAAACTACATATTCAAAGTCTACCAGTCATACATATTTTAACATGACAAACGTGATAGTGAATTGCGAATATTTACATGTGTTTATCTAAAATACAAGTATATACAGGATGTTTCACAAATACTTTTACACACTTCGGGTATAGGTTCCTCACACCAAAAGAAGGAAAAAAGTTCATATGAGCATATGTCCCATAATCCTTGGTTTTCGCGTTATTCCTGTCACAATGAAAGTGTGAGTTTCAACGGTCTTCGGGATCCAACCTCAAAACTTCATTTCTCTATGCATTCATAGAAGGCGTTGACCCATTGCACTACATACGGTAGATGGCGATGTGTTGCCATGGAGACTTGTTTACGTTTGTCATTTGTCATTAGTCTGTCCTCAACATTTCAATTGTGTACATGTAGTGAGTTAACTGCACGTGTTTTTTTCCATCATGCCTGGATATTCATTTCGTGAACAGACAGACATGATTCTTATGTATGGTCGCGCGAATGGTAATGGACGCGAAGCTGCACGACTCTATAAGATGGAGTTTCCAGACCAAAGACAACCGAGTCATCCAACCTTTGTCGCTGTTTATCGTCGCCTTGCTGAGGCAGGAACCGTTGCACCACGGACTATTGATCGAGGAAGACCAAGAGTTGTTCGTACGCCGGAACGCGAAGAACAGATGTTAGTGTGTGGAAGACGATCCAGGTATCAGTACAAGACAATTGGCTGTGGCATCTAGTACATCACACGTGACAGCATGGAGGGATAGGCAGAGGAGGACCAGTTCCATTGGTTTATGGAGCAGCCATCCCGGATGCAGAAACGCTTCATCGACGTGTCATGGAAGCCTGCGAAACCATTCGACACCATCACGGAGTTTTTGACAGGGTGCAACATTCCATGATTGGACGAGTACAGGCATGCATAGAAGCAAGAGGAGGACATTTCGAGCACTTATGAGTTTTGTGTGTTATAAGTGCACCACTGTGTTGAACACCTCCTGAGGAAACAAAGGATTACAGGACATATGTTCATATGAACTTTTTTCCTTCTTGTGGTGTGAGTTACCCATACCCGAAGTTTGTAAAAGTATTTCTGAAACATCCTGTATATATATGTTTGCAGACTTCCAACGTCTTAATTATGAATCCAAGGTCCGTTACATGCTTACGTGGATGCTACTGCCTTTCTCGTAATTTTGTACTACTGGTTATATAGCTAACAATGGTCTTTCCCACCTATATTATATTTTATATGTTATAACGTCATATACGTATTCTCTGTCATGTGTAAATTATGAATATGTGTGCTTTTAACACCCTCTTAATTATTATATGTATAAAGTACATAACACGTAAAACTTAAAACAGAATACTAAAGAAAGATGAGTTGATGCTGAGAAATGTGAATTAGATATATTTTTACATTAATGAATTATCGTATTAGTTTGCCCGTGGCTAGTACTGTATGTTGATTCACTTTTTAATACTGGTTAACTTGGGTTATCTATTTAGCTATTTCCTTGTGGATAAAAAAATACAATAACTTAAGCCCTGCCATAGCAGCTTATGATGACTTTGAAATTCAACTACCTTTGCATGCAAACACGAAAAATGAAAGAAACAGAAAGAATGAATATCGATTTGCGGTTAGAAGAGCATAAAGCATTTGAAAATTCAAAACAATTACAAAGAATATATCGCAAATCTTTTAAAAATCTTTGTCATAAACTTGTATTTCACAAGATCTACATTTTGTATGTTGTATGACTTTGTGTATCATTACGGTTTGCTAATTATAAAGCATTGGTTCAGAGTAAAGTGGTCTTTAGAGACAATTGTCAGAAAATTTAAGACATGCATTTGCCATGAAACTAGCTTAAACATAAAGCGTTTTACTCAAAATCCTTAGAACAATTTTTGGAAAAGATAAACAAAATCTGATGTGTTACACTCACATGACTTTCTCTACTCTTGTACAAGCTATTTTTACAAACGCTTAAGGCCTACCAATACCCCTTGCATCTGCAAGAAAATTAGCAATAAGATTAACATCTCGATATCTCGATTAACATGAAGCATATGGAGGTTCATCAGCCCAGCACCAGAGAACACCAGTAACCACACACATCCCCCAGACAATGACCGGCAAAATCAGTTGAGGACATGCTGACGATGGGAACAAGCCGTCTCCTGAAACGCGTTCAAGTAAGAATATTATAGTGATGTAGAGTAACAACCCTCAACTCTCTTTATTTTAAAATATAAGATATACAAGATTATACAAAATTTCTTCCAACTGAACTGGACTTCACAGGCCATTCTCAGAAAATTCAAGATTTGTATTTTGTTTGTCATGTAAATGCTTTTAATGTAGGCATTATATTTTAATTGAAATCGTTATAGCCATTTTTTAAAAATAAAAAATGTTCCAAAAATGTTCAATGTAAAGGTTGGTTTTGAGTGGGGAATTTTCTAAAAAAATCTTTGTACCGCATCCTTTGAAGGTACTATAATACCAAATGTGATATTTATCCGAGTTTTAGTTTTTGAGTTATGCTGTTCACACACACACAAACACACGGATGTTTTTCAAAAATGCTTTTTGGATTCAAGGTGCCTCAAAACATGTATTTTCGGTGAAATCTAGGTATATAATTTTTTTGTAGAATACAATACTTCAATACAATACTTCCCCTATTTACTAAAGGTAGTAGAGAAAGTAAAAATGTTACGAAGGCTTACCTGGGGGCAATAGCAATGTTCAGTTGCCTGTAAGAAAATTAAAGCCCGATATAGCCATTTGCCCTGGAATTAACTGGTAAAATAAAACTAAAAATTTAATTTTCCTTTTAATCTCGCGATATCACGCATTTAAACAAGCATTTGCTGATCTCAGTTATAATTAAATTAGCTGGAAAGATATCAGCATTCGTGTTAGAGAAGAGAGATTATAAAGGGAAATTTCAGTTATTCTAAACGACGACCAAAGTCAGACCTGTGTTTATACTCCCTCTGAGTTTAATCTCTATGGCAACTGTTAATTTAATCGCCGAATTTTCGACAGACAAAGGAGCAATATAGAATCTAGTAAGCTGTGTAATTTGCGACCATTGCTGATTGCATGGGAAAAGGCCAACGTTTCAGTGCATTTATATAGTTAACAGCAAAAACTATATTTAGCAATTAATCGAAGCAGGATACAGCAATATGTTAGAGCTCGCCTATGTTTTGTTGTCAGCGATATAAATGGATTAGGGCGACTTGCATAGTAATGAAGATGGGAGAGTACAAACTGTGAAATTTGTTATTCGCATAATTTCCATTATAGCATAGCGGTTCTCTTCATTGTGTGCGGCAGCTGGGAGCGTTCGGAAATTAAATTATTGACACACACTTTACATAAAATATTACAGCATTTAGTGAATGCCAGTTTTATCGGCCATATAATCTACTTTTAGTATTTGCATCTCATTTAGGAAATGTGCAACAATGTGGCTTACAGAATTGGTCATGCTTTCTCTTTAAATACGTAACTAATAACGTAGCCATCTCTTATTAGGCACTAGCTGGCTGCCCGACATTATAGCCTTACAAACTTAAATAGCGAATTAATTTAACTTATGTTCCTCCGTACTTTAGGAAATTATTGTGTAATAATCTATAAGATCGCCCTTCCCAGTGGCGATCAACCAAGGAGGTCTATCTCGCAGCTAGTCTACAGGGGATGGAGACAGGCACGCGGAAACTGCAATTGCACTCAGGAATTTGGAGCTGATAGATTGAAGAGCTCCTATGCAATGCATGCTGGAACGAGAGATCGTGTAGGGTCATCGGAGATATATATTCCAGTATGCTCCCTTGAGTATTCATGCAGGTAACATGTACTTTAAATATTAGGATTGTGAAAGTGGAATAAGCATTCAAGGGTGCAGGTATTCTTGTTCAGTCTTTTGGGACAGTGGAAAGGGGAAGGTGTGATAATGTGGCTCGTACAAAGGTCAGCTTCGTGTGACGGCTCTTTGGGATAGCTACAGCGACGGCCTTATCTCCCTTCCACTGCCTCTAAAGATTCTTAACAGAGAATGTGTTGAGAGTTCATGATGTTAGCGTTAGATTAGAGTATGTAATGGATTTAAGATTGTAGGTATAAGCTGGAGGCTTCTCCCTTTGACGGTTCAGGCCATTGAGCTCTTCCGGCCTCACTCCCATCTTAGCGTAGGTCTTCCTGTCGATTTTCTTCCTTTTGGTTTATAACTTAAAGCATTCCTTGGCAGTCTGCTTGTATTCATTCTCTTAAGATGGTCTTTCCAATTGTGTTAATGATTTTCTATAATTCCTCCTATGGGACTAATCCTTAAACCAAATCTTATTTGTTCATTAGTTAATCTATCTCATGTTGTTACACCCCTGATGCCTCTAAAACCTCATCTCTACTTTTTAAAACCCAACTTTCACTCTCATAGCGTATTACTGGGATGGTCATGATCTTATAGAATTTAAGTTGTATTTCCTTTCTTGTATTTTTTAAAATTCTTCTTATACGAAGAACATCCAGAAAGTAAACAACGATTTGGCACAACTAAGTAATATAAAGATATCAACACAAAACGTTATTTACAAAGATACACCACCTTACTCTATTTCTCATTGTAATCGTCATTGTTGTTAAGGCATTTATTGTAACGTGGTACCATTTTTTCAATGCCGATGTTATACTTTTATACCATGAAAGACTGTCGCTGCCTCTTTGAGGCTTCATCGGTTAGAAACTCTTTTCCACTCGAAAAGTCCTTTAGTTTCCAAACAAGTGAATATCCTGAATTGTTTCATCAAGATTTGCTTTCAATTCATCCGCAATGAGTGATGGCCTCCCACACCGGTGTTTGTCTTGCACGCTAGTTCTTCCTTGGTTAAACATTATGCACCATTTCCTCACTGAAGACTCGCTCATTGCATTATCATTATACACTTCCATTATTTGCCTATTGGATACGTTGTAGAACAGACAGGCGTGACCTTCCAGCAACGAAACTCGACTCACACTGGTGTGGAGTAAGGAGCAACTAGGGTGCATGCAATTGTAGTGGTGGGGAACCGGCACCGAGCTTGATGTTCTTTTGTTTTTTACTTTCTGGATGGCCCTCGTAGCTCCGCACATGTTTTGATATTTATGGATCTTATTATGCATACTTTTGTCGTATTTATAGCTTATATCACAGCTTTAAATAGAAAGAATGCCAGACTAAGGCACTCAAGATAATAGTTTTTGTTAGTGTTTGTCAATGGTAGTTTGCCTATCTTCTGGCCGTCAGACCCGCCTATTACTAATAACGGATAAAGGATTTCCTGATATTTAAACAAAAGGTGTGAAACTTTGGGGGAATGTCTGACTTCTTTAACCTCCACTGATAGTCCTACAAGTTCAGGAAATGCTACACAGCCTATACAATTGGCCGCCTGTTACCTGCTTTACCGACACGGTGCCCTCTTTCAATATCGTCAGGCCTGAGATGAACTCCAATCTGGGCCACAACTTCTAGCACCTTGTTCTCCGTGATGTCCCAGCTTTCATTTTCTTCTTCCGTTAATCCATATATAACAATATTATTTCTTCTTGACTAAGGTGTTTATGTAATTTTTCTTTAAACATATCTGGTGCTTGAGTAGTTGTGCGCGACTGTGTGTGTGTGTGTGTGTGTGTGTGTGTTTGAGTGTGTGATTCAGAGTGTTTTTTCAATTGTATATGTATGTATATAGTGCGGTGATTATAAAAAAGAATAATTGTTTTCTGGTTGATACTGCAAGTCACGTATACAGACCAGGCATTTTTCTAGAGAGCATGTACGGTCTTATGACCCATGTGACTGTGTTATACAATTAATGTAATACTAAATACTTAATAAATACCACCACTACCACTACCACTACACAGCCTATAAGTACCCCTTTGGCTGTGGAACAACCATCGATTTGGAAGGGTCACGTAACTGGTTAGATAGTTACAGTAGGTGAAATTTTAAACGTATGTACCTTCTCTTTGGCCCAGTAGTTATTTAATAAATAAAAGGTACATAGATTGCCTAATGTAGAAATCCTTAACATATACAATGTAATTTAGGTGAAGACTAACCAGAAAAACAATCTTCTAAGTTTAATTAAAAAATGTCAGTTCACTCATCTCTAATGTTAATTTTCTGTCTTTATACAGTTATTCAGCATTCCCTGCTAACGAGATTGATCACAAAATAAGCACAAAGGAAATGAAGCAAATCTTCCTTAATTGAAGGTTGTTAACATTTTTGGCATTGGTATTGGATGCACATTGTAGCATTATAAATACATTAGATTCTCTCTTGATTGCTAAATCGTGTCCATCTATAATCTTTGGAATGAAATATCCGCAGCATTTCTCACGGCATTCTCAGTTAAAAGTCGAGGTCTTCTTTGCAAATATGCTGTTTTATAATTCCAATGTCTTCGTACTGAGGAACAAGGGCTTTTCAAATCCTTGTTGATCTTTATGAAATTAAATTAAATGGTGTTTTATGGACCTATGTCCTTCAGAAAGACGAGCTTTTTAATGGTGAAAGAATCATAAAGATTTGTTGAGTGTTTTTAATAGGTATTACCCTACATACAAACACCAACACACACACGCGCACATACACACACATATTTTCTCTCTTAATAATATTAATATAGTTTACACAGGACTATTCGATAACTTCGTTGTTAAGAGGGCGACTACAATCATTTGTTAAGCTTAAAGAACCGCAGTTAAAAAAAGCCCCGCTATTTGGCATTCTGTAACTCTTGTTATCGCGATATTTGTTTTTTCGCGGTTTTTTAGCTAACTGGAGTGACTAATCCAAAATTCATGCACTCTGCGATAGCGTTTAGTTTTCACATTCCCACCTGCGCCGAAATACCGACTACTGAGATGTTTTGTTACTTTTCCAGGCCGAGATGGAGACAAAGCAAACTGTGAAAACGTCACAAGAAAGAATAAAATATATGTGAATTTTTAAAATTAATACTCATTGCTTAGAATAGGAAGACCCACACCTTGTTGTGACCCAAGTAATTGTATTATATGGGAAAAATTGGCCCTGTAAAATGAGCTTAATTTTGGGATAGGAAGCAAAAGAGAGAAACGAAATAATAGCGCAGTTTCATTAATTCATATGAAGCCGAAATGATTGTTTAATTTCTTTATGTTTTTTGGCTTTTAATTTTTATAATTAAAGGTACCAATCATTATGTTGACTTTTCTGAAATTGTAATGTATGCATTCATACATAAGTGGGTATTTATTTGTTATTTATGATTTGGCAAAGTTCAGCTTTGTTAAATTTTGCGAAAATGCTTTGCATCTTAACAATCTGTGAATGAAAATCATAATTGGTTTCTGATAATACCTATATTATTTTAGGTATAGGTTAAGTGGAAAGTCGTAGAAAAGAGAAAGGTTAGTTTCTTTAGTTTTGTATCTGGTATTTTGTATGGCATTTTCATACCATATTTATTAAGTATAAACTATTATATTACAACCAAACTGACTGACTTCTTTCATGTTCTTCCTCTTCCAGCAGCATCAGTATAAATTCAGTTTTCTATGATGACGAGAAACTGATAAATAGCTATCTGCTGGCCACTTCTTTCAGCATATTGGAAATTATTGTAAAATTATTCTGGGAACGAAAACGATTCGTTGTAATAGGATATAGCTCCCAAATGTGCTCAGTTCTTAATCTTAATCTAAAAATGAGGCAAAATATTTCTGAACCATGTAAATCAATACAAGATTAATCGCTATTTGAACATAAAATTATTAAATCAATAACTGTTACTTTTTGTTACGATACAAGATTAAACAACATTTATTTTGCTTTTAAAATTCGTCTCCTGAAGGTTGTGTTGTAAGCATCATTTACCAATTCTATCACGCAGAACATTGTTTACCCAACAGTAATCCGCATCACTTACATTTTACGCTGCAACGAATAAATAAACATTTGGTAATTGAAATATCAAGTTTCTGTCACGCTTTTCCTCTTATAGCAGTATTAAAACGATGTCAACGCGAATCTGTTGCGTAACAATTACGTTAACAAGAGGTTCTCGGAGTTTTCTGCGTTTAACAGCAGTATTTTTCTTAATGAAATTTGTTTTGTTACGAAGTTACAGAATGGCGAATAGTACGTAACAAAGCCTTGCAGAATAGACCGGTAAATGTATTAGTTATATGCTAGCTCTCTTAGGTGGCATTGTACGGATGCATTCTGTAAGTTAGAAGTCAAAAATAGTTTCCTTAGAGCTTTAAGACTTCTCTAATCACAACACTACATCGTCACAACTATCGTGGAACATCACTTGCGAGATTATATATAGCCACTGTAGTTTTCGATAGTTTTAGAATGCTCGCGGGAGGCTTGGAGAAGGAAGCTTCCAGAATACTCCTATTGTCTCTCGATAGCACATCTGATGCTTACGCTGGTTGATAGCGCTACTCCATTGGCTTATCTCTTCAACCGGCCTGTCTGTCGGTTGGTCGGCGCCCTCTATGCGATAACTGACACCTATAGCTGCGTCACAGTAGGATGGCTTAGTAATATTGTTACATATTCGCTTAGATATTAAATATTACGCTGGTCCATATTTTTAATTCACTCAACACAATCTACGTCGTAATGTAACTGAGGGGATAACTCGCTTGGTAAGAGAGGTAACGCTACCCAAAACTAACAGTTAAATTCTGCTTCTACCACGTTTAATATCCTTGAAAGTTTTTTGGGAATGGAATGCTGGTTCAAGGCACATTAGAAACTAAAAATTAAGTTCACATCTAAACCACGTTTGTTATACAGTTTTTCCTACTTTTATATTTCTCGGCAATTTTATTATGGCGGCCCGGAAGGCTGCTGGCCCATACGTGCTTCTCTCTTGAGTCTGCTTGCACAACTGACTCAAGAAGAAGCCACGCTAGGGACATAACCGCTGCTCGCGCATGCGCACCGTGTTTGTCTCTCGAAACAGCTCTGCAGACCTTCCAACCGTTTCTAATGGTTGATGCCGTGAGTCAGTGTTGGTTGTATGGAAATAATAATATGGACGACAATAGAAATTCAGTATTTCAAACAGAATTTGAAGTTATAGACGTTATGAAGACCCAGATATTGAGCAGTCTAGGGAGATTGGTTGCACGTCATTGTTCCTGAAACATCTAGAATGAGGTATGGCATCATCATTCACGTTTAATTATGTTAATTAGTTACCGGTTGTGTTTGAAATAAGGAAAGTTATTATGTTGAAAGTGTAAAATTCAATGTAATGTGTTATTACTATTGATTATTAAAGTTATTCAAGTGAGTTTACTTCCCGCCCAAATGCATAAGTTTGTGGGCGAAGGTTTACCTGGAGTCGAAGCTCCCCTCCTATGAGCAGAGAAAGACGCCAACTGAATGGCACTTCTCTCTATAGGCCAATCACACGTAAGTGGCGTATCCACTTAAGGGTAGGGTACTAATAAACATCGGTATGATCGACAGCAATCTAGCACGCCGTCTCTCAGCTCTCCAGGCTGGTACTAGAGGGCATTGTGGCTTCTCATAACCCCGTCTGGGCATCACCACCCAGACGTATCTAGTCTCACCGTCGAGACCAACCCAATCCAAACAACTTTCCTGCGGGAGGGGCTCAGATGTTCTACACAGCGTATTTCAGGTAACGTCAGATGTGCCAAGAGTAATAGGAGTACGCAGCGCTCGCTCCTCGGCACCTCGAAAGGGTCGAAACCTCTTCCCTACTGGGAAAAAGGTATATTATACAGTACGGACTATTAAAAACTTATTGGTGTTATAGCCGCTGTACGGTACACATTTAGTGGGGAGAATCGAGCCTCACTGTCATCTTGTTGAAAACACACGAGTTACAGTAAATCCCTTGTTTAAAATCGTACAATAAATACTGTTGGAGGGATTTAGAACAGAGTGCATGTAAAAAATCCACACACTCTTCAATAACCTGAGAATGAAATCAGGTAAGTGCTAAGTGAAATTACGATAGACAGCTCCAGAAGGTATTTCAAAATTTTCTAAGCCGTTGCGATCATTGAATCTATATATATATATGATTTGATAGAAGGTAAGATGAACATTACGTTCTCTTGCTACCTCCTTCTGGCGCATTATTTGAAGGGGACGGTACGCCTAATCTCCTCCACTCACAGCACATGAGTTTTCATATCGTGCGAGAGTGCGCTCGCATGTGCCCAGTAAAAGCTCGCCGTACGATCCGCTAGAAAGCCGGCAGGTTTGAAATGGTCCGCACTGTTTGTTATTACAACCACCAATGAATTTCCATGGAAACTAATCCATATTTTGGAATTCCAAATTTTCTTTTGTGTAAATATAATTAAGAAGACGTAAAAAACACCTGATCGTGCAAAGACTATTATTTTAACCTTTGATGTTATTGGTTTTTTACCACATTTCCCTTAAGGAGAAACAATTCAAATAAAACAATTGCGTTGTTCAAACGCTGGGATAAGGTGGAAATGTTACAACCTTCTGAGAATACTAAACATGTAAAGTTAAGGCGCACTTTCTTGGATGTGTTGTTTATTTTCTTTGCTCATTGTAATGCAACCGTGGGTGCGCGATGTAAATGAATTAAAGTTCCATCTTTGCGAGCCAAGGTGGACTCCTTTTACGATGTGATACATTGCATAATGTATCTGCAAGGAACAGTTTGAATTCATTGGAGCAGAAACAGTGGCCATAAACATAACACCAGTAGCGCTTCCCTGCTGTAGATGCCATGTTTAATTCATTATATTGTGTGTCCACTCAGCAGGGACTTGAGAATCCGTTCGTAACGTGCAGGTATATATTCACGCTACCTCTTAAGACGTGGTACAGCACCACTGGCTGTTCCTGATAGTGGTTAAATTACTTATTTGATTCCGAGCGTAAGAACAAAGCTTCCGAGAATTGACTAAATTCATTTATTAATGTACCTAATGCCTAGAGATAGCATTGCATTCCACATAAAAGTTAGACATTTAAATTTCACTGGAATGTCTGTTTTGTTATTCCCAAAAATCTTTCTCAAACCTATACCATTTGTTTTACAACTTTTCAAACTCTTCTTAAAATTCTACTTCTTCCCTACCTTCAGACTGCTATGCGGGGTCCAAAAGCTTTTTAGTTTTGTAGTGGTATTGTCTTTACGTTGGGGTTGTTTATTTTAGCTCCTCGTATGGACGTCAATTTGAAGTTGTTGATAATTACGTAATATGCTGCTACGTATGAAAAGCCGATATTTAAGATGTCTTTTTTGTTGTTACGCTTCAAGTTTAAAAAAAGTTAACTTTGTTATTAAACTGCTTCTTTAACTATTATTTATGTTTATGTTTGCCTCGGCTGCGGCAGTATTGTTTTAGAGACACGTTTCTCTTAATCAGGGCGTGGTGCGACAAGAATGTAGGCTTACACAGATTTTAGGTTATAATTCACTTCTTTTTATTAATCCTTGACAAAAATTAAATAGCACTACACTGATATCAAGAGCTGTGAGATTCTTTAATTTAATACTTGTACTTTTTTATCTTGTATACTTAATTTTCGTTTGACACGAATACGTAATATTTCTCCAGAGAACACATCTTCCATCTGGTTACTATCAAGGTCTGCAGGCAACTGAACATATTTCAACCGTATAAACTTTTAACTTTCTGTATTTCAAGTCTGTGATTGGCTAATCTTAGTCCAATAGAATACCTGCATTTTACTAAAGCTTTTTCTGGCTGTTGATTGGCTATTTTTAAATTGTCACAAAATTTACATTATCGTTGCATTTAAACTCTCAAACTCATTATTGCCTCAAGGTTACCTCATTGTTACCTGTTTGTTAGCAAATATAAACTTATTATTCTCACAGCTCTTAAATTATTAAATTACACAATGCATTCACATAACATTATTAAACATGTTTACAATAATATAAGCATATGCAATGACTGTTACATACACTTTAAAAATGATTACATACATATAGCTTTAAGGCGGGCTGTTATTCAATTTACATGTTATGTAATTTAATTTAAAAATTCAAGTGTTAAAAATACTGCCTCACCAGGTACTTCAAAAAGTGCATAGAGTCAAATCTTTGGCAATGAGTATTATGTTGAAGTGGCTTATGCTCCAAAAATTTACATAAAGTGCGAGTTTTAATAAGATCTTGTACTACAAAATTAAATCAGAATGAAGAGGAATTCACAGTAGAATACTCAAGATGGGCATGAAAATAGCTTAAATTTATTTTTAATAAAACATATTTGCAAAAATTTCTGAGGAGAACATAAATAATAGAAAATTTCCATATAAAGAATTGTTTTGGATGGTGGAGCTTTTTTTAATCTAATATGCGGAACTAAACACCATTTTGATATTTGTATGACTTATCTTTCTTTGAGATATGGCATTCACACCATGTGTACATAAAATGTTTCATTTTTGTCATACAAAACAAACTTAACAACACTATACAAATCAGAAAGGTTAAAGGTACACGAGTACTTATTTAGTACTTAGATCTAGTGCCTGTAAAATATGTGTTTAATATTGAATTTTCTTTCTTCAGGAACCTTAATTTCTGGATATAAAGCGAGCTTGGAATCACAGAACCAACTTCATAAGTGGACCATAGATATTATCTAGTTTGAGCTTCGTTGACATGAGAATTTTAAGCATGAGCAAGATTCGGCTGGTTAGAGTGTAATCCAAAAAAGTAGCAACACTCAGCTCACGTAACTTCATATTATTTTTTCACAATTATCTTTAAGGAGAGATTAAAAGCCCTACCCAGCACTAAATCTGCTGGTAATTACCTATTATCTCAGTGGCAGTTTAAGTTATTAGAGTGAAATATTAATAGGATGTAAATGAGTACTCTAGCTAATTTATTTTTACACGCTAAGGTTGTCTATTAACCAATATAAGATTTTTCTCAATTACACCATCCTTAAACTAACATTTCTTCAGCAATTACTTTATAAAGAGTAACCAACACTATTATTAATACCAGCGTGGATCCTCCAATACCTTTATCATCGAAACATTTAGTTTAATTAACATCAATAGTTTGTGATAAAACTGGAAGTAGATAACTGTAATTTAAAGAAAAATCTATTCAAAGCTAAAATGTTTAATTCTGATTAGTATACAAACGTAAAGAAATGTTCTGCAGACGTTTCTAAATTGCAATTATGTTGCAGAATTTTTCGACATTCTCAATATGAGTTGTGGGAAAAATTGTTTTAACTGAATTAAACATTTAAAATTCTAGGTCCTGAATGTATCGTGAATATTTCGAGTTAATAACTTATAAACTGTTTTCCAAGGAGCATTTTGAGAAGTGAAAAATAGTATTTAAAGTTCAGCCTGGTGCTTTACCTATATGGTATAGGAGCAATTAAATGATCATTTGAGCCTTTAAAATGTGGATATTAAAAAAAAACCTGATGTGTTACACTCGCACGACTATCTCTACTCTTGCGTAAACTATTTTTACAAACGCTTATTCTTCATATGCTTCATGTTAATCGAGATATCGGGAGGTTAATATTATTGCTAATTTTCTTGTAGATGCAAGGGGAATTGGTAGGCTTTAAGCGATAGTCAAATATTTTAAGAGCTGGTTGCTATGTGGAGTATTCCATTCTCTTTGTATTACCAGGGCGAAAAAAATGTATAACGAATTTCCATTTGAGAAAAAGTATAAGTATTGGAACATTTAAGGGAATAACAAGCAATATCTTAAATGGTTCACTCAAAAAAAAAATGTATGACATAAATTGTTCGTTTCTGAGTTATGCTGTTCACAGACACACACACACAGACACAGAGGCACACACACGGACATGTTTCCAAAATGTTTTTTTTTTTGGATTCAGGGGTTCGCAAAACATGTATTTCCGGTGAAATCTCGGTATTGAATTTTTGGGTGGA
The DNA here is from genome assembly GCA_030765065.1 of Deroplatys truncata. Lineage (NCBI taxonomy): Eukaryota > Metazoa > Arthropoda > Insecta > Mantodea > Mantidae > Deroplatys > Deroplatys truncata. Next base: position 167,146,334 of record CM060980.1, read on the forward strand.
ATACAATACTTCCCCCGTTTACTATACTAGTACAGAAATTAAAAACACAAAAGTAAAAATTTCCACATTTTTTTAACAAATTTCAGTGATACATTGACTTAAGCTGTCATAGTTAGCTTGCACTAATTTACAAGCAAATGTTTCTTAGTTTATGTTACCTTTTAACGACAAATATTCTATAATACTGATAATATCTGATACTAGATATTTTATCCCCTAACAGACTACACTGTAGCGGCGGTTCATTATAAAACAACAAATTGTGCACAAATATGCACCTTAAAAATTAAAAATTTAAATTCATATTCACTCACTATTAAGCGAGGATATTTTCTTCCCGAAAAAAATTAAATTTTTGTGCTTATTACCAAATAATTTTAAATACTTACACTACATTCTGCAAGAAATCTGGTTAATATTGAGTCCGTATATGGAATAACAGGATAATAGTGACACGTTAGTTTGAGAAGCAGTACAATACAACGTAACGATCAGCAATTCCTCAGTAATTCCTAGTATACGCAGTTAATGTAGTTGCTGTTACCGTGAGGAAAAAGTTTGAACAGCCCTTGTTCTAATAGCATATAAACCATAATGAAAACTAAGCAGTGATGTTTCTATATCTAATTCCATATAAGCTTCTACATAAAAGTACTTGTAATTTTTTCATTTTATAATGTGTTCAATTATTTCTTATTTCACTGTAAAATATACTTAAATGTCATTTATTATTTTTTTCAGAATGCCTAAGGAAGTTAAATATGACAGTACATCATTTTGTCGACGGTGCTGGTTTGAAGAGTACTGTGAAGAATGTTATATATACAAACTCTATTAAGTTTAGAATGACATTGTGTTAACCATTTAAGTGATTCTGCAGAAATATTTCCCGGTGTAAAGAGCCTTAAAATGTTTTTCAGGTAACTATCTAAAAAAATATTGAAAACATCCTCTGTGTATACTATACATAATGTTATAAGCAAGCCCTTTGCAATTCATTTTCCACTAAAGGACTTGACATAAGGGCATTTACTTTACTGAACAGCACTTTCATGTCTGACAATAACGGTTCGTTAATGGAATTGGATGAAATGAACAGGATGAATTGCTACATCGATGTAAAAACCAGTAATTTTCCTAGTGTAAATTAAATAACGAATTTGTAAGCCTTACAGAGTGAATTTTGATACAAAGAGATACTGTATAAATCATGTGTGTATTTTAAATAAAAACTACGTTTACTGATGTCTAACTTTTTCTGCCTATCAGATTATTACTATTAGTATTAGACCATAACGTCCCCGAGAGGCATAGGCCTCTTTCCTTGAAGAGGTAGTTTTGTTTGGCGATTCCAATTAGCCATCCCGGGAAGGATCTTCACTATTCTTAAAACCAATCAATTACTTATGGTCCTATATATGCGTTTTAATATTATACACTGATTCTTTATCCCTTCACTGTTGGTTCATACACTGGTTCTTTAGTGCTTCACTTTTCTTTTCTCCTGTTGTTTCTTGCTGGTTTGGTTTACATATTCCTTTGTTGATGTTCTGGATTGCTGTCTTGACAGTAGTTGCCATCTTCCTCCGTCTTTTGCAGTGGGTCTATTTGCTGCCGAGTGTCTTCTTGAACTCGTCTGGTCATCGTGTCCTCTGATGACCTACTTTTCTTTGTCTTGTCCTCGGCAACCATCCTCGGTTAACCATGAGTATCGTGCCTCAAAATATATTCCGCTCATCTCCATTTTAGATAACTGCTGATCCTTACTACGTCTATTAATTGTTTTATTATTATTTCACAGCTTCTAATTCTATTCTCCGTGATGCTCAGAATTTTTGTTTCCATTTTTCTTTGGCATGTTTGTACTGGCTCTTTACCTTTTCTGTTGCGCCCCAAGTTTGCGAGTCGTATATCAGTGCAGGTAATATGCATGTGTTCATGACATTTCTCTTGATGTTAAGATTGAAGGAAGTTTCTAGTAATATGAATTTCAGCGCCCAAAACTTGACCATGCCGTCCATATTCTGCTCGTAATTTACTTGGACATACTTTTTACTTTCTCTATACTACGTATAGTAAGTAGAAGAAGTATTGTGTTCCACCCAAAAATTCGATACAGAGATTTCACCGAAAATGCATGTTTTGAGACCCCTGAATACAAAAAATCTGATGTGTTACACTCACATGACTTTCTCTACTCTTGTACAAACTATTTTTACAAACGCTTATCCTCCATATGCTTCATGTTAATCGAGATATCGATATGTCAATATTATTGCTAATTTTCATATAGATGCAAGGGGAATATGGCAGGTTTTAAGCGATAGTCAAATATTTTAACGCTGGTTGCTATGTGGCGCATTCCATTCTCTTTGCATGTCTAGAACATAAAAAAAATGAATAACGAATTTGAGAAAAAGTATAAGTATTGGAAAATTTAAGGGAATAACAAGCAATATTTCGAAAGCGGTTAACTCAACAAAAAAAATGTATATGACATAAATTGTGTATTTTAACGCGATCTACATTTTTTGTGTAGTAAAATTCTGTCTATCTCTTATGGTTTACCAGTTATGCAAAAGTCGTTCACAATGAAGAATACTTTTGGAGACATTCCCAGAAAATTTGAGATATACATTTCATTTCTCATGACATTATCTTAAACATATAATATTTTCATCAAAATCGTTAGAGCCATATTTGAGAAAATTAAAATTTTCGAAAAATCATCCATGTGAAGGGTAGTCTGGGGTGGGGGGATTTTCTTAAAAATCTTTGTGTCGCATCTCTGGAAGATACTGAACCTAAATACCAAGTTTGGTGCTTATCCGACTGTTCGTTTTTGAGTTATGCTGTTCACAGACACACAGACACACACACGGACATGTTTCCAAAAATGCTTTTTTTGGATTCAGGAGGTCTCAAAACATGTATTTCCGGTGAAATCTTGGTATCGAATTTTTGGGTGGAATGCAATACTTCCCCTACTTACTATACGTAGTAGAGAAAGTAAAAAGTATTTTGGAAACATGTCCGTGTCTGTGTCTGTGAACAGCATAACTCAGAAACGAACAGTCGGATAAACACCAAACTTGGTATTTAGGTTTAGTATCTTCCAGAGATGTGACACGAAGGTTTTCAAGCAAATCCCCCTACCCCAAATTACCCCTTACATGGAACATTTTTCGAAAAGTTTAATTTTCTCAAAAATGGCTCTAACGATTTTGATTAAAATATCATATGTTTAAGATATTTACATGACAAATGAAATGTATATCTCGAACTTTCTGGGAATGTCTCCAAAAGTATTCTTCATTGTGAACGACTTTTGCATAGCTGGTAAACCATAAGGGATAGACAAAATTTTACTACACAAAAAATGGAGATTACGTTAAAATACACAATTTATGTCATATACATTTTTTTTGTTGAGTTAACCGCTTTCTAGATATTGCTTGTTATTCCCTTAAATTTTCCAATACTTATACTTTTTCTCAAATTCGTTATTCATTTTTTTCTATGTTCTAGACATGCAAAGAGAATGGAATGCGCCACATAGCAACCAGCGTTCAAATATTTGACTATATTTGTCATATTCAGTTTTTGTTGAGTGAACCATTTTCGAGACATTGCTTGTTATTCCCTTAAAATTTTCAATACTTATTTTCTCAAATGGGAATTCTTTATTCTTGTTTTGTCTTGGATATGCAAAGAATATTAATCTGTGGCAAAGAGAATGGTGCTGCGCCTAGCAACCATTTATTAAGAGATATGTCTATGCTTAAAATCTGCTGTATTTTATATTACCCTTGCAAATACAAAACAAGGGGAACATAGTACGCCTTAAGCGATAGTCAAATATTTTTAGAACTGGTCGCTATGTGTAAAATGTAATTCTCTTTGCATGTCAAAAGATCATTTCTGCAAATGTTTATCTCGATTAATATGAAATAGTTGGAGAATAAGAGTTTGTAAAAATAGTTTTGTACAAGAGTAGAGAAAGTCATGTGAGCGTAACACATATTTTTTGAAGTATATTGTTTGTCCCAGGTAAATTTGCAACGTTTTTCTTTCTGATATTTTTCATTAATTTTGTCTTTTTCGCGTTTATATGGAGTCCTACTTTGGTACTGAGCTCATTTACTTATGTCATAAGCGCCTGTTGTTCTTCTGCTGTATTTAACATGGGAACTATGTCGTCTGCGAAGCGTTGGTTATATGTTTTCTTAACATTCATGTTTATTTCGTATTCCCCTTTGATATTTCTGAAAATCTCTTCAAGTAAGCAAATGAAGGTTTTGGGTGAAATTGTATCTCCCTGCCGCGCCATAGCCCTCTTTGTTGCTTGACTCTCTTCCTTATTTGTCCATCTGGATTCAGGCGGTGTTTGTAAGTATATCTTGGCAAAGATTCTGGTGTATTCTTCTTCTGATAGGGTTGCTAGTAATGGTACATGTTCAACCGTATCCAATGTTTTTTTTTTTAAATCGATGAAGGCTAAGTATATTTTGAGGTAGTTATTTTTCTGTTTTTTCTATAAGGTGTGCTATGGCTTGCAAGAGATCTGTTGTTGAGTATCCTGGTCTGAATACCGCTTGTTCTACTGGGTCGTCCTCCGTGGACTGGTGGTACTGTGCTAGCCTCTAGTTCCCAAGGTCGCGGGTTCAAACCCGGCGGAGGGCGATGGATTTTTTCGGGCGTAAAAATCGTTAGCACGGCTTCCTTCGGAAGGGAAGTAAAGCCGGTGGTCCCGTGTCGTAGATTTACGGCACGTAAAAGAACCTCAAGCCTGATAAAGAGGCCTCTGAGCAAAATTACAGGTGTTTCACGCCCAATATAGAATGGGACGCTAAGAACCATAGTAGTTAAAGAGCGTCCATAAATAAAACTCAATTTATTTATTTTGTTCTACTGGCTGGTTTTCTTCAATGTTTGCTTATCATTTTGGCGATACTTTTGAGAATATTTTATATATGTTTGACATCAGTGCGATTGGACGATAGTTGTTTATATCTGCGTTGCTGCCCTTTTTTGTGTAGTGCAGTGCCTTCGTTTTATGTCAAGGCCACAACCGTCGTATATGCGTATCGACCCAGAAGCAGTGACCTCAGTATTATGCCCTTTCACACAAGCGGTGCTGGACGTGTCAAGGGTACATTTATTAACTTTGAGCTGTCTCAGTCGTTGCTTTGTCTTTGTGTTTCGAAAATCCGTGTGTTGTGTGTGATTTCCTTAGAAATGTTATTCTATTAGTCCACGGAGATGCCTGCCAACAAATTCACGCTTGAACAGCGTATTAACACTTATAACAAGATTAGTACTCATATATGTTAGTAACGCTCGTGGGTAAGTAATGTGGGAGTTACGGAACGGAAAAACCCACAGTGAAGTACACTGTGTGCGGAGCACGCATTCGTGCAATCCGCTGTCTTGGTATAAAACGAAAGCACTGTATAATATTACTCATAGTCCATTGTTTGGGCATTATCTCTGTTGTTATTACTTCATTGAACAAGGTTGGTTAGGGTATTCACAATGATGTCTCCTCCTGCTTTCAGATATTCGTTACTTATGTTGTGTTCCCCGGGGTGTTTCCAATTTTCGCTTCCTTGATTGCTGATCTAACTTCGTCTCTTAGTATTGGGGTATTTCTTCTACTTCTTCCATCGGTTTGGATGTGAAAAATGCTAGTTCTTTGTTGCCTTCAGAGGTTTCAACTATTTGTTCTCTCGATGAAATTTTCTTTCGTTTACTTCGCTGCAACTGCACTATTACTGTTTTCCCCTAGCTTAGTTCTTTTCTTAGTTTTTTTTTGTTGACTTCTACTCGTTCATCTCTCTTGCTACTTATCTCAACTTGTATTATTGGTGATCCTTCCTTATTACTGCTTTCGTGGTTTTGTTTATTGCGATGATTTCTTTTTTAAATTACTCGTTTTCGTTCCCTTTTATATATGCTTTAGCCCTTCTTTTGATCAATAGCAGGGTGTTTTCTCTAAGTTTAGAGGCCTTTATTCTTATTTTATCCGTCTCTTCTGCCGTGATTGCTGATTCTTTAATGCCTTTTTTATTGTTAAGTAATGTAACTGAGTGTCTATTGATTTAGATGTTATTCTCTTGAGATTTTGAGGGTTTTGAAATTGGTTAATGCTGAGTATCGCGATATTTGGAAGGGTTTGTTGGCATCTTTCTTACTTTTAGTGGCTTTCCCTTGATGCGTCGTATCCTGTATCGTGCCTGACAATCCTGTGGTCTAAACCAAAATTGAATCCTTTTAGATGTCTTATGAAGTGCATTCTGTCACTCATTGTGAAGTTTATTTCGTTCTTCACTTCTCAATTGGTACTTTCCATGTCCATCTATCGCTCTGGTTCCTCCTAAAGAAAATCTTTTTTTGCCTCGCTGTACATTGTATGCCGGTGTCCTTCTGGTGTTTCTTTCACCAGTTCCATATGGTCCCGTTTGTTTTTCCCTTTCTTTGTGGTTGTGGCCTATTTTGCTATTGAAATCCCCTATAACAAAGTTAATTTGGGACCTATATGCATTCACTGCGTCGTTTAGTTGGACGTAGAATATTTCTATTTCCTTGTCGGAATTGTTGGTTGTCGGTGCGTATGCTTGGATAATAATTTTGCTAGTGTTCCGTTGAGAATCAACTTTGCCTTTGTGATTCGCTCTGATATTCCTATGATATCTGTGACTTGTTTGATTTACTTTGGGAATAAAAACTCTTCTCTTTCTGACCTCTTTCCCTGTTTAGCTTAATAGGATGCCGTTTTAAGTTAAATTAATGTGTTTCCTTCCTTCCTGGTTTAACTGAGACCTATGATGTCAAAGTTTGTACTCTTCAGTGCTTCTTCAAGTTGCCTATGATTTCCTAGTAGTGTTTGGACGATAAGTGTGGTGAAATCTATGTAGTTGCTTTTGTTTTCTTAAGAACTTTGTTGTCCAGTCTAGTTCCCTCTACCCGCTGTATGTTTACTCGCACCAAATTATTAGTGTGGGGTAAATGTCTTCTCATTTATGGGAGACTGGCACGCATATCTCGGACAAGAAGAACAATTTGTATTGTCATTCCAAGACAATTCATTTTTACTGTTTCTACTACGTATAGTAAGTAGGGTAAGTAATGTATTCCAGCCAAAAATTCGATACTGAGATTTCAACAGAAACATATATTTTGAGACTCCCTGAACCACAAAAAAAGCATTTTTAGAGAAAATTTCTTGTGTGTGTGTGTCTGATAACAACATAACACAGAACAAGTTGTCGGATAATCATCACACTTGGTATTTAAGTCAGTATCTTTCAAAGATGTGACACGAAAATGTTCAGATTACCTGTGAAGATTGTTTCTTTCTCAATTACTTGTGTATAATTAGTAACTCGTAACAGATACACATTATTAATCCACAAATTTTGTAGATATTTGTTAAAGCGCACAATTTATGTCAACCAAAAGTTTCTGCAGCATTAAATATTTCCAACATATCCCGTATTATTAACTTTAATTTTCAGAAACTTCTTCATTTTACTTTCTTTATGTTAAGTAGAGGGAATATAATATTCCAATCAAAATTTAGCTCCGAGATTTCAGAGTGAATGCACGTTTAGGGACACCTTGTATCCAAAAAACTTCTGATGTGATACGTTCACATGACTTTCTCCACCTTCTATAGTTTATTAGTGGATATATAAAGTATGTTTAATAACTCTTATGTTTGAATCTACATACTTTTAATCCAAACAAACCTTTATATAAATATGTACATTACACATTTCGTTAGAGATAAAGAGGAACAGTGATAGACAAATGTTTAATAACTGGACGCTACATGCCAACCTCGAAATTCCAAACGGGTTCCATGCAATCGCCAGAAACAACTAAATATTTGCATGGGCTTTAAAAGAATGCCTAAGTATTGAACAATTCGATTAAAGGCGCTTATCTCGGAAATGGCTGATGCCACAAAAAAGAGGTTATTCGAAAAAAATTGTGCGTTTTAAAGAGATCCACATTTATTGTGTTGTACGTTTTCATTGTACGTTATCATTTAATGTTTACCAGTTACACAAGATTATACAAAATTCCTTCCGAATGAAGACGACTTCATAGGCTATTAACTTATGCAACACATAAGTTTTAATTATCATGTAAATATCTTTAATATATGGTGATTTAATCACAATCCTTAGGGACATCTTTAGAAAATAAAAACTTTCGAAAATATTTCCATGTGAAGGGTGCTTTGGGGTGGGAATATTCTTTAAAATCTTTGTGTCGCATCTTGGAAGGTATTGAACCTAAATAGCATGTTTTTTTTTCTTTTTCTTGTTTGGTTATGCTCTCACAGACACACGGGGGTCTTTTCCTAATAATTCCTTTTTTGGATTAAGGGATCTCAAAACAAGTATTTCAGGTGAATCTCGATACGGAATTTTTGGTGGAATGCAATACCTTCTCTGACTACTATGTACGTGGTAGAGAAACTAAGGTTAATTTTCAAGAAAGTTGTGTGCGTGCGTTCGCGTTCGCATTTGAGTGTTGGTCTGTGAAGAGGTTCAGCACTCACAAATGAAGAGGGGATTAAACAATAAGCTTGGTATTTAAGTCAGCGTCTCCCAAGAATCCCTCACCGGGATTTTCAAGAAAATTTCCCAATCCTAAGATCCGTTTTAACAGAGAAATTGTTTTCTTAAAAATGGCATAAAATATTTTGGTTTAAATGTCATAATATGCTTAAGATATTTGCATGAGAAGTATATGTCTTGAATGTTTTACGATTAGCCAGTAAGGTCCTCCTTATCCTGATCCTGAATTTATTTCATGTAAAATGTAAACTGCATCACAGACAAAATCTTCCTAAACTAAACTTATATCTTGTTAAGGAACGCAATAAAAGTTTCTGTAAAATATACATTTTTGTGCCGTTAACAGTTTCCGAAATATTCCTTGTTATTGGTTTGAATTTTCAAATAAATAAAATGAAAGTATTTGGTTTTCTTCTGGTAGTCATGCAAAAACATGACATTTCGAAGCCATCACAATAGATCTCCTTTCTAAAAATCTGACTATCCTATTAACTACTATATCATTCTGGTACATACAACAAAATTTGGAAAGAAAGTTTCTTTCTATAAAAATAAAGAAGTAGAGAAAAGAATATGCTTTTGTAATAATAGATTGTAGAAAAGGGAATAAAGAAAATCCTGTGAAAACCACACACCAGTTTCTTCTCTGTCTCTCTCTCTCTCTTTCTCTCTCTCGTATCTCTTAGAGATAAGTAAAAATAAAAAAAATCTGATGTGTTACACTCACATGACTTTCTCTACTCATGTACAAACTGTTTTTACAAACGCTTATTCTCCATATGCTTCATGTTAATCCAGATATCGAGATGTTAATCTTATTGCTATTACCATGAGAAAAAAAATGAATAACGAATTTGAGGAAAAGTATAAGTATTAGAAAATGTAAGAGAATAACAACAATATCTCGAAAATGGTTCACTCAACAACAAAAATGTGTATGACATAAACTGTGTATTTTAACGCGATCTACATTTTTTGTGTAGAAAATTTTGGTTTACCAGTTATACAATAGTCGTTCACAATGAAGAATACTTTTGGAGACATTCCCAGAAAATTGGAGATATACATTTAATTTGTCATGAAAATATCTTAAACATATGATATTTTAATCAAAATCGTTAGAGCCATTTTTGAGAAAATTAAAATTTTCGAAAAATGTTCCATGTAAAGGGTAATCTGGGGTGGGGGGATTTTCTTGAAAACCTTCGTGTCGCATCCCTGGAAGATACTGAACCTAAATACCAAGTTTGGGGTTTATCCGACTGTTCGTTTCTGAGTTATGCTGTTCACATACACACACACACAGACACACACGGACATGTTTCAAAAATGTTTTTTTTATTCAGGGGGTCTCAAAACATGTATTTCCGATGAAATATCGGTATCGAATTTTTGGGTGGAATACAATACTTCCCCTACTTACTATACGTAGTAGAGAAAGTAAAAAATAAAAAAGCCTTGAAATTCGGAGAGGTTTGGTATCAACGCGCTTTTCCTTGGTGAGTGAAAAAGAACACTTTTGATGGGCACGGTCAGGCCCGTCTAATAGTATCGGTTTGAAAACATCGTTTTGTTGTAGCCTAACTCACATGCCTAGACGCCTAAACGCTACATGCCAAGTTTGAAAAATTGGTGCCACTTCCAAGGACGTTTAAAACTAATAAACAAAACGCCAGAATACAAAATGTAATATCGTTTACGTTTCTGGATTAAGAAGGACAATTTCCTTCGCTGATTTGGCTGCTAGCATTTTTAAGGCACTTAGTGTCACTATATTTTTAGGCTTCCGATATTAGGCTCTATGGTGTCTTACCTCTAATCAAAATAAAATCCTATATGTTACATTCACATGACTTTCTCTACCCTCTATCGATGATTAAAATAATGACAAAGTATTTGACAATTCGAAACATTAATAACGCAAATCTCAGAAATTAAATGAAATAGAGTTTTATTTATAGACGCTCTTTAACTACTATGGTCCTCAGCGTCCCATTCTATATTGGGCGAGAAAGACCGTTAAGTTTGCTCAGAGGGCTCTTTCTCGGGCTTCAAGTTCTTTTACGTGCCGCAAATCTACGACACGGGGCCACGGGCTTTACTTCCTTTCTGAAGGAAGCAATACTAAGGATTTTTACGCCCGAAAAAATCCATCGCCCTCCGCCGGGTTTGAACCCGCGACCTTGGGAACTAGAGGCTAGCAAGGTACCACTAGCATATCTCAGATATGTTTAAGCCACAAAAATTTATTTTAAATAAATTGTATGTATAATAATAAAATCTTATTGCAACTGTATAAGATTATACAAAATTCCTTCCGAATGGAGAGGACTTCATAGACTATTCCCAGAAAGTTCAAGATATACAATTTGCAATGCAAACATATTTAATATGTGGTATTTTAATAAAAATTATTAGACCCATTCTTTGAACATTAGCATTTAGAAAAATGTTCCATGTAAAGGGTAGTTGGGGTGAGGAAATGTAAGATATGCATTTTATTTGTCACGTAAATATTGTGACGTGTTGGTAGCACTGGAAATTCTAATGTTGGTAACACGGCAGTGTAGGTTTGTAACACGGACACGATGTGACGTGCCGTAAAGGGAGGGGCTAACTAGATAATCGTAGGGTGTACGAGCAGTGCCTCTCTCTTTTTCTGCAAGGAAACTGGAGAGGTAACACATGTAGAACATGGCAGCTCACGTTGAAACAATTAGGTAAAATTAATCTGTATTTTTCTGTTTAATATAGTAACCATGCAAAGCTAAAATGGATTAATTATTGAAATAAGTGACCTTATCTCGTAATCCCATCTAAGCTAAATGTGATTACATATATTTCTAATGAATATGTCGATCTCGTGGTGATTGTGAAGAAATGTAAAGATTCCAGGTTACCTTTCGCTCTACCATCTAAATTTAAGTGTTATTAATATGTGAGTTAAGACAATATTTTAGATTATATTTATTCAAAATCGTTATTCGTTATAACAACTTTTGAAAAAGTAAGATATAATGAAAATATTTCCCATACAAAGTATAATTTCAGGTTGGGATATTTGTTTTTATTTATTTATTTTTAATTTTTGATCGCATCTTTGGAAGACTCTGATTTTAAATACCAAGTTCCCTACTCAACCGACTTTTTGGGGGATTATGCTGCTCACATACTTATTATACGCTTACTATAGCCAAGTAGTACAGAAAGTAAAAAGTTCATAAAGTTTCTTAAAGCACTTATCGTAAACTATCTTCAGTTTTAAGGAATGACATCTTTACCCTTACGTTAAATTAAAATGGAAAGTTTTGATTCAGATTAGCCCCTCAAACATTATAAGTAATGCATCCAAAATGCTAAATTAGTACTTGTATAGATAGCTGCAATAATTCTTGATAAAGAGGTTTTCTTTACAGACATTCTCACATATTATGTGATCCGGGAAAACTCGGTGCGGGCAACAGAATAGACATGTATTTAAGAATAGTGTGACGTAAGGTCACTGTGCTCAAACCGGCGCCTGTAACAGATGGGTCGAGGACGGGGACATAGCTTAGGGAGAGGATTATATGTTTGCGGGTAGCTGGAAGGTTGGTGTAAGGGTGACTCTATTAGACGTGAAAGTCTGATTCCAAGAGAGACTTTAACTAATCTAAACTACACAGTATGCCTAGGGCCTGCGTAAAGCTGTAAGTCAGCACAAAATAAATTTAAAGAGCTAACCGTCACAGAATCCTGCTCGGTAAGTGATAGACAGAGCCGCAGCCGTCATTAAACTACGAGTTAAAATACCCGAGAAGCATGCTGACTGGTACTTCAGCTAGCACTGACGTATGCGGTGTCAGCATGATTTCTATAGTCCCCTCACGTGTTGACCATGAGATAATCATTCCTCTAAAATTCATACTACCAAACCCCTGCTTACATAAGCACCTGGGAAATGACTCACAGGAATTTTAAAGCTAATTTCATGGATTTACTCGAAATTTATAAAACTACATTTATCACATTTTTGTAAAATAAAACTATAAACGTCACAATGCTTACTGTACATTTTAAGATTCCATAACTAATTTCACGACCAGCTGTTCCAGCTATCCCACTAAGCTTCTCTGCAGAGGAACTTGACAACTAATGAAATGAGCTTAATTCCGCCAGTTGCGAGAAACTACGAATCTTGTAATGCCTTGCGAGTGCTAATTGTTCAATTACTCTTTGTGGCGAGACACTTCTACAAGCGGAAACACTCATTAAAACATACGAGAACTATCTAACGGGTTCAGATGCAATCTCCACACGCAAGTCGTTTACCGCAAACAGTCCTGAGGTTAGGGGACTGCTTCAGATGAATTCTGCATGTTCACTTTAGGGAAGAATAAAATTAGTGCCCTAACTAGAGATGGACTTCGGCGCGAAAATTTTAAACTTGTTATCAAGAAACTCTGTAAATATTTTGGATACATATTAAAATTTTTCACTATCGTGGCTATACACGAAACATCTGGTTTGGTTTACTTGTCCGACTACATTTATTAACTTCAATTTCTTATAATATAAAATCTGGTGTTACATTCACATGGCATTGTATACTCCCTATTGTTTATTAGTGGCTACAAAATTATTGTTATGAAAGTTCACTTTTCTATATAATTAATTTTAATATAGAAAACCTTTCCGAAAATAGCCGCATTGCACATTTCATTATCAATTTATCAGAAATAGCGACTGTAGAATGTTTTAGAACTGGACGCTATATGCTGGCTTTAAAATTCCTACTTTTTCCATCACATCGTAAGAAACATCTTGTACAAACTAGTTTTACAAACGCTTATTCTCCATCTACTTCATGTTAATCGAGATAAACATTTGCAGACTCTATCTTATTGCTAAGTTTCTTGTAGTCGTAAGGGGAATATATATTTACAAGGGCAATTTGGAAATACAGCAGCCTTTAAGCATAGACATATCTCTTAATAGCTGGTTGCTAGGTGCAGCACCATTCTCTATGACACAGATTAATACTCTTTGCATATCCAAGACAAAAAATGAATAACGAATTCCCATTTAAGAAAATAACTACTGAAAAGTTTATTTGAATAACAAGCAATATCTCGAAAATGGTTCACTCAACAACAAAAATGTATGCGACATTAATTGTGTATTTTAACGCGATCTACATTTTTTTGTAGTAAAATTTTGTCTATCTCTTATGGTTTACTAGTTATGCAAACGTCGTTCACAATGAAGAATAATTTTGAAGACATTCCTACAAAATTCAAGATATACTTTTTTTGTGATGAAAATATCTTAAACATATGATATTTTAATCAAAATCGTTAGAGCCATTTTTGAGAAAATTACAATTTTCGAAAAATGTTTCCATGTAAAGGGTAATCTGGGGTGGGAGGATTTTCTTGAAAACATTCGTGTCGCATCTCTGGAAGTACTGAACCTAAATACCAAGTTTGGTGTTTATCCGACAGTTTGTTTCTGAGTTATGCTGTTCACAGACAGACACAGAGACACACACACGGACATGTTTCCAAAAAAGCTTTTTTGGATTCAAGGGGTCTGAAAATATATATTTCCGGTGAAATCTCGGTATCGAATTTTTGGTTGGAATACAATACTTCCCCTACTTGCTATACGTAGTAGGGAAAGTAAAAAGTTATTTGAAATAAATTGAGTGTTTTAAAGAAATCTATAGCTTTTGTGTAGTACGTTTTCGTCTGTACTGTGGCAGAGCTAAGGCCTTTGGCCTTCTCTTCCCCTCATTCACCTAGAACAAACCTGAATACAACATTACGATCACATTGATGGTACACAGATAATATCTAAAGGAACACAAAACAGAAATATTAAAAATATTAGAGGAACAGTTATGTTAATTGAAAATATAGAGAAGCTTAGTTAATAGTAATTAATATATTAAAAATATGGCATACATATGCTATGTATACAATGAAAATAATATTTCTTCTAAGTTAACAATTGTTTTTAACTAAAATCTGCAACCTGTGACGAAAAGCGTGTAAAGTAAGACAGCCTCTGATATCTTGTGGAAGTGAATTCCAGATCCTAGCAACCTTCACAATAAAAGATGGTGAGTATATAGATGTTCGATGAAGTGGTATTGAAAGTATGTGACAATTTTCCGAGCGATTTTAAAGCGAGAAGCCAGGTATGTAGGGGAAGAAGTGTAAATAAGTTTAAAGAGAAGTAAAAGACCATGAATGTTTCTACGGTCAACTAGATGAAACCATGACAATTCATGGAGAGATGGTGTCATATAATCGTAACGACGTGCATCGCAGATTTAACGTACACATATATTGTGCGCTAGCTGTAATTTATTTGCCAGATCAGATCTTAAGTCTGTGAGAAGGGAATCACAATAATCAAAGTGGGGCATAACCATTGTTTGTACCAAAGTCTTTCTTAGGTTCCTAGGCAGGGGCGTATTTAAACGCTTGCAAGTGTGGATTAAAGAATTTACTTTTCTACAAATTTCAGTAATATGATTGTCCCAACTAAGTTTACCGTCAAAACAACACAATTTTTTTGTCGATTCTGTCTATGCTTACGTTTACAGTTATACCAGATTATTCAAAATTTCTTCCAAATGAAGAACAGTTTTTTAGAAAATAAAAAGAATTCGAAAAATGTTCCACTAAATGGTACCTAGGGGTGTATCTTAGCTTTAAAATCTTCGTGTCGTATGTTTAGAAGGAACTGTACTTAAATACCAAGTTCATGTTTATCCTACTTTTGGTTTTTAAATTATGCTGTTCAAACCACAAACAAACATATAAGACCATTTTCTAAAAATGCTTTTTTATACAGGCGGCCGTAAAACATGTGTTTCCATTGAAATCTCTTACAGAATTTTCTGGAATGCAACACATTCTTAACTTACTACGCACGTGATAGAGAAAGTAAAAAAGAACAAAAGTATTGAACAAATGAAGCCAATAATAACGGAAATCTCGGAAAGGGTGATATAAAAAAAATGTATTTCACATAAATTGTATGTTGTAAAGAGAGGGTACCTTTCCTCATTTGTTGTGTTGTAAAATTTTGCCCATCACTTATGTTGGACTAGAATACTAGATTAAACAGAATTCCTTACCAATGAACAGAAATTCATAGGCTACTCTCAGAAAATTCAAGAACTACTTTTTATTTGGAATGTAAATGTATTTAATATATTGTACTTTAATTAAAATGTTAGAAGGGATTCGAGAAATGCTCCATGTAGAGGGTAGGTTGTGGTGGAGCTGTTTACTTTAAATTCCTCATGTCGTATCTAAGATAGGTACTGAACTTTGATATTTATCCGACTTCTCGTTTTTGAGTTGCGCTTGCAGGCACCTTTATATAAAATGCTTTTTTTGTATTTAGGGGCCCTCAAAATATGTGTGTTTCGTGAAATCACCTAATGTATACTATATCACCTAATACCTACTATATATGCTCGCGTGCATAATATATGACCCATAATGGAACGGATCTGTTTATGTGACAAAAGCTAGTCACATCTCCTAGCAGCGTTACTAGCTCTGTTTTTCTAGGGTAATTTTAGCTATAATTGGATAATTGGATTGGCAGGGTACTTTGGCTCTCCAAAGTAGGTATGACATTACAACTTATATTTTTATGCTAAACTGCCATTTTCTTAATGTCGGTTTTCTTATTGGCGCTTAGTAGTGACAACAACTTACAGTCTATTCGTGTTCTTTTAGGCCAGGACTTGAAGAAGGGAGAAGAAGTTTGACTATCCGTACCTTTCCACTACGGCAGGTAAGGCACTTGCTGGTCGAGTGCAATGCGTGAGCAGTTGAAATGTCGGAGTTGCAATATCGTCCTCATTATGCGACATGGTCGCAAAACTTGGGTTTAATACCAATTTGGCTCAGAAACGCTTCGATGTGCTTGTAAATAAGAAACCTAAGTTTATAGGCCGGAGAAGGTATCAGGTACGTGCAATAATCTTAAAAACAAAGAATAAATAAAGCCTTAAAATCTATTTTATATACTAGCCACACCATTGAATTAAAATAGCATTAATCGTTACCCTCTGAAAATGTATCGCCGTCGCCACGTCGCCTTCAAATGAACAATATTTGTTTACTATATCTTCAAAATGTCGAATTAATTAGACCAATGATTATTGTCGCATTTTAAACTAAGGCTCAATTTTCAGTAGCATTTTTTTCTTCCGAAGGCATTATTGAATGCAATGCTTCTTTTCAGTTCTAACTATATTATATAGAATTCAGGGGACAGTGATAAAGGGGAAGTTTAACAACTACATGGACGTACTTAGCAGCGGAATCATCAACACGGTCAATTTTGTGTTAATTGTACGTTTCTTTTATAACTTTTCGCAAATTTAGTACTGTGGGGTGGGGAGCATTATAAAAAGAAACTGATGTGTTGCACTCAAATAAACGTTCTCTACTCTTGTTCAAATTAGTGTTACTAACGCTTATTGTCCCTTACTTCGTGTTAATCGAGACAAACATTTGCAGAAATTACGTTACTGCTAATTTTCTTGTAGGTGTAAGCAGAATATGGTAAGCTTTAAGCGAATGTCAAATCTTTTAAGAGCTGGTTGCCTTGTGAGCACTCCATTCTCTTTGCATGTCCAGGATATAAAAAAACGAATAACGAATTCCTGTTTGAGGAAAAGTATTGGAAATTTGAAACAACCAAGGAATATCTCGGAAACGGATCACTCGACAAAACAAATGTATATGACATAAATTGTGTGTTTTAACGAAATTTATATCGTCACCATCAACACTTCACGGTTTAGGAAATGTCTCCCCGTTGCTTCAACGGTCTTCCTATATTTTTGTAACTTGGTGTTTTGTACATATATGTTTGAAATGTGGGTATTATTCATTCCTGGTACATGATTTTTTTATTTTTCTCTGTTTGTTAATATTTTGTCATTTAGGGAAAATATACCTAAGTCTTCTCTTATGTCCTCATTTCTAATTCGGTCTAAACTTGTACACTCTTTTGCTTTCGAGATATTTCATTTCTGCAGCTTGAATTTTATTCCAATCCCTGTTTTTTATATTCCATGTCTCTAAACCATACAGTAAAGCAGGAACTGCCATTCACTTGTAAAATTTTAAATTTATTTCTCTTCGAGATTTTCTTTTCAAATGTATTGGAACTTACTTTATTGTTTATTTTTCGTTATTTGTTTTATATGTTATATTGCAGCCCAGATAGTTCAAACTTTCAACTTGTTCTAACAATTTATTATTTAAAACTATCCATCAAATGCCATTACCTTTGATTTCTCGACCGAAATTTTTAGACTGTAATCTTGAGTCAATTTTTTAGTTTACAGACAGTAATTTGCAGCCTATTTTCACTGCCTTGAACTACCATGTCGAGATCTATATTTTTTGTGTAATAATATTTTGTCTATATCTTATGGTTTTGCAGTTAGGTGAAAGTCATTCAGAATAACACTTTTGGGGATATTCCCAGAAAGTTCATATATACAATTGATTCATATCTTAAACATATGGTACTTTAATCGAAATCGGTAGAGCCATTTTTGAGAAGAGAAAAATTAGCAAAAAAATTTCCATGCGAAAGTTAGCCTGTGGGGGGGGGATTTTCTTGAAAATCTTTGTGTCACATCTTTGAAAGATACTGAACCCAAATACACAGACACACACACTGACCTTTTTCTAAAATGAGTTATTTTTATGGATTCAGGGGCCTCAAAAGTATATTTCCGGTGAAATCTCGCTGTCTAATTTTTGGGTAGAAAGCAATACTTCCCCTACTTAGTATACGTAGTAGAGAAATTGAAAACTATAATAAAATGTATATATCTGGAACTAATTTAGAAATGTGCATGAAATTTCATCTACATATTTTACACTAAACCCACATTGCTGTATTAAGTTTTCAAATAAATCGATTTGAAATTGTGGATGTTTCATAGTTCGCAGATGGGTATCCATAATTCGATGTCTGTGGCACACCCTTTGATCAAGCGTATTGGTTGCAATGAAAGGCAGCATTTGTCCACGTGGGTCCCTTGTACTGGTGGTGGCGGTGCATTGCTACAATGGCAAGCCTGTTGATGAACCCCTACTGTGTGGTTACGAATTTAAAGGAGAGAATAGGGCGTGTAATGAGAAGGCAGTAGATCCCAGTCGATTCCTTCACGTGCTACAGAGCATGTCATCTGAGATTGAACCGGACGGGCTACCCCTCGAGGATTCCTATCCCAGTTCATGTTTACATTAGAAATGGAGTGTGATTGGTCGAATGTTCATCAATCGGAACAATCCGGCATTTCAATCACCGCGTTGTTTTGGTGCCGCTGGCACGAGACGAGCACGCTTGTTTATACGACGTTATTTGTTTTGCTCCACCCACTGCCTGCTGCATTCACTGGGAAAAAGAAGTAAAAAAACTATTTCCGTGTTTTCTGGCCCAGGGCACTTAAACAGATTACAAGTTTTGTTTTCGCTACTGCAACACTGCTTGTGAAAATGTTGCGAGCTCATCGCTTTCATTGTCGAAATGGAACTTTGTGTTTGTGATCAAATTGTAACATATTTCCTAATTGTACACTCGGAGAAAGAACATGGGGTTCGTTCTTCTAGATTAAGAATGGCTTTCTTTTGAAAGGTTTAGTAATTTATCTATCAAACACCACTTTCTGCCTTATCAAGTGTTTCTGTTGCCTTGAATTAAATCCCAAGAAATAAATAAGAACCAATGTGCGATCTTATTCTGTGAAATGAAGGTGGGGTCAGAAAAATACAATTCCTTTCTGATTAGTGTAAACAAGCAGAGATGGCTAGCGCAATGTAATAGGATTAGTCACTTGACAGAGCGGAGGGAGCGGTAGGTGAGGAATAAGTGACCTGAAATACAAACCACCATAATATTTATGTCAATCATTTGTTCTGAAGAAGATAAAGAAACATTTTTTCGCATCGTCCACTTGTTATCATCAAAGGAATATTACTTCAATGTATTTGTCAATTTGAATATTTTCTTTGGTCCATAAGAATTTTGATAACATAGGTAATAATAATAATAATAATAATAATAATAATAATAATAATATTAATAATAATAATAATAAAACAAATTTTAGTACGGTAAAATTAATTACTACGAGGGAAAAAACATCTTTATTTCTTTACATAGTCTCCTTTCAACTCGATACACTTTTCCCAACTATGTTCAATTGCTTCGATACCCTGTTTATACTGAGAACCGTCGAGTTCTGCAAAATAGCCATCAACTGCAAACTCTACCTCTTCATTTTTGGCAAATCTTTTACCACCGAGCCATTCCTTCAACTTTGGAAACAGAAAATAATCAGAGGGGTGTAGTCTGGCGAATATGGTGCATGAGGAAGCAATTCAAAATTTAACTCATGAATTTTGTCCATGGTGATAATGGATTTGTGAACTGGTGTATTGTCTTGATAAAAAAAACTTTCTTATTCGCTAAATGCGGCCGTTTTTTGCTTGATTTCATCCTTGAAACACTGCAATAACTTCGCATAATACTCGCCATTGATAGCTTTTCCTTTTTGAAGATAATAAATGAAAATTATTCCACATACATCCCAAAAAAACTGACGCCATGACCCTGCCTGCAGATGGAACTGTCTTCACCTTTTTGGAGCCGATTCTCTCCTTTCAATCCACTGTTTTGACTGTTCTTACGTGTCAGGTGTGAAGTGATGTTTCATCCATGGTTATGAATCGACGCAAAAATCGACTTTATTGCAGTAAAACATCGCCAAACACTCAAATGAAACATCTTCATGATGCTGCTTTTGTTCCATTCTGAGTAAACGCGGTACCCATCTTGTGCACGGCTTTCCCGTGTCTAAATTTTCAGTTAGTGTGGGGTGTACACCACTTTTTGAAATTCCTACGATGTCTGTTAGCTTGCCCACTTTCAGTCGACGGTCATCCAATACAATTTTGTATATTTTCTTCACAATTTCGGCGTGGTCACCTAATTTGGTCGATCACTGCGATGTTGGTCTTGGCAGCTCGCACAGCCTCGCTTAAACTCTGCCACCCAATATTTCACTGTTGTAAACAAAGGAGAAGACTTCCACAGAGTAGAATCTATTTCAGCTTTAATATTAGATGGACTAAGACCTTTCAAATGAAAGTATTGTATCACATAACGATAGCCAGTTTTATCCTTGTATACAAATTCACTGAGGGAGTTCACTATTAATGGCTGCCAAACAATTACTAAACAACGTAGCATCATCAAACTTAAGCTTTATAAGGGTGGAATATTCTACCACAGTCATTTGTTTGAAACAACAACCCTATATATACGTCAGGTGGTGTACTTTTGGGAATGACCTCCTATTTTAAAGGACTACGTCCTCTGGCCTGTTCTTACTTTAAGAAGTTAAAACTGGTCTGTCTACTTGGATAAGAAAAGAGAAACCTTTATTATTATAATTTATTGTGTAACAACACTAATGTAGCTCTGGTAGCCAAAAATTGTCATTAAGCAAACCGACTCATCGTTAAGCTTATTGTAATATATGGGGAGATATAATTGGCATTACTTGATCACATTTCCAAGCCATTACATCAAATTATATTTTGACAAGAACTATAAAATATATAAAATTAAAATTTTATAGACATGCTAAGTACCGTTCAGTGAATGGATTCTCTGAATTTCATCCTATTTTAATTATTTTATATTTTGCAAATAAATTGATATTCTATTTTCCGCAAATTCATTTTTTTCATACTTAGGTTCATGTTTATCAAAAACGAGCAGACCAAGAATCTTGATATTTTTCGTGAAGCTTAGTTTTATACGTTTCTTTAACTGGTACAAAGTTCATAGATATGAATTAAAACTGTTCTATTATAAATAACAATGTTGTGCAAAAATTATTAACATTTAAATTCTTATAATTTATAAAATATAAAATAATTCAAATGCGGTAATGCAATTAACAAAACATTCACTGAAAAATATTTAACGTCTCCGAAGAGTTGCACTTTGATATCTATTACAGTTCCTGTAAATGTGACAAAATAATGTCTGTTCGACGTATCTACATGCTCCGTAAAATAGCTTTAAGCTGGCCTTAAAATTTCATGCGGTTTTCATGCAATCACGGGAAACAACTGAAAATTAATGGGACTTAAAAAGAATATGTATTAAAGAATTCTAAATTTTAATAAGGGATAACTCAGAAACGGCTAATGTGACAAAAAACCTATTTTAAATAAATCGTGTGTATTAAAGAGATCTTCATTTTTTGTGTGGTGGGTTCCCGTCTATCGTTTAACGTTTACCACTTATATAAGATTATACAAAATTCCTTCCGAATGAAAAGGTCTTCCTAGGGTATTCCCAAAAATTCAATATATGCATTTTAATTGTCATGTAAATATCTTTCATATATGGTATTTTAATAAAAATCGTTAAAGCCACTTTTTAGAAAATAAAAAATTTCAAAAAATATTCCACGTAAAGGGTGGTTGAGCATGGGGGGATTTTCTTTAAAATATTTGTATCACATCCTTGGAAGATACTGAGCTGAAATGCCAAGTTTGGTATTTATCTAACTTTTTATTTTTGAGTTATGCTATTCACAGACACATACACACGAACATGTTTCCATGATTGTTTTATTTGATTTTGTGCCCTCAAAACGTGTATTTCCGTTGAAATCTCGGTATGGAATTTTTGAGTGGAATAGAATACCTTCTCTACCTATTATGTACTGGCAGAGAAAGTTAGAAATATATAAAATAAAACAACAAGTACACAATGCAATGAATTTCTGTTTTGTGGTGCGTCTATCTCTAAGTATAGATGATATGATATAAAAAACTCAACAGATCGACAATAAAATCGTCTCATAATGCCATAAATAAATACGATTGCTGGTAATTCGTGAGATAGCTGGCTCGGGGTTGCTTCCGGGCCCCGGAGAACAAACAGACAAAAGAAATTGTAGTGCACGTGTGACAGAGTAAATACGAAAGAGAAATAAAACCTCTGCGAGAGAACTTGACCTGATAGGAAATCGATGTCAAGACTGCTGCTTCCAAACCGCGTCTACAGTCAATTTATAAAGTTCCAATAGCAACAGTTAAGTCACCTGGAACTCCAAGCCTCTTGTAGTGACGTGGCCACGTAATCTTTCACTTGTTCAGGAACTGCTATCTTTGCTGGTTTTTTTTACTCACTGCTGCCAAGTTTCCGTCAGCAAAAAGACCACTAAGTATATAAAGTCTTGCCCCCTCATCAGTTTTTTGGTTTCAGCACAAGTCAAACTCCACAGGGATAAGCTTCATTTGTGTAGGTTGCTCTGTTTAAACAAGAACTTGGAGATTCCTTCACCCCCTTCAAAGATTCACAACAGATCGATAAATTGCTTTACTTTACAATCAACTCAGTAAGAGCCCCCGGGCTAGTTCCAAAACAGCTGAGTTACGTTTGGTCATTTCAGAAAAATCTAATGCCACATGATTCACATGAGTTTTTCTACCCATATAATTTATTTTTACATAGGTTATACAAACTACTCTTTCGAAACCTTATTTTGTCTATCACTAGTCTGCATATCAGATGACTGAAAACTAATAAGTGATTCTGACTCACTTTGTTTAGCTGATTTCAGAACTGCTTTTAGTTTTTTCTATCACGTACAGTATTTTCGCAATTTTACTTCAAAAATATAGAGAGATAAAGATATTGCTTCCACCACTATACATAAAATTGGGCTTGATGAAGCAATTTGTAAGGGCTCTATCACAGGATGGGCCCTGCTTCAAGTACCTCTCCAAGAAATTTCCCTTCATTACAGAAGACAAATTAAAGGCTGCAATTTTTTTTTCGTCCTCAAATAAAGAAATTGATGAGGGATGAAAATTTTGAGAATACAATGAATGAGAGAGAAATAGAAACATGGACCGCCTTCCGATCAGTTACTGAAAACTTCTTAGGCAATAACAAAGATCCTAATTACAAGACCACTGTCGAAACAATGTTGGAAAATTTCAAGAAGATGGGTTGTAACATGAGTGTAAAGGTGCATTTTCTGCATTCACATATCGACTAGTTTCCAGAAAATCTGGGACATTATAGTGAAGAGCTGGGTGAACATTTTCACCAACATATTAAGGAAATGGAGAGGAGGTCCCAGAGCAGATGGAATGCAACTATGATGGCCGACTACTGTTGGAGAGACAGTCATCTTCAGGGATCTGCAAGGAAGTCAAAGAAGAGAAAGTTTGAAAAAAATTAAATGAAATATTTTTGATTCTTGTTTTGTTAAAATCTAGTCATGACATAAATTAGGGGAGTTCTTGAGAGTATTCTTAAAATGTTTCTTGAATAAAACCTTACCTTGTATGAAACGGTATTTGAACACTTTTCAACGCTCATTAGTAAAATTGTCAAAATATTACTTCTTATTTTGTGTAAAAGCCTGACGTAATAGAAAAAATGGAATTTATTTCTGATTACAGAAATAACCAGTATAAAAAGTTGATTCAAGAACACCTAATTTTAAGAAATCATCTGATAAAACGTTTGAAAATGCGGACTAGTGTAGTCATCATCATTTACCATAGAATGTCGACTAGAACCTGTTCTGACGTTCACAATACCTTCACTGGTCGGTCCACCTCTCATTGCTTATCCTTAGTATCGGTGTGCTTCTGGCTTATACTGTAAAGCAACTTTAGCTAGATGATGATGAATATATAATAATATTATTATATATTGTTATACACCGGGATGAGGCCAAAGCTCATTTAAAATATTAAATTTAGTTACCTCGGCATACACACTGGGGGACGTAGACTCGGCGGCATACGAGAGATACCAAGAACTTGCTGCACAAACTAAGCGGGTGTGGAATATTTAAAACATTAAAATACATCAATTCAGATTTATTATACTTAACAAGGCGTCTTGCATTATACACGAAGGATTACTGAAGAACATTGGGGGAGATCCCCCACGAACACACATTCATCAAGCGCACATATCCATTCTCTCTGAAGACCTACATTAGACTCACACCAAGCCTAGCCACACCGCCGCACACAAAGAGAGCTGTTCCCTCAATTGCCTTCACCCCCCTACTAGGGAGATAGAGTTTCCGCGTCGGACAAGAGTTTAACATACAAACACAACAATTAGCTCAACAATATTATACACAACAATAATGCGTCCGACGCGACTATACACCCACATACACTACATTATTCCACACTTTTTTTCTTTTTTGACTAGTGAGCATCAAAACATGTATTTCCGGTAAAGTCTCGATTTCATATTTTTATTTATTGGCTTTTTTCCGGTTGTCGGTTGTCTGCGCATGACGTTAATACTTTGAAGGTAGTTTATCACCAGTGGAACTGCAGAAGACAAGCGAAATATGAGTGAAAGTGGGGGATGGCAACAGCTTTGAGGTCACCTTAGTAAAATGGGACTTGTACCGTGAAATGGGATATTATTTACATTTGGAACTACTTTCCCTTGTGTCTCGTAACCTCACAATTTCAGTATGCATGCTGATAGGTAACTCAAATTAGTTGACGACCTTTGTAGCGTAGTGTGTCTCGGCTTTGTAGCGGGAAACGGTTGTTGGGCGACATTTTTAGCGGGAAATCGTTGATCAGTAGCATCTGGAAAGCGTCGTTCCTCTGGTTGATGCTATCTGCTGCAGTGTTCTTATCCTCGGCTATGGATGTTCGTCGGCTGTTGTGTTTTCCATTCCTAATCTTTCCCTATATAGTTTTTTCGTGGGTCTCAGGGTTATCGCGGGTGAGGCAAATTAAAAATATACTGCATTTCCCTTAATAAATGTGGTTTATTATTATCAAATATTTTATTGGCGGCTAGATTTTCCATTATACCATTTCCACCATTTAAATCAATCAGGAGCCTAACTATCTGCACACGCCTTCCCACCAATATGTACATATGTGCATCTGTCATCAAGAGCTTAGCACTGTGTGTCGACGATATTCTAGAATAGAGAGAAAATATGGGTTTTTTTCGAGTGGAGGAGAAAATGATTTAATCACTAACATCAGCCCCGATGGGAGTCGGGACTGAGAGTGTGGGACTCACCGGCAAATCGGCATACCCACTAAAAAACTCCTCCACCGGACAGGGAAAAGTGAAGAGTGAAGATGAGGCAGTACCGTATTAAGCACCTGCGGTGATAGGTAATGGCCGGCCGCATGGACCTAAGCCGGGTGAAGGAAGGTGCCAGGACGCAAGCATGACCGAAGCCTTACTTGCGCCCTTGGGAATTTAGGGTGAGAAAATGTAGGAAGTTAGAGTGGATGTATGTCAGGATTGTAGGGTGATTACCTGGGCTTCCGACGTCCTCGGTAGTGAGTAGCCGGAGCACTCACTGTGGGCCCAGCGGGGTGTCATCTAGTTGCTGTGGAGTTCTTTGTTCTAAGACGCCTACAGCTTCTGAAGAATCTCAGGCGAGGGTTGTGGTATTCCTGTTTGGTAAGTGTTCTGGCGTTTCTGCTACTGCAGTAGGCTCGCTCTGGATTTGTTTCACTTTATATACCTGAGGCTAGTGACGCTTACCTCTGCACCTCAAAATGTAACGACATTTCCAATTGGTCCTCAGGCCGCGTTACCTTAACATGTATGAGAATATTCTACTCCAAAGCTTTACGCTTACGCGTCACCATGGCGCGTCAGGAAGCGGATTCAATATCTCCGTCTCTTTATTTTCCCTATCTGTTTCTCTCTATATCTCCTTACAGCTACCGGCTCCCTATTCATTAGCTTGGTGAAAGGTGGGCTCTACTTAGAATTATCTTTTACCTGCAATTTGCTAACTCGCCCGTTTCTTACAATCTGCTGTGTACAATTCTTGGTCGTTGAATATTTTAACACGTTTCTTGGTGAATTATATTATTACAATGTACAATTCTTATATACGTATGGTATATCCCCTTTCAGCTATAATGGCATAAACCTTTTCATTGCAAAAAAAATGTAAAACCTTGATCATACTCCTTACGGCAGTAAATAACATTTTATCATGTTTTATCTCGGGACTTGATTAAATTCCGGTCAAGAACGGAGAAAAGTATTCATACAACGGCCAATGTTGTAAATATAAGTCTCCCCCTCGTATGCTTCCAGTTTGAAAGTAGCATTCAACCATTCAAATTCTGTGATCGATGGTCACTCCAATCTCGCGGGCAAAAAACACACCAAACATCCTAGTGAAAAGCAGTTCAGCACCGCCGCAGTACACGAACCTGTTTACGAAGTCGACCGATGCAGTCAATTCAATTCCGCACTTCCCCTTTGAGACAAGAGGAACTAATAACACCGTCATTCATACAAAAGGAACTGGCGGTAAAGACCGAATGAACCAGAAGACCCGTTATATAGCGGAAGATGATTTCGACACCAGTGCACATGAAGGCCTATTATGCTTCTAGAAACCTCCAGGAGGATGGGGTGAAGCGAAGGACAAAAAAGGCGAAAGGTTTGGATGCAGGCGCGGACCTAAATGTTTTCATTTAATGCATCCTGACGTCAAATTACCTCTCCCTACAAAGAGGTCTGTCTGAGGGACGCCACACAATGGACACTAGGGCAGTCAGTTCCTCAAAGGAATCCACCACCATACGTCTCTGCCACGTTTACTTACTCTGAAAAAGATCGGATGTGTTACATATACAGGGTGGACCATTTACGCTAAGAGTGTACAACATTTCCAAAACTAAGCGTCGTAGAAACAACTGCCTTTTATAAAAGTTGCTTGATGTTATGGGGGAAGAAAAGCCATTAGATATGTTTTATTTGGAGAAGGCTGTGACGGTCATTTTGGAGTCCATTTAAATTGACCCTACTTGTAGATTTACATTTAAAAAATTAAATTGACTCTGAAATGCCCAACATAACGTCCTCAAAGTCTGTGGCCTGCGTTCGGGAACCCCGGGCCCAAATCTGTCTGAGTGTCTTTCATGGTTTTCCTCAGTCACCAAGATAAATACCGGACTGGATATTTAATACCACGACCCAAAGTTCCACCTTAAATCTAAAACAATAATCTTGTTCTGCCTTTCAAGGATTAGGCCTATCGAACTGCTCCGGCCTGAATTCCATCTTTTAACTGGCCTTCCAATGTCCCTCTTTCCTATAGGTTTATATTGTAAGGCCATCTTTGGAATCCATCTTTCTTACATTCTTTCCAAATGTTCTTTCCACTCTCTCTTTCTATTAAAAAATAGTAAAAATGAAAAAAATAGTAAAAGCGAATGCTATGCCATCTATCTACAGAAAATGTAACCAGTCAGACTGCACGGCACCCTAACCCCATCTGCTCGACACGAAGAAGAATAACCGGCTGCCATGCGCTGGGGGACTCTGTGGGCAGTGAAGAAGCAGTCTCTGTGGGCAGTGAAGAAGCAAAATGGCATTTCCTGGGATGAAACCTAGAAGGCTAACTGTCCGCCTTTCTGTGTGGGGACGGCGTTTGGACTGGACGGCACCCTAATGCCATCTGTACGGCATGAAGCAGGTGGTTACAGGAATAAGACCTAAAAGGCTAACTGTCCGTCTTTCTGTGTGAGGGCGGTAGTTAGACTGAACGGCACCCTAATGCCATCTACACGGCACGAAGCAGAAGATTCGGTAGCTATGCGTTAGGGTCTCTGTGACACGTGACGGAGCGGGTGGTTACAGGGATGAGACCTAGAAGGCTAACTGTCCATCACATAACATTCTAAGAATTATCCACCAGATCCGTCGCGATATGACCAAGGAGTTGAAGCGACATTAAATAGAATAGAATAAAAAGGGATAGATAAAAAATAAAATACGACTAATGGCATTTACTTTCCCCCATAATATCAAGCAAATTTTATTCAAGACATGTCTTAGTTTTGAAGATATTATACAGTCTCAACTTAAATGGTTCACCCTATATATGACCCGGCACTATAGCCTCTATAATTTATTCAGTATAAAACTATTCTTACGAAATATTCTTTTTGTATCTACTTCATTAAAATCGAGATACGTCTTTGCGGAAATAACTACATTACTTGTTTTGTTATAAATGCAAAGGGAATAGCGATAGTCAAATATTTAAGAAATGGACACTATATGGTGGCCACGCTCTTTCTGTGCAATCGGAAGAAAAAACGAATGTCGATAGGAGTTTAATAGAATGACAAAGTAAAGAACAATTAGAACTACTAATAACAGATATCTCACAAATGGCTTATGCCGCAAAAAAAGTATTCTAAATTGTGTGTTTTGAAGTTATCTGCACTTCTTGCACAGTATGTTTTCGTCTATCGCTTAACGTTTAGCAGTTATACAAGATTATACAAAACTCCTTCCAAATGAAGAGAGTTTCATAGGCGAATCCCAGAGAATTAAATATGTACATTTGATGGATCATGGAAATATCTTTATGCTCGACCATGCCAAAATGTAGTATTTATATGACTGGTAGCAGTACTTTAATGGGCCTCATTAAAGTATTGGTACTCGACCAATCAGAAGTTGCCACGTAACATTGTGAAAGCGCATGTATCGATTATTCTGCGTAGTACGTCTCACAACGCTAACAACTTTGTTTGACACAGGGGCTACAAGGTCATTGCATTGTAACCATAGATAAAGGAATAACGATTGTAACACATCACTCAAACCATCGAATACTTATGAAACCCTTAATTTAGATACATATTTGAGCATAAACAGTCGTGTAGAACTTGACTATAATGGTGATTAAAACGCTCGTATGATAATTATGAATCTCGCTTCCCTTTGCTCGCTCGGTTAATAATAGTACTCGCGTTTTAATTACTACCATGTCTCATTGTATAACATACTATTAAGATATGGTATTTTAATCAAAATTTTTACATCCATTTTAAGAAAATAAATTTCAAAAACATTCATGTAAACAGTAGTTTGGATTGGAGGATTTTGTTGAAAATCTTCGTGTTGCATCTTTGAAAGTTAATGAACTTAAATATCAAGGTTGGTATTCATCTGAATTTCCATTTTTGAGTTACTCTATTCATGGATATACACACGGATTTTGTTTTTTTAAAAATGCCCTCTGTTTTTCTTCAGGGCGTTTCAAAACATATTTCAAGTGAAGTCTCGACATGGAATTTTTTGAGTAGAATTCAATACCTTTTCTGCCTAATATGTACGTAGCAGAGAAAGTAAAAATGAAATGACAGGAAAATTCGGTACATTATATAAATTACCCAGCATTCATCTATCAGAGAAAATCCAAGATCCAAGGTAGAATGTACGACGCCTCCCGAAATTCAAGTCTCACACGTTACCACAAAGCTTTCTTACTCAGTAATATTCAAGTAATGCATTTTTGAAACATTGCACGATAGTTTATGGGTCTCTTATAAGTTACCGTTTTGTTTTGTAGCACAAAAATCCTTTCTAAGATCATGCTTTGTACAACAGCAAACTTATTTTCATCTTCATTAAACAAATTCTAGTTCTACAGAGTTGCTTCTTTTAAGTAAGATCATTATATGAGGTTGGAAACTACTACTTCTATGTAATTTGTAACTTTTAGTAACTTTTGATCTTTCTCTTCGTTTTCCCTGTCTCTTCCGTCACAAGGCTGATTTAATCGGATGGTGCATTGATTAAAAAGGTAACATCAATGTACAAAGCTGAAGCTTTATGAGTTAAAAGATGGGACGCGGCCTAAGAAAAGATGTTTAACTCTACCGATCTCTTCCCTGTCTTAATATTAATATTCATCTCGCGTGTTCAGTTCCCATATTGTATTCCAAATAGAGAATGAATGTGTAGTAGATTATTAAATGATATTGTGCTGTTGTATGATTACCATTCAAATATAATCATTACATATTATGGCATTTTTAGTATCTGACTATAAATCAAAACTGATTATACTCAATGCTTTATAACACTTGTAGGTGTTAATCAAACCAAAATGTTCGTCTGTTTTTCTGTACAACTGCGGATGCTAGAAAATTTTATTAATTCCGAAACTTATTTTAAAGCGGGTACTGTTAAAAATAAACATTTTTGGTAATTTAAGGCTTTGATTGAATACATTGGTAAAAGGCCCTCTCCAGCAACTGGGGCAGAGCACCACAATTAGTCCCTTTTTGCTTCTACTGCAAACGCTGGGAAAGAGGGAAGGACGAACAGGTTTCGGATGACACGGGCGCAATCATGGACGGGGTCCCTAACATTTCCAGATCAAACGCATCCTACGCCGTTGCGTCCACCCACAAGCCAACGAAGCCCCGGTTGTCCCATCGAGACGGAGTCCACTCGGAGGAGAGACCTAACAGTCCTCAGCTACACCAGGGAAAAACGTATACAGAGCGCCTATCCATCATCCAGCCGCAACCGGCCAAACGCCGTCGCCTGGTCCTATAATCGGTACAGGAAATGAAGGGCAGGAGAGTCGTGGTAGAAGATGAACCACTCAGCATTTGCCGACCCTGGGAAACCACGAAAAACTCATGGGTCAGAGCGGGTGGTCGTCGGGATCGAACCTGGGACCTCCCAAATGCAAGTCGTACACGTTAATGCAGCCCCACCTCTCGCTCGGTATTATATGGGGTGAATCACCTAAAACTTGCACCGTAAATATTTCGGAAATGGAAATTGCTATTGATGTGCAGATTTCACAACATTGCTTGGTACTCAGGCGCTAGTACATTTAGCCTATAAACAGATTTTAATAATACTGAGAAAGTGTATTTTTGGAGGAAACATACAACTTTTAAATAGAACAATGCCTGGTTACATCAGCAGAGTAAATTTAGGGTAAATTAGAATGTCAATTGTCTGTGTTGCAGGATTCTAGTGCAAGTGGTTTACGAGAAATCGTATTTTGAAATGTTTGGGAGTTCCTTAAAAACATTGGGTGGCATATTCCAAAATTGCTAATCTAAATTAGCAAGCTTATTATTTAACTGACTTACGCTTTCGCGTTATACCGTTCTTTAAAAGTACTACTTCTTAATTCGGTGATCCTCGTGTGATCATCATAGGTAAGGTTCTGTAAATTTCTTCTCTGACGAAGCATGCTTCCATTTATAGTTATGTTCTATTGTAAAATAACAGATATTGAAGAGTAGAGAAACCCGCTTTTACACGCGAGATTCCCTTGTATGACGCCTAAATTGCTGTGTGGTCTACGGTAAATGCATTCAGAATAATAGCGCCTACAATTTCTGAACAAACAATAAATGCACAGAGGTACAGGAATGACCTTTTTGAACAGGTGACCCGCATTAAAGGTCAGTCTTGGTGTATACAGCTTATTACATTTAATTCAGATTTTTACTTTTTCTACTACGTATAGTAAGTAGGGGAATTTTTGTATTCCACCCAAAAATTCAATATCGAGATTTTACCGGAAATACATGTTTTGACACCCCCTGAATCCAAAAACAGCATTTTTGGAAGTATGTCCGTGTGTGTGTCTGTGTGTGTCTGTGAACAGCATAACTCAGAAACGAACAGTCTGATAAACACCAAACTTGGTATTTAAGTTCAGTATCTTCCAGAGATGCGACACGAAGGTTTCCAAGAAAATCCCCCCACCCCAGATTACTCTTTACATAGAAACAGTTTTTGAAAACTATAATTTTCTCAATAATGGCTCTAACGATTTTGATTGAAATATCATATGTTTAAGATATTTTCATGAAAAATGAAATTATATCTCGAATTTTCTAGGAATGTCTCCAAAAGTATTCTTCGTTGTGAACGACTTTTGCATAACTGGTAAAACATAAGAGATAGACAAACTTTTACTACACAAAAAATGTAGATCGCGTTACAATACAGAATTTATGTCATATACATTTTTTTTTGTTGAGTGAACCATTTTCGAGAAATTGCTTGTTATTCCCTTAAATTTTCCAATACTTACACTTTTTCTAAAATTCGTTATTCATTTTTTTGTTCTGGTAATGCACAGAGAATGGAATACTCCACATAGCGACCAACTCTTAAAATATTTGACTATGGCTTAAAGTCTACCATATTCCCCTTGCATCTACAAGAAAATTGGCAATAACATTAACATCTCGATATCTCGATTAACATGAAGCATATGGAGAATAAGCGTTTGTAAAAATAGTTTCTACAAGAGTAGGGAAAGTCGTGTGAGTGTAACACATCAGAATGTTTTTTTAAAATTCGATAAAAGGATTATGACCCTCAAGATCCTCCGATTTAAATGCATATAGTTTTCATTTAGGGTGAACTTGGAAAAATAAAGTGTACGCAAAAAATTGGAAGAAGTAAAACAAAGCAACACGCGAGAAATTCTCTCAATTTCGGATATTGAACTTCTGAATGTGAATGGAAATTTCCTGAGAAGATGACAGAAATGTGTGCATACAGAGGGATAACATTTCCAATATCTCTTACGGCTATGGTTTGTAATTATTATCATTTTAGTTGTAACAATGAGAGTGTGAGGCGGTTACGCCGATATTGTAACTGTTTCGGCGGCAGTCCAAGCTACAGCCCCCGACGCGCGAGCAGCCGTGCGGTGGCCGCAATTTGAAGGAAAAGCACCTTTATACATCCAATTACGAGTGGATAAACACTTCGTCTACAAACTATGGGTAAGTGTACTATAGAGTAAGTGTAAAGAAAACAAAAATCGGATTGTATCTCTTGGTATAGTAGATTATGATAAAAGGGAAAGAATAAAATCATTTTTAACATGTGTGGCGTATAGTATTTTTTAGAGAACACTCGAATTTGCAAAATATCAATAATATTATATTGATTCCTGAAAATAACAGCGATTACGTTTAGAACGCGTTGTTGAAACAAGAGAAATTACGTTAAATATCTGATGTGTTACACTCACATGACTTTCTCTACTCTTGTACAATCTAATTTTACAAACGCCTATTCTCCATATGCTTCATGTAAATCGAGATATCGAGATGTTAATCTTATTGGTAATTTTCTTGTAGATGCAAGGAAAATATGGTAGCTTTTAAGCGATAGTCAAATATTTTAACGCTGGTTGCTATGTGACGCATTCCATTCTCTTTGCATGTCCAGGACATAAAAAAAATGAATAACGCATTTGAGAAAAAGTATAAGTATTGGAAAATTTAAGGAAATAACAAGCAATATCTCGAAAACGGTTCACTCAACAAAAGAAATGTATATGACATAAGTTGTGTATTTTAACGCGATCTACATTTTTTGTGCAGTAAAATTTTGTCTATCTCTTATGGTTTACCAGTTATGCAAAAGTCGTTCACAATGAAGAATACTTTTGGAGACATTCCCAGAAAATTCGAGATATACATTTCATTTCTCATGACATTATCCTATACATATGATATTTTCATCAAAATCGTTAGAGCCATTTTTGAGAAAATTAAAATTTTCAAAAAATCTTCCATGTAAAGGGTAGTCCGGGGTGGGGGGATTTTCTTGAAAACCTTTGTGTCGCATCTCTGGAAGATACTGAACCTAAATACCAAGTTTGGTGCTTATCCGATAGTTCGTTTTTGAGTTATGCTGTTCACACACACACACACACAGACACACACACACACAGACATACACACGGACATGTTTCCAAAAATGCTTTTTTTGGATTAAGGAGGTCTCAAAACATGTATTTCCGGTGAAATCTCGGTATCGAATTTTTGGGTGGAATGCAATACTTCCCCTACTTACTATACGTAGTAGAGAAAGTAAAAAGGGATTTGTCAGATGTTTTGTTGATTTGCTGGAGGTCATTTTCAGTGACATTATTGTCAACATGCTTTGCCTTAAATTAGGCAAGGAAGTGACTAAATGCTACATTATATTGCTTTCTGGATTTTTTGGATAAGTACTTCTAGTGTTATTCTCTATGCTGCTTCTGTAGTTTCACCTGTCTCTTCCATTTCAGTTATTTTGTGAAATCATAATTTTGCCATTTAAGCTTTATGTAAGTTATAGTAGATAAAATAATAAAATTTTAGATGAAAAAAACCTATCAATATAACTTGTATGTCAACTCTACAACGAATTACGATAAATTGTAGAGTATGACAATTTGTATTGTGAACAGATAATGCGAGCGCCATGAGAAATTAATCATGTAAAAAGAAAACCTGTGCAAATACAAATGGTAATTGCCACGTGATTGGAACTTAAATGAAGATTATCAGACTAATGTTTTTATGTTACGTGAGGGAAGGTGATAGGTATAATATTTATGACAACTTTTGGTATTTACAAAATGTTGGTAGACATGTTATTTCAGAAGTTAAGCGTATTTGTGCTTATTTGGTACTTCCTTGCTTAGGTGAGTAAACCGGTTATCAAAAGAAAGGGTATAGTTCTAATCGCATTGCAATCATAAGAAAGAGGCACACGTATGTGCACCGTTAAACATTTTACTGTTTTACACTATCTTCAGCACGTACCTAGTAGGTACAGAAATTATTCATTCCACCCAAAAATTTTGATGTAGATATTTCACCATAAATACACATTTTAGGGTTCCCTGAATTCGAAAAAAAAACATTTTTAGAAAAAGTATGTATGAAGCGTTATCCAAAAACAAAATGTGCGATAAATACAAAACTTGATATTTTGGTTCAGAACCTTCCAAGCATGCAACACGAAGGATTTTCAAGAACACCCCTACATCTCAAACTACCCTTCACATGGCAGATTTGTCGAAATTTTCGACTTTATCAAATATTGTTCTAACGCTTTTTATTAAAGTGCCATATATCTAAGTCATTTTATTTTGAATTTGACTTTGAATTTTCTGTAAGTGTCAAATAGGATTTATTCTGCGGTTAACCATTGACTAGACATAGTTTGTTGTTCATTTCAATTTTTAGACACACCATATTCTTCTCAGCTGCAAATCGCTATTAGAATTATTTTCTTCATGGACATGCAGTGAGCGTAGAATTACTAAGAAATCACATAGCGATCCGTTTTTACTTTCTTTACCACCTACAAAGCACGTAGAGAAAGATTTCAAGGCCCCTGATATCCATAAAAGCATTTAGAAAAATGTCCTTGTGTGTGTGTGTTTCTCTGTCTGTGTGTATCTTCAAACAGCATAACGG
This sequence comes from Deroplatys truncata, assembly GCA_030765065.1. NCBI lineage: Eukaryota > Metazoa > Arthropoda > Insecta > Mantodea > Mantidae > Deroplatys > Deroplatys truncata. Next base: position 167,182,080 of record CM060980.1, read on the forward strand.
ATGAATGCCGAATTTGGTATTCAGGTTCAGTACTTTCCAAAGACGCGACATGAAGATTTTCAAAAGCATCCCCCAAAATTCCCTTTATATGGAACATTTTTTATTTTCTAAAGAATAGATCTAGCGATTTGATTAAACCCTCATATATTAACGATATTCACATGACAAATAAAGTGTATACTTGAATTTTATAGGAATAGCCTGTAAAGCCCTCTTCATTCGGAAGGAATTCTCTATAATCTTGTTTAACCGATAAAGGCTAAACAATAGCCGGAAACGTACTTTACAAAAAATGTAAATGTCTTTAAAACAAACGATTTTTTTCAAATTATTTTTTGTTGCATAAGACATTCTGAGATACCCGTTATTAAATTTTCGAATCGTTCATTACTTGGTAATTATTTTAAAAACCTGACACAACATTCAGTTTTTTCTCGTGATTGCATGGAAACAGTGCGGAATTTTAAGGCCAGCGTATAACGTCCACTTCTTAAACATTTGACTATCGCTGTTCCCTTTTATCTATAACGAAATGTGTAATGTGCTTATTTTTGCAAAAGTTTTATTTGTAGTAAAGTAAAGTAAATAGAAAAATAAGCTTTAGCAAAAATAGTTTGTATACCCACTAACGATAGAGGGTAAAGAAGACATCAGAAATTTTAAACATCTGACTATGGCTTTAACGTAGTGTAGCCTTATTCCTATAACGAGGTGTGTAAATATGTATTGTAAGTTTATCTCCATTTAACAAAAAGTACTTACATGAATATCCAAACGGGATGACACAGCCGCGACGTCTTTCGGGAGGTCCCCGTTTCGATCCCCGATAACACCCCACTGTGGTCCATGGGATTTTTGCATTTCCCCGAGTCGCAAGGTGAATGCTGGGGTGATTCATCTTCCACCAAGCCTCTCCTCCCTCTCATTTCTTGTGCCCATCATCTTTCTTGCCATCTGTTTCAGGATTATAGACGGAGTTGCAGTTGGGCGATGGTGTACGTTCCTTAGAGACTTCTTCCCTGGCCATTGCTGGGACTGCTCAGTTAGGTCTCTCTTCCGAGTGAGCTAGGGGGAATGCTGGGAGTTCGGTGGCTTGTGGGCAAGACCGGGCGGCGCCGGATGCATTTAATATGGAAATCTGGTCACCCTTCGGGCCTCTCGCCTCCCCTCCCTCCCGAGGGTCAAAGGTTGGTATAAGGGACCAACTGGCCTGCTGGGTGCTCTGCCCCAGTTTCGGGATTCCCCTCCGTTCGTTCGCACCTTTAGTTTTACTTTTTAAGGCCAGTTCACAACAACCGAGAACTTAACCAGAACGACACGACAAAGTTTAAATACATGTATTCAAATGGGAGCGTTTACAATCGATTGGAAGCTTTTGCAGGCCGCGAGAACGGAAATAAGACTTGCTCAAGTCGTTCTCATTCCCGGGCACGGCGTATTAGATTGTATTGTGCATTTGATACTCCTGACTGTAGAGGTTATTATAGGCGGCCGTGCAATAAACAGCTGCTAGTGCTCTCTATGGTCGCAAGCTGAAAATTTGAATTTGGAAGAAAATAGTAGCGTATGTACTTCGTAAACGCAGAACCTGATACCTGCAGATCCATTGAGTATTGATTCTTCTAGTGAAAGGGTGATCTGTAGTTTGCTTAAATGCCACTTAAAACTGGATATTGCTTCAAAAACAATGGTAAAACCTACAAAGAACAGCAAACAGCGGTAAATATTAACAAAGGGGAATAAACAACGCTAAAATTAAATAATGTGCCATTAAATAATGGAATAGAAGTTTAGTACGACTAGAGGAATAGGAAATGTAATGGATATACTTTAAATTATGTTTACTCTGTCGTTATTTTGACGTTGACTAACCCGCATTATGTTGGCTGAATTGGAAGTAAATGAAAAAATCGGATGTATTGCACTCACATGACTTTCTCTACTCTTGTACAAATTATTTCTACAAACACTTATTCTCCATCTACTTCATTCTAATCGAGATAAACATTTGTAGAAACTATCTTATTGCTAATTTTCTTGTAGGTGTAAGGGGAATATGGTAGGCTTTAAGCGATAGTCAAATTTTTTAAGAACTGGTTGCTATGTGGAGCATTCCATTCTATTTGCATGTCCAGGACTTAAACAAACGAATAACGAATTTTCATTTGAAAAAAAGGTAGAAGTATCGAAAATTTCAAAAAAAATAACAATGAATATCTCGGAAATGGTTGACTCGAAAAAAAAAGCTGTGTGTTTTAACGAGATCTGCATTTTTTTGTGTAATAAAACTATATATTTCATTTGCCATAAAATACCTTAAACATATGATATTTCAATCAAAATCGTTAGAGCCAGTTTTGAGAAAATATAAATTTTGGACAAATGTTCGATGTAAAGGGTAGTCAGAGATGGGGGAATTTTCTTGAAAATATTCGTGTAGAAGCTTTTAAAGATACTGAACCTTAATAATAAGTTTGGAATTTATTCGACTTTTCGTTTTTGAGTTATGCTGTTTACAGGCACAGACACACACAGACCTTTTTTTGGATTAAGGGGGCCTCTAAACATGTATTTTCGGTAAAATCTCGGTGTCGAAGTTTTGGTTGGAATGCAATACTTCCCCTACTTACTATACGTAGTAGAGAAAATAAAAGTATCATTGGTCAGACAAAAGCAAACAAAATCCCAATGCGCAAAATTTACTTTCCACTTTGTGATAGATATGATTATCTATACGTTTTCGTTACCGGGCTGTATTGAATCAAAATCTTTTATCTTACATTGCTTCCTGTTCTTGTTTCGTGTTGGTTACCGTTTTCGGGCTCTTGGGAACCAGCCTTTAGATAGAAATATAAACATTTGTAAGAATAGTTTACAGAAGAGCGAGAAGAGAAAGTCGTGTGAATGTTGAGGCAGTTTTTTTTAGCACTTAAATGATTTCAGTCAAATTATGCAATACAAATATAATAACAGCCCGCCTTAAAGCAATATGTGTATGTAACAATATATAAAAAGTGTATATTTCAGTCATTGTATACGTATATATTATTGAATACATGTTGAATAATGTTATGTGAATATATTACGTAATTTAATAATGTAGGAGCTGTGAGAATAATAGGTTAAAAGTTGCTAACAATGAGGTAACCTTGAGGCAATAATGAGTAAGAAAGTGTAATAATGCTACTAGTCATTCTTGCAGCAACAATAATGTTATGTTTTGATAGTTTATAAAGTAGCTAATCAACAACCCGAAAAAAACTTAAGTTAAATAAAAGTGTTCTATTGGATTAGGAATAACCAATCAGAGACTTGAAATTTACAACTTTAGGCGGCAGAAATCAAGTCAGTTGCTTGTAGACAACGCTCATAACTGGACGCGTTGGTTGCAGACAGTGTTCCTAACCGGACGCGAGATGCGTTCTCGAGAAATGTAATACGTATTCGTGTGAGACGAAAATTACATGTTAAGTGCAAGCAATTAATAACAGAATCTCATAGCTCTCTATATCAGTGAAGTGTTATTTAAATTGTGTCAAGAATTAATAAAAAGGAGTGAAGTAAAAATTATAATCCGTGTAAGCCTACATTCTTCAGCAGCACTACGCCCTGCTAAGACATCCATGTCTCTAACAAAAATACTGACGCAGCCGAGGCAAACATAAATATATAATATTTAAAGAAACAGTCAAATTAGAAAGTTAATATTTTTAATTTTTTGGACGAAGGCTACCGGGTACCATACGTGCGGTTGCAACTACTTCAAGATCGGTTCCCCAACAGTTGAACTACAATACAACTCCTACTTCAAAATCGGCTTTCCATACGTGAAGCAACAAACTCCTTTCTCAAATTAGCTCCCAAAGCGTGGGACAAATAACGTAAAAAATAACAATTCAACAAACCTTCTACTTCATGTTATAAGGGTGGATGTATAGATTAGATATGAAAGAGGGCGCTTATTTCCGTATGAATCACTTGTCATAAATCCGTTTTCACACTTTCTCTTTAAACCTATGCCCTAAAGCCATACACGAATCACGAGAGCTGCCCTCATCTTCGTGGCAACAAATTCTGGTTGCAAAAAGTGTTCTCCATGTTTTTAATTACTCGGTCTGCGATATACTTCCAGATTCAGCGTCATTATATGAAAATGCTGTGTAATTTGGAGGGCCGTGTGTTTCATTCCCGAGGCAATAGAATCTCAAGGCCCCCCTGTCCTTTATTCACGTCACGGCCGACTTGGGTCAGTCGCAGACATAGCCCGCGAAGATAGGAGATAAAGGACCACTTTTTTTTCAGCGTTGGCTCTGCGCCTGCGCATTTGAATCCCGTGCGGTAAAGACGAGCGGCATTTCGCCGAGCAAGTCCAGTCAGTCGACCGGTAGAGTTTCACGCGGGTGGCTGCTCTGAATTGTTCTCTCCTCGGCTCGTCGTCTTGTTTCGTCGATCGTCTTTCAGTATGTTGTTAAATCTCACATTAGTGTCTGACTGTGTCTGTAGCAGCTAGATCCCCTCTCCTCTTATGTCTGTACTTGGTGTAAATATAGCGCACTTGTAGTTCACACACATATTTTAGTTTTAGAAATATAACTTTTTATCCACTCTTGAGATTTTGGACGATTTCGATTATGTTTAAAATGAAAGCTTAGGAGATTTATTTCAAACATACTACTCTACAGGCCAAATTATCTCCAATTCAATATCTGTAAAGCTATATACATAGATGTATTTTCGTCTGCATAGGAACTTACATTGATGCCTTATTCATCAATCATAACCGAAATTAATCAATAGTTTTAAAGCCGGGTCATAATTGATAATTTTATTCATATAATCTTTGCCATTATTCGACTAGAGATCTAGAAAGCTTATTTTCATGCATTTCCCTGTTCACTATTGGCGGTTGAGATAAACTGTGAAAATGACAATATCTGGTGACCTGCTAATTCAAAATATAAAAGGAGTACAAAATCTAACGTCGCGTAATACGAAAATAATAAATAAGTTTGTATGGAATTAATTCCTTCTTAGAACAGAAACAAACAACAATACATTCTATACTTCAGCTTTGATTCGATGATCTCGCTGCCTCTCAAAAGCGGTTTTCGTTACAGCACGTATGATTCAGTTGTATTTTATTTAATTCGGATCCGAGCTTCTCTTAGCTGGAATAAAAGCTAACAAAATTAGTGTATTTTTCCAGAAAGAGGTAAGCCACTCCACTGATTATACTACAAAGACAAAATACCGCATCGTTTTCGTGTTGTAATTATTCGAATCCCATCTTTGTTTATAAGTTTTCTTGCATAATTTAGTGCAGCTTTGAAAATCATGCTTTTTGTCATTAGATAAATAACAATAAGTACTCGTTAACCTGAGTTAAAATTTGCAAAAAAATCTGTGTTACATTCCCATGACTTTCTATACCATCTGTCGCTTGTTAGTCAGCATACAAATTATTCTTACGAAAGTAAGAATATTACTGATCTATCTACTTAATTTTAACGAAATAAACGTTTCCGGTAATAGCTGCATTAACATTTCGTTATACTTATAAAAGAAATAGAAATATTTAAATGTTATGCTAGTCGTAAAGTTCCACCCTCTCTCTCTCTCGAGAAACAGCTGAAAATCGACAAAACTAAAAGAATGATAGGAGTATTGAGCAATTGTAATTATTAATAATGGATATCTCGAAAATACTTGATGCCACAAGAAGTTATCCGAAAGAAATTGTGTTTTAAGGTAATCCACATTTTTTGTGCAGTTCGTTTTCGTCTATCGCTTATTGTTTATCAATTATGTCAGGTTAAATACATTTTCTTCTGAATGAAGAGAAATTCATGAGCTACTTTCAGAAATTTCAAGATATACGTTTTACTTGTCATGTAAATATCTTTAATGTATAATGTTTAATTAAAATAGTAACTTTTCCGTGAAATTGCGATATCGCATTTCTGGATGGAATACAATACCTTCTCTATCTACTATGTACCTAGTGTTATTACAGAAGATACTATAAAATTACAAGTTAAATTTGAGACACCAACATAAATGGAATATTCATAAGCTACAGGAAAAGTATTATACTTATATTGATGTCTCAATATGTGTTGTGTAGTTGATTATTCATGTTTACTATTTTACATATATTACAAAAATGTTACAAATTGGCAAAAATAAACAATAATTAACTATTTAGTACCTTAAAGTTTACATCTCTTAGAATAATCTATTACATAAGTTATTCGGGAATATATTTCTTATGCAAAATTACACACAATAGCTCAGTTGTCAATATAAACTTATGTTTAATTTGAAACTTACAGTAATGGTTAACTGAGTACTAATACCTGTTTTTAAATTCCTTCATTTGTGTAGTTCCCTTTAACTTCTATGGTTATATCGCTGACTTTAACCTGAAACAACTGACAATTCTATAACTCGTTGAAATGTAAGAGTTTAGTAATTTTTACTTTCTCAGGTACATAGTTGTTGAAGTATTGTATTCTACCAAAAACTTCGATACCGAGACTTTACAGCAAATATACGTTTTGAGGACCCCTGAATCCAAAAATAAGCATTTAAACGTTCTCTACTACATATAAAAGCAGGGGAAGTAATGCATTCTACCCAAAAAGTCTATATCGAGAATCAACGTAAGTACTTGTTTTGAGGCCCACTGAATCAAAAAAAAAAAAAAAATAGAAAAAGCTCCGTGTCTGTCTGTGTGCAGTTGAACAGTATAATTTAAAAACTAAAAGTAGGATAAATACTAAATTTGGTATTTAGGATCAGTATCTTTCAAAGATGCGGTACAAAGATTGTGAAGAAAATCTCTCCATCTCAAACTTCCCTTTACATGCAAAATATTTCGAAAATCTTTCGAAAATTTTTGTTTTCCAAAAAATGGCTCTAACGATTTGATTAAAATATGATAAATTTAAGATATTTTACTGGCAAATGAAACGAATATCTTGAATTTTGTGGAAATGTCCCCTAAAGTCCTCTTCAATCTGAATGGCTTTTGAATAACTGGTAAACCATAAGAGATAGACAATACTACACAAAAAATGTAAATCTCGTTAAAATACAAAATTTATGTCATATGCATTTTTTTGTTGAGTGAATAATTTCAGAGATATACCTTGTCATTGGTTTGAATTCTATAATTTTTCTTAAATGGGAAATCGTTATTCGCTTTTCTTTTATGTCTTGGACATGGAAAGAGGATCGATTGCTCCACATAGCAATTGACTATCGCTTAAAGCCTACCATACTCCCCTTGCATCTTCAAGAAAATTGACAGTAAGGTAGTTTCTGCAAATGTTTATCTCGATTTACATGAAGTAGATGGAGAATAAGCGTTTGTAAAAATAGTTTGTACAAGTTTAGAGAAAGTCATGTGAGTGTAACACATGGTATTTTGTTTGTATGACTATTCTATCTTCAAAACGAAAAGTCAGTTATACAAAACCCAGTATTTAAAAGCTTTGCTTCTTTCGAGGATTCGACTGAATGCCAACCGAAATTGACCTTTAGAAGGAAAATTATTCATTTGTTTTATTTTTTCTAATATGGCTCAGATTTTAATGTTGTTTAAAACGTGATATGTGAAACATTTTTGTGATAAGTTAAATGTTTATTTTTGAGTTTTCTGGGAATAGCCTCTTTAAGTTCTCTTTATTCTGAATGCCCTTTGTAAAACTTGTTAACCGTAAGAGATAGACAGCATCTTCTGCATAAAAAGTGTATATCTCGTTAAAACATATAATTTATATCAAAAGCTTTTGTGGAGTTAACCATTTCCGAGACTTCCTTTGTTACAGGTTTGACTTTCCAAATACTTGCACTTTGCTCAAGAGAAAATTTCTATACGTGTTTTACTTTCTATATCACGTACATAGTATGTAGGAAAGATATTACATTCCACCCAAGAATTCGATGCCGAGTTTTCACCGGAAATACAAGTTTTGAGGCGCCCTCAAAAGGTCCGTGTTTGTGTCAGTGTGTCTGTGAACAGCATAACTCAAAAACGAAAAGTTGGATAAATACCAAACTTGGTATTTAGGTTCAATATCTTCCAAGGATGCGACAAAAATATTTTTAACAAAATCACGTTAGACACCCTTTACATGGAACATTTTTTTTGAAACCTTTGATTTTCTAAAAAATGGCTTAAACGATTTGGATTAAAATACCATATACGAAATATATTTACATGCAAATAAAATGTATACATTCAATTCCTCTTCTTTCGGAAGGAATTTTATGTAATCTGGCTTAACTGATTAACTAATTAACAAACAAATTATTTAAAATAAGTTTTTTGTAACATAAACCGTTTCGGGATTATCCGTTATAAAAGGTTCGAATTGTTCATTTCTTGGTCATTTTTAATGTCCCTTCAACATTCAGCTGTTTCTCACAATTGCATGGAAACAGCATGCAGTTTTAAGGCCAGCATTTAGCGCTCTGTTCTTAAACATAAGACTGTCGCTGTTCGCTTTGTATCTATAACGAAAGGTGTAATGTAACTATTTCTGGAAATGTTTATTTGGATTAAAATGCAGTAAATTGAAAAATAAGCTTGAAATAGAATAATTTGTATACTCACAAATAAAAATAGAGGGTAGAGAAAGTCATGTGAATGTATCACATCGGAATTTCTCTTGGCCATTGGAAACAGAAGCGATCGGCTCAGATTTTACTGTCGCTTAAAGCCTATTGTACCAACAAGGACATATGCGTTAAGACAATTTCGACCAACATGAAGTAGATAAAAGAATGAGCTTCTGTAAGATTAGAGTGTTGAAAAATGGTTAGAGAAAGTCGTGTGAGTGCAACACACTCTATTTTTTTTCTATAAGGCACACACGTATTTACTGGTAGTATAGGAAATATCTTTAATTAAGTAACAATTCTCTCGCCCCAGCCGGACATTAAACCCTGGGTCTTAGAATCTCGAATGCAGACTACTGGAACTCAAAATCAAACAAGTAATATATTAATATATTTATAAAGTTTTATAACAGTTGCAAATGGTTACACACAAAAAAGGAAATTTTATTAGGTAAATATTGGAAGATATGTATCCAATACCTACAAAACGGATTTATGATACCTTTGTGGCTTTTATAACGAATAAATAATTTGATTTTACAAATTACCAGGTATAGGCCAGAAACAGTGTAACCAAATTATTCTTCTTGCTAATTTAAATGTATCAAGTAGTTTAATAATAGGTTTTGTTTGGGTTTGAATACATAATGCTTTCGACCAGAAAAGTATAAGAAAAAATCTTATGTGTTACATTGACATAATTTTCTCTGCCCTCTAACGCTTATTAGTAGGTATACAAAATATTCTTAAGAAAATTTATATTCCTGTCACCAATAGTAACTAGGGATGATAGTTTTAAGAAAATTTTGTTGAGGCTAACGAATGCTTCTTTTCATGATAATTATTTCGAGACCGAAAGTCAAATAACTATGTGCACGAGTTTGAAACCGAAATTAAATTGTCATGTAAAACTAGTAGCACGAGTGCTACTCAGCTAGGTAATCACACCAAAAACTTATGAACTTACCTAGTTTAGCGCCAACCATGTTTGTTAGCCCTGTAGAATGGAAGCAATTTCTCTCCGTACAGAATTCTGAAAATTGGTTCCACACCATACCACTTATAATAAGGTTACTACTCATTATAGTGCATATTTCTATCACTTGTGAGTAAGTTATGCGGGAGTCAAGAACGAAAAACCCTTAGTATGATTAGAGAGTGTGCGGAACACGCTTACGCCTATCCGTGGCCTCACCATAAAATGTCTTATCTGTATTTATCATTGAGTATCTGGTTTTAAAATAATTGAACTTTTATATAAGGCTACCAAATTTACAAAAATAATAAATTTAATAGAAAGTAGTTAAAGAGAGATATGGCAATTTTTAATAAGACAAAGTTTGAAAACAAAACTACTGGTAAGTTGGAACAACATTTATGCTTTTATTCTTGATGAATTATGTTAAGTAGTTAAGCTTTACTCAGCAGTGTACCATATTAAAAGTATATGAAGCTATACAAACATTACTTTAACTGTTACAAAAAGTAATTCCTTACACTTATGCTACCTATACTTGATGCCAATGTATTTGTATAATCTTATTTTATTATTTCCAGTTCCACTTGTAGCCAGTATTTTATAAGCTTTCAAAATAATTAGATGTCAGTTATCATTCTACAAGGTTGAAAGTATTACTAAAGAACTGCATTCAGAGTGTTAATATTTTAAAAACTTCTAAAGCCCCAGTATTCTGTAGTAGTAGTATTCTGAAATGATTTTGAATTTTACTGATGGATCTGTGAGCTGTGAATTTTCCAGAAATGTATCTTAACAAAATTAAAAATTCGAGGGGATGTGATTAGACTGTTTTAGGATAGAAACAGAATATGTAAAGTTAGAAGAAATAAATCATTGAGAAATAATAATGCTGCGAAATTAAATAATTATAAGCTGTAAGGAGAATTTAAGGAAAACTCGAGCATCTTTTGGAATTAGCTATAAACTTCAACTCTCTTTACATTTTCTCCATGTACATAGTAAGTAGAGAAGGTATTGCATTCCACCCATAAATTCGATACGAGGTTTTATCGGAAATAAATGTTTTAAAGCCACCTAAAAAAAACTTTTTAGAGAAAAGTCCGTGTGTTTGTGTGTGTATAACAGTACAGTACAGTATAACTCAAAAACGAAATGCCGGATAAATATTAAACTTGGTATATACGTTCAGTACGTTCAAGAAAATCCCCCATCCCGAACTACTCTTTCTTAAAAATACTTGTGTCGCATCTTTAGAAGGTACTGAACCAAAATACCAAGTTTGGTATTTATCAAACTTTTTGTTTTTGTGTTATGCTGTTCACAGACACACAGAACATTTTATGCAAATTTTTATCTCGATTAACATGTAGATGGAGAATAAGTGTTTGTAAAAATATTCTGTACAGGAGTAGAGAAAGTCATGTGAATGCAGGTTGTTACTGACTGTACCCTTCACTTAAGGCATGCTGAATGTATGCTGAGAATGAAATTACAATGACTGTTTATCAAAGGCTTAGAAAGGAAAAAGGATAGGAACGTATGGCGAAAAGCCCCTCCGGCCTGCCTGCTTTGGTTCGTATTTTCTCGCACAGGACTGATGGTAAATTTTACCTGCTATATGAAAATGGAAGTATGTTTAAAACATCCTGAAACCATTAAAAAAAAATTTGCTCAAGAATTTCAAAGAAAATATAAGCATTTTTAAAATATCGTTAAAATATTCAATATAAATACAGTTTATCCTGATAACTATAAAACAATTTTATAAAAAATACCAACATATGACATTATATTGAGATGTCATAAATATGCCATATAATATTATGTCTTGAGAAATCGGGGGAAGCTTCCTACTTCTACCATAGTACTACCATCTAGTGGAATTAACGCAAAATTGCAATAATAGTACGGAAACACGGCGCGGTAGAAGTTTTGTGCACGTCTTCAAGTGTGCACGATCCGTGTGTGTTTGGCCCATAAGATAATTATGTCATAACAGTTGCGCATATGCAAAGGCTCTTTAAAATGTGAACAAGTTAAGGTGTAGTACCGACCCCATTGCCACATTTCGTCGAGTGTGAGGCATGGCAGATTTAAACACCGCCACTTGCTGTGCATTAAAATGGTTGGTCATTCTATCCTTTGGTAATTTATACAACAATATTACACGCAAGGTTTATTGTTTGCATTGGTGTTGAAGACTTCAGCATAAAAGTCATCTTTACTCTCTGTTTAAGCAGCATGTCTCTTTAAAGTATCGCTGTTTCATTAGATATTAACCTCATAAAGATATAAATTAGAAACAGTAAAGTAAAAAATATTACATATTACATTGATGTTATTTGTTCTTTTGAGTTTCATAATCTAATTTAAAAAGGAGCTACTAGAGCTGAAAATAGTTTTTCCTGAGTATTATATTTATTTGCTTGTAGGTATTTTAATGTCACTGAATGAAATTATTCTAGATGCTTATCTTCAAACTGCTTAGAATTTAAAGCATCAGTAGCTTTATAATTATTTTATAGATAGTGTCTCATAAGCAGGCCTCGGTTTTGGGTCACGGAATTAGCAGACTGCAGTTGGGAACGCACGGGGTTGAGTTAATGTCCTGCCCGGGGGTTGGGATAGCACTTCCAACCTACAGGTAGTTGCGTAGCGAAGGTCACTGTGGACATTCATATTGCTACTTGTCCTTGGTTGATGCAGTCTCCTTACGTACTCGAGATCCAGTGAGTAAAGAACTATACCTTCATAGTATTTACACATTCAGGATATCTGTGTTAGTGTTAATTGCTCTTATACTCCACAGTACTTTGAAACTTGTCGAAGAATACGAGTACCAAGCATTCCCTTCAGGATGCACTCACAGAGAAGTTTGGAAAGGAGCATTTCCTCGTCAAAAGAAACAACACTGCATATTGCAAACGCTGCAAAAAATACATCAGGACAGACAGATATCGATTCTTTCAAAAACACTGCAATAGCAAAATACATACGAAAACTCTGATGTGTTACACTCTCATGACTTTCTCTACTCTTGTACAAACTATTTTTACAAACTCTTATTCTTCATATGTTTCATGTTAATCGAAATGTTAATCTTATTGCTAATTTTCTTGTAGATGCAAAGGGAATTGGTAGGCTTTAAGCTATAGTCAAATATTTTAAGAGCTGGTTGCTATGTGGAGTATTCCATTCTGTTTGCATTACCAGGACAAAAAAAAATCTGATGTGTTACCCTCACATGACTTTCTCTGCTCTTGTAAAAACTAACACTTATTCTCCATCTATTTCATATTAATCGAGATAAACATTTGAGGAAACTATCTTTTGACATGCAAAGTGAATTACATTTTACACATAGCGACCAGATCTAAAAATATTTGGCTATCGCTTAAGGCATACTATGTTCCCTTTTTTTGTAATTCCAAGGGCAATATAAAAATACAGTAGCCTTTAAGCATATACATATCTCTTAATAGCTGGTTGCTAGGGGCAGCTTGATTTTCTTTGCCACAGATTAATACTCTTTGCATATCCAAGACAAAAAAAAATGAATAACGGATTTACATTTGAGAAAAAGTATAAATATTGGAAGATTTAAGGGAGTAACAAGCAATATCTCGAAAATGGTTCACTCAACTAAAATGAATATGACATAAATTGTGTACTTTAAAGTGATCTACATTTTCTCTGTAGTAACATTTTGTCTATCTCTTATGGTTTACCAGTTATGCAAACGTCATTCACAATAAAGAATACTTTTGGAGACATTCCCAGAAAATTTGAGATATACATTTCATTTGTCATCAAAATATCTTGAACATATGATATTTTAATCAAACTCTTAGAGATATTTTTGAGGAAACTAAAATTTTCGAAAAATGTTCCATGTAAAGGGTAATCTGGGGTAGGGGAATTTTGTTGAAAACCTTCGTGCCGCATCTCTGGAAGATACTGAACCTAAATACCAAGTTTGGTGTTTATCCGACTGTTCGTTTCTGAGTTATGCTGTTCACAGACAGACACATACATACACACACACACACACGCACGGACATGTTTCCAAAAATGCTTTTTTGGATTCAGGGGATCTCAAAACATATAGTTCCGGTGAAATCTCGGTATCGAGTTTTTGGGTGGAATACAATACTTCCCCTACTTACTATACGTAGTAGAGAAAGTAAAACTGAATAACGAATTCCCATTTGAGAAAATAAGTATTGAAACATTTAAGGGAATAACAAGGAATAACTCGAAAATGGTTTACTCGACCAAAAAATGTAAATTACATAAATTGTGTATTTTACCGCGATCTACATTTTTTGTAGTAAAATTTTGTCTATCTCTTATAGTTTACCAGTTATGCAAAAGTCTTCACAATGATGAATACTTTTGGAGACATTCCTAGAAAATTCAGGATATACATTTCATTTGTCATGAAAATATCTTAAACATATGATATTTTAATCAAAATCGTTTGAGCCATTTTTGAGAAAATTAAAATTTTCTAAAAATGTTTCATGTAAAGGTTAATCTGTGGTGGGGGATTTTCTTGAAAACCTTCGTGTCGCATCTCTGGAAGATACTGAACCTGAGTACTAAGTTTGCTGTTTATCCGACTGTTCGTTTCTGAGTTATGCTTTTCACAGCACACAGATACACACATGGGCATGTTTCCAAAAATGCTTTTTTTGAATTCAGGGGCCTCAAAACATATATTTCCGGTGAATTCTCGTATCAAATACAATACTTCCCCTACTTACTATACGTAGTAGAGAAAGTAATTTTATGGGTAAAAATTTTCCCCGAGAGTTGACCTCAAGAAAACATCTTGCTATAACGACACGTTGAAACAGATAAGGGAAACGGTGCAAGACCATAAAATTTGTGTTTCACTGGACAAAACAACAGATTGCTGTGGTAGGTTCGTAGCAAATGCTATTGTGGGAGTTTTGCTGCCCGATCGTGCAGGTAAAAAAATGCTAGTGACATATGAGATACTGGTCAAAGTAAACCACAAGAGCATAGATAATGTCTTCGAAAATTCAGTGTGTCTGTTGTATCTTCATGGAATCAAACGACAAAATGTTTTATTGCTTGTAACTGATGAATGGTGAAGGCAGTAAAAGTTCTTCAGGCGCTATATCCTAAATTATTTCATATAACATGCATGGCACACGCCCGTCATAGAGTGGCCAAACACGTACGGGCCAATTTCAAAGATGTCGACTGCTTCATATCCAACGTCAAAAAAATGTTTTTTGAAAGCTGCTTCAAGGATGTAAAGATTTAAAGCGATAGCACCTAATATTACCCCCTATTATTAGGCGTTGGGGCTGTTGGTTGGACGCAGTTCCTTATTATCCCAAAGTCATAGAGGTAATAAATACGTTTGATTCAGAAGAGTGTAGTGCAGTGGCTATTATAAAACCTCTGATTTCAGAACAGTTAATGGAATCGCTCCTGTTCATTAAAAAACGTTTTGAAGATATATCTAGAACCATATCACATCTGCAGGCTTCAGATATTGAAATGCCTAGGGCTCTTCAGTTCGTAATTGCATTGCTTCAAAAATTGAATGAGTCAATTGCAGATGTGAACGACAAATTCAAGAATGTCCTGGAGAAAAACTCTGGTTTTCCAGATATGTATGCCATGAAGGACGTTATATTGGATTCAAACAATGAATACAAATCCACGAAAATTGATTCGTGTGATATATTTTTTCGTTAGCACCTGTCACGTCATGTGACGTAGAACGAGCTTTTCTGCTTATAAATTTATTTTAAGTGAAAATAGGAGATACTTTTTATTTGATATACATTGAGAATGCATCTTGTAATTTGCTGCAATGATATGTAAAGATGTGTATTGTATTCATTTGTAGTATTTGGGTTATTACTTTATGTATTTATTTATTTTAAATATTTATGTATATGGGGCAATGAAGTTGTGAAAAAATCTATTTTGTGATATGTATATTGTTTACACGTTTTTTTCTGGCATGGAAAATAGCTATTTCAGAATGTTAAAACTTGTACAATCATGTAAAACTGTTATTTTAGGCAAATAGTTTCTTTACCCGATACGCACTGGAAAATGTGACGTTTATTTTGTGCCCTACTGTGACTAGATGTTTACATGTTGAGGCAAGGGCTGCCTGCACGCGTTACCTGCCATTCCACTCGAACTAAACAACGCCGTGGTTTGTGTACTCCTAACTTCGTGCGTCTCGGAACCCTGAACCGAGACCTACTCTTAAGTAATGTCGTTTTTTAAGCAAAACTAAAACTTTACTTGGAACGTTTTCTGACAAGAAATTAAACTACTCTTCAAAGTAGAGACCATCAGATTCTATGGTATTTAGTCATCCTTCAGCGAGGTTTATTATCTCGCAACGGTACCAGTCTCTGGTTTTTGATGCGAAGAATTCGGCGAGACCCACTTTCACGGCTTCAAAGTTTTCGAAATTTCTTCCACGCAAGAAATGGACCATGGATCGAAACAGTTAGTAATATGAAGACGAAAGATCAGGGTTGCATGCTGGGTGTGGTAGCAGTTCGACCCCTTCCAATTCCTGAATTTTTGTCATGGTGGTTCGTGCAGTATGTTGCATTGTCCTGCTGCAAGAGAACCTTATTTCGATTAACAAATGCTGCATATCTCCATCTCAATATTTCATAAACTCGTTCCAGTTGTTGAGAATAAAGATCCGCACTGACTGCACGCCCGTTTGGAACAAACTCCCAATGAATCACTCGTTCAAAATTCCACCAGACACACAATATTACTTTGGGGCCGAACTGATTTTTTATAACGATGTCTTTGGCAGGTTGAAGGGAATTCAGCCACTGTTTAGAGGTCAAGATTGCGGTAATAGACCCATTTTTGGTCTCATGTGACAATTTGTCTGTTAAATCTATCGTCCATGGGATTACCTATAAGCTGACGACAAATATCTACTCTAGGTTAAGCATGTTTAAATGTCAGTTCATGAGGCACGGATCTACAGCTTCTGTTTAATTTTCAACATTTCTTAATCTGGCGATGTATGGTATCTTTTGATGGATCAAGTTCTTCCAAAAGCGTACGAGTACTACTTTTTTGCAATTTTCTTCTAAAACTCTGCGTGTATTCTTAATATCCCATAATATGGTTCTTCCAGAACGTGGAAAATCTTTAGTGTTTACTCCTCCACTGTTGAAACTTGGAATTATCGTTGTGCCACCCGCTCACTAACGATACTTCTCCTTCTAGTTCACATATTTTTGGAGCCGTGGCAGCAGATTTATAATCTTGTTTCCAGTAGTGCTATAGAGTGACTCTAAACATTTGACTCATTTTACACAGAACACCAAAACTTGTAACTTCCATGCTGTGATTGTGTATTAACAACTGACGATTGACACGTTCTCGTAATATACACAATACTACCATCTTGTAAAAAGCATTGGCAAACCAAAGAAAACCAATTATATTACCTAACTTAAAATTGATAATACTTAAGAGACAACCCAATAATATTTAATTTAGTTGTCTTTCGATCAATAACCTGTAGCTTTACTTTCTCTCTCTGCCAACTACCTATGGTAGGCCAGAGGAAGTATTGTATTCCATCCATAATTGAATGTCGAGATTTCGAGTTGAGGTATGAGTTGAGGCCCCATGAATAAAAAATAATCATTTTGGGGAAAAGATCAGAGAATAATCATAAACGAAAATCTAGACAAATGCTAATCTTGGTATTTAATTTCAGCACATTTTTAGGGCAAATCCTGAATGTTTTCAGAAAAATCACCCACCTCAAACTAACCATGCCATTGAAAATTATTCTTTATTTCTTGTTTATGGCTGAAACTCAGTTTTATATGAATGCTCTCTGTATCCTCTATATTGAACTTTGTGTAATTTTTATATCTAGGAAAGCTAGTAGACTTACTACTGGAAATTTAGACTCAATAAAAAAACCAGTCTGTGCCAAATAATTGTATTTCATAACGTCAGCCACTTTCGAAATGTTTAATGCAGCAAGAACTTTCTTTCCAAAATATGTGAGTGTGTTGTCTAACAGACACGCTTGAAAGTTTGCGATCCTTTTCTTTTTCATTTTAAATTACCCCCCTTCCTTTCCATTGCAAAAGCTTATTACCAGGAATAAACATAAGTCCTGTTTACGCAAGTTTCATGTAACGAAGTCGGTATTGCTTAATTTGAAACCACTCTTAGACCCCCCAAAAATGTATATAGTGTATAAATCAATGTAGGAAGATGAATAGCTTTTTATGCGAATATATAATATGTAACATAAGTGGGTGAGTTTTTCATGTTAGAGTCATGTGAACATATTACACACACACACATACACACACACACATACACACACACACAGAAACGCAATCGTGAGATTTTTCTAAAAATGCATTTTTGTAGGGTTAAGGGAAGATTAATCGACGACATTTTTAGTTTGTTTAATCCTATTAAATAGAATTTTCACTTTAACTACACACACATATATAAACAAACCAGAACTTCACCCAAAAACCTTTCAGAGGTTGTTCAGGGATACCTTCGGATTATTTTGGTATATTGGACCTATGGTCTCCGGCAATCGTTACAAAATAATAATGTAATTAGTATTTATCATTTTTACCCTAATCACCCTTGTTTCTGTGAAAATACCTTCACAACAGTGAAGAAGCCTGTATAATATGCAATAACCAAAAGACACAACACACAACACAAGGTAATGCAACATTCCGCAGACGAAACACGTATAATTTTATCACAATGTGTTCAGTCTGATTCGTCAGTGTACAGTATAGTACGTAACAAATGCAGAACTGTTCATTTACAGGTATTGTTCAAATATCGATCACCTTAATCACAGCAGTGTGTACTTTGACGCACCATCGGCTGTAAACATTCTATAAATTTGGCGTACTACTTCTGCGGCTGCAATAAGCCTAGCAACCAGGTATATGCAAGTATCATAAACTAGGCTCTTCAAACGCCCCCAGAAGAAGAAGTCATGTCTGGTGACTGAGCTGGCCATGGAACAGGACCACCGCGACCAATCCATTTGCGTCAAAACTTTATATCAATGTGGTTCCTAACATCGAGTGCAAAGTGTGCCGGCACCCCGTCATTTTGAAACCATATAAACTGACGATTTCTCAGCGGCATATATTCTAGGAACGTTGGGAGAACGTGTTTCGTACACTGCTCCGTTCAGTGTATCAGGAAGTACGTAAGACCACTACGTTTGCAATTGTTGTTCACCTACGATTCTTAAAACAGTTAATTGGCTTGTGTTCGGAGCTCATGTAACGTGCCGACTGGCGGCAGAATTGTAACGAATTGCATCTAACACATTCTCTTCCAAATCGGGTGTTCTGTCACACCTCGCATGGCCAACATCTTCCATTCTAACATGGAAGGATCCAGTTTCTCCTAGGCGCCTATGTACGGATTGAAGTGATAAGATCCGCGAGTACAATAATAATCACAGCCAGAATAAAAGTTTAAGACTAATCCGCTAATAAAACAAAATAAGAAGGAGATAAAAGAGAATATTAAGGATTAAGAAAAGGGTGGAATAAACATTATTACGGATGAAATAAAATAAAGTAGAGACACCTATAAATAAATCAGAATGTGAAAGGAAACGCAGGAAAGGAAAAGAAACAAGGAAATATGCCGGAGGGCAAAACCCTTTAATAAATACAGGAAAGGCTAGCAGGAAAAACAGTTAAGTTCTATTGAAATCGACGGCGACTCGCCGGAAAGCGGAACAATGAAACGGATGCGCTAGGCACTCATGCGGACAGAAAATCAAATCAGCCGTAAATAATGTGAAACAGTAGAGACGCTCGCAGTGCATAAGGTTGTTGAAATTGAACCAATGGTAGAAAAAGCGCAAAGTGGCGAAATAGCCAATAAGGAGTAACAAAAGTCACGTGAATAGTAACGCAAGGGAATGAAACTAGAAAAGAGGCGTGAAATAGATTTTTGTCTAGGAGCAGGAGCGAGTTTTCGACACGCGAAACATGGAACACTCTGTGTCGGGAAGAGCTAGGATGAGGACGTAAAAACTTTGTGTCGTGAAGGGTCAGGGAGAACAAGATGAAATACTTAGTGTAGTAAAAGATAGGGAAATCAGCAACGTGTAACAGTTTATATTATCACTAGGGAAAGAGATATACGATAGGAAATCGTCATCGCATAACAGTGAGAGATAGGGTAGCTAGGAATGACAAAAGTCATATTGTGAATAAATAAGAATGAGAATAAAATCCAGGGTAGAAGCACGGAAACTGTAACGGGGAAAAACAGATAGGAACGCGTCTTGTGTAAAGGGTCTTCAGTACGACAACAAGTGTGGATCTTCAGAATAAATGGGCCACTGAGAGGAGCTGTGAGTATAATTCATCTCCCATCCACACAATCCCTGAGATGAGAATCTCACAATCACTTATCCTCTACCTGAGTAGCCGGCAATAATATTTCCGTACCCGAAACCCTAAACCAAGTTCATACACACCAGAAAACGTTCCTTATTTTCCAAACCCCCCTACAGGATGCAAAAATACTGTGATATGGTTGCTTCGTGCGGGAACAGCTAAACATAGCGTCGTTGTGCCGCTCTTCCATTGCATTCAGTGAACCCATACACGAGGTGCATATCGGCCAACTCTTCATCAGTAAACCAACCCATACTGCTGTGTATCGCTGTTAATGCACAACTAACACTACCACAAATTCAAAACCCTAGACACAACTGAACAGTACTGAACATAAGTTTGTGGGCAAAGAGTTAAAGAGGGCATTACTGTTGTCAACAGCTGGTACCGTGAGAGAATGGAAACAATTTGTTTGTAAACAAGACACACAGCACATACCGTCGACTTTTTTGCAGTATTTTCAGAGCAATACAGATACAAGATACAAAGCTAAGTGGGGCAAGAAACGAAACGAAATGCAATTACTGTGTAACCAGCGGCGGATACCGTGGTTCCTTTATACCAGAACACTCGGAATGTATCCTTGAACAACCCCTGAGGTTTGTCGGTGGAGTTCTGATTCATCCTGCATCTGATACTTTTTACTTGAATTCTGTACCAGCTCACAAAAAAAAATCATAACTCGTATATATTTGTAATCGAGATTTAAAATTTAGCCCATGTTTTAGCAAGTTTTGCTCTATAAATTAGTACTAATATTAAGCACAGAGCGTCCGTGTGCTCAAGGAATGTCTTTTTTTGTTAGTTTACAAATTTATGTGAGTTTCCTATCTCGTTTTTGCTTGAAAAACATCTTTTATGAATGACCTCATCTGGTATAAATAAGAAGAAAACTAAATTAAATTTTAGAATAGAAAAACTATGTTAGGTTGTATTGTGGTTGTATTTTCGACTTAATAACATAGCTAGTTTTTAAAAATTTTGATGTGTTACTCTCACATGGCTTTCTCTACTCTTGTATAAACTAGTTTTACAAACGCTTATTCTCCATATGCTTCATGTTAATCTTATTGCTAATTTTCTTGTAGATGCAAGGGGAATATGATAGGCTTTAAGCGATAGTCAAATCTTTAAAGAGCTGGTTGCTATGTGGGGCATTCCATTCTCTTTGTATGTCCAAGACATAAAAAAATGAATAACTTATTCCCATTTCAGAAAAAGTATTGGAAAATTTAAGGGAATAACAAGCAATATCTCGAAAATGGTTCACTAAAAAAAACCATATATTACATAAATTGTGCATTTTAAGCGATCTACATTTTCTGTGCAGTAAAATTTTGTCTATGTCCTATGGTTTACCAGTTATGCAAAAGTTGTTCACAATGAAGAATACTCTGAAGGCATTCCCAGAAAATTCAAGACATACCCCTGAATTGAGAGAAAGCATTTTTAGAAGAAGGTACTTGTATGTGTGTCTGTGAACACCATAGCTCGAAAACGAAATGCCGGATAAATATCAAAATTTATATTTACATTATCTTTCAAAGAAACGACACAAAGGTTTTCAAGAAAATCCCCCATCCTGAACTACCCTTTAAACGGAATATTTTTTAATGTATTATTTTTTTTAGTTTCTGAAAACTGGCTCTAATGATGAAGATTAAAATGCCACATATTAAAGATATTTATATGACAAAATAAAATGTGTATTTTGAATATTATGGAAATAGCCTATGAAGTCTTCTTCATTCGAAAGGAATTTTGTATAATTTTGTATAAGCATTAAGCGATAGCTGAAAACGTACTACACAAAAACAATCTGATGTGCTACACTCACATGACTTTCTCTACTCTTGCACAAACTATTTTTACAAACGCTTATTCTTCATAAATTTTTTTAGAAATTATCTTATTGTTAATTTTCTTGTAGGTGCAAGGGGAATATGGTAGGCTTTAAGCGATAATCCAATATTTTAAAACCTGTGTGTTATGTGGATCAATCAAACCTCTTTGCATGTTCAGGACATAAGAAACACGAGTAACGAATTCCCATTTGAGGAGAAATAAAATTATTGGAAAATTCAAACAAAAAACAAGAAATGTCTTGAAAACGGTGCACTCTACAAAAACGTTTATGTGTTTTAAAGAGCTACACTTTTTTGTGTAGAAACATGTACATATTTTACGATTTACTAGCAAAAATGGTAAAAGCCATTCAGAAAGAGAGGACTATTTGGAACATTCCCATAAATTCAAGATCTTAAACATTATATTTTAATCAAAATCGTTACAGCCAGTTTTATGAAAGCAAACTTTTTGGAAAATGTTCCACGTAAAGGGTAGTCTGGAGTGGGGGATATTCTTAAAGATCCTCGTGTCGCATCTTCGAGAGATACTGAACGTAATACCAAGTTCGGTATTTATCGGAGTTATCGTTTTTGGGTTATGATGTTCACAGAAACAAACACACACAGACCTTTTTCTAAAAACGCCTTTTTGGATTCAGAGGGCCTCAAAACATGTATTTCCAATGGAAACTTTTATTTAATTTTTGGGTGTCTTTGTGGCAAAAGACATTTCTGTGATATATATTAGTTGTGGTTCGAATTTTTCATTATTTGGTCTGGTCTACATTCAACTATTGCTCGCAATTACATGGAAACAATAAGAAATTTTCAAGCCAGCATAGAGCGACCAGTCCCTTTGTATCTATAACGAAATGTGTAATACAGCTGTTTCTGCAAAGGTTTAGTTGGATTAATATATAGTAGATAGAAACATAAACAAGACTACATTGTATACCTACCCATTAATAAACAATAAAGGGTAGAAAAAGTCATGCGAAAGTATATCAGACTTTTTGGGCTAGAAATGGTTACTCGCCAGGCTGTTTTCCTTAGAGAGAGGTACTATGTAAAGCAGTTCCTATCATTTATTTTTAATTAGTTCGCTTCCCCTCCTCCTTGAATCATTTAAATTGCGTGCCTAAAGCGGAAGTTCTACCTCCCCTTAAGTGCAGTTCATTAAGGCTTTACTTCGCTGCAAATGCCTCCAGGAAACAGCGATTTATTGACCTTTTTGTTCTCCTTATAAGCGCATTATTTCCCAAATATGCTATGCAGTGTGAAACTAGGAGTTTCGCATTGTTTCTCTGCTTTTATATTTTAATCATTTTAATGGCATCTTAGAGGTGAAATTATCGGAGAAGTTTAGTAGTTTAATTATTGACGCTGCAGGCGTTCCTACCTTGGAGGTGAAAACCGGAGAATCTAGTAATAAAATTCCCAGCTAATCAAGACCTAGGAGAGGTTGAAATATTTATTAGAAAATCCAAGAGTAGATAATTTATTCATCTTATTTATAACAAGCAAAACCAGGAGGCAACTTTGAGCTATGCTGTTGGATGATGTGTATATTACCTCATATACCCCCCTCTCTTCTTTTCTTTCGTTTTCCTTCTCTCTTTCAATTCAGTTAATTTAGAATTACATCAAAAGCAGTTATTAACGTTAGCCGATAAACTAATTCAACAAAATGTATACGATAGAGCATTAAGACATAGGCAAAAAGTATATAATACAGGACTCTTCAAAATACAACATTACTTGAAAAAATTCCTTAACATTCTAACATGGGTTTAAGGAAGTCAACATCTTAAAACAACACTAAACGTATTTAGGCTAGCTGAATGGACAGCACTTAGCAATACTTAGCATTAAACATACTAAAGCCAATATTATTATACTGTTTCCTGGATTTAGTCAATCTTACATTATGAGTCACAATTGGATAATTATTACTTTTATCATATTCATGGTATTTATGAAATATTTGATTATGTAAAATAGCCTTAATAATTTATCAAGCAAATGCAAAACTGGTGTTTTTTTCATACCCAGAAGGATGAGGGACTACTGCGTAGGAGTAACAACGGAATGTAGAGTAACAATTTATTGTGATTCATATTTTCATTGACAATCCTTTGGTCAGTTTGCTTTAACATTTTACAAAATAATATGCTCAAATACAATGTGATATAGTCTTTCAGTTTTCTGCATTTAAAGTTGCCATATCAATTTAAAGATTTTATGGAAGAGCAACGAACACAATAGTTACATGGAGTGCGAAATTATAAATGCTTCTCATGTAAAAGAATTTACAAAACACCAAAAGTTTAAGGTTGAATTTCAAAGGTTATTGGAAAGGCCGAATGAATCACCCTTGGTGAATTAGCCGAAAATCTCGCTGTCACGATGTCTAGTTGTTAGCGACTCGGTCCCTGGGCAAAGAACGACTGCTCGTGCCTGCCTGCCCAGGAGTTGCTGGAGACGTCCACGAGCATGATGGCGCTGGCGTCAGAGGCGCATAGCAAACCAGCCAATGATGACTATATATGATGCTTTACGTAGTGGAGTGATGTATTACGTCACTCATGGCGATATGTTCTTCGAAGCTTTAGATAATGACGTCATCATCTCTGAAGCAATGTGCCTTACTTTATGCTGGTTGCATAAGCCAAAAGCATGGGCGAGGCGAAAGGGCACAGCAATATATATATATATATATATATATATATATATATATATATTGACTTTCTTGCACACTGTTGCCGCGGTAGGGCGGCTGACGTGCCGGTCGCCGCAGTTTGAACTCCCGCCGAAACATTTGCTGAACTGCCTCACATTTTCGTAGTTACAGTTACAATTTCTGATAATAAGCACATGCCTTAACATAAAAAGGGGCCCCCGGAACCGGGACAGAGCACCGCACGCAGGCCAGTCTGCGCATTGTGCTTCCAACTTGGCCCCTCGGAAGAAAGGATGAGGGGAGGGACCCGAAGGGCGACAGATTTGAATGCCAACAGACACAAGCATGGACGGGGTCCCTAACGTTTCCAGAGAACGCATTCAACGCCGCACGCTCCCTGCCCACAAGCCACCAACCTCCAGGGTTCCCCGGAGCAGAGCCCCACGCTGAAGAGAGACCTGACTGAGCGGTAACGCAGAAACACCACAGAGACAGAAACCTTTACAGAGCGGAAGCCACCGCCCAGCCGCAACCCGCCGAACACCGTCGCCTGGTCCTACAATCCTGAATCACATGACCAGGAAGATGATGGGAACAAGAAATAAGAGGGAGGAGAGTCGTGGTAGAAGATGAACCACTCCAGCATTCGCCTGGCGATCCGGGGAAACTACGGAAAGCCCATAGGCCAGAGTGGGCGATCGCCGGGAATCGATCGCGGGACCTCCCGAATGCGGGCCATAGACGTAAACGTCTAAGCATCCCGCTCGTTAGTGGAATGCAATACTTCCTCTACTTACTCTTGTAAGTAATGGAGAAAGTAAAAATGTCGCCATATGACTTAAAAGGAACAATGGGCCTAATTTAACTTTTAACTATGAACTCGAGGGGTAGAAGTATATTTTTGAGGTAGGATCCTGTATTGTTCGAAAGAAGTAGAACCTACGTTTCGAATATTTGAGACCAGAAGTACAGACACATATCCTAAAACAGAAATAACGTATTTATACAATAAATAATTCATTTTTCTGTATGCTAGCTCTCTGTAACATCATTTTATAACCAAAGAAAATATCTTTTGTTTTAGAGCGCTGCATATAATCACACTGACTTCCTCTGTTTTTGTTTAGTGCTTTTAAATTCTATGTTTCTAACCGTCCAACAACATGTATATTAAAACCTCTACTCATACACCATGCAAATATATTTTTAAGCAAAGCAAACACGGTTAAATAAAAGTTCTATCAAATCAGGAGCGAGGAAAAGCGATAACAAACAGGTCTGGTTCAGTAGAAAAAAGATACAAAAAACAAAAATGATAATATCACCAAACAAAAGCATTAAATACTGCAGATAAAACAAATTAAAACGGAGGGATTCTGCTTTGTTTGTGTAAAGGTTAGTTTACCATTTCACTACTGTTGTTCACTTGTTTCAGTTTTTAGAAGCATTAACATCGAGATCTATTTTATGATAAGTAAAAGCTGCAATGGACGGCGCCGTGGTCGAGTAGTTAGATCGCTTGCCTCTTAATAAACCGGCCCGGGTTCAATCCCGAAGCCTCGCATGTGGTGGACAAAGCGGCGTTTTCGTGGGTTTTCTACGGGATCTCCGGTTTCCCCCGCCACGTTTAATTCATCGCCTTTCATATCATTAATCTCTCATCTGTATTCCTCGCTCCCATCCCAGACGTGTAGCAGATCACCCATCTGGTCTCTCACTTTCTGATACATAGGCCCTCTGTCCCTCGTCAAGCGTCTACCCCAGGAGTTGTCATAGCCCTGGGGAAAGTGAGTCCTCGGTTTGAGTGGGAGTTGGGCTGTTTCCGACCTAAAGTTAGGTTTTTTAAGGTTGCAGTTGTTCAAAATCCGTCACTTGGTTAAAAGCTAAGAGGCAGTGTTAACATGGGTTAACAGTACTGCGAACGAATGAATATATGAAGCCTAAGTGCAAGGTAGCTCAGCGTAAACGTATAAAGATCGCAGTTCAAATCCCGCCAGGGCCGTTCTCCCTGACTGAGGCTCCTTTCAGGTTTTCCTCTGTCCTTATACCTGCCAAATGCAGTGGATGTACCTTAACTTAGGCTTAGAACGATTCCTTCCCAAAAATTTCTTTCCCAAATATGATTTCATTGCATCTAACACCCATAGACCAACAAGGTGACGTAGGCGGTAGAACGTGTGACTCGCATTCGGGTAGTCGTTGGTTCGATTTCGATCTTCCTGACCATGGGTGTTTTGGTGGTTCCCCCGGGGTCGCTAGGAGAATGCTGGGAAGGTTACCTCCCAAATTTCCTGTCCCTGCATTTCACCTCATTTCTCATGTCACTCCTTTTTTCACCTGCTTGGTTGTTTTGGGGTTGCAAGACAGGGGAAAAGGATGCTCTCTGTAAAACTTCGTCCTCGGAATGGTCTCCGAGTCCGGGTCCCAAAGTGGGATCTACAAGTCTGCAGGGTGTACCAACTGTCACGGGTGTTTCAACCTGTAAAATATAGGGACCCTGCACTATGCTCTGTCGTTTCTGCTGATGCGGCCCCTGTCTGTCACCTCACTTCTCTCCCCTGGGGGCGCCCCATTAGGGGCCTAGGAACAAAAGATCTCATTAGGTCTGGGTGCTAATTCTCCGAGCTCGGCATAGAATTGTGGGCTTTGTACATATATAACCTGAGGTAGTTTGTTACACCGCATTCCTTCCCTAAGGTCAGCAGATATATTTAATAATTAAATAATGACTACTTAGCACAATAAAGCATACATTAAATGATCCACTACAATCAACTCTTGGTTTATTTTAGTATCGATTCATCGCTTACTTATTTAATACCGTGCTAGCCTCTAGTTCCCAAGGTCGCGGGTTCAAACCCGGCGGAGGGCGATGGATTTTTTCGGGCGTAAAAATCGTTAGCACGGCTTCCTTCGGAAGGGAAGTAAAGCCGGTGGTCCCGTGTCGTAGATTTACGGCACGTAAAAGAACCTCAAGCCTGATAAAGAGGCCTCTGAGCAAAATTACAGGTGTTTCACGCCCAATATAGAATGGGACGCTAAGAACCATAGTAGTTAAAGAGCGTCCATAAATAAAAAAAAAAAAAAACTCAAAAAACTTATTTAATACGATGCATTCGATGTTTCCTTTTCTCCCATGTGGGCGTTAACCTAAGCAGATTACACTTATTTCACTGCAAACGTAATAATGGTCTGTTTAACAGTAATGCATTGTTAAACAGGCTCAATAATAACTACAAATCAGCGTGGTATTTTAAAATTGTATTCAAAAGGGAAATTGCTTAAAAACTGGTAATAGGGTTTGCTGTAAACGGTGCATAGCAACTGAAGAGTGCAAGTTTAGAAAAATAATGTTTACAGTTTACATTCCGTAAGAGAGTAGTGGATTTAATAAATTTAATATATGGAGTATGGAGTATGGCTATCTGATATATCTATGTCGTCATCTAGTTTACGAGATCACGGGTTCAAATCCAGGGAGGGCGTAAATATCCTTAGCATGGCTAAGGAAGGGGAAGGAAAGTATAGCCGGTGGTCCCGTGTCAAGCCTGATGAGCCAAATTTCCGGTATTTCACGCCCAATATAGAATGGGACCACAGCAGTTAAAGAGAAAAATAAAACATGTCTATACTGTTTTGTCGTGTCAAATGTGTTTTAAGTGTAAATGAACAAGTGACTGTGCCTACTTCATTGCTTTTCATTACAGATAGAGTCTAACAGCGGGATGCCTCAGGTGGTTACGTCTGTGGCCCACATTCGGGATGTCCCTGGATCGATTCCCGGCGACCGCCCACACTAACCCATGGTTTTTTCAGGGGTTTTCCAAGCTCGTCAGGCGATTTATGGAGTGGTTTTTTTCATCCCCCGAATTTCCTGTCTCTCCCTTTCGTTCCATTCTTCATTTCAATCATCTTTCATCGCGTTGGTATCTTTTAGGATTGGAATTGTCGATGGTGGTGTTTCGGGGTAGCGTGGCAGGGGTAATGGGTGCGCTTTGTGATATCCCGGCTTTCGGCTGGCTGTTGTGATATACGAATCCCCTTGAGGGGCATTGGACTCGTCTGTGTGGGGGAGGGTCCCCAGTTTGCCGGAGTGTCTCTACCTGGAAATTTGTCGGCCATTTCATTGCTGTGCCGTCGCTCCTGGTCCCAGCCGCCCGGTGTCTCCTTTCGCTTCATTCCTCCTTCCGGGGACGCCTCCTCGTAGGGCGTAGATACAATATCCACTCTGGTTCGGTGCTGAGTCCCCTCTGTAGTCAATCCTATCCAATCCGATAGTGCCTGTATTAATGTCTATTTAGAATTTGTTGTGTGGTTACTTGTGGCAGTATTTTATATCACAACACTTTAAATGCCAGAATGATTGTAGTGTAAATTATCATTATTGTATGACATTGATTTGGGATGTTTGTTAATTATAAGCATTGTTAGGAAATAGGTTTACATGGCCTCACTGAAACTGACAATAAGATTGGGCAACAATTAGCGAGGGGGTGAGTTGTTTATCAATTATTAGAGACAAGCAAATGACGTCAGAGTAGCGCGCGTTTCTTTAGAAATGGAGGGAATTTCTTCCCTAGAGCATATGTGTTCGTAATTTTGATTGGATATAAAAATAGACGCTAATGTTGGCGCGTTTTATTAACCAATAGCAGCTCAGTTATAATCTTTAGGCATATCGGGTTAGGGAGTATAAATTACGTGCCAGAGACGGGTAACGCGCAGTTTGACAGAATAATTCACAAGGCAAACGTCGCTCAGTCCAACAGAAGGATTCGTGGGTATACGTCGTTCAGTCCAACAGAATCATACAAAGGTTATACGTCGCACAGTTTAAGAGAATCGTTCACGCGTTATACGTCGCGCAATTCTACAAAATCTCTCGCGTTGTAAAGTTAGTTATAAATGTGAAATACGCGAATTAATAATGTGCAGCAAATAAGTGATTATAGTGATATTAGAAAATATAACAGTTTCAGTCTGGCGTGTATCAAGAGTCAATATGTGAAATTAATTGATTGTGACGGTAATAAAAGTATAAAAACAAATTCTTTTATAAGTGTTATCTTTCAGTAACGAATCCTTTACACACCCTGTTCAAGAGATATGCTCGACTGAGTAGTAATAATAGCTAGTCTGAGGACAAATAACCCAAAATTCAAACTATTAATACAATAACAGGCGCCCAGCAATAGATAACACGAAGTGACCGCGACAAATAAGCTCCCATACGTGGTGCAGATAAACATGAGGCATCTTCCAACTACTACAAAAAATATTCTACTTCATACTTCAATGCTTATCACTACTGTGAGTGCAAATATTTGAACTTGTAGCTCATATTTGCCTCTTTAGCGCCTACTGCGCCGAGCTGTAATCACCAGATCCACCACCTATGGTACCGTATGTAGTAAGAACGGACGTTAAACCCCAGCTAGTATTTAATAAAATGGGAACAGTGCCCAGTACCCGGACAAGAGAAAAAAGATCGTAAATAGCGTTACATTTCAGGTGCGTTCACAATACTTTTATTCAAGTATTTTTTTAACTTTGTGCTACTTATTTCTGCCATTATAATTGTGCTGATCGTAGATTAAATTACTACCATATAAGTTTACGGTTAGGTATTCTTATTTATTCAAAATGAACTTGGGAATGCCACATAACATACATTGTCAAGTCTATTGCATTTATTAAAGAGCCTAATAGTTTTGATTTCTCATAATTTTTTAGATCTGATTGTTATCACAATGTACTTTCTTATGGATTAATTCTATGGTAGTGTAGACCTCATACTAATAAAATTTTATTTCTGCAGAAGAGGGCCATATGTCATACAACTGCTAATGTACAGAGCTTTTCTCTCATACTGCAGCCATCGCTCGGCGGCTCGCGCGCCGACCGCCTCGGCTCGGTCAACTGCGACCGGTGTAATATCCCCACAACTGCTTCACATTCTCGTAGTTATAGTTACAATTACAATGATAATAAGCACGTGCCTTATCATAAGAGAGTTAGAAATGTGATCCTCTATCCAGAAATTTTAGCACTTTTCTCAGGAAGCTTTCATTCTCGCTCGAGAGTTCAATATCCGAAAATGAGTGAATATCTCCATGATATCTTCTTTTAGCTCTTCAAATGTATGGAGGTTTCTTGCATACACTTTATTTGTTTGTGCTTGTCGACCACGATATGAGTGCGTTTGTCTCGCTAGTAAATGCAACTACGAACAGAGAATATTTTCTTTACCTGACTGTCCTTCCGATGGCCCACCCACTTGTTCCGTAACATTTTAGTTTCTCTTCCAACTGAACGCACTCATATTGTGACCGACGAGAACATTTCTATTGCCTTGCCCCTCACTCGCCTCTGATCCCCAGCATCGATAGTACTAGTCTGCATGATATCGGATGACTGAATACTAATAAGTGATTCTGACTCACTTTTTTATGCTGATTTCAGAACTGCTTTTAGTTTTTTTTTGTCACATACAGTTTTTTCACAGTTTCACTTAAAAAATATAGAGATATAAAGATATTGCTTCCGCCACTACACATAAAATTGGGATGGACCCTGCTTCAAGTGCCTTTCCAAGAAATTTTCCTTCATTACACAAGACAAATTAAAGGCTGGAATTTTTGTTGGTCCTCAAATAATGTAATTGATGAAAGATGAAGATTTTAAGAAGACAATGAATGAGAGAGAAATAGAAGGATGGACCGCCTGTTACTGAAAACTTCTTAGGCAATAACAAAGATTTTAATTACAAGGCCATTATCGAAACAATATTGCAAAATTTCAAGAATGTAAGTTGTAACACGAGTATAAAGGTGCATTTTCTGCATTCACATCTGGCCTACTTACCAGAAAATCTGGGACATTATAGTGAAGAGATTGAACGTTTTCACCAAGATATTAAGGAAATGGAGAGGAGGTACCAGGGGAGATGGATTGAAACTATGACCGCCGACTACTGTTGGATGTTGAGGAGAGACAGTCATCTGCAAGGATCTGCAAGGAAGTCAAAGAAGAGAAAGTTTGAAAAAAATGAAACACTTTGGCTTCTTGTTTTGTTAAAATGTAGTCATGAAATAAATTAGGGAAGTGAAATGGTGTTTGAATACTTTTCTACGCTCATTAGTAAAATTGTCAAAATATTACTTATTTTGTGTAAAAACCTGGCGTGATAGAAAAAAAACGGAAGTTATTTCTGGAATCAGTATAAAAACTTGATTCAAGAACACCTACTTTTAATAAATCATCTGACAAAACGTTTGAAAATGCAGACTTGTGTAATACATTGTGAACAAAATCCGTGGGACCCTGTTTCACACTCATATCGTGAGCGACTATTAGTAAACACGTAATCTTTGTTTGTTTAGATTCTGTAACTCAAAGTGAAACATGCTTGCTTTCTGGCCCCCCAACTGCTTTTGAAAGAGAAAAGGAATAATAATTTATTGTTTGCAATCTCTGGAACTTTGTTAGAATTTCTGTTTTATATTCTCAAAAAAACTTATAATTTCTTACCACGTATAAGCTGTAGAAGAAAAATTATTTTACATACGTTCAAAATCGTTAAAAATTCAAATGGTTTAAATTAATTTAATGCTTTTCCTTCCACAATACGTATGCCTGTGTATTGTTATAAACGTAACACCAGAAGCGAATTTAGACATACCTTTATCTTAGAATAGGGAGAGAGTACACTAAAGGTAAAAGCCCATAAGGCCCTGTTACTATTTTCTTAAGTGTTAGTTCTCTGTGGTAAGACCAAAGTTTTGCAGCTCCTATATGCATGGCACGCAGCGCGCCTATTCAGCCCAGGAAGGAATTAAAAGTAAAAGCCAAACAACACCCATTTCCGCTAAACCCCTCCCTCCAGTGTTGCCTTTCCATTAGCGGGTCAACACCGCGTGCATTGCCCATACATGTTTATTTACGCAAGGTTTATTTACCGTTCAAGTAAATAAAACCTACATTTGCTTGTTTTGTGCCAGTGACAAAACACCTGCAAAATCTCATAAATCTGCATTAGTTTGCATTTTAATAATTTGGAATCCACGCCTGCACTGAAAAACATTGTTATCAGCATATGTTTAGATAAGCTATTTATAGTGTATATAGTGGATGTATATATCTGGTGCACAGTTTGTGCTGAATCCATTAAAAATGGCAGTTTTTAGCACTTCAATATCTATTGTTCAATCAACATTTTCCTTTAACTTTACTTAACTCTCTGGTTTTATGTTTACTTATAGTATACGAAGTGATTTGGCTCATTCGGCAACTCTGTGGTCCGTATTCTGGAGGTCCGGGTTCGATTCCCACTCTAACTATGCAGTTTTTTGTCGTTTCCCCTGTCGCCAAGGCGAATGCCGGGGTGGTGTATTCTGCCACGATTTCCCCTTTCCCACATTTCCTTTCATTTCATCTCTACTTCACGTTTCAGGTTTCATACGGTGCTGGCAATGCCGGGCAGTTGGAGTGGATGTATGCACGTTGGAAGGATTTTCCCCAGTTGTTCTGCCCGTTAGAGTCGCTGCGTCGCCCTCTTGGGATTCCTCGCCACTGTTGCGCGGATGCTGAAACTGGAAATATTAGGGACTTCTGTGCATTTCTGCGGGTCTGTCTGCCTACAGCTCTGGGACCTCCTAGGGCTCCTACACCTCATCCCTGCCGCTCGGAGGATGTAGTCATAATAGATTAAGCTTGTCACAGTGCACAAGTATAACATTGAGTAGATATATACCGCCGAGCGAAATGGCTCCGCGGTAACATATGAGACTCGCATTTGGGAGGTCCCTGGTTCGATTTACGTCAACCGCCCAATCTGATTTTGGGTTTTTCGTGATTTTCCCTGGACGGTAGGGGAATGGTGAGCTGATTTCTCATTTACCACGATTTCCTTTCCAAAATTTTCCTTTCATTCTGTTTCCTCCTCATCTAAAAGGTGTGCTTCTAGGTTTCGGGGCGTATGGCGGTGTCGGAGAGTTGGCGCGGATGTTGCTCAAAGGAAAGAGCACTTCTCACCAGTGCTCTGCTTGGTCGTTCATCATCCTCTCTGGACAGCTTTAACAGTGGGACGGGTCTTAAGGCTTGGAAACCTTAGGGATTTCCGCCCGTGTCTGATATCTGTCTGCCTGTGATCCGTAGCCTCCTGTGTTTCCATCACTTTATCCCTTCCTCTTGGACGACGGTGGCCACAAGTTCTCAGTAGGGCGCTGTGAGCGAGGTGTCCCACTCCGTTGTATAAACTATTGAGTATGTAGTAGGTACGTTTTGCAAATTTGAGTAGGTCTTATTTTACTGAAAAACTGTCTCACATACCTTACAGAGCACATGCTTCATTGGCTGGAGCAGAGCTCTACTACCCCTACTCCATCCAGCAGAAATCCATTCACTCTAAATTTAACCAATGAAAGCATCAGAATATCTTCCCCACGTGAAGTAAATCCCGTGGTGCAGCTGGTTCCGCTATACGGCTGTGAAAACCATAGTTGCGATGTCAGTCTAATTATAGTACGGATTATACCTGGGCGTAAGGCGGCAGTTGGGTTGGCCTGTCAAGGTCGTCGTCCTCCGTGATGTAGTGGATACCATGCTAGCCCCAGATTGTGTGTTCAAACCCCGCGGAGGACGATGGATCTTTTCGGGCGTAAAAATCCTTAACATGGCTTCCTTCGGAAGGAAAGTAAAGCCGATGGTCCCGTGTCGAAGATTTACGGCACGTAAAAGAACCTGAAGCCTGAAAAAGAGGCCTCTGAGCAAAATTACCGGTCTCTCGCGCCCAATATACAATTGGACACTAAGGACTATAGTGTTTAAGGAGCGTCCATAAATAAAACTCAATTTAATTTAAATTTAAGGTCAAGGCCCTTCATAGGGTGTAGCGCCAAGGAATTATTATTTATTTTTCAGATATAAGAAAAATTCAGAAGACTAAAGCTATGGTCATACTTGTAAAAATCGGATCGTCATGTAACGGCTTTGAAATTCCATGATCTTTGCATGATCTCAAGAAAAGAAAATATTCTTACGAGAGTTTATTTTTCTATCTACTTCATTTAAACGAGATAAACCGTTATAGAAATAGTTACATTATACAAAGGGAATAGCGCTACACAAATGTTTAAGAACTGGACGCTATATGCTGGTCTTAAAATTCCTGTTTTTATGATATCGCGAGAAGCTACTAAAGATCAACAGGATTTTAAAGGAATGATAAAGTATTGAACAAATCGAACCATTAAAAAAGGATATCTCGGAAATAGATAATGCCACAAAAAAGTTACTGTAATAAATTTTGTGACATCTACTTTTTTGTAGTACTTTTTCGTCTATGGCTTAACATTTACAAGTTATACAATATTATACAAAATTCCTTCCGGTGAAAAGGGTCGTAAGGCTATTCCAGGAAAATGAAAGATAGAGATTTCATTTGTCATGTAAATATCTTTTATATATGTCATTTTAATCAAAACTGTAATTCACTTTTTATAAAATCAAACATTTTGAAAGATATTTAAATTAAAGAGTAGTTTGGGTTGGTGTATTTTCTTGAAAGTCTTTGTGTCGCATCTTTAAAAGATACTGAACCTAAATACCAAGTTTTATGTTTATCCGAATTTTGGTTTCTGAGTTATGCTGCTCACAAACACACACACGTGCGCGCGAACGGACATCTTTCTAAAAATGCTTTTTTATTCAGGGGGTCTCAAAACAGATATTTCCGTTGAAATCTTAGTATGGAATTTTTATGTGAAATGCAATACCTTCTCTACGTACTATGTACGTGGTAGAGAAAGTAAAAAAATAATGTATAGCAACTTAACACTTGAAAAAATTATAGACAGTTTTGTGGTTTTAGAGACCTACATTTTTGTGTAGTAGTCTAATTCCTACGGTTTTCCAATTATATTAAAGTATTCGGAGCGAAGAGAACCTTACTTCAGGCTATTCCCAGAAAATCCAAGGTATATCTTTCAGTCCTTTAAATCAATCCAATCAAAATCTTTAGAGCCATTTTTCTCGTCATAATCAACATCATTCAAGAATTAGACTATTATTAGTTTCTTCCGGTTCCATTTAAGTTAAATAACTGGTCGATCTATCTCTTAAATTAAATTTTAGTTTGTATTTTTATACAGGCAGAGGTATACTTTCTTTTCCCATTCTTAATACATATTCCTATCAAATGTTTCAACATTATTCAATCTTGTTCATTATACTAAACATTTTTAATTAATTTCGAATTTATTGAGAGCCATTTTATAGGAAATAAAAGATAACGTAAATATTTGCATATAAAGGATAGTTTGGTATGGGGGATGTTCTCGAAAATCTTTGTGTCGCATCTGTGAAATATGCTGAATTTAAATACCAAGTTTGCTATTTAACTGATTTTTCATTTTGCTACGCATACACACATACAATTTTAAGACATGTTCCTTGTTTATTAAGGAGCCTTAAAACGTGTATTTCCGATGAAATGTTCTCTACTTACTGTACGTAAGTAGTAGAGAAAATAATAAAGGATTTGATTACAGAACGTCATATCCCCCAATACCCATATTTCTACTGCATCATGTAGTTTCTAGCGCGTCGTTTCTTTGAGTCGCGTAGTTCGCATACTGGTAGCCGTTTGTTTACTGCAAGGCAGTTGTATCTTGCGTGTGCTTCGTTCCGGTTCTGGAGGCCGCTGTTGTTATTATGAGGGCAGTTGTTATTCGTTGAGAGGACATAAAATTTCTGTTTCTTCATAATCAACATCAGGTAATCAAAAGCTTTTTATTTACGCATTTAAATGAATATTTCTTATTCAAGTGCCTTGTTAAATATCGCATGCAGCTTTTGGATTGCTGCGAGTGGCATTTGACTGCAGAGGCTATTAGCAAGTGGTTAATCTAATTATCTAACGACATAGTCCCAAATGTTTTAGTATTTTGCACAGAGGAATTCACTGTAAGAAGAATTTAATGCTTTAAACATTTAAGAGGAATAAAATAATAACTGGCTATATGGGCTATTTTTTAATATTTAATTCACATTAACTATAGTTTTTCTGATTAATTTGAACTATGATCTAATTCTGGCAAATTATACATATTTAACTGTAGTTTTAATTATGTTGAACGCTTTGGATTCATATACTCTTCTACACTTCTTGAGTTAAAAACGTAAGCCTCGGTAACTACTATAGAAGGCTTTAATGGATTTAACATTCATAGCAGTTTAATAGGGCAAACTAATGAACCTTAATACCGTTTAGGGTTGTTTTGTGAGCTGTTTATATTCAAGGTATTGTGTTTTAATATTCTCCCAAGGACTGGCTCACCTGTTTTTACATGAGTTACCTATCTAGATTAAAGGGATGTAAGACTATCTTATCTTATTACATTGTAATATGTTTGTCTTACTTTTTTCGCGCAATGGCGTTATAGTTTTTATTTTCCTTCTAGTTTTTGTCGTTTTTAATATTGTTTTATTATTCTGTATACTATAAAAGTACGTACGGTCTGTGTACATAAAACTGCAGCAGCTAAATTAATGGTGAAAAAAATCTAAATCTTTTGGACATACAGATCAAATGGAAATACATTTTACATGTTTTGACGGTTTATCAGATCGTTAATTTTTGTCATTTTTATAAATTTTTGAAACACATGCCAAAGTTGCAACTTTTATGTGCGTGGCGTTTTCAAAATTATCTTTTATGCATTGAGTAGAACAGTTTTGGCCCACATATCCACACAGATTAATAAAAAATTGGCGGAGAAATAAATTTGCGAAGTCGTAAAAAGTGAGCCGAAAATGATGAATTAGAGCAAAATCGTTTAACATTATTAAATATGACATTTTATTCCTCCGTCAAATAAAATCCTATTTTCACCGCAAAATAAGTAATAATCAAAAAATTGCTCTATTCAATACAATTACGAAAGAGTTGCAATTTTGGTATATTTTTCAAGTTTATAAAACTGATAATGAACAGTCTGAAAAACCGCGAAACACATCAACTGTATTACCACCTGATTTTTATATAAAAAAGTTAGATTTTTCAATCCATTAATTTGGCTGGGAATTTTTTAAAATTCAGACGAATACTTTCTCGAAGAGATGTATAGTTAAATAAATACACTCGTTTATTCCTAATCTCGCCACAGCTTACCCATAATAATTTAGAGATAATATTACTATATTCCACCCAAAAATTCTCTACCGAGATTTCACAGAAAATACACATTTTGGGGTCTCCTGAATATGTAAAACAACACATTTTTAGAAAAGATCCGAGTGTGTGTGTATGTATTTGTGTGTGTGAGAGAGAGAGAGAGAAAGAGTCAAATATGGAATAGCGGATAACCAAACTTGGTATTATACATGGTTGTACAAATACGACTAATGGCTAGCAGTGCGCAGTAAATTATGCGAGAAAAACACATCGAATCGTTGGATGTAAAATGTTTGCATAAACACATTATTCAAAATAATAATAATAATAATAATAATAATAATAATAATAATGACATACTAATCCTTGTTACAATTCATATTGAAAACGTTCTCTATCAGCAGCATTACATGATGGCTTGGACAACGGTAATTTTATAGGGTTTTAATTTTTTGGTTTGGTATTTGTCAGCTCCTGTCTCCTGAACAAAACGTCGGATTGATTCTACCGGCGAATATTCGAGACGTTCCCTTATTGTACCTAACTTCTCTTCAATAAGAACACGGTGCCTCGTAAACCGTTTCCTATCGTTCACAGATTCTGTCGCTCGGAACTTTGGAGCAAGTCGTCGAACAGTCTATTTGATTCACGATTACCAGGGTAATCTCTTACAAAGCGCCTTACCACTTCTCTGCAAGAATTAGTTTTCACATAATTATCGTACATAAATGGTGTTTGTTCAACACTAAATGGCGACATAATTAAAAAATCTAATGTGTTACTCACGTGACTTTCCCTACTATTGTAGAACTATTTTTACAAACTCTTATTCTACATCTATTTCATATTAATCGAGATAAACATTTGCAGAAACGATCTTTTGACATGCAAAGAGAATTACATTTTACACATAGCGACCAGTTCAAAAAACATTTTACTATCGCTTAAGTCGTACTATGTTCCCCTTGTTTTACATTATCAAGGGCAATATTATCAAGGGCAATATAGAAATACAGTAGTCTTTAAGCATAGACATATCTGTTAATACCTGGTTGATATGCGCAGCACCATTCTCTTTGCCTAAGATTAATACTCTTTGCCTATCCAAAACAAAAAAAAAATGAATAACCAAGTCCCATTTGAGAAAATAAGTATTGAAAAATTTAAGGGAATAAGAAGCAATACCTCGAAAATGGTGACATAAATTGTGTACTTTATTGCAATATACATTTTTTGTGTAGTAAAATGTTGTCTATCTCTTATGGTTTACCAGTTATGCAAAAGTCGTTCACAATGAAGAATACTTTTGGGGACATTCCCAGAAAATTCAAGATATACACTTTATTTGTCATTAAAGTATTTTAAATATATGATAGTTTAATCAAAATCGTTAGAACCATTTTTGAGAAAGCTAAAATTTTAGAAAATGTTCCATGTAAAGGGTAATCTGGGGTGGGGGGATTTTCTTTAAAACCTTCGTGTCGCATCTCTGGAAGATACTGAACCTAAATACCAAGTTTGGTGTTTATCCAATTGTTAGTTTCTGAGTTATGCTGTTCATAGGCACACATACGGACATGTTTAGAAAAATGCTTTTTTTGGATTCAAGGCGTCTCAAAACATATATTTCCGGTGAAATATCGGTATCGAATTTCTGGGTGGAATACAATACTTCCCCTACTTACTATGCGTAGTAGAGAAAGTAAAATGAGCTATAATAACGCTAGGCTAAAGTGACCATATTCTTGAAAAGAAAACAAGGGACATTTAAAAATTTTCTCAATGAAACAAGGGACAAACGAGAAGGCGTAAAATTGTTTTGTCATAAATACGAAGGTTTCGAAACTAATACATATATAGTAACTCTGAATTTACTGCAGCCAAACAATCCTGTAGAATTATTAATGCAGGAGCCATTCCTCATAATTTGGATAAGTTTAGGTACAGTCTATTGATCTGAAAGACTGGTTGTGGTGGACGGTATGGTAAGCGAACGCTCCAACAGTTACCAATTTCATATCTTTATCACCAAAGCTTTCACTTTAAAACAATCTGATGTGTTACACTCACAAGACTTTCTCTACTCTTGTGCAAACTATTTTTACAAACGCCTAATGTCAATCGAGATAACCTTATTGCTAATTTTCTTGTAGATTCAAGAGGAATTGGTAGGCTTTAAGCTATAGTGAAATATTTTAAGAGCTGGTTGCGATGTGGAGCATTCCATTCTCTTTGCATTACCAGGACAAAAAAAAGGAATAACGAATTTCAGAAAAAGTATAAGTATTGGAATGTTTAAGGGAATAACAAGGAATATCTCGAAAATGGATCACTCAACAAAAAAATGTATATGACATAAATTGTGTATTTTAACTAGTCTACATTTTTGTGTAGTAAACTTTTGTCTATCTCTTATGGTTTACCAGTTATGCAAAAGTCGTTCACAATGAAGAATACTTTTGAAGACATTCACAAAAAATTCGAGATATATATTTCATTTATCATGAAAATTTCTTAAACTTAGGATATTTTAATCAAAAGCGTTATAGCCAGTTTTGAGAAAATTAGAATTTTCGAAAAATGTTCCATGTAAATGGTAATCTGGGGTGGGGGGATTTTCTTGAAAACATTCGTGTCGCATCTCTGGAAGATACTGAACCTAAATATCAAGTTTGGTGTTTATCCGACTGTTCGTCTCTGAGTTATGCTGTTCACAGACACACACACGTACACGTTTCCAAAAGTGCTTTTTTTTATTCAGGGCGTCTCAAAACATATATTTCCGGTGAAATCTTGGTATCGAATTTTTGGGTGGAATACAATACTTCCCCTACTTACTATACGTGGTAGAGAAAGTAAAAAGAAAAATGTGATTTTCGTGGAATCAGTTATTCCCGAGATATTTGTTCCTAATGAATTGTATTTTCAAATACGTTACACATATTTTTTGTGCCAGTCGCCATTCAGTTATTTCTCGTGGTCGTACAAACAGTGGAATTTCAAAGCCAGCATATCCACTTTTTAAGCATTTGACTATCGCTTCAGCCTCCTTGTATTTACAACGAAATGTATAATGCAATCACTTCTGGAAACGTTTATCTTGTTTGTAGAAGATTGGGCAGAAAAAGCATTAGAATTGTTTAAACATGTTGCGTTATAGACTGTGAGGGTGTAAATGTTTGGTGGCGATGTCGCTCTGTGTATGACGTGTATCAACAAACATGCGTTGCTGCATCCAAAGAACAAACAAATAACAGTTGGTAATCCATTCTGTGTTGACAGTATTTTCTGTACGATTTCATTGCTTGCTTCTTTACGCTTAGAGCTTATGTGCGTAGAAGCCCCTTTGACTGTGTGCATTTATTCTGCACTGCTTTTGAAAAATAGAGTTTTAAAAACAAATGACCAGTTTTATTGGGAAGGTTTCGTACCATAAGAATAGGGGAAAGGGGGGCAAGTTGGCACATGGCTCTTATTTCAACCCTTAGTCAACAGATTGCACGCAAATTCAGACATACTGTTCCTTGTCTCCGATTACACGTCCCACGAAACGACAATCCTTTGTGAGAAGTTGTAATGGAAGGAAGTTATGAAGTTTGTTTTTCCCGCGAGGTTAGTAAATATTCACTTCATCTGGAATTTTCTCCCCTGGGTATATATCCAATATTAAATGGTTTCTAAATATTTTGTTTGAAAGTGTTTGTAAATGTCTTTATTCCTTGGTATTTTAAGTATTTTAATTCCTTATTCCTGATCGCTATATCGAGCTTCCATTAAAACAATCAGATCAGGGGCAAGTTGGCATAATGATAGCAGCAGGCATTTTGTGTGTTTAAATTGTTGTTCGGGCATTTCCGATTAATGTAGCTACAGTGTTTCGTTTTGTTGTTGTCATTTAACTATTTAATTAACTTTAGACGTGTTGATGTGTTTTAAAATCGTTACCCTGTGTTAGGTGTTTTTACTGTGATGAATCTGTAATTATACATCTGACGTGTTGTTAATAATTTGATCATATTTAAATTATTTAAAAGCACATTTTCCATTTAAATAATACATAACAAACTTGCCCCACCTCCTGTGCCAACCTGCCTCCTAGGTGGGGTAACTTGACTCACTATGCATGGTTTGAAAGATTTAAAAAAAAGTAACTTTAAGTGGACGTAAAATAATGACACAATTATTAACAGTTACTGTAAAGAAATCTATAGAACAGTATCATTTATGAATTAGCTGAAACATTGCTGTAATAAAAATAAAACTTCAAATTTGTGCCAACTTGCTTCTCTCTCCCCTACTCGACAATGAATTTTCGAAAACAGCACAGTGTGTTACCACACGATTACTCGCGCGCCGCACTCCCGCGGAAATAGATATTATATCCCCGTAACAGTCTCAATTCTCATATTTACAGTTACAATTATAATGATAAAGAGCACATACGTTATCATAAGAAATGTTGGAAATGTGGTCCTTGTCTGTCACGTATTTCTGGCATCTTTTTAGGAAGTTTTCATTGACACTACAGAGCTCAATATCCAAAATTAAGTGAATTTCAGAGTGATTCCTTCCTTTAGTTATTGAGAGAGTATGTTCTTTACGTTGTTTATTTATTTAGCTCCACGTGAGGACGTCAATTTCAGAAGGTGTTTTGTTGTTGAAGATTTTGTTTGTTACATAATATGCTACTACGCATGAGAAGCCGATTTGAAGATGTATTTTTGTTGTTACGCTCCAAGTTTAAAAAAAATATTAACTATTAACTTTGTTATTAAACTGCTTCTATAGATATCATTTATGTTTGTATTTGCCTCGACTGCGTCAGTATTCACTTCCTTTTATTAATCCTTGGCACAAATTAGATAGCACTACACTGATAGTAAGAGCTGTGAGATTCTTTAATTTAAAACTTGCACTTTGCTATCACGTATACTTAATTTTCGTTACACACGAATACTCAATATTTCTTTAGAGAACACATCTTCCATCCGGTCACTACCAAGGCCTGCCAGCAACTGAACATATTTTCAAACGCCCAAACCCGTAAACTTTTGTATTCCAAGTCTCTGATTGGCTAATCCTAGTCCAATAGAATATCTGCATTTTACTAAAGTTTTTTCTAGCTGTTTGGCTAATTTTAAACTGTCACAGAATTTACATTATCGTTGCTCTAATTATGACTAGTAGTATTTAAACTCTCAAACTCATTACTCCCTCAAGGTTGCCTCATTGTAACCTCATTATTAGCAACCTTAAACTTATTATTCTCACAGCTCCTACATTAGTAAATTACATAATGCATTCACATCACATTATTGAACATGTGTGCA
Organism: Deroplatys truncata; assembly: GCA_030765065.1. NCBI lineage: Eukaryota > Metazoa > Arthropoda > Insecta > Mantodea > Mantidae > Deroplatys > Deroplatys truncata. The sequence goes on from CM060980.1 coordinate 167,225,178, forward strand.
ATAATATAAACATATGCAATCACTGTTACATACATTTTTACAAATTATTACATACATATTGCTTCAAGGCGGGCTGTTATTGAATTTATATATTTATATAATACAATTGAAATTATTCAAGTGTTAAAATACTGTCTCATTATTTCAGTGTATGAGGGTTTGTTCATACCCTTTATTTACGTGATCATCAGTCGAATAAATTTCTGTGATTGGATTTTGTAAATAATAAATTGACCCTCACTGAATATTCTTCTTTGACGAACCATGGTGTCATTTGTATTGCTATGTTTCGTTGCAAAATAACAGCTCTTGGAGCACAGAGAAACCCGATTTTATACACGAGATTCCCTTGCTTGACGCGAAAATTTATATGCAGTAAATCTATACAGAGTAATAGAACCTATAATATTTAACAATAAATGCAGAGAGATATGAGAATAATTTAATCATACCATTTGTAATTTTAATGTTGGTCTGGCTTTTTCGAACAATACTTTGCTACCAGCATACAGATAATGAGTCATTAAATGTAATTAAGGACATTTTTGAGGAGAGTGTTAAAGTAGTAAACAATTATGGCCCTCACGATCCACTGATATAACTGTATGTGATTTGTATCTATGAGGCAGTTTGAAAAATGTGTGTCCAACATGCTAAAAAAACACAGGCGAGAAATTCATTCAACTTGAGATAGTGAACTCATGAAGTGTAAATGAACATTTCTTGAGAAGGATGCTAGAAATATGGGGATAAAGGCCAACACTCCCAACATCTCTTATGATACGGTATGTGCTTCTTATCATTGTAATTGCAAATTGCATTGTTTACCAAAATAGGTAGTTACGTAGATAGTATAAATGTTTCCGCGGAAGTCGGAGCTGTGGCAGCCGGTGCGTGAGCCGCCTCGCAGTGGCCATAGTGTGAAGGAAAAGCACTGTAGTAGAGAAAGTAAATGTACTTTTTTAAATGAATGTAGTCTCAAAACTTGTATTTGTGATGCAATTTTGATACAGAAATTTTTGTTGGAATGCAATACTTCCTCTATGTAAGCAGTGGAGGAAGCAAATAATACCTTTCTTTTTTTGAATCAGGGAGTCTCGAAATGTGCATTTCGGTGAAACCTCAGTATTGAATTTTATTACTTTTTCCCGCTACGTATAGTAAATACAGGATGTATTTCTATCCAAACATTTGGTATCGAGATTTCCACCGGTAATACATGTTTTGAGACCCCCTAAATGCCAAGATGCATTTTGTTTGTTTTGAGTGTTTGTGTGTGTGTGAGAGAGAGAGAGAGAAAGAGAGAGAGACTGTGCAGCATAACTCACAAAGAAAAGTCTGATAAATACCAATCTTGGTATTGAAGTTCAGTAGATTCCAAAGATGCGACACAGGATTTTTAAGAAAATTCCCCTACTCCAAACTACCCTTTACATGGAAAAGTTTTCGAAATATTTTTATTTTCTAAAAACTGGCTCGTAACGATTTGGATTAAAATACTATATATTAAAAATATTTATATTGCATATAAAATGTATAACTTGAATTTTCTGGGAAAAGTCAGTGAGGTTCTGTTCATTCGAAAGAAATGTTGTATACTCTTGCCTAATACAGATTACGCAGTAAGGTCTGGTGGAGGGCAAATTCGGGAGGTCGTGGGTTCGATTCCCATGGCCGACTTTCCTGGCCTATGGGATATTTTTGGGGGTTCCCGGGTGGTTCAGGGACCACCTGACGAATCCTGAGAGGAATCATTATATCCCCCGAATTTCTTGTCCCTCCATTTTGTCTCAATTCTCTCTCACTTCACCTTTCATCTGCTTGGTCTCTCTCAGGGTTGCAAGTGTCGGCGTGTGCATGGTAGGGTAAAAGTATGCTCTGTGTAAACTTTCGTCCTCCGTGCTGCTTTTGATCTCCGACTCCCGGGCACCTCAGGGGATGTGGAAATCCACAGGGGGAGGGGAGCAGGCTGCACCAGCCACCACCCGGGGAGTTCAAATCTGTAAACGGTAGGGACCTTGGCCTCTGCCTGCCGTGCCGCCTGATCCGGTCGCCTGTCTCCCTCACCTATTCCCTCCCTCCTCGGGGCGCCCCGTCAGGAGCCTAGGCACAAAAGATCTGTGTAGATCGAGGGCTAAGTTCCCCACCGCTTCTAGCTCTATCCTATCCTGTAACTATTAAACGTGATGTGATATACGAAAAATGTACTACACAAAACACATAGAGCTCTTTAAAACATACAATGTAATTAAAATAAGGTTCCCGTCAACGCTCAACTGTTTATGGCAATGTCATGAAAACATTATGTAATTTTTAGGTCAATTCTTAAATATCTGACTAACGCTGTTCCTTTTATATATACAGGTGTGTCTAAATTCCCCTTACGGACCAATCGGTTAACTTTAGCTCAGGAACTCGTCTCCGGAAACGTGCCGTTTTTACCGTTACACGCAAAATACTACCACAACACAGTCTCTCCGACTCCTGCTGCCCGTGTCTGGACCCACTTACAAGAAAGGCTCGATGTGACGACCACTACCTCCGTAACATGTTCTAGTATACTCGATCACCAATTCTAATCCTCCAACATCCGCCGCTGCCATACCTCGTGCTAATATGTCTTCCTCGGATCGCACAGGGGTCTCGTAAATCAACTACTGCATGTGCCCCCACAGGTATTAGTGCTATTTATTAAGTACTTAGTATTACATTAATTGCATAACACAGTCGCATGGGTCATAAGACCGTACATGCTCTCTAGATAAATACCTGGTCTGTATACGATACTTGCAGAATCGACAAGAAACAACTATGTTTATATACATATAAAATTGAAAAACACTTTGAATCACACAAGCACACGCACCCTCACGCGCACACAAGCACTCAAGTAGTACATATATTTAAAGAAAATTCACATAAACACCTTAACTCTTAGTACACGTACTTCCATTAAGCATGTGCCAGCTTGGCCAGTTTTGGCTGTTTAGAATCAAGTCCCAGCATGCTGCCCTCCGTCTGTTGGAAGCCAAAAGTACTTCCGGTAATAATTTTTTTCCTAAGAGACTCCGCCTGCACGCATGCTGCCAAAATATGCGTCCAGTCTTCTTGTTCCCCACATAATGGGCAAATCCTCCTGCCATCATCAACAATCTTGCGAGCTTTCCACCCTCCCAACCTAAGTCATGCTATTCCCGTCCTCTGTGTTATACCCAATTCCAAAATATGTTTCCTTACCCCACCTAGTTTTTATTTCATTTTGTAGCTCCAATGTTGATTTTTGTGCACATTAAGACCCTATTTTCTGCCTGTGTGTATCACATAGTCGTCTTTTGACTTTTTTCACGGCACTGTGTGTATTTTCATTACCCCTTTGCCAGATATGGTTTAAGCCTATTTTTGATAATTCCCGTTGTAAACCCGCCGCCCACCATTTTGGATGCTCTATGTTGTTCATTTTATGACGATAACATATTGCTCTGAGTTGTTTGATCACCTTTAATTATTCGGAGCCATAAGTTAACTGCATTTAGTTTAGCTAATACAGCATCTTCCCAGCATCCTACCCCATGAAGAACTCCGTAGTTTGAAGTACCCCTCCCCAATACTAGAACGCGCTTCCAAAACGGAAGAGTAAAATGCACTGTCGCGCCGTCGCGCTGGAACTCACTCCTAGTGAGTGGCGCCGATAAAAGCGTGTTGGTGATTTTGCGTTAGCGGAAAAACGGAATATTTTCGGACACAAGTTCCTATGATATCTTAATCGCCTTGTTCCCCACTAAAAGTTCTCAAAGTCTGTGAAAGGAATTTAGACACGTCCTGTATAACGAAATGTGTAATGCAGCTGTTTCTGTAAAGGTTTATTTCGATTCAAATGAAGTAGACAGAAAAATAAGCTTGTAAAATTACTCACTATGAACCATACAGAAAGTTTTATTTATAATGAAATTTTATCGAGCTTTTTGTTGTAATGTAATATTTCCCCTATTTACTATAGGTAAGTAGTGGAGAGAGTAATAGTATTGAACATCAGATTTACAGATAGGATTTCCGTTGCAGGCTTGTATAACTGTTACCCCACTCCCTCCCCGCTCTAATGCAGATGTTCCTCTCGTCAGATACTTATTATGCAGGTCTAGAATATAACTTATTCGAGAGTGGAAACCACTTGTTTCGGAATTCGAACGCACCGTGATATCGATGTCACCCGCAGAGAGAGATGTGTGTACCAGTCGATGCAATATGCAGACCGACCGCAGAGAGAGAATTTGCCTCGTCTCTCTCACATTTATGACAGACAGAATTCACGGCACGTGAACCAACATTCTTCCCTGGGTGCAGCCGCAAATACCACATAAACTATTCGCGAAATATGACCGGACTACTAATGTAATGTAGAGCTGTTTTCTTTGCTGCAAATGTATATCATACCATTACTCACGGCTGTTCTCACCTGCGTGTTTTGTTGCCCGGTATGAATATACTATACTCTACTTTCGGGTCAGTCCATCAGGCGGCCTCTGACTATATTATGTACTGGCTATTCCATGGTCAGGTCTTCTAGTCCCGTGAATCATTAAAGCTGCCTTGTCGTGGATTAGAACAGCGGTGCCCAAACTGTGGGGCATGAAAGTTTTACAGTATAATAAACACACTACTCTAATGAAAGAAAAGCAAATCTGATTTGTTGCATCCATATGGCTTTCTCTGATCGCGTTTCTAAGAACACCTCTTGCAAAACGTTGCTTTTTGTAATTTTGAATTAGACTGGGAGGGGATTCGACACCGATCCAGTGAATCCGGATATTGATAGGGTGCCTCCGAAAGAAAAGAACGGGGGAAGGAAGACACCGGGCGGCCGGAAGCGGCAGTGACGGTTCAGCAATGCCAGGATCCCTAGAGTTTCCTGATATAAACGCCCCGGCAGATCCGGCCCCCTTATACCCCGACAACCAGTCGAAGGCCAAAAGACAAAGTTCACAGAGAGCATCCTTTTCTCTACCAAGCTGCACGAAACTCCATCGGCATCACTTCCAACTCTGAAACAGACCAAATGGGGTGAAGGATGACTGAAATGATTAATAAAACGAAATAGAGGGACGGTAAATTCCGGGGGGGGGTGAAAGAACCACTGCAGCATTCGCCTGACGACCACGTAAAACCCCGAAAAAACCCATGGATCAGAGTGGGTGTTGCCGAGAACCAGCCGATTCTCCAGCGAGTGAATCATCCGAAGAAAAGGCTGCTAAGTGCGTATTTCATCACGCGGCTACGTCGCGAGGAAAAGTGAAGTGGCAGGGAAAAATAAACAAAATCACATTAGTAAGGCAACAGTAACAAATGAACAAAGTCACCTTTTATAAAAAAATATTTTAAAACTGTAAAGACGTTTTTGTGGTTGTAACACATTAGGTTTTTAAGTTTGAAATAAACCTTTGTAGTGCATAATTCTAAAAATCCTATAAAAGAGAAATTATTGCGGCAGGTTGATTCAGGTAGGCGCAAGAAGAAAACAGGTCTCAACCCACGCAATAAAACGTACACCTCAAAATAACAAACTGGAGCAAAAGGTTTCCTCTCCCCTTTAGTTGAATGCAGAAGAAACTCGTTTGCTTTCAGAAAAGGGGGAGATAAAGAAACTAAGAAGGGCATTACGTTCTTTCTTTTCCTTTCAGCGCACTCCTCCTGTTGTTTCACCTCCAAAGAAAAAGAAATCGAAGAAAAACATTACGTTCTGCTGGTGTTGATTCTGCGGCTCCTAGCACTCCTTGCTGGTACCCTCAGGGACTTCCCGCTGGAGCCAGTGATCATGCGATAGAAGAGTGACACAGTTTAACACCATGTTTACACTTAGCAAACAGTCACAGGAAGAGATCCTGTGTATATGTCAGGGTAAATGCGAACGAACTCTAGTCGTGTTAGTACATCAAACAAACTTCCTGTTGTATGTGGCTTATTTGGACTAATTTGAAGTGTTACATTCACATGAACTTTTCTAACATGCTTCAAAAAACTGCTACCACAAAAGTTTATTCTTACATCTGCTTCATTGTTAATTGGGATAACATTTGTAGAAATTATTTTATTAAATATTTCCTTGTAAGAGTCTGATGCGACACATTCACATGCCTTTCTCTGTCATTATCGTTTATTAGAGGTGTATAAACCAGCCTTACGAAAGCTTATTTTTATATCTAAATCATTTAAATCCAAACAAACCTCTTCATAAATAGCTGTATTACACATTTGGTTATAAATACAAAGAGAAAAGCGGTGCTCAAATGTTTAAGAACTTATATGTAGACCTTAAAATTAGATAATATTTCCATGCAATGGCCAGAAACAACTGAAAATCGATGGGACTTAAAGAGAATGAACAACTCTAACTATTAATAACGGATATCTTGGAAGTGGTCAATTCCACAAAAAAGTTATTGGAAATAAATTTGTCTTAAAGAGACGTAAATTTTTTCTGTGGTGGATTTTCAGTATCGCATAACGTTTACAGTTATACAAGATTATACATAATTCCTTCCGAATGAAGAGGACTTCCCAGACTATACCTACCCACAAAATTCGAAATACACCTTTTATAGATATTTTTCATGTAAATATCTTTAATGTGTGAAATTTTAATCAAAATCGTTAAAGCCATTTTTAGGAAATAACAAGTTTCAAAGATATTACATGTAAACGGTAGTTTTGTGTGGGGGGAATTCCTTGAAATTTTTTATGCCTCATCTTTAGAAGATATTGAACCTAAATACTAGTTTGGTGTTTATCCAGGATTTCGTATTTTAGTTATTATGCTCACCACACATACACACCAATATTTTTCCAAAAATGGTTTTTGGATTCAGGGAACCTCAAAACATGTATTTACGGTGAAATCTCCGTAAGGAATTTTTGGATGGAATGAAATACTTTCTATGCCTACTATGTACATGGTAGAGAAAGTAAAAAACGAATAACTACATCCCGTTAAGAAAAGTATAAGTGTTTGCAAATTCCAGCCAATAACAAAGAATATCTCCCAAACAGCTAACTTCACAAAACATTTGACATTGTCTGCTTTAACCAGATATACTCAGAACACAGAGGGCTATTTCCAAAAATTCAATATATACGCTTCATTTGTCACGAAAATATCTTAAAAGCATGGAATTTTAATCAAAACGATTAGTCTTTTTTAGAAAATAAAAATTTTCCAAAAATCCTCCATGTAAAGAGAGCTGGAAGTGGGAGAATTCTCTTGTAAATCTTTGTGTCGCATATTTGGAAGATAGTGAACTTAGATACCAAGTTTGGTACTTATCGGACTTTTCGTTTTTGAGTTACGCAGTTCACACACGCGCGCGCGATCCTTTCTTTAAGGATGTTTTTTTGGGGTGGATTCAAGATGCCTCAAAACATATTCAAATCGAATTTTTGGGTGGAAACAATTGTTCCCCTACATACAATATGTAGCATAGAAAGAAAAACCAGGGTGGTTAGACCGCTCGCCTCTCGCCGAGGCGGCCCGGGTTCAATCCCAGGGACCCGCATGTGGGATTTGTGGTGGACAAAGTGGCGTCTGGGCGGGTTTTCTCCGGGTTCTCCACCATTCCACCAACTGCTTTAACATCACCTTTTCTTTCATCCATTTCACCATCATTTCGTTTCATCTACTTCCTTCATCCCATACCAGGCATCGGCCTGATCACCCATCCTGGATGCTCTGTCTGATCCATTAGTGTCTGCTCCTCGACGGGCCTCTGACCCCAGGCACTTGCCTGTAAGACTTGGGGGTATAAGTCCTACATAAGAGGAGGTTAAACAGATAAAGAAGAAGAATCAGAAGAACTACATATTAGTGGTAATTATTGAAAATTATGTTCTATAATAAACTGCCAAAAGCATCTGAGAAAACGTCAAATAATTATTTAGGAAATTTATATCTTCCAAATTTCAAGCTTGATCGCCTTAAAACGTTCTAGCTAGTTGTGTCATAGTTCCACAAGGAATACTGGAGTGGAGAAATGCTGAGTAAGACACCTAGTTTCTAACATAATACTTGGTTTTCTGCTTCATTGCAGAGTTCTTTTATTATTTTATAACTAGCAGTCTGTCCAACACTATACGCATATATTTTTAAACCGAAAATATGAGTTTATTTAATTTACCTCTACCCGTTCATTTTGAAATTATTGGAAAATAATTTTAAAGATTCTTAAAAAAAGTGCTATACAACTAAAGAAGTATACATCATAAAGATAGTGAATTATTGAAATTTAACCCTTGCAATTCAAAATTTTATCCAACTTCCAACAAATATATATGATGATGCCGTATGTCAACATTGGGCTGGAAAGGGTTAATAACATAAAAGGTATACAATTTTCGCATAACCAGAAACACTTAAGATATACAATGAAATTGAGGGGAAACTGTGAATGTGTAGGTTCCGCAATACGAGGTCACCAACCTAAACTCTTTGGAAAACACACATAGTCTGCAGACCATCGAGAAATTATAGGTTCAGTAATTTCTTATTTGAGCAATTTTAGCTCTCTGGACAATTATTTAGCATGCCTTGATAACGAAGTTGATTACAGTATACAAGGGTTGCTTTTAAAGTAAGTACCGTTTTGAAGAAGTTACTTTCTGCCTCACGTATGGAAAGTCAATTTGAAGATGATGTATTATATTTCGACTGTTGGGGAGCCGTGCTTGAAGTAGTTGCAACCGCACGTATGGTAAAAAGTTTCCGGTAGCCTTCGGCCCAAAAATGTAGCTTCCGAGGGCCTTTGCCCCAAATGTTTAAAAAATATTAACTTTGTAATTTTGACTGTTTCTTTAAATATTATGTATATATGTTTGCCTCGGCTGCGTTAGTACTTTTTTAGAGACATGAATGTCTTTGCAAGGCGTGGTGCGGCTGAAGAATGTAGGCTTACACAGATTATAATTTTAATTCACTCCTTTTATTAATGCTTGACACGATTTAAATAACACTTCACTAATATTATTAAATACTTGCACTTTTTAAACACGTAAACTATTTTCTCACACAAAATACGTATTAAATTTCTCGAGGACATATCTTGCGTCCGGTTAGGAACACTGTCTACAACCAACGCCTCTAATTATGAGCGCTGTCTACAAGCAACTGAACTTTGAATTTGTAAATTTTTGCTATATTTCAGTTTCTGATCGGCTAATCCTAGTCCAATTGAATACTTTCATTTAACTTAAACTTTCCTTCTGGAAGTTGATTGGCTATTTTATAAACTGTCTCAAAATTTACATTATTGTTGCTCTAATAATTTGCTAGCATTATTACTTTCTTACACATTATTTCCTCAAGGTTACCTCATTGTTACCTCATTGTTAGCAACTTTTAACCTGTTATTCTCAGCTCCTACATTTTTAAATTACGTAATACATTCACATAACATTATTGAACATTTATACAATAATATAAACATATACAATGACTGTTACATACATTCTACAAATTATTACATACACATATTGCTTTAAGGCGGGCTGTTATTGAGTTTTACATATTACATAATTAAGTGTTAGAAATACGTCTACGTTTTAATATTTAGTCGCTACAGCGCTGCAACCGCAATTTTGAGCATGTGCGATCACTTTCCTCGATTCACTAGGAACACAGACGCAGCTGTGAGCGATCGTCACTATGCGTTTTCCTGTTGTTAGAGCGTATAAAATATTGAAAACAATGAACAACCTGGCGACTGTGAAGTCATATCAGTGTTTCGTTTTTGAATGTGAGAAATGTTACGTCAACAAACATTAATCACCAATTGTGTGAGATTTATGGGAAATGAGTGACGATGCCTACCACACACAGGCTAAATAAACTCAGCATCTGGTCATCATTTTGTTGGGAACAATTCTACCACGCTCCCTACAGTCCTTGTTTGGCACCAAGAATTTAATTCCTGCTGAAAAGCATTTCAACGAGGATGATATTGTGAAACAAGAAGTGCGGACTTGTCTATCTTCATACTTGGAATAATTCTTTAACGAAGGTATACAAAAACTGGATTCCCGTTACAAGTACCTGATTAACGGCCGTGGAGAAATAGTGTAAGGTAACGAATGATAAGGTATTTGGAAAATAATGTTGTGTTGTTAATTTAAAAAAAATATCCCTGATATAAAAACACGCCTGGTAAGTACAAAAAACCTAAAACTTCCCAAATTCAGGGTTATTTTGTGAATTGTCCAGTTTTAACTGTCGCTTAATTAAGACTTCACTATCACTCTTTTAATCTAGTTCAACCTTCACTGAAACTCCACTTAGTTCACACTGTCACTTCACCGATGTAAAGTTTAATTTCCCCTGACATTTAATTTTCTTCGAGACGTAGCGGCGTAGCGCAACCCGTAAGACGCAGCCTCTTCTTCCAAAAGGTACAGAAGAATTATTCTACAATCTCTCGCTGCACAGTAGCACTTGCTGCACGTCACAGCAGTCGACACCAACTCGCTCGGAGAACCGCACTTGATGTCGCAGCAGAATCGCACTCACTAATTCACTCGCTCAACTGGCTCCTCTTGCGAGAACGCTCGCTTATATAGCCAATGGAATCTTTCACAGAACATTCTAGAACTTCCGGAAGAGTCTGTTTTTTTTGCCGATAGCGCTTCCAATGTTTACGCCGGGCGAGAACGCGACGTATCTTTGTTTAACTCCGACTCGTGACGCTGACCTCTCGATAAACTTGGGCCATAGTCGGTGCTTCATAATATTTCGACGTTGGTATCGCATGCGTATCGTAGTGTTATAAATAGATTCGATTCTTTCTTGTTTTGTTGTGTCTTAATTGCTAAATCGCGGCCATCTATATTCCTTGGAATGAAACATCTGTGGCATTTGTCCTATTTTAATGCATATTCTTTGAAGTAAACGAAGCCATCTTCTACTCCCTGCCACTCTCAACTAAAAGCCAAAGCTTTCTTCAAGTATAAGGGCTTTATAAATCTTTTTAGTCTTTTATAATAATGAAATTAAATGAGATAGTGTTTTAATACCTCATGTCCGTCAGAAAGACTTCGGCTTTTGAATGGTGATAAATATAAAAATCAAGTGAGTGATTTTTTAGGTTCTACTCCCAAATACACACACAATGCAGCCTTATCATTTGCTTCAAATTTTGATGCTGCTATCTCGTTATTGCATCAACTTAGATAAGAGATCATCTTAGACACCTACTCTTTGCTGAGTTTTACGATGTCATGTCGTAGCTCATTCTGTGTTGTCTCGTGTGCCAGCTGCTCTGGTGGCTTAGCTATGAGTTCTTTATATCATTGCATGCGTGAGTGTATCTTGAAAGGATAACACCAGCTTAGTTAACTGATCACTTTTAATGTTGACTAAAACGTTCAGTTTGAGAAGAGTCGCCGACAGTTGAATTTGCGAACTAAATGAATTCTATTGCAACAATTAAGCGAAGCGTCAGTTACCGTAAGTTGCAGAAATGTTACTCGGAAATATCCCTGTCTACAGCCCTAAATCTTGTCTAACGCCGGCGCGTTCATGTGCGCTACACAACTTAAAATTAAACACGAGAGTAAGTCACAGAGTTAAGAATCTCAGGGGAGTCACGAATATGTCATGAATGCAACTCTGGTAAGAATGTACGAAATTGTCTTAACTTAACCTTGCCCACAAATCAATACCCCTATCAACGTTCGTTGTCGCGCAAAATAGTCTTAAAATCCTACGTACGCATCTCTTACCTTGTTGCTAAGATGTACGTTTCGCTTTTATAATTTACAGAATTGCTGCCTGCGTGACTTTTCACACCTACTGGACTAACTGCTTTCCAAGAATGTTTTAGCTAATGTGTTCTGCACTCGCATGTTACTAATGTCTACCTTACATGACTTGCTAATTACCTTTTTATCTCTGAATAACTCTTTCAAATGAGGCTTATTTGACTTAATATGTGGAAATTGTTTACTACAATGATTTCTTTATCTTTGCTATCATTTTTATTTAATTGTTTACATCTTCCAATAAATAATTACGGTATCAGCACACATACACATAAACACAAACTTTCTCTCTTTATAATGTCTATGTAACTGACGAAGAAACAGCCCAGTTATCATTTTTATCAGAAGCTCATACGTATTTCATTTTACTGATTCTGTACACAAATTCTTTGAATATTACTTTCGAAACATCCAGTGTTTCAACCGACTTGCTCAGTACCGCCTTGTTGTAATCCTTGGAACCCTTACATCTTTCATGAAATCTTGCTTCAGAATCCCTTGTAAGCACTCCTCCCATCCTTTTATCAGCGCTTTCTGCACTGTTATGTGCCTTCTTTGGTGTTCTTAATCTCTAGAAGGAGGGCCTGAGTTAAAACTTCGGTTCTAAGACCAATAGCAGTCACTGGTAGATTTACGCAGAGTTTACTTTTTATTTGCGAGCTAATTTCATTTCATAAACGAATAACGTTCAATATCACTAGACATAACCGGTTTATGTCTTTTGACTGAAGACTATACCAAAATAAATCTGATGTGTTACACTCACATGACTTTCTCTACTCTGGTGCAAACTATATTTACAAACGCTTATTCTCCATATGCTTCATGTTAATCGAGATATCGAGATGTTAATCTTATTGCTAATTTTCTTGTAGATGCAGGGGGAATTGGTAGGCTTTAAGCTATAGTCAAATATTTTAAGAGCTGGTTGCTATGTGGAGTATTCCATTCTCTTTGCATTACCAAGACAAAAAAAATGAATAACGAATTCCCATTTGTGAAAAATTATAAGTATTGGAATATTTAAGGGAATAACAAGTAAATCTTGAAAATGGTTCACTCAACAAAAAAAATGTAAATAATATAATGATATGTATTTTAACGCGATCTACATCTTTTGTGTAAAAAATGTTGCCTATGTCTTATGACTTACCAGTTATGCAAAAGTCGTTCACAATGAAGAATACTTTTGGAGACGTTCCCGGAAAGTTCGAGATATATATTTTATTTGTCATGAAAATATCTTAAACATATGATATTTTAATCAAACTTGTTAGAGCCATTTTTGAGAAAATTAAAGTTTCCGAAAAATGCTCCATGTAAAGGATAATCTGGGGTGAGGGGATTTTCTTGAAAACATTCGTGTCGCATATCTGTAAGATACTGAACATAAATACCAAGTTTGGTGTTTATCCGAATGTTCGTTTCTGAGTTATGCTGTCCAGACAAACAGACACACACTTGGACATGTTTCCAAAAATGCTTTTTTTGGATTTAGGGGGCTTCAAAACCTGTATTTCCGGTGAAATATCCGTATCGAATTTTTGGGTGGAATACAATACTTCCCCTACTTACTATACGTAGTAGAGAAAGTGACATATAACAATGTCTTGTCTTGGGGAAAAAAATCTGAAACTCACATAACTGTCTCTACCTACTATTGTCTGTTTTAATATAGCTTCGGATTTCGATTCCCGTCGACCGTGCACTCTAACCTTGTTGTTTTCTCAGGTAGATGTGTGAATTCTATAGTAGTTTCTCATCTACCACGACTTCGTTTCCGTCATTTCGCTTTCATTTGGTTTCCTTCTCTTTTGGGTGTGTTGCTAGGTTCCGTAGCGTATGACGGTGCCGGGCAGTTGGCGCGGATGCTTCTCTTAGTAAGGAATACTCCCCGTGGAAACTATAGAGCTGCTTTATCACGGAGCCAACTAACTCGTACTGTAAATCATAGAAGAATATTTAGAAAATTGGTAAATTAATAATAATTTGTTGTTTCTACATATAGGAATGAAAGTTTCTCTTGGTCGGTTTAGCAGAATTCTTCAAAATAGAGAGGAATACATTCTGAAGAGGCATCTCTAACGTGTTATAAAGTGTCGCCTATAAAATATGTGGGCGGGCGGCTTAGGTGATTTCGTTTGAGCAACACCTAGGGCGTATCTCCTTCCTTTTTCATCCTGGAATTTCTGGATATGCCCTGTCCTTGAATTCGTAAGTAGATTTACTTTCTCTACCACGTACATAGTAGATAGAGAAGGTATTGCATTCCAACGTATCTTCCATACTGAAATTTCACAGTAAATACTGTTTGAGGTCTCCTGAATCCAAAAATCACCTTTAGGAAACGGCCCTTGTGTACTGTTTCGTCGTACAAACACCAAACTTGGTATTTATGTTCAGTACCTTCCCAAGATGCCATACGAAGATTTTCAATAAAAACCCCACACTAAACTACCATTTACATGCGGCTTTTTTGAAGTTTTTTGTTTTTAAAAGAGTGTAACGATTTTTATTAAAAGGTACTTAAACGAACAATAAAATGTATATTTGGAATTTTCCGGTAGTACATTTTGAACTCCTGTTCATTCGAAAGGAATTGTGTATACTCCTGTATAGGTTGTAAACGTTAAGCGATAGATGGGAACGTTCAACACAAGAAATGTAGATCTATTTAAGACACGCAGTTTATTTCAAATAACTTTTATTGTAGCATCAGCCATTTCGAAGATATCCGTTATTAATGTCTCGATTTGTTCTTTATTTTGTCATTCATTTTAAATTCCATTGATTTTCAGTTGTTTGTCGTGATTGCATGGAAACGGTATGGAATTTTAAGACCAACATATAGTGTTCAGTTCTTAAACATTTGACTATCGCTGTTCTCTTTGAATTCTAACGATATATGTAATGTAGTTATTTCTGCAAAGGTTTATTTGGATAAAAATGTAGCAGAGGGACAAATAAGCTGTAATAAAATAGTTTGTATACACACTAATAGATACAGAGGGTAGAGAAGGCCATGTGAATGCATGACATCACTTCTTTTAGGTAAAGCGTTATTCCTGTATACTGCATACAGGAGCGGTAAAACTTTCTTAGATACTTATTATAAGGTGTTGACATCCAGAAACTTGAGTGCATACGACCATGGAATTAGAACAAAGTTTATTCAGGAGCTTTGAGACTGTTTTATTACACACACACATCTGCATTACTTGATAAATGATAGTTAAATAACAAATTTTACACAGAATGAATTGTCGTTTTTTAAACTCTTGTCTTTTCTTTGCTGAAATGTCTCATAACCAACTCTGTATATTACTTGCAATGAAATGTAACCGGCTTTTGTTTTTTATACTCTACAGAGTGCAGGAACTATGCTTGTTCTATGGAGTAATAACAACTAGTTACTTTCTCTACTACGTATAGTAAGTAGGGGAAGTATTGTATTCCACCCAAAAATTCGATACCGAGATTTCACCGGAAATATATGTTTTCAGATGCCCTGAACCAAAATAAAGTATTTTGGAAACATGTCCGTGTGTGTCTGTCTGTGAGCAGCATAACTCAAAAAGATAAGCCGGATAACTACCACGTTTGGTATTTGAGTTAACCATCTTCCAAGGTTGTGACTTTCAAGAAAATCCTCCACCCTAGACTACCCTTTAAATGAGACACCTTTAGAAAATTTTAATTTAATCTAAAATAACTAAAGACTTTAATAAAAATAATATTTTTTAAGATATTTTTATGGCAAATGAAATGCATATCTTGAATTTTCTGGGAATGTCCACTAAAGTCCTATTGATTTTGAAAAACTTTCCCATAGCTGGTAAAACGTAAGAGATAACAAAATTTTACTATACAAGCATATAGATCTCGTTAATACACACAATTTATGTCATATACATTTTTCTTGTCGAGCGAACCATTTGCGAGATATTCCTTGTTACTTTTTTAATTTTGCATTGCTTACATGTTTTCTCAAATGGGATGTTTTATTATTTTTGTATGTGCTGGACATGCAAAGAGAATGAAATGCGCCACATAGCAACCAGCTCTTAAAAGATTTGACTATCGCTTAAAGCCTACCATATTCTCCTTGCACCTACAAGAAAATTAGCAATAAGATTCCGATTAACATGAAGCAGATGGAGAATAAGCGTTTGTAAAAGTAGTTTTTACAGGAGTAGTGAATGCAGCGGATCAGATTTTTCCCCTACTTCCTTTGTATCTGTCCCTAAAGCTGCCGAAATGTCACTGAAATATTCCTGTTTTGTTGAGGTACCTGCTGGCACCCTTAAGTGTGTTTTCTGCTCCAACTCCGTCATTAACATTCTTGTTTAAGGACGCAGGCTACTCCATCTTGAAAACAGCTGTAAGCAGTGTACAGAAGAGTTGAACTGCGCAAGCCAAGTTGCGGAACATCGTAATGTTATAGCTTCTAAGGTTATTGCTCGCCTTGCAGAACAAGTAACACGCTCGAAATATGTATACGGTTAATAGCGGGACACGAAACAAGTGCATATCTGTAAGAGTGTAGAACATAAAATTGGTGCTTCAAATGTTTATCTCGATTAACGAAGTAGATGGAAAATAAACGCTTGCAAAAGTAGTTTATACAAGAGTACAGAAAATCGTGTGAGTGCAACGCATCAGGTTTTTCTTCTACTCAATGACATTCTTCGCAAGAATGTTCTATAAGAACTCAAGTCAACCTCCATAGTGTAGTGGTTAGTTCCCGAGGTCGGGGTTCAAACTCGGGGGATGGATATTTTCGAGCGTAAAAATCCGTAGCATGGCTTCCTTGGAAAGGGAAGTAAAGCCGGTGGTCTCGCGTTGTAGATTTACAGTACGTAGAAGAGCCTCAAACCTGATAAAGAGGTCCCTGAGTAAATCTACCGGTCTTTCACGCCCAATACAGAATTGGATCTAAGGACCACAGCAGTTAAAGAGCGCCGCCAAAATAAAACACAATTTTAGTTTTAGAACTGAAATGTGTTCATAAGTATAAGGGTTTTGTAAAGCAATTTAATTTTTACTTTCTCTACTACGTATAGTAAGTGGGGGAAGTATTGTATTCCACCCAAAAATTCAATTCCGAGATTTCACCGAAATACATGTTTTGAGACCCCCTGAATCAAAAAAATGCATTTTTGGAAACATGTCCGTGTATGTGTCTGTAACAGCATAACTCAGAAACAAACAGTCGGATAAACACCAAACTTTGTATTTAAGTTCAGTATCTTCCAGAGATGCGACACGCAGGTTTTCAAGAAAATCCCCCACCCCAGATTATCCTTCTACATGGAACATTTTAGAAAATTTTAATTTTCTCAAAAATGGCTCTAACGATTTTGATTAAAATATCATATTTTAAAGATATTTTCATGACAAATGAAATGTATATCTCGAATTTTTTGGGAATGTCTCCAAAAGTATTCTTCATTGTGAAGGAACTTTGCATAAACGGTAAACCATAAGAGATAGACAAAATTTTACTGCACAAAAAATGTAGATCGCGTTAAAATACACAATTTATATCATATACATCTTTTTTGGTACCTAAACATTTTCGAGGTATTGCTTGCTATTCCTTTAAATTTTCCAATACTTTTTCTCAAATGGAAATTCGTTAAAGAGAATGGAATGCGCCACATAGAAACCAGCTCTTAAAAGATTTAACTATCGCTTAAAACCTCGATTAACATGAAGTAGATGGAGAATAAGCGCATGTAAAAATAGTTTCTACAAGAGTAGAGAAAGTCATGTGAGTGTAACACATCAGATTTTTTTTGTCCTGGTAATGCAAAGAAAATGGAATACTCCACATAACAACCAACAATTAATATATTTGACTATAGCTTAAAGCCTAGCAATTCCCCTTGCATCTACAAGAAAATTAGTAATAAGATTAACATCTCGATTAACATGAAGCATATGGAGAATAAGCGTTTGTAAAAATAGTTTGTACAAGAGTAGAAAAAGTCATGTGAGTGTAACACATCAGATTTTTTTATTAATTTATGAAATCGAATAAGGTGTCCCATGCTCGTCAAAATTAATTGAGCTTTTCATTGGTGAGAGAATTATCAAAACTTGTGAGTGGTATTTAAGATTACCTATCACAAATATTTTCTTTTCCTTAAATATAATATTAATATATTTAATGCATACATAGAATGAAAATTCTAGAAAACAGAGTAAAATAATTCATCTTTCTTTAAAATAGTATGTTTCCATTGTCCTGAAAAGGATTTCACAATGCATGTAGGATACTAGTGTATAACAGGAGGATTTGAGTGAGGGAAGGGATAGCGCCGGAGGAGAAATAAGCAATTAGCTTGTAGAATACACCCCGGGATGACGGGTAGACCGGGAAACAACCATGGCAGATGAAGCTAAGGTAGTGGGTGGGTGGATAATTAAAGTAGCACAGCCATGCACACGAAATATTGAAAATGCAAATGGGAATGTTCTTGTCCTTGCTGGTGGTAGTAAAATAAGTGACGTCATTACTAGGTTACATCCTTCCAATGTGTTCATTTTGTCCAATCCAGTAAGACAGAGAAGAAGCGATATTACACAAGGGTGGCGATAGACCGTCACCTGTCCAACAAGTGAAGCTGCAGAGATATTTATAAATTTACCAGCTGGCTGACAGACGTTACATGATAGGTTTTCAAATTCGAGTGACGAATTAGCTTATATACGCTCTTCTTTCTGAAATTATTGCACAATGATATAGAAGATTTTTATGGTGAATTCTGCACTTTACCACTCATAATTGTAATTTTGTATAGCTCTGCCTATTTGAAAATTCGCCTGATATTCACGCAAAAGGAGGTGAAACATCGACGTAACGTCTAACTTCCTTAATCGCGTTTCGAAAGTTTTCTAAGTTCTGAAAATTCTGCTCAGCCTATAACTACCTACCCCTTGGCTGTCGAGTAAATTATTATAATTATATACCTTATAGGAAGAAAATCTGAGTTTTGCACTCACATGTCTTTCTTTACTCTTATAAAAACTATTTTTTTAAACGCTTATTCTCCATCTACTTCATGTTAATCGAGGTAATTTTCTTGTAGGTGTAAGGGGAATACGCTAGAATTTAAGCGATAGTCAAATCTTTTAAGAGCTGGTTGCTATGTAGAGCATTTCATTTTCTTTGCATGTCCAGGATAAAAAAAACGGATAAAGAATTCCTATTTGAGAAAAAGTTGAAGCATTGGAAAATTAAAACAAATAATCATAAATATCTCGGGAATGTTTTACTCCAAAAAAAAAGGTTTCTGACATGAATTGCGTGATTTAACGAGATCTACATTTTCATATAGAAAAAAATGTCCATCTCTTACGGTTTACCAGTTATGGAAAAGCCATTCAGAATAGGAGGATTTTTTGGGACATTCCAAGAAAGTTCAAGTAATACAATTTATTTGTCGTGAGAATATCACAAATACATGATATTTTAATCACAATCGTTAGAGCCATTTTTGAGAAAATCAAAATGGTCGAAAAACTCCCTTTGAAAATACAGAACTCAAATACCAAGTTTATCATTTATCCGACTTTTCGTTTTTGATTTATGTTGTTCACAGACATACGACACATACGGACATGTTTCTGAACATGCTTTACTTAGATTCAGGGCACAAAAACATGTATTTCCAGTAAATTTCGGTATTGAATTTTTAGGTGGAATGCAATACTTCCCCAATTTACAATACGTAGTAGAGAAGGTAATAATGATTAATCCAACCAGATAGACCATTTAGGGATCTAAAGATTTCATTAATGATTGGTTAGTTACAACGTATAAATTCTGTCTCAGGGGGCTTACCTTCAGGGATATGCAGTACACTGACGAGGGTTGCCCAGAGAGATGATGGTCCGTGTGATGTGCAAGCGTACCATAACAGAACCGTTTTCAAATGGGCCCCACGGCCCTTTATACACAGGTGTGCAAAACCTAGGGACGAAAAATAATCATCGCATGCTCTGACACTGCCAAGTAACATAGCTCGATGAAACTTGAATCATACATAGAGGGAACTGCTACGGTATGCTACAGTAAGCAACTAAACGAAATATGCAATGAGACGAACAGAAGTGCCACCTTTATTCATAGACCATAAGCTACACTAAAGTCAATACGACATATGATGGCTCTCTAGATTTACAGAAACAGATACATGGTGCTTAAAAGGGTGTATGATTACCACGGACAGCAATGCATCCTCTGCATCGTGCTCCCATGCTGGCCACAAGGTTGGTAAGCAGTTCTTGTGGTAGAGCGTTCCATTTCTCCACCAGCGCTGATAACAATTGTTGGATGGTCGTTGATGCATGTGGATGTGCTGCAATGCGTCTCCCCAAAGTATCTCACACGTGTTCGATGGGATTTGAATCGGGGGAACGGGCAAGCCAGTCCATTCGCGGAACATCCTCTCGTTCCAAGAGATCTTCCACCTGCACTGTTCGATGCGGTCGCGCATTGTCATCCATAAGAATGAAGCCAGGGCCGACTACATCCCTGAAAAGGCACACATGGGGAAGGAGTACAGTATCACAATAACGTTGACCAGTGAGCGTACCGTGTTCAAATATTTGGAGCTCGGTGCGACCATGCAACATTATGCCTCCCCAACACCCGGATCATCAAAACGATCATGTTCAAGGATGTTCCTGGGTTCATTACGTGTTCCCACCTCTCGCCAGATGAGGGTATGTCGAGAATCACTACTTATACTAAATCTGCTCTCGTCCGAGAAAAACACGCTACCCCATTCCTTATTGGTCCAATTGCAAACGGTGCCGCCGATGTGCGGATGTCAATGGAACATAACGTACTGACCGTTGGGCAAAGAGTCCAGCTATGTGTAGTCGCCGTGCCACTGTGTATCGTAGATTGCGTGTCTAGCTGTCCTGGTAAATGTGATTGCAATTGCACCCACTGATTGGCGTGGATCCCTTCTTGCCTGTTGCACAATGTAACGGTCATCTGCTGCTGTAGTTGAGCGTGTACGATCACCACCTCTCCTTGGGACAGCAGTGCCTGTGGTTTGGGAGTTCCCCATGCACGTGAAACAATCGTGCGAGCAATTCCAAACTCCTGAGCAACACTCGTCTCACTTCGCCCTTCTTCCAGTTTCCCGATGATTCTTCCCCGTGTGAAGTCATTCAAATGGTGTCTATGGTCCATGTTGCAATGAAGAACACCACTACAGTGCACCGTAACAGCTCGCTAATTGCCACACACCGTCTTGTCCTGTTTCGTCAACAACTGCCCCGGATGCGGGACAGATCCATTTGTCACTATAGACTCGCTACACTCACGCCACGTGACGTCCAGCTTTTTGTGTACGTGTGAGAGACCTCTGGCAACATGCTCCCACATGGCTGCTTAGAGGGATCTCTTCATTTATCTGCCGGCTTTACCAAATACGGTGGGCCACCGCTCTAGACTTGAACTATAGCAGCCAAAGTGAAAAGGGGCTCAGTTGAAAAAAGTGTGTGAAAATTCAAACCAGTAAGAAGGAATATCTCGGAGATGGTTGAAGTTACAAAAATTTTTATTTTACATAAATTGTGGGCAGTTTTTATGTATCTTTTACGGTTTATAGTTGTACAAAAGTCATTCAGGATGAAGACTTCAATTCTATTTCCAAAATTCGAGATAGACATTAATCTTATGGTATTTTAGTCCAAAACGTTAGAGCGGGTTGGTTCAGGCACCAGCGTTCAAGAGCCGTATTCTGGAGGTCTCGGGTTCGATCCCCGACGATCGCACCGAATCCTGGAGTGGTATTCTTCAACCTCAGAAACTTCCTGTCCCTCCATTCCGTTCCATTCATCCTTTAATTCATCCTTGATCTCTTGGTCTCTTTCAGGGTCGGAGATGTCGCGATGGTGCTTCAGTGCAGTGGCATGTTCTCTGCCAACTTCTCCGTCCCTCGGCCTTCGGCTGGCTGCCGGGGTTGGAGCTCCTCTCTATGGGACAGGCTCCCCGGTCTACCTGTCCGTCTGCCGGGGTGTGTACTGCTAGAAACTTAGGGGCTCTGTCATTTCTGTACCGTCGTCCTGGATCTTCTCGCTTCATCCTCCTCCGGGGAAATCCCCTCGTGTGGCGTAGGTACAACATCCACTTTGGATCGATATCAAGTCCTCTCCATAAAGGAAGAAATACATAAAATATAACGAAGACTGTGCTATTGTCCGTTCACAGTCATTTGAGACAGCTATAGGCGCAGGTAGAAAATAAGATAGTCGCGGCAAGGTCGGCTTCGTGTGGCGGCGCTACCGTACCACCTCACGAATTTCTCAACTCCCCTTTCCACTGTCTCAAAAGACAATATATAGAGTATATTTTAGGGTTTAGATATTTTCTTAAATATTTTCGTGAAATTTAGAAGTGCTGAACTTAAATACAAAGTGTGGTGTTTACTCACGCACACACAATTTCTAAAAATTCCTTTTTTTAATTCAGTGAGTCTCAAAAATGTCTGGGGAAATTTTGCCATAGAATTTTTCTATATAATGTCATGGGTGCTTCCTCTGCTTATTAAGTAAGTAATAGAGAAAGGAATAAACGAAGCGGATAGAAAAGTAATGTGAATGTAATGCGTAAGATTTTTTTATGGTTGCGTTTTCCGCAGAATTTTCGTACACATGGTATTAAACATTTCCAGAAATGCGATAGTCAGCACTGCATGTATACAATTATCGATTCTCGATTGATGGGCGTGTTCCCTGTAGACTAGTGGATAAAGCACTTTAAACGCGATGGAAACCAAAGCATTTTATCTCTCTAGTTTTACTATAAAACACGGACCAGAAGTGAGAAGCCATAATGAAGGCTAATGATAACCCTGCACGATAAACAACTTTCCAGATCGTTATAATATTTCTTTCAGTTTGGGCACGAAGCAGGATATAATCAGATTAATACACACCATGGAACTTTTAAAATGTTGTGCTAGGTAATCAAAACACAGAATAAACAAGGGAGTAAAGTGGTGCCGCTGTGTATACCTTTAACTTATTTTGTGCTGCTCTGCTTTTGTTAACAAGTTTTAATGATGAACTCGGTTAAACTGAATCCATAGAACGCTCTAGCATGACACGGTTATTTATTTCCATGGAGACCTCTAAAGTAGTTAAGTGCCTTATCGCTACACAGGATAGTTCAAATTTCTCCATAGGGGCATTAAGCGTTTACTATCTAATTTTGATGAAAATGCTCATGCATCTAAAACAGATGGAATAACAATTCTGAGGTACGACATTCAGCATTGGTTTCCCTATCCATTACAAATGCCTACATACTTTTTTTGTATATCTAATATAACACGGATCATTATGGGATAAAGTACAATTACGAATTGGTGACATGCATGTAATGTAATGTATGTATGTATTTCCATAATGATATACAAAAATTTTACAATTTTTAATACATTACATTGCTATTTTTTTCTTTAGTCCATCATGCATTTTAAAACCATGGTTATTAATGCATGGTGGGTCATAACAAACTCATATTGCTTTATTTTGTTAAACTATTCTTCCCCTACTCTCCCCATGTATCCTCCTATTCATTTATTATCTCTCTTCTATGTATTTTCATTATCCTAACTTTTAATACTTCTTTGTTAATATTATCCCATTCTTTAGGTAAAAACTGATCTCCCCATAACTTACTTTCTTCATATTCAATTATATACTGCAAATCATTATCTGCCTCTCCACAAAGAAGACACCTATCCAAACTCGCTCGCTCCCTCCCTATCTCCCGTTAGCCTATTTGCACTTAATCTAGACTAGGCCCACCGGCTTCTCTCACTAACCTATTACCTACATCCACATACTTCTCCCTTCCCCAGTCCACCTTTAATTGTCTATATAGTTCTAAACCTTTCTTTCGTTCCAGACTTTGAAATAATTTTTGTTTCTCTATATCTTCCACTCTGTTCCTCACTTCTTTCCAGAAACGTTTAACTAATCCCTCTCTCTCCTCTATAAGTTACCCATTCCTATTTCCTGTAGAATTCTCCTTATTTATTGAGCCCAGTTCATCCCGACACTGTAGTTTTCTTGGATTGTTAAACATTGCCTCAAGATATTATGCTTGTCCAATGATTTCAATCTGCTAATATTTAAGTATCCTTTCTACTATTATGCCCTTGCTACCTACTCTTCCCAACTCCAACATTGCTGCTCCATTAGGTGATGAAACAGATAAACCTAACATACATTTACAGAACGATCTATGTACTTTATGAATCATCTCCCATCCTTTGTCACTTCCCCAAATCTCTGATCCATAGACCATTTTTGCCTCAACTACAGCTTTGTAAACCTTTCCAACCACTAATTTGCATATCTGGTATTTTCTTTAAGCATATTCTTATAGTAGTCATTGCTATACTTCCCTTAACTAAGGCACTTATCTTGTGATCATTCCATCTCCCATTACTGCTTATTCTTACTCCCAAGTAATCAAACTTGTTTACTATTTGCAACTCTTTCCCTTCTACATACCACTTTTCTTCTTTCTTCAATACCATCTATCTTTTTAAATACTATTGTCTTTGATTTTTTAAATTTATCTTAAACTCCATTTCTTACAAAATGAATATATATGTAACATTTTTAATTGGTGACATAGAAAAGCAGGAAATATGAATATTATAAGAGAAATTAAGAAAGGTATGTAGACATTTGCAAGCGAATTGTGTGGGCTTCTCTACTCTAGTATAAACTATTTTTGCAAACGCTTATTCTCCATCTACTTCATTTTAATCGAGATAAACATTGCAGAAACTATCTTATTGCTAATTTTCTGGTAGGTGCAAGGGGAATATGGTAGGCTTAAAGTGGTGGTCAAATATTTTAAGAGCCGGTTGCTATGTAAAGCATTCCATTCTCTTTGCATGTTCAGGACATAAAAAAGCGAAAAAGGAATTTCCATTTGAGAAGAAGTGTAAGTATTGGAAAATTCAAACGAAGTAATAAGGAATCTCACGGAAAAGGTTCACTCGACAAAAAAAAGTATGTGACATGAATTGTTTATTTTAACGAGATCCACACTTTTGTGTAGTTAATGTTTGTCTCTCTCTTACGGTTTATTAGTTATGTAGTCACTCCGAATGAAGAGGACCTTTGGAGACATTACCAGAAAATTCAAGATACACATTTCACTTGCCATGAAGATATCTTAAGCTTGCGATATTTTAATCAAAATCGTTAAGAGCCAATTTTAAGAAAACCAATTTTTGAAAAATCTTCCATGTAAAGCATCGTCTTCGATGTGGGATACTCTTGAAAACCTTCGTGTCGTATCTTTGAAAGATACTGAACCTAATATCAAGTTAGGTATCTATCCGACTTTTCCTTTTTGAGTTATCGTGTTCACACACACGGATCGTTTCCTAACAATGCTTTATTTGGATTCAAGGGACCTCAAAGCATGTAATCCCGGTGAAATTTAGAAAAATATTTTTTGGGCGGAATGCAATAATTCCGCTAATTCCTATACGTGATAGACATAGTAAAATTGTTCTAAATAGATCTGCATTTTATGTATAGTAAAGCTTTTGTCTATCATATGTGCGTTGCCATTTATATAAAAGTATAATTTCCAAATAAGAGAGTTTCGAATTTTCACAGAAAATTCAAGATATACGTTGTATAACATGTAGATACGCTAAATATATTCTGCGTTATTCAAAATCGTTATAGTGTTTTGAAGAAAATCAAAACTTTCCGTGTAATGGGTAGTTTAGGGTGGGAGATTATACAGAACAATTTCGTGTCGTGTACTTGGAAAGAACTAAACTTAAATATCAAGTTTGATAATTATCGAACATTTCGCTTTTGATTTATGCTTTTCACACACAGCACATACTCTTTTTAAATGATTTTTCGAGCTTCAAAGCTCGATATCGGAGTTTTAGGAACTACGTACGTTGTAGAGAGTTAAAAATCTTATATGTTACACTCACATGACTTTCTCTACTCTTGTACAAACTATTTTTACAAATGCTTATTCTCCATATGCTTCATGTTAATCGAGATATCGAGATGTTAATCTTATTACTAATTTTCTTGTAGATGCAAAGGGAATTGCTAGACTTTAAGCGATAGTCAAATCTTTAAGAGCTGGTTGCTATGTGGAGTACTTCATTCTCTTTGCATTACCAGGACAAAAAGAAATCTGATGTGTTACACTCACATGACTTTCTCTACTCTTGTACAAACTATTTTTACAAACGCTTATTCTCCATATGCTTCATGTTAATGGAGATATCGAGATGTCAATCTTATTGCTAATTTTCTTGTAGCTGCAAGGGGAATATGGTAGGTTTTAAGCGATAGTCAAATATTTTAACGCTGGTTGCTATGTGGCGCATTCCATTCTCTTTGCATGTCCAGGACATAAAAAAAATGAATAACGAATTTGAGAAAAAGTATAAGTATTGGAAAATTTAAGGGTATAACAAGCAATATCTCGCAAACGGTTCACTCAACAAAAGAAATGTATATGACATAAATTGTGTATTTTAACGCGATCTACATTTTTCGTGTAGTAAAATTTTGTCTATCTCTTATGGTTTACCAGTTATGAAAACGTCGTTCATAATGAAGAATACTTTTGGAGACATTCCCAGAAAATTCGAGATATACATTTTATTTGTCATGACAATATCTTAAACATATGATATTTTAATCAAAATCGTTAGAGACGTTTTTGAGAAAATTAAAATTTTCGAAAAATGTTCCATGTAAAGGGTAGTCTGGGGTGGGGGGATTTTCTTGAAAACCTTCGTGTCGCATCTCTGAAAGATACTGAACCTAAATACCAAGTTTGATGTTTATCCGACTGTTCGTTTTTAAGTTATGCTGTTCACAGACACACAGACACACACACAGACACACACACAGACAGACACACAGACACACACACGGACATGTTTCCAAAAATGCTTTTTTTGGATTCAGTGAGTCCCAAAACATGTATTTCCGGTGAAAGCTCGGTATCGAAATTTTGGGTGGAATACAATACTTCCCCCACTTACTATACGTACTAGAGAAAGTAAAAAGGAATAATGAATTCCATTCGAGAAAAATTATAAGTATTAGAAAGTTCAATGAAATAACAAGCAATATCTCGAAAATGGTTCACTCAACAAAAAATGTATATGACATAAATTGTGTATTTTAACTCGATCTACATTTTTTGTGTAGTAAAATTTTGTTATCTCTTATGGTTTACCAGTTATGCAAAAGTCGTTCACAATGAAGAATACTTTTGGAGGCATTCCCAGAAAATTCAAGATATACATTTTATTTGTCATGAAAGCATCTTAAATATATGATGTGTTAATCAAAATCGTTAGAGCCATATTTGAGAAAATTAATATTTTCGAAAAATGTTCCATGTAAAGGGTAATCTGGGCTGGGGGGATTTTCTTGAAAACCTTCGTGTCGCATCTCTGGAAGATACTGAACCGAAATACCAAGTTTGGTGTTTATCCGACTGTTTCTGAGTTATGCCGTTCAGAGACATACACAGATGTGTTTCCAAAAATGCTTTTTTTGGATTCAGGGGGTCTCAATACATATATTTCCGGTGAAATCTCGGTATCGAATTTTTGGGTGGAATACAATATTTCCCCTACTTATTATACGGAGTAGAGAATGTATAAATGCTAAAGCGATAGTAAAATCTTCAAAAATAGATGGCTGTTTTAATGTCTTTGCAATTTCATACCCCTTGCAAGACTACGAGAAACAAAAGAGTAGCGACTTACCAAAGAGTATATTTTAAAATTCAAACAAAAAATAAAGAACATC
Source organism: Deroplatys truncata (assembly GCA_030765065.1). Lineage (NCBI taxonomy): Eukaryota > Metazoa > Arthropoda > Insecta > Mantodea > Mantidae > Deroplatys > Deroplatys truncata. The sequence goes on from CM060980.1 coordinate 167,252,835, forward strand.
TCGGAAATGGTTAATGCTGTAAAAGGTTTTGCCATATATTGTGTGCTTTTGCCAGACCTGAATTTGTGTTTAGTAAGCTTTGTGTATCTCTTACGCTTTACCAATTATAAAAGAGTATTTCAGAATGAAAAGGACCTCACTGGTTATTCCGAAGAAATTCAAAATATGCATTGCATTTGTCATGCAAGTATCCCAAACATATACTATTTTAATAAAAATAATTTTTCATTTAATAAAAAATAAGAAATGTTATCCAACTGAAGGACAGTTTGGGGGGCGGAATTTGCTTTAAAATTTTCAAGTCGGTTGTTTACAGAGTGAGACAGATTGACACATTGACAGGAAATACACACACCTACACACACACACACACTCACACTCACTCACACACTCACTCGTGCGCGAAGGTGGACGTTTTACTAAAAATGCTGTTTTTGGATTCAGGGATTTCAAAACATGTATCCGGTGTAATCTTGGTGTCTAATTTGTAGGTGAAATGTAACATCCATTACTATACAGAAAGTAAAAATCTAACGCGTTGCATTCACATGGATTTCTGCATCCTCCAGTACTTATTACTGGGTATACAAATTATTCCTACAAAAGTTTAGTTTCCAATCTTCTTCATATTAATCGAGATAAAACTCCCCAAAATATCTTCTTTACACATTTCTTGTATACGGGGTGGATCATTTAAGTTCAGACTGCTCAATATCTCCAAAACTAAGCGTTGTAGAAGAAAATGTCTTGGAAAAAAGTTTCTTGATATTTTGGGGGAAAGTAAATGATTTCGTGTTTTATTTCGAAGACGATGATGGTCATTTTAGGGTCAATTTAAATTGTCCCTAATCAGAGGTTCCCACTTAAAATTAAATTGACCGTAAAATGGTCATCATAACGTCCTCCAAACAAAATAGGACTATTGGCATTTACTTTACCCCATAATATCAAGCAATTTAGGTTAAGGACATAACTTTCTACAACGCTTAGTTTGGATTTATTCTATAGTTTCAACTTAAATGGTCCACCCTGTATATAAAGCAAATACTGACAATACTTTAGAACTGAATGCTATGTACTCGCCATCAAATTCCATGCTCTTTGCCAGCAATTATGAGAAACAACTGAGTATCTAAAGGACTTGAAAAGAATGACAAAATTTTGAACAATTCAAACCTTTGATAATGAACACCTCGGAAATGGCTGATGCCACAAAACGTTCTTTGAAATGAATTGCGTATTTTAGAGATATCCGCAGTTTTGAGTAGTACGTTTTCGTCTATGGCTTGACATTTACCGGTTATACAGTATTATACAAAACTTATTCCGAATAAAGAGGACTTCAATACTATTCCCAGAAAATTCAAGATATATGTTCCATTTTTCATGTAAGTATCTTTCATATATGGTATTTTAATAAAAATCTTTAGTGCCATTATTTATAAAATCAAGAATTTCGGATAATGTTCCTTGCAGAGTGTAGTTTATGTTGGGGATATTTTCTTGAAAATCTTGTGTCGCATCTTTAGAAGCTGCTGAACCCAAATACCAAGGTTGATATTTATCCTGCACATGCACACACACACACACACACATTGTAGCGTATGTGTGTGTATTGCCGGACATATAATTGCTGTGTAAATTATTGTTGAACTAATTGTTGTGTTTGTTTGATAAGTTCTTGTCCAGCGCGGCAATTTCATGTTCCCATTTTGGGGGTGAAGGCAAGTCGAGGGAATAGCCTCTTTGTGTGTGTCTTGGCTTCACTTGTAGCCATGAGTCTAATATAGGTCTTCAAAGGGAATGGTTGCGTGTGTGTGTGACGGAGTGTATGGGAGGAGCATCTCCCCCAGTGTTCTTCTGTAACCTTTTGTGTATAACGTAGGGCACTTTGTTAATTATGATAAATCAGAGGTAAATGTGAATTTATGTATTTTTAATGTGCTAAATATTCCACGCCCGCTTAGTTGTGCAGCAGGTTTCTGGTATCTCTCGTATGCCACTGAGTTACGTTCCCCAATGTTTCTGCCGGGGTAACTAAATTTAATATTTTAGCTGTAAACCTTTTAGCCTCACCCCGGTATATAAAAATATATATCTTTTCCCGAAAGGCGTCTTTTGGATTCAGGGAGCCTCAAAATACGTATTTCCGGTGAAATCTCAATATGGAATTTTTAGGTAGAATGCAAGAACTTCTCTATCTACTATGTACGTGGTAGAGAAAGGAAAAATAGCACAGATAGTTACATTGTCTCGTAATTAGTTCCACGCTACTTTGTCATTTACAGCATTAGCTAAACACACTTATGGAACAGGCGGTAGCCTCGCCCAGATTAGCTTTATGCCGTTTTCCGGTGCAGGGGAACGAAAGAACAAAAGCCTTTGCAGTAGCGAGTCAGAAACATATGACTGCATTTTTAACCTATGTATTACAGCTACATGCGCGTTATTGGAGACAATTTGCTATTCCAGCGCTGGCTGCAAAATATATTCTGCAAAATTGCACTCTCTGACTATTCAGGCATAAAACTGATATATTTGCAAATAAAAAAGCAAGTGTACAAACACATGCCACTGTCTGCACATTATCGTTACATACGTCACCATTTTCATAGTGTTTATTTACTTTCGTTATTAAAGGAGATCATTGTATAGCGGTTTTAAATTTAAAGAGCCGATGTGGTACTTTCACATTACCTTTCTCTACCCTCTATTGTTTATTAGTGGCATACAAACTATTACTACTAAAGCTTAGTTTTTTATATACTGTGCCGTTTTCGCCTCCCCCATGGTCATGCAACCAGCTCGTCACAATGCTTCGGAGTGATGACATCATTCATAACCAGAGATAGCATCCAAAGCTTCGAACAAAATATTGCCATGAGTGACCTAAGACATCATCTCACCACGTAATGCATTATGGACATTCATCATTGAACTGGTTTGCGACACGCCACAGACGCTAACGCTCTCCGACGGTTCCAGCAGCTCCTGGGTATGCAGTCACCAAGAGTTGTTTTGGCTTTTTCTAAATTATCTTTTACAGTTTATTCTGTAATCTTTGAAATTTAACCTTTAACTCTTGATGTCTTTCTAAATTCTTGTACGGGAGAAATATTGCCATTTGCATTTCATGTAACTTTATTGTATTTGTCACTTTGTTACAAAAGTTTTAAACTCATATGGCAACTTTAAGTGTACAAAGCGAAACAAAATGTCACATTGTATTTGAGCACAGTAATTTGTTAAACGAATGTTAAAGCAAGCTGATTTAATCATTGTGAATGGATATATCACTTTAAAATAAATAGTTAATCTATGTGTTGGTGAATATTTCCTATTTTCTATCTCCTCAGCAATAATCCCTTTTCATGGTAACTTTCCTCTGGGTATGGTACACAAACAATGTAAGCAAATAGCGCCCAGTGGTGCTATACTACATTTTAATCTAAATAAACCTTTGCATAAATAACTACATTAGGCTTTTCGTTATTGATGCATAGAAAACAGTGATAGTGAAATGTTTAAGAACTCAACGCTATATGCTGGCCTTAAAGTTCCATGCTGTTTTCGTGCATTTCCATTTTATGGAAAATATCCTGTCAGAGCAAATTGTGATTCGTAATACTCCTGTTGAACCAGTTATGGACTATGGATTATTTAGGAGTTTTCATTGGCAAGGATAGAACAAAAGACGTAAATAGAAAACTAAATTTATTCCATCAAATATGTGGAACAATCAAGAGTAGTTTATCAAAGAAAGGCCGCAAAGAAACACTACTGAATTTTATAAGGTTTTAGCAGTTCCTGCACTATTATATGCGTCTGAATGTTGGACTCTAAATATTCTTTGAGACCGATAGAAATTGCGGAAAATTAAGTTCTTAAGGTTCGTAGCCGGTTATACTCTAATGGACATATCAGAGAACAACTAGGAATATTTAAACTAACGGACAAAATAGCAGAATGCAGGAAAAATTTGTTACAACCGTGTCTGTAGAATGGAATATGATAGGGTTGCCCAAAGAGCACTAAATTATAAACCAAGAGGACAACGAAGTCCGGGAAAACCTGCTAAAAGATGGATGGAGCAGCTTTAGTTTGGACTCGGAACAGGTCCCCAGTGGTCTATTCCCGGTTTGGATAATGATGATGATATGACGTTTTTATGCAGTCGCGAGAAACAACCGAATGTTCAAATAATGGCCATAAAATGAACAATTCGAATCATTAATAACGGATATAGCAGAAATGGCTTATGCCACTAAAAACGTGTGAGATGAATTGTGAGTTTTAAAGAGATCCACATTTCTTATATAGTATTTTTACTTTCTCTACTCGTACAGTAAGTATTGTATTCCAACCAAAAATTCGATATCGAGATTTCACCGGAAATACATGTTTTGAAACCCCCTGAATCCAAAAAAAGCATTTTATGGAAACATGTCCGTGTGTGTGTGTCTGAGAACAGCTTAACTCAGAAACGAACAGTCGGATAAACACCAAACTTGGTATTTAGGTTCAGTATCTTCAAGAGATGCGATACGAAGGTTTTCAAGAAAATCTCCCCACCCAAGGTTACCCTTTACATGGAACATTTTTCGAAAATTTTAATTTTATCAAAATGGCTCTAACGACTTTGATTAAAATATCATATATTTAAGATATTTTCATGGCAAATGAAATGTATATCTCGAATTTTCTGGGAATATCTCCAAAAGTATTCTTTATTGTGAACGATTTTTGCATAACTGGTAAACCATAAGAGATAGACAAAATTTTACTACACAAAAAATGTTGATCGCGTTAAAATACACAATTTATGTCATACGGATTTTTTTTGAGTTAACTATTTTCGAGATATTGCTCGTTATTCCCTTAAATTTTCCAATACTTATACTTTTTCTCAAATTCGTTATTCACTTTTTTTGTCCTGGAAATGCAAAGAGAATGGAATACTCCACATAGCAACCAGCTATTAAAATATTTGACTATAGCTTAAAGCCTACCAATTCCCCTTGCATCTACAAGAAAATAGCAATAAAATTAACACATCGATATCTCGATTAACATGAAGCATATGGAGAATAAGCGTTTGTAAAAATAGTTTTGTACAAGAGTAGAGAAAGTCATGTGAGTGTAACAAGTTTTTTCGTCTATCGCTTAACGTTTACCAGCCATTCAAGATTATACAAAATTCTTACGAATAAGTAGGACTTCAAAAGTTATTTTCAGAACATTCGGAATGTATATTTTATTTGCTATATAAATATTTTAATATATATTATTTTAATCAAAGCCGTTGGAGTTAGTTTTTGGAAAATAAAAAAAATCGAAAAATCTTCCATGTAAAGGACATTTTGGGCTTGTCGGATTTTCTTGTAAATCTGTGTATCGCATCTTACTGAACGTAAATACCAACTTAGGTGTTGATCCGTCTTTTCGTTTTGAATGATGGTGTTCACGGGCACACGTACAAACACTCGGACGTTTTTCTAAAGAAACGTTCTCATTCACAAAACATGCATTTCCGGTAAAATGTCGGTATCACATTTTTGGTTGGAATGAAATATCTACTATGTCCGTGGTAAAGAAAGTAATAAATTGTAATAGAGAAAGTCGTGTATGTATAAAACATAATTTTTTGGCAGCATTTAAAGCAAGATTTTATCGACCAACATAGAATCTATAAAGCAATTTTACTAGTTGCGGCGTAAGATAATTAGATAAAGGGAAGCTGAAGCTTAGAATGAGAATTTAATATTTTTAGTATTAAAGGAATATGAGGGGAAAATTGGCTTACCTCCAACATCCATCCCTGATGAATTGCTTCATTTTTCTAGCAGCTAAAATAGCTTTCAGCATAAAAACGAGTGAGGAATTTTAGGGATTCTTAAAGCGGAAACATCGGAGGTATGCCTGACGCTAGTTCTCATATCTCCATGAAAGGAGATACCGCTAGGACAGACTGTTCACCCTGGCCTCTGTATTTCGTCTCTAGTTATTGATGACATAACACTCAAGTGTCCTCTGCCATTTGATTTCGCGCATTCTACGTTATTGGTTTTCTCAAATCTCTATTTCTCCACATTGCTTTACAGGTATACACTGTTTGTTTACGATTATCACTAGAACCTTCAACTCTGCTCGCGTAGTAGTCAGAAATGAAACTTTTAGTTTCTCTAACAGCTGGCTATACCAAGTGTGTGTGACTCATACTCCGGAGGTCTCGGGTTCAATCCTCGGCAACCTTCCACTCTGAACCCATGGGTTTTTCGTAGTTTCCCCGGGGTTGGCAGGAGAACAATAGGGTGGTTTCTTCTCTACCGCGATTTCATTTCCATCTCCCTTTCTTTCTCATCTTTGGGTGTGCTTCTAGGTTCTCAAGAACTCGTTGGTACTTTTGAGTTGCTAGAAGTACGTCGGGCTGAACATCTGAGCCCCTTCCGCAAAAGAGGCGCTAGGATTGGGTTGGTCTCGACGGGGCAGTGGTTTCCGATACCCGTAGGAGATTGGGTACGTCTGGGCGGTGATGTCCAGGCGGAGTTGTGAGAGGCCTCAATGTCCTACGGTACCAACCTAGAGGGCTGGTGGATGGTGTGATAGATCACTTTCGGTAGTCTTCATATCGGGTTGACGCACGTAAGTGTCGCATCCATTTCCGTTCCTGCGCAAGCCCCTTTAGATTCCAGGTATTGCCTAATGGAAAGAACCTGAGGCAGTATTTTAGTCAAATTATATAATATAAAATATAATAACAGCCCACCTTAAAGCAATATGTGTATGTAAGAATATATAAAAAGTGTATATCACAGTCATTGTATGTGTTAATATTATTGTATATATGTCTAATAATGTTATGTGAATGTATTACGAATTTAATAATGTAGTAGCTGTGAGAATAATAGGTTAAAAGTGACTAACAAGAGGTAACAATGAGACAACTTTGAAGCAACAACGAATTTGAAAGTTTAACAATACTACTTGTAATTCTTGGAAGCAATAATGTAATTCTTGGTACAGTTTATAAAATAGCCAATCAACAACCAGAAAAAGCTTTAGTTAAATGAAGGTATTCTATTGGACTAGGAATAGCCAATCAGAAATTGAAATACAGAAATTTACAAATTTAGGCGGTAGAAATCAAGTCAGTTGCTTGTAGACAGCGTTCATAACTGGATGCGTTGGTTGAAGACAGTGTTCCTAACCGGACGCGAGCTGTGTCCTCGAGAAATTTAATACGTATTTTGTGTGAGAAAATAGTTTACGTGTTTAGAAAGTGCAAGTATTTAATAAAAGAATCTTACAGCTCTCTATATCAGTGAAGTATTATTTAAATCGTGTCAAGTATTAATAAAAATGAGTGCATAAAAAATTAAAATCTGTGTAAGCCTACATTCTTCAGCCGCAAACAAATCCATGTCTAACAATAATACTGACGCAGCCGAGGCAAACATAAATATATAATATTTAAAGAAACAGTCAAATTACAAATTTAATATTTTTAAATTGTTTAGGAGAAGGCTACCGGGTACCATACGTGCGGTTGCAACTACTTCAAGTTCGGCTCCTCAACAGTCTTCAAACTGACTTTCCATACGTAGCAGCAACAAACCTTCTGCAAATTGACTCCCAAAACGTGGGGCAAATAACAATACAGCAAACCTTCTACTTCAAACCACGGGAGGGAGAGTCACTCAGTTGACGTCTACACCTGGACCATGCTTCAGGTAAATCTTCATGGCAACTGTGATTCTAGGCTTCGTGGTGTATGGCAGTGCCGGGCAGGCGGATGCATACTGAATTTAATGAGTAGGCCCCGTGGGTACCAGAGGGCTGCTTGAACGGTAGGTCGTTAATAGTTAATGTTAGGACCTCCACTCCTCTCCATGGTCTGTCTGCTTACTGCCTGTAGCCTTCTATGGTTCCATCACCTCATCCCTTTCTCCTGGGTGATGGTACCACAATAGATCTAGATCGCAGTGCACGAGGTGTGCCTCCTCCGTTGGATAACCTGTATCTATACCACCTACTATAGCAGGCATGAGAAAGTAATGCAGTTCACCCAAAAATGTGATGTCATGATTTCACATGTTCTGAGGTCCTCTTTGTCCAGAAATAATTTTTAGAAAATGTCGTGTGTGTCTGCCTGTAAACAGCACAACCCAAAAACAGAGTGTCCAATAAATACAGAGATGCAATAAGAAGATTTTCAAGAAAATCCCTCACCGTAAACTAACCTTACACGGAAGATTTTTAGAAATATTTGTTTTTTCTAACGATTTAGTTTAAAATACTATATGTTAAGATATTTACACACGAATAAAACGTACATCTTGAATTTTCTGGGAACGGCCTGTGAAGCCCTCTTCATTCAGAAGGAATTCTGATAACTCTATATAACTAGTAAAACCTAAGAAATAGACAAAGTCGTAGTACACAAAATACACCACTTTAAACACATAATTTTAAATTTTCGCCACTTTTGTCATTTTTAAGGTGCTGTCGCTATTCAGTTGTTCCTCTAGAGTATAGAATTTTAGGCCAGGGGTTTAGCGACTCGGTTGTTAAACATTTGACTATCGATTCGGTTTCCTTTATTCCACCTTGTACCCACAATGGAGCTATCTCGATTATAATGAAGTAGATCGAAAGAGTATTTAGAAGTCCTAGCAGAATAAACGATAATGGGTAGAGAAAGCCATCTGAATGTAGCAAATCAGACTCCTTTCTCTCTTCCTCTCCTACTCTTCCCATTTCCGTTCTTAATTATTCCAAGGTTTTCCCCTTCACTTCCCTTTCCTCATCCCTACGCAACAAAAACCTCTCGATAGTTTCAAATCCTGGGCGTTTAAAGCTTTAAGTAACCGAATTAATATTACACAAATTATATAAATTTCTTGCATTGCGATCAGAAACATAATACTTTATGGTAAGCGTTTTACTTCACCAAAGATTGTATATTTTCTTACATATTATTCTATCAAATCTTGTTTACAAATTGTCTGAATAGTACCCTACCTAACAAACTATTATGAACATTTTGTAAGAAAATAACTTAATAATTGAGATATTTATCTCTCTTTGTACCTATTCCGATGCTTATGTGAAAAATGTAAGACGATTACCGAAAAATATGCATTTGAAACGTTTTTATGAAATAGTTTAACATTTATTGGTGCGTGCATCCTAAATTTATTTTCCAATTGCTATAGAGTTAACTGTAACAATCTGCAAAAACGTCATAAAGCATTCTTCCCGAAATATTCCTATTGTGACGCAGCGGCTAAGGGCCTAGGTTATCGGGAGGTCGGCGATGGGCAGTCGGAATAAAGAACGTAAACAGCGGGAGCGCTATCGGCAGATAACCAGAATTTTCTGGAGATTTTTTCCTTTCTTCTCCTCGTCTCCAGAATGTGGGTATAGATAGTTTTAGAATGTTTTGTGGAGGAATTTAATAGCTATATAAGCAAGCATTCTCGCGAAGTCCGCCAGTAAGCGCGAGAGTGAGGATCCCGTGCAACGAGGGGTGCCGTTCTCCGAGTGAGTTTGTAGCGGGTGCTGCTGCGGAGTGAGAAATTGTGGAGGTCTTGTGTTCGACTCCCCAGCGAGGGGACCGTCCGGAAGAGGAGGCTACCTCACGAAAAGCTGTGAAGAGACGGGGAATTGAATTAGTTCACCTAGTGAAGTAACAGTGAACTAAGTGAAGTCTCAGTGAAAGTTGAACTATGAAGACAGTGAAGTGAAGAATATCAGAGATGTGACAGTGAAAAATTGGACGAAGTCACAATATTCTTGTCATATATATTCAAATTTCCTCCAAAACGAGTGCATGTGAAAATTAAGTGCTATGTATATTTTTAATTTCTCTTGTACTTATATAAGGTGGATACAGAAAGTATTGTAGATATGGAGATTTCATTGGAAATAAATGTTTCAGAGTCTCCTCAAGTATAGCTCAAAAACAAAAACTTGCTTAAATTTCAAACTTCGTATTTATTTTCAACAAAGGATGCGACACGAGGATTTTAGAGATATCTCTCCACTCCAAATTACACTTTATTTGGATAAATTTTTGTTATCAATTATTTTCTAAAAAAACGATTTTGAACTTTCTGGAAACAGCCTATGAAGCCTTCTTCGTTCGGAAAAAATTCTGTGTAATTTCATATAACTGGTATACCCTAAGAAGTAGACGAAGCTTTCTGCCCAACAATTTAGATGCCTTTAAAATATACAGTTTATTTCAAACTAATTTTTTTGTGAAATCCGCCATTTACAAAATATTCATTGTTTTTGGTTTGAATTTTCTAATACTTCGTCACCATCACATTCTTAAAGCAAAGCTATGAAAGATATTTCTTGCAGCGTTGCGGCGTTGGGAGTGCAACTGTACAGTAGCCGTGTAGAACGTGGCTGAAGAAAAGCTGTGGTGGATTATACCTTAAGAGTAGGCCTCCAAAAACCTGGAGTAGAATACCACAAGTAGGTCGCAACGCCTCTGTTTACTTTTAAGTGAGTCCTGAGAGTAGGAATGAGGGAATACCTTAAAGGCGAGCAGATACGCATGACCATGTTCGTTCTCAAGGACGAGGTCCATAACAATTCCAGATGGAGCACATCTGTTAGTCCTATTCCTTTCGGATGGTCCCAGAGACCCAAGAAAACATCAGGAAGTATGGAAGATGAACTTTTTAGGTGTATTCTCATGTCAAAACTCGTGGATTAAATTTAATTTCGAGTCAACGCCAGGAACAAACCTTTCCAAAGAGCACAATCCACGCCGCCGTCTAGTCCTTCAACCCTGAAACAGATGAAAGGACATGATTGGGACAGGAAATGTTGGACAAAAATTCGTGGTAAAACAGGAACTACTCCAACTTTCTCCTACGGGTCCGTCATAGCCAATGTGGCTGGCTCGACGGGAATCGAACCCGGGACCTTCCGAGTGCAAGTCTCATACGTTACCGCGGAGTCAACTCACTCGGTACAACGTTTTTGGTCGCTTCGATGCTTTATAAGCACCCTGCACAGTCCCTTCTGACTTTTTTATTCAGTTCCAAAAACATCAACTTTAAGTACTTCCCTCTCAGGGCTACAGAAATCCTACGCCCATACATTAAGCAACTCTACAAATGGCTTTGTGATCTTGACATTTTTATTTTTCTGGCATATGGTATAAAAAGTAGAAGGGAGGAGAGGAAAAATATAGCTTTCTGTATATTCTCAAGTCAAAACTCCTGGATTAAATGTCAATTCGAGAAGCTTTTATTTATTTTTTTCTCTCCGGGAATAGGCGCTATCGATTTAATATTATTGAAACCCGTAAAACACCTGTAAAATGGCGCGCCGTAAAGATTTCTGTCACGTGCAACCCCCAGAGCTCCATCTCATTATCGGAAAATGTTGAGCGCTGGGGGAGGGGAGTATGGACACTTCGCTTCCAGGAATTGACACAGCATCGCATGTCTAATAGATTTGACAGCGCCCTACTACTTTGTCATGTACATTATATTATGGACGTGATTCCGGCAGAACGTGTTTTTTACACGGTTTTCGGTAACAGTCGATGACATTTGGAGCTAGATAATAGGCACGCTCAAATCTTTAATTCTTTCTCCAGTCGCTGGACACACAAGTGAGCCGGTAGAAAAAAAATAACGACATTCCAAATCATTCTAAAGCTAAAGATAGTTTGATGTGAAATCTGATATGTAACAGTCGCACGATATTCCGTTCCTGTTTATTTTAAAAATATTTCTACAGGGTAACCATACATAAATATTGTTCTTATTTATAATTAGTAATGATAAACATTTTGAAGTAGTCTGTTTGTTTTACGTATGGAAAGCCAATTTGAAGTAGTTGTACTGTAGTTAAACTGTTGGAGAGCCGAACTTGAAGTAGTTGCAACCGCACGTATGGTACCCGGTAGCCTTCGTCCCAAATTTAAAAATATTAACTTTGTAATTTGACTGTTTCTTTAAATATTATATATTTATGCTTGCCTCGGCTGCGTCAGTATTATTGTTAGAGACATGGATTTCTTTGCAAGGGGTGGTGCGGCTGAAGAATGTAGGCTTGCATAGATTTTAATTTTTAATTCACTGATATAGAGAGCTGTAAGATTCTTTTACTAAATACTTGCACTTTTTAAAACACGTAAATTACTTTCTCACACAAAACACGTATTAAATTTCTCGAGGACGCATCTCGCGTCCGGTTAGGAATTCTGTCTACAACCAACGCGTCCAGTTATGAACACTGTCTACGAGCAACTGACTTGATTTCTACCGCCTAAATTTGTAAATTTCTGTATTTCAATTTCTGATTGGCTATTCCTAATCCAATAGAATACTTTCATTTAACTAAAGCTTTTTCTGGTTGTTGATTGGCTATTTTATAAACTGTGACTAAAATTACATTATTGTTTCCAAGAATTGCAAGTAGTATTCTTAAACTTTCAAATTCATTATTGCCTCAAGGTTATCTCATTGTTAGCAACTATTAACCTATTATTCTCACAGCTCCTACATTATTAAATTAGTAATACATTCACATAACATTATTGAACATGTATACAATAATATAAACATATACAATGACTTGTTATGTATTGCTATTAATGTGGGCTGTTATTGAAATTATATATTATATAATTAGACTGAAATTATTTAAGTGTGAAAAATACTGCCTCAATTTGCTAGAAATATTTTTATTTAATTACAGAGGTGTGAATATTAGCCGTAAGCAGCATTCTTTGCACAAAATGCTCAAAATGTGTTTTTAAATAGTTCTATTTACAACTAAATACAAAAATCAGTACTTTGTTTGCATGCGTGTCACTCTAATCAACATTTCAAATCTATTAGGCATGCCCTCTATTAAAGTTCGGCAGTTTTTCTACATCTCTATTTCTATGTGTCTCTATCAGTTGCACCTTAGTAGTTATTGTTTTCTTCCTCAATCTCTTTTTCACAATTGCCCACAAATTTTTAATTGGGTTCATGTCTGAACTATTCCCAGGCCATGAAAATTCTTTCACATTTTTTCTGCCAAAATTCCATTACTGACTTGGCTTTATGGCAGAATGCACCATCTTGCCCAGTACCTTGTGGAGACATGACGCTCCACACCATGATAAAGGTGGTGATTGACATTTTGAGCCACACATGACTCCAAAAATTCCTCCTTTGGGGTTCTCCCCACATATTGGCTGCTTTCTTCGCTTATGCTGAACATAGATTCGTCAGAAAAGCGGACCTATAAAAGTAAAATTAATAATTTTCGTCTCAAGAAGCCAATTATGGCTGAAATAGAGTATCTGGTAGAAGTAACCACAGAGATATATTTTAATTAAGTTACTAAAATGTTTACTTAAAGTCTTTCTTCACCTAATGAATTCAAAGCAAGGCTATAAATTGCTCTTTTACCCTGCTCCAATCATGTTAGAAAAGGCTTTTAATTTCATAACTCCACTAAAGCCTTTTTTGCCATGCCAGGTGTTAATTTAGCTTTTTTCCTAGGCTGGCGTTCTGGAAGTCCTGCATTTATGAGCTTTCTTCAAACAGTAGAAGCACACACATCAACTCCATAATCTTCCAAAGTCTTCCTCAACTCTTGACTGGTGGTGGCCATCTGAACGAGTCTACGCTCTACTCTCGGACTTGGACTCGACCAAAACAGTAGTAAAGGCAATTTTTAAGTGCCCGGCTTACACGGCTTATATATTTCTGTGAAATTTGTAGCCTTTTGGCTATTTCTCGTTGAGAATAATTTTCATCTTGCAGCAATACCTTTGTAACAGCAATTGTTTTAGAGAAAGAAATCCCAAAGGTTTCAAGAGTCTGAAAAAAGCATAATATTAACTTATTTCAGGGTTAATTATAACCCATTAATGTTTAATGATTGGCATAAACTTCTATTTTACTTGTAAAATGCTTATTTATGGTCAGAACTTACCTAAACACCAATTTTGATGCAATAAACCCATTAAAGCAAACAAATACCCAGAAGTCCAATGATAGAACACACGCAGTTATATGGCTTAAGCATTGCTACCAACCTTGTTTCAAACTCATAGGTACTTAGTAATGACTGAGAGCCAACTTAAAATGCTTTGTATGCATAACACCAAAGCAGTTCAAGGTTCCTACAGCATAGAAAATCCACAAAAAGTATAATATTTGCTTTGAGTCTAATAATTTTCACATCCCTGTAAGTTAATAAAAATATAAAACCTATGGCACTAGAACCTGCGAAAGGCCAAGGCCTACCAACCCGACCAGTCTCAGGACCACTTAGCATGGCAGAAGTGGGCAATTATCCAACCACTATGGGGTAATAATGTGGCCAGCATCACGAATCCTCCAGCCCGAAAGTTGAATCACGAGACCAGGACCGCTACCTTTCGCAGATACTCATTTTCCTCAAGATGCTGAGTGGGCACCAGTCCTATCCCCGGTACTTAGAATGCGCATCCCAATTTATGGGATCGAACCTGCGTGCATTCGTAGTCAGACACCAGAGCTAAACGCTCTAGCCCACAACGCCACGGCGCAGGACATTTAAGTAGGTTAACTTTTTTAAAACCAATGAAAATATCAACATGAAACTGTATGTTTACACTTAGGTTTAAGTGAACCAAAACTAGCCTAAGCACGCACATCAGCAGTAAGGGTACTTGTCGGTTATAGTTGCAACTGCATATACGCGAACTATTGCATACTTTGCCAATTAGACAGAAATATTAGGATAATATTAGCACCCTACCAATAATAGGAATTGACTATTGAATAAACATCTGATGTTACACTCACATGACCTTCTCTATTCTCGTGCTAACTATTTTTACAAACGCTTATTCTCCATATGCTTCTTGTTAATCGAGATGTTAATCTTATTGCTAATTTCCTTGTAAGTGCAAGGGGAATATGGTAGGCTTTAAGCGACAGTCAAATCTTTTAAGAGCTGGTTGCTATGTGGAGCATTGCATTCTCTTTGCATTCCAGGACATAAAAAAGAATAACGTATTCCCATTTGAGAAAAAGTATAAGTATTGGAAAATTCCAACAAATAACAAGGAATATCTCGGAAATGGTTTAGTCCAAAAAAATGTATGTGACATACATTGTGTGTTTTAACGAGCTCTACATTTTTTGTGTAGAAAAGTGTTGTCTATCTCTTATGGTTTACCAGTTATGCAAAAGCCATTCAGAAAGAAGAAGACTTTTGGTGACATTAAAGAAAATTAAAAGATATACGTTTTATTGGTCATGAAAATATCTTAAAAATATGATATTTTAATGAAAATCTTTAGAGCCATTTTTGAGAAAATCATAACTTTCGAAAAACTTTACATGTAAAGTGTAGTCTAGAGTGGGGGATTTTCTTAAAAATCTTCGTGCCGCATATTTGAAAGATAGTAAACCAAATATCAAGTTTGGTATTTATCCGACTTTTCGTTTTTGAGTTATGCTGTTCACAGACACACAGAAAGAAGCACACACGGACCTTTTAGTAAAAGGGCTTTTTCGGATTAAGGGGACCTCAAAATATGCATTTCCAGTGAAATCTCTGTATTGGAGTTTTGGGTAGAATGCAATACTCCCCTACTTACTAAACGTAGTAGAAAAGTAAATAATGACTAACTAAAAATAATTTCGTTCAGCGACGTTTTAGTATGTAGATGGGAGCCTGGCAAGCAGGTAGGTGTTTAGTTACTGGAAGGAGGTAGTGTTCACTTGGTTTGTGGTAAGTAAGGGGTAAAGATGCGAATAATGTTAGACTGTTGGCTGTTTTCCACTGTACACCCCACGCGCGGCAGGAGTTCAGCATAGTGTGTACCCCTCACACCAGCTACAGCTTTAGCTGAGTGTAACATCATTAAAAAGACGGTAGCAATTCTCTAGTCAGCCGTCTGGTTTGCTGCAGTATGCCAACGTTACATCCAAATTAATCCGTTGCTTACGAGTGTAGTTTGTGGAACAACGAGTAGGTGCAGTGCGCCTTATACAATAACAAAACAGTGAAAAATCAAAGATTCGAACAATCAAAGGTCAAACTCTGACGTTAATCTCAGAATTCACTGGTGTTTCTAAGACGAACTTACATGCTGCGAGAAAACAACGCATTGCACTCAAATCTTGAGGGAGTGGACCCCTACCAAAATCTTATTAATGGAAGCACTTAATTAGTTTTATGCTAAAACGTTTTGCATCGTCCTAGGTATTTAATCGATAACAGCATTAACAATACAAGTATGTCTGCTGCTTATCAGTTGCCTCTTCCTACAGTGAAAGGTTGACACTCCAGTAACACTCGGCACATTATATTTCTATTCCCATCTAGAGAGTAGGCTATTTGACGTACAAAATTCTTCTAGTTTAACAAAATTTTTAATTTATCAGCAACTTCTCGTGTTTGTAAAATTTTGTCTGTTCATGCGGTGTTTTATTTAAAATACTACACTTTTATTAGACTACTTAATTACCCTTAACTGTATACATTTCAGGTAAATTTTATATTCCAAGACTGTTATTCAAACTCTTATTTGTAGAATCTTAGTTTCCTATTTGGGAAAGTTGTTCTTAAAGTCGTTACGTTTCAAAAGACTTTCTTAATAAATTACCCTTAAGCATATTCGATGCTGGATTTTCAACAAACTTAAAAACATATTTTTTATTTAATTTAAAACCTCAAAAGTTTTCGTATTAGACTCAAATTGTGGTTTTGTTTTTCCCGTTAATTTTGTTGAATACCTTTAAGATTTTTACTATAAGTTCTTTGAAGGTAAATTAAAAAATTATTCTTGTATGAATCACAATACTTTTTGTTTAGAGAATTACTGAATTAATATTTTATTTACTTTTATAAAATAAAAAGTAGTACACACTTTATATTTGTCCAGGAAATAATTCTGTGAAGCACAAAATTCAAACTCGCACTATAAAGCACTACATTTTACCCAAGACTGGATTTTCTACAGAGAACAGTAAAAACTAATCGTATTCAGGAAGTCTGGGAAAAAATGCAGCTAAAATGATTAAAACTTTTAGAAATTAATCATTTTAATACCCATCCCCTTATTATAATACTGATTTCAATTGTGTTTATGACGCGTCGATAAATATTTCTGAGAATTTTAACAAAACTTTCGGACTAATTAAGTTTTAATACCTCACACGTTTTCTGACAAAGGATATATTTTAGATTGCTTATGCACGAATAGTAAATCGTAATTCTGTAATATACGACACGTATGGGTGTTCATTTCAAAGTGTTTCATGATATGCTGTATGACGGCACTTGTCTAGCTGCTGAGTATAGAATTCCATCCGCATATTACTTCTGCAGAAGCGTATGATTCGTGTCGGTGAGGTTGCTAACAAGCAAGGCGTTCATTCTGAACGTGAGAAACTTCCACGTCGTAGCAACAGTACTTTAAGCGGTAACGTATGAGGCTCACGGAAGCACAGAGGTTGATTCCTACTGATCTCCCACTATGACCTTAGGTTTTTCGAGGCGTATGGAAGTGCTGGGTTTTATCGAGTGGAGGAGAAAATGATTTAATCACTGACCCCAGCCCCGATGGAGTTGGGACTGAGGGTGTGGGACTCACGAATAGTCGGCATACCCACTAAAAACTCCTCCACCGGATGGAAGAAGGAAAAGTGGAATAACATGGCTTTTTGCGGTCCCGCATAGCACCCGCGTTAGTACGTGAAGGCTGTTGGCTGCCGCCCTGTGGGCGGGAGAGGGTAAAGGTAGTTACTGGGTTGCAGTCATGAAATCTGACTGCAACATTAGTGGGAATGGCGAGGGTTAGGGAGAGAATGTAGGTGAGGTTTGAGGATCGTACCGATGATGATGCTGCTCCTGCTGCTGGTTGTACTCCTTGCATTGCAGCAAGAAGTTGGTGACGAAAACCTGTTGGGCAGCTGATGAGGTTTGAAGGTCCCTGATGAGTTCCTCCAGGGCTGTCGGCTTCGTCGTCATGTTCAGGAACTCCGCATGGAGATCCTGAACGGCGTCACGTACGCCCTGGACTTCCTCGATGATCGGTGTGAGTGATGGTGCTGGTGTCGGCGCTGGAGTCGGCGGCTGTGGAGCTGTCACAGGTTGCGGCGTAGGTGCTTGCAACATCGGCGATGCCTTCCTGCGGGGATGTGAGTTGACCCTCCAGGTCGCACAGTAGCGGCGTTGGCGACGCAGGTCGTGCTGGTTGCACGAAGACGTGGTGCAGGCGGAACCACAGTAGTGGCACCTGGGTTGTGCTGAGCAGGTCGATATATTTGCTCAAAGGAAGAAGTCCTTCCGGGAGAACTAGAGGGCTGCTTGGTCGTCGGTCGTTCTTCACCCTCTTTAGGCAACTCCAGCAGTGGGACGGGTCATCGAGCCTGAAAATATTAGGAACTGCCGCGGTCTGCACGCTCGTATGACTCCTTCACTTCTACCTTTTTCCTGAGGAGTAATAGCTATACTGCATCTATATAGTCTGTGTGCGAGGCGTCTCCATCCGTTGTGTAACCTATAAGGGTATGCATCCTATTCAAACCTGTCACATTCTGTTTTGTTTGATTGATACCGAAGATCCTGGCTGTAGGTGGAATACTTATCATTGCTAGCGTAAGGGAGCATGCATTTATAACATTGTGTGTTGCCCCTCCCTTCTGTTAAATGTAAACAAAAGGATTTCCTGTGCTGAATCAATGAAGTTGGTATGGTTATGCAAAAAGAATTTAGCATTCTTGAGTGGTTTTTATATTTTATTTTACGCCTTTTGCAGTTACATTGCTAGGCAGGTTGTTTGGTCTGTATTTTATAATTTTTCGTTTCGGTATTAGTATTCTTTGGAGTGAACGCCGTGCTTACCGGGCAACTTCTTCAGCACTAGTGTACTACGTTACTTCTTTCCCCTAGGGCTGACACTCTGATGATGACAACATGACAGACTTTCAAATGAACAGTCAGTAGATGGTTTGTAAAAAAAAATAAATGTATAACTCGTGCAAAGAGACTGAAACGGAAATAAAGAAACATATATAAAGATATTGAGTGCATAAGCCCAGAAAGCCACGTCAGGGAATTCTCGCACTGAATTAACTGAATACATTTGCATGCATATATTTAATGAAAACGTTTAGCTAATGGAAACATTTTAAACTGATAATATTCAAAACTCTGGTCAGACCAGGTATCTCCGAGCCGCGATACCCAAGAGGGTAATATATTACTTCATATAAAGGAGGGTAGAAGGGCAGTGACGTCACTATCACCAAGCCAGCTTTATTCAAATCGGGTGCATAATCGATGCAAAGCGCTGTAGGGCTCCAGGGAGCGTACCAACTCTGTGACAAATTGACTACGGTCATATTGAGTCCTCATTGATTGATGACCTTTTGATGACTAAAAAAAAATAGAGGTCCGCGATGGATTCGGAGAGCTGCTGTTTTGTGTACTTGGAAAGTCAGGAAACGACATTTAACCTCCCTTCAGAGAGCGCTTCCGACTTCATCTGGCCTTTCAGCCAGTATTTCAGAAAGAAGCAGCCATTTTTTTTCGATCAGTGTTACTCGGCTGCATTGTATGATAGTGAGCTATCGTCTGTTTCATTCATCTTTTTCTTCCAATGCCCTACATTCCCTAATTGTTAAACACTAAGAACACTATCCATCGCGTTGCCCTTTTTCAGAAAACCGTATTATTACTTCCTCTACTACGTGTACTAAGTAGGAGAGTATTGCATTCCAACCAAAAATTCAATACCGATATTTCACCATAAACACAGGTTTTGAGGGCCCCTGAATAAAAAAAACCTTTTTAGAAAAAGGTGTGCCTGTGCCTTTGAACAGCATCATCCAAAACGAAGCGTTGAATAAATACCAAACTTAGTATTTAGGTTGAGTATCATTCAAAGATGCCTCACGAAGGTTTTCAAGAAAATTCCCCCACCCCAGACTACCCTTTATATGAAAAATTTTGGAACTTTTTTTTTCTCAAAAATGTCTAACGATTTTGATTAAAATATCATATATTTAAGATATATTCTTACAAAATTAAACGCCTATCCTGAACTTTCTCTAAATGTCCCCCAAGGTCCTCTTTATTCTCAATGGTTTTGTGCATAACTCATAAACCGTAAGAGATAGACAAAATGTTACTATACAAAAAATGTATATATCGTTAAATCACACAATTTATGTCCAATACATTTTTTTTGGAGCGAACTATTTCCGAGATATTCCTTGAATTCTCAAAACATATATCTTTTTCAAATGGGAATTCGTTATTGTTTTATTTTGTCCTGAACATGCAGAGAGAATGAAATACTCCACATAGCAACCAGCTCTTAAAAAATTGACTGTCCCTTAAAACCTACCATATTCCCCTTGCAGCTACAAAAGTTACCCATAAGGGTTTCTGCAAATATTTATATCGATTAACATGAAGTAGACGGAGAATAAGGGTTTGTAAAAATGGTATGTACAGAAATACATCTGAGTGTGACGCATAAGATTTTTTCTTAAGGATAAGATAATGCTGGATGGTAT
Source organism: Deroplatys truncata (assembly GCA_030765065.1). Classification (NCBI taxonomy): domain Eukaryota; kingdom Metazoa; phylum Arthropoda; class Insecta; order Mantodea; family Mantidae; genus Deroplatys; species Deroplatys truncata. The sequence goes on from CM060980.1 coordinate 167,273,387, forward strand.
GTTATACTCTAAAGGGATATGGAATGTCCTTTTCCAATAATGTAAAACTGTGTAGTATGACACATTTTCTGAGGAATTACTAAAGCTAAACATATTTCACAGTACTTGTATACGCAAAGTCTTTCACATTGGTGTTATCAATTTATTTTAGGTGTTTTATTTCGTGAGATATAGTTACTTCTATTTAATTCAAAACGTTCCCGTGTTTTCAATCAAGTTAATTTATGCTAATCTTTAATCTGAATAAGATTTAGGAGTAATGACATCAGCTTGAAAATAAACAACACAAACAAATCCTTAAAGTTTCATGCTTGTATGCTAACAGAATCTGAGTAGGTAAGAAAGCAGTAAACTTAAGGATATTCGGTTTTCATTGTTTTTCAGCTTAATGTATTCCTGCTGTTAACAGTTGAAACACGATACTTAGAAGCATAGTACGCACGTACAGCATTTTAGTGAAAGTTAAAATGAATGCACTTACAGTTGTGATATCTTTATAATGGATGTACCAATTAAAAGACGAAATGTTAAAGCACTAAAAAATGTTTTAAAAATCCATTCTGCAACCCAAAAACGACCCCCAGATTTGTCACTACCCCTCAAGTTTGAACAATTTTTATTGACAATTCTATCACGTATTCCATGTGCTGGTGCGAAAACAAAATAAATAAAATGATATAAAGTGTAAAGGAACTACCAAAATAAGTATTGTAAGGACAGGGCATTGGGGTCGCAGAAGCATTTTATTACGCCACATGCGTAAACGCGTTAATGTCTCCGATTGCCAAACATTTGTGGTATGTAAGGTGTAAACAAAATGCACACTTGCTTTGTCACTATCGCTAGGTGTTAAACCTATTGGATGACACCTTGTCTTGTTTAGTACAGTACGAGCATGTAATGGCTAGTTTCTCATTGTATACCTGTACTCATTAGTTGTGACAGTACGTACACTTGTGTAAGTCACATTACATTTTGACTCGCAAATAAAGATCTTTCATAAAATCTTATTTCATTATATTCATGCAGCACTTATCATCGCATGCACCTAAACTCAAAATGCTTGGTTTGGTATGTCAAACCACAATTTTTACTTTCTCTACTACGTATAGTATTGTATTCCAGCAAAAAACTCGATATCGAGTTTCACCGGAAATACATGTTTTGAGACCCCCTGAATCCAAAAAAGCATTTTCGTAAATATCTCCGTTTGTGTGTGTCTGTGAACAGCATAACTCAGAAACAAACAATCGGATAAACATCAAACTTGGCATTTAGGTTCAGTATCTTCCAGAGATACGACACGAACGTTTTCAAGAAAATCCCCCCACACCAGATTACCATTTAAATAGAACATTTTTTTGAACATTTTAATTTTCTTAAAATTGCTCTGACGATTTTGATTAAAATATCATATGTTTAAGCTATTTTCATGACAAATAAATTATATAACTGGAATTTTCTGGGAATGTCTCCAAAAGTATTCTTCATTGTGAACGACTTTTGCATAACTGGTAAACCATAAGAGATAGACAAAATTTTACTACAAAAAGAATCTAGATCGCGTTAAAATACACAATTTATGTCATATACATTTATTTTGTTGAGTGAACCATTCTAGAGATATTGCTTGTTGTTCCCTCAAATTTTTCAATGCTTATTTTCTCAAATGGGATTCGTTAATCATTTTCTTTGTCTTGAATATGCAAAGAGTATTAATCTGTGGCAAAGAGAATGGTGCTGCACCTAGCAACCAGCTATTAAGAGATATGTCTATGCTTAAAGATACCCTATTTCTATATTGCCCTTACAAATACAAGGGGAACATAGTACGCCTTAAGCGATAGACAAATATTTTTAGAACTGGTCGCCTTGTGTAAAATGTAATTCTCTTTGCATGCCAAAAGATCGTTTCTGCAAATGTTTATCTCGATTAATATGAAATAGATGGAGATTAAGAGTTTGTAAAAATAGTTTGTACAAGAGTAGAGAAAGTCATGTGAGTATAACACATCAGATTTTTTCAAGTTATATTCATTCATTCAGTGAATGAATGTAAGTTATATTCATTCTTTCTTTCCTTTAAAAACCACAATATTTTGTTAAATTTTACAAATTTTTAACAAAACAAGAGTACAAGCACGCGTTAATGTTCAACTTCTACGTCTGTCCTGTAGGATGGTAAGAGAGTACGCCCCTGTTATATGGGCAACATCTTTCTCTCGGTTGTGTAACGATACTATCATGTGTACTAGAGCACCTGTTATAGCTGCAACTTCTTTGTCTCTCCCGTAGGGCGGTAGTATCATCAATACCATAGCGCCTGTTATAGCGTCAATTCTTCGTCTCTCCTGTATAGCGGCAGTATCATATGTACGAGCACCTGCTGTAGCTGCAACTTCTTCGTCTCACGTGTATTGCGGTAGTATCACATGTAGCAGAGCGCCTGTTAATGCGGCAACTTCTTCGTCTCTCTCCTGTGCAGTAGTAGCATATGTAGGAGCGCCTGTTGTAGCGGTAAATTCTTCGTCTCTCCTGCAGCGCGGTAGTATCACATGTACCAGAGCGCCTGTTGTAGCGGGAACTTCTTCGTTACTCCACTCCTGTATAGCGATAGTATCTTATGTACGTGTGCCTGTTATAGGGGTTGTATCATATTTATAAGCGCCTGTTGTAGAGGCTGCTTTTTCGTCTCTCCTGTAGAGCAGTAGTATCAGAGCGCCTGTTGTAGCGGCAACTTGTTCGTCTCTCCTGTATAGTGGTAAGTTCTTCGTCTCTTCTGTGTAGCAGTAGTATCAAACGCACAAGGGAATACGCATATGTTATAGCGTTCACTTCCTCTTTTCTCTCGTGTATAGAGGAAGTGTCGGTGTACCAGAGCGGCTGTTACAGCGGAAACTTCTTCGCTTCTCCTGTATAGTGGTAATATAAAACGATGTACTGAAGATGTTATTGTCTTTATGTTCTTATTACATTATTTATTAGCCCCACGTTTTGGGTGCCTATTTGAAGAAGTTATTTTGTTGTAGGAGTTGTATTGCATTTCAACTGTTGGGGAACCAAACTTAAGTAATTGCAACCGCAGTATGGTAAAAAAAAAGTTTCCGGTAGCCTTCGCCCTAAATGTACTTTCCGGTGGCTTTTGCCCAAAATTTAAAAAAATATTAACTTTGTGATTTAACTGTTTCTTTACATATTACATATTTATATTTGCCTCGGTTGTGTTAGTATTTTGTTAGAGACATGGATGTCTTAGCAGGGAGGTGGTGCAACTTACACAGATTTTAAGTTTTTCTTCACTCCATTTTATTAATGTTTGACACGATTTAAATAAAACTTCACTGATATAGAGAGCTGTGAGATTCTTTTGTTAATTACTTGCACTTTTTAATACGTAAACTATTTTCTCACACAAAATATGTATTAAATTTCTCGCGTCCAGTTATAAGCTTTGTCTACAAGCAACTGACTTGATTTCTAGCACCTAAATTTGTAAATTTCTGTATTTAAAGTCTCTGATTGGCTAATCCTAGTTAAAAGAATACCTGCATTTAACTAAATTTTTTTCTGGTTGTTGATTGGCTATTTTATAAACTGTCATAAAAATCACATTTTTGTTGCTCCAAGCAACTAATAGCATTTAAACTTTCAAATTCATTATTGCCTCAAGTTACCTCATTATTACCTCATTGTTAGCAATCTTTAACCTATTGTTCTCACATCTCCTACATTATTAAACTGCGTAATACATTCACATAACGTTATTAAACATGTATACAATAATATAAACATTTACAACGACTGCAATATACACTTTTTATATATAATTACATACACATATTGCTTTAAGGTGGACTGTTATTATATTTATGTATTATATAATCAGATTAAAATTCTTTAAGTGTTAAAAATACTACCTCAGTACCCAGGAACTAACGTCTGAGTTAGCGGCAAAGGTTCATCTCTTTACATGGCGGATGGAATCTACACCAATCACTGCAACGTCTTCATAACTGGCGTTGCCGTTGAATATATGAAATTAAACTGGATTGTAGAATACAAGAAGGCTATTGGTCACAAAGAAGTATTAAAATTTATGAGATAAAGTTGAGTTGTATTTCGTTTTGTATTTATGAACGCTTGAGGATAACTTCCAATGGTCTAAAAATTCAATACTAGACTAAAGCTTTACGTTTTATATTATTTTCTACTCCTATCGTTTATTTTTAAATCTCGTCAACATATTGTCACTAAAGCTTTGCCCCTTCTTAATTGAGGCAAACTACACTTTTCGTTTAAATTAATGAGATTCCGTACTACCAACCGAATGATACCTTTTGACATCATAAAGTTTACAAAAATTGAAGATTCAAACTAATGGCAGTGAATGCTTTCGTTTTGGTTAATGCCATAATTTTAGTGAGATCTACATTCTTTGCACGGTAGACTTTTGCCTATTTCTAATAGTTTACCAGTTGCACAACATTTATTATGAATGAAAAGGATTTCATACTTAAGACATAGATTTCATTATTCATGTAAACATTTTAATAAAACAGATTTTTAAAAAATCTGATCTGTTACATTCACATGACCTTCTCTACCCTGTATCTTTATTAGTGAGTGTACAAACTATTCTTACTAAAGCTTATTTTTCTATTTACTACATTCTAAGTCAAATAAACCTTTGTAAACATAGCGACTTTACACATTACGTTACAGATACAAAGAAAACAGCGATAGCCAAATGTTTAAGAACTGGACGCTATAAGCTGGCCTTAAATTCTATACTGTTTCCATACAATCTCGAGAAACAACTAAAAATCGAAAAGACTAACAGAACGACAAGTGTTCAACAACTCGAAACTTTAACAGCGGATATCTCAGAAGCGGTTTATGCCACAGAAAAACACCTATTTTAAGTATGTAATTGTATGTTTTAAATACATCTACATTCTTTACGGTGCGTTTTCATCTATCCTTTAACATAAAAGTTTTCAAACATTTTGCATATAAACGGTAGTTGGGGTGGAGAATTCTCTTAAAAACCTTTGTGTCTATCTTTGGAAGATACTGAACCGAAATAACAAATATAGTATTTATCCGACGTTTTGTTACTTTCTCTACTACATATAGTAAGTAGGGAAAGTATTGTACTCCACCCAAAAATTCGATACCGAGATTTCACCGGAAATACATGTTTTGACACCCTCTGAATCCAAAAAATGTATTTTTGGAAACATGTCCGTGTGTGTGTGTGTGTCTGTCTGTCTGTCTGTGAACAGCATAACTCAGCAACGAACAGTCGGATAAGCACCAAACTTGGTATTTAGGTTCAGTATTTTCCAGCGATGTGACAGGCTGGTTTTCCACAAAATCCCCCAACCCAGATTACGCTTTACATGGAACATTTTTCGAAAATTTTAATTTTCTCAAAAATGGTTCTAACGAATTTGATTAAAATATCATATGTTTAAGATAAGCGGCGCCATGGCCGAATGGTTAGACCGCTCACCTCCCACCGAGGCGGCCCGGGTTCAATCCCAGGGACCTGCATGTGGGATTTGTGGTTTCTCCGGTTTCCCCCGCCATTCATTCCACCAACTGCTCCATCACCACCTTTCCTTTCATTTCACCAACATTCCTTCATCCCATACCAGGCATCGGGCTGATCACCCATCCTGAATGCTCTGTCTGATCCATGAGTGTCTGCTCCTCGACGGGCCTCTGACCCAGGCACCCACTTAACAAATAAAATGTATATCTTGAATTTTCTGGGAATGTCTCCAAAAGTATTCTTCATTGTAAACCATACTACTGGTAAACCATAAGAGAAAGACAAAATTTTACTACACAAAAAATGTAGATCGCGTTAAAATACACAATTTATGTCATATACATTTTTGTTGTTGAGTGAACCATTTTCGAGATATTGCTTCTTAAATTTTTCAATACCTATTTTCTCAAATGGGAATTCGTTATTCATTTTTTTGTACTTGGATATGCAAAGAGTATTAATTTGTGGCAATGGTGCTGCACCTAGCAACCAGCTATTAAGAGATATGTATGTGCTTAAAGGCTACTGTTTTTCTGTATTGCCCTTGTAAATATATATTTCCCTTACATCTACAAGAAAATTAGCAATAAGATAGAGTCTGCAAATGTTTATCTCTATTAACATGAAGTAGATGGAGAATAAGTGTTTGTAAATATAGTTTGTACAAGAGTAGAGAAAGTCATGTGAGTGTAACACATCAGATTTTTGTAGGTTATGCTGCTCACTGTCTTACACACACACAATCACATGTACCTTTTTCTAAAAATGACATTTTTAATTCTTGGGGTCTCAAAACATGTAGTTCCTGTGACATCTCGGTATTGAATTTTTGGGTGGAATATAATACTGTCTCTACCTACTTGAAGGTAGTGACAATACTGCTTCCATTTAAACATCAGTTTAGGTTGGTGATTTCCTTTGAAGTCTTCGTAAATTTAATTAATAAGTTGGCTATTCATTTAAGTTTTGTTATTCACATACAAAAACAAACTGTCACACACGCAGACCCTTTTCTAAAATTGTTTTTTATTTATGTAGTCTCAAAACATGTATTTTTCCCGATAGAATAAGCATACGTATAAAGTAAGTATCTGGTACAAATTACTTTATTTTTTTCAATAAATAAAAGTTAATTGCGCCAAAAATACTAATATTTTGTTAACTTTCGAAGACAAATTATATTCTGGCAAAAAAGCCAAACAAATGTTCCTTATTCAGCATAAAACTAAGTTCAGCTTTCCAACTTATAATAGAAAAGGTTAAACCAAATATATTTGGTTAAATCACATTCGATTTTACATAATTATTTACCTTAAAACCATAAACTACTTCAAGAATATAGACTATTTATAACTTAAGTATGACGCTCAAACACTAAACCATCAATATTTGTATTAATTAGTAAAGACACCATGACGCCAGAGATCCGTATTTGTGCTGTGACAACAAGCGGAATATTATTGTTCATTAAAGATCTCGTCTCACGGAATCTTGCAGCTGCTGATTCTCTGCAGCACAGCCTGGAGTATTTGAACTTGTACGTCAGCAATGCCGCGTCACTGAAGCACGTAGTTGTACTTTTGAACGCTTATTGCACAGGATTACAATCTGAAATTGGCTTTGAAACAGGAGCTATAACACTGATATTTATATTTATCTGATGTGTTACATTCACATGACTTTCTCTACCCACTATCGTTAATAGGTTTCTCCAATACGTACGTAGTACATAGCGGAAGTATGAATTTGCATATACCAAACATTTGATACCGAGATGTTGCTAGAAATGTATGTTTTGAGGCCCCCTAAGTTAAAGAAGATCATTTTTAGAAAAAGGTCCGTGTGTGTGTTGCATAACTCAAAAATGAAAACTCGGATAAACGCCAAACTTGATATTTAGATTCAGTACTTTATGCAGAAGTGACACGAAGATTTTCAAGAAACTCCCTCACCCCAAACTACCCTTTATATGCAACATTTTGCGAAACTTTGATTTTATAAAAAAATTATTTTATGAAAGATAGCTGTAGTGATTTTATTAAAAAATCTATATTAATGATATTTATATGACAAATCAAATGTATTATATCTTGAATTTTCTGGGAATAGTCTTTGAAATGCTCTTCATTCGGAAGGAATTCTGTATAATCTTGTATAACTGGTAAATATTAATCGATAGAAGAGAAGTGAGCAATATGTGTATGTAACAATATATAAAAAGTGTATATTACAATCGTTTTATATGTTTGTATTATTATAGCCATGTGTAATAATGTTATGTGAATGTATTACGTAATTTAATAATGTATGAGCTTTGAGAATAATAGGTTAAAAGCTTCTAACAATGAGATAACCTTGAGGCAATAATGAATTTGAAAGTTTAGCAATACTACTTGTGATTCTTGGAAGCAATATTGTATTTTTTGTGACAGTTTATAAAATAGCCAATCAGCAACCAGAAAAAGCTTTAGTTAAACGAAGGTATTCTATTGGGTTAGGAATAGCCAATCAGAGACCTGAAATACAGAAATTTACAACTTTAAGCGGTTGAAACCAGTTCAGTTGCCTGCAGACAGTGTTTGTAACCGGATGCGAGATGCGTCCTCGAGAGATTTAATACGTATTCGTGTGAGACAAAAACAAAGTTTACGTGTTAAAAAGTACAAGTAATTAATAAAAGAATCTCACAGCTTTGCATTAGTTAAGTGTTATTTAAGTCGCATAAAGTATTAATAAAGGGAGTGAAGTAAAATTATAATCTGTGTAAGCCTACATTCTTAAGTCACACCACAATCCTGCCAAGACATCCATGTCTCTAAAATAAATACTGACGCAGCCGAGGCAAATATAAATATATAAATTTAAGAAACAGTTAAATTACAACGTTAATATTTTTTTTAACTTGGGGCAAAGGCCACCTGAAAGTACATTTGGGGCGAAGGCTACCGGAAAATGTCTACGATACGTGCGGTTGCAACTACTACAAGTTAGGCTCCCCAACAGTTGAAATATAATACTCGTACATCAATATAACAACTTCAATAGATATCTACAATTGTGTATTAAATCTCTTATGGGTTACCGCATATACGAATTTATGTAAACTTCCTTCTTAACGAAGAGGAATTCACAAATTATTCCCAGAAAATTAAGGATATACATTTTATTCGTCGTGTAAATATCTTAAATATCTATAATTATAATCAAAATCTTTAGTCATTTTTAACAAAGTAAAAGATAACAAAGCATTTTTCATATAAAGGATAGTTTGAGGTTAGGAGATTTTCATGAAAATTTTCGTGTATATCTTTGTAAAACACTAAATCTAAGTACCAAGTATTTACGACATTTCGGTTTTGAGTTATACTGTTCACAGTCACATACACGCACGCACGAGCACGGATACTTTTCAAAAATATTTTTTTTAATTCAAGGTGCCTCAAAACATGCATTTCTGGAGAAAAATTGATATAAAATTTTTGAGTGGGCCACATTACTTCCTCTTACCTATTGTAGGTAGGTGGTACAGAACGTAAGGCTTGTTTAGGTCCCTTCCATCACCTGTAGAGGTAGAAGTATTGAATTTTCATCAGGAATATTTTAGTGAAATAGCTTTTTTCTTGATCAGAAAAAGTATAATTGTTCTTATAAGTTAATGTTATTATTGTTAATTTACTGACTTCATTTATATTTCTTGTCCCTTAATTTATCTTCATTTTGGTCAAATATTTTTGTGTACCTTTAGGTATTTGGTTTTAAAATTATCCTGACTTACTCTATCGCTAACAAATTCATATACGAGGGTTCTTCAAAAGGTTTCCGCACTGTGATTACTGCAGTGGAACGGAAGCACGGAGAAGGGTGGGGGATTAAGGATGCAGAAGGGCGTAGTATGGCGACTCGTCATAGCAAGTCTGTTGCCTCTCTGTTCAGTCTGAGGGTTGCTACACGTGGGTGACCATGGCAGGGAAACTTGAAAATTGCACCAAGTCGAACAACGGTCAGTGATACTTTTTATTTTGTTGGCTGAAGGTGTACCGGGTTAAGGATTCACCAAATAATGTGCGCACAGTATGGTGATAATGCTCTCTCACGTAGAATTGTCTACGAGTGGATGGAGAAGTTTGATTTACTAGTAATGCAGAAGTCATTCAGAATGATGCGGAACAACTGTGATTGATTCCGAGCGCTCTGGTCGTTTGGTTCAAGTCTCAACAGTTGAAAACGAAGAACGAGCTAGGGATGCGATTCTGGAAGACCTAAGGGTAAGTTTATGTGCTATTTCCTCTATCGTCACCCTTAGGTCTTCAAGAATCGCATCCCTAGCTCATTTTCAACTGTTGAGGCTGTAACCAGGCGACCGGAGCGCTCAGAATCAATCACACTTGTTCCGCATCATTCTGAATGACTTCTGCATTACTAGTAAATCGTAAGAAATAGACAAAATTTTACAATAAAATGTAGATCTCTTAGAACACGCAGTTTATGTCGTACGAGTATGCACTTTTTTGTGGAGTAAACTATTTGCAATAATTTCCTTGTTATATTTGTTCTCAGGTGGGAATTCTTTAGTTATTATATTTTTTGTATCCTGGACATACAAAGAGAATGGAATACTCCACATAAGCACCAGCTCTTAAAATATTGTACTATCGCTTAAAGCCTACCACACTCTCCTTGAATTTACAAGAAAATTAGCAATAAAATAATTTCTGTAAATGTTTATCTCGATTAATATGAAGTAGATGGAGGATTTTTTATTCAAGGGGCCTCAAAGCACGCATTTCCGGTGAAATATCGATATAGAATTTCTGAGTGGAATGCAATACTTCCCCTACTTTCTATACGTGGTAGAGAAAGTAAAAAGTGTTAAGGGTAGTTTGATTTCGCATTTTCACTATGTAAGAACATCAAGTTATTTTGTTTAACCAACTTGTCGTTTTTCATTTATGCTGTTTACATACATTGAGGTTTTTATAAAAATACCTTTTTGGGGGGCGTTCAGGAGGCTTCAAAACATTTATTTCCTGTGAAATTTCGACATATAATTTTGGGCGGAATACAATACTCACTATAAGTGCGTAGTAGAGAAAAAAACTAAAATAGCAAAAGCCTTCACCTCTTTGCTGCTTGTAGCTGGTGTTATAATGCCCAGTAGGTCTTGAATATTCCAAAGCTACTCAGCATTTACCTCTTCCCGGGAAGAAAACATCTCGCGACCTAAATAGAATCGATGTGGAGGTCTGAGGAGATTGTACGAGTGTCTATGGAAACACAAACTGTTTATTCTCATCTCTTGCTTTAAAATAAAATGAGAGAGCAGTGAACGTCTGGTTTTCTTTTCTTCTTATAAGAAAAACAAGGAAAGTTTTGTTCTTTCTGTTATATTTATGGGAGAACAGCAAATGGAAAACAAAGATTCGAAAAAGGCATGAAAAAGGTAACAGCGACCACTGCTCTTTCTTTTGCACATTTTTCATAACTTAGCTCATATTTTCCTGTGGTTTAATCTACTACAGAAACGTTACTGTTACGTGGCCCTTGATAAATGCCTAAATGCAAATGGGTGTATATGAATTATTTCGTATAATTTCCTTGCTTTACGACGGTTACCTCTTGATACCATTTTCGAGTTGTTACATATATTCTTGAAGATGTAATGTAAAATACAAAACAAACCTTTGTGCATTGTTTGTAAAGCTTTCAGTTATCTGCAGAAAAGATCATCTGGATAATATTTTTAAGCTAATATCCTAATAAAAAATCTGATGTGTTACACTCACATGATTTTCTCTACTCTTGTACAATCTAATTTTACAAACGCTTATTCTCCATATGATTCATGTTAATCGAGATATCGAGATGTCAATCTTATTGGTAATATTCATGTAGATGCAAGGGGAATATGGTAGCTTTTAAGCGATAGTCAAATATTTTAACGCTGGTTGCTATGTGGCACAATCCATTCTCTTTGCATGTCCAGGACATAAAAAAATGAATAACGAATTTGAGAAAAAGTATAAGTATTGGAAAATTTAAGGAAATAACAAGCAATATCTCGAAAACGGTTCACTCAACAAAAGAAATGTATATGACATAAGTTGTGTATTTTAACGCGATCTACATTTTTTGTGCAGTAACATTTTGTCTATCTCTTATGGTTTACCAGTTATGCAAAAGTCGTTCACAATGAAGAATACTTTTGGAGACATTCCCAGAAAATTCGAGATATACATTTCATTTTCATGACATTATCTTAAACTTATGATATTTTCATCAAAATCGTTAGAGCCATTTTTGAGAAAATTAAAATTTTCGAAAAATCTTCCATGTAAAGGGTAGTCTGGGGTGAGGGGATTTTCTTGAAAACCTTCGTGTCGCATCTCTGGAAGATACTGAACCTAAATACCAAGTTTGGTGCTTATCCGACTGTTCGTTTTTGAGTTATGCTGTTCACAGACGCACACACACACAGACACAGACACACACACACACACACACGGACATGTTTCCAAAAATGCTTTTTTTGGATTCAGGAGGTCTCAAAACATGTATTTCCGGTGAAATCTCGGTATCGAAATTTTGGATGGAATGCAATACTTCCCCTACTTACTATACGTAGTAGAGAAAGTAAAAATTGAATAACGAACAGGGGTTTCCTTTCTCAAAATGCAAAACTTCGATTGATCTTTAGGTTCTTTTGTCTTTGAAGACTGAACGGCATTATTACCTACCACTACCTATTAGGTAGAGAAGGTATTACATTCCACTTAAAAATCCAATACCGATTTTAACTGGTAATACATGTTTTAGAGGCCTTCAGAAACAAAAAAGAAGCATAACTCAAAAACGAAATCTCGGATAAACACCAAACTTGGTATTTAACTTCAGTAAATTCCAAAGATGTGACAATTTTTTTTCAAGAAAATCCACCACCCAAACTGTCCCTTACATGGAATATTTTTCGAAATTTTTTATTTTCTCAAAATGGCTCTAACGATTTTTATTAAAATACCGTATATTAAAAATATTTAAATGAAAAATAAGATGTATATATTGAATTCTCTGGTAACATTCTGTGACGTCCTTGGTAAGAATTCAAAAGGAACAGAATCACGTATAACTGGTAAATGTTAAGCAGTAGACGAAAACATACTACACAAGAAATGCAGATCTCTTTAAAACACGTAATTTATTTCAGACATCTTTTTTGTGGCATAAGCTATTTCCAAGATATCCGTAATCAGTGGTTCGATTTGGTCATGACTTAAGTCATTATTTTAAGTTCTATCGATTTTCAGTTTCCCGTAGGGAGGGGGGGGGGTTCCCGACCCCTTCAGCTGCCGTGGGTGCGGGAATGACGGACCCTGAGACTTGTACTTCTGACGTCACTAGAAGTATGCCTGGCCGAACATTCGAGCCCCTCCCGATAGGGAATTGTTCGGATTGGGTTGAACTCGGCTCAGCAATAGTTCCCGATACCCATGCATGCTAGATTGCTGTTGGCCCTACCGAAGTAAAATTATAATCTGTGTAAGCCTACATTCTTAGTCACACCACAACCCTGCCAAGAGAAATGTGTCTCTAACAATAATATTGACGCATCTGAGGCAAACATAAGTATTTAATACTTAAAGAAATAGTCAATTTACAAAGTTAATATTTTTAAAAACTTGGGGCAAAGGCTACCGTCTACCATACTTGCTGTTGCAACTACTTCAAGTGTTCGTCTCCCCAACAGTTGAAATATAATACAACTCCTTCAATACACCTTCTTCAAATTGACGCCCAAAGCGTGGTGCAAATAACGTAAAGACACCATCTTCTTCAAACTGGCTTTCCATACGTAGCAGCAACAATGTAAAGACAATATCTACTTCAATTTACAGCATAAGCCATTTCCTATGTTTTCGCTGATGTTCTTTTCAACTATACAGTAGTTTAAGAAGAACCCATATCTGTTGTGCGGGGGTAGAGTATCTATCTCGCATTCAAGAGGTCCCGAGTTCGAATCTTAGGCAGGGTGAGGTTTTCCTTTATCCTGAAAAGATCTATGTCGGATAACTTTTTAAGTTCCGTGGAACCATAGCTCATTTATCATTGCACCATGTACCAGAGAGGAACTTCAGAAAATATGTGTACATTCACATGACCTTCTCTACCTTCTGTCGTTTATTGGTGTGTACACAAATTATTCTTACTCAAACATATTTTTATATATGCCACATTTTAATTCAAATAAACCTTTGCAGAAATAGGTAAAAGAGAGCAACGATAGTCAAATGTTTAAAAACAGAACTCTATACGCTGCCTTAAAATTCCATACTGTTTCCATGCAAGCGTGAAAAACAACTGAATGTAGGCAAGACTCAGGAGAATGACCAAGAAATGATCATTTCGAACCTTTGATAATGGATGCCTCGGAAACGGTCTATGCCACAGGAAAAACATTTGAAATAAATTTGTGTTTTAAAGAGATCTATATTTTTTGTCTCTTATGTTTTCGTCTATTGCTTAACGTTTACCAGTTAAAGAAGATTACAGAAAATGCATTCCAAATGAAGCGGGCTTTAGAGGCTATTCCCATAAAATTTAAGATATAAATTTTATTTGTAATATAAATATCCTTAATATTGCTGAGACATTTTATAGAAAACCAAAAATTTCGAAAGGCATTCCATGTAAAAGGCAGTTTGCCGTAGGATAATTTTCTTGAAAATCTTCGTGTCTCATTCCTGGAGGGTACTTAACATAAACACCAAGTATAGTATTTATCCGAATTTTCGATTTTGAGTTATGCTGTTCAAAGACACACACACGGACCTATTTCTAAAAGTACAATTTTTGGATTTATGTTGCCTCAAAATACGTATTTCCGGTGGAATTTCAGTATCGAGTTTTTGAGAGAAATGCAATACCCTCTCTACCTGCTCTATATGAGGTATAGAAAGTAGAATGATGAAAAATTGACTATGGCCAAACACTGTGAAAATACATAGCTAAGGGACCCAATGACATCATTACATAATGCAGTTGCATTATTAACTGGACACGCAGATATCAAAAATCACCAATGAACTGTTGGTATCCTCCAAGGGAATAACAGCTGCGGGCAGCGAGAAGAAACTGCCAGTCATTTACTGATAGCGAGGTCCTAGTGAGAAAAAGACATCGACTCTTTGGGGCTGAGCATTGGGGTAGTTTTAAAGATTGTATCTCAGGATAGGGAGACCTGGATATAATAAGCTCGGAGGTACTCGAATTCCTATTAAAGGAAAAGGAACACAAAAGATATTTGGGCCGAGGTGTGAGAGCCACTGAGCTCTCATTAAGCCCCAAATGCACTACTACTACTACTACTACCACTACCACTACCACTACCACTACCACTACCACTACCACTACCACTACCACTACCATCACCACCACCACCACTACCACTACTACTAGTCATTTCACTCATCTCGTTAATTAATTGTCCAATGACCACGAATACCCTTTGTCACCTTTCGACGTCATCTGCAATATCTGCTGTTTATTCTGCTGCCGGCTGCTACAGTGGTTGGCTAAGGGATCTTTCTCTCAGAGTATGCGTGGTGTCGTGTAAAAGAATAATACCAGTTAAAATTGACTGAGAAATTCAATGTGATCTAATACTAGAACTATTAAAGCGAGTTATCAACCGTTTAAAGATAAAGAATGAAACTGAATTATTCCCTTAGCTGCTCTACACTTTAACTAATTATTTTTCCTGAACCAGTAATCTACCTGGTACTAGTTTCCTTATTCACTTACAAATTTGTAACCCTTTCTTCTTTCTTTATGCATTGGTTTAGTATATGGAAATTATTTATTGCAATTATTTATCTATTTACCATAAGCTTTTATTTAATTATTTACATATTTCTGTTAATCATTACGGCATCACCAAACTGATCTACCCGGTTAAAGGACGTTAAACTAGAACAAAGAGATATATTTAAAACGTTTCTATTCAGTCCAAATCATTACGGCATCACCAAACTGATCTACCCGGTTAAAGGACGTTAAACTAGAACAAAGAGATATATTTAAAACGTTTCTATTCAGTCCACGCATAAAACAGGATATAAAAACAATTGACTTTAGTGTCAGCCCCCATGCTTTGAGTACTGCGTGACTCCGATATTGAGCAATGGTTTTGGTGGCCCCCTCCTCGATTGCTGCAGGGGCTTATGTTGTGTACTAGGAACTGAAAGTGATTTTAAAAATGAGACCCTTCCTATCAGCCCTTTCCACAGCCTATGCAACATTGCAGCGTTATAATTTCATCTAGTACACGAATTATGTTTATGAAGTGATTTATGTCAGGAGTATTTCTAGGTAAACACAATCTCCCATGTAGTCTCAAAACAAATATTCCATAGTACTAAGATCCGGAGATCTCGGGGGACACCTTGCGACGTGTTATGCAGTCCAGTCCATCGACCAGGACATTTCCAGTGCAATATGCCCCTGGTCCATATTGCCTCGTCTACGGGATGGTCATTATGCTGAAAGACTAGGTCTCAACATATGTAGTGACACTCCTATGAACAAAATAGCTGAATATCCTTCAACAATGACTGAATATCAGTGAGTTTCTCTTCGAATATACTGTGACGGTTGTATTCCTACTTTATTAGGTAGTGACAAATGCAATCTTATAAAGCTAGGATGTTCAGTACAGAATTTGTTTAAGACGAACGAAGAAATTGACTTGTTTTTCATGAGGATTATGTTTATGGGAGAGTGGATCGTCTTTGGATTTTGTGAGCGGCGGTAATAATTAAGGGCAACATGCCCGGACCGCTTACAAATAAAACAAATGAGACGCTCATCAGTGTTAGGATCGGCCCTGGGAGGTCGCCATGTACTCGCACCACCTCGAAATCTATCACGCCGTTCCCCCAATTTGCAAAAGGTGGCCAAGTACCATCTACTTCCCCAAGGCCTCAAGAAGCGTATGATTTTCGTTTAGATTACTTAATTGTTTTTGTATACTCTTTAATTGTTGAGATATCTCAGCCTACTGATGGCCCTTTAGTGGAAGACCGTATTGTTCGACGGAGTTGGTTCTATATCAATCCTTTACCCTGCCAGGTATCTGGCAGCTTGATTGCATCGAAAAAGATGAAATTGAGTGTTATTTATGGATGCTCTTTAACTATTATAGTTCTTAGTGTCCCATTCTATATTGGGCGTGAAAGACCGGAAATTTTGCCCTGAGGTCTCTTATCAGGCTTGAGGTTCTTAAACGTGTGGTAGAATTACGGCACGTGAAAGAACCTCAAGCCTGTAAGGAGGTATCCGAGAAAAATGTGCGGTCTTTCACCCCAGTAACAATGGGACACTAAAGACCATAGTAGATAAAGTGTCCATAAATAAAACTGAATTTAACTTTTTACTGTAATAAAGGTTTTCTTGGCATAGTGGTGTTGATTATTACTGTTGATGCTGCCATTATCCCAAACACGCATGCATCTCTGCATAATGTCTTAAAAAGTGATAATTTCTAGCAGGTTCCATGAACATGATTCCGCAATTGTTCCAATTGATGGAAAAGACCTAGGAGTTGGATATGGTTTACCTGGAAAGCTTTGGTTATAAACTCTCGTGCATGTCTGCCATTACATTGATATTCTTCTAACACTAATAACACATAAACTACTTCGTTGTTTCCGTATCGTTGCTGCTCCATGATAACACGAGTGAGGAACACTAATAGAGGGCGAGTTATCAAGCTTCGGCATACGTCCGCCAGGAAGCTAGGTGTTGCAGCTGTGCAGTAATACTCTCAGGGACATATAGCCCCTGCCTAAATAGGCCGCTTACCTTGCTTTAGGTCTCTATCCGAGCCACCCAGCACTTGCTAAAACATACCTACTAAAGTTTTCATGATTGGCAAATTTAAATAGAAAAACTTTAATGTGATACATTCACATGACTTTCTCCACCCTCCATTTTTATTAGTGGGTATGCAAACTATTCTTACTAAAGCTTATGTTTCTATCTACTACATTTAATCCAAATAAATCTTTGCAGAAAGGTTTACACATTACATTACACATTTAGTTATATATATTTCAATACTGTTTCCATGCAATCGCGAGAAACAACTGAACATCAATGGGACTAAAAGAATGACAAGTACTAACCAGGACGAACAATTAATAAGGGATATCTCTGAAACGGCTTATGCCACAGAAAAACTTAGTTTAAGTAAATTGCGAGTTTTAAACAGATCTACACTTTTTGTGTGGAACGTTTTCGCGTATCGCGTATCCTTCCGAATAAAGAGGACTTCCTGGACTTTCCCATAAAATTCCAGATATACATTTTATTTGACATCTAAATGGTTTTAATATATGGTATTGCAATCAAAATCATTAGAGCCAGTTTTTATAAAATAAAAACTGCGAAAAATAATTCATGCAAATTGTTGCATTTTTGGAAACTGCTGATTCTAAACATAAAGTTAATAAGTATCCGACTTTTCATTGTTTAGTTATGTTGTTCACAGACATACACAAACACGCATTTTTTTATGAAAATGCTTTTTTTATTTAGGGGGCTTCAAAACGTGTAATTTCAGTGAAATTTTGATATAGATTTTTTTACGGAATGCAAAAGATTGCTCTGTCTACTATGCATGTGCTAGAGAAAGTAAAAATAAAAGTATTTAATTAGTTTATGACACCATAAAAGAATTTGGAAAAACAAAGCAAATAAACACCTAATATTAAAATGTTATAACGCAATATCGTTGAAAAAATTACTTTGTCAGGGAAGCATGCATTATGAAATAGAAAAACAAAAGGAGACCCAAGGTAAATGATATGAGATTTGACTGTGGCAGAATATAAGGAAATAGATCATAAATGAACTGAAGATATAAGAAAGGAATTAGATATACACAATTTGGATGAAGAAATGAAAGAATATAGAACTAAGTGGATAAGTAATTTAGAGAGAATAAATATAGTTGGTCTGCCATTCCATTTTAAGAATTATAAACGAATAGGGAAAGGAAATGTTGGAGGACAAAATAAAAGATGGCACAAAGAGGATAGATAGCTTGCTACAGTCGGAATGTCTATGATTGAGGAAAGAAGAAGAAGAAATATAAAAACAGTGTGAAATAAAATAATATGAAAAGAAGTACTTGATTGAAAAAATCGTATATTAGTAGCACATCGAATTTTTTCATTTTCCAACACATGGTATCCTGCTTGAAAGACTTTTCCTCAAGGGACGTCGATATTTCGCATTTGTACCTTAGCAAGCCCAACCTTTCTTCCAACGGTTTATCACCGCTGAGTATTTCTTGGAACATACACTAGTATGGCATGTCTTTATGAAGAGCTTTGGGAAATCTGCAGTTTCAGGTTACTGGCACTGGAGTTAGTTTTCTACATTAAAATCTCCCAAGAGATGTTTTTTTGCAATAACAAAACTCTTTGTTGCCAAACCAGCTGCCAGAAGGCAAAGCTCTGCTGGTCAGGTTGGAGCATTTATTTATAAAACAAAAGTCATAGCCCTGTGCAAGAGGAAATAATTTATCAGCGGGGCCGCAAGAAACACAAAAGCAGGCGGAATATCTGCAGCTTTGACCCACCCTCGTTAAATATTTACTGCTGCCTCCAGGTACCGTTGGAGACATCTATTTATGTACACACAAAGCACATCTATCAGACCGACAAGCTTTCTCCCCAGTGCCTGGTTTTCCTCCAGATATGGAAGCTGCAGTTTTCCAATATCGTCTTTTTGTGCTCTCCTGGAACTCCTTTTCCATCCCTTCGAGTAGCAGAACATCCACGTTGAAGACAAAAGCCTCGTGGTTTCCAATAGACGTCCATTTCAGATTAAGCTACCTTACGTTTTATACTACGAATTTGTATATCCTTTTAGTTAATCTTGAAAAAATTCAGATGGTAATCAACCGATTACCTGAAATAAAACAACACAACTATGTAACCTAGAAGGACTTAGAACACTTAAATGATTTCAGTCAAATTATATAATGTATAAATTCAATAGCAGCCCGCCTTGAATCAATGTGTATGTAATAATTTGTAAAATTTATATAACAGCCATTGCGTATGCTTATATTATTGTATACATATTCAATAGTCTTATATGAATGTATTACGTAATTTAATAATCTAGGAGCTGTGAGAATAATAAGTTAAAACTGCTAACAATGAGGTAACCTTGAGACAATAATGAGTTTCAGAGTTTAAATATTACTTGTGATTCTTGTAAGCAATAATGTGATTTTAGTGACAGCTTATAAAATAGCCAGATGTTAGTTAAATAAACGTATTTTATTGGAGTAGGATTATCCAATCAGAGACTTGAAATACAGAAATTTACAAGTTTAGACGGTTGAAATCTATTCAGTTGCCTGCAGACAGTTGTCATAACTGGATGCGTTGCTTGTGCGTCCTTGAGAGATTTAATATGTATTCGTGTGAGACGAAAATAGTATACGTGTTAAAAAGTGTAATTAATTAATAAAAAATAATTTCACAGCTCCCGATATCAGTGAAGTGCTATTTAATTTGTGTCAAGCATTAACAAAATGGAGTGAATTAAAACTTAAAATCTGCGTAAGCCTACATTCTTGTCGCATCACGCCCTGCCAATGTATCCATGTCTCTAAAATAATACTGACGCAGCCAAGGCAAACATAAATATATAATATCTAAATAAGCAGTCAAATTGCGAAGCCATTATTTTTAAACTTGGGCAAAGGCCACCTGAAGGTACATTTTGGGGCGAAGGCTACGAGAAACTGTTTACAATACGTGCGGTTGCAACTACTACAGGTTCGATCCCCAACAGTTGACATATAATGCAACTCCTTCAATACGACCTACTTTAAATTGATGTCCAAAGCGTGGAGCAAACAACTTAACAAACCAACTACTTCAAATTGACGTCCATACGTGGAGCTAAATAAATAAACAACTCCAACAAGACAATATCTACTTCAAATGTTAAGAGCTAAATAAAGAATATGATGTTAGTCACGTAATTTTCTCTTCCCATTACAAATTCTCTCTACAAATTGTAGAATAAAAAGGCAGTACGAAACTAAACACTGTATGAACATAATTGAAATCTAACTTTATGAAATATCTAAATTTGCCAGTGAAACTGAAATGTAACTCACGCGACAAGTGTGTACGTTCTGTTTCAACTAATGAGCACTGGTACACAATGAGAAACTGTACGTTGCGTAAACTATACGAGGCGCAATACGTTGCGGATAACCAATGAAGTTTCGACACCAGAAAGCACAACCCAGTCAAACGGAGTCATGTAAAGCGACCCGATAAGCTAATTGCCCTTCAGTATAATGACAGCAAATATCGGGGAGAAACTGCAAGGAGAAACACTCATAATGCATGCGGACGACATGGAAGACAAACATTTGTGGGCCACAGAAAGCAATTTCGTCATAAGCATAGACAAAACAGCGAAAATGGTATATAGGAGAGGAGGAAAAACATTCAGGTCCGACATCCTTAAGATTCAAGAAGAACCACTGAAAACAGTTAACAGATTCAAGCATATGTGCATCACGTTACAGACAACCGCATAATCATTCATCACCCAGATACAGGAGAGAATATCAGTTTATGCCAGAGCAATGTGAAATATCAAGTATATCACATCAGTGAAACCAGAAACAGCGATGAGGCTGTTCGGAACGACAATCGCTACATATGGAATTCAACTGATATGTGTATATAAATTGCCACATAAAGAAGAAAACGCATGAATTCAATGAATTAACCACAGGTTAAGTACATGGAAGGTAATAAATGATAAACTTTTCAAATCTATACATGACTTTTGAGCCTTAATATTCAGTATTTGGTGTGGCCTCCATGCGCTACAATTAGAGCTGCTATACGCCGTGGCATTGAATCAAAAAACTTCTGAATAAGTTCCTGAGGGATTTCCTCCACGCAGTTTGTATTCAAGCCTACAAATCCGTGACGCTAGATACTGGAAAACCGCCAGTGCAGACTAACCATATCCCAGACATGCTCGTTGGGCGACATATCAGGCGAACGTGCAGGCCAGGGAAGCAATGGTACCTGTCGCTCTTCGAAGAAGACTTGTACATTCCTCACAATATATGTGACGGGCATTGCCCTGTTGAAATGTGGCCTGTGGTGATGCCTGAAGTAGGGGGAATACCTCAGGCTCTACAAGCACCGATAGGTACCTCTTGCTGTTCAAAGTGCCCTCAATGCGTAGGAGGCGAGATCGGTTGTTCTATCCAATGGCGCCCAAAGTATAACATCTGGTGTTTGTCCGCTATGCCGCTCAACAGTGTAGCCCTCCAGGTTGCGCTCACCACGGTAACGCCGGACACGTATGCGGCCATCACTGTAGGACACGCTGAAGCGGGACTCTTCCGAAAAGACATTTTGCCATTCAACACCCCAGTGACGTGTTCACGTGCCCATTGCAGTCGGAGGAGCTTGTGGTTTCTAGACAATGTAAGCCAACGTATTGGCATGCATGCAACCAGTCCAAAGTGCAGCAGACGGCAACGAACCGTTGATGCAGACAGGTTTATGCTGTTACAGTACTCCAGCGTCGAGTCAGCACTGTGGATGAAGCTGTAAGGTCCATTATGGCCATGCGGACAAGACGACGGTCATTCGTGCTGTGGTACCCGCTCTTCACTGTGTACGACCTTCATCTATCCAATGCTTCCACACACGCATCACAGTCGTAGCAGCATTCCCTGTACGAGCCGAAATGTCACGGTATGGCAAACCCGCTTCCCGGAGAACGATCATTTTGCCCCGTTTGAATTCACTCACATGCCGATATGGCTCCCTTTGACGTCGACGAGGCATACTGCCACTCACTGCACTGACAACACTGGGCGCAACACTAACCTTGTCGGACCGACTCAAAGGGATCTGCTCGGCCTACGTATACCCCATCTCTCTGCAAACCTAATCACTTATTGCTTGCACACTCTTCCACACTTCCACCAATTTTGAAGTTATTCGTGAAGTTCTTTCTTGATGTTGAAATTTTCACAAACGGCAGAGAGCAATAAGGACAAGCAACTATGCACCAAACAGACTGGCGTACACTACCGCTCATTAATTACAATAAACGCATAATAATCTTAAGTAAAGGGAAGCTGAATGAAATGAGTTGTTTTATTTTATATAAGCATGTTTATTGTTAAAAATAAAAACATGTCAATAGAAAAACCTCATATTTTCGGAATTAGAAACCAAAGAGCAAAACAAGCAAGAAGTTCGTTTTCAGCCATCACACTAATTAATAGATTAAGACCGTCTAGACTATATATCACTACCACATGCAGGGCAGACCATGACTGAAATAGCTCAACTGCAAAAAGTAGGTATCTCGTGGTGATGCATATCAGTTTCCAGATATGCAGGTATTGGTCTTTTGAAGGACCATTCAAGGCCTAGGAAGCCAAGAAACACCTCAGTTCTAACCGATAAGTACATCACACTCATAAGTAAACGAGACATATTCAAAACAGCGTCAGAAATCGGTCTGAGATAATGGAAACAAACGATATACAAATATCAGTTTCAACCATTTAGTGACGACTCTGCAGTGAGGGCATAAATGGACATATAACATCTAACAAACCACTGTCAAGGCCTATTAACAAAACGTAATGCCTAGTCTGTGCAAAATAACATAGGAATTAGACATCTGAAGATTGAAAAAAGGACCAATTTATAGTTGAAAGTATCATCTGATTAGTCCAAAGCTTCGGATATTTGTTCGTCGCTGTGCAACGGAGCATATGACTTCCCAGTGCACCAAGCCAAATGTAGTGGTGGTGGTGGTTATTAAGTACTTAGTATTACATTAATTGCATAACACAGTCGCATGATCATAAGACCGTATATGCTCTCTAGAAAAATACCTCGTCTGTATACGTGACTTGCAGAATCGACCAGAAACAACTATGTTTATAATCACCACATTATATACATACATATAAAATTGAAAAACACTCTGAATCACACACGCAAACACACACATACGTGCTTAAGCACCACACATATTTAAAAAAAATTACATAACGGCTTATCTCTTAGTACACGTACTTCCATTAAGTATGTGTCCAAGCTTGGCCAGTTTTGACTGTTTAGAATCATGTCCCAGCATGCTGTCCTCCGTCTGTTGGAAGCCAAAAATACTTCCGGTAATAGTTTTTTCCTAATACCTTCCGTCTGCACGCATGCTGCCAAAATATGCAACCAGTCTTCTTGTTCCCAGCATAATGGGCAAATCCTCCTGCCATCATCATCAGCAATATTGCGAGCTTTCCACCCTTCCAACCTAAGCCATGCTATTCCCGTCCTCTGTTTTATACCCAATTCCAAAATATATGTTTCCTTACCCGACCAAGTTTTTATTTCTTTTTGTAGCTCCAATGTTGATACTTGTGTACATTCAGACTTTATTTTCTGCCTGTTTATATCACACAGTTGTATTTTGACTTTTTTCACTGCACTGTGTGTATTTTCACTACCCCTTTGCCAGATATCGCTTAAGCCTATTTTTGATAATTCCCGTTGTAACCTCGCCGCCCACCATTTTGGATGCTCTATGTTGTTCATTTGATGACGATAACATATTGCTCTCAGAGTTGTTTGATCACCTTTAATTATTCGCAGCCAGTACCTAACTACATTTAGTTTAGCAAATACAGCATCTTCCCAGCATCCTACCTCTCCGTAGTTTGAAGTACCCCTCCCCAACCCTAGAATGCACTTTCAAGAATTACATTGTACTTTATTTACATTATCCACCCTCTCCCATCCCCACACTTCACTGCCGTATAGCAATGAGGACCTAACCATTGCTTTATACATGGTCTGTAATATTTTTACTTTCATTAAACATAGAGGAGATTCCTTGGTGTTTCCGTGGTGTTTCAGTGGTGGCTCCATCGCAGATATTGCAAATATTGAAGAAAAATTGGAACAAAAGCAGTACCTTAGAATCCTCTAATACCATGCCATACAAAGTGAGACTAGTTTAATAGCCAGTGGTTTTGTCTTACAGGAGAACAACGACCTCAAACACACATCACTGTATTGCAAGCGGTGTTTCGAATGTAAAATGCAGCGAAATTCTTTAAAGAAAAACATGATTTGACCACTTCAACGTCCAGACTGCAATCCCATTGAGTTGTTATGAAATAAGTACTACTGTTATCAAAGCTCAGGAAGGTTATTTTGATAATACAAAGGTTTAGAGTAATGTAAGCTTTTGGTTTCAGTTGTACTTATTAGGTAATAGTAAACCCTTTTATGTGAAATAAAACAACTAGTTTCAGCTAGTTTCAGTTTAACTAGCAGTTAAAGAGCTTCAATAAATAAAAAACCTTTTTATAGACCTAAAGGACAGAGAGAAATAAATAATTAATCTACCTACTTGTGTCTTATCCATCTCATACTCGTATACTTATTTTCCTGGAATATATTAAATTAGCGTAAAATTTCTCCTTTTGTTGATAAATAATATTTGTATGACTGTTTGCTTATAGAAAAGCTAGAAAAGAAATAAGTTTTTCCATATTCTAAAATTCTCCACTCAAATTTACGTAATTAGGCCTTACTTTCTATATTATACAGCGACGTACCGTGTAATACTAATCATATTTACAAAATTATTGACTTTTAGTAAAACATCTTACTTACAGCGCAGTGTACGTATGAAATGACGCAGCAAGTTTGTACCTTTGTTTCTGTTAAAGATGTAAAGATGCATATGAATACTGTGATAATTCCATTTTCCAGGAGTTTGTGACCTGTAGGTATAATTCCAAACATCAAGCTTAATATTTTTACTTTCTCTACTACGTATATTAAGTAGGAGAGGTACGCCATTCCATTAAAAGTGTGATACCGATATTTCACCGGAAATATGTTTTGAGGCCCCCTGAATCCAAAAAAGAAGCATTTTATAAACAATCTGTGTGCCTGTGAACAGCATAACTCAAAAACGAAAAGTTGGATAAATACCAAACTTGATACTTAGATTCAGTATCTTCCAAAGAAGCGACACAGAACTTTTCAAGAAAATCTTCCCACCCCAGACTAATGGAAAATTTACATGGAAAATTTTTAGAAAATTTTGGTTTTATCAGAAATGTCTATTTTAATTAAAATAGCATAAGTTTAAGGTATTATCTTGGATTTTATGGGGATGTCCCCAAAAGCCCTCTCTTCATTGTGAATGAATTTTGCATAACTGGTAAACCGTAAGAGATAGACAAAATTTCACTTCACAAAAAATATATATCCCGTTAAAGCACATAATTTATGTCACGTATATTTTTCTTTTTTTGTCGAGTGAACCATTTTCAAGATATGTCATTTGTTTGAATTTTCCAATACTTATACATTTTCTCAAATGGGGATTCGTTATTTGTTCTTTTATGTCCTGTACATGCAAACTGAATGGAATGCTCCACGTAGCAACCAGCTCTTAAAGTCTACCATATTCCCCTTACGCTACAAGAAAATTAGCAGTAAGATTAACATCATACCGAACCTCGTAGCCGTGGTCGCTGGAGTGTATAGCTTCGGCGCTCCGCCAAGCTGAGGGTCGCCGGTTTGTGTCCTGCAATGGATATGTGTGTTTGTGTATGTGTGTGTGTGTGATTTGTATACTTTCAGTAATAAGCGGTAAAAGACAGCAGTGAAACACAGTGATGATAAAAAGGATAAACAAGGGAGCTTAAAAAAACACATCTGGATATCCTAATTTACATGAGGTATATGGATAGTAAGTGTTTGTAAAAATAGTTTGTATAAGAGTAGAGAAAGTCATATCAGCGTAACACATTAGTTTTTTATCATATGTTTTAGCACATAGTGGTGAAGCTATTAAATTTATCAATTAACATATATAGAGGATATGTAATTAATTTTAGAGGATACAGAAATGCTGCATAAATGCTGTATTGAAATGTAGTAATACTTCAATACTTTACCTCTTGAAGGAACCTTAATTTCGCCGTATCATTATTACCAGAATGAGCAGCATTTCGAAATTTTAAAATATTTAAGACTTAACGTTTTATATTGCAAACTTGCATTCATCTGCCAGCTAAGTTCAGCATAGACCACCAGGAATGCAATATAATTTTAAGTGTAATGGATTACATTCATAACTTGTCCTAACCAAACAATAGAATGTCTCCCGGGATTCAAGTGAGGATGAAAATGGCTTAACATAACCGAGGGATCCCTAGCACTTGTAATCTCGGCAGTGACGAGAGCATCTCTCGTCGGCTCTCGCCCACTGGGAACGCATTGTTAGCCTGCTAATGACTCTTGACTCCAGCAGGAGAGCTTCTAAACACTGGCTGGTCTGCCAGCTTCTAGCCACAAGTCTTGCATGTTACATTACATGTACATACCTCTACATTAAACAAAAATCTGATGTGTTACACTCACATGACTTTCTCTACTCTTGTACCAACTATTTTTACAAACGCTTATTCTCCATCTACTTCATGTTAATGGAGATAAACATTTGCAGAGTCTATCTTATTGCTAATTTTCTTGTAGATGTAAGAGGAAAATATATTTACAAGGGCAATATAGAAAAACATTAGCTTTTAAGCACATATATATCTCTTAATAGCTGGTTGCTAGGTGCAGCACCATTCCCTTTGCCACAGATTAAAACTCTTTGTATATCCAAAACAAACAAAAAATGAATAACGAATTCACATTTCAGAAAATAAGTATTGAAAAATTTAAGGGAATAACAAGCAATATCTCGAAAATGGTTCACTCAACAAAAAAAATGTATGTGACATAAATTGTGTATTTTAACGCGATATACATTTTTGTGTAGTAAAATTTTGTCCATCTCTTATGGTTTACCAGTTATACAAAAGTCGTTCACAATGGAGAATAGTTTTGGAGACATTCCCAGAAAATTCAAGATATACATTTTATTTGTCATAAAATATCTTAAACCTATGATATTTTAATCAAAATCGTTAGACCCACTTTTGAGAAAATTCAACTTTTCGAAAAATGTTCCATGTAAAGGGTAATCTGGGGTGGGGGGATTTTCTTGTAAACCTTCGCGTCGCATCTCTGAAAGATACTGAAGCTAAATACCAAGTTTGGTGTTTATCCGACTGTTCGTTTCTGAGTTATGCTGTTCACAGACACACACACACACACACACACACACAGACAGACATACGGACATGTTTCCAAAAATGTTTTTTTTTATTCAGGGGGGCATATATTTCCGGTGAAATCTCGGTATCGAATTTTTGGGTGGAATACAATACTTCCCCTACTTACTGTACGTAGTAGAGAAAGTAAAAATCTAATGTAACAATCACCTGCATTTCTCACATCCTCTTAAAACTATCTGGTGGCGGAAAAATTGACCCTTCCTCTTAATCGCAAAACAGTTGTTTTCCTTTAACTTCTCTACCACGTACATAGTGAGGTAAAGAAGGGAGAATGTTGATTCCAACCAATCGACATTTTGGCGGAAATACACGTTTTGAGGTCCCTTGAATACAAATAAAGCATTTCTCTGTGTGTGTACCCGTTTCGAAAATTTGTATTTTCTAAAAAAAATACTGAAAAGGTTAAGATTAAAATACCATATATTAAATATATTTACATGATAAATAAAATATGAAGTTCTCTTCATTCGGAAGACATTCGTATAATCTGGTATAATCAGTAAACGTTAGGCGATAAACAAGAACGTACTGCACGAAAAATATAAGGCTGTTTAAAACATACAATTTATTTCAAATAAGCTTTCTTGTGATGAGCCAGTTTTGAGGTATCCGTTATTAAAGATTCGAATTGTTCCAATAATTGCTCAGTCTCTTCAAGTCCTTTCAACATTCACTTGTTTCTCGCAATTGCGTGGAAGTAGTGTGGAATTTTAAGGCTAGCATATTAGTGTTCAATTCTGAAACATTTATTTCACTATCGTTGTTGTCTTTGTGCCTAGAATGAAATATATAATGTAGCTGTTTCTGCAAAGGCTTATTTAGATTAAAATGTAGTATACAGAAAAATAAGCTTTAGTAAGAATAGTATGTATACCCACTAGTAAAGATAGAGGCTGCAGAAGGTCATATGACTGCATTGCATCAGATTTTAAAAACAATAATGTCCGTGCGTGTGTCTGTGAACAGCATAACTCAAAAAGGGATTAGTCGGATAAATACCAAACTTGGTATTTAAGTTCACTATCTTTCAAAGATACCACATGCAGATGCTCAAGAAAATCCTCCCAGTTCCAAGTACTATGGACGGTGAGGCAGTATTCTTCACACTTAAGTAATTTCAGTCTAATTATATAATATGTCAATTCAATAACAGCCCGCCTTGAAGCAATAATTCGTTAAATGTATGTAACCGTCATTGCATATGCTTATATTATTGTAAACATGTTTAATAATGTTACATGTGAATATATTACGTAATTTAATAATGTAGGAGCTGCGAGAATAATATGTTAAAAGTTGCTAACAATGAGGTAACAATGAGGTAACCTTGAGTCAATAATGAGTTTGAAACTTTAACAGTACTACTTGTGATTCTTGAAGTAACAATAATGTAATTTTAGTGACAGTTTATAAAATAACCGATCAACAACTAGAAAAAACTTTAGTTAAATGAAGGCATTCTATTGGAGTAGGATTAGCCAATCAGAAACTGATATATAGCAAAATTTACAAACCTAGAAGTCAGTTGCCTGCAGACAGCGTTATTAACCGGACGCAAAAATGTCATCAAGAAATATAATATGTATTCGTGTGATACGAAAAATAAGTCTACGTGTTAAAAAGTGTAATTAATTAATAAAAGGAACTCACAGCTCTCTATCAGTGAAGTGTTATATAAATCGTATCAAGTATTAATAAAAGGAGTGAAGTAAAATTATAGCCTGTGTAAGCCTACATTCTTGTCGCACCACTACCCTGCCAAGACATCCATGTCTGTAAAATAAACACTGATGCAGCCGAGGCAAAACATAAATATTAGATATTTAAAGAAACAGTTTTATTACAAAGTTAAATTTTATTAAACTTGGGGCAATGGCCACCAGAAAGTACATTTGGGGTGAAGCCTACCGGAAACTTGTTACTATACGTGCGGTTGCAACTACTACAAGTTCGGCTCCCCAACAGTTGAACTACAAACTATTTAAAATTTACGCCCAAAGCATGGTGCAAATAACATAATAAACCACCATCTCCAAATTGGCTTCCATACGTGTTGCTAAAATAACAACGTAAAAAATCTTTTCTCAAATTGGCGTCCATACGTAGCAATAAATTGAGCATACGCACCCAATTTCTCAACGGAACGTTTTTCTGAATGTTTGTGTTTCTCAAAAATGCTTTAATAAGTTTGAATAAAATACCAGATTATATTATTTTAAATATATTATATTAAACACATATATTCTAATGTATAAAAAAACATTACAAGTAAAGCGTATATCTTGAATTTTCTAGGAATATTCTGTGAAGTCCTCTTTATGTAACCTGTAAAGGTTAAGCGATAGACGAAAACCTACTATACCAAAAATATAGAGCTGTTTAAAGCTGTTTTTTTCATATATGCTTTCTCGTGGCATCAGTCATTTTTAAGATATGCGTTATTAAAGATTCGAATTGTTCAATACTAGCTCACTCTCTTCAAGTCCTTCTAACATTCATTTGTTTCTCGCGATTGCATGGGAACACTAAGGAATTCTAAGGCCAGCATATTAGCGTCCAGTTCTTAAATATTGAGTGTTCTCTTTGTAGCCTGACGAAATGTGTATTGAAGCTGTTTTTGCAAAGGTTTATTTGGATTAAAATGAGGTAGATAGGAACATAAGCTTTAGTAAGAGTAGTTTGTATACCCAATAGTAAAGATAAAGGGTGGAGAAAAACATGTGAGTGTATTACATTAGATTTTTAAAAGAATATCCGTGCGTGTGTCTGTGAACAGCATAACTAAACGCGAAAAGTTAGTAAATATCAAACTTGGTATTTAAGTTGACTTCTTTCCAAAGATGTAACACGAAGATTTTCAAGGAAATCCCCCCACTTCCAACCACTGCATGGAACGTTTTACGGAATGTTTGTTTTTCTCAAAAATGGCTTTTGATTAATACATCACATTATGCTAAACACATTAAACACATTAATGCAAACGTATTAAATATACTTACGTGACAAGAAAAGCGCACATTTTGAATTCTATGGGAATAGCTGTGAAGTCCTCTTCATTCGAAAGGGATTTTGCATAATCCTGTATAACTGGTAAACGTTAAGCGATAGACGAAAGCG
The DNA here is from genome assembly GCA_030765065.1 of Deroplatys truncata. Lineage (NCBI taxonomy): Eukaryota > Metazoa > Arthropoda > Insecta > Mantodea > Mantidae > Deroplatys > Deroplatys truncata. The sequence continues at coordinate 167,304,346 of CM060980.1, forward strand.
CGCTGCATAAAAAATGTAGTTGACTTTTAAACACACAATTTATTTCAAATAACTTTTATGCGGCTTTAGCCATTTCCCAGATATCCGTTTGTTAACACCTCGAATTATTCAATGAATGTTCCTGTCGATATTCAATTTTTTCTCGCGATGTCATAGAAGGAGTATGGAATCTTAAGGTCACCGTATAGCGTCCAGATCTTAAACATTTGAATATCGGCAGTGTGTAATGCAGCTATTTCCGAAAAAAGGTTTATCTGGATTAAAATGAGGCAGGTAGGAAAATAATCTTTCGTAAGAATAATTTGTATATCAATTAATAAAAGGTAGAGGGTAGAGAAAGTTATGTGAATCTAACATCAGATTTTTGTTAGTATTTTCATTTAAATATTATATTAAATTGCACACCAAAGTGAAAATACATAGCTTAATAATTGTATATCGAAACATTAACAACAAATATACACATCCAAAAGTACAAGTTAAATATAATTTATTTTGCTTAGGTATTAATTAGGAGAATATTATATGTCACAAGAGTAAACAGATTTAATTCCTCCTTGGAAAAACTACCACCTCGACTTTCTTAGGGGATATGCAATTTTGTTCTCTCTTTCTATATTAGTAGTTACAGTTCATAGCATTTGTCATACGCCTAGTTTGCTGATGTGGATTATTTCTAAAGTTCGCTCGTTTGTATCACCTCTAAACAAATAGAAGCACATAAAAGTATAAAAAAGGAATATTCTGTAATAATAATGTTTTATTGCGCCTTATCGCGTGCTTTCCTCGTATATTACATGCAAACAATCTCAACCGATAAAATACGTTGCCTCTGGGTGCGTACGTATGTTTTTTATGATTCTATGACGTTAATTGCATGTACTTTAAACTTGCTTTCCTTTGTATTGCACTTAGAAACATATATATTTTCCGGATTGCATCATAAATCTGAAAACAAAGCTTCTACAGCCGTCAGTAACATATACTCCCGCAGGGTGGTTAGATTTTAACGTATTTAGTCGTCGTTTATGCCCTGTTTGCTGTGCGGCGGCCGTGTATTACCGTACTGTCATGATACCAGTATATCTGCATGAGGGGTGTGTGCTCTCTCAATGTAACTGCTGTTTCATTCTTATACAAGGTGTGTTTTAAAGTAGGTATCCATAATTATTTTAAAAAAATCTGATGTGTTACACTCATACGACTTTCTCTACTCCTGTACAAAATATTTTTACAAACGCTTATTCTCTATATGCTTCATGTTAATCGAATATCGAGATGTTAATCTTATTGCTAATTTTCTGGTGGATGCAAGGGGAGTATGGTAGGTTTTAAGCGATAGTCAAATATTTTAACGCTGGTGGCTATGTGGCGCATTCCATTCTCTTTGCATGTGCAGGACATAAAAAAAATGAATAATGAATTTGAGAAAAAGTATAAGTATTGGAAAATTTAAGGGAATAACAAGCAATATCTCGAAAATGGTTCACTCAAAAAAAAAAGGATATGACATAGATTGTGTATTTTAACGCGATCTACATTTTTTGTGTAGTAAAACTTTGTCTATCTCTTATGGTTCACCAGTTATGCAGAAGTCGTTTACAATGAAGAATACTTTTGGAAACATTGCCAGAAAATTCAAGATATAAATTTTATTCGTCATGAAAATATCTTAAACATATGATATTTTAATAAAAATCGTTAGAGCCATTTTTGAGAAAATTTAAGTTTTCGAAAAATGTTCCATGTAAAGGGTAATCTGGGGTGGGGGTATTTTCTTTAAAAACATTCGTGCTGCATCTCTGAAAGATACTGAAGCTAAATACCAAGTTTGGTGTTTATCCGACTGTTCGTTTCTGAGTTATGCTGTTCACAGACATACACGCACACACACAGACAGACACACGGACATGTTTCCAAAAATGCTTTTTTTTGGATTCAGGGGGGTCTCAAAGCACATATTTCCGGTGAAATCTCGGTATCGAATTTTTGGGTGGAATACAATACTTCCCCTACTTACTATACGTAGTAGAGAAAGTAATAACAGAACATTATTTTCCAAATACTTTATTATCATTGCTTACTTTACCCCACTTCTGCACATGGTCACCGAGGTTATTGAGGCACTTGTCGTAATGAGAAACCAGTGTTTGCAGGTCTTCGTTAAAGAATGATGCCAACTGTAATGAAAGCTAAGTCTGCACTTCTCGTTTCAAAACATCATCGTCGTTGAACTGTTTTCAACCAAGTAATTTTTTTATATGAAGAAATAGATGAAAATCTTTTGGTGCCAAATCCGTACTGTAGGGAGGGTGGTTCAATTTTTTAATTTATTTACTTTAAGTCGCTTTAACTCGCGAAGGTATATTCACGACTCCTATATTAATACAGCGGTGGTTGAACAGTAATACATTTCTAGGAATATACATACATAATATCATTTAGTAAGAAAATGTTTTTGTTGTGTGAAAACTACAGTTAAAGAACAGTTATAATTATATTACAAGTGTTTTAAATTTCATTATACAGTTGTATGGTTTATAAGAACATTATAATCTTTTTATACATTGTTAAATCATTAAGACAGCTAATATCATTTGGGATGTTATATATTTTCCTGTGTGGGTTATAACGTTGGCATTCTGTGAGTAGGTACATGGTAAACTGTCAGTGGCGTGTTGAACACTGCGGCTGAGTTTTTTTGTGATCCGATAGGAGTGTGTCATCTTTGTATGGCCAATTCTTAAGCGGGTAATAGTAACTTGATGTTTCCTGTTTAAGTTTGTAAAGATACATTTGTTGTTTCAAGATCCTATTACAGTAAGTAGCTTGTTTCCTTGATTCCTAGACTATATTTTTGTTTTCTCTACCACGCATAGTAAGTAGGCGAAGTATAGTATTCTACCCAAAAATTCGAAACCGAAATTTCATCGTAAATATATGTTTTGAGACCCACTGAATCCAAAAAAGCATTTTTGGAAACATGTCCGTGTGTGTGTGTGTGTGTGTTACTGTGAACAGCATAGCTCAGAAACGAACAGTCGGATAAACACCAAACTTGTAATTTAGGTTCAGCATCTTCCAAAGATGCGAAACGAATGTTTTTAAAGAAAATCACCCACCCCGGATTACCCTTCTTTGCAAGCAACATTTTTTGAAAACTTTAATTTTCTCAAAAATGGCTCTAACGATTTTCATTAAAATATCATATTTTTAAGATATTTTCATGACAAATGAAATGTATATCTCGAATTTTCTGGGAATATTTCCAAAAGTATTCTTCATTGTGAAAGACTTTTGCATAGCTGGTAAACCGTAAGAGATAGACAAAATTTTACTACCCAAAAAATGTAGATCGCGTTAAAACACACAATTTATGACATATACATTTTTTGTTGTTTATTGAACCATTTTCGATATATTGATTGTTATTCCCTTAAATTTTTCAATAACTATACTTTTTCCCAAATGGGAATTCGTTATTCATTTTTGTTGTCCTGGCAATGCAAAGAGAATGGAATGCTCCACATAGCAACCAGCTCTGAAAATATTTGACTATAGCTTAAAGCCTACCAATTCCCCTTGCACCTTCAAGAAAATTAGCAATAAGATTAACATCTCGATTAACATGAAGCATATGGAGAATAAGCCTTTGTAAAAATAGTTTGCACAAGAGTAGAGAAAGTCATGCGAGTGTAACACATCAGATTTTTCCATGAAGTAATGCTTTTGATTCGGATGCATAGGGCTAAGTCTGAATGGCTTGTTATCTCTGCATTAAATGTTGGGTTTTGGATGGTCGCTCTAGCTGCTTCGTCCGCTCTCTCATTACCTCGTATTTGTTGGTGCGATGGAATCAAAAAGTCATTTGTTTTCCTTGTTCCATTGCATGGCTATATGACATCTGTATTTCTAGGATAAGTGATGGTCAAATTGTTCGCAACCAAATCCTGCGATAATATCTTGAGTTTGTTCGTTGTTTATGTCCGGCATTGTCACTGATTGTTGTTTCCCCATAAACCTCAAACAATTGAATTGAATATTTGCTGGTGTAACATTTCTCGCGCATTCAAAAAACGAGTCCCTGATCTGATTTCACAGTCGGCAGGTCGTTCGATTGTTTGGAAGTTTTCGAAACGCTCTAACAATAAGAAAACACAAAGTGACGATCGATTGTACCTGCGTCTGGCTTCCTAATGAATGGATGGAGTGATCGTCCATTCTTAAAATAGCGACTGCAGCGACAAAATATTAAAACGGACTTACTTTAAAAGTAGATCTTGTAAGTACTTAAAGAAATTTTGAGGCCTAATATTCATATGACGTTCTGTGTTCTGAGGCAGTATTTTTAACACTTAAATCATTTCACTCTAATTTATAAATTCAATAACAGAACGCCTTAAAGCAATATGTGTATAAAATAGCATATAAAATGTATGTAACAGCAATTGCATTATGTTAGGTCATTTAAAAATATAGGAGCTTTGATAATAGAGGCTGAAAGTTGCTAACAATACGTTAATCTTGAGGTAGTAATGAATTGGAAAGTTTAATAATGCTACTAGTAATTCTTGCAGCAACAATAATGTAACTTTTGAGACATTTATAAATAGCCAATCAATAACCAGAAAACCTGAAAATTAAATAAAAGTATTCTATTGGAATAAAATTAGCCAATCAGAGACGTGAAATAGAAACATTTTGCAAATTCAAACGGAAAACGCCAGTTGCTAGAAGGCAACGTACCTGAGGAGTTCGTTCACTCGTTACGTATTCAGTGTGAGACGAAAATTCTTTATAAGGTTTAGGTGTTAAAAAAAGTGCAAGTAGATAATAAATTATCTCACAGCTCTCTATAACAGTGAAGTGTTATTTAATCGTGTGAAGGATTAATAAATGGAGTGAAATAAAATTTATAATTTGTGTAAGCCTACATTCTTTAGCGGCATCACACACTGTTAAGAAATACATGTTTCTACAAATTTAATACTGACGCAGCCGTGGCAAACATAAATATATATAATATTTAAAGGAATATTCAAATTGCGAAGTTAATTTTTTATACATGGGGCAAAGGCCACCGGAAACTTTGTACCATACGTGCGGCAGTTACTTCAAGTTCGGCTCCCCAACACTCGAAGTACAATACAACTCCTCCTAAAATAAAAATTCCTCAGTTCACGGGAATTTACTTTACAAAATATTTATATTAAAACCCATTTTACTTTCATTTTAATTCACCTAGCCTAGTAAATAGAGGAATCGTTGAGTATCACCAAAAATTTTGATATCAATATTTTACAGGAATTACACATCTTGAGATCCAAAACACCAGAAAGGAAATCAGCATGTTCCAGAGACGGGACACACACATTGTATTTACCTGGAAATCTCATTATTATTAACTTAATATTATTCCACTAGCAGGTCATTGGCAGGTTAAGACCCGCCCATCTTTTGGAGTGACGTAAGCAAATGTTCAATAATGTGACTAGTACTAAGCAAGAGAGGAGATAGAAAGGTGACGCTATGCACTTCAGTACGAAGAAAAGATTAAAACGCATTTCTCACCAAAGTGATATTTACTAATTTCGTTACCTATTATCTCAGAAATTATTTAAGATATCAGACAGAAATTTGTAAATGAGGTAAATAATATCCTTCAGGTACATTGATCCTATTTTATCCAATAAGTATGTTTATTAAAGAGGATAGGATATTTTCTCAATGACATCGTCTTTTGATTACCATTTATCATTATTATTTAAAAAATCTGATGTGATACATGACCTTCTCTACCTTCTATCGTTCATTAGTGGATATAAAAATTATTCCTTCTTAAGATTATTTTTCCAGTTACTACATTTTAATCAAAATAAACTTTCAGAAATAGTTACATTGCACATTTCGTTATCTATACAAAGGGGAAAGCGAAAGTCAAATGTTTAAATACAGGACATTATATGCCCGCCTTAAAATTCCATACCGTTTCCATACAATTGCGAGAAACAACTGTATATTGAAAGGACTTTAAGATAATGACTAGAAATGAACAATTCGAACCTTTAATAACTAATATCTCAGAAGCGGCTTCCACAATAAACTTATTTGAAATAAGTTTTGTGCTTTAAAGAGATCTACATTTCTTGCTACGTACGTTTTTGTCAATTGCTTAACATTTAAAAGTTATACAAGATTATAAAAAAGTCCTTCGAATGAAGAAGACTTTATAGGCTATTCTCCGAAAATTCAAGATATACATTTTATTTGTCATGTAAATATCTTTCATATATGATATTTTAATTAAAATCGTTAGAGCCATTTTTTAGAAAAGAAACAATTTCGAAAAGTATTTTATATGAACGATAGTTTGGGGTGAAAGGATTTTGTTGAAAACCTTCATGTCGCATCTTTGGAGGATGTTAAACCTAAATACCAAGTTTGGTATCTATCCGACTTTTCGTTTGTGGATTATGGTGTTGACAGACTCACAGACACACCCACATGAAAATATTTCCAAATATGCTTTATTTGTATTCAGAGGGCCACAAGACATAAATTTCCGGTGTATATCTCGGTATGAAATTTTTGCCTGAAATGCAATTTTTCTCCTACTTACAATACGTAGGAGAGAAAGTAAAAATAACCAAACATATTAATGACACAAAGTGAGATTGTTTTTGTCATTATAAAAGTTAATTTACCTATATTTAATAGTTTCGAGGAAACGAGCCATTTATACCAGAAAATGTCTTTCATTAGAAATGTTATTAAAAGAGAAAATGGAGAAAACATGACCTGAGCACATAAAATTGTCATATTAAGTTTTAGGGCAAAACTTAGGGCAAGCTTAAGTTTTAGAGAGAGATTCTTTACTGTAAATTGATGCAGAGTTAACAGTATAAAATGACTGAAAACTTACAATTTTAAATATTTATATTTAAAATGTAAGTACTATACCTAAACTATATCTATGATTATAAAGAGGAAACTCTGGTCGCTAAGAACAGCATAAAAAACTAGAAATGTCATTTTTTTCTTCACAATTTTCACCATTTAGCCCTCCCTTAAACCTGCTTGTTCCTATATTGGCCCTCTCTTCTGTTCCAAAGTGCACAGTAGAATTGGTTGATTCAGTACATCCCAGTATCAGATCTAACACACAACAGCTGCAAGCTCTAACCTCGTTCACACAGATCAAGAGCGGATGGCATTATTGAGAGGTAATATGTGGTCAGTGTTTCCGCATCAGAAGCCAAATACCTTCTCAATTGTCCTTCAAGGGTTTCAGCCCTTGCAAACCTCCCACCTGGGAAAATATCTCTCCCGATTTCTGGGATTGAAAAGTGCTTCAAAGGCAGGAGTTGAAGGGTGAGGATGCACTTTAGGATATCTTAGAAAAACATCTGTGTGTATGTGTGAACAGTATAACTAAAAACAAAACCTCGTTTATATACCAAACTTGTAATTTAAGTGATACTAGGACTGAGGTTTTTGGTGCAAGTGACGTTTTCGATTCTTTAATTATACGGGGTTATTCAAAAAGAAGGAACAGATAATAAATATTCCATTTTTAATGAACGACAATACATAGCAACACATACGACATAGCATTTAATAAAGGAAAGTCCAAAGCTTTAAGCCCCACCTATTAGTTCCATTCAGTGCTTACAGTGTCGCTGGGTTTATTTACGAGAAAATGGCAACACCACAGGAAAAGTCGTTTCATTGCAGCGTGCATTTCGTTGCAAGTTCAACAAAGAACCACCTCGTCGTAAAAAATTTACGATTAATGCAATAAATTCGTAGAAGATGGTTGAGTATGCACTGTTCGTCCTCGCATAAGAAATAGTGGTCATTTTAATACATAATATAAAATTTGGAACTTTCCTCTATTCAGTGGTGTGTCGCCATCTATTATCGTTCATATTTAAAGTCTGTTCCTTCTTTTTGAATAACCCTCTATTGGTATTTTTCACAATTCATCATTTTTAAAAGCCCAACGACTATCTAAGATTCATGTATTATTTTATGATTAGGTTATTCATTGGCTCACAAGAAAGATTATACTGAAAAAGAAGGAAAATTTTAACAGAAGAACTTCTTAGAAACCAACATTTTTTTCTATATAAGTAATGTATCAACTTCAATAAAATCCTTATATTTATTTTCAGCATACTAAGGTATTAGAAAATGTCAGTGTCATACCTCTCTGACAAGGCAGTTTTAGAAAATTTGCATTGCTTTATAATTAAAAATCGTTATATATATTATATCAGAAAAAAATTTAAGCTACTGCTTTGGTATATTAATGTATTTATTTACTAATTTTACAAGTAAATATGTTTAAAATTTAAAAAGAGTTAGAAAATTTAGTCCCAGTTTTCCTTTAAGATCAGCTTCCCCCAAGAATGCCTTACGAAGATTTTCAACAAAAATTCCCTCCCCAAACTATGCTTTACGTGAAAAATGCTTCGTTATTTTTATTTTTTCAAAAGTAGTCGTGGGATGTTAATTAAAGTATCATATTTTTAAGAGATTTCTTCAAGAATAATAGGTGGAACTCGAATTTTCTGCAAACCCCATATGAAGTACTCTTATTTCCAAAATACTATTGTGAAACTGGTAAACCATAACACATAATATTTTGTTAGACAGAAATAAACCAGCCAATTTGTGAAATAAGCCTTTTCCTCTGTTAACTAAATCCATGTTAGTGATTTGAATTTTCAAACACCTTCCTCAAGGGCATGCAAGGAGTACAGAATTTAATAGCGACCTGATTTTTAAAAAAGAATGACTATGACTTTTCTTCTTATATCTACAACGAAATGTATAATTTTAAAATCAAGGTTAACCTCGATTAACAAATGTAGGCAGAGGAATAAGCTTTTTAGGAGCAGTTTATAGAAAAGTGAGTAAAGAAGGTCATGTGCATGCATCCTATCAGATTTTTAATATTAGTAATGTAACATAAATTAACATTATCATAAATGTATGTGCTTTGTATATGTTGTGCATAAATTAAGGAAAATGACTCCAAGTATTGGTTTCTCAAAGTATAAATTCAGAGTTAAACATTGTAAATTTTGGTTGTGATGGATTTCCGTTAGCTAAAATACTATGTTTTTATATCTACTTGAATTCTACTTGGAGTCATTAAGCATGTATGTTACATATACTGCTAAAATTAAGATATATTGGATAATGTTTACTATAACGTAAGCGCAGATCATCTGTACAATGCAATTTTGAGAATTAGGGTTCACACGAACCACGTCCTCTCCTGAGCTTAAACAAGCATTTAAATATCCTCAGTTTAATCAGATTTATAAGCATAATACAGTTAAATCGTTTAGCCTATTAATTTTATGTACATCAAGGTAACAGAATGTAAAATACATTACTTTCTCTACTACGTATAGTAAGTAGGGGAAGTATTGTATTCCACCCAAAAATTCGATACCGAGATTTCAACTGAAATACGTGTTTTGAGACCCCTGAATACAAAAAAATCATTTTTGGAAACATGTCCGCGTGTATGTCTGTGAACTGCATAACTCAGAAACGAACAGTCACATAAACACCAAACTTGATATTTAGGTTCAGTATCTTCCAGAGATGCGACACGAAGGTTTTCAAGAAACCCCCCCCAGATTACCTTTTACATGGAACATATTTGGAAAATTTCAATTTTCTCAAAAATGGCTCTAACGATTTTTATTAAAATATCATATGTTTAAGATATTTTTATAACAAATGAAACGAAAATCTCGAATTTTCTGGGAATGTCTCCAAAAGTAATCTTCATTTGAACGACTTTTGTATAACTGGTCAACCATAAGAGATACACAAAATTTTACTACACAAAAACTGTAGATCGCGTTAAAATACACAATTTATGTCATATACATTTTTTTTGGTTGGGTGAACCATTTTCGAGATAGTGCTTGTTATTACCTTACAATTTTCCATTACTAATACTTTTTCTCAAATTCGTTATTCATTTTTACTTTCACTACTACGTATAGTAAGAAGGGGAAGTATTGTATTCCACCCAAAATTTCGATACCGAAATTTCACCGGAAATATATGCTTTGGGACTCCCTAAATCCAAAAAAAGCATTTTTGGAAACATGTCCGTATGTGTGTGTGTGTCTGTCTGTCTGTCTGTCTGTGAACAGCATAACTCACAAACGAACAGTCGGATAAACACCAAACTTGGTATTTAGGTTCAGTATCTTCCAAAGATGCGACACGAAGGTTTTCAAGAAACCCCCCCACCCCAGATTACCCTTTACATGGAAGATTTTTCGAAAATTTTAATTTTCCAAAAATGGCTCTAACGATTTTGATTAAAATATCATATGTTTAAGATATTTTCATGTCAAATAAAATGTATATCTTGAATTTTCTGGGAATTTCTCCGAAAGTATTCCTCATTATGAAGTATCCTTACATAACTGGTAAACCATAAGAGGTAGACAAACTTTTACTACACAAAAATGTAGATCGCTTTAAAACACACAATTTATGCCATATACATTTTTGTTGTTGAGGGAACCATTTTCGAGATATTGCTTTGTTATTCCCTTAAATTTTTCAATACTTATTTTCTCAAATGGGAATTCCTTATTCATTTTTTTTTGTCTTGGATATGCAAAGAGTATTAATCTGTGGCAAAGAGAATGGTGCTACACATAGCAACCAGCTGTTAAGAGATATGTCTGTTTTTATATTGCCCTTGCAAATACAAAACAAGAGGAACATAGTACGCCTTAAGCGATAGTCAAATATTTTTAGAACTGGTCGTTATGTGTAAAATGTAATTCAGTTTGCATGTCAAAAGATCGTTTCTGCAAATGTTTATCTCGATTAATATGAAATAGATGGAGAATAAGAGTTTGTAAAAATAGTTTTACAAGAGTAGAGAAAGTCTTGTGAGTGTAACACATCAGATTCTTTTGTTCTGGTAATGCAAAGAAAATGGAATACTCCACATAGCAACCAGCTCTTAAAAGATTTGACTATCGCTTAAAGCCTACCAATTCCCTTGAATCTACAAGAAAATTAGCAATAAGATTAACATCTCGATATCTCTATTAACAAAGAAAGTCATGCTAGTGTAACACATCAGATGTTTTAACTCTTGAGTATCGCCTTAAATAACCAAACAAGCTCAAGTTGGGAAGAATCAAGAAACCAAAGCGTGTGCAAAATGTCAATATACCAGGTGATCCACCGTGCAGTATTTCTGTGTTGAGAACCCTTTGTGCGTTAAAGGGATCCAGAAATCAACGGGACAATTACAGGTAAAAACGCAGGTCATTGGGGAACTAGAGCATTAGCCCCTATAAATGCACCACTACTACTACTACTACTACTACTACTACTACTACTACTACTACTACTACTACTACTACTACTACTACTACTACTACTACTACTACTACTACTACTACTACTACTACTACTACTACTGCTGCTGCTGCTGCTGCTGGGTATAAATGGAAATTAAAAAAACAACAAAGGTCGCTCACGCTAATGCACCAATTCCCCACTGACTTGTGTTTACGTAGAATTACCTCGTTGAGTCAGCACACTTGAAATACGTCGCCACCTGTATACAGTGCTGTTTCATATAAATTGTAAACTAAAATACAGACCATACTTTCTTCTTCTTCCTCCTGTCACGCTTTAAGTCGAAGGATGTTTCGTTCTCACATTTCTCAACTTTTCCTCGGTTGTCCGATTGATCGCCATCTTATAAGTTTGTGGTTGAAGGTTTGTAGGAGTTCGTTCTTCTGGCATTCTTAGTGATTGTATAGTTTTTGTTTGGAAATTAAGTCTAAGATGGACTGTACACTCATTTGTTTTCTAACTCTCTTATTCCTTGGATTAGATTGTGCAGCGGAGGGGATTCGGCAACGATCCAGAAATCAAGATATTGCACTGACGCCCCCGAATGGGCGCCCACAAGAAGAGTTGAATTTTCCACCAAGGAATTTCCTCAGATGAAGAAACAAATGAAAATAGCTTGTTGCCAAATCCGGACTGTACGGAGAGTTTTCGATTTGTTCCCTACAAAATGATGCGATCAGATCTTGAGTATGTTTGGCTGTGTGTAGCCGGGCATTGTCACTCACTATTGCTACTCCACAAACCTCACACAATTGGCGATGAATGTAAAACATTTTCGCATTCAAAAAACGAATTACTGATCTGACTTCACAGTAGGGGTCTTTCAATTATGTCGAACGTTTTCAAACGCTCTTATAATAGGAAAACACAAAGTGACAATTGCTCACAGCTGCGTCTGGCTACCTAATGAATTGAGGAAGTGATTGCGCATGCTCAAAATCGCGACCGCAGCGCTGCAGTGGAAAAATATTAAAACGATATGTACTTTAAAAACACGCCTAGTAAAATTAATCCGGAAAGTCCCAATACTAATCTAGCATGAATAATCTAGCATCGCGTATTTCTAAAAGTAGTTACCTTTATGCATTCACGGAAAGAATTTAATCCTTTATTTAAGGTTTGTAGCAGGAATTCGTCGATCCTTGGGTTGTTGTGGTCTTCGGCAGTGTTCTTCCTCGGCTATTGATACTCGTCGGTTGTTGCTTGTTCCATTTCTAATTTTTTCTACCTATATCTAATTCTTAATTCTCAGGTTATTGTGGGTGAGGCAAGTTAAAGAATACACTGCAATTTTCCCTTAATAAATGAAGTCTATTCAGAATTGAAATAATTATGGGTGGCTAGCTTTTCGCATCATTACAATCCCACCACTTTAAATAAGTCAGGAGCCTAGCTATCTGCACACGCACTTCCACCCATTTGCACATACGTGCATCTGTAGCATCTCGTACCGACGACAATTCTAGAAGATCAGAAGAGAGAGAGATAGAGTGGGATCTGAGGCCTTGTCTGCCATTATATACGGGAGCCTAGTGACGCTCATCTCTGCATTTAAAAATGTAACGACGTTTCCTATTGGTCCTCAGACCCCGTTACCTTAACATGTATGAGAATATGTTTCTTCAAATCCGTGCGCATAAGCGTCATCCTGGTGCGTTTGTGGAGCCGGTTCAATATCTCCGTCTCTTTCTTTTCTCTATCTGTCTCTTTCTATTTATCCATACCTTTAACGTTTCCCTGCCTGCTGACTTGGTGAAAGGTATGCTCTACTTAGGATTATGCTTTTCCTGGAATTTTGCTAACTCGCCCGTTTCTTACAATCAGCTCTGTACAAATGCTAAATGTTGAATATTTTAACATGCTTCTTGCTAAATTATATTACTGTATAATTCAAGTGTATGTATAGTATATCCCCTTTGATGTACAAGTCGTATATATGTATAATATATCCCCTTTCAGGTTGTTACTCTCAAAGCCTTGAAGTTATGTTGTTCTATACTGAATGTAATATTTTTGTTTTTGTTGCAGGAGCGTAGAAGGGGCGCCGTTGGTACGCATGACGTAACCAAGATGGAGGCGCCCCCCGTGTGTACGTGTAACGAGAGGGCTCGTGCCACACGGCGGATGGCAGCGACCCCTGCCATCACCGTGGAACGCGACGCGACTTCGACAATCGGTAAAGACAATAGACCCAACGGCAGCGCTATCAGGAACATCCTGGGATATCGGAGCGCCGGCTCCAGGAGCTGTTTCCTGATCAAGGAAGTGCGTCGCTCGGGCAGCAAAAAGAGCAGGAACTGTAACAGTGACGGTGAAGGCGACAAGTGCTCGCGGACTCGTGACGACGTGGTCGAGGACGTGGGTGAAATATTCGCGAGCAAAAAGAAAACTCACAAGAAGCTACAGCTACAGCAGCATCAGCAGTGTTCTTCAAAGATATGCGAGACGACGCTGAGCAACGCGGGCGTGGTGGAGAGTAGAATACTCCGCCCGTCGCCTCAGGGCTGCTCTGACCTCTGGGATGAAGAGATACTCATGCGGCATATTAAGGAATGCCGCTGCACCTGTAACCATATGGGATACGGCAACTACATGGACTGGGACGAGGTGAGGACATATTACATCTTCTTTAAGGTTACCTATCTCTGGCATTTCTGAAGTTCGCAATTTCATTTCGGATCTTTTGGAAAACACAGAAATAAGGGTTTAATGTCCGCCAAATTTCAGGCATATTTTTAAATTTTCTCCCGAAATATTACTTTTTTAGCAGTTTTTTTTTTCTGTTTTGAAAAAAGAATTCACAATTAAACTCTTTAATAGTACGCTTTGAATCTCATAGTTTGAGGCAGTATTTTTAACACTTAAATGATATCAGTCTAATTAGGAGATAAAATAAAAATTTAAAAACAGTCCGCCTTAAAACAATATATAAAGTGTATATTACTGTCATTGTATTATGCTTATTTTATTATGTACATGTATAATAATCCTATGTGAATGTATTACGTAGTTTAACAATGTAGGAGCTGTGAGAATGGAAGCAAGCTACCTTCCGTAGCAAACAGAATTACAAAGTAAAACCCGAAAGTTGCTAACAATGAGGTAACCTAAACACAACAATAAATTAGAAAGTTTAAAAAGGATACTAATAATTCTTGGAACAATTAAAAATGTAATATTTAAAACAGTTTATAAATAGCCAAATAAAAACTACAAAAGCTTTAAGTTAAATAAAAGTATTCTATTGGAGTAGGTTTAGCCAATAAGAAACTATAAATATAGGAAATCTACGAATTCAGGCGGTAGACGCTACAAGGAAGCATAACCAAGCAGTTCGTTTTCGGTACGGGTTCAATGTGAGACATGAAAATTCATTACGGCGAGAATAATATAAAGTTTACCTGTTAAAAGTGCAATTAACAATAATCTCACGGCTCTATAATAGGATGTACCAGTGAAGAGTTATTTAATCGCGTGAAGGATTAATAAAGGGAGTGGAGTAAAATTATAATTTAAGTAAGCCTTGTTCTTTAGCCGTACCAGTCGTGCTAAGAGATACGTGCTCTGCAAATTACTACTGACGCAGCCGAGGAATACATATATAATATTTAAATAAATAACATTAGAATAGTTATTACGCATAAAGTAAACGTGGGGCGAAAGGCACCGGAAACTTTGTACCGTACGTCGGGCAAACACTCCTAGAAACAATCTATCGCAAATTGGCATTCATTACGTGTGTTGTCTAAAACAATTTAAAATTGGTGCCTAAAAGTGGTGCAACAATTAAAACAATTAAACCCCTTCAAGTTTGGCTCTGCAACAAAAGATGTTACAAAACTACTTCAAGTTCGCAGCTCGATGAAGGCGAAAAGGAGAAAAGGTCTATTTATTTGCCAACCTGACATATGAAGACAAATATAAACTGACGGCTAACAAAATAAACCAACGGGGATAATTAACTCCCATATAATATACATATATTCATATTTGATATACTTTATTCCTATTAATAATGTTGAACAATATTATTTTTATTTAATTTGTGTAATGTTTCCTTATGGCAGCCTTCTTAGGAAGGATTCTTAATTATCGTACTAGTTTCAGTTAATAAGAAACTTACATTTTAGGTGAAAAATTTACAAAACATACAGGGTGAACTACTTAAGCTGAGACTACAATATCTTCAAAGTTAAGCGTTGTAGAAAGACATTCCTTGAATAAAATTTGCTTGATAATAGGGGGAAAGAAAATGCCATTAGTCGCGTTTTATTTGATAGACGAGCTCAATTATATTTATCCTAATTGTATGTTCCCATTTAAAAATACTAAATTGCACGACAATCACTAACTAAATAGACACGAGGGTATGTCTGTTCTACAGACTGCATCACAGGATTACGTGACATGTACGCGGTGGCTAAGGGTGAGGTCACATTTGGTTAAGTTCAGGTATCTTAACTCTGGCCGCACATGGACGATGTAATAAAATATGCCGGGCCGCTTATGAACGTGTTTGCCTAATGAAGCTTTCGTCTCGACCGCATCTTGACGATCCCCATCGGAAGAAATAAAATAAAACATAAGGCAAGCAATTTACCCGCTCTAGGATATTGAAGTCTCGAGTGTGAAAATATTTTGAGAAGATTCCAAAAATGTGTGAATAGAGGACAACATTTCCGACATCTATGTTAAGATATGTGCTTATTATTATTGTAATTGTAACTATGAAAACGTGATGTAATTCCTGGAATATTATAAATTCGGCGGGAGTCCGAGCTGTAGCCGTGCGGCAGCCATCTGATATGTTACACTCACATGACTTTCTCTACTCTTGTACAAACTATTTTTACAAACGCTTATTCTCCATATGCTTCATGTTAATCGAGATATCGAGATGTTAATCTTATTGTTAATTTTCTTGTAGATGCAAGGGGAATTGGAACCGATAGTCAAATATTTTAAGAGCTGGTTGCTATGTGGAGTATTCATTCTCTTTGATTTACCAGGACAAAAAAAATGAATAAGAATTCCCATTTGAGAAAAAGTATAAGTATTGGAAAATTTAAGCGAATAACAAGCAATATCATGAAGATGGTTCACTCAACAAATAAAATGTGTATGACATAAATTGTGTATTTTACCGCGATCTAAACTGTTTGTGTACATTTTGCCTATCTTTTATGATTTACCAATTATACAAATGTCGTTCACAATGGAACACTTTTAGAGACGTTCTCAGAAAATTAAAGATATACATTTTATTTGTCATGAAAATATCTTAAACATATGATATTTTAATCAAAATCGTTAGAGCCATTTTTGGGAAAATTAAAATTTTCGAAAAATGTTGCATGTAAAGGGTAATCTGAAGTGGGGGAATTTACTTGAAAACCTTTGTCTCGCATCTCTGGGGGGGGCTCAAAACATATATTTCCGGTGAAATATCGGTATCGAATTTTTGGATAGAATACAATACTTCCCCTACTTACTATACGTAGTAGAGAAAGTAACTATGCATTAATTTCTACGGAACATTATATCGTTTGAAACAATTTTAAAGTCACAATGCGCTGAGATACGAAAACCAAATAAATGAGGGTTTAAAATTTATAGCCCTAAAATAACACTGTTCCTGACTTTATGCTATTTAAAAAGCATTTAATTCACATGCAGGCCCTCCGTCGTTCTTTTCCGCTCCGCCGCAGATAATTTAAGATTTGAAGATTCCTAAGACCTCTCGTTAATGCTTTGTTCAATTTAATGTAGGCAAAACCCCAAAAAATCGATAACGAGATTTTAACGGAAATACATACTTTGAGCCAACAGGGCATTTAGGTTCAGTATCTTCCAGAGATGCGACACGAAGGTTTTCAAGAAAATCCACCCCACCCCAGATTACCCTTTATATGGAACATTTTTCGAACATTTTTATTTTCTCAAAAACGGCTTTAACGATTTTGATTAAAGTATCATATGTTTAAAACTTTTTTATGGCAAATAAAATATATATCTTGGATGTTCTGGGAATGTCTCCAAAAGTATTCTTCATTGTGAACGACTTTTGCATAACTGGTAAACCATTAGAGATAGACAAAATGTTACTACACAAAAAATGTAGATCGCGTTAAAATACAGAATCTATTTCATATACATTTTTTTTGAGTGAACCATTTTCGAGATATTTCTTGTTATTCCCTAAATTTTCCAATACTTTTTCTCAAATGAGAATTCGTTGTTCATTTTTTTTGTCTTGGATATGCAAAGAGCATTAATCTGTGACAAAGAGAATGGTGCTGCACCTAGCAACCAGTTATTAAGAGATATGTCTATGCTTAAAAGCTACTGTATTTCTATATTGCTCTTGCAAATACAAAACAAGGGGAACATAGTATGCCTTAAGCGATAGTCAAATATTTTTAGAACTGGTCGCTATGTGTAAAATGTAATTCTCTTTGCATTTCAAAAGATCGTTTCTGCAAATGTTTATCTCGATGAAGTAGATGGAGAATAAGAGTTCGTAAAAATAGTTTGTACAGGAGTAGAGAAAGCCACGTGAGTGCAACACATCAGATTCTTTATAGGAAATTGGGTTTACATTTAAATGGCTATGACAACGTATGGAATACGAAACTACATGGACTAGGATGCGGTGAGAAAGTATTACATCCTCTTTAATATCGATACTCTACACAAGATAATCTCTTGTGAGCTGTGTAACTAGCGTTAATTAAAACAGCACACTTTCTGCACTCATGGCGTGTTGTTAAAGCCTTTGTAACGTTTTGTTTGTTACGTATAGGATTTGAAACAATATTTTATCCTTAGAAGAACACCTTTCCTTGATAAAGTTGACATTATCGGATAAATTGTAAGTGAAAGTTCACTGAATTCCCTCCCAAAAGCTTTTCATTTACATAAAAACACAGTAGCTCTTGATATGATATGAAAATATATGAGAATTGGAGGGTATGTAACTTCTTAATCTATAACCATTACTCTATATACAGAGTTTACCATATAAAACCAGACCGCTCACACTGGGTTTTGGGTTTTGGTAGCATGACATGCCACAGCCGGCCCTTCCAGCACTCTTTACTCGCTTCTTAAATCTGTATTTATGCAAACCTATACATAAAATATAAAAAATTAATTCCTATCTCATAGCAAATCGTGCATGTGCAGTAGTGACTGAAACCCCAAATTATGCAAACATTGATAGTGATTTTTATGGCGAAAGTTCAACAATTTACGCCAATTTCGTTTCATGTTTCTTCTGTTAACAATATACGTCGTTGCATGTACTTCTTGGTTTGCACTGAACCAGTAGTCTCAAATTTATTTACAAGATCGTGATTTGAAGTTCTGGAAGGAGGCAATTTTGTGGGAAACTTCAGGATAAATTGTTCACAAACCCGACTAGCCGATTCTTATGTAAAATAATACTTATATAGAAATATACATTGTTATAAGGTAATTGCCATCCCATCTTTGCAAATGAAAGTGGTGCTGATCCTAATAATCACGTGACAACTGAAGGACAGAAAACCTGTCGTGAGTGTAGGTCATGGAATTGGGGGAAGCCATCCAATGCCTGGTCAGGATTTATACAAAAACACCTATTATTTGTATCAATTTGTTAGCTCAGTAATTTTGGAAAAACTTTTCAATCCAGTAGCTGTAACCATTCCACCCATGGAATGTTGATTGTTTGCGCCCTATGGACTTCGACCCGCGGGTCATATTCAGCAAATGGTTATTGCAGTGTAGTCAGGTTGAGCCCCGCTTTCTAGCGATTGTATTGAGTCCTGATTGACAAGGGATGGAGTATTAAATAGCAGGATTAATCACTTATGGTCTGATAAGAGTTCTTAGGCTACAGTTTTGATATGCCATCAACACAGATTTACAGTGGATGTATAGAGGCATAGCTAATTATTGCATAATAATCCATTTCTTCTTCCAAATCGCTTAACTGGTTGTGGACATGTGAAATCTCTGGTCTAGGAGACACCTGTGGAGACTGCAGAAAATCTAGACTGCCTGTGATGTGTTCACCTCTACGTTCGATCGAATGCGACGGAACCACTTTCGACGTTGTCAGGTCTGAATTGGCTGAGAGGGATGTTATTTAAAACACCTCTTATAAAACATACTGATTTCTCAATATTATAATGCATTATTTATATTGCACATAAATAATTAATTCTAAAACGTTTTGATATATTAACTTACAGCGGAGAAGTTTCCAAACCAGGGTTTCCTATTCATCATCCTACGGCGTTTCTAAAAGTTTGTAGTACACGCAGTGCTTTTCCTTTATACTGTGGCCGCCGCACGGCTGCTCGAACACCGGCTGCCGCAGCTCAGACTACCGTCGAAACAGTTATAATATTCCTGCAACCGCCTCACCTCCTTATAATTACAATTACCATCATAATAGGCACACACCTTATCATAAGAGACGTTGGAAATATTCTTTTCTATACGCATATTTCTGGTATCTTTTCAAGAAACTTTCATTCACACTTGAGAGTTCAATATCCGAAATTGAGTGACCTATTTACAATTTCTAATGTTGAACTCTCCAGTGTGAAAGAAAAGCACGTATATGCATATATTGAATAGTTTAAAGTGGGTAATAATAAAGAAACGGTAAAGAAACGTTAAAGTAATGACGTATTCCACCCGAAAATTTGATGCATAGCTCCAAATCGAAAAATTAGATAAATGACCAATTTGTATCGCAGAAAGCTATGGTACACAATATCTTACTTGAATTCCTTGATATTCTTTTACGGTAAAGCATATTCTTAACATTCCACTACATTTCTGCTTTCCACAACACGTACATAGTAGATAGACAAGGTATTGAATTCAACCCAAAAATTCAATAACGGAATTTCAACGGAAATACACGTTTTGAGGCCCCCTGAATCCAAGAAAAGCATTTTTAGAAAAACTTCTGTGTGTGTCTGCGAAAAGCATAACTCAAAAACGAAAAGTCTTATAACCACCACAGTTGGTATTTAGGTTCAGTACCTTCCAAAGATGCTATACAATTATTTTCAAGAAAATTTGCCCACACCCAACTACCGTTTACATGCAACACTTTTCGAAATTCTTTATTTTCTGAAAAATGGTTCTAACGTTTTTGCTTAAAATATTATGCATTAAAGATATTTAGATGACAACATGTATATCTTGAATTTTCTGTGAATAGCCTGTGAAGTCCTCTATATTTTGAAGGAATTTTGTACAATGTTGTATACCCTGCAAATGTTAAGCGATAGATGAAAACGTACCAAACAAAAAATATAGATCTCTTTAAAACAAACAATTTACTTCAAATAGGTTTCTGTGGCAAGAGCAATTTCTGAGATATCCGCTATTAATGGTTCGTATTGTTCAATACTTGTCATTCTTTTAAAGTGTCATTGATTTTCAGTTGTTTCTTGCGATTGCTCGGAAATAGTATGGGATTTGAGGCAGTGTTTTTAACACTTAAATGTATGTAACAGTCATTGGATATGCTTATATTATTGTAAACATGTTGAATAATGTTATGTGAATGCAATACGTAATATAATAATGTAGGAGTTGTGAAAATAATACGTTAAAAGTTGCTAACAATGAGGTAACTTTGAGGCAATAATGAGTAAGGAAGTTTAAATGCTACTGGTCATTATTAGAGCAGCAATAATGGAATTGTAGTGACAGTTTAAAAATAGCCAATCAAGAACCACAAAATGCTTCAGTTAAATGCAGGTATTCTATTGGAGTAGGATTAGCCAATCAGAGACTTGAAATACAGAAATTGACAACGTTTAGACGGTTGAAATCTATTCAGTTGCATGAGGACAGTGCTCATAACTGGATGCATTGTTTGTGCGTCCTCGAGAAATTAATTACGTATTCTTGTGAGACGAAAATAAGTTACGTGTTAAAAGTGCAAGTATTAATAAAAGAATCTCACAGCTCTCGATATCAGTGAAGTGCTATTTAAATTGTGTCAAGCATTAATAAAAAGGAGTGAATTAAAACTTAAAATCTGCGTAAGCCTACATTCTTGTTGCATCACGCCCTGCCAAGACTTCCATGTCTCTAACAATAATACTGACGCAGCCGAGGCAAACATAAATATATAATATCTAAAGAAACAGTCAAATTACAAAGCTATTATTTTTAAGCTTGAGGCAAAGGCCACCTGAAAGTACATTTGGGGCGAAGGCTACCGGAAACTGTTTCCTAAATGTGCGGTTGCAACTACTACAAGTTCCGTTCCCCAACAGTTGAAATATAATGCAACTCCTTCAATACAAACTACTTCAAATCGGCTTTTCATACGTAGCAGCAAACAACATAAAGAGAATATCTACTTCAAATTGGCGTCCATACGTGGAGCTAAATAAATAAACAACTCCAACGTAAATTACCTACTTCAAATTTAGGGCCAGCATATAGCGTCCAGTTCTTAAACATTTGGCTATCGCTGTTTTCTTTGTACCTATAACGAAATGTACGATGGAGTTATTTCTGCAAAGGTTTATTTGGATTAAAATATACTAGATAGAGCAATAAGCTTTAGTATGAATAGTTTGTACAGCCACTAATAAAGTTAAAGGGTAGAGAAATTCTTGTGAATGTCTCACACTTCCAGGCAGGCCGTGGTGAACTTTTTATCTTTAAGCGATGAATTTTTGTAGATTAATCTTTTCTTTTCTTTTATTTTTGGTATTTGAAGTCTAGCAAATAGTCCGACTGTGGCATTAATGCACACTACATTGAAAACGTATACATAGACCAAATTAAGATGGAACCACATTCACTTTTGCAGTTTAAGAAAATGCCCAACGTAAGCCTTACTTGGGCAACCAGACATGAGATTCGAGTCCATAACCTTCAGATTTACAGTCGGAGACAGCAACCACAAAACCACGGAAACAGTGGGCAAAGGCAGTGAATCCGACCGTAGCATACACATGCATGCGTAGGCAGACAATAATTCAAAACATTGCGGAGAGACGCGCACGCTGTGGTAGGGGATGAAGACATCATTTTTCAGAGGAAACCCAATGTAGGAAAGGTGCGGTTTGGCCACTGTGGATCGTCAGATCATTACCAGTTTGAGAGACCGTACAGAACTTAAGCTGTACTAGTACGTTGTTATAAGGGTTCATTATTATCACGAAACGCTTATTTTAGCTATTTTTAGAGGGATTCTGTGTGGTCGTTTGGTTTGCCTCAGGCTAACTCGTCTCGTGGGTGTGATTCTTTTTCTAATGCTGTGATTTTAAAATAATACCTTCATTGCCGTGTACCACTTCAATGTTATTCATCTACCAGGGTTCAGTGAAGCAATGTATTAAATTACATTACATCAAAACAGGCTATTATCCTGTTACTTGAGTAAACAATTACCAATTGTGAACGTTACTTTCAAGTAATTAATATCGCTTACGAAATTAGCAATTACAATGATCTACATCACCAAACTATCTGAGTGCTGAATCTATGAACGGAACGCATCGACATAAGCCGTTTTTATTTCATTGCGCTCCCCCTCCCGGTTTAGGACTTTCGCTCTTAATATTAAGGCATGATTGGTTTATTTATTTGCATAATATTATTCATTTGCTATTTCTAGATATTCCCTCTAAATTACTATTTTGCTCTGGCTAAATGTTGACAAATTTACCTACAATTGCTGGCTAATTCTCAGATGCCCTAATCTATCAAAATTTACCAAAATTTAATATTTCCCTTTTTTCCAGTTCCATTCTTTACCCATAATGCAGTGCTTTTTTCACACTGCAATCACCACCCTCTGCTCGCGTGTCTGCCACCACAGCTCGGACTCCCGCTGAAAGTATTACAATATATCCGCAACCGCCTCAAGTTTTCATAGTTACAATCGAGGATAATAAGCACATAATTTATCATAAGAGATGTTGGCAATATTGTCCTTCTCTACTCATATTTCTGGAATCTTCTCACAGGATTTTCATTCAGACTGAGAATATCCGAAAGTGAGTGAATTTCTAGAATGATGGTTTTTTTTTAGTTCCTCCAACGTGTGGGGTTTATTGTTCCCGATACAATAAGTCTCATAAAAGATACATTAGGAGATCAGGAGGGCGAGAGGCTACTCTATCCTCAAAAATTCCCCGAATTAAATTTAGTGCCTCATCAACTGTATGCGCGGTAGCAAAGTCTTTTTGGAAAAATCCAGTCTGACACACGACGTTGGATAGCTGTTCAAAAATTTTGTACGAGGAATATTCCAAAACTAAGTTCCTGTGAACAATAATAACGAATAGTAGGCCTGAATGATGTTTCACTCCTGCAGCGCTGTCTTCCGACTCCTGAGAAGCCTACCACAGCATTGGTGTGACGCAATAGGCGTTTGCCAGTCGGTGAGAGTAAATCCAAATAGTCTCGACAATCATAGATACCGCCAGTTGTGAGGTGGGCGGTGTGCTTGAGGTTTCCTGGCAAAAGGATCGTCAGCTACGGGAATCCATCGTGAGTTATGTCTCATGTATGGACCGGACATAATGAGTGACAAACAGGTTTCAACACTGGTGTCGAGAATTTCAAATTGGCCGCAAAAGTGTGCACGATGAACAGCGGAGTGGTAGGCCTAGTATTCGGACCGAGGACATCGCTGAGCAAGTGAACCAAAAACTTCTAAGTGATCGGGTTTTGACGATTAGTGGTCTGACTGATGGATTCCCAAATATTGCTCGAATCTCACTGAACGGCTTGGATATCGGAAACTTTGTGCGAGGTGGATACCAAAACTGCTCACCGGTCAGCATAAAGAGCAATGAATGCGTAGTGCACGACAGTTTTTGGAGCGCTATAGACAAGATGGAGACATTTTACGGGCGACGAGACATAGATAGAGAACACCAATGTAGAACCAAAAAACCAGTCATTTCAGTGGCGCCGTTCCGGTTCACCCAACCAAAAAATGTGTAAGCAATCGCAAACTGGTGGCTACTGTGTTTTGGGACGAAAAGGACGTCCTTTTGATTGATTTTATGGACCACGAATTAACAATTACAGCTGACGCGTACTGTGCAACGCGTACCTAACTGGGACGTGCGACCCAAAATCGATGCCGCGGGAAACTGTCGTCTGGCATCATCCTCCTGAACGACAACGCACGCCCGCACACCGCTGCTAAAACCAAAGAGAAAATGCAAGAGTTTCGTTGGGAACTCTTTGACCACCACCCGTACAGTCCCGATCTGGCACCAAGCGACTATTTCCTCTTCTTGCATTTGAAACGGTGGCTGGGTTGACAAGGATTTCAAATCGGCAATGAACTCGAGACGAGCTTTACCAACTGGTTCAAGTCCCAGGCGGCAGGCTTCTATGCCACGGGGTTAAAGAAGCGGGTGCAGCGTTACCGCAAGTGTGTGGATGTAAACGGCAATTATGTGGAAAACTAAAGTCTATACGTAGGCACATATTACTGTCCATAAAAACCTTGTCTCATGAGCGATGTTGTTATGACTAAACGGAATACGCCTCCGCTTTATTATTTGTTAAATACAGAACCTGTTATTATGCAGGCATTTACTGCACATCAAAAACATTCATATAATGCAAAATCGGTTTTTCTGTACTTCAGTATCTGTCATTTTGCAACGAAACACAGCCATTTTGCTTCGTTAGAGAAGCACATTAAGTTTGAGTCAATCACTCTTATCATTGACACTTACGTCTGATGTGATATTGTCACATCCATGACTGGATGGACATAGGGGGAATAGCGGTATCAGGGTAGAACATCTCAAACTTGGCTTAATCTTACTTGCTTGGTTTATTAAGTTCAGATACTTGCAATGTTGAGTTTACATTGAAGGGGGAACAAAGCTATAGTACATGTAAGAGCTTACCTGAAAGTACTTGTCGTGTGATGTGGACGGACCTGTGAACCCATCGTTGTAGATAGCAGATTAAGATGCTGACGGGCAGCGATTCGACCCTGTCTAGCATGTGTCGGTCTCCCCCGAGCAGCGCTCAGGCGCTTGCTTAAATAGGCAAGAATCGACTCAATCCTAATGACGTCTATATCCTGTTTGTGGTAAGCCGACGCCATACATAAGTATGATTGAGCGGAATTGTGTAGGATTGAGCGGAAACACGTGATCGGTTCTATGTTGCAAAAGGCAACATTATTCTAAGAATTTCCATGGGAAATGACGCAAATGAGGTAGCCCACATACATCCTGTCATGTACACATCTTAAGAAAGTTGCTTAAGGCAGAAAATGTAAAATACGATTCTATTAGAATTTAGAAGAATGAGCCATATTAATGTTAAAATCCAAAGTAATGTAAAATAAACGAGTCCGTCTAACATCACATGCGACAATATATACACATGACTTTCTCCATCCACTAGCATTTCTTAATGGATACACAAACTAGTCTTACTAAATCGTATTACTTTCTCTACTACGTAGAGTAAGTAGAGGAAGTATTCCATTCCACCAAAAAATTCGATACCTATATTACACCATAAATAAAGTTTTTGAGGCGCCCTGAATCCAAATAAAGTATTTTTGGAAACACTTCCGTGCGTGTATCTGTCTTGTCTGTGAACAGTATAACCCAAAAATAAAAAACGGATAAATACCAAACCTGTATTTAGGTTCAATACCTTCCAAAGATGCGACACGAAGACTTTCAAGAAAATCCCCCAAACAAACCAGCCTTTATATGAAACAGTTTTAGAATTTTTTTATTTTCTAAAAAGTGCCTCTAACGACTTTGATTAAATTGCTATATATTAAATATATTTATAGATATATAAAACCTATAATTTGAATTTTCGGGAATAGCCTATGAAGTCCTCTTCATTCGCAGAGAATCTTGTATAACTAGTAAACGTAAAACGATAGACAAAAACGTACTATACAAAAATACAGATATCTTACAGAATTTATTTAAAATAAGATTTTTATGTTATAAACCGTTTCTGAGATATCCGTCACTAAAGGTTAGAGTTGTGCATTTCTTGCCCATTCTCTTAAAGTCCTGTCAACATTCACTTGTTCCTCGCGATTGCATGGAAGGTATGGAATTTTAACGCCAGCATACAGCGCCCAATTCATAAATATTTGACTGTTGCTGCTCCCTTTGTATCTACAACGAAACGTGTAGTACAGCTATTTCTGAAACATTTTATACGGATTAAAATGTAGTAGATATAAAATAACATTGATTAAGAATAATTTATGTACCCACTAATAAACGATAGACGGTAGAGAAAGTCATGTGAATGTATCATATCAGAGTTTTAGAAAAGGGTGTGTGTGCCTGTGAACAGCAGAACTCAAAAACGAATATTCGGATAAATACCAAACTTGGTATTTAATTTCAACATGTTTCAAGAATGCAACACGAATATTTTCAAGATTTTCATATCCCAAACTACCCCTACATTAACATATTTCGAAATTTTTAATTTCCTAAAAAATGGTGTAACGATTTTGATTAAATATTAGATATATTAACATGACACAGAATGTAATGTTTTGAATTTTCTGGGAGTAGTCTGTGAGTGCTCATTATTCGGAGGAAATTATATATAATCTCGTATAACTGATAAATGTCATCAATATATCAGTTATTAATGGTTCGATCTGTTCAATACTTTTTATTCTTTATAAGTCCAATCGATTTTTAGTTGTTTTTGACGATGGTATGGAAACAGTAAGCAATTTCATGGTATGGATATACAGGGTGATTTGTGAAGAACTGACACGTTTATTTCTTTAATTATTCTGTTCGAAAATCACTCAATCCCCAATTTTAGGACCAAATTAAGCAGAATGTTCTGAAGATTCGATTGCCTGTAACTAGATGCGCAGATCTTCATGTTTCATTCTTAATTGTTAGTTTTATTGTCGGCAAGTGTTTTTGAGATTTTGTTCTAGTCAACGTGAAAATGGAGTAGACATTAAATGAACGACTCTTCCTTGTAAAGCAATACTCGATTACGTATTCAATTACGCTACTCAAAGGACATACCAGAGAGAAATACAATACTGGGAGTGGTAAACACATTGGAAACAATTGTATCTCTGGTAAGTTGAAAAAGGCAAAAACTCGTTCATCTAGGCTTCCACGGTTGTTTTTGACGTAACATAACGACTGAATCAGTCACCAAAAATCATTAAGCCGTTTGTCGCTGGAAACAGGGTACAGTTACTCAATGTGTCAGAGAGCTGTGAAAAGTGCAGGCCTAAAGCCGTATAGGATTACGATTGTCCATCAGTTACAGGAAGCAGGTAAGGATAGACGACTGAATTATTGTCTTTGGTTACAGGCGTACATTGTTAGGATTTATTACATTATTAATATTAGTATCCCTTTTATCTCTCAAAGAACCCTACACTCTGGGGGAAGTTCATTCATCAACTTTGGTTGCGGCTGGGGTTTATTTATTAATTCGGTTTTGTAAGGTTTTTCCAGATTGATTATTGAAGTTTTTGATTTAAATATTTTATTTTCTTGACTTTAAAGGGGAAAATCTTTTTAAAGAATATTTATAATAGTTTATTGCAAAATCCTGCCCTATTGTCCATCACATGGTTCATAAATGAAGCATGGGTCCATTTATCCGCTATGTGAACTCAAATAACTCACGCTATTGACCCAGCGAAAATCCACATGTTATTCATGATGCACCTATGCACCCGTAAAATCGGAGTTTGGTGCACAAGAATAGTGGGACCAGCTTTTTTAAAGCAATGTGAACACTGCAGAGTACCGACGGATTTTTACGGAGTTTGCTGAGCAGCTAGACGATGCCGAGCTAAATCAAGGATATTTTCAGCAGGACGGCGCTGCATGCGATACTTCAGATGAATCCATGGCACTAACTGCAAGTTTCTTTGACGACCGGATAATTTCCAAGAACCCGTGGCCACCGAGATCTCCGAATTTGGCATCGCCGAACTTCTTTCTATGGGGTTACTTAAAAGACAGGATTTATGCCACACGTCCCCAGACATTGGACGATCTGAAGCACATCACAAAGGAGATTCAAGCTATTGACATCAGAGTCCTCCAACGAGTGACCAATAACGTGGAACGACGCGCTGAGTTGTGTCTTATGCAGGATGGAGGACATTTTCGACATTTGCTATGGAGGCAAATAATCTCCCAAAACTCCTCTGCATTTTGAGGCAGTATTTTTAATACTTGAATGATTTCAGTCTAATTATATAAATATAAATTCAATAACAGCCCGCCTTAAACCAATATGTGTATGTAACAATATACAAAAAATTGTATGTAACAGTCATTGCAAATGATTATATTATTGTATCCATGTGTAATAATGTTATGTGAATATATTACGTAATTTAATAATGTAGGAGCTGTGAGAATTAGGTTAAAAGTTGCTAACAATGAGGTAACCTTGAGGCAATAATGAATTTGAAAGTTTAACAATACTGCTTGTGATTATTGGAATCAATAATGCAAATTTTGAGACAGTTTAAAAAATAGCCAATCAACAAGAAGAAAAACCTTTAGTTAAATGAGGGTATTCTATTGGATTAGGAATAGCCAGTCAGAGACTTGAAATACAGAAATTTACCAGTTTAGGCGGTTGAAATCAGTTCGGTTGCCTCCAAATAGTGTTCCTAACCGGACGCGAGACACGTCCGAGAAGTAGGACCAGGCGACGGTGTTCGGCAGGTTGCGGCTGGGCGGTGGCTTGTGCTCTGTAAAAGGTTTCTTCCCTGGCGTCGCTGCGGTACCGCTCAGTTAGATCTCTCCTCCGAGTGAGTTCCGCCCCGGGGACTCTGTAGTTCGGTGGCTTGTGGGTAGGGGTCGGGCTGTGTCGGATTTGTTGTATCTGGAAACTTAAGGATCCCGTCATGCCTGTATCCGTTGGCATTCTGATTCGGTCACACTTCGGGTATCTCCCCTTATCCTCACCCCCTCCCAGGGATCACGTAAGCAAAAACCACTGTTCTTGTCTGTCGTGGTTCTCTACCTCGGTGCCGGGGGCCCATCCGTGATATGTACCTTTACGTTTACATTGTATATAACATAATGAAAATCTGTAATTAAGGGATTTAAAGTAAATCTAGTGGTATATTTTGAAACTTATGAGTTTAAAAATCTCTGCGTGTTGCACATTCATATGTAAGGGGTCGAATATATATATATATATATATATATATATATATATATATACGTATAGTTATATTTTTGGACAATCGTATAGTTCAACTGTACAGAATATTTGCAATACGATTGGTAAAGCAGTTTAATTTTCTATATAAGAGGTTAAAACTAAAGGCAAGGACAGCTTAACAATATTTTAAAATAAACACATTTTTAGACTTATGTACGAGTAGTCACATACTAAATTTCTGCTCAGTCGGGTCACTCAAGTCGCTTCAATATCCTGGACACATAACGACGGTTACACCAGCTTCCCATGAGTCAGTGTATCCAAGAAAGAAGACTTTAGTTGTGTGGTCAGCTTCCTTTGGCATTTATTTTGTTACTATTGAGTATTTGGCAAAATATATACTTTGAGATGTTGGAATGCTTGCATGTAATCAGTATGATGCTGGAAATTGGCCTTAGCTGCGTAGTTGCTTTTCTGTAAAAATTGCTTTTATTTCTCTTTCGTTCGGCAGGTGAAACTTTGTGTCGTTTTATTGAATACTCAGTCCGGTGTTGACATAGCAACTCAGAGAAAACAGGAAAACCACCAGTGAGATTAACAGGTAGTTAGTTATATTTGAACGTGGATCGTAGGATGCTCAGAGTTGATCTAATACGTTGAATTTGATGTTTATTAGTGTATTTCTTATGGAGTTTCGCGAATGTTTCAAGCTTCTAAAACCACCTTGTAAATGAACAATCTGTTGCATTCACATGACTTTTTCCACTTAATCCTCTAATCATAGACTACTGAAACCATAGTCAAATCTTTTAAGAGCCGGTCGCTATTTAATGGTTAACTAGGTAGCCCATATCGCACGGTGAATGAACGAGATGGTTGAAATGATGCTCAAATGAACCTGGGGTCTCTAGAGATAGAGTTACATCTTCTTAGGATAAGGGAAAACCCCGGAAGAAACCTTATTCAGGTTACCACACTAACCGAGATTCGAATTCGAAACTTCTTTAATCTGAGGCTGTCACGCTCCCCCTCGCCGCCGAGGTGGGCTTGAGATTCTGTCCTCTTCCAAGGCGAAATGGATGAAAGGAAAGGTGATGATGAACAATTGGTGGAATAAATGGTGAGAGAATTCGGAGAACCCGAGAAAACCGCCAAGAAGCCTCTTCGTCGACCACTAATTCCATATGCGGGTCTCTAGGATGAAACGACTGTTAACGAACTTGGCCCGGACTATACATAGTAAGAAAAGACACGTATCTGAACATGCCCCGCGCGGCAGTTGTTTACCAGCTACGCTTTGTATGAACTCCACCACAATGTCGAACGGCTTTACCTGCTACACTGTGTGCAGTACGTGTTACGCGTCAGTGCAGTACGCATGAGTGAGATAGTCATATAACGGAAAATGAACTCTATCGTGATAAACAGTGTTATGCTAGTCAACGTGGGAGAACTTTGTGATATCAGGCTACAAATTCAGATTTCAAAAGTGTTTCGCGAATGGAACTGGGATACAGACTTTGAGGCAGCATTTTTAACTTAAATAATTTCAGTCTAATCATATAAAATATAAACTCAATACCAGCACGCCTTAAAGCAATATTTGTATATAAAAAGTATATATTACAGTCATTTTATATGTTTATTTTATTGTATACATGTGTAATAATGCTATGTGAATGCATTATGTAATGTAATAATGTAGGAGCTGTGAGAAAAATAGGCTAAAAGATGCTAACAATGAGGTAACCTAGCAGCAATAATGAATTAGATGGTTTAATAATGCTACTAGTCATTCTTGGAAAACAATAATGTAATTTTTGTGACATAAAATAGCCAATCAACAAACAGAAAAACGTTTAGTTAAATGAAGGTATTCTATTGGAATGGGATTAGCCAATCAAAACTAAAATGGAGCTAAATTTACAAATTCAGAAGTTAGTTGCTTGTAGACTGCGTTTCTAACCGGATGCATGATGCGTCTTCGAGAAATTTAATACATATTCAGTGTGAGACGAAAATAGTTTCCGTGTTAAAAAGTGCAAGTAATTAATAAAACAATCTCACAGCTCTCCCCTATATCAGTGAAGTGTTATTTAAATCGTGTCAAGCATTAATAAAAGGAGTGAAATAAAATTATAATCTGTGTAAGCCTACATTCTTCAGTCGCACCACTCCCTGCTAAGACATTCATGTCTCTAAAAAAATTATAAATACTGACGCAGCCGAGGCAAACATAAATATAATATTTAAAGAAACGGGCAAATTACAAAGATAATATTTTTAAACATTGGGGCAAAACCACCGGGTACCATACGTGGTTACAACTACTTCTAGATCGGCTCCTCAACAGTTGAGCTACAATACAACTCCTACTTAAAATCGGCTTTTTATACGTAAGTGCAACAAACATACTTCAACTTGTTGCAAGGATAAATGTGTTTCGGAAAATTAAATGAAAAAATCTGATGTGTTGCACTCACATGACTATCTCCACTCTTGAACAAACTATTCTTACAAACGCTTATTCTCCATGTACTTCATGTTAATCGAGATAAACATTTGCATACACTATCTTATTGCTAATTTTCTTGTAGGTACAAGGGGAATATGGTAGGCTTTAAGCGATAGACAAATCTTTTAAGAACTGGTCACTATGTGGAGCATTCCATTCTCTTTTCTTGTCCAGGACATAAAAAACGAATGACAAATTCTCTTTTGAGAAAAAGTATAAGTATTGGAAAATTCAAACAAATAAAAAGAAATATCTCGGTAAATTTTGTCTATCTTACGATTTACCAGTTAAGCAAAAGTCATTCAGAATAAAGAGGAATTTTTGGCACGTTTCTGGAAATTCAAGATTTATGTTTCATTTGCACTGAAAATATCTTAAATATATGATATTTGATTCAAAATCGTTAGTCATTTTTGATAAAATTAAAATTTTCGAAACATCTTTTATGTAAAGAGTAGTTTGGGGTGGGGGATTTTCTTGAAAAGTTTGCTCGCATCCTAGGAAGATACTAAACCTAAATACCAAGTTTGATGCTGATGCGACTTTTCATCCTTGAGTTATGCTCTTCACAGACAGACACACGCACACACACGAACATGCTTCCAAAATGCTTTATTTGGATTTAAGGAACCTCATAACAATTATTTCTGGTGAAATATTTGTATCCAATTTGTTGGGTGGAATGCAATACGTAGTAGAGAACGTAAAAAGGAAGTGGTAAGACAACTTTATACAACATAATCATAATAAAACCTGTGAAGGTGTACTCAACAGACAGAGTGTAATAACTGTGTGAAAAGAAAAGCCATCGATGATTCATTCATATAAAATTGTTACACCGAGAGTTGATTGAAACAGACGTATCTATACAGACATCGTATGACGCGACTTTGATAAGAAACAACATTTATCACACAAGAGGTAAGGCATTCCTAAGCTACCTAAAACTTTACAAGAAACTCAGGACGCACTAGGTTCAATTGAGGTTATCACGAACAATGGCGAACGTTTTATGTTCGTAAATGATAGGGAGAGTTAGATTGTAGTCTTCACAACCAAAAGTAATTTGGAATGTGTAAGTTGGATAGTAGATTTGTAACATTACATCAGATTTACACAATCCATGGAAGAACGGATCAGAATGTTTATGCACCACTTATTCCCTTCCT
Organism: Deroplatys truncata; assembly: GCA_030765065.1. NCBI lineage: Eukaryota > Metazoa > Arthropoda > Insecta > Mantodea > Mantidae > Deroplatys > Deroplatys truncata. Next base: position 167,337,622 of record CM060980.1, read on the forward strand.
TACACCAAATAAACAATCGCAAGCATATACACAATTATTTAAACTACACTGGATGATTGCTTGAAATACGGAGATAATTCTTCACCAACATATATTTCTGTGGCTTTGAAGAGCTACTCATACTGCTGTGTCTAGTGTTTGGCCTTCTGCCATTTATTAAGGGACGTCGCTTTCACTTAGCTCAGAGCTGGTAGAAGAAAATTCAAGAGTGTATGCCAGGAAAAGAACAGCGAAATTAGTACTTTTCCGAAGAACATTTTTGGTCTACCTGTTGGATCCAGAAGAAATAGGTGACAGTTTTGCTGAAGATTCTTGTTCCCGAATGCCAAATAACAAACGAGTTGAAACTTTCTGTGACTACATGTTGTCGCAGTAATCTGTTCATTTTATCCTATTTGTGGCGCCTGTTATTGTTTTATTATTTTGCATTTTGGGTTATTTGTCCTCCGGCTGGCTATTATTACTCAGTCGAGCAAATATCTCTGAGCAGGGCGTGTAAACGGAAAGGAGTTGTTACTAAAAGATAACACTGATAAAAAGAACTTATGTTCACACTTAATTAATAGTTCACATCTTTAATCTTTATACACGCCTGACTGAACTGTTATATTTCCGAATGTAATTAATGTCGTAATAGTTGCCGGTATTTCACATTTTGTAATTAACTTTACGACGCAAGAGATTCTACTAAACTGTATGACATGCACTTCACGAGAGATTCTTCAAGACTGCGCGACGTGTACCTCGTGAATGATTCCATAGAACTGTGTGATGTGTATTTCGCGAATGACTTTTCAAGACTGCGTAACTGTACCTCGCGAGAGATTTCTTAGAACTGCGTGATAAACAACTCACCCCATCGGTTCATTGTTACCCACTCCTATTGTTAGTTTCAGTGAGGCTTTGTAAACTTATTTCCTAACAATGTTTATGGCTAACCAACACCTAAAATCATTGTCATACAATAATGTTAATTTACACTACAATCACTCTGGCATTCACAGTGTTGTGATATAAAATACTGCCTTAATCTTATAGTATACATAGATGGGGACAGTATCTTCCCTTCAGAAATGTGGGCACAATTCTCTATCGCTTCTACCAATAATTGCGAAGCGTTCCATGCTAAATTTAATTGAGTATTTTATCACCCACACCCACACACTTGTGAGTTAATTGAAGTTTTAAAGAACATTAAAACACTTTTATATTTTAATAAAATCAAATTAAAAAGAAAGCAAAAAAAGCCACGAAAAAGGGGCTTACATAAAATGATGGAATACAAAATTATGCCAAAACAAGATAAGACTTCGTTAGAACTTATGTTTTTACCTTTTTAGATTTCAACATTTAACGAAGTGGCATTGGTATCAAACATTTTTAACCATACCAGGAGTAATAGCCCCAGCAGCCCTAAGTCTGGTTAAAATGGGAAGGAAAATGTTAATATCTGTACATACCAGAGACCAGTTCATGTAACCATTGGGGACGAGCTCATGTATAAAAGAGGTTGACACGAAACCCGGATCGAACCAGGGCTGTCTTGATTGGAGGCGAGCAATCTAGTCACTCAGCCTCGGTGCCGTCTTATCTTAAACATGGACATTTTCCATGTTAATGGTAGTTTGGAGGATTTATTTGGAAAAAAATGTTTCGTGATGCATCCTGGAGGGCACTCAACGTAAATACCTAGTTTGATATTTAAGTAAGTTTTACCTTCTCTACTACGTAGAGTAAGTAGGGGAAGTATTTCATTCCACCTAAAACTTCGATACCGAGATTTCACCGGAAATACATGCTTTGAGAACCGCTGAATATAAAAGTTCTTTTAGAAGAATTTCCTTGTGTTTGTCTGTGAACAGCATAACTCAAAAACGAAAAGTGGGATAAATACCAAACACGGTATTGTGGTTCAAAGATGCGACACAACGATTTTCAAGAACTTCCCCCACCCCCAGACTACCCTTTACATGGAACACTTTTCGAAAAGTTTGGTTTTCTCAAAAGTGGCTAACGATTTTGATCAAAGTATCATATATTTAAGATATTTTAATGACAAATAAAATGTAGGTATATCTAGAATTACCTGGAAATTTTTCCAAAAGCGTACTTCATTCTGAGTGACTTTTGCATAACTGTAAACGTTAGAGATAGACATAACTGTTCTTCACAAAAAATGTAGAGCTGGTTAAAACACAATTTATGTCATACATTTTTTGTGTAGTGAACCATTTCCGAGATATTCCTTCCTATTTGTTTGAATTTTCCAGTGCTTACACTTCTTCTCAAATGGGAATTCGTTATTCACTTTATGTCCTGAACGTGCAAAGAGAATGGAATGCTCTACATAGCAACCTGCTCTTAAAACATTTGACTATCACTTAAAGCCTACCATATTCCCTTTGTGCCTACAAGAAAATTAACATTAAGATTGCTAACATGAAGTAGGTGGAAAATAAACGTTTGTAAAAATAGTTGTACAAGAGTAGAGAAAGTCATATGAGTTTAACGTATCAGATTTTTCGTATTTCAGTTAGGCTGTTCAGGTATACGGACACGCAGAAACCGACACGTTTCCTGTTCTAAAAATGCTTTGTTTGGAAGTGAAGTGCCAAAAAACGTGTATTTCCAGTGACATCTTAGTGTCCAAATACAGTACTTCCCCTTGTTTACTATCGGTAAAAAGTAAAACACAGTAAAAACACCATTTTAGACTTGTTCTGGCGTCTTCACTAAAAGTATTATAAACTGAGAGTGTTAAAAGTTTCATTAAGGGTTTTCTCTTACAAGGTTTCCTAAATGTCACACTGTATAACCGTGTTTTCCAGCTGCTTGCGTCTTATAAAAGAGAAAAGAATGCATAAAATACGAGGGAACGACAGATAAAGGAAACTAGAACAGAAGCCAAGTCGAAGTATGAATATCAATAATCTCGTATCTCCGCAGAGGACACTCCCTGCGGATCAGAAGGGGGAAAGAATGTTTGCGAAAGGACGAGACACACTGACGTGAAGAAAGATAATTAAATAAAGCGACACAAATTGGAAGATGGGCGTTTCAAGATTCCATAACTTGCTTTACATTTTGAAAGGAAATACATGGAAAGATTTTCTGTCAATACCCCAGGAGAAAGAGAAATCTGCTCATCCAGAGAAACTTTTCTTCGGACTACAGAATGAGAAGGGTTTACTGATTAATGTCATGATTGCCGTTTTGGTTCAGTGAATTCAATATCTGCTTATTATCCCATTCAATGCAGATGACTTCATTTAAAATGCGAGACTTAAACTTCAAGTATTAATAAAAAACAAGAGTATAAAAATACAAATTTACTTTCAGATTATAATTAAAGTTTTGAATATTGGTTAGAACGGGGCATTTTAATTAAAATGTATGCATGAGTAGAACATTTTATATGGCATAAGACCAAGGTACAAAAACTGTTTCTTACCTTGAGTGAATATGCTACTGTTTTTGGAACAGGAACTTATGCTATCATTCAATGCATATGCTAAAACATAAGCAAGGTTGTCACTGGTAAAGAGATTCTTATCTTTTCGGATGTGCGACGGGTCTCCGGAGGCGGTCGTGAGTGGGGTAAGGAAAGGTGATCGGATTAATCATTACACCTTCCGTTCTTCTTGCGTCGGCTGGCTGTCTTGAGTTATGTGAACTCCTCTGGGTCTCGAGGAGTGGGATAATCCTCAAGTACGTAATAATGTAACGCGGTTTACTTCCACTAATATTTATTTCTAATTTGATTGCCACGCCTTCATAATCGCACTCGCCACCACCTCACAATATCTCCAGTGACTCCCCCCACACACGGAAGTCTCTTTGACATTCAGTTCTTCTGCCTGCTTCGAGCTACACATAATGTTGGTGACTGTTTATTCTCCCCCCGAGCGACTGCCTGGCACAGGACGCCCACATTCCAGAGGATTCAGTCCCCCTCGGCTGCAGTGCAACATTCGGGCCAGTAGCGTGAAAAAGTTCTCGTTTCTGGCCTTCGTAACCCTGCTCCCAGTTCAATACATTCAACTCATTTAAAAGAGGAACAAATGCAGAAGATACCAAATTAACTTTATATCACCTTGCTTAGAGTATTTAATTGATCTGCTTTCTTACACCATGACTACAGGAACGTGTTCAATAGCCAGGATCTAAGCAGACGTAAGGTAATGTCAGAACTGGATTTAAACTGCCTAAACATACGAACAAACTTGGCAGAACAGAATGAAGCTCAACTCATCTGGATTCCTGGTCATAGTGGCAACGAGGGAAAGAAAAAAGCTGATGGACTTGCAAGGCAAGGAGAAGCTTCACAATTTATTGGGCCAGAGCCAGTTCTAGGAACATCTTCATGTTTAGTAAGAGGAACCATTAAGAATTGGCCTAAAGTTGTACATTATAAAACGTGTTTCTGTGAAAAACCATCTTAACACGATTATAGTGTTCGGGGTAACTTAGATTGCAAATTGTGTAACAAAGAAGCTGAAAACCCAGCACATGATATGTTCCTGTGAGGTCTTGGCTCATAGGAGATACATTGCTTTGGGAGAAATGTTTTAGAATCAGAAGAATTTGAAAGCATATCCGTTACGAGACTGTATTCCTTGGTAAAGGTGTAGGCATAACGAAGTGGCTTTAAAACGATAGAGATAGTGCAATAAATCCAGGCCGAAGTGTGTCGGAGCAATGACGGAAATCTATATCGAACAAGACAAAACAGTGCCTTATGGTAAACTTTCAACTAGAATAACGTTTGTAAAAATAGTTTGTACAAGAGTAGAGAAAGTCATGCGAGTGTAACACATCAGGTTTTTTTCCCAGTGGTGAGTGTCTTCAAGAAAAAAAGTGAAGACATTAAATTTCACAAGTTTGTATTCTCTCCTTTGATAATTTCTTAAAAACAATATATGCAAGGAAATATTATTAGTGAATCATTTTAAATTGCAAATAATTTGCCAAACTTGGGCCTGCGAGAGAGAAAGCTGAGACACGGATATCTTTATTTTCGATCTACTGCTACTAAAAAAATCCCAGCTCGATCTGTAACATCAATGTGGCAATGGCCCCTTGCAAGTTTTATTTTACGATATCAGCTAGCAGTGGGAAATATAAACATTTCAGGATATGGGATTCTCCACCATATATGTGTTTTGAAAGCTTTCGTGAATGCGAACCACGTTTTCTGATCTGTAAATGCATCGTTGAAAAATAGATCAATACCCTCTGGATAATAAACGATAGAACTCACTCCGTTCTTTATCACCGTGATAGACTATATCGTTTTATTCTGCTCGGAGGCATATCACCGTTTATTCTTGGGCTGTATAGGAAATATATCCATCAATCCTTCAAAACCGTCATCCGATACAAATGACGTCATTCAACGGGAAACGTCGTCGCGCGGGCAGGAAAACAATTTCCCGTGATATAGAACCCTCCTTCCATTTTTCACCCTTCTTCCTGAATGTGCATTCGATTCTGGCAACATTCCCGCAACCAAAATCAAATAAAATCATTTACGCAATGTTACGTTTATTAAAGAAGATAGATTCCACCTTCACGCCCTTCTTTCCTCGTCTTTCTTGCGCCGGATTTCTTTCATAACGTCTTCCATTGAGTGAATCAGTTGCACCTTTTATTTCGTTTTCGTCGGTAGGTTCTTGGGTATCTTCTACTTTAGACATCCGCGAGCACCATCTGAGATGATGCATAATCAACCAAGTAAGACGGGGTTCAAACCAATGTAATAATTAATTCCATAATTTGTTTTGCTTACATTTGGAAGATCTAGGATTCAACCTAGTGTAATGGTCAATCTCATAGAATTTTATTTTCTCTACTACGTGCTTACACTAAGAAGGTTCTTTGGGTGTCTCTTAGGATAGGATAGGACTAGGAGCGGAAGGGGACTTAGCCCCTCGACCTATGCAAGATCGCTTGTACCTAGGCCCTAGGGGGCGCTCCGGGAAAAGGTGGGATGGGGTGTGAAGGTTAGACACAAGCCACGACATACACAGGGCAGTGTCTCTGCCTTTTACAGATTTGAATTTCCTGGGTGCTGGTAGTTCAGCCGGGCCTCTCCCCCTGCGGGCATACACACCTATGGGGTACCTGGGAACCAGAAACCGCTCGCAGTCCGGGGGACGAAGGTTTACTCAGAGCATGCACACGCCTAGACCTCCAGCCGACACTTGCAACTCCGAAAGAAACCAAGCAGATGAAAGTTGAAGTGAAATGAGAATGGAGATGAAATGGAGGGACAGGAAATTCGGAGGAAATAATTATCCTTCCCAGTACTCGTCTGGCAAATCCGAGAAAACCCAGGTCAGGAAGGTTGGCCACGGGAATCGAACCCACGACCTCCTGAATGCGGGCGCCATCTCAGAAGGAATTAATGTAAGATGCAATCGCAATCAAGCGAGTGAGACGACTCAGGACCAGAGGGTTACATTTGGAAGGTCTGGAGTTCAACCTAATGTAATGGTCAATCTCATAGAAGTTTACTTCATCTACTACGTGTTTTCACTAAGAAAGTTAGTCTTTATTTACTTTGTACTTATATTGTAATCAACTGCATTAACAAAGCATGCTAAATAATTGTATAAAGAAAGAAAGTTGCTAACATCGTGAACCATATTTTTAATTGACAACTGAGAATATACGTTTCTTGAATGATCCAGGATATATATTTTTCAAAGAAGTTAATTTCATGGCCTAGGAGTGTAGAATGTACATGTTCACCAGCTTCACCCGTATTTCGTTGCGAAAGTTAGGGGTTTCTGATTTATGTGAAAACTAATTAGCTTTGATGTCATTAAATGAGTATGCAAACAAAGAGCTGTCACAAAATTTGCTCTAGTATTCCAACCGATGATTGTTTCACTGCAGAAGGGTACTCATAGGCTGTGCAACACTTCCAGAGCTTGGAGATCTGTCAGCGAGAGCTTAGAGACGTCAGACGTTCCACCGATGTTTCACATCCTTTTACTGAATATCAAAGGATTTTTATCTGTTATTTGGAATAGCCGGGGCTGTAAAAAATTACCATTACAAGGGGCAAAGCGGCGGATCTACCATAAAAGTACGAGGGAAATTCAAAAATCCTTTGTCCTATTACTTTCTCTACTACGTAGAGTAAGTAGAGGAAGTATTGTATTCCATCCAAAAATTTGATACCAAGATTTCACCGGAAATATATGTTTTGACACCCCCTGAATCCAAAAAAAGTATTTTTGGAAACATGTCCGTGTGTTTATCTGAGTGTGTGCCTGTGTGTCTGTGAACAGCATAACTCAGAAATGGGCAATTGAATAAACACCAAACTTGGTATTTAGGTTCAGTATCTTCCAGAGATGCAACACGAACGTTTTAAAGAAAACCCCCCACCCCATATTACCCTTTCCATGGAATATTTTTCAAAAATTTTAATTTTCTCAAAAATGGCACCAACGATTTTCATTAAAATATCATATATTTAAGATACCTTCATGACAAATGAAATTTATATCTCGAATTTTCTGGGAATGTCTCCAAAAGTATTCTTCATTGTGAACGACGTGTGCATAACTGGTAAATCATAAAAGATAGACAAAATTTGACTACACAAAAATGTAGATCGCGTTAAAATACACAATTTATGTCGCATACATTTTTTTTGGTTGAGTGAACCATTTTCAAGATATTTCTTGTTAATCCCTTATTCTTTTCCTCAAATGAGAATTCGTTATTCAGTTTTTTGTCCTGGTAATGCAAACAGAATGGAATACTCCACATAGCAACCAGCTCTTAAAATATTTTACTATCGCTTAAAACCTACCAATTCCCCTTCCATCTACAAGAAAATTAGCAATAAGATTAACATCTCGATATCTCGATTAACATGAAGCATATGGAGAATAAGCGTTTGAAAGATAGTTCGTACAAGATGACAGAAATCCAACTGAGTGTAACACATCAGATTTTTTTTTCTAGTAACATAAGATACATAAAGCCAACTAAGCATGTAGATATTATTCCTTGTACCTTTCACTATTTTTCCACATAGTCCCTGTGCTTTTGAGAGATTTGTCCCATCACAGCACTAAATTTTGCGATGTCGCTGCGGTAGAAGTCGGTCGTCTGACTAGAAACCACCGTCGCACTGTTGTCTTGACTTCGTCGTCCTGTCAGAAACTTCTTCAGCGGACTGAAAAAATGGAAATCACTAGGGGCAAGATACGGGCTCTATGGTGGATGCTCTAGAAACTCCCAGTGAAAGTTCCTTAGGTTACCGACGGTCTTGTTTGCCGTGGTCTCACATTGTCGTGCAGGATGATCACGTTGTCAAAATCCAGAATCCCGCGGCGCTTCTTTCTGATCGCAGCCCACAGAAGTGACAGTGTGGAACAATATCTGTCGGCATTGATGGTGCCACCTCGCGGCATGAAATCCAGCACTAGCGGTCCACTGCAATTCCAGAATGCCGTAAACATCACTTTGTCAACACATGGCGCAGTACGGAATTTCTTTTTCACAGGAGACTGCGGATGTTCCCATACCATACTCTGTTGTTTCAATTCCGGCGTGTAATGCAGTACTCACGTTTCATCGCCAATAACAATGCGATCCAGGAAATTGTCATCCTCCTCGATATATCGTTGCAGATAATTCAAAGAAGCAATCATTCGCTTACCTTTCATCACGTCAATCCAACTGCTTAGGAACCCATTGATATGAAACCTTCCTGTACCCTAAGCACTCGTGAATGATGTCGAAAGCACTCCCAAAAGAAATTTCGAGCTCCTGAGCAATGTCTTTGATGCGCACGCGCCGCTCTGCTTTCACCATCGCATCCACGCCGGCAATATTGTCATCAGTCACCGATACATGCGATCTCCTCCCCGCACGCTCATTGTCATGCAGATTTGCATTTGTCATGCCATTTTCGAAACCGGAACACCACCATCTCACACTTCTCAAAGCAAGACACCTTTCCCCATATGAAGCTGCATTTCCCTGTAAATCTCGATGGGCATTCGTCCCTTACTCAATAGAAAACGGATCACACTTCGTTGCTCGTAAGCCGTGGAGGTGTTAAGCACACCTGCCATTTTGAATGCACTGACAGCAGCGCTGCCGCCGGCAGCAGCTGGAAACTCCATGAGCACCGCCCAATGAAACTTCTAATACTTCAAATGTATATGTTGGTTTTTGTTTTACATTTGACCAAAAAAGTAGGCGCAAAGACTTTTTGATTTGCCCTCGTATTATGGGTCACTGTACAATAATTTCATTAAGGATGGGGGAAAAGTAACTGAAATTAATTAAATCTTATTCAAGATTAAAAATATAACCGTGAAAGCTACCTAATATACAACAAATAAACAATTCCTTTCTATGAAAACTAGGACAACGAATTATCAATAACTTCGATGCTGTTTTACTGTATAATCACTGACCAATAAAAATTTAAGGATATCTAAATTGAATCCTATAACATTTGACTTACATATATTAGTTCCATTTATACCCCGCCTTTAACTACATTGGTCTTATCCGCGGCCTTTCCTTTGAAACTTATTGCCTATTTGCAATGGTGTTAACTCGTATTCTCTGGTCGTCGGGTTTCTTACACACCTTCACACTCTCATTCAAACTTCAGACACTGGGGAAGATAAGTAATCATCTTGGCTAAAGAAAATTTCACACCTCTGCAGCAGAAATTGAACCCGGGAGTCCTCGCACAGCAGGCAGGTACTCTACCGACTGAGCTACGGGGCCAGCCCAACTTATAAATTTGAACTAGATTGGATTAAAACTTTAAAAAATCTTGTGCTGCATTCACAGACTTTCTCTACGCACTATCTCTCATTAGCTGTATTTTACGAAAGCTCATTTTAATCGAGATAAACCTTTCCGGAAACAGCTGCATTGTCATTTCGTTGCAGATACAAAGAGAACAGCGATAGTCAAATGTTTAAGAACTGGACGCTGTATGCTGGCCTTAAAATTCCATACTGTTTCCATGCAATCGAAAGAAACAACTGAATGTTTACAGGGCTTTAAAAGAATGACAAATAAATGAAAAATTCAAACCTTATACAACGGATATCTCGGAAATGTCTGATGCCATAAAAATTTGTTTCAAATAAAATGTGTTTTTAAAAGAATTTACATTCTTTGTATAGCATATATTTGTCTATCGCTTAACGTTTACTAGATACACAGGATTATAGAAATTTCTTCCGATGAAGAGGACTTCACAAGCTGTTCCTAAAAATTCAGCATATACATTTATTTGTCGAATAATTATGTTTAATATATGGTATTCTAATGAAATTCGTTACAGCTGTTATAAAACAAAATTTAGACAAATTTTTTATGTAAGGCTAGTTGAGAGTAGGGGGATTTTTTTTAATATCTTGAAGTATTTTTAACACTTAAATGATATAAGTCTAATTATATATCTAATTTAAAAAATAGCTGCCCGCCTTAAAGCAATATGTGTATAATAAAATATATAAAGTGTATACTACAGTCATTGTATTATGTTTATTTTACTATGTACATGTATAAAAATGTTATGTGAATATACTACTTAGTTTAACAATGTAGGAGCTGTGAGAAGAGAAGCAAGCTGCCTTCCGTAGCAAACAGAATTGCAAAGTATAAGCAGAAAAGTTGCTAATAATAAGGTAACCTTGAGACAGTAATAAATTAGAAAGTTTAAAAGGCTACTAATAATTCTTGGAACAATAATAATCTACTATTTAAAACAGTTTATAAATAGCCAATCAAAAACTAGCAGAGCTAAAAGTTAAATAAAAGTATTCTATTGGAGTAGGCTTAGCCAATCGGAGACTTGAAATAGAGAAAATGTACAAATTCAGGTGATAAGACGCTACAAGTAAGCGTAACCAAGCAGTTCGGTTTGGTACGGATTCAGTGTGAGACATGAAAACTCATTGTGGTGAGAATAATATAAATTTTACCTGTTAAAAGTGCAATTAACAGTAATCTCACGGTTCTATAATAGGATACATCAGTGAAGTGTTATTAAATCGTGAGAAGGATTAATAAAGAAAGTGGAGTACAATTATAATTTGTGTAAGTCTTGTTCTTTAGCCGTACCAGCCCTGTTAAGAGATACGTGCTCTGCAAATTACTACTGACGCAGCTGAGGCATACATATGTAATATGTAAATAAATATTAAAGTAGTTATTACACAAAGTAAACGTGGGGCGAAGATCACCAGAAAAGCGAACGTGGGGCGAAGGCCACCAGAAAGTTTGTACCGTACGTGGGGTGAACGCTGCTAGAAACAATCTCCCGCAAATTGGCATCCATTACCTGCGTGGTATAAAACAGCTTCAAATTTTTGCCTAAACGTGATGCAACCACAACAAGTAAACCCCTTCAAGTTTGGCTGTCTAACAGTGGGGCAATAATATAAGCTCCTTCAATCTTCGCGTCGCATCTTTGGAAGATACTGAACTTAAACACGAAGTATGGTATCTTGTGAGTTATGCTGTTCACACACACACACACACACACACACACACAGACCTTTTACTAAAAATGGTTTGTTTTTTTTTTGGTTCAGGGGGCCTCAAAATATATATTTCTGGTGAAATCTCGATGTCAATTTTTTTTGGGTAGAAATTATACTTCCCCTGCTTGTCGCGGTAATCTATTCGTGTTATCTTATTTGCTGGGCGCCTGTTATTGTTTTATTATATTTAAATTTGGGTTGTTTGTCCTCCGGCTAGCTATTATTATTAAGCAAGTATCTCTGAGCAGGACGTGTAAACCGAAAGGACTTGTTACTAAAAGATAGCACTGATAAAAGAATTTGTTTTGACAATTTTATTGCCGTCACACTTAATTAATATTTCACATATTTAATCTTTATACACGCCTGGCTGAAACTGTTGTATTAACGAATGTAATTACTGTCGTATTGGTTGCCGCGTACTTCACATTTTATAACTAACTTTACGACGCGAGAGATTCTACCAAACTGTATGACATGCACTTAACGAGAGATTCTTCAAGACTGCGCGACGTGTACCTCGTGAAGGACTCTTCAAGACTGCGTGAAACATGCTTATGCCTCGAGAATACATACTCCTTCTCCCCGAAATGCTTAAACATTAAATAGAGCTGCTATTGGTTACCAAATCGCGCCAACATTAGCGACTGTTTTATCAGCCAATCACAATGGCTAACAATATGCTCTAGGGAAGATATTCCCTCCATTTCTAAAGAAAGGCACGCTACCCTGACGTCATTTGTTGTCTCTTTTTAGTGATAAACAACTCAAACCCTCAGTTCATTGTTACCCACCTTATTGTCAGTTTGTGAGGCCATGTAAATTTATTTCCTAACAATGCTTAAGGTTAACAAACATCTAAAATCATTGTTATACAATAATGTTAATTTACACTATAATCACTCTGACATTTACAGTGTTGTGACATAAAATACTGCCTCATGTTTAGTGTACGTAGTAGAGAAAGTAAGAATTAGAACTACATATTTTGCCTTAAGAAACAACTCTCTGGATCTACGCAGGAACAACCTGAAGGCATAAGATGGAAAACCTGACTTTAACAAGCCGTAAGTTGTGGCAGGCCTGCCAACACCCCCGCTGATGCTAATGACGAAGTTTAATTTCACGCGTCGGTATTCATAGTATATGGTTCCCGAACTCTGGAAGATTGCCGGAGTAGTATTGCTACTAATTTCGACTCCCCAGGGACTCCTTAGCTACGTGAGTGAAGCGAGAAAAAGGCTGTAAATACATAATGAAGCTAAAGTTCCATTCTCTTCAACAAGAAGAGCCTCAGGTAGGGCTATAAAGTTTTCATTTCCCGCTATTGGAAATGCTGAATAATGAAAAAGGCAAGGCACGATTATAAATGGGGTTCAGAAGAGAGTGGGGGGGATTATCCCTTCTATGGCCTGCGGATTTGATTCCTCTTTGGGTCAAGGAGTGGTATCATTTCAGCTCCAGAAATTGAATATTCCTCGCATCTCGGCTTGTAATCTAAAATGTCATGTTCTTTCCCCTTCGAGAGCAGAATGGATCTAACTTTAGCTCTGTCGGTCACATGCGCTCTAAAATGTGACACTGTAAGGAAGCGGATATTGAAGAAATTCTAAGTTGCAAGATCGAATCCACTAGTGCTATAAACATAATTTTTCTGATTATTATCTGACAAGCAAAAGAAAAATGCATTCCAACCAAAAAAAATCTGATGTGCTACGCTCACATGAATTTTTTTCTACTCTTGTACAAACTATTTTTACAAACGCTTATTCTCCATATGCTTCAAGTTAATCAAAACATCGAGATGTTAATCTTATTGCTAATTTTCTTGTAGATGCGAGGGGAATTGGTAGGCTTTAAGCGATAGTCAAATATTTTAAGAGCTGGTTGCTATGTGGCACATTCCATTCTCTTTGTGTGTCCAAGACATAAAAAAGTGAATAACGAATTTGAGAAAAAGTATAAGTATTGGAAAATTTAAGGGAATAACAAGCAATATCTCGAAAATGGTTCACTGAACAAAAAAAAATGCATATGACATAATTATGCATTTTAACGAGATCTAAATTTTTTGTGTAGTCAAATTTTGTATATCTCTTATGGTTTACCAGTTATGCAAAAGTCGTTCACAATGAAGAATACTTTTGGAGACATTCCCAGAAAATTTGAGATATACATTTCATTTGTCATAAAAATATCTTAAACATATAACATTTTAATCAAAATCGTTAGATCCATTTTTGAGAAAATTACAATTTTCGAAAAATGTTCCATGTAAAGGGTAGCCTGGGGTACGGGGATTTTCTTGGAAACCTTCGTGTCGCATCTCTGGAAGATACTGAACATAAATACCAAGTTTGGTGTTTATCCGACTGTTCGTGTCTGAGTTATGCTGTTCACAGACACACACACACACACACACACACACACACGGACATGTTTCCAAAAATGCTTTTTTGGATTCAGGGGGTCTCAAAACATGTACTTCCGGTGAAATTTCGGTATCGAATTTTTGGGTGGAATACAATACTTCTCGTACTTACTATACGTAGTAGAGAAAGTAACAAATAATGAATTCCCATTTGAGAAAATTGGAATAGTATTGGAAAATTCAAACAAATTATAACAAATGTTCCGGAAATAAGTCACTAGACAAAAAAATGTATCGGACATAAATGATGTGTTGTAACAATATCTACATTTTTGTGTAATAAAATTTTTGTCTATCTCTTATGGTTTACCTGTTATCCAAAAATCATTCAGAATGAAGAGAACATTGGGGGACATTCCCAGAAAAGTGAAGATATAAATTTCATTTGCTATAGAAGTATCTTAAACACATAATTATTTTTATTCTATTTTATTTTACGTCGCTTTAACTCCTTGGTCATATCGCGACGATTCAGTTGGTGGATAACTCTTAGAACGATATGTGATGGACAGTTAGCCTTCTCGGTCTCATCCCTGCAACCACTGCTCCGTCACGTCACAGAGACCCTAGCGCATAGCTACCGAATCTTCTGCTATTTTCGTGCCGTGCAGACGGCATTTGCGTGCCGTCCAGTCTAACCGCCGCCCTCGCACAGAAACGCGGACAGGTAGCCTGTAACCATCCGCTTCATGCCGTGCAAATGGCATTAGAGTGCCGTACAGGCCAACCGTCGCCCCCACACAGAAAGGCGGCTAGCCTTCTAGGTCTCATCCCTGGAAATGCCATCTTGCTTCGTCACGTGCCCACAGAGACCCTCAGCGCATGGCAACAGATCTTCTGCTTCGTGCCGTGCAGTATAACTGCTTACATTGTCTGTAGATAGATGGCATAGCATTCACTTTTGCCATTTATTTTTCATTTTACATTTTTACTTTCTCTACTACGTATTGTAAGTAGGGGAAGTATTGTATTCCACCCAAAATTTTGATACCGAGATTTCACCGGAAATACATTTTTGAGACCCCCTGAATCCACAAAAAACTATTTTTGGAAACATGTCCGTGTGTGTGTGTGTGTGTGTCTGTGAACAGCATAACTCAGAAACGAACAGTCGGATAAACACCAAACTTGGTATTTAGGTTCAAAATCTTCCAGAGATGCGACACGAAGGTTTTAGAGAATCCCCCTACCCCAGATTACCCTTTACATGGAACATTTTTCGAAAAGTTTAATTTTCTCAAAAATGGCTCTAACGATTTTGATTAAAATATTATAGATTTAGGATATTTTCATGACAAATAAAATGTATATCTTGAATTTTCTGAGAATGTCTCCAAAAGTATTCTTCATTGTGAACGACTTTTACATAATTGGTAAACCATAAGAGATGGGCAAAATTTTACTAAACAAAAAATGTAGATCGCGTTAAAATACACAATTTATGTCATATGCATTTGTTTTGTTGAGTGAACCATTATCGACATATTGCGTGTTATTCCCTTACATTTTTCAATACTTATTTTCTCAAATGGGAATTCGTTATTCATTTTTTTGTCTTGGATATGCAAAGAGAATTAATCTGTGGCAAAGAGAATGGTGCTGCACATAGCAACCAGCTATTAAGAGATATGTCTATGCTTAAAGGCTGCTGTATTTCTATATTGCCCTTGCAAATACAAAACAAGGGAACATAGTACGCCTTAAGCGATAGTCAAATATTTTAGAACTGGTCGCTATGTGTAAAATGTAATTCTATTTGCATGTCAAAAGATCGTTTCTGCAAATGTTTATCTCGATTAATATGAAATGGATGGAGAATAAGAGTTTGAAAAAATAGTTTGTACAAGAGTAGAGAAAGTCATGTGAGTGTAACGCATCAGATGTTTTTTGTGCAATACGTTTTCGTCTATAGTAGCGTTTACAAGTTATACAAGATTATTCAAAATTCCCTTTGAATGTGGACTTCATAGGCCATTCCCAAAATGCATGATATACATTTTATTATTCGTGTAAATACGTATTTTAATAAAAATAGTTAGACCAACTTTTTAGAAAATTAAAGACGTCACAAATGTTTCATGAAAAGGGTGGTTTGGGGTGATAAACTTGTTGAAAATCTGAATACCAAGTTTGGTATTTATCCAAGTTTGGTATTTATCCGACTTTTCTTTTTTGAGTTATGCTGTTCAAAGGCTCACCACCCGGTGATGTTTCCAAAAGTATTTTTTTTTTGATTCAGGGTCATAAAATATGTATTTCCGGTCAAATATCGGTATTGAATTTTTGGGTGAAATACAATACTTCCGCTACTTACTATATGGTATGAAAAATATAAATTACACATCTATTCTGCATTTTAAAACGATTTATATATTTCGTGTAATAGATATTTGTCTCTCTCATGTTGTTTTTACTATGTATACAGAATTATAAAACATTCTTTAAGGATTTCACAAGCTGTTCAAGAAGATTCAGAATATATAGTTTATTAGTCATAGGAATAATTAAACATATCAAATTTTGATCAAAATTCATATTTTTTAAAATAAACAGTGGGGAAACTGCTTTGTGCAAAGGTGATTTTAGGTTAAATAAGATTGGTTGTTATTCGAGTTTCCGTTTTGATTTACGCTTTTCAACCACAGCGCGCGAAATCTATTCTAGAAGCTGACACTTTGGATTCGAAGATGTTCAAAGTCTGTATTTAAGTGAAAGTTTGAAATGGAATATTTGGACGGAATGCAGTATTTCCTCTGCTTGCTAAATATAAGGATTGTGGAAGGAAACAAGATTTTCTAACCGAGCGGGATGGCTCAGGCGGTAAAGTCCCGGGTTCAAATCCGAGAGGTCGATCAATTTGTATGAGGTTTTTTGTGGTTTTCCTCAGTCGTCAAGGTAAATACCGGATTGGATATTTATTACCACGATCCAAAGTTCCATCTTAAGTCTAAAAACAATAGTAAACTTATGTAAGCAGTTAGACTGGACGGCATCCTAACGCCATCTGCACGGCATGAAGCAGGGATAACAGGGATGAGACCTAGAAGGCTAACTGTCCATCACATATAGTTCTAAGAGATATCCACCAACCCGTCGTGATATAACCAAGCAGTAAAAGCGACGTAAAACACAATAGAGTAACAAAAAAATGATTTTCTATGCATAATTTTTGCGATACTAATGAAGATATAATGACGAGTAGAGAAAGTCACGTGATCGTTAATAATACAGAAACAAAGATGTATTTTTTAAATAAAAAAATCCCAAATACTGCATAATAGTGGACGAAATTGTTACATTTCGATTAGACAAGGAAATGTTTGTGCTCCAATATTTTTTGCACGAATGTGTACACATGCGAGTAGGGATTTTCAATGTTCTCTTGGAAAAAGAGACAAGAAATAGTCTGAGAATAAAGGGTAGAGTAAGAATGGAGCTGGTTGATGAGAGGACCGGTTGATAAAGACGTATGCAACAGGTCTGATGGTGCTGTCGCACTAGGGGGTCACATTAGTTTCTCTCCCCTCATTCTTTTCCTTTTCCTTTTGTCTAGGCACACAATGAATGAAACGAGCGTGGACCGCGTCGATTGTTGCTGGAATCGATTTACCGCATGAGGCTTAGGCACGGAATCCTGTCCTGTATCCTGAATGTAATTGTTCCTCGCTAGCGTACACAGTAAATCTGAATAGAGATGTTGTGCTACTTAGTCCTGTAATACCAGGGCTTCGACCCAAATTCGTTTAGAAAAAGTGCCTTTGTTTGCGCTCCTGACGCAGTGCTACAGATTGATTCAGCGCAAAATTCGTGTACACAATGGCTCTACAATTAAAGGCCCGGTAGTACCTTGTAGGGTTTCCTGTTAAACTCGGTAGATCCCTAAACTGATGCCTACATGTTTTCATCTCAAGCTCCTTTTAAGAGTAGGTTAGAAATCATATTTTGCCACAAACATTTTTGTTTTCGTAGTATTATGAATTGAAAATTTTCCTATAATTTAGTATAGTTTTAACACTATATGCATACAGCTTTTTTACTTTCTCTACTACGTATATTAAGTAGGGGAAGTATTGTATTCCACCCAAAAATTCCATACCGAGATGTCACCGGAAATATATGTTTTGAGAGCCCCTGAATCCAAAAAAAGCATTTTTGGAAACATGTCCGTGTGTGTGTGTGTGTGTGTGTGTCTGTGAACAGCATAACTCAGAAACGAACATTCGGATAAACACCAAACCTGATATTTTGATTCAGTATCTTCCAGAGAAGAAAATCCCCACCCCAGACTATCCTTTACATGGAAAAGTTTTCGAAAATTATAATTTTCTCAAAAACGGCTCTAACGATTTTGATTAAAATATCATATGTTTAAGATATTGTCATGAGAAATGAAATTTATATCTCGAATTTTCTGGGAATGTCTCCAAAAGTATCCTTCATTGAGAACGACTTTTGCATAACTGGTAAACCATAAGAGATAGACAACATTTTACTGCACAAAAAATATAGATCGCGTTAAAATACACAATTTATGTCATATTTAGTTTTGTTGTTGAGTGAACCATTTTCGAGATATTGCTTGTTATTCCCTTAAATGTTTCAATACTTTTTACTTTCTCTACTACGTACAGTAAGTAGGGGAAGTATTGCATTCCACCCAAAAATTCGATACCGAGATTTCACCGCAAATACATGTTTTGAGACTCACTGAATCCAAAAAAAGCATTTTTGGAAACATGTCCGTGTGTGTGTCTGTGTGTCTGTGTGTCTGTGTGTCTGTGTGTCTGTCTGTGTGTCTGTGAACAGCATAACTCAGAAACGAACAGTCGTATAAACACCAAACTTGGTATTTAGGTTCAGTATCTTCCAGAAATGCGACACGAAGGTTTTCAAGAAAATCCCCCCACACCAGACTACCCTTTGCATGGAACATTTTTCGAAAATTTTAATTTTCTCAAAAATGGCTCTAAGGATTTTGATTAAAATATTGTATGTTTAAGATACTTTTATGACAAATAAAATGTATATCTTGAATTTTCTGGGAATGTCTCCAAAAGTATTCTTCATTGTGAACGACTTTTGCATAACTGGTAAACCATAAGAGATAGACAAAATTTTACTACACAATAAATGTAGATCGCGTTAAAATACACAACTTATGTCATATACATTTCTTTTGTTGAGTGAACCGTTTTGAGATATTGCTTGTTATTTGCTTAAATTTTCCAATACTTATACTTTTTCTCAAATTCGTTATTCATTTTTTTTATGTCCTGGACATGCAAAGAGAATGGAATGCGCCACATAGCAACCAGCGCTAAAATATTTGACTATGGCTTAAAAGCTACCCTATTTCCCTTGCATCTACAAGAAAATTAGCAATAAGATTGACATCTCGATATCTCGATTAACATGAAGCATATGGAGAATAGGCGTTTGTAAAATTAGATTGTAGAAGAGTAGAGAAAGTCATGTGAGTGCAACACATCAGATTTTTTTCTTGGATATGCAAAGAGTATTAATCTGTGGGAAAGTGCATGGTGCTGCACCTAGCAACCAGCTATTAAGAGATATGTGTGTGCTTAAAGGCTACTGTATTTCGATACTGCCCTTGTAAATATATATTCCCCTTGCATCTACAAGAAAATTAGCAATAAGAGTCTGCAAATGTTTATCTCGATTAACATGAAGTAGATGGAGAATAAGCGTTTGTAAAAATAGTTTGTACAAGAGTAGAGAAAGTCATGTGAATGTAACACATCAGATTCTTTTAATAGAGTTTTTATAAATTTGTGTTGTATTCACATAGTCTTCTCTATCCACTGTCATTTACTCTTATTAAGGGGAGACTATCTTATCCCACCAATATTAAATTTACCAACTTCATGGCGCATTATCACAAATTATTAAACACATGAGACAAAATTTTAAACTATGTAGATGCGTGCCTTCTTATTTCATGAATCTACGTTTGTACAATAATGTGGATATTAAGGAAAACATGATTTGCCTTAATTACATAATTCTTAATTAAAATTTAACAATCATTTAGTCCTTGGAAACATAATCATTCAACTTATTAACAGCTAATATCATAAATGTGTCGTTATATGAACATTTCAGCTATTTCTGGAAACATGTCTGTGTGTCTGTGAACAGCATAACTCCGAAACGAACAGTCGGATAAACACCAAACTTGGTATTTAGGTTCAGTATCTTCCAGAGATGCGACACGAAGGTTTTCAAAAAATTCCCCAACCTCAGATTACCCTTTACATGGAACATTTTTCGAAAATTTTAATTTTCTCAAAAATAGCTCTAACGATTTTGATTAAAGTATCATATGTTTAAGATATTGTCATGACAAATGAAATGTATATATCGAATTTTCTGGGAATGTCTCCAAAAGTATTCTTCATTGTAAACGACTTTTGCATAACTGATAAACCAGAAGGGATAGACAAAATGTTACTACACAAAACATGTAGATCGATTTAAAGTACACAATTTATGTCATATACATTGTTTTTGTTGAGTGAACCATTTTCGAGATATTGCTTGTTATTCCTTTAAATTATCCAATACTTTTACTTTTTCTCAAATGGGAATTCGTTATTCATTTTTTTGTCCTGTACATGCAAAGAGAGGAATACTCCACATAGCAACCAGCTCTTAAAATATTTTACTATTGCTTAAACCTAGCAATTTCCCTTGCATCCACAAGAAAATTAGCAATAAGATTAGCATGAAGCATATGGAGAATAAGCGTTTGTAAAAATAGTTTGTGCAAGAGTAGAGAAAGTCGTGTGAGTGTAGCACATCAGATTTTTTAAATTTATTCTTAAACCCTATTTATTACAAAATGAATATATGATATGTATCACTTCTGTTAGGCTTCCTACTGAAATAGAACCTACCAATAAATCATCTGCAAAAAGTAATCCTAGAATTTCTCTATTATTTACTGTGGGTAAATATAAGTTATCCTTATTCAGCTCCTCCAAGATATCGTCAATAAATAAGTTATACAATATGTAGTAACTAAGAAGACATGTGAGCAAAGTGACAGAATTAGTTGTATTAGTTCAGTGCATATGGTGTAAGACACATTTGCACTTCAGTCACTGTATTGGGAGTAGTCACCTGCGTTACATGTTGACAGAGTAAGTAAATAAGTTTCTGTGCATTAAATGTTCTTTACTTTCACACTAATGACGGAACGGGAAGATAAACTTGTATCAAACACGATCAGTGCGCTTGCTTTCGGGGCATGGAGGGATTGGGGTACAGTATCAGTCTGTCGGTTGGTGAGAGGGTTTTTCAACATCACGTCTCATATACGCACAAAGCATTTCATCGACACATTCCAGTAAATTTATACTATCCTCCTGCTATTTTCAGCAGGTAAGTTTCCCCTACTTGCTATTTTACAGAGTGAGCCAAAAGACTTCGAACCACCTGCACGGTGTTTTTCCTGTCCGCGTCCTCGGCACTTTTTGCCGTCTGCCGCTATCATAGAAAGGCGCGGATGAATCCATACAACATTTTTAAAACTACTTTTGAATGCTTTACTTACCAACTTTACGAAAGGAAATGCCGAAACTGGCCACCGTCGTTGTCCATACATTTTTGCCATCTCTTTATGAAACTATGCATCACTCGCCGTAATTCACGTTGAGAAATTACCTGGCGGATATTTTGTTTTAATTCTTCCAAGGTTTGTGGGTTTGTTCTTGTACACTTTACATTATAAGTTACCCCGGAGGGTACCAGCTGCGTGGTGTTTTTCCACTGGGCGTGTGGAAATATGATAAAAACATGACAACGCACTGCTGCTATAAACAAAGTCACGCTGTTGTGGTTTTGCTGTGCAGTGTGAAGAGCAGTTTTGAGTTGACGGTGATGTGACGTTCAGTTATTACGAGTTATTTATTAGTTTGTCCTGTACTTAGTCACAAAGTACATTATGCTCAGTATATGTTTTCTACTGCACGGCGTGTATTTATTTGTATTCGTATGTGTTAACTTGGCCAGCTCTCCAAGTGAAAGTACGATTTGCAGAAATATTTCGAGGTGTAAAAGTTTCAGGACGTACAACAATCCAGGAACTTTACAGTAAATTTCAGGCCACAGGAAGTGTACAGGTTAAGAAATGAAGAAGACGGTTTTCGGTTCTTACCAAAGAACTATTAGACGACATCGGTCATCGTTTGAAAAATTTCCCCCCAAAATTCCATGATGGATAGTTTTCTAAAGAGGTGCATAAAGTATATAGACAACGACGGAGGCCAATTTCAGCATTTCCTTTCATAAGTTGGTAAGTAAAGCCTTTAAAAGTAGTATTAAAAATGTTGTATGGTTTTATCCGCGCCTTTGTATGATAGCGGAGACGGCAATGAGCGCCGAGGATGCGGGCAGGAAAAACACCGCGCAGGAGGTTCGGAGTCTTTTGGATCACCCGTAATACGTATAGTAAGTAGATAAACTATTGCATTCCACCCAAAAATTCGTTACCGAGATTTCACCAAAAATAGATGTTTTGAGGTACTCTGAAACCAAACAAACCAGTTTTACAAACAGGTCCGTGTATGTGTATGTATCTGTGGATTTGTGTCTATGTGTCTGTGAACAGCATAACTCAAAACGAAAAGTCGGATAAGTACCAATCTTGATATTTAGGTTCAGTATCTTTCAAAGATGCAACATGGAGATTTTCAAGAAAACTCCCCCACCCCAGACTACCCTTTAGGTGGAACATTTTTCGAAATTTTGATTTTCTCAAAAATTGCTCTAACGAATTGTGATTAAAATATCACATATTTAAGATATCTTCATGACAAACAAAACATATATCTTCAACATTCTGGAAAAGTCACGGAAAGTCCTCTTCTTTCTGAATGCCTTTTGCATAATTGGTAAACCGTAACAGATAGACAAATTTTTCCACACAAAAATGTAGATCTCCTTAAAACATATAATTTATGCCATATACACTTTTTTTGGAGTGAACGTTTTCCGAGATGTTCCTTGTTGTTTGTTAGAATTTTCCAATAACCATAATTCTGGCTTTCCCTTTAATGTAAATTAGTATACTATTTATACGTACTTTTCGGTTCATTCCTACCTGATCTTGTGTATTAGCCTTCAGCAAACGGTATATTGTTTGCAGGTTGCACTTCCTGCTGTAAGCCACAGTTATATAATGGCTAAGTATAGGGCATGAGGAACCAAGGGCGCACAGAGGTGTGTGGTGGGGAACTGCGGGGCATAAGACTCTGTTGTTGGTTAACCTAATAGTCAGAGAGCATCGAATAGGATGGTCGCTTTGATTTTCGTGGCATAAACAGCGCCAGCTATTGGTTTTAAATGTTTGACTCACTTCCGGTCTTCCATATACTGAACCTTATGTTTGCTGTCTGTTGCACGGCCTTCCTCCGTGGTGTAGTCGTTACCATGCTAGCTTCTAGTTCCGAGGTTACGGTATCAAACCCGGTGGAGTGCGATGGATTTTTTCGGGCGTAAAAATCCTTAGCATGGTTTCCTTCGGAAGGGAAGTAAAGCCGTAGATTTACGGCACGTAAAAGAACTTCAAACCTGATAAAGAGGCCTCTGAGCAAAGTCACAGGTTTTTCACGTCCAATATAGAACGGGACGCTACAGACCACAGCAGTTAAAGAGCGCCCATAAATATAAAAAAATCTGATGACTTTCTCTACTCTTGTACAAACTATTTTTACAAACTCTTATTCTCCATCTATTTCATATTAATCGAGATAAACATTTGCAGAAACGATCTTTTGACATGCAAAGAGAATTACATTCTACACATAGCGACCACCAAAAACATTTGACTATCTCTAAGGCCTACTGTGTTCCCCTTGTTTTGTATTTGCAAAGGCAATATAGAAATGCAGTAACCTTTAAGCATAGACATACCTCTTAATAGCTTGTTGCTATGTGCAGCACCATTCTCTTTGCCACAGATTAATACTCTTTGCATATCCAGGACAAAAAAAAGAATAACGAATTCCCATTTGAGAAAATAATTATCGAAATATTTAAGGGAATAACAAGCAATATCTCGAAAATAGTTCAATCAACAAAACAAATGTGTATGACATAAATTGTGTATTTTAACGCGATCTACATTTTTTGTGTAGTAAAATTGTGTGTATCTCTTATGGTTTACCAGTTATGCAAAAGTCGTTCACAATGAAGAATACTTTTGGAGACATTCCCAGAAAATTCAAGACATACATTTTATTTGTCATGAAAATATCTTAAACATATGATATTTTAATCAAAATCGTTGGAGCCCTTTTTGAGAAAATGAAAATTTTCGAAAAATGTACTATGTAAAGGGTAATCTGGGTTGGGGGATTTTCTTAAAAAAATTTGTGTCGCATTTCTGGAAGCTACTGAACCTAAATACCAAGTTTTGTGTTTATCCGACTGTTCGTTTCTGAGTTATGCTGTACACAGACATACACACACATGGACATGTTTCCAAAAATGCTTTTTGTGGATTCAGGGGATCTCAAAACATGTATTTCCGGTGAAATATCGGTATCGAATTTTTGGGTGGAATATAATACTTCCCCCACTTACCATACGTAGTATAGAAAGCAAAAATAATAAAACACTCAACCTGTACTTTGCACAGATTTTACTGCGTTTCAATTGGTGAATCAGAGTGGAATACAGGAGAAACAATGAATTCGGTTCAGTCCATTTAAGTATCACCTTTTTCAAAACTAAACTTTAAACGGAAGGGAAATTAAACTCTTGGTAGACATATACCAAGTCTCAAAAATCACTCGGCTGTTAAAACCAAAAGAAGTTGTTTTAACGGAAATTTTTATAACAGCTAGTATATGAAAATAAAACTGTTTGTGTGGATGTGTGGTTAAAATGCCCTATTTTCCTTTCCTTGAGTTGTATTTGGTGCTGAAAATGTACTGAAGAGCCATGGATAAAACATAATTTCTAGCCCCTACAAGACTTTCCCCAAAACTTTGCTTATTATAGCACAGTTACCGATAAACATATAATGTATGTTCTGATGACATTTTAAAGTGTCTAACTGTTAATAACCAATATTTATAAAGCAAAATTAACGGTGTAGTGTTCATTGCTACTTATACATTTGTGAACTACCAAAGCTCAGAGGCACTAGCCGCCCCTGGAGATAATGGATCATGAATTTAGCAGATTTAACATTAACGGGAGAGAGCTTTTAATATCCTCTTAAATAAACATAATTTATCTTCGGATTCCCTTTAAACACCTGAAAAGCCTTTCACAATTTCGTTGCAGTTAAATGTTTAACGAAACGTTGCAAATGGTAGCCACGCTGGGTACTGCAGTGTGTAACAGCTCAGTTACTGAATTTAACAGAAGGGGAGGAGCAGATAGGTGTTAGTTTAGGATATACGTCAACATTGCAGGTGCCCGGTCAATAGGTCAGTTACCCCATTCATCTCCCTTCCCCTAAGGGTTTCTTTGCTTTAGCTCACAACAAACAAATGTAGCAAGCACCACCGTTTATGTATCAGAACAATAAACGATAATTTAATAGCCTTCTGAACCTCACTGAACACAAATAAACGAAATACGGAAATGTTAATGAAACGCTCGTCCTTTTAGTAAGCAAACTCGTAAATATGATTGCATTTTTGTACAATAGGTCTGAAGTATACCTTAGAAAATACGACTACTAATTAATATCTACCAAGATGATAAAAATAGCGTAACGTTTTACATTCACATCGTTTCTCTACACGATATAGTTTATTTTATCCCTTCTACAGACTTTTGCGTTCTCTACTACGTATAGTAAGCAGGGGAAGTATTGCATTCCACCCAAAAATTCGATACCGAGATTTCACGGGAAATACATGTTTTGAGACCCCCTGAATCCAAAAAAAAGCATTTTTGGAAACATGTCCCTGTGTGTGTGTGTCTGTGAACAGCATAACTCAGAAACAAACAGTCGGATAAACACCAAACTTGTTATTTAGGTTCAGTATCTTCCAGAGATGCGACCCAAAGGTTTTCAAGAAAATTCCCGCATCCCAGATTACGCTTTACGTGGAACATTTTTCGAAAATTTTAATTTTCTCAAAAATGACTCTAAGAATTTTGATTAAAATATCATATGTTTAAGATAATTTCATGACAAATAAAATTTATATCTTCAATTTTCTGGGAATGTCTCCTAAAGTATTCTTCATTGTGAACGACTTTTGCGTAACTGGTAAACCATAAAAGACAGACAAATTTTACTGCGCAAAAAAGGTAGATATCGTTAAAATACACAATATATGTCATATACATTTTTTTATTGAGTGAACCATTTTCGAGATATTGCTTGCTATTCCCTTAAATTTTCCAATACTTAAACCTTTTCTCAATTGGGAATTCGTTATTCAGTTTCTTTTTATGTACTGGAAATGCAAAAATAATAGAATACTCCACATAGCAACCAGCTCTTAAAAGATTTGAGTTTCGCTCAAAGCCTACCACATTCCCCTTGCATCTACAAGAAAATTAGGAATAAGTTTAACATCTCGATTAACATGAACCATATGGAGAATAAGCGTTTGTAAAAATAGTTTGTACATGAGTAGAGAAAGTCATGCGAGTGTAACACATCAGATTTTTCTACTACTTATGTATAGTATATGTGCAGATTGTACAGAATGATCCGTTTGAGATATCCGAAAAATAAACCGTTGTATATATGAAGTTAATTCACACATCTCTGAGGAGTTTGCTGCAATATAAGCGGAAAGAATGGAAGTACGAGTGATGTTTCAGAATTCATCTATGTGTCATGGCAGCACTATCATGCATAGGTGACAAATGGTCACGCACAACATTCCGCTCAGTGTGTGGTATGGTATATGGCATATGTCATAAGAGACGTTTGGATTCGCACTTCTCCAAATAATGCAGTTATGCTCGTTGACTCGGCCACTCACATGAAATGTGACTTTGTCCATGAGCATCTAACCACTGATTCGTCCGCTTGCTGCTTCTAACATTATATAACAGTAAACTTGGGACAAGCTTCGTAATTACGCTGCATCAAAACTTTGCATTTACTGAATATGGTATGGAAACATCTTAACCCATTAATGTATAAGGTTAATTAGGAATTTTCTTTTAACTTTTGAAATGAATTTATACTTCTAATACATAAAAAAGAATTTTGTAATATACCTTGAAGTTTCATATTTTTCAGTTTTCAAAATATTCCCCGTCCGTTATAACGGACGCCATGCACCAATTTCGAATGACTTTTATATAAAGAGCAACTGTGATGGTAATAGTAAATGAAGTGATATGTTACTAAAGGCTTATTTATTAATGAAGTAAAATTAATTGCACAAGTATCAATTATCATAATGCATAGATGAAATTTTTTTCTGAAAATTACAAAAGGAGTATATACACAACTCTACATAATAGCTACATTTTCTTTGAAGCATTTACTGGATGAGATATTCTCTGAAGCATTTTGGATGAAGACCTAATTTACATTTGCTGCAAGTGAACTTAGCTTTCTTTTTAGACAATGCACATCTCCTGTCTGTTTCATTTAGTAGTGGCAATGGTTTATTCCATCAAAACGGACTTCTTTGATTGCGTGGGAACAGTTTTCCTTGATGAGATGCCTCTCCGTTCATTTTCAACCAGGTCACGGCTATGCAACGTCGAAATTTCAGGAGAGCTTCGTAGCAATCTGGGTATAACCTGCAGTGCAGCAGTCAAGCATTTACAATACTAACATCTAGGAAGTAAGAAAATATTGGCCACCACCATTTCTTCTGTCTCATACGTGACCGTTAGGCTGCCACATATTGGTCAAGTTGATCCACACCTCCCATCTCTTTGTCGTATGACAAAAAATCTTATGTGTTACACTCACATGACTTTCTCTACTCTTGTACAAACTATTTTTACAAACGCTTATTCTCCATCTACTTCATGTTAATCGAGATAAACATTTGCAGACTCTATCTTATTGCTAATTTTCTTGTAGATGTAAGGGGAAAATATATTTACAAGGGCAATATAGAAAAACAGTAGCCTTTAAGCACATACATATCTCTTAATACCTGGTTGCTAGGTGCAGCATATATTTACAAGGGCAATATAGAAAAACAGTAGACTTTAAGCACATACATATCTCTTAATACCTGGTTGCTAGGTGCAGCACCATTCCCTTTGCCACAGATTATAACTCTTTGCATAACTAAGACAAAAAATGAATAACGAATTCCGATTTTAGAAAATAAGTATTGAAAAATGTAAGCGAAAAACAATCAATATCTCGAAAATGGTTTACTGAACAAAAAAAATGTATATGACATAAATTGTGTATTTTAATGCAATCTACATTTTTTGTGTTGTAAAATTTTGTCTACCTCTTATGGTTTACCAGTATGCAAAAGTCGTTCACAACGAAGAAAACTTTTGGAGACATTCCCAGAAAATTCAAGATATACATTTTATTTGTCATGAAAATATCTTAAACATATGATGTTTTAATCAAAATCGTTAGCCATTTTTGAGAAAATTAAACTTTTCGAAAAATCTTCCATGTAAAGTGTAATCTGGGGTGGATGGATTTTCTTGAAAACCTTCGTGTCGCATCTCTGGAAGATACTGAACCTAAATACCAAGTTTGGTGTTTATCCGACTGTTGGTTTCTGAATTATACTGTTCACAGACAGACACACACACAGACACACACACGGACATGTTTCCAAAAATGCTTTTTTTGGATTCAGGGGATCTCAAAACATATACTTCCGGTGAAATCTCGGTATCGAATTTTTGGGTGGAATACAATACTTCCCCTACTTACTATACGTAGTAGAGAAAGTAAAAGTGAGGGTTGTGGTACGGAGACTTTGATTTTAACTTTCTCTACTACGTACAGTAAGTAGGGGAAGTATTGTATTCCAACCAAAAATTCGATACCGAGATTTCACCGGAAATACATGTTCTGAGACCCGCTGAATCCAAAAAGCATTTTTGGAAACATGTCTGTGTGTGTGTCTGTGTCTGTATGTCTGTGAACTGCATAACTCGGAAGTGAACATTCGAATAAACACCAAACTTAGTATTCAGGTTCAGTATCTTCCAGAGATGCAACACAAGATTTTTAAGAAAATCCCCCACCCCAGATTACCCTTTACGTGGAACATTTTTCGAAAATTTTAATTTTTTCAAAAATGGCTCTAACGATTTTGATTAAAATATCATATGGTTAAGCTATTTTCATGACAAATGAAATTTATATTTCGAATTTTCTGGGAATGTCTCCAAAAGTATTCTTCATTGTGAACGACTTTTGCATAACTGGTAAACCATAAGAGATAAGACAAAATTTTACTACACAGCAAATGTAGATCGCGTTGAGATACACAATTTATGTCATACATTTTTTTTTGTCCAGTGAACCATTTTTGAGATATTGCTTGTTATTCCCTTAAAATTTCCAATACCTATACTTTTTCTCAAATGGAAATTCGTTTTTCATTTTTTTTGTCCTGGCAATGCAAAGAGAATGGAATACTCCACATAGCAACCAGCTCTTAAAATATTTGACTATCGCTTAAAGCCTACCAATTCCCCTTGCATCTACAAGAAAATTAGCAATAAGATTAACACCTCGATTAACATGAAGCATATGGAGAAATAGCGTTTATAAAAATAGTTTATACAAGAGTAGAGAAAGTCATGTGAGTGTAACACATCATATTTTTTCTTACTTGACCACCTAATCACGGCGCCAATTTTCAAGTCTTCATAATCTGTAGCGGCAGTGACTACACTGTTGTCATTCCAACGAACTAGAAATACGTTACCGCTGGTTCTATAATCATATGATCCTGTTGTCTCCTTTTTCATAATTATTTTGTTTTTAGTGGATATTCTTGAAGTGTTCCTGTGCACATATTCCTCTAGAAGCTAGATGTTGCATTAGTTTGACAGACGTAAAATAAGTATGAAAAAATATTTCATGTCCATTTTCTGGCTGAACTCCAGCTACCTCATTAGAGACAAGACAACACTTCCACCAAGTCCATATTCTTTTGGTCTCTGATTTTCTTTACCGGCGTACACTTGAAATGTTACCAAGTAACCTGTATTGGAGCATAATGTCCAATTTTTTAATCCAAAACGTATTTGCCTTCCTCTGATATCCATTTCGCACAATGTTTCCCATAATATGGATTCATGCTTTCATCTATGGAGATGTTCTCTTCTAGTCCACCATGTTTCTTATAGGCAGCTTCCAACAAAGCTGGTAATGGCCTGAGTTTGAAAAGCGGTCAGTTACATCGTAGTGAGTGTCGTCATTTAGATGTAAGTGCCACAGTATTAATTCAAAACTCTTACACCTAATATTTTCTAACAACAATGTAGGTGAATCTTTTTCTTTAGACCAGTACATCCGTTTGTTTGGATATTTAGGGATATTTAGCGTATCCCGACATCAGAATACCCCCAATAACAGCAAGAAGTTCCATTTGATTCATTGCAAGCATGGAATTTTTCTGTGATGCGTATAAATTTGTCTGCATGATAAGTAGATCAATGACTTGAACATTAAAAAACAATAAAAGGGATCTAATGGTGTTTCACATGCCCTTGCTTCAACAAATGGGGTATATCTGTGCAGTTGGTCTGCATGCCACCAACAGATTTGTTTTTTGTCCACTTAGGGCTTGCTTCTTCCATGCTACAACTACTACACTATATTCACTCTTAGGTTGATCCGCGGAAAAACAAACCCACGTGGTTAGTGCACCGTGTTGCAACACGGTAGCAATGCGCCCAGGAAAGTAGTCCCATGCTAATCTCTGAATTTCAGAATGAATCTATCCTTAAATAGTATAATATTCCATACAAATACCTATGGTTTTATTTAAAGCTGATTTATACCGTAAAGCAGAGCTACAAGTCCCATGATGCAATTTGTATAAATCACCTGACATCCGGGTAACACAGAATATTGTTTACAGCCAGAAATGAGCAATTGTGTTTAGTACCATGGAGGACGTGAATTCGCTCTTGTGTTTTCGTCGAATTACGTAAATCATTAGCAGCGCAAACCATTGACTAGTGGTGAAAGAACAGTAGTGTTGAATGTTTATTATAAGTTATGTGAGAAATATCCAAGACTATCCCCGAAAGAAATGGTGAAATTAACTTCTGAGTATACCGGTGTGTCGAGTACAAGTATAAACAGTGTTTGTGCAGAAAAATCTGAAACGAGAAAAGTGGTTACACCCGGAAAAAAAAGAAAAAGAAAGCATATGAAATACGCGATGCAAGAATGTAGTGATCTTGAGAAGAATGTAATTCACGTAACAGTGCAAAATTTCTTTTTTTTAAACTGAGCCGCCAACAGTTAATAAAGTGCCGCTTCCAGAGAGCGAATAAATTAAGTTATCGCATACCTGTTACTTTATTTTTAGCTCATTTATTTTATAATTAACTATTATTATATGTGCAAACGTTTGTTTTGTTACACCTATCATTCTTATCATCTTTAACCCTAAACACAATATGCTAGTCACCGCACATGGTCTGAAAGTGTGACAGTATTTCTAGTGCGAATGGCGGAAGGATACATTATAACGGTGCACTGGTCAACTGGGGTCTGTTTTGACGCGGATCAACCTAAGAGTGAATACAGTTTAGTAGCAGTAGTAGCAGCAGCAGCAGCGGCGGTGGCGTTGGCGGCGGCGGTGGTGGTACAGGATCCGTTGTCTAAGGCAGTAGCCTCAGAAACATTCGGTAAAAGGTATATACCTTCATTGCCATACAACGGCTTGCGTCAAGTTCGCTTTACAGGTTTTTTCGATTCCTCTACTACGTTTTCTGATTGGTTTTTCACAGAGAAATCGATTATCTTTTCAGCGTCCATAGATGTTGAATGTACTTCACAAGTCGCCCGAAGTATATTCCCACCCAGATAGTTCAGATTGGCAGCATGTTCGTCATCAGATTTGTCACTGTCTGCATCTGTTTCTAGCCCATCTTCAGCAGGAGAGAGAGTTCTGGTACAAAGTCGTCAAAAATTTCCAGCATCTGGCTTACCGACAGACTGAAAATGAGTGCGAGAAATCATTTCAGTTCCTATACACGCATAAAACCATGAAGAAAACTAACAGATTTGAAAATGAAATACAAAGAGTAAAAACCATAATAAAATAACAACTAGAACTTGGTAGAAACAAAAGATTTAGGTACAAAATAAAAGTATATTATGGTCGAGTATATACAGTGAAAATAAATAAATAAATAAATTGTACACTAAAAAACCCATCAACAAGAAACTGGATTCGAACCACCAGCAAAGCTATAAATAGGATTATGAGCTATAAACTTACCGCCTGAGCCAACATGCAATATTGTTGTTAAAGCGCAATTTTACGCCTTATACGCGACTGGCAGCGAGCGCTTTACCCGCATAGCGTCAGATTAAACGGACGTATGCCTTTAAGAGTTCCTGCCGTAACACTAGTATCATTTCGGTGGCTGTGTTGTACCTCACGTGCATATTGATGTTAGAAATATGGGCACTACCTTAGAATTCTAATTTTCTCAGTAATTAAAAGACTTATAAATGATTAGCCTACCTCTTGTGGTAACCCTGTCTCCATGCCATCTTGTGAACATGTGTGTCTAAATCATAGTTTCTGAGCCAAATCCGCGGGAAACACTTTAAGTCAAGTTAGCTACTTTCTTCGTAAAGTTAATGGCATTAAGATGGAATACATAATTTTATTTAAACAACTCCGTTTTAACGGACGCTATGCACCATTGAGTTATGTCTACCATTCCTCCGATAGACGTCTGAAAGCTTGCTGGATCCGTGTTACATTAAAAACTTCGCAATCCATTTGACACACTTAGTGCGCTGTTGTGGCATAATCACCATTTTGTTTCCTTTGCACGATAGAGCTGCCATGCCACAAGGGTAAAGTTTGAAACATCACTCATTGTTAACTTCCATCCATTCCGCTCATAATGCAGCAAATTACTCAGAGATGTGTGCATTAACCTCTTATATATAACGTTTTACTTTTTTCACATCTAAAACTGATCACCCTGTGTATTTGCAGTAGAGCAATTAATACAAAACAGAATTAAATTTACCGACTTTTATATTATTTTTAGACTACGAAAAAGCTTTTGATAAGGTTCTCTGAAACAAACTATGGACTATAATGCGAGAAAAGGATATCCAAGTCATGTGATAAATATGCTTGAGAGTCCATATAAATACATTAATTAAAATTGACAACAACACTAAAATTGGAAATGAAGCAGTAGAAATAAACTAAGGGGCCAAAAGGGATACCCTTTGCCGCCAGCATTATTTATTATAGGTAAAGCACTTAGAGTGAAAAAACTGTTCTACTGGGGTATTTGAATAAATAAATATAAGCTGAAAACAAGTTTATTTGCTGACGATCAGGTTATTTTTTAGCAAGATGGATTGCAGATAAGAAGATAATAATCTGAAAGATATTATGGAGACATGTCATTTAAAGATTTAATCAGAGAAGACAAACTCAAAGGTTTTCAAAGGGAAAAATCATATTAATAAAGAAATAATAGATGAAGTCTCTAGTTTTAATCATTCGAGTTTTAATTTATCATACATAAAAAACGAAGACCGAATCTAAAACTAAATAAATAAGGCGAATGGAAAAAATAAGCAGTACATTAAAGACCAAGACGGTAAAGGCAAAACAAATGACATTTTATAAGTTAATGACAGTACCAATGGCAAAATATGGAAGCAAAAACTGTACAGTCAACACGAAAGACAGGAAAAGAGTAGAAACAGTAAAAATGAAATTCCTAAGAGCAGTACATACCCTTCTAGATAAACAAAGAAATTAAGAAATTCGAAAAAGTTAAATATAATATATAATCTAAATGAAAAAAGTAATGAAAATAATAATTGGCAGCAACATATATTAAGGATGAAAGAGGAACGGATACACAACATGTTATTACATTATAAACTGCCGCGTATCTTGTTATATGGTGCGAATATCTGGTGAGACGCGTACCTGTTGGAAGCTCTGAAGGTCTACTGGTGCACTTTGCTCAGCTCTTGTAGTGGTAACCCTGGCATAATCTTCTCGTTCCGGTTTGTGTGTGTAACTTGTATTATTGTGTATTAAAGTGTACGTAATTGTTTTAATATGCTCCGGTAGCTCAGGGAGGCCTTTGCTGTTGCAGGAAGACACAGGAGTTATGTAGAATAACTAGTACACTGTGCTTTAGTTTTGGTATACATATATTTAAATATATATCACCACTAACATATACTAAAACATTTCTTGTTGTTTACACACAAAAAGATGAATACGTTTAAACATGTGTATATTCTAAAAATGCTTGCCTGTGAGTCGTAGTGAACTTTAACTTGTACGTATGTCTATTGTTATGATCTCTGTACAGCACTACGAGGGGCACTATTTATATTTTGAGCCTTGGCAACCCTGAATGTTGTAGGTGCGATCTGACGTTTCCAATGGAAAGTTTGACTATTTTGACCATAATCTACTTCAAACATTTGGTCAATAGAGGTCATTTGTTTTGTTTACACTAACTTGAATATTGTGTGTCAACAAAAACATGGCATTAACTCGTGAAAATGTTCGTGCAATGATTTATTACGACTTTCGACGTGGATTTTCAAGACAAGAGTGCATCGATCAACTCACATCCACATTCGGCGACGAAGTCCCATTCTTTGACACTTGAAACGCTGGTATAACAAATTTAATCACAGCCAGCGTTCGCTCAATAATGAAGTTCATGAAGGTCGTACAAAATCAGTTGTTGTGCCAGAAAACATTGATGCTGTGCAAAAACTAATAATGAAAGATCGTCATGCGACATATTGTGAGATTGAGGCAACCCTTGGCGTTAGTTCCACCAGTATATATAAAATATTGCATGATTATTTAGCCTTGAAAAAGGTTTGTTCTCGTTGGATCCCACATAATTGACACAATCTCAAAGATGCTCGTGTCGATTGGTGTACAAAAATGCTCAAGAAATACAATGGCGGTGCCTCAAAAGACGTATATAAGATAGTAACAGGTGACGAATCATCGATCTATGCGTATGAGCCGGAATGTAAACATCAGTCGACTGTATGTGTGTTTCAATCAATTAATATTTTGATTTATGGTAATAACTGTAATATTATTAACATGAATTGGAGCTCGTCCAGTTGAAGATCCTTATATTTTAATAGGACAAATTCTTAGAAGCAAATCCAACAAAAGCGGTTCGCACTCGAAGAACTTCGAAGCAAATGGTCGCCTGCTTTTTAAGCAAAACTGGCCATGTGGCAACAGTGCCTTTAGAGGAACGTAAACCGGTTAATCCTGAATGGTACACAACCACTTGTTTGCCGGAAGTCTTCGGTGAAGTAAGAAAAACCAACAAGAACCGTAGGATCGTTCTTCATCAAGACAATGCGAGCGCACACACATCTCGTCTAGCAACAGAGTATTTAAAGACTCAAAAAATCTAATTAATGGGTCATCCGCCATACAGTCCTGATTTGGCAACAAACGATATCTTTTTTCTCCCGAACATCAAGAATAAATTTCGTGGACAACGATTTTCGTTGACAGAAGAAGCCGTTGATGCCTTCAAAAACAATGTTTTGGAAGTGTCTCAAGAAGACTGGAATAAATGCTCTGACAAATGGTTCAAACGTATGCAAAAGTATACTGATAATAAAGCAGAATGCTTTGAAAAACAATAAAGCAGTTTTCAATCAGAAATTACTTTGTTTTAATTATTAGGCTCAAAATATAAATATTGCCTCTTGTATTTACATTCATCTGCCACTAAGAGCAACAATCCACGAACTGAGTTGTTTTAGTAAGAGAGTTGTATCGTCGTTTCTATGTTTGAATTTAAAGTTGTAGCTTAAGCATGATTGGCTCTATGAATGACGTGTCCCTCTATATAGCCAATAACAGCAATGTTCTTCCATATTTATTTGTTTGTTGCCTAAACTGTCATCCAGCTTTCTCGAGAGGGTGGCTTATTGTTAGAGATAGCCGCGAGACCTTGACTTGTTCCTTTGTACTTAGGGTTTCTCTCCCTTACCATTGTGTGTGTGACAAACAAGTGGCGTGTCTCGCCCTCACGACTCACATGACTTGACTTTCTTTTATGATATCTTAAACTTGTACAAAAATGTAGCGTTAAATATATTGCATTTTTAGTTACAATTAACCATGCTATTTCGGCTTTGTTAATTAACATTTTAATTAACACCTAATAAAGAAGTAAATAAATAATTATATAAATCGTAATTCCCATTACAAAACCTAGCGGATATCACCAAGTGGGAGGATCGAGAACAAGATGGAGTGATATGTTTAACTGAGGACCGAACAGGTCGACAGGCCTACACCTCGTGGAAGAAGATGAAGATCTATAGTAGGTATAAATTATAGAACTGAGGGGGAACACCTCGCGCATTGCAACCTACATAGTTCTATTGTGACTATCACCTCTCAAGGAGGAAGGGATGAAGTGAAGGAACCACAGAAGGCTACCTGCTGCAGGCAGACACGCCACACAGATGCGCGGGAGTCCCTAGTTCCTGGCTCAAAGACACACTCCCACTGCTGAAGCTGCCTAGAGAGGACGATGAGTGACCCGTCGACCAAGCCGCCAAGCTTGTCCACGTATCAAGAGTACTCCAAGCAGAAAGGTCTCTTTCCTTTAAACAAACATATGCTTCTTCTGTCCGGCACCGTCATACCCCACGAAACCTAGATGCACACCTAAAAGGTGAAAATGAATTAAATTAAAGAAAAATGATGGAAATTAAATCGTGGTAGATGAGAACTCGCCGCAGAATTCGACTACCGACCAAGAAAAACCACGAAAACTCAATATCAGAGTGGGTGATGGAAAGGAATCGAACTCGAGACCTCCTGAATGTGAGCCTTACGCTTTACTGCAGTGCCATGTCGCTTAGTACCGCATATCTATAGTAAGCAGAGGAAGTATTGCATACTATCAAAAAATTCGATACCGAAATTTCATTGGAAATATAAGTTCTGAGACCCCCTGAACAAAAAAGGTCCCTTTCCCCTTGTGCAGCATAACTTACAAAAGTAAATTCATTTAGGTACCAAATTTTATATTTAAACTCGGTATCCTCCAAGCATGCAACACAAATTTTTTCAACAAAATCCCTCACACCAAACTAAATTTGCACCGACAAACTTTCTTTAGTTTTGATGTTCTCAATAATGGCTCCTAACGGTTTTCATTCAAGTATATATGTTCAAGATGTTTGCATCACAAATATAATGTATACTTTGAATTTACTGTTAAGATCTCTCTATTCTGAATGATTTTCTGGAACTTGTAAGCTGTAAGATTTAGACAAAAGCGTGCAATGTATGTCTAACAAGTTCCTTTGTATATTGGCCATTTCCGAGATATTCGTTGTTATTGGTTTGAATTATCAAATAATTTTTTTCTCCTTAAGTTTTAATTTTCCTACCAGTAAACAGTAGGTAGGGAAGGCATTCCATTCCATCCAAAAATTTGATACCAAAATTTCACTGGCAATACAAGTTTTGAGACTCTCTGAATACAAAAAGAATTTAGAGAAAGGTCCGTGGTTTGTGTGTGTGTCTGTGAACTGCATAACTCAAAAACGAACAGTAGGATAAACAGCAAACTTGGGATTTCAGTTTAGTACCTTTCAAAATACAACATAAGGATTTTCGAGGAAATTCTTCCACCCCAAACCATCCTATACATGTTTTTTTGACACTTCTGGTATTCCAGAAATGGCTAAAAGATTTTGATTTAAATATCTTATATTATGGTATTTAGATTGCAAATAAAATGTATACCTTATATATTCTGGGAATAGCCTTTGAAGGCCTCCTCTTTCAGAAGGAATTTTGTATAATATTGTACCGGATGTTTCAAGAGCTCTACGACAAACCCTGAGGGACGATAGATCTCGCAGAGAGGAACATTTTTGCCAAGCAACCACCATCCTCCGACGCATCGTTACGAGTTATTCACCCCTGTTTGAGGGACAGCCAGTACATTTTTACTCTCCATACAGTACATTTGACAACCGCGATATCAATCAAGTGATATCGCCTCTTTCTTGTCCCTTACGTATGGTTTGGTAGGTCTGTGACGCACAGCCCAATTTAAGTCAAATAGGGTGGCAAAACGAAAGGTCCAGCAGATGATCACCAGCGTTGTCAACCTAGATGTTTTTGTTGATGTCTTGCGAACACTGCATGAGGGTTCTCAACATCCTAGATGTGGGTTCTTGCTGTTGAAGTTTCCGTCTCGTGTGAAACAGGCCTCATTGGTAAACAAGATTTGCTCGGGAAATATAGGATCTACGAAAATTTGTTGCAGTAATAACTGGAGAAACTGAACACGTGGTGCCAGTCGTTCGGCACCAGTTCCTGTACTTTCTGGAGGCGATATACGTAGTTATTGTTGACAAACACTAAGTTGGGTTATGCATCTCATACTTACGAAACCTAACCAGACGTAAGGGACAACAAAGAGGCAATGTCACTTGAATCAGCGGTTGTAAACAAATCGAGCCACAGTGTACTGGCTGTGCCTCTCAAAGCTATCCCACCGGATACGATTAAAACAGGGGTGAATAATTCCCTAACGATACGTCGGAATCGGTTGCTGGAAAGAAAATGTTCCCTTTTGCGTGATCTATCGTTCGTCATAGTTTGTGTCTGTTATCTTATTTCCTGGGCGCCTCGTGTTTTATTATTTTAAATTTGGGTTCTTTGTCCTCCGGCTAGCTATTATAACTCAGTCGAGCAAGTATCTCTAAGCAGGGCGTGTAAACGGAAAGCAGTTGTTGCTGAAAGATAACACTAATAGGAAAAATTTGAATCTAGACTTTTATTACCGTCACACTTAATTAATAATTGACATGTTTAATCATTATACACGCCTGACTGAAACTGTGATATTTCTGAATGTAACTACAGTCGTTTTAATAGTCGCGCAACAATTACTTCGCGTATCTTACATGTTTGTAACTAACTCTGCGACGTATACCTCGTGAGAGATTCTTCAGAACTGTGCGACCTGTACCCCGTGAGAGGCTCTTCCGAACTGTGCGACACTCGCTTATGGCTCGAGAATATATACTCCTTCACCTCGAGTTGCCTAAACATTATAATAGAGCTGCTATTGGTTACCAAATTGCGCCCACTTTAGCGTCTGTTTTGGTCAGCCAATCACTACTACTAACATATATACTCTGGAGAAGATATTCCCTCCATTTCTAAAAAAGGCACGCTATCCTGATGTCAGTTGTTTATCTGTTCTTAGTGATAAACAACTCGCCCCAACCCACTTCTATTGTCAGTTTCAGTTAGGCCGTGTAAACTTATTTCCTAACAATACTTATGGCTAACAAACATCTAAAATCATATACATACAATAATATTAATTTACACTACAATCGCTCTGGCATTCACAGCATGTTATGATATAAAATATTGCCTCATTTGTCGCAGAGGTTCTGAAACTTAGGTATGATTGGTAGGCACTAAGGGATAGACGGAAACGTAATGCACAAAAGAGTGTACCTCTTTAAAGCAATTTATCTCAAATAACTTTGTTTAGGACATCGTCATTTCTTATATATTCGTTACTAATGGTACTAATTGTTGAGTACTTGGTCATTCCCTTTAAGACCTGTCAAGATTCAGTTGTTGCTGAAGATGTCGTGGAAAAATGTGGACTTCTAAGGCCAGCTTATAACGACCAATTCTTAAACATTTGACTGTTATTATTCGCATTCACATGCGTAATATAGCTATTTCTGCAAATGTTTATTTGGTTTAAAACGAAGTTGATAGAAAAGAAGCTTTCGTAAAAGTAATTCGTATACCCACTAATAGACTATAGAGGGTAGAGGAAATAAGTTAATGTAACACATCAGATTTCTTTTTTCTCATAGTGATGTAAGAAGAAAAATTTCAAAGTCATCGATTTGCTTGATTACTTTCCCTTGTCCTATAACGACATATGTAATAGAACCATTTCTGTAAATTTTTATCTGAATTAACACGAAGTAGATAGAAGAATATACTTTTGTAAAAATAGTAGACGAAAGAGTAGAAAAAGAGTCGCGAATGTAACATGATTTAATTGGAAGAAGAAAACCTTCTAGAATCACTTTATATCCTTCAGATCATCCCCTTGTTGTAACTTAAGTCCCAATGGAGGTTGTTTTTAAGTACATCAGAACATTTAAAACGATTTTGAAGTGAAAACTCTAACAGAGTTCTTGTATTTAAAACGGTGACCTCATTTCTGTGAACACAGCAGTGTTTACTTTACTTGCTGTAAAGAAAAACAAATAATCTCGTTATTTTTACAATAAACCACTCAATTATGCTGAAAGGAGAACATGAGAGCATTCAAATGTTTTATGACGTCATCTTTTCAAGCAAAGGACAGTTTTGAAGGGAAATCTGGGCTAAGTATATCATTAGATCCGTCCTTTGCTCCCTAGTAATTGGCATTAGTAAAGAAGCCGAGCTCGATAATTCAGTTTTTTACCCTAGGGCTTCTTGTTAGCATCGATTCAGGGCTCATCTGATCTTTTCCACTGCTAA
Organism: Deroplatys truncata; assembly: GCA_030765065.1. NCBI lineage: Eukaryota > Metazoa > Arthropoda > Insecta > Mantodea > Mantidae > Deroplatys > Deroplatys truncata. Next base: position 167,378,322 of record CM060980.1, read on the forward strand.
TTGGTATAACAGGATGTGTGTTTGCTTTCCTTCTGCTTTTCTAATTAAACAAGTATACAACCCTTTGCTGTTATTATTAGCTATGTACCTGATTAAAAAGAAACAGTCGTTTTTCCTCTTTGGAAAGCGGGCTTGGTTCCATTCATACGCCACGCACAAAACCTCCCCGTATCCCCTTACATCCCCCCCCCGCACTCCTGCCCCAGATTTCTCTGTATGAAAAATTCAGCTGCATCAGCAGTAGTTTACCACAGATGATTATAACAACGGCACAGATAATCCGGTCCACTGTGTCTGGATGGCTACCCCAGGGGATATTTACCCAGTTCACTAGTTCGATTCTAGATTGAGATCATGTATTATTATTCCCTAAAGGATGTGCTGAAGATACCAAGCAATTCCCTTACTGAACGTATACTCAGTTCTTATTTGCATTCCACCAAGTTTCACTTGAAATACACGGTTGGAGATCTGAATCTATAAATTATTTTTAGAAAAAAAATCGGATGTGTTGCATTCACATTACATCCCCAATGCGACAGACCTCTCGGCTGCTCGTCGACTTTTTTCCACATGTGGGGGTTGATGTGCTGCAATGGTCCCTACATCACTTTTGTTTTGGCCTATACTCGTAACTTTGTCTAGGGCGTGGAAACATGAGACGAGATAAGATAAGTTCACATTACCTCTAGTTTATTATAAGGGTCATTCAAATGAAACCCGGTCACTTGTGTAAAGTAACGGTAACGATTTTACTAACTCAAAAATATTCACCAAAACTGTTGAAACATTTATCCCATTGCGACACTAGCCGGTCGATTCCATCTTTGAAGAAGCTATAGGCTGCTGTCGGAACCACGCCTGGATCCATTCACACACTTCGTCGTCCGTTGTGAATCGATGTCCGCGAATAGCTTGTTTTAGAGGTCCATAAACATGAAACTCACACGGTGAAAGGTCTGGACTGAACGGTGTATGTTCCAGCGTTTCCCATCAAAACTGCTGCAATGTCGACTTCACCGATTGGCAGTGTGTGGGCGGGCATTATCATGCAGGAGAATAACGCCATTGGACAACATGCCTGGGCGTTTTGACTTGGTGACTCTGTAAGGTTCTGTAAAGTGGCTTGATAACGCTGGGCATTGGTGGTGGTTCCCCGTTCCAGGAACTTGACAAGCAGTAGGTCCTTGTGATCAAAAAAGAAGGACATCATGACCTTACCAGAACTGGTGTGCACGGCCTTTGATTTCTTTGGAGGTGGTGAAGTGGCACGTTTCCACTGATTGCTCTGACTCACTCCTTGTTGTTCCTGCTTACTCGCCTTCATGTTCAGTAGTGGACGATAACTTGTGTGACCACCTTCTCTTCGGCGTGAAACCACACTGTCGCTATGCAACGTCAAACGTTGCACACGCTGTAGTCGCTCTACCAATAAATGGTGCCGCCGTACACGCAGTTACGTGGTGCCACCTTACGTGTAGTGCAAAGTTAGACGCACTGACCAGGTTTCATTTGAATGCCCCTCATAAAACTTGTTTGCCGGTATTCGTGATTTCTATTACACAAATACTGCAGCTTTATGGGGTCTATTCGTAAAAATGTACCTCCCACTCTCTGTATCTTTCCTTGATTCCTATCAGCTTCGCCATCAAAGTGGCGTGAAGTTCGCGCCCTGACGGAAGAAACTAAATCAGATGCGATAATCTCTGGAAACTGACTTTTATACACCTTACAAATAACGCTGTTTTTCCCTTAGCTGTTTTAAAGTGCTAAGTTGATTGGCTGTCACCTTCGCGTTGTATGAGAACATTTATCTCACATCTCTGCTCGTTACACATCCGGACATCCCACTACTGTACAAGCTTCTCGGTATCTCTTTCTAACCTATAGCTATATCACTCACTCTAGCGTCTCTGCAAGTCATGCTTAGCCTCCGTCCTGTGCTTTCTGCATTCCAGAGATGTCTCCGACTGGAACCGCTTGGCGTCTTGTGATTAACTACTCGCCCATGCACGGCTAGCTAGCCCCCATTATCATTTAACATACGTGCATTTACAATTTGATAACATTATTTCCATTAATATTAACATTCCTGTGCCATTGTTCTCGCTACACCTACTCACTCATGTACAAACTATTGTTACAAAAAGTTTATACTATATTTACTTCTTGTTAATCGAGATAAGCTTTCATCCCAAAGTTGCACATTTCGCGTTAATCATAAGAAGTATTATAGGCTATGGCTAAGAATGTTATAATACTTTCACATGACCTTCTTTACCCTCTATCATCTATTAGTGGGTATACCAACTATTTTTACTAAAGCTTATTTGTCTATCTACTACATTTTACTCCAAATAAACCTTTGTATACATAACTACATTGAACAGTTCGTTACAGATTCAAAAGAAACATCGACTTTTGGCCAAGTAATGAAAAATTCCAACCTTCAATAACGGATATCTCAGAAATGACTTATGCCACAAAAAAGTATTTGAAGTAAATTGTTTGTTTTAAAGAGGTCTACATTTCTTGCGTAGTATGTTTACGTCTATCGCTTAAGGTTTAGGAGTTGTACAAGATTATACCAAACATCTTCCAAATGAAGTGAACTTCAAGGCTATTCCCAGAAAATTGAAGATACGCATTTTATTTGTCATGTAAAATATCTTTAATATTGTAGCCCCCTACCGGGGCTGGTTACCCCGCAGTGGTTGGTTACACTAGGGGGTGGTAGCTCAGAGATAGGTGATGCGTCGGTATTGGGGAGGTAGGTAGGCCAGGGCGGCGTTTCAGGATGAGAGTATTTAAATAATGCATAGGGATGCATTGAGCTAATAAATTGTATTATTTCGTTAGTGTGAGTACATTAGGGTCCGTAGGTGGGCCCCTCAGATTGGGGTGAATCCCAGCAAGTAAGCAGAACTTAGAGGAGATACATCCTTACCTGTTCGACTGGTCTTGTGCTGGCGACTCGCGTAAGGTAAGCGGATCTCAGGTCGTCGATGATACAACTCTCCCTTCAACTGATTACTTCGTCAATTCCCACAATGATTCAGACAATCGCTTACGACACTTCCTTCCAAACATTGCTTCTGACCATCGATTTCCTCGAGTCAAACCCCCGTAGTATAAATACATACAGAAGGGCTGACTCGGCGTTCCTTAGCGCGGTCGTGTTGAGGTAACCTCGTTTCGACACTTTCTGCTTGGTTACCTCATCTGATGTAATCCTCGGCGCTCAACCTGGTCCGCTACAATATTTAATATTTTAACCAAAATAGCCATTTCTTAGACAAATAAAAAATTCGAAAAATTTTCCATGTAAGGGTAGTTTGGGATGGGGGAATTTCTTAAAAATCTTTGTCGTATCCTTGGAAGATACTGAACCTAAATACCAAGTTTGGTATTTATCCAACTTTTCATTTTTGAGTTATGTTGTTCACAGACACGCGTGCGCACACACACATACACACAGACTGACAGCCGCACACACACGGATATTTTTCTAAAAATGCTTTGTTTGGATTCAGGGGACCTCAAAACCCGTATTTGTGATGAAATCTTGATATCAAGCTTTAAGATGGAATACATTGCTTCCCCTAATTTCTATACATAGTAGAGAAAGTAAAAAGGCAAGTAGTGATGACTTTAAAATTCCATGCTCCTTGTATCATCACGAGAAAAAACGAACAGCGACTTACCACTTAAAAAAGGTTTTGAAAATTCAAATCAGTAAAAAATAATATATCAGAAATTGTTAACGCTACAAACAAATTTATTCAAAATAAACTGTGTGCTACGTTTAATATTTTGGTCATCTCTCCATGAGTTATATAACTGATATTCAGAGTGAATGGGACATCATAGGCTATTCCCAGAAAATGACAGCTGTATAATTTACTTGTCATGCAAATATCTTAACATATGGTACTTAAATCAAAATCGTTAGAGCCATTTTTGATAAAATAAAACACAACTACAAAGGTTGGCATTTAGTCTAGTTTCGTTTTTACTTTCTGTACAACGCTTATTCCATTCCACCCAAAATTTGGATATCGAAGATTTCACCGGAAATACATGTTTTAAGGGTCTTGAATAAAAAACACCATTTGTGTCGGTGTGTGTGTATAATTCAAAAACGAAAATTCGGATAAATACCAAACTTTGTATTTAGGTTCAGTATCTTTCAAAGATACGACACGAAGATTTTAAGGAAAACCCCCCTAAACTATCTTTTACGTAGAACATTTTCGAAAATTTCTATTTTCAAAAATGGCTCAAACGATTTTGATTAAAATATTGTATGTTTACGATATTTTCAAGGCAAATGAAATGTATGCCTTTAATTTTCTGGAAATGTCCCCAAAATTCCTCTTCATTCTCAATGACGTTTGCATAACTGGTAAACCGTAAGAGATAGACAAAATTTTACGAAACAAAATATTTAGATCCCATTAAATTACACAATTCATGTCACATTCATTCCTTTCCGAAGTTTTCATTGTTATTTCTTTTTAATTTTGCATTGCTTATACTTTTTCTCTAATGGGAATGTTATTGGTTTTTTTTTGTCCTGGACATGCAAAGAGAATGAAATGCTCCACATAGCAACCAGCCATTAAAAGTTTTGAGTATCACTTAAAGCCTACCATATTCCCCTTGCACCTATAAGAAGATTAGCAATAAGATTCTGAAATGTTTATATCGATTAACATGAAGTAGATGGAGAATAATCGTTTGTGCAAGAGAAGAAAAAGCAATGTGAGTGCAACACATCAGATTTTTAAGTTATGCTCTTCGTTTACACGCACACACTTGATTTAGGGAGTCTGAAAACGTGTATTTCCAATGTAATATTACGATCTTTTGGGTGAAATGCAATGCCTTCTCTAATTATTTTATATAACATGAAAAATTGACGTACTGGGTGGGAAAAGCAAAATGCGAAAAGGCAGAACATAATCAAGTATTTTGAGCACAGCCTTTCACTGGCTACATGCACAACATTAAACCCGTCATGTAGGTATCTTGGTTATGAAACCTGTTTATGGGGTGTCGCGACGTAAACAAAACGCATTCTTGTATAGAACTAGTCATTGTTACTAGTGTGTCTGTTGTGAAGCCTACTGGATGGTGCAAAAGGATCGAGCTTTATTTATGGACGCTTTTTAACTGCTGTGGTACTTAGCGTTCCATTGGATGTGAAAGACGGTAATTTTGCTCAGAGACCTCTATATTAAGCTTGAGGTTCTTTTACGTGCCGTAAGTCTACGACACGGGACCACCGAATTTACTTCCGAAGAAAGCCATACTAAGGATTTTGAACTCGTGACCTCGGGAACTGGAGGCTAGCATGGTAACCACTATACCATGGAGCAGACCCTGAATGGTACGATAATACCGTCTTGTTCAAAACAGTTCGCGCTAGTTTCTCATTGTGTACCAGTGTCATTATTTGAAACAGTACGTACACGCTTGTCGTGTGAGTTAGGTACATTTTGTTTTGACTGACAAGTGTAGATGTTTCTTAAAGTCAGAGTTTAATTATTTCATGCATCTGTGATTCTGTTTTCTTAGCCTCAAATTACTTAGTCCGGTATTGCTTTAATGCTGTACATCTACTGTACTTATCCTCGGGATCCTTTCAAATTAATCAAGAAGGTTTCAACACGATAAGCGCAATTCAAATATTTATTCGTGGTAAAAACCTCTTGTGATGGAATGAAAGAAAAGCGGAGAAAAAGGAATAATCGTAAAACTTTCAAGTATGTTCGTTGATGGTAGGTTCAAACTTACAACATGGAATATTTGAAACCGGCTAACGTTACGAAAAGGTTTTAAAAAATTGTGAATATTCATGAGCTGTACACTTTTCTTGTATTAAATTTTGGTGTAACTGATAAGATTTGTGATACACAATATTACACCTATAAAAATGCAGTAAAATAAAGGAAAGGTAATATTCCGTTCCAAGAAAATTCAATATGTACAGATTTCTTTTCATGTAAATATCTTTAAATACGGCGTTTTAATGGAAATAGTAGGAGCGGTTTTTGAGAAAATAAAGGATAAGTAATTTGGGAAAGGGAATTTTTTGAAACCGTTCATGTTGTATCCTTTGAATATTGCTGAAGTTGAAAAGCAAGTTTGGTCATTAATCAGCTTTTCTCTTTTTGAGTTATGTTCTGCATACACACCTAAGACTTTTTCTAAAATTCTAGTTATTCAGAGAAATCCAAAACAAACATTTTGGGTAAAATCTGGATATCGAATTTTTGGTTGGTATGTAATTTAGCCTTTCATGCATGAAGGTATCATATGATAACACATGATTTGATTTCCTTTTATTTCACAAGTATGGCATTAGGACCACCCATGACTGCATGAAGGTAACGTTTGATACCAGAGCGTATTGCTATAAAAGTGCACAAGATTGCAGCACTCTCTGGATGTAACAACATATCTCGAAGTGTGCAACCGTTATTGGAAGTACTAGTTTGCAGAAGTTTCGAACCATGTTTTACATAAGAGTTCATATTATGAAAGGGCAAAGAAGTATTATTTGAATGTACGTATCTATTATTAATTAATATGCATAAATAATAACATCGTAAACTAGTGATGTACACAAATGATAACATTATGCATTTAAATGTGCTGAAAATTTTGAGGTTATGTAACCATATGTAATTTTACACCATAGTATTTCGATCTAATAATCTTGTATTCTTGCTTATGAGAATTATTTGAGTATTTCAGGCACACGTTATTACAAATTTTCAATTTAGTAAAGGACAGAAATATAAATTATCAAAGGAGGAAATTATGAAATTATTTCTGAAAATACTACTACCTTCAGATTCTGAAAGGAAGCATCTTCTGAGAGCTGTTATAAGGGAAATGGGAGAAGAAATTTTGCTTCCTGATGAACAAGAAGTACCACCTACATTAGAAGCGGAAGGAAATGGTGCTAAAATGTGGAATAAAAGAGAAAAATCCATGATTTCTATTTCTGGTCCATTTAGTCTGTATGTACATGGATCCTATGGTTGATTGTTCAAAAATAATAAATGGTACTTGAGGTGTTTTCACATGCATAATATCATACTAGTAGGTGTATAAATACTTTATAGAAATATTAATGACACTAAATGTTAATTTGTGAAACTTAGATTTATTGTGCTTGATAATGAATATAAACAGAAGAAAGGGTGACCTTGAAGTGATGCTGTTGCCGTTCCGCCACCTAAGAAGCACAAGCTGTTTTAAATACAGCAATTACTAACCTAAGATTCCATGGAAGAGGCTGTTATCTTATGGAAGGTGACTAAGAAAAGTCAAGGCATTGTCATGATGACACATGTAAACGAAGAACGAGATGTAAGTCCAAGAAATGCAATACACCTTGAATGTATCGAGAACTTCCACATGAAGTAACATACGTGCTGCTCAAATTTTTCACTTTTGTAAACTTTTTGCATGTTTGTATTAGAGTCTCAAATGTATAATGTACACATATGTTAATAGTTTGTTCAAAATATAATAATATATGTTGATGAGCCTGGTATCATATTATTTAATGTAGATTTGACAATTTTAAGGTATTTTTTTCTCATGTTCCTTGATAATTCATGCATGAAGAGGGTAGTAGTTATTGCTAGAGAAAGTTCAACTGTGCGTGCAGTTCTCCCTATGGTAGCTCAAGCGGTAGGACTGACAGGAAGGAGGTTCGTAAATCTGTAGTTCGAGCCCGGTCTATGCCATTGAGGTTTTCTAGTCCGATTCAACTTTCCAATAGGGAGAGAGATTTGTTGAAAAAGAAAGAAAGAAAAAAACCCTGAGAAGTTGCCATCCCCGAAGACGAGGATGATAGAGAAGAAAATCTGGAAGCCTTGAGTTGATCTAGTTAAAGAAGTACAAGTTATCTTCACACTTGGAACCCTACGGGAGGAAGTCGAGAGAAGATGATGGAAAAGTTTGCAGACAACTCCAGATTTCTCCCTCTACTTTCTCTCCTTCCATCGCACGTTCCCTTGTGACCGGACAACAGCTGTATCAAGTCCCACTCAATCCTGATGAGTAAACAAGTGACTGTCATTGTTTCCATGAAATAATCCCTCGAGCTTCGCTTTGAGTCGACTCACGGTTGCTATGACAACAGACTTCAGATGCTTGGCAGGTGCTGTTATGAAGTAAATTACTCGGAGGAAAAGGATTGGGATCTCTCCAATCAATAGAAGAAAATTTCGCATAACTGGATTACTTGGCAAGCCTTTCAAAGCCATTATCATACTTCTCTCTGCCTGGGTATTCCCCCAGGATTAGGAATGCAATTACGAGTGATCTGCCATGTTTAAACTTAACGCTTTCAGAAAACGTATTGGTAACTTCGTAAGTTTTACAATAAAATCAGTATATAAATATTATTAGTTACAAAATTTAAAAGCTGAACACACAAAGTATACCCATTACAACATTTGCACTCTGAAAATATTCACTGATATGTTTGAAAAACCATCCAATCTTACATATTTGCATTAAGAGGAGACTAAAAGCTTACAAACCTCAGAATCCATTAACTCAAAAACTTCAAGAAATCAGACTGAAATACAAATGTCCTTTAAGGACACTTTAGCCTTTATTTATTTATTTATTTATTCATTCATTCATTCACAGACACTTTCTGAAGCATTTAAGAGCTATAGGTATTAAAATGAATGCTCATTTTGAGCTTTTTCACATCCGGATGCCCTTAACTAGATAGTATTTTCTTCGCTGCAAATTTTGATTAACATTTCACAATAACTCATTTAGAAAGCAATTATCTACCAACACCAATAGATCCGGAATATTGTAAGCGTGTACGTTTTTAACTAAATTTAGCCATATTCAATGGTTCTTAATAAAATAAGTATGTTATATCAGAAAGTGCCAATTGAACAAAACCTGCTCAAAGCAAAAATGAAACGTAAAGCAACTGAGATATACATGCAAAGGCTCACATTACTTAGATACATACTAAACACAATATTTAGTAGTGATACTAACTACTAAAGCAAAACTTCTTCTGGAAACTAAAATTTACCTCTATTGCATAGAGCAAAGAGATTATGATTCTTTTCTCTGAAGCGACACAGAATCGGAGTACAAAATAGCATCTGCAGTATTATTTTTAAAAATATACTTAAAATTGAAGCATTATACCCAATTAAATATACAGCGTGGCCTACATAAAGTGTATGTGAATAACTCTTAAACGAATGAAAAAAACCAAATGCAAATCTTAAAGAAGCAAGAGGCCTTCCAAATTGTTAATGGTAGATATTTCCATGAGGCCCCATGGGGCCCAACCTCAGAGTTTTAAATTAAATCACAACTTTCATTCTATTCTAGTTCTCCTCAATAAACAAAGAAAGTTCTATTAAAACATTTTTTCCTCTATAATTAATTGTGAATCTTTTAAGTATGCTTTCACGCGCCCAATTTAAAGCAAACGATTTATTTCAAATAACTTCCTTTGTGGCAAAAGCCATTCTCTAGATACCCGTTAATAAAGGTTCGTTTTTCATTACTTGGTCATTGTTTAAAGTCCTTTCAGTATTCAATTGTTCCTGAAATATCATAGAAACTATGGAATTTTAAGCCCAGCATACAGCTATCGCTATTTACTTTGCATTTATAACGAAATGTGTAATGTAGCTGTTTCCGATGTACACAGAAAAATAGTTTTAATACCCATTAATAAATGATAAAGGATGGAGAAAGTCACATGAATATAACAAACAAGAATTGTTCATGATGAAGCTTGTGACATATTATGTGAATGTGCAGATTTAATGCTTAAAATGAATTATAATCATCATTGATGATTATTTGTATATTTTTCTTCATCTATTTATTAATTCGTGTTAGTATTATTAATTGAATGTAGTGTGAATCGCTTTTGTGTTGGCATCACATTGTGATAACTACGTTTGTGCTTCATTTTAAACCAAAGGAATTCACTAATATACAAGTTATGTCCTAGGGAATACACTTTGTTGTGTTTCACCTCCAAGGAGAATAAACAAGCCACAACTTAATTACTCAATGCTGTAGCAACGCAACAGAAAGTACAATAGATACGAAAATTTTCATCACTGCTTCTCTCAAGTTTATCTTAGAGGGCAGGCGTGCTCATGCACTTATCTTAAATATTGTGACGTATCAGTAAGAATTGTCATACCAGACGCATTATTGTGACGCATTGTCGACAGTATTATTGGGTAATTGATTTATTTCCTTCGACTGAACGAGCCTTCTCCTTTGGTGCGGAAAACGCCAGAGAGAGGGGGCTTTGTTTGAATCTCTGTCCGGTATGACACCAGACCTGGCTAGCTAGCTTGCCTAGACAGGGTTGGAGAGGGCGGCTATATAGTTAGCGTCACTTGAATGTGTTAGTGTCACTTTGTGTGTGAGTGTAAGAAGCAGGTCGCGTGTAGCCAGTCCTCGACTGCGAGGCATCTCCCCTCATCCTTTGTTTCCCCAAGTGTAGTGTATAGCCGCCAAGTATTTTATCAATAAATTATTACAGGTAGTGTGTGATGGGATATTTGTGTATATTTGTCAAAAAACCTCACACCTTCATCTGAATGTAGACGTCAAGGTTCCGGTCCTCTCGTCGTTTCTAAGCTACGCTCCCCCATGTGCGTGTTGGGGTGATCAAAATTTAGTAATTTTCTGGAAATCTTTTGGCTCTCACCCCAACATGTAACAATATTACGTCAGGGGGAGAAGCATTAAAATTCTGACGTAATAAGTAACCTGTGAAGAACCAATACACAAGCCAATGCAATACAAATAATCGTTTTAGTATATTATTGGAATTATTGTATATACATTTAATTATTTAACCAGAGTTATAAATAAAGTTCTGAAATCTAAACTTCGTTAAAGTTATCCCTGCTCTCTTGCTGCCAAGTCCTAAGATAAATAACTCCTACTCAATAACTACGTTACACACAATCATTCTTCTATTTAAAACCTGCTACAACGTGTAGGACGTTACCGATACGACAAAAGAAAATATCGCCAAACTGCATAGGTGCTTGCTGGCATTGCCAATATCACATTATATCGCGTTTGAAACAGTTTTTACGAGAATTTGTAAATGAGAGAACCTGCAGCGCGATGGCGGCCGCGTTTGTTAACCGATCAGAGGGCTATCCGATCGAATATCTCGTGGAGTGCTTGGGCATCACCATTATCATCTTTATTCTGCCTGTTGACGACTTCACAGTGTTATGATCATCTCTTCCTCGGACATCTCTTTTACCTTGAGGTCGATTAGCTATTCACCAACCCTGGGATTGCTTCAGTATTCATTCGAGATAGGTGAGCTCTCGAATTGTTTTGATACTCTTGTATATATACACACTTAATTATTCTAGTATAGTTTAATTTCATATTAAATGAACTCCTGTGCACCCTTCATCTACGAAGAAATTTGGTTGCCGCTGACAATATCTTACTTGTATCTCTTTCATATTTATCCAAGTTTTACTTCCGAACATTAACACTGGCACAGTCATTAACTTCAAAACCTTAATTTTGTATCTTTTCGATTTGATTTTGAAGAGTTCTATTTATTTTTCCACAAGCTGATTGAAATATATTCAGTATCCCTTGGACATGTTCCGACACAACTCGACCTACTTTTTGAAACTTTATATCATGTCAACGAAACGTGAATTCACCATCACACGCCAGAGATGAAAGAGTAGTTCCAATGATGGGTGCAAGAGGGTGAAAGCGCTTCAAAGAAGGCCAAGCATGTTATTTCAGCCACTTTTTTCTGGGATTCCTGAATTCCCAACAAAAATGCCTCGTTGAATAGAGATTTACCTGATGTGCGGAGATCACAGATCATAGATCATACAAAATTTTATCTTCCAGAGTTGGACCACTCACCTTATATTGAAAATATAATAGTATCAGTGATCCAAGTGTATAGAGTTCAAAGGTGACTGCGTTGAAAAAATAGGTTGGGTTAAAGTCGTGTGTATTCTTTATCAGACTGAGAATGTTACTAACAACTTCAATTTGAAAGTGATTTGAAATAGATCTAAACTGCCTGCTTTATAACTAGATTTCTGAATTCAATTCCATAGGGACGCAGTATCTCATGTTACTAAAAAACAAAGATGGCTGATACCATATGTGGGAGCGGTCAACATTCTAATTTGAGTCACTAGATATATAATCAGAGAAAAAAGTCAAAAGACAACTGTGTGATATAAACAGGCAGAAAATAAAGTCTGAATGTAGACAAAGATCAACATTGGAGCTACAAAATGAAATAAAAACTACGTGGGGTAAGGAAACATATATTTTGAAATTAGGTATAAAAGAGAGGACGGGAATAGCATGGCTTAGGTTGGGAGGGTGAAAAGTTCGCAAGATTGCTGATAATGATGGCAGGGAGATTTGTCCACTATGCGGGGAACAGGAAGACTGGACGCATATTTTGCCAGCATGCGGGCAGACGGAGAGTATTAGGAAAAAATTATTACCGGAAGTATTTTTGGCTTCCAACAGACGGAGGACAGTATGCTGGGACTTGATTATAAACAGTCAAAACTGGCCAAGCTGGCACATACTTAATGGAAGTACGTGTACTAAGAGATAAGGTGTTTATGTAAATTTTCTTTAAGTATATGTGGTGCTTGAGCACTTGTGTGTGTGTGTGTGTGATTCTGAGTGTTTTTCAATTTTATATGTATGTATATAATGTGGTGATTATAAACATAGTTAATTCTGGTCGATTCTGCAAGTCACGTATACAGACCAGGTATTTTTCTAGAGAGCATGTACGGTCTTATGACCCATGCGACTGTGTTATGCAATTAATGCAATACTAAGTACTTAATGCATACCACTACTACTACTATAATCAGAGAAATCGCCAAACAAACCAATTACAAAACACGCACTATTTCGGTCTTCTTTTAGCATTATGAGTCATTGTTATAAATTATTAATATTGCAATCAGGTCACACGTTGATGACCAAATGGTGGTGGGCAAATTCAAACACCCGCAAATATCAAAATAGTGCTCCAATGTAAAAGATGCAATTAGCTAACCTTCTCAATACATGCAACAAGTGCATGTTTGTGGAGGAGTTGCCGCTTATGAATGGAACACTACTAAATTCTAGTAACTTATCCCATAATGGTGGAAAAATGTCAGATGCACTTTAGTAACCTCTCGTATGTTGTAATCTCTGTAGAGCACCCTGTAGATTGGACAGGTAAAATCAGACTGAAAACTTCAATACCGTATCTGGTATTGGAATCACGGAGCTTTCGATTTTCGTGCCCAATGCCAAAATTCATGTCTTAGCAGTATGTTTCCACAGAGGCTTAATTAAGGGGACAAGGTACTCTGAAATGGTAAAAAATCAAAGTTTTTTGTTTTAGGCACCAACAAAACCTCTTTTATTTCCAGTTTTAGAAAATATATACTTTTGGTGGGCTAAGGGGTTTTTAAGACATTTAAATACCATTTAAATGCTAGTTTGGATGCCTTTAAGCTGTCATGCAAAGCCCCTTTTTAGAACATTTTTGTATCTTTCAACAACGAACGACTATATCATGCCCAGCGAGCAGTTCAGCAATTAACAATAGAGGACACGACCAAGAGAAGGCAATCAGAAAAAACTGGAGTAACCAGGAATGAAGGTGAAGATGATTATGGACCCGGAATGTACTGAAGTATGTCAGAATTTGAACGTTCAAACCTTAAATTCAGTTTTCTCAAAACAACATTTTGGATACTTATGTACCTTTTCCTCAGAAAGTATGAAGGGTAGGTAGCTGAAAGTTTCAGTACATGTATAAATACATGGTTAAACATTCTGAACCACAATAAAAAATTTATAATCTATATCAGTGATATTAATAAAACTACAGCTTCGCAATTTTCCACATTTTTACTTTGCAATTTTTTTTCAATTTCCATTGAACTGATACACATAACTAAATAATTGAAGTTCAGAAGATAGCCAATTATGCTAAGAACATGCATGTAAAGGTATGATTGTGTATTGCAAGTAGTATCATAGAAAAAGGTACATGAGTTCATATGTTTTAAGGGTAAATTTTATTATTTCTCTGCTGAATGACATAATTTTACGGACTCAACTACATAAATTATCAATGCAAACAACCACTTGAAATAATTGTCATGATGTATACAGTAATGCATAAAAAATGCAGGAAAAAACATTGAGAACCTTAAGAGTTGTGGTAATTTAATACAGCTAAGGTGTAATTTCCATGTGTTCAGAGTAACTTGTCACCTTAAGAAAGGTAAAGAAAACAAAATATTCTTGGCTAAGATCCCGACTATGGCATTGATTTTTTTAGCCTAATTCTACATTTTCAGCTTCAGTCTAAGGTTTTCTTCCACGGCATGTGTGGAACAACAACTAATGACCACCCTGTAGATTGTGTTGACATAGCTTAGAACAAACTATTACTTCAATGTTTTCCACATTACTACCACGTGCGATGTTTGAAACCTACAAATATAATGCACATGCGTATTCCCGTGGTTAGCTTTTATTCCGGGGCAATCCGCTACAGCACGGAGTTCTCGAAACGGAGTGCTTTTCTTAGTGGAGTGTTTTTTTGTGCAGTGGATCATTAGGGCCGTAAAACCCCTTCTGACTCAGCTTTGAAATTCATGGATTTTTCTTGTCTTTCGCTGAATCGGAGGTTTATGTGAAGCAATCGGTTTTCTGTGTAATTCCGGTGACATCAGCAGTGATTTGTGGTTTGCACGACGAAGAGATTGACTTCCTCTGCTGGTAAAACATCAAGAGTGACTGTTCAAAAGAAAGTACATTTGCATTTTTATAACTACTTCTCTGTCGCTGAGAGTGACATTCATGTTCAGCCGACCATAATCTTTAAATTAAAATGTTGTATACAAACACAGAATGGCGCGGCTTAGATGTGCTGTAAATCACACAGAGTAGAGATAAAAAGTCACAACAAATGAATACACACTTTTAAAACCACATATACATACATACTTTCAAAGCGCGTAATTAGCAAGCAGGGTTTTCTGATACTGAACATTTGGGCAGAATTTTTACGTAAAACACGGTGTTAAAAATAACTCCTGCAGCTTAACATAAAAGTATAAAAATGTTACGCCACATTCACATGACTTTCGCTACATTCTATCGCTTATCGGTGAGAACATAAATTATTCTTAAGAAAGCTTATTTATCTATTTGCTTGATTTTAATCGGGATAAGCCTTTTCGGAAAGAGCTGCACTACGTATTTCGTTACGGTTACAAAGGTAATAGCAATGGTCAAGTGTTTAAGAACTGGAGAACTGCTGACCTTAAAACTCCATACATTTCCAAGGCATCGCGAGAAACAGAAAACTACACGAAGCCGAGCCCCCCTTCTAGACCAAGAGAAAGGCGTCACCCGAGTGACACCTTCTCCCATAGGGTTTTCCATTAGGCCAGCACCTTATAACTTCAAACTGACGCTACCCTGCTCAAGCAGGAACAGAAGTGATTACGCCACTCACGCGCGTCAAACCGAAATTGGAAGACTATCGAACAACCTCAGTAGTCGACAATGAATTAGCACACATTCTACCGGCTTTCCAGGGTAGTACCGGAGGACCTTGAGGCATCTCACAACCCCGACTGAGTGTCACGGTCCAAACGCACACAACCTCCCATGCGCATCCGGAAGCACTGCTCCGTCGAGACCAACCCAATCCGAACGGCTCCCATACGGGAGGTGCTCAGATATTTAGCCTGACATACTTCTAGTAAAGTCAGAAGTACCTCGAGAGCTAGGTGTATGAGAAACAGCTGAAAATCAACAGAACTTTAAAGAATGTCTTAGCATTAAACCATTCGAAGCATTAATAACGGATATCTTGGAAGTGCTTATACTACAAAAATGTTATTTGAAATAAATTTTGTGTTTTAAAAAGAGATGTAGATAAATTTTTGTGTCGTGCGTTTTCGTCTATCGCTTAACGTTTACCAGATGTACAAGAATATATTGAAAATTTCTTCCAATGAGGTGGACTTCATAGCTTATTCCTAGAAAATTCAAGATTTGGGTACATTTTATTTGTCATGTAAATACCTTTAATACATGGCATTTCAATAAAAGTCATTTCAGCTATGTTTTAGAAAATAGAAGGTTTTGAAAAAGTGTTTCATGTATAGGGTAGTCTGTGGTGGGGATTTTCTTCAAAATTTTCGTGTCGCTTCTTTGAAAGGTGCTGTATCGAGTTTGGTATTTATCCAATTTTTCGTTTTTAAGTATGCTGTTCACAGACGCACACACACAGGCACATGGACCTTTTTCTAAAAATGCTTTTTTTGGAGGTTCAAGGGGACTCAAAATATGTATTTCCAGTGAAATCACGGTATCCAAGTTTTGGATGAAATGCAATACCTTCTCTACCTACTATGGAGGTGGTAGATCATCACGTGATGTCCTCCACTCACCACCGTTTATTTTTATACACTAACTTCTGTACATTATTATTCAGAAAAGATATTTTTCCTTCCACTTAATGTTAAAGAGGTAAACATTTGCAGTAATAGATGCAAGTTGGGACAAAGGAAACACAGTCAATATTCAGATGTTTAAAAGCGAGACGTTATATGTTGTACTTGAAATTCCATACTATTTCCATGACGCCTCGGGAGATAATTGAATAGCTGATACAGTATTTAAAAATCACAAATAATTAAAAGCGTTACTACAAAAGAGTTTTTCTCAAATAAGTGATGTATTTCAATGTGCTCTGCAGTTTCTGTGAGTACGTTTTTGTATACCTCTTAAGGTTTCAAAGTTAAATTTATACAATATTCCTTCCTAATGAAGAGTAATTCACAGGTTATTTACAGAAAATGATGTTATACTTTTCGTTTGGCATGTTGTCATTACATCATAATCGTCACATCCATTTTTGAGAAAACAAAACATATCAAATACGCTCGATGTCATGGGTAGTTTTGGTGAGGTATTATTTTGAAAATGCTTGTATCGCATCTTTGGAAGATGCTAAACCAAAATACCAAGTTTTGCATTTGTTGGACATTTTGGTTTAGATCTGTGCAGTTCACAGGCACATATATACTCGGATCATTTACGGAAAATGCCTTTTTTATTCAGGGGGGCCTTAAATATGTACTTAGGTGAAACTTCTGCATGAAATTTTTGGGTGAAATACAGTTTTTCTATGAACAATTTTAGACCAGTTACGAAAACATACTTAGTGCAAAAAGAAAGTCATGTGAACATATCAATTTTTAGGTTATAATCTAAGTTTAGAAGATATCATAATGTTTTTGATTTCACTGAAAAACTAGGCTTTCAAATATAACTACGTGATGTTGCAGTCAAGTGGAACTCGACGAAATTTTACTGCTTCATCGACAATGGACATGGAGAGTTTTACAGAAAATTTATTAAATCGTTTAAAAAGTGCAGCTTTTTCCATGTTTAATAACAGGGAAGTGTGTACACGTGCCTCTTTCCATGATAAATCAGCCGAAACATAACATGCTTGTGCACAATGGATTAAATGGAACAGGGCCTCTTGTATCGCTGTCATAAAAATGAATTACTTTGTAGGCATTGAGAGAAGAGAATTGGATATTTAATATATTGCTTTTCTCGTGCTGCTGTTAATAGTGTTTGGAAATAAAATTTATTCACATTTTTTTTGTTATTCATATGTTTTTTCCATTTACTGCGAATAGTCTCGTTAAATATAAGTTTCTATTGTAACAAATGAGAATACCGGTTTACACTTGACACACTTTTGTCCCACAATCGGAACAGAACACAACCGATGTTTCGAATCGAATCAAAAGTGGAAATGTTGAGTCACAACTCTCATACTGAACTGCATTTGGCACTTTCGACCTTTAGCTGTCCAAACTCTTCGAGTTCTTGACTGAACTTTTAGGTTCATGAAATCCCGGGCAAGAGCAGTCCCCTTATATAACCCTCGCATACAGGGCGAAGTGTTCTAGAAGGGAAAGCTACAGAAAACGGCTGAAAGGAATCTTCTGGAACAATAAAATCTACGGGGAAGCGACATAATGGGTTCGTTGCGCGTCTATTGTTCTGTGCTTCACAGAGAATAGACCTTTGAGTAACCTTTATTCTAATTACATAGATATATGCACCGGAGTTATCGGATGCCAAAACCTTCTAACAGCCCCATATGAGAAAGCTATGCCTATATCTATGTTACTTATGTTGTAATCAAGCTGATTAACAGGGCATACTAAATAATTTTATAGAGAGAGAAAACTGCTAACATTAGAACTTGATGAACCTATATTTTATTACAAAAACTTAAAACGTTATTTTTCTCGATGGCCACAGACTAAGTGTCTTTTCCAAAGAGATTAACTTGGTGATCTGGGAAAGCGAAATCTTTACATTTACCAGCTTCACCTCTGTTTGATTATATGTGATAAGGGTTTCTGCATTATGTGAAAGCTGTGTAGCTTTTATGTACGGGATCACAGAGAATCTAAAAGGTTTAAAGTTTCACCTAGTGTAGTTATCTAAAAACATTATTTGGCATTCCCACCAATGATTCTTCCACCGCCAAAGGATACTTATCGACATTGCAGCATTTTCAGAAATTGGAAAAGTGTGGGGAAGAGATATGAGAGTGATGTTCTGCCAATGTTTTACATCCTTTTGGGTGAGTATTCATTCGTTATTAGGAATAGCTAGAATTGTAGGTAGTTACAGCTATAAGTGGTAAAGGGGAAGATTTGCCATCAGAATATTGTGGCGTATTAATAATTTGGGGGATTTTATTGTCATTAGCAGATATATTGTTATTCTATATTGTCATTATCTGACATTGTTGTTTACTGGGATGACGTCACTCTTGGTTGGAAGTTATTGCTAGCCACGAGTGGTGGGAGTATTCCGTGAGAAGTGGATCGCGCGTGCTAGCCGGCCTTTGGATTGGTGGACATCTCCCCTCACCTTTCATATGTAATAATTTAGGAACCCCAAACGGCTGGGAAATAAATCTAGGAATGTGTATGTAGATTTGTGTTAAGGATTTTGTATATGAGAACCCACGCCTTTCTCTTAACCTCCACACAAACTTTCGGTACACTGTATCCAAGTGAGTATACGTCCCCTCAATGAAGGTGGTGGTTACTAAAAATTAATTTAATTATACAATAGTTTCATTAAGAACAAGAGGAGATAAATTAAATTAATTAATCCGCCGTTCGGGTTTAAAAGCTACCAGTGCAAGGTTGGGTGAGCCAGTTAGTTACACATATCTATAAAAAATATATATTCATCTTCTGTGTTCTTGTGTTGTACAGTTGTGGACTAAAAGATTGAGTGCAATTTGAGAGCAGGATTATTCCATCTGCACTTCGGTTTCAAGCCGGGTTCACACGACAATAAAGAGGGGTGATGGAGCAGGTTAATACATTTAATCTGTTTCTTCGAAGCCAATGTGTCATTAGAATCGAAATATTTGTTTGTCTGATACCATGCCCATTAGTTGCTACATAAATAAGACGATCAATATTACTCGGTTGGCGAATGTGGCCAATGAACTGAATCGATTTAAACCATCGATTACCGTAAAACAAGAAACAACCTAACAAAGAATTACATGGCGGTTTTATTGCCTCGCTTGTTAACTGGACGTGGGAACTGAACCTTTAAAAGTAAGCCTAAATAGTTCATTCGGAATAACTTTAGATATAGACAACATCCTACTACACCAAAAATGGGGATCTCATTAATGTAGTATGTAATGATGCTTTCTCCTATTTTATTTGCCTTAATAAGTGTAACTATTATGCGGTCCAAATCTCTTGACGTTTGAGGCGATACTAGCGAATAGCAGTTGTGCGGCGTTGGCTGATACGGGCAGTACACCTCGCCGCTTGTAAAAAACTAATTGCTGTATCATGAGAGCGCATGCGTATTTCATATTTCAGAAAAGCAAAAATTAGGATAAAAGGCGACGTTTTGCTGAACAAGTACAAAAATAATTATTTTTATACCAAATGGTTCGTCATTAATTTATAGTTACATTTCTAGATGTTTAAACGAGGACTTATAGTTACAATTATGTTTGTAATGATAATAAACCTGTTGCAGTCGTAGTTATGCTATATTGTATGTCGTAGACATAATTATCACTTAATAATGTGCAATTAACCATGTTCTAAATAAATGTAGAAATAGTTACCCAAAAGGTTTCTAATACAGCTACAAACTAGTCCTTTGAAAGCCCGCTCTATAAAACCATACAAGACTTTTCGTAAATAAACAAAGTCATGTACGGTTTTGTTTAACAGAATAACATCATTGCAAAACCAATGATTAGGTGCATTCTAATGGTTATTATGCTTGCTTCTGCATAATGTCAAATCCTAGAACCAAACATTTATCCGTTACATGGGTAGAGCTTCTTTGCGTTTTACAACATTCAACAACTCTTGGAATGCACTAAAAAAGAAAAAGCCATATAAAGGATAATCCAACTGAGAAACTTTAAGCAAAGAAGCAGCATTTGTCATCACATTATATCGAGTAAGCGTCTGAAATGTAATCCATTGCACTATTGAAGCGATAGCTTTAAAGTAAGCAACAAAAACATTGACAAAGCAAAAATATACCGGTGTGCTTTTTACAGCGCGCTTGCTGGAAGGTTAAGCGACTCAGTTATGAATTCAACTGCGGTGTACTCAGTTCTTACAATGATAGGCGTTGTCCTAGCGTTTATAAAGTTAACTCTTTCATAAAAAATTCTTTTTAAGCCAAGTAGTGCCAGTGGATATAGCAGTAAGGTTAGGGCTGTTTTCTTCAGTGTGTATAATTTCTTTAAAATGTATGCCAACGAAGAAAACAGCAACTTCACGAAATGTCAAGAACTTACGGCTGAAGCGTGCTCATTAAATACATCAACTGTTTCACGTGTGTGTAGAGAAGCGAAAAAGGTGCACGCAGAGGGAGCCTCGTAATTATTTATATCTCCGAGAAAATATACGCTTACCTAAGAGAGTCACAAATTTGGACGATTTCGAAAAAGATGTACGGCGCACTGATTTTTAATTTTATGATAAAGGTGATATAGAGGAAGCTGAGGATATGCCACTTGAATATTAATGGACGCATAGAAAAGTATGGTTTTTATTTCTCAATTAGTGTATGACATTTCCATTATTGTTTCTTCTTATTTTCTTGTAGTTTACAAGTGAACATTGTGATGGCATTTAAAACAAACACGTCACGTTCTGACGAAGCGAAATGAAGTTTGGCAACTCACGGTCACTCCGTATTGGCTGTCACGAAACGTCAAGAGATTTGGACCGCACAGTAGTCCAATTTTACGTTCAAAAGTTGTATTTCCTGGCGATAACGTAGCACGACAGGTGTAGTTATCATCAGCTTATTCTTTTGTTGTTTCATATAACACCATAAATAACACTATCATTTCAGATTGTGGTACTGCGACACGTTTTGGTAGATTATTATCACGTTATATAAGCCCAATATTCACGCTCTGCTATAATCCACTTAGTATTACAACCTGATAGTCTGAAAGATGATGCTTCTGTAATAAAACCGCACTTGAAACTGGTAGTGAAAATTACATTATTTTAAAGCTCTTTTTGACGTGGCTAATCGATTTAGAGGTATTAATGCAAATTTTACAAAATATAATTTATCTGATATAATGTTATCATAGGCAATACCACCACACTTCTAAATTACCAATGAATTTGCGAGTCAGGAAGTGAGATTCACGAGAGTTCGTCTAGAGAGGCTCTGCAAACGTTCCAGTCTTAGAGCCACACTGATTACTCCAGTAAGTTAAGGGCCAAAAGCGTTTTAATTTTCCTGGCATTGTCCATTATTTCTCGAGTAATCGCCGAGTACGCGCGACTTGTGTGGTAAAATATTCTCCAAAATGAAGTACACAAAGAATGTTTACAGATCTAAGTGAACCGATGAGTATCTTAAATCTTTTTTAATAATTGGTACAAGTAAAATTGGTCCATAACTACAAACTATTGTCTGCGGAAAATCACAATTACATAAATCTCATTAGTATTTTTTACAAGTGCACACTGAAAGGGGATACATTGAACATATATAGAAATTGTACATATGAAAGGGGAACCATACATATAAGAATTGTACAGTAATAATTTAAGTCACTAACATGTTAATTTATTCAACATCTAACATTTGTACAGAGCTGATTGTAAGAAACGGGCGAGCTAGCAAAATTCCATGAAAACATTATCATAAGTAGAGCGTACCTTTCACCAAGGTAACAGGCAGGGAACCGGTAACGTTACGGAGAAATAGAAAGACACAAATAGAGAAAAGAAAGAGACGGAGATACGGAACTAGCTTAACAACGCTACAAGATGGCGCTTAAGCGCACCAATCTGAAGCCACACATTCTCATACATGTTAAGGTAACGCGGTTTGAGGGCCAATAGGAAACATCGTTACATTTTTAAACGCAGAGGTGAGCGTCACTAGGCTCCCGTATATAAGGACAGGCAAGGCCTCAAAGCCCACTCTCTCTCTCTCTCTCTCTCTCTCTCGCAAACGGATCTACAAGAATTCACGAGGTGCTACAAATGCACGTGGGTGCACAAGGATGGGAGTGCGTGTGCAGATAGCTAGGCTCCTGACTAATTTAAAGTAGTGGGATTATAATAATGGGAGAAGCTAGCCGCCCATAATCATTTCAATTGTGAATAAACTTTATTTATTAAGTAAAAATTGCAGTGTATTTCTTAAACTTGCCTCACCCACCATAACCCAAGAATTAATAATTAGATATAGTTAGGAATGGAATACGCAACAAACGATGAGCACCAATAGCCGAGGAAGAACACTGATGAAGACCACATCAACCCAAGGATCGACGATTTCCCGCAACAAATGTCGCCCAACGACGATTCCCCGCTACAAACCCCGCGGTTTCATTCGCGTTAATGCTTTTCCGTTCCTGCGGGATTTCCAGGATAAAAATCATATACGTGGCTTAGGATATATATACATTTGAAACATCGGTATACATACATTTACGATACTGTTTACCACAACATAACTACCGAGGGTAAAACCGCGGGATGTTCAGTAGTTTATAATGTTAGCGGGACTCACTTAAATTATTTGTTAGTTATTATGCTTAAGTTACATTTTATTCGTATTATACTTGTCATTAAGTTTTAACTAGCAAGTAAATAAAACCGAGTTATTATCATTCTGTGTTTTTTATCCAACTTATCACAGCAACAGTAACAACAATAAGTCATTAACTGTCACGGGCCGGATTGATGACACTGGCGGACCGGGTTTGGCGCGCGGGCCGTATTTTGGAGACCTATAGTCTAGAGCATTTGGACTTCAGGAGTAGCGTTTACTGTGATTATTTCACGAATAAAATGAAGCAATTTACCAAAAACTTATGATTATTAAAATACGGTCTTAGAATATATTTTGTATTTACCTGTAACATAAATGGGTTTGTTTAAAAAGAACACAGAATCATGCTGTCGGAATTCGTTGTTGTGGTCGGTGCAACTTGATCGTCTAGTGACAGATTTTGTAGTTAGATTTGGACCGTGCTAATATTAAAATGCAAGTGTTTTTTCTTCTTTTTGGTTTCCCTACTACGTACTTAGTAGGTAGAGGAAGTATGCATCCTATCAAAATTCGAGATACAGATTTCACCGGAAATTTGTTCTGGGGTCCCCTGAATGAAATAAAAATAGATTTTTTAGAAAAGTTTGCACATATATGTGTGTAAACAGCATAACTGCAAAACAAAATGTTAGATAGGACAGCATAGGATTGGTATAACTAAAAGAGGGACACCTGGCACCTGGCTGATATAGCTCAAATTATTCCATAGTTTCCAAAACCTTCTTTTTCTCCTCTTTCATGGGAAATAACACAAATAACACCCTTAAATTAGTTAATCTTATTTTTTCTCAATGATACAGATTCTATTTAATGTAATAAAATTTTATACACTTGAACCCAATGGATCGTTGAGCGTACACCCCCAGGAGGAACGGATAAGGTGAGGGAATGCAGGAGACGTATGGGTTTCAGAGTGCGGCCTGCGGAAGTCGATGGAAACACACAGAGTTCCATAACAGCTCCAGGCTTGACCACCCGACTCGGGAGTGTCGCTCGGAGGCGTCCTCCTAATGTGACTGGGGAAACAGGACTCAGTGGAGTCTCAGCAGTGGACTTCCCTGTAGTATGGCCCAAAAGTATTCCAAATCGCAAGCCGACTGAATCACAGCCCCGGAGTGAACCTGAAGCATGAAAGGAAAATTAAATGTGAGGAAATAGGGTAGAGAGGAAGTCCATATTAGAAAACACCATTCCGGCATTTGCCTATGTCAACAGGAAAACCACGAACCTATGTTTAGAGTGGGCGGATACCAGGAAGTGAACCCGAGACATCCAGAATGCGAACCTGTCACGTTACCACGGAACTATCCCGTTCGGTTAAATGTAAGATAACGTGTGGTTTTACTTTCTCTACCATGTAGTAATAGGTAGAGAAGATATTACATTCCATCCAAAAATTAGATATCGAGATTTCACCGGAAATACGAGTTTTGAGGCACCTTAAAACCAAAAAATGAATTTTTAGAAAAAGGTCCGTAGGTGTGTGTGTCTGACTGTGAATAGCATAACTCAAAAACAAAAAGCCCGATAAGTACCAAGCTCGGTATCTGAGTTCAGTATTTTCCAAAAATGCGACATTAAGATTTTTAACAAAAGTTTTCAACCCCAAGCTACCTTTTACATGGTACATGCTTCGAAATGTTTGATTTATAAAAAACTGGCTTTAACGATTTTGATTAAAATGTACATTAATTATATTTACATGACAAATAACGTGTATATCTTGAATTTTCTGGTTATAGCCTTTAAACTCTCTTCATTCCGAAGAATTTTGCATAATCTTATATAACTATTAAACGTTAAGCGATAGCAGAAAACATACTACACAAGAAATGTAGTTCTCTTTAAAACACACAATTTATACCCAATAACTTTTCTTGTGGTATTAGCCATTTTCGAGATATCCGTTGCTAATGGTTCGAATATTTCATTACATGGTCATTCTCTTATAGTCTTTCAACATTCAGTTGTTTCTCACGATGTCATGGAAACAGTATAGAATTTTAAGGCTAGCATATAGTATCCAGTTCTTAAACATTTCACTATCGCTATTCTCTTTATATCTATAACGAAATGTGTAATGTAACTTTAGGATTATTTGGATTAAAATGAAATAGATAAACAAGCTTCAGTAAGAACAATTTGTAACCCACTAATAAGCGATAGGGGTTAGAGAGTCATGTGAATGTATGACACTCTTTAATCCTATTCAGTACGGAAGAGAAAAGTGCTCTGGAAATGTTGAAGATTGGAAAGGCCAGTAAGTCTCATAACCCTTTGAGGCAATATTTTATATCACAACATTGTGAATGCCAGAGTGATTGTAGTGTAAATTAACATTATTGTATGACAATGATTTTAGATGTTTGTTAGCCATAAGCATTGTTAGGAAATAAGTTTGCACGGCCTGATTGAAACTGATAATAGAAGTGGATAACAATAAACGTAGGGGGTGAGTTGTTTATTATTAAAAAGAGACAAACGAATGACGTTAGGGTAGCGTGTCTTTGTTAGAAATGGAGGGAATATTTTCCCTAGAGCATATATGTTAGTAGTAATGATTGGCTGACAAAATAGACGCTAAATTGGGCGCAGATTAATAACCAATAGCAATTATGTTACAATGTTTAGGCAATTCGAGGTGAGGGAGTATATATTATCGAGCCTAAAGCAAGTATCGCACAGTTTTAAGGAATCTCTCGCTAGGTGCACGTCGCACAGTTCGGAAGAATCTCTCGCGTGGTGAACGTCGAAAAGTTGGTTATACAAATGTAAAGTACGCGAAGTAATTAGTGTGCGGCAAATAAAACAAACGCAGTTACATCGAAAATATCACAATTTCAGTCAGGCGTATATAAAAACAAATATGTCAATTATTAATTAAGTGTGACGGCAATAAAGGTCAATATTTAAATATTTCTTATCAGTGTTATGTTTTAGCAAAGTTTTATTTCCGATTACACACCCTGCTCAGAGACACGTGCTCGACTGAGTTATAATAGCTAGCCGGAGGACAAAAGAGCCCGAATTTAAAAAAAAATAATCAAACAATAAGCGCCCAACAAATAAGATAACACGAGCCAAGAGAACTGCGACAGAGAGAGACAGCCGTAAAGTCTTATAAGCGTTATCCGTTGCAGAGACATACGGTTACTTGATATTTAAGTCAGTATCTTCCCTACACGAAGATTTCAAAGAAGATTTCCCTCACCTCAAACTACGCTTCACACCAAAGACGTTTCATTTTTGTTTTACTAAAAAATTTATCTATTTTTTTAAATATTATATATTTAAGGTATTATATGCCAAAATCTTGAATGCTCCGGGAATTGTTTGTAATATCCTCTTCATTTCGAAGGCGTTTTGTATAATTTGGTGTAACAGATAAACCATAAGAGATAGACAAAATATATCCCTGAGAAGATGATTTCCAAACTATCTGCTATTACAATTTGAATTTCTCAATACATGACGTTGTTCAACTTTCACTGTCGCTTTACTGTTGTGTGTTGCACCAGTTTTCACTGTTAGATCTCTTTTCTTAGCGCGTAACGGTACAATGAAACGCGCGAAATAGCCTCTTCTTCCGAGCGCTTCATTCGCAGGGGCGTCAAACACAAGACTTCTCTTCTATCCCACGCCGAGCAGCCATCATCACTGATCACTATATTCAACTTACTCGTATAACACATTGAATAAGCAGCACTTTGTCGCACCAAGAATAACTCCCTATCTCACTGACTCCTTGCTCGTTCACACGCTCGCTATACAGCCATGGCGTTTTCAGAATGTTCGCAGGAGGCGGGGAGAAACAAGCTTTCGGGAAAGTTGCGTTATCTTTTGATAGAGCTCCTGAAATGTATGTAAAGTGATAGCGCTCCTCCTTATCTCTCCACCCGACCAAACAGCGCCATCCACATGATACCACGGCACATAGCTGCGCCACAATACTTCATCATTTTTAAGCTGGTCATAATTCAGTTGTTTCTCCGACGGTATCATGAATAGATTAAGGAATTTTAAGGCCGACATTAGCAACCAGTTTTTAAATATTTGACTACTGCTATTCTCTGTTACCTATGTTTACTTTCTCTACTACATATAGTAAGTAAAGGAAGTATTGCATTCCACCCAAAAATTCGATCCCGAGATTTCACCGGAAATACATGTTTTGAAAACCCCCCATTTTTGGAAACATATCCGTGTGTGTCTGTGTGTGTCTGTGAACAGCATAACTCAGAAACGAACAGTCGGATAAACACCAAAGTTGGTATTTAGGTTCAGTATCTTCCAGAGATGCGATACGACGGTTTTCAAGAAAATCCCCCACCCCAGATTACCCTTTACATGGAACATTTTTCGAAAATTTTAATTTTCTCAAAAATGGCTATAACGATTTGATTAAAATATCATATGTTTAGGATATTTTCATGACAAATGAAATGTATATCTCGAGTTTTCTGGGAATGTCTCCAAAAGTATTCTTCATTGTGAACGACTTTTGCATAACTGGTAAACCATAAGAGACAGACAAAACTTTACTACACAAAAAATGTAGATCGCGTTAAAATACACAATTTATGTCATATACATTTTCTTTGTTGGGCGAACCATTTTCGAAATATTGTTTGTTATTCCCTTAAATTTTCCAATACTTATACTTTTTCTCAAAATCGTTATTCATATTTTTATGTTCTGGACATGCAACGAGAATGGAATGCACCACATAGCAACGAGCTCTTAAAAGATTTGACTATCGCTTAAAACCTACCATATTCCCCTTGCATCTACAAGAAAATTTGCAATAAGATTCTCGATGAACGTGAAACATATGGAGAATAAGCGTTTGTAAAAATAGTTTGTACAAGAGTAGAGAAAGCCATGTGAGTGTAACACACCAGATATTTTGTTACTATTTAGTTCGTTCAATATGGATGGCACTCCCCCCTATAACTTCTGCAAAGTAGCAGTTTGAAATGTGTGTCGACGTATGCATGAAGATAGACTATAGTACTGTCTATACTACCATATGATGCTGCTGTTTCCTATAGATAGAGCATTGCATCAGCAATTGTTCCGGCTTGCGAGTACACTGTGGATATCGATAAAGTCAACACGGAAGCAGACAAACATGGGCAACGGTGTACAATGTGGTTTCTCTGGAGGGAAGGAGTGATGCTTCAGTCATCCACAAGAGGTTAGTAGCCATATGTGGAGAGATAGCACCGAGTTACGGATTCGTG
This sequence comes from Deroplatys truncata, assembly GCA_030765065.1. Taxonomy (NCBI): domain Eukaryota; kingdom Metazoa; phylum Arthropoda; class Insecta; order Mantodea; family Mantidae; genus Deroplatys; species Deroplatys truncata. The sequence continues at coordinate 167,406,842 of CM060980.1, forward strand.
TTTCGTTGGATATCAGACTTCAAAGACGGCAAGGTCTGTGTTTAAAAACGCAAAAGCACTGGGCGTCTAGCAACTGCACGCAAACCAAACAGTGCCCAGCGAATCAATGATTTCATAATGGAGAACAGGCGAATTACGTTTGATGAACTAGAGAAAGCAACAGGTCTTCAAGGGGGTGTCTCCACACCATCATCCATGAGGATTTGAAGATGAAGAAGATGTGTGCATAATGAGTGCCCCATACCGTCATCATTGCGCAGAAACAGAGAGTGTGGAAATATGCCAACAGCTGGCGCAATGTTAGAGTGCAGATCCAGAGGAGTTCTTTGAGCGTCTGATCACCGTCGACGAATCTTGGTTCTTCCACGAGACTCCAGAAAAGAAACACCCTCTATGGGGTGGAAACATCCTGGGAGACCTCGTCCCAAGAAGTCACCCGAGACTATTCGTGCAGGAACAAGTGTTGATTGTGTTCTGGGATCAGGAAGGGATAATTCTGGAGGATTGGCGCTGCCCGATATGGCCATCAACAGTGATCGGTGCTGCAGTTCACTGCGCCAAATCCGTCAACGCATTCACAACACTGCCATGAAAATGGTGCCGTGGCGTTTTCTCCAACACGACAATGCGCGACCACATGCCAGTCACCAGAATTTGCTATCGTGCGCGAACCAGGGTTTTCTGTGCTGCCACATCCTCCATCTTCACCGTATCTGGCTCCTAGCGGCTATGCTCTATGATAGAGGTCATGCGGGTTAAGAGGTTCATCACCAAAGACTAACTTAATGCAGTTGCGCCGGGGTCGCCGGGATCTCCCTAAGAATGGTTTGTACGCAAACACGGAAGCTGCTACAACGATGATAAAAGTGCATAGACATTGGCTGCGAATATCTGTAATGTAATCTGTATTCTTTTGTTCAACAAATATTTCCTGCGAATACAAAATAAAAATTTGTAGTGCCAATCATTTTAACGCCTCTAGTAAATGAATGTAAACAATGTGTACAACGGTATAATGTGAGATTACTGACATTCTTTCTTTGCATAGTGTGATATTCTTTCGGTGCACCCGAGCAGGTGATATTGCGTGCAGGCTCGGTTGTAGAGTTTGCAGATACAATCAATGTCTGAATTGTGGTATCCTTTCATGTTGATGATGGAAGCCTGTGTTGCCCCTCAGGTGTAGAGCTATCGAAGTTCGTAGTCGGCTGTTTTCTATTCCTCCTCTATCATAGCTGGGGTGCTGTAGAAGGCAGGGTCGGTTTCTGTTGCTTTCTGTGTTCCAGGAACTTTTCGCAGGCTTGGGTTTGTATCAAGTTGTGTGTTGTAATCAAGTCTTCTATAAATGTTGATATACTAGTTGGAGCGTATTCGATACGCCAAACACTTTCTTTAAGTCCTTTCACCTAATATTAAATGTATAATGAAACTATTTCTTAAAAAAATAGACAGAACTACATGGTTTTGTAAGAAAACCTTGAAAAACCACGCAAAATTATACGACGGCCAGAAACGTAATATGAATCTAATACATTCTTTTTCGCTCCGGCAATTGCTTGTAGCACCAAGGGTTTCAGGTGTCCATATTTTATGCAAAATATGTCATATAAGCTCAGTTATATTTTTACTTTCTCTACTACGTATAGTAAGTAGGGGAGGTATTGCATTCCACACAAAAATTCGATACCGAGAATTTCACCGGAAATACATGTTTTCAGGCCTCCTGAAGCCAAAAAAGTATTTCTGGAAACATGTCTGAGTGTGTGTCTCTGAACAGCCTAACTCAGAAACGAACAGTCGAATAAACACCAAGCTTGGTATTTAGGTTCAGCATCTTCCAGAGATGCGACAGAAGGTTTTCAAGAAAATCCCCCCACCACAGATTATCCTTTACATGGAACATTATTCAAAAAAATTAATTTTCTCAAAATGGCTTTAACGATTTTGATTAAAATATCATATATTTAAGATACTTTTATGACAAATAAAATGTATATATTGAAGTTTCTGAGAATGTCTCCAAAAGCATTCTTCATTGTGTACGACTTTTCCATAACTGGTAAACCATAGGAGATAGACAAAATTGTACCACACAAGAAATGTAGATCGCGTTAAAATACACAATTTATGTCATATACATTTTTGATGTCGAGTGAAACATTTTCGAGATATTACTTGTTGTTGTCTCAAATTTTCCAATACTTATACTTTTTCTCAAATGGGAATTCGTTATTCATTTTTTTGTCCTGGTAATGCAAAGAGAATGGAATACTTCACATAGCAACCAGCTCTTATAATATTTGACTATCGCTTAAAGTCTACCAATTCCCTTGTATCTACAAGAAAATTAGCAATAAGATTAACATCTCGATATCTCGATTAACATATGGACAATAAGCGTTTGTAAAAATAGCTGGTACAAGAGTAGAGAAAGTCACGTGAGTGAAACACATCAGAGTTTTTCTTTAATGTCGTCGAATTTCATATTTAAAGGCCCCGTCACCACACATTGCCTTGGAGGATTTGGTAGAAGCACCCTTTTTTCATACCAAAACACACTTCATGACGTCGAGTTTAATCTCACCTGTAATACGCTTGTTGTTGAAAGCCGCAGTAAATTCGTTGTCATCAGAAACTAACTCCCAAAATTCATTGTATAGCCCAGGGCAGCGTTTGCACGATTCGCAAATATGTCCCGGTTTTTTGTGCCCCTTGCTCACAATGAAACTCCTAATTAAATGGATATGTGAGGCCGTCACCCTTTGATTTTCACCCCTAGTAAAATCCCCTTTGAGCGCCACGATTTGCCAGCAAACAAACACACACTTCACTGAGCTGGTATTAAAAAAACGGGCGCATATTAAAGCCATGTTCAGTATAAAATTAAATCCACTAAGGGTTGACGTTGGGAAATACACGGGTTGTTGGTATGTTAAAGCAGCGTTTGTGTTACATTTTTAGCCTGTTTTTTCTTCCTTTGATTTTCCTTTCACAATCCTTCTCTTTGGGCATGTTTTATGCGATAATATTTTTGTTAACGAAAGTGTGATGTGTCCACTACAGTAGAAAAAATTTAAGATAATACACAATGAACTGAAACGACATTTTCACACTGTGAACGTAAGCACGATATGGACGAATACATTTAAGAACGCTTTCGGTGTTACCCAGTTGCCACTTGAAAGCAGCGCGATTGTCACAGTCCAAGGAGGCGAGATCATCCGATAATTATGCCTCATCCGTCATTTATTTGCGATTTTGGAAGATTCATAACGGGATGGCAGCTTTAGGGTTTATACAAGCGCCAAAGATAAGCGTTCTTTACAAACAAACGTTCTTCTAGAGGGTTTTACGTTCTCATTATGTTAATGTAACATTTCTAGCGTTGTTTTTAACGTTAGGATTGTGAATAATTATTTAACAATCCGTATAATGATGCCTACAATGTATTATTAAAACGATTTTATTCGGAAAATTTTCAAAGTAAACATCACCCTTGTTTTTGTATTTAGTAACATTGTTCCACTCCCACCACAGTCAGTTGATATAAACCAATCATGTAGTGAAATCTTTAAAAGAAATCTGATGTATTACAATCACATGACTTTTTCTACTCTTGTACAAACTATTTTTACAAACGCTTATTCTCCAGCTACTTCATGCTAATCGATATAAAACTTTTGCAGAAAGATTTTCTTATAGGTTCAAGGGGAATATGGTGGGCTTTAAGCAATAGTCAAATATTTTAACAGCTGGGTGCTGTGTGAAGCATTCGTTCTCTTTGCATGTCCAGGAATAAAAAAAAACAATAACGAATCTCGGAAATGGTTCACTGGAAAAAATAAATGTGTACGACATAAATTGTGTGTTCTAATGGGAACCACATTTTTGCGTAGTACAATTTAGTCATTCTCTTACGATTTACCAGTTATGCAAAATACATTCAGTATGAAGGTGGCCTTTGGGGAAATTCCCAGAAAATTCTAGATATGCATTTCATTTGTCATAAAAGTATATTAAACAAATGATATTTTAATATAAGTCGTTAAAGCCATTTTTGAGAATATCAAAATTTTCGAAAAATGTTCCATGTAAAGAGTCTGGGATGGAGGGATTTTTCTTGAAAATGTCCGTGTTGCATCGTTGCAAGATACTCAACCTAAATACCAAGTTTGGTATTTATCCGATTTTTCTTTTTTGAGTTGTGCTGTCCACAAATACACAGACACACACACGGACCTTTATCTAAAAATGCTTTCTTTGGATTAAGGGGGCCTCAAAACACTATTTCCACTGAAATCTCTATATCGAATTTTTGGGTGGAATGCAAAACTACTATATGTAGTAGAGAAAGTAAAAAAGCGTGGTTATATGCGGGTTTGATATATCTTTGCATGTCGTCATAAGAAACAAAACTATGGTAACTTAAGACAAAAAAAATATGACTTAAGGTATTGAAAAATTGAAACCAATAGAAGGAAATATTTCGGAACTGCGAATGCAAATGAAAATGTTATACTAAATCATGCTTTCAAAAGTTGTGAATGTCTCATACTAGCCGTTTTTTTCTATCTCTTGAGGCAGTATTTTTAATACTTAAATGATTTCAGTCTAATTATATAATATACAAGTTCAATAACAGCCCGCCTTAAAGCAATATGTGTATGCAACAAGATATAAAAAGTGTATATTACAGTCATTGTTTATGTTTATATTATTGTATACATGTTCAATAATGTTATTTGAATGTATTACGTAATTTAATAATGTAGGAGCTGTGAGAAAATAGGTTAAAAGTTGCTAACAATGAGGCAACCGTGAAGCAATAATGAATTTGAAAGTTTAACAATACTACTTGTGATTCTTGGAAGCAATAATGTAATTTTTGTGACAGCTCATAAAATAGCCAAACAACAACCAGAAAAATGTTTAGTTAAATGAAGGTATTCTATTGGAGTAGGATCAGAAACTGAAATATAGCAAAATTTACAAATCTAGAAGTCAGTTGCTTGTAGACAGCGCTCATAACTGGACGCGTTGCTTGTAGACGGTTGGACGCGAGATGTGTGCTCGAGAAATTTAATACGTATTTTGTGTGAGAAAGTAGTTTACGTGTTTAAAAAGTGCAAGTATTGAATAAAAGAATCTTACAGCTCTCTATATCAGTGAAGTGGTATTTAAATCATGTGAAGAATTAATAAAACGGAGTGCATAAAAAATTAAAATCTGTGAAAGCCTACATTCTTCAGTCGCACCACCTCCCTGCTAAGACATTCATGTCTGTAAAAAAAATATAAATACTGACGCAGCCGAGGGAATATAAATATATAATATTTAAATAAACAGTCCAATTACAAAGTTAATATTTTTAAATTTTGAACGAAGGCTACCGGCTACCATATGTTCAGTTGCAACTACTTCAAGTTTGGCTCCCCAACAGTTGAACTACAATACAACTCCTACAATAAAACTTCTTCACTCTTAAGTTGCGTTTTCACTGGCGACTTTTTCAATGGAACTTCTATTCTATACATATTCCGATTAGTTCGCGGCAAATCCGGCAACAATGTAATGTTCTACGCTCTTCCAAAAATGTTTCATACTTGTTTAATGCCCCGCTATTAACCGTATACATATTTTGAGCATGTTGCTACTTCTGCTAGGCGAGCAATAACTATACAAGTTATAACATTACGAAGTTCTGGAACTTGGCTTGCGCAGTTCAACCCTTCTGTGCTTACAGCTGTTTTCAAGATGGAGTAGCCTGCGTTCTTAAACAAGAATGTTAATGACGGAGTTGTAGCAGAAAACATACTTAAAGGGTGCGAGCAGAAACCTCAACAAAACAGGAATGTTTCAGTGACATTTCGGCAGCTTAACGGACAGATACGCAAGGAAATAGGAAAACAAGTCCGATCAAGAACAAGTAGAGAACCTGCCTGCTGCGCGAAGGGTCCCGACTTCGATTCCCGGTTGGGAGGTGAGAATTTTTCTCTAGCCAAGATTGATTCCTATCCTCCCCAGAGTCTAGAAGTATGAATGAGTGTGTGAATGTGTGTATGATCTAATGATTAAAAAGAAAGGTGCAAGATACCCAACGACAAGGGTTACACAATTTAACACCAGGAAAGACCTCCGTTAAGACCAATGTAGTTAAAGGCGGGATATAAATGAAACTAAAAAAAATGTCTGATTTGTTGTACTCGCATGTCTTTCCCTACTCTTTTACAAACTGTTTTTAGAAACACTTATCCCCCATCTACTTCATGTTAATCGAGATAAACATTTGCAGAAATTATCTTATTGCTAATTTTCTTGTAGGAGCAAGGGAAATATGGTAGACTTTAAGCGATAGTCAAATATTTTAAGAGCTGGTTGCTGTGTGGAGCATTCCATTCCCTTTGCATGTCCAGGATATACAAAGACGAATAACGAATTCTCATTTAAGAAGTATAAGTATTGAAAAATTCACACAAATATCAAGAATATCTCGGAAATGGACCACTCGACAAAAAAGTGTATATGACATAAATTGTGTATTTTAACGAGATGTATATTTGTATGTTGTAAACTTTTGTCCGTCTCTTACGGTTTACCAGTTATGTAAAAGTCATCTAGAATGAAGACTTTTGGGGACATTCCCAGAAAATTCAGGATATACATTTCATTTTCTATGAGAATATCTTAAATATGTGATATTTTAATCAAAATCAAAGTTTTCGAAAAGGTTCATAAAGGATAGTCTGGGTTAGGGGGATTTTCTTGAAAATCTTCGTGTCGGATTCTGGGAAGGTTTGGTATTAATCCGACTTTTCATTTTTGAGTTATGCTGTTCACAACCTGACACACAGACACACGGGCATGTTTCAAAAAATACATTATTTGGATTTAGGGAAATTTAAAACGTATATTTCCGGTGAAATCTCGGTATCGAATTTTTGAGTGGATTGCAATACTGCCTCTATATGTAGTAGAGAAGGTAAAAATATGTACCTAATTTCTTGGTTCAACCTGAAAATGTTCATGATACCACAGTATCAGAGATGTGAAGGAGTGCCATGTTTATGCCTAGTGACAGTTTCGACAGCCTGATGTTTTTAGAGGATGTGAATTAGCCGCTTACTGGCAATGTTTGCAACATAAATGTCATTAGGGTTCAAAAGTAAGGTTAGGTTCAATTAAATATTTCGTTATAAATACAAAGATAGGCGCTATATGGGGGCCTGAACATTCCATGCAACCACGGGAAACAACTGAAAATCGATGGGGCTTTAAAAGAATGACAAGTATGAACAATTCAAACCTTTAATAACGGATATGCAAGAAACGGCTTATGCTACAAAAAAGTTGTTGGATGTAAATTGTGTGTTTTAAAGAGATCTACATTTTTTGTATGGCACATTTTCGTCTATCGCTTAATGTTTACAAGTTATACAAGATTATACAATACTCTCCCCGAATGAATAGGACTTTCTAGATTATTACCAGAAAATTCAATATACATGTTATTTTTCATTAAATATCTTTCATATACAGTATTTTTATAAACATCGTTATAGCCATAATCTAAGTTTTCGAAAAGCGCTCCATGTAAAGGGTATTTGGTGTGGGGAGATTTTCTTTAAAATCTTTTTGTAGCATCCTTGGAAGATACTAAACTCAAATACGAAGTATTTTTGACTTACGCTCTTCACAGACAGACACGGACGTGTTTGCATTCATGGGGTCTCAGAATATGTATTTCAGATGAAATCTGGGTATCGAATTTTTTGATAGAATGCAATACTTCCGCTAATTACCATATTTAGTGGGGAAACTAATATGGTTTAGTAAGAATAGTTTGTCTCGCTAGGTTACAGCGAGCTACAGTGCGTTCGTAGATCGGCCGGACAGTTCCACGGCGGCATTGGACTGCGTGAGGATTGGCGCGACTTCCGCTAGAGTTACATATAAATGTAATAAGTCATAGGTACGGAACCAGTCTGCTCCGACTGCAGCGGGTACAGAATAGGAACCTTCGAGCCATCTATTCTGTGTGCTGCGCTTTCCCCGTGAGACTACTTCACGAAGCCTCATCTCTTCCATACCTGGAGGATGAAATTAGGCGCCGGACTAATAAACTATACGACCAGTTGCCATTCCATCGGAGTGCCCTCTTTCGGTCTCTAGGGGACTATAACCCCTGAGAACGCCGCTTGAAGCGTCACCGGGTTCCCCGCATGAGCACCCCCGGTAACAAAAGAGTTACTCCAACCAGCAGCAAAGGCTGAACTCCTTATACTCCTACCATGAGTTGCTTGGTAAATTCAAAGTTAATCCAAAACAATTTCGATAATATCTCCATCAGCGGTGCACTAGGGCCGTTGCACCCTGACCTGCAGTCATCGAGGAGCTCAATTCTACTTCCTATCACCCCCACAACTTCAGTCTCAACCGCCAACCTGCAAACCCCTTTCCTACCTACCAGTGGTTAAACACTAGCAAGGGAGGTACACTTAATAAACACTTCTTCGGGATGCCCTCAGCCTGCCAACATGTTTCGGGCTTCGGTACAGAACACTAATTACTGTACTAACTTACATTAGGCTTACCTGCATCACAACAAATGTTAAAATTGATGAGTTTCAACGCAAACACATTCCCTATATTCCGAAAACAATTATGATTTACTCGCAAAAGTACATATTGACTGATTGCGTGTATTTCTCTCGTGATGTTCTTCAATTCCTTAAATTGTGCGGATTTAATGGGTAGAGTTTATTCTTTAATGTTCTCCATAAATAAAAATAGCTTGGAGATAGGTTAGGTGAACCAGGTGGCCACATTCCTCGACTAATTATTCTGTCACTGTACACACTTCGCAATTCATGCATAGAATTCGCACTAGTGTGCGCTGTAGCTGAATCATGCTGTAATCAGCCACACAATCTTTATTTCCTGTTAGTTGTGGATAAAACGTATTTAAAATTGATTTTACTTAAACGTGTGAATCAAATACTGTGTCGATAAATATGAGACCGGTAATTCTACGCGCACTCACTGAGCACCAAACCCCAATTTTCGCATAGTGGTGAGAAATTTTGTGAATAATATGGGGATTTTGGTAGCCCAGTATCTATTGTTCTGAGTAGAAAACAAAACCACGTATCATCAGTGAAGAACGTTAAAAGTGGATCCACGTCGCCATTGCGAACGAACTGAAAACCAATTTGAGGCAGTATTTTTAACGCTTAAATGATTTCAGTCTAATTATATAATATATAAATTCAGTAACAGCCCGTCGTAAAGCAATGTGTGTATGTAATGATTTGTAAAATGTATGCAAAAGTTATTGTATATGCTTGTATTACTGTATCCATGTGTAATAATGCTATGTGAATGCATTACGTAATTTAATAACGTAGGACGTGTGAGAAATAGGTTAAAAGTTGATAACAATGAGGTAACCTTGAGTCAATAATGAGTACGAAAGTTTACCAGTACTACTTGTGATTCTTGGAGTAACAATAATGTAATTTTAGTGGCAGTTATAAAATAGCAAATCAACAACCAAAAAAAAAAACTTTAGTTAAATGAAGGCATTCTATTGGAGTAGGATTAGCCAATGAGAGACTTGAAATACAGAAATTTACAAGTTTAGACGGTTGAAATCAATTCAGTTGCTTGCAGACAGTGATCATAACTGGATGCGTTGCTTGTGCGTCCTCAAGAAATATAATATGTATTCGTGTGAGACGAAAATAGTTTTTACGTGTTAAAAAGTGTAATTAATTAATAAAAAGAATCTCATAGCTCTCTATCAGTGAAGTGTTATATAAATCGTATCAAGTATTAGTAAAAGGAGTGAAGTAAAAATTATAATCTGTGTAAGCCTACATTCTTAGTCGTACCAAAACCCTGCCAAGAGATACGTGTCTCTAACAATAATTCTGACGCAGCCGAGGCAAACATAAATATATAATACTTAATGAAACAGTTTAATTACAAAGTTAATATTTGTTTTTAACTTGGGACAAAGGCCACCTGAAAGTACATTTGGGGCGAAGGCTACCGGAACCCGGATACCATACGTGCTGTTGCAACTACTACAATTTCGGCTCCCCCAACAGTTGCAAATAACGAAACAATACAAAATACTTCAAATGACGACCAAAGCGTGGTGGTAATAAATAACATAACAATACATCATCTTCAAACTGAGTCTCCATACGTAGCAGCGATAAACATACTTTTCCTCAAATTGGCGCCTAAACTTGGGGCAGACAATAAAAATCACTTTCTTCAAATTGCAGTAATTAACCCTACTTAGGATATTGTGGCATGAACTACAGTTACCTTGTACGGTTCCGTTGCCACAAAACTGACGTCTTGGAAATATTAACCTCTTGCGCTAAACGTATGTGATTATTTAGGTGAGTGCTCTAACAGGGCACCTACTTCATCAAATTTCTCTTCTGTCAGCATGGCGTTGTTGAACACGTTTCTTATTCAAAAACGACCCTGTATACCTGACTTTATTGACAAGGTCATGAATAGTTGACCTCTTAGGAATTCGAATACCTACAAATCGATGTTGAAATTCTCTGCAACACCTTGCTAAGTGTATTTCACATGCGCATCATACAGAAAAATACGCTGTTCTAAAGCGTGCTCAACTATTATTAATGGACATATCAGCAAGAGACAACACAATTTTAAACTAAACATGCGAACAGACGTCTTTCTCTTACGACAGATCCAAGTCGACTGTCAGCGGTAGCTACAGCGCAACTCTCTAGCGAGAGACGCGCCACTCCTCACCCAGTCTATTGCCGCCGCGGAACGGTTTGGCCAATCTACGAACGCACGGTAGAATTCAGCCGGGGAGGGAAGGTAATGTTTGTGCTCGTGCTGCCCTTCTCCAAGCAGCGGCAGGCTGCGAAACTCCTGATCTCCTTTCGTATATGGTAAGTTCATGGTGAAATCAGGAAGCTGCTCTCCACGTAGCTTACGAGTAAAAGCATAAAATATAATTATTCTTCTATAATCGCTGATCACGTATGGTAATATTTCGGGTAGGCAGTCGTAATACTAACTATAAAGGGGGTTATGCGCAAAACAGCAAATTAGCTATAAATAAACTCAAATGTTCCAAGATGTCGAGTACCTCAATAATTTGTAATTAATTATTTAACTTTCAGAGGAGAGCTACTCGCTGCGAGAGGGATCGTTATTCAAACAAAGGAAACTTTAATTTAAGAGGCACCGACAAAGGGACGCAGCTAAAGTTAAATTCACAAATATTCTTACACTAACATAATTCCTGGCTGAAGGGAGAGGCAAGGATTCTATACTACCATAATTAAAAAGTCAAGGAAGAAGAATAATTGGTTGATTTATTATAATAACTTACCCATGTGTCTGCCGGGGCGAGGACGCCATATCATTGGGCAGCTATCCGTACATCTGAACACCGCGAAGACTAGTCACAGACTCTTGAGAAAACTCGTTAAGCTTGGCGTCCTAACGCCATATCCCCTCCAATGAGACTATTTCCCCTCAAACGCCCCTCCTCGGATAAACTGCCAACCTTCAACTTGGGTAACCAGAGGACACATTACCAATATATAATCTCTGCACATGCCACATCTCCCCCTGGCCACCCAAGTCGACGTCCTCGTCGACAGAAAGAACATAAGTACAAAATACAGGAAAAACAAAAGAAAGACAAACCAAAAAAAAAATGACATAGAAATGTGTGATGTAAAATAAAAGAGCAATACATATGTGTGGTTGCACCCAGCCGACGACAGAATATTGCTGGGCGATGTGGCGAGAGAGGAGCGATGTAAGTGCAGTCGACGTAATATTGTTAATGCACTAGCTTTGGCATCCCGCACACGCACACACCACGCTGCCTTAGTTCACAGGCACACTACACTGCGCAAAAGGGTGATGAACTGCCGTAACTGTTTGTGGGTGTTTTAGACAGTGCCCACAACGACGATTTGTCCTGGTGTAGAATTAGCACCGCAGGTCTCTGGTGATGACAACAGGGTGGGCAGTCGCTGGCTTGGACTGCCCCCCGACATGGTGGCTCCTTATGCCACGGCAGTGTAGTGGCTGCCCGACAGCTTCCCTGTGGTGTTTCTTGACTTCTGGTGTGCTCTGGGGATGCTGGTGTATCTTCTCGCTCTCTGCCCAGTAGAATACTAAAACAAAACCACCACACAATAAACAGGATGCTCCCACAAAGAATCACACATAAAAGAAGGGTATGTCCTTTACAATTAAAGATTTTAAAGTATGAAACGTGTACACTAAAAATTCTTTTGACATGGGCAAGTAAAGAGAAAAGAAAATTAGAACAAATTGGCATAAGAAAGAAATTTTACATAGTTGCCATCCAAAATTGAACTTACAATGCTTCATAATCCAAATAACAGTAAAACAGACTCAAAATACATAAACATGACAGAAATGAAACATAACCTTATCTTGGGATCCCAATATTACATCTCAATAACCAGCTGGTATCACTAACAAAAGAAAGTAAGTGCACTTACAAGACAGTCACACATGACGATGAAATGAACTCATTCACACCGACCATGGCCCCAAATTACACACAACACTGACTTAACTATCTACTCAAACTAGTGTATACATCACTACAAGCTACATCCACAATACATTTCTAAACTACGCCACGTGACATGCTTTCAACTACTAGTGTGCTACTCTTGTCATGAATATAACTTCTTATTCACATCACTATCTTTCTCGTCGCAGTTTAACCATCATCTTTCATAATCATCATCATCATTAGCAGTAGCAGTAATAGTGCAATCTCGATCATTACTTCAATCATCATCATCTATCAATTTTCTCTCCAAAACAAAACATCTGCACTTACGTGTCTCATTTAACATGCTGTAAATTCAAAACATTTGACATAGGCATAACCTTCAAGAAAAATCACATTAATTCAGGAATTACACAAATAACATGACATTATAATGTTGCATCTACATCCTCAAAATCAAGAAATTTAAGCTGGAAAACAGGTGGTATTAAAATTTGGTATCTAAGATGGTAATAAACTTGTTGCATAAACAGAGAAAAAAAATTATTTTCATTACATTCACTTCCATCTATATAATCTCTCATGTGAATTCATCACACACGCTATACTGGGCACGTTACAGCAACACCAATAAGCAAAATCAGTACAATCATCACATCAACTTTCCAGGTACATGTAGCCCTCCTGAAAAATCAACACATTCATACACTTCAACTATCGGGGTTACACTGTGGCACTTCCACCGAAGCTGACATCATCTCATCTCTTCTCATCTCTCCTCATCAACACCGTCGGGGTTACTCTTACGCACATCCACCGAGGCAAATCTCAACTCACATTTCTCACATAACCTCACACTACGCCATCGGGGTTACTCTTTGGCACTCCCACCGAGGCAAATCTCACCTATATCACATAACCTCAAATACACACATACATACAAACACTATTCATGCAACAATTTTCTGTAAATAAAGATCACAGCATCATTATGAAACCCAAAATCAAATCATATCAAATCAAATCGAATGCAACAAAACAACATCACATCATTATTTAAAACAATATTGTCACATAACATTCCTGAAAATGAAAGCTCAATTAAGCATATAGTACACCTAAAACACATTCCTGCAGCATAATACAACACAAAACAAATGATTTGCAGTTCCCAAAACATAATTCAAAATTTAGATTACACCCACAATAATAATACACTCGTAATTTAGCAGAGAAATTCATATCACATATTCCTGAAAAACAAAGCTTAATTAAGCATCAGTCACTGAAACAAGAAATTTAGCATACCTGTGTGAGTCGTGAAACTGTTTCATTCATCCAAACTTTAGCACTCACAATGATTACATACTTACAGGTGATTTTTTTTTCTTTTCTCTTACTTGTTTACCACAAAATTCCCGTGCAAATTGTCCAAAATCTGGTAACACACGTACAGCTGGTTTATCAACATCCACATCGTACTGGTCCATATTAGAAGCACATCAAACCTAATTAGGTGGAGATACTGGTAAGGTTGGTAGCCCCTGAAACTTTTACTTACATGAGTAACTGCGAAAGATTTTCCCTTAAAAATATGCATTGCGGAATTAAACCAAACTTGGCAACGGTAAAGCAAAATTATCATCATTCTCAGAGCGGCCAATAGCAGTAGTAGCCAACATTGCAACATTCTAAAATAACTCATACGGCGACAACTCGTTGGAATGCTCCATGTGAGAGGGGTCAATGACCGGCGGCAGACAGCTGATAACTTTGCAACAGGCATACCAAAACTGGACAAATTCCACCACACTGTGCTCGCCAACTGGAGCAATTACTATATCAACTTTCTGTGCAGGACGTCGCTTAGGCATGATTGCAGCACAAAAGATAACACAACCAATAAACAAACCGTAGGACCAAGCAAACAGATTACACCAAACTAAACACTTAGAGCAACACATGAAAGTAAGTAGCAAGAGTAGAACATAGCCAAATAAAACAGTTGCAGAAAGAACACAATTAAGGCGCCCGCGGCGAAATATCAGAAAATTAAACTAACACACGGCTACACAAGCCACTTGGACACAATACCAAGATTTTTAAGCAGAATGAACATATGGCAGAAAACCAAAATGATAGCTGCAGTGAGAAACCTCGAACTGGAACTTAAAAAAAAACTACGTCACACTTACTGTGACCACCGCTAATATTCTCAAAAAGGAGAGGAATACAGACTTGTAATTTAAACTAGCACACAAAACTTCTCTTTTTTTTTCTAAAATCAAATGTATATAATCTGATATGCACACGCAAAGAAACGCGCCAAAACACGTGCTGAAGAAGACTGGTTTCACAAGCTAAAAATTATTGCTGAAATGCACGACCACGCGGGAATTACACAACACACGTGCGTACATAAAAGTTACACGAAGAATGACCCAGAAAAGTGCAGTAAATAGCTAGAAATCACAATCACTGGAATATAAAGTTATACATTTCCAAACCACTGCTAATAAGCACAGAAAACAAGATTTGCAAACGGATAGCCAACACGTGACGAGCACATTTTGAAACAACAACTATATCGCTCGTTTCTTCTCAAATTTCACAAAAACATTTTTTTTTTTGAAAATAACCAGCACAAAGAACGGAACACAGTGATATAATTTAAAGGAAATGAAGCCAACACAAGGGGAAAATGGAGTCAGAAGTTTTAGCGTCACCCGGCAGACAATGAAAAAATATGCAAAAATGAACTCAAAATTGAAATTTCGACACCAAACTTTCAGAAATGATGGAAACAAAATTTAGAAGAAGAGAATCACAAATTAAAGTATAAAAATCCTTACCCTTCAGCCAGAAAGAACTTTATATTTTTCACGACCACGTGGAGAATAAACCGTTAAATTTGGAGGGAAAAAAAAATTTTGCACTAAAATCCCAAAACAAATCAAACCAATTTCTCGGCACCTCCGCCAATTACCCGGCGACAACTCCAATTTGTCGCGTACCTCAATAATTTGTAATTAATTATTTAACTTTCAGAGGAGAGCTACTCGCTGCGAGAGGGATCGTTATTCAAACAAAGGAAACTTTAATTTAAGAGGCACCGACAAAGGGACGCAGCTAAAGTTAAATTCACAAATATTCTTACACTAACATAATTCCTGGCTGAAGGGAGAGGCAAGGATTCTATACTACCATAATTAAAAAGTCAAGGAAGAAGAATAATTGGTTGATTTATTATAATAACTTACCCATGTGTCTGCCGGGGCGAGGACGCCATATCATTGGGCAGCTATCCGTACATCTGAACACCGCGAAGACTAGTCACAGACTCTTGAGAAAACTCGTTAAGCTTGGCGTCCTAACGCCATATCCCCTCCAATGAGACTATTTCCCCTCAAACGCCCCTCCTCGGATAAACTGCCAACCTTCAACTTGGGTAACCAGAGGACACATTACCAATATATAATCTGTGTACATGCCACAATGCGCAAAACAGCAAATTAGCTATAAATAAACTCAAATGTTCCAAGAAGGTTCATTTAATAAATTCCGGAAAAGTTGCCAATAGCTAAAACCAATGTATCATCCAGTTTCTATACATGTATAAGGAACAAGTTATATACGGTTCCAGACAAGTACGTGTATGAATATCAGACAAGCATAAGGAACATGTTACAGATAAAGGTCTCATACATACTGCCAGTTGAGGCAGTATTTTTAACACTTAAATAACTTCAGTTTAATTATATAATATGTAAATTCAATAACAGCCTGCCTTGAAGCACTATGTGTATGTAATAATATGTAAAACGTATGTAACAGTCATTGCATATACTTATATTATTGTATGCATGTCTAATAATGTTATGTGAATGCATTACGTAATTTAATAATGTAGGAGCTGTGGGAATAATAAGTTAAAAGTTGCTAACAATGAGGTAACAATGATGTAACTTTGAGGCAATAATGAGTAAGGAAGTTTAACAGTATTACTTATGATTCTTGGAGTAACAATAATGTCATTTTAGTGACAGTTTATAAAACAGCCAATCAAAAACCAGAAAAACCTTTAATTAAATGAAGGTATTCTTTTGGACTAGAATTAGCCAATCAGAAACTGAAATATAGCAAAATTTACAAATCTAGAAGTCTCTTGCCTGCAGACAGAGTTACTAACTAGACGCAAAAAGTGTCCTCGAGAAATATAATCGAAAATAGTTTACGTCTTAAAAAGTGCAAGTATTTAATAATAAAAAGAATCTCACAGCTCTCTATATCAGTGAAGTGTTATTTTAATCATATAAAGTATTAATAAAAGGAGTGAAGTAAAATTATAATCTGTGTAAGCCTACATTTTTGCCGCACCAAAATCCTGCTAAGAGAAACGCCTCTCTAAAATAAAAACTGATGCAGCCGAGGCAAACATAAATATATAATATTTAAAGAAACAGTCAAAATTACAAAGTTAATATTTTTAAACTTGGGGCAAAGGCCACCTGAAAGTAAATTTGGGGTGAAGGCTACCGAAAACGGGTACCATACGTGCGTTTGCAAATAAACTTCAAGTTCAGCTCCCCAAAAGTTGAAATGTAATACAACTTCTTCTTCAAATTGATGCCCAAAATGTGGGGCTAATAAAACTACTTTCTCATAGTGGAAAGGTATCTTTATAGTTTCCCAATTCTACAGAATGTAACAAGTATTAAGAGGGATTCATAAATTAAATCCCATCTCCATTTTTCTTTTGTTTAGCAATGTTTCTCTTGCCTATAGGCTTATTAATTAATAGACATTTTGTAATGGGGTAATCTTCCATTCTATCCACATGT
This sequence comes from Deroplatys truncata, assembly GCA_030765065.1. Classification (NCBI taxonomy): domain Eukaryota; kingdom Metazoa; phylum Arthropoda; class Insecta; order Mantodea; family Mantidae; genus Deroplatys; species Deroplatys truncata. Next base: position 167,424,248 of record CM060980.1, read on the forward strand.
ATATTGTTATATATCCTCAGTTAACTTAAAAATGGCGAGTTCCTCTCTGATCTCGTCATTTCTCTTTTTGTGTAACAAATTATAGCTTGCGGCACTCTTTAAGAATCTGATATCTGCAGCTTATATTTTTATTTATTTATTTTTACGAAGTGTACAACATTCTGAACGATACACAAACATGAGCTCTGTCAATACTTTATAAATGTTATTTTGGTAGTTTTAAGGTTTTTTTTATTGTGCTACATATACCAGGTGGGCCAACTGCGTCGTATTTGGCATGTGTAGATAACCTTCGTACGTTAAACGAGTTGCAGAACTCAACGGGGCAATTCCAAGTAAACACAGGTCAGTGCCTAAAAATATACTACTACTACTACTACTACTACTACTACTACTACTACTACTACTACTACTACTACTACTACTACTACTACTACTACTACTACTACTACTACCACTACTACCACCACTACCACCACTACCACCACCACCACCACTACCACCACCACCACCACCACTACTACTACTACTACTACTACTACTACTACTACCACTACTACCACCACCACCACCACTACCACCACCACCACCACTACTACTACTACTACTACTACTACTACTACTGGTTGAGAAGGTTATTGTTTCACTAATGGAAAAGCCGATTTAAAGTAGGTTGTATTGTATTTTAACTAACTGTTGGAGAACCGAACTTGAAGTAGTTCCAAACGCATGTATAGTAGACAGTTTTCGGTAGCTTTCGCTCCAAGTTTAAAAAAAAAATTTACTTTGTAATTTGACTGTTTCTTTATATATTATTTTATGTTTGCCTCACCTGCGTCAGTATTATTGTTAGGGACACGTTTCTCTTAGCAGCTTTGTGATGTGACAGGAATGTAGGCTTGCAGAGATTATATTACTCCTTTTATGAATGATTGACACGATTTAAATAACACTTCACTGATATAGAGAGCTGTGAGATTCTTTTATTAATTACTTGTACTTTTTAACACGTAAACTATTTTTGTCTCACACAAATACGTATTATATTTCTCGAGGACGCATCACGCATCAAGTTACAAACACTGTCCGCAGGCACTGAACTCTAAATTTGTAAACTTTTCTCCTTTTCAGTTTATGATTGGCTAATCTTGCTCCAATAGAATAGCTTCATTTAACTAAAGCTTTTTCTGGTTATTGATTGGCTATTTTATAAACTGTCACTAAAATTACATTATTGCTTCCAAGAATCACAAGTAGTATTGTTAAACTCTCAAAGTCATTAATGCCTCAAGGTTACCTCATTGTTAGTAAAGTTTAACTTATTATTCTCACAGCTCCTACATTATTAAATTACGTAATCTATTCACATAACATTATTGAACATGGATACAATAATACAAACATATGCAAACACTGTTACATACATTTTACAAATTATTACACACACATATTTCTTCAAGGCAGGCTGTTATTGAATTTACATATTATATAATATGACTGAAATTATTTAAGTGTTAAAAATACTGCCTCATGGTGCTGATGCTGCTGCTAAGGGAGATTTGGATAAAACAGGGTAGTATGCTAAAACGAGATTCTGGCTTCTCTCGTTTTGTATGTAGCGACGTCTTTCATTTAACATAACAACTTTTTTACCATTCGTTTATTACCATTTTGAAGGTAGCATCAATTTGTTGTGTGCAAGCGCCAAGAAATGCTTTTACACTGTTCTTTTGTAATTTGCGGCATTGAAAGACACTATTTTAAAGATTGTGAAGTACGAGTATTACACGAATTAAACCCTGAATGCACTACATAACCATGTATGTTTGTTCTCGCTAGTTTTCCGTTGTTGTGTAATTGCTGAATACAAGGCGTCGTTGGATAAAATTACATTTCTCAAACTTAGAAATGCTTATTCACATAGAGAACGTTATTATCATCATAATTATTGTAATTCATAGGATATGGCAACTTTATTATTATGACTCCCTATGCAAGGAAGACTGTCGAAAGAGATATAGGAAATCACCGAAAGAAGAACAGGAAACACAGAAATCCTAACAAAGATGGACAATTTCTTCCATGTAGGGAACTTCAAATGGAGCCAAATGCTAGAAAATCTTTATTGGAGAGACAGAGAGAAATAAATGTCGGAGGAAACAAGAAGTCAAAGAAAGCTATCATAATACAGGATTGTAATACATCTTCAGAAGAAGAAGACGAAGACGATAACACAGCTTGCATTTATTGTAACAAACTATTTTCTAAGTCTAAAGAGGGATGGGTGAAATGTTTTAAATGTAGTGAATGGGCCCATGAACGTGTGCTGGCATTGATAATGAGAACGACGAACCTTATACGTACTTGTGATTTCTGCACATCAATTTTGTATTCTAAGATTTACACTATAATTTTAAGTACGTGTTTTATCCAATTAGTCTGACAAAACGGGATGTTTGATATCACAGTACCGTTAGATGATGATAGTAATAGTAGTAACAGTAACATTAACATTTTTAATAGCAAGCAAAAAGATAATAGTGAAAAACTGCGTGCTCTCATGTTTGTTGCTTACATTCCTTAATGTTATATAAGAACAGGTAAACACAATTAAAAAGTGCTCTTGGCGGATAGACCATATAAAGACATTTTAATTATTTTGCAGCCTAAAAAGTGAGTTTATTCCCTGGAAATAATAGCCTGTGTAACTGAAGTAAACAGTATTCTATGACACGTTTTATCTATTTTTGTCTATCATCACTGAGTGCACATTCTATTGCAAGCCTAGGAACTGTCTCTCAATGAGCGCGATCCCCCGCGTAGCTGAGTCGGTAGAATACTGTCTGCTGTACGAGGGATGCTGGGTTCGATTTCCGGCTGGCGTGGGAATTTTTCTCTAGGCCAAAATTATTTCATATCCTTCCCAGAGTCTGTGAGTATGAATGACATTGTGAATGTGTATGTGTGATCTAATGATTAAAGCCGCCGAAAAGACCGTTGTACATTGTTAAAGACTGCGTATAAATGGAACTTAAGGGGGGGAAAGGAAAAATAGCCTTGCCTACGCTAATTCGCCAGTTTCCCACTGCTCTGTGTTTACTTGGAATTACCCCGATGAGTTCTGCAACTGTTTTGATACACGAATGAATATCTACATACATGAAATACGTGGTTGGGTCAATTGGTATAATTGAATTTGAAGATCTTGTTTGTTAGATCTTCATTTTATACTTTCTATACTACTTACATATAGTAAGTGGAGGAACGGTGTACGGTGAGTTGTGTACCTATTAGTGAATATGTTTTAAGCAAATTATGAAAATCTTGAATGATATTCATGGAATGTATCATAGAACAACAAATTCAAAAGCAGCAACTGTTTCTATGGTAAGAGTTAAATAGATTGTATTATTCCTCGGGAGACAAAACAAGATTCCAGCAGAAGGAATGCACGTGGGATGAGATGATGGTCGGACAATACCTTCTGGAAGATTTGTCATCCTCTTTAAAGTCTTTTTGGAACTTACCTACTTGTAAAAGGATTCCCAGTTGTCTTTTGTTTGTGTTATTATATGCCTAAACTTGACTTAAATGAAAATATTTTAAGCACCTTACTATCAAAATTTATTTGTAAGGTGACAATAAAGAGTAGTGCCAACTTTGATATATGAAAGGGAGACTTAGGTGAATAAAATAAGCTACAGAAGCAAAATAGAATCATCTGAAATGAGGTTTCTTAGATCAGTGAAAGGATTCTCCCTGAAGGACAGCCGACGTAATGAAGAAATAAGGCAGAAACTAAATATATTATTTTAAATGATAAAATTTACCAAAACAGGGTAAATTTGAGGAACCACGTTCAAAGGATGTACAAAAATAGAAGCCAAAAGCTTGCTTTCGTATACCAACCTAAAGGTAAAAGGAATATTAGTGAACCTAGTATAAGATAGTGTGAGGTCGGAACAGGCTAATGGCCTAGTCTATGAAGAGGAAGTAAGCAAGTAAGCTAGAATAATGGGCTTTTGCATGAATAGTTAGTAGGATGGTAGCGTCATGTGAATGTAACACATCAGAATTGTAATATACAGGGTGAACCATTTAAGTTGAGACTGTACAATATCTACAAAACTAAGGGTCAGTTTAATTCTTTCAAATGGGAGGCTAACTTTTTGCTTTCTCTACTACGTATAGTAAGTAGGGGAAGTACTGTATTCCACCCAACAATTCGATACCGATATTTTACCGGAAATACATGTTTTAGACCCCTGAATCCAAAAAAAAAGCATTTTTGGAAACATGTCCGTGTGTGTGTCTGTGAACAGCATAACTCAGAAACGAACAGTCGGATAAACACCAAAATTGGTATTTAGGTTTAGTATCTTCCAAAGATGAGACAGGAAGGTTTTCAAGAAAATCCCCCGACCCCAGATTACCATTTACATGGAAAATGTTTCGAAAATTTTAATTTTCTCTAAAACGGTTTTGATTAAAATATCATACGCTTAAGATATTTTATGACATATGAAATGGATATCTCGAATTTTCTAGGAATGTCTCCAAAAGTATTCTTCTTTGTGAACGATTTTTGCATAACTGGTAAACCATAAGAGATAGACAAAATTTTACTACACAAAAAATGTAGATCGCGTTAAAATACACAATTTGTCATATACATTTTTTTGTTGATTGAACCATTTTCGAGATATTGCTTGTTATTCCCTTAAATTTTCGGATACTTACTTTATCTCAAATTAGTTATTCATTTTTTTGTCCTGATAATGCAAAGAGAACGGAATGCTCCACATAGCAACCAGCTCTTAAAATATTTGTCTATTCCTTAAAGCCTATCAATTCCCCTTGTATACACAAGAAAATTAGCAATCAGATTAACATGAAGGATATGGAGAATAAGCGTTTATAAAAATAGTCTGTACAAGAGTAGAGAAAGTCATGTTAGTGTAACACATCAGAATTTTTATGTTGTTTTCTCACTCCACATGAAAAAACTAAATATCATATGTATAAAACACTCTGCAATTGTTCTTACAACTTAAGCGTTTGGTTTTGGAGATATTGTACAGTCTCAACTTAACGGTTAACCCTGTATAAAATATTGAAGTGAAGGTAGTTAAAATTATTTATTTGTATATCGTGTTGTAGTGGAATATTTTAGTTCATTCCTGAACAGGGACCATGAGATGGTGGGCAGACAGTAAGAATTTATATATCTTAAACCTATGTTTATTTCTACAGAAAGGTAGGCATTCAAATGTTTCTCGAGAAAATATCCTATCGACTTGAATCGAAAGGTAACCATGGACTTCAACAAAGTCAACGTTACGACTCCATAAAATGCCTTTCGCTGTTGCACGTCTGCTCGTCAGAATCCCTTTCCAGGGTAGCAGAAAGTGACGACCCTGCCAAGTGCTGACACAGCTTCTTGCCTGCCAACTGCTTCCAGAACAGTCTGGGTGTATTAGATACAGCACACACCGCGCCAAAGGAACCGAGAGAAATCTCTCTACCAAGAGAAACGTTTATTTAAATAGAAATAGTCTACTCGCTTTTCAGGCCCAGCTATGCGGAACAGTGATCCGTTTTTCTGAATTCAAATGTTGAGTAGCTTAAGTATTTCTTGCCATAGAGTTCTGAATATCTGCATAATGAACCTCATCTTTCGAGTAACATACCAGGTGGAACAACCGCTCCTAGATTTTCACATCTATACAGCAGTTCGCAGCTTGCAGTTTTTGTGGAAACATCGCCCCTTTTGCATAAAAAGTTACATTCACAAGACTTTCTCTAGTCACTATTCCACACAATGTACTTCTTGTTCACAGAGATAACATTTCATTGCACATTTACACATTTTGTTGTAGATATCTAACTAAATCAATATATAGGTATTTAGAAACTGCGTCGCTATGTAGTATCTTTGGAATGCCATACTCTTTGATCACCACGAGAAAAGACTAATACCAGCTTCAGTTTAAAAACGTATACAATATAAACCAATGACAAATAATATCTCAGAAATGGTTAACGCCTACACGAAATATTTGAATCAATTGTGTGCTTTTTGAAGTAAGATTTTGCACAAATGTCATTCAGAATGAACAGACTTCACATGCTATTGGTATATATATACACACACATTATATACACTTTATTTGTCGCGTAAATTGAAGTAGATAGTTTCTGCCCCAGGTATGGAAAGCCAATTCGAAGTGGATAATTTCTTTACGTTATTTGCACCACGCTTTGGGCATCAATTTTGAAGTACGTTGTATTGAAGGATTTGTATTATATTTCAACCGTTAGAGAGCCGAACATGAAGTAGTTGCAACCGCATGTTTGGTACCCGGTAGCCTCCGCCCCAAATGTTTAAAAATATATTAACTTTGTAATTTTGACTGTTTCTTTAAATATTATATTTTATGTTTGCCTCGGCTACGTCAGTATTATTGTTAGAGACACGTTTCTCTTTGCAGGGTTGTGGTGCGACTGAAGAATGTAGGGTTACACAGATTTTAAGTTTTTCTTCACTCCATTTATTAATGCTTGACACGATTTAAATATCACTTCACTGATATAGAGAGAGCTGTGAAATTGTTTTAATTAATTATTTGCACTTTTTAACGCGTAAAATATTTTTATTGTCTTACACAAAATACGTATTATACTTCTCGAGGACGTGTCTCGCGTTCAGTTATGAGCACTGTCTACAAGCTACTGAACTGTAAATTTGTAAATTTTGCTATATTTCAGTTTGTGTTTGGCTATTCCTAATCCAACAGAACACTTTTATTTAAGTAAAGCTTTTTCTGGTTGTTGATTGACTATTTTATAAACTGTCTCAAAATTTACATTATTGTTGCTCCAATAATGAATAACAGCATTTAAAACTTTCAAATTTATTATACTTAGAAACTTTTAACCTATTATTCTCACAGCTCCTACATTATTAAATTACGTAATACATTCACATAACCTTATTAAACATGGATACAATATATAAACATTTACAATGACTGTAATATAGATTTTTTATACCTACACATATTGCTTTAAGACGGGATGTTATTAAATTATATACTATATAATTAGACTAAAATCATTTAAGTGTTAAAAATACTGCCTCAAAATATCTTAAACATATGGTACTTTAGTCTAAATTGTTAGACATTTTTGATAAGAATCCAACATTTCGAAAAATATTCACGTAAAGTGTGGTTCGCAGTGGGTGATGTTTTTTAAAATCATTGTTTTGTAAGTTTGAACCTGAATGCAATTTTGGAATTTATAGGAATTTCGTTTTTGGTTTTTGCTGTTCACAGACGCGCAGGCGGGCAGTGCGAACTTTGAATTTTATATTTTTTTTTGTGTGTGTTTAAGGGATACAGTTAAATCTCGATATCGATGTGGAATGTAATACTTCCTCTGCTTACTTATGTAGCTAAGTGGTAGAGAAAGTAAAAGAAGGGAGTTAAACCAGTATAAAATGAAGTATAATTAATGGTTTCACTGCTGTCTAGTCAAGGTCACACATAGTAATCCCCCTCTTGCTATATATATATATATATATATATATATATATATATATATATATATATTTCTTTCTACGGTTTCCCCCCCCCTCTCTCTCTCTCTCCCTCAAAGCTTGAGACTAGAGTTACAACAATATTCTACTGCCTCAGCAATACTACTGCTACTGCAAGAGGGAAACTGAGTGAAGTGGGAGGATGGTTGCAAAGCGGGAAAAATGGCCTTGAGTGGATTGGCGAAAACGAAACACTATAATTAAAGAAGCAGTAGAATGTTTGGTATCCAACAGCCAATGAAATATTATAGCACCTGGTAATGTTGCCTTGTGGTGAAAAGTAACGATTGAGGAAAGGCGAGAAGTAAGCAGACCTCAAAGGTGTTAGAAGTAGTGTCGAGAATAATTAAAATGTAAAAACAATGCCTGATATGCCCATAAAAATACTGGCTTGTTACATTTAAATGACTTTGCCTGCCCTCTATCCTTATTAATAGATATACAAATTTTTACTCTTAAAGACGTTTCCATATCTACTTCATTTGAACCGAGATAAACCTTTGTATATATACCTGTATTGCACATTTCGTTATAGTTATAAAGGGAATAGCGACAGTTAAATGTTTTAGAAAGGGACGCTATATGCTGGCCTTAAGCTTTCATACTCCTTTTATGAATCGTGAGAAACAATTAAAATAGACAGGAATTCAAAATAATGGATAATAAATATAGAACAATTTGAACCATTAATAATGGGTGCCGTCCTCCGTGGTGTAGTTTAAACTCGGCGGAGGACGATCCTTAGCTTCCTTCGAACGAAGTAAAGTCGGTGGTCCCGTGTCGTAAATTTACGGTACGTAAAAGAACCTCAAGTCTGATAAAGAGGCCTCTGAGCAAAAGTGCCGTTCTTTCACGCCCAATATAGAACGGGATGCTAAGGACCACAGCAGTAAAAGAGCGCCTATAAATAAAACTCAGTTGATTAATTAATTAATGGGTATCTCGGAAATAACTAATGCCACAATAAAGAGCTATTGAAATAAATTATGTTTTAAAGGGATCTAAAATTTTTGAGTAGTAAGTTTTCGTTTATCGTCTTAACGTTTAAGTTATACAAGATTATACAAAATTCTTTCGGAACTAAGAGGATTTCACTGTTTATTCTCAGAAAATTAAATTTATAGATTTTATTTGTCACATAAATATATTTAATATATGGTATGTTTTAATAAAAAAAGTTAGAGCTATTGCTTATAAAATAAAAAAAATCGAAAAATGTTTTATATAAAGGGTACTCTATATGGTGGGATTTTCTTGAAAATCCTGGGCTGCATCTGTGGAAGGTATTAAGTCTAAATACCAAGTTTGGTGTTTATCCGACTTTTACTTATTAAGTTATATAGTTTAGAGGTCCTCAAACACACGCGGAACTTTTTATAAAAGTCCTTTTCTTTCGTATTCATGAGGCCTCAAAATGTATTTACGGTGAAATCTGGATATTCAATTTTTGGGTGCAATACATTAATCTTTACTATACGTAGTAGAGAAGGTAATAAATGATGCCCGTTGTATAGAAAAATGATGCACATGCAGACATCAGAAGTATGCAATTGTATGCAGTATAAAACTTTAACTAAAAGCATAGAATCTGAAATACGAGCAAAATACGAGCTCGTATATAGCAAAACATAGTTCAATATTACAAGTAAAAGCAGACTAAGTAGGTATTTGCATACTAATCTGTCTAATTATAGTACTTAACGACCCTAGTGTGACCTCCCCACTTTACGTTTGGTTTATCACACAGAATTTTCATCGGCTGTATCAAGCTTCGGTCCGATCGACATCATGCTGTTGACAAATGACGTTGGGAATGAAGCGAAAATGAGCACGCCATCAGTTTTTATGAGCACTAACAGCTTGTTAGATCTGTCAAACATTTTTTTGTGTCTCTGCTATTTTATGTGCACCTAGATGATTTGGAATTCTTGTTATTACGCTGTATTTGACACACATCCATCGATCATATTATTCACGCCCGTCGTGGCAAAGGCGACATATTTAATAAAGTTTACTGACCAATCAGGTGCGAGTTAATCCGATTGCTGAGGTATAAATTGATGAATAGAGCTTGCGACCGAATCCCTTTTGTAAGCAAAGGAAATCAATCCCTTTTGGTCGGTGTGCATCCTGTTTGTTCCTTCCGATTGCTTTTCCGGGTAGGCACTGACATGAATTGTACCGGAGTGGGTCATTTGTATATGTGGAACTGGAGCGCGCTAAACGGTTGAATAAATACGCTAAGCAAATGTTTGTTGAGGTGTTTAAGACACCATGAAATCGCACCGTTAAATCTCTCAGGGTAAAGCAAAGCTTCTTCTGAAATTATATCAGTTACCGAAATGATATCCATTCGTTCTTTTGCCTCTGTTTACGGACTGATAAATTGATACACCATTAAAAGCACGATAATATTATGTTAAAACTATAACTCTAATTTCCCATTTCCCCATCTACTGGTCACACCTTTTTAAACATTGTACATCATGTTTTCCGTTAAAAGTTTTAAGTAGTAGTGGTGGTGGTAGTAAAATTTGAAATTAAGTTTTATTTATGGACGCTCTTTAACTACTATGCGTCCCATTCTATATTGAGCGTGAAAGACCGGAAATTTTGCTCAGAGGCCCCTTATCAGGCTTGAGGTTCTTTTACGTGCCGTAAATCTACGACCGGCTTTACCTCCCTTCCGAACGAAGCCGTGCTAAGGATTTTTACGCCCGAAAAAATCCATCGCCCTCCGCCGGGTTTGAACCCCCGACCTCGGGAACCAGAGGCTAGCACGATACCACTAGTCCACGGAGGTCGACCAGTAGTAGTAGTAGTAGTAGTAGTAGTGGTCGTGGTGGTTGTACATACCTGGTCTGTATACGTAACTTGCAGAATCGACCAGAAAATAACTATTTTATAATCACCACACTATATACATACATATAGAACTAAAAATGCTCTGAATCTCACACGCACGCACGCAAGTAGTCAAGCACCACAGATATTTAAAGAAAATTTGCATAAACACCTTCTCTCGTAGTGCACGTATTTCCATTAAGTATGTGCCCAAGCTTGGCTCGTTTTGGCTGTTTAGAATCAAGTCCCAGCATGCTGTCCTTCGTCTGTTGGAAGCCAAAGATATTTCCGGTAATCATTTTTTCCTAATACCCTCCGTCTGCCAAAATATGCGTCTAGTCTTCTTGTTCCTCGCATAATGGGTAAATCCTCCTACCATTATCATCATCATCAACAACCTTGCGAGCTTTCCACCCTCCCAGCCTAAGCCATGCTATTCCCGTCCTCTGTTTTATACCCAATTCTAAAATATATGTTTCCTTACCCCACCTAGTTTTTATTTCGTTTTGTAGCTCCAATGTTGATCTCTGTCTACATTTGGATTCTATTTTCTGCCTGTTTATATCACATAGTCGTCTTTTGACTTTTTCACGGAATTGTGTGTATTTTCATTACCCCTTTGTCAGATGTCGTTTAAGCCAATTTTTGATAATTCCCGTTTGTAATCCCGCCGGCCACCCTTTTGGATGCTCTATGTTGTTCATTTGATGACGATGACATATTGCTCTCAGAGTTGTTTGAGCATCTTTAATTATTCGCAGCCAGTACCTAACTACATTTGATTTAGCAAACACAGCATCTTCCCAGAATCCTACCTCACGAAGAACTCCGTAGTTTGGAGTACCCCTTCCCAACCCTAGAATGCGCTTCCAGAGATTACACTGTACTTTATTTACATTATTCACCCTATCCTACCCCACACTTCACTGCTGTATAGTAATGAGGCCGTAATTTCAATACCTCCTGAGAAAATAGGACATTTGAAAAGAAAGGTGTTGCTTCAACGCTCCCCGTATGGTCAGCGACATTCGGGGGATCCTCGTTCCACCAAGTGATGCCTGGACCCATTTATTAGCAGCCAGCGTAATCTTGTCATCTCCGAAGTTAGGGTAATAATGAGGTTAGCGATAGCACGTGAAGATCTACAGCTTTTACCGTAGATTTCGAACACTTTGAGCCTTCGAAATACTTCCAAAGAGCTACTCCAAGATGAAGATTTGCATAGCACCGACTTAAAATCTTCACCTCAGAGCTGTATATCGAACTATAGACTATTTTCACGAGAGTTGCGAACGAAACCACTGAGGTACTCCGGTTCCTTAAGAAGAGAAACCTTATATTGAGAAAAATACACATTTCCTATACCTCGCCAAAGTTTTACGCAGAACACATTGTTTGTGTAGACAAATATTTGCAGTAACAGCATGACTTCCAGTAATAAGGTAGAAGGGGGACCTGCATCTCTAATACATAAAGGCCTATTGTTATAGCTTTTGTTTATAAAATAAGCTATTCAGCATTTAAAGCTCTCGTAATTTGCTTATGCTTTTTCTTAAAACCACTGCTTCAAAAATATTTTCCAACTAAATTGTCTCGTCCTCCGTGGACTAGTGGTACCGCGCTAGCCTCTATTTCCCAAGCTGGCGGGTTCAAACTCGGCGGAGGGCGATGGACTTTTTCGGGCGTAAAGATCCTTAGCATGGCTGCCCTCGGAAGGGAAGTAAAGCCGGTGGTCCCGTGTCGTAGATTTACGGCACTAAAAGAACCTCAAGCCTTATAAAGAGGCCTCTGAGCAAAATTACCGATCTTTCACTCCAATATAGAATGGGACGCTAAAGACCATAGTAGTTAAAGAGCGTCCATAAATAAAACTGAATTTAATTTAACTAAATTGTCAAAGTGTAATTATACGCAAAATATTTAATTTAAGAGTAAAATTTTAAGGATGAATCACCAGCATGTAAATAATAACCTTGTTTTACATTCCGTAATTTCGAATTGCCTTAAACATCGTTCAAACTGAACATCATTACACTCAAGCATACGTGAACATAATGGTACATTATAATACCATTATTAAAAGTAGAGTTTTATTTTGTAATCCTACGAGCAAAATAAAACCACAATTAACATCTGTGGCATTTAGTATATTTAGACAGCTCTCGAGTTTGTAAAATATGAATAAAATAATATTATACTGATTCCTAAAACTAAGAGAGATCACGTTTAGAACGAGATCAACCCTCGTGTGCAGCGAGATCTCAGAAGTTTTGATGTTTTGTTGATTCGCTAGCAGTCATTTTCAGTGATATTATTTTCAACCTTTGTCTTGTACCAGCCAATGAAGCGATTAAGTTTACTTAATTATTTTTTAAATTTGGGTGCTTTGCTTCAGGCTAGCTATTACAACTCAGTCGAGCACGTGTCTCTAAGCAGGGTGTGTAAGCGGAAAGGAGTTGTTGCTAAAAGATAACACTGATAAAAAAATCTGAATCCAGACTTTTATTGCCGTCACGCTTAATTAATAATTGACATATTTAATCTTTATACACGCCTGACTGAAACTGTGATATTTCCGTATGTACGAGAATTACAGTCGTTTTAGTTGCCGCGTACCAATTACTTCGCGTACTTTACATTTTTGTAATTAACTCTGCGACGTGCACCTCGTGAGAAATTCTTCAGAACTGTGCGACGCTTGCTTATGGCTCGAGAATATATTCGCCTTCACCTCGAATTGCCTAAACAGTATAATATAGCTGCTATTGGTTACCAAATTGCGCCCACTTTAGCGTCTGTTTTGCTCAGCCAATCACTACTACTAATATACATGTTCTAGGAAAGATATTCCCTCCATTTCTAAACAAGGCACGCTAACCTGACGTCAATTTTGACTTTCTCTTGTTAGTGACAAACAACTCACCCCCTCGGTTTATTGTTATCCACTTCTATTGTAAGTTTCAGTTAGGCCGTGCAAAATTATTTCCTAACAATCCTTATGGCTAACAGTAATATTAATCTTCACTATAATCACTCTGGCATTCACAGAATGTTATGATATAAAATATTGCCTCCAGTGCTATATCATATTGCTTTCTGGATTTTTTGGATCAGTACTTCTAGTGTTATTTTTTCTGCTGCTTCGTTAATTTCACTGACTCTTCCATTTCAGTTTCCCCTGAATTAATAATTTCCGCCGTTCAATTTTTGTGTAGCCTAAATAGATAAAAGAAAAGAATACAGAAGGTTACTAATATAAAGTATAGCTAACTTCACAACGGTAAATTGAATTATGACAATTTGTATTGTAAACAGATAATACGAGCATCATGAGAAATTAATCTTGTAAAAATGCACAATGTAAAGTAAAGCTTAATCAAACCAAGTCGAATTATTAAACATAGGCAAATACAAAGAATAATTGCCATGTGATTAGGCTTGAAGTCAAAGTTGTTCACAATAGAGTAGTATGTAGAAAAATTTTATCTCACTAGTGTGATAATGGAAAGCTTTTAGTTTGTGTACACTATGTTAAAAGTTCTACCTTTAGGCTATTCTGTCTAAAAGAATCTGATGTGTTACACCCACATGACTTTCTCTAGTCTTGTACAAACTATTTTTACAAACACTTATTCTCCATAAGCTTCATGGTAATCGAGATATCGAGATGCTAATCTTATTGCTAATTTTCTTGTAGATGCAAGGGGAATTGGTAGGCTTTAAGCAATAGTCAAATATTTTAAGAGCTGGCTGCTATGTGGAGTATTCCATTCTCTTTGCATTACCAGTACAAAAAAATGAATAACGAATTTCCATTTGAGAAAAAAGTATAGGTGTTGGAAAACTTAAGGGTATAACAAGCAATATCTCGAAAATGGTTCACTCAAAAAAAAATGTATATGACATAAATTGTGTATTTTAACGCGATCTACGATTTTTGTGTAGTAAAATTTTGTCTCTCTCTTAAGGTTTACCAGTTATGCAAACGTCGTTCACAATGAAGAATACTTTTGGAGACATTCCCAGGAAATTCGAGATATACATTTCATTTGTCATGAAAATATCTTAAACATATGATATTTAGTGAAAATCGTTAGCCATTTTTGTGACAATTACAATTTTCGAAAAATGTTCCATGTGAAGGGTAATCTGGGGTGTGGGGATTTTCTTGAAAACCTTCGTATCGCATCTCTGGAAGATACGGAACCTAAACACCAAGTTTGGTGTTTATCCGACTGTTCGTTTCTGAGTTATACTGTTCACAGACACACACACACGGACATGTTTCCAAAAATGCTTTTTTTGGATTCAGGGGGTCTCAGAACGTACATTTCCGGTGAAATCTCGGTATCGAATTTTTGGGTGGAATGCAATACTTCCCCTACTTACTATACGTCGTAGAGAAAGTAAGAATAGTGAATCAGAACGTTAAACTAATATTTGCAAAACATATTTTCTTCCAGTAGCCTTGAAGTCCACGTTATTCTGAATGAATTTTGTATACTTTTGTATAACTGGTAAAACATAAGAGACAGACATTTCACCAGAAATACATGTTTTGTGCTCCCCTGAATAAAACAAAAGCATTTTTAGAAAAAGTTGCATGTGGTGTCTCTGTTCGTGTGGGGGTGCAGCAAAACTAAAAAACAAAAAGTCGTATAAATACTAAGCTTGGTACTCAAGTTCAGTATCTTCAAAAGGTGCGACATCAACACATCTAAAGAAAATCCCCTACCCCAACTATCCTGAAATATTTTTCGAAAATTTTGATTTTCTAATAAATGGCTCCAACAATTTTGATTCAAGTATCATACATTAAAGACATTTATATGAAATATAATATGTATACTTTTAATTTTCTGGTGTAGCCTGTAAGGTCCTCTTCATTCGGAAGGAATCTTGTATAGTCTTTTATATACGGTAAAGGCTAAGAGATTAACGAAAACGTACTACACGAAACATTAGATCCTTTTAAAGCACACAATTTATTTATAATAACCTTTTTGTGGCATAAACCATTTCCAAGATATCCGGTATTTGTTTGAATTCTCCATTTCTTGGTCATTCTTTTAAAGTGTTGTCGACATTCAGTTGTTTCTCGCGAATACATGGAAACAGTATGGAATTTTAAGGCCAGCGTATGGCGTCCAGTTTTTAAACATATGCATATCGATATTCTCTTTGTGTTTATAAGGAAATTTGTAATATAGCTTCTTTTGCAAACGTATATGTCTACTAAAATGAAGTAGATACAAAAATAAACTTTCGTAGGAATAGTTTTATACCTATTAATAAATGATAGAGGGCAGATAAGGTCATGTGGATGTAAGACATCGTAGTTTTTTCATTAAAACATAAAATGACAAATGCAGGAAGTTTGTTTCCAACATGACAGTTTGGATCAAAAAACGCTATCAGGGGAAAAATCTTTGCATTAGTTTATCGCCAGATGCAGTTGTCAGGTAAAATTCCCCACCCCCTTACCTATCTCATACTCCTTGCTCACGACTGACGTCACAAAGTTCTGAAGACGGAGTATTTTCCTCACAATAGGACCTGAGTGATATCCCCTACTGCCGTAGATTTTAATTTGTGGAAAAGTATAAGAAACATTGAGCCCATAATGCTAAAAGGGGAAGATTAAAACTTGCTTCGGCTTCATTCCATCAACTACGTGGGAGTAATTGTAAGCGTTGTTCCGAACAGCTGCGTGCGTCTAATCCAATAGCGACATCTGTCATCTGCAGATCAAGAGCTAACTTCGCTGCAGGTAGCGTATTAATAACGCGCTTCGTGCCCGTTGCCCTTTGGTTTTAAGTGGGAAGAAGGATCTGCAGCAAAGTTTATGAAGTGCGCTTCAAACTTGATGGCTTCTCGGGTGTGAGTAATATGTAGAGATGATGAAAACTCCAAGATTGCCGCTCTCACTGCTGCTTAATCAACTTTGCGAAATGAACAGCTAGAGAAGATAGAACGTTGATAGTCACGGGCAAAAAAACTCGGAGCGTTTATTAAAATACATGACCAACTTCCAGTCTTTCCCGAGGTTCAGTCGCATTTAACGTTAACGCAACTTTCCAGAAGTCATCTCATCGCTAATGATAGACAAGTAGTATTACTGTATGAACAAAATTTGTCTACAGAGCTTTAACGAGTACGCAAATAGTATGAGAACCTGCCCCATCGTCGAGGAGGAGGAGTCGTGGGTGTTTATTGAAGTACGTGTTTTGTTGTAGTTGTTTAGTTATTTAGCTCCACGTATGGACAACAATTTGAAGAAGATATTTAGTTACGCTCCACGTATAGAAGGAGTTGTATTATAGTTCAACTGTTGGGGAGTCGAACACTTGAAGTAGTTGCAATCTCACGTATGTTAAATAGTTTCCGGTAGCCTTCGCCCCAAATTTACTTTCAGGTGTCCTTTGCCCCAAGTTTTAAAAAAATATTATCTTTTTAATTAAACTGTTTCTTTAAATATTTAATATTTATGTTTGCCTCGGCTGTGTCAGTATTTGTTAGAGACACGTTTCTCTTAGGCAGGGTTGTGATACGCTAAGAATGTAGGCTTACACAGATTTTAAGTTTTAATTCACTCTTTTTTTATTAATCCTTGACACAAATTAAATAGCACTTCACTGATATAGAGAGCTGTGGGATTCTTTTATTTAATACTTGCACTTTTTAACACGTATACTTATTTTTCGTCTCACTCGAATACGCATTATATTTCTCTAGAGCAAGCATCTTGCATCCGGTTACTATCACGGTGTGCAGGCAATTGACTGGATTTCAACCGTCTAAACTTATAAATTTCTGTATTTCATGTCTCTGATTGGCTAGTCCTAGAATACCTTCATTTAACTAAAGCTTTTTCTGGCTGTTGATTGGCTGTTTTTAAACTGTGTCAAAATTTATATTATTGCTGCTCTAATAATGACTAGTAGCATTTAAACTCTCAAACTCATTATTGCTTCAAGGTTACCTCATTGTTAGCAACTTTTAACTTATTATTCTCAAAGCTCTTACATTACTAAATTACGTAATGCATTCACATAACATCATTAAACATGTTTACAATAATATAAGCATATGCAATGACTGTTACATACATTTTACAAATTATTACATACACATCGCTTCAAGGTGGGCTGTTATTGAATTTACACATTATATAATTTAATTTAAATTATTTGTAATAAAAATACTGCCTCAATATCTGCAGGTTTTAAGGCGTTAACATCTATGGCCGACATTCGGGAGATCCCAGGTTCGATCCATGGTGACCGCCCACTCTGACCTATGTGTTATTTTGGGGTTTTCCCTGGTCCTTAGATGAATGCTTGGGTGGTTTTCTTCATTGAATTTCCTGTCCCTTCATTTAGTTCCATTAATAATTTCATTTATCCTTCACCTCTTTTCGTATATTTCATGGTTTAAACTGTCGGCGATGGTGTTTCGGTGCAACATGATAGGGAAAAGGATGCTCTCTGTACATCTTCTCCGTTCGGGGTTGCCGGGATATAAGGACCGCTCCTTGGGAGGCGTTGGACCCTGTATAGCGCTGGGTCCCGGGTCTCTCAGTACAACTGTCGGGGCGTCTATATCTGGAAGATGTAAGGAATCTGTCATTGCTGGTTCCGGCCTCCGGTGTCTCCCTTCAACTCATCTCTCCCTTTCGAGGGCGCTCCCTCATGGTGCATCCACAGAATATTCGGATTCACTGGATCGGTGCCGAATCCTCTCCGCTTCACAATCCAATCGAATTGTAACTGAGCGATATAGCTTCGAGGTAACGTGTGAGGTTTGCATTCTGGAGCTGTCTGATTCAATTCCCGTTGAGCCGGCCACTTTAACCTTGGGTCTTTTTGCGGGTTCCTTAGCTGATGGGCCTGGAATTTTCCTGTCCCCAGTTTCTTCTCACTTTATTTGCTTATAACATTGCAGAATCAAAGGATGAGGCCAGTGAACGGCATGCGATGCCTGTGGATTCTGCTATTAGGAACTGCCTGCCCTGCCGTTCGGCATGTGACGGGCATTCAGAGACTCCCTCCGTTCGGTGAGTAAGGCCTACGGGGAATGGGGACTCCTGCGTGTCAGGATACAATATCTGTACCCGAGCCTGCTACCCCAGATGTGTTCTACCTCTATGTCTCGCTGTGTCTTTCAGGCCCCACTAAAGTTGCTGTTTACTAAACTGCTATTTTCCAGCCAGGTTGAAGTTTTAACCATGATTAAAACATCTATCTTGTATAGTTATAACGGTATTATGAATTTTAATCCAAAATCGTATTAGTTTTCCACTTATTAATTTTCAAAATTTAAAATTATGGGTATAGGCAAAAGCCTCCATTAGATGAAATTTTCAAAGAAAATATTTTTAACAAATTAATGTTGCTTCTATAACAGAAAACTATGGATTTAACACTTTTTTCTGCCATCTTAGTTCAAGAGAAAACAATATTTGAAGTTTTGTAATTGCATTTCTTTTCTGTATACTTATATCTGCAAAAATTATAAAAGCAATAACTATTTATTACACATAAAAATTATATGACAGTATTATTTATTTGAGTTTTAAAATAAGCATAAAGATTTTCAATATGATGGGATAAAAACTGCATCGTATGGAAAATTTTGAATATGCAGAAATGCCGAAATAAGGAAATACTATAAAATGAAGCTTTAAAAACATAAAGAACTTGGAACCAAGGGCGAAAGGGCATTTAAGCAGTCCCTGAAACGTCTGCTAGCTCAAAAATCAAAGTGGATTCTAAACCTATACACAATGGAAGACTTTTTGGAAACTTATTATTTTTTAATATTTTTTGGGTTAATTTCAGTGTTGCATTTGCTTAACGCCTTCCTCTTGGAGGTTTCCTGAAGCACAGTAGCCCTTCATGTGCGCCTAAGTGCTGAAATCTCCTCCATTTCCTGATAACCATTAACAGAAACTGTATAGGTAAGGAGAATGGAGGGAAAAATATTTACCCCGATTCTTTACCACCTCAAATGGAAGGCTGAGGGCATGTGGAATGCTACTGGCAGGCAAGGAAGACGTGGAGGAGGCAGGTAAATGCCTACTTAAGACGAGACAGCGTGGACTGAAAAGGTTGATAAGTAGGTAAGCAGAGATAAATATAGCGAATGGGCGTTGGTGCTTTATTTTCTATATTTTATGTCATGTTTCGTTTCTACCAAGTTTATTGTGGTCCATCTCCTAAATCGGTAAGGTTTCCATTTTCTGGTAACCAACTTTTGACTCCACTCAGCCGGTATTTCTTCTCTATGTGACTGGCTTGATAAAACAATTCATGCCATATAAACTAATCAATGAGCCATGCTTATAATCTATGTGAAATGAAGGGATGGTTCGGATACCACCTCTATGTAAGAGTTTAGCTACAATTGGTACACAAGGAAGGGCTAAACTAATTATATTATAATGCAGCCGTCTAGAGGGAGGATTTAAGAATTATTTGCATGTAGGAACGACAGTTACGACATTTAAATGTATGAGAACTTTCATCAGCATCATGGAGACAAAAGGTTAAACTTTTTGCCGTTAGTAAACGATAATAATAAAATTATTATTAGAAAAATGGAGTGTAGCATGAAAATATAGGGTTTAAATCGTAATGTTATGCTTCGGAAGTTCGACCATACCTTGGGGGAGGTAAAGTACGCCCCTAATCCATTGCCTAGAGTTATACTCAGAAAACAAGTGGTGACCCTGGTAAGTGTGGGGCTAGATTTTATTAGTGCCAACATAATCGGCTCCGCTTCATTATGGGCCACATTTTGTGATAGCCAGTATACGTACTAAAGAAAGTAAAAATGGCAGATATTCTGTAACTATCTAGAATAATTATCCTTTCGGTTGTTAACTGTAAAACACCAGTTGAATAATTTCTGCTACTAAGTTGGACAAAATTTTCTCTCTTACTACAATTATTTAGCGTACAGTGGTAATGTACTTGAAGTAGCTAGCATCTTTACGTTATTTGCACCACACTTTGGGCGTCAATTTAAAGTAGTTTGTATTGAAGGAGCTGTATTATATTTCATATGTTGGGGAGCCGAACTTGAAGTAGCTGCAACCGCACGTATGGTACCCGGTAGCCTTCGTCCCAAATATTAACTTTGTAATTTGACTGTTTCTTAAAATATTATATTTATGTTTGCCTCGGCTGCGTCAGTATATGTTTCTCTTTGCAGGGTTTTGGTGCGAGAAGAATGTAGGCTTACACAGATTATAATTTTACTTCACTCCTTTTATTAATACTTGACACGATTTAAATAGCACTTCACTGATATAGAGAGCTGTGAGATTCGTTTATTAAATACTTGCACTTTTTAACACGTAAGCTACTTTTGTCTCACACAAATACATATGAAATTTCTCGAGGACATATTTCGCGTCAGGAACACTGTCTACAAGCAACACGTCCAGTTATGAGCAGTGTCTGCAGGCAACTGACTTCTAGATTTGTAAATTTTGCTATATTTCAGTTTCTGATTGGCTATCCCTAATCCAAATAGAATACTTTTATTTAACTAAAGCTTTTTATGGTTGTTGATTGGCTATTTTATAAACTGTCACAAAAATTACATTATTGTTACTCCAAGAATCAAAAGTAGTATTGTTAAACTTTCTTACTCATTATTGACT
The DNA here is from genome assembly GCA_030765065.1 of Deroplatys truncata. Lineage (NCBI taxonomy): Eukaryota > Metazoa > Arthropoda > Insecta > Mantodea > Mantidae > Deroplatys > Deroplatys truncata. Next base: position 167,445,361 of record CM060980.1, read on the forward strand.
CGAGGTTACCTCATTGTTAGCAACTTTTAACCTATTATTCTCACAGCTCCTACATTATTAAATTACGTAATACATTCAGATAACATTATTACATGTATACAATAATATAAACATATACAATGACTGTAATATACAATTTTATATATTGTTACATGCACATATTGTATTAAGGTGGGCTGTTATTGAATTTATATATTATATAATTCGAGTGAAATTATTTAAGTGTTAAAAATACTGCCTCAAACTGGATTATGACGTATAAAAGAAATAAAACACAAATTTCTTACATTACGGATATTAAAATGTTTTTATTAAAGTATCGCCGCACGTACATTCCTGTATGAAGTACCATTTTTTTTCTTATCCTCTGTTCTGTATTATCATTTGCTAAATTGTGATCATTTATGTATTTTGCTTGGAATGAAATTGACTTACATCTTATTTATTTCTCTACTACATACCTTAAGCAGAAGTTTTGCATGCACCCAAACATTTTGTATCGACATTTCACCGAAAATACAGGTCTTAAGGCTCCTTGAATCCATAAAAACCTCTTTAAGTACAAGGTTCACCTGTCTGTCTGTCAGTCCAAATCTGAAAAGCATACGAAGAACAAAAAAACTTGAAATACCAAACTTGGTATATAAATTCAGTATGTTCCAAGGATACCCCCCCCCAACCCGAACTATTTTTGCATGAAAAGTTGTTCGTTATTTTTATTATTATCAAACTTGCCTCCAACGGTTTAAATTAAAATATCGTATGTTTAACATTTTCCATATTTTTTCAAGTGATAAAATGCAGTAATTCTTTTTACTCATCATGCAAAGACCATGGAATTTCAAAGTCACTCCAGAGCGATCCGTCTTTTAAAAATTAGACTATATGAATGCTTCTTTTACCTTTATTTATCTATTAACAAGAAATAGAAGAATATGCTATTTTAAGAATAGTTTGTAGAGTAGTGAGTAGAGAAAGTCGTGTGACTGCAACAATAAGATTTTACAAGCATTTTCTGTGCATAACTATTATTATTCTTTTACTCCGTGGCATTCGCATCCAAAATTCAATACCACCTTCACGATTTATATTTTATGACTCCAAGCGTGCTTGTAAATCGTTCTTTATAACTTCTTAAAAATACTTTTAGGAAAAGGCCCGTGTGTGTATGTGAACAGCATAACTAAAAAACAAGAAGACTGATAAATGCCACACTTGGTATTTAGTTTCAGTATCTTACAAAGAGACGACACGAAAATGTTAAAAAGAATACTCCACCCCCAACTACCCTTTACATGAATGTTTTTTGCAAAAATTTTGATTCTTTAAAAATTGACTAACGATTATGATTAAAATATCATATATTAACGATATTTAAATGACAAATAAAATGTATAACTTAATTTCTTATGGAATAGCTGTGAAGTGCTCTTCATTCGTAACGAAATTTATATAATATTGTATAGCTCATAAACGTTAAGCGATAGACGAAAATGCACCCTACAAAAATTTTCTCTTTAAAACACACAATTTTCTTAAAATAAGTTTTTCTGTGTCACAAAATGTTTCTGGGATATCCGTTATTAAACGTTCGAATCGTTCAATACCTGCCATTCCTTTAAAGCCTCATCGACTTTTAAGTTGTTTTTCGCGATTGCATGGAAACAGTATGGAATTTTAAGGCCATCATATGGTGATCAGATGTTAAACATTTGACTATCACTGTTCCCTTTGTATCTATAACGAAATGTTTAATGCTACTTATGCAAAGGTTTATTTGGAATAACATATAGTAGATAGAAAAATAAGCTTTAGTAAGAATAGTTTGTACACCCTCTAATAAAGTTAGAGAGTAGAGAATGTAATGTGAATGTATCACATCACATTTTTAATCATTCAGTCAGAAAGAACAGTGGTTTATATTACTTTATTTATCATAATATTAGTATATATGTGATACGAATTGTTTTGATGTAAGATTAATTCACTGTCTAAAACTATCTTAGGAGAACTAGCGTTGACGCTAGCCACTATTGCTACAAGGTGCAACCTTTAGCATTAGCTGTAGTAATTATTCTGGGAAATATATTTTTGTATTTAGCGTTAGGATTAATTAATTCTCAAAGAGAAATTTAAAAAAATCGAATTACCTTTAATTAGACTGCATCATGAATTCAAAGTAGGTATCCAGGTGCCCCAACCCGTATTTAAAGTGTGTAGAAATCCCTCCGTGCGTTAAACCCTTGCTCATCAGCGAAGACGATGAGCGGATCGCGATCATTAAGAGACATTTCCCAGGTTTGCAATATGGTGTTCAGTCCGTGATGATAGACAAAAGCAGATCTTTGCATTATAAAGGTCTTAAAACGTTTTCCACTTCAGTTACACAAACTTTATATTCGAGGAAAAAAACTTGTCAGACTGACAAAAATCATTAAAACATCTTTATTTGACCTATCGTGTCCGCCTATGGCTATTCGAGCACTCTCTAAAAAAATAATATATTCCACTCTGCTTACAGCATTCGTTTCGCAAACATTCCTACTCGCAAAATAAAGCCCACTTTTACCCCTTGTATCGCAATCTACTATAGTACTACATAAAAAATCTAAAAACGTAATATTTTGGCAACTTTTGCTATTTTGATTCCCTTTAATAGTTCAGTAGGTGATAATAGGTGTAGAAATTTATGTATGATTTGCTGTTCCATTACTAAAATTACCTTCTACAGTAAAAACAAAGTAAATCTTGTATTGGTATAGAAAGAGCACGATTAACTGACTACAAATCACCTCTCAAACCTGCAAATATACCTTTTGATTCAACTTGTTTGTAGGTAATGGCTACCAGCTGACAGAAACAGAAAATACTATATGAGGCGTTTAATTGGGTATTGGTTTTGTAAAACAATTTATACGAACAACAGCATTTTAATTATACACTCCCAGTTTAATTTTATATAATTGTAATTGAATATTACGGACATAAAAAGAAACCACAGCAAATTTTTTATTTAAGGGTAGCAAAATTGAATGAATAGAATGCAAATTTTTCCTGTTGCTGAAACGGGGGAAACTCCAATTTATTCATATGAACCAAAATCAGTAACCAGGGAAATTTAATCACCATAACCGAGGAGTAAGAAACCTATAGGTTTTTGGTTAGAGGAAATAAGGCAATTAAAACAATTTGAGCAGAATAAATACTTTCTAAAGTATATCTTTTTCTTTACATCTAGTTAAAAATTATACTTATGCAATTAAGACTATTTACCTTCGCAAACAGTATTATCATTCATGTACAAAGTATAATTTTCAATCCAGATGAACAAAATTAACTGCTTGTATGACTTCCTAAAATCTCTCCATATTTAATTTAAAATGCACATCAGCTGCACATTTAAATATGTAATATTTTTACGGAAAGCATTTATGTCATGAAAACAGAAATGTCTTATACAAACTTTCCCCGATTTAGGATTTAGAAAAAGAAATAAAATGAATAGCTCAGTTGTTAACTCGTTTATGGGCAAGTATTTGGATACCTTTAAGATTTAGTTGGCAATGGATTTAAAATCCTAAACTGCAAAAAATAAAACGATATTACACAGAATATAATGTTCATGGAATAACTTATATTAACTATAATTTTTCCTCTATATTAATAGTTTGTTATAGACAATTAAGATTGCCTAAACATTTGACAACACCTTTGCTTCAAATTTTGATGTCGCTATATCGAAGTTGCATCCTTTAGATAACGTTTAATGTTACGTGTTTTGTTGAAGAGTGCTACGATGTCGTCATTTCCTAGTTCGTTCAGCGTTCTCTGGTCCACCAGTTGCTTCATTGGTATAGCTATGATTTCTTTGTCTCTCAGGGTATGCGTGAATGTGATGTGAAAGGATAACGTAAGTTCAGTTAGATGATTAATTTTAGTATTCACTCCAATATCTGTTTAAAAGGAGTCGCTGACTGTTGAATTAAAGAATTAAATTTTTTCAGTATAATAATTATGCGATGCGTCAGTTGCCGTAAGTCACAGAATTGTTAGTCAGAAAGAGCTCTCGCAATAGCCGCTAAGCCTTTCTAACTCAATCGCGTCACAAGGCGGTACACAATTTGAAATGAAACTAATTACCCACAAGTAACTCAAGAGACGTCGCGAGTAACTAAGTCTGATTCATAATGCACGCTCTTTTCTTAACTTAAGCCCCTCTTGTCTATCGCTACCCCTACCAATATTACTACTCACGCGGTCCATTCTTAAAATTCTATGCAGGCATATCTTAAACTGTTTCCACGCGGTGCCTCCTCGAATATCAAAATTTCATCCCCTTTCTAATTTACTGAAATCCTTTTTACGTGACTGTGCAAACGTACTGAATTCTACTCTTTAACCGCATTCCAGAAACCTTCTTGCTAACGCGTTCGCTACTCGGCTGTTATTAATAACTTTCCTTAACATAACACGCTAATGGCCTTTTCCTTCGGACAAATATTTTCACTCAAGCTTATTACATTATACATTGATTTAACACAAAGAAAATTGTTATTATAATCATTTATCTATTTTACTAAGATTTATTTATTTATTTAATTACTTATATACTTCAGATAATGGTTACGTTAGCAATTTCTACATTTATGTTATATTGTTTTATTTTTACGCCAAAATTCGATAACCAGTGCAACTATTATAATGTTATTCTTCTACAGCTCCGGCACCCTGCCAATCCAATAGCTAGAATTATCCTCGAGCAATAGAGATCACGCTGGCAGAGGGTAGCGATATATTTGGCATTACCAGCAGGCAACAGCGTTCCATTACGGGCCAGATTTTATGCACACCAGCATACATACACGTTGTGTGAGTGACATTTCATTTTGACTCATAAATGAGGATTCACAAAATCAGTTTATGCACTCCGTGCTCCCATTCTCAAAATACTTAGTTGGGTACTGTCTTTCTAACCTTCAATATTCTGCAAATTTAATCTGAAAAAAATGTAGAACTTGTTGAGTATAGATCCCGTGTCAGTTAAGGATTTTTCCTAGCAGTAATTATTTCCGAAACGTTCGCTGTTCTTTAAGTGGGCACATTGGTGGTCTCGCCCAAAATAAACACCAGAAGCGCTATCAACAGGTAACCAGAATCTTCTGGAAGTTTCCCTTAGTTACATGGAAAATTTCATCACATATATAAGCGAGTATTCTCGCGATTTAGTGACTAAGCTAAATAGGTGTGATGTACAATGAGTGCTGCTACTATAAGGGATTAGAGAGGACTTGTGTTCGACTCCCCAGCGGGTGAATCGTCCAGAAGAGAGGCTACGTCATGCGTACTTCAATACTTCGCGAAGAAAGTGCAGTGGCAGTGAGACTGTATAAAGTAACACTTAAATTAATTCAAAACAGAGAAGTGACAGTTAATAAAAATTTAACAAAGTCATAACAATAATAATAATAATATAACGATAATTTATTTTTAGGCAGCATGGCCCAAAACAGAACTTTCAACAAGCGCACATAGCTAAAAGGCACTAGTGCAATAATATTTTTATACCACTCTATTGTGAGCAACTTTGGTTTCAAGTCCAATTACCCTTTGTATTTGCACGTGTTTAATAACTTGACTTGATTAGGTTTAGCTTTCATTACGTCTTTTTACATGTTTAATTTCTCATGGCGCTCGCGTTATGTGTTCAAACATATATCGTCATACTTCAATTTATCGCAAATCGTTGTAGAGTTAACCTATAATTTATACTGACTGCCTGATGCTTTCTTTGATATAAAGCGTTGTTCTTTTATTTAGTATAATCAAGCTAAGGATTAAATTCCGGTAATTATGAATTTGAAAGTAACTGAAATGGAAAAGCCAGATAAAATTACAGAAGCAGCAGAAAGAGTAACACTAGCAGTACTTAGCCAAAAAATCTAGAAAGAATATGACATAGCATTTAATCGCTTCATTGCCTGGTGTAGGGAAAAACATGTTGAAAATAATTTCACTGAAAACAACTGCTAGCGAATCAACATCAAAGCACGCGCACTAGAGTTAAGCTCGTTTTTAACATCATTTCTTTTGTTCCAAGAATTTCGCTACACACGCGAGTTGATCTTGTTTTAATTGTGATTTCTTTTATTCAAAGAAATCAATATAGGTAATATTGTTGATGTCTTACAAATTCGAGTGCTGTCTAAAAATAGTATACGCCACACGTGTTAAAACTGGTTAAACTTTTACTTTCTCTACTACGTATAATAAGTAGAAGTATTGCAATCCTCCCAAAAATTCTATGCCGAGACTTCACCGAAACTGCATGTTTTGAGGCCCCCTGAATCCAAAAGAAGCATTTTTAGAAAAGGGTCCGTATGCGTGCCTGAGTGCGTATAGTCTGTGTGTCCTTGAACAGCATAACACAAAAACGAAAAGTCAAACAAAATCCGAATTTAGTATTTAGGCTCAATGTCTTTCAAAGATGCGACACAAAGATTTTCAAGAAAATCCCCCTACCTCAAAATACCTTTACATGGAAAATTTATCGAGCATTTTGAGTTTTTAAAAAATGCCTCCAACGATTTTTATGAAAATATCATATGCTGAAGATACTTTCATGGCAAATGAAGTATATATCATGAATTTTCTGGGAATGTTCCCAAAAATCCTCTTCATTTTGAATGACTTTTGCATAACAAGTAAACCGTAAGAGGTAAAATTTACTACATAAAAATATAGATCTTGTTAAAACACAGAATTTATATCATATATATTTCTTGTCCAGTGAACCGTTTCGAGATATTATTTGTTATTTTTCTCAACTTTCCAATATTTAATACTTTTTCTTAAGGAAAATTCTTGATTCGTTTTTTCTTTTATGTCCCGGATATGGAAAGAGAATGGAATGCTCCACATAGCAACCAGCTCTTAAAATATTTGACTATCGCTTAAAGCCTACCATATTCCCTTCGCACCTACAAGAAAATTAGCAATAATATAGTTTCTGCAAATGTTTATCTCGATTAACATGAAGTAGATGCAGAATAAGCGTTTGTAAAAATAACACATCAGCTTTTTCTCTAGAATTGTGAAACGAGGGTCCCTACGCGCTAAATAAATCCCTACTTTTAACCCTTGTATCATTGTATTATTTCATTATAGCAAGATATTCTTACCAATAATTCATTATTACGTAAACCTCTACTGTTTCCACATATTGAATACTTGTTTAATTCGAAATCATAGTTACGTAGAATTTTACTGTGAAAATGCAACGTGTTAGAGGAAGTAAAGTAAATTGTGTACAGTTATGTTATCCGTTATCTATAATAAGCAGGAAATTTGGATTTTTGTGGTTTTGGTAGCCCTTTAGAGCACCATCCCTTTAGAAGAAAGTAATTAAAATGTTATAAACTTATTTACTAATTGTACCCTATTAAATACCAGGTTTGAATTTTGTTGAATAATTCTTCATTAAAAAAGCGTCAAATGTCTGCAAAGTCAAAATGTTGTAGGGAATTTTCGTGTATAGATTCTGCTTTTAACATAAGCAATTCATCCATGAGCGAAAACATTTAAGCTCTAAGCGTAACAAGTGAGCGCATAGAATTAAACACCAGCTAGCGTGCTACATTCACCTAGTAAACTCTAGATGGATGCCTTCCTAAAAGGATAAATGGACATACTAGGGACGCTAGACAACAATAGCCCTTTGATAAATTGATGGACCTAACGAAGGGTTAACACACAACTGCTCTGTGGAGAGATGGATGGAAGGATGCTGTGTTGTACCACAGGTAAATGTATGACCCCCACAGCTATATAATGTATGGATAGATTAACTATTTAACGCAAGGTGTGCACGCATGAGCGGAGAAGAAATTAAATTCAGCTTCACAAAACGTTTCATACATCAGTGCCTTCTAAACCTCTTTTGTTGCGATTCTGTAATCTTTGTTTCTTTTTAGTTTTTAAATACATGCGAGGGTCAATCCGAAAGTAATGCCTCCAATTTTTGTATGTTGCCTTTGAGTGTCCGAGCCAGATTATGTAGGTGTAGTAGTAATTTTTTAACTTTCCCTCTAGTTTCTTGCTAGTTTCTTTGTCCTACGACAGATAGCAGCAGCAGGGGAGCATTTCAAAGTGGCTACTAACATCGAGGTGCGTATAAAATACAGATATGTGATTGAATTCCTTACCGCTAAACAAGTTTCGCCAATTGAAACCTATCGACGCTTGTTAAAGGTGTAGATGTGAATAATGTGAGGCGGTGAGTACAGCGTTTCAAAAGTGGTGAAAAGGATGTGCGGGACAAGCCACGCCCTGGTCGACCCAGCTCGGCTGTCACAGCAAAATGAACAGCATCTCGATCAACTCATCTGTATGATCGGTGGATAACGATCAAGGAACTGTGTGTAGAGATGAATGTCGGCTGTAATGCCTTAGACAAGATGTTTGAGCAACCTTAGTTATTGCAAAGTGTGCGAGATGGGACCCGCGGGTGTTTTCACAAGACCAAAAAACACTGGAATGGAACTTTGTCGGGACCTGCTGGACCAATACGAAACTGAAAGTGACAGTTTTCTGAAGTTCATCATCGCCGGAGATGAGACGTGGTGTCACCACTATGATATAGAATCTAAACGACGTCCATGGAGTGGAGACATTAGACTTCCGCAACAAAAATGAAGTTCAAGACACAGCCATCTCCAGTCAAAGTGATGTGCAAAGTCTTCTGGGATAGGTTTGGTGTGGTTCTGTTGGATACCTTGGAACCTGAAGCAAATGTTCAATTCCGAACACTACAAGACGACACTGACTAGGCTGAAAGCCCGAACTTCCAGAGTCAGGCCAGAGAAGAAGACATACTTCCACCTGCAGCATGATAATGCCAGGCCCACACCAGTTTTGCGACCATGGAGTTCACTACCAAATTTGGCTGGACTTTCCCAGCATATCCACCATACAGTCCGGATTTAGCACCTTCGGACTTCCATCTCTTTGGTCCTATGAAAGATGCATTACGTGGCCAGCATTTTTCAGACTTAGGTGCTGTTACCACAGCTATAAGACAGTGGCTAGCCTCAGCTGGTTCAGCTTTTTACGTCGTGGTATGCAGGTTATTGTTCATCGTTAGCAAAAGCGCATAACGAATGGTAGTGATTATTTGAAAATAAAAGTATGTAGCTGAATCTTACCCTATTTAACTGTGTTATTGTGCTTCTGTATCTGTTGTAGCTTCCATGAAAATAAGTAATGAGGCATTACTTTCGGATTGATGTAATAACTTTGTAGAAAAGAGTATACTTAATATTGAAATTACACTGGAAGTTGATACCGTAATTATTCTCAGGAAGATATAAATAATTAAATAAAGAAATTATAGTAAGATAAGTAAATAGTTCCAATAAATGAAGTATGTTAAATCAGTGTATACTATAACAAGGCTGAGTTGAAAGATTTGTACGGAAAGAAGAAAGTAATTAGCGAGTCATGTTTAGAAAAGTCATTAGTAACAGCAAAGTATCGAAAGTGCTAGCTATTAAAGATTCTTGGAATGCAGTTGGGTTATAATTCGGTACGTTTGAACAGGCATGTAGGCGGAAATTCCTGATAATGAGAAAGGTAAAGAACTTCTGAGAGTCAAGGAGGTACCGCCTAGCAACTGTATCACATGCGCATATCTTAGAGTTTTGAAATTGGAGCGCATATGAAGTAAATCCCCAAGTGCATTGGTGGTGGAGTAATATCTAGACAGTTTGAATTAATATAAGGATGTGTATTCTAATCAGAGACACATTCTTGACACTCCCTCTTGAGAATTAGTCACTTAATTTGATGATTACTCATTTGTTATTTTAAGCACTCAATGACGCGCTTGTGAGAGTACCATTTAACGGCCATAGCGAGGGGTTTTGCCGGTAAGTATTTTAGCAACTCACGGCAAATTTACGCTTTTAGTTTCTTTTATTGCAAATACAGTTATTTAAACCCGTAAAATTGATACTGCAGAAGTCGGCAGGTATAATGATGCTATTGTTATAGCTCCGTGTGCTATGATTCATAACCGGTCGGCAAATTCTTTCTGTAGCTCAAGTATTAGATCACATTGCAATTTAAACCGGAGTTATCCTTTCAAAATAAATGCACGAATGCCCTGAGAGAAAGATCTCAAGCTATAACACCAGAGCAGCTGGCGGACGAGACAACGACATCGGGAGCTCAACAACGAAGCACGGAAAGCAAACAGTTGTCCTGAACCGCATAACCACCAAACCTAGAAGCACACCTGAAAGTTTAGAAGGAAACGGAATGAAAGGGAAATGATGGAAAGGAAATCGTGATAGAAAAGAAACCATCTAGTATTCGCCTGCAGACCAAGAAAAACTCGTGGGTCAGAGTGGGCAGTCGCCGCGGATCGAACCAAGAACCTCCCGTATGCGAGTTGCACTCCCAAGGCCACCTCGCTCGGTTTCGTAGTGCTAAGTCAACATTCTATTGTGTCTCGTGATGATTCAGGTTAATGCATTTCCCGTAGGGGAGGGGTTCCGACCCGTTCAACTGCCGTGGTGCGGGCGCTACGATCCCTTAACACTCGTGGTACTTCTGACGTTACTAGAAGTACGTCGGGCCGAACATTCGAGCCCCTCCCGTTGGGGAGTTGTTCGTATTGGGTTGGTCTCGACGGGGCAGTGTTTCCTGAAACCCATGGATATTGGGTACGTCTGTATGGTTTCCATACTGGCGGGGTTGTAAGACGCCTCATTTTTCTCCGGTACCGCCCTGGATAGCCGGTAGACGGCATGCTAGATTGCTGTCGACCCTTCCGAGATTTTTGGTAGTCGTCCTTCGGGGATGACGCGCGTAAATGGTGCATCCACTTCCATCCCCGCGCAAACGGGGGGGGGCTTTTTAGACTCCAGATGTTGGCCTCGTGGGAAATACCCACGGTGGGAGAGCCACTCGGATGGCGCCACACCATGGGCTACGAGGGGGGGGGGCTTTACCCCGGGTAGACCTTCGTTCTTAACTGTGTCTCGTAATGTCCAAAGAGTTCGGAATTTCAAAGAAAGCATATATCAGCAGTGTTTTTAACATTTGACAATTATTATTATTATTATTATTATTATTATTATTATTATTATTATTATTGCGTATGATAAAATGAAAAATTTTACTTTCTGTACCACGTACATAGTAACTGGAGTAGGTGTTACATTCCACCCAAAAATTCGATAACGGGAATGCAACGATAAGCATTTTTGAAAAATGTGTCTGCGTGTCTGCGTGTATGTGTTTGTCTGTGGATATCATAACTCAAAATTCCAAACTTGGTATTTAGGTTTCGTACCTTTCAAAGATGCGACACGAAGATTTTCAACAAAATACCCTCACCCTAAACTAACCTTTACATGGAAAATTTTTCGAATTCTTTTATTCTTAAAAAGTGGTTTTAACGATTTTGATTAAAATACTACATGCTAAAATATGTTTATATGACAGAACGCATATCTTCACTTTCTGGAAATAACCTGCGAAGTCCTCTTCATTCGAATGGAACTGTGTATAATCTTGTATAATTTGTAAACACTAAGCGATAGACGAACATGTACACTAAAAAATGTAAATATCTTTAAAACACACGATTTATTTCAAACAACTTTTTCGTGGCATCAGCGATTTACAAGATATCTGTTATTAATGGTTTGAATTGTGTAATACTTAGCTATTCCTTTAAAGTCCTGTCGATTTTCAGTTGTTTCTAGCTATATCATAGAGTATGGAACTTTAAGGTCATTGTATAGCCTCCACTTCAAAAACATTTATGGCTATTTGCTTTGTGTTTATAACAAAATGTGTAATGTAGCTATTTCTGGAAAGGTTTTATTTTAAAATAGTGAGGAAAATAACATTTTATAAGAATAATTTGTACACCCTCTAATATTCCATAGAAGGCAGAGAAAGTCATGTGAATGCAACAGATCAGATTTTATTGTTAGTTTTAATTGGCATAAATCACAGCTATATGCAATAAAACAGTTAGAGAGATAAATAGCAGGTTCTCAGAGAATATAACACGACTGTTCGATACTGTTTCCGATGCTGTATCAGCGGAGGAGTATTTAGCAAATGCCTGACAGACCAACAATGGTGGGAATATGACACTTGCTGTATCTGTCTGACTCCATTACAGCAGCCACGGACGTGACGTGCAAATTACTGTCAGCAACTTTGGCCGCTAGGTTCGCTGGCAGCGTGATATGTGGTACAACCGAAATTAAAACAGATGGGAAGACCAGTAATGAAATAGTCAGCAATCTGGATGTATCCACAATAATTGTCTGTGATGTCTTGCGTGTTTTTTACCTCCAGGACATCTATTTGTTGCGTATTCTTGTGATAGAACCAGTATCTGCAAGCTGTCGCTCTCTGTAGTTCATTATAAATACACAGCACATCCCAGTGAAAGGGATGTATATCTTGAATTTTCTGGGAACAGAAAAGGCAGTGCACAAAAATGTTTCAATTTATTTCAAATAACGTTATTGTGCATCATCCATTTCCGACATATATGCTACTATTGGTTTGAATTTTTCAATACTTTTGTCACCAGCTTAGAGTGACTCGTTCATAAACATCTGACTGTCGATTCGGTTTCCCCTATCTGCCTTCTAACTACAACGAAATGCGTAATAAAGCTATTTTTGAAAACGCTGTTCTCGATTAGCACGAAGTAGAGAAACAACTAAGCTTTCGTAATAATTCTTTGTGGAAGCTAGATAAAAATAAGCTATGGTGAGCAGGGAAAGTAATGTGAATGTAACACAGACATTTTGTTTCATACTATGCTAACATTTTACTTGTTTCAGAAGTTAAAAACAGCACAGAAGGTGTAATTTCGGATAAGTGTTTTCACTTTCAATATACACAAGAAAATTGATTAACTTGTATTCCCTTTAATTTATTTTAAATCTAATATTATAGCTTTATCTTGAACATCCCATGTGTTCAGAACCTATGTGATTTAGTAACACATATAAGAGATTACAACTTAGAAGTAAAAACAGAAAGAAAAACAGAATTAAAAAAATCCTAAAATATAATATTACTAACTCAAAACAATATTGAACCTAAGTGTTCTTATATTACTGTATTAGAGAAAAGAAATAAACAAAATATGAGTAACTAAACAAACTAGTTTTTTATGCTTCTTCGTTCATTAGTGGAAAGCTGGATGCCTGAATGAAGTATTGAACAGGAATTTGATCTGGAATGCCCACTGAAGTAGCTGTATTGCAAATGTACTGATGTCGGTTTAGGGTACCCAAATAAAATGTTTAAAAAACTCACTTTTATTTAACATAAGAACGGTAGAATCAGGTTACAGTAGTGATTTTGCCTTTCTGGTAGTTTAAATTCTCAAACGCGAGATTTAAATCTTTATTTTTTTCAAAATCTCGTTTTCTTATATTTTTGTACTTTAATATCTAACTCATGATGTAATTTTAGTTCACTTTCTTTCAAGTTCTCATATACTCTCCTTCAACAAGATATAAACAGCCTATGCTTTAAATCATTAATAGTTTTAAATATTGATTACGTTAGTTTAATTCATTATTAATTTTTAGAAAAGGAAAGTGTTGCAAAGATGATTATTTTTTCCAGGAAAAGTGATACTGTTACAAAAAATTTAATCCATAATTGCAGTTAACCATGTTTTAAACATTATATGGAAACTGTTTAAAATTTTCATCACTTGCTGGAATTTACGTAACGCTCAATTTTCATTTTGGTAAATTATCTCCTTCGGAAGTTAGGTACATAAACCGCGAAAATTAATTTTCTGATGTAATAGTGTTGAATAAGTCTGAGATAAAAAAATTCTGAATAAATATTATCAAGTTTGCTTAATTACTCAACTGTTGTATTTTTTTATAGAGTGATGTTATAGGATAATTGTTACTTAACACCCTATGTTAAATACAATTTGTTGCTACTGAATAGTATAATTTGAATATATTATACGCACTAAAAGCAAATTTAAAAGTAATTTTTTGCTCTTTAAGCTAAATTATATGTCTTAAACAAAATTCCAATGTATATTTTATTATAAATGCAGTGTGAACCATTTGAGTTTAAACTGTACAATATCTCCAAAAGTAAGCGCTGTAGAAAGAAATTTCTTGAATAAAAGTTGCTTGGTATTATCAGGGAAAGTAAATGACATTAGTCGTGTTTTTTTGGTGGACGCTGTGATGCTCATTTTAGGGTCAATTTAATTTTTTAAAATAGGAACTTACCTTTTTAATGTTGTTTGCTCACTCCTCATAAAAAGCTGAACAACATTTGTATAATGCACTTTGCAATTTCTCTTACACGAACGTAAATAACACGAAAATTCTAAATGGCTGTGTACGAAGAGTGCAATGAATGGCTGGGTAATCCATGGTTGGTCATTTGATGGTCAAGTTAAGTTTCATAATTAGGAACCAAAATGTTTTAGTTCGTTTCCTTATTCCTCATCAAAAAATAAGCAACTCTTGATAAACCATTTTCTAATGCGAAAATAACATATAAAATGTAGGTTCCCAATTAAAAGAATCAAACTGACTCTAACACGACCATGACAAGACCTCCAAATAAAACAGACTAATGGCATTTACTTTCCCCGTAGCATCCAGCAACGTTTATTTAAGACATTTTGTTCCACAACGCTTAGTTTGGAGATATTGCACAGTCTGAACTTAAATGGTCCACCCTCTATATATGGAGGCATTTTTATATTTCTTTCGGTGAAGGTTTGGGGGGCGTTAAAGTGATCGACGCGCAATTACTTGGGCACGGGGTAGCACAGTGGTTTCCTTCGCCGTTCTCTGTTGTTCAATTTCCGGCTCTGGTATGATTTTTAAATCGATCTATCCAAACCATCTATAGCCATCCTCCTCGCCACCCTACATTCGGAGGTAACAGACACTAACTGCTAGGTGCCTCCAGCTACTATAATGTGTCCGATCATCACTTGGTGGAACGAGGTTTCTCCGAAGGTTGTAGTAGACCATATGGGGAACGTTGAAACAACATTGCAACGTTGAATAGTTAATGTATTTTTGTTTGAATGACTGAGGTTCCTAAACTTACATTTTTATACAACATACATATACTCGTGTCAAACGAATAACATATTAAAATTGTAGGAGAAATATTTTAGAAAATAAGAAATACTTTTTGTTTTAATATTATACTGTTGTAGGATGGTGCGCGCACAATTTGTTTTCTAAAACTACTCTCTTTAGGATTCAGATTTCAAATTGTACATTTCTGCTAAAATCCGGAATTCACCTTTTTTTGACGGAATTGAATTTTGGATTTGGAAAGAAACGGAGGAGG
This sequence comes from Deroplatys truncata, assembly GCA_030765065.1. NCBI lineage: Eukaryota > Metazoa > Arthropoda > Insecta > Mantodea > Mantidae > Deroplatys > Deroplatys truncata. The sequence goes on from CM060980.1 coordinate 167,460,751, forward strand.
AATTCAACACTACGACGAAGCCTAGACTTATTGTGGCTATTAAATCTCCGGGAGGAACAGATGAGGCGAGAGACTACGAAGAGCAGTCAGTGCAGCGGAGTCCTTCCTTAACGTACCAGATTGAGGATCCCCAGCCTGCTATTCGTTGCCCCCTCTCAGTCCTCACGAACGGGATTGAGCACAAGGTATCTGCCACGGAAGATACAGTTCTCTTTCTGGTAATATACAAGGGGGATCATTTAAGTTGAGACTGTACAATATCTGCAAAACTAGCATTGTAGAAAGAAATGTCTTGAATAAAAGTTGCTTGACATTATGGGGAAAATAAGTGCTATTATTCGTGTTTTATTTGGAGGATGTTTTCTCACTCATCACAAAAAAAACTAAACAATATTTGTACAAAGCACTTTTCAATTGTTCTTACACCAACGTAAACAACGAAAGTTTGAATGGCTGTGTACGAAGAGCACAATGAATGGTTGGAGCATCCATGGATGGTCATTTGAGGGTCAAGTTACGTTTCATAATTGGGAACCAACATTTCTACTCCTATTTTGTTTCCCTATTCCTCATTAAAGAATAAACAGCTTTTTGTACACCATTTTCTAATTATCAAACAACATACAAAATGTAGGTTATATTTAATAAAAAATCTGATGTGTTACACTCACATGACTTTCTCTACTCTTGTACAATCTATTTTTACAAACGCCTATTCTCCATATCCTTCATGTTAATCAAGATATCGAGATGTCAATCTTATTGGTAATTTTCTTGTAGATGCAAGGGGAATATGGTAGCTTTTAAGCGATAGTCAAATATTTTATCGCTGGTTGCTATGTGGCGCATTCCATTCTCTTTGCATGTCCAGAACATAACAAAATGAATAACGAATTTGAGAAAAAGTATAAGTATTGGAAAATTTAAGGAAATAACAAGCAATATCTCGAAAACGATTCACTCAACAAAAGAAATGTATATGATATAAGTTGTGTATTTTAACGCGATCTACATTTTTTTGTGTTGTAAAATTTTGTCTATCTCTTATGGTTTACCAGTTATGCAAAAGTCGTTCACAATGAAGAATACTTTTGGAGACATTCCCAGAAATTTCGAGATATACATTTCATTTCTCATCACATTATCTTAAACATATGATATTTTCATCAAAATCGTTAGAGCCATTTTTGAGAAAATTAAAATTTTCGAAAAATGTTCCATGTAAAGTGTAGTCTGGGGTGGGGGGATTTTCTTGAAAATCTTCGTGTCGCATCTCTGGAAGATACTGAACGTAAATACCAAGTTTGGTGTTTATCCGACTGTTAGGTTTTGAGTTATGCTGTTCACAGACACACACACACACACACACACACGGACATGTTTCCAAAAATGCGTTTTTTTGATTCAGGAGGTCTCAAAACATGTATTTCCGGTGAAATCTCGGTATCGAATTTTTGGGCGGAATGCAATACTTCCCCTACTTACTATACGTAGTAGAGAAAGTAAAAATAAATTAACGCTAAAATGACCATCATGTCTTCTAAATAAAACACGAAAAACGGCCTTTACTTCCCACCATAACATTAAGAAAATTTTATCAAAGACATTTCTTTCTACAACGCTTATTTTTGGAGATATTGTAAAGTTTAAATTTAAAACCCAATCCTGTGTAGTATAGTCATACATTCCTCTACCAACCTGAGAAAACCACGAAAAAAGCACCCATTGTAAGGGTGGTCTGTCCAGAATACTTCCCCTACCTACGAGAGGTAAGATGCAGAGAAAGTAAATACAAGGGCAAGTACCAAGTAGGATTTACTTAGCTGTGGTTATATTATTCTTTCCTATAATTAACCCTCCCAAGCCTAAGCCTACTCGCTATAAGCAGGCGTTTAGCTATTCATCTTCATTTTACCTGCCTGCCAGTAGCTTCCAACATGCCTACTGCGGAGAATATTCTAATAGTCTTAATGAGTCTAAAACATGTCAATTTATGCGGGATAAGGCTCTCGAAATATGTCATTATAGAGAGCTGCTAATTGCTTGAGTGGAACCAATTTACGATAGATGTGCAAAGAATGCTATTAAAGACTGAAGAAGTGTGTAATACCTGTACTAGCATTTTTAATTTTACACGGTAACAACAAAGTTTTGAGCCAAAGAGAGGTGGTGTGTGTGTGTGTGTGTGTGTGTGTGTGTGTGTGTGTGTGTGTGTGTGTGTGTTTCTGCGCACAATATCATTGTGTTACACAAACTCTGTAGTTCTCTATAAGAGCTCAAAGCCAGCAGAGTGCTGCTTTGTGCTGGGGCACAGAGTAACAGATATATAAAAATACGTCGAGCCTGGGCAAACACAATAATCCTGGGAGCTAGCGGTCTGCAAGGTAAACACAGAGCGACAAACGTGTCCCTGTTGGACCCTAGTATTCGTTATTTACTCCAACACTTTTCACAATATTTTTGTGATATTGTAACAGCTTGTGTTCTTTATTCGCTTTAGACCTTTGTATCGGAGAATGAAGTCTCTGATGGAGAAGAGGAGGGAGAAATGAAATCAAAGCCTCGAATTTTTATGTAGGTTTAGAAAACTGTTCAGAACGAATATTCTATTGGAAAAAATGCTTTCCTATACGGTATGAAATATATTACTTGTGCACTGAGCATTTATTTTATGACAAAAATGATGTGATAAGATGGAAAAAAATTATTGATTATTCTGCTGCTTACCTCAGGTAGAGAAAAGAATTGTACATGCGTTTTTCGTTCACCAAACCCAAAACAAGCATTTTTGTTCCACCGTACTATAACGCAACATAGTCCGTTATATCTATGATTATAACTGGGAACGAAGGGGAACCCCGCACCTCGACCCAATGCAATTTTGTTGTGCTTATCAGCCGCAGGAGGAATGGATGAGATTAAGGAACCGCAGGATTTTACAGGCCACTGAGACTCCAGAGGTCCCTAACATTACAAGCTTCCTTTATGAAATACATTTAAGTACTTGTATTAATTAGTTAATGTGTTTATGTACTTTGTAAACATTACTGTTTTCCCAATTACAATGCTCACTTAACAAAACACAGTATCCTATCAACATATCAATTACAAAACAAAGTGAAAAAACGAAAATATTATAAACCTAATCTAATGTGATCATTCACAGACTTTCCCTACACTCTATCCCTTATTAGTGGGTATACGAGACAAACAGGACAGGACTCAGAAATGGCTTGTGCCACAAGAAAACTCATTTGAAATAAATTTTGCGTTTAAAAAAGATCTGCATTTCACTTGTATTACGTTTTGGTCTATCACTTGACGTTTCCCTGTTATGCAAGATTATACAAAATTCCTTCCGAATGAAGAGGACTTCATAGACTATTCCCAGATATACGAGGCGGTGCTTTTAAAGTAAGTACCAATAATTGTTTAAAAAATCTGATGTGTTACACTCACATGACCTTCTCTACTCTTGTACAAACTATTTTTACAAACGCTTATTCTCCATATGCTTCATGTTAATCGATATATTAATCCTATTGCTAATTTTTTGTAGAGGGAAGGGGAATTGCTAGCCTTTAAGCGATAGTCAAATATTTTAAGAGGTGGTTGCTATGTGCAGTATTCCTTATCTTTGCATTACCAGGACGAAATAATGAATAACGAATTTGAGAAAAAGTATAAGTATTGCAAAATTTAAGGGAATAACAAGCAATATCTCGAAAATGGTTCACTCAACAAAAAAATGTATATGACATAAATTGTGTATTTTAATGCGATCTACATTTTTTGAGTAGTAAAATTTTGTCTATCTCTTATGTTTTACCAGTTATGCAAAAGTTGTTCACAAGAATACTTTTGGAGACATTCCCAGAAAACTCGAGATATACATTTTATTTATCATGAAAATATCTTAACATATGATATTTTAATCAATATCATTAGAGCCATTTTTGCGAAAATTAACATTTTCGAAAAATGTTCCATGTAAAGGGTAATCTAGGGTGGGGGGATTTTCTTGAAAACCTTCGTGTCGCATCTCTGGAAGATACTGAACCTAAATACCAAGTTGGTGTTCATCCGACTGTTCGTTTCTGAGTTATTATGTTCAGACACACACACACACACACACACACACACACACTCACACACACACACACATACAGACACATACACGGATATGTTTCCAAAAATGCTTTTTTTTTATTTAGGAAGCCTCAAAGTATGTATTTCCGGTGAAATCTCGGTATCGAATACAATACTTACTATACGTATTAGAGAAAGTAAAAGCAGTTTTCATAAAAGTAATTGGTATACACTATACAAGAGAGAAAGTCATATGAATGCAACAGAGGTTTTTTGTTATCATTAAGTTGGCTTTAAAAGTGGAAATGATATACTGAAGCTTCAGCGCCTCTACTGGAAGAAAGAAAAATGACTGTCGACCATCACAATTCCAACCGAGCGGTGGCGCTGAAAACACATTACCTACTGCGTTTAACGAAGCAACAAAGGCTTCAACATGACAGACAGAGGGCCATGACAAAGCTAACTATGGGCTTGACTCGTAGCGTTCATTAAAAAGATGAACTGCATCCTTCCATGAAAATAATCCGGTTACAAGAATCATTCCTGACAATATTATGTCCTTTTTACTACCCTCATTATTAATTGGAGGGCCTGTAAAGGATCGCCATTTCAATTTGTTATGGCAGCCATTTTGACACATGTTTAGTTTTGCTGCAGGGTTAATATTTATTAATCTTCCGTCTACCACACGATTTATGTGCAGGAAGGCTCAGTAAATCAGCTGTGGGATATTGACTCAGGATTTTCCGTCCAGCGATAAATCTGCGCCCGTTTGATCGCCTACTGATATTTTTTTTCTAACAGAGCAAGCCCGGGTAACGCAATAGCGATGTTTTTTAATTTTATTTCGTTTAATGAACTCCCCAATATTTCACAAAGTGATTAAAATGTAGGAATGACGCACAATGTGGGCGAGTTCGTGAAATTCTTGCAGGAATTAGTTGTGTTATATTTCAATATATCTAAGTACACCTCCTAATCTGGGAGCAGCATGTTTACCTCATAATTTTGAGGTCCTGAGTTCCAAACTTGTTAGCAATCCCCTCCTATTTTTGCTGTCTACTGAGAAGAAAAACATTTTATGTCCAACATCTTTTATTTTTATTCAATTTCTACGAACTAATCTTTAAAAATCTTATTTTCTATCTGTTAGTCGATATTAATTTTCATAGAACAAGTTATATTACACATTTCTTCATAGGTACAGGGGTGATAAGGGGAAATCGAATCGATTGTCAAATCTTTAAACGCGCGTGGCTATAATTATATTGTCCTTGAAGTTCCATTCCCTTTCCATGATATCACGAGAAACAACTGAATGGTTACACACTAAAAATGACAAATATTCAAAATTGCAAACTATTAATAATGGATATCTTGGGAACAAGTTGTTTGAAAAAAATTACGTGTTTTAAACACTAAGTTTTATCCCATCCAGTTAATAAAATTATTTCCGAATGAAGAGAATTTTATAGGCTATTCTTAAGACAGTCAATATCTGCATATTTTTGTCATGTGAATATCTTAAAATATGCAGTATTTTATTTGTAACAGTTTTTGAGTATTAAATAAAATATCCACATTTCCATATAAAAGGTAGTTTGTGTGGGCAAATATTCTTGAAAATCTTCATGTCGATCTTTGGAAAGTACTGAACTTAAATACCAAATTTGGTATTAGTCCGACTTATCGTTTTTTGCTGTTCACACACACGGAACCTTTTCCTAAACTTAAATTTTTATTCACGGTGATCAAAAACATATATTTCCTCTGAAATATGGATATCGATGTTTTAGGCGAAATTCTCTGTCTGTGTATTAGGTATACTGACGTGCATAAAAAAGTGGCCTACAATGGAACTGGTAAACTTAGCCCAACCTCTGTCAGCGTGACCTCCATCCCTGTAGCATAATTCTAGCCATTTAAATGACACAGTACTCTACCTCCCCCCAAAATATGGCAATTGAGAAGGGTAACGCTACAAGCTAGTTATCCATGTTCTCTTTATTGGAGTTGAATCTTGGGGAGAAATATGATATACGATTAGCAAAGCCGGTATTTTATCTAATATCAAATTGAGAAATAGGTACATAAATATGTAGTAACATACATAAAATATGTAATTATACATGCAATATATGTATAATGATTTAAAGTGACATCAAAATAAAATTAAATTAAATAGGTTTTAACTGACCGGTGCTTTTTTCTTGAGGCAGCATTTTTATCACTTAAATGTTATCTGTCTAATTATATAATATAAAATATTATAACAGTCCGCCATAAAGCAATATGTGTATAATGTAATATACAAAGTGTATATACAGTCATTGTAATATGTTTATTTTATTATGCACATGTATAATAATGTTATCTGAATGTATTACGTAGTTTAACAATGTAGGAGCTGTGAGAATAGAAGCAAGCTGCCTTTAGTAGCAAACGGAATTACAAAGTAAAAGCCGAAAGTTGCTAACAATAAGGTTGCCTTGAGACAGCAATAAACTAGAAAGTTTAAAAAGGCTACTAATAGTTCTGGGAACAATATAATGTAATATTTAAAACCGTTTATAAATATTCAAGTTAAATAAAGGTATTCTATGGTGTAGAATTAGCCAATCAAACTATACATAGAGAAGATGTACAAATTCAAACGGTAGACGCTACAAGAAAGCTTATCCAAGCAGTTCGATTCGGTACACGTCAGTGATTGTATGTGAGACATGAAAATTCATTGCGGTGAAGATAATATAAAGTTTAGCTGTTAAAAGTGTAATTAACAATAGTATCATAGCTCTATACTAGGAAATATCAGTGAAGTTTTATTTAAACCGTGTGAAGAATTAATGAAAAAAATAAAAATACAATTATAATTTGTGTAAGCCTTGTTCTTTAGCCATACCGGCCCTGTTAAGACATACATGTTTTGCAAATCACTACTGACGCAGCTGAGGCATACATATATAATAAATAAAAGAAACATTAAAGTAAAAACTTCATTCTTAAACGTGGGGCGAAGGCCACCGGAAAGTTTGTACCGTACGTGGGGCGAACACTCCTAGAAACATATCTCCCGCAAGTTTTGCATTCATATGTGGTGCAACCGCAACAACAATTAAACTTCTGCATTTTATATCACCATATTTATTACTTTGAAGCTCCACAGTACTTCGTAATATTTTAAATTACTGTTCATTTTTCTAATTAGATAGCCATGATTCATGGCGTTTTAGGACATTCCAAACGTTGTTTCTAAAACACGTAGACTAATTAATATTGATAAAACAGCACAAAAGCTAATGTCTTCATGAACAATAAATGAGTATATTAAGGGTCATTACATAAAACAGACGTGTAAAGTGTACAATAAGATATTTCTCCACTTTTCTGGTGTAAATTAAATTCTTTTGGAGGATGAAATCTGCTTGTATGAAGAAAATTATCTTGCGATGTCGAAAGACAATTATTGATATATCAAGTAAATATATAATTCAATAATATATAATCTTAAATTTAATTGTTAGGATTTCTAAAGTAAGAAAAAGTCCGCAAGCATACAAAGAAAGAAGAAATAAATATGATAAACAATTAAGCAAATACAAGGCAAAATATTCACTTTTATGTAAGATTCTGAAAATGTGTAATGTACGCTGAAATATGTAAAAACATATAAAATGGCATTTGAGTATAACATTGCCCATGCTTTAATTCGTAGAAATTTTCTGTTTCCGGTTGTCCACATATAAAAGAATAGCATAATTATGTAACTGCATAAAAATCTGGACTCTAATGGTTAGTTATAATATAAGGTAGAAATAATGACGAAGGTTAATAACCTGTTTTGAAACACTTTAACTCGGTATTTTCATAATGCACCACCGTTTTCTTAATGTTGGTTTTCTTGTTTCCTTCCGATGGCGGCAATAACTTTAAACTTCGTCTCCATGTCACTGATAAATGCTCTCATATAAATGTCTTAGCTGTTGAGTTTAACAACACATGCATAATAATTCTTCAGCCCTTTCTCTAGAAGGTCTTATTATGTTGTATTGGGTTAGCGGTTCCTTGTGTACCACACCTAGGTAAACACTTTTATAGAGGCGGTATCCGAACCAGCACTTCATTTCGCATTAATGGTTCATTTCTTCGCTTTTGTGCCGGTAAATTGTTTTTCACGCCAGTCACATTGAGAACTGATACATTTTGGTGGAGTCAAAGGTGGGATTGGGCCATTTTTATGCACGCCAGTGTATACGTGGTAAAGTAAAAAGTGGCCCATTGTCTTACTTCGCAAATTATTTTTTTCTATCCTAAGGTTTCCACGTTTATCTAATTAATTCTAGATTCCACCCAATCCTTATCAAGTCTCTATGCTTGGCTTTAAACACATCCCGAGAAGCAAATAAAATAAATGAGTGATGTTATACTCGGTGTGAAACGGAGGAGGGTTCAGAAATAACCTCTCTTGATGGATTATACTGTGATTGGTGTAAACTAGTAGCTAGCCGAAACTAACATGACTAATGTCTTGACCTAGTAGAGGGAGATGTGGGTGGGAAATGAGTTATCTGCAGCGCTGAAATCTATACACCCATTATACTTATGTCAAACATTTCTACTGAGCTAGACATAGAAATCAGGTCTAAAATAATTGAAACCAAAAGGAGCTTGCCTTTTCAAAGTGTTTACCAATTTCAGTAATTATTTGATCCAAAATATTATAGATGTATACTATAATAATAACAGTAATACTAATGTTATCCTTTTCTTCCCTAGGTGAGTACCTGGATTGACATTTATGCAGTGTCAGGAACCAACGGGTGAGTGTAACTCTGTTTTTCTATTGTGGTGAGGTATTAGAGGTTGACATTTCTTCGCAAGAATTGATAAATAATGGGCTCGAAATAAGCAATGTCAGTAGTGAAAGGCAATTATTATTAACCAACAGAACACCTCAAAGGAATGATGTCAGAAATATCAGTACCTTGGAGGTGATGTTGATGTCTTTTTTAACGTGGCTTGAAATATCCCCCCCCCCCATTTCGTTTTACTTTCCTTACTACCTACCTGTAGGAGAAGTATGCCATTCCAGCAAATAATTCGATAAAATTAAATTAATTTTATTTATGAACGCTCTTTAACTGCTAGGATTCTCAGCGTCCAGCTCTATATTGGGCGTGAAAGACCGGAAATTTTTCTCGGAGGCCTCTTTATCAGACTTAAGACCTCTTTTAAGTGCCGTAAATCTACGACAGAGGACCACCGCCCTTACTTCCCTTCTACCATGCTAAGGATTTTTACACCCGAAAAAATTTATCGCCCTCCGCAGAGTTTGAACTAGAGATCTTGAAAACTAGAGGCCTGTATGGCACAAAAAACCATCAATATCGAGATTTCACCGGCAATATATGTTTTGAGGTCCCCTGAATAAAAAGTATATTTAGAAAAAATGTTCCTGTGTGTGTGTGCGCGCGTACTTCATAAACGAAAATTCGGTTTAAGTGCCAAACATGCTTTTTAAATTCAGCATTTTCCATGGATATGACACGAAGATTTTCATAAAAATTTCTCTACCCCAAATTACCCTCTACACATGTACAGGGTGGACCATTTAAGTTTACACTGTGCAATATCTCCAAAGCTAAGCGTTGTAGAATGAAATGTCTTGAATAAATGTTGCTTGATATTATGGGGGAAAGTAAATGCCATTAGTCGTGATTTGTTTGGAGGACGTTATGATGGTCATTTTAGGGTCAATTTAATTTTTTGAATTGGAAACCTACAATTACGGTCAAATTAAATTGATCCTAAAATGACCATTACAACGTCCTCCAAATAAAGCAAGACTAATGACAATTACTTTCCCCCATAACATAAACTAACTTTTATCCAAGAAAATTTTTTCTACAACTCTTAGTTTTGGAAATATGTTACAGTGTAAACTTAAATGGTCCACTGTATATTTAGTACTGTACTATCACTGTAAAATTCCAGGGATAGGAAGGGCATGTATGGCCATGTGGCTATGTGATTATTGCGTTTTTCAGTTATATATCGAAACTCTTCACATTAAAAGAGGTTTCCTTATTTTTTATTTTTAAAAAATGGGTCTAACAATTTTACTTCGGTTACCACGTGTTAAGTTATTTTCATAACAAATGAAGTTTTTAACTTGAGATCTCTGTGAAAAGCCTGTGCAGTGCTCTTCAGTATTCAAGAGTTTTGAACACTTTGGTGTATTATAAAATATGTAGATGTCATTAAAAGACAGAATTCATGTCAAATTATTTTATGTAGCTTTTCGTATTTCCGAGATATTCGATGTTATTTGATTGAATTTTGAAATATTTTACCCTTTTCTGAAGTGCTAAATCCCAACTTATTTATTCCTTGTGGTCGTGCAAAGATTATTATTTCAAGGATATCACATAGCGATCTGCTTATAGAACATTTCCTACCCTTTAACCGCCTTTATCTAACTTGTACTTTCAACGAAATGTGTAATTAAATTATTTATAAAAACTTTTATTCCAATTATTATAAAGTGCATAGAAAAATTAAGGTTTAAAAATAGTTTGTAGAAGATTGCAAAGGGAAATTCATTTGATATAACATGTTATATCTTTAAATATATTTTCATGAAAAAGAACATGGAAAGCTTTAGGATATTAAATATTTTATTTGGAAGACTTTCTGTAGTCCATTCTGGCAGAAAATCTAACAGGAAAAGTCAGAGGCAAAGTCTGATGTGTTGCACTGAGTGACTTTCACTACTCACTCTTCTATATGCTATTCCTACAAAAGCGTATTCTTCTGTTTTCTTCTTGTTAATCGAGATAAGCCTTCATTAAACGTTTACAGATTCGTTGTGCTTATAAGAAGGATACAATAAGCTAAAGGGAAGTTAAGATTTAAAAAAAAAGTAAGAACAAAAACAAATTACTATGATGGTCCTTTGCATGAACACGAGGAAAAACGAATAGGCTTTTATAGTTTAAAAAGTATAAACATTTGAAAATCAAACCAACAACAAAGTATACCTCGGAAATGGATAAGGCCACAAATATTTACATTGTGTGCTTTAAGACGATACATGTTTTCTATGCAGTAAGTGTTTGTGTATCTATTATGGTTTAAATAAATTGAGTTTTAATTGAGGACGCTCTTTAACTACAATGCTTCTTAGTCTCACATTCTATATTGGGCGTGAAGGACTAGAAATTTCCCTCAGAGGCCTCTTTATCAGGCTTTAGGTTCTTTTAGGTGCCATAAATCTACGACTGGGACCACCGGCTTTACTTCCCTTCCAAAGGAAGCCATGCTAAGTATTTTTACTCTCGGAAAACTCCACTCCTCAAGGTTTGAACCCCGACCTCGGGAGCTAGAAGCTATCATAGACCCTATACAACGGAGGAGACTCTGTTACGGTTTACCAATTCCTTCAGAATAAAAATGGACTTCACAGGCTTTCTCCAGAGATTTTTAAGTATACATTTTATTTGTCATGTAAATATATTTAAACATACGGTATTTCAATCAAAACCGTTTGAGCCACATTTGCGAATTTAATAAAATATCAACTATTTTTCATATAAAGTTTATTTTAGGTCGGGGCGACTTTCTTGAAAATATTTGTCTTAAATCTTTGGAACATAATGGATTTTAATACCAATTTAGTATTTATCACCCTTTTCCTAAATATGCATCTTTTTATTCAAAGGCTCTCAAAACATGTATTTCCGGTGAAATTCACATGGATTGTTTTGAGTGGAATACAATATGTACTAGTTACACTGACGTTCATAAATGTCACCCGATAATTAACGTAGCTCTTTATGTGGGTAATTACAAATCTAGCCCCACCCTCTGCCACTAAAATAATTCTAGCCACTGGATTGGCACGGTACTTCGCCTCCAAAACGTGACCAATCTCAGAAGAGTAACATTACTAACTAGTTGTCCCTATTCTTACTAGCGGAGTACTGTTTAGGAAATGCTTCGTTGAATTTCGGCACAAAAATAAAATATCCTAATACAAATGTGGAAAAGAAGACGAAGGTTAAGAACTATTTTTAGTTGTTCTTTCAATAGACACTGTTATCTTGTAAGTCTTTAATTTTATGCCACACTACCTTAACTTAAACTTTATTATTGCCGTTCAACCACCGGCCCGGTATTGCTGATGAAAATTCTCACATAAATATCGCAGTTGTCAAGTTTAAAGGATACATGAAAATAATTCTTCACCGCTCCCTCTACAATAACAAACTTTATTGTGTTGGTTTAACCGTTCGTTTTGTATCAATCGTAGCGAAACACTTACATAGAGACCGTATGCCAAGCACTCTTTATTTCACATCGATTATAACCTGTTCATTATTTTGTTTTTGTGTCCCTAAATTGTTCTTCGGGCCAGTCACATAGAGACTGATACCAGCAGAGTGGAGTCAAAAGTGGAAAACTTATTGAGGGTAAAATACTATGGTGATCAAGAGGAATAGGCCAATTTTTATACACATTAGTATACGTGATAGAGACAAGAGAACTCGATTTTAAAATAAACGTTAGTTCAGCAACAAACTGCGTATAGCTTCTGAATATTTAAAGTTAAATCATTTTCATTACTTTCTCCAATAAGTATAGTAAGTAAGAAAAGCATTGCACTCCATCCAAAAATTCGATACCGAGATTTCACCGAAAATACTGTTTTGAGGCCCCCTGAATCCAAATAAAGTATTTTTGTAAACGTCCATTTTTTGTCTGTGTATCTGTAAATACCATAATTCAAAAAAGGAAAGATAGATAAATATCAAACTTGGTGTGTAGCATTAATGTCTTCCAAAAATGCGACACTAAGATTTTCAACAAAATTCAGCCCTCCAAACCCCCAAATTACCCTTTACATGGAAAATTTTTCGAAATTTTTGATTCCTAAAAAATGGCTGTTACGATTTTGATTAAAATAACATGTTTACATGACAAATTTTCAGGGAATAGCCTATGAAGTGCTCTTTATTCGAAGGGAATTTCGTCTAAGCTTGTATAACTGGTAAACGTTAAACGATAGATGAAAACGTAGTACACCAAAACTATAGATCTTTAAAACAAACAATTTGTTTAACATAACTTTCCTGTGGCATAAGATTTTTCTTTATTAAAGGTTCCTTTTGTTCACTTCTTAGTCATGCTCTTAAAGTCCTTTCAACATTCAGCTATTTCTCGCATTGCATAGAAATAACATGGAATTTTAAGGCCAGCATTTAGCGACCTGCTCTTAAACATTTCACAGCCGATTTCTCTTTGTTTGTATAACAAAATGTGTAATGTAGTTATTTCTGAAAAAAGTTTATTTGGATTAAAATGTAATGGACAGAAAAATAAGCTTCAGTAAGAATAATACTTATACCCACTAATACAGAATAAAGGGTAGAGAATGTCTTGTGAATGTATCACACTGGTTTATCTCAGTATCTCCCGTCCGTTCTAGCCTGTAAAAAGTGTGTAGGTGCGTCTTGTGTGGGGTGGAGGAGTATTTTGGAAGTTACTAATGTTGCAAGCCCGCTACAACAGTGTCAGACACAAAGGGCCTAATGACTCGGACAGAGTTGTGACCGCGACGTGGTACCGGATAACAATGCCGCAGTGTTGATGACACAAAACACGTGCGGCTGTTGTAATCTGGATTTCGTTTACAAACCATGAATATCTGAATGCATAAGCAGTGTTTGCCACAGGTTTCAAAATACAGTTTGATCCGCTTTATCTGCGTCACATTTGATTTCCCAGTATGTGCTGTTTTGCATTTACATAAGTGTGGTGAAGTCTCTCGTATTTCTTTGTTGCTTTTTATTTCTCTTTTTGATGTTTTATATGTGTTTTTCAGCCTTGGATGCGTACGAGTGAGAGAAAATCCTGTATCCCAAGAGATTTTTGTGTTTTTTATCTATCTCGTACCAAGAAAATATTTTGCCTACAGTATTTTTGGGTGCGTTCGCCAATGTGGAGCCCTTTTTGCCTGGCTGTTTTTGTCCTACAAGATAGGGGTCTGCACGGGCTCGGGCCAAGCCCGCGAGTTCGGAATTAATTTGAAGAATGTTTGTCCGGGTTGAAAATAGAGACGAAGAAAGTTCGTTATCACATTCAAGATACGCATTTCATTTCTCAAATTGAGTTTTATTTATGGATGCTCTTTAACTGCTATGGTCCTTAGCGTCCCATTCTATATTGGGCGTGAAAGACCGACAATTTTTCTTAGAGGCATCTATCAGACTTGAGGTTCTTTTACGTGCCGTAACTCTACAGCACGGGACCACCGGCTTTACTTCCCTTTCGAAGTAAGCCTGCTAAGGATTTTTTCGCCCGAAATAAATCCATTGCCCTCCGTCGGGTTTGAATCCGCGCCCTCGGGAACCAGCATGTTAACCACTACACCATGGAAGAGAATGTTTCGTTTCTCGAGTAAATATCTTAAACTATGATATTATAACCAAAATCATTTGCTCCAGTTTTGAGAATTCAAAAAATAATGAATACTTTGCCCTGTAAAGGGAAAATAAAGAAAAAATCTCATGTGTTGCATTCACAGGACTTTCCTTACTCTGTATCGCTGATTGGTGGGTATACAAATTATTCTTAGCAAAGCATATTTTTCCATATACTTTATTTTAATCGAGATAAATCTTAACGGAAATACCTGCATGCGACCCTAGCGCACTAGCGTCATGCTAGTGATTCTCCCTGCCCCGAGAGTTTTACCGGTGGGCCATACCTGAAAACTAAATCCACCCCCATTAACAGGGTAGAAGTGAATACTCCACTTAAGTGCGTCATCCCCAAAAGAGGGGAAGATCACCGAAACCCGGTGAGGACGACAGCAACCTAGCATACTGTCTACCGGTTCTCCAAGGCGGTACCGTAGGACCTTGAGGCGTCTCACAACCCCGCCTGGAGGGAAAATCTCACAGACTTACCCAATCCCCAATGGTATCCGGAACCACTGCCCCGCCGAGTCTAACCCAATCCAAAAAACATCCTCACGGGTGGGGCTCGAATGTTTGGCCCGGCGTACTTCTACTAACGTCAGAAGTACCACAGTGCTGAGGGTCGGCAGCGCCCGCATCACAGCAGCTGAGTAGATATAACCTAGCGACTCCAGCACACAAAGGATTTGCCGCCATCTGATAAGGTTCTTTGATCTATGCCGCTAGCCCCGCCCCCTCCCTTTGAGGCCTCACATGCCGCCCCGGTCGCGTGGCGCTAGCTCCGCCCCCTTCCCTTTGTGGCCTCACCTAATGCCGACAGTGTCTGTGCCGGCAGGTCCTCCCCCCTCCCCCATGCGTTCTACTGTGGCGTCATGACTTGATGGAATTGTTTTCTCGAGTCCTGCCGCCCCTCGGCAAATTAATTAGGTAATGTTCGTCAAACATTTTTTTTATGATTACTAAGGTCTGCAGATTGCATCCTCGAGCAATTAAGTTTTTTGATTAATGAATTGTTGACTGGAGCTTGAGTATAAGTAGTCTGCTCACGGGAACAGTCTGTCATGTAATGAAACACTGCAGCCTTCTTGTATCTGGGGAAATCGCTTGTCCATTAGCTGAACATGTTAGACGCTTTCAACACATTAATAGGCTTTTAAGTTTACATTCCGGATCTGTTTACATACATTAGCGAACGACATACTTCCGCCAGGCGGTAACGGTGACCTCCATTAGCTGACCCGTTAGACGCTTTCACCCCATTAGCGAACAATGTCAGTAATTGTTTTCCTAAGTGCTCTGCCCAACACTCAACACTTTAGATTTTAGCGATGGAAATGATATAAAAAGCAGCAGCTTCTCCAACGAGTTCCAAGTTGACCAGGATGCCCGGGTTCGAATTACAAATTCAGCTTCTAATAACTCAGAGACTAATTACGATAAAGACATCAAATAAAGTTTATTACATTAATGTCATTAGATAGTTTCTTGTGAATGTATATTTGGGTACATGGTGTCCAGGGTTCGAATACCGATAAAATGTAATTTAATTATAAATTTAATAACTCCTAAACTAATTAAGATAAAGACGCCAAATAAACTTTATTGCCTTTATTTTATTAGGTAGTATCTTGTGGATGTGTAATTAGATACCTGACGTTCTGGGTTCGAGCCTAATGTTTAAATCGTCATTATCTCAGAAACTAAGAGAGGTAGAGGAATTGACCAAAGCATGATTGATAGCTCCTATGATGGGTAATTAATACTGTATATAATTTTCAATCAGTTGTCCTTACTTCGAATCCCGATCTTTCAATCACTTACTTATTTTTTCTCTATACTCTAGAATATGTCACTTAGATTGATGCTGTAACTGCATACACAACCTTTAAACATATCAAACTAATATTGTAAATAATTTTGTTTCTGGTGTCCAGGGTTCGAATACCGATAAAATGTAATTTAATTATAAATTTAATAACTTCTAAACTAATTAAGATAAAGACGCCAAATAAACTTTATTGTCTTTATATTATTAGGTACTATCTTGTGGATGTGTAATTAGATACCTGACGTTCTGGGTTCGATCCTAATTTTAAATCGTCCTTATCTCAGAAACTAAGAGAGGTAGACGAGTGAACCAAAGCATGATTGATAGCTCCTATAAGGTGTAATTAATACTGTATATAATTTTCAATCAGTTGTCCTTACTTCGAATCCCGATCTTTCAATCACATACTTATTTTTCTCTATACTCTAGAATATATCACTTAGATTGATGCTGTAACTGTATACAGCACCTTTAAACATATCAAACTAATATTGTAAATAATTTTGTTTCTGGTGTCCAGGGTTCGAATACCGATAAAATGTAGTTTAATTATAAATTTAATAACTTCTAAACTAATTAAGATAAAGACGCCAAATAAACTTTATTGTCTTTATGTTATTAGGTATTATCTTGTGGATGTGTAATTAGATACCTGACGTTCTGGGTTCGAGCCTAATATTAAATCGTCATTATCTCAGAAACTAAGAGAGGTAGACGAGTGAACCAAAGCATGATTGATAGCTCCTATGAGGGGTAATTAATACTGTATATAATTTTCAAACAGTTGTCCTTACTTCGAATCCCGATCTTTCAATCACTTACTTATTTTTCTCTATACTCTAGAATATATCACTTAGATTGATGCTGTAACTGCATACAGCACCTTTAAACATATCAAACTAATATTGTAAATAATTTTGTTTCTGGTGTCCAGGGTTCGAATACCGATAAAATATAGTTTAATTATAAATTTAATAACTTCTAAACTAATTAAGATAAAGGCGCCAAATAAACTTTATTGCCTTTATGTTATTAGGTATTATCTTGTGGATGTGTAATTAGATACCTGACGTTCTGGGTTCGAGCCTAATTTTAAATCGTCATTATCTCAGAAACTAAGAGAGGTAGACGAGTGAACCAAAGCATGATTGATAGCTCCTATGAGGGGTAATTAATACTGTATATAATTTTCAATCAGTTGTCCTTACTTCGAATCCCGATCTTTCAATCACTTACTTATTTTTCTCTATACTCTAGAATATATCACTTAGATTGATGCTGTAACTGCATACAGCACCTTTAAACATATCAAACTAATATTGTAAATAATTTTGTTTCTGGTGTCCAGGGTTCGAATACCGATAAAATGTAATTTAATTATAAATTTAATAACTCCTAAACTAATTAAGATAAAGACGCCAAATAAACTTTATTGCGTTTATGTTACTAGGTAGTATCTTGTGGATGTGTAATTGGATACCTGACGTTCTGGGTTCGAGCCTAATGTTTAAATCGTCATTATCTCAGAAACTAAGAGAGGTAGAGGAATTGACCAAAGCATGATTGATAGCTCCTATGAGGGGCAATTAATACTGTATATAATTTTCAATCAGCTGTCCTTACTTCGAATCCCGATCTTTCAATCACTTACTTATTTTTCTCTATACTCTAGAATATATCACTTAGATTGATGCTGTAAATGCATACAGCACCCTTAAACATATCAAACTAATATTGTAAATAATATTGGTTCTGGTGTCCAGGGTTCGAATACCGATAAAATGTAATTTAATTATAAATTTAATAACTCCTAAACTAATTAAGATAAAGACACCAAATAAACTTTTATAGGGGAAAGGATGCTTTCCTGAAACATTAGGTCTCTAGATAGAAGTATTTATAGGGGAGAGATAGGGAATACCAGGGCTGATGCTAGGCTAGTCAGATGCTAAAGGAGGGAGGGATATGCTTTATACGAGAGAGATAGGGAACACAAGGAAAGATGCTATACTAAACAGGACTTGAAGGGTAGAATATGAGCGATATAGCAAACCGAGGAGAGGTATTAGGATAGGAGTTTTGAATGATGGAGTAGGCGTTTATATGCGAGAGATAGGGAATACGAGGGTCGATGCTAGGCTAGACGGTGTTGAATGAGGGAATGCATCTTATATGAGAGAGGTAGGGGAATATGAGGAGAAGTGCTAGGCTAGTCGGGAAGGTCTGAATGAGAGAGTATACGTCTATATGGGAAAATATAGGGAAAACGAAGGTAGGTGCTAGGTTGAGAGAGTCTTCAAGGAGGAAAATGCATTTATATGAGAGCCGTAGGGTATACGAGGAGAGGTGCTAGTCTAGACATGGTTTGAGGATTAGAGTATACGTTTATATGGGAGAAATATGGAAAACAGGAGAGATACAAGGATAGACAGAGATTGAAGGAGGAGGAATGTAGGTTTATACTGTAATATAGAGAGTAATTCGATTATAAAACTTTTCTCATCCAGCCTTACAACACTTTTTATATACTTAATTTCTAAACCTTACAAACTTTATATTTGTTAAACAGTAGTGCGCGAGACGGAGAGGGACAAACAGTATATCGGTTTACAGTGAAGTATACGTCCTAACCTATTCCCACCTTGTTTGTTCTGGATCTTCTCATTGTCTGTCATCTAACGTAACCACGTAACAAGACGTAACACAGGAAATCATACATATGGCACATTAAAAAAAAATTAAGGTATATATAATGAAACATAAACAAGTAGACAGAGGGTCGTCGATACATAGAAAACCAGGAGTTGTATGTACTGAGACCATAGATTAGTATAGGCAAACAACAAAGAAGTGAATTTATAGTGTAAATAGCCTAATACTTTCAAATATTATTATAGTCTAAAAGTATATAACTTAATTATGTATCGAGTATTGAGAAATAAACGTTATTCATTATTCACTAATCTCAGATCACTGCAATTGTATTGAATCAATTCACAATTGTTAATGCCATTCAACTTTCATTTGTCTCTGATACATAAACAAATTGCAAAATGGAGAAGGACGAAAGTAATAAAAAAACTCAGGCAGCAAATTTTAAGAAAGAAGAGAAAGATATATGACCGACATTGTTTTAGAACACAAATTAGTGTTGAAAATAAAATGACTGATAGCTCTGCTAAGCGTAAGGAAGAGACATGGAAATAAATTGCAAATGAATACAATTCTAGGTTAGAAAAAGAAGATAAACAACATTCATGTAAACCAATTTTTAAAAATCAGTTTAACTGAATACATGTGAAAAAACATATCACTTTACAAAAAGTAATGCAGACAACATTTATTTTTTATAAACATTATCCTATTACATTCCTTTACAAAAAGCCATACATATTTCCTAAAGGCAAAGGTGATAGTCTAGACATTCTAAACACTCAGTTATATAATCATATACATCACACAGAAAGAGACCATCATTATCAGTAAAAAAACTAAACATCTCAACAATGTCTGAATGATGTATTTTATAAGTACAAGTTTTTTGATATTTCAAAGTTCCTGTTAACCATGGCAATAATTGATTAACACAATTTCTCGATCCTGTCAAGCTATAACTTTAGATGCTTTCAGCTTACTTATAATTTCCTCAATCTCTTCTGTGTGTCTATTATTACCAGCATCCCTCGACGCAATTAGTAACCTCAATATATTTACTAGTCTATTCGGATTTTCAAGCGTTGATATCACTGAATCATCATCATATGAAGATTTCATATTCTCGCAACTTCCGATGTATCCAGATTTTTCACCAACAGTAGTCTCCAGTGAAGGACAGAGGCTTGATACGGTATAACATTCCCCTCTATACATCTTCGGATCTTCAAGTGCAGGTGAGAGAGTCGATTCAGTATAACATGTTGCTCTATGACACTTAAATCTTGACAAAGAACGATTCTTAAAAATCCGCCTGCATACACAGCATCTAATAACGCGTTTTCCTCCATGTGTAATGTATGAAAAATCGAGTTTCTCATTCGTCAGTTGCACAGATTTTCTCGGGCAGTAGCTCATGCTAAAACTAAAAGAAATTAAATGAATACGTGAATGCTAACGCTCGAAGGAATTAAAAGCGAATGAATGAATTCATAACACGCACCTATGTATATATCCAGGATGAGGACGACGGAGGGAATTGCGATCAATGCATAGCAGGGAGAAAGGATACTCTCTTGAAACATTAGTCATCTAGACAACTATTGTTCACGGAGCCTGTAGACGTCAGGTTGAATGGGACAGACCTCAGGTTCAAATCTTTAAGGGCACGGACCCAGCCTTTTGCCTGTCATGTATACTAAACCATCCTAACAGCGTAACATTACGTTACAACGACACGTAACCAGAACATGGCGAGTGCGAGCATGGAAAAAAGGATGCTCTCTGGGAACATTACTGGAAAAGGATGCTCTCTGGAAACACTAGTCATCCACACAACGGGTTGTCCCTAACATTTCCAGATTTCGGGTCGTTCAACATCGTGACGCGCCCCTGTCATCTACATTTCGACGAAATTTTACCTCCTGAATTAAAGTTTGGTGATCTGTATAGACCTGTACAACATGCATTACGCTATGTAACAGACTCATCACGTTATGTAACAACACGATCACGCTAGGTAACAACATGTTCACGCTATGTAACAACATGATCACGCTATGTAACAACATGATCACGCTATGTAACAACATGATCACGCCATGTAACAACTGATCACGCTATGTAACAACATGCTCAAGCTATGTAACAACTGATCACGCTATGTAACAACATGCTCAAGCTATGTAACAACTGATCACGCTATGTAACAACATGATCACGCTATGTAACAACCTGAGCACGCTATGTAACAATCTGATCACGTTATGTAACAACTGATCACGCTATGTAACAACATGATCACGCTATGTAACAACATGATCACGCTATGTAACATCATGATCACGCTATGTAACAACATGTTCACGCTATGTAACAACATGACCACGGTATGTAACAAAACGATCACGCTATGTAACAACACGATCACGCTATGTACAACACGATCACGCAATGTAACAACATGATCACGCTATGTAACAACCTGATCAAGCTATGTAACAACTGATCACGCTATGTAACAACATGATCACGCTATGTAACAACCTGAGCACGCTATGTAACAACATGATCACGCTATGTAACAACCTGAGTACGCTATGTAACAACATGATCACGCCATGTAACAACTGATCACGCTATGTAACAACATGCTCAAGCTATGTAACAACTGATCACGCTATGTAACAACACGATCACGCTATGTAACAACCTGATCAAGCTATGTAACAACATGATCACGCTATGTAACAACCTGAGTACGCTATGTAACAACATGATCACGCCATGTAACAACTGATCACGCTATGTAACAACATGCTCAAGCTATGTAACAACATGTTCACGCTATGTAACAACATGATCACGCTATGTAACAACATGTTCACGCTATGTAACAACATGATCACGCTATGTAACAACATGACCACACTATGTAACAACATGATCACGCTATGTAACAAAACGATCAAGCTATGTAACAACATGATCACGCTATGTAACAAAACGGTCAAGCTATGTAACAACCTGAGCACGCTATGTAACAACATGTTCACGCTATGTAACAACATGATCACGTTATGTAACAACATGATCACGCTATGTAACAACATGATCACGCTATGTAACAAAACGATCAAGCTATGTAACAACCTGAGCACGCTATGTAACAACATGTTCACGCTATGTAACAACATGAACACGCTATGTAACAATACGATCACGCTATGTAACAATCTGATTACGCTATGTAACAACTGATCACGCTATGTAACAACATGATCACGCTATGTAACAACCTGAGCACGTTATGTAACAACATGACTACGCTATGTAACAAAACGATCACGCTATGTAACAAAACGATCACGCTATGTAACAACTGATCACGCTATGTAACAACCTGAGCACGCTATGTAACAACCTGAGCACGCTATGTAACAATACGATCACGCTATGTAACAACCTGATCACGCTATGTAACAACCTGATTACGCTATGTAACAACTGATCACGCTATGTAACAACATGATCACGCCATGTGATCATGTTGTTACATAGTGTGGTCATGTTGTTACATAGCGTGATCATGTTGTTACATAGCGTGAACATGTTGTTACATAGCGTGAACATGTTGTTACATAGCGTGATCATGTTGTTACATAGCTTGAGCATGTTGTTACATAGCGTGATCAGTTGTTACATAGCGTGATCAGGTTGTTACATAGCGTGCTCAGGTTGTTACATAGCGTGATCAGTTGTTACATAGCTTGATCAGGTTGTTACATAGCGTGATCGTGTTGTTACATAGCTTGATCGTTTTGTTACATAGCGTGATCATGTTGTTACATAGTGTGGTCATGTTGTTACATAGCGTGATCATGTTGTTACATAGCGTGAACATGTTGTTACATAGCGTGATCATGTTGTTACATAGCTTGAACATGTTGTTACATAGCTTGAGCATGTTGTTACATAGCGTGATCAGTTGTTACATGGCGTGATCATGTTGTTACATAGCGTACTCAGGTTGTTACATAGCGTGATCATGTTGTTACATAGCGTGATCAGTTGTTACATAGCGTGATCAGGTTGTTACATAGCGTGCTCAGGTTGTTACATAGCGTGATCAGTTGTTACATAGCTTGATCACGTTGTTACATAGCGTGATCGTGTTGTTACATAGCTTGATCGTTTTGTTACATAGCGTGATCATGTTGTTACATAGCGTGAACATGTTGTTACATAGCTTGAGCATGTTGTTACATAGCGTGATCAGTTGTTACATGGCGTGATCATGTTGTTACATAGCGTACTCAGGTTGTTACATAGCGTGATCATGTTGTTACATAGCTTGATCAGGTTGTTACATAGCGTGATCGTGTTGTTACATAGCGTGATCAGTTGTTACATAGCTTGAGCATGTTGTTACATAGCGTGATCAGTTGTTACATGGCGTGATCATGTTGTTACATAGCGTACTCAGGTTGTTACATAGCGTGATCATGTTGTTACATAGCGTGCTCAGGTTGTTACATAGCGTGATCATGTTGTTACATAGCGTGATCAGTTGTTACATAGCTTGATCAGGTTGTTACATAGCGTGATCAGTTGTTACATTGCGTGATCGTGTTGTACATAGCGTGATCGTGTTGTTACATAGCGTGATCGTTTTGTTACATAGCGTGGTCATGTTGTTACATAGCGTGAACATGTTGTTACATAGCGTGATCATGTTGTTACATAGCGTGATCATGTTGTTACATAGCGTGATCATGTTGTTACATAGCGTGATCAGTTGTTACATAACGTGATCAGATTGTTACATAGCGTGCTCAGGTTGTTACATAGCGTGATCATGTTGTTACATAGCGTGATCAGTTGTTACATAGCTTGAGCATGTTGTTACATAGCGTGATCAGTTGTTACATGGCGTGATCATGTTGTTACATAGCGTACTCAGTTTGTTACATAGCGTGATCATGTTGTTACATAGCGTGCTCAGGTTGTTACATAGCATGATCATGTTGTTACATAGCGTGATCAGTTGTTACATAGCTTGATCGTTTTGTTACATAGCGTGGTCATGTTGTTACATAGCGTGATCATGTTGTTACATAGCGTGATCATGTTGTTACATAGCGTGATCATGTTGTTACATGGCGTGATCATGTTGTTACATAGCGTGATCATGTTGTTACATAGCGTGATCATGTTGTTACATAGCGTGAACATGTTGTTACCTAGCGTGATCGTGTTGTTACATAACGTGATGAGTCTGTTACATAGCGTAATGCATGTTGTACAGGTCTATACAGATCACCAAACTTTAATTCAGGAGGTAAAATTTCGTCGAAATGTAGATGACAGGGGCGCGTCACGATGTTGAACGACCCGAAATCTGGAAATGTTAGGGACAACCCGTTGTGTGGATGACTAGTGTTTCCAGAGAGCATCCTTTTCCAGTAATGTTCCCAGAGAGCATCCTTTTTTCCATGCTCGCACTCGCCATGTTCTGGTTACGTGTCGTTGTAACGTAATGTTACGCTGTTAGGATGGTTTAGTATACATGACAGGCAAAAGGCTGGGTCCGTGCCCTTAAAGATTTGAACCTGAGGTCTGTCCCATTCAACCTGACGTCTACAGGCTCCGTGAACAATAGTTGTCTAGATGACTAATGTTTCAAGAGAGTATCCTTTCTCCCTGCTATGCATTGATCGCAATTCCCTCCGTCTTCCTCATACTGGATATATACATAGGTGCGTGTTATGAATTCATTCATTCGCTTTTAATTCCTTCGAGCGTTAGCATTCACGTATTCATTTAATTTCTTTTAGTTTTAGCATGAGCTACTGCCCGAGAAAATCTGTGCAACTGACGAATGAGAAACTCGATTTTTCATACATAACACATGGAGGAAAACGCGTTATTAGATGCTGTGTATGCAGGCGGATTTTTAAGAATCGTTCTTTGTCAAGATTTAAGTTTCATAGAGCAACATGTTATACTGAATCGACTCTCTCACCTGCACTTGAAGATCCGAAGATGTATAGAGGGGAATGTTATACCGTATCAAGCCTCTGTCCTTCACTGGAGACTACTGTTGGTGAAAAATCTGGATACATCGGAAGTTGCGAGAATATGAAATCTTCATATGATGATGATTCAGTGATATCAACGCTTGAAAATCCGAATAGACTAGTAAATATATTGAGGTTACTAATTGCGTCGAGGGATGCTGGTAATAATAGACACACACAAGAGATTGAGGAAATTATAAGTAAGCTGAAAGCATATAAAGTTATAGCATGACAGGATCGAGAAATTGTGTTAATCAATTACTGCCATGGTTAACAGGAACTTTGAAATATCAAAAAACTTGTACTTATAAAATACATCATTCAGACATTGTTGAGATGTTTAGTTTTTTTACTGATAATGATGGTCTCTTTCTGTGTGATGTATATGATTATATAACTGAGTGTTTAGAATGTCTAGACTATCACCTTTGCCTTTAGGAAATATGTATGGTTTTTTGTAAAGGAATGTAATAGGATAATGCTTATAAAAAATAAATGTTGTCTGCATTACTTTTTGTAAAGTGATATGTTTTTTTACATGTATTCAGTTAAACTGATTTTTAAAAATTGGTTTACATGAATGTTGTTTATCTTCTTTTTCTAACCTAGAATTGTATTCATTTGCAATTTATTTCCATGTCTCTTCCTTACGCTTAGCAGAGCTATCAGTCATTTTATTTTCAACACTAATTTGTGTTCTAAAACAATGTCGGTCATATATCTTTCTCTTCTTTCTTAAAATTTGCTGCCTGAGTTTTTTTATTACTTTCGTCCTTCTCCATTTTGCAATTTGTTTATGTATCAGAGACAAATGAAAGTTGAATGGCATTAACAATTGTGAATTGATTCAATACAATTGCAGTGATCTGAGATTAGTGAATAATGAATAACGTTTATTTCTCAATACTCGATACATAATTAAGTTATATACTTTTAGACTATAATAATATTTGAAAATATTAGGCTATTTACACTATAAATTCACTTCTTTGTTGTTTGCCTATACTAATCTATGGTCTCAGTACATACAACTCCTGGTTTTCTATGTATCGACGACCCTCTGTCTACTTGTTTATGTTTCATTATATATACCTTAATTTTTTTTTAATGTGCCATATGTATGATTTCCTGTGTTACGTCTTGTTACGTGGTTACGTTAGATGACAGACAATGAGAAGATCCAGAACAAACAAGGTGGGAATAGGTTAGGACGTATACTTCACTGTAAACCGATATACTGTTTGTCCCTCTCCGTCTCGCGCACTACTGTTTAACAAATATAAAGTTTGTAAGGTTTAGAAATTAAGTATATAAAAAGTGTTGTAAGGCTGGATGAGAAAAGTTTTATAATCGAATTACTCTCTATATTACAGTATAAACCTACATTCCTCCTCCTTCAATCTCTGTCTATCCTTGTATCTCTCCTGTTTTCCATATTTCTCCCATATAAACGTATACTCTAATC
The DNA here is from genome assembly GCA_030765065.1 of Deroplatys truncata. Classification (NCBI taxonomy): domain Eukaryota; kingdom Metazoa; phylum Arthropoda; class Insecta; order Mantodea; family Mantidae; genus Deroplatys; species Deroplatys truncata. The sequence continues at coordinate 167,487,349 of CM060980.1, forward strand.
CTCAAACCATGTCTAGACTAGCACCTCTCCTCGTATACCCTACGGCTCTCATATAAATGCATTTTCCTCCTTGAAGACTCTCTCAACCTAGCACCTACCTTCGTTTTCCCTATATTTTCCCATATAGACGTATACTCTCTCATTCAGACCTTCCCGACTAGCCTAGCACTTCTCCTCATATTCCCCTACCTCTCTCATATAAGATGCATTCCCTCATTCAACACCGTCTAGCCTAGCATCGACCCTCGTATTCCCTATCTCTCGCATATAAACGCCTACTCCATCATTCAAAACTCCTATCCTAATACCTCTCCTCGGTTTGCTATATCGCTCATATTCTACCCTTCAAGTCCTGTTTAGTATAGCATCTTTCCTTGTGTTCCCTATCTCTCTCGTATAAAGCATATCCCTCCCTCCTTTAGCATCTGACTAGCCTAGCATCAGCCCTGGTATTCCCTATCTCTCCCCTATAAATACTTCTATCTAGAGACCTAATGTTTCAGGAAAGCATCCTTTCCCCTATAAAAGTTTATTTGGTGTCTTTATCTTAATTAGTTTAGGAGTTATTAAATTTATAATTAAATTACATTTTATCGGTATTCGAACCCTGGACACCAGAACCAATATTATTTACAATATTAGTTTGATATGTTTAAGGGTGCTGTATGCATTTACAGCATCAATCTAAGTGATATATTCTAGAGTATAGAGAAAAATAAGTAAGTGATTGAAAGATCGGGATTCGAAGTAAGGACAGCTGATTGAAAATTATATACAGTATTAATTGCCCCTCATAGGAGCTATCAATCATGCTTTGGTCAATTCCTCTACCTCTCTTAGTTTCTGAGATAATGACGATTTAAACATTAGGCTCGAACCCAGAACGTCAGGTATCTAATTACACATCCACAAGATACTACCTAGTAACATAAACGCAATAAAGTTTATTTGGCGTCTTTATCTTAATTAGTTTAGGAGTTATTAAATTTATAATTAAATTACATTTTATCGGTATTCGAACCCTGGACACCAGAAACAAAATTATTTACAATATTAGTTTGATATGTTTAAAGGTGCTGTATGCAGTTACAGCATCAATCTAAGTGATATATTCTAGAGTATAGAGAAAAATAAGTAAGTGATTGAAAGATCGGGATTCGAAGTAAGGACAACTGATTGAAAATTATATACAGTATTAATTACCCCTCATAGGAGCTATCAATCATGCTTTGGTTCACTCGTCTACCTCTCTTAGTTTCTGAGATAATGACGATTTAAAATTAGGCTCGAACCCAGAACGTCAGGTATCTAGTTACACATCCACAAGATAATACCTAATAACATAAAGGCAATAAAGTTTATTTGGCGCCTTTATCTTAATTAGTTTAGAAGTTATTAAATTTATAATTAAATTACATTTTATCGGTATTCGAACCCTGGACACCAGAAACAAAATTATTTACAATATTAGTTTGATATGTTTAAAGGTGCTGTATGCAGTTACAGCATCAATCTAAGTGATATATTCTAGAGTATAGAGAAAAATAAGTAAGTGATTGAAAGATCGGGATTCGAAGTAAGGACAACTGATTAAAAATTATATACAGTATTAATTACCCCTTATAGCAGCTATCAATCATGCTTTGGTTCACTCGTCTACCTCTCTTAGTTTCTGAGATAATGACGATTTAAAATTAGGATCGAACCCAGAACGTCAGGTATCTAATTACACATCCACAAGATAGTACCTAATAATATAAAGACAATAAAGTTTATTTGGCGTCTTTATCTTAATTAGTTTAGAAGTTATTAAATTTATAATTAAATTACATTTTATCGGTATTCGAACCCTGGACACCAGAAACAAAATTATTTACAATATTAGTTTGATATGTTTAAAGGTTGTGTATGCAGTTACAGCATCAATCTAAGTGACATATTCTAGAGTATAGAGAAAAAATAAGTAAGTGATTGAAAGATCGGGATTCGAAGTAAGGACAACTGATTGAAAATTATATACAGTATTAATTACCCATCATAGGAGCTATCATTCATGCTTTAGTCAATTCCTCTACCTCTCTTAGTTTCTGAGATAATGACGATTTAAACATTAAGCTCGAACCCAGAACGTCAGGTATCTAATTACACATCCACAAGATACTACCTAATAAAATAAAGGCAATAAAGTTTATTTGGCGTCTTTATCTTAATTAGTTTAGGAGTTATTAAATTTATAATTAAATTACATTTTATCGGTATTCGAACCCTGGACACCATGTACCCAAATATACATTCACAAGATACTATCTAATGACATTAATGTAATAAACTTTATTTGATGTCTTTATCGTAATTAGTCTCTGAGTTATTAGAAGCTGAATTTGTAATTCGAACCCGGGCATCCTGGTCAACTTGGAACTCGTTGGAGAAGCTGCTGCTTTTTATATCATTTCCATCGCTAAAATCTAAAGTGTTGAGTGTTGGGCAGAGCACTTAGGAAAACAATTACTGACATTGTTCGCTAATGGGGTGAAAGCGTCTAACGGGTCAGCTAATGGAGGTCACCGTTACCGCCTGGCGGAAGTATGTCGTTCGCTAATGTATGTAAACAGATCCGGAATGTAAACTTAAAAGCCTATTAATGTGTTGAAAGCGTCTAACATGTTCAGCTAATGGACAAGCGATTTCCCCAGATACAAGAAGGCTGCAGTGTTTCATTACATGACAGACTGTTCCCGTGAGCAGACTACTTATACTCAAGCTCCAGTCAACATTAATCAAAAAACTTAATTGCTCGAGGATGCAATCTGCAGACCTTAGTAATCATAAAAAAAATGTTTGACGAACATTACCTAATTAATTTGCCGAGGGGCGGCAGGACTCGAGAAAACAATTCCATCAAGTCATGACGCCACAGTAGAACGCATGGGGGAGGGGGGAGGACCTGCCGGCACAGACACTGTCGGCATTAGGTGAGGCCACAAAGGGAAGGGGGCGGAGCTAGCGCCACGCGACCGGGGCGGCATGTGAGGCCTCAAAGGGAGGGGGCGGGGCTAGCGGCATAGATCAAAGAACCTTATCAGATGGCGGCAAATCCTTTGTGTGCTGGAGTCGCTAGGTTATATCTACTCAGCTGAATGGGTGGAACCCCACCCCCTTACGGGGAACATTACAAACAGCTGAAAATCTACAGGACTTTGAAAGCATGATTAAGTGTTGAACAATTCGAACCATTAATAACGGATATCTTGGAAACAGCTTATGCCTCAAAAATTATTTAAAACAAATTGTGTGTTTTAAAGAGACCTATATTTTCTGTGAAGTACGTTTTCATCTGTCATTTAACGTTTACCAGTTATGCAAGATGATACCAAATTCTTTCCGAATGAGGAACTTCAAAGGAGTTTTCCAGATAACTCAATATATACATTTTATTTGTTATGTATCTTTAATGTACGACATTTTAATCAAAATCATTAAGAGCCAACTTTTAGAAAATCAAAAATATCAAAAAATGTTCCATGTAAAGGGCAGGGTTTTCTATAAAATCATCGTGTCGCATCTTTGGAAAGTGTTAAGCCTAAATACCAGGTTTGGTATTTAGCCGAAGTTTTGTTTTTGGGTTATGCTATTCGCACGCAGACACATTAACACGCACACATACACACGGATCTTTTTCTAAACATTGTTTTCTTTTGTATTCACATTAATGCCAAGTGAAATCTCGGTATAAAATTTTTGGGTGGACTGCAATACCTCCTCTACCTATTATAATACGTGGTAGAAAAAGTAAAGAAGTAATTTCTCACAGCTTTTGTTCTGCAAAGTTGAGATGCTCGTAATGGCACATGTACGCATCGTAGTAGTACAACAATAAATAAATGCTTGAAATTGCAGATAACTAGAACAGTACGCCGGGTTCAAACTCCGCCTCCCTTCATCCGCTAACATCCAGCATACGCTGGACAGTGTGGTGCAGTAGGGGCGACATGTGGTCCATAAGGCAGTGTGCCGTCAACATGCCCCTTACTACATATGAGATTCCAGGACAACAGCAGCCACTGTTTCTTTGAAGTTCTCCTCAATTGGTCCCGTGGATCTGAGTGCGTCTCTTACCAGGCCTTCCAGCAGGGAAAACGATTCCCATGCCGGTACCGAAAATCGAACCTGAATTCCTTCGCATCGCAGACATTAGCGCTTCGTGGAGTGATGGTGATGATGATAGTAATAAATAAGTGCAAAATAGATTTAGTTAAAAGAAAAGTTACACGGCGACGCCGTGGCCGAGTGGTTACACCGCTCGCCTCTCACCCACAGGTACCAGCATGTGGTGGTGGTGGATAAAAGCGGCGTCTGGGCGGGTTTTCTCCGGGTTCTCCGATTTCCCCCGCCATTCATTCCACCAACTGCTCCATCATCACCTTTCCTTTCATCCATTTCACCATCATTTCGTTTCATCTACTTCCTTCCTCCCATACCAGTCATCGGGGTATTCCTGGATTCCGTCTGATCCATGAGTGTCTGCTCCTCGACGGGCCTCTGACCCCATGCACCCGCCATAAGAGAGGTTAAACAGAGAATGAATGAATGAAAAGTTAGATATTCGGATCCGTTACGATAGGTAGAGTGTAATCTATTCTCGGGCTCCGGGTCAAACATTTACAGACCACTGGTATAAGAAACAACTAACATATTGGGGTTTAGAGAAAATTTATGGGCACATTTTAAATTTGATTTAAAACTGAACAAATTCAAGGGTAGTCTATACGTTAGAAGTTAATACTCCAGGCAGACATAAACCAGGGATTCTATACAGCCTTCTTTTGAACGCACGGGAATTTTCTTGGCACAGGAAAGCACGCTATTAGCCGGCGGAATCGGATATTCATTCAAGCCCATAGATTTTTCACGAAAATTATAACTATAATAACCACATACCTTCGTCATAGAAAAAGTTGAAAGTGATGTCCTTTTGCCAAATCTCTCACACCTTTTACCGAAATTTGCATCACTCATTAATTCTTCATGGTCATGTAAATAAAAACATGCGTCGTCAGTAAACAAAACGCTCCAAACGCGGATGCATAGGACGATAATTAACGTTATCCAAAACCCAATTTCAGAAAATAACTCCACTCGCATTTTTGCATGGTTGTAATTCTTGAACTACATTTATCTTACAGAGTTTCAATCTTAAAAGTTTAGTGACATTCCAAGCCGTGCATCGTTTATCAAAGATGTATTTGGACTTCGTTTTATCTTTCCTCCAGTGGCATTGTAAGATTTAACTCCGTAAGAACACACATTTAATTCCGGTTTCTTATCAAGGAAAGACCACATTTTTCTAAATTGATTCACAAGATCACGAACGGTTTCTCTGTAAGGCGCACAAACAGCAAAGTGTCTGTCTATAAATCGTGTCACTTTTCCACAAGAGTTTGTTGTCACATAGGAATCGTATATGAAGATTCTGTATGCTAAATTATATTGAGATTTAGAGGAGGGAAAAAGAGCCGTTAGGAACAGCGCACTGCAGGGCAAGCAATTCCTCGTAATATCACCACGCGTCGAAACCAAGGCTTTATATAAATGTGTAATAAGTATGTTCAATATATCCAGGGATTCAGTCGAAAAAGCATCCAAAGGTGTCAAATGTTCGAGGTATTCTAGCTTGTTAAAATGGTTGTCTGTTTCGCAAACTTTATTAACAGGAAGTTTTTTTTCCGTGATTGCGACAAAGTAGGTAATTTTGGGATTTATAACCTGGTAAAAATGATAAACTAACCTAAAATATTCAGAAACTTTAGCTCATGTTATTGGAAATCCTATGGTCACGTTTCGAAGATGCTGCAGCCCTACTCTATCCGGAACTATGGTCTGTTTGGCGCATGTCGAAGCCACTCGCTTATTCAATAGTGGATTGGTGGGAGGACAATGAGGGGGGGAAAAAACTGCTGTGTTACACTCACATGACTTTCTCTACTCTTGTACAAACCATTTTTACAAATTCTTATTCTCCATCTATTTCACATGAAACGAGATAAACGTTTGTAGAAACTATCTTTTGACATGCAAAGAGAATTACATTTTACACACAGCGACCGGTTCTAAAATATTTGACTATTGCTTAAGGCGTACTATTTTGCTCTTGTTTTGTAATTGCAACGGCAATACAGAAATACAGTAGCCTTTAAGCATAGACATATCTCTTAATAGCTGGTTGCTAGGTGCAGCACCATTCGCTTTGTCACAGATTAATGCTCTTTGCATATCAAAGACAAAAAAATTAATAACGAATTCCCATTTGAGAAACGATTAAACATTTAATGGAATAACAAGCAATATCTAAAAAATGGTTCATTCAAGAACAAAAATGTATATGACATAAATTGTGTATTTTAACGCGATCTACGTTTTCTGTGTAGTAAAATTTTGTCTATCTCTTATGGTTTACCAGTTATGTAAAAGTCGTTTACAGTGAAGAATACTTTTGGAGACATTCCCAGAAAATTCGAGATATACATTTCATTTGTCATGAAAATATCTTAAGCATATGATATTTTAATCAAAATCGTTAGACATTTTTTTAGAAAATTAAAATTTTCGAAGAATGTTCCTTGTAAAGAGTAATCTGGGATGGGGGATTTTCTTGAAAACCTTCGTGTCGCATCTCTGGAAGATACTGAACCTAAATACCAAGTTTAGTGTTTATCGGACTGTTCGTTTCTGAGTTATGCTGTTCACAGACACACACGGAGACACACAGACACACACACACATACACACAGACAGACACACAGGCACACACATGGACATGTTTCCAAAAATGCTTTTTTTGGATTCAGGGAGTCTCAAAACATATATTTTCGGTGAAATCTCGGTGTCGAATTTTTGGGTGGAATACAATTCTTCCCCTACTTACTATACGTAGTAGAGAAAGTAAAAATCTAATCCGATACATCTAGTTGACGGTCATCTATGGCAGTTATGGATTTTGTTTTCCCGTAGGAGTACCAAAAAGGTATCCCAAATGTTACACAAATGTAATCCATCATCTCTGTTGATGTCTGGATGTGTAAAATTTTCGAGAGCATCCCGAATTAAGCGTTGGTTAATTTTTATTTAGGTACATGGGCACGCTGATAAGAAATTAAATTTTTGAAATATGATATAACATTATTGTAGCCCCACGTTGGGCGCCAATTTGATATAACATTATTGTAGCCCCACGTTGTGGTAGCCAATTTGATAGTGGTTTACTTAATTTGTTGATGTTTGTGTATTTGTGTTTACTTCACGCGTGGAAGCCATCTTGTGACGTGATTCATTTGTTAGGTTTGTTAGCTCCATCTGGTGTTAGCAATTTGCGGCAGTATTAGTTTTTTTTGTTTGAAAGAATTTTAATTTTATTTTTTTATTTAATTCTGTTTCACTGTCCTCCGGCTTTTGGGTCGAGCACTTCTCTTTATACAGGTTGTGTAAACGGAAAGGAATCTTTTACCCAAATATAACACTGATGAAGAAATTTGTTTTACACATTTATTGTCAAACACGTTAACTATCACATTTATACATTGATCTTAACACTCGCCAAACTGAAACTGTTATAATAACTTCATTACTGATATTTCTTAATTCGCGTACTTCAACTTTCTGTATAATTAACTTTATAACACTTGAGAATTTTCATAACTCTGTTACGCGTAACCTGCAAATTAATATCCGAAGTGTGCCGTACAAATACTTTCGACGAACTGATGGGAATGCGACGTGTAGTGTACAAAGAATTTTGATGAACTGACCGACTGGCGGACTTTACCTCTAACCTAGCTCTATTTATACTCCCACTCCCCGATATGCCTAAAGATTATAACTGAGCTGCAATTGGCTAATAAAACGCGCCAACATTAGCGTCTATTTTTACATCCAATGAAAATTATGAATACATATGCTCTAGGGAAACGTTCCAGAAGATTCTCAAGGAAAAAAAAAACGCGCCAACATTACGTAACTTCCTCGTTTCCAATAATGATAAACAGCTCACCCCCTCGCTGCATTACTGCGCTATTATTGTCAGTTTCAGTAAGGCGGTATAAACTTACTTCCCCATAATAATTACAATCAATAAACATCTCAAATCAATGTCACATAAAAATGCATATTCATATTACAATCATTATTTACATTTAAGTAATTTGTGATACAAATTACTGCATCAAATACTTGTATAATTAAATTTTATTTCAGGACTTTACGTATTAAAATTTGTTCTTAGTTTATGGATGTCAAAATATAATTTATATTCTGGAAATATTTTTCATTATTTATGATGTTGGAGGCTATAGAATGCGCATAAAATCCCTAACATTCAAATAAATATTCTCAGGGATATAACGTAGGACCGAGATAAAACGTGCATGCTTATATTATAGGACCCAATAAAAATTACACTTTATCTGACAACACTCAAAAACTATCCCTACCATATTTCTAACCATTTATGTACAAATTTGCACTATTTAACCTATCTGCACAAAACACTGTACAGTACTATAGCGCTTGACAAAATCCTTAGGTTAACTTCCACAAAGGAGCAATTCTTATTTTCAATCCTGTAATATAGACATTTTTTAAAACCACCTTTACAGTTCTCTGAACAATTTGGTGTACCATCATGTCACTAATCATATTACTTAGCACCTGGATATTGGTAATACATGTTTAGGAGTTTTTCTTCAATACAAGAAAAGCCTTCGATATTGTTTATTACAATTTATTACACAATCAGCTGCATTAAAAACAACATAATAATCAAAAGTTACTTTTATCTTATTTTAGTGACAAAGCACAAGAAACTAAAATTTATAAAGGATTTACTAATGTTCGAAACACTAGTATTGGAATTCCGCAGGATTTACTACTTGGCCCAACTTTACGTTACAGTAATGCTAATAACTTCTTGATCACGCATTTAAGAAAGGCATAATGGACTTTTAATCTCATATGCCGAGGATACACTTTTATTATTTCGAGGATAATTGATATGCAAAGGAATCTGTGGCTCTTATTCGGAAGGTCGCGGGTTCAAATACCGCGTACCAGCCTATCTGAGTACAGTTTCTTCGTCGCTTACCTCAATTACCAGGTAAATTTATTTTTGGATATTCAGTACTGCGACCCAAAGTTCCACCTACAGCATAAAATAAATACAAATAAAAATAAATGGCACAGGAATGCGAGTATACAAATGTCATCTAGCATATAGCACAGAACGGTGATTACACAGCTAAGGCTATCTGTTCGGAATCACAGTGACTATGTATATAATGGAATTTCCAGCAGTTCCAAGTCCACATTACACCAACACTTCATAACATTACAAAATATGCCAATTCAGATAAACCAACGAACCTACAGTAACAGTCACGATACGACTATTAAAATAAAGCGACGTTAAACAAAAACAAAAAGTATTATTCATTGTCAAGTTTGGTATTTTATTTTAAATTCTGCTTTAGAATTGTCCATATTTGCGTCTATGAGCGTACAATTTCAGTTACCCTGCTACCTGTAATAAGAAGAGGAATTATTTAATTCTATCCAAAAATTTGATACTAAGATTTCACCGGAAAGAAGTTTTTGCACTCCAAAATCCCCCCCAAAAATAATATTTCAAAAAGCTTTGGGTGAATGTCTGTGAACAGCGTAACTCAGAAACGAATCTAAACTTTTTTTAAGTTCCACATCTCCCAAGGATACGACACTTATATTTTCAACAAAATCCCCTACCCTAAACTACTCTTTACATGGAAAAGGTTTCTAAAATTTTATTTTTAACAAAAATGGCTCTAACATATTTTGATTAAAATGCCGCACGTTTAAGTTATTTTTACGATAAATGAATTTTATATCCTGAATTATCCGTAAATTGCCTCTAAATGTCTTTTGCATATATGGATATATATATAGATCTCGCCAAAGCACACAGTTTATGTCAATTTTTTGTTGGTATAACCTCCGAGATATTCCTAGTCGTTGGCATGCATTTTCAAATACTTATACTTTTCTCACATGGGAAGTAATTCGTTATTTTCTCGTGTCCATGCTAAGAGCATAGAATTACAAAGCCATCGCACCGCGATACGCCCTTTAAAAGTCTGACTATCGCTTTCCCTACTGTAACTGCATCGAAAAGTGTAAATGTGTAACGAAACTCTATCCGTATTAACATATAGATAGAACAATAAGGCTTATAGAGGAGTACAGAAAGTCATGTAAATGCAATGCATAAGATTTGTTTCATAAATGTTTGATCAAAGCATTAATCTTAAGTTAGGTCCAGCTGCACAAGGAGTCTGGTGGAGAGTTCACGCTCGAGTGCACAGCGGTAAATTACACAGACATGGGTGCCAACATAACAGGAACACGCCGGGTGTGTTTGACTCTAGTCACGTATTAGGCATCTTAATCACCACGGCACTCTACGGTCGTAATTTCGTCCTGTCTGTAGCATATTCACTTTGCAAATTAGATCAACATCTCCATTGATTGGCTACTAGGGTATCAGACATCAAGCTTTGATAACGCAGTCTGCCGCCCGTTTGATTCCTTACAGAGATGGAACTGAGATTTGTTACAAGGAGATCAAAAAGCTTCTCCCCTCGCAGAACAAGAAATACACAGAATTGACTGAAACTTGCATATTTGGCACAATAATGTGCTACTTCGTTTCCAGCCAGGATGTTGCAGTACCTTTGAGCATAAAGAGAATAATTATTTACTATTTTAAATATCACTAGGTTTTAAAATATTAAATGGATTAGTCGTATTACCCAAGAACGCTTTCAGATTTCTATGAAACTCGTTAAGTTTAGCAAAAATGATCAGAAACTACAATTTCGATTTCTTAACGCATGGTTCTCAATCAACAATTTCATGCGTGACGATTTAAATACGTGGCAGCACATTTGTGGCTTATTTCTTTATATTTCTAATGTTTTTTCCCCATAATTTCTTGTTATTATTGCAAAATGTTGTGCAGATATATTAATCAGACTCAAAATTACGTATTTTGAGTAAGCAGTTACAATATTTTATTAAAATGTGATATATTACACTCACATGACATTCTCTACTCTTGTATAAACTATTTTTTCAAACGCTTATTCTCCATTTACTTCATATTAATTGATATAATCATTTGCGGAAAATATCTTGTAGCTAATTTTCTTGTAGGTGCAAGGGAAATGTGGTAGGCTTTAAGCGATAGTCAAATGTTTTAAGAGCTGGTTGCTATGTGGCGCATTCCATTCTCTTTGTATGTATAACTATTGGAAAATACAAAGAAATAACAAAGAATATCTCGGAAATGATTCACACTCAACACACACCAAAAAAAAAAATAATATATGACAAATTGTCGTTTAACGAGCTCTACATTTTTTGTATGGAATCATTTTCTGTCTCTATTAAACCAGTTATGCAAAAGCCATTTGAATGAAGACGACATTTGGGAACATTCCCATAAAATTCAAGATATAGGTACATTTTATTTATCATGCACATATCTTAAATATACGATATTTTAATCAAAATCGTTAGAGCCATTTTTGAGAAAATAAGCATTTTCGAAAAATGTTCCATGTAAAAGATAGTCTGGAATAGCGGGATTTCTTGAACATTCTCATGTTGCATTTTTTAAAGACTCTGAAACAAGTTTGGTATTTATCGGACATTTACTATACTAGTAGAGAAAGTAATACATAAGGTAGTTTTTATAAGCGTATTTTAAAGTACGTTTTTCTCGGTTGTGACTTCGAAAATAATTTACCCAACAGATATATGGTAACTAAAACTTGCTATGTAGTTATTAGCGTGAAGCAAACATACTACGTCATTAAGTGCTCCTAAGTTTGATAACTATATTCCCTGCTTTTGCTAAAGCCGGAAATCACAATTGAACAGAAATAATGTTTTAAAGAGAAAATAGACATATTTCTTAGCAAATTTATTTTTTAGTTCAATGAAGAACATATACCCGCAATGCTGTATAAAAAGTATGAAAATAACATCGTAAGGGAAATTTTCACTTTCTCCACTACGTACAGTAAGTAGGGGAAGTATTGCATTCCACCGAAAAATTCGATACCGAGATTTCACCGGAAATACATGTTTTGTGGTGCACTGAATACATATAAAACATTTTTGGAAGCATGTCCGTGTGGGTGTGAGTGTGTCTGTCTGTCTGTCTGTCTGTGAACAGCATAACTCAGAAACGAACAGTCGGATAAACACCAAACTTGGTATTTACGTTAAGTATCTTCCAGAGATGCGACACGAAGGTTTTCAATAAAATCCCCCACCCCAGATTATCCTTTACATGGAACAATTTTCGAAAATTTTAATTTTCTCAAAAACGGCTCTAACGATTTTGATCAAAATATCATATATTTAAGATATTTTCATGACGAATAAAATGTATATGTTTAATTTTCTGGGAATGTCTTCAAAAGTATTCTTCATTGTGAACGAGTTTTGCACAAATGGTAAACCATAAGAGATAGACAAAGTTTTACTACACAAAACATGTAGATCGCGTTAAAATACACAATTTATGTCATATACATTTTTTTTGTTGAGTGAACTATTTTCGAGATATTGCTTGTTATTCCCTTAAATTTTCCAATACTTATAGTGTTTCTCAAATGGGAATTCGTTATTCATTTTTTGTCCTGGTAATGCAAAGAGAATGGAACGTTCCACATAGCAACCAGCTCTTAAAATATTTGACTATAGCTTAAAGCCTACCAATTCCCTTACACCTACAAGAAAATTAGCAATGAGATTGACATCTCGATATCTCGAATAACATGAAGCATATGGAGAGTCAGCGTTTGTAAAAATGGTTTGTACAAGAGTAGCAAAAGTCATGTGAGTGTAACACATCAGATTTTTTACTTTAACTATCATGCACATAGTAGATAGAGAACACATTGCATATTCGATACCGAGGTTCCACCGGAAATATATGTTTTGGGTCCTCTGAATAATAAAATATATATATTTAGAGAAAGGTCCGTGTGTGTGTGTGTATTTATGAACAACATAACTCAAAAACAAAAATTCGGATAAATCCAAACTTCATTTAGGGTCAATACTTTCTAAAGAGACGACGGGGATTGAAAAAGATCACCACCCCAAAACTACCCTTTATACAAACATTTTTCGAAACGTTTAATCTTCTAAAATGATTAAATTATTTTGATTAAATACTACATACCAAAGATATTTACATGAGAAATTGTATATCTTAAATTTTCTGGGAATAGCCTGTGAAGACCTCTTTATTCCAAAGAAATTTTATATAATTTTGTGTAACTGGTAAGCGGGTCCCCTCAAGGCAAACCGGGACTCTCGCCCCACACAGTGTGTCCAACTCTCCGATGCGAAGGGGGGGGGTCAGAGAAAGTTCCACAGAATGCATCCTTTTTCTTGCCACGCCACACCGAAACACTAACGCCGACACTTCTAGACCTAACGGAGTCAGGGTTGTACGAAATGATAAATGTAACGAAATGGGGGGACAAGAAATTCGAGGTCTGAAAGAAACCACTCCAGCATTTTCCTGACGACCCGGGAAAACGCCGAAAAAAGCCATGGGTCAGAGTGGAGCGGTCACAGGGAATCGAACCCGAGACATCCCGAATGAGAGACGCACTCGTTACTACGGTACCAGCTCGCTCGGTATGATAAACTTTATTTAAATGGTGACGTAATTAAGAATATAACTTACCATCCTCAATAAATAAACATAGTGTAGAAATATTACATCGCTACTTTGAAGGCATGCGTCTATATGCAATGAAAATTTCAGTCTAACATTTAGAATAATTTCGAGATTAGGTAATTAATTTAGCAGATTGATACTGACAGGATAGGGTTTTTAATCTCCGTTATGACTTTGCATTTCCTTCATTGTTTCGAATGTCTGCAGTCAATTACTATGTACTGTGAAACTCTCTTAGTATTTTCATTTAAAGGCATCGCGACCCCTGATCGAGGCTACCAAAGTTTGTTCGTGTCTTTGCGTGATGGAATTTCTACATTCATACATTTTTTGTATATTTTTCATTCCTTAACCTTAGATAAACTTTTTATTGTCTGCAGACGTCCCATTATAACTTTTAAATTATGTTCTGTATTCCACGCTCCGACGTCCCAAAGTAAAAGAACGTAAAAAAGACCAGACATTTGTGTCACATAAAAAAAAACTTAGATAGCGCTACGTTAGACTTTTCGTTTATGTAGCTCATCTGTTATATTTCTAATAATATTACAAACACTCTCAAGGAAAATAATCATTTACTTCTATTTTGTAAATAAAGATAATGTAAACAAAATCTACTTGCGAGAGCGTTGTGTTCAAAATTGTAGTGGACTAAGATAATATGAAATATACATACCATGTTGATAAAGTTCCACGAAACTTAAATATAGCATATTAACTAAAAACTAAGCGTTGTATAATGAAATGTCTTTAATAAATCCTGCTCGGTATTATGGGGGAAGGTACCATTAGTTGTTTTGTTTGGAGGATGTTATGAAAAGGATGTCATTTTAGGGTCAATTCATTTTTCTAATGGGAACCTATATACCCTTAAAATGACCATCACAACGTCCACCAAATTAAACACGACTAATGGCACTTACTTTTCCCCATAATATCAATCAAACAAGTTTAGTATTTAATTAACTTTTCATTTTTGAGTTGTGCTACTGACAGACACACAAGGACACGCACATAGCCGACCTTTTTCTAAAAATTCCTTTTTGGGTACAGAGGAGCTCCAAACATGCATTTCTGGTGAATTTTCAATATCGGGTTGTTGAATAGAATACAATAATTCCTTTTCTTACTGCACGTATGTATGATTAGAGATAATTAAAAAACAACTGAGGCAGTATTTTATATCATAACATGCTGTGAATGCCTAAGTGATTGTAGTGTAAATTAATATTATTGTATTTACAGGATTTTAGATGTTTATTAGCCATAAGTATTGTCAGGAAATAGGTTTACACGGCCTAACTGAAACTGACAATAGAAGAGGGTAACAATAAACTGAGGGGGTGAGTTGTTTATCACTAAGAAGAGACAAACAAATGACGTCAGGATAACGTGCCTTTTTTAGAAATGGAGGGAATATATTCCGTAGAGTATATATGTTGGTAGTAGAGATTGGCTGACCAAAACAGACGCTAAAGTGGTCGCGATTTGGTAACCAATAGCAGCTCTATTATAATGTCTAGGCAATTCGGGGAGAAGTAGTATATATTCTCGAGCCATAAGCAAGTTTCGCACAGTTCGGAAGTGTCTCTCACGAGGTACACGTCGCACAGTTTTGAAGAATCTTTCACGAGGTACACGTCACACAGTTCGGAAGAACCTCTCACGAGGTGCACGTCACACAGTTCTGAAGAATCTCTCACGAGGTGCACGTCGCAGAATTAGTTACAAAAAATGTAAAGTACGCGAAATAATTGGTGCGCGGCAAATACAACGACTGTAGTTACATTCAGAAATAGCACAGTTTCAGTCAGGAGTGTATAAAGATTGAATATGTGAATTATTAATTAAGGGTGACGGCAATAAAATTGTAGAAACAACTTTTTTATCGGTGTCATCTTTTAGCAACAACTCCTTTCCGTTTACACGCCCTGCTTAGAGATATTTGCCCGACTGAGTTATAATAGCTAGCCGGAGGACAATGAACCCAAATTTAAAATAATAAAACAAGAGGCGCCCAACAAATAAGATAACACGAGCCATGAGAATTGTGACACAACAAACTTAGCAGTTGAAAAATAATGTATAAAGATATTCGACAATTCCAACCAACAATAAAAATGTCCTTGAAACACTTAATACCACAAAAAATCTGATATGATACATTCACATAACCTTCTCTACTCTCTAGCGCGTATTATTCCTAGGAAACGTTAGTTTCCTATCTTTATTTTAATCGAGATAAAACTTTCCGGAAATAACTGCATTACACATTTCGTTATAGATAGAAAGAGAACAGTGATAGTCAGATGTTTAACAACTGGACGCTATATGCTGGCCTTAAAATTCCATACTGTTTCCATGACATTGCGAGAAACAACTCAATGTCGATGGAACTTCAAAAGAATGACAAGCTATTAAACAATTCAAACCATTAATAACGCATATCTCGGAAATGGCTGATGCCACAAATAAACGTATCTAAAATAAATTGTGTGTTTTAAAAAATCTACATTTCTTGTTAGTACGTTTGAGTCTATCACTTAATGTTTACCAGTTATATAAGATTATACATAACATTTGAAGAGGAATGAAGAGGATTTCATAGGTTATTTCCAGAAAAGTCAAGATATGCATTTTATTTGTCGTGTAAATATTTTTAATATGAGATATCTTAACCAAAATCGTTAGCGCCATTTTAAAAAGCAAAAAATCTAAAAAGGTTCTATGTAAAGTGTAGTGGGGTGAGGGTATTTTCTTTAATATCTTCGTGTCTATTGTTTGAAGGTACTGAAGTTAAATACCAAGTTTGTTTTCAGTTATGCTGTTCACAGATACACACTTGGATAATGGACCTCAAAACATGAAATCTCGGTATCGAATTTTGGGTGTAACTTAATACGTTCTCTACCTACAAGGGCGTGGTAGAGAATGTAAAGGTGTATTTTACATAAACTACGTTTTGTAACGAAATCCACATTTGTTTGTATGGTAATTTTTTGTCTATCTCTTATGGTTTATAATTTATAACAAAGTTATTCAGAATCAACAGGAAAACATCAAGGAATCTTTCACAAAAATAAAGAATATCGAACATTTTTCCACGTAGAGAGTATCTTGTGGTGGGAGTAACTCTTAAAAATATTTATGTCCCAATTTCGGTCTATTTAACTGGTATTTTGTTTTTAGTTATGCTGTTGCATAAAGAGAAACAGACAAGTCATGCAATTGGAACTTTTTCTTAAAGTTTCTCAGTGGGTTTATTTCTGATAAAATCTTAGTGTAACGTTTTTGGATGGAATGAATGTAATAATAGAGATATTCTGGATTCCTTCCACTTACTCTAATCTACTTCACAACTATGGAAACCTACCGATACGACATGTGGTTTACCGAGAAAAATGCGAGTCATTTGGGGAATTTAAAGTCGCACCGGCATGTTGCCATGGTAGCGCATTTGGTTAGTTTCCCGGACGAAACTAAAACATCCGTGGTTCAAATCCCGGCTAGGCATACAATTTTTCAATCGTTTGATTCTACCTTCCCAACCTATTCTTACGAAAGATTGTTTTTCTATTTACTTCATCTTAATCGACATAAATCTTTGCAGAAATTGTTTCATTACAACATTAAGTTTTAGGTAAAAGAGAAATTAAACCCGAAACGATAATCAGATGTCAAGTTCGAGCTAAACTTATAATTCCACACTCTTTCCGTAATTGTGAGAAACAGCTGAATAGCGACAGCACTTTAAAAAAATCAAAGTATAAAAACATTCAAACTAATAATAATGGATATCTTGGAAATGGCTGATGCCACAAAACAGTAAGGTGTTTTTAAAGAAATTTTTTATGTAGTGCTATCTCTTAACGTTTACCAGTTTATAGAAAGTTATTAAAAATTTCCTCCGAATGAAGAGGCTATTCCGAGAAAACACAGTGTCATGTACTTATTTTCAATATGTGATATTTTAATCAAAACCAATAGCCGTTTTGTGAGAAAATACAATTTTTGAAAATGCTGCATATAAAGGCCATTTTCTTGAAAACCTTAAATATAGCCTATTTGGAAATATCTAAGTTAAATACCAAGTTTGGTATTTATTCAAGTATTCTTGGCTGAGTTGTATTGTCCACACACATAGAGACGGACTTCTTATAAAAATGCTTTTTATGTAGAGTACCTCAAAATATGCATTTCCAGTGAAATCTTGATACTGAATTTTTGGATGGAACACTATATCTTGTCTACTTTTAAGAGAAGTAATAAAAACTTGCGAAGAAATGTTTGTTGCAACAGGCCTCAGCAAATCGCTATTTTTACTTTCTCTATTACGTATAGTAAGCAGGGGAAGTTGTATTCCACCTAAAACTTCGATACCAAGATTTCACCGGAAATACATGTTTTGAGACCCCCTGAATCCAAAAAAAGGCATTTTTGGAAATATGTCCGTGTGTGTGTCTGTGAGCAGCATAACTCAGAAATGAACCGTCGAATAAACACCAAACTTGGTATTTAGGTTCAGTATCTTCCAGAGATGCGTCGCGAAGGTTTTCAGGAAAATCCTCCTACCCCAGATTACCCTTTATATGGAACATTTGTCGACAATTTTAATTTTCTCAAAAACGGCTCTTAACAATTTTGATTAAAACATCAGATGTTTAAGGTATTTTCATGACAAATAAAATGCATATCTTGAATTTTCTAGGAATGTCTCCAAAAGTATTCTTCATTGTGAATGGCTTTTGCATAACTGGTAAACCATAAGAGATAGACAAAATTTTACTACACAAAAAATGTACAACTAACATACACAATTTATATCATATACATTTTCTTTGTTGAGCGAACCATTTTCGAGATATTGCTTGTTATTGCCTTAAATTTTCCAATACTTACACTTTTTCTCAAATGGGAATTCGTTATTCATTCTTTTGTCTTTGATATGCAAAGAGTATTAATCTGTGACAAAGAGAATGGTGCTGCACATAGCAACCAGCTATTAAGAGATATGTGTGTGCTTATATTGCCCTTGCAAATACAAAACAAGGGGAACATAGTAGGTCTTAAGCGAGAGTAAAATATTTTTAGAACTGATACTATGTGTAAAATATAATTCTCTTTGCGTGTCAAAAGATCGTTTCTGAAAATGTTTATCTCGATATATGAAATAGATGGAGAATAAGAGTGTGTAAAATAGTTTGTACAAGAGTAGAGAAAGTCATGTTAGTGTAACACATCAGACTTTTTCAGAGTATGTTTGATTAGTGATAAATTTAACATATTTATATGGGTACAGCGGCACGCCACTGAAAACAGCCCCTGCCATAATCTATAAAAGTTGCTGTTATCCATCTGGGGTTGTAAAAGCCATTGCCCTCTCTGTACAGTCTCATAAATAACGCAGTCGTTCATTACCACTCGTTTTAATTCCGGTGAATTTTTGGTGCTATATTTTGTGAGTTTAATCCCCAATAAATAAAAATAAACATAATTCCAGTAGAAACATTTTCCAAGTGAGGTAACCCAGAATGAAAGCTGCCTCCGTATGTCGGTTATTTGAACGAAGCGCAGTGGGGTGGGAAGTTTAAATACACACAGGAGAGCTTCATCCTCCGGAGGGCTACGGTTTAATTCCTGTAGGCGAACAAACAAAGAGTTGACTGGTTTCTGTGCTACACTCGGCGGCTGTTTGGTTAAATTTCCCACTAGTGGGTGTTTAAACGTGCGAGCGGCGAGCAGGAAATGAGGCGCGTCAGCGACACAATGGGCAAAGAGACGATGACGTCATGTGGTATCTTCCTGTCTGGTCAGATGTTTCCAAGAGTCTATTTAACAGTTCATACCATGCGTTTTATTAACCGCTTTACCGTTCAGTGGAACAAGTAAATGCCGGTAAGTACGCTCTCATATTCCGACAAGTTAACAGCATTGGTCCCGGTAATAGTTATTTACGTAACTGTATAAGAAGATGAGCTTTTATAGGTTGAGTAAGATGTTTACTCTAAACGAGTCCTGAAAAAAGACACCTTCCTGCAGTTACATACAATATTTTGTTTCATACTATCTTCAAATAAATATTTGTTTAATACTGTACTGCATATAATGTTGGGCATGGATGCAGTCATGTGTTTCATATGCTCATTGCAGGGTCAATAGTTACGTTATTCTTTACACAGTTGAAGGGGTGTTGGTGTTGGAGTAGGAAAAATAACTGAACAGAAAGGTTCATTTGATGTACTGGTTTGGGGACGGAAAAGCATGGAATTCCTGTTGGTATGAAACAAAAATCTTTAACACTATTTCTTACAAAACTGGCTCAGAAGTAAGCAGGGGCTGAAAATAAGGACAGGGACGTTTGTATAAACCGAATTGTTATTTTCGTGGAGGCTTGTAGTATAAATGTACAGGAATTTGTCCATATTGGTCAAGTGATGCAGCATTTTATGTAAGGAGTTGAAAATATGAATATGTATTGCATCTTTAAGGCAATTTATCTTCTGTTACGGAGGGGATTCAGCAAGTTCCAAGCTGAATATTGTACATACGCCCCACGAGGGGACGTCCCCGGGAGGAAAGATGAGAGAGGAGACACCGGGTGGTCGGATTTAGGATAGACGGTACAGCACTGACAGGGTCCCTAAGCTTCCAGATACAGACAAACCGGCAGACGGACAGCCAGACCGAGGAACTGTCTTCCTCCGTGGTGTGGTGTTTACAATGCTAGCATCTAGTTCCCGAGGTCGGGAGTTCAAACCCGACGAGTGTGGTGGAAAAAAGTTCTTAGCATGGTTTCCTTCAGAAGGGAAGTAAAGCCGGTAGTCCGGTGTCGTGTATTTATGACACGTAAAAGAACCTCAAACTTTATGAAGAGGCCTCTGAGTAAAATTACCGGTCATTCACGACCAATATAGAATGGGACGCTAACGAGCACATCAGTTAAAGAGAGTCCATAAATAAAAAACTCAAACTCAGACCGGGCACCCCACACAGAGGGGGACCCACGATCCTTATAGAGAGTTCAAATACCCCAGCAGCCGGACGAAAACGAGGGACGGCTTGAGTTACAAAGAGCATCCTTTTCCCCTGCCACGCTGCGCGAACACCACCAACATTTCCGACCCTGTAAAGATACCAATGGGATGAAGGATGAAATGAAATAAAATGAAAAATAAAAGAAAATGAAGGGACAGGAAATTCGGGAGCTTAAAGAAACTACTCCGGCATACTCCTGGCAAAAATATCCGATAAAACCCATCGGACAGAGTGGTCGGTTGCCGGGGATCGATCCCAGGACCTCCTGAATGCGAGCCACAGACGTTTCCGCTTGAGTCATTCCCCTAGGTTAAGGCACCCTATAATTTTCCGAGTCATATGGTGTAAGTACACAACTCAGTTTTTAGCTTTATATAAGAGTTGGTATACGGTAAGGGCAGTTTTGGGAATGTACGAGGGACACTATTTATATTTTGAGCCTTGGCAAGCTTGAATGTTATAGGTGCCATCTGACGTTTCCAATGGAAAGTTTGACATTTTTGACCATAATCTATTTCAAACATTTTGTCAATAGAGTGTCATTTGTTTTGTTTACACTGACTTGAAAATTGTGTCAACAAAAACATGGAATTAACTCGTGAAAATGTTCGGGCAATGATTTATTACGACTTTCGACGTGGATTATCAAAACGAGTTCGTCGATCAACTAACTTACACATTTGGCGACGAAGCTCCATCCTTTTCCGCTGTGAAACGCTCGTATAACGAATTTAATCGTGGCCGCCGTTCGCTCAATTATGAAGTTCGTGAAGGTCGTGCAAAATGACTTGTTGTGCCAGAAAACATTGATGCTGTGCAAAAACTAATAATGAAAGATCGTCATGCAACATATTATGAGATTGAGGCAACCCTAGGCATTAGTTCCACCACCATATATAAAATATTAAATGATTATTTAGCCGTGTAAAAGCTTTACTCTCGTTGGATCGCACATAATTTGACGCAGTCTCAAAAAGATGCTTGTGTCATTTGGTGTACAAAAATGCTCAAGAAATACAATAGCGGTGTCTCAAAAGACGTATATAAGATTGTAACATGTGACGAGGCATGGATCTATGCGTATGAGCTGAACGTAAACAGCAATAGACTGTATGGGTGTTTCAAGATGAAGCAAATCCAACAAAAGTTGCTCGCACTCGAAGCACTTCGAAGCACTTCGAAGCAAATGGTCGCCTGCTTTTTCAGAAAAACTGGCCATGTGGCAACAGTGGCTTTAGAGGAAAGTAAAACGGTCAATCCGAATGGTACACAACCATTTGTTTGCCGGAAGTCTTCGGTGAAGTAAGGAAAACCAACAAGAACCGTAGGATCTTTCTTCGTGAAGACAATGCGAGCGCACACACATCTCGTCTAACAACAGAGTATCTGAAGGTTCAAAAAATCGAGTTGATGGTTCGTTCGCCATACAGTCCTGATTTGGCACCCAATGACTTCTTTTTGTTCCCGAACAGCAAGAATAAATTGCGTGGACAACGATTTTCGTTGGCAGAAGAAGCCGTTGATACCCTCAAAAAAACATGTTTGGCAGTGTCTCAAGAAGACTGGAATAAATGCTTTGACAAATAGTTCAAACGGATGCAAAAGTGTATTGATAATAAAGGACAATATTTTGAAAACAAATAAAGCAGTTTTAATCATAAATTACTTTGTTTTAATTATTAGGCTCAACATATAAATAGTGCCTCTCGTATAAGGTAACCTGTGGTTTTTGTCACACACTATGGATAATAAAACAATCCTTTATCCAAAGACACTAAGGATACTCGATACTGAATTTTCCTTAAATTTCGAAAAAATAATTTAGAATGTTTATAGAAAAATCCTGTAATATTGTTAAACGTGATCCAATTGAAGTTTTGCACTTCCGGCTATTGAAATGTCCAAAGGCGTGAGCATGAGCGTTAAAATAGTATCGACATTTTAAATCCTGATTTTCTCATGATCTTGTTTTCTTACACTTGTTGCCACTTTAAAGTCCTCCTGATGATACAATTGCTTTCAGTTTGTTACGCTTTTTAAATATGGATTCTTTGAAGGAGAATGAAAAGGGATAAAGGATTTACTCTTGGAATCATAGCTTTATTCTATTGATTTGTTGAGAAATACTACTAAAGTAATTATTATGTTACTAGCTAAATCCCTTACACCAGCCAGGATGATTGTCTTTTGTTTTTGGAGGTATGCCTCAGTCGCCAACTTGATTCATGACCCATTTATGACCGTAATTCAAACTTCCAGCTTTAAAGCAAAATTAAATGTAAATAAAGCATGGTACAAGAGGGCGATTACACAACTAATGTCACTGCCCAGCAACACAATCGATACGTGTCCGCTCAAATAACAACCAGCATTTCCACGATCCCGAAGTCCCATTACTCCACAACTTAACAACAGAAAAATGAATGTTACAGGAAGGCGACTACCCAACTAAGGCCATATAAAAGCACAAACAGTAATACGGAAAACTAAGTCTTAGTCACTGTGATTCAAGCGAACCACCAGTACACATTAAAGGCTGGTTCACTGTAGCCTGAGAACGGTAACTAAATCGAAAATGAGTATCGATTTTGCGCAATGGAAATTCAAGTGTTTTTAACACGCCAATGATGTTTTTTGACCTGCATATAATTCAGCCAGCATAATGCGTGCGAGCCAGTGTCAAAATTCAATAGAGTAAACATTAACTATTTCACAAGGAGATTGTAGTCTGATTCTACCTTTCCAACATTGTCCAATATACAGCTAGAACCATAGTAGTTAAACAGCGTCCATAAATAAAACTCAATTTAAATTTGTGTGGAAGAGCAATTGATTCCAATAATTGATGTAATAGTGGTCGAAACTATGAAACACTCGATTTAAAGTACTTACAACATTGTAAGTCGCCATTGGGGTATGTCATCTCAGTACAATTTGAGATGTTCATGCGGTTTACTGCAAAAAAATCTGATGTGTTACACTCACATGACTTTCTCTACTCTTGTACAAATTATTTTTACAAACGCTTATTCGGCATATGCTTCATGTTAATCGAGATGTTAATCTTATTGCTAATTTTAGATGCAAGGGGAATTGGTAGACTTTAAGCGATAGTCAAATATTTTAAGAGCTGGTTACTATGAGGAGTATTCCATTCTCTTTGCATTACCAGGATCAAAAAAAAAGAAAGAAAAAAAAGAATAACGAATTCCCATTTAAGAAAAAAGTATAAGTATTGGAAAACTTATGGGAATAACAAGCAATAACATACATTGTGTATTTTAACGCGATCTACATTTTTTGTGTAGTAAAATTTTGTCTATCTCTTATGGTTTACCAGTTATGCAAAAGTGGTTCACAATGAAGAAAACTTTTAGAGACATTCCCAGAAAATTCAAGATATACAATTTATTTGTGATGAAAGTATCTTAAATATATAACACTTTAATCAAAATCTTTAGAGCCATTTTTGAGAAAATTAAAGTTTTCGAAAAATGTTGCACGTGAAACGTAATCTGGCGTGGGGGAATTTTCTTGAAAACCTTTGTGTTGCCTCTCTGGAAAATACTGAACCTAAATACCAAGTTTGGTGTTTATCCGACTATTCGTTTCTGAGTTATGCTGCTCACAGACACACATACGGACATGTTTCCAAAAATGCTTTTTTGGATTTAGCGGGCCTCAAAGCATATATTTCCGGTGAAATCTCGGTATCGAAATTTTGGGTGGAATACAATACTTCCCTTACTTACTCTACGTAGTAGAGAAAGTAAAAATGCGAGTCAATTGGGGAATTTAATGCCCTACCGTCATGTTGCGATGTTGGCTCGGTGGTCAGAGCAACCGGACCAAAACTGGGACATCCGTGGTTCAAATCCCGGCGATGGCATTGAACTTTTCAGTCGTCTGATTCTACCTTTCTATTTTACTTATAGTTTATAGCTCTATTTAAAGTAACAAAGTGATTAGCACAAACAAAATGTCGAATGTCATAGTATTTATAATACACTTTATAAGTAAATAATTCAAATTGTTTTCTTTCTTAGAGAGAGAGAGGGGGAGAGAGAGAGGAAAGCCGAATGGGATTCTTTTAATTTAAGACGACCTTTATCTTGTAAATGTGTTCGTATAATGGATTTTAGAATAATAACAATACTATTAAATAAATTCCTGATGAAAGTTGAAGAAGTTTGAACCCCGCGCATGGGTGCCAACTTGAAGCGGATATTGTTTACTATTTATTTATTTACGTAGTTTATTGTTACGTAAGTTATAAGTCTCACACAATGGAAGTCAGCTTGAAGAAGCATTGTTCTTCAACTGATGCAGTTGTTTTTTGTTGTTGAAGGTTTTACTGTTGTTGGAGTTTTTGCACAACGCTTTGGGCGTTAATTTGAAGAAGATTGTTTGTTACGTAATAGTTACTGTTGTTACGTAATTTGCTGCTACGTATGAGAAACTGATTTTAAGTTGTATTTTTGTTGTTACACTCCAAGTTTTAAAAAATATATTTTAACTTTGTTATTAAATTGCTTCTATAGATAGTATTTGTGTTTATGTTTGCCTTGGCTGCGTCAGTCTTACTTAAGAGACACGCTTCTCTTAAGCAGGGTGTGGTGCGACAAGAATGTAGGCTTACTCACATTTTAAGGTTTAAATTCTCTTCTTTTTATTAATCCTTGGCACAAATTAAATAGCACTACACTGATATTAAGAGCTGTGAGATTCTTTAATTTAATAGTTGCACTTTGTTAATGTGTATACTTAATTTTTCGCTTCACACGAATGCGTAATATTTCTTTAGACAACACATCTTCCATCTGGTCACTATCAAGGTCTGCAGGCAACTTAACATATTTCAACCGTTCAAACCCGCAAACTTTTTTATTTCAAGTCTCTGATTGGCTAATCCTAGTCCAATAGAATACCTTCATTTAATTAAAGCTTTTCTGGCTGTTGATTGGGTAATTTTAAACTGTCACATTTACATTATTGTTGCTCTAATAATAACTAGTAACATTTAAACTCTCAAACTCATTATTGCCTCAAGGTTACCTCATTGTTAGCAACTTTAAACTTATTATTCTCACATTGCATTCACATAAAATTATCGAACATGTCTACAATAATATAAGCTTTTGCAATGACTATTACATAC
Source organism: Deroplatys truncata (assembly GCA_030765065.1). Taxonomy (NCBI): domain Eukaryota; kingdom Metazoa; phylum Arthropoda; class Insecta; order Mantodea; family Mantidae; genus Deroplatys; species Deroplatys truncata. The sequence continues at coordinate 167,513,328 of CM060980.1, forward strand.
ATTTTTTACAAATTAATACATAGATATTTTTTCAAGGCGGGTTGTTATTGAATTTGTATATTATATAATTTAATTGAAATTATTCAAGTGTTAAAAATACTGCCTTAAGGTTTTAGATTGTCTGAAACTGATAAAAATTAGCAATTTTAGTATAGGTTATTCTTAAATGGTGCAGGGGTTGAAAATATTGAGAAAAGTAATTTTTGGAAACTTTAAGCTGTCGTATAATTTTTTACCGCGTCCTGGACCGTGCCTAGAGGCTAAAATTTCATCTCGTATATCTTTACATCCCTTCTAGTTTTCAATTTCGCACCTAAGAACAGTTATTTTTACTGCGTAAGATAAATGGAGCATCCCATGCCTCCTTTATTACGTGTGATAAACTTTTTACTGACAGCGTACCCTTTTCCAGGGCCTCCATAAATCAGAACTGAGTTTACTGTATGTTGCTAAAGTACTCCGTGTTTCAATCTCCACAATGCCGTTCTCATTTGGTTGGCGTCTGTTCTCTAATAGATTAATCAGGAGGCAGAGACATCGATTCTGTGGCCTGAGGCCACCAGTATCGTGTTCATTTGCAGCGAGCCGGAACACACCTTGGGCCGTCAACCGAGCCCTCCAGCTAATTGTGAATCCCTCTAATGTGATTCTCGTGTTAGAAAGGGCGGCGCCACTTTCCTTCTTTTGAGCAAGTACTACATTTTACTAATGAGTTTTTTCTTTGTCCGGCACTTAATTAAATTGTAGACTACATCGTAGGAAAAGCAACATTTCCTTCTATCCGTCTTTGATGGGGGAAAAATGTGTTAAACTGGTGAAAATATGTTCCTTCTTTTGTTTTTCCTACCTTTATTGTCGACATCGCTTCGTCTAACATGCACCCCAAACCATTCCAAACGTTTTATCAGAGGTTCACAATTTATTTACTGAAATCGTGACCTAAAATGGAAATTATTAAGACGCTTCCATATATAAAATATAACAAATTAAATATATAATATTGTCGTAACCTCCTATACTCTCACATATCATGGGGGTAAAGCATGGTACCAGGATCTAACTCATAGCAATCTACACGTGGTCCGACGGGGCGAGCTAATAAAAGTTCCTGAAAACACCTGAAAACTCTTAAAATATTCCTAGATCATTATTGGTAGGGAAAGAAGGACCTGTCTACATAAATAATCTACATGCCAGAAATTTAGATAGACAGAATATATACTGAATTAAAACGTGTTACCTTCTGCTTGACGGAGCGTCATCATACACACACGTCTGCACTGTTAGCTGGTTAAGTTAGAAGAGAGAGCTCCTAGACGCTTAGTCAAGATATAATCGATTTACCCCCACTCCTATTACGTCATTCCGGTCCGTGTTACCAACCCAAGAGCCACCCAAACAAATGTTGCCAAAACCATGTGTGCTCTTATTGTGTTGTATTACTACAACCAAATGTCACAATATTGCTTACTTAGCTATGTTGTTTAAAATAAAACCATCATTGTATCAGCTGTCAGATCACGGTACACAGAATGAATAAACAATCGAATGTGTTACGTAACACCCCAGTGCTACCAACAGTACGAATGACAAAAATATTAACCTGAAATTTAAGATAAGCTAAAATCATAACATAATAAAAACACGTTTTTAAGGAATGCAGGCTACCTGAAAACTGACACAATTTGAATGTGCATTGATTAAAATAGCATTTTCAAAGTTGAGAGTTGAAGGTATCTACTGGTTTTCGGAGTGTGCATAGTATATAATTATATAAGTAATTTAACACATTTGAAATTTATCAAATGTTTCATTTTTTACTAATACTGTTTACACACACACACTATATGAAAATGCTTTTTTTATTTCAGTTAACCTTACTTGCACTTCTGGTGAAATGTGGAGTTTTTGGGTGTAATACAATATTCTCTCTGCTACGTATGACGATACTAAACTTTCACCCTAGATACATGTTTGGGGCCCCTCTAAATCCAATAAAGCATGCCAGTGTATAGATGAACTTGGTAGGAGGAAAACAAGAATACGCGAGATCTGAAATACACGAGTAACATCACTTGCAGTTTGGTAGTACGCAGAGGTGGGCATGTAAAAGTTATAAACTGGAGGTATGCAAAAACGGGCAAGTAATTTATAAAATGGAAGCTACAATGCTATGGAGCAAGGTCTTGAGATGCAGTAAAGGAATTTTATAGCGAAAACGTATGGAAGAAAAAATGGGGAAAATATATATGGATAATAGTAGCCTACTATGTCTCCGCACAGTTCACAAATTCCGCTGTTTCTACCCTAGCCCTCTCAGGTACATGATCCAGTTCTCATCCATACAAGCGCTTCTTTTTTCGCTGTAATACACCTACCCTTCTCTTCACCATTTCTATTTCACTGACCTATAAAGTCCTAGTGAACTTTTACTTTCTAAGGTTTCCAAGATCTCTTATCTTTCTATGCCCTCCACTCTGTTTCTTACTGTTATCCAGAAGCTGTTGCTATTTCTTTCTCCTGCTCTCCAAATATGTCCGTTCCTATCTTCTCCATCATTTTTTCTACCCCTGTCCACAAATATTTTTATTTTTCGTACTCCTTTGTTAGTACATGTACATCCTTAAAATTTTCCCTTCATATTTTTTCAAGCATCTAAACCAAAATTTTAATACCCTTTAGAATATCACGCCTTTTCTTCTTGTTCTTCCTAAGAGAGAAACTCGTCCCTGAGGTTTGTCCAAGTGCTGAGTATACGCAGATGATTACAGGAGATTTAAAGGTATATTTTTTTCTCTGAGGTATACAATATGATTTTAGTCACAGCATAACTTGAAGAGTTATTGTGTAAGTTTGAATTCTATGTGCGCATATTTTGTTTCGTTTTGCATTCATAACAAAATAAATAAAGACATAGCAACTCGTATGCTAAAAGATTTTTGGCTTTGGAATTCAGTGCTTACAATTCAGCGGGAATATTTGGTCTTAACGTTCCTTCTGTAAACCATTTGCAGGTGTTACAATCAGATCCAAACGCCGGAGTCTGTAAGGGAAAGAGCACCGAACAACTGTGTGCGTCAGATAAGAATGTGGAGACAGTCAGAAGAGCTTTTGCTCATAGTTCTAAAAAATCTGCGGTTAGGAGTCGAAAGCTAGCAACTCTAACAATGGCAGTGTGCAGTGTGCCATCTCTACCTGCATATGTACCTGAGTTGAGACAGAGAGTTATAGCAGAAATAGTATCAGTTACGGCAGACATAACTACAGGTCGTGTCCTGTCACAAATGGATCCCATATTGAACACTTATAACTCATCAGTTTCTCTTCAATTTAATTTTTTCAAAATTATGTTGCATACTGTAGAGAAAATAAAATAAAAAAGTCTATAATAATTTGTGTTTTTAAATATCTGTGTATATTTGCATATTTAGAGACACCTAGGGGCCTCTTCTGCAAAGAAAAAGCTTTTAAAAGCTTTGTCTCTCAGTGTGTCATGAATCTGCACATTACTGGAGCAGTAAATAATTGTGGTAGATAATGATATGCATTCTTATATAGCTTTAATATTAATTTTAGAAATATATATACATATATAATATTCCCTATAATGTATATTTCCGGAGGAGAAGGAAATATACGTTCGCTAGGAAAAACATACTTTTGAAAATACAGTAGACAAGCCAGCAGGTTGGCGGCGTAATTATTTCTAGGTATAGGGTACGTAACTAGGACGATGGACCCGAGGATTATATTTTAAACGAAAGATTTTAGCAACGACTTGTTTCATCTTGAGATCACATCAGTTACCATCGGAACGTTTAGAACGCGTATGCTTCAAATTCATGAAAGTTTAGTATCGGAGTTTCTGTAATGTTTATCAACCAGAAAAATTGCGTCTATTTTGAAGAAATTCTGTCCACGAATAGTGTAAGAGGAAGATGTTAAGTGACTTGGTAGGAGGAAAACAAGAATATGGCGAGATCTGAAATATATGAGTAACATCACTTGCAGTTTAGTAGTACGCAGAGGTGGGCATGTAAAACTTATAAACTGGAAGTATGCAAAAACGGGCAAGTAATTTATAAAATGGAAGCTGCAGTGCTATGGAGCAAGGTCTAGTGATGTAGTAAAGGAAGTTTATAGCAAAAACGTCCCTTGACGCGAAGATATAAATTGTTTGGTCAGGATCTAATCGCGGGAGTGGAGCTAAAAGGAACAATATGAGGTGCGCGTGAGTGAAGTTATTTAGTCATAAACGGAATTTTGTTGGTCATCGAAAAATATGACCTGCGATAAGAGGTCCATCATTCCACTCCTGTATCTTTCCCTCTCCTTCCTTCCTCGAAGAGGTTCAGAGCATGTTTTGAAGCCTGATTTGCTAAAAACATTCAGAGTATTAAAGGGGATTTTACTTTATAATATTGTTTGAAATTAAATAAATCTTTTCTCACATTTTTATGAAGAAGTTCACCGAATTTAGCAATGCTTTAAGGCACCACAAGGGTGCTCCCAGTGTTTCATCACCTCACAGAAGTAGTTTGTAACATTATACTCCTCAGTACCTTACATGATGTCAGTGAATGCATTACTGAATAGCATATACTGGGCGCATTAGCAGAAGTGTATCGGATATAATATCCCTATGTTATGCGACACCTTTGTACACAGTCGTTAATAAAGCATAACTAGTGCTTTCAACTAGTAAGCTTTAGCACAGTAAAGGGATGATATTAGTACCTCATAGCGTGATTATTTTAATAGGCTGCTTGTTTTCTGAATGGAACTAGTAGATGACGATTAATAATCCGGTGTGTTGCATTCATATGACACTCTATATCCAATATGTATACCATTATATAGCTTCTAAAACTAGTTATAAAAAACTTGCTTATTTACGTATTTCATGCTAATCGAGATACAACTTCGCAGAAGCAGATTCATTTCAGATTTTCTTGTAGGATGAAGTAGTAATCTTTACGTTATTTATTAACCCCACGTTTTTTTTGGGCGTCAATTTGAAGAAGGTTTGTTGCTGCTAGGTATGGAAAGCAAGTTTGAAGAAGGTTTATTATATTTCGACTGTTGTGGAGCCGAACTTGAAGTAGTTGCAACCGCACGTATGGTAAAAAGTTTCCGGCAGCCTTCGCCCCAAGTTTAAAAATATTAACTTTGTAATTTGGACTGTTTCTTAAAATAGTATATATTTATGTTTGCCTCGGCTGCGTCAGTATTTATTTTTAGAGACTTGAATGCTTTAGCAGGGAGTGTTGCGACTGAAGAATGTAGGCTTACTCAGATTTTAAGCTTTTCTTCACTCAATTTATTAATGCTAGACACGCCTTAAATAACACTTCACAGATATAGGCAGCTGTGATATTTTTTTTATTAATTACTTGCACTTTTTAACACGTAAAGGTATTTTCGTCTCACACGAATACGTATTAAATTTCTCGAGGACGCATCCCGCGTCCGGTTAGAAACACTGTCAACAAGCAACTAACTTCTGAATTTATAAATTTTGCTCCATTTTAGTTTCTGATTGGCAAATCCTAGTCCAATAGAATTCCTTCATTTAACTAAAGCTTTTTCTGGTTGTTCATTGGCTATTTTATAAGCTGTCACAAAAATTGCATTATTGCTTCCAAGAATAATAAGTAGTATTATTAAACTTACAAATTCATTATTGCCTCAAGGTTACCTCATTGTTACCTCATTGTTAGCAACTTTTAACCTATTATTCTCACAGCTCCTACATTATTAAATTACGTAGTACATTCACATAACATTATTACACATGTATACAATAATATAAACATATACAATGACTGTAATACAACACTTTTTATATATATTACTTACACATATTGCTTTAAGGCGGGCTGTTAATTGAATTTATATATTATATAATTAGACTGGTCATTTAAGTGTTAAAAATACTGCCTCAAGGACTAAAGAATAGAGGAAACCGAATAGATAGTAATGGTGGTGGCGGCGGTGGCAGTGGTAATGGTGGTTGTGATGATCTTTTTTATGTGTAGGATAAAAATCATTGTAAAGACATCACTCTTTGTGGCGAGTTGGATTTTCAGCAACTAAGAAACTCCTAACATCTACTCATATTCTGCCGGAACCGCTTAAATAAGCATACTTCAGCATGATACCTGTCAATATTACTCTCCATACTCTCTATCTCCTTTCTCCTTTATCTCTAAATTGATATGCTAAATTTTTAGCTATATTTCATGACATCTGATTCTTCATATAATTGGAAGTAAATTACCCGTAGTGAGTACCATCCTTAATTTTTCATTTGCTTGTAATCTAAAATCCATCCATTCTGGACATCGAAAGAAAATGTGTTCTGCAGAGTCTTCTTCCGCACAATAACGACACTGAGCCCAGTCTACGTTACCCATCTTCTGTACATACTCGTAATTACTATATCTACTAGACATGGGGCGATTCATGAACGAATCGTTCATATGAATGACTACAAGAAAAGAATCGCATGAATCGTGGCAGTCTTAGCATGAATCGTCGTTCAAAATTAATCGTAATAATCGTGCATGAATCGTCAGTAGTAATAGTCCCGGATGAGCCAATTGTTTTAACGATAATCCTGCCGCTAGGGGCGCTAGTGTCGCTAGTGTCGCTGCGTGCGACGGCGGCGGCGGTAAGTTTGAAAAGCGCCCTGAGCGTTAGGATTATCGTTAAATCGGTTGGCTCATCCGGGACGAGTTGAAAGAATTGAGGAAGTGACGTGGAGTGTTTTGATTGGTTCGTTAATTTGGGGTGGGAGATGGAGGAAGGGAGATGGAGGAGTATGGAGTTCGCGTGATGGAGAGGAGCTGGGTAGCGAGGTGTTGTCTGTGCGGAGGTCGGTACTGAAAGAGGGGTAAAGATGGGGAGCGAGGGATAAAAAGTGTAAAGGAAAGTGACGTGTGAAGTTGTGATTGGTGGGAGTAAGAAGTGATTTTATTGGTGGAAAGGAGCAAATGAGAGTTGTTGATTGGTAAGAATAAGAGGGATTATGATTGGTGGAAAGAAAAAGGTGTGGGAGTGGGGTATGTTGGAGGTGATGGGAAAGGTAAGCTTTGCTAGCAGCAAGATTTGCAAAAGCCTGTCGTGAACTGATCAGCAATTTTTTTGAACGTTGGATGGTAGTTTTTTCTTGAGTGGATAGAGAGATGGGGGGCGATATGAGATGCGGTGGCGAAAATGGGAACTAAACAAGGTGTTTGAGACAAGAGGTTTAAGGACGAGGAAATTTTGAGGTTAGTGGTGAACATGGCGGTCGCAAGAGGTGGGGGGTAAGGAGACGCGGTGGTGAGAATGGGAACTAAAAGAAGATGGGGGAAGCAAGAGTTTAGAAGAGTAGATTTTGAGGTTAAAATAGTGGGAACTAAAAATGGCGGAGGGTCTGCGACAAGGAGATGCGGTGAGAACTAAACAAGATGGCGGACGCAAGAGGTGGGTAAGGAGGTTTGAGGTTACAGTACCAAAACACGAAAGGATATATTCCTACGCCAAGCAGGTCCGAAAAATAATTATGCGTGTGGTACTTACCTGTTACCGGTGTGGATGCGTCACCAAAAGCGCGGCACGCGACGCGAAAAAATAAAAGCAAACTGTTTTTGAAAATGCTTAACCAGCTTTAAGATCAACCAACATCACTACGCACTGATATACCTAGGTTTTTAAAGCGGTACAGACACCCTTTGCAGAGGCGTAATTTAACTATACCAAAAACCTGGTACTGGACCATCGTGATGGTCGCTAGCGTACGTAGGAGCAGGGTTCTCAAGCCGGTCGAAAGCGGTCAAAAACGTGTACGACGTAGGTGTTCGCAGTAGCTGCTGTCGAGTCAACCGTCGAGGTGTGAATAAACGAGATCTGTTCTCGCCGGCAATTTGGTTCGGAGATGTGAGCAGCGGCGAGGTGTTGTCTGTGCGGAGGTCGGGACTGAAAGAGGGAAAAGATGGGGAGCGAGGGATAAAAAGTGTAACAGAAAGTGACGTGTGAAGTTGTGATTGGTGGGAATAAGAAGTGATTTTATTGGTGGAAAGGAGCAAATGAAAGTTGCTGATTGGTAAGAATAAGAGAGGTTATGATTGGTGGAAAGAAAAAGGAGTGGGGTATGTTGGAGGTGATGGGAAAGGTAAGTTTTGCTAGCAACAAGATTTGCAAAAGCCTGTCGTGAACTGATCAGCAATTTTTGAACGTTGGATGGTAGTTTTCTTGAGTGGATAGAGAGATGGGGCGATATGAGATGCGGTGGCGAAAATGGGAACTAAACAAGGTGGTTGAGACAAGAGGTTTAAGGACGAGGAAATTTGGAGGTTAGTGGTGAACATGGCGGTCGCAAGAGGTGGGGGTAAGGAGACGCGGTGGTGAGAATGGGAACTAAAAGAAGATGGCGGTAGCAAGAGGTTAGAAGAGTAGATTTTGAGGTTAAAATAGCGGGAACTAAAAATGGCGGAGGGTCTGCGACAAGGAGATGCGGTGAGAACTAAACAAGATGGCGGACGCAAGAGGAGGGTAAGGAGATTTGAGGTTACAGTACCAAAACACGAAAGGATATATTCCTACGCCAAGCAGGTCCGAAAAATAATTATGCGTGTGGTACTTACCTGTTACCGGTGTGGATGCGTCACCAAAAGCGCGGCACGCGACGCGAAAAAATAAAAGCAAACTGTTTTTGAAAATGCTTAACCAGCTTTAAGATCAACCAACATCACTACGCACTGATATACCTAGGTTTTTAAAGCGGTACAGACACCCTTTGCAGAGGCGTAATTTAACTATACCAAAACCTGGTACTGGACCATCGTGATGGTCGCTAGCGTACGTAGGAGCAGGGTTCTCAAGCCGGTCGAAAGCGGTCAAAAACGTGTACGACGTAGGTGTTCACAGTAGCTGCTGTCGAGTCAACCGTCGAGGTGCGAATGAACGAGATCTGTTCTTGCAGGCAATCTGGTTGGGAGATGAGAGGCGCGGTGGTAAAAATGTGAACTAAATAAGATGGCGGAGGCACGAAGTTGAGGTTAAGGAGCGGTGAGGCGTTGTCTGTGCGGCGGTTGGGGTCTGAAAGAGGGGGAAAGATGGCGAACGAGGGATAAAAAGTATAACAGAAGTGACGTGCGAAGTTGTGATTGGTGGGAATAAGAAGTGACGTTATTGGTGGAAAGGAACAAATGAAAGTTGTTGATTGGTGAGAATAAGAGAGATTATGATTGGTGGAAAGAAAAAAGGTGTGGGAGTGGGGTATGTTGGAGGTGATGGAAAAGGTGAGTTTTGCTACCAACAACATTTGCAAAAGCCTATGCAGAACTCATCAGCAATTTTAAATAACTAGTGTTTCGGGGTTTTCTCTGGTTGGTAGACGAATGCAAGCTGTTTCTGCCATACTTATATTATTCGACTTTTCCTTTTTTTTTCGTCTTTTTTAAAAAATAACTAGTTTTTGGGGTTTTCTGCGGATGGGAAACGAATGCGAGCTCTTTCTGCTTTTTCATAGGATTTCCCTGGTTGGTAGGCGTTTTCTGTACTGGTTGACGAAGGCGTTTCTAATTTTGGAGGTTTTCTCAGGTTTTTAGCGGTTGTCCCTGCCCGGTAGGCAAATGATGAAGTTTTACCTTGTCGGCGCGCGGATACTAGGCACGTACTGGCGCGCACACACACACACACACAGAGAGAGACAGATAGACACACAGACAGGCACACACACACACACACGGACATGTTTCCAAAAATGCTTTTTTTTTTTTTTTTTTTTTTTTTTTTTTTTGATTCAGGAGGTCTCAAAACGTGTATTTCCGGTGAAATCTCGGTATCGAATTTTTGGGCGGAATGCAATACTTCCCCTACTTACTATACGTAGTAGAGAAAGTAAAAAAGTATTGAAAAATTTAAGGAAATAACAAGCAATATCTCAAAAGTGTACTATCTTGTTTTCAAGGGTTTTCCAGATCGGTAAGCGTTAGAATACTCTTAGAGCTTTTTTCAGGTTTTTTAGCGGTTGTCCCTGGCCGGTAGGCAATTGATAAAGTTTTTCTATAACGACGTCGTTTTGGCTTGTGGCGCACGGTTCCTAGGCACGTACTCGCGCGCGCGCGCACACACACACACACACACACACACACACACTAAAATAGTAGCGTATAAAAAAAAAACTGATTTGTTACACTCACATAACTTTCTCTACTCTTGTACAATCTAATTGGTAGCTTTTAAGCGATAGTCAAATATTTTAACGCTGGTTGCTATGTGGCGAATTCCATTCTGTTTGCATGTTCAGGACATAAAAAAAATGAATAAACGAATTTGAGAAAAAGTATAAGTATTGGAAAATTTAAGGAAATAACAAGCAATATCTCGAAAACGGTTCACTCAACAAAAGAAACGTATATGACATAAGTTGTGTATTTTAACGCGATCTACATTTTTTGTGTAGTAAAATTTTGTCTATCTCGTATGGTTTACCAGTTATGCAAAAAAGTCGTTCACAATGAAGAATATTTTTGGAGACATTCCCAGAAAATTCGAGATATACATTTTATTTGACATGACAATATCTTAAACATATGATGTTTTAATCAAAATCGTTAGAGCCGTTTTTGAGAAAATTAAAATTTTCGAAAAATGTTCCATGTAAAGGGTAGTCTGGGGTGGGGGGATTTTCTTGAAAACCTTCGTGTCGCATCTCTGGAAGATACTGAACCTAAATACCAAGTTTGGTGTTTATCCGACTGTTCGTTTTTGAGTTATGCTGTTCACAGACACACAGACACACAGACAGACACACACACGGACATGTTTCCAAAAATGCTTTTTTTTTTTGGATTCAGAGATTCTCAAAACATGTATTTCCAGTGAAATCTCGGTAACGAATTTTTGGGTGGAATGCAATACTTCCCCTACTTACTATACGTAGTAGAGAAAGTAAAAATGAATAACGCATTTGAGAAAAAGTATAAGTATTGGAAAATTTAAAGGAAATAACAAGCAATATCTCGAAATACGGTTCACTCAACAAAATAAATGTATATGGCATAAGTTGTGTATTTTAACGCGATCTACATTTTTTGTGTAGCAAACTTTTGTCTATCTCTTACGGTTTATCAGTTATGAAAAAGTCGTTCACAATGAAGAATTCTTTTGGAGACATTCCCAGAAAATTCGAGATATACATTTCATTTCTCTCGACATTATCTTAAATATATGATATTTTCATCAAAATCGTTAGAGCCATTTTTTAATACAAAGAGAACGGGATTTCACAAGTGAAACAGTACTGTGATAACGATACCACTGAAACAAAAAAAAAAATCTGATGTGTAACACTCACATGACTTTCTCAACTCTTGTACAAAGTATTTTTACAAACGCTTATTCCCCATCTAGTTCATGTTAATCGAGATAAACATTTGCAAAATCTATTTTATTGCTAATTTTCTTGTATAAAAAAAAAATCTGATGTGTAACACTCACATGACGTTCTCTACTCTTGTACAAAGTATTTTTACAAACGCTTATGCTCCATCTAGTTCATGTTAATCGAGATAAACATTTGCAAACTCTATTTTATTGCTAATTTTCTTGTAGATGTAGGGGAAAATATATTTACAAGGGGAATATAGAAAAACAGTAGCCTTTAAGCACATACATATCTCTTAATAGCTGGTTGCTATGTGCAACACCATTCTTTTTGCCACAGATTAATACTGTTTGCATATCAAAGACAAAAAAAAAAATGAATAACGAAGTCCCATTTGAGAAAATAAATATTGGAAAATTAACAAACAATATCTCGAAAACGGTTCACTCAACAACAAAAATGTATATTACATAAGATGTGTATTTTAACGCGATCTACATTTTTTGTGTAGTAAAATTTTGTCTATCTCTTACGGTTTTTCAGTTATGAAAAAGACGTTCACAATGAAGAATACTTTTGGAGACATTCCCAGAAAATTCGAGATATACATTTCATTTCTCACGACATTATATTAAACATACGATATTTTTCATCAAAATCGTTAGAGCCATTTTTTTTAATACAAAGAGAACGGGATTTCACAAGTGAAACAGTACTGTGATAACGATACCAACAAAACTAATTATTATTCACCCACTGAAACACATAAAAAAAATCTGATGTGTAACACTCACATGACTTTTCTCATCTCTTGTACAAAGTATTTTTACAAACGCTTATTCCCCATCTAGTTCATGTTAATCGAGATAAACATTTGCAAACTCTGTTTTATTGCTAATTTTGTTGTAGATGTAGGGAAAATATATTTACAAGGGGAATATAGAAAAACAGTAGCCTTTAAGCACATACATATCTCTTAATAGCTGGTTGCTATGTGCAGTACCATTCTTTTTGCCACAGATTAATACTCTTTGCATATCAAAGACAAAAAAAAATGAATAACGAATTCCCATTTGAGAAAATAACTATTGGAAAATTTAAGTAAATAACAAGCAATATCTCGAAAACGGTTCACTCAACAATAAAGATGTATATGACATAAGTTGTGTATTTTAACGCGATCTACATACTTTCGTACTCACCTATAAGATATAGAGGGTAGAGGTCGTACGAACGTAGCACTTTGAGAATCTATATTCAACAGTTGGTGTTACTCCTTAGAAAGGAAGTATCTGCTGATTTTTATTTAATTCTTTACATTTTACATAGCACGTATGCACTGGCACAACACAAAAGCACTACACACAATACTCAGTTTTAATATTTGCACTAATAACATCAGGAATAACTGAAGTCTGCAAACAGTCATTTCCCATGTGCAGCCTTACGTACAGAAAACGTGTGTGGCTGATCTATGTGTAAAAAGAGCCTGAGAGCGGATGTACGTCAGCGGTAAAATCTTTTAAATGCATTTTTATTGGCGATGGTAGAAATCGTGCAGTGGTGGATCGTGAAAATTCATATAAATGGATGTATCACCTCATAATAAGCCTCTATATACCAAGAATATTGAGTTTTTAAAAAGTCAGCAACTGTACCTGTGTTTCTATACGTGAACGTCAGATGGCAGCTTCGATACGTGTCCACGGAGACCTTAGTGCTAGGCAACTGTACCTCTGTTTCTATACGTGAACGGCAGATTGCAGCTTCGATACGTGTCCACGGAGACCTTAGTGCTAGGCAACTGTACCTCTGTTTCTATACGTGAACGGCAGATTGCAGCTTCGATACGTGTCCACGGAGACCTTAGTGCTAGGCAACTGCACCTCTGTTTCTATACGTGAACGGCAGATTGCAGCTTCGATACGTGTCCACGGAGACCTTAGCGCTAGGCAACTGCACCTCTGTTTCTATACGTGAACGGCAGATTGCAGCTTCGATACGTGTCCACGGAGACCTTAGTGCTAGGCAACTGTACCTCTGTTTCTATACGTGAACGGCAGATTGCAGCTTCGATACGTGTCCACGGAGACCTTAGTGCTAGGCAACTGTACCTCTGTTTCTATACGTGAACGGCAGATTGCAGCTTCGATACGTGTCCACGGAGACCTTAGTGCTAGGCAACTGCACCTCTGTTTCTATACGTGAACGGCAGATTGCAGCTTCGATACGTATCCACGGAGACCTTAGTGCTAGGCAACTGCACCTCTGTTTCTATACGTGAACGGCAGATTGCAGCTTCAATACGTGTCCACGGAGACCTTAGTGCTAGGCAACTGTACCTCTGTTTCTATACGTGAACGGGAGATTGCAGCTTCGATACGTGTCCACGGAGACCTTAGTGCTAGGCAACTGCACCTCTGTTTCTATACGTGAACGTCAGATTGCAGCTTCGATACGTGTCCACGGAGACCTTAGTGCTAGGCAACTGCACCTCTGTTTGTATACGTGAACGGCAGATTGCAGCTTCGATACGTATCCACGGGGACCTTAGTGCTAGGGAACTGCACCTCTGTTTGTATACGTGAACGGCAGATTGCAGCTTCAATACGTGTACACGGAGACCTTAGTGCTAGGCAGCTGTACCTCTGTTTCTATACGTGAACGGCAGATTGCAGCTTCGATACGTGTCCACGGAGATCTTAGTGCTAGGCAGCTATACCTGTTTCTATACGTCAACGGCAGATTGCAGCTTCGATACGTGTTCACGGAGACCTTAGTGCTAGGCAACTGTACCTGTGTTTCTATACGTGTCCACGGAGACCTTAGTGCTAGACAACTGTACCTGTGTTTCTATACGTGAACGGCAGATTGCAGCTTCAATACGTGTCCACGGAGACCTTAGTGCTAGTGCTAGGCAACTATACCTCTGTTTCTATACGTGAACGGCAGATTGCAGGTTCGATACGTGTCCACGCAGATCTTAGTGCTAGGCAACTATACCTGTTTCTATACGTGAACGGCAGATTGCAGCTTCGATACGTGTCCACGGAGACCTTAGTGCTAGGCAACTGTACCTGTGTTTCTATACGTGAACGTCAGATGGCAGCTTCGATACGTGTCCACGGAGACCTTAGTGTTAGGCAACTGTACCTCTGTTTCTATACGTGAACGGCAGATTGCAGCTTCGATACGTGTCCACGGAGACCTTTCGCTTCAGGTGACAAAATAACACTAGGCACTTGTGTGCCGTGGTGTAAGCCGCAATCACGGTATTGGTAGCGTGGATCTCCTTGGGGCTCTCCTCGGAGTTACCTCAACACCACGTACATGACCTGGTTCGTCACGGGTACGCAGGTCTGCACTACCACTTCCTCGGCGTTGAGCAGGCCCAGGAGGCGATCGTACCGGTACACCAGCTAGCACGTGGACATGTTATCGCGCTGTGGTGTTGCGTGTGCGAGGTATGGAAACTCAAGGACGCAAAACATGCACGACCGAGGGTTAAAAAGCAGAACAAGTAGTGACGTGGAGCGTTGTGATTGGTGTAAATAAGACGATCTCTGATAGGTGGACAAATTGAAATAACGTGATGTGATAGGCGAAAATAAAATCAAAGGTGATTGGATGAAAAATGACGAGAAGGAATTAGCGGTGAATTTGTGAACTAAGATGGCGAAGATTTTTTTTTTTTTTTTAAAAAAAGGATAATATAAGTACGGCAACTGTAACGGTTTACGGCAAACGCGCGCCGCGCAATGCGTCACGCCCGGGCAATAAAACAAAAATCATATTGAGCAAGATGCCCGGCGTGACGCATTGCGCGGCGCGCGTTTGCCGTAAACCGTTACAGTTGCCGTACTTATATTATCCTTTTTTTAAAAAAAAAAAAAAAATCTTCGCCATCTTAGTTCACAAATTCACCGCTAATTCCTTCTCGTCATTTTTCATCCAATCACCTTTGATTTTATTTTCGCCTATCACATCACGTTATTTCAATTTGTCCACCTATCAGAGATCGTCTTATTTACACCAATCACAACGCTCCACGTCACTACTTGTTCTGCTTTTTAACCCTCGGTCGTGCATGTTTTGCGTCCTTGAGTTTCCATACCTCGCACACGCAACACCACAGCGCGATAACATGTCCACGTGCTAGCTGGTGTACCGGTACGATCGCCTCCTGGGCCTGCTCAACGCCGAGGAAGTGGTAGTGCAGACCTGCGTACCCGTGACGAACCAGGTCATGTACGTGGTGTTGAGGTAACTCCGAGGAGAGCCCCAAGGAGATCCACGCTACCAATACCGTGATTGCGGCTTACACCACGGCACACAAGTGCCTAGTGTTATTTTGTCACCTGAAGCGAAAGGTCTCCGTGGACACGTATCGAAGCTGCAATCTGCCGTTCACGTATAGAAACAGAGGTACAGTTGCCTAACACTAAGGTCTCCGTGGACACGTATCGAAGCTGCCATCTGACGTTCACGTATAGAAACACAGGTACAGTTGCCTAGCACTAAGGTCTCCGTGGACACGTATCGAAGCTGCAATCTGCCGTTCACGTATAGAAACAGGTATAGTTGCCTAGCACTAAGATCTGCGTGGACACGTATCGAACCTGCAATCTGCCGTTCACGTATAGAAACAGAGGTATAGTTGCCTAGCACTAGCACTAAGGTCTCCGTGGACACGTATTGAAGCTGCAATCTGCCGTTCACGTATAGAAACACAGGTACAGTTGTCTAGCACTAAGGTCTCCGTGGACACGTATAGAAACACAGGTACAGTTGCCTAGCACTAAGGTCTCCGTGAACACGTATCGAAGCTGCAATCTGCCGTTGACGTATAGAAACAGGTATAGCTGCCTAGCACTAAGATCTCCGTGGACACGTATCGAAGCTGCAATCTGCCGTTCACGTATAGAAACAGAGGTACAGCTGCCTAGCACTAAGGTCTCCGTGTACACGTATTGAAGCTGCAATCTGCCGTTCACGTATACAAACAGAGGTGCAGTTCCCTAGCACTAAGGTCCCCGTGGATACGTATCGAAGCTGCAATCTGCCGTTCACGTATACAAACAGAGGTGCAGTTGCCTAGCACTAAGGTCTCCGTGGACACGTATCGAAGCTGCAATCTGACGTTCACGTATAGAAACAGAGGTGCAGTTGCCTAGCACTAAGGTCTCCGTGGACACGTATCGAAGCTGCAATCTCCCGTTCACGTATAGAAACAGAGGTACAGTTGCCTAGCACTAAGGTCTCCGTGGACACGTATTGAAGCTGCAATCTGCCGTTCACGTATAGAAACAGAGGTGCAGTTGCCTAGCACTAAGGTCTCCGTGGATACGTATCGAAGCTGCAATCTGCCGTTCACGTATAGAAACAGAGGTGCAGTTGCCTAGCACTAAGGTCTCCGTGGACACGTATCGAAGCTGCAATCTGCCGTTCACGTATAGAAACAGAGGTACAGTTGCCTAGCACTAAGGTCTCCGTGGACACGTATCGAAGCTGCAATCTGCCGTTCACGTATAGAAACAGAGGTACAGTTGCCTAGCACTAAGGTCTCCGTGGACACGTATCGAAGCTGCAATCTGCCGTTCACGTATAGAAACAGAGGTGCAGTTGCCTAGCGCTAAGGTCTCCGTGGACACGTATCGAAGCTGCAATCTGCCGTTCACGTATAGAAACAGAGGTGCAGTTGCCTAGCACTAAGGTCTCCGTGGACACGTATCGAAGCTGCAATCTGCCGTTCACGTATAGAAACAGAGGTACAGTTGCCTAGCACTAAGGTCTCCGTGGACACGTATCGAAGCTGCAATCTGCCGTTCACGTATAGAAACAGAGGTACAGTTGCCTAGCACTAAGGTCTCCGTGGACACGTATCGAAGCTGCCATCTGACGTTCACGTATAGAAACACAGGTACAGTTGCTGACTTTTTAAAAACTCAATATTCTTGGTATATAGAGGCTTATTATGAGGTGATACATCCATTTATATGAATTTTCACGATCCACCACTGCACGATTTCTACCATCGCCAATAAAAATGCATTTAAAAGATTTTACCGCTGACGTACATCCGCTCTCAGGCTCTTTTTACACATAGATCAGCCACACACGTTTTCTGTACGTAAGGCTGCACATGGGAAATGACTGTTTGCAGACTTCAGTTATTCCTGATGTTATTAGTGCAAATATTAAAACTGAGTATTGTGTGTAGTGCTTTTGTGTTGTGCCAGTGCATACGTGCTATGTAAAATGTAAAGAATTAAATAAAAATCAGCAGATACTTCCTTTCTAAGGAGTAACACCAACTGTTGAATATAGATTCTCAAAGTGCTACGTTCGTACGACCTCTACACTCTATATCTTATAGGTGAGTACGAAAGTATGTAGATCGCGTTAAAATACACAACTTATGTCATATACATCTTTATTGTTGAGTGAACCGTTTTCGAGATATTGCTTGTTATTTACTTAAATTTTCCAATAGTTATTTTCTCAAATGGGAATTCGTTATTCATTTTTTTTTTTGTCTTTGATATGCAAAGAGTATTAATCTGTGGCAAAAAGAATGGTACTGCACATAGCAACCAGCTATTAAGAGATATGTATGTGCTTAAAGGCTACTGTTTTTCTATATTCCCCTTGTAAATATATTTTCCCTACATCTACAACAAAATTAGCAATAAAACAGAGTTTGCAAATGTTTATCTCGATTAACATGAACTAGATGGGGAATAAGCGTTTGTAAAAATACTTTGTACAAGAGATGAGAAAAGTCATGTGAGTGTTACACATCAGATTTTTTTTATGTGTTTCAGTGGGTGAATAATAATTAGTTTTGTTGGTATCGTTATCACAGTACTGTTTCACTTGTGAAATCCCGTTCTCTTTGTATTAAAAAAAATGGCTCTAACGATTTTGATGAAAAATATCGTATGTTTAATATAATGTCGTGAGAAATGAAATGTATATCTCGAATTTTCTGGGAATGTCTCCAAAAGTATTCTTCATTGTGAACGTCTTTTTCATAACTGAAAAACCGTAAGAGATAGACAAAATTTTACTACACAAAAAATGTAGATCGCGTTAAAATACACATCTTATGTAATATACATTTTTGTTGTTGAGTGAACCGTTTTCGAGATATTGTTTGTTAATTTTCCAATATTTATTTTCTCAAATGGGACTTCGTTATTCATTTTTTTTTTTTGTCTTTGATATGCAAACAGTATTAATCTGTGGCAAAAAGAATGGTGTTGCACATAGCAACCAGCTATTAAGAGATATGTATGTGCTTAAAGGCTACTGTTTTTCTATATTCCCCTTGTAAATATATTTTCCCCTACATCTACAAGAAAATTAGCAATAAAATAGAGTTTGCAAATGTTTATCTCGATTAACATGAACTAGATGGAGCATAAGCGTTTGTAAAAATACTTTGTACAAGAGTAGAGAACGTCATGTGAGTGTTACACATCAGATTTTTTTTTTATACAAGAAAATTAGCAATAAAATAGATTTTGCAAATGTTTATCTCGATTAACATGAACTAGATGGGGAATAAGCGTTTGTAAAAATACTTTGTACAAGAGTTGAGAAAGTCATGTGAGTGTTACACATCAGATTTTTTTTTTTGTTTCAGTGGTATCGTTATCACAGTACTGTTTCACTTGTGAAATCCCGTTCTCTTTGTATTAAAAAATGGCTCTAACGATTTTGATGAAAATATCATATATTTAAGATAATGTCGAGAGAAATGAAATGTATATCTCGAATTTTCTGGGAATGTCTCCAAAAGAATTCTTCATTGTGAACGACTTTTTCATAACTGATAAACCGTAAGAGATAGACAAAAGTTTGCTACACAAAAAATGTAGATCGCGTTAAAATACACAACTTATGCCATATACATTTATTTTGTTGAGTGAACCGTATTTCGAGATATTGCTTGTTATTTCCTTTAAATTTTCCAATACTTATACTTTTTCTCAAATGCGTTATTCATTTTTACTTTCTCTACTACGTATAGTAAGTAGGGGAAGTATTGCATTCCACCCAAAAATTCGTTACCGAGATTTCACTGGAAATACATGTTTTGAGAATCTCTGAATCCAAAAAAAAAAAGCATTTTTGGAAACATGTCCGTGTGTGTGTCTGTCTGTGTGTCTGTGTGTCTGTGAACAGCATAACTCAAAAACGAACAGTCGGATAAACACCAAACTTGGTATTTAGGTTCAGTATCTTCCAGAGATGCGACACGAAGGTTTTCAAGAAAATCCCCCCACCCCAGACTACCCTTTACATGGAACATTTTTCGAAAATTTTAATTTTCTCAAAAACGGCTCTAACGATTTTGATTAAAACATCATATGTTTAAGATATTGTCATGTCAAATAAAATGTATATCTCGAATTTTCTGGGAATGTCTCCAAAAATATTCTTCATTGTGAACGACTTTTTTGCATAACTGGTAAACCATACGAGATAGACAAAATTTTACTACACAAAAAATGTAGATCGCGTTAAAATACACAACTTATGTCATATACGTTTCTTTTGTTGAGTGAACCGTTTTCGAGATATTGCTTGTTATTTCCTTAAATTTTCCAATACTTATACTTTTTCTCAAATTCGTTTATTCATTTTTTTTATGTCCTGAACATGCAAACAGAATGGAATTCGCCACATAGCAACCAGCGTTAAAATATTTGACTATCGCTTAAAAGCTACCAATTAGATTGTACAAGAGTAGAGAAAGTTATGTGAGTGTAACAAATCAGTTTTTTTTTTATACGCTACTATTTTAGTGTGTGTGTGTGTGTGTGTGTGTGTGTGTGTGTGTGTGCGCGCGCGCGCGAGTACGTGCCTAGGAACCGTGCGCCACAAGCCAAAACGACGTCGTTATAGAAAAACTTTATCAATTGCCTACCGGCCAGGGACAACCGCTAAAAAACCTGAAAAAAGCTCTAAGAGTATTCTAACGCTTACCGATCTGGAAAACCCTTGAAAACAAGATAGTACACTTTTGAGATATTGCTTGTTATTTCCTTAAATTTTTCAATACTTTTTTACTTTCTCTACTACGTATAGTAAGTAGGGGAAGTATTGCATTCCGCCCAAAAATTCGATACCGAGATTTCACCGGAAATACACGTTTTGAGACCTCCTGAATCAAAAAAAAAAAAAAAAAAAAAAAAAAAAAAAAAAGCATTTTTGGAAACATGTCCGTGTGTGTGTGTGTGTGCCTGTCTGTGTGTCTATCTGTCTCTCTCTGTGTGTGTGTGTGCGCGCCAGTACGTGCCTAGTATCCGCGCGCCGACAAGGTAATACTTCATCATTTGCCTACCGGGCAGGGACAACCGCTAAAAACCTGAGAAAACCTCCAAAATTAGAAACGCCTTCGTCAACCAGTACAGAAAACGCCTACCAACCAGGGAAAACCTATGAAAAAGCAGAAAGAGCTCGCATTCGTTTCCCATCCGCAGAAAACCCCAAAAACTAGTTATTTTTTAAAAAAGACGAAAAAAAAAGGAAAAGTCGAATAATATAAGTATGGCAGAAACAGCTTGCATTCGTCTACCAACCAGAGAAAACCCCGAAACACTAGTTATTTAAAATTGCTGATGAGTTCTGCATAGGCTTTTGCAAATGTTGTTGGTAGCAAAACTCACCTTTTCCATCACCTCCAACATACCCCACTCCCACACCTTTTTTCTTTCCACCAATCATAATCTCTCTTATTCTCACCAATCAACAACTTTCATTTGTTCCTTTCCACCAATAACGTCACTTCTTATTCCCACCAATCACAACTTCGCACGTCACTTCTGTTATACTTTTTATCCCTCGTTCGCCATCTTTCCCCCTCTTTCAGACCCCAACCGCCGCACAGACAACGCCTCACCGCTCCTTAACCTCAACTTCGTGCCTCCGCCATCTTATTTAGTTCACATTTTTACCACCGCGCCTCTCATCTCCCAACCAGATTGCCTGCAAGAACAGATCTCGTTCATTCGCACCTCGACGGTTGACTCGACAGCAGCTACTGTGAACACCTACGTCGTACACGTTTTTGACCGCTTTCGACCGGCTTGAGAACCCTGCTCCTACGTACGCTAGCGACCATCACGATGGTCCAGTACCAGGTTTTGGTATAGTTAAATTACGCCTCTGCAAAGGGTGTCTGTACCGCTTTAAAAACCTAGGTATATCAGTGCGTAGTGATGTTGGTTGATCTTAAAGCTGGTTAAGCATTTTCAAAAACAGTTTGCTTTTATTTTTTCGCGTCGCGTGCCGCGCTTTTGGTGACGCATCCACACCGGTAACAGGTAAGTACCACACGCATAATTATTTTTCGGACCTGCTTGGCGTAGGAATATATCCTTTCGTGTTTTGGTACTGTAACCTCAAATCTCCTTACCCTCCTCTTGCGTCCGCCATCTTGTTTAGTTCTCACCGCATCTCCTTGTCGCAGACCCTCCGCCATTTTTAGTTCCCGCTATTTTAACCTCAAAATCTACTCTTCTAACCTCTTGCTACCGCCATCTTCTTTTAGTTCCCATTCTCACCACCGCGTCTCCTTACCCCCACCTCTTGCGACCGCCATGTTCACCACTAACCTCCAAATTTCCTCGTCCTTAAACCTCTTGTCTCAACCACCTTGTTTAGTTCCCATTTTCGCCACCGCATCTCATATCGCCCCATCTCTCTATCCACTCAAGAAAACTACCATCCAACGTTCAAAAATTGCTGATCAGTTCACGACAGGCTTTTGCAAATCTTGTTGCTAGCAAAACTTACCTTTCCCATCACCTCCAACATACCCCACTCCTTTTTCTTTCCACCAATCATAACCTCTCTTATTCTTACCAATCAGCAACTTTCATTTGCTCCTTTCCACCAATAAAATCACTTCTTATTCCCACCAATCACAACTTCACACGTCACTTTCTGTTACACTTTTTATCCCTCGCTCCCCATCTTTTCCCTCTTTCAGTCCCGACCTCCGCACAGACAACACCTCGCCGCTGCTCACATCTCCGAACCAAATTGCCGGCGAGAACAGATCTCGTTTATTCACACCTCGACGGTTGACTCGACAGCAGCTACTGCGAACACCTACGTCGTACACGTTTTTGACCGCTTTCGACCGGCTTGAGAACCCTGCTCCTACGTACGCTAGCGACCATCACGATGGTCCAGTACCAGGTTTTTGGTATAGTTAAATTACGCCTCTGCAAAGGGTGTCTGTACCGCTTTAAAAACCTAGGTATATCAGTGCGTAGTGATGTTGGTTGATCTTAAAGCTGGTTAAGCATTTTCAAAAACAGTTTGCTTTTATTTTTTCGCGTCGCGTGCCGCGCTTTTGGTGACGCATCCACACCGGTAACAGGTAAGTACCACACGCATAATTATTTTTCGGACCTGCTTGGCGTAGGAATATATCCTTTCGTGTTTTGGTACTGTAACCTCAAACCTCCTTACCCACCTCTTGCGTCCGCCATCTTGTTTAGTTCTCACCGCATCTCCTTGTCGCAGACCCTCCGCCATTTTTAGTTCCCACTATTTTAACCTCAAAATCTACTCTTCTAAACTCTTGCTTCCCCCATCTTCTTTTAGTTCCCATTCTCACCACCGCGTCTCCTTACCCCCCACCTCTTGCGACCGCCATGTTCACCACTAACCTCAAAATTTCCTCGTCCTTAAACCTCTTGTCTCAAACACCTTGTTTAGTTCCCATTTTCGCCACCGCATCTCATATCGCCCCCCATCTCTCTATCCACTCAAGAAAAAACTACCATCCAACGTTCAAAAAAATTGCTGATCAGTTCACGACAGGCTTTTGCAAATCTTGCTGCTAGCAAAGCTTACCTTTCCCATCACCTCCAACATACCCCACTCCCACACCTTTTTCTTTCCACCAATCATAATCCCTCTTATTCTTACCAATCAACAACTCTCATTTGCTCCTTTCCACCAATAAAATCACTTCTTACTCCCACCAATCACAACTTCACACGTCACTTTCCTTTACACTTTTTATCCCTCGCTCCCCATCTTTACCCCTCTTTCAGTACCGACCTCCGCACAGACAACACCTCGCTACCCAGCTCCTCTCCATCACGCGAACTCCATACTCCTCCATCTCCCTTCCTCCATCTCCCACCCCAAATTAACGAACCAATCAAAACACTCCACGTCACTTCCTCAATTCTTTCAACTCGTCCCGGATGAGCCAACCGATTTAACGATAATCCTAACGCTCAGGGCGCTTTTCAAACTTACCGCCGCCGCCGTCGCACGCAGCGACACTAGCGACACTAGCGCCCCTAGCGGCAGGATTATCGTTAAAACAATTGGCTCATCCGGGACTATTACTACTATCGTCGTTCAAAATGAATCGTAAGAATCGTGTATGAATCGTCGTTCAAATTGAATCGTAAGAATCGTGTATGAATCGTCGTTCAAAAAGAATCGTAAGAATCGTGCATGAATCGTCGTTCAGAAAGAATCGCAAGAATCGTACATGAATCGTCGTTCAAAAAGAATCGTGATCAGGACATTCTCGATTCATTCTCGCTTGCGCTTTGACTGCCAAGCCGAGCCCGGACGAATGTTGCCGAGTGAGTACGATGATGAGCAAGGAAATTACCAAGCAGCAAGCATTGTGATGCTGTAACATGATATACGAAAACAGCATAAAAAACACTACAGCATAAAAAAAAGTATTGCCAGGTTCTGTCGATTCGTAGTACACCGGAATGATCAGAGTATTGAGTGAATTGTACAGGTCTAAAAATTCGCTAGAATTAATAATATGAATTGGTAGATCAACACGATTCTTTGAGATGCTGATGTCATAACCTGGAGTACCGAGATTAGCCGAGAAAGATTAATTCTTAAACACAAATTGTGTAAATAGCTGTAAAGCGCAGTAAAATGAATCGTAAGCATTGCCAATGGATGAACGTCGGCTGCAGCACGTGGTATAAACAATTGAAGTAATTTTCAGTACTTTACTGGGACATTTGATACACATTATTGCATGATTACAGTGTAGTAGATATTATAATATACAATACCAAAATATATATTTTAGAATTCTTGGTTTGATTAACATTGTGATTATAAAATATTAAAGTGTTTAAAATTATATAATTTAAAAGCATTAATTTATATACTATAATCTACATTAAAAGTATAGGAACATGCATCGATATAACAAAGCCAATTCTAATGCATTAATAGTACCTCGAATATGCCGATGTAAAATTTGTATAAGAATTATTATTCTCTGCACGCACGGTCACGTATTTATAAAAGTTATAGAGCTTATTGGCCCGCGCAACTGCGGTAGTGGTGACGAATGACGATATGATGATGATAATGATGATGATAATAATAATAATAATAATAATAATAATAATAAAAAATAATAATAATACCTAATAACACCTAATAATAATTAATAATAATAAAAAGCGGACAAAAGTAAACTTCAGAGGGCGGAAACGATTTTTACGAAGAACTTAAGGATGCACTAGATTAGATCTAATAATAAATGAAACATAAAATTATAGACCTGAATATTTATAAATTATATGATAAAATCGAAGAAAATTAATTTAATTAAAAAGATCATATGAACTACACTACACGATTGAAGAAAG
Source organism: Deroplatys truncata (assembly GCA_030765065.1). Taxonomy (NCBI): domain Eukaryota; kingdom Metazoa; phylum Arthropoda; class Insecta; order Mantodea; family Mantidae; genus Deroplatys; species Deroplatys truncata. Next base: position 167,538,381 of record CM060980.1, read on the forward strand.
AATACCACTATTAATCAATAAGTACAAATCGTCAGGAAAAAGAGACATCGGACACCCCAGGAAAAGATGGGAGTAAAGAATGCGAAGGCAGGTGGAATGCCTAATCATCGAAATGAAGAATATAATAATAATAATAATAATAATAATAATAATAATAATAATAATAATAATGTCTTCATAATTACTTTGCATAATACCTTATGTAATCGCAACTTAAGTGGAATCACACAGGATGGTTTCATTGACAAATTCAGGAAACTCCAAGTGTATTACCCAAAATAAGGCGGAAAGCATTTTTACATACATTGTCTTTTTTGCGTGAAAGAAAAAAGATCATAACCCTCGTCGTAACAACAAACTCCTGATTGCGCATTTTGTCTGCAAACTGCAAAGTACAAACGGGGGACGGTTCATATAAGAATTGTGAGTGAGAATAGGCGGCAGTCAAGCGGACGATTCATGATTGAATCGTGCAACGTGCAGTGGGTTAGACCAACAGGCAAGCGGACGATTCATGAACGAAATTGTACACTAAGGCAGGCGAGCAGACAAGGGTACGATTCATGGACGAATCGTGGTGGACACGATTCATGATTGAATCGTGCAGTAGGGTAGACCAGCAGACAAGGGGACGATTCTTGAATCGTGAACGAATCGTATGAATCGATTCATGACTTGTGAACGAATCGTATGAACCGATTACTGCAAAAGAATCGCTCGACCCAACCCTAATATCTACCACGTCCGGATAGTATTTGTATCAAGAAATAATCAACTTGTCTATGCGTGTGTTGAAGCCGGTGGTGATGGTGATGACAATGGTAGTGGAGATGATGGTAAAAGTTAATCCTTGAATGGCTTGATTATAATTATTTTCTGATAATCCGTGATGACTTCATAAAGGATTATTTGTAGGAGCTTTAATAACATTAAATATTTGAGGTTTTTTATATAACTTTTGTTTTAATAATTGCTCATAGTTTTTGGTAATGGTTGTGGTAGTAGTAATAGTAGCAGTAGTGGTGGTGGTGTTGGTAGTGTTTGTGGTGGTGTTGGTAGTGTTTGCGGTGGTCCTTGTGATGGTGGTAGTGGCGGTGGTGATAGTAGTGGTAGCAGTGTTAGCTGTGGTGGTGGTGGTAATGGTGGTAGTTGTAGCAGTGTTAGTAGTGATGGTGGTAGTATAAGTAGTATTAGCAGTGGTGGTGGTGCTGATGGTGGTGACGGTGGTAATGGTGGTAGTAGTGTTAGCAGTGGTGGTGGTAATGGTGGTAGTATAAGTAGTATTAGCAGTGGTGGTGGTGCTGATGGTGGTGACGGTGGTAATGGTGGTAGTAGTGTTAGCAGTGGTGGTGGTAATGGTGGTGATAGTAGTGGTAGCAATGTTAGCAGTGGTGGTGGTGGTGGTGGTGGCGGTGATAATGATGGTAGTAATATTAGCAGTGGTGGTGGTAATGGTGGTGATAGTAGTGGTAGCAGTGTTAGCAGTGGTGGTGGTGGTGGTGGTGGCGGTGTTTATGGTGGTAGTAGTGGTAGCAGTGGTAGTGGTAATGGTAGTGGTGGTAGTGGTAGTAGTGTTAGCAGTGGTGATTGTGGTGGTGGCGGCGGTAGTAATGGTGATGGTAGTGGTGATGATAGTAGTGCTAAAGTGGGGTGGTGGTGTTAGCAATACTAATGGTGCTGATGGTTTTGGTGGTGCTGCTGCTGCTTTGGAAGCAGGTTTACCATTAAACATCTCAGTCTAAAAAGTATTTTGAGCATTTCCTGGTTTCTTATCTCGGGATCAATCTCTACATACTTTATTTGTAGTATATGTCTCACTAAATTAGGACCCAAGCCGAATCGATAGTCAGAATTTAAAAACCTGGGTCGCCATATGCTGGCCTAAAAGTTCCGCACTCTTGTCATGATAGCGTGAGAAACAGCTGAATAACGACAGCATATAATGAAAGTGACAGAAGTATTGAAAATTTCAAACCAATAGGTATGGGTTATTCAACGGAGGAGGAAACCTCGCACACTGCTAACTACAGAGATCTAATATGTCTACCACCCCAAGGAGGAAGGGTTAAAGTCAAACAAGAGGAGGCTACAGGCCATAGGTAGACAGGACTCAGAGACGCGGAATTCCCTAACATTTTCAAGCTCGCGGATCTGTCTCGCTGCTGGAGCCGTCGAGAGAGTGCGATGAACGACCCATAAATCAAGCAGTCACGAGGAGTATCTTTCCAAAGATATGGAATGAAAGCAAATGAAGGAAAGGAAATATGATAGATGAGAAACCACCCTAGCATTCGCCTGCCGACCCCGAGGAAACCACGGTAAACCATGTGTCAGAGCAGGTTGTTGCCGGGATCGAACCTCTGACCTCCTGAATGCGAGTCGCACGCGTTACCACGGCGCCATATCGTTCGGCTATTCAAACCAATTAAAAAGGATATTTCGGAAACGTGCAATGCCACAAAATTTTATTTGAAATAAATTGTGCGTTTTAAAGCGATTTTTGTGCGACAAGCTTTTGTCTATCTCTTATGGTTTAATCGTTATTCAAAACGATTCTTCTTCCAAATGAAGACAGACATCAAAGTCTATTCCCAAAACCTTCTAGATTTACATTTTATTTGGCATGTAAACATTCTAAATTTATGACATTTTAATCAAAATCGTCAGAGCAATTTTTTCAAAAATCAAAATGTCTAAAACTGTTCCATATGAATTATGGTTTAGTTTGTGAGATTTTCTTAAAAATCTTCGTTTGGAATCTTTGGAAGACACTAATCTTAAATACCAAATTTGGTAATCATCCAACTTTTGGTTTTTGATGTATGCTGTTCACAAATACACACACACACACACATTTAAAAATCCCATTCTTTTGCTTCAGAGGTACCCTCAAAACATGTATTTCCGGTGAAATCTCTGTATCTAATTGTTGAGCGAAATACAATTAATACGTGGTAAGGAAAGTAAAAAGACAACTAAACAAAGCTAACAAGAAGAAAAATAAAACTACCTCATAATACTAATTAGTAAATGATATGCACTTAATTATTCGGCTTACCCTGCCCTTATGCAGGGCTTACACCTTCTAGGACTTACAACCATGCCTAGGTCAGAGACCTGTCGAGGAGCAGACGGACATTGAAGCAGATAATGAAGAACCCGGAACGGGGGATCGGCCCGTAGCCAAGTATGAGCGTGAGGGAAGAAGATGATATGAGATGAAGGCAAAATGGATGAAAAGGAAGGTCATGTGGAGCAATTGGTGGGTTGAACGGCTGGAGAACCCGGAGAAAATCCGCTCAGTCGTGACTTCGTCCACCACAATTCCCACATGCGGGTTCGTGGGATCGAACCCGGACCGCCTTGGTGGAAGATGAGCGGTCTAACAACTCAGCCACGAGTTGCCTACGTAATGCAATAATATCAAAATGTTGTGTTAGTTGTTATGTTCTCTATCGCCTGCATGGTGATTATATTCCACACACAACTCGATATCAGATTTCACCGTAAATACAGGTTTTGAGGCCCCTGAGAGAACAATTTAGGAAAGCAAAACTGCGCTTGCGTTTACTCGTGTGTATTTGTTTGCGTGTGTCTGTGATTAGCATACCTCAAAAACGAAATTTCGGATGAATAGCAAATTTGGTATTTAAGTACAGTGTCTTCAAAGGGTGGAGCACAAAGATGTTTAAGAAATTCCTGAAGCCCCCAAATGCCATTCACATGGAAACGTTTGGTTATTTTTTCAAAAACGGCTATGACGGTGTTGATTAAGATACACACTTTACATACTGAGAATAGTAGTAACGAGCAGAATGACTCAGGCGGTTACCTTTGTGGCCCCCATTCGGAACGTCGTGGGTTTGATTCCCGTAGCCGACCTTCCTGCAAATGGGATTTTCATGGGGTGCCAGGCGAATTCGAATTTCCTGACCCTCCATTTCATCTCCATTCTCTTTCATTCGCCTTTCATATGCTTGGTTTCTTTCATGGTTGCAAGTGTCGGCGGGAGGTCTCGGTATGTACATAGCGGGAGAAAAGGATGCTCTGAGAAAACCTTCGTCCCATGGACTGCGAGCGGTCTCAGAGTTCCGAGCCCCCCTAAGGGATCTGTAAGCCCACGGAGGGAGGGGTGCCAGCTGCACCAGCCGCACCCGGGTAGTTCAAATCTGTAAATGGTAGAGTAAGGTAAAGGTAAAAGCAGCACACCGCACGCAGGCCAGTCGGCCTATTGTGCTTCCAGCATGACCCCTGGGAGGAAAGGATGAGGGGAGAGACCCGAAGAGCGACCAGATCCGGATGCCGACGGACACAAACCAGGGTTCCCGGAGCGGAGTCCCTTGCTGAGGAGAGACCTGACTAAGCGGTACCGCAGCGATGGCAGAGAAGAAACCTTTACAGAGCGTAAGTCACCGACCAGCCGCAACCCGCCGAATATCGCCGCCTGGTCCTACAACCCTGAAACGCATGACAAAGAAGATGATGGGTACAGTAAATGAGAGGAAGGAGAGTCGTGGTAGAAGATGAACCAGCCCAGCATTTGCCTGGCGACCCGGGGAAACTACAAAAAACCGATGGGCCAGAGTGAGCGATAGCCGGGGATCGATCGCAGGACCGCCTGAATGAATGCGGACCACAGACGTACCCGCCTGAGCCATCCCCTCTGCCTGTCGAGCTTCTGATCCGACCGCACTCTGTCCTGTCTCACCCTATCCCTCCTTCCCGGGGGCGCCACGTAGGAGGCTAGGCACAAAAGATCAGTGTAGGCGAGGCGAGTCCCCCTCCGGTCCTAGTTATATCCTGTCCTATACTGGTAAAATGGTGAATTTTCTGTAAATAGCCTGTGAAGCCCCCTATTTACAGCGTTGTTGGTAAAGCTTTATGTTACTGGTAAACTATGGGAGATAAATATAAGCTTTCACAAAGAAGTCTATATCTGGCTAAAACAACAATTTATGTGAAATAAAGCCTTTATGGCCTTAACCATTTCCATAATATTCTTACTATAGGTTTGAATATTCCAGTTGAGAAAGGGTGATTTTGGGAGGAGCCGAACTTGTAGTTGCAACCCCACGTATGGTACCCGGTAGCCTTCGCCCCAAGTTTAAAAATATTAACTTTGTATTTTTACTGTTTCTTTAAATATTATATATCTATGTTTGCCTCGGCTGCGTCAGTATTAATTGGTAGAGACATGAATATCTTAACAAGGCGTGGTGCGGCTGAAGAATTTAGGCTTACACAGATTATAATATTTACTTCACTACACTTATTGATCCTTGACACGATTTAAATAATACTTCACTGATATAGAGAGCTATGAGATTATTTATTAATTACTTGCAGTTTATAACTCGTAAACTGTTTTTAGCTCACACTGAATACGTATTAAACTTCTCGAGGACGCGTCTCGCGTCCGGTTAGGAACGCTGTCTGCTAGCAACTGAACTCTGAATTTGTACAATTTGCCCTATTTCAGTTTCTGATTGGTTATTCCTATTCCAATAGTATGCTTTTATTTAACTTAAGCTTTTTTCTGGTTGTTGATTGGCTATTTTATAAACTGTCTAAAAATTACATTATTGTTACTCCAAGAATTTCCAGTAGCATTATTAAGCTTTCTAATTTATTATTGCCTCAGGGTTACCTCATTGTTAGCAACTTTTAACCTATTTATCTCACAGCTTCTACATTATTAAATTACCTAATACATTCACATAAATTTATTAAACATGTACACAATAATATAAACATTAATAGCATGACTGTTATACACATTTTATATATTATATTATATACATTTTGCTTCAACGCGGGCTGTTATTATATTTTATATTATATAATTTGACTGAAATCATTTAAGTGTTAAAAATACTGCCTCACAGTATATAGTTCTAGATTATTTTGATGCTCTGTAGCATCAAAATTATTTGTCGCGATATCTTGGAAAACGTATGAAGTTTGAATAGCTCGTAATATAATCTTCTTTTAAAAATTTATTATCACTTAATCCCCCTGTGCCTACAACTAAATGTGTAGTTAAACCATTCCTATAAATGTTTCTCTCAACCAACATGATATAGGTAGAAAAGTAATTTATATAAGATACATAAAAATAAACAATATTTGGTAGATAAATTCCTAAGAATGTAAGCTATAAGATGTATTATTACAATTGTTTTCTGTTTTCTCTCTCTCTCTATCTTTCTTTGATTTGATCTACACATAATAGATACCACTGAGTATCCCAGAAGAAAATAGTTTATTTTCTGATTTTGGAAATTGTAAAGTTCAGTGCGGGAATTGTGCCTATCAGCTGTGGTTTCTGTTGGCAAGGAAATACTAAACCGACCAGGCCACGCCCAGATCGCACCCCTTGGCTAATTATAGCACTCCACTTAGTTCTTCTCTCACTCCCCCTTTTTCCTTTGCTCCTGAGTCTGAAACCGACCTATGCTCATTAGAGTACCAGACTTTTGACATAAAACCAATACGTTACGGGCTGATGTGGACCGTCATTGTGAAGCATGTCTTCCAACCACTCAAGTGAAATGTTAATATACTCCTCCCCTTTCGCCACTCGCCTAGGCCTGATCTTTGTTCACAGGCTGTGTGTGTGTGTGTGTGGGTGGGTGGGTGTGCGCGTTGGATTTAAATTGATACCAATAAGAGCTTGGTGCACCCAGGGCTGTTGTGGAACGCATATGTTAATGAGTTTCTGCCAACATTAAATAAAGAACAACACTATAGGTATCCTAAAGCATCGGCACGTTTACGTGCACTCTACTCTACTTGAACCAATGGGAGTGGGAGAGAAAGAGAGAGAGAACCAATTATCACTCGGGGTGTTATGCAAGTAAAGTTGAGAATAATGATGATAATAATAATAATAATAGTAATAATAATAATAATAATAATAATAATAATAATAATAATAATAATAAATCGGTTGAACTATAAAAGTGAATTGCTGTGAAATTCAATCTTCAGATATCCTTCGAAAAAACTGAATACATTTCGTGCAATAAAGAAATACAAAATACATGGAAACAAAATATGGAAAAAATAAACGAGTTTCACAATTTAAACACCTTGGTGAAATAATTCAGGAAAACTTAATCGAAACTAAACTAATAAAAGTACATGCCAAAAGATGGAAACAGCAAATGGGCTTACTCAAAACATCTATAATAAAAATTTTACGTCTAAGTAAACATAATTAAGGCAGTATAACATTGTAATTATATCAGAGTGCCTCTACGCAGCAGAAACATTAATTTTGAGTAGAAAATATTGTGAAGAAAAAATTTAAAATTATAAGAAAACTTTTAGTTCCATAAGATATAGGTGACGATGCAGAATCAAAAGTAAAAATTCACAGTGGCATTATAAAACATAGGTAAACACTTCATGGCATATTAAACGAATTAACTCAATTAGGCTCAAATAAAAAATTGTATAAAATAGACTTAAAGCAAAAGTATACAGTATAACATGGATTGGTTAAGCCAAAATTACTTAATATGGCAGGAATTATATAAGAAGATATCCTACACAGAGATATATACAGAATAAAAGTGCATACGTAGTAAGTTGACCAGAAGGACAAACCGAAGAAAAAAATTGGAACATGAGCAGGCAAAAAAAAGAAAGCCCAAAGCGGAAGAATGAGACAAATATGGATTCTAAAGCTAGGAGAAAAACGTACTCTGCGCATTCCTAAATGGACTCTCTTGAATATAAAAAAAATCTGATGTGTTACACTCAGATGACTTTCTATACTCTTGTACAAACTATTTTTACAAACTCTTATTCTCCATGTACTTCATATTAATCGAGATAAACATTTGCATAAACCATCTTTTGACATGCAAAGAGAATTACATTTTACACATAGCGACCAGTTCTAAAAATATTTGACAGTCGCTTAAGGCGTACTATCTTCCCCTTGTTTTGTATTTGCAAGGGCAATATAGAAATTCAGTAGCATTTAAACATAGACATACCTCTTAATAGCTGGTTGCTATGTGCAGCACCATTCTCTTTGCCACAGATTAATATTCTTTGCATATCCAAGACTAAAAAATGAATAACGAATTCCCATTTGAGAAAAAGTATGTGTTGGAAAATTTAAGGGAATAACAGCAATATCTCGAAAATGGTTCACTCAACAACAAAAATGTATATGACATAAAATGTGTACTTTAACGCGATCTACATTTTCGTGTAGTATAATTTTGTCTATCACTTATGGTTTACCAGTTATGCAAAATCGTTCACAATGAAGAGTACTTATGGAGACATTCCCAGAAAATTCGAGATATACATTTCATTTGTGATGAAAATATCTTAAAAGTATGATAAAATTGAAATTTTCGAAAAATGTTCCATGTAAAGGGTAATCTGGGGTGGGGATTTTATTTAAAACCCTCGTGTCGCATCTCTGGAAGATATTGAACCTAAATACCAAGTTTGGTGTTTATCCGACTGTTCGTTTCTGAGGTATGCTGTTCACAGTCACACACACACAGACACACACGGACATATTTCCAAAAGTGCTTTTTTGGATTCAAGGGGCCTCAAAACATGTATTTCAGGTGAAATCTCGGTATCGAGATATACTATACGTAGTAGAGAAAGTAATAATCACATTTATGGTACATGTTAAAGCAATGGTGTTTTCATTTTCATACAGGCAACTTTTACAAAGTTCATTTATGTTAGCTTTGGAGCGGTTTTCTCTTGAATGTTCCCGTTGAAGAAACGCTGCCAATAAATGGGGATATTACAACAAAGGTGGATGTTATGGCGTTTTGAATATTTTGGATCGCATTCTCTATTAATGGATATAGCCGAAATAAAATCCAAGGCCTATAAAATCCCCATCAACGTTTTCCAAACTATAAAACCTCCTCGAACAATAGTACACTGTTTTGATATTCGGTGGCGCTGGGGATTAGCGCTCCAATGTTTATCTCGCGAGGTTAAGAGAAAAAGGCCCGTTCCCCTTTCCCCGCATGGTGCGTGTCGGCTCATGCCACCTACTGCTTCACTCTCATCCCTGGGCTTAAAGAGCCCAGGCAGCAGTTTTAGCCCACTGGATTACTTCAGGGGTGAAAAAAGCTCCCTTCGATTCAGCCAGTGTCAGCATAAACATAAAATTTACAGATTCAAAGTAATATATCAATATTAAAAAACATTTATCTTGCAATTGCGTTTTTTATATACGAGAATTCTTCTCATTTTAGACCTGTTAGTTCCACTACTTGTGTGCCGTAACTGTTTTTAAAACAGAAAAGAATTCGATGCTCAGGTGTTTAAAAAGTTCAGAATTTCCCTTCAGATAAAATGTTTTCATATATGGGAGCGCTATCCTTCACCCATCAGAAAAAATCGAAGCAAAAATACCTAAATCTCAGAAAGTTCATGAATTAGAAGGTGAGAATTCCACATTACTCTTGCGCAAGGCATTTCGTACCACACTGTCCAGATCTAGAAAATCAGCTTGTTTCCCTGTCAATCCTTCGTTAACTTTCGTGAATCTGTTGGCTTTTGGGAGACCTTCTACGAAGTATAATGCTTGCTATAATTGCTGAGGGCATGATTTTAAATCCGGCAAATAGCGATTCCCTTTGGAAGGGAAGTGAAGAGATTGGTCCCACGTAAAGCATGTTCGCACGTAAAACAGAAATAGTGCTTCTGAGCAAAATGTTTCATAACTTCATAGTGCCTACTTCGCGTGTGCCACCTCGCATACGTTGGCCTAATTACTCTTCACTACAGCTCTACGGTAGAATATAAATGAGACTTCTGACACTTCTTGGATGGGTATGTTTCCATGGCAACATCCCCTCCGTTGTTGCTCTAGTCAGTAAAGTACTGCTATACGCTTTTCCCTTCACCTACAAGCTGAACTTTGAGGGGTAACACGTTGCATTATTGGCGTGGCTTACTACTGCTCATGAAACGGCAACTCTAGGCCGAGCCCAAGAACTGTAATTACAGATAATTTATTAATTAACTTTTATTGATGTTAAATCGTACTATGTAAATATCTTTTTCTCATACTGCTTGTATATTTTAAGAAGGGTGATTTAACGTTATGTATCTATCTAGGTTACTAATTATTAGTAGAGTTATAAATGGTTTAATGTAAATAATTTAAGCGCTATGTTAAAATACTGTCCACGATGGAATGTTTTAGCTACAGGAATAGTGCTTTCACAGGCAGAAAACCTAGTTTTATTACCTCTCTTCGGTCGCTGTGCCATTATTCCTACAGCGAGGGTGTAGAGCCTTTGTCCCATTATTTGATAATTCGCCGTGACCAAGTGAGCGAGATAGATAGCTTAACGGTAAATGCAGGAAAAGCTGCGATTTATATTAAGCTTGGACCAATGAGATCCCTGGAAGTTTATTCGAAATAGTTAGACGCGTCGAGTCGCGCTAAAAATGGACCAATAGGAAAGGAAGCAGCCTCAGAAGCCTGCGACTATAAATGGATCTGTTTGCGGAAAATTCGGGACAGTTTATGTCATGTGTGGTCAGGGAGAGATGCTGCAGGATGTGTGAGATATCGCGCCAAAAAGGGAATCAAGTCAGTTTTGTCATGTCAGTTTAGCATTGCATTTTATTCGACAGTTTTCGTAATGTGTGGTCAGGGAGAGATGCTGCAGGATGTGTGAGATATCGCGCCAAAACAGGGAATCAAGATAGTTTTAGAAACACACCTAAGATCCGCTACTCGTAAAGAGATAATAAGCATATTTAAACTTCGTGTCATATCCGCGCCATAGTTTAACAGCGGTGGACAGTATTTTACAGCGGCAATACCAGTTTTGTATACTACGAGTGTTAATTAAATAAAAAGAAACGGTAGTGTCATGTTTTCATAAACAAAGCACGTCTATGTCTTCCTATATCACCACCCGAGATCTACGTTTTCCTTTACCGAGGATAAGTCCATGCTCCCATATAGTTTAAGAAAAATTACTGCAGCTAGCCGAGGATAAATTGAAGAGAACCAACCCACTGAGAACTTCTGGAAGCAACGGGAGAAGCATCAAGGTAAGCCTAACAGCACGGATGAGGAGGTGATCGCCGCAAAGTTAGGATTCGGTAAGGTGTTTGATATATGGCATGCTGCTAAACATCTGATGCATGTTCTAATGCAACGTAGCAACTCAGCTCTCACACTTCTCTGCTTAATTAAATGTCAGGAGTCTCAGGTTGTTTAAATGACACTGTAGTGGAGAAAGCAAGGCTTAGAAAGTGAACTGCTCAAGAAACAGCGATGGGTCACAGTGACCATAAATTGGAGCTACAGGACAATGAGGACTACTTAAAGGAGAGAGGTTTACTTCGAGAAAAAAATTAAGGAAATATTTTCTTTATAAAGGACTGTTTTTGCAGTGGTGAAATCTTTCTTTTGTATCCCTGAAATTTGCCTGAAATAAATAACAATTTTAGTATTTATCTATCTTGTCGCTTCTGAGTTTCGCTATTTTAACACACACACACACACACACACACACACACACACACACACACACACACACACATAAATGCAATGACATACTTCATAAATACCGTATCTCAGGCTTCCAGAATCTATCTTTAACACTTGGGCTGGTTTTGAGTTTCTGACAAGATCGTCTCCTCTCCCCACTCCCGGCCGCCTGCCTGCCTGCCTTAAGTTTTGTGGTGATTGGCGCTAGACAATATTCGCTCCGAATTTTTTTGCGAACAGGCACTAAATGAAGGTATACGATCAATACACTCTGATTCTATTTTTAATCGGTTAACTCAAGAGGAGAATTTTTATGAACCATTTAAATAAATCCACCACTTCTCACGTAGCAGCAGAGGAGTCCATGTATAAAAGAAACTGTATGAAAAAATGGTGATGTTTCTGTGTATATCCATCGCGATGCCCGTACTAACATTCTGTGATTTTTGTTTTCGTTTGTAGGGTAGCTTGAAGGATAAGGTACCCTCACGCTTTGGAATAACTTAGGGGTATAAGAAATTAAGGGATCGCGTCACTGAAAATGATACTGGCTTATTTTTTAAAACCATTTGGCCGAAAATTTAATTTAAGTTTTGTTTTACATCAACACTGAATGGTTTTACATTTCAAAATCATTGATTTACAAGTTTTTTGTTTCAAAATGATTTTAAATGTCAAAGGTCAAATGCTCCTATTAAATATCCATTGACAGCTTATTCTTATGGTAGCTTTAGTTCAAAGAAAATATATTTTAAAATTATAAACGAAACAAAAAACAACTAATGACAACTTTGTTTGTCATTTCGGAATGTTGGTTACAAATTTTACAAGACTTAGATGAAAATTCCTCATGTGAAAGATTTTTAAGAAACAAAAGTGCGGAAACAATGCTCCAAAAATATAAATTTTAAAATGAAAGTAGTTTCGCTCCAGATTGTTACATTATTATATATAAAGCTAAACACTCATATTATTAAATTGGAGAACAAATTTGGAAATTGCAGTCTTTGAGTATTTGTTTTGTACGGACAATCCTAAGTCAACTTTGCTAAGATATAAATACACAGTTTTAAGAAGCGAAGTTGGAGTACAGGCGAGGCCGGATGTTGCATGTCCAGCTGCCGAGATGCAAAACCCCCTGAAAGCGGTTAAGACATGTTATAGACCTGAATTCTTTATATTATATTTATTGGTCGAGCGATATACCTTTTCTTTAGGTAAACTCTTACGAATATTAACTTAATGTTAATCGAGATAAGGATCTGCAGAAATAGATTCTTTTTTTAGTTCCATTTATACCGTACCTTTAACTACATTGGTTTTATCGGCGGCCTTTCCGTTGTAACTTATTGCCTATTGGCAGTGATATTAATTCGTGCAATTCTTATCGTTGGGTTTCTGGCACTTTGGTTTTTAATCATTAGATCATAAATATATTCACTGTCTCATTCACCCTTCAGAATCTGGGGAGGATAAGGAATAGTGTTGGGCAGAGAAAAATTCCCACTCCCCAGACCGGACTCGAACCCGAGACCCCTAGTACAACAGGTAGATGCTCTACCGTTTGAGCTACGGGGCAGCCACTGGAGGGATATAAGAGACTGAAACGATAGTAAAATCTTTAAAAATCCAATTGCTATCAAATTTCAGTGTTTGCAAAATATCAAGAGAAGTAGAAGAATGGTAACTTAGCACTTCTAAAAACGCATTGTAAAACGTAAGTGAAAACTCTTTAAGAAAGCAACAAAGATGTTGAAAAAGGTTGACGTTATAATTTTGTGTTTTAACGAGGTCTAAAAACTAAATCCATGGCTTTTGACGGAACTCATCCGTTGAGATGTAACTTGTATTGAACAATAAAATAATTGAATAGGTTAACAGATTCAAAATTTTAGGATATTCATTATCATATATTAAAGAAACAGTATTTGGAATTAAGATAGAAAGTTTTTTTTCAAAAATGTATGAAACAATTAATATAACTATAAAAAAAAGTGAGAAAGGATACGATGATGAAGTTCTATAAAAATGACAGTTCCAGTTTATCTATACAGTATCGAAACCTGGACAATGAAAAATAGAGATAAAAGCAGATTACAGGCATCAGAAATGAGATTCTTAAGAACAGTATTAGGAGTCACTAGAAGAGAGAGAATGAAGAATGACGACATAAGAAAACAATTAAGGATCTTTAACCTAAATGAAGAAATAGTGAAGAACAGACAAAAGTGGCTAGAACACGTAGAGAGAATGAATGAAGAACGTTACCCAAAGAGAATATTCTACCGCAATACCTAAAGGAAAACCAAATGTCGGAAGATCCAGGAAACGATAGATAAATCAATAGATTAAACATTTGGAGCATGCAACAAGCCTTAGGAAATGTTGAATGCTTGGTGAAGAAGAAGAAGAAGAAGAAGAAGGATATTTACAATTTTTGGTGACGATTTGTCAATTTTCTGACCATTCAGCCTTCGAATTCCTTAGCGCTATTTTTGAGATGATAAAGTAAATCAATTTTCGTGTAAAGGGAATTTGGAGATCTTCATGTCCAATCCTTGGAAGCTATGGATACTTCGATTTTATACGATTCATAAATATCTAAAAATGCCTTCTTTAGGGATTTACATACTTAAAAACATGTATTTCCAGTGGAACCTCGATATCGAGTTTTTGGATACGAATACAGTTATACACCGGGGTGAGGTCAAAAGCTTTTGTAGCTAAAATACTAAATTTAGTTACCCCGTCATAAACATTGGGGGACATAGCATTAGTGGCAACTAAGAGATACCAAGAACCTGCTTCACAAAACTAAGGCGGGCGTGGGATATTTATAAATAACACATATGAATTCGCATTTAACTCTGGTTTATTATAAAGTTACCTTGGCACTGCTAATGATTGCTAAAAGGTTACAGATAAACATTGGGGGAGATGCCCCATGCACACACAGTCCACGCACGCTACATACAAACCACACACTCTCAAGATATACACTCGACTGACTCTACTCACAGAGCCACGCTATCAGACAAAGAGGCTCTTCACTCAACTTGCCTTCATCCCCCTTGACTAGGAATTGAAGGGAAGTATGCCGCGCCGGACAAGAATTCAAAGTTACAAACGAAATAATTAGTTCAACAATATTATTATACAAGCAATAATGTGTCTGACGCGACAATATACGCTACAATTTTATACTTTTCCTGCCTTTCAGAGTAAAAATATACGCATAATTGCAATTTATTCCACCTAAATGATAAACTATTCGTTCTAGAACAGTGATGTGGGTGTTGTTCCTAGTTTTCTTTCCTCTACCTACCCTGCAACACAAGAGCCTCTGAAATGACGCAAACCCCAACATGGAGACCCCTGAACAGTACTCCTGCCAGATACCGCAAGTGCTGACGTTAGAATTTTTGAGCTAAAAAAATTGCATTGATCCACCTCACTCACACTTGAAGCAAGAGGAGGAGAGGCAAGGAAAAAGTGGTAAACGGGGTTGGAGAAACCACTTGGGTACTTAAAGCCTGTACACATCGCGTTATAGCGCATTAGTGGGACTTTTCAAAAGATTAGCAAGATTAAACTCGCCTACTTGTTCTGCGTTACAAGCCGTAGCCATTTAAACGAAAAGATCCATGCTGATGAAAGCAGGTGTGAGAAAGAAGGGCTTTCCAGGGATGGCTTCGGACGTCTTTAAAAATGTTGATAATGTAATTACTAAACATGAGCGGTTAATAAACACCCTTCGATCGTCACACATTATGCAATTTAGAAGGTACACTCGTGCCATCTAGTTTCCTACATTATTTTACTTTCCTTAATGTTGGCAGAACCTTCATATAATTTATCTAAACTGACGTCTTGATGAACCAGACTCTGATATGCAAGAAGTAAATTCCCACATGTAAACATTAACATAAGTACAAAGGCCAGTTTTACAGATTTTAAAACGGAGTCGCTGGAAGGCACTGCTTGATAAAATACATGTTATTTTATAAACTGAACATAGCAGCAAACTATTAGGTGAAAATAATTTTAGACTGACACAGAGATGATGCTGGCAGCATTAAATACCAAATATATTTCTCAGGTACATGTGTTTTAATGCTTGTTCTTTAAAATGCATAGTAAGTGTGTGTGTGTGTGTGTGCGTGTGTGTGTGTGTGTGGGTACAGCATAACTCAAAAACGAAATGTTGGATAAACACCAAACTTGGTTATATTTATTATTATTATTATTATTATTATTATTATTATTATATAATTAATTGGAAAGAATTACACTTTTAACAGATGTTAGCCGGGCCTTGGTAGTTTCTTTACTTTCTTTAATACGTATAGTAAGTAGGGGAAGTATTGTATTCTACCCAAAAATTCTATACCGAGATTTCACCCACAATATATGTTTTGAGACCCCCTGAATTTTTGGAAAGTTTCCGTGTGTTTGTCTGTGTGTCTATGTGTGTGTGTCTGTGAATAACATAACTCAGAAACGAACAGTCGGATAAACACCAAACTTGGTATTTAGGTTCATTATCTACCAGATATGCGACACGAAGGTTTTCAAAAAAATCCCCCACCCCAGATTACCCTTTACATGGAACATTTTTCGAAAATTTTAATTTTCTCAAAAATGGCTCTAACGATTTTGATTAAAATACCATATGTTTAAGATATTTTTATGACAAATAAAATGCATATTTTGAATTTTTTGGGAATGTCC
This sequence comes from Deroplatys truncata, assembly GCA_030765065.1. Lineage (NCBI taxonomy): Eukaryota > Metazoa > Arthropoda > Insecta > Mantodea > Mantidae > Deroplatys > Deroplatys truncata. The sequence continues at coordinate 167,554,621 of CM060980.1, forward strand.
CTAAAAGTATTCTTAATTGTGAACGACTTTTGCATAACTGGTAAACCATAAGAGATAGACAAGCTTTTACTACACAGAAAATGTAGATCGGTAAAAATACACAAATTATGTCATATACACTTTTCTTGTTGAGTGAACCATTTTCGAGATATTGCTTGTTATTCCCTTAAATTTTCCAATGCTTATACATTTTCTCAAATTCGTTATTCATTTTTTTTGTCCTGGTAATGCAAAGAGAATGGAATGCTCCACATTGCAACCAGCTCTTAAAATATTTGACTATCGCTTAAAACCAACCATATTCCTTTTGCACCTACAAGAAAATTAGCAATAAAATTAACATCTCGATATCTCGATTAACATGAAACATATGGCGAATAAGCATTTGTAAAAATAGTTTGTACAAGAGTAGAGAAAGTCATGTGAGTGTAACACATCAGGTTTTTTTTAATAGAGTAAACTGAAAAATTCAATGCGATTTGTACACGGTTCTCCCGCTCTGCGTGCGGTTACTCTTAACGATTGAGCTATGGTTAGAGCGGTTTTTTTATTAAAAAGAAACCAAACTTCAAAAATCCCCCACCTTAAACTACCCCTTCCATGGAGCATTTTTAATTTAAAAAATTTTGATTTTGATTATAATTCAATACGTTAAACATATTTACACGACAAATGAAATATATATCTCAAATTTTCTGATGTAGCCTATGAGGAATTTTGTATAACCTGGTGTAACTGGTAAAGGTTAAGGGATAGACGAATACAATACTACACAAAAGCACACAGTTTAGTGAAATAACCTTTTTGTGACATCAGCCTTTTCCAAGATATCCGTTATTAATCGTTCCAAATTGTTCAATACTTGGTCATTCTTTTGAAGTACTGTCTATTTTCGTGACGTCATGGAAAGGTAAGGCCAGCATACACCGTCCAGTTCTAAAACATTGGACTATCGCTATTCCCTTTGTATCTATAACAAAATGCGTAATGCAGCTATTTCCTGAAAGGTTTATCTCGATTAAAATGAAGTAGATAGGAAATTAAACCTTCGTGAGTAATTTGTATACTCATTAATAAGCGATTGAGGGTAGGGAAGGTCATGTGAATGTAACACATCAGATTGTTTTGTTGTTATACTGTTACAAAACAAACAAGTGAATGTTTCTACAGAAAAGGGATAAAATCGAATGTTGTGCAGTGATTAAATACCTATTAAAGTTTTGACGCCAACCGAAATAATAAAGGATTTGTATTCATCATTATTTTCTGCAGTGAAGAAATGTATTTAAACACTGCCGATCTCCCGTTTGTTACGTGCCCTCTTCTGCATTGAAGCATATGCCTAAAACAGTATAGAGATAGAAAGCTTAAAGGAAGCCAGAAGAGTAAAAGTGTGTGGACTTGTCAAGTCTCTGTCAAATAACTGCCCCAAAATTTACTTATTAAACTAGACACCTGGTCGTATCATTAATGCTGACACTAAACTTGCCCCTTATCTGTCGATTGACGAAACTGCGCAGCGGCTTTCAGAACTTTGTCTTGAATAAACATTCTTCCTCACCAATATAATATTTGTCTTTATTTCAAGATGAAATGGTCGGTGAAAGAAAATCATATAGCTGTAATAGCGTTACAAAAGTGTGAAGAAGGATCCAAATGCGATTTTCAATTTATTAAAACCGCTAATAAATTCACTCAGATTTGTTCATCGGGACATTAAAAGATTTGACTAACTTTTTAGTGCCTTCCTAACTCGGTTCGACCCCTGGATGTGATAAAGAAAGTTTGGAAGAGTGTCAGAGGAAATCCTTTTAGGAAACAAAAGAAATAACGGCACAACAGCTCCAAATGTCAAGAACGAGCTTCTATAGGCTATTAAATGGAGACCTAGGATTTTGGGATTACCGCCGATGTACTGGACATATGCCCATCACACGTCTTTAGTAGATTAGACTGGAGAGATCACGTTACTTCCATAGACGACACGCCAAAAATCAACATAGGAGAATTCTTTTTTAAAATGAAAAAAATGTCGCAATAGAGCAGAAATTCAACAGGTAGAATGGTAGAATGTATGCTCGGGGTCGTGAGGAAACCGCCAGGTTGCTCCTCTGTTCTTCGTGGCCATCATCCAGCATCAGTGATGGTTTGGTTGAAAGTCCAGCACAAATGGGCTACCAGTGTTTATTTCTGCGAAAAGAGGGTCAGGACCATTCCCAGGCGGCGTCGTGGCCGACTGGTTAGACCGCTCGCCTCTCACCGAGGCGGCCCGTGTTCAATACCAGGGACCCGCATGTGGGATTTGTGGTGGACAAAGCGGCGTCTGGGCGAGTTTTCTCCGGGTTCTCCGCTTTCCCCCGCCATTCATTCCATCAACTGCTCCATCATCGCCTTTCCTTCCATCCATTTCACCATCATTTCGTTTCATCTACTTCCTTCCTCCCATACCAGGCATCGGGCTGATCACCCATCCTGGATATTCTGTCTGATCCATGAGTGTCTGCTCCTCCAGGGCCTCTGACCCCAAGCACCCACCTGTAAGACCTTCATAAGAGGAGGTTAAACACATAAAGAAGAATGACCATTGCCATTGTGTCGGTGATCGCTGAAATCTTCTAATAGGACAGCACTCCGGTCCATAAAGCTCGGAAGACTCAGCAGTGCCTCAGGCATATTCCAGATTTCATCAGCCATATGGACTGGTCATCGTTCAGCCCAGACCTGAATCCTCTGGATTATAAACTGTGGGACATTTTGGATACCAAGACTAGCTCTTCAAGTCAGAACTATCTTGAAAGTTAAACAAATCCCTGAGGCGGTCATACGTGCTGCTATAGACGATTGGCCAAGGCATTTAAAAGCTTGCGTGAAGGCTAAAGCTGGAAATTTTGAGTGAAATTATAGTGCAAAGATTTTGTCATAATCTAGTCTATTAAATGGTATATAAAAACTTTTTAAAATGTTTACATTTTACCCGGAAATTATTCCTTAAAGCTGTGAGAGAACCTATCATATGACTAGGTATACCTTCATACAGTTAACTTTGTAGAATTTACAGTGAAAGATGAAGATAGTATTTTGTTGTATTATTATTCTTTGCACCACGCTTTGCGAGACAAACTTGAAGAAGTGTATATTCCAACTACTGGGGAGCCGAACTTGTAGTAGTTGCAACAGCACGTAGAGAAAACAGTTTCCGGTAGCCTTCGCCCCAAATATACTTTCAGGTGGCTTTTGCCCCAAGTTTAAAAAATAATAACTTTGTAATTAAACTGTTTCTTTAAATATTTAATACTTATTTTTGCCTCGGCTGCGTCAGTATTTATTTTGGGGACACGGATATCTTGGCAGGGTTGTGATGTGACAAGAATGTAGGCTTACACAGATCATAATTTTACTTCACTCCTTTTATTATTACTGGATAGGATTTAAATAAAACTTCACTGATATAGAAAGCTGTGATGATTCTTTTTTAATTAATTACACCTTTTAACACGTAAACTTATTTTTCCTCTCACACGAATACATATTATGTTTCTTGGGGACACATTTTGCGTCTGGTTAGTAACGCTGTCTGCAGGCAACTAACTCTAAATTTGTAAAATTTTCTCATTTTCAGTTTCTGATTGCCTAATCCTACTCCAATAGAATACCTTTATTTAACTAAAGCTTTTTCTTGTTGTTGATTGGCTATTTTAAAAACTGTCACTAAAATTACATCTATTGTCGCTCCAAGAATCACAAGTAGTACTGTTAAACTTTCTTACTCATTATTGACTAAAGGTTACCTCATTGTTAGCAACTTTTAGCTTATTTTTCTAACAGCTCCTACATTAGTAAATTACGTAGTATGTTCACATAACATTATTACACATTTATACAATAATACAAACATATGCAATGACTGTTACATACATTTTGCAAGTTTATCACATACACATAATGCTTAAAGGCGGGCTGTTATTGAATTAACATATTATATACTTAGACTGAAACTATTTTAGTGTTAAAACACTGCCTCAAATACCATATCTGTTACTACAACTACGATGTGCAATCCCCTTACTCTTCAATTTTAAGCTTCAGTTTATTTTGTGGAAGCTTCGAAAAATGTTCTCCACATTCGCATGCCTCACAAGTTAGCAGAACTGGGTAAACGTAAGGTTATGTTACGGATGGAGGGAAGTGTCCCCACAACCGGGGCAGACAACCGCAAATAGGCCATTTGGCTTCTACGTGACACTTGGAAGGGAGAGATGAGGGAGGTGATCGGTGTAAGCATGGACAGGGTCGCTAACATTTCCAGACGAAACGCATCCGAAGACGCCCAGGCCCAGCCACAATCCCTCGAACCCTCGGCAGTCCCCACTGGTATGCTCCACTCGAAGGCGACGCCATGGAAGAGACTTCTACAGAGCGCTCACCCACCGCCCAGCCACGACTCGCCAAACAATGTCGTCTCGTGCTACAGTACTGAAACAAATGACAAACAAGATGTTGAGTACAGATGTAAGGGACAGGAAATTTGTTGTAGAAGGTGAACCACCCCAGCATTCGCCTGTCGACTCAGGGAACCTTGAGAAACTTAGGGTCAGCGTAGGCGATCACCGGGGATCGAAACTGGAACTTTCTGAATGCGAGTCGCATATGTTACCGTGGCACCATCTTACTCAGTGACCACTGGATACGATTCTCACCCTTATCGCAAAAATAAACAATATAAAAGTATGCAAAACCCGAAACACTTTAAATGCAAAGCCACAGCTCATAAAAGCGTAATACCTACAGAATGGCCAAAGAGATTAACGAGTAAACTGCCCCATTATATAGGCCACTCAGAACACAATGCATTAAATTAAATATAATGGAGCCCCGTTCATTATGTATGCAATAAAACCACTTGTGGAAAACTAACATACTTGAAACATAGGGTTACTCAAAAAATCTGATGTGATACATTCACATGACTCCCTCTACCCTCTATTATTGTGTATACAAAATATTCTTACTAAACCTTATTTTTATATCTACTACGCTTTAATCCAAATAAACCTTGAGAAATAGCTACAGTACAAATTTCGTTATAGATACAAAGAGAAAGCGATAGTCAAATGTTTAAGAACTGGACGCTATATGCTAGCCTTAAAATTCCATACCGTTTCCATGCAATCGCGAGAAACCACTAATGTTTGAAAGGACTTTAAAGATTGACCAAGAAGTGAATAATTCGAACCATTAATAACGAATGTCTCAGAAACGGCTTATGCCACAAAAACGTATTTGAAATAAATTGCATGTGTTAAGGTAATCTATATTTTTGTGTAGTACGTTTTCATCTATCGCTTTACGTTTACCAGTTATACAGGAGTATATAAAATTTCTTTCGAATAAAGAGTACTTGAAAGGCTATTCCCAGAAAGTTCAAGGTATGCATTTTATTTGCCAAGTAAATGTTTTTAACGTATGATATTTTAATCAAAATTGTTAACAGCAAATTTTTAAAAAGTAAAAAATATCTTGAAAATCTTGGTGTCGCATCCTTCGAAGATACTGAACTTAAAGACCTAGTTTGGTACTTATATGTTCACAGACACATTTTTCTAAAAATGCTTGTTTTTTATTCTGGGGACCTCAAAACTTATTTAAGGTGAAATCTCGATATCGAATTTTTCTGTGGAATGCAATACCGCCTCTACCTCCTTGTAGATTATCTTGTTGTAGATAAAGTAAAAATGGAGCGGACACGTAGAATAACACGATGAGATAGTATGACAAAGTACATTTCATTTCTTACCAAAGACGAAATAGTTCTAAACTCGTCAAGAGAAGGAACTACTCCATCACACTGGCACAAAGGCCAAGGTCCAGGTAACAGATACCAAAGAAATAGTACTAGTGATGGGATCGCCGCTGCTCACAAACAACATATGAATTCACCGTCAGAAAAATTGGAAATATAAATGTCAAAATTTAAGCGTTACATAAATATTCCGTACACGTTTTTGATGAACGTTTAGGGTCTCCACTAACCGCTACAAGTGTAGAAAAGGGAGAAGACAAAAATAGGGAGAAAAAGAGCAAGCAGAGCTGCGGGTTCTGCCAGTCTTCTTCTTCTTCTTCTTCTTCTTCTTCTTCTTCTTCTTCTTCTTCAGGCATTGGACCTCACTATCTGTTGCGACTCTATGGTCCGACCATCTTGTTTTGGGTCTTCCAACTCCTCTTTCCCCTCTTCGCTTGTACTTTAAAATCTTCTTTGATATTCTTTCATTGCCCATTCTATTAACGTGGTCTTCCCATGTCTGTCTATAATCAACTATTTTATCATTTAATTCATATATTTCCAGACGATTACAAATGTCTTCATTGTTTAATCTATATGTTTTGTGACTCCTAGGCTCATTTAAAAAATTCTACTAGTAAAGCAATAAACTGTTCAAAGCGGCATTGACCATCAATACCATGCGTTCGATTTATAGCCGGCCCACAGATTACGTATATGCGTAGCTCGCTATCACTGAAGTGACCTCGGTAAGTTTCACTAACGCATGAGTGGTGAATGACCCGTTCAAGGTTACATAATATTTTGTCAGTCGCTGCCTTTGTTCGAGCTGTAAAGTCTAGTTTGTTCATTGCGCATCTCAAAAGGGAAAGATATTCAAGACATGTATGTTGTGTGGGAATTACATTAGAATATTCTTATTATTACTCTGAAAAGCCTACCGAAAATTCACGTTTGAACCAAGAATTTTTAGGTACGGTGCATAGTAGAATCCGAATTATGTAGACAGTTGTAGACATTTTCAAGTGAAATTTCCCTAGTTCCAGCTATACCAGTAAGAGAAACTGTTAGATGTCTGGTTAATAAGTTTGGACAATGTGATTGCTAAACCTAAGAATCAACAAAGAAAATATGTTCTAACAGAGGAAAATAATTTATGAAATTGGTGCATCATTCGAAAGAAGTGTCATAGACGTGTTGCAGAGTAAGTGGGTGTTTCATCGAGCTGCTAGAATTTCAAAATTGAAACCCAACAGAGCGACTATAGTTGTACTACAACCTCGTGACAAAGAGAAATGCCAGGAATATCTGTCTCCTTCATCACAACTTACATTAAGGGTAAACGCGAGTAACTTTTACTCTCGAGTAAAACGTGGTTTACTCGCGAGTAAGCCCTTCGAGCATTTCACAAACAACTTACTCTGGAATAAATTGCGTATGCAAGAATAAATCAGAAAGTAACGTTACTCGGCAAAATATTGTGGAATAAAGTACACAGTAACTGCGATGTTACAGTTCTGCGAACAGTTCTAACGATGAAGATGAGGATTTTTACCAATGAGACTGAGTATTTTGGTGAATACTGGATCATCACTATGATCTGACCTTGCAGGTCCACCACCTACAAATTAGAAGACAGAATAGAACAAACGCTTACACTACATATTCATATTGCATATTAAAAGAAAACAAATTTATCACCTGTCTTATTGCAGCTATTCTTTTATTAGCTAACTCCTCCTTTGCAGATTTTTTTAGCAGTTCCCACTCTGCCTTTATATTAGCTGCAGTTCTGTGTCCCATAGTGGTGCCAGCATTATATTTTTCTGCAGCCTTCTCCCATGTATCCTTCTTCTGGCGCATAGTTGAACCATCTGTTCTCTGTTTTCTTATAAATTTTTCTACCACAGAAAGTAGTTGGAGTTTTCAGAAGAATGTCAATTTGGAATTCTCTTTCGCTTTCCTTCGTCTGACATGGTTCTGTAAATTTAACACAAAAAGTAAAAGTTAACACGATAATTTCATTATAACGAAAGTTTAAGTTAATTTTTTTCTCGAAAATATTAGCTATTACCGTGTATTTCTACTTAACAGTGATTTCGTTTACTTCTTTCTCCGTAGCTTTAACCTCTAAAAACTTTCCTTTACTCGCACTAAATTCCTTAAAATGGCGAAAAAAGCTGTAGTAAACATGCTCACAAACTATGGGAAACTTCGTGATCGGCACTTTTCTGGTATAATTATTGGAGTACTAACTCGAGAGTACTTTAACCTCCACACAAGCATGGTGAAACGAATACATGCCTCTCGGAAGTAACCACCACTAGGTTAGTGTTACTCTGGAGTTACTATTCTAGACTTTATTCGCGTTTGGTGAAACCAGCCCTAAGTAGTAGTCATAATTGTGCACGCTACTATCACTTATGAGTAAGTAACGCGGGAGGTTTAAAGCGGAAAACTCCAAAGAGTAATAAACAGGTATGCCTATTACACTGCATACCCGCGACTCACGGCCCGGCAATATAACGAACGCACTGTATTATTCTGCCCTAGTTCTTCAAACAAAGTTTTATACAACACTGCTCGAAAATAATCATGCCTTATATATTCAAAGCATTAAAAATTTCAGATAAAACTGGCGTTTAATATTTGTAAATGCATTATACATTATTTTTTAGATCCATAATTGAATCTATAAATTGCGCATCACGAATAACGAAGTACCATTACATAATTTTACGTGAATTTCCAGCGTTATTGTTCGTGAAGTAATTAGGATAATTTTATAACAGAAGGTTACTCCTATTTGAACTTGAAACATGAACAGTCTATAAATACCGTCCATTAACTCCGTCTCTGTAAACATCGACGGGAAACAAAAACATTCTGCAGTTTGCAGTGGGCATGACGTGCCCAGTTGCTGAAAGAAGTAACTGCATATGTCAGAAATCGCCTCCCCGATGCTGCTGTCATTTGGAAATGAAAACGAGCGATTCCTCTCGTACTTCTAATGCCATCAAATTTTTATTACTTTTTTACTTTCTCTACCACGTACATAGTAGGCAGAGCAGTTGTAAAAATTCCAAAGTGGGACTTCAAATTTGTTTGGAATACCTCTACTGTTGATGAATATTGGGTTTATTGTAATAATCCTAAAAAGAAAAGTAAATTGGCTCAATTGAGTCTTTCAAACAGAACCTAAGCCTATAAAAGTCCTACGAATTTGCAGTGCTGGTAAGAAGATGGTTGCTAACTTGTTTTTCTGAACCGGGACATATTACTACTATAGCATTAGAAAATGATGCAGTAATTTGTATCACAAATTATTTAAATGTAAAGAATGATTACAGTATGAATATGCATTTTTATGTGACATTGATTTGAGATGTTTGTTGATTGTAATTATTGTTGAGAAGTGGGTTTATACTGCCTTACTGAAACTGACAATAATAGCGTGCAATAATGCAGCGAGGGGGTGAGCTGTTTATCATTATTAGAGACGAGGAAGTTACGTAATGTTGGCGCGTTTTTCTGTAGAATTTGCTGGAACATTCTCCCTAGAGCATATGTATTCATAATTTTCATTGGATATAAAAATAGACGCTAATGTTGGCGCGTTTTATTAGCCAATAGCAGCTCAGTTATAATCTTTAGGCATATCGGGGTGTAGGAGTATAAAAAGTGCTAGGTTAGAGATAGACCCCGTCAGTTCGTCGAAAATATTTGTATGCTACACGTCACCTTCAGTCCGTCCGAAATATTTGTAAAGTATACGTCAGCTATCGATTCGCAAGTTACGCGTAGCAGAGTTAGGAAAATTCTCAAGTGTTGTAAAGTTAATTATACAAAAGGTTGAAGTACGTGAATTAAAAGTGACCAGTAAGAAGTTATTACAACAGTTTCAGTTTGGCGAGTGTCAAGATCAATGTGTAAATTGTGATAGTGAATGTGTTCGACAATAAAAAGTGTAAAACAAATTCTTTCATCGGTGTTATCTTTGGATAATAGACTCCTCTCCGTTTACACAACCTGTATAAAGAGATGTGCTCGACCAAAAAGATCATAGCTAGCCGGAGGACAGTGAAACAAAATTAAATAAAATAACAGTAGCATTCTTTCAAACAAAAAAACTAATACTGCCGCAAATTGCTAACACCAGATGGAGCTACAAACCTAACAAAGAATCACGTCACAAAATGGCTTCAACACGCGGAGCAAACACACATACACAAATAACATTATAAATTTACCATCGCAAATTGGCTTCCACAACGTGGGGCTACAAAAATGTTAAATATAAATAACATTAAACCGCCGCAAATTGGCTCCCAAACGTGGGGCTCAACAAATTAAATAATATTACAAGAATACCACCGCAAAAATAAACGTGAGAAATGTCCAAAAGAAAAAATTGTTACATCATGACAAGGCATCGTTGTATACAGCAAATCTAACAACCGTGTACCTGGATACCCTAAAGATCAACACCAGACAACCCTGACCTAGAACCGCATAGTTTCTTTTTGTTTTCAAAAATTAAAGATAAAATGCCTGGATTCACTTTTTCAACATCAGATGAAGCAATGGTACGTTATAAAACCCTGGTTTCTCAAATGCCTCAGGAAGGGTAACAGCATTATTTTAAGGACTGGTTTCATCGAATGCAAAAATCTATTGAGATTAAAAGAGAAGTTTTTGAAAAACAATAAAATAATTTAAACTTCTTAAAACCGAACTTTGATTTTCTAAAAGCTTTCATTGTCTGTCTAAATAATACTGATTGTGTAACTTCATTTTACTTACAATTATAAATGCAATAATTATAAAATTAAACTTATTGAATCTGAAACCTTCCTCCAACCAATAATTCAATGTCATGTTTTCCATCTACCATTATGACGTACAACTAATTAAGCGCCATACACTCAAATAAATGAAGAAAACTGAAGTTTGTTGCAGCCTCCCGTATGGGAGCCAAACTTAAAGGGGTTCAATTGTTGGTTCGGTTACACCACACACGTAATGGATGCCAAATTGCAGGATATTGTTTCTTGGATTGTTCGCCCACATTTACTTTTTCGGTGGGCTTCACCCCACGTTTACTTTTCCGTTGGCCTTCGCCCCACGTTTAATAATCAACTTTTTATTTTTTATGTTTATTTAAGTATTATATATGCAAGCCTCGGCTTCTTCATTAGTAATTTGTAGAGCACGTATCTCTTAGCAGGACTGGTACGGCTAAAGAACAGGGCTTACACAAATTATAATTGTATTGTACTATTATTAATCCTCCACACCATTAAATAACACTTCACTGATATATCCTACTATAGAGCTGTGAAATTATTGTTAATTGCACTTTTAACACGTAAACTTTACATTATTCTCACCGCAATCAATTTTTATGTCTCACACTGAACCCGTACCAAAAACCGAACTGCTTGGTTACGCTTCCTTCTAGCGTCTACCGCTTGAATTTGCACATTTCCTCTATTTAAAGTCTCTGATTGGCTAAGCGTACTCGAAGAGAATAATTTTATTTAACTTAAACGTTTTCTAGTCTATGATTGGCTGTTTATAAACTGTTTTAAATATTACATTATTATTGTTTCAAGTATCATTAGTAGCCTTTTTAAACTTTATAACGTATTATTGTCTCAAGTTTACCTCATTGTTAGTCACTTTCGGCTTCTACTTTGTAATTCTGTTTGGTACGGAAAGTAGCTTTCTTCTATTCTCACAGCTCCTACATTGTTAAACTACGTAATACACTCACATAGCATTATTATACATGTACATAACAAAATAAGCATAATGAAATAATTGTAATATAACTTTATATATTATATTATACACCTATGGCTTTAACGCGGGCTGTTACCAGATTTTATATTACATAATTAGACTGATATAATTTAAGTGATAAAAGTACTGCCTCAAAACCTGTTATATTTTTACTAATATATTTAAAATGAAATGTAAAAAAAGTTGAGTAATTCCACGGAGATCTGAATTTTCAGCCTCAGGAACAGTAAGCTAACTCTATCACTGAGCTAAGAGTGCTGCAGTAAGCATGGTATTGTAAGGAGCTTTATTCATACTCCTCTTGACAACCATAAATCTATAAAGTGTGGTTTGGTTACAGATGTAGTGTTGAAACGCTCTGAAGTATCCGTCTGTTTCACTTTTTAGTTATAGTTGTGTTCCCCAATATAACTATGAAAGGGGATATACCACATACACACTATATACGTATATATATACATTAAACAGGAATTGTACATAATAATATAATTCACCGAGAAATATGTTAGAATATTTAACAACCAAGAATTATACAAAAGCAGATAAGTAAGGGACGGGCGAGCTAGTTAATTCCAGGTAAAAGATAAATCTTGGTAGAGCCCACCTTTCAGCAAGCTAATAAGCAAAGAACTGGTAGCAATAATGAGAAAGAGACAAACATAGAAAACAAAGAGGCACAGATATTGAATCTACTTCCTGCGCGTCACTGGGACGCGTATGCGAAATCTTTTGGAGCAGAATATTCTCATACATAATAAGGTAACGCGGTCTGAGGATCAGTTAGAAATGTGGTTACATTTTGAGGCGGGCGGCACTAGTCTTGGGTATAAAAAGGGAAGAAAGGCCCAGATTTTCACTCTCTTATAGAACCTCGTTGACACACAGTGATACTCTCTGGATGACAAATGCACCTGTGTGCATTAGGGTGGGAAGCGTGTGCAGTTAGATTAGGCTCATAATTTATTATCACGGTGGAAATAGTTACAATGGGAAAAGTTAGCTCCCCATAAGTATTTATTTGATAATAAACCACATTTTTAAGGAAAATGCAGTATATTTTATTTTGCATCACCTATGAAAAGCCTGAGACATATAAAATTAGTTAGATAGGTAATTGATTAGGAATGGAGGAGTCAGCAGCCTCTGGGCAACAACACTCAGAGGCAACTGCAGTAAAGGGCATCAACCAGAGGAACAACATTTTCCGGCTACAACTACTACAAGAATATACATAGTCTTATGAACCTGGATCTCCCTAATGCTAATGGAAGTCCCCGATTCAAGCACCGGCTCTCAGATGCCGACCAGTTTTAAATTGACCGAGTGTACACAATAAATGTCGAATAACATCCTTGTAGCGTTAGTCATTTTTGAGATATTATAACCAAAGGTGCGGTTTCATCCAGAATTTTAAAGAGAAAGTGTGTCATTAGAGTTATCCCTGGAGAGAGAGTATACACTACACATTATTTTCTAAAATTCAGAGGAGGAGCAGCTGGAGGGGAAGTTTTGACAGATGCATTTGGACGTGGCACCCAACACAGATCGGAATGGAATCAGGAAAAGTGAGGGAATGTTCGAGGGGCGGAGACCGTCTCAAATGTAAACATCATTTCCATTTGCTAAAAGCTCGAAATAGACTTGGACGACAGGATCTGTAAAAGGTGTTTATAGCTCCTTCCTTTGTTACTTCCTTTCTTCCCCAGATACGTTTATTTGCTTCCTGTTTTATCCTTCTTCGTGTGAATGTCATTTACAAGGAGAGATAATTTGGACTTTGAAGGGATAATCTGTCAAGATCTCAGAAACTGCTTTTTACTAATGAACCTTACTTGCGGAGGGTTGTCAAACACTGCCGCTGGTGACTTTAGCTGTCGTTTACCGACCGGGATAGCTCTATCGGCAACGTCTGTGGCTCACATTCGGGAGGCCCCGACTTCGATGCCCACGACAGCTCACTCTGACACATGGGTTTCTCTTGGTTTCCCCGGGGTCAACAGGCGAATGATAAAATGGTTTCTTCTTTACCACGGTTATGTGATTCAAGGACTTGTGATGTATGACGGTATCAAAAAATTTAATTTTCTCAAAAATGTCATTAAAATATCAGATGTTTAAGATATTTTCATGACAAATGAAATGTATATCTCGTTTTCTGGGAATGTCTCCAAAAGTATTCTTCATTGTGAATGACTTTTGCATAACTAGTAAACTATAAGAGATAGACAAAATTTTACTGCACAAAAAATGTAGATCGCGTTAAAATACACAATTTATGTCATATACATTTGTTGTTGTTGTTGAGTGAACCATTTTCGAGATATTGCTCGTTATTCCCTTAAAGTTTCCAATACTTACACTTTTTCTAAAATAGGAATTCGTTATTCACTTTTTTTTTGTCCTGTAATGCAAAGAGAATGGAATACTCCACATAGCAACCAGCTCTTAAAATATTTGACTATCGCTTAAAGCCTACCAATTCCCCTTGCATCTACAAAGAAAATTAGCAACAAGATTAACATCTCGATATCTCGATTAACATGAAGTAGATGGAGAATAAGCGTTTGTAAAAATAGTTTGTACAAGAGTACAGAAAGTCATGTGGGTGTAAAACATTAGATTTTTCTTTTTATACGGCTTACCAGTAAGTAGAGGAAGTAGGCATTCTACCCAAAAACTAGATTAAGGCTTTAGCAAAGATATATGTTATGAGGTCTGTGATTCTAAAAAACAACCTGTGTGCGTTTGAACAGCATAACTCAAAAGTGTACGTCGGATCAGTACCAAAGTTGGTATTTAATTTCAAAATCCTTCATGGATGCAACACGAATATTTTCAAGAAAATCCCCATACTACTCTTTTTATGAAATCTTCGTTATTTGTGATTCCCTCAAAAGTAGCCTAACGATTTTGATAGAAAGCATGAGTTTAGGATATTTTTCTGAATAATAAATTGCGTATTTTCAATCTTTGGTGCGTAACGTGAAAAGTCATCCTCATTCTGAATGACTTTTGCATAACTGCTGTTGTGAACCTTTACAACAGCTATACAACCTTCTGGACAAAGCCCAATGGGCCGCGTTATACTCGTTGCTAAGATCGCCACACAGAGGCACTAATGTAAGAAGTTAAGGGACACTGGGAGGGAATTTTTAGGTGAAAATGACAAATTTTTCGATTTGGGAATTATATCACATAAATTATCTTTAGACACTTGTGAATCATTTTGGCCAAATGTTTTCCACTATCTGCCATTTTTAAAAGCCCGTGACATGTTTAATCACCCGTGCGCTCCCTTAAAACTCCACTGGACATGCCCACTTCCTAGTTCTATATGTAAAGCATCATAATTTGCTAATTTCTGCATAATTTTTTATTTATTTGGCAGCATGTTATTTTACAGCATTTTGTAGTTATTTTAATACGTTATTGGTTCTTTAAGGCTTTGTTTATATATCTTACAGTTCTTTTGATACACTTTGTTGTTTATATACCATATTGAAAGCAAATGTGACTACAAATTAGAGAAAGAAATTATGTGTGAAAGTGCAACAATTGTGGTTTTAGTCCTACCCAGAAACATTCCAGTCCTCGTGTCATTAAAGACAAGGTTTCCATTTGAAATAAACAGAAAATGTGTAACGCCATTTTTAGTAAATTAACTTTTATTACCAATAGAAACGCTATAGTAGAAAATATTTCTGATAAATGTGGTATGAAAATACTGTTTATGTCATCGTCAGTCACAATTTGTAGTGTATCAGATGTGATTATGAAGAGATGCGACAACAGAAGAAAATATGAGTGTGCTGCATCATCAACTGAAAAGAAGAAAACAGCTCGCAGGAGGAGTAAATTACCAAAAATGAAAAAGAGGAAGCCAAATAGAAGCAGCATGAGAGAACATATGCTTAAGGCAGTTAAAAGTACCTGATAAGTCGTAAAGTTAAAAAGAACGTGCATGCTTTAGAAATATGTTTTTTTTTAAATTTTTCATTTTTATACATGAAATTGATTCCTTGCATTTCAGTTTTGCTAAGATTTGTATGTAAATTTACACAAATCTTCCCAAATGTAGTTTATAAAGATTTAAAGATGCATTTTTATGATTGCTTTACTTGTTGTCTCAAAAAAATTAATTTATACTAAAAATCAAGAAAAATTTCGGCATCAACTTCATAAAAAGAAAATGTTATTTATATACTAATAAAACATCAACTACAATGAAATACTTAGATTTCCTTTCATTGTACTAAAGTATAGGAAAATGCCACTATCATACTTCTCCGGCAAATGTGAATGTGCATGGTAGTTTGAAAAGTTTTTGTTTGCTAATGAATTATATTCAATTGTATTATCTGAAAAACTATTTTATCTAGAGCTTTGAACTTTTACACAGTCATTTCTCTATTTACCCATTAATTGAATGTACCAATTTTTCAGTAAATATCTTTAAAACAAGTTAAAAAACTCGGTGCCAGTATCCCTTAAAAATCAATCACACCTTGACACAACTCGACTCTACGAGACCGGAGTATCTGTAAGTGACAAAAAGGGCACTAAAGTATATAAAAAGGACACAATGGGAACTACAAAACACACAGGATTATAAATCAGGAGAGTTCTGATTTGCAAAGCATACAATTCACTGTTTCTCAGCATAATATTTTATAAATCAGTGTTTTTCTCAAAACTTCATTTTCACACATTTAAAATGAATTGCGCGCATGAGGTTTTGTTTAAACACAGCTAAAATTTCTCAGAATCTGCAGAAGTATCCACTGTAACATTCTACGAGACAAAAATATACCTAACACTAATAATATTTTGTTAAAAATATATTTTTTATGAAAAAACGGTATTTTAGGGAGTCAAATTCCGGAAGCATTAAACAAATTATCAGAAATCACTCATAAAAATTTATTGAAATTTTAAATTATACTTTTTTTTTAATTGGCTCAAAGCTTCTTTTCTAAAAATTTCAACCAAATTTCTGAACTTTTGATGCGCTTGGTTAATTTTGATTATGCGATACACTTACATAATAAAATTTATGAAATAATTAATATTCATACAATAATATGAAAATTTGAAAATTTACTCCCAGTGTACCTTAAGTCAGTAAATCGGAATGGCGCCACCTGCTAATTGCAGTGGACTAGTGTACCATGGGCTCAGGCATGAAAGGGTGAAGGAACCAGCCATGAGTCAGTCCATGCACCGCTTTCGACTGCAACACCTTTCCTGCTATATCGCACGTTATGCCTCTCAAGTGAAAGTGTAAATTCGAGTTGTTCTCCCTGTTTAACATTCCTCAAGCATAAGGTGACCCCGGTCCTAAGCTGGCAATCCCGTTCTGCATCTCGAGCTCACAAGTTTAACCTGGCGGCATGTCTCGATTCAGATCTGTGGAGCCTGCTGAAGACAAGGGTTTCACTGCAACAGCCTTTACACCCAGTTGATGATCTTCTGCATTTCAAGCTTATCAGTGACAGTGTATTTTGATGCAGATCTGCGGAACCTACCGAGGCAAGGGTACCCTGTCCTATGTTGTGAAGCTCCAGACACGAACTGACAGAGGACCACAACAGATAAACCGTAATAGATAGACAAAATTGTACTACAGAAAAAATCTAGATCTCCTTAAAGGACACAAGATTTATGCCAAACGTTTTGAGGCGCTTACCTTATTTTTCCAACGGTAGGTGGCTTTTCGTATTTCTGGTCATGCAAACAGAAAGAATTTTCACTTTTTAAAAATTTTACTATCTTTTTAGGCTACTGTATCCATCTTATGAAATGTGCAATGAAGCCGCAACTCCATTAACAAGCAGTAGGAGTTAGTGTTTTGCGAAAGACTGAGCTGAGAAGGGAATGTGAAGGCAACATATTCGGATTTTTAAAAATCGGACCCTTTCTACATTCCTCTTATAGCTAAAAGGACACGAGTGATGAAATCATTTCTGCAAGCATTTATATCACTTAAGAAGAAGGAGATAGAACAATAAGTCTTTCTAGAATATTTGTAGAAAAGTGAGTAGATAAAGTAATATGAATGAAACATTTAAGGTATTTTGTCTTTAATGTGAGCGAATATGAAGTGGTTGGAGAAAATGTATTGCCTTTATTATGTTAAGAAGAAAACTTCATAGAATATTTTACGCCGTCTCTCTGGCCCGTGAGAAACATGTGTAATGTTTAAGACCAATAAATACACCACTCTCTTCTACTCTAAAATACCAGGTGCAGGAGGAAGGGTTCCATTATTAACTTATATGAAACATGCATATTAATCCAATGTATTATTTATAAAACTTTATTGGGAATATTCTTCGTGAAATACGAAAGCGCCTAAATGTAACGCGGTGTGATATTCTGTTGCAGCAGGGCAGAACTCAAGCCCTCTGTACAACACCGCAACACGAAACAATACAACACCAGACGACACGGGTCGTGGGCGGAATGCCATACATCGCAATTAGACCACGGGGGCCATCAAAATAAATCATCAGCCGGACTCGGTAAACAACCACAACAGTCTGACAAAACCTGCGGCAAACTTGTTCCTCGCACTACATTCCAGTGGCTGTGCTACTTGTTAGCGCCGTATTGTAACATAGGTGGCGCTTTCCTAACTCGTTGGTGAGTATCTGCTTCTTCATGAACACTCACTCATAGGATTGCAAAAACGCAAGGCGGAGCGAGTGAGCTTTGTATGTCACTCATTGTAAAATTTACCTGAAAAATCTCATGATGTAGGGGAATATACAATCGACAGGGCAAGCGATGTAAATAACAGAAGTCAATAATCAAGGTAGGAATACAACTAAAAACATTATATAATATTGTAAACTAACTTGTATTATAAAATGTAGACAGATATAAATAAACATGGTAATGTTTAAGAAGCGAGGTACCAGCAAGGCAAAGGTCCACCAACGACCTCCATTAATGCACTCAGGATTTGGCAAAGTTGCAGTATAGACAGAGAGAAGCCGGAGGAGAGACAAGAATATAGACAGATAATTTCAGGAAAGTCAAGGCCTCTAGGGGAGTAGGAAAAGGAGTCAGGAAATGTAAAGAGAATCAAGAGTTGTGAGAGACATTTACCTTATTAATGGGCTTCACCCACAATATCCTGAGATTCAACAAAGATAGGTACCTACTTATATGATCAGATTCCAATTCCATTTCTAGTTCACTTGAATCATCACTTTTTGTCAAGTCAACTGGGTTTTTAGGACGTCCAGGTTTTCTCTTTGGTTTTTGTTCTTCAGGTGCATTTCTTAAATCTTCAACTGTGACAATTTGTCCAGCAGGGACTCTTAACGTTTTCTTTCTTTGCCTTCCAGTGCTATTAATACCTTCAATATGTTTACGTTTCTCCACAAGGTGTTTCAGAAAATCATCACCTATGATATTGATGTCAACTTCTTCAAGTCTTTGAAATATTTCCAAAAGTTCGTGCTTGTTCACTGGATGGATACTGCACTTCCTGAACCCTGAAATCAAATTCTGTTTCACATTTGGAGCGATAGCTTCAATTAAATTCTTTATAACAGAAGGGAAAATATCTTTTGGAATTGCAGACACTTGGTTTCCGCTCCCAGTATCTCTCCATTCTGACAAAATCTTATTTTATTGCCTAAATACTGACTGGTTCTTGATCAGCATAAAAACCAGCACTAAATGTATACTTACCAGAGTTCTCTTACTCTTGTTGACAATCACAAATGTAAAAGTTCCAAGAGATTATTATCAACAAAACAATAACGAACCAAAATAAGCGAGTGCTGCCCCTAGTGGAGTCTTCTTGAAACTCCTATAGTTATTTCAGTGTAACCAACATATGTTCTTTAACACATGAGAACCCACAAAATCCAAATTTCCCCACTGATATTGAGGCAGGAAAAATATAATTAAAATTACCCAAAATGGACAATCTCGCAGGACCAATCTCACCCCCAGTTGACCCTAACCTAGGAATAAGTTTTGTTCACAGTTCTACCGACTGACAGCCCAAAGAAATTCAACTTCCAGTTCATTATCAAAGGTGAGATATGTGAATACGTGAGAAGCGCCCTAACGCCCCGCTACATTGTGTTACATTCACATGAATTTATCTACCAATTCTTAAACAAAAGCTTACTCTTCCATATACTTTATGGTGGTCAAGATAAGATTTACGAAAATGGTTCTATTATATATTTCCTTATAGGTACAAGGAGAATTGAGGCAGTATTTTTAACACTTAAAGGATATCAGTCTAATTATATAATATAAAATATAATAACAGCCGGCTTTAAAGCAATATTTGTATAATATAATATATAAAATGTATGTAGCAGTCGTATTATGTTTATATTATTATGTACATGTATAATAATGTTATATGAATGTATTACGTAATTTAATAATGTAGGAACTGTGAGAATAGAAGCAAACTGCCTTCTGTAGCAAACAGAATTACAAAGTAGAAGCCGAAAGTTGCTAACAATAAGGTAACCTTGAGGCAACAATAAATTAGAAAGTTTAATAACGCTACTAATAATTCTTTGAGCAATAATGTAATATTTTAAAAATAGCCAATCAAAAACTAGAAAAGCTTTAAATTAAATAAAAGTTTTATACTAGAGTAGGATTAGCCAATAGAGACTTTAAATAGAGTAAATGTACGAATTTAGGCGGTAGACGCTAGAACACAGCGTTTCCGAGCAGTTCGCTCGGTAGTATTCAGTGTGAGACATAAAAAATTTATTACGGGGTGAATAATATAAAATTTACGTGTTAAAAAGTACAAGAAACAATAATCTCAAAGGCCTACAGTAGGATATGTAAGTGAAGTGTTATTAAATCGTGAGAAAGATTATTAAAACGAAGTTGAATAACATAATTTGTGTAAGCCTTCATTCTTTAGCCTTATTACCCCTGCTAAGAGATACGTGTTTCCGCAAATTACTACTGGCGCAGCTGAGGTATACGTATATAATATTTAAAGAAACATTAAAATACAAAGTTAATTTTTAAACGTGGGGGCGAAGGCCACCGGAAAAGTGAACGTGGGGCGAAGGCCACCGGAAAGTTTGTATCGTACGTGGGGCGAACACTCCAAGAAACATGTCTCCCGCAATACGTGGTGCAACCACAATAACAATGTAGTTTGGCTCTCCAACAGTGGGGCAATTACCCTCTCTGAATAAGGTAGGCTAAAGCAATAGTGAAATCCTTTTAGAACGCTCGCTAAGTGATGAATTTGAAATTCTGTTTTATTTGCGTGACACGAGAAGAAAAACGAAGAGAGATTTTGTAATTGAAAAATCATAAAATATATTTTCAAAGCAATAACAAAGAATATTTTGGAAATGATTAATATCACAGAAATTTCCATTTTATATAAACTGCTTGCAGTTATTGTGTAATAAAATGTTGTCTATCTCTTACGGTTTATAAATTATTGTATAAAAGTAATTCTGAATAAAGAGGACTTCAGAGGCTATTCTTAATAGATTCAGGATATACGTTTTATTTGGCATGCAAATATCTTAAACATATGGTATTTTAATCAAAATCGTTAGAGCTATTTGAAAAAGTAAAAAATTAGGAAATGTATATAGGTTCCATGCAAGACGCAGTTTGCAGTGGGGGAGTTCGGAACAACAAAAATGATACTAACATCTTATAGGAAGGAAATATAGCCAAAGAATCCAAATTGCAGATATTCAAACCAATAATAAGAAAGATCGTCACATATGGGGCTGAAATTTGGAAACTTGTGCCAAATTGACCCTCCCCGGAGAAGTCTACTTTAGGCGACTGGGCTGTACTGAAGGAAGGCTGACATGTACGGGAACAGAAATGAAATGATTATGGTAGTGGTTGTGAAGGAGACGACAACAACAAGAAGAAAGGGCGCAGTTATTTTGAGTCACGCAGTACCTCAGGTGATTGAGGTTGTCGACTGCGCAGGAGCCCGATCAGTTCCAGCTTTCTTCAAGGTGCTGTCCACAAGGCTGATGAGTCTTTCTGCGACGGCGAGCTAGGTTACGAGGAAAACAACGGGACACGTTTAGATGGAAGGCATTCTGGACGGTATTTCTAAATTCATTTTTGGCTTAACCTATTCGAGATTCTCTTTAGTAATTCTTTACCGGGAAAAGATTGATCGTCTGAACTCTAGACTTTATTGCTGTTAGTTTTGGAATATATCGGTAAATGTGAGAACAGAAAAGCAATTCTGTAAGTATTGTAATTTAATTGAAAGCATTGAAGCCGTAAAAAATGCAAAGAATGTTCAACGAATAAAGGTTTGTTAATTGTAATTATTTATGTTTTTAAAGTATCAGTTTATTAAATGGAAGAAATTTGGATTGTTAATTAATTTATGGAATATATTTTGAAGTAGCAATCTGCCATTATTCCTA
Source organism: Deroplatys truncata (assembly GCA_030765065.1). Classification (NCBI taxonomy): domain Eukaryota; kingdom Metazoa; phylum Arthropoda; class Insecta; order Mantodea; family Mantidae; genus Deroplatys; species Deroplatys truncata. The sequence continues at coordinate 167,576,626 of CM060980.1, forward strand.
ATTTAATGTAGTTCCTCTTGGGTCAAAAGACCACGTTTCAAGCTCAATAAACAATTAACATCGTCTATGGAAATGGACTTCTTAAGGTCAGTAAGACATACAAAATTAGAAACACTGTTGTTAAAGGAGGAGTGAAATTTCAGAATTCTGTGGTAGAATACCTAAGAAACAAACATCTCTAACTGGTAGGGACATATCAGTGCAAAGAATACCCACAATAATTTGGGAAAGGAATCCACCTGGAAGAAGAGGAAGGGGTAGACTCAGATGTACTTGGCTGTTGGAAATATGGACAGGGATGAAAGAAAACAATTTTGAATAATATATGAAATAGTTTACTTTAATATATCCCTAGGTTACTGCGTACTTTAAAAAAAATCTGATGTTGTACATCCACATGATTTTCTCTATGCTATATAGCTTATTAGTGGATATACAAATTATTCTTAGGTAAGTTTATATACCTATCTACTTCGTTTTAACCGGGATAAACCTGAAACAGCTGCACTGCACATTTCGTTATAATTTCAAAAGGAACAGCGGTAGTCAGATTTTAAGAACTGGGCGCTGTGTACTGGCCATAACATTCCATGCTCTTTGTAAGCAATCGTGATAAACAACTGAATGTTGAAAGGACTTGAAAAAGAATGACGAATATTAACAACTTGAACCATTAATAACAGATATCTCGGAAATGGCTGACATCACAAAGAGTTCTTTGAAATAAATTGTGTGTTTTAAACTCGGGTTTTCTTGAAAATCCTCGTGTCGCATATTTGGATGAATCTAAATATTAAGTCTGATATTTATCATACTTTTCGGTTTTCAGTTATGCTGTTCGCAGGAAGACTCACATACGGACCTTATTCTAAAAATGCATTTTTATTTAGGGGGCCTTAAAGCATCAGTTTTCAGTGGATGGAATGCAATACCTTCTCTATTTTATAAACAAGTTTTTATGCTGAAGCTATGTTTCTCTAGCATTCATTGTGAGTGGTGCGTTATACAAATTACTTTACCCTCTGTTATCGTACATTACTCACAAAAATGTTTTAGCATGGCTTCCTTTCGAAGGGGAGTAAAGCCGGTAGTCCCGTGTCGTGGATTTACGACACGAAAAGAACCTCAAGCCTGATAAAGAGATCTCTGAGCAAAATTACTGGCCTTTCACGCCCAATATAGAACGCTAAGGACCACAGCACTTAAAGATTCATTCATTCATTATCTGTTTACCCTCCTCTTATGTAGGACTTACACCCCCAGGACTTACAGGCGGGTGGCCGGGGTCAGAGGCCCGTCGAGGAGCAGACACTCATGGATCAGACAGAACATCCAGGATGGGTGATCAGCCCGATGCCTGGTATGGGGTGAAGGAAGTAGATGAAGCGAAATGTTGGTGAAATGGATAAAAGAAAAGGTGATGATGGAGCAGTTGGTGGAATGAATGGCGGGGGAAACCGGAGAACCCGGAGAAAACCCGCCCAGACGCCGCTTCGTTCACCACAAATCCCACATGCAGGTCCCTGGGATTGAACTCGGTCCGCCTCGGTGGGAGGCGAGCGGTCTAACCACTCGGCCACGGCGCCGCCCACAGCACTTAAAGAGCGTCCATAAATTGAGGCAGTATTTTTAATATTTAACTGACTTCAGTCTAATTATATAATATATAAGTTCAATAACAGCCCGCCTTAAAGCAATGTGTATGCAACAATATATAAAAAGTGTATATTACACTCATTGTATATGTTTATATTATTGTATACATGTGTAATAATGTTATGTGAATGTATTACGTAATTTAATAATGAAGGGGCTGTGAGAAAAATAGGTTAAAAGTTGCTAACAATGAGGTAACAGAAAGGTAACCTTAAGGCAATAATGAATTAGAAGGTTTAAATGCTACTGGTAATTCTTGGAGCAACAATTATGTACTTTTTGAGACAGTTTAATAAAAGAGCCAATCAACTAACAGAAAAAACTTTAGTTAAATGCAGGTATTCTATTGGACTAGGATTAGCCAATCAGAAATTAAAATGGAGAAAAATTTACAAATTCAGTTGCCAGTTGCTTGTAGACAGTGTTCCTAACCGGACGCGAGATGCGTCCTCGAGAAATTTAATGCGTATTTTATGTGAGACAAAAATAGTTTAAGTGTTAAAAAGTACAAGTAATTAAGAAAGGAATCTCACAGCTCTCTATATCAGTGAAGTGTTACTTAAACCGTGTCAAGCATTAATAAAATGAGTGAAATAAAATTATAATGTGTATAAGCCTACATTTTTCAGTCGCATCACTCCCTGCTAAGACATTCATGCCTCTAAAAAATATAAATACTGACGCAGGCGAGGCAAACATAAATATATAATATTTAAAGAAACAGTTCAAAATTACAAAGTTACAATTTTTTAAACATTTGGGGCAAAGGCCACCGGAAAGTACATTTGGGGCGAAGGCTACCGGAAATTTTTTACCATACGTGTGGTTGGAACTACTTCAAGTTCGGCTTCCCAAGAGTGGAAATACAATACAACACCTACTTAAAATTGGCTTTCCATACGTGGGGCAGAGACTTCGTTCCTCAAAATAAGACCCAGTTTTTCAACGGTAATTTGGTATACTTGAATTATTCAAGAACAAGGTCTACCAATTCGCTTAGCGCACGCAACACAGTACACAGAGACAGTATAATGTTTTCAGGTGCGTTAAAACAAAATATAATGAATAATACACCGTAGATCCACATTCAATCACGCGTGCATCTTAAACATCTGTGTTTTAATCTCCGTTTCTCTCTCTAGCTCATGCATTCAGTCCTGTGGAACCCTACTCACTTCGTCTGCATGAAACGCACGCCAAAACACACTTTCACTCTCCCACCTGTTTGCTTGCTCTCTCCTCTTATCCGCTACTCCAGAGTCGAGAGTCGAAACCTTGCTGCTGAGATGGAGAGGTTTCGGTTATATCGTCGACTGCTCCGACAATGAGTAGGTACTGCGTAAATACTAATACTTCGTGAAAATTAGCCCTGATTCTATCACGTTACTTGGCATTCGTTTCTTCACCATCGTAATCTGCTTTCCTAAAAGGGAGACTAAGTGGAGACAATTGTAAAAAGTCTGATGTGATACGGTCACATGACTTTCTCTACTCTTTTACAAGCCCTTATTCTCCATGTACTTCAGATTAAATGATGCATAAGTTTGCAGAAACTATCGTATTGCTAATTTTTACCTTCTCTACTACGTATAGTAAGTAGGCGAAGTATTGTAATCCACCCAAAAATTCGATACCGAGATTTCACCGGAAATATATGTCTTGAGACCCCTGAATCCAAAAAAAACATTTTTGGAAACGTCCGTGTGTGTGTGTGTGTGTGTGTGTGTGTGTGTGTGTGGGTCTGTGAACAGCATAACTCAGAAATGAACAGTCGCATAAATACAAAACTTGGAATTTAAGTTCAATATCTTCCAGAGATGCGACACGAAGCTTTTCAAAAAAAATTCCCCCAACCCAGATTACCCTTTACATGAAACATTTTTTGGAAAATTTTAATTTTCTCAAAAATGGCTCTAACGATTTGGATTAAAATATTATATATTTAAGATATTTTCATGACAAATTAAATGTATATCTCAAATTTTCTGGGAATGTCTTCAAATGTATTCTTCATTGTGAACGACTTTCGCATAACTGGTAAACCATAAGAGAAAGACAAAATTTTACTACACAAAAAATATAGATGTCATATGCAATTTTTTTATTGAGTGAATTATTTCCGAGATTCTGCTCGTTATTCCCTTAAATTTTCCCCAAACCTATACTTCTTCTCAAATGGGAATTCGTTATTCATTTTCTTCTGTCCTGGACATGCAAAGAGAATGGAATACGCCACATAGCAACCAGCTCTTAAAAGATTTGACTATCGCTGAAAGCCTACCATATTCCCCTTGCACTTACAAGAAAATTAGCAATAAGATTAACATCTCGATTAACATGAAGCATATGGAGAATAAGCGTTTGTAAAAATACTTTGTACAAGAGAAGAGAAAGTCATGTGAGTGTAACACATCAGATTTTTTTGTAGGTGCAAGGGGAATGTGGTAGGCTTTAAGCGATAGTCAAATCTTATGAGCTGTTTGCGATGTGGAGTATTCCCTTCTCTTTGCATATCTAGGACATTAAAAAAAAACAAATAACGAATTCCCATTTGAGAAAAAGTATGTTTTGGAAATTCAAACAAATAACTAGGAATATCTCGGAAATGGTTTACTCCTAAAAAAATGTAATATGACATAAATTGTGTGTTTTAACGAGATCTACGTTGTTTGTGTAGTAAACTTTTGTCTATCTCTTACGGTTTACCGGTTATGCAAAATTCATTCAGTATGAAGACGACTTTTGGGAATATTACCATAAAATTTAAGACATGCGTTTTATTTTTCATGAAATTATCTTAAACATATGATAGTTTTGTCAAACTCGTTAGAGCCGTTTTTGAAGAATCAAACGTTTTGAAAGATTTTCGATATAAAGAGTAGTCTGGGGTTGGAGGATTTTCTTGAAAATCTTCTTATCGCATCTTTGAAAGATACTGTACCTAAATACCAAGTTTGGTATTTATCTCAGTTTTTGTTTTTGAGTTATACTGTTCACAGACACACATCCACACAGACACGCACGTATATTTTTCTAAAAATATTTTTTTTTTATTCAGGAAGCCTTAAAACACGCATTTCCGGTGAGATCTCGATATCGAATTTTTGGGTGGAATGTCATACTTCCCCTACTTACTATACGTAGTAGAGAAAGTAAAATATACAATTTTAGCCCCTTGGGTTGTCTTCTTATTTGGAATTTCCTCTTTAATTCGATATGCATTTTATCATTGCAGGCACAATATGCATATTGGAATGTACGGGTATTTTTAAAGATGCTACTGCATCTCCCATTTTACTGTGAATTCTGCATTATCTCATGGAAAAACTTTCATTTAATACATTCACATGGCCTTCTCTACCCTCTATTTTATTAGTATACAAACTATTCTTAATAAAACTTATTTTTCTATCAACTTGTTTTTATCCAAATCAACATTTTCTGGTATACTTACATTACAAATTTCGTTATAGATACAAAGCGAAATGTGATAGCCAGATGAACGCTAAATGCTAGCCTTAAAATTCCATATTGTGTCCATACAATCGCGAGATACAACTGAATGGTGAAAGGACTTCGAACAATTCAAACCATTAATAACGAGCATCTCAGAAATGGATTATGCAACAATATAACTTATTAGAAATAAATTGTGTGTTTTAAAGAGATCTACATTCCTTATCAAGTGTGATTTGGTTTATCGCTTAACCATTATCAGTTGTGCAAGGCTATCCAAAACTCTTTCCGAATGAAGAGAACTTCACAGGCTATTCCCAGAAAATTCAAGATGTACATATTATTTGTCATGTAAATATCTTTCATATATGGTATTTTAATCAAAATCGTTTGGTCCATTTTTTAGAAAATCAAAATTTTGTAAAACTTTCCGTGTAAGGAGTAATTGGTGGGGGATTTTCTTGAAAATATTTTTGTCGCATCTTTGGAAGATACTGAACATAAATACCAAGTTTGGTATTTATGCGAATTTTAGTTTTTGATATATGCTGTTCACACACACAGACACACGGACCTTTTTCTAAAATGGCTTTTTTGGATTCAGGGACCTCAAAACATGTATTTCAGATGAATTCCCCTATTTACTATACGTAGAAGAGAAGGTAATAATACCTCCCACACACTCAGAGCAGAGAGATGAACCTTAGGTCATCTTTTAGGGGAAAGTTAGTTCTAAAATTGGTACTACTGCTAAGTATGACAGCTTCTTTCCTCAAGCTATACGGTGTCCTTTTTGCAGATACGAGGGGCACTATGTATATTTTAAGCCTAATAATTAAAAAAAACTAATTTCTGATTGAAAACTACTTTATTGTTTTTCAAAATATTTTCCTTTATGATCGATACACTTTTGCATCCGTTTGAACCATTTGTCAAAGCATTTATTCCAGTGTTCTTGAGATGCCTTCAAAACATGGTTTTTAAAGGCATCAACGGCTTCTTCTGCCAACGAAAATCGTTGTCCACGGAATTTATTCTTGATGTTTGGGAACAAAAAGAAGCATTGGGTGCCAAATCAGGACTCTATGGTGGATGAGCCATCAATTCGATTTTTTGAGCCTTCAAATACTCTGTTGTTAGACGAGATGTGTGTGCGCTCGCATTGTCTTCACGAAGAAGGATCCTACGGTTTTTGTTGGTTTTCCTTACTTCACCGAAGACTTCCGGCAAACAATGGTTGTGTACCATTCGGCATTGACCGTTTTACGTTCCTGTGAAGGCACTGTTGCCACATGGCTAGTTTTGCTGAAAAATCAGGCGACCATTTGCTTTGAAGGGCTTCGAGTACGAACAACGTTTGTTGGATTTGCTTTATCTTGAAATACCCATACAGTCGACTGCTGTTTACGTTCCGGCTCATACGCATAGATCCATGATTCGTCACCTGTTACAATCTTATATGCTCTTTTGAGGCACCGCCATTGTATTTCTTGAGCATTTCTGTGCACCAATCGACACGAGCATCTTTTTGAGCTTGCGTCAAATTATGTGGGATACAACGAGAACAAACCTTTTTCACGGCTAAATAATCATGCAATATTTTATATATGCTGGTGGAACTAATGCCTAGGGTTGCCTCAATCTCACAATATGTTGCATGACGATCTTTCTTTATTAAGTTTTGCACAGCATCAATGTTTTCTCGCACAAAAACTGATTTTGGACGACCTTCACGAACTTCATCATTGAGCGAACGGTGGTCACGATTAAATTCGTTACACCAGCGTTTCACAGTGGCAAAGATGGAGCTTTGTCGCCAAATGTGTAAGTAAGTTGATGGACGCACTCTTGTCTTGATAATTCACGTCGAAGGTCTTAATAAATCATTGCACGAACATTTTCACAAGTTAATTCCATATTTTTGTTGACACACAATATTCAAATTTCTGTAAACAAAACAAATGACGCCCTATTGACAAAATGTTTGAAGTAGATTGTGGTCAAAAATTGTCGAACTTTCCATTGGAAACGTCAGATGGTACGTACAACATTCAGGGTTGCCAAGGCTCTAAATATACATAGTGTCCCTAGTATATTCGAGTTTGTTTTCCACATTTGTAGTTTGGAAAGCTTCTTCTGCGAATATTTACTGTTATAAATAACTCGATTTCTTATAAACCAGTGAAGACAGATAAATTAATACTTAGAATGATAAAAACACAATATAATGCTGTTCCGAATGTATTTTTGTGTTAATACGATGGTCATTTAAAGCAATTGCTGATAATTCTTAATCAGAGAATACAACCGAGAAAAAATTCTCTCCTCTTCTTCTTCAATGGTTACCTTCCTCTTCTTAGGACCTAAAAGCCAATGACTTGAGTCAGTAGCCTGTCGAAGAGCAACCAAACTCTATCCAGGATGGGTGATCAGCCCAAGAAGAAAGAAATGAAATGTAGTGATGAATGTGATGATGGAAAAATTCGGGATCAAATTATCCAAATCAGCATTTGCCTAGCGACCGAGGAAAACCACGAAAAACCTTGGTACAGGTTGGTCGGACCCGTATTGAACCGGGGCTAACCAATCTGTGGATCTCTTTAAAAACACAATTTTGCACAAATATATTTTTTGTAGCATCAGCCATTTCCAAGATATACTTTATTAATGGTTCGAATTCTTCAATACTTAGCCACTTTTTAAAGTTCTGTCGAGTTTCAGTTGTTTCTTACGTTGACATGGAAAAGTATGGAACTTTAAGACCAGTGCATAGCGTCCAGTTCTAAAACATTTGACAAGCACTATTCTCTTTGTATCTATAATGAAATGTGTGATGTAGATATTTGCGGAAACTATTATCTCGATTCAAATGAAGTAGATAGGAAAATAAACTTTCGTAAGAATAATCTGTACCTATACCCACTAATGAGCAATATAAGGTAGAGAAAGTCATGTAAATATAACATATCAGATTGTTTTAGGTCTTTCTTAGTCTCCATAACGGGCAAATGCCGGGGAAGTGGCCAAAATATAGCCTGCAATCTTTCCATCCCAAACATCCTTTCCCAATTATTATTTCATTTCTAGTATCATGTGTGTCCACCACCTGTGGTATCATATGTGGTGAGAAGGGGCTTTAAATACTACCACTTAAAACGAATCTCCATAACAATGGTTGTAGTTTGTTACTATTGAAGTGAAACTTTTAACAAGAACAGAGCTCTAGGAATTTAAGTCGCTGTTGCAGAAAGTTGTGAATTGGACAATTAGTGTTTCGTGGAAGTTGACTGTCTCTCAGCGGCTCCGTTACGGGCGACGGTTTAATTAAACTCATTTGACAGAGAAATGAGAGGCGCTGCCTGCGCGCCTTACTCGAGTGGAGACTATCTCGATACCTCTCGCACTGTGTTTCGCTTTCATCGGTATCGAAACTTTGCCACGACTTGTTTTCAAGTGGGCGAAAAGTAACGGCTCGGATTTGTAGGCTATGGGTGTGTGTTTATCTTGTATCAGATATAGCGAGATATATGGCGCTGGGAACACAACCTGGTGTAACGGACACGGCTGAGATTTATCTTTCATCTACAAGAAGCACTGGGTTCATACTTTGAAAACTTATAGGAAAAAAATTTCTGACGTGTTACCTTCACATGTTTTTCTCTACCCATTCCTCAACGAACTATTATTAGAAAGGCTTGTTATTCTATGCGGATAAAACATTTTCAGAACATGGCTTTAACACTTATTTCCTTATAAGTGCACTCGCTTCCATTTATGCCGTCACCGCATCTTTGGGAGGCTTTCTACTGGCTTTCACAGTGGAGTATATATAGCAAGGAAGAGGTGTGTGTATCTGTTTGTCTTTTCGCGCACAATTCCAGATTATTCACATATCGTAGCGTGTGTATTGTCACGCCAGAAACATTACTGCGTCGTTAGCGACAGTATTGTTGGGGTAATTCTTTCGACTGGGGTTTTGAAGCTCGTCTGGCGTGGCGACTCGCCACCGTCTAGCTGGCGATCGTAGCTAGCGGTGGAAAGTGAGGGAAGTGAGCGTTACTTCTTTGTGTTGTATGCAAGTGTCAGTTTTGTTTGAGTGTCTGGTATGTGAGGGATCGGGTGAATGTAGCCTCGTGTGTGTAGCATCTCCCTTTAATTTCTTCCTTTTTATCTTTTGTGTATGATGTAGGGGCACCGTGCTTGTACTGAATAAACCACAGTAATGTGATTAATGTGAAATTCTGTGCATTTTATTCTAACTATTCCACGCCTGCTCTGGAATGTGTGGTTTAAGATTGTGGTCCTCTTGCTACCTCTACAGCTATGCCTCCCAAGGTATATGTTGAGGGAACTAAAATTTAATATCTAGCTGCACACCCATTGGCTTCACCCGGTATATAACAATATAAATATATACCTTTAAACAGCAGCTTTACTCGCAATCGCTTATAATAACCATGTTTAAATATATAAGTGAATAAAATCCTGTTTTGCATAATATCTCTATTAAAAATATTTAATGCCAACGTAATGTAAAACTGAAATACATTATAGTTTTACTCCCAAAGAGGAAAAGTTTACTAGACATTATTGTCACAATGTAATATATATATATATATATATGTATATATATATATAAGTAAAACACTATTTTGTACAATTTATCCATGAAAAAGTATTTAATGGCAATACAATGTAAAACTGAAGTAAATTAAACTTTTTACTATCAAAGAGGACACATTTACTAGACATCATTTTAATAATAATCGGTCCAATCTCCATTCTTGTCCAATACGTGATTTAGCCACCAAGGTACTGAATCACATATTGCTGAAATAACTCTGGTTCTATACGCAAATGTTCCCACGTTTCATGACGTTCCCAAAGGGCGAACATATGCTCCAAGAGGACCTCCGGAATATAGGCCACAGACTTGCTGCGTGAGCCATCCTGCTTGGTGGTAAAGAAGAGCAGAATAGAACTGAAATATGATCGACGAAGTGTGGTAACGAACATTTTCGGTGATGGCAAGGATAGGAAAAGGAAGGCGAATACGATCCCCGATTTTGATATATTTTACTAACAAAACTTTTGAGAAATAGGCACGATGTGTTCGATGTGGAGGATGTGATGATAAACTATTGCGACTGGATATGTTGAACTTACTCAACCCCGATGGAAAAGTAATAAAAAAATCCTTCTCTCTTGTTATATACAATTCCTAATCTGCTCGATTGTGTTACCGTCTAGAATTATCTTTACATGGTAACATCTCGAATGAAAATAACTGGAAATAGGTAGAGGCGGAATCTTCTATTCTACGTAACCTCAGAATATTATTTAACCGTTAAGCAGTATGGAAATGCTGCTTTTGCAAAAACTAAATTAAACTAAAACGAAAGAGAAAGAAAATCGGAGTATACATTACAAATTCACGGTATTCAAAATATATTACAACATTATTTATAAAAAACTGAAGTGTTGTACTCACATGACTTTCTCTACTCTTGCACAAACTATTCATAACAAAACTTATTCTCCATCTACTTCATGTTAATCAATATAAACGTTTGCATTAATTATCTTATTGCTAATTTTCTTGTAGGTGCAAGAGGAATATGACGGGCTTTAAGCGATAGTCAAATCTTTTAATACCTGGTTACTATGTGGAGCATTCCATTCTCTTTGTGTGTCCAGGACATAAAAAAAGAATAGAAAATTCCGATTTGAGAAGTATAAGTATTGGAAAAAAAATAACAAGGAATTTCCAGGGAATGGTTGGCTGGACAAAAAAAATATATATGACATAAAGTGTGTGATTTAACGAGATCTACATCATTTGTGTAGTCAAACTTTGTACATCTCTTACGATATACAATACTTGCGAAAGTCATCTAGAATGAAGAGGCATTTTTGGGACATTTGCGGCAAATTCAAGATATAAATTTCATTTAACATAAAAATATCCTAAACATATGATGTTTTAATCAAATTCATTACAGCCATTATTGATAAAATCAAAATATTTGTGTCGTATCCCTGGAAGATACTAAACTCAGATGCCAAATTTGGTATTTATCCGACTTTTTGTTTTTGAGTTATGCTGTTCACAGACAAGCATACAGAGGGAGAGACAGACACACCACGAACGTGTTTCCAAAATGCTTTATTTTGAGGCAGTATTTTTAACACTTAAATGATTTCAGTCTAATTATGTAATATATACATACAATAACAGCCCGCCTTAAAGCAATATGTGTATGTGAGAATATATAAAAAGTGCATATTACAGTCATTGTATATGTTTATATTATTGTATACATGTGTAATAATGTTATGTGAATGTATTACGTAATTTAATAATGTAGGAGCTGTGAGAATAATAGGTTAAAGGTTGCTAACAATGAGGTAACCTTGAGGCAATAATGAATTTGAAAGTTTAATAATGCTACTTGTGTAATTTTAGTGACAGTTTATAAAATAGCCAATCAACAACCAGAAACAGCTTTAGTTAAATGAAGGTATTCTATTGGAATAGTATTAGCCAATCAAAAGCTAAAATAGAGCAAAATTTACAAATTCAGAAGCCAGTTGGTTGTAGACAGTGTTCCTAACCGGACGTAGGATGCGTCCTCGAGAAATTTAATACGTATTCGTTTGAGACGAAAATAGTTTTACGTGTTAAAAATGTAAGCAATTAATAAAAGAATATCACAGCTCTCTATATAAGTGAAGTGTTATTTAAATCGTATCCAGCATTAATAAAAGGAATGAAGTAAAATTATAATCTCTATAAACCTACATTCTTCAGTCGCACCACTCCCTGCTAAGACTTTCATGTTTCTAAAAAAATTATATATACTGACGCAACCGAAGCGAATATAAATATAAAATTTTTAAAGAAACTGTCAAAATTGCATAGTTAATATTTTTAAATCTGGGGCAAAGGCCACCGGAAACTACATTTGGGGCAAATAATAGTACAACAAATTAATATCTTAAATTTTTATTCAAGGTACCTTAAAACATGTATTTCCGACGGTATAGAAATTTTTGGTGAAATGCAATACTTGCTACACATAAAGAAAGTAAAAAAACTGATTCTTCTTATCATGATACATTTCTCTACAGAATTTGTTTCAAATCAGGCAGCAAGTACTAACTACTAACGACATGCAGCAACATTGAAATTTTAATACCAGAAACATCGAAGAATAATTTCTGAAGTCATAGTAACTGATCTTTATTAATCGAGAGCGTTGGCTCCGCAGTAAAGCGTGAGTCCGGCATTAGGAGGTCCTGGCTTCAATTCCCGTCGACCGCTCACTCTGACTCTGGGTTTTTCGTGGTTTTTCCTGGCTAAATAGGAATTATGGTGTGGCTACAACGAGTCCCCGGAGACCATGCTTTCCTTATACTAAAATACTCGGGCACCCCTGAAGGATCTCTGAAAGTTTGTCGGTGGAGTTTTGTTTCAACCTGTATATTCCTTGGAATGAAATATTTGTCTTATTTTACATGCATATTCTGTGTAGCAACAGCCATTTTCTACTCAACTAAAAGACGAGGCCTTCTTCGCAAGCATGTTCTTTTATAAACCAAATGTATTTGTATTCAAGTACAAGGGCCTTTAAATCCTTTTTAATCTCTTAGTAATTTATGAAATGAAACTAGACAGTGTTTTATAGCCCATGTCCGTCACAAAGACTCGATCTTTCCAATGATGAAAGAGTCAAAAACATCTGATGTGTTACACTCACATGACTTTCTCTACTCTTGTACAAACTATTTTTATAAACTCTTATGCGCCATCTATTTCATATTAATCGAGATAAATATTCGCAGAAACGATCTTTTGACATGCAAAGCGAATTACATTTTACACATAGCGACCAGTTCTAAAATATTTGACTATCGCTTAAGACATACTATGTTCCCCTTGTTTTGTATTTGCAAGGGCAATTTAGAAATACAGTATCCTTTCAGCATAGACATATCTCTTAATAGCTGGTTGCTAGGTGCACCACCGTTCTCTTTGCCACAGTTGAATACTCTTTGCATGTCCAAGACAAAAAGAATGAATAACGAATTCCCATTTGAGAAAATAAGTATTGAAAAATTTAAGGGAATAAGAAGCAATATCTCGAAACTGGTTCACTCAACAACAAAAAAATATGTATGACACAAATTGTGTATTTTAACGCAATCTTCATTTTTGGTGTAGTAAAGTTTTTTCTATCTATTATGGTTTACCAGTTATGTAAAAGTCGTTCACAATGATGAATGCTTTTGGAGACATTCCCAGAAAATTCGAGATCTACATTTCATTTATCATGAAAATATCTTAAACATATTATGTTTTAATGAAAATCGTTACAGCCATTTTTGAGAAAATTAAAATTTTCGAAGAATGTTCCATATAAAGAGTAATCTAGGATGGGGGGATTTTCTTGAAAACCTTCGTGTCGCATCTCTGGAGGATACTGAACCTAAATACCAAGTTTGGTGTCTATCCGACTGTTCGTTTCTGAGTTATGCTGTTCCCAGAAACACACACACACGGACATGTTTCCAAAAATGCTTTTTTCTATTCAGGGGGTCTCAAAACATTTCTGGTGAAATCTCGGTATCGAATTTTTGGGTGGAATACAATACTTCCCCTACTTACTATACGTAGTAGAGAAAGTAAAAATCGGTTGAAGGATTTTTGGGATTACCCTACATACAACAACCACACACATATTGTGCGTACCAGTTTTCTCTCCTTATAATACTAATAGACATTCTGGTATTACGGTAGACACAATTATTTGTACAATTACAGGTCCGATTACCGGCGATACAAGGATCCCTAAGAGCGAGACTGAGTGACTGTTACATTCTGTAACCGTTACTTTTATAACAGTTGTAGCAGTCTAACCGTGACAAAGAAACTGTTACGTTCCTGTTATACAAGGCTATGCAACGCCACTAGCACAAGAGCAATAAAATGTTGCTTTGTGGCCTTTTACTCCGATTTACCTCACGACTGCAGCTCGACAACGTTCAGAAGAGAAAACAAATAATACAAGTTTAAATCCACTGAAGCAACAGTGCTCTCTAGGAATAGTTAACACAAAGAAAAACAGTATAAGAGGAAAAGGCCAGAAGAATTCCATTACTTGAAGAAAGAAAATCAAAAGACCATAACAACAAGCTGTTTCCCTGGCAGACAAGTTGAACATAGCAGAGCTTTACCGTCTTCTATACCTTGTTACCATTATCTTGGGCCCGTTTTCAGGTCATGGCCTCCCCAATTTTCTTCATCCAGCTCTCCCTGCCTTTTCCTGCGCACTTCCGCATCCGGGGGATGGTAGGGTAACTGCATCCTACAGTTTCTTACCATCTGCATGCGGTCTTCCCGCACAGAACTTCCTCTCTTGGGCCGTCTTCTCAAGATCTGATCTCATTAGTACATCCCACGTCCGGTAGAGTGTCTAAATCAGTCGCATTCATGCTTCTCTAAGGTGCAGAATCTTGGAAACTTATTAAATCATTATTCTTCACCGGTTACAAAGGAATCGCTTCATAAAGAAAAGGCATCAGTCACATTTTTCTTTTTTTTGCCTCGAGGAAGAGAACATTTCATAAAGGAAAGAAGCCGGGCTAACGTTTCCGTCGTGGCGATATTGAACGTCAGCTTTTTGTACAGGAAGGGAATCGGTATGAATTAAGTTACGTTGCAAAAATTAAGAGCATTGCAAGACCTACTACCTGCGATGGTGGAATTAAATTGAAAAAGACAGACAATACTTATTCTAACATTTATAATCAGCTGAGTATGTTATTGCAGGTTGAGTACCGTTAAGGTGAAATTTCAGCAAAAATTGTGAAAAATTAAAACGTTAATTATTTTATAATAAAATAATATGAATTCAAAACTAAACGATAAAACATAACGTTTTATGCTTGTGCATTTAAACAACCAATTACCAGAAGCTATAAAAGGTCAGACAAATGCTTATTAATATGCACTCCCAAATTTTGAACCTTGCTTACCGGTAAACATTTTTTCAGCATTTTTCTATACTCGAAATGCTCCATACGATGCAATTTTTATTAATTTGTTTTAAGAGTTTTTATTGCGTCTCAAAGTACATTAAGAAAAATGATAATAATGCTCCAATTTTGAGAAATAAATTTTTAACTTTTGAAAAAATAATAATCTTGAAGTTTGAAAAAGTAATACTTATTCACAAACAGGTAATTAGGGATTAATATAAAAAACCAGATATGATAAATATTCTTGGAAATCTATTTATTTTAAAGGCTGTATATTTTTAAAAATGCATCTTCTGGAATATTGCTATTGAAACAATGATTTACACAACAAGAAAAAACGTTTAAATAACCTCACAAGCTAGAACTTTGAAACGTGACAAAAACGTTACTGTTATTGTTTGTAATAAATAGTATAAATTTTAATAATATTAATAAGGTTGCCAATAACAACCCATTTGTTTAATGAAGATTTCTTGCTTCGAGAACCAAATCGGTACTCTTTATTTTTATATTGCCACGGCTATACAATTTCAGCAATGTCATAACAATAATTTTATAATTTTCCAGATATTCAGGACAAAATTTTTTTAAAGTAAGTCCATGAAATTGGCTTCAGAATTCTTGCGAGTCAAGTCCTGTATGCCTATGTAAGTAGGGGTTTGTTGGTGTGATTTTTAGGGGATTAATTGCCTCATGGTCGATATGTGGTGGGTTATGCAATTCTTGCATAAGCCAGTGCTGGCTAAAGGACTAGTAAGCATACTCCTCGAATATTAAGAGTGTTCTTATGGCTTGAGCTCCACCTATCACTTACCTAGCAGGACCCTGTGATGGTCAGCTCTTTAAATTTATATTTTGCTAACTTGCTGTAGGCACGTTGAAATGGAACGCTAGACTTCTTCCATCTACTAGGTAAAATTCCAAGCTATCTAACCCTCTTTCTCTTGCAATGAGGTTTAGATTATTTGTTAGTAAGTTTTAAGTCTCTCTTGGAATCAGAATTACACGTCTAATAGTGTCATCCTTTCATCAACCTTCCAGGTACCTACTATCTACAACCCTCTCGCTAACCTCCCTGTCCATCTTTCCCATCCTCGTCACCTCTGGCTTAGGCGCTGGTTTGGGCTAAGTGACGCATCACATTTGGTGGAGCCACCAAGGGTCTCCGTCACATCTAATAGTGTGCCTTTGTGACAGTGTCTAATACTCGTGTACCAAAGTATTTCTCCAAATTCCCAAACACATTGCTTCAATATCCTCTTGACAGCATTAATTGCATGCTAATAAGGATTTTGTGCTTTGTTTACACATCTTAACACTGAAGAAATATTTGATATGAATATTATGATTTTTGTGCATTTTAAAGGTGTGGTTAACTCATTTCTTACCCGCCCTTCCCTCTGCAAAGTCCAGACACCTGTAATGTAACATGGGGCTAGCCTTCTCTACTTATTTACAGGAGTCAGAGTAAAATTCATTAAGAGATGTTATGTCTGACTGTTCCTTCGTTTCAGATCGAGTAACATCGCTCATTGATTTATGCTTGTTTCTAGCCAGACATACAGGGACGTGATAAGGGCTGGGTGAAAACTGGTGTTTGTTAGCTAAATGTGGCAGCCTCATGAAAGAAACAAAGGAATTGATCACTTTTTCTGCTCCCAAATGTATTAGAAACTGTTTCTCGTTCAGGTACTTCAACGCAGCCGTAGAAGGGATTGAAATTATCGCATTAATACTCGAGTAACGATTTTATGGTTGCTCCTGTAGCTAGTTTGCATATGGATACTGCACAACGCTTCTATACAATTTCGTTTCTGCCTTTTTCGTCTCTCAGCGTACCTCCTAATGCATCAACAGGGGGGAAAAAATGTCTGGGGACTTCGTCCACCTCTATCCCTTTTCCAGCTCTCTAAGCAATTCTGCATTCAATCACAAGTCCTCATTCCTAACAAGAATTTCAAAATAACGCGATAGCGGGACAAAAGGGAGTCATTTTCGATTCATTTTGTAGCAGAGCACGGAGCTTTGTCGTGGCCCACAATACACTGTGGAATGACAAGTGAAGGCTATAGTAATTTCGCAGCTCCAGCCATTCCTCTTCGCGCCCAATATACCAGTATGTCATTTGTCCTTTCCAGAACCAAATTGAAATTTTTACGAGGGCTGTGTCTTCGAGCAAAACTGAACCACATCCGCCAGGGCTTTGACAAATGATATGTTCGCTGACAATCTTTGAAACCACTTTAATATGGGCATTTAGATTCTGTTTTAGCCTTTCATATGCGTTTCTGAAGATATATCAATGGTATAATACAAAAAAATTCATATGTGTTGCATTCAGATGGCTTTCACTACTCAGTTTTCTACAAAACTTACTTAAAAGAACTTATAATTTTATCTACTTCAGATTAATATAGATTATTTTTCACTACACATTTCCATATTTCGTTGTAAGTCTATGCAGAATAGAGTAGGTAAACGCCGAGCGGGATGGCTCAGGAAAAATGTCTGTGGTCGATTCGGGAGGTCCCTGGTTCCATTTCCGGTGCCTGTCCACTCTGAACATGGGGTTTTCGTGTTTTCCTTTTGGTAACCTAGGCGAATGCCGGGGTGGTGTATTCTACCACAATTTCTCCTCCCCACCCCCATTTCCTTTCATTTCAACTATCCCCCGGTCATGTTTCGGGAAGTGTCTTCGGATCCTGCGGTGCCGGCGCTGTCTTGCAGATGGCATAGTTGCTTGCGCTTTGTAAATAATTCTCCCTGCACGCCCGAGTGCGTTGTCCCGCCTGTTAGGGTCGCCTCGTTGCCCTCTCTCGGGATTCTTGGCATCTACTGGTGAGCGGGTGTTTCAACCTGGAAATATTAGGGACTTCTATAGCCTTTGTGGGCCTACCTGCGGACCTGCGACCTCCTACGGCTCCTGCACTTCATCCCTGCCTCACAATGTAGCCACAACGAGTCAAGCTGATCGCAGTGGGTGTCCCCCCTCTGATAAGCGAGTTCTACACCCTAAAATGATAGGAGGTAGGCTAAGATGGTAGTCTGATTTTCAAAGAGCGTGATGGATTTGAAAATCCAACCTGCTTGGAACACCATGAGAAGAGAACGTATAGCGACTTATTACTTCAAAATAAGGTAATGTGTTAGATTCATATGATTTTCTCTACACATGCAACAAAATTTCAATATAAAAGTTTATTTTTATATCTTCTTTATGTTAATCGAGATAACATTTGCAGAAATGGCTTTATTGCATATTTCCTTGTAGGACAAGGGATTACACTAGGCTGAAGCGATAGTCACCCAATGTCTTTGAAAGTCTTTGTTTGAGCACAAGAAAAAATTAGATGCTTTGCATTCACATAACTATCTTCATTCACGCTTCTACAAAATGTTCTTACAAAAGTGTTCTATACTTCTAAAGAGCGCTATTAACAACAAATATCTCTATAATAGTTACTTTCATCCTACCAAGAGGTCATAACTAAAGAGAGGTGTTTGAGGGTTTATAAGTAAACAGCGGTGAGGCTAAATATATTTAAATTTGGTATACATACGCTTCAGGCAATGGGAATTCCATTCTGAGAAGAAAAAATCTGATCTGTTACACTCACACGACTTTATCTACTATTGTACAAACTATTTTTACAAACTCGTATTCTCCATATGCTTCATGTTAATCGAGATATCGAGATGTTAATCTTATTGCTGATTTTCTTGTAGATGCAAAGGGAATATGGTAGGTTATAAGCAATAGTCAAATCTTTTAAGCGTTGGTTGCTATGTGGCGCATTTCCATCTCTTTGCATGTCCAGGGCATAAAAAATGAATAACGAATTTGAGAAAACGTATAACAATTGGAAAATTTAAGGGAATAACAAGCAATATCTCGAAAATGGTCACTCAGCAAAAAAAATGTGTATGACATAAATTGTTTATTTTAACGCGATCTACATTTTTTGTGTAGTAACATTTTGTCTATCTCTTATGGTTTACCAGTTATGCAAAAGTCTTTCACAATGAAGAATACTTTTGGAGACATTTCCAGAAAATTCCAGATCTACATTTCATTTATCATGAAAATATCTTAAACATATTATGTTTTAATCAAAATCGTTACAGCCATTTTTGAGAAAATTAAAATTTTCGAAGAATGTTCCATATAAAGGGTAATCCAGGATGGGGGGAATTTCTTGAAAACCTTCGTGTCGCATCTATGGAAGATACTGAACCTAAATACCAAGTTTGGTGCTTATCCGACTGTTCGTTTCTGAATTATGCTATTCACAGACACACACACACACAAACACACACACACACACACACGGACATGTTTCCAAAAATTCTTTTTTTGTTCCTCTATTACGTATAGTAAGTAGGGGAAGTAGTATATTCCACCCAAAGATTCGATACCGAGATTTTACCGGAAATATATGTTTTGAGGCCCCCTGAATCCAAAAAAAACATTTTTGGAAACATATCAGTGTATATGTCTGTGTGTCTGTGAACAGCATAACAATATAATGTTATGTGAATGTATTACGTAATTTAATAATGTGGGAACTGTGAGAAATAGGTCAAAAGTTACTATCAATGAGGTAACTTTGAGGCAATAATGAATTTGAAAGCTAAATGCTACTAGACATTATTGGAGCAAGAATAATGTTAATTTTAGTGACAGTTTATAAAAATAGCCAATAAAAAACCAGAAAAAGTTTTAGTCAAATGAAGGTATTCTATTGGAGTAGCATTAGCCAATCAGAGACATGAAATACAGAAATTTACAAGTTTAGGCTGTTGAAACCAATTCAGTTGCCTGCAGACAGTGATTGTAACCGGATGCAAGATGCGTCCTCGAGAGATTTAATACGTATTCGTGTGAGACGAAAAATAAGTTTACGTGTTAAAAAGTGCAATTATTTAATCAATTAAAGAATCTCACAGCTCTATATATCAGTGAAGTGTGATTTACATCGTGCCAAGCATTAATAAATGGTGTGAAGAAAAACTTAAAATCTGTGTAAGTCTACATTCTTGTCGCACCACAACCCTACTAATCGAAACGTGTCTCTAACAAATACTGACGCAGCCGAGGCAAATATAAGTATATAATATTTAAAAAAATTTAAATTAGCATTTTTAAACTTGGAGCAAAGGCCACCTGAAAGTACATTTGGGGCAAAGGCTACCGGAAACTGTTTGCTATACGTGCGGTTGCAACTACTACAAGTTCGGCTCCCCAACATTTGAAATACAATACAACTCCTTCTAAAGTACTCCTTTCTCATAAGATTTTATCTAATCCTTGACACCGTAATTATTGACGGGGAGATATGAATAATTAAATAGAGAAGTTACAGTAAGGTCAAGAAATAACTGCCATAAATAATTTTCATGTATTAAATCAATGCATAATGTAACAAACTTGGGTTGAAAAGTTTGTCCGGATACAAAATATAATTAACAAGTCATGTAAGGAAGAAATTAGCTTAAAGATTCTTTGATTGCAGTTAGGATTTGAGTTCAGTACATTTGCAAAGTCACAGACAGCAATTCTGTAAACTGGAAAATTGAAAAGGCTAAGCAACAAGGTAATAGACGCATACGCAGGATTTTAGGTTTTGACCACGTGAGAAGAAACCTTGGTGGAGTTACTGATATGTGGGAGGAGCTTAAGTTAAGAAAAGTTCATACATTCTAATCAGAGACATTCCTGCATATATTCGTGTGTAATTTTTAGGTTGTGTAGAACAAATGAACGCCCCGGCGTTAGAAAGATTTAGCGGCTATTGATTTTGCGGGATTTTTCCGAGAAACATTTCTACGACTTATAACAACTGATGCTTCACTTAATTATTGTCACATAATAAATTAACTCGTAAATTCAATAGTCCGTGACTCTTCTCAAGCTGAAAAGTTTAATCAATATTAAAATTTATCACATAACTGAACTCGTGTTATCCTTTCAAAATATACTCATGCATACCCTGAGATAAAGGCCTCATAGCTATACCACTAGAGCAGCTGGCGCACGAGACAACGCAGAACGAGCTAAGAGATGATATCATAAAACTCATCAAACAGCAGGTAACATTAAATGTTATAAACATTTGAAGCAGTGAGTGGCATCAAAGTTGTCGCACTGAGAAGGGCTTCACTGAGAAAGTCATTCAGAATGAAGAGGTCTTCATTCCTGTAACACTTTCTTGCTATTATGTTAAACACTTTGTCTTAATAAGTCATGAATTTAGCACATTCAAACTCAGGCAGGGGTCTTGTAATCGCCCCTTACAGAAGTATTTTTACTTTCTCTACTACGTATAGTATGTAGGGGAAGTATTGCATTCCACCCAAAAATTTCATACCGAAATTTCACCGGAAATACATGTTTTGAGACCCCCTTAACCCAATAAGGCATTTTTAGAAAAAGGTCTGTGTGTGTGAACAGCGTATTTAAACAACGAAAAGTCGGATAAATACCAAACTTGGTATTTAAGTTCAGTATCTTTCAAAAAATTTTCAAGAAAATTCCCCCACCCCAGACTATCTTTTACATGGAACATTTTTCGAAAATTTTGATTTTCTCAAAAATGCCTGTAACGATTTTGATTAAAAATCATATGTTTAAGATATTTTCATGGCAAATTAAATGTATATCTTGAATGCTCTGGGAATGCCTCCAAAAGCCCATCGTCCTCCATGGTGTAGTGGTTACCATGCTAACCTCTAGTTCCCGAGGTCGCGGGATCAAACGCGGCGGAGGGCGATGTATTTTTTCGGGCGTAAAAATCCTTAGTATGGCTTCCTTTGGAAGGGAAGTAAAGTCGGTGGTCACGTGTCGTAAATTTACGGCACGAAAAAGAACCTCAAGCCTGATAAGAGGCCATTGAGTAAAATTACGGTTCTTTCCCACCCAATATAGAATGTGACACTAAGGACCATAGTTGTTAAAGAGCGTCCATAAATAAAACACTCAATTTAATTTAATTTCTCCAAAAGTCGTATTCATTCTAGTTGACTTTCGTATAACTAGTAAACCGTAAGAGATAAAATATTTCTACACAAAAAATGTTGAACTCGTTAAAAAAAACACTTTATACCATATATATTTTTGAGTGTTAAATGAACCATTTCCGAGATATTCCTGTTATTTGTTTGAATTTTTCAATCCTCATAGGTTTTCTCAAGCGGGAATTCCTTGTTATAACCTGGACACGCAAAGAGAATGTAATGCTCCACATAGCAACCAACTTTTAATGACTATCGCTTAAAGCCTACCATATTCCCCTTGTACCTAAAAGAAAACTAGCAATAAGAAATACATGGAAATAAGCGTTTGTAAACATAGTTTGTACAAGAGTAGAGAAACACATGTGACTGCATCAAACATTTGTTTCTAAACTTTGGCCAAAATTCAGTATCGAGCACACTTAAGACCATTTTATATAACTTATTATCAGAGTTGGAATTAGTCTCCACCTAAGTAGTTGAATATACTCTTGTAATTAATTCTACATTTAAGTATCTTAGATCACACGGTTAACCAAATATTAAAATTATTGTATTTAAAGTCTATTATTATTCTTTACGCTTAAGGGATATGGAGGAACACTCTACGCTATAGTCCTTGCGTCAGTCAACGTTTTTGTTCACAAATAAGTTTGCGCGTATGAGGGCAAACTATTGTTCATGTCTGTGTAACCGTTCAGCTTTCTATGTTTCACAGCTTCTGCATTTTACATTTCTTTTCTTTCTTCAACCGTGTGGTGGTTCTAGAATCTAAGCATGTTTGTAATGCAGAAAGAAAAAACAAAAGAGTTGGAATGTTTTATTTCCGCTGTATGCTGAATTAGCACGACATTTAATATGGAAACAAAAGGCACCTATTGACTACCTTTGCTACATCGGTATGCTGAATTAGCGCGATATTTAATATGGAACAACAGGCACATAGGCACATTTGCCAGATAGAGTAGTTACTGCATGCTAATAAACTTTTCTTATCGAGATTTAATCATAAGTTTACATTTTAGAAAAATGTTCTAAGCGAGTGAGGATGAGTGGGAGAGATCGGATGTGTTGTATTCACATAAATATCTTTACCCATTATCGTTTAAGTACTAACCATAATAGGCAAAGTATTTTTGTATTCCACCGAAAAATTCTATGTCAATATTTCACCAGAAATGCGTGTTTTGAAGACCCCAAAATCGTTTTTAAAAAATCTTATGTGCTACACTCACATGACTTTCTCTACTCTTGTACAAACTATTTTTACAAACGCTTATTCTCCATATGCTTCATGTTAATCGAGATGTTAATCTTATTGCTAATTTTCCTGTAGATGCAAGGGGAATATGGTAGGCTTTAAGTTTTAGTCAAATATTTTAAGAGCTGGTTGCTACGTGGAGCATTCCATTCTCTTTGCATTACCAGGACAAAAAAAATGAATAACGAATTCCCATTTGAGAAAAAGTAAAAGCATTGGAAAATTTAAGGTAATTACAAGCAATATCTGGAAAATGGTTCACTCAACAAAAAAAATGTATATGACATAAATTGTGTATTTTAACGCAATCTACATTTTTTGTGTAGTGAAAGTTTGTCTATCTCTTATGGTTTACCAGTTATGGAAAAGTCATTCACAATGAAGAATACTTTTGGAGACATTCCCAGAAAATTCTAGATATACATTTCATTTGTCAGAAAAACATATTAAAGGTATGATGTTTTAATCAAAATCGTTACAGCCATTTTCGAAAAATGTTCCATGAAAAGGGTAATCTGGGGTGGGGGGATTTTCTTGAAAACCTTCGTGTCGCATCCTTGGAAGTTACTGAACCTAAATACCAAGTTTGGTGTTTATCCGACTGTTCGTTTCTGAATTATGCTGTTCACAGACACACACACACACATGTTTCCAAAAATGCTTTTTTTGGATTCAGGGGGCCTCAAAACATATATTTCCGGTGAAATCTCGGTATCGAATTTTTGGGTGGAATGCAATACTTCCCCTACTTACTATACGTAGTAGAGAAAGTAAAAACGTCAGCTGTAAGTGTCAATGCCTATGTGTCTGTGAAGCACTATTACTCAGGAACGAAAAGTTCCTTAAAAACTAAACTTGGTATTTTAGTTCAGGACTTTTCACTGGTGTTTTTATCCATAGTCAGAGGGATAAGTTACCGTGAAAAGGGAGTATTGCGTAGGAGCTAGGAAATTGCAAACATTCACCGGCACATATGTTAACAATTTATTTTAAATTGATATATTCGTTAAAAATTCTTTGGTCAGCTTACTTTAACATTTTAAAAAATAATATGTTCAAATACAATGTGATATACTCTTTCACTTTTCTACATTTAAAGTTAGCATATCAATTTAAAGGTTTTTTGGAAGAGCAGCGAACACAATAAAGATGCATGAAATGCGACGTTATAAAGGCTTCTCCCGTAAAAGAATTTAGAAAGCACTAAGAGTTAAAGGTTGAATTTCAAAGCTTACCAAACAAGTTTAAACATAATTTGGAAAGGCCAAAAGAATCACTCTTGGTGAATTATGCTCAAAATCTCGCTGTCACGATGTCTAGTTGTTAGCGGCTCGGTCCCTGGCCGAAAAGCGACTGCTCGTTCCTGCCTGCCCAGGAGTTGTTGGAGACGTCCACGAGCATGATGGTGCTGGCGTCAGTGGCGTGTAGCAAACCAGCCAATGATGATTGTACATGATGCTTTATGTAGTGGAGTGATGTGTTACGTTACTCATGGCGATATGTTCCTCGAAGCTATAGATGTTAACCTTTTCTGTCGATGAATGATGTCATCATCTCTGAAGCTTTGTGACGTGGTGCATAAGCCATGACCATGGGGGGGGGCGAAAACGGCACACATGGATAAGTCACAAAGATTTGAAAAAAAATCCCCACCCCACATTACGCTTTACATGGAACAGTTTTCGCTACTCTTTTTTTTCTAAAATAATTGTAACGATTGCGAGGACCTCCCCGTCTGCTCGTCGTCTTCCTTCCTGGTGATGCTATGTTAATGTGCAGAAGAGAATGTCCCTACAATAATTTTTTGTTGAACTATGCTCTTAACTTTTATATAGGGCGTGGTAATAGCAGACAAATAAAACGTTTAGGTTCACTTTAACTGTAATTTATTCACATTCTTTCTAGCCTTGATTTATATTCCAGAATTATATCACAGAAATATGGAGGCCTATCTATCAAGCTGCACCTTCCACTCTTCTTTCCTAAATTGCTAGCAGCTTCTTTACACGCTCTACCATCTGAATGGCGCGAAGTTCACCCCCTGATAAAACTGTAGAAAGTCGTCCGAATCTCGGGGCTCTGTCTTATATACCCTGCAAATTATGCAACTTTTTCCCCTAACTGTTCTAAGGCGCTATTGGGATTGGCCGATCACCCTAACGTCTTATGAGAACATTTGCTCTCATATCTCTCCTAATGCTCGTCTGGAGTTTCCATTTATATCCCAACCTCTCGCTATATCCTCTCAACCCCCACCTAGACCCTGTGTTTGTACTTCCCCAGAGATGCATCCACCTGGCACCGCTTGGTATGGTGCAGGTATTTTTTACCCGCACGACTAGCTAGCCTCCATTACATTTGACACATCACGTATTTACTTCTTATAATATTACTTACATTAATATATACTCACACGGATATAACATTGTTCCCGCTACACGGTTTTAATTAAAACAGTACGTATTTTAGCTACTTTCATAATGAGGAAAATGTGCATCTGCAGTTTTCTGAGAATAGCTTGTGAAGTTCTAGTCATTCCTAATGAATTTTTTATAATTGTTAAAGCGTAAGGAAAGGACAAAACCTTATTCCACAAAAAATAGGTCTCGTTAAAGCACACCATTTTTGTGAAAAATAAAGGTGTTGTTATTCATTTCCGAGATTTTCTAATATTGCTTTGGATTTTCATATAATTTATACTTAGAAACTACCGGCAGCACATTAAAAATGACAGAACTGTTGAAGAACTCTAAGAAACAACTATTTAGTTTATTTTAGAGCTCTACATTTCTTGTGTATTAAAGTTCTGTTTATCTCTTAAGGCCTACAATTCAAACAAACTTATACAGAATTCCTTCCGAATGAAAAGAGTTTCATAGTCTATACCCAGAAAATTTAAGATATACGTTTATTTATCACCTACTAGTTCTAAATATATGAAATTTTCAAATAAAACCTCAGCGCCATTTTTGAGAAAACAAATTCCGAAATATTTTGCACGTAAGAGGGTGTTTAGGGTGGGAGATTTTGTTAAAAATCTACATGTCACATCTTTGTAAGATACTAAACTTAACTACCGAATTTGTCAAACGTTTCGTTTTTTAATTACGTTGTTCAGACAAACACCACCCACCCACAACCACACACTTACACACACCCAACCATTCCCAGACACTCGTACATACCCACTCATCCGTACACCCACACTCACCCAAATCCTGCATACCTACACATCAACACACACCCACCCGCACCCCCCTTACATACAGACCTTTGATGAAATTTCCATATCGAATATTTGGATTACTTTCTCTACTTTCTAGGTACGTGGTAGAGAAAGTAAGAATTGGAAGTCAGTTCAATACCAAACTTCGCATAGATCACTATGTCTTCACCACTTTAAAGCTATGTTTTCTGTAGAATCCATATCCTGTTTGCGCCAGTAAGTCGTGAATAAACTCAAGAAGAATTTTGTTTTAGGTTGGAACCACGTTGCGACGTTAAGGTGAGATTTACAGTATCATTTTCCCAGACTGCAGACTGGCACGGGAAAAGAGCGTGGTATGGTAAATATCCACATGACTTTCTCTACTCACTGTCGATTGTTAGTGGTATACAAACTATTCTTAGTAAAGCTTATGTTTCTAACTATTTCATTTTAATCCAAATAAACCTTTACTGAAATAGCTACATTACATATTTCATTTTAAGTACAAAGAGAACAGCGATAGAACTTGACACTATATGCTGGCCTTTAAATTTCATACTGTTTCCATGCAATTGCAACAAACAACTGACAGAACTTTAAAAGTATGACCAAGTAATGAACAATTCCAACCATCAATAAGGAATATCTAAGAAATGGCTGTCGTCCTCCGTGGTGTAGTGGTTACCATGCTAGTCTCTAGTTCACGAGGTCCCGGGTTCAAACCCGGCGGAGGGCGATGGATTTTTTTTCGGGCGTAAGGACCACAGCACTTAAAGAGCGTCCATAAATAAAACTATAATTTAATTTAAGAAGTGGCTTATGCCACAAAAACGTTATTTTGCATACATTTGTATATTTTGAGATCTACAATTTTAGTCCAGTACGTTTTCGACTATAGCTTGACGTTTAGTAGCTATACAGGGCTAAACAAATTTTTTCCGAAAGAAGGGGACTTCTTAGGCTATTCCGGAAAATGCAATATGTACATTTTATTTGTTATATAAACATGTTTAATGTATGATAATTTAATCAAAATCGTTAGAGCCATTTTTAGAAAATAAAATTTCCAAAATATCTTCAATGTAAGGAGTAGTTTGGAGTGAGGGAATTTTCTTGAAAATCTTCATGTCGAATCCTTGGAAGACACTAAACTGAAATACCAAGTTTGGTATTTATCAAACTTTTCGTTTTTGAGTTATGCTGTTCACAGACACAGAGAAATACACGGACATGTTTCCCAAAATGCTTTATTTGGATTTAGGCAGCCTCAAAACATGTATTTCCGGTGAAATCTCGGTTTAGAATTTTTAGGTGGAATACAATACCTCTCTACTTACTATGTAGTTGTGAAAAGTTTGGAACTATACAGACAACTAAAGGTGGACTGGGGAAGTGAGATTTACCTGGATGTACGTAATAGGTTAGCGAGAGAAGGGTGGGCCTGGTCTAGATTAAGTGCACATAGGCTAAGAGGAGATAGGAAGGGAGCGAATTTGGATAAGTGTCCTCTTTGTGGAGAGGCAGACAATTGACTTAAATTATATAATTGAATTGAAGAAACTAAGTTGTGGGGAGATCAGTTTTTACCTAAAGAATGGGAGAATGATAACAAAGGAGTATTAAAAGTTAGGATAATGAAAATACAAAAGGATTGGGATATAAAAAGGATAAGAGAATATATGGAGAGAGTAAGAGAAGAACGGCTTAGAGAAATAAAGCAATATGGATCTGTTAGGACCCACCGTGCATAAATAACCACGGTGTTAAGAAGCAAGGTGGACTAAAGAATAAAACAGCAACTCAAAGTAATGTATGAAAAATTGTAAGATTTGCGTGTAGAATTATGGGAAATAAATATAATACATGTACATCATAGAGAAAGCAATAGACGATGCTAAGTCAAAAAGGTATTCCATTCCCATTAAATATTCGATACCGAGATTTCACCGGAATGTTTGTTTAGAAAGCACTTTATAAAAAAATCTTTAGAAAAAAGTACATGTCTCTGCGTGTGCGTGTGTGTGTCTGTGAATAGCATAACTCAAAAACAAAATGTCAGATAAACACTAAACTTGGTATTTAGCTACCCTTTATATAAAAATTTTCGCAAGCTTTGATTTAGTAAAAAATAGTTCCTACGATATTGATTAAAATTCCAAGTGTTAAAGATATTTACATGGCAAGTAAAAGGTATGTCTTGAGTTTTCTGGGAAAAGCCTGTGAAGATGACTTCATTCCTAACGAATTTGGTATAATATTGTATAACTGGTGAACGTTAAGTGACAGACAAAAACGTTCTGCATAAAAATTGTACATCTTTTTAAGGCACACAGTTTATTACAAATAACCTTTTTGTAGCATAAGCCATTTTCGAGGTATCGCTATTAATGGTTCAACTTGTTTAATATCTGTCATTTTTAACTCCTCTCAATTTTCAGTTTATCATGATTGCATAGAAATAGTAGAGACTTTTAAGGCCAATACATATAGCGTCCAGGTCTTAAAATTTTGGCTATCGCTGTTCCCTTTTTATCTTAACGAAATGTGTAATGTAGCAATTCGTATACCCACTGTGTATATGGGTGTAGCGCATCAGCATTTTTAGGAACAAATAAAGTAGGTTACATTGGGTGAACAAATTCGTATGAATTTAATACATAAAATTGTTTTTTATTCCTTTCCGACGAGAATCGGGCCATTTAAGTGCACAAAATAAGCTGCTGAATCCAGGTTTATACGTATGGAAATTGTATACACTTAAGTGAACGTATTTTTTGGCATTTCGTTCCTAAGCAGCAGATATTCCGTGCGCTCTATTGACTTCCAATAATCTGGAAATTATGATGCAAAAAAGAGAGGCGGAGAATGGGCGGATAATTTCAAAATCACATCCCTGCTAAGAGCTGCAGCTGATCCTTAAATTACCATTCGTTGGTCTGTTTGGTTTTTATAAACCAGCGAAAGAATGCCAAAGCCGATTAAAGCAGCTAGCGGTACTTTGCTTCTAAGCATTAGTCGAGCAATTACTACAACGGCTTGAACATGCAAAATGTTAGCCTAACTTTCATATTTTTTTATAAAGCTGCTATAAATTCGAGCAATACAATTTACAGCTGCTGTATTTCCAGTAAACTGAACTAGCAATTATATTCTGTTAACGTATGTACGAGGCAGTAGGGGAATTAAGTACCTTAAAACAAAAGGCGATAGAGTTCAACTTCGTTAACTCTGGGCATGTACTCAAGCATAACTAATTATTTTAATTCAAACGTAAAAAGTGAGAATATGATCAGTGTTTCAAAAATCTGATGTGTTACACTCA
The DNA here is from genome assembly GCA_030765065.1 of Deroplatys truncata. NCBI lineage: Eukaryota > Metazoa > Arthropoda > Insecta > Mantodea > Mantidae > Deroplatys > Deroplatys truncata. The sequence continues at coordinate 167,606,581 of CM060980.1, forward strand.
CATGACTTTCTCTACTCTTGTACAAACTATTTTTACAAACGCTTATTCTCCATATGTTTCATGTTAATCCAAATATCGAGATGTTAACCTTATTGCCAATTTTCTTGTAGATGCAAGGGGAATTGGTAGGCTTTAAGCGATAGTAAAATATCTTAAGAGCTGGTTGCTATGTGGAGTATTCCATTCTCTTTGTATTACCAGGACAAAAAACATGAATAACGAATTCCCGTTTGAGAAAAAGTATAAGTATTGGAAAATTTAAGGGAATAACAAGCAATATCTCGAAAATGGTTCACTCAACAACAAAAATGTATATAAGATAAATTGTGTATTTAAATGCGATCTACATTTTTTGTGTAGTAAAAGTTTGTCTATCTCTTATGGTTTACAGTTATGAAAAAGTTCGTTCACAATGAAGAATTCTTTTGGAGACATTCCTAGAAAATTCAATATATACATTTTATTTGTCATGAACCTAAATAGCACTGAACCTAAATATCAAGTTTGGTGTTTATCCGACTGTTCGTTTCTGAGTTACGCTGTTCACAGATACACAGACACACACACAGACATCTTTCCAAAATTGCTTTTTTTGGATTCAGGGGGCCTCAAATCATATATTTCCGGTGAAGTCTCGGTATCGAATTTTTGGGTGGAATACAATACTTCCCCTACTTACTACACGTAGTGGAGAAAGTAAAAGTCATTTCTAAATTTGAGATCAAAAGAACAAAGGAGCTTTTTTCTTTTACATGACTCTTTCTACACAATTTTTATGTACTATTACTACAAAATCATATTCTTCTGTCCATTTCTTGTTAATCGAAATTGTGGGTATAAGAAAAGTACAGAAAATTGAAGGAATATTAGCACTTAAAAAAAGTATTATGTATCCGAAAATTTAACCCAATAACAATATCCAAAGCCCTTAACGTCGCAACAAATTTATTTGGAATAAATAATGTGGTTTAACGAGAACTATATATTTTGTGCAGTAAGAATTTGTCTATATCTTACAGTTTATGGTATTTTAGTTAAGTATCTTCCAGGGAGCGACACGAAGATTTCCAAGAAGATCCTCCCACCCTAGATTACCTTTAACATGAAAGATTTTCGTCCTCCGTGGTGTAGTGATTACCATGTTTTAGTTCCCGAAGTCACGGGTTCAAACCCGGCGGTAGGTGATTGATTTTTTCGGGCGTAAAAATCCTTAGCCTGTCTCCCTTCGGAAGGGAAGTAAAGCCGGATGTCCCGTGTCGTAGATTTATGGCACGTAAAAGAACCTCAAGCCTGATAAAGAGGTCTCTGAGCAAAATTACGGTCTTTCACGTCGAATATGGGACGCTAAGGACCACAGCAGTTAAAGAGCGTCCGTAAATAAAACTAAGTTTAATTTAAATTACGAGGAGGATTTTTCAAAAATGTTGATTCTTTAAAAAATGGCTCTAACGATTTTGATTAAAATAGCATATGCTTAAGATATTTTCATGGCAAATGAAATGCATATTTTGGATTTTCTGGGAATGTCCACAAAAATCTTCTTCATTGTGAATGACTTTCGCATAACTGGAAAACCCTAAGAGATAGACAAAGTTTTACTACACAAAAAGATATATCTCGTTAAAACACAGAATTTATGTCATATACATTTTTTTTTTTTTTGCGGAGTGAACCATTTTCGAGGTATTCGTTATTTGTTTGAGTTTTCCAATACTTGTACTTTTTCTGAAACGGGAATTCGTTATTCGTTTTTACCTTCTCTACTACGTAAATTAAGTAGAGGAAGTATTGTATTCCACCCAAAAATTCGATACCGATATTTCACCATGTATAAATGTTTTAAGAACCCCTGAAACCCAAAAAAGCATTTTTGGAAACATGTCAGTTTGTGTGTCTGTGTGTGTTTCCGTGAACAGCATAACTCAGAAACGAACAGTCGGATAAACACCAAACTTGGTATTTAGGTTCAGTATCTTCCAGAGATGCGACACGAAGGTTTTAAAGAAAATCCCCCACCCCAGATTACCCTTTACATGGAACATTTATTGAAAACTTTTAATTTTCTCAGAAATGGCTCTAACGGTTTTGATTAAAATATCATATGTTTGAGATATTTTCATGACAAATAAAATGTATATCTTGAATTTTCTGGGAATGTTTCCAAAATAATTCTTCATTGTGAACGACGTTTGCAAACTGGTAAACCATAAGAGATAGACAAAGTTTGACTACACAAAAAATGTAGATCGCGTTAAAATACACAATTTGTGTCATACGCATTTTTTTTTTGAGTGAACCATTTTCGAGTTATTGCTTGTTATTCCCTTAAATTTTGCAATAGTTATACTTTTTCTCAAATTCGTTATTCATTTTTTTATGTCCTGAAGATACAAAGAGAATGGAATGCGCCACATAGCAACCAGCGTTTAAAAAATTTGACTATCACTTAAAACCTACCATATTCCTCTTGCACCTACAAGAAAATTAGCAATAAGATTAACATCTCGATTAAAATGAATCACATGGAGAATAAGCGTTTGTAAAAATAGTTCGTATAAGCGTAGAGAAAGTCATGTGAGTGTAACACATCAGATTTTTTAATGTTCTGAACATGCAAAGAGAATGGAATGCTCCACAAAGCAACCAGCTCTTAATGCTTAAAGCTTTATCGCTTAAAACCTACCAATTCCTCTTGCATCTACAAAAAAATTAGCAATAAGGTTAACATCTCGATTAACATGAAGCATATGGAGATTAAGGGTTTGTAAAAATAATTTTAAAGACTAGAAAAGGCCATGTGTGTGCAACACTTCAGATTTGTTATTTTTTTATTCATGAGACCTCTAAAGTATAATTCCGGAGAAATCTTACAATGAAATATTTGGGTGGAATACAGACCTTCCTACCCACTGTAGGTAAGAAGGAGAGAAAGAGGAACGTATAAAATACCAGCTATGGAATTTTGGATACAAAAACGGTAAAAGCAAGACACTTATTTGTTCTATTATCTGCATGTCCTTCATAATTTCACTTCTTTTATAATATGCGGTATCATTTGCCTTTTCACTTTATAACGTTATCTTTTCCCTTCCGCTAAAATAAATTCCCTCTATTCTCTTTGCTAAGTGACTTTTAATGTATTTTTCTCAGAGCCAATGTCTTTCATATTTGAAATCCTCCTGTCAGACTTCCTTTTTTATTATTTCCTTTTCACTTCCACTTTGTCTCACATTTAGCTATCGTTTAGTTGCTTGCCAAAGACGGCGCGAAAGGGACGAGTGAATGATAGGGCAGATTGCTTCGCGGAGAATAATAAATGGGGTACTGTGGGGGGAATATGGAAAAGGGCTTGGAAAAATTATCTTACGCAACAAATAACCTTTTTCCTATAGGAAAATCCCTTTGACGAATTGCCGCTGGAAGCATTGCATTTGGTAGGTTATTAGTTTTTCACAGGTGCGTGTCTCGGAGTTAATAAAAGCTATCTGTAGAGTGGCTTAGCCGATAAAGTGACTAATGCTTCAAAAAAGAAAGGAGCAAAGCTTAATATAGGGACTATATCCGCTATATATTACCTGAAACGGCTTCAAAGTTAAGAAATAAATTATTTTTGTCATATAACTTTTGATTTGTTTGAAAAATTCACATGGCTGCTGAAAAACAAGCAGTTGAATTCCATTTTAAAATGAATTCTTATTCCTTAGGATATAAAACGAAGAAGTATGAAAATTTTATTTACACTACTCATATCTATATAGTTGTCTTATCCAACTCTGAACAGACGAATTCTGCAAATAAGGGGGACTGAAAATAAGTATAAGGGTGGCTTTCGTGAGAAGTGAATAGCCTATAGTTTTAAATCCTGACTAAAGCATAATTGCAAAGTTTAGTGCATATTTTTAAAACTTATAAATTTATATCTTGTTACAAATATGAGGTTTTTAATTCCTAAAACTTGCTATTATTTTAATTAATTCCAACAGCTGAAGAGCGGCAAGTGGTATAGTTTGGTTTATAAAGTATTTAATAGTAGTCTTTACTATTCAACCAGGTACATAGTAGATAGAGGAGGTATTGAATTCCACCCAAAAATTCGATACCGATATTTCACCGGAAATACATGCTTTGAGGCCCCTGAATAAATAAAAAATCTGATGTGTTACACTCACATGACTTTCTCTACTCTTGCACAAACTACATTTACAAACGATTATTCTCCATATGCTTCATCTTAATCGAGATACCGAGATTTTAATCTTATTGCTAATTTTCTTGTAGATGAAAGGGGAATTGGTAGGCTTTAAGCGATAGTCAAATATTTTAAGAGCTGGTTGCTATGTGGAGTATTCCATTCTCTTTGCATTACTAGGAAAAAAAATGAATAAAGAATTCCCATTTGAGAAAAAGTATAGGTATTGGAAAATGTAAGGGAATAACAAGCAATATCTCGAAAATGGTTCACTCAACACAAAAAATGTATATTACATAAATTGTGTATTTTAACGCGATCTACATTTTTTGTGCAGTAAAATTTTGTCTATCTCTTATGCTTTACCAGTTGTGCAAAAGTCGTTCACAATGAAGAATACTTTTGGAGACATTCCCAGAAATTTCAAGATATACAGTTTATTTGTCACGAAAATATTTTTGAACATACGATATTTTAATCAAAATCGTTAGAGCCATTTTTGAGAAAATTAAAATTTTGGAAAAATCTTCCATGTAAAGGGTAATCCTGGGTGGGGGAATTTTCTTGAAAACCTTCGTGTCGCATCTCTGATAGATACTGAACCTAGATACCAAGTTTGGTGTTTATCCGACTGTTCGTTTCTGAGTTATGCTGTTCACAGACAGACAGACACACACACACACACACACACACACATACACACGCACAGACAGACACACACACGGTCATGTTTCCAAAAATGCTCTTTTTGGATTCAGGGTGTCTCAAAACAAGTATTTCCGGTGAAATTTCGGTATGGAATTTTTGGGCTGAATACAATACTTCCCCTACTTACTATACGTAGTAGAGAAAGTAAAAAAGGCATCTTTAGAAAAATTTTCCTGTGTGTGTTTGAACAGCATAATTCAAAAACGAATGGTCGGATAAACACCAAACTTGGTATTTGAGTTTAGTATCTAGCAAGGAATCAACACGAAGATTTGAAAAAAAAATCCCTCGCCCCAGACTACCCTTTGCAGGAAACACTTTTAAGAAAATTATGATTTTTCTTAAAAATGGCTTTCACGATTTTTGTTAAAATATCAGAAGTTTAAGATATCTTAATAAATAAAACGTATATCTTGACTTTTCTGGGAATGTCCACAAAAGTCCTCTTCATTCTATGACTTTCGCATAACTGGTAAACCGTAAGGGATAGAAAAATTTTTACTACACAAAAATGTAAATCTCGTTAAACCACACGATTTCTGTCATATATACTTTTTGTCCAGTTAATGATTTCCGAAGTATACCTGTTATTGATTTGAATTTTCCGATACTTATACTTCTTCCCAAATGGGAATTCGTTATTCTTTTTTTATACCCTGGACAAGCAAAGAGAATGGAATACTCCACATAGCAACCAGCACTTAAAAGATTTGACTATCGCTTAAAGCCTACCATATTTCCCTTACACCTACAAGAAGATTAGAAATAAAATAGTTTCTGCAAATGTGTATCTCGATTAACAAGAAGTAGATGGAGTATAAGCGTTTGTAAAAATAGTTTGTACAAGAGTAAGGAAAGTCTTGTAAGTGTAACATACCTAGTTTTTAGCAAAAGCACTGCGCGTGTGTGTGACTGTGAACAGCATAACTCAAAAACGGAAAATAGGATAAATACCAAACTTGGTTATTAGGTTAAATTCCATCCAAGAATGCAACACGAGATATTAAAAACATACTCCAATTCCAAACTATACTTTACATTGAAGATTTTTGATATTTTTTAATTTTCTAAACAGTCTGTAATGATTTTGAATAAAATATTATATATGAAAAATATTTATATAAGAAATAAAATGTATATTTTAAATTTTGCTGGAATAGCCTGTGGAAGTCCTCTTTATTCGGTATGAATTTTGTATAATCCTGTATAATGGCCTAACACCAAGCGATAGACGAAAACGTACCACATAAAAATTATATATCTCTTTAAAAAACACAATTTATTTAAAATAGCTTAATTTTAAGCATCAGCCACTTCAGAGATAGCTGTTTTAATAGTCCGAATAGTTCAATACTTTTGTCATCCTATTTAAGTCCCATGAGGTCCCGTGAAGTCATGGAAACAGTATGGAATTTTAAGGTCAGTATATAGCGTCTAGTTCTTAAACATTCTACTGTCGATATTCCCTTTGTATCTATAACGAAATGCGTAATAAAACAATTTTTAATGGTTTATTTCGGTTTAAATGGAGTAGATATGAAATAAGCCTTAGTAAGAATTCCCAATAATAAGCGATAGTGGGTAGAGAAAGGCATGTAAATGCATCACAGCTGATATTTCTGTTTCTGTTAAGTACTGCAGAAGTCTCAGCTTCAAATGAAGATGTAGTACCATTTAAAATAATATATAATAATTTTGCGTACAAAGGCTTAATATGTGTGAAGTTAAGGTGAAATTCTGATCAATAAGACTGCATAAATGTTTATCTGTATTATCATGAGGTAGAGAGAAAAATAGATACATTCACACGTTATAGATACAAACAGAACAGCGACAGTCAAATGTTTAAGAACTGAGCGCTATATGCTGGCCTTAAATTTTCATACTGTTTCCCTGTAATCGCGAGAAGCAACTGAATGTTGGCTTAAAGAGAATGACCAAGTAATGTCTTTTTCAAACCATTAATAAGCAAGATTTCAGAAGTTGCTTGAAATAAATTATATGCTTTAAAGAGATCTACATTTTTTGTGTAGTACGTTTTCGTCTATCGCTTAACGTTTACTAGTTATACAAGATTATACAACATTCGTTCCGAAGGTAGACGACTGAATAGACTATTCCCAAAGAATTCAAGATATACAGACTATTTGTCATGTAAGTATACTTAATATGTGGTATTTTAATAAAAATCGTTTAAGCCATTTTCAGTAAATAAAAATGTTAAAAAAATGCTCTATGTAGAGGAGAGTTGGGGTGATTTTTTCGAAAACGTTATTGTCCCAACCTTGAAAGATAGTGAACTTAAAGTATACCAAATTTGGTATTATCGCACGTTTTTTTTAGAGTTATACTGTTCACAGACACATATGTACACACACACACACACACACACACACACACACACACACACATACACATACAAACGCGCATGTTTCCTAAAATGATTTATTTGAATTCAGGAGGCCATAAAATATGTATTTCCGGTGAAATATCGGCATCGAATGCCTGGGTGGATGGCACAACCTTCTCTACCTCTACGTGATCAAATGTATCCGGACACCTGGCTGAAAATGACGTGCAAGCTCGTGGTGCCCTCCATCGGTAATGCTGGAAGTCAATATGGTGTTGGCCCACCCTTAACCTTGATGACAGCTTCACTCTCGCAGGCATACTTTCAATCAGGTGATGGAAGGTTTCCTGGGGAATGGCAGGCCATTCTTCATGGAGTGCGGAACTGAGGAGAGGCATCGATGTAGGTCGGTGAGGCCTGGCACGAAGTCGGGGTTCAAAACATCCCAAAGGTGTTCTATAGGATTCAAGTCCAAACTCTGTGCAAGCCAGTCCATTACAGGGATGTTATTGTCGTGTAACCACTCCGCCACAGCCCATGCAGTATGAACAGGTGTTCGATCGTGCTGAAAGATGCAATCGCCATTCCCGAATTGCTCTTCAACAGTGGGAAGCAAGAAGGTGCTTAAAATCAATGTAGGTCTGCGCAGTGATCGTGCCACGCAAAACAACAAGGGGTGTCAGCCCCCTCCAGGAAAAACACCACCACCAATTCCGAATTTCACTGTTGGCACTACACACCTGGCAGATGACGTTCACGGGCATTCGCCATACCCACACCCTGTCATCGGAACGCCACATTCTGTTTCGTGATTCGTCACTCCACACAACGTTTTTCCAGTGTTCAATCGTGTAATGTTGACGCTCCTTACACCAAGCGAGGCGTCATTTGGCATTTTCCTGCGTACTATGTGGCTTATGAGGAGCAGCTCGACCATGGAATCCAAGGTTTCTCGCCTCATGCCTAACTGTAATAGTACTTGGAGTGGATCCCTCTGAGGATGACTACTGAGGTCGCGGATAATGAGTACCAGGCAGTAGGTGGCAGCACAATGCACTTTAGATGAAAAACGTATGTTTTGGGGGGTGTCCGGATACTTTTGATCAAATAGTGTATGTATGCACGTGGCAGAGAGGTTAAGAAGTTTTTCTAAGAATAGTTTATAGAAGCTATGTAAAAGTAAACCATACTGGCTAGAAAAGTAATGTGAAGGTAAAGTATCAGATTTTTATCCTTCAGAGGACCTCGGTGTATGAATTTCTGGTGAAATGTCAGTGTAAACTTGTTTTATAGTGCAGTACAGCGTAACGCCTAGCGGTAAAGAAGGTAGGTGTGTATGAAATTACGAATAAATTCAACTCTAACTATTGCAATATAACGGACAACTACTATATACAAAATTATTTTTCTACTACTTACATGTAGTAACAAGTACCCAAAAATTCCACACCGATATTTTACTGAAAATACAGGCTTTGAGATCCCTCGAATTCCTCCAAAAGTTCTTAGAAAAAAGCTCCGTGTGTATCCGTGAGAGTGAGAACAGTATCACTCAAAAACGAAAAGTGGGTTATATACCAAGTTTGGTATTTAGGCTCAGTGTCCTACAAGGATGCAACACGATTTTAAGAAAACTCCTTATCCCAAACTAATCATTACATGAATATATTTCGAAAAATTTGATTTTCTAAAAAATTTGTTGTGTTACACTCACATTACTTTCCCTACTCTTGTACGAACTATTTATACAAACGCTAATTCTCCATATGCTTCATGTTAATTGAGATGTTACTCTTATTGCTAATTTTCTTGTAGATGCAAGGGGAATATGGTAGGCTTTAAGCGATAGTCAAATCTTTTAAGCGCTGGTTGCTATGTGGCGCATTCCATTCTCTTAGCATGTCCAGGACATAAAAAAAATGAATAACGAATATGAGAAGTATTGGAAAATTTAAGGAAATAACAAGCAATATCTCGAAAATGATTTACTCAACAAAAAATGTATATAAAAATTGTGTATTTTAACGCGATCTACATTTTTTGTGTAGTAACATTTTGTCTATCTCTTATGGTTTACCAGTTATGCAAAAGTCGTTCACAATGAAGAATACTTTTGGAGACATTCCCAGAAAATTCAAGATATACATTTTATTTGGCATAAAAATATATTAAACATATGATACTTTAATCGAAATCGTTAGAGCCATTTTTGAGAAAATTAAAATTTTAGAATAGTGTTCCATGTAAAGGGTAATCTGGGGTGAGGGGATTTTCTTGAAAACCTTCGTGTCGCATCTCTGGAAGATACTGAACCTAAATATCAAGTTTGTTGTTTATCCGACTGTTCGTTTCTGAGTTATGCTGTTCACAGATACAGACAGACACACACACACAGACACACACACGGACATGTTTCTAAAAATGTTTTTTTGGCTTCAGGGCTCTCAAAACATATATTTCCGGTGAAATCTCGGTATCGAATTTTTGGTTGGAATACAATACTTCCCCCTACTTACTATACGTAGTAGAGAAGGTAAAAACGGCTCTTGTTTAGTAGTGTTTAAAGCCCTTTGTTACTATATACAGTACCGCAGGAGGTGGACACTGGTGATATATGTAATGAATGATATATGTAGTTATGAGGAATGAGGAAACTGGAAGAAACATCAGAGGACGATAGTAACAGGATTTGAACCCGGACCTCCCGAATGCAAGCAGCACGTGTTACCGCGGAGCGTTAAAAAAACATATGTGTTAACTCACATGACACTCTCTGCTTTTGTAAAAACTATTTTTGCAAACGCTTATTCTCCATCTACTTCATGTTAATCGAGATAAGCATTTGCAGAAATGTTGCTAATTTTGTTGTAGATGCAAGGGGAATATGGTAGGCTTTAAGCGATAGTCAAATCTTTTAAGCGCTGATTGCTATGTGGAGTGTTCCATTCTCTTTGTATGTTCAGGACATAAAAAAACTAATAACGAATTCCCATTTGAAAGAAAAATATAAGCATTGGAAAGTTCAAACAAATAATATGTAATGTCTCTGAAATGTTTCACTCAAGTAAGAAAAATATATAGGACATAAAATGTGTGCTTTAACGCATCTACATTTTTGTGCACTAAATATTTTCTACTTCTTATGCAAAAGTTGTTCAGAATGAAGAGGACTTTTAGGGAAAATGCCAGATAATTCAACATATACATTTCATTTGCTATTAAAATATCTTAAACATGTGATACTTTAATAAAATTGTTATAGCTAGTTTCAGAAAATAAAAATTTTCGAAAAATGTTCTATGTAAAGGATAGTCTGTAGTGAGGGTATTTTCCTGTAAATGTTCGTGTTGCATTATTGGAAGACGTTGAATTTAAATATCAACTTTGGTATTTATCCGAGTTTTCGTTTTTGAGTTATGCTTTTCACAGACAGACGTACACACGGACATATTTCCGAATATGCTTTATTTGGATTCAGGGCACCTCAAAACACGTATTTCCGTGAAATATCAATATGTAATTTTTAGGTGAAGTATAATACTTCCCCTATTCACTGTATGTAAAAGAGAAAGCAAAAATGGGTCCAGCGTTTAATTAATTTAATTAAAATACTCTATGTTTTAATATATTTCCAATGCAAATAAAGTGTTTATCTAGAATTTTCTGGGAAGAACCTGTGAAACCCCCTTCATTCTCAATGAGTTATATATAATTAGTGAACTATAAGAAATATACAAATCTTAGTACACTTTTTTGTGAAGTTATCTATTTCCATATTGTTTCCTATTGGTTTGAATTGTCAAATATTTACCTTTTCTCGAGAGGAAAATCTTTATTCATTTTCTTTCTCAGGGCAATGGCAAGAGAAGGGAATTTCAAAGTCATCACATAAAAATCAAGTTCTTAAAATATTTTACTACCGCTTGAATCTACTGTAACCTCTAATGTCCTTGTAACTACAAGGAAATATATAATAAATCCATTTCTGCAAATGTTCATCTCGATTAATGTGAAGTAAATATAAGAAGAAGCTTTTGAAATAATAGTTTGTTGAATAATGGTTAGAGAAAGACATGTTAATGTAATATATCGGATTTATATATTTTTAAATCGTGCTAGTTATGAATTGAAAGTAAACCCCTGTTTAGAGTTTTTATTGTTAAAACGCTGGTGGACAAAGCGTGAAGCAGGCCTCGTCTTTGAGGGGAAGATTTAATGTAAAATCTGAGGAAGGAAGAGACTGTTGGAGCACCAGGGAGGATTGAATCGGCTTTACATTTGTTCCTGGTGGTTAGACATTAAGGAAGTAATAAAGTGAGGGGCTCTTTGTGAAGAAATCGGAATAAAGAAAAAGAAAACGTCCTTAGAACAAGCGAAAGACTCTTACACTTAAAACAATTCCCTCGGCGAACACAGAACGGATTTGGGAAAAATGATAGAGTACTTAGTTTCGTCGTTTGTAACATTGCATAACTTTCAAACTATAAAATGTATTTATTTTTTAAGAAATAATTTCATTCGTAAATATCAAACAAACGCAACAGAACACGGCATTTCACATCGTGGAAGATATTGATATACACCGCGGTGAGGCCCAAAATTTGCAGCTAAAGTATTAAATTTAGTTACCCCGGCGTACACATTGGGGAACAGGGCTACAGAGGCAGCCAGAAAGGTATCAAGAACTTGCTGCACAAAACTAAAGCGGGCATGGAATATTTAGAATATTAAAAATGCATACATTTACCTCTGATTTACTATACATAACAAGGTACACTACATTATACACAAAGGATTACAGAAGAACACTCGGAGAGATTTCCCACGCATACACACACCCATCACACATACACCCGTTCACTCCGAAGACTTATATTAGACTGACGCCACTCTGGCTATAACTAGACCGACGCTATCACACACACAGAGCTATTATCTCAATTGCCTTCAACCCCCAACTAGGAAATGGAATTGCCGCGCCAGACAATAATTAACACACAAACACAAAAATTAGCTCAACAATATTATGCACAGTAATAACGTGTCCGACGCGACAATACACACATACACTTACATTACATCAGTATATGATGCACCCGGAATAATAATCACGCTTTATAGCAATTTTGATAACTATGACTCCTCATTTCTGATGAAGCTTATGAACACACAAACAAACAAAAATCAGCCTTGTTCTTACTTCCTCTACCACGTACATAGCAGGTAGAGCAGGTCTTGTATTCAACTCAAAAATTCGATACCGAGATTTTACCAGATATACATGTTTTGTGGCACCTTGAATCCCAAAACATAGCATTAGAAAAAAACGGCCGCATGTGTGTGTGTGTGTGTGTGTGTGTGTGTGTGTGTGTGTGTGTGTGTGTGTGTGTGTGCGCGCGCGCGCCTGTGAACAGCATAATTAAAAAAATCAACACTCAAATAAATACCAAACTAAGTATTTAGGTTTCGTACCTTCCAAAGATGCGATACGAAGATTTTCAAGAGAATCTCCCCACCCCAAACTACCCTTTAAATGGAACAGTTTTCCAAAATTTTAATTTTTTCAGAAATGGTTTTAACGATTTTGATTAAAATATCGTATATTTAGGATACTTTCATGACAAATAAAATGTATATATTGAATTTTCTAGTAATGTCCCCAAAAGTATTCTTCATTGTGGACGACTTTTGCATAAATGGTAAACCATAAGAGATAGACAAAATTTTACTACACAAAAAATGTAGATCTCGTTAAAATTCACAATTTGTCATATACATTTTTTTATTGGGTGAACCATTTTCGAGATATTGCTTGTTATTCCCTTAAATTTTCCAATACTTACACTTTTTCTCAAATGGGAATTCGTTGTCCGTTTTTTTATGTCCTGGACATGCAAAGAGAATGGAATGCGCCACATAGCAACCAGCTCTTAAAAGATTTGACTGCCGCTTAAAGCCTACCAAATTCCCCTTGAACCTACAAAAAATTGGCAATAAGATTAACATCTCGATTAACAGGAAGCATATGGAAAATATTCCAGAAATTTTGATGGGTGACAAACGTGCAGGCCAGGGAAGCAATGGTATCCGTCGCTTTTCGAAGAAGGCTTGTACATTCCTCAAAATATGTGGCCGGGCATTGTCCTGTTGAAATGTGGTCTGTGAAGATGCTTGAAGCAGGGGGGGAGTACCTCAGGCTCTACAACCAAGGTTAGATACCTGTTGCTGTTCAAAGTGCTCTCAATTCGTAGGAGGCGAGATCGGTTGTTGTAACCAATGCCGCCCCAAAAATCCAATGTATCTAACATCCTGCGCACGTAACTAAAGTTTCACTCCTATAAACTGCAATTACTGAATAAGTTCAAACCTAAAGACCCTGCAAAACGACAAGATTTCTCTGGGCATTCATTGGTATTAATGGAGGATAATGAAAATCTGTCAGAAAAAAATAATTCTCAGTGATGAGGCAACATTCCACGTTAGTGGAAAAGTGATCACGCATAATTAGGATTTGGGGGAGCCAGTATCCACATGCCATTTTGGAAGTTCAAAGAGACTTCCCTAAAGTGAATGTCTTTTGTTCCATATAGAAACGTCAGGTCTATGGCACTTTTTCTTTCGGGAGGCCACTGTCAAGGGTCCAACTTATCTGGACATGCTCTCTGAATTTTAATTTCCACGATTGGAAGAATAAGAATGCAAAAGGTTTATTTTTCAACAAGATGGAGCACTCCCTCACTGGAATTATAATGTTTGGGAACATCTGAATGAGCGACTTCCGGGTAGATGAATTGGATGTACCGGAAATGATGAAACGTCTTCTACAAGTGGTCGCCGAGGTTGCCAGACTTGACGGTCTGTGACTTCTTTTTATGTGGTTACATAAAGGATTGTGCCTATGTACTCCCATTGCCTGAAAAATTGCAAGAAGTGCAGCTTCGTATCACTGATGCCATCCATTTTATCAGATATGTTGGAGCGGTGTGGCGTGAATGGGAATATCGTCTTGTTGTATGCAGCGACATTCTCGTGGGGACGACATTCAATGTCTATGAAGTATAGTAAAAATATTTGAGTTTTTCTTTCGATTGTCGCCAACTTCACCCAAGCAGGACTATTCAAAGCGACGAAATACCAGTTCAAAGCATAACAGTATTTTTATGGACGCACTGTATAAAACTGAGATATGGTGGTGCCGCTAGGCTGAATTTCTGAATACGCCTCCTTCAATAAACACAAGGGCGGACGAAGCAACACCGACCAGATGACTCTAAAATGCGTTGAGATGGGGCGTGTCGACAACAGAGATTTCCAAGAATATTTCTGACGTGAACCAATAAGGGTAGATGAAACAGATTTAAAATATATGAATGAGCCAATGAGATTCAATGTATCTAATCGCCCGGGAAAACTAGGGTCTGCAAGCGTTATAGCTAGTATTGTACAAAAGAATGTGGGAATAAAACTGCGCGCATTTTCAGGATTAACATTTTGCTTGCTTCGTGCTAAGTCATATGCTTATAACATGATGTGTATAGAAAAGAATGAGGCAGGGTAAGGGGTTGAACGATTGGCAATAGTTAGTAAAGTGTCGGCAGTTAATAAAGCCAAGTGAAATAATTAGTAATCAAGTGTCAGCAGTTAATAAAGTCAATTGTCATTCAGTAAAGCTAAGTGTCAATAATTAACAAAGTCAAGTGTCAATTGAAGTAGGTAGTTTGTTGTAGGAGTTTGCACCACGCTTTGGGCGTCAATTTGAAGAAATAAATTTATTAGCTCCACGTATGGACGCCAATTTGAGATATATTTTATTAGCCCCACGTTGGACCCCAATTTGAAGATGATATTTTTGGTTATTGATGTTAGCCCCACGTTTGGGAAGTCAGTTTGAAGATGATGTATTATATTTCAACTGTTGGGGAACCGAAATTGTAGTAGTTGCAACCGCACGTATAGTACCCGGTTTCCGGTAGCCTCCGTCCCAAATGTAGTTTCAGGTGGCCTTTGCCCCAAGTTTAAAAACATATTTAGTTTGTAACTTTGACTGTTTCTTTTAAGTATTAAATATTTACGTTTGCCTCGGCTGCGTCAGTATTATTGTTAGAGACACGTTTCTCTTAGCAGCGCGTGATGCGACAAAAATGTAGGCTTACACATTATAATTTTACTTCACTCCTTTTATTAATGCTTGACACGATTTAAATAACACTTCGCTGATATAGAGAGCTGTGAGATTGTTTTTTTTTAATACTTGCACTTTTAATACGTAAACTATTTTCGTCTAACACGAAAACGTATTAAATCCTCTCAAGGACGCACAAGCAACGCATCCAGTTATGAGCGCTGTCTGCAGTCAACTGAATTGAACCGTCTAAACTTGTACCTTTCTGTATTTCAAGTCTCTGTTTGGCTAATCCTACTCCAATAGAATACCTGCATTTAACTAAAGCCTCTTCTGCTTGTTGATTGGCTATTTTTAAACTGCCTCTAAAATTGCATTATTGTTACTCCAAGAATCACAAGTAGTACTGTTAAACATTCTTACTCATTATTGACTCAAGGTTACCTCATTGTTACTTCATCGTTAGCAACTTTTAACTTATTATTTTCACAGGTCATACATTATTAAATTATGTAATGCAAACATAATTGAACATGTTTACAATAATATAAGCATATGCAATGTCTGTTACATACATTTTACAAATTATTACATACACACATTGCTTCAAGGCGGGCTGTTATTGAATTTACATATTATACAATTAGACTGAAATTATTTAAGTGTTAAAAATTTTGCCTCAAATAATCGGCGTACATTCATCCAGCCGCAAGACCAGACCTGAGATAAGACTGCCTAGCCGAGAGCAGCGGAGACTACATCTTGGCAGCTGACAATCCACCTACACATACTTGAGAAAACAACCACAAACCCATCCGCCAAAATTTTCAAAGACAGCACATAGCGACCCACTTTTTAAACATTTGACTATCACTTCATCCTCCTGTGCCTCCCTTACACTTAGAAAAAATACTCAATGAAATGAATTCTACAACTATTTATCTGTTTAGCATGAAGTAAATACAAAACTAGGCTTTTGTGAGAATTGTTTGTACACGCTATATAAAAATAAAGGATATGGCTAGAGAAAGTCGTGTGAATGTAACACATCAGCTTTTTGTTCGTATTTCTTTTGTACTATAAGTCGAATTGGTCGATACACGAAATCTTAAGCCGCCATCTGCCGAATGGGCGGCAAGGCGCTACCCCTGAAACATCTCACGTGTTATTTGGTTACTGAGTACCTCTATAGAGTTCATAACAATTGTAAAATACATATGGAAGGAGCTCCGCAAACCACAAGAAAATGATTTCGAATTTCGGTGAGCTGCTTTTCCATCTACTCTAAAGTTTGTCTTGTTCGACACTTCGTACAAGCTGTCAAATATTAAAAGAAATCCTGAATTAGAGAACGCAAATGCCAGTGATAAGCTTCCAAGCTCTTTATCCAAATAAAAATGGAATATAATTATTTTTATTTTTTTGAGACAAAATAAAGTTTCTATTTACACCCTTTATAATTTAAAGACCTTCAACTAACGATTTCCTTAACTGAAATTCAGCATAACCCCTAAGAATTTTAGCACCTTACCCTCCCTCACACCGAGTTTTGTTATTTAAAGATTCAGACTCGTTTGGTGCAAAAATAAAGAAAATCCTTCCTTAAGCTTGGAAACGTATCTTTAACGACAGGAAGATTTTTGCAAGAGTATATGAAATGCAAAATTCATAATGTTCTAAAGGCCCCACTCGAGGAAAATCCTGGATGTCATTACGAGATATTTCTTTTATTAAGGTCAGAGACAGACAATGCTTCTTATGACGGATATGCGCGCGAATACTGATTATAACGGGGCTGAAACTCTGGGTTAATTTATGACCTGGAGGTCGCTTCATACGATCCGAGACGGAAATTATTGAATATGGACTGCAATGAAAAAGGATCCGATATGCCGAAGCCCGGTTCATATCCAGGACATTATTAACAGAGATGGAGATATAGGGCACTGACTACCATTGCTACATGAGAACAGATTTTGCAGCTCTGTTATATACACAAGAAGTTGCTAATTCGAGGCCTAGTTAAGTGTCTTTATGTTGTATTTCACTGGCTAAAATCACAAGCTCTGTAAAATAAACGCAAATTTTTAACATACGAGCTGTGCTTTTCAATAAACTACTGTTTTAATATTTTTCGACGCAGTCGCGATTTTCAGCATGCACGAACACTCCTCCATTCATTAGGAAGCTAGACGCAGCTGTTAGCGATCGTCACTTTGTGTTTTCCTGTTATTAAAGCGTTTCTAAACGTTCAAACAATCCAATGACCCGCCAACTGAAATCAGATCGGTGAAGAATGTTACGCCAGCAAAGATTCATCACAAATTGTGTGAGGTTTTGGGGGAAACAGTAATAAGTGACAATGCATGGTTACACACGGCCAAACAAGCTCAAGATGTGTTATTTGGTTGGGAATATTTCGATCACCCTCCATAGAGTCCGGAATTAGCACCAAGCGATTTTCATTTGTTTCCTCATCTGAAGACATTCCTTGGTGGATAACATTTCAACGACGATGATGTTGTGAAATAGAAAGTTCATACTTAGCTTTCATCACAAAGGGTATTATTTTTTGACGATTGCACACAAAAACTGGTTCTCCGTTGCGATAAGTGCCTGGCGGTAACTATGTGAAGAAGTGGTATACGGTATAAAGGTAATGAATGATAATAAGGTATTTGGTATAAGCTAATCTGTTATGTTCTGACGAGCAAACAAGCTTGACGACATTTCTTTAGGTTAGTAACACTGTTTTACAGGTGCCTTGGAGGCTATGCCGAAACAGTGTTGTACATGCCTTCAAGTCTCAAGCAGCAAAGTTTGATTGGTTTTTCACTCTATTCCTATGTGGGCAAAAGTTGGAAAGTCTAGGTTGCCAACCGAGGGAGATGCCTCCGTGGTAACGTGCGTGGCTCGCATTCGTGAGGTTCCGGTTCGACTCCATGGACTGCCCACTCTAACCTTGGGTTTTTCGTGGGTTTTCCCTTATCGGTAGGCGAAAGCTGGAGTTGTTTCTAATCTGACACTATTTCCATTCCATTATTTCACTTTAGTTCCGTTTTCCTCTCATCTTTCAGGAGTGTTTCTAGGTTTCGTGGCGAGTGGTGGTGCCAGACAGACGGCGCGGATTCTTGTTTACAGGAAAGAGTACCCCCTATGGACACTAGAAGGCTGCTTGGTCGACAGGTTATTTATTGCCCTCTCTAGTTATCTCCAGCATTGGGATGGGTCTTTGAGCCTGGAAATGTTAGGAACTTCTGCGCGTCTCTGTGCCCTATCTGCGTGCAGCCTGTAGCCTCCTCTGGTTCCTTCACTTCAACCCTTCCTCCTGGGGGGTGACGTGACGAGGTGTTTCCCTCAGTTGTGTAAACTATAACCTTGGTTACCAGGCTTCTCTTGAATGATGCTAACTGCTACGCCATCGCTCCCACGGCACTACTATATGAATCCGTAGCGTCAGACTGGTGCGCTGTTTCTTCCCTAGCTAGTGCTAGCAATGAGAAACAATATGAATTTGTTGGCTTACCTTTCGTTATTAAAGGTATTAGAAAGGAAGCGGATCTACGTATAAACAAGCCTGGCATGTGCTGGATCCTTTTTGAACAATCGATCTATTTCTGTAACCGAAGTATTTGAAACCGCACACAGATTCGCGTATGCTAATAAAGATTATCTTTAAGCATTTCCCAAGGCTAATAATGGCACTATTTACGTCAGGTGAGCGAGGAGGCTAGTCAGTTATTCTTTCATTAAAAATCTGATATGTTAATTTACATGACTTTCTCTACCCTATATCGCTTATTATTGGATATATAAATTATTCTTACAAAGGTTTATTTCACTTACAACTTCATTTGAAGAAGATTTTTATTTGCCCCACGTTTAGCGCCAACTTGAAGAAGGTGTATTTTTATTGTATGAAAGAGTTGTATTATCTTTCAACCGTTGGGGAGCCGAACACTTGAAGTAATTGCAACCGCACGTATAGTACCCGGTAGCCTTCGTCCAAAATTTTAAAAATATCAACTTTGTAATTTGACTGTTTCTTTAAATATTTAAATATTTATGTTTGCCTCGGCTGCGTCAGTATTTATATTTTTTTTAGAGACATGAATGTCTTAGCAAGGAGTGGTGCGACCGAAGAATGTAGGCTTACACAGATTATAATTTTACTTCACTCCATTTATTAATGCTTGACACGATTTTAATAACACTTCACTGATATAGAGAGCGGTGAGATTCTTTTTGTTAATTACTTGCACTTTTTAACGCTTAAAACTATTTTTGTCTCACACGAATACATATTATATTTCTTAAAGACACCTTCTGCGTCTGGTTAGTAACGCTGTCTGCAGGCAACTGAACTCTAAGTTTGTAAAAATTTCTGCTTTTCAGTTTCTGATTGGCTCTTTCTGGTTGTTGATTGCTATTTTATAGCCTATCACTAAATTACATTTTTGTTGCTCCAATAATGACTAGTAGCATTATTAAACATTCTTACTCATTAGTGCCTCAAGGTTACCTCACTGTTACCTCTTTGTTAGCATCTTTTGACCTATTTCTCACAGCTCCTACATTAATAAATTACGTAATATATTCACATAACATTATTGAACACATATACAATAGTATACAATAATATAAACATACATAATGTCTGTAATATACACTTTTTATATATCGTTACATACACATATTGTTTTAAGGCGGGCTGTTGTTGAACTTATATATTATATAATAAGACTGAAATCATTTACGTGTTAAAAATACTGCCTCACATTTTAATCGAGATAAACCTTCGCGGAAATAGCTACATTACAAATTGTGCTATAGATATAAAGGAAATAACGATTGTCAAATGTTTTAGAACTGGACGCTATATGCTGGCCTTAAAATTCCATATTCTTTCCATGTCATCGCGAGAAACTACTGAAAATGGACAGGACTTTAAAAGAATGGCCAAGTGTTGAACTATTCGAACCGTCAATAATGCATATCTTGGAAATAAATTGTGTTCTAAAAGGATCCAGTTTTTCCTTTTTATTTATTATATTTTTGTAGTGTGTTTTCGACTATCGCTAAACGTATATCAGCTATAGAGGGTTATACAGAATTCCTTCCAAATGAAGAGGATTTCAAAGAATATTTCTAGAAAATTCAAGATATACATTTTATTTGTCATGTAGATATCTTTGACATATAATATGTTAATCAAAATTGCTAGAGCCATTTTTGTAAAATAAAAATATCCAAAAATGTCCCATGTAAGGGGTAGATGGGATGGGGGATTTTCTTGCAAATCTCCGTGTCGCACATTGAAGGAGTATTATAGCTTGGAGGACTTGTGTTGTATGTTTACGTTATTTGCAGCACGCTTTGGGCGTCAATTTGCAGTAGGTTGTATTCTTTGTTATTAGCACCACGTATGGTACTAAGTATCCCGTGGCCTTCACCCAAGCTTTAGGAATCAACTTTGTATTTTAATGTTTTCTTTAAGGTATATATATATATATATATACCTTTGCCTCAGCTGCGTCAGTATTAATTTGTAGAAACATGTATTTCTTAACGGGGGTGATGCGGCTAAAGAATGTAGGTTTACACAAATTAATCCTTCACACGATTAAATAACACTTCATTGATATAGAAAGCTGTGAGATTATTTATTAATTACTTGCACCTTTAACACGTAAACTTTATAATATACTCTCCGTAATGAATTTTCGTCTCACACTGAATACGTATTGCACTTCTTGAGGACGCGTCTCGCGTCCAGTTAGGAACACTATCTACTAGAACTGACTTCTACCACCTGAATTTGTAAATTTCTGTATTTCAAGTCTCTGATTGGCTAATCCTACTCCAATAGAATACTTTTATTTAACTTAAGCTTTTTCTGGTTGTTGATTGGCTATTTGTAAACTGTCTCAAAAATGACCTTATTGTTGCTTCAAGAATTACTAGTAGCATTATTAAACTTTCCAATTCATAATTGCCTCAAGGTTACCTCATTATTACCTCATGGTTATCAACTTTTGACCTACATTCTCACAGCTCCTACATTATTAAATTACGTAATACATTCACATAATATTATTCTACATGTATACAATAATATAAACGTATACTATATTATAAACATATTGCTTTAAGGCGGGCTGTTATTATATTTTATATTGTATAATTAGACTGAAATCATTTAAATGTTAAAAATGCTGCCTCAACATTTGGTAGATACTGAACTTAAATACGAAGTTTGGTATTTATCCGAGTTTTCGTTTCTCAGATATGCTGTCTACGCACACACTGAGTGTATCTTATCTAAAAATATCTTCTTTTCATGAGACCTATAACCATGCATCTCCGGTGATATCTCAGTATCTAATTTTTGGGTGGAATGCAATAGCTTCTCCATATGCACGTGGTAGAGAAAGCAAAAATAGGTATGTAGGTGGGAGATCTTCTTAAACTCCTTTAGAAGTCACTTTGTTTAATTTTATCTAGGTTAGAAGTGTCGACTATGTTTCCTTTTTGTTTAACACAGACAGTCTGTTGACACTTTTCTATCAACCTATAATTTGTCGGTTTGTTAGGAACGGCAGTACCAAGTAATTTCTTTATAAATTTAGCCTGAGCTAGGCTCCGCAGAGTGAGGTTTGGTCGTTCTAGTCCCTTCATGGCCTGTAGCACTACGGGGTTAATTACCTTTCTAATGGGAAGATGAAATATGCTAAACTTAGGACACCTATTTTTATGTTTATCCTACTTTTCATTTTTGAGTTACAATGTTCACACACGTGCGTCCGCGCACAGACACACACACACGCATACATACGCGCAACTTTTTCTAAAAACTATGTTTTCGACAGCATGGCCTAAAAGTAGAACGTCTAACACAGTGCACACGAGCTAAAAGCCTTAGACTATCGATATTGGTGTGATAATCTTCATTGTGACCAACTTTGGTTTCAAGTCCAATCACATGACAATTACCTTTGTATTTGCACGTGTTTAATAAATCGGCTTAGTTTGATTAGGTTTAACTTTTCATTGTCTTTTTACATGATTAATTTCTCGTGGTGCTCGCATTATTTGTTCACAATACAAATCGTCATAATTTAATTATTGCAATTACTTTATATTGGCAAACGTGTGCTTTCTTTGATGTATAACGTTATTTGTTGTCTAGTATCACCTACATAAACATTAAATGACGACAATAATGAATTTAGAAGAAACTCAAATGGAAGAGCCAGATGAAATTACAGAAGCAGCAGAAAGTATAACACCAGAACTTGCTCCAGAAATTAATATCTAATAGCACTTAATCGCTTCTTTCCCTGGTGTAAGGAAAAACATGTTGAAAACAATTTCACTAAAATGACTTAGGCCGTAGGCACAATCTACTATTTTGGGAACAAATGTTGGGTGTAATACAATACTTCTTTCTTGCCGATAACAACTATTGGTAGGTGAAAGAGCAAGTGAAAATTGCAATTTTAAAGAGGAGGCGCGTGCTGCTGTTTCGTTGCCATTGTAAATCACAACATGAAATGTATTACAGGGATCATTAAACGTGTTATCTACGTTTTACAAATGCAGTTAGTGGCATCTATAACCTACAAACAGTCGGCTATTATTTACCTGGCTGCAGTCATGGAACATATAGCGAGTTGAAACTGCTTTACCGCAGTTTCATTGGCCGTGAAATTGATAACATACACTTTATCTCTTATTGGATGCATTTCTGTTGTAATAACAAAAACCATTCTTATGATTTGAACGTTTGTAGCAAGAAATCGGATGAAATACAAATGAAGGAAAAAAATACCCGTCTTGATACACATGAATATGTTATTACCCATTGTTACCGTGGTTACTCTAAGTTAAGCTGATATATTTTAAATTATTGATGTTAGATACGGCTAGATTCGGCTTTGCCGTATACTGACGTGATTAAATGTGGCCCATAATGGGACGGAGCTGTATTAACAAAATATAGTCACACCCCGTACCACCTCTGTTTTTGGAGCGTAAATATAGCCACTTGATTGACAGGGTACTTAACGTCCTCCAAAATGTGGCCCAAGGGTAACATTACAACTTAAATCTTATACCTTCATGCTAAACTACCGCTTTCTTAATAGGGATTTTCTTACTGTCGTTTAGTAGCGGCAACAATCTTAAACGTTCGTCTGCATGTGGCTGATAAGGCTCTCTCTATATGTAAATGTTGTAGCTGTCATTCTGTTTAACGACACATGCAAATAATTCTTCATCTCTTCGTCTGCAAAGCCAAAATACATTGTAATTGATTTATGCTTTCTTGTGCACCAATTGTAGCGAAACTCTTTCATAGACACGTAGTCTAACCACCTCTCCATTCTACATAGATTATAAATCGTCCTTTGGTTACTTTGAAGGTCCCTGTATTGTTTTTCAAGCCAGGCACATAGAGAATAGATACCGACTAGGTGTAGTCATATTTGGTTATCTGAAGGTGGAAACCTTATGAAGGGAAAACCACTATGTCGATCTAGGGGAGTGGGCCAGATTTTATGCACGACAGTGTACGTCCTCGTTTCAAAACTTGAGATACGATTGGAAATTATTTTAGGTATCTTATCTTAGTCGTTTAGGGAATTGTAAGTAGAAGTATTGCATTCCACCAAGAATTTGATATCGAGATTTCACCAGAAACACACATTTTGAAGCTCCCTGAATAGAAAGAAAATTTAGAAGTTTCGTGTGAGTGTGTTGGCTATGTATATGCGTCTGTCTGTGAAGGGCATACCTCAAAAACGAAAAACGCTTCAGCATCTTCCAAAGATACGACACAAAGATTTTTAAGAAAATCTCCCACACCAAAATACAAATTTTAGTTACTTTTTGTTTTCTCAAAAATAGCTCAAACGATTTGGATTAAAATACCATATGATTAAATATTATATGGCAAATAAAGTATATAGTAGGTGTCCCAAACAAGCCTTCCTTTGCAGTTTTATGTTTCCCGCATACATAGGTGCAAAAGAAGTTGCCGCATCACTATTGTTCAAAGGGGTAGTGCAGGTAAAGTGCAAATGAGTCATTTACTTTCTCGTTACATTGTGACAGCGTCTGCTATTGATCGATATTTTTCAGTTGCTTCTGTGCTTTTCTCCACACATTCGCTTTATCTCCAGGTCCTTTAAATCAAATATTACACATCCCTATTCTCTTCAGCTCTCTGTTGATCTTCCTGCCCACGTTATTGTCCCCTCCCAGTCTAAGTTGTTCCTTACGACATATTGTTCTCATAGGTGATTGATCCCTCTCATAATTACAATCCAATACTTGATCGTCCGTAGCTTACATTCAATTATTCCGCTGTATACACCATATTCTCTAAAAATGCCGCAGTTTGCCGTACCTCTTCCCACACCCAAGATACCTTTCAGAGAAGCTGTTTTTACTTGGTCTAGCCACCCTCAGATCTCAGCCTCATATGTTACTGTGGATATAACAATTGCCCCATGTGTGTCTCCAGCAACGTTTACCAATATACCTGATTTGTACTTACAGTAAGTAGAGGAAACATCCATCCAAAACTTCAGTGCCAAGATTTCAACGTAAATAGATGTTTTAGGCACTCTGAGCCCCCATAATAAAACAAATTTTAGAAAAAGGTTCAAAAGTGTGTGCTTAGTCGTGTGTGTCTGTGAACAGAAAAACTCAAAAACGAAACGTCAGTTAAATCCCAAATTTGACATTTATATTCGGCATCTTCCAAGGGTACGATACGAAATTTTTCAAGAAACTCTTCCAACTCAAATTACCCTTTATGTGATAAACGTTTCGAAAATTTAGTTTTCTCAGAAATGGCTCTTAAGGTTTTGATTAAAATTCCATAGGTTTAAGAATGAAAGATGTAGATGATATCTCGTAAGTAATGTCGGTTTTAAGCAAACTTTTATTTCAAATGTGTTCTTACTGGAAATTACTCTATTCTTCAAAGTAAAGACCATTAGAGTCTATAGCCCTGAACCACTTTTCAGCGAGGTTTGCTATCCTGCAACAATACCACATTCTGGTTTTTGATGCAAAGAATTCGTTGATACCCATGTCAACTGCTTCAATGTTTTCAAAATTTCTTCCACGTAGGAAATGGGCCATGGATCTAAACAGATAATAATCTGATGGGGCAATATCACGGTTATATCCTGGATGTGGTATCAGTTAACTTCCTTCCAATTCCTGATTTTGTCCATTGTTCGTTCAGCTGTATGAAGTCTCGTATTGTCCTGCTACAAGAGAACTCTGCTTCTGTTAAACAATGCCGAGTACATGTGCCTCAAAGTTTGATGAACTTGTTCCATTTGTTGAGAATAAAAACCTGCCTCGACTGCACGTCCATTTGAAACAAATTCATAGTGAATCACACCTATCAAAACTACACAAAACTATATGATTATTTTGGGGCCAAACGGATTTTTTTCATGAAAACTTTTGCAGGTTGACAGTACGGAGCCATGTTTCGAGGTGTCAGGGTTGCTATAATACACCACCTTTCATCCCATGTGACAATTCTCCTGATAAATCTATCGTCCCAGGGACTAGCGACAAGAAGACGACAGATATCCACTCTACATTGAGCTTTGAAGAAGATGGTTTGCTGCTGCTACGTATGGAAACCCATTTTGAAGATGTATTATATTTCGACTGTTGGGGAGCCGAACTTGAAGTAGTTGCAACCCCACGTATAGTAAAAGGTTTCCGGTAGCCTTCGCCCTAAATGTACTTTCCGGTGGCCTTTACCCCCAAAATGTTTAAAAAATATTAACTTTGTAATTTTGACTGTTTCTTTAAATATTATATATTTACGTTTGCCTCGGCTGCATCAGTATTTATATTTTATTAGAGACATGAATGTCTTAGCAGGGAGTGGTGCGACTGAAGAATGTAGGCTTACACAGATTATAATTTTACTACACTCCTTTTATTAATGCTTGACACGATTTAAATAACACTTCACTGATATAGAGAGAGCTGTGAGATTCTTTTATTAATTACTTGCACTTTTTAACACGTAATCTAATTTTCTTGTGTCACTCAAAGTACGTATTAAATTTCTGGAGGACACATCTCGTGTCCGGTTAGGAACACTGTCTACAAGCAACTGACTTCTGAATTTGTAAATTTTGTTTAATTTTAGTTTCTGATTGGCTAATCCTAGTCCAATAGAAAACCTACATTTAACTAAAGATTTTTCTAGTTGCTGATTGGCTATTTCATAAACTGTCACAAAAATTACATTATTGCTTCCAAGAATTACAAGTAGTATTGTTAAACTTTCAAGTTCATTATTGCCTCAAGGTTACCTCATTGTTAGCAACTTTTGACCTATTTCTCACAGCTCCTACATTATTAAATTACGTAATACACTCACATAACATTATTATATATGTATACAATAATATAAACATATACAATGACTGTTACATACATTTTATATATTGTATTATACACATATTGCTTTAAGGTTGGCTGTTATTATATTTTATATTATATAATTTGACTGAAATCATTAAATGTTAAAAATACTGCCTAAGCTTGGTCAGGTGTCAATTCCTGTGGTACAAATTTACAGCTTTTAAAGTATTTTAAATAGTTTAATGTGCCGATGTATGCTATCTTTTGAAGCGCTAAGTTCTTTCGAGTGTGCTTGTCTGTGGATTTTCTTTCAAAACTCTGCGTGCATTTTCAATATTCCATAACTTGCGTCTTCCAGAACGTTGTAAATATTTAATGTTCTCGTCTCCATTATTCAAACGCTGGAACATTCGTTGTGATACTCGCCCACTAACGACACCTTCGCCTTCGACTTCACATATTCTTCGAGCGGCAGCTGCAGCTTTATAATATTGTTTCTAGTGGTGCTTAAAACGGACTCTAATCTCAAACATTGATGCCTCCATTTTAAAATCTTGTGTTACCAACTGTTCGTTCCCAACATAAAAATGCGGAATAATAATCATATAACCCTATAAAAAGTATTTACAAAAGTAAAGAATATATGCATACGATATAAACCAGTTCAAAAATCTAATGTGTTACACTCACATAACTTTCTCTATTTTCACAAACGCTTATTGTCCATATGCTTCATGTTAATCGAGATATCGAGATGTTAATCTTATTGCTAATTTTGTTGTAGATGTAAGGGGGATTGGTAAGCTTTAAGCTATAGTCAAATATTTTAAGAGCTAGTTGCTATGTGGAGTATTCCATTCTCTTTGTATTACCAGGACAAAAAAAGAATGAATAACGAATTTCCATTTGAGAAAAAGTATAAGTATTGGAACATTTAAGGGAATAACAAGCAATATCTCGAAAATGGTCCACTCAACAAAAATAATGTATATGACATAAATTGTGTGTTTTAACGCGTTCTACATTTTTTGTGTAGTAAAATTTTGTCTATCTCATATGGTTTACCAGTTATGCAAAAGTCGTTCACAATGAAGAATACTTTTGGACACATTCCCAGAAAATTCGAGATATACATTTTATTTGTCACGAAAATATCTTAAACATATGTTACTTTAATTAAAATCAATAGAGCCATTTTTGAGAAACTTAAAATTTTCGAAAGGGTAGTTTGGGGTGAGTAAATTTTCTTGAAAACCTTCATGTCGCATCTCTGGAAGATACTGGACCTAAATACCAAGTTTGGTGCTTATACGACTGTTCGTTTCTGAGTTATGCTGTTCACAGACAGACACACACACGGACATATTTCCAATAAATGCTTTTTTTGGATTCAGGGGGTCTCAAAACATATATTTCCGGTGAAATCTCGGTATCGAATTTTTGTGTGGAATACAATACTTCCCCTACTTACTATACGTAGTAGAGAAAGTAAAAACCGACATTACTTATGACACAACCTAATATAACTTGAATTTTCTGGGAAAACCTCTGAAGTCCTCTTCAGTCTGATTGACTTTTGTATAACTCGTGAACCCTAAGATATAAACAAAATACTGCTGCACAAAAATTTAGATCTGCTTAAGCCACATAATTAGTCATAACATTCTTTTTTCTCCTGAAATATTTCCGAGACGTTCCTTGTTATTGCCTTTATTTTTATATAATTAAGATTTTCTCAGCTACAGAAACGTTATTCGTTTTGGGAAGGTGTATTGTCTTTACGTTGTTTCCACCAAGCTTTGGGCGCCAATTTGAAGTAGGTTGTATTGAAGAAGGAGTTGTATTGTGGTTTGACTGTTGAGTAGTAGTAATTTGAAGTAGTTGCAACCGCAAGTATTGTAGAAAGTTTCCGGTGGCCTTCGCCCTAAGTTTAAAAATTATAACTTTGTAATTTTACTGTTTCTTTAAATAGTATATATTTATGTTTGCCTCGGCTGCGTCAGTATTAATTTGTAGAGACATGAATATCTTAACAAGGCGTGGTGCGACTGAAGAATGTCTGCTTACACAGATTATAATTTATACTTTTCTCCACTTATTAGTCCTTGACACGATTTAAATAACACTTCACGGATATAGAGAGCTGTGAGATTATTTATTAATTACTTGCACTTTTTAACAAGTAAACTATTTTTGTCTCACACTGAATACGATTTAAACTTCTCGAGAACGCGTCTCACGTCCGGTTAGGAACGCTGTCTGCTAGCAACTGAATTCTGAATTTTTATAATTTGTCCTATTTCAGTTTCTGATTGGCTATTCCTACTCCAATAGTATACTTTTATTTAACTTAAGCTTTTTTCTGGTTGTTGATTGGCCATTTTATAAACTGTCTCAAAAATTACATTATTGTTGCTCCAAGAATTACCAGAGGCATTATTAAACTTTCTAATTCATTATTGCCTCAATGTTACCTCATTGTTATCTCATTGTTAGCAACTTTTGACCTACTATTCTCACAGCTCCTACTTTATTCCATTACGTAATACATTCACATAACATTATTGAATATTTACATAATATAAACATTAATAAAATGACTGTTACATACATTTTTATATTATATTATACACATATTGCTTTAAGGCGGGCTGTTATATTTTATATTATATAACTTGACTGAAGTCATTTAAGTGTTAAAAATACTGCCTCAGTTTATTCTCCTGGTTCATACGAAGAGCATGGAATTTCAAAGGTATCATATAGCGACATGTTCTTTAAACATGTGACTATCGCTATACCTACCATATCCCACAACCAAATTTGTAAATGTGAATTGTAGCTTAAATGCATTAGCAGGAATAGTTAGAAGGATAATTTTGTTTAAGAATGTTTTGTAGAAGAGCAGGTAGAGAAAGTCATATGAATGTAGACATAAGAGTTTTAAAACTTGTACAATAAGTACACGCATGTAATGGTTGGTTTCTCAATGTGTACCACTAGTCATTAGTTGCAAAACTAGCTTTGAGACAGGGGTTGGACTCTATGGCAGTTAACACTCGCTTCCATTTATGCCATCGCGTAGGTTTGGGAAACATTCTACTGGCCTTTACAGGTGAAGTATGCATCTATAGCAAGGAGGAGGTGTGTGAATCTGTTTACCTTTTTGCGCATGCATTTGCATTCTGTTTTACATGCACAATTCTAGATTATTCTCATATGAATATATTACTTTGAGCAGTAGCTTTAAGCTTTATCACCTGTAATAACCATGTTTAGGTATGTAACTAAATAAAGCTCTATTTTGCACTATATCTCTACGAAAAAATATTTTTAATGCCAACATAATGTAAAATTTAAATACGTTCTACTTTTTACTCTCAGAGGGGACACAATTTAGGAATCATCTGCCCAGTCCATATATACAACTAAATAAAACATTGCTTTACACAATTCTTTCATTAAAAGTAATTTTTAATGACAATATAATGTAAAGCTGAAGAAAATTATAGCTTCTACACTCAAAAGGTCGCATATACTAGACAGGATTTTAATAGTCTGCCCAATCTGCATTTTTACTTTCTCTACTACGTATAGTAAGTAGGGGAAGTATTGTATTCCACCCAAAAATTCGATACCGGGATTTCACCGGAAATATATGCTTTAAGACCCCCTGAATCCAAAAAAAAATAATTTTGGTTACATGTCCGTGTGTGTGTGTGTATCTGTCTGTGAACAGCATAACTCAGAAACGAACAGACGGATAAACACCAAACTTGGTATTTAGGTCCAGTATCCTCCAGAGATGCGACACGAAGGTTTTTAAGAAAATCCCCCCACCGCAAATTACCCTTTACATGGAACATTTTTCGAACTATTTAATTTTCTCAAAAATTGCTCTAACGATTTTGTTTAAAATATCATATGTTTAAGATAAAATGTATTTCTCGAATTTTCTAGGAATGTCTCCAAAAGTATTCTTCGTTGTGATCGACTTTTACATAACTGGTAAGCTATAAGAGATAGACAAACTTTTACTACACAAAAATGTAGATCGCGTTATAATACACAACTTATGTCGTATACATTTTTTTTGTTGGGTGAACCATTTTCGAGATATTGCTTGTTATTCCCTTAAATTTTCCAATACTTATACTTTTTCTCAAATTCGTTATTCATTTTTTTGTCCTGGTAATGCAAAGAGAATAGAGCATTCCACATAGCAACCATCTCTGAAAATATTTGACTATTGCTTAAAGCCTAGCAATTCCCCTTGCATCTACAAGAAAATTAGCAAAAGATTAACATCTCGATTAACATGAAGTATATGGAGAATAAGCGTTTGTAAAGATAGTTTGTACAAGAGTAGAGAAAGTCATGTGAGTGTATCACAACAGATTTTGTTTTGTTGAGATATTCGAAAAACAAGGTTTTATTTAGTTATATATTTAAACGTGTTTATTATAAGTGATGACGGTAAAGCTATTGCGCAATGTTATATATTCATATTAAATAATCTAGAATTGTGTACATAAACAGGACGACACTGCATGCGTGAAAAGATAAGCAGATGCAAACACCACCTCGTTGGTACAATACTCCAATTGTGATGGCCAATAGAACCTTCCAAAGTTACGGTGATAGCATAAATGGAAGATAGTGTGTCAAGCTATCATCTAGCCTGGGTGAATACAAACGAGCTTTCAGGCAGAAATATTTGCTGTTTTACGAGCAAATACTTGGAAGAGCGTAAGAAGACGCTATAGAAATAGACAGATACATGTACTCTAAGATAGTTGGGCAGAACTGGAGGCCCTCAATAACCACTGGTAAGTCCAAGTTGGTCTTAGAGTGACGCGCAATTCAGTTCAGCTGAGGTGGTGCCTGGGCAAATACGGATTCTGGATAATGAAGTAGCAGATGAAGCTGCTAAGAAGAGACATGAAATATGAGCTGATCAGCATATTGTCGGTCATCAGGACCGGTTTAGCTTGCTATCAGGGTTTGGTGACTCAGAGAATGAGAAATACTGGGCATCATTTGCAGTTTTCAGGCACTCCAAGTATCTCATACAGAGTTTGGATAGAGAACTGCTAAAATTAAGCAAGAAAAAGCTCCACAACAGATCTCTAATGACAACAGAGGCATAGAGACACAGACCTCTGATGACACTGTCCCCTTAGGGGACACCTGCGCAGGATGGGACATCAAGTGAATCCTGCCTGTAGGCAGTGTCAATAGGCAGAAGAGACCGCTACCCACATGTTAAGCGAGTGTCTAGCAGCACTGCATTACCAAAGAGCCAGTTGGGAGTCAATATCTAAAATTGGAGGAACTTTCATCCATCACGGTCCAGAGTCTGATTCAGATAACACTGAGCAAACTCATACTCATTAGTTGAGACAGTACACACTTGTCGTGTGAGTTAAATTTCATTTTCGCTGCAAATGAGGATGTTTCGTAAAGTCAGATTTCAATTGAGGCGCTTAGAATAATAACGACAAATCCCAACCAAAGTTCATTTTGAGATAAATGTCATTTTCTGTTTTTTTCCAAAGGGTGGAAAGTAGTTAATATTATGACCTGATATTTTCTGGGTATTTAAATTAAGGGATTTCAAGTCTATGTTTAAATTCTTGAACCATTGTGAATAATAGTTTTCCTGAGTTTGTGCTGTTTATTAGAACAAAAAATATACAAAACAGAAAAAGTGGTGTAAAACTGACTTTTCTTTCATTTAACATCTTGAGATAGCTAATCCAGCTCTATTTCCAAATCTTCATATTTTTCATCATTAACACCAACATGACGAGGAATCTTGTAAAAATCATGATAAATGGGTGGTATGTATTTTAATATTTTCATCAGGCCATCGTATTTAGCTTTCTTTATCTTTCTCCGTTCAGTACCTCTGCTGTAAGTTAAACAATGAAACATGTGCATTTTTACCTCTTTTCCTAAAATTAACTTTTTGATACACTTCAGAGTTGGAATAACATAAACCAAATTTAACAATCTCAGGATTATCTGATCTACAATAATGGATGTAAAAGCAAAGGAGCACCATCAACATCTATGGACTTTTTTGTTACATATGATTTACCACTATTTCTGTACATCTTCCTTCTGTTTACTACCTACTCAGTTGCCTTTCTCACTCGTTTCTTTTTGCTTTTGAGATTCAGGAATAACATCTGCAGACGGCGCCATATTCACTATCGTTCACTACAACGCCATGAACGTGTAGCGGCCATAAAGTAAATCACTCTTAGTTGGGATATGTCAATTTTACGCTCGTTTTCACTACGGACAAATTTTAAAGATGGAAAACGAGAGTTTGTTACCTCTCAATTCGTTTGATGCTTCATCGCATGAAAGGTAGATGACAGCTGTGAATGGTCATGCTTCTATCTCAAAATTCGATGTCGTTTGGGATATGCTCTTATTATTCTATGCACCTCAATTATCTTCATGAAGCGCTCCCAATATTGTACTGCACCTACGATCCCACGGTCCTAACTTCAAAATGATTATTTCTGTACTGTCGTTCAACTCTATAGATTTTTGCATATTATTTTTCCTGTATAACGAATATTTGTGAATTTGGCATTGTAAAAATCAGATGAAAGTATCAAAGAATCAAGGTTTATTTTTTGCTTTTGTAATTGTTTTATTTGTGTCGCTCCCTCTAATCTCTATCATTGCATCCGGAGCTTCGACTTTGACAGAAATAACTGATTATGTTATTAATCACTGAAGTGTAGGTCTTTAACATTAATTTTAAGTACCTTTAACATGTAACACACTCACGTTCACTCATTCTTTAATACTTTAAGACTCTGTAGAATACAGGCAATTATTCTGATTAAAGTTCCCTTACTCCAACCGGTATTTCAACTCGGGATCTCTGGTTTGAGAAGCCAGAACGGCATCTTCTTTAATTTATAACCCTTTCTCTTATGCTCGGCAACTCTTGGTGCTTTGTGTATTAGAGCTGTATTTTCAGTAAATGTTCGACTTTCGGATACATACAGCTATTGCTCTGCAAAATTTCACTACTGAGTTTTCTCCATTTTACTTTCTCCACCGCATGCATATGGTATGTAAAGATAGTACTGTATTCCAATTAAATACTGTATACATGGTTTTGAACAGTAGTACATGTTTTGAGTTCCCTTTAACACAAAAAACACTTCTTTGTCTGTCTTTCTGCCTAACAGAGCATACCTCGAACACGAAATCTCTATATATATTATAGAAGCATATCAGGATTTTTTTTTTTTACTTTCTCTACTACGTATATTAAGTAGGGGAAGTATTGTATTCCACCCAAAAATTCGATACCGAGATTTCACCGGAAATATATGTTTTGAGACCCCCTGAATACAAAAAAAGCATTTTTGTAAACATGTCCGTGTGTGTGTCTGTGTGTGTCTGTCTGTCTGTGTGTCTATGAACAGCATAACACAGAAACGAACAGTCCGATAAACACCAAATTTGATATTTTTGTTCAGTATCTTCCAGAGATGCGACACGAAGGTTTTCTCGAAAATCCCACCACCCCAGATTACCCTTCACATGGAACATTTTTCGAAAATTTAAAGTTTCTCAAAATTGGCTCTATTTTGATTAAAATAACATATGTTTAAGATATGTTTATGACAAATAAAATTTATATATTGAATTTTCTGGGAATGTCTCCAAAAGTATTCTTCTTTGTGAACAACTTTTGCATAACTGGTAAACCATAAGAGATGGACAAAATTTTACTACACAAAAAATGTAGATCGCGTTAAAATACACGATTTATGTTATATACATTTTTGTTGTTGAGTGAACCATTCTCAAGATATTGCTTGTTATTCCCTTAAATTTTTCAATACGTATTTTCTCAAATGGGAATTCCTTATTCATTTTATGTCTTGGATATACAAAGAGTATTAATCTGTGGCAAAGAGAATGGTGCTGCACATAGCAACGAGCTATTAAGATTAATTTCTATGCTTAAAGGCTAATGTATTTCTACAATGCCCTTGTAAATATATATTCCCCTTACATCTACAAGAAAATTAGCAATAAGATAGAGTCTGCAAATGTTTATCTCGATTAACATGAAGTAGTCGGAGAATAAGCGTTTGTAAAAATAGTTTGTACAAGAGTAGAGAAAGTCATTTGAGTGTAACACATCAGATTTTTTGTGTCGTTTCTCAAAAATTGCTTGATGTGGCATAAGAGTGGTTTGACGAAAGTTAGAGGTGGCGTGAACTTCCGAGTTCCAGAAAAGTAATTGGATTCAGGTATTCGAAATTTTACTCTTTGTTACATTATGTAAGCATAGATATTTCTCTGGAGCTAAAGAAGAAACCCACGGTTGCCTTACGCTGTTGTTTATTTCATCGTCACTGTTCTGGCATTTTCGCCGCTTAACGCGCACGCACCGCACTAGGCATCTCCAACTTGCACTTTGCTTAACACAACACTTTCACTGCATATTTAGCTCAAAGTTTTCCACCATGATGCCAACGTTTTAATTATTTTCCTAATACCAGGCTAAAGTAATCGATAGCAATGAATTTTAGTGGCACGGCTTCAGTGATTCTAGCGTTTATTTGGAAATAACGTTGGCCATGGCGCAGTATTAATATATAGCAGTTACAAAGTTGGTAATGGCCAATTCGATTCCATAACCATCTGCTAATAAGCAACTAAGTATATCACATTACAATTGAGATAATTATCATTGATCATCAAAAAATGGTATACAAATACATATGTTAAGGGTAGAATAATACCCTATCTCATCAATGTTAAGTTTAGCAACTTCATGAACCATTATCTCAGAAACTACAGTGCCTTCGTTTTATACCAAGGCCGCAGATCGCGCGAACGTGTTCTCCGCAGTCTACTACCCTGCGGGGTTTTCCGTTCGGTAACTCCACGTTACTTACTCACGTGTTGGTAACATATATGTAATATTGCTTTAAGTGTTGTTGAAAGTGGTGTCCATCTGCGCAAAGACATTCTTGACATCTTTGGATGAAATTACCATTCACACGCATAAATTCTTCTTGAGTAATGTTCGTAATTTCTGCTTTTATATTGTCCTTAAGTTTGCCTATGGTGTGGGGATTGTTTCTATAAGCTTTATTTTTTAGCATTTAGCGATCCCGATTGTTCTAAATTTATTGACCAAACACCTCACAGTGTCTGTACCCAGAACTGGATAACCAGGAAATTGCTGAAATTGTCTTCACACCTGCCTATATGATTCAGTTTTCACGTATGTATCGTATATAAAAATACGCTATCCAATCGTGAATTTGTTGGCAGGCCTTTCCATGGACTAATAAGAGAATAACATTCCTAAGGAAATCATACACGACACAAGCACTTCACAACATGAAGACAAAGTAACGACTGAGAGAGCTCACAGCTGATAAACCTACCCTTGACATACAGTGCGCCGCTTCTTCGCTGTGATGTAATACCGAGGTCATTGCTGTCTCGGCCGCTATGCATCTAAGACGGTTGTGGCCTTGGCATAAAACGAAGGCAGTGTGTTTAGCATATCAGACTGAGAATTTGACAGGATGCAGATGAATTTGTTTTAAGTTTACTTTCATATAATAATATAGTTTATTAAGGACAATACTATTTTAATTAGATCATCCTTTAATTAAAATGTGTCAGAAATCACGTTTTAATACATATTAACCCAACGTATAAATACTAAAGTAAATACGTAATATCATTGAGGTTCCTATAGATTTTATCATCAAACTTTCACTTAGCTACCTTCAATAGTTCCTGAGAGAATGGGTCATTCGTTTCAGAAAATGTCATTGAGAAAATACTGCTCAAGGTAAAAATAGAGGAAAACAGCCGCAAGTGTATTTTACCAAGCAAACACTACATAACTCTATATTGCTGAAACATGCAAAAGCTGTCATATTTAGAACTGGTACCAATTTGTAGAGCCAAGCTTCTCCTAAAAGATGAGCTCTTTGGAGTGAAGCAGAATTCAGAGTACACAATGACAGATGTAGTTTTTAAACATAGACATTCAAAATATAGATGTTGTGCATCTAGTGATAAAATATATATTGCATTATAGAAGAAATTCAACTTTATAGGACTACAGAAAAATAATTATTTTTTCAACCTGTACCATTTAGTCTTCTCTTAAGTGTATAACAGAATCTCGAAAATATAAAATACTCAACATCGCTTTACACTTCAAAATGTTTTCTCTATTCTGTCATAACACCTCCAATTTTTTTTCTCAGAACTGGCAACAGGTAGAAGCATGCGATTTGTTTTAAAGTAAGCGGGCACTCTTTGCTAATGCGTGGCATAGATGGCATCACTGTATGTCACGCAGAACCTCTCGTGGCAACTGCGAGAGTGAGGATTGTTTTGTATACTTAAAATGGCGATGTTTACATTACATGATCAGCGTGTAATCATGCGTTATCTCCATTTGCGTGGTGTGACTCCCATTGGAATTCATCGCCAGTTAAGTGAGACATGTGGTGATGGTGTCATGGAGTCTAATGTGCGTTTTTGGGTGCGACAGTTCAAAGAAGGCAGAACGTCGTGTGATAACAAACCAAGAGAATCTCGGCCTCGGACAAGCCGGTTTGATGACATGTTCAAGCGAGTGGGGAAACGTGTTTTGGAGGATTGCCGAAGGACTGTGGAACAGATCGCCTACACAGTTGGCATTTCCGTGGGATCTGTGCACACAATCCTGCATGACGACCTGAAAATGCGAAAAGTGTCCTCCAGGTGGGTGCCACGAATGCTGACGGATGATCACAAGGCTGCGCGCGTGGCATGCTGCCAGGCAATGTTGACGCGAGATGAAGGCATGAATGGCACTTTCTTTTCCTGCCAATGGATGAGACGTGTATGCCGTTTTTCAATCCAGAAACGAAGCGCCAGTCTGCTCAATGGAAGCATGCAGATTCACCGCCACCAAAAATAAAATCGTGTAAGCGCCAGTGCTGAAAAAACGGTGGTGGCCATGTTCTGGGACAGCGATGGCGTAATCCTTACTCATTGCGTTCCAAAGGGAACCGCGGTGACAGGTGCATCTCACGAAGATGTTTTGAAGAAGAAACTTCTTCCTGCATTGCGCGAAAAACGGCCGGAAAAGGCTGCACGTGTGCTCTTTCACCATGACAACGCACCAGCGCAGCGGGCGAACTTTACACAGCATTTTCTTCGTGCAAACAACTTTGAAGTCACTTTTCATGCTCCCTACTCACCCGACCTGGCTCCTAGCGACTTTTGGCTGTTTCCGACGATGAAAGACACTCTCCGTGGCCGCACATTCACCAGCCGTGGCGCTATTGCGTCGGCGATTTTCCAGTGGCCAAAACAGATTCCTAAAGAGGAGTTCGCAGCGGCCATGAAATCATGGAGTCGACGTTGCGAAAAATGTATACGGCTGCAGGGAGATTACGTCGAGAAGTGACACAAGTTTCATAATTTTCGTGTGATTAGTTAGTGAGAAAAAGAATCGGAGATGTTATAACTTGAATGCATCTCGTATTTCGCAATATAATAAAATATATATTTAGTAGTCGGCTACGATGTGAGTGCGTTCGATGGAAACAGGAACTAATAAGTTACGGAACAAGCGCCAGGCATTGGAAGTGCAGGCTATAAAGAAACCAACCACAGTTCCGAGTTGAGAGGCTGAGTCCTACAAATGCAGTACTGTTTTCATTGTGCAACTGTAATATCTCTAATGTCATGCTCCTCCTTACCTTCTGATCCCTAGTGATGATGACGTTACATACTGTCAACAAAACAGTGGTGACCTTCTCCAAGCTCACTCATATCGTGGCCGACTAGTACTTGCCTAGAGCTTTAATCAGAATGATTAGTGGCCTACTTGAGGAAATCAACAGCAACGAAACTTTTACTTTCCCTGCCACGTACGTAGTAGATATGGGAGATATTGTATTCCGACCAAAAATTCAATATCGGGATTTCACCGGAAATATATATTTTGAGGCTCCCTAAACCCAAAAAGGGGCAGTTTTAGAAAACGGTCCATATGTGGGTGGATGTCTATGAACAACATGAAAAATAAAAAATGAAAAGTCGGAAAAGTACCAACATGGTATTTAAGTTATCTTCCGAGGATACGACACAAAGACTTTCAAGAAAATTCCCACATATCAGCTGCTCTTTACATGGAAAATTTTTCGAAAATTTTGATTGTCTAAAAATGGTTCTAACGATTTTGATTAAAATACTGCATATTAAGTATATTTACATGCCAAATAAAATGTATATCTTAAATTTACTGGGAATGGCCTCTGAGGTGCTTTTCATTCCGAAGGAATTCTGTATAATCTTTTATAACTGGTAAACGTCAAGCCATAGACGAAAACGTACTGCACAAAAATCCGGTATCTTTAAAACACACGATTTATTTCCAATAAGATTTTTTGTGGCACAAGCCATTTCTGAGACATCCGTTAGTAATAGCTCTAATTCTTCATTGTTTAGTCATTCTCTCAAAGTTCTATCAACATTTAATCGTTTCTCGCAATGTCATGGAAGCAGTAAAATTTTAAAGCCAGCGTATACTGTTCAGTTCCTAAACATCTGACTATCACTGTTCCCTTGTATCTATAAAGAAAGTGCAATGTAGCTATTTCTACATATTTTGTGGATCAAATGCAGTTGATAGAACAATAATCTTTTGTAAGAATGGAGGGTAGAGAATGTCGAATCAGAGTTTTTCCCATGTTAGTTATGGTTTTGAGTGAGAGATATTCTTTAAATACAATACTTCATCTACCTACTATGTTAGGTGGTGGAGAAAGTAAAACAGCGTCGTGAAATAAATGGAACGTGTGAAATAATTACGTTCAGATAACGTTCCCCTAAATATGAACGAAGATGAAAATAATAATCGAAGGAGGTGTATGAATCAATCGCACGCTAAACGCTTGCAGAATGTAAAATCGTTGCCAACCAATTTACGACGAAGACAGAGAAAGAGGGAGCGCCATTCTGGCAGACTTCCAGACAATGGGCGGCATTACGTGAACCTGGGAATGAGAAGAAAAAGCGATAAATGCAAGGAAAGACGGAATTTACAACCATTTCATTTTTATGACTACTTTAACGACGTTTTTCGAAACGCCGATTCCAGCGCTGACGAAGATCAAATCAGCAGAGGTCAGGTTTACGGTTCTGAGGAGTTAATTTGATTCAAACTAGTCTCCTCTTCAATCAGAGTGCTAATGACTTCAGCAGTTGTGCGCCCTAAAGCCCCACTGCTGTTACTTCTCTTCAACAAAGAGATACTATGTTGTCTGTCCAGGAAGCGATGTCACAACTGTGCGGTCCAAATCTCATGACGTTTCGTGACAACCAATACGGAGCGACCGCGCGGTTGCCAAACTTCACTTAACTTCGCTTCGTCAGAACGTGACGCATTTGTTATAAATGTCATCGCAACTTTCACTGAGAGGAAAACTAGAAGAGACACAATAAAGGAAATGTAATACACAAATAGAGAAATAAAAACTATACCTTTCTATGTGTCCTTTGTTATTCAAGTGGCACAGCTAATGGTATATACTAATCGTCCTCGATATCACTTTATCACAAAATTAAAAAACACTGCACCGTATATCTTTTTCAAAATCGTCCAGGTTTGTCACTCTCTTAGGTGAGCGTATATACTTTCTCGACGGTGTAAACAATTTCAATTCTCCCTCTGCGTGCCATTTTTTCGCTTCCCTACACACACGTGAAGCAGTTAATGTATTTAATGAGCACGCCTCAGCCGTAAGTTTTTGACATTTCGTGAAGTTAAGATTTTTGCCGTT
This sequence comes from Deroplatys truncata, assembly GCA_030765065.1. Classification (NCBI taxonomy): domain Eukaryota; kingdom Metazoa; phylum Arthropoda; class Insecta; order Mantodea; family Mantidae; genus Deroplatys; species Deroplatys truncata. The sequence goes on from CM060980.1 coordinate 167,647,218, forward strand.
TTCTTTGTTAGCATACTTTTTAAAGAAATTGTACACACTGAAGACAAAAGTCCTAACCTTACTGCTGTTATCCACCGGTACGAATTTTCATGAAGAAGTTAACTTTATCAACGCTAGGACAAAGCCTACCACTGTAAGAACTGAGTAATTGAATGCACAACTGAATCGCTTAACCTTTCAGCAAGCGCGCTGTAAAAATTACACTAGCAGTATTTTTGCTTTGGCAATGTTTTAACCTTGAGTTATCGCATCAATAGTGCAGTGAATTCATTATTGATGCTTCCTCGAGAATGTGATGACACTTGCTGATTCTTTGCTTAAAGTTCTCAGTTGGCCTTTTCCTTTTTTAGTGCATTCCATGTAAGTCTTGAATGTTGTAAAAATCACAACATGCTTTTCTCGTGTAACGGATACGTGCTTGGTTCTAGGGCTCGGTATTACGCCGAAGAAAGCATAATAACACACAGGCCTTAATCTTCAATATATCCCCAAGCCTATAGTCCAGTGGGTTCATGTCTGGGCTGCCAGAGGGTCAGTCTTCTGCTGCAATGCGCTCTGGAATATTGTCCTCGAGTCATGCTTGAGTTATTCTAGCCTTGTGAGCTGGGGCTGACTCTTGCTGAAAGACCCAATAGCTTCCATCGAAGAGTGTGATGTTCAAGGGTCTCACAACTCTTTCTAGGATGTCCTCTTAGTAGTGTTTGGCTCCTGTTTTTACTCCTTGTTTGCAGAAATAGAGAGGCTTTACTCCTTGATGTGACACGTCCCACGCGGTGCCCTCTCTGGACACGGGGGGACTGATATTACAGCTTCCTCTGAACTCCGTGCATATATTTTATCAGTTTGCTTATTCCACATCTCCACTATGAGGGATATCTGTGAGAAGGATATTTTCATGACATTCTGAGCATGCCAGTGTAAGAGTCTCTCCGTTCTTTCGTACCTGATCCTTTTTAGGTTCGAGATTAACAAATGTCCCACTGACCGTCGATAAGCTCTCATATGAAGGTCTTCTCTGATAATCCGAGACATGGATTTGGCGTATCATTTAACTGTCGGGCCTTATATTTTTGCTTCCGGAGGGTTTTGACGTATTCGTTCTCTCACTGCTTTGATAATTCCTGAAATCTTTATGATACATGACCTGCCGGATCTTTGCAAGTCTTCAATAGAGAAAGATTCAACAAATCTCTTGACTGTTCGGTAAACAAATTTTAATGAAATCCTCAGTTTTTTAACAAATTAAAAATCTCAGTAGGTTTCTTTACCACACCAATAAAGAGCAATCACTGCAGTTCTGTTTTCATTTATACCCCATTCCATATTCATTGGTTGATTTAGGGAAGTACACAAAGTAAACGTGTTTAGAATAATAACTCTGCTACCATGGTAGCCTTTAACAATAGCATTAAATAATTTATTTTAAGTTGTAGAGCTACAAACATAGAGGACAGAACTTATGACTGAACTACCATATATGTATGCATGTCCTACATATCGTTATGAAAACAGAACTTTTATCCATCTTGTAGAAGCATTTTCTTCCCTTCTAGTTCACACAGATATGGTCGCTAATGAATGATGTCAGTTCTGAGAAACAGAAGGTAAACAACACTCTTAAATGTAAACACTCGCTACCAACATATAGCAATTGATTTGTATGCTGCCAAAATGACGGGTATATATCCAAGTAACGATTTTTATATTGTCAACACAACGCTCGCACTTCTGTACGAAAATTGGCTATGTACGCACTTGGACTATGAGGCAAACGGGGAATTGATTGCTGTAAGCAATTGGAAGTCGCCGTATATCTTAGATACCTTTCGAAAGAGGCATGTTACGTGATGTAGCTTTTCAGAGAATATTCTGCAAATTATAAGCACATACTTGTCAGGGAGAGGCCTGCGAACAAAGGCTGAAAGTTACTGAATAAGTTTATTTATTGCGGTGCACCCCATTCAAGACACATTTAATAATTCCTAAGAGGATAGATATTTATGTGGCTCTCATTGTTTCGGTTTACCTAACCACACACGCATGTTACTCTTCAGCAAAAGATCAACTTTGCAGCTACAAAATGAAATAAAATAGCATGCCTTAGGATGGGAAGATGGAAAGCTCGCAAGATTGTTGGTGATGATGGCAGGAGGATTTGCCCATTATGCGGGGGAACAGGAAGACTGGACGCATATTTTTCCAGCATGCGGGCAGACGGAGGGTGTTAGGAAAAAATTATCACCGGAAGTATTTTTGGCTTCCAACAGACGGAGGACAACATGCTGGGACTTGATTCTAAACAGCCAAAGCTGGCCAAGCTTGGGCACTTACTTAATGGAAGTACGTGTACTAAGAGGTAATGTGTTTACACAAATTTTCTTCAAATATATGTGGTACTTGAGCACTACTGTGCGCGTGTGTGTGATTCAGAGTATTTTTCATTTTATGTGTTTGTATATTATGTGTTGTGATTATAAAATCGTTGTTTTCTGGTCGATTCTGTAAGTCAAGTTTACTGACCAGGTATTTTTCTAGAGAGTATGTACGGTCTTATAACTCAAGCGATTGTGTTATGCAATTAATGTAATACTAAGTACTTAAAAATACCACTACTACTACTTTTTATCATTCTAAACTTGAACCACCTGAATGGCTGCAGTCAGCGTTTCTCTTGTCCCCCGCTCCCAATATGGTATCACGCTTTGCAATCATTCGCCTAGTGAGGCATCATGCACCTTCTGATGACTATTAACGATAACTATAAGTTTCCCCACCCACAATACTAATAATGAAAACCATATAGCCACCCTTAATAATTCCTATATGTTATAACATACCAAGTCTAATAATTATCTGAAAATAAATTGCCTTATATTGCTTACGTATACAATGGACTATTTCTACTTATTTTTCTTTCGTTTTTTTTCTTTCTTTTTGATAGATTCGAGTGATCCGAATGCATTTCGCTAAAACTCGATATCAAAATTTTGGATAGTGCAGAATGCTTTCTAGATACGTGTAAAGTAAAAATATGTGACTATGCAAATGATTAGTTTCAACGCCGGTCAGAATTTCAAATCATAAGTTCTGCTTTGCAGAAGCCGCAATAATATTTTGTTCCTGGTATATTTAGAATCACCAACTTTTAAAACTGAAAATATAAAAATACATGCAATACTCAAAGCATGGGAAAATGATAGGTGCAGTTACATCGGAAATATGCAAAATATATACAACTTTACATATAAGCACAGAAAAACACGTAACGTAAAACAAATTTTAATTCCATCTTACAACTAAAAGAAAACTAAATCCACATGTGCATATAAATCCGATGTTCAAACATAACCAACTGCAGTGGTGATTCTTCAGCTTTTATAACTCTATCTTAAGAGCATTATCTCGGGCAGATTATGAAGATCATTTCGCAACTCTGTTGCAAGCAGCCATTGTTTTGTTGCTCTTAGAGAAGATTAGATACATGAGACAATCCAGAGATTGTATGTCCAGCTAGGCGAAAGGATTATGAAGGGCATTCGTGCCTGGGCTACCTTCTTGCCGGATTGAAGGAAGGGCGGACGGCAAAGCTAGTTCCAGAACTAATTTAAGTTTCATCTTACAAGTTACAAACCAAGCTATTCGAAAGTTATTCATAATACTGATAACGACCACTATTATTTATCCTCTTGCAAGTATGATACATGTTTTTGAGAGGTAACCTTGATAGGTTTGTCTAGTACTGCGTGTATGTTAAATAAGGATGGGAAAGTAACTGATTAATACATTTGGAGGATTTGTTGAGTAGTACTTTGTATCCTATGTAAATATAGGCTTCTCTTACTAACTTCAACCGCCGCAGCTTGAACTGCCCAAAAATATTATAATATCCCCCGCAACCGCCTCGCGTTTTCATAGTTGGAATTGCAATAATAATAATTATAAGCACATACCTTATAAGAGATGTTGGACAGTTGTACTTCTCTATCCAAACATTTCTTGCGTGGTGTTTTCTTTTAATTCTTCCAATGTATGGGCCTTCTTGCACCTTACACTTTGTTTTTCATGTGATTATTACAGTTGGAACCGTATTTTGCGAAATTTTAAAGTAAGTGACCCACGCTTAATATTATAGTCTGACGAAGCATGGTTCCATTTGTATATCTATGTTTCGTCGTAAAATAACAGTTATTAGAGTACAGAGAAACCCGATTTTATACACGAAATTCATTTGCATGACCCGAAATTGATTTTCAGTAAATGCATACAGAATAATAGAACCTACATTTTTGAACAAACACTTTCAGATACAGATCATTCCATTTTTCAACATTTGAATAAAGTTCACTGTCAGTTGGAATTTTCCAAGAGTCTGCTACACCACATACCGCTGACGAGTCTTAAATTTTATTCGTTTTTTATAGCTAGGGCTATTAGTAAATGATTACGACCCTCATGATGCCCTTATTTAACTGAAAAATGTATGCAAAACACCCCCATATATTAGAGGAACTAAAAAAAAAGAAGGAAAACAACAGATGCAAAAAGTGGAGCAAAGTATTTTTTATATATCTCATGTGATAAGTTTTGTGCTTACTATCATTGTATTTGTTACTAATACTATGATTTTTATAAACTTAATATTTAACAATATAATTTTGTTGTGACTATTTAACAACCTTTGGCTTAAGCTGGTGTCCGATACCGCTGATCGTCCGGAGTTTATGGGTGACTGTTGTGGAACTGAAAGGCGGATAGAGCATAGGCTGGAGCCTTGCTGAGGCCCATACACCTAGCCTATGGATTGTGGGTGCATATCATTACTGTTGCAGATACTTTAATTTTGCGGTGGTGGTGATGGTAAGTTTGTTGTCTATTTGTTGTGGCGTCTTTTATGCTGTGCTGGCGACGTAAGTACATGTTGCTCAATGAGGTTCCTGATGAGTGTGCATCCTTCCTCTGTCTTGTAATTGGCGGAGTGTGTGGTTACGTCGGTATTTTTTGCTGCCGTAGTTGGGGCATGCCAGCGACTGAGGCTTCGAGAACAACCAGACGTATGGAGCGGTCCACGTTTGAATCAGTGGTTGTGTTCATCGAAGAAGCTTTCTTTTCGAAGCTTACGCTGTATCGAGGCGAGGAAATCTAGATCCTCGTGTGGTGTGAGCTGCTGAATTGAAGCTCGAAGCTGTAGAGATGACCTGAGGGGATGGCGTAGTTTGAAGGTGCAGTGTCTGGCTTCTATGTTCAGCTAGGCGCCTATTGGCGGTTAGTCGGAGCCCTTTGGTCGTTTTTGACGGTGTTGACCTCTGTCTGTATGGTGGAGAAGGCTGAGAGGAGATCGGAAATTGAAGTTTCTAAGAGTGCTAAAGTGGCAGCGGCGGCATTCGCACTGGATGTGGTTTCATTTTAGCTCGTTATGTGCAGTTCGGTCCCAACGTGAGCTGTGGGGCGGCGTTGGAGCAGTCCGTGCTGATTGCTGTGGAGCGACTGGCTTAGTATAGAGTGGGCAGCAGGCTTGATCGTTGAAGTGGTCCGTCTTGCAGCAGGTACCTCAGATCTCCTGCGACGCGAGGGATCATGCTGCTTGCAGGTGGGGCTGGGGCGCGGTGAAGAAGAGCAATTTGCCGCCGAGTGACCATACAGACAGCATCGGGGACACAGTGATGTCCAGTTCGTGCGGCTGGCTTTGAAGCGAAGGGAGTGGCCGAATTTGTCTACGCCTATCTTCGGGGTTGTGCCGAAGTGAGCCTTGTCCAGAAGGACAAAGCACACTAGAGAAGCAGGAACATTTCTGGAGACGTCCTAGTAGCATTCGTCAGGGAAGGTCAGTGCTGCCGAAGTTGCTCCATAGGATCGCGTAGCTAGGTGATGATGAACACCGCCCCAAATGCGCTAAAGTTGCCATGTTGACTGGTGTCGTCATGAGAAGCTTCTGCGAGGGCTGTGAAGGCTGCTTCGTTGACGGGCGCTCTGGGCCCGGGGGTTTGGGGGATGTTCACAGCTGCGGATATGAGGTCAAAGCAGCTACATGAGGTGTAATCTTGAGATGTATGATTCTTACGGATTTATTATTATACTGTAATATATTACATTAGTATTTATATTATAAACTTAATACTGCATGAATTACTCATATAAAATCAATAATACACAAACATTATGTCGGTTAGATCGATGTAACAATCAATGTTAAATACTAGTACAACAAACACACCTGCCTAATATGTGACGAAAGTGTTAGCAATACCAGAACGCTTTTAAATAAAATAGCTGAAACAGAACAAGCAGTCGTACATAATGTAATGATCGGACATAGGAATATCTGAGCACTATAATCGGGACGAACGAACTTTTACAGGAATTTACGCAGCGACGTCGCAGTAAACAAACCAGATAGCACTCACCAGACCCTGTTTACCTGTCCGTCAGTGATGCTTAAGAATTAATATACCTGGTTATGATGAAATATTGGAGATATGTTACCATACTTGAAGTTGTGTTTTGGTTTGTTCATTTCAACAAAGTGAACGGCGATTCGGGAACGCTGTGAACGGACAATGGTTTTGTTTTTTAAGCTTCATAAGCTGTACCTCCTTAAACCACTGAGAAGACTCCAAGTGGACCCAGGCAGAAAGCTGGAATTAACACAGTATAATTATTCTATGTTCTACTTAGAATAAACAAAATCATTTTAAAACAAAAATTCTGATATATCAACATTTTTTATCAACAATGTACCTCAAAATTAGCATTGGTAAACAAACAACCAAATTACAAATTACACAATATTTCTATCACTTTACTACGTACAGTAAGTAGGGGAAGTATTGTATTCCACCCAAAAATTCGATACCGAGATTTCACCGGAAATACGTGTTTTGAGAGCCCCTGAATCCACAAAAAGCATTTTTGGAAACATGTCCGTGTGTGTGTCTGTGAACAGCATAACTCAGAAACAGACAGTCAGATATACACCAAACTTGGTATTTAGGTTTAGTATCTTCCAGAGATGCGATACAAAGGTTTTCAAGAAAATCCCCCCACCCCAAACTACCCTTTACATTAAACATTTTTCGAAAATTTAATTTTCTCAAAAACGGCTTAAACAATTTTGATTAAAACACCATATGTTTAAGATATTTTCATGACAAATGAAAGGTATATCTCGAATTTTCTGGGAATGTCTCCAAAAGTATTCTTCATTGTGAACAACTTTTGCATAACTGGTAAACCATAAGAGATAGACAAAATTTTACTGTAGAAAAATGTAGATCGCGTTAAAATACACAATTTATGTAATATACATTTTTTTTGTTGAGTGAACCATTTTCGAGATATTGCTTGTTATTCCCTTAAATTTTCCAATACTTTTTCTCAAATGGGAATTCGTTATTCATTTTTTATGTCTTGGACATACAAAGGGAATGCAATGCGCCACATAGCAACCAGGTCTTAAAAGATTTGACTATCGCATTAATACTACCATATTCCTCTTGCATCTACAAGAAAATTAGCAATAAGATTAACATTTCAATTAACATGAAGCATATGGAGAATAAGCGTTTGTACAAAATTTGTGCAAGAGTAGAGAAAGTCATGTGAGTATAACACATCAGATTATTTTTTTATGTTTCTCTTTGTTTTACATTTTATTTTTCACTGGGATCTATAACTGCATTTTAATATCTTTATAACACGCTATCAGTACGGTTTAAGTTTTTTAAATGGAGTTTTACAATTAATGTTCACTAAGTGTAACATCCAAGACTCTCCGCGTTTACTGACAGTGGGTATCGAAATGAATTTTTTGCAACTCTCACACTTTCTTTTTCTATCATTTTTCTTGGAGATAAACAGACATCGGTCTTTTAAATGTTTCAGCTTTCCGTTTCGACAGGACTACACCCTAAAATGTACACTAGGGGAGCACTGAACTGTTTAAACACAATTTCAAATCAATAATGCATGCAACTGAAAACACGAAGCAGCCAACATAAAACTCTCAACAAGAAGAAAATGTTATGAGACACGAACTGCTATGTGGGGTCCAAGCGGACTCCAAGTTGTATTTTATTTTTTTAAAGTTGTATTTATTGAAAATTTTATGGAACTATTTTATGGTAATAACAATGATTAAATTTTTAACACATTATAAAAGCTTCACAACTCTAAATTACGTATTTCACTCATAGAAGCTAAAACTTTGAACTCTGGAGTCCAGCTGGACCCCGCATAAAGTCTGAAGTTTTATTTACAAAATTAAAACAGTTATTATGGATGGGTGGTAGTTCCTATGCCAGTTGAGTGATTTTTACATTTTAAGGTAAAGTATTCAGTATTTTGTTCTACAATACGCAGGTAATATTTTCTAAACAGCGGATTTAGTCTGAGCAGGTTAATGTATAGTGTGTTTATAACCTAAGCTGACAGTTTGGTGCTGAATGTGACGCAACGGTTACACAGTATCAATGTTTTGGTCGCTCCGTTGATTCCATGGCCACAATTGAATTCAAACTCTCACGGCGCATTCTGCAGTCTGGTATATATGCCACCACAAAATCACCAGTGGTTTAAAACTGTATATGGAGTGTAAAACTTATGCACTTGTGATGTAGAGCGACAGGTACTGTGGTAATGCTGGCAGAGGCGATAATTTCCAGAGTTTAAACAGAAATAACAAACACAGACTGAAACAATGCACTGCATACATTTTCCACGTAAAACATTTTTTTTAACTTGCAAAGGATTTAGAGGACCTTATGGGTTTATTTACTAGCTTTCCTTCATTAATGGGACTTTCAGGTGAACAGATACAACTAACAGAACAAAATGCCACGCTTTAAACTAGAGTTATACAAACAGATTTAATTAGGGATAGGACCGCAATACTCTAGATACTCGGGGTATCGAAGTATTATTAATAGTTTAAAATAAACCTTTGATACTTTTAAATGCTTAAGATTTGTATTCTTTAAAGTTGTTGCATTTAATTTTATGCTGGATATGGAATGAAAGGAGTCCAGACTTCATGTTATTTCCTCGCACGTGTTCACAAAGAGATGCTGGATTATTGTTCTCGATAGACATTGACTGCGTTTCCTGTGGTTGAACCACTGCAATATTCTATAGAATCTTGTGTCTAAATGAAAAGATGCAAAATAAAAAGCAAAGGAGTAGAGGTATTCGTGTAAATTCAGCGTTAACTAAGTTGTGAATGATACTGATTGAGGCAGTATTTTTAACACTAAAAAGGATTTTAATCAAATTATATAATATGTAAATTCAATAACAGCCCACCTTAAAGTAATATGTGTATGTAACAATATATAAAAAGTGTATATTACAGTCATTGTAAATGTTTATATTATTGCATACATGTTCAATAATGTTATGTGAATATATTACATAATTTAATAATGTAGGAGCTGTGAGAATAATAGGTTAAAAGTTGCCAGCAATGAGGTAACAATGAGGTAACCTTGAATTTGAAAGTTTAAATGCTACTAGTGATTATTGGAGCAACAATAATGTAAATTTTGAGACAATCAACAACCAGAAAAAGCTTTAGATAAATGAAGGTAGCAAAATTTACAAACCTAGAAGTCAGTTGCTTGTAGACAGTGCTCATAACTGGACGCGTTGTTTGCAGACAGTATTCCTAACCGGACGCGAGACACGTCCTCGAGAAATTTAATACGTATTTGTGTGAGAAAGTAGCTTACGTGTTAAAAAGAGGAAGTAATTAAGAAAAGAATCTCACAGCTCTCTATATCAGTGAAGTGTTATTTAAATAGCGTCAAGGATTAATAAATGCCATGAAGAAAAACTTAAAATCTGTGTAAGCCTACATTCTTCAGCCGCACCACGCCTTGCAAAGAAATCCATGTCTCTAACAAAAATACTGACGTAGCCGTGGCAAACATAAATATATAATATTTAAAGATAAAGTCAAATTACAAAGTTAATATTTTTAATTTTTTTGGGACGATGGCTACCGAGTACCATACGTGCGGTTGCAACTAATTCAAGTTCGGCTCCCCAACAGTTGAAATATAATACAACTTCTTCCATACAACCCACTTCAAATTTACGCCCAAAGCGTGATGCAAATAACGTAAAGAAACTATCTACTTCATAATGCACTAAATCGCGTTTCTGCAATAGCCTGGCTTAATGACTCATACTTAGCCTTTATATTTACCTAATCCGGTGACAAACATCTGCGAATCCAGTAGAAACAAATCAGAACTTAAGATCTCCATCTGTTTGTATTTAAAGTCAAACTGTACGGTTTCCATAATATGAACAAAAATTACTATTATTGTTATTATTATTATTATTATTATTATTATTATTATTATTATTTTTATTAACCTGAAATAACAACAGGGGATGTAAAACCTGTGGCATTATGAAAATACAAAATTGCTGGCAATTGGAGAATATCAATCACGAACAATTAGCACACAATACAAAATAGATTACATGCGTTTACACAGAAAACTACTAATAATGTAAATTTTTTATAAAGTATCAAGTATCGGTGTGCAAAAATCCATATCTGTATCTAGCATGGAGAAATAATTGTATCGTTCTATTACTAGTTTTACTCAACATTTATATTACTTGCACAGCTTATAAAGGATATTTTAAATATTTTCATCTGTCGTAAGTGTATATAAAATAAAATAATGCTTCAAATTTAATTTATAGTTCAATCGCTTTTTCTTTTCCTACTACTTGTCTATATTAAGGTAATGCATCTGTGAAATTTGACAAAAATCTGTTAATTTTGCAATGAAATAATATTACTTATAAACTTTAAGATATTTCTTAGGTAGATTCAAACCCCCAATTAACTGAAGCTAAAATGGACAGGCGCATGCTTTTATATATATATAATATATATATATAAATAAATATATATATATATAAATATATATATATATATATTTAGTCCCAACTTTAAGCTTTTGCTTTCTCACAAGTATTTTTTTCAGCATATTTCTGTACTCAAAATGCTCCACAGGATGGAAATTCTTTACTAACTTGTTTCAAACGTCTTTTACAGTCCCTCGAGTTTTTTTAATGACTATAGCCATATGTCTTTTATAATAATGCTGCAATTCTGAGAAATTGAATAGTTTTGAAAAATTAATAGTTTTGAAGATCACAAAAAGCAATTATTTTTAAACAGTAATTAGATGTTAATCTATAAGGTTTGTTAGAATAGATCTATTAGCCAAAATCATTCACTGTAATACCTAAACTTTTTATGTGAATATTTTTAAAAATTTGATGCAGAGCATTGAATTTACAATAAATTTACGGAATAAAGGTATGTAAATAACTATTCAAGTTATAATTTTAAAGTATAGCAAAAACATTACTATCGTATTTAATAACTGTCGTTGATCTCGGTAATATATCTTCCATACTGTGGATTTTCCAAACTTCGCAAATATATTACCATAAGTAGAGAAAGTATTGATCTCCACCCAAAAATGCCATCCCAGAGTTCAGCTGAAATGCACGCTTAGAACTTCCTGAACCCCCAAAAGCAATTTTAGAAAATGTTTCTCGTGCGATTTGCGTGTACCTTTCTATGAACAATAAGCCAAAAACGAAAAGTCGGTTGAAAACCAAACTTGGTATTTAGCTTCTTCGTATGCGAAGGACGCGGCGGAAAGATTTTCAATAAAGTCCCCCTCCCAAAATCGGCCTTCAAATGGAAAAAAATATCGTTGTCTTCTGTTTGTTTTGTAAGAAATCGCTGTAACGATTTTGTGTAAAATACAATACGTTTTAGCTGCTTGTTTGACAAATAAAGCGTGTCTTTTGAATTTTTTTCGAATAGGCTCTGAAGGGGATTCATTAAGCCAAAAATTTCAAAATTTTAAAAATTGTGTTTTGTGTTTTATTTATTCCTGTTCTTTTGAGGTTAACGATTAAAATAATATGTAAGTTATTTTCTTTCGCATTATCTAATAGCATATTTATGTTTTTAATAATATACTGCATGTGTCTAATGATAGTGAATTTACAGAAAAGAATAAAAAACTTTATTATGGTGTACCTTTCTTCCTATAAGAAATTCCGGGCTGAAACTTCAGTATAGAGGGATATTTCTTCCTTATTTTGATTAAAATGGCATTTGGTAGCCCTGATTTAACATGAAACTTTGCTATTTCTTTCTGCTCAATTTTGGTTTTTTTTAAACACAACATACAAAGAAACACAAACGTACTTAGGAAGAGAATAAAAGTGAGTAAACTAAAATCTCTTAACCCTAAAGTTTAGAATGTTACCCCTAGCCTGAGCAAATATGAAGTTCATGCTCATGGACATAGCTCATCCCAAAAGCTGAAACCTTTATTACAGCAATCTTAAGTAATGAAAGCGATAGATGCATTGGTTTTCAGTATGAAATGATAAATGCATATTTATTACAAACTGCACTAAATTGTTTGTAAAACCTGTCATTGTCCTGTACAATATTTGTGAAAAAATGCGTTCTCCATGGTCTAGGGATACCATGCTAACATGATACCTCTTGTTCTTGAGGTCGCGGGTTCAAACCAGACGGAGAGTGTGAATTTTTTCCGGCGTAAAAATCTTAGCATGGTTGCCTTCGAAGGTAAAGCCAGTGGTCTCGAGTCGTAGATTTACAAGCGTAAAAGAACCTCGAGCCTGATAAAGAGACGTCTGAGCAAAATTTCCGGTCTTTCACGTCCAAAATAGAATGGGACGTTAAGAACCATAATGATTAAGGAACGTCCATAAACAAAGCTAAAAAAAAGTGGAAAAAATGTTGGTTTAGGCACTAAATTGACATTTAGTTGTAATATGTGTGACAGAAGGCATGATTTCATGAACTCGTAAACAAAGGAATTCCATAACCACGAAAAAAACACTGATAGTGCATGATATTGGCTCACGTTTAGTTTATGGTCTAAGAACTATTGGGAAAGATCCAAAAACAGCAAAAGTTTTCTTTAGAGTAACGAATCTACCTAAACCTTCAACTCAGATAACAAATTATGTAATTGTTCTTGGTTCTGCTTTTGAAGATGTAAGTAGGGAAAGCATAAAAGGGGCTATTGAAAAGCCGCGGAAAGTAATACAGGGAACAGACACGTAATTTTGATGATGCCTACCAAAAGCGGGTTTTTTCTTCAGAGATAGGAGCTCAGGTAAGGTTTTAGATTCGTCTATAAAGAGTAAGTTCAGCATGTGCAAGAATAAGTTACAACAAATCCATGAAAATGATTGAAAATGATATTCAATATTTTATGTGGGACAATGTTTAAAAATGTATATTTCAAAATCCGGATAACCATTTAAAATTACTCCCGTTAAAAGTTTATAAATATCACCAAGAATACACAGTAAAACGTGCGTCTTTTGATGCAGTAATTTGTATCACAAATTACTTAAATGTAAAGAATGATTATAGTATGAATATGCATTATTATGTGACATTGATTTGAGATGTTTGTTGATTGTAATTATTGTTGGGAAGTAAGTTTATACTGCCTTACTGAAACTGACAATAATAGCGTGCAATAATGCAGCGAGGGGGTGAGCTGTTTATCATTATTGGAAACGAGGAAGTTACGTAATATTGGCGCGTTTTTCTTTCAGAATCTTCTGGAACATTTCCCTAGAGCATATGTATTCATAATTTTCATTGGATATAAAAATAGACGCTAATGTTGGCGCATTTTATTAGCCAATTGCAGTTCAGTTATAATCTTTAGGCATATCTGGGTGAAGGAGTATAAAAAGAGTAGGTTAGAGGTAGACCCCGTCAGTTCATCAAAATTCTTTGTACACTACACGTCGCTTTCCCGACAGTTCATCGAAGGTATTTGTAAAGTACACGTCGCCTTCAGTCAGTCAGTTCGCCGAAAGTATTTGTACGGCACACTTCGGATATCAATTTGCAGGTTACGCGTAACAGAGTTACGAAAAATCTCAAGTGTATAAAGTTAATTATACATAAAGTTGAAGTACGCGAATTAAGAATTATCAGTAATGAAGTTATTATAACAGTTTCAGTTTGGCGAGGGTCAAGATCAATGTGTAAATGTGATAGTTAACGTGTTCGACAATAAAAGTGTAAAACAAATTTCTTCATCAGTGTTATCTTTGGATAAAAGATTCCTTTCCGTTTACACAACCTGTATATAGAGAAGTACTTGACCAAAAGGATAATAGCTAGCCGGAGGACAAAGAACCAAAATTAAATAAAATAACAGTAGCATTGTTTTAAACAAAAAAACTAATACTGCCGCAAATTGCTAACACCAGATGGAGCTAACAAACCTAACAAATGAATCACGTCACAAGATGGCTTCAACGCGTGAAGTAAACACAAATACACAAACATTATAAGTAAAACCATCGCACTTTCTACGCCTAATAGTTACTGAGAAAAAGGAACATGAATATGGGCAATTTTAACATTGTCAAGATAGGCTTAATTAACCCTCTTAAGTAATTAAATTCTGAATGAATTTTGTGTAATTGGTAAACCTTAAGGTATAAATAAAATATTAATATATAAAAACTCTTATGGCGTTATCTTTTTTCGACATATTCTTTGTTATTGGTTTGAATTTTTGAATACGTATACATTTTTAAAATTGGTAAGTTGGTTTTTACTTTCTTTATTACGTATACTAAGTAGTAGAAGTACTGCATTCCACCCAAAAATTCTATACCGAAATTTCAACAGAAATGTGTGTATTTTGGGGTGCGTGAATCCAAATAAAGCATTTTTAGAAACATGCCCGTGTGTGTGTGTGTGTCTGTCTGTGAACAGCATAATTAAAAAACGAACAGTCGGGTAAATACCAAACTTTGTATTTAAGTTTAGTGTCTTCTAAGATGCGACAAGAAGATTTTCAATTAAATATCCCTACCCCAGACTACCCTTTATATGAAACATTTTTCGAAAATTTTGTGTAAAAATGGCTCTAAAGGTTTTGATTAAAGTATCGTACGTATAAGATATTTTTATGGCAAATGAAATGTATATCTTGAATTTATGGGAATGTTCCCAAAAGTCCTCTTTATTGTGAATTATTCCAGATAACTGGTAAACCGTAAGAGATAGAGAAAATTTTATTCCATAAAAATTTGATCTCGTTAAAAGTCCGTTCGTGTCGTATATCTTTTTTCGTCCAGTACACTATTTCGGAGATATTCCTTGTAATTTATTTGAATTTTCCAATACCTATAGTTTTTCTCAAATGGGAATTCTTTATTCGTTGTTTATATGTCCTGGACATGCAAAGAGATTGGGATGCTTCACATAGTAACCAGCTCATAAACAATTTGACTATCGCTTAAAGCCTGGCATATTGCCCTTGCACCTACAATAAAATAGCAATAAGATAATTTCCGCAAATGTTTACCTCAATTAACACGAGATCTCAATTAACAAGTAGGTGGAGAATAAGCGTTTGTAAACATACGTAGTTTTTACAAGAGTAGAGAAACTCACGTGAATACAACACAGGAGATATTTTCTTGTGGTCATACAAAGAATATGGAATTTTAAGGTCATCAGATAACGATCCGCTTTTTAAAATATGCATTCTGTATTCTTTTTACACCTACAATGAAATGTGTAAATATGAAATGAAAGTTTATCTGGATTAACAAGAAGTAGAAACAAGAATAATATTTTGTAATAATACTTGTAGAAGTCTGCGTAGAGAAAGACATATAAGTTCAACATATAAGTTTCTTATTTAGGTACACATAACTTTATAAGGAATTTGATATATAAAGCCTGTATTTTGTGTGTGCATTTTAAAAAAATGTATCTAAAGTATAAGGATACAACCGTCTTATTTGGTACTGTAAGGTAAAGGGTTGTACATAATGATTGGGGATTTTTTGAAAATAAGGACTAGCATATAATTTGAGCTTACATTTAAAGCGTAAATGTCCAAAGTTAGGTACAAATTGGTCAAATATTGTCAATTATTACATTAACTGTGGAAAATATTAGCAGGGTACTTCTTTAAGTTACCGAAAATTGTGTAATACCATGCAAGTCCTGTATTCTAAGTGCACAAATTTGTGCTATGATTGACCCAACAGTGTAGTTTTGCCTATAAGACGTTTTAAATAAAGTAAGGGAGTTGTATAAAAATTTCGCAATAATTCATAATTTAAAATAGGGATTAATTGATTTTTAGAAGTTATAAAATGAAATATGATTTGCCAACATTTTGTATAATTGTGCAATGTATTGAAAAGCTGGTTTAAACAGCGCAGATTTCTACATAAGGGATTGAAAATATGGCAAGGGTAGTTTTGACTGTTATATGGTGATTTAAAGTTTTCGTTGTCTCTTACAGAAGTGTACAAAGCTTCGTTTAGATAGGCCAAATGGTGTTGACCGATATGTTAAAGGTTTAAAACAGGGATTGAATATAAGGGCAGAGAAAGTTTTTGATGCCTTATAATAGCTTACATTCTTTGAAAGATTCTAAAACACAAATGTACTAAATTGTGTCAAAATTATACCAAAAATTCTCCTCTGCACTCACACTTTTGAGCTCGAAGACATTAAGTATTTGCCTAATTCACAATAAAGTGCCAAAAATAACCTCACATTTCCATATTCAACAAAAAATGGTAACATTGGGTGACGTGAATATGAAAAAAGTATCCACCTCACCCAGAATTGGAATTTTTGGTAACGTTATAGCTTATGACAACCTGGAAAATAGGAACTTTAATGGTATAAAAATGATTCAAAACGCTTAAGTGGTTTTAGAGATTATCTCATACAACACACGCACGCGAAAAACACATTTTCTCTCATTACAATATTAAAATAGATAATTAAAATTTATAATTAAAATTATTGAATTTTATTTGATGGAAAGAAGGCATCAAAAACAGTAGAAACTTTCTCATATTGATATATTTTAAGAATTACAGAAATAGGTATTACATTTACATCACCTTGTATATCCACTATTGTACATTTTTCATTTTTATCTTAATTACATTAATTGTTTTTACAAAAGCTCGCTACATGCTGGTATTGGAATCCTAAAATTTGTATGTCCATTAAAGACAAACAAATGGCGGCATGGCACTTCAAAACGCAACTTTTTGAAAATTCAAAACAATAACGAACATCTCGCAAATAGTTAACACATGATTTTATTTTACATACATTTCATGTTTTAACGAGCTCTACAGGCTTTAAGCTTTTATTTGTTTCTTATGGTTTAGCAGTTATACAAAAGAACCGAATTCATTCCGGAGAGGATTTGCTGGATATTCTCTGTAAATAAAATACAAAAATAAGCATCTTAATTGCTATGAAAATATCTTGAACCTTTGGCACTTTAATCAAAATCGTTTCGCGTTTTTAAATAAAAAATAATGAAACGTTTTCCATAAAAAGATATTAAATTTGGGGATTTTGTTGAAAGTGTTATTGCTCCTTTCCTTGAAAGCTACTAAACTTGAATACCAACTGATAATTCACGTGGTTTTCCTCACAAGACGTGTGTAGAGTAAAGTCAGAAAAGTATAACCTTAGGTTTTCTTCAGAAATATTCACATTTAAAACTTTACCCTACACACTGCATGTGTGAAAGAGCAATCAATATAATAACGGTTAACTATGAAATCCGGACTTAAGATATTGTGATGCAGCCAGCATAACTCAAGGATATTGGGAGTTCAGCGCTAGGTAGTTGGAGATAAACTAAGATAAGCCGCTCCCTCACTTAGCAAAACCACAATAATCTCTGTCGACGGATAACCAGCATCTTCTGGAAGTTTCTTTCCCCCCGCTTCCAGAACGTCTGTCCAGAAACTTCTAGAATGGTCTGTAGAGGATTCCATTGGCTATACAAGCGAGCGTTCTCGAGAGAGGATGAAAATGGATATACCACACACATATACATATAGATATAGACGTATAAACCAATATCAAACAAGAGTTGCTCATAGTAATTAATTCAGCAAGAAAGAGGTTAGAATATTTAGCAACCAACAAATGTACAAAGCACATTGTAACTTAAATAAGTAAGGGACGGGCGCGTCAGCTAATTCCAGGTAAAAGATAATTCTAGGTAGAGCACACCACCTTTCACCATGCTAATGAGCAAGCAACTTGAAGCAATAATAAGAAAGGAAGGAGATAGATATGCAAAGGAAAGAGACAGAGATACTAAATTTGCTTCCGGCGCGTCACTGGACTCATGTTCGAAAAGTTTTGGAGGAGAATATTCTCATACATAATAAAGTAATGCGGTCTGAGAAGCAATTAGAAATGTCGTTACATTTCAAGGCGCGAAGGTGAGCATCACAAGGTTTGGGTATAAAATGGGGAAGAAAGCCCCAGATTTTCACTTCTTATAGCACTCTCTTACAGAATCTCGTCGACACACAGTGATACTCTCTGGAGACGGATGCACCTGTGTGCATATGGGTGGGGAAGCGTGTGCAGTTAGATTAGGCTCCTAATTTATTCATAAGTATTTTATTGATAATAAACCACATTTTAAGATAAATGCATGTATTTTAATTTGCCTCACCTATGAAAATCCTGAGATCAGTGAAATTAGTTAGATAGGTAATTTATTAGGACTGGAGAAATCATCAGCCGCTGAGGTAGCCGGAGATCAGACCACTGCAGCAGAGGGCGTCAAGCGAGAGGACCAACGATTTCCGCTGCAAATGACGCCCAACGTTTTTCCGCTGCAAGGGTTAGTTAAGCCAGTGAGTGAGTAATCGAGCTAGTAAGCGCATTCTGAAAGCGAGTTGGTAATGACTGCTGTGACGTGCAGCGAGTGCTACTGCGGAGCCAGAGATTGTAAAAGTCTTGTGTTTGACTCCCCAGCAAGTCCGGAAGAAAAGGCCACGTCACAAAGAAAGCGAAGTGAGGGGGAAATTGAACTACTTCACATTAATGAAGCGACAAAAGGAAGTGAAGTGAATGTTAAACCAGATCAATACAGTGACAGTGAGAACTGAGAGACGTGACAGTTGAAAAACTGCACAAAGTCACAACTTTAAGTCGGAATGGAGTATGTTATCCCAAAATGAATTTGAGTCGGTAGAAAAACTTAATATTTTACTGTCATGTTACGTTTAGTAGTTCAGCTGATTAGAGCAACGGTGCAAAAAGCTTTACTTTACCTGCTTCTGATGTTAGCTGTATCGTGTAACTCGTTCTGTTGTCTCGTACGCCAGCTGCTCCAGTGGTAGAGCTATGGATACCTTCTCAGGATATGCGTGGGTTTAATGTGAAGGATAACACCAGTTAAATTGACTGAGAAGTTTAATGCGCACTAATACTTGAGCTATTGAAGTGAGTTGCCGACCGTTTGAAGATAAAGAATGGAACTGATTATGAATAGTAGCCGTCAAACCACAACAATTACGTTATTATACTGCTAACTTTTGCAGTATCAATTTTAGAGTTTGAAATAACTGCTTCTGCAATAAAAGAAACTATACGCGCAATTTGCCGTGAGACGCTATCGTGCTTGCCGGAAAAACCCCTTGCGTTGCCCGGTAAATCTTACTCACACAAGCACGCCACTGAGTCGTCACAAGTATCCAGAGTGACGAATGTATGCACGAATGTGTGCACGGAAAGGGTGCACAATCTGTCTCTGATTAGATTGCGCCTCCTTATGTTAGCTAAGCTCCGGGGCCAATCATGGAGTCCTAAGTATGCGTCCGTTACCTTGTTGCTATGCTATGGATCGTCAGAATTTAAACACCTTTCACTTTTCCAATTTCCAGAATTTGCCTACCTGACTTTGCAAATGTACTTAACGTATAACCTAACTGCATTCCGGGATTTTTAATGCGTAGAGCGTCTGCTCCTCGTTGTTGCTAATGACTTTTCTTACCATAACTTGCGAATTACCTTCCTATTTGTGGACAAGTCATTTCAGCTCATACTTATTGCATATATATTAATATAATATACGAAATTATTTATTGCAATTACTTCTTTATCTTACTATCACCTCTTTATATAATAATTTATATAATTCTGTCAATAGTTTCGGCATCAAACACCAAGTGTTTATCAACTTTCAGTTATATTGTTCTTACACACACACAGGACAGGACGTTTTTCTAAAATGTTATTGTTTTTTATTCAGGGGATCCCAAAATGTGTGTTTCTGGTGAAATCTCGATATCGAATTTCTGTTGGTATTCAATATTTCTCTCCCCCATTATATGTAGGTAGAGATAGCATTACTATAATCCCCAAGGTCGGTTTCAGGAAATATTATTACAACAGCTTGTTATTTGTGCTCTATGGATAATAACTCGGAAGACCTTTGAAGTTGGCAGCATCATGTGCATTCGAGATTCAGTAACTAAGTACATCATTAAATCACACAGGTTTGCAGGAAGTTGAAGAGAAAAGGAACAGTCAAGTGTACAGCCACGCTCGCTCTCATCAGAGGGTAGGGAAAGTGTGTAACGCGGCGGAGGGAAATTTGATTTTAACTGCCCAATTTAATCTGGGGAGCTGTTTAGCTCGGTGGCGCAGCGCGCGTTGCTATATAACATTACTCACTGCTATAACCATCGTCTAAATGGCTTAGCTTCAACTTCGGTGGAAAGTTTGCCAATCAGTTTACAGGGAGTTAATCTCCATCTTGGACGGGAAAAAATGGAAAGCTTTTAGCGGAAGTTAATCGTCGGCAGCGAATTGGATGCTTGTTCTAGGCGTGTTTTACAAACGCGTGTACAAAATGAAATAGCTTTTAAAGCACCGCATGGTGTCTTGTAATCTTCACCACAGCACCCAGTTTCATACGATGGTTTGCAATTCACTGACATATATCAAGGAAAGAAAATTTTTTTTGAAACAAAACACAAATAGAAGGAGAGAGAGTAAGGCGACAATATACTCCAACAGCATTTTAATGGTATTGTCCTTCAGATTTCAGAATATTTGGGGAAAATCCGACATGGCTTTTCCATTCACATAGTTTTTCCAACCCACTAAAGCTTATTACTGTGTCTACTATATATATGGCAGATAGAGAAGGTATTGCATTCCACCACAAAATTCGATATCGAAATTTCGCGGGAAATAGACGTTTAGAATCCAAACACAGTATTACTTTCTCTACTACGCATAGTAAGTAGGGGAAGTATTGTATTCCACACAAAAATTCGATACCGAGATTTCACCGGAAATATATGTTTTGAGGCCCCCTGAATCCAAAAAATGCATTTTTGGAAACATGTCCGTATGTGTCTGTGTGTGTGTGTGTCTGTGAACAGAATAACTCAGGAATGAACAGTCGGATAAACACCAAACTTGGTATTTAGGTTCAGTATCTTCCAGAGATGCGACACGAAGGTTTCCAAGAAAATCCCCCACCCCAGATTATCCTTTACGTGGAACATTTTTAGAAAATTTTAATTTTCTCAATAATGGCTCTAAAGATTTTGATTAAAATATCATATGTTTAAGATATTTTCATGACAAATGAAATGTATATCTCGAATTTTCTGGGAATGTATCCAAAAGTATTCTTCATTGTGAACGACTTTTGCATAACTGGTAAACCATAAGAGATAGACAAAAATTTACTACACAAAAATGTAGATTGCGTTAAAATTGATGCAGTAATTTGTATCACAAATTACTTAAATGTAAATAATGATTGTAATATGAATATGCATTTTTATGTGACATTGATTTGAGATGTTTCTTGACTGTAATTATTGTTAAGTAAGTTTCTACGACCTTACTGAAACTGTCAATAATAGCGCACAATAATGCAGCGAGGGGGGGTGAGCTCTTTATCATTATTGGAAACGAGGAAGTTACGTAATGTTGGCGCGTTTTTCCGTTGAGAACCTTCTGGAATATTTCCCTAGAGCATATGTATTCATAATTTTCATTGGATATTAAAATAGACGCTAATGTTGGCGCGTTTTATTAGCCAATAGTAACTCAGTTATAATCTTTAGGCATATCGGGGAGTGGGAGTATAAATAAAGCCAAGTCAGAGGTAGATCGCGGTCAGTTCATCAAAATTCTTTGTACACTACACGTCGCATTCCCGTCAGTTCATCGAAAATCTCAATACACTACACGTCGTCTTCAGTCCGGCAGTTCATCAAAAATCTGTGTACACTACACGTCGTCTTCAGTCAGTCAATTCGTCGAAAGTATTTGTACGGCAAACGTCGGGTATCGATTCACAAGTTACGCGCAGCAGAATTATGAATAATCTAAAGTGTTGTAAGGTTAATTATACAAAAAGTTGAAGTACGTGGATTTAAAGTGATCAGTAAGAAGTTATTATAACAGTTTCAGTTTGGCGAGTGTTAAGATCAATGTATAAATGTGATATTTAACGTGTTTGACAATACATGTGTAAAACAAATTTCTTCATCAGTGTTATATTTGGATAAAAGATTCCTTTCCGTTTACACACTCTGATCAAGAGACATGTTCGACTGAGAAATAATAGCTAGCCGGAGGACAGTAAACAAAACTTAAAAATTCTTTCAAACACTAATACTACCACAAATTGGCTACCACAACGTGGGGCTACAATAAATAAATAAATACAACATCAAGAATACACTCGCAAATTGGCTACCCAAATGTGGGGCTCAACAAACAACAAATAATGTTACTACAAAATACACAATTTATGTCATATGCATTTTTGTTGTTGAGTGAACCATTTTAGAGATATTGTTTGTTATTCCCTTTAATTTTCCAATACGTTTTCTCAAAGGGGAATTCGTTATTCATTTTTTATGTCCTGGACATCCAAAAAGAATAGAATGCGCCACATAGCAACCAGCTCTTAAGATATTTGACTATAGCTTAAAGCCTAGCAATTCCCCTTGCATCTACAAGAAAATTAGCAATTAGATTAACATCTCGATATCTTGATTAGCACGAAGCATATGGAGTATAAGCGTTTGTAAAAATAGTTTGTACAAGAGTAGAGAAAGTGATATGAGTGTAAGACATCAGGTTTTTGGAAAAGGGTCCGTGTGTGTATCTGCGAACAGCAGACTCAAAAACCAAATATCCGATATTTTAACGACCCCTTGGATTGCAAACACAAACGGGAATTTACATTAGATTTTATAAAGTGGCGTAACTGGAACAACTGTACAACAAGGGCAGCACGTTGCTGAAGTATAGCTGGGAGTATTTACTGGCCGGGTTAATAGGTCAACCGGACAATCGTCACTCAATCTTGCCGCCCTCACGCTAAAGCAAAGGCACCTCGCGTCTACATAAGTTCTCAAACCCCATCCTAACAAAGTTTACTTTCAATGGTGCCTCAAGTCCTGCTAGAGCTATTTCAGGTAAGTTCTTGCAATGTGTATCTAAGTTGTTGCATTCGTCAATTCTTCTAATTAAACGGCATAGGCAATAGTTTTTATAGAATCTGACACGCTCTTTTCCTCTAGCTTTCCCATGGCATCCTTCAACCCCTATACCGACTGTTTCTTACCTCTAAGACTATACCCTCTATTGCTAGCAATCTCTAGAGTCGCTATAAAATATAAAAATCTTGGCATTTATATCCATTGTCTCTCAAAGATGCGACACAAAACCTTTCAAGAAAATTCCGTCATCCCAAACTACCTTTTGAATGGAAGTTTTTAAACATTTTGGATGTTTTTCAAAAATGGCTCTAATGATTTTTATTGAACCTACCGTCCTGCCACACTACACAAATTTGCGTCGCCTGGTCCTACAAACCCTAAAAAAATTAAAGTTAATGATGGGGACAGGAAGTTCGTGGTAAAAGAGGAACCGACCCAGCAATCGCGTACCAATCCTGGGAAACCACTGAAAAACCCATAATCAGAGTGACCGACTCGATAGGGAATCGAGCCTATGCCATCTTCAATGTGAGCCTCTAAGTTACCTCGGAACTCTCTCGCTCGGCTGAGGTAAGCAGAAGGATTAACCATACAAATCTGATGCGTTACATTCACATGACTTTCTCTAAATTCTATCGTTTATTAGTGGGTATACAAATTATTCTTTCTAAAGATTATTTTTCTATCTACTTCATTTTAATCCAAATAAATCTTTGCAGAAATAGCTACATTACACATTTTTTATGTATACAAAGATAATAGTGACAGTCAAATGTTTCAGAACTACACACTGTACGCTGGCCTTAAAATTCAACATTGTTTCCATGTAATTGCGAGAAACAAGTGAATGTTGAAAGGACTTGCGCTACAAAAATTTATTGGAAATAAATTGGTGTGTTAAAGAGATCTACATTTTTTGTGTAGTATGTTTTCGTCTATCGCTTAACGTTCACCAGTTATACAATACTACGCAAAATTATTTACAAACGAAGAGTACTTTACGGGCTATTCCCAGAAAATTCAACATATAAATTTTATTTTTCGGTAAATATCATTAATATATTCTGTTAATCAAACTTTTATAGTCGTTTTAGAAATTAAAATATTGCGCAAATATTCCATGTAAAGGGTAGTTTGCGGTGAGGTAGTTTTCTTTAAAATCTCTGTGTCCATCTTTAGAAGTTACTAAACCTAAATGCCAAATTTGGTATTTATAAGAATTTTCAAATTTGGATTCAAGAGGTCTCAAAGCACCATTTCCAGTGAAATCTCGGTATCGAACTTTTGGGTGGAATACAATACCATCCCTACCTACTATGTACGTGGTAGGGAAAGTAAAAATCCTGTAGATATTTATACAATAGTTTCATAAAGAAATGTAATTATTTAAATTGTCATTGGAGTTTAAAAAGCTAATCGTGCAACTCCGGGTAAGTCACCCAGTAGTATATATGCAAATAGTTGACAGTATCTATTACCTTTGGCAGAGCACAATAATGACTCGCAGGCACTTGCTGCCAAGTTTTAACCTCGTTGTCTTGGTTATCATATCGTAAGCATGCATGTGAGGCAGTAGCTATCATCTTTCGCGGCTCTTCGTGTTGCAAGAGGATTTTCTGAAGGAACGACTCTCTCAAAGTGGCACTTGTAAGCCTTCCTTGAAGGCAACTCCAGAAATTAGATTAGCCCCTTTTCCTCTGAACATACCGCTACCTCCGCAGTTGCTTGCGTTCAGCGTAACCAAGCAGTAAACGTGAAATCCTTGAACAAATATAATCACAACGTATCACTTTCTTAGTTACATAAACAAGATATACAATGACTTTACGCTAGGTGAAATAAACCCAGTGATTATTGCAATTGACACTTTATACTAAGTAAGACTGCCAGATTGATTCTATTTAAATATGTATACATACTAAGTAGAAGTAGTATTGCATTCCACAAAAAAACTAGTGTATTGCACTCACAGGTCTTTCTCTGCTCTTGTTCAAACTATTTTTACAAACCCTTATTCTCCATTTACTTCATCTTAATCGAAATGAATATTTTCAGAATTCATCTTATTGCTAATTTTCTTGTAGGTGTGCAAGGGGAATGTGGTGGCTTTAAGCGATGGTCAAATCTTTTAAGAGCTGATTGCTATGTGGAGTATTCCATTCTCTTTGCATGACCAGGACAAAAAAGGAATAACGATTTCCATTTGAGGAAAAGTATAAGCATTGCAAAATTCAAGCACATAGCAAGGGGTATCTCGAAAATGGTTCACTCCACAAAATATGTACATGATATAAATTGTGTATTTTAACGAGATCTACATTTTTGTGTAGAAAAATATTTGTTTGTCTCTTACGGTTTACCAGTTATGAAAATGTATTCAGAATGAAGACAAATTTTGGGGACAATCCCAGAAAATTCAAGATATACATTGCGTTTGCCATGATTTTTAATCAAAACCGCAAAGCCATTTTTGAGAAAATCAAAGTTTTCCAAAAATGTTCCGTATAAAGGGTAGTCTGGGGTGTGGGGATTTTTTTGAAAATCTTCGCGTCGCATCTTTGAAAGATACAGAACCTAAATACCAAGTTTGGTATTTATCCGACTCTTCGTTTTTAAGTTAAGCTGTTCACATCCCCACTTACACACAGACACAATCACGCACCTTTTGCTAAAAATGCTTATTTGGATTCAGGGGGCCTCTAAACATGCATTTCTGGAGAAATCTCACAACATAATTTTTGGGTGAAATGCAATACTTCCCCCAGTTACTATACATAGTAGAGAAAGTAAAAAAACGAATAAGGAATTCCCATTTCAGAAGAAATATTTGTGAAAGTTCTAAATAACAAGGAATATATCGGAAATGGTTCACTCCACAAAAAAATGTGTAGGGCATAAATTGTGTGTTTTAACGAGATCTACATTTCTTGTGTACAAACATTTTGTCTATATCTTACGGTGTACCAGTTATGCAAAGCATTCAGAAAGGACCTCTGAGGAAATTCCCAGAAAATTCACTATATGCATATTATTCGTCATGAAAGTATCTTAAATATATGATATTTTAATCAAAATTATTACAGAAATTTCTGAGAAAATAAAATTTTCTGAATAATGTTACTTATAAAGGGTAGTCTGGGGTATATTCAAGAAAATACTCCAGACAAAAGAGATTTTCTTGAAAATCTTCGTGACGTATCCTTGAAAGATACTAAATCTAAATACTAGGTTTGGTATTTATCCGACATTTCATTTTAAGTTGTGCTGTTCATAAACACACACGCTTATCTTTTTCTAAAAGCCTCAAAGCATGTGCCACGGTGAAATCTTGCGTCGAATTTGTGGGTGGAATGTAATACTTTCTCTTGAAGAAGGTTATTTTATGATGGTGTTGTATTGTTATTTTTACGTTATTTGCCCCACGCTTTTGGAGCCAATTTGAAGAAGTATTTTGTGTATGAGTTGTATTATTGTATGAAAGATTTGTATTATAGTTGAACTGTTGGGGAGCCGAACGTGAAGTAGTTGCAACCGCACGTATGGTACCGGTAGCCTTCGCTCCAAATGTTTAAAAATATATTAACTTTGTAATTTTGACTCTGTTTTTAAATATTATATTTTATGTTTGCCTCGGCTGCGTCAGTATTATTGTTAGAGGCACGTTTCTCTTTGCAGGGTTGTGGTGTGACTGAAGAATGTAGGCTTACACATATTTGAAGTTTTTCTTCACTCTTAATGCTTGACACGATTTAAATAACACTTCAGTGCTATAGAGAGAGCTGTGAGATCTTTTTAATTAATCACTTGCACTTTTTAACACGTAAACTTTTTTTTGTCTCGCACAAAATACGTATTATACTTTTCGAGAACGTGTCTCGCGTCCAGTTATGAGCACTGTCTACAAGCAACTGAACTCTAAATTTGTAAATTTTGCTATATTTCAGTTTCTGATTAGCTAATCCTAATCCAATGGTATACTTAAATTTAAGTAAAGCTTTTTCTGGTTGCTGAATGGCTATTTTATAAACTGTCTCAAAAATTTACATTGTTGTTGCTCTAATAAGGACTAGTAGCATTTAAACTTTCAAAATTATTCTTGCCTCAAGGTTACATCATTGTTACCTCATTGTTAGCAGCTTTTAACCTATTATTCTCACAGCTCCTTCATTATTAAATTACGTAATACATTCACATAACATTATTAAACATGGATACAATAATATAAACATTTACAATGACTGTAATATACATTTTTATATATAGTTACGTACAAATGTTGCTTTAAGGCGGGCTGTTATTGAATTATATACTATATAATTACACCGAAATCATTTAGTGTTAAAAATATTGCCTCACCCTATTTACTATACGTAGTAGAGAAAGTAACAATCTGATGTGTTTACATTTAGATGTCTTTAGTTACACATTCTTCAACAAAGTATTATTACAAAAGCTTGTTCTTCTATTTACTTCGTGTCAATAGAGATAAACATTTGTATAAATGGTTTTCTTTTGTACTTCCTTTGGGTACAAGTGGGTTAAGGAAATACAATAGGTTGAAGCAATAATCATATCTTTTAAGACCTGATCTATATGTGATGGATTTGAAATTTCATTATCTCCAAGAATGGAGAATAGGAATATCTCCAAGTTTATTTGGCTTAAACTGTTTGCTTTTTGTACACATTTTGTCTACCTCTTGCGGTTTACCAATTATACTAAATTCATTCAGAATGAAGAGTACTTACAGGGTATTCCCAGAAAACTCCATTTCTGCGTTTTATTTCTCGTGTCAACATCATAAACATTTGGTATTCTAATGTAAATCATTAGAACCGTTTTTGAGTAAATAAACAAAAAATTAAAAAAAAAATTTATGTAGATTTGTTGTAGGGTGGTTTTGTATCTTGTATTTTGGATCTTCGTATCTTTGAAACGTACTGAACTTAAATATAGGGTCTTTCAACATGAGTGTCCTATCTTTGAACTTAAATAAAACACGTTCTATAAATTTTAGAGGTTTAATTCCTTGTATTTTATTTTGGAACATAATTAATGCCCATTACGTGTGGAAGAGAACACCAGTTATGTGACCGCCGTGACTTCGTTGGGTTGCGCGTATACGGTTGACCCAATTTTCAATGACAGAGGAACGTAAATGAGGTTCAACTTCACGAATAACACGCGTGATGTTATTCGTAAGATCATTTACTGTTTCTGGCCTTGTTGAAATAAACTCGAGATTTAACATAACCCCACAAGAAGTAATCCAACGGTGATAAATTACATGACCTCGGGGGCCACTTAACATCACCACCACGGGAAACGATGAAACCTCTGAATTTCTCCTTCAAAAGATCGATTGTTTCGAGAGCAGTATGACATGTGGCACCATCTTGCTGGAACCAGATGATTCTGAGATCCATATCATCTATTTGAGACCAAAAATAGTCCCTTATGAGAGTCCGGTATCTTTATTCATTGACAGTTTGAGCTTCTCCATCTTCATCTTGGAAAAAATATGGACCAAAGATTCCACTATACCAAAATCCACATCACACAGTAACTTTTTGGGGATAAAGTAGTCGTTCTTTTGTGTCCAATGTGGTCTGCATTGGATTGTGATTTCTCCAATAGCGGAAATTTTGTCTGTTAACAAAAACCATCCATCCAAAAGTCTGCTTCGTCGCTGAAGATTTTTCGACAAAGCTTCCAATTGCTCCATAGCCTAGTCAGCAAGTACACGGCGCAACCTATGGTCGTTGGGCTTTAGTTCTTGAGTTGACACCATCTTGTAAAGGTGAAACGTCAAGTCCAGATGCAGAATTCGCCAAATTGTGGTTGGCGAAAGCCCCAATTCTTGCGCTCGACGAGCAGTTGCTTTGTTTCCGTTCTCACGTACACTCTCACGAACGGCGTCTATTTTTTCCTTGGAGTGCTTACGTCGATTACGTACAGGCGTTTTTTGATCGCTGACAGAACCACTTCTTTCAAATTTAACGATCAAACGCCGAATCGTTGTCTCGCAGGGACGATTATGCACACCGTAAACTTCACGCAATACACGGAAGGTTGGGCGAACAGATGATCCATTTTGATAATAAATTTTCACAATTTCTACGCGTTGCTGAATGCTGCAACGTTCTATGACTATTTGCCAATAATAACTGTAACCACATGAAAAAAATGACTGATTTAACTCAATAACAAATGCAGCTATTACATGTTAAAGGATAGGACACTGTTGTTAAAATACCATTTATAAAGTTTGGTATTTATAGGGCTGTTCGTTTTTGAAGTGTGCTTTCACACATACGCGCGCGTGCGCGAATCTTTTACTAAAATGTGTTGTTGTTGTTGTTTTTCAGTAGACCTCTAGACGTGTATAACCGCTGAAATCACAACATCGGATTTTTGGGTGGAATACAAATACTACTATACTTACTAGTACACAGTAGAGAAAGTACAATTATTAGTATGAGATTTCACAGGAAATGCATGTTTTGAGATCCCTGAATTTAAAGAAGGATAACTTTAAAGAAGATCCATACGCACACACTCGTGCGCTTGTGTATGTGGTAGTCTATCTGTGTAGGAGAATGAGAGAGAGAGAGAGAACAGTTGAATCAACATTTCGTTGTAGTTTCCAAGGGTACAGAGGAGGCTGAAGCGGTATTGAAATATTTAAAAAGGGTTCGCTGTATGCTGGCATTGAAATTCCAACCTTTGCAGGACGCTGATACTTAAAACAAGTATGGTTAATTGAAAAGAATAGCTTCGAAATCATTAATGTTACATAAATGCTATTCGACAAATTATGTGTTTTAAAGAGATTTAAAGTTTGTGTGTAGTACGTTTTTGTCCATGTCTTACAGTTTACCGTTTAAATAACCATGTAGATCCATTCTGAATTAAGAGGACTACACAGATTATTTGCAGAAAATTAAAAATTTACCGAATATTTTTCATAAAACATCTTAAACATGTTATTTTAATCAAAACCATGCACTGAGAGGTAACAAGTGCACCAAATATCTTTCAAGTAAACCTTCTCTACTACGTATAGCAAGTAGGGCAAGTATTGTAATCCACCCAAAAATTCGATATCGAGATTTGACCGGAAACACACGTTTTGAGACCCCCTGAATCCAAAAAAAAAGCATTTTTGGAAACATTTCCGTGTATGTGTGTCTGTCTGTGAACAGCATAATTCAGAAACGAACATTCGGATAAGCACAAAACTTGGTATTTAAGTTCAGTATCTTCCAGAGATGCGACACGAAGGTTTTCAAGAAAATCCCCCCACCCCAGATTACCCTTTACATGGAACATTTTTCGGAAAATTTTTATTTTCTCAAAAATTGCTTTAACGATTTAGATTACAATATCATATGCTTAAGATATTTTCATGACAAATGAAAATGTATATCTCGAATTTTCTGGGAATGTCTCCAAAAGTATTCGTCTGTGAACGACTTTTGCATAACTGGTAAACCATAAGAGATAGACAAAATGTTTACTGCACAAAAAATGTAGAT
Source organism: Deroplatys truncata (assembly GCA_030765065.1). Lineage (NCBI taxonomy): Eukaryota > Metazoa > Arthropoda > Insecta > Mantodea > Mantidae > Deroplatys > Deroplatys truncata. The sequence goes on from CM060980.1 coordinate 167,678,144, forward strand.
CGCGTTAAAATACACATTATGTCATATACATTTTTTCTGTTGAGTGAACCATTTTCGAGATATTGCTTGTTATTCCCTTAAATTTTCCAATACTTACTTTTCTCAAATGGAAATTCGTTATTCTTTTTTTGTCCTGATAATGCAAAGAGAATGGAATACTCCACGTTGCAACCAGCTCTGAAAATATTTGACTATAGCTTAAAACCTAGCAATTCCCCTTGCATCTACAAGAAAATTAGCAATAAGGTTAACATCTCGATATTTCGATTAATATGAAGTAGGTGGAGAATAAACGTTTGCAAAAATACTTTGTATAAGAGTAGAGAAAGTTATGTGACTGTAATACATCATACATTTTTTAAGCACTACTGCCTTTTAAGGGCATACAGAAGGTCTCAAATCGTTTGCTTCCTTTAAAATTTCAATATCGAATTTGTATATGGAATACAATACTTCTCCTGCGTACTACAGGAAGGTGGTAGGGGACGTGAAAAGCATATGAACATAGTTTTTCGAGGTGTCGTCCCTTTAGATGGATTTCTCGTCCTCCAAAACACCTTTCCTGTATGTAATAATGGAAATCCAAATATCTAATGTTAGATCGCGGTGCAGCTGTTACCTGTTACCGTAATATATCAGTTTATGTAGTTACTGAGGTTTAATACGTCATGTTTTATTACTGCACGTTTTGTCCTGCTTTAAGGACTTAATGTAATTTTAGCGGCATAAACAAATTATTCAATGAACACGGTAATTGGTCATTAAGTTATCTCGTTGAGTTATTAATAAACAAATCAAAGTAAACCTTGTTCCAAAAAACATGTATTGATCCAACCAAATGGATACATTGTGTAATATGATAGGTTCATTTCACGCTTGAAATGTACACAGGGATGCCCACAGTTCATTTTAGAGAGAGTTGAAGTAAATTATTTGCTATAAAATGCTGACACAGGGGCCTAACACACATTGTAGTGGTTAATTTTCTCCATCTTCTGTGAAACAAAACAATGAGGACTAGCTTAAATGAGAACTAATGATTTTCACAGTATACGGATTTACAGTTGTGCCGAAAGTTACATTACTCTCCTTCTTTGTCGTCTTCTCTTTCTTTTTCTTCCTCTTCCTCACATATAGTCCATCTTATACTTAGACTGACATCGCAACTAAGGTGTTCACAGCAGTAAAGCAGAGGAAATCCCTATCACATGATTTATTCCAAACGGGGAAGATATTCTGATGGCTTTGATTGTCTACAGTTAGATATGAATGGATTCCTACTGGGTGGAGTCGGAGTAGCAGCAAAATCTGCTCTAGCCAATGTGACTTTCTTCATTGGCTGGAACTGAATTCACTTCTACCCCGACTCCATCCATTCATATCTCACTGTAGCCAATCAAAGCCATCAGAATATCTTCCCCATGTGGAGTAAATCACGTGATAGTTGCTTGCTGTGAACACCTTAGTTGTGACTCAGTCTAATTATAAAATAACTTAGCACACAGGTTCTCTACTGCTTTTTATTTAGATTAGATATCGATATTTCTTCAAGAAAATCTGATGTATTGCATTCACATAAATTTCTCAACTTACTCTTCTACAAACTACTCTTACAAAAACGTTATCTGTTTTTTGTTTATTGAGATAAACATCCATCACTTTACATGCTGTCGGTATAAGAAGAATACAGCAGGTTAAAGCTATTGTCATACATTTATAAATGTGATGGCTATGAAATTGCATACTGTATGAATAACGACTTACCACTTGAAAAAGGTGTCAGTATTTGAAAACTCATAACTATAACCAATAAAAATTGATGTGTTGCATTCACATCTCTACTCATTCTTTAATAAATTATTCTTAAAGAAGCTTATAATTCTAGCTACTTCTTGTTGATTAAGATAAACTTTCAATATAGATATTCTGTTGTAGAATGCAGTAGCTAAAGCAAATATCAGGCTTTTAAGGGACATGTTGCTACATGATGACTTCGACTTGGGCTTCCACTAACAAGGAATATCTCGGAAATGGCGAAATCCAAAATAATCTAAATGACATACATTGTGTGCTTTAATAAGATCTAAATTTTGGTGTAGTAAGATTTTGTGTATCTCATACGGTTTAGCAGTTATGCAATGGTCATTTAGAATGAAGAGCACTTCAGAGGTTGTTCCCAGGAAACTCAAAATATACATTTTCTTTGTCATGAAAATATCTTAAAAATGCGGTATTTTAATCAAAATTATTACAGAAATTTTTGACAAGGTGAAGGGTAGATTGGGTGGAAAGATTTTCTTGAGAATCTTCATGTCTATCCTTGGAGGATGCTGAAGTTAAATACGAAGTGTGTTAGGTATTTTATTGCTTTTTTGGAATCAGGTGGATTCAAAATGGTATTTTGGGTGAAATATCGGTAAGAAACTTTAGGTAGAATGCAATACTTCCTCTACTTACTATGAATAAGTAGTAGAGAAATTAAAAATATCTCGGAATCTCCGAAATGCTTTAAGGAGATCTAACTTTTTGTGTGTAAGTCTTTGTACACAAAATTCATTCAGAATGCACAGGACTTAGCACCTCCACCTAAAAGATCTTTTGTGCCTACGCCCCTGGCAGGGTGACCCCCGGATGGGTGAGGAGACAGAGGGCAGCCGGACCAGGAGGCACGACTGGGTATAGGGCAGGATCCCTACCTATTGCAGATTGAATGAAACTCCCCGGAAGGCAGCTGGTGCAACCGGCTCCCTTACACTCCTGTGGGCTTACACGTCCCACAGGGTGGCCCGGGACTCGTAGACACCCCCCATCCTGCGGGACGACAAAGAGCATCCTTTTCCCCCTGCTATGCAACACCGAGACTGCCGCCGACACTTTCATCCCTGAAAGAGACCAAGCGGATGAAAAGTGAAGTGAAATGAAAAGTAGGCGAATGGAGGGAATGGGAATTCAGGGACTTAGCACTTCCACCTAGAAGATCTTTTGTGCCTAAGCCCCTGACAGGGTGACCCCTGGTGGGGAGGGGTGAGGTGTGAGGAGACAGAGGGAGGTCGAACCAGGAGGCATAACAAGGTAGAGGGCAGAGTTCCTACCTTCTACGGACTGAAACTCCTCGGATGACACCTGATGCAACCGGCTCCCCTACACATCCCACAGGGTGGCCCGGTGGTCCCATTCTGTGGGACGAAGAACTACATAGAACATCCTTTTCCCTCCGACACTTTCATCCCTGAAAGAGGCCAAGCATATTCACACCAATTAAAGATGCACATTTTATTTGCCATGCAAGTGCCAATACCATATAGCATTTTAATAAAATTTGTCACAGCCATTCTTGATAAAATCCTATCAAACCTTGTTCCTATTTACCGGATTACCCTCTCTTTTGAGGATTTACGCCGCTAAGGACTTACAAGTCTGTAATCTGTCGAGGAGCAAGCAAACTCTGGATCATAGCACAACCAGGATGAGTGAACAGCCCAATGCCTAGTATGGGGGTGAAGAAGAATAAAATGAACTGTTGTGAGAAGAGAATGATAAGAAAGTTCGCTGATCAAATTATCCAACACAGCATTCGCCTAGCGAACGAGGAAAACCGCGAAAAAAACCCTCAGTCAAATTGGCCGGCCTCAGGATTTTGAACCGGGACCTTCCGAATGCGAGTCCCTCACTCTACCGCGGCGCCATCTCTATCTGATATCCAATTTATGAATGAAATACAAAATTTCTCAACCTACTATAACTTGGTGCACGTTTCAAATCCCTGCTGTGGCATTAAGTTTTACATTCCAATTCCACCTTTCCAGTTGTGTACTTATATTACGCATTTAGTATGTAAGCATCAGTGAATGCCAGGAAATACGAAAAACATTCTTGAAAGAAAGTTAACGTTTACAGAAGCACACAACGTTTTCCAAAGAGGTATAAAATTCGCCCTCACTGCAGCTTGCTTTGCCTGACTGTGACAGAGATCGCATATCTTATCTTGGATTTTACTTGCCGTAACCATCTCACCAGGCCATCACATGCAGGATTTTTACGAAACACTTTGATATAAATTCAAGCTCATGAAGTACCGTAAAGGCCTTGACAGCGCGGAGATTGAATTCTGGGGCCTTGGTAACACGTGGGCACCGTTTATTGACCATCTTTCATTTTTATGGCCGAGGAACACTTCATCACCACTTGCTCAAATATAAATTCCCTCTACTTTGGCTGAATGTAAAGGATTAAATTCTCCCGTTAAGTACGGTGGCGCTGGAGCTGCTATCTAGCACACAATTTATCATCTAGCGCTCAAGATTGCTGCGAACAAAATTAAAGCGAAAATGTTTAAACTCCGTTAGATTTTATTGCCGCATAAAGAATTTTTAATTGCATATTTTGCAGGTTTTTGTGCACGGACCTTTTTATATGAGGATTTCCTGCATTTTAAGAGTTTTGTTTTCAGTTTATAGAATATAAATACACCAATGACGTTGGTAAATGCAGTTTGTAATGACAAAACAAACCGACCCTTTTTACTACGTATACTAAGTAGGGGAAGTATTGCATTCCAACCAAAAATTCGATACCGAGATTTCACTGGAAACAAATGCTTTGAGGTCTCCTGAATCAACAAAATAAAAGAGTTTTTAGAAAAAGATTCCTATGTATGTCTGTGTGACTGTGAAGAGAATAACTGAAAAACGAAAAGTTGGATTAATACCAAACGTAGTATTTAGGCTCAATATCCTTCAAAGATGCAACACAAAGATTTTCAAGAAAATCCCTTCCCTCCAGACTACCCTTTATATGGAACGTTTTTCAAAAATTTTGATTTTCTCAAAAACGGTTCTAACGATTTTGAATAAAATATCATATGTTTAAGATATTTTCATGACAAACGAAACGTATATCTTGAGTTTCCTGGGAATGTCTCCAAAAACACTCTTCATTCTGAATGACTTTTACATAACTGGTAAACCGCAATAGCTAGAAAAAGAATTCTACACAAAAATGTGCAGATCTTGTTAAAACATACAATTTATGACCTATAAATTTTTTGTGGAGTTAGCCATTTCCAAAATATTCCTTGTTATTTGCTTGAATTTTTCAGTAATTATAGTTTTTCTTAAATGGGAATTCGTTATTTGTTTTTTGTGTCCTGGAAAAGAAAATGGAGTGATCCACATAGCAACCAGCTCTTAAAAGATTCTACTATTGCTTAAAGCCTACAATATTCCCCTTGTACATACAAGAAAATTAGCAATAATCGCTTGCAAAAATAGTTTTTACAAGAGTAGAGAAATTTATGTGAGTGTAACCCATCAGATTTTTATGGAATACATTACAAACAAGAGATTTTCAAAAGCACCTCGTTAATTCTATTAAAGAGTCCATATTGTGACTTTGTCTAGTTTTTCAACTGTGACATTTCTAAGTTCTTATCTAGTTCAACTTCTGGAAGTTCATTTGTTTAACAATATTCGTTCACTATGATGAACTAGTTCAATTCTCCGTTCCTTCATTTCCTTCGCGATGTAGCCTCTTTACGATCGATTAACTTCATTTGGGAGTCGAGCACAACACTCCTACAACCGCACTCCGCAGTAGCACTCATTGCACGTCATAACAGCCGTCACCAACTCACTCGGAGAATCGCACTTGATGTCGCTTAAGAGACGTACACTCGCTCTCTCACTAACTGGCTCAACAATTCTCACTCGACTCGCACTTGCGAGAACGCTCGCTTATATAGGCAGTGAAAACTTTCCTCAAGATTCCAACTACTTCGACACACTTTCTGGAGGAGAGGGAAGAAATAGTTTCCAGAAGGTTCTAGTTATCTACCGATAGTATGCCCGCTGTTTACGCTGGCGAGCGGCAGTTATCGTTATTTACTTACCGCCGGGGTTGACCTCCCGATAACCTTGGGCCATAACCGCTGCGTCGCAATATGTTGTAGAAACTTGCCTAAATGTACCAGTTTCTAAATTTTATTATAACTTAATTAACCATTTATAAAACGTGTTTAAGAATATTAATGCTATGAATATAATGTTATCTTCAGGCTTTGATATTAAAAAGTTTAAAATCCAAAAGTTTAAGTATCTAACAACTTATACTTCTGAAAGTTTGTAAGTGGTACAAATTAGGAAACTGGTTTCCTAATTTGTACCAATGGATTTCTAAATTGAACCGCACTTTTCATTCCTGCATTTTAAGACAGTGAATTAGTATAAAGTTAATGTACTTCATTTTAACTCTATTAAGATCTGTTACTAGAGGTTATCACTGTTTACAGGTATCGCAAAACAACTTTTTCACCGCTTCCTTGACACCTGCAAACTATTCATGGATCTAAATTTTATACTTTCTCACCGCAATCATGTCTTTTATTCTATCTTACTACACAATTCATAGAACCCCGTTTCACTTTAAGCAGATGATTCTTAATTTTTCTACCATGTACATAGATACCGAGATTTCACCGGAAATATTTGTTCTGAGGCTTCCTGGAACCCAAAAATGTATTTTTGGAAACATGTTCGTTTGTGTATGAACAACATAACTAAAAAAAGTCGGATAAATATAGAAATTCGTATTTGAGTTCAGTATCTACCAAGTATGCGACACCAAGATTTTCAAGAAAATTCCCCAACCCTCGACTACCATTTTTATGGAAAATTTTTCCAAAAATTTGGATTTCATAAAAAAACGCTGTAAGGATTTTCATTAAAATGCCGCAATAAGAAGTATATTTAGAATACAAATAAAATGTATATCTTGAATTTTCTGGGAATAGACTTTGAAGTCCCCTTCAGAGCGAAGAAATTTTATATATACTTATTGACCTAGTAAACTATAAGGATCAGACGAAAGAATACCACAAAAAATGCATGTATCTTTAAAACACAGAATTTACTTAAAGTAAGTCTTGTGTTGCATAAGCCGATTTTAAGTTATACGTTATTAAAGTTTCAAATTGTTCAATACATATTCTTTTAGTCCTATCGATTTTCAGTTGTTTCTCGTGATTGCATACAAACAGTATGGAATTTTAAAGTCAGCATATAGCATTCAGTTCTTAAATATTTGACTATCGCATTTCTCTTTTACCTATAACGAAATGTGTAATGCCTCTATTTCTGCACAGGTTTATTTGGATTAAAATATAGATTTAGAAAAACAAGCGCTAGTAGGAATAAAGGTAGGAGATAGAGAAAGTCATGTGAATGTATCACATCAGACCTTTTTTTGTCATTTTCCCTGCAATACTGTCACCATCAAAGTATCTCCTTTTTGCAGATGGTGCCACTATTGTAGGCATTTATTTGGCCATAGCTTTACAGCTTACTTTATCCTATACTGTTTTCAAATTGACCTTATAAGGACTGCTTGCTAGCTCAAAAGCTCTCTGACTCTTTCTTGGATTACTTGGAGCTGTTCTTTTACGGCTATTTTGAATAAAGATGCTATTTCCATGATGAACACTTTCAGTGAGGCTCTGTAACTGAAAAAATAAATAGTATCATAAACAGTACGTAGTGATTTTAAAATATGGATGGATGGATGGATGGATGGATGGATGGATGGATGGATGGATGGATAAGGTATTTTTATTGGTTTCAAATTATTGAAGTTATTTCACAAGTATTTAGTGCACGGGTGTTAGACCGTACATGCATATTTAAGATACAATAGTGTGACAAAATAAACAACAGAGAAAGAAAACACAACAAAAAGGAACAAGAAAAAGGGAAATAGAGATAAATTACCTTTGTCTAACTGAACAAATCTGATCTAGCTTTGGGCACCTTATTCAAAAAATTGCCCATGTTTTGCCAGTTCCTCTGATCAGCCAGTAGATCCCAACATGCCAATTTCTTTCTTGAGGGACTTAAGAATGTTTCTTTCAGTTTAATTGTTCGCTGATTCTCCCACTGTGTACATTCCGCCAAAATATGTACCCAGTCCTCATCCAAATCACAGAATGGGCAGATTCTCCTGCTAGAATTGCCAGCCATTTTCTGTGCCCACCAGCCCCCCAGTCTAAACCATGCCATTCTTGATCTTTCCATTCGTCCTAAATTAAGTATATGTGCCTTTGTACCCCAGTTCAACTTTATTTCATTTGCTAGACTTAGAGAAGGTTTAATTTTACAATCCGATTTTATTTCCAGTTGGTTGATGTCTCTTAGTCTTCTTTTTACACCTTTCCATATGTTTTTGTCATTTGTTTGAGCTCTTAGCCATACTGACCCCATTCCTATTTTCCTCATACCCCTTTCCAAATCAGCTACCCAAAACAGGTTTTCTCGCTGGTATTTATAACATTTGGATCGTAGTTTGGATCGTAGTTTGGAGTTATCCCTATGCATCAGCCTCAGCCAGTACTTCACTGTTATTATTTTGCAGTGCATTGTGTCTTCATGACATCCCACCTCCCTTAATAGCCTCGAATTAGATGTGCCTTGTGAAACTCCAAGAATTCTTTTCCAAAATGCTACCTGTGTTTTATTTACATGCTCTGCTCTTTCCCATCCCCAGATTTCACTTCCGTATAACAAAACCGGCCTTATCATGGAGTTATACATATTTTCTAATGTATCTACAGGTATATCCGGTATCCGCGAGAGCGTACTTAATAATTCATTTAACTTACCTCGTGCTTTGTAGTTTCAAGATGTAAGTAAATGTCAAGGAAATCGAATATATGTTTTAGAATTTGGTCACCAAGTAATACTACGATACCAGCAATTATTTAAGAAAACCCTTCAAGAGCTACTTTCCCAAATGGCACCCATAAGATATTGGAAACTATTAGTGGTACATAATAGGCAACCACGCCATTTTGTGTTTGTAATGTTCTTTCGTATGCACAGCAATGATTACATATTCGAGAGTATATAGAGCTAGTAAGCTATCTTTATGCACATCCAACATACGCAGAACAAAGTTTATTGTCACTTACCTTATTAACGCAATTCTCTAGACCACGCACATAAAAATTAGATTTCAACTGCACAAAATGTTCTTCTTCCGGAAAACAAATAGTTTCTCACCACAGATTGCTCAGAATTGAAATAATGGTGTCTATTTGTGAGTAGTTGGCGGTGTCAATACTAAATGTTATGCGCTACAGCAGACATAAATTTTATAAAAACGTGGTACAAATTAGTAGACGGTACAATAGGTAACTCTCCCCTAAATAATAAAATAGTTATCATAGGTAATCCCACAAGAGGTAACGAGTAGGCATAGGAATTTATAAGATTAAAGCCAGGAGGGAACGAAAAAAACAGTTGAGCAGTTATTGGACTGTAGGCGAGGAAGTCGCAGGTAACAAAATACATCCATCACTTGTACAGTCTTTTGGCGTTTGCAGACACTACTCATACCGCTTTTTACCTGCCCTGTCAGTGACCCTTGCTGCTGTTGTTTACATCCTTTGTTGTGATAATTGTTTGAGTGTAGATAGCTTGAGGTCAACTGCTTAAGAATTCCTATTCCTAGTTATGAGTTTATCGATATATTGTAGCAACTCTTAATGCAGTTAGCTCTGGAGGTTGCTTGGAATAGGGGGGAATAGTTTCAGGTAGTCTATTTGGTTCGTACCGGTGGGTAGGTGCCATGCGATTTTTCGGGCCTCCAGGGGGAGTTAAATAGGAACCCGAGGATCATATAAAAAGCGTTGGGGCCATCCGGTAGAGGGGTCATACGTACAAGATCGTAAATGTATTCAAACATTCCTTACCTGTAGATTTCTTGTCAGAATTGCTGATACACAAAGTTAAATGTGCGTCGGAGCCCTGACGGACGTGATATCGGCGTCGTAGTGTACTGAAGAGAATTGAGAGACAATGACTTATATTCATGGTCAATATATACGTATCTGCCAACTAAGTAAGCAACCTGATGCCCTGTAAGCTGGCTCTTCCTACATTAACTCATCCTTCGAGTAGGATGCAATTCCTTGACCGTGGTTTGAACTCACATAGGGTCGCTACAATATTCATGAATTAAACCCTAGGATTTATTAATGACTAATCTATGAATAAATGTAACAGATTATATAAATAATAAATACTATCCTATTCTATTTAAAATTAAATCCCAATTGCGTCAGCTGTAAGATCATGATGTACTAAATAAATGAACAATAAATTTGTTATGGAATACTAATCGATTCTACCAACAGTAGGTATGAGAAAATAGTTAATGTCAAACTTTAGGTAAGCTAAAATCGGAACACAATAGGGACCCTTGCTTTTCCACAAGGAATTTATTTACAAATTGACGTTATTTGTATGTGCATCAATTAAAACCATGATTTTGAAAGCTGAGGGAGCCAGGTTTTGGTAGTGAAAACTGAAATTGAACGGATTGAAGCGGATGTTGAGGTAGTAGAATTTCGCAATTTCTCCTTAGCGTCAACAGTCGTGATGATTGACATAGGCTATTTATCACTGCATACTGATACTATTATGGTTCAGTAACGTGCTGGTGTTTTATCCGATAAAATCATATCATTGTAAATATGTTATAAACGATCGTGATTGTTTGATATTCGAATCATTGCTAAATGCTATTGCTCAACACAAAATACGCCATGTATGAATTAAATAGTGGATAGAAATATTAAATTTTCAGATGAAATGTTAACATATTAGGGGGTTCGACAAGGGTATAGTTTTATCATTGTGTTTATTTAATTTGTATATTAACCACCTCGTTAGGAAGTGGAAAAATCAAATACTATTTGATTTATCACAGATAGACTACAAATATGAGTGTATAATTTATGCTAAAATGCAATAGAGTATAATTTATAGATATCTAATCATCACGCAGGATGATTTATAGAAAATATTAAAATATATGATAATGGATCCAGAAATACATTATGATCAAGTATTGAACAATTCCAACAATTAATATAGAATATCTCGGAAATGACTGATGCCATTAAAAAGTTATTTTACATAAATTATGTGCTTTAAAGAGCTCGACGCTTTTTGTCTAGTAGGTTTTCGTCTGTCGCTTAACGTTTACCAGTTGTAAAAGATTATAAAATCTTCCGAATGAAGAATTCATGGTTATTATACGAAAATTCAGTATATAAATTTTATTTGTCATGTAAATATATTTAATATATGGTATTTTAATTAAATAAAAAGTTTCGAAAAACGTTCTATGTAAAAGGATAATTTCGGGTGGGGGAATTTTCTTAAAAATATTTGTGTCACATATACACACACACACACACGGACCATTTTATAAAAATCTTATTTTTAATTCATGGGAACTCAAAACATGTATTTCCGGTGAAACCTTGATATCGAATTTTTGGGTGGAGTGCAACACCTTCTGTATCTACTAGGAACGTGGTAGAGAAAGTAAAAAACAAATATTTAACTTAGAGTCGAGTCCACATGGTATCATAGATTTCTCCAAAGAAGGGTTCGTAATGAAGTTTAAACTGAAATTATATCGGAACACCTAAGTTATTAATTTGTGTTGTAAACTTCATTATGTTGAAAATTTAAGGAACTAATCACTTTTATAAAATATTTAGACGCAATGTAATTCTGTACCTTTGACTGTCATTTTGGGTTGCTACGTGAATGAGGAAGAAGTTTGTGTACTGTTAAACTGTTACTTATGTTCCACTTTTAACTACACATAAAAGCATTTTTGTTATTGGTTTTTAAACTATCACCAGACACTTGCACTGCACAGAGACAGCTGCAGGCAGCGGGAGGGCAGGAGTGAAGGGAAAATTAAATAGAGGCTGGGAGAGGCAAAAAAACATACGCAGTTAACGCACTGACGCCAATGAAACGGGGTTAAGTTGGTATGTTTATAAAAGTTACAGTAAGCCGAAACCCTACTCATGTAAATCATTCTTTTGCATTAAGTACATAAATGTTGTGCAATCATTTGCAACTGCCTTGCATTTCTGAGAAGAATCCAAGAAAATTCCTTAATGATGGTGTCTACATTTTAAGGCATAAGTATTTGTAATATAACCTCTAATGATAGTCGTGCACAGGTACCATAGAACACACCCAAGATAGCCTTCCAGTGTTTATACAAACAGTAGCGCAAGTACAGAAAAGAATGATACACTTAAAATATTCGAATATAATATAAATTTCCCCACTCTATATTCCCTGAAAGTGCTTTAAATTTCCATAAACTCTATATCTCTATCTAGAATAGAAATGGATTCATGTGTTATATGCTAATAACTTGGAAACACCATCCGAGATAAATGAATTACATTTCTAATCCACTGGGAAAACGCTATTATAAAAACAATGGATTGAATTTAAAAGTGGAAACATTTCCATGTAAATTGCAGGAATGAATTAATGTGTTTCTCACAAAAGTAACTCTCGTAAAGAATAAATTACGGCACCGGAAGGCTTGTTTTTATTGTTTTTTCCAGAATATTACCATGGAAAACAAAGTAATTTATACTTTAGATGAGAGAGAGTAGAAAACGCCTATACGTTTAGCAAAAATACAAAGTGAAAGAAAGCAATAGCTGAGAATACAAAGGTTAGCATCTGTGTGGTATACCAACTTATAAAAATAAATTGAGGCGCTTAGAATAATAACGGCAGATCCCAACAAAAGTTCATTTTGAGATAAATATCATTTTCTGTTTTTTTTTCAAAGCGTGGAAAGTAGTTAATATTATGACTTGATATTTTCTAGGTATTTAAATTAAGGAATTTCAAGTCTATGTGCAAATTCTTGAACCTTTGTGAGTAATAGTTTTCCTGAGTTTGTGTTGTTTATTAGAACAAAAATATACAAAACAGAAAAAGTGGTGTAAAATTGACTTTTCTTTCATTTAACATCTTGAAATAGCGAATCGAGCTCTATTTCCAAATCTTCACATGTTTCGTCATCATTAACACCAACATGACGAGGACTCTTGTAAAAATCATGATAGATGTGTGGTATATATTTCGATAATTCCATCAGGTCATTGTATTTAGCTTTCTTTCTTTATCTTTCTCCGTTTAGTACTTCTGCTGTAACTTAAACAATGAAACATGTAAATTTTTACCTCTTTTCCTAAAACTAACTTTTTGATACACTTCAGAGTTAGAATAACATAAACCAAATTTAAGAATCTCAGGGTTATCATGATCTACAATAATGGATGTAAAAACAAAGGAGCACCATCAATATCTATGGACTTTTTTGTTACATACGATTTACCACTATTTCTGTACAACTTTCTTTTGTTTATTACCCACTCAGTTGCCTTTCTCACTCGTTTCTTTCCTTTCTTTTTTGAGATTCAGCAATAACATCTGCAGACGGCGCCATATTCACTATCGCTCACTACAACGCCATGAATGTGTAGCGGCCATAAAGTAAATCACTCTTAGTTGGGATATCTCATTTTTACGCTCGTCTTCACTACGGAAAAATTTTAAAGATGGAAAACAAGAGCTTTGTCATATCCCAATTCGTTTGATACTTCATCACATGAAAGTTAGATGGCATCTGTGCATGGTCATGCTTCTATCTCAAAATTCGATGTCGGTTGGGATATGCCGTTATTATTCTAAGCGCCTCAATTAAGGGGAATGTAAGACTGATAAAGTACCGGTAATTAATTGTTCTTCTACTAAAGTTCTGTGTAGGAGAAGGTTCAAAAGCTAGAATCAGGCTGAAAAATTCAAAGCCACAGCCGGGATTTGATCCGGTTTCCGTCCGGTTGCTCTAACCACCTGAGCTACCATAGCAACCTGCTGACGTATGTGGCAGCCCTAGAAATGCTGATTAGTTGCTAATAGGAATTATTTTAGAAGCAAACAATCGTAAATCTTAGCAAATATATAGACTTTTGCATTCCCTATCACGTATCTAGTAGGTGGAGAAGGTATTATTCCACACAAAAATTCTATATTGAGATTTCAGCGAAAATACGTGTTTTGATGCCCCTAATTACAAAAGAAAATTAGATTAAGTTCCGTGTATGCATCGGGAACACCAAACTTGGTATTTAAGTTCAGGTGCTTCCAAAGAGGTGATACAAAAATTCTCAAGAAAACACTTCAATCCCAAACTACCCTTTCATGGGCCATTTTTAAAAAACATTATTTTATAAGAGAAGGTTGTAACGATTTTGATAAGACTGCTATATATTAAATATATTTACATGACAAATAAATTGTATATCTTAAATTTTCAGGGAATAGACTATGAAGTCTTATCATCGGAAGGAATTTTGTATAATCTTGTATAACTGGTAAACGTTAAGCGATAAACGAAAACGTCTACACAAAAACTGTAGACCTGTTCAAAACACAATTTATTTAAAATAAGATTTTTTTGTGATATAAGCCGTTTCTGAGATATCCGTTCTTAAAGGTTCGAATCGTTTAATACTTGTCATTGTTTTAAAGTCCCATCGATTTTAAGTTGCTTCTGCAATTGCATAGAAACAGTATGGAAGTTTCAGGCTAACGTATAGCGTCCGGTTCTTAAACATTTCGTTATCACTGTTCTGTTTGCGTTTATAAGGAATTGTGTAATGTAGCTAGCAAATAGGAAAATAATGTTTTAGTAAGAATAGTTGGTATACCCACTGATAAAGATAGAGGGAAGGAAAAATTATGTGAATGTATCACATCAGATCTTTTCCTATGTGTATTGAGTTCTACACCAATAAAATACTCGTTCCCATAACAATAGCAAACATGATTTACAGTTTGAAATTTCACATTCTGTCCCTACCAAATAATTACATTAACAATAAAGTTACGCAATGTAATTCTGAGGATTAGAACGTGAAGAATAGCCCCGTAAAAATGCGTAACTTTGAATTAGATCCTTTCTCTTTAATCTTTTGAAAGAAACAATGTAAATAAGAGGAGTTTAAGAGGAAAATATTGTGGGTGAACAATGAACGAATGATGCTGCACATTGCTTAAAACCGTTTCACTTAAAAAAGAAAGTGTTGTTAAAGCATGTTTAATATTTCCTACTACTTTTGTTGTGGCAAGTCAAAAAAGGTTTAAAAATACAAAAAATGGGCTTAGTGTGCTGATAAAGAATTTAGTAGACAAACATTACAGTCTTTTATAGCTTAAGAATAACTGCAGTTCTTTCATACATCGTTCTGATTCTCTGAGTTCTGTGTTTAGTTAACTGGTATTTTCTGCTGTGTTAAAGCATAAATAATAAACAAGTTGTAAGATAATGCGTGTGTGGGGGAAGTGAAACAAGCGGTAGGTTTACATATTTGACGAACGAAAAAAACAACAAAGAGGCAGAAACTCTGAAGCGGGGATACTTTTGTAGTAGTTTTCTTATTCTGTGAGGTCTTTCAAAATATTAAATGCAACAAATAAAACAACTTCGAACTTTGCGTTTATATTTCTCTTCTACGTATATTAAGTGGGGAAGGTATTGCATTCCACTAAAAAATGCTATACCAAGATTTCACCGGAAATACATGATTTTGAGGCCCCTGAATCCCAAAAAGCACTTTTAGAGAAAGGTTGTGTGTCTGTGTGTAGCATAACGAAATGTCGGATAAATGTCAAACTTGATATTTAGGTTCAGTGTGTTTCAAATATGCAACACGAAGATTTTAAAGAAAATCTCCCCAACCCATACTACCCTTTACATGGAACATTTTTCGAAAATTTTGATTTTCTCAAAAATAACTAAAGATTTTGATTAAAATATCACATATTTAACATTTTTTCATGACAAATAGAATGTATATCTTGAAGTTTCTGGGAATGTCTACAAAAGTCCCCTTCTTTCTGAATGGGTTTTACATAACTGGTAAACCGTAAGAGATAGACAAAATTTTACTACATAAAAATGAAGAGTTCATTAAAGTACACAATTTGTCACATACATTTTTTGTAGAGTGATCTATTTCCGAGATATTCCCTGCTATTTGTTTTAATTTTCCAATACTTCTACTTTTTTTTCAAAAGGGAATTCATTAATCGTTTTTCTTAAGGTCCTGGATATGCAAAGAGAATGGAATTCTCCACATAACAACCAGCTCTTAAAAGATTTGACTATCGCTTAAAGCCTATCTTCTGGCACCTAGAAGAAAATTAGCAATGAAGTAGTTTCTGCAAATGTTTATCTCCATTAACATGAAGTAGAAGGAGAATAAGCGTTTATAAAACATATTTTGTAGAGAAAGTAGTACAGAAAGTTATGTGAGCGCAACATAACAAGTTTTTTCCTATTGTTATAGTTTTCATTATGAATGTTAATGGCTGTATAAGGTATTTATGTACGGATTAAACATATTGAAAAATAAATGAACATATTAATGTATTTGTAGGTAACAATCGCCTCGTAACTAATAAGCCAGGATATATAGAGTGCTACAGAATTTAACCGACAAACTTTTAGAGGCTTCAGAGGTATTGAATAGGAACACCTTGATATAGGACGTCTGTGGTCTGTGACAAATTGTGAATATTTATTCACTTCATTTGAATATTTGTAATATGAATGGATTTAAATAAAGACATTATACGAATGCGTACAGATTTCCACTTTAAAAGAGTTAATTTGTCTTCCAGAAGCCGAAAACAGGCACATTGTGGTATTTTCAGAGCCATGAGCCTTGCTATTCCTGAAAAAATTAGGTGCACTGTCACAAGAGTCAGTGAATTCGACTCAAACCCTGTAAAGGAGTATACGTCCCTCCCTTCAGCAACAGATGAACGGCGTACCTTTGGAACCCAAATTTAATGTCTCGCGTTTCTTTCAAAGTTCATGTACTGTTACGGAGGTATTGATATAAAATATTTGAACATAGCATGGATACGATTACTCAATTATCAGCAACTCAGCAAATTTTTACCAGTGGCAAACTGGCCCAGTATTGGTTTTGATTTATTCCATACAACCAGAAACCAAAAATCATAAGCGACTTGTAACAAAGTGCTCATCTAACCTAGTCTGTAACTCATGAGAAATTTTCGGTTGAATTCCGTAATACCCCTGTATTAAAGGAATTTAGGATTTAAATATAGTAATGACGCTAATAGACCATGTAAAACATGATCGATATCTGTTAAAAAATCCGCCGAAAGAATACTCTAAGAGTAAATGTAAAACTTTTATTTTCTCTACAGTACACTTAAACTAGGTAAAAACAGTATTATATTTCACCCAAGACATAGATATTGATATATCACCACTGCTTTGAAATCCACTGAAAAAATCTGATGTAATACATTCACATGACATTCTCTATCCTCGGTCGTTTATTAGTGGGTATACAATCTATTCTTACTAAAGCTTATTTTTCGGTCTACTACTTTTCAATCCAAATAAACCTTTGCAGGAATAACTACATTACACATTTCGTCGTTATAGATACAAATAGAACACCGATAGTCAAATGTTTAAGAACTGGACGCTATACGCTGGCTTTAAAATTCCATACTGTTTCCATGCAATCGCGAGAAACAACTGAATGTTGACAGACTTTGACCAAGAAATGAATAATTCGAATTTTAATACTGGATATCTCAGAAATGGCTTACGCGCCCAAAAAAAATATTTGATATAAATTGTGTGTTTTAAAGATATCTACATTTTTTGAGTAGTACGTTTTCGTTCAGCACTTAACGTTTACAAGTTACACAAGATTATACCAAATTTCTTTCAAATGAAGTGAACTGCATAGGTTATTACCAGAATATTCATGACGTACTTGCTTTTTTAGTAATGAAAAGATATTTAATATATGGTATTTTAATAAGAATCGTTAGACATTTTTAGAAACACAAGCATTTAGGCAGTATTTTTAACACTTAAATGATTTCAGTCAAATTATATAATATAAAATTTAACAGCCCGCCTAAAAGCAATATAGTATAATATAACATATGAAATGCATGTTACAGTGTTTGTATTAATATTTATAATATTATGTACATGTTCAATAATGTTATGTGAATGTATTAGGTAATTTAATAATGTAGGAGCTGTGACAATAATAGGTTAAAAGTTGCTAACAATGAGGTAACAATGAGGTAACCTTAATAATGCTACTAGGCATTATTGGAGAAACAATTAAGTAATTTTGGAGACAGTTTATAAATAGGCAGTCAACAACCAGAAAAAAGCTTAAGTTAAATAAACATATTCTATTGGAATAGGGTTAGCCAATCAGAAACTGAAATAGGGTAAATTGTACAAATTCAGTTGCTTGTAGACAGCGTTACTAACCGGACGCGAGACACGTCCTCGAGAAGTTCAATACGTATCCGGTGTGAGAAAAAAATAGTTTACGTGTTAAAAAATGCTCTCGCACGTGTTAATAAATAATCTCGCAGCTGTCTTTCTCTCTATCAATAAAGTGTTATTTTAATCGTTTAAAGAATTAATAAATGGAGTGAGGTACAAATTATAATCTGTGTAAGGCTACATTCTTAGGCGCACTACTCCCTGCAATGAAATCTCTAACAATAATACTGATGCAGCCGAGGCAAACATAAATATATAATATTTAAAGAAACAGATTACAAAGTTAATATTTTTAAACTTGGGGTGAAGGCTACCGGAAACTTTTTACCATACTTGCGGTTGCAACTACTTCATGTGTTCGGCTCCCCAACTGTCGAAATACAGTACAACTCCTACTTCAAATTGGCTTTCCATACGTGAAGCAACAAACTACTAAAACATTTCGGAAACTATTCTATGTAAAGGGCAGTCAGTAGTGGGGATTTTCTTGAAAATATTCGTGTCACATCGTGTCAAATCTTCTTGTCACATTATTTTGATCAAAGGTTTAAGATATTTGCTTCAATAATAAAATGTATATCTTGAGCTCTCTGGGAATAGCTTGTGTAGTCCTCTTCACTGAGTGACATTTGTCAATTTTTATATAACTAGTCAGCCGGAAGTGAAAGGAAAACCCTATTACACAAAAATTAGAAAACAGAACTGTATGTGAAATTGTTTTGTAGCATTAACCATTTTCGGAATATTTCTTGTAGTTAGTTTAATCATATTTTTTAGGATAACTTGAGAGAGATAGCAGAGAGAATTAGGCATGTGACAAACAGTTATTTTCGAGTAATGGATATAACGGTTGTCAGTACCGATTAGTTGTAACTACATTTTAATATAAACGATGTCGTTGTTGAGCCTATCGGTCCGCGCAATTTTTACTACTAAACAGCATTAGTTGTTTATTATTACCCTCTATCGATGTATAAAAACTCGTGCACTTATAATCCTATGTGAATAACTATTTTAATGCAATACATGCAGCTTTGCTTGCTGTGACGACTGACCTGTCATTGATTGTGGCCTAGAACCTATATACAGCACACTGTAATAAAACAGTACGTATTTGCAACTCCGTGCAAGGATGACTCGAGTTGTAAACGAATATTGAGGTAACTAAGTTTCCGATAAGCGATACCAATGATGCGCACATGCTGTGAATGACGTCACACGGGCTCGGTAACCGCCTTGCTAAGTGTTAACGCGATACCTTGTTGTCTTCGTTGTTTTGGTAACCGACATTGGTCAACTTGTTACTTTGTATTCATTTTTTTACTAACCGTTACATTAAGATAACCGTTATAATGTAACCGTTACATTAATTTCTGCCCAGCCCTAGTGAGTATGATCCAGAAAGAGGAATAGAAAGAGAGCAACAAACAGATGAACCTCCTGATTTAACGATTAAACTAGTACTCCCACCTGTGTAACATGTCTGTTCTCACCTTAAAGTGCTCCAAGTTTGAAACACTTGAGTGATGTGAGATACCTGATAATGTATTTTTTTTCTTTCTTCTTCCTTACTTTTAGTGTTTACCGTTACCCGAATTTGCCTTCTGAGAATATGTCTGTGAATCCGGACTTATTTTAGCATCATTTTAGCCCTTCATTTGTTCATAGTCCGATATGACCTACCGTTAAAAAATGATGAACCCCCAAAAAATCCTTCTGCTACATTCACATAACTTTCTCTACCCACTGTTCTACAATCTATTCTTACAAATGCGTATTCTTCCAGCTGGTTCTTGTTAGCTGAGATAAACATTTTTAGAAGTGTTTTTATTACACTATTCGTTGAAGGTACAAGGGTAATACAGTAGGCTTAAGTAACACAAATTTTTAAAAGCGAATGACGGCTTTGAGATTCCGTTCTCTTTCCATGATCATGAGAAAACGTCTAGCGACTGAGCGGCTAAAAAATGTATGAGTACTTGATAGTTCAAAGAAATTATAAAGAATATCTGTGGCGCATTCTTGGAAGGTACTGAACGTAAACACCAAGTTGAGCTGCAGCCAACATTTCGATTTCGAGTTATGTTTTTACAGACAATTACAAAGACAGACAGACAAAAAATATCTCGGAAATTGTCAGCGCTACAAAACAATTTGACATAAGTTATGTATATTAATGATATATATATATATATATATATTGGTGCAGTGATTTTTGTTTACAAGTTACACAAAATTCATCCAAAAGGAAGAGGGGTTAACACGCTATTCGTAAACAATTTAAGATTCGCTTGGTATGCACTATCTTAAACCTAGTAAATGTTCATGAAAACCGTTGAGAGCATTTTGAGCAAATAAGAAATAACGAAATGTATGACAATTAAAAGGTAGTTTGGGATGGAGCCATTTTGTTTAAAATCTTCGTATTACACGTTGGAAGATATTTCATTTAAACACCAAGTTTGGTATGTAACCAAAATTTCGTTTCTACATTATGCTGTTCATAGACACACATGCAAACACACGGATGCTTTTTATCTAAAAATGTTATTTTAGGATTGAGGGGCTTTCAAAACGCACATTTCCAATGAAGCTCGATATCGATTGAAATACAATACTTCCTCTATTTTCTATAGGTAAGGAGTAGAGAAAGCAATACAAAACAAAACACGAATGAACAGGTTCTGATAGTTTTGTATTAAACTGTTAAATCAGCAATCAAAGATTCTGAACCTTTCTAAACTGTTTCTTGAAATTTATTGTTAATTGCATTATTGAACTAATTGTATGATTTGTATATTTATTTATTTTTATTTATTTGTGCTAGCAATCTTCCTTAGAATATGGCTAAACATCAGCCCAAGCTGTTACATTGTCATATTCTACCCATATTACGTGCTTTAATTATAACATAAAGTGATAATGATAATAATAATAAATAATAGTCAAATAATATTATAATTATGATAATATAATTAGATAACTTAACATCACATGATGAAACTAATTCTCATCTCTTTTTATTGTCCACAACCATTTCTTTTTTACTTTGGACAGGTACTCTCCTACCTTTTTGTTATCCTTGTTAAAAATCTTGCTTAAGGCTACTTTCCTGTCCAGTTTTAACCATTTCCCATTTATAGCTTGCTTTCTCCAATGCTGTGTACCTTTACAATCAAAAACGATATGTTCTAAATCCTCTCTTTCCCCACTTATTGAACACTGGTTCTGTGGGAACCCATTTCTCATTCCTATTAGTCTCCATACACCTGCTCGTACCCAGGCTATACTTTCTCTTTGTTCCTTATTTGAATTATGCACATACTGTTCTCTAGCCCATACATTTTTATTAATATATATGATTCCAACGAAATTTTCTTCCCAATGTTACTAAATAAACTTTGTATCTCTATATCTTCAAACCTCCGCCTAGCTTCTTTCCAAAAACCCTTAACATTATTTTCCCTCCTTCTCCAAATTTGTCCCAGACCACTATTTTCCAAGTTAGTTTGTAACCATAACTCCACCCGTTTTTCTTTAAGCTCCTTTCTTGAAATTCCAGACACTGCCTCAACATGTTCTTGTCTTCTAAATTTAATAGTCTGTACCAATATTTAAGAGCTCTCTCCATTATTACCCCCTTTCTCCCCACTCTCTACATTTCAATTAGAGAAAATTCCTTAACTGTAGCATTGATTTCTATATAGGTATTTGTTTCTCATCTTATTTTTATTTCCTCTATTACTTACCTATAGTAAGCAGAGCAGGATTGTATACCACCTAAAAATCAATACCGAGATTTCAGCGAAAATAATTTGTTTTATATCTGTCTGTGAACAGCATGACTTAACCAAACTTGGTATTTAAGTTTGTCTTCAAGATTGCGACCTGAAGATTTTCAAGAAAACACCCAACTGAAGTTACTTTTACTCGTAAATGGAAAATCTCATTATTTTTTATTTTGTCAAATATGAATTCAACGACTTTGATTCAACAGCTCTATGTTTAAAATATTTGCATGACAAATAAGATGTAGATCTCGAATTTACTATAAATAACGTGTGAATTACTCTTCATTCCTAATTATTTTTGTAAAACTGGTAAACTCTTTCTACATAAAAAATATATATCTCGTGAATGCACATAATTTATATAAAATAAAATAAAATCTCCGTGGGATTAACCATTTCGGAGATATTTTTTACTTTCTCTACTACGTATAGTAAGCAGGGGAAGTAATGTATTACAACCAAAAATTCCATGTCTTGATTTCACCAGAAACACATGTTTTGAGGCCCCTGAATCAAAAAAAGCCACTGTTAGAAAAAGGTTCGTGTGTGTCTGTGTGTGTGTGAATACCATAACTCAAAAACGTCGGGTAATACCATACTTAGTATTTATGTTTAATATCTTCCAAAGATGCGATACGAGGATTTTAAAGATCTCTCAAATCAAACTTCCCTTTACACGGAAGATTTTTCGAAATTTTTATTTTCTGAAAAATGGCTCAAACGATTTTGATTAAAACACCATATATTAAAGATATTTGCATAGCAAATAAAATGTATCTATATGTTGAATTTTCTAGGAATAGCCTTCCACTTCACTAGGAAGAAACTATGTATAATGTTATATAACTGGTAAACGTTAAAGCGATAGACGAAAACGTACTACACAAAACACAATTTATTTCAAACAAGTTTTTTGTAAAATCAGTCATTTTTCATACTTGCGTTATCAGTGTTTCAATTTGTTATTACTTTGATGTTAAGTAGCATCCATTTTCAGTTGTTTCTCGCGATTGCATGAAAACACTATTTTAAGGCCAGCATATAGCGCCCAGTTCTTAAAGATTTGACTATCTCAGTTCTATTTTTATCTATAACGAAATGTGTAATGTATGTATATCTGTAAAGATTTATTTAGATTAAAATGAAGTAGATATAAAACTAAGCTTTTGTAAGAGTAGATTGTATACCCACTAGTACATGATAGAAGGTAGAGAAAGTCATGTGAAAGTACCACATCAGACAAATACTTTATGCTTTTCTTGACTGGAATTGGTGGTGGTGTTCATCCATCGCATGGCAATCTGCTTTGAAAATATTTGATTGTTAGTTTAGCTTACTGTATTCTTCTTATACCCACAACAAAATGAAAGTTTATCTGCATTAACGCTAGAACGCCCAGAGGGACAAAATGACCTTTTTTCTTTTTAAGTGATAGCTATGTTTCACAGAATGATTGGAGCAACATTTCCTTTTATGCGTTTTATCCTTTTGGACTATATTTTAATTATACTGAAAAATAGCACATTTCCCCAACTGATTAAATTTTTTGCAGGTTTTACCAATTAATGCCCAGAGTGGTCATATTGCCCGTTTAAGATAATATTACAGTTTTTCTTATTGATATGCCTTACGCTTATTTCATGCGCTCCCATACTTTAGTATTTTACTTTATGAAGCAGTATTCAACTTTTGTACATATTATTGTGGTATAAATGGACAACAGTGGACTCAAAACGATTTACCTTTGTCACTCCCTTGCAAAAATCAGTTTATTTCACGCACCTTCTTATTGAAGCCAATTTTATTTTATGGTATAGTAATAAAATTAACTTTTATTGATATTATTGTGGTATGAACCAACAACAATTCTCACTTTATGGTCTTTTGTTTGTAATTTCCTTGCAAGAATCAGTGTTACAGGTGCGATAGTGATGTGAAGATTGAAATGTATCCGAAACGTTATTTACGTGAAGATGAGCTACTTTCAGAGTTACAAAGAGTTTTGCTGAATGGCTAGTTGTGATATTTTTTCCGACAACTCAGAAGAGTTTATACTGCAGCCAACTAGAGAAGATGAATAAGCTAATAGTAATGATACTGATTCTCAGCAACTTGCAGAGTAACTACGCTCTGACTATGTGAAGAGTCGCTTATTTCTTAGGGCAGCAGACGATTATGAAAATAATAGATATGGAAATGAAGGAGAAATAGCACGAAAAATCGTAAATGTTGTGTTCTTAAATTTTGCAACTTTAATAAAACTACTTCTAAGTGCACTGTTTGTAAGAAGATGCTTTGTGGTAAATGCGCAAAGAAAACTGAATACAAATGTGTTAATTGTGTATAAGTATGAACTAACTAAAACTGCTGTAAACATGAATAATTAACTTTTTCTCTGCATTTGAAACTAAGAAAACCTCCTCATTTGCTTATTCTTGATTGGATTTTACGATTTCAGTGAAATTTGTTTATTTTTTAATAATTAATGTACGTGTTTTGTTGCATATTTTCTCACCATTCTGTATCTTAACTAGCATATAAATCACGTAAAAATATTAAAATATAATCATTCAATACAAATATAATTTTGAAGTAATAATGTACAACATTAATGTTAAGCTATATAGTAGGGGTCCTAATGACCCCTTTGGGCCTTAGAGAGGGCAGGGAAAGCCTGGGCGTCCTAGCGTTAACAAGAAGTAGATACAAGAATAATTTTTTGTAAGAAAACTTCGTATAAGAGTGAATAGAGAAATACATGTGAATGCAATATATAAAATTTTTTTAAAAGCTTTAATAACAAAATTAAATTATGACCAAAACGACTTTGACAGGCATTCTTAAATGAATAAGATTTGGGGAAGCAGTTTATAAACGTTTTGTTAATACTTTCCTTCCATTTTCATACTTAAAAATACTTATTTTTGCCATTACAAAATGCTGTTACACGTGGGATAGATATATCACTATTTCCATGTTCACAACATTTTAGCAAATGAAGACAGAGGGGGAGGTTTTATTTCATGTGATACCTACGGAAACAAGAGAACAACGTATCACACGAAGCTTTTAGAACACGTATCGAAATAGCGTCGTGCAAAACCGTGGAATGCCGCTATATCACTCTAAATTGCTTTTCCATATTTCTCGATATCTCGTCATTTTGCGTTGGAACGTATATTTTCATTTGCTGTATGATCCAAGCTTACACAGCGTTTACTGATGGTAGACACATCATTGCTTCCTGGAGCATATTTCATTTCGCTTACCTAACGTAGAGAAAGAATAAACGACCCAAACGTTCTACATCAAGATTTTAGCAAAAACACTTGTGTTCTCGCCTCACCAATTTAAAAAATCTGATGTGTTACATTCACATAGCTTTCTCTACCACACACAGAGAAGGTACTGCATTTCACACAAAAATTTCATATGGAGATTTAATTGGAAATACATCTTAAGGCCTCTGAATCCACAAAGAGCATTTCCAGAAAAAAAATGATGTGTTACACTCTCATGACTTTCTCTACTCTTGTACAAACTATTTTTACAAACGCTTATTCTCCATCTACTTCATGTTAATCGAGATAAACATTTGAAGACTCTATCTTATTGCTAATTTTCTTGCAGATGAAAGGGGAATATATATTTACAAGGGCAATATAGAAATACAGTAGCCTTTAAGCACATACATATCTCTTAATAGCTGGTTGCTAGGTGCAGCACCATTCCCTTTGCCACAGATTAATACTCTTTGCATATCCAAGACAAAAAATGAATAACGAATTCCCATTTGAGAAAATAAGCATTGAAAAATTTAAGGTAATAACAAGCAATATCTCGAAAATGGTCACTCAACAAAATAAATGTATATGACATAAATTGTGTATTTTAACGCAACCTACATTTTTTGTGTAGTAAAATTTTGTCTATCTCTTATGGTTTACCAGTTATGCAAAAGTCGTTCACAATGAAGAGTACTTTTGGAGACATTCCCAGAAAATTAAAGATATACGTTTATTTGTAATGAAAATATCTTAAACATATGATATTTTAATCAAAATCGTTAGAGCCTTTTTGAGAAAATTAACATTTTCGAAAAATCTTGCATATAAAGGGTATCCTGCGGTGGGGGGATTTTGTTGAAAACCTTCGTGTCGCATCCCTGGAAGATATTGAACCTAAATACCAAGTTTGCTGTTTATCCGACTGTTCGTTTCTGAGTAATGCTGCTCACAGACAGGCACACACACACACACACACACACACACACACACACACACACACACACACACAGACAGACACACACACACATGGACATGTTTCCAAAAATGCTTTTTTTTGGATTCAGGGGTTCTCAAAACATATATTTCCGGTGAAATCTCTGTATCGAATTTTTGGGTGGAATACAATACTTCCCCTACTCACTATACGTAGTAGAGAAAGTAAAAAGGTAGAAAAAAAATACTACATAAAAATGTAGATCTCTTATAACACACAATGTACTTCTAATTGTCTTTTTTATGGTATCAGCTGTTCCGGGATTTTCTTTATTACTAATTTGAATTTTTCAATATTTTTGTAATTTTTTAAAGCGCTTTGGCTATTCATTGTTTTTTGCGGTGTCATGGAACGAGTATGGAATGTCAAGACCAGCGTATAACGTACAGTTTTAAACATCACTCAAGTTTCTCTGACTCTACAAAGAAATGTGTGTTGAAACTAAATTGTGTAAAGGTTTATTTCACTTAACATGAAGTAGATAAAAATAACAATATGATGTGTTACATTCACATGACATTCTATACCCTCTATTGCATATTAGTGAGTATAAAAACTATTCTTAGGAAAGTTTATTTCCCTACCTACTTCATTTTAACCGAGATAAACCTTTCCGGGTTTAACCGAGATAAACCTTTCCGGGTTTAACTGCATTACATATTTCGTTATAGATACAAAGGGAATAGCGACTGTCGTATGTTTAAAAACAGGACGCTATGCGCTGGCCTCAAAATTACATACTGTTTCCATGCAATCGTAACAACTGCATGTTGAAAGGGCTTTAAGAGAATAAAAAATTATTAAACAATTCGAACTATTAATAACCAATATCTCAGAAAGGGCTGATTTTTATTTAATTACTAATTGTTACAACCCGTGCTTTACCTAAAGGTACACGACGGGGTACGAGTATTTTTAGTGTGTTTGCACATATATATACAGCATGGACCATTTAATTTTATACTGTACAATATCTCTAAAACTAAGCGTTGTAGAAACAAATGTATTTTATAAAAGTTGCTTAATATTATGGGGGAAAGTAAGTGCCATTAGCCGTGTTTTGTTTGAAGGACGTTGTAATGGTCATTTTAGGGTCAATTTCATGTTTTTAAATGGGAACCTATCCTTTTTGTGTTGTTTCCTCACTCATAAAAAACTAAACAACATTTATATAAAGCACTTTGCAATTCTTCTTACACCAACGCAAATAACAATGAAAATTCTGGATGGCTGTGTATGAACAGCGTGGTGAATAGTTGGACCATCCATAGATAGTTCAGTGTCAAGTTACGTTTCTAATTGGGAACCAACATTTTTTATTTTGTTTCGTTATTCCTCATCACAAAATAAACAGCTTTTTATAAACCATTTTCTAATGAGAAAACAACATACAAATCTAGGATCCTATTGAAAAAAATTACATTGGCCCTAAAATGACCATCATATCGTCCATCAAACAAAAGACGACTAATGGCATTTACTTCCTCCATAATATCAAGCAACTTTTATTAAAACCATTTCTTTCTACAACGCTTAGTTTTCCAGATATTATGCAGTCCCAGCTTAAATAATCCACATGTATATATTTGTCGAAGATGTAGGTATTTCAGGAAACTGGTAACGTTGACCACGTGGATGTAGTATTTCAGCATCTGATGTAGTGGGATATTTCGAAATACTGCAGGTCTTTCTCTGGAAAACAGTGTGTATTTTGTCATGGGATGATGTGCCATTTGTACTGCTTTTTCAGGACAGTGAGGGAGCCTTCTTAATTCTGTGAAGGCAGAATCAGAAACTTCCATCATTCATTAAGAACTGCGTAAGTATATGGTTTTGCCAGAGCTGTATAGAGAATCTGTGGAAAATAGTGGGTTTGGTGTGGACTGCAATTTCGGAGTTAAATACATGTTGAACACCAGACTGTTATATAGTGATCCTGCTACACCCTTTTCAAATGGCTCTACTTCATGTCACAAAACATTTATTTGAAATAAATTGTATTTTAAAGAGGTCAGCTCTTTTTAGTACGTTTTTGCCTATCGATTTACCCTTACCGGTTATACGATAATACAAAATTCGTTCCGAATGAAGATGATTTCACAAGGTATTCCCAGAAATTTCAAGATATACGTTTTATTTGCATGTAAATGTAGGGTAGTTAAATTATATTCGAACCCACTCGCGGCCTCTCTCTACTGCGCGAGACAGTCGGCAGAGGCGGACTAAAATCCTTACCTTATAATAGATGCTGGAAATGTTGACCTTCTGTTCTCAAATAAGCAGAATATCTCGTGTAAATATTCATTTTGCAATCGCTTGACAGAAGAGGAGAAATTGTATGGTTGGTTCCAGCAATATTCTGCAATGGCACATACGGTTGCCGAATCACTACATGCAATAAGAGAGGTGTTTGATGACAGAATAATTAGTGTTGGTTTGTGGCCCTCTCGTTCTCCTGACCTAACGAGTTGTGGTTTTTATTTAAGGGTTCCTTTAAAAGACAAAGTATATCGTTCCAATCCTCGCACACTACAAGAACTTAGAGAAAACATTGTGCAAGAAATCACAAGAACTCCTGCGCAAGTCCGCCTCTGCCGGCGTAATTTCCCCGGCGACTACCGGCTGTCTCGCATAGTAGAAAGGGGCCGCGAGTGGGTTCGAAGATAATTTAACTACCCTATATCTTTATATATGCTATTTTAAACAAAATCGTTACAACCATTTTTTTCAGAAAATAAAAAATTCCGAAAAATGTTCCATATAAAGGGTAGTTTGGAATGGGAGCTTTTCTTGAAAATTTCGTGTCCCATCCTTAGAAGGTACTGAACTTATAATACCACTTTGATATTTATCCGATATTTTGTTGTTGTATTATGCTGTTCGCAGACATACACAACAAGTACCTTTTGTTGAAACTGTTTTGGAGATGGATTTTACATATAATGCCTAATTCCTCTACTTGCTATACATGTAGAGAAAGTAACAAGCTTTCGTAAGAATAGGTTGTAGAGTTTATATAAAATATACGATTGTGGATAGAAAAAGTCATGTGAATATAACACACCAGTGTTTTTTTCAGCAAAGGTAGTAACACCTGAAAAAGGAATTTCACTTTATCCTCGACTTTGCTTCTGAAGTTCTCGACCGATGACCAAGATCTCTGCAAATTCCTTGGTGTATTTCTGCGGTGGCAGCACTGTGGCCCATTGGTTTTGTGCACAGGTGGGGTGCAACTTAACATTAAAATCTGAATTACTGGGACTTGGGTTACTTAGAGGACTTAGCGAGATTGAAGGGAAGCTTACCGCCAGAACTTGAGCGTCGGTTAACAAAGCCACATGAATAACGGCGAGAGGATAAAATCCCTAGGGAAGATGCTGTACAGCCCAGTCGTTCCACCCACATGTACATCGATCTCTCTTCATCCCTTTCCTTTTTCAGCCGCCTACGTGCTGAATTGAATTATTGAATGAAGAACTTGTGTGCTAAATGGACCTGCTCTGATTTTCTCTTTATGGGCCCCTACAGATACTTTTAATCTGAAATATTAATGTATTTTACCGTTAGTTTTATTCGATCCCAATGCCACAGAGGAAATAAGCCTTTTGCTTATAAAGAGGAACTGGAAACGTGGTGAAGTATTGTTGAGGTTATCGAAAAGGGAAGAGATGCTCATAATGGGAATCCTTCCTCGCATAAAGAGATGGGTTTTCCAATTTTTAACGGGTTGGCTCCGGAAGGTAGATTTGATTCCAAGCGGAATTGTGTGTGTGTGGAGGGGGTTGGATATTGAGAAGCACTATGCAACTACTAAGCCTTTTCGGTTCCTGGGTTTATGCTTTATTGGACTCGACGATTACGAATCTGACCACGGCGCTGTGAAATCTGTAGAGCCAACTTGTTCCTATTTTTACTTTGCCCGATATTCATTACTGGAGAAAAGATACGGACCCTTGTACGGCGCTGCTGAATATGCAACAATAACACTTCTACCAGTTTTACTTAGGGGAGATTAAAATTCCTATCTCAGCAATGTTACTGAACGAGTTGGCGCCGCGGTAATGTGTACGACTCGCCTTTGGGAGGCCCTGGTTCGTTTCCCGAGGACCACTCACTTTGACCCTGGGATTTTTGTGGTTTCCCCGGGTCGGCAGGCGAATGCTGGGGTGGTTTCTTCTTTACCACGATTTCCTTTCCATCATTTTCCCTTCATTCCGTTTCTTTCTCATCCTTTAGGTGTGCCTAAAGGTAGGGGAGTGGTTACGACCCATTCAGCTGCCATGGCACGGGCGCTGCGGACCCCTAGCACTTCTGACGTTACTAGAAGTACGTCGGGCCGAACATTCGAGACCCTCCCGTTGGGGAGCTGTTCGGATTGGATTGGTCTCGACGGAGAGTGGTTCCCGATACCCATGGGAGATTGGGTACGTCTGTACGGGTTTCCATACAGGCGGGGCTGTTGAGACGCTTCAATGTCCTCCGGTACCGACCTGGATAGCCGGTAGACGGCATGCTAGATTGCTGTCGGCCCCACCGAGGTTATCGGTATTCTCCCTTTCGGGATGACGCGCGTAAGTGGCGTATCCACTTCCATCTACACTAAAGCAGGGGGCCTTTTTAGGAAAGAAGGTATTGACCCCATGGGAAACATCGCACGGTTTGGAGAACCACTTGGTTGGCGCTAAACCCTGGGTATAAAAGAGGGACTTGGGCTCCGGCTCTTGTCCTGGTAGACCTTTCGCTCAACTCAACTTGTGACTATAGGTTTTTGTGGCATATGCGGTACTGGAATGATGGCGCGGATGCATGCTCAATGGAAAGAGTACTCCCCATGGTCATCAAAGTAATGCTTCATTGGTGAGTCGTTCATTGCGACTTGGAAATGTTAGGGACCTCCGCGCGTTCTGTGGCATATCTGCCTAGGACTGTAGGCTCCTGTGGTTCCCTCACCTCATCCCTTCCTCCTGGAGAGTTGTCCTCCGTGATGTAGTGGTTACCATGCTAGGCTCTAGTTCCCGAGGTCGCGGGTTCAAACACGGCGGAGGGCGATGGATATTATCGGGCGTAAAAATCCTTAGCATGGCTTCCTTCGGAAGAAAAGTAAAGCCGGTGGCCCCGTGTCGTGGATTTACGGCACGTAAAAGAATCTTGAGGCTGATAAAGATACCTCTGTGCAAAATTACAGGTTTAACGCCCAATATAGAATGGGACACTAAGGAGCATTGTAGTTAAAGAGCGTCCATAAATAAAAACCTCAATCCTTCCATTTATTTTCCTTCTGGAGGATGGTAGCCACAATAGATCTCTGCAGGTCGCAGCGCAAGACCCATCGTTGAATCATTTATACCTGTACCCATCAATGTTAAATCTGTTAAATTCCATTCTCTTTGCTTGTCCGGGACATACAAAATGAATAACGAATTCCCATTTGAGATAAAGTATAAGTAAAAGTATAAGTATAAGGGAATAACGAGCAATATCTCGAAAATGGTTCACTCAATAAAAAAAAGTGTATGACATAAATTGTTGTATTTTAACGCGATTTACATTTTTGTGTAGGAAAATTTTGTCTATCTCTTATGGTTTACCAGTTATGCAAAAGTCGTTCAGAAATGAAGAATACTTTTAGAGACATTCCCAGAAAATTTGAGATATACAATTCAGTTGCCATAAAAATGTCTTAAACTTATGGTATCTTATTCACAATCGTTGAGCCATTTTTGAGAAAATTAAAATTTTCGAAAAATGTTCCCTGTAAAGGATAATCAGGGGTGGGGGATTATCTTGAAAACCTTCGTGTCGCATCTCTGGAAGATACTGAACCTAAATACCAAGTTTGGTATTTATCCGACTGTTCTTTTCTGAGTTATGCTATTCACAGACAGAAACATAGACGTACACACAGAGATGTTTCCAAAAATGCTTTATATGCATTCAGTGCACCTCAAAATATTAATGCTTTCATATCCATCTGACGTAAGCACATTAAACTAACTATAACTCCACCAATTAATCTAGGGATTGTTTGACCCAGTTTGGTGAAGAAATAATAAGTTAATTGCAATTATTGCTAAAATAATAAATGGTAAAATAAAATGAAATGTGAAAAATCGATTTAGGGTAGCATAGTTAATAACGAATATAAAATATCAAAGGGTAGTTTATAATAAAATATTAATTTTGGGTGTGAAATCTCGGTGTCGAATTTTTGGGTGGAATGCAATACTTTCCCTACTTACTATACGTAGTAGAGAAAGTAAAAAGAAAGAATAACGAATTCCCATTTGAGAAAAAGTGTAAATATTTGGAAAATTCAAACAAATAACCAGGAATATCTTGGAAATGGTTCACTCTACAAAAAATGTATATAACATAAATTGTGTGCTTCAACAAGCTCTACATTTTTGGTGTATAACAATTTTATCTATTTCCTACTGTCTATTATCTATACACAATTTATTCAGGACTTGACAAGCTGTTCGCAATAAAGTTAAGATATAGCTTTCATTTTGTCATTGAAATATTTTAAACATATCGTATCTTGATAAAATTTTTAAGAGCTACTTTTGTGTATTTAAAATTTTTCACGTGTCAGTTTGGTTTTGGGGATTTTCTCAAAAATCTTCATGTCGAACCTTTGGAAGACACTGAACTTAAATACCCAGTTTGGTACTTAACCGACTTTTCGTATTTGAGCTATACCTTACTGTTCAGAGATACATGCGGGCCTTTTTATAAAAATGCTTATTTTTAGATATAGGGGGTTTCAAAACGTGTATTTCTTGTGACACTTCATGGGCCACTTGTTCTACTCAGTGCACGATTCGTTTAACATATCGTAGAACTCAGATCCGTAACATGGACGTAATCTCTGTAATGAACTTTCAGGCTGGTACTTGGATCTCTTGTCACAATTAATTAACCTGTGCTGTACGGCGGTTCTGATGAAATTCTCTGTCCTGCTGCGTTCGAAAATTCATCTGTAGCTAATTAGTTCCGTGTCAATTATTGGCTAATAATATTGATTCTTATCGTAGTTTATGGTAGAGATTCCGTTTATGTAACTCGCTTAGTCATTGCCCAGGTCGCACAGTGTAACAAACCATGATTTGCATGCGTACCTAGTTAAAAATAATGATTCGGTTGCCTGCATCGCTTATTGTGATTCATTGGTGCTTTGGGATACAGATAGAAGTTATAAACAAAGTTAAGCGTCATGATTAAAAAATGAGTTAACCATTTTGAAGGGATTTAGTTGTTGTGGACGCGCCACGCTTATTTTTCCGGTGGCCTTCGCCCCACGTTTAAGAACAAACTTTTTATTTTAATGTTTATTTATTTATTATATATGTCTCGGCTTCGTCAGTAGTAATTTTCAGAACACGTATGTCTTGGAAGGGCTGGTATGGCTAAAGAACAAAGCTTGCACAAATTAAAATTGTATTTTAATTTTTATATTAATCCTTCACACGATTAAATAATGATTAAAATTTATAATTTTTGGGTGGTGGTTTAATAATTCCAAATACATATTTACTCATCTGGTACCTCAAGGAACTCCTAATATATTAATACCATTTATAGTTTGTATTGACACAATATGCAATATTATTCGTCCAGAACTCACTGATGTATCCTACTATAGAGCTGTGAGATCATTGTTAATTTACTTTTTAACACGTAAACTTTAAAATTATTCTCACCGCAATGAATTTTCATGTCTCATACTATATCTATAGTAAACTGAACAGCTTGGTTACGCTTCCTTGTAGCGTCTACCGCCTGAATTTGTACAGTTTCTCTATTTCAAGTTTCTGATTGGCTAAGCCTACTCCAGTAGAATACCTTTATTTAACTTAAAGCTTTTCTAGGTTTTGATTGGCTATATCTAAACTGTTTTAAATATTTCATTATTATAGTTTCAAGCACCGTTAGTAGTATTTTTAAACATTCTAATTTATTGTTGTCTCAAGGTTACCTCATTGTTAGCAACTTTCTGCTTTTACTTTGTAATTCTGTTTGCTACGGAAAGCAGCTTTCTTCTATTTTTACCGCTCCTACATTGTTAAACTACGTAATACATTCACATAACATTATTATACATGTAAATAATAAAATAAACTTAATACATTGACTGTAGTATACACTTTATATGTTATATTATACACGTATTGCTTTCAGGCGGGCTGTTATATTTTTTAATATTATATAATTAGACTGATATCATTTAAGTGTTACAAATACTGCCTCAATTTGAGTATCTTTAATCAAGAACTATTGTTTAAAGACTGTGTGTTTCTATCTACTGTATGTTAGTCGACATAAACGTTTCCAGAAATGAATTCCTTACAAGTATGTTGCGGAAACAAAGGGGATAGAGGAGGCTGAGGCGATAATAAAATGGTTTAAAAATGGGTCGCTGTACGATGGTTGAAATCCTATACATTTTGCAAAGCCAGAAAAAATACTACTGCGACGTACTACTTGAAAAGAATATACGTATTTGAAAATTCAAACCAGTAACAAGGAATGTTTTGGAAATGTTTTACATAAATTGTATCTTTTAATGAAATCTAATTTTTTTTAGTAAATAGTAGTTGTATTAACTCAAAAACAAAATTTTGGATAAATACCAAACTTGTATTAACTTCAGTATGTTTTGAAGAAACGACACGAACAATTTCAACACAATTATCCCCAAACAAGTCAAATTTTACAAGGAAAGCTTTTTATTGCTTATTATTTTCTCAAAAAGTACTTTAACGATTTTGATTAAAACCATATACTTAAGATATATTAAAAACCTGATGTGTAACACTCTCATGACTTTCTCTACTCTTGTACAAACTATATTTACAAACGCTTATTCTCCATATGCTTCATGTTAATCGAGATATCGAGAAGTTAATCTTATTGCTAATTTTCTTGTAGATGCAAGGGGAATATGGTAGGCTTTAAGCGATAGTCAAATATTTTAAGAGCTCATTGTAATGTGGAGTATTCCATTCTGTTTGCATTACCAGGACATAAAAATGAATAACGAATTCCAATTTGAGAAAAAGTATAAGTATTGGAAAATCGGAAAACTGCTCGTTTCTGAGTTATGCTGTTCACAGAGACACACACCCGGACATGTTTCCAAAAATGCTTTTTTTGATTCAGGGGTCTCAAAACATGTATTTCCTCTGAAATCTCGGTATCGAATTTTTGGGTGGAATGCAATAGTTCCCCTACTTAGTATACGTAGCAGAGAAAGTAAAATTTCAAATCTTGAATTCTCCAGTAATAGCGTATGAAGGCATATTTAGTTGAAAAGAGTTTTAATAATTTTGTATAACTGCTAATAGAAAAAAATTTACTGCACAAATAATCTAAATATGTTTAGAATATAGAACTTATTTGAAATTATTTTTTGTGACATCGGCCTTTTCTGCGATATCCGTTGTTTTTGGTTTGAATTTTCTTTTCAGTGTTTGAAGTGGTCATCACTCAGTTGTTTCTGAGTTGACGGGAAGAGTATGGAATTTCAAGGCAGCATATAGCAACCGTTTTAACCATTTGACTATTTCTTCGGTTTCCTCTCCATTGTCCTTACAAAGAAAGTATAATTTAACTATTTCTGCAAACGTTTATCTCAATTAACATGAAGCAGATGGAAAAATAAGCCTTTTTAAGAATATGTTGTAGAAACTATATAAAATATACGGCATAGAAAGGCATGTGAATGTAGCATATTTTGTATCGTGTTAAAAGGCGGTATTTCATTTATGTCAAAGGGTAATGAAACCAAAGTCAATAGGAATCAGTAAAAATGCTGTTTGTAATAGTTTTTGATTATACTCAAAATAGCTGGTGAAATAATTATAAATATGTTGATTTTGTATTTTCTTTCTGCAGGTGAGTTCCTGGGCTGTTATTTAAGTAGAGCATCTGCAAGTGGTGAGTGCGGCTTTATTTATTTTAGTGGACATTAAGATTTAGAATAATATACTTCAGTATCAATGATCGAATGCACCAGGTGGTCCAAACAAGACGTCATTTTCAGTTTTATGTTTCTCGCATACATAGTTGCAAAAGAAGTTGCAGCATCACTTCTGTTCAAAGGGCAGTTTAGGTATTGGTCTTTCATTTGGCAGTCTCTTCTCTGTTGATATGGAGTCCCCTTTTCAGTTCTGATTAGACAAACCTTTTGGCATCCGCGCTATCCTGTATAAACTAACTTAAAATTAAGGACGGCTTGTATGGGCCCCCTGGTACTTGTTTTACAAAGTTAGTTTACTTTTTGTGCACTAAAGAGGACAACGGTTAATTTGAATAACTTGTTTTTGGCTATTATTTAAATACACAACCAAATGCAACTGTTAGGCGGTTAGCCAAATAGAACTACATAAAGTGCAAGTAAGCAAAATATTATGGAAAGAACACTGAAATACTCGTTCAGAATTCTTAACTTATAGGAAATAAATCTCTTAAAATAATGTGTATGACACTTATAGGAAATCTTAAAGAACAATGGATGGATAAATAGTCTTCGAAATAACCTTAAGGGGAAAGGTTTGGAAGAGATATGGAAATACAAAAATATTTAGTGCGGTAGCTGAAAAGAGATCTATACACAGATGAAAAACACTTGGGAAAAGGAAAAATATATAGTATCACAAATATAGTGGAGCTTGAAAGTATTGCATGGCTAAGAACAGGAGTGTCTTAGATGCAGTGGAAGTGAAGGTGTCAGAGTGGATTGGATTGGCTAAGGAGGGGGCTCGGCACTGATCTACATAGGGGATATTGTATCTATCCCCACAAGGGGGTGTCCCCGGGAGGAAGGATGAGGCTAGACGAGACATGGGTGGCCGGAATCAGGAGTGACGGCACAGGAATGACATGATCCCTAAGTTTCTAGACAGAGGCTTCCTGGCAGACGGACACGCAGACCGGGGATCGCTCTCCGCACAGAGGAGGCTCAACACCCCTCAAGGGATTTCGGATATCTCCGGCAGCCAGCCGAAAGCCTAGTGACGGAGATAGTCCAAAGAGCATCCTTTTCCCCACCACACTGCCCCGAAACACCATCGCCGACATTTTCAACCCTGAAAGGGATCAACAGATGAAAGATGAAGTGAAATGGGAATGGAGCTGCCTGGCGATCCGAAAAATCCCCGGAAAACCCCATGGGTCAGGCAAGTCGGACACGGAAATCAAACCCACGACCTCCCGAATTCGGGCCATAGACGCAACCGTCTGACACACCCCGCTCGGTTAATGAAGATGTTGAAGACACAATATTTGGAAGTTAAAGAACAAAAACTTGGGGATAAGAGTTTATTAACAAGAAATTGTTTAAGATATAAACAATGGTATTGCAAAAACAGTAGGAAGGTAGGTGAATATTCTTCACAATAAGGAATTAAGAAATAAACTAATTAGGATACAGATGGGTAAAAGTGCCTGGGTTCAATGAAGTTCATTTTCAATCGTAAATTCCTTAGCACAAATAAATAAATAAAATAAAGTCTTAAAAGAATTAAGTACTTATTTTTATATTTAGCTTAAGCATTCCTAACACAATAAAGGTACCATGAGTGGCTGCGTTGTCTAATTCACTATGCGTCAAGTACCTAGAAATGAAAATAAATGTCTGCCGTTTTAATATTAGTTACACCTCAACTTTAGCTCACTTGTCAGGTCACCACTTTTTATTAAAATGAAATAAAAATAATCTTAATCACTATCGGAAGAGTGTAAAATCTGGGCCTACATCACACGGTATCTTCTCTATCAGTAATTATATTCACTATATTGCAATTAGTAATTCCAATTTATAGCAATAATACGTGAAAGGTGGATCACTTATAAGAAGGACGTGTGGTAACGTTTCATAGAATTTAAGACTTTGTTTGCCTTTTACAGAAAAACTCGAGCACTTTCCTATGAATAATACATTTGCTAAAGTCAATATGGTTTTTCTAATACTGGCTTATGTTTCTCTCTTTTCTTCCTTGGTGTTAGCAAAGTTCCTGTTGCCTTTAATTCTTACGCTCGCATGCAACGCTCCACTCGGAAACACCGGTCTAATTTGCAGTTACTAGTTATTCATAATGACAATTGGATTCGCCTACGTTAGTTTGTTAAAAACGTTTTAAACATCCGCTTTTAACATCCTAGCTTTAGAATTATTCACTACTTTGCCTCTCTTGTCACTCATCAAGGTTGTGGTACTTGAAAGCAGGCATGTTCATCATGGAGAGAGGAGAATGACACCACAGAAAATTAAACGAAAATTGTACGCTTCTTTAGTTTCTACTATTCATATTGTTTTCTATTACACATAATCAAAAGGTTAGCAGAATGTTTGATTAACATACGTCTCTAAAACCTAAAGAGTATTTTTTGAGGTAGTATACTGATGTAGTTTGGTTTCCTCGTATCATAGGAGCTATTTCCATGTATCATGGGGTTAGTAATAATGGTATCAACTGCTTACATCAGGTTTGTTTCTGATTTGATTTATTTTTCTGAATACAGAAGATGTCCATACATAAAGAATATCACATTATAACAAAATAATAATAATAATAATAATAATAATAATAAAGAAAATAAGAATAATTAATGTAACTATTAAATAAAATCTTACGAAAATGCATAAAAGGAAAAAACAGCAATGTAACAAACATTTAGATAATAAAATAACAGAAAGAGAACTAATATAAAGGTTTAAAAAGTCCATAGCAAAAAAGTAACATAAAAGTATATGCGTTAATACACAGCACATAAATGATTTCGTATATTTTTAATGATCATTTCAGTTTATGAATACCGATTTTCTTGAATGGTTGATTTTTCATTCCTAAGTCCTTTAGTAAGCTTACTATTTTTTCCCGGAATGGTCCCTCCAGTTCCAATCATAACCCTCACTATTTCAATGTGGCCAAATGGTGTATGGTCTTATAAATGCCTTAGTTTCGACTCCTGGACGGCAGCTTGGCGGCTGTAGCTGCGTACGCACAGCTTTTTCTAACTGGCTTCCGCTGTTCTCCCTCTACTGCGCGCGTCAGTGCATGTGCGACCGTTGCTAGCGCAAGTTCGTGTTTCGTTCTTTGTAGTTAAGGTGCGATAGTCATGTTTTATTACCAAGAAGTGCGTTTATTTTAGAACAGCGTATATTCATGTATAATTCCTACTTGCGAACAGATCTTGTAGACAAGTGATACGGCTATTTATAGACAGTTTCCCCAGAATTCGTGCGCCTCACAGAGAGACAGTTCGTAGTCTTTTAAATCGATTTAGAGAAAGGGAATCTGTTCTTGATAAGAAGCCCAAAGTAACTCGCCGTGTTCTTACAGAGGAGAAACTCGATTAGATAGGACAAAGGTTAGAACATAGCCCAAAAAATTCTCTTGAGTAGGTTATCACAGGAAACGAGTGTTTCACAATTCTCGGCTTGGAAAGCCACTAAATTTTTAAAATTAAAACCTTATAAGATAACCGGAACTGCAGCCACATGATACTGTGAGTAGAGTAAATTTCCGCAATTGGGTGCCAGGTAGGTGGTTAGACCGCTCGACTCTCACCGAGGCGAACCGGGTTCAATCCCAGGGACCCGCATGCGGGATTTGTGGAGGACAAAGCGGCGTCTGGGCGGGTTTTATCCGGATTCATCCATTTCGTTTCGTTTCATCTACTTCTTTCCTCCCTCCCATTCCAGGCTTCGGGCTGATCACCCATCCTGGATCTTCTGTCTGATCCATGAGTGTCTGCTCCTCGACGGGCCTCTGACCCCAGGCACCCGCCTGTAAGTCCTGGGGGTGTAAGTCCTACATATGAGGAGATTAAACAGAGAAAGAAGAAGAAGAAGAAGGGTATCAGGTAAAGCTAACGATGGCTCTATGAACCCAAGTTAATTCTTTTCACAGACGAAAATGGTTTTCTATAAATGGCCATGCATCCACACAAAACAACAGATACTGGAGTGAGGAAAATCCGATATTGCACGAAATGCCATTACATGGCTAGAAAATTGGTGTTTGGTTTGCTGTGAATGCGTACCGAATTTTAGGGCATATATTATTTGAGGATACAGTTAATGGACAGAGGTACGGGGATACAATAATCAAACCATTCCTAGAATATTTGTGTGGCATTGAATGCACACAGGCGTATTTTCAACAAGACTCTGCTACATTGTCCTAGACTTTCCATTGCCAAAGATAATATTCCTTCACTCGGAACATATGCACAACGCAATAACTATACAATCACCACAGCCTTTCTTTTTCTAAACTGTGATTCTCTATGATGTATTACTATCCCACCCGAGAAGATTTTCAATTAATCTGGACGGTTTTAAGTTTGAAATCATCATCACAGGTTCGCTGATTAGTCTTTGATTTCGGTCTAGCTTCAAGCTTTTCTCTTAATACTCGTATGTATGTATATGCCAAATATGACTACATATGTAAGCTTCGATGTCTTAACCTCATTATAAGCTACACCTACTTGTTGAAAAGAAACTCTGATGTTACACATTCACACACATCCATTTGTATTATACTATTCATATAAAAGTGATTCTCCTATCCAGTTGTGCTCACGATATATATGTATATATATGTATACATGGTCAGGAATGTAACTTGCAAAAACAGCATCAAAAGTTTATTCCTGGTAAAAAGATCTCTTGAAATCAAAAGGAAAAAAGCAAAGCAAAAGTATTCGCGGACTTTCCAGCATGCACGTTAAATGACGTCCTCACACCTAGAAAGGTGAAAACCTCCTACATAAAATGTTTATAAAACGGCTAAAGCTAAGAAAAGAATTGTTCATCTAAATTGCAATTTTCGTGCATTAAAAGTTTGTGTTTCCTTTAGTTGTCTAGTTATAAAAATTTATAATTTCAGTCTAATTATATAATATACACTATGTGATCAAAAGTATCCGGACACCCCACGAACATACTTTTTCATCTTAAGTGCTTTGTGCTGCCACCTACTGCCCGGTACTCATTATCCGCGACCTCAGTAGTCATTAGACATCGTGAAACAGCAGAATGGGGCGCTCCGTGGAACTCGCGGACTTCGATAGTGGTCAGGTGATTGGGTGTCACTTGTGTCAGAAGTCTGTACGCGAGATTTCCACACTCCTAAACATCCCTAGGTACAATGTTTCTGATGTGATAGTGAAGTGGAAATGTGAAGAGACATGTACAACACAAAAGCGCACAGGGCGACCTCGTCTATTGACTGACAGAGACCGCCAAAATTTGAAGAGTAATAGGCAGACATCTATCCAGACCATCACACAGGAATTCCAAACTACATCAGGATCCACTCCAAGTATTATGACAGTTAGTCGTAAGGTGAGAAACCTTGGATTCCATGATCGAGCGGCTGCTCATAAGCCGCACATCACGCAGGCAAATGCCAAACGACGCCTCGTTTGGTGTAAGAAGCGTCAACATTACACGATTGAACAGTGGCAAAACGTTGTGTAAAGCGACTAATCACGGTAAACAAAGTGCCGATCCGATGGCAGGGTGTGGGTATGGCGAATGCTCGGTGAACGTCATCTGCCAGCGTGTGTAGTGCCAACAGTGAAATTTGGAGGTGGTGGTGTTATAATGTAGTCGTGTTTTTTCTGGAGGGGGTTTGCACCCCTTGTTGTTTTGCGTGGCACGATCACAGCACAGACCTACATTGATATTTTAAGCATCTTCTTGCTTCCCACTGTTGAAGAGCAATTCGGGGATGACGATTGCATCTTTCAACACGATCGAGCACCTGTTCATACTGCACGGGATGTGGCGGAGTGGTAACACGACAATATCATCCCTGTAATAGACTGGCCTGCACAAAGTCCTGATTTGAATCCTATAGAACACCTTTGGGATGTTTTGGAACGCTCGACTTCGTGCCAGGCCCCACCGACCTACATCGACACTCCGTGAAGAATGGGCTGCCATTCCCCAAGAAATCTTCCAGCACCTGATTGAAAGTATGCCTGCGAGAGTAAACGCTATCATCAATGCTAAGGGTGGGCCAACACAATATTGACTTCCAGCATTACCGATGGAGGGCGCCACGAACTTGTACGTCATTTTCAGCCAGGTGTCCGGATACTTTTGATTACGTAGTGTATAAATTCAATAACAGCCCGCCTTAAAGCAATATTGTATGTAACTATATATAAAAAGTGTATATTACAGTCATTGTAAATGTCTATATTATTGTATGCATGTGTAATAATGTTATGTGAATGTATAACGTAATTTAATAATGTAGGAGCTGTGAGAATAATGTGTTAAACGTTGCTAACAATGAGGTAACCTTGAGGCAATAATGAGTTTTATGGTTTAACAATACTACTTCTGATTCTTGAAGCAATAATGTAATTGTAGTGATGGTTTATAAAATATCCAATCAGCAACCAGAAAAAAGCTTTAGTTAAATGGAGGATTAGCCAGTCAGAAACTTAAAAGGAGAGAATTTTACAAATTTAGAGTTCAGTTGCCTGCAGACAGTGTTTGTAATCGGATGCGAGACACGTCCTCGAGCAGTATAATACGTATTCGTGTGAGACGAAAATAGTTTACGTATTAAAAAGTGCAAATATTTAAAAAAAATTCTCACAGCTAGCTCTCTATCGGTGAAGTGTTATTTAAATCGTGTCAAGCATTAATAAAAGGAGTGAAGTAAAATTATAATCTCTGTAAGCCTACATTCTTGTCGCATCACAACCCTGCCGGCACATCCATGTCTCTAACAATAATACTGACGCAGCCGAGGCAAACATAAATATTTAATACTTAAAGAAACAGTCAAACTACAAAGTTAATATTTTTAAAAAATTTGTGCAATGGCTACCGGGTACCATACGTGCGGTTGCAACTACTTCAAGTTCGGCTCCCCAACAGTTGAAATATAATACAACTCCTTCAATGCAACCTACTTCAAATTGACGCCCAAAGCGTGGTACAAATATCGTAAAGATATAATAACCTTCTTCAAAATGGGCTCCTAAAACGTGGGGCGAAATACACAAAAAATCTTCAATTGGCTTCCATACGTGGGGAAAATAACTATACAACAATAAATACTTCAAGATGTACATTTTATTAGTCATGCAAATAGCTTAAACGTATGGCATCTTAATCAATATCGTTAAAGCTAACTTTTAGGTGTTGAAAAATAGTCCATTGTAGGGTTATTTGGAGTGGAGATCTTCATTTTGCATCCTTCGTTTTGCTTAATACCAAATTTAGCGCTTATCCTAATTTTCGTTTAGAGTTACTCTATTTAAACGGGTCTTTTTTATTTAAGGAACCTCAAAACGTGCATTTCCGTTGAAATCCCGATATCAAATGCAATGCAATACTTCCTGTACCAATGCACTAGCTAGGTTCTGGTAAAATTAAAAAACCCGAACTTTATTATTAATACTTAATTTAAAAACCGCTTTAATTGCCGCTAAGTTCTTGTTGGAAAACTCTACATTGGCAACTGCTGCGGATAGTATTGAAACTGACTACGCTGTACACATACATAATTAGACTCCGATTGAAGACTCCTAAACAAAGCACGTAAAACTCTGTCAGACTTTGTTGACGTCCAGGCTATTCCGTGGTTACATAATGACACATCACTTTTATAATGAACCCCGGACAACAGCTTCAGTTCTGCAGCAGTCAGCAACAGCTGCCATTGAAGCTTATACAATTATGTACAAGGACTTATAGGTCCTCTTGTATAAAACCCCTCAAGTTAATTCATTTCCGAACTTTCTCTTCTTATGGAATGGAATGATAGACATCACGTTCTTGTTTGAGCCATACCAATCTAAATAAACCCCAAAGAACTACAATACGAGGTTGGATCATTTAATTACGGGACCTGTCCCGTAAATGGAAATAAAATTACCTGATTAAATTTGGCTGCCATCCCCTTCAACGTTGGGCAGCT
Organism: Deroplatys truncata; assembly: GCA_030765065.1. Taxonomy (NCBI): domain Eukaryota; kingdom Metazoa; phylum Arthropoda; class Insecta; order Mantodea; family Mantidae; genus Deroplatys; species Deroplatys truncata. The sequence continues at coordinate 167,722,422 of CM060980.1, forward strand.
ATGCACTATGCAAGTTTCGTTCTTGAAACGTGTTAAGCAAATGCTGTGATTCGGTTTGACCTCCTCCACTGTGCAAAACGGCGAGCCTTCAACTTCAATTTCCTGGGAAGTCGCAGGGGGCCAAATTTGGTGAATACGGGGATTGAGGAAGGAGATCATGTTGTTACGAACACAAAAGTGGCGTGTTGCGAGTGCTCTGGTGTGTTGTCATCTTGGAGCATCCAATTTCCTCTGCCCACAGTTGTGGTCGTTTCCAACGAATGTCCTCCCTGAGACGTCTCAAAACGTCACAGTAAAAAAATCTGATGTGTCACACTCACATGACTTTCTCTACTCTTGTACAAACTATTTTTACAAACGCTTATTCTCCATATGCTTCATGTTAATCGAGATATCGAGATGTCAATCTTATTGCTAATTTTATTGTAGATGCAAGGGGAATTGGTAGTCAAATATTTTAAGAACTGGTTGCTATGTGGCGCATTCCATTTTCTTTGTATGTCCAGGACATAACAAAAATGAATAACGAATTCCCATTTTAGAAAAAGTATTGGAAAATTTAAGGGAATAACAAGCAATATCTCGAAAATGGTTCACTCAACAAAAAAATGTATATGACATAAATTGTGTATTTCAACGCGATCTACATATTTTGTGTAGTAAAATTTTGTCTATCTCTTATGGTTTACCGGTTATGCAAAAGTCGTTCACAATGAAGAATACTTTTGGAGACATTCCCAGAAAATTCGAGATATACGTTTCATTTGTCATGAAAATATCTTAAACATATGATATTTTAATCAAAATCGTTAGAACCATTTTTGATAAAATTAACATTTTTCGAAGAATGTTCCATGTAAAGGGTAATCTGGAGTTGGAGATTTTCTTGAAAATCTTCCTGTCGCATCTCTGGAAGATACTGAAACCTAAATACCAAGTTTGGTGTTTATCCAACTGTTGGTTTCTGAGTTATGCTGTTCACAGCCACACAAACACACAGACACACAGACTCACACACGGACATGTTTCCAAAAATGCTTTTTTTGGATTCAGGTGGTCTCAAAACATGTATTTCCGGTGAAATCTCGGTATCGAATTTTTGGGTGGGATACAATGCTTCCCCTACTTACTATACGTAGTAGAGAAAGTAAAAAAACAGTAGTCAAATTTTGACCCACGGCAACAAAAATGATCATGGTTTTGGATGTTCTCGAGCGATGTTCTGCCATTTGTGAAACTTAAATACCACTCAAAACGTCTCGCCCGACTCATTGCTTTATTCCCATAATGTTTCAACATTTCATGTGTTTTGGTTGCCGATTTCCCGAGTTTCACACAGAATTTGATGTTTGCTCTCTGTTCCAGTTTTGAGTCCATAGGGATTTCGCCAAGGTGAGCGTGCATGTGCAAGTACAAACTTGCGTAACACAGGTAACAATGACGCTTTGAAATTTTGTGTAGCTTGTCTTCAAGTTTATTACTTCGCGCATGTCAATTACATAATCCCTTCGCTCACAGCAGACAGTTCCAGAGTTTAATGATCGTACCTGTATGTGCCAGATTACGTTTATATAGGGCAATTGATAAAATCAGTACCTTCATGGATAGGGAACTAACCGCAGAGTAGGAATACCACGGAGAACATTTGGACCCTAACATTTATTTTATTAGAAAAGAAACTAAACTGCAAAGTCAAAGCACTAAACTTCTCATTATTATATGGATGTCAAACCTGGAGCTTGACGAAAACACAAAAGAAATGCATTCAAGTATGCAAAAGAAGATGAAGAGAAAGTGCTAGGATTATCCCACCAAGACACCAAGCATGATGACTTAGGAAGTAACGTCTGAGGTCAACATTCTGGGGTTTGATTCCCAGTGGCCGCTCACTCTGAATATGGGGTTTTTTGTGTTTTTCCTTTGGTCACCTAGGCGAATGCTGGAGTCATGTATTCTGCCATGATTTCTCCTTTCGCTCATTTCATTTCATCTTTCAGACAGTGTCTCCGGGTTCCCTAGTGCGTCTGATGATGAGCAGATGGCATGGTCGCTGCGCTTTGGAAAGATTTCTCTCCACCAATGCTAGGGTGCGTTGGCCTGCCTGCAAGGGTGCATTGTCGTCCTCTCGCGGGACATTCCGCATCTACTGGCGAGTGCGGATGTTTCGTATTTGAAACGATAGGGATTTCCGTGCGTCTCTGTGATCCCGCCTGCTTACGGGCCTGCGACCTCTTGCGGTTCCTTCACTTTATCCCTGCCTCCCGGGGGTTGTAACCACAATAGAACTAGTCGGTCGCAATGGCGAGGTGTCCCCCTCCGGTAATTGCATACTACATCCTACATCCCTTAGAGATAAAATACGGAACACTAGAATAAGGTAACTCACCAACTTGGAATATGCTTCTCAACGAGTCTCCATACTGAAATTGGCATGGGGAGACACGTGACGAGGCTTTAGATGAAGTAGTATTGTAGCCCCACTGTTGGAGAGCCAAACTTGCGTTGGGCGCCAAACTTGAAGTTGTATTGTTATAGCCCCACTGTTGGAGAACCAAACTTGAAAGTGTTTAATTGTTGCAGCGGTTGCACTACGTGCGGTACAAACTTTCCGGTGACCTTCGCCTCACATTTACTTTATGTGTAATAACTATTTTAATGTTATTATCATTGTTCTAAGAATTATTACGTAATAGCCCTTTTAAACTTTCTAATTTATCGTTACCTCAAGGGTACCTCATTGTTAGCAACTTTCAGCTTTTACTTTGTAATTCAGTTTGGTACGAAAAGCAGCTTGCTTCTATTTACACAGTTCCTATATTGTTAAAATACGTAATACATTCACATAACATTATTATTCATGTACATAATGATATAAACATAATAAAATGACTGTAATATACACTTTATGTATTATTATACACATATTGCTTTAAGGCTGGCTGTTATTAAATGTTTATATTGTATAGACTGATATCATTTAAGCGTTAAAAGCAGTGCCTCACAGAGCACCAAGTGAGCAAACAGCTACAATGTGGTCGCCACATATCGAAAAGAGACGCCAGAGAAGACCCGGGCCGACATCCTTAAGAAAGTAGGAGCTCACTGGACGAGGACAGCAAGGTACCGCTGTGACTGAAGGAGCCGTTAGTAAGCGATTATTGTGAACTTCCAGGGTCCGCTGCAAGAAAGTAGAAAGTGAGGCTAGTTCGGGAGTGACTTAGGTTTGGGCATGAGCGACAAATCTCAAAGTGAGACAATAATTCCACTTATGCAGACTAGCTCCCTGCATTGGCTCTAAATGAGCTTCCCTCCCAAAGGAGGCCATAGCCTTTCAGGGAAAACATATTTCATTCACTCATATTTTATACAATGTACAGGCATACCTAACAATTCTTAAATAATTCACTGTAGAAAAAATGTATCTCTAACTTGAATATGATATGAGTAACATTATAAACGTGTACTACCATTCACAAAAAGTAGCCTATAATGGAACGGAGTAGAAAATCTAGCCCCACCCTCTACCAGCGTGATCGCCTCCGTTTTTCAAGCATTAATTTTAGACACTGGATTGAAAGGGCATTTTACCTCCCCCAAAGTATGGCCGAATTACCGAAGGGTAACATTACAATTTAAACCTTATATTTCCATGCCACACTACCGTTTTCTTAATGTTGTTCAGTAGCGCAATAATTTAACCTCCATCTCCTTATATGCTCCTAGTTGTCATTCCGTTTAACCTTTTACCTGCTATAAGAAGCTGGCAGAGAAGGTATTAAAACCTAAAATACAGCTAATCGTGCTTTAAGCTTCTCTCTCAATATATAATAGGAGTTAAAAGGGGATGTACCAACATATAAGAATTGTACCTAGTAATAATATAATTCACCAAGAAACATGTTAAAATATTCAACAACCAAGAATTGTACAAAGCAGATTGTAAGAAAAGAGCGAGCTAGAAAGAGAAAAGAAAGAGATGGAGACATTGAACCCGCTTCCCAATGTGTCATGGTGACACATAACCGCAACACTTTGAAGTAGAATATTCTTATACATGTTATGGTAACACGGTCTGAGGACCAATTAGAAACGTCGTTACATTTTGAAGCGCAGAGGTGAGCGTCACTAGGCTCAGGTATATAAGGGCGAATAAAGCCCCAGATTTTCACTCTTATAAAATTTCGTCGACACGAAGTGCTACGCTCTTGGCGGCAAAAGCACGTGTGTGCATATCAGTGGGAATACGTGTGCAGTTAGTTTAGGCTCCTGATTTATTCAAATGGTGGAATTAGTATAATGGGAAAAGCTATCCGCCCATAAATAATTAAAATATTAATAAACCACATTTAAGTGAAATGCAGTATATTTTTAATTTATCTCACCCACTATAACCATGAGAACTAAGAATTAGCTATATAGGGAAGGTTAGGAATTGAAAACACAGCAGCCGGCAAGCATCCATAGTCGAGGACGAGAACACTGCAGTAGATAGCATCAACCCAAGGATCGACGCTTTCCAGATGCTACTTACCAACGATTTCCCCATCAAATGTCGCTCAACAACCGTTTCTCGCTACAAAGTGTTTTGTTTAAATTAAATTAAAGTTAAATAAACACAAATTAAAGTGTGGAATTTCGAAGTGAAAACTCTGCAAACTTAAAATGCTTTCTGACTGAGCATGTCCATCCGTTCACAGGAAGAACCCGGCGGGGAGCGATGGATGTTTTCGGACGTAATTTGTTCATTGTTCATTCGATATATTGGTTCATTGTTCATTTGTTCATTCATTTTTAAGTGTCATCGATTATCTGTTGTTTCTCGCAATTGCACGGTAACAGTATGGAATTTTAAAGCCAGCATATAGCATCCAGTAATTCAACATTTGACTATCGCTGTTCTCCTTGTATCATAATGAAATGTGTGGTGTAATTATTTCTGCAAAGGCTTATCTGGATTAAAGGTACATAGGGTACTCGCTGAGGCTAATGCAGGGAGATGATTCGCAGTGCCGTCCAAGTGTTATAAATACCAGCGAGAAAACCTATCTCCTAAGTTTTGGGCAGTTAATTTGGAAACAGGTTTGAGGAGAATAGGAATGGGGTCAGTATGGCAAAGAGCTAAAACAAATGACAAAAGCATATGAAAAGGTATCAAAAGAAGACTAATGGACATCAGCAAACAAATAGAAATACAATCCATTATAAAACTAAACCTTCTCTAAGTGTAGTAAATGAAACAAAATTGAATTGGGGTAAAGAAGTATATCTACTTAACTTAAGAAGAAAGAATGAGGCAGTATTTTTACACTTAAATGATTTCAGTTAAATTATATAATATAAAATATAATAACAACCCGCCTTAAAGCAATATGTGTAAAATATAATATATAAAATGCATGTAATGTTTATATTATTATTAATGTTTATGTTATTATGTACATGTTCAATAATGTTATGTGATTGTATTACGTAATTTAATAATGTAGGAGCTGTGAGAATTAATAGGTTAAAAGTTGCTAACAATGAGGTAGCCTTAAGGCAATAATGAATTAGAAGGTTTAATAATGCTACTAGTCATTCTTGGAAACAATAATGTAATTTTTGAGACAGTTTATAAAATAGCCAATCAACAACCAGAAAGAAGCTTAAGTTAAATGAAAGTATTCTATTGGAGTAGGATTAGCCAATCAGAAACTGAAATAGGGCAAATTGTACAAATTCAGAATTCAGTTGCTTGTAAACAGCGTTCCTAACCGGACGCGAGATGCGTTCTCGAAAAGTTTAATACGTATTCAGTGTGAGACAAAAATAGTTTACGTGTTAAAACGTGCAAGTAATTCATAAAATAATCTCACAGCTCTCTATATCAGTGAAGTGTTATTTAAATTGTGCCAAGGATTAATAAATGTAGTGAAGTAAACATTATAATCTGTGTAATCCTACATTCTTAGCCGCACTACTCCCTGCAAAGAAATTCATGTCTCTAACAATAATACTGACGCAGCCGAGGTAAACATAAATATATAGTATTTAAAGAAACAGTCAAATTACAAAGTTAATATTTTTAAATTTGGGGCGAAGGCTACCGGGTACCATACGTGCGGTTGCAATTACTTCAACTTCGGCTCCTCAACAGTTGAACTACAATACATCTCCCACTTCAATTTGGCTTTCCATACGAAGCAACAACCTACTTCAATGGAATATCGCGTTTAGAAAGCATGTTTTAGTTTGAGGGGCTGGAGGGCACAGAAAATGACTTGACGATTCTGGCAGGAGAATGTGCCCAGTCTGTGATTTGGATGAGGACTAGGTACATATTTTAATGGAACGCGTACAGTGGGAAAACCAGCCAACAATTAAACTCAAAGAAAAATTCTTAAGTCCTGCTAAAAGGAGATTGGCATGTTGGGATCTACGGGCTTACCAGAGGCACTGGCAAAACATAGGTAATTTCTTGGCTAAGGTGCGCGAAGCTATGTCACATTTGTTCAGATAGTCAAAGGCAATTTGTCTCTATTTTCCTTTTTCTTTTTTAGATGGTTGTTTCTTGTTCTGTTTTTTCTTTTGTCACCATATGTTAAATATATATGTATGGTGAGGCAGTATTTTTTAACACTTAAATAATATCAGTCTGATTATATAATATAAAATATAATAAGGCAAAATGTTTATGTAATAAAATATAAAATGTATGTAACAGTCATCGTATTATGTTTATATTATTATGTACATGTATAATAATGTTATGTAAATGTATTACGTAATTTAACAATGTAAAAGTTGTGAGAATAGAAGCCGAAAGGTAACCTCGAATCAATAACGAATTGGAAAGTTTAATAATGCTGCTAATAATTCTTGGACAATAGTGTAATCTTTAAAACAGTTTATAAATAGCCAATAAAAAACCAGAAAAAGCTTAAGTTAAATAAATGTATTGTATTGGAGTAGTATTAGCCAAACAGAGACTTGAAATAGAGAAATTTACAAATATAAGCGGTAAAGGTCAGAAGCTACTAGACAGCACTTCCTAAGCACTTCAATACGGTACAGGTTAAATGTGAGACACGAAACTTCATTACGGTGAGAATAAAATAAAGTTTACGTGTTAAAAAGTTCAATTAATAAATAACATGACAGCTCTACTGTATGATAAATCAGTGAAGTGCTATTTAATCGTGTGAAAGATTAATAAAAAGGAGTGAAGAAAAAAAAATTGTGTGAGCCTTCATTCTTTAGCCGCTTCAACTCCTGATAAGATATACATGTTTCTGAAAATTACTCCTGACGCAGCCGAGGCATACATATATAATATTTAAATACAAAGTTGGTTTTTTTAAACGTAGGGGTGAAGGCCACCGGAAACTTTGTAACGTGCGTAGTCTAAACAACTTCAAGTGTGGCTCTCCAACAGCAGCAATACAACAACTTCAATGGCCAATGACCCATGCACTAAATAGTTGTGTAATGACTTCAATAATTTGAAACTAATAAATATATCTTATCTATCTGTCTAACAATAGAGGGTACAGAAACTTATGTGTATGTAACACATCAGATTACTTTAATAACCTGTACTTCACAACGGTGTACATATTCCCCTTATCCCTTTTCACTAACAGAAGTAACATATGTAGGAATACGGGAAGTGATTCAGTGGTGCATGCAGAATCAAAAAACGAGAGCTGGGAACGATAGAAGCTTATCAGGTTAGTGTTAAATCGTTCAAATGAACGACTGCTGCGCGAGTAATGAGCAGTTTGAAATGCAAATAGAATAGCTCTCTGGCTTTAAAACTAATAAAAGTGTACGAGAGCGAGAACCATTGCAATTTAAACCTTTTTTGGTATGAATTATTTACACGTAGCTGGTTTCCCCTGGGCATGCCACTAATCCTCCAGTAATTAATACAATTTAAAGCAAGCCGATTCCTGTATTAATCTCGTGATCTGGGCCAGATCCCCCATACCCCTGATAATTTGATAGCCATTATTGCTTGTGCGTTAGCAAACGGTAATAATTTCCGCTGGTTGTTTCCAATTAACCTCGTTTTCTATTATTTTTTAGTGAAATGAAATATTAAAACCTAAATAATATCGAGCTGATAAGCTAATCAGGTAAATAAATAAACTTGGTGTGATTCCCTTTATATTTCGTCTGAATTTCATAGAAAGTAGCAAAACATTCTCTGAGGGACAATGGGAACAGAGAATTTTTATTTCATTTTTAGCTTCCCTACTTCGTATTTAGAGTAAGCAGAGCAGGTATTGTATCAGAACCAAAAATTAGATACCAACATTTCGTCGATATACATGTTTGAGGACTCTTAAACCCAAAAGTTAAGTAATTTTAGGAAAAGGTTGGTGTGCCTGTGAATAACATAACTCAAAAACGAAAAGTATGTAAATAACAAACTTGTATTTAAGTTCACCATCTTCTAAAGATGCTACACGAAGATTTTCAAGAAAATGCCCCACCCCAATCTACCACTTAAATGAAAAAAGTTTCAAAAATTTTGATTTTCTCAAAGTGGCACTAACGATTTTGATTAAAATATCATATGTTTAACATATTTAAACGATAAAGAGAATGCATACCTTAAATGTTCTGTAAACAGCTGTGAAGTCATCTTCATTCACAAAAATTTTGTATAATCTTATATAACTGGAAGACATTAACGTATTATACCAAAAATGTGTATCTCTTTAAAACATACAGTGTATTTCAAACAACTTTTTGTGGCATAACCATTTTCGAAATATCCGTTATAATTGATTCGAAATGTTCATTACTTTCTCATCCTGTTAAAGTCCTGTGAATATTCAGTTGCTTCTTGTAGTTACATAGGAAATGTATGAAATTTTAAGGCCATAGTGGTATACAGGGAACTAAAAAATCTGATGAACTTGCAAGACAAGGAGCAGATACACACTTTATTTGGATACAGCCGGCTCTAGGAACATCTCGATGTTTATTGAGTGAGAAGAAAATTAATTTTAGGAGGAGTTGTATTTTATTTGCCCCACTCTTTGGGAGCCAATTTGATGATGATGTATTATATTTCGACTGTTGGGGAGCCGAACACTTAAAGCAGTTGCAACCGCACGTATGGTAAAAAGTTTCCAGTAGCCTTCGCCCCAAATGTACTTTCCGGTGGTCTTTGCCCCAAAAAATGTTTAAAAAAATATTAACTTTGTAATTTTTACTGTTTCTTTAAATATTATATATTTATGTTTGCCTCGGCTGCGTCAGTATTTATATTTTTTAGAGACATGAATGTCTTAGCAGGGAGTGGTGCGACTGAATAATGTAGGCTTACACAGATTATAATTTTACTTCACTCCTTTTATTAATGCTTGACATGATTTAAATAACACTTCACTGATATAGAGAGACCTGTAAGACTTTTTTATTAATTACTTGCACTTTTAACACGTAATCTAGTTTTGTCTCACAGAAAATACGTATTAAATTTCTCGAGGAAGCATCTCGTTTCCGGTTAGGAACACTGTCTACACGCAACTGACTTCTAAATTTGTAAATTTTGCTCCATTTTAGTTTCTGATTGGCTAATCCTAGTCCAATAGAATACCCTCATTTAACTAAAGCTTTTACTTGTTGTTGATTGGCTATTTTATAAGCTGTTACAAAAAATACATTATTGTTGCTCCAGGATTCACAAGTAGCATTTAAACTTTCTAATTCATTATTGCCTCAAGGTTACCTCATTATTTGCAACTTTTGACCTGTTTCTCACAGCTCATACATTATTAAATTGCGTAATACAAGGGTGACGAAAACGACTTCCTTTTGCGAGTCAGCAAATATGCAACACGCAATGCATCACTCAGCACCACGTGAAAATCAAACGGATGGTTGCAGAGAGGGAACGTGCGCCTGCGAGTCAAAATGACTCGCGAGTCACGTTTTCACCACCTCTGGCGTAATACATTCAGATAACATTATTACACATGTATACAATAATATAAACATATATAATGACTGTAATATTCACTTTTTTATATCTTGTTACATACATTATATATGGTTAACTATGAGTGCTGGGACTTAAAGTACTTCCTAGATTGTAAATCATCATTGAGATATGTTATCTCAGAATGAATTTGAGAACGCCTTATGGCTTACTGGGAAAACTTTGAGTCAGTTGGGGAATTTAATGCCTTACTGAATGTTGCCATGGTAGCTTAGTTGGTTAGAACAATGATCCGTGGTTCAAATCCCGTCTATTGTATTGAATTGTTCTGCCCTTCCAACCTAAACATGGCATGTGTGAAGGAACAATTAACATACTTCTGTGATATATGTTAGGTCCGAAATTGAAATATTTACTTCTGCGATGTACAGAGTGGACTATTTAAGTTGAGACTGTAAATATATCTAAAACTAAGCGTTGTAGAAAGAAATGTCTTCAATAAAAGTTGCTTGATATTATGGGGAAAGTATTTGCCATTAGTAGTACTTTATTTGGAGGACGTTATATTGGTCATTTTAGGCTCAATTTAACTTTTTAAAATGGGAGCCTACCTTTTTTATGTTGTTTTCTCACTCCTCCTAAAAAAACTAAACAACATTTGTATAAAGCACTTTGAAATTGCTTTCACACCAACGCAAATAACAACGGAAATTCTGAATGGCTGTGTATGAAGAGTGCAATTAATAGTTGGACCATCTATGGATGCTCGTTTGAGGTTCAAGTTACGTTTCGTAATTGGGAACCAACATTTATTTATTGGGAGATTTTAATTAAGACCACGGTATGGGGAGAAATGTGTTGATTATATAACGAGGATGGAGGAAGAAGAGGAAAAGAGAGAAAATGATGGTGGTGTTGGGGTACAGGTTTACCATTATTGGAGTAGTAGCCAGCAGTTTCGCCATCTTTAGAGGAGGAGCTAGCAGGTTTGCCATTGGAGGAGTAGTTTAATGTGTTTTGGAAGGGATAGTGAATGGAGTTATAGTGATGTTTCAATGTATGGAGATGTAAATTTGTTATTGTTATTGATAGGAGGGGAATTTTGAGTTTATGTAGGTTGGAGGTGGTGTTGGTGTTAGAATAAAATGGAAGCTGTGAGGGAAGTGAAATGTTGTGGGGTAAAGTAAGCAGATATTTAGTGATAGAAGAAAGAAGATTTAGTGTTTGTTAAAATAGGTAAAGGTTTAATATATAGTGATAAAATTTAAAAAAAAATGGATATATAAAAAAAGAAAAAAAGGAAGATAATAATTTTTATTGGGATTAAACAAACGGTTATAAGGTAAATAAATAAACAAAAAACACAGATATATAAATAAAGATAAAAATGAATTAAATAAGATATTGAATTATTACAAAATAAATAATTACTGCAATGTTATAAATAGATAACTTTATAAAACATTTTAATTAAGGAAACTTTTAAATAAAATATAAATATATATAAAGTTTTTAAAATGATTAGTAGTTTAGCAGAAGGTTTTGTGCTGGCTACCAGTACATTTTCGCTGGTTTCCAGTGAATATAGATACATAGGATTACATAGTAGCTGGTTACCAGTTGTTAGGTTTGCTAGTTTCCAGCGGGTGTAGATAAATATAGAATTTAGAATTGTAATTAACTTTTTTTACGCCTTTACTGTAATCCGATAATTTATATTTTTCTTTCTTTTATTTATTTTTCTTTATTTATTATTATATTATTATTTTGTAGACCTTGTATAGTTTGAAGTTATTTTATCTGAAAGAAATTTATGTAATTTAAAATATAAATGTGTTTGTGAGAATAAATGAAAACTTTGAATGTATGTTCCAGTGTAGTAACCAAGGTGACGGGATAGTATATTCAGATTTTATTTATTTATTGATTGGGAACGAGCTTTTTTAAACCATTTCCTAACGAGAAAATATATAAAATGTAGATTTCCATTAAAAAAACTAAATTATCCCTAAAATGACCATCGGAACGTCCTCCAAAGAAACACGACTAACAGCATTTACTTTCCTTCATAATATCAAGCAACCTTTATAATATCTACAACCTTGTTTTGGAAGCATTCTACTGTCTCAACGATCTACCTGTATGTTAGCCACGGAATTCAAATATTTATGTGTCGTTTTCTTAATTCAGATAAACCTGTCCCTCTATTACATTTTTGTAGGAGCGCAACATTTCCTCTACCTTACTATTCCTAATGTAGTGAAAGTAATAAGTTATGTGATTGGCTGAGCCTTTTTAACTAAGTGTTTTTCATATTTCTTTGTCAGTTTTCTCGCCCCTTTTCTACCTTGCCCGAATTATTACTCTCCAAGCCAGGATTATTTCCTGGAAAGGGATTTCATGCAGCTGAATCCTCCATGTTCCCCCTTAATACAGTAATTGCATCACATCATGCAATTTTAATCAATAATGACGCAGTTATTGCTACTCTGCTGTCTTCTAGATGAGACTGTTAAAACTTGCAAGGTATTTACGACTTTCTCAAATGGCATTACTTCAAAACTCGTGCACATCAACGTTGAAGAAAGATAACTTACTGTTGTATTTATCTGTATGGTGTTTACCTAGCGAATTAAAATAAATACGGCTCCATTAATTTCCTGTTCTATTTATCAGGTTATTCCAAAGTAAATTCTTATTTTGAAACAGCTGTATCTTGTTTATATATTAGTAGTTGGTTTTATATTGTATCACTACTGTTTAGAAGGGTTGGGGTTGCTATGGTAACTGTGTTATGTTTGTTTAAATATAAGAATACAGACGGCAGTTATAGGAGCATTGACTTTACCTATACGAATTCTAGTTGGCCTCCTTCAGCTCTATTACGAGTGGAATAGACAATATGCACATTCACTGAGAAAATATTAAATGGATTGAGAAGAGGACCTTGCTGTGTAAAATCATTTCATAAGGTGAATAAATTTGAGGAAACTGGTTCACTTATCGATAGAAAGCGATCAAGTAGACCAGCATTAGCATGTGCTGCTCTAGTTTTACGAAAAGTTCAGGAAATTAGTGAAAACTCAGAGTATGTTTGTAGTGTTAATAAAGTTGATAAAGCGTCTGGATATAAGTTATTCAACAGTATGGCAAATTCTGAGGAGACAGCTTCGGCTCTATCCTTACAAAATGAAAATGCGTTTTGAACTCAATAATAAAGATAGCAGATTCGTGTAACCTTCCCTTTACAAATTTTAGCGCAAATTGAGAGGGTTGCAGCCCCACGTACGGTACAAACTTTCCGAATGGCCTTCAACCTCAGGTTTAAAAATCAACTTTGTATTTTAATGTTTATTTATATGTTATATATGTATACCTCGGCTGCGTCATTAGTAATTTGTAAAGCACGTATCTCTTAGCAGGGCTGGTACGGCTAAACAACAAGGCTTACACAAATTATAATTCTATTGTACTTTGTTTATTAATCCTTCACACGATTAAATAACACTTCACTGATGTATCCTACTATGGAACTGTGGGATTATTGTTAATTGCACTTTTAACAGGTAATCTTTATATTATTCTTACCGCAATGAATTTTCATGTCTCACACTGAACCCGTACCAAATCTAACTGCTCAGATACGCTTTCTTGTAGCGTCTCCTGCCTGAATCTGTAAATATCCTCTATTTCAAGTCTCTGATTGGCTAGTCCTACTCCAATAGAGTGCCTTTATTCAACTTTTAGTTTTTCTAGTTTTTGATTGGCTATAATAAACTGTTTTAAATATTACATTATTTTTGTTCCAAGAACTATTAGTAGCCTTTTAACTTTCTAACTTATTGTTGTCTTAAGGTCACCTCATTATTACCAACTTTCGGCTTCTACATTGTAATTCTGTTTGGTACAAAAAGCAGCTTGCTTCTATTCACACAGTTCGTACATTGTTAAACTACGTAATTCATTCACATAACATTATTATACATGTACATAATAATATAAACATAATACAATGACTCTTACATACATTTTATACATTATTACATATATGCTTTAAGGCGGGCTGTTATTATTTTTATTGTTATATAGTTAGACTGATATCATTTAAGTGTTAAAAATACCGCCTCCAAATTCAGATGAAGTTTGAGTGTTTAGATATTTTGTGGACGGATGAGGCACATTTTGAATTAAACACAGGTTTTAGAACTCATAATTGCAGGATATGGGTAGAATACAATCCAAACACAATTATATAGCAAGGATTACATGATATCAAAGTTATTGTGTGGTGTGGTTTTAAGCCACATTTCATTATGGGACCATATTGCTACGAAGAATTGAAAATGCAGCAGTGCCCTTGGCGTTAGAGCGCACTCGGAGGAGAGACCTAACTCAGCAGTCCGCGGAGCGATGCCAGGGAAGAAGCCTCTACAGAGCGTAAGCCACCGCCCAGCCGCAACCCGCCGAAACTATCGCGTGGTTCCTGAAACAGATAACAAGGAAACTGTGATGGGTACAGAAAATGAGAGGGAGGATAATCGTGGTAGAAGAACCACCCCAGCATTCGCCTGTAGACCAGAAAACCACGAGAAACCCACGGGTCAGAGCGCGCGGGCGCCGGGGATGGATCTTGGGACCTCCCGAATGCGGGCCACAGACTTTAACGCTGGAACATCCCGTTGGGTTCATATAAATGCAATACATCAGCTTTTAACATTTTAATACGTGGCAATTGTTTATCTCTTTTGTATCGTCAGTTGAGACATGTCGCTGTGTTAGTTCTAGACAGGGACTCATGTTTGTTTAAGAACTTCTGGTTGAATAAAACCAACCTGAAAGCGAATATTGCATTTCGAAGTGATGTACTTGTAGGTGTTTCTAGTAAGCGATATTGCAAGTTTCTCTAAAATTTGTTATAGCTCCATTGACATTTTTTTCACCCAATTAATGTAACTTTAGAATCTAAAATAGATAAAGGGCAGTTAAAACCACCAACTTTATAATATATTTAGCAATGTGTCATAATTTATTTTCCCCACTGGAGGAGTAAAATAATTAATTCTATTGCTCAGAGGATAAATTCAGAAACAAAACTCTTGTGAGTAGTGTAGAGATAACTGAAAACCGCCAACAATTCCGTGGATGCATGTTAAATAGTGCGGGTTAGAAATACCTCAAGGGAAATGCATTATTCATCGTGAGCAGAACTCCAGCAACGTATTAGTGACAGCATGCGAGCAAAAACCTACTCATTTGTGAAGGTTATGCACACATGCACGCACATTGATTGGCTTTTCACTTTCTACGTTGCACTCTGTGTGGCTTTTTACTACCAATACGGTCAATAGCATTCTCGTGTAGAAAATAACTGGGTTTTTACCGGTTTGTCTGTTGATTGTTAATGAGTTTATAATAGCTAGTGTTTCACTTTATTATAACAGAATTATGTTGAATAACGTTAACTGGCAGCTCACCGCTCCAACAGTATCTGCTGTTATATGAATTCGTATACCGACGTGCATAAAATGTGGCCCATAATGCAACATAGATGTTTATGTCGGTACCAACATAAATAGACAGACAGATAGACAGATAAGGTATCTTTATTGGTTTCAAATTATTGAAGTTATTACCCAAGTATTTAGTGCATGGGTCATTAACCGTTTATGTATATTTAAGATACAAGATACGGTGACAAAATAAACCACAGAAAAAGAAAACAAAACAAAAAAGAACAAGAGAAAGGAAAATGGTGATAAATTACCTTTGAATAACTGAACAAATTTAACATGCTTCGCGCACTTTAGCCAAAAAGTTGCCCATGTTTTGCCAGTTCCTCTGGTCAGCCTTCAGATCCCAACATGCCCATCTCTTTCTTGACGGACTTAAGAATTTTTCTTTAGTTTAATTGTTCTCCCACTGTGCACATTCCGCCAAAACATGTACCCAGTCTTCATCCAAATCACAGAATGGGCAGATCATCCTGCCAGAACCATCAGTCGTTTTCTGTGCGCTCCAGCCCCCAGTCTAAACCAAGCCATTCCTGATCTTTCCTTTCTTCCTATGTTAAGCATATATGCCTCTTTATCCCAGTTCAATTTCATTCCATTTGCTACATTGAGAGAAGGTTTAATTTTACAATCCGATTCTATTTCCTGATGATTGATGTCTCTTAGTCTTCTTTTGACAACTTCCCATGCATTTTTGTCATTTTTTCAGCTCTTTGCCATACTGACCCTATTCCTATTCTGCTCAAACCCCTTTCCAAATCAGCTGCCAAAACCTTAGGAGACAGGTTTTCTCGCTGGTATTTATAACATTCGGATCGTAGTGTGGAGTTATCCCCCTGCATCAGCCTCAGCCAGTACTTCGCTGCTTTTATTTTACAGTGTATTTTGTCTTCATAAAATCCCACCCCCCTCAATACCCCCGAATTGGATGTGCCTTGTGAAACCCCAAAAACTCTTTTCCAAAATGGTACCAGCGTTTTATTTACATGCTCTGCTCTTTCTCATCCCCATATTTCACTTCTGTATAACAAAATCGACCTTATAGCTACACCCCTACCAGCGTGAGCACCACAGTTTTTCTAGCGTAATTCTAGCTACTGAATTATCAGGGTACTTTACCTCCCCCAAAGTATGGCTGTACTCCCGAAGAGTAACATCACAGCTTAAACCTATATTTTCACGGCACACTGCCGTTCTTTTAATGCCGGTTTTCTTATTGCCGTTTAGTAGAGGTAACAGATTTATCCTTTGTCTCCAGGTCGTTGATGAAAGCTGCATTTACGAGGGTAAGTCAATAATTATCCGCAAATAATTTTTAAAACTTATTGCAACAACAGAAACTTACGATTACCTCGTTTCTCAACGTAGTTCCCTTACTTCTCAATGCACATGGTCCATATTTTACACGCTTTTCTGCTGAGCAGCAAGCCATGTATGCACCGCTTCCCTCACTTCTTGATCTGCGGTGAATCGACGGCCCCTTGATGCTTTTTAAGTGGACAAAAATATGGTTTGCCACTTCACCGACAGTCAATTTTCGGTTCTCTTTATTAGGATATGGAGTTGCTCAATGTTGGCGAAACTAGCGGATATGGATGGGCGTCCTGCTCTTTCCTCGTCCTTCACAGTAGTCCGATCATTTTTTTGTTTTCAATCCATTCATACACACTTCGCCGTGGTAAAACATTGCCCCATATTCTGCGAAATCCTTCAATGGATTTCGTCTCCTGATACACCTTCTAACGGCAAAAAACGGATAAACGCACGGTGTTCTTTGGAGCAAGCGGTTAGGGGTGCAACCATGTTTATTAGGCAACAATGCAAAACTCTCTGAAGTGATAACAGTCAAACATTCCACAAGCGGAGACAATGGAACAACATGTCGACGTGCGCGCATACAAACCCTTACAGCCAACCTACAAAAAATTAACAATGATGTGCAGACACTGACTTACCGCCGTATGTAAATTTCGTCGCTGTTGTGTAGTTTAATCAGACATGAAAATGATTCTTTACCACTTCTTCTAGAAGGCCGAATTACTTGTAATGGTTTAGCCTTTCCTTGTGTACGAATTTTTATGAATCACTTTTATAGAGGTGGTAACAAAACCACCCCTTCATTTCACATCCATTATAAACATCGTTCATTGCGTTGAGGCAGTATTTTTAGCACTTATATGATTTCAGTCAAATTATACAATATAAAATATAATAACAGCCCCCCTTAAAGCAATATGTGCATAATATAATATATAAAATACATGGAACAATCATTGTGTTAATGTTTATATTATTATGTACATGTTCAATAATGTTATGGGAATGTATTACGTAATTTAATAATGTAGGAGCTGTGAGAATAATAGGTTAAAAGTTGCTAACAATGAGGTAACTTTGAGGAAATAATGAGTAAGAAACTTTAATAATGCTGTTAGTCATTATTGGAACAACAATAATGTAAATTTTGGGACAGTTTATAAATAGCCAATCAACAACCCGAAAAAAGCTTAGGTTAAATTAAAGTATTCTATTGGAGTATGATTGGCCAATCAGAAACTGAAATAGGGCAAATTGTACAAATTCAGAAGTCAGTTGCTTGTTAGCAACGTTCCTAACCGACGCGAGACACGACCTCGAGAAGCTTAATACGTATCCAGTGTAAGAAAAAAAATAGTTCACGGGTTAAAGAATGCTAGTAATTAATAAATAATCTCACAGCTCTCTCTATATCTGTGAAGTGTTATTTCAATCGTTTAAAACATTAATAAATGCAGTGAAGTACAAATTATAATCTGTGTAAGCCTACATTCTTAGCCGCACTGCTCCCTGCAAAGAAATCCATGTCTCTAACAATAATGCTGACGCAGCCGAGGCAAACATAAATATATAATATTTAAAGAAACAGTCAAGTTACAAAGTTAATATTTTTAAACTTGGGGCGAAGGCTACCGGAAACCTTTTAACATACGTGCGGTTGCAACTACTTCAAGTTCGGCTACCCAACAGTCTAAACATAATACACCTTCTTCAAACTGGCTTTCCATACGTAGCAGCAATAAACTTTCTTCAAATTGGCTACCAAAGCGTGGGCCAAATAACAATACAACAAAAAACTTCTTCAGCTTAGTCTTTCTGTCCCTGAATTGCTTTTCAGGCCATTCGCATAGAACTGATACCGTCTGGGTGAAGTCAAAAAATTGGTTACCTAAAGGTGGAAACCTTACAGAGTAAAAAACACTATGGTAATCTAGGGAAATGCGCCACATTTTACGCCCTACAGTTTACATACAGTAGTGGCAAATCGACCCTTGTTTCTTTCCTAGTAAATGCTAACGATACAAACCATTATTGTTCGAAATTATGCTCCTCTTTTCTGCACCTGTTGAAAGCATTACTGAATTCTAAGACGAAATATTGGAAAATGTCGTACCGAATACTGTCTTCCAATTTGTCTAGCGTGTGGGAGTTGTATAAACTTTAGAATCATTCCCCATAGATAATAAATATAGAATGCTAGGCTAGTCAATTATACTGTAGAAACTCACATTGTTACGCGGGGAATAAATTTTCTTGGTCTACTTTCCACGACAGCATATACCTGGTAATTTTTTTTCTCTAATGTAATTTTTGGCATTCTACATTCATTTCTGTCTAACAAGGCCGTAATTTGTTAACATTTTTGTAATCACCATAAATTTTTTATTTCTATAGAACGGTGACACAAGACAATTTATGTATAAAATAAAGCGCACAGTTCACATGCGGCTCCGTTCGAGAAAACTTAACGCAACAAACACATCTGGTTTGTAGTATGTAGCATCATAAATAAGCACAATCAATACACAGCTTCACATAAGGTTACTTTCGCAATACACGTGCCAAACAATGTTAGATTGAACTGTAAATGCCTTGAGCTATGTCCCAGCAGAGCGAAGTCATTTGAACAATACATGCTACAGTTAGACCCGGGGGCCGCCAGTCGCGTCATTGCAGACTAACCCGGTACTGAGCTTGTCACAAGCGTCGTCAAATGGCTGGTAGATAAGTTTGAGTGCGGTATTCACAGGCGGAGTGGGATGGCTTAGGCCCGCATTCGGGAGGTCCCGGGTTCGATTCCCGGTGGTCGCCGACTCCAGGGTTTTCTTATGGTACCCCTCTGGCCGCTTAGCCGAATGCCGGGTGATGTATTCTAGTACGGCTTCTGTTTTCGCCCATTTCGTTTCGTTACATCACTCTCCCTCTCATGTTTCAGGAAGTATTCGGATCCTACCGATGTTGGACAGATGGCATAACTGCTTGCGCATTGAAAATATTTCTTCCCGTGAAACACAGGGTACGTGGTCCCGCCCGCTAGGGTCGCTTCGTCGCCCTCTCTCGAATTCTTCATCTCTACAGGTGAGCGGATGTTTCAACCTGAAAATTTTAGGAACTTCTGTGCATCTTGGACCTGTCTGCCTGCAGACTTGCGACCTGTGGCTTCTTCACTTTATTGCCTCTCCCGGGGGTGTAGTCACAATAGATCAAGCAGTTCGCAGTGCTGAGGTGTCCACCTCCAATAAATACATCCTACAGTATTCACAGAGTACAGTGATGTGTGCATTAGCACGGAGACAGCTCCTTCACTGCTGCGCAGTTGCAGTTGAAATACTGGTATATTAATGTAAATATCAGCGTATTAAAGTAATAAGTGTAAAACGTACCATAGGATAAATGTAAAGGGAGATAGTGACATGTGCAAAACCATAGAGTAAGTTATAATTTAGGTGCTTAAAGCCACTCGATACCAGACGGAGATATCTCCAGGCTTGTCCAGAGCAGAGGGAATCAGCTAAATGGGATCCAGAGAGACGCTTGAGCGAAGAGAGATACAGAGGTCGAAAACAGACAAAGAGAAGTCGGAACAGAAACGGGAAGTCCGAATCCGGCACGGAACAGAAGCGTAGAAGATGCGAAAGCACATGTTTTCAAACGACTCCATGTGATCAGCCAATAACGATATTGCTATAACCTACGGTGGGAAAAATAGCGTCCTTAGCAGGGTGTATAAATAAGGCGGATCCTGGCAACCACACGACTGCATACATACATTTTTTTTTTGGGGGGGGAGGCGAACTCCATGCCACTCGGGTGGCCGAGCGCGTGACCAGCTGTTGGCAGTTCATAAGCAGCTTAGGTTGGGAGGTAGAGGTTGTTAGATTGGACCCATAACCCAGTAAGGTAATTGTGCATTCACGGCTAGCTATGAACAAATGTGAAAACAAATTTAGATTATAAATGTACTTCAAAGTTTTTATTTCGTCCCCTTAGTTTTTTTTATTTATTCGTGGACCTTCTTTAACTGCTGTGGTCCTTAGCGTCCCATTCTATATTGGGCGTGAAAGACCGGTAATTTTGCTCAGAGGCCTCTTTATCAAGTTTGTGGTTCTCTTACGTGCCGTAAATCTACGACCGGCTTTAATTCTTTCCGAAGGAAGCCATGCTAAGGATTTTTACGCCCGAAAAAAATCCATCATCCTCAGCAGGGTCTGAGCCTGTAACCACAGGAACTAAAGGCTAGTATGATAACCACTACACATTTTGTCCTCTGTAACCACTCCTGAGATAAGAGTGTTGTAGGACGCTCTTCTACAGCAATGTACCAGCACATCAGAAGGAAGACGGCGAGGCAACTGGTGCAAATGAAGCAGCTCCGTCGCATAATGCATGGCTTGGTTGTTAGTTATTGCAAAACGAGGTACATTCAAGATGGTGTAAAATGTGTTTTCTACTTGAAGCAGTGCATCCTTGACATTCTGATAAGAAAAATCGACATGTGGATGTTTTGTCTGTTCTTTATTACTATGCTTATACAGGGTCTTTCAACAAGAATTTCCTATATTTTAACTTAAATAAAACACGTTGTATAAATGTTAGAAGTTTCTTTCCTTTTTTATTTTGGAACATAATGTCATTACGTGTGGAAGAGAACATCAGCTAAGTGACCGCCGCGACTTCGTTGGGTTGCGCGTATACGGTTGACCCACTTTTCAATGACAGAAGAACGTAAATTAGGTCCAACTTCACGAATAATACGCGTGATGTTATTCATAAGATGATTTACTGTTTCTGGCTTGTTAACGTAAACTCGAGATTTAACACAACCCCACAAGAAGTAACCAACGGCGTTAAATCACATAACCTCGGGGGCCAGTTAACATCACCACCACGGGAAATGATGAAACCTCTCAACTTCTCCTTGAAAAAGATCGATTGTTATGAGATCAGTATGACATGTGGCACCATCTTGTTGGAACTAGATGTTTCTGAGATCCATACCATCCAATTGAGACCAAAAATAGTCCCTTATAATAGTTCGGTATCTTTCTCCATTGAGAGTTAGAACTTCTCCATCTTCATCTTGGAAAAAATATGGACCAATAATTCCACCATACCAAACTCCACCATACAGTAACCCTTTGGAGATGAAGTAGTCGTTCTTGAATCGGCATTGGATTTTGATTCCTCCAATAGCGGCAATTTTGTTTAACAAACCATCCATCCAAAGGTGGACTTCGTCGCCAAAAATCCGTGTCAGCTTCTAATTGTTCCATAGCCCAGTCAGCGAATACACGGCGCAACCTATGGTCGTTGGGATTTATTTCTTGAGTTAGCACCATTTTTACGCGTGAAACTTCAAGTCCAGATGCAGAATTCGCCAAGTTGTGGTCGGCGAAAGCCCCAATTCTTGCGTTTCACGAACAGTTGATTTGTTTCCGTTCTCGCGTACACTCTCACGAACGGCGCCTATGTTTTCGTTACGTCGATTACGTACAGGCCTTCTTTGATCGCTGACAGAACACTTGCTTTCAAATCTATCGATCAAACGCCAAATTGTTCTCTCGCAGGGACGATTATGTACACCGTAAACTTCACGCAATTAATGGAATGTTTGGCGAACAGCTGATCCATTTTAATAATAAATTTTCACAATTTCTACGTGTTATTGAATGCGTAACGTTCCATGGCTATTTGTCAATAACAACTGTAACCACATGAAAAAAATGACTGCTTTAACTCAATAAAACTCTTTTTGAAAGACCCATTATCTTGTAATTTAATTCTGGAAGCGGTTATTTAAATGATTCCATACCATTCAGAAGCATAGTCCTAAACTTGAAATTCCACTTTTATGAACTCTTTCCTTTTTTAACTGCATTTTATTCTGTAATAACACAGATTTTAAATTAAATGCTTACACGTTTTAGATAACTTCAGATATTACAGATTTTATAAAATGTGCAAATATTTTAAGCTATTAACTAGTTAATTTCAAGTAAAGTAGTTTTCATACGTCAAGTTGATAAAATTGAAGTAGTGAATAACATATACCACATAAAACTATATTTTTCTTTTGCACTAATTAAAACTCATTTTAATTAATTGAAATTAAACGCTTTCTTTACATTAGTTTTCCATACAAAATAAACCATAAGGGCGGGTATAATTCTACAGTTAATATACAACATAGGAAATTGTAAACATACAACAATGAATATTTTGGAAAGGTATAATCTAGAGGATTACCAGCATGTTACCATGGTTGCTCAGTTGGTTAGATTATCCAGACGAATCCGGAAGGTTCGTGGTTCATATCCCGTCTGAGGTATTGAATTTTTCAGATGTCTGATTTTATTTTCCCAACCTTGTCCTACACGCGGTTTGTGTGGAAGAACAATTAATTCCATTGATAGATATAATAGTTGGTTAAACTATACAGTCCGGGACTAAAGGCGACATAGTAAGTCGCCTTTCGGATGTCATCTTAGAAAAAATTGCGATCATCTTGTGTTTACCGGGAAAAAATGCTAGTCAGTTGGAGAATTAATGTCATACCAACACGTTGCCATGATAGCAACATTGTTCCTTAGAACAGCCAGATGGAAACCAGAAGATCCGCGGTTCAAATCCCGGCTATGGCTTTCAATTTTTCTGTTGTCTGACTACCTTTCCAAGCTTGTCCTGCACACGGCTTGTGTGGAAAAAGAATAAAATTGCAATGAATATTTTGCAAACAAATAATACTAAGAAAAAATTATTGGACAAGAACTATATGCTTTTCCGTATAACACTTAATCCAACGAACGGGCCATCCAGATCTTGCATTTATGGTTTTCCTTAATCGGTAGCTGAAATTTTCCGTGAATTATATATTACAAGAAATCCCTTCTCTAGTTTCATCTTTTCTTTCAGGGATAGGCGCGATAGATGGCGATGTGCGGCGCACGCGGTAGACGTGCTTTTCGGAGAGTATATTTCTTCCCTGGCGGAAACGCCCTGTCGGAACTTGCCGCTGAGGATAGGGAGGCGCATCGAATTGATATCCGGAGATGTTAAGTCTGAAAACACTAGAGAGTTCGCTGCGCTGCGCCTGCAGCCATCCGATCTGGCCTCCCTTCGTTCTCTCTTGCCTTCTCCCAATCCTCCTGGATGCTTAAAACTCAATAGACCTAGAATAGGCCGCAGTACTGAAATACTCCGCTTTTTCGCATTATGCAACAAACAAGTCAATGGAATTAACTGCTCTTCCACGCAAGCCGTGTGTTGGACAAGGTTGGAAAGGTAAAATCACATGACCGTAATATTCAAAGTTATAGCCCTGATTTGAACCACTGATCTCTCGGTCTCCGTTCAGTTGCTCTAACCACTGAGCTACGATGGAAACATGTCGGCACGACGGGACTTAAAGTACTTACAGCATTGTAAGTCGCCATTGGGGGTATGTTATCTCAATACAATTTGAAATCACCTTGTTGTTTACCGGGAAAAATACATATCAGTTGAAGAATTTAATGTCGTGCCGGATTGTCGCTATGGTAGCTCAGTGGTTAGAGCAACCGGACGGAGACCGGGAGATCCGTGATTTAAATCTCGGCTATGACATGAAATTTTTCAGCCATCTGATTTTACCTTTCCAAACAAGTCAATGTTACCTAATTGGAAAGGTCTCTGGACTTCATTGTAATTGTCTTTTTAGTATCACTTTCTACCAAAATGTTGAACAGTAGTAAATCATGCTTCATTATAATTACTGAATATAAATCTCAAGTGTAAAAGTGCACTTGTGTAGCGTGTGGTCACACAGCAGAGTTTTTAATAAGTAGCGTAAAGCAAATCTAATTTCCTACCAGGAATCATCTCACCATCTTAAGAACGTTCATTGCTTACCCCCAATCTTTATTCAATTTTCTCAGAGACCTCTTTTAATTTTGTTGAAGAGAGAGAAGCAATATAGAGTAACGCTGCCCTGAAGGCGTTCTACCTAGCATTTTTATGATGACCCTTATCTACTTGTTGGCGATATTAAAAACGATTTTTCATAACAGCCTTTAAAGTAGACCAGATGTTACACAGCAACTATGCGATCGCTTCCTCGCTCAAATCTCGTTCATTACGACACAAATTTAACGCTTGAGTAAAGGTTTCTTTCACTGTGATTACAGTGGATTTGCATTCCAAATTCGAAGAGCAAAATTGAATTGGATGCTGGGGAAAGTTTCACTAATTTCTTGCCTGCCATCGAGAACTAACATAAAAGTAATATTGAAATCATTATATATTCTAATTATCTTGCATATCTAAATCTACACCAAAGATGTTATTCAAAGTTGGTGATATTTTAGTACGACACACGATTTTATATCTTCGAAACATTTATATGTAACAATCATGCATTTTTATTACTTTATCTATGACGTGTCTAATAGGTAGAGAATGTATTGCATTCCGTCCAAAATTTAAGTTCAATAGGATAAATACTTCAGGTTCAATACTTTCTAAAGAGAGACGCATCCTCTACCCTACCTTGGCCCATTTTCGAAGTTTTTTATTTTCTAAAAATGGCTCTAACGACTTTTATAAAATACCATATTAAAGATGTTTATATAGCAAATAAAATGTATGTCTTGAAATTTCTGGGAATAGTTTGTAAATCCCTTTTCATAAGGAAGGAATTTTGTATAATTTTCTTTAACTGATACACGTTAAGTGAGTTTACAAAAAAAAATATAGATCTCTTTAAAACACAATGTATTTCCATTACGTAAGTCATTTCTGAGATATCCATTATCAGTGTTTTGATTTTTCATTTCTTGGTCGTTTTGTTCAACTCCTGACAAAATTTACTTGTTGATGGTGATCCCATGGAAACAGTATAGAATTTTAAGGCCGCATATAGCCTCCAATTCTTAAAGTTTGCATATCCCTATTCCCTTTGTATCTTTAACTAAATGTGTAATGTAGCTATTTCTGCAAAGGTTTATTTGGATTAAAATGGTAGATAGAAAAAAACTAGTAAGAATAGTTTGTATAACCACTAATAAACTATAATCTATAAACTAATAGACCTTCTTCAGGTCATATTCAAAACTTCAAGACGTAAAAACTCTTCATTATACGAGGCGTGATTTTAAAGTAAGTACCGACAACTTTTTAAAAAGCAACAGAACATCATTCTACAGATACTTTATGAAGTGATGTTAATTTGTTGCATTGTTGTTTGCCCCATGCTTTGGGAGCCAATTTGAAGAAGGTTTGTTGCTGCTTCACGTATTGAAAGCCAATTTTTAGTAGGAGTTGTATTGTATTTCGACTATTGGGGAGCCGAACGTATGATAACCGTACGTATGATAAAAAGTTTCGGTAACCTTCGCTGCAAATGTACTTTCCGTTGGCCTTTGCCCCAAGTTTAAGAATATTAACTTTGTAATTTTGACTGTTTCTTTAAATATTATATATTTATGTTTGCCTCGGCTGCGTCACTATTGATATTATTTAGAGACATGAATGTTTTAACAGAGAGTGGTGCGACGAAGAATGTAGGTTACACAGATTATAATTTTTAATTCACTCCTGTCTATTAATGTTTGACACGATTTGAATAACACTTCACTGATATATAGAGAGAAAGAGCTGTGATATTTTTTTTAATAAATACTTGCTCTTTTTAACATGTAAACTATTTTCGTCTCGCACAAAATAAGTATTAAATTTCTCGAGGACGCATCTTGCGTCCGGTTAGGAACACTGCCTACAACCAACGCGTCCAGTTATGAGCGCTGTGTACAAGCAACTGACTTGGTTTCTACTGCCTAGATTTGTAAATTTCTCTTTCTGATTGGTTAATCCTAGTCCAATAGAATACCTTTTTAGCCGTTCTAATTGTTGATTAGCTATTTTATAAACTGTGACAAAATTTACATTATTGTTGCTCCAATAATGACCAGTAGTATTGTTAAATTTAAAATTCATTATTGCCTTAAGTTTACCTCATTATTAGCAACTTTTGACCTATTTCTCACAGCTCCTACATTATTAAATTACGTAACACATTCACATAATATGTATACAATAATAGAAACATATATAATGACTGTAATATACACTTTTTATATATTGTTATATGCACATATTGTTTTAAGGCGGGCTGTTATTGAATTTACATATTGTATAATTAGACTGAAATTATTTAAGTGTTAAAAATACTGTCTCATTCTATTATCAGTCATTACCTTACACCTTAGACTACTTCTCCATATAGTCACTGTCGTTATCAGGCACTTGTAACGTCAGGACAGTCTTTGTATACCTTCGTCAAAAAATGATGCCGCCAGTGATGAAAGCCAAGTCTTCACTTTTTGTTTCAAAACAACCTCGTCATTGAAATGTTTTCCACCAAGGAATTCCTTCAGATGAAAATATCTTGGTGCCAAAACCGGACTGCAGTGAGTGTGGTCGATTAGTCCCCAGTCAAATCATGTAATCAGACCTTGAGTGTTTGTCTGTCTATGGCCATGCATTCATTATTGTTTCCCCCATAAACTTGACATAATTGGCAATGAATGTTTTCTAGCATAACATTTCTCGCATTCATAAAACGAATCACTGATCTGATTTCACAGCCGGTGTTCGATTTTTGTAAACGTTCTAACAACAAGAAGACACAAAGTGACGATCGTTCACAGCTGCGTTTTGCTTGGAGGAAGTGATCGCACATGCTAAAAATCGCCACTGCTTGCAGTTCGAGCCAAGTCATTCAGATAAACAGGTAACAAGTTAACCAACAACGAATACACGGATATAGATGTGATCCATGGGAAGACGTACCGAAATGCAGCTGAAGCTTGAAGATTGTATTCTGAATGTTTTCCGATGTGGCGTCTGTCTTCCGTGCACGTTATTCGACGCACAGAGATGCAGTTAAGAACTAATGGACCATTCCACGTATTATTTCTTAACCATTAATTATTTTTCTCATCGCAATTAGGGCAAAGAAGAGCTGCCTGACCTGGAAGTTTCAGAAAATCAACACAACGGATTTTAAAGGATTGAAAATAGCATCCCTATAAGCTGCACTTACATAAGCAGGCTTTATGGGAACGATTTCCAGAATCGCGTACCTATTTTCCAAAGGCTCTTAAATAAAACAAACGAAAATCCAGGTTTCAGCAAGCAGGTTTTATGAGGACATGCATGTTATTCCGTCAGTAACTCCAATGCAAATAAACCTAATCCTGAGAATCTTCACTGGTTACGACCACATCACACACAGTCTCAGTTGGGTGTTAACTTTTGGTACGGCATTCGGGGAGAGATCATTGGACCAGTTTATTTTGCTCCTAACATACTGGGAAGCTTCATTTGCAATTCCTTCAGAATGGACTGCATATGGAGAACCTTCTAGAAGACGTGCTACTTTAGTTAGCTCTAATGCACTGGTTTCCACCCAAAGGTGCACCATCCCATTATTCTAGAAGAGTTAAAGAAAATCTCAACAATGTGTACGCCGGACGGTGGATTTCTTTCTTATAAGGGTATAGCAAAATTGATATTTACGAACCGGAACCAGAAAATCCAGAAATTTTAAAAGAAAGGATGTCATGTCTGCGCTTCAATATCAGCAGAGATGTTAAGACGTGTACATGCTGATACTAAGAGGCGCTTACATCAATGTATCTACCAATGTACATACACTTTAACATGTTCATTATGAATGATGTACCAATAGGATATCATTTAATCCTAGCGTAGTTTTAAAGTAACATAAATGTGTGTAAAAATAGCGTTTTATTTTTTCTTGCCAAATTTGTAGCACCTGTGCCCAAGTTTTTGTCCAGAGGTAATCCTGAATTACTGTTTATTGCTGATTTTGTTATTAAATAACTAATAAAACACGCCACACATACATACACACTCAATTCAAACCCCAAGTCCTGGGCATACCGTGAAACGTTCTTGATTAAAGAAAACTTTCTGGAGCCAAGCCGGGAATCGAGTCCGGGTCCCTCACACAACAGGCAGATAATTGACTGACTGAGCTCGGGACTACTCATAGCAGTTAGTGCTTATTTTCAAGCACTGGTCTTTCATTTAGCAAGGTCCCCTTTAGAGTTCTGCCTAGGCAAACCTTTCAGCATCCACGACATCCGGGATAAAGCAACTTCAACGAAGAACGGTTTGTATGGGCCACCTGGTATATACAAATATTTCCTCTCTCCATTCTCTATCTAATATACAGAGTGGAACATTTAAGTTGAGACTTTACTATATCTCCAAAACTAAGCACCGTAGAGAGAAATGCCTCGAATAAAGTTGCTTGATGTTTTGGGGAAAAGTAAGTCCCATTTGTCCTGTTTTACTTGGAGGACATAGTGATGGTCATTTTAGGCCCAACTTAATTTGACCCTAATTAAAGGTTCCCGTTTTATAAAATTAAATTGACTCTAAAATGACTATCATAAGGTCCTCCAAACAAAACACAACTAATGCCATTTACTTTTCCCCCTAATATCAAGCAATGTTTATTAAAGATATTTATTTCTACAATACTTAGCTTTGGAGATATTGTACAGCCTCAACTTAAATTGTCCACCCTGTATGTATACACACAATAAATAAAAGTGCTGACAGAGGACATTCTTTCTCAACCCCTTATAATATTATGTTTACTACACATTGGTAGTCCATAAATAATCACATAGGTTAATATACCGGTGCAGGTTATGACATTTAATCCAGAAGGACTTATTATTGTTACATATTGGGGTAAAGAGTAAAAAGGTTACCAGAAAAAATAATTAATTTTGGTCACCCCAAAACTCAAATTTGAGGGGACGCAACTCGCCGGCAGCAAAAGGTGTGTAGAATTAAGGGGAAGGCGTGGGGTTTTATATTATATTGAAAGATTACAGCACACACATTACCTAGGATTTATTCACATAACGTTTGGCTTCTAAATATAATTAATAAATGAAACAGGACAGATTGAGATGCTACAGACCGTAGACAGACCTTGCACGTCTGGTCCCAGCGACCACTTCCACTCGAGTAACGCTATCCCCCCACCAACCGTGTCTAGCCAAAGTCAGACAGGGCTGACGTCACACCAGACAATTTCAAACAGATCTTTTCCTTTGGCGTGATCCGCACCGAAAGGAGTGGCCGTTAAGCCGAAATATATCTAAGAAGACCCAATAGTGCAACGTCTGGTAGCAACAATACAGCGCAACAGTGCGTCTGGTAATGACAATGGAATTATTATGCCACAGTATTCGGATACACACGAAGTTAGAAGGCTCTCTATATGAAATTCAAATCTAGGACTGTAACAAATAAGGAGGGTGTTCTAAGGTTCCACCTTTTTCTTATCATCTACTCCAAGGAACCGTTCTTTCCTCGTGCTCCCGAAGTTCAGTAATGCATCTCTGTGACACAGATGACTCTGCCAGCTTCTGTATACTGCTGCAAATATTCATATATACATAATGCACACGTAGGTACTTTTTCCTTGCTGTTTTACATTTGATGGCTTCCAGTGTCAACCCCATTACCATAAGAATTGCCTTATTAGAGCCAGCCGGCGCGTTTCCATTTGTTATAAAGTTGGGGGGTGGGAAGAGACCTGGTTAAAGAAAAATTAGCTTTTTTAAGGGTTATGTTGCGCTAAGATAGACGATTGCTAGTTACTTCTGCAATATGGTAGAGATAACGCAGGCTGCAGGTTATAAAACAGTTGATTGCTTTGGAGAAGAATACACCATCAGCCCTAACGGAAATTTTCCTCCCAAGCAGCTTGCAAATCATCATGGCTGGCCTCGTAGCTCAGTCGGTAGTGCCTGTTGTGCTAGGGGTTCCGCGTTCGATTCCCGGGTGGGGTGGGAATTTTTCATTCATTGATTATTCATTATCCTCCCCAGAGTCTCGAAGTATGAATAAGAGTGTGAATGTGTGTATGACCTAATGAAAAAAAGAACTGCAAGGAACCAAACGACAAGAGAATACGAGTTACAATATTGCCACTATGCAATAAGTTCCAAAGGAAAAGTCTGCGATAAGACCAATGTAATCAAAGGCGGGGTATTAATGGAACCAAAAATAATCATGTTTAAAATTTGAGGTACCAATACCTTTTATCTATCGATTATTTGTATACCACGAGTGGTTTCCAAATCATCGATGAATTCTCGAATGACGAAGTGACGAATGAATTATTTAACCAAAATCATTATTATTGTAATAAAATGATAAAACAGTTATGTTTATTTGCCATATAAGTGACTTTGTTTTTTTAAAAAGTTAGAATCGTAGGGTCAAGGTTTGCCTTATTTGATCAGTGCAACTTGATCATACAGGCATTATTTTCTGCCATCTGGCGTGCAGAACTTGCAGTAGCAATTAGCTGTTCTTTTATCTATAATCTACTACCTGTGATAGCACAAACTAAAGAAAAATAAAAGGGAATTACAACACTTCTGTGGATTCTAAGAAGTAAAGAGAACTTAGCCCTTCAAAGGTTGTGTTCAAAATGACCACCGACAGCTTCAATACACGCTTCCAGTCTGCTATGGAAAGACTGCTGCATATGTTCTAGCATTTCAGCGGAAATTTTATAGCAGACAGTAGTAATACGTCGTTTCATATCGTCTGGTGTAGTTGGTACTTCCTTGTAGATAATATCTTTCAGTATTCCCCACTGAAAAAAGTCTAAAGGGGTCAGACCCGGTGAACGGGCCGGCCAAGGTACAGGTCCTCATCGTCCAATCCAACGATTTGGAAATAATCCGTTAAGACATGCTGTAGTACTTCGTACACTATAGGCTGGACAGCCATCATGTTGTTACCACAGATCCCTCCTAATCTGCAAAGGAACGTCTTTCAGGATCTGTGGGAGATGGTCTGTCAGAAGGCTGCGATACTTGTGCGAGTTCATTGTTGCTTCTATGAACAAAGGGCCTATGAGCTGATGCTTCACTATCACACTCCACACGTTTAAACTGCATGGACGCTGAGGTTCCATCCGACGAAGGCAGCGGGGATTGTCAACAGACCAATAGTGCATGTTTCTGCAGTTTACCTGGCCCTCATTAGTAAATATTGCCTCATCCCTAAACAAGATACATGATTAATCTAGAGTATCATGTCTTAATGCCCATGTTCAAAAGTTAACACGATTCCCAAAATCGTTTCCATACAACTCTCGATGGAGAGAAGTGTGATAGGGATGGAACCTATGTCGATGGAGAATGCGCAGTACACTTGCCTGACTTATGCCACTTCCACGTACGATTGTGCGGGAACTAATTTGCGGATCTACTGCAACCGCAGCCAAAACATTAATTTCTGCCTCTTCTCCAGTCACTTGTTTGTTTCTGTTACGTTTTCTAGGTGTTACAGTACCACTTTCACGTAATTGGTTGAAGAGGTTGATAAATAATTGCCGAGACGGTTGACGTCTATTGGGATACGTTTCCGCATACACCGTACAGGAACGAACTGCGTTCTTCCTACACTCTCCATACACCATGAGCATGTCGGCTTTTTCTGCATTAGTAAACTCCATCTTCCTCTCACAATTTACCACTTGAAATATTACAACTAACTAATCAGAAACTCGCAAGGCAATAAATGAACAGAACACACAATGCAAACAAACATATCAACTTCGTACCTAGCAACTAAGCAGGTTGAATGGGACAAACAGTTGTCGGGGTGGAGAGTTTTCAAAATACGATATCTCGTAAACGACGTGCACTAAAATCCTCCAACAAAGACCATTGACATTCTAATTTACCCTACCTTTATTCTTTTGATATAACTGGGCATTGTTCCATTTAAAATGTTTATAAGTTATTCGAAATAAACATGTAACTAAGAATGTAGTTCCAATGATTACATGAAGCCCGTGAAATCCAGTTGTTATGAAAAAGATTGATCCAAAAACTGAATCTGCAATTGTATATTTGCTCAAAAAATACACTTTCTCAGTATTATTAAAATCTGTTAGGCTAAAGGTACGAGCCCAAGTAATGCTGTGAAAACTGCATATCAATAGCACTTTCCATTTCCGAATTATTTGCGGTGCAAGTTTTAAGTGATTAACAATGTATGTAAATGTATTGAAATGACTGAAGAAGTATTTATTAATTGTGAATGTATTTTAAATATATTTACGTAATTTGTATGTTTTTGTTTATTTGTTTTTTCTGTTTAAGCGTAATGATAAAGGTTTTAGTAATTAATGTTTTGGTATTGTGTTAATTTTTGATTATTTTATTTGATTTGTATCAATATTGTTGGTAACTGAGTCACTACAAAATAATACTCAAACCTCCTCAGAGTATTAAAAAAATCATTAGCCCAAAGGAAGAGGTGATAAAAATAATTTTATAAGCACTGAGTAGAATCATGGCCGTGATTGGTTCAAAAGCAACATTCCTTTAAACGCGAATGGTCATTATCTCCCTTCGTTAATGAGTGAAATAATCTGCCTAAATTATTCAAATCGAATTATTTTTTCATGAATAGAGACAGGCAAAGGATGAGGGAACATTTACCAAAATACGAATTATTTCACAAATATTCAAATAAGACAAAATAACTCCAAACTGTTATGACGTTTGTGTTTTAAAGGCAAAACAATTTAGTTTGAGGTTTGAAACACGTTACTTCATTAGTTTAAAGAAAGATGTTTTCTATTTTGTTTTCATGTTTAATAATAAAATGTCAAATAGAATATAACAAATTACATAAAGCTTATAGATTTTAATCATTGTGAAACCCTTAAGCTAAGAAAAATAAAAAAGAAATTACTGGTTTATTTATCTTTGCTTAATAATAATTACATTATTCACTAAAACCGAGTGAGACGGCTCCGCGTTAACGTACGATGCACGCATTTGTGAGGTCCTGTGTTCGGTTCCTGAAGCCGGTCACTCTAACCATGGGTTTTTCGTGGGAATTTCCCTAGTTATTAAGGCGAATGCTGGAATAGTTTCTCTTCTACCACGAACTTTATTTCCTTCATTTCCTATCAATTCGCTTTCTCTTTCATATTTTATGTAGGCTTAGGGACGGTGCACTGTCGGAGAATGTCGCTTGCTCGTTGGAAAGTTCTTCTCGGCCATTACAGATGGTATAGCCTTCTCTGAGCCGCCTCTGATGGGTCGAGTTCTCCCCGGTTCCACTAGAGGGAAAGCGTCTCTGAATAGCCCACGCTGTGATCGGATTATAAAGGTTGGAATCGTTAGGGAACTCTACGCGTCTATATCTGCCAGCCTATTTGTGAGTATAGCCTCCTGTGGCCCCTTCACCTCATGCGTTTGTGGTAAGCGCAAAAGATATACGCGTTGGGTCGAAGTGCGAGGTGTCCTCCGTGCCGTGGTTATAGGTCACAGTAGTGTCACTATCAGCATCGGTTCGCTAAAATTAAAAAAGAAAATTAAAGAATCGAGACCGTTTAATTTCCCGCGTGACGTCACATAAAGGAAATTGTGCATTTTCTCAACTGTACCTGACTTTTTGGGAATTGCGGCTTAGGTTTCCTAAATGTGCCGATTACAATAATTGAATGGTTCGTTGGTAACAGAAATTGTTTTAAAAACAAAAAATATTACAAAATATGAAGAAATAGAATAATTTTCATAAAATAATATAAAATATCAATTTGCTTGTTCCTGCGCTGAATACTACACAAAAAAAACCGTAAAAGTACGCGTTCTCCTTAATGATAGTAAGCATGATTAAGAATATGAAATTTC
Organism: Deroplatys truncata; assembly: GCA_030765065.1. NCBI lineage: Eukaryota > Metazoa > Arthropoda > Insecta > Mantodea > Mantidae > Deroplatys > Deroplatys truncata. Next base: position 167,756,936 of record CM060980.1, read on the forward strand.
ATACTTTGCCTGTCACTAATTATAAACTAACGTAGAAAAATAGTCAAAATTGCTTTTGAACGAAGAGGACATTATAGGCTAGCCCATAACATTCAAGACATACGTTTTATTTGGCATGTAAATATGCAAGGTATAAAATTATAAACAAAATCGTTACAGCCATTTTTGAGAAAATAATAAATTTCGATTAATTGTCCATGTAAAGCATGGTTTGGGGTAGTGGATTGTCCTAAAAATCTTAGTGTCGTATCTTTTGAAGATACTGAACTTGTACACTACCACTGCGCGCGGACCTTTTTCTGACAGTTCTTCCTTTACTCAAGGGGCCTCAAAACGTAAATTTCTGGTGAAATCTCGATATCGTAATTTATGGTGGAGTGCAATATTTCTACCTTCTACGTGCACAATATGTGATTCATAACAGAACAAGCTGTTCATGTTGGTACTGACAAAATCTAGCCCCATCCCCTAACAGCCTGACCACCTCAGTTTTTTTGAGCATAATTCTAACCACAGGATTTACAAGGTATACTTTACCTTCCCCTAAGCATGGCCAAACTGCCGAAGGGTAACATTATAACTTAAACCTTATATCTTCATGCTATACTACAATTTGGCTGAAGTGCGTCCGGAGTAATGACGCCAATGCGTATAGTATAAGACAAGACACTAACGTTTTCCTAATGCCGGTTTTTACTTTCTCTACTACGTATAGTAAGTAGGGTAAGTATTGTATTCCACCCAAAAATTCGATACCGAGATTTCACTGGAAATACATGTTTTGAGATCCCCTGAATCCAAAAAAGCATTTTTTGAAACATGTCCGTGTGTGTGTCTGTGTGTCTGTGTGTCTGTCTTTCTGTCTGTCTGTGTGTCTGTCTGTGAACAGCATAACTCAGAAACGAACAGTCGGATAAACACCAAACTTGGTATTTAGGTTTAGTATCTTCCAGAGATGCGACACGGAGCTTTTCAACAAAATCCCCCACCCCAGATTACCCTTTACATGGAAGATTTTTCGAAAATTTTAATTTTCTCAAAAATGGCTCTAACGATTTTGATTAAAATATCATAGGTTTAAGATATTTTGATGACAAATAAAATGTGTATCTTGAATTTTCGGGGAATTTCTCCAAAAGTATTCTTCATTGTGAACGACTTTTGCATAACTGGTAAACCATAAGAGATAGACAAACTTTTACTACACAAAAAATGTAAATCACGTTAAAATACACAATTTATGTCATACATCTTTTTGTTGAGTGAACCGTTTTCGAGATATTGTTTGTTATTCCCTTAAATTTTTCAATACTTATTTTCTCAAATGGGAATTCGTTATTCATTTTTTGTCTTGGATATGCAAAGAGTATTAATCTGTGGCAAAGGGAATGTTGCTGCACCTAGCAACCAGCTTTTGAGAGATATGTATGTGCTTAAAGGCTACTGTATTTCGATACTGCCCTTGTAAATATATATTCCCCTTACATCTACAAGAAAATTAGCAATAAGATAGAGTCTGCAAGTGTTTATCTCGATTAACATGAAGTAGATGGAGAATAAACGTTTGTAAAAACAGTTTGTACAAGAGTAGAGAAAGTCATGTGAGTGTAATACATCAGCCATTTTTACTGTCGTTCAGTAGTGCCAAGAACTTTAACCTTCAGCTACATGCCACTGATGAAAGTTCTCATATTTGTAAATGCCGTAGGTGTCGTTCAATTTAATGACACATGCAGATAATTCTTTACCCCTTTCTTTACAAGGCCAAATTATTTGTAATTGCTAGACCTTCCTAGTGTAGCGAAACTCTTTCATAGAGGTGGTATCGGAACCACCCCTTCATTACACATAGAAGGTGGATCATTTAAGTTGAGACTGTACAAAACTAAGCGTCGTAGAAAGAAATTTATTTAATAAAAGTCTTGATATTATGGAGGAAATTAATGTTATTAGTCGTGTTTTGTTTGGAGGACGCTATGATAGTCATTTTAGAGTTAATTTAACCTTTTTAAATGGGAACTTACAATTAGGGTCAAATTAAATTGATCCTGAAATGACCATCACAATACCTTCCAAATAAAGCACGACAAATGGCATTTACTTTCTCCCATAATATCAAGCAACTATTATTCAAAACATTTCTTTCTACAACGCTTAGTTTTGGAGATATTGTACAGTCTCAACTTAAATGGTCCACCCTTTAAATTATAAACATCATCCATTGGTTAGTTGTATGTCCCTTTATTCTTTTTAGGCCAGTCACATAGAGAACTGATTTCGGGTGGGTGGATTCATAAGTTGGTTATCTGAAGGTCAAAACCTTATGGAGAAAAAAAAACACCATGGCGATCTAAAGGAATGGGCACCTTTTATGTAAGGCAATGTAGTGATAGTAAAGTAAAAATGACTTAACTATTTAGAGGTTATAACATTTTTGTGGAAATGAGCCATAAAGGGATATACCAAATTGTTCCGTAATTATGAAAGATGAACTGTTACGAATGGAATTATCTGCATCGTTCCTAATCAGAATAGTTGACTATTACAGTTAACCACAGTTAAAGTGCATCTTCGTAGCTCTTTGTTCACCTATCCATAGCTTTCAGTCGTGTATCCTGAAACCGTTCCAAAAGGGACAGATTACGATAGAAAGGTAGGCGTTCCGAAACCTTTACTTTAGGAAAACAAGAACCTTCTCCTTTAATTAACTGGAGACCTTCTTTCCCTCCTGTAATTGCCTCCGGTAATTTACTGTCTCAAAGTCAGGCCCCTCTGCTCGGGCTTATTTGGAAGGTCTAGATACTTCATGGTAGCAAATCATCTTTATAACGATTGGTTGATTTTCTATACAGTTTGTCGTTGTGTACTAAACCACATAAGAATTTACTTTCTAGTAACGTTCACATAACAGAAATACTTTCTTTACCTTGTAGCTAATATTTATAGGAAACATTTTATTCTACCCAAAAATTTAATACGGAGATTTCACCTGAAATACAAATTTTGAGGCTCATAAGTTTAGAAAAGCCATTTTTAGAAAAAAAATCCGCAAATGAACGGCTAACTCCAATTGATATTTAAGTTCAGCTCTTTAAACAGAAACGTTCTGTGTTTTGAAGACGACAGATTACTGAAGTGAAAGCCTGAAATGCCTTCGAAGTAGAGGATTTAGTTTTTTCACTAATCCTTAAGCCGTAATACTTGAACAACGGATAAGTCTGAACATGTTTCTTCACTATCCCTAAACAACAGCACCTTCTTACTAAAGCAGTCTTTAATACGCACCAATCAGTCGAGAAATCCCTGAAGAGGATGGCTTAAATGCCTTCGAGACGTCGGGTTTAATTTCTCTTATCCTTAAGACACGGTATGTGCCAAAACTAACTTAATAATGAACATCACTGTCTATGAAAACTTAGGTTATAAAATACCTGGCGTGTGTATACATAAAATTTTTTCAGAATTTGACCTGCGTCCTCTGTACTAGCAATAATAATAAAAGGCATAAATATTAGGCTGTAATATAAGTAATGCAGGTTTTTTAAGTTTGGTGTTTTATAAGATAGAATTGGTTTTCTTTGGTTCGCCAATGCTATATACAGGATGCAGTGGCTGGTATTGTATATATTGCGAGAATGATTATTCAGATTAAAAACTATCACAGAATCGTTTTATCCTCTCTCTAAGTCATGGCAACCTGAATATTGGTATTAACTCTGTGCTATAGGAAATAGAACGTTTATATTGGCACACGTAATGAGCTAATTGTGCTCGATATTGAAAAATGTAACACACCATCTATAATGGTAGGATTGCATAAATAAGTTTAAAATACTATAATTGCAAAAAGGTACAGATTCAGAATAATGACACAAGAAAATGAAGAACATGGCTAATACAGCAAACTAGTTGTTTAGCAATCTCTTGCTTAATTTTGTAGGAACAGTTTTCTAATTTAATTCATTTCACCAAAACGAGTAGACATTCAAATTGCTTGCTGGCTCATCACTCCCACTTTCCTTTGTTTGCGGGAACAGTAATGAACCCCGGGCGTGTATGTCATCTTCATGCAAACGAGCAGTCTCATCTTAAAGTTAACTCCGCTACCAGTTTTAAACGTCATCATTACTCCACCTAATGGCCTTAACAAGCCAGAGGCTTGGAGGCAGTATTTTTAACACTTAAATGATTTCAGTCTAAATATATAATATAAAATATAATAACAGCCCGCCTTAAAGCAATATGTGTATACTACAATATATAAAAAGCGTATATTACAGCCATTGTATATGTTTATATTATTGTGTACATGTATGATAATGCTATGTGAATGTATTAAGTAATTTAATAATGTAGGAACTGTGAGAATAGAGGTCGAAAGTTGTTAACAATGAGGTAACATTGAGGCAATAATAAATTGTAAAGTTTAATAATGCTACTAGTAATTCTTGGAACAATAATGTACTGTTTAAAACAGTTTATAAATAGCCAGTCAAAAACTAGAAAATCTGAAAGTTAAACATAAGTATGCTACTGGAGTAAAATCAACCAATCAGAGACTTGAAATAGATAAATTTGCAAATTCATGCGGTAAAGGCCAGTCGTTAGAAGGCAACCACTGAGCAGTTAATCGCTCGGTACCTATCCAGTGTGAGAGACAAAATTCATTACGGCGAGAATATTATAAAGTTTACGTGTAAAAAAAAGTGCAAGTAATTAATAAATAATCTCACAGCTCTCTATATAAGTGAAGTGTTATATAATCGTGTGAATGATTAATAAAAGGAGTGAAGTAAAAGCTATAATTTGTGTAAGTCTACATTGTTCAGCCGCACCGCCCCTGTTAAGAGATACATGTTTCTACAAATTAACACTGACGCAGACGAGGCAAACATAAATATGTATAATATTTAAATAAACATTTAAAAATTACAAAGTTGATTACTAAACTTTGTGGGCGACGGCCACTGGAAACTTTATATTGTACTTGGGATAGTTACTTCATCAGGTTTGGCTCCCCAACAATGGAAACTACAGTACAACTACAACCTTCAAATTGGCACTTAAACGTGGTACTAATAATTTGAAATATTCTACCTCAGCTTACAAAAGGAAACTTGGAAAAAGTTTATGAATCTTCTGGAAATAAGGCATTTTTCAACTTTTGGTATTTAATATACACCCGGGTTTGTTTTTACTTTCTCTAGTACTTGGAGGGGGCACCTCGGGCACTGAGACATGGTGAGGGAAGTGAAAGAACGAAAGAAAGCTAAGACCGCAAGCAAAAAGGCCACAGAGACGCGCGGAAGTCCCCCAAAAGATACTGATTTGAAGACCCGTAAAACTACTGGAGCCAGAAATAGGAGTAATGAAGCAAATACAAACGAGCTAGAGCCGCTCTGGGAACCAGGGAGGCGAACCTTCGTGGGGCTTTTCATTAGGACGGTGCCTGTTTTATATATCACCCCCACGCATACTTACGCGCGTCAGTTCCAGTTCGGTGGGGGCGACAGTGTCTAGCCTTCGTCTAGCAGCTCTCCAGGTTAGTGTCGAGAACACAGAGGCGCCTCACAATCTCGCCTGGGCTTCACTCAGACGTACCCTAACTCCCATGGGTGTCGAGAACCACTGCCTCGCCGAGCCCGACGCAATCCGAACGGCCCCTTCCTAAAGGGACTCAGATGTTCAACCCGACGCAGTGCCAGCATCACGGTAGCTGAAGAGGTAGGGGTAGGAACCTCCCCCTTTCTTTCCTTGGAACAGGTATCCGCGCCATCTGTCCGGCACTACCGCCACGAAACATAGCACACCTGATACTTGAGAGCGAAACGGAATAAAAGCAAAATGATGGAAAGGAAATCGCGGTAGATGAGAAACTACTCCAATATTTGCCTACGGACCAGAGAAAACTATGAAAAAGCAAAGGTAGATCTGAGCGGTTCATCGGAAAGGAACCTGGGCACTCCTGAATGAGAACTCCATGTGTTATCGCGGAGTCAACTCGCTCGGTTACCTATAGTAAGTAGAGAAAGAATGACATTTCACCATAGAATTCTATACTGGAATTTCAATGGAAATTGAGAGCATTTGTATTGAAGCTTATAAGAATGGTATTTTGTTGTATTATTTTTACCACGCTTTGGACGTCAATTTGAAGTAGGTAGTTGCTGCTATGTATGAAAAGCCGATTTGAAGTAAGGGTATTGAAGGAGTTGTATTATATTTCAACTGTTGGGGAGCCGAACTTGTAGTAGTTGCAACCGCACATATAGTAAACAGTTTCCGGTAGCCTTCGCCCCAAATGTACTTTCAGGTGGCCTTTGCCTCAAGTTTAAAAAAATATTAACTTTGCAATTTGACTGTTTCTTTAAATATTATATATTTATGTTTGCCTCGCCTGCGTCAGTATTATTGTTTTAGAGACATGGATGTCTTGGCAGGGGTGATGTGAAAAGAATGTACGCTTACACAGATTATAATTTTACTTCACTCCTTTATTAGTGCTTGATACAATTTAAATAAAACTTCACTGATATAGAGACCTGTGAGATTCTTTTTATTTAATTACTTGTACTTTTTAACGTAAACTTATTTTTCGTCTCACACGAATACGTATTAAATTTCTCGAGGACGCACAAGCAACACACCCAGCTATGAGTACTGTCTGCAGGCAACTGACTAGATTTCAACCGTCTAAACTTGTAAATTTCTGTATATCAAGTCTCTGATTGGCTAATCCTACTCCAATGGAATACCTTCATTTAACTAAAGTTTTTTCTGGTTGTTGATTGGCTATTTTTAAACTGTCTCAAAATTTACATTGTTGCTGCTTTAATAATGACTAGTAGCATTTAAACTTCCTTACTCATACTGCCTCAAGGCTACCTCATTATTCGCAACTTTAAACCTACTTCTCACAGCTCCTACATTATTAAATTACGTAATACATTCACATGACATTATTGAATATGTTTACAATAATATAAGCATATACAATGTCTGTTACATACATTTTACAATTTATTACATACATATATTGCTTCAAGCCGGGCTGTTATTGAGTTTATATTTATGTAATTTCACTGAAACCATTAAAGTGTTAAAAATACTGCCTCAAATTACACGCTTTTAGTTTTGCTGAATTCAAAAAGTTGTATTTTAGGGAAAAAAAGACCATGTGTATGTGTCTCTGTGCTAATAACATAACTCGTAAACGAAGATTCGATTAAATAGCAACCTTGATATTTAAGTTCAGCACATTCCAAGGAAGCAACACAAAGTGTTCAAGAAAATCTCCCTATCCCAAACTAACCTTTATATGGAAACATTTGCTACTTCTTATTTTTTCAAAAATGGCTGCAAGAGTTTTTACCTTCTCTAACGCTTTACATAGTGGGTAGAGAAGGTATTGCATTCAACCCAAAACATGTGTATGCCTGTGTGTCTGTGAACAGCACAGCTCAAAAACGAAAAGTCGGATAAATGCCTAACTTAGTATTTAGGTTCACTATCTTCCAAAGATGCGACATGAAGATTTTAAAGTAATTCCCTCATTCCAAACTACCTTTTACATCCAACATTTTTCGAAAATTTTTATTTTCCCTAAATAGCTGACAATTTTGATTAAGGTACTTTTATGGCAAATGAAATGATTATCCTGAATTTCCTGGGAATGTCCCCAAAACTACTCTTCATTCTGAATGACTTTTTCAATAACTGGTAAATCATAAGATATAGACAAAATTTTACTACACAAAAGTTGTAAATCTCGTTTAAACACACAATTTATATCACATACATTTTTTTTTCGAGTGAGCCATTTCCGAGATATTTCTTGTTATTTGTTTGAATTCTCCAGTACACCTTTTCTCGAATGGGAATTTTTTATTATTTTTCTTTTTCTATGTCCTGGACATGCAAAGAGAATGGAATGCTCCACATAGCAACCAGCTCTTAAAAGATTTGAGTATCGCTTAAAGCCTACCATATTCCCCTTGCACCTACACGAAAATTAGCAATAAGATAATTTATGGAAATGTTTATCTCGATTAACATGAAGTAGATGGAGAATAAGGGTTTGTGAAAAAATAGCTTATACAAGAGTAAGGAAAGCCATGTGAGTGCAGCATATTAGACTTTTTTTTTAGTTCTTTTACAGTATAAAATTAGAGTAGGTTAGGATGGGATGATTTTTTTCTTGAGGATCTTCCTGTAATACTATTAGAAGATGATGAAATTAAATACCAGGTTTGATATTTATCCGGATTTTCTTCACACACCTACATATAGACTCGCGCCTTTTTCTAAAAATGATTTTTAGATTAGGGTCCTCTAAACATATGATATTCCTGGGAAATCTCGTTAACAAAATGTTGTGTGAAATACCCATCTTAAATTGTGGCCAGTGTCTAACCCCTTACAAAGCAACGAGTGTTTATTGTTTTACGTTTTGCTCGAAGGAATCACATGTGGAGTGTCAGCTTGAATTTACACAGAAATTTCTTGCCCTCATCATTCCTAGTAAATCCACAATTTTTAGTTCGGTAATAAGATATTACAGAATTGCCGCTATGTTAGAGAACAAGAAACTTGAACAGCCAACGCTTCTAACGGAGGCAAAACTGGACCAGATAGAGGTCGTTATGGTATGTTTCCTGATGTTCAGGAAAATTGCAGCACCGCATTGCAGCGTGTTTTATAAGGCAAAATAATTGGCTCGGTCTTCAAAATTAAATCTATGCGATTGTTGTATGCGAGGAATGTTTAAAAATAAGGTTTATTCAACAAATCCCCATATGCTCGACTATTTAGAGGATAGTATGCGACGATATCTTCTCTGCAGAAACTCGTCGAGTGTTCAATATTGTGTTCAACAAGACTGAGGCTCATACAATGCAGAGGGGCGTCATTTAGAACATCTTTTATAAAAGACGACAAACTCGACGTGTTCATATTGTTTCCCATCGTTAATATTATCTAGTGGAGAAATGGCAGGTCGGTCCGCAGCCATTGGACGAACAGATTCGCATAGCGATGTCGTGGTAGTGACGGGCTGCCAGTCGCATCTTTCAAGAGAAGCCAGTTGTAATACTTCCTCTACCTCTTATTGGTTAATAGTAGAGTCGGTAAATGTTTACCGCCTTTAAATGTTTACTTTGACGTTTCTTCAAACCAACCTTTAGGAATAGGGATTAATGGTGTATGTTGACGATTCATTTTTGTGTGATTTCTGTCATTTACTTCAATTTCTTTATTTGTGCTAAAACTCTGTATGTTTTGTTATAATTAAGGGAAAATAAAGAAAACAATTGCCAAAAAGCCACTATTTTTCAGTCTTATAAATTGAAATTTATTATATAGACTAATACATTATTATGGGCAGAATACTTACATTTAAATATAAACTTTAAAATGGTACTGCATTCTGCGACATTTTGCTGTAAAGTCTGCATCACATCACAGAAAAGAGCATAACCCCTGCACATATTTGAGCAGAGACAAATTTTAGCCCAGCTTTTAGGGAAAGTTTTGCTGTTAAATATGTCACAGCTTCTGCGTTCAAAAATTTGTTTTCCTTCTTTGAATAGGAGTTTGTTTTATCTATTTTTGCAGCTTTCTCTTTGACGACATTTTCTTGTGTAAATGACCCGTCTCTAAGAAATCATTGAAGATAGATTAATTCAATTTTAGGATGATTGACATAACCTCTAAGTGTTGTTACGGTTCTTCTTTGGTTTTAAGAAGATTTTTGGTTATTGTTTATAAAGATCATAATTGACAAATTATAATCAAAGAATGGTATTATTGGGGAAAAGTCATATATTCGTTAATAAACCAAGTAATCGATTCTGACATGGCTAGATAGTGCCCTTAAATTACCCTGAACAATCGTGAGGCTCGCATATGGGAGGTCCCAATTACCATTCCCTTCAACCCACCTGGCCTTGGGTTTTCGTGGTTTTCCCTGGTCGGTAGGCAAACGCTGGGATGGTTTCTCACGGGCAAATGTCGCGGTGGATTGCTCCAAAGAAAGAGTAGTCAAAGTAGAGACTAAAGGGCTCTCTGGTTGATGGGTCGTTCATCGCCTCTTTGGGTTGCCCCAGTAGTGAGACAGATCTTCGAGGCAAGAACTGTTAGTACTTCTGTGCGTTTCTGTAGCCTGTAGCCTCCTGTGTTTCCTTCACTTTATCCCTTACTCCAGAGAGATGGTAGCCGCAATAGATAGGTCGCATTATGTGGGATGCCCCCTTCTTGTATACTCTGCCCCCTCCTCTTAATTATTGCACTGTTAGGATTGCAAAGGCAGTAGCTTAAACTGTGGTAAAGAAATAGAAGATGCATTAAATAATAGATTGTCGTGCCTTCAATTAAGAAAGGATCAATAAGAAGTTACCTTCCTCACAGAAATGGTGCTTATCTGCAAATAACTTAGACGTCGACGTCAAATGATTCCACCGCAGTAATTCCTCGTGTTCAGATATATCTGTCAGTGTTGTCGTGCTTCCTTTTTCTGCAATTAATTTTCGTCTTCGTGATTTGGATTTCTATTACCATGCTAATTGTTCCATGTTTATTAACGAGCTTCGTCAACAAGATAGGTGTCGGCTTGGATAACACACACCTCTCTGTAAATTTGATTGCAAACTCTCGCCTTTAATGAGTGCTTTTATACACGAGTCAGAAACATGCTGTGTTCCGAAATTATGTGAACATCCCTCTACAGCTGTCTTCGTAGAAACATGGCAGGTGTCGAGTTATAACCATAGATTTACAGAACAGCAGAAATTATTGCGAACCGAATTTAGTACAGGTTGATCCAATGCATACAAATGCTTATACTATCGCAGTAAATTTTAATTATATTACGGAGGCAGACAAAAGTATTCGTCTCCACTTAAAAAAATTCTAGCAGTCAAATTTAAACTGTATAAAACTCTTTTTTTTTTGTAACACACAGAAAAAACAAGTAGTGTTACTCTGGTGCAAACAAAATTATCTTAATGCACTTTGTAGTGCAATTTTTAATTTCTCTACTAGGCATAGTAAGTAGGGAAACATTGCATTTCACCCGAAAATTTGATACCAAGATTTCACCGAAAATACAAGTTTTGAGGTACCCTGAATCCAAATAAGCACTTTTAGAAAACGGTCCATTTGCGCGCGCGCGCGCGCGCGTGTGTGTGTGTGTGTGTGTGTGTGTGTGAACAGCATAACTCAAAAACGAAAAGTCAGATATCTACCAAATTTAGTATTTAGGTTCATAACTTTCAAAGATGCGACACGAAGATTTTGAAGAAAATCCACCCCAGACTACATTTTACATGGAATATTTTTCAAAAATTTGATTTTCTTAATAATGATTCTAACAATTTTGATTAAAGTATCATATATTAAATATTTTTTCATGATAAATAAAACGCATATCTTGACCATTCTGGGAATGTCCCCAAAAGATTTTTTTTTCTGAATGGCTTTTGCGCAACGGACAAACCGTAAGAGAAAAACAGTAATTTTTCTAAACAATAAATGGACAGCTGTTAAAATACACATTTTTACTTTCTCTACTACGTATAGTAAGTAGGGGAAACATTGTATTCCACCCAAAAACTCGATACCGAGATTCGGGAAATATATGTTTTGAGACGCCCTGAATAAAAAAAAAACATTTTTTTAAACATGTGTGTGTGTGTGTCTGTGAACAGCATAACTCAGAAACGAACAGTAGCATAAACACCAAACTTGGTATTTAGGTTCAGTATCTTCCGGAGATGCGACACGAATGTTTTCAAGAAAATCCCCCCACCCCAGATTACCCTTTACATGGGAAATTTTTCGAAAATCTTAATTTTCCAAAATGGCTCTAACGATTTTGATTAAAATATCATATGTTTAAGATATTTTTATGACAAATAAAATGTATATCTTGAATGTTCTGGGAATGCCACCAAAAGTATTCTTCATTATGAACGAATTTTGCATAACTAGTAAACCATAGGAGATAGACAAAAGTTTAGTACACAAAAAATGTAGATCGCGTTAAAATACACAATTTATGTCATATACATTGTTTTTGGTGAGTGAACCATTTTCGAGATATTGCTTGTTATTCCCTTAAATTTTTCAATAGTTTTCTGAAATGGGAATTCATTATTAATTTTTTGTCTTGGATATGCAAAGAGTATTAAGCTGTGGCATAAAGAATGGTGCTGCACATAGCAACCACCTATTAAGAGATATATCTGTGCTTATATTGCCCTTGCAAATACAAAGCAAGGTGAACATATTAGGCCTTGCGATAGTCAAATATTTTTAGAACTGGTCTCTATGTGTAAAATGTTTGTGAAAATAGTTTGTACACGAGTAGAGAAAGTCATATGAGTGTAACACATCAGAAACCTTTTTTTTGTCCTGGACATGCAAAGAGAATGGAATGCTCCACATAGCAACCAGCTCTTAAAATATTTGACTATAGCTTAAAGCCTACCAATTCCCCTTCCATCTACAAGAAAGTTAGCAATAAGATTAACATCTCGATTAACATAAAGCATATAGAGAATAAGCGTTTAAGAATAGTTTGTAAAAGAGTAGAGAAAGTCATGTGAGTGTAACACATCAGATTGTTTTTCTGAATGGCTTTTGCGCAACAGATAAACTGTAAGAGATAAACAGTAATTTTTCCACACAAAAAAAGGAACAGCTGTTAAAATACACAATTTATGTCACATACACTTTTTTGTGAAGTGAACCATTTCCGAGATATTCCCTGTTATTGGCTGAAATTTTCCAATACATTTTCTCAAATGAGAATTCGTTATTCGTTTTTTTTTTATTCCTGGACATGCAAAGAGAATGGAATTCTCCAGATAAGAACCAGCTCTTAAAGGATCTGACTATCGATGAAAGCTTAGTTTCCGGAAATGTTTATCTCGATTAACTTGAAGTAAATGGAGAATAATCGTTTGTAAAAATAGTTTTTACAAGTGTAGAGAAAGTCTTGTGAGTGCAACACATCAGATTTTGTTTCGTTTTGTTAGGGACAAACCGAACCCTCTATCCTACAATCGTATCTATATAATACCGTAGGCACTTTTACAGTGGTTTTATATTATGTTTACGAACTCATATTGGTGTCTTTTATTGCTGTTGTAAATTAAATACACAATATTCACATTCACTGAAGAGATACTCATTAAGAAAGAACCCTGCTCTGTAAAATTGTTCATAAAATACAGAACAAATTTGAGATTCAATGAAATGGTTCACTCGACAAAAAAGAATGTATATTACATAAATTGTGTTTTAACGAGGTCTACATTTTTGTGTAGTAAACCTTTGACTATCGCTTACGGTTTACCAGTTATGTAAAAGTCATTCAGAATGAAGAGGTCTTTTGGTCACTTTCCCAGAAAATTCAAAAATATATTTTTCATTTGCGATGAAAGTATGTTAAACGTATGATATTTTAACCAAAATCCTTAGAGCCATATTTGAGGAAATAAAAATTTTCGAAAAATGTTCCATATAAGGGGTAGTTTCCGGTGGGGGATTTTCCTGAAAATCTTTGTGTCGCATCTTTGGAAGACACTGAACTCGAATATCAAGTTTGGTACTTAACAGACCCTTTCTAAAAATGCTCTTTGTTTGAAATTAAGCTTGTAATTCCCGTAAAATCTGGTATCGAATTTTCGGGTAAAATGCAATCCCTTCTTTAGGTAAGTATAAATAAAGTAAAAATCCTTTGTTATACTCACATGACTTTTCTACCCTCTCTCTTATTGGTTTGTATACACAAATTGTTCTTATGAAAGTACATTTTCCTATCTACTTCATTTTAATTAGGATAAAGCTTACCGGAAAGAGCTGCATCACACATCTCGTTATATATGCAAAGGGAACAGGTCAAATGTTTTAGAATGCCATACGCTGGCCTTAAAATTCCATACTGTTTCAATGGAGTCACTAAAAACAACAGAATGTTGACAGAACTTTAAAAGAATAGCGAAGTATTGAACAATTCGAACCATCAAGAACAGATATCTTGGAAATGGCTGATGTCACAAAATAGTTATTTGAATTAAATTGTGTGTTTTAAAAAGATGTACATTCTTTGTGTATCAGTACGTCTTCGTCTATCGTCTATAAATATTTTAGTTGTTACATAAATGTCTTTAATATGCGTATTATAATCAAAAGGTTTAGGGCCATGTTTTGGAAAATCAAACATTTTGAAAAATGTTCCATGTAAGTATTATGGGATGGGGGGGTTCTTGAAAATCTTCGTGTTGCATCTTTGGAAGGTACTGAACCTATATACGAAGTTTGTTGCGTATCCAAATTTTCGTTTTTGAGTAGTACTGTTCACAGATAAGACGAGAAGTATATTTCTGGTAAAGTGTTAGTATTTAATTTTGGCTCGGAGTGCAAATACTTTGCCTACCTAGATAAAGTAGAAATGGACCTGTAGATTATTCCAAGGAGCACAATAAATCACGTGAATAATAGTTTGTTAAGTGTAAATGCTTAAATGTTGGAAGGATTGCATTTACCTGAAAAAATAATTTTTAGGTGATTTTGAAATCTTGCTATTCACGGCTCATAAGGACCTGTTCGCCAGCGCTGATAGGAGTAATAAACACGCTGCTTGGTGTGTATCTACAGACGCAGAGGAAGGACCCCGTAATATATCACGACTTTACTGCGTATCGGGTCACGTGATGCAGCTTTATGTAAAGGGGGGGAGCAAGAGCATTACACCTCAAGGGCTTGTAAGAAGATTGCCTCCTCTCGGGACATAATAGCGATATGTCGCGCGCGCAACTGGTTTTTATCAGTGCCTTGCCCAGACCCCATTTGTAGAAAGCTTCTTTAGCGGAAACGCTCTCGCTGACCCCGTTTCTTCATGTCCTTTCCCCGCAAGTTCGGTTCTCTGTTAGCTTTCTTTTTCTTATACTGTCAAGAGATATTAATAACAGGGTTACTGAAGATAATAACAATTGCAAAGGGTGAATTAATTTTGAAAAACTCTAATACTTAAAATTAATTCTATTTTGTCAGTCTAGTGTCATTTATTTTTACTTCTTCTACCAGTACATAGTAGATAGAAAAGGTATTTTATTCCACCCAAAAGTTCGATATCGAGATTTCACCGGATTCCATGTTTTGAGGCACCGTGAACAAATAAAAGTATTTATAGAGAAATATTCATATGTGGAGATGTGTCTGTGAATAGCATAATTCAAAAACCAAATGTCAAATACCAAACTTGGTATATAGGTTTAGTAACTTTCAAAGATGCAACAAGAAGCTTTCCAAGAAAATCCCTGAGCCCCAAACTACTCCTTACTTGCAACATTTTTCGAATTATTTTTATTTTCTAAAAATCTTTCTTGAATTTTCTGGGAATAGCTTGTTAATTTCTCTTCAGTCGGAAGAAATTTTGTATAATTTTGTATAACTGGTAAACTTTAACTGGTAGATGAAAACGTATTACGAGTGCAGATTTCTTTAAAACACACAATTTATTTCAAATAAGTATTTTATGGCACAAACAACTATAAGATATCCGTTATTAATAGCTTGAATTGTTCACTTCTTGGTCATTCTTTAAAGTCGTGTCAACATACAGTTGTTTCTAGCGATTGCATGGAAAGAACAAGGAATTTTAATGACAGCATATAGCGTCCAGTTCTTAAACATTTGACTATCGCTGTTCCCTTTGTATCTATAACGAAATGTGTAATGTAGCTGTTTCTGCAAAGGTTTATTTGGATTTAAATGTAGTACACAGAAAAATAAGCTTTAGTAAGAATAGTTTATGTAACTACTAATAAACCACGTGACTGTATCATATGTTTTCTTAGCGATAGTCTACAGATTACTACACTGATGTTTTATGGTTTATTTTTCTGTTAAAATATTCTCCATAAATGGCCTACATAAACATTTTATTATAGAGATAGTTTTAATTAGACTTACACACTTTGGGTTTCAGATACACACTACTTTGAAACATCTCTAGGAAGGGCTTATGTGATTTAATTGGGCGATCTTATAAGAAGGGAGATTGCTCTGCGGTAACGTGTGAGTCCCTCATCCGGGAGGTCCCGAGCTCCATTCCCGCCGACCGCTCACTCTGGTTTACCTTGGTCGTAGGCGAATACTGGGGTGGTTTCTAGTCTGACACGATTTCCATTCATTTCCCTTTTGTTCTTCATCTTTTAAGTGTGCTTCGTTTCGTGGCGTAGGGCGGTGCCGGACAGATGGCATGGATTCTTCCTCAAAGAAAATAGTACTCCCCGGGTATACTGGTGGTTGTGGTTGACGGGTCGTTCATCGCCCCCTCTAAGCGGCTCCAGCAGTGGGACGGGTCTTACAGCTTGGAACTTTAGGGATTTCCGCGCGTCTCTGTGGCCGTCTGCCAGCGGTCTGTAGTCTCCAGTAGTTTCTTCACTTCATCTCTTCTTCCACAATATATCTATGTATGTGATAATGCATGAGATAACCCCCTCCGTTGTATAACCAAACCTAACCTAACCTATAGGAAGGGATTGAATCAGAGTTTAAGCTAGAAAATAAAAAGAAGTATAAATAAAAATTTACAATTACGAAAATTGTGAAAGGTTTGTGTAAAACTCTATAATAGCTCCATTTCCCAAACGATAATGTTAATGAAACTGTCATGTATGTACAAGTGAAGCTAACAGTAAACTGCTTATTAAAATGTTATTGGTTTTATTGTTAATATTAAAATATTATTACTCGCGCAAAACTTCTGGAATCGTGACCTTGATTGCTAGCCCAGCTGCCGAGCCTAAGAATGGTTTATGTTTAGCTTAATCAACGAAAGCGATAAAATACCTTTGCTTACTTACAGTGCGTAACACATACAGTCTGCATAGAAAGTGTCCGCATATTGTAATTTCAAAGAGAGCAGTACTTAAATAGTGCTTATTTTATATTTGTTATATTTATAACCATGGCTCCTAAGTTTTCAAAGTTAAGTGGTAAGGTGTTACATAGTCAAAGTAGGGAAATAATTGCAAATGTCATCGACTTCATGAAGCAAGAAGCAGAGATGAAGGAAGAAATTATATGTTCATCCGAGTTCCACAAAAGCCTTAAGAGGGTGAAAGAAAGAGTAGTCAAAGCAACTGGTGTTTCACCGAGTTCCGTTTCCAGAGTTCTCAAAGATAAGAAAAAACACATATGGATGAAAGAATGCCATTTGACACACCTGGGAAGAAATATAAGTTCCCTAAACGTATTACAGAAATAGACGATTTCGAATGCGTCATTCGGCGCACGATTCACAATTTCTATGTGGAAGAAAAAATTGTGCTAACAATAAGCAGATTGCTCATCAAGCTGAAAGACAGCAGAAACTTTCAAGGTGGTGCTACAAATCTCAGAAAAATTATTAAAGATTTAGGGTTCAAGTGGAAGAAATCGAAATCAAATAGAAGAGTTCTAACAGGAAAGCAAAATAAATAAATAAAATAAAAAAAATCTGATGTGTTACACTCACATGACTTTCTCTACTCTTGTACAAACTATTTTTACAAACGCTTATTCCCCATATGCTTCATGTTAATCGAGATATCCAGATGTCAAACTTACTGCTAATTTTCTTGTAGATGCAAGCGGAATATGGTAGGATTTAAGCGATAGTCAAGTATTTTAAGCGCTGGTTGCTATGTGGCGCATTCCATTCTCTTTGCATGTCCAGGACATAAAAAAATGAATAACGAATTTGAGAAAAAGTATAAGTATTGGGAATAACAAGCAATATTTCTAAAACGGTTCACTCAACAAAAAATATGCATATAACTTAAACTGTGTATTTTAACGTGATCTACATTTTTTGTGTAGTAACATTTTGTATATCTCTTGTGGTTTACCAGTTATGCAAAAATCGTTCAGAATGAAGAACACTTTTGGAGACATTCCCAGAAAATTCGAGATATACATTTCATTTGTCATGAAAATACCTTAAACATATGATATTTTAAATAAAATCGTTAGAGCCATTTTTGAGAAAATTAAAATTTTCGAAAAATCTTCCATGTAAAGGGTATCCCTGGGGTGGGGGGATTTTCTTGAAAACCTTCGTGTCGCATTTCTGGAAGATACTGAACCTAAATACCAAGTTTGGTGTTTATCCGACTGTTCGTTTCTGAGTTATGCTGTTCACAGACACACACACACACACACAGACACACACACGGACAAGTTTCCAAAAATGCTCTTTTTGGATTCAGGGAGTCTCAAAACATGTATTTCCCGTGAAATCTCGGTATCGAATTTTTGGGTGGAATACAATACTTCCCCTACTTACTATACGTAGTAGAGAAAGTAATGATAATAAAATAAAAAAATCTGATGTGTTACACTCACATGACTTTCTCTACTCTTGTACAAACTATTTTTACAAACGCTTATTCTCCATATGCTTCATGTTAATGGAGATATCGAGATGTCAATCTTATTGCTAATTTTCTTGTAGATGCAAGGGGAATATGGTAGCTTTTAAGCGATGGTCATATATTTTAACGCTGGTTGCTATGCGGCGCATTCCATTCTCTTTGCAAGTCCAGGACATAAAAAACTGAATAAGGAATTTGAGAAAAAGTATAAGTATTGGAAAATTTAAGGGAATAACAAGCAATATCTCGCAAACGGTTCACTCAATAAAAGAAATGTATATGACATAAATTGTGTATTTTAACGCGATCTACATTTTTTGTGTAGTAAAATTTTGTCTATCTCTTATGGTTTACCAGTTATGAAAAAGTCGTTCATAACGAAGAATACTTTTGGAGACATTCCCAGAAAATTCGAGATATACATTTTATTTGCCATGACAATATCTTAAACATATGATATTTTAATCAAAATCGTTAGAGACCTTTTTGAGAAAATTAAAATTTTCGAAAAATGTTCCATGTAAAGGGTAGTCTGGGGTGGGGGGATTTTTTTGTAAACCTTCGTGTCGCATCTCTGAAAGATACTGAACCTAAATACCAAGTTTGGTGTTTATCCGACTCTTCGTTTTTGAGTTATGCTGTTCACAGACACACAGACAGACACACAGACAGACACACAGACACACAGACACACAGACAGACACACACACGGACATGTTTCCAAAAATGCTTTTTTGGAATCAGGAAGTCTCAAACCATGTATTTCCGGTGAAATCTCGGTATCGAATTTTTGGGTGGAATGCAATACTTCCCCTACTTACTATACGTAGTAGAGAAAGTAAAAATAAACATAAAAATCTGATGTGCTACACTCACATGACTTTCTCTACTCTTGTACGAACTATTTTTACAAACGTTTATTCTCCATATGCTTCATGTTAATCGAGATATCGAGATGTCAATCTTATTGCTAATTTTCTTGTAGATGCAAGGGGAACATGGTAGGTTATAAGCGATAGTCAAATCTTTTAAGCGCTGGTTGCTATGTGGCGCATTCTATTCTGTTTGCATATCCAGGACATAAAAAATTGAATAACGAATTTGAGAAAAAGTATAAGTATTGGAAAATTTAAGGAAATAACAAGCAATATCTCGAAAATGGTTCACTCAACTAAAAAAATGTATATGACATAAATTGTGTATTATAACGCGATCTACATTTTTGTGTAGTAAAATTTTGTCTATCTCTTATGGTTTACCAGTTATGCAAAAGTCGTTCACAATGAAGAATACTTTTGGAGACATTCCCAGAAAATTCGAGATATACATTTTATTTGTCATGAAATTACCCTAAACATATGACATTTTCATCAAAATCGTTAGAGCCATTTTTGAGAAAATTAAAATTTTCGAAAAATCTTCCATGTAAAGGGTAGTCTGGGGTGGGGGGATTTTATTGAAAACCTTCGTGTCGCATCTCCGGAAGATACTGAACCTAAATACCAAGTTTGGTGCTTATCCGATTGTTCGTTTTTGAGTTATGCTGTTCACAGACACACAGACACACACACACACACACACACAGACACACACACACACACACACACACACAGACACACACACGGACATGTTTCCAAAAATGCTTTTTTTGGATTCAGGAGGTCTCAAAACGTGTATTTCCGGTGAAATCTCGGTATCGAATTTTTGGGTGGAATGCAATACTTCCCCTACTTACTATACGTAGTAGAGAAAGTAAAAAGTAAATATTGCCATGATAGCTTAGTCGGTTAGAGCAACGGCACGGAAAGCCTAAGATCCGTGGTTCAAATCCCGGCTATGGCATTTAATTTTTCAGTTTGATTCTACCTTTCCAAATGACTATAATTTTATATGTACTTATATCAGCATCAATTTTAAAGGTGGTGCTACAAATTTCAGAAAAATACTATAGTGTATGAAGATGAGTCATACATACACAGCAGTCGTACAACATCTAAAAGTTGGAGTGACGATAGCGAATTAGGTTGCAGGTTCCTGTTGCTAAAGGGCAAATACTTGTTATCGTTCATGCTGTTGGAAAGATCGGCTTCGTTCCAAATGCCCTTCTTTTACAAGTTGCAACAAACCACAGCAGATTTTCATCAAGAAATGAATACAGAAAATTACATGAAGTGAATCAACGCAATGTTGATACCTAATATGCCTGCTGGGTCTGTTCTGGTTATCGACAATGCTTCACAATGCGTCAACACTCAAATTGACAAACTACCTACCTAAAATTTCTTGAAAGAAGAAATGAGAGCTTGATTACTTAGACATAATATAGCTTTAGATGAAAGCATGAGTAAAACAAAGCTATATAACTTAATTAAAGCCAACAAACAGCTTCAGAAGTCATACATATTTGACCAGATAGTAATACAACATCGCCATAATGTACTTAGACTGCCATCGTATCAACCAGAACTAAACCCAAACGAATTAATCTGGGCTGATATAAAAATGGGTGGCATGCAGAAATATCACTTTTAAATTAAAATATGTGGAGCAGTTATAACGCCAGCAATTTGCCGAATTTGGAAGGCAGGAATGGGAAAATGTATGTCGACATGTTGAATAAATTAAGAATCATTATTTCGAAGAAACGGAATTGCAGAAAATCAAATAGAAAGAATTCTCATCCAGGATAATGGTGCAGAAAGTAGTGACAGCAGTGATGACGGCAATAATGTGAGTGATTCCGCAGAAGAGGAAGGGTTGTTAGGTGTGGAAGAATTGGAGGCAATGATTGACAGTGTTTTTTATACTAAGCGTAGATTTTAATATACGGTATATAACTAAGTTTATCAGCGCAATGCAGTGCATAACGGAGTACGGATATTTGACAATGACTGTCCCACGCACTCCTGCAACATGCAGAGCAGACGACCGGTCACCTCCTGATCTGATCTGATCTGATAGGTAACTCGCTTCCTAGCTGTCATTAAGATTTTCACGTGTCTAGAACTGTTGCGCCAGTAATACTTCAAACTATAAGTTCTCCCATTTATTGTGAAAGCTAATATCACATCTTATCTGATGATGACGTCCTACTGTACTTCTTTTTCATGTTCTCACACAAATACCGAAATCTTCCCAGAATGTAGTCCTCCGTGGTCTAGGGGCGCCATGCTAGTCTGTAATGCCCGAGGTTGCGGGTTCAAACCAGCAGATGGCGATTAATGTTTTTCGGGCGTGTCGTAGATTTACAGCACGTATAAGAACCTCAAGCCTAATAAAGAGGCCTCTAAGCAAAATTTTCATTCCTTTTCGCCTCCCCGTAAAGGGGGGGGGTCCGACCCCCTCAGCTGCCGTGGTGCGGCGCTGCGGACCCTGAGCACTCGTGGTACTTCTGACGTCACTAGAAGTACACTGGGCCGAACATTCGAGCCTCTCCCGAAAGAGAGCTGTTCGGATTGGGTTGGATTCGGCGGGGCAGTGATTCCCGACACCCATGGGAGATTGGGTACGCTTGGCGGTTTATCCGCCCAGGCGGGGTTGTGAGACGCCTCGAGACTCTCCGGCACCAACCATGAGGGATAGCTGGTAGACGGTTGCTAGAAACTGTCGGCCCCACCGAGGTTGTTCGGTAGTATCCCCAGTAGGGTTGGCCCTGCTGGCCTGACGCGCGTAAGTGGCGTTTCCACTTCCTCCCTGTTTGGATGGGTGGGCAGGACGAATCCTAGCCTAAACTCGACTAGATAGGGGGGCGGTATATATAACAGGCATCGTTCCTAATGGAAAGGGCCCACGAGCAACCCTGGATCATGCGAGGGTGTGGTCTCTGCGTAGGCGAACCCGTTCCCGTATTTATAGTGCTTCACGCCCAATAAGTAGCAGGTAGTGGTAGTAGTTTATTG
This sequence comes from Deroplatys truncata, assembly GCA_030765065.1. NCBI lineage: Eukaryota > Metazoa > Arthropoda > Insecta > Mantodea > Mantidae > Deroplatys > Deroplatys truncata. Next base: position 167,779,257 of record CM060980.1, read on the forward strand.
TATACATTCCAGTTACAAATTACAAATGATGTTAATTTATTTAACATACTTCTACTTGAATATGTGCATACCCGGTACCTTGTTTTGTGTTGCACAGGCAATATAGCTCTCTGGCCTTCAGCACTGCTGTGCAGCATTTAGGTACTTCTCTTTACTAAAGTCTCATCACAGTTCATGTTATCTTATCTCCCCTCCCTCTTCTTGTAAGGGGACATATACGCAATATGATACAGTATTCAAATAATAGAAATAACTAATAATGTAGAATAATATTGAGGCTGTAAAATAACTTGTACCACAGAATGTAATTAATGTGAAAGCAAGCATGTAAGGAACAGTGTAATTAGTAACTACCAAGCGAGTGAGCAACAGGGGTAACGTCCACATGCACATACACGCAAATGCACACAGGGTTTAGGCAAAGTCACAGAAAATAAAGAGAGAGGGGTCCCAGATTAGAGTGAGACAGATAGTGGTCCAATTCCTGAAAGACAAGGGTGTCGTAAAGTGAGGCGGAGACAGTGGGTTTTAACAGAGAAGTCAAAGGGAAGCAGGACTGCTAAAATTGGAACATTTTATTTTCATAGCACGCTAACTACATAACCAATGAGAATACTTGTTACATGTAAAGGCGCGAATTCTAACGTCATAGTAGGAAGATATAAAATGGGGAGCAGGCCCCAAGTTGCACACTCCCTGTTTTTACTCTTAGATGTAACACATGTGACTCAGGCGGAAATTGTGTGCTTGTATGTGGATGGGAAAATGTCGTGTGACGCAGTTAGAAGTAAAGAATTCATTGTTTCGGGAAGATTAAATGAACGGCTTTTGTATGATTTTGAGTTAAGCAAGGGAAAGTTGCTAGCCGCGTCAATGGGCAATACATCTTTAATAAATTAAGGCTGTTTAAGGGAAAGTCAGTTTATTATTTGCCTTCCCATGCATAAAATCTTGAGAAAAATCAAGTTAGCTAGCTAGGATAGGAATTTCTCCTCAGCAGAGAACTTGAAGGAGCTTCAGAGATCCAAGGCATATACATGATATAGCTCTTGGTACACACGTGCAATCACAACACCCGCTACATTCTCTTTGACTTTTTCTCGTCCATTTCTATTTCGTTTTTATTTAAAAAAAATCCCCTCCTTACGTATTTCTTTCTTCCACCTTGCTTGTTAACATTTTCAACGGAAATAAATAACTCCCCCCCATATTATTCCCTTTCTTGTCCGAGAGGTTTTCACTCCATTTTTCTTTAAATCTTCACAATCAGTTAGATAATGGTCTACGCTTTCCTTGCCATCACAAAATTCACAGAAGAGGACGCTAAGAACCATAGTAGTTATAGAGCGTCTATAGAAAAAATACAATTTAATTTTCTCCTCAGGATACGGAACTTTGCACCACTTGTGTAATACTTTCTACATCTCTGCTAATTGTTTATTTGCTATGCCTATTTTAGAATCACATTTTATTTCTTAGGCATTTTCACTTTAATTTCACAGGGACTAACACTCCGTTTGTTTTTATTTCTTACGTTTTTTACTTCTAAAATGCACACACGTAACTGAAGAGAATGGCTGAAACATGCTTACTTTTCATATCAGAAATGATCTAACAACGGCAATGTGTTACTGTTCATGCGGCTTGCCTATACCTCTCGGTAGCCTCTTAGGCATTGTTAACTTCACGCGGAATGAAACGATTGCTTTGGTTTTGGCTAAAGTGGCACACTCACTGGTGAAATGTGAAACATCGACGACTTCAAAAAATAAACTATGCGTCGTATAGAAGAAGAAGAAGAAGAAGAAGAAGTTGCGCTCTCTCTCAGCAGTCAACATGCACACACCAAATACCTATAAATTAAATGCCTTTTTAACCTCCCTACTACGTATAGTAAGTAGGAAAAGTATTTAAAATATTCGAAATCCAGATTTCATCGAAAATACATGCTTTAATGCCCCCTGAATAAAAACAGAATTTTTAGAAAAAGATCCGTGTGTGTGTTTGTGAACAACATAATTCAAAAAGAAAAGTCAGATACACTACGTGATCAAAAGTATCCGGACACCTGGCTGAAAATGACCTACAATTTCGTGGTGCTCTCCATCAGTAATGCTGGAAGTCAATATGGTATTGGCCCACACTTAGCCTTGATGACAGCGTTCACTCTCGCAGGCATACTTTCAATCAGGTGCTGGAAGATTTCTTGGGGAATGGCAGCCCATTCTTCACGGAATGCGGGACTGAGGAGAGGTATTGATGCAGGTCGATGAGACCTGGCACGAAGTCGGCGTTCCAAAACATCCCAAAGGTGTTCTATAGGGTTAAGTCAGGACCTGTGCAGGCCAGTCCATTACAGGGATGTTATTGTCGTGTAATCACTCCGCCACAGCCCGTGCAGTATGAAGAGGTGCTCGATCGTGTTGAAAGATGCAATCGCCATTCCCGAATTGCTCTTCAACAGTCGGAAGCAAGAAGATGCTTAAATACCAATGTAGGTCTGCGCTGTGATCGTGCCACGCAAAACAACAAGGGGTACAATTCTCCTCCAGGAAAAACACGACCATCCACGAGTATCTTCCAAAGTTGCTACACAAAGATTTTAAAGAAACCCCCACACCAGACTACCCTTTACATGGAACATTGTTCGAAAATTTTGATTTCCTCTAACTATTTTGATTAAAACTTTTATGTTTAAGATATTTTCATGGAAAATGAAATATAAATATCTGGAATTTCCTTGGAATATCGCCAAAAGTCCTCTTAATTCTGATGACTTTTGCATAATCGCTAAACCGTAAGAAATAGACAAAATTTTGCAACACAAAAAATGTAGATCTCGTTAATACGCACAATTTATATCATATGTTTTTTGTAGATTGAACCATTTCCTAGATATTCCTTGTTATTTGTTTGAGTTTTCCAATACTTATTCGTTATTTTATTTTTTATGTCCTAGACATTCAAGTAACAACATGCACAAACATGCAAGCGTTTGTAAAAATAGTTTGTAAAAGATTAGAGAAAGTCATGTGAGTGCAACACATTAGATTTTTTGTTACGCTTCTGAATCTTTGTACATTCTGTTCATCTCATTTCTCGATCTCGATCAGCAATACCGACAAAAGGTAATTAGACATGTCAAACTTGAATAAAAAAGATAACGATACAAAGATTCTGTTTATTAACTCAAAAATACAGAAGAACACAAACAAAATATGTCAAAAGAAGACGAAATGCACACTTAACAGTGCAAGAGAGGTTTCTCATTAATGCTGTCATTCAATTGGCAGCAGTAAATCCAGTGTATGTATCCCGAGAAACTCGATATCATGCATACATGCATTTGATTACTGTTTGTGAATAGCAGGTTTAATTACTTCTTGTGCTCATTTTCGTTCATTCCACAGATTCTGCTGATTACCTTACTTCAGCAGAGGACAACTGAGGCGCTTAGAATAATAACGGTAGATCCCAACCAAAGTTCATTTTGAGATAAGTGTCATTTTCTTTTCTTTTTCCAAAGCGTGGAAAGTAGTTAATATTATGACGATATTTTCTGCTTATTTGAATTAAGGTATTTCAAGTCTATGTGCAAATTCTTGAACCATTGTGATTAATAGTTTTCCTGAGTTTATGTTGTTTATTTTAACAAAAATATACAAAACAGTCTGGTGTAACATTGAATTTTCTTCATTTAACATCTTGAAGTAGCTAATCCAGCTCTATTTCCAAATCTTTACATTTTTCATCATCATTAACACCAGCACGACGAAGATTCTTGTAAAAATCATGATAGATGGGTGGTATATATTTCAATAATTTCAATATTTAGCTTTCTTTGTTCACTGTACTTCTGTTGTAACGTAAACAATGAATTTTACCTCTTTTCCTAAAATCAACATTTTGATACACTTCAGAGTTAGAATAGCATAAACCAAATTTAACAGTCTCAGGATTATCTGATGTACAATAAGGGATGTAAACGCAAAGCAGCACCATCAACATCTATGGACTTTTTTTTACATACAATTTGCCACTATTTCTGCACAACTTTCTTCTATTTATTACCCACTCAGTTGGCTTTCTCACTCGTTTCTTTCCTTTTTGGGGGAGATTCAGGAAGAACATCTGCAGACGGCGCCATATTCACTATCGTTCGCTACAACGCCATGAACGTGTAGCGGTCATAAAGTAAAGCACTCAGTTGGGATATGTCATTTTTACGCTCATTTTCACTACAAACAAATATTAAAGATGGAAAATGAGAGCTCTGACATATCGCAATTCGTTTGATACTTCATTACATGAAAGGTAGATGGCAACTGTGCATGGTCATGCTTCTATCTCAACATTTGATGTCGGTAGGGATATGCCGTTATTATTCTAAGCGCCTCAATTCTTTCTTGGTTACACGCAGAGAAGTGAAATATATTAACTACGATAAGTACACAAAAATACACAAGGAATGAATTAGGGGCATGCTCATCGCAAACATGGCAGCTTCTACACTACTGTTTATAAAATTGCAATGCCATGAAACCCCGAATGAATTCAAAGTTGGTGGATGTGTACAACAGTGTGCGAACAATAAGTCATTAGGATTGTAGAGAGATGGGGTATACGCCGGCCCAACAGAATCCTGTCATCTTTGTCCGACAAGGTCGGTATTACGTTAATGTAGTCGGTGAAGAGCTTGAAACAAGGTGGAAACATGAAAGAAAGTGCAGTAGGCCATGTCAATATCAAAGGGTGCAATATAAGCACGCGAGTGAGTTCGAACGGGGCAGATGATGGGTCACTGGGAAGCGGGTTTATCATACCGTGACATTTCAGATCGTAAGGGCATCCTGCTACGCCAGTGAGGCGTGTATGGAAGCAATAGATAGAAGAGAGTTATACACAGCATTGAACGAATACTGGACAATGTGACCACAGCGCGGAATGACCGTCATCTTCTCCGCATGACCATAACGGGCCGTATAGCTTCATCTAGTGTGGACTCGACGCTTGAACACTGAAGAAGATGTGAGCCTGTCTGCATCGACGGATTGTCGTCTGCTGTGGATTGGACTGGTTGCACCCATTTTATTACGTCGGCTACCATTGTCCAGAAATCAAAAGCGCCTTCAACTGCAATGGGTACGTGAACGCCGCCACTGTTGTACTGAGTGGCAAAAGGTAGTCCTTTCAGACGAGTCGCACTTCAACCTGCCCTAGAGGGATGGCTGCATACGTCTCTGATGGTACCATGGCGAGCGCAAACTGGAGGCCTGCATTGTTGAGAGGCATAGCAGACAAACTCCAGGTGTGATGGGTTATGGTGCCTTGGTTACAACAATCGATCTCGCCTCCTATAAATTGAGTGCAATCTCAACAGCAACAAGTGCATGAGGCAGCTTTAGAGCCTGACGTACTCCCCCTGCTTCAGGGAGCACCACATACAATTTTTCAGCAGGAACATTGCCTAGCCATATATTGCGAGGAATGTACAGGCGTTCTTCAAAATACGAGGGTACCATTGCTTCCCTGTCAGAACGTACACCTGATACGTCGCCCATCAACCATGTTTGGGATATCATTGGTCGACAAGTTGTTCATCTTGATCCTCCATTTTTGATCATTTTTCGAAAATTGTTTTTATTCCTCAAAAATGGCTCTAATGATTTTGATTAAAATGTCACATGTTTAAGATATTTTTATGACAAATAAAATGTATATCTTGAATTTTCTGGGAATGTATCCAACAGTATTCTTTATTGTGAACGACTTTTGAATAACGGATAAACCATAAGAGATAGACAAAATTTTACTACACAAAAATGTAGGTCGCATTAAAACACACAATTTATGTCATATACATTTTTTGTTGTTGAGTGAACCATTTTCGAGATATGCTTCTTATTCCCTTAAATGTTCTAATACTTATACTTTTTCTCAAATGGGAATTCTTATTCATTTTCTTGACTTGGATATGCAAGGAGTATTTATCTGTGGAAAAGAGAATGGTGCTGCACATAGCAACCAGCTATTAAGACGTATGTCTATGCTTAAAGGCTACTGTATTTCTATATTGCCCTTGCAAATACAAAACAAGGGGAACATAGTAGGCCTTAAGCGATAGTCAAATATTTTTAGAACTGGTCCCTATGTGTAAAATGTATTTGTCTTTCCATGTCAAGAACATAAAAAAAGAACAAGGAATTCTTAATTGAGAAAAAGTGTAACTATTGGAAAATTCAAAGAAATAACAAGGAATATCTCGAAAATGGTTCACTTTACAAAAAAAATGTTTAATATATATTGTGTGTTTTAAAGAGATCTACATTTTTATATAGTAAAATGTTGTCTATCTCTTGCGGTTTACCAGTTATGCAAAAGTAGTTCAGAATGAAGAAGACTTTTGGAGACATCCCCAGAAAATTCAAGATATACATTTTATTTGCCATACAAATGTCTTAAACATATGAAACTTTAATCAAAATCGTTACAGCCGTTTTTGAGAAATAAAAAAACTTTTCGAAAAACTATCCATGTAAGGGGTGATTTGGAGTGGAGGAATTTTCTTGAGAACTTTTATGTCGCATCCCTGGAACATATTGAACCTAAATACCAAGTTTAGTGTTTATCCGACTTTTAGTTTTTGAGTTATGCTGTTCACAGACAAACACACACACAGGCACACAAGACATACCCAAGGACATGTTTCCAATTTTTTTTTATTTTTTTTTATGTCCTGGACATGCAAAGAGACTGCAATGCTCCACATGGCAACCAGTTTTTAAAAGATTTGACTGTCATTTAAAGCCTACCATATTCCCCTTACACGTATAAGAAAATTGGCAATAAGATAGTCTGCAAATTTTTATCTCGATTAACATGAAGTAGATGGAGAATAATCTTTTGTAAAAATAGTTTGTACAAGAGTAGAGAAAGTCATGTGAGTGTAACACATCAGATTTTTACCCCATACACTACGGTTTCTGAACACAAGGTAGCCTTAGCTGTTTATTTTACTCACTTATTAACACTGATTTTACTTAACTAATCTAACACCTTTATTATTGCTTTGCATTTCTTCTTAGTTTAAACCTTCCGTCTCCTCCTAGCTTCTCTCCTCATTATTATAAGTATTTATCTAAAATTTTAAATAAACAAGCTAATAAAATTTCGTAGTGTATAAACGTACACACTTCCTTAAAACGGATGCCAACCTTCTGCCTCGCGCCTGGCGCCTGTTAGCTGATTAGATTGATAACCCTTGTTTGTCATACACACAACGAGTGCAGAAGTTACAGGATTCCGGCTTCTTTTAAAAATTGTCCCCAGCCCTCCTCAACATTTTCTCTCGCTTAGTCCCCGTTGTAAACTCAATAGCAAAAAGCTTGTCAAGTCTGAGTTTTCTACTGCATAAGTACAGAATTTTCCGAAAATATTCAATTTAAAAACTTATAACGCCCATCATTAAAGATAGAGAATTCAAACGGGACAGGTATTAGCACTCAAGTATACTCTAGCTAAACAAAAAAGAAATATTTTTACGTTCTACCCTTTTGTAGGTATATTAGTTACTGTCTGATAAGCGTAGAAAGACAAAATATCGGTCTTTACTGAAAAACTCATTTTCTTTAGACGTTCGTGCCCACAGAAATCTATAAAGGTTCTAAAAATGTTATCATCTTACAAAGAAACAAATTCTGCATAGGATAATGTGTTCAAACCTGAAATTTACAACAATTGACTATTTACACCATGATATTAGAAGTTTGGCGAAGCCGCGAGAGTAAAACCGTACGAAGCTAATGGTAATATGCATGCGTTATATTGAAGTTGAATTATTTTTACGTTATTAGGACCACGCTTTGGGCACCAAACTTGAGGTTGTTTAGGCCACGCACGTATGGTACAATCTTTCCGGTGCCTTCGCCCCCATTCACTTTCCGGTGGCCTTTGTCCCCACGTTTAAAAATCAACTTTGTATTTTTAATATTTATTTAAACATTATATATGTATGTTTGCCTCGGCTGCGTCAGTAGTAATTTGCAGAAACACGTATCTCTTAGCAGGGGTTGGTGCGAATAAAGAATGTGGGCTTACATACTATTATAATTTTTTACTTCACTACTTTTATTATTCCTTCTCACCATTAAATAATACTTCACTAATGTATCCTACTGTACGGCTGGCTGTGAGATTATTGTTACTTGAAGATTTTAACACGTAAAGTTTTATTATTCACGCCGCAATGAATTTTTTATGTCTCACACTGAATACGTATCGAACTGTTCGGGAACGCCGCCTAGCAGCGTCTGCCGCTTGAATTTGCATATTTTACTCTATTTCAAGTCTCTGATTGGCTAATCTTACTCCAATAGAATACTTTTCTTTAACTTAAGCTTCTTCTAGTTGTTGATTGGCTATTTATATACTGTTTTAAATATTACATTATTGTTCCAAGAATTATTAGTAGCATTATTAAACTTCTAATTTATTGTTGCCTCAAGGCTACATACTACATTGTTAGAAACTTTCGGCTTCTATTCTCGCACCTTCTAAATTGTTAAATTACGTAATACATTCTCATAACATTATTATACATGTACATAATATAAACACTAATACAATGACCCTTACATATTGTTTTAAGGCGGGCTGTTATATAATTAGACTGAGATCATTTAAGTGTTAAAATTACTGCCTCAATATAGAGACAGAGATGTTCCATTTATCTCCATACTGTAATTAAAGGTTGAGGCAAGCTATATTTCTTGTCATGCGAGTCAGAGCTTTTACTAGGAACGATTCCCAAACTGACCGGTTCTTCACAACTGTACAGCCGCCAGCATTCATCGCAGACTATGCGTATTCTTACGAAAGATTCTCCTTACTACTTAATTTTAATCGAGATAAATCCTTGCGGAAATAGCTGCATTACACATTTCGTTATAGATAAAACGGGAATAGCAATAGTCAAATGTTTAAGAACTGGACGCTATATGCTGGCGTTATAATTCCATACTCCTTCCATGACATCGCAAGAAACTGCTTAATATTGAAAGGAATTTAAAAGAATAAGTATTGAGTAATTCTAGACATTAATAATGGATATCTCGGAAATGGTTGGTGCTATAAAAAGGTTACTTAAAATAAATTGTGTGTTTTAAATGAAGCTGCATTTTTTTGTACAGAACGTTTTCCTCTGTCGTTTAACGTTTATCATTTATACAATATTATGCAAAACACTTCACTAATGAAGACTTCATAAGCATTCCCAGAAAATTCAAGATATACATTTTATTTGTCATATAAATATCTGTAGTATAGGTATTTTAATCAAAATCTTTAGAGTTATTTTTCAGAAAGTAAAAAATTTGGAAAAATCTTTCACGTAAAGAAGAGCTTGAATGTGGGGGAAAGTTCTTGCAAATATTCGTGTCGTTTCTTTAGGACTTTTGGTTTTGGGGTAATGCTGTTCACAGATACACACTCATACGCAGACCTTTTCCAAAAACGCCTTCGTGGATTCAGAGGGCTCCAAAACAAAATAAAATACTTGATTGGAATACAATATATACCCTAGCTACTATGCGTAATAGAGAAAATAAAAAAAAATCTGATGTGATTCATTCACAATGCATTCTCTACCCTCTATCTTTATTAGTGGGTATACGAAGTATTATTATTAAAGTTTATTTTTCTATCCATTGCATTTTAATCAAAATAAACTTTTGCAAAAAGCAGTTACATTAAACATTTCGTTACACACATAAAGGTAACAGTGATAATAAAATGTCTAAGAACTGCACGCTATATGCTGGCCTTAAAATTCGTTACTGTTTCCATGCAATCGCGAGGAAACTGAAAATCGATGGAACTTAATAAGAATAACAAGTATTAAACAATTTGAACCTTTAATAACGGATATCTCGGAAACGGCTTATGCCATGAAAAACTTATTTTAGCTAAACTATGTGTTTTAAAAAGAATTGCAATGCTTGTATGGCATGTTTCGTCTATCGCTTAAAGTTTCAGTTATAAAAGAATATAGAAAATTCCTTCCAAATGAAGAGGACTTCACAGGCTATTCCCAGAAAATGCAAGATATACATTTTGTCACCTAAATATATTTCATATGCACTATTTTAATCAAAATCGTTAGTCATTTTTAGAAAATCAAAATTTCTTAAAAATGTTGCATATAAACTGGTAGTTAGGGGTGGGTGATTTTCTTGAAAATCATCGTATCGCATTCCTGAAAGATAGTGAGCTTAAATACCAAGTTTGGTAATATAGACTCAACTAAAAAATTCAATGCCACAAGAAACAACTTGAGACAATTGGAAAATTCAATGTTCCACCGGCATGTTAGTCACAATAGGTCATTGGTTAGAGCAACTGATAACGGGAGAACCGTGTTCAAATCCCGGCTGTGGCATTGAGTTTTTCAGTTGACTCTATAATAAAAACTTGCCTAGATCAGAATAAGGTCTCTAAAAGTATCATTAATTATATAGAGCTATTCAAAAGGAAGGAACAGATTTTAAATATTCATTTCTAATGAACTCTAATAGATAACGACACATAGGCATATCATTGTATAGAGAAAAGTTTAAAGTTTTAATCGCCCGCCTATCACCATTCAGTGTTTACAGAGCTCTGGGTTTGTTTACGAGAAAATGGCGACGCCACAGCAAAAGTCATTTTGTGTGCTGCAGTATGTAAAGAGTGAACCCATTGTTTCATTGCAGCGTGCATTTCGTTTTAAGTTCAACAAAGAGCCGCCTCGTCATAAAAACATTTATAATTCATACAATAAAATCGTTGCAGATGGTTGTGTACGCAAAAGCAAAAACACTGGTTGTCCTCGAATAACAAATGCTACTCATTTTGAATACCTAAAATAAAATTTTGAACTTTCCTCTATCCAGTGATGTATCGCTATCTATTTTCATTCTTTAGAAGTAAATATTTAAAGTGTGTTCCTTATTTTTTAATAATCCTGTATATAATAATTAAAAACCAAATTTGGTACGTATCCGAGTTCTGGTTATTGTGCTATGCTGTTCACAGACGGACATGTTTCTCAAAATTGTATATTTGTCTTCAGTTGGTCACAATATATGCGTTTCCGGTGAAATCTCGTCGAATGTTTGGGTGAAATGCAATACCTACTTTGTACGTGGTGGAGAAGGTAATAAGCATTTTTCTCACGTCTAGTTTTCATGCCTTGCTGCTTTTTGGAAAACTGTTATTGCTTGCGGCGATATTACCAGAATTTTTATTAGAGGACTCGGATTTTTTGAGAATTGTGGACCAGTAAACAGAGTTTCAAACAGCTAAGTGCTTTGATGAATAGATACACTTAGAACGTAGTATATATAAAACACGCCCGTTTTCAGAAGGCTGTTTTTTTCTCGTCTGAATCCGCTCTGTTGGAATGAAATAAGGCAGACTAATGTTTTCTTTCTGAAACGCCTTTTAACGGGGCCCACACTGAAATGCAGATTAGGCATCAACAAAGAGCGGGAAAAATACAGCTGCTGAGGAAATAGGGTAATGCGACAGAAAACGGGGAAATGAAACTTGACAATAAGGCTAGCGGGTTAGAATGCAAATGGAAAGTGTTGATGCAAATGTAAGAAAAGGCGAGTGAATGTAAAAGCTGCCTGAAAGCAAAACTGTAATAACCGTCTCTCTGGGAAAGTGAGGTTATGTACAATATACTACTCCGGGGCAAGCTATTCAAATGCTTTAACACCTAAGCAACAGAATAAATGGTGTTCTTTATAGTCAGGTGGTGCAATGCACAGTGTGTCATTCTGCGCCTAACACCACAAGCCTTTTAAATGTTTCCTCTACAGCTCTCAATAGTCTTTTCTTCTTGTAGCTCGTGCGTTGCTCCTGTTTTTCCTCTCCCTCTGGTATTAACATTAGAAACTTACCCCGCATCTTCTCATGCATAATCATTCTTTTTTACGCCTCTGCAGCACTTAATTCCCATATTCCTTCCATCATTCGTTGAAACAAGAAAGATAAGAACTGAACATATCTTGTGTTGCATTCACATAGCTTTCTCCACTCACTCTTCTACAAAATATTCTTAGAAAAGCGTGTTCTTGTGTCTATTTCTTGTAATTTGAGATAAAATTTCATTACAGTTCATTGTATAAGAATACAGTAAGCTAAAGCGATAGTCAGATTTTTAAAAATCGGGTCACAATGTGTTGGCTTTAAAATTCCTACACTTTGCATGACCACGTGAAGTAGGTTTTTATTAGCTCCACGTATGGACGTCAATTTGAAGTAGGTTGTATTGAAGGAGTTGTATTATATTTCATTTGTTGGGGAGCCGAACTTGAAGTAGCTGCAAACACACGTATAGTACCCGCTTTCCGGTAGCATTTGCCCCAAAGTTTAAAAAAATATTAACTTTGTAATTTGACTGTTTCTTTAAATATTATATATTTATGTTTGCTCAACTGCGTCAGTATTATTGTTAGAGACACGTTTATCTTAGCAGGGTTGTGATGCGACAAGAATGTAGGCTTAAACAGATTACAATTTTACTTCACTCCTTTTATTAATGCTTGATACGAATTAAATAACACTTCACTGATATAGAGAGCTGTGAGATTCATTTTATTAATTAGTTACAATTTTTAACACAAACTCCAATAGAATACCTTCATTTAACTGAAGCTTTTTCTGGTTGGTGATTGGCTATTTTATAAACTGTCACTAAAATTACATTATTGCTTCCAAGAATCAGAAGTAGTACTGTTAAACTTTCTTACTCATTGTTGACTCAAGGTTACCTCATTGTTACCTCATTGTTAGCAACTTTTAACTTATTATTCTCACAGCTCCTACATTATTAAATTACGTAATGCATTCACATAACATTATTGAACATGTTTACAATAATATAAGCATATACAATGACTGTTACATTTTACAAATTATTAGATACACATATTGCTTTAAGGCGGGCTGTTATTGAATTTACATATTATATAATTTGACTGAAATCATTTAAGTGTTAAAAATACTGCCTCACACGAGAAAAACCGAATAGAGACTTAACACTTGAAAAATATCTGATATGTAGCCATATCCCCCTCTATTGTTTATTAGTGGTTATACAAACTATTCTTTTTAAAACCTATTTTTCTAACTACTACATTTTAATCAAATAAACCTTTGCAGGAATACCTACATTACCATTTGGTTAGAGATACCGATAGTCAAATGTTTAAAAACTCGACGCTATATACTGGCCTTACAATTCCATAGTTTCCATGCAAATGCGAGAAACATCTGAGTTAACAGAGCTTTAAGGGGACAAGTTAGTCTGAACACATGGAAATTACAACTTAAGTGTGTTGCAACTGCTATTAAAGTTCTCAATAATTTTACCTGAAAGTTTTATGAATTATTTTATAAGACATGATAATTATTTCAAGTGGTTAGTTGCATTGTTAGCATATGTAGTTGAGTCCATAAAAATTATTTAATTCAGTAGAAAAATAATAAAATTTACTCTTAAAGCATGTGAATTCATGTACCGTTTTATCTGATACTACTTGTAATACAGGATCACACTTTTGCATGCTTGTTCTTAGTATAATCAGCTATCTTCGGAATCTAAATTATTTAGGTATTTATATCAGCTCAGCTTAAATTGAAAAAAAAAGTTAATTGCAAAGTAAAAAAGGTAAATATGTGGAAAATGTGCAATGTTGTTGCTCTCTTGTTGTCACTAATATACATTGTACAATTATTTTTAGCTACGTGTTTTAAATATGTAATGAAAATTTCAGCTCTCTATCTCTCATACTTTCTGAGAAAAGGGTAGATACATAAGTATCCAAAAATGTTGTTTTGGGAAAACTGAGTTTAATGTTTGAACATTAAAATTCTGATAAACTTTAGTACATTCCAGGGTGGTAATCATCTGCACCTTCATTCCTGGATTGCTTCAGCATTTCTGATTGCCTTCTGTTGGTCCTGGCCTCGTTTGTTTATTGCTGAACTGCTCGCTGGGCATGATATAGTCATTCATTGTTGAAAGATACAAAAATGTTTTAAAAAGGTGCATTGCATGACAGCTTTAAAGGAATGCAGATTAGCATTTAAATTGTACTTAAATGTCTTAAAATCTTCTTAACCCCCCAAAATATTTTTTTTCTGAAACTGGAAATACGAGAAATTTTAGAGGTTAAAACAAAAAATGTGATTTTTTAACATTTTTTAACATCTACGTGTTTTAAAGAGATCTGCATTTTTGTGCTGTACATTTTCGTCTATCTCGTTTACCAGTTATAAAAGATTATACAAAATTCCTTCCGAATAAAGAGAATTACATAGGCTATTCCCAAAAAATGCAAGTTATGCATCCTATATGTCATATAAGTATCTTTTTTTTAGATTGCATGGCCTAAAAGTAGAACTTCTAACACAGGCACACAGCTAAAAGCCTTGGATTATCCCACTATTGCGATGATCTTCAATGTGACCAACTTTAGTTTCAAATCCAATTACATAACAATTACCCTTAGCATTTATACATGTTTAATAACTCGACTTGGTTTGATCACCTGGTTGATTTATCATAGCGCTCGTATTATCTGTTCACAATACAAATCGTCATACTTCAATTTATCGCAATTGTTGTAGAGTTAACATATACGTTATATTGGTAGCTTTCTATGATCTAAAATGTTACTCATTTATCCAATCTAATAAAGATTAATTAGTGGAAATTAAAAATACAGAAAGAACTGAAATGGAAGTAAAATTACAGAAGAAGCAGAAAGATTAACACTAGAAATACTCACTCAGAAATCCAGAAAACAATATGATATAGATGTAATCACTTCATTGCCTAGTTTAAGGCAAAACGTAGCGAAATTCATTCCACTGAAAATGACTGCTAGCGAATCAACAAAACCTCCGACAACTCGCTTTTTTAACGTCATTTCTGTTGTTTCAAGAGCGCGTTCTAAACGTGTCTAAAAAATACTACTCGTATATGTCACACGTGTTAAAAGTGGTTTTATTTTGCTGATAGGATTGCGAAACCAAGGCCGTATTCCTACTCGTAAATTAAACCCTACATTTACGCGTTGTATCATATTCTACTATTATATATCATAATCGTTGGCCATTTTTAGAAAATGAGAATTTCCAAAGCTATTTCTTACAAAGGATAGTTTAGGGGTGGGTATTTTCTCGCAAAGTTTCGTGTCGCTTAGTATTTATGCGATTTTTCGTTTTTGAGCTACACACCACACTCGGACATTTTTCTAAAAGTGCTTCATTTGGATTCAAACGTGTATTTAGGAGAATAATCTATATCCAATTTTTGAGTGGAAAGCAGCACCTTCTCTACCTACTAGATACGTGTTAGAGAAAGTAAACATTTTATGTATTGCTTTCACGTGAGTTCTGTCCTCCGTTTTCTAAAAATTATTCTTACATAAGCTTAGCTTCTATCTAATGTTAAACAAGATAATCATTTGCACAAATGACTTTTATTATACATTTATTGTATCTACCATGCAATACAAAAGAAGTAACGTCGTCCTCCGTGGTCTAGGTGTACCATGCTAGCGTCTAATTTCCGAGGTCGCGGGTTCAAACCCGAAGGAGGGCGATGGATTTTTTCGGGGGTAAAAATCCTTAGCGTGACTTCCTTCAGAAAGCAAATAAAGCCTGTGGTCTCGTGTCGTATATTTACAGCCCGGAAAAGAACCTCAAGCCTGATAAAAAGGCCTCTGAGCAAAACTTCCAGTCTTTCACGTTCAATAATAGAATGAGCGTCCATAAATAAAAAAAAACAAAATAAATACCCAGTTGTAAGCGAATTCACCTTTAAATATTATGGTTTTAGGGAAAATCACTAAGGAAACAAATGACATACACAAGGTGATCAAAAGTATCTGGACATCTGGCTGAAAATGACGTACAAGTTCGTGGCGCCCTCCATCGGTAATGCTGTTGGTCCACCCTTAGCCTTGATGGCAGCGTTCACTCTCGCAGGCATATTTTCAATCAGGTCCTGGAAGGTTTCTTGGGGAATGGCAGCCCATTCTTCACGGAATGCGGAACTGAGGAGAGGTATCGATGTAGGTCGGTGAGGCCTGCGTTCCAAAACATCCCAAAGGTGTTCTATAGGATTCAAGTCGGGACTCTGTGCAGGCCAGTCCATTACAGGGATGTTATTGTCGTGTAACCACTCCGCCACCGCCAATGCAGTATGAACAGGTGCTCGATCGTGTTGAAACATGCAATCGCCATCCCCGAATTGCTCTTCAACAGTGGGAAGCAAGAAGGTGCTTAAAATATCAATGCAGGTCTGAGCTGTGATCGTGCCACGCAAAACAACAAGGGGTGCAAGCCCCTCCAGGAAAAACACGACCACACCATAACACCACCACCTCCGAATTTCACTTTTGGCAATACACGCGCTGGCAGATGACGTTCACCGGGCATTCGCCATACCCACACCCTGCCATCGGAATCGCCACATTGTGTACCGTGATTTGTCACTCCACACAACGTTTTGTCACTGTTCAATCGTGTAATGTTGACGCTCCTTACACCAAGCGAGGCGTCTTTGGCATTTTCCTGCGCGATGTGAGGCTTATGAGCAGCCGCTCGACCATGGAATCCAAGGTTTCTCACCTCACGCCTAACTGTCATAGTACTTGGAGTGGATCCTGATGCAGTTTGGAATTCCTGTGTGATGGTCTGGATAGATGGCTGCCTATTACTCTTCAAATGTCGGCTGTCTGTGTTAGTCAACAGACGAGGTTGGACTGTACACTTTTGTGTTGTACTTGTCCCTTCACGTTTCCACTTCACTATCACATCAGAAACAGAGGACCTAGGGATGTTTAGGAGTGTGGAAATCTCGCGTACAGACTTCTGACAAAGTGACACCCAATACTCTGACCAAGTTCGAAGTCCGTGAGTTCCACGGAGCGTCCCATTCTGCTGTTTCATGATGTCTAATGACTACTGAGTTCGCGGATAATGAGTACCAGGCAATAGGTGGCAGCACAAAGCACCTAAGATGAAAAACGTATGTTTGTGGGGTGTCCGGATACTTTTTACCACATAGTGTATTATATAAGAAGGCCTTTAAAGGCTTTCCAGCTTGCCATGTTTCCTTACGTCCTCCAAAACGACAAATAATTTGTCGCATTGGCATGTTTACTGCAACCCAGTGTACAAGAAGGTAACAGTGCCCTAAAGTGGTAGTCGGAATTTAAAAATGAGTATCGCTATTTTATGGCTTTTATATCCCATGCTATTTCATATTCACGAGAAAAAAAAACATCTGATGCATTAATTTACTTGGCCAATTCTACCCTCTGTCGTTTATTAGCGGATGTAAAAGTTATTCTTACGAAATTTTATTTTCCTATCTACTTTATTTTAATTGACATAAACCTTTCCGGAAACAGCTGCATTGCACATTTCTTTATAGCTACAAAGATAACAGCGATGGTAAAATGTTTAAGAACTGGACGCTATATGCTAGTCCTTAAAGGTCCATACTCTTCCCATGACATTGCGATATACAATTGAAAATCTACAGGACTATAAATTATGTCTAAGCATTGAACCATTCGAACAATTAATAACATATATTTTCGGAAATGCTGCTGCCACAAAAAAGTTATTTGAAATTATTTCTGTGTTTTAAAAGATATGCATTTCTTTGTAATACTTTCCCTCTGTCGCTTAACATTAACCAGTTACACGGGATGCAAAATTCCTTCCGAATGAAGAAGCTGTTCCCAGAAAATTCAAGATATACATTTTGTTTTTCATTTAAGTATCTTTCATACGTGTTATTTAACTCAAAGTCGTTAGAAAATAAAAGCTTCAAAATGTTTCATATAAAGGGTAGTTTGGGAAAGGGAACTTTCTTCAAAATATTTCTATCACACCTTTGGTAGATACTAAACCTACATTGACATTAATCTGACTTTCGTTTTTGAGTTACGTTGATCACAGACACACACACACGCAGATGCACCGTTTTACTTTCTCTATTACAGACAGTAAATAGGGAAGGTAATGCATTCCACCCAAAAATTCGTTACCGAGCTTTCACACCAAATGCATGTTTTGAGGCACCCTGAATCCAAATAATGCATTTTTGGAAATATGTCCGTGTGTGTGTGTGTGTCTGTGTCTGTGTCTGTAAACAGCATAACTAAAAAAAAGTCGGACAAATAACAAACTTGGTATTTGAATTTAGTGTCCTCCAAGGATGCAACACGAAGATTTTCAAGAAAATCCCTCTACCCCAGACGTGTAACATTTTTAAAAATGTATGATTTTCTAAAAATGGCTCTAACGATTTTGATTAAAATAATATATATTTAATATATATTTTCATGGTAAATAAAATGTATATCTTGAACATTCTGGGAATGTCCCCAAAAGTCCTGTTAATTCTGAAAGTCTTTTGCATAACTGGTAAGCCGTAAGAGAGAAAACATTTACTACACAAAAAAGTATATCTTGTTAAAGCACACAATTTATGTCACATACAGTTGTTCTTGACTGAACCATTTCCGAGATATTCCTTGTTATTTGTTTAAATTTTCGAATACACTTTTTCTCAAATGGGAATTCGTTATTAGTTTTTTATTCCTAGACATGCAAAGAGAATGGAATGCTCTACATAGCAACCACTTCTTAAAAGACGACGATCGCTTAAAGCTTACTCCACTTTCATATGTTATTTAACATGAAATAGATGGAGAATAAGCGTTTATAAAAATAGTTTCTACAAAAGTAGAAAAATTTATGCGAGTGCAATACAGTGGATTTTTTCTATAAATGCTTCTTTTTACTTTCTCTATTAGTCTAGTAAGTAGGGGAAGTATTGTATTCCACCCAAAAATTAGATACCGAGGTTTCACCGGAAATACATGTTTTGAGACACCAGAATCCAAAAAAAAATTTTTGGAAACATGTCCGTGTGTTTGTCTGTGTGACTGGGAATAGCATAACTCAGAAACGAACAGTCGGATAAACACCAAACTTGGTAATAGGTTCAGTATCTTCCAGAGATGCGACACGAAGCTTTCAAAAAAATACCCCATCACAGGTTACCCTCTATATGGAACCTTTTTCGAAAATTTTAATTTTCTCAAAAATGGCTCTAACGATTTTAATTAAAATATCGTATGTTTAAGGTATTTTAATTACAAATGAAATGCATATCTGGAATTTTCTGGGAATGACCCCGAAAGCATTCTTCATTCTGAACGACTTTTGCATAACTGGTAAACCATAAGAGATAGACAACATTTTATTACACAAAAACTGTGGATCGCGTTAAAATACACAATTTATGTCATACTTTTTTTTGTTGAGTGAACCATTTTCGAGATATTGCTTATTATTTCCTGAAATTTTTCAATACTTATTTTCTCAAGCGGGAATTCGTTATTAATTTTTTTTTGTCTTGGATATGCAAAGAGTATTAATCTGTGGCAAAGAGAATGGTGCTGCACCTAGAACCAGCTATTAAGAGATATGTCTATGCTTAAAGGCTACTGTATTTCTATATTGACCTTGCAATTACAAAACAAGGGGAACATAGTACGCCTTAAGCGATTGTCAAATATTTTTAGAACTGGTCGCTATGTGTAAAATGTAATTCTCTTTGCATGTCAAAAGATCGTTTCTTCAAATGTTTATCTCGATTAATATGAAATTGATGGAGAATAAGAGTTTGTAAAAATAGTTTGTGCAAGAGTAGAGGAAGTCATGTGAGTGTAACACATCAGATGTTTTATCCTGGTAATGCAAGGAGAATGGAATACTCCACATAGCAACCAGCTGTTAAAATATATGACTATAGCTTAAATCCTACCAATTCTCTTTCCATCTACAAGAAAATTAAAATAAGATTAACATGTCTATATCTCGATTAACATGAAGCATATTAGGAATAAGCGTTTGTAAAAATAGTTTGTACAAGAGTAGAGAAATTCATGTGAGTGTAACACATCAGATTTTTTATTCATGTATTTGTGCTGAAATCATAGTATCGGATTTTTGGTGGAATGCAATACCTTCTCTATCTCCATGTACACTAGTGTGCAAACCCTAAGGACGAAAGTAATCTTCGCATTCTGTGACACTGCCAAGTTACATATATCGATGAAACTTGAATCATACATAGAGGGAAATGATACGGTATGCAACAGTAGGCAACTAAACGAAATATGCAATGAGACGAACAGAACTGCCACTAATATTCATAGACCATAACCTACACTAAAGTCAATACGACATATGGTGGTTCTCTAGATTTACAGTAACAGATATATGGTGATTAAAAGTATGTATGATCACCACGAACAGCAACGCATGTTCTGCATCGTGGTACCATGCTGGCCACAAGGTTGGTAAGCAGTTCTGGTGGTAGGGCATTACATTCGTCCACCAGCGCTGTTGTTAAATGTTGGATAGTCGTATGGTGCATGTGGATGTGCTGCAATGCGTCTCCCCAAAGCATCTCCACACTTGTTCGATGGGATTTAATTCGGGGGATTGGTCAGGGCAACAGTCCATTCGCCGAATATCCTCTCGTTCCAAAAGATTCTCCACCTGCGCTTTTCGATGCGGTCGTGCATTGTAATCCCTAAAAATGAAGTCAGAACCCGACTGCACCCCTTAAAAGACGCATATGGGGAAGGAGTACATTATCACAATAACATTGACCAGTGAGCGTACCGTGTTCAAAGCTATGGAGGTCGATGCGACCATACAACATTATGCCAACCCAAACCACAACACCCGGACCACCAAAACGATCATGTTCAAGGATGTTCCTGGGTTCATTACGTGTTCCCACCTCTTACCAGATGAGGGTACGTCGAGTATCAATACTTAGACTGAATCTGCGCTCATCCGAGAAGAGCACGCTAGCCCATTCCTCGTTGGTCCAATTTTGATGTTCTTGGGACCATCGCAAACGGTGCCGCCGATGTACGGATGTCAATGGAACACAACGTACTGACCGTCGGGCAAACAGACCACCTCTGTGTAGTCGCCGTGCCACTGTGTATCGTGTGATTGCGTGCCTAGCTGTCCTATTAAGTTTGGTTGCAATTGCACCGCTGTTTGGCATGGATCCCTTCTTGCCTGTTACACAATGTAGCAGTCATATCCTGCTGTAGTTGAGCGAGGTCAAACACCACCTCTCCTTGAGACAGCAGTGCCTGTGGTTTGGAAGGTTCCCCATGCACGTGAAACAATACTGTGAGCAATTCCAAATTCCTGAGCAACACTCGTCACATTTCGCCCTTCTTCCAGTTTCCCGATGATTCTTCCCCGTGTGAAGTCATCCAAATGGTGTCTACGGGCCATGTTGCAATGAAGAACACCACTACAATCCACCGTAACAGCTCGCTTGTCCTGTTTCGTCAACTGCCCCGTGTTGCGGAACCAGATCCATTTGGCACTATAGGCTCGCTACACTCACGCCACGTGACGTTCAGCTTTCTGTGTACATGCGAGAGACCTCTGACAACATACTCCCGCACCTTCATCTACTTTCATCAAGTAGCTCATTTGTTATGTTACTTTACCCATCTCGTCCTCAGGTTTTGCACACCAGTGTATAAGGTAGGGAAAATAAAAATGAATAACGGCTTCCATTTGAGAAAAGAATAAGTATATGGATGTTCAAACCAATAACAAGGAGTCTCTCAGAAGCGGTTAAATCTACAAAAATTGTCACAAATCGCATGCTTTAACGAGCTCTACATTTCCATTTATATAAGAGCTGTTCAAAATGAAGAGGACTTTAGGGCGTTATCCCAATAAAATTCAAGATGTATATTTCATATGTGATGAAAATATCTTAAACATGTGATTTTTTAATCAAAATCGTTTGAGCCATTTTTGAGAACATAAAAATTTTCGTAACATTTTCCAGAGAAAATGTGCTTTGGGAGGGGGGGATTCAAAACCTTCGTGTTGTATGCTTGAAAGACGCTAAACCTAAATACTAAGTATGTTATTTAACCTGTTTACAGGTACACACACGGACCTTTCTCAAAAAAATGATTTTGGGGATCAGGAGATCTCAAAACATATATTTTCGGTGAAATGTCACTGTCAAAATTTGGGTGGAATAGAATACTATTTCGTTTACTATAGGTAGGGTACTATTACTATTGTATAGTAATACAAAATTTCCCCCAATTGTACTAAGAATTATAACACCATTTAAATTAATTTGTTTACAGACTTATTAAGAGATTCACAGCCGTGCTTAAGGTTGAAGCATACTAGGAAAGCTTTGACACTGCTTTTTTCTAGAGAACCGATAGCAATTTAAAACAACAGTTAAGCGGGAAAATAGGAATGGTCGTGTAACAGGAAATGAAGAAGAGAAAGGAGATAAAACGCAGATGCCAAGAAAATGTAAGCCTAAAAAGGACAGCACAAAAGGAAATGGAAAGAAAATCTACAATACGTTTCAAAGGGCAGCACGGGCTTAGAAAGAAACTACAAAAGAAAATGAGGCTTGCCCTTTCCACAGAACTTCAGTGGAAGAAAATCTCAAAGGAAATAATGGCAAAACAGGAGCTAAGGGACTGAAAGGGCTAAATACAAATATTGACGTTGACATTCTTTGTTCTTGGAGCATTTTTGTGTGTTCCAAACGTCTATAGCACTCGTTCATTCATACATTTACTTCTCTCATGCTGCTTTGATTGTAACCTCATGCTCTAATTTCGGGGGAAACCTAAGGATGCATGTGCGATAAAAGCAAAAGTGTGTTTTAAAAAGATTTTTATTTTAATTAAGAAGAGAAGAAAAATGGACGGTGCGCTCGTATAGCATTTGTTTTACATATTTTGTATATGAATATAATCTACAGCGCGGAAAGGGTTACATTACGCTCCTTTCACGATAAAGAGAATAAAAAGTTGCAGTACCTTTCCATATGCTTATATGTTCATGTGGTCACAAATTAAAATTAGAGTATGAACATAAATACACGAATCGCGAAATATAGTACTTACATGGAAATAATATTAATAACTAACAGCTATTGAAAACTTTTTCCAGTAGCAAGGTCATTCACAGGCACAGGGATTCTTAGGAATCTTTAAGCTGTTGGCTTCAAGTTATCTACACTAAAACCACTAGAATGTAAATAACAGCGGCAAGGATCACCGATGGGCAGGTAAACATGATCTGATGAGTGCTGTCTGCAAATGCCAACAAATTTACGAGGGATGGGGTGGTTTGTAATCTGCAATATAAACCACTAACAATTCAGCTTCATTTCTTTTCGGCTGGTCTTAATGCTCATTTCCTATGCTTGATCATCGTTGCTGGCGACCGATTTAATATTAAAATCAATAACTTGCTGCTCCTACTTAGATGCTGCATAACTTAATTCTTAAGTAAATATTTGTAATAAATAAACAGGAAGTAAAGACCGTTGTGAGACCTAAATGAGGATATTCAACTATAAAACATAATTACATTCCACTCCTAATGTTTACATTATAGAGGTATTGGAAACAGCCGTTTTCGAAAAAAGTAGTTGTTCTTTTTTTCCAAATTAGATGAATTATTCCACTATAATGCATGAATATAGTAGTTTATTACTTGTAAGATGGGTAGAGTAACTTATTTTTGACCTAGTTTCGGTAGTATTTAGTGAAATCATGTAGGGTTTTGAATTAATCGATTATTTTCCGATTATCAAGGTAGGTCAGTGTGAGAACCGGCTCCCGGTCGTAAACAAAACACATTGAACTGGGAGGTTGTTTATGGACGCTCTTTAACTACTATGTTTCTTAGTGTGCAATTCTATATTGGACGTGAAAGACCGGAATTTTTCTCATAGACACGACGAAAGGGTGGTGTAATGATAAGTTTTGGCAAAATGACAAGTACAATTTGGTAGCTTTGGCCTACACTACTTCATCGTCCAACAAGCGTTTCGCGGTCGCTTACAGAAAAGCACATCATGTTTATGTCAGCTCTACTAAAAGTTGATTCATTATTAAAGTAGCATCGTACTACGCCTTGAACTCAAACGTGTAGTGATAAAAGAATCCGAGGTGTGTTTACTGGATAATCATAAGTACAACACAAGGTTTACGAGATGCCAAACTTTTCAAATCGTTAGTGATTAGTGTATGATCTTGCAAGATCGTCAGACCTGGATCCGCTAAACTGTTCTTCACATGGAAAGCAAGATCTACAAAATATCGATTTTGACGTCGATTCTTTGAGACAACATATCCATCTGGCTGGTAAGGAAATATGTAACAATGAATGTGTATTTGCTAGAGTACGACGCAATTGGTAACGAAGGTGAGGAGCTTGCAAGTGCACAAATGGTGATCATTTTGAACTACATCTGTGAATCGTGTGAATTATTTGGTTTATTGTTTATTCTTTTGCTGTCCATGTTAAAAGTACCATTCAGTACACTTTGTAACAACCTATATTTTGTGTGTTTACATATCAGAACGATGGTTCGGTTCATTAAATTAGCAGTATCAATTTCAAAACACATTTAGGTTTAATGCAGAACGAGCTGATTATTCGTAGATTCTGAGTTTAGGTTACAAAATATGTCATTGGAAGATACAGGTGCAAATATTAGAAGGTTGCAAACACGAAACGTATATCTACACTCATGAACCACGATCCATACAGCGAAATGAAACGTGTTAACTCACTGTACTTCTGATTTTGAAAGGGAGCAGTTACCGGTCGGCTGCCGGCGTTGCCAGTGTCTGCGTTTTATGTTCTCGAGAAACTTAAAGTATCTCAGCAGAAAATGGTCATAGAAAAAAATGAAGAATACAAAATATGTTCCAAATAAGAGATCTGTAACTTATTTTAACTAATGTAATCACTTCACTTCACCCGGTACACACGTGAAGTAAAAGGGAGGTAGGTCATAGGTAGGTTGGTTGCTAGCCCTAGATGCATACAATTCAACTTTCCACCCCGACAGCATAAACGGTAATTGGGTCAAAAGGCTTTATCGCCGACAAAATACTATTACGTGTATTTGAAATTTAAAGTGAAAATTTTCCTTTATAGTAATGAGTACAATGATTTACGCCTTTCATTGTCACACCCTATATCCACCAAAAGGAAAGGAGATTTTTAAGCCTGCGAAAAGATAGATGAATCAAATGTGAAGGCGGAGCAGGCAATTTCCTAGCTCGTAAAGTGGAGGAGCAGAAGAAGAGGAGAACTATGTGACACATTAAAGAAGGAAGTGAATTAGAAATGCAACGTTGAAAAATTATACACATTGAAGGAAGCATGGTTAAGTTAAAAGCTGTCGAGAAATAAAATGGAAGGAGATAAATCTTAGAATTTATATTCTTAAAAATCTGGTTTTTCATATTCACTTAAGTCTATATGTCTACCATCGTTTATTCTTATATAACTTCCAGAAATTCTTCTTATAAATGTTTGTTTGATCTGTTTCGTGTTGATTGAAATAAAAGCTTCCATGCCCTTTGCATGACATTAGGAGAAACAAACAATACGATTTAATGCTTTTAAAAAATCTTACGTTACAGAGACACGACATTCTCCACCCAGCATAATTTACTTCCTTAAACATTTTGTAAGTTATTTCTGAAATAGGCTTGTGTTCCTACTTCTTATTAATCTTGATAAGTATGTTTCGAAATGGTTTGAACACACACTATATTATAGCTACGTAGAAACATACAGTACAAAAGTACGATAGTCAAATGCTTTAAATCAGCTCCTATATGTATGCAGGACTTCATATCTTAAATTCTCTTTGCATAGTTGGATAGGAACCAAAAGAATCGATATAATATTTCCTAAGCATGTAGCTAGAAATACCAGAAATTCCTACCAACAACAGGAGTTATCTCGTAGACGGGTAAAGGTACAAAAATTGCATATTTTAAAATCGTTCATACTTTTTCAGAATTTTATATCTTCTCCCTCCTCATGGATATGCCAGGCGACCCACACAAGAAGTTCTTAGTTGAAGTTAGTTTATACCGGATAGCGGGTATGCCAAAAGGTTTGCCTAAGCAGTACTGTAAAGGAGACTATACCTACAGAGAGAAGACCGCTAAATGAGACCAATGTTTGAAAACGAACACTTTAACTGCTGTTACTGCTCCCAGAGCTCATTTGGTGGAGAAACGGTCTTTAATATGAAGTTTTGGGGTTCGATTCCCGGCTGGGCTCCGGAAAGTTGTGTTTAAACAAAAACTTGCACGGTGTGTCCAGAGTCTGGTTTGATTGTGAGAGTACCTATGAATGTATGTGTATGTGTGTGGGGGAGGATGTTTTCGGATATTCATTAATAAATTCGCTCATTAACAAGACTTCACCTGAGCACACGTGTTAGGACGTATAGCTTCATGACAGTTAATCTACAATCAGTACAACTATATGGCACCAATTGATGCCGCAAGGTTAACCAGATTAAGAAATTCTGTTTTTACATTTATGTACCTTTAAAGGTGCGTTGGAATTAAATTATTTTCTATTAGTGATTATTATAATAAGCATGTGCAAAAATATGACCACCTTGGTAGACGAATTGATGTATGGGACTCTCAGGCCCACGCTCTATCCAGAATGATCTAGAATATTATTTCCGTTCGTCAACCCCCCCCCAGAAAAAACAACGTGCGCAGAAGATGAATGCCGCGTCTAAAACGTCCAGAACACAGCCTTCCAGCCTCAGCTATATATTGGTGCGTCCCCGCACAGATCGTAACCATATCCCTGTCTTGGTCATTGGTGAACGTTACCTTTTTGTCTGAATGATCTGGCTCGAACTGCATGCAGGCGACCACGCGACGCTTTTTAGTATGAAACACCCGCAAACAGCAGCACTACCTTGGTGGCCTTTCGCTTTATACCTGCACTGCCCCTTTGAACAGCAGTGATGCGGCAATTTCATTTGCATCTGTATATACGGAAAACATAAAACTACAAAGGATGGTGTGTTTGGGCTACCTAGTGTAAACTTAGCTCAGAATGAGGAGATCTTCACAAGCTATTCACATAAAACCACATATTTCCACGTGTCAATATGTCAAAGATGGAATATTTTAATCCATTTCCATAATATACGTTGAGGTCATAAAATAAGGAGTACTCTCCTATGTAAGTCTAATCTGATGAGAGTGATTTTTTTAAAGGTTTATATATACCAACCTTGTAAGATGCTGAGGTTAAATACCAAGTTAAGTGTCTCTACTACTTTTACTTTTAGAGATACACCATTCCCTTTTAGGATTCAGTGCATCTCCAGTGAAACCTCGTTATAGAATATTTGGGTGGAATGCAACATTTCAGCTACCTAACATGGATAAATGGCAGGGAAAGTAAAAACAATCTGATGTGTTACACTCACATGACTTTCTCTACTCTTGGACAAACTATTTTTACAAACGTTTATTCTCCATCTACTTCATGTTAATCGAGATAAACATTTGCAGACTCTATCTTATTGCTGATTTTCTTGTAGATGTAAGGGGAATATATATTTACAAGGGCAATATAGAAATACAGTAGCCTTTAAGCATATACATATCTCTTAATAGCTGGTTGCTAGGTGCAGCACCATTCCCTTTGCCACAGATTAATACTCTTTGCATATCAAAGACAAAAAAATGAATAACGAATTCCCATTTAAGAAAATAAGTATTGAAAAATTTAAGAGAATAACAAGCAATATCTCGAAAATGGTTCACTCAACAAAAAAAATGTATATGACATAAATTGTGTATTTTAACGCGATGTACATTTTTTGTGTAGTAAAAATTTCTCTATCTCTTATGGTTTACCGGTTATGCAAAAGTCGTTCACAATGAAGAACACTTTTGGATACATTCCCAGAAAATTCAAGATATACGTTTTATTTGTCATGAAAATATCTTAAACATATGATATTTTAATCAAAATCGTTAGAGCGTTTTTGAGAAAATTAAAATTTTCGCAAAATCTTCCATGTAAAGGGTATCCTGGGGTGGGGGGATTTTCTTGAAAACCTTCGTGTTGCATCCCTGGAAGATACTAAACCTAAATACCAAGTTTGGTGTTTATCCGACTGTTCGTTTCTGAGTTATGCTGTTCACAGACAGACACACAGACACACACGGACATGTTTCCAAAAATGCTTTTTTTGGATTGAGGGGGGTCTCAAAACATGTATTTCCGGTGAAATCTCGGTACCGAATTTTTGGGTGGAATACAATGCTTCCCCTACTTACTATACGTAGTAGGAAAGTAATATGTGAAGTATAGGAAAATTCAAGCCAATAACATCGATTATCTTGAAGATATTCAATACCGCAAAATACATCAATACAGTTGTGCGTGCAAACAAGATCTACATATTACGTTAGGTACGTTTTTGTCCACCTCTTGTGGTTTATATAATATTATACAAAATACTTTCTGAATGAACAGGACTTCACAGGATACTCACATAAAAATTAAGATTATCATCAGCGTCAGGGATTAGGCATTTCGACCTGTTCCATTCTCTCAAAAGAACTAGTCCATCCATGTTTTCACAGATGTTCCTTTGTCTGTATTTTAGGTCTGTATTCCAGAATATTTTTGGGAATGCGGGATTTTAGCATGCATTATATATGAGCATAATATTTCTCTTGATATTCTTTTATTAGGTTAAATATGTTCAATTATTCCTTATTTTGTTACTGTATTTGTTATGTTCTCCTATACCCAGCGACCACTCTCAAGTGTGTCATTTCTGGTGCTCCCTGTTTTTTCTTTTGACTTTTATTTGCTAAAAGTCATAAGTTTCAAAACAGTATCTTTTCGGGTTTTGTTTATCAGGGTTTATCTAATTGTCTTACATATTTTATTAAAATCTTGTGTTTACGTTGTTGATCTATATCTCTTGTATTGCCAATTTTTCAACCTAAACAATTAACGTATTTAACTTGTTTTATTATCATTAATTACTAGTTTACACCGCACTTGTGTTTATCCCTTGAAAGCTACAATTCTTATTTTTGTTGAAAATATACTTAGATTATACCTAGAAGCTGTGATTTGTAATTCATATATTAGTTTTTGCAAACTGTCTTCTGAAGAAGCAATTACTAGTTGATCATCAGGAATAGAAGAGTTGTCAAATCAGTTTTATAATATTTCTTAGTGGAATATAGCCATTCTTTAATGACTTGACCAATGTATAAAGTAAACAACATGGATGATAATGGACGCCCTCGTCGAAACCCATAAAGGTCTCTAAAAGTATAATTAATTTCAATTAATTGTAAAATAATAAAAAAGAAACAACAGATACACGGTTTTCACATAATACAGAAATCCTTAACATATACAATGAAATACAGCTGAAGCAGGTCGATATGTAGGTTCTACACTCGTAGGCCACTAAGTTAAACTCTTTGGAAAAGACATATAATTTGCGACCATCGAGAAAAGCAATCTTCTCAGCTATTAATTTAAAAACACCCTCACACTAATATCTAAGGTTAGCAATTTTCTCTCTGTATACAGTTATTTTGCATGCCCTGCTAACGAAGTTAATCACACCCTAAGTACAAAGCACTTAAACCAAAAATGTCTTACATGAGGGATATTAAAATATTTTGGTATTGGTATCTCATGTGTATTGTAAAATTAAAAACAGATGCGCTTCTCTTTCGTTTTGCTGTATCTTTATTGCTAAATCATGACCATCTTCGTATAGAGTGTGTATAGAAAAAATGCCGATGTGTTACACTCACATGACTTTCTCTACTCTTGTATACACTATTCTTACAAACAGTTACTCTTCATCTATTTCATGTTAATGGAGATAAACATTTGAAGACTCTATCTAATTGCTAATTTTCTTGTAGGTGCAAGGGGAATATGGTAGGCTCTAAGCGATAGTCAAATCTTTTAAGAGCTGGTTGCTATGTGGAGCATTCCATTATCTTTGCATGTACAAGACATAAAAAAAATCTAACGAATTCCCATTTTAGAAAAAGTAAAGGGTCTTTCAACAAGAGTGTCCTATTTCTAAAATGTGATAGCTGACTTTGTTATTGAGTTACAGCAGTAATTGTTTTAATGTGGTTACAGTTGTGATTGACAAATAGCCATGGAACGTTATGCACTCAGCAACGCGTAGAAATTGTGAAAATTTATTATCAAAATGGATCGATCATCTGTTCCCCAAATCTTTTGTGTATTGCGTGAAGTTTACGGTATGCATAATCGTCCCTGGGCGAAGCGATTCGACGTTTGATCGCTAAATTTGAAAGAACTGGTTCTGTCAGCAATCAAAGAACGCCTGTACGTAATCGACGTAAGAGCTCCAACGAAAACATAGGCACCGTTCGTGAGAGTGTACGCGAGAACGGAAACAAATCAATTGTTCGTCGAGCGCAAGAATTGGGACTTTCGCCGACCACAACTTGGAGAATTCTGCATCTGGACTTGAAGTTTCACGCTCACAAAATGTCAAGAACTAAAGCACCATAGGTTGCGCCGTGTATTCGCTGACTGGGCTATGAAGCAATTGGAAGCTGACCCGGATTTTTGTCGAAAAATCATTTTCAGTGACGAAGCCCACTTTTGGATGGATGGTTGTATCAACAAACAAAATTGCCACTATTGGAGCAATCGCAATCCAATGCACATTCAAGAACGACAACTTCATCTCCAAAAGGTTACTGTGTGGTGTGAATTTTGGCATGGTGGAATCATTGCTCCATATTTTTTCCAAGATGAAGATGGAGGAGCTCTAACTGTCAATGGAGAAAGATACCGGCTTCTTATAAGGGACTATTTTTTGCCTCCATTGGATGGTGTGGATCTCGGAAACATCTGGTTCCAGCAAGATGGTGCCACATGTCATACTGCTCTCGAAGCAATCGATCTTTTGAAGGAGAAGTTGAGAGGTTTCATCATTTCCCCTGGTGGTGATGTTAACTGGCCCCCGAGGTCATGTGATTTAAAGCCGTTGGATTACTTTTGTGGGGTTATGTTAAATCTCGAGTTTATGTCAACAAGCCAGAAACAGTAAATGATCTTATGAATAGCGTCACGCATGTTATTCGTGAAGTTGGACCTAATTTTCGTTCTTCTGTCATTGAAAATTAGGTCAACCTAACGTGCAACCCAACGAAGACGCGGCGGTCACTTAACTGATGTTCTCTTTACACGTAATGACAGTAATTATGTTTGAAAATAAAAAAGTAATAGACCTCTATCATTTATAGAACGTGTTTTAGTTAAGTTCAAAGATACTCTTGTTGAAAGACCCTATATAAGTATTGGAAAATTCGAACAAATATATGTCGGAAATGGTTTACTCCACAAACAAAATATATATTACATAAATTGTGTGTTTTAATGAGCTCTACACTTTTTGTGTAGAAAAATTTGGTCTATCTTTTACGGTTTACCAGTTATGCAAAAGTCATTCAGAAAGAAGAGTGTTTTTGGGGACATTTCCAGAAAATTCAATACACACATTTTATTTGCCATAAAATATATTAAACATGATATTTTAATCAAAATTGATAGTAATTTTTGAGAAAATCAAAATTTTAGAAAAATGTCATATTTAAGGGGACTTTTTTGAAAACCTTCGTGTCGCATCTTTGAAAAATGCTGAATTCAAATATTAAGTTTGGTATTTATCCGATTTTTTGTTTGTGTTATGCTGTTCACAGAAACATTTAAACACACATGGACCTTTTTCTAAAAATGTTTTTTTTTCAGGGGCCTCAAAACACGTATTTCCGGTGAAATCTCGGTATCGAATTTTTGGGTGGAATGCAATTCTTCCCTTACTTACTATACACAGTAGAGAAATTAAACATATGATCGTTACGTAATCTCGGTAGCACTTGGTAACGAAAATGATAAATGGGGTTGTAGTTTCGGAACTGTTTTGAGCCTGGCGTCGTGTAGCGGGGCGTCTTGTGGACTCGTTACTGGGATGTACTTTGGCTTCGATAGATCAGCGGCTGAGAAGTCCTTGACTCCTGTGGAAATAAACTTATTTCCGCGTGTGTCTCAGGTCGTCGTCTTCGAAGAGAATCAAGGAATTGGATTCGCGGAAGAGATTTCACTTCTATTTTTATTTCACTCAAAATAAAGAACACTTTCACAAATGCAACTATGGTTTTTACTACTTTACTTTTACATAATGCATCAATGCACCCTTTTTAAACACGCGTAAAGGTTAAAACTAATTTTGTGCATAATAATATTTGGCACGCAGGGGAATGCAAGTTCACCCTGTAGAGGCCAGCAAAAAAGTGAGTTTTTAACTTAGATTCACTTTAAAGTTTCATGCATTTACGTCTACTACTGTGATAACTGGTTTTCTGCAATCCTATTGGTAGCTGAGACTATCTCCGTGCAAGTTTCATTGGGTGTTGTATGTAGGGCTAATATTGTCGCGGTTTAATTTGTGACATGCTTACAACAAAATATAAGAAATTCTCACATCCAGTGGTGTAATGTTCGAGAAGTGTTTTTAGGGAGGTCGATGCTTCAACGAAATTATACGTTATAGAGGAAATGAGAGTACTAGAATCGAAACCATGTCTCTGGCATTAAAAAGATGCAGGGACCGGCGACTCCACCAAAATGTCACGGTTTAGTTTGTTACTAGGGGAGCGCAGGCAAAGGATTAGCTGGTAAAGCATAAGGTAAGATGTCATGCCATTTTGTTTATTAAATAGGATAGAATATACAAATTTAGAGCCACTTACTGTAACGGAAGTACCTAACTGTGAAAGCTATTGTTGCAAGTGCTAGTTCTGTAGTTGCTAAGGCAGATTAACAATTAAGATTACATCTTAAACTTAAGATTATGTCACAGTACTAGAGGCATAGTTACAGGGAGTCCAACAACGGTCTTGGCGGCATCTTGGCGAGCAGCACAGGCGCCAGGAGAATTCCCCGCAAGTCAGGAGTCCCAGAGGGAAGAGAGGAAAGCGGGCTAGTTATCTAAGCTACATCTTATATAGTCTCGCGGTTGCCTAAGGAACAGCGCGACATCGTGACGCAGGTTAACCATATATGATAAACAACGCCCAATTTAAAATATCATATACCTACATGACAGTGTCAAGTTCAGCACTGTTACTTGTTACTAAGCGAAAAGTGATGTTAGTGTGTCCTATGTAAGTCGTCAACGGAGGAGTTAAACCAGATAGTTCCGTTTAAGAATGTCGCAACTCAAGAAAGTTAGGTAAATTGTAAAATCTCAGAGATCGAAAGAATTCACTGCTAATCTTAATACGTGCTAATAAATATTTAAGTTTCTGTAATTTAATATACTTTAGAAGAGCATATATGACAGCATGCTCGACATTATTTGACATTATTAAAGTTACAATCACCCAAATGTAATTTTGATCACTACGAATCTTTGATACAATATGTATTTTATTATACCAAGTCAATTTCTGAATTCCTTTCTGCTCTTAATTTTCTCGATCTTATCTGGTAAGCTTTCGTCAATTCTTATCTGATTGCCTACCTCTTTAAGAGTTCTTTACAAGTAGTTCCATAAAACTCATATGGTACAAAACAGCAAAATAGCGTTTCAGGTGCGTATAGAAAAAACAATGACAGCGCTTGGTATGTTGGGCGGAACTTTAAAGTGAACAGTTTTTAGAGTAACCCATGTTCGGACGCTGTGGAGCCATGAAGTTTGTGAACGGTTCGGATATGTTGAGGCTGTGCGTTCCACGTGTAAAAAGCCCAACAGTGCATAACATCCGTAAGTAAATTATAAAGCGAGTTAAAACTGTTTACCTTCTACCTGAATGCAGAGAGTACATCGGGGTGCAGAGACAGACGTACATTTGTTAAATAAGTGCGGCTGTGTACTCAGTATTTCAGTGTGGCTTCGTGCGATAAGGTTCTCCTCTGATGTTACAGGGGTAGTATACACCACATTCTTCACAGAAAATAGTCAAAAGGTGTACGATCGCTGACCGTAGTGGCCATGGCACAGGCGTCGTCTACCAATCCATCGGTTGGGATATATGGTGCCCAGGAGCTCCGACACATTTGCATCAAATTGAGCTAAAACTCCGTAGTTACAACCACATTACCTGACAAACCTGTGGTGGCACCACGTCAAGTAGAGTAGGAAGAATACCTCTGACAGAAATGGGGTATGTCGGTCCTGTTAGTCTGTTTGGCGGTAGATACGCTCCAATGATCTATTCATCGATTATCCCAGCCTATACGTTCAAATTGAACCTCCATTGGCTGCTTAACTATTTGCGCACGCGGATTTTTGTCTGCCCAAATACGAATGTTGTTCAAACTTTGACGCCCAACAACGTACAAACAATGTGTTTCCGGACATGAGTTCCCTCTTCTTCTGCGGAGTAACAACAACATCTACTCCATAGCATTCTCAACTATAATCCATGGCCCTCATTGCAACCCCAGACCGCCAGATAAAAAAACCTTGGGCTCTTCAATGGTGAAATAATTATCAAAATGGGATATTGGTTCTTCAGATTATTCTACATATATACACACATACATACACGATACCTATAAAATTTTTCTCTTTATAAGGTTATTATAGATATAAATGAAATAGTTTTATAAATTAGTTATAAGATTTACCAAAGAAGTTCTAATATTCCTTGTAGGAGACGCTCAATATTTAGTTAGCATATCGGGGACCTTGGAGCTTTTACCTGTCGGATAAGTGCAAGGTAAGGCATCGTCAAGAAGTGTGCTGGAGAGCACTCAGCCACCATTACTATTCATGATCCTTGTTGAAGAAAAGGAGATACTTGGCAGCGGCAAAGTTAAAAGTGTGGTTTTGAAATGCATATCGACTGCCTCAAAGTGGCCCAACTTATTATACACCTAGGGGGAAAGAGTTTCGCTCTAAAACCAAAGTGTTACTTATGTACGCGTTCCCCAAGACGACGTAAAGCTTAGCAATAAAACCTTAAGCATGAAATTATTTTTATTGCTGACAGCTGCAGATAGCGCGAGTAAAGGTTATGTTATCCAGTGCTGTTGGGAAATGGCAGAGGATGTGGAATGTATTTGAAGTAACGTGAACTCTCTATAAATACAGGGTCTTTCAACAAGAGTGTCCTAACTTTAACATGTAATAGCTACCGTTATTATTGAGTTACAGCAGTCATTTTCTTCATGTGATTTACAGCTGTTATTGACAAATAGCCATGGAACATTACAGCATTCAGCAGCGCGTAGAAATTTTGAAATTGTATTATCAAAATGGATCATCTGTTTGCCAAACCCCTGCGAGAGAACGATTTGGCATTTGATCGATAAATTTGAAAGAAGTGGTTCTGTCAGCGATCAAAGAACGCCTGTACGTAATCAACGTAAGCGCTCCAACGAAAACATAGGCGCCGTTCGGGAGAGTGTACGCGAGAACGGAAACAAATCAATTGCTCGTCGAGCGCAAGAATTAGGGCTTTCGCCGACCACAACTTGGCGAATTTTAAATCTTAACTTGAAGTTTCAGGTTCACAAAATGGTGTTAACTCAAGAAATAAAGCCCAACTATCATAGGTTGCGCCGTGCATTCGCTGAATGGGCTATGGAGCATATTGGAAGCTGACCCGGATTTCTGTCGAAAAGTCATCTTCAGCGACGAAGCCCACTTTTGGATGGACGGTTGTGTTAACAAACAAAATTGCCGCTATTGGAGCAATATCAATCCAATGCAAATTCAAAAACGACCACTTTATCCCCAAAAGGTTACTGCGTGGTGTGATTTTGGTATGGTGGAATCATTGGTCCATATGAAGATGGAGAAGCTCTGTCAATGGAGAAAGATACCGGGCTTTTATAAGGGACTATTTTGGCCTCAATTGAATAGTATGGATCTCGGAAACTTCTAGTTCTAGCAAGATGGTGCCACATGTCATACTGCTCTCGAAACAATCGATCTTTTGAAGGAGAAATTCAGAGGTTTCATCATTTCCCGTGGTGATGATGTTAATTGGCCCCCGAAGTCATGTGATTTAAAGCCCTTGGATTACTTCTTGTGTGGTTGTTAAATCTCGGGTTTATGTCAACAAGCCAGAAAGAGTAAATTATCTTATGAGTAACACCACGCGTGTTATTCGTGAAGTTGGTCCTAATTTACGTTTTTCTGTAATTGAAAATTAGGTCAACCGTATACGCGCAACCCAGCGAAATCGCGGCGGTCACTTAACTAATGTTCTCTTCTACACGTAATGACATTAATTATGTTCCACAATAAAAAAAACTAATAAACCACTATAATTTATTTAAGTTCAAAGATAGGACACTCTTGTTGAAAGAAGAAACGTTAATCTTACTTTATAACTTAAAAATAACTAAATGACTGCATATTTAACATAATTAAAACTGAGCTTTTTTCCAAAACCATTTCAAACTATGGTAACTCAAGAAACACGTTTTACCTAATGGGTTTCGTTGATACACGCCTTAAAATACAATCTGTTTACTATGTTATCCACAAAGAAGGGTTGTATTCACTATCGTGTATAATAAGTGGAACATTCCCTTAGATCCTAATACGTTTTTCGCTTTTTAAGGTTTTCACCTTCAGGTAACCAACTTTTCAATCCATAAATGTTTGTATGACTGGCCTGAAAAACAATTCAGGAGAAAAAACTAACCAATGAACGATGTTATAATCTATGTGGAATGGAGGGATTTTTGGGATACCAGCTCAATGAAACAGTTTGCTAAGATTGTTACACAAGGAAAGGCTGAACCAATTACAATATAATTCGACCTTCTGAAGAAAGGGTTGAAGAATTGTTTGCATGTGTGGTTAAAATGAACGACAGCTACAACATTTAAATACATAAAGAGCTTTCATCAGTGACATGGACACATAGGTTAAGTTATTGTCGCTACCAAACGACAATAAGAAAACTGTAGTGTAGCATAAGAATATAAAGTTTAAGTTACAATGTTCCTCTTCGGCAGTTCGACATTGTTTTGGGGGAGGTAAAGTACCTGTAAATCCAGTGCCTAAAAGTATGCTCTAGAAACAGGAGGGTACGCTGATATTGGGTGAGACTAGATGTTTTCAGTACTAACATAAACAGCTCCGTTCCATACTGGGAGGAATTTTATGCACGCGTGTGAATGTGTGTGTGTGTGTGTGTGTGTGTGTGCGCGCGCGAGCGCGCGCGCACTAGTCTGTCTGTGTGAGTATGGAGAGCATAACTCATACACGAAAGGTCTAATAAATTCCAAATTGGAATTGAAGTTCACTATCTTCCAAGGTTGCGACTAGTATATTTTAAAGAAAGTTCTCCACCCCAAATACCCATTACAAGGAAAATTTATCGTTAAGTTTGATTTACTAAAAATGGCCATAATAACTTTTATTTAAAATACGTGTTTACCATATTTGACGGACTAAAAGATGCATACCTTGAATTTTCTACAAATAATGTGTGAAGTGCTCTTCATTTTGAATGAATTTTGTATCGTTTTATTTACCTGGTAAATAGTAGCCCGTAAAGTTCTCTGGCTTCATCAGCTATACAACCTTTTGGAGAAGGCCAATAGGCCACCGTATACTTAGTGCTAAGATCGCCACATAGAGGGTCTAGTGTAAATAGTTAAGTCAATAAAGCAGAGATGGCGCCACGGTGATAACTGCAATGGGCTAATGAGCCACAGCCTCTAATATAACAGACGAGAGAACCACGGTTATGCCTCTCAAGTGCAAACTCGAGTCATTCATTCTGTCTCTTGAACCTTCCTCGAGCAAAGGGTTATCCCGGTCCTAGACTGACGATCCCGTTCTGCATCTTCGAGTTCATCAGGGTAATTCCTCACAGCGTGTCTCGATCTGCGGTGCCTGCTACAGACAAGGCTTTCACTACTGCAACCTTTATACCCAGTTGACGATCCCTTATGCATCTAGAGCTCATCAGAGTAAGCCCTGGCAGCGAGTCTCGATGCAGGTTTGGGGAGCCAACTGAGGCATAGGTATACTGTTCTCCTTTGTGAACCTTCACGTGGTAAATCCAGACACGCAAAGAGAGAATTTATGTCTGACAGAGGACTACAACATTTCTGAATAACTTTTGTATAACTAGAAAACCGTAAGAAATGGACAAAATCTTGCTACACAAAAATAAAGCACATAATTTTTGTGAAATAACTTTTTTCAATCCACCTCAGTAGTGTGGAAATAACGTGTCGGCCTTACGTTCAAGAGGCAATGAAGGTGATTACCCGGATAAGGTCTTTTCCCGAAGTTTTGACTTATCCTAAAAGAATGAATGGCAGGTAACTTTAAGCTCTGTGGACTCCAGGCTCATTTGAGCAACATTTCATTTCGGTCATTTATTCAAGTACTGTCAGCTATGACCTATCGGGTTAAAGGACGTTAAACCAAAAAAAAAGTGTTTGTGGCGTTTACCATTTCTGAGATATTCTTTACTCTTTATTATTAGTATGAATTTCTAAATACTTAGTTTTAATCAATTTGTCAGTTGCTATTCGTTTTTTTCTCGTGGTCTAGTGGTCTCGTGGTGCAAAGATTGTTATTCCAAAGTCGTCACACTCGTGAAAAGGTCTGAATGTCGCTTTAGCCTACTTTATTCTAAAATGAAATGTATGTAGGGTACTCATCATAGGAGAAACGTTACGCACTGCCGCTATACTGGCTATAAAGAAACCACAGGTGGTCACATGCCGCAAGAAGACATGTCACATAGACGCGCGGAGGTCACTAACTTTTCCAAAGCTCCCAGACCCGTCCCACTGCTGAAGCTGCCTAGAGAGGGCGATAAACGAACCACCAATCATGCACCCATTCATTTGAGCATGCATCCGTGTCAGGGGTCAGAGTGTACGTTCGCCGGATTCGAATCTGGGACTGCTGAATGCGAGTCGCACACTTTACCAAGGCACCACCTCGCTCGGTATGAAGTGTGTGAATGTTAATTGAAAGTTCATTTGGATTAATAATAATTATATATGATAATACGCTTTCGTAGGAATAGGTTGTAGAAGATTGAGTAGAAAACTTCATGTGAATGTAACAGAACTGATTTTCAAAAAACTTGGATCTCTGCCTCTCGCCAGTGGCTGGTTCTGAACAAAGCCTTTTTCGCACAACAGAAGTGAAACCAAGCATCAAAGTTCTGGCGGCGATGAAATTATACGTCCCTTTAGGATCATTAACCGTCAATCAGAACGATCTCTGGATTCACCCGTCATTAGTTGAAGGAATCGAAGAGCAAGTTTTGTTCCAAACTTGTAAGAGCAGAATAAAAGAACAGAAGAATGAAGGTCGGTTTCATTGTGCGAGTGGGGTGGGCAGGGGAAGGGGAGAGACAGACGTCAAAGGCAGACACTCCCCACAAAGAGGAAGAGAAATTAAAACTTTGGGGACATAATGAGGCAGACTCTGGGTGGTGATGAAGTGGCGAGAAAGAGGAGAGAAAAAAAAGAAGAAGAAGCAGCCTGATTATAACAGCTGACAAGTTAGTTTCGGGGGCTATGGATACCTTCTGAAACTCGGGGCGAAATTACAGAAGCGGTCTGCTGTAGAATATCTTGTTGTTTTTCCTTCTTTCCACGACGTGCAGTGATTTGTGAGCGCCTGGAGCCACTTCCTGCTGGAAAAGTTGAGTAAACGTGTCCTCTGTCAAAGTAGTACATCCAAATAATTTAAGAGCTTGCCAGAAGCAGGGCACATACTTTTATGTTTCTATTTTCTGTGCAAGGCTAGAAATGTTAACGAAAATGCCTGTATATACCTATTGTGGCAGTTTGTATTTTGTTTTCTCTACCGCTTATACGAAGCAGAAATGTAATGTAAGGTTTATTGCTTAGCCATTAAGTGTTACAAGTAAAATACTTTGAGTCAAAATATATGACGATCAAGAAATTTTTGAACAGGGTATTAGTATTTTAATTTTTTATTGTATAAATTAAATATACTTTTAATAGACCTAAGCCTGGTGTAGGCAAATTTTTAATTTAGGGTCAAATGGGGAATTAAATATTCCACCAGCATGTTATCACAGTAGCTCAATGGTTAAAGCAACCACACGGAGAGCGGGAGAACCGTGTTCAAATCTCGGCTGTGGCGTTGAATTTTTCAGTTGACTCTATATTACAAATCTGATGTGTTACACTCACATGACTTTCTCTACTCTTATACAAACTATTTTTACCAACGCTTATTCTACATATGCTTCATGTTAATCGAGATGTTAATCTTATTGCTAATTTTGTTGTAGATGCAAGGGGAATATGGTAGTATTTAAGCAATAGTCAAATATTTTAAGAGGTGGTTGCTATGTGGAGTATTCCATTTTCTTTGCATTACTAGGACGAAAAAAATGCATAACGAATTTGAGAAAAAGTATAAGTATTGGAAATTTTAAGAAAATAACAAGCAATATCTCGAAAATGGTTAACTCATCAACAAAAAATGTGTATGACATAAATTATGTATTTTAACGTGATCTACATTTTTTGTGCAGTAACATTTTGTCTTTCTCTTATGGTTTAGCAGTTATGTAAAAGTCGTTCACAATGAAGAATACCTTTGGGGAAATTCCCAGAAAATTCGATATATTTGTCATGTAAATATCTTAAACATATGATAGTTTAATCAAAATCGTTAGCAATTTTTGAGAAAATAAAAATTTTCGAAAAATGTTCCATTTAAAGGGTAATCTGGGGTGGAGGGATTTTCTTGAAAACTTCGTGTTGCATCTCTGGAAGATACTGAACCTAAATACCAAGTTTGGTGTTTATTCGACTGTTCGTTTCTGAGTTATGGTGTTCACAGACACACACGGACATGTTTCCAAAAATGCTTTTTATGGATTCAGGGGGTCTCAAAACATGTATTTCCGGTGAAATCTCGATATCGAATTTTTGGGTGGAATACAATACTTCCCCTACTTACTATACGTAGTAGAGAAAGTAAAAAGTGTAATAGTAATTTATGATACAAGAGATTGAAATAATATTCTAATATTATGTTAACAATTTAACGCCGAGGCTTGCCACTGAAACAGTATGGCCCAAAACTAGAACTTCTAACACAGTACATACGAGCTAAAATCTAAATACGAGCTAAATCTTCATTGTGACCAACCTTAGTTTCAAGTCCAATCACATAGCAATTACCCTTTGTATTTGTACATGTTCAATAACTAGACTTGTTTCGATCAGGCTTTATTTTTCATTACGTCTTTTTACATGATGAATTTCTTATGGCGCTCGCATTATCTGTTCACAATAAAAATCGTTATACTTAAATTTATCGCAACTCGCTGTATTGAAGTTCTTTGGTCTAAACGTTATTCTTTTATCTAGTAGATTGTAATCCTCCATGGTTAACATTTGAAGTGGTTGAAGAAGTTATTTTGTTATATTGTTATTTGACCCACGCTTTGGGAGCCAATTTGAAGAAGACGGATCATATTTCGACTGTTGGGGAGCCGAACTTGAAGTAGTTGTAACCACATGTGTGATAAAAAGTTTCCGGTAGCCTTCGCCCAAATGACTTTCCGGTGGCCTTTGCCCCCCCCAAATGTTTAAAAAATGTTAACTTTGTAATTTTAACTGTTTTTTTAAATATTATATATTTATGTTTGCCTCGGCTACTTTTTAGAGACATGAATGCCTTAGCAGGGAGTGGAGCGCTTGAAGAATGTAAGCTTACACAGATTATAATTTTACTTCACTCCTTTTATTAATGGTTAATACGATTTAAATAACACTTAACTGATATAGGGAGAGAGCTGTGAGATTGTTCATTACTTGCACTTTTTAACATGTAAACTATCTTTGTCTCCCACTGAATAGGTATTAAATTTCTCGAGGACGCATCTAGCGTCCGGTTAGAAACGCTGTCTGCAAGCAACGCGTCCAGTTATGAGCACTGTCTACAAGCAACTGAACTCTGAATTTGAAAATTTTGTTATATTTCAGTTTCTGATTGGCTAATCCTAGTACAATAGAATACCATCGTTTAACTAAGGTTTTTCTCTTTGTTGATTGGCTATTTTATGAACTGTCACAAAAATTACATTACTGTTGCTCCAAGAATGACTAGTAGCATTATTAAACCTTCAAATTCATTGTTGCCTCAAGGCTACCTCATTGTTAGCAACTTTTAACCTATTATTCTCACAGGTTTACATTATTAAATTACATAATACACTCACATAACATTATTGAACACGTATACAATAATATAAACATATAAAATGACTGTAATATACACTTTTTATATCTTGTTACATACACATATTGCTTTAAGGCGGGCTGTTATTGAATTTATATATTATATAATTAGACTCAAATCATTTAAGTGTTAAAAATACTGCCTCGTGGTTACCATGGTAGCCTCTAGTTCCCTAGGTTGCGGGTTCAACCCGGCGGAGGGAGATGAATTTTTTTCGGGCGTAAAAATCCTTAGCATGGCTTCCTTCGGTAGGGAAGTAAAGCCGGTGGGCCCGTGTCGTAGATTTACGGCACGTAAAAGAACCTCAACCTGATAAACAGGCCTCCAGGTTTTCACTCCAATATAGAATAGGACGCTAAGGAGCGTCTCATTCTATTAAGAGCCTTTTCTCTTCCTATGGAGCGTCCATAAATAAAACTTAATTTTAGTACATAAACATTAAATGGCCGAAATTAAGATTTAAGAAGAACCAGAAATGGAAGAGCCGGCTGAAAATACAGAAGCAGCGGAAAGAATAACGCTAGAAATACTTACCCAATAAATCCAGAAAGCAATATAGTATAGCACTCAATCGCTTCATTGTCTGGTGTAAGGCAGAAAATAATGAAAATACTTTCTTATGTTGATGACTGCTAGCGAATCAACTAAAAATCAAAACATATGACACCTCGCTTTTTAATG
This sequence comes from Deroplatys truncata, assembly GCA_030765065.1. Taxonomy (NCBI): domain Eukaryota; kingdom Metazoa; phylum Arthropoda; class Insecta; order Mantodea; family Mantidae; genus Deroplatys; species Deroplatys truncata. The sequence goes on from CM060980.1 coordinate 167,822,218, forward strand.
TCATTCCTCTTGTTTCAAGAATTGCGTTCTAAACGTGATCTCTGGTAGATTCAGGAATTAATATAATATTATTTATATTTTACAAATATCTAGGACATAGTATATGCCGCACGTGTTAAAGGGGTTTTACTTTGCTCGAAAGTTGCGAAAACGAATGCCTGTAAACATTCCTACTCGCAAAACAAAACCCTACTGTTTCCTCTTGAATAATAATGTAATATTAATCTCGTATAGGATGCAACATTTTATCCGTTACTAAAACGCAAATCAGCAACTATTACTTTCTCTACTATGTATAGTAAGTAGGGTAAGTATTGTATTCTACCCAAAAATTCGATACCGAGATTTCACCGGAAATATATGATTTGAGACCTTCTGAATCCAAAAAGAAGCATTTTTGGAAACATGTCCGTGTGTGTGTGTGTGTGTGTGTGTGTGTGTGTGTGTGTGTGTGTGTGTGTGTGCCTGTGAGCAGCAAACTCAGAAACGAGCAGTCGGATAAACACCAAACTTGGTATTTAGGTTCAGTATCTTCCAGAGATGCAACACAAAGGTTTTCAAGAAACTCCCCGCACCCCAGATTACCCTTTACATGGAACATTTTTCGAAAACTTTAATTTTCTCAAAAATGGCTCTAACGATTTTGATCAAAATTTTGTATGTTTAAAATATTTTCATGAAAAATAAAATGTATATCTTGAATTTTCTGGGAATTCAGAAGAAATAAGAAGAGAAGCAAGACATGGTGTCTCATGTCACCTACATTGTTTTAGTCTTTATATTGAGGGAGTTGTGAGGAAATGGGATCATAACTGTGGTTTAATTTTATTGGAAAAACACTCTCAAATTTTATGTTTTTGTACCCTATCGTTTCCCTCGGATAATGAGGAAAATTAACGAAAAGCAGCTTTCAAATTGTATAAGACAGTTTCAGAATATAATTTGACGTTATCGACGAAGAAAAGTGTTCTTACGTTCATAAAATTTCAACTAAAGAAGAAAAATTGAAATTAATAATACTAATTTAGAGGAGATTGTAAATTTTAACTATTTATGGTACAACACTATATACTTATAAATGGTAAAGTGAACATAAAAGAAAATGCTCCCAACTTCCACAGCTCCTGCGAGGAATAAAGTGAACTTATAATGAAGAGAGTCCTTAGGGAAACAATATTGAAATATCATCAAACAATGGTTAATGCGCTTAGCATCGCACCTCAAAATTGGGTTGTTACCAAATATAAGAGAACAGAGATACGGGGATGAGATTACATGGACCATTTGCTGATCTCAGGTTGAAAGACTAGGAGATAAATAGTGATTCGTGAACAGTACAATGTCATCTTGACATTATTGACATCTTCTAGACAGAAGAACATCTGAAGAGAATGGATGGAAACGTACTTCAGTACAGATGTTACGCTATCAAACAGTTGGCAGAAGAGCTTTTGCTATGAGCTGAAATGGGTGGAGAAAACAGGTTTGTTTTACTGAAAATGTTACGGCCTAAATCGTAAAGTATTTGATAGTAACCTACTTGTATTTTAATAATTGCATAACAATTTTAAATATTTACTATCTGAAGTTATGAAAGCTTCAGTTAAAACTTTGGTACTCAGAGCATCTTAAATAGCTTAACATATTAAAACGAAAGAAAAAAAATTATGATACATTACATTTACATGATTTTCTCTACCGAGTATTATTACTTTTTATATAGCTTCTGGAAAATATTCTTACAACATTTATTTTTTTCTGTTTAATTAATCTAAAATAAATAAATGCTTGCAGAAACAGCTTCATTATACATTTCGTAGTAGGACAAAGGAATACAGGAAATATTAAAACTAAGTGATATATGCTGGCTTTGAAATTTCATGCTCTTTCCATGACATCGAGAAACAATTGAGTATAATACCACTTCAAAAAGTGAAAAAGTATCTAAATATTCAGTCCAATGACAACGAATATCTCGGAAATGTGTGATGTAAGAAAAGTACACACACACGCAGGATCGTTTTGTAAAAATGCTCATTTTGGATAAAGGTGAACTCAAAACATGTGTTTCAGTGAAATCGTCATATGAACATTTTGGGTGATACATTACTTCCTCTATCTAGTATGGGTAGGTAATAGAGGAACCAAAATTTCTGAGAAAAGTTGAATTTAAACGCTAAGCTTTACCTAAATCATTTGTGCTGTATTGAGGTTAAAAATTGCAAGTGTTACAATTAAAAGCAGCAGTATACTAAGAAAGTACAGAGTGTTATCACAGTATAGAAGACAACAGCCAAAAACATCACTTTTTGCCAAATTCGCATGTGGTTTTTCTCAAGTTAAAAAATGTAATATTAAGCAAAACATTATCTCGTATCGCACACATAAGACGGAAATGACGCAGCGTTTTTATGTGTTTGTGATGAACTTAAAATTTAACGTTCTGCTGATATTCAACCGTCTAAGCGTATCTGACTTTTAACCCTGCTACACTACTCGCATTTTTTATACATATACACTTTGTAGCGGGAAATAGTTGTTGGGCGACATTTGTAGCGAGAAACGGAGTTGTGCGCTATTTATAGCGCAAAATTGTCGATTCTTGGGTTGTTGTGGTCTTCTGCAGTTTCTTACTCGGCTGTTGATGCTCGTCGGTTATTCCGTATTCCATTCCTAACTATATCTAATTATTAAATCTCAGGTTATAGTGGGTGAGGCAAGTTAAAAAATGCATTGCAAGTTTCCCTTAATCAATGAAGTTTATTCACAGTTGAAATAATTATGGGCGGCTAGATTTTCCCATTATTATAATCCCACCACTTTAAATTAGTCAGGAGCCTAGCTATCTGCACACGCACTCCCACCCTTGTTCTCCTACGTGCATCTGTAGTACGTCGCGTCAACGTGAATTCTTGAAGATCAGTTAGAGAGAGAGTGAACTCTGAGGCCTTGTCTGCCTTTATATATGGGGGCCTAGTGACGCTCACCTCTGCGTTTAAAAATGTAACGACGTACTCTTTGGTCCTCAGACCGCGTTACCTTAACATGTATGAGAATGTGTGGCTTCAGATCCGTGCGCTTAAGCATCATCTTGGAGCGTTGTGAAGGCAGTTCCATATCTCCGACTCTTTCTTTTCTCTATCTGTCTCTTTCTATTTCTCCGTACCGTTACCGGTTCCTGCTGTTGGCTTGTGAAAGGTACGCTCTACTTAGGATTATGCCTTTCCAGGAATTTTGCTAGCTCGCCCGTTTCTTGCAATCAGCTCTGTACAAATGTTAGATATTGAATATTTCAACATGTTAGTGAATTAAATTATTCTGTACAATTCTCATATGTATGGTTCACCTTTCATATGTAGAATTCCCATATATGCACAATATATCCCCTTTTAACTTATTATACATTTATTATATAGTGTTTGGGTCAACATGACCGATCTACCGTTATTGATACAAAACCTATAGAACCATATTAAATATGTAAAAATGAGTACAATTATTAGTATTTATGTTTATTTACCAATATATATTTTCATTATTTTTTATTTTTTTACTGTTGATGCTTTCAGTTTTTGTACAATATGAAACATTTATTTGCTTTAGGAGTTTACACTATTACAACAATTTTTCTCAGTGTATATGAAACGACAGGATGCTACGTGTGAAAGACCTCATTGGAACTATCACTTTCAGAAGCCGTACTCAAATGATCATCATATTCAGAAACACTCTCTCACTGTTGGATACATTAGCAAATGCGTCTGTATCAGCTTCACTCAATGTTACTTTTGCCATTGTGTCTGCACTTAAACTGAGCAACAACAAGAACAGTTCAAAGACGATAAAACGGAATTTAGCACCACCCAGCACTCATGCCATGATAATAGGTAATATCTGCAATCGTTTTATTACAATACAAACGAACAATAGTAAAATAAATATAACTTAAGAGTGATAAATACCAACACTGTAGATAAAAAAGAAAATTTTTTGTGCTGGGTCATATTGACCCGAACAAAATGTACTTATCTATTACGGTTCGAGACTGAGCTATGTAAATAATGGATGTTTAAAACAAAATTGATTTTGTAACGATAAACAAAGTCGGAGAGATTCATAAGAATATCTTACTTTCTTTAAGAGAATATCATAAATAAATCTGCATTAGGAGTCGTACTGACCGTACAGAACAGCTGGATTAAAGCCCCTTATACATGAACAAACTTTTTTCACAGTTCAAAAGTTTATAAGAAAAATTATCAAATATTTTTCAATATGTGAAAAGATTTGACAAGACTTTGTAATGTCATAAATGTGTATTTACAAGTTGTCTCTTTGCCAAACTGAAACCCTTCAGAACACACCGATAACACTAGTCTGCATGATATCGGGTGACTGAAAACTAATTAATGATTCTGACTCACTTTTTATGCTGATTTTAGAACTGCTGTTAGTTTGTTTCTATCACGTACAGTTTATTTTACAATCTAACTTCAAAAATATATAGATATAAAGATATTACCTCCGCCACTACACATAAAATTGGGCTTGATGAAGCAATTTTTAAGGGCTCTACCACAGAATTGGCACTGCTTCAAGTACCTTTCCATGAAATTTCCCTTCATTACCTAAGACAAATTAAAGGCTGGAATTTTTGTTGGTCCTCAAATGAATGAAAGAGAAATAGAAGCTTGGACTGCCTTACGATCAGTTACTGAAAACTTCTTAGGCAATAACAAAGATCCTAATTACAAGGCCATTGTCCAAACAATGTTGGAAAATTTCAAGAAGATGGGTTGTAACATGAGTGTAAAGGTGCATTTTCTGCATTCACATATCGACCACTTTCCATAAAATGTGGGAGATTATAGTGAAGAGCAGGGTGAACGTTTTCACCAAGATATTAATAAATGGAGAGGAAGTACCAGGGGAGACGGAATGAAACTATGATGGCCGACTACTGTTCAATGTTGAGGAGGGACAGCCATCTTCAAGGATCTGCAAGGAAGTCAAAGAAGAGAAAGTTTGAACAAAATGAAATGAAACACTTTGGCTTCTTGTTTTGTTAAAATGCAGTCACGAAATAAATTAGTGCAGTTCTTGATAGTATTCTTAAAATGTTTCTTGAATAAAATCTTACCTTGTGTGAAATGGTATTTGAATACTTTTCTACGCTCATTACTAAAATTTTCAAAACATTACTTATTTTGTGTAAAAACCTGACGTAATAGAAAAAAAAGGAAGTTATTTCTGGAATCAGCATAAAAACTTGATTCAAGAACACATACTTTTAATAAATCATCTGACAAAAATGTTTAAAATGCAGACTAGTGTAATTTATCACGTGCAAAGCAATTTACTATTTGCGTCACGGAATAAAAATTTGTAATGAAATATTGTTTTCTTTACTAACATTATGTAGCACTTTCACGTATTATATCCAATAAAATCATACTATAATTATGGAATACAATGGACATAACTTTAATTGTATTATTGTATATTTAGTTCGGAAATCTGCCAGGCAATAATTATTTCTTCATAACCGTCTTCGTCATCTTGTGGTAATCCACGGAGCCTTCGACGTAAAGGCATGGTCAGCTTATGTATAACCTAATCAGTTCGCATACGACATACCTTGGCCGGGTAACCATTTTTGTTTACTTTTCACTTTCAGGCATGTTCGAATTTCGTGACGCATTGTAAATACTCGCATTTCATTGGCCAAAGCCATCCAAACATTGTCAAATCTTCCACCGTTTAGAGCATGACTTATTTGCTTACAAGACTCAAAGAATTTAAAGTATTGGAAGCAATTTAACAAGAGAGGTTGTGAAGTTGTGATAATTCTTGAGAAGTCTTGTAAAGTATCGAATTTCACAAAAATTTGATCATGTACAAGGAGCCTTAACAGTAATTTCAGGATTAAATTCAGTAGTCTTTATTTTAGCATTTAAAATATTTTGATATTGTTATATAGTGCATTTATATTCATTCCATTTATAATGTATATGAACAAAATTATTCACGACTTGAGAAAAACACGTAATGGATTCATGCAAGTAAATAAATATTTACAAATATGCACTCCTCTTTGCAGACGACTTAGAGAACCTATTGAGACTGATCTTAAATACTCATAATTTATACCAAGTGGCAGTCATTCTATGATATGGAAATTAATATTCATAAATCAAAACAATGGCATTTTATGAAAACTATCCAGTCTCTAGTAAAATCTGTGTAACAAATAAACTAGTCGAAAGAGTGAATGAATTTTCATATCTTGGCTATAAGGAATCCTTTGTGGATAAAGTAGGTACACCAGATACAATTCGTAAGTACACCAGAACCACGGGGATAACAAACAAAATAATGGAAACCCTCAAACGTACAGACTACATCCCTACAAGACCTTAGAAAGGCTGTCTTATGTTATGTTCTTGTCTTGTTCGACAGATTTCAGTCATTGCTCCGGATGACTTCAGCCTTGGACTTATTGTGTTACTTATGGTAGTGAGGCGAGGACAATGGTGCGAAACAGAACAATACCTAATGAAATAGATTCGTGCGCTCAGCAGTAGGCTATACAAGATGGGACCACAAATGCAGTGGATATATATTAAACGTGCTACAAGTTGTACTTGTAATTCAATATGTCCAACAGTATCAGAATAACTGGAAGAAACATACGCGTGGGTTGGAGCTTTAATAGTGACAACATTGTTATTTGGCAGCCAAACGAGAAGGAAATAATTATTCTCAAGTTTACCAATTGTTTGCCTATGTCTTGCCCACCATCCAATAAATGTACTCTCCCTTTCTACTCAAAGTGCATGCACCGTGGTGAGTAAAAGATGTTATCACGTGTAAAATCAAGGGATGTTCGGTGAGTGACGTTGGGCGATCAAAGAGGCGCATCCACCAATTACTTCACGGTTAAAATAGGGGTTGGGATTAAGGGTCTTGAGGGAGAGGTTCTCACTAAATGTTACAGGTAACTGGCGGGGTAACTCACAGTAGGCAAGGGGTGTGACAGCCATGACATGTGGCAGGAGACCCGTGTTACTTCTAACTTAGGGATTCGTACACGAACCAGACCCCTCGCTGACCCAGGAGTAAACCCAGAATGGGGGAGGTCTTTAAAGCTTCCTGTGAGAAGGGCAAGGTATGACCAAGGGGGTCCTAAACTATCGCATAGTACCCAACACTTCTAGAAAGATGTAATTCATTATAGAATGGCGCGAGGTCGGAAGAGGGGGGGTTACAGATACGAGGTGTAATCAAAAAGTTTCCGGAATGACGTAATAAATACTACACAACAGTTTGTTTTGTCTAATCTGAACTATAACCCTCGAAGTAATCTCCTTGGGAGTTGATACACTTGTCCCAGCGGTTCTGCCACTGCTGGAAGAACCTCTAGAAGTCCTCTTCTTTCAACTTCTTCTGCGATTCGCGATGGATGACATAAATGTCCTCAAAACGGTGTCCTCGGAGCCACATTTTAAGTCGTGGGAAAAGAGAAAAGTCCGCTGGTGCCTAATCTTGAGAATAGGCGGGTTGGGGAACAGTATTCATCTTATTTTTATTCAAAAATTGGCGAAAACAAAGGGCTGTGTGCGCGGGCGCATTGTTATGATGCAGGAACCAGTCACCAGTCTTTTAAAATGCTTTGAACACTTCCAAATGGGAGTCTTAATGAGTCGGAAGGTTCTCTTATTGTAATGCGTCTATCCTTTAAGACCATTTCCCTCATCTGATTGATATTTTCATCAGTTTTGCTGGAACAGGGTCGCCCCGAACGATCTGCATCGTTAACTGATGTCACGCCACTTTTAAATTTCGAACACCATTCAAATGATTGAGTTTCTTCCATACCTTCCTCCCCATAAGCTGTTTTTAACATTTCATAAACTTTTGTTGCAGTTTTACCGAGTTTAGAGCAAAATTTGATGTTCGTTATTTGTTCTGCGGAAAAATCGCAGCACGTGCAAAACACGTGTTCACACCTCGTCATTGCATGGTCACAGGTAGGCACGTTACCTCTCATTTTTATTGGAAAGGGACGCTGCATGTACAGTCTGGGTAGGAATTAAAGAAATCTCAGCATCAACATTGTTGTGAAGTCATTCCGGAAACTTTTTGATCACACCTCGTACATAAATAGAAAATTACGTTACCTGATGTGAAGGGTTGTGGTGTCTGGTGCTTGGCTGTTCACTGTTAGCACATCTTAAAACTATACTTTGTAACACGTGGTCTTTCAGGGATCAGAGCGGTGTGGGCTCCCCTTAAAAGACGTCCAAATTCGACTTTAAGACACAGAACCCGGGTTTACATGCAAAACCTGCCTAGACACAACAATCCGTCATTATTCAGTTGAACGTCCTCGCTGCAACTCAGCTAATTGCCGGACAATGGCTCCAGGTTGAATGCCATCTGATGCAGCGTCTTTCGGGTTTCGCCACTTGGCTACTGTAGGTAGCTTTAAGTCCCAGAATTATACGGCCAAAACCTATACATTGATATAAAATAACTTAACGACAAATGCACCGTGACAATAAAGTTGTATGAGCTACCGATCTAAACTGCTCTGTGTTGTGTCTTCGTCATACCATACAGAACAGTGGTGAGGAGGGTTATAAACGTGAAATTTATGGTTCTTCTTGAATACAACTGTGATAACGTTTTCCTAACACATACCGTACCGCATGGACAAAATGTTATTGCTCTGTCATTTTTGGAGTATGTTCTACGACCAGAATTGCTAAGAAAGCGGCGACAATTTTTACAGAATACTCCCATCATTTTGCAACTCAATGCCCGGACGCATGTGGCACAAATCTCCATCGTCGCTGGGGTTGGGATGTGCTTTTCCGACCACCATATTCACCAGACCTAAGCCCCTGTTATTATTACCTAATCCCGAAGATGAGGGAACCGCTTTTGGAATTCGATTCAGGGCTTTTCCTGAAATTCTGCAGGTATTAGATGACTCCATCAGGAACTTCAACAAAACAGGCGCTACAACAGGGACTCTACGATATCCACACCGTTTCAATAGGTTATTGAAAATTCTGGTAATTACATTGAAGGAATGTAGAAGCTTCATGCATGTATCATTCTTGTAATACTAATAAACAGGATAGTATAGGACTAGGAGACGAGGGGGTCTTAGCAGATCTTTTGTACCTCGGATCCTGACGGGGAGCCCCGGGAGGGAGGTATGAGTTTGAGAGGAGACAGAGGGTAGTCGGACCAGCAGGCACGCCCGGCAGAGGACAGTGTCCCTACCGTTTACAGATTTACACTCCCCTGATAGCAGTTGGAGCAGGTGGATACCCTTCCCGCTGTGAGCTTACACATCCCCTGGGGGGCCCGGGATCCGGAGACCGTCCCCATTCCGAGGGACGAGGGTAAACTAGGATCATCCTTTTCCCCTGCCATGCACACGCCGAGACCTGCAACTCTGAAAAGAAAGCAGTTGTCAAGTGAAGTCAAATGAGATTGGAAACACAGGAAATTTGGGGAATGCAATGATCTTCACAGCATTCGCCTAGCAAATCCGGTTAAATCCCCGAAAAAAACCATGGGTCAGCTAGACTGACCGCGGGAATTGAATCCACGACATCCCGTGTACCAGACAGAGACGTTACTGCCTGAGGCATGTTGCTCTGCATTGTAATAAGTAAAACCTATGTACATTGAATTCACTCTAGTAGGATTTCTAAAAACGTGCTGAATTACCATGCCAGAGGAAAACGGTGGTTGAAAAATCCAGCTTTGATTCCGTAACAGGTCTTAGCCTAAAATTTGGAAAAAGATGATATCGGTATACTATAGTATGGTAGCATCAGTTAAATTTTCGCCAACAGCGGAGTTATACTGCATTCCAAAATTAAAACAACCAGCTCAATACGCCAATGTCTCCTTTATAAATAAAACAATAGCTCGTTTAGAAAATGGAAATAAAGCCAGTCTCCTAGAAAACGTTTGTTTTTCTGTCTCTGAAAGTCGTTTAATACCTGACAATATAGTATAGCTTTCCTTTGAAGACATTTGTTTTCTATTTCTCTTCTTCCATGGCTCCAACAACTGCAGAAATGCACATAAAGTCTTTTAGACTACACCGATGTTAAAAGACTGAAAGTACAAAAAACGAAAAAGTATGCTACTTAAATACGACAACATACTTCAAAGTTAGAAAACCGGCCTACATCAATGATGGGCATAAAAATGGTACTTAAGCAAAGTACAAACATTAAAAGCGCCGCTTTGAAGTTTGAAGATGATTCAGAGCCTGAGCAAAGAAAGCCGGAAAAAGTACGACGGAAATCTCCAGCCGTGCAGGAGCGAAAACTTTTCGAGCACATTTGTTTTGCGGGATAGCATACCGCCAGGCGGTTTCCACAATGATGTGCTAATCTTGTAACAATGAAAAACGCTGGCTACAGATTCACTTGATATTTGTAACTGAATTAAATACCTATGTTACATTTTTAGTAAAACTTGTGCCACATATACCTGAGTGCAGTTTGATTTCTGACTTTTACTTTCCCGACTAAACTATATAGGTAGGTACAGTAGGGGATTCCACCGAGAAATTATATCATTTTTACAATTAGTTGAAACCAAATTAGAGATATCATTTTAATATATTTATTAAAATATGTAAGATCAAAATTAATTGTAATCAATTGTAATCAACCGAAAGTTTCGCCGTAAGTAAACGTTTTGACGCCCCTGAATCTTGTGTGTGTGTGTCTGTGAATAGCATAACTCAAAAACGAAAAGTCGGATATATAGAAACCTTGGTATGTAATTTGAGCTGCTTGGATTTTCCTGTTCCCCATTTCGCCATTTACGACAACATCTCTACTACATTCAGAGATATTGGAAGCGCAGTAGCTGTGACTCATACTACTTAGTAACAGCCCGTGAGGCAGTATTTTTAACATTTAAATGATTTCAGTCTAATTATATAATATAAAATTCAATAACAGTCCGCCTTAAAGCAATATGTGTAAAATAACATATAAAATGTGTGGAACAGTCATTGTATTATGTTTATATTATTATGTACATGTTTAATAATGTTGTGAGAATGTATTAAGTAATTTAAAAATATAGGATCTGTAATAATAGAGGCCAAAAGTTGCTAACAATGAGGTAATTTTGAGGCAATAATGAATTAGAAAGTTTAATAATGCTACTAGTAATTCTTGGAGCACAATAATGTAATTTTGGAGTCAGTTTATAAAACGCCAACCAACAACCAGAAAAAGCTTAAGTTAAATAAAAGTATTCCATTGGAGTAGGATTAGCCAATAAGAAACTGAAATAGAGCAAATTGTACTAATTCAGAAGGCAGTTGCTAGTAGACAGTAGGCAGTTCTTAATACGTATTCAGTGTGAAACGAAAATTCATTATGGCGAGAATATTATGAAGTTTACGTGTTAAAAAAGTGCAAGTAATTAATAAATAATCTCACAGCTCTCTATATCGGTGAAGTGTTTTTTAATCGTGAGAAGCATTAATATAATGAGTACAAATTATAATTTGTGTAAGCCTACATTCTTCAGCCGCATCACCCCCTGCAAAGAGACACATGTTTTTAAAAATTAATACTGACGCAGCCGAGGCAAACCTAAATATAAATAATATTTAAAGAAAACACAAAAATACAAAGTTGATTCTTAAACATTGGGGCGAAGGCCACCGGAAACTTTGTACCATTCGTGGGACAGTTACTTCATCAAGTTTGGCTCCCCAACAGTGGAACTACAATACAACTCATCTTAAAAATAACCACCTTCACCCGCTACAATGAATACGGTTTGTTCGAATATAGTAGGCCAGTCACTCGCGGCAGCCGTGGTAGGCAGTGGAGGAAACACGCGAGAAGAGGACTTTCTCGGCATGTCGAGAGAGGGAGAGGGCAGTCAATCGCCGTAAGAAAGGCCTTGTTTCATACACGTCTGGGCGACATATGCGGGGTAATCGAGAGGCATCAGAAACATTGAGGTTAAAGGTAAAGTTAGTATCACGGAACGGCACCCGGATCCGAGGCAGAGCATCGCACGCAGGCCAGTCGGTCCATTGTGTTTCCAATGTGGAGGGAGGAATAAGAGGAGAGACCCGAAGGGCGACCAAATCCGGGTGCTGACAGGCAGAAGCATGGGGTCCCTAATGTTTTCAGACAGAACGTATCCGACGCCGTAAGGTCCCTGCAAGCCACCAATCTCCAGGGTTTTCCGGAGCAAAGCCCCGCGCCGAGGAGAGACCTAACTGAGCGGTACCGCAGTGACGCTAGGAAAGAAACCGTTACAGAGCGTAAGCCACTGCCCAAAATAAATAAGGAGCCAAAGAAGATGATGAGTACAGGAAATGAGAGGGAGGATAGTCGTGGTAGAAGCTGAACCACCGCAGCATTCGCCTGGCAACTCCGGGAAACCAGAAAAACCTATGGAGCAGAGTGGGCGGTCGACGGGTATCGATCCTGAGACTCCCGAATGCTACAGACGTAACCGCCTGACCCGCTTGGTCACCAGACGTATTACTTTTGGTTTCATCAAAATTGTCAAAATGTTGGCCATCTACTGGTTTTGGTAGGTAAAGTTTATTTATTGCTAAAGATTTGTGAGGAAGGCCGCGTAGCATAGTGGGTGAATGAAATTATTCATATAAAGAAATAGAGCTAGGCATGTGAAGAGAACCATTCGTGAGTTGGTTTGAAGCGAAAGATTAAAAGTAAAAAGAGTAAAAAAAAAGAATCTCTTCATTTCTTAAATGTGTTCGGGAGGAACTAAATTTTATATACAGTTTTAAAGGAATAGAAAGTTAGGAATTGTTAAACTTATTATATGGTTGTAATTCTGAAGAATTATCTCTGATTGAATTTGTAAAGCGTGTTTGTTTTCTCAACTGGCATGTGGTGCAAAATTAAATGGTAAAAGAGGAACTCTGCGTGAGAGAAATCAACACTTTAATATTCCGATACCCTATACTGAACTAAATTCACTCGTATATTCATGTTTCAAATGTTAATTTAATTTTGGGAAATAGGCTGATTTGTGTATTTAGCTGGCGTGTAGTTAATTCCATAGTATCATTTATCTATAACCATACGTCTAAGTACACTTACAAAGGCTACTTAGAAACATAAACAGATTGTAACACTTGGCAACAAACTTCAGTATCTTCGAAGGACGTAATAGAAGATTTTCAATAACATCCCCAAACCAATGTACACTTTACTTTAAAAACGTTCCATATTTTTTATTTTCTCAAGAATGATTAACGATTTTGATTAAAACACCATACTTTTAAGAACTTTATATGCAAAATAAAATCCATTTCTTGAATTTTCTGCATGAATAAGTCATTTACAGGGAATTCTATAAGCGGGAAACTGTAAGAGATAGACTAAAATTTAATGCACAGAAACGGCGCATTAGTTTCAAGACAATATTTATTTAAAATCAATTGTTTATGCCATCATCCACTTCTGAGATATCCGTTGTCATTGGTTTGCATTTTTCAAAATTTGTCAGGCTTTGTAGTGCTGTCGCTATTCAGTCGTTTCTTGCGATGGTGCGGAAGGTCATGTAGTTTCAGGGCTGGAGTATAGCAACTGCCTTTAAACATCTTGACCACATATTCGTATACTTTAACCTCTTGTACCATCAATGGAAGGTTTCAGAACTATTTCTGCACGATTTTGGTATCACAATTAACATGAAGGAGAAGAAAAATAAGCTTGCATGGAAATATTTAGTAGCTCCTATATAATTATATTCGTTAGTGTTTGTTGAAAACCATGTGAATGTAACACATTTTGTTCCTTCTCTATTCAGTTGTTTCTCACGATGTGTTGGAAAGAGTGTGGAGCTTCAATGTCAGAATAAAGTTGTAACGGTTACAAGTGTAATGAAAATTTATGCAAAGTCTTATCTCAATCAAATATAAAAAAGCTCTTGCAAGAATAGTTTGTGGATGATATTAGACATAAACAATATTGGGTAGAGAAAGTCATGTGAACGTAGAGCATCATTTTTATAGTTATTTACGAAGATGATAATGAGGATGATACTGGCGCCACAGCCCATGAAGGGCCTAGATCAACGGACACGACCACGTACGCACGGGAGGTAGGCGAACATCCAACCGATACGGGAAGTGATGTGGCCGGCATCACCTCCCCCAGTGGTCGGGATCGTTGCCTATCGTAGCTCCTCACTTTCCTATCGATGCTTAGTGGGCACTGGTCCTATACCCGGAGTTAAAATCCGCACACCATATGTGGGATCGAACTTGGGCGCATTCCGTGACTGGAAAGCAAAGTTCCACGCTTTAGTTCACAGCGTCACGGCGTAGAACTTTTACAAATTTAGAACATAAAATTCCTGTACAGTATAGAATTATTATATTATAACCTATTTTATAGTAAACCATTCATCCATATAAACTATATAATATATGAATCTGCGAATTAAACAGAAGGATATAAACATTAGTCTGACACTTTACTGCATTCCTTACATATATTTTTTACGTTTACTACACTTTAGCATGTAGTGTAATATAAACCACTACCTATCTTATTACGTAATACTCAGACAAATACCGTAACATCTCTATTGAGTGAACGGTCTCTAGGCTTTTCTTTAGCTATATATTCAGTTCCGTATGTTCAGTGATTTCGCAAACTTCTTTTAACAGCTTAGCAGCCTTTGTATCGAAATACCTACATCAAACAGAAAATATTTTCCTGCCCCATGGAACAGGCCTCTTGAAAACTTTGTGAAATACCTTCGGAACAAGCAGATTACGGGAGCTATTTCCCAGAACTCATTTCGAATTCCTAATCTTCTTAGAAACATGCAAATTCCCTTTTCAGTTTGTAGTAGTCTGTATATAAGCTACTGAAGAAGAAGGGCATATAGACGTAGCATACTGGTTTTTAGTGAATTTTTGTGAATTATTGGTGCAAGAGATTTAGTATGCATCAGCTTTTACTTTTACCAGTACTTTTCCATCATACATAGAGGATGTATTGCATAAAACCCCCAAAAAAGTTATAAAACGTTTGACATCGAGACTTCACCGGAAATGCAAAAAAAATTCTAATAATCTTAGTAATAACTAACCTAAATTACATTGCAAGAGGGGACTTAGACAGTTTTTGGGGTTCACGGAAGAAGTCTGGTTTCCATCACAAAATATATTTAACGATTGATCGTCACCGAGTCCTGCTAGGCAAGTCATAGACAGAGCTCTAGCTGTCAAAAACCTCTTTAAGTTTAAATACTCGAAGAGTATGCTGACTAGTACTTTAGGCAGCACTGACGTAAGCGGTTGTCAGCATGATTTGTATAATCCACAACGTGTCGAACATGGGGTAACCATTCCCCAAAAATCACACCACCAAACACCTGCTTACATAAGCATGACTCGTGAAAATTCTAAAGCTAATTTTATGGATTTACTTACTTAAACAGATTTTATCTTGAATATCTCGAAATTTATAAAATTATATTTACTAAATTCTTGTAAAATAAAGCTGCAGTATAAGACTCACAATAATGAGGTCTACAGTACGTTACATTAGAAAGTTCCGCATATATGTGTGTGAACGTGAGAGAGAGAGAGAGAGAGAGAGAGAGAAAGAGAAAGAGAGGACGGGAGGGGAGAACTGCATTGCTAAAACAGGAAACGAGGGATGAATGCCAACCCAAAGATATATATATATATATATATATATATCTATAGGGTCGACCATTTAAGCTGAGACTATACAATATCTCAAAACTAATCGTTGTAGAAATAATGTCTTGAAATAGAATTGCTTGATATTATGGAGGAAAGTAAATATCATTAGTCGTGTCTTATTTGGAGGACGTTGTGATGGCTATTTGAGGGTCAATTTAATTTGACCCTAATTGTGGGTTCCCATTTTAAAAAAAAAATTAAGTTGATCCTAAAATGACATAACGTCCTCCAAACAAAATACGATTAATGACATTTACTTTCTCCCTTAATATCAGGCAACTTATATTAAAGGCAGATTTCTCTTATATATATAATTTCCGGGTTTTCAAATGTAAAAGGACTTTTCCTGCACCCAGGTTTACACTTTTTAACTTCTTATTACTTTTCTCCATTATTTTCTTTTGGACTATAAATTTACCGCAATTTCCTAATTCCTTGAATCCATGTACTATGCGGTCTTCATTTTCTCCTCCTTCCTGGTCGCGTCTGCTCCATTATTCTTTTGGGTAATCTGTCATCTTGCGTTCTTTAAGCATGCCCATACCGTTCTAATTGTTTCTATTTAATGATTCTATTGAATAAAATCTAAAATGAAATTTTGAACATTTATGGTTTCTTTCATAGTATCATTTCTAATGTTTGCTTTTAGATACCCCAGCGAATCTCCAATAATCTCCTTTGTTGCCAATAATTTAATTTTTAATTGTTGGTTCAGAATCCACACGTCGGAGCCATAGGTTACAACACTTCTATTGTTTTAAAAACTGTAGTTTCAAACCAAAGAATCAACAAAATTTGCATGGAAAGTATTTCTTTATTGTTGATGTTTAATTTTCTAGCCTCTAAGGCCTCCTCATACTCGACTAATTTTGTATAACTCTATATTAGGGTAAATCGTAAGAGATAGGCAAAACGTTGGCCAACATAATATAGAAATATTTCCGAGATATCCATAGCTATTGATTTTAACATACCATAACTTTCGATTTATCGCAAAAGAGTAAGGAATTCTAAATTGTAAATATTTGACTATAGCTTCAGCCTCCTGTATCCACTTTTTGGCCATAATAAAGAGTGTAATGAAAGAATTTTTGAAATCACTTGTCTTGAGTAATATGACGTAAATAAAGAAATATTTTTTAGGAATTGTTTGTAGAATAGATATAAAATAAGCAACATTAGGTAGAAAGTGTCATTGGAGTGTAACACCTCTAATGACAATTTAATTAACTAATTCACCTGCCCTCGTAATCTTTATGAAATTATTGTACAAAAATCTAGAAGAAAGCATCCACTTTAAGCTTTATATCAGCAATCCTTTATAGTCCCATAGTATTCCTAATAATGGATGAAATATGCATGAAAAATTGTTGGATGTTGCGCTTCTGATTTGCTTAACTTCCCCCCGATTATCTTCCAAGTTTTAGAAGTTTTCTTTACCCTGTAATACTCTTTCGGCGGTGAAAAAATAATCAGAACGATAGAGTAATTATTTGGATAATTGCAGTAGATAAAATTTTTAACTTTTGTACATCCGTGTACAAAGAACATTGAGCCATCCCCTGATTCAACGATCGAAGGGCTTCGTGTACCTTCTTAACAGCTGTGTTCACAACGTGCATGCAGGAACTGTAGAATGGTCTGTGCCTTTGAGGGCAATGGTCACCTTATAACGGTGTTTCTCAGTGGTGACGCTTATAAAGTACTGAAAACACAGGACGAAGTAACATTTCGTTGGTCGAGAGGTTAAGAAGGCACTACATGCGCTCATAATCTCCTCGGCTCTAATCGCGCATTAGTTGTTATTTTTATGTCGTTAATGTTATGACTGGGTGCGTAGAAAATAATATTGCTTTAATAAAACTTTGGTATTTTAAATTTTAGGCATATCTATGCCCACAAAAATGCAATTCCTAAAATACTCGCTTTAAATAACTAAATAAATAAATTTAAATATACCATTTTCTTAAAACTAAAACACACAAAGACTAAACCAAATTAATATCGGATGTATGCACCCTGATCACGTATAACTGCCCTCATTTTCGCGAGTATAGAAGAAATTAAATCCCCGTAGTAATGAGGACCAGAAGTTACAACATCCAGGTTTATTGAATTTGTGCCCAGAGTGCTGTAGATATTCAACAATTCTATCAGTGTGAACCAAAATCTCCTCAAGTATTGCCGTGTATTGCTCAATGTTAGTGTATCGCCAAGCTGCCACAACACACATAGGCCGTCCCCTGTTATGCGATCATAATGAAATCGCAATCACTATTCTATTATAACTTTACCAAATGCCGTGTATGAAATGAAATATATCGAAAGTTGATTAAACATTACTAACAAAGAAAATAGCGTTTGTTACACGCGAGGAGCGAACCTGCGGTCTTAACCACAGCAGTAACGTACGCTTTACCATAGCGCTACAGAGAAGACAACTAAGTGAGGGTCTACCAGGGCAAGAGCCGAAGCCCAAGTCCCCCTCGTGGACCCAGGGTGGCGCCAACTGAGCGGCTCTTCAATCCGTGGGCATTTCCCATGAGGCAATATCTAGAGTCTACAAAAGCTCCCCTCCCCTCCGCTTGCGCGAGGATGGAAATGGTTACACCAATTACGAGCGTCATTCCAGAGAATGATTACCTAAAATCTAGCATACAGTCTACCGGCTATCCAGGTCGGTACAGGAGGATATAGAGGCGTCTCACAATCCCGCGTATACGGAAATCCGCACAAATGTGCCCAATCTCACACGCGTCTTGGGAACCACTGCCCCGCCGAGTCCAACCCATTCCAAACCACACCCCTTCTGGAGGGGCTCAGACGTTTGTCACAGCGTACTTCTAGGAACGTCAGAAGTACCACGAGTGCTCACGGTCCGCAGCGCCGCACCACGACAGCTGAAGGTGTCGGAACCCCCCCCCCTTACGGGAGCTACAGAGAAGACACATGGAAGATAGTATGTTTAATAATGAGATACAATAACTTGCTGCAGCGGCTACACAACTACATTGCTTATGGCTTAAACAAAGCGTGTGCCGTGTAGGGCTTAGAAATATTTGCCTTTGAAGATATGAGTCATTTTTTTGTCCACAGGTGTACCTTCTTGACTCAATAGTTTTCACATAATACAGAAGCCCCTAATATTAAAATATAACGAAATAGTCCCAAAATTGGTGAGAATGAAGATTTCCCAACAAATTATTGGTACGTAGCTCATAAATAAGCTTTAGTCGATTAATTTATATTGGTATAGTTTATGGTCTATATTTACAAAATACAGAAGAAATATAGCAAACCTTTCGTAAGGGTCATTCAAGGATTTTGGCGTAAGTAACGCGTTCCCATCGTACCTTGCAAACAGATCTGAATGTCTTTTACTTTGCTGTGTCTTCGTGAAATTCCATTAATTGATCTAATAGCTGGTTAAACTACGAAACCCGGGACTTAAAGTATTTACTGCATTGTAAGCTGCCATTTGGGTTATGTCTTCTAAAAACAATTTGAGAAAACCTTGTGGTTTGGTAGGAAAAATCCAAGTCAGCTGGGGAATTTAATGTCCTACCGGAATGTTGCCATGGTAGCTCAGATGGTTAGAGTAACCAGACGGAAACTGGAAGATACGTGGTTCAAATCCCGGCTATGGAATTGTATTCTTACGAAAGCGTATTACTTCTTTACTACATATAGTAAGTAGAAGTTTTGCATTCTACCAAAAAATTCGATATCGAGATTTCAGCAGAAATGCATATTTTGAGGTGTCCTGAATCCAAATAAATGTGTGTGTATGTGTGTGTGACTGTGAACAGTATTACTCAAAAACGAAAACTCGAATAAATAACAAACTTAGTATTTGAGTTTATTATCTTCTAACGATGCGACACGAGGATTTTAAAGAAAATCCCCCACCCCAGACTACCCTTTATTGAACAATTGACGAAACATTTTGGTTTTCCCGAAAACGGCTCCAACGATGTTGATTAAACTATCATGTATTTAAAATACTTTTATGGCAAATGAAATGTATATCTTCAATTTTCTGGGAATTTCTTCAAAAGCCAAAAGTCCTCTTCATTCTGAATGACTTTCGCATAACTGGTAAACCACAAGAGATATACAAAATTTCTCTACACAAGATATTTAAATCTTGCTAAAACACACAATTTATCTGATATACATTTTCATTTTGTCCAGTGAACCGTTTCCGAAATATTCTTTGTTATTTGTTTGAATTTTCCAATACCTATGCTTTTTCTCAAATGGGAATTCGTTATTCTTTGTTTTTGTCCTGGTAATGCAAATAAAATGGAATAGTCCACATAGCAACCAGCTCTTAAAATATTTGACTCTCGCTTAAAGCCAACCATATTCCCCTTGCATCTACAAGAAAATTAGCAATAAGATAGAGTCTGCAAATGTTTATCTCGATTAACATGAATAGATATAGAATAAGAGTTTGTAAAAATAGTTTGTACAAGCGTAAAGAAGGTAATGTGAGTGCAACACATTAGATTTTTTTTCTTTCTACTTCATTTTAATGAGATAAACCTCTGCAGAATTAGCTACATTACACACTTTATTATAGGTACGAAGGGAAAACGATAGCTAAATGCATTAAGAACTAGACGCTATAACACTACCTTAAAATTCCATGCTCTTTCGCTCACATCGCGAGAAACAACTGAATGTCGACAGAACTTGAAAACAATAAAAAACTATTGAACAATTTAAACCATTAATAATGGATATCTTAGAAATGGCTTATGTTATAAAAATGCTATTTGAAATAAACTGTATGCCTTAAAGAGATCTACATTTTTTGAGAAGTGCGCTTTTGTCTATCGCTTAACGTTTACGAGTTAAACAGGATTATACAAAATTCCTTCCGAATGAAGAGGATTTAACAGGCTATTCCGAGGAAACTGAAGATATAGTTTTATTTGTCATGTAAATATCTAATAGTTACAGCCATTTTTGGGAAAATAAAAAATTTCGAAATGTGTACCATCTAAAGTGTAACTTGGGATAGGGGGATTTTCTTGAAAATGTTTCTGTTGCATCTTTGGAAAATACTAAATTTAAGTATCAAGTTTAGTATATATCCGAATTTTCGGTTTTAGTTATTCTGTTCACAGAAACAGATTTTTATAAAAATGCTTTATTTTGATTCAGGGGATCTAAAAACGTGTATTTCCGGCGAAATCTCGGCATCGAATTTTTGGGTGGAAAGCAATACCTTCTCTACCTATATGTAGGTGGTGGAGAAGGTAAAAATTGGGTTGCGTTTTATTATACGCATAGATGGGTGTTCCAGTAAACTTATTTTACTAAATTCCTACTTGGGTTTTTCGTTCTTTGTTTTGAATCCCCGTAAGCCCCACTTGTGTACTGAAAAACGTTCTCTTAGTTCCCATCCATTGCTCTCTGATCATCAATTCAGTAGTGTCTGTATGTTAGCTAATCCATTATGTGCTATCTCCGCACTCCAATTCTGCTTTTCCTTCAACTCCACTACAAATCAGCCTTTAGGTAGAGAATGTGGTGATTGTGATAGCATTCATAGGAAGAAAATGTAGTATTCACTAAAGGAAATGGATCAAAGGTTTTCACTAAGGGCCAATTAAATGCACACGCGGCCCAAGAGAGATCAGCGCTCTCGTGTTCGGAGCCTCTGGCAACATTGGGACGGTATGGGGGATGAAGTTCTCGTCGCTTTTCATATCCTTCATGCTAATTAATTTATCAGTTTAGCAAAACTAGTTGTAGACTTTACACTAAGCTGACTGTTCTGTGCAACATATTAGCGTGGCTGTGTACCACGTTTAATTATCGAAAATGGAATGTCCAATGTACGGTGCCTCAAAACACGAAAATATTGTGTGTTGTATTCACAAGACTTTTTCTACTTACAATCGTTTACGTTTATGTATAGATTAATATGTTACACTTACATGACTTTCTCTACTCTTGTAGCTAATTTTCTTGTAGGTGCAAAGGAAATATGGTAGGTTATAAGCGATAGTCAAAGCTTTTAAGAGCTGGTTGCTATGTGGAGCATTTCATTCAGTTTGCATGTGCAAGACATAAAAAAACGAACAATGAATTCTCATTTGACAAAAAGTATATGTATTTGAAAATTCAAACCAATGACAAGGAATATTTCGGAAATTGTTCACTCCAAAAAAAAAATGTGCATCACATAAATTGTGTAGTAAAATTTTGTCTATCTCTTAGGGTTTACCAGTTATGCAAAACTCATTCAGAATGAAGAGGACTTTTGGGGACATTACCAGAAAATTCAATATGTGCATTTCATTTTCCATAAAAAGTATGTTAAATATATCATGTTTTAATCAAAATGTTAGAGCCACTTTTGAGAAAATGAAACTTTTCGAGTAACGTTCCATGTAAGATGTAGTCTGGGTTGGGATTTTCTTGAAAATATTCGAGTCGCATCTTTGACAGATACGAAACATAATTACTAAGTTTTGTATTTATCCCACTTTTCGTTTGAGCTATGCTCTTCACAAGCACACACACGGAAGTTTTTCTAAAAACAATGAATATTAATTTTATGTGGATGAATTATATATTCATATATAATTAAGTAAAGTTCTGGTTTTGCTTAAATGTTTTGGCAGAATATTCAAGAATTTTACTTAGAAGAATATTAATGATTAAGATTTATAATTTTTGGATGACTTAATAACTCTAAATACATGTTTGGGATTCAGGGTGCCTCAAAACATGCATTTCCGGTGAAATATCAATATCGAATTTTTGGATGGAATGCAAAACTCCACTACTTACTGTACGTAGTTGAGAAAGTAATTAGATGTCGATGAAATCAAACAAAAATGTTTTTTTTAAAAAAAAACGCGGGTGTATATCTGTGAACAGTATAACACGATAACTAATAGTCAGTTAAATGCCCAGCACACTCAGAATAATTGACGGCGTAGAAAATAATAAAGGTGCCCTAAATGTAACCAATTAGAACTAGGATAGGGAGTAACTGAGCAAGTAAACGAGTTAAGCAATCTGCTGTGTTTAATAATAATAATAATAATAATAATAATAATAATAATAATAATAATGTATAACATCCACTAAAAACCTCAAGAATATTGCAAGTTACACAGCAAATTTAGCAAAACACATAAAGTGTGAAGTAAAGTGTGGTAATAAACTACAATAGAGAATAGAAAACACAAGCTTACTTAAGATTCAAAATCGTTTAGCAAATTCATAATCCTAAGCATTTCTCATGAAGAAGGTTTGTTTCACGTATGGAAGGCCAATTTGAAGTAGGAGTTGTATTGTTGTTCAACTGTTGGGGAGCCGAACACTTGAAGAAGTTGCAACCGCACGCATGGTAAAAAGTTTCCAGTAGCCTTCGCCCCAAATGTTTAAAAATATTAATTTTGTAATTTGACAGTTTCTTTAAATATTATATATTTATGTTTGCCTCGGCTGCGTCAGTATTATTGTTAGAGACACGTTTCTCTTTGCAGGGTTGTGGTGCGATTGAAGAATGTAGGCTTATACAGATTACAATTTTTACTTCACTACATTTATTAATCATTGACATAATTTAAATAACACTTCACTGATATAGAGAGCTGTGAGATTCTTTTATTAATTACCTGCGCTTTTTAACACTAAACTATTTTCGTCTCACACGAATACGTATTAAATTTCTCGAGGACACTTCTCGCGTCAGAACACTGTCTACAACCAACACGTCCAGTTATGAGCGTTGTCTACAAGCAAATGACTTCTTTTCTACCGCCTAAATTTGTAAATTTCTATATTTCAATTTCTGATTAGCTAATCCTTCTCCAATAGAATACTTTTATTTAACTAAAGCTTTTTCTGGTTGTTGATTGACTATTTTTAAACTGTCTCAAAATTTACATTATTGTTGCTCCAAGAATGACTAGTAGCATTATTAAACCTGCTAATTCGTTATTGCCTCAATGCTACCTCATTGTTACCTCATTGTTAGCACCTTTTAAACTATTATTCTCACAGCTCCTACATGATAAAATTACGTAATACATTCACATAACATTATTACACATGTATACAATAATATAAACATATGAAATGACTATTATATATACTATTTATGTATTGTTACATATCCATATTGCTTTAAGGCGGACTGTTATTATGTTATATATTATACAATTGGACTGAAATCATTTAAGTGTTAAAAATACTGCTCACTCACGAAAAAATATACCCGAAATTCATTTAAAAGTACGCTTTGCGTCAACATCAGCAGGAATAAATAGTCTGTCACTTGGCTTTCACGCAATATAATGAATTGCAACAAAAGTCAGCTCACATTATCACCGTTTCCATACAACATATTTTACATACGCAACGAACTTTAAACGGTGTTCGCAGATTATAAAAGGAGCAATAAATAATTTATTAATCGAAGCTAAAAGAGAGCACTGTATTGAAACATTCCGTAAAAGTGAAAGCAATTTCCAACAAGAAGCAAGTGAAACTTTTATGGTTTCAACCTCGACAACCAAACACGTACCTGTGCATGCGAAACACATTAAAAAGTAAAAAACCTTCGCTGCCCCCTCGCACGAGTCGAACTAAATAGTTCTCTCCTTAGACATTCAAAACAAAAGAGGCATCACGGAAAACTGGAAACATAAGTGCCGAAAATTTCCCTTTAGCTTTCGATATATCGAAACTCCAGATGGGAAAAAACCGGGACGACATCAAACTTCGTATTTAAGTTCAGCATCTTCCAAAGGTGCGAAAAAAACTTTTCAAATAAATGCCCACCCCAAACTATTCCTTACATGGAAAATGATTTTGATTGGAGTGTTTAAGATATTCTAATGACAAGTGAAATGTATATTTTGAATTTTCTGGGAATAACCTCTAAAGTTCACTTCATTCTGATTGACCTTGCATAGAGATGAACTGCAGATAGACTGTAAGGGATAGACATAGTCTTCCTACACCAGAAATGTAGATCTCGTTAAGGCGCACAATTTATAAAAAATAACTTATTCTTATGGAGTTAAACAATTAGGTGATATATGCATGCTACTTGCTTTAACTTTTATTTTCTCTACTACGTATAGTAAGTAGAGGAAGTATTGTATTGCACCCAAAAATTCGATACCGAGATTTCACCGGAAATATATGTTTTGAGACCCCCTGAATTAAAAAAAAACATTTTTGGAAACATGTCCTTAGGTGTGTCTGTGTTTGTTTGGGTGTGTGCCTGTGAACAGCATAACTCAGAAACGAACAGTTGGATGAACACCAAACTTGGCATTTAGGTTCAGTATCTTCCAGAGATGCGACACGAAGGTTTTCAAGAAAATCCCCACATCCCATATTACCCTTTACATGGAATATTTTTCGGAAATTTTAATTTTTTCAAAAATGGCTCTAACGATTTTGATTAAAATATCATATGTTTAAGATATTTTCATGACAAATAAAATGTATATCTCGAATTTTCTGGGAATGTCTCCAAAAGTATTCTTCTTTCTGAACCACTTTTGCATAACTGATAAACCATAAGAGATAGACAAAATTTTACTACACAAAAAATGTAGACCGCGTTAAAATATACAATTTATGTCATATACATGTTTGTTGTTGAGTGAACCATTTTCGAGATATTGCTTGTTATTACGTTAAATTTTCCAATACTTATACTTTTTCTCAAATTCGTTATTCATTTTTTTTGTCCTGGTAATGCAAAGAGAATGGAATACTCCACATAGCAACCACCTCTTAAAATATTTGACTATCCCTTAAAGCCTAGCAATTCCCCTTGCAGCTACAAGAAAATTAGCAATAAGATTAACATATCGATATCTCGATTAACATGAAGCATATGCAGAATAAGCGTTTGTAAAATTAGTTTCTACAAGAGAAGAGAAAGTCATGTGAGTGTAACACATCAGATTTTTTTTTAAATTCAACTTATACCCCGGCTCTAGCTACATTGTTCTTATCGGCGTCTTTTTTTGGAACTTATTGCCTAACGCAACGGTGTTAACTCGTATTCACTTGTCGTTGGGTTTCTTGCACTTTGGGTTTTAATCATTAGATTACACACACACATTCACACTTCTGAGAAGGATAGAGAATAATCATGGCCAGAGAAAATTTCCTAACTCCCCAGCCGGGAATCGAATCCAAGACCCTCCAATAGCATTAGATGCTCTACCGACTGAGCTACGGGGCCAGCCTTTTGCAGTCTTGTACACTGGTCGGATAGAGTCTTTATAGCTCTCGGTCCTTCATGACTTTCGTGATCCAAAGTTTACGGTAGTCGCCTGCCGTGTGTTAAGCTATTAATCGTATTCTGATTCATCTGCTATATTGTCAAAGACCATAAACCTTACGCTTTTTGTTTTACATTTATTGTGACTTTGCTCAGATATGCCAGGAGAGCCTATGCCCCGCATAAAACATTAATACATAATACACGGGGTGAGTCAAAACAATGAAACAATTTTACGCATTTATTCTGAATAAACCGTTGAAGGTAGGATAATATAAGAGGCATCAAAATACAGAGAAATCCTCTCTGTTTTTCTTACACCACAAAAATTCATAAACATTTTATGTGGGAACCGCGTGTCTCACGGCGTATGTCCAGGCAGTAATAGAGAGCTTTCCATGCACAATATAGCATTTCATGCTCTGAGGCCTCAGATACGATGATCTTGGCTTCATTTGTTCATTGTTGATTTACCTGTCGCGTAGCAACAGTAGCGTAACATATTTAAGTTACATCTGTTTACAGAACATCACACTACCCATTACTGTTGTTTCTCGGTCCGACCTGAGGCAGTATTTTTAACACTTAAATAATTTCAGTCTAATTATATAATATGTAAATTGAATAACAGCCCGCCTTAAAGCAATATGCGTATGTAGCAGTATATAAAAAGTGTGTATTACAGTCGTTGCATATATTTATATTATTGTATACATGTTTAATGATGTTATGTGTATGTATTACGTAATTTAATAATGTAGGAGCTATGAAAAATAGGTCAAAAGTTGCTAAGAATGAGATAACAATGAGGTAATCTTGAGTCAATAGTGAATTTGAAAGTTTAATAATGCTACTTGTGAATCTTGGAAGCAATGTTGTAATTTTTGTGACAGTTTATAAAATAGTCAATCAACAACCAGAAAAAGCTTTAGTTAAATGAGGGTATTCTATTGAACTAGGATTAGACAATCAGAAACTAAAACGGAGCAAAATTTACAAATTCAGAAGTCAGTTGCTTGTAGACAGTGTTCATAAATGGACGCAAGATGCGTCCTCAAAAAATTTAATACGTATTTTGTGCGAGAAAAAAAAATAGTTTTTGTGTTAAAAAGTGCAAGTAGTTAATAAAAGGATCTCACAGCTCTCCCTCTATATCAGTGAAGTGTTATTTAAATCGTGTCAAGCATTAATAAAAGAGTGAAGTAAAATTATAATCTGTGTAAGCCTACATTCTTCAGTCGCACCACTCCCTGCTAAGACATTCATGTCTCTAAAAAATATAAATACTGACGCCGGTGAGGCAAACATAAATATATAATATTTAAACAAACAGTAAATATTACAATGTAAATATTTTTTTAAACATTTGGGGCAAAGACCAGCGGAAAATACATTTTTGGGGGCGAAGGCTACCGGAAACTTTTTTACCATACGTGCGGTTGCAACTACTTCAAGTTCGACTCCCCAACAGTCGAAATATAATACAACTCCTACCATAACATAACCTTACTTCAAACCTTGAAATGTATTAAATAGATATCTCCTGTCAAAGTGTGTATACATTTTTGGCACCCCCTGTACACCTACGTGCAAGGTTCATGAAAACCTTTATACTTAGACTGTATTGAAAACTTATTAAGGTTGTGCGAATTATTTGTGCTGATTATGTGGTGGGATTTGCACTTCTTTTGTCTTTCACATGGCTGGTGAAGTATGAATGTTATTTTGGGGACATTTTCTGCTGAGATGGTCTAAATATAATTTAAATTATTATTGCTGTTCCCCTCTTGTAAATTTTCCTAATTTAATAAGCCTACCCTGCTCTTGTGAACGTAGTTCTTTTGTTGTTTAACGCTCTTTGAAACACGCAGAGCAAAGTGTAGTATCCATGGTAACCCCGAGGAGGCTGACAAATTGTAAACCATGCTTGGGTTAAGATTTACTTTCAAGCTATCCAGTCTTTCGGAAGAATATTTAGGTTTAAGTCGCGATAACGGAGTGTATGTTGGTAAGACGCAGTGGATGGGAAAATGTAAGAGCAAAATTCACAAAACTCCGGGTAATGCTGTTTTCTGTAACATCATCAAGTGAAGTGCGGAAGGCAGGCGGAGAAACAAAATGAGATTAAGGAACAATAAAAGTACAGGAAAGCAGAGACAAGCATGGAGCTCCAGAAGAAACAAAGGAAACTGTATTAGCATGCAGCGTCTTTTGGTATGCCATAATTAGTTTCATTATAACACGAGTTGCTGGCCACCTCTTGTGTATTCAGTCGCCATTGACGTCACATGTTGCTACACTCTTACCTTTGGTAACACCGTTGCTATAACGAGGTGGCTGTGTCTTAATGTCAGATTCACGTGGCATCCTCTTCTGTCATGAATAGAAACCGAGGTTTTCATGTCTTTACCACTCGTCATGTTTGTAAGAGAACCTCGTCATCGTTGTATGGTTTTCGGGAAGGTGGTTACTTTCTTAATAAATTACAGAAGCTGAATAGTAAGAAGAATCTACAGGATGTGTCAGAAATTCTGCTCAATACATTCGAAACGAAATCAAGGTTCCATAGCAACGTACACAATTCGTTATCTTTCTATTTTAGCCCTACATATACGGAATAGTAAGTTATGATGCAAGACAAAATTGAGTTTTATTTATGAACGCTCTTTAACTACTTAGGTCCTTAGCGTGCCATTCTATATTGGACGTTGGATGAGAACAGGATCAGTGTATCTGAGAGGACTAAGAGGCAAAAAAAAAACGGAATTAGTGAATAATGCGGAGGTAGTGAAAGCACAGAGAATTATATGACAGAATGCAAAGAATTAGCAGAATAGAGACAAGAAGTAGGGGAGGAAAAATGGGAAAAAATGAATGGAAAAGTAGTAGCAATTAAGATGTTCACAAGAAAAGAAGAAAAGCAAATAAGAATATGGGGGAGTTCTTAAAGAAAGTAAAAGAGAAATGGATTAGAAAAGCAAGAGAGATAAGAAAGGTAGAAAGACAAACGGAGGAAGGAGAGGATGGGCAATAAGGATTAAGGGTAGCAAGGGATGCTCAGATGAGCCAGAAGACCAGGGTGCCAGGCAAAAAGAGCAACATAGCTGGCAAGGAAATTTGTACATAGGTTAAGTTCGTTTATAATTGGAATATTGTAAAACGAATTATGTATAAAAATGTACATCCATCCACCCACCCACCCACCTATCCATCCATCATATTAGACGTGTAAGATCTGCAATTTTACTCAGAAGCCTCTTTATCAGGTTTAAGATTATTTTACGTGCCGTAAATCTATGATACGGAACCACTGGCTTTACTTCCCTTTCGAAGGAAGCCATGCAAATACCCTTATGATACAAGGGGCTTTATTTTGCAATCCTACGAGCAAAGTTAAATTACCTTTAACACGTGTAGCATATACTATATTAGAAAATTCACGTTTACAACAAGATTCTCGAAACAAGAGAGATGACGTTAAAAACGCGAGATGTCAGATATTTTGATGGTTTGTCGATTCGCTAGCAGTCATTTTCAGTGAAATTAATTTCAGCATGTTTTTTCCTTACACCAAACAATGAAGTGATTAAATGCTATATCATACTGCGTTCTGGATTTTTAGGGTAAGTACTTCTTCCGGCTGCATCTGTAATTTCACTTCCATTTCAGTTTCTTCTAAATTCATAATTTCCGCCATTTAATCATTATGTAGGTTAGATAAAAGAATAGCGTTTTAAATTAAAGAAAGCTGTCAATATAACCTATATATTGTACATTTTTTTTAAGTTGAAACATGGAAAGTATAAAGAGATAGCAATATATTTCGCACGACAGTTGGTAATCCCTAACTGCCTAATTTTAAATCTTTACTATTGAAATTTGCTATTTAAAATTGGGTTAGGTTGAAATATAAAATGTAGAAGAGAACAACCCATACCCGCTTGTAACAATACGAAAGCCAGTGAAGCAAGGACGGCCGAAGATATCAGGAGGAAATTCTCCATATTTCACTGTCAAAAGTGCAACTGGCAACGACACTGAGAGATTAGGCAACGAAGGGTGACTGTAACAGGGTTTCTCAGCAGTCGGACCGTCATTAGTGCAACCTCCACTCCTAGACCGGTCAGGTAGAGTCATAACGTCATGTTTCAATTTAGACTTCACGTACTGTAGACTAAATATTTCTAGCAGTCGTTTTCAGGGAAATCATTTTCAACATGGTTTATCTTACACCAGGCAATGAAGCGATTAAATGCTATATCATATTTCTTTCTGGATTTCTGGGTAAATACTTCTATAATTTTACTTCCATTTCAGCTCCTACTAAGTTCATAATTTCCGCCATTGATTCTTTATGCAGATTATCGTAGATAAAAGAGTAACGTTTTATATCAAGGAAGGCAGAAAGCTGCCAATATGACGTAGAGGTTAACTCTACAACGAATTGCGATGAATTGAAGTATGACGATTTTTATTGTGAACAGATAATTTGAGAGCCATGAGGAATTAATTACGTAAAAAGACAATGAAAACTAAAACCTAATGAGTGGTTAAGCATGTGCAAACACAAAGAGTAATTGCCAAGTGATTGGACTTCAAAAACACAGTTGGCACTAGTGCGATAATCTAAGTCTTTTAGCTCGTGTGCTCTGCATTATAAGTTGTGTTTTTAGACGATGGTTTCTAAAAATGTCACTTATTGATTTAAATGCTTATATTTTAGTAAAAGCATTCGTAGTCTTTAACAAGTTTATTTTGGCTGTATACTATTGTTAATTAGACTGACTGAGACAAACAGAACGAGATGAATCCGCAGTAGCGAGCGAGGCTCGAATTCAGAAAGTCCGGGGTTCGATTCCCGTAGACCACCGTAGACAGACCTCGAGTTTTTCGTGGTTTTCCCTAGTCGTTAGGCGAATACTGGGATGGTTTCTCATCTACCACAATTTCCCTTTCATTCGGTTTCGGCCTCATCTTTTAGGTGTATTTCTAAGTTTCGTGGCGTATGACGGTACCGGATAGATGATGCGAGTGCTTGCTCAAAGGAAACAGTACTAGACGAGTCGTTCATTGCTCTCTCTAGGCAGCTCCAGCAGTGGGACGGGTCTTCCAGCCTGGAACTGTTAGAGATTCCGCGCGTCTCTATAATCTGTCTGACTGGGGCCTGTGGTTTCTTAACTTCAACCCTTCCTCCTGGGAGGAAGGCGAGCTATTTCCCTCCGTTGTGTAACCTATACATATACCTATAATTGAGACGAATATGAATAGGCTGCTTAAAAAAAATTCTGATGGTACATTCACATAACTTACTCTACACACTAACGTTTATTACTTTCTGCAGCACCTAACTACAAGGCGAAAACAGTCCAACTGAGCTAGAGCCTTTCTTCCTTAATGCTCACCCGAACCGAGGACTGACACTCCCCAGGACGTACGACAACGCCCGGAGCAGACGCCTGACGGGAGATAGTGGCCTAAGGTTCAGAGAGCGAGAGACCAGGGTGGATGATCAGCCACATGCCAGTGACCACAGAGAGGAATTGAGATGAAAGATGAATGGCAGGAAAGGTGGTGATGAAGCACCGGTGGAATGAAACGTGGTGGGGGAAACCGGAGAAAAAACGCCCAGACGCCGTTTTGTCTACCACAAATCCCATATGCGGGTCCCTGGCATTGAACCCAGATCGCCTTGGTGTCTCTACTACCTACTTATAGTAAATAGAAACTTCCTCAGAAAACAATATATACGCACCGAAAATACGTGTTTTGAACTCCTCTGACACAAAAAAACTGCATTTTAGAAAATTATCAGCATGTGTGTGTATAAAGAGTAATTAAAAAATAAAATCTTGGATATAAAGGGACCTTAGTTGGAAAAACACTCCTTACTTTTCTAATTTCTCAAAAATGACTTTAACAATATCATTTAAATACCATATTAATAATACAGTGCCTTCGTTTTGGCCAAGGCCGTGAATTGCGCGAATGCGTGCTCCGCACACAATCTACTGCACTGTAGGGTTTTCAGTTCCGTATCTCCGCGTTACTTACTCACGAGTGTTAGTAACATATATGTAACAAGTACTAACATTGTTATAAGTGTTATTCTTGACATCGTCGTATGAAATTACCATTCACATGCATAAGTTCTTCTTGGTAATGTTCATAATTTCTGCTTTTATATTGTCCTTAAGTGCGTCTATGTTGTGGGGATTGTTATTAGCTCTATTGTTTAGCGTTCATGGATTCCATTGTTCTAAATTTATTGATCAAACATCTCACAGTGTCTCTACCCGGAACCGGATAACCAGGAAATTGTTACTGAAATTGTCTACACACCTGTCTACATGATTCAGTTTTCATGTATGCATACATATAAACACGATGTTCAAGCGTGAATTCTTGGCAGGCATTTCCGTATACTAATTAGAGAATAACATTCCTAAAAACACACTTATTGTCGAAATGCTTCAGAACACGAAGACAAAGCAACAACTAAAACAGCTCACAGTTGGTAGACGTATCCTTGATACGTCCTACACCACTGCTGCGCAGTGGCATAATGCCGAGGTGACTGCCGTTTCGGCCCATACGCATATAAGGCGGTTGTGGCCTTGGCATAAAACGAAGACACTGTATATGTATCTTGAATTTTCTATGAAAAGTCTGTGTACAACTGTAAACTAGACAGCCAAAGTTTTACTAAACAAAATATGTAGATATTTATAAACATACCGTTTGTTTCAATAACATTTATTAAGGCGTATTCTATTTACAAAATGTTTGCTGTTGTTGGTTTTAATGTTTAAACAAATTTTTCATTTGTTTAACTGCTATTACTATTCATTTGTTGTTTTTTTTCTTTTGAATAGGTATCCCACCAGTCTCTTGAATCCCCCCCCGTGCCTATAACGAAAGTTGTAACGAAAGTATTTCTGCGAATATTTCTTACGTTGATTAATATGAAGTAGATAAAAATAAGATTTTGTATAAATAGTTTGTGAAAGATAAATAAAATTAGTGGCTAGGAAACGTCAGTGTATGCAACATATATTTCTGTTTAACTAGAATCATTCCTTCGCAAGTCTGGTAGTATAACTTTGGGAGCGAATTTGAATGTACTTTATAAAAGATCTGATGTGATACATTCACATTGGCTCTCTGCTGTCTATCTTTTATTACAAACTAATCTTGCTAAAGCATATTTTTGTATCTATTACGTTTTAATCCAAATAATCATTTCCGGAAATAGCTACATTACACATTTCGTCATGTTTAAGAACTGGACGCTATATATCGACCTTAAAATGCTATACTGCTTCCATGCAATCGCGAGAAACAACTGAATGTTGAAAGGACTTTAAAGAGATACCCGGAAATGAGCAACTCGAACCATTAGTAACGGATATACAAAAAGTGGCTAATGCCGCAAAACAGCTTTTTTGAAATAAATTGTGTGTTTTAAAGACAGACACATGTCTTGAGTATTACGTTTTGGTCTATCACTTAACGTTTACCAGCTTACAAGGCTATATAAAATACCTTCCAAGTGACATGTAAATGTCCTTAATATATGGTATTTTGATCAAAATCGTTATGAGTCAATTTTTTAAAAATAAAAGCTTTGGAATAACGTTCCATGTAAAGGATAGTTGGGGTGGAGACATATTCTTGAAAATCTTTGGCCGCTTTTTTGGAAGGTAATGAATCCAAATACCAAGTTTGGTACTTATACTTTAGTACACATAGATCTTTTTCTAAAAATGGTTATTTCGCTTTCAGGGGCCTCAAGAAATATATTGTTGTACACCGGGGTGAGGTCAAATGGTTTGCAGCTAAAAAACTAAATTTAGTTACCCCGGCATTAACATTGAGGGACATAGACTCAGCGGCATACGAGAGATACCAGGTACTTGCTGCACAAAGTAAGCGGGCGTGGTATATTTAGAACATTAAAAATACATAGATTCACATTTACCTCTGATTTATTATAATTAACAAGGTGCCCTACATTATACACAAAGAGTTACAGAAGAACAGTGGGGGAGATGCCCCACGCACACATATCCATCACACACACGCAACCACCCTCTCTGAAGACATACAGTAGACTCTGGCTACAAGTGACGCCAAGTCACCATACAAAGGGGCTCTTCCCTCGACTTGTCTTCACCCCCAACTAGAAAGATGGAATTGCCGCGCCGGACAAGAACATAACACGTAAACACAAAAATTAGCTCAACAATATTATACACATCAATAATGTGCCCAACCCGACTATACACACACATACGCTACAAAATTTCCAGTGAAATCTCGACATTGAATTTTTGAGTGGAATGCAATATTTCCCTACCTTATTATGCGTAGTAGAGAAAGTAAAAAGACAAAACAATGATCAAACCTTTTTTAAGTATCTCAAAAATGGTTAGCGAAAAAAACATTCCATGAGCTTAGCAAGATCTAGATTGTTTCTATGTAAGTATAGCTTCTTTTGTCTCTCTCTTACGGTTTATCAATTGCACGAAATTATACAAAATTAATTCAGAAGGAAGTGGGCTTCACAGACAATTCGCAAAAAGAATTCAATATATAAAACTTATTTAGTCATAAAGTATATTAAATGGAATCGTATTTTCATAAAAATCATCAGAGCCAAATTTGAGAAAGTTAAAAGAATAACGAAACCATTTTCTATGTACTCTTATTTTGGGAAGGGAGAGTTTCGCATCAAAAGGACAGGTTGAACTTAAAAAAGCTCAGGATTTTTCTGACCTTTCTTTTTGGTTATGCTATTCATAGTCCCCTTCCCATTCACACAACGAGAGAGAGAGAGAAAGAAGAAATAATAGGTACGTGCATGTACTTATATGCTTGAGAGAACTTCAAAACGTATTTCTGTTAAAGTCCCAATACAAATGTTTAAAGAGTAAAGCAATAACTCCTCTCTCTACCACAGGTAAGTGGTAGAGAAAGTTAAAAAAAATAATTAGTAATAGAATCCATGGAGAGTTATATGGGGATAAAAAAACTATTTTTGATATCCAAAGCCTGGAATCCTTCTCTCTCTCTCTCTCTCTCTCTCTCTCTCTCTCTCTGCTCCCTCTTAAGTTTGATGCTTAAAACGAAATATGAACCTGTTAATACATTTAAAAAACTTAGTTTAGGATAATAATCAACATTAAAACATTATTTAATTTTGTATTTCAACATGTTATGCAGAAACAATTACCCTAAGAGTCAAACGTCGCTGACTTTTGAGAGCTACCAGATTTCCCAACAAGCCACCACTGCAGCTCAGTTCCATCTAGGTCACGTTCTTTAATTTTCTCTCTAATCGAAAGCGGTACAAAAATGTAACAGAGACACGTATCCGCAACTCTTAACTGCAGCAGTACAGAGTTAAAGAAACGGAGTTAAAAGCCAAGTTTGCCGCTCTATCCCGAGAGAAATCTTTCCATTGCTACTTTTGAGTTCAACATTAAACGAGCCCAAGGGCACATTTAGCTTTTAGGAATTGGACCAACACAAACTTTAAAAGCAGGTAAGTGTTTCTTTTTTACCTTAGAAGTGTAACCTAGGAAATGTAATTTTATCCCATTCTATTGAAAGACAAAACGCCATTTAATTTCCTGTCTTCCTCTTAAAAACTCTTTGGAAACGCTTTGTAAAGCAATAACGTAGCAGTCGTTGTACTTGTGCCTTTTCTTCATTCGTTTCTAAACTAGTTTAAAATGTTGACAACTCTGTTCAGAATGACAACATTGTAAATTTCTAGGTTTTGGATTTTTATTTGAGCTTTTAACGTTCCCCTGGGAAACCTACTTTATGCTTCCTTGATAAAGTGCACACAAAATTTGAAGCAAAACTTGCGAAACCTTCATCACTTATATACACACGCATTCGTTATACAAGACGTTTCACTCCTAATTAAATTTGTTATGGAATAACACAATACCTATTTAGTATAGGTATACTACACTGGTGTGTAAAACCTAAGGACGAGATGGGTAAAGTAATATAACCAATGAGCTACTTGGTGGAAGTAGATGAAGGTGCGGGAGCATGTTACCAGAGGTCTCTCACACGTACACAGAAACCAGGACGTCACATGGCGTGAGTGTAGCGAGCCTATAGTGCCAAATGTTTCTGTCCCGCAAAACGGGGCAGTTGACGAAACAGGACAAGACGGTGTGTGGCAATTAGCAAGCTGTTACGGTGTATTGTAGTGGTGTTCTTTATTGCAACATGGCCCGTAGTCACCATTTGGATGACTTCACACGGGGAAAAATCACCGAGATGCTGGAAGAAGGGCGAAGTGTGACGAATGTTGCTCAGGAGTTTGGAATTGCTCAAACCATTGTTTCACGGGCATGCGGAACCTTCAAAATCACAAGCACTACTGTCGCAAGGAGCTGTGGTGGTTGACCACACTCAACTACAGAAGCAGATGATCGCTACATTGTGCAACAGGCAAGAAGGGATCCACGCCAAACAGCGGGTGTAATTGGAACCACATTTAACAGGACAGCTAGGCACGAATTCTCACGATACACAGTGGCACGATAACTACACAGAGGTAGTCTCTTTGCCCGACGGCCAGTATGTTGTGTTCCATTGACATCCGTACATCGGCGGCACCGTTTGCGATAGTCCCAAGAACATCAAAATTGGACCAACGAGGAATGGGGTCGCGTGCTCTTCTCGGATGAGAGCAGAATCAGTCTAAATAGTGATTCTCGACGTACCCTCATCTGGCGAGAGGTGGGAACACGTAATGAATCCAGGAACATCCTTGAACATGATCGTTTTGGTGGTCCGGGTGTTATGGTTTGGGGAGGCATAATGTTGCATGGGCGCACCGACCTCCAAATCTTTGAACATGGTACGCTCACGATCAACGTTATTGTGATACTGTACTCCTTCCCCATGTGCGTCTTTTCAGGGGTGCAGTAGGCCTTGACTTTATTTTTATGGATGACAATGCGCGACCCCATCGAACAGCGCAGGTGGAGGAGCTCTTGGAACGAGAGAATATTCGGCGAAAGGACTAGCTTACCCGTTCCCCCGACTTAAATCCCATCGAACACGTGTGGGATGCTTTGGGGAGACGCATTGCAGCACATCCACATGCACCAACGACCATCCAACAGTTCTCAACAGCGCTGATGGAGGAATGGAACGCCCTACCACAAGAACTGTTTACCAACTTCGTGGCCAGTATGGGAGCAGGATGCAGAGCGTTCATTGCTGTCCGTGATGATCATACACCCTTTTAAGCACCATGTATCTGTTTCTGTACATCTAGAGAGCCATCACATGTGTATTGCTTTATTGTAGCTTAATGTCTATAAATATAAATGGCATTTCTGTTCGTCTCATTGCATATTTCGTTTAGTTGCCTACTGTAGCATACCGTAGTATTTACCTCTGTGTATAATTCAATTTTCATCGCGCTACGTTACTTGGCAATGTCACAGCATGCGAAGATTACTTTCGTCCTTAGGTTTTGCACACCAGTGTATATTATAGTATTCCTATAAAATAATTCTTCTATCCATCTTCCTTATTCACGATACGTCTTGACTATATATTATTTGAAAATAAGGGATTTATTGCTTAGTTGCATAAAACATTAGGAATGAGGATGTAAATGTTTTTTCATGGTAACCAGCTAAGCCCTTGCCATTAAAGAAAATCTGATATATTGCACTCACGACATTCTCTACTATTGTATAAACTATTGTTTTAGGCCCCCTGAATTCAAGTGTGTCTGTGAACAGTATAACTAAAAAACGAAAAGTCGGATAAATAACAATCTTGATATTTGAGTTTAATATCTTCCGGGGGTGCAACACAGAAGCTTTTTAAGAATATTCCCCATCCCCTAGTACGCTTTACATAGAAAAGTTTTCAAAAATTTTCATTTTCTCAAAAATGGCTCTAACGATTTTGATTAAAATATCATACTTAAGATATTTTCATGGCAAATGAAATGTAAGTATTGAATATTCAGGGAATATTACCAGAAGTCTTCTTCATTCTGAATTAATTTTGTATAACTAGTAAACTGTAGGCGATACACAAAAATTTACCGCACAAAAAAACAGATCTCGTTACACACAATTTATGTTATTTACCTTTTATTTCGAGTGAATCATTTCCGAGATATTATTTATGATTTGCTTGAATTTTCAATACTTATACTTTTTCTCAAATGGGAATTCGTTATTGATTTTTTCCCTGGACATGTAAAGAGAATGGAATGCTCCATACAGCGATCAGCTCTTAAAAGATTTGACTAATCTTAAAGCCTACTGTATTTTTATATTTCCCTGCATCTACAAGAAAATTAGCAATAAGATAATTTCTGCATGTGTTTATCTCGATTAGCATTTGAAGAAGGTGTTTTGTTGGTGTAGTTTATTTATTTAGCTCCACGTATGGAAAAGCCAATTTGAAGTAGAATTGTTCTTTACGTTATTTGCACCACGCTTTGGGCGTCAATTTGAAGTAATTTGTATTGAAAGAGTTGTATTATATTTCAACTGTTGGGAAACCGAACTTAAAATTCGTTGCAACAGCACGTATATTAAACAGTTTACGGTAGCCTTCGCCCCAAATGTACCTTCAGGTGGCCTTTGCCCCAAGTTTAAAAAATATTAACTTTGTAATTAAACTGTTTCTTTAAATATTATATACTTATGTTTGCCTCAGCTACGTCAGTATTATTATTAGAGACATGTAAGTGTTAGCAGGGCGTGATGCAACAAGAATGTAGCTTACACAGATTTTAAGTTTTAATTCACTCCTTTTTATTAATCCTTGACACAAAACAAACAGCACTTCACTGATATCAAAAGCCGTGAGATTCTTTTATTTAACACTTACGCTTTTTTATACTTAAATTATTTTTGTCTCACACGAATATGTAATTAATTTCTCGAGGACACATCTCGCGTCTGGTTAGTAACTCTGTCTACAGGCAACTGACTAGATTTCAACCGTCTAAACTTGTATATTTCTGTATTTAAAGTCTCTGATTGGTTATTTTTACTACAATAGAGTACGTGCATTTAACTAAAGCTTTTTCTGGTTGTTGATTGGCTATTTTTTATAAACTGTCACTAAAATTACATTAATCCTTCCAAGAATTACAAATAACATTTAAACTCTGAAACTCATTATTGCCTCAAGGTTACCTCATTGTTAGCAACGTTTAACTTATTATTCTCACAGCTCCTACATTATTAAATTACGTAATATATTCACATAACATTATTACACATGGATAAAATAATATAAGCATATGCAATGACTGTTACATACATTTTACAAATTATTACATACACATATTGCTTCAAGGTGGGCTGTTATTGAATTTACATATTATATAATTAAACTGAAACCATTCAAGTGTTAAAAATACTGCCTCACATTAAGTAGTTGGAAAAAAGCGTTTGTAAATATAGTTTGTACAAGAGTAGAGGAAGTTAAGTCAGTGCAGCAAATCAGATTTTTATGGATATATCCACAGCGCCTTTGCTTGAGTTAGCAAGAATTGAGCTTAGGGCTTCATGTCGCCACTGTCTCTAATATAGTCACTGTACACAGTTGGGGACTAAAGAAAATGATTTAAGTAGCAACCAGTCTGAACAGAGGGCAGCGCTTTCACCTTTTACTCTACAAATTGGGGACAGGGGAGCGGTAGTGAAGTTAGTCGACAACTTCAACTAAGGATGGAAGGACGTCTTCTTCAAAAGTACTACTGCTACGACCACCAACATCAAATGCCTTTGTGATATGAGTAGTAGCGAGTCCACTCAACATATTTTAGTAATTTTAAAAGGAAAATTGCTTTACAGATTCTTTCAATGCATTCAATAGCTTTCAATCCAAACAATGTAATTAATGATATTGTCAATGCCAATACTGCTTCCTCTGCACAAGTAATTAATATTACACATTATAAAATTTAGCCATAAACATCACAATTACATCTAAGGAATAATAAGTGTTAAATAATATGTTTATTAATAAAACCATTATTACACATAATGTGTTGATTTATTTTACCACGGCCTTCTATATGCTGATTCTTCACACTGTGGCCATCGCGCCTCGGACTCCCGTCGAAACACTATGGTATCTTCGCAACCCCTCATGTTCTCATATTTATATTTGCAATTAGAATCATAATAAGCATTTACCTTATCATAAAGATGTTTCAAACGCCCTTCTATGTTCATACATTTCTGGCACCTTTTCAGAAACTTCTAATTTACGCTGAAGAATTCAACATGCGAAATTAAATGAATTTCTTGCTTCTTTTATTTTACTTCTTTCAAAGTATGGGGTTCGTCCTTAGATATAAATTACACACAATTGACTTAAACGGTCGTGAGGGCCATAATTCTTTACTAAATACGCTATCTTAAAAAATGTCCTAAATTAAACTTGATTACTCATCAGATGTATGGGCGATAAACAATTTAACGTCAGTCTTCTGTTGAAAAAGTGCGATGTGGTACACTCACATGACTTTCTCTATTCTTGTACAAACTATTTTACAAACGCTTGTTCTCCATATGCTTCATGTTAATCGAGATATTAATCTTATTGCTAATTTTCTTGTAGGTGCAAGGGAAATATATATTTACAAGGGCAATATAAAATACAGTAGCCTTTAAGCACATAGATCTCTCTTAATAGCTGGTTGCTAGGTGCAGCACCATTCCCTTTGCCACAGATTAATACTCTTTGCATATCCAAGACAAAAAATGAATAACGAATTCCCATTTGGGAACATAAGTATTGAAAACTTTAAGGGAATAACAAGCAATATCTCGGAAATGGTTCACTCAACAAAAAAATGTATATGACATAAATTGTGTATTTTAACGCGATCTACATTTTATGTGTAGTAAAATTTTGTATATCTCTTATGGTTTACCAGTTATGCAAAAGTCGTTCACAATGAAGAATACTTTTGGAAACATTCCCAGAAAATTCAAGATATACATTTTATTTGTCATGAAAATATCTTAAACATATGATATTTTAATCAAAATCGTTAGAGCCATTTTGAGAAAATTAAAATTTTCGAAAAATCTTCCATGTAAAGGGTAATCTGAGGTGGGGGATTTTCTTGAAAACCTGCGTGTCGCATCTCTGGAAGATACTGAACCTAGTTTGGTGTTTATCCGACTGTTCGTTTATGAGTTATGCTGTTCACAGACAGAGACGCACACACACACACACACACGGACATGTATACAAAAATACTTTTTTTGGATTCAGGGGTCTCAAAACATGTATTTCCGGTGAAATCTCGGTATCGAATTTTTGGGTGGAATACAATACTTCCCCTACTTACTATACGTAGTAGAGAAAGTAAAAAATGAGAACGTGAGGCGATTTTTTCGTATATTAAAACTGTTTCCGTGGGAGGCCGAGATGCGGTGGCCGGGTGGCCACGTGTGATGGAAAAATAGTATCGAATTTTATGATTGTGTAAGTGATCATGTTGTCACCACTGTCGCTACGAAGATCAAACAAAAGCGATGGCCAAACAGCAAATCAGAGCTGACCATTGCATGTGTGCGAATGTATGCTGCTATATTCACACAAATTTCAGCTGGATACTTTATGGCACAATATCCAGCACTGTCTAAAATATAGCATTTGTTAACACATGTTAAAAGTGAGTTTGTTTACTCGTAGGGTTGCTACACTTTCATCGTCCTTCCACAAACATACCTACTCACATAATAAAACTCCACTTTTAACGCTGTACCATCAAACAACTGGTAAAATCATTAAAATTTTTGTATTGTAACAATTTTGGCGAGAATTGTCTATATATAAAATTCTTACTATTATACAGCCTCAGAAGTCTCAAATTCGTAAAACTGCATCTATATTGCAACCTATATCTATTATTATTATTATTATTATTATTATTATTATTATTATTATTATTAATGTAATGATGAATTGTTTTGGGATTATACATCTTCAGTGTTAATTTTGAATAATCACTCAGTGATATAATTTGATTGCAAAGATGATATACACAAATTAGTTAATTTTTACTTTCTCTAGTACGTATAGTAAGTAGGGGAAGATTGTATACCACCCAAAAATTCGATACCGTGATTACTCCGGAAATATATGTTTTGAGGCCTCCTGAATCCAAAAAAAGCATTTTTGGAAACATGTCCGTGTGTCTGTCTGTCTATGAACAGCATAACTCAGAAAAGAACAATCGGATAAACACCAAACTTGTTATTTAGATTCAGTATTTCAGAGATGCGACACGAAGGTTTTCAAGAAAATCCCCCACCCCAGATTAACCTTTACATGGAACATTTTTCGCAATTTTTAATTTTCTCAAAAGGGCTCTAACGATTTTGTTTAAAATATCATATGTTTAAGATATTTTTATGACAAATGAAATG
Source organism: Deroplatys truncata (assembly GCA_030765065.1). Classification (NCBI taxonomy): domain Eukaryota; kingdom Metazoa; phylum Arthropoda; class Insecta; order Mantodea; family Mantidae; genus Deroplatys; species Deroplatys truncata. Next base: position 167,864,729 of record CM060980.1, read on the forward strand.
CATTTCTGGAATTTCCTGGGAATGTGTCCAAAAGTATTCTTCTTTGTGAACGACTTTTGCATAACTGGTAAACCATAAAGGATAGACAAAGTTTTACTACAAAAAAATGTAGATCGCGTTAAAATACACAACATATGTCTTATACATTTTTTTGTTGAGTGAACTATTTTTGAGGTATTGCTTGTTATTCCCCTAAATTTTCCAATATTTTTACTTTTTCTCAAACTCGTTATTCATTGTTTTTATGTCCTAGACATGCAAAGAGAATGGAATACTCCACATAACAACCAGCTCTTAAAATATTTGACTATCGCTTAAAGCCTACCAATTCTCATTGCCCCTACAAGAAAATTAGCAATAAGATTAACACTTCGATATCTCGATTAACATGAGGCATATGGAGAATAGGCGTTTGTAAAAATAGTTTGTACAAGAGTAGAGAAAGTCGTGTGAGTTTAACACATCAGATTTTTAGTGATGAAACGATACCACTATTTCTTGACAAAAAAACTCTAAAGGCAACAGCTTCTTCACAGAATTATGTTCTTGTAAGTAGTTTTTGTGTACAAACACAATAACCAATTTTGTAACGTATGCCAATTCTTTTACCTTGATAATGGCACAGGATGTATGTACTCTTCATCCGGTAAAAGGAAATTAGCCATATAACACTCGGAAACAGTAAGATTTTGGATTAAACCTCTCTACTACCCACCTATGCATACATTAGCATATGCGAGTATAACTCAAATGCATATTGGACACGATTAAATGTTTGAAGAAACAAATCAAGGAAGTATTATCTATATAAAATGCAGAGATATAAAGGAGACAAAGATTTTTGTTTATGAACAGCAGCATTGTTGTGAGAACAAATATTTTCATGTGCTGTATTATTTCACGTCTTAAGTTTTAATTTATTTCTACTGGATTCACAGATTTTAGTCACCGGAGTAAGTAAATGTAATGGCCGAGAGGGAGTCCGTGGTGTATTGGTTACCATGCTAGCCTCTAGTTCCCGAGTTCGCGGGTTCAAACCCGGCGGAGGGCGATGGATTTTTCGGGCGTAATAATCCTTATCAGACTTCCTTCGGGAGGGAAGTAAAGCCGATGGTCCCATGTCGTAGATTTACGGCACGTAAAAGAGCCTCCAGCCCGATAAAGAGGCCTCTGAGCAAAATTACGCCCAATATGGAATGGGACGCTAAGGACCCAAGCAGTTAAAGAGCAATCAATTTAATTTAAGCTAGGCTAGTGAAGAAACGTGATTTAGTGCTTCAGCTAAATCAGCCCCATTCGCAACTCAGTTTACGCTGCATGTTACATGAGTATCTCTACTTTTTTCCCCATTGTTTTGCAGGTTGACATTTAGACACAAAGAATGTATGGAAATTTGCATTCATCGCAGTCAAGGTCTATCAAGAACTATAGTCAGCAACAACTTTCAATAACGTAAAACTTAAGCATTTAAATGTATCGAAAAAGTATCGAAGGTTTATCTCAAAGTATTAGACATACTTCGATACCACCAAGCATCAAGATTATCGACGGATCAAGGTCATATCCCCACTAATTTTCTAAGCTTTGTCGCTTTTGGCCTACTCCCTATGCAATTTTGTGTTTTTATTACTACACTATGTCGCAGTTCTCAATGTCTTGTGTTATCTTATTTGTTGGGCGCTTATTGTTTAATTATTTTTAAGTTTGGGCTCTTTGCCCTCCCGCTAGCTCTTATAACTCAGTCGAGCACGTGTCTCCAAGCAGGGTGTGTAAACGGAAAGGAGTTGTTACTAAAAGATAACACTGATAAAAAGGATCTGAATCTAGACTTTTACTGCCGTCACACTTAATTAATAAATGACATATTTAATCTTCATACACGCCTGACTGAAACTCTGATATTTTCGAATGTAACTACAGTCGTTTTAGTTGCCGCGCACCAATTACTTCGCGTACTTCAAATTTTTGTAACTAACTCTGCGACGTGCACCCCGTGAGAGATTCTTCAGAACTGTGCGATACTTGCTTATGGCTCGAGAATATATACTCCTTTACCTCGAATTGCCTAAATATTATAATATAGCTGCTATTGGTTACTAAATTGCGCCCACTTTAGCATCTGTTTTGGTCAGCCAATCACTACTGACATATATACTCTAGGGAAGATATTCCCTCCATTTCTAAAAAAGGCGCGCTACCCTGACGTCATTTTGTTTATCTCTTCTTAGCGATAAACAACTCACCCCGTCGGTTTATTGTTACCCACTTCTATTGTCAGTTCCAGTTAGGCCGTGCAAACTTATTTACTAGGAATACTTATGGCTAACAAACATCTAAAATCATGTACATACAATAATATTAATTTACACTACAATCACTCTGGCATTCACAGCATGTTATGATATAAAATATTGCCTCAACTACTAATCACATCAATTATGTCAGTCATTATTTCCGTGAAAATAAGCTTGCTCGTAAACATGAGGTTTTCTTTACAACGTAGTAATAAACATCGAAGCCTCCGCTGTTATACCAGCCGCCAGTGTCACATGATAAAGCTTCGGTTCTAGCAATAACGTATGCAGCAGGAATGTTAACGCTACACAAACGCCTAAGTTTGCTGCTGTGTTTTGGCACGCTTTAAGGAGATGAAAAACTAGGCAGGGAAGGCGAGGAATTCCAGGCATCATTGCCAGATAATTTAAGGTTACCCCAGCTCTTACGATATTAACATTTTCTACGAGCTAAATGGCACACCAGCTACAACGTATATCCGGGGCTCGATTCTCCGTGCAACCCCTGCTGTGTAAACAAGAGTTTATGCAGGCTCCCTGGTGTTTAATTATCCTCAGGCTACCCGTATAACGACCGCGAAGACAAAACCAGAAATGCTGCTTACTGGCAGCGCAAAAACGGAACACTTGCATCTATAAGATTTATGCATCTTCTGCAATGAACTTCTAATATGAGACATAAACCACTGGCAGTTTTGGATTTTGCCTTTCCCTTGAAAGAAAATTACATCCCCTGATACCAATCACTGTCCATGCATTATTTCTCATGGGAAACAACGAATGAGAGGAAATACATTATTTCACCTCTGAGATCTCGTTCATGAAAATCACATTAAACTCACTTTGTTTCTTACCCTTATCATCAAGGGCATATTAAGTAGATAAAACTTCTAGAAAATGACGTTTTTACTTTCTCTATTACCCTACTTTTAATAGTAATGAGAGGATTCCACCCAAAAATTCGATTCCGAGATTTCATCGGAAATACCCGATTTGGGACAATCTGAATCAAAAGAAAAGTATTTATAAAAAATATGTGATGTGAGACGTTCCCATAACCTTCTCTACGCTCTATTGTTTAGGGTACACAAACTAGTCTTATTAAAGTTATTTTTATATATACTTCATTCTAATCCAAATAAACTTTTGCAGAAATAGCTACACCACACATTTCGTTATAGAAGAAAATCTGATGTATTACACTCACATGACTTTCTCTACTCTTGTACAAACTATGTTTACAAACGCTTATTCTCCATATGCTTCATGTTAATCGAGATGTTAATCTTATTGCTAATTTTCTTGTAGGTACAAGGGGAATATGGTAGACTTTAAGCGACAGTCAAATATTTTAAGAGCTGGTTGATATGTGCAGTATTACATTCTCTTTGAATGTCCAGGACATAAAAAAATGAATAACGAATTCTCATTTGAGAAAAGGTGTAAGTATTGGAAAATTTAAGGGAATAACAAGCAATATCTCAAAAATGGTTCACTGAACAAACAAAAACCTATATAACATAGATTGTGTATTTTAATGCGATCTACAATTTTTGTGTAGTAAACTTTTGTCTATCTCTTATGGTTTACCAGTTATGCAAAGGTCTTTCACAATGAAGAATACTTTTGGAGACATTCCCAGAAAATTCGAGATATACATTTTATTTGTCATGAAAATATCTTAAACATATTAAGTTTTAATCAAAATCGTTAGAGCCATTTTTGAGAAAATTAAAATTTTAGAAACATGTTTTATGAAAAGGGTAATCTGGGGTTAAGAGATTCTCTTGAAAACCTTCGTGTTGCATCTTTGGAAGATGCTTAACCTGAATACCAAGTTTGGAGTTTATCCGACTGTTCGTTTTTCAGTTATGTAGTTCACACACACACACACACACAGACACACACACACACGCACGCACGCACGGACATGTTTCCAAAAATGCTTTTTTTGGATTCAAGGGGTCTCAAAACATGTATTTCCGGAGAAATCTCTGTATCGAATTTTTGGGTTGAATACAATACTTCCCCATACTTACTATACGTAGTAGATAAAGTAAAAAAAGAGAACAGCAATTGTCAAATGTTTAAGAATCGGACTCTATACGCTGGCCTTATAATTCCATGCTGTTTCCATGACTTCGCGAGAAACAACTGAATGTTGATATGACTTTAAAAGTATGGCCAAGTATCGAACAACTCGAACCATTAATAACGGTTATCTCCGAAATGGCTTATACCACAAAAATATTATTTGAAATAAATTGTTTGTTTTAAAGAGATCTACATTTATTGTGCAGTGCGTTTTCGTCTACCGCTTAACGTTTACTAGTTACACAAGATTATACAAAATTCCTTCCAAATGATCAGAACTTTAAAGGCTATTCCCAGAAAATTCAAGATATACGTATTATTTGTCATTAAATATCATTAATACATGGTATTTTAATCAAAATCGTCTGTCATTTTTGGAAAATAAAAAAATTCGAAAATTATTCGTATAAATTGTAGTTTGTGGTGAGGGACCTTCTTAAATATCTTCGTGTCGCATCTTTAGAAGGAACTGAAAGGTGTTTATCTGACTTTTTGTTTTTGAGTTGTCCTGTTCACAGACACACACAAGGAATCTTGTTCTAAAAATGTTTTTTTATTCAGGGGGCATCAAAACATGACTATCCGGTGAACTCTCGATGTCAAATTTTGGGTTGGAATGCAATACTATGTACGTGGTATAGAAAGTGAATTCCTTTTATATTTAGGGGGCCTCAAAACAGTATTTTCAGTGAAATCACGGTATCGAATTTTTGGATGAAATGCAATGCATTTTCTATCTACTAGGCATATGATAAAGTAAAAATGCTTTTAATTCAGGGAGCCTATAAACATGTATTTGCGGTGAAATCTCGGTATGGAATTTTTGGATGGAACGCAATACTTTCTCTACCTACTGTCAAATGCATTAACCAGGAAGGCATAGTAATCTGTCCCTGGTGTAGAGAGGAAGAAACTTAGGCGCATTGTAATAAGACAGAATTGAGGAGAAAGTATCTGCCCGATTCGTTTGTTAATTCAAGGCGAGGGTTACAAGCTTGTTGGACCTTGTTGACTGGGAGGGGGAGGAGGAAGTAATTGGTACATTTTTACAAAATGTTATGCAGCTCAGATCAGAGTGTAAGGAAGGGGTCAAGGATGGGAGGGGTAGGAGTAGTGACTTAGGGTCGGGTACTTGTTTATTTTGCAAATAAAAGCATGTGCTTGTCCACAAGTATTTTTTCTCTTCCTCTTCTGTTTAGTTTGTGTGATTCTTTTGGTTGGTTTATCTATTTTTATCTCTCTTCTTTTCATTTCTTGTAAATATCATTAATTTTAAAGTTCAGTGTGGTGAATGCAGCCTGAAAAACATGAACTTAGGTGTATTATATAAGCATGTATGTTTCATCTGACACGTGCGATGTACGGAGTTTGAAAATTTAAAATCTTTAAGGTGAAGTAGGTTATCTTTACGTAATTAGCCACACATTTTGGGCCTCAAACTTGAAGAAATTGTTATCCCACGTACGATACAAACTTACCGGCGGCCTTCGCCCCACGCTCACTTTTCCGATGGCCTTCGCCCCCATGTTTAAGGAGCAATTTTTTATTTTAAATGTTTATTTAAATATTATATGTATGCCTCGGCTGCGTCAGTAGTAATTTGCAGAAACTGGCTAAAGAATGAAGACTTACACAAATTATAATTTGTATTCCGCTCGTTTTATTATTCCTTCACACGATTAAACTACACTTTACTGATATATCCTACTATACAGCTGTGCGATTATTTTATTAATTGCACTTTTAAACACGTAACCTTCATTTCATTCTCGAATTATTCATGTCTCACACTGAATACGTATAAAATCGAACTGTTCGGAAACGCTGCCTCGTAGCGTCTGGCGTCTACCGCCTAAATTCGTATATTTGCACTACTTCAATTTCTGATTGGCTAATCCTACTCCAATAGAATACTTTTATTTAACTTTAAGCCTTTCTAGTTGTTGATTGGCTTTATTAACTGTTTTATATATACATTATTGTTCCAGGAATTATTAGTAGCATTATTAAACTTTCTAATTTATTGTTATATCAAGGTTACCTCATTGTTAGCAACTTTCGGCTTCTACTTTATAATTCTGTTTGCTACGGAAGGTATTTCGCTTCTATTTTCACAGCTCGTACATTGTTAAATTACGTAATACATTCATATAACATTATTATACATGTACATAATAATATAAACTTAATACATTATTGTAAGCATTACGCATACAATACATTAAAATGCAATAGCATTTTGTACTATTAATTCTTCATACTTCACATTAAAAAAAAGCTATTCCAATACTTCTTGGAACTCATCTTTTAGAGTAAGTAAAACTTACTCTGCAAATTGGTATGCCTGCTAATTAATAGACGAGGGCGGATCGAAAAGTAAAGCACAATAATGATTTATGCCTTGGTATTGCAGCTAGAATGTTGCAATTTCACACAGATATAGTTTGAAGTTTTCACTACAGAGGACTTTTTTGTTTTCCTGTGCAGCTCTAGTAAGAGAAGCGTGAACTACGCAACAAGGATGGCGCGCATGTTACTGTCGTCCGCATGTAAAGAGCAGAGAGGTGTGGTTCGATATTTGTGGGCTAAAGGGCATAAACTGAGTGATATTCATAGCGACTTGCGTGACGTGTATGAGGATGATTGTATGGACCGTAGCAATGTCTCCAGGTGGTGTGCATTCTTCCTAGAGCGCCGTGTGAACCTTAGTGATTCGCCACGCACCGGGAGGCCGGTAACAACTGCAACTTCGCAGAATGTCAGAGGCAGTTAGGCAATTTTGAATATCCGGTAGTAGTTCAACGTTTTCTATGGTGCAGTGTATGATATTGTTCATGACACGTTGAAATTCGGTAAAGTTAATGCTCTCTGGGTGCCTAAGAACCTGACAGACAACCCTCAAGGGCCAGCGAATGATAACGAGCTTGGATTACCTAAGCGGTACGCCGCAGAAAGACATGGCTTTCTGAAAGGAATCGTCACTGGTGATGAGTCGTGGGTATACCACTACACGCCCGAAACCAAGCAGGCAAGTATTGAGCGGAAACATGCTGGTTCCCCAGTGAAGAAAAAATTCAAACTAACTCAATCTGCTAGGAAATTGCTTGTGATGGTGTTCTAGGATATGCATGGTGTTGTATTGGTGGACTTTGCTGAACACCGGACCACTCTGAATGCTGCAGCCTACATGAAAACTTTGGTGAAGTTGCGTCGTGCCCTTCGTGACAAACGCCACAACATGAATGCTGGCGATATCAAAATTCTTCATGACAATACTCGCCCCCATGTTGCTATTGCTGTTCGTCAGAAAATCACCAAATTTGGTTGGGAGGTGCTCCAGCATTCATCATACAATCCGGACCTTGCACCGTCGACTTTCATCTGTTTGTTCCATGAAAAAATTTCTACCCGCCAACGCTTTGCGACAGATGCGGAAGTGAAATCAGCAGTCTGCAGTTCGCTATACTCCAAGTAAACGAACTTTTACGAACAGGGCATATTGAAACTGGTATCATGCTGGGAGAAATGTGTTGAGAAGCTTGGTGACTATGTTAAAAAGTAGGTAAAAGATATGTTTATTTGTGATTTTTTAACAATAAACTCATTTGTAAACAAATTATTGTGCGTTACTTTTTGGTCCGCCCTCGTAGCTTCCGTGTGCCAAATTCATGTGGCTTCTTTCTCTGCAAATATACGAGTTTGTTGTCTCCGATTTTAGTTTGCATAGCTTTCTTTTGTGAACGGTGTTTTTTTATATAAATGGCCTGTTTTCTAAAGAACTATTTAAGATAGCTAAATGAAAGTTTAGGGTGATAAAATCAATGCCGTAATACTATTCTTGATCTACTTTATTAAAAATAAAGTCTTCAGTTGTTTTTAGAAAAAAATAATTGCTGATAAATTTAAATACAAAATTATGTAATTAAGAAAACACCTGTATTTTGCTTAATAATTTAGACTATTAAATACATCTAGATCGTGAACTTCGAATCCGGCCCTCGTAGCCGTGGTCGCTGGAGTGTATAGCTCCGGCCCTTCGCCAAGTTGAGGATCGCGGTTTCGAGTCCTGCCATTGCCCTGTGTGTTTGTGAGTGTATGTGTGTTATGTATTTGCGTTATAAGCGGTAACGAAAACAGTAAATACACAGTATCAAGAGCTGGGTAAAACAAGGGTTTACATGTATCTAAATTCTGAACATTTTAAGTCTGATATCTTAAACAATGTTTTTCCTTCACACTGTGCAACCGCCCTCCGCAGCTTGGCCTCCGCCGAAAAAGCTATAATATCCATGAACCGCCTCATTTTCTCATAGTTATAGTTAAAATTACAATTATAATAAGCACATAACCTACACTATGTGATCAAAAGTATACGGACACCACCACTAACACACGTATTTCATCTTAGGTTCATTGTGCTGCCACCTACTGCCTGGTACTCATTATCCGCGACCTCAGTAGTCATTAGACATCGTGAAACAGCAGAGTGGGATGCTCCGTGGAACTCACGGACTTCGAACGTGGTCAGGTGATTGGGTGTCACTTGTGTCAGAAGTCTGCACGCGAGATTTCCACACTCCTAAACATCCCTAGGTCCACTGTTTCTGATGTGATAGTGAAATGGAAACGTGAAGGGACATGTACAGCACAAAAGCGTACAGTATGACCTTGTCTGTTGACTGATAGAGACCGCCTACATTTGAAGAGGGTCGTAAAGAGTAATAGGCAGACATCTATCCAGACCATCACACAGGAATTCCAAACTGCATCAGGATCCACTCCAAGTACTATGACAGTTAGGTGTGAGGTGAGAAACCTTGGATTCCATGGTCGAGCGGCTGCTCGTAACCAACACATCACGCAGGAAAATGCCAAAAGACGCTTGGTGTTAGGAGTGTCAACATTACACGATTGAACAGTGGCAAAACGCTGTGTGGAGTGACGAATCACGGTACACAATGTGGCGATCTGATGGTAGGGTGTGGGTATGGCGAATGTCATCTGCCAGCGTGTGTAGTGACAACAGTGAAATTCAGAGGCGGTGATGTTATGGTGTGGTCGGGTTTTTCCTGGAAGGGGCTTGCACCCCTGTTGTTTTGGGTGGAACGATTACAGCGCAGACCGACATTGATATTTTAAGCACCTTCTTGCTTCCCACTGTTGAAGAGAAATTCGGGGATGGCGATTTAAACTTTCAACACGATCGAGCACCTGTACATACTGCACGGGCTGTGGCGGAGTGGTTACACGACGATAACATCCCTGTAATGGACTGGCCTGCACAGAGTCCTGACTTGAATCCTATAGAACACCTTTGGGATGTTTTAGAACGCCAACTTCGTGCCAGGCCTCGCCGACCTACATCGATACCTCTCTTCAGTTCCGCACTCCGTGAAGAATGGGCTGCCATTCCCCAAGAAACCTTCCACCACCTGATTGAGAGTATGCCTACGAGAGTGAATGCTGTCATCAAGGCTAAAGTTGGGCTAATACCATATTGACTTCCAGCATTACCGATGGAGGGCCACGAACTTGTACGTCATTTTCAGCCAGGTGTCCGGATAGTTTTGATCACGTAGTGTATTATAAGATATCTTGGAAATGTTCTGCTTCTCAATCCACATATTTCCGGCGTTATTTCAAGAAACGTTTATTCACACTGGAGAGTTCAATATACGAAACCGAGTGAATTTCTCGCCTGTTTTCTTTTAGTTCTATCAACGTATGAGTTTGTTACATACACCTTATTTTTAAAGTTCCCTAATATTCAGAGAAAGCCAAAAAAACGAACCGGCTGCGCAGTGTTTTTCCTTTCCGCGTCCTTGGCGCTCGATACCGTTTGCGGCTATCATAAAAAGACTCGGATGAAACCATACATGTTTAAAACTACTTTTAAAAGCTTTACTTACCAACTTTATGAAAGGAGATGCTGAAACTGGCCACCGTCGTTGTTTATTCATTTCTGGCACCTCTTTAGGAAACTATCCATCACTCGCCGTAGTTCACGCTGAGAAATGCTCGCAATTTCCTGGTGGATATTTTGTTTTAATTCTTCCAGTGCGTGTGGGATTGTTTTGTACACTTTATGTTTAAGTTACACCAGAGATAGAAATAGTAGGGGGTTAGGTCGGGAGACTGAGAGGGCCATAAATCTCTACTAATAATTCTTTCCTCAAACACACATAACAAGTATTGTTCTCGTCGAAATATTAGCAGTATAAGCTGTTGCAGAGTCTTGTTGTAAAAAGGCAAAATCACGCTCCCTGTCTGTTAATTCTCTAAAAAAAAGGGAGCAAAATTATATTAGCATTTGTACGGGCGTCAACTGATGACTCGAGAAAAGCAGGCCCTATAACTCTTTCTCCGTTCATGGCGCACTACACCAAATGTTTCCCAATGAAGGGGCACTTCATGAACAATATTATGTTTCTCAGAGCTCCAATAACCATTATTTTGTGTACGCATATATACATGAAGGTGGGACCAAGCGTCGTCCGTGAAAAGTATTAAATATGGATATATTTCGCCATTGTGTACACTATTGAACTTCACTCACAAAATGTGCGTCTAATTACAGCATCACCTGGTTGAAGAGCATGTGTCACAGTTATTTCATATGGTTTTAACTTCAGCAATTTGGTAGTTCTTCGCGCAGAGCCATAAAAAATGCCTGCCTGTTGTGAAAGACGCCTAATGATTTGGGGGGGGGGAGATTTTCCAAGCGATGACCGATGTCGTCTAATGTTTCTTCGGTAAGAACCGTACGCTGTCTCTTAGATTTCTTAACCCAAACACTTCCTGTGACCTGAAATTTGTGTAAACTTCATGGATTGTTGTACGGCCAGTAACCTTTACACCTGGAATGGTTCTGCAAATTTTACTGAGCCATAATATGCTTTCTGACTAAGTACAGCACAAAATAATAAATAACTCGTAATAACTGAACTACATCACATCATTCAATAATGTAATAATGTACTTCACACTGCAGAGAAAAAACACGTCAACAGTGTGATCTTGTTTATAGCAGCATGCATTATTATGTTTCCACAAGCCTAGTGGAAAAACGCGTACAGCCGGTTCGTAGAATCCTGACTGAGGGCCATAATTTTTTACTAATTATCCTATCTTAAATTTTTTCAGGATTAAATTTAATGATCCATCAGCTATATCCTGAATGTCTTTATTCTCTATGCTCTTACTGCACACCAACTTTCACGCCATGAAAGGAAATCTCGAGTATAAAATCGGGGACTCTGTAATCTAATATCTATTATCTTACGAAGACATATAGTCATGTAAATGGAACCATGCGTCGCTACAGAACAGTACTAAGCATGGGTCAATTACTCTAGCATCTCGCAAAATCCAATTACACACATTTACCTGACTCACATTAAGACTACATAAAACACCTGATGTGTTACACTCACATGACTTTTTCTACTCTTGTACAAACTATTTTTACAAACTCTTATTCTCCATCTATTCCATATTAATCGAGATAAACATTTGCAGAAAGATCTTTTGAAATGGAAAGAGAATTACATTTTACACATAACGAACAGTTCTAAAAATATTTGACTATTGCTTAAGACCTACCATTTTCACCTTGTTTTGTATTTGCAAGGGCAGTATAGAAATACAGTAGCCTTTAAGCATAGACATTTCTCCTATTAGCTGGTTGCTATGTGCAGCACTGTTCTCTTTGACACAGAATAATACTCTTTGCATATCCAAGACAAAAAAATTAATAACCAATTTCCATTTGAGAAAAAAGTATTGAAAAATATAAGGGAATAACAAGCAATACCTCGAAAACGGTTCACACAATAAATAAAATGTATATGACATAAATTGTGTATATTAACGCGATCTACATTTTTTGTGCAGTAAAATTTTGTCTATATCTTGTGGTTTATCAGTTATGCAAAAGTCGTTCACAATGAAGAATACTTTTAAGGACATTCTCAGAAATTCCAAGATATACATTTTATTTGTCATAAAAATATCTTAAATATATGATATTTTAATCAAAATCATTGGTGCCATTTTTCAGAAAATTAAAATTGTCGAAACGTGTTCCATATAAAGGGTAATCTGGGGTGAAGGAATTTTTTTAAAAACCTTCGTGTCGCATCTCTGAAACATACTCATTCTAAATTCCAAGTTTGGTGTTTATCCGACTGTTCGTTTCTGAGTTACGCTGTTCACAGGCACACACCAAGACACACACACGGACATGTTTCCAAAAATGCGTTTTAGGATTCAGGACGTCTCAAAACATATATTTCCGTTGAAATATCGGTATCCAATATTTTGGGTAGAATACTTACTATACGTAGTAGAGAAAGTAAAAATAAGTTGTATGTAACAGACCTCGTATATTGTAAGAACAAAAGAATACATCAAATGATAAATTCACTCAATTCCGGTTATTGAACTCTCCAGTATGAATGGGAATTTCCTGAAAAGATGCAGAAATATGCAGCTTCTAACATCTCTTATGATTAGACATTGGCTTGTTATCTTTGTAATTGCAACTGTGACTATAAGAATGATATGGTTGCAGGCCTATTATAACTGTTTCGGCGGGAGTCCAAGCTGCGGTGGGCGGCACGCGAGCAGCTGTGCTTTGGCTCCAATAAGAAGGAAAAGCGTTGTATATTTCCTTAGATAATAATAGATTTTATTTTTAATCTCCTCTTAACATATATTATTTTTGGTTAAATTAATAATAGCAGACGCGTATATGCTCCCTTAAATAATATATAAAATCAAATATCATAACATCATCAATTACAGGAATTCTTTAGACATAGCTGAATAGAAAATGTAACAGTACGTCGCAACACCAGTGCAACAAAACGAGTGTGAAATGCCTTTTCCCACAAGTGTATTACATGCTATTTATATACAAAATATATTTAAATATTATGAAAGTTTAAAAAGCTTTCTAAAAGTCAATACGCGTTTCCATTTACGTCATCAGGTTTGCTCCCATAACGCTATTAGGAATACATTGTTGATACAAACAGTTATTCTGTTTGGACGTTTTGTGTGCTTAACGTTTCAATATTTAAGTCATTCTGAATTATGGATTATGAAGACGAGAAGGTAGTCAAAACGTCACGGAGAATGGCGATCTTCTACTACCTTCACGTCAGTATTCAAAGGAAAATCGAAGCAAGCAATTTTGAAATCAATATTACTAGTGTACATATAAGTACCTACACCTCCTGTATCATAAATATATTCACTAAAACCATAAATTATTTTAGGGAATATTTACTATGTAACGTGTTAATATAATTTTTATTACTTTTATACTGGGTACTTACAGTATTCCACTCAAGAATACTATTTCAATGTTTTCAGATCTTCTGAACCTGAGTAAACAATTTAAGAGAAAGAAACGTGTATGTGAACAACATAAAACTAAATGTCTGGCAAACACCAAACTTGTGACTCGAAAAGTTTCAAGAAAATCCCACACGCCAAACTTCTGTTTACATAAGTGCTTTTAGTTTTCGAAATGTTCGATTTTCTCAGAAACAGCGCTAACGATGGTGTTTAAAATACCATACGTTTAAGATATTTACTTGACAAATAAAATGTGTATCTTGTGCAATGTGCATATACCCCGTGAAGTCCCCTTCATTTGTAAGTAATTTTATACAATCTGGTATAACCGGTAAACAATAAGTGATTGACAAAAATTTACATAACAAAAATACAGATGTTTTTAAAATACACAATTTATTTAATCTTCAGATACTATGTGGGGTCCAAATGGATCCCAGTGTTAAACTTTTTAGTTTTTATGAGTGAAATATCTAACTTAGAATTTTGAAACTTTTTTATGTGTTACAAATTTAATGAGGTTTATTACCATAAAAAGTTCTGGAGAATGTTCAATAAATACAATTTTAAAAAAATTAATTACAACTTAGGGTCCACTTGGACTCCTCATAACAGTTCATGTCACATAAAATGTTCTGCATCTTGAGAGTTTTATGTTGTTTGCCTCGTGTTTTTTTCAATTATTCTAGCATGTACTGTTTGTTTGAAATAACGTGGGAACTGTGCAGTACTCTCCTAGTGCGCATTGTAAGGTACAGACAGTCGAAACGGAAAGGCGAAACTTTTGTTATGTCAAGAAAAAATGATAGAAAAACTAGAACAAATTGTGAGGGTTGCAAGAAATTCATTTGCGATACCCACTGTAAGAAAATTCAGAGAGTAGTGTGTCTTGGATGTTACATTTATTGAACATGAATTTTAAAACTCCATGTAACAAATGTAAACGCTACTGGTAGTAAATTATAAAAGTATTAAAATGCAGTTGTGAATCGCAGTGAAAAATCAAACACAAAATAAAGTGAAACATAAAAACCAAAACAAATTTCATGTAATGAATAGTGCTGGAAAATAAAAATAATATTGTAATTTGTAATTGGATTGTATGTTTGACAATGCTAACTTTGAGGTACATTGTTGGTAATAAAGAATGTTTAAGCATCAGAATTGTTGTTTTAAAATTATTTTCTTTGTTCCAAGCAGAACATAATATAATTATATTGTGTAAATTCGAGTTTTCTGCCTCTTGGACCCCTCTCAGGTTTGTGGAAGTTGAAGTGATAAGATCCGCCCGAATAATAAATAATAACCAATAAGAGGAATAATTAATAAGCATATAATAAAAATAATAAGAACGAACACCAGTATGAGGGAAGAATAAAAGAGAACATTAAGAATTATAGAAAGGGGGGAATAAAATCATGAAGAGAAAAAAAACGTAGAGAGTAGATATTAATTAATAATAAGAACATGAAATAAAATGTAGAAAACGTGTAGTTGAGAACGAACAAACTTGGCAAAAATCACATAAAGATAGCAGACGTAGGAAAGGACAGGAAAAAGAACATTAGGAATCGCTTTAGTGACAATAGGAACCGAGTTGTGCACACAGGATATCAAGACAAGGGGCAGGAAACCGAAGTTAGTCAAGCGCACAGAAAATTCAGTAAAGCGAACATAATTTGTTAATGTTAGACGCGAGCGAGGCTCAGGCGATGAAACTGAGAGCCAATGGTAGATAGAGGAAAAATTCAGAGATGTAACCAATCAGAATAGATAAAAGTCACGTGAATAGCAAAACGTGAGAGAGAAACTGGAAAAGTAGGCGTGAAATAGAAAAATATCTATGAGGTAGAGAGACGTTCAGACGTGCGTAAGATACTTCACTCTGTGTCGAAACATCGGGGAGAGAAGTCTCTGTGTAGAAACGTGGGGGAGAGAAGATGGGCTGGAGGGAAAGAAATAGATTTGTGTAGGAAACGTGAGGGAAAGTAAGATAGATCCAGAAATTCAAAATATTTTGTAGTAAAGAGGGAAACAGTGCAGCGGTCTTCAAGTAACTATTTATGTATTGAAAACCAGTTTAAGGCAAACGTGAGTAACAGGGTAGCTAGGGAATGAAAAAATGAAAAATCATTAGCGTAGTATTGTAACATACTTCAAGTTCGCAAAGTAATTAAGAAAGGGCAAGAGCACGGAAACAGTAGGAGGGGTGACAGGAAAAATCGCGTCTTGTGTAGAAAGGAAATTCGTACGAGGACATCAGTTTGGATCATCAATAAACGGGCCATCTGAGAGGAGAGAGTGAACTTCATTTATCTCCCATCCACACTCCCTGACGTAAGAGACTTCTCAAGCTAAATTCCTCTACCTGAGTAGCCGGCAGCAACAACGATCCTCCCGAATTAACAACCCAACCACAAAAAAACCGCACCATTACAAACTTTTCCATTCTCAAATCCCGCTACAAAGCATAGCATAGCATAGCATAGCAGTCTGAAGGTTAAAACAAGTGGACAGAAAAATAGTAAGAATAATTTGTGGAAGATATATAAGCATAAACGATAGCAGGAGAGAACTTCACATGAATGTAAGAGATCAGATTTTTAATTTTTCACCAAAAGAGTGAAGCATTATAGTTATGCATTTTCTCGTTGTATCTACTGTAAATTATTCCTTAAAACTGCAATAAGAACTGCTCACTGTAACTTCGTACAGTCGCTCTCCATTTTACTTTCCTGCGCTTAACGTTGCAATTAATGTAGTATCCTCTTCCCTCCTTCGATAGCTCACTAGAGCGTCGAACACGGGATTCCTCTTCTCTCTTCTGTCGCTCGCTAACGCGATGTCCATTGTTACAGCCATGTTCACAATCTCCTCGGCGGTGAATACGCTTTGTTATATAACCGCTTGAGAAAGTCTAGAAGTTCCGTCCAGGAAGTTGAAAGAGGAGGAATTCTTTAGAAATCTCTCCTTGCATCTCGATTGCGTTCCTGGATGTCCAGTTAGTGGAAGTTGCTCACCTCCTGCTCTAACCACTCATACGCCAGCTAACTCTGAATGATACGTTCATATCCACGACACGGAAGCTCCTTTACAATGTAGGTAAATGTGAAGTTCTTCATAATTAATTTAAGACACAAGACTTTCGCATGAGGATAGTGCGCGTGGAAGAACTATGCCGCACTAAATGCAAGTTCTGTTGGAAAGGAAACTACCATTCCACGCTTTTGCAGAATAACGAAATTTTGTTTCACTTTCAAAGACTTATGATCCTGTTAACTAGTGGTACACTTCACTAGATGGCGATAGTGTATTTCTTCCATAAGGTTTTCATAGTTACCAAAGAACCAACACAATTCTCCACGACTATCTTGAAACAAATTCCAACAAACTTTTTATATTCAAGGTGAGATCAGAAATTAAACTCCCTTAAGGAATTCTACTCTGATTAATGTAAAGCGACTAGTCCAAATAATGCGATTAAAGAATCAATCTTGTAGAACGAGGTTTGGTGAAAAATTATTTAACCGATCGTTAAAATGCTAAACAGTAACACCATTTATGTATAATGTTGCTTCTTAACCAGACGTAGACATATTAATTTGGCATCGAAAAACCTTAACTGAAAGGATTATTATCATTAGCCTTATTACTAATATTATGAATATATTCTGAATGAAAGCTCTGATATGTAGGTCTGTCCTTAAACCTTTGACAGTTCACTGTATAAATAAATGTGTAATGAAACTATTTCTGTAAAGGCTTATCTGCATTGACATGAAGTGAATAAAAAAAACTGATGTGTTACACTCATATGACTTTCTCTACTCTTGTAAAAACTATTTTCACAAACGCTTATTCTCCATATGCTTCATGTTAATCGAAATATCGAGAGGTCAATCTTATTGCTAATTTTCTTGGAGATGCAACGGGAATATTGTAGGTTATAAGCCATAGTCAAATCTTTAAAGCGCCGGTTGCTATGTGGCGCATTCCATTCTCTTTGCATGTCCAGGGCATAAAACAAGCAATATCTCGAAAATGGTTCACTCATCAAAAAAATGTATATGACATAAATTGTGTATTTTAATGCGATCTACATTGCTTGTGTAGTAAAATTGTGTCTATCTCGTATGGTTTACCAGTTATGCAAAAGTCGTTCACAGTGAAGAATGCTTTTGGAGAAATTCCCAGAAAATTGAAGATATATATTTTATTTGTCATGAAAATATCGTAAACATATAATATTTTAATCAAAATCGTTAGAGCCATTTTTGAGAAAATTAAACTTTTCGAAAAATGTTCCATGTAAAGGGTAGTCTGGGGTGAGAGTATTTTCTTGAAAACCTTCGTGTCGCATTTCTGTAAGACTCTTAACCTAAATACCAAGTTTGATGTTTATCCGACTGTTCGTTTCTGAGTTATACTGTTCAGACACACATCACACACACGGACATGTTTCCAAAAATGCTTTTTTTTATTCAGGGGGTCTCAAAACATGTATTTCCGGTGAAATCTCGGTATCGAATTTTTGAGTGGAGCACTACTTCCCCTACTTACTATACCTAGCAGAGAAAGTAAAAATTAAAGAGAAAATTATAATTAATATGATATTAATAATACGATAATTAATAACATATTTTCGAAAGTTAGCCCCCGATTAAAAATCCTCCCTGCAGGGCTTAGTTTCTAATATAGGTGCATTCCAAGCAGACACACATCAAAGCTAGTGCGACGAGTTTCCAATGGGAAAAGTTGGTGAAGAAACTGCCGTGCGAGGTCTGTATGGGGTTGGTCTTCCATAAAACTCGCAGAGAACATTCCTTTATATGATATCGCATCGTTCTTCCGGTTCATAAAGCAGCAATACCTAGCTCTCTTGAGGAACATAAAACATTCATCGGTTTCGTCGGCAGGCAATGACAAAAGCACATCGCATGTCTTAGGCAACGTCCGCCCCGTGACAGACGCAAACGGCAGTAATTTCTGTCAGAACGACACAAAAGCGACCCCCGCGATCGAATCAGTTAAAGTAGATGGTTTCTCGCAAATGGACTAGTTCGAGCCAGCAAAATATCTGCCTTTACTCCTCCTTTACTTTTTTATCAAGCTTTCCGTATCGGGGTAAAACGGTTTATAGAAAAAATATGATAAACATACGAGCTTCTGTTTTGATTAGAATAATTGCTCTTTTTCCCTGCATGGGCTGTTATTATTCTTGTTTCCTTTATATTCTTCTGGTTTTTTGTACACTACCACTATTCCTCCCTAAAGAACGGATAAATAGAAAATTATCAGATGTATTACATTCACATGACTTCCTCTACCAATACCGTTTTGTTTTCACATAGCTTCAATACGCCATTCCTACGTAATTCTTATTACTGTCCTTATTTGTCTATTCACTACATGATAATGCAGACATACGCTTGCAGAAATAGCTTCAGTACATATTTTGTTCTGCGAAAAGAGGATAGCCACAGGTTTAAAAGTAACTAGCTATATGCTCCAATTGAAATTCCACACTCTTTCCATGACATCGCGGAGAACAACTGAAAATCGACAGGACTTTAAAAGAATGACTAAGTATTGAACAATTAGAACCTTTAACAACAGATATTTCGGAAATAGATCATGCCACAAAACAGTTAGTTTAAATAAATTGTAAGTTTCAATAAGATTTACAGTTGTTGTGTAGTACGTTTTCGTCTATCGCTTAACGTTTATCAGTTATAAGATTATATAAAAGTCCTTTCGAATTTTATATAATCCAAGACTTTCCTTCCACAGGATATTTCCAGAAAATGAAGGTATACATTTTATTTGGCAGGTAAATATATTTAATGTATGGTATTTTATTAAAAATCGTTAGAGAAATTTTTAGAAATTGCATGTAAAGGATAGTTGGGGTGGTGGTATTTTCTTGAGAATCTTCCTGTGGCATCTTTGGAAAATACTGAACCTAAATATTAGGTATGGTATTTATCTAACGGTTCGTTGTTGATTTATACTGTTCACAGACACGCACATGCACACCTTTTCGCAAAAATTATTTTCCTTGGGTTTAGGGACCTCAGAACATATATTTCCGGTGAAATCTTGACATGAATTCTTGGATGGAATACAGTATTTCCCCTACTTACTATAAATAGAAAGTAAAAAACTGGATGAATAAAAGCATATCAGTGTACTTAAAAGGCATAATTTACATTTTCCAAAAATCTCAGTCTTTCTTAACTCTCTAATGCACAGTGCTGCCATTTGGCAGCATAGATGTTGAGTCATTTCTTTTGAATTTTTATATTATGCTGGAATTTAACGATAAAGTAAAAGCAGTCATTTATATCATAAATATATTAATTTATTTCAGTATTATTGTACTGGTCTCTTTTGGAACAAAAAGTAAAATCCATGCAACTGCGGTTAGATGTAACCCAAGCGTGCCTTACGCCGGTTATTTTACGTGGGGACTTCCCATCCTCTACCACAGGCACGTTTGACTGCAGTCGGATTCAAACTCACAACGTTCGGCTTTGGATGGATGACAAGCCAATTTCGTCTCTGTTTAACGATCATGGCTCTTCAATCGCTTATATTAAGTGCCAGTGACAGGAATATGTAAACCGGTTTAAGAATTACAGGTAAAGTGACATAAGCAGCAAAATAATTAATGCATTAGAGAGTTGAATATTACAATTAACATTGGAGGGATAAGGGCATTTAATCTTTCCTTAGGTTTCGAATGAAATTTCACTGCCCCATCTTTATTATTTACACATAAAACCTATATGTAACGTCCCAAAAAATATTTTGTGGCAAACTTTTATTTAGTAAAGACCTCTATATTGTAATAACGGTGAAAAATTTCTTCACTAACACACAAACATAGGCCACAGGAGGAATGTTTTCTAAAAGTTCGTGTTTTTTGTTTCTGGGGATCTCAAAACATGTTATTTCCGACAAAACATCAGAGTATAATTACTTTCTCTACTACGTATAGTAAGTTGGGGAACTATTGCATGCCACCCAAAAATTCGATACCGAGATTTCACCGGAAAAATATATGTTTTGAGAACCCCTGAATCCAAAAAAGAATTTTTGGAAACATGTCCGTGTGTGTGTGTGTGTTTGTCTGCGAGTGTGTCTGTCTATGTGTATGCCTGTGAAGCATATCAGAAACGAACAGTTGGATAAACACCAAAATTGGTATTTAGGTTCAGTATCTTCCAGAGATGCGACACGAAGGTTTTCAAGAAAATTCCTCTACCCCAGATTACCCTTTACATGGAACATTTTTCGAAAATTTTCTCAAAAATGGGTGTAACAATTTTGATTAAAATATCATATGTTTAAAGATATTTTCATGACAAATGAAATGTATATCTCGAATTTTCTGGGAATGTCTCCAAAAGTATTCTTCATTGTGAACGACTTTTGCATAACTGGTAAAGCATAACAGATAGACAAAATTCTACTTCACAAAATGTAGATCGCGTTAAAATACACAATTTATGTCACATACAATTTTTTGTTGTTGAGTGAACCATTTTCAAGATATTGCTTGTTATTCCCTTAAATTTTCCAATACTTTTTCTCAAATGGGAATTCGTCCTGGACATGCAAAGAGAATGGAAAACGCCACATAGCAACCAGCTCTTAAAAGATTTGACTATCGCTTAAAACCTACCAATTCCCCTTGCATCTTGATTAACATGAAGCATATGTAGAGTAAGGGTTTGTAAAAATAGTTTGTACAAGAGTAGAGAAAGTCATGTGAGTATAACAAATCAATTTTTTTTTACTGGAACGCAGTACCTTCTCTACCAAGTAGTTCATAATAGAAAAAGAAAAAAACATTAAAACCATGCAATAAAATATTATAAACCGAATGGTAAATATAAAAACTTGAGGGTTTTCAATGCCGCAGTTGTTATGAGAATGCGAAATAATAATTCCCAATGATGCTGAGAGGGGTAAAACTGAAGTCGGCATAGGATCAATGTTGTATGTGTTGTTTTACAAGTTTGGAAGCAGTGAATGTATGAGATGCAGTGCAGGTCCCGCACAATCGCATTGTCCTCACCCTGTTGGCAAACTTTCCCAACTACAGCTATGGATTTTGGTTTCCCCAACCAGTCTTTTGTAACCCGATTTCTATGTTCCCTTTCTGTTCGGAATTCTGCATTCATCGCTTTCCAAATTTCATCCCCCGCTCATGCTCCGAATATACCTGGATCTGCAGCCCTAGGGGGATGGGAATGTATTTCCCTGGAGTCATATTGTCATTGGTCAGCCCGCTTCGCTCATACATTGCTTTTTGATTGATGTCTGACGAATGCGGAAAACGAATATTCAATGGCATAAAGACGTGACTTGTCAACAGAATTATTTTACAGCGGGAATTGTCAAATAAAATTGATTTATTGCCCTGCTATCTTGGCATAGGAATGTGTTGCAGATTTATTTTGAGGCAGTATTTTTAACACTTAAATAATTTCAGTCAAATTATATAATATATAAATTCAATAACAGTCCGCCTTAAAGCAATATGTGCATGTAACAATATATAAAAATATATATGTAACAGTCATTTTATAGGTTTATATTATTGTATCCATGTGTAATAATGTTATGCAAATATATTACGTAATTTAATAATGTAGGAGCTGTGAGAATAATAAGTTAAAAGTTGCTAACAATGAGGTAACCTTGAGGCAAAAATGAATTTGAAGGTTTAAATGCTACTAGTCATTATTGGAGCAACAATAACGTAAATTTTTATACAGTTTAAAAATAGCCAGTCAACAACCAGAAAAAGCTTTAGTTAAACGTAGGTATTCTGTTGCAGTAGGATTAGCCAATCAGAGACTTAAAATACAGACATTTACAAGTTTAGGCGGTTGAAATTAATTCAGTTGCCTGCAAACAGTGTTCCTAACCGCACGCGAGACACGTTCTCGAGAGATTTAATACGTATTCATGTGAGACGAAAATAGTTTAAGTGTTAAAAAGTACAAGTAATTAATGAAAGTATCTCACAGCTCTCTATCATTGAAGTGTTATAAAATCGTATCAAGCATTAATAAAAGGAGTGAAGTAAAATTATAATCTGTGTAAGCCTACATTCTTAGGCGCACGACAACCCTGCTAAGAGAAACGTATCTCTAACAATAATTTTGACGCAGCCGAGGCAAACATTAGTATATAATATTTAAAGAAACAGTCAGATTGCAAAGTTAAGATTTTTTAAAACTTGGGGCAAAGGCCACCTGGAAGTACATTTGGGGCGAAGGCTACCGGAAACTGTTAACTATACGTGAGGTTGTAACTACTACAAGTTCGGTTCCCCAACAGTTGAAGTATAATACAATTCCTTCAATACAACCTACTTCAAATTGTCTCCCAAAGCGTGGGACAAATAACGTAACAAATCGCCTACTTCAAATTGGCTTCCAAACGTGGGACTAATAATAATAATAATAATAATAATAATAATAATACAACTCCTACAACAATAAAAAACTCCTCTAAATTGGCGCCCAACGTGGGGCATATAACAATAATTTGAAAAATAAACTTCTTAAATTTCCGTTTTATTTTAAGGGGGATGATGGGCGAAATTTCAGTTTTTATATATACTGAGACAGAATGTGCCCGAATTAATTTTATAATGTGTTAATTTATTTAGTACATATGGATGATATGTGTGTATAATGTGAACCACGTGTAAATAGCCATTTTTGTATAATGTAATATTTGTCTTATATATAGTGTTCCTATGTCACTGGTTTAGAATGTCTTAAACTCTGCCGTTTGTAGAAAATTCGCATGTGCAGAGGAAACCGGGATCTTGTGTGTTAGTCTAGGGTAAGGTTTTATGACTTTATTTGTCTCCGCTCCGGAAGTATGGAGTGAGGGGGAAAATAACACAGAACGGAAAATTACTGAGAGAAGCCCGGGAAAATATCACGTGATATATGTAAACTAGCCAGCAAGAATACAAATAATTTAAATAATATTTAGCTACGCTGAGAGAACCGCCTCTCCTCCAATGAGAAATCAGATGCTAAAATTTTAGCGGGGGATCGTGGTCTTTAAATAGTCGACATTTATCTCAAAATTCGAGGAGTTGACTTATGGTTACAGACAAGGAATCCACGCTACTTCGTATGACAAAGTTGGTGCGCAAACGGTGTTCTTTTGTGCGGACGTGTAAATATGACCAATCACATATTAATTAACAATGTATCGGTGATTCCCGAGTTCTATACAGTGATAAGTGAACATGAACATTATTCCTGTTTTGAAAGTGAGAAGTGACAATAAATTGCAGTTACTCAAACATTATGATGAGTAGTGAATTCACCTCTGAGTTCCATGTACCACTACCGAGATCGACGAGCTTATTAGCAATCCTAATAGGCAAAGTCCATGCAGACATCGTCGCTGAGAATCAACTACTGTCCATTCCAAACCAGAGTTCCTTCTGATGTAAACAGAAGCACGTGCTTCTGCTTGTCACGAACCCAAGAACACACTCTTACGCCAAAGTAAATAGTTCCTTAATATATGTATTGTATCATGAAATATTAGGGCAGGAAACGTGTAGAACTACACATATAAGAACTCACTGCTAAAGGTAATGGGTATATACCAACTGTTAAGAGATTACAAAACATGATTTTCGTCTGCTGTTGTGCTAACGTCGAGAGCATCTTGCTTGTTTATTACCAACTGTATGCATGACTGTCATTCTGTTACATATACAAGAAATGTAGCAATGAATTCCCATAGGTGCTATCTGAGTAACGAATAAACACTTTGCGTAACACAGGAAATATGATAAGTGAACAGGCATTCATAATACGCAGTCACACATACGCTCAGCTCGGGTCAAATCTTGTGATTTAGTCAGTTGGTATTCGAGTTCACATGGCAGAGGAAAGTGCATGTAGTGCGAATAAACTGTTCAAACACAGAAGCGGGAAACAGTTAAAAAGTGGCGAAAAACAAACACCTCTTCATATATTTAACTCCTATTACAAAAATACCCAACAGTTGCATTAGTGCATATTACGAAACTAATATCAGATTTTACAGGCGTTTCAGTGAGAAGTGTAACCAAAGTGAGCAGGAAATATAAACAGACATAACAGAACATAGAAGAGGATAAAATGTGGTAACTTGTTTCGTGTGCGACAGTGCTGTGGATAAGCTTGTCATTATTTTGGAGAGTAGTTCTGATTCCGATATGGCAGCTGAGTCATCTTCGGAGGATTCGGATTTGGGTGTTGCACTTTTACCCGAGGATTGTGATTAACGTAAGTAAAATGTTCATTTCCGCATACTTATAAAATTGATTGTTATTTCAGGTTGCATTTTGAACTATGATTCTCACGCAGGGCGCCTTTTTATAGATTTGAACAGTGTTCAACAAACACGTGAGAGGGGAAGAAGCAGTCATTATAGGCGGGGATTGCGAAGTACTTTCACGCGGATAATACAAAGAGTTTGTTTACAGTGAAAGGCACTCTGGTTTGGAATGGACAGTAGCCAGGGCAACAGCGAGAATTACCGTACAATTAAATCAACCAGCCAGGGCAACAAGATGAAGCCACGTTGGGTGGAGAACATAAAGCAGGTAAATTGAATTTTAGCATTACTTCTCCTGTATCTACCACTACACCGCTTTCAACTCCAACCCGCGCGGGCATTGAACCCGGGACTGCAACCAACGAAGCATAGAGAGGCGCGACGACTGACGCAATACATACCAAAACCTCTCACCAGCATACAGGTGGGTTTGAAGCAAGTAAAGGGCACATAAAAGGCGCAACAAAGTGACGATCACCCAGAAATGGGAGGGGATATAGAATGAGATTAGAAACGGAGAAGGCGAAGCAAGAAAGCACGAAGATTTGCCAGATGAACTCATCCTCCTTTTATGTAGAGCTTACAACCCTAGAATTTACAACCGTGCTTAGGGTCAGAGGCCTGTAGTGAAGCAGACAAACAATGAAGCAGAGAATGAAAAACCCGGAACGGTGAATCAGCCGGTAGCATTGTACGAAAGTGAGGAGGAATGTGATATGAAATGAAGACGAAGTGGATAAAAGGAAAGGTGGTGATGGAGCAATTGGTTGAATGAATGGCGGAAATAATAATGCGGAACTCGTAGAAAACTAGCCAAATGCCGCTTCGCCCACAAAAAAAAACCCACATGCAAGCCCCCGGGATCAAATCCGGGTCGCCTTGTTGGGAGGCGAGCGGTTCCGTTAGGCGTCGCCATTATACACTTGTCACGAGTTTATTGTATGCAGTTTTTGAGCGATGGATTATAATTATATTAATTTTAATATTACCTGCTTAGATTTTCATTGAAATATCAAAGTTACTAGGCAATATCAATCTTACAAACGCTGCATATGAATGCCTGTTCTGCAAGCAGCTTTAATTTCAAAGGAATTCCAGATCGATTGTAGTGTAGACGAGCAACGAAAGTTCGTTAAGATGTTGCTATAGTGTCGAAAATCTGATGTGTTACACTCACATGACTTTCTCTACCCTTGTACGAACTATTTTTACAAACCTTTATTCTCCATCTACTTCATGTTACTCGAGATAAACATTTGCATACTCTATCTTATTGCTAATTTTCTTGTAGATGTAAGGGGAATGTATATTTTCAAGGGCAATATAGATATACAGTAGCCTTTAAGCATAGACATTACTCTTAATAGCTGGTTGCTATTTGCAGCACCATTCTCTTTGCCACAGATTAATACCCTTTGCATATCCAAGACAAAAAATTGAATAACGAATTCCCATTTGAGAAAATAAGTATTGAAAAATTTAAGGGAATAACAAGCAATATCTCGATAATGGTTCACTCCACAAAAAAAAATGTATATGACATAAATTGTGTATTTTAACTCGATCTTCGTTTTTTTGTGTACTAACACTTTTTCTATCTCTTATGGTTTACCTGTTATGGAAAAGTCGTTCACAATGAAGAATACTTTTGGAGACATTCCCAGAGAATTCAAGATTTACATTTTATTTGTCATGAAAATATCTTAAACATATGATATTTTAATCAAAATCATTAGAGCCATTTTTGAGAAAATTAAGATTTTCGAAAAATGTTCCATGTAAAGCGTAATCTGGGGTGGGGGATTTTCTTGAACGCTTTCGTGTCGCATCTCTGGAAGATACTGATCCTAAATACCAACTTTGGGTTTATGTGACTGTTCGTTTCTGAGTTATGCTGTTCACAGACACACACACGGATATGTTACCAAAATGCTTTTTTTACTTTCTCTACTACGTATAGTAAGTAGGGGAAGTATTGCATTCCACCCAAAAATTAGATACCGAGATTTCACTGCAAATACATGTTTTGAGACCTCCTGAATCCAAAAAAAGCATTTTTGGAAACATGTCCGTGTGTGTGTCTGTGTGTGTGTGTGTCTGTGAAACAGCATAACTAAAAAACTAATAGTCGGATAAACACCAAACTTGCTATTTACGTTCAGTATCTTCCAGAGATGCGACACGAAGATTTTCAAGAAAATCCCCCCACCCCAGACTACCCTTTACATGGAACATTTTTCGAAAATTTTAATTTTCTCAAAAATGGCTCTAACGATTTTGATGAAAATATCATATGTTCAAGATAATGTCATGAGAAATGAAATGTATATCTCGAATTTTCTGGGAATGTCTCCAAAAGTATTCTTCACTGTGAACGACTTTTGCATAACTGGTAAACCGTAAGAGATAGACAGAATTTTACTACACAAAAAATGTAGATCGCGTTAAAATACACAACTTATGTCATATACATTTCTTTTGTTGAGTGAACCGTTTTCGAGATATTGCTTGTTATTTCCTTAAATATTTCAATACTTATACTTTTTCTCAAATTCGTTATTCATTTTTTTATGTCCTGGACATGCAAAGAGAATGAAATGCGCCACATAGCAACCAGCGTTAAAATATTTGACTATCGCTTATAACCTACCATATTCCCCTTGCATCTACAAGAAAATTACCAATAAGATTGACATCTCGATATCTTGATTAACATGAAGCATATGGAGAATAGGCGTTTGTAAAAATAGATTGTACAAGAGTAGAGAAAGTCATGTGAGTGTAACACATCAGATTTTTTTTATGTCCTGGACATGCAAAGAGAATGGAATGCGCCACATAGCAACCAGCGTTAAAATATTTGACTATCGCTTAAAACCTACCATATTCCCTTTGCATCTACAAGAAAATTATCAATAAGATTGACATCTCGAAATCTCCATTAACATGAAGCATATGGAGAATAAGCGTTTGTAAAAATAGTTTGTACAAGAGTAGAGAAAGTCATGTGAGTGTAACACATCAGATTTTTTGATTCAGTGGGTCTCAAAACATGTATTTCCAGTGAAATCTCGGTATCGAATTTTTGGGTGGAATACAATACTTACCGTACTTACTATACGCAGTAGAGAAAGTAAAAATTGTCGGAAATTGAAGAGGCATGGCATATAGGATGTGCTTCTTCGGTCCCTAATAAATATAATTAAAGATACGATAGACCGTATACTATATTCACAAAGTCATAAGAAAAAGTTCATTCTGCTAATTGTGCATGGTATACCTATGTGAAGGTCAACATGATTAGGAATTAAATTAATATTAAGAACAACATCTGATGTGATACATTCACGCAACTTTCTATGCTCTCTGTCTTTATTAGTGTGTATACAAACTATTCTTACTAAAGCTTATTTCTCCATCTACTAAATTTTAATTAAAATAAACCTTTGCAGAAAGAGCTACATTATTCATTTCGTTATAGATACAAAGAAAACAACGATAGTGAAATGTTTAAGAACTGGACGCTATATGCCTGCCTTAAAATCCCATATTTTGAGGTGTTTTGTTGGAGTTGTTTATTTATTTAGCTCCACGTATGGACGCCAATTTAAAGTAGAATTGTTCTTTACGTTGTTTGCTGCTACATATGAAACGTTTGTGTTCAAGGAGTTGTATTATATGTCAACTATTGGGGAGCCGAACTTGAAATTCGTTGCAATCGCACATATAGTACCCGGTTTCCGGTAGCCTTCGCTCAAAGTTAAAAAAAATATTAACTTTGTAATTAAGCTGTTTCTTTAAGTATTAAATATTTATGTTTGCCTCGGCTGCGTCAGTATTTATTTTGGAGACACGTTTCTCTTAGCAAGGTTGTGGTGTAACTAAGAATGTAGGCTTACACAGATTTTAAGTTTTAATTTACTCATTTTTATTAATCCATGACACAAATTAAATAGCACTTCACTGATATCGAGAGTTGTGGGATTCTATTATTTAATACTTGCACTTTTAAATACGTATACTATTTTCGTTTCACACGAATTTATATTTCTCTCGAGGACGCATCTTGCATACGGTTACTATCACTGTCTACAGGCAACTGAATAGATTTAAACCGTCTAAACGTATAAATTTCTGTATTTCAAGTCTCTGATTGACTATTTTTACTCCAATACAATACTTGCATTTAACTGAAGCTCTTTCTGGTTGTTGATTGGCTATTTTTATAAACTGTCACTAAAATTACATTAATGCTTCCAAGAATCACAAATAACATTTCAACTCTCAAACTTATTATTATCTCAAGATTACCTCATTGTTACCTCATTGTTAGCAACGCTTAACATATTATTCTCACAGCTCCTACATTATTAAATTACGTAATATATTCACATAACATTATTACACATGGATTCAATAATATAAACATATGCAATGACTATTATATACATTTTACAAATTATTGCATACACATATTGCTTCAAGGCGGGCTGTTATTAAAGTTACTAATTATATAATTTGACTGAAATCATTTAAGTGTTAAAAATACTGCCTCAATTTCTTCTATGCAATCGCGAGAACGGCTGAAAATCATTGAGACTTTACAAGAATGACACCAATTGAACAATTCGGACGTTTAATAACGGTTATCTCAGAAATTGTTTATACTACAAAAATCTTGTTTTAAATAAATAGTGTATTTTAAAGAGATCTACACTTTTTGTGTGGTACGTTTTCTTCTATAGCTTAACGTTTACCAGTTACACAGGATTATATAAAATGTCTCCCAAATGAAGAAGAATTCTAAGCTATTTCCCAGAAAATTCAAGAGACACATTCTATTTGTAAGTAATCAAAATCGTTACAGCCATTTTATATAAAATCAAAATTTTCGGAAAATATGGTTTGAGCTGGAAGTTTTACTTGAAAATCTATGTGTTGTATCCTTGGAACATACTGAACTCAAATACCAAGTTTAGCATTTATCGGACTTTTGGGTTTTTAGTTATGCTGTTCACACACATACACACACGGGGATGTTTTTATAAAAACGCTTTATTTGGATTCAGGAGGTTTCAAAACATGTATTTACGTTGAAATCTCAGTATCGAATTTTTAGGTGGAATGCAATACCTTCTCTACTTACTATGTATGTGGTAAATAATGTAAAAATGTAATCTATAATATATTAAAAATGAACCTTGTACTCGTAGTTGTGTTATGCGCAACACGTATAAGCTGCAAAAACACCAAAAGATGTGGTTAGGTTAGGACTTCCGAGGCGGATAACCGATGGCACACGCGAAAAAAATCTGATGTGTTACACTCACATAACTTTCTCTACTCTTATACAAACTATTTTTACAAACTCTTATTCTCCATCTATTTCATATTAATTGAGATAAATATTTGCAGAAACGATCTTTTGACATGTAAAGAAAATTACATTTTAAACATGGTGACTAGTTCTAAGAATATTTGACTATGACTTAAGGCCTACTAAGTTCTCTTTGCTTTATATTTCCAGGGCAATACAGAAACACAGTAGCCTTTAAACATCGACATATATCTTAATAGCTGGTTGCTAGGTGCAGCACCATTCCCTTTGCCACAGATTAATACCCTTTGCATTTCCAAGATAAAAAAATCTGATGTGTTACACATGACTTTCATGTTAATGGAGATATCGAGATGTCAATCTTATTGATAATTTTCTTGTATATGCAAGGGGAATATGGTAGGTTTTAAGCGATAGTCAAATATTTTAACGTTGGTTGCTATGTGGCGCATTCCATTCTCTTTGCATGTCCAGGACATAAAAAAATGAATAACGAATTTGAGAAAAAGTATAAGTATTGGAAAATTTAAGGGAATAACAAGCAATATCTCGCAAACGGTTTACTCAACAAAAGAAATGTATATGACATAAATTGTGTATTTTAACGCAATCTACATTTTTCGTGTAGTAAAAGTTTGTCTATCTCTTATGGTTTACCAGTTATGAAAAAGTCGTTCATAATGAAGAATACTTTTGGAGACATTCCCAGAAAATTCGAGATATACATTTTATTTGTCATGACAATATCTTTAACATATGATATTTTAATCAAAGTCGTTAGAGCCGTTCTTGAGAAAATTAAAATTTTCGAAAAATGTTCCATGTAAAGGGTAGTCTGGGGTGGGGGGATTTTCTTGAAAACCTTCGTGTCGCATCTCTGAACGATACTGAACCTAAGTACCAAGTTTGGTGTTTATCCGACTCTTCCTTTTTGAGTTATGCTGTTCACAGACACACAGACAGACACACACACGGACATGTTTCCAAAAATGCTTTTTTTGGATTCAGAGAGTCTCAAAACATGTATTTCCGGTGAAATCTCGGTATCGAAATTTTGGGTGGAATACAATACTTCCCCTACTTACTATACGTAGTAGAGAAAGTAAAAATGAATAACGAATTCCCATTTCAGAAAATAAGTATTGAACAATTTAAGGGAATAACAAGTAATATCTCGAAAATGGTTCACTCAACAAAAAAAATGTATATGACATAAATTGGTATTTTAACGCGATCTACATTTTTTGTGTAGTAAAATGGTTTACCAGTTATGCAAAAGTCGTTCACAATGAAGAATACTTTTGGAGACATTCCCAGAAAATTCAAGATATACATTTTATTTGTCATGAAAGTATCTTAAACATATGATATTTTAATCAAAATCGTTAGAGCCATTTTTGAGAAAATTGAAATTTTTGAAAAATGTTCCAGGTAAAGCGTAGTCTGGGGTGGGTGGATTTTCTTGAAAAACTTTGTGACGCATCTCTGGAAGATTCTGAACCTAGATACCAAGTTTGGTGTTTATCCAACTATTCGTTTCTGAGTTATGCTGTTCACAGACACACATACGTACATGTTTCCAAAAATGCTTTTTTTGGATTCAGGGGGTCTCAAAACATATATTTCCGGTGAAATCTCGGTATCGAATTTTTGGGTGGAATACAATACTTCCCCTACTTACTCTACTTAGTAGAGAAAGTAAAAAAAAGAAGAAAGAAAGAAAAACCATGGTTGTCCAAAAAGGCTTATATACTGACAGATTTTCGAAAGTGACTTGCCGAGTTGCAGTTTTCATATGGTCGGACCTCTAATAAGCTCTACATATATCTGTATCTTTGCGTATCAGCAGTTTCCGTTGGAAGTTCTCGGAATTGAAGACGCGGTTGGAGAGGTGATCTATGTGGATCAGGAATCATAAGCAATAGGAAAAAACGGGAGTTTTAGTCATTCCTGGTTTTGGCGTCCTTTGCGTCAAGAATGTTTGTCCTATTGTCTTCTCTTTAATCGTTAACTGTGTTACATCTTCTGATACTTCTAAACAGAATAACTCAAAACTGAAGAGCACGATAAATGCTATACTTGGTATTTAAGTTCAGAATTTTCTAGAGATAAGACACTAGGATTTTCAAGAAAATGCGTTTTTCCAAAACTGCCGTTTACATGGACTTTTCTTAAAAATTGCTGTTTATATTAAAATAATACGCTGTATCCTAATTCAGATAAACGTTTGCAGAAATGGTTGTATTACATATTTCGTTGTAGTAAAAGGAATACATAGGCATAACAGTGAAGAAGTTTAATTTTAGGAGTGTATTGTATTTCGACTGTTGGGGAGTCGAACACTTGAAGTAGTTGCAACCAGGTATGATACTAAGTTTTCCTGTAGCCTCCGCCCCAAATTTACTTTCCGGTGGGCTTTGCCCCAATGTTAAGAATACTAACTCTGTATTTTTACTGTTTCTTTAAATATTATATATTTATGTTTGCCTCGGCTGGGTCAGTATTAAATTGTATACACATGAATATCTTAACAAGGTGTGCTGCGACTGAAAAATGTAGACTTACACAGATTATAATTCTTACTTCACTCCATTTATTAATTCATGATACGATTTAAATAACACTTCACTGATATAGAGAGCTGTGAGATATTTTTCTTAATTACTTGCACTTTTTAAACACGTAAACTATTTTTGTCTCACACTGAATACGTATTAAACTTCTCGAGGACGCATCTCGCGTCCGGTTAGGAACACTGTCTACAAGCAACTGAACTGATTACTACCGCCTAAATTTGTAAATTTCTGTATTTCAAGCCTCTTGGGTATTCCTAATCCAATAGAATACTTTTATTTAACTTAAGCTTTTTCTGGTCGATGATTGGCTATTTTATAAACTGTCTCAAAAAATTACATTATTTTTCTAAGAATTAAAGTAGCATTATTAAACTTTCATATTCATTATTGCCTCAAGGTTACCTCATTGTTAATAACTTTTAACCTATTATTCTCACAGCTCCTTCATTATTAAATTTCGTAATACATTCACATAACATTATTGAACATGTACATATTAATATAAACATTAATACAATGACTGTTACATACTTTTATGTTATGTTATACACATATTGCTGTTATTACATTTTATATTAGTAATTTGACTGAAATTATTTTAGTGTTAAAAATACTGCCTCAAGGGGCAGTCAAATCTTTAAGAACCGGTCGCTGTTTGGTTACTGAATTTCCGTTCTTTTTGCATTGCCCACGAGAAAAAAAACGAATGGCGATTTTGCAGTCGAAAAAGTATAAGGTATTTGACGATTCAACCTTTAATAAATAATATCTCAAAAATGGTTAATGTCACAAAACGTTTTGTTTGACATAATTGTGTGATTTAGCGAAATGTACATTTATTCTCGTGTAAGTTTTTGTCTATCTCCTAAAGTTTACAAATTACGAAAAATTAATTCACAATGAAGACGACTTCACCTATTCGCAGAAAATTCAAGATTTACATTTTGATATGCTAATATCTTAAATATGTGGTATTTTAATTAAAATTGTTTGAGTAATTTTTTAGAAATAAAAATAATGAAAACGTTTCTAAATACCAAGTTTGGTATTTGATCTACTTTTCGCTCTTGTGTTATGCTGTTCCCAGGTACAATAACGTTTTCCCCAAAACGCTTTTTTTGGACTCAGGTATCTCAAAACATGCCGTTCAGGTGAAATCTCGGTATCTAATTGTTGGGTAAAATGCAATACTTACGCTACTTACGATAGGTAAGTGCTTGAAAAGTGTTACAATTATTTCGGCACTAGAAGACCAACAGTTAGGAACACTGCTAGTTTAAAAGCCCAACACGAGGAGGCAGGCCAGTTAGAGAAATTGCACGAGCCCAAAGGGTGAATGAAATAGGGTCATATACTAGGACGTAGATAGCTTGTTACTGTTGATGTAGGAAGTTGGCCCCAAGTCGTGACGGTTGTGGGAACTTGAAGCAAGGGGGAGAAAACCCTCAGAAGGAGGGAAGGGAATTAATTGATGCCCAGAAGTCACTTTACTTTGGATCTCGCTTTTATTTAGGTTTCCCCAACAAGGTATATAGAAGTTAGTTTCAGCGTGTCCACCCCTCTGTTACGAATGTAATATAACTTCCCCTGAGGCTACAGCTCCTAAAGTGGCATTGTTTTCCTTAAGAAAGTGTTAGGCGCCCTCTGCAATCGGCAATTCGGCTCACTTAACCATCCCCACACTGAAGGGGAGAATCAAATAGTCTGTCTTGGCAATTTAAATTTACAAAATTCATGGCACATTTTCCCTGAAACTAATCAACACATTCTTCTAGAATTTTGTGTCCACTGTAATGCTTTTTAACTAGTACATTTCTTTTAGAATTGAGATACAATTGAAATGTCAATCGAGACAAAAGCTTGCAGAAATTGTTTAATTACTAGTCGACCACGATATGAGCGCGTTCGGTGGGAAGAGGAACTAAATCAAGTGGTTGAGGCATCGGAAGGACAGTCAGGTAAAGAAAACATTCGAGTTTCAAGTTACATTTACTATACTGCATTCACTCTTCAGTTGATCCGCGCCAAAACAAA
This sequence comes from Deroplatys truncata, assembly GCA_030765065.1. NCBI lineage: Eukaryota > Metazoa > Arthropoda > Insecta > Mantodea > Mantidae > Deroplatys > Deroplatys truncata. The sequence continues at coordinate 167,899,801 of CM060980.1, forward strand.
CGCACGTGATCAGTGCACCGTGATACAACACCGTAGCAATGCGTGCAGGAAAGTAGTCACATGCTAATAATCTAAATTTTAGAATGAATTTATCCTTAAATGGTACAATATTCCATACAAATTCCTAAAAGTTTAATTAACGCTAATTTGTACCGTTAAACACATATACAATTTATATATGTACCTGATATCCGGGTATGCGCAGAATATTGCTTGTAGTCAGAATCTAGCAGTTTCTTGCTCTTGCGTTTTCGTCGACTTAGGTAAAGAATAAGCGCGCAAAGCATTGACTGGTGTGAAAAACAATAGTGTTGCAAGTTTATTGTAAGTTATGTGAGAAATATCTAACACTTCCCGTGAAACAAGTGCTGAAATTAACTTCTGAGTTCATCGATGTTTCGAGTAAAGTATAAACAGTGATCGTTAAGAAAAATTGAAACGGGAAAGTGGTTACACGCCGGAAAAACAGAAAGCGTATGAAATTCTCGATGCAAGAATGTGAAAACAATGCAATTTACGTAACGATACACAATTTATTTTCTAAAAATGAGCCGCCAACAGTTGATAAAGTGCCGCTTTCAGAGAGCGAATAAATGTAAGTTATCGCATACCTGTTACTTTCTTTTGCGTTCGTTTCTTTTGGAATTAACTATTTTATAAGCGTGAACGTTAATTTTTTGCCACTATTTATCTTATCACTTTCAACCCTAACAGAATATGCTAGTCACTGTTTAGGTTTTCGGAGCCTCTTCTTTTTGCATTACGTGCCGCCCGTACTCGTCACAGTATGACAGCGTTTCTGGCGCGAATGGCGGAAGGATAAGTGATAACAGTGCACTGGTCACCTGGATTTTGTTTTGGCACGGATCAATCTAAGAGTGAATACAGTTTAGCTAGACTGAGGCCTGCAAAAGTACTACCGGACGATAGAGTGCAGTTCTCAGGAGAGGTCGCTAATGTGGCATGTCTAGTAGGTTCAGACAGGAGATACACTACGACTCAGAGGTGGCGAAAACGTGACTCGCGAGTTATTTTGACTCGCAGGCGCAGTTCCCTCTCTGCAACCGTCCGCTTATTTTTCACATGCTGCTGAGTGATGCAGTGCGTGTTGCATATTTGGTGACTCGCGGAAGGAAGTCGTCTTCGCCACCCTTGCACTACGTGATCAAAAGTATCCGGACACCTGGCTGAAAATGACGTACAAGTTCGTGGCGCCCTCCATCGGTAATGCTGGAAGTCAATATGTTATTTGCCCACCGTTAGCCTTGATGAAAGCGTTCACTCTCGCAGGCATACTTTCAATCACGTGTTGGAAGGTTTCTTGGGGAATGGTAGCCCATTCTTCACGGAGTGTAGAACTGAGGAGAGGTATCGATGTAGGTCGGTGAGGCCTGGCACGAAGTTGGCGTTCCCAAACATCCCAAAGGTGTTCTCTAGGATTCAAGTCAGAACTCTGTGCATGCCAGTGCATTACAGGTATGTTATGTCGTGTTACCACTCCGCCACAGACCGTGCAGTAGGAACAGGTGCTCTATCGTGTTGAAAGAGGCAATCGCCATCCCCGAATTGCTCTTCAACAGTGGGAAGCAAGAAGGTGCTTAAAATATCAATGTAGGTCTGCGCTGTGATCGTGCCACGCACAAAAACAAGGAGTGCAAGCCCCCTCCAGGAAAAACAAGACCGCACCATAACACCACCATCTCCGAATTTCACTGTTGGCACTACACACGCTGGCAGATGACGTTCACCGGGCATTCGCCATACCCAAAACCTGCCATCGGATCGCCACATTGTGTACCGTGATTCGTCACCCCACACAACGTTTTGCCACTGGTCAATGTGTAATGTTGACGCTCCTTACACCAAGCGAGACGTCGTTTGGCATTTTCCTGCGTGATGTGTGTCTTATGAGTAGCCACTCGACCATGGAATCCATGTTTCTCCATTCACGCCTAACTGTTATAGTACTTGGAGTGGAACCTGATGCAGTTTGGAATTCCTGTGTGATGGTCTGGATAGATGTCTACCTATTACCCTTTAAGACCGATCTTCAAATGTCAGCGGTCTCTGTACGCCTTTGTGCTGTACATGTCCCTTCACGTTTCCACTTCACTATCACATCAGAAACAGTGGACCTAGGGATGTTTAGGAGTGTGGAAGTCTCGCGTACAGGCTTCTGATACAAGTGACACCCAATCATCTCACCACGTTCGAAGTCCGTGAGTTCCACGGAGCGCCCCATTCTGCTGTTTTCACGATGTCTAATGACTACTGAGCTAATGAGTACCAGTTAGTAGGTGGCAGCACGATGCACCTAAGATGAAAAAGTATGTTTGTGGGGGTGTCTGGATACTTTTGATCACATAGTGTATAACGCCCGAACAAGATTTCGGTATAGTCTGACCATCAAAATATCAGCACAGCAAGTGTAACGGAATAGTTAGATCTTTATGTCTCTTGTTTACAAAACCGTAACACATTCAATATTATTTTTCTACGTTGAGTGTATGACTTCGCGTTTGCATTTTGGCTTGCTTATGTTCCCGCCTACTGTAACTATCACTCTCTTCTTCTTTTTCTCACATGGATTGTGTACACTCGTTCCGATGTCACATCTATTCTCTCCAACTCTTCCTTGACCTTGCAACATATCTGTGTCCTCTATAGTTTAAAACTTGTTTAGGAATTCCTTCGTGGGTCATTCGTAAAAGATGATGTACCCATTTTTGCCTGTAGTCTCGTATAAATTGGTGTAATAGTTTACCGCCTATCTTTTCTCTTATTTATTCATTGCGAATATGGTTTTCTGTAGTACACCAGAAAATAACAAAAATAATGATAGATGACATCCCAATGGAACAAACAAATCATTTCCAATATCTAAGCTGTGACGTAACGTGTGAATGTGATCAAAATATAATATAAAGCTACGTAAATTCCATGAAATTAGAGAGAACTAACAGACTCTACTGCTACACTTCATTACTGCAGACCTGTACATCCTACGCACCGGGAATGGTGACGTGATACGGCCTGTCTGCTATGTTTCTGCGCGAGCTTCCACTGACTTCCTCAGACAGGTAGTAGTACTGTTCGCATTGTGCAACTGTAAATTCCCCAGTCGCCTGGCCCTCACTACCCTAGACCTTGAAGATGTTACGCATTTCAAAAAAAAACAGTGGCTTCCTCCACCAAGCGCACTCAGCCCGTGGCCGACTAGTACACATTTTGTTTTAGGTATACAAGGCAGATACAGAAGGAGAAGCGATAGTCAAATGCTAAGAGAGGATTGCTATATTCCGGCCTTGAAATTCCAGAGTTTTTATATAACTACCTGGAAAAATTGAAAAAGAGTCTGATATCTTACACTCACATGACTTTCTCTACTCTTGTACAAACTATTTTTACAAACGCTTATTCTCCATATATTTCATGTTAATCGAGATGTTAATCTTACTGCTAATTTTCTTATAGGTGCAAGGGGAATATGGTAGGCTTTAAGCAATACTCAATTTTTTTTAAGAGTTGGTTGTCATGTGGCGCATTCCATTCTCTTTGCATGTCCGGACATAAAAAATGAATAACGAATTCCCACTTGAGAAAAAGTATTGGAAAATTTAAGAGAATAACAAGCGATATCTCGAAAAGGGACACTCAATAACAAAAACGTATATAACATAAATTGTGTATTTTTACGCGATCAACATTTTTTGTGCAGTAAAATTTTGTCTATCTCTTATGGTTTACCAGTTATGCAAAACTCGTTCACAATTAAGAATACTTTTTGAGACATTCCCAGAAAATTCGAGATATACATTTAATTTGTCATGAGAATATCTTAAACATATGATATTTTAATCAAAATCGTTAGAGCCATTTTTAAGAAAATTAAAATTTTCGAAAAACGTTCCATGAAAATGGTAATCTGGGGTGGGGGGATTTTCTTGAAAATGTGTTGTTTTTTCACGTGGTCATGATTCAAAGTGCATGAAATTTCAAAACCATCACCCCGCTCTTTAAACATCTGTCTATGGTTTAGCCTAGCGTATTTCTCTTTGCAGTAGTTGCAGACCCACGTATGGGAGCCAAACTTGAAGCGGTTTAATTGTTTTAATGGTTGTACCACGTTTAGGCATCAATTTGCGGGAGACTGTTTCTAGGAGTGTTCGCCCCACGTACGGTACAAAGCTTCTGGTGGCCTTCGCCCCAGGTTTACTTTTCCGGCGGCCTTCGCCCCACTTTTAAGAATCAACTTTTTATTTTAATGTTTATTTAAATATTATATATGTATACCTCGGCTACGATATTCGTATTTTTTAGAGCACGTATCTCTTAGCAGGGCTGGTACGGCTAAAGAACAAGGCTTACGCAAATTATAAGTGTATTGTACCTATTTTTATTAATCCTTCACACGATTAAATAACACTTCACTGATATATACTACTATAAAGAGGTGAGATTATTGTTATTTGCCCTTCTAACCGGTAAACTTTGTTATTCTCACCGCAATAAATTTTCATATCACACACTGAACCCGTACCAAATCTGACTGCTTGGGTACGCTTCCTTGAAGCGTCTACCGCTTAAATTTATGTATTTTCCCTATTTCAAGCCTCTGATTGGTTAAGCCTACTCGAATAGAACACTTTTATTTAACTTAAGCTTTTTATAGTTTTTGATGGGCCATTTATAAACTGTTATAAATATTACATTATTATTGTTCCAAGAAATATTAGTAGCCTTTTTAAACTTTCTAATTTATTGTTGCTTCGAGGTTACCTCATTGTTAGCAACTTTTCGGCTTTTACTTTGTAATTCTGTTTGTTACGGAAGGCAGCTTGCTTCTATTCTCAGAGCCTTTACATTGTTAAACTACGTAATACATTCACATAACATTATTATACATGTGCATAATAATATAAACGTAATACAATGACTGTGACTTATACTTTATACATTATAATGTACACATATTGCTTTAGGGTGGGCTGTTATTATTTTTTTAATATTATATAATTAAGCTGATATCATTTAAGTGTTGAAGATACTGCCTCAATCTTTAAACATCTGTTTTCGCTTTAACCTAGCGTATTTCTCTTATATCTAAAATGTACGTATATAATGAAGGTTATGTCGATTCACATGAAGTAGAGACGACAATACGCTTTTGTAAGAATAGCTGTTGTGAAATGCGTGACAATACCAACAAAATCCAATCAGAAGAAGCAAAAGAGAATATTTTATACACACAACTCAGAAGGAGTTTCAGATACATTTTCATACGGAGAAGTTCTCTCTTTAGTATGACAGCTTTTTTCATACCAAACATTTGTTACTTATTTGAAAGATTTTTATAACATTTTGAAAACCGAACTGTAGCTGTAAGCTAGGCTTTGATCGTATAATGTGTGTGTAACATAAAAACAAAAAAAATGAGCCATACACAGCGAATTCCACGCCTATGTTTTTAGTCGCTGTGTTTTATTATATTGTTCTGTAAATGAAGTCGGGAAGCGTCCAATCTCGGTTATTATTTTCACAAGCATTTCCCTTTTGTGCTCGTTATTTGCCTCTTGAACGTTCTAATTTTACAACCGCAGACCGTGGCGCCGGAAAGTTGCATACCAAACGAAGAGAGGTTGTCGAGTGGGTAGAAAAAGAGAATGCCAGATCAAATGCGTCCTCATGAAATGGAGTTTCTGTGTGGTTTTCTCAATCAGGGCTACCAATTGGTCACTAAATGAGTCCAGCTGTATCCCCGAGCCACTTATGGCTGCCGAGGAACGTCGAAAGGACTGGAAAATAAAACGGATGTCCTTCCGGTGTTCCGACGGACGACGTGAATGAAATAAAAGTTTTACCTGCAATTTGATGGACTCCGTGATGTAACTTTGTTGCAGACTATATAAACGTCATAGCATATTCTGTGCTGGTAACCTACACGGACTCTAAAAACAAAAGTCAGCGTGGTAACGAACTAACTTTACTCATTACGCTAGTTCTTGAATAATGCAGGAACTGCGTGGCGCATGCGTGTACTTTAAAACTTGGACATGCTCGAGATGATATAGAACTCGTTGTGGGAATCATACAGACGCCGACGGAAAAACAGTGTGAGAAATGCCCTTAGGAAGTGCTTCAACTCTCCGTAAGCATCGCATCAATTTCAAATCCTTTTCAAAATTAACGGCAGGAGTAAAACGTAACCTGGAAATAGGAAAAATGCTGTATGTTCCATTCGCATGACTTTCACATGACTTTTCTAACCTCTATTGTTTATTAGCGAGTATACAAATTATTATTATTATTATTAAAGTTTATCTTTGAATTTACCACATATTAAGCAAGTAAAACTTTTCCGGAATTAGCTGCATTACACTTTCGTTATAGATACAAAAGCAACAGTGACAGTCAAATGTTTTAGAACTGGACGCTATAACTGGCCTTAAATTCCATACTGTTTCCTTGCAATTACGAGTAACAACTGAATGTTGGCAGGACTTAAGAGAATGACCAGGAAACGAACAATTCGAACCTTTAATAGCGAATATCTCAGAAATGGCTTATGCCACAAAAAAACTTGTTGGTACTGAATTGTTTGTTTTAAAGAGATCTTTTGTTTATCGCTTAACGTTTAGCAGTTATACAAGATTATATTAAGTGAACTTCACAGGGTATTCCCAGAAAATTCAAGATATACATTTTGTTTGTAATGTAAATATCTTGAATACATGATATTTTAAGGGAAATCGTTACAGCAAGTTTTTATAAAATCAAAAAGGTGGAAAAATCCTTCATGTGAAGGGTAGGTATTGAACCTAAACACCAAGTTTGGTATTTATCCGATTTTTTTGTTTTTTAGTTCCGTCTTCACGGACACACCACACACGGACTATTTTCCAAAAACACTTTTTTTAATTGATGGTGCCTCAAAGCCTGTATTTTCAGTGAAATATCGATATAGAATTTTTGGGTGGAATACAATACTTCCCCTACTTACTATTCGAGTAGAGAAAATCAAAAGGGCCATGTGATAGATTTGATCACGAGAAAATACGCACAGCGGCTTACCACTGGCAAAAGTATAAGTATTAGAAAATTCAAAGGAATAACAAAGTAAACGCCGGAAATAGTTGACCTTTTTTGTCTATCTCTTAAATGTCAAAACATTTTCATAACTAACGAAACGTATATCTGGAATTTTCTGCAAATAACCTGTGAAGCCCTCTTCATTCTGAACTACTTTTACATGACTGGTAATATAGACACAGTGTTTCTACATAACCTCTGATATGTTACACTCACATGAAATTCACTATCTCTTGTGCAAACTATTTTTACAAACGCTTATTCTCCATTCGCTTCATGTTAATGGAGAAAAACATTTGCAGAAACTGCAAATTTAAAACATTTTATTACTGGCTTTCTTGTAGGTGTAAGAGGAATATGGTAGGCTTTAAGCGATAGTCAAATATTTTAAGAACCGGTTGCTATGTGGGACATTGTATGTCCAGGGCATAAAAAAAACGAGTAACGAACTTACATTTGAGAAATAGTATATATATTCGAAAATTCAGACAAATAACAAGGAGTATCTCGGAAATGGTTTACTCGACAAATAAATGTATATGACATAAGTTGTATATTTTAACGAGTTCTAGATTTTTTTATAGAAACATTTTTTGGTGTAGAAACATTTTGTCTATCCCTTACGGTTTACCACTTATGCAAAAGCCATTCAGAAAGAAGAGGACTTTTGGGGTCATTCCTAGAAAATTCAAGATATGCATTTCATGTGTCATGAAAATATCTTAAACATATGATATTTTAAATTAAGTTGTCAGTATTTTTTGAGAAAATCAAAATTTTCGAAAAATATTCCATGTAAAGGGCAGTCTAGGGTAGGTGATTTTCTTGAAAATCTTTGTGTCCCATCTTTGATATATACTGAACCTAAATACCAGTTGGTATTTATCCGAATTTTCGTTTTTGAGTTATGCTGTTCACAGACACACACACGGATATTTTTCTAAAAGTGCCTTCTTGGATTTATGGGGACAAAAAGCATGTATTTCCGGTGAAATCTCGGTATCCATTTTGTGGTTGCAATGCAATACTTCCCCTACTTAAAGTACGTAGTAGAGATTTGCGAGGTATTCTTCTTTATTTCTTTGCATTTTCAAATACTTATATTTTTTCAAGTGGTAAATCGCTATTCCTTTTTCCTGTGGTTATACATTTTGCATGGCATTTCAAAGCCATCACATAGCGACATGCTCTTTAAAAATCTAACTATCTTTTTTAACAACCACATCCTACACAAAATGTGTAAAAAAAGTTTACCTTGATAGAGTAATAAATGTTGTAAGAACAGTTTGCAAAGGAAGTTCTTTTTTAGAAATTTGGATGCCCTGTACAATAAAAATAATATATTATACTGTAGCGAACCTCTGGTTGAAAAACCTATGGATGCTAGCGGGAGGATAGTAGCCTCAGAGGGTAGACACACCTTGTCACCGGATAAGGGACGCTATTGAAGGAATTAGGGGGTAACGGAGAATAACTGCACCAGGTTCCACAGAAACCAGTAGCCAGCCATTTTGTAAAAAGAGTTGAGGTTTGGGACCCTATGACGGACCTGCGGGATGCAGGAGCCTAAATATACATCACCAAGACCTACCTAAAGATAATTCTGGCAGGACTTGAGGCACTAGGTAAAATAAAACTACCTGGAGATCGGGGTTCGAGACTCAAGTTTAACGTAGATGCGTGTCCTCTACGCGGCACCGTGCCGGTTGAGATATTGAGAGAGATGACTAAAAACGTGGTAAAGATATACACTCCACACTATATCAACAAAATTTTATCCCCGTTTCTTGACTATCGCTGTTCTCTTTGTATTTATACCGATATGCATAACGTAGTTATTCTTACAAGGGTTTAATTGAATTAAATACAGTAGATAGAAAAATAAAAATAAGCTTTAGTAAGAATAGTTTGTATACCCACTAATAAACAAAGAGGTTAGAGAATATATCACATGTGAATGTATCACATCAGATTTTTAGAAAAATTGTATCTCTGTGTATGTAAACATCATAACTCGAAATAAAGTCACATAAGAACCAAAATTGGTATTTAGATTCAGCACCTTCAAAATATGTGACACTAAGGCTTTCAAGAAAATCCCCCCAACCCAAGCTAGCATTTCTCGAAATTTCTGATGTTCTAAAAAATGACTTAATGATTTTGAATAAAGTACCATACATCAAACACATTTATACAGAAAATAAAATTTATATTTTGAATTTTATAGGAATAGTCTTTGAAGTGCTCTTTATTTGGAAGGAGTTTTGTAAAATCTTGTATAACTAATAAAAGTTAAGTGATAGCCGAAAACGTTACACACCAAACATTTTGATCTGTTTAAAGCTTACAATTTAATTCTAATAACGATTTTGTAACACCAACTTTTTCCGAGATATTCGTTATTGTAGCTCGATTTGTTCAATACTTTGTCAGTCTTTTTAAGTCCCATCAATTTTCAGTTGTTCCTCGCGATTACATGGAACAGTATCGAATTTTAAGGCCAGCCTTTATGGTCCACTTATGAAAAATTTGACTGTTGATGTTCCCTTTGTATCCTAACAAAACGTTTAATGTAGCTATTTATGCAACGGGTTTATTGGGATTAAACATAACTAGATAGAGAAGTAAACTTGCGAAAGAATAATTTGTATATCCACCAATAAACGACGGAAGGTAGAACACGTTATGTGAATGTAATGTAAGATTTTTATGAAATCAGATGTAACCTCCCGGTTATGAATTCAATATCCGTGGGGTCTTTAACACATTTTTGCCGTAAAAGTCGGTGATAAATGTTCCAGATCACATTTTGCAAATTGTAAAACTTATGCGATGTTGCACCAGCCGCCTCTGAACATCTTTACGAAAGTTTCTCCTCTCTTGTGCATGGAGGCCGAAGAAGGAATTTTTAAGTTGCACAAAAAGAAAACATTAACTGAGCCATCAGTGCCTGTTTAGAAGAAATAAACCAAAGTAAAACAAAACAAAGGGCAACACGAAGTCTCGTAGCTTGATATTTATAAAAACTTCCGCGCTCTCTGCGTGGAGAGAAGCTATTTCTTTAATAGGCAATTGGAAGCAAAAAGTTGAAACAAAAAAGAGAGAGAGAGGCATAAATGTGCCACAAACATGTCAGTTCTCGTGCGGTGCTAATCTACGCCGCGTTGTAACGAGTTTCCACTGAGATTAAAGCGTGGAAATGGAATAAAACACGGCCTGTTGTGTGACAAACAGCACAAAGAGTCAAGTTCCCAAGGGATTAAAAACAGGCGTTGTGCTGCCTATTGCCACTTTCAGACACAAAGTTAACCGGGTAAATAACTGCCTCCCGTCATTTTATACTTAATCTGTTAGAGTGGCTGCATAAAACAAAGGGGCATGCACAATACAATCATGTTTATTAGTCGTGGAGGATGTCTTCCGGCACAGGATCAGCAAACCAGTGGGCACCAGTGCCTTGTCTTTTTTTTCCCGTTAACAGTTAGTATAGGATAGGGACATCTCGCGCACTGATCTACATAGATATATTGTAGCTACCACCCCTAGAAGGAAGGGATGAAGTGAAAGAAACACAGGAGACTACAGGTCTCAGGCAGACAGGCCACAAAGACGCTCTGAAGTCCCTAAGAGTTCCAGCTCGAGGACCGGTCCCACTGCTGGAATTACATAGTGAGGTCGATGAACGACCCGTGGACCAAGCAGCCCTCTATTTTCCACAGGGAATATTTTTTCCTTTCAGCAAGAATCTGCGTTATTTGTCTGGTACCGCTAAACGCCTAGAAACCCATTTGAAAGATGAGGAGGAAGTGGAATGTGAAGGAAACTGTGTAAATGATAAACCACCCCAGCATTCACCTACCGACCAGGGAAAACCAGAAAAAACCAAGGTCAGAATGGGAAGTCTACGGGAATTGAACCAGGAACTCCCAAGGCGAGCCTCACACGTTACCACGGAGCCATCTCGCTCACTATCACTCACCTATAGCAAGCAGAGAAAGTATTGCACTGCACTTGAACATTCGATAACGAGATTTGACCAGAAATACGTGTTTTGATGCCTTCTGAATCCAAATAAATGTCAATGGGTGTGTCTGGGAACAGCATAACTCGAAAACGAAAACTCGGATAAGTACCAAACTTGGATATTTCTGTGTCTTCCAAGTATGCGACATGAAGATTTTCAACAAAATCACCCCTCCCCAAACTATCGTTTACATGGAACATTTTCGAACCATACCATTTGTTACAGCACTACCTTCAGGTGTTCCTTATTTTAGTTTGTGTTATTTGTTTTCGTTGCTTACATTTTAAGACTTTTCATTGTGCCGGGTAAGATACGAACCATCTTTAATTTTAATGTTAAGAGGGTTTACACGTGAAAGCAGCCAAAGTGATTGCTGTTGTATGAGTCAAAATAACGATATGTTTCGTTAGCTTAAAAGTACAGTTGAAATAGATATTGTATTGTATTTCGACTGTTGGGGAGCCGAACTTGAAGTAGTTGCAACCGCACGTATAGTACCCGGTTTCCTGTAGCCTTGCCTCAAATGTACTTTCCGGTGGACTTTGCCCCAAATGTTTAAAAAAATATTAACTTTGTAATTTTTACTGTTTCTTCTAAATATTATATATTTATGTTTGCCTCGGCTGCGTCAGTATTTATATTTTTTTAGAGACATGAATGTCTTAGCAGGGAGTGGTGCGACTGAAGAATGTAGGCTAACAGAGATTACAATTTTACTTCACTCCTTTTATTAACGCTTGACGCGATTTTAAATAACACTTCACTGATATAAAGAGGTGTGAGATTTTGTTTTATTAAATTACTTGCACTTTTTAACACCTAAACTATTTTTGTCTCACACAAAATGCGTATTGAATTTCTCCAGGACGCATTTTGCGTCCGGTTAGAAACACTGTCTACAAGCAACTGACTTCTGGTATTGTAAAGTTTGCTATATTTAAGTTTCTGATTGCCTAATCCTACTCCAATAGAATACTTACATTTGACTAAAGGTTTTTCTGGTTGTTGATTGGCTATTTTATAAACTGTCTCAAAAATTACACTAGTCTTGCTCCAAGAATTACCATTAGCATTTAAACCTTCTAATTCATTATTGCCCCAAGGTTACCTCATTGTTATCTCATTTCTTACAGCTATTTCTTACAGCTCCTACATTATTAAATTACGTAATACATTGACATAACATTATTAAACATGTGTACAATAATATAAACATATACAATGACTGTAATATACACTTTTCATATATTGTTACATACACATATTGCTTTAACGTGGGCTGTTATTGAATTTATATATTATATAATTAGACTGAAATCATTTAAGTGTTAAAAATACTGCCTCACAGTGCATTAACTGCTGTAACAAGAGTAGTTTATATACCTATTAACAAACTATAGGGAGTAGAGAAAATTGTGTGAATTAATCACATCAGATTTTTAGAAAAAGGTCCGTGTGTGAGATTCTGCCTCCATGTGTGTCTATAAACAGCACAACTCAAAAAGGAAAACTCTTTTACAAGTAAGTACCAAACTTGACATTTAAGTTGATCACTAGGATATGATACAAAGCATTTAAAGAAAAGCCCTCACCCCAAACTATACTTTAGATGGAAAAACGTTTTTTTTTTTTATTTTCTCAAAACTGGTTCTAATGATTTTGATTATGTTTTTGAAAGCTTATCTAAATTAACGATGAGTATATAGAGTATGTTTTCTAAGATTAGTTTGAAGAAGACTGAATTGAGAAACGCATGTGAGCAGAATGTTAGTTTTTCAAGTTGAAGACATTATTGGTTTTTTTTTCTGTCATGCAAAGAGCATGGAATTTCAAAGCATTCCGTCTTTTAAAAATCTAACTATCGCTTTGTCCTACTGTATCTTTCTTATACCTACAAAAAATGTGTAAGTGTATACTGAAACTTAACATGTATTAACAAGTAGATAGGGGAAAAGGGTATTTTAAGAATATTTTATAGAATAGTGAGTAGAGAAAGTCATGCGAAGGACTTTTAGAAGAAGTTCCGTATGTATGTGTGTGTGTCAACAAAACTATAATGTAATAAATAGATAAATAAATGTTCTATAAATACGAAACTTGAAATTTTCATTCAGCGTGATTCAAGGATACGGCGTAAAGATTTTCATGAAAATTTGCAATCCTAAACAACCATTTAAAAGTGTATAATACTATGTTTAGATAAGGTATTTTCATGACACCTTGAATTTTCTGGTAATAGCCTGTCAATAACTTTTCATTTTGAACGGCCTCTGAGGGTGTAATTGGTAAATCGTAGGATATATACAAAATCTCACTTCAAAACGAATGTAGATCTCGTTAAAAACACAGTTATATCAGATTTTGCGGAGATAACTATCTCCGAGATATTTGATATTGCTTTGATTTTGCAAATACTCATGCCTTGTGTTGGTAAGTGGTAAGTCGTACTGGAGGCATCAGAGTAGTATTTATACCAAAGCCAGGGACACCCTCAACCCTGCCCAACTCCCTAAGACCTATCACTTTAATTCTCCAAGGTCTTGAGAAATTAATGGATAGGCATATAAGTGAAGGTGCTTTGGAGGTATATCCTCTCTCGTACAGGTAAATCAACTGAAACTGCCCTTTTCCATGTTGCCTATAAACTGGAAAATACAATTCAGGAAAAGTAGGTGGCACTTAGTGCCTTCGTTAATATTGAGCGCGCCTTTGATAACACCACCTTTGATACTGTAGCAGGAAATCGTCGTTGTGCGACGTTTTAGCGGGAAATCGTCGATCCTTGGGTTGTTGTTGCCTGTTGCAGTGTTCTTCTTCCTCGGCTATTGGTGCTGGTCGGTTGTTGTGTATTCCATCCCTAACTATATATAATTATTAATTAAGTTAAAAAATACACTGCATGTTTCCCTTAATCAGTGAAGTATATTTCCAGTTTGAATAATTATGGGCGGCTAGCTTTTCCCATTATTATAATCCCACCACTTTAAATTAGTCAGGAGCCTAGCTATCTGCACATGCACTCCTACCCTTATGCACCCACGTGCATCTGTAGCACCTCGTGTCGACCTGAATACTTGAAGATTAGTTAGAGAGAGAGAGAGAGAGAGAGAGAGAGAGAGTGTGTGTGAGATTGGGCTCTGAGACCTGGCCTGCCCTTATATACGGGAGCCTAGTGACGCTCACCTCTGCGTTTAAAATGTAACGACGTTTCCTATTGGCTCTCAGACCGCGTTACCTTAACATGCATGAGAATGTGTGGCTTCAGATCCGTGCACTTAAGCGCCATCTTGGAGCGTTGTGAAGCTAGTTCCATATCTCGGTCTCTTTATTTTCTATATCTGTCTCTTTCTATTTCTCCGTACCGTTAGCGGTTCCCTGCCAGTTGGCTTGATGAAAGGCACGCTCTTTATGCTTTCCTGGAATTTTTGCTAGCTCGCCCGTTCCTTACAGTCAGCTCTGTACAAATGTTAGGTGTTGAATATTTTAACATGTTAGTGAATTAAAGTATTACTGTACAATTCTTATATGTATGGTTCCCCTTTCATATGTACAATTCCTATATATGTATAATATATCCCTTTTCAGTGCCTTCGTTGATATTGAGCGTGCCTTTGATAACACCACCTTTCATACAATAAGTACTGCAGCTGTAAGGAAACATGGAGTTGATGAAACCTATTTTTGGTGGATTCAGTCTATGTTGAAAGGTAAAATAGCTCATAAATTCTCATGGGGGCAGCCTAGCTGCAAAGGTGATGAATGGGTGTCCACAGGGTAGAATGTTATCACCCTACTACGGAACCTGGTTAATGGACTACTTGTTCAAGCAGGTAATCTAGGCCTTGGTATCACGGGATATACTGTTGATATCGTCATCATAGTTCCAGTAAATACACAGGAACAGTCGGGGAACTATGCAGTCGACATGAATACTGTGACAACATGGGCTCTGAATGAGAAATTGACAATTAGTCCTCATAAAACAGGCATAGTACCATTTACCAGAAGAAGAAACATAAAGGGATTAGGATATCTATATCTTCAAAGTAAAGAACTTAAAATGTCTGCGGAAGTCAAACACTTGGGAATCACTTTTGACTCCAAGATTGACTAGATTCAGCATTTCAAGAAAACAATAAAACGCGCGTAAACCACTTTTGAAGCAATTAGACGCACACATGATAAAAATGGAGACTATGACCTGCTGTGATCCATTGGACACATAACAGGATAATCATGGCATTGAAATCCTATGGAACACTGATTTGGTGGTCTAAGGTCCTTTATAAACGCTCTAAAATGATCTAAAAACGTACTACACAAAATGTAGATCTCTTTAAACCACACAATTTACTTCAAATAAGTTTTTCTTTGACATAAGCCGTTTCTTATATATCCGTTGTTAAAAATTCGGATTGTTCAATGCTTATCATTCTATCAAAGTCCCATCGATTTTCAGTTGTTTCTCGCGATATCATGGAAATAGTATGAAATTTTAAGGCCAGCATATAGCGTCCAGTTCTTAAACATTTGACTATCTTGGATCTCTTTGTATCTATTACGAAATGTGTAATTCAGCTAGTTTTGTAAAGGTTTATTTTGATTAAATGTAGCACATAGAAAAATAAGCTTTAGTAAGAATAGTTTGTATACGCACTGATAAAAATAGAGGGTATAGAAAGTCATGTGAATGTATCACATCAGATTTTTTAAGAATAGTTCGTAGAAAAGTAAGTAAGAAAAGTCATGTAAATGCAGTGCATAAGATTTTTATGTAAAATAGACTTTCAGCATTTTGTAATGTTTTGTTAATTCACTTACTGTGAAGTAAATCTTTACAAGAGTAGTTTGTAGAAGAATAAGAGTAAGTGATTATGAGTAGAGACGCCAATGTCTCTCATCTGATTTTGGTCTTCATTATTTGAAACATGTAAGCAGTCTGTAGATATTGGATATAAGTTACAATAACCACACCCTAATTTTACACTCTGCTCTCCTGCCGGCTTTGCATCAAGAATAGTACGCTTTCCATATTCACGTGTGATGGTAATCGGACACAGTTACAAATTAGATATTCTAAATATAGGCAGCTACGGTTTCGTGTTGGAAATGCAAGTGAGAGAGGCCTTGTAAACACGAAACCAGTCCGGTAGTGGGTCTATTCTGGTCCCAAACATCACCTCGGCCCCTTTGTTTTCGATCCATCTGCCGTTTACACGCGACCCAATAAAGGCTTTCTTTGTAGCAGCCTCCGCAAACTATTTACTGTGCTGTTTGTTTCAATTAGAGACTTGTTGAATGATTGAATTGGGTGAAGCTACGTCAATTTCAAGTGGTTTCAACACCTCCATCATTAAAAAACTGAGCATCGCGTGTTATCTGCTCTCCAGTGGATAAAATGGACATCAGCGGGAATTTCCCACAATGTTTAGACTTAAAATATTAAAGGGTGAGTAATTATGTGGGTTTTGAGAGTAGGTAGCACTAATTAAGTAAATTATTCTAACTTAAAATATATTATGATTGTTGTTCCATACATGACGCGTGTGGGCTAAAGTTAGAAAGGTAGAATAATACTGAAAAACACAATATCGTAGCCGGATAATGAACTACATATTTTCGCTTTCAGTGCCTTTGTTGTCGGGGTTCTTCCCTTTTTTGCTTGTAAATATAGTTAAATTATAATGCATAGTATTTTGGGTTAATCTATACACTACTCTTTGTAACCTATTTTCTGTTTCTTGGATAACTATTTGATCATCAGCAAATATTAAAGTATTTAAAGACTTGACTAATTATATTGTGGTTCTAAACTGTGATTTATGAAAAACTGACACATTTATTTCCTTAGTTGTTTCAAAACGAGTTATGTTAAGGACAATTATTATACCTGAAATGCAGAGGAATTTTGGGAGCTTATTCACCTCTATAGCAAACGTTGAAAATGTCCTCCATCCTGCATAAGGCACATCTGACATGTCGTTTCATGTTACTGGCCACTCGTTGGAGGACTCTGTTGTCAATAGCCTGAATCTCCTGCGTAATTTAATGCTTCAAATCGTCCAATGTCTGGGGACGTGTGGCATAAACCCTGTCTTTTAAGTAACCCCATAGAAAGATGTCCGGCGATGTCAAATCCGAAGATCTCGGTGGTTACAGTTTCTTGGAAATTATCCGGTCGTTAAAGAAACTTGCAATTAGTGCCATGGATTCATTTGATGTATGGCATGTAGCGCCGTCCTGCTGAAAATATCCTTGACTCAGCTCTACATCGTCTAGTTGCTCAGCAAACTCCATGAAAATCCGACGGTACTCTGTAGTGTTCACATTTTTTTTTTAAATATAATTGGTCCCACTATTCTCTGTGCGGATATTGCGCACAAAACTCCGATTTTAACCGGGTGCATCGGTGCTTCATGAATAACATGTGGATTTTCGCTGGCCCAGTAGCGTGAGTTATTTGAGTTCACATAGCCGGGTAAATGGAACCATGCTTCTTATGTGAACCATGTGATGGACAATATGGCAGGATTTTGCATAATGAATGCTTGAAACCAACGACAATAATTCAGTCGTCTATCCTTATCTGGTTCCTGTAACTGGTGGACAACCGTAACACTAGTATATGGCTTTAGGCCTGCACTTCTCATATCTCTTTGACACATTGGGTAGCTGTACCCTGTCTCCTGCGACAAACGTCTTAATGATTCATCCAGTCGCGCTCTTACATCGACAACAACGTGGGAGACCTATTTGAATAAGTTTTGCCTTTTCACTCACCAGAGATCCAGTTGTTTCAATTTGTTTACCAGTCCTAGTATTGTGTTTCTTTGGGGAGGATTCCGAACACCAAATTCTCTTTGTTATACTCTTTGAGTAGCTGTAATTGAATTCCCAATCCAGTAGTGCTTTACAAGGAAGATTCTTTCATTTGATGTGTACTCCATTTTCACGTTGACTAGAACAAAATCTCAATAACAGTTGCCAACAGTAAAACTAGCTATTGGAATAGAACATGAACACCTACGCATCTAGTGACAGGCAATAGAAACTCTAGAACATTCTGCTTAATTTGGTGCTAAAATTGGAGTGAATTTCGAACAGAATAATTAATGAAGAAATGTGTCAGTTCCTCATAAATCACCCTATACTTTATAACTAGGTCATCAACATATAAATTAAATACAGTGCGTTACATACTATACCCTTATCGTACACCTTCATTTGTTAAGATTTTAACACAAAATTTTCTAACCAACTGAAATACCATAGCAACCTGCCGGTGCGACATTAAACTCTCCAACTTATGTTATTTTCCCTGAAAATCATAAGGTCCTCTTTGTCTTCTTCTCCCTTCAAGAATTAGGTGATATCAACTGTTCCGGTCTCTATAAAATCACCTCTTGGGAGTTCTATCCAAACTTCTCTTCCCTGTTGGTTGATAATTCATTATCATCTTTCGTAATCTCGTATCATCTGCCTTTCTAGAATGGGACGCTAAGGACCATAGCAGTTAAAAAGAGTGTCCATAAATAAAACTCAATTTAGTTTCATTTTTCTGCAACAGTGTTGCATGATCTTTCCACTTTGATTCATTTTCATCATTCAATATCATTAATGGTATACTGTACTATTATCTAACAGTAGGCTGGAATTCATAACGTTGCATACTGAATTATCTTCGTGTCCTCAACGGATTATCCTCTTCTTTGTACGATTTACACCCCAAGTACTTACATTCCAATGCCTTGGGTCAGTAGCCTGTCCAGGAGCAAGCAAATTCTGGATTGTAGCATATCCAGGATGGATGATCAGCCCAATGCCTTGTGTCAGTAGTCTATCCAGGAGCAAGCAAAGTCTGGATCATAGTATATATAGGATGGATGATTAGCCCAATGCCTTGGGTCAGTAGTCTGTCCAGGAGCAAGCAAAGTCTGGATCGTAGTATATCCAGGATGGATAATCAGTCCAATGCCTTGGGTCAGTAGTCTTTCCAGGAGCAAGCAAAGTCTGGATCATAGTATATATAGGATGGATGATCAGCCCAATGCCTTAGGTCAGTAGTCTGTCCAGGAGCAAGCAAAGTCTGGATCATAGTATATCCAGGATGGGTGATCAGCCCAATGCCTTGGGTCAGTAGTCTTTCCAGGGGCAAGCAAAGTCTGGATCATAGTATATATAGGACGGATGATCAGCCCAATGCCTTGGGTCAGTAGTCCGTCCAGGAGCAAGCAAAGTTTGGATCATAGCATATCCAGGATGGGTGATCAGCCAATGCCGTGGGTCAGTAGTCTGTCCAGGAGTAAGCAAAGTCTGGATCGTAGTATATCCAGGATGGGTGATCAGCCCAATGCCTCTGTCCAGGAGCAAGCAAAGTCTGGATCGTAGTATATCTAGGATGGATGATCAGCCCAATGCCTTGGTCAGTAGTCTGTCCAGGAGCAAGCAAAGTCTGGATTGTAGTATATCCAGGATGGATGATCAGTCGCATACCTGGTATGGTGGTGAAGAAGAAGGAAATGAAACGTAGTGATGAAAGGAATACAGGAAATCTCTTAGATCAAATTATCCAACCCAGCATTCTCCTAGCGACCAAGGAATACCGCGAAGAAACCAGATTAGTCGGTACCGGGGGTTTAAACCGGGACCTCCCAAATGCGAGTCGCACATTTATCCACTTCGCTCGTGTGCTCAAGAATTTACATCTTGAGTCTTCTGTGAACAGCCTTAGAAGTCCTCTTCATCCGGAAGAAATTTTGTACAACTTTGTATAACTGATAAACCACAATAGTAAAAGCGTACAACATAAAAAATGTGGATTACTTTAAAACCACAATTTATTACAAATCGCTTTTTGTGGTATGAATCATTTGCGAGATTGTTGGCTTGAACTTTTCAGTACTTTGTCATTTATTAAAGTTCCTCGCTATTTGTTGTTTCGCGATGTCACCAGTTGTAAAACATTTGACTATGATCCCCTTTGTGTCTAATGAAGCTGTTTATGCAAAACTTTATCTGAGTTAACCTGAAGTAGATACAATTGAAGCATTTTGTGTTGCTGCAATTTTGAAACCGTACCCTTTGCTTCAAATTTTGATGCTACTATCTCGAAGTTGCATAAATTTTGATAACGTTTAATGTTATCTGCTTTGTTTCCGAGTTCTTTGATGTCATCTCCCAGATCGTTCTGCGTTGCCCAGTCTGCCAGCCACTACATCGGTATAGCTATTACATCTTTGTCTCAGGGTATGCACGACTTTAATGTGAAAGAATAACACGAGTTTAGTTAGCTGATCAATTTTAATGGTGACTCAAATATTCTGTTTGAAAGGAGTCGCCGAACTGTTGAATCTAAGATTTAAGCTATTTATAGAATAATAATGATGCGATGCCGTAAGTCGTAAAAACTTTACTTGGAAGGATCCCTCACAATAGCCATTAAATCTTTCTAATACAGGGCGTTATAAACTTAAAAATGACACGAGTAATCACAACCCTTACCCCTACTAACTTTCCTGCTTATGTGGTTTAAACTTAAAACTTTAGGTACGAGTATCTGTTACTGTTTCTATATGCTACGTTGCTCGAATCTAAGAATTCCATTCGCTTTCAAATTTACAGAATTCCTGCCTACGTGGCTTTGCAAGCGTAATGAACACACCCTTTAACTGCATTCCAGGAATCCTTATGCTAATACGTTTGCTACTCGGATGTCACTAATGATTTTGCTGACATGATTTGCTAATGATCTCTTTCTCCGGACAAGTTTTTTAACTTGGATTATTACATTATTCATCGATTTAATACTCAGAAATTGTTTATTGCAATAATTATGATATCAGAGTTTGCAATACTGTACTGTAGACGCAATATAAGAATAAAGATGATGGGTAACGACAAAATCGTGTGAATAACACATCCGATTTTTCCATTAAATTATAAATGTGAAATCTTGCACGATTGTTCACTATGGGGCAACTGAAACTTTGAGCATCTAAACTACCGCGGTCCTTTGATCTACACTGTAGCTCTTTGGTCGTGTTCAAAGAATTATGGTCAGTGATGAAATGTAATGCTAAACCACATCAAACCCTCTCATCGCGTAGTCCTTTTTGAATGACAGCATTCGGATTACGTATCGACCAAATCTGCTGGTTATGGTATTGACACCTCCATAGGCTGAAAATGTGATCTGTGTGCAACATTCGATTTTATGCAGTCATTCCACGTTTATGTGTTTCTCTGTGTTGGTTTGTACAGCGAAATTGTATTTCATATTTTAATGTGCTTTGTGAAGTCAGAAAATAACTTCCTATCAAATATTTAGTTGATTCTGTAACCAAGATTTACCGTAGATTGCATCACTTGTTGTGTAACGTATCCATTCTCATATTACACTTGCCCTTAAAGGAAGTACACCACTGGAATTTCGTGAAAATGTTGCGTTAAACTTTATAATTGTGCTTCTAATAAAATATGAGAGTATTTTGAGGCAGTATTTTTGACACTTAAATGATTTTAGTCAAATTATGTAATAAGAAAATATAATAACAGCCCGCCTTAAAGCAATATGTATATGTAACAATATATAAAAACCGTATATTACAGTCATTGTATATGTTCATATTATTGTATACTTGTTCAATAATGTTATGTGAATGTGTTACGTAATTTAATAATGTAGGAGCTGTGAGAATAATAGGTTAAAAGTTGCTAACAGTGAGGTAACAATGAGGTAATCTTGAGGCAATAATGAGTAAGAAAGTGTAATAATGCCACTAGTCATTCTTGGAGCAAAAATAATGTTTATAAAATAGCCAATCAACAGCCAGAAAAAAGCTTTAGTTAAATGAAGGCATTCTATTGGACTAGGATTAGCCAATCAGAAACTGAAATACAGCAAAATGTACAAATTTAGAAGTCAGTTTGCTGATAGACAGTGCTCGTAACTGTCTTGTTGCTTGTAAACAGTGTTCCTAACCGGACGCGAGATGCGTCCTTGAGAGCTATAATACGTCTTCAGCGTGAGACAAAAATAGTTTACGTGTTAAAAAGTGCAAAGATTTAATAAAAAATAACAAATTTCAGAGCTTTCTCTATATCAGTGAAGTGTTATTTAAATCGTGTCAAACATTAATAAAAGGAGTGAAGTAAAAATTATAATCTGTGTAAGCCTACATTCTTCAGTCGCACCACCTCCCTGCTAAGACATTCGTGTCTCTAAAAAAATAAATACTGACGCAGCCGAGGCAAAAGTAATAAATAAATATAAACAGTCAAATTACAAAGTTAATATTTTTTAAACTTGGGGCGAAGGCTACTGGAAACTTTTCCCATATGTGCGGTTGCAACTACTTCAAGTTCGGCTCCCCAACAGTCGTAATATAATACATCTTCAAACTGAGTTTCCATACGTAGCAGCAACAAACCTTCTTCAATTTTTAAAGTTCCGTTTTAATATTTCACTGCTGCAGTCGCAATTTTGAGTCTGCGCGATCCCTTCCACCAATTAGGACGCCAGACGCAGCTATGAGCGATCGTCACTTTGTGTTTTGCTGTTGTAAGAGCTTTTCGAAATGTTCAAAACAAACGATGGACCCGCAGACTGTGAAGTTAGATCTGTGATTTGTCTATAGAATGCGAGAAATGTTACATGCATTGCCAGATTGTGAGGTTTATGTGAAACAATAAGGACAGCTGATCACATTATTTGGTGGGGGAAAATTCACCCATCATCCACACAGTCCGGATTTGGCACCAAGCGATTTTCACCTGTTTCTTCATCTGAAGAAATTTCTTGGTGGATAACATTTCAACGACGATGATGTTGGGAAAGAAGAATTCTCTTGCCTGTCATCGTACGCAACATCATTCTTTGACGAAGCCATACAAAAACGTGTTTACCGTTACGAGAATTGCCTGAACAACGGCACTGACTATGCGGAGAGGTAGTGTAAGGTATAAGTTAATGAATGATAATAAAGTATTTCGAAAATAATGATGTCTTATTTTTAAAAACAAATATCGGTACTTACTTTAAAAACACACCTCGTATTCAGAAGCAATAATTTCAAAATTAATTTTCAGTTTAATTTTAATCGTTTAGAAAGTTCTACACCATTGAACTTACATTCAACACTTCTAAAATTCGTCGTCATTTCTAACAGTCTCCTCATGGCCTGTTATCTTCGAGGATAGATCATTCAACCATGCGATAACGGATCCATTTCTGAAGTGGAGGCTACCCAGCCAGTGAAATTCGTTTCTTCCGATTATACGGCGATGATTAGGATGGTGGTGGAACGAGAGAACCTACAGTTTTTCCCGTTGATTCGGAACTACTTTGGGTCTTGAGGAACTTCACGTGAGCAAGTCAGAGGTGAAATTAAATTGAGTTTTACTATAGACACACTTTAACAGCTATGGTCGTTAGCGTCCCATTCTATATTGAGCGTGAAATACCGGTAATTTTGCTCAGAGGCCTCTCTATCAGGCTTGAGGTTCTTTTACGTGGCGTAAATCTACGAGGGAACCAAAGGTTTACTTCCCTTCCGAAAGAAGTCATTCTAAGGAATTTTAGCCCGAAAAATCCATCACCCTTGAAGTTTTATTTTAGGAGGAGTTGTACTGTAGTTCCGTTGTTGGGGAGCCGAACTTGTAGTTACAACCACGTACGGTACAAAGTTTCCGGTGGCCTTCGTCCCAACGTTTAGGAATCAACTTTGTATTTTTATGTTTGTTTAAATATTACATATATTTATGTTTGCCTCGGCTGCGTTAGTACTAATTTGTAGAAACATGTATCTCATATCAGGGGGTGATGCAGCTAAAGAATGTAGGTTTACACAAATTACAATTTTCACTTCACTCCTTTTATTAATCCTTCACACGATTAAATAACACTTCACTGATATAGAGAGCTGTGAGATTAGTTATTAATTACTTGCACTTTTTAACACGTAAACTTTATAATATTCTCGGCGTAATGAATTTTCGTCTCGTCGATACGTACCGAGCGAATGAACTACTCAGGTACGTTGCCTTCTAGCGTCTGGCGTTTACCGCTTAAATTTATAAATGTTTCTATTTCAAGTCTCTGATTGGCTAACCTACTCCAATGGAATACTTTTATTTAACTTTCAGCTTTTCTAGTTTTTGATTGGCTATTTATAAGCTATTTTAGAATATTACATTATTGTTCCAAGAATTACTAGTAGCATTACTAAGCTTTCTAATTCATTACTGCTTTAAGGTTACTTCATTGTTAGCAACTTTCTGTCTCTATTCTCACAGCTCCAACATCATTAAATTCTTTAATACATTCACATAACATTATTATACATGTACGCAATAATATAAACAAATACAATGACTGTAATATACACTTTTTATATATTGTTACTTAATATTGCTTTAAGGCAATCACTTAAAACCATTTAAGTGTTATTATAACTGCCTCATCCTCCACCGGGTTTGAACCCGCGACCTCGGGAACTAGAGGCTAACATGGTGACCACTTGCGTCCACAGAGGACGATGCAAGTTAGAGGTGAAGGCACGGATAGGGCCGACTTAAAATTTTCAGAGCCGGGAATCAAACGCCGGACACTCAAAACGAGAGCCGGAAACGAAACCACTGCGCTACCCTAATGACCACACTTCTAAAAGTTTTATAACATTCCAAAAAACCTGTAAAACTAAAATAATATAAAATTTTCATGCTATTAAAAGTTTATGAGCAACATTAAGGGCACTGGAAAGTGTTTGGAGTGTCTTTTCGGCATAAATATTCTATATATGTTCAAAAGGGTATATCTCTGCTTGATTTAGAGCTAGGGTCACAAAATTACCACGCGTTCAGCAATCTTTCCTTATTAAATCAATATGAAATCCCGATCCTAGATTTTCCTGGCTGAGGTCTTTTCCAGGTTTCCTAAACTTACAAACGCCAGAGGTGGTTTCCTAATCTTAATCCTTGAACGTTCTTTTCCAAATTATCATTTGATTTAATGAATCATTAGTATCTTCCGCTTAGAAGTTAAACACTACTAAAAAGTATATATATATATATATATACTAAAAAATGTGGAAGTTTTTAGTGCCTAAAAAGCCGCCTTTTAAGACACAAAAGCAGTTATTCCCTTTAATAATCTTGATTTTAGGTTAAATTTTCTTCAGAAATATAATTTTAATGATAAACATGAAATTTCATTTGTTAACATAGATTTAAAGCCATCTAAAGTAGGTAAAAATAAAAATTGCAAAAGGCTGAGTTATCAACCAAAATCCAAACTAATTAGACATGTAAGTAAACCCAAAAGAAATACTAAAAGTTGAAATTTAATGATTAAAGAGTAGATACATTGCTACAAAAATATATGGAATAATAGAGAAATAGATGAGAGAGAATTACATGATAAACGTTAAGTAACTTCTACAGACTTCAAAGATTAGTTACTTGTTATATAAAACAGAAATGGAGGAGCATTTTGAATCAATGACATACATGCAGAACTAGCAAAATATATCTTTTAAGTACAGAATTCTGTACTTAATAATGTTGGAGAAGTTGATAAATCTTCATTCGTGATCAACGGCTCTAATCATAAACATATTTTGAAAATCTGATGTCTTCGTCAAAAACAGCTCAAACAATTTTTACTAAGATGTTATCCAGATTTTTATGTAGTAAGTCTTGGTATATCTCTTAGGGATTACCAGTCATATAAAATTCCTTCCGTATGAACAGGGCATTATTGGCTAACTTCCTAAAATTCAAAGATATGCTTCTTTTTGGCATGTAAAATACTTTAAATGAATAATATTTCAAACAAAATCGGCAGAGCATTTTTCATAAAATCATAAACAACAAAAAATTTTACATTTAAGGGGTAGTTCAGCTACGAAATTTTTCTAAACATTATAGCGCATCCTTGGAAGATCTAAAGTAAAGTGCAATGTTTGGTAATTAATCGAATTTTCGTTTATGACTTATGTTGATCACATACATACACATACGCGTGCTTTTGAAGGAGCTCAAAGCAGGTATTTTCTATGAAAACTTTATGCGATCTTTTGGATGGAAAGCACATGTTTTACAAAATTCTGGAGGAATAAAGGTAAATTAATTAGACATGTTAAAATCTAATGAAAAACTAATACTTATTCTAAACAAAATGTTTACAGCCAATTGTACAGAAGGAATAAAAACATAAAGTTTTGCTACCAAGGGGAAATTTCCTAAAATGGGGAAGAGTATTGCGTTCCACCCAAAAATTCTAGACCAAGATTTCACGGGAAATACATGTTTTGAGGTGTCTCGAATTCAAATAAAGCATTTTTTGAAAAATGTCCGTGTGTGTGTGTATCTCTGTCTGTATGTCTGCCTGTCTGTGTACAGCATAACTGAAAAACAAAACGTTTGGATAAATACCTAACTTGGTATTTGAGTTTAGTGTTTTCCAAGGATGCGACACGAAGATTTTAAAGAAAACCCCATCCTAGTCTACCCTTTACATAGAAAATGCTTCGACAAAGTTGTTTTTGATTTTCTCAAATATGGTTTTTATTATAGTATCATATATTTAACATATTTTCATGACAAATGAAACGTATATCTTGAATTTTCTGGGAATGTCTGCAAAAGCCCTCTTCTGCTGAATGACTTTTGCATAACTGGTAAACGTAAGATATAGACAAAACTCTACTACACAAAAAATCTGATGTGTTACACTCACATGACATTCTCTACTCTTGTACAAACTCTTATTCTCCATCTATTTCATATTAATCGAGATAAACATTTGCAGAAACGATATTTTGACATGCAAAGAGAATTAAATTTTACACATAGCGACCTGTTCTAAAAATATTTGACTATCGCTTAAGGCGCACTATGTTCCCCTTGTTTTGTATTTGCAAGGGCAATATAGAAATACAGTAGCCTTTAAGCAGAGACATATCTCTTAATAGCTGGTTGCTAGGTGCAGCACCATTCTCTTTGCCACAGATTAACACTCTTTGCATATCCAAGACAAAAAAAATTAATAACGAATTCCCATTTGAGAAAGTAAGTATAGAAAAATTTAAGGGAATAACAAGCAATATCTCGAAAATGGTTCACTCAACAAAAAAAAAATGTATATGACATAAATTGTGTATTTTAACGCGATCCACAGTTTTTGTGTAGTAAAATTTTGTCTATTTCTTATGGTTTACCTCTTATGCAAAAGTCGTCCACAATGAAGAATACTTTTGGCGACATTCCCAGAAAATTCAAGATATACATTTTATTTGTCATAAAAATAACTTAAACATATGATATTTTAATGAAACTCGTTATGGTCATTTTTGAGAAAATTAAAGTTTTCGAAAAATATTCCATGTAAAGGGTAATCTGGAGTGGGGAATTTTCTTGAAAACCTTCGTGTCGCATTTCTGGAAGATACTGAACCTAAATACCAAGTTTGGTGTTTTTCCAACTGTTCGTTTCTGAGTTATGCTGTTCACAGAAATACACACAGACACACACACGGACATGTTTCCAAAAATGCTATTTTTGGGATTCAGGGGGTCTCAAAACATGTATTTATGGTAAAATCTCTGTATCAAATTTTTGGGTGAAATACAATACTTCCCCTACTTACTATACGTAGTAGAAAGTAAAATGTGTATCTCGTTAAAACACATAATCTATGTCGTATGCAATTTTTTTTGAGGGGGTCGTGTGAACCAATTTCGAGATACTTTTTGTTGTTTGTTTGAAATTTCCAATAATTGTTGTCAAACGCGAATTCATTCTTCTATTTTTTCAATGTCCTGGACATGCAAACAGAATGAAATGCTCCACATAGCAACCAGCTATTAAAAGATTTGAATATCGCTTAAAGCCTACCATATTCCCCTTGTAAGTACAGGAATATTAGCAATAAGATTTTTTAAACGTTTATCTTCATTAATATGAAGTAGATGGAGAATAAGCTTTTGTAAAAGTAGTTTGTACAAGAGTGGAGAAAGTCATGTGAGCGCAATACATCAGATATTTCCCTTTGGAATTAAACTAACGACCTCGCACGTACAAAACTAACACTCTCGGTTGTCTGCAACAGTCATACTCTCCTGATGTAGAAGTTGGGAGAAATTCATTGATGATAGTGAAACATAATCGATATTTGCGCTGGACAGTACAAACGTTAAAGTTACAGAATATTCCCTGTCTGAGCAAAGCACAACTTCGAACACGAGTTTCATCCAGTGAGATTAGAACCCCTTCCCCTGCTTATGAGGGCATAATGCTATGTCGGCTCTATAGAATACGTGACTCTTAATCTATCGAGAAAGTAAACCTCAACTGTTCTAGGCAAGCCACGGGTAAAATCTTGACCATAAACGAGGAAAAAGTGTGTTACATTCACATTACGTTCTGAATTCATTATTCTTACAAACGTTTATTTTCATATCTATTTAATGTGAACAAAAATAGCTTTTCTGCAATAGTTTCATGACATATTTCGTTGTACGTTGAAGACGGATAAAGGAGCAACGGTAGTCAAATTTTTAAAATCCGGATCTGTATATGCTGGCTTTGAAATTCAACTCTTTTTTCATGACCATTTAGTACTTAAATAATCTGATGTGTTACACTCACATGACTTTCTCTATTCTTGTACAAACTATTTCTACAAACGCTTATTCTCCATCTACTTCATGTTAATCGAGATAAACATTTGCAGACTATATCTTATTGCTAATTTTCTTATAGCTTAAGGGGAATATATATTTACAAGGGCAATATAGAAATACAGTAGTCTTTAAGCATAGACATTACTCTTAATAGCTGGTTTCTATGTGCAGCACCATTCTTCGAAAATTTTATTTTTATCAAAATTGGCTGTAACGATTTTGATTAAAATATCCTATGTTTAAGATATTTTCATGACAAATAAAATGTATATCTTGAACTTTCTGGGAATGTCTCCAAAAGTATTCTTCATTGTGAACGACTTTTGCATAACTGGTAAACCATAACAGATAGACAAAATTTTCCTACACAAATCTGTGGATCGCGTTAAAACACACAATTTATGCAATATACAATTTTTTTTGAGTGAACCATTTTCGAGATATTGCTTGTTATTCCCTTAAATTTTTCAATACTTATTATCTCAAATGGGAATTCGTTATTCATTTTCTTGTCTTGGATATGCAAAGAACATTAATCTGTGACAAAGAGAATGGTGCTGCACCTAGCAACCAGCTATTAAGAGATATGCCTATGAATAAAGGCTACTGTATTTCTATATTGCCCTTGTAAATACAAAACAAAGAGAACATAGTACGCCTTAAGCGATAGTCAAATATTTTTAGAACTGGTCGCTATGTGTAAAATGTAATTCTCTTTGCATGTCAAAAGATCGTTTCTGCAAATGTTTACCTCGTGAATATGACATAGATGTAGAATAAGATTTTGTAAAAATAGTTTGTACAAGAGTAGAGAAAGCCATGTGAGTGTAACACATCAGATTTTTTTAATTATCCATCATCTTGCAAACACAAAATAGAACTGCAACATCACTTAGACATTGCTTTTTTAATCCTAATATTTAGTTGGGCTTTCTTCAATAGTTTCTGAGAAAACGGGTTATTTATACCAAAAATTTTCATTTACAGGAAAACATATTCAAAGTAAAAAATCTGAAATCTTACATTCATATGGCCTTTTCCACCCTCGATCGCTTACAAGCTAGTCTTACTAAAGTTTATTGTTCTAACTTCTTCATTTTAATCCAAATAAACATTTATAGAAATAGCAACATTACAGATTTTGTTATAGATACAAAGGGAACAGCGATAGTCAAATATTTAAATATTGGACGCTATACCCTGGCCTTAAAATTCCTGCTATTTCCATGCAATCACGAGAGAGGAAAAAAGAATGTTGAACTTTAAAGAATGGCCAAGTAATGAACAATTACGTTAATTACGAATATCTTGCAAATGCTTATGCCACAAGAAAAGCTATTTCAAATAATCTGTTTGTTTTAAAAGGATGTACATTTCTTGTGTTGTACGTTTTGTCTATCGCTTAACGTTTACTACTTGTACAAGATTACACAAAACTCCTTTCGATTGAAGGGGACTTCAAAGGCTATTCCCAGAAAATTCAAGATAACACATTTTGTCATGTCAATCTTATTTGTAATTTTCTTGTAGATGCAAGGGGAATATGGTAGCTTTTAAGCGATAGTCAAATATTTTATCGCTGGTTGCTATGTGGCGCATTCCATTCTCTTTGCATGTCCAGGACATAAAAAAATGAATAACGAATTTGAGAAAAAGTATAAGTATTGGAAAATTTAAGGAAATAACAAGCAATATCTTGAAAACGGTTCACTCAACAAAAAAAATCTGATGTGTTACACTCACATGACTTTCTCTACTCTTGTACAATCTATTTTTACAAACGCCTATTCTCCATATGCTTTATGTTAATCGAGATATCGAGATGTCAATCTTATTGCTAATTTTCTTGTAGATGCAAGGGGAATATGGTAGCTTTTAAGCGATGGTCAAATATTTTAACGCTGGTTGCTATGCGGCGCATTCCATTCTCTTTGCAAGTCCAGGACATAAAAAAATGAAAAACGAATTTGAGAAAAAGTATAAGTATTGGAAAATTTAAGGTAATAACAAGCAATATCTCGAAAACGGTTCACACAACAAAAGAAATGTATATGACATAAGTTCTGTATTTTAACGAGATCTACATTTTTTGTGTAGTAAAATTTTGTCTATCTCTTATGGTTTACCAGTTATGCAAAAGTCGTTCACAATGAAGAATACTTTTGGAGACATTCCCAGAAATTTCGAGATATACATTTCATTTCTCATGACATTATCTTAAACATATGATATTTTAATCAAAATCGTTAGAGCCATTTTTGAGAAAATTAAAATTTTCGAAAAATGTTCCATGTAAAGGGTAGTCTGGGGTGGGGGCATTTTCTTGAAAACCTTCGTGTCGCATCTCTGGAAGATACTGAACCTAAATACCAAGGTTGGTGTTTATCCGACTGTTCGTTTTTGAGTTATGCTGTTCACAGACACACACACATAGACACACAGACACACACACGGACATGTTTTCAAAAATGGTTTTTTTGGATTCAGGAGGTCTCAAAACCTGTATTTCCGGTGAAATCTCGGTATCGAATTTTTGGGTGGAATGCAATACTTCCCCTAGTTACTATACGTAGTAGAGAAAGTAAAAATGCGTGTTTTGGTTACAGAGACCTCAAAACATGTTCCCATGCAATCGCAAGAAACAATTGAAGGTTGAAATCACTTTAAGAGAATGACCAAGAAATAAACAATTTAAACCTTTAATAACGTACATCTCAGAAACGGCTTATGCCACAACAAAAGTTAACGTTTAAAAATATATGTGTCTTGAACAGATCTACATTTTTAGTATATTACATTTTCGTCTGTCGATTACGTTTATCAGTTATACCATATTATACAAAATTCCTTCTGAATAAAGAGGACACTATAAGCTATTCCCTAAAATTTAAGATATACATTTTATTTGTCATGAAAATATCTTTCATATATGGTATTTTAATCAAAATCGTTAGAGCCATTTTTTAGAAAATCAAAAGTCTCGAAATATGTCCCATGTAAAGGGTAGTTTGGGGTGGAGGAATTTTTTTGAAAATTTTCGTGTCACGTCTATGGAAGATATTGAACCGAAATACCAAGTTTTGTGATTATCAAACTTTTCGTTTTTGAGTTATAGTGTTCACTGACACCCAGATACACACGGAGATGTTTCCAAAAATGCTTTGTTTGATTTAAGGGGACCTCAAAATACGTATTTCCGGTAAAATCTCTGTATCGATTTTCGGATGGAATGCAATACTTCCCCTACTTCTATACATAGCAGAGAAAGTAAGAATGGCAAATGTAGTACCGTCCTTAGAAATAATTATAAAATAAAAGTATTGGCCTACAATGACTATACATCCAAAACTACAAAGGTAATCCAATTTACAACAGTATAAAAAGGGATAAAATTGTGATTTTTAAAATTTCGTCCATGTAGTCTACTCTTGAGGAAGCTAATCGTGTGATATTTACAATGTTAAATTTAGAAAACTTAGGTTCCATTTTCTAAAAAAAACTATGCGCATTAACACATTGAAATTTTTGTATATATAGTAAGTTTTCTTAAGTATCCCCTGAACCTATTTTTATTATCCTTAACTTTTAGAGTTTTTTTAAAAGCAGTATATTTAATAAATAATGCAATTGTTTATCAAATTTTAAAAATGTTACAATTGATTTTCAATATCATGAATTAGCATGCATTACTTCACTCTGTAGCTAAATGTTTATTCAATATATATTTAGAATATTATATTTATATCTTAAATAGCTCCATCTTGAAACCTCTTCAAGTATTTCCATACCATTTTCTGTTTTTTTTTCTTTTCTTCTCTTCTCCATTCCTTGTTCATCTTGGAACAGTAGTATATTTGTGGTGTTGTTTGGACCTGGACCAGGTTCCATATGAGGATCTTGTAGCACTTTTCTTCTGCCACTATTACCCATATTACAGAACGAAGCTGACCATACACTCCCATTTTCATTACGTTCATCCCTACATGTACAGTTTTGGAAATTCTAATACAACAGCCTTGTATGCGTATCCGCCGAGACGGCAGTGACCTCGGTATTACCCCACAACGTAGAAGAGGCGCAGGACGTGTCAAGGGTACGTTTATCAGCTGTGAGCGCTCTCAGTCGTTGCTTTGTTTCCGTGTTGTGAAGTGTTTCGACCATACGTGTGTTGTATGTGATTTCCTTAGAAATTTCATTCTCTTATTAGTCCACGCAATTCCCTGCCATAAAACTCGCTTGAACAGTGTATTTTTATGTACATACATACGTGAGAACTGAATCATGTAGACAGGTGTATAGACATTTCTGCAGCAATTTCTTGGTTATCCAGTTCCGGGTAGAGACACTGAGATGTTCGGTCAATAAGTTTAGAACAATGGGATTGCTAAACGCTAAAAAATGAAGTTTATGGCGATAATCCCTAAAACATAGACGAAATTAGGGGCAATATAAAAGAAGAAATCATGAACATTACGCAAGTAGAACTTATTCGTATAAATGCTAATTTCATGACAAGACCATGACAAGAATGTCTTCGCACAGATGGATATCACTTTCAACAACACTTATAACAAGGTTAGTTCTCATTACATATTTGTTACTAACACTCGCAAGTAAGTAACGCGGGAATTACGGAACGGAAAACCTCACAATTTAGTAGACTGTGTGCAGAGCATGCATTCACGCGATCCACGGCCTTGCGTAAAACGAAGGCACTCTACAAATTAAGTGATTAAATTATTCATTTGTATTTAGCGTTTTCCTATGTAAGCATTTTTGGAGAATATCAGGATTAGAAAGTTCTCTGTATACAGATTCAATTTTCTGTATTATAGGATATTTAAGACCATGATGCGTATATTAATTTGGAGTTTATCAATTTAATTTCCTGTAGTCGGGCCTATACCATCTAAAACCTTGCCATCTGGCCTTTATTTTCTAGAGTCTCTAAAAAGAAAGCTATGTGCCATGGAAACTACAAGTATAAACAAAAACTGGAAGTTTTAAACTACAAATTTCCAGTGTTATCTATACGACCAGCCTGTAAAACTTAAAAAGTGAAATATACTTAGCAGAGTAATGTTAGTTCACAAATTTTACTTTTATAGTTGCCAAGTATAAGCAAATGAACAGAGCTATGCACAAAGGAGGCGTGATACATTTTGCACCACATTTTTAAAACATAAAATGATATATATAAAAATAGAATCGACAAAATAAAAATGTAATTATATTCTACAGGCATGAAGATACCGTATTATCACAAAAACTAAAATTCGAATTTTTGGATCCCAAGCTCTGTTCAATCTCCCTTTAATTTATTCAGCGAGCTATCTCGACTGACAACTAATTCCTTCAGACATTGCAAGGAGAACGTTGTAGAGTGCATTACTTCGTCATGAGCTGTATTCTTACCCCTTTTAGAGGCATTAACGGAATTAAATCTGCAGACAGTATGCGAACAGCCCCCTGCATAGCGAGTTAGACTTTACAGATCTTGTATAATAAACATCGGCCTGTGAATTTATGCATGGACGGTAGAATGATAATTTGCACAGCATTTCCTAAATGTCCTACTTGCACGCACAACGAGCTAATCATTGTGATAAATGTTTAAAGCTGCTTTCGTGGAAGGTTTTCCAACGAAGTAACAAACAGACTATTAATTAGCATTCTTGTACGGATGATTGACAATATTTTTGCACTATTGTACATTCTATTTAATGCAAGCGAAGCGTTGATGCAGAATGTTTTTAACGTGGGTCGCATTCTGGAGGTCCTGGATTCGATTCCCATTGGGACGGCCACTCTATTTTCTTCTAGTAGAGGGGAAATAATTACATACTTACCCCAGTTGAAGCGTGTCGGAATCACCATCCGAGGATGGCTATACCCACCAAAACCCCTCCACCAAAGTAAGAAGGAGAAGGTTTGTAGCGGTACCGCATTTGGTACCCGCGTATTGTGATGCAGTGTTTTTGGTGTAGGTTAGTGGCAACAGTTTCTTCTGCTGTTGGATGGTAGTACTTGTGGCAGCACGTTACGTATGAGCGCGTAGATTTCTTGCAGTTAGAAAAAGTGACTCTGGATTTACTGGAGATTCTGTTGATGTCTGTTTGTTGTTGGAGTTCGAATCCCAGAAACCAAATCCTTCGAGGACGCCCAGTTGCGTGGGTCAGTCGTCACTGTCATGTGTACGGTCCTCCGGTTCGACGAGATGTTCCTCAATGCGAGCCAACTTACGCTGGTTCGATGGGAACACGTCAGTCTGTGAGTGCTCGATTGTGTGTTGGAGATATGTCCTGAGGTGGCTGTGGTATGTGTAGTTGAGCTGATCTGTTTGGCTTCCACTACCGTGAAATGTACGATAGTTCCCAGACAAGCGCCTCTGTTGGAGGCCAAGTCCCTTATATCCGTCTGAATGTATCCACATTCAGCCGCATGGAGTCCATTGAGAGAATGTTTGAAGATGATGTGGGCAGCTGTTGCGATGTCCATTGAGGGCAATGTAGTGTCCACCTCAGGAGGAGGCTGCGCTCTTTCATAGGCGGCGGCAGTGATATTCCTAAAGGCGGCTGAGTGGTTGGTGATGGCGGCGTAGGTTAGTGTCTGCTCCGGGGTACAGGGAGCATGCCCTGTTGAGGCAGTATTTTTAACACTTAAATAACTTCAGTCTAATTATATAATATGTAAATTCAATAACAGCCCGCCTTAAAGCAATATGTGTATGTAATAATTTGTAAACGGTATGTAACAGTCATTGCATATGCTTATATTATTGTATACATGTTCAATAATGTTATGTGAATGTATTACGTAATTTAATAATGTAGGAGCTGTGAGAGTAATAGGTTAAAAGTTGCTAAAAATGAGGTAACCTTGAGGCAATAATGAATTTAAATTTTAACAATGCTACTTGTGATTTTGAAACCAATAATGTAATTTTTGTGGCAGTTTATAAAATAGACAATCAACAATCATGAGAAATGAAGGTTAAATGAAAGTATTCTATTGGACTAGGATTAGTGAATCAGAAACTGAAATACAGCAAAATGTACAAACTTAGAAGTCAGTTGCTTGTAAACAGCGTCACTAAACAGACGCGAAACGCGACCTTGAGAAGTTTAATACGTATTCAGTGTCAGACAAAAATAGTTTACGTGTTAAAAAGTGCAAGTAATTAATACACAGCTCTGTATATCAGTGAAGTGTTATTTAAATTGTGTCAAGGATTAATAAATATAGTGAAGTAAAAATTATAATCTATGTAAGCCTACATTCTTATTCGCACTACTCCCTGCAAAGAAATCCATGTCTCTAACAATAATACTGACGCAGCCGAGGCAAACGTAAATATATAATATTTAAAGAAACAGTCAAATTATAAAGTTAATATTTTTTTTAAATTTGGGACGAAGGCTACCGGGTACCATACGTGCGGTTGCAACTACTTCAAGTTCGGCTCCCCAGGAGTTGAGCTACAATATAACTCCTACTTCAAATTGGCTTAGCATACGTGAAGCAACAACCTACTTCAAATTGGCCCCCAAAGCGTGGGGCAAATAACAACCTAAAATAACAATACAACAAAATAACAACTTCACTGTGGAGTGAGTGTACATGGAGCAGGTGGCATAGCTAAGCGTTGTACTGAATATTATGGAGGAAAGTAAAGGACATTACTCGTATTTTATTTGGAGGACGTTGTGATGGTCATTTTAGGGTCAATATAATTTGACCAAAATTGTAGGTTCCCATCTTACAAACATTATAACGTCCTCCAAAAATACACAACCAATGGCATTTACTTTCCCCCATAATATGAAGCAACTTTTATTAAAGACATTTCTTTCTACAACCCTTAGTTTTGGAGATATTGTACAGTCTCAACTTAAATGGTCCATGTCTGTTAGTCTGTGAACAACATAACTCGAAAATTAAAATTCCGATAAATACCAAACTTGGTGTTTTAAGTTCAATATCTGCCAAATCTACGACACGAAGGTTCCCCTACCCCAATTACCATTTACATAGAAGATTGTTTTTGATTTAATGAAAATGATCTAGCGATTTTGATTAAATATAATATATGTACATATGTTCATCACAAATAAAACGCGTATCTTTGAATTTTCTGCAAATAGCCTGTGAAGTCCTCATGATTTGAAAGGAATTTTGTATAAACAACCGGTAAACGTTAAGCGATAGACGAAAACGTACTTCACAAAAAATGTAGATATCTTTAAAATGTACAATATTTATTTCAACTAACTTTTTTGTGGCATAAGCCATTTCAGGGATATCCTAATTAATGGTTTGCATATTTTAGCACTTTTTCATTTTGGAAACATGTCCGTGTGTGTCTGTGAAAAGCATAGCTCAGAAACGAACAGTCAGATAAACACAAACTTGGTATTTAGGTTCAGTATCTTCCAGAGATGCAACAAAAAGGTTTTAAAGAAAATCCCCCCACCCCAGATTACCCTTCACATGAAACATTTTTCGAAAATTTTAATTTTCTCCAAAACGGCTCTAACGATTTTGGTTAAATTATCATACATTTAAGATATTTTCATGACAAATGAAATGTAAATCTCGAATTTTCTGGGAATGTCTCCAAAACCATTCTTCACTGTGAACGACTTTTACATAACCGGTCAACCATAAGAGATAGACAAATTTTACTACACAAAAGTGTAGATCACGTTAAAATACACAATTTATGTCATATACATTTTTTTTCCTGAGTGAACCATTTTCGAGATATTATTTGTTATTCCCTTAAATTTTAAATTTTCCAATACTATACTTTTTCTCAAATTCGTTATTCATTTTTTTGTCCTGGTAATGCAAAGAGAATGGAATACTCCACATAGCAACCAGCTCTTAAAATATTTGACTATCGCTTAAAGCCTAGCAATTCATCTACAAGAAAGTCAGCAATAAGATTAACGTCTCGATTAACATGAAGCATATGGAGAATAAGTGTTTGTAAAAATAGTTTGTACAAGAGTAGAGAAAGTCATGTGAGTGTAACACATCAGAATTTTTTAAAGTCCCGTTGTTATTTAGCTTTTTTTCGCGATTGCGTGGAAAGAGTATGGAAATTTAAGGCTAGCATATGGCTTCCTTTTCTTAAACATTTGACTATCGCAACTCCTTTTGTAGCTACAAACATTAGTCATGTGGATGTAACATTGTTGATTTTTAATCAGGCGTGGATAATTAATTGATCATCCAGTTCGCAACCAATTTTAATATTGGTGACCTTGCAACTAAAACCACCATGTTCAACAGGTGTTAGTAATAAGTTTTATTTTCGTGTAAGTATTATTTCCATTACTAACTATCCTGAAACAATAGTGTGCAATATGCATACGTTAATTGCATTGGAGAATCTGGAAAGTAGAAAATACTTGACTTAATCTCGTATTTTCAAACATATTCATAATGCACTTGCCACATATGTATCCCAATTGGCGATTCCTCTGCTAAAATATCATAGGCATTCAGCATAAGGTATATTATCGCATCTCGTTTAAGGCGCTATCCAAACTTTCGCATGCAGTAATAAAAAAGAAAATTCTACCGGAACGAAACAGCAATGTACAAAAGTTTAAAGAACAGTTTTGTAAAGTCTTTTCTGAAAAGAAAAACAAAAAACGAAAATTCAACACACATCTTTTTAAAAACGCAATCTGCTAAATGGTGTGAGAAGCACATTAAGAATCGAGATAGAACAAAGGAAGATAATGAAAGACGCTAAAACTTTACTCCATAATCCTCCACGAAAGCGCTAGTGTTCCGCTAATCTTTACCAGGCACGTTCATAACAACAGCTGTAAGTGGAACAAATGAAGGTGTGCAACATGGATTCTGGCCAGTTTCCAGATCCATTCCGGTCGTTTCCTGCAGCGCAACAAATCCATTAAAACGCTAACCATCGTCCGAGAGTTTAATTTCCGAAAACTGCGCTTCGTGGGCGTGATATCGCACGCCTACACGGCAATCGATGTGTCCCCGTTATTAACAACGGTATTAGCAACTATAGCACGACCATATTGGAATTAAAGAGCCTTTTCAAAGGCATAAAAGCTACCTGTAAATGAAATAGCAGTATAATTAAACCTTAGTATGGGTCAACCCCTATCGAAGTGGAGAAATCTACCGTTGTTTTCTGTTATCGGAGCCTCCTTCATTCTTTCGTTTTCGTCTCCGCCAGTAATCCATTGTACCATCTGGTTTTTTTTCTGCCTTAAACTACTTTTCCATTCACCATTCTTTCAATTGTATCCTTTAGTAAAACGTTTGTGCCTATATGTTTAAACGAAATTCATTTCATCTTTTTTATTGTCTCTGCCGCGTACATAATAGGTGGAGAAGATATTACATTCCACTCAAAACTTCGATACCGATATTTTAGCAGAAATTATTTTTTTGAAGGCCCCTGAATTAAAAAAAAAGCATTTTTACTTTCTCTACGGCGTACATAACAGTTAGAGAAGATATTGAATTCTATCCAGAAATTCATGTTTTGAGGTCCCCGAAATCCCCCCCAAAACATTTTTAGTTTGCCGCGCCCATAGTAGGTAGAGAAGTCAAAATCGTTAGAGCCATCTTTGAGAAAATTAAAATTTTCGAAAAATGTTCCGTGTAAAGGGTAATCTGGGTGGAGGGATTTTCTTCAAAACCTTCTTGTCGCATCTCTGGAAGATACTGAACCTAAATACCAAGTTTGGTGTTTATCCGACTGTTCGTTTCTAAATTATACTGTTCACAGACAGGTTTTTGTAAACGTTTCTATATGTGTGTCTGTGTGTGTGTTTGTCTGTCTGTCTGTCTGCCAGTCTTTAAACAGCATTAGCTCAAAAATGAAAAGTTGGATAAATGCCGAACTCGGTATTTGAGTTTAGTATCTTCTAAGCATGCGGCACGAAGACTTTCAAAAAATCCCCCAACCCAGATTATCCTTTACATGGAACATTTTTCAAAAGTTTTTATTTTCTCAAAAATAACTATCGATTTTTATTAAAATATCATATATTTGAGATATTTTCATTGCAAATAAAATGTATATCTTGAATTTTCTGGAACATCCCCAAATATCCTTTTCATTCTGAATGACTTTCACATAAATTGTAAACCGTAAGGGATAGACAACGTTTTACTACACAGAAAATATATATCTTGTTAAAACACAGAAAATATGTCATATACCTCTTTTTGTCCAGTGAACCATTTACGAGATAGTCCTTGTTATTTGTTTGAATTTCCCAATACTTATACTTTTTCTTAAACAGGAATTGGTTATTCACAGTTTTTTGTCCTGGTAATGCAAAGAGAATGGAATGCTCCACATAGCAATCAGTTCTTAAAACATTTGACTATCGCTTAAAGCCGGCCATATTTCCCTTGTACCTACATTTTATAAAGTGCTTTAAGTCAAGGACTTCGTAGTTAACCCACTATTAGATCAATCAGTGAAGTAGTTTTTCATACATACTATGTATACGCTAAATTTGGAAAAGCAGGCATGTTTTCAAATCCCGGAAATGGTATTGAATTTCTATTTTCACTACTACATATAGCAAGTAAGGGAAAGTATTGTTTTCCATCCAAAGATTTGACACCGAGATTTCACCGGATATACGTATATTGAGGCTGCTTGAATCCAAAAAAAGCAGTTTAGTAAAAGGTCAGTGTGTGTACGTGTAAAGAGCATAACTCATGAATGAAAATTAGGATAAATATCATGCTTCCAAAAGTGAGACACGAGGATTTTCAAGAAAATCCCCATTGCCCGCGTGATCTGAACTTTCTTCGAAATTTTTTATTTTATAAAACAATGGTTCCAAGGATTTTGATTAAATTACAATATATTAAAAATATTTACGTGACACCCAAAGTGTATTTCTTAAATTATCTGGGAACAGCCTGTAAAGGCCCTCTTCATCTGGAAGGAATTTTGTTTAATGTTATATAAGTGGTAAACGTTAAGTAATAGATGAGAACGTACTACACAAAAAAACATAGATTTCTTTGAAACAAAATATTTATTTTGAAATACCTTTTTTGTGGCACCAGCAATTTCCCAGATATCCATCTTTAATGACTCGCATCGTTCAGTATTTAGTCATTCTTTTAAAGCCCGGTCAATTTTCAGTTGTTTCTCGTGATGTGATGGAACAAATTCTCGGAAAGATTTATGTCGATTAAAATGACGTATATAGGAAAATGAATTTTCGCAAGAATAATTGGTATACCTACTAATAAGCGATAGAGGGTGAAGAAGCTCTGATGAATGTAACATAGATGTTTCAATGTAGTGCTACCTTCCACAACTTTAGTCTACCA
The DNA here is from genome assembly GCA_030765065.1 of Deroplatys truncata. Lineage (NCBI taxonomy): Eukaryota > Metazoa > Arthropoda > Insecta > Mantodea > Mantidae > Deroplatys > Deroplatys truncata. Next base: position 167,940,949 of record CM060980.1, read on the forward strand.
CGGTTGGTGTGGGGATCAATTAATTAGTTATTTGGTAGTTGTTCAGTATGATGGTATTCTGTAAAGTTTCAAACGCGTAGGATAGGAACTAGGGGAAGAGACACCTAGCACTTTGACCCCAACAGCATACAGCCTGGAAGGAAAGAATGAGGTGAGCGAACTGCAGGAAGCATATGGGTTGCAGAGGGAGGCCGGCGCAATTCTAAAGAGATGCGCAGAGTTCCCTAACAATTCCAGGCTTGATCAAACAGCCCGGGAGCGTCGTTCGGAAACGTCCCTCTAATGGGACCAGGGAAACCGACCCAGCATTGGAGGCTCTACAGACCTCCATCTAGCAGGGCCAAGAAGTAGTTCCAAATCGGAAGCCTTTGCGCCATCTGCCCGATACCGATCGAACCACAACCCAGGACCTCCGAATGCGATCCTCACATGTTACCGCGGAGCCATCTCGCTCGGTTTCAGTATCGTATGTGTACTCACTTGTTTGTGACGATCGTGTAAACAGACTAGTCTTAACAGTTTCTAAATAACCCAACAGAAACACCGAAGGAGTTATATTTGGTTTTAAATGATTTTTCTCATTCGTTTCGACGTTAAAAATTGGGTTGCTGAGTTTTTAAGCGTAGTCGTACAATACATTCAAGAAATTACCACTCAAGCCGTCTCAAAATTTAACAAAAATTCACAATGCTCAATGCTTACCGCTTGAAGATACTCGAGTTGACTGATCCTAAAAAGACCTTGATGGTCAATAACTACAACATTTTACACAAAGTCTTGAGAAGAAGAAACCTTTCCATTCGATTAATAAAGGTCCGAAAACACACTGGAAACTTTGAGGAAATCTACATCTTGAAAATATTATCCATGTAAAGAAATTTTCTTAAACATCTGTGTCGTGACTTTGGACGACACTGAACTTAATTACCTAGTTTAATACTATTTATCGGACATTAGTTTTCTGAATTATGCTATTCACACATATATGGCACTATTTTCTAAAAGAGCTGTTTTATGTATTCGCTGGAACTCAAAACATACATATCCGGTGAATAAAGACATTTAGTATATTTGCGAAATGCCATATTTCCTCCACCTACTAGGTACGTACGTGCGGGAGAAAATAAAGACCGCGTCTGTATTTCCCCTGACAGGTTTGTGGTCAATTACATATTGTAACAAATGAGAACACGAGTACTGCGAAACACTTAGGCACTCAGAGTAGAACAAACGTTAAACTTAATTACTTTTGGCACACACTCAGAACACAACACAACTCATCCGTCGAATCAAATCAAACTGAGCTGTTGGTTCTCATAACTGAACCGCGCTGGCACTGTCCACTTATCACTTCGTCATTTTTACTTTCCTTACTACGTATAGGAAGTACGGGAAGTATTGTATTCCACTCAAAAATTCGATACCGAGATTTCACCGAGAATATATGTTTTGAGACACCTGAATCCAAAAAAAAAGTATTTTTGGAAACATGTCCGTGTGTGTCTGTCTGTGAACAGCATAACTCAGAAACGAACAGTCGGGTAAACACCAAACTTGGTATTTAGGTTCAGTATCTTCCAGAGTGCGAAACGAAGATTTTCTAGAAAATCCCCAAACCCCAGATTACGCTTTACATAGAACATTTTTTGAAAACTTTAATTTTCTCAAAAATGGCTCTAACGATTTTGATTGTAATATCATATGTTTTTAAGATATTTTTAGGACAAATGAAATTTATATATCTCCAATTATCTGGGAATGTCTCCAAAAGTATTCTTCATTGTGAACGACTTTTGCATAACTGGTAAACCATAAGAGATAGGCAAATTTTTCTACACAAAAATGGAGATCGCGTTAAAATACACAGTTTATGTCATATACATTTTTGCTGTTGAGTGAACCATTTTCGAGATATTGCTTTTTATTTCCTTAAACTTTTTAATACTTTTTCTCAAATGGAATTCGTTATTCATTTTTTTATGTCCTGGACATACAAAGAGAATAGAATGCGCCACATAGCAAGCTCTTAAAAGATTTGACTATCGCTTAAATACTACCGTATTCCACTTGCACCTACAAGAAAATTAGCAAAAAGATTAAATTCTCGATTAACATGAAGCATATGGAGGATAAGCGTTTGTAAAAATAGTTTGTACAAGAGTAGAGGAAGTCATGTGAGTGAAACACATCAGACTTTTTAATAAACCGAGCTGCACAAGAGCAGCATCTTATATAGGCATCGCATAGAAACGGAAGATTCTAGAAGGAGAGACTACTAGAACATGACGAAAGTAATGTTCTTGAACAGGTACGCGGCACACGATAAACTATTGTTCCGCACTGACTATTGTTCCGACGGCCGGGCGAAGCTCCCACGCAGGTACCGGGCCGAGAGGCGCTTACCGGCATCCCGTAGGTAGCCATGCGCGCGCGCGATCACAGTACATGTCATTGTAGTATTAAACCGTTTAGCCTTAATTCGCAAAGCTGCAATATTGGTTCGAAAGCTCCTTATCTTAGCTAACCTTAATTTTGTGCCGATTTCAGCTTAATTTGAGATGTGTCACCATATTTTGCTCAAACTGCTCTGTGTTACTTTTAAAATCTTTACTTGTAGCAGTTATCAAACTGTTTTCATGCTTACAAACCGACGGACAATGTTACTGTCTTTAAAACTGCTGCCATGATCTTGGATTTACGCAAAAGTAAATGCTAACGAAATATAAATTGTGTACATTTATTTCCTGCTTTCTAATAGATATCTCCTTTGTTAAGAGGATCAGAAGTCCTTGAGTTCTCCAAGACTTCTATGAAATCGGACAACTTTGACAGCCTGAACCTCTGGTTGAGATTCGCTTTCACTTTAAAACCTTTGGGATAAAACCAATACCACTGAGCAACCTCTGTGAAAATTAAACTTCTCCTGCGGTAAGTGTCCTGGAAGGAATTTTGCAGCCATAGACTTATTTTCTTCGATGCTCCAGATTCTCTGCAATTTCCCCATTTTCCTACTGTATCGCGTGTTTAACGCCTCGCTTATCTGTTTCTTGAAATTCTTCCAGGCTTTTGCTCACTTTCATATACTTACTATATTCGGAACATATTTTCTAAGGTTACTCTTTGTTACCGTAAAAGCAAAAGAAGGAAAGAAATTCTATCTGAGAAAAGACTGTACATAGCCAAATGCCTGTTTCTTCATTCTCCTTTTCCATATTCCCCACAAAATTTACTCAAGTTGTTTCTCTATGTTCATGCTACCAGTAAGAAAACTGTGATCAGCGTTAGATTATAGATAGGTAGATAGAAATTAACAGGAAATCCCTTTGTCATAGAACAAGCTTTCACATGAGAAACATTTCAATTGTTTATTTTCTAAAAGAAAATCCTAAACAAGTTTAATTAAGATATATTTTAGACAGCAATGCCTAAAAGAATAACTTTTAACATAGGGCATACAAACTAAAGGCTTTACATTATCCCACATTATCATAACACAAACCGTCATACTTCAATTTATCGCAATTCGTTGTGGAATTAACCCATACCTTATATTGGCAGGATTTTGAATCCTTGATATAAAATGTTGTTCTTTTGTCTAGTATAACCTACATAAAGATTAAATGGCGGAAATTATGAATTAAGAAGATACTGAAATGGAAGGGCTAGCAGAAATTTTGGAAACAGCATAGAGAATAACACTAGAAGTACTTACCCACAAAGTCCAGAAAGCAATATCATATAGCATTTAATCTGAGGCAGTATTTTTAACACTTCAATGATTTCAGTCAAATTATATAATATGTAAATTCAATAATAGCCCGCCTTGAAGCAATATGTGTATGTAAGAATTTGTAAAATGTATGTAACAGTCATTGCAAATGCTTATATTATTGTAAACATGATCAATAATGTTATGTGAATGTATTACGTAATTTAATAATGTAGGAGCTGTGAGAATAATAGGTTAAAAGTTGCTAACAATGAGGTAAACTTGAGGCAATAATGAGTAAGAATGTTTAATAATGCTACTAGTCATTATTGGAGCAACAATAATATATTTTAGTGACAGTTTATAAAATAGCTAATCAACAACCAGAAAATGCTTTAGTTAAATGAAGGTATTCTATTAGAGTACGATTAGCCAATCAGAAACTGAAAAGGAGAAAATTTTACAAATTTAGAGTTCAGTTGCCTGCGGAGAGCGTTACTAACCAGACGCAAAACTGTCCTAAATAAATATAATATGTATTCGTGCGAGACGAATTAAGAATTTTTTATTAAAAAAATTCTTAATTCGTTACTAATTTTTAATTAATAAAAAGAATCTCACAGCTCTCTATATCATGAAGTGTTATTTAAATCGTGTCAATCATTAATAAAAGGAGTGAAGTAAAATTATAATCCGTGTATGCCTACATTCTTGTCGCATCACAACCCTGCTAAGGGAAACGTGTCTCTAACAATAATACTGACACAGCCGAGGCAAACATAAATATTAAATATTTAAAGAAACAGTCAAATTACAAAGTTAATATTCTTTTAAACTTGCGGCAAAGGCCACCTGAAAGTACATTTGGGTCGAAGGCTACCGGAAACTGTTTACTATACGTGCTGTTGCATCTACTTCAAGTGTTCGGCTCTCCAACAGTTGAAATATTATACAACTTCTTCAATACAAACTACTTCAAATTGACGCCCAAAACGTGTTGCAAGCAAGTTAAAAGAAAACTCGTTCTTCAAATCGATTCATTGCCCAGTGTAAGGCAAAGCATATTGAAAATAATTTCACTCTAAATGAATCAACAAAGCATGTAAACATGTGACATTTCGCTGCACACGAGAATTGCTCTCGTTTTTTACGTTATTTCTCGTTTCAAGTATCTCGCCGCCCACGTAAGTTTATCTCGTTATAAACGAGACCGCTCTCTGAAAAATAGCACATGTCACAGGTGTTAAAACTGACTTTATTTTGCTCGTAGGATTACGAAATAAAACCTTAATTTTAACACTTGTATCATAATCTACTATTAGGATACTGGATTAGTTGTAAATAAAACGTGTGTTTGATCGCAGTTATTAGTCTACACATTTTAATTGTTGCACTTTAAAAGGTGGTTTTATTTCTTACATACTTGTAGAGAGTATAAGAGGTGATCAGAAACTAAGGTTGCAAGGCCGATACGACTGGAGTTTCGTTAGTAGTGTGCGGTATTTATTACATGCGGTTGGCAACTGTTCACAGTTTGTCACCCGGCACCTAAGCTGCTAGTTGTAGGAAAAACAAATGGCGATACGTTTGGAAAACTGATCTCGCGAAGAAATCCGTTTCGTTACTCGATTTCCCTGAGTGAAACATGTAACGGCGGCTGAAATTCACCGGCAGCTGGTAGAAGTTTACGGAGAGACTGTCGCAGAATGGTGTCTAAAGTTTGCGGTCGGAAAAGAAAACGTCATCGACGAGGATAGCAGTAGCTCCCCCGCCTCGACATCAACAGATTTGAACATAGCTCGCGTGGAGTAGCCGATTCAGGATAACAGGAAGATAACATTACGGCATATGACGGTGAAATTGGGAATTCCATTCGGAAGCCTTCGTCAGATTGTTCACGATATTCCGCAGTACCGAAAGTTTGTTCTTATGGGTTCCATCAAATCTTTCCAACCAACACAAAGAGAAGCGCATGGCGGCAAGTATGTAACTTTTACAACGGTTCTCCACGGAAGGGAACAGTTTTCTTCACCACATTGTCATGGGTGACGAAACATGGATCCACTACTACACCTCAGCAGTAAGTGGTCGTCAATGGTGTAGAATTACCCCTCCTCTCCAAAGACAAAGAAGTTTAAGGTGACGCCATCTGCCGGAAGATTAGACCGCAGTGTTTTGGGACAGCGTGGGTGTCATACTCGTGGAGGTTTAGGAAATAGGGCACACAGTGACCGCTAACCGATACTGCGTGAGCTTGACACGATTGCGCGAAGCAATCAGGAGGAAACGGCCAGGACTTCTCACCGAGGGCGTCATCGTCCCTCACGACAACACGCAGGCTCATACAGCCCAGAAGACCATCACGCTGTTGAAGCAGTTTTGCTAGCGCATCATCGACCACCCTCCCTACAGCGCGGAACTTGCTCCAAGCGACTTTCACGTTTTTCTTCACTTTAAAGAGCACCTAGGAAGGTGCTTCAAACGAAGAGGTGAAACATTTAGCTACAACGTGGCTGAGCACGCAAGGACAGGATGCTTACCAGGAGAAAATATTCAAGCTCAATGTGTGTACTAAGGGTTGCCTTTATATGAAATAAAATGAGCACGTTTCACTGCAGGCTTTGTAATCTTAGTTCCTGATCACCGCTCGTACTAGGCGTTTGTAGACAAGTTGGAAAGATGTTTTCCTTATTTTGGATTTGAGGGAAACGGTTTAATGCGCGTAATCTCGAAGGATGGCTTAGGCGTAACATCTGAGGATCGCATTCGGGAGGGCTGTCTCGGGTTCGGCTTCCGTTCGAGCAACCGCCCTGACCTTGGAATTTTTCGAAACTTTCTCAGGTCGTTGTGCGAATGCTGGGAGTATTGCATACTACCACATTGTTTTGTCCCTCAGTTGCTCTCATAGTGTTTGCTTTCATCTTTCGTTGTAGCAGGGCCTGCTACGATGGTCAGTATGTGTGGCAAATACGGTGAATGTGCTTTAACTGTTTATTCCTTAACATGAAAGGGACATCGAAAGGTGGACGGTATGGTTCTGTCTGGAAACGTTAGGAATACCGTTGCGCTTTGTCTTCTGCCATCAGATCTGACCTGTTTTGTACTCTCTTACCTCATACCTTCTTCTCAGAGGATTAAAAAGCAACTTAGTCTTTTTTTATTTTTAAGTCACAAATCTGATTGTGGTTTATAATGGTTTCTCCTAACAACATACATAGACACTTACAATATCAAACTACAATATGCCTGTGAACATTGTACAAATATTTGATTTTTTTCTACGATACATAAAACTACTACATAAGGAGTATAGAGCTATTTTTTCTCTTTTTTTCGTATTCTTATCATATGCCCTCCTGCAGTGGGTACTTAAAGTTTCCTTGAATGCGGGAGATCCAAGGCCAAAGTGGTCCGTTTATCTAACTCCCAGCGTTCCTTCCGGATAAATATCTGAAATGCCTGTAGATTCACTGAGTCCCCAGCTATTAGTTCCCAAAAATAGGTGGCAAAGATTAGCCAAGTAAGGGCATCTGTCAGTTTCTTATCACCGTGCTCGAATTCGAGGTTCAGATAAACCCCCAGTGGAAACACTGGTACGTCACTACAGATCACTCCTATTCGTCTATATACCCAGTCCCATATTGGGCATACGACGGCACAATCCACGAACTTGTGACTACAGGTCTCCACCGCAGAACGTCTAAGGCAGAGCTTTGATGTTGCTCTGCCATGCCGCCACAATTTGTCAGCTGTCGGAACAACCTCAGTGACATCCGAGCAAACCGCAGCTTTCCAGTCAGTAGGGATCTTCGGATTCTGAAATTTGTCCCAAATTGTCCTCCATCGTCTCAGCGAGTAGTTATGTTGTACCCGCGGTAGTGTGTTGGTCGCAGTTATGAAATATTAATACTAATCTTTGTGTGTGTATAGAGATTCCACTTTGATAGCCCTAGCACAGAGCACGATGAGTCCCTGTTGTAGTATTAAACCTTTAAGGTGTGATCCAAAGTGGAGCGTGTATTAATTACCAGAATGCTTTCTTGAGTGTTACCTCAGGCTACAGAATTTAATCTTAATTGAAACCAGGTTTGAGGAAAGGTATTTTGGTAACAGGAAGTAGGTTGAAAAGTAGTCTTTTAATTAAAAGGTTTCTATAACAGGAATGGAAATAAGTGTGTGAGTGTAGGAAGTAATGCGAAAATTACCTATCAGATTTTACTCTTTGTTTGTTTGTTGTGCTTGATACTGGCATTTGCTAACGGCAATATCTGATCGTTACAGGGTACGCGATTGGCAGTGCCGCCAGCACCGCCCCGCTGCTTGCCTGTGCCTGCAGGAACCCCCGGGGGCCCTCCGCCCCGGTCGTATGGAGCGGCGGATTGTACCCAGCGTTTGGATAAGAAACTGAGTCCTGGTACTCCAGTTAGCATCACCACAGATCCAGACTCTCCTAGTGATAAAGGTAGGCGTCACCTGGTAACTTAAAGCAGAGTTTTATATGGCTTGAATATATAATTGCTTAGTGGAAGGCTATAAAATTAAAACCATTATCATGGACATATAAAGCGATTCTATTTCTGGTGAAAACAAAATAATTCTCTCAAGAAATACGTTGCTTGGATTGATTTTGTCAGAGGTGGTGTAAATAAACGAAAATAAAGACCTTTGTCTTCAATAAATCAAATCCGACTTATACAGAGTGTCCGTAAGCTCCCAAAACTATTTAATCTTCGGTTCTGCTACAACAAAAACATTGTTTTTTATTATTTCCACAATTTTCAACCCTATTTAACATATAGATGTTAATTAGAGTCATAGTTTACAGAAATAAAAACTAAATACTACACAACAATAACACTAGTCCGCATAATATTAGATGACTAAAAACTAATAAGTGATTCTAACTGAATTTTATATGCTGATTTCAGAACTGATTTTAGTTTTTTCTATCATGTACAGTTTTTTCACAATTTCACTTCAAATATGTAGAGATATAAAGATATTGCTTCCGCCAATACACATAAAATTGGGCTTGATGAAGCAATCTGTAAGGGCTCTACCACAGGATGGACACTACTTCAAGTACCTTTCCAAGAAATTTCCCTTCATTACACAAGACAAATTAAAGACTGGAATTTTTGTTGGTGCCCAAATAAAGAAATTCATGAAGTATGAAGATTTTGAGAAGACAATGAATGAGAGAGAAATAGGAGCATGGACCGCCTTCCGATCAGTTACTGAAAACTTCTTAAGCAATAACAAAGATCCTAATTACAAGGCCATTGTCGAAACAATGTTGGAACATTTCAAGAAATGGGTTGTAACATAAGTGTAAAGGTGCATTTTCTGCATTCACATATCAACTACTTTCCAGAAAATATGGGACATTAATGAAGAGCAGGATGAACGTTTTCACCAAGGTATTAAGGAAATGTAGAAGTGGTACAAGGGGAGATGGAATGAAACTATGATGGTCGAATACTGTTGGATGTTTAGGAGAGACAGTCATCAGCAAGGATCTGCAAGGAAGTCAAAGAAGAGAAAGTTTGAAAAAAATTAAATGAATCACATTGGCTTCTTGTTTTCTTAAAATATAGTCATGAAATAAATTAGGGGAGTTCTTGAGAGTATTCTTAAAATGTTTCTTGAATAGCACCTTATCTTGTGTGAAATGGTATTTGAATGCTTTTCTACACTCATTAGTAAAATTGTCAAAACATTACTTATTTTGTGTAAAAACCTGACGTGATAGAAAAAAACCGAAGTTATTTCTGGAATCAGCATAAAAACCTGATTCAGGAACACCTACTTTTAATAAATCATCTGACAAAAAGGTTGAAAATGCAGACTAGTAAATTATAACATTACAATTTGGCATGAATATGTCGGAAAACACATAAGAAATTGTTATAAAGCAACATTGATTTTAAATAAATGATACAGACTGTACAAAATTGATTATTACAGTGTGATAAACGATTAATAAAGAAATATCCTTTAATTCCAAAAATTGGACAGCCAAATAATAAATGTTTCACTGCCACAAAGACATTCGTAAGTGCTTCCAACATTGATGTGGAACCTTTTAAGTAATCTTGAAATTTTCCATGGCCTGTATGAACTGTATGCACACAAAAGTTGGATTGAAGTTTATGCATTTAAAGTGAGTATTAAGTCCTGAAAAAAGTCTTAATGATGTGGCGGAAGTACACGTAGACTCATGTACCTTATAGATCTCCGTTGTTTTCTAGACGTTCTTGCCGGCTGTCAGTCGAAGAGCTGAGGAAAGAATTCCTAATCTAACTAGCTGTATGATACCTCCGAGATTTTGTGGGTGAAGGCAAAATAATAACTGATTTTCCCATAAGCTTGATTTATTGAAGAAAGTTATTTCAATTCAGGTGGCTAAGAATTTTTCCTTAAAGCTGCTTATTAAATCTTATAGCTTATACCTTCCTCCTATCATTTTTTGTTATTCTGTGGACCTGGCTAATTCGTCACACTTCTTCCCACCCATATACGAAGCATCTTCCGCCCGGTTGCACGATTTAATTGCGTTACTGATTCTAATATTGGTGGCTGAGGTAGTAGCACGCAAACTAACGCCAAGAGAGTATCGCAGAGCGTCGTGTGAACGCGGGGCTTCCCTCTCTATTTATTTGCTTTCCTATGACGCCAGAATTCACGCCGTTATTTGTTACAACAATTTCCATTGGTTCTTAAGTAGCGTTACATGGCATGCTATGATAATAAAATGTGTCAAAAAGTTCTGATGTCAGCGTCCTGTTGACTTGTCCAACAAAACCCGAAGTCTTTGTCCTTTTCATAAGTACATGTTTCCCTTTCTATTTTACCAACTCCCTCGAGTTCCAAGAAATGGACCATTGTTTCTGGCTCTTCATATTCTGTGCCCTGTCTTTCTATTTTCTGACGTTTGGCCTGAACCCTGTGCGCATTAGCACGCGTGTTAATGGACTTTCACCTCTCGTTTGCTAGCTCGCTTGTTGTAATTCCAGCTATGTTACAATTGACTTCACATTTTAAATTATTTCCTATATATTAAAATTCATTCTTAATCCTATTTCCAATATTTTATATGCTGTTATTTCCTATGCTTATTTGTTATCGGGTATGTCACCTTACAGTGATATGTCCTTTGGTGCTATTTATCCAGCATCCGTTCCAAGCTTTTTTTTTGTTTTGTTTTTTTGCTAGTTTGCTATCTAACCGACATTTCGTTTTTAAGTTATGCTGTCTTTTTACCTTTTTTGTTTGTTTTATTTTTTGTATTTTTTACAAAGGGACCCAGAAATATCAAAAAAGCAAAATGCTTAAAAATCGCTAAACTGAGAAAGGTGCAAAAATGGCCCAAAAATAGAAATTCATAAAAGTAGTGCAAATGCAAAATATAGCAAAATTAGTTCAGTTTTTTTTGCTGCACTTTTTTTCATCTGTAAAGCTACCCAACATATTTTGTAATTCTTTCCACATTTATTTATTTCTTTATTTTTTATCAATTTTCAACTAGTAAGTAAACTTGCATTTGCTCTGTTAATAGCTTCCAATACTCCACTTTCACACGTGATGCTGGAAATTTCGAGTAAATGAGTCCTTTGTGACTAATCGCAGCTGCTTTTGCTAATTCGTCTGCTCTTTCATTGCCTAGTAACCCTTCATAGCCCTAACACAGACATTATATTAGGAAAGAGTTGGATCTTATAAAGCCTAATGCGTTTCAGCATTCCTAACTTCATTATCAAGACACTGTAAGATTTGAGGAGATATTAGCAAGCATGCCGCTCTTATTCGTTGTTTCAGCTCATGCACATCTGGCACTCTGATAAGAGTAAACACGGCTCTTGATGAAACCCTAAAGGAAAAAGTCAAGAGGACTGAGGTCGGGCAACGGCCCAAATGCGATCCGCCGCTCTTCCATCAACCGGTTAGGAAAGGTCTCATTCAGGGAGATCCGCACAATAGTGGGGTGGTGCCCCATCTTTTTGATAAATGACAGGGGCAAAAATACCATCCTGTCGCAACTGTGACTCCAGAAACAACTACAGCATGTCCAGATAGATTGTTCTAGTAATTATCTTGTGTTGATAATGGAGGTCAGATTGTTGAAATACATTATGCTTTATAACATCCTTCTCTATTATAGTATTGAAACAGACCAGGAATATGAAAATGTTTTGGGACTGTATGGTCATCTTGTATTTTCAAGACTATTTCAACTTTTTACAGTTATTTCCTTCTTAATAACTTGTTTTCCCCATTTGACTAATATATACATGTTGACTATAAGGGACCCTAAAACTAAAAATTATTTTGAAGTTATTTGGTTAAAACTTTATGCACAGGTTCCTTGTGATAAAGATAATCCAAATGAAAACTTTCAATTATATATAATAATTACTTTCCGAGGTACTGAATATCTTATAAAAATTAATACAAAATATTAATGGAACCTTGAAAACGTTTTGCAGTAATATGTCCTCTCTATCCCTTTATTTTAAAGCCTAAAAGACTGGGAGAAGTAACTACGAGTTTTTAAATAATTCTTTTGCTTATTTATATACCAATTACTTTCTCTAGTAGGTAGAAAAGGTACCTATTGCGTTCCACCCAAAAATTCTATACCGAGATTTTACCAAAAATACATGTTTTGGGACCCCTAAACCCAAAAAGAACCATTCTTAAAATAAGCTCCGTGTATGTGTGTGTGTGTTTTTGTAAACTGCTAACTCCAAAACGAGAAGATAAATACCAAAATTTCGTATTTATCTTCAGCACCTTGCAAAGATGCAACACGAAGATTTTCAAAGATTCCCCATCCCAAACAATCTTTTACAAGGATCTTTTTTAATTTCCAGAAATAGCTATAGCGTTTTCGATGAAAAAACTAATATTAAACATATTTGCATGAAAAACAAAATGTATATTCTGAGTTTTATGGGAATAGCCTCTGAAGTAGTCTTCACTCGGAAGTTTGTATAATATTGTATAACTGGTAAACGTTAAGTGATAAGCGAAAACCTGACTAGCTACGCGGTAGAGAAACTAAAAGCTTATTTTCTGTATTATTAAGACCAAATTATCACTAGAAACATTTTTTTGTTTATTAAAAGCACTCATCAGATAAAATATGAAGATTTCTGTTTCAACTTATTTTGAATTTCTATATGCAGTTAATTTTTAATTTTGTTTCCTCTAGAGAAGATATTGCATTTCAATAAAAAATTTCATCGTGAGATTTCAGCGGAAATACACGTTTTAAGGCCCCTGAATAAAAAATAAATTTTTATAAAAACGTATGTATATGTTTGTGTGAGTGTGAACAGCATAACTCAAAAACTAAAATTTGGAAAAATACCAAAATACCATACCTGGTATTTAAGTTCGGTACCCTCCAAGGATGAAACAATGAGGATTTTCAACAAAACTCCTCCTTTCCAACTACGCTTTACGTGGAAAATTTTGGAATATTTTTTTATTTTCTAAAAAATGGCTGTAACGAATTTTATTAAAATACCATATAGTAAAGGTATTTACATGAAAAATAAAATTTATATAATGAATTTTCTGGGAATACCTTTGAAGTCCTCTTCATTCGGAAGGAATTTTGTATAATCTTGTATAAAGTAAACATTAAGCGATAGACAACGTACTGCACAAGAAATGTAAATCTTTTTATAACACACGATTTATTTTAAATATCTTTGTTGTGGCATCGATATATCGTTATTAATTGTTAAAATTTTTCAATACATACCAATTCTTTTCGTCCTGTTAATTTCCTTACGAAGTTATAGAAACTTTTATGTCCAGCGCGTAACGTCCAGTTCTAAAATATTTGATTATTGCTCTTACCTTTGTATCGAAATATGTAATGTAGCTAGTATTATCTGGGTTAAAATGAAGAAGATAGGAAAATAAAGTTCCGTAAAAATAATCTCTATACCCAATAAAAAGCACTAGAGGGTAGAGAAAGTTATATAAATGTAATACATAAGATTTTTTAAAGTTGTTTCATTTTTAGAGCCTCCTTTAACTCTTGCAGTTATATCCGCGCTTTGACTTAATTAACAACTTATGGTGTTAGTACTCGTTGAACTGTAGGTTTTTCTATCCGTTTATTGTATTGACTTTTTTACCACTAAACACACTCACATTTACCTCCACATCATACTTCCAAATTCTTTGGGGGACGGGGAATGATTCTGGTTAAAGAAACATTTCCCACCCAAGCCGGAAACACAACCTGGGAGCTTTGTGTTGAAATGACAGAATCATGAACACTTGACACAATGGCAGTCCTTGTACTTTAAATTGAAGAAACATAATTTTATTTACGTTGTTTTGTTAGCCACACGTATAGAAAGCCAACTTGAAGAAGAATGCTTTTATTACGTTGTTTGCAACACGCTTTGGGCGTCAATTTGTAGTAGTTTCTATTGAAGGAGCTGTATTATATTTCAACTGTTGGGGAGCCGAACTTGTAGTAGTTGCAACCACACGTATAGTAGACAGTTTCCGATAGCCTTCTCCCCAAATGAACTTTCAGGTGGCCTTTGCCCGAGTTTCAAAAAATATTAGCTTAGTAATTAAACTGTTTCTTTAAATATTTAATATTTATGTTTGCCTCGGTTGCGTCAGTATTTATTTTAGAGACATGGATATCCTGGCAGGGTTGTGACACGACAAGAATGTAGGCTTACACAGATTTTACTTCACTCCTTTTATTAATGCCTGATACGATTTAAAGAACACTTTACTGATATAGAGAGCTGTGAGATTATCTTTATCAATTAATTACACTGTTTAACACGTAAACTTATTTTTCGTCTCATACAAATATGTATTAAATCCCTCGAGGACGCACAAGCAACGCAACCAGGTATTAGCACTGTCTGCAGGCAATTGACTAGATTTCAACCGTCTAAACTTGTAAATTTCTGTATTTCAAGTCTCTGATTGGCTAATCCTACTCCAATAGAATACGTTCATTTAACTAAAGCTTTTTCTGGTTGTTGATTGGCTATTTTATAAACTGTCACTAAAATTACATTATTGTTATTCCAAGAATCAGAAATAACATTTAAACTAACTAATTGATTATTGACTCAAGGTTACCTCATTGTTACCCCATTATTAGCAACCTTTAACTTATTATTCTCACACCTCCTACATTATAAAATTACGTAATATATTCACATAACATTATTACACATGGATACAATAATATAAGCATATGCAATGACTGTTACATACATTTTACAAAATATTACATACATATTTCTTCAAGGCGGGCTATTCTTGAATGTATATATTATATAATTAAACTGAAATTATTTAAGTGTTAAACATACTGCCTCAAAATATTACTTAATAGGGCTTCTTCCTACATCCTATTTGTAAAACGCTTTACTTTGGAGCAGGAAAACTTGGAATTTGTAAATATTGGTTTATTTAGGTTTTATTGTATATCCTCGTCTCTGTTCAACAAAAACAAACCACAAGTTTAGGCAGCATTTCCATTTTTGTTGGTATTCGTATTTCTTCCTAAGTTTTCCCATCAGCAATGCTACGCCGGTGCTATGAATTCCTACACGGTTACTCCTACTTTCTCTTAACCGTAGTGGTAGAGTTTTCAATTTATATACACAGCAGGGGTTGGTGTATGTGGGCACCCTAGGAGCAACACCCCCTCCCCTTTACGACTCAGGAGAAATGTGACGGAAAATGACCAAGAACGCAAAGGAAACCCAGAGAGGGAAACAAAAAACCAAGAAAGATTTCATAGCAGCTCTGCTAAAGGACCAGCTATTTTTATGGTACGTGGCTATATGGATGCTCTTTTTTTCCTTCTTTCCGCAGTGCTTACCTCTTGAGTTGACCGTGACAGTCTCAAAAGCACCCACAGAGGAGCTATAAATACACCCCATTTCATATATATTCATACAACAGCAGTTACTGAAAACAAGTTCTCACAGAAATGGTTAGCAGCACTACCTGTGGACTGTGACGATAGTTGCAGTGAAGAATTAACTATCCACGAACTAACGAACGAACTACAACGGTGTACATAAAAACGTTTTGGACCTGAAAACATATGAACTGCTAAATTAGCTTTCTCCGCATAGAAGGGATTACATATCTTAATGAAGTATACAGCTTTTTCTGGACAAATAAAACATGCCCTCATCATTGTCGGCTAGCAATATTGTCTACCAAAACCCATAACCCAACAAGAGCTTTACCAAAACCCAACAAGAACCATTACTTTCCACAAAACTTCAGACCTATTGCTCTCACAAACACTATATGCAAACTCATGCAACTCATGCATTAAATTGCATCTTTGGATCAACAAAATTTCTTCACCGAAACTCAAAGCGGCATTCGCCGTCACCATTCGACCACCGACAGCCTAATTACACTCGAAACAAAAATCCCAAGGGCCTTCTCAAAATTACACCATCTCTCTGTGACACACTTAGACCTACAAAAAAGCGTATGACATGGCATGGAAACCGCATATTATTAGAACAATTTTGGACTTCAAAACTAGAGGTAGAATGATGGCATTTATACAACTTTCTTCATAACCGCAGTATCAGGATTAAAGCCAACGACAGACTTTCCAAAGAAATCAAAATAGAAAATGGTGTTCCTTAAGGATCCGCGATCAGTGTGACTCTTTTCCTCTTAGCTCCTTACAATTTTTTGACACAGCAAAAGCATAGCCACCATTTAAAGAATACTTGGATAATCTCCAAGAATGGTGATCCACTACTAGTTTTAAATTCTTCAAGCGCACCACGAAATGTATCACCTACACAGGGTGAAAACTTCCTGAGCAGGACGTTGGACTGTATCTTAATGACAAGAAACGCGACGTAGATTCTAGGTGTTACTCTCAACCATAAACTTTCATGGAGCCCTCATGTTAAATCCTTAAAAGAAGCTTGTACAAAACGACTCAACATTCTCGAGACTCTTGCCACTAAACTTGGGGTGCTGACTTATTCACGCTTCTCAAAACCTACAAGACTCTCATTGGATCCAAAATGGACTATGGAGCAATTGTATACGCCTCCGCAAAGAACATAACTCAAAATCCTTGACTCCATACAGTCTTACTATCCTAAGGTTGTTGCTAAAGGCATTTGTTATCAGTTCAATCTCAAGGCTCCAAATAGAAGCATAAGAACGGCCTTTAAATATCCGCAGAAAAACATTAAGCCTAACATATGCCATAAAGAATGCCTCACATCCATCTCATGAAATGCATAGCTATGTATTTCTATTACACAAAGCTTACCGGATGCCAACAGAACGACATAGCAGTCCGTTTTGCATTACAGTTCTCCAATACATGAAAGAAATCGATTATAAATACCTTTGATCTATCCCAGCTGTATTGGTTGCACCACACCCTACTGACATATACAAAGACAACCAATTGATATATAACTCTCATCTCACTTGAAATCTCAAATATTTACTTGTATCCTTAAGCAAATGTCCAATTCTTTACTGGACAAATATAACTCTACCACAAACATTTTCACTGATGGATCAGCATCCACAGAAGGAAGAGGATGAATCATAGTATATCTTGATCAGATAATGCTCTGCAGTTTGCCTCATTTCTTTACAATTTTCTCTTGTGAAGCATTCGCCATTAAGGAATCCCTTCTATATATAACTAATTCATCCACCAAAAATCACTATACCATCCTCATCGATTTATTAAGTGTATTACTTGGCATGTAAAACTTTTAACCAAACCACGTACTGTCCTACGAAATATAATTGTTAATTTAAAATATAAATAAGACCAATAAAAAGGTATCTTTGTATGGACTCCCTCTCACATTGTCGTAAAAGGTAACGAATTAGCAAATAAATATACAAAAGAAGCAATTAAACATCCATTAGAGATTCATCGATTACCTCTCCACACCAAGACGCCATCAGCTTCATTAAACACACGTACATGCAAAAATGGAAATTCAAATGGTCATCAATCAACAGCAAACGCAAACCTTTTCTGTGCTTCCGAACTCTCAAAAGAAGAGATCAAGTTATCATCCGGCTTAGAATTGGAGACTCCAGGCTAATGCACTTATCTTCTCACTAAGGACCAACCTCCAAACGGATGTGGACAACAATCCGGCATTTCGAATCTTCCTAATGTCGTTAAAACACGCCCAATATGCTCAAGAAAATGCTACAATTTCTAAAGAATACAGAACTGTCTGATTTACTGCAAATGTTTACCTAATTCCAAGTTTGTTCAATATTAAATTAATCTTCATAATGTACTTTTATGATAACAGGTAGCAATAAGACCATGTAGTCAAAATGACTTTAAATACTCCTTAAAAACAAGAAATTGTTTTTCTATGTACACAAGAACTTACAGAAGCCTCAAACAATGGACGAACGTTTTCTATCTGCTTTTATTCTAATTAAGTATTCCTTGCAATAGTTCAGGGGAAACAAAAGAACGGCATTTGAAAGTATATGGTCTGAAATACTCGAGAATCCAAACAAAGAACGGTAAATACTTTGGAAGTAATTGTTGTTTCAAAAAGTACTTATTTTACGCACACTGTGTACCTTAATCAGTTCTACATTTTCTTCCGAAGTAAGTTACCTTGCAGGACACTTCTAAAAAGATCTGATGCTACATTCACATTACTTTCTCTGAACCTTCTTCTAGAAAATTCTTAGAAAAGCTTGTTCCTCTAGCAAAGCGGGTCGCTTTGTAAGGGTTGAAATTCTACGCATAACACGACCATGAGAAAGAAAGAACAGCTACTTAGAAGTTGAAAAAAACATTATTTGCTAATTTAAATCAATAAGAAAGAATATTTCGAAATTGATTGGTCCCATAAAAAGTTATTTCACATAAACTTTGTGTTTTAATGAGATATATATTTTGCCTTTTAGTAACCTTTTATCTTTGTTTACGGTTTACCAATTACATAAAATTAAATAAAATTAATTAAGAATGGAGAGTAACTCACAATCTAGCCAGAAAAATCAATATTTACATTTTTTGCCATGCAATGAGCCTAAAGGTGCATCATTTTAATAAAAGTCGTTAGGGATTTTTGAGGAAATAAAAAATGACGACAATTTTCCCTGTAAAGGGTAGTTTGGGGTGGGGGTACTCTATTAGCAACTTTGGAAGACACTAAACTTTACCAAGCTTGGTATTTATCCGACTTTTTTGTTCACATAACCTATCGCACAAACTCGAACCTTTTTCTAATGTTCTTATTCAGGGGTCTGAAAATATGTATTTACGTGAAATATAGATATGTTATTTTTCTTTGGAATGTAATATTTTCTCTAGTTAAGGAAATGTTAGAGAAAGTAAAAGGTAGACATTGAAAACTTAGAAGACAAACACAATTTATCAGTATTATTTGCGATTAACTCTAATTATCCCAGAAACAAAACTGACTTTATTTCCAATACAGGTTGCCCAGTTGGTGGGCTAGTTGTATTTCTAATCATCGAACGAGAATAATCGATAATAGGCAAAGTCCATACTTGTGCTTTTCAGTTGTTACATGTAGCTCTTCTGCTTGATGGAATATTTGCACTTTAATGAGGTCCATTAAATCCAGCTACCAGATGTATAGTAATTACTATTTCTGCATGGTCGAGCAGAAAGCATCTTAAGTGATCGTGCTTTTACCCGCATGTGTTCATTAGTAACAAAACCTGACATGCGAACAGTAGTGTTCAATTTAATATATCATGCATGCAGCTAGGTCTATATTGGTTAATTACAAATCAATAATTTGTAGCAAATAACGTAGTATGAATTACCCTTCCCGCCGCTTCCGGTCCAACTTAGATGGAAGAAGATGGTGGCGTGTTGATTTCGTGGAGTGTGCAAAAATATAAGACTCGAGCATCGTGGATAATGATAGTGATGTTGATCACCGAGTGGCCTCTTAAAAGCCAAGCTCGTAGGCTCTTAGAGCCGTTTGTGCTTATTTTCTAAACTTTACTCAAGTTCGATGGTCCGTATGAAAGCGACCACGTCCTTAATATCTTCTTCTCTTATCTCCTCAGATTCCAAAAAGAAGGATCCTAAGGATACATACCTATACATAGCGAAACCTTCTTATGTAAGACCCATTCTGCTTAAATGTCTGCGCAAAGTGATATGACCTGTAAGAATAGCCCACAACTCCTCTGAGCTTAGATCTGGTCAAATACAGGAGAAATTCCCTCACCTTCCGGTCAGGTCCAATATCAATGCATGGGCCTGCCTTGCAGTGGTTTGCTTACTTCAAATTTAAAAATGAGCCCTCGCCGTAGGTTCTAGCCGACACACCGCAGAAGGGCTTAGGCCCAATAAAATCGAGCCCCGATTCCCAACAAAACCGCTCGTCCGTATAGCATAGTGCAAATATGCATGGCACAGGCTAAGATCGCATAGACCTTAGCCTGGAAAACGGTGGCCACTCGACCAAGGGGAAAGACACGTCTGGTTCTAGGGTCCCAAGCCCTAGAGTCCTGTCCCCAAGGCTGCAGCCGTACGTGAACCACGTCCTGCCCCTGTCTTCGGGAGAAACCCGGTCTTTGGTTCCCACTCCTCCCTGGAAGGTGTTCCACTTTATAGGATGGACTTAAATTATACTTCGCCAACAAATCCCCTATCATCAAGGTTATAGCACACTTGTGAGTTCCCTTTTTGGTAAGCTTAAAACATTATCCCCTACAGTCCAGAGACGGTGCGCACTCATTATGGCTACTTCCTTTGTAAAAAGTGTTGAGAGGACTGAGGACCCGTCCGCACGAGGATCGTGAATAGTTAGGTCGTATCAGTAAAAGCATTCATGAAGCTCTGAATTACTTTTATAAAGGTCTGTGAACAATAATATATAAATGTGTGTAACTAATCTAAGAATGCAAATATTGAAGTAACTGTAGTTGTAATTGTTTCTCGTATATAAAGTGTAAACTTGGAATATCTCAAATACAATATTTAATAACTGTAAAATCATAACTCTCTCTCTCTCCTGAGAGGATTTTTATACAGCATATAAAGGGTACATCACACATGCTCATAAATCTGATACACAAAACAGAATGTTGAAGAAATGAACAATAGCAAATATCTCTGTTCTAATTGTTGATATGAAATATACAGTCGTATATAAATACCTCACAAATTAAGTACTAGTAATACGAATTTCTAAGTTTTCATGTCAGGACAAAAGTAAATATAGTTGAAACGTTATTGGATTTTAGACAAAACGTAGCAGATAACACACCACCAGCATCCCTCGTGCTATCTGTTGACATGTGCAGACAGCGTTTACCAGACCATGTTTACCTGCCATCAGTGACCCTTGGTCGCTGTTACATTCTTTGTATTGGCTTATGATGTTAGTGTAAATAACCCGAAGCCAACTGTTTTAAGAATTTCTATGCCTGACTGTGAATATGGTGTTTTATGTGTAGAAGTTACCAACCTCTAGCACAACGCTAAGTTGGACAACTGGGCTGTTGCTTTCAGAATTACTTTCCTATAGAGCAGCTTCCTTCAATTTGGTTGATTAGTCTGCTCTACCCGTACCGACGTTTCTTCTGCCTTTTTTCAGGGTTCATACTAGCCTTCATGGCTACCGTAGCCGTAATTTAAAGTCCCCACCGTACTTCGCCCTAGGAAGTAATCGAGCACAAACAATGCACAATGAAACAGTAAAACATGCACAATTTAATTATCTTAGGAAGCACCATAAACTGTGACAGAAATAAACATATTTAAAATAAACTAAATAGATTCCGTGCAATATATGAAACATTAACAGAACACTGAAATATAAAGCACGAAAGAAAAATAAAATAAAGTTGTTTAAGATAATGGCAGTACAAGTCATAGTTTATCCACGGAATTCTGTATTATTAAAAGATAGCACCAAAATAAAAGTAGTGTAAATACGCTTTTAAGAAATGTAAAAGCATGTATAATAAAGAAACATGTACGAAAGGACCTAATAGAGAAAGGTTACATATTTATAACGTAACTCACAAGCTGGAAGAATATTCTCACGGTGCATCTGTCGTTAACGTTATTTTTATATGAATGTATAGCTTTGGCCGTATAATTCTAAATTGTTAAACCTGAAACTTAAAGCTACCGTAATGTAGCCAAGTTGCGAGCCCGGAAGTCTCTGCGTCAAATGGCATTTAACCTCGAGCCATTGCCTGGCAAATAGCTGAGTTGTAGCAAGGACATTCCACTGAATAATTACGTATTGGTGCGTCTATCCAGGTTTTGTATATAAACCCCGGGTTCTATGCTTCATGGTCGATTTTGGACTGTGTTGTAACGGGAGACCATACCGCTCTCATCCCTGAATGACTACGTCTTGCAAGATATTATTTTAAGATGTGATAATCATCGGGTGTCATGCATTATCGCCCTCCACAAGACGTTAAAGTATCTTCACCGTTAACTGTACTTACTTATTCTGTAATCTCCTTTCCGACCTCGAGTCAGTGTATAATAAATTATATAGTTTCATAGACGTGGGGGCTGTCATGTAATTGCTTGGGACCATTGGACATACTAGCAACCCTTCTCTTGTGCATGTACGAGAGCTATTTTTTTAACCTCCAATCGCATAGGAGCGCAACCACACGAGCGGTGGAAACTTTTTGTGCATGGAGGGCGACTGCGCTTGTCCCCCACTCTGCCCTCAGCCATAACCAATTTCACCATCTCATTGTGAGCCTAGTTTTTGGAACGGAAACATTGCCGATACGATTGACTCTCCCGCCAAATGTGATTTGCGTAGCGTGATTCGGTTCCTTCAAGCAGAAGGGAATAGTGCAGGTGATATTCACGGACGAATGAGTCGGGTATACGGTCCGAACTGTATGAGTGATGGTGTTGTGCGTAAATGGTGCAGGAAGTTTGACGAAGGCCGGACCGATGATCACGGTGAAGGAGGTCAAGGACGCAAGTCTGTCGCTACAGATGACATTGTTCAGCAAATTGACCAAGAAGTTCGGAAGGAACGAAGATAGACATACCATAAGTATTTTGAGTGAGAAATTTCAAGAATATCTGTTTACAAGATCGTAACAGAGCACCTGCACTCTAGGGTTCCCAAGAGGTTGTCTGAGGACCACAAAAGTCGCCGGATGGCAACAGCGTTGACGTTTCTCACCCGTTATGAGGCTCAAGGTGGCGATTTGTTAGTGCAAATTGTGACTGGCGATGAGACCTGGGTTCATTATGCAACCCCTGAAACAAAATAACAAGCTCGTTAATGGGGGCACACACACTCACCAAACAAACCCGAAAACTTTAAGTAAACCTCCAACGATAAGAAGATGAAACTACAGTCTTTTGGGACCAAGAAGTTGTGTTGCTGGTGGAGTTTCTGGAACGGGGGTCTACGATCAATGCACCTATTTATTGCGAGACATTACGACGGCTGCGGAGACCCATACAGAACAAACGAAGAGGCAGGCTGACGTCTGAGCTTGTCTTGATTCATGACAATTCCCGCAATCACAGTGCTCGTTTCAACCAACAAATTATTCCGGAATTTTGATGGAACGTTTACGATCACCCGCCGTATAGCCCTGATTTGGTGCCGAGTGATTTTCACCTCTTCCTAGGACTGAAAAAATGGCTGGCGGCAACATACTGTACAGAGGGGATCGAAAAGCTTGTCCGCAAATATGATAAATGCCTCAACCTTAATGGCGATTATGTTGAAATGTAAACACATTTGTACCTAACATTTGGTAATAAAATTATTTGGCTATGTACTCTTGTCTTTTAAATATGACACATCAGAGGTTGAAAAAATAGCCCTCTTACTATAGAGTATTGGAAACCTTAAACACATTCCTTCCTTGATCAGTGAATGCTCTGGGTTCGTAGGTTCGAATATGAGCCCCGAAATTCAACTATCATGTGTAGAAGACGCACGGGTCTCCTGCCATAGGTATTGCCTGTCACACTACTTGCATCCTCTGAGCTTCCTGCAGTTATCTGTTACATTTAGTGACCTTTAATCCCAACCCGTATTTCACCGTGACATAATTGCTGGAGGCGCTTGTTTTGAGCGCCTACCAAACCTCATTCTTTCATCCTCTTTAACTATGTCCGTGGCATAATTGGAAAATGTTAACGCCAAATGCGCCGTAGCAATATAAAGAAAGTTATAATGATAAAAGAATAGACAAATAAAGAATACTAACTAAAGCTATAAATTGGAACCATAAAGGATTATGAGGTGTGGAAAGACCAAGGAAAATGTGTTTTGAACCATTGCAAAGACGGAACTGACAGCATGCTCAAACCTAGAAGTGAAGATTCAGACGGTACCTATTATGTACAGCCGAGTGCAAAAGAAAGATGGAAAGAAGTTTAAAAAGTGTTGGTACTTTCGGTTATTTTCAGAGTTTTCCATTCTTGAATGTTGGCAGAATCGCCGCATCATATTGTGTTCCGTTCTTGCCGTTGGTAAGCCATACTCTAATTGACTTTAGCTAGCATTACCCTATGAAGAAAGGTTAGGCCTAGCTTGGCATTGAAAGGGGTGGAGAATCGTATGTTACCTGGATGATTTACACAATATGCCTCCCAGAAACTATCCATACTAGCCCCTGGATGAGTCCGGCTCTTATTGGTTCGACATTCAAGCATTTACTTCTGTAACCGAATGAGGGATTGAAGGCGTGTTAGAGGTATATTAATTATTGACTACCAACTTAAACCACCGTTCCTCCTATCGGCAAGTTTTTTTGCATCCTAGGTGCCTTCCTTACAGGCCTCCTTCAACATGGATTTGAAGATTAAATCAAGCAAGAGGGCGTGGGTGACATGGCATTTGGCAGATAACTCGGGAATGCGTTGAGGTACGGTGAGAGATTCCAGTATTTTTTCGAAGATGATCCTTAGCGTGAGTCAAAGGAAAATTGTTGAAACAAATTTAAAATGTATAATGAGAGAATAATACTTAATTTATCTAAACGCCCTGGAAGAATAGCGTGTGTAAGCGTCATATCTGGTCTTCTATAAAAAGGAAGTGGGGGAGTAGAACTAATATTCTTCTTGCTCCGTGCTGTGTCATCTACGTGTATGAGGAGGTGTCATATGGACGGAAAAGAAGGAGGCGTGATAAGGGGTTCAGGAGCGAGGATACCGTCAAGTGTCAATAATCAATAAGTGTTCATTCATCTACCTGCACAAAACACCTGCGATAAAAGTGAATAGCCAGGCGGTTGTCTATATTTCTACTTTATACTTTCATTCAATATATTTTTATAAATAAAATATTTACAGAGTAAAGCACACACAGACACACACATATACAGGGTGAATCACCTCAAAACTTGCACCGCAAATATTTCGGAAATGGAATGTGCTATTGATGTGTAGTTTTCACACCACTGATTGGTAGTCAGGGGCTCGTACATTTAGCCTATAAACAGATTTTAATAATACTAAGAAAATGTATTTTTGAGCAAATATATAATTTGTTAAATCGAACAGTGCCTAGTTACATCAACAGAATAAAGGTAGGGTAAATTAGAATGTCAAAGGTCTTTGTTGTAGGAATCGAGTGCAAGTGGTTTACGAGGAATCGTATTTTGAAAAGTTTCCATCCCGACAATTGTTTGTCCCATTCAAGCTGCTTAGTTGTTAAGTACGATGTTATATTTGTTTGCATTGCGTTTTCTGTTCATTGATTGCATTGCGACCTTCTGGTCAGTTAGTTTGTGACAGTTCAGGCAGTAAGTCGTGTGTGGAAGATGGGGTTTACTAATGCAGAAAAAGCCGACATGCTCATGGTGTACGGAGAGCGTAGGAAGAATGCGGTTCGTTCCTGTACGGTGTATGCGGAAACGTATCCCAATAGACGTCAACCATCTCGGCAATTATTTATCAACCTCTTCAACCAATTACGTGAAAGTGATACTGCAAGACCTAGAAAGCGTAACAGAAACAAACAACTGATTGGAGAAGAGGCAGGAATTAATGTTTTGGCTGCAAATTATTTCGCGCACAATCGCACCTGGAAGTGGCATAATTCAGGCAAGTGTACTGCGCATTCTCCATCGACACAGGTTTTAGCACTATCACATCTCTCTCTATTAAGAGCCGGATGGAAACGATTTTGAGAATCGTATTAACTTTTGTACATGGGCATTATGATACTCCAAATTAATCATATATCTTGTTTAGTGATGAAAAATTTCCTAATCATGGCCAGGTAAACCGAAGAAACATGCAGTATTGGTCTGTTGGCAATCCCCGTTGGCTTCGTCAGGTGGAACGTCAGCGTCCATGGAGTTTAAACGCGTTGTGTTGGGATAGTGAACCATCAGCTCATAGGCCCCCTTTGTTCATAGAAGGAACAACCAAGTCGCACAAGTATCGCAGCCTCCTGACAGACCATCTGCCACAGATGCTAGAAAACGTTACTTTGCAGACTAGCAGGAACCTGCGTCCAGCCCATAGTGGACGAAGTATTACAGCTTTCTCAACGGATTGTTTCCAAATCGTTGAACTGGACAAAGAGGGCCTGTACCTTTGCCGGCCCGTTCACCGGATCTGACCCCTTCAGACCCTTTTTCTGTTGAGAAGGCTGAAATACACTGTCTACAAGGATGTACCACATACACCAGACGATATGAAACGACGTATTTGTGCTGCCTGCTCTGAAATATTCGCTGAAATGCTAGAACGTGTGCAGCAATCCTTCCATAGCAGACTGGAAGCGTGTATTGAAACTGCCGGCGGTCATTTTGAACACAACCTTTGAAGGGCTATGTCCTCTTTGCTTGTAAGAATCCACAGAAGTATTGTAATTCTTCTTTTCTTCCTTTAGTTTGTGCTACCACAGGTTCTACAAGTGTCGGTGCGTAAAAGTTTCAAAATAAGATTTCTCGTAAACCACTTGCACTAGAATGTTGAAACAAACGCTACTGACATTCTAATTTACCCTACCTTTGTTATGTTGATGCAACTAGGCATTGTCCCATTTAAAAATTGTATGTTTGCTAAAAAAATACACTTTCTCAGTATTATTAAAATTTGTTTATAGGCTAAATGTACGAGCCCCTGACTACCAATCAATGATGGAAAAACTACACTTCAATAGCACTTTCCATTTCGAAATATTTGAGGTACAAGTTTTAGGTGATCCCTTAATCATTCACTGTGTACTTGGATGCAAAGGAACGTGTCGATGTAATTGATTCATGACTGGACAGCAATCCTTGCCTAGTTCTAGCATCACAAGCTGATTGGTGACTTCTGCATAGCCTTTTTCTCGCGATGGTGGAGGATGTGCAACAGAACCTAGGATGCAAGACAGTTTTAGATTAGTTGGGAAAACACACTGAATCCAGTTTTATGAATTGTTCTTCAGTAGGCTGGAAAGGTATAAGCAGAATGAAAAAGTGTGTAAGTCTCGAGAGAAGTTAAGGATGAGTTGTGTTTTATCAGGAAAGTTTTACTCACATGGGGAATTTCATGACTCATCGTAGCTCGGACATGTGAACAGCGATACGGGAGGCTGAAGATCGGTGGTTTGAATCCCGATTATGGCATTGAAGTTTTTATTCTAATTATATATTTTCATAGTTAATTCGGAATTAATATTGTTTTAAATAAATACTGTTATCACAGTTTTGCAAGGAAGGGAATGTAAAGAAGGTTGCCAACCCTTTTCCAGCAATGCAAAAATACTGTTTTGTAGCTTTTTTGTACTGCTTTGTGGGTCATTTAATATAACTATGCCTATAACCTTTTTTATTAGGGGCAATAATTTTCGGTGTATTGTCCATGTTCTTTATTCCTTTCAAACGACATATATAACACAGAGGAGATTATTTACAAGTCAATTTCATCCAACAGCTTCACTTTATTAATTACTTGTAATTAAACTGTGCATTTATGATTTGCATACACCTAATTTTAAGTTGTAGTTTTATCTTATTATTTGTAATCCCTACAAGATTAAAATAAATGTCTATCTCTCACATAATGTTTTTCTTACCCCTGGTTTCTCCGCACGTGAGCTAGAAATTGACCAATGCTTATTGGTTAGAGTTTGAGTGCTAGACGTTTGACATCGGACCAACAAGGGATGCACAAGTTTGGCGAGTGTCCTGTGCGTACCTTGTAGTCATTCAGGTGAAAGGTTTCCGTTTTCCTCCCCCTTCACCGCGTATTTTTTCAAACACAAAGAGATTATCACATTCAGGTGGGTATGGAACACAAATGATAAAGAATTCTGTTAACATTAAATAAAGAAAAACGTTATGGTAAACCAAATGCATAGGCACTTTTTCTTTACGCCGGACTGCACACTAAATACTGATACTAAAATACTGATGGAAAATGAAGTTCACAATAACAAACGCTTTCTAAATCCACATTCATTCCCGTGTACATAGAAATATGGATTATTGGGAATTTCGGTGTTTATAGTAATTGCAAATGCCTTAATAGTTGTATACTAATTTCAGCAAACATCCATTGTCGTAGCACTTGCAATCATTACCTTCACATGAGTATAAATATTCCCTCAATTATAAAATGCCACACACACAATTGAATGAAAATGAATTCCTAAATCAATTTAGAACATTGAGTATATATGTTACCGGATATCAATGCATCACGTATACTGCGTGCTTAAAATGTGGCCCATAATGAAACAGAGCTGTTTATGTTGGTACTGACCAAAGATACCCCTCCCTCTACCAGCGTGAGCACCTCAGTTTCTCTAACGTAATTCTAGCCGCTGGTATGACGAACTTCCTAAGAGTATACAACTAAAGCCTTGTATTTTTATGCTTCATTATCGTTTACTTAACTCGGTATTCTTTTTGCCGTTTAGTAGTGGCAACAACTTTAACCCTCATCTCCATGTTGCTGATGAAAGCTCACATATATGTAAATGTCTTAGCTGTCGTTCAGTTAAACCTCGCATGCAAATAATTCTGCACCCATTCCTCCAGAATGCCAAATTATGTTGCATTTGGTTTAGCTTTTCCTTATGTACTATTTATAGTGAAACTCTTTCATATCACATCGATTATAAACTTGTTTTTCATGCCAGTCACATAGAGAATTGGCTGTGTGTAATCAAAAACTTACCTAAACGTGGAAACTTTACGGAAGAAAACACTGTTCTGATCTAGGGGATAGGCTACCTTTTATGCACGACAGTGTACATGGAGAAGACCACGCTTAGAATTTCAAAATTCCAATTCTTATGCCAAAACTCTAGCCAAACTTGGAGTTAACCCGCTAAGCGACCATACGGTCTTGAGGACCCTATCAGCTAATCTTTTTCGGAAAGAGTGCTATTCTTACGTGAGGCGGGGTAATGAGAAAGGTTCAGGTGATGTAAGTTCACAAAACATATAAACGTTTCAGAATTGGAGAGAAATCACTTTTTGTATGTGACGGATTATGTGAAGTTGTAGTGGGAAGAGAAAGTCAGGTTGATGAGATATTTTTTAATGACTAAGACTACA
This sequence comes from Deroplatys truncata, assembly GCA_030765065.1. Lineage (NCBI taxonomy): Eukaryota > Metazoa > Arthropoda > Insecta > Mantodea > Mantidae > Deroplatys > Deroplatys truncata. Next base: position 167,970,215 of record CM060980.1, read on the forward strand.
ACATCTCTTTTTGTAGATATTTTATTTAGCTTATTAGTGATTAGAGTATTTCATGTTTATTCTCTCTGCATAGGTAACATTCCACCTAAAATAAATACGGTATTTCAAATGGATATAATATTTTTAAGCTTTTCTGAATAAATAAAAAGCGTTGTTAGAGTAATATCCGTGTATATGTGTGTCTGTCTGTCTGTCTGTGAATGGCATAATTCAAAAAAAGAAAAGCCAGCTAAATACTAATGTGGGAAATTTTTGGTTGCGTTTTATGTGACGGAAAAATGATCAGGAAGGGTGATGTTTCTCGGCTAGCCTTGTCAAGGATGAGTGATTTACAAGGAATGAGATTCTTCTCTCAGGGAAGTGTGGTCAGGAGATAAATGATAACAGTCCATTTCTCCTTCACTGGCCACTTTATGTGAAATTCCACACCACATGTGAAATAATTACCCTTTCTCAGTTCCCGTCATACAAGGCTTACGCGTTCTCACGATCAAATTAAATTTGTTGTTTCTTAGTTACCATCTCCTAACAGTGTTCCGATATATTTAAATTAAATCGGCAGTACTCGACATTTCCATTATTTGTAATTTACGACACCGACACTTTTGTCGCGGAGCTACTCCGTGTATGAGTACGGTGTAAAGTATCGATGTTACGCATGTCTGAAACTAAGCTCCCGGCCTTCATAAATTTCTAGTTTACACCCATTTTCTATTTTCCACATGCTCTTATCGTAGTCAAAAGAGTTTTTGATTCTGTTGTTGGCTTTTTCAATAAATATTAAAATTGCTTAGTGGTTAATATTACTATTTAGAAATTACGTCTCTTTAGCAACTTCCATTACCGCGTTATTTACAACTAATTATTTTCCCGCTCGCTTGACTGAGTTTTTACCCTTCTGTTATTTCTGGATATTGTTGGTAGTTGGCTTACCCTCACACATACACAAGCTTTTGTTTTCAACTAACTGTAATGCATTTTGCTGGTCGTCTACGTTCACCAGCAGCAAGTTACTTCATTTTAACACATTTCATTTTTCCCTGAAATACACATTGCTACTATATTTTAATATTTATTCTATTACACAGCGTGGTTTATGAAGAACTGACACACTTATTTCTTTAATTGATTCAAAACGAGTTATGTTAGCGACAACATATTATACCTGAAATGCAGAGGAATTTTGGGAGATTATTTACCTCTATACCAAATGTTGAAAATGTTCTCCATCCTGCATAAGGCACAACTCAACATGTCCTTCCATGTTACTGGCCACTCGTTGAAGGACTCTGTTATCAATAGCTTGAATCTCCTGTGTAATGTTGTACTTCAGATCGTCCAATATCTGGGGAGTGTGGTATAAACCCCGTATTTTAGGTAACCCCATAGAAAGAAGTCCGGCGATGTCACATCCGGAGATCTCGGTGGCCACAGGTTCTTGGAAATTATCCGTCGTCAAAGAAACTTGCAAATAGTGCCATAGATTCATTTGATGTATGGCGTGTAGTGCCGTTCTGCTCAAAATATCCTTGACTCAGCTCTACGTCGTCTAGTTGTTCAGCAAACTCCATGAAAATCCGTCGGTACTCTGCAGTGTTCACATTGTTTTCCAAAAAAAAATTGATATTGCGCACCAAACTCCGATTTTAACCGGGTGCATAGGTGCTTCATGAATAACATGTGGATTTTCACTGGCCCAATAGCGTAAGTTATTTGAATTCACATAGCCGGATAAATGAAACCGTGCCTCATCTGTGAACCATATGATGGACAATATGGTAGGATTTTGCACAATGTACGCCTGAAACCAACAACCCCAATTCAGTCGTCTATCCTTATTTGTTTCCTGTAACCGATGGACAACCGTAATCCTATACGGCTTTAGGCCTGCACTTTTCACAGTTCTCCGACACATTGAGAAGCTGTACCCTGTCTCCAGCGACAAACGTCTTAATGATTTTTTGGGCGACTGATCCAGTCGTGCTCTTACGCAAATAAAACATGAACATCTGCGCATCTAGTGACAGGCAATGAAAACTCCAGAACATTCTGCTTAATTTGGTGATAAAATTGGGGCATTGAGTGAATTTCGAACAGAATAATTAAAGAAAGAAATGTGTCAGTTCTTCATAAATCAACCTTTATATAATTCCCTTTTTATTACCTTTCCATTATTTAGCTTTATTTCTTTCTCACCTCATTTTGTTTACGTTTGTTATTCATAATATAACCATTATTGCCTTACTCTTGAGTTATTAATATTATATTTCCAAGCGCACATTTCAAACTCGGTTCCAAACTTGGTATTTGATTTCAGTCTTCTAAGTTTGTAGCAAACATTTTTTCTTCACCTCAAATAACCCTTTTTATGGAAATGTTTCCAAAAATTTTTGTTCTCTCAAAACAGATAGATTTTTATTAAAATGCGATATGTTTTATATGTGTGACAAATATTATGTATTTCCTGAATTTCTAGGAATAGATTGTGAAGTCCTCTTCATCAGTATATTTTTTTATAATTTGTTAAACCGCAAGGGACACTAAAATTCTTACTATGTAAAAATGTAGATCTAGTTAACGCACACAATTTATTCAAAATAAATGCTTTGTGATGTCAATAATTTCAGAGAAATTATTCTTTATCATTGTTTTAAACTTTCAAACACTTACAGCTACTCATTTAAAGAGGTACGTCGCTATTGGATTTTTTTTCTTGTAGTCCTGCGAAGAGTATGTAATTTCAAAGCCATCATAGAGCCATCCGATTTTTAAAATTCTGCCTATCCCTTTAGCTTCGTGTAATCTTTTTATATATACAACGAAATGTGCACATATGTAATGAAAGGTTATGTTGATTAACAAGAACCGGGACAGAGCACCGCAAGTAGGCGTTTCACTTCGTCCGTGACCCCTGGGTCGGAGCGACTTGAAGGGGCACCAGATCCCGATGACGACGGAAGCATGGACGGGGTCCGTGACGTTTTCAGTTCAAACGCATCCGACGACGCCTGCGCCCACCCATAAACTTTTATCCGTGATAGTCCCCCCTGGCGGGTTCTAACTGAGCAATACCGCAACGCCAGGGAGGAAATCTCTACAACACCCACAGGCACCGCCCACCCGCAACACCCGGACACCGTCATCTTGTTGTACAACTCTGAAACAGATAATGAAGGAGATGATGAGTACAGGGGGGTAAGAACGTCGTTGTAGAAGAGGAACCATCCCAGCATTCGCCTGTGGACCCGGGTAAACCACGAGAAACACATGGGTTAGACTGAGCGGTCGCCGGGGATAGAACCGAAGCGACACTCACTCTGTAGCAGTCCAGGAACAAAGTTTTGTTCAAATAATGTGTGGAAGAGTAAGTAGAGAAAATAATATGAATGCCACAGTCAGATTTTTGTTATTTTACTCAATCGATCTCATTTCTGTTGGTCTCTTAATGTCCATATCTCCACTACACTTGCATACATGAAAAGTACAAGGAGGAAAAAGAAGACAAAATGTTTTCTTAGTTCTCCAAGGTAACCGCAGAGAGTTTTCCCTGCAGAGTTACTGCGGCATATGCTGTAATATCAATAATGATGAATGTTGCAGGCAAACAAAGAATGCTATGACAGCTGTTTCTCATGTATCATTAGGACTCCGCGTTTCTCTCTTTCACAAATCTGCAGGGCTTTCAATTCTATCATCAAAAAATCTGATGTGATACATTCACATGACTTTCTTCATCTCTGTGGTTTATTAATGGGTATACAAATATTCTTACTAAGCTTATTTTCCTATCTACTACGTTTCTTTGCAGAAATAGCTACATTACACATTTCGTTATAGATACAAAGTTAACAGTGATAGTCAAATGTTTAAGAACTGGAAGCTATATGCTGGTCTTAAAATTCCATACCGTTCCCATGTAATTGCGAGAAAAATAAAAATAAAAATAAACTAAAATAAAATCTGAATATTCAACCGCGGCATCTAGGTTGCTATACCGGGGCATATATCCAAATTTTCTATTTATGGAATCAAATTTTCCAATTCTTATATACATTAATTTTACAAATTAAGTCTATAACTACTACCTAAATAATAGATAGTAAATCTGTAAATAAATAATAATTACAAAATTGATAAATATATACTAATACTGGTAACCAGCATAAAAGCAACTAGTATCCAGCTACTTAACTAACAAAACTTAACTAAAAGCTACTTCACTGGTATCCAGCGGTTACATACTGGTATTTAGTACTATTTACCAGAATCTTCTATCTTAAATAAGTTCGCGAGAAACAACTGAATGATGACAAAACTTCAAGTGAATGATCAAGAGATGAACAATTCTAACCATTAATAACGGATATCTCCGAAATGACTTGTGCCACAAAAAAACTTATTTAAAATAAAAATCTAAGTTTCTTGTACAGTACGTTCTCGTCTATTGCTTAACATTTATCAGTTATACAAGGTTATATAAAATTCCTTCTGAATGAAGAGAACATAACAGATTATTACCCGAAAATTCAAGATACACATTTTATTTGTTATGTAGATGTCTTTAGTATATGGTGTTTTAATCAAAATCGTCAGAGCCACTGTTTAAAAATAAAAAAATTCCAAAAATCTTCCATGATGTGGGGAATTTTCTTAAAAATTTTCATGTCGCATCTTTGGAAGATACTGGTTTTAAATGCCAAGTTTGGTGTTTGTCTGACTTTTCGTTTTTGAGTTATGCTTTTCACAGACCACACACACGGACTTTTTTTTGTAAAAATGTTTCTTTTGTTACATTAAGGGAGCCTCAAAATATGTATTTCCGGTGAGATCTCGGTATCAAATTTTTAGTACTATGTAGGTGTTAGAGAAAACAGGTAGGAGTGTAATATGTAATATTTATTTTCATCCTTATTACAATAATACAAATAAAACTTACATCTAAAGCTTAAATCTAGTGCTTCGGTTCTTTAGCTCTGCCATATTTAACGCCTAGGCTGTGTATATGGGATAAACCTAGTATTCCATCTCGCCACTTTCCAAATTGTGTCCATTCTGCTGTACCTTTCTTAAGCTCCTTATCCACTTATCCCTTGTGTTGCCTAAAAATGTCCCCATCATTTTAATTGTTTCTGTTTTTGTGCTTCCCAACATTCTTATTGCTACTAGTTAAGAGTGTATAAATTTAAGATGCGTGCCTCAAATTATATGGGTTACATTAATCCCACCGAACAATGATTACCATGATAATTATGCCAACTTTTAATTATAGATGTAACGTTAACTTTCTCTACTACGGGTGATGATGATAATAAATGAGCTCTAAAAGAAGCCATGCACGCAGGCTCGACAGCCCATTGTGTCTCGTATTCTGGCCTTGCTCTAGTTCAATGTTCCGAATTAAACCGACCACGTCTAGATATCTGCCCTTCTTATCTCCTCAGGTTCCAAAATGAAGGACCCTAAGGATACATACCTATGCACAGTGCAACATTTGCATTCGCATAGTAATATAATGTGTGGTCTCAAAATCCCTCAAACATCTCCTGCACTAAGGGTCCTGTATAATACACATTATGCATAAATGTCTGCGCAGAGTATTGTTGCCCGCAAGGTAGGCAACAACCCCACTGAGCTTAACTCTAGATAAATTCAGGAGGAACTCACTCACTCTCCGCTCAGGTCCAAATCTAAAATCGTGGGCCTGCCTGGCAGTGTTTTGCTTACTCCGGACCTCAAGATAAGCCTTCCTTCGGTAAGCTCATACTTGACATTTCTAGCAGACACTCCGCAAAAGGGTTCGGACCCTATAAAATCGAGCCCCGAAGCTCTCCTCACTAAAGCATCGGCCATCTTATTGCCTTTAACACCAGCATGCCCCGGTACCCAAAGAAGTGTAACCAAGCAGTTGGAACATGTCTATCCAACATCCTTTGGTATTGTCACAACAGACTGGATGTGGTTTTGACCGCCCCAAGGGCTTCCAAAGCTGCCATACTATCCGAGCAGATGTACATATCAACTTGCCGCGTGACTAGTGTGAATACGCATAGCACAGTTTAAGGTCGCAAAGACCTCAGCCTGGAAAGCTGTGGCAAATAGCCCAAGGGGAATGACAAGCCTGGTTAGGGTCATAGGCCCCAAACACCGTCCTGCCCCAGAGGCGGGAACCATTCTACTACGTATACTAAGTAGGGGAAGTATTGTATTTCACCCAAAAATTCAATGCAGAGATTTCACCGGAAATACATGTTTTCGGGTCACTTAAATCCAAATAAAGCATTTTTGAAAACATGTACATGTGTGTGACAGCGAGCAGCTTTAATATATGTTTATAAAACCAAAACCTTCGAAAAAATTTAGCATGTAGGGGTATTTTTGAGCGGAAGGCTTTTCTTGAAGGTCTTCGTCTCGCAACTTTGGAAGGTGCTGAACCAGTATACCAAGTATGGTATTTTCAGAAATTTCGTTTTTGAGTTATGCTGTGTTCACAGAAAGACACATAAACACACACACGGACATTCTTCCAAAAATGCTCTATTGGATTCGGGGGCCCTCAACAGTCTGTGATGTCATAAATCTGTGAAATCCTAGTATCGAATTTTGAGGCAGTATTTTTAACACTTAAATAGTTTCAGTCTAATTATATAATATATATAATTCAATAACAGCCCGCCTTAAAGCAATATGTGTTTGTAACAATATATAAAAAGTGTATATTACTGTCATTGTATATGTTTATATTATTGTATACATGTGTAATAATGTTATGTGAATGTATTACGTAATTTAATAATGTAGGAGCTGTGAGAATAATAGGTTAAAATTGCTAATAATGAGGTAACAGTGAGATAACCTTGAGGCAATAATGAATTTGAGCAGTTTAACAATACTACTTGTAATTCTTGGAAGATATAATGTAATTTTTGTGACAGTTTATAAAATAGCCAATCAACAACCAGAAAAATCTTTAGTTAAATGAGGGTATTTGATTGGATTAGGATTAGCCAATCAGAGACTTGAAATACAGAAATTTACAAATTTAGGCGTTAGAAATCAAGTCAGTTGCTTGTAGATAGCGCTCATAACTGGACGTGTTGGTTGTAGACAGTGCTCCTAACCGGACGCGAGCTGTGTCTTCCAGAAACGTATTCAGTGTGAGATGAAAATAGTTTACGTGTTAAAAAAGTGCAAGTAATTAATTTAAAAAAAAGATCACAGCTCTCTCTATATCAGTGAAGTGTTATTTAAATCGTATCAAGCATTAATAAAAGGAGTGAAGTAAAATTATAATCTGTGTAAGCCTACATTCTTCAGTCGCACCACAAAGCTTGTTAAGAAATTCATGTCTCTAAAAATAAATACTGACGCAGCTGAGGCAAACATAAATATATAATATTTAAAGAAACAGTCAAACTACAAAGTTAATATTTTTAAATTTTTGGGACGAAGGCTACTGGGTACCAGACGTGCGGTTGCAACTACTTCAAGTTCGGGTCCCCAACAGTTGAACTAGAATTCAACTCCCACAACAAAATAACTTTTTCAATTTTTGGGTGGAATGCAATAATTCCCCTACTTACTATAGTAGTGGAGAAAGTAAAAAATGGATCCAGAAACATTCAGTGTTTTCGTAAGACAAATTTCAGATTAAATGTTCAACGAAATTGAGCGAAAACTTCAGAAAATGGCGTAAGTACTGCTTTTTCTTAAACTCTTATTTTTGACGGAGATGGAAAACTAATATGATTATTAGAATTAAGGCTGGAGACTTTATTTTATTGCTTATGGGCCAGTTTTAGACAGAAAAATATCTGTCCAATTTTTTACGTTTCCTACACTAATTACTTTATTCGATTACGTAAAATTATATTATCTGCTGCTGCAAAGTCATCAAGATGATGGAAAGGTAATTATTTTTTCGTATCGTGAATGTGTAGCCCAGTGGGATTTATTTTAACGGAATGGAATGCTTGAAATGAGAGATGAAAATAAAAGAAACCAGTCATGTGTTATAAAAACACTTCATTTCTCTGAAACACTTCCACTCCTCCACATCTTCACACTCTGTGAGAGGAACGTTGTTTTAACAATTTTGAAACTCGCAATGTATACATCCGCTTTTCCTTCCTCGTTGCAGATTATGTTTTCACTTTTCCAACCGTAATATACTGTCACCACGAGTTCCTGTAGAGTGAGCAATTTTTTTTCTGCCGTATTTCCACGTTCTCTGTGAAAATTGACGATTTGTCTTCGTCAGAGAAGGGCATATGAACACTTTCCCACAAAGCGTCTTCTGTGAATGCAGTGTTCTTCACGGTTTTAAATCTACACAACGGGAAAAGGAAATTGAAACTGTCGTATAAAGCGAGACGATAGGCAACAGCATACAAATAACTCCGCATTGATACTCATTCGTTTTTTCGAACACCATTCAGTTTAACAGAGAAATGCACTTTTTCAAGAGTATCTATTTAGTTTGATATGGAAATAGGTGCGATGTAAATACTGAGTGCAATGTGTCACTTTTAATTGAGTAACATTTTGTGTATGCAGGGGAATTTTACTTACCTTATAGTAACTAGAGGAAATATTGTAATCCCCCAAAAAATTCGATATAGAGATTTCACCGGAAATACATGTCTTGAGGCCCCCTGAATCCAAAAAAACATTTTATAAAACGTCCGTGTGTATGTGAATAGCGTAATTCATAAATGAAAAGTCGGATAAGTAAGTCGGGTTCAGTATCTTTCAAAGATGCGACACAGGGATTTTCAAGAAAATCCCCCACCACCAGCTACTCTGTACATGGAACATTTTTGGATTTTTTAAATTTTCTAATAGATGGCTCTAATGATTTTGATTAAAATACCATATTCTTACACGTTGGGATGAAGGCCAAAAGGTTGCCAGGAAAAATTGGGCACTTGGGCTGGCAGGAAAAAGTTCCAGATGTTTGTGTACAGAAGAGGAAGGCGTGGGTTTTATGCTATACTGAGAAATTACATAACACACATTACCCTTGCATACCTGACATCTATTCACAATACGTCTGGCGATTCTTACATACTGAGCAAGGGAAAAAGGATGGAGGGAGATGCCACTTAGCCGTAGACCGGCTACACACACGTCTGGCTCCAACGAACACTTCCACTATAGTGACGTTATCTTATCCCCACCAACCTGTCTAGCCGAAGCCAGGCACGGTTGACGTCATACCAGACAACTTCAAAAAGATCTTTCCCTTTGGCGTGCTACTCACCGAAAGGGAACAGCATTAAGCCGAAATATTACTAAAGAAATACAACAATGCTACGTCTGGTAGCAACAATACAGCACAACAGTGCGTCTGGTAATGACAATAAAATTAACAATATGCCACAATATATTAAAGAGATTTACACGAGAAATAAATATATATCTTAAATTCTGTCGAAACAGCCTGCGAAGTCCTCTTCATTCGGAAGGGATATCGGATAATCTTATACTATTAGTAAACGTTACACGATATACAGAAACGCATACACAAAAATGTAGGTCTGTTTAAAACATACAATTTATTTCAACCAACTTTTTGCTGCATAATTCATTTCCGAGAATACGTTATTCCTCTTTCGCATTGTTCAATACCTTGTCCTTATAAATTCCTGTCGATTTTCAGTTGTTTCTCGCGATTGCATGGGAACAGTATCGAATTTTCAGACAGCATATAGCGTCCAGTTCTTAAACATTTGACTATCACTATTCCCTTTGTACCCATAATGAAATATTGTTGCGGTTTATTAATTTTATTGACATTGCCAGACGCTCTGTTGTGCTGTATTGTTGCTATCAGACGTGGAATTATTGTGTCTCCTTAGTTTATTTCGGCTTAACAGTCTTTCCTTTCGGTGAGGACCATGCCAAAGGGAAAGATCTGTTTCAAATTGTCTGGTATGACGTCAGCCTTGTCTGGCTTTGGCTAGACACTGTTGGTAGGGGTAAGATAGCGGAAGTGGTCGTTGGAGCCAGACGTGTGTGTGGCCGATCCTCGGTTTTCCTTTGTTCATTATGTAGAGTCGCTAAACCTTTATGAATAATTCCCAGGTATTTGAATGTAATGTTGTTTTGTAATCTTTCAGCGTAATATAAAACCCACGCCTTCTCAAATCTACACATCAAGGTCCAGGACTTTTTGCCGCCCTCCCATGTCGTTTTGGGCCATCACCCCAACATGTGACAATATGTAATGCAGTTGTTTCGGCGAAGGTTTATCTCGATTAAAATGCAGTATATAGAACAAAATATGCTTTTGAAGGAATAGTGTTTTACCTATAACCATTAATAAACGATGGAGTATAGAGAAAGTCAGTAAACGTAAGATTTTAATACTTCAGGTTGTTTATTTTCAATTTTATGCGATGTTTTTGTCCAAACCATTAAAACTACATAAAATATAATGGCTATAGGGCTGCGAATATGACTATAAAAGATTGTTATAAGACTTTTCCTGAAAATTGTACGACTAATGGGAAACAAAAAATACATGTTGGAGAAAAACTCAAAAAACGTCATGTTATAAGCTTTAAGGACCTGTTCACTATCTGTTTTTTTTCATTGAGATGGATATTAATAATGACAGAACGTAACATTTACAATGCCACATGAATTCGATAACTTTGTCATTTTGGTCAGATTTCCAGTTCGCAAGTCCCTTAACCTGGACATTGTAAATGTTAGTTTGGAGTTAGGTAGAGGAGCTGCATACAAATTAAATACTGACCTGGAGTTTCTCCATGACAAGCTGAGAATCGAGAATTCATCCCTCGACTTCTGCTTTGCAGTGGTTTGTCTTCCTCTCCACCTTTACCTTATTATTTAGTAAGCAGTGCAGGAGAGACACGCTGTGGACAATATAATGAAAAGCGGAAAGAAAGAGCATGTCCCCCTGTGATATCCTTGTTCTTTCTTCATCACATTTTGGTCAGGTCCTCCTTTATCCTGAAGGCACAAGAGAAGGAGCAGGAGGTTATCTTAATGGTTTTATTATTATTTTTGCGAGAAGAAAGCAGTGCAACGGAGGTCCTTTCCTGTAAGAAAACAAACTCGGGAGAGCAAATGTTTTGGCTTCATTTTCTTTTTGCGATGCTATCAAAACGATTTTCATGGCGTTTGAACAAAAAAAGTAGACATGCTGCCAACTTTCCACGCTTAGACAACAAAATCCACTGAGCTCGTGAATGAAGTGGAGAAAGGGTTACAATGTTCATCAAGTTCTTTCTGAAGTTATCTATGAAATACATTCTGAAGAGTGACAAAGGTACACCTTGACGCTCACTTAGTTTAATATTTCTATTGAATATTTTACATATGGCCCCACATAGGAGATGAACAATCATGTTTGCAGGGTGTTCTTCTTCAACCAATCACGATGTTGATTCACAAACACTTTATTGAAATCTTTGTATCACCTCCTACTTACACACCTACTGATTTTTTAATATTCTGAATAGATCAGAGTAAACTATCTTGCACTGCATTTAAATGAACACTATTCCGAAATTGTACGCAAAATAAGAAACAATAACAATTGTGTTTTACGCATATATTGCTTTAGATTAGATTATTTCTTGGTAGTTTAACTCCTGTTTGCTTCTAATATGCGATCTTAATAGACATATTGTGAAAAACCCTCATCTATACCCCTCAGCTTAATTAATGCTTTTAATAAAGCTTAAGGACGGTGCAGTGGCTCGGGTTCAATACCAGGTCTGGGTTGGTTTTATCCGGGTTCTCTGGTTTCCCCTGTCAATCATTCCACCAATTGCTCCATCACCTTTCTTTTCATTCATTTCGCCTTCATTTCATATCGTCTTCTTCTCTGAATCTCATACTTGGCTCGGGCCATTCCGTCGTTCCGGGTTCTTCCTTTTCTTATTCAATGTTTGCCTGTTCCTCTGCAGGCGTCTGACCTTAGGCACGGTAGCAAGTCGAAAGGCGTATAAGCCTACATACCAGGAGGGTAAGTCAACTAAGTAAGTAAATATAGCTTAAATTGTTCTGGGTGTTAGTGAAGCCTTCTGTACCGGCATAGGGAAGGTAGAAAGCCTCGTCCTTTGGCGAGTATATGCTTCGTCGTTTCCTTTTGTTCTTGTAGATTTGACATTTATTCACATGCCCATTTTACTGAGATGATTCTTGAGAGGACAATGTCCAATGAGGAGGTACTTAGATATACTCAATTCCTATTTGCTGAATTTGAGGATGCCATTAATCTATGAATGTTCCTAGACATTTATGTTTTCATTAACAATAATCTGTCATCTTGCAAAATGGTTCTGGGCCATTAAATGGAGTAATGGCTCTCCCCTTGGCTGGGTGATCATCACTTTCATTGCATTCAATATCTTCATGTCTTGGCACCCACATTAAGGTAACTGTGTTCCTATTCGCAACTGGTTCAGTGTTTGTAGGCACTTCCAGATAAGCTTTGATTCAACAGTGTATGCACTGAGAGCCTTAATTCTGCCTGGCTGTCTGACAAAGTATATATTCTGGCGCCATGAAGGTTATTATTCACATTTACATGGGCATATATTTCTATTGCGTATGTTGGGATTGTTACCAAGAGCTTTGAATATGGCAAAATTAGATCATACACTCCACAGCAATTTTCCCATCTATTTTTGAATCATCATCTCTGTACCAGATGAGTGACTCTTTTTCAAAATTGCGTCCTCATTCGTTCCATTGATAACGTTCACGAGATTTACCTTAAAGCAACAATAAAGTTGAGATCTTGATGCCATAGAGTCCCAAAATATAATGAAGTTATAAATTGCTTGTTACAATAAAGAAATAATGATGTTGGTTAGTGCATCCTTACAATATTGCATGCGAATGCCTCCGTGGTCAACTGGTCAGCAAGCTGACTACTCACACTGAAGTCTCGTCTTCGATTCCCGGCCAGGGTGGTAATTCTTCTTTAGTTAGCATTGTTCCCTACTCTCTATGGAGACTGGAAGTGTGAGACGGAATGCGCGTGTGAAACAAATTTTAAAATGACGAAAATCTACAGTTACCTAATCCAAAGGCTCCAAGAGTATAAACATCTCAAACGTTTCAACCATTGACTATGGTATGACAAGAATATTTAAAGGGCTATAGAAATATAAAAATAAGATATTGCATGCCTGCTTCTAGTTTTACATTCCAGATAGAGTTGTAATTTCTGGATTGTATTTGATCTATTGTAATGCAATAAAAGTCGCCCTTAATTTTGTTTTCCATGTTTCAAAATAATAACTTGGTTTCCAATTAAAAATCCAAAGTTTATGTTGAAATCATATTGGCTTCATATTTGAGCGGTCTATAGGTATCACGTAATCATGTAATGGGCCCCATCCCTACCATCGTGTCTGTAAAAACAAATTTTCAATTCATATGTTAGTTTCATAGATATTTGTGGTGATATTGTTAATTAATCGCACTGTATAACCCGGTATAAAACCGCATCCACGTATGTAAAGGAGACACTTGTTCTAAAATTTCATTTTCTATTGAAGTTTTGGTTCTTGCTGTAGATTTTCTCTCAAAAATATTATTTTGGTTTTAGGCATTGATATGTTAAAGTTATAAACCTTTGAACTGGTCGCACATTAGTTTAATTCATATTTTTTGCCACTTCAGCTAACAAATTCCAAATAATTTAGCTGGCGTTGAGATTTTACTTTCTCTACTACGTAAAGTAGGAGAAGTATTGTATTCTACCCAAAAATTCGATACCGAGATTTCACCGGAAATACATGTTTTGAGACCCCCTGAATCCAAAAAAATAGAAACATGTCCATGTGTGTGTGACTGTGTGTCTGTGAACAGCCTAACTCAGAATCGAACAGTCGGATAAACACCAAACGTGGTGTTTAGGTTCAGTAACTTCCAGAGATGCGACACGAAGGTTTTCAAGAAAATCCCCCAACCCAGATTACACTTTACATGGAACATTTTTCGAAAATTTTAATTTTCTCAAAAACGGCTCTAACGATTTTGATTAAAATATCATATGTTTAAGATATTTTCATGACAAATGAAATGTATATCTCAAATTTTCTAGGAATGTCTCCAAAAGTATTCTTCATTGTGAACGACTTTTGCATAACTGGTAAACCATAAGAGATAGACAAAATTTTACTAAACAAAAAATGTAGATGGTGTTAAAATACACAATCTATGTCATATACATTTTTTGTGTTGAGTGAACCATTTTCGAGATATTGCTTATTATTCCCTTAAATTTTCCAATAATACATTTTCTCAAATTCGTTATTCATTTTGTTTGTCCTGGTAATGCAAATGGAATGGAATACTCATAGCGACCAGCTCTTAAAATATTTTTTTTTTCGAGTGGAGGAGAAAATGATTTAATCACTTACCCCAGCCCCGATGGGAGTCGGGACTGGGAGTGTGGGACTCACCGAGGCGTCGGCATACCCACTAAAAGCTCCTCCACCGGATTCAAAGGAAAGGTTTGCTGCGGTACCGCTTAAAGCACCCGCGCAGTCCGAGGTGATGATTAGAACTGGGCCGCAGTGCGGTCGCCAGTGGAGTAAGGATGTGTGCTAGGAGACAGGCTTGACCCCTAGCGAAGTGAAGGAGAAGATAGTTGGGATTCCTGGTGGTAATGTGGTTAATGGCGTTTGGGTTTTCGGGAAGGATGTGGATGGGAAGAGGATTGGGAGGGGTGTGGCATCACATGGGATTCAAGGAAGTTGCGGATCAGGATGTAGGATTCTTATAGGTGGTCGTAGTGGCTGTTGAGTTCCCTGAAGTTCTTGGAGATTGAGTCGTTGGTGCTGGTCTGTAGCTCTCGAATCCCCGCAACTGAAGCGCCGAGGGCGCCCAGTCGCGTGGACCGGTCGTTGCTATCGTCGGTGTGAGGCTCGACAAGGTGGCACTCGATTCTTCCCAGCTTGCGCTGGGCCGACGCAAGGAGACCATCTTCGTTTTGGAGCTTGTTGATCTTGTTGGTGAGAGCAGTGATCACTCTGGCCGAAGTTCGCTGCTTGGCCTCCACGGCCGAAAGGCGCGTGAAGGTTGCACGGCTCAGCTCAGCCAGTTGTGAGGTGAGGTCCTGTATGCCTGCCTGTATGGCTGACAGGAGGCGTTGAAGTCCATGGTGCGTAGCTTCTTGTGTGATGCCGCTGGTCAGGCGCTGAGCCCTCCCCGAGGGCTGCGTCAGGTGGTCTTCGGAAGTTGCTGGTGTCGCTGTTGGTTCTGGCGTCGTTGACGGTGCTGGTGTCGTTGAAGTTCCTGGTGTTGTCTTAGGTCTTGAAGGTTGTCTGCTCCGGGGATACAGAAGGCAATGTGCCTGCCCTGTAAAGTGTGTGTTCCCGGAGCAGGTGGCGCAGAAGCGTCGGCGTCGTCTAAGGTCGTGATGAGTGCAGGCTGACGTAAGCGAGCCTGACCCACAGTAGTGGCATCTGGGCGCAGCGTGGCAAGCTTCTGCTGTGTGCCCAAAGGCGCAACAGCGTCGGCAGGGCACCGGACGATCACCCCTAGTGACCTCTGCACGCAGGGTCCTCCCTAGGAGAGGTAGACCTGTGGCTTTGGCCGCTTCCACGTCCGATGCGGCTCCCAGATGCAGGCGGACCAGCAATGTTGGGCCTCTTGCAGAAGAGATGCGTGAGGCCCGTATTGCCGAGCGCCAGTGTTGTTGTGCCGCTTCCAGCACATAATGAGGCGGCAGGTCTCTGGGCACACCACAGATCACGACGCTATAGCGTCCATCTATCTGTGTGTGCTCCGGCGTCGATTGTAGTCCCAGTTCAGATGCTGGGCGGGCGGTTGGTGGTGTAGGTGGGTTCTCCGACGGTGAAGAGGCAGAAGTAGCGGTGATTGGCCGCTGGGCTGCATTCATGGGAGAAGCCCGGTCAGTAACTGGCGGCGTCTGCGTCGTGGCGGTGGCCATCTTCGGCCTAGAAGGCTTAGTGGCCGGGTCAGCTACTGGCGGCGTTTGTGTGCTCGTTTCCCTAGGAACCGAGGCGGCGGCGGTCTGCGTCGCAGTACAGGCCTAGAAGGCCGAGAGGTCTGTGTCGCAGTGGATGTCAGTTTCGGCTTTGGAGGCCGAGGCGATCCTGATTGGGCCGGCTCGGGAAAGGGGGCGGAGCCTGCTACGGCCGGCTGCTCCCTCTGTAGTGGCGGCGGAGGTTCGGCGGTTGCCGGTGGGTCTGCGGCGAAGCCCGTGTCCCGTTGTCGTGCCCAGTTGTTCCTGTCGGCGTTGAGGTGCATCCTGCGTGGTCTCTGGAACAGAGAGCTTCGTACCGGCGGAGCTGACATCTCGAGGTGATCTCAAATATTTGACTATCGCTTAAAGCCTACCAATTCCGCTTGCACCTACAAGAAAATTAGCAATAAGCTTAACATATCGATTACCTTGAAGCATATGGAGAGTAAGCGTTTGTAAAAATAGTTTGTACAAGAGTAGGGAAAGTCATGTGAGTGTAACACAGATTTTTTTTTGTTTAGGAATAGAATTTCTATTAGTCACCTTAGGAGACGTGCCGGTTGCTTTCGATGCCTGGTTCCGTTCGGACTTTACTTGGTTCGTGGAGTTCTACTCTGCCAGGACACATCTCTACCTTGGTGAGTTTCTGGCCTGACTCTGTAAGCCGAATATTTAAATTGATAAAGACCCTTATGACTGAAATTCATCTTGTTCTGTTCCGTTGAAGCAGATGTTTTGGTATTGGAATGTAGTTATTTTTGCAGATCCATAGGCGTGATCTACATTTGTTAACTAAGTATAATTGATTTTGTTTCTGTCCGGTCATTTTGTTCTTGTACTTAGTGTGGGATTTCCCTTAGCTGTTTTGATCAATATTTAATTTTCCCAGCCTTTACCTAAACTTTTAGTTTATTTATTTACAGTTTATCTATATTTTGTGAGGGGCTTAGTTTGCGGGATTATTTGACAGTGGTTAAATAACCAGGCAAGTGTGAAGTGAAGAGCTGCAATGATCGAGCCAAATGGGACAAATCTATTATTTATTCACATCTAGATCATTTGCCTTATTTTTCCATTTTCAATTATCACGTGGTTTATGTAAAGTCATGTTTAATATAATGGTTTCTGAAGAATTATTGTTGTGGTGTAGATGTTGTTGTTCATGCTGGATACGATGATGAATATTGTCCTGTGGCAAACATTTATTAATTAAACCCAGCATACTTGAATTTGATTTGTGTGAACCAATGCTTGCGGGGAAGTCGTGTTAGCTGGTATTGGTCTTGTTATTACCCCATATCCTAGGTCCGATCGCTTCCTAGCTTAGGCTCCTCCGTTTTAATAATGTGAGTACTAGACACGGGAAAACAGTACATCTTACAAATTTGTTTGAGCTGATACAGTGCTGCAGAAGAATGCGTATATGCATAATACGAGTACAATCTGGATTCTGATAGTTTACCAGCTACCATTTAATTATTTGATTAATTAAGTTATATATACAAAGTAAATATAATTACAACACAATTATTAGGACCATCCCAGAAGACTTCAGTAATATAATCTGAAATAAATGGTATAAAAATTGTACACATGTATGGCGTGTTTGGTGAGCCTTTCATTTCTTATATTGACAAAAGAATTGATGCCCTAAGGTGTACTCAGAAAATAACAGTGACAATGGAAGAAGCTTCGTAAGAGAATGTAGACTATCAAACCACACACACAGGTCAATGATTAGACAACCATACAGATCGATTTCTAATTTCTTTGAGTGGTAGGAGTCGAAGTAAGAGGTTATGTAGCGTAACACAAAGGGATTGGCGAGGGTATCCATCATGGCTTTGCTTTGGGTCTAATTGCTGACAGCATTCTCTTCATACGGAGTACCAAAAAAGCACAAGATCTGAAGCTTCCACAGCAGTAGCAACTAATCAAATTCGCCACACCATAATGAGTGCATTTATTTTGACTAAATATAAAGAAAGGTACATTTAATTATATCCATATGACCTACTCTACCCTTTATCGTTCGAGTTTATTATACAGAAGTGAAATTTGGGGATGGGATGTAAATAAAACATTGGTAAGTATATTGGAAAAGAGTTCTTGGAGTTTCATAAGGTACATCAAATTATGGAGTATTGAAGGAGGTGGGATGTTATGAATTTAGAATGCACTGTAAAATAAGAGTAATGAGTTACTGACTTAGGCTGATATGTAGGGAAATAATTTGACACTACTATCCAAATAATACAAATGCCAGCAAGAATGCCTGTCTTCTAGGTTTTGGGCAGCTGAACTGGAATAAAGTTTAGGCAGAATAGGCATGCGATCAGTATGGCAAAGAGGTGAAATAGCAGACAAAGCATAAGGAAATGTATCAAAAGAAGATTAATAGACATCAGTCAAACAGGAAGTAGAATCGGGCTGTAAAATTAAACCTTCACTAATTCTAGTAAATGAAATAAATTGTATTGGGGTAATGAGGCATATTAACTTAGGAAGAAAGCAAAGACCAGGAATGGTACTGTTTAGACTGAGAGCTTGGAGAGTCAAAAATGAGTGACGATTCTGGCAGGAGAATATGTTTATTCCGTGATTTGGAGGAAGACTGATTACATATTTTGGCGGAATGTGCACAGTGGGAGAACCGGCTAACAAACTACAAAGTATGCTAGAAACGTGGGCGGTTTTCTGGTTAAAATGCGCAAAGCTAGGTCACATTTGTTTGGTTGGTCAGAGGCAATATATTTAAAAGTTTTCTTTTTTCTCATTGTCACTTTTTGTCACTTCTTATTTTTATCTTAAACAGGCATGTATGGTCAATGACACTATGTATTTCTATAATAATAATTTGAAACCACTAAAGATACTGTCCGTCTACCTAGTCTCTTTCACAAACTAATTTAACAAAAGCTTATTTTTCTTTCTATTGCATATTTTTCAAGATAACATGTGCAAAACTAGTTTTATTATACATTTCATTATTGTTACAGTCGAGTGCACGAAAACTGCCGGTGCCTCTGGTTTCCTTTATTATTTGTATAGATTTAAGTTGGCAAAATTTCCTTATTACCTGTGTTCCACACTAGTCCTGGGTGAGCCAGTCTCTTATTGATTTGAATTCGAGTCCGACGAACATGCATTAACCATGAACAAAGTTTAGGTCTAGGTGAGCAGCGAAGGGGAAAGAGTAAGCAGGCATTTCATCTGGGTTACTGGAAAGTATGGTCCGTAATTATGGTCAACATTAGCCCCTGGATAACTCCATCTCATATGGGTGGATGTCAAAAATCTGGCATTCAAACATTTAACTATGTACACAGGTCGGTTCCAGACCGGACCGAAGAAAAAGGAAGGAGTTAAACATTAAATGGAGTTCTACTACCAGGTAAGCGGTGAGGGCTGGGCGTGGAAAGGTGGTCTAGTATTTAATTACAACCTATACCATTATATCAGCAAGAATCCATGCATTCGACTGCACTATAGGGATCCAGGGAACTGGAGCGATATTAAAATGCGTGAAAGTGAGTCGCTATATGCTGGCCTTGAAATACTGCACTCTGTACATACATCTCGAGAAACATTAATGATCGATACCATCACTTAAAAACATGTATGATAAAATACTGGAAATTCAAACCAATAGCAATGAATACTATCAACATTTTTATATAAATTACGTAGCTTCCCGAAATCAACCTTTTTGTAGTAAGTGTTTAGCTCTCTCTTATGGTATACCACTTATACAGAATTATACAAAACTCAATATGAATCCAGAAGCTTGCAAACGCTATTCCCAGCAAATAATTCAACATATACAGTTTATTAGTCATGCAAAATGTATCACAAATGTGACATATTAGTCAAACTTTCACTACGTATCTGTCACTTTCCACAGTTTCTCCTCCAGTTCCCCCTTCCTCAAAGCTTGAGACCAGAGCTACAACAATACTCTACTGCCTTAACAATACTACTACTGCTTTATTTAATTTTTATAAATTTTAATTTTCTGCTAGGACCGCGCACGCGCGGTGTATATGAGCAACATAATTCCAAAAGGAAAGTTCTGTTAAATACCAGACTTGGTATTTCAGGGATACCTTCTGAGCATTTTAGTATAAAGGACCCTTGGTCTCTGGCGGCTCGTTACAGAGTAATAATGCAATTATGAAATCGGTTTTTTTTTACCAAAATGAGCTTTCATTCGTGAAAATACTTTCACAACAGTTAAGAATGCTATATAAGACACAATACCCAAAGCTTAAAACACATAATACAGAGTTTTGCAACATCCCGCAGACGAAACACGTATAATTTTATAACAGTGTGTTCAGTCTGATCTGTCAGTGCACAGTACAGTACGTAACAAATGCAAAACTGTTCCCTTATAGCTATTGTTCACAATGTCGTCCTCCGTGGCGTAATGGTTACCATGCTAGCCTCTAGTTCCTAAGGTTGCGGGTTCAAACCCGGAAGCATAGCTTACTTCGGAAGGGAAGTAAAGCCGCTGGTCCCGTGTCGTGGATTTACGGCATGTAAAAGAACCTCAAGTCTAATAGAGGCCTCTGAGCAAAATTTCCGGTCTTTCAAGCCCAATATAGAATGGGACGCTAAGTACCACTGCAGTTTAAAAGCGTCCGTAAATAAAACTCAATTTAATTTTCGTCGACCACTATGATTACGGTAGAGTACAGCCACGCATCATCGCCTGACTTACACGCTCAAGCATTCAAGCATTCGGCGTACTACTTCCGCGGCTGCGATAATCCTAGTAACTAGGTCCACGATAGTATCGATTGGAGTCTCGTAAACCAGACTCTTCACATGCCCCCAGAAGAAGAACTGGTGACCGAGGTGGCTATGGAACAGGACCACCGCAACCAATCCATTGTTGTCCAAGCTGTACATTAATGTAGTTCCTAACTTCGAGTTCAAAATGTGCCGGCGCTCCGTTATGTTGGAACCACATAAGCTGAAAAATTCTTAGCGGCACATCTTCTAGGAACTGTGGGAGGACATTTTGAAGGAGCGTTTTGTATACGACTCCGTTCATTGCACCAGGAAATACCTACGATCCAATCAAAATCTTTGACAATACAGCCCATACATTTAAAGCAAACTGCTGTTGATAGGATTGACGCACTAGTGCGTGTCGAATTTCGTAACCCCATACATACTATTGCTACTGTTGAACATGCCCTCTCTTGTAAACTTGAGCCGCGTCTGTAAACCACACCAAAGCAGGAAAATTGTGGTTTCCTGCAATTTGCAAACTCCATTTGAAATTTTGAGTACAATGTAGATACAAAGCCAATTAGGCCAAGCAACCAAACAATAAGTAATTACTCTGTAACAATCCGTCGGAGACCTAGGTCCTTTATACCAAAATACTGAGAAAGTATCTCTGAACAAGTTCTTGTTTATCCTGTATAACGAATGTGAAATGCACTTATTTCTGCAAAGGTTCGGATTAAAATGAAGTAGATTTCAAAGAAATTGCATAGCAACACGGTTTTTAAAACATCTGACTGTCGCTTTTGGTTTATTCTTCTTACAATTACAACGAAATACTTAAATGTGTAATAAAGGTTTATATCGATTTACAAGAAATAATCAAAATAAACAAGGGTTTGTAAGAATAATTTTAGAAGAGTCGTGAAGAAAACGTCAGATTTTTCAAAGCTTAAACTAATAAATTAAGCAAGTTTAGAAAAACATGATTTAAACATAGCAACTAGGCTATCTAATATAGTTGGCGCTGACCATTGCTTTGCATACTCCGATAACAACATACCTGGAAGGCTGACAGAGACAATAACGGACGCTATTCCAAGTGCTGCCCAAAACGGACTCCAGCTTTGCATCGGATTCTGCCCTGGGTGTTCATTTCTTGTGGTATATTGCTGAGGACCTTTGAGTAAACATTCGGCACTTATAATGACCAGAGGGGCTAATATATCCGGGAACAAGGGTCGCATATGAAGGGAAGAGGTTTGCTTTCCTCTGGACCTGCCAAATTGGCTCGGGATTCCTGACTTTCACCAGCTTTGAGCAATGCAGTCAGTACATTTGAGTAAACCGGCTTTATTGTATAGGCATGGGATTGGGTATAGAGCGTGATGTGTGTATCCAAGCAGGTCATTGCTCTTCCAGCACGTGCTATATTCCAGAATATTGCGTACTTAGATTTAACAAAATAATAACATGTTTGCGTTTATTAAACCAGACAATAGAAACCATCATTACGAGCAGATTTCAGAATATCAGTGTTTGCAGAACGACTATGCTGAATGAGACATTATGGGTTTTTAAGAAATTAAACGTGGTATGTGGGAGGATCGTTGAGATTGTGTCATCTAGAGTATCATCATCATAGTCATCTTCATTATAGTTTAGACTTATTACAGTTTCAATCTTCATAATAATGCTTTTATCATCTAGATTATTTTTACGTTCTGTACTGTTTACCTTAGTAAGTAGGGGAAGTATTGCATTCCACTCAAAAACTCGTTACCGAGATTCAACCTGATTGAGCCTCCTTAATAGAAATGAACATTTTTATAAAGTGGCCTATGTGGGTCTGTCCAGGAACAGCATAACTCAAAACGAACATTAGGTAATTACCAAACTTTGAATTTAACTTCAGTGTCTTCCAAATATGCGACCGAAGATTTTTAAGAAAATCCCCCAACCCACATTACCCTTTACACGTAATTTTTTCAGAATGGGTTCTTAATTATCGTTCTAATAATTTGAATTGAAATTCCATGTACGTAAGAATATATTCGGTCAGTTTTTCTACAATGTATACATCTCCTGACAGCCAAATATACATTACATTACCATCGCTTTACTATTAAAATTAAACCTGCTGTAAACACATGACATCATTAACTAGTCCGCGATACAAGGTATACCAAAGCACACCATCTGTGGATTTTTAAGAAGTACGTGAATTAAACACGTGCGAAAGTTTGATTAATATGAAATAGTAAATAATATGAAGAGTAGAATTGCAAAAATTACGTTTAATTCTGCTCGGAGCCTCTCACCCCTCTTCTGCATTCATACTATAACAACGAGAAGTTAGTGGGACGATAAACATGGCTGCTTCTACAAGTATTGTTAGCTTGGTAAGTGAAATAAAGGTGACATAGTTAAGCATTCTAAACGTGAGCTATTACAAGCGGCAAGAAACGAATTATTTGGGGTGTCTAACAAATTGAAGCAGGAGAATCCAACTGTCGTTGCGAATAACATTGTTAAGCTAACTGCAGGTTACACCTACACTGCCGTTTAATCAATCTAAGACTCCTGACGTTTCTCTCTAAGAGGAGAAGTAAGATAGCTGCGTTGCCATGTTATATTGGAGCATGTGTTAGCTGTTTGGGAGCGCGCCGAATGGCAAACAGCTCACTGGGATATAACGCTAGTCAACAGTTGTAAATCACGCCAACTTGGCAACATGTTACCCCTTAAAGTTCAGCTTTTAAGTGAAGGGTAAGGAGGGTGATGACACCTTACTGGCTTAGAGCAGCAGCAGCAGCAGCAGCAGCAGAGGAGACGTTCCCATGGAAACTCACCTCTCCAAGAAGTGTTAGAAGTCTCATGTTATTTAAATTGTGCCGTACTGGTGTTTTTAGTGGAGCGTTGCATGAGCGTGTGAAGAACATTACGAATACTCACGGAGGAAGGAAACAGACCTAGGCCGTAATTAGAAAAAACAGAAATCTTTACCAAAGCTTCTATTCCTAGGAAATTGACCTAGAGTTTCTTTAAGAGCCTCAAGCTTTGGACAAAAGTCTTGAATTCTGTCAGCAATGATCCTAAGTTGCCTTCTTATAGGTAATACATCTTTCACAAATTATTATTAGAAATTGGATTTAGTTTAGTGAAGAGAAATAAAGTGATTATAATTATTGGTAAATAGCATGTCGTGCGACGGAGACCTAGATATTAACGTGAGTTTTAATTTAATTATCATGTTTAATTTCAATCCAGTTATTATTTCGGTGCTAATTATTACATTATTAATATTATTATAATTCTTACTGGAGTAGTACACAGCTCTATTGCATTATAAACACGAGTCAAAGTCCACGTAGCTTTTGTTGTTTCTCACAGCTGATATGAACGCAAGGTTTATGCGGAGGGATACAAAACGTTTTGTTTACATCAAGTTTTGGTTCTAAGGCTGGATCGACTTATCGACATCCCTTCGTATTGACAACGACCATTCTGTTATATCTATCCACTGTCCTTCTCTTTATCGCCTCACCCTCATGGTTCCATAACTCTATTCTTCCATGAGTATGTTCTTGGAGGTCGGTTTTTCGTCTAGTTTGGCACTCATTCAAAAGTAATATTCGATAACTTATCTTCATCCATACATATCACATGCCCATTCCACATTAATCCTTTCGTTAAAATGTCATATAACATATATTTTTAATGTCCATTTTCTGTCTGATTTTCTTGTTCCTAGTTTTATCACTTCCAGATATTCAAACTTAGCGACACCAATGATCAATTTCCAATGCCAAAAACTTTTGTTTGTAGATATTTTTGAATTGTCATATTTCGGAAGAATGAAAAGTTGCACTTTTAATAATGGAGTTGAAGATTTTTTCTTTTTATTTCCCTTGTAACCTGTTTGTTTGTCCTATAATGTACAACTCAAATGTGAAATAGCAGATTTCCCCTTCCTGTTTCGCTGCTTAAGTTCGGATTTCTTTATTCCATAATTTGTCATTTTAACACCCAAATAATTATATAATCACATCGTTTAATCATTTCTTTGTCTTCAAGGTTCAAATCTTCTTTCTCCTCTCCTATTATATTTTTTGATTTTTCAAAATTACAGGCTAATTTCCATTTTTGGTATATTCAATCCATTTCCTGCACATATATTATGAATCATCATATTCTTATGCAAGCTGATAATTTTCTAAAAGTAATGAATATATGGTATTATTTCAAATCATTATAGCCAAACCATTATATTTCCTTTTCGGATTATATAATGCTTTCTTTAAATAAATGTTGAATAATTTTGAGCATAAACAACATTCCTGACGTGATTCTTTAGTGACAGGAAAACTTGGTGATAAGCTACTGCCTATTATTATCTTTACTATAGAATTTCTATACAAATTTTGAATTGCATTTGTTAAGTTTATGGATATATGGTTATTTTTTTAAAGATCCCTAAAGTAAATTGATTTTCCAAATCGCAAATAAAATGTGTAACTATTAATTGTATCGTGTAGTATTTTAAATTATTTGATTTAAAGTAAATACATTGTTAATTTAAGAACTTCCTGCTTGAAATCCGGATTATTCTTCTGCTTCTTGGGTCTTATTTTAATCTTCTAATATTTGTTATTAAGTCTTTCATATAATGTTTTTGCAGTTATTTCTTATTCCCTTATATGTATCATAGATATACAAATAAGTAATCTACTCTCCATTCTACAGGTACATTTTCACCATTTAAACAGATTCCAAATAACTTTTTTACAATTTTCATAATTTCATTTTAACATTTTTTATTAATTCTGCATAAATTCCTCCAGTCCCATCATTTATTGTGTTATAACCGTTTTACTGTAGCTTCCAGTTTCAATATGTATGCTCACATGTACTAGTCGGTGTCGATATGAGTGCGCTTGGAGAGGTGCGCCATTGTTTTTGTTGCCATGCCTTATGTCATCAAAGTCTTGGGTTTAGATGGAAACGAGGGGCGAGGCGATAGGAGAATTTACAGTTGCAGAACGAAAACAGTAGTTGCTACATTAGCAGACCTCACCCTCACTAGTAAATGCAACTGGGAAATTCAGGTATTTTCTTTACCTGACTGTCCTTCCGATGTCCCACCCACTTGTTCCGTAACTGCTTAGTTCCGCTTTCCATGGAACGCACTCATATCGTGACCGACTAGTATGCTGGTATTAGGTGGTGTATCTTCACTGTTTATATTTACATTGCCTGGTCTATTTTCTGTTAAGATTTCCTTAAAATAAGTTACCCAAGCTTCAAGTGAAATGAAGTATATATATTTACTATTTGCATAATTCGTTCTTAAGTTTTTCAGCTCTCTCCAAGCTTCAGTGCTCTTTCTACCTCCAGTGTTGCTGCGTGACAAATAAAATGGTTATCTTGAACTTTCTCATCTTGTCCACCTCATCCAATGATTTTTGTGTAATTTTATTGGTCAGCCATATGAGGTAGACCTCATTTTATCTCTTCTTAAAGTTAAATGTCCTTAGCCGGGTAGGTAATATCAAATAATTTAACGTTACAAATTTTATTTGATATAAGTTTTTGGTGAGTTGACATATTTTTTGTAGTAAAACCTTTTCTTATATCTCAAGGTTCACCAATAACACAGATATTCATTAATAATGAAGAGAACTTCATAGGCTATTACCAGAAAAATTCAAAATACACATTTTATTTTTCATACAAACGTTTTAAACATGTTGTATTTTAATCAAAATCGGTGCAATTTATGAGAGTATCACTAATAGCGACAATTGTTTCTATATAAAGAGTAGTTGAAGATGAAAAAATGTTCCTCACACTTTTCGTATCGCATTTTTGGAATTAAATCAAGTTTAGTATTTTTCTTCCTTTGGCGTGGGACCTGTGCCTGCCAACCTGACTGCCCGTCTCACACCAACTTACTCACGACAGAGGTGTGCGATCATGCAGCGTAAATGTGGCTCAGGAGGCCAGGATCGCTGCCTGTCGCAGCTCCTCACTTTCCTCACGATGCTGATTGGGCACCGGTCTTATGCCTGAGACTTAAAATTCGCAGCCCCACGGTGCAGGACAAGTTTGGTATTTAATCTAATTTCTGTTTTCACACACATATAACACAACACAATGTGCCTTTTCTTTAAAAATGCTTAGTTTCATTAAGTGAACTCAAAAAGCATATTTCTGAAATCTCGATATGGAGTTTTTTGGGTGTAATGCAACACTCTAATTACTTAAGATAAGTAATAGAGGAAGCAAAGAAGGTAATTGTGATTTTGCGTAAATGTAATTCTGCATTCCCTAGGCAGCACAATAGAGAGTTCCCAGCTGACGCATCCCTGTCGTATCGGTATTACTATTGCTTCTACTTAAGGATCTGAGTCAGGGTTCTATTTGAGGATGGCAGGAATTAGTAAAGTACTTCAGTGGATGATTTCCTATTAGAGCTGAGGCTCTTCTTTTCAGGGTGTTGACACTGCCTTGATAGTCTTAATAATACTGCCGGCTAAATTGAACTATTATTTATTTTTAAAACATTCCTTTCTGGTCGACCCGCCATCTTCATTTATCGAAGCCACTTTCATTTACCTTAGGGTTCGCGAAGTCGCGTTGTATGTTTCTCTGGCCGTCTCTCCTGCTAGTTTTCCCCCCAGTTTGCCTATGTTACGACACTTTACGCCAAATTTAAAAAAAAATATCACTTCATCAATTTCCGTTCAGTTCTTTACCAACCGTCGCTCTTGCTAGTTTTCGGAACAATGCCTGTCTGAGTTTCTACACTTTTCGTACAATCTCCCCCACTTGTCTTATATTTCGTTCCGTCTTGGGTCCAAAAGGTATACAGTGATATGTACGCGATCTTACATTCGCCATCACTTTATTTCATGACGTTTCTTATTGGTCCTCCCCAGCTCAGAAACTTCCACATTTAATTCTGACAGCTTATTTTAAGTCATAAATCCCCCACGAGGATTCTTAGATCGAAGATGTAACGCGTATACTCTCTTACCATGCTAAGCTTATGAACTCTTGTCCGTGTCACGTCCGAGCTGAAATACAAAGGCTAGCCTTGTAGACTTCACGCCGCCATATGTGACCGTAGGCTATTCCCACAAAGTGGGTAAGTGTCTACCTGGCCTTTCGCTAGAAAACAAAGTTTTCCTGTGTTTTTTGGCAAAGCTATTACTAGTAAGAATTTACAGAGCGACAAATTCAATTATTATTTCACTTGATTTGCTTTTTGCACGTTTTAGATCCTTTTTACTGATTACCCTATACCAATCCTGCTACACAAGTTTATCTCAGGTTGTAAATTATTTGTCATTGTATTTTATTAGCTTTCTTTGTTAATATTATTTTCTCCGTTAGCATTTACCTATATTTAATGTTTATATTGTATTATATTATTATTTATTTCTCGCCGCGGTCTAAATAACCGGCTTCGCAGCGTACTCACAATTCAACGCTAAAAGTTTCTGTATCATTAAACACAAAGCTACATGCAGACTTCTCTTTATTTTGAAAGCATTATTTTCTTTCGCACACAAGGGATGTAGTATCGCAAACCGGACTGCGATAACAGGCAAACTTTCAGGAAAACTGCAAATCCATTCGTAACAAGGGGGAAGTGCTCGTAGGCGTAAAAACTCCCCCTCACGCACATGACCCTGGACTTCACCTTAACGATGATGACGTCGCTATAACCGCAAACATTCTCTGTGCAATAAACGTCGGAGTTGAACATCCCTTCCAGTTGACCTTTTTCCGATGTCGGCCCAAGGCGCCGTGCTACTCGACTTTTTGTTTCATAAGCTTCACCTGGACCACGAGATGGAATTTGTCCCTGCCCTTCTATAATACCCTGGCTTGCTTCAGTCTTTGGGCGAGATTTTTATTTATTTTCTCGCCGGAGACGCGAAACTGTAAACGTATTAGTTATGTCACTTTTATAACGTCATTTTTCTGTCCCTTCACAAACGCAAGTCTCCGATTCCTCCGGGAGTAGGTATATTTCTTAATATGAATTTTCCTTTCCAGTCAGATAGTCCCTAACATCCACAATATTTTTCGAGAAATACTTAATAGAGACCGAATTTTATTAATTTTATTTACTTAACTTTCTCAATTACGAATTTGCCGAGATACACAAAGTTTAACAAAGAAAAGACTAAAGCATAAAAAGTATTGTGTTACATTCACATGGCATTCTCAGCCCTCTATCGTTTATTAGTAGGTATACAAATTACACTTACTTCATTACATCGCGATAAAGAATTGTAAAAATATATGTACTACTGATTTCGTTACGATACAACGCTAATAGCCATAGTCAAATGTTTAAGAACTGGACGCTTTAATATGCTGGCCTTAAAATTCCACGCAATTGCAACAAAAATCTGAATTTCGAAGATATACTAAAACAATCTGATGTGTTACACTAACATGACTTTCTCTACTCTTGTACAAACTATTTTTACAAACGCTTATTCTCCATCTACTTCATGTTAATCGAGATAAACATTTGCAGAGTCTATCTTATTGCTAATTATCTTGTAGATGTAAGGGATAATATATTTACAAGAGCAATTTGGAAATACAATAGCCTTTAAGCACATACATATATCTTAATAGCTGGTTGCTAGGTGCAGCACCATTCCCTTTCCCACAGATTAATACTCTTTGCATATCCAAGATAAAAAAAATGAATAACGAATTCCCGTTTGGGAAAATAAGTACTGAAAATTTTAAGGGAATAACAAGCAATATCTTGAAAATGGTTCATTCAACACAAAAATGTATATGACATAAATTGTGTATTTTAATGCGCTCTACATTTTTTGTTTAGTAAAATTTTGTCTATCTCTTATGGTTTACCTGTTATGCAAAAGTCGTTCACAATGAAGAATACTTTTGGAGACATTCCCAGAAAATTCAAGATATACATGTCATAAAAATATCTTAAACATATGATATTTTATTCAAAATCGTTAGAGCAATTTTTGAGGAAATTAAAAATTTCGAAAAATCTTCCATGTAAAGGGTAATCTGGGGTGGGGGGGATTTTCTTGAAAACCTTCGTGTCGCATCCTTGGAACATACTGAATCTAAATACCAAGTTTGGTGTTATCCGACTGTTCTTTTCTGAGTTATGTTGTTCACAGACAGACAGACAGACACACACACACACACACAGGCAGACAGATAGACATACAGACACACAGACACACACACGGACATGTTTCCAAAAATGCTTTTTTTGGATTCAGGGGGTCTCAAAACATATATTTCCGGTGAAATCTAGGTATCGAATTTTTGTGTGGAATACAATACTTCCCCTACATACTATACGTAGTAGAGAAAGTAAAAACATTGAAGAATTCAAGCCATTATATCGGATATCTAGGAAATGGCTCTGCCACAAAAATCTTTCGAAATAAGCTGTGTGATTTTAAGAGATCTGTATTTTTTGTGCAGTACGTTTTCGTCTATCGCTTAATGTTTACGAGTTATACAACATTACATAAAATTCCTTCGGAATGAAGGAATTTCATTCACACACTATTCCTATGAAATTTAACACAAATGTCTTAAATGCTGCATTTTAATCAACATCGTTAGAACCGTTTTGAGAAAAAAAAAACGTTTTTGAGAAAAATATTATTCCATATAAAGAAAGTTGGGGTAGGTAGATTTTCTAGAACATGTTTGTGTCGTATCTTCGAAAGATATTGAATTTAAATACGAAGTATGGTATTCTTCGGATTTTCGTTTTTGAGTTTTGCTGTTCACAAACACACATACAGACACAAATATAGACGTTTCTCAAAAAACCCGTTTTTCTAAAAATTTTAGGTGAAATGCAACACCTCATTCGCCTACTACGTACGTGGTACAGAGGGTGAAACAGGTCCCAAAATAGATTCATAAGGTTCTCCAGCTAGAGAATGAAAAGGTCTGATGATCTTAGCT
Source organism: Deroplatys truncata (assembly GCA_030765065.1). NCBI lineage: Eukaryota > Metazoa > Arthropoda > Insecta > Mantodea > Mantidae > Deroplatys > Deroplatys truncata. The sequence goes on from CM060980.1 coordinate 168,000,930, forward strand.
TCTCTCCTGTCTTTGTTTACCTCCGGTTAAAGGGAGATATATCTCACTAGTTTATAAGGAGCTAGAAGAAAGAGTAATTCGCTGACCAACCACTTTAATGGAACCATATGGGACCGGCAGTACTCATAAAACACACCTAAACCACTTTCTTTTATCATCTTTTATGTATTTTAGTTCGTTCTTGCCAAGTTATTACTCTGGTATAACTATAACATAATGGAGCATCTTAAGTGTTATATGAGCTGGCATTTGTGCGAGGAAGCGCAGGTCATAAACAGAATATTTATCGCAGCATTTGGATTTCATGCCCCAAGCAAGACCTTCTGAGCTGAAAATGTCCTTCCTCTCAGAGGGCACTGTAATCGTATTATAGGACGTAAACCGTTATTAGCTTTTCTATAGCTATTCTTGATCTTCTGCTTTATGATCTCATAATGCTTTGTCTTATAAAACATTTGATGTGTTCACTCATGTGCCTTTCTCTACTCTCGTACAAACTACTTTTACAAACGCTTATTCTCCAGCTACTTCATGTTAATCTTATTGCTAATTTTCTTGTAGGTGCAAGAGGAATATGGTAGGATTTAAGCGATAGTCAAATCTTTTAAACCTGATTGCTATGTGAAGTATTTCATTCTCTTTGCATGTCCAGGATATAAAAAACTAATAATAAATTCCCATTGGAAAATTCAAACAAATAACAAGGAATATCTCAGAAATCGCTCACTCAACAAATAAAAGTATGTGTTATAAATTGTGTGTTTTAATGAGACCTATATTTTTGTGTAGTAAAATTTTATCTCTCTCTTACGGTTTTCCAGTTATAAAAAGTGAGGACTTTTGAGGACATTCTCAGAGAATTCAACATACACATCTCATTTCTCATGAAAAGATCCTAAACACGTGATATTTTGTACAAAATCTTAGAACCATTTTTGATAAAATAAAAATTTGCGAAAAATGTTCCATGTAAAGGGTAGTTTAGGGTGGGAGGATCTTCTTGAAGATCTTTATGTCGCATCTTTGAAAGATGCTGAACCTAAATACCAAGTTTAGTATTTACCCGAATTTTCGTTTTTGAATTATGCTGTTCACAGACACAAAACTGACCTTTTTTCTAAATATGCTTTCTTTTTTGGATTCAGGAGGCCTCAGAATATGTATTTCCGGCGAAATCTTGGTATCCAATTGTTGGGTGGAATGCAAATCTTCTCCTACTTACTATACGTAGTAGATAAATTAAAAATAGGCTGATGATTATTAATCGAGATAAACTTTACTGAAATCACATTTGGGGGTAGCTGAAAGGAGAATAGGGGAGGTTGAAGGGATAGTCACATCTTTAAAGAGTGAATAGTGGTATATTTGATTTGAAATTTGAGGCAGTATTTTTAACGCTTAAATGATATCTGTCTAAATATATAATATAAAATAATAACAGTCCGCCTTAAAGCAATATGCGTATAATATATAAAGTGTGTGTTACAGTCATTGTAATATGTTTATATTATTATGTACATGTATAATAATATTATGCGAATGCATTACGTAGTTTAACAATGTAGTAGCTGGAGTATAGAAGAAAGCTGTTTTCTTCTGAGGTTACAAAGTGGTTTTAAAAACTTTTAAAACTGCAGCGAAAGGTGGAGGTTTTCATATTCGGTGAATATGAATATCAGAAGATAATTTGGCATCTTACAACAGCATGATAGGTTTTTAGTAACATTTAGCACAAAGGGTTATTGGAGGTTTAAATATTTCAAAGTGGGTTTATTGGAGATGGTTAAGACGTAAACTTTCTCTAAATAACTTCTAATCTCTTCTTTATTCTGATTGAATTTGTTACCAGTATGCATAATATGATGAGAATAGTAAGATATACACTAAATTTCCGTTCATAGAAAAATACTGACTCATTAAAGTATACCGTTTATATAAAACAAAAATGTTTAAAGTATTTCCGAGATAGTCCTTGTTATTGCGTTGTATTTTCCAGTAGTTTAATTCATGGATTTTATTAGGGCACCTCAACCTACGCAGAACTTTTGCACCTAGGGCTCTGACGGGAAGCCCCCGGGAGGGAGGGAGGGATGAGGTGAGAGGAGACGGAGGGCGGTGGGACCAGAAGGAAGAGGGCAGGGTCCCTACCACTTTCAGATTTTAACTCCCCGTGTAGTGGCTGGTAAGTTGACTCCCCTCCTTCCTGTGGGCTTGCAATCTCCTTGAGGGCTAGGAATCCGGAGATCGCCCACAGTTCGGGGACGAAGCTTTCCTCAGAGCATCCTTTTTCCGTCAAGCACACGCCAAAACACAACGTCACATGTAACCCTGAAAGAAGCCGAGCAGATGAAAAGTAGAATGAAATAAGAATGGAGATGAAATGAAGGAACGGAATGTACTTATCCTTCCCAGGGCGACCAGGGGAAACCCCGGCAAAAATCATGGAAGGTCGGCCACGGGAATCGAACCTCCCGAATGTGGGCCACAGAAGTTACCACCTGACCCATCCCGTTCAGTTTATTAGGCCCTAGCTCTTAATTCTTTTATTTCTCGTGAGCATATAGCAAGCTGATTTTTAAACATTGATTGCCATTCTAAACTCCTGCATATTACTGTGCAGCTACAAAAACTGTACAAGGAAACTATTTCAATCAAAATTTGTGACTTTTAGTAGTATAAAGAATTTCGAAGAATTGCGCTTTTCTAAAATGTTCACAGAAATGTATCTTCAAACATTGTATAATTGGGATCTAAATTCGGTTTCGTACTTCTGGCCATTTAAATACCCAACCGCGATGTTTAAATAGTTATTATTAAGTGTGTCAAAATACAGCATGGCATTTGAAAGCTTGATTTCTCGGGTTTTATTATACAGTTTTATGCATTTAAAGTGTTTTTTTATGATACAACTTTTGCCCGACTGATTCATAGTTTGGGTAAGCTATGTACTTTTTAGGTGGATTTGGATATCTAAATAATCATGTATTCATATAAGCCCCGTTTAGTATTTAGAGCTTCACTAATTTAATATCTAATTGAGTTTTAAAAACTTAATTGATACATACTTTAAAACGTGTCCTTAGGAATGAATATCGTTACACAAAATTTAACATTTTATTGTAAAGAATTATACATACACTACGTGATGAAAAGCATCCGGACACCTGGCTGAAAATGACGTGCAAGCTTGTGGCGCCCTCCCTCGGTAATGCTGGAAGTCAATATGTTATTGGCCCACCCTTAACCTTGATGACAGCGTTCACTCTCGCAGGCATACTTTCAATCAGGAGCTGGAAGGTTTCTTGGGGAATGGCAGCCCATTCTTCACGGAGTGCGGAATTGAGGAGAGGTATAGATGTAGGTCGGTGAGGCCTGGCACAAAGGCGGCGTTCCAAAACATCCCAAAGGATTTAAATCAGGACTCTGTGCAGGCCAGTCCATTACAGGGATGCTATTGTCGTGTAACCACTCCGCCACAGCTCGTGCAGCATGAACAGGTGCACGATGGTTTTGAAAGCTGCAATCGCCATCCCCAAATTGCTCTTCAAAAGTGAGAAGCAAGAAGGTGCTTAAAATGTCAATGTAGGTCTGCGTTGTGATCGTGCCACGCAAAACAACAAGGGGCGCAAGCCCCCTCCAGGAAAAACACGACCACACCGTAACACCACCACCTCCGAATTTCACTGTTGGCACTACACACGCTGGCAGATGACGTTCACCGGGCATTCGCCATACCCACACCCTGCCATCGGATCGGCACTTTGTTTACCGTGATTCGTCACTTTACACAACGTTTTGCCACTGTTCAATCGTGTAATGTTGACGCTTCTTACACCAAGCGAGGCGTCGTTTGACATTCTCCTGCGTGATGTGTGGCTTATGAGCAGCCGCTCGATCATGGAATCCAAGGTTTCTCACCTTACGCCTAACTGTCATAATACTTGGAGTGGATCCTGATGCAGTTTAGAATTCCTGTGTGATGGTCTGGATAGATGTCTGCCTATTACTCTTCAAATTTCAGCGGTCTCTGTCAGTCAATAGACGAGGTCGCCATGTAGGCTTTTGTGCTGTACATGTCCCTTCACGTTTCCACTTCACTATCACATCAGAAACATTGGACCTAGGGATGTTTAGGAGTGTGGAAATCTCGCGTATAGACTTCTGGCACAAGTGACACCCAATTACCTGACCACGTTCGAAGTCCGTAAGTTCCACGTAGCGTCCCATTCTGCTGTTTCACGATGTCTAATGACTACTGAGGTCGCGGATAGTGAGTACCAGGCAGTAGGTGGCAACACAAGCACCTAAGATGAAAAACGTATGTTTCTGGGGGTTTCCGGATACTTTTGATCACATAGTGTATATTGCATAAATATATGGGTGCATTTTATATTCCAGTTATTTTTTACTTATTTTCTCGAAAGCTATGCACAGATGAGTGCATGGGATCGTGTTTCGATATAATAGTCTGTGGTTTATGTTAGGGAATTATTAAACCATCTCTGTCACGCCCAGTCCCCACACCTATCTTGTTTTAGCACTGCCCTTACTCTGCCGTTTTCCTTTGCTGCTGAGTCTGAAACCGATCTGTATTCGTAGGTTATTTCAGTGCCAAACTTTTGCCATCAGACTAATATGAGAGGGACGCAGCCAGGAGCAGGTGTGGACCGTCGTTGCGAAGCATGCCTTCCAGCCATTCACAAGCAAATATTCAGGAAGGGACGGATAAAAATGTTGAACCCTATGGTATTGTTGGATGCAGTATTACAAAAGTAGAATTATGCAGGACTGTATAACCTGCGGAGAATTACAGTGCGCGTCACGACCATTTACAAATCGTTATTCTGGAGCATCTCTAGTTGCCGTCCCATACGTGGCCGTCCGTTACGTCATCGACTAATGGCAGGCAAGCTGCTAACAGCCTATCCAGTGTGTTAAGAGTCCACGTGCGTGTTTTACCTTATGTGAATAACTCACCGCAGTAACTTGAGCGACTCACATTCGTAAAGTCTAGGGTTCAAACCATTGGGACCCACCAATCTGATCGGAAGTTTTTTGCTATTTTACTCGGTCGCTAGGCGTATTCTCGGTTGGATAATTGATGCGCGAATTTTCCTACCATTAATGTAATAAGCCTGAGTTGTTACGATTTGTCGGAGAAATAGGTAATTAGCGAGAAAACACATTAGTAACAGCCGAAGTAGTTAGTATACAAGTTCTTGAAATGTAGTTAACGGGTGAATTCAGGATGTTTCAATAATCACGTAGACAAAGGGAAAGCGAGGGGAGGTACCGCCTACCAACAAGGTAACAGACGCACATGTAGGAATTATAACATTGGTTCTGCGCAAGAAGTAGACTTGGTAGAGTGGTTTTAGAGTAGGGGAGCTTGAGTTAATATAAGTGCACGCAATCTTAATTACAGACACTCTTTTCGTGCACACATTCGTGCATACTTGGATACTTGTGATGACTCGTGTGTTTTTTTAAGTCAGTGACGTGTTTGTGTAAAGAAGATGTAGCGGCTGTTGCGAGGGATCTTGCCGGTAACCGTTTTAGCGACTCATGGCAATTTACGCTTCTAGGTTTTTTATTGTGGTAATAATTAATTCAAATTGATACTGCAGAAGTTATCAGGTATACTAATTTAATTGTTATAGTTTCGAGTGCTACGATTCATAATCAGTCTCATTATTTATCTTCTAAAGGTCAGCAACTCTATTAAATAGATCAAATATCAGATCACATTAAATTTCTCAGTCAATTCAAACTACACCCACCCATCCTTGAGAGAAAGAACTCTTAGCTTTACCACTGTAGTAGGTGGTGGCAGAATCAACAACAAATATTTAGCAAACGGTACGGCTTCAAAAAGTGATGATCGGCCGGCTTCAAAACTTGTTGACATTGCGGGACTGGAAACGGCGCCAATATTTACGTTTGCAATACTCTCAATATTCACACTAATGATTCCGAAGATGGTGTCTGCGTAACTGATCGTAAATCTGGGACCGGTAGTCCCCGCAAATGAGATCTTTATATGGACGATCTCTGGGAAATTAAAAAAGAATAACACCATTTGCAGAGAAGGTCAAAGTAGTTAATTATTGGTTACTTCTTGGTGCTACTAAATATTATAAAGCAACGTTTAATCGTACATTTCGGTATAAAGATATTGCATAGACGTAATCGCAATGGCATTCTTAATCCAAAGTGAATAAGGCATTCTCTCGTTTTTCTTGTAGTTATATCCGTACGCCAGTATGCAAATTATAGGTCCAAATTACACTTAGTGGCGGCCCTCGAGTGAAAAGCAGGCAATGTAAATATTTGTTTTGGCGTTCTAAACATTTCTCAAGAGATATATTAGATGTTTATCTGCCCCTCCTGAATGTTGGTTGTCAGGTTAAATGTACTCCTCTCCTTTCACCGCTCACCTAGGCCTGACTTTTTTTCACAGTCTAATGCGTGTGAGTCAGACTTGAAATCAAACCCACAAGAGATTGGATCTTTCGGAGTTGGTGTGGAACACGGAATGATAAGGTTTTATTGGCAACATTAAATAAAGAAAAGCTCTAGTAGAAACCAGAAGTATAATAATTTGTAGAACAAGCATGAAAATAAGTTACGTGGAGCGAGAAAGATGTGTGATGATAACATATTGGAGTTTTGTTATAAATTTAGCATAATAATGAAGGAAATATAATTATCCTTGGAAATATCGTTGAGGCATCTCTGCACCACTTTTACAATTGGAGTTGAGTTTGGGCAGTGCACCTTAATGAACATTGGGTAGGGTCATGAGTCATTAAAAACCTAGTTCTTCAGCGCTATATTTAAGTACATATTTTGGTTGTAATTGGAAATTCTTGACGTTCTTAATGAACCAAGCTGAAGGAACGTTACATAATCCAAGCACCAGTGCAGTAGTCTGCCCCCCATTTTTCGTTGCGTTACCATATGACGAAAAAGAAGGGATGAACAATGGGTTTGCAGAGTGTGAGCCAGAATTCATTAAATGACCTCTTCAGCATAATTACCCGTGTTCAAACAATTCCAACGGTTAAAAAGAACCGGGGGAAAAATCTGGAATGAAATAGCCAGACCCATTTATTTCAAGAGGTTTTTTAATGTCTGCTGTGCGAACAGCTCTCCCGGCTTATATCGATTGCAAAGTAAGGTCGTTATTATATAGGTACGTGCATATGCTTTGCAAGTGGGACACGCTATTCTCACCACTAAAAAAATGTTGTGTTGTATTCATACGACTTCCTCTATACACTCTTCTGCAACTTTATTCTTCCATCTACTTCTTGTTAATCGAGATAAAATTTTCGTTACGCATTTATACATTTCACTGCAGGTACAGAAAGGACATAACAGGCTAAAGTGAAAGTAGGATTTTCAAAAAGCAGATCGCTATGTGATGAATTTGAAACGTTATGCTCTTTTCATGCCCACAAGAAAAAAAAATCTGACGTGTTAGAATCAATTATCTCTACACCGAACGTTTTTTAGTAGGTATACAAATTATTCTTACGAAAGTTAACTCCTTTAGCTACTTAATTTTAATCGGGATAAACCTCTGCAGAAATAGCTACGTTACACATTTACAGTGCAAACGGAATAGCAATAGTCAAATGTTTAACAACTGGAAGTTATATGCAGCCCTTAAAATTTTCGTACTGTATCCAACAAATCACTTGAAAAGAATGGCAAATTATTGAACAAATCGAACCATTAATAACGGATATCTCGAAAATGGCTGATGCCACAAAAAATTTACTTAGAATAAATTGTGTGGTTTAAATAGATACGCATTTTTGGCGTAAAACGTTTTCGCCTATCACTTAACGTTTACAGTTATACAAGATTATACAAAATTCCTTCCGAGTGAAGAGGCTTCACAGAAAATTCCAGAAAATTCGAGATGTGCATTTTATTTGTCACGTAAATATCTTTAATATATGTTATTTTAATCAAAATCGTTAGGGCCATTCTTTAGAGAATTAAACATTTCAAAGCATTTTTCATGTAAAGGGTAGTCTGGAGTGGGAGGATTTTCTTGAACAACTTCGCGTCGCATGCTTTGAAGATACTGAACTTAAATACCAAGTTTGCTACTTACCCGTCTTTTCGTTATGAGTTATCTGTTCACTGATAGACACACAGACACATCTACGGACATGTTTCCAAAAATGCTTTATTTGGATTCAGGGGGCCTCAAATCTTGTATTTCCGTTGAAATTTCGGTGTCGAATACTTCCACTACTTACTATGCTAGAAGAGAAAGCAAAAACAGTAAATGTTTGGAAATTGAAACCAATACAATATTTGCTGACGCCACAAAAACTTTTATTTGACATAAATTGTGCGCTTTAGTGAGATCTACAGGATGGTTATTACAATTAGTGGCCGCCAGAGTGCGGCAGATTACGTGAAGAAGCAGGTCCAAATCGTCGGGGTAAAATATTTATCGTACGCATTGGTAAAAACAACGATAATGATGATATTGTTCATTATGATGATAATAATCATAATCAGGAGAAGAAGAATGGAACACTGTGTTATAAGCTATGTTGAAAATGTTGCCTATCAGCAACAATATATCGATAACATCTGCTTATGAAATCCCATTCACTTCCATTTGCTCCTGAGGTGTAATTGCAGAAATTTGTTGTGTGATATTTTCTTTTAGATCCTCAGCTCTATGGGGATTGATCTGATACACCTCGTTCTTTAAATTTCCCTATACAATTCTTTCCTAAAAAATCTCGGCATTTAAATCACATGTTTCGTAAGCGGTGCGTGAAGTAGCTGAGTCCTACAGAAAGAATGGATGCTGACATTCATTCTTTGAAGAAAAGACTCTGGTAAGTGACCAAACTTTAGAGCTTCACCCCTTAGTGTGTTATTTGGATTGGGTTGGACTCGGCGGGGCAGTGGTTCCCGATACACATGGGAGATTGGGTACGTCTGGGCGGTTTTCCGTCCAGGCGGTGTAAAGATGTATGAAGGACCTCAGGTATCGCTCTGGAGCGCCAGTAGGCAACCCGCTGGTGAACTGTCGGTCCCACCAAGGTTGTTCGATAGGGGTTGACGCGCATAAGTGACGTATCCCCTTCCAGCGTATAATAGGTGGGGCGGTTTAAATATTTCAGGTGCCGGCCTACTGGTAAAGCCTTTGGGGTTCGGAGAGCCACTCGGATGTTGACCTCCTCCCCAGGTTCAGCGAGGACTGTTGCCCCTGGGGCTCTACTTGTTCGAAGAAGGACTGTAAAATGTGTCTTCTATATCTTCACCATCAACAGAGATTTTAAAAACCTTCACACCCTGTAATTTTTATTTATGGGGAAACTTAAAGGACAAGGGGTATCAGAAACACCCTTATACAGCTGAGGGTCCAAAAGTAAATATCACCCAACAATTTGCATCTAAGGAGCAAATGGAAGTGAACGGGAATTTTATATGCAGATATTATCCATGTATTGCTGCTGAGAGACAATATTTCCAACACCCTTTACAACACAGATTAGTGTTCCATTATTATTATTATTATTATTATTATTATTTATATTATCAGTAATGTGTTCAATAAACATTTTATGCCCGACAGTTCGGAGTCTCTCGTGCAACCTAACGCGCTCTGCCGGCCATGCGGCCGGCCGCTTCCCCGCCCACTAGTTGTGTTAACAACCCTGTACAATTTTTGTGTAGAAAGATTTTGTTTATCTCTTACGATTTACCAATTATGCAAAAATCATTCAGAATGAAGAGGACTTCAGAGGTTACTCCTAGAAAATTTAAGACGCATCTGTAAGAATGGTTTGTAGAAGCGTGGTTAGAGAAAGTCATATGAATGTAACACATGTGAATGTAATCCCCTTTAATGTCTTATCAGGGGCTTTGACTTGAACAACTCATGCTGTTACTAACAGCTGGACTATATGTTTTACGTTAATTTTATTAATTACTTTCTCTACTACGTATAGTAAGTAGGGGAAGCATTGCATTCCACTCAAAAATTCGATACCGAGATTTCACCAGTAATACATGTTTAGAGGCCTCCTGAATCCAAAAAAGTGTTTTTCGAAACATGTCCGTGTGTGTCTCTGTGTGTCTGTCTGTGAACAGTATAACTCAGAAATGAAGTCGGATAAATACCAAACTTGGTATTTAGGTTCAGTATCTTCTAGATATGCGACACGAAGGTTTTCAAGAAAATCCCCGAACCCCAGATTACCCTATACATGGAACATTTTTCGAAAATTTTAATTTTCTAAAAACTGGCTCTAAGGATTTTGAATAAAATATCATAAGTGTAAGACATTTTTATGGCAAATGAATTGCATATCTGGAATTTTCTGGGAATGTCTACAAAAGTATACTTCATTGTGAACGACTTTTGCATAACTGGTAAACCATAAGAGACAGATAAACTTTTACTACACAAAAATGTAGATCGCGTTAAAATACACAATTTATGTCATATACATTTTTTTTTTTGCGGGTGAAACATTTTCTAGATATTGCTTGTTATTCCCTTAAATTTTCCAATACTTATACCTTTTCTCAAATGGGAATTCGTTATTCATTTTTTTGTCCTGGTAATGTAAAGAGAATGGAATACTACGCATAGCAACCAGCTATGAAAATATTTGACTATCGCTTAAAGGCTACCAATTCCCCTTGCATCTACAATAAAATTAGCAATAAGATTAACATCTCGATATCTCGATTAACATGAAGCATATGGAGAATAAGCGTTTGTAAAAATAGTTTGTACAAGAATAGAGAAAGTCATGTGAATTTAACACGTCAGATTTTTTTTATATAAAACGCAGACACTCTTAGTAATTGCATACTCTGTGGATGGTAGGAAATAATTAAATAAAAATTCCTTCACCCAAACCGAGAATCGAACCAAATCCCTGCGTTATGAGAAGGCAAGCATTACTACAGAGGCAGTCATTAGTCTCTGAAAATATTTCGTGACTGATTTATCCTGAATATAAATACTACACCTCTTTTACGGTCAAGATTGGCACGTGATAAGTTTGCCAGAACGATCTATAGAAATTACAACAGCTGAATTCATAATCAAACACTGAAAGTTATTGAAGACAAAAAGACAACAGATGGAAGGAGAGCATGTCGTGAAAATACAATATGTCTAGTTGCTCCTGTTACTACGGATAAGTAAGGTTCCTCGAATAAGGCGTACAGAAAAATTTACTGCTACTACAACTGTATTTCGTACTCATTGGATACCGGAGTCCAGGGTAAAGTCTAATAATGAAACGTCTGATGTGTTACACTCGCATGACTTTCTCTACTCTTGTACAAACTATTTTTACAAACGCTTCTTCTCCATCTACTTCATGTTAATCGAGATAAACATTTAGAGAAACTATCTTATTGCTGATTTTCCTGTAGGTGCAAGGGGAATATGGTAGGTTTTGAGCAATTGTGAAATATTTTAAGAGCTGGTTGCTATGTAGAGCATTCAATTTTCTTTGGATGTCTAGGACAAAAAAAAAATCTGATGTGTTACACTCACATAACTTTCTCTACTCTTGTACAACCTAATTTTACAAACGCCTATTCTCCATATGCTTCATGTTAATCGAGATATCGAGATGTCAATCTTATTGATAATTTTCTTGTAGATGCAAGGGGAATATGGTAGCTTTTAAGCGATAGTCAAATATTTTAACGCTGGTTGCTATGTGTGGCATTCCATTCTCTTTGCATGTCCAGAACATAAAAAAATGAATAACGAATTTGAGAAAAAGTATAAGTATTGGAAAATTTAAGGGAATAACAAGCAATATCTCGCAAACGGTTAACTCAACAAAAGAAATGTATATGACATAAATTGTGTATTTTAACGCGATCTACATTTTTCGTGTAGTAAAATTTTGTCTATCTCTTATGGTTTACCAGTTATGAAAAAGTCGTTCATAATGAAGAATACTTTTGGAGACATTCCCAGAAAATTCGAGATATACATTTTATTTGTCATGACAATATCTTAAACATATGATATTTTAATCAAAATCGTTAGAGCCGTTTTTGAGAAAATTAAAATTTTCGAAAAATGTTCCATGTAAAGGGTAGTCTGGGGTAGGGGGATTTTCTTGAAAACCTTCGTGTCGCATCTCTGGAAGATACTGAACCTAAATACCAAGTTTGGTGCTTATCCGATTGTTCGTTTTTGAGTTATGCTGTTCACAGACACACACACAGACACACACACAGACACACACACACAGACACACACACACACAGACACACACACGGACATGCTTCTAAAAATGCTTTTTTTGGATTCAGGAGGTCTCAAAACGTGTATTTCCGGTGAAATCTCGGTAGCGAATTTTTGGGTGGAATGCAATACTTCCCCTACTTACTATACGTAGTAGAGAAAGTAAAAAGAGTTACCGTTTGAGAAAAAGTATAAATATTGGAAAATTCAAACCATTACCAAGGAATCTCTCGAAAATGGTTCTCTCCACATACACACACACACACACACACACACACACACACACAAACTGTATATGCCACAAATTGTATGTCTTAACGAGAACTACATTTTTTGTGTAACATCTTTTGTTTATCTCTTACGGTTTATCAGTTATGCAAATGCCATTCAGAATGAAGAGGACTTTTGAGGACATTCCCAGAACATTCAAGATATGCATTCCTTTGTCACAATAGTATCAAAATATATGATATTTTAATCAAAATATTTTGAGAAAATCAACATTTTCAAAAAGTTTTGCATTAAAGAGTAGTATGGGTTAAAGAATCTTCCTGAAAATCTTTGTGTCACATCTTTGAAAGATGCTGAACCTAAATACAAAGTTTGGTAATTATCCGACTTTTCAATTCTTGTCACACAAGTAATGCGTAAACAGCATAACTTAAAAACGAAAAAACGGATAATTACTAAATTTCATATTTAGTATTTAAGTTCAGTATCTTCCAAAGATTCGTCGTGAAGATTTTCAAACATTTTGGTTTCTAAGAAATGGCTCAATTTTGATTAAAGTGCCATATATGAAAGATACAATAAAATGATATCTTGAATTTAATGGGAACCGTTTTCATTCGGAAGGAATTTTGTATAATTTTGTGTTACTGATAAACGTTAAGCAGTAGATGAAAACATACTACAAAATAAATGTAGATCTCCTTAAAACACAGAGTTTACCTCAAATAAGTTTTTTGTATCATAAGCCATTTCTGAGATATCCGTTATTAGTGGTTCGAATTCTTCATTACTTCTTTCTTTTAAAGTCTTGTCAACATTGAGTTGTTTCTTGGGATGTCATTGAAGGAGTATGAAATTTTAAGGCCAATGCATAGCGTGCAGTTTGACGCAGTAATTTGTATCACAAATTATGTAAATGTAAAGAGTGATTATAGTGTGAATATGCATTATTGTGTGACATTGATTTGAGATGTTTGTTGATTGTAAGCATTGTCGAGAACTGGGTTTATACGGCCTTACTGAAACTGACAATAATAGCGTGCAATAATGTAGCGAGGGGGTGAGCTGTTTATCATTATTAGAGACGAGCAAATGACGTAATATTGGCGCGTTTTTCTTAGAATTTGTGGGAACATTTTCCCTAGAGCATATGTTTTCGTAATTTTCATTGGATATAAAAATAGACGCTAATGTTGGCGCGTTTTATTAACCAATAGCAGCTCGGTTATAATCTTTAGGTATATCGGGGTGTGGGAGTATAAAAAGGGCTAAGTCAGAGGTAGAACCCTCCCAGTTCATCGGAAACATTTGTATTTTACACGTCGGCTCCAGTCCATCGGAAACATTTGTGCATTACACGTCGCCGAGTTCAACAGAAACAGTCGCATAGTTTATCGATTCGCAGGTTACGCGTAGCAAAGTTATAAAAAAATCTCAAGTGTCGTAAAGTTAATTACACAAAAAGTTGAAGTACGCGAATTAATAAGGGTCAGTAAAGAAGTTATTATAACAGTTTCAGTTTGGCGAGTGTCAAGATTAATATGTGAAAGTGCATAATGTATTACGACAATAAAAGTATAAAACAAATTCTTTTATCAGTGTTACCTTTGGATAAAAACTCCTTTCCGTTTACACACCTTGATTAAGAGATTTGCTTGACCGAGAGATCATAGCTAGCCGGAGGACAGTGAACCCAAAATTAAATACAATAATAGGCGCTCAGTAAAAGATAACACGAAGTGACCGCGACAAATTGTCTTTTATACGTGCGGCAAATAAACAGTAGCATTCTTTCAAACAAACACTAATACCATCGCAAATTTTGGCTACCACAACGTGGAACTTAACAAAGAATACCGTCACAAATTGGCTCCCAAACGTGGGGCTAATAAACAAAAAAATGTAACCGTCACAAGTTCTTAAACGTTTGATTAACGCTTTGTATATATAACGAAATGTGTAATATTCTGCAACGGTTTATTTGGATTAAAATGAAGTAAGTAGAAAAATAAGCTTATGTAAGAATAGTTTGTACACCCACTAATAAACTATTCATGTGAATGTACCACATCAGACACAACTGATCCATCGATTCCAACTAGCTGCTCAGTCACAGCACACAACTAAATTGCACTTGCCAATGTCCACTCTTTAACTTTCCAAATTCTTGGACTTCTTGACTGCACTTAATAACTTCTTCAGTAATTGAACTGAACTCTCCGGACAGAGCATTCTCTTATACATACCCGGTATACAAAGCGGAACCTTCTCGAAAGACAGGCTAATAGAACCGGCCGAAAGGAATCTTCTGGAGCAGTAAAATTGCGGGTAGGGGAACATAAGGAGTTCATAGCACGACTATTGTTCTGAAGCCCGTCGAGACCCAGGTGCCAGGCCTAGATGTGCTTTCTGGTGGGCCGCAGGTAGCTTCGCGCGCGCGGTTACCATATGATATGTATAGACATTGGAAAACCCCGCATATTCTTATGTGATTCGATCTTATTTTTTAGAAAGCAATTTAGAAACATAAGAGGATTACTTTACTCATACTAGTTCTTAAGCCTTGCTAGGAGTTTCATCTCGTATTTCGTTACACCCCCTTTAACTTTCATGTGTTAATCATCGAACTTTGCTACGCACATTGAGAGGTTTTGCACGTCAGCCGGTGAATGCTGTTGCGTCCGGTGAATAAGGTGGATGTTGTAATATCTCCTGCGGCTGACCCTACAGTTTTATTCAAACTTTAGTAATACTACCACATGACAACATTTGGTAGAGCCCTTAGAGAATACGATCGTTTATATCTAACAGCTGGACAGATGAAGTTTCGTATAATCAATGTATGTAGAGGGAATGAGCGGCGCCATTTGGAGTTGTCACCAAAACTTCATCAAGGATCAGAACATTGCTTACAGCAAACGTCTGATTCAATACAGCAAGAGCTAAGAACATGTCGAGTTTGCTATATTTAAGCTCTGCTCCTGACGTTTAATTAATTCACTGCTGGCCTTAACATTGTGTCTTAAATATTTCGGAAAGGGTGGTTGATGTTAGAATATTTTTAAGCTTCGATTTTTTTTAATTCAAACATTATTAATATAATTCTTGAATAAGTATGCGGATACTATTGATATTACAATTACAGTCTGTTCAGCGACGCTTTAGCCAGTGGGGTGGGATAGCTTATCTCTCAGGTAAATCTTTAGCTGCTGGGGGTACACAGTATGCTAAACGTGTGCCGCGCGTGGCTGGTATAGTGAAGAACAGCCAGCAGTCTTTCACTATCACGCGTATTTACCGCTTACTTGCTTCAGACCAAGTAAACATTACCACCTTGTTCCTTCTCTGTGATTTGGGGTAACGTGTCTACCTCACATTCAAGAGATACCGAGTTTGAATCTCGGTTAGGGTGAGTTATTTGGGTATACTTATTCCGAAGATTTCTCTTACCCTGAAGGATGAATGTCGGATAACTCTAAGCTCTATATACCCCGGGCTCATATAAGTATCATTTCACCTATTTCATTCATCGTCCGATATGACCTAACCTGTTAAAGTATGTTAAAAACCTCAAAAAACTGCCCCTTGCACTAGGTAAGCTCCTACTTGATTGGAAGGGGTTCCTCATTCACTAACTAAAATGTTGTTGAACAAACAGTAAGGTGTATTCGGTACGGAAACTGTCCTTTTTCTACTACTATTCATGGATTTAGGCCCTTGACCAGTTTCCACAACAAGAGATCGAGTCTTTCCATCTTCATAATGGTAGGCCAACTCTTTATCGTCCTTATTTTGAGCAGCGCTCGCAACGCGGCCAGGGGACATCTTATATTATTTATAATATGTTATATATAATTTTTTTATGGAATGCAATACATTTGTACCTACTAAGTATGTGGTAGAAAAAGTAATAAGTGTGTCTTGACAGACGGGCGGGATGTCTCAGGTGGTAGCGTCTGAGGCTCGCATTGGGAAGGTCCCGGGTCAATTCCTGTCTTGGCCTTGTGACTAGGAATTTTCCTTTCCCTCATTTCCTCTCATTTCATTTGCCACTTCATTTTCAGATTGCAGGATTAGGCGAGGTGGATGATGATGTGCGGCGCGTACGGTGGCTATGCGTTGAGAGAATTGTTTTTATCTGGCATGAGGCTTTCTGTTCGAACCTCTCTGTGAAGGTGGGGGAGTATATATAAGGGGCAGACAAGCATGTTCATTCTGGAAACGCTAGGAGCCCAATGTACTGGCCTAGCTTCGTTCGCCTCATACTCCAGGTGTTAAGTAGGCGCAATGGCACAATAGCACACCACAGGAGGGTACAGGTGCAGGCGGAGACGTGCGGAACTCCCTAACAATGCCAGGTTGGAAGATCCGACCCACTGCTGGAGCTGCCTAGAGAGGGGATGATTGACCCGTTGAACAAGCAGTCCTCTAGTGTCCACGGGGAGTACTCTTTCCTTTGAAAAAACATCCGCGCCATCTATCCGGGACCGCCATACGTCTCAAAAACTAAAAGCACACCTGAAAGATGTAAATACATCTGGGGTGCTGTGAATTTATTCAAAAGCGTGAGTTTGAAATCGGCTGATTTGCGCTGCCGTCTGCTACTTTTGATGCATTGTAAATTTTAATGTTGGTAATTCTTCTTCCTCGCATTTTCTCGCAGATGTCGGACTAGTTTCGTAAACAATTAAACGATCGGAGGATGAAAATCTTGAATTTCAGGCCGTTAAGGTTTTCAAGAGATAATTAATATATGATTAAATAATGAATTATGAATTAAATAATGAAGGGTATTAAAATTATTCTATTGTTATTCATTTACGATGCATTTTACAAGCAGTTTCACTTCTTTATTCTTTCTGTTTCCAACTTATATAGTTTGCATCTTCATATTTATTTCAACAAATAGTATTGTCTTTACAAAAAAATATAAAATTTCACTGATTTTCGACGAATAAAAATCAATAAGTTGTTAGAAACCGTTTCTCCTTTTACAGGCGTTTCTTTAGTGATTTAACGACGCGAAGTAAAATAAATAACTTGTTTATTCGCTTTTATTTAATTGTGTTATTGAAAAAGTGAGGCAGAAATTTTAATACTTATATAATCCAGTCCAATTATATAATATAGAATATAATAACAGCTCGCCTTAAAGCAATATGTGTATGTAATAATATATAAAATGTATGTAACAGTCATTGCATTATGTTTATATTATTATGTACATGTATAATAATGTTATGTGAATGTATTACGTAATTTAACAAAGTAGGAGCTGTGAGAATAGAAGCCGAAAGTTGCTAACAATGAGGTAACCTTGAGACAACAATAAATTAGAAACTCCAATAATGGTACTAATAATTCTTGGAACAATAACGTAATATATAAAACGTTTATAAATAGCCAATCAACAACTAGTAAACCTAAAAATTAAATAAAAGTATGCTATTGGAGTAGGATTAGCCAATCAGAAACTGAAATAGAGTAAATGTACAAATTCAGGCGGTAGACGCTAGAGGATAGCGTACCCGAGCAGTTCGTTCTCGGTACAGATTCAGTGTGAGACATAAAACTTCATTGCGGTGAGAATAATATAAAGTTTACGTGTTAAAAAGTAATTAACAATAATCACACAGCTCTACAGTAGTGTATATCAGTGAAGTGTTATTTAAATCGTGTGAAAGATTAATGAACATAGTACAATACAATTATAATTTGTGTAAGCCTTGATTCTTTAGCCGTACTACCCTTGCTAAGAGATGGGTATTTCTGGAAATTACTATTGACGCAGCCAAGGCGTCCATATATAATGTTTAAATAAACATTAAAATTACAAAGTTGATTGTTTTAAACGAGGGGCGAAGGCCACCGGAAAGTTTTTATCGTACATGGGGGCGAACACTCCAAGAAACATATCTCCCGCAATACGTGATGCAAACAGCAGTAATAAACAACTTCAAGTTTGGCGCCCAACAGCGGGGTTTAAACTATCTCAAAAGGTTGCTATATATCAAATTAGTGAACTCTAATAACGTTATTTACGTGAATAATTACAATTTTTAAACTATGATTGGCTTTATTTTATACGACGCAAATATAAATAAGTATTTCTGATAATTTTAAAGAGTTTCGGAGAGTTATCCTCGAATTTAACAATTAAAACAGAAATATTAAATATAAATGAGATTACAACACATGTAATACGTATTAAAGAAATAATAACACATATTTGGTGAACATTAATTAGGATTAGTGGAAGCCGGAGAGACCTAGCATCTCTACCGGCAAGGGATGTATTGTACATACACCCCCGGAATTAAGGAACCGCAGGAGACGTATGGACTGCAGGACTAGCCAACGCAGGCGGCAGGCTTGTCACCCGGCCGGAGAGCACTCAGCGGTGACCGTCTCAAACCACCGGGGGGAGGCTCATAGGCTCCCCTCCAGGGAAGATCTGGGAAAGCTCGAACCAGCAGTAGAATGCTCGAACGGTTGCCATGTGACGGGACTGAGAAAGATTTCCAAAGCGCAACTCCCTGCACCATCTGTCCGCAGCCGACCGATGTACAGCCGGTATTATTATTATTATTATTATTATTATTATTATTATTATTATTATTATTATTATATTAAATAGTATTTAGTATAATATATTATTTATAGTAAATTAATATAAAAATTATAAATAATAGTGACATTCAATCTAATAATGGTAGTAGGTAAATATAGAGAGAGCTGGCGCAGTTTTTTGCGTTTATATGGGTAAGGATAGGGAAAACGAGGGTAGATGCGACGGTTCAAGGAGGAAAATGCGTTTATTTGGGCGAAATAGGGAATACGAGGGTTGATGCTAGGCTAGACAGTGGTAGAAGGAGGGGGAATGCGGTTTATATGAGACAGATAGGGAATACGTGGAGAGGTGCTAGGCTAGACGGAGGCTGAGGAGTAGAGTATGGTTTATATGAAAGGTATAGGAAAACGAGGAGGGGTGTTAGGCTAGACAGAGTTGAAGGGTAGAGCATGTCTTGTATATGAGAGGGGTAGGGAACAGGAGCAGGGGTGTTAGGCTAGACAGAGGTCAAGAAGTAGAGTAGGGTTTATATGAAAGGTATAGGAAAACGAGGAGGGGTGTTAGGCTAGACAGAGTTGAAGGGCAGAGCATGTCTTGTATATGAGAGAGGTAGGGAACAGGAGCAGGGGTGTTAGGCTAGGCAGAGGTCAAGAAGTAGAGTATGGTTTATATGAAAGGTATAGGAAAACGAGGAGGGGTGTTAGGCTAGACAGAGTTGAAGGGCAGAGCATGTCTTGTATATGAGAGTGGTAGGGAACAGGAGCAGGGGTGTTAGGCTAGGCAGAGGTCAAGAAGTAGAGTATGGTTTATATGAAAGGTATAGGAAAACGAGGAGGGGTGTTAGGCTAGACAGAGTTGAAGGGTAGAGCATGTCTTGTATATGAGAGAGGTAGGGAACAGGAGCAGGGGTGTTAGGCTAGATAGAGGTCAAGAAGTAGAGTATGGTTTATATGAATGGTATAGGAAAACGAGGTGGACTGTTAGGCTAGACAGAGTTGAAGGGTAGAGTATGTCCTTTATATGAGAGAGGTTGGGAACAGGAGGAGGGGTGTTAGGTTAGGAGAATTGAATATGTGCTTATAAGGAGAG
Source organism: Deroplatys truncata (assembly GCA_030765065.1). Taxonomy (NCBI): domain Eukaryota; kingdom Metazoa; phylum Arthropoda; class Insecta; order Mantodea; family Mantidae; genus Deroplatys; species Deroplatys truncata. The sequence goes on from CM060980.1 coordinate 168,021,089, forward strand.
ACGAAAAAACGGAGAGAGATCCTATGCTAGGATAGACAGGTGTTAAAGTTAAGTTAGATAGGAAACCAAGGAGTGATACTCAGCTAGAGGGGCGGCAGGAGGAATGCGCTTTAAGAGAGGTAGGGGATACGGGGAGTGGTGTTAGGCTAGACAGAGGTTGAGAGTAGAGTAGGCGTTTATATGTATGAGAAGTATAGAACAGGAGGAGGGGTGTTAGGCTAGACACAGGCTGAGAGTAGAGTATGCGTTTATATGTATGAGAGGTATAGGAGCAGGAGGAGAGGTGCTAGGCTAGACAGAGGTTGAGTAGAGTATGGGTTATATGAGAGAGGTAGGGAACAGGAGGAGAGGTGTTAGGCTAGACAGAGGGTTAGGAGTAGAGCATGGTTTATATGAGAAATATAGGAAAAACGAAGCGAAGTTTTAGGCTAGACAGAGGTCGAGGAGTAGAGTATGGCTTATATGAGAGGTATAGGAAAACGCGGAAAGCTATTAACTTAGGAGAATTGAGTATGTGTTTATAAGGAGAGATGAGAAAACGGAAAGAGATCCTATGCTAGGATAGACAGGTGTTAATGTTAGGTTAGATAGCAAACCAAGGAGTGATACTCAGCAAGAGAAGGGCAGGAGGGAATGCGCTTTATGAGAGGTAGAGGATACGGGGAGCGGTGTTAGGCTAGACAGAGGTAGAGGAGTAGAGTATGGTTTATATGAGAGGTATAGGGAAACGAGGAGAGTCGGTAGGCTAGACAGATAGTGAAGCAGTAGGAATATGGACTTATATACAGGAGAGATAGGGAATAGGAGGGGAGGGCCTAGACTTTGAAAGCGACTTTAGACGTGAACTTAGTGGCAAACTGTTTCATGTCAATGTTCTAGACATGCCCATCACGTAACCCATTCAGGGAATAGGTGGCTGCTCAGGGAAAAATGTGACCAGCAAAGGGAAAAAGGTGACCAGCAAAGGGAAAAATGTGACCATCAAAGGGAAAAAGGTGACCAGTAAAGGGAAAAATGTGACCAGCAAAGGGAAAAAGGTGACCAGCAAAGGGAAAAACGTGATCAGCAAAGGGAAAAAGGTGACCAGCAAAGGAAAAAAGGTGACCAGCAAAGAAAAAAAGGTGACCAGCAAAGGGAAAAGGGTGACCAGCAAAGGGAGAAACGTGACCAGCAAAGGGAAAAAGGTGACCAGCAAAGGGAAAAATGTGACCAGCAAAGGGAAAAACGTGACCAGCAAAGGGAAAAAGGTGACCAGCAAAGGGAAAAAAGGTGACCAGTAAAGGGAAAAAGGTGACCAGCAAAGGGAAAAAGGTGACCAGCAAAGGGAAAAAGGTGACCAGCAAAGGGAAAAATGTGACCAGCAAAGGGAAAGAGGTGATCAGCAAAGGGAAAAACGTGACCAGTAAAGGGAAAAAAGGTGACCAGCAACTGGAAAAAGGTGACCAGCAAAGGGAAAAAGGCGAGCAGCAAAGGGAAAAAGGTGACCAGCAAAGGGAAAAAGGTGTCCAGTAAAGGGAAAAATGTGATCAGCAACGGGAAAAAAGGTGACCAGCAAAGGGAAAATGGTGACCAGCAAAGGGAAAACGGTGAGCAGCAAAGGGAAAAAAGGTGATCAGCAAAGGGAAAAATGTGAACAGCAACGGGAAAAAGGTGATCAGCAAAGGGAAGAGCTAACCCACTCACACTAGCAGGTAAGTAATTCAGTTAGTATCACAGGGTAGGACAGATCCTGGGAAGCGGATATAGCATAGTTCCGTATGATGTTACAGGTAATTCAGAGAGTATCGTAGGTATTTAGGATAATTCAAGTAACATAGGTGTTTAGAGTCACTCAGCTAGTATCACAACAGGCTAGTTTCCAGGGGCAGGACGTATCATAGATGCTTATTTTTCACAGGCAATTCAGCTGTATCGGAGGGTATTTAAGCAAATTCAGCTGGTATTACAAGAGGCGGACTGCATCATAGCAGTGTATGATTTCACAGGTAATTCAGTTAGTATCGTAGGTATTTAGGCTAATTCATCTATTATCACAGGATAGATTCCAGGGGTTGGGTATAGCATAGTTTCGTATTTCACAGGTAACTCAGCTAGTATCGTAGGTATTTAGCATAATTCAAGTGTCATAGGTGTTAAGAGTAATTAAGCTAGTATCACAGGAGGATAGATTCCAGGGGTTGGGTATAGCATAGTTTCGTATTTCACAGGTAACTCAGCTAGTATCGTAGGTATTTAGCATAATTCAAGTGTCATAGGTGTTTAGAGTAGTTAAGCTAGCATTACAGGAGGGTGGGTTCCAGGGTCGGTTATAACGTAGTTTCGTATTTTACAGATAGTTCAGGTAATATCGTAAGTATTAGGGTAATCAGCATAGTTTCACAGATACTCGTGATAATTTCGATCAGAGATTTGTATCACAGCTATTTAAGGGAAATGCAGGTGATTCAGGCTGTATCAATGGTATTTGAGTCATTTTAACAGGTAATTCATCTAGTATCATTGATATTTGGGGCAAACCACATAGTATGACAGGTAATCGTGCTAATTTAGAACAGGAATTCGTATCAGAGCTAGTTAAGGTTATTTCACATGAATCGGCTAGTATCACAGGTATTTAAGTCATATTAACAGGTAATTCAACTAGTATCACAGGTACTCATGGTAATATAGAGAGTAATTAGATCATAAATATTTCTCATCCAACGTTACAACAATTTATATACTTTTTCTAGATCTTACAAACTTATTATATGTTAAACAGTTATAAACTGCAGGAATAAACTGCATATGGTTCACAAATTAAAAAGCTTTGCGTCAACATACCTTTATTTAAGTTCGTTCTAGGTGACTCTCCCCTTTTATTTAGGCTTGAGACTAGCACTAGGATTGCTCCTAATGGCAGGGTTACCACCTTCCCTTCCATCTTCTTCTTTCTTCATCAGACGTCTGCTAGTTGCATACACAGCACACGGATAAACTTCATTTTTAAGATTGTAGACTCACGAGAAAATCTTCATCTTCGACTTACATTCTCTTAAGCACTGCTTGTAATACTGTAATGTCCATACGCATAGGTAGTTATTCCATCCTCAGCAATAATTCTTTTATCATCAAAGGGATTCAGTGTAATTTTATTCACTTGCACTGTGGTAACAGCATGCTTTCGTGATAGGATTAGATTCATGGGCGTTCTGATGATTTCACAGGTTTTAAGACAGTCTGTATAGCTCTCAAACGAAATGTACTGCTTAATAGCGCTACATTTTATACCTTTAATCTTTTTTATCATTGATCCTTGAATATCTAAGGCATACATCTTAGAACGTAGTCCAACAAAGCGCAGGATGATTTTGCTATTAGCCTCATCTTTAAATTTTCCCAATACCTTCTTGTTCTGAGTAGAGTAACATATATGGTTGGCAGGGTAATCAGCTGTATCGAGATGCTCAAGAAAACGTAGGTTGTCCTGGTACACATCTTCAGTTGTAACACGATGAATGAACGAATCAGTGTCCATATACATAAGCTTCAGGTTTTCAGCTCCATAATAAGGCAACCACACGTCGTAATGATAGTGATACATTAATGTCTTGGAGATGTCCAACACACTCATACCAATGTATATAGGCTTGTTGAATACAATCTGACGAGAGACCATATGTACAGCAGCTACAATGATAGCAGCAATAGATCCTGCAGCTACAGAAACATCACCCGCAGCCTGGACAATAGCTGTAACAGAAGCAAATACAATAGCTACCGTAGCAGAAACAGCAGCTGTACGACAATAGATGTAACAGATCTTACAGCTGTAGCAACATCTGCTACAATAACAGCAACGACAAACACCAGTTACATAACAGCTGTAGGAGCAGCAGCTAATCCAGCAGCTATAGATTTAGCACTCTTAGCAATAGCAAGCATCACAGCAAAGATATTCCAGCTGTAGCTTCACCCGCCACAGCAACAGCAGTCATCACTCCAGCTGTAACATCAAATACGAGAGCTGAATTAGTAGATACAACACTGTAACATCAGCTACAGCAATAACAGTATCAGATCAGGTAGCTGTAACAGCATTAGACATAGTCAGCACAATACCTATAGCAGAAGCAAATACAGCAGCTATCGTAGCAGATACAGAGACTGTACAACAATAGCTGTAACAGACCCCACAGCTGTAGCAGCATCTGCTATAACAATAGCAGTAGCCGTCGCATTACATAACTGCAGCAGCAGCTAGAGATTTATCAGTGTTAGCAATAGCAAGCATCACAGCAATGATATTCCAGCTGTAGATTCCCCTACCACAGCAACAGCAGTCATCACAACATCAACAGTAAATACGACAGATGTAGTAGCAGATACAGCATCTATAGCAACAGCAGCTACAACGATAGCAGCAATAGATCCTGCAGCTGTAGCAGCATTAAACACAATCAGCACAATAGCTATAGCAAAAGCAAATACAATTACTATCGTAGCAGATACAGCAGCTGTACAACAATAGATGTAACAGATCTTACAGCTGTAGCAACATCTGATACAATAATAGCAGCGAACACAACCGGTTACATTACAGCTGTAGCAGCAGCAGCTAATCCATTTTTGTTCAAATGTAGCAGCTTTATCAGTTAAATCATTGCTTCATTAAACAAGGATTGTAAGGGTAGACGTCTCTTCCCTTTATATAGGCCTGAGACTAACACTAGTATTTGCTCCTAATGACAATGGTTACCGCCTTCCTTCCATCTTCTCCTTTCTTCACCATTTGTCTGCTATGTGAATACACAGCACATGAGTAAACTTTAATTTTTTAACATTGTAGACTCGCGGAGATCATCAAAGGGATTCAATGTAATTTTATTCACTTGCACAGTAGTAGCAGCGTGCTTTCATGATAAGATTAGATTCATAGGCGTTCTGATGATTTCACAGGTTTTAAGACAATCAGTATAACTCTCAAACGTAAAGTACTGCTTAATAGCACTACGTTTATACCCTTAATCTTTTTTATCATTGAGCCGTGGATATCTAAGGCATACATCTTAGCTCGTAGTCCGACAAAGCGCTGGATGATTTTACCATTAGCCTTATCTTTAGATTTCCCAAGCACTTTGTTTAGAGCTGAATAGCATATATAGTTGACAGGGTAATCAGCTGTATCCAGATGCTCAAGTAAACGTAACTTGTCCTGGTACACATCTTCAGTCATCACACGATGAATGAACGAATCAGTGTCCATATACATGAGCTTCAGGTTTTCAGATCCATAATATGGCAGCAACACATCATAATGATAGTGGTACATTAATGTCTTGGAGATATCCAACACACTCATACCGATGTATATAGGCTTGTTGAACACGATCTGACGAGAGGCCATATGCACAGCAGCTAGATTGACGGCATATATTGTTCGATTGATAAACGTAGGCTTGACGATCAGCTTCTCTAGAGTCTTCTAATTTATCACCAGTCGTATATCCATACGATCAGGCAGATTCTCCATAGTTTTTCCAAACATGACGTTGTTAAAGAGCAGTAGACGTCCTTCTCGAAATCATTTGCAGCTTATTGTAGTAGCCTGTTGTTAACTTCCACATAAGGTTTTAACCACTGTGACTGTTGGAATTGCAGCGCACGTTGAATTTTTTTAGTCGTAACCCATGATTAAGAGCTTGCTTCAAAGCCATGTAATGTACTACATACTTCTTTCGAGGTCCAAGACGAGGTATCAGTTTCTTTGTATATGATTTCAATGGTTTCGTACACTCAGGCAGGAAAGGTAGATCGTTAAGTTCTGTAGGATGCTCGATGTCTATGACGTCACACCCAGAGACAGGATGTCTGGCAGTATCAAACACGTTTAAACTCGTCTCGTAACTACCTGTATATGCTGTCACACCAACAACAGAACTATTCCCACACGCTCATTCAGTCAGATGTTCCATTCAAAGCCTACCAGCACCCATTACACCAAAGCTAGCACAATCTCAAAGGCTTAAAAGGTAGCGTAGAAGATTTTCCCCCTTATTTACTTAAATGTATGTATATACTACATTATTTCATGTTTTCATTCCCTTTTCAATTCTTCCTTTCCATCTTCTTTCAGAAAGACCATTACATTTCACTACAATCACGAGAAAAGCAATTTTTCCAGAGTTACAGAGATTCTAAGCTTCTAGAATCGAACTCGCTAATACTTTTAATAAAGGTATTTTAGTAATTTAGCTCCCCCGCATCAGCATCAAGCATTTAATCTTTACTCGAACCTGATAGGATTCATAGGCGTGAAGATACATGAAATCACCCCTTCGGGATTCGATCCGAGTACTTTAAAGTAGGTATTGTCATGAAAACGATATTTAGGGACTAGGTACTCTATTTACGGTTTACCTGACGTGTCTATTTAAGTTATATTACGAGTTATTAAATTTATAAGTAAATTTCATTAAATCGGTATTCGAACCCAGAACACCAGGAACAAAATAATTTATAATATTAGCTTGACATGTTAAACAAAGCTGCATGCAGTTACATCATCGATCTAAGTGATATATTCTAGTGTACAGAGGAAAATTAAGGAACTCATTAAAAGATGGGGAATCGAACCAAGCACAACTGATTGACAATTATATACAGCATTAATTATCTATTATAAGACCTATCAATCATCCTTTGGTCCACTCCTCTACCTCTCTTAGTTTCCGAGATAATGAAGATTTAAAATTAAGGATCCAACCTAGGACATCAGGTATCTAGTTACACATCCACAAGATACTACCTAACAACATAAACGTAACAAAGTTTATTTGGTGTCTTTATCTTAATTGGTTTAGGAGTTATTAAATTTATAATTAAATTACATTTTATCGGTATTCGAACCCAGAGCACCAGAAACAAAATTATTTACAACATTAGTTTGATATGTTAAAAGAGCTGTATGCAGTTACAGCATCAATCTAAGTGTGATATTCTAGAGTATAGAGAAAAATTAAGGAAGTCACTGAAAGATCGGGATTCGAACTAGGGACAACTGATTGAAAATTATATACAGGATTAATTACGCATTATAACAGCTATCAAACATGCTTTGGTCCATCCCTCTATCTTTCTTAGTTTCCGAGATAATGGCGATTTAAAAATAAAGATCGAACCCAGGATACCACGTACCCATATATACATTTAGAAGAAACTACCTAAAGATCTATATGTAATAAAGTTTATTTGACGTCTTTATCTTAATTAGTCTCTGAGTTATTAGAAGATGAATTTGTAATCCCTCCTAGGATTCGAACCCAGGCATCCCGGCCAACTCGGATTAATATCTCAAGGACGCGGCGCATTCCAAAGAATTGGGTACTTTTTATCCCATTGTCTTATCTCTTTTCATTCAGGAGATATAAGCGATTAATCAGTAGGTTATAAATGATGGTTCTGGCGCACTTAATATGCATGGGATTCAATAAATATGCTAATTAGCCCACACCCCCACTAACTAGCTTCATCCCCATCATTTTAAGTATATAAATTGTTGTAACGTTGGATGAGAAATGTTTATGATCTAATTACTCTCTATATTACCATGAGTACCTGTGATACTAGTTCAATTACCTGTTAGAATGACTTAAATACCTGTGATACTAGCCGATTCATGTGAAATTACCTTAACTAGCTCTGATACGAATTCCTGTTCTAAATTAGCACGATTACCTGTCATACTATCTGGTTTGCCCCAAATATCAATGATACTAGATGAATTACCTGTTAAAATGACTCAAATACCATTGATACAGCCTGAATCACCTGCATTTACCTTAAATAGCTGTGATACAAATCTCTGATCGAAATATCACGAGTATCTGTGAAACTATGCTGATTACCCTAATACTTACGATATTACCTGAACTATCTGTAAAATACGAAACTACGTTATAACCGACCCTGGAACCCACCCTCCTGTAATGCTAGCTTAACTACTCTAAACACCTATGACACTTGAATTATGCTAAATTCCTACGATACTAGCTGAGTTACCTGTGAAATACGAAACTATGCTATACTCAACCCCTGGAATCTATCCTCCTGTGATACTAGCTTAATTACTCTTAACACCTATGACACTTGAATTATGCTAAATACCTACGGTACTAGCTGAGTTACCTTGAAATACGAAACTATGCTATACCCAACCCCTGGAATCCATCCTCCTGTGATACTAGATGAATTAGCCTAAATACCTACGATACTAACTGAATTACCTGTGAAATCATACACTGCTATGATGCAGTCCGCCTCTTGTAATACCAGCTGAATTAGCTTAAATACCCTCCGATAATAGCTGAATTGCCTGTGAAAAAAAAGCATCTATGATACGTCCTGCCCCTGGAAACTAGCCTGTTGTGATACTAGCTGAGTGACTCTAAACACCTATGTTACTTGAATTATCCTAAATACCTACGATACTCTCTGAATTACCTGTAACATCATACGGAACTATGCTATATCCGCTTCCCAGGATCTGTCCTACCCTGTGATACTAACTGAATTACTTACCTGCTAGTGTGAGTGGGTTAGCTTTTCCCTTTGCTGATCACCTTTTTCCCGTTGCTGGTCACATTTATCCCTTTGCTGATCACCTTTTTTCCCTTTGCTGCTCACCGTTTTCCCTTTGCTGGTCACCTTTTTCCCTTTGCTGGTCACCTTCTTTCCCGTTGCTGATCACATTTTTCCCTTTACTGGACACCTTTTTCCCTTTGCTGGTCACCTTTTTCCCTTTGCTGCTCGCCTTTTTCCCTTTGCTGGTCACCTTTTTCCCGTTGCTGATCACATTTTTTCCCTTTACTGGTCACGTTTTTCCCTTTGCTGATCACCTTTTTCCCTTTGCTGGTCACATTTTTCCCTTTGCTGGTCACCTTTTTCCCTTTGCTGCTCACATTTTTCCCTTTGCTGGTCACCTTTTTCCCTTTGCTGGTCACCTTTCTCCCTTTACTGGTCACCTTTTTTCCCTTTGCTGGTCACTATTTTTCCCTTTGCTGGTCACGTTTTTTCCTTTGCTGGTCACCTTTTTCCCTTTGCTGGTCACGTTTTTCCCTTTGCTGGTCACCTTTTTCCCTTTGCTGGTCACCTTTTTTCCTTTGCTGGTCACCTTTTTCCCTTTGCTGGTCACGTTTTTCCCTTTGCTGGTCACCTTTTTCCCTTTGCTGTCACATTTTTCCCTTTACTGGTCACCTTTTTCCCTTTGCTGGTCACATTTTTCCCTTTGCTGGTTACCTTTTTCCCTTTGGCTGGTCACATTTTTCCCTGAGCAGCCACCTTTTCCCTGAATGGGTTACGTGATGGGCATGTCTAGAACATTGACATGAAACAGTTTGCCACTAAGTTCACGTCTAAAGTCGCTTTCAAAGTCTAGCCCCTCCCCTCCTATTCCCTATCTCTCCTGTATATAAGTCCATATTCCTACTGCTTCACTATCTGTCTAGCCTACCGACTCTCCTCGTTTCCCTATACCTCTCATATAAACCATACTCTACTCCTCTACCTCTGTCTAGCCTAACACAGCTCCCCGTATCCCCTACCTCTCATAAAGCGCATTCCCTCCTGCCCTTCTCTTGCTGAGTATCACTCCTTGGTTTGCTATCTAACCTAACTTTAACACCTGTCTATCCTAGCATAGGATCTCTTTCCGTTTTCTCATCTCTCCTTATAAACACATACTCAATTCTCCTAAGCTAATAGCTTTCCGCGTTTTCCTATACCTCTCATATAAGCCATACTCTACTCCTCGACCTCTGTCTAGCCTAAAACTTCGCCTCGTTTTCCTTATATTTCTCATATAAACCATACTCTACTCCTAACCCTCTGTCTAGCCTAACACCTCTCCTCCTGTTCCCTACCTCTCTCATATAACCCATACTCTACTCAACCTCTGTCTAGCCTAGCACCTCTCCTCCTGCTCCTATACCTCTCATACATATAAACGCATACTCTACTCTCAGCCTGTGTCTAGCCTAACACCCCTCCTCCTGTTCTATACTTCTCATACATATAAACGCCTACTCTACTCTCAACCTCTGTCTAGCCTAACACCACTCCCCGTATCCCCTACCTCTCTTAAAGCGCATTCCTCCTGCCGCCCCTCTAGCTGAGTATCACTCCTTGGTTTCCTAGCTAACCTAACTTTAACACCTGTCTATCCTAGCATAGGATCTCTCTCCGTTTTCTCGTCTCTCCTTATAAGCACATACTCAATTCTCCTAACCTAACACCCCTGCTCCTGTTCCCTACCTCTCTCATATACAAGACATGCTCTGCCCTTCAACTCTGTCTAGCCTAACACCCCTCCTCGTTTTCCTATACCTTTCATATAAACCATACTCTACTTCTTGACCTCTGCCTAGCCTAACACCCCTGCTCCTGTTCCCTACCTCTCTCATATACAAGACATGCTCTGCCCTTCAACTCTGTCTAGCCTAACACCCCTCCTCGTTTTCCTATACCTTTCATATAAACCATACTCTACTTCTTGACCTCTGTCTAGCCTAACACCCCTGCTCCTGTTCCCTACCCCTCTCATATACAAGACATGCTCTACCCTTCAACTCTGTCTAGCCTAACACCCCTCCTCGTTTTCCTATACCTTTCATATAAACCATACTCTACTCCTCAGCCTCCGTCTAGCCTAGCACCTCTCCACGTATTCCCTATCTGTCTCATATAAACCGCATTCCCCCTCCTTCTACCACTGTCTAGCCTAGCATCAACCCTCGTATTCCCTATTTCGCCCATATAAACGCATTTTCCTCCTTGAACCGTCGCATCTACCCTCGTTTTCCCTATCCTTTCACATATAAACGCAAAAAACTGCGCCAGCTCTCTCTATATTTACCTACTAATGGTGTTATTAAGGTTGAAGAAGAATTTAATCTAATAAATACAAGGAGGAAGGAATCAAAATCTTATATTATTTGTTTCGCGGACAGTTATATCTGATGCTGAGTAAACCTGTAATATGAAAGAGGGGAATGAAATGAGAGGAAATGAGGGAGAAAAGAGATCCGTCGTAGACAAAACCACTCCAGCATTCAGACAGGGCCTCACTAGGAAACGAATCTGTGAACTCCCGAAATGAACATTAATAAATGTTAATGCTAAATTAACACATTTGACCTAATTAAAATATAATTAGGGCTTTACAATATTAAAATCCGTTACATAGATGAGAAGGAAGAGAATTCGCGGTAGATGAAACTACTCCAGTATTAGCCTATCAAATATGAAAAACAACAAATTGATGGGAATCGAGTTCTCTCGCACAGTGCGCAATAGAATTTAAAGCTAAAGGGAAGTCTTCTTTAGATGTATTATATGTAGTTGTATGATGAATATTTAATGATTGAAAGATTAAATTAACCTGAAAATAACAGTATAATTCTTTGGTCAGAGCCGCAGTGCTGACATTTCCTCTGCTTAAAATTCTGTGGTCTATAGTATTATACTATGCGTAGTTTCCAAGGTCGCGGGTTCAAACCCGGCGAAGGGCGATGAATTTTTTCGGGCGTAAAAATCTTTATCATGGCTACCTTCGGAAGGGAAGTAAAGCCGGTGCTCCCGTGTCGTAGATTTACGTACGTAAAAGAACCTCAAACCTGATAAAGAGACCTCTGAGTAAAATTTCCAGTCCTTCATGCCGAATATAAAATGGGACGCTAAGGACCATAGCAGTTAAACAGTGTCCATAAATAAAAAAAATGAATTAAAATTCTAATTTCTCCTTTAACCTATGTCGATTTTTAAGGTAGGAGGAATTACAAAAGCAGTGAAATTTTCAAAGAATTATAAAAATAAAGTAAAAAATCTTAATCTTTCTGGAGTGACCGTATTATCAGAATGGCTAAAATGTTCCTTCTTTTATGATTGTTGGTTGGATACTTTTGAAGTAACTATTTAATATTGTTTTAGGTATTGTTGCCGACATACCGCATTTGTGTAATCCGATGAATAATAAATCATTTTAAGCATTTTTTTGGAAAGTTATTAATTCTAGACATTGGTTTATAATGGAAAATAAGTGACACATTGAACCAGTTTCCATTTAATTTTATTCGTTTGCTGCCACGTCACAATGTTTGTACTCCTCCAGGGCTTGGTTTCCGAAAATGTTTATTTTTCCGGGACCGAGAATTTTGATTAGGTGTGTTTATGTACGCGCTATCTTTGTTTTGTCAGTGCAGCTGCCAATCTCCATTATTCTACCATCGCAACACAGCACACGCGTGATGTAAAGTATTCCCCTCCAGGCCTGGAAACCGAATTGGAGAATCTTCTGTATCGTGGCAACCAGTTCGCTATAAATAATACGAATTCCTGAAGCATTCCTCACCCCTCCATCAACACCCACATAATTCTCTCTCTTTCTCGCGTTTAAAGATACCCCAGCAATGTTTCACGTTGAGAAGCGAATGGTATGTCGGATGTTTTCCGAGAATTTATTGAAGCGTGGAACATTTATGAAGGAATCTTTTAAATGTAGTCTTGTAGCATTCCGTTATACAGCTATGTTCAGAAGAGGACTGAGAAGAGAACAGTCAACTCTTAAAGCAGGGAATGACATTCCTAACCCATGGTTTTTTCGGGCTTTTCCCGGGTCGCCAGCCGAACGCTGGAAAGGACTCTCACATCCCCCGATGTCCTGTCCCTGCATTTCATCTCCATTCGAATTTCTCTTGGTCATTCATCCGTTGGTCTATTTCATGATTGCAGTGTTGATGGTGTTGATGGTGTTTCGGTGCAGTGTGGCGAGGAAAAGGATGCTTGAATTTCCTCTCTGTCCCTCGGCTTTCGACTGGCTGCCGGAGGTATCCGAACCACCTTGAGGGGCGTTGGATCCCCTCTATGCGCGATGGGGTCCCCGGTCTGCCTGTCCGTCTGCCGGGAAGTCTATATGAAAACATATGCCGTCACTCCTGGTTCCGGCCCCCCGGTGTCTGCTCTGGCCTAATCCTTCCTCCCGGAGCTTAGGTGTGGCTTGTGGGGCTTAGGAACAATATCCCCTATGCGGATCAGTGCCGAGTCCCCTTCGTAGCCAATCTAATCTAATACAATGTGAACGTTCACAATATTAAAGGAAAGTTTACGAGAGTGTGGAACCGATTTCAACCAGGGTTGTCAAGTCGTACCGTAATTATGGAAGCATAGACTAATTTGAACGTTTGAAAGTACAATAATTACCCTGTCGTGTTTGCAGTAACGGCTGGTGAGTATATATTTTGGGTGTTCAAATTGCCCTGAAAATGTAAAATATGATCTGCTGTATAATAGTTATCTTTATGAATAAATTTACATAACTACAGCCGCTCCCAACAACAATAATGATAACAAAATCAATCATAATTATGCATAAGTTGTCTGCCAAAAGAAAGAGTGGTTTTTGAGGATGTTTGTTTCTATGTATAATGGCGTGCATAAAATGTGGCCCATAATGGAATAGAGCTGTTTATATTGGTACTGAAAAAATGTAGCCACACCCCTTATCAGCATGACCACCTCTGTTTTTTGAAGAAGTTATGTTCTTCAACTTTTGTTACGTAATGAATTACGTAAACTTAAAGAAATGTTATATGTAGTTCAAATGTTTTATGTAGTTTGTAACACTCTTTAGGCGTCGGTTTGAATTTAATGCTTACGTAATATTACTGTTTAAATTTGCCTCGGCTGCGTCAGTCTTACTTTAGAGCCATGATTCTTGGGTAGGGCGCGGTGTGACAATAATTGTAGACATCACAGAATTAAACTTTTAAATTTCACTTCTTTTATTTAAATTCTTGCACATATTTACACAGCACTACACTATTTTATAGAACTGTGAGAAACTTTTATACATATACTTAACACGTATATCTGTTTTTACTCTTCACTCGTAGAGAACACATTTTTCCATCTACACTCTACCAAGTCTTGCCAGGAACTGAATAACCTCAACGGTCAAAACCCATAGCTTCGGTATTGCAAGTCTCTGATTGGCCAATTCTAGTTCAATAGAATATCTGCATTTAATTTAAAACTTTTCTTTGCTGTTGATTGGCTAAATTTAGAACTGTCACTGAAACTACGTCATCGTCGCTCTAATCATGATCAGTACATATTAAAACTCTAAACACATTATTGCTACAATTAACTCATTATTACTCATTGTTAGCAACCTAGAACTTATTATTCTCACAGTTCTTGCATTTATTAGAGTATGTAGTGTATTCACATAACATTAATAAAATATGTTTACAATAAAAATAAGTATTTGGAATGACTGTTACATACAATTTAAATAGTTCTTACATATATTGTTTTCCAGGTGAGCTGTTATTGAATTTACCTTTACGTAAAATACAATTGAAATTATTCAGGTATTAAAATACTGCTTCATTTTCGAGCATGATTCTAGCCACTTGATTGGCAGGGTTATACAACATTATTTGTGAGGTGCGTTTTTGTCTATCGCTTAACGTATACCAGTTATACAAGATTATAGAAAAATTCCTTTCCAATGAAGGCTTAATACGCTACTACCAGAAAATTTAGGATATACATTTTATTTGTCGTGTAAATATGTTTAATGTATGGCATTTTTATCAAAATCGTTAGTTATTTTTTAGAAAATTGCAAATTTCAAAATATGTTTCATTTAAAGGATGGTTTGGCGTGAGGGATTTTGTTGAAAACCTTTGTGTTGTATCTTTAAGAGTTACTAAACATAAATACCAAGTTTGGTGTTTATCCGACTTTTTGTTTTTGAGTTATACTGTCCAAAGACACACAAACGGGCCTTCTTATAAAACTTCTCTCTGTATTCAGGAGGCCTCAAAACACGTATTTACGGTGAAATTTTAGTATACATTTTTAATTGGAATGCAATACCTTCTTTACTTATTATATGCGTGTTAGGTATAGTAAAAATAATTTCTTTTTATTCAGCGGACCTCAAAACATGTATTTGCCGTGAAATATCGATATTGTACTTTAAAGTGGAATTCAATACCCTCTCTACCTACTATGCACGTGGTAGAGAAAGTAAAAAGCTATTGTAGTAAGGGTAATCTTTCTAAATAATGACTATAGGGATATGAAACGAATTAGGCTCCGTGAAGTAACATTAAAATATAATTCGATTTTCGTATGGTCCCTGCACCACTATTGTAGAGGATCGCTTGTTTTTGCACCTTCAACATAACTTCTATTTAACTGCCTCTGAGCCTTAAAACCTCACCCTCAGTGCCGAGTCAATATCCCTGATAGCACACAATGCTCATCGTCATCTTTTGCAGATTCTCATTAAAATGCCACTTCCACTTTCCTGTTAGTTAAATAGTGTTTCCTAACCCTTAGGTCTCTTGGTGTTTCCTCTTTAGTCTCAAACAAATTCAGAAGCCCATAATTTCTTCCTCTCTATTGTTTGCATTCATGATAATACAGGGATGGGCGAAAGTAGGTATACAATAATGAAATATGTAAAGAAACAATAACGTTATAATAAGATATACATTTAAGAAGTAAATTGTACCTTCTCTGGTTAGAGGGTTGATGCCCCACGTATGGTATAAACTTTCCGGTAGCCTTCGCCGCACGTTTAGAAATCAACTTTTTATTTTAATCTTTATTTAAATATTATATATGTATGCCTCGGCTGCGTCCGTAGTAATTTTCAGAACACGTATCTCTTAGCAGGGCTGGTGTGGCTAAAGAACAAGGCTTACATAAATTATAATTGTATTGTGCGTTGTTTATTAATCCTTCACACGATTAAATAACACTTCACTGGTGTATCCTACTATAGAGCTGTGAGATTATTGTTAATTCTACTTTTTACGACGTAAACTTTGTATTATTCTTACCGCAATGAATTTTAATGTCTCACATTGAATCTGTATCGTACCGATCGGGTACGCAATCTTGTAGCGTCTGCCGCATGAATTTGTACAATTCCTCTATTTCAAGTCTCTGATTGGCTAATCCTACTTAATCCTAAATACCTTTATTTGACTTAAGCTTTTTCTAGTTTGTGATTAGCTATATTTAAACTGTTTTAAATATAAAATTATTGTTCCAAGAACCATTTCTAACCTTTATTAAACTTTCTAATTCATTGTTGTCTCAAGGTTACCTCATTGTTAGCAAACTTCGGCTTCTATTCTAAAAGCTTCTACATTGTTAAGTTATGTAATACATTCACATAACATTATTATACATGTAAATAATATAAACATAATGCAATGACTGTTACATACATTTTATATATTATATTATACACATATTGCTTTAAGGCGGGCTATTATTAGATTTTTATATTATATAATTAGACTTATATTTAAGTGTTAAAAACACTGCCTCACTGGTGAATATTAAAAAATAACCGCCAGATATGGCGCCGCGGTAACGCATTCAGAAGGTCTGGGTTCAAACCTCAGGACCGACCAACCTAAAACCGATTTTTTTTTTTTAGTTTTCCTATCATCCGTTTTATCATTACATTTAATTTCCTTCTTCATCACCTCCATACCAGTCATTGGGCTTATCACACATCTTCGATATGCTTTGATCTAAACTTTACCTGTTCCTCGTCAGGCTACTGACCCGAGGCATTGGCTTGAAAGTCCTTCATAGAGGAGGGCAATTCATTGAATTGTTGGCCGTCAGCGCCTGCACACTGCTATACTCTAGATTTGTCACTCAATGAATTTTACTCAGCAGTTTCTTATTTGTATCAATTATTTTTATTGTTTCATTTATAGCACCTTCAACTACAAGTTCATGTCGGCGAACTTTCACCTTTGGAACATGTTACCTATCAGCAATGGTGTTAACTCGTATACTGTTATCATTGGATTTCTGATTTGGGGTTTTGTATGATAGAGCGCACACACTGTCAAACTCTCATTCATGCTTCCAGACTCTGGGAGGATGGGGAATAACCGTAGCTAGAGAAAAATTCCCACCCCCAGCCGGGAATCGAACCCGGGACCCCTCGCATAGCACGCCGGTGCTCTAACGACTGAGCTACGAGGTCCTGTATCGATTTCTTGCATGCCTTTCTAATGATTTTGTTTCAACGCTTTCTACTTATTCAATAACCTTCAGGGAAACCTGGTTCCACCAAACGATTACTGGATCCATTTATTAGCTGGAGCTATGCAGCGTAAGGTGCGTTGCCTGTGATGGTAGGGTAATGATTAGGTTGGTGATGGAATGGGATGACCTACAAAGTTTACTGTACTCCGAACCATTTGGTGCCTTGGGGATATTTGGACATCGCCATCCCGTTGTCGGAATTAAACCACGGACCCTTACCACCAAGGCCGCGGTTGAAATCACTGAGGCGATGCCACTTGATTCAGCGGCTGTAAACAGAGTGTCAAAGTGTACTAGCTGTGCCTCTCAAACCTATCCTACCGGATACGCCTCGAACAGGAGTGAATAACTCCGTAACGATGCGTCGGAGCATGGAGGTTGCTTGAAAAAAATGTTCGTCCTCTTCGAGATCTATCGTTCCTGACAGTTTGTCGCTGAGGTCCTGAGATACCTGTAGAGTGGCTGATATCCTTTCTGTGTATCCGTGGTGTAGTGGTTACCATGCTGTTCCCCAGGTCGCGGATTCAAACCCGGCGGAGGGCGATGGATTTTTTTCGGGCGTAAAAATCATTAGTATGGCTTCCTTCGGAAGGAAGTAAAGTCAGCGGTACCGTGTCGTAGATTTACGGCACGTAAAAGAACCTCAAGCCTGATAAAGAGCCCTCTGAGCAAAATTACCGGTCTTTCACGCCCAATATAGAATGGGACGCTAAGGACCATAGTAGTTAAAGAGCGCTCATATATAAAGCTCAATTTAATTTATTTTTAGTGTAATAAAATATGCTAGCCTCAGTTCCCAAGGTCGCGGTTTCAAACCCGGGGGAGAGCAATGGATTTTTTTCTGGCGTAAAAATCCTTAGCATGGCTTCCTTCGGAAGAAAACTAAAGCCAGTGATCCCTTGTCGTAGATTTACTGCACGTAAAAAAACCTCAAGCCTGATAAAGAGGCCTCTGAGTAAAATTACCGGTCTTTCACGCCCAATATAGAATGGGAGATAAGGTCCACAGCAGTTAAAGAGCGTCCATAAATAAAAACTAAATTTTTAGTGTAATGAAACCAATTAATATTTAACTTTTGGATTATTTCTGTCAATTGTAGATGTTTAATTCTGTTTTTATTTTTTCACCGTGTTTCTTATTTAACAACCTCTAACCCGCTACTTAATGTAGGAAGTTCATTTTAGCTGCTTCTACTTTTAATTTCTCTACTGGTACCTATAGTAAGTGGGCGAAGTATGCGCACACTCAAATTTAACCGGAAATACACGTTTTAGGTTCCCTGAATCAGAACAAAACATTTTTGGAAACATGTCTGTGTGTGTGTCTGCCTGTGAACAGCATAACTCAAAAATGAAAAGTCGGATAAGTTACAAAGTTGCTCTGTGAGTTTAGTGTCTTCCGAGAATTGACACGAAGATTTTCAAGAAAATCCCCCAACCCCAACTGTCCTTTACATGGAATATTTTTCAACAAAATTTTATTTTATAAATAATTGCTCTAAAGAGTTTGATTAAAATATTATATATTATAGATGTTTATATGATAAATAAAATGTGTACCTTGAATTTTCTGGGAGTAACCTAGGAAGACCTCTTCATTTCGAAGGAATTTTGTGAAATCTTGTATAGGCTGCAAATTTTAAGAGATAGACGAAAACGTACCAGACAAAACATGTAGATGTGTTTAAAACACGACATTTATTTGAAATAATCTTTTTGTGGCTTAAGCTGTTTCTAAGACATCCGTTATTAAAGGTTCAAATTGTTCGATACTTGCTCTTTTTAAAGTCCTGTGGATTTTCAATTATTTCTCGCGATTGCATGGAAACACTATGGAATTTTAAGGTCAGAATACAGTTTGAGGCATTATTTTTAACACTTAAATGATTTCAGTCTAATTATATAAATATATAAATTCAATAATAGCCAGCCTTAAAGCTAAAAGTATGTGTAACAATATATAAAAGGTGTATATTTCAGTCATTGTATATGTTTATGTTATTGTATTCATGTGTAATAATCTTATGTGACTGTATTACGTAATTTAATAATGTAGGAGCTGTGAGAAATAGGTCAAAAGTTGCTAACAATTAGGTAACCTTGAGGCAATAATGAGTTTGAGAGTTGAAATGCTACTTGTGATTCTTGGAAGCAATAATGTAATTTTAGTGACAGTTTATAAAAAATAGCCAATCAACAACCAGAAAAAGCTTTAGTTAAATAAAGGTATTCTATTGGATTAGGAATAGCCAATCAGAGACTTGAAATAAAGCAATTTACAAGTTTAGGCGGTTGAAATGTACTCAGTTGCCTGCAGACAGCGTTACTAACCATACGGAAAAAGTGTCCTAAAAATTAATACGTTTTCGAGTGAGACAAAAAAATAGTTTACGTGTTTAAAAAGTACAAGTAATTGATTAAAAGAATCTCACAGCTCTCTATATCAGTGAAGTGTTATTTAAATTGTACCAAGCATTAATAAAAGGAGTGAATTAAAAATTAGAATCTGTGTAAGCCTTCATTCTTGGTCGCACCACAACCCTGCCAAGACATCCATGTCTTTAAAAATAATACTGACGCAACCGAGGCAAACATAAATATATATTTAAAGAACAGTAACAAAATACAGAATTAATATTTTTAAAAATTGGGGCAAAGGCTACCGGGTACCATACGTGCGGTTTCAACTACTTCAAATGTTCGGCTTCCCAACAGTTGAACTATAATGCTACTCCTTCAAAACAAAAAAATACCTTCTTCAAGTTCTTAAACTTTTGAAACATTTTTGTTGTCTTTGTATTTATAACTAAATGTGTAATGTAGCACTTTCTAGCAGACAGAAAAATAAGCTTTAATAAGAATATTGCGTACCCACTAATAAAGATAGAGGGTAGAGAAAGTCATGTGAATGCAACACATTAATTTTTTTCAAATCGTAAGTCGCTATTAGTTTTTCTCGTGGTCATGTCAGGAACATGGAATTACGAAATTTTTTTTAAAAATCTGAATTAGCCTCTGTATTCGTCTTATACCTACAACGAGATGTCTAATGAAAGCTTCTTTCTGTTAACAAAAGGTTGATAGAAGCTTAAGCTTTTGTAAGAATAGATTACAAAAGAGTTGGAGTACAGCGTCATGTGATTTCAGCACGTCAGGGTTTATACCCTCAGTCGCTTCTAAATTATTTTTTCAGAAGTTAGATTTTTGCGTTGAGAATTAACTAGTACGTGTAAAATTTCAAAATTAGCGTTTGAAAGGTGTGACACTTCTATTTTTCAACTATTACAGCTCGTAGCGTCTATGGTTTGCAGAAAATTAGAACTTTCAAAGAAGCACATCTGTGCAGAGAGGTAATGACGAAAGTAATTCCTCACAAAACCTTTTGTTTTTCAGAGCTTGATCCTTGATGATTTTGAATAAGAAAGAGTTGCTGACAATCTGTCAGAGGCTGCTGGGAGCAATCATTTCCTTCATCTGTTGTCCCAGCTGGTAACAAGTGATGTGGTTGATGTGACACCCTGTACATCTCACAGTGAGAATATTGACATATCAGTCAGAGCCCGAGGGCTTATCAGCACGCGGACAGCTGATCAAGACCACATGCCCCAATTTCAGTGGACCACTAGGTCGGAGCCAACTACGTAATAATGCTCGGTACAGGGCGACATCACTTCTACCCCTCCGGCTCCGTAGCAAGGATTACGCTGAAAAAGAGATTGCAATGTGAAAGTCCGCAAGGGGTTTTAATAATCTCTTTCTTCCCACTTTCTACCCCACCCCTTTCCCAAAACCCTAGTGCCCTACATAGGAGAGTAATCATCCCTCGCCCGTATTTTGTGCTCACGGTCACTACCGCTGCCCCCATCCCCCACAAAATAGTGGAATATTTAGCAAACTGCCCCTGAAGCACCCCATTTTGTTCGGCCTTGCGTTGAAGTTATTCACATTTGGCACTAGTTCTTCAACCTTAGTTCCAAGAGTGTTACGCTCTACTTTTCACGACGTCAAGCTTTCTGTCTGCACAGTCCAGATGGTTCTGGTGGAAACATTTATCCAGCATATACCAACCAGCTTTTCAAACACTTGACTATCGCTTCAGTCTCCTGAACGTTCAATTCACTTTCACTACTGACTCTTCCTGATAATCAGACAAAATTTCGCGTGAGTCTTCTCATCCTGCGGATTGGAAACTAGACAACACTACATTTTAAAGTAGGTGTGAAATGCAGGTGCTGACACCATATTCGTCAGTCCGCTGATTAGGCCTAAGGTGGTGCTCGTTGTTAACGTGCTCTAGTAGCGCTGTGATTAACATAGTGAAGGTCGGAAGTTCAAAAGCGTATTCTAATAAGTAACAATCTGTTTTTAATGAAATTCACAGAATTAAACTAATTAAGTGAAACGAACATTTCCATGCCAAACTATCCGTTTTCGTTAAATTTACTAAACAAAAAAACTACCTTCAAGTTGTAGTATTTGCACTGCTGAAGGCCAACGCGTACACTATTGCACCACGAGTGCAAGTCACGCAGTCATTTCGGCCGAAATTGATGGACAGTTGCAGTGGACAGTTTTACGGCATAGTCTTTACAACTTGGGACTGCATAGCTTCTCAATCCGCAGGTTAAGAACGCTCACCCGGTATATTTCGTTGTACGTATACGAAGGATATAACAGTATAAAGCAATAGACAAGATTTTGAAAAGCGTGATGGCTTTGAAGTTCCAAATAACAAACCTTACGGCCTACCGGTTACAAAAAAGTCATTCAAGCATTCCCAGAAAAGTATTTATTTTTTATTTATGGATGCTCTTTAACTATGGTTCTTAGCCCCCCATTTTATATTGGGCCTGAAGATCGCGAATTTTGCTCAGGGGCCTCTTTATCAGGCTTGGGGTTGTTTTACGTGCCGCTAATCTACGACACGGGGCCACCGGTTATACTTCCCTTCCAAAGGAAGCCAAGCTTAAGATCGTCCTCCGCCGGGATTGAGCCCGGGACCGCAGGAACCAGGGGCTACCATGGTACCCCTAAACGTTTTATCTCTCATGCATATATCTTAAACATGCGGTATTTAAATCAGAATCGTTAAAGCCATGTTTGGGAAAATCAAAAATATCGGAGCATTTTCAAGTAGGGAATAGTTTGAGATGGAACATTTTCTTGAAAATCTTCGCTTCACACACACACACACACACACACACACACACACACACACACACACACACACACACACACACACACACACACACTTGCACCTTTTTCCTAAAAATCTGACGTGTTACATTCACACGACTTTATCCCCTATTGCTTATTATGGGTATACAAATTATTCTTATGAAAGCTTATTTTCCTATTTCACTTTAATCTAGATAAACCTTTCCAGAAATAGCTACATTACACAGTTCGTTATATATACACAAGGAATAGCGATAGTCAAATAGTCACATAATTTTAAACTTGACGCTATACGTTGGTATTAAAATTTCATTCTCTTTTCATGACATCGCAAGAAACATTTGAAAATCGATACGACTTTAAATTAATGGCTGTGTTAAATAATTCGAAACACAAATGAAGGATATCTCGGAAACGGCTGGTGCCACAAAAAAGTTATTTGGAATAAAACTGTGTTTAAAATAAATATACATTTTTTATGTGGTGCATCTTTGTCTATCGCTTAACGTTTAGCAATTATACAAGATTATACCTAACAAAATTCCTTCTGAATGAAGAGGACTTTACAGGCTATTCCCAGAAAATTCAAGATATACATTTTATTTGTCATGTAAATCTCTTTAATATGTGGTATTTTAATCAACATATCATATATTAAATGTCTAAAAAACATTTTGTTCACTAAAAACATGAATTTCCAGTTAAATCCCGTATCGAATTTTTGGGTAGAATGCAATACCTTCTATGGCTACTAGGTGCGTGGTAGAGAAAGAAAAATGCTTTCGTTTTATTCAGTGGACCTCAAAACCTGTCTTCGCCTTGAAATTTGGATATCGAATATTTGAGTGGCGTATGTACAATGTATCTTCTATTCACTGTAGGTAAGCTGAAGAGAAAATAAAGAAATTTGTGGAACCTGTGACCTCCGGCAAGCCTGAGGTTCAACCTGGAGTGATCGTACATTTATATCACTTATTTTTATCACAAATAATCAATAACGTTTCTCCTAGCACGTTGTGTTAAAGTGTTCTTAAATGGTTCACTTATCACGTGGTTTTGTTTACAACTCCATTGAAGTGAAAGTGAAACCACGTGAGCTACCTGCGCTGAGATAAGCTCCCAAAAAATGCGCCATTCACCATGAAGAACGTTTTTTCTTTTAACTTGTTTGCAACACGCTTTGAGCGTCAATTTGAAGGAGTTGTATTATATTTCAACTGTTGGGGAACCGAACTTGAAATTCGTTGCAATCACAACGTATAGTACCCGTTTTCCGGTAGCCTGCGCCCTAAGTTTAAAAATATTAATTTTGTAATTTTTACTGTTTCTGTAAATTATTATATATTTATGTTTGCCTCGGCTGCTCAGTATTATTGTTAGAGACACGTTTCTATTAGCAGGGTTGTGGTGCAACAAGAATGTACGCTTACAAAGATTATAATTTTACTTCACTCCCTTTATTAATACTTGACACGATTTAAATAAAACTTCACTGATATAGAGAGCTGTGAGAATCTTTTTATTAATTAATTCCACTTTTTAACACGTAAACTTATTTTTCGTCTCACACGAATACATATTAAATCTCTCGAGGACGCATCTCGCACCCGGTTACAAACACTGTCTGCAGGCAACTGAATTGATTTCAACCGCCTAAACTTGTAAATTTCTGTATTTGAAGTCTGAGATTGCTTATTCCTAATGCAATAGAATACCTTTATTTAACTAAAGCTTCTTCTGGTGGTTGACTGGCTATTTTTATAAACTGTCACTAAAATTACATTATTGCTTCCAAGAATCACAAGTAACATTTAAAGTTTCTAATTCATTATTGTTCAAGGTTACCTCATTGTTAGCAACTTTTGACCTGTTTCTCACAGCTTCTACATTATTAAATTATGTAATACTTTCACATAACATTATTGAACATGTATACAATAATATAAGCATATGCAATGGCTATTACATACATTTTACAAATTATTACATATACATATTGCTTCAAGGCGGGCTGTTATCGAATTTACATATTATATAATTAGACTGAAATTATTTAAGTGTTAAAAATACTGCCTCAACCATTATAATTTTTATAGATATCTCAGTGATTCCTGACTCGTGATGCTGCACAGAAAAGCAGTTAAAATTCAAAACATGGCGTCGGAAAATCTGATTTGAATAATCACGTGATGGGAATTCCCCTCTAATTGGCTAGTTTCTTATATTTGGCGCAGACAAACCTGTAAGCTTACACCCTACAAGCTTCTATTTTTATATTTAATTCAATGCATATTTTTATATTTAAGTGATTGATTGTGAAAAGTTCCAATACAGTAAATACCATCTAGCTGTTAAGTATACGTTTCGTTAACGTTTATAAGTAATATACACAGCTCCGATTTATATTCCATCCTTAAGGCTAGGCCAGGACGATATTTTGTAAATTATCGCATCTGGTGAAGATAGTAGTCCAAAAAACACAAATGAGAACGTGCCAATGATACTATATTGCTAAAGCTAGATTATCTTCAAATCACAGTGACAGTCCCTCTTTTTTTCCTAGTGGTCTTCACGGTAAGTAGAGCTAAGCAGCTGCCATCTGTCAGTCAAATTCGTAAATTTCCGATTGACGTGGAATATATGACAGCCGTCGCCGTCATTTTGTTAACGCATCAGCGCGTTTCATTTTGCATACTCCGGTGTTATTCGCTGGCGTTTGGAAAAGGAAGAAATAAAATTAGTTCTGCATCATAGAACTGTAAGAGTGGCAGGTATAAATAAACGTAACCTATGTGACATGGAAAAATGCGACAGGGGAAGTTTGAAACATGTCAATGAGTTCTCTAGCCAAATGGCTGCGTCGTATTTTCAACATCGTATGTGGGCATTTACAAAAATGCATAAATAAATATGGATTATTCTGTAACTGATGTTTTAGCACTAAAGTTTGCAATTTGAAAGCTGCTCGACTTTTACATAAATACGCTATAAAATGAAGTATACTCGCCGTAGGTGCTTGTATCTATACAGGGTGGACCATTTAAATTGAGCCTGTACAATATCTCAAAAACTAAGCGTTGTATAAAGAAATGTCTTTAGCAAAAGACCCTTTACCCTTTACATGCAACATTTTTCGAAAATTTTAATTTTCTCTAAAATGGCTCTAACGATTTTGATTAAAATATCATATGTTTAAGACATTTTCATGACAAATTAAATGTATATCTTGAATTTTCTGGGAATCTCTCCAAAAGTATTTTTCATTGTGAACGACTTTTGTATAACTGGTAAACCATAAGAGATGGAACAAGTTTTACTACACAAAAAATGTAGATCGCGTTAGAATACACAATTTGTCATATACATTGTTTTATTGAGTGAACCATTTTCGAGATATTGCTTGTTATTCTCTTAAATTTTCCAATACTTACACTTTTTCTCAAATGGAAATTTTTTGTTCATATTTTTTGTCCTGGTAATGCAAAAAGAATGCAATACTCCACATAACAACGACCTCTTAAAATGTTTGACTGTCGCTTAAAGCCTACCAATTCCCCTTGCATCTACAAGAAAATTAGCAATAAGATTAACATCTCAATATCTCGATTAACATGAAGCATATGGAGAATGAGAGTTTTTTAAAAATAGTTTGTACAAGAGTAGAGAAAATCATGTGAGTGCAACACATCAGATTTTTTAAAGTAGGAATTTACATTTTGTATGTCGTATACTGTTGTTTTCTCATTAGAAAATGGTTTATAAAAAGCCGTTTATTTTATGAGGAGGAATAAAGAAACAAAATAAATCATGTTAATTCCCAATTACGAAACGTAACTTGACTCTTAAATGACCATCCATGGATGGCCCAGCCGTTCATTGCTTTCTTCGTGTTCAGAATTTTCAAAGTTATTTACGCTGGTGTAGGAACAATTGCAAAGTGCTTTATACAACATAAAAAAGGTAAGCTGTCATTTAAGAGAATTAAATTTACCCTAAAATGACCATCACAACGCCCTCCAAATAAAACACCACTAATGGCATTTACTTTCACCCATAATACAGAGAGAGCCAAAAAGCTACGAAACGGCTGCGTGGTGTTTTTCCTGTCCGCATCCTCGGCGCGTGTTGCCATCTGGCACTAACATAGAAAGGCGCGGATGAACCACACAACATTTTTAAAACTACTTTTAAAGGCTTTACTTACCAACTTTATGAAAGGAGATGCTGAAACTGGCTACCGTCGTTGTCCATACATTTTTGGCACCTCTTTAGGGAACTATCCATCGCTCGCCGTAGTTCACGTTGAGAAATTCTGGCAATTTCCTGGCGGATATTTTGTTTTAATTCTTCCAGGATGTTTTGTATACTTTGTTTTAAGTTACCCCAGAGATATAAATCGCAGGGGGTTAGGTCTGGGGATCGAGGGGGCCACAAAGCTCCACTATTATAGTTCTGTCCTCAAACACACTTTCATATAGTTGTTAAGTAAAGCCTTTTAAAGTGGTTTTAAAAACGTTGTATGCTTTTATCCGCGTATTTCTATGATAGCAGCAGACGGAAACGAGCGCCAAGGACGCGGACAGGAAAAACACCGCGCAGCCGGTTCGTAGTTTTTTGACTCTCTCTGTATCAAGCAACTTTTATTATGACATTTCTTTCTACAACGCTTAGTGTTGGAGATATTGTACAATCTCAACTTAAATGGTCCACCCTATATAACTCGTGTAGTTTTCAGGCGACTTATCTCAAGCAATGCGTAATTCTGCAGCCATACTTGTTTTAATTGTATTTGTCGTTTATTTGCTTAACCAACAATAATTAAATGCTGGGATGCAAAGAGCAATACTGAGATTGACTCGGATTCGCTGTATTGGTACATAACATACGCATATCAATAATAATTTTATTGTACACCACAAATACATATATTTTCATGTATCTTATAACACAAATTAACACCGTAGGTAACCACGTTTTAAGGCATTTATCACAATTGTTTACACCTCTGTTCCTTATAACAAAAGTTACATACACGCATCCCATCTGTTGCATTACGAGAACATTGCTTTCGCTGCCAACTTAACTCATGGTTCAGGTCCCAAGCTGCTAAGCGTAGCCAAAGGATATTTTTTTACTTTCTCTACTACGTACAGTAAGTAAGGGAAGTATTGTATTCCACCCAAAAATTCGATACCGAGATTTCACCAGAAATACATGTTTTGAGACCCTCTGAATCCAAAAAAAGCATTTTTGGAAACATGTCCGTGTGTGTCTGTTTGTGAACAGCATAACTCAGGAACGAACAGTCGGATAAACACCAAACTTGGTATTTAGGTTCAGTATCTTTCAGAGATGCGACACAAGGTTTTCAAGAAAATCCCCCCACCCCAGATTACCCTTTACATGGAAAATTTTACGAAAATTTTAATTTTCTAAAAAATGGCTCTAACGATTTTGATTAAAATATCATATGTTTAAGATACCTTCATGACAAATAAAATGTATATCTTGAATTTTCTGGGAATGTCTCCAAAGTATTCTTCATTGTGAACGACTTTTGCATAACTGAGATAGACAAGAGATAGACAAAATTTTACTGCACAAAAAAAATGTAGATTGCGTTAAAATAACAATTTATGATATATACAAGTTTTTTGTTGAGTGGACCATTTCCGAGATATTGCTTGTTATTCCCTTACATTTTTCAATACTTATTTTCTCAAATGGGAATTCGTTATTCATTTTTTTGTCTTGGATATGCAAAGAGTATTAATCTGTGGGCAAGGGAATGGTGCTGCACCTAGCAACCAGCAAGAGATATGTATATGCTTAAAGGCTACTGTATTTCCAAATTGCCCTTGTAATTATATATTCCCCTTACATCTACAAGAAAATTAGCAATAAGATAGACTCTGCAAATGTTTATCTCGATTAACATGAAGTAGATGGAGAATAAGCGTTTGTAAAAATAGTTTGTACACGAGTAGAGAAAGTCATGTTAGTGTAACACATCAGATTTTTTTATAAGTAGGGGATTGAAGTAATTGCGGTCCGGCCGTAACTGCGGAACGGCAAGATACAGGTAAGGTCTGTCAACCCCAACCTCTACATTACTTTCGCAACGTTTTCAAATGTTGGCGGCATTGATTTAGCGACCGTTTGCCGATTGTTTTAGTGATCTTGTACTCAAAATGGCGCCAGTTTCTTCTATATAAGTGTCGTCGCCAAAAAGGGCGTGCAGGTGGGCTAGATTTCATTCAGGCAATATGTAGTGCTTACCTCCTTCTTTTTTCATTCTGTATGCGTTCCGTCCTCGATTTCATAAGCATTTTTTATGTAAAGTGTTCATTCCCATATACCGGAGTAGTACCAATGCTAAGAATATGTGGAAAGCTAAAATATAATATTGGGCGTATATATCTAAATGATAAAAGTCTCGTGTAACATTCACATGACTTTCTCCGTTCACTATAGCTTATTTTATATGTATTCTACATAGAAATTCATAAAACCTGTTTTTACTTTCTCTACCATGTACATAATAGTCAGAGAAGGTAATTGCATTCCACCCAAAAATTTGATACCGACATTTCACCGGAAATGAGGCTCACTGAATCCAAAAGAGCATTCTTAGTAAAAGGTCCGTGTGTGTGTGTGTCTCTTATACAGCATAACTCAAAAACGAAAAGCCGGATAAACACCAAACTTGGTATTTGGTTTCATTATCTCCCAGGTGTGCAATAAGATTTTAAAGAAAATCCCCCCATCTCCAACTATCCTTTACATGTAAGATTTTTCGAAAACTTTGATTTTCTAAAAAATGTAGGATATAATTATGTATTTTAACGAGATATACATTTTTTCGTAGTAATATTTTGTCTGTCCCTTAAGGTTTACCAGTTATGCAAACGTCATTCAGAATGAACAGGACTTTTGGGGGAAATTCCCAGAAAATTCATCATATACATTTCATTTGGCATGAAAATATCTTAAACATATGATATTTTAATCAAAATCGTTATAGCCATTTTTGAGAAAATCAAAATTTCGAAAAATTTTCCATGTAAAGGGTAGTTTGGAGTAGGGGGGTTTTCTTGAAAATGTTTGTGTCGCATCTCTGAAAGATACTGAACCTAAATACCAAGTTTAGTGTTTATCCGACTCTTCATTTTTGAGTTATGCTGTTCACAGACACACAGACGGAGCTTTTTCTAAAAAGACTTTTTGCATTCAGAGCAACTCAAAAAATGTATTTCTGGTAAAATCACAATATCTCCCCTATTTAATAACGAGTAGAGAAAGTAAAAATGAAACTAAAATTCACAAGGGTCGTCGTACGACTAAAACAAAGAATTAATTAAGTCTGGTTTAGAATACATGCTCTTTTCTTAACTTAACGTTCCTACATACAAGGCCCAATCTTACAATTCTACGTATGCGTATCTGGCACTGTTTCCATGCGGTGCCTCGGTCGAATCTAAGAGTTTTATTTCCTTTCTAATTTACAGAATTCCTGTCTACGTGACTTTGCAAACGTACTGAACTCAACCCCTAACTACAATCCAGTAGTATTGATGCTAATGCTTTCATTAGTCAGCTGCTGCTAATGGCTTACCTTAACATAACACGCTAAAGACCTTTTACTCCGGGCAAATCTTTCACTCAAGCTTATTACATTATGCATTTGATTGTATATACAGAAATTATTTATTTCAAATATTTCTTTTACTTTAGTTTTTTATTTAATTGTTTATATCTTCCTGTCGATAATTACGGTATAACTATTTTTAACTCTAATTTTTGGTAGCTTTGTTTAGTATTCTGTATCACATTGGATTATTGATACAGTATACCGTGATCTGACAGCTGACACATTGGTGATTTGATATTAAACAACAGAAGTAAGAAACTAATTATTATTTATATAATCTCCTATATTTTATCCATGAATGGTTTTAATAAGTTCCACTCGAGGATACCGTTTCATCATATAAATTCGCGATTTAGCATCGGTGTATTCCCATTCGCGAATACATCGATAAACTTGCAACCTCTCGTGGGATTACCTATGATAAAACTGCAATTTCAAAGAAATTGAGTTTTTCATAGCACAAGGCACTCAACATTTAATAAATTCCCTTTATACATAAGCCGCTCTCATTAAACCTATCACTAAGCTTAGCTTCACAAAGTTCAGCATATGGGAGCCTGTTTTTCCTGCTTACAGTTAATCACATTCACGCTGTACGTTTGAGGTTATTTCGTGCCTATGTGCGTGGCTTTGATCATAGAGAAACTGCCGGGCCCCCAGTGTCCTTGAAAATCTGAGAGAATCTCATTAGACAGATTTTGTCCCCTTGAGAAGGATTACATATAAACGAGCAACGCATGTTTTGCTGCAGAACCAGCTTTCCCTTGGTTTTATAAGGTAACACATCCGGGATCGTAAAGTAGGGGTAATTTACAGTCACTATCCCATTAAAGTTGGCGTGAGAGAATCAGGGCGGCGGTGGTCCGGCCGACATTTAATCCCATTACTCGGAAATTAAGGAAATCGCTTAGGAATTATTTTCAGATATGAGGATGAAAGCCTTCGAATATTAGCCAACAGAGAATGTAGGTGATACTTTCCACCAAAGAGTAAGCTAGCTAATTCCAGAGATACCATTCACACCTGTTTCATTTGCTTTGCGTCCTAGAATCGTGGTGCAGTATAATTTCCATATATGCAACTAAATTACAAACTAAGAATTCGTTAAAGCTGCGCCATCAATACTTAACACCCCATTCACACCGAAAAGTAAGCGCAAACGCAGCATAAACGGATTAAATACACCCATGTCATTTACATAGAGTCACGTAACCTGCAAGACATTAAAAATTACAAACTTTATGCTTGCATAGAGGAAGAATTCTAATTTCTTCCTCCATGTATTGCCAGCTTCTCAACAACACACCAGTTTTACACCAACTACTGTAGAGGTGTACACGGAATGAAATTCTTAGGCCCCGCCCGAGTCCGATTGTCTAATTTTATTTAAATAACTTATTTCATAGTTATTGCACACTATTATTAATATCATTATCAGTCTACCCAGCGCTGCGTGATGCTGTGTAAAACATCGTTAAAGAAGTGCCATAATCATAGTTATTAACTCATGTCAGTAACAAGTAAAGTATTATCTATCAGGTAATATAATAATTACGCTAATAACACTAATAATTAATAAGAGGAGTGAGTACAAAATATTTCGTGTTAATGCAAAATACTCTGGTATTTCATGTAAATTTATCAAGTTTATAGCAGTGTTCTTATGTGGAAGTGACCTAAAAAGTTTCAATATATTTAATTATTAGTACTTACAATCGTGTGTGTTAAATTATTTACTTTATCCTAAGTACCATACTTGCTGAGAGAAAAAGCCTACCGCAAAATTATAGCTAGCAAAACAGACATAACTAGAGGCCAAACAGACATAACACGCTAAAGCATAGCAACAT
This sequence comes from Deroplatys truncata, assembly GCA_030765065.1. Taxonomy (NCBI): domain Eukaryota; kingdom Metazoa; phylum Arthropoda; class Insecta; order Mantodea; family Mantidae; genus Deroplatys; species Deroplatys truncata. The sequence continues at coordinate 168,052,891 of CM060980.1, forward strand.
TTAAGTACACACACATCAAAGGCACACATTTGGAAACAATAGAGGCAATCTACATCTGCATCCACCAGTGGTAATCTGCACGTCATCTACCAGAGGCCAGCATATTAGCAACATCCCTAAGGATTTTATTTAAGAATAGGTATCCTTCGAGACGGTAAAGCGTTAAATGTTGTGGGTGTGAATGAATGGAAGGAGGCGAAGCTTGAAGCTGCCGTGCTGTTGTAACTTTATCTGCAATTGACCGAAATTACATTTATTTGCAATTACTGCTCTTACTACTTCTATGCATTATACTATTCCGGCCATCTCAACATCGCGGACAGAAAAACGTAATACATTAACTTTTTGCATCTTTATGTTCCTTTTGTGTGGAAACGTTTTTACTATTTTTGATTTTCTCAAAAATGGTGCTAATGTTTTGAATTAAGACATGGTATGCTTAAGGGTTTACATGACAAATAAAATTGGTTTGGTGTATGTGATGTTAATTTTTTCATCTTTATTTTGAGCCGTTTATTATGCTCAGGTACCTTTTATACCATTTCTTTTATACGTGGTTGATCCTATAGTTCTATTCTCCCACAGGACGTGGAATCAGAAGTAACTAAAAGTGTGTTTTGTAAAAAGGAGTATACAGGATGATTATCAATCAAATTTCTCTACAATATTTTATTAAAATGTAGTAGAACAATGAAAATGTTGATAAAATGCCTTCTATTTGCAATTAGCTTTCCACTCTAGTAACATTCATATTTAAAGATTACTTTTAATTACTTTACTTTATAAACAAATGGTTATCATTTCAAGTTGAAGTTCTTTCTGCAAGTTTGCTTTGAAGAACAAAATTACATAGTAAAAGAGTGTAAATTTTCTGTCTCGCCAATGACAGCCGTGAATCATGAAATATTTGTAATAAACCAAAGTCTACGCGTATTTCTTTTCCGAGCAAACAGAATACTCTCGGCTGGCACCAGGTAACATTTATAAGGTTACCTATTCAAAAGTATTATATTAAATTTTGATAAGGCCGAAAAGTGTGCTAGCGTTTCGGTTACGTCGCCTGGACCGCAATAAGTTGTCATCGAAGAGAATTTGCCCCGCTGGAGATTAGGTGTGCACTGTCGAGCTTATTTTCCCGGAAGCACTTGACTGTTGGCGCTGCGATTGACGTGACGTTCATAAGGTAGCCAATCAAAATTGCCGGTACATGATGAGTGCCTCATGAAGGCACCAATAGTTCTGCCGACATGATTTAGACGTAGAACAGCATGTCATAACCACTAACGCTGTTATTACGTAGCTGTAAGACGTCTTCTAGTGGTAAATAAGGAGGAGGGCTGTACCAATTGGTATAATGTTTAATCACGAGCCGACAAACATTTAAAATTAAGTCCTGAGAAGATGGTTTGTATTGAAGGAGTTGTATTGTAATTCTTATGTTGTGGAGCCGAACTTGAAGTAGTTGCAACCGCACTATGGTAAAAATTTCTCGTAGCCTTCGCCCCAAGTTTAATAATATTAACTTTGTAACTTTGACTGTTTCCTTAAATATTATATATTTATGTTTGCCTCGGCTGCGACAGTACTTTTGTTAGAGACATGGATGTCTTAGCAGGGCATGGTGCGACTGAAAAATGTAGACTTACACAGATTTTAAGTTTTTCTTCACTCCAATATTAATGCTTGAAACGATTTAAATAACACTTCACTGATATAGAGAGCTGTGAGACTTTTTTTGTTAATTACTGGCACGTTTTAAACACGTTAACTATTTTCTCACACAAAATACGTATTAAATTTCTTGAGGACGCATCTCGCGTCTAATTAGTAACACTGTCTGCTAGCAACGCGTCCAGTTATGAGCACTGTCTACAGGCAACGGACTTCTAGATTTCTAAATTTTGCTATATTTCAGTTTCTGATTGCCTAATCCTACTCCAATAGAATACCTTCATTTAGCTAAAGCTTTTTCTGGTTGTTGATTGGCTATTTATTAAACTGTCTCAAAGTTTACATTATTGTTGCTCCAATAATGACTAGTAGTATTTAAACTTTAAAATTCATTATTTCTTCAGGGTTACCTCATTGTTAGCAACTTTTAACCTATTATTCTCACAGCTCCCATATTATTAAATTACGTAATACATTCACATAACATTATTGAACATGTATATAATAATATAAACATTTACAATGACTGTAATATACACGTTTTATATATTGTTCCATACACATAATGCTTTAAGGCTGTTATTGAATTATATGTTACATAATTATACTGAAATCATTTAAGTGTTAAAAATACTACCTCAGTCCGAAACCAGCTCACGGGTCGGACCGAGCATAGCCTCGAAGAATTGGCCCGAACTCACGTACCTCTAATCTATTGTACAAGCAGGATGCTCTTCCATTGGTCGTGCCTCGTCTTTTTAAATGCTGACGCCCTACGCTGATCAGATGTTTGCTTGGTACAACACATTAGATCTACTATTTATAAAGACTGGATGAATATTTATATTGGATATTATTGGTTATGTTATTCAATTTGAGACTTCTGTTAATATCAGAAGATTTCCGCATGCAATTTACGGATCTAGAAACATGTGCCAAATTGTTGCGAAACGCCAACAGCTGCAATATGAATGGCTTTACTTCTGCGCTTATCCGGCGTCATGTTAACATTACGCCTTCATTGGGATTGGGGCTTATTCTTGTGTTTTTCTAACCCAAGCGGAAGTGGATTGAATGTAGGAATAATGGCAGATTTGTACTTGAAAATATATTACATAATTAATTAACAAACCGAATTTCTTTCATTTAATAAACTTGCATTCAATAACATACATAATTACCTTTTTAGGAACCCTTATTCTTTCACAATTCTTTACATTCTTAACGGCTTCAATACATTAAATTAAGTTACAATAATTACGTATTTGTTTCCTGCTCTCACATTTACCGATATCTTTGAAACCTAAACCCCAAAAAATGTATAATTCGGAAGATCAACCTTTCCCCGGTGAATAATTACAAAAGAGAACTTTGAATAATTTAAGCCCAAAAAGAATTTAGAAATACCGTCCGTAATGCCTTCTGTCTAAACGGTCTTGCTGTTTTCCTCGTGACCTCTCTCGCCGTCGAAGAAAGACTAATCAGCTTTGTGGACTGCACGTTCAGGAGAGCTGCAACTAATCCGACGCCTACACAGTCAACGATCACCATCGCCTGACGTACTACCCAACTCAAATTAACTGCGCGCTTTCTTCTTGTTGTTGTCGTCTCCTTGACAAGCCACTACCATAGTCGTTTCACTTCTGTTCCCATAAATGTCAATCTTCCTTTCGTGGAACCCGTCATCGCCTAGAGCCAACTTGGCACAGCCTACAACCGAAATTTAATGCAAATGTATATTTTTAAACTAATTTTGTTTTTTCTAAGGGTGTTGTGTGAATATTAGAAATGAAGAAAACATTTTGATTGGTTACTTCTCTTCAATTTTTTCTTCTTCAGTCATTAGATGTCGAAATTTCCCGAAATTAGTTATAAGTGGTCCTGATCAATAAAAAGGTATTCCTTTTAAGTTTTCAGTGACCGTGTATTTATTATTCTGTGAAAGCATAACTCAAAAACAGAATGTCGGATCAATACCAAAAATGCAAATTTATTGGAAAATTTAATGCCGTGCCAGCATGTTGCCATGATAGCTCAATTGGTTAGAGTAACCAGACGGAAACAGGAAGACCTACGGTTCAAATCTTGGCTATGGCATTGCATTTTTCAGTCTGATTCTAACTTTCCAATAATAATAGAAATAGTAATAAATACGATATAGGGACAGAGGAAGACCTTTATCTAGATAGCCGGATTAATTTTAACATACTAAAGACGGAAAAGGTTAGATGACCTAATCTTAGTTATATAATAATAACAATAATAGCCACGTAGCTAAAATTGGAAATCACATCACAATAAAATGCCTTTGGTGGTCATAATTTCACACTCCTTTTCTATGTCTACTCCAGAAGAAACTTTTAACATAAATATTACGTTTGTTGTTCATCTCAGTGCTGTAGCTAATTCATTTCTTACCCTCCCCTTCCTCTGTACAAGCCAATCGTTACTAATATTGTAATTGTCCAGCCACCTCTAGTTCTTTACACGAATCAGAATTAAAGTCATTAATACAGGTTACTTCTAAATTCTCCTTCGTTTCATGTGCATTATAGCATTGAACATCGGTTTGTGTTTATCTTTTTGGGGTTTGTTTCAGGCCAGTCATAGAAATGATAGAAACTAGCGTGGATTAGGTACATATAGGAACCCGGCGGAAGAAAATCTAGGGGAATTGACCACTTTTTCTGCATCAAGTGTACACGAATTGTGGTACACCGTATAATATGCAGGAATCAAACAAGTGTGATATTTTGTTTGCATATTTACATTTCATTTATTACAAATACAATTTACATATTTTTGCAATATAGTTTATTTTAAATATGAGACAAAAAAGCGAGAAATAGCAAACAGATATCAGCATAGAATCATTTGGCAATAAAATTAATATTCAGTAATAAAACGTACAATACGAAATTGGAATATGTACGTAGATCACGAGAGGACCCGACTCGCAATTTAAAATATTTGGAGGGAGAGGTCGCAGGTTCAATTACCGCGTACAGGTGTGTCTGGACATTGTTAATTTTTTCTTTTTTTCGAGGTTTCCCTTAAGGGAAAATTATAAGGCACATCCCAGTAAAGTTAAATATGCTAATTCAATACCGATTATCTCATAAACGATTTAAGAAATGAGACTCACATTTTTACTGATTGTAGATGCAAAATTCTAACTTCGTTGATTTACTTTTACGCAGTAAGTTTGTTTTATTAAAGAAGATGGGGTGTTTCCTTAATTTTAGCGAATGACAGATAGAGTATGTTGATCAGTTGGCCAATCAAAGCCGTACTACACTGATGTAATTCACCTTAGTTTACTACACTGATAGTATTTCATGGTGGTGCATTTGTTTTTAATTTGTATGAGTGTAGTGAGTGAGATCACGTAAGCTGTGACTACAATAATACGAGGGGCACTATTTATATTTTAAGCCTTGGCAACCCTGAATGTTGTAGGTGGCATCTGAAGTTTCCAATGAAAGTTTGAATTTTTGACCATAATCTACTTCAAACATTTTGTCAATAGAGCGTCATTTCTTTTGTTTGCACTAACTTGAAAATTGCGTGTCAACAAAATCATGGAATTAACTCGTGAAAATGTTCGAACAATGATTTATTACGAAATTCGACGTGGATTGTCAAGACAAGAGTGCATCGATCAACTAACTTCCACATTTGGCGACGAAGCTCCATCCTTTGCCACTGTGAAACGCTGGTATATCGAATTTAATCGTGGCCGCCGTTCACTCAATGATGAAGTTCGTGAAGGTCGTCCAAAATCAGTGCTAGAAAACATTGATGCTGTGCAAAAACTAATAATGAAAGATCGTCATGCCACATATTGTGAGATTGAGGCAACCCTAGGCATTAGTTCCACCAGCATATATAAAATATTCCATGATTATATAGCCGTGAAAAAGATTTGCTCTCGTTGGTTCCCACATAATTTGACGCAATCTCAAAAAGATGCTCGTGTCGATTGGTGTACAGAAATGCTCAAGAAATACAATGACGGTGCCTCAAAAGAGGTATATAAGATTACAACAGATGACAAATCATGGATCTATGTGTATGAGCCGGAACGTAAACAGCAGTCGGGTGTTTCAAGATGAAGCAAATCCAACAAAAGTTGTTCGCACTCGAAGCACTTCGAAGCAAATGGTCGCCTGCTTTTTCAGCAAAACTGGCCATGTGGCAACAGTGCCTTTACAGGAACGTAAAACGGTCAATGCCGAATGTACACAACCATTTGTTTGCCGGAAGTCTTCGGTGAAGTAAGGAAAACCAACAAGAACCGTAGGATCGTTCTTCATCAAGACAATGCGAGCGCACACACATCTCGTCTAACAACAGAGTATTTGAAAGCTCAAAAACGAATTAATGGGTCATCCGCCATACAGTCCTGATTCTTTTTGTTCCCGGGCATCAAGAATAAATTTCGTGGACAACGATTTTCGTTGGCAGAAGAAGTCGTTGATGCTTTCAAAAACCATGCTTTGGAGGTGTCTCAAGAAGACTGGAATAAATGCTTTGACAAATGGTTCAAACGGATGCAAAACTGTATTGATCATAAAAGAGAATATTTTGAAAAAAAAATAAAGCTTTTTTCAATCAGAAATTATTTGTTTTAATTATTAGGCTCAAAATATAAATATTCGCCCTCGTAGCAACTGAAAATGCCGCGCTTTGAAAGTAAAAATATTGATAATATATAAGCCGCTGTAGGTAATTTAACGCAAGAGAACAAAAGAAAAGCAAATGTATGGTCTGGAACCAATATTCAGAATTCTGTACGGAGAGAAATTATAAAATTGATGGCTCAGTTAGCGACAAAGAGATTGCTTCCATTCTACAGGACTAACAAACGGGGTTGCGGCTAAATAAGGTAAGCTCATAATAAGCACTTCGTGTGATTATCTAGCCGAGTAACACTCAAGCTACTACTTGTACACGACAATTTAATTTCGGTTTCAAACTCGTGATTCTTTTCTTCAGATAATTATTTCCGACTTTCGATCTCAAAATAATTATCATGAAAAGAAACATTCGTTAACCTCAATTAAATTGCCGTGAAACTATCAGTACTAGTGCTACTGCTGTTGAGGCAGTATTTTTAACACTTAAATAACTTCAGTCTAATTATATAATATGTAAATTCAATAACAGCCCGCCTTGAAGCAATATGTGTATGTAATAATTTGTAAAATGTATGTAACAGTCATTGCATATACTCATATTATTGTATACGTGTACAATAATGTTATATGAATGTATTACGTAATTTAATAATGTAGGAGCTGTGAGAAATAGGTCAAAAGTTGCTAACAATGAGGTAACCTTGAGGATATAATGAATTAGAAACTTTAAATGTTACCTGTGATTCTTGGAAGCAATACTGTAATTTTAGTGACAGTTTATAAAAATAGCCAATCAACAACCAGAAAAAGCTTTAGTTAAATGAAGGTATTCTATTGGATTAGGAATAACCAATCAGAGATAGCAAGTTTAGGCGGTTGAAATCAATTCAGTTGCCTGCAGACAGTGTTTGTAACCGGATGCGAGATGCGTCCTCGAGAGGTTTAATACGTATTCGTCTGAGACGAAAAATAAGTTACGTGTTAAAAAGTGGAATTAATTAATAAAAAGAATCTCACAGCTCTCCCTATATCAGTGAAGCGTTATTTAAATTTTATCAAGCATTAATAAAAGGAGTGAAGTAAAATTATAATCTGTGTAAGCCTACATTCTTCAGTCGCACCACAACCCTGCCAAGACATCCATGTCTGTAAAATAAATACTGATGCAGCCGAGGCAAACATAAATATTAAATATTTAAAGAAACAGTTTAATTACAAAGTTAATATTTTTAAACATTTTTTGGGGGGAAAGGCCACCAGAAAGTATATTTGGGGAAAAAGCTTCCGGGTACCATACGTGCGGTTGCAACCAACTTCAAGTTCGGCTCCCCAACATTTGAAATATAATACAACTCCTACAATACAACAAAATACCTTCTTCACTGTTGGTAGTATTTAATCGTAATGCACTTGTTTTTAATTTACAGGAATGCATTGTGCGAGATCACGTAGGCCGTGACTACAATAATTATAATTCAAACCTTCGATCTCGAAAAATTATCATACAAAGAAGCATTTGTTAACCTACGAAATCCTCTTATTCGGAAGGAATTGTATATAATCTTGTATAACCGGTAAACGTTAAGCGATAGACAAAAACGTGATACACAGAAAATGTAGATCTATTCAAAATCTATTTCAAAGAGGCCATCTGTTTCCTCAATACTTGGCCCTTCTCTTAAAGTCCTGCCAACATTGAATTGTTTCTCGGGATTGCCTGGAAACAGTACGGAATTTTAAGGCCAGCATATAGCGTCCAGTTGTTAAACATTTGACTTATAACTAATATGATTTTCCGGGCTGTTATGCCGTGGTCTGCTGAGGAAAGATTTCCCAGACGTTTCGTCCACAACTGCGGTGGACATCTTCAGTGGCGCGGACGAAGTCTTCTCGGTGAAAGTATCGCAGCGTCTGATGCCTTGGCCGTTAGTGCCGCTCTCTTTATAGTGTGGGCGCTCTCCGCTGATTGGCCCGCTGGTATGAGGGGGCTGGCGCCGGCTGTGTTGTTGCTCTCTTCTGATTGGCTCGCAGTGTTTTTCGGTTTTGTATGACCTTTCTTGTTTTTGATGACTAGATGCCAGTTACTGTTGAGTTTCAATGCTTCTTCTTTCCTATTGAAATTATTGGAATGTTTATAAATCTCTATTGCTTCGCGTTGTAGCCGGGTATGGTAATGTTTCCGGGCTGTTATGCCGTGGTCTGCTGAAGAAAGATTTCCCAGACGTTTCGTCCACAACTGCGGTGGACATCTTCAGTGGCGCGGACGAAGTCATTACCATACCCGGCTACAACGCGAAGCAATAGAGATTTATAAACATTCCAATAATTTCAATAGGAAAGAAGAAGCATTGAAACTCAACAGTAACTGGCATCTAGTCATCAAAAACAAGAAAGGTCATACAAAACCGAAAAACACTGCGAGCCAATCAGAAGAGAGCAACAACACAGCCGGCGCCAGCCCCCTCATACCAGCGGGCCAATCAGCAGAGAGCGCCCACACTATAAAGAGAGCGGCACTAACGGCCAACGCATCAGACGCTGCGATACTTTCACCGAGAAGACTTCGTCCGCGCCACTGAAGATGTCCACCGCAGTTGTGGACGAAACGTCTGGGAAATCTTTCTTCAGCAGACCACGGCATAACAGCCCGGAAAATCATATTAGTTATAATTGTGACACCGGCCGTGAAAACCTACGTTCTTACAAAACATTTGACTGTTTGGATTAAAATTAAGTAAAGTGAAAAATAAGGTTTAGTAAGAATAATTTGTATACCACTAATAAACTATGCAGGGTAGAGAAATCAGAATTGTTTTCCTTTGTTTTTGTGCTCATGCCAAGAGATCATAATTTCAAAGTCATCACATAGTGACCGACTGAAGGTTTGTAAGAGGAGTGAGTAGAGAAAGTCATGTGAATTCAAGACCTATTTTTATCATTACACTCTATAATCTTTGACCAAGTTTATTATTGTGGTTGAAGGCTGCAGTTGTTTAACATTTGGGTTGAGACAAGCTTAACTTTACAATTGATTAAGGGAATTTGCTCCGTTTAATAAATTTGATGGATTTCGAGTGCGTTGTACTCATTGTTAAGGCCTACCGCGCAGTGGGTGCAATCTCTGCCTCCGCTTGCACAGTACATCATGGACAGGGCATGTGGCCCTCAGCCTGAGAGACGCTATTTTGGCTCACGTGGGTAGAAAGCTCTGTCTCTAGGGCACTACTTTCTTTTCAAAATTAACATTGGCAATGAGGCAGAAATTTTTAACACTTAAATGATTTTAGTCAAATTATAAAAAAAAATATAATAATTGCCTTGAAGCAATATGTGTATGTATCAATATATAAAAAGTGTATATTACAGTCATTGTATATGTTTATATTATTGTATACATGTAATAATGTTATCTGAATGTATTGCGTAATTTATTCATTTAGGAGCTGTGAGAAATAGGTCAAAGGTTGCTAACAATGAGGTAATCTTGAGGCAATAATGAATTAGAAACTTTAAATGTTACTTGTGATTCTTGGAAGCAATAATGTAAATTTTGAGACAGTTTAAAAATAGCCAATCAACAACCAGAAAAAGCTTTAGTAAAATGAAGGTATTCTATTAGATTAGGAATAGCCAATCAGAGACTTGAAATACAGAAATTTACAAGTTTAGACGGTTGATAACAATTCAGTTGGTTGCAGACACGTTACTAACCAGACGCAAAAAGTGTCCTCAAGAAATTGAATACGTATTCGTGTGAGACGAAAGTAGTTTTACGTGTTAAAAGGTACAAGTAATTAATAAAAGAATCTCACAGCTCTACATCAGTGAAGTATTATTTAAATCGCATCAAGTATTAATAAAAGGAGTGAAGTAAAATTATAATTTGTGTAAGCCTAAATTCATAATTCGCACCACAACCCTAGTAAGAGAAACGTGTTTCTAACAATAATACTGACGTTATTCTGTAATTCGATATAAGTTTTATAACAATTTATTTATATTTGTAATTTTAATATTGCTTAGGCAAACATAAATAAATAATATTTAAAGAAACTGTTGAATTAAAAAGTTAATATTTTTTTTTAAACTTGGGGCAAAGGCTACCGGAAACCGGGTACCATACGTGCGGTTGCAAACAAACTACTACAAGTTCGGCTCCCCAACATAAGAACTATAATACAACTCCTTCAGTACAAACTACTTCAAATTGACGCCCAAAGCGTGTTGCAAATAACGTAACAAACCACCTATTTCAAATTGGCTTTCCATACGTGGGGCACAAACAATTATCTACTTCAGAAGACAACCAGGATCGCTTCTGCAGGACAGCGAGATATAATCTTACAAAAGTACCGTTCAAAGATGTAGCTTTCGCTAACTCAGCAAATACATAACCGTGAAAATACGATTAACATTTTGCAAGTAAATGTCTGTACGCTTTAGCAAAGAGATGCTAAATTTATCTTTGCTTTTCGGACGTTTCCGCGGCAGCTGAAGGAACTTGCATCCCTCGCTGCCATATAGGCACACTGAGTAATTACTAAATGTGTAGGCGTTTCTATCTCTCGGCTAATCCCAAGCGATTTATACCCGTAGGATACTTCAAGAGATATGGTGAAGATTTTAAAAACATCACTCGTGACGAAATAGCCTGCATTTGTAACACAGTGGGTTGGGAGTTTCGGATTTCGCTACGCATTTCGTGATTACTCCGTCTCGGATCATACTGGAACTGTAGGAAATTACATAAATACCACTACCACGTAATATATATTCTTGTTGCAGTTGGGTATAAATCCCCATATACTTAAAGCTTAAAGTGTATAGAATTATGGTAGCGCAGCCATTTTAGTTCCTAAAAGATTCTGATACGATACACCCACATGGCTTTCTCTACCCTGTACTGTTTATTAGTGGGTATACAAGCTATTCTTGCTAAAGCTTATTTTTCCATCTACTACATTTTAATCCAAATAAACCTTTGTAAAAATAACTACATTACACATTTCGTTATAGATACAAAGAGAACAGCGATAGTCAAATGTTTAACAACTGGACGCAATATGCTGGCCTTAAAATTTCATACTGTTTGCATTCAAAAACACAATTGCCAAAAAAGCTTGTTTTAAATAAATTGTGTGTTTTAAAGAGATCTAAATTTTTTATGTAGTGGATTTTCGTCTTTTGCTTAACGTTTACCACTTGCACAAAATTCAATATATAAAGTTTGTCATGTAAATATCTTTAATACGTATATTTTAATCAAAATGTTAGCCATTTTTATAAAACAAAAAATTTCGAAAATTTTCCATGTAAAGGATAGTTTTGAGATGGGGTTATTTTCTTGAAAATCTTCGTGTCGCACCTTTGGAAGGTATTGAACCTCAGTACCAAGTTTGGTATTTATCTATATTTTCGTTTTTGAGTTATGCTGTTCACAAACACACACACATACAGACAAACCGTTTTCTAAAAACGATTTTTAGACTCAGGGGGCCTCAAAGCATGCATTTCTGCTGAAATCCCGATACTGAATTTTTAAGTGGAATGCAATATACGTGGTAGAGAAAGTAAAAATAGCAACTCACCACTTGAAAAGAAATATGTATTTCAAATTTCAAACCAAGAACATAAAATATCTCAATAATATTTAATGCCTCAAAAAGGTTATATCATCTTCATTTTATGGTTTAATTAGATCTAAATTTTTGCGTAGTAACACTTTCTCTATCTCTTACAGTTTATAAATTATGCAAAAGTCATTCAGAATCAAGATGATTTTGAGGTGATGATTTAACTTGTCATTCAAATATCTTAAACATTTTAATAAAAACCTTTAGTGCTATTTATGATAAAATCGAGACTTCTGAATGTAAAGAGTGATGATGATGATGATGATGATATGATGATCACAAGCGTTGGTGAAAGAACGGATGAGAAAGGAGTATGTTAGGAGTTGTATCGTATTTCAACTGTTGGGGAGCCAAACTTGTAGTATAGTAGTATAGCAGTATAGTAAACAGTTTCCGGTAGCCTTCGCACCAAATGTACTTTCAGGTGGCCTTTGCCTCAAGTTTAAAAAAAATATTAACTTTGTATTTTAACTGTTTCTTTAAATATTATATATTTATGTTTGCCCCGCCTGCGTCATTATTATTGTTAGAGACACGTTTCTCTTAGCACGATTGTGGTGCGACAAGAACGTAGGCTTACACAGATTATAATTTTACTTCACTTCTTTTATTAATACTTGATTCGATTTAAATAACACTTCACTGATATAGAGAGCTGTGAGATTCTTTAATTAAATACTTGCACTTTTTAACACGTAAACTTATTTTTCGACTTACACGAATACGTATTAAATCTCTCGAGGACACATCTCGCATCTAACGCTGTCTGCAACTGATCTGATTTCAACCGCCTAAACTTGTAATCTTCTGTATTTCAACTCTCTGATTGGTTATTCCTAATCCAATAGAATACCTTCATTTAACTAAAGCTTTTCTGTGATTGGCTATTTTTAAACTGTCTCAAAATTTACATTATTGTTTCCAAGAATCACAAGTAACATTTAAACTCCCTAATTCATTATTGCCTCAAGGTTACCTCATTGTTAGCAACGTTTAACCTATTATTCTCACAGCTCCTACATTATTAAATTACGTAATATATTCACACAACATTATTACACATGGATACAATAATATAAACATATACAATGGTTGTAATATACACTTTTTATATATTGTTACATACACATATTACTTTAAGGCGGGCTGTTATTGAATTTACATATTATATAATTAGACTGAAATTATTTAAGTGTTAAAAATACTGCCTCACGGGTGAGTAAAGAGTTGCGAACAGTTCAATTGTTTCTGCATCTTGCATGTACAGAGTCGGTGGTTGCCTAATCGCAGAAGGGCTCGCGAGCCTCGCTCTTGCCAATCCGGCTATAATTTGGTCAGCATCTCACATTCCAAATGTAAATGCGAACATCGAAAACTCCATTCGAAACTAAAGAGATAACTAAAAGCAGCGGAAAATAAGCGCCATAAGCACTAACCCACGTCGTGGAGAACGAACAGCTGTATAACTGCGCTTCAAGGTATGATATTTGAGTACAGGGATCGTAAACATGGGCCAAGTAGTTTTCTCCGCTTTTACAAGCCAAGTTTTCCTCGGATCAATAAGTTTACGACCGTACTTCTGGTTTTCTGCTGAGGCTTTTCTTGTCTCATATTTTATTGTGAAACTTTCCCAACAACATTATCTGGCATGAAGAACTGACTTTTCCAATTCTATGCCTTACCTAGAAGAGGAGGAGCTGCCAAAAGATCTCCAGAAGCCTACTGTATTTCACTGCCTAAAAGCAAAATAAATCTGTAATACCAATAAACATCTGTGTTACATTCACAGGATTTTCTCTACTATCTATTGCAATTTATGGTGTAAACAAATTATTGTTACGAAATTTTATTTTCTTATCTACTACATTTTAATAGAGGTAAACCTTTCTAGAAATAGGTGCATTGCATATTTGTTACACATGCAAAGGGGACAAATAGTGAAACGTTTTAGAACTGAACGGTATGCTGATCTTAAAATCCCATAGTCTTTCCATGCAATAGTGAGAAACAACTGAAAATCGAAAGGACTTCATCGCTTATCGTTTATCAGGTATGAAAGATTATATAAATTTCCTTCTGTATAAAGAGGACTTCACAAGGTATTCCCAGAAAATTCGAGATACACATTTTATTTGCCATGTAAATACCTTTAATAAATGGTACTTCAACCAAAATTGCTAAAGCCATTTTTAGATAGTAAAAGATTTTGAAATATATTAAATGTAAAGGGTGCTTTTGTGCAGGGAAATTTATTTGAAGATACTGAACTTAAATGACAAGTTTCATATTCATTCACACTGTAACTTTTTCTAAATTGTTTTTATTCAAGGGACCTCAAAATATATATTTCGGATGATATTTCGGTAACAAATTTTTGGGTGGAATGTAATATCCTTTGTACCTATTATTTTCGGGGTAAAAAAGTAAAAATCCCATGTGATACATTCACATGGGCTTCTCGACTTTATCATTTATTACTGGGTATACAAGCTATGTTTATTACAGCGTATTTTTCCATCTATTACATTTTAGTCCAAGTAAACCGCTGGTCTCCGTGATCCCACTTGGTAATTGGCGTCATACAAAGATTTCTGTTTCAGAATGTGACTTCTCTTCGTTCCGTTGGCAATAATAATGCCTATAATTAACATTTCAGTATGTTCATTGTTGGGAGTCTGAATGGTCATTGTTGTTTTAGTCTGACTTATTTACTTTTTATTTGGTTTTGATCTGAGAGTTTACAGTTAGTGCTGTTTGTGCTAGTTAAATGACAATTTCAAAAAGTTATCATGACATATATGAACCCGAGATGTAGATCGCGTTAAAATACCAATTTATGCCATATACATTTTGTTGTTGAGTGAACCATTTTCGAGACATTGGTTGTTATTCCCTTAAGTTTTCCAATACTTATACTTTTTCTCGAAGGGGAATTCGTTATTCATTTTTTTTATGTCCTGGACATGCAAAGAGAATGGAATGCGCCACATAGCAACCAGCTCTTAAAACATTTGACTATCGCTTAAAGCCTACCACATTCCCCTTGCCCCTACAAGAAAATTAGCAATAAGATTAACATCTCGATTAACATCTCGATTAACATGAAGCATATGGAGAATAAGCGTTTGTAAAAATAGTTTGTACAAGAGTAGAGAAAGTTATGTGGGTGTGATACATCAGATATTTTATTTAGCGAACATATTTGTATTAATTTTGTTGTATTTCATTGCGTTAAACTGTGCTAACAACGAATACACGTAATTATTATGTTTATTCGCTCTTCTAACCAATTGAGATGCGTAGAGTCTTATTACTAAAGCGATCGCGGGCGTATTGACAGATATGGAACATTATCGCAAATAAATTATATTTGTCATTTACTGAAAAATTTTTTTGGACATCATGACCTAAAAGTAGAACTTCTAATACAGGCTCTAGATTGTGACCAACTTTGGTATCAAGTAAAATCACACGACAATTACCCTTTGTATTTGCACATGTTTAATAACTCGACTTTCTTTGATAAGGTTTTACTTTTAATTATATGTTTTTACATGATTAATTTCTCACGATATTCACATTATTCTGTTCACAATAGAAATCGTCTACTTCAATTTATTGCAATTCCTATACGTTATATTGGCAGCCTTCTGCTAATATAAGATGTTATTCTTTTATCTATATAACGTAAATAAAAATTAAATGGTGTAAATTATTAATTCAGAAGAAACTGAAAAAGAAGAGCCATGTAGAATTACACAAGCAGCAGAAAGAATAACACTAGAAGCATTTATCCAAAAAATCCATAGGGCAATATGATATAGCATTTAGTTGCTTCATTGGCTGATGTAAGGCAAAACATTTTGAAAATAATTTCACTTCAAATTACTGTTAGCGAATCAACAAAACATCAAAACAGCTGACATCTCGCTTTTTTAACATCATATCTCTTGTTTCAAGAATCGCTCTCTAAATGTGATTTCTGTTAGTTTCTGGAATCAATATAATATTATTGATATTTTACAAATTCAAGCGCTGTCTAAAAGACAATATGCACACGTCTTAAAAGTTCTTTTATTAGTGATTTTATATTCAAAATAAAACCCTAACTTTACCACTTGTATGGTTATCTACTATACTTACATTTTGCATTCAATTCTATTCAAGGATCCAAACTATCGCATAGGATCTCGGTTGAGCCTTCTTGGTAGTTGCTGTTTATTCTGAAACCTTGAGGTTAAATAATAAGCTCTAATAACACCCCTCAGCATTACTACTAAAGCTTTACGTTTGTAACTTGTATCCCAAATATTCTGCAATTGTAGCATTGAAACAGGCTTGTTGTGACGCTATAAATTGTGCACAATTTGGCTAATTCTTGCACTAGTGCCACAACAGGTTACCTGACATCATCACCGCTTTCTGTAGTGCGAATACTAGTGCATCGATGTAAATATCAGCGTATTAATATAAATAATAATGTACAAATGTAAAACATGTTATATGATAGATGTAAAGGAAGTTAGCTAGCCGTGCAATGTCAGATAGTAAGTTATAATTGAGTTGCCTGAAGCCACTCAGTACCAGGCGGAGACTTGACCAAAGTAAAGGGAATCGGCTAAATATGCGACGCTTGAGTGAGAGAGAGGGACAAAGTTTGAAAAAATCTTGTGTGTTACACTCATATGACTTTCACTAATCTTGTACAAAGTATTTTTACAAACGCTTATTTTCCATATGCTTCATGTTAATCGAGATATCGAGATGTTAATCTTATTGCTAATTTTCTTGTAGATGCAAGGGGAATTGGTAGGCTTTAAGCCATAGTCAAATATTTTAAGAGCTGGTTGCTATGTGGAGTATTCCATTCTCTTTGCATTACCAGGACAAAAAATGAATAACGAATTTGAGAAAAAGAATAAGTATTGGAAAGTTTAAGGGAATAACAAGCAATATCTCGAAAATGGTTCACTTAACAAAAAAAATGTATATGACACAAATTGTGTATTTTAAAGCGATCTACATTTTTCCTGTAGTAACATTTTGTCTATCTCTTATGGTTTACCAGTTATGCAAAAGTCGTTCACAATGAAGAACACTTTTGGAGACATTCCCAGACAATTCGAGATATGCATTTCATTTGTCATGAAAATATCTTAAACATATGATATTTTAATCAAAATCGTTAGAGCCATTTTGAGAAAATTAAAGTTTACGAAAAAACTTTCATGTAAAGGGTAATCTGGGGTGGGGGGATTTTCTTGAAAACCTTCGTGTCGCATCTCTGGAAGATACTGCATCTAAATACCAAGTTTGGTGTTTATCCGACTGTTCGTTTCTGAGTTATGCTGTTCACAGACATACACACAGACTGACACACACAGAGACAAACACGGACATGTTTCCAAAAATGATTTTTTTTGGATTCAGAGGGCCTCAAAACATGTATTTCCGGTGAAATCTCGGAATAAAATTTTTGGGTGGAGTACAATACTTCCCCTACTTACTATACGTAGTAGAGAAAGTAAAAAGATAGAGAGAAGCCGGAAAAGAAATGGCAAGTTCAAGTCTGGTATGGAACAGAAGCGCACATTTTCATACGACGCCATGTGATCAGCCAATCACTATATTGTTATAAGCTACGGCGGGAATAATAGCATCTTCACCTGGGCTCGACTGCATACATGTCCCTCAGGAGGAGAACTTCATGCAACTCAGATGGCCGAGCGTGTAACAAAGTTGTTAGCAACTTAGGGTGAAAGGTATAATTCACGACGAGCTGCAAACAATTACAGTTAAATTTGGTCTTCAACGTTTTCCATTTATCTCCTACCACTGCTACGATATGAGCTAAACGCATAGGCCAAAATAGAAGTATTGTAGGACTGCTTTACAGCAATTCACAGGCACATCAGAAGGAAGACAACGAAGCAACGGGCGCAGGAGAAGAGTTCCGTCTCACTTTGCCACATCATCGATACAACTTATGTATATATAAATGTCGACATGTTTGCCCTGAGAAGCATACCGATATTCAAACACGGGAATTACAATCAACAGCAATGTATTAATTAGTCATAATATTAGGTTTTCCCAAGTCTCTATTTTATATCTCTGTTTTACTTTCAATTTTTACCTCTATGTAACCTTTAGGAACTGATCATAAACTCTTAACATCAGTAATACTTACCAGTTTCAATATAAAACCACTTTGATTTTTTTCCGCTTATATTACACTAAACATTTCTTCAAGAAATAAAAAAAGCTTGACCAAAAGATGAAACGTCAATATCTCTTTCACATTTACCATGCATTTAACCTTCGAATACACACCAGTGTGTCAAAAGCACTTATATCTTTGAATGTAAAACATTACAATATCTAAAATGTAAATGATAAATTATTTAACATATTAATAATGAATAAACGTTTATATTATTGCATCTCTCAAAAGTATTGTGTCATAGCGGCTATGGTTCAAGGTTGTCGGGATGTCGGCGCCAGAGAGTTGGAGTAAACAAAGATAAGTCGTGCCTATGCCCGGCGTAAACCGTAGAAGCGCTATCGGCGGATAACCAGAATCTTATAAAAGTTTCTGTCCCCCGTCTCCAGAACGTGTGTCCAGATAGTGCTAGGATGTTCTGTGGAAGATTCCATTGGATATATAAGCGGAGCGAGTCACTTGAATGAATAAGCGAATTGTTGAGCGAATTTCTGCTGCGACAAAAAGTGTTGTTCTCCGAGCGAGTTGGTGGTGACTGCCGTGACATACAGCGAATTCTAGTGCGGAGCGAGGGAATATAGAAATCTTGTGTTTGACTCCCCAACAAGCGAACCATCCGGAAGAAGGGATTACGACACCAAGAAGGTGAAGTGACAGCGAAATTGAACTAGTTCACATTGTGAAGTGACAGTTTGAACTCAGTGAAGTCCTAGTGAAAGTTGAACCAGATCAAAACGGTGGCAGTGAAGGCTGAAAGAAGTAACAGTTAAAAAAATGAAGGAAGTGACAGTATGCCAACAAGATTGGCGCACTCGGTGAACTAATATGTTTATCTTTTTAGTTCTTTAGTTTTAGTTCCTCTACCACATACTTCATATGGTAGAGGAA
The DNA here is from genome assembly GCA_030765065.1 of Deroplatys truncata. Classification (NCBI taxonomy): domain Eukaryota; kingdom Metazoa; phylum Arthropoda; class Insecta; order Mantodea; family Mantidae; genus Deroplatys; species Deroplatys truncata. The sequence goes on from CM060980.1 coordinate 168,071,946, forward strand.
TGTTTGCATTTTATACAAAAGTATTTATAAAGTTTTCTCCGAAAAAACATGTTTCGAAGCACCCTGAATTAAAAAAGTAAGATTTAAAAAAAGTTCCTTTAATATGTGTTTATGAACACCATAATCCAAAAACGAAATTTCGGATAAATGCCGAACTTGTTATTTAAGAACAGTATCCTCAAAAATGCCGCTCGAAGAATTTCAATAAAATCCTCCCATCAAATTACGCTGTTGAAAATGGTTCAATGTTTTATTTAAAACATTGCATAAACGAATTGGATTAAAATACATATATTAATTATATTTACATAACAAATCAAATCTGTATATTGAGTTTTCTGTAAATAACCTATGAAAGTCACCTTTAGTAGATTGAATTTTGTATAATTTTGATAACAAGCAAAGCTTAATGAATAAGATAAAATCGTAATAGAAAATAAATGGCAAGTCGTTTAAGTACACAATTTCTGCCAATTCTCTCGCAGATTTAGCCATTTCTAAAATATTCTATGAAGCAAGTTTACACCCTTTTCAGTGTTGGTACGCCATCTAACGGATGTGCTTGAAAGTGCACTGTTGTTCTTTTCTTTCCACCATAAGAGCTTGTTGCCATGAAAAAACATTTAAATGTTTTCGCATATTGTAACTAAACAATAAGTTCGATTTGATATTCTTGGTAAAATACATTTTTATATGAGTATTTCAGAACCTTCATTTAGGCGTTGCTAGCCTCTAGTTCCCGAGGTCACGTGTTCAACCCCGGCGGAGGGTGATGGATTTTTTCGGGCATAAAGATTCTTAGCATGGCTTTCTTATGAAGGGAAGTAAAACCGGTGATCCCGTGTCGTAGATTTAAGGCACGTAAAAGAACCTCAAGCCTAATAAGGAGGCCTCTATGCAAAATTTATGGTTCTTCACGCCCAATACAAAATGGAATGCTAAGGACCACAGTAGTTAAAGGGGCCTCCAGAAATAAAATTCAATTTCAATTTTCATTTGGACGAGTGGCCGCCTACAGGGCATTTTCTGGACACCGTGAAGCACGCTATTTGATGGCGGAGTTGGATATTTATAGCCTCCTAAATTCAAGTGCATGAATTTCTTATACAAATTACAGCTATAATAACCACATACCTTCGCGTTGATGAGATCTGGTCATCTCTCGCACCTTTTAAGAAAATTTCTATTAAACTCATTAATTTTTCATGGACTAGAAAATAAAACCTGGCTTCTTCTGAAAAATAAGTAAAAATAAAAATTAATATTAAACGCCTGTCAATAGAGTGATCATTAACATTATCCAACACCCAGGTGCACAAATTAACTCTACTCCCATTATTCCGAGGTTTCAATTCCTGAACCGTAGTTGTTGTATAGGTTTTTCGTTTTAAATATTTAATGCATTTCAAATCGAGGTTTGGGAAATTTCTGATTTCTGTAAACGGTCATTATATCCGATGTTATCGAGTTTTTCCTCTGTAAGAACACGGCGATTACTTTCGATTTCTTATCAGGAATAGATCACGTTTCCCTAAATCTATTTTTTGCAATATTATGAACCGTTTCTCTATGAGGCACAAAAACAGCAGAGAATCTGTCTATAAATGCCACTTTACTTCTCTACAAGAGTTTGTTATGAACTAGGAAACATACAAGAGGATTTTGTGTGCTAAAGTGTACGGTCTTTTTGGCATTATAACAGCACTAACACTGTATAAGCACTGAAACCCACGGAATAATGTCGGAGTGCAGCTTAATTTATCCATCATCCATTATCCATTAGTAGTTCGGCGTGCATAACCTAATTTGATCAGTAGCTTATTGTGCCTTCTAAATCTTTTCTCTTTCACGCTGCATAAGTAGGTTTACGCTCATTGAAGGGAATGGGGATCCCATCTGTTGGCGACGATGGGGAGACCAGAGATCCATTAGGATGTTAAAAGGTGAATTCCTACTGTGCTTCAACAACCCCTAGCTGAAGCCTGGAAGCATCGATATTGATCCTTCCATGAGTTTAAAAATATTTTCGTTTTTTCAATTGTCCTGCACAGGAGTGGACAAAATTAGATGTAGAATTATAGAGAGAAACGTCTTTAAAAATTTGCTGGATATTATGGGGGAAAGTAAATACCATTAGTCGTGTTATATTTGGAGGACGTTTTGATGGTCATTTTAGGGTCAATTTAATTTTTTAAAATGGGAACACACATTCATACGGTCCTCATAAAAACCTAACAACATTTATATAAATCACTTTTCAATTGTTCTTACATCAACGTAAATGACAACGAAAATTCTGAATGGCTGTGTACGAAAAGCGCAATGAATTGTTGCACCATCCACGGATGGTCATTTGAAGGTCAAATTACGTTTCGTAATTGGGAAATAACACTTTTACTTTCTCTACTACGTATAGTAAGTAGGGGAACTATTGTATTCCACCCAAAAATTCGATACCGAGATTTCACCAGAAATACATGTTTTGAGACCCCCTGAATCCAAAAAAAGCATTTTGGAAACATGTCCGTGAGTGTCTGTGTGTCTGTGAACGGCATAACACAGAAACGAACAGTCGGATAAACACCAAACTTGGTATTTAGGTTCCGTATCTTCCAGAGATGCGACACGAAGGTTTTCAAGAAAATCGCCCCAACCCATACTACCCTTTACATGGAACATTTTTCGAAAATTTTAGTTTTCCCAAACGATTTTAATTAAAATATCATATGCTCAAGATATTTTAATGACAAATGAAATGTATATCATGAATTTTCTGGGAATGTCTTCAAAAGTATTCTTCGTTGTGAACTACTTTTGCATAACTGGTAAACCATAAGAGATGGACAAAATTTTACTACACAAAAATGTAGATCGCGTTAAAATACACAATTTATGTCATACTTTTTTTTTGTTGAGCGAACCATTTTCGAGATATTGCTTGTTATTACCTTAAAATGTTCAATACTTATTTTCTCAAATGTGAATTCGTTATTCATTTTTTGTCTTGTATATGCAAAGAGTATTAATCTGAGGCAAAGAGAATGGTGCTGCACATAGCAACCAGCTATTAAGAGATATGTATATGCTTAAGGGCCACTGCAAATACAAAACAAGGGGAACATAGTACGCCTTAAGCGAGTCAAATAATTTTAGAACTGGTCGCTATGTGTAAAATGTAATTCTCTTTGCATGTCAAAAGATCGTTTCTGCAAATGTTTATCTCGATTAATATGAAATAGATGGAGATTAAGCGTTTGTAAAAATAGTTTGTACAAGAGTAGAGGAAGTCATGTGAGTGTAACACATCGGATTTTTTTATTTCGTTCCCTATTTTTATCACAAATAAAAAGATTTTTATAAATCATTTTGTAATAAGAAACCACTAAATTGGTACTAAAATGACGATCATGACGTCCTCCAAATAAAACACGACTAATGGGATTTTCTTTCACCCATAACATCAAGAAACCTTTGTTCAAGACATTTCTTTCTACAACGCTTTGGAGCTATTGTATATGTAATAGTATGGGTAGACAAAGCAATTATGAATTAAATTTCATAAGATGGGCTCCTGCTCAACAATATGCATGGATTGTACTGGGTTTTTAATTGAATTTCAAAATAAGCGAATAGGAAGAAGTGACCGAATGGCTACTCAAAATCTCCGGATCTTATCTCTCTTAAAATTTCTGCCTTAGAGATGTTCATAAGGTAATGTGTCCATGAAAACTAAAAAATCATGTTTTGTTTCTATTGCTTTGACTTTTACACCATATACTCAGAACATAAAATGTATAGTTTATTTAAAAGTTTAACGAGCTATGTGAAACTGTTGTTAAGATATTAATTTTTACTTGTAATTAATCACATCTTTATAATTTAACATGAAATTCTCCTTGGACCGTAAAATTTATTTTATTGCTCTAAAATTTTTAATTTGAGCTAAGTAGGTATACAAGCATAAGAATATATTTGTGCATGTGTTTCTTAATTGAGTTGGTTTAAGAACAAGTAATTCTTTTGTATACAAGTTATGCCAAACTTTCAATAATTAATTTCGTTTGGAAGCTTCACGGGCTTAATTAGTGCACAACACATTTTACATTGGTAATTCTTAAAAATTTCCTGAAAATGTTAAGCCAATAAGTTATAATCTGTGATCGAAGGAACATTATCACTAGTCAAAAATGAAGAAAAACGGAGTTTAACTTGGTGGTTTATCTAAACGGTGCAGGAGCAATTAAATAGTCAGTTGTGTAGCAATTCAAAAAACAAAAAATTGAAAATGTTTACATGTTGCCAAATTTTACAGACACGCTGTCTGGATTTTCAAGTAGACCGCGCGGTGAAGAAGACAAGATTCAGCTTATTTGGGAGCCATGCCAAGAAATTGATAGAAATAAAGAATTGAGTAGTACACATTTTTGGGTGTCAAATACAGATTACAGCAGTGTGTAAATCCTGAAGCCCAACAGTTTGAATAGAGAATATTCTAAAGCTATTGTTACTTCATAAATCTGTATCATAATGTGACGTAAGTCCTATCGACTTGTAGCGTGTGTGGGCGTTTGTCACGTCTACACGTGATGCTTCACCTGGAAAATGAACTCAAGGTGGAAGCTCTCTGAAGTTCTCTCCTTGGCTTCAGTCGGTAGAGCTATGAATAAATCCTGTTCCCAGCTACCTAGCCTTTGAGGCAGTATTTTTAACACTTAAATGATTTTAGTCAAATTATATAATAAAACATATAATAGCAGCCCGCCTTAAAGCAATATGTGTATATAACAAGATATAAAAAGTGTATATTACAGTCATTGTATATGTTATATTATTGTATACATATGTAATAATGTTATTTGAATGTATTACGTAATTTAATAATGTAGGAGCTGTGACAATAATAAGTTAAAAGTTGCTAACGCTGAGGTAACAATGAGGTAACATTGAGGTAATAATGAGTAAGAAATTTCAATAATGCTACTAGTCATTATTGGAGCAACAATAATGTAAATTTTGAGACGGTTTATAAAATAGCCAATCCACAACCGGAAAGAAATCTTAAGTTAAATGAAAGTATTCTATTGGACCAGGATTAGCCAATCAGAAACTGAAGTATAGCAAAATTTACAAATTTAGAGTTCAGTTGGTTGTAGATAGTGCTCCTAACAAGACGCGAGATGCGTCCTCGAGAAAATTAATACGTATTCGTGTGAGACGCAAATAGATTACGTGTTTCAAAAGTGCAAGTATTTAATAAAAGAATCTTACAGCTCTCTATATCAGTGAAGTGTTATTTACATCGTGTCAAGAATTAATAAACAGGAGTGAATTAAAAATTATAATCGGTGTAAGCCTACATTCTTCAGCCGCACCACGCCCTGCAAAGAAATTCATGTCTCTAACAATAATACTGACGCAGCCGAGGCAAACACAAATATATAACATTTAAAGAAACAGTCAAAATTACAAAGTTAATATTTTTAAACTTGGGGCAAAGGCCACCGGAAAGTACATTTTTGAGGCGAAGGCTACCGGAAACTTTTTACCATACGTACAGTTGCAATTACTTCAATTTCGGCTCCCAAGCATTTGAAATATAATACAACCAACTTCAAATTGGCGCCCAAAGTGTGGTGCAAACAACGTAGACAATAACCTACTTCACTTTGTTGAATCTTAGGATATTTGAATGAAGGCAACTTAATACGACGAGCTTCTCTAACTATTGGATTTTATTCCAAATAAACAAAATAAACTGTTCGTCTTTGAGAAATAGTAAGATTATCTATAAACAGAAGTTCCCATTTTTCTACTACTTAGAACATTGCTGTAGACCTAACTAAGTATGTCACACGTTGCTTCCACCTATACGTACAAATTACGGCAACCTGTCGCCAGTTTGCTAATAGAGAATTTTATATCAGTGTCGAAATCTGGGGTGAAACTCTTTTTATACAGTGCTGCTGTGACGCTAGATTTCGCGCCCTTTTCTTTAATCCCTATTTAGATTGGTTACTTGCTTAGCGTTCTATGAATGAAAGAATTTGAATTTATTTAGCACGCACATAGTAATACTACAATATATATATATATATATATATATATATATATATATATATATAATATTGTTTTACAATCTCTTGACCAAACAAAGTATAACCCAGAATACTAAAATACTAGCGACTCTTTCTCGAGAGTTTCTGAGGAAACAAGTGCCCCGTAGGGTTTCAACTTTGCGTTTGTTCGCTAATGGTGTATTCGAACTCTGTTTGGTTTAAACTATATTTCTGCAGTTTCTGATTCCCCAAGATTGTTTATTTTGCTCCTCAATTTTCTATTAACCTTGCCTAGATACTCGCCATACTCTTAAGATTTCCTGCCTTGATTTCAAATTCGACTTTTTCCCCTTTATCTATATTGGTAGATTAGCCCATTTTTCAATCTTAAGATTTCCTCTCACTATTTTGCATTGCAGAATCGCATGCCAATAATTATCATCCTGCCTTCCACAAATTGGAAATTTCCTCTATTTTCAGATCCTCTCTTATTTAGCGTTCTATGGGAAAGAAACGTTATGTCAGGCTTCTGTCTGACTTTGGAGAAATCCATGTGTTTGTGTCTCCCTTATAACTCTTGTTTCTCCTTCTATTTCTTGACTATTTATCCAACTACCAAGGATCCGCGACTCTTTCTGGAATTTCCCCTCTATCTCTATCCTTGTCTCTCCTCAGGCCTATCTCTCTATTCATCGCGACTTTGCCGTTTTTTTGTGGACGCTAATGTGCTTCGTTGGTGGACTTTTGCCCTGTTGCTAGCTCGCTTCTTAACAATCTTCCTTACCTAAGTCTTAACATTTTATAATATGAGTTGTTTTACAGTATTTCATTATATTATTATTTGTATATTCCTTCCGTGATTATTGCTTTCGTGTTATTTACAGTATTTGGGAAGGGATCGTAGAAGGTTTCCAGACGGGTGAGCTATTCTCTTGGGAGCGGAAGATGCTGGGTAGTGGGAAAAGGGCGGCAAATTATTGATGTGTAAATTTAATTTAACTACTGAGGCAGTATTTTTAACAATTAAAAGATTTCAGTCAAATTATATAATATGTAAATTCAATAACAGCCCACTTTGAAGCAATATGTGTATGTAATAATTTTTAAAATGTATGTAACAGTCATTGCATATGCTTATATTATTGTAAACATGTTCAATAATGATACGTGAATGCATTACGTCATTTAATAATGTAGGAGCTGTGAGAATAATAAGTTTAAAGTTGCTAACAATGAGGTAACAATGAGGTAACCTTGAGGCAATAATGAATTGGAAATTTTAATAATGTTACTTGTGATTCTTGGAGTAACAATAATGTAATTTTGAGACAGTTTAAAAATAGCCAATCAACAACCAGAAAAAGCTTTAGTTAAATGAAGGTATTCTATTGGAGTAGGATTAGCAATCAGAGACTTAAAATACAGAAATTTACAAGTTTAGACGGTTGAAATCAATTCAGTTGCCTCCAAACAGTGCTCATAACCATACGTGTTGCTTCTAGACAGTGCTCATAACCAGACGCGAGATGAGTCCTCGAGAAATTAATTACATATTCGTGTGAGACGAAAATAGTATACCTACATGTTAAAAAGTGCAAGTATTAAATAAAATAATCTCACAGCTATCTATATCAGTGAAGTGCTATTTAATTTGTGTCAAGGATTAATAAAAAGGAGTGAATTAAAGCTTCAAATCTGTATAAGCCTACATTCTCAGTCGTATCACAACCCTGCCAAGATATCCACGTCTCTGAAATAATACTGACGCAGCCGAGGCAAACATAAATATTTAATACTTCCAGAAACAAACAAATTACAAAGTTAATAAAGTACCTGAAAGTACATTTTGGGGCGAAGGCTACCGGAAACTGTTTACTATACGTGCGGTTGCAACTACTACAATTTCGGCTCCCCAATAGTAGAAATACAACTCCTTCTAAAATACAACTTCTTCAAATTGTTTCTAAAGCGTGGTGCAAACAACGTAAAGACAATATCCACTCTACTATCTACGTACTACCTGCATACAATAAACGTATCAGGGAGATTTACTAAGCTTAAGTTCTACTCTAGATTACTACAAAAACCAACCAGTGATAGGACTGCAACAGATTTACCTGGGGTGCGAAGAAGGCGGGCTTTCCATGGTGGTCTTGCGGCGTTGTTGAAAATTACGTTAACATATCTGTGAAAATTGAAAAATCATAAGTTTTCTTGGATTTCTTTGAAATTTATACTATTTATTTGTTATAATAAACAATGGTAAATACCAGGTTTCAGATGTTTAACTCTAATAATTGATGCAGAATTATTCTTGTTATATCTCAAGTGCAAGTCATATTTAAAATGCCCCATACCTAGTACTTTTAAAACTGAATGTCTGGGATATAAGTTTCTGCATTCATTTAAATATATTAATGAATTGCACCACGTGAAATTCATCTTGACCGTACTAATGAAGGGGAAAAATAATTTTTAGCAATTGCTATTTTTCGAAATATTAAAATATGAATTTATTTTTTTTTCAATCCAAATAACAAATATACAACAGTGATAAATGGACACACTTAATTTGCAATTAGTCTTAAAACTGTGAAAATTTCAAACCGTTCCAAACGATGCAGTTAGGAAACTGTAGAAAATATGTAAACAGAAAATTGAGGTTAAATATATATATATATATATATATATATATATATATATATATATATATATATATATATTGTCAACTTTCTGATTCTAATTCAACTTTCTGGAGCTAAAATTCACCAGCTTTATAAGTGGCTAATAGCTGCATTTTGCTTACCCAATAGACGTCTCTTGCTTGATCTTTTACCTCGTTTCTATTATCATTTATGCTATACATTTTACTATTATTATATTACAATTAAATGATAGCCTAGCCGGTTGCATTATACGCGAAAATCGTGTTTGTGTTTTATAAATACGACTTTGTTATCTTAACGGTATAAAATATATAAAATACCGATGTAGTTTTGTTTACATGATAAACTTTCTTCACACGAGAGAAACAGAATCACACTAACACTAAAAGCTCCAAATTCACTCATAAACAAAAACAGTGCCAAGTATTGGGATAAAACACGCAAAATATCATGATATGATAGACAGTTGGCTGACACAGGGTTTCCAACACACAGAAACTTCTCTACATCTCAAAACAGCGTCAAATTTGAGTACAACATTAGTAATATCGCAAGTAATATTGCATTTACCATGTCAGTGTGTACTACACAGTGGACGTGGCAGCCATGGCACATATGTAGGGTTATTTAAATCGTCACGTGACGCCTTTTGTAGTAGCGCTAGACCAAAACCAACTCGATATTACTAAAGTATAAAGTCTGTATTACTTTTAAGACATAAACCAAACTTCAGACTTTTGTCAGATGTTTGATCGACTTTCATGGATGTGTGACCTAAAAGATTAAAAGACTGAGTGTCACAGATTCCTGTTAGCACGCGTCTTGCAGAGAGACCGCCGTAAAAAAAATTAATTTAAATACCTGAAAAGTATGCTGGCAAATGCTTTGTCTAGCGTTAATGTTTGCGGGTATCAGCATGATTTTTCAGATGTCATCTACGTCACAAAAGCTTGGCGAATATTCGGAAAACATTCTTCAAAATTCGCGTAATACTTCCATGCTTAGATAAATATCAGGGAAACGACTCGCAGGAATTTCTAAAGACAATTTTATTATTCTTCTGAACAAATTTTTCTGTGAATATGTTAGCTTTATAAAATTATATTAATCACATTGTTGTAAAATAAGACTAGTATAATCGTCGCAATATTACTTAATACATATTTAGTTAACGAATAAATAAATTTGATCGCTTCTGTAGGCCAATTGAACTCCATCGCCACTCGTGAATCTATCGACACAACCAGAATATCTAATGAGAGAACTGAAGTTAGTCCGCAGGTGTCTGTTGCGAAACATATCAGTGGAAAACGTGGTGAGAAAAGAATCCGCAGCATCGAAGTGACCTAGAGGACAGAATTTCATATGGATGAGCGTTGCAAAAGAAGAGAAGGAAAATTGCTTTGGAGTGTCTCCGAGTGAGTGAAAGGCGAAAGTTTAAAGCAACAAGTAGACAATAAGGGAGAGAGAGGGCAGAATTCCCATTGTGTGCTGGCGTGTAAACATAGGACGCTTCTTCAAGCTTATAAATCGAGAGTCAGTAATTGGAAATGCTAAACACAAGAGAACCTCTGTGCAAAAACAAAGAACAATCTAATTGGACTTCAAATGTTTAAGGGAAGGCTAAATTGCTGAAATTGTTCCCAAAAATTACATTTTGAGTTCTTTGTACATCCTTATTAATTGGAATTTTCTCTTTAATTTTATATACATGCTATCAGGCTTATATTTTAAATACCTATATTTTAAAAAATGGTACTACAGTAAATTCTGCATCTCTTCAAAGAAAAAAATCATAACTCTGCACGCTATAAAATAGATAGGTAAACTTTAGGCCATCGGGACGGCTCAGGCGGTTCCGTCCGTGGCCCACATTCGGGAGGTTGTGGGTTGGATTCCTGATCCATATATTTTTTCGGGGGTTTCCCCTGATCACTAGGCGAATGCTGGGAAGGATGAATTGTCTCCCCCAAATTTCTCTCTTTCCCTCACTCATTCCCTCTCATTTCATCTTCCTCTTTCAAGTTACAGATAGATGGCGCAGATGGCTTGCGTGTTGGAACCTCTTCTCGGCCCCGTCAGATGGAGCTTGCTCAGTCTCCGCTGGAGGGGAGCTGTGAGCCACCCTCCGGTGGCTTGGGAGGGGTGCTTTGAGTGCTCTCAAGGTTGTCAAACCTGTAACTCTAAGGGACCTCTGTGTGTCTTTGTCGCGGCTGAGTCGGCAGGTCCTGCATTTCCTTCATCTCATCCGTTCCTCCCGAGGTGTATCTACAAAAATCCTTTTGGGGTGCTAGGCGTCCCCTCTGTAGCGTAATTCTAATCCTAGTCCATCTTTTAGGTTAAGTGTTGCTCTACAAATTGGAATTACTGTTAATTATGACAGCTTTTATGTGCTCAAGCTATGCGGTTTCATTTTATACAATATATGCTATTTGTTTTCTCCATTTTTGCGTTGAGCACCTTTTTGTAAATTGAATTTTTGGCTACGAATGAACAGTTTTGTCAGAAACTATTGAAAATAGCAAAATTTAATCTCAGGATAATAAAAAGTCCATTGAAGTGCTGTTGTAGATAAACTTTGGTGTTAATCTGACTTATGGTTGTCTAAAAATAATAATTGCTGATAAATTTTAATCAATGGGTATAATGAAAGAAAATAATACTATCTTCCTTAACAAATAAACTTATTGTATACAAGTGGATCACTGAACTAAGGAGTTGTACCTCAGTCTGATGTCTTAAATAGTTTCTGAGAGTCATCTATTTAGATGATTTACATTAGCGGGATAAGGCTTTTAACACCTCCTAAGTAAAACGTTACTTAGAAATAATGTGTCAAAACATCTGTGTTACATTCACATCACTTTCTCTACCTACTATCATTAATTTTTATATAGTTTCTGCAAAGTATTCTTACCAATGTGTATTACTTTCTCTACTACGTACAGTAAGTAGGGGAAGTATTGTATTCCACCCAAAAATTCTATACCGAGATTTCAATAGGAATATGTGTTTTGAGCTCCCCTGAATCCTTAAAAAGCATTTTTAGAAAACGTTCCATGTGTATATGTGTGTGTGTGTGTGTGTGTGTGTGTGTGCGCGCGCGCGCGCCTGTGAACACTATAACTCAAAAACGAAAAGTCGGATAAATACCAAACTTGGTATTTATATATAATATCGTCCAAGGATGCGGCATGAAGATTTACTAGCAAATCCCTTATGCCAAATTACCCTTTACCTGAAACGTTTTTCAAACATATGTATTTTCCCCAAAATGACTCTAACGTTTTGGATTAAAATACCATATCTTTAAGATATTTCCATGGCAAATGAAATGTATATTTTGAAGTATCTGTGAATGTCCCCAAAAGTCATATTAATTCTGAATGACTCTTATATAACTGGTAATAGTATCAATTTAATTTGACAATAGTTGTAGGTTCACATTTAAAAAAATTCATTTGACCCAAAAATAACCATCATAACGTCCTAAAAAACACGACTGATGACATATATTTTCCTCCATAATATCAAGCAACTTTTATTCCCGGCATTTCTTTCTACAACACTTAGTTTTGTAGATATTGTACAGTCTCAACTTAAATGGTCCATCTGTATACTGGCCTTGAAATTTCACACATTGTCCATTGCATTGCGAGAAACAACCAAATAGTGACAGAACTTAAAAAATGACCAAAGTAGTGAGAAAATCAAACCAATAACAAATATCCCGGAAATAGCTGATGCAACAGAAGAAGTTACTTCTAATGAAATTTCCGTTTTATGGAGAGGCACAACATTTCTGTAGTAACGAACAGGAATTTACAGGCTATTCGCAAAAAATTCAAGGTGATATACATTTTATTTAACATGCAAACATTTTTAACGATTTTTATTAAAATACCACATGTTTAAGTCATTTCTGAGAAAATAAAAAATAACTAATATTTCTCTATATAAAGAACAGTTTTAGGTGGAGGAATTTGCTTGAAAACCTTCGGATCGCATTCTTGGAAGACGCTGAACTTAAATACCAAGTTTGTGCTTAGCCGACTTTGATTTTTGAGTTATACTGTTCACACATACCTCAGATGTTTTCTAATTTTTGTTTCTCTACTACGTACATAGCAGGTATAGAAGGTATTGCATTCCACCCAAAAATTCTATACCGAGATTTCACAGACACGCATGTTTTGAGGCCTTCTGAATAAAAAAATCTGATGTGTTACACTCACATGACTTTCTCTAACCTTGTACAAACTACTTTTACAAACGCTTATTCTCCATATGCTTCAACTAATCGAGATATCGGGATGCTAATCTTATTCCTAATTTTCCTGTAGACGCAAGGAGAATTGCTAAGCTTTAAGCGATAGTCAAATATTTTAAAAGCTGGTTGCTATGTGGAGTATTCCATTCTCTTTGCATTACCAGGACAAAACAAGTCTGATGTGTTACACTCACATGACTTTCTCTGCTCCTGTACAAACTATTTTTAAAAACCCTTATTCTCCATCTACTTCATGTTAATCGAGATAAACATTTGCAGACTCTATCTTATAGCTAAGTTTCTTGTAGATGTAAGGGGAATATATATTTACAAGGGCAGTATCGAAATACAGTAGCCTTTAAGCACATACATATCTCTTAATAGCTGGTTGCTAGGTGCAGCACTATTTCCTTTTCCACAGATTATTACTCTTTGCATATCCAAGACAAAAAAGTTAATAACGAATTCCCATTTGATAAAATAAGTATTGAAACATTTAAGGGAATAACAAGCAATACCTCGAAAATGGTTCACTCAACAACAAAAATGTATATGACATACATTGTGTATTTTAACGCGATCTACATCTTTTGTGTAGTAAAATTTTGTCTGTCTCTTATGGTTTACCAGTTTACCAAAAGTCGTTCACAATGAAGAATACTTTTGGAGATATTCCCAGAAAATTTAAGATATACATTTTATTTCTCATGAAAATATCTTAAACATAGAATATTTTAATCAAAATCGTTACAGCCATTTTTGAGAAAATTAAAATTTTCGAAAAATGTTCCATGTAAAGGGTACTCTGGGGTGGGGGGATTTTACTTGGAAACCTTCGCGTCGCATCTCTGGAAGATACTGAACCTAAATACCAAGTTTGGTGTTTATCCGACTGTTCGTTTCAGTTATGCTGCTCACAGACAGACACACAGACACACAGACATGTTTCCAAAAATGCTTTTTTTGGATTCAGGGGATCTCAAAACATGTATTTCCGGTGAAATCTCGGTATCGAATTTTTCGGTGGAATGCAATACTTCCCCTACTTACTATACGTAGTAGAAAAAGTAAAAATTTAAGGGAATAACAAGCAATAACTCGAAAATGGTTCACTCAACAAAAAAAAGTATAGGATATAAATTGTGTATTTTAACGCGATATACATTTTTTGTTTAGTAAACTTTTGTCTATCTGTTATGGTTTATCAGTTATGCAAAAGTCGTTCTGAATGAAGAATACTTTAGGAGACATTCCCAGGAAATTCAAGATATACATTTTATTTGTTATAAAAATATCTTAATCATATAATACTTTAATCAAAATCATCAGAGCCATTTTTGAGAAAATTAAAATGTTTGAAAAATATTCCAAGTAAAGGGTAATCTGGGGTGGGGGGATTTTCTTGAAAACCTTCGTGTCGCATCTCTGGAAGAGAACCTAAATACCAAGTTTGGTGCTTATCCGGCTGTTGGTTTCTGAGTTATGCTGTTCACAGACAGACACACACACACGGACAGGTTTACAAAAGTGCTTTTTTTTGGATTCAGAGGGTCCTAAAACAGATATTTCCGGTGAAATCCCTGTATCGAATTTTTGGGTGGAATATAATGCTTCCCCTACTTACTATACGTAGTAGAGAAAGTAAAAATTGAATACAGAATTTGAGAAAAAGTATAAGTATTGGAAAATTTAAGGGAATAACAAGCAATATCTCGAAAACGGTTCACTCAACAAAAAAAATCTATATGACATAAATTGTGTATTTTATTTTTTGTGTAGTAAAATTTTGTCTTAACTCTTATGGTTTACCAGTTATGCAAAAGTCGTTCACATTGATGAATACATTTTGAGGCATTCCCAGAAAATTCGAGATAAACATTTCATTTGTCATGGAGACATCTTAAACATATGATATTTTAATCAAAATCTTTAGAGCCGTTTCTGAGAAAATTAAAGTTTTCGAAAAATGTTTCATGTAAAGAGTAATCTGGTGTGGAGGATTTTCTTGAAAACCTTCGTGTCGCATCTCTGGAAGATACTAAACCTAAAAAGCAAGTTTGGTGTTTATCCGACTGTTCGTTTCTGAGTTATGATGTTCGCAGACACGCGCACACAGACAGACGCACACACAGACACAGACACGGACATGTTTCCAAAAATACTTTTTTGGATTCAGGGGGTCTCAAAACATGTATTTCCGGTGAAATCTCGGTTCGAATTTTTGGGTGGAATACAATACTTCCCCTACTTACTATACTTAGTAGAGAAAGTAAAAAAGCATTTTTAGAAAAATGTCATATTAACTAAAAAACTAAAAATGGGATAAATACCCAATTTAGCATTTACGTTCAGTATCTTCCAAGGATGCAAAACAAATATTTTCAAGAAGATTCTCCACTCCAATTAACCTTTACATAGAAAATTTTTCAAAAAGTTGATTTTCTAAAAAATGATTCGAACTGTTTAGACAGTAAAACACCGTATAGTAAAAATATTTACATGATAAATAAAATATACATCTTGAATTTTCTGGCAATAGCCTTCGAAGTTGCTTTACAGAAATTTTGTATAACCTTGTATAACTGGGAAATATTAAGCGATAAACGAAAACGTATAACATAAAAAATATAGATCTCTTTAAAACACACAATTTGTTTCAAATAAGCTTTTTGTGGCATAAGTAATTTCTAAGATATACGTTATTAATGGTTTGAATTGTTCATTTCTTGGTCATTCTCTTAAAGTCCTTTCAACATTCAGTTGTTTGTCGCGATTACAGGAAACAGTATGGAATTTTAAGGCGAGTATATAACTTCCGGTCTTTAAACATTCGGATATCTCTGTTCCCTTTTGTATCTATAACGAAATGTATAATGTAGATATTTCTGCAAAGGTTTATTTCGATTAGACGTAGTAGATGGAAGTATGAGCTTTAGCAAAAAATCTTTGTATACTCACTAATAAACGAAAGAGAGTAGAGCAAGTCATGTGAATGTAATCACATCATAATTTTTTAATTGAAAAGGTGTGTTTGAAATGAAATCTTGATATTGAAATTTTGGGTGGAATACAATACTCCCTCTGTTTACTACTCATAAGTAGCAGAGAAATAATAATTATCGACATTTGGAAATTCAAAACAATGACAAAAATGTCTCTAAGAATATTTTCTTTATCTGTTACGGTTTATCAGTTACAGGACAGTCAATTCAGAATGAAGAGGACGTTGCAGGATATTCGCAGAAAGTTCAAGATACACATTTTATTTCTCATCCAAATATTTTAAACATAAAGTAGTATTTTAATCAACATCGTTATGAGCCGGTTTGGAGAAAACATAACGAAAAACGTTCAATGTAAGGGGTAATTTGGTAATTAACTATTTCCATTAGTTATGTTTACAGACACACGGACATGCACGCACAAATGCGCTCGCGCTCCGACTTTGTCTAGAAAGTATCTTTCTTGGATTCAGGTGACCTTAAAGCGCACATTTCCAATAAAATATCCATATGGAATTTTACTATAGGTACACAAGTCTCTTCCTCTCAGAGCGTCGAGACCTTGATGTCAGGGCGTGTAGGTATAGCCTGAGATATAAATAAATTCTTGATTCCGGCTTTAGAATTATTGCTCAATTTATTGCCATCTGATTAGCAATCTCCAACTCCTAGTGACTTCGCCACAAACTACTCCGGCATAACGGACGCCTAAGTCTCTCTTTCGATGCGCTGTATCTCATATAAACGCGCAAATTTCCATTGTAATGTTACTCTTTATTGTGATTCACTACTCAGGTTTAATGCGCAACTATTCGCATGACTATGTTGACACTGTGATGGTAACTTTGCGCCAGCATGTACATAATTTTCAAGCTTCTCCACATAGGACATTTGGCCCCTCTCTTTGTTGGTCCCATTATATTTGTTGGTCATGTAATATCTTTTTTATTTCCTATACGTGGTTTTAAATATATTGGAAAATTATGATTGGTAGTTCTCAATTTCTGGTCCCCCAACTTCTATTTCGTCGCGTCATTTTGCTAGTAAACATATCTTGTACACTGGTTAACATTTAACGGTAAGGCACGTACGTTTTTGCGTTCATTTTTATTGCTATAAACACCCTAACTGTTCCCTATACATGTATCTTGTAGTCTTGATAGAGTTTGCTTCCCAATAAACTTGCGCCGGTCTACCCTGAGGCAAGGGCACTATTGTGGTTGCCCGGATGCAAGCCCATTGTTAGTCTAGGTTAAAGACCTGGGCTAACAGGAAGTCCGCTGAACCCTTAGTTTCTGCTTCCAGGAATATTCTATAATTTTCCTTGTCTTCAGAATGCATTTATATTCTCAATGTATACTTTACTTACAGATATCGTCTTAATAACGTTTTAAAGTATTTGGTATCCTAAGTAATAACCATTAGGTTCTTAGGCATATTATTACTTAATTATTGGCGTGAATGCATATTATTTCTTAATCAATTATTTATATTATTGCTTAATTAATTACTGATATAAATGCATGTTATTACTTAATTATTTACCGACAGGAATGGTGGGTTACACATAGAGAAGGTAATACGACTCTACATAAGTGTAGAAGGCTATGAAAATAATGAAAAATAAGGACACGGTGTGTTTTAAATTTTATATAGTGAAGATTATATAATTGGAGATTTTTCATTAAATCGGTTTATTTTTCTAGTTTTAAGAACACGGTGTGTTTTAAAGCATTAGCTTCTCTAACACTTGTACTAGATTTCGTTAATCCTATCCCCATGCTTGTTATGGTAACACACCATTGAGGTACTGCCTGGTGCGCAAGTGGGCTCGATCACTTCCTAAAAGCTGCACGCCACTGCTACAGGATTCGTAGGCAGACAGGAACGTTAACAAAGCTGGCGACAGCATCTATAATACATGGCGATATACAAATGTGGCCCATAGCGGAGTTTTTATGGGCCGTTACACGTCACGGCGGTGCCATTGTCGTAAATCTGAGCGCCAGCTTTGAATGAGTCTATACAAGGAACATTTCTATGTTACAGAAGTGAGGTCATCACTTCCCTCCTTTGTCTGTTCCCAACCAAGACAGATACAGTGTTCTGCCTTGTCTTTATGAACCTATTCATTTCGCTTGGTTTATTCCTTTATTTGGAACCTGTTTTTGAAAATGACAGGCTATGCTTGAAACAATCTCTGCCATAAGTTTGTGCAAAAGTTACGTTTCCAACGCAAAAGCTTTAAAATTGTGTTTACGTTAACACCTACCTAAGCCAGAGGTGTAAATTGTATATTTAAATGCAGATAAATACTAAAGTTGTTAAGTTCAGCACATTCTAAGATTGTGACACGAAGATTTTCAAGAACAATTCTGATTAAATGGTTAGCATCTAGCTTTCAAATCCAGAGGTCCCGAGTTCGATTCCCGGCTGAAGGATGTCAATTTCTCTTATTACACATCCTTCCTAGCGCCTGGAAGTGTTGCTTAATGAAGTCAGTGCCGCTTGTAATCACACATTTGCAATTATCTCGTACATGGCTCGTATGCGTACCCAACTTGAACATTTTGCTTCTACTATCTGTAGCGGGAGATCGTTGGTCCTCTTGGTTGATGCCCTCTAGTGCAGTGTTCTGGTCTCCGGCAACCTCTACTCAGCGGCTGATGATTTCTCTATTCCTAATAAATTACCTATCTAACAAATTACACTGGTTTCAGGGTTTTCATAGCTGAGGCAAATTAAAATACACTGCATTTCCCTTAAACATGTGGCTTATTATAAAATATATACTTATGTGCAGCTAGATTTTCTCATCTGCAACAATTCCCACCATAATAATAAATTAGGGACCTAGTCTAACTGCACACGCCTCCCACCCATATGCACACACGTGCATCCGTCGTCCAGAGAGTGTGCCGACGAAGAGTAAAATTCTGGGGCTTTCTTCTCCCTTTTATACTCAAACCTAGTGACGCTCATCTTCGCGCCTTAAAATGTAACGAAATTTCTAATTGGTCTTCAGACCGCGTTACCTTATTATGTATGAAAATATTCTGTTCCAAAGATTTTCGCACACACGTCCCAGTGACGCGTCCAGAAGCAAATTCAATATCTCTGTCTCTTTCCTTTCTATATCTGTCTCGTTCTATTTCTTGTTATTGCTTCAAGTTCCTTGCTCATTGACTTGGTGAAAGGTTGTGGGCTCTACCTAGAATTACATTTTACCTGGAATTAGCTAGCTCACCCGTCCCTTACTTATCTAAGTTACAACCTGCTTTGTACATTTCTTGGCTGCTAAATATTCTGTCATCTTTCTTGCTGAATTAAATTATTATGTACAGTTCCTGTTTCATATTGATTTATGTGCCTATATATGTAAGTGGTATCTCCCCTTTTGTATCGTATACTTCTAACCGTTTCAGTTTGTGCTAATAATTATGATAGACCCTCTATATGTGGATGTAGTTTGACTGCTAGAATACTTTAAAGTGGAGACGAATACTTTCTGGGTCTGCGGTTCCCTTTCTGTATCATCTGCTTAGGTAATTTGGCGACAGATGTCTTTAGTTGAAAATTTTGTTTTACTTCCGTTTATTTTAATATTTGAACGGAATTGAGCCCTACAACTGTAATATCCGCTCCAGAAACTTGAAAAGGAAGGAAAGTAAGGGAGGAAAGAAGGAAAAAATAACTGGTCAGGTTTACATTTGAACGCCGAACTTCCCAATACTGGCTACCATAGATAACTTTACTACACCATTTGCCTCGGTAATTAGCCCTTTCTATTTCCTGTTCGGCTGTTTTGAGTGAGTATAAACATTCATAAGAACTATGTTGCATTGGTTTTGAGCTCCATGGTTTTGGTCTCATTGTAACAGCTTGGTTTTGCGGAATGTGTATTTCCAGCATCAATTTTGCCCTGGCTATCAGCAAAATTAAGATGACCATTAACAATATGTTGAGTTAGAAATTCATAAATGAATAACAATACCAGTCAGTCCCTGCAATGAACTTTCTTTAATATGAGTAAGCATTGCCTCAGCACTCACACTGGGCATACACTCACATATTGCGATTCAAGAAATCGCACCAGCAGTATAGGTACAAATTGTACAAAAATATAGGAGATAAAGCAATTTTGTTTAAATTTTCAATAGACACTTTCAGAATATGAATTTAAAACCGATGTGTTACAATCACATTTTCAGTACCCACTATGACTTATTTTCATATCCATCTAAAAATTATTCATATTGTTCTTCCCCTTGTTAATCATAACAATTTTCCCAAATGCATTCAATGCACAACTTGTAGTCACATAGAAGCATCCAAGTCGATTGTAAGTGTTTCAAAAAGAAGCTATATGCATAGGTTATACCTTATAAATTATACAACTGGGGATGACACTTCACTGCACCCTAATGACACTTCACTGCTTCTACCTGGCACGTGTAGAAGCAGAGATACAGTAGCCTAGCACTAGCTTTCTGTGGACACGTGTCGAACCTGTCATCTACCCGTATCAGAATCAGAGATACAGTTGCCTAGCACTAACGTCTCTGTGGAGTAATGTCGATGCTGCCATCTGCCAGTCACAGAAGCAGCGGTACAATTACCTAGCACTAAGACTTTTTGAACAGATCGAATGTGATTAACACTCCCCAGGAGAAAAGGATGAAGTGAAGGAACTATAGGAGGCCAGGCACCGCAGCAGACAAGCCATAGAGACGCGCGGAAGTCCCTAAAAATTTTAGCCTCGAAGACCTGACCCATTGCTGAAGCTGTCTAGAGAGGACGTTGAACGACCGTCGACCAAGGAGCCCTCTGTCACCCACCGCGAGTATTGTTTCCTTTAAGCAAGCGTCGCACCATCTGTCCAGCATAGCACCATACGCCACGAAACCTAGAAGCACGCCTGAAAGCTGAGAAGGAAACGGAACGAAAGGGAAATTCTGGGTAGAAAATCCTGGAGAGATACCAACTAAAGAAAGCCACGAAAAGTACAGTCAGAGCGAATGGTCAGCGGAAATCGAATCCGGGACCTCCCAAATGTTAGTCACTTGGTATTATTCATATATATTGTGAACACGATATTTTTACTTTCTCTACTACGTATAGTATTGTATTCCACTCAAAAATTCGATACCGAGATTTCACCGGAAATACATGTTTTGAGACCCCCTGAATCCTAAAAAAAGGATTTTTGGAAACATGTGTGTGTGTCTGTCTGTGAACAGCATAACTCAGAAACAACAGTCGGATAAACACCAAACTTGGTACTTCAAACAAAGGTTTTCAAAAAAATCCCCCCACACCACATTACCCTTTACATGGAACATTTTTCGAAAATTTTAATTTTCTCAAGCTCTAACAATTTTGATTAAAATATCCTATATTTAAGATATTTTCATGACAAATAAAATGTATATCTTGAATTTTCTGGGAATGTCTCCAAAAGTATTCTTCATTGTGAACGACTTTTGAATAACTGGTAAACCATAAGAGATAGACAAACTTTTATTACACAAAAAATGTAATTCATCTTAAAATACACAATTTATGTCATATATTTTTTTTTGTTGAGTGAACCATTTTCGAGATATTGCTTGTTATTCCCTTAAATTTTTCAATACTTGTTTTCTCAAATGGGAATTCGTTATTCATTTTTTTGTCTTGGATATGCAAAGCGTATTAATCTGTGGCAAAGAGAATGGTGCTGCACATAGCAACCAGCTATTAAGAGATATGTCTATCCTTAAAGGCTACTGTATTTCTATATTGCCCTTGCAAATACAAAACAAGGTGAACATAGTAAGCCTTAAGCGATAGTCAAATATTTTTAGAACTGGTCGCTATGTGTAAAATGCAATTCTCTTTGCATGTCGTTTCTGCAAATTTTATTTCGATTAATATGAAATAGATGGAGAATAAGAGTTTGTAAAAATATTTTGTACAAGTGTAGAGAAAGTCATGTGAGTGTAACACATCAGATGTTTAATGCTCTTTTATGGCCTGATGAGAATCAAAAGAAGAGACGTAATGGAAATTCGGATCAACAGAAATACAAGTATCTCATAAACGTCAAAGCTACAAAGAACGGTGAAGAAGGGTTACTTAACATGTATTGCAATTTTAAAAACCTCCACATTTTTCTGCAGTAACTTTTTGTTTCACTCCTAGGGTTGAATAGTTGTATAAAATTCAGTCATAAAATAGCACCTTCACAGGCTATACGACTAAGATTCAAGATATAGCTACAGTTTATTGGTCAAACATATGTATTTTAATTAAAATCTTTACAGACACTTTTGAGTAAATGAAAAAAGAAAATAATTCTGAAAACGGTGGTTTGCGAAGACAGATTTCTTGAAAACCTTCGTGGCTCATCCTTGGAAGAGAACTTATCAGATTTTGTACCTATGCAACTTTTCGCCTTTTAGTTAAGTGTTTATACGCGCATGCGCGAGCCCCCCCCCCACCACAGTGGTTCTCAACATGTGAAATTTATATATCGAATTTTTGGGGACCGAGCGAGGTGGCACTGCGGTAACTGAGCGACTCGGGTTCTGGAGGTCCTGGATTCAGATTTCCTGGTATAATCGGCGCAACAGTTCTAGACATGTGAAAATCTTAATGAGAGCTAAGATGCGAGTTGCTTACCAGATCAGGAGGTGACCGGTCGTCTACCTGCTGCAGGAGTGCGTGGGACAGTCATTGTCAAATATCCGCACACCGGTTATGCGCTGCAATGATAAACTTAGTTATATACAGTATATTAAAATCTACGCTGTAAAAAGCGCTTAATATAAAAAGCAATGTCAATCATTGCCTCCAATTCTTCCACACCTAACAACAATTCCTCTTCTGCGGAATCACTCACATTATTGCCGTCATCGCTGCTGTCACTACTTTCTGCAACATTATCTTGGATGAGAATTCTTTCTATTTGATTTTCTGCAATTCCGTATTTTTCGAAATAATGATTCTTAATTTATTCAACATGTCGACATACATTTTCCCATTCTGGCCTTCCAATTTCAGCAAATTGCTGGCGTTATAACTGCTCCACATATTTTAATTTAAAAGTCATATTTCTGCATTGCCACCCATTTTTTGATATCAGCCCAGATAAATTCGATTGGGTTTAGATCTGGGCGATACGATGGCAGTCTAACTACATTATGGCGATGTTGTATTACTATCTGGTCACGTATGTATGACGTCTGAAGCTGTTTGTTGCCTTTAATTAAGTTATATAGCTTTGTTTTACTCATACTTTCATCTAAAGCTATATTATGTCTTAAGTAACCAAGCTCTCATTTCTTCTTAAAATGAATTTGAGGTAGGTGGTTCGTCAATTGAGTGTTGACGGATTGTGAAGCATTGTCGATGACCAGAACAGACCCAGCAGGCATATTAGGTATCAACATGGCGTTGATTCACTTCATGTACTTTTTTGTATTCATTTCTTGATGAAAATTTCCTGTTGTTTTTGCAACTTGTAAAAGAAGGGCATTTGGAATGAAGCCGATCTTTTCAACAGCATGAACGATAATAAGTATTTGCCCTTTAGCAACAGGAACCTGCAACCTAATTCGCTATCCTTACTCCAACTTTTAGATGCTGTACGACTGCTGTGTATGTATGACTCATCTTCATACACTATAGTATTTCTCTGAAATTAGTAGCACCACCTTAAAAATTGATGCTGATATAAGTACACACTGATATAAATACATATAAAATTATACTCATTTGGAAAGGTAGAATCAGACTGAAAAATTCAATGCCATAGCCGGGATTTGAACCCCGGATCTTAGGCTTTCTTAGTTGGTCTAACCAACTAAGCTATCATGGTAACATTTACTTTTTATTTTTATTTTTTTTATTTTATTATTTTTTATTTTATTTATTTATTTTGCTTTTCTGTTAGAGCTCTTCTATTTGATTCCGGTTTCTTCCACTTGAACCCTAAATCTTTAATAATTTTTCTGAGATTTGTAGCACCACTTTGTAAGTTTCTGCTGTCTTTCAGCTTGATGAGCAATCTGCTTATTGTTAGCACAGTTTTTTCTTCCATATAGGAATTATGAATCGTGCGCCGAATGACGCATTCGAAATCGTCTATTTCTGTAATACGTTTAGGGACCTTATGTTTCTTCCCAAGTGTGTCAAATGGTACTCTTTCATCCATATGTTTTTTTTTCTTATCTTTGAGAACTCTGGAAACGAAACTCGGTGAAACACCAGTGGCTTTGACTAATCTTTCTTTCACTCTCTTAAGGCTTTTGTGGAACACGGATGAACATATATTTTCTTCCTTCATCTCTGCTTCTTGCTTCATGAAGTCGAGGACATTTGCAATTATTTCCCTACTTTAACTACGTAACACCTTACCTCTTAACTTTGAAAACATAGGAGCTATGGTTATAAATATAACAAATATAAAGTAAGTACTATTTAGATACTGCTCTCTTTAAAATTACAACCAGATGCAGACACTTTCTATGCGGACTGTATGTGTTACGCACTGTGAGTAAGCAAAGGTGTTATATCGCTTTCGTTGATTAAGCTAAACATAAACCATTCCTAGGCTCGGCAGCTGGGGTAGCAATCAAGGTCACGATTCCAGAAGTTTTGCGCGAGTAATACGACCGGTCTGCGCGAAGATTCTAGTTCCTGTGGTTTTCCTCGGTCGCTAGATGAATGTTGGGTTAAATAATTTGATGTACGAATCTTCCTCACCACGTGTCTTTTCCTTCTTCTTCACCGCCATACCAGTAGAGACGCAGCTAGGGAGGAGTGTTTGTGTGGGAACCCCCTTGCTGAAATATATATAAAACTTAATAGCAAAAATAGCTTGGTTAAAATAATCGCATCTCTCTAGGTTGACGGAAACGAGATGCTTCTTAATCTCATCACTGGTAGAGCTATATTTATGTCGCATCTCTTAGGTAATATCGCCAAAGTAACACCACCAGAAGCTGTACCTTAGATGACGTGAAAAAACCATGCTAGGATAGGATAAGACTAGAGGCAGAGGGGTGATCGATATTGAGGTTTCAAGATATACATTTTATTTCTCATGAAAGTATCTTAAATATATGATATTTTAATGAAAATTCATTAGAGCCATTTTTGAGAAAACAAAGATTTTCAAAAAATGTTCCATGTGAAGGGTAGTCTAGGGTAGGGGGATTTTGTTGAAAATCTACATATCGCATCTTTAAAAGACACTGAACCTAAATACCAGGTTTGGTATTTATCCCACTTTTAGTTTTTGAGTTATGCTGTTCACACACACACACGGACCCTTTTCTAAAATGACTTTTTTTATTCTGGGAGCCTCAAAAATATATTTCCGGTGAAATCTCGGTATCGAATTTTTGGGTGGAATACAATACTTCCCCTACTTACTATACGTAGTAGAGAAAATAAAAATTGAATGCTGTAGTCCTAAGCGTCCCATTCTATATTGGGCGTGAAAGACCGATAATTTTGCTTTTAGTCCCTTTATTAGGCTTGAGGTTCTTTTACGTGCCGTAAATCCACGACACAAGACCACTGGCTTTACGCTCGAAAAAAACCCATCTCATCCGCTGGGTTTGCACCCGCGACCTCGGAAACTAAACGCTAGCATGGCAACCCTAAGGAGACAAGATGACAATAGAGAAATTTATATACATATATCAAATAAATCACAATAAAATAATGCACAAGTAGATATTAATTTTTGGGCGGTATGTAGTTCCTGTTTACCAAACATCCTCTCTCTTCTCTGCACCCTTTAGAAGTGTTCATAGGTTAAGATGCATCCAATTAAGTTAACCGTAACTAGTTGTTGCAAGTTACAGCCTTGAAACGCCAACATTGAAATTCAATGCTCACTTAGCCATGATCTGCCAATAACAAGAACAGCCTGTCAGTTACAGCCGATAGTCACAAGAAGCGTTAGCCGTGTGCTTGTTAATTAAATTTAATTAATGGAATTTCCCAAATGTGCCTTTATGCATTACAGGTAACTAAATCTAAACCAGCAACCAGTGAAAAATTGTTGATTGGTGCTTGGTTCGGGGTTTAAATGCTTTCACTTAGTAATTAATTTCACGCTCATAGGCACAGTAAGAATTACTAATAATCAGTAATGTATTTAACAGTGAATGCTATCATTTTTCTTTACTGAACATTATTAGCAATTATTCCACGCCTGTGAAACCGATGCACTTCAATCCTATTAACTCGAAACGTAATATCGTATTGATCGATGTAAATATCCGTGAAATCGAACATATCGGATTCTCTCTAATTGCTGTAATCAGGGCAGTACATGAATTATTACACTGATGTAATGACAGTTCATGCAGAAATAACTTAGCCCATTTACATTAAAAATGTATCATTGCATTGTGGTTTCAACGTTAATGTTTCTCATTGCCTGCAGAGAAGTGAGCAAGATTAATTCTGAAAAATTAATTTAAGTGTTTCTTTTGATATATGATGGTAATGTCCAGGATGGATTCCAAAATGGAGATGTGGTTTTAGAATTAGTCATTGTATAGTTAAATGTCGTTTAAAGCAATCAGATTATTTTCTTGTTTGCTTCATTTTAATCGAGATAAACCTCTGCAAAAATAGTTACTTTACACATTTCATTACAATAAAAACGGAATAGCGATAGTTATATGTTTAAGAAACAAACAAACAAGAAAGAAAGAAAGAACAATTCGAACATTTTACTACACTTTTGTGTAGTATGTTTTCGTATATCACTTAACGATTACCAGTTATACAAGATTATACAAAGCTCCTTCCGAAGTCACTTCAAGGGCTATTCTCAGAAAATTCCAGATATACATCTTTGGATGTAAATCTCATTAATATTTGCTATTTTATTCAAAATCGTTAGCCATTTTTAGAAAATTTTGGAAAGGGGATTTTCTTAAAGGCTTCGTGTCTTATCTTTGGAAGTTACTGAGCCTGAATACGAAGTTTGGTATTTATCCTACTTTTCATTCGTAAGTTATGCTGTCCATACACACACACAAGTCTTTAAATATTTTTTTTAATTCAGGAGACCTCAAAACATGTATTTCATATGAAACCTCGTATTCAATACTTTGGTCGAATACAATACCTTGTCTACCCGCTATGTACAGTCCGGTGCAAAAAAAACCGTGGCAATGCTTTTGGTTTGCATTAGTGTTTTCCTTTATTTAATGTTAGCAGGATCCCCTTATCTACTGTGTTCCACACCTACCCTTATATGTTAAACCCTTATTGGTTTGAATAGAGTGATCGGCGAAAGGGGTGGGAGTTGGAAGCATTTTACTGAATGGCAGCAAGGTACTCGTCAGATACCCGCCAAATCTGTCCGTCTGTTGTTGGTTTGATGTCAAAACTCTGACAGTCCAACCCCAACCAATGAACAGTGGTCCTTTCCTGTTCAGGAGCAAAGGAAGTCTGAGTAGGGGTAGAACAAAGATTGTGATAGATGGATGGATGGATCCTTTTATTTTCAAGAGCTTACAGGCCGTCTATAAAAGCATAGCTTAAAATTAAATGCATGCACATCAAAAGGGCACACTTTAATTACAAGTAACTAATAAACTGAAGTGGTTGGATGAAATTGGCTTGTAAACAATGTTCCCTTTGTTATACATATTATTTAAAAGGAAAAGAGATATGCACAGCAAACCGAAAATTATTGCCTTTAATGAGCAAGGTTATAGCGCCGTGAGGGCTGCGGCGTATCTCCAAGAACAGTTTCCAACTGGTGGAAGAATTACTAGGAATGTGGTTACTTGGCAAACCAAGTGGCGTGTGTAATTATAATTCCATAATACAATCCACATGACACCAGAAGCTTCAAAACCTTATTCACAGGTGGATACATATCAAAATTAGACATGAGAAGAAAACAGCTTAATACATAAACTTTTCAGGGGAGATAAAAAAGGATTTTACTTTGAATAACTCATTTAATAGGTTAGAGCATTATGAGGTTATTGTTATTATTAAGAGTAACAGAAATATTTATTTTGAATTTTAAAATGTTACAAACAAGCATGGTAGGAAACTAAATTATACGCAATTAACCACGTAAAAGAAAAAAACTTTACAAAGAAATCACAAATCGCATTTTCGCACTTGAAAATGGCTGGCAACCTTCTTTATATTCATTTTCTTGCGAAATTCTAATAATAAAATTTATTTAGGATAATGCTAATTCTGAATTAACTATGGAAGGGTATTGAATAAAAAATTAAGTGACATAGTCAGGATTCAAACTCGATCTTCAACTTCCCGTACCGCCACTCCGCTGTCTGAACTGCGATGTCGATATGATATCACCTCATGAAACTCGCCATGTGACACCGGTTTTTTCCGGTGAAATACAAGCGATCCTCAGCTTCTCTTTAGATGACATACCCTAATGTCGCCCTGCATACTCTTTCATTCTGATTCTACCTTTCCAGCCTACAGAAGAACAATTAATAAAAGTGAATTGATTAGGTTTTCTCAATGAATCTAAAACTGCCTTTGATCCTAGCCTCTGGTGCACATCCGCCATCGCGAAAAAAAGGCTATGCAAAATATTTGGATTGCTAGAACTAGGTAAGGGGTGGAGTGGAGCCATGAGTGGGGTGGAGCTCCTTTACTAACCGCTTAGCAACTTAACAGACAGTTCATTATATCGGCACGTCTTTTTGCACCCAAGTGTATGTGCTAGATAAAGTAATATGTCAGTGCTTTAAAATGTTGATGGGAAAACACTTAAATATTGCAGATTCGGGATCATCATTACATCTTATTGGACCTTATAGACCTCTGTGTCTTTAATAAACACTGAATCGGCCAATTTTACTTTCCCCTTCTTACCTAGAAAGTAGGGGAAGTATTACATTCCAACCAAAAATTTATATCGAGATTTTACTGGAAATGCGGGTTTCAGAGCTCCCTGAATAAACAAAATGCATTTTTAGAAAAAGGAATGAAAAGTGGATTAAATACCAAACTTGCTACTTAAGGGGCATGAGACTGAATTTTCAAACTTCGCAACTGTTGCTGAATTTTTGTTTTTGAAAATGTAACTTTGGTTATTCATAAGAAAACTAACAAAGTTCAATTAAATCACATGACTAGTTTTGAAGTCACTAACTTTCTTTGTAAAAATGGATATGCAATAAAATAATGCAATTTAATTTGTTTAGCTGTAAGACTAGGACATTCATCACTTTTTTTAAACTTGCTTTGGGACATGATAAATGCTTTTACGGTGAGATGTCAGTAAACAAGTATTTAGTTTAGTTAAAATATTTCTTTAGGTTAGGTTAATGAATTCATTAAAATGTTATATACCCTTTAAGTCATTTAATTTTTATTCATTTATATACTTAAGGTTTCTTTCTGTTAGTTTGCAGCCAGTATATTTGTAGCAAACATCTTTTACACCTGTTGAGTAAAAGACCAAGGAATGGATTTTTGAAGAAAAAAAATGTTTCAATTTTTGAGTGATTTTAGGTGAAAATTCAAACCAAATGTTTTAATGTTATCACCTTCCAAGATGCCACACGAAGATTTCCAAAAAAAAAAATTCCCCCAACTAAACTGCGTTTTACATAGGAAATTGTTCGTTATTACTTTCTCCATTACGTGTGGTAAATAAGAGGAAGCATTGCATTCTACACAAAAATTCGATACGGAGATTTCAGCGAAAATATATGTTTTAATGCTGCCTAATCCAAATAAAGAATTTTTGGAAATATTTCCGTGTGTTTATCAATTTGTGAACAGCATAACTCAAACATGAAAAGACGGATAATTATCAAACCTGAAATTGGGTTTAGTAACTTCCAAGGAGGCGACACGAAGATTTTTAAGAAAATCCCCCCACCGAAAACTACCCTTTTTCGAAAATCTTTATTTCCCAAAAATGGCTCTAACGATTTTGATTGAAATATATATATATATATGAAAGCACAATATCTTACACAATTATATATATATATATATATATAATTGTGTAAGATATTTTCATGACAAACAAATGTATAACTTGAATTTTCTGGGAAAATTCCCAAAAGTCCTCTGCTTTCTGAATGGTTTTTGCATAGCTGATAAACCGTAAGAGATACACAAAATTTTACTGCAAAACCATGTAGATCTCATTAAATCATAATTTATGTCATACACATTCTTTTTTTTGTCGAATGAACCATTTGCGAGATACTCCTTAATATTTGTTTGAATTTTCAAATACTTATAATTTTCTCAAATGGGAAATCGTTATTCGATTTTTTATGCCATGGACATGAAAAGAGAATGGAATGCGCCACATAGCAACCAGCTCTTAAAAGATTTGACTATCACTTATGCCTACCATATTCCCCTTGTACCTACAAGAAAATTAGCAATAAGATCTCCATTAACATGAAGTAGATAGAGAATAAGCGTTTGTAAAAAAAATCTGATGTGTTACACTCACATGAATTTCTCTACTACTGTACAAACTATTTTTACAAACGCTTATTCTCCATGTTAATCGAGATATCGAGATGTTAATCTTATTGCTAATTTTCTTGTAGGTGCAAGGGGAATTGGTAGGCTTTAAGCTATAGTCAACTATTTTAAGAGGTGGTTGCTATGTGCAGCATTCCATTCTCTTTGCATTGCCAGGATAAAAAATATTTGACTATCACTTAAGGCGTACCATGTTTCCCTTGTTTTAGATTTGCAAGGGCAATATAGAAATAGAGTAGCTTTAAACATAGACACATCTCTTAATAGCTGGTTGCTATATACAGCACCATTCTCTTTGCCACAGATTAATGCTCTTTGCATATCCAAGACAAAAAATGAATAACCAATTCCCATTTGAGAAAATAAGTATTGAAAAATTTAAGGGAATAATAAGCAATATCTCGAAAATGGTTCACTCAACAAAAAAATGTATATGACATAAATTGTGTATTTTAACGTGATCTAAATTTTTTGTGTAGTAAAATTTTGTCTATCTCTTATGGTTTACCAGTTATGCAAAAGTCATTCACAATGAAGAATACTTTTGGAGAAATTCCCAGAAAATTCAAGATATACATTTTATTTGTCATTAAAATATCTTAAGCATATGATATTTTAATCAAAATCGTTAGAGCCATTTTTTGAGAAAATTAAAATGTTCAAAAAATGTTCCATGTAAGGGGTAATGTGGGTTGGGGGGGATTTTCTTGAAAACCTTCGTGTCGCATCTCTGGAACATATTGAACCAGAACACCAAGTTTAGTGTTTATCCGACTGTTCATTTCTGAGTTATGCTGTTCACAGACACACACACGGACATGTTTCCAAAAATGCCATTTTTGGATTCAGGGCTCTCAAAACATGTATTTCCGGTGAAATCTCGGTATCGAATTTTTGGGTCGAATATATTACTTCCCCTACTTACTATACATAGTAGAGAAAGTAATAGTTTGTACAAGAGTAGAGAAATTCGTGCGAGTGAAATACATCAGATTTTGTTTATTTTCTGACTTCTGCATTTTTGAACTCCTGCTCATTCTCCAGTGATGCAATTAGGGCACTTGTATAGCAATATGCTACGGTAGTTCTACAATGCTTTTTAACAGTCCTTTGATACCAGTTACGTTAAACCCCACAATGAATTAATCTTTCTCATAAGGTTGGCATTGTGAACGACGTATTCTTTTCGCGTGCAGGCTTCCTTGCAAATTAGATGTTTCGTTTCCTTTAATTAGTTTCGTGCAGATTGCATTGTTGTGCTCCTTTACACCTCTCGTGTTTGTGAAACTGACAGTTACTCTTCTAAAATACCACCCAAGAAGAGAATCAAACGTAGTATTTAAATTAAACATTTTCCAAAGAGTAAGCACCTAAAAAACCGACCCTTTACTTGTAAAACATTTCATTGTTTTTTTTATTTAATTAGAAAGACTCTAATGGCTTTTATTGAAACTCTATTTTTAAGACACCTAAATGAATAATTAAGCGAATAGCTTGAAATTTATATTCATTCAGGATGAATTTTGCATAATTTTCTAAACCTAATAAATCATAAAGAGGGACAAATGCGCACTATATAAAAGCTCTTATGATACATTCACATGGCTTTCTCTACCCTCTATCTTTATTAGTGTGTATACAAACTATTCTTACTAAAGGTTATTTTTCTATCCACTGCATGTTAAGCGACGTAAAGCTTTGCAAAAATTGCTACATTACATATATCGTAATAAATATAACGATAAATACATTTATAGGTATATAGATATAGATTCCAAGATATATATGTAAGGGTAGTTTCGGGGGAATACTCGAAGATACTGAACTTAATACTAAATTTAGTATTTATTCCACTTTTCGTACTTGCGTTATGATGTTCAAACACACCTACACAGATTTTTTTCTAAAAACGTCATTTCATTTTTTTGAATAGAGGGTCTTAAAGCTGGTATTTTCGGTGTAAGGCAGTATTTTTAACACCTAAATGATTTCAGTCAAATTATGTAAAATATCAATTCAGTAACAGCCCGCCTTAAAGCAATATGTGTATGTAACGATATATAAAAAGTGTATATTACAGTCATTTTATATGTTTATATTATTGTATACATGTTCAATAATGTTATCTGAATGTATTACGTAATTTAATAATGTAGGAGCTGTGAGGATAATAGGTTAAAAGTTGCTAACAATGAGGTAACAATTGAGGCAATAATGAGTAAGAATGTTTAATAATGCTACTAGTCATTATTGGAGCAACAATAATGTAATTTTTGTGACAGTTCATAAAATAGCCAATCAATTACCAGAAAAAGCTTTAGTTAAATAAAAGTATTCTATTGGACTAGGATTAGCCATTCGAGACTTGAAATACAGAAATTTACAAATTTAGACGCTAGAAATCAAGTCAGTTTCTTGTAGACAGTGCTCATAACTGGACGCGCTGCTAGCAAACAGTGTTACTAATCGGATGCGAGATGTGTCCTCGAGAAATTTAATACGTATTCAGTGTGAGACAAAAATAGTTTACGTGTTAAAAAGTGCAAGTAATTAATAAAAGAATCTCACACCTCTCTATATCAATGAAGTGTTATTTAAATCGTGTCAAGCATTAATAAAAAGGGGTGAATTAAAAATTACAATCTGTGTAAGCCTACATTCTTAGCCGTACTACGCCCTGCTAAGACATTCATGTCTCTAAAAATAAATACTGACGCAGCCGAGGCAAACATAAATATATAATATTTAAAGAAAGAGTCAAAATTACATTTGGGACGAAGGCTACCGGGTACCATACCGGCGGTTGCAACTACTTCAAGTTCGGTTCCCCAGCAGTCGAAATACAATACATCTTCAAACTGACTTTCCATACGTAGCAGCAACAAACCTTCTTCAAATTGCCTCCCAAAGCGTGGGGAACTTTTGTGTAGAATGCGATACCTTCTGTACCTACTATGTACGTGGCAGGGAAAGTTAAAAACTGACTATCGCTTTAGCTTACTGCTTTCTTCTTATACTACAACGAGGTGTATACACGTATAATGAAAGCCAATCTACTTTAGTTACGTATATAGCTTGTACAATAGTAAAAAGAAAATGTTTTAAACCTATTCGCTATCTAATTAGTTTCGTAATGGTACCTCATTATGCAACTAGTTTCATAATGAAGCTTCTATTACGCAACGATTCTCGTTATGTAACTTTTCACGAAACTTGTTGCGCATTGTGAACCAAACATGAATAATAAACAAACTAGAACCAATTTTGTTTAATATAAACATTGACAACAATATTTTAAACAATATTTTAGGTCGGGATTTATTAGGAATTAGACTATCTATAACAGAAATAGCTGCAACATCTTCGTCAGAACTCATTTTTCAAAGTTTATTTAATTCACCTACTACTCGTGTTCTATTTTAAACAAAAACCTAACAAACAAATCGTCTATCAAACCATTCATGGCCCACTACACCTATATAAACTATATATCAATGTAGTGTACTGTTTCAGTGATTCCTAATACTACATCTGAAATAAAAATTTAATTTACCAAAGTAAATAAAAACATCTGATGTGTTATACTCACACGAGTTTCTATACTCTTGTACAAAATATTTTTAAAAACTCCTATTCTCCATATGCTCATGTTAATCAAGATATCTACATGTTAATCTTATTGCTAATTTTCTTGTAGATGCAAGGGGAATTGGTAGGCTTTAAGCGATAGTCAAGTATTTTAAGAGCTGGTTGCAATGTAGAGTATTCCATTCTCTTTTCATTACTAGGACAAACAAAATGAATAACGAATTTGAGAAAAGGTATTGGAAAATTTAAGGGAATAACAAACAATATCTCGAAAATGGTTCACTCAACTAAAAAACTGGAGATGACATAAATTGTGTATTTTAACGCGATCTACATTTTTTGTGTAGTAAAATTTGTCTATCTATTATGGTTTACCAGTTATGCAAAAGTCGTTCACAATGAAGAATTCTTTTGGAGACATTTCCAGAAAAATCGAGATATACATTTTGTTTGTTATGAAAATATCTTAAACATATGATATTTTAATGAAAATTCGTTTGAGCCATTTTTTAGAAATTTAAAATTTTCTAAAAATGTTCCACGTAAAGGGTAATCTAGGGTGGGGCAATTTTCTTGAAATCCTTCGTGTCGCATCTCTGGGAGATACTGAATTAAATACCAATTTTGGTGTTTATCCGACTGTTCGTTTCTGAATTATGCTGTTCACAGACAGACACACACACGGACATATTTCCAACATTTTTTTTGGATCCGGGGGTCTCAAAACATGTATTTCCTTTTAAATCTCGGTATCGAATTTTTGGGTGGAATTCAATACTTCCCCTACTTACTATACGTGGTAGAGAAAGTAAGAATCGATCTTACGTAACTAAAGTAGGTAAAATGTTGTACGATACACATATTGTAAATTACTATTCTCTGCATTAACAAGAAATTAGTAGATAGAAGAATGGTATGAATAGTTTGTGGAGAAGGTCATTTGAATATAACATATCATAATTTTTAGATAAAGGAGGGGAATTATTGAGAGCTAAATTATGTAAGGTAATCGTAATTTTTAGCAATGAAGCAGGTACATTGCAAAGTATGAATGACCTCAAATGAACATTCAAACGATGCTTTTGAACAGTAATGAGTGATGTTTCATGTAGGACACAACTGCTAAGCTCTCGCCATGGTTGACTGGATTACTCTGAATGGTCAACTACCGAGCTAATGCTGTGACACGGTCCGATGTATATCCCACAGGAATACAAACCTTAAAAAAGTAACTAGTACGTCCGCAACTGTTTGTCATTTTCCTATGCCTCCACGTAGAGCTGTTAATATCGCTACATGCAGCGTACCGTGAATGTCATTTCGTGGACCAATACACATTTGTTTGAAACTGCCGTTATGCTGATTCCGAGTTATGCATCACTCCGAGGCTACGTGCTACAATTTCCTTTACACGGGGCGTTATACGCGCGATTAATTCTCCCATAGCTGAAAGGAGCACCAACAAATCAAACACTAACCGCGGTTGTTTCACAGGTAGAGCGAACCCCCCGAGTGGTTTATTGGAAAAGACTTGGGCACATAAATCCTGTCTGAGTACTAATGAAATTATGTTTGAATATAGCCGAGCACTATCAAAGGCTCCGGAGGGAATGTATGGCCGCGTTACAATAAGATCTCTGCACCTAAAGCCTGTCTGCAATTTGTCGTGGAGTGTTCGTGACAACACTGACAGCTTTTAGCTTCCCGGGCGCTCTCGGGCTGTCATCTATTGTTTCCCCCTCATCTTCAGTCACTGGCGAGCGTGATATTCATTCAGGTGGCACTGAAATGCGTCCTTAGACCAAAGATTCAAACATTCAATACGTGACTGGGGCTTCAACCGGTGCATTCTTTCCATTAATCATGCCTAAAACAACCGAGCAATACAGCAAACAAAACACTGGACAGGAAATAGAGGTTGGAGTTCAGTGGAGGACTGCATGAATTTATATACATTTGTAATTATGGCAAACTGCTTAAATTCCCATGGCTAAACACTATGATTTACTTTTATATCTCTTCCACAAACTGTAATTACAAAAACGTATTACATTCTGTACCAGTGGTAAGTAGGTTTTGAAGCCTCCTGGATCCAAAAAATATATGTCTATGAACAACATAACTAAAAGACGAAATGTCGGACAAACATCAAACTTAGTATTTAGGTTCAGTATCTTCCAAAGATGTGACACAAAGGTTTTCAAGAAAATGCACTACTCTAACTACCCTTTACATGCAACGTTTTTCGAAATTTTATTTTCTAAAAAAATGGCACTAACGTTTTAATCAAAATACCATATATTACAGATATTTACATGGCAAATAAAATTTATATCTCTGAATTATCTGGGAAACCTTTGAAGTCCTTTTCATTCGTAAGCTATCTTGTATAATCTTATATAATTGGTAAACGTTAAGCGATAGACGAAATCGTGTGATATAGATAACTTTAAATCACACGATTTATTTTCTGAGATATCCGCTATTAAAGGTTCGAATTGTTCATTCCCTTCATGAATTTTAGGGCCAACATATAGATCCAGTTCTTAAACGTCGTTCTTCCATTTGTATACATAACAAAATGTGTATGTAGCTATTTATGCAAAAGTTTATTTGGATTAAAATGTAATAGAACGAAAAATAAGCTTGAGTATTAATAATTATTTATACCCACTAATAAACGATAGGGGGTAGAGATAGTCATATGAATGGTTACATCCGATTTTTTTTCTCTCAACTTCGTTTTCATCGATATATAAGTTTGCACAAATAACTTAATTATCAGACTAAGGATCCGGGATATGTTAGCAACCAATGTATATGCCATCTTACTATAGAGTTCCGTAAACACGCTACTGTTGATGTAAACAAAGACGTCAATGTGCTGCCTCAGCTGGTACCGTAAACAGTACATTCTAGTGATGGAAAATTATGTAATACATACATATCGGAATGTATGGTACCACTAGCCACGAAGCGTTGTACACGGCCTCACAGGTAAACAACATCCAATGCGCTATCTCACTCCACCTTACTCGATGCGCTGTAAACTTCACTTCTTCATTCTTAAGTTGTACTGGGTCCTCAATCTGTTAATTACACATTTCGTTTTTGGTACATACAAGCGGGGCACAGGAGGCCGAGGTGATATTCAAATGTTTAAAGCACTTTCCTGTATGCTACTTCTGTTTGCTTGATATCAGCAGAAAAAATTGTGAACAAGTATTTCAATAAAACACAGAACGTATTGGAAAATTTAAATAAAAACAAAAATTATTACTGTATAAAGTGAATGTGTTCGACATAAATTGTGTGTAATAAAAAGGATTACCAGTAAAACATAATTGTAATAAATTAGGTCATAGTTGAAGAAGTTTATTTTATTGTACTGTTATTTTCCCACCTTTGGGAGCCAATTTGAAGAAGGATTTGGATTTTGTTGCCGCAGTTGGAGAGCCAAACTTGAAGTGGTTTCAACCGCACGTATGATAAAAAGTTTCCGGTAGCCTTCGCCCCAAAAATGTTTAAAAAATATTAACTTTGTAATTTTGACTGTTTTTTTAAATATTATACTTATGTTTGCCTCGGCTACGTCAGTATTATTGTTAGAGACATGGATTTCTTTGCAAGGTGTAGTGCGGCTAAGAATGTAGGCTTACACAGATTATAATTTTTACTTCACTACATTTATTAATGCTTGACACAATTTAAATAACACAACTGATATAGAGAGCTGTGAGATTCTTTT
Organism: Deroplatys truncata; assembly: GCA_030765065.1. Classification (NCBI taxonomy): domain Eukaryota; kingdom Metazoa; phylum Arthropoda; class Insecta; order Mantodea; family Mantidae; genus Deroplatys; species Deroplatys truncata. The sequence goes on from CM060980.1 coordinate 168,109,799, forward strand.
ATTAATTACTTGCATCTTTTAACACGTAAACTATTTTCGTCTCACACAAATAGGTATTAAATTCCTCGAGGACGCCTTTCGCGTCTGGTTAGTAACGCTGTCTGCTAGCAACGCGTCCAGTTATGAGCGCTGTCTACAAGCAACTAACTTGATTTATAGCGCTAAATTTGTAAATTTCTGTATTTCAAGTCTCTGATTGGCTAATCACTAGTTCAATAAAATACCTTCTTTTAACTAAAGCTTTTTCTGGTTGTTGATTGGATATTTTATAAACTGTCACAAAATTTACATTATTGTTGCTCCAATAATGACTAGTAGCATTCTTAACTTTCTTACTCTTTATTGCCTCAAAGTTACCCCATTGTTAGCAGCTTTTAACCTATTATTCTCACAGCTCCTACATTATTAAATTACTTAAATACATTCACATAACTTTATTACACATGTATACAATAATATAAACATATACAATGACTAATATACACTTTTTATATTGTTACATACGCATATTGCTTTAAGGCGGGCTGTTATTGAATTTATATTTTATATAATTAAACTTAAATCGTTTAAGTATTAAAAATACTGCCTCATAGTTCTATTTTTGGATTCAGGTGTCTCCAAACATATATTAAAGTAAAAAGTAAAATATCCATAACCGACCGCATTAAAGACATATGCAATTTCCCTGGACTTTGTGCCACCCTTTTTCAGTATCCCCACTAGGATATGTAACGTTTTCCACGATTTCATATATACAATTTACCTGATCGTCCCATCCAGCGTTACGCGCCAATATAATGATAAGACAGAAATATTTTACCATTGGTGATTTTGTTATTTGAATTACCTATTCGAACTCCGAGTATGATCAATAAAGTGGGTATCTTGAATTTTATGAGAATAGCTTGTGAAGTACACTTCATTGTGAATGAATTTCGTATAACTCGTAAATCATAAGAGATGGATAAAACCGTACTAAACAAAAAATATAGATTTCATTACACATACAATTTGTGTGCCAACGATTGCCGAGATATTTGTTGTTAACAGCTTAAATTTTCAAATACTTTTTATTTATTGATGTCTAAGCGGCCATTAAAATTTTGCTTTCTCTGTTGCCTAACTGTTGGAGGTAAGAGGAAATATTGCATTCCACTCTGAAGAAGTTAATTTTTGTTGTAGGAGTGGTATTATATTTCAACTGTTGGGGAGTCGAACTTGAAGTAGTTGCAACCGCATGTATGGTACCCGGTAGACTTTGCTCTAATTTTTTTTAAAAATATTAACTTAGTAATTTGACTGTTTCTTAAAGTATTAAATATTTATGTTTGCCTCGGCTGCGTCAGTATTTTTGTTAGAGATGCGTTTCTCTTAGCAGGGTTGTGGTGTGATAAGAGTGTAGTCTTACACAGATTATAATCTTAATTCACCCCTTTTATTAATGCTTGATACAATTTATATAACTCTTCACTGATAGAGAGCTGTGATATTCTTTTATTAACTATTTGCACTTTTTAACACGTAAAGTATTTTAACGTCTCACACGAATACGTATTAAATCTCATGAGGACACTTTCTGCGTCTGGTTAGTAACGCTGTCTGAAACCAACTGAATTGATTTTAATCACGTAAACTTGCAAATTACTGTATTTCAAGTCTCTGATTGGCTATTCCTAATCCAATAGAATACCTTCATTTAACTAAAGCTTTTTCTGGTTGTTGATTGGCTATTTTTAAACTGTCTCAAAATTTACATTACTGTTGCTACAATAATGACTAGTAGCATTTAAACTTTAAAAACTCATTATTGCCTTAAGGTTACTTCATTGTTAGCAACGTTTGACTTATTATTCTCACAGTTCCTACATTATTAAATTACGTAATAAATTCACATAACATTATTACACATGGATACAATAATATAAACATATACAATGACTAATATAAACTTTTATATTGTTACATACACATATTGCTTTAAGGCGGGCAGTTATTGAATTTATATTTTATACAATTAGACTGATATTATTAAGTGTTAAAAATACAGCCTCAACCCAAAATTTTGATGTCAAGATTTCACGGGAAATACATGTTTTGAACCTCCTTAATAAAAAAAGCAAATGTTACAAAAAGGTCCATGTGTCTGTTAACGGCATAACTCAAAAGCATAAAGTCGGTATTTAATTTCAGTAATTTTCAAGGATGTGACTGGATTCAGTAAGTAATCTTCCCAGCTCATGATTTTCATTATTTTAGATTCTCTCAATAATTTCCTAACAGTTTTGATTAAAATGTCATGTTTGTTTAAGATAATTACATGACAAATAAAACTTATATTTTGAATTTTCTGCGAATAGCCTATGAAGTCCTCTTCATTCGGAAGGAATTTTAGATAATTTTGTAGAACTGGTGAACGTTAAGAGATAAGACAAAAATATTCAACACGAAACAGGTAAATCTTTTTAAAACACACTATTTATTTCAAATAACTTTTTATGGCATCAGAATTTCCGAGATATCCGTTATTATCACGAAGTCATGGAAACAGAATTCAATTTTAAGGGAAGTATATAGAAACTAGCATTTAAATATATGACTGTCGTTTCGGTTTCCCCTATCACCCGTGCACCTACAACGAAATTTGTAATGAAACTATTTCTACGAAGGTTTATCTACACTGCCGTTTGTGAAATTTGCAACACCAATAAAGAATTTCCCGAATAACTCCAAACTTTGTGGCAATGTAGAAGTGTGTGCAACCAATAAGTGATTAACTTTGCAGAGAGATGGCGTATACGTAAGTCGAGCAGAGCCCTCTCGTGTCGGTACGACAAGGTCAGTGTCGCGCCCAGTGTAGTCAGTGCAGAGCTATCAAACAAGGTGGAAATAATATGCCTGGTCGATCTCAAATGGAGCCATATCGGCAGGTGCGTGAGTTCGAAAGGGGCAGAATGATCGCTCTCCGGAAAGCGGGTTTGTCATACCGTGACATTTGGGCTCGTACAGAGCATGCTGCTACGACAGTGATGCGTGTGTAGAAGCAGTGATAGATGAAGGTCTACGCAGCGAAGAGCGGGTGCTGGACCACGGGATGACCACCATCTTGTCCGCATGGCCATAATGGATCGTACAGCTTCATCCACAGTGTTAGCTCGACGCTGGAGCACTGCAACACGTATGAACTTGTCTGCTTGAATGGTTCGTCGCCGTCTGCTGCAGTTTGGGCTGGTTGCATGCATGCCATTACGTCGGCTTCCATTGTCCAGAAACCGCAAGCTCTTCCGACTACAATGGGCACGTGAACACCGTCACTGGTGTGCTGAGTGATTAAATGTAGTCTATTCGGACGAGTCCCGCTTCAACGTGTCTACAGTGATGGCCGCATACGTGTCCGGCGTTACAGTGGTAAGCGCAACCTGGAGGGCTGCATTGTTCAGCGGCAGAGCGGACAAACACCAAGTGTGATGGTTTGGGGCGCTATTGGTTACAACAACTGATTTCGCCTCCTACGAATAGAGGGCACTTTGAACAGCAACCGGTATCAGACGGTGGTTGTAGAGCCTGAGGTACTCCCCCTGCTTCTAGCATCTCCACAGGCCACATTTCAACAGGACAATGCCCGGCCACATATTGCGAGGAATGTACAAGCCTTCTTCGAAGAGCGACGGGTACCATTGCTTCACTGGCCTGCACGTTCGCCTGACATGTCACCCATTGAACATGTCTGGGATATGGTTGGTCGGCACCTGGTGCGTCGCGGTCTTCCGGTAACGAGTGTCACGGATTTGTGGGCTCGAATACAAACTCTGTGGAGGAAAATCCCTCATGAACTTATTGAGAACCTTTTTGATTCAATGCCACGGCGTATAGCAGCTCTAATTACAGCGCATGGAGGCCACACCAAATACTGAATATTAGAGTTCAAAGGTCATGTATAGATTTGAAAAGTTTATCATTTGTTACTTGTCATATACCTAATCTGTGGTATTAAATTCATTGAATTCATGCGTTTCCTTCTTGGTGTTGCAATTTTCACAAACGGCAGTGTATATTAACATGAAGTACATAGATAGAAAAAATAGGATGTGTTGCACTTACATGGCCTTCTCTAATTACTGTACTGCAAAATATTCTTAAAAATGTTATTTTGTTATCTACAACTTGTTAGTTTATATAAACCTTCATTACTTGAACATTTCGTTATAGAAAAAGGAGAATACAGTGAGACATTAAAGTCTTTTCAAAGTCTGCGGTTAATTTGAATTTCTGTTCTCTGTGCATAAACATGTAAAAGAAAGGAAAAAAGTATAATGTTTATATTCACATAACTTTATTTACCCTCTATATCTTATCAGTGGGTGTAGAGATTATTCTCACTAAAGGTTATCTTCCTACCTACATCATTTTAATCCGGATAAACGTTTCCGGAAACAGCTACATTACACATTTCGTTATAGATATAAAGGGAACAGCGATAGTCAAATGTTTAAGAACTGAACGCTACACGCTAGCCTTAAAAGTCTTTAACATCGCAAGAAAGATATCACCAGGGGGGTGCGACTCTGGGAAGAGGGCTTCATCTGAGTGACTCTTCTTCCCAAGAACTTTTCCAATAGGCTGGCACCTGAAAATTAAGGCCTCCCATTACAGGGTGGAAGTGCATACGCCACTTACGTGCGTCAACACCTAAAAAGGGAAAGACTACAGAGACACCGGTGGGGATGACAGCAACCTAGCAGACTGTCTACCGGCTCTCTGGGCAGTACCAGAGGACTTTGAGGCGTCTCACAACCCCGCCTGGACGGAAAGCCGTACAGACGTACCCAGTCTCCCATGGGTATCGGGAACCACTGCCCTGCCGCGTCCAACCCAATCCAAACGACACCCTCATGGGTGGGGCTCGGACGTTTGGTCCAGCGTACTTCTAGTAACGTTAGAAGTACTATGAGTGCTCAGGATGCAGAGCGCCCGCACCACGGTAGCTGAAGGGGATCGCAAGAAACAGCTGAAAATCGGCAGGACTTGAAAAAATGACAAAGTATTGAACAATTAAACTGTTGATAACGGATATCTCGGAAATGGTTTATGCCACAAAAAAGTTATTTGAAATAAATTGTGTGCCTTAAAGATACCTAATTTCTTGTGTAATGTGCTTTCGTCTATCGCTTAACGTTTACCGGTTATACAAGATTGTACAAAATTCCTTCCCAATGAAGAGAACTGGACAGGCTATTCCCATAAAATTCAATATATATATATATATATATATATATATATATTTTATTTGTCATGTAAATATATTTAATATATGGTAATTTAATCAAAATCGTTAACGCAATGTTTTAGAAAATAAAACATTTCCAAAAATTTTCCATGTAAAAAGTAGTTAGGTATCAGGCAATTTTCTTGAAAAGCTTCATGTCGCATCTTCAGAAGGTACTGAATCTAAATACCAAGTTTGATGCATACCCATGCTTCCTTTTATTCAGGAGGGCCTCAAAGCATTTCTGATGAAAGTTATGTAGTACAGAAAGTATAAATCATAGTGTGTAGAAAAAATTCATGTGAATGAACATATCAGCTTACTTCCTGTAGTCAAGTAAGGAGAGGAACTCCAAAGCCTGTATATAGCGAGTCGCTTTTTAAAAGTACCACTATGGTCTCTTGTACAAACAGCTATCGTCCTTGTAGGAGTAATGTTTCTTTCAGTCGCTCTTCCGTGACGATAACATTTGTTCTTCTACACGATGCAGTTGTAGAGTCTCATACTTCTTCTAGACTGATTTATCACCGTGTCACTGCAGCAGAAGACCCTCGATCAAGGAAGTTGCACTCCTTCCTGAACCTTATCGTGACCGGAACCTCCCATGCGACCGTTCCTTCGCAGCCTTCGACAAGCACTTAACTGAACCGTTCTCCCCTCCCTGGTTCATGCGATGTGTAAAAGCATTAAAGATTGACAACTGGCTTTTTCACCACTTCATTAGAGGAGGGGTGGAGTGCCCAGTACTCTTGGACCATTTCTAAGAACTTGGGGCCCTAACTACAGTATAAAGGTTACGACGAGTTGTTAAATAGTTCAAGGTCAGAATTTGCAGTAGGGGAAGTATTGTATTCCACCAAAAATATCGATACCGACATTTCACCGAAAATACATGTTTTGAGGTGTTCTGAATCCAAAAAAAGCATTTTTGGAAACCTGTGTGTGTGTGTGTGTGTGTGTGTGTGTGTGTCTGTGAACACCATAACTCAAAAACGAAAGTCGGATAAAAACTTAGTATTTAGGTTCAGTACCTTTTAAAGATGTGACAAGGAGATTTTCAAGAAAATTCCCCTAACCCAACTACCCTTTACATGAAACACTTTTTGAAAATGTTGATTTTCTCAAAAATGATTGTAAGGATTTTGAATTAAAATATCATATGTTTAACACACTTGCATGCCAAATGAAAAGTATAACCTGAATTTTCCAATGCCCCCAACAGTCCTCGTCATACTGAATGACTTTCGTTAAAACACACAATTTATGCCATGTACATTGTTTTTCCGTGATCCATTTCGAGATATTCCTTGTTGTTTGTTTGAATTTTTCAGTACTTATACTTTTTCTCAAGTGGGAATTCGTTATTCACTTTCTCTACTACGTACAATAAGTAGGGGAAGTATTGTATTCCACCCAAAAATTCGATACCGAGATTTCACCGGAAATACATTTTTGGAAACATGTCCGTGTGTGGGTGTCTGTCTGTGTGTCTGTGAACAGCATAACTCAGAAACGAACAGTCGGATAAACACCAAACTTGGTATTTAGGTTCAGTATCTTCCAGAGATGCGACACGAAGGCTTTCAAGAAAATCCCTCCACCCCAGATTACCCTTTATGGAACATTTTTTAGAAAACTTTAATTTTCTCAAAAACGGCTCTAACGATTTTGATTAAAATAACATATGTTTAAGATGTTTTCATGACAAATAAAATGTGTATCTCGAATTTTCTGGGAATGTCTCCAAAAATATTCTTCATTGTGAACGACTTTTGCATAACTGATAAACCATAAGAGATAGACAAAAGTTTACTGTAGAAAAATGTAGATCGCTTTAAAATACACAATTTATGTCACATGCATGTTTTTTGTTGAGTGAACCATTTTCGAGATATTGCTTGTTATTCCCTTAAATTTTCCAATACTTATACTTTTTCTCAAATTCGTTATTCATTTTTATGTCCTGGTAATGCAAATAGAATGGAATACTCCACATAGCAACCACCTCTTAGAATATTTGACTGTCCTTAAAGTCTACTAAATTACTGTTGCGCCTACAAGAAAATTAGCAATAAAATAGTTTCTGCAAATGTTTATCCCGATTAATATGAACTACATACAGAATAAGCGTTTCTAAAAATAGTTTTTACCAGTGTGGAGAAAGTCATGTGAGTGCAAAACTTTAGATTTTTAAAAGAAATGTTGTCTGTGATCAAACGGTCTACATTCGATTGGATTTACGGCTGAAGCGGGGAATTTTTATTTTATTATAGTCTTTCCCTACCTTCCGCAGATCTGGAAGTGAATGTGAGTGTGCTTCAAGACATAAATAATTAGAAAAAAATTCATATGATACATTCACATGACTTTCTCTACCCTCTATCGCGTATTAGTATACGAATTATTCTTACTAAAGTTTATTTTCCTGACAACTTCATTTTAATCCAAATAAAGCTTTCGGAAATGGCTACATTACACATTTCGTTATAGATACAAAGGGAACAGCGACAGTCAAATGTTTAAGCACTGGAAGCTATATGTGGCTTTAAAATTCCATACTGTTTCACAGAATCGCGAGAAACAATCGAATAGGATATCTCAGAAAGGGCTGATGCCACACAAAACCTTATTTGAAATAAATTGTGTGTTTTATAGAGATCTACATGTTTTGTGTAGTCTAGCGTTTAACGTTTACCAATTATTCAAGATTACAGAATTTTTTTTCTCGAAGGAACATAACTTCACAGGTTATTCCCAGAAAATTCAAGTTATACGTTTCATTTTTCACGCAAGGCATTTTAATCAAGATCTCTAATTTTTTAGAAAATAAAAAGTATCCAAAATTGTATGTGTAAGTGATAGATTGGAGGGATTTTCTTGCAAGTCTTCGTGAACCTATTTAAAAACCCTTAATACACGAACAATGGGCTATTTATAAAACCATATTTTGATTCAGGGAACCTCAAAACGTGTATTTCCGGCGAAATCTTGTATGGGATGTTTGGATGAAATGCATACTTCCTGTACTTACTATGGATAAGTAATAAGCTCTTGTAAAAATAGTTTGTGGAGAAGCGAGTAGAGAAAATCGCCGATTTTTTCAGCATTATCTGTGGTGACGTCATATTCACCCCCCTTATTGCCTCAAGATGTAGGTCAAAGCACAAGTGGTTGCATCAATCTAGCAGGTACAGGTGCTACAAGAGCAGGACAGGTGTGTAGGATACCTTGAGATCATATCCAGGTGTGGATTAATTATCAAGCAAGGCTACAAACTGAAATTTCTGCATGAGTAACAAAGCGCACCGACATATATCCGATAGAAAATTTGGGAGCTCAGATGCAAGAAGCATTGTGGAGGTTTTTGGGACAAATTACTGAGCACAATAATGTATGGGCTAACGTCAATACTACAGGGTATTATACTGAATCCCTTAGTGTTTCTGTACCGAAGACGTAGAGCTTATTATAATTGAAAAAGATGGTTATGGATTAAATATTAAAACCAGCCTACATAATATTTAATTTAAATTATGAAACATTTTCTTTATTTTCAAAGAGTAGCTATCCATGAAAAAGTCTTTATTTGTTACATTATCAACATATTTAGTTTATCTGTATTGTATTAGTTTATCTCAAAATTAATGTCGGTTTTTAATTGGGTTTATGTCGTACTTGTATATGCTTTTATTTTTGTAAATACTATTTATAGTGCACTGTGGTTATTGTTAACATGTTGGCAGTCACCAGCTGGTAATATGTACAAGATTTTAAAATTGAAGCAACAATGTTTGAGGATAGAATCCTTCTTTAGCACTGCTGGAAACGAGGTTATAAAACTGCTGCCCCGGCTCCAAGAATATTTGAAGTCGAAGGTGAAGATGTTAGTGGGCGAGTAGTACAACGATGGTTCCAATAATGGAGACAAAAATATTAAATTTAGAATGTTCTTGAAGACTCAAGTTATGGAATATTGAGAACACACGCAGCGATATGGAAGAAACTCCACAGACAAGCACTCAGAAGTTGTCAGAAGAACTTGATGTTTCAAAAGATACCATACATCGCCATATTAACACTCTAAAAATTCGTTCAGAAACTGTAAATTTGCACCACATGAATTGACGCCTGATCAAGCACAACGTAGAGTGGATATCTGTCATCTGTTTATCGCTAATCCCTAGGATGACAGATTTATCAGGAGAACTGTCACGTGTGTTGAAAAGTGGGTGTATTACCGCAAACCTGAGGCCTCTAAACAGAGGCTCGATACCCGTCAGCCTGCAAACGTTGTTAAAAAAAATCGCTTCGGCTCCAAAATAATGGCATGTGTCTGGTGGAATTTTGAAGGTGTGATTCACTGAGAATTTGTTTCAAATGGACGTGCAGTCGGTGTGGATCTCTATTCTCAAAAATTAGAACGAGTTCATCAGGTTTTGAGGTAGGGGTACCCGGCATTAGTTAATAGAAACAGAGTTCTCTTGCAGCAGGACAATGCAAGATCCCATACAGATCAAAGAACAATGGACAAAATTCAGGGATCGGAAGGAATCGAACTGCTACCACATCCAGTATAGCCCTGATGTTGCGCCACCAGATTACCACCTATTTAGATTCGTGGCCCATTTCCTACGTGGAAGAGTTGAAGTTGAAATGAGTATCAACGAATTCCTCCCATTGCGGAATAGCAAACCTTACTGAAAGGTGGCTCAGGATTATAAAATCTAATGGTCTTTTACTTTGAAGATTAGATTCATTTCCTGCAACAACACGTTTGAAATAAGTCTTACTTAAAAACGACATTATTTACGAGACATCATCTATATATCTACGAAAGATGGCTTTCCAGCTTAAGGTTACACAGGATATAATTATTCTGTGGATCATTTTCAGCTTCAATAAACAATAAATATAACACACGATCTTTTTTGTCAGGTGGTTAATGCTCTGCTTCGTATACCCAGAGGTCCGAGGTTCGATTCCTGACTGCGGCAGAGGAAATTTTCTTTAACTACACCCGGGCGCAGGGTTAACGTAGTGGTTTCCGTTCCGGTTCGCGGTTAGATTTTAAGTCGGCCCTGTCCTCGTCTTTATCTCGGACATTCTCATGTGAATTATCCCCAGAGGGTTCGGAGTTCAAGATAAATGCTGTAGGTCCTCTTATTCCACCGCTATCCTCATCATCACCCTATCATGGGAGACAACGTATTCCACCTGCTGGATGCCTTCACCTTAGTAATGGGTCCAGACATCGCTTACTGGAATGAGGTATTCCATAGGATTAGCGTTAGAAACGACAACCATTTCCTACCCTCCGCAGAGACTAGAAGTATGGGTGTGGAAGTGTTTCATGTAAAAGCTATAAAAGCCAACGTTAAAACCTACAGTTCAACGAGCAATACCACCATCAGCTGTTTTACAAGTCAAAGCCCCCGATATGACAGAATAAGTTAAAGGGCCATATACAAACGAAATAATTTAACTAAGTCTGATACAGTCGTCTAAAACGGCAAGTTTCTAAAAAGCGGGTCGCTATGCGGCGCCTTTGAAATTGCATGTTCTTTGCATGAACACGAGAAGAATATCTGATGTTACATTCACATGACTTTCTCTACCCTCTATCTTTATTACTGGGTATACAAACTATTCTTAGTAAAACTTATTTTTCTATCTACTACGTTTTAATAAATTAACCTTTGCAAAAATGGCTACATTACACATTTCGTTATACATACAAACAGAACAGCGATAGTCAAATGTTTAAGAACTGGACGCAATATGCTGGCCTTAAAATTAAATTCCATAATGTTTCCATGCAATCGCGAGAAACAACTGTTTCAACAATTGAACCATTAATAACGGATATCTCGGGAATGGGTTATGGCACAAAAAACTCATTTTAAATGAATTGTGTGTTTTGAAAAGATCTACATTTTTTGTGTATTACGGTTTCGTCTATCGCTTAACATTTATCAGTTATACAAGTTATCAGTTATACAAAATTCCTTTCAGATTTGAACTTCAAAGGCTATTCTCAGAAAATTCAAAATATATATTTTATTTGTCATCTAAAAGCTTTAATAATGGTATTTTAATGAAAATCGTTAGAGGCATCTTTAGAAAACAAAACAAATACGGAAAAGTTCCAACTATAGGGTAATTGGGGTGGGGGATTTTCTTGAAAATCTTCGTGCCGCATTCTAGGAAGATACTGAACTTGAGTACCAGGTTTGGTACTTGCCGGCTGTTTGTCTTTGAGTTAGAAAAATAACTTCACTAAGAATAATTTCTGTACACATTAATAAACGATAAAGAGTAGAGAAAGTCATGTGAATGTATCGCATAAGATTTTGCCAAATGTTTTTCTAATGGATTTGATAATATAAAATATTTAAAGTTTGTATAACTGGTGAAGTGTAAGGGATAGACAAAAAAAAAATAAAAAAAACGTGCTACACAAATATTGTTAAAGAATTTGTGCCTAATAACATATTTGTGGTATTAACGCTTCCAAGACATTAGTTCTTAATTAGTAATTCACACTTTTTTGAAGCTATAAGAAGTCATTCAGGTGTTCTTGGCCATAAAAAGAGGGGAATTTCAAAGTCGTCTTTCATCTTCTTTATTAGATTAGGAGGAGGTGCCGTGGCCGAGTGGTTAGACCGCTCGCCTCCCACGGAGGCGGACCGGGTTCAATCCCAGTGACCTACATGTGGGATTTATGGTGGACGAAGCGGCGTCTGGGCGGGTTTTCTCCGGCTTCTGCTGTTTCCCCCGCCATTCATCACTTTTCCTTTCATTTCACCATCATTTCGTTTCATCTACTTCCTTCCTCCCATACCAGGTATCGGGCTGATCGCCCATCCTGGATATTCTGTCTGATCCATGAGTGTCTGCTCCTCGACGGGTCTCTGACCCCAGGCACCCGCTTGTAAGTCCTGGGGGGGGGTGAACAGATAATGAATGAATGAGTAGGAGGAGAATTGTATTCCACCGAGGTTTCACCGGAAATACATGTCCCTGACTCCAAATAAAGCATTTTAGAAAAAAAATCCCTATATGTGTGTGCGCGCGCGTTTGCGTGTGCGTGTGTGAACAGTATAACTGAAAAACGAAAGTACTTGGTACTTGAGTTTACTATCCTCCAAGGATGTAACACGAAGATTTTCAAGAAAATTCCCCACTCAAGACTACCCTTTACATGGGAGATCTTTCGAAAATGTTTATTTTCTCAAAAATGGCCTAACTATTTTGATTTAAGACATTTCCATAGCGAATTAAACGTATATTTTGAATTTTCTGAGAATGTTCCCAAAAGTCATCTTCATTCTGGATGACTTTCGGATAACTGGTAAACCGTATGAGATGGATAAGTTTTACTATAGTAAACATGTATATCTCGTTAAAACACACAATTTATGTCATATACATTCTGTTTTGTAGAGTGAACCATTTCCAGATATTCCTTGTTATTTGTTTGAATTTTCCAACACAATGTTTCTCAAATGGGAATTCGTTATTCCTTTTTTATGTCCTGGTAATCCAAAGAGAATGGAATGCTCCACATAGCAACCAGCTCTTAAAAGATTTGACTATCGCTTAAAGCCTACCATATCCCCCTTGCACCTACAAGAAAATTAGCATTAAGATTAGCATCTCGATCCCTCGATTAACATGAGATGGAGAATAAGCGTTTGTAAAAATAGTTTCTACAAGAGTGCAGAAAGTCATGTGAGTGTGCAACACATGAGATTTTTAAAGATTCGAGTATTACTTCAGCCCCTTTATCCATCTTGTGCCTATAAACAAATGTGTAACTAAAATCTTTTCTGTAAACGTTTATCGCGATTAACATGAAATAGAAAAAGGAGCTTTTAAACGAATAGTTTGCAGAATAATGGATACAAATGGTCGTGTGAACTTAAAACAGATTTTTCAATGCCCCTTTGGACAAACAATTCAGGGAGTGTAACACTGAAAATTTTATTTTCTAAAGTTGTCAATCATTTCGACCGAAAACTTAACTTTAAATTTAACTTACGTAAACATCGAACGTTTTTGGATTACTTTTACATAACTAAAAGTTTACAAAATAAACTTTTATGTCCTATTCCAATTGTTCACACGATCAATTTTCAAATATATTTTAAATATTCATTTCATTAATCCTTATAGCGCTGTAAATTATCGTATAATTTCCTTCCAGCAGTTGTAGCTCAAGAAAATATTATTTTAAAAAATATATTTGTAATATTCATGTGTTGAGATTTTTATTTTATTTTTAAAATATCACTATCGTAAGTATTCACAACACATACAATTTCTGCGATAATTTTAATTTTCTATTTGCTCGAAAAGTAGCATTATAAAGTTCGAAGGAATTAGACAAAAACTCCTTCGTGTGAATCGTTTTGAATGAACGAAATTGCTCAGAAAAGTAACTTTTAAAGCGCAAATTTAAAAATGAAAAATAAATTTACTCCCAACATTATCCTATTGCATATACAGGTAGGCATCCACAATAACAAAATGAAAATGAATTAAGAAGTTACAGTCTGTGATTATGTTTTGGACTTTGATTCCAAATATCAATTTTCCTCAGATTGTTTTTTCTTAAGATTGCCATATAACCTGTTTTGTAAGTGCTACAGAAGGTGTGATATACATATAAACTTCATTACTACCGCCTGTTTATTTACCTTTTCGCAAAAGTCCCAAAATTGCATAATGTGAAGCTATAGCATATCAAATAACCAACCATCATACACAATTTGTGCGCCCAACCAAAAGCTAGTTGCCCCTGAGGTCGAGGTTAACAGGTAGTGGATACCTGCATTAATTTGGCTCATTGCCTTCTCCTCCATATGCCCCGTGATTCATTTGGGTATAGCTTACTGACCATGCACCGCTGGATCATCGATTTAACACTGGGGTATTTCCCAATCTGCAACATGTGAACCAATGGTATAACTCTTTTATATTATCTGATGTCACATTGCAATAACAGCATTTTACAGATTGAGAGATAAATGAAACAGAAGAATTAACGGCCGAACGTCAGTTGTTTTTAAATTATTACCTATAACTTGTCTTTTATCGATAGCGACGCTATAGGGACAACAAAAACTAATGTTATATCCTATAACAATGAATCAGGAGTTCCGAAAATGAAATTCGCAACAGGATACGGTCCTTGACAAGCTATAAGGTTATGCATAGTCATTATGAGAGTTTACGAGGGCTGTTTCATTACTTGTGAAATATAATTTTCGGTGAATAAATGTATTCAGCGTAGGGAAGCACTTGAAATGCCAGATTCGAAGTTGCAGCTCGCATTTTATCACCTCACATCAAAGATACAGTGAGGGCATTGCACCACATCCCTATCAGTGAAGCTTTCAGTAAATGTTAACTGAACACGTACAATTTAGCCTTGCTGCTTCATTTTTACTCTCTCGACCACGTACGTAGTAAGTACAGCAGCTACTGCTTTCCACCCAAAAATTCCATATCGAAATATATGTTGTGAGGTTCCCTGAATCCAAAAAAAAAAAAAAAAAATTAGAAAAAGGTCCGTTTATGAGTTTGCGAACAGCAGAGGCGGCGTTAAAACGAAACTTCGGATGAATACCAAACTTTGTATTTAGTCTCACTACCTTCTAAAGAAGCGACACAAAAATTTCTTCAAGAAAATACCCCAATCCAAACTACCCTTTACATGGAAAATTTTTCGAAATTGTTTATTTTCTGAAAAAATGGCTCTAACGATTTTGAATAAGATACCATATATTAAAGATATTTACATGTCAAATAAAATGTATATCTTGAATTTTCAAAAAAGTATTTTGTGAAGTTATGTTCATTTGGAAGGAATTTTGTATAATCTTGTATAGTGGTAAACGTTAAGCGACAGAGGAAATTGTACTGCATAAAATATGTAGATCTGTTTAAAACACATAATGTATTTCAAATAACGTTTTTTAAGGTTCCGGTGATGTCATGAAGACAGTGTGTTTTGTTTGTTTTTTTATGCTAGGATGTAGCGTCCAGTTCGAAAACATTTGAATGTCGTTTTAATCTATAACGAAATGTGTAAAACAGTTATTTCCGGAAAAGTGTGTTAAAATGAAGTAGATACGAAAATAAGCTTTCGTAAGAATAATTTAATACACGATAACAAGCGTAGAGGATAGAAAAAAATCAGGTGAATGTCGCACATCAGATTTTAATACATTATGAACCTACAAATTAGTAACAATAAGTGGCAGCTGCTGTTAAAGAGCACAAGAGCACGTGAACACCGTAACTTTTGAGACCTTGCGGATTTATTGGTTACTAAATTTTCTGCTACGTATAGTAAGTAGGGGAAGTATTGCATTCCACCCAAAAAATTCTATACGAAAATTTCATCAAAACTACATGTTTTGAGGCGCCCCGAATCCCAATAAAGCATTTTTGGAAACATATCCTTGTGTGTGTCTGTATGTCTGTAAATAGATGATTCAAAAACGAAAATTTAGATAAACACTAAACTTGGTATTTGAGTTTAGTATCTTCCAAGGATGCGACACCAGATTTTGAAGAAAATTCACCACCCCAACTACCCTTTACATGGAACTTTTTTCGAAAGTTTTTATTTTAAAAATGGCTCTAACGATTTTGATTAAAATACCATATATGAAAGATATTTACATGACAAATGAAATGAAACTTCGCGGCAACACGCAAGAACAGGAATTATACAGGAGCGAATATTCAAACTCATCGCATGAAGCGACATGTGCCATGCTCATATGGAGACTATGTCGAAAAATAAATTAATTAATGTATTATCAGTAGACTTTATTGGTTGTATGCAATAAAATGTACACGTTTCATTGCAGGTTGTGTAAACCTGGGTTTCTGGTCACCCCTCGTATATTTCATTGCTCGTTGATCATCATTTAATGTTATACTGCGTATATTTTGTTTTTTCTGTGTACAACAGAGCATTTATTATCTATATAAAAAGACATCCATTACACCACAATTATATTTTATTGCGGAGATGTTACAGCTTGTAGGCTTATGTTGTTAAATATTTCCCAACACATAAGGCCGTCATTATGGATGTCGCTGTCAGATTCGTCAGAGTAGGCATCATCAATACATAGCTCTAGGGAACTGTCTTTACCTGCACCGCTTTTGTTAGCGTCTATCACAAGAAAAGCTGAGCAGCAGGCCGGTTTGTAAACTCAATGGCGTTTCCTGTAACTGCACGGAAGTAACTTTGTGATATAAATTGATATTAAGCGCTATAATCATATGTTTTACGGAACTATGTTGCTATATGATGGTATATTATTATTATTATTATTATTATTATTATTATTATTATTATTATTATTATTATTGATGGTGGTAGTGGTAGTGGCGGTGACGGTGTGTAGTACAATTAGCACTGTTCAATATGGCAACACATGATTAATTTGTACATTGCTTCATAGGAGGGATTATGCAAGCAAGAATAATGAATTGTGTAATAAAAACACGATAATCCGTATGTTCAAATTGAGGCAGTATTTTTAACACAAGTGATATCAGTTTAATTATATAATATAAAAGTTTAATAACAGACCGCCTTAAAGCAATATGTGTACAAAATAATATAAAATGTATGTAACGGTATTAACATGTACATGCATAATAATGTTGTATAAATGTATTACGAAGTTTAACAATGCAGGAGCTGTGAGAATAAAAATAGAAGCATGCTGCTTTCCGTAGCAAACAGAATTATAAAGTAGAAGCCGAAAAGTTGCTAACAATGAGGTAACAATGAGGTAATTTTGACGTAATAATGAATTGGAAAGTTTAATAAATGCTACTAATAATTCTTGGAACAATAATGTAATATTTAAAGCAGACTATAAATAGCCAATAAAAACTAGAAACACTTTAAGTTAAATAAAAGTATTCTATTGGGGTAGGATTAGCCAATCAGAAATTGAAATAGTGGAAATATACCAATTTAGGCGGCAGATGCTACTAGACAGCGTTCCCAACCAGACGCTACAAGATTGCGTACCCGATCGGTACGATAAGTTTAAGTGTGAGACATAAAACTTATTGCGGTGAGAATAATATAAAGCTTACGTGTTAGAAAGTACAATTAACAATAATCTCACAGCTCTACAGTAGGATACATCAGTGAAGTGATATTTAATCGTGTAAAGTATTAATAAAACAGTGGAGTAATACAAAGTTGATTTTTTTAAAAAAAGTGGGGCGAAGGCCACCGGAAAGTAAACTTAGAGCGAAGGCCACCGGAAAGTTTGTATCGTACGTGGGGCAACAAACAACTTCAAAATGCGAAATAAACAAATTGTGAGTCTGACCAGAATAAACAAACTCAGCAGTAGCAATAAATTACAGTACGATAAAATGTACTGGACTTATATCCAAAATCGTTGCACTTTTTGGTTGTTCTAATAAAGCTGATCTTTCTTCCCCTTAGCATTTTCCACACTGGTTTGCATGCCAAAATGTATAATGGAGCTGTAGATTAAGCTTTTTTGTATGGTTCTCATGGCTCGTGTTATCCTATTTACTGGGTGCCTCTTGTTTTATTATTTTAAATTTGGGTTCATTGTCCTCCGGCTAGCTATTATAACTCAGTTGAGGCAGTATTTTATATCACAACACTGTGAATGCCAGAGTGATTGTAGTGTAAATTAACATTATTGTATGACGATGATTTGAGATGTTTGTTAATTATAAGCATTGTTAGGAAATAAGTTTACACGGCCTCACTGAAACTGACAATAGGAGCGATTAACAATGTAGCGAGGGGGTGAGTTGTTTATCAATTATATGAGAGAAACAAATGACCTCAGAGTAGCGCGCTTTTCTTTGGAAATGGAGGGAATATCTTCCGTAGAGCATATGTGTTCGTAATTTTGATTGGATATAAAAATAGACGCTAATGTTGGAGCGCTTTATTAACCAATAGCAGCTCTGTTATAATGCTTAGGCATATCGGTGTGAGGGTGTATAAATGCTGAAGCCAGAGATAAGTATTGCCCAGTTCATCAGAATCATTCACGCGTTATACGTCGCTCAGTTCAACAGAATCATTCACGGGTTACACATCGCACAGTTCAACAGAATTATTCACGCGTTACACGTTGCACAGTTCAACAGAATCATTCACGGATTACATGTCGCACAGTTCTACAGAATCTCTCGCTTCGTAAAGTTAGTTATAAAATGTGAAATGCGCGGCAAATAAGTGATTATAGTTACATTCGACAATATAACAGGTTCAGTCTGGCGTGTATCAAGAGTAAATATGAGAAATTAATGAAGTGTGACGGCAATAAAGGTGTAAAAACAAATTCTTTTATAAGTGTTATCTTTAGTAACAACTCCTTTCCGTTTACACACCCTGTTCAAGAGATTTGCTCGACTGAGTGATAATAGCTAGCCGGAGGACAAAACTCAAAATTCAAAATAATAAAACAATAACAGGCGCTCAGCAAATAAGATAACACGACGATACCGCGACACAGTTGAGCAAATATCTCTAAGCAGGAAGTGTAAACGAAAAGGAGTTGTTGCTAACAGATAACACTGATAAAAAATTTTTGTTTCTACACTTTTATTGCCGTCACACTTAATTAATAATTCACATATTTTATCTTTATACACGCCTTACTGAAACTGTGATATTTCCGAATGTAACTACAGACGTTATAGTTGCCGCGCACCAATTACTTCGCGTATTTTACATTTTTGTAACTAACTTTGCGACGTGCACCTCGTGAGGGATTCTTCAGAACTGCGCGACGTGTACCTCGTGAGAGATTCTCCAAAACTGTGCGACACATGCTTATGGCTAGAGAATATATACTCCTTTATCTCGAATTGCCTATACATTATAATAGAACTGGTATTGGTTACCAAATCGCGCCCACTTTAGCGTGTTTTGGTCAGCCAATCACTACTACTAACATATATACTCTAGGGAAGATATTCCCTCCATTTCTAAAAAAAACGGCACGCTACCCTGAAGTCATTTGTTTGTCTCTTCTTAGTGATAAACAACTCGCCCCCTCGGTTTATTGTTACCCACTTCTATTGCCAGTTTCAGTGAGGCCGTGTAAACTTATTTCCTAACAATACTTATGGCTAACAAACATCTAAAATCCTGTACATACAATAATATTAATTTACACTATAATCACTTTGGCATTCACAGCATCTATAAAATACTGCCTCACCTTAGAAAATGTTGAACTTAAATACGTACCTTAATCGAGTTTTCGTTTCTCTCCCTCTCTCCCCTTCCCTCTCTCATATAGATTTTTTTCTAAAAAACGTTTTATTCATTTAACACCCAAATACCCATATCACTGGTAAATAATTCTCTACTTTCTATGCGTAATAAAATTGGTAGATAAAATAATATACTTAATTGTAAATGCATAGTAGATGTTTCATATCCGTTAATGTTTTTCTTACAGCACTTGTAAAGTGCAGATACTTATCTATGAAAAGCAAACGTCAAAGACCGTTTTCATCTTGAAGCGTTGTGAAATACCGTACAGATTTTTATTGCAATCTCTCTGTGAAGATCCCTTCTGCTCAGTCAGAACGTTTTCAAACAAATACTGGAGCATTCTGCAAACACATTTCGCTAAAAGCAGTGAGCATTATAGGACATGATACAAAGTGGAAGGACTCTCGACTGGCTGTAATGTCGGTAATATTCACAGACTAAATCATTGCCAGCTTCGATGGATCGTTCGATAGTGCAGCAAACGAAACATTTTACACAGACCTATTGTTCCGTTCAGAACTATTTTTAAGGGGTGTTTTAAAAGCTTAAAATTCATCGGTATGACCAAAAAAATATCAGTTATAATAGAAATGTTTGTTGTTGTTATTTTTATTATTAAACATAATCGTGTTGTAAATAAGTACGTTTCGTCTAACGACTTTCTAACATTTTAATATTCTCGGTGGGTAATAAAGAATTTATCCAAATTTGCAAAATAGCTATCTGTACCCCCTTAAACCTTATCATTTGTTGTGAATATTCTTCAACTCAGCCGTTTCTTCAGGTTTGGAAGCAAAAAGTGGTCGCTGGGAGTCAAATCGATAAATATGACGGGTGTGAAAGTAATTGGACGCGAAGGTCATGCGGTTTTGTAAAATAATCCAAGAAGTGTGATGGCGCATTATTGTAAAGAAAAAAACTACTTTATGTTTCAGAAGGCGTAGAGGTTTTGGCAGAATAGTATTCTACGTGAGGTGTAACACTCCCCGGTGATGGTTCTGATCTTCTGGAGGTAGCACCAAACAATGAGAATCCCAGAAACCTGTAGTCATGACCTTTCCTGTAGATGGAACCATTTGCTATCTTTGGTGCTCTTTCATGTTTTTTCCATCCACTGTTTTGACTGTTCCTTCGTCTCTGACGTGCAGTGAATCATTCTTTGACTTTTATGCAGCATTGGTTGAATTACTCCTCACGCAATAATTTTGAATTCCCTGTTTTTAGGATTGATTCTTTAGAAGCAATTATCACACATTTAGTTGATTTGCATATTCTATACGCAATATATTAATATTTGGAGAAAGTACGTATGTAATAGGTGTAGAAAATATAGTATTCCACCCAAAAATTCTATGTCGAAATTTTACCCTAAACATATGTTTTGATGTCCGTTGAATTTGATGAAGGCAGTTTCTGCCCCACGTATGCACGCCAATTTGATGTTGGTAGCTTCTGCCTCACGTATGGAAGCCAATTTGAAGAAGGAGAATTTTAGGAAGAGTTGTATTGTATTTCGACGTTGGGGAGCCGAACTTGAAGTAGTTGCAACCGCACGTATGGCACCCGGTAGCTTTTGCCCCAAGTTTAAAAAATATTAACTTTGTAGTTTTACTGAATCTTTAAATATCATATATTTATGTTTGCCTCGGCTGTGTCAGCATTAGTTTGTAGAGACATGAATATCTTAACCGCGTGGTGCGGTTGAAGAATGTAGGCTTACACAGATTATAATTTGTACTTCACTCCATTTATTAATTATTTAAATGATTAAAATAACACTTCACCGATATAGAGAGCTGTGAGATTCTTTTATTAAATGCTTGCACTTTTTAAACACGCAAACTGTTTTCGTCTCACACTGAATACGTATTAAACTTCTCGAGGATGCGTTTCACGTGTGGGTAGTGACGCTGTCTGCTAGCAACTGACTTGATTTCTACCGCCTAAATTTGTACAATTTGCCCTATTTCAGTTTCTGATTGGCTAATCCTACTCCAATAGAATACTTTCATTTAACTTAAGCTTTATTCTGGTTGTTGATTGGCTATTTTATAAACTGTCTCAAAAATTACATTATTGTTTCAAGAATGACTAGTAGCATTATTAATCCTTCTAATTCATTATTGTCTCAAGGCTACTTCATTGTAAGCAACTTTTAACCTATTATTCTCATAGCTCCTACATTATTAAATTACGTAATACATTCACATAACATTATTGAACATGTACATAATAATATAAACATTAATACAATGACTATTACATGCATTTTATATATTATATTCTACGCATACGGCTTTAAGGCGGGATGTTATTATATTTTATATTATATAATTTAATTGAAATCATTAAAGTGTTAAAAATACTGCCTCAAATAAAAAAAAACCTCATTTTCAGAATAATGTCCGCGCACGCGTGTGTGCGTGCGGGTCGACTCAGAAACTTTTAAGAAAACCTCCACATCATCAGCAAAGTAGCCAGCAGTAAGATGAGTACCTAAGAGAAAATAATAAGTGTTAATGAGATCGAAAAATGGTCCTAGAACGCTGCCTTGTGGAACACTAAAGTAATTTGCTTTGGACAAGTTTTGTACAGTAGAAGAAGTTTATAAACGACTAAATTTATATTTCACTGTTAGGGAATGTGAATTACATAATAAACTGACTGATAATAATAAGAACCACATGTGCAGTGCAAACAAGTGCTAAATATAGAGACAGACTGCTCAGTTAACACAAGAAATGCAAACGGAGAAGTTTATAAGGGTTTGTTGCAATATGAGATAGGTCCAGTAGTGCAGTCCAGGCTTGCTTGTGTGAGGAAATCCGGGTTCTATTCTAGTCTATACTCGAGAAATTCTTCTTTTCAAAAAATTTGATGTGTTGCGCTCACATGACTATTTGTACTCTTGTACAAACTGTTTTTACCAACGCTTATTCTCCATCTACTTTATGTTAATCGAGACAAACGTTTACAGTAACTATGTTATTACTAATTTTCTTGTACAGCAAGGGGAATTTAAGCAATAGTCAAGTCCTTTAAGAGGTGATTGCTAAGTGGAGCATTCCATTCTCTTTGTACGTTCAGGACATAAAAAAACGAATAACAAATTCCTATTTTAGAAGAAGTATAATTATTGTCTATCTCTTAGGGTTTACCAGTTATGCAAAAGCCATTCAGAACAAAGAGGACTTTTGGAGACAATCCCAGAAAATTAGGATATAAATTTAATTTCCCATGAAAATATCGTAAAATATGATATTTTAATCAAAGTTGTTAGTCATTTTTGAGAAAATCAAACTTTTTAAAATGTTTTCCATGTAAAGTTTAGTCTGGGGTGCAGGAATTTTCTTGTTAGTCTTCGTGTCGCATCCTTGGAAAATACTAAACTCAAATATCAAGTTGGGTATTTATTCTACTTTTTGTTTTTGGGTTATGCTGTTCACAGACATGGACATGTGTCCAAAAATCCTTTATTTTTAATCAGGGCACCTCAAAACATGTATTTCCGGTGACATCGCGGTATCGAATTTTTGGATGGAATGCAATACTTCCCCTACTTACTCTACGTAGCAGAGAAAGTAATACGAGGGGTTTCTCGGTATGCCTAGAGTCCGGTGTGTGTGTGTGTGTGTGTATGTGTGTGTGTAATCGGTTGTTTAGTAATTAATTCGCCAATTCTAAATATTATGGAATTACCACTAAGCACTAATCTGGACAATTGTGTTCGGTTATGCATTATATGGCACTTGCTGCAAAAGTAATATGATTAAAAAACATTACAATATGTAACGCCAACTTTAAGTCTGTTGATATGCATAAAATCATGGATTGGTGGCTAGTGTTTAGGTTAATTTATTATTTATTATAAGCATTTGAATTATTATTATTATTATTGTTATTATTATTATCTTATTTTATGGGCTTTATTGGTACATTGTATTCCACCCAAAAATTCGATACCGAGATTTCACCGGAAATACATGTTTTGAGACCCACTGAATCCCAAAAAGTATTTTTGGAAACATGTCCGTGTGTGTCTGTGTGTCTGGCTGTGTGTGTGTGTGTCTGTGTGTGTGTGTGTGTGTGTATGTGTGTGTATGTGTGTGTGTGTCTGTGAACAGCATAACTCAGAAACGAACAGTCGGATATACACCAAACTTGGTATTTAGGTTCAGTATCTTCCAAGGATGCGACACGAAGGTATTCAAGAAAATCCCCCCCTCCGCAGAGTACCCTTTACAGGGAAGATTTTTCGAAAATTTTAATTTTCTCAAAAATGGCTCTAACGATTTTGATTAAAATATCATATGTTTAAGATATTTTTATGACAAATAAAATGTATATCTTGAATTTCCTGGGAATGTCTCCAAAAGTATTCTTTATTCTGAACGACTTTTGCATATCTGGTAAACCATAAGAGATAGACAAAATTTTACTACACAAAAAATGTAGTACGCGTTAAAATACACAATTTATATCATATACATTTTTTTTGTTGAGTGAACCATTTTCGAGATATTACTTGTTATTCCCTTAAATTCTTCAATACTTTTCTCAAATGGGAATTCGTTATTCATTTTTTTGTCTTCGATATGCAAAGAATATTAATCTGTGGCAAAGAGAATGGTGCTGCACCTAGCAACCAGCTAATAAGAGATATGTATGTGCTTAGAGGCTACTGTATTTGTATATTGCCCTTTTAAATATATATTCCTCTTACATCTACAAGAAAATTAGCAATAAGATAGAGTCTGCAAATGTTTATCTCGATTAACATGAAGCATATGGAGAATAAGCGTTTATATAAATAGTTTGTACAAGAGTAGAGAAAGTCATGTGAGTGTAACACATCAGATTTTTGGAAACATGTCCGTGTGTGTGTCTGTGTGTCTGTCTTTGAACAGCATAACTCAGAAACGAATAGTCGGATAAACACCAAACTTGGTATTTAGGTTCAGTATCTTCCAAGGATGTGACACGCAGGTTTTCAAGAAAGTCCCCCCACCCCAGATTACCCTTTACATGGAAGATTTTTAGAAAATTTTAATTTTCTCAAAAATGGCTCTAACGATTTTGGTTAAAATATCATATATTTAAGATATTTGTGTGACAAATAAAATGTATATCTTGAATTTCCTGGCAATGTCTCCAAAAGTATTCTTCATTGTGAACGACTTTTGCATAACTGGTAAACCATAAGAGATAGACAAAATTTTACTAGACAAAAAATGTAGATCGCGTTAAAATACACAATTTATGTCATATACATTTGTTTTGTTTAGTGAACAATTTTCGAGATATTGCTTGTTATTCCCTTAAATTTTCCAATACTTATACTTTTTCTCAAATTTTGTTATTCATTTTTACTTTCTCTACTACGTATAGTAAGTAGGGGAAGTATTGTATTCCACCCAAAAATTCGATACCGAGATTTCACCGGAAATACATGTTTTGAGACCTCCTGAATCCAAAAAAAAGCATTTTTGGAAACATGTCCGTGTATGTGTCTGTGTGTGTGTGTGTGTGTGTCTGTGTGTGTGTGTGTGTGTGTGTGTGTGTCTGTGTGTCTTTGAACAGCATAACTAAAAAAAGGAACAGTCGGATAAACACCAAACTTGGTATTTAGATTCAGTATCTTCCAGAGATGCGACACGAAGGTTTTCAAGAAAATCCCCCCACCCCAGACTACCCTTTACATGGAACATTTTTCGAAAATTTTAATTTTCTCAAAAATGGCTCTAACGATTTTCATGAAAATATCATATGTTTAAGATGTCATGAGAAATGAAATGTATATCTCGAAATTTCTGGGAATGTCTCCAAACGTATTCTTCATTGTGAACGACTTTTGCATAACTGGTAAACCATAAGAGATAGACAACATTTTACTACACAAAAAATGTAGATCGCGTTAAAATACACAACCTATGTCATATACATTTCTTTTGTTGAGTGAACCGTTTTCGAGATATTGCTTGTTATTTCCTTAAATTTTCCAATACTTATACTTTTTCTCAAATTCGTTATTCATATTTTTATGTCCTGGACATGCAAAGAGAATGGAATGCGTCACATAGCAACCAGCGTTAAAATATTTGACTATCGCTTAAAAGCTACCATATTCCCCTTGCATCTACAAGAAAATTACCAATAAGATTTACATCTCGATATCTCGATTAACATGAAGCATATGGAGAATAGGCGTTTGTAAAAATAGATTGTACAAGAGTAGAGAAAGTCATGTGAGTGTAACACATCAGATTTTTTTATGTTCTGGACATGCAAAGAGAATGGAATGCGTCACAAAGCAACCAGCGCTTAAAACCTACCATATTCCCCTTGCATCTACAAGAAAATTAGCAATAAGATCGACATCTAGATATCTCGATTAACATGAAGCATATGGAGAATAAGCGTTTGTAAAAATAGTTTGTACAAGAGTAGAGAAATTCATGTGAGTGTAGCACATCAGATTTTTTTGTCTTGGATATGCAAAGAGTATTAATCTGTGGGAAAGGAAATGTTGCTGCACCTAGCAACCAGCTAGGTAGAAGTATGTGCTTAAAGGCTACTGTATTTCCAAATTGCCCTTATAAATATATATTCCCCTTACATCTACAAGAAAATTAGCAATAAGATAGACTCTGCAAATGTTTATCTCGATTAACATGAAGTAGATGGAGAATAAGCGTTTGTATAAATAGTTTGTACAAGAGTAGAGAAAGTCATGTCAGTGTACCAAATCAGATTTTTTTTAATAGTAATAACAAATACAACTCGTAATGTTCCAATTGTAAAGATAATCTTCCAGTCCTTAGTAACTCTAGGATTTATCAACAATTTGACCACACCGTTATTCAGTATTTTTCTTTGATTATGGGTAAAGACGCTTATAAGCTTTTCTTCATATCACGGTACGTTTGAATTTAGGAATTCGTTAATTTAATATATTGTTGAACTTTAGAAAATAAAAGTGTTATATTTTTCTTATTTTAAGAAGCTTCTAATTGAGGCAGAATTTTTAATACTTAAATGATTTCAGACTAATTATATAATACATAAATTCAATAACAGCCCGCCTTAAAGCAATATTTGTATAAATAACATAAAATGTATGTAACAGTCATTTTATTAATGTTTATATTATTGTATACATGTATAATAATGTTATGTGATTGTATTAAGTAACTTATAATGTAGGAGCTGTGAGAATATAGGTCAAAAGTTGCTAACAATGAGGTAACAACGAGGTAACCTTGAGGCAATAATGAATTGGAAAGTTTAATAATGCTACTAGTAATTCTTGGAAGCAATAATGTAATTTTTAAAACAGTTTATAAATAGCCAATCAACAACCAGAGAAAGCTTAAGTTAAATAAAAGTATTCTATTGGAGTAGGATTAGCCAATCAGAAACTGAAATAGAGCAAATTGTGCAAATTCAGGCCGTAGAAGTCAGTTGCTAGTAGACAACCTTCCTAACTGGACGCGAGACGCGTCCTTGAGAATTTTAATACGTATTCAGTGTCAGACGAAAATTCATTACGGCGAGAATATAAAGTTTACGTGTTAAAAATTGCAAGTAATTTATAAATAATATCACAGCTCTATATATCAGTGAAGTGTTATTTAATCGTGTGAACGATTAATAAATGGAATGAAGTAAAAATTATAATTTGTGTAAGCCTACATTCTTTAGCCGCATCACACCTTGTTTAGAGATACATGTTTCTACAAATTAATACTGACGCGGCCAAGGCAAACATAAATATATATAATAGTTAAAGAAAACATAAAAATACAAAGTATTCTTAAACATTTGGGCGAAGGCCACCGGAAAGTAATCTTGGGGCGTAGGCCACCGGAAACTTTATAACATACCTGAGGCATACACCTTTCTCATAATATTACACAAAACTTAATCCTTGCTTGCAAAGAACTATATTCAGGAAAAAAATTGTGCAGCATTTGAAAGTTTAAGTTTATCTATGTCACATCACTTGAAACATTTTCATATGAAAGGCTTGTTATTCTTCCCAAAATTCGATATAGATATTTCACAGTAAGTACGTGTTTTGAGATCTCCTGAATATAAACTGTCGCTTTGTGTGTGTGCGTGTGCGTGTATGAACAGCATAACTCAAAAATGAAGTGTCAAATAAATACCAAACTTAGTATTTAAGATGAGCAACTTCCAAGGATTTGACAAGAAGATATTTAAGAAAATCCTCCAACCCAATCTACCCTTTACGTCACTCGTGGCATTTAATACGGTTCAGTAAGCGAGGAGGATTTCGGCACTTAGCGCAAAGCCTCTATTGTGCTTCTAGAAACCCGGAGGAGAAAGCGGTGAATTAAATGACTCAAACCAGATCCGTTGTAGCAGACTGAAAACACTGGCTCCCCCTGTCAACTCTAGGTATTACATCCCGACGCCACAGAGGAGTCTTCCTGAAGATACGTCACAAACCACTGGCACACGCCTCGGCCACTCGCCTGTTCCTTCAACCCCGACACATGATAAATGAAATTACAGAAAACGGTGGGCAGGAAAATTAGAGATCTTATAATAATCCACCGTAGCACTTGTCTACCAACAGGGAAAACCGCAAAAAAACCCAAGATCAGAGTCGCCGGACCTGAATAATGCGGAGTCTCTCACATTACCGCGATGCCATCTCTCTTGGTTATGGTTTTATGATAAAATTAGCTCTTCTATCATGTAAGATTGTAGAAATATACAACTTCTTTTTTTTCTTTTACTTTCTCTACTACGTAGAGTAAGTAAAGCAAGTATTGCATTCCACCCAAAAATTCGATACCGAGATTTCACCGGAAATACACGTTTTCAGACCACCTGAATCCAAAAAAAAGCACTTTTAGAAAAACGTCCACAACGTGGGTGTGTCTGTAAACAGTATAACTCAAAAACGAAAAGTCGGATAAATACTAGGTAAATAGATTTGAGTTTCTTTCAGAGATGCAACACGAAGATTTTCAAGAAAATTACCGCACCCCAGACTAACCTTTTACATGGAACATTGTTCTAAAACTTTGATTTTCTCAAAAATATCTCTAACGATTTTGCTTAAAATATCATATATTTAAGATGTTTTTATAGCAACTAAAATGTATATCTTTAATTTTCTGGGAATGTCCCCCAAGTGTTCTTCATTCTGAATGGCTTTTGCGTAACTGGTAAACCGTAAGAGATAGACAAAACACAATGTATGTCATATGCAATTTTTTTTTGGAGATAACCATTTCGGAAATAGTCCTTGTTGTTTGTTTGAATTTTCCAGTAATTATATATTTTCTGAAATCGGAATTCGTTATTCGTTCTTTTTATGTCCTGGACATGCATATAGAATGAAATCCTCCACGTAGCAACCAGCTGTTAAAATATTTGACTATCACTTAAAGCATTCGCTTGCACCCTACAAGTAAATTAGCAATGAGATTGTTCCTGCAAATGTTTTTCAATTAACATGAAGTAGATGGAGAATATACGTTTGAAAAATAGTTTGTACAAGATAGAGAAAGTAATGCGAGTGTAACACATCATATATTTTCATTTGCATACCACTCTGCTTTAATTTATTTGGTCATATCGGCGGCTTTGACTTAAGAAACAACTGATGGTTATTGGTTGATGAACTGCAGACTTTCTTGCAGCTGGGTTTTGTCAGTTTTAACTATTACACGTTCACTTCCACACTTACACTTCCTCCGAGGGGATAGGTGGTTATACAACATAGGGGCATAACTCGCACACTGCGACCTAAATGGATCTGCCACGTCCCAGGAGAAAGAGATAAAGTGAAGAAATACATAGAAGGCTACAGTCGCAGGCAAACAGGCCACAAAGACGCGCCGAAGTCCCTAAGAGCTCCAGGCTCGAAGACCCGTCCCAATGTTGCAGCTACCAACCACCCGTCAACAGGGGTACTCTTTCCTGTGAGCAGGCATCCACGCCATCTATCCGGCGCCGGCATATGCCACGAAACCAATAAGCATACTTGAAACTTGAAAAGGAGACGGAATGAAAGGAAATGATGGAAAGAATATCGTGGTAGATAAGAAATCACACCAGAATTCACCTCCGACCATGGAAAACCACAAAAGCAAGGTCGACGGCAATTGAACCCGGGAGCTCCAGAATGCGAGTCTCACACGTTACCGCGCAACCATTTCACTCAGTAATGATTACACTAGTCAGCATTTTCGAACTTTTTGTCAGATGATTTCTTAAAAGTAGGTGTTCTTGAATAAAGTTTTTATGCTGATTCCAGAAATAACTTCCTTTTTTTCTATCACTTCAGGTTTTTACACAAAATCAGTAATGTTTTGAAAATTGTACTAATGAGCGTAGAAAAGTATTCAAATACCATTTCACACAAGGTAAGTTTTTATTCAAAAACGTTTTAAGAATACTCTCAAGAACTCCCCTAATTTATTTCATGACTACATTTTAACAAAACAAGAAGCCAAAGTGTTTCATTTAATTTTTCTTCAACTTTCTCTACTTTGACTTCCTTGCAGATCCTTGATGATGACTGTCCCTCCTCAAGATCCAACAGTAGTCGGCCATCTCCCCTGGTACCTCCTCTCCATTACCATAATATCTTGGTGAAAACGTTCACCCTGCTCTTCACTATAATGTCTCAGATTTTCTGGAAAGTAATCGATATGTGAATACCTTTACAATCATGTTACAACCCATCTTCTTGAAATTTTCCAACATTGTTTCGACAATGGCCTTGTAATTAGGATCTTTGTCATTGCCTAAGAAGTTTCAGTAGCTGATAGGAAGGCGGTCCATGCTTCTATTACTCTCATTCATTTTATTCTCAAAATCTTCATCCTTCATCAATTCCAGCCTTTAATTTGTCTTGTGTAATGAAGGGAAATTTCTTGGAAAGGTACTTGAAGAAGGGTCCGTCCTGTGGTAGAGTCCTTACAAATTGCTTCATCAAGCCCAATTTTATTTATAGTGGCGGAAGCAATATCTTTATATCTCTATATTTTTGAAGTGAAATTGTGAAACAACGTGGTAGAAAAAAACTAAAAGCAGTTCTGAAATCAGCATACAAATGTGAGTCAGAATCACATATTAGTTTTCAGTTATCCGATATCATGCAGACTAGTGTTATAGTTAAAGAAAATTACCCGTCCCGGCCGTCAATAAAACACAGGAGTTGAGAAGCCAGAGCACTGACCACACGACCACAGAGGCAGTCAGCTTATTGCAATTACACCCTATACACAGTTACTATAAGCAGACTTCCAGTGCATAAACCAAACAAAACCTGCTGAGTTCAGACTGCAATAACGAAAGCACAAGCCTGAGTAGGAAAATGTGAGTGAATGGATGATTTATTGGAAAGTCTGGATGGATGGGTCAGGTGAAAGGAGATATCAAAACCAGAGCAGCGGAGATGTGCGAGCGAGACAAAGGGAAACCTTCGTAAACATCGATTTCAGTAAATGGAAAACAGCGGGTCTCAAGCGGGAGACAAAGCACGCTGAAGCGAAGAGGACGGAGAAAAGCTATGCGATTAATCAATTACTAACTTTACTACACGACATACATTCTCTCGGCTTAAACAATTGCACTGTCTCGCTGAAAACGTTTCATTAATCTCCACATCGCTGGCTGGACCTGAGACCAGTGGGTCTTATTTGTATTATTACTTTCTCCACCGCTTACCTAAGGTGGAGAGAGTAATTGCATTCCACTCAAAAATCCTATATCAGAAGTTTACTGGAAATAAACGTTTTGAAGCCCCCGAATAAAATATCGAGCAAAATGGGTTCGCGGCTGAAATTTAGGACATCCGGTTTCGATTACTGTCGGGACGGTAGGCGAATGTTGGAGTAATTTCCCTTCTACCACGAAGTTCTTCTTCTTCTTCTTCTTATGATGATTATTATTATTATTATTATTATTATTATTATTATTATTTTAAAGGCTTCTCCACTTGCTAGCGGTTGCCTTGTAATCCCTGCCTCCAATTGCAACGGTCTTCCCATTATCCCTCGTGATCTCGTCGCTTCTATTATACCTTCTGTCCAGGCAATTCGTGGACGTCCCTCCTTCTTACGTCCGGGAGGAGACCAATTAATCACTTTCTTGTGCCACCTCCACAGTGAAATACGCTGTAGATGTCCATACTACTATAGAGATTTACTATCTAACCGATTACTTTCTCTACCACTTACATAGTAGGATAGATTAACCATTGCGTTCCACCCAAAAATTTGATACCAAGATTTCACCGCAGGTATACGTATTGAGGCATCCTGAATCCCCACCCCCCCAAAAAAAAATTATTAGAAAAAGATCTGTGTGCCTGTCTCTGTGTATCTTTGTCTGTGACCAGTATAACTTAAAAACGAACATTCGGATAAACACAAACTTGGTCCTTAGGTTTTGTATCTTCCAAAAACGCGACACGAATATTTTCAACAAAATACCCCACCCCAAACTACCATTTACATGGAAGGTTATTTCGATTTTTTTTAAATACCATATAATAATGATACTTACAGGAGGCAAAAATTCACATCTTGAATTTTCTGGGAATAGCCTTTGATTATTTGGTAGGAATTTTGCATGGTCTTGTACAATTAGTAAATGTTAAACGATTGACGAAAACGTAAACGATCTCTTTAAAACAAAGTTTATTTCAAATAATTTTTGTGGCATTAGCCATTTCCCAGATATTCGTTATTAATTCTTTGAATGCTTCATTACATGGGCATTGTTTATAATCCTTTCAACGTTCAGTTATGCCTCGCGATTGCTGGAAACAGTATGGAATTTTAAGGCCAGCACATACAGTCCAGTTCTAAAACATTACTACCGCTGTTCTGTTTATCTATAACGAAACCTGTAATGTAGCTATTTCTGCAAACGTCTATTGCGATTAAAATGAAGCAGATAGAAAAATAAGGTTTAGTAAGAATAGAGGGAATATGCGATAGAGGGAAGCGAACGACCTGTGAATTATCACATCAGATTTTTTACTTTCTCTACTACATATAGTAAGTAGGGGAAGTATTGTATTCCACCCAAAAATTCGATACCAAGATTTCACCGGAAATATATGTTTTGACACCTCCTCAATCCAAAAAAAAAACATTTTTGGATACATAACCGTGGGTGTGTGTGTGTGTGTCTGTGAACAGCATAACTCAGAAACGAACAATTGTATAAACACCAAACTTGGTATTTAGGTTCAGTACCTTCCAGAGATGCGACACGAAGGTTTTAAAGAAAATTTCCCATCCGAGATTACCCTTTACATGGAACATTTTTCGAAAATTTTAATTTTCTCAAAAATGGCTCCAATGAATTTGATTAAAATATCATATGTTTAAGATATTTGCATGACAAATAAAATGTTTATCTTGAATTTTCTGGGAATGTCTCCAAAAGTATTCTTCAATGTGAACGACTTTTGCATAACTGGTAAACCATAAGAGATAGACAAACTTTTACTACACTAAAAATGTAGATCGCGTTAAAATACACAATTTATGTCATATACATTTTTTTTGTTGAGTGAACCATTTTCGTGATATTGCTTGTTTTCCCTTAAATTTTTCAATACTTATTTTCTCAAATGGGAATTCGTTACTCATTTTTTTGTCTTGGGTATGCAAAGAAAATGGTGCTGCACCTAACAACCAGCTATTAAGATATATGTCGATGCTTAAAGCCTACTGTATTTTTATATTGCCCTTGCAAATACAAAAAAGGGAACATAGTAGGCCTTAAGCGATAGTCATATATTTTTAGAATTAGTCACTATGTGTAAAATGTAATTCTCTTTGCGTGTCAAAAGATCGTTTGTGCAAATGTTTTTCTCGATTAATATGAAATAGATGGAGAATAAGAGTTTATAAAAATAGTTTGCCCAAGAGTAGAGAAAGTCATGTGAGTGTAACACATCAGATTGTTTTTTCTTCAGAAGGTTGGAAAACATGCGTTTTCGGTGAAATTTGGATATTGTATTTTTAAGGATTGCAATACTCCCATTAGCTACCAGGTACGTGGCAGCGAAAGTAAAAATTCAGCTGTGGTACATACAGATTACATGGTTATATGTGTGAAAGTTATAGAAGGAAGAGTATATTATAGTTTTTATTTTGGTTGAGAGCTGTACTGCAGTGTGGAGCTGTTACGCACGCTATCATCCCTGCTCGTGTTATAGCAGTCTAGGTAATGCCGTCATATACAATGAAATGAGCTAATACAATCCCAGCTTGCGGTGTAAACTGGGTTTATGCGATGGAACTGATAATGACCCAACTGTCCTGTATCAAGAACAGCACACAGCTTCTGCTACAGTAAAGTTCTTGTGCCACTCTTCCATTCATTTGCTGGAATGAGAATTTAACTGGGTGTTAGGCTTGAGAGCGTTGACAGACAAACAGTAAACCGGTTAATTGAGATGTTGCATCCCCTGCGATCCTTTCTGAAGAAATTTTATGGATATAGCATTATCGTGTTTATCTAGCAGCTTTTACCTTCTCTACCATGCGCGTTGTAGGTTGAGGCAGTATTTTTAACACTTAAATGATTTCAGTCTAATTATGTAATACATAAATTCAATAACAGCCCGCCTTAAAGCAATATGTGTATGTAACGAGATATAAAAAGTGTATATTACAGTCATTGTATGTGTTTATACTACTGTATGCATCTGTAATAATGCTATGTGAATGCATTAATAATGTAGGAGCTGTGAGAATAATAGGTTAACAGTTGCTAACAATGAGGTAAGAATGAGGTAGTCTTGAGTCAATAATGAATTTGAAAGTTTAATAATGCTATTTGTGATTCTTGGAAGCAATAATGCCATTTTTGTGACAGTTTATAAAATAGCCAATCCACAACCAGAAAAAGCTTTAGTTAAATGAAGGTATTCTATTGGACTAGGATTAGCCAATCAGAAACTAAAATGGAATAAAATTTCCAAATTCAGAAGTCAGTTACTTGTAGACAGTGTTCCTAACCGGACACGAGATGCGTCCTCGAGAAGTTTAATACGTATTGTGTGTGAGACAAAAATAGTTTACGCGTTAAAAAGTGCAAGTAATTAATAAAAAAAAAATCTCACAGCTCTCTATATCAGTGAAGTGTTATTTAGATTTTATCAAGCATTAATAACAGGAGTGAAGTATAATTATAATCTGTGTAAGCCTACATTTTTAGCCGCACTACTCCCTGCAAAGAAATCCATGTCTCTAACAATAAATACTGACGCAGCCGAGGCAAACATAAATGTATAATATTTAAAGAAACATCAAAATTACAAAGTTAATATTTTTTTAAACATTTGGGTCAAAGGCCACCGGAAAGTACATTTGGGTAAAGGCTATCGGAAACTTTTTACCATACGTGCGGTTGCAACTACTTCAAGTTCGGCTCCCCAACAGTCGAAACATAATACACCTTCTTCAAACTGGCTCCCAAAGCGTGGGGCAAATAATAATACAACAAAATAACTTCTTCAAGGTAGAGAACGTAAAAGATATAGGTACGGACCAACCAGGACAGAGCATCGCAAGTGGCCAGCAACGACCCTTTTGCTTCTACTGTGACCTCTGGGAGAGAGGGATTAGGAGAGAAACATAAAGGGCTACCAGATCCAGATGACGGATGCAAGTATGGACGGGGGCCCTAACGTTTCCAGATCTAGCGTGTCCTACCCCACCCAGGCCCACCCACAAGCTACCGAACACTCACTTATGCCCACTTGGCGGCGAGACTAAATTCAGCAGTCTCGCAGTGTCAGGGAAGATACACCTAGAGAGTGAACAGCCACCACCCTGCCGCAATTCACCGGACACCGTCGCCTGGTCCCACAACTGTGAACCTGGTAACAAAGAAGATGAATGGTAGAGGAAATGAGGGCCAGGAAGGTCGTGGTAGAAGATGAACTATCCCAGCACTTACCTACCGACCCAGGAAAACCACGAAAAACCCATGGTTCGGGCGGTCACCGGAGATCGAACTAGGGACATCCCGGATGCGAGTCCTACAGATTACCGAAGCAAAATCTCACTCGGTAGGTAGAGAAGGTATTTCACCCAAAAATTCTATTGCGGGATTTCACTATTGGAAAGTTTTGAGGTCCTTGTGTAAAAAACACATTTTTTCCTTTACAATGTGCTTACAGTAAGTATAGAAATTATTATATCCCACAAAAAAGTTTGCTGTCATGATTTCACCGGAAATTCATGTTTTCAGGCCCCCTGAATACAAAAGAATACTTGGTATTAGGTTCAGTACCTTCCAAAGATGCGACACGAAAGTTTTCAAGATAACCCCCAGTCCCCAACTTAACTTTACATGGAACTTTTTTCTAAAATTTTGATTTTTTAAAAAATATCTCTTAACGATTTTGATTAAAATAACACATTAAAGATATTTATATGACAAATAAAATGTATATCTTCAACTTTCTGGGAATAGCCTGTGAAGTTCTCTTCATTTGGAAGGAGTTTTAAATACTCTTATGTAACTGATAAACGTTAAGGCATAGGCAAAAATGTGCCATATGAAAATGTACATCTCTTTAAAACACACAATGTACTTCAAATAAGTTTTTCTGTAGCATAAGCGGTTTCTGAGATATCCGGCACTACATTTTCGAATTGTTCAATGCTTGTCATTCTTTTAAATTCTCGTCCATATTCAGTTGTTTCTCTCGATTGGAAAGAGTATGAAATTTAAAATCATCATATAGCATTCAGTCCATAAACATTTGAATATCTGTTCTCTTTGTATATATAACGAAATGAGCAATGTAGCTGTTTTTACAACATTTTATTTGGATTAGAATGTAGTAGATAGAAAAATAAGTTTTATTAATAATAGTTGTATACCCACTAATAAAGATAGAGAGTTCAGAAAGTCATGTGAATGCATCATATCACAGTTTTACGTATATATCTTAATTTGAGTTGCGGAAATTTCTTTCGTAGAGGCTGAACTTAAGCACAGATGTAGGTGACAGAGGGACATTTTTATAAAACTACCTTTGTTTATTAATGGGTCTTCAAAACATTAATTCCGGTAAAATATCTACGCTTCTGAGTGGAATTCAATGTTACCTCTAACTACATACATAAGTAGTAGAGATAGCAAAATGTGGATAAACACAACAAGAACAATGGTGTTTCAAGGTAAATACGGTGTCAGCACCAAAATTAAATTAAATGGCAAATCGTTAGAGCAAGTTAGAAATTTTAAGTATGGAAGAATACTTTGTCTTTAACTAAAAACCTGAACTGTTTCAGCAGACATGTGCATATGAAAAATAAATCCAGTGCTGGTTTTCTTTAAAGGTTTGAAACATGCACACTCACTATTGCTGACAAAAAGAAGACAGCAATGATGCAATTTTTACATTCTCTACTACGTACACTAAGTAGGAGAAGTATTGTATTCCACCCAAAAATTAGATATCGAGATTTCACCAAAAATACATGTTTTGAGGGCCCTGAATCCAAAAGAAGCATTTTTGGAAACATGTCCGTGTGTGTGTGTGTGTGTGTGTGTGCGAACAGCATAACTTAGAAACGAGCAGTCGGATAAACACCAAACTTGGTATTTAGGTTCAGCATCTTCCAGAGATGTGACACGAAGGTTTTCAAGAAAATCCCCCCACTCCAGATTACCCTTTACATGGAACATTTTTTGAAAATTTTAACTTTCTCAAAAACGGCTCTAACGATTTTGATTAAAATATCATATGTTTAAGATATTTTCATGACAAATGAAATGTATATCTCGAATTTTCTGGGAATGTCTCCAAAAGTTTTCTTCATTGTGAACCACTTTTGCAGAACTGGTAAACCATAAGAGATAGACTAAATTTTACTACACCAAAAATGTAGATCGCGTTAAAATACACAATTTATGTCATATACATTTTTTTGTTGTTGAGTGAACCATTTTCCAGATTTTGCTTGTTATTCCCTTAAATTTTCCAATACTTATACTTTAACTCAAATTCGTTATTCATTTTTTTTGTCCTGGTAATACAAAGAGAATGGAATACTCCACATAGTAACCAGTTCTTAAAATATTAGACTATAGCTTAAAGCCTACCATATTCCCCTTGCATCTACAAGAAATTAGCAATAAGATTAACATCTCGATATCTCGATTCACATGAAGCATATGGGGAATAAGCGTTTGTAAAAATAGTTTGCACAAGAGTAGAGAAAGTCATGTGAGTGTAACACATCAGACTTTTTGAATAAATTAATTAATGAAGAAGAGTACCAAACTGCAAGCCAACAGGTAGAATACGGGAACACCAAGGAATGGATGGTTCGACACAGTTTGAAGCCGGAATGGGGTTTCTTGCCTAATGATTGAGGTGCATAAGAAGAACGAGGAGAAGAAGAAGAAGCAGAAGTAGAATAAATTGGAACCTATTTATAAGTTCGTTACAGGTGATGTAAAATTCCGTAGCGTTACAAAATTGTTGAAGTTCTTTAACATGACGAAAGTGTTATCGGTACACATTTTCCTGTTGCAATAAACATCGGATTTATGCCATGGTATCACGTATTTTCATTAAAAAAGTATGAAGGGTTTAATACCCTTCAAACTGCCTCGCTATTCAAATTTACTCGTTCATAAATGTGAAGTTGGTTATACTTTACAGTGTTGACCAACTGCACAAATAATATCATAGTTGGTTTTCGCTGTGTGTCCTTAAAACCTCAACTGTAGCAGTCAATTAGTTCCTGGCTTCGATAAAAGCCCTATGAACTCCAATCTCCGTGCTTTTAACCTCCGAGGATAAGACTTTGTGAAACCCTATAACGATAAAATCTCAGAATACGATCATCACATTCTCTTCATTGCGCATTAGGAGTAATACTTAGAAACTGGGGAGGTTTTCGGTACTGCGGACAATGTTAGACCTATTGCGCCTACTAAGCCCCAGGGAGAAAGTGATGAGGCAAGAGAGTACGAAGGGAGATTCGATCTGATGGCAGCGGGGTCCTAACGTTTCCAGACTGAACATCCCTTCGTTGCCTCGTCTATCCGCACGAAAAGTTAAAAATGTAAAGAAGCTTTTTAACTATTTCACTTGTGTATCAAATGATTTCTAGTGATATTGTGCCTGTGTTATCTTTTAATTTTCTATCACTTTGACCTAGTAGGTAGAGAAAGTATTGCATTTCACTTAAAAATTTGATATCGAGATTTCACTGAAAATACAAATTTTGAACCCCCAGGAAAGTCTCGAGTATAACAATGAGAGATGGAATGTATAACCAAAATATAAAGAACACGATACACTTAAAGGAAGCTGCGACCACAGGAACCAACCTAAAATGGAAATAAGCAGGACACGTTATGAGACCAAGGGCTCGTTTAACACTGGGACAACGGTGACGGTCACCGGTGATTGCGGTGAACACTCCTAGGTCATTGGTATCGGACACTGCAAGTATTGTCAATTAGTTGTTAGTGAAATGGACTCGAACGAGGAGAAGCTTTTGTTGTTAGTACTTTTACGCAAAAGGAGAAGGAAGAGAATGAAAAGAAAACGTTATTACACTTACATCCACTGGTATGTGATTGGCTGGGAAAGGATTGGTTTACACTTTATATGACGATCTGAGACAGATGACTGGAAATTTTTCAATATTTCGAATGTCAAAAACTTAACTTGATGAATTACTAGAAAATGAGAAAGTGTAAACCACTGAGGTGTTACACTCACATGACTTTCTCTACTCCTGTAACACTATTTTTGCAAACGCTTATTATCCACATGCTTCATGTTAATCGAGATGTGAATCTTATTGCTAATTTTCTTAGGTACAAGGGGAATATGGTAGACTTTAAGCGATAGACAAATCTTTTAAGCGCTGGTTGCTATGTGGCGCATTCCACTCTCTTTGCATTTCCAGTACATAAAAAAATTAATAACGATTTCCCATTTGAGAAAAAGTATAAGTATTTGGAGAATTTAAGCGAATAACAAGCAATATCTCGAAAATGGTTCACTCAACAACAAAAAAATGTTTATGACATAAATTATATATTTTAACGCGATCTACATTTGTTGTGTAGTAAAATTTTGCTATCTCTTATGGTTTACCAGTTATGCAAAAGTCGTTCACAATGAAGAATACTTTTGGAGACATTCCCAGAAAATTCAAAATATACATTTCATTTGTCATGAAAATATCTTAAACATATGATATTTTAATCAAATCGTTAGAGCAATTTTTTAGAAAATTAAACTTTTCGTAAAATTTTCCCTGTAAAGGGTAATCTGGGGTGGGGATTTTCTTGAAAACCTTCGTGTCGCATCTGTGGAAGATGCTGAGAACCTAAGTACCAAGTTTGGTGTCTATCCCACTGTTCGTTTCTGAGTTATGCTGTTCAGACACACACACACAC
Organism: Deroplatys truncata; assembly: GCA_030765065.1. Lineage (NCBI taxonomy): Eukaryota > Metazoa > Arthropoda > Insecta > Mantodea > Mantidae > Deroplatys > Deroplatys truncata. The sequence continues at coordinate 168,149,833 of CM060980.1, forward strand.
AGACATGTTTCCCAAAATGCTTTTTTTTTTTGTTGGACTCAGGGGGTCTCAAAGCATATATTTCCGATGAAATCTCGATATCGAATTTTTGGATGGAATACAATACTTCCCCTACTTACTATACGCAGTAGAGAAAGTAAAACTGACTGCCTGTCTGAGATACTGTTTTTGTTGGCAAATGTTCAACGCTGTGTCTGTGATCAGTGTCCTAGTGCGAACACTCGAATTCAAACTAATGCATGTAGGGCGGCGACAGCTCTGAACACAGTGATCTTGTCCGTCACACTGCTGCGTTACACTGACTGGGTGAGGCAGTATAGTGTCCCAGATTGAATACTCCAATTCAAACGAATGTATCTCTAATCAGTGACCGACACTGGAGAACGTCACCAGAGACCCAGTGTGAAATAAGTCTAACAGATGGATACTCGGATGACTTCTTGGGAACCCAGGACTGATCACAGGGACGTCGGTAGGCAGAGAACCCTCTGGGCAGACGAACTAAGAAGGACCTTCGGCAGCAGCTGGACCAGGTTAGCCAAAGAGAAAGAAACTTGGAACAATCTAGCGGACATTGCAGGACAATAAACTAGGTTGAACTTTTCCGGAATAGCTAATCGGGGTACTGCAAAATCCAGAGTCCTTTCACTTGGAAGATCCCTTGCCCAAAAGAGATGTATATGGCTAATTGTGACTTTTTAATTCCAAGAAGAAGCATTTTTACTTTCTTACTACGTATAGTAAGTAGGGGAAGTATTGTATTCCACTCAAAAATTCGATACCGAGATTTCGCCGGAAGTACATGTTTTGAGACCCCTGAATCCAAAAAAAAGCATTTTTGGAAACATGTCCGTGTGTGTAAGAACGTAGGTTTTCACGGCCGGTGTCACAATTATATTAGTTATAATGTCCGTGTGTGTCTGTGTGTGTGTGTGTGTGACTGTAAACAGCATAACTCAAAAACAAACAGTCGGATAAACACCAAACTTGATATTTAGGTTCAGTATCTTCCAGAGATGCGACACGAAGGTTTACAAGAAAATCCCCCCACCCCAGATTACCATTTACATGGAACATTTTTCGAAAATTTTCATTTTCTCAAAAATGGCTTTAACGATTTTGATTAAAAGATCATATGTTTAAGATATTTTCATGACAAATGAAATGTATATCTCGAATTTTCTGGGAATGTCTCCAAAAGTATTCTTCATTGTGAACAACTTTTCCATAACTGGTAAACCGTATGAGATAGACAAAAGTTTACTGCACAAAAAATGTAAATCGCGTTAAAACACACTATTTATGTCATATACATTTTTTTTTGTTGGGTGAACCATTTTCGAGATATTGCTTGTTACGTTAAATTTGTCAATACTTACACTTTTTCTCAAATTCGTTATTCATTTTTTTTTGTCCTGGTAATGCAAAGAGAATGGAATACTCCACATAGCAACCAGCTCTTAAAATATTTGACTCACTTAAAGCCTAGCAATTTCCCTTGCATCTACAAGAAAATTAGCAGTAAGATTAACATCTCGATATCTCGATTAACATGAAGCATATGGAGAATAAGTGTTTGTAAAAATAGTTTATACAAGAGTAGAGAAAATCATGTGAGTGTAACACATCAGATTTTTTATTCAAAAATGCCTCTAAGGGTGCGAGTGTGTGAACACTTTAACTCTAAAACGAAGTGTAAGATAAATTCCACACTTTATAGTTAAGTTCGCTATCTTCCAAATATGCAAATGGAAATATTAAAAAATATCTATCCTTGGCAAACTACACCCCCCATAGAATATTTTTGGAAATATTATATTTTAACAAAAAGCTCTACTTCATTGAGACACCACATACTTAAGACATTTATATAAATAAAATTTATATCTTGAATTTTCTGGGAATGTCCTCATTTAAAAAATTTTTTGTATAATTTTGTATAACTCGTAAAGCTTAAGAGTTAGATGTAAACTTACTGCCTAAAATATGTAGATATTTTTGAAACACCTAATTTTTTCAAATATATATTTTCTGATACGAACTATTTCCGAGAAATCCGTTTTTATCAGTTTGAAGTTTTCAATACGTGGTCACTATTCAGTTATTACTCCATATTACTGGAAAGAGTATGGAGTTTCAATAGCGACCCATTTTTAAACATTTAACTATCGCTTCGCTTGACTCTACCTCCTTGTACCTTGTACAAGCAACATAAACTTAAAGATAGTGAGTAAAGCAAGTCATGTAAATGTGACATCCCACATATTTTTTTCTTGAAGTACTCAAAATAAATACAATTGGAGCTCTAGTAATCTCAAGATAATTCAAGATGAATTCTAAAACCCTCATATTATCACAGGAAAACTATAAACTCCTTTTGGTCATATTGTGTCAGTTTATAGACATCTTTAAAACTCAATTAATTTCAATGAAAAAATATCACCCAGTAATTAATTATTCATTTTTAAACCTCTGAATGAACACATCTTCAACAGAAGAGATTAATATTTAATCGCGGTAAAGAACATGTTTTTTTGCATACATGAAATCTCAGTGTAAATCCTGACCCTTTTGACCATCTACCTGTCTTTTACTGGTGTCATGAATAAAAGTTTAATTAAACCGCCCGAGCTAAATGTTCTGATACTGTGGTTGGCGAATGGCTATCGCTAAGTCAGATTTATCAGTTCTGGTTGTAATAAAACTCTCAGGGGGCGTACCTGTTACTGTAAATACTTCTAAATCAAGTGAACAGAATCCCAAGGGCGCTGGTGAGAGTTAACAAAATTCCAGGTAGATAAAATACAGGTGGGAAATTTTACGACCAAAAAGTAATACGGTGCTAGTGACCAAGAGCGGAGCGGATGGGAAACTAAAAAGATAAGGGAACATTGTCGACGGACAGTACATGAATAATGCCTTTGACACGCAATACATAAAACATGACAACAACGTGGAATGATATAGAAATGGGTATAGTTATAGCAAATACAAGCGATGTTTCTAAAGTACGATCCGTTATGCAATAAAATAAGAACTATTCAATATTTTGGCTAACTATTTTGTTATTCCATTCTATATAACTTAAGCTTTCTTTCCATACAGTTCTCACAGCCAATTAAATTCTCATTCTGCGGCAGATTAAACAATTGCTCAGCTTCTAAGATCCATTTTTTCTATGCCTAATCCATGGTAGAATAAATCGCGTTATTGGGAGAAGCGAATCCAGGGCCTCCCGTATGGGCCATGCCACTCGGATATTTGTAATGTAGTATAAATAATAATTAATGTCAGAGTTCCCAATTTTTCGAAAGTTTGCGCTATTGGTGTTCATTTCGTAAATTAAATTCCGTCTGTTCTATTAAGAAAGTCATGATTACTTGATCGTCTCCAAGAAAAAGAGCTAATCATTATATTGCTTGAGTTCAAAGCTAGTTTATTTATTTATTGTGGCAGAGCTAAGGCCATTTGACCTTCTATTCCTCTCAACTACATAGAACAATCCTGAATATAATATCCTGAACACAATGATGGTATACGTAAACAATATCCAAAGGAAAACAAAACAGAAATAAAACAAAATTAACGGAATAGTAAACTTAAGTTAATTGAAAATATGAATAAATTAAGTTTGCTGTCATTTATTGGTCTTATATAACTCTAAGCTCAAAACCACATGAACGTTATTCTATAGTAAAATTTAACGTAAAATTTTATTTATTTATTTAAAACCTGCCGCTTATTCTCATAATATCTGCCTTAGAGTTAGTCGCATTTGAGAAATAACTGAATGTCAAAACAATGCCTATGTTCCAAAAGTTCCTCTCTCCAGCTGAACGCTTTCCTTTCGGTTTTGCTGAAATACTAATTACAGCATAAAGGAATTATTGAACCACTTTATTATAAAAACAATTCCTAAAGTTTGGCTTTGTGTTCAGTACTTTGCCGTTTAATTAAAACTTCGGCAAGATGCAAATAACTTGGAGTTCATTATTACGTTAATCATACAGGGTTTAAACGAAAATATATGTTGCTAAGATTACATCGTGTTCTACTCTCATTGCCGTTGCGCCTATATATGATTGTTAGAGGTAATATTAGCTGATGAATGAATTAGAAGATCACGTTATTAATAATGGCAAATAAACTCTTGAAACATAAAAATAGGTAAAGGCAGTTTGTTTGCATCTTTCGTAAGGAAATGTACACATTACGTTACATAACAGTTTTGTTTGCTACGTGTTGTATCTTTCGTTCTGATATTTATTGCATATTTAAGAAAATGACCCTAAAAATCTTATTGTTACATTCACATGAATTTCTTTACCCATTATTCTACAACCTATTCTTACAAAGACTTATTCTTCTCTCTGTTTCATGTAATCGAGATAAGCATTTGTAGAGTGTTTTTATTACTCACATCGCTATAGAGAATAAATAGGCTTAAGTGATAGTAAATCTTTTAAAAGCTGGTCTCTATGTAATGTCTCTGAAATCCCGTTCTCTTTGCATGATCACGAGAGAGAAAGAAAAAAACAATTATCGACATTTGTAAAAATTATAAGTTGTAGGGGTTGTAGCCCCACGTATTGCGGGAGATATGTTTCTATGAGTGTTCGCCCCACGTACAGTACAAAGATGGTGGCCTTCGCCCCCACTTTTAAAACTCAACTTTGTGTTTTAATGTCTATTTAAATATTATATATGTATGCCTCGGCTGCGTCATTAGTAATTTGTAAAGCACGTATCTCTTAGCAGGGTTGGTACGGCTAAAGAACAAGACTTACACAAATTATAATTGTATTGTACCTTTTTTATTAATCCTTCACACGAAAAAATAACAGTTCACTGATATATCCAACTATAGAGCTGTGAGATTATTGTTATTCGCAATTTTTAATACGTAAACTTGATACTATTCTCACAGTAATTAATTTTTATGTCTCACACTAAACTTGCACAAAATTTAACTGACTGATTGTTTATGCTTCCTTATAGCGTCTCCCACCTGAATTTGTACTTTTTCTCTATTTCATGTCTCTGATTGGCTAATCCTACTCCAATAGAAAACCTTTATTTAACTTAAGGTTTTCTAATTTTTTATTTATTATTGCCTCAAGATTACCTCATTGTTAGCAACTTTCGGCTTCTACTTTATAATTCTGTTTGCTACGGAAAGGCAGCCTGCTTCTATTCTCACAGCTCCTACATTGTTAAACTACATAATACATTCACATAACATTTTTATACATGTACATAATAATGTAAACATAATACATTGACTGTAACATATACTTCATATATTATATTATACACATTTGCTCTAAGGCGGGATGTTATTATACTTTACATTATATAATTAGACTGATATCATTTAAGTGTTAAAAATATTGCCTCAGTTAAATATGTACGTAAGTTTTCGCTGCCGGTGTTTATACTTTTGTGTTCTACAATTTGCAGGCCGGATTAAACACAAGAATAAAAACACTTTAGTTCAGAGAAAAAAGCAATGATGACGAGATTTCTGAAGATGTGCCTCACACACAGGACGAAACGTCAGGAAGTATATTAACTTGCAGGCAACGGCAAAAAAAACCCGGAAATTTTAGAACACAAAACTAAATTATAAGTTATCTGACAATTCAAACCAGTAGAATATCTATGAAATGCCACAAAAATAGGAAAATTATCTCCTTTAACCAGATCTATATTTTTGAGTAATACGTTTTTGTCTGTCTCTTACGGTTTACAAGTTATACAAAATTTCTTAAGAAAAAAGAGGACTTCACAGGATATTCCCAGAAAATTTAAGATATACATTTTATATGCCATGCAATATATTAAACTTACAGTATTTTAATCAAAAACGTTAGAGCGATAAATAAAAAAGAAACAAAATCTTTCCAAGTAAAGGAAAGTTTGGGGAAGGGAGATTTTCTTGAAAATCTTCGTGTCGTATCCTTAGAAGACGCTGAACAGAAACTGAACCTAAATACCAAGATTGGTATCTATAGGGCTTCTCGTTTCTGGGTTATACCGTTCATAGACACACAACAGATAGACATACAAATGCGGATCTTTTTTAAAAAAAATGCTTTTTTGGGCTCATGGAGACTCACAACATACATTTCCGATGAAATATCAACATCGAAGTTTTGGATGGAATACAACACTTTCTCTACTTACTGTAAGTAAGCAGTGGTGAAGTTAAAATGAAGGAAAATAAACTCAGAAATATTTGCAAAGCAAAAATCACATTGCTTGAACATGCGGAAGTTGCCATATTTAGAAGTAGACCAACTTGTAGAGTGAAGCTTCCCCTAAAATATGAGCTATAATGTATCCTTCTATTCCAAGAGTATAGAACTGTTTATATTATCTATCAAGTGCTGTAGAATTCATAGCACAAAACGACAAATGGAATACTATTAAAAAGTATTTAATACATAAGTATTGTGTCCATGATAATATACACCACGTGGCTCACACAAGCCGTTCATCACTGAGGTTAGTATATCCCGGATGAAGTGGATGCGAAAGGTTTGCCTAAGTAGAGATCTTAAGGGGACTCCATACCGACAGAGAGGAGACCTTGCTAAATGAAAGACCAACCCGTACTTAAAAAAATCTGATGTCTTACACTCACATGACTTTCTCTACTCTTGTACAAACTATTTTTCCAAACGCTTATTCTCCATCTACTTTATGTTAATCGAGATAAACATTTGCAAACTCTATCTTATTGCTAATTCTCTTGTAGATGTAAGGGGCATATATATTTACAAGGGCAATATAGAAATACAATAGCCTTTAAGGAACTACATATCTCTTGATAGCTGGTTGCTATGTGCAGCAACATTCTCTTTGCCACAGATTAATACTCTTGCATATCCAAGACAAAAAAAATGAATAACGAATTCCCATTTGAGAAAATAAGTATTGAAACATTTAAGGGAATAACAAGCAATATCTCGAAAATGGTTCACTCAACAAAAAAATATGTATATGACATAAATTGTGTATTTTAACGCGATCTACATTTATTGTGTAGTAGAAATTTGTCTATCTCTTATGGTTTAAAAGTTATGCAAAAGTCGTTCACAATGAAGAATACTTTTGGAGATATTCCCAGAAATTTCAATATATACATTTTATTTGTCATGAAAATATCTTAAAAAATGCGATATTTTAATCGAAATCGTTTGAGCCATTTTTGAGAAAATCAAAAGATTTGAAAAATATTCAATGTAAAAGGTAGTCGGAGTGGAGGGATGTTCTTGAAAATCTTCGTGTTGCATCTTTGCAAATTACTAAATCTAAATAACCAGTTTGGTGTTTATCCAATTTTTCGCTTTTTAGTAATGCTGTTCACAGATACACGCACAGATATACACACAGACCTTTTTCTAAAAGTGCTTTTTTGAATTGGGGGCCTCAAAAATGTATGTCGGTGACATCTCGGTATCGATTGTTTTTGTGGAATGCAATACTCCCCCTACTTACTGTACGTAGTAAAGAAATTAGAAATATCACTTTGGCAATTTACTCTCCCCCTTAGGTTCATTCTGATTGGTGAATAAGAGATCATTGAAATCGTACATTGAATTAAAGGTACTTGTGTATGGTTCTTGAAGTATGTTTAAGCGGAGGTCGTTTATAAGTATAAAAATAAAATTGGGTTTCATTTATGGACGCTCTTTTTAACTGCTGTGGTTCCTAGCGTCCCATTCTATATTGGGCGTCAAAAACGGTAGTTTTGCTCAGAGGCCTCTTTATTAAGTTTGAGGTTCTTTTACGTGCCGCAAAACTACAACACGGGACCACCGACTTTATTCCCTTCCAAAGGAAGCCATGCTAAGGAGTTTTACGCCCGAAAAAAATCCATCGCCCTCCACCGAGTTTGAACCCGTGACCGGGAACTAGAAGTTAGAGTACCCCTAATCCACGGAGGACGACCATAAGTGTAAATCAATCTTAGATTGATCTCTGGATACATTTAAAATGTGTAGAACCTTCTAGTATTCTCATCTCTGCCTAATGTAATGTTTTTAGAAAACTCACAACTAGATTCAAGTTCTCCCTTTTTAACCTCAAATATTGGGAACACCTCTGCCTCATAGTTGATGGCATCTCTTTCATGTATACCCATGTTATCGCTGTAATAAGGGTATCTTTTATTGTGGCCCCGCAGAGCACTGTTTTATTATCTCGTTTACATTGTTGTGTTATCTCTTTGCCATTTCGTGCAAGAGGACAGAAAATATTTCATAACACCAATGAAGCGAGGCAAGAGTCCGAAATTACCACCGTGGCTACCCTTAACGTCACATCCGGGGTCATTTAAACTTTGGTTTGGAGTAACTGCTGAATTCAACATCCTGCCACCCTCGCCAACATTACTGGAATTGCTTAGGTGTTAACCTGTCTTCCGCTGTAGGGGAAATGGCACAATAACATCCAGGATTGCCAACTTCGCACTTTTCCTGCTGAATATGGCCGTTCTGCTTCACTGATGCTGCAATATAAATCAAGTTACGATTAGTCGTATACGAGGTTGGAAATGGACATACGGAATTGTGGAATTCGTGTTTTCGCAGGAGAAGATAAACAGATATTCCATGTTTTATTGCTTCAGCCTTAAATAAAGGATGGAAGAGGTTTAAGCCTATGTTTTTAGATGAAACTGAATTTTAGGAAAAATGAAGAATTTATTACGTTTTGTACTGCCATATCTGTGGTACAGGAAGTATTGTACTCCGATCGATGTCTACATTGAGATTCCACATTTTGATTTCCCTGAAGTAAGAATAAATGTCCCTGGTGTTACATTCACATAACTTTCTATATCCATTCTTCAGTAATCTATTCTAAAAAACTCTGATGTGTTACACATACATGACTTTCTCTACTCTTGTACAAACTATTTTTACAAACGCTTATTCCCCATATGCTTCACGTTAATCGAGATGTTAACCTTATTGCTAATTTTCTTGTAGAAGCAAGGGGAATAGGTAGCCTTTAAGCAATAAACAAATATTTTTAGAGCTGGTTGCTATGTGGAGTATTCCATTCTCTTTGCATTACCAGGACAAAAAAAATGAATAACGAATTTGAGAAAAGGTATAAGTATTGGAAAATTTAAGGGAATAACATGCAATATCTCGAAAACGGTTAACTCAACAAAAAAAATCTGATGTGTTACACTCACATGACTTTCCCTACTCTTGTACAATCTATTTTTACAAACGCCTATTCTCCATATGCTTCATATTAATCGAGATATCGAGATGTCAATCTTATTTGTAATTTTCTTGTAGATGCAAGGGGAATATGGTAGCTTTTAAGCGATAGTCAAATATTTTATCGCTGGTTGCTATGTGGCGCATTCCATTCTGTTTGCATGTCCAGGACATAAAAAAATGAATAACGAATTTGAGGAAAAGTATAAGTATTGGAAAATTTAAGGAAATAACAAGCAATATCTCGAAAACGGTTCACTCAACAAAAAAAATGTATATATGATATAAGTTGTGTATTTTAACGCGATCTACATTTTTTGTGTAGTAAAATTCTGTCTATCTCTTATGGTTTACCAGTTATGCAAAAGTCGTTCACAATGAAGAATACTTTTGGAGACATTCCCAGAAAATTCGAGATATACATTTCATTTATCATGAAAATATCTTGAACATATGATATTTTAATCCAAATCGTTAGAGCCATTTTTGAGAAAATTAAAATTTTCGATAACTGTTCCATGTAAAGGGTAGTCTGGGGTGGGGGATTTTCTTGAAAACCTTCGTGTCGCATCTCTGCAAGATACTGAACCTAAATACCAAATTTGGTATTTATCCGACTGTTCGTTTCTGAGTTATGCTGTTCACAGACACACACAGACACACACACGGATATGTTTCCAAAAATGCTTTATATGCATTCAGTGCACCTCAAAATATGTATTTTCTGTGAAATCTCTGTGTCGAATTTTTGGGTAGAATGCAATACTTCCCCTACTTACTATTCGTAGTAGAGAAAGTAAAAATGCTTATTCTCTATCTACTTCATGTTAATCCAAACAAATGGCATTTTTACATGTTCCTTTTTATAGGTACAGTGGGAATAATCGAACACAGTAGGCTTAAGCGATAGATAAATGTTTTAAGAAGAGGTGGCTATGTGATAGCTTTGAAATTCCGTGCTCTTTGCGTGATTACGAGAAAAAACGAATAGCGACTTTGCAGATGAAAAAGTATTAATCATTTTACAATACGAATAAATAATAAAGAACATCTCGGAACTGGTCAATGCCACAACAAGAATTTATTTCACATGAATTGCTTATTTTAACATCTACGTTTTCTATGTAGTAAGATATTATCTATCTCTCACGGTTTATAAACTATACAAAAGTCGTTCAGAATGAAGAGAACTTCACAGGCTATCTCCCGAAAATTCAAGATATACATTTGCGAAATTGCTTTAATATAGATATGATACTTTAATCAAACTCGTTTACGCGATTTTTGAGAAAATTCAAAATAAGGAATATTTTACCATATAAAGATAGATTATGGTGGGAGAATTTTTTAATATTCTGCCGAAATCCAACCCGGATTTGAGCGAGTTACTCGCCTGATGTTTTCTTTTACTCCTGAAAATGTATGGGGTTTGTTTCACACGGTTTATTTCTCAAGTTTCCCCATGGATAAAACTCGCATAGCGTTAAATCAGGAGATCATGAGGGGTATATTGTTACATGTTGGAGTAAAGGCCAAAAAGTTTACCAGAAAATGATTAATTTAGGTCACCCCAACACGCATGGGGGGGGGGCGCAACGCGCTGGCAGCATAGAGTCCGGGACCTTGGTGTGTAGAATTAAGCGTAAGGCGTGGGGTTTTATATTACAATGAAAGATTACATAGCACACATTACCTGAAATTTATTCACAAAAACGTTTGGCTTTATAACATAATTAACATAGGAAACAGGATGGAGGGAGATGCTATAGACCGTAGACCGGCCACACACGTCTGATCACGGCGACCACTTCCACTCGAGTGACACTATCTCGCCCCCACCAACCGTGTCTAGCCAAAGTCGGACAGGGCTGACGTCATACAATTTCAAACAGATCTTTCCCTTTGGCGTGCGTCTGGTAATGACAATAAAATTAATATGCCATATCATTATTCTTTACTATAGACTTCCCTAAGGAAATTGGATGCTGTAAGCGCGTTGGAAAAATACAGACTGGCATTCAACGTCGGTCAGTTGTTCATAATATGGTGCAAGTCATTCCTGTATTTGCATTTATTGTTTGCTCAAAAAATTCAGGTTTTGTTATTTTGTATGCATTTAATACATACTAATTTTCGCGTCATGCAAGGAATCTTGTGTGTTAAACCGGGTTTCTCTGTACCCAATGTCTGTTATTTCCTGACTAGATATAGCCATGTAAATGGAAACGTGCATCATCACAGAAGAATATAAGCGCGGGCCATTTACTCTATCATTTCGTAAAATCCAATTTCAGAAATTTATACGACTCTGAAGATCTCATGAAAAGTTAGGTGTATGCAAAAATCCCACACATTGTATGTAAGAACTATTTACTCAGTTTTCGTATATTAAACCCTCGAGTGTGAATAAACATTTCCTGAGAGGTCGCCAGAAATGCTTTGATGGAGGGGAACATTTCTAACGTCTCGTGTGATCATTGTGATTGTAATAAAACGTGAGGAGATTGCGGAGGTGTTATAACTGAAAGGTAGAATCAGACGATTGAAAAATTCAATGTCATAGCCGGGATTTGAACTACGGATCTCCCGGTCTCCGTCCGGTTGCTCCAACCCTTGAGCTACCATGGCAACTTTCCGTTACGACATTAAATGCCCCAACTGATTCAATTTTTCCCGGTAAACCACAAGGAGATCTCAAATAGTATTGAGATGAAATACCCAAATGGCGACCTACAATGTTGAAAGTACTTTAAGTCCCGGGCTTCATGGTTTCAACCACTATTAATATCATACCGGCATGTTGCGATGGTAGCTCAGTGTTAGAGCAACCGGACGAGACTGGGAGAACCATGGTTCAAATCCCGGCTATGGCATTGAATTTTTCAGTCGTCTGATTCTACCTTTCCAACCTTGTCCAACACACGGCTTGTGTGGAAGAACAATTAATTCCGATATTATAACTGTTTCGGCAAGAGTCCGAGCTGCGGGTCCAATGCGCGAGAAGCCTGCGGTAGACGCAGTGTTAAGGAAAAGGACTGTATTTATTATCATGGAGCTCCCGCGTTGTTTACTGGGGGTAAGCAACGTTCGTGCTAATCGGTATTGTTTATGTCGCGATCATGGCGAGTTCGCAGCAGGTCGGAACTTTGTAATTAAGTATATAAGTGGTAAATTATTTAAAATTGTAAAAGAAGATGACTTTGAATGAATTCAGATATTTACTTCAGTGCTATAATACCCTTGCTGTTAGGGATGTCACTAAATTAATATCGGAAGCAACCTGTGTGTCTGTAAATGCGAGGACGTGATGAAGGTGGGAACAGTGAAAACTCAGAAAAACAAACGGAATCATCTGCAGTTATTTATGCAGAGTGGGCGACTTTGTAAAAAGTGTTATACTTTCGAGATGCATTGCTTTTTCTTAAATAATGAACGCTCTACCATAGATACGGTGCTTTCTGCAGTAAAGAGTAGTAAAATAATATCTCGTAACATGTCTTCATTCTTGAATTAGCACATTTAGCTTCGTTATCAAGTAGCGGGGCATGTACGAGGTGCGATCATTAAATTCCGGGAGTGGGTTCCGTAAATGGAGACAAAATTACTTGATTTAAATTTGGCTGTCATCCTTTTCAAAGGGTCACCCTTGAGCAGCTATGCACCGATCTCAGCGTTTCTGCCATTTTTCGAATGCACCCTGGAAGTCTCGTTCTTGAAGAGTGTTAAGCACCTGCTGAGATTCACGTTAGATCTCTTCCTCCGTGCCAAAATGGCAATTCTTCAGCTTCAATTTAATCTTGAGAAACAAATGAAGTTGCAGACAGCCAAATCTGGTGAATACGGTGGTTGAGGGAATACAACCATGTTGTTACGAGCACAAAACTGGCGTGTTGCGAGAGCCCTGTGAACTTCTGCGTTGTCTTCTTGGAGCATCCACAATTGTTATCGTATCGACGAATGTCTTCCCTGAGGCGTGTCCAAACGCCGCAGTCAAAAACTTGAGTCACTGTTTGACTCGAAGAAACAAAGTCACGGTACAGAATTCCGTGACGTAAGAAAAACATGATCATGCTTTGGGATGTCCTCCAGCGATGTTCTACCATTTGTGAAACGTGAATGCCACTCAAAACATCTCGACTCACTGCTTCATTCCCGTAAGCTTGTTTCAACATTCCATGGGTTTTGGTTGCCAATTTCTCGAGTTTCTCACAGAATTTAATGTTTTCTCTCTTTTTCAGTTTCGAGACCATCGTGATTTCACCAAGGTGAGCGTGCATGTGCTAGTACAAACGTATGCAAACGGGTATCAATGACGCTGTCGCGTTGAAACTTTGTGTGGCTTGTCTTCAGGGTTATTATTGTCTGTGCTGTGCGAGCATGTCAACCACCCAAACCATTCGGCCACAGCAGGTACAGACCCGTTCCGGCGTAGTGAAACATAGCACGTGGTTAATATAAAATTGGAAGGTAACTATGGCAGTTTCTTAACCTCCTAACAGTAAATAAGAGGGGGAGGATAGGAATCTCCTCCATGCTGAAGTGGAATGGATGGTTTGGTGTTGCCTTCAAGTGTGAATATTTCGTTGTGGTCACGGTGAGGGAAGTTATGCTCAGGAAAGCCGAGGTTTCTCGGCTATATCGGTCGGGCATTAATGATGTGTGAGGACTGAGATTCATATTTTAGGGAGGTGTGCATAGAAGATGAGCTATAAGAAGCCATTTCTCCTTCACTAGCCCTTCTATGTAAAACTTTTATGTGTTGCACTCGCATTACTATCTCTACATTTATACAAACTATTTTTATAAACGCTTATTCTCCACCTACTTCATATTAATGCAGACAAACATTTCCAGAACTTCACAAGAGACTCAACAAAATCGTTACACTCACATGACTTATTCTTATTGCTAAATTTCTTGTACGTGCAAGGGAAATATGGTAGGCTTTGAGCGATAGTCAAATCTCCTAAGAACTGGTTGCTGTGTGGAGTATTCCATTCTCTTTGCATGTCCAGGACATAAAAAATAATAGGAAATTCCCATTTGAGAAAAGGATAAGTATTAGAAAATTCAAACAAACAACAAGGAATATCTCGGAAGCGGTTCAGTCGACAAAAAAATCTATATACGTAAATTGTGTAATTTAACGAGATCTAAATTTTCTGTGTAGTAAAATTTTGTTTATCTGTTGCGATTTACCAGTTATGCAAAAGTCATTCAAAATGAAGAGGACTTTTGGGGACATTCACAGAAAACTCGAGATATACAATTCATTTGCCATAAAAATATCTCAAACATATGATATTATTATCAAAACCTTTAGAGCGATTTTCTTAAAAATTTTTCTGTCCTTGGAAGATATTAAACTCAAATACTAAGTTTGGTATCTATCCGATTTATGCTGTTCACAGTTTGACAGGCAGACAGACACACAGGCAGGGACACGGAGGGACATATTTTTAAAATGCTTCATTCAGGGCACCTTAAAACATGTATTTCCCGGAAATATCGGTATAGAAGTTTTTGGTGGAATGTAATACTTCCCCTACTTACTACCGAAAGTAAAAAGCCACATATCCCTATACTTTCCGAGTTTCGTCACACAAGATTAATACGCGGTTCCACTATCAAATTTAAACTTGCTACCACCTCTTCCCATTTCCTAACACGTTCCCGTGTAATTAAATCGGCAGCTACTCGATACGTAAATGTTCTGTGCAGTTTCCAGCGCCGACACTGTACAGCGCGGAGCGATGTACTGACATCATTGTAATATGACACGAAGTAACCCAGTTACGCCTATCTAAGACTGAGCTCCCGTCCTAGATAAATTTCTAGTTTACGGTCATTTTCTATTTTCGTCCAGCTTTGCTCTAATCACATGACTTTTGTACACTTATATTGACTTCTTCAATAATTTTTGTCTGTGCTTATTGGTTAAAAATTACTTAGAAGGTGTGTTTGTCCAGTGTCTTCCACTATCGCATTATTTACTCCTCATTTAATTTTACATTTCTGGATTTCGTGGGCGTTATTTCTCTGACTTAGCTAGCCCACCATTTGCACGTCAAGTTTCTGCACTTTTTCCCAGAAATATATGTATGTCCATATTTGAATTTTTATTCTCTTTTATTTGTGTATAATTTCATTTTTATTGCAATTTTTCGAACAATTAAACTCAAAGAATAATTATTGAGCTGCCAAGAAAGAGATTGGCATGTTGGGATCTACTGCCTAACCAGGGAACTGGCAAAACATGGGCAATTTCTTGACTAAAGTGCGCGAAGTTAGGTCAAATTTGTTCAGTTAGTCAAAGGTAATTATCTCTTGTTATTTTTTGTTTTGTTTTATTTTTTTGTTGTTTCTTCTGTTACCATACCTTGTATCTTAAATATGCAAGTACGGTCATTTACTCATGCACTAACTACTTGTGTAATAAATTAAACCAATAAAAATATCCATCCATCCATCCGTCCGTCCGTCCGCCCGTCTGTCTGTCTATCTATCGATACCGAGATTTTACCGGAATACATGTTTTGAGGTGCCCTGAATCTAAATAAAGAATTTTTGGAAACTTGTCCATGTGTGTTTACGTATTTGTGTGTGTGAGCAGTATAACTCAAAAACGAAAGTCGGATAAATACCAAACTTGGTATTTGAGTTTAGTGGCTTCCAAAGATGTGACCCCAGACTACCCTTTACATAGAACATTTTTCGTAAAGTCTGATTTTCTAAAAAATGGCTCTAACGATTTTGATTGTAAGATCATATATTTAAGTTATCGTTATGCAAACGAAATGTATACATAAATGTTCTAGGAATGTTCCCAAAGTCCTCTTCATTCTGAATGGATTTTGCATAACTGGTAAACCGTAAGAGAAAGACAAAATTTTTCTATACAAATATATAAATCTCGTTAAAACACACAATTTATGTCATATACTTTTTTATCGTATGAACCACTTACGAGATGTTCCTAGTTATTTTTTTAAGTTTTCAATAATTTTTCTAAAATGGGAATTTGTTATTTTTTTATGTCTTGGACCTGCAAAGGGAATGGAATGCTCCATATAGCAAACATCTCTTAAAACATTTGACTATCGCCTTAAAGTCTACTACATTCCCCTTGCATCTATTAGAAAATTAACAGTAAGATAACTTCTGCAAATGCTTACATCGATTAAAATGAAGTAGGTGAAGAATACAGTTGTAACAATAGCTCATATAAAATTATAGAAAGGCATGCGAGTGCAACATGCCAGATTTATTTATCTAGCTTTGTTTATTTACATATATATATAATGCTCCCCTTTTATTATATTTCTGTTTGTCTCTATTTATTTAGCGTTTATTTTTATACTGTTTGTATTCCGGCATAAAGTTTTAACTATTATTTCCACGGTCGAATATTATAACCTCACAGCGATCACGAGATGTAAAGCCCGGATTGATACTCTGTGGATTTACGGACACATTCTCGGGCCTAAAGGCCGTCCTTTTCGTTAACATCATGACAATTGATGTTCGTCGCGCGTTACTTCCAAGGAAAGAAGGGCACATGTAGCTAAAATAGTAAAACCAAGGAATATTTACTATATACAGATTATACTTACATGACTTTCTCTACTCTTGTACACACTATTTTTACAAAAGCTTATTCGTCATATGCTTCATGTTAATCGAGATATCGAGATGTTAATCTTATTGCTAATTTTCTTGTAGATGCAAGGGGAATTGGTAGGCTTTAAGCTATAGTCAAATATTTCAAGAGTTGGTTGCTATGTGAAGTATTCCATTCTCTTTGCATTAGCAGTGCAAAAAAATGAATAACGAACTTGAGAAACAGCATAAGTATTAGAAAATTTAAGGGAATAACAAGCAATATTTCGAAAATGGTTCACTCAACAACAAAAATATATATGTCATAAATTGTGTATTTTAACGCGTTCTACATTTTTGTGTAGTAAAATTTTGTCTATCTTTTGTGGTTTACCAGTTATGCAAAAGTCGTTCACAATGAAGAATACTTTTGGGTACATTCTCAGAAAATTCGAGCTATACGTTTCATTTGTCATAAAAATATCTTAAACAAATGATATTTTAATTAAAATTGTTAGAGCCATTTTTGAGAAAATTAAAATTTTCTAAAAATGTTCCATGTAAAGGGTAATCTGTTGTGGGGGTATCTTAAAAACCTTCGTGTCTTATCTCTGGAAGATGTTGAACCTAAATACCAAGTTTGGTGTTTATCCGACTGTTCGTTTGTGAGTTATGCTGTTCACAGACACGCACACACACAGACACACACACGGACATGTTTCCAAAAATGCTTTCTTTGGATTCAGGGGGTCTCATAACATATATTTCCGGTGAAATCTCGGTATCGAATTTTTGGGTGGAATACAATACTTCCCCTACTTACTAAACGTAGTAAAGAAGGTAAAAAGGAAAATGCTGTCTTATTCCTTAAAAGACCATACGTCTGGTAACCTAGCGACGTCATTTGACCCGATACCTGCTATGAATCCCATCGTTGGCTGCCTGTCGCGGCATTCAAGACAAACGCGGTATATTCGTTTCAAAAGAGCAAGGAAATACGCTATAAACAAAAGTAATAGCAAGAACGGAAGCAAACGACTTTATTACAGCGATAAACCATTAAGGAGCTTGATGAAGCAATTTCCGTTAATAATGAGAGCGATAATCAACAGTCAGTGAACCGTTGAAAGGAAGCCTTATATCATCATTAATTAATTTCAAACCTTAGTTAGCGTTATATTGCAGCTCTTCGATAAACCCAAACAGGCAGCATTCCAGCCATTTTAACGATCGAAGCTATCAGACAGTTTTTATTGCCCAGGAAATTGACTCTAGATTACAACTCCAGTATGTTCTTTATTTTTTGTGAGGCTATCGCTTTGATAGTCGTGTTTACAA
Source organism: Deroplatys truncata (assembly GCA_030765065.1). Lineage (NCBI taxonomy): Eukaryota > Metazoa > Arthropoda > Insecta > Mantodea > Mantidae > Deroplatys > Deroplatys truncata. Next base: position 168,168,009 of record CM060980.1, read on the forward strand.
CCCCGCTCTGAATGAGGCACTCAATTCTTCCTGGTGCAGGGCTCCTAAGTTGTTAGCTTTTAACTGCAAATTCTTTATTAGTGAAACCAGGCGTTCTGGGTTCAGCTTAGAGCCTCAGCTTAGAATTATTTTGAACTTGAATATAAAAATCCGATGCGTTACACTCACATGACTTTCTCTACTCTTGTACAAACTATTGTTACAAACACCTATTCTCCATATGCTACATGTTAATCTTATTGCTAATTTTCTTGTAGATGCGAGGGGAATATGGTAGGCTTTAAGCGATAGTCAAATATTTTAAGTGCTGGTTGCCATGTGGCGCATTCCATTCTCTTTGCATGTCCAGGACATAAAAAATCTGATGTGTTACACTCACATGACTTTCTCTACTCTTGTACAATCTAATTTTACATACGCCTATTCTCCATATGCTTCATGTTAATCGAGATATCGAGATGTCAATCTTATTGGTAATTTTCTTGTAGATGCAAGGGAAATATGGTAGCTTTTAAGCGATAGTCAAATATTTTAACGCTGGTTGCTATGTGGCGCATTCCATTCTCTTTGCATGTCCAGGACATAAAAAAATGAATAACGCATTTGAGAAAAAGTATAAGTATTGGAAAATTTAAGGAAATAACAATCAATATCTCGAAAACGGTTCACTCAACAAAAAAAATGTATATGACATAAGTTGTGTATTTTAACGCGATCTACATTTTTTGTGTAGTAAACTTTTGTCTATCTCTTATGGTTTACCAGTTATGCAAAAGTCGTTCACAATGAAGAATACTTTTGGAGACATTCCCAGAAAATTCGAGATATACATTTCATTTCTCATGACATTATCTTAAACATATGATATTTTCATCAAAATCGTTAGAGCCATTTTTGAGAAAATTAAAATTTTCGAAAAATCTTCCATGTAAAGGGTAGTCTGGGGTGGGGGGATTTTCTTGAAAACCTTCGTGTCGCAACTCTGGAAGATACTGAACCTAAATACCAAGTTTGGTGCTTATCCGACTGTTCGTTTTTGAGTTATGCTGTTCACAGACACACACACACACAGACACACACACACACAGACACACACACACACACACACAGACACACACACACACAGACACACACACGGACATGTTTCCAAAAATGCTTTTTTTGGATTCAGGAGGTCTCAAAACATGTATTTCCGGCGAAATCTCGGTATCGAATTTTTGGGTGGAATGCAATACTTCCCCTACTTACTATACGTAGTAGAGAAAGTAAAAATGAATAACAAATTTGAGAAAGAGTATAAATATTGGAAAACTTAAGGAAATAACAAGCAATATTTGGAAAATAGTTCACTCAACAAAAAAATGTATATGACATAAATTGTGTATTTTAAGGCGATCTACATTTTTTGTTTAGTAAAACTTTGTCTATCTCTTACGGTTTAACGTTGTGCAAAAGTCGTTCACAATGAATACTTTTGGAGAAAATTCCCAGAAAATTCGAGGTATGCATTTCATTTGTCATGAAAATATCTTAAATATATGATATTTTAATCAAAATCGTTAGTCCAATTTTTGAGAAAATTAAAATTTTCGAAAAATGTTCCATGTTAAAGGTAATCTGGGGTGGGGTGATTTTCTTGAAAACCTTCATGTCGCATCTCTGGAAGATACTGAACCTAAATACTAAGTTTGGTGTTTATTCGACTGTTCGTTTCTGAGTTATGCTGTTCACAGTACACACACAGAGACACACACGGACATGTTTCCAAAAATGCTTTTTTTGGATTCAGGGGCCCTAAAATATGTTTTTCCGGTGAAACCTTGGTATCGAATTTTTGGGTGGAATACAATACTTCGCCTACTTACTATACGTAGTAGAGAAAATAAAAAGAATAGCGATAGTCAAATGTTTAAGCGCTGAATGCTATATGCCGGCCTTAAATTCCATATCGTTTCCATGGCATCGCGAGAAACAACTGAATGTTGACAGGACTTTAAAACAATGACCAAGTATGAACAATATACAATCTCATAAATGGCTTAAACCACAAAAACTTTTTGAAATAAATTATGTGTTTTCAAGAAATCTACATTTTTTGTGAATTGATAAAGGTTAAGCGATAGACGAAAACCTACTATACAAAAATGTAGATCTCTTTAAAACACACAATTTGTTTCAAATAACTTTTTTGTGCTATCAGCCATTTCCGAGATATCCGTTATTGATGTTTCGAATTGTTCAACACCGTTGTCATTGTTTTCAGGACTCGATATTCAAGATCATGGAATTTTAAGGCCAGTACACAGTGTCCAGTTCTTAAACATTTGACTATCTCATTACTCTTTAAATTTTTAATTAAATGTATAATGCAGCTGTTTTCAGAAATTGTTACCTCGTTTTAAATGAAGAAGATAGGAAAATAAACTTTCATAAGAATAATTTGTCTACACACTAATAAGCGCTAGAGGATAGAAAAGATCATGTTAATGTTACTCATGGGATTATTTGAGCTAGTATACTTAACATTTATATGATAACATTGTAGTTATATAATATAAAATAAATAACAGCTTGCCTTAAAGCACTATGCGTATAATATAATATATAAAGTGTATGTTACAGTCATTGTATTATGTTTATATTATTATCTACATGTATAATAATGTTATGTGAATGTATTACGTAGTTAGTAATGTAGTAGCTGTGAGAATGGAAGTAAGCTGATTTTCGTAGCAAACAGAATCACAAAAGTTGCTAACAATAAGGTAACCTTGAGGCAACAATAAACTAGAAAGTTTAAAAAGGCTACTAATAATTCTTGGAACAACAATAATGTAATATTTAAAACAGTTTATAAATAGCCAATCAAATACTAGAAAAGCTTTAAGTTAAATAAAGGTACTCTATTGGAGTAGGATTAGCCAATCAGAAACTATAAATAGAAAAAACGCACAAATTCATGTGGTAGACGCTACAACGAAGCGTAACCAAGCAGCTCTATTTGGTACGGGTTTATTGTGAGACATGAAAATTCATTACAGCGAGAATAATATAAAGTTTACGTTAAAATTTAAATTAACAATAATCTCACACCTCTATAGTAGGATATATCTGTGAAGTGTTATTTAATCCTGTAAAGGATTAATAAAGGGAGTTGAGTATAATTATAATTTGTGTAAGCCTTCATTCTTTAGCCGTACCAACCCTGCTAAGAGATACGTGCTCCGCAAATTAGTACTGATATAATATGCATACATATATAATATTTAAATAAATAACATTAAAATAGTTATTACACGTAAAGTAAGCGTGGGGCGAAGGCCACCGAAAAAGTAAACCTGGGGCGAAAGCTAACGGTAACTTTCACCGTACGTGGGGCGAACGCTCCAAGAAACAATCACCCGCAAATTGGCATCCATTACGTGCGTGGCCTAAAACTGCTTCAAATTATTGTCCATACGTGGCGCAACCGCTACAACAATTAAACCCCTTCAAGTTTGGCTCCCATACATGGGGCTGCGACGACTTCGTAGTTTAAAAATCTGATGTGTTACACTCACATGACTTTCTCTACTCTTGTACAAACTATTTTTACAAACTCTTATTCTCCATCTACTTCATATTAATCGAGATAAACATTTGCAGAAACGATCTTTTGACATGCAAAGAGAATTACATTTTACACATAGCGACCAGTTCTAAAACTATTTGACTATCGCTTAAGGCGTACTATGTCCCCCTTTTTTTGTATTTGCAAGGACAATATAGAAATACAGTAGCCTTTAAGCATCGACATATATCTTAATAGCTGGTTGCTATATGCAGCACCATTCTATTTGCCACATATTAATACTCTTTTCATACCCAAGATAAAAAAATGAATAACGAATTCCCATTTGAGAAAATAAGTATTAAAAAATTTGAGGGAATAACAAGCAATATCTCGAAAATGGTTCACTCAACTAAAAACTGTATATGACATAAATTGTGTATTTTAACGTGATCTACATTTTTTGTGTAGTAAAATTTTGTCTATCTCTTATGGTTTACCAGTTATGCAAAAGTCGTTTACAATGAATAATACTTTTAGAGACATTTCCGGAATATTCAAGATATACATCTCTTTGTCATGAAAGTATCATAAACATATGATATTTTAATCAAAATCGTTAGATCAATTTTTGAAAAAATTGAAATTTTCGAAAATTGTTCCATGTAAAGGGTAATCTGGGTTAGGGGATTTTCTTGAAAACCTTCGTGTCGCATCTCTGGAAGATACTGAACCTAAATACCACGTTTGGTGTTTATCCGACTGTTCGTTTTTGAGTTATGCTGTTCACAGGCACACAGACACACACACGGACATTTTTTTTGGATTCAGATGGACTCAAAACATATATTTCCGGTGAAATCTCCGTATCGAATTTTTGGGTAGTAGAGAAAGTAAAAATTTGGTGTCAAATAGTTTCTGTAGTGTCTTCTGTCGCGCATACAATTTTCATTTAGTATATAATTTAGAGCTCTTCTGAATTTCAAATATGATAGATGGCACTGGGGAGTATAACAACCATAGATTATGAAAATGCATACGTGCACTTTTCTGTTGCATCAGCAGAACACAGAATTGTCTTGTTAAAACCGCTAATATTTTAAAGCAGGGACTGAGTGTTTTATATTTAGGTTAGATACTTGCTCTGCAAGATCGCTTTGCATCCGAGGGGGGTTTCGAGTGGGTTATGAATAACCATTAGCAAGTGAGGTGAAACTCGAGAGCATCGCTTCTCTTTTGTTCTCCAATCCGGAACAATAACACGCACAAAAATCGATTCATTAGCCCTTCTGCAGCAGTTATTTCCCTTCTTACGAAAATCTCATGCTTGATCTCTGCAGCATGTGCTTTTTTCTGCCTTCGAGGTTGGCTTTTAACCTTTCGAAACAATATGAGCATAACTTTTGTCAATATCCGTTATATCACAAGCCTTGACATAGGCCTAAATTGCGTCGATATCGTTCAAAAGGTTTCCAATCAAGCGTTTACTCTTCGAATACGGGAGAAAAATGAAAAGCACATACTTTGGAGATTAATAAAGGCTTGTACACATGCGTAACCCGTTGTTATTATTACCGGTAAGTAAAAATAAAACTGGATTTACACACTGTATTGCAAATTACAGAATTTAATTCCTGTTCACATTTGAAACCTTTATACACATTTACAGAAATGGCCATATTACAGGTTTTTCCGCTGTTATACTGCTGTGATTTTTACTTTGTCTTCTGCGTACAGTAAGTAGGGGAAATATTGCAATCCATCCAAAAGTTTGATACCGAGATTTCACCGGAAATACATTTTTTGAGGCGCTCTGAATCCAAATAAAACATTTTTTGGAAATATGTAAGTGTATGTGTTTGTGTCCGTCAATGAACAGCATAGCTCAGAAACGAAAAGTCGGATAAATACCAAACTTGATATTTGAGCTTAGTATTCTCCAAGGATGCGACACGAAGATTTTCAAGAAAATTGCTCCACTCCAGACAACCCTTTATATGGAACATTTTTCCAAAGTTCTTATTTTCTCAAATACGTCTCCAACGATTTTCATTAAGATACAATATATTTATGATATTTTCATGGTAAGTAAACTGTATATCTTGAATTTTCTGGGAATGTCCCGCAGACTCCTCTTCATTCTGAATGACGTTCGCATAACTGGGTAACTATAAGAGATAGACAAAGTTTTACTACACCAAAAATGTAGATCTCGTTAAAACACACAATTTATGTCATATACTTTTTTGTTTGTGTGAAGTAAGCCACTTCCAAGGTATTCCTTGTTATTTGTTACACTTTTCTAATACTCATACTTTTTATCAAATGGGAGTTCGTTATTCGTTTGTTTTTTTATGTCCTGGACATGCAAAGAGAATGGAATGGTCCTCATAGCAACCAGCTCTTAAAAGATTTGACTATCGCTTAAAGCCTACCATATTCCCCTTGCACCTACAAGAGAATTAGTAATAAGTTCTGCAAATGTTTATGTCGATTAACATGAAGTAGATGGAGATCAAGCGTTTGTAAAAATAGTTTGTACAAGAGTAGAGAAAATCATGGGAGCGTAACATATCAGATGTTTACTTTTTCAGAAGTATATAAATAAACGACGCACTTGGAATATGTTATAAGGTTGATTTGTTTTCGTGTATTCTTATTTTTAATTTCTCTAGCACTTTCCCACAGGAAGTAGAGGATATATCCTAATTCAATCAAAAGTTCATTATGTACGTATGTGTGTGTAGCATAACTCAAAAATAAAAAATCAGATATACTGAACTGATATTTATGTTCAATACCTTCCAAGGTTGCGATCCACATTTTTTAAAGAAAATCCACGTTTCCGTTGTTACACCTTACGTTATTTTTTTTTAATTTCTCAAAAGTAGGCATTGATTTTGTTTAAAATACCACATATTTCATATATTTTCGTAGAAAATGAAATATGCAGAGTGACTTTGTGACTATATTACAGAACTTAAAGGATGATAGCGGAGAATATTATAAACAATTTTCATATAGGAAAGGATGTTCGGAAGGCTTCATAATTAACATAAATTTTTAAATGTTTATTATAGCAGTTTATTTATTTAATACACTTGAAGGTAATAACATTCACAAAAATACAATTAGATGTCAACACACATTACAAAAACTGTTGAAAACTTCCTCCAGCAGCCTCAATGCAAACATTGCAGCACCGCACCATCTCCTATCACACTCATTCAAACACCCCTGTGTCAGCTTTTTTTCCGATTCGATCAGCGTTATCCACAAGGGTTTTAATATGACCCCATAAGGAAAAAAGTCTATTGGTGTCGAATAAGGTGAACGGGCAGGCCAATGAACTGGACCACCTCTTCCGATCCACCTCGCCGGAAAACGTTTATGGAGAACATTTTGGCCCAAAAGAAATGAATGTGTGCACCTCATGCTACCACCATATGCGCTGACGAAGATCACATGGAATATCCGCTAGCAGCTCAGGTATTACAACCAGATCAAGAAAGTTTGTAGGAAATGTTTCGTTTTAAACGAGCTAGCAATAGATATGGTCCCGTCAATTGATTATACATTGTACCAGCCCACACGTTGACTGAAAATTGCTGTTGGGTGGTGGTTTCTAATGATGTGGATTTTCCTTAGTCTAGACATGGCTATTCCTGTTATTAGTATGCTACCTTTGTGAAACATGACTCAGCAGAAAATAAACACAGTGCTTATAAAATCTGGTTCTTGAATACAATTCTGCAAAAACCACTGACAGAATTCTACTCGAGGATGATAATCGGCTGACTCAGTCTGGATATTTTGACCATCAAATGGTCATCGTGTTTTCAATATTTTAGGTACTCAAATTCAGCTGTCCACCTACAAGATGCAACAACTGTTCTTCAAATTGAGGAGTCTTGCAAGTCTTATTGCATATTTTTCATTTAAGTTTGCTCGCAGGTTCACTGTTTCATGCAAACGTCGGTTAAGTCGCATAAAATGGTATGCCTGGTAAGGGATGCGTCAACGGATAAAACCTTGAAGCTTTTTTTCCATTACAATCTTCTTTTCCATAAATGAAATGCATATCAGCTCTCTTAATGTGAATTTTCCCAGGATTAAAACAATGTTAATATACCAATGTAAACACACCATGGCAACATCTTGTCTACATTAAAGAAGACACTACGATTTACTATATTTTAGAATGTAGAGCTTCACCCACTGATCTGCTACAGGCACTATTCTGACAACACACAGTAATGCTTGTACCTATCAAACTAGACGTTTCCGAACATAGGTTCCTATTTGAAAGTTGTTCATAATTGTCTTCTCTATCATCTCTAAAGGTTTGTAACATAGTCACAGAGGCATTCTGTATGTCTTGAATGTTCTGCAAATGGCTTGTAAAGTGTCCTTCATTCTGGATAAATTTTATTTAATTTTGTGCAACTCGTAAGCTATAAGGGATACAAAAACGATGCATAACATGTTAAAACAATGTAAAATTGTTGTGACATCATTTCGAAAATATTCGTTGTTATTGGTTTCAATTTTACTTACTTTTTCAACTACTAACTCTCCACTCATTTTTTTACCAGAGGTCATGGAAGTAGTGGAATTTCGAAGCCAGCGTTTTAAACCTTAGACTATGGTATAAATCTCAGGCATCCCTCTGGTTCCTACAACAAAATGTATAATGAAACTGTTTCTACAATTAACATGAAGTAGATAGAAAAGAACTCTGTGCCTGTAAATATACTATGAGTGCCAATGGAAATTTTGAAATATCTAAGCCCCTTATACATTTTATAAGAAGAATGTATAGATGTTGTGGCAGTATTTTTAACACTTAAATTATTTCAGTCTAATTAATTAATATATATACATATATATAATTCAATAACAGCGCGCCTTAAAGCAATATGTGTATGCAATAATTTGTAAAATGTTTAACAGTCATTCCATATGCTTATATTATTGTAAATATGTTCAATAATGCGATGTGAATGTATTACGTAATTTAATAATGTAGGAGCTGTGAGAATAATAAGTTAAAAGTTGCTAACAATGAGGTAACAATGACGTAGCCTTGAGGCAATAATGAGTAAGAAAGTGTAATAATGCTACTATTCATTCTTGGAGCAACAATAATGTAATTTTTGTGACAGTTCATAAAATAGCCAATCAACAACCAGAAAAAGCTTTAGTTAAATCAAAGTATTCTATTGGAGTAGGATTAGCCAATCATAAACTGAAATAGGGAAAACTGTACAAATTTAGAAGTCAGTTGCTTGTAGACAGTTCTCATAACTGGACGCGCTTGTTGTAGACAGTGTTCCTAACCAGACGCGAGATGTGTCCTCGAGAAATTTAATATGTATTTTGTGTGAGAATATAGTTTACGTGTTTAAAAAGTGCAAATATTTAATATAAGAAGCTCTCTATATAGTTAAGTGTTATTTAAATCGCGTCAAGCATTAATAAAAGGAGTGAAGTAAAAATTATAATCTGTGTAAGCCTACATTATTCAGTCGCACCACACCTTGTTAAGAAATTTATGTCTCTAAAAATAAAAACAGACGCAGCCGAGGCAAACATAAATATGTATATATTTAAAGAAACAGTCAAATTACAAAGTTAATATTTTTAAACATTTTTAAACATTTTTGGGGGGCAAAGGACCGGAAACTACTTTGGGGCGAAGGCTACCGGTAGGCGCGTACTATACGTGCGGTGCAACCAACTTCAAGTTCGGCACCCAACAATTGAAATATAATACATCTTCAAACTGACTTTCCATACGCAGCAGCAACAAACATTCTTCAAATTGGCTCCCAAAAACGTGGGGCAAATAACGTCTTCAATGTAAGGCAAGTTTTAAGATTGAAAATCGGTTACCACTAGAATTTTCCATAACAAAAGGATTGAGACAAGGATGCAGGATGTTACCAACATTGTTTAAGATATTATAGAAGAGGTATTGACAAAGTGGAACAAGTCATATAGGGGAATGGGACTATAAGTGGCAGTTTACTGCAGTTTATTATTTGCTGATGACCAGATTGTAATAGGAGTGGGCAAAGATGATATGGAATATATGATAAAGATATTAATAGATACATTTTAAGTAGGTGGATTAAAAGTAAACGCAATTGAAACAGATTATATGGTAATTGGAAGAGTGTCGTAAGAATCACAAATAAATAATTTGGTAATTAAATGTGTGGAGCAATTTAAGTATATAGGATGTATAATAGATAAATCTGGCACTTGTGAAAAAGATATTACTAGTAGAATAAATTGTGAAAGAAGGCGATTAGATCCCTGATTAGTCTTTTATGGAATAGGAGGTTGTTCGGAAATACAAAGCAATACATTTTATAAGTAATAATAAAAAGTATACTTTACATATAGGTCAGAAAGTTGCTCATTAAAGGGAAAGATGCAGAAAACAGTTTTAGCGACAGAAATGAATGGATTTAAAAGAAGTGTGAGAATATTGTAACGTATGAGCCAGGTAACTTACATTAATTTCTAAAGTGATTACTTCACAATGTAACACAAGATATATAGAACTGTATCACTCATCACCAGTCATTTCCTTTGGTTTCATGTGGGTAGTTAATGTGAACTGAGAGAGGAAAAGCTATCTCTCCATATTTGGTCATGTCCTGTATGGAGGCGAGTACCTATAGTATAAACAGCCTTCCATAAATCAAGGGCAGGGCAGTTTGGGGCAGTATTTTTAGCACATAAATTATTTTAGTCAAATTATATACTAAAAGAATATAGTAACAGCCCGCCTTAAAGCAATATGTGTATGTAACAATATATAAAGGTGTATATTACAGTCATTGTATACGTTTATATTATTGTATACATGTAATAATGTTATCTGAATGTATTACGTAATTTAATAATGTAGGAGCTGTGAGAATAATAGGTTAAAAGTTGCTAAGAGGTAACAATGAGGTAACCTTGAGGCAATAATGAGTAAGAAAGTGTAATAATGCTACTAGTCATTCTTGGAGCAACAATAATGTAATTTTTGTGACGGTTTATAAAATAGCCAATCAACAACCAGAAAAAAGCTTAAGTTAAATAAAGGTATTATATTGGATTAGGAATAGCCAATCAGAGACTTGAAATACAGAAATTTACAAATTTAGGCGGTATAAATCAAGTCAGTTGCTTGTAGACAGCGCTCATAACTGGACGCGTTGGTTGTAGACAGTGTTCCTAAGCGGACGCGAGATGCGTCCTCGAGAAATTCAATACGTATTCGTGCGAGACGAAAATAGTTTACGTGTTAAAAAGTGCAAGTCATTTATAAAAGAATCTCACGCTCTCTATATCAGTGAAGTGTTATTTAAATTGTGTCAAGGATTAATAAATGTAGTGAAGTAAAAATTATAATCTGTGTAAGCCTACATTCTTAGCCGCACTACTCCCTGCAAAGAAATCCAATAATACTGACGCAGCCGAGGCAAACATAAATATATAATATTTAAAGAAACAGTCAAATTACAAAGTTAATATTTTTAAACTTGGGGCGAAGGCTACCGGAACTTTGTACCATACGTGCGATTGCAACAACTTCAAGTGTTCGGCTCCCCAACAGTTGAACAACAATACAACTCCTACTTCAAAAAGGCTTTCCATACGTGAAGAAACCATCTTTTTCAAGTTTTGATAGATGTGAGGGTATGCCGGAGGCGCTATCAAATAATGGACTACCCAGGACATCATCCACATCCAGGCATCGAATTCAACTTTATCCAGATTGCAACATGTTAGAAACACCTACATCAGGCAAGAAATGGATGCAGAAGAAACTGTTATAGACAGAATATCAAAAAGACTCTACAATGGTATGGGCATGTACAACAGATATCGGAAGAACGATGGTCTAAACGAGTCTTAAATTAGAAGGTGCTCGGTAGAGGAAAGCGTGGAAGAGGAAGAATAACGTGGTTGAGGGAATATATGGGACATGATGAAGAGAGATATAGAAGAGGAACAATGGAAGGATAGGAATCTCTGGAAAGCGGGAATCGAGAGGGAACTAGTGGAAAGAGGAAGCGTACTATAAAGTGGAAAAGCATAAAATAAAACATTAAAAGATAGAAAAGAAATTTTGATATGAATATTTTTATAGAAAAGTGGATATAGAGAGTAGTGTGACTGTAAAATAATAGAGTTTTTTATATTATAGTTAGTTTTTCTTAAATGCACCTACATTGTCTAGTTCAAATATTTGTTAGACACTCCAAATGAAAATATGTATCATATTTTTCACTGTTTAGGTAAAAGCAATCTCGAATTCATATTTTCGGCGGACAGACAACTTTAGAATGCGTCTGTTTCTCCTTCCATATCCAAAAGAGCACCTGTTAGTGCCTAGTGCCATCCTGCGGGCGTTGAGCTAATCACTCATCACTGCAGCCCTAGTGGCAGAGAGTAGGTACTACTAGAAAGTTAAGTGACTACAGAAGAGCTCATTAGAGGTCCTTGAATGTCCTGGTTGGACTGATTTGTATTCTCTTTTCTTCCAGGATCTGCCCCACGGTCTTGGTGCCTCGCATGCATGTTGCTGGTCCTTCTCACGCTGACGGGTGTAGGAGTAGTGCTGCCTCTCACCGCCAGGATGCGTCACGGAGCCCATAACCTGGACCACTTATCAGCAGTGAGAAGGATGCTGCGTGAAGTGCCCCTTATAGATGGGTGAGTAGTGTTTTGAATTTCATAATGGAACTATATCAGTTCTGTAAATTTTAAATAAGGATATTTAACATTAAATATTTTTATTTCATACTATGTGAAATAATGTATAATGTGCCTCATGGCGGTACTTAATGATCTTATAAACACTACGATTAATATCCATATAAGGGGCGTCATTTTCACCAACATATCAACAAACCATACCAAACTTAATTAGTAATATTACACGTAAACAAGGAAAGGAAGGAATATAAAATATGAACAAATCCTTCTTATTCATTTCCAGAAATATATTAAAGAAATAAGATACTCCATTTAAATTATAAACATAAATCATCCCGTTTAACTTCTAAAATATTTTATAAAGCAGTATTTTATAAAGTACTTTTTAAAGTGGTTGGTATGAAAATTACTGATTTCTGAAAACTTTGATCAATTTGGACTGAATTTTTAACACCGATTAGTTCAAAGTAACATTAATCTCAAATATGAGAGGCCCAGATATTTTATAATTTGTACTGTAACGTCTAAAACGTGGTATAAGTTCTGTATCTAATACTCCAAGCTACTTCTCGGGGCGTTGAACCAGGAATGTTGTAACAACTGAAAATGCCTACTTCTACATTTTTACTTCAGATAGAAAGTTAAACATGGTTCAAGAATAGCACTCGCTTGGAATGAAAGGGAAATGCGGAGTGGACCTAAAGTTGTTCGTGGAAAGGGAGAGAAGCGAAAATATTTAGTCTGCACCACACACTATTTATTTTAACAACCCTCGTTTACATATTCAAATACTGGCCCCCGGGGTTACCTCGACCGGGGCGCGTCACCTTCGGTGCTCCAACCCTACATCGTCTGTCCTGATCGGATGCTTGCTAACTACTGGTTATACCCACACAAAACTATCGCGTCTTCCCCATCTGCGCATGCGTAAACAGCAAAGTAGAAGCTTCCCGAACGTAGCGTTTCCTCCAAACATGTTATTAGACATTTTCCAGCCTCACAACAATAACTAAAAACAATACAAGTATTAATAATACAAGTATTAAGAATGTCGCAGTATTGTAATCCAACACTATTAATTAGACTATTTAGGCAGAATTAAGTACAACATAATTAGAAGCTCTGGTACTTTGTGTTAAAACTAGATTAGCTATAAACGTTTAGATAGAGATTATTAACTAATAAAGACTTAAAGGGTTCAATACTAGGAACAACATTTCTTAGGCACCTAAGTTTCTTAGAAGATCATTTTCAAGAAAATGAAATATAAGTCTCATTTAAAATGTGTTCAAAACGTAAAAATTTGTAAAGTTTAAAATTTTAAATGTTTCATAACGTTAAATGTTGTGTAAATTTAAGAGGGAATTAAAAAGCAATAATTGCAAAAATATAACTCTTTAGTTTTTTAGGCAAATTTATAAATTTGAATTTCCTTTTAATTTGATATACATTTTATGCTTATGTTTTAAATATATTTTAAAAATGGTACTTCACCCACAATTTTTTACTATAAATTTTGCACCACTTCACAAAAAAGTAATCATTTCTATAGACTTTGGAGCAGAGAGATAACTTTAGCAGAGAGATAACCTTGGGCCCGTCTTTTACGGGAGGTTTTTCTCTACACATTGGTACTGCTTTTAAATATGGAAGCTTCTGTGCGCTTAAGCAATGTGGTCTGCTTATTTAAAAATATATGTGCGTTTGGGTTTTCCAAATTTGCTTTGAACAACTTTTTATATAAATGATATTTTATAGTATAAATGACTGATCTCAAACTATTGAAGATAGGTAAATCAGAATTTAGGATGATAAAAACAACCTAATGCGTTGTGGATTTACTTTGCTGTTAACATGTTTGGTTATTTTCAAAACAATAATTTCTGATAAACGTTTAATAAAAGGATCGCATAATTGAGAAATGTCCCATCTTCCTTAATAAAAAAGGTTATCGTATAAAACTGGAACAGTGAAATTAAAAGGCGTACATGTACGTTATGAAAAATGTAACACTGACGGGATAGGATTCTTAATTTCCCCTTTAACCCTTCTTGTAAAAAAATAAGAAAGCTTGGAGCACTTTTAACTTCCTAAAGATTAATCATGTATTAAATAACTAACATCATAAATCCAGAACTATACCTGATATCACCAAAAGTTTCTTTATACCCTTTGATCCACCGTCAAAGAACATATGCTGAAAATTTTAAAGAAACGGAATGAAAATTGCATCATGGGGATCATTTTAAAGTCACAAAATTACTAGAGAAAACAGTTTAAAATGTTGCCTCTATTTTTAAGTATCTACACATGTCCATTTAAACGTTGAGTTTGAGTATTTAGATAGCATAAATGCAAAATCGCAGATACATCCTGGTTCTACAGTATTTAAGGACATTCCATGATATTAAAAATAAATATTTCTGAAACGTCAAAAATGTACTATGCCTTAAAGAAGTATATATTCCATATTCCTACTATTTCTGCATAGATGGCTCCCAGAAATGAGTTTATCAACTTCAATATTACATTAATTAAAATTTATTTATTATAAATAATTAAATTCGAAATAATATGAAATAAAATATTATACAAAATTTGTGTAGTAAATTATTGTCGTAGTTTATTCATTTAAAGCTTTCTAGTTATATAGGATACGGAGCTACTTGAAAATATACTATTTTTCTGTATATTCTAACAAAAATATGAACTAGATGAGAAGGTTACATGTTACGAAACTCACAGATACTACATAATACAAAAGTGGGATATTACAGTGATGTGCTACAATATACAGAGAAATACACCAATATTTAGGCTAGAATTACCAGAGGCAAAAAGTGAGAAAAAAGAAAAAGAAAGATTTAAAGAAGGTATAGTTGTGTTCTGGGCTCGTGAGCCCCAGGGGATGAGATGTGGAGAGAGACGAAACTGTAATCTCAGTTATGCACCTACTTTGCAGTGAACAATACGATCTTAGTCAACATTCACCTGCAGCATTGACATAGCCTACTTTGCTCGGTGCGTAGTTCACTAATGTAAGAATCGGATATGGCCTTAGCACGACCACTAGTATAAGATAGGCTACATATTATTTTTCAATACCGTGTCTAACTGTGTGCGACATTTGATTCATTACGTCATCATATCTACATACTTGTGCTTATGTGTGCGCATTCTACCTGGGTTCACGAGCTCGGAACACTACTGTACAAGGCTTGAGAAAAGTCTAATGTGTTACGCTCACATGACTTTCTCTGCTCTTGTATAAACTATTTTTACAAACTCTTATTCTCCATATGCTTCATGTTAATCGAGATATCGGGATGTCAATCTTATTGCTAATTTTCTTGTAGATGCAAGGGGAATTGGCAGGCTTCAAGCTATAGTAAAGTATTTTAAGAGCTGGTTGCTATGTGGAGCATTCCATTCTCTTTGCATTACCAGGACAAAAACAAATGAATAACGAATTTCCATTTGATGAAAAAGTATAAGTATTGGAAAATTTAAGGGAATAACAAACAATATTTGAAAAATGGTTCACTCAACAAAAAAAAACGTATATGACAGAAATTGTGTATTTTAAAGCGATCTACATCTTTTGTGTAGTAACATTTTGTCTATCTCTTATCGTTTACCAGTTATGCAAAAGTCGTTCACAATGAAGAATACTTTTGGGAACATTCTCAGAAATTCGAGATATGCATTTCATTTGTAATGAAAATATATTAAACATATGATATTTTAATCAAAATCGTTAGAGCCATTTTTGAAAAAATTTAAATTTTCGAAAAATGTTCCATTTAAAGGGTAATCTGTGGTGGGGCGATATTCTTACAAACCTTCGTGTCACATTTCTGGAAGATACTGAACCTAAACACCAAGTTTTGGGTTTATGCGACTTTTCGTTTCTGAGTTATGCTGTTCACAGACACACACACACATAGTCATGTTTCCAAAAATGCTTTTTTTTGGATTCAGGGGGTCTCAAAACATATATTTCCGGTGAAATCTCGGTATCGAATTTTTGGGTGGAATACAATACTTCCCCTACTTACTATACGTAGTAAAGAAAGTAAAAAGGACACAAGTGCTATGCATTTTAATTTTTATTTGGCCCATATTCTGGCTTCATGTTATACATAAAAGTTTACTGAACGAAAGTAATATATTTACACTCAGGCTAAGGATCTGGGACAACTAAAGAGTGAAGTGTACTGTGTATCGAGTAGGGTGGAGTGAGGTAGTTCATTGGGTTTTTGTTTAGCTGTGTGTTCTCTTACAATCCACTTCTGTTTCTCATGTCCTACTTTATTTTCCACCATTACTAGACAATATCATTTACAGCAGCAAATTAGGCAGCGCAATGGCGTGTTTGTTTACATCAATACTGTGTTTAAAGCATACTATAGAAGGTCACACCTGCATTGGTTGCTAACTCTTTGGCTACCATCTTCAAGAGGGTAACACCGTGGTCAGACAGCTTAACAATGACAGTCGTTGATCGAAACGTCGGATGTAAATAGTTTTACCCTTTTACCACGGCCCTCCAGCGCGGAAGATTTTAATATTTTATCGATCAGCTCCGGTCGTGAAAGCCTTCGCACTTATTGAGATTTTGATTTTCATGATAATTCGTAAATTAATATATTCACCAACCACAGGAGTTTCGCTGATATCAGTCCATTGTCGCAATTATTGGAAAAATCTTCGTTATGACGTAAAAAGTAGAAAAAGTTCTCTCCACGTTTCAGCAGCTCAGAGAAACAGTAATTAGATTTGCTTAAAGTGAAGTATTTTGTCGACTTTTGTCAAAAACTCACAATTATAAAACAATAGCAGCGTTTGGTAACTTCAGTCTTAAGGCCTTTACATTTGCTAAAATATGTAAAAGCTGTTTTTATTTATGTAGTAAAATTGAGATAATAACAATAACAACTCACTGTATTTACGGGCTGTCATCAAGAACAGAGTATAAGAGACAAATTATTCATAAATTCTCCACATCAAAAACGCTAATAGCATGAAACCTACTATAAAGGTAACAATGTATTATCGACAGTTAAATTTGTTTTCATTTAATATAATAGCCTAAAAGAGAACTAAAAGTGCAAAAGGACTAATAAACCTGATAATAGAAATTTATATGTTCTAAACTATTAATGGCAATGGAATATAAACCGTAAAAGTGCTAAAAATGATTATTATACAGATGGTTTCGAAGAAGGGAGAAACATACAGTTAGAATAGGATTCTTTTATTAAAGGATTTTATGAATTTAGTGTTTGTTATTAATTTAAGGATGTTAACTACTTCAATCCAAGCTTTTTCCAGGAGTTAAAAAAGATTTAACACGTGCAGTGTCCCGAGCTCCGATCATCAGGCGATTACCTAGATGTTACCGAGATCATAATATTTTGCCTTAAAATATGGGATTGTGGGTGTATAGATAACCATTTATCTTTGTCGACTTCCTCTGATTACCCTTTAAGCTTTTTAAACCTAAGGGTAAGGTCGATGATATATCCTATTTCGTGGTCTATGGAATTACCTAATTTAATTCGTCGTGAGCCAGTGGACCTTGAGGCAGTATTTTTAACACTTAAATAATTTCAGTCTAATTATACAATAAGTAAATTCAATAACAGCCCGCCTTGAAGCAATATGTGTATGTAATAGTTTGTAAAATGTATGTAACAGTCATTGCATATGCTTATATTATTGTATCCATGAGTAATAATGTTATATGAATATATTGCGTAATTTAATAATGTAGGAGCTGTGAGAATAATAGGTTAAAAGTTGCTAGCAATGAGTTAACAATGAGGTAACCTTGAGGCAATAATGAATTTGAAAGTTTAAAAATACTACTTGTGATTCTTGGAAGCAATAATGTAATTTTAGTTACAGTTTATAAAAATAGCTAATCAACAACCAGAAAAAGCTTTAGTTAAATGAAGGTATTCTATTGGATTAGTAATAAGCAATCAGAGACTTGATTTACAGAAATTTACAAGTTTAGGTTGTTGAAATCAGTTCAGTTGCATGCAAACAGTGTTCCTAACCGGACGCGAGAGATTTAATACGTATTCGTGTGAGACGAAAAATAGTTTACGTGTTAAAAAGCGCAAGTAATTCATAAAGAATCTCACAGCTATGTATATCAGTGAAGTGCTATTTAAATCGTATCAAGGATTAATAAAGGGAGTGAAGTAAAATTATAATCTGTGTAAGCCTACATTCTTCAGTCGCACCACTACCCTGCCAAGACATCCTTGTCTCTAACAATAATACTGACGCAGTCGAGGCAAACATAAATATATAATATTTAAAGAAACAGTTAAATTACAAAGTTAATGTTTTTTTAAACTTAGGGCAAAGGCCACCTGAAAGTACATTTGGGGCGAAGGCTACCCGAAACTGTTTACTATACGTGCGCTTGCAACTACTTCAAGTTCGGCTCCCCAACAGTTGAAATATACTACAACTCCCTCAATACGGCCTACTTCAAATTGACGCCCAAAGCGTGTTGCAAACAATTTACAACAATATAACATCTTAAAAATCGGCTCCCAAAACGGGGGGCAAATAACAATAACGTAAAGATAATATCTTCTTCGAATTCTTCGAAAATTTTATGGTTGTAGTAGACTTTATCTAATGTATTTTTGCAGAACTTTTTCAAAGTTAAAAATAGAAAAGAAATCTGACTACTTCCATTTAAACATCTCATAATTAATTAATTTAATCTACCTATAATGTACATATTTCATGGTAAGTCTATATCATTTATTCTACCCAGGTATAATAATGAAAGAATCTCCATAATAATGCCTAAATATTTAAGTTAACAACTATAATGGTCATCAGCCATTATAACTGTAATTATTTTGTACCATAATTTTACATCTGGAATATAATTAAAATCTTATCATCCTAAAATTCTAGCAGCATGCAGGATATGTTGGCAATCATTTTCTTGTGTGGTATAGGACTTATATGCATGAAATATATAAACTACATAGACATTGATACTATTAAAATCTTTAAAATATGATCTATAGTTAGGCTGGCCTATCATGTATTACATTGACTTTAAGCTTACACAGTTCGGTATTTACAATGTACATTCTGCCTTAGATATTATTATGGTCGTTTTAATTTGATTTGCAGTATGCAGTGATCATTTTCTCTAAATGTATAGGTGTACGTTTATGACGTTTATCGGTTAATACAACTTTGTATCCTGAGAAGGATCTTTCTACGTTTACAGATATTATTGAGAAAATTTGAAAGAGCTTACTAACTCTGAGGAAATTTCTTCGGGAAGCACTGCATTTTCACCTTGATATAGATATATCTGCAGAATAAAAAGCTTTGATGTCTGAATTTATCTCGAAAACACCACACAATTTATGCCGTCTTCCTACATATTTTAAAGTGTCAATCTCAAGTTTACTCTGTACCTCATTAAGAAGTGATATGGGGATCTCTATAGTAAGAATTTTATTATTTTGTCATTAATGTGTTTAAACATTGATTTTAAAATGTAAAAATACAAGTATTATATGAAACAGCATGTATATACGATAAAATGTACAGTAACATCGGAAATATGCAATTATATGCACTAAAACATTCACATAGAAACACAGAAGAACATGAAACGTATTGCAACATTTAATTGCATACTACGTTTAAAAACAAACTAAATATGCATTTGCATACAAATCCTATAACTATTATTACCAATTTTATGTATATTTCTAAAATACGCAATTGAAGAAGAGATTGTTCTCTTTGTAAAACACCTACTTATGCGTGATCGTTATGTTTTCAGGCACAACGATCTAGCTTGGAACATCCGTAACTTTGTGCACAACCAATTGCAGAGGTTCAATTTTTCGGAGGACCTGCGCACCGTAGCCCCATGGTCTACCAGCTCCTGGTCACAGACTGATCTGCCGCGCATTCACCAGGGCATGCTGGGAGCTCAGGTTTGTATTTGGTGTCTTTATGTTATAATCTGTCGGCATGATATTAGATATGGGAAAAAAAAGTTCAACCTTTTAGTTACATTTGGGAACATTTCAGTTCAAAAAATCTGATGTGTTACACTTACATGACTTTCTCTACTCTTGTACAAACTATTTTTACAAACGCTTATTCTCCATATGCTTCATGTTAATCTTATTGCTAATTTTTTGTAGGTGCAAAGGCAATGTGGTAGCCGTTAAGCGACAGTCAAATATTTTAAGAGCTGGTTGCTATGTGGCGCATTCCATCTCTTTGCATGTCCAGTACAAAAAAAAAAAATGAATACACATTTCCCATTTGAGAAAAACCATAAGTATTGGAAAATTTAAGGGTATAACAAGCAATATCTTGAAAATCGTTCACTTAACAACAACAAAATGTATATGACATAAATTGTGCACTTTAACGTGATCTACATTTTGTGTGTAGTAAAATTTTGTCTATCTCTCATGGTTTACCAGTTATGCAAAAGTCGTTCACAATGAAGAATACTTTTGGAGACATTCCCAGAAAATTGGAGATATACATTTCATTTGTCATGAAAATATCTTAAACATATGATATTTTAATCAAAATCGTTAGAGCCATTTTTGAGAAAATTAAAATTTTCGAAAAATGTTCCACGTAAAGGGTAATCTGGCGGGGGGGATTTTCTTGAAAACCTTCGTGTCACATGTCTGGAAGATACTGAACCTAATTACCAAGTTTGGTGTTTATCCGACTGTTCCTTTCTGAGTTATGCTGTTCACAGACACACACACACACACACATACACACACATACATACACACGGATGTTTCCGGAAATGCTTTTTTTTTTTGGATTCAGGGGGTCTCAAACACATATTTCCGTTGAAATCTCGGTATCGAATTTTTGGTTGGAATGCAATACTTTCCCTACTTACTATACGTAGTAGAGAAAGTAAAAATACTAGGTTAAAACTAGGAGTTATTTTCAACTACTTAAAAATAAAGATATCCACGAATATCTCTATGCACACATAACCTCAACAGCAATATATACTATTAGTCGGCTGCTACTTGACTGACTCGGGTTCCTTCGCATCAAGTCGAGATTCTTCGTTCAGTAACGAATATTGCCCAGCGGCAAGACTAAGCTGCATTCCTTCTCTCTCACTCCTCCATGCTATATTCAGCTATTTCGCGCAAATATTCGTAAGTACTGATAACAATACACTTTCCGCGTTACACCTAATTATTATTATTATTATTATTATTATTATTATTATTATTTTCTCTACTAAGTATAGTAAGTGGGGAAGTATTGTACTCCATGCAAAGATTTGATGTCGAGATTTCGCTGGAAATATACGTTTTGAGGGCTCCTGAATAAAAAAAAAAAGCATTTTAAGATAAAAAGATCTGTGTGTGTGTGTGTGTTTGTGTCTGCGAGCGCTACCAAAAAACTAAAAGTCGAGTAAGTACCACACTTAGTATAAAAGTTCAGTATCTTCCAAGGGTGAGACGAAGGTTTTCTAGAAAATCCCCCACACCAATATTTTTTTTATTAATCTTTGATAAAACATATATATATATATATATATATATATATATATACGCCTTACAAGGAACATTTTTCGAAAATTTTTATTCTTCAAGAAATGGCTATAGCGATTTTTATTAAAATACATTATATTAAACATATTTAAATGACAAATAAAATGGAAAGGTAGAATCAGATGACTGAAAAATGCAATGCCAACCTGTCCAACACACGGCTTGTGTGAAGGAACAATTAATTCTGACAAGTATATCTTGAATTTTCTTTGAAGTCCTCTTCATTCGGAACGAACTCTGTACAATCGTGTATAACTGGTAAACGCTAAGCGATAGACGAAAACGTAGCCCACAAAAAAGTACATCTTTTAAAAGAAACAATTTATTTCAAATGAGTTTTTTCTGGAATTTCTGAGATATCCGTTATTAATGTCCCAGATTGTTAATTTCTTGGTCCTCCTTTACAGTCCTTTCAACATTCAGTTGTTTCTCGCGATTGCATGGAAACAGTATGGAATTTTAAGGCCAGCATATAGCTTCCAGTTCTTAAAATTCTGACTATCGCTGTTCCCTTTGTGTCTATAACGAAATTTGCAATGTAGCTATTTCTGCAAAAGTTTATTTGGATTAAAACATAGTAGATGTAAAAATAAGCTTTATTAAGAATAGTTTGTATTCTTTTGTTAGTTATATGGCATGAACAGAGTATGGAATTTTAAAATCAGTATGTAGCGACTAACTTTTTAATTATTTAAGTTTCGCTTAAGCCCTCTGTATCCCACTTGTACGTCCAACGTAACATGTATAACGGTATTAATGTTATATTATTTAACATTATTGTAGCCCCACGTTGTGGTAGCCAATTTGTAACGATATTACTTATAATGTTATTACTTGTGATGTTTACTTCATGTGAAGCCATCTTGTGACGTCATTCTTTGTTAGGTTCGTAGCTCCATCTGGTGTTAGCAATTTGCGGCAGTATTAGTTTTGTTTGAAAGAATTTTAAGTTTTGTTTACTGTCCTCCGGCTAGCTATTATTTCTCAGTCGAACAAGTCTCTTGATCAGAGTGTGTAAACGGAAAGGAATCTTTTATCCAAATATAACACTGATGAAGAAATTTGTTTTACACATTTATTGTCGAACACGTTAACTATAACATTTATACATTGATCTTTACACTCGCCAAACTGAAACTGTTATAATAACTTCTTACTGATCACTCTTAATTTACGTACTTCAACTTTTTGTATAATTAACCTTACAACACTTTAGATTATTCATAATTCTGCTGCGCGTAAATTGTGAATTGATACCCGACGTTTGCCGTACAAATACTTTCGACGAACTGACTGACTGAAGACGACGTGTAGTGTACACAGATTTTTGATGAACTGGACGACTGAAGGCGACGTGTAATGTATTGAGATTTTCGATGAATTGACCGCGATCTACCTCTGACTTGGCTTTTTATACACCCACTCCCCAATATGCCTAAAGATTATAACTGAGTTACTATTGGATAATAAAACGCGCCAACATTAGCGTCTATTTTAATATCCAATGAAAATTATGAATACATATGCTCTAGGGAAATATTCCAGAAGGTTCTCAACGGAAAAACGCGCCAACATTACGTAACTTCCTCGTTTCCAATAATGATAAACAGCTCACCCCCCCCCCTCGCTGCATTATTGCGCGCTATTATTGACAGTTTCAGTAAGGTCGTATAAACTTACTTATCAACAATAATTACAGTCAAGAAACATCTCAAATCAATGTCACATAAAAATGCATATTCATATTACAATCATTATTTACATTTAAGTAATTTGTGATACAAATTACTGCATCATATGCCCCAATAGAAACATAATTATAAATATTTACAACTTGTTTGGAAATTTTATAATTGGGTTTTTAGTCTCCTAAATATTGGAACACACGCTATCACTTTCACTTAACACTTCACACGCATTTAACACACGACATATGTTTTTTTTTTTTTTTATCTCGCCACTACTTACTGGCTCTTGTTTAATGTGTTTAGACTTTAGTCTGACATTACAATTTTTTTTATATATAGCAAATACTGTACCCTGAATTATTTAATTACTGTTACAAAAAATGGTTTGCTTTCTTATATTAATAACAAAAATTTATCAATTCAAGAATTTTTTTTTAATTATTAAACATATTTACCAAACATATTCACCTTCTACACAAATATATTGATATCTCTTAAATCTGGACAATGTTTCACCTTTTCTGTTTGCTACATAAGTATTTGTTTTGTTTTTTTGTTTTTTTTTAATTATTTTTACCCGTTTTTGTTATTTTGTACTTTATTTTAACAATACTCTTGGAATTGTATTTACGTACTTTTACTTTAATATCATATTAAGTTTCAATCTTTACATTCTTAATTTTCAAATACTGTTATAGTTACAAAAATTTTTTTTTATATATAATTTATTTCTCTTTTCAAATGACGTACATATTTATTTAACCCTCTTACGTTCCAATACATTTCTCTGCAAGTCATCTTTACCTATCCAGCATTTACTTTACATATCATTGCTATTTACCCTCCTGGATCAAATTGTCTGTGGCTAAACATTACTCGTAGCCGTATCCTAACCTTCAAAAATTTGTTCATGAATAACCTCTTGTATTCATTTGAAATTTCATCACATGATAACATTTGAAAGCAATCTAAAGTTTCCTGAACAATACGTCTTTTAACAACTTTCATTTTCAATTCATCTGCTATCTTTTTAACTTGAGAATACTCTGACAAATCTGTACTAAACTGTACTGGACTGGAGTTTTCATTTTGAACATCTTGGTACAATTTATTTCTTTGCATTACTGTCTCCTTCTGTATTTCTGATATCTCCCCTCTGAAATTAACTTGCGCCTGATTCACATCTACATTCATAACCTCTTTTATCTCTTTTAGCTCACTTGAAATGTTACTCATTCTACTACCTGACTGTACATTCTATGTCAACATGTTCACTTTTAGTATTAACCTCACTTTCTTTGTTACCTATTTCCCTGCTCATTTCTAGCATTTTCTTTGAAACTTCTCCTATCTCACTTGCTATTATTTCCTTTTCATCACTCATTTTTGGCATACTACTATCTAGCTTCGTAACTTTCTTTTCAATTTCTTCCCTGCTTTTATCTACTTTTTGCTCTAATATCTCATTTTTCCTACCAATATCTTCCCTGTTTTGTTCAAAGATCCTACGAATATGTTCCCTTAATTCCCTATGATTCTGATCTATTTTCTCACCAATATTTCTCAGCATTTCCATAATTTCCTTCATCATACCAGCATCAATAGTAATATTTCCTGCGATTCTATTCTTACTTTCTGCACTAACATTTCCTCCCTCAAATACTACCTTGTTTGAGCTATTATCTGTAACCTGTATTGAATTACAGCTAACTGTTACACTATCCCCTTCCAACATTGTTTCTTCAATATTATTAGTAGCCATTGTTTTTGTTTTCTAAAAAAAATTACGATACTCTGACCTTTGTGATGCTGTCTGTTGCTGTTACTTTGATGTCCAGCTTCCTGCCCCTCTCTCCTAGATTTGTATGTCGTTTCTGCGTTGTGTTGTGATGAGTCTACGTCGTTTTGTTGTCCTGTAGTTTGAATTTCCCTGTTGCCTTGTAATCTCGGAATTACGATGTCCAATCATCCGCGTAGTCTTTTGTTGTTTCTGGAATCTGCGTCTTGTAGTTCAGTTCACTTCTCCATTCGCCCCTTCCTGGTCATCTCACTTCTTCCTGGTTAATTCTGCCCCTTCCTGGTTATTCTGCTCCACGTTCTGGGCGCCAATTTGTAGTAACATTAAATGTTATTTATTTAACATTTATTGTAGCCCCACGTTGTGGTAGCCAATTTGTAACGGTTTTACTTGTAAATGTTATTACTTGTGATGTTTGTGTATGTTTGTTTACTTCATGTGAAGCCATCTTGTGACGTCATTCTTTGTTAGGTTCGTAGCTCCATCTGGTGTTAGCAATTTGCGGCAGTATTAGCTTTTGTTTGATTTCATTTCAAATGTCCTCCGGCTAGCTATTATCCTGTTGGCTTGAGCACGTATCTCTATACAGGTTGTGGAAACGGAAAGGAATCTTTTATCCAAATATAACACTGATGAAGAAATTTGTTTTACACATTTATTGTCGAACACGTTAACTATAACATTTATACATTGATCTTTACACTCGCCAAACTGAAACTGTTATAATAACTTCTTACTGATCACTCTTAATTTACGTACTTCAACTTTTTGTATAATTAACCTTACAACACTTTAGATTATTCATAATTCTGCTGCGCGTAAATTGTGAATTGATACCCGACGTTTGCCGTACAAATACTTTCGACGAACTGACTGACTGAAGACGACGTGTAGTGTACACAGATTTTTGATGAACTGGACGACTGAAGGCGACGTGTAATGTATTGAGATTTTCGATAAACTGACCGCGATCTACCTCTGACTTGGCTTTTTATACACCCACTCCCCAATATGCCTAAAGATTATAACTGAGTTACTATTGGCTAATAAAACGCGCCAACATTAGCGTCTATTTTATTATCCAATGAAAATTATGAATACATATGCTCTAGGGAAATATTCCAGAAGGTTCTCAACGGAAAAACGCGCCAACATTACGTAACTTCCTCGTTTCCAATAATGATAAACAGCTCACCCCCCCCCTCGCTGCATTATTGCGCGCTATTATTGACAGTTTCAGTAAGGTCGTATAAACTTACTTATCAACAATAATTACAGTCAAGAAACATCTCAAATCAATGTCACATAAAAATGCATATTCATATTACAATCATTATTTACATTTAAGTAATTTGTGATACAAATTACTGCATCACATGTAACCAAAGCATTTCTGCAAAGCTTTATATTCATTTCCATGAAGCATGAGTTTCTGTATTCACTCTTCTACGAACTGTACATACAGGAGTCTATCTAGCCCAACAGTCTATCTGCTCGTTGTTAATGGACATAAATCAGCATTACAGCTTACATATTCGCTGTATGTATAAGAATCATACAATAGGCTAAAGCGAAATATTTGTTGCATGTCCACGATAAATAAAATATATCAATGTAAAATCAAACCCAATAACAAAAGGTATTTCGGAAATTTTTAACGCCACAAGACGTTTTATTTCACATTAAATTATATGTCTTAACGAGATCTAAATTTTTCTGTAGTACGATTTTGTATTTTACAGTTTACCAGACATAAAACCCTATCAGAATTAAGGGGATTTCGCAGAAAATACATGACATCCAGTGTATTCGTCATATTAATAATTTAATCAAAATTGGTAGAGCAGTTTTTGAGAAAATCAAATATATCGAAACATTTTCCAGATAAAGGGCAGATTGGTTTTCTGTAAAATCTTTGTGTGGCATCCTTAGAAGGACGGTAAACTTAATTGCCAAGCTTGTGGTTAACCGACACTTCGTTTTTGAATTAGGATCACAGAAACATACAGGCACGCGGACTATTCCCTAAATCCTTTTATTATATTTGTGCAGGGAGTCTCGAAACGTGTATTACCAATGAAATCTCGGTATCGAATTTTTTGATTCGTAATATTTCCTTAGCTTACTATATATAATCAGTAGAGAAAGCAACAAGATTTTTAAAAGAACTTTGCAGAAGAGTGGATATAGAAATTCATGTGAATGTAAGACATTAGTGGCATATTTGGACTCTAGTATAAGGAGACTGGTGTTTGCGAAAGAGTAGATACAGACAGTGATGTGAATGTAAGACATTAGTGGTACGTTTGGACTCTTGTATAAGGAGACTGGTGTTTGTGAAAGAGTAGATACACACAGTGATGTGAATGTAAGACATTAGTGACAGGTTTTGACTTTGGTAAAAGGAGCCTGGTGTTTGTGAAGAGTGGATACAGACAGTAATGTGAATGTAAGACATTAGTGGTACGTTTGGACTCTTGTATAAGGAGACTGGTGTTTGTGAAAGAGTAGATACACACAGTGATGTGAATGTAAAACATTAGTGACAGGTTTTGACTTTGGTAAAAGGAGGCTGGTGTTTGTGAAGAGTGGATACAGACAGTAATGTGAATGTAAGACATTAGTGGTACGTTTGGACTCTTGTATAAGGAGACTGGTGTTTGTGAAAGAGTAGATACACACAGTGATGTGAATGTAAAACATTAGTGACAGGTTTTGACTTTGGTAAAAGGAGCCTGGTGTTTGTGAAGAGTGGATACAGACAGTAATGTGAATATGAGACACTATTGGCATGTTTGGACTCTAGTATAAGGAGCTTGGTGTTT
Organism: Deroplatys truncata; assembly: GCA_030765065.1. Lineage (NCBI taxonomy): Eukaryota > Metazoa > Arthropoda > Insecta > Mantodea > Mantidae > Deroplatys > Deroplatys truncata. The sequence goes on from CM060980.1 coordinate 168,196,208, forward strand.
GTGAAGAGTGGATACAGATAGTAATGTAAATGTAAGACATTAGTGACACGTTTGCACACCAGTATAAGGAGCCTGGTTTTTGAGAAGAGTGGATATAGACAGAGAGTGAATGTAAGGCATTAGTGGGACGTTTACATTCCAATATAAGAAGAGTGGTGTTTGGAGAAGGGTAGGTATATAAAGTGAGTGAATGTAAGACATTAGTGGGATGTTTACATTCCAGTATAAGAAGTGTGGTGTTTGGAAAAGTGTAGGTATATAAAGTGATGTGGATGTAAGACATTAATGACAAGTTTTCACTCTAGTATAACGAGAGTGGTGTTGTCAAAGAGTAGGTATACAAAGTAATGTAAATTTAAGACATTAGTGACACCTTTGGACTCTAGTGTAAGAATACTGGTGTTTGTGAAAGAGTAGGTATACAAAGTAATGTGAATGTGAGACATTAGTGACAAGCTTGGACTCTAGTGTAAGGAAACTGGTGTTTGTGAAAGAGTAGGTATACAAAGTAATGTGAATGTGAGACATTAGTGACAAGCTTGGACTCTAGTGTAAGGAAAGTGGTGTTTGTGAAAGAGTAGGTATACAAAGTAATGTGAATGTAAGACATTAGTGACAAGCTTGGACTCTAGTGTAAGAATAGTGGTGTTTGTGAAAGAGTAGGTATGCAAAGTAATGTGAATGTGAGACATTAGTGACAAGCTTGGACTCTAGTGTAAGGAAAGTGGTGTTTGTGAAAGAGTAGGTATACAAAGTAATGTGAAACTGAGACACTAGTGACACCTTTCGACGCTAGTGTAAGGAGAGTGTTGTTTGTGAAAGAGTAGGTATACAAAGTAATGTGAAACTGAGACATTAGTGACACCTTTCGACGCTAGTGTAAGGAGAGTGGTGTTTTTGAAAGAGTAGGCGTACAAAGTAATATGAAAGTGCGAAATTAGTGACTACCTTGGACTCTAGTGTAAGGGGGTGGTGTTTGTGAAAGAGTAGGTATACAAAGTAATGAGAAAGTGAGACTTTAGTGATAAGCTTGGACTCTAGTGTAAGGAGAGTTGTGTTTGTGAAAGAGTATGTACACAAAGTAATGTAAATGCAAGACATTATTGACACGTTTGGGACTCTAGTGTAAGGCGCCAGGTGTATGTGAAGGTTTGGATATAGACAGTGTTGTGAACGTAAGATATTAGTTGCACATTTATGCTCCAGTGTAATGTGGTTAGTGTTTGTGAAAGATTAGGTATACAAAGGCCGCGAATGTAGGACATTAATTACACAATTGGACTCTTAATGTAAGGACTGCATATAGACAGTTATGTGAATGTAAGATATTAGTTGCACATTTAGACTCCAGTATAAGGAGAGTGGTGTTTTTGAAATATTATATATATATATATATATATATATATATATAAAGGATGTGAATGCAAGACATTATTGACATTTGATCTAGAATGAGGGGACTGGTGTTTGTGAAAGGGTGAGTGTAGACATTGATGTGAATGTGATACATTAGTAACACATTTGGACCATAGTATAAGAGGACTGGTGTTTATGAAAGAGTGGGTGTAGACAGTGATGTGAATATAACGTATTAGTAGCACATTTGGACCTTATAATAAGGAGACTGATGTTTGTGAAAGGGTGGATATAGAGATATACACAGTGAGCTGAACATTAGTAACATATTTGTAGTCTAGTATAAGAAGACTGCTCTCTGTGAAAGAGTGGTTACGGATAGTGATCCGAATGTAAGATATTAGATACATGTTTTGGCTCTAAAATAAGGAGACTGGTGTTTGTGAAAGATTGGATATAATCAGAGATATGAAGATGGGAGAGATGCACGCTCCCGAAACGTCGATGTACCAACTTAACCTCACCTGGCTTGAAGCCCGAGAACGTCTAGAATATGTTCGTCGCCAGGAAATATTCAGCTCTTATTTAAGAGATATGAATATAGGACATTCGTAACACATTTTTACCTTAGTATAAAGACTCTGGTGTTTGTGAAAAGTGGAATTGGACAGTGATTTGAATGTAAGGCATTAGTGACATTTCTTGTTTCTAGTATAAGGAGAGTGGTGTTGTGATGAAGTAGGTATATAAATGATGTGAATATAAGGCATTAGTGACATTTTTGGGCTCCAGTATAAGGAGACTGGTATTGTAAAATAGTTGATACAGTCAGTAATCTGAATATAAGACGTTATTGCCATGTCTGGGCTCTAGAATAAATGGACTGGTGTTTGTGAAAGAGTGGATATAAACAGTGATGTGAATGTATGACATTAGTGACACACCTGGATTCTAGTATAAGGGGACTGGTTTTTGTGAAAGAGTGAATATAACTAGTGATGTGAACTTAAGACATTAATGACATGCTTGGACTCTAGTATGAGGAAACTGTTGTTTGTGAAATAGTTGATATAAATAGTGATGTGAATTTAAGTCATTAGTGACACGTTTGCATTGTAGTATTAGGAGACTGGTGGTTGTGAAAGAGTGGATATAAACAATGATGTGAATGTAAGACATTAATTACATGTTTGGGCTCTGTTGTAAGAATACTGGTGGTTGTGAGAGAGTGGGTATACAAGGTGTAACAAAAGTATACGCCACAAATTTCAGGACATATTCCTCACACGTAGACGAAGAAATTATGTTATATAAGAAAATTGGTCTGGAAACGCTTTGTTACCATGTTACAACTTCTTTTCTCCTACTTACTAACCATGGGAACACACAAGAATAGAACGTGCCAGCATACCACATGCAACTCCTTCTCATAGGAGATGTTCAATATGCCCTCCGTCAGCGTTGATATATGCATCAACCCGCCGTCGTAGTGAATCACGGATGCGCTTATGTATCCCTGGAGTATTGGGTATGGTTTAGCAGCCTTCCATAATACGGTCATGGAGACTGAACATTTGTTACTTGGGTTCGATACTCAAGAGCTTTCAAATGCACCCACAAATGAAAGTCCAGTGGGTTTAGTTCCGGGGAGTGTGAATGCCAGGCAATTGGTACACTTTGAAAGGGGATATATTATACACATATAGGAATTGTACATTTGAAGGGGGAACCATACGTATAAAAAGTGTACAGTAATAATATAATTCACTAACATGTTAAAATATTCAACATCTAATATTTCTGCAGTGCTGATTGTAAGAAACGGGCGAGCTAGCAAAATTCCAGGAAAAGCATAATCCTAAGTAGGGCGTACCTTTCACCAAGCCAACAGGCAGGGAACCGTTAACGGTACGGAGAAGTAGAAAGAAACAGATAGAGAAAAAAAGAAACGTATATATGGAACTCGCTTCACAATGCTCCAAGGTGGCGCTTAAGCGCACGAATCTGAAGCAACACATTCTCGTACATGTTAAGGTAACGCTGTCTGAGGACCAATGAGAAACGTCGTTACATTTTTAAACGCAGAGGTGAGCGTCACTAGGCTCACCTATATAAGGGCAGACAAGGCCTAAGAGCCGTCTCTCCCTCTCTCTCTCTCTCTCTCTATCACTGATCTTCAAGAATTCACGTCGACACGAGGTGCTACAGATGCATGTGTGTGTGTAAAGGGTTGGGAATGCATGTGCAGAGAGCTAACCTCCTGGCTTATTTAAAGTGGTGGGATTATAATAATGGGAAAAGCTAGCCGCCAATAATTATTTCAATTGTGAATAAACTTTATTGATTAAGGGAAACTTGCAGTGTATTTTTTTTAACTTGCCTCACCCACTATAACATAAGAATTAAATATAGTTAGCAAAAGATAGGAACGGAATAAGCAACAACCGACGAGCATCAATAGCCGAGGAAGAACACTGCCGAAGACCACAACAACCCAAGGATCCACGATTTCGCGCTACAAATAGCGCACAGCACCGTTGCCCGCTATAACTTCCAGCTATCCATATGTCGAAGCTGTTATTTAGAACCCGACGGACATTAAAACTAAAATTAGAGGTGCTCCATCAGCATGACGTACGTGTTTTGTCGCACAGCTGAAGGCACATCTGCTAACAGATCAGGTAGAACATTTTCTACGAAATTAGGGTAACTTTGTCCGTTGAGCCTGTGTGGAAGAACGTGAGGCCCTACCAAACAGTGACCAATAATGCCGCCCAAACATTTACAGAAAATTATTCAACTTGCCTCAAGAGTTGCGTAAGGAATGACTTCAGCCTATACATGCCGATTGTGATAAATCACAATCTGATCTTGTTGAAACGCCGCCTCATCTGTGAACAGCACCGTTGCACTAAAATTATGATTGACACTTTGTTGTATAAATAATTTCCAAAAGCGTACCCGTGCAGGAAAATCAGCTGCTGATAGTGCCTGCACACGCTGTAAATAGTATGAATACAGCCGGACCTCGTGTAATACTCGCCAGCAGTCATACGATCAACTTCATTGTTGCAGCTACTTATCTTGTACTGACACTAGGATCGTTGTCAACTGCCTCAAGAAATGCCGCCTCCCGTTGCGGGTCCTCGTCCTTCTAGGCCTCTCCCGGTGGCAAAGCATCAGTATGAAAGCCCCATGTTCCTTAGGACGACGATCAATGGCTTCAAACGTTACCCTGTCGGGGACCTTCGGCCTGGGAATCTCTCCGGTACAAATGTTGAGCACAAGCGCCATTGCCGTCTGCTAATCCATACATGAAATTGGTATCTGCCATCTCTGCATTTGTATACGCTGCCATTGCACGACCCAAGTCCGTGATCAACTCTACTAGTACGTAACAACCCGTGTGCTTGGCAAGGTCGTGCTGCTCAATGGAACAGTTGATGTAAGCTGTAAACAAGCAATGACATAAGTAGCATTGCAACAGGGACATGTACAACAAAACACGATGACAAGTAACCAACCGTAACCAAGAGTGCATGTTCCCCAGGATTTCAACGTTCTATTCGTGTGTGTTTTCCATCATTAATGAGTTCAAAAATGATTTGTAACATGGAAACAAAGCATTTCCAGACCCATGTTCATATAACATAATTTCGTTGTCTACGTGTGAGGAATGTACCCTGCAACTTGTGCCATACATATTTGTTTCATTCTGTATAAAGTAATGTGAAGGTAAGACATTAGTGGCACGTTTGGACTCCAGTATAATGAGTCTGATGTTTGCGAAACTGTGGTTTTATAAATTAATGTGAATGTAAGGCATTAGGCTCTAGTATAAGGAGAGTGGTGTTTGTGAAGAAGTAGGTATATAAGGTAGTGTGAATGTTAGGCACTAGTGACACGGATAGTCTGGCATAAGGAGAGTGGTGTTTCGAAAGAGTAGTTATATAAATTAGTGTAAATGTAAGACATTTCTGGAATCCAGTATAAGGAGCTGGTGTTTGTGTAGGAGTAGGTATATAAATTAATGTGAATGTAAGATATTACTGACACGTTTGGACTCGAGTATAAGGAGACTGGTGTTTGTGAAAGAGTGTATATAGACAATGATATGAATGTAAGTCATTGCTGACACATTGAGACTCTAGTAGAAGACGACTAATCTTTGTGAAGGAGCGGATATAGACAGTGATGGAATGTAAGACGTTAGTGACACGTTTGGACTCTAGTTCAAGGAGATTAGTGTTTGTGTGAAGTAGGCATATAAAATTGAACGTAAGACATTAATTACAGGTTTGGACTCTATTATAAGGGGACTGATTCTTGTGAAAGAGTGAGCATATAAAGCAGTGTGAATGTAAGGCAATAGTGACTGTCTGGATTGCAGTATAAGGATGCTGGTCTTTGTTATAGTTCTGGTCCGCATATGTGCCCTGTGAAGCTCAGTACAAGGATGCCGTCCAGCTCACCCTGGAGCAGATCAACGTGATACGTCGGCTGGTGGACAGCTATAGTAACGACCTACAGTTTGTCACAACGGCCCACGGTAAGTCCTCACATCTGGATACATACCCTCCTCTGCTCTCTGGAGCAAAACACTCCCCTGAGATTACAGGATTAAGGTGAACATCAGTAGATGCTGATGATAGAATGTATAAGGGTCAAAGGAGTATCCCTTCTCTTGAATAGAATTTACGACACAGTCCATTGCTATAGAATAGAAACGCTGTTGGTATCTACAGAACTCTACAGCTGCATAAAACCCCATGCAAAAGAAATACGAAGTCGCTAACTGTTTGAAATAGTATGTTGTTACAAGGATTTCACTCAGAAAACAAATGGCATTTTATACACTTGTTAGCAGTGGCGGCCGCTGAGAGATTCTATTGGCCGTGCCAAGAAATAAAAAAAGGTGTGTAAACAGAATGTTCAAATATATGTTTCCAATTTCGTGCAGTAGCATCGAACATATTAAGCAATCAATAAGAATTGAATGTACTTTCATTTTAGACCCTACATACCGAATATCAGTTATTTCAGTCTTATACCAATGGACATCTCTTCGAAATAACATGTAAGGAAAATAGACAAGACCACTGTTTTCCTCACAGTCACAAATCCATTTGTTGTTTTGGTGAATTTCTGGTTTAGCGTACATCATCTTTGTTTGCTGCTGCAGATTCAGATTCTAGAGTGTCCTACCTAATGTTTTCATCGGAATTTTTTCAGTGAGGGGCCTGTTGCTAAATGGAGTTTTTAATAATTCACTTACTTTGTTCATGTTTGTAACTTTTACCTACAATCGACTATTCACTTAAAGAAAACACTCTACACACAGCTACATTGTTTTAGTCCTGGTAACAAGATAGGCTGGCTACGGTGCGAACAAAAATCAGCTGATACTTCTAGTCAATCATGGCCCGATTAAGTGAAATTACAGTTAAACAATAGATCCATATTTTAAAAAAAACACATAAATTGTTCATTAAATGTATGGAAAATGCACAGTTATACCACGAAGCTATTCAGTGTTAGTAATGTTTAAGACTACCATTACTACACACTAGGCACCGTGGCCTAGCGTGTTAACAACGGCTTTTGTTACCTGACTGCACAGTGAACTACGATTCTGGGCTGAACTATTACTACACGAATATAAACAGATATCTATACTTAACTATTATTTCGAATACAGTAGCCCAGCACATGGTGAATATCTTAGTTTTTTGTTCTATGGTGAATACGTTACCACGTATTCAATCATTACTAATAACCCTGTTGTTGTGAAATGCACAAATAATGAAATAATGCCTCTTATCTTCAAAACCTAATGAAATAATTGTATTCAGAACCATATATTTTTATTTGTTAGGATATTTTGGTGTATTATTTTTGCATTTGATTTAATTTGCGTTTCCAAATATATAGCATTAACTTGCAGCAAGATGATAACACTGTTTGAAAGGAAGGTTGGGCACGGAATATGCATTCTTCCATTGAAACCAGGTTCTGTGATTTACTACGTTCTAACGTGTGGATTATAAGTTCTGAGTCAGGTAAGCTTGGCTCCACCTCTCCCTTAAGAACCGCGTAGATATGTATACCCTTGCCTTATACACAGCGCTTATGTGTATAGACGGTGTCTATCTGGAATTGACTCCAAGCTTCAGAGAACTCCTGGCAGAGTGCGTGCCACTTCATGCGTCTATTCAAATGAGAGAAAACACATTCGGAAACCTGCTTTATGCTTAATTCCTATAGCTACACTTCTTTTTCCTTCCTTTCGACACAAGTAGTGCCACAGCACAGTGGCACTACCCTAGAACACGCTCCTGCTTGTTAGTGTACAATCTGGATGATTGTAGGTTCAGTGAATTTTCACGTGTGTCATAAGATAAATCACCAAGTGGATACATTTTATGAAACAGACTGCAGGAAATAAATCATGAAATAATTCGGCATCCATAGGTGACATGTGAGAGCGTCTTATATGTTCGTGAATGAGACCTTAGCTTTCCTCTCAGCATTTGATTAGTTATTACCCCGGCGTGTTGAGTCACCTGCATATATTCTCTCCCTGGGAGAGAAGTGAACTAGGGCCCTTCTGCAAAGTCTCCGGTTGCACTGCACCTAAAGGCTTATTGTTAACACTGTAATGATCGCTACCCCTTCACATTAGTTCTGTGTCTCTCGCCAGATTATACAGGCCCAATAGTGTGTTGGGGTAGTAATCCTCTGGTTCCATAAAAGGTCTCCCAAAATATCTTATGCCTCCTTGATGCTGACGCTTCACAGGAGCATAGTACATGATTATGGTGTTTCAGTTTCGGACCCACACAATCTATAATACGTGCTGGCGTTCCTATTATGTGCAGATGTATTCTCACTGGTGCATGTCCAGTAGAAAAAGCTAGTAATGTTTTTAACTGCGTCTTACTACATTTAAGCAGTCTATCAGTTAGAGATATGCATGTTTTTTGATGAAAAATTTGTCCATGACAATTCCTGGAATCCTTTTCCAGGCCCAAGGGTGTTGTTTTACCCAGTTTCTTATAGCGGCTCTAATGGAACACTTAGATGTGCCTATAGGTGGCCCTGGTTTGAGTTTCAGCTGGGTCGATCCTTGCTTTGCAAGTTCGTCAGTTTTCTCATTGTCTTTTATTTCTTTATGCCCTGGGACCCATAACAAACATACTTTGTTATGTTCTGCAAGGTTGGATAAGGCAATAATGCATTTACTACCAGTATAAATGACACTAAAGGATTGTTTACAGCCTTTATTGCTGCCTGGCTGTCTGAAAAAAGATGATCTATCATATTATAGAATAGGAAATACTTCGCCTTGAAATATCGCAGTTACCAGACCCAGTGAATTACTAAACTACACCTGGGTCTTAAACCAAATACCCCAGAACCCGTCCTTGAGCCTGTTTTTGAGCAGCCTGTGAGTCAGATCAAAGAACGCTCAGGTAGTTTCTGATAGGATTCTTGCCATAAGTCCTCTTCAGTTATCGTTACCTTGAAGTTCTTATGGTGATATAAACTTTTTCCGAGGTAGTTTGTTTCCGTTTTGAAAATCGGATCTACTACCTCCTACGTTATAGCTAAAATTCCCAATGCAGATCTTGGAATCTTAGCTATTTTAGTTTGCAGCAGGTTTGTGGAAAGCCATTCTGACCTCCCGCTTTATCAAAATGTTCAAAGGGGGTCAGGTTCAAGAGTGTTTCCATTGTTGCAGTAGGGGTCGAGCTCATTGCTCCATGTTACACACTGTATTGTGGTTACATTTTACCGAAGGTAACTAAGTAAAACTTTGACATTTTTCCACCAGTATGGCACGTCACCAGAATCCGGTGATGCTTGAGTTGTTAGGTTCCATTTATAACCGGCATCTTTTTTTCAAATACGCTCCTGTTACGTGCATTGCGAATATTACTTATAGTATATCTGTTAGGTTGGCGCCCTTTTTATGGAATCGCAATAGTTCAAACTTTGCACGCTGACCGTTGAGTCACTAAAATCTTGGTTCTCCCATATTTTAACCTCTATAGAACAGCTATAATATATCACTATTGTTCATGGCAGTTATAAGTAGAGGAGTTTACAATAAGTAAATTTGCAAAATCAGAGAACGTGTCGTGCAGGATAGAGCAATTCGTGCCTTAGTTGCTTCAGGAGACTGTAGCTCACATTCAGGAGGGCTCGGGTTCAAAAATATAGAACATCTCTAAAGCCTTTGACGCTCTCCCTCTCACCCGTTCTTTCGCCTCACTATCCAACCCTAACCTCTCGCTCCTCTCTGCAACTTATGGCGTGTGATGTTTTGAAAACTGGCAATAAAATGTTTTTCCTGGGGTGTTATATATAGAATTACAGCATAAGTGAAGGGTTTAACATACACGTTTTCTTTATTCTTGCAATACGATCGGAACTATACTGTTTGGATTACTTGCACTATAACAAGAATAAAAAAATTCTAAAATTCTTGTACATTCAACCTATCCAATACTTTCAAGTAACAAAGCTGGTTATAAATAGTATGCTTACATAATTTTGTTACGTATTTACCATTAAAACACCTAATAATAAAAAATCTATGTTCTTGATTTTGAGGCCCATTAGGATCCCAAAGTAATTCAGCTATCGTTTAGGTATTTTCTAAATGAGATCCAAAGTTTATTATACACCAAGTTTCATAATAATCTATTTCTTGAAAATGCCAAAAAGAAAAAGTGATTTTTCTCTTCAGAGCAGCCTTTTATCCGATTTCAAAATTACCAGAAAAATAATATGCACTAGAATTTTATATTCTTTTATAATTTTATAATCTATAATATTTCAGAGAATATCCATATTAAACGTTACGAGCTTACTACATTAATGAAATTTATTCCTGAAAACTTACTGGAAAACGGCAGAACTTCACTTATATCTCACTGCAACAAATATTCTTACTCATAATTATTTAACAAATATTCCTCTACATATACAGAGCTGAAAATTATCCCATACTTGTCTTCACAAGCTAAGAAAAAACTCTGAAAAAAATATCTTGAAAACTTACTCAACAGAGATTTGAACTCGAACCGTCTGGATCAGAATACAGACTCGTTATATTCACATCCGGGTTTCAACGAAAGTGATTGCGATACAGTAATTCAGTACTCATAATATCAGCACAGAGGGTTGTTTTAAATCCTCTTATTCAGAGGAATACAGTATTAACGTTTTATTAAAATTTGCTGCTCTTAAAGTTTTATCTTTTGAAGCTTTGCAACATAGAGATACATAAATTTCTTTTGTGCTGCATGAGGTATTTGTGCAATACAAAACCACTGCTACCAACCTCCCTAGTAGGAATTAATTAAAACGGTGTATAGTAGTTCAGTGCGTTTTTATGCACAGAGTAGCCACAAAAATATTTCGTACTAGAAAGGGAGAAAACTTCCCTGTATTTATTGCAGAAACAAAGGGAATAAAAGTGACATTCGTTCTTTTACCTTAGATTTAAATATAGAATATTAAAACCATAAAGTTTTAAGTAGAACACGCGATATTTCTGAATAAAACATGAGGCGGAAAAAAGCTTTCCATTTCCCGCCTCTCTGTTTTCATTGTATGTTGGGAAACGGAGGGATTCATTTGACATTAAAATCACTTTTTAATCAACTCCTGCATTTTGTTTCCTTGGGTACTAAAAAATCGTTTACATTTACGAGTATAAGATTTGTTCTAAAAACAATTCACGATGTCTTGAGCATGCGCATTTGGAGGCTAGGAATGCTAGAACAACACAACTGAGCCACTGATTTTTACTACGAATAGTAAGTAGGGGAAGTATTTATTCCAAAAAAGAATTCCGTACCGAGATTTCACCGGAAATCCATGTTTTGAGTCAACCTGAATCCAAATAAAGCATCTTTTAAACATGTCTGCGTGTCTGTCTATCTGTGAGCAGCATAGCTCAAAAACAAACACCGATATATACAAAACTTGGTATTTGAATTTATTAGGATGCGACACGAGAATTTTCAAGAAAGTTCCCCCACCTAAGACTACCCTTTACATAGAACATTTTTTAGAAAAATTTTATTGTCTCAAAAATGGCTCCGAAATTTTCATTAAAATATCATATATTTAAGATATTTTCGTGGAAAATTAAATGTATATCTTGAATTTTCTGGGAATGTCCCCAAAAGTCCTAATTCTAGATGAATTTTGCGTAAATGGTAAACCGTAAGAGACAGACAAATTTTACTACACAAAAATTGTAGACCTTGTTAAAACACAAAGCTTGGCACATACATTTGTTTTTGATTGAACCCTTTCCGAGATATTCGTTGTTATTTGTTTCCATTTTCCAATATTTATACTTTTTCTAAATGGGAATTCGTTATATGCATTTTTATGTCATGGTCATACAAAGAGAATGGAATGCTCCACATAGCAACCAGCTCTTAAAAGATTTGACTATCCTTAAAGCCTACCATATTCCCTTTGCACCTACTAGAAAATTAGCAGTAACATAGTTTCTGCAAATATTTATCTGGATTAATATGAAGTAGACGGAGAATAAGCGTTTGTAGAAATGGTTTGTACAAGAGTTGAGAAAGTCATGTGAGTGCAACACATTAGATTTTTCATTCCACTATTTTTTATATTTGCAATACTTAAATAAATAGTGGAAAGTACGCCTGTTTTAAGGCTCACTGTGTGAAGATTGAATCCGAAGTCCCGGTTTCAAAGCCAGTGATCTGTCATCGTGATCTTTTTAGCTTTCCCTTATTCTTAAGTGCCACAGATTTCTCCGTTCAGTTTGAAATAATTTATTTAAACCTCCAATCACCATTAAAATATAACATAAATTTAGTACTCCAAAATATTCTCTTCAACCAAAATGTTCTATTAAATTTTCTGTTAATAGTATTCTCTTTCTTAAGATTTATATTTGGTTGAGAAAATGAGATAAAAATAAAAGTGGTTCGTTTATTCATTTGTTTCTTTTCCATAAGTAATATAAATTCATTCAGTCATTCCCTCTCATTTCGCTTCATTTTTCAGTATCACAGGGTCAGGCACAGTAGGCGGTGGTGTGCGGCGCTTAGGAGAAAGAGAACTTTCTACTTTGGAAACGAAACCTCCTACTCGAATCTACTCCTGAGGAGGGAATTCATTGAGGGAGAAACTACCTGGCTGTACCATCTGGAAACATTAGGATCCCCACTGAGTGATGATACATCTGCCAGATCTTGCCGCTCTGTGTAATATTTCACTTTACCCTTTGCTATTGGAGCTCACCTATAGAATTAGATCACTACTGGCCGCAGTGCTGGAATTCTCCTCCAACCTGTATCTGCGTGCAAAGTTTAGACAATGACTATTGCTCTGCTTTTTACTTCTGGATGGGTGTAATAAAATTCCCTTTAATAAAGTTTTCTGATGCTGTTATTTCTACAGAGATGTTACAGGAATCTGCTTTTGGTAACACGGTTCGAGTGAATGATTATCAGCGTATAGATACTCTAAGGTCTTGTGCACATATTTTAAATAATAACCGTTTAATTAATAAGCCCAAAACTATGAAGTATACAAAACTTATAATTGAACTGAGGTCATGTCAGCGAAGTATGATAATAAGCCGTATGCTTAATATGTAGTGCTTATTACCTTTTATTTTACCTGTGGGAGAAGCTCGAAGGAATAGCGTATACTTAATTCCGTATGCATAAACACTAACCGAATACTAAACCGTTTATACTAGAGGAAAATGAGATACTAAAGCAATGCTTGGTTGTGCAGGAGAAAAATGGGTCAAAAAGAAACTTGGATGCACAAGATACAGACAACATTGAAAGAAATAGGAATGGGAGAAACATGGGTTGAAAGAAAAAACCAACAAAAGTATGGGTTCCTGGAAAAAAATTAGAACAAAAATGGAGGATATTGAAAAGCAAGTAGTTTCAAGAAAAAGGTCATTGATAGATTATAAATATTTTAAAACGGAATGGGGAAAAGAAAGATATATCAAAGTAAGTCACAAAGTGACCGAATGGGGTACGCATGGGTGAGGACAGGTGTAATGAATTTAAGTGGTCTAACAGGGTGAAGAAGGGGGCAGAAATGTATTAAATGTGATGAATTACATGTCAATTGTCATTATATTCTGGAATGCAAGGACACGGATAAAGGAAGAGAGAATGTAATACTAGAGAAATGGAAACATTTACCAATAGAGCTATAAGTTAGGAACATTTTTAATACAAGATCAAATGAATATACGGAGAAAGCAGGAAAATATTTAGGAAAAATTAGGTTAAAGTGGTTATAAGAGATGTGGAGCAAATTGGAGAAGATACAGAAAAAGGGTAACAAGGGAAAACATTAAATAGTGGAAAATGATACTTCCCCAGTATATATACACAGTATGTTAAATATGAGGGGAAGAGAAATAATAAGCAACTCTATTGTATTGTAAACAATGTAGAAATTGCATGTAATTCAAAGTAGACAATAAATTATTCATTCATTACTAAACAGTTTATACTTCCATGCCTATGTAAAACATCTAGAATGTCTGAGGAATATGATAAACGAGGAGAACAAATACATTTTGTAAATTTGTAATATCCAGTGCTACTGAATAGATCACAAACCCTTGCAATGATAAATAAGAAAACTTGAGCATGCAGGAATTAAAGACGACGATGTTGCCAATAAAATAATCACTTAACCACTCCACATTCTGTTAATCGAATATATATAATTGCTTGAGTCAGAATCCCTAGGCCGTTTCCCTTCTTTAAATGTATTTCTAGCCCAAAATAAAGAGATGCAGCCATTTTACTTTATTGCGGACATTTGCTGAACAAGCAAAGTGTGGGGAAAGGTATGCTTTTTTACTTTCTCTAGTACATATAGTAAGCATTGCATTCCATCCAAAAATTTGATACCGAAATTTCACCGAAAAGACATGTTTTGAGGTGCCCTGAATAAAAAAAAGCATTTTTAGAAAAGATCCGTGCATGTGTTTGTGCGTCTGTGAACAGCGTAACACAAAAGCGAAAACTTGGTATTAAGGTTCAGTATCTTTCAAAGATTTTCAAGAAAACCAACCTCAGATTACTCTTTACATGGAACGTTATTCGAAAATTTTGATTTTCACATAAATGGCCGTAACGAGTTTCAATAAAATAACATATGTTTTAGATATTTTGATGTCAAATGAAATGTACATCATAAATTTTCTGAGAATATCCTCCAAAAGTCCTCTTCATTCTGAATCACTTTTGCATAACTGGAAAACCTTAAGAAATAGACAAGATTTTTGCTACACATAAAAACTGTATCTCGTTAAAAAATACAATTTATGTCATATACATTTTTTTTGTCGAGCGACCATTTCCGAGATATTCTTATTATTCAATTGAAGTTTGCACTACTTATACTTTTTCTCAAGTGGGAATTAATTATTCCTTTTTTTATGTCTTGGACATACAAAGAGAATGGAATGCTCCACATAGCAACTAGCTCTTAAAAGATTTGACTATCGCTTAAAGCCTACCATATTCTTTCTGCACCTACAAGAAAATTAGCAATAAGATAATTTCGGCAAATGTTTATCTCGATTATCATGAACTACATGGAGAATAAGCGTTTGTGAAGAAACTCGTGTGAGTGCAAGACATCAGATTTTTCTTACTGTTGCCTGCAAAGCAAACCCTTTTCCTACATATAATCCACTCGAAGCTATAGTATTTACCTACATATTAATAAAAATAAGTTATATTTAACATACTAATATTATTTTAAATATTGCCTTGTGCAACTTAGTACTCGTATATCTAGAGTTCATGGGAATGGAACATTTCTAAGTCCCGAAACTAACTTCTATATTTAAATTGTCTCATTTCTTACTAACAGGAATACTTTCCTTTATATTCTCTGATCATTATTTTATAATTGAAAATCCACGATGCTGTTGAATACGACAGATATTTAAGGATTAATTTATTCGCGAAGTGGCGATTCGCTAGCTCCCGTTTAAATGTGCACTACAAGACCACGAGAAGTTTATTTTATAACACCCTATAAATGCAAAGTTCTTGCTGTTTGCCTGAAACTTCTAGTTAGGTTAGCAGGTTAAAGCCCGGTCTTTGAATTCGTTGAAGCGTTCAGAGATATGACATAATAGGCGGCATGTTATCAGTGTTTTTATAAAGCAGCAACAAGATACACGGCGGAACATCTGCTTTCCGTCTCCCTTCTTTTCCACCCTCTGTTTGGACCTACTCCTTCCCAAAGTGCTATGCAAAAAAGGAGGAATAAGATTGAAGGATGTCTTTGTATGTATGTAAAAATAGGAAACATATTAGTATGCCAAAAATTTAGGGACGAAATTGCCAATAAGAGTGATTTATAATTCTAGCTAATTTCTTACCTCTAAATTTGCTATAGTTTACTTTGTCTACTCTACTTTAAAATCTACGTAATTCACAAATTAAAAATAAACTAAGTGAAACATTCCGATATGTTGCATATACGTAACCCCCTGTACATTCTCTTCTACAAACTATTCTTACACCAGCTTCTTGTTAATCGAGATAAACCTTCATTCACATTTACATATTTGATTTTAAGAAGGATATGCCACGCTAAAGCGATAATCATACTTTAAAAAGCGGGTCGCATTGTGATGGATTTTGTAATTTTGTGTTCCTTGCTTGAGTACGAGAAAATACAATATCGACTTATAAATATTCTAAATATGAATATTTGAAAATTCAGACTAATAATACAGAATATCTGAAATGGTTAAGGCCACAAAAAATATTTGACGTAAAAATTTGTGCTTTAACGAGATCTACGTCTTCTGTGTGGTAAATCTCTTAAGGTTTGCCTGTTATACAAAAGTGATTCAGAATAAGGAGTGCTTTACAGACCATTCACAGAAGTTTGAATATGTGGGTATTTATCATGTAAATATCTTAAGCACATTTTAATAAAAAACCTTAGTCATTTTTGAGAAAATAAAAAAATGGTGCAAAACGCTTCCATGTAAACTAGTCCCGGGCATCCTTTCCCCAACCGGCTACAAAGCGAACGGAAAGCTTTGTTCCCTGACCATAAACCCATCTGTAAACGATTAGTAGGGTCTTCCCATCCCCCAACTATACAATACGTGGTCCTTTCTTTAGATCCACCAAAGCAAAGCGTTGTTGCAATGTCATTTGTGTTGTTTCTTCGATTTCAGTACGTTTTAGCAGCTGTGACTGTTCGCGTGCTTTTCTGCCGTCTTTTAGTTAAATTTGTATCTGTATCTTCAGTGAAGCTATATAGTGTTTTACTTAGTGCAGTTTTGTAAATTTAGCAGTGTTTAATAGTTATTAGTGTTTAATAGTTTAATTAAGATGTGGAGACCTTGGGAAATGAACCAAGTTTCTGCACCTCCAGCCGCACCAGCAAATGACCCCCAACCGAGTACCACCAGGACCACGAAGAAAAGAGTTACAAAAGCTTTGAATAAGCAAAGCCAGATGTTTGTGTGTAATGTTCACGAATATGTAGAAAAGAACCATTTAGGTAAGGGTTCAATATCCCAGACCGCAAGAATCCTGAAGCTGGGCAGAAAAACTGTGCGAAATGTTATCCAGAGATGTCCAGTGACTCCTAAAAAACCAGGCAACAAAAGGGCCAAGTTTAATAAAGTGGACGATTTTGGTTGTGACTTTATCAGGCGCAAAGTTTACCGATTTTATAATAAAGGACAATCGCCCACGGTCCGTGAACTATTACAGCATTTGAAAACTGTAGCAGACTTTTCTTACGAAGAAACTACACTTCGCGAGCTGCTCAAGAAGCTGGGTTTTCGTTTTCGTCGCGTAAAGAAGAGGAGCGTGGTAATGGAATCTGCAAGAATAGTGGATTGGAGATACCGATTCTTCCATAGGCTTCGGGAGTTGCGATCACAGGGTTTTAAGATCATCTATCTTGATGAGACCTGGTTCGATACTCACGACGTTGCTAAGATGGGATGGGACGACGGTACCTGCAACTGCGTACTAAAGTCACCGTCGTCACGAGGGAAACGTATTATGGTGCTTCATGCTGGAGGCAGTGAAGGGTGGGTGCCAAGAACATTGGAGACTGCAGAGCTGACAGTCATGATGAAATGACAGCGGCAGTTTTCGAAAAATGGTTTTTGAATAGTCTGCTTGCAAACTTGCCAAATAACACAAAATGTGTAATAATAATGGACAATACAAGCTATCATTCGTGGCAGCTATTTAAAATTCCCAGCATGAACACGAGGGTTCATGATATTATTTCCTTCATGGAAGAGCGGAATATACAGGTACCGAACCCCGTTCCCATAAAAGCCGTCCTTATACAAACAATCCGATCTGCAAACATAGTCAAGAAGTATGTAGTTGATGAACTTGCAGCTTCTCGCGGTCATGAAGTTTTGCGTCTTCCACCCTATCACTGCATATTTAATCCTATAGAACTAATATGGGCCCAACTGAAAGGATTTGCTAGGAAAAACAATGTGACACCAACTTTAAGTGCCAGTGTATGTGAGCTGTTACGTGAGGGAACTAAAAAAATTGAATCCCAGGTTTGGGCATCTTGTGTACAGCATACTATCAAAATTGAGAACAAATACATATGTCACGATACAGACAGCAGCCAGGAGAGATTTGTGATACATGTAGGAGAAAGTGACAACGACGAGTAAACGTAAGTTCAAAACTTTATTTTTTAACTATAAATTTACAATCCTTTTCTTGTGTTTCATAATTTGTTCAAGTTAACTCGTAGTTTGAAAACAAGCCATGTTTACTTCCTCTTACCAAATATCAAGTAGGGGAAGTATTGTGTTCCGCGCAAAATCTTGATGTAGAGATTTCACCGGAAATACACGTTTTGAGCTCATTGAATCCAAAAAGGCATTTTTAAAAGCTCTGTGTTTGTGTTTATGAACAGCAAAACAAAAACTAAAAGTCGCTTAAATACCAAACTTGGTATTTAAGTTCAGCTTCTTCGAAGGATGCGACACAAAGATTTTCGGGAAAGTCCCCCCCATCCCAAACTACCCATTACGTGGAAAAATGTTCGTTATTGTTTTGAATTTCTCAAAAACAGCTATAACGATTTTTGTATTAAAATACTACATGTTTAAGATATTTGCATGAGAATGAAATGTGTATTTTGAGTTTTATTTTCTGGGAATAACCTGTAAACTCTTTCTCATTCTCAACTTTCTGTATAACTGGTAAACCGTAAGAGATATACAAAATATTACTGTGAGTAAAATGCAATCTGTTTATGTCAAATTGTGTTAATCGTTTCCGAGAAATTGTTTGTTACTGGTTTGAATTTTGAAATACTTGTACTTTTTACAAATGGCAATTCCCTATTTGTATTTTTCTCGTGGTCATGCTAAGAGCATGGAATTTCAAAGTCATGTTATATTCATCTGTTTTTAAAAATCTGACTATCGCTTTAGCCTGTGTGCCCTTATAATTACAAATATGCAATGAAAGTTTATCTCGTTTAAGAAGCAGTAGATAGAAGAATAAGCTTTCGTAAAAGTAGTTATAGAAGAGTGAGTAGAGATAATCATGTGAATATAACACATAAGATTTTTTATTTTCTTTCTTTTGTCTTCGTATTCTTACTTGTCCTGCATTTTATAATAAAGCTATTAATTTAATTAAACACAAGCTGCTATGCTAATAAATCTCACGGATCTTAAACAATGCCCAGTTTCTTTTTATTTAAGTTTATATTAATAAAACATCGCTGTGAAGCAAATTTATTATAAATTTCAAAAGTACGAAAAAAGCACCTATCTCCCCAGAGTAACACAAAAAACTTGCGTTCGCTTTGCTTTTTTTCACCTGTTTCTTCTTTTTCAACTTTTACATATATAGTGTTTTTGTTTACATCTTCTGGAACATGGTTTTTTCTACATTCTGTGGTTGTAGGACAGACAAAATAAAGAATACTTTTACCATAGCACAGTAATAATTACAATAAGCCGAACTGCAAATATACAGCCCGTACTTATAAAAATTAGCTATTAGGGTAAATAACAAAAAAAAAATTATAATCTTGTTTGAGTGTAAACGAGCTATTAGGGTAAATAACAATAAAAATGATAATTTTGTTTGGGAATAAACGTTCCTTTCAAAATAAATTCGTATTAATGCATTTTAATTGTTTAATGATAGTCCAACAACCTACAGTTTATTTGGAACGCGTTTCTAAGTGTCTCTCGGATATGTTTACATGCATTTCCATTCTTGTAGCGTAATGTAAGTTCAGCTCTTCCTGAGTCATATTCTAAAGCGTTTCTAACAGAAATGTGATTATTATGCGATGCATAGTTATTTACTGCATTTGTATGTAAAGTAAGCAAGACAAACTGCATGATTGTATTTTGTACATGTGGAAATCAGCGGCAAAGTTTTGCTTTCAAATACTATTTTAAACTTTGGCAACAACGCACATGTGTATATGGTTGTCACTAATATGTTTATGGTGCTTGCGGTTAGGGAAGGTAGGGGACAAGTGTTTGGCTACTGTACAAAGGCCGCCGCTTGGGGATCCAAAGACTGCGACAACCATAACGGGTAGTTTGGGATGGGAGAATTTTCTTGCAAATATTCGTGTCATGTCCTTGAAAGATACTGAATTTTCGTTTTTGAGTTACACTGTTCAGAGAACACACACACACAGCAATCTTTTTCTAAAATGTTTTTTGTGGATTCAGAAAAACCTCAAAGTAAATACTTCCAGTGAAACTCCATATCTAATTGTTTGTTGTAATTGCAAAACGGATGAGCGTAAAATAACGTTTACATTTTAACGTTTAGCTTCACATGACAGTTACAGAATTAATGGGAAGACAGTATCTAGTTATCCATTAATGGTTGCAAAAGTAGTGAATACAAATTACTTCTATAGCATAATTAGAAAAATTCCTCGGTCAACGGATTGCGCGAGTATTCTGGAGGGATAAGTCGCCCCCACTCTACTTGTATTTTGCCTTAAGCTATTGAGCTATCCAATGAGGTGTCTGAAAGAGGAAGTGGGCTGATATGCGGGAAACAAGTGTTACGTACTGTTGTGAACATAGCGATTTTATAGCGTAGTAAACTTAATAAGTTCTTATTTACATCGTGATAACTCAAAAGCTAAAATTCTTATTCTAGTTCTGCAAGAGGTATGTTATAGAGCACAGTTTCCAGATTATAAAGATGTGTAATTGGTCTCCCTGTAGAAAACCTTTCTTTGTAAAGCTTCAATTGAAGTATTTTGTATTATGAAAATGATTCAGCGAGGAACTTTTTTCCTTGAAGAGCTATATAGTGGGTGAAGGCTATGAAATGCCCTAAAAAGTGTGAATTAACTTTTGTAAAATATCCCATGATAATATTTATGTATGTGAAATGCTATTGCTAGTTATATGCAAACACTTGCTCTTTGCGTGGCCGGTCACAGCAGTCTACAAACTCAGAACTCTTGTTGCAATGTCCCTGTGTCTTTAGTCCTGCTTCTCCAGTTGAATAGTTACAACAGTGGTGTGAGGAAGTGATAAACGATTGTATGAGAATAAAAAAATAGAATAAAACACCGGCTAAGCAAAATTATGGCGCATGGTGCATAAACAGCGACTCAGAGGCAAAGTACGAGAGGCATGTCCGTCCAAGGCAGAGAGGGGAAATGCATGACCAAGTGAATTACCTCTCCCAAGGATTTTTTCTAAGGTGCTGAACTATAGTTGCCCAGTAAATGTTACCAAAGTCACGAAGAAAGTAGGCAGTTATCCCTTTAACGGTTACTAAAGTAACGGAGACGGTTCCCGAGTCTAGGTGACATCATTCACTCAGGTGCATTGGTATAGTTTGTCGGGAACTAGTTACCTCAACTTTATGCAGTAGGTATCGGTTTGCTCCGCAAGAGATTGTGATGCCATTGTGGATCTAATACACCATCTGGCGAGAAAGATGCCAACTAGTTATCCGCTTTGCTACGTATGTATCACCAACTGAGGTTATCCGCGTCTTTGGCAGTTAGGTAATAATGTGTGTTTGAGCTCTGTTTTTCTTCTCTAGCAACATCGCCTTTCAAGATTATACAACTGCATGCATCGACCTCGATTTGCATGACTGAGATGACTTTTACTTTCTCTGCCACGTGCTTTATACCCAAATTTCGATACTGAGATTTCACCGTAAATACACGCTTTGAGGCCCAATTAATAAAAAAGATTAGAAAAAGTTCCGTGTTTGTGTTAACTCAAAAACGAAAAGTCGGGTAAACTCTAATCTTGGTATTTAAATTCACTGTCTTCCAGAGATACGACACAAAGATTTTTTAAAACTCCCCCACTCCAAAGTACCCTTTACATGTAATATTTTTCGAAATTTTTGATTCTCTGAATAAATGGCTCTAACGATTTTGATTAAAATACCATATGCTAAAGATATTTGTACGACATAAAATGTATATCTTGAATTTCTTGGAAATAGCCTTTGAAGTCCTCTTCATTTACATAATCTTGTACAACTGGTAAGCGTTACGTAATAGACGAAAACGCATTACACCAAAAATATAGATCTCTTTAAAAACAATTTATTTCAGCCGTTTCCGAGATATCCGGTTTTAGTGGTTGAAATTGTTGAATACTTAGCCATTGTTTTGGTACTGTTGATTTTTAATTCTCTCGCGATTGCATGGAACGAGTATTGAATTTTAAAGCTAACGCATAGCGTCCAGTTCTTAAACATTTGACTATCGCTGTTTCCTTTGTATCTATAACAAAAGGTGTAAGGCAGCTAGTTCGGGAAGTGTTTTGTCTCAATTGAAACGAAGTAGATAGGAAAATTAACTTTCGTAAGAATAATTTGTATACACACTAATAAGCAATATAGCGTAGAAAAAGTATGTGGATGCAATGCATAAGATTTTGTCGTATAATCACAGCTGTTCCTGTCTGCAATGCTAACAGAGGCGTACTTACGAGGTGAATAGCTTAGGCAAATACGGAGAAGACAACTCGGGAGGAGAGCAAGTGTGATTGCACTTTGTTATTATAAACCACCGTAGTAATCAAAGTGTTGACACAGCAAGAGAAACTTTATTTTAGATTGCATTAAATAACAAAGTAAATAACAAAATTAAACGTAATTACAACTAATTGCTACTGCTAACCATTAATGTAATGTAATTGCGTGTTAACCATGAAAGCAAATAACCTAATCGTTACTGGTAACCGCTACATGAAACCGTTAACTTACTGTAACTGTGATAGTTATAATCGTTACCCGAAAATAACTGTTTGTCACATCCCTAGAATGTAATATCTCAACTACTTACTATAGATAAATAATACAGAAGGAGTTCTCGTAACCATCATTTCGGAGCGATTCTGAGAATGGAACCGTTCCAAAATACAAGGGTGACACTGAACATTTTTAGAAAATCAAACAAAATTATTTTAAACATTTTTATTGTTTTTCAAAATATTCTCCTTTTTTACGTTCTCTACTACGTATAGTAAGTAGGGGAAGTACTGCATTCCACCCAAAACTTCGATACCGAGATTTCACCGGAAATACATGTTTTGAGGCCTCCTGAATCCAAAAAAAAGCATTTGTGGAAACATGTCAGTCTGTCTGTCTGTCTGTGAACAGCATAACTCAAAAACGAACAGTCGGATAAACACCAAACTTGGTATTTAGGTTCAGTATCTTCCAGAGATGCGACAAAAAGGTTTTAAAGAAATTTTCTCCCCTCCCCAGATTACCCTTTACATGGAACATTTTTTGAAAATTTTAATTTTCACAAAAATGGCTCTATAGAGTTTTATTAAAATATTGTTTATTTAAGATACTTTTATGATAAATAAAATGTTTATCTTGAATTTTCTGGGCATGTCCTAAAAAGTATTCTTTATTGTGAACGATTTTTGCGTAACTGGTAAACCATGAGAGATACACAAAATTTTACTACACAAAAAATGTAGATCGCGTTAAAATAGACAATTTATATCATGCACGTTGTTTTTGTTGAGTGAACCATTTTAGAAATATTGCTTCTTATTCCCTTAAATTTGTCAATACTTATTTTCTCAACCAGGAATCCATTATTAATTTTTTTTGTCTTGGATATGCAAAGAGCATTAATCTATAGCAAAGAGTATGGTGCTGCACCTAGCAACCAGATGTTAAGAGATATATCTATGCTTAAAGGCTACTGTATTTATATATTGCCCCTGCAAATACAAAACAAGGGGAACATAGTATGCCTTATGTGAAAGTCAAATATTTTTATAACTGGTCGCTTTGTGTAAAATGTAATTCCCTTTGCATGTCAAAAGATTGTTTCTGCAAATGTTTATCTCGATTAATATGAAATAGCTGGAGAATTAGAGTTGTGAAAAATACTTTGCACAAGAGTAGAGAAAATCATGTGAGTGTAACACATCAGATTTTTACTTTCTCTACTACGTATAGTAAGTAGGGGAAGTATTGCATTCCACCCAAAAATTCGATACCGAGATTTCACCGGAAATACATGTTTTGAGAATCACTGAATCCAAAAAAAGCATTTTTGGAAACATGTCCGTGTGTGTGTCTGTCTGTGTGTCTGTGTGTCTGTGTGTCTGTCTGTGTGTCTGTGTGTCTGTGTGTCTGTGAACAGCATAACTCAAAAACGAACAGTCGGATAAACACCAAACTTGGTATTTAGGTTCAGTATCTTCCAGAGATGCGACACGAAGGTTTTCAAGAAAATCCCCCCACCCCAGACTACCCTTTACATGGAACATTTTTCGAAAATTTTAATTTTCTCAAAAACGGCTCTAACGATTTTGATTAAAATATCATATGTTTAAGATATTGTCATGACAAATAAAATGTATATCTCGAATTTTCTGGGAATGTCTCCAAAAATATTCTTCATTGTGAACGACTTTTGCATAACTGGTAAACCATAAGAGATAGACAAAATTTTACTACACAAAAAATGTAGATCGCGTTAAAATACACAACTTATGTCATATACGTTTCTTTTGTTGAGTGAACCGTTTTCGAGATATTGCTTGTTATTTCCTTAAATTTTCCAATACTTATAATTTTTCTCAAATTCGTTATTCATTTTTTTATGTCCTGAACATGCAAAGAGAATGGAATTCGCCACATAGCAACCAGCGTTAAAATATTTGACTATCGCTTAAAAGCTACCATATTTCCCTTGCATCTACAAGAAAATTACCAATAAGATTGACATCTCGATATCTCGATTAACATGAAGCATATGGAGAATAGGCGTTTGTAAAATTAGATTGTACAAGAGTAGAGAAAGTCATGGGAGTGTAACACATCAGATTTTTGGAAACATGTCCGTGTGTGTGTGTCTGTGTGTCTGTGAACAGCATAACTCAGAAACGAACAGTCGGATAAACACCAAACTTGGTATTTGGGTTCAGTATCTTCCAAGGATGCGACACGAAGGTTTTCAAGAAAATCCCCCAACCCCAGAGTACCCTTTACATGGAAGATTTTTCGAAAATTTTAATTTTCTCAAAAATGGCTCTAACGATTTTGATTAAAATATCATATGTTTAAGATATTTTTATGACAAATAAAATGTATATCTTGAATTTTCTGGGAATGTCTCCAAAAGTATTCTTTATTGCGAACGACTTTTGCATAACTGGTAAACCATAAGAGATAGACAAAATTTTACTACACAAAAAATGTAGATCGCGTTAACATACACAATTTATGTCATATACATTTTTTTTGTTGAGTGAGCCATTTTCGAGATATTGCTTGTTATTCCCTTAAATTTTTCAATACTTATTTTCTCAAATGGGAATTCGTTATTCATTTTTTGTCTTGGATATGCAAAGAGTTATAATCTGTGGGAAAGGGAATGGTGCTGCACCTAGCAACCAGCTATTAAGAGATATGTATGTGCTTAAAGGCTACTGTTTTTCTATATTGCCCTTGTAAATATATTTTCCCCTACATCTACAAGAAAATTAGCAATAAGATAGAGTTTGCAAATGTTTATCTCGATTAACATGAACTAGATGGAGAATAAGCGTTTGTAAAAATACTTTGTACAAGAGTAGAGAAAGTCATGTGAGTGTAACACATCAGATTTTTTTTATATTTTTGCACTCAAAGAAACAGTCCGTACTCTACTCCGATGCTACTCTCCCTGAGAACCTTCAGAAACCAGGTATTTATGATGTTCCACTACTTCATCTGATGACGAAAACGTGATTTCACGCATTTTATCTTTAATTTTTGGAAACGAAAAGAAATCGCAAGATGCTAGTTCGGGGCTTTATGGTGGAGGATCCACGATGCTGACCTTTATGGCATTGTTAGTTTTACTGTATGCGATGATGCGTTGTCATTATGTAATATTATTTTTCCTTTTGGACGTATTTCACGAACTTTTTAAAAAAATTGCGGTAAAAAGACATTTGTGTACTAATCCGCATAAATAGTACGTGTATCTTCTAATGCTATAGTAGCAATATTACCCGTTTTAGAAAAAAATCTGATGTGTTACACTCACATGACTTTCTCTACTCTTGTACAAACTACTTTTACAAACGCTTATTCTCCATATGCTTCATGTTAATCGAGATATCGAGATGTTAATCTTATTGGTAATTTTCTTGTAGATGCAAGGGGAATTGATAGGCTTTAAGCGATAGTCAAATATTTTAAGAGCTGGTTGCTATGTGGAGTATTCCATTCTCTTTGCATTACCAGGACAAAAAAAATGAATAACGAATTTGAGAAAAATTATAAGTATTGAAAAATTTAAGGGAATAACAAGCAATATCTCGAAAATGGTTCACTCAACAAAAAAATTTACATGACATAAAGTGTGTACTTTAACGCGACCTACATTTTTTGTGTAGTACAATTTTGTCTATCTCTTATGGTTTACCAGTTATGTAAAAGTCCTTCACAATGAAGAATACTTTTGCAGACATTCCCAGAAAATTCGAGATATACATTTCATTTGTCATGAAAATATATTAAACATATGATATTTTAATCAAAATCGTTAGAGCCGTTTTGAGAAAATTAAAATGTTCGAAAAATGTTCCATGTAAAGGGTAGCCTGGGGTGGGGGAATTTTCTTGAAAACCTTCGTGTCGCATCTCTGGAAGATACTGAACCTAAATATCAAGTTTGGTGTTTATCCGACTTTTCGTTTCTGAGTTATGCTGTTCACAGACACACACACACAGAATTTTTGGGTGGAATACAATACTTCCCCTACTTACTATACGTAGTAGAGAAAGTAAAAGCTGATCTGTTATGAATTTGCTGTAGCAATTATAAACTATTGCTTTAGATGGGGCTTCTTTGCCAAAGGCAGTTCTAAGACAATCTTTACATTGTTTAGATGTTAATGACGATTTAAAATCATAGGCTGGAAGTATTCTCTAGTCAAATTCATTTTTGGGTGAACACAAAATCTTATTATCACGATAATTAACAAACTATTAAAGCAAATTGATCAAACTACATGGAAATCAACTCGCGAAACGTTACAAGGTAACTGTTAAATATAATCAAATTTCATACGTTTTTATAAACATGGCATTCTAAAGATTTTCGGTTTCGCTCTCGTATAAACATATCTCTCTTCATTAAGTTCCAAATAAATTCTCCAGTTAACGCGACTGTTGGAGCGTTTTTGTAACTGATTCTCTGGTTTCAAATTCAAGTAAGAAAACAACACCCACTATAAATGTTCCAGCCCATCGGATTTAACTATGCGGTTGAGCTCTTGCGATACACTTGAGAAGGGCAATTATACAAATGCCGTTTTGAACATAATTATAATAATTAGTGAAAACTGATATAGGCTGTTTACAACGATAATAACAGAAAGCGAATTCTAAACGCGATTTAAGTGAGGAGAAATTATAATAAGTGTTTAGATGTAATGCAATCTATGCTTTGTTAACACTATGCTGCATACAGACTCTTTCAGAAGCAAGGGATGCTATAAATGAAACTCAAATTAACAAGGATTTAATATTTTTAAAGGAAACTTTATAAAAAAATCTGATGTATTACACTCACATGACCTTCTCTACCCTTGCCTAAACTATTTTTATTCTCCATATTGTTCATGTTAATCGAGATATTGAGAAGTTAATCTTATTGCTAATTTTCTTGTAGATGCAAGGGGAATTGCTAGGCTTTAAGCGATAGTCAAACATTTTAAGAGCTGGTTTCTATGTGGAGTATTCCATTCTCTTTGCATTACCAGGACAAAAAAAAT
Source organism: Deroplatys truncata (assembly GCA_030765065.1). Classification (NCBI taxonomy): domain Eukaryota; kingdom Metazoa; phylum Arthropoda; class Insecta; order Mantodea; family Mantidae; genus Deroplatys; species Deroplatys truncata. The sequence continues at coordinate 168,223,904 of CM060980.1, forward strand.
GAATAACGAATTTGAGAAAAAGTATAAGTATTGGTAAATATAAGGGAATAACAAGCAATATCTCGAAAATGCTTCACTCAACAAAAAGATGTACATGACATAAATTGTGTATTTTAACGCGATCTACATTTTTTGTGTAGTACAATTTTGTCTATCTCTTATGGTTTACCAGTTATGTAAAAGTCCTTCACAATGAAGAATACGTTTGCAGACATTCCCAGAAAATTCGAGATATACATTTCATTTGTCATGAAAATATATTAAAGATATGATATTTTAATCAAAATCGTTAGAGCCGTTTTTGAGAAAATTAAAATGTTCGAAAAATGTTCCATGTAAAGGGTAGTCTGGGGTGGGGGAATTTTCTTGAAAACCTTCGTGTCGCATCTGTGGAAGATACTGAAGCTAAATACCAAGTTTGGTGTTTATCCGACTGTTCGTTTCTGAGTTATGCTGTTCACAGACAGACACACACACACACACACACTCACACACACACACACACACACACACACACGGACTTGTTTCCAAAAATGTTTTTTACTTTCTCTACTACGTATAGTAAGTAGGGGAAGTATTGTATTCCACCCAAAAACTGGATACCGAGATTTCACCGGAAATACATGTTTTGAGACCCCCTGAATCCAAAAAAAGCTCTGCCATTTTTGAGGAAATAAAATCAAGGAAAAATCTTCCAGGTAAAGGATAGTATACGGGGGAGAATTTTCTTGAAAATCTTCCGGTGGCATATTTGAAAGATGCTAAACATCAATACCAAGTTCTTCATGTATATGAAATTTTGTTTTTGAGTTATGCTGTTCATAAATCCACACACACTCACGCGTCCTCAGGCTAGTTTGTAAAAATGCCTTTCTTTGACAGGGAAGCTCAATACATATATGAAAAATTGGTATCGAGTTTTTGGATGGAATACAATATTTTTCTCCCCACCATAGGTATGCAGTAGAGAAAGTAAAACATTAGACTGTACGGTACACGTGACATGAATCATTGACCTCCCAAGTTTGAGCCATGAGACGTCCTGATTGATAGATTATATTTCAGATGCCATGAATGCTCGATTATATTTGTTGTGCTGCCCCGTTTCATTCCACTGCCTCTTGTGCTTTGTACAGATATACCCTTATAACCCTTCAGGAAGCAACCAGTATGACACATGAGTCAAGTTGGAACGAGCCCCTATGTACATTTCTCTTATGACCTCGCAGTTGACACGGAATTTAAACTTTGTGCAAAAAATCTGGCATGTTAACACCTTTGTACTCGCGAAACTCTGGTATGTGGCGCAGGTGATACCGATGCTACACAATATTCCCAGCAACTAGAAAGAGCGATTGGCTACTACGTTTGGAAAAATCACTTCTTTAAAGTAGCCCGACCTCAATTACGGAGGGTGGTTGGAATCTTATTGTTGTGCATATTAAATGTCGGGCTTTGTTGCTCCACAGACATGGTACCAATCAGCTTGTGCAGTTTTGTATGAATATGGCTTGGACGTCTGCCGGACTCTTCAAACAGCTTCTGACAGACTATAGAAGAATACTAGCAGTGAGATACATCGAGCGGTATCCCACCACCAAAATGTTATATACCACGTTGCTGAAAGATTCCATGACAGTGCCTGCAATAGAACGGAAGTACCCAAATTCAACATGGCAGCGGTTATGGAAAATTTTGCTTATAAACTATATACCGTTGGAGTGGAAGGTTTCTTTTTATTTCTTCATCAACGAATTAATACCCACAGAGTCAAAGCGATATAAACATAATTTATCCTCGGCACCTTGGTGTAAGCGTTGTGGTGGGATGGACACTAAAATTCATCGAATAACCACCTGTGTTAGTATCAGGGACATATGGAATTGGACCAACAAACATATTGGTCCTTTAATCGGCAGCTATTTGGAACATCGAACTACATCTGCGCTATTGGCTTGGGAGTTTCAGAAGGGAGCTACCAAAGTTACACAGGTGTGGTTAACATTGGCACTCTATCATTACTGTTTGCACGAAGAATTCCCATCTCTCCTCACTTTCCAAAAATGGCTCTAACGATTTTGATTAAAACACCATATATGAAAGATATTAACATGAAAAATAAAATATATATCGTGAATTTTCTGGGAATAGCCTATGAAGTCCTCTTCATTCGGAAGGAATTTTTGTATAATCTTGTAAAGCTGGTAAACATTAAGCAATAAACTAAACGCACTACAAAAAATGTGGATGTCTTTAAAAACACAATTTATTTCAAATAATTTTTTATATATAAGCCGTTTCTGAGATATCCGTTATTAAAGGTTCGAAATGTTGATTTCTTGGTCATTTTCTTAAAAGCCTTTCAACATTCATTGTTCCTCGGGGTTGCATAGAAACGGTATGGAATTTTAAGGCCAGCATGTGCATCCAGTTCTTAAACATTTGGCTATCACTGTTCCCTTTGTCTCATAACGAAGTGTGTAATGTAGTCATAATATTTGGATAAAAAGGTAGTAGATGTAAAAATGAGTTGAGTAAAAATAATTTGTATACCCACTAATAAAGAATCTCATGCGAATGTATCACGGATTTAATTTCTATTTACTCCATCCATTGACTAAAACCTTTACAGAAATAATTTCATTATATTTTGTTGCGGATACAAGGGTATAGAGGAAAGCGAGCTAATAATCAGAATTTTGAAATTCTGGACTTAAAATTCCATTTCTCCCCATGTTATCGGGAGAAACAGCTAAGTAATGATAGTAATTAATATAAAAATATTGTAATACCAAATAAATTGTTTATAACCAGATTTGCATTGTATCGACAATTTCTACAATTTTTCTGTATCTCTGATGGTTTACCCTTTATAAAAACATCATAAAAAATTACCTCCGAATGAAGAGGAATTCGCAGGCCATTTCCAGGAAATTCAAGATATTCATTTATGTATTTACAATATACATATTTTAACCTATGGCAGTTTAATCAAAGTCGTTTAAACTATAACATGTAAAAGGTATTTTGGTGTGGGGTATTTTCATGAAAAATTTTCGTCTCGCATCTTTGAAAGATGCTGAAAAATACAAAGTTTGCTATTTATATGAATTTTCGTTTTTGAGTTATACTGTTTACACACACCACAAACGGACCTTTACTACTTCCTCTACTACGTATGGTAAGTAGGGGAAGCATTGTATTCCAACCAAATTCGATACCGAGATTTCACCGGAAATACTTGTTTTGAGGCCTCCTGAATACAAAAAAATGTATTCTTGAAAACATGTCCGTGTGTGTGTCAGTGAACAGGAAAACTCAGACACGATAAACACCAAACTTGGTATTTAGGTTCAGTATCCTCCAGTGATGCATCACGAAGGTTTTCAAGAAAATCCCCCCACCCCAGACTACCCTTTACATGGAATATTTTTCGTAAATTTTAATTTTCACAAAAATGGCTCTAACCAATTTAATTAAAATATCATATATTTAAGATACTTTCATGACAAATAAAATGTATACCTTGAATTTTCTGGGAATGTCTCCAAAAGTATTCTTCATTGTGAACGACTTTTGCATAAATGGTAAACCATAAGAGAGAGACAAATTTTTACTACACAAAAAATGTAGATCGCGTTAAAATATAGAATTTATGTCATATGCATTTTTGTTGTTGAGTGAACCATTTTCGAGATATTGCTTGTTATTGTCTTAAATTTTCCAATACTTATACTTTTTCTCAAATGGGAATTCGTTATTCATTTCTTTTGTCCTGGTAATGCAAAGAGAATGGAATACTCCACATTTCAACCAGCTCTTAAAATATTTGACTATCGCTTAAAGCCTACCAATTCCCCTTGCATCTAAAAGAAAATTAGGAATAAGATTAACATCTCGATTAACATGAAGCATATGGAGAATAAGCGTTTGTAAGAATAGTTTTTACAAGAGTAGAGAAAGTCATGTGAGTGTAACACATCATATTTTATAAATATATTTTTACCAAAACATGACTTCGATGAAATCTGGATATCCAAAGTTTTGGAGGCATACAATGTTTCCCCTATCTACTAGGTGCGTGATAAAGTAAAAACTGGGCCGCTATTCTGGGATACGCTGTTGTCCTTCAGGACAACGCCGTGATATTCGTTCATAAAGAACACATTAACACACTAGTACATAAAGCAGCACTATAAAAAACCACACGTGCTCTTTGTGAAAAATGCCCGCACTCTGTAGAGAGAATTTTAAAATAAAGAAGTCTGTGAAAGAGAGTATTAGGGAATAAGCAAAGAAGGGACAAAAAGCAGTAGGAGCAAAGAAGGTGAAAAATGAATGCAAGCGAAGCTGAGGGAAGGAAAGTGTGGGTGAGGGGGGGTTTCAAATTCCTCGGGAGAAACTAAGATAAAGTGTTTCTCATTATTCTAGTGCAGCAGTGACGGCTCGTCCATGGTAACTTGTACTCTAGTGGAGCGACCACAAACAATACCCTCAGCCATTACTTAGGGACAGAAAAACTTGCTTCAAAGCTGTGCAGCGATGTATTGGAATTTTTTGCTGCCGATTCTGTTTCTCGATACACCGAGGAATGCTTGAAGAGTACGGTGGCGAGGTTAAGAACTGCTGCTCTGAGGTAAATACTAGATTTAGGAGTGAGTAATTACTCTGGTGCAAACGTATAGAGTAAAGCGGTGTGCATTCTTAAAATGCTTCTCAAACAACAAGGATTTATTATCGGCAGCGTTTTATTGACATCAGTTCCATTAGCAGCTTTGTTAGCAAACATGGTTTAGAGCCAGATTTTTATTATATTCTTAACCAAAGGCAAATTTAAATTAAAAAGGTTTTGCAATACACTGTACGCCATTTTTCATAGCTTTTCCGGAAACTTCACACACAAGCTTACTTATTACTTTCTATATCACATATACTGGCGTGCATAAAATGTGGCCCATAATGGAACGGAGATGTTTATGTTGGTATTGACAAAATCTAATTCCACCCCTACCATCTCTGAGTATAATTCTAGACATTGAATTCACAGGATATCTTGCTAACCCCAAAATATACCCGAATTTCCGGAAGATATCATTACAACTCAGACAGGAATTAATTGTTGAAGCAGTGTGTGTTTAGTAGTAAAATAAAATTAAGATCATAGGGAGAATAAATATCAATAAAAGTAACGATAGTGTTAAATAAAACTGGAAAGCGAATGTTACTGTAAGTGGAAATAAGGATTGAGAGAGACAAGGCCATCAGCGGCCGGAAACGGGTGGTTTTTCCCTCTATTGTTAAGTGTCCCGTTAGGTTGCTGGAACGCAGAAATGTAGAAAAGGGTTAATGTTCGCCAAAAGCCAGATAGCCTTAGGCCTCCAATGAAAGAAGCCAGAAATCAGGTCATAGTGGAATGGGGTGATAGAGCGTTTGAAATAGAGAAACAGAAAAGTTTGGAGTACACACTTGGCCGTTGTAGCTCCTTGGAGATGTTTGTTAAGAAAATGTGTAGGGAAGTTTAGAATACACACGTGGTCGTGATAGTTCCTTAGAGATGGTTGTCAGAAGAGTTTAGAATACACACTTGGCCGTGGTTATTCCTGGGAGATGTATGTTAGAACGTGTGTCGGCAGATAGGTGCGATGATATGAAGTGTAACAAATAGGAAATGCGCGCGCGCGTGTGTGTGTGTGTCGAAGAAATAGCAGGAATCAAATGATAAAACAGTGACGATAAATAAATGAGCAGGAAAACAAACAGTCGTATGCACCACTAACCCGAGATCCAAGATCCATACATAGAACCCTGAGCTAGTACCGAACCCGGGACCATTCCTACAAATCCTGTACCGAAAAATAGCCACATACCACAGCAGAACCGACGTGGGGCCAGAATCGACATACCACCGCATTGCCATGAAGTGATTATATAAATTCACACCAAGAGAAGAAGAGAAAGAAACAGAAAATAAAGGAATGTAGTTTATTAATAACATTTATAAACTGTTTGATCCTATTTGATCAATAAAAAGTAAATTAATTATAATAGTGAATCATTTAATGTTAATAATATTTTATATTATAGCTTTGTGTGGTTTGTGAGTTTTTTCTTCTAAACGTAAACATTTATTAAAGACTTTGTTAGGGTATATTCAAGCAAAATTTCAAGAAAATATACGAAAACAACAATTGGAAATATTTCAAAGCCTAATATGTAAATATAATATGTAGAGAAATAGCAGTTAAAATAAGTGACTATGTTGGCAAAAAGTAAGCTCAACAATAAGTTTCCAACGTCAAAGAAGGAGAAAAACCAAGCCAGAAGAAGAACGCCATTGTATCTTTTGTGAAGCAATCACGTGATTGGCGCAGAGAAAAAATTATTGCTGAAGATGAACAAAGAAGGGTTAGTGAGAAGATATTTGGAGGAAATTTGATCACTACTTCATGGTATCTGTATATAGTTAATTGGGAAAAGCTCCGCGAGACGCCTAGAGAAATTGTAAATTACTCGCGCATAGAAAAGTACCTGGGCTTCGACCTCCATGATAAATATGTATTAATTGTCTCCCCATAAATATATCAGAAGTTAATTTAAAAATAGTAATTACATATAAAATTTGCTCCATACAGCAGAATATAATCTAATATTACAAATTAGATAACAGAATCTGGAGCGTAGTAGAGTAGTGTGGGGCAAGTGTACGCACTTAAACTTTCAAGGCCTCTGCAACGGTATCTATTTAACCAGTGTATGTGAAATTTTTACTATGCAATCTTTATTCTATTGTTTATCACAAGCAGTGGTTAAAACCTGTTTTTACATGTGAAAAATAGTTTTATAAATGTTTAATTAAAATGTGACCCATGCGAACTTTTGCCCCATAGATGGGGGCAAGAGTACGCATAAGGTGGGGTAAAAGTACGCAGAAAACACAAATGTTTAATTTTAATGCTTGGTGCTGTAACTTTAATTACATTATAAGAATACATCAAGGACCTTAGTCTGAATAATATTGAACATCATTTATCTAAGAATAAGATGATAACCTAAATATAGAAATATTTGAATAAAGAAAAGATTGAAATATTCTCATTCTCTGTCATTTTTAACAATAGTCGCAGATAAATTTGCTGCCTCCCTCATGGTTGGAACAAGCTACATGCCTCCATTCTGCACACTTTTGGCACTGAATCTAGTCCTCTTCTGGTGATTCAACATACTCCCCGTCGCATCCTGGACAGTGGATTTTCTCATTTGAAGTTGAAGTTGACGCTTTGGGTAGGACTGAATGGCATTTGGTCCTTTGGGGCCTCATATCGTTTTGTGCATATTTTGTTACATCACGCTTGACGTGTTTTGAAGCACTGGATGATTTAAGGCTTGATTCATTTCCAATATTCTTTCAAAGGGTGAGCTAGTCAGTACTTCCGAATTTTGACTTCTCTTACTTCTTTGTTGTTCGTCTTTCCTCTGCAATTGAAATTGTATTACAAGTCCTGGGTTATTTAGTAACCATTTGTCACACATTGCAGAATATAGATCTTTTAACGGCTTGAAAAATGATCTGTAAAGCGGCTGCAACCTATGTGAAGTATCGGGAGGAATCGATAATAGACGAATATCATTGTGTCTGCAGTAGACAATTGCTTCCAAGTTTATATGGGATATGTGGTTATCTAGCAACAGAAGTATTGGATTCTCCATGCTTCCTCTTACATGCTTCTGAAAATGCTTCAGCCACTCAGAAAATAGTTTACTGTTGATGTATCCACTATCTGAGCACATCATGAATGAACCTGGTGGAGTTCCGTGCATGAGTTCTTGTTTAGCTCTTTTTCTTGCAAATATTATGACTGGGGGAACATAATTTCCACTGCGCTGATTGCCAAACAACAGTTGTTAAATTTCCTCTTTCTGTAGAAACAATTGTTCTAACTGACTTCTTACCAGTAGGTGATACAAACTTAGGAGTCTTACTAGGGACAGTGCTTATTTCTGATTCATCTATATTATACATTCTTGATAGACAGAACTTGTATTGATCCATCATTTGTTCAAGATTATCAAAAAACAAAGAAACATGAGCTTTATTAAAGCCCATAACTCGAGCAAGACTTGTTTTGGTGGAAACACGGAGTGATAGTTTGTGCAGTTTCATAAATTTTAGTGCCCAGTCTCTGCCAGTTAATTTGCTGTCCTTGTTAAATGGATTACCTTGTTAATGTCAGCAAACTGAAATGCCAGTTCTACGCAAATCCTTCAATGTTAAACTATAAAAGTGAGAGTCAAGGAGTCTGCAAAGCTCTGCCAATTCCTTCGCATGCTGTTCAGTAAACACTGCAGCAAAACGTCCCAACTTTGACACACCGAAACCCTGCAAGACTAGAAATACACAGAGGTATAAGATACATATTTTAATTGCATTTTTAACTTGGAAAATGAACTACAATTGCTTTGCTTTGCATTTTAATATTTTATCTACTATATTAGAACATTTTAAAATATTTGTCTGTAGTATACATTATATACAATAAAGTAAAAGAGACCATATACAGTTTAAGTCGTTTTCTGTGCTCCTTTGGATATACCAAGATGCTGTGCAACATTTCGTTTCGAAAAGCCTTGTCCTGGCTTCTGCTTTGTCATATGGTTTTCGGTCAGTTTTTCTTTTATATACTCTGAAATACAAATTAAGATAAGAATTATCAAAGAAATATTCATTAGCAACATTATAAATACATGTACAGCGTTTAAATTAAATTTATTGTACAAATGAAACAGTGGGGCAAAGGTACACGTGCGTACTTTTGCCCCACTCCACAGTTCGTACTCTTGCCCCGTTGTCGTCTTTAACATTTCCCAGACCGTACTGCCTACTGTGGCCAGTTTCACACAATGGCCAATCCACCGCACGTTACTACAGAAATTTGTCTGAGACATGACATAATGCTAAAATACCTGTCTCACATTTCCAATAGCTCAATCACGTTTCCAAAACCACGAAAAATAACATCAAGATGAGTGATTTTCAATCTTACCTCATAGTTTAAAGACGAAACACACCAGCACAGCGAAACTATGTAGAGAGGCTATCGGCCATGTAATTCTTCCAACAGCATACAGTGTTGCCAATTGCACGGCCGTCTTCATATAAATATCCCTTGTGCGTACTCTTACCCGCCGCGTACTTTTGCCCCGCACTACTCTAATAATTACAAAAGCGTTCTTGACATTTTATTAGGTAACAAACTAGTAATCGGATGACAGCACTATTTCTCCACACTTATTTTTGAGCCCCGATACTAGATATTCGATACTCAATAAACAAATCTGATGTGATACACTCACATGACTTTCTCTACTCTTGCACAAACTATTTTTACAAACGCTTATTCTCCATATGCTTCATGTTAATCGAGATGTTAATCTTATTGCTAATTTTCTTGTAGATGCAAGAAGAATATGGTAGACTTTAAGCGACAGTCAAATCTTTTAATAGCTGGTGCTATGTGGAGTATTCCATTCTCTTTGTATGTCCAGTACATAAAAAATGAATAACGAATTCCCATTTGAGAAAAAGTATAAGTATTGGAAAATTTAAGGGAATAACAAGCATTATCTAAAAAATAGTTCACGCAACAAAAACATGTATATTACATAAGTTGTGTATTTTAACACGATCTACAGTTTTTGTGTAGTAAACTTTTGTCTACCTCTGATGGTTTACCAGTTATACAAAAGACGTTCACAATAAAGAATACTTTTGGAGACATTCCCAGAAAATTCGAGATATACATTTCATTTGTCATGAAAATATCTTAAACATACGAGTATAATATTTTAATCAAAATCGTTAGAGCCATTTTTATGAAAATTAAAATTTTCGAAAAATGTTCCATATAAAGGGTAATTTGGGGTGGGGGGATTTTCTTGAAAATCTTCTTGTCGCATCTCCGGAAGATACTGAACCTAAATACCAAGTTTGGTGTTTATCCGACTGTTCGTTTCTGAGTTATGCTGTTCACAGACACACACACACGGACATGTTTCCAAAAATGCCTTTTATTGGATTCAGGGGGTCTCAAAACATATATCTCCGGTGAGATCTCGGTGTCGAATTTTTGGGTGGAATACAATACTTCCGCTACTTACTATATGTAGTAGAGAAAGTAAAAACCTGAAGTGTTGCACTCACGTGACTTTCTCATCTCTTGTATAAACTATTTTAACAAACGTCTATTCTCCACCTGCTTCATGTTAATCAAGATAAACTTTAAAGACTTATTGCTAATTTTCTTGTAGGTGCAAGGGTAATATGGTAGGCTTTAAGCGATAGTCAAATCTTTTAAGAGCTGCTTGCTATGTGGAGCATTCCATTCTCTTTGCATGTTCAAAGAATAAAACAAAATAAATAAAACAAATAACGAATTCCAATTCGAGAAAAAGTACTTTAAAACTAAAAAAAAAAATAACAAGGAATGTCTCGAAATGGTTCACTCCATATAAAAGTGGCATAACTTGTGTGTTTTAACGATATTTACATTTTATGTGGTAAACATTTGTCCCTTTCTTACGGTTTTCCAGTTATGCAAAAGTTATTCAGAATGAGTAATACTTGTTTAGAAAATTCCCCCACAATTCATGATATACATTTCGTTTGCAATGAAAATATCTCAAACATGTGAATTTTTAAAACAAAATCTTTGGAGCCATTTTTGAGAAAATCAAAATTTTCAAAAAATGTTATAAGAAGGGGTACCTGAGATGCTAGTATTTTTTTGAAAACCTTTGTGGAGCATATTTGAAAGATACAAGTGTGGTATTTATTCGATTTTTGTTTTTGAGTTCACAGACACACGGACACAAACACGGACATGTTTCCAAAAATGCTTTATTTGGATTCAGGGGCCTCAAAATATATATTTCCAGTGAAATCTCGGTATCGAACTTTTGGGTAGAGTGCAACTTTCCCTACTTACTATACAGGCAGAGAGAATACTACTAATAAATAACGAATTCCAATTTGAGAAAATGTTTAATTTTCGAAAATTCAAACAAATAACAAGGAGTAGCTCACTCAACACAAAAATATGTATATGACGTTAATCGTGTGGTCTTTCATCGGTTGATCTCCTCTCCTTTGCAGTTCTACTTAGGCAAACCTTTTGGCATTCACACTATCCGGTTTAAACTAAGGACGGCTTGTGTGGGCCACCTGGTTTATTGTTATTCGTTGGGGAGGTCTCGAAATCTTTTAAGCTAGGAATGCTAAACACAGTAAATAACGTTAAACCGTAAGTTCTTCAGTGAATAATTCTTTGACTCCTGTCGAGTTGAATTCTTTGCAATGTATTCCTCAGAATATAATGGAAAGACCAATGTTACGATTGCTTTAAAATGCATACGCGTTAAATACAGTGCTACTGATCCAAAATTTTCTCCCGACCTAGTATGTTTCACAATAGCCCTGGAAGATTAACAACTCCAGAAGTAAACTTGACGTATAAAAAGCCTCTGTTTTATGGAAAATATCCATAACAAGGTGAGTCTATGATAAAACACGCAGCGGAAGAATGACAGTTGCTCCATACGCGAGTTGCCTGGAGGAAGGGGTAAATGGATTACACTGCAATACATACACCCTACAGCAGCCCAGACATTCTCTTGAATTCAGAACATGCCACATACGTCACACACACTCGCCGTTTTATACTTGTCTGCTATCCGCCTTCGGGCACACAGCAAGTTCCCTTTCACAGACAACCCCCCAGGCTCCCATGAACTTTGTAAGATATTCTTCCTTTCTGCTGGAATAGTACTGCTGGTAATAATTATTATAATAATAGTAATAATAATAACAATGTATACTAACGTGTACCGAGCGAAATGGCTCAGGTGGTAACGTCTGTCTTGCATTTGGGAGGTCCCGGGTTCGATCCTTGGCTACCTCCCAACTTGGTCCATGGATTTTTTGTGGGTTTTCTCAGATCGTCAGTGAATTTCCTGTCCCTCCATTTCGTTCCAATAATCATTTCATTCATCCTTCACCCCGTTTTGACTATTTCAAGGTTGGAAATCTCGGGGATGGTGATTCGGTGCAGCGTAGCAGGGAAAAAGGTTGCTCTCTGTGATCGTTTCCCGTCCGTTGGACTTGGCTGATTCCGGAGAATAAGGACCACCCCTAGGGGGTTAGATACTATGTGGAGCGGGGTTTCCGGAGAGAACATGTCATTGCTGTGCCGTCACTCCTGATCCCGGCCGCCCGGTGTTTCCCTTCATCTCATCCCTTCCTCCCGGGGGTGCCCCCTCGTGGGTTTCGGTACAATATTCTCATTTATGGATCGGTGCCGAATTCCCCCGCTTCACAGTTCAATCCAAATACCAACGTACATAAACTGAGCCCATAATGAAACGCAACTATTTATGTAGGTACTGACAAATCTAACCCCATCCTGGTGACCACTGGTTTGGTAGGATACTTTACCTCCCACAAAGTATGCCTGAATTAGCGAACGGTAACATGCTGATTTTCATGTTATTGAATTTTGGCGAAAAATAAAATCAAATAAAAAAACAGCTTTTTCTTTCAATTCACATAAACCTTGTATTTTCATGTTACATTACTTTTTTCTTAATGCCAATTTTCTTATTGCCGTTCGATGGCGACAATATTGTAACGCAGCGGCAATGACCGAAGGTTATCGGAAGATCGGCACCGGGCAGTCGGAGTAAACACCCATAAGTATTGTTCGCCAGCGTAAACAACGGGCGCGCCCCTTCCTCCAGAACGTGTATCGAAATAGGTCTAGAATGTTCTGTGGAAGATTCCCTTGCCTATATAAGCGAGCGTTCTCGCGAGAGCAGTCAGTTGTTGAGTTAAATTGTGTCTGTTAGTCAGTGAGCGAGCCAGTTGGTGAATAAGTTTCCCCTTCGACATCAAGAGCGAGTTGATGAAGGCTGTTGTGACGTGGAGCGAATGCGGAACGACTTGTAATGGAGTTCTTGTGTTCAACTCCCTAGTAAGTGAACCGTCCGGCATGAAGTGGCTACATCACGAAGGAAGTGAAGTGACAGAGAGCTGGACTAGTTCACCTTAGTGAAGTGACATTGAAGTGAACTCCCGGTGAATTTGAGCTAGGTAAAGAACAAAACAGTGACGGTGAGAACTTAGAGAACTGATAGTTGAAAATCTGGACAAAGGCACACTAACTTTCAGCTTCCATCTCCATGTCTCATATAAATGTCGCGGATGTAGTTCAGTTTTACGACACGTGCTAGTAATTTTTCACCTCTACCTCTAGAAGCCGAAATTAGGTTGTGTTGCTTTGAAGAAGTAGGTTTGTTGCTGCTACGTATGGAAAGTCGATTTGAAGTAGAAGTTTTTATTGTAGTTCAAAAGTTGCGGAGCCGAACTTGAAGTAGTTGCAACCGCACGTATGGTAAAAAGTTTCCTCTAGCCTTCGTTCCAAATGTACTTTCCGGTGGCCTTTGCCCCAAGTTTAAAAAATATTAACTTTGTGATTTTGACTATTTCTTTAAATATTATATATTTATGTTTGCCTCGCCTGCGTCAGTGTTTATATTTTTTAGAGACATGAATGTCTTAGCAGGGTGTGGTGCGGCTGAAGAATGTAGGCTTACACAGATTATAGTTTTAGTTCACTCCTTTTATTAATGCTTGACACGATTTTAAATAACACTTCAGTGATATAGAGAGAGTAGTGAGATTTGTTTGTTTTATTAAAAACTTACACTTTTTAACACGTTAACCATTTCTGTCTCACACAAAATACGTATTAAATTTCTCGAGAACGCGTCTCGCGTCTAAAAGCAACTTACTTCTGAATTTGTAAATTTTGCTACATTTTAGTTTGTGATTGGCTAATCCTAGTCCACTAGAATACCTTCATTTAACTAAAGCTTTTTTTATGGTTGATTGGCTATTTTATAATCTTTTCAAAAAATTATATTATTTTTGCTCCAAGAATTACCAGTAGCATTTAAACTTTCTAGTTCATTATTGCCTCAAGGTTACCTCATTGTTACCTCATTGTTAGCAACTTTTAACCTATTTTTCTCACAGCTCCTATATTATTAAATTACGTAATACACTCACATAACATTATTATACATGTATACAATAATATAAACATACATAATGACTGTAATATATATATATATATATATATATATATATATATGAATATTGCTTTAAGGCGGGCTGTTATTAAAATTATCTATTATATAATTAGACTGAAATCATTTAAGTGTTAAAAATACTGCCTCAAGTTTAGCTCAAGTGCAACTCTTTCACAGAGGCGATATCCGTACCACTACTTCATTTCACATCGTTCGTTTTTGTATCCCTGCATGGTTTATCAGGCCAGTCGCATAGAGAACTGATACTGACTAGGCGGAGTCAAGGTTGGTTATCTCAAGCTCTTACGAAGGGAAACAGATTAATGCGATCCAGGGCAATAGGCCACTTTTTATGCACGTCAGTGTACCTCTAAGTCTGAGCCAGTATTAAGAAAGGAATAAGACGCGGATCTCATTTAGTATTTCTTAACTTATATATGAATGACATCGTCCAGATATGGAACAGTACAGGAATTAAATAAAAATTACTTTAGCTGAGGTATTTTAACATATGCTGACGACGTTACTTTAATTCAAGAAATGAACATAAATTTGAAGAAGGCATTATTTAGGCTAAATAAGATATATGAAGGTATTATTTTAAGATATTTAAAAAACTGAAGTAATGTCATTAACATTTAAGATCGAAAACTGTGACTGATAACCAGATTTTACACCAAGTATACAGTGTCAGTTACAATTTTAGTATAAACAGGAAAATAGAAATAGTGATAAACGTGAAAGTACCTGAATTCCAAATTATGTGCGGAGGATTCATAAAGCTTTAGGAAAATAAAATAAAAGAAATAAGATTAAATGTTATAAAATTGTGGTTGTCCCTGTTTTGCTAGATAATGGCAGAGATCTTGGAAAGTGGAATATAGGGTGCAGATAAGAACTTTCTCAGAAGAACCAAACGCTATATCAAATTATACAATTAGGTTATCAACATACTCAAAACGGGGGCGACGTTAACCATTAGAGAATGATCGCTGACAAAGACACATAAATTTAAGGCAGGAACAATAAACTCGCAGACGCACAGATCAGATTAAAGACAGCGTTTTATTGAACTAAAATCTACACTTAAATACTAATAACAGAGGTAATTAAGTACTTAACTAGTGAGTCTTTCATTCTTTCTCATGACAATGTAACTCCTAGGTAATATTTATTAATGCTGTTACATAAGTTTATTTGCATAATAGAAAATCATATTCAATAAGATAACAGACGTTTGTGATTTTAATTTTGTGCCGCCTATCATCAAAACGGACTAATGTCACATTAGTCACAATAGATCAATGTTTTGATTTGGCATGTTTCATTTTTCAAAATGGCTTAACAAATGCGTGTTGATGAGGACAATGACATTAATCCTTGTGTAACATTTTTCAAACGAGGTGATGCGTAAGAGTTATAAAAATTAACCGAATTAACCTGTATTTGTTTTTCAGTAGCTTATTACATGGTAGGCGGCGCCGTGGCCGAGTGGTTAGACCGCTCGCCTCCCACCGAGGCGGCCCGGGTTCAATCCCAGGGACCTGCATGTGGAATTTGTGGTGGACGAAGCGGCGGGTTTTCTCCGGGTTCTCCGGTTTCCCCCGCCATTCATTCCACCAACTGCTCCATCATCACCCTTTCCTTTCATCCATTTCACCCACATTTCGTTTCATCTACTTCCTTCATCCCATACCAGGCATCGGGCTGATCACCCATCCTGGATGTTCTGTCTGATCCATAAGTGTCTGCTCCTCGACGGGCCTCTGACCCCAGACACCCGCCTGTAAGTCCTGGGGGGTGTAAGTCCTACATAAGAGGAGGGTAAACAGATAATGAATGAATATTACATGGTATATAAATAAAAAATCTGAGCGCTTAATTTCATATAATCGTTCGAAATTTGTGAATAAATTAATCCAATACAGGCTCACCGTTTCGTTTTATTTATACTTTCCACTTTCTCTACTATGATTAGTAAATAGGGGAAGTATTGTATTCGTACCAAAAATTCGATATCGAGGTTTCACCGGAAATACATGTTTAGAAAGGGGTCAGAGAGACAGTGCGTGTGTGTGTCTGTGAACAACGTAACCCAAAAACGAAAAATAGGATAAATATCAAACTTGGTATTTAGATTCAGCACCTTACAAAGATAAGACAAGACAACCTTCAAGAAAATTCGCCAACCCCATGGTGGATTTTTCGAAAGTTTTTATTTTCTAAAGAAGTCTCTTAACGATTTTGATCAAAATACTACATATTAAAGGTATTTATATTAAAAATATATCCTGAATTTTCTAGGAATAGCCTGTGGAGTGCACTTCATTGGGAAGAGACTTTGTATAATCTTGTCTAACCGGTGAACGTCAATGTACAACACAAAAAGTAAATTTAAAATACGCCGTTTATTTGAAATAAGTTTTTTGTAGCATAGGCCATTTGTGATATATCGTTTATAAAAGGTTCGGATTGTTCATTTATTGGTCAGTCCCTTAAGTCCTTTCAACATTCAGCTGTTTCTCGCGATTGCATGGAAACAGTATGGAATTTTCAGGCGAGCGTATAGCGTCCAGTTCTTAAACATTTGACTATCACTGTTCCCTTTATATCTATAACGAAATATGCAATGCAGCTATATCTGCAAAGGATTATTTGTGTTAAAATGTCTTAGATAGAAAAATAAGTTTTAGTACGAATAGTTTGTATACCCACTAATAAACCATAGAGGGTAGAGAAAGTCATCACATCATATTTTTTAGGTTTATAGACGGATCAGACAAAACAGCTCGCGGTCCAGGTTTTGCAAAACCCGGTATAAGTTATGAATAGATATACGAGAACAAGAACAAAGAACAAAATTAAATATACACCAGTAATCATAAAATCAAAGAGTGTCAAGAAAAACTTAAACAACGTCTGGCAATAATGGAGCGAACTTAAGCAGCATGTGATTATAAAGCAAACAGTAAAAGAAATTCAGGAAGTTCTATGGGAAGATGGAAGGAACAGCTGTGAGAGCGGAATAGGTAATTTGCCTAGTCCATGAGCGAAGAAGAATATGATGATGATAATAATAACAATAATAATGCCATGCTGTTGAACTTAAATACCAACTTTTGTATTTATTATACCTTTCCTTTTTGAGTCATTCTGTTCACACGTACATATACAAAGGGAGAGGGAGTTTTTCTACAAATGCTTTTTTGGGTCCAGGGGGTCCGAAAACTTATATTTCCGGTGAAATATTGATATCCAATTTTTGGGTGTAGTACAGTACTTCATCTACCTACTATAAGCAAATGTTAAAAGAGAAACTAATAATAGTTTCTATGGTTAATTACTAGAATGCCTATTAACATATGATATCTATTAGAGAAAGTCCTAAAATTACTACGCAGTTGTATTACTAATAAGGTTATAATAAAAAATAGATCTACTGTGTTGCACTCACATGACTTTCTATACTCTTGCACAAACTATTTTACAAGCGCTTATTCTCCATATGCTTCATGTTTATCGAGACGTCAATCTTATTGCTAATTTTCTTGTAGATGCAAGGGGAATTGCTAGGCTTTAAGCGATAGTCAAATATTTTAAGCGCTGGTTGCTATGTGGAATATTCCATTCTCTTTGTATGTCCAGTACATAAAAAATGAATAACGAATTCCCATTTGGGAAAAAGTATAAGTATTGGAAAATTTAAGGGAATAACAAGCAATATCTAAAAAATAGTTCACGCAACAAAAACATGTATATTACATAAGTTGTGTATTTTAACGCGATCTACAGTTTTTGTGTAGTAAACGTTTGTCTATCTCTGATGGTTTACCAGTTATACAAAAGACGTTCACAATGAAGAATACTTTTGGAGACATTCCCAGAAAATTCGAGATATACATTTCATTTGTCATGAAAATATTTTAACATACGAGTATAATATTTTAATCAAAATCGTTAGAGCCATTTTTGAGAAAATTAACGCTTTCGAAAAATGTTCCATGTAAAGGGTAATTTGGGTTCAGGGATTTTATTGAAAACCTTCGTGTCGCATCTCCGGAAGATACTGAACCTAAATACCAAGGTTGGTGTTTATCCGACTGTTCGTTTCTGAGTTATGCTGTTCAAGGACATACACACACAAGGACATGTTTCCAAAAATGCTTTTTTGGATTCATGGGGTCTCAAAACATGTATTTCCGGTGAAATCTCGGTATAGAATTTTTGGGTGGAATACAATACTTCCCCTACTTACTATAGGTAGTAGAGAAAGTAAAAATATCTCCCAAAATCACACATAGGAAAAACATGCCACAACTTCAAATTTTAGGATTTATAGAAATAAATCATGAAAATATTAAATTTACCTGAATTTCTCTATACCCTCTCTCTACCCTCTCTTCCATCTCTTTCATAAACTATTCTTACAAAAGCATATTCTTGTTTCTACTTCATCTTCATGAAGATAAAGTTTCGCAGAAATAGTTTCACTACACATTATATAATATATATAAAATAATGCGAATACAGGAGGCTTAAGTCAAATCCTCAAAAAGTGACCTCGTCATTCCATATTCTATGAATGACCACGAGAAGGGAATATTTATACAAATACTTACTAACAAAGAGGTATAAAGAATTTTAAAACTGAAACTAATAACATCGAAAATTGCGGGACGGGTTAATACTACATAAATTTGATATTAATAGCGTTTCATTTATAAGCTGCATATTTTTGGTGTAGTAAATGTCTGTCTATCTTACGGTTTACGAATATTACAAACGCACACAAAACTCATTTCGAATGAAGAGGACTTCACAGCTATTTGCAGAAAATTTATAATATTCATTTTATTTGCCTTGCACTTACCTTAAATAGTTTTGAAGACGGAATGAAATTAGAAATATTAAAAATCGGGAAATAATAGATGTAAAACGAACGTATTGGACATAATATATGAGAGAGGATTAAAATGGTTCCGCCATGTGATGAAGCTGAAGGTAACAGAGGACGAGGAAGTACAAGAGAACAGTGGATGGATGGAGTTAAAAAAAGTATTGGCTTGTCTCACAAGTTCGTTCGTTTTGCTCGCAAGTTCCATCTATAGCGCCTGAAAACCTTGAACCCTCTGTAAACTCAAATTATCCTAGTTGCCTGACCACCCCTACGACTTAGAGAACAATAACCATACTCACTATTGGGTATATCAGTGTGTATTTGTGACTGACGTTGGATAGAACGGCGTGAACTTGTGTTTACAAACTTTGGAAAGTAAAAAGGAACATTTCAGACATCTTATGCTGTTTTACTATCGTAAGGGCAAAACCACGTCACAATGCCGGCAGAAAATTTGTGCTTTCTACGCGGAAGATGCTGTAACGAAGCGAGTATGTCAAAAGTGGTTTAGTCGATTTCGAGCTGGGAATTTCCCCCTAAAAGACAAACCTTGGTCTGGACGGCCAATGGTTACGGGCGTGGAAAGTTTCTTGAAACGATAGTCAACAATCCACAAATTACAACTCTGGTGTTGGCATTGGAGCTCAATTTAGCTCGTGCTACTATAGCCAGGAACTTGGCAATATATTCTCGACAATAATGGTGTATACTGCAGGAAATAAATAATTTGTTTACAAAAACTAACTGCCGTAGTTATTTATCTTTTGAACAACCTTGTGTTTACAGTTTGTACACGGAAGGTTCGGCAACTACGCTATCGTAGCTATGCTGCGGGTGAGGTGTGTTCCCAGGCGTTTTTAGTGATTTGAACGTAACGAAAAGCGAACGAACTTATGAAAGAACCCTATAAAATTATAAACGTGTATAAGGAGAACTACTGTGTGGTAGATAATTCTAAACAAACAAATCAAAAAAAAAAACTTTGGTGTTTTAATCAAAATCGTTGGAGCCATTTTTGGGAAATAAAGAATAACGAGAAAATATATGTAGCATTCACATAAGTTTCTCTGCTCTTCTACAAACTATCGTTAAAAAAGCTAATTCTTCTATCTACTTCTTGTTAATAGAGATAAACTTTCATTACACAGTTCAATGTAGGTGCAAGAAGCAGATCGCTATGTAATGGCTTAGAAAAACCATGTTCTTTGCTTGACCACGAGAAAAAGAAACGAGTAGCGACTTACAGCTTTAAAAAGTATAAATATTTTCACATCGAAATCAATAAAGAAGAATATCTCGGAAATGATTAATGCAACCAAAAGGTATGACATCAGTGTGTTGTTTAGAGATTATTTTATTTGTAGTGGTGTCTTAAGATTTATCAATTATACAAAGGTCATTCAGAATGAAGAGGGTTTCATAGATATTCTCAGAAAATTTAAAATATACATTTTATTTTTCATGCGAAGGAAAAAACATATGGTATTTTAATCAAAATCATTACAACATTTACAAAAGCATTGCATGTATAGGAGATTTTATTTAAGTCATCGCGATATTCATACCTATTTTGGTATTTATATAACTTTTTTTAAACGCTTCAATTGTATAGCCCCTTTAATTTCTGTGATCACATCGTGGGCTTTGACTTGAAAAATCACCTGAGGGTGTTGCTTTTTCTTTCACTTGCTAATATATAGGTTTCTTAAACTTGTGTTTCATTACTTTTTATCATGAAACACAATCTCCCTCGCTCACATTTCCAGACTCTACGGGTTATAAAGAATTTTATTGGATAAAAAATTCCCCGCTCCACCAAGAAATCGAACTTGGATCACCTAAAAACCCCACCACTGAGGCAGTCATGACTTTTCGTTTTCAGTTATGCTCTCTCTCTCTCTCTCTCTCTCTCAGATTTTTTAAAAACTTTGTTCTATTTTTTCTAGGTAGTAAGGTATTGCATTCTACCCAAAAATTCGGTATCGAGATTTTTCACCGAGATATTTTGAGGCTCCCAAAACAAAACAGTTCTAAAAACATTTTCGCCCTTGTGTGTGCACCTATGAACAGCATAACTCAAAAACGAAATGTCGAATGCGTATCAAAATCAGGATTTAAGTTCAGTACCTTTCAAAGATGCGATTAAAATATTTTCAAGAAAATCCGCGTACCCCAAACCACACCTTACATGGAACATTTTTAGAATTGTTTGAATTTCTGAATAATGTGATGTAGATATATTGTTGCCCCACTGTTGCAGAACCAAACTTGAAGTGGTTAATTGTTGTAGCGGTTGTACCACGTTTAGGCACTAAATTTGAAGCTGTTTTAGACCAATCACGTAATGGATGCCAATTTTGCGGGAGATTATTTCTAGGAGTGTTCGCCCCACGTATGGTACAAACTGTCCGGTGGCTTTCGCCCCACGTTTACTTTTCTGATGACCTTCGCTCCACGTTTTAGAACCAACTTTTTATTTTAATGCTTATGTATGTATTATATACGTATACCTCGGCTGCGTCAGTAGTAATTTGTAAAGCACATATCTCTTAGCAGGACTGGTACGGCTACAGAATGAAGGCTTACACAAAATATAACTGTATTGTACTTTTTTTAATTCCTTCACACGATTAAATAACACTTCACTGATGTATCCTACTATAGATCTGTGAGATTATTGTTATTTTAACACGTAAACTTTATACTATTCTATCTACAATGAATTTTTATGTCTCACACTGAACCTGTAGGTACTGAACTGCTCGGCTACGCAATCTTATAGCGTCTCCAGCCTAAATTTTCACATTTCCTCTATTTCAAGCCTCTGATTGGTTAAGCCTACTCCAATAGAATACTTTTATTTAACTTAAGTTTTTTTTTCTAGTTTTTTGAGTGGATATTTATAAACTATTTTAAGTATTACATTATTGTTGTTTCAAGAATTATTAATAACCTTTATTAAACTTTCTAAGTTATTGTTGTCACAAGGTTACCTTTGTTACCAATTTTCGGCTTTTACTTTGTAATTCTATTTGCTATGGAAAGCAGCTTGCACTATTCTCACAGTTCCTACATTGTTAAAACTATGTAATACATTCACATAACATTATTATATATTTACATAATAATATAAACACAATACAATGACTGTAACATACACTTTATATATTATTATACACATATTGCTTTAAGGCGGGCTGTTATTATATTTTATATTATATAATTAGACTGATAACATTTAAGTGATAAAAATGCCGCCTCAAATGGCTCTAAAGGGTTTAATTAAAATACCATATATTAAAGATATTCACAGTAAAATGAAATGTATATCTTGAATTTACTGGGAATACTTGTAATGTACTTTTCATTCGGAAGGAAATTCATAGAATCTCGCGTAATTGGTAAACGTTACGTGATAGACGCAAAAACGCACAAAATATGTAGATCTCTTTAAAGCAAAGAGCTTACTTCAAATAAGTTTTCCTGTGGCAATAGCCATTGCCGAGATATGTGTTTATTAGTGGTTCGATTTTTTAAGTTCCATTTATACCTCGCCTTTAACTATAATGGTGTTATCGGCTACCTTTCCTTTGAAATATATTAAATGGTGTTACTCGTATTCACTTATCGATGGGTTTCTAGAAAACTTTGAGTTTTAGTCATTAGATCACAACCGCATTCACACTCTCATTCATACGTCCAGACTCTGCGAAAGATAGGGAATATTCTTGGCTTGAGAAAAATTACCATCCCTAGCTGGGAATCGAACCCAGGACACCTCGAAGCAGGCAGGTCTTCTAGCGACTGAGCTCTGCGGCCAGCCAATGGTTTGAGTTGTTCAATAGTTGGTCATTCTCTTAAAGTCCTGTTAAAATTCAGTTGTTTCTGGCGATTGCATGGAAAGAGAAAAGAATTTTAAGGCTAACATACAGCGTCCAGTTCTTAAATATTTGACTATGGCTGTTCTCTTTGTATCTATAACGAAATGTATGATGTAGCTGTTTCTAAAAATGTTTATCTCGATTAAAATGAAGTAGATAGAAAAATAAAATTTCGTAGGAATAAAGCTAATTGGTCTTCCACCCAAGCCGTGTGTTGAACAAGGTTGGAAAGGTGGAATTAGGCGACTGAAAAATTCAATGCCATAGTCGGAATTTGAACCACGGATCTCCCGGTCACCATCGTGTTGCTCTAACCACTGAGCTGCCATGACATGTCGGTACGACATTAAATTCTCCAACTGATTCGCATTTTTGCCAGTAAACCACAAGGAACTCTCAAATTGTATTGATTTTTTTTAAAGTTCCCTTGTTGTATCCAGTTTATGCTACTGTGTTTTACTGTTTTCATACCGCTTATTGTCCGCAACACACATACACACACAAACACCCATGCCCGTGGCGGGACTCGAACCCGCGACACTCAGCTTGGCGGAGCGCCGGAGCGACCACTCCAGCGACCACGGCTACGAGGGCCGGCCAAAATGATGACATACCCCATGGCGACTTACAATGCTGTAAATACTTTGAGTCTCGGGCTCTATAGTTTCGATCATCAATTAATGGAACTAATAAACAATCAATTATTAATCAATTAATAATATCAATACAATTTGAGATTCCTTGTAGTTTACCGGGAAAAATGCGAATCATTTGGGGACTTTAATGTCGTACCGTGGTAGCTCAGTGGCTAGAGCAACCAGACGGAGACCAGAAGATCCGTCGTTCAAATCCCAGCTATGGCATTGAATTCTTCAGTCGTCTGATTCTAATTGTTAGGTAGCCTACAGGGAACCGCAACAGAATTTTTGATATCACATTTTGGGATGGAAATATGATACTTCCCCTACCTACTGTAGCTAAATGGTAAAGAAAGAAAAAAACAGAGATTTAATAGCTGCTGGTATTACGCACTGGCTCTCGAAAGGCAAAAGCGTGCGTTATGGTATGCTACGCATGTAACCGTCTGTTTGTTTACATGTTGGCCATATCGAACTATCATACCACGACTTTGAATGCATATCCCAATAACCACAGCACTGACATTCACGGAATTTAATATCGGTGCCTCTCCTAGGATCCGTTTTATTGAACAATTCCGTTTTCTACGAATCGCTATGCTGAAGGGGTATCTGCTCGTCTTTCATATCAATTGAATATTAGTTCAGTGGACTCCACAGATGCAGTCAATGGCCCTATACGTTTTTCTTCCTGGGAACAATAACACAAATGGCATCGATTCCTCTTCTCGGAGTCTCTCTTACGTTGCGCTCTAACTATTCAAGTGAGTAATATGTGTACGTGAGCCAATATCATACAAAGAATATTACTTCTATATTTTTGATATGTTTCAACTTCTAAAACAAATGTTGATGTAGAAACACAGTGAAGTATGTACTATTGTTTACTTTTCTTCTCTTCTACAGACTCTTCTTACAAAAGCCTCTTTTTCTACCTATTTCACACAAATCGAGATAAGCGTTTACAGAAGTTGTGTCACTACACGTTTCGTTGTAGCTACAAGGGTTACAGGAGGCTAAAGCGATAGTTTAGAAGGCCTTTGCACCCTCTGCATTAGCACGAAAAGTAAACGAATGGCGACTTAGCACTTCAGTAACGCATATACTATTTGCAAATTCTAACCTGTAATGAATATATCGATAATGGGTACTGGTAAAAAAAATCTGATGTGTTACACTCACATGACTTTCTTTACTCCTGTACAAACTATTTTTACAAACTCTTATTCCCCATCTATTTAACGATTTTTTGACATGCAAAGGGAATTACATTTTACACATAGGGACCAGTTCTAAAAAGATTTGTTTTGTATTTGCAAGGGCAATATAGAAATACAGTAGCCTTTAAGCATAGACATATCCCTTAATAGCTGGTTGCTATGTGTAGCACCATTCTATTTGCCACAGATTAATATTCTTTGCATATCCAAGACAAAAAAATCTGATGTGTTACACTCACATGACTTTCTCTACTCTTGTACAATCTATTTTTACAAACGCCTATTCTCCATATGCTTTATGTTAATCGAGATATCGAGATGTCAATCTTATTGGTAATTTTCTTGTAGATGCAAGGGGAATATGGTAGCTTTTAAGCGATGGTCAAATATTTTAACGCTGGTTGCTATGCGGCGCATTCCATTCTCTTTGCAAGTCCAGGACATAAAAAAATGAATAACGAATTTGAGAAAAAGTATAAGTATTGGAAAATTTAAGGAAATAACAAGCAATATCTCGAAAACGGTTCACTCAACAAAAGAAATGTATATGACATAAGTTGTGTATTTTAACGAGATCTACATTTTTTGTGTAGTAAAATTTTGTCTATCTCTTATGGTTTACCAGTTATGCAAAAGTCGTTCACAATGAAGAATACTTTTGGAGACATTCCCAGAAAATTCGAGATATACATTTCATTTCTCATGACATTATCTTAAATATATGATATTTTAATCAAAATCGTTAGAGTCATTTTTGAGAAAATTAAAATTTTCGAAAAATGTTCCATGTAAAGGGTAGTCTGGGGTGGGGGGATTTTCTTGAAAACCTTCGTGTCGCATCTCTGGAAGATACTGAACCTAAATACCAAGTTTGGTGTTTATCCGACTGTTCGTTTTTGAGTTATGCTGTTCACAGACACACACACACAGACACACAGACACACACACACACACACACACACACACAGACACACACACGGACATGTTTCCAAAAATGCTTTTTTTGGATTCAGGAGGTCTCAAAACATGTATTTCCGGTGAAATCTCGGTATCAAATTTTTGGGTGGAATGCAATACTTCCCCTACTTACTATACATAGTAGAGAAAGTAAAAATGAATAACGAATCTCATTTGAGAAAATAAGTATTGAAAAATTTAAGTGAATAACAAGCAATATCTAGAAAATGGTCAACTCAACAAAACAAATGTATATGACATAAATTGTGTATTTTAACGCGATCCACATTTTTTGTGTAGCAAAATTTTGTCTATCTCTTATGGTTTACCAGTTATGCAAAAGTCGTTCACAATGAAGAATACTTTTGGAGACATTCCCAGAAAGTTCGAGATTTACATTTCATTTCTCATGACAATATCTTAAACATATGATATTCTAATCAAAATCGTTAGCCATTTTTGAGAAAATTAAAATTTTCGAAAAATGTTCCATGTAAAGGGTAATCTGGGGTGGGAGATTTTCTTGAAAGCCTTCGTGTCACATCTCTGGAAGATACTGAACCTAAAGTTTTGGGTTTATCCAACAGTTCGTTTCTGAGTTATGCTGTTCACAGACACACACACGGATATGTTTCCAAAAATGGCTTTTTGGATTCAGGGAGATTCAAAACATGTATTTCCGGTGAAATCTCGGTATCGAATTTTTGGGTGGAATGCAATTCTTCCCCTACTTACTCTACGTAGTAGAGAAAGTAAAAATATTGTGTATAAATTGTGTGTTAATGAGATCTATATGTTTTTGGTCTCTCTTATGGTTTCTTCTGAATGAAGAGGACTTCACAGGTTATTCATTCAATACATATTATTATTTATTATCCATATACATGCATATATACAGGATGGATCATTTATGTTGAGACTGTACATTATCTCCAAAACTAAGCGTTGTAGAAAGAAATGTGTTGAATAGAGGTTGCTTGATATTATGGTGGAAAGTAAATGCTATTAGTCGTGTTTTATTTGGAGGACGTTGTGATGGTGTTTTAGGGTGAACTTATTTTTTAAATGGGAACCAACCTTTCTTATGTTGTTTTCACACTTCTCATAAAACTCTAAACAACATTTGTATAAAGTACTTTGTCATTGTTCTTACACCAACGAAAATTCTGAATGGCTGTGTACAAATGGTGCAATGAATGGTTGGACCATCTATGGATGGTCATTTGAGAATCAAGTCACGTTTCGTAATTGTGAAACAATATTTTTTATTTTCTTTCCTTATTCCTCATCACAAAATAAAGAGCTTTTTATAAACCACTTTCTAATGCCAAAACAACATACAAAAGGTGGGTTTTAATTAAAAAACAATAAATTATCCCTAAAATGAACCATCATACCGTCCTCCAAACAAATCACCACTCATGACATTTACTTTCCCCCGTAATACCAAGTAACTTTCATTAAAGACATTTCTTTCTACAACGCTTAGTTTTGGAGATACTCTACAGTCTCAACTTAAATGGTCCACCCTATATATTTGAAACCGTAAGTTTTATAACACTGTAATGTGAAGTATGAAAACCTCTTTATAATGGTTATATTGAGATAAATGTTTTGGAAGTCAAATTATTAGAATAATAATAAGCATTAGCATTAGCAAACATGTTTCATTATTTAGACACGGTTAATCCTTAGCGGTCTCTCAGACCTCACGTCCAAGTTAATGTAACACAATAACCACCTTGTATAATATTATACTAATACTTATTGCTATCATCATAATTTATTTATGATTTCCCGTTACTTACATTATCTGTCGGTTATATATTCTCTTACAAACTGTATGGTTAATTATAAATTCCCTTTAAGCGTCAGTAATAAACCTCAAAGTACGCATGCGTGTAGTTATAATTAAGACTGTATGTATAATGACATGTACATTTTATGTTGCTTCTGTTTGCAGGTTTCCTGCTACATAGTGCATAGAAAATGTTTTCTTATGTAAACATTGTTAATTATGTAACTACGAAACAATAACAATATGCTGACTGCCACAGAAAACAAACACTTATGTATAGCGTATTAAACAACTACATGTGTAAATTAGCTAGAACTCATGGAAATTAAAATTACCAGGTACACCAGGGTTTTACAAATTAATTTGCAGAAGCGCCGGCTGTTTTAAAAATAAAATTTACATCCTATGGACCAGGTTGCGTGTGGAGCGTAGGTTGTTTCAGATACGCGCGGCAAGCAGCAGAATATAGGAATAACGGAGCGGTCCATAATTAGCACTAATTAAGGTTTCCTGTATCTCTGTTATTCACAACAGCTATTTGCGATGTTTACTTTCTCATCCTTAGCACCCTTATGTTAGGTCGGGTGTTCTGTGTTTCTACCCGTATCTTTGTTCTGAGTTTCTCGCGAGTTAACAAAGGCTTTCAAGAACTTAAGCTTACTTCGCTTTATAGCATTAGTTTTACTTTAGCTGCCACCTTCATATTGAGGGATTCTTTTACTAATAGTACAATGGCAATTACATTGAGAAATACAGTAAGGTAATGCATCTTTTTAAATAAAGTTTAGTGTTAATATCTATAGTTATTATTAAGTTATGCCAAATCGTTCTTTACTTTCTGGATGTCCGTCGTATTTCCACATGTTTAATAACCCGGCTTGGTTTTATGGTTTCACTTTTATATATCCTTTCACATGATTAATTTCTCGTGGCGTTCGCAAAGTCGTCATACTTCAATTTAACGCAAGTCGTTGTAGAGTCAACCTATACGTTATAATTAATAGTATATATAAAAAAATCTGATGCGTTACACTCAGATGACTTCCTCTACTCTTGTACAAACTATTTTTACAACGCTTATTCTCCATATGCTTCCTGTTAATCGAGATATCGAGATGTTAATCTTATCGCTAAATTTCTTCTGAATGCAAGGAGAATTGGCTTTAAGGGTTTAAGAGCTGGTTGCTATGTGGAGTATTCCATTCTCTTTGCATTACCAGGACAAAAAAAGGCTGATGTGTTACACTCACATGACTTTCTTTACTCTTGTAAAAACTACTTTTACAAACGCTTATTCTCCATCTACTTCATATTAATCGAGATAAACATTTGCAGACTCTATCTTATTGCTAATTTACTTGTAGATGTAAGGGGAAAATATATTTACAAGGGCAATATAGAAATACAGTAGCCTTTAAGCTCATACATATGTCTTAATAGCTGGTTGCTATGTGCAGCACCATTCCCTTTTCCACAGATTAATACTCTTTGCATAACCAAGACAAAAAATGAATAACGAATTTCCATTTGAGAAAATAAGTATTGAAAAATTTAAAGGAATAACAAGCAATATCTCGAAAATGTTTCACTCAACAAAAAATTTGTATTTGACAAATTGTGTATTTTAACGCGATCTACATTTTCTGTGTAGTAAAATTTTGTCTAACTCTTATGGTTTACCAGTTATGCAAAAGTCTTTTACAATGAAGAATACTTTTGGAGACATTCCCAGAAAATTCAAGATATACATTTTATTTGTCATAAAAATATCTTAAACATATGATATTTTAATCAAAACCGTTAGAGCCATTTTTGAGAAAATTAAAATTTTCGAAAAATGTTCCATGTAAAGTGTAATCTGAGGTGGGGGATTTTCTTGAAAACCTTCGTTTCGCATCTCTGGAATATACTGAACCTAAATACCAAGTTTGGTGTTTATACGACTGTTCGTTTCTGAGTTATGCTGTTAACAGACACACACACACACACACAGACACACAGACACACACGGACATGTTTCCAAAAATGCTTTTTTTTGGATTTAGGGGGTCTCAAAACATGTATTTCAGGTGAAAACTCGGTATCGAATTTTTGGGTGGATTGCAATACTTCCCCTACTTACTATACGTAGTAGAGAAAGTAAAAATATATGTAACAGTCATTGTATATATATTTGTATTATTGTATCCATGTGTAATAATGTTATGTGATTATATTACGTAATTTAATAATGTAAGAACTGTGAGAATAATAAGTTAAAGGTTGCTAACAATGAGGTAACAATGAGGTAACCTTGAGGCAATAATGAATTAGTAAGTTTAAATGTTACTTCTGATTCTTGTAAGCAATAACGTAATTTTAGTGACAGTTTATAAAATAGTCAATCAACAACCAGAAAAAGCTTTAGTTAAATGAAGATATTCTATTGGACTATGATTAGCCAATCAGAAAGTAAAAAGGAGAAAAATTTACAAATTCAGAACTCAGTTGCCTGCAAACAATGTTCCTAACCGGACGCGAGACACGTCCTCGAGAAATATAATACGTATTCATGTCAGACGAAAATTTAGTTTACGTGTTAAAAAGTGCAAGTAATTAATTAAAAAGATCTCACAGCTCTCTCTCTATAACAGTGAAGTGTTATTTAAATCGTGGCAAGCATTAATAAAAGGAGTGAAATAAAATTATAATCTGTGTAAGCCTACATTCTTAGTTGCACCACAACCCTGACAAGACATCCATGTCTCTAAAATTAATACTGACGCAGCCGAGGTAAATATAAATATATAATAGTTAAAGAAACGGTCAAAATTACAAAGTTAATATTTTTTTAAAACTTGGGACGAAGGCTACCGGAAACTGTTTACCATACGTGCGGTTGCAACTACTTCTAGTTCGGCTCCTCAACAGTTGAACTATAATACAATTCCTTCAATACACCTTCTTTAAATTGACACCCAAAGCGTGTTACAAACAATGTAAAAGACAATACCTTCTTCAGAAGGTGATGAAAGAGATTGTAGGAAAATTCGTGGATCAAATTACCCAACCCAGTACTCCCCTAGCGACTGAGAAAAATCTGGAGAAAGCTGTCATCAGATTGGTAAATTCTTTTAAGAGGAACCCACCTCCAAGTTAATTTTAAATGATAGATACTATACTTATTATTTTCACAAAAACGGTTATTAACGAGTTTAGGTGCTTTCTTTGCTACTTTCCCATAACAAGCACGTATTGTATCCACCCTAAATGTTCATTCTCAGATTCCACCAGAAACATACTATGTTTTGAGACTTCCCGATTCCAAAAAATAAAAACATTTAGAAAAAGTCCGTATGTGTGTTTGTGCTGAATACCAAACTTGGTATTTAAATTCTGTATATCTAAGGAAGCGACATGAAGATTTTCAAGAAAATTCCCTCATCCCAAACATGGAAACATTTTCGTTAGTTACTTTCTTTACCCGTACTAGTATATAGAGAAGGTATTACATTTCACCCCAAAAATCGATACCGAGATTTCACTGTAAATACATGTTTTGAAGCCCTCTGAATAAACAAATTAGAAAAAGGTCCGTGTGTGTGTGCCTGTGAACAGCATAACTCTAAAACGAAAAGTCGGATAAATACCAAACTTGATATCTAGGATCAGTATCTCCCAAAGATACAACACAAAGATTTTCATGAAAATATCCCCCCCAAACTGCCCTTTACATCGAACACTTTTCGAAATTTTTATTTTCTAAAAGAGCCTCTAACAATTGTGATCAAAATACCATATATGATAGATGTTTAACATGACAAATAAAATGTATATCTTGAATTTTCCATAAAATCCTCTTCATTGGGAAGGAGTTTTTCCAAAATCTTGTATTAACTGGTGAAGGTTAAGAGATAGACGGAAACGTGCTACACAAAAAATGTAAATATCGTCAAAACACACAATTTATTTCAATTTAGTTTTTACTGTCAGCCTTATTTCTGAGATATCCATTATTAAAGTTTGGAATTGCTCATTTCTTGGTCATTCTCTTAAAGTCCTGTAAACATTCAACTGTTTCTCGCGTTTGCATGGAAGCAGATTGGAATTTTAAGGCCAGCAGCATATAGCGTCCAGTTCGTAAGCAATTGACTATCGCTGTTCCCTTTGTATCTATAACAAAATCTGTAATGTAGGTATTTCTGCAAAGGTTTATTTGAAATTAAAATGAAGTGGATATAAAAATAAGCTTTAGTAAGACTAATTTTTATACCCACTAATAAATGAGGGAGGGTAGAGAAAGTCATGTTAATGTATCACATATTTTTTTGTTATTTTTCAATACCTTATGATGCCTATACAATGCAGGGTTTCTGTATAGCGTATTCTTGCTGTGGCATTACAAAACAACAGGCATTTTGGACGAGGCTAAATATTTTCAGGAACGCATTATTATTGTACACGTGTTAACAATACTATCGACAAGTACGTTCCTCCCCATGTTGTATATAATAATGCTGTTGATGATCGTGTTGAACAAGGCAGGCCTAAATAATGAAAGTGTTTTCCAGAGTGCATGAGGCTATTCAAGCTCTAGAAATTACATAAAGTTTTCTACTATTGCAAAGCATAAATGATGACAGCATTTCTGTGACTGGTACATATAATTGACAAGTGTATGATTGTGCCTGTAAAACTCAAATAAGAAAAGAGAAATTAGGATTTTTTAAAAAACTTTAACTACCAGATGCATATAAGTACTGTGAACAGCATAAATTAAAATGAAAAGTCCGTAAATACCAAACTTAGTATTTAGGTACAGTATGTTCCAAAGTACTAAAAAGTTTCAAGAAACTCCCCCACACCAACTACCTTTTACATGGAACACTTTTAGAAATTTTTATTTTTCTAAAAATGGCTGTAGCGATTTTGATTAAAATATAAAATATTAGAGATATTTATATGACAAAGAAAATCTGTGTCTTGACTTTCCTGGGAATAGCCTGTAAAGTCCTATTCATTTGGAAGAAATTTGTTTAACCTTATATAGCTGGTACCTAAACGTTAAAAGATAGACGAAAAGATACTGTACAAAAGATGTAGATATCTTTAAAACACACAATTTATTTCCAATAAATTTTTGTGGCATTAGTCATTTTCAAGATGTCATTTATTACTGGTTCGATTTGTTCAATACTTAACATTCTTTTAAAATCTTGTCAATATTCAGTTCTTTCTCGCGATCCCCATGGGGGGGGGGTCCGACCCCTTCAGCTACCGCGGTGTGTGCGCTGCGTACCCCTACCACTCGTGGTACTTCTGGCGTTAATAGAGGTACGTCCGAACCCCTCCCGTTTGGGAGCCTTTCGGATTGAGTTGGTCTCGGCGGGTAGTGGCTCGAGATATCCAATGGAAGATTTGAGTACGCCTGGGCGGTGACACCCAGGCGGGATTGAGTGACGCCTCAAGGTCTTCCGGTACCACCCTAGAGATCCAGTAGGCAGTAGGCTGGTTCATCGTTAGCCCTAATCAAGGTTCTTTGGTAGTCTTCCCCTTCGGAGTTGACGCGCGTAAGTGGTATATACGCTTCTGTCCCTGCGTGAACGGGGGGCCAATTTAAAGTTATAAGGAACTGGCCTGGAAAAATCCATGTGAGGGTATGTCATTCAGATAGCGTCCTCCCCTGGACCTAGAAGAGAGGATTCGGCTCCGTGTGGACCTTTGTTGTTTCTCTGAAACATTTAACTGCCGCTATTCCCTTTGTATCTATTACGAAATGTGTAATATAGCTAACCCTGTAAAGTTGGTCTCGATTAAAATGAGGTGGATAGGAAATAAACTTTCGTAAGAATAATTTTTAACCCACTAATAGCCAATAGAGGAGGGAGAAAGCATGTAAATGTAACACGTCATTTTGTTATGTGTTTGGGTTACTGTTCTTCTCACATTAATACATAATTAGTTTTAGTAATAATCTAATAAAGCCGTTTCAGTTCCTTAAAAAATTCACTTTCACGTTCTCTCATTTATACATTATTTTAACCGTCTGCCTTTGAACACTTATAACTGAGGCTATACATTAGTGTCTTTTTTATGAGATACAAACATTGCATAATTTTTCACAGCATGTAGTTTGCCCACAAATCTCGGAGATAATGTTTCGAAATATGCACACGTAGGCAGGTGAGATAGAGTGCATTAAGAAAGAGGTGTTAAAGCAACGTTGCTCTCCCGTTGTTTATATTAATCATCAATAATGATTGCAGCTTCAGGTCACGAACTTCCGCAGCACTCGGCGGAAGAACGTGAAAAATGTGGCTACGCAACATGATACACTCTTCCTGCCTTCATGTAGACCACGCCACGCAATAAAACAAAATTCTTCAGATTATGTAGTTTACGTCTGCTAATCACCCGCGTTAACCAAGCTGTCACTTTCTACTCTGCACGTCACATGGAATATTTTGGAAATGGCTGACGCTACGATGTGTTGCCTTGACATGAATGTTTCTATTCACTGTTCTACAAACTATTCTTCTTGTTTATACTTTCTCTACTACGTATAGTAAGTAGGGGAAGTATTGTACTCCACCCAAAAATTCGATACCGAGGTTTCACCGGAAATACATGTTTTGAGACCCCCTGAATTAAAAAAAACAATTTTGGAAACATGTCCGTGTGTGTGTGTGTATGTGAACAGCATAACTCAGAAACGAACAGTAGGATAAACACCAAACCTGTATTTAGGTTCAGTATCTTCCAGAGATGCTACACGAAGGTTTTCAAGAAAATCCCCAACGCAGATTACCCTTTACATGGAACATTTTTTGAAAATTTTAATTTTCTCAAAAGTGGCTCTAACAATTTTGATTAAAATATCACATGTTTAAGATATTTTCATAACAAATGCAATGTATATCTCGAATTTTCTGGGAATGTCTCCAAAAGTATTCTTCATTGTGAACGACTTTTGCATAACTGGTAAACCATAAGAGATAGATAAAATTTTACTACACAAAAATGTAGATCGCGTTAAAATACACAACTTATGTCATATACATTTTTTTGTTGGGTGAACCATTTTCGAGGTATTGCTTGTTATTCCCTTAAATTTTCCAATACTTACAGTTTTTCTCAAATTCGTTATTCTTTTTTTTTCTGGTAATGCAAATAGAATGGAATACTCCACATAGCAACCAACTCTTAAAATATTTTATGTTGCTTAAAACCTACCAATTCCCCTTGCATCTACAAGAAAATTACCAATAAGATTAACATCTCGATATCTCGATTAACATGAAGCATATGGAGAATAAGCGTTTGTAAAAATAGATTGTACAAGAGTAGAGACAGTCATGTGAGTGTAACATATCAGATTTTGAATTCAGCTGTCCTCTTTTCAGCCTTTGCTTCCAATTCCAGTTCGCCACATTGACTACTGTTTCACTGTTGTATTTTAAGCCAAATATAACCATAACCTGTTTTACACTATCACACCAACTTGAACGAGCCCTTCCACTTTTCCTTCTTCCTATGTTACACCAATCAATTATTCGTTTGAACCAACTTTCCTCCACTGTTTTTTGCACATTCCGTAGCATTCCAGTATCAGTTCATCATTTCTATTTATCACCGCATATTCCGTATATAACCATCCATTTCGGTACTTTCCAACTGTTTCTTTGTTGAACACTCTGGCCCATATATAAGGACACACTCCATCATTGTTTGCAAGATACGTTTTCTGGTTGTTCTTGTTATTTCTTTACTCCATAGGGAACCATTCAAGGATCTTGTTACTTTCTAGCTGGTTGATTCTATTGTCAGTTTCCTTTTCATCCGTACCAGAACTGTCTATTATTGCACCTAAATATTTGAGTATAAGAAAAGGGGCTAGAGCCATAGCTAGCAAACAAAAGACTAAATCTTGGAATAAAACGTGTGTAGAAATGCGATGAGAGATCAGAAAGTAATGTTACTAAGGATGCAATAAGGGTGCACATTTTATTTCATACAACCAATACAGCCAACTGCTAGTATATACATTAGGTAATTTTACGACATAGTCTTTAAATCGGTATTTAGGCACTTGTCGCTTGGTGGGATGAGCCTAGTAATAATTCTTCATTGCAGTTCAGCCACGTTGTTGCGAGAAGTTTCACCTCCTCCTGTATCATCATAGTCCACCACCTGTGGTACCGTATTTAGTAAAAAAAAAAGGCCTTAGAGGCTACTTAAATCATGAAACTGCAAATATTTTTAAGGTGTTAAGCTCTAAAAGTCAAAAACGAAATCACTAAAGACATATAAGAAATGCTCTGAAAGGATAAATCACCTCTGGAACTAAATGCGTTTGTTGACTAAATCCTCAGAGACAGAAGGCTGTGTTGAACTATTACAGACAAGCAGTAATTACATTTCTTGGAAGCGGAAGAAGCCTCGTATCCTGCCGGTAATAAGGAGTATCCTACACAGACGCTGGTGGCGCCATCTAGAGGATATTAATACACCGGTCTGTAAGAAACTACAAAATTAATAGCATCTTTGCTCCCATTTGCTATGGCAGGTGCTTCCTCGTGAAGTAGCCAGCTGTTATTTATTACGTCGAAAGAATGGGGCATTCTACAGTTTATTGCAGAAAATGATGCATTCCTTTTTATCTCATCTCCATAGATCCATATGGCGGAGGGAAATCCAGAGACGAAAATACCCTATTATAATTGGGTTGGACAGCTTATTGCACCCCCTTTCGTAAGAATGTGCGTTATTTTTGTTTTAGGCACTTCTTATATAACTTAATTTAAGAGGAGGTAGACTATTTGGCAAAACGTTTCCCAAAAATACATTGCTAGTTTTCTGTGCATTCTTATTAATTCGAGTTTTCTCTTTAATTTCAGATATATTTTATCATTATAGCCTCAAAACCTGTATCTGAAAAATTTGATGTGTTCCACACATGATTTTCTCTAATCTTGTACAATTTATTTTTACAAGTGCTTATTCTCCATCTACTTCATGTTAATCGAGATAAACATATACAGAAACTAGGCTTTAAGCGATAGTTAAAGCTTTTAAGAGCTGGTTGCTATGTGGAGCATTTGGTTCTCTTTGCATGTCCAGGACATAAAAAAACGAATAACGAATTCCCAATTGAGAAAAAGTATAAGTATTGGAAAATTGAAACAAATAACAAGAAATATCTCGAAAATGGTTCACTCCACAAAAAATGTATAGGACATAAACTGTGTATTTCCACGAGCTATACATTTGTGAGTAGAAACATTTTGTCTATCTTTTACGGTTTACAAGTTTGCAAAAGCCATTCAGAATTTCCCAGAAAATTCAAGATATGCATTTGATTTGCCATGAAAATATCTTAAATATATCACGTTTTAATCAAAATCGTTGGAGCCATTTTTGAGAAAATCAAAATGATCTAAAAATGTTCTATGTAAAGGTTAGTTTGTAGTGGGGGGATTATTTTTTAATATCTTCGTGTTGTATACTTGAAAGATACTAAAGCTAAACGCCAAGTTTTGTATTTATCGGATTTTTCGTTTTTGAGTTATACAGATCATATTCCGATACACAGACACAAACATGGACCTTTTCTTAAGACTGCTTTTTTGGGTTCAGGAGGCCTCAAAACATGTATTTTCGGTGATATCTCGGTATCGAATTTTTGAGTGGAATGCAACACTTCTCCTATTTACTATAGTAGCGGAGAAAGTAAAAATGGCACCGCATATACAATTTTTACTGTAAATTAAGCAACACTTCATGAAAAAATGGCTTCTACACACTTTGATGTAGAAGATTACGAAGATATTTTAAAGTAGCATCTGTTACGCAATAAAATAAGATATACTCGATATTGTTGCCACCTTTTTATTCCATTCTCTATAACTTAAGCTTCTTTCCACACATTTTCACAATCAATTAAATTCTCATTCTGGTGTATTTTGTGACTCCGTCATAAACAAGTTCGCTGCCAGTCCATAAAACAATCGTAGTTTCGAAGATGCATTTGAAGAAATTGCATTATTGTTATCATTGGCTTCAGGGATGGGGATTAAAACTAGTGGTCCGGAAGTCAGATCTTTATCACAAAGTAGCTGAAAGGAAACGATTGTGAATCTGCTAATTAACGTAATGTAGCCTGAGGCAGTATTTTTAACACTTAAATAATTTCAGTCTAATTATATAATACGTAAATTCAATAAAAGCCCACCTTGAAGCAATATGTGTATGTAATAATCTGTAAAATGTATGTAACAGTCATTGCATATGCTTATATTATTGTAAACATGTTCAATGATGTTATGTGAATGCATTACGTAATTCATTAATGTAGGAGCTGTGAGAATAATAAGTTAAAAGTTGCTAACAATGAGGTAACCTTGAGGCAATAATGAGTTTGAGAGTTTAATAATACTACTTCTGATTATTGGAGCAACAATAATGTAATTTTTGTGACAGTTCATAAAATAGCCAATCTACAACCAGAAAAAGCTTTAGTTAAATGAAGGTATTGTATTGGACTAGGATTAAACAATCAGAGACTTGAAATACAAAAATTTACAAGTTTAGACGATTGAAATCAATTCAGTTGCCTGCAGACAGTGCTCATAACTGGGTGCGTTTCTTGTGCGTCCTCGAGAGATTTAATACGTATTCGTGTGAGACGAAAAATAAGTTTACGTGTTAAAAAGTGTAATTAATTAATAAAAAGAATCTCACAGTCCTCTATATCAGTGAAGCGTTATTTAAATCGTATCAAGTATTAATCAAAGGAGTGAAGTAAAAATTATCATCTGTGTAAGCCTACATTCTTAGTCGTATCACAACCCTGCCAAGATATCCATGTCTCTAACAAATACTGACGCAGCCGAGGCAAACATAAATATATAAATATTTAAAGAAAGAGTTAAATTACAAAGTTAATATTCTTTTTAAACTTGAGGCAAAGGCTACCTGAAAGTCCATTTTTGGCGAAGGCCACCGGAAAGCGGGTACTATACGTGCGGTTGCAACGAATTACAAGTTCGGTTGGGTAACCGAATATAATTCAACTCCTTCAATACACCTACTTCAAATTTACGCCCAAAGCGTGGTGCAAATAACGTAAAGAAACAATCAACTTCAAGGCAAAACAGACGACTCATTATTTACTTCGTACATGAACTGCTAATGTACTAAGAGAGTATCGCAGCTCATTTTCAATACAGAACAATTTAATTCCAGAAACAGCTACACATTTCCTAGATGAACTGGCGGCGGAAGTCTATGACGAGGTTCTAAAACACTTATGCTACGATAAGATAAATTTTCGAAAAACATTGATAGCTTGTAGAAAAGTAGCGTATGGCTTGAAGACTTTGTAAAACATCTGATGCGTTACACTCACATGACTTTCTCTACTCTTGTACAAACTACTTTTACAAACGCTTATTCTCCATCTACTTCATGTTAATCGAGATAAACATTTGCAGACTCTATCTTATTGCTAATTTTCTTGTAGATGTAAGGGGAATATATATTTACAAGGGCAATATAGAAATACAGTAGCCTTTAAGCACATACATATCTCTTAATAGCTGGTTGCTAGGTGCAGCACCATTCCCTTTGCCACATATTAATACTCTTTGCATATATGAATAACGAATTCCCATTTTAGAAAATAAGTATTGAAAAATTTAAGGGAATAACAAGCAATATCTCGAATATGGTTCACTCAACAACAAAAATCTATATGACATAAATTGTGCATTGTAACGCGATCTACATTCTTTGTGTAGTAAAATTTTGTCTATCTCTTATGGCTTACCAATTATGCAAAAGTCGTTCACAATGAAGAATACTTTTGGAGACATTCCTAGAAAATTCTAGATATACATTTTATTTGTCATGAAAATACCTTAAACATATGATATTTTAATCAAAATCGTTAGAGCCATTTTTGAGAAAATTAAAATATTCCAAAAATGTTTCATGTAAAGGGTAATCTGGGATGGGGTGATTTTCTGGAAAACCTTCGTGTCGCATCTCTGGAAGATACTGAACCTAAATACCAAGTTTGGTGTTTATCCGACTGTTCGTTTCTGAGTTTTGCTGTTCACAGACAGACACACAGACGCACACGGACATGATTCCAAAAATGCTCTGAAAATGTCTCAGAACATGTATTTCCGGTGAAATCTCGGTATCGAATTTTTGGGTGGAATAAAATACTTCCCCTACTTACTATACGTAGTAGAGAAAGTAAAAATAAACTATCGGAGAATATTTATTAATTCGTTCTTTATTGTAAAACGGACCTTAGTTTTATAACACCCCGCGTAATTAACGGTTGACGAAAGTTTAGCTCAAGGATGCCACATTTTAGAAAACAATCTTATCTTCCTTAATTAGCAATCTTATTGCATAACGTTAGTTCATTGAACTTAGAAGGCACCCATGTGCACTCTAAAGAAATATCAGTATGATATCTTAAAATGAACAGTTTTTGAAGTAGTAAGTCAGGAATTTAGCCGATATGGATTTCAATCTTCCCATAACTTATAGGTCATACTGCGACAGATATGAATTTCGGGCAATATGCCGTAAATGTCAACCATTAAATCATGGCTCTTTTTCTTGAACGTTTCCTAAGCGTGAAATTTCGCACCTTTCTGATTTTTTCGTGGGTTATGTTGTAAACATACACACCGTCTCACTCATTCACACTATCTCCTACTCGTATACACCTCTCTCACACGTACTCTCTTTCACTAACGCACACTTTACTCATTCGCGCACACTCTCTCTCACTCACACGCTCTCACACTTAGTCACACGCATTCTCATTCTCACTCTCTCACGTACACACTCACACACTGTTTCACTCACACGCGCATTCTCACTCACACAATCAGTCTCATTCACTTTCTCTCTTATAGACTCTCTCTCACTCACTCACTCTCACGCAGACACATACTCACTCTCACACTCTCATTAATTTTCTCACACATTTACTCATTCATGCACACACTCTCCCACACACTCACTCACACTGTCTCATTCGCTCACACACCCTCACACACATACACATACTCTTTCACTCACTCACTCTCACTCTCTCTCTCTCACTCAGCACACACACAGATAGAGATTTTCTAATACTGTATTTTTTTTTAATTTTTGTATGGATTTTATGTTTCTCTACATGCCATATGTAACCTATAGAGACTGTGTACGTAAACTCATTTCGAGGGTTTTTGATACTCTATGGGAATAATTATTTCCTCTAATTTTTATCTGGCAATCCCCTACACGTTAGAGTGTAACTTATATGTCGTCAGTTTGATTCCCAGTTAAATTCCTCGGCTTTCTGTTCTTGAAATTCATGTTCTGTCTATATTTTCTTTGTGCGTCTTAGCTTTCTTCTTCCTCGGACCCAATAATTCAAGATTTTTTGGATATTTGGATCCTGCTTCCAACTTGCTATTCTGTTGTTTACATCTTCAATGTTTCGATGTCTTATTTCGTTATTTTGTCTTCTATCCACTCTATCCAATACTCCACTGTTGTTCTAAAACTCTCATTAATAATGATTCATTGTTCATTATTGAAGTAGCCTCAGTCTTATCCAAACAAAATCTGATGTGATATTGTAACTACCCTCTGGGGGATGTAATCCACACCCGGGAAGTTGCATCAAATTGAATACCCTGACCCACTTGCGTGGACAATAAATACTCTACGGAAACACAAATCAGCAGACTGTTGTTCCCGTTACTCAGTTTGTTCCAAACACGCCCCCTTATGAAATCTGAGGCAACTTCCCGGTTGTGGATCCAATACCATGAAGGGTCGTTACTATATACCTAATCCACACAACCTTATATGTAAATGATAACATTCAGATTTACCCATTGCATACTATACTATCCATATAAAAAGTGACTCTTCAACCCTCCTTACGATATTTTTGCTTAGGAATAGTTTAAATTAAGCAAGAAGGTTTCAGAAGGCGGAAACATTATTCAAATGTTTATTCATCCTAACAACTGTTGCGGTGAAAAGAAAAAAGGGGGGAAGCTGATATGTTATATTCATAAGTTTCTCCACTCACTATCCTTATTTTGTACAAACTATTCGTGCAAAATCTTATTTTCATGTTTACTTCAAGTTAATTCAGATGAAGTTTTGCAGAAAAACATCGCATATATCTTAGCATGTACAAAGGCGATACAGGAAGATGAAGCGATAGACAAATTCTTAAAAAGCGAAATCCGTTGGCTTTCAAATTCCACTATTTGTTTGACCAGAACAAGGACGATTATTGGACAATTCAAACGAACAACAGGAATACCTCGGAAATGGTTAATGTCGCATAAAAAGGCAAACTACCAGGATAGCGCAGTGGTTAAGATTCCAGTTCTCGTACTGAGGATCAGAGGTCCGATTCCCAGCTCTGGGGTGGCGATGTTAAGTCGGCCATATCCATGCATTCAGCTCTGACTTACTCGTGAAGTATCTGCAAGACCCAACGTGCTGCTTCGGAGTCAGGTAAAAGCTGTAGGCCCTCTCATTCCACCGCCATCTTCATCACCCTAACATCGGAGGCAACGGATTACGTCCACTGTTTGGCTCTATCTCAGAAATGGTCATATGGGATGTTAAAACTTACGAAATTTTTCGGGTAGTTAGCCTTTCACTATACTTTTTGGTTTACCATAATGCAACTTCATTCCGAATGAACAGGACTTTACAGACTATTTCAAGTAAATTCAATGTATACATTGATTTAGT
Organism: Deroplatys truncata; assembly: GCA_030765065.1. Classification (NCBI taxonomy): domain Eukaryota; kingdom Metazoa; phylum Arthropoda; class Insecta; order Mantodea; family Mantidae; genus Deroplatys; species Deroplatys truncata. The sequence continues at coordinate 168,266,209 of CM060980.1, forward strand.
CAGGCAAATATCATACAAATATAGTATTTTAATAAAAATTGCTAAAGTAATTTTTGAGAAAATAAACAATAACGAAAACTTTTCCATGCAAAAGTAGTTTGGAATAGTGGTATTTTCTTTAAAACCTTCTTGTGAATCTTCGGAAAACTATAAACTTAATACCAAGGTGGATATTCATCCCACTTTTTGTTTTTGATTTATGCCGTTCATAGACAAAATAACATTTCCTAAACTGTTATATTTTATTATTTATTCAAGGGAATTCAAAACAGTTATTTACACAGAATTCTTTATATAATATTTTCGGGTGAATTTCAATATAATACTACTTACTACAGGCTTCTAGCAAGGAAAATGAAAACCGACTTTTATACAAAACGAAACATAATCCTGTCAGATGAAAGGCGCAAAAGCAAAGATTTTCTCTTTAAGACCATACAAAAACCCTGTATATATCTTCTGAACAAATAGCTAGCCTGGCTAGTATCCCAAACCCCAGTAAAATATCTTGGCATATTCCTGGACAGAAGACTGACGCGGAATGAGCATATAACAATACTTGTTAAATCAAGGCTCACCAAGCTGTACCCGTTAATCAACAGATCCTCCAAGATTGGATTGGACAGCTCCACTCTCCTTTATAAATCTCTACTCCGACCATTACTGACTTATGCAGCTCCCATGTGGCACACACCAAGTAAAACAAATATCCATAGATCGCAAATAGAGCAAATTTCTCTGGAGAGCTAATAATGCTCCATGGTTTATAAGAAATACTCAACTGCGTCACAAACATAATATTCTTCCAATATATCAGCACATAAAATATCTCTCAAAGTCATTCTTCAGTAAACTATAGAACGTTACACGTGCTCAATCATACACCCTGAACAAGAGGCTAAAAAGAACATTACTACATATCCATTCAAGTGACGCACATAACTTCTGTTAATAATTGCTCACTTATTCTGCCATTTCCCTTTATAAATCATTTAAACTTGAATTATGTTAGAGGAGCCAACATGGTTACTCGTAGATGTTACGTATTCACTAATAGTACTTCACATCTAGCATAACATAGCGTTACTACTGATCTGCCAAAAATAAAATAAGATAAAAAACTCTGATATGCTACATTCACATCGCTTTCTCCACCCTCTATCGTTTATTACTGGATACACAAGCTATTCTCACTAAAGCTTATTTTTCTATCATATACATTTTAATCCAAATAAACTTTTGCAAAAATAGCTACAATACACATTTAGTTATAGATACAAAAGGAACAGCGTTAGTCAACATTTAAGAAATGGACGCTATATGCTGGCCTTGAAATCCATACTGTTTCATGGAATCGCGAGAAACAACTGAATGGTGACAGGACTTTAAGGGAATGACCAAGTAACGAACAATTCGAAACATTAATAACGGATATCTCAGAAATGGTTTATGTCACAAAAAATTATATGAAAAAAATTGTGTGTATTAAAGAGATCCAATTTTTTTTTATTTAGTACGTTTTCGTTTATCGCTTAACGTTTACTAGTAAGTCAAGTTTATACAAAATTTCTTCCGAACGAAAAGGACTTTAAAGGCTATACACAGAAAATTCAAGATATACATTTTATTTTTCATTTTGTACTTTTTATCAAAGTCATTAGAGCCGTTTTTTAGAAAATCACAATTTTCGAAAAATACCCCATCTAAAGGATAGTTTGAGTATTTCCTTAATATCTTCATAGGCATCCTTGGAAAATCGTGAGCTTAAATAGTTTGGTACGTATCCGACTTTTCGGTTTTGAATTATGTTATTTATATACACACACGGACCATTTTTCTAAAAATCTGATATGATGCATTCACACGACTTTCTCTCCTCCCTATTCTTTATTAGTGGATATACAAACTATTCTTAATAAAGCTTATTTTTCTATCTACTACGTTTCAATCCAAATGAATCTTTACAAAATAGCTACATTACACATTTCCCTATAGATACTACGATAGCGATAGTCAAATGTTTAAGAACTGGACGCTATACACTGGCCTAAAATTCCATAGCGATTCGATGCAATCGCCAGAATTATGTGAATAAACGGCATAGAAAAGCTTATTTTAATAAATTGTGTGCTATAAAGAGATCTATATTTTTATGGTACTTTTCGTCTGTGGCTTCAGTTTACCAGTTATACAACTTTATACAAAATTCCTTCCGAATGAAAAGAACTTCAAAAGCTATTCCCAGAAAATTCAAGATATACATTCTACTTGTCATATAAAGATCTTTAACGTATAGTATTTTAATGAAATTCGTTAGAGCTATTTTTTAGAAAATCAAAAAAATTCGAAAAATGTTCCATGCAAAGGGTAGTTGGAATGGGGGGATTTTCCTGAAACTTCCGTCAAATCCTTGGAACTTAAATAAACACCAAACTGGCTCTTAGGTTTCGTTTTTGAGTTCCCAGGCACACAGACAGATATACGTACATGTTCCCAAAAATGCTTTATTTGGATTCAGGTGGCATCGGAACATGTATTTCCGATGAAATCTTGGAATCGGCTTTTTGGGTGAAATGCAACATACCTACTATGTAGTGATAGAGGGAGTAAAAAGGAAAGGCGCACAAATTCAGAGTAAATGTCCTCTAAAACGTGAGGCAGTAGTTTTATCACTTAAATGATATCAGTCTAATTATAAAATTAAATAACAGCCCGCCTTAAAGCAATATGTGTATAATATAATATATAAAGTGTATATTACAGTCATTGTATTATGTTTATTTTCTTATGTACATGTATAAAAATGTTATGTGAATGTATTACGTAGTTTAGCAATGTAGGAGCTGTGAGAATGGAAGTAAGCTGCTTTACGTAGCAAACAGAATTACAAAGTAAAAGCCGAAAGTTGCTAATAATAAGGTAATCTTGAAACAACAATAAATTATAAAGTTTAAAAAGGCTACTCATGGTTCTTGGAACAGTAATAATGTAATATTTAAAACAGTTTATAAATAGCCAATCAAAAACTAGAAAAGCTAAAAGTTAAATAAAAGTGTTCTATTGGAGTAGGAGACTAAAAATAGAGAAATTCATTATAATATAAAGTTTGCCTGTTAAAGGTGTAATTAACAATAATCTCACAGCTGTATAGTAGGTTATATCAGTGAAGCGTTATTTAATCGTGTGAAGGATTAATAAAAAGCAGTACAATACAATTATAATTTGTGTAAGCCTTGTTCTTTAGCCGTACCAGCCCTGTTAAGAGATACGTGCTCTACAAAATACTAATGATGAAGCCGAGGCATACATATATAATGTTTAAATAAATAACCTTAAATAGTTGATTCTTAAACGTGGGGTGAAGGCCACTGGAAAGTTTGTACCGTACTGGGGGGGGCGAACACTTCTAGAAACAATCTCCTCCAAATTGGCATCCATTGAGTGCGTGGTCTAAAACAGCCTCATATTGGTACTTAAACGTGGTGCAACGGCAACAATGGCTTCAAACGTGAGGTTTTCGTTCCTAAATAATGAACTAATTTTCCATGATTTTAGATAATTATGAGAGCTATTTTTGTTAGTAACCGCATTCTGGACTAAGAAAGTAGGTCTTGTACACCATTCTCGTTTAAAATTAATACTCCAGAAGAGCTTGCTTTAGCCTTATTACCGGCATTCTGTGGGAAGCCAAGCCTGTTAATATTTAAATGAGAGATTTACCCTGTTTAGGCAATGTGGTTGTAGAAACCAACCGCTAAATTATGAATGATGAAACACTGTGTTTAGAAAATAAACATGATTGTAATGCATTATATGTATGGCTTTGTAACATCATTTATTTCCTGTTTTTACAGCATTATTTATTTTGTGTGTTGAAACAACCGAAGGTTTAACCTTTCCAGTTTTGCTATTTTTGCTTTCTTTACCACGAACATAGCGGGTAGAGAATGTATTGCGTTCCACCCAAAAATTCGATACCGAGATTTCACCGAAAATAGATGTTTTGAGACCCCCTTAAAAGAAAACATTTTTAGAAGAAGGTCAGTGTGTGTATGTCTGTATCTGTGAACAACATAACTGAAAAACGAAAAGTCGGATCAACACCAAACTTGACATTTAAGTTCAGTTCCTCCCAAAGATGCAACACAAATATTTTTTAAAAAATGGCTCCAACGGTTTTGATTAAAATGCAATACATTAAGGATATTTACAACTTGAATTTTCTGTGAATTTCCTTTGAAGGCCTCTTCTTTTGGGAGGGATTTTGTATGATCTTGTTTAACTAATAACTATTTATTTTAAATAACCTTTTTGTGGCATTAACCATTTCCGAAATACGCCAATTAACTTCGAATGGTTCAATGCTTAGCCATTCCTGTAACATTAAATCGTTTTTCGTGATTGATTGAAACAATATAGAATTTTAAGGCCAGCATACAGCGTCCAGCTCTTAAACATTTGACTATCGCTGTTTCCTTTGTATCTGTAATTAAATGTGTAATGTAGCTGTTTCTGCAACGGTGTATTTAGATAAAAATGAATTAGATATAAAACTAAGCTTCAGTAAGAAACCTACTAATAAACGATACAGGGTAGAGAAACTCATGTGAATTATTCACTTAAGATTTTTTATAAGACTTACACTACCTGCAAAGGGATATAATATGATGTAACAATCACGTGACTTTCTATTGAGAACTAAATCGCCATGGTCTAAGATATGTATTGTCGTGGTCGTCATTTTCGCCTCTCACCCACTTAGAAGATATCTATGGCTATATTAACTCAATATGACGAAATATGGACCAAATATCACACAAGTTACAATACTCTTGAAGCTGAGCTATTAACTAGATGGCGTTGGAGAATATGCGAGAAAACGGAAAACGGAATGATTTTAATAGAACCAACATCTATGTTGTATATAACCCACGCATTAACATCTGCTGTGGCAGCTCAATGGTAAAACGCATGCTGTTTAAATTGTGCCAGGGATTTACGGTTTGAAGCCCAGCATATGGCCATACTTTTTATCCCAACTTTTTCACTTTCTATTTCTTGCACATGCACAGAATGCTGCTGGAAGTTTTTTATATACTATATTCGAACACTTTCACTAAGGTTTCACCACAGTGATGCAGCATGCTACGTCCACGAGGTTGTTCGGAGTTGACTGCAGTGAAATTGTGGGTCATGTTACTCCTGGTGAAAACGACTCGCAAATCGCCAGAGAATTGGATTGTGATAGAAAAACAGTAAAACAATGGCTAAATCGGCATCACGAGAAAGAAGTTGAACATGACTACTACGCAGGCGTTGAGGTAGGCTTCCTGCAACGACACCTGCACGAGGTAGAAGATGTGAGGAACCAACCTATAAGACACAGGTCTGTCTTTCTGGACAAAGCAGTTGAGTATGGTTGCTCATATTAAACCATACGGCAACAATTAAAGGATGCCAGTATTGTATCCCATCGTTCTGCCACTAAGCCCCTTGTCACTGAGGCACACCGGGCAACAAGATTACAATGGGCCCAGCGTAATGTTGACCTTCCTTGGTCTTACCTGGTCATCTGGAATGACGAGAAGATATTTCGATCCCACCAGTAAGGGACCCTATGTCTGTATAGACCATTGTGAACCAGATACGCGCCTCAGCACGAGCAGAACATTCGGAAAGAATTGCAGCAACACATTTCTGGACCTATATGACAGCATCAGGTCTAGGGGAGCCATAAAAATGACGAATGCAGTTTGTGTAGATATTCTAGAAAACACTTTGCTCCCATCTCTTCGTGCTACGTTCCCATTACAAGAAGAGTATGCATTTATGCACGACAGGATTGGCTAACGAGGCATCCATAAATAATCTGGATGTATTGGCCTCCAAGATCTCCTGATATGAACTCCATTGAATATGTATGGCCCTTCATGGTAAAGGACTCGGAAGAACGTTGACCAGACAAGGTGCGAGTGAATCTCATTGCTCATGTGATGGAGATATGGCAACATTATCAGCAGAACCCAAACCGATGTTCAGCACTGGTTGCAAACATGCACGAAAGAATAAACAATGTAATGTAGTTGGAGGCGATTATACCAGGTTATAAAACACAGAATTTCGTTTTTCTTTTCCATTCCTTCTTTCGACAAGTTACTTGTTTCAGGAGAAATACATTTTCTATAAATTTGAAATGTTTCATAAATTAATTTACTTCTTAATATATGACGTGGCTTCAGCCATGCAATAGCAGTTGTTTAGTTTGCATTTTAAGCATCATTATCCGTACCTATCATTTTCTTTTTGTTATTGCTAATAAATGGAGTAACTATATTGCAACTAGCATTTACACACAATAAACCTTTTCAGTTTATGCATTATACTGAATTGGATTATGCAAAATTATATTTGCAGTTTGTTTTTCAAGATGATAGTTTACCAGGTTATTGATGTTTTATGTATTAGATTATTGTTATGATCACATGGATTGTATACAGCGTTTAGACATTAGCTCCATTAAAATTATCATTAAACCTCCTGGTATTCTCTTCGAAATCCTGTAGTAATAGCTTACTTACAAGAGAACTGTAAATTGGTTCGTTTATGCGTCTTACAAAGATAGAAAACTTGAATAAAAAGCATGTCTCTATACGGGCGTTCAAACCGTAAATTCTTGGCACACTTGAAACAAAAATCGTGCGTTTTAAAATTGAGCTACGACAGCAGATGTTACTGTATGGGTTATATACAATATTGATGTTGGTTCTATTAAAAACATCCCATGTGTTTTCCGTTTTTTTTTTTGCGTATTCTCCAGTACCGTGTAGTTAATAGCTCAGTTGCCAGAGAATTGCAACTTTCTTTGTGATATTTAGTCCAAATTCGTCATACTGGGTTAATAAAGACAGAAATTTTCAAAGCGGGTTGCAGGTTAAAATGGCGATCATGACAGTATATATCTACGACCTTGGTTGATTTAATTTTCACACACCCCTACTCATGGAACGCCTGAATGATATTGATCCCCCAAAACGTGTACATAAACTTTCCTGAAAGATAGTGAGATCTATTCCATTTACCACCCCCAGGAAGAAGGGATGAAGTGAAAGAACCACATGAGGTAACAGGTCGTAGGCATCCGGGCCATCGTCCGGTACCGCCACACACCAATATCTAAAACATGAAAAGGAAAAGAATAAAAGAGAAATGAGGAAAAGAAAAATCGTAGCAGATGAGAAATCACCGGAGCATTGGTCCATCAATCAGGAAAATCCATAAATGCCAAATAATGATAGTGGGCTGTTCAAGAGAATCGAAACCGGGACTTCCCGAATGCGAGCCTCACACGTTACCACGGTGCCATCTCCCTCGGTTATTACTTTCTCTATTACATATAGTAAGTAGGGGAAGTATTGTATTCGACCCAAAAATTCGATAGCGAGATTTCACCAGAAATACATATTTTGAGACCCCTGAATCCAAAAAAAGCATTTTTGGAAACATGTCCGTGTGTGTGTGTGTGTGTGTCTGTGAACAGCATAACTCAGAAACGAACAGTCGGATAAACACCAAACTTGGTATTTAGGTTCAGTATCTTCCAGAGATGCGACACGAAGGTTTTCAACAAAATTCTCCCACCCCAGATTACGCTTTACATGGAACATTTTTCGAAAATTTTAATTTTCTCAAAATGGCTCCAACGGTTTTGATTAAAATATCATATGTTTAGGATATTTTCATGACAAATGAAATGTATATCTAGAGTTTTCTGGGAATGCCTCCAAAAGTATTTTTCATTGTGAACGAATTTTGAATAACTGGTAAATATAAGAGATAGGCAACATTTTACTACACAAAAATGCAAATCGCGTTTAAATACACAATTTATGTCATATAGATTGTTTTTGTTGGGTGAACCATTTTCGAAATATTGCTTGTTATTCCCTTAAATTTTCCAATACTTACACTTTTTCTCAAATTCGTTATTAATTTTTTTGTCCTGGTATGGAGAATGGAATACTCCACATAGTAACCACCTCTGAAAATATTTTACTATCGCTTAAAGCCTACCATATTCCCCTTGCATCTACAAGAAAATTAGCAATAAGATTAACATCTCGATATCTCGATTAATATGAAGTATATGGAGAATAAGCGTTTGTAAAAATAGTTTGTACAAGAGTAGAGAAAGTCATGTGAGTGTAAGACATCAGATTTTTATAATTAGTCTACAAAATCTTAACACTAAAGGTTAATTGTAATCAACACAGGTACACACAGAAAGTTAAAACTACAGTCACATGTTTAAAAATCAGCTCACACTTTAGCGACCTTGCGTGCATTTGCATGACCTCACAAGTAAAAAAATCTTATATGATGCTTTTACTTGATCTTCTCCACTCCCTATCGTTTGTTAGTAGGTAGCTTATTTTTCTACTTCATTTTAATCTAAATAAACCCTTGCAGAAATAGCTGCATTACACATTTCGTTATAGATACAAAGGGAACAGCGATAGTCAAATGTTTAAGAACTGGACGCTATATGCTGACCTTAAAATTCCATACTGTTTCCATGCAATCGCGAGAAACAACTGAATGTCGATGGAACTTTAAGAGAATGATCAGGTATTGAACAATTCGAAACATTAATAACGGATATCTTGGAAATGGCTTATGCCTAAACAAAACTTATTAGAAATAAATTGTGATTTTTAAAGAGATCTAAATTTTTTGTGTGGTGCGTTTTCGTCTATCGCTTAACGTTTACCAATTACACAAGATTATACAGAATTTCTTCTGAAAGAAGAGGTCTTCACAAGCTATTCCCAGAAAATTCAAGATATATATTGTATGTGTTATGTAAATATCTTTAATATGTGGTATTTTAATAGAAATTGTTAGAGCCATTTTGGAGAACATCTAAAATTTCGAAATATTTTCCATATAAAGGTAGTTGGCGGTCGGGGATTTTCTTTAAAATTTTTGTGCCACATCTTTGGGATACTGAACTTAAATGCCAAATCTGGTATTTATCCGAAGTTTTGATTTTTTATTTGTGCTGTTCACAAACACACACAAATTCCTTTCTATTCCTTTTTTGGATCCACGGGGTCTCAAAATATATATTGTGGGTAAAATTGCGATATCGAATTATTTAGTAAAATGCAAAAAGGTATACATTTACTCGTATCAGAATACGATTTACGACATCTCAGTTTACAAATCACTAGGGGTGCGACATCGGAATCGTTACGCTTGTTTACAAGCGTCCTGAGTAGAGTGTTTACAACGAGAAGGTTACCTGCCCATTGAGTCAAGTGTATTGCCTCAATTTGGAGACATTCCCAATTTCTTAGAAGAAATGCCAAAGGAAAGGTTACGATACTATATATTTTAGAGCATGGGAAAATGTTTTCCCTATTATTAATGAAAACCCTTATTACAAACCGTGCATTAGCACAATTGCTTCTGCTCATAGTAGGTTGAGTAATGCGCGAAGACATGTCAGCACAGTAATGTACTGTTACAGAAGAGTCACCACCATCAGATCAAATAATTAGTGAACAACTAATGCGCGGCATTTATTTCTGCCGATATTACCTCATATAAACTACAGGATCTAAAGTTGAGGGTGTAATTCATTGCAATAAACTGACGTAGAACCTTATCCATGTGCATATTGTGACAGAGCATTTTGCCTTAATGATTTAATAAAGACATTTCAGTTATATGTCAGCTGTATATGTTATAAATAAATTGCAGAAATAAAGTGAATGTTCGCAAGACATACGTAATTCTTCTTGTATAGACTGTGCGGGTCAGTGTCAGTCCCTATCGCCACACTATTACCTTCCTATTCTATATGCTTTCCTCCACTTTGCAACTCCGATGTCGCAATCTTACAAATTATCTAAGCATTTATTTACTTTATTAAATTGGCAACAATTTCACTATGTATTTTGTTGGGCAGCATTGGGGTGCAAACAGTGTTATGATGATTCGGGCAAAATAATCCTAGCATGTTTAAGTACAAATTCCTACACAGTTTATTATATAGTGTTTCATAAATATAATAAATACATTAGAATAATATTTTACATAGTTGCTGATGAGCTTGGTTTACAACACCGTATTCCTCTGCATGTTTGATAACTGTCCTAATGCTCATACTTTTTATTTCTGTAGCCTTTCCTCTTTTTTCTCTTCTTACATCAACTCTCAGTCCTAATATCACACAAATAAACCTCGTACACAACGCAGTAGCAGAAGCATTTATGTATCCAACCCAACTGACATATTTCAAAGCATTTTACCTAAAGGGATTTAGAGCAGGTAACAGTATCTCAAATGATGTTTATTATTAGTAATATATAAAAACTATCTTTCTGAAAATTAGATAACTAAGATGCTTTACGTTGTTAGAAGTTGCTAAAAATCTGCTGAATTTTAAAAGTACACTGAAGTACCTAAGGTATTAAAAAACAGTTCAAGTTGAAGAACGCCAGTATAGTAAGTCAATAAGTATCTGTACATTATTTTTAATTTTTTGTACTAGGTTAGCCGTATCGGTTTGTGCGCGCGCACGTCAACATGTTGTTCCTTTGTCTCCGCTTCTGGAATGTTTGACCGTTATCACTCTAGTGGGTATACCAGGAGCCGTAATCCATTCAGGACTTGTCGCACAATATGGGGGCAATATTTTACCCCGACGAAATGTGTACGAATGGATTTAAAAGATCAAAAATGGTGGGATGACGGTAAAGGACGAGGAAAGATCAGGGCACCCATCTATATCCACTACTGACGCCAACTTTGAGCAAGTCTGTATCCTGATTCAGAGAACCGAAGATCGACTGTGGATGAAATGGCAAACCTATCCTTTTTGGTCCAATTAAAAATGCCTTAAGGAGCCGTTACTTTACCACAGACGAAGAAGTGTAGGAAGCGGTGCATACATGGCTTGCTGCTCAGATAAAAAAGTTTTTTTCTGAGGACATCAGAAAGATTGTGCAATGATGGACCATGTACATTGAGAAGCAAGAGGACTGCGTTGAAAAATTATGTAACTGTTTCTATTGTTATAATAAGTTTAAAAAAAATACGTGTGGATACTTATTGACTTACCCTCGTACTAAACACAATTGGCTATGCATACAAGAAAGAAATAGCCTGTTTGGGCGAACCATGAATATACTTCTTTTCAGACTGTAAAACAGTTCGAGTGCAAACCCTTAATATTGTGGTGAGGAATGATTAAAGTATATGAACCAGTCTTTGTAATACTAATTTACGTTAATGAAATAAAATTTATAATTTTTCACACTGTTAAGAATACGTGATAGACAAGATTTTATTGCATAAAGTGTAAGATACTAAAAACACCAGCAGGTAATCCTAATATTACGGCAATAAAACAATTCAAGATTTATAGAAGAAACTACTGTTATTAAATGTGGTCGTTATGGTTTTCAAAATATTTACTTTTTGTAAAATAAATCGGATACATTGCATTCACACGATTACTATAAATAGATAGTAGATAAAGTAATACACAAGGGTCGTGTTCTCTGTGACAGGCCAATGGTCAAACTTGATGTTAACGAAAACACGAGAAGAATAGCTTGTGCAAAAATATAAAAACATTTTGTGGATAAGCACGGTGAAACGTTTACAAAGACGCTATTATGTTTATGAAATGGGGAAATGTTATAATTTTTAGTGTTGATTAACAGCTTTCTTTTTGTTCCATTTATATGCCACCTTTAACATCTAAGGTCCTATCGGCGGCTTTGCCTTTGGAAAAATTGTGATGTTCTCTTGTATACTATTGTGCTAATATTTGGGTTTTCTTTATAAACATTAAATTCATACACACATTTACACTCTCTCTCATACTTCCAGACTCTAGGGAGGATGGGGAATAATCATGGCTAAAGAAAAATGACCACCCTCTAGCCTGGAATCGAACCCGGTACCTCTGGTTTCGCAGGCTAGTGTGTTAACAGCTAGACCACAGAGGGAATCATTAATAGAGTTGTGGAAAAACATATTGGCGAGAACACAGATTTACGCGTAATTTCTTATAATCTTCCAAGAAGTAGGGATCAACAGTCAAAGTAAAGTCCGTATGGAACCTCTTCTTTCATGCAAAGTAACCCCTCAAGTGTAAGGTTAATATTTTAATTTCTACAAACTTGTCGCAATCAACGACTCGTCTGCTCTATGCTCAATTATTTCATACACTTTCAGATCACAGGTTTATATCACCTTTGGATGTGCTTGCGCGTTCTGGGAATATTAATATGGGTCCAAGGACTCTGCAAATACGGTACCGGTGCAAATTCCGTGCATCATCCAATGCGTTAGCAATAAACGATAAACTTTGAAATATGTCAGTTTGTTCTAGCCACATGTCAGTAAGTACTCCTACGGTTTCAGAGATCAATGTTAACTAGCCAGAAAAAACACATGGAGCTTGTTCTGATCTAAGGAGTACATCTTTAAATACATTTCATCATGTGGTCCACAGAACTGATGCTTTTGCTATGACCTTCAGCTGCGCACTGTTATATCTGTTCAGCACTTCAACCAGCTTTAACAATTTTGTAGCACCTCTTCACCACTCACTACACTCCACTTGAATGACATCGTACGAGGTAGTCCGCTATACAACATTGTCCAATCCAGCCGTTGTGCCCAGTGAGGTAGAATCGTTGATGTTGAGAGTTGGGCATGCCGTTGAGTTCTGAGGAGAACCAGGTGTGGTGTTGAAGGCCAGCTGAAACTGGATGAGAATCACTAGATATGTCGTCACTGCTCCTACAATCTGAAACACAAGACGTTTCTTAGTGCATTTGCCCATAATTTACTGCTGGTAAAGTATAAGGTTGCTGTCAGAATACTCTATCTGACCCGTGCAATGCATGAGTATGAACATGTTAAATTTTAAAGACCAATAAATACACCACTCTAATCTACTCTACATTTATACAGTATTATATATTTTAGGAATGGGTTAAAAGATAACTCATTACTCCTGGATGAAAAGCTTTTCCTTGATTAGCACTGAATCATGTATGAAAGAAAAACATTTAGTTTGATAAATTTTGTGTTTTACCGAACAGATAACTCATTACTCTTGGATGAAAAGCTTTTCACTGATTAGCACTGAATCATGTATGAAACAAAAACGTTTAATTTGATACATTTTGTGTTTTGGCGCACACAACTCAAACGTCAGTTGTCCTAGGCGCTTCAAATTGTTTTTCGTAATTGTTCTAAAAATAATATTCCAAGTACATTAGTATATATTTGTAGTTAGTTTAAATGCGCGGTGTGATCAAAAAGAAATGGGAAGTTTGCTTTTCTTAAAGAATTTTTATTTAATTATCAAAATCAACTTCGTCCCCTCCAACGTAATCCCCTTCAAATATAATACACTAGTGCCAGCGCTTTTTCCAATCTTGGAAGTACTTCCGGAACTCACGTTTCGTCATGGTATTCAGCTCCTTCAGCGATTCTGTTTTTATCTCATCAATGGTTGCAAAACTTCCTCCTTTCATAGTTCTCTTCAGCTTCGGGAATAGAAAGAAGTCGCAGGCGGCCATGTCCAGCAAATACGGCGGCTGAAGCAGCATATTGGTTTTGTTTCTTGCCAAAAAGTCACGAAAAAACATTCAGGTGTGAGCAGGTGTATTCTCGTGATGCAATTAATTTCCAGGTAGTATTCCTTATTGACCGTACGACCATAAGCCAGGAACTCCTGATGCACTATCTCATTGTAATCACTAAAACAGTGAGAAGAGCCTTCACATGCGCTAAACTTGTCGAATGTTTTTCGGTCTTGGCTCTTCAGGCAGTTTCCATGAGTACGATTGGGCCTTATTTCGACGTCATATCCATATATCCATGTTTGATCACTTTCGACTTCATCCACCAATTCCTGAGCGATGTCTACGTGACAACGTTTTTGTCGAAATTCAACAATTTCGGAACAAACTTTGCTGCTACACGTTTCATTCCCAAAGCATTTGGCGTGAGCCAAAGGATGTGCCGACATCATCAGTAACCTCCCTGATGGTGATTCGGCTACTTTCCAGAAACATTGTCTTTACTTCTTCCACATCGTATCAGTAATTGATGTGCTAGAGCGTACAGGGTAGTCGTCGTTTTTCCGACCCACTTTGAAACGTTTATACCTCTCGTAAACTATTGTCTTAATCATAGTAGATTCGCCAAAAGCCACATCAAAATTTCGAATGCGGTGCTGCACTTTATTCCGTTTTTCAAGTAAAAGTTAATGCAAATTCTTTTACCCGTCTTTTTCGAGAGTAAAAATTCGCTGAGCACTCCAAAACATGTACTAATTTTTCGACTGTCAACATTAAACTAAATATTCAAAACAGCTGAAAATGCAAACATCCATCAGAAGCATGTGTACTAACAAGATAAAACAAAAGTTTTGAACACGGATGTATAAAGCTCGCGAAATTAAAAAAAATCCTATTATTTTTTTATCAAACCTCGTATATACTGGGTTTTCCGTATAAAAGCTGACCACTGTTACGGGAATATGATCTGAGTCAATGCCCGCTGGCTTCCCTGACACTCAACACTCGGCACTAACGGCAGGCTTTCAGTCCTTCAATTCCCAAGTAGTCAACAGTAGTAGTCACCTTCGTTTGCGAAGATAAGAACACAGTTAACTTTTGTGCAATGCATTTATACCATGTTAATGTTGTTATCAACACAAATCTGCTCGCCGCGTTCATGAGGAGTTTGTTTTGAGCTTTGCTGGTAATTGCCTCCTTTGCCTCTTGTGAATAAAGTACTGAACAAGCAATATGGGAAGATGTACGTTCCTAACCGAAGGAAAAATTAGACACAGTTGGCTAAAATGTTGAACAAAACCACCAAAATTAGCACAAGTTGGGGTTTCAGTGGTTTCTACACATATAGTGTCAAAATTGTTAAAACTAAATGCACGTGTTCATAATTTGAAGCAAGGTAATCCTGTAATACGTGCGCAATAGTGTGAGTGATTTCTGTCATCTGTGACTGAAGGATTAATCGATCCTGAGCTTGTGTTATTTACAGATGAGGCGTAGTTCCATGTAATTGACTATGAAAATACTCACGCTACTGCTGCTCTAAAAACCCACATTTTATACAGCAATGTTCTCCTTACGATAGGAAAGGTGTATTTTGGTGTGCAGTTAACATAACACACATAATCCGTCGAATGCTTTACGATGCTACAGTAAATGGAAACCGGTATCGAAATGACATTCTCACCGTTTTCATTCGGCTAACGGAAGAAGAAAAATAATTTGCTTGGTTTCAACAATATTCCGCGACTACTCTTACAACAGAGGAGTAGGTATAATCCCGTGCATAAAATGTGGCCTATAATGGTACAGGGCTGTTTATGTTGGTACTGACAAAATCTAGCCTCACCTCTATCAGTGACCACCGCTGTTTTTCGAGTATAATTCTAGGCACTGGATTGACACGGTGCTTTACCTTCCCTATGGCCGAACTGCCGAAGGATAACATTAAAACTTGAACCTTATATTTTCATGCTACACTTCCATTTTCTTATTGTCGTTTAGTAGTAGCAATAACTCAACCTTCGTCTACATGTCGCAGATGAAAGTTCTCATATATGTAAATGTGTAACTGTCATTCACTTTAACTAGACATCAAACGGTTGTTCACTCCTTCCTCTAAAAGTCCGAGTTATTTGTAGTTGGTTTAGCCTTTCCTTGGGTACCAATAGTAGCGCAAGTCTTTCATAGAGGGGTATCCAAATCACCTCTCCATTTCACACATATTATAAACATCGTTCACCGTTTAGTTTTTATGTCCCTGAATTCGTTTTAGCCTAGTTACATAGAGACCCCATACCGTCCCACGGAGTCAAAATTGGTTACCTGAAGGTGGAAAGAAAAACACCATGGCGATCTATGCACGACAGTGTACTTAGATACAATTAAGGAAGAGTTTGAAGACTGAGGCAGTATTTTTAACACTTTCAGTCAAATTATACAATATGTAAATTCAATAACAGCCCGCCTTGAAGCAGTATGTGTATGTAATAACTTGTAAAATGTATGTAACAGTCATTTGTATATACTTATATTATTGTATCCATGTGTAATAATATTATGTTAATATATTACCTAATTTAATAATGTAGGAACTGTGAGAATAATAAGTTAAACGTTGCTAACACTGAGGTAACAATGAGGTAACCTTGAAAAAGTAATGAGATTGATAGTTTAAATGTTATACGTGATTCTTGGAAGTATTAATGTAACTTTAATGACATTTTACCAAAAATAGCCAATCAACAACCAAAAAAAGCTTTAGTTAAATTGCAGGTATTCTATTGGAGTGTGATTAGCCAATCAGAGACCTGAAATACAGAAATTTACAAGTTTAAACGGTTGAAATCTGTCAGTTGCCTGCATATGGTGATAGTAACCGGATGCATGGTGCGTCCTCAGAAATTAAATACGTATTTGTGTGAGACGAAAATAAGTGCAAGTATTAAATAAAAGAATCTCACAGCTCTTGATATCAGTGAAGTGCTATTTAATTTGTGTCAAGGATTAATAAAAAGGAGTGAATTAAAACTTAAAATCTGTGGAAGTCTACATTCTTGTCACATCACGCCGTGCTAAGACTTCTAACAATAATACTGACGCAATCGAGGCAAACATAAATATTTAATACTTAAAGAAACAGTCAAATCACAAGGTTAATATGTTTTAAACTTGGGGCAACAGGCACCTAAAAATACATTTGGGGCGAAGGCTACCGGAAACTGTTTACTATACGTGCTGTTGCAACTACTTAAAATGTTCGGCTCCCCATCAGTTGAAATTTAATATAACTATCTACTTTAAATTGGCTTCCATACGCTGTACAAACTAAACTAACAAAATAAACTTCAAGATAGGATGATAATGCTGGTATAAGTCCCTCCAGTTCCCAGATCTAATAGGCTGTGAAATGTATTTGTGAGACACCCTGAAGGATAAAGTGCACCGAACAAAGCCTCACAAATTGGTGGATCTTAAGAAAAAACATACAAATTGAAATAAACATTACAGTGGCTAAATAACTAAATTCTCTCAATAGCAATCTGTTTATCCCGTACATTGCTTGCATTGCTGCGGAAGTACATTTCCAGTATTTGCTGTAAGGTAAAGGGTATAGATTGTTATATTTTATATAAAGATTTACAAATATACAGATTTAAAAGCGGAAGACAAGATTACAGGAACGGCCAACCGAGCGAGTGGCGCCGTGATAGTATGTGGTACTCGTATTTGGAAGGTCCCGCGATCCGGCGACCGCCCACCATCATCCATGTGTTTTTAGTGGTTTCCCCGGCTCTCAGGCAAATGCTTGGGTGGTTTATCCTCTACTACGATTTTCCTGTCCCTGATTTCCTGTACACATCATGTCCTTCATTGTCATATGTTTCAGGGTTGTAGGGACAGGCGACGGTGTTGAGCTGCTTGCGGCAGCGCGGTGGATGTGCGCATGTAGAAGCTTTTCCCCTAGCGTCGTTGGAGCACTGCCCAGTTAGAACCCGCCTTCGAGTGACGCCACCAGGGCGACCCTCGGGGGTTAAAAGCTTGTAGTTAGGCCCGGATGGCATCGGATGCCTTCGAGCTGGAAGCGTTAGGGACACCATCTATGCTTGCGCCCGTCTTCATCGAGATTCGGTCGACTTTTGAGTCTCCCCTCTCATCCTTCCCTCCCAGGAGTCACGGTAGAAGCAAATAGGGCCTTTGCTACCTACTTATGGCGTTCTGCCCCAGTTGCTGTGGCCCCTCCGTTCGTCCTTACCTTTACCCTTTACAGGCACGGCCGACTTCGGCATTACGAGCTGGCAAACTTCAAGCAAGTGATAAAGCTTTATACCGTAAGGTTCACTAGCATGGAGAGTATCAAACTGCTCATGTCGAAACCTGCCGTGAAGTTTTGGTGACAGAAGCGATTTGTTGTACGAGGGGCACTATTTATATTTTGAGCCTAATAACTAAAACAAAGTAATTTCTGTTTGAAAAGTGCTTTATTGTTCATCAAAATATTCTCCTTTATGATCAATACAGTTTTGCATCCGTTTCAACCATTTGTCTAAGCATTTATTCCATTCTTCTTTAGACACCTCCAAAACATGGTTTTTGAAGGGCATCAACGGCTTCTTCTGCCAACGAAAACCGTTGTCCAATTAATTTATTCTTGATGTTCGGGAACAAAAAGAAGTCATTATGTGCCAAATCAGGACTGTATGGCGGATGACCCATCAATTCGATTTCTTGACCCCTCAAATACTCTGCTGTTAGACGAGATATGTGTGTGCTCGCATTGTCTTGATGAAGAACGATCCTAAGGTACTTGTTGATTTTCCTTACTTCACCGAAGACTTCCGGCAAACAAGTGGTTGTGTACCATTCGGCATTGACCGTTTTACGTTCCTCAAGAGGCACTGTTGCCACATGGCCAGTTTTGCTGAAAAAGCAGAAGACCATTTTCTTCGAAGTGCTTCGAGTGCCAACAACTTTTGTTCGATTTGCATCATCCTGAAACACCCATACAGTCGACTGTGTTTACGTTATGGCTCATACGCATAGATCCATGATTCGTCACCTGTTACAATCTTATATACGTTTTTTGAGGCACCGCTTTTGTATTTATTGAGCATTTTGTATACTAATCGACATTAGCATCTTTTGGGGATTGCATCAAATTATGTGGAATCCAACGAGAGCAAACCTTTTTCGCGGCTAAATAATGACGCAATATTTTATATATGCTGGTGGAACTAATGCCTAGGGTTGCCTCAATCTCACAATATGTCGCTTGACGATCTTTCCTTATTAGCTTTTGCACAGCATCAATGATTTCTGGCACAACTGATTTTGGACGACCTTCACGAACTTCATCATTCAACGAACGGCAACCACGATTAAATTCGTTATACCAGCGTTTCACAGTGACAAAGGATGGAGATTGCTCGCCAAATGTGGAAGTTAGTTGATCGATGCACTCTTGTCTTGATAATCCACGTCGAAAGTCGTAACAAAACATTGCATGAACATTTTCACGCGTTAATTCCATGTTTTTGTTGACACACAAATTTCAAGTTGGTGTGAACAAAACAAATGACGCTCTATTGACAAAATGTTAGAAGTAAATTATGGTAAAAATGTCAAACTTACCCCATTAGAACCGTCAAATGGCACCTACAACATTCAGGGTTCCCAAGGCTCAAAATATAAATAGTTCCCCTCGTAAAAAAGCTGCATGTAAAATTATAATTGCCCGTTTTTACTCTGTGAGTTAGAAATACAACACATGGGACTCTTACATGTACAGGAAAACAACGCCTATATTAACTAACTGTAATGTAAGCCCTGGGAGGAGAAGATAGGACAAGGGTAGGAGCAGAAGGGGACTTAGCACTTCGACCTACGTAGATCTTTTTAACCAGGAACCTGACGGGGTGCCCCAGGAGGCAGGAACTAAGTGAGAGGAGACAGAGAGCGGGCGGCCTAGAAGACACGACAGGGATCCTACCGTTTACAGATTTAAACTTCCCGAATGGCAGCTGGTGCAGTGACTCCCATTTCCCTGTGGACTTACACATCCCCGGGGTACCCTGAGACGTCCTCCATTCCGGAAGACGAAAGTCTACTCAGAGTATCCTTTTTCCCTGCCATGCATACGCCGAGGCCTCCTGCCGACACTTGCAAGCGTGAAAGAAACTAAGAAGATGAAAGGTAAATTGAAACGATAGTAGAGGTGAAATGAAGAGACAGGAAATTCGAAGGATATAATGATCCTTCACAACATTTGCCTAGTAACCTGGGGAAACCTTCGAGAAAAAAAACCCTGGTTTGAAGGTCAGTCCTGGAACCAATTCCACGACCTCCCGAATGCGGGCCACAGACATTACCGAATGAGCCATTCCGCTCGGTAAGCCTTGGTAAGCGGGAAATTGGAGTAATTAGCGACAAGACAGTGCGCTGCTGTTGCGGGATTCTGGTTTCACTGTTTACAGTTGAAAGGCACCTAAAATATTGGTTACGGTTGAAAGAAGAGCTATATTATACATATATAAGAATTGTACAGTAATAATATAATTCACTGACATGTTAAAATATTCAACATCTAACATTTGTACAAAGCTGATTGAAAGAAACGGGCAAGCTAGCAAAATTCCATGAAAAGCATCATCCTAAGTAGAGCATACCTTTCACCATGCCAACAGGCAGGGAACCGGTAACGGTACGGAGAAATAGAAAGAGACAGATAGAGAAAAGAAAGAGAAGGAGATACTGAACCAGCTCCACAAAGCACCAGGTGACGCTTAAGCGCACGGAGGACCAATAGGAAACGTCGTTACATATTTAAACGCAGAGGTGAGTGTCACTAGGCTCCCGTATAAGGGCAGACAAGGCCTCAGAGCCCTCTTCCTCAAACTGATCTTCTAGAATTGTCGTCGTCACGAGGTAGTACAGATGTGCACACACGTGTGTGCACAAGGGTGGGAAGGCGTCTGCAGATAGCTAGGCTCCTGAATTAGTTAAAGTGATGGGATTGTAATAATGGGAAAAGCTAGCCACCCACAATTATTTCATTTGAGAATAAACTTCATTGATTAAGGGAAACTTGCACTGTATTTTTACTTTCTCTACTACGTATAGTAAGTAGGGGAAGTATTGCATTCCACCCAAAAATTCGATACCGAGATTTCACCGGAAATACACGTTTTGAGACCTCCTGAATCCAAAAAAAGCATTTTTAGAAACATGTCCGTGTGTGTGTCTGTGTGTGTGTCTGTGTGTCTGTGTGTGTGTGTCTGTGTGTGTGTGTCTGTGAACAGCATAACTCAAAAACGAACAATCGGATAAGCACCAAACTTGGTATTTAGGTTCAGTATCTTCCAGAGATGCGACACGAAGGTTTTCAAGAAAATCCCCCCAACCCAGACTACCCTTTACATGGAACATTTTTCGAAAATTTTAATTTTCTCAAAAACGGCTCTAACGATTTTGATTAAAATATCATATGTTTAAGATATTGTCATGACAAATAAAATGTATATCTCGAATTTTCTGGGAATGTCTCCAAAAGTGTTCTTCATTATGAACGACTTTTTCATAACTGGTAAACCATAAGAGATAGACAAAATTTTACTACACAAAAAATGTAGATCGCGTTAAAATACACAAGTTATGTCATATACATTTCTTTTGTTGAGTGAACCGTTTGCGAGATATTGCTTGTTATTCCCTTAGATTTTCCAATACTTATACTTTTTCTCAAATTCGTTATTCATTTTTTTATGTTCTGGACATGCAAAGAGAATGGAATGCCCCACATAGCAACCAGCGATAAAATATTTGACTATCGCTTAAAAGCTACCATATTCCCCTTGCATCTACAAGAAAATTACAAATAAGATTGACATCTCGATATCTCCATTAATATGAAGCATATGGAGAATAGGCGTTTGTAAAAATAGATTGTACAAGAGTAGAGAAAGTCATGTGAGTGTAACACATCAGATTTTTTTAACTTGTTTCACCCACTATAACCTGAGAATTAAGAATTAGATTTAGGTAGGAAAAGCTAGGAATGGAATACAACAGACGAGCATCTATAGCTGAGGAAGAAGAACACTGAAACAGTCAACAACAACCCAAGGATCAACGATTTCGCGCTACAAATAGCGCACAGCACCGTTTCCCGCTACAAGGTCCTCTTAACGCACGTGACTTACCTCACAGGTATTTCAACACAGGTTTCGGCACGTAGCACTTGATACTTTTCTTGTAAGACCACTGCTAATATTCACAAGCATTACAAATAATTTCCTACATAAATAAGTATTCTGAACAAAAGGCCTTAAATTACAATAAACCCTACACTTTAGACTGTTTAATTCCTGCCAACATATAGCAAATTAACTTACTGAATAAAGTAAGGTGAAGTCGAGAGGAAAGAAACCGCAGGCTGTGAACTGCACCTTTCTATGAAGCAGCTGCAGGGAAAACCTTTGAAGCTAAAACAGAAAATTTTGTACATTAGTGAAGTAAATTACACAACGGTATAACATTCTTATTGCTTTTAAAGGCAGTCTTATATAATTTAATGTCAACTCTAGCACTAATTTCTGTAGCCAATGATAACTTCACATGTCCGTTAAGCATTACAGCATAATGCAAAACATGACAATGTTACTTTACTCATTCATATTCTTGACTAGAGTTGACATCAAATTAAGCAATAAACGCTTAGTTACATAAAACGTGCAGAGTTAATGGGACGAGTCTTGCGATAAAAAAGAAATGAACCGCAAACTTTCGAGTTTTCGGTACCTCCAATGGTTTAGTTTTATATGTCTTCCACAAACCATACTTATGAAAGCTTTTTACTTTTTCTACGACGTATAGATTTCACCGGAAATACATGTTTTCAGACACCCTGAATCCAGAATAAGCATTTTGGGAAACCTGTCCGAGTGTGTGTCTGTCTGTGAACAGCATAACTCAGAAACGAACAGTCAGATAAACACAAACCTCGATATTTAGGTTCAGTATATTCCAGAGATGCGACAGGAAGGTTTTCAAGAAAATCCCCCCACCCCAGATTACCCTTTACATGGAACATTTTTCGAAAATTTTAATTCTCTCAAAAATGGCTCTAACGATTTTGATTAAAATATCTTATGTTTAATATATTTTCATGAAAAATGAAATGTATATCTCGAATTTTCTGGGAGTGTCTCCAAAAGTATTCTTCATTGTGAACGACTTTTGCATAAGTGGTAAACAATAAGAAATAGACAAAATTAAACTACACAAAAAATGTAGATCGCGTTACAATACACAATTTAAGTCATATACTTTTTTTTGTTGAGGGAACCATTTTCGAGATATTGCTTGTTATTCCCTTAAATTTCCCAATACAAATTCGTTATTCTTTTTTCTGTCCTGGTAAGCAAAGAGAATGGAATACTCCACATAGCAACCAGCTCTTAAAATATTTGACTATAGCTTAAAGCCTAGCAATTCCCCTTGCATCTACAAGAAAATGAGCAATAACATTAACATCTCGGTATCTGGATTTACATGAAGCATATGGAGAATAAGCGTTTGTAAAAATAATTTGTACAAGAGTAGAGAAAGTCATGTGAGTGTAACACAGCAGATTTTTCATTATCTTAGCATAAATAGAGATAAAACTTTAGAGAAATAGTTTTATTAGACATTTAATTGAAGGTACAAAGGGGGGCTTAGGAAACCAAATCGACAATCAGGTGTTAAAAGCTAGTCACTGCATGCGACCTAGTAATGCCATACTCTTTTCATGACATCGACAGAAACAATTGAATAGCGACAACACTAAAAAAATTACAAAGTATTCAAACCTTCAAACCAATAACAACGTATATTTATGAAATGGCTAAAGCTGTAAAACAAAAAATAATTTAAAGTAAGTCGTGTCTTTAAGAGTTTTAAACTTTATGTCGAGAAAAAGGTTTAGAACTCTTAAAGACACACGACTTACTTTAAATTATTTTTTGTTTTACAGCTTTAGCCATTTCATAAATATACGTTGTTATTGGTTTGAAGGTTTCAATACTTTGTAATTTTTTGAGTGTTGTCGCTATTCAATTTATCTATATATATATGTGTGTGTGTATGCCTTAATACCGCGATATTTTAATAAAAATCGTTGTAGGCGTTTTATAGAAAATGAAAAATAACAAAGAATTTTCTATACAAAGGGTAGTTTATACTGGACAGATTTTCTCGTATCCTTTGAAGACACTAAATTTAAATGCCAATTTTGGTATTCATCATACCTCTCGTTTTTGAGCTACGCTGTTTACACACAAAACAGACGTTTTCTAAACATAATATTTTTGAGGGGTGAAAATGTGGAAAATATTAGAATGAACACCTAAAGGCAAATGGCATCATGAGGTGTATGAACAGAACTTGCAGAAGATATAAAAATTTGAAAAAGCAACATAGTCACGGATTGAGGGAAAATCTCTAAATAACAGAAGTTTTCTAATTGAAATACATGTATCATACTTCCTGTAAGTTTTCAGGCATTTTGAATATCTAAAACCATTGTCCTCAAACTTTTGAATGGTTACATAATTATTATGGTAGTATTGATGTGAGTCAAAATGAATTATTATGGGGTATATAATTACAAAAACATAACGACGAGGATTGCTGTTTTAAAGAACAAAGGAATGGTTAATTGTCTGCTTTGAACTTTACATACAATTTATACAATGTGTATAATGGAGTTGCCTATTATTTCTCTTCCCCTTATATTTAACATTCTGTTGTATACAGGATGGACCATTTAAGTTGAGACTGTACAATATCTCCAAAACTAAGCTTTGTGGAAAGAAATGTCTTTGATAAAAGTTGCTTACTATTATGGGGGAAGGTAAATGCCAGTAGTCGTGTTTTGTTTGGAGGACGTTGTAATGGTCTGTTTAGGGTGAATTAATTTTTTTATAGGAACCTACAATTAGGGTCAATTTAAATCTTCCTAGCTTTCAGCCCTATTGGTAAATGTTTCCATTTATCTAGTATTAAATTCTATCTTATTTTATCCGTATCCTCTCATTCAAGAATATAAGCCAATCGTCATGTAATCTATTACATTTATGATATCCCTCTCCACTTTTTCTCTCTGTTACACCACCTAATTCATGATACCTGTTCTCGCCCTTGATACCCCCTGTTTTAAAGAAATTAAAATGGTCTTATTTTGCGACAAATTTGAAAAACCAACTGTGATACAAAGTTTTAGTGGATGTTATACAACCGCCGTAACATATGCAGTGTAGCAAACAGCAATAAATTATTTTATTTGGATCATATGACGAAAGATGAAAGTGTTGTTGTTTTCCTTAACTATCAATGGGATGTTGTTGAATGCAAACAGGAGAAATTGTGCAGTAATGTTTTTACTTTCTCTACTACGTATAGTAAGTAGGGCAAGTATTGCATTCCACTCAAAAATTCCTTACTGCGATTTCACATGAAATATATGTTTTGAGGGCCCCTGAATCTAAAAAAAAGCATTTGTGGAAACAATAACTCAACTCAGAACAATAACTCAGAAGTGAACAGTCGGATAAACACCAAACTTGGTATTTAGGTTTAGTATCTTCCAAAGATGCGACACGAAGGTTTTCAAGAAAATTATCCCACCACATATTACCCTTTACATGGAACATTTTATGAAAAATTTAATTTTCTCAAAAATGACTCTTAACGATTTTGATTAAAATATCATATATATAAGATACTCTTATGACAAATAAAATGTATATCTTGAATTTTCTGGGAATGTCTCCAAAAGTATTCTTCATTGTCAACGACTTTTGCATAACTAGTAAACCATAAGATATAGGCAATATTTTACTACACTAAAAATAGATCGCGTTAAAATACACAATATACTATTTTTTTGTTGAGGGAACCATTTTCGAGATATTGCTTTTTATTCCCTTAATTTTTCCAATACTTATACTTTTTCTCAAATGGAAATTCGTTATTCATTTTTTGTGCTGGTAATGCAAAGAGGATGGAATACTCCACATAGCAACCAGCTCTTAAAATATTTGACTATAGCTTAAAGCCTAGCAATTCCCCTTGCATCTACAAGAAAATTAGCAATAAGATTAACATCTCGATATCTCTCTTAACATGAAGCATATGGAGAATAAACGTTTGTAAAAATAGTTTGTACAAGGGTAGAGAAAATCATATGAGTCTAACACATCAAATTTTGTTATTAATTTTTAATACTTGCATCTGCAGGAACTACTAGTTTCGTTGATAAACCATGATGTAATAAACCCATTAGCTTACCTCCTCTTTCAACTCCTGATCCTGGGTTTTGTTTAGTAGTTTATGAACTAGAACAGCTGTGCGATTTGCCTGAAACAAACGAAATGAAAGCTTAGAGTAAAGAAGCTTCTATGTAAAGCTTGATTGCTGCCAAGTTAAGCTAAAGAACACCCAACACCTAAAAAATAAAGCAGGAAGTTCTTTGCTACAGAATGATTCAATCAAACCAAGATTTTACACCTGTTAGTTAAATATTGTTTATGTAAATTAATAAATAGTATATTATCCTATTAATGTCACATTTTATGTATCACAGAAAAATATTTCAGGTCTAGAAAGTTGTGAGACAGTCTACCAGCCTAAGACAAATATCGTCATACGATTTTTAAAACATTTCAACTGGAATAACGTTGTTTTCTCTGTGCACTTTCTTTTTAATATCGCAAGAGTTATGGACAATCTGAACTATCTTGGAAGTTTTGTAATGTATCAATTTTTTCGAGTTTATTTGATTTCCAAATAGCCAACGCACAGCTGCCATGGAAATTCTAGCAGTGTATGCTGTGGCATCATCTTGCTAGAAGGATTTTGGCTGCTTTCTTATGGGATTTAAAGAGAAATTAATGATATTCCAACCTAAATGTTTTGAATTGTGGTATGGTAGATTAGCATAGAAACGGAGACCACTAACGGGCTTAATTCTAAAAAACATAAATATTCTATTACGTTGCATGAAATGCTACATTGTTGATATGCTTATATTTGTCAATTTGCATAAATAATATAAAATGTAAAAATTTGGTTGCATTGTGTGACCTTGTAGTATTTTTTTAGTTCAATTAATCTTTTATAATATATATTGTGCATAATACAGTGCCTTCGTTTTATTCCAAGGTCATAACCGCCGTAAATTAGTATCGACCGAGACGACAGTGACCTCGGTATTATGCTACTGCGCAGAAGCGGCGCAGGACGTGACAAGGGTACGTTTATCAGCTGTGAGCTCTCTCAGTCGTTGCTTTGACTTCGTGTTGTGAAGTGTTTCGACAATACGTGTGTTGTGTGTGATTTCCTTAGGAAAGTTATTCTCTTATTAGTTCATGAAAATGCCTGCCAACAAATTCACGATTAAACAGCGTATTTACATGTATGATACATGCGTGAAAACTGAATCATGTAGACAGGCGTGTAGACAATTTCAGCAACAATTTTCTGGTTGTCCAGTTGTTTATTCAATAAATTTATAACAATGGGATCGCTAAACTCTAAAAAATAAACTTTATTGGAACAATCTCCACACAAGATGCGAACTTAGCAGAAATTATGAATATTACGCAAGAAGAACTTTGCGTATGTATGGTAATTTCATCCGTCGATATCAAGAAGTCTTCGCGCAGATGGGACACCACGTTCAACAACACTTATAACACTCGTAAGTAACGCAGGAGTTGCAGAACGGAAAACCTTCCACTGTATTAGACTTGTGCGGAGCGCGATACGCGGCCTTGGCATAAAATGAAGACAATATACAACTCCGTGGGAGCAGTACAGCAACATATAAATATACACTACGTGATCAAAAGTATCTGGACACCTGGCTGAATATTACGTACAAGTTCGTGGCGCCCTCCATCAGTAATGCTGGAAGAC
Source organism: Deroplatys truncata (assembly GCA_030765065.1). NCBI lineage: Eukaryota > Metazoa > Arthropoda > Insecta > Mantodea > Mantidae > Deroplatys > Deroplatys truncata. Next base: position 168,293,772 of record CM060980.1, read on the forward strand.
AATATGGTAATGGCCCACCCTTAGCCTTGATGACAGCATTCACTCTCGCAGGCATACTTTCAATCAAGTGCTGGAAGGTTTCTTGGGAAATGGCAGCCCATTCTTCACGGAATGCGGAACTGAGGAGAGGTATCGATGTAGGTCGGTGAGGCCTGGCACGAAGTTGGCGTTCCAAAACATTCCAAAGGTGTTATATCGGATTCAAGTCGGGACTTTTTGCAGGCCAGTGCATTACAGGGATGTTATTGTCGTGTAACCACTCCGCCACAGACCGTACAGTATGAACAGGTGCTCGATCGTGTTGAAAGATGCAATCGCCTATCCCAAATTGCTCTTTAACAGTGTGAAGCAAGAAGATGCTTAAAATATCAATGTAGGTCTGCGCTGTGATCGTGCCACACAAAAAACAGGGTGCAAGCCCCCTCTAGGAAAAATAAGACCACACCATAACACCACCATCTCCGAATTTCACTGTTGGCACTACACACGCTGGCATATGACGTTCACCAGGCATTCGCCATACCCACACCCTTCCATCGCATCGCCACATTGTGTACCTGAATCGTCTCTCCACACAACGTTTTGCCACTGTTCAACCGCGTAATGTTGACGCTCTTTACACCAAGCGAGGCGTCGTTTGGCATTTTCCTGCGTGATGTGTGGCTTATGAGCAGCCGCTCGACCATGGAATTTAAGGTTTCTCACCTTACGCCTAACTTCATAGAGCTTGGAGTGGACCCTGATGCAGTTTGAAATTCTTGTGTGATGTTCTGTATAGATGTCGGCCTATTACTCTTTACGACTTCTTCAAATGTCGGCAGTCTCTGTCATTTAGCAGACGAGGTCGGCCTGTACAGTTCTGTGCTGCACATGTCCCTTCACGTTTCCACTTCACTATCACATCAGAAATAGTAGACCTTGGGAGGTTTAGGAGTGTGGAAATCTCGCGTACAGACTTCTGACACAAGTGACACCCAATCACACCACCACGTTCGATGTCCGTCAGTTCCACGGAGCGTCCCATTCTGCTGTTTCGCGATGTCTAATGACTACTGAGGTAGTGGATAATGAGTACCAGGCAGTAACTGGCAGCACAATGCACCTAAGATGGAAAACGTATGTTTGTGGGGATGTTCCGGATACTCTTGATCAATTAGTGTATACATGCAACACGTTTTAATGTTGCAGCCCAACGGCTATCCTCATTATATTAGGCTGTGGAAAATGTTACTCCTGCAGCAAACCTGAATGACATTGCGTTTGAGTCTTCAAAGAAGTGGCAGTGGTGAAAGGTGGATTGGAATACTCGATTGTTCATTGGAGTGATATCAGAAGGAGCGACGAAGTCGAGTATAACAGGATTTTTAAAATTATATTTAACGCCCGTTCTTGGCACAAAAATAAAATAAAATAAATAAAATTAAAATAAAGTCCTTAATATGCTATCCTGGTAGCTTGTTTCCTACACCAGGAAGTGTATTACAAATTTATTTTTTATTTAAATATATCTCTCAATTTATACATTATTACGGTACAGATTTTGCTTATATTCTAGTGAATAAAAATAGAAAATAATTAAGAAGGAAACAGATACAATAAGTAAGCTAAAACTAATAATTAAATCAAAACTATAATCATTACAGTCAGAATTGAAATCAAAATTACATACTCAAAACTACTGTTGCTAGTAACCGGCAACATAAAATAACCGGTACGCAGCTATTCCCAATTTCTAAACTAAACAAAATAAGAATAACAAACCTCTGTTCTAAATTACACTATATTCTAACCACTGGTACTGATAACCAGTACCCAAACTACTCTTAATATAAATATTAATTTTCAACAAATGATAACAATTAACAATTTTAATCATACCAACTTCTAAGTGTTATACATAATATTATTTATTCTGTTTATCCCTACTAATAATTTTAACCAAATTCAAAATTCTGAATTGTTCTTTTTTTTAAAAAAATACTACTTTGAATACATTTTCCTCAAAATATATAATTTTACCCTTCAGTTTTCTTAATATACTTTAAATATTTTACAGCGCTTAATAATTTTATTAAACTTACCATTCACTCTAAATTAAACTTATCTTTCCTTTTCACTACACTTAACACAGTAATCACTACATTTATTACTTTGCTATAAAAATCATTATTTCACTTTCTCTTTAAGAATCATATTTCACTTCACTTAACACTACATTTACTTAACCTCCAATTAGCACCATTTACTCCACTTTCCCTCACCGCCATCATCATCTTCTCCCTCAAAACCATAACTGCTCCATTCGCCACCTCCCGCTCTAAACTTCTATCCCTATTCACTCTTGGCTCCTCCTCCTCATCATCATTCTGCTCGTCCATTTTCCTCTTCTCTACTAAAGACTTCACTCCTCCTCCATCCTCCTCCTCCTCGCTTCTCTTATCTTTTTCCCAATTCTCCTGCATTTCAACTATTTCGACCTTTACTCTCCTAATTTTCTTCATAAAATTGTCCCAAAATATTTCCTTTAGTCAGCTTAAATTATTTCCTCTCTTTCATTACTTTATGCTTCTATTCCGTCCTTAGCATATACGGTACAAATAAAATTATAATTGAGAAACGAAATTTCAGAAGGAATTTCTTCAAACGTAAGTCTAGCGTACCTCCCCAACATTGCCAGTTATGAAGACCGGAAAAAGCTGGAAAAAACCTGTCAGGAATAACAGTCCTGGCAGGCTTCCCGTTCACTAGCCCGGGCCTTAACGACCTCGACTACCCGTGACGGTATAACAAGATTGAACGGTTAAATCCATTCATTTCATTCTACTGTGTATTTGGGGCAGTGTAGGAGGCCGACAAATCTTGCATTGTATAAAATATGCAATGTTGTCTTGGCTAAAGCATGGCTTTTTGGTCGCAAACTCAGAAATTACTTTTCGATATTGGTTTGTCTTTTGTATGAAAAGAATGTTGTCTCAAGCTCGTCTTCAAATGTACTCTAAAAATTATTAATCCTGAAAGCATTCTCTGAAACAGATGATTGTGTTTTAGTGACTTAGGACATGTTTAAACCTACGCAACAGTAATTCTTCAAACCTCGCAATGCACAATTTAAATGAAAGGAGAAATTCTGATTCACACATCTTCCTCTGCCAATGACAAATTTACATATTTCCGTTACATGTGATTCTGGTATAACAGTACCCTGGGAGCGGCCGGCTGTCAGTTGCATCATTGAAGAGAAACCTGTATATTATTTGTCGAATTTTAAAATGTCGTCCAAAGAAGCTTTTAATTGCATTTTTGGCCAATATAAGTTACAAAGTACAAACATTACGAAAACAAACATTTTATGCATAGTTGAAGATTTTATAATCACTTTCTTGGGAAGGCTATTCTTACTTACCTCACAGGAAGTCGATGTACTGCTTTTGACAATGGATATTAAAACAATTAAATTGCAGCTCGACCAAAAGCAGTTAGCGTATATGTCAAATAGATTTCCCGATATCCCAAACACCCAGATAACCAAAGAATGTATTCCAAACGTTACTATACAGAACTTTGATGCCACCACTAAAAGAAAGTGTATGGACAGAAAAGAATGGATTTCTTCTGCGAGATCACACAGAAAATTGTGAAGTCTTGAGATGTGGCCAATATCTCTCGCAGAAATACAAGTCTGAGTGGGAAACCGTAGGGGAGCAACCTTCAAAAAGTGTTTGGCTTCAGCATCAGCATGGTTGAAGGAAACCAGATGTTCATTGATTGATTTGTAATGCTGATATAGTATTGACAACAAATTATAAGTCAGCATATCGACGACATACATCATTAAGTTATATGCGAGTAATATAAAATACGCAATCCACCATATTAACCTATGGGTGATGTTTATTTCCCACCAGAGCAAAACGAATGCAATTATCCATGTAAGAGAACCAAAGAGCTGCAGAAACAAGATGTACTTGGTAGATCTACTGCTATAAACGTTCATAGCTATGTCGAATTTCATCAAGTCATTAATAATTTTCAGAAAACGTCTTACGTTTAAAATTGTATACATTTGCAGGAACGCGTAACCACTGTAAGAACAATAAATAACTATGTCGAGAACTGTATCAATAGTAGATGACTGATTAATGGCCAGCATTTCCGAAATAGAGAATATGCCAAAACTGACAAACACAAGTGAAAGAATGGTAGAGAAGACGAGAAAAGGAAATGATAGAATAAACTTCTTGCTCCTGCCTAAAGGCACAACGCGGTAGGGTACAAGCCCCAGCAATCGCAATGTCTGCAACAGTAGACTGATGGCTGAATTGTTATCTGTAGCCATTGTTGAACACTACTATTGTTTCCTGATGATGCAGCTTTCTTCCAAATAGCTGTTCTCAAGCCTGCTCCAAATTCTTTGTAAGTTAAACTGTTGGACTTCATAACTATGACGTATAAGACCTAGTGGCATTGTTATGATGTGATACTTTATATTGATAAGGGTATATTTTCTCCATTAATCAATTCCACTTCAACGTACACAAGAGGTTTCCCTTTTTATAGATACTATCCTTGATGTGTTGTTTTTTATTCTTGATCACACGTGATAAAGACGAAATATTACATAAAATAAAAGTTTTCAAGTATTATGTCCTCATCAAAGGGAAAGGAGTTAACTCAATAGCTATTCTTTTAATCTTTATAATAGAAGGAAACAAAACCTGACGTATTTTATACTTCCTCTAGACATTAAAAATGGCATGGTAATCTATATGTTTTGCTCTTCACCTAATGACGCTTCTTTCTACATTACGCTGTTCCCCATAGTTTTTGTCCTATAAATTGTTTCAAATTAAGATTAAAATAAATAGATAAATTTTTCCAACATTTTCTATAGTTTGATACACGGTGCAGCTACCTCATCTATTATTGTATTATTGTAGACACTATGCTTGTGTTTTATACGTAATCTTAAAAATCGTATTATTAGATTCACATGACTTTCTTTGTCCATTCTTCTACAAAAGCTTATTCTGATATTTGCTTTATCTTAAGCGAGCTAAACCCTTCCCGAAATAGTTTCATTATATATCTTTTGTGATAGGTACACACGGGATAAAGGGAAGTAAAAGCACAATCAAATCCTTCAAAAAAAATCTGCGATACAGGTCGATTTTTTCGTCGTGTCACGTCAAAAGTGCAGAGGAGGAGTAGTCTAGGATGGGGCTGTATTCTCCTTGCCTGTAACTACAGTCACTCGGAACGCGTGGTTATATCATCTTATCTCCCGTTGTGTACGCGCCTGCTGCTCTGTTTCTACTGACCCAAAACCCCTCCCAGAAGATAAATAGACTACTCCAGCTACTGCGCATACAGATAAGCGTATCATGAAGAAAAAATCGACCTGTACATTTACATGACTTTCCTTATTCTCTATATCGTTTATTAGTAGGCATAAAATCATTCTTACTAAAGTTTATTTTTATATCTACTACATTTCAATCCAAATAAACCTTTACAGAATTAGCTAGATTACACATTTGGTTGCGGTTACAAAGCGAACAGCAATAGTCAAATGCTTTAGAACTGGATGCTATATGCTGAACTTAAAAATCCATACTGTTTCCATGCAACCGCGCGAAGCAACTGAATGTTGACGCGACTGACAATGGCCAAGAAATGAACAATTCATACCTTTAATAACGGATATCTCAGAAATGGCTTATGCCACAAAAAAGATATTTGAAATAAATTGTGTTTTAAAGAGATCTACATTTTTTGTGTAGTACTTTACAGGATCTTCCACAAAAATGTAGGATATGCATTTTATTTATCATGTAAATATCTTTAATATGTAATATTTTAATCAAAATTGTTAAAGCCAGTTTTTAGAAAATAAAGAATTTCAAAAATCTATTACTTAGAGGGTAGTTCTGTGGTAGAATGCCGCATTTTTAGAACGTAGTGAACTTTAATACCAACTTTGGTATTTATCCGTCTTTTCATTTTTTAGTTATGTTGTTCACATAGACACACACACGCGCGGACATTTTTCTAAAAGTCTGATGTGATACATTCACATGACTTTCGCTACCTCTGTCGTTTATTATGGGGTACACAAACTGCTCTTGTTAAAGCTTATTTTTATTCTACAACATGTTAATCCAAATAACTTTGCAGAAATAGCTATATTACAGATTTCGTAGGTAACAACGATAGTCAAATGTTTTAAGAACTGGACGGTATATGCTGGCCTTAAAATTACATACTGTTTCCATGCAATTGCGAGAAATAACTGAATGTTGACATGACTTCAAGAGAATGGCCAAGTAATGAACAATTATAACCATTGCTAACGGATATATTGGCCACAAAAAATTATTTCAAATAAATTGTATGCTTTAAAGAGATCTGCATTTTTGTCTGTTGCTTAATGTTTACCAGTTACACAAGATTATACAATATTCCTTCCCAACAAATAGGACTTCACAGGCAAATCCCAGAAAATTCAAGATATGCATTTTGTGTCATGTAAATATCTGTAATATATAGTATTTTAATCAAAAACGTTAGTCATTTGATATAAAATATAAATTTTTTATATATGTTCCATATGAAGGTAGTTTGGGTAATGGGATTTTCTTGAAAATCTTCATATCTCATCCTTAGAAGGTACTGAACCTAAATATCAAATTTGGTATTTATCCAACTTTTGGTTTTTGAGTTATGCTGTTCACAGACACACACATAGACTTTTTTCTAAAGCTGGTTCTGTTTTGCAGTTCAGTATTAAATTTTTTGGAATGCATACCTTCTCTATCTACCATGTACCTGTAGATAAGGTAAAAATAAAAGGGTCCCTATAAATTGACCGTAAAAGTCCATTATAGCCATTACTAACAGAAACAGGCGAATGATGAATTCAGCTTTTTAAACGAATATACAATATTTAAAAATTCAATATAATAATATAAATATCTCGGAGACTCTTAATGCCACAAAAAGGTTGTGTTAAGAAGATCTAAAGCTCACGATGCTGTGTGGACACCTGTCCTACACCAGGAATTAAATTTCGCATCCCTACAAATGGGATCTAACGCTTAAGGAAATTTATATTTGCTTTTTTGCGTAATAAGCTTTTTTCTATCCCTTGCGATTTAACAGTCGCACTTAATTAAACAACAACGGTTTGAAATCAAGAAGACATCGCAGGTTATTTGCAGAAAATTCAGGTCATATGTTGTATTGTTATACAAACATCTCAAAGATAGAGTATTTTAATAAATTTCGTTAGAACCATTTTTGAGAAAACCAAAAATAAATACACTTTCCACAAAAATCAATACCGTAATTATTGACAGGAGGATGTGAATACTTAAAAAATAAGTAAAAATAAGATAAATAATTGCAATAAATAATTTCTGTATCTTAAATCAATGTATAGTAGCATAAGCCTTGAGTGAAAAGATTTGTACAGAGAAAAAGCTCATTAGCGGGTTATTTTAAGGAAAAACTTTAGTAACAGCCGAGTAGCAAATTCATTAGCTTAAAACTTCCTGGAATGCAGTTAGAGTTGAGTTCAGTACCTTTGTAAAGCAATGTAGATAGGAATACTGTAAGATAGAGAGTGTATAATAGTCTGAGATTCCAGCAAAGCACCGCATGGAAAGCGTCAGATACACATACGTAGAGTTTTAGGATTGGATCACGTAAGTAGGAATTGGTATGGGTAGTGTAACTTAAGATAAGAATGTAGCGTTTATTCAAAATCACACTTACTTGCTCCTTTTTGTGACTTATTCGTGTGATGACTCTTGTGATTTTTAACTTCATTTTTAAGTTTTGTAGCACCTAGTGATGCGCTAACTTTAGCGGCTATTGCGAGGGATCTTTCCGAGTATAATTTCTACGACTCACGGCAACTGATGTTTCGCATAATTATTATTATAGAACCAATTTAATGCTTCAATTTACCAGGAAGCAAACAGAATGTTTCACCTAATTTAACTGGCATTATCCTTTCACAATATATTAACGCATACCCCGAGACAAACAACTCATAGCTTTACCACGGAAGCAGCTGGCGGACTAGACAACGCAGAACGAACTAGGAAATGACATAACAGAACTCAAGAGCAAAGTAGGTAGCATTAAACAGAGTCTAAATGAATGCAACTTCGAGATAGCAGCATCAAAATTTAAATCAAAGGATACGGCTTCGAAAGTTTCGCACCACGAACAGCTTCAAAGTAGTGCTGGAGAAAGTAGAAATGTTTTCAATATAACTAGTCGTCTCTAATTATCTGAGCTGCTGAAATTGAAATTTTTCCATCTTATATGATTACTTTAAATCCATATTGTGTATTATTCAATTAATTTAACACCAGTCCACCACAATATTATAGGTAGAGGAATACACAGCGTTCCAGCGTTCCCTCTAATTCCAGAATATGAGCGTTCTTCTTAACTGCGCAAATGGGACATACTACAATATGCTGCAGCTTGTATTATAAACTTGCTCTCCACCAATATTGGATTATTAGGATAGTAAACCCTCATAAAGTACACGGTTTCACCCAACACTATACATAATACCAGCTGTCTTAACCGGTATTTCAGGGATGCACTCTTTAAGTATGTGGACGAAAGTAAGTATAGGAGATGTTTTTTGAAATCCGTGATTAAGCTATAATGTTTACTCGTAAGTAAAGCATTAGTGTCTAATGTGTCGTCCATTTTGGTAAAATGGTACAAATGTAAGGGCAGTTTTTTAAATTATAGATTTAAAAGTATTCTTTATCTAAAAAGGGTTGTAAATGCAGTTAAATAAAGTTTGTAAAACTTCAGGGCACGATTAGGGTAGTTTTTGAAAGTTTCTATACAACCTAAGGTTTTTGGAATGGTATAATAGTACAGTATTTTGACTAAATGGATTAAATAGTGCATAAGGTAGCCTAAAATTTTCATTACATGCTACAAATCTTTTTATTGAGAGGCCAAAAGTATTGATTTGTGTCAGGTGTTGCAAACCTTTTGAAAGTTATAAGGTAGCGTTTCATTTTATCAAATTCTACAACACAAGTGAACCGAGATTTGTTATAAACATCCCAAACCATTTATTGTGATACCGTAATTATTTACGGGAATATATGAATAATTAAATAAGGAAATAACAGCTAGATAGAGAAATAATTGCAATAAATAATTTCCCTATATTAAATCAAGGTATAATGTAACAAGCTTGAGTAGGAATGTTTGTCTGTAAAGACGAAGGTAATAGATCATGTTGGCGAAATTCATTAGTATCAGCCGAAGTAGCAAACGAATTAATGTAAATATTCTGGGAATTTAGTTAGGTTATAAGTTCACTACGTTTGCAGTCACATATACCAGAATTCCGAAAAAGAGAAGTGAAATGTATTTCTGAGATTTTAGCCAAGCTCCATAGTAACAGTCAGAGATACACATGAAGAGAAGTTGATATTGGCCCGAGCAAAATGTAAAATTGGAAGAGGCAGTAATATGTAGGTGGAGCTAAAGGTAAAAAACGTATGAAATTTTATATAAGAGAGTTACCGGCACTATTACTTAAATTCGTTTGTGCACACAGTTGTGCATACATTAGTCTCTTTGGTACCGTCGCCGGTACGTACTGCTCGTGTGATATTTTAAGCGCCTAGTGACGCGGTTGTATAAGTAAGATTCCGCAGCCATTGCGTGAGGTCTCGCCGATAGGCTTTTAGCGACTCACGTCAGGTTACGCTTATAGTTCTTTTTATTGCGGGAACGGTTATTTCAAACCGTTAATGCAGAAGTTAATAGATGTAGTAATACGTTTGATACAATTTGGAGGGCTACGATTCATAATGATTTTCATTCTTTATCTTCAAACGTTCTGCAACTCATTTCAAAAGCTCGTGTCAGTTCGTATTAAATGTCTCAGTCAGTTTAAACTAGCGTTGTCCTTTACAATACGCCCACGCCTTCTCTGAGAGCAATAACTCATAACCATACCACTGGAGCAGCTGGCGCACGAGACAACAGAACGAGCTACGAGATCACGGCAGCAGAATTCAACAGGGAAGTAGGAAAGTAAACGGCTTCAAAAGTGACTATCTATGTTACTGCTTCAAATTGGCTCATCATCGCATCATCTTCCCGTATCAAATTGGCGCCTCATCGTGGTGTAGTCGTTTACTGTTTAACTTTATAGCGATGCCCAGCAAAATTTCAGGGGAATTTAGTGACACAAACACCATATGTTCACCTCTCCAATAATCGTATGTTAAAAGGATTTTAAGCCTACCCATATATTTCTCTGGGATGGTTCTTAACTTCTTCCTGAAGATCTGTGCTTTACAGTGATGAAGGAATTATCAAAATTGGTTGAATTATTTCCGGAATTCCTCATAAGCATGCAGGCTAATTTGCTCTCTTGGTAATATTAATGTGACAAACTGAAAGTCTTACCTCAGAGGACGTAGAATCAGAGTTCCAGAGTACCAACACCAGCATAACGGTATTGAAGCACAAGTATATAATGGCGAAAACAACTTCAAATGCTGAATCAAATTCACCAGTATCATGTCTCAGCAACCATACAGCGAGTAAAAAAATCCCAAACACCATCATGAAGAATCTTATCATCACTGTCAGTAGAGTATGCACTGAGAAATAACGATTCAGTTTCTCTGAGAGGTCACAGAGGAAAGCATGACATCTAGAAATGGAGCATACTTCATTAGAAGTCATAGCCTTTATGTTTAGTTGGGGCAGCTTTGTTTTCATAAATTGTGGGAGAAATGAAGGTAAAAGTTCATTCGAAGAGTTCAAGTTGTTTATCACTGCGGCTAAATGTACATTTATCCCTTTGAAGCGATGCTTTAAAAGCCGAAATAAGCTGAAAATAAGGATATCAATTGTTGAAAATGTGGCAGTATATAGGAAAGACCAGGATAACACTAAATATTTGTATTTATTGCAATTTTCCGAGTACTCCATGTACAGTCCATTGGTTACTCCAACATACAGAAAGATGCCAGTCAACTGCAGAATTATGGAGGATCTGATACCAACTGCCGCTGTTTGAGGTGTCTTCATGAGGTCGAAGGTTTTAAATCCGTGAACCAGGTCAGGAAAAGCTCTGTAGTTAATCAGGCTGTATGCGTATAACACAGTGGGGGCGCATGCTACTCCCATAGATATTATATTTAAAACCTTCAGAAATCCTTGCAAGTGAAATTTAAATACTGCAGCCCAGATTGTTGCAATTTGGAACATTTCTATAGCTATGAACATCACAATGGCGTACAACATAGCTGAGCGTGAGTTCACAAATCTCTTCAGTCCATCTGATGATGTTATTCTATAAGGTGCAAGACCTAGAAGTCGTAGGACATAGAACAATGGGATTATATCTGAAACAACATCCATATAGCCTTGAGTCTGGTGATTCGGCTGAAGTCTGTTGACAAGTGGCTGACATTTATAAACTTTCAAGTTATTACGCTTAAGGTTCAGATATCTGCTTTCCGAAATAATGAAAGAAGTTCTCATCCTGCAGATCAATTCTTCCAATTGCCGCTCTGCCTACTCCGGTACTATGTTTAAACCAAAGCTGACAGATCTTGTGCATTAGCTGTAATCACAACCCTCTTTGGCACATATGGTATTGACTCTTGAGATAACGGACTGAGTGGTAGGAAAACGTTCGATAAGGACTTGACCTACTTAATGTACTCTTGTGCAAGAGGTTAATAAGCGGAATGAGTGAGAACGAAATGGTATGGTCACGGATATATGCACTCCAAAAACATAGTTCATAACATATTGATATGAGTTACCCTGAATTACATATGTTAAGGAACATTCATTCAATCTTCTCATCTAAATACATATTGCAAAAGTTTATTCGTGAGCCGTCATCTTTGAAAATGTTCCTCCTATTTCGGGAGTGCGTTCTTTAGAAACAAAAATTCATTTATGATATGCAAATAAGAATTCCAAGTCGATAAAATATTCCGGAATGGAAGGATGTGGCCTAAGGGTAAAACTATTTACGTCCGACGTTTCGGTCAACTGCAGTAACACCCTGGCAGCTTAACAATGACTGCAAACTAAGCGGCAAATGCTTCACAATTTATAGCTCATTCCAAGGTCACAGCTGACTCATGATTGGTGGATCCGCAATGGTATCCATGTGCGGTTGAGCTTAATTTTTTTCCCTTTTTACTTCCTCTACGTTTAGTAAGTAGGGAAGTATTGCATTCCACCCAAAAATTCGATATATTCGGAAATATATATTTTGAGACCCCCTGAATCCAGAAAAAGCATTTTTGGAAACATATCCGTGTGGTGTGTTCTGTGTGTGTGTGTGAACAGCATAACTCAGAAACGAAAAGTCCAATAAACACCAAGCTTGGTATTTAAATTCAGTATCTTCCAGAAATGTGACACAAAAGTTTTCAAGAAAATCCCCCCACCCCTGATTACCCTTTACATAGAACACTTTTCGAAAATTTTAATTTTCTCAAAAATGGCTCTAACGATTTTGATTAAAATATCAAATGTTTAACTTATTTTCATGACAAATGAAATGTATATCTCGAATTTTCTGGAAATGTCTCCAAAAGTATTCTTCATTGTGAACGACTTTTGCATAACTGGAAAACCATAAGAGATAGACAAAATTTTACTACACAAAATTTTGTTTGTTGAGTGAACCATTTTCGAGATATTGCTTCTTATTCCCTTAAATTGTTCAATACTTATTTTCGCAAATGGGAATTCGTTATTCATTTTTTTATGTGTCCTGGACATACAAAGAGAATGGAATGCGCCACATAGCAACCAGATTGGACTATCGCTTAAAGCCTACCATATTTCCCTTGCATCTACAAGAAAATTAGCAATAATATTAACATCTCGATTAACATGAAGCATATGGAGAGTAAGCGTTTGTAAAAATAGTTTGTACAAGAGTAGAGAAAGTCATGTGGGTGTAACACATAAGATTTTTTAATAAAGTTGTTGAAATATTTATGTATTTCATAAAGTCTAGCACGATAATGTTTGGTTGAAGCTAATGCTTTCGTGTCTTCATAGAGGATACGATGACCTATATTAACAAAGTATTCGGCGACTGCAGAGTGCTCTGGTTGTGCAAGGCGACAATACTGTTTATGCTCTGCCATTCGGGTATTTATACTGCGTTTCGTTGTTTCGATGTAAACAGAACAGCATGTGCAGGGTATTCTATATACACCTGGAACACATAAGGGATCTCTCTTATCCTTGGCAGATTTCAAAGCTTCTTTAACTTTTGTTGGTTTATATATTGTATTTATTTTGTGCTTTTTAAGTATTTTTATAATGCGGTCTGTAACTTTTTAACATAAGGTAAACAAGCTTTCCACTTTTGTGCAGGTAATTCGTGACCTTTAAGTGTTTCTTTTTGGGGCATGTTGCTGTGTTAAAATCTCTGTTCGTAAACCGTGATGTAACATAGCCAGCCTGAAATGCTGTAGCTGCTCACTTAAATATCGACCGATACTTTGGAATTCAAAGTGTTCCAAATAACCATAACAAAACAAGTTGGAGTATTTATGCATTATCGTAACAGCAAGATATCTTTCGTCCACTCTTACTTGCCTGACTCGGGATCCTTCTCACCAAGTCGTCATTTTTCGTCCCTGTATCGGAAGACCTTCCTTCTAACATGCACGCGCAAATTCATAGTGTAATGTTAAGTTTTGCTGGAAGGGAGACAGGTGTGGACTGTCAGATTTGTTTATACGAAGCTCCCATTCCTAAAAGATCCACAATATATAGGTTTTAAGAAAAATGTAAACATATTGGTCCCATGTTACACAAAAAATACGTACACAACCAAAAGTTGGAACCGTGAAAACATACAAGAAAAACTGTGCCTCGCTTCATAACACGTTTTCATGACAGAATGATTGACTGGCCTGCTCGCCCTCAGATCTGAATCCACAGGATTATTGTATACGATGAACGCTCAAAACATGGAGTATACGCAACGAATTTCCATTCGCTTGATGAATTAGAAGTCAATAAGTGTACGTATTCCAATTATTTCGGTTGGTAAAATTCGTCGAGTGTTCACTAATTGTAATGTAATATTTATTTCATCATTATTACAATAATACAAATAAAACTTAGATCTTAAACTTAGGCCTAGTGCTCCAGTTTTCTAGCTCTCCCTTATTTAGCCCCTAGGCTATATATATGGGATAAAGCTACTATACCATCTCTCCACTTTCCAAACTGTGCCCATTCTCCTGTACCTTTCTCAAGCTCCTTATCCACTTATCCCTTGTGTTGCCTAAAAATGTCCCCATCATTTTAATTGTTTCTGCTTTTGTGCTTCCCAACATTCTTAATGCTACTGCTTCTTTATTTAGCTTGTCCCATTTTTTATTCCATATAACCTCTCTCCACCTTTTAGCCTTATCACATTCTATTAGACAATGAAAAGTACTACCCAATTCATCACACATAATACATCTCCCCGAACAATTATGTCCATTCCTTTTTAAAAATATTACTCCTGTGCGCATCCACGCAAGACCTATTCTGCCAAATTGATTGCATATATCTACATACTTCTGCCTTCCCCAATTTCTTTTAACTGATTTATACAAGATCAATGACCTTTTAGCCTCAAAAATAGTCCATATCTCTTGTTTCTCGAAGTCTTCTACCCTCAATCTCGCCTCTTTCCAAAACCCACAGTTATTATATTTATCTAATAGGAAAATATTCCTCATACCAATTTCTTTTGGCACATTTCCCATCTCCTCAAACCAACACTCTTCTCCTAAGACAGCTTTTTGAATCTGTATACATTCTTTTAGTATATTACTGTCTTCTAAATTTAAACATCTATACCAACACTTCAAAATTCTTTCCACTATTATACCTTTTCTCCCTACCCTTCCTAGCTCTGCCAGTGCCACACCCCTTGGTGAACTCTTAGGTAAACCCAAAACTTCTCTACAAAACATTCTATGGACTATATCAATCTTAATCCATCCCTTTGCCACCCCCCCATATTTATATTTCATATAATACTTTTGACTCAACTACAGCTTCGTATAGCCTTTCCAACCAGTTCATTAATAGCGTGGGTGTTTTGCACAAACTCTAACAGTTTTCATGGCTAGCTTTCCTTTCAATTGTGCATATTTAGGTTGTGCTTCCCATTTCCCGTTTCTTGAGAATCTAATCCCCAAGTAAGAGTAATGTATTTAAAGGTGCCAGGTTTGTATAGACTCAGAGGGTGTCATTTCGATCAAGTTTTATAATGAAATGTAGCTAAGGATCGAATTCATAGTCGTCACTTATTTCAAGGAAGTCCTTAAGCAGCAATTTCTAATACACAGACGCTACTCTTTCAGGCAAATGAGGAAATGCTTATTCAATAAGGAAACTCCGACTTCCGCTTAAATGCAAAGGAAAGCGCACGCCATCTTGCATCAACGGCCTACAAAGGAGGCTAACGATAATAGCGATTTCGTGGAGTATATGGAATTTCATAACGAAATTGTATTGCGCATTAATCAACATATACTTTGTGTGATTTGCAGGATTCACTTGAAACGTATAGAGATGTTGGATTTAAGAAGCGATAGTGGTTTACCTAAGCCACTGTTGTAATAATCTCATGCTCTGCTAAACATCGTAACCCTAACAAGCAGAGGTTATGAAGTCCCAAGGTGAGACAGGCTTACTTGCAAAGACAATGTATAGAACCGCAGTGCTATAACACTATCCTTGTTTTCTGTTTAGACGTTTTCCCATTTATGTCGTCCAAAATCCTTAGATTCCCAGAAAACGAGATTGCCTATTTTGCATAATCACTACGACCGCAATGGATCACTTAACAAGTCACGCGTCTTTACCATTAATTCTCAAATATACGTTGGATTATCAAAATCTTGCACAGAGGTTTACCGATTTTGTATGTAAAACCGCTGTTCAACATTTAAAGTTATTGGCTGCTTTGCTTTTCAGCTTACTGCTAGATAGTGTAGTAATTATATTTGTGGGTTGGTCCATGCATGCATATACACAGTGCGCATTTTGTTGTAAATACTTCTAGCTACTAATACTTCTCGCTAGAAAGTGAGGTTTTCCGTTTTAAAACAGCCCACAAGAGAAGACCACTTAAGGCCAGTAAATTACACAGTGTCCGATTGCCTGTATTCTACGATGTATCTCAGCACTAACTCTTTTATTAGTTTCTTTTCTGCTCACCGAAGTGTTTTCCTTTTGGCATATTTTCAACCCTTAACTAAATCTGCAATCTACTGAATTTTAAACTAAAGTTAGCTTATTATAAAAGTACCATTTAAAACTCGCAAACATCCACCACGTACTCAACAACTGTTGTGAACAAATCAGCCACTAATATGGAAATGGCGGCTGGCTAAGTGGTCACCTGCATGTTCACATACACATTCTTTCGCGTATCTGAGTGGCTGTGAAACAGCTTAACCATGTTACCACATGTGCTTCGGAAATATGTAAAAATTTAGTGCTGAACATATAAGTACCGTCTATGTATACCAAACAAGCGTTTCTATATCAGAAACAAATACTTGTTGCTTAAGTACCTCCTTTTCACATAAGCGAAGACTATGAATCCAACCCTTAAAGTATTATATCGTTTCACATCGTTAGATTTCTCTAGCAGAAAAACGACCGGTCGGTCCGTCGCTACTGCAAGAACATATCCGTATAATAGTGCCGTGGGTTGTCAGTCGTGCCATTGAAGTAAAATATCATACCCGTGTATTATATCCCGAAATTCTTATAAGCTATACGTAGACTGCAACAAACACATGTTTAATTTGATTATTGGCTTCACTATAGGTCATTATAAACTTCAAGAACTTTCTTTTCATTTGAAACAGTAAATTACGAGAACAAACATTTTACATACATAGATTAAGCTTTATGACTACATTCCGGAACTGTTTGTTCAAAGACTGTCTCTACTTACCTCATACGAAATCAGTGCGCTGCTTCTAACAATAAATGTTAAAACAATTAAATTCCAGCTCGCCCAAAAGCAATTCGCACAAATGTCAAAACGAATTCCAGATAACCCAAGTAACCAGATAACCCAGGAATGTATTCCAAGCATTATTGCAGAGAACTTTGATGCCACCATTAAAACAAAGTATATGGACAGAAAAGATTTGATTTCTTCTACGAGATCACACAGAAAATTGTGAAGTCTTGAGATTTGGCGAATACTTCTCGTAGAAATATAGGTCTGAATGGGAAACCGCAGAGGCATAACCTCCAGGAAGTTTTTAGCTTCAACATCAGCTTGATTGAAGGAAGTCAGATTTTCGTTGATTGCTGTGAAACGATTGTGTAGTACTGACAGTAATTTGTAAGCCAGAATATCGATGGCATTCACCATGAGATTGTATATAATTAACATAACATATGTTACCAAACATTTGAACCAATGTGTTTCTTTTACCTCCCACCAGATTAAAGCCATTGGAATAATGTACAATATACAGCCACACAGTTGCACAAGCAAACAGTAAGATTCATTAAATATATTTTTTTGGAAATTCAGTGCGGTGTCGAAGTTCTTGACGTCATTTATAATTTTCAGAAAGTATCTAGCGTTTAAAAGCGTATATATTTGGAGGAAAGTATAGCTACTATAAGACCCATCAACAAGCATGTCAACAGTTTTCTGAACAGTAGACAGCTGATTCTCGGTAATTGCTTCCCAATTAATGAATGTTCCAAAAATGATAAACACAAGCGAAAAAATCAAGGAATACATGAGAAAGGGAAATGAGATAACCAACTTCTTATTCCTGCCTGAAACCATAACACAGTAGGGTGCAAGTCCAAGGAATCTCAGAGTCTTGAACAGCGGACTGGTGGCTGAAACGATATCTATTGCCATTGCTGAATCCTCCTGTTGTATTTTTGATTCCGAATTCTCGCCAGGATAACTTTAACTGAGCAAAACTGACTGAAACTGATGGACACTACAACTCTGACATACAAGAACTGGTGGTATTATGCCATTATGTTAAAATGTGATAGATTTCTTTAATACCGGTATTTCCTCTGCATTAATCAATTTTACTGAAACATCAGCAGAGGTACCCACTTTCTTCTTGATTATAGTTATTCGCTATTCTTAATCTATAGGTTATAAAGACAGATGGTACTAAATTATGGTTTAAAAATTATGTTCTCACTTAAGTGGAAATTTAACGGACAGAACTATCGTACAAATGCTGAATTATGGGAATAGCTATTTCTTGACATCAAGGCTTACACTAAGAAAGGAAAATGAAATGTAATTCAGTTACAAAGCTTTGTCTATCCATTAATAATTTGCAGGTATACTTTAAATATTATAGTGTTCATATGAAAACACTTCCAGCATTCGTGTTTCCAAGCATTTGGTTGTGTGCCAAGAGTGTAATTTTTATTTGTAAATTTATAGGCGAATCTGCACGCATGCATCAAATCCAAATAACATGATGCATGTAAAATCCAGTTTTATTTACTAATATCAATTATCTCGAGACATTGTCCATATTGAAAAAACAATGCTTTTTTTCCAAAATACACATACTATCATAACATAATTTAAGGGGAGACTAAATTGTGATATTTTAGTCTTATTCATTATTGGAATTCCTCTTTCATTTTATGTATATAACACTAGATTCTACACCACTACACTTTGGAGTAGAGTGGTAAACTTTGGGGCATCTTTAAGGGGAAGTTTTGCTCTACAAATTGCTACTATTAAGTATGACAGCATCAAACTATTTGGTTTCTTTCTTTGCAAATATATACGACTTTTTCTCCAATTTTGCTTTCAACAACATTTTCTGCGAGTGACATTTTCATAAACATCCCTTTTCTCAGAAACAAACAAAGATAACTAAATTATGGTTTAGGATGATAAAAACAATAACTTACTGTTACTGTGGACTGATGTTAATAATATGGTTGGTTATTTTTAAAAGTATGATTGCTAATAAGTTTCAAACATGTGTTTTATAATTAAAAATATTCTATTTTGTTGATATATGCATTATGGTATAAAAGCTAATCAGTGAGCTTAGAAGCCATGCATCTACTTCATATGTCGTCCTCCATAGTCTAGGTATATAATACTAGCCTCTAGTTTGCGATGTCGCGAGTTCAAACCCGCAAATAGGCGTAAAAATCCTTGACATGGCTTCCTTTAAGGGGAAGTAAAACCGTTGGTCCCATGTCGTAGATTTACGGCACGTAAAACAACATCAAGCCAGATATAGAATGGGATGCTAAGAACCATGGTGGTTAAAAAGCGTTCGTAATAAAACTCAACTTCAATTTTATCTACGTCATGCAAAATGTGAATTCTGAGATGTTAAATAGTTTGAGATAATTGGTCATACATTTAGCAAATTTACCGTGGCAGGATAGGAGCTTTAATTTTCCTTTAGGAAATTAATACTTTCAGGGAACACTCCGCTCATTCAAACCGGGATTTCGTTGTTTCATGGGTAGCTGTCCGATGTGCAGTACTTTCTAGAAAATGTTCGGCTTCGGCGCAAAGTCTTGACCGGTTGACAAGTGGAAAGGACGCAAGAGGCATCAACATCAAAGCGAGCGAAGGATCTATACTATATGCCGTCTTCAAAGATCAAGAGGTAATGTACCATATGACTTAAGAGAGAGACAGACTTTCACGACCTGACGTAATCTAGTAAGATGCACTTTCCGAGCTTTCTAGATGATCCATTGGTGAGAATTCACTCAACGTTTCTCCAGTAGCTCAGTCGAGTTTCTTAAGAAGAACTGTGACTCCTGACTGGTACGGCTAGAATGGCGCTTTTTGGAGGACCCGTTATATGTACAAGTGGAAGAAACCGCCCCTCATCTGATATGGGCTCCTCGTCCGCCATTCCCTGTGCGACACTCTTATTGTCAGTCAGGAGTCACAGTTCCTGGGAAGATGCCCGACGAAGCGACGAACAAAACATTGGGTATATTCTCATCAAGTGGACCACGGCCAAAATGTCCCGAAACTACATTTTACGGATTTATCCTTAGCACAATTTTACCGGTTTTTCAGTAGGACAAAAGCTGATATGTTGACTTAATCTTCGCGAGACATTTGTAAACCTTAATTTTCTGCTACATATTATTTTGTCATATTTTCCAGCTACTTTCCTAAGATAAAATTGTTCCATATTAGGAGCATATTTTAAACACACATTTACACTCTTTTCGTAAGTCTGAAATGCAATTTTTATTATGAATTTAATAATATTGGAAAACATAACAAGAGGTACTAATACAGATTTTCTGTGCTGTAAAGTCCCCAATTATAAACAAAAAGTTAAATTTTATTCAATATTTGGCACCTTTACTCTATTGTTCTCCAGTTTTCTCTGTTCCCTCACAATAGAAAATGAAACTCAGTACTTTGCACAAATCTGATATTTTGCTAATATTTTCTTTGTAACTACGTTTAACCAAGTGGGCATCCTTGGAAATGTTGAATCAAATTTGATATCAAAATTTTCGTTTTAGGGTGATGTACAGTAGAAAACTGCTATAGAAAGTAAACAGTCATAAAGCACTACAACATAACATGTTATTTTTGTGTAAAGTTTGATAACTTTTAACTAAGAAAGTGCATACATTTCTGCCTGACACGCGATAATGGAATTTCCAATTTTAAGTATAAGCTCACCTCTGACGAAGTTGACATGCTCTCCCAGAGAATGGCCGTCAGCATAGCCGCACCCCACAAGGAACAGAAGATCGTCAGAGTAATTTCGTAAGCAGAGTTGATCACACCAACTTCATGATTAAGCAACCAGATTACGAAGAAGTATATACAATACACGATAAGATTGAATTTGGTCAACATAGCCAAGAGCAAATGAAAACACAAAGAAGTGTTGATGTTTTCAACAAGATCTCCAAGAAAGTCATGGAGTCTAGCAATGCAGGTGATTTTCATGAGGGATGCAACTTCGGTTTTTGATTGCTGTTGATCAAGAGGCCATAATATATCGTTTTCACCCTTGTTATGGATAAAAGATGTCAAATGCTGATTCAATATTGCGTAACGTTGCCGTATTATAATGAACATGTTGTAGACTAGACTATCATTGACTCCAAAAAGAATTGTATAAACACAAGCAATTACATACATGATAGAGATATAAAAAATGCCATATGCTTTCATGTTCATCGTAAAACCGGCATTGGTTATCACGTCAGCTACAAAGCAAGCACATATTTGCCAAATTATGGTGCGGTACGTTACAGAGTAGTAGTAACTGTTGACGTTTTCCACTGTGTCAAACCATTTGACTGCAAAAATAATGTCAGGAATGCTGCGAACATTAAAAACAGTGGAGACATAAAGAGTTATGAAGAAAGCATACGAAAGCACAAACATCCCGCAAACAAACTTCAGGAAACCAGGAACGTAGTAATACGTGATCACATTCCAAAAAGTTACTGTCTGATGAAAGATCAACAAGATGAAGACACCCACGCTGTATACCTGAATAGGCCACGAGATATTCAATTTTCCTTCTTGGCCTGATGTAACCATATGATATGGTGCCAGCCCAAGAAACCGTAACATTTGGATCAGAGGACTGATGGCTGAAATTATATCCATGTGTTATAGAATAGCTCTTCAGACATTACTGGGATTAGTCTTCTCAGCCGAACTCCAACAATATGTTCAATTAAACTGCGCTAAGTGAACACCTGTGATGTAAAGATAAGGGAAGTAAAAAGTAACGTTTCTGATAACAGTACCCTCCCTTTTCACTTCAGTATATTGATCAATCTGTCAAATACAAAAGCGACGATAAACATCGAAGTACTCAGTCCGTGAGCTTAGTATGAATAAGAACGTAAATGTATACATAGCATGGCATTTGAGGTGCGTTCGCAGAATTTCGTCTTGCGGCCTGATGTTTAGCAGCAATCCCAAAATGCACATCTTTGGCAGACTTTATAAGTTAATAATTGTTGGATTTCTAAATATTAACTTAGGATAATTCATTATTGAACACCTTCACTTGTTTGTCATTTAAAAATACTGTCTTTTTCCAGTTTTTCAACCGACACTTTTCTCAGTTCTCACTGTTACTGTTTCGTTATTCTCTAGTTCAATTTCCCTGAGATCTCACTTCTAAGGTGAACTCGTTCAATTCTCTGTCATTTCACTTCATTCGTGAACGCAACCGCTTCACACCGAACAGTTCACTTCAATTAGGAGTCCAACAAGACCTCCACGACCCGTCGCTACTCAGTAGCACACGCTGTATGTCTCAACAGTCGCTCTCGTTGTCGCTCGGGAAACTCACCCGCAACTCGCTCGCTCCTAACTGATCGATGCAGCCCAACTCTCACTCGACTCGCACTCCTCGCAGATGAGTGCCTCCTGCAAGAGCGCTCTCTTATATAGTCAGTGGAATCTTTTCACAAGTTTCTCGTTCTAGAACCATTTTGACACGGTTTTTGGAGGAGGAGAGAGAAGAAGCTTCCAGAAGTTTTCAGTTATATGCCGATAGCGAGACCAGGGTTAACGCTAGCGAGCGGAGTTATTGATATTTACACCGACCGCTCGGCGCCCACCTCCCAATAACCTGGGCCATAGCCATTGCGTCTCAATACCATAGTAACTGATACGTCATTTCATTACCAATGAGGAGGTTTTGCTCTTATGTCGTGCAATAGTGCTTTTAGATCTTTCGTTTACTTGTAAGGATAATTTTTGTATTGTTTTAATCTGCTAAGATATCTTGGTCCAGGAAAACCTGGAATTTACAGAGGTATACCAGGGGACTTGAAATGTCTTACTTTAAAATAAAACACTCCTCCATGCCCTTCAATAGAGATGTACACAATTAAAAATGCGTTAAACTACAGAGTGAGCCAAAAGCCTTCGAACCGCATGCGCGGTGTTTCTCCTGTCCGCGTCCTCTGCGCTCGTTGCCGTCTGCTACTATCATAGAAAGGCGCGGATGGAACCATACAACGTTTTTAAAACTAGTTTTAAACGCTTTACTTACCAATTTTATGAAAGGAGATGCTGAAACTGGCCACCGTCGTTGTCCATATATTTTTGGCACCTCTTTAGGAAACTATCCATCACTCGTTGTAGTTCACGCTGAGAAATTTTCTGGCGGAATTTTATTTTAATTCTTCCAGGGTGTGTGGGTTTGTCTTGTGCACTTTATGTTTTAAGTAGCCTCAGAGGGATATTTTATGAACAATATTATCGGCTCCGTGGTGTTTTTCCACTGGGTGTGGAACTATTATAATAAAATTATAACGCACTGCTGCTATAAACAAAGTCACGCTGTTGTGCAGTGTGAAGTGCAGTTTTAAGTTGACGGTGATGTGATGTGGTTCAGTTATTACGAGCTATTTATTATTTTGTCCTGTATTTAGTCACAAGTATGTTATGGCTCAGAATATGTTTTATACTGCACTTTATGATTCATATGTGTTAACTCGGTCAGCTCGCCAAGTGAAAGTACGATTTGCATAAGGATTTCCAGTTGTAAACGTTCCAAGTCGTACAACAATCCATGAACTTTACAGTAAATTTCAGGCTACAGGAAGCGTTCAGGCTAAGAAATCTAAAAGACGGCGTTCGGTTCTTACCGAAGAAACATTATACCACATCGGTCATCGTTTGGAAAATTCCCCGCAAAAATTCCATGATGGATAGTTTCCTAAAGAGGCGCAAAAATATATGGACAACGACGGTGGCCAGTTTCAGCATTTCCTTTCATAAGGTTGGTAAGTAAAGCCTTTAAAATAGTTTTAAAAACGTTGTATGGTTTCATCCGCGCCTTTCTATGATAGCGGCAGACGCCAACAAGCGCTGAGGACGCGGACAGGATAAACACCGCGCAGGTCTTTTGGCTCACTCTGCATTTAGGGCTTAATGTGTGGGATAAATATTTAATTCTCAGAGTGTTATCGAATAAGGTGACCCGCGCGACAAGCAAGAGCACAAGTCATAACAACACAGAGAAACTTTCAGGAATAGGTGTCTATAAACACAGGTTGCGGTCACTGCTCTGAGTATCATTGTTGCATTTCGCTACTAATGGTAATAGGTAAAGATTAAATGAAAAAACAAAACTGCATTAACTACTGTTTTACATATAGTTTCATTGCAGTATTTCTTTTAGCTAACAAAGTTTCAAAGTCTTCGGCCTCAGTTTCTAAACATTCGGCCCCAAAAATGAAATTGAGGTTTATTTATGGACGCTCTTTAACTGCTATGGTCCTTGCTGTCCCATTCTTTACTGGGGCAGGAAAGACCGGTAATTTAGCACAGAGGCCTCTTTGTCAGGCTTGAGGTTCTCTTACGAGCCGTAAATCTACAACATGGGACCATCGGCTTTACCTCCCTTCCGAAGGAAGCCATACTAACAATTTTTGCGCCCAAAAACCTCCATCGCCTTCGCCGTATTTGAACCCGCAACTATGGAAACTAGAGGCTAGCGTGGTAACCAGTACATCACGAAGGACGCCATTCGGCCTCTTATCTTGATTCGGAGACACTTTATCTTGAGGATAATTGTATAGAAGTTGCTAATTGGTAAATATTTTAACGAATTTACCTAAACCTTTATCACAGCTTTGCTCAACATAATTACAGTATACGACAATTTTTCATGTTCTTATTTACCTAACTGCAAAGAAAATATTTTCCAAAACTGAAAACAACTCTCATATGAAATATCTCGCGCAATGAAGATTTGAAAATTTCAGACTTGTAAATGTTGAACATTATTTTACAAATACAGCTTTTCACAATAAAATATTACATTTTAATACTGTTTTTTTCAGGAAAAGTTTAAAAGCCATACGATTAATTTCTAAAACTCCATATCGTATATTAAATTATGAAAATCGCGTATCCAAATTGGTGCTATAAATCCAGAAAACTCTCCTTAGTTTTCTTCATTAACCATTAAAGGATGTACACAGAAAACTTATCCATGCAACATAAGTTAAAAGCTAGGTGTTTTTCTGCGACCAGAATAAAATTAATTTAAAAATATTTATCACACATTATTTTTAGTGAGTGTCAATATTTATAGATAAGTAGTAAGTTATGAATTATATTTTACTTTTTCTATCGGTGATACTCAATGCGGATGATGGTCACTTAGTGTTTTTAGCATCAGTGCTGACAACATGAGGTCAAAAAATATATGCATAAGGAAGTATATAAAAATAATTCGGCCTCTAACCTTCAGACACCGTTTCAGGAATGCTATTATTTTGTAGTATTTACTAATGTATTTGTTGTCGTTGACATTGAGTCACAGTTTTATTATAGAGATTACTGATTTGTCCTTAGTGCTGAAGATATTTATATTTTGGCTATATCTTCAAAATATGCTAACGGCACACTTTCATTATAATTAGCTTGCACCATTGAAGAAACCCGTTATATGCTTTTTCATTCATTTCCTTAACGTGTTTAGCATAAATTATAAGTTACCCTTTCCACTGTTTGTAAAACTTCGACTGGTTTTTCTTCTTACTGCATTGAAGTTATCCGCAGTTACATAAAAAATACAAGCCTTTTGGATAATAATCTTCACATCTGTCAGAAAATCAAAGTTGGTAGCCCTAGAGTTCTATAATGTAATGCCCCTCAGTGGCATAATTTCTTTCTTTTTTAAAACCATGTACCTTAAAAGAGCCTTTTGTTACCTTCGAGTGTCTAATAAAGCGCTTTGGAAAATAAAGTTTAAAAATGGCATGCACTACTTTGTACACACTTATGCACGTTCATTTAAACGTCCAATTAAATGGCCAGGAAACCCGCAATTGTATCCTAATTCTACAGTGTTTGACGATTTTCATTAAACGTTTCAATGAAAGGGACTTTTTTTCCATTTTTGAAAACGCAGTAATCAACGCGCATAATTTTGTACCGATATCAAGAAAATTTGAAATTATTTAACAAACGCATATGTATAAAATTTGTTTTTTGCCTATGAATTGAAAATGTATAGGAGGCGCTTCATCTAAATCACCCTTAATTTTGGAAAGTAAAATTAAGTTGAAACATTTAATGCAATAGCCGGGATTTGAACCACGAATCTTTGGCTTACCGTGCCTCTGCTCTGACCAACTGAGCTTTAATGACAACATGCCGGAACAACATTAAATTCCCCAACTGACTCACATTTTTCCTCGGTAAACAAAAATTCATTTTGAGATAACATACCTCAATGGCGACGTATACCATAAGATCTGGGCGTCATAGTTAAGCCATTACTAGGCCAATAAATGGTAGTTCACTTTTTATCATTTGCAACTTTGTTTAAATCATATTCATTCAAACTTGAGGCAGTATTTTTAACACTTAAATGATTTCAGTCAAATTATGTAGTATAAAAAAATAACAGCCCGCCTTAAAACAATATGTGTATAATATAATATAT
Source organism: Deroplatys truncata (assembly GCA_030765065.1). Taxonomy (NCBI): domain Eukaryota; kingdom Metazoa; phylum Arthropoda; class Insecta; order Mantodea; family Mantidae; genus Deroplatys; species Deroplatys truncata. The sequence goes on from CM060980.1 coordinate 168,320,297, forward strand.
AAAATGTATGTAACAGTCATTGTATTATGTTCATATTATCTACATGTATAATAATATTATGTGAATGTATTACGTAATTTAATAATGAATGAGCTGTGAGAATAGAAGACGAAAGTTGCTAACAATTAGGTAGCCTTGAGACAACAATAAATTAGAAAGTTCAATAATGCTACTAATAATTCTTGGAACAATAATGTAATACTTAAAACAGTTTATAAATAGCCAATCAACAACTAGAAATGCTAAAAGTTAAATAAAAGTATTGTATTGGAGAAGGATTAGCCAATCAGAGACTTGAAATAGAGAAATTTATAAATTTAAGCGGTAAACGCCAGTCGCTAGAAGGCAACGTACCTGAGCAGTTCGTTCGCTCGGTACGTATTCAGTGTGAGACATATAACATTCGTTACGGCGAGAATATTATAAAGTTTACATGTTAGAAAGTGCAAGTAATTATTAAATAATCTTACAGATCTCTAAATCAGTGAAGTTTTATTTAATCGTGTGAAGGATTAATAAAAGGAGTGAAGTAAAAGTTATAATTTGTGTAAGTCTACATTCCTTAGTCGCATCACCCCTGCTAAGAGATACGTGTTTCTAAAAATTAATACTGATGAAACGGAGGCAAACATAAATATATATAATATTTCAAGAAACATTAAAATACAAAGTTGATTCTTAAACGTTGGGGCGAAGGCCACCGGAAACTTTGTACCTTGCGTGGGGCAGTTACTTCATCAAATTTGATACGGTAATTTGTATCACAAATTACTTTAATGTAAATATTGATTGTAATATGAATATGTATTTTATGTGACATTGATTTCAGATGTTTATTAATTGTAATTATTATTGGTAAATAATAATATATGGCTTTACTGAAACTGTTAACAATAACGCAAGAATGCAGCGGTGGAGTGAGTTGTTTATCATTACCGGGAACAAGGAAGTTACGTAATGTTTCGCGGGTTTTCGGTAAAAAAAGCTTCTAGAACATTTCCTAAAGTAATATGTATTAGTGGTTTTCATTGGATGTTAAAATAGACGCTAATGTTGGCGCGTTTTATTAGCCAATAGCATTTCATTTATAATCTTTAGGCGTATCTTGAGGTAAGCCTATAAATAGTGTAGGTTCAAGGGAGCGTTCCCGCAGTGCAACAAGATTCTCAACACATTACACATCAGCCCACCAGTTCTACAAAATTCTCCGTTCATTTATTTCGTCAAGTTACGCGCAACAGAATTACAAGAACTATTATAAAGTATTATACAGTTAAATATATAAAGTTGAAGTACGTGAGTTAAAAGTGAGAAGTTATTACAAACAGTTTCAGTATGGCGATTATCCAGATAAATCTGTGAAAGTGTTCGTGAACGTGTTCTGCAATAAAGATTATAAAACCAATTTCTTCGTCAATATCATTTCTAGACAAAAGATTCCTTTCCGCTTCACACCCTGCAAGAGATACTTGTTCTACTAAGATAATATGATAGCTAGCCGGAGGACAATATACAAAACTTAAAATTCTTTCGAACCCTAATTGATGCAAATTGCTACGCCAGATGGAGTTAAACGAACCAAATAAGGAGTGACGTCACACAAGATGGCATCGCGTAAAGAAAAACATATATTTGCTCTCGTAAATTGGTTTCCAAACGTGGTGCTATAATAATGGCAAAACAATTAAAACAGCCGCATAATTGGCACCCATAACGTGGGGCTAGATGACTAGGAAAGGAACAAGAATAACCAGGAAGTAGCAGAATTAACTAGGAATGAAGCAGAGTAACCAGGAATGCAGCAGTGAAACGATCTACAAGACGCAGATTCCGAGACAACAGGGTAATTCAACTACAAAAACATCGAGACAACGTAGATTCATCATCATACAACGCAGAAGCGACATACAAACCTAGGAGAATGGGGCAGAACGCTGGACATCAAAGCTACAGCAACAGACAGCATCAAAAAGGTAATTAAATGATCCTTAGGATTGGTAGGAAAATAAAAACAATGGCTGCTAGTAATACAGAAGAAATAATTATGGAGGGAGATAGTGTAACAGTTAGCTGTGATCCAATACAAGTTACAGGAAATAGCCCAGACTTTTTAGGATTTGAAGATGAAAATGTTAGTGTAGAAAGTGAGAATAGAATAGCAGGAAATGTTAATCTTGATACTAGTATGATGATTATGGAAATGCTGAGAAATATGAGGGAAGATATGGAATAGAATAAGAGGGAATTAAGAAAAGATATGCAAAAGAATAATGAGAAATTAGAAAAGAAAATAGATCAAAATAGGGAAGATATTAGTAAGAGTATTACAGATCAATTAAGGGAAGATATGCAAAAGAGTCATAGGGAATTAAGGGAAGATATTGGTAAAAGCTTAGAACAAAACAGGGAAGAGATTGAAAAGAAATTCATGGAGCTAGATAGTAGTATGATTAGAATGAAAAATGAAAATCAAGAAATGATAGCAAATGAAATAGGTGAAGTTTCAAAGAAAATGTTAGACATGAGCAGGGAAATATCTAACCAAAAAAGTGAGGTTAATAATAAAATAGAGCATGTTAATGTAAAATGTACAGAGCTAGGTAGCCGAATGAGTAGCATTTCAAGTGAGTTAAAAGAGATGATGGAGGCTACAAATGCAGATTTAATACAGGTGCAAGTTAATTTCAGGGGGGAAATATCTGAAATTCAGAAGGAGTCAGAAAAACAGAGAAATAAATTGTCTGATGAAGTTAAAGATTTGTCTAAAGATTTAAATCAAAAGCTAACTTCTGAAATTAACAAACACCAAACTGTTCAAAATGAGAATAATAAAAAATTGGAACAGACAATAGAAAATCTGCAGGGTACTGTAAATAGATTAGAATTGAATTCAAGGGCAAATATATGTGATGTGCATGTGTCAGATGTACAAAATAATGATAGAGGTAGTTCCTCAGGTATGACAAATAATGTGAGTGATGCGGCAGCTTCATCTATAGCTAATGCTGAAACTCAGAGTGCACAAGTTACACTAGAGAATTTAAATATGGGAATAGGGAATTTGCAAAATTACAATCATATCTTAAGTGATTTTCCACTTCCAAAATTTAATGAAAACTCCAGTCCAGTACAGTTCATTGCAGAATTATCAGAGTATTTTCAAATTAAAAAGATACCTGAAGCATTGAAAATGATAGTTGTCAAAAGATGTTTGGACCAGAAAACCTTAGATTGGTTACAAATGGTATCAGGGGGTGAAATTTCATATGAATCTTTTAAGAGATTATTCATGAACAGATTTTGGAATGTTACGGTACAGCAAAGAATACGAGCAATGCTTAGTCATGGTCAATTTAATCCACGAGAGGGAATATCGATGACTGATTACTTACTAAAACATGCAAGTCAGGTTAGAAACTTGTCACCTCCAATCAGTGAGGAAGATTTTGTGAGTTTGCTCGCAAGGCATTATCCTATAAGGATACAAAATTACTTATTAATTGCAAAACCACGGAACATCTATGAGATGACAGAATTAATAACAGCTTTGGAACAACAGGAAGAAGATATGTCTCGGGAGTGGGAACATAGATTTTTAGATGTACGAGATAGAAGAAATTACCAAGGTAGTTATCAACAAATAAGAGGACAAGACAGACATCATGAAATTAATACCAGACAACGGTATCAATCATACGTTCCACAATTTGAAAGATCAAGGATAGATAGGAGACCAGGCCGGCAGGAACAAATAAATTATATCAGGACAGAAAGATTGCCTGAAAGAAGGCAAAATTATGGAAGGAGGTACACTAGACAGAGGGGAAATTTCACTCACTGGAGGGAAAATAATAACCGAGAAAGATCTGAGGAACGGCAAGAAAATTACGTGCCAAGGGGACAAAGTGTCAGAAATCGAGGATTTCGAACTCGAGGAAGGGGAACTCAAAACAATGGTAGCGACACGGAGATAGATTTAGCGCCTGTTAGGAATGGCAGTCCCGTACGTGAACATGGAAATAACCAGGAAAACTGTTAACAGACTCCTGTGTAGTAGGTTCTCAGGACGTCTTTAATAATTCAGTATCCATTACCAATACAAATCATACGCCTACACATACACCCTGTAATAAGATTACAGCAACAAAAGATAAGGGAGAAAATTTTGAATCACCTCATGTTAGGATTGAAATTGCGAAGAAAGAGATCATTGCAACTATAGATTCTGGTTCATCAGCTTCAATTTGCTCACAGAAATTTTACATAAATTTGATTAATGAAGGTAACAAGATTATGGCTCTTCCCACTAGTAATTTAGTTTGTCGTGTTGCAATTGGAAGAACTACACAGGTCATAAAAACACAAGCTCTACTTAGCATACTTATTGGCGGAGAGAATTTTGAGGTTATGTTTCTAATTGTAAACCATCTGATTTGTGACATAATTATAGGATGTGACTTCCTACATGAATATGAAGCATGTATTGATTTTAAACATGAAGAGTTAAAAATAACAAAAGAAGATAGAGAAATAAGGGTACCATTTATAAAAGAAAAAATTTCTGTAATCAAGATGACAAAGGATGAGAAAAATATTTGTGACCAAGAGTTTTTTGTGCAAATAACAGAAACTGATAGAAATAGTCAGATAAAGCAGGTAATCACAGAATATGAAGGAAATACCACGCCATATTTTCAACAGCTAGCAGAAATGCCAGAGAAAGTAGAGGAATTTACAATCCAAACAAAAGACGACCATGTGAGCGAGACAAACAACAGCAGGAAAGAGAAGAGAAATGAGGAAATAATACACAAGTGTGAAGAAGCTTATAATCTTACGATAATGCAAAAACAAATCCTTCATGATGTTTTGATGAACAATAGTTCAGTATTTAGTAATATCCCAGGCAGATGTAACGTATATCAGCATACATTTCAAGTAGAAGACGTACCACCATATAGGCACAAGTATGACAATTTACCTATAAGTCTTCGAGACAAAGCTAGACAATTAATAAATAGCATGTTAGAAAATGGGATTATTGAGCAAAGTAATTCTCAATACATAAATTCAATCTGCTGGAGTATTAAACGAGATGGTAGTTTGAGATTAACTTTAGACGGTAGATATGTCAACAAGTATATGAAACCAGATCATTTTCAAAGTGAGGGAATTGAACAACTAATTACAAAACTTTCGAGAGGGAGATTTTTGACATCCATTGACCTCACTGCATCATATTGGCAAGTGGAATTAGATCCACAAGTGCGTGATTACACTTCATTTCAGTACTCAGGGATCCAGTATCGCTTTTGTGTAAATCCTTTTGGTTTAAAAAACTCAGGAAGTGGATTTTTGAGAGCCATTCACAATATCTTTGGAAATTCTGCAGATGACTTTTTAATAAAGTATATTGACGACTTCTTGATCATTAGTCAAACATTTGAAGAACACATGAATAATGTCCATTATGTGTTAAATAAACTACAACAACATGGTATGACTGTGAACATACTAAAATCAAAATTTTGTGTCAAGGAAATAAATTTTCTGGGTTATGTAGTGGATGAACGAGGTATAAGACCTGATCAGAAAAGAATAGAAGCAATAATGAGAATTCCGCCACCCAGGAACGTAAAACAAATTAGACGTCTCTTAGGGGTATTGAACTTTCAGAGTAAGTTCGTACCAAGATATTCGGCTGAAATAGAACCACTGCGGCAGCTACTCCGAAAGAACAATAAGTGGAAATGGACAGAGGATCATCAAAAATGTTTTGAGAGAGTAAAGGAACTCTTTGCTAAGTCCATATTACTCGAGAGGCCCAGAGAAGATTTGGAATATGAGATTTATGTCGACGCATCAATGCAAGGATACGCCGGAATTTTAGGACAGCGAGACATCAACAATGACTTTCACGTCATCAGTACAGCTTCTAGAGGACTTACAAATATTGAGCGAAATTCTTCAGTGACTCAGTTAGAAATTGGAGCACTATATTTCTCATTAATTCGTTTTAAAACCTATATTTATCAGCAAAAGGTGAAAGTATATTCAGACCACATCAGCTTAACTTTCATACAACGGTGTAGATTATGTAGTGGAAAACTTGCTAGATACATTCATGCAATATCTGCATTCGATATTGAGATTATCCACATTCCTGGCAAAAACAATACCTTCAGTGATTTACTATCAAGATTGAACTACAACCCACAAATTCCCGAAAATATTGAAAGGCCTAGAAATGAAGTCAAAATATTGACAATTGAAATTCCTTTAAGCAAAGAAATGATTAGAAAATTGAAAAATATGGGGGAAATTCAAAATGAGGATGCAAAATTATTTGAACTTAAAGAAAATGCACCATTAATTGAGGAGGCAAAGAAAGAAATTATAGCAATTCGAGATGGGACATTATACAAGAAGCATGGAAAAGAAATGCCTAGTTGGAAGGTAATGGTTCCGAAAAGCATGGAAAAGGAACTAATTAAGAATTTTCATGAAGGGTTAGCACACTCAGGGACGGACCGAACAACTTCTATGATTTTAGAGAATTTATACATATCCAAATTGCGTCAGAAAGTTCGGAAATTTATATCGTGCTGCAACCTGTGTCAGAAGGCAAAGCAAATAAATGCAGCATATGCATTTGAAACTAATTCGGTTATAAGGGATAAGCCGAGATGTGTAATTAGTATTGATATTCATGGTCCGATGCCTCCAAGTCAATTTGGAAATAAATATATATTGGTCTGTTATGATATATTCAGCAAATATGTAAGAATTTACCCTTTGAGAAAACCTACAGGTTTAGCATGTTTGAATAGACTACTTAAGTCATATGTGATAGAAGAAGGACCTATTCAATCTGTATTGTGCGACAATGCTTCGTACTTCACAGGAAAAAAATTTATGGATGGACTGAAAGAAAATGGCATTAAACAATATTTTTCGTCAAGATACAGACCGAACTCCAACCCAGTGGAGAGGGAAATTAAGGAAATTTCAAATTATTTAAGGGTGTTATGTCATCGAAAACACACCCAATGGTATGGATACGTGAACTTCGTTCAGAATCTACTAAATGAAACCATAAACAATGTGACAGGATACAAACCATGTGAACTTAAGTTGGGAAAGAAGATTAATACAATGTGTAAAAAAATTCCAGAAGCCATTCCAGATGCGCATTCGATACCACCAACAGAAGAAGAGATGTTCCGAAAAGCATTTGAGAGGATGAAGAAAAAGGCCATAAAAAGAAAAATTAAACATGAAGAAAAGAAGAGAAAGGAATGGAGGATCAAAATAGGAGATTTAGTTCTGGTTAAAACCAAGAAATTGTCGGATAAAGCAAATAAACTTTATTGGCGAATGTTTCTCAAATACCATGGACCATATGAAGTTGTTGAAGTATATGGAACTAACACATATGAGTTATGTAATCCAACAACTCGAAAAAGCATAGGAAAGTTCCATATTGAGATGCTGAAACCATACAACCATGAAGATCATGGTGAAATAAAAGACAAAGATGATAAATAGTAAATGCTGAATAGTTAAAGGCGAAATGCAGAGCAATGTATTGGAATGTAAGAGGGTTAAATAAAAATGTACGTCATGTGAATGGAGAAAGAAATTGTGGTCATGACTAACTGTTTGAGAGGAAAATAACATTTTACTAGTAACTGAACATGTGAAATAAAGCCTGATGTTATATTAAAGTAAAGTACATAAATACTATTCCAAGAGTATTGTTAAGATAAAGTACAAAATAACAAAAAGGGTAAAAATAATTAAAACAAATATTTATGTAGTAAATAGAACATGTGAAACAGTGCCTAGATTTAAGAGATGTAAATATTTGTGTAGAGGGTAAATATTTTGGTAAATATGTATAATTATTATAAAAAAATCTTAAATGTATAAATTTTTGTCAACAATGTAAGAGGGTAAACAATTTTGAAACAGTGATTAAATAATTTAGGGTAAAGTATTTGCTATAAAAAAAATTGTAATGTCAGATTAATATCTAAATTAATTAAACCAGAGCCAGTAAGTAGTGGCGAGATAAAACATATGTCGTGTGCTAAATGCGTGTGAAGTGTTAAGTGAAAGTGAATAGCGTTTGTTACAAGATTTAGGAGACTAAAAACAAAATTATAAAATTTCCAAACAGGTTATAAATGTTTATAATTATGTTTCTAGTGGGGCATATGATACGGTAATTTGTATCACAAATTACTTTAATGTAAATATTGATTGTAATATGAATATGTATTTTTATGTGACATTGATTTCAGATGTTTATTAATTGTAATTATTATTGGTAAATAATAATATATGGCTTTACTGAAACTGTTAACAATAACGCAAGAATGCAGCGGTGGAGTGAGTTGTTTATCATTACCGGGAACAAGGAAGTTACGTAATGTTTCGCGGGTTTTCGGTAAAAAAAGCTTCTAGAACATTTCCTAAAGTAATATGTATTAGTGGTTTTCATTGGATGTTAAAATAGACGCTAATGTTGGCGCGTTTTATTAGCCAATAGCATTTCATTTATAATCTTTAGGCGTATCTTGAGGTAAGCCTATAAATAGTGTAGGTTCAAGGGAGCGTTCCCGCAGTGCAACAAGATTCTCAACACATTACACATCAGCCCACCAGTTCTACAAAATTCTCCGTTCATTTATTTCGTCAAGTTACGCGCAACAGAATTACAAGAACTATTATAAAGTATTATACAGTTAAATATATAAAGTTGAAGTACGTGAGTTAAAAGTGAGAAGTTATTACAAACAGTTTCAGTATGGCGATTATCCAGATAAATCTGTGAAAGTGTTCGTGAACGTGTTCTGCAATAAAGATTATAAAACCAATTTCTTCGTCAATATCATTTCTAGTCAAAAGATTCCTTTCCGCTTCACACCCTGCAAGAGATACTTGTTCTACTAAGATAATATGATAGCTAGCCGGAGGACAATATACAAAACTTAAAATTCTTTCGAACCCTAATTGATGCAAATTGCTACGCCAGATGGAGTTAAACGAACCAAATAAGGAGTGACGTCACACAAGATGGCATCGCGTAAAGAAAAACATATATTTGCTCTCGTAAATTGGTTTCCAAACGTGGTGCTATAATAATGGCAAAACAATTAAAACAGCCGCAAATTTGGCTCCCTAACAGTGGAAATATAATAAAACTTCTTCAAATTGGCGCCCAAAGCGTGGTTCAAATAAAGATTACAATAAACCTTCTCAAACTCTTGCGTATAAAACCCGAACGCCATATTTGAAGTGGCTGGCGAATGTTGTAGACGTAAAAACTGAAACTAACACAATGTGAGCTTTTAGTTTCTCCACAGTATTGCAGGTTAATACACACCCAAAACGGTTGATAGGAAGCTATTTTTAGTGTCTGTCAAGGACACGATGGTTGCATTTTGAGCTCAAAGCACCATTTTGTGAGTGTTGGTCAGTGCCAGACTAGCTCTGCTAGTGTGTGTGTATTTGCACTTAAGTTGAAAACTTAATATTCCGATACTATATACAGTTTAAATAAATATTATGAGACTAGTTCTGTTCATGTCGCTGCAAGAAGTGTTAAACCCAGTTATTTCTTTCGGGTGCTGAAAAGCCAATAGTGTATAAAGATAATCTTAAAGTAATACACTAATTTAAATTGAAATATTAAATTACAATAAATCAGTGACACGATAAACCTTACTCAAAGTTTTTGAACGGTAAAATTGAACGTGTAAATGTGTGCCTTCAACAGAACGGGGCACATTTTCAATAACTTCCGTGATAGGTAAGTTATTTATGATAAATGTATGCTTTTTACTGCATTTTCATATTCATACCAATCAGTCCACCATTGTAGGATTACTCATTCATTGCGGAGGGACTTCAATATCACTCTGTATGTACTCTACAGTAGCGTGCGCTCTAACAAGAGCTTATAGTAAGAATCTCTTTGCTGTGTATGTATCTAGAAATGGCTAATATGAATGCTTACCTCAGTGGACGTAGTACGTGACGTCCAAAGAATGACGATTAATATAGCCATGTTGAAGCACGACCAGATGAGGGTCAAGCCTAATTCATTGGTGTAAGTGAATTCAGCCAAGTCATAGTTCAGTAACCAACTAGCATAAAAGAAAACACCAAATACGATTACAAAGAACTTGGTCAAGACACTCAGAAGGATGTGTAAGGAGAGAAAGCAATTCAGTTTTTCAGAGAGGTCACAGAGCATACCATGCAATTCAGAGATCACGCAAATTTCTCTTAGAGAGAAGGGTTTACTGTTTAAGACTATAGGCAACGCCGAAAGCTTTTGATGAAGTGGCGTACTTCTATATATTAGAGAACCCAAATATAAATTAATGTCCATAAACCGCCCTTTCAACATTAATAAAATATTGCACATGAGCACGTCTACTGCAGAGAAAATAACGGAGTGTATAGCTGACCAAAGTGGTAAAACGTACTGAAAAGCGTCATACAGCTGGCAGTACATTAGTATCAAACAATCGATAATTCCATTAAAAACAACAAGAACAATGAACTGTAGAATTAATGGCGGTTTTTTTGAAGGTCTGAAGGATAAGTAAAAAACATGCGTTAAGTCATAGTCCTCGAAGGTATGAATAAGATCAAAGAAAATATTACTGCTGAGCCAGCTGAAAATATTCAAAATGATAGGAGAACAGAAAACTGCTGTGAAAATCGTGCAGGCAACTCTGAGAAAGCCAGAGAAGCTATATCTATATACAATTACCCACATTGCTGAGATCTGTAACACTGCCATAACTACAAATACGACGACACTGTAAATCACAGCAGCTCTTGATGTCCTGAGTTTCTTCATGCCGTGTGTCGTGACTATTTTAAACGGTGCAAGTCCCAAAAGTCGCAGGATATATAACAACTGACTTAATTCAGTGATCATAACTGTGGTGTGTAATCTAGTTTATGCGTGCCCAGCAGATATGTCTATGTAGTGTGAACGCCCTCTGTATGACTAACCATTGCACTTATCCTTCCCCTATTGACAGAGATAGCAACGCTTTTCCAGTGAAGTGAGTTGCTTCCATATGTACTATCAGTAACGCTTCGCTGTTAAGATAACCCCTGAGTCCAAAGTGTTCAATAAGCGAGCAGTTTTCTTCAAATAAATTAGAAATGGACATCAACTCCTACACAGCATGTATTTTGAAGGAATGTTGTGAAAATGGTTCTGAGTGTGAAAGTCTGTTTTAAGAAATAGTTTCGGAAAAATAACACAATTATGGAACTTCTTTTGATAATGAAAAAAAAATCTTTAAAGATTGGAAAAGTTTCCTTTATAATTTGTCTGTCACCTATCTACAATAGGTAAGAGGAAGTATGGTATTCCACTAAAAAATTCGGTGTCAAAATTTCACCCGAAATATATGCTTTGAGGCTCCTCAAATCCAAGAAAGCATTTTTAGGTATTTGAATGTCTGTAAACAGTAAAACCTATACGAAATACCGGATAACTACCAAGCTTGATATTAAAGTTCAGTATCTTCCAAAAATGCAACTCCAAAGGGTTTAAAAGAAATCCTCTTCACCCTAAAATGAAAAGTTTTTAAACATTTTAGATTTTCTCAAAGATGGCTCTAACAATTTTGGTTAAAATACCACATACATTAGGATAATTATATGGAAATATATGTCTTGAATTTTTTGGGATCTGAGAAGGAATTCCATGTTATTTCATATAATGACTAAACAACAATATACAGGGTGGAAGGTGGCCTATGACCATCCTTTTAAGCTAGAAAGAACACCTTATTTTCAGAGTTTTTCTTAATAAGTTTTTTCCATAAAGCTTCTGTTCTTGAGATAATTACTAGTTTATTTTGCACAGAAAATTCAACAAGTTCACTTTACATTCAACAGGTTTGCTTTTAATTCCCAAGTTTCTGCTGTTATGGAAACGAACAAATAAACACTTCCAGTATGCAAACAGAAAACTACACATGAGTGTAACATAACCTATATATCATCCAGAATATGGAACTGAGGATGCATTTACAATATTATTCATATTAATAATAGAAACATTTATTTATAAAGGTAAATTAAAGCTTGCGAAACCCAAGTTATATATTACGTTCCCTTTCATTGTGAATTATAAAGCTCTGTGAATAATTAGGCAAAACAAGAATAGAAAAGCAATGAGAACTTCTTCTTAATGTTTAGAGATATTATTCAAATTGTTCACGTCTCACCAACACTCATTCATCACAACGTTTCTCCAATCCTGCTGCACTCTACGGTGCATCAGGGTGGTTGTATTTCTTCCGCTGTCCGAAGTACTCTTTCTTGCAAGATTTCTACATCGGTCAATTTTTAATGTATACTCAAGTATTTTATAACGCCACAAAGACAAAAGTCGATTGCATTTAGATCTGTCGATCTTGGTGGCTATCTTGTTGGTCAATTCCAAGCGATGCAGCGTTCTACGTAGGTGTTGCGTAGATGGACACACATAGCTCTACATATGCGCGGATGTGTGCCGTCCCCCCCAGGGGCTCACCTTCTGTGAGTACGGGTTTTTGGCGCACCCGGGGGTTCCCGAGCCAATCATCACCATATTCATCCCCTCACCCCCATCTGGACTAGCCACGTTATGTTTTCCTTACTTTACTCTTCCTCTTCTACAATTATTCCTTATACTAGGTTTAGGCTTGTTAGGGTTATTTACTCCTGTCTCACCAACAGGGATCTTTTCTATTTCCGTGGTTGCTGTCCCACGGTTTCAGCGCAGCTTCCAACTTGTGTGCTCTCCGGAGGTCTCAGGCGTGAAGGTCGGGTGCACCCTCCTCACTACCCCTTTCATGCGACACTAGGTGCGGAGCCGATCCACTGTCATGTACACCCACGTAGCCCCATAGGGGCCGGGTCCCCTCGAGCGGTTCGGTGGCCGCGCGTGGCTGGGTTGACCGGGGGGACTCGACGTGTTACCGCTGTCTGGGGCCCGACGTAATCAACCACAAGTCCCCTGAATCCGCGTTTTCTCTGTTGAGGCAGCGTGGCCTAAAGTGGGGGGCCACTGGCGGTTATTCCAGTGGTAGGGGCATAAAGTCGGGCCTGCCTGTGGTGAAACTGTTGCATACCGGTACGTAGTGAGAGTCGGAGGGTAACTCCTCTGAAGTATTCTTAGAGATCGGGCCTGTAACGGGTGTTCCAGGCCGGCACAGACCGGAAGATTTAGGTGTCTTTTCTTTTTAACCCCCGGATGGCAGGCTGACGCCGACGGTTCCGGAAGGGGGCTCTTTCCATTATGGCTCCTCTGCGCTTAACCTCCTCAACACCTCGTTTTTTTGTAATGCGGCTGAATTGTGAAGGCAAGACGATGCAAGATGTCAGTCCGTTTTATATACAAAGGGAAATAGATCGCATCTGTGGAAAAGTGAAAAACGCAACGCGTTGTAGGGATGGCACGCTTTTAATTGAAGTGTTCCATGACGAACAACCGGCGAAGTTACTGAACGCCACTCTACTGGGTTCTTACCCCATTACGGTGGTAAAACACAAAACCCTGAATAGCAGCCGCGGTGTGGTAACCACCGCCAGTTTGGACGGCCTTTCCAATGAGGACATTGTGAATTGCCTGTCAGATCAAGGAGTTACTGCGTCATATCGACTCATTGGAAAAAGGGATGACCAGCCGTTTCCTCTCCGCACGGTGTTTCTGACGTTTGAGCGGACCGAGTTACCTACCTATATCTTCTGCGGTTATGAGAGAGCATCTGTCCGACCTTATATACCAAATCCAATGCGCTGCTTCCGTTGCCAGAAGTTCGGGCACACCCAACAGCGTTGTTCCGGCTCACCTGTTTGTCCGCGTTGTGGTAGAGCCGCGCATGACGGTTCGATGTGTGCTCAGGACCCCGCTTGTGTTAACTGTGGTGCTGGTCATCCATCCAACTCCAAAGAGTGCCCACGGTTTCTAGCGGAAAGGGCTATCCAAGAAGTACGGATCAAGGATCGTCTAACGTTTCCTGAAGCACGAAAGCGTTACCACGAACTGCACCCGACTACCTCCCTGAAGTACTCCGCTGCTGTACGCGAGGGCGTTCGGAAGCAGGATGCCGTGGCGCAGACCTCTTCCGTCTCTCATCCACGTGTTTCTGTTGGCACTCAAACCGACACCGCTTCCGAATCCGTCCTTTCTCCACCTAAACATCCACAGGCCACTTCTTCCATACAGACCCTTTCAGCTTCCACCTCTGGCACTGTTTCTGAACGCACCCACCGCAAATCTCCCACACGTCGTCCCACGAGTCGCTCCCGCTCTCGTACTCGGACGACATGCTCTGACACCGGTACTAGTGACGGTGACGCGGATAGCTTCCAGGTTGTCGGTCTTACCCGACCGAGCCGTAGTCCTGCGCGCAAGAAAAAGCTCAAGTTAAACCGCGTCGGTGTAGCCAAAGGTGCTTCATAAGTATCTTCTTGTCGCATACGCCTTTTTAGTCCCATCTGCTCTTTCGTCTATCTCATGGCTCTCCTCCAGTGGAACATACGTGGTGTGCGGGCACAACGAGCTGAATTAGAGGTTCTCTTACGTCATCATTCACCACTTATCGTTTGCTTGCAGGAGACCAAACTTCGTCCTCAAGACGCATTTGTTTTGCGGAGTTTCTCAGTGGTGCGCTACGATCTAGCCCCGGAGATAGGTTGTCCTGCTCATGGTGGAGTTTCTACCTTGATACGTGATGATGTGTTTTATGAACCTCTTCCGCTCAACACCCCCTTGCAAGCTGTTGCTGTGCATGTTTCTGTTTCTGGCTTCCACTTTTCCGTTTGCAACATTTATGTTCCGCCTTCCTCTCCCCTCGCATTGGCTGATCTCCTTCATCTAGTGTCGCAACTACCGTCACCTTACTTACTATTGGGGGACTTCAATGCTCATCATCCGCTTTGGGGGTCTCCTCGAACCTGCGCGAGGGGAGGCCTTCTTTCTGACCTCATTCATCACTTCAATCTTTGCGTCCTGAACACTGGAGAACCAACATTCCTCTCTGACGCATCTGGGACTCTCTCATATTTGGATTTGAGTTTTTGTTCTGCACAGCTTGCTAGTCGTTTGGTGTGGAACATTATTTCCGATTCACATTCTAGCGATCATTTCCCGTGCATCATCACTTTACTAACTGCCACTGTATCTTCCACTGGTGTTTCTAAGTTCCAATTCAATAAGGCAGACTGGGAACTTTATTCACGTCTTGCCTGTTTCTCTAGCTGCGAATTTCCAACTATTGACCACCTGATAGCGTACCTGACTTCAGTAGTAATGGCCGCCGCTGAACGCTCCATTCCTCATTCGTCTTCCCACCCAAAACGTCTACCGGTTCCTTGGTGGAACGAAGATTGTCGGACAGCAATTCGGGAAAGAAGAGGTGCGCTGAGAATCTTTAGGCGGCATCCTACTACGGAGAACTTGATAATTTATAAACAACTGCGTGCAAGGGCTCGAAGGACTATTCGCAGTAGTAAACAGGACTCTTGGTCCCGCTATGTGGCAAGCTTTAATAGATTTACTCCCGCGTCCGTTATTTGGGACAAACTTAAGCGTGTTGCTGGTAAATCCAACTTCACTACCATACCCGGTCTTAGAATCGGTACGGACATCCTGGTTGATCCTGCTCTTATAGCAGACACCCTGGGCACGACGTTTGCAGCCTCATCCAGTTCTACCAATTACCATTCTGGATTTCTTGCCCATAAGGTTGCGATGGAAGCTCAAGATATCTCCTTTCGTTCGGGCAACAACGAGTATTATAACCGTCCGTTTTCGTTGCGTGAGCTGGAACATGCCCTAACTACCTCTCGGCCTTCTGCCCCTGGGCCCGATGGCGTACACGTGTTACTGCTCCAGCGTCTGTCTACGGATGGTAAGCGCTTTCTCCTCCAGCTGTATAACCGTATCTGGCAGGATGGTACATTTCCCACAGTTTGGCGTGAAGCCACCATTATTCCGATATTGAAACCTGGGAAGGACCGTCAACTACCTTCCAGTTACCGCCCGATTTCCCTAACCAGTTGCGTTTGCAAGGTTATGGAACGCATGATCAACGGGCGGTTAACTTGGTGGCTGGAATCTCGGGAACTTTTAACGAACGTGCAGTGCGGTTTCCGCCGGTACCGCTCCACTGTAGACCATCTAGTCAACCTTTCGACAGCTATAATGAATGGTTTTGTGAATCGGTGTCATACTGTAGCCGTGTTTTTCGACTTAGAGAAAGCTTACGATACCTGCTGGAGGACGGGCGTTCTTGCTATTCTGCATCGATGGGGTTTTCGTGGTCGTCTCCCTACCTTCGTTCGGGAGTTTATGAAGGACCGGGTATTTCGTGTACGTGTGGGTTCGGTTTTGTCCCAGCTTTTTACTCAGGAGAACGGTGTACCTCAGGGCTCTGTGCTCAGCGTCACACTATTTGCTGCAGCTATTAACTCTATTGTAGACTGTGTTCCACCAGGAATTTCAGCGTCGCTTTTTGTTGATGATTTTGCTATTTACCTTACCTCTCGGCGGACCATCCTCATGGAACGACTACTCCAGCGTTGCCTTGACAGTCTGTACTCCTGGAGCATTACACACGGGTTCCGGTTTTCTGTCGAAAAGACCGTGTGTGTCAATTTCTGGCGCCGAATAGAGTTCCCCCAGCCTATCCTCCGGCTCGGTCCAGAAGCTCTGCCTTTCGCAGACCAAGTGAAATTCCTGGGTTTACTCTTTGACCGAAAACTCTGTTGGTCCTCCCACATAGCATACTTGAAAGCTCGGTGTCATCGTTCTCTTTCTCTTTTACGGGTTTTAAGCGGCACATCCTGGGGAGCTGATCGGACCGTTCTTTTACGTCTTTATCGGCTGTTGGTCCGCTCCAAACTGGACTACGGGTGTATTGTGTATGGTTCTGCGCGACCCTCCATCTTACGTCGCCTAAACGCCACTCACCACCTTGGTATTCGGCTATCCACAGGTGCCTTTCACACCAGCCCTGTAATGAGTCTTTGTGCTGAAGCTGCCGAACCTCCGCTGTCTTATAGGCGTGACGATCTTCTTTGCAGTTATGCTTGCCGCCTTTCCAGCATGCCGGAACACCCAACACATGGACCATTTTTTAACGATTCCCTGGATCGTTTATATGCGTCTCGCTCCCTGGCACTTCTTCCCCCGGGAGTGCGTTTTCGACGGTTGCTTCGGGGATTAAACGTCGAACTTCCTGGTGTGGTTTCCCGGGGAGGAAGCAGTTTTCCCCCGTGGCTGTGCCCAGAATCCTCTTTTTATCAGGGGCTAGCGTCTATGCCTAAGTCCACAACCCCCGGCTTCATTTTTCGATCTGCCTTTTTATCGCTCCAAGAGTCACTGGGGGATGGGGTTTTTATTTATACTGATGGATCGAAGGACGATCGGGGTGTAGGATGTGCTTTTGTTGTAGGTCCCCGCAGTTTTAAATTTCGACTCTCACGGCAGTGTTCTATTTTTACAGCCGAGCTTTTTGGTATACTCCAGGCTCTTTTTTATGTACGGCGACGTGGTATACGGCGGTGTTTTATTTGTTCGGATTCCCTGAGCGCCCTTCAGAGCCTCCAGCCGTTGTACACCTTCCATCCTATTGTGCAGCGTATTCAGGATTGCCTTCACACTCTCGGACGTGTCGGCACACACGTATCGTTTGTGTGGGTTCCTGGTCATGTCGGCTTGCCAGGGAACGAGTCCGCTGATACTGCTGCTAAGGCTGCTATTTTATCTACTACGCGTTTTAGCTCCTCTGTTCCTTTGCGCGATTTGCTATTGTTTTTACGCCGCGCCATTTATTTGCGTTGGGGAGCGGAATGGTCCTTGCTCCAGGGGAACAAACTCCGAGATGTTAAGCCCATCCCTATCCACTGGGTTACCTCTACGCGCCGCTCTCGTCGCGAGGAAGTTATTTTAACCAGACTGCGCATTGGACACTGCCGTTTTAGCCATAGTCATTTAATAAGTGGTGAACCCGCACCAGTTTGCGTGCACTGTGGAGTACCTTTGACGGTCCGTCACGTTTTACTCCAGTGTCACTTTTTAGCTACTTTACGCCGGCGTCTGTCTCTGCCGAACTGTCTTTCTGCTCTGCTTGCTGATAATTTTACTGTTGTGGAACGTCTTTTAGACTTTATCTCTCAAAGTGGTTTTAAAGCCCGGATATAGATTGTCCTATGAGATTTATCTGACTCAGGGATTTCTACCTATCGTTTTTTACTCGTTTTATTCCTCTTTTACCGCTCTCGGACTTTCACATGATGTTCTACCGCAAGTGGCGCTGTTCGTCTTTACTCTTGTACTTCTATGTTTTAACTGATCGTTTAGACTATATGTTCTAACTGATCGTTTAGACTCTCTTTTATCGTGCTTATATTCTAATTGTTGACGTTTTTTAACTTAGTGAGGGCGCTTATAACCTGGGCTGTTGTGCGCCCTAAAGCCTCATTGCTCTCTCTCTCTCTGTGTGCCGTCATGTAATATCCAAATATCATTTCTTACTGCCAGGGGAGCATCCTCAAGCAGAAGTGGTAACATTTCTTGAATAATCTGAAGATGGACGACTCCTATCAAAATCCGAGTAAGAATCCGCGGAACAATTAATCTGTTTCCTGTGATTCCTGCCCAAACATTTACAGAAAAATATTTGCTGAAAAAATGTCTTGTCTTAATGTGCGTTTATTGTTCTAAGCCAAGTTGTGTCCATTCTGCTAATTAGTTACCCCATTTGCGTTGCTTTATCCATTGTAAGAATTTTAACGGGAAGGTTCCCTCTTTGTTGGAGAAACCATTTTGAAAATGCTACCCTTGGCGCAAAATTTGCTTCAGAGAGATACTGGACGCGTTGAGTGTGATAAGGGCGTAGCAATTCTTCTTTTAATGTTCTCAAAACTGTGCAATGGGAATACGCCGATGGTACGAGCTATACTCCACCAAGTGAAGGATTTCTTCTTCTTCTTGTGCAACATTTCTTTGATCAACTCCTTCAACATGAGAAGATATCCTTCCTGTATCTAGAGCTCTTTGACAGATGAAAACAAATGTCCTATGATGTGGTGCTCGTGTATTTGGAAATCTTTTACGAATCTTCCCGCTGCTGATGCATTACAATGTGTTTAACCATAAATGAGTAGCGTTTGAAGATGCTCGGCATTAGAAAATAGCCATTTTGTTAACTGATAATCCGCTGTTTCGAAAACAAGCCATAAGCGCAATAAATAACAGCTAAAGCGCGTTTCTTTCGATCTTACAGTGCTATCATGTTGCTAAGGATGTAGATTCCACTCGGACAAGTTTCGAAACCTTAAAGTAATAGTAAGAGTGCGAAAGTAAAGTATTTAAACACACATAAAATATTTATCTTTCAATTTCCTCTAAGGAATATTTGATAAATAATTTAGTTTTGCAAAATCTTCATTTAAAATAAAGTTAATATTGAGTAATTTCGCTTTTTATAAGAAAAACTACATTAAAACAGGAAAATTGTACTAAAGTTTTTGGTTCTATTCATTACAAAGGGTCATCCTGTTCAAAGCTCACCTTCCACCCAGAATAGATAGATACTTACTGCACAAAAATATCGATATCTTTAAAGCACGAATTTATTTGAAATAACTCTTTCTGTGGCATTAGCCACTTCAGAGCCGTTATTATTGGTTTGAATTTTTCCGCAGCTTTGTAATTTTAAGTGGTCACTATTCAGAGTATGGAATTTCAGGGCGAGCATAATATAGTTACCTCTGATTATTAATTCGTTTTGTGAATCCATCTTGTGCCTGGAACGAAATATTTAATGAAACTATTTCTGGGAATGTTTATTCAAATTAACATGAAGACGATGGAAAATAAGGTTTCGTAGGAATAGTTTGTAGTGGTTATATGAATATAAACAAAGTCTGTAGAGAAACTCGTGGGAATAAAACACGTCAGATTCTTTTAATAACAGTTCCAACCGTTGCAATTATAACAAAATTCTTGGATCCAAATAATCAAGTGCATCCGGAAGCAGAAAAAGTGGTCCACGTGGTAGGTATGAACAATGGTGGTTCTGACCCCCCTCCAAGCGTCACCCTTCTGTCTTCCATAATATAACTCCAGCCGCTTGATTGGCAACTTGCACATTTGACAGCTAAAGATAGTTGGAGCGTAACACTATTAATGAGCTGTCTATGTTCTTGCTGGTTCAGCACCGTTAAGTTAATAATATTCTAGATGATATTAATAATGAAGATTGATATGGGAACGATGATCGTCACTTCTGATAACGTACTAAGTTATCTACTTAGTTGTTGATTTCTGCTGCCGTGATCTCGTTCTGTTGTCTCGTACGCCAGCTGCTCCAGTGGTAAGCTATGAGATCTTTTACTCAAGATATGCAGGGCATATTGTTCTAAGATAACCCTTATTGAAGCGAGTTGGCGACCGTTTGAGATGAAATAGACAGGGTTTGATTTGTAGGACTCGAAATTGTAATAACTGAACTATTTCCACAATAAAAAAAATTGAAGTGTAACTTGCCGTGAGTCACAAGCCCCTATCGGCGAGACCTCGCGTGCTTGGATACCTGGTTACGTTGGCTTGCCGGGAAATGAATTTGCAGATTTGGCAGCTAAGGCGGCAACCACAGAACCCAGTGTTACAATACCTCGAGTAACGTCGGAAGACTTTCGGCTAGTTTGTGCGGAGAGCGATGCTGGCGTGAGAAGTGGTTAGCTCTCCGCGGAAATAAGCTTAGAGTAGTGAAGCACATTTCAATGAACTGGGTAACTTCCTCTCGCGTATTTCGTCGTGAGGAGGCAATTTTGGCTCGGTTGCGTATTGGCCACTGCAATTTTACGCACAATTATGTTTTTAAGGGTGACCCTGCTCCTGTTTGTCTTTCGGTCCGTCACGTATTGCTAGAGTGTATTGCTCTAGTAATTCTTTGGGACACTCTGCACCTGCCGGACAGTCTTGCGGAGGTCTTAGCGGATAATAAGCAAGCGGTTGATACGATTTTTAATGTTGTATCAAAAGTAAATTTTCAAATGCGGATTTATTTATGTTGAATTCAGTTGTTTCATGCTTCTTGTTTTAGTTTTATATATTTATATTTATTTCTAACTTTTTCTGTCTTTTATATTGATGTTTATTTATGGCTTTAGCTGCAGTTTTTATATGCATCCTTATCTCTGGCATTTTCCATGATCTGTTTTAAAAGGGCGCTAATGACCAAGCAGTTGAGCGCTTTTAAACACAAATCATCATAACTATCATGAGATCTCTCGTAATCGCCGCGAATTCTTACTCGCCAAGCTGTCACTAAGCGCTTAAGATAATACACGACCAGTGGGTACCTGTGACGGTACCAAAGAGAGTAATGTATGCACAAGTGTGTGCACGAACGAGTGTAAGTAGCAATGCCGATACCAGAGAGAGACAGAGAGAGAGAGAGAGTAACTACCTGATCTAAAATTTCCTGCCTTTAATATTTTTCACTCCGCCTACTTTATTACTCCGCACCAACATATTTTACGCCAACACGTATCTTGCTATTACTAACTCAGCCTTTCACACTTCTCAGAATTTCTTTTGACTCTCTAATTAACAGAATTGGCCTATTTGCCTTTCAACATACTCATTTTAACTGTAAAATTGATTCTAAGAATCTTTAAGCTAATGTGTTCTCTACTTCGCCTGTCGCTAATTGCTTTGGTTAACATGACTCGCTAATGATGTATTTTTCGTACAATTTTTTCAACTCAAGCTTGATACATTATACATGAATTTAATATACAGGAATTATTTATTGCAATTATTTATTTATCTTACCATCATTTCCTTATTTAATGACTTCAGACGATAATAACCCAATGTGTTTTTGCTGAATTCTAAATTCTTATACAACAAAGCAATTATTTTAGGAAAAAAAGTTAGACAGAAATATTATGTATGTTGCGCATTTCAGCTCAGCAGATAACTGATTCGCATTCCTATACAAGGTCGAGTCACTATGATACATTGGGCTAGACATTTCTACTTCTTTACACTAATCAGAGTAGAAGTAATTTAGAGGCACTTTTTTCTTATCTCTCCATTTCACACCGAATATACATTAAGTAATTGATTTATGTTTATTTCTTGGAGTTTATTGGTGCTTGTATCCAATGTTGGCAATTAGCAATTAAGACATTTGCTCACTTGCACTTCAGTATTTGAATGAGAGGTTTGTATGTTGCTCGAAAGCTGGGCAGTGGAGTAGGTGGTTTCTCTCCATATCCACAATTCACAAAAAGGGCATATAGCAGATTCTACTATGCTAATCCTTGTAGACGTTTGTTGAGGCAGTCATGGCCTGCTAGTAATCTAAAAACTACAACGGGAGATTTTCTTGGTAGCGTAGTCCTGATGTTACGTAGATTTCCCATTGTTTTCCTTTTATTACTTTCTCTACTACGTATAGTAAGTAGAGGAAGTATTGTATTCCACCCAAAAGTTCGATACCGAAGTTTCACCGAAAGTATATGTTTTGAGATCCCCTGAATCCAAAAAAAGAGCATTTTTGGAAACATGTCCGTGTGTGTGTGTGTGTGTGTGTGTGTGTGTGTCTGTGAACACCATAACTCAGGAACGAACAGTCGGATAAATACCAAACTTGGTATTTAGGTTCAGTATCTTCCAGAAATGCGACACGAAGGTTCTCAAGAAAATCCCCCACCACAGATTACCATTTACATGGAAACATTTTTCGAAAATTTTAATTTTCTCAAAAATGGCTCCAACGATTTAGATTAAAATATCATATGTTTAAGATATTTTCACGACAAATGAAATGTATATCTCAAATTTTCAGGAATGTCTCCAAAAGTATTCTTCATTGTGAACGACTTTTGCGTAACTGGTAAACCATAAGACATAGACAAAGTTTTACTACACAAAAAATGTAGATCGCGTTAAAATACCCAATTTATGTATTATACTTTTTTGGAGTGAACTATTTTCGGGATATTGCTTGTTATTCCCTTAAATTTTCCAATACTTATACTTTTTCTCAAATTCGTTATTCATTTTTTTTGTCCTAGTAATGCAAAGAGAATGGAATACTCCACAAGGTAACCAGCTCTTCAAATATTTGACTATAGCTTAAAGCCTACCAATTCCCCTTGCATCTATAAGAAAATTAGCAATAAGATTAATATCTCGACATCTCGATTAACATGAAGTATATGGAGAATAAGCTTTTGTAAAAATAGTTTGTACAAGAGTAGAGAATGTCATGTGAGTATAACACATCAGATTTTTATCCAAATCTGTTCCTTTAAGCCTTAAAGTTTTGAAATTTTCTTCAAGCCAATAATGCTCGTAGAGGGACGTGAAAGATGCCGGATGGAATCTTACTGTTGTTTATATAAATACATAAGAAAATACATTGTTGTGATTTAGGGGAATGTCCACAACTGTGTTACACAGAAAAATACTCCGGATTTGTTGTTACGCTACTTGCTTGCTCGGGTTCTTTCGCAGCAATTCGTAATTATTCGTCTCGGTATCAGAAGACTGTTCTCCCCTCCCTTCTTCCTTCCTAAAATGCTCCGCGAATTCGTAATGTATTGTTGAATACAGTGAATCTATATACTTATGATTACTGCTCATTAAACTCAGGAAATAATTTCACGTCCACATTCCTAGTTGTCGTATTGCATCAGTTTAAATTATGCTAATGATTATATGTTCCAAAACGGCAACTCGGGCGATTATGTTTCGCTCCGTGTTGCAAGAGCTCATAAGCATAACTCATTAAGACTTTCTCAAAAATGATTATAACTATTTTGATTAGAACACCATATACCTATTTGAAAATACAATGTGTATAGTTTGCTGGGAATAACCTGTGAAGTCCTTTTCATACGGAAGAAACTTGGTTAAATTTTGTGTTAACTGAAAAACGTTAAAGAGACTTCAAATAAGTTTTTGTGACATCAGCTATTTCCGAAAGATCTATTATTTGTTTAAATTTTTCAATATTTTGTCATTTTAAGGTGCTGTCGCTTTTCAGTTGTATCTCCACGAAATAATGGAAGCAGAATTTCATGTCCGCCATACACTTATCGCTGATAAACATCTCACTGTACATTAAACTTGTCCAATCGCTTGTATCTACGACGAAATGCGTAATAAAACTATCCCTATTAATTTTTATCTCGATTAACATGAAGTATATACAAAAATAAACGTTTGTAGGAATAGACCGTAGAAACTATGCAAAACTAAAATGTAGTGAGTGGAGAAAATTAAGTGAATGTAACAGATCATATTTTCATAATTGTGTTTACCCAAAAATTGAAATAATGCTAGAATGCATAGAATCCTGGAATCCTGCTAGAATGTTAAAGAAGGGCTATGGATTCATCCTCCCTTTTTACTTTCTCTACTACGTAGAGTAAGTAGGGGAAGTATTGCATTCCACCCAAAAATTCGATACCGAGATTTCACCGGAAATACATGTTTTGAGGCCCCTGAATCCAAAAAAAGTATTTTTGGAAACATGTCCGTGTGCCTGTAAACAGCATAACTCAGAAACGAACAGTCGGATAAACACCAAACTTGGTATTTAGGTTTAGTATCTTCCAGAGATGCGACACCAAGGCTTTCAAGAAAATCCCGTCAACCCATATTACACTCTACATGGAACATTTTTCGAAAGTTTTAATTTTCTCAAAAATGGCTCCAACGATTTTAATTTAAATGTCATATATTTAAGATACTTTCATGACAAATAAAATGTATATCTTGAATTTTCTGAGAATGTCTCCAAAAGTGTTTTTCATTGTGAACGACGTTTTAAAAGACTGGTAAACCATAAGAGATAGACAAAATTTTACTACACAAAAAATGTAGATCACGTTAAAATACACAATTTATGTTATATACATTTTTTTGTTGAGTGAACAATTTTCAAGATATTGCTTGTTATTCCCTTAAATTTTCCAATACTTATACTTTTTCTGAGATCGGAATTCCCTATTCATTTTTTGTCCTGGTAATGCAAAGAGAATGGAATACTCCACATAGGTACCAGCTCTTAAAATATTTGACTATCGCTTAAAGCCTACCAATTCCCCTTGCATCTACAAGAAAATTAGCAATAAGATTAACATGAAGCATATGGAGAATAGGCATTTGTAAAAATAGTTTGTACAAGAGTAGAGAAAGTCATGTTTCTCCGGATAAAAATGAAATACGAGAAAAATAATAATTTGCAAAAATAGTTCATAGAAGTGAGATAACAAAATATAATGGGTAGAGAACGTAATGTGAGTGTAGCCCATCAGAATTATAAATAATGTTTTTTCTTCAATTTTTGGCACATACAACAACGAAAGTAATTCTCTCTTCATAATTGTATTAAATATATGTCTGGCTACGGCGATGGTGGTGGTGGTGGTGGTGGTGGTGGTGGTGGTGGTGGTGGTGGTGGTGGTGGTGGTGGTGGTGGTGGTGGTGGTGGTGGTGGTGGTGGTGGTGGTGGTGGTGGTGGTGGTGGTGGTGGTGGTGGTGGTGGTGGTGGTGGTGGTGGTGGTGGTGGTGGTGGTGGTGGTGGTGGTGGTGGTGGTGGTGGTGGTGGTGGTGGTGGTGGTGGTGGTGGTGGTGGTGGTGGTGGTGGTGGTGGTGGTGGTGGTGGTGGTGGTGGTGGTGGTGGTGGTGGTGGTGGTGGTGGTGGTGGTGGTGGTGGTGGTGGTGGTGGTGGTGGTGGTGGTGGTGGTGGTGGTGGTGGTGGTGGTGGTGGTGGTGGTGGTGGTGGTGGTGGTGGTGGTGGTGGTGGTGGTGGTGGTGGTGGTGGTGGTGGTGGTGGTGGTGGTGGTGGTGGTGGTGGTGGTGGTGGTGGTGGTGGTGGTGGTGGTGGTGGTGGTGGTGGTGGTGGTGGTGGTGGTGGTGGTGGTGGTGGTGGTGGTGGTGGTGGTGGTGGTGGTGGTGGTGGTGGTGGTGGTGGTGGTGGTGGTGGTGGTGGTGGTGGTGGTGGTGGTGGTGGTGGTGGTGGTGGTGGTGGTGGTGGTGGTGGTGGTGGTGGTGGTGGTGGTGGTGGTGGTGGTGGTGGTGGTGGTGGTGGTGGTGGTGGTGGTGGTGGTGGTGGTGGTGGTGGTGGTGGTGGTGGTGGTGGTGGTGGTGGTGGTGGTGGTGGTGGTGGTGGTGGTGGTGGTGGTGGTGGTGGTGGTGGTGGTGGTGGTGGTGGTGGTGGTGGTGGTGGTGGTGGTGGTGGTGGTGGTGGTGGTGGTGGTGGTGGTGGTGGTGGTGGTGGTGGTGGTGGTGGTGGTGGTGGTGGTGGTGGTGGTGGTGGTGGTGGTGGTGGTGGTGGTGGTGGTGAAAATAAAATGAAATGAGGTTCACAATTTAAATATCTTGCTGAAATAATTAAGGAAAATGGAATCGAAACTAAGAATGGAAACAGCACATCGGGTTACTTAAAACATCTTTAGTAACAAATGTATGTCTAAGTATACAAAATTAGACATTATAACACTATATTAAATAAGAGTGTCTATATGCAGTAGAAGAATTTGAACCGAAAATCAGATATGAAAAAACAATGCAAAATTATAAGAAAACTTTTTGTCGACAAGTCATAGGTGAACAATACAGACTTGGAAGTAAAACTTAAATAAAAAATAAATAAATAAATAAAGTATATACAGGGTGGAGCATTTATCTTGAGACTGTACAATAACTCCAAACTAAGACTGGTAGAAAGAAATATCCTGAATAAAAGTTGCTTGACATTATGGGGAAAAGTAAATGTCATTGTAACGTTTTATATAAAGGACGTTGTGACGGTCATTTTAGGATAAATTAAATTTTTTTAAATGGGAATCTACTTTTTTAGTTGCTTTATCAATCCTCATAAAAAACTAAACTTTATTTGTATAAAGCACTTTGCAGTTGTTCTTACACCAACGTAAATAACAACGAAAATTCAGAATGGCTGTGTACGAAGAGCGCAATGAATGGTCATTTGACGGTCACATTACGTTTCGTAATTAGAAACCAAAATGTATTATTTTGTTTCTTTATTCCACGTCACAAAATAAACTAGCTTTTTATAAACCATTCTTAATGCCAACACAACATACAAAACGCAAGTTCCCATTAAAACTATTAAATTGGCCCTAAAATGACCGTCATGACGTCCTCCAAACAAAACACAACAAATGACATTTGCTTTCCCCCATAATATCGAGCAACGTTTATTAAAGATGTTTTTTTCTACATCGCTTAGTTTTGGAGATATTGTACAGTCTCAACTTAAATGGTCCTCCCTGTATATGTATGTATATATACAGAGATATTCGCAGTGACATTATAAAACGAAGGCTAAAAGTTAATAGATATATTAAACGAATGAACTGAAACACTTAATGGAATTCTACGAAAATAGATGTAAAGTACAAGTAGATACTACGAAGTGAATTGGTGAAGTAAAAATGACTTAAAATGGTAGGAATTGCTCAAGATATCCTAAACAAATCAAAGCATGAACTTGGCAAGTAGTTCAAGAGGCCAAACTGAAGAAAAAAGACTGGCACAACATGGGAACAAGAGAGAAAGAAGGAATGAAAGAACTGTAGACTCAAAGGAAAACAAAGAAACATCTCGGTGTACCTTGTGTTTCCTATGTGGGCTTATTCGCTTGTAAAAATAATAGTAATATCTGTGTAATAAATATATCACCACCCCAGTTTTATTTTTAAAATGCATATACATCAAGAGACTGGTCGGTGATGGGTCAGTAATTAGTAACTATTTGGTGTCACCGTTTAGGTTAGTTTTATCAGCATAGTTAGTATTTTTATGAACCCTTATATGTAGTATACGTTTATAAAATGCTTACCTCAGAAGTTGTCCGAGTGCTGATAAAAACAATGATAACTAAAACAATGCAAAACCAGCATGACCAAATGCTGGCCATACGAAAATCCAGAATTGACTCCAACTCTCCAAGATTATACCGAAGTATCAAAGTAATAACGAAGTAGGTACTAAAAAGTATTAGTACAAATATGGTCACAGCCGATAGCAGGAAAAATATACCAAGAAAAGAGTTAATTTCTTCAGTGATATCTCGGAGAAGGTCATAAAGTCTGAAAACAGTACTTATTGTCTCTACATTAAGGTACGCTTTGTGATGAAAGGGTTTTATCTGGGCTGTTTCATCAGCATCAGGTTGAGCAAAATTCACTGCTCTGTAACGCTGATACAACAAAAACAACACAGTACAGATAATCACAACATAAACGTTAAACAAGCTAGTACTAACACTTGAAAGGAAGAGCATTACAAACCAGTGCAGCACATTAGAAATGTTAGTTTTCCTTGTATATATGACACATGCCGCAACTTGACATACAAGAAAAGTGCAGAGGTTCAGAATTAAACATTGGTGAATGATGGAATATCCATCATTATCGAATTTAGCTGCTGTGTCGAAGGCCTTGAGACGGACGATGATTTTGGGAAAACACCATACGTTCAAATACATGTACATAAATAGTACAATAGGAATAGCCATGTTTCCAATAAAGATTATACCAACTATCTTCGGTAGAACGGGTGCCCGGTATCCGTCTATCATCCCCCAAATTGTATATAGCTGATACGTGATAAGCATGACTAGCATAATACTGTCGTAAACGAGCAACAGTTTTGAGATAACAAAATTCTTCTCCTTGCGTGTAGTCACTATACGATACGGTGCGAGTCCATGTATTCTCATAACGTAAAGTAACGGAGTTACGGTTGAGATGACATTATTTCTTATTACTTTCTATAAATTCCTTGAATGATTAACTGAGCGTTACGTCCGTTTGAGATAATGCATGCACAACCTTACGCGTGGAAAACAACTTATGTAACAATCTAACTGAACTCCGTTCACTAGCATATGATTTACTACCGTCCATTAATTTTATTAACTAAAGCGTTTGCATTCAGCGATGTGTTACTTTGATAGCATTTTTATCACTCTTGAAAGCTTTTATGGCATTTTTTTTCACGGATTAATCAGGTCAACATATTTAAGTGCAATAAAAACGAAAAGTAATAAAGGTTTTGAAGCTTTTATGGACGTCAATTTGTGTAGATCAATATTTACGAGTCATATGGAACCATTTGCCTAATTGGTACACATTAGCGGTTTCATACTAAAAAAAATCCGTTACACTCATGTGTCTTTCTCTACTCTTGTGCAAACTGTTTTTACAAATGCTTATTCCCCATCTACTTCTTTTGGAAATACAGTAGGCTTTAAGCATAGTCAAATGCTCTTTGCATGTCCAAGACATAAAAAAAAAGAATAACGAATTCCCATTTGGAAAATTCAAACACATAACAAGGAATATCTCGGAAATGGTTCACTGACAAAAAATGTATATGACATTAATTGTGTGTTTTAATGAGATTGACATTTTCTGTATAGTAAACCTTTGACTATCTTACAGTTTACCAGTTATGCAAAAGTCATTCAGAATGAACAGAACTTTTTGGGACTTCACAGAAAATCCATGATATATAGTTCATTTGCCATGAAAATAACTTAAACACTTGATATTTTAATCAAAATCTTTACAGCCAATTTAGAGAAAACCAGGATTTTAAAAATGTTCCATGAAGAATAGTCTGGGGAAGGGGATTTTCTTGAAAAATCTTTGTGTCGCATCTTTCAAAGGATACTGAATCTAACTACAAAACTTGGTATTTATCCGACTCTTCGTTTTTGAGTTATGCTGTTCACGGACATATCCATGGACCTTTTTCTAAAAATGATATTTTTATCTAGTGGCCTCAAAACATGTATTTCCGGTGTAATCTAGGTATCAAATTTTTGGGTGGAATGTAATACTTCCCGTACTTACTACACGTAGTAGAAAAAAAACGAATAGCGAATTCCCATTTGAGAAAAAGTATAAGAGGTGGAAAATTAAAAAAAACTAATGTGTTATACTCTCATGACTGTCTCTACTCTTGTACAAACTATTTTTACAATCGCTTATTATCCTTATGCTTCATGATAATCGAGATATAGAGATGTTAATATTATTGCTAATTTTCTTGTAGATGCAAAGGGAATTGGTAGGCTTTAAGCGATAGTCAAATATTTTAAGAGCTGGTTGCTATGTGGAGTATTCCATACTCTTTGCATTACCATGGATGAAAAAAAATGAATAGCAAATTTGAGAAAAAGTATAATTATGGGAAAATTTAAGGGAATAACAAGCAATAATTCGAAAATGGTACACCCAACAAAAAAAATGTACATGACATAAATTGTGTATTTTAACGCGATCTACATTTTTTGTACAGTAAAATTTTGTCTATTTCTTATGGTTTACCACTTATGCAAAAGTCGTTCACAATGAAGAACACTTTTGGAGACATTCCCAGAAAATTCGAGATATACATTTCATTTGTCATGAAAATATCTTAAAAATGTGATATTTTAATCTAAATCGTTACGGCCATTTTAAGAAAATTAAAATTTTCGAAAAATGTTCCATGTAAATTGTAATCTGTGTTGAGGGTATTTTCTTGAAAACCTTCGTGTCGCATCTCTGGAAGATACTGAACCTAAATACCAAGTTTGGTGTTTATCCGACGGTTCGTTTCTGAGTTTTGTTGTTCACAGACACACACACATACACACAGACAGACACACACACGGACATATCTTCAAAAATGCATTTTTTGGATTCAGTGGGTCTCAAAACATATATTTCCGGTTAAATCTCGGTATCGAATTTTTGGGTGGAATACAATACTTCCCCTACCTACTATACGTAGTAGAGAAAGTAAAAATAACAAGGAATATCTCGAAAATGTATATGACATGAATTGCGCTTTTTAACGATATCTACATAGATTTCTACAGCTGTGTCATTACTTCCCTAACCCTACTTGCTGTCCGAATAGAAATTGAACGGACTGTACGCACTTTTACCTGATTTCACCATACCATAATAGTGATCATGATCAAACATCAATATTGTATACATTTTATACACTGCAGCTTATGCACCACAAAATGTGTTTTATTTTGTTTCGTGTTCAGACAAGGTAGAGACCAAAAAAAATTTTTTTTCGCACGGATTTTTATTATTGCTTATACAAAGTAGTTTGTGTTTAGTTTTTTTTACTTGTACCATGGTATAATATGAAAATCTCGTTTTAAACCTAGTTTTAGGTTTTAAATTAAACATATTTTTTCTTTTGGCTACTGAAACTGTTTGATGTAAGCTTTCTTCCCCCTGACCCTTCATATATGTAGCACTGCATAACTGATAAGCGTTGAGCTATAGACAAAAACTTTGTACTTTAAAAAATTTAAATGCATTTAAAGCACACAACGTATTTCAAATAACTTATTTTTCACATTTCTGAGGTTTCCATTGTTATAAACATGCATTTTTCAATATTTTTTTCCTTTTTTAAACTTTATGTCGCTATTTAGTTGTTTCTCGTGATATCATGGAAAGGGTATGGAATTTAAAGGGCAGCATATACTCACTCGCTTTAAGACATTTGATTATCGATTCGGTCTCTTCTTCCCCCTTGCACATAGAAGAAAATGTGTAATGAAACAAATGTTTATCTGCATTAACATGAAGTAAGAATAGCTTTTAGAGGCTACACAAAATAAGTGGTAGTGTGTAAAGAAGTTTACTGAATGTAGTACACTATATTCTTCTGTATTAACTTTATGAAAGTATGCAGGTATATTTCATTACACATTCCGTTACACCTACAAACAAGGGTGGCTGAATGAATTTAAAATCAAATCTTTAAAAATCCTGTGTCTAATTCTATAATATTTCTATGGCATTACAAGCAACAAACGAATGGTGACTTAGCACTTAAAAAGTCTATGATAAAAGTATTGAAAAATTCACACAAGAGCAACGTATATGCTGGAATTGTCAATTTCATTCATTTATTTTTTTGTGATGTCATGTAAAGAGTATGAAATTTCAACCAACATGTAGTGATCCGCTTATACAGTGCCTTCGTTTTATGCCAAGGCCGCGGATCGCGAGAATGTGTGTGTGCACAGTCTACTGCACTGCGGGACTTTCCGTTCCGTAACTCCCGAGTTACTTACTCACTGTGATAGTAACATACATATAATTAGTAATAACTTTGGTATAAGTGTTCTTGAAAGTGGTGTCCATCTGCGTGAAGTCATTCTTAACATGGGGATTAAATTACCATTCACTTCTTGCGTAATATTCATAATTTCTGTTTCTGTATTTCCTTAAATTCATCTATGGTGTTGCGATTGTACCTATAATTGGAGTTTAGGCTCCCGTTGTTCTAAATTTATTGACCAAACATCTAACAGTGACTTTACCCGGAACTGGATAACCAGGCATTTGCTGCTGAAATTGTCTACACACCCGTCTACATGATTCAGTTTCCACGCATGTATCGTACTTAAAAATACGCTGTTCAGGTGTGAATTTCTTGTCAGGCATTTCCGTGGACTAATAAGAGAATAACATCCCTAAGGAAAGCACACACAACACGAAGACAAAGCAACGACTGAGACTGTTCACAGTTGATAAACGTACCCTTGACATGTCCTGAGCCGCTTCTGCCCAGTGGCATGGTACCCAGTTCACTGCCATCTCGGCCAATACGCATGGCGGTTGTGGCCTTGATATAAAGCGAAGGCACTGTACTATAACGAAATGTGTCATGAAACTGTTTTTACAAATATTATTCTGAATTATAATGAAGTAATTGAAAAACTATTTTATAGGAATAGTTTCTATAAGAGCGATAGAAATAAAGTATAGTGGATAGAATAAAACTGAATGTAACGCAACGGAATTTTCCGTTTTGTAACCACATTGATAAAACCTTGAAGTCAGAAGGCATCCCTGTCCGGGATTTGTGAGATAAGCTGTAATAAATCATGTAAGGTTTATTACTTCCCCTACTACTTGACTATAGTAAATACAGAAAGAATTACATTCCACCTAAAACCATTCCACATTTACCTATATATCACCGCTGATACACGTGTTGAGACACCCTAAATACAAAAAGAAAAATCCGTATATGTATGCATGTGGAAGTGAGGGAACAGCACAACTCAAACTAATGAAAAGTCCGTTAAATACCTACAAAACTTTGTATTTATGTTCACCATATTGCAAAAATGCAGCACGAATATTTTCAAGAAAATGCCTACCCCAACCTATGCTTTATGTGGAAAAATGTTCGTAATTTTTTATTTATTTCAAAATAGCTCTAAAATATTTATTAAAATAGCATATATTTAAGATGCATTTCAAATCAAATATTTATCTTGAATTCTCTGGGAATTACCTGAGAATAGACTGGTAAACCGTAAGAAATTGACGAGTACTACTACATAAAAATGTAGACAGAATGTGTTGCAGACCAAAATGTGAATAACTTTTCATACTGGCTTGGAGCACACACTGATTCTACATATTATTATGCCTATCACTAGAGATGCCCTGATATATGTTTGGTACAATAGGTATAATAAGGATACATTACCTCATAACTTGCTGATACGCTTTGCTGAAGTATCCTTGTCAAGGTTACAATGCCCAAGAATGTCCAGATGAACTGCACAAAAACATCCAATAACCCGTTAATGTCACTTTCTTCCTTGAACAGCCAAATTAAACAGCAATATGCACCAAAAATTATTGAGATAAGCTTGATCAATAGCATCAAGATAAACAATGATGAGAAAGACGAGTTGATCTCTTCGGCCAGACCACACAGAAATTCGTGAAGTCTCATCAGAGACCGAAATCTTTCTGTGGACATACCACTCCTTGGAAGAAAAAACTGAGAGTTGTTTCCCTCAATGACTTGCGTGGCTGAGATCAGTCTCGTATTCACTGTTTTGTAGCGCTGGTACAGCAAGAAAAATATAATAGACACAAAAATATCCTTAAGAAAATATTGAAATATATACGCAACTAGTACAATATAGACAATATAACCCTCCAGTGCACTGCTAGCGCCATAATTGGCTAAGCACAGCACGCTTATTACCAAACCACATGCACAGGCTACACATAGCTGTAAAACTAACGAACGTCTGACCCAGTAGTGATATTGTTTGTCGAGGTTTATGGCTGCATCAAAGATCTTGAGGCTAGATATGATATTAGAACTACTGTGAATCATTTTTAATGTGCAGAGATAGAGAGGAAAAGAACAATAATATGTTGCACAGTATATCCTAGTAACTTGGTTCAGAAAACCAGAGGCATTGTGCTTTTGTACCGTGTAGATAAGAAAATAGCCCTGATGACCCATGAACACGGCTATTGCGATGATACTATAGGCGAGTGCAGGGTATGATAACAGATACGTTTGATCGGTTCCTTCAGTTGTTAAGCGATACGGCGCTTGTCCAATAAGCCTAAAGGCGTGGAACAGTGGGCTGATAGCGAAGTTAATGTTCACAGGTATAACATGTGTCCACTTTCTGGATTCGGTGTGAACCACATTTGTGTCAATCTGTCCTCCCATGGCTGTTCTGTGGTGAAACTCTGATACGATATTCAGTAAGGAAAGAGTTGAACACACTAATGTCACTTGGGCGTGATAGTAACTTCTTTGGTCGTCTTCCGCTGAAAGCAGCAGCCATATCTCCCATCGCATCACCGCAGTTAAATATTCCATTAAACTGTCTTCCTGCACATTAGCAGCTTTTAAGATCCTGTTGATAAAGTTTCCAATGGAGAAGATTCTTTGGGTATAGGTTAGCGAGATCAATTCAGGAAGTTACAAACACACACACACACACACACACACACACACACACACACACTTGTTTTTCATAGCTCCTATGGGGATAGTTGCAGTATTAATACACTACAAAACAGTCAGAAAAATATTAATTTATTCTAAACTGAAATAGCAACTTCGCCAAATTCTGAAATCGGTCTTCGATACAAGCTGTGTTTTGGACCAGGTTGCAAAGGTAGGATCACACAACTGAAAAATTCAATGTCATAGCTGAATTTGAACCACGGATTTCCGGGTCTACGTCCGGTTGTCTAACCATTGAGCTACCATGGCACCATATCGGTAGGACATCGTCTGATTCTACCTTTCCAGCCCTGTCCAACACATGGCTTTTGTGGAAGAACAATTAATTCCATTAATTGACCTAATAGTGGTTGAAACTATAAAGCCGGGGACTTAAAGTGCTTACAGCATTGTAAGTCGCCATTGGGGTCTGTCATCTCAACACAATTTGAGATATCCTTGTAGTTTACCGGAAAAAATGCGAATCAGTTAGGGAATTTAATGTTATACCGGTATGCTGCCATGGCAGCCCAATGGTTAGAACAACCGGATGGAGACAGGGAGATCCGTGGTTCGAAACCAAGCTAGAGTATTTTATTTTTCAGTCGTCTGATTCTACGTTTTCACCAAATGTTGAGTATTTTGAGACTAGAGTGAAATGTATGGAAACAAAAATTGAAGCTATTTAATATTTTTAATTACCCTAATTTAGCGCTCATATTTGCTGTCTTTCGTTTCACAACTACTCACCGTTTCCCATAAAAATTCTTGTCAATTAAAATAGAGGTCTTCGTTTATAAAAATCTGGAAAAAACCTATAACAGCTGAAAGTAATACCACTATGCTAAATTCATATTCAGTATGTTTAATACACAGTTTGATTGCATCCCCTCTTTTTTTATAAATTTTTTATGTGAAAATTTGTCCGGCTTTTATTTTCTTAGCTAAAATTTTGAAAATAGTCAACGTTGTATTGACATTATACAACAGGTATTCATGAATATGCTATAACTGTATGTTAAATATATGCTCCAAACTGTCTTATATAGTGATATAGGAAAATTTCATTCCCAAGGATTGAAACACGAAAATCAAAGCGATTCAGTATATTATACCATTTGAGGAGGGCGTGGCTGTCAGAATTTAAATGCTATTTTCGCCGCATGTCTAGTCTTTTAATTCATATCTCTAATAGCAGAGTAGATATCAAAAACATTCTATAATCACAATAAAATTTAAATCCAGTTTACAAAAAAGTGCCCCCCCCAAAAAACTTAAAATGCATATATTGAAGTTGTAATCCTGCACGCGCCCCCTTAAACGGCTTACCTGAACCAACTCGGAGTGTAAGAACATTTGACACTCTTAGCTGAAGATCCTTAATCGAATTCTAGTGATGTCTCGAGTTTATCAAATATTATTTTCGATTCAAACCATTCTCTCTCACACGACTTATAAATGGTTGATGGTTAAATTAAAATCCTCGAATTAAAACCACTCATAGTATACAAAATGACTTTTTGTATAAGTAACTGTTATTAAAGTGTAAAATGGTGTGCCCTGAATCGCAAACTTGTTAATTTTATAAACATTTTGTGGCATGTGTTTGTATGTTAGTGTTTATCTTATCACTCAAGAATACCGGAAATAATTGCAGTGAACTTTGGGAAATAATTAGTGAGTCCTAATTTCAAAAGATCATGTGACTTACTTTGATTTTCTGACGATGTCGTTATGCGCAGTAGTCAGTTTTTAAACTCCACTAGATCTCAGCCAAGGTGCCGCCAAGGTAGCGTGTGCGACTCGGATTCGAGAAGTCTCGGGTTCGATCCACGGTGAAATTAAATCATGTTGAGGTTTATTTATGGACGCTCTTTAACTTCTATGGTTCTTAATGTCCCATTCTATATTGTGCGTGAAAGACCGGAAATTTTATTCAGAGGTCTGTTTATTAGGCTTGAGATTCTTTCACGTGCCGTAAATCTACGACACGGAATCATCAGCTGCACTTTCCTTACGAAGGAAGCTATACTAAGGATTTTGGGCCGAAAAACTCCATCGTCCTCCGTCGGGCTTGAACCTGCGACCTTAGGAACCAGAGGCTAGCGGATATTGATCTCCGGCAACTACCCACTCAGACCCATGTGTTTTTGTGGTTTCCCACAAATACTGGGGTGTTCCGTTTCTACCATGACTCTCTTGCCCCTCATTTTCTGTACTCGCCATCTTCTTTGTTATCTGCTTAGGGTTGTAGGAACAGGGGACGGTGTTCGGCGGTTTGCAGCTGGCCGGTGGCTGTCGCTCTTGGAGGTTTTTTCCTGGTTCCAGGGATAGGCACTTTCGGATAGGCACTCCTTGCGGAACTCCCGGAGGATCAGGCCTATCGGTGGGCCCCGGTAGTGTTGGATGCGTTCAATTTGGAAACATTAGGGAACCGTCCGTTCTCGCGCCCGTTATCTTTCGCATATGGCCACCCTTTGAGTCTCTCCCCTCATCCTTCATTCCCAGGGTAGAAGCACAGGGGACCGAATGCCCTGCGTGAGGTGTCTGCACCGGTTTTGGGGACCCCTTCGTTCGTCAGTACCTTAGTTTTACCGAATCTTTGAAGAATATTATATGAAAATATCTATGGAGGAAAGAACATTTCGAAGCAACAATAAGAATAATGATAAATAAATAAACGAATCTTTCAACAAGTGAGCAATTTCAGCTATTTAGGAAACTAGAGATGTCAAATGTGATAAAAAAGTGCAATATTGGTATTTAAGTAAGAAAAGTTCAAAGTATTAGTGACGCTATTAATCGTGCTCTAAGAAATAAAGTAAGAAGTGATATAAACTTGATATTTTGTCTGTGCCTGTGTTATCCTGTGGATATGAAATAAAAAAAAAATACAGGCATCTGAAATCAAATTCCTAACTGGAGTTAAAAATTGCGCCATGCTTAATCACATAAAGTGAAGATATACGTCAAGAATTAAACATTTTAGTATTAATGATAAACTGAGAAACTACAAGCGAAAACGAAGAGATAACGACGTATCTCTATATGAGAGACGCTCTTGATGTCGTAACCGAGAGCGCCGTCGTTGATGAATCTGTTGCTGGCTGCTACATGATGAGCTATGGGACCTTTCTCTAAGGATATTAGACCGTGGGGTGTTACAATATGCGTGGATCGAGGAACCTAAGTTGCCGTGAAGCGTTGAAATGCTAAACGGCGAATCCCCTTGTGGATACCGGCAAGTATGTGAGAACCAGAGCGCGGTCTTTAAGTGATACGGACCGCCGATGATGGCAGTTAAACAGGTCTGTAAAATTAAAAATTAGTTTTAGAAGTACACGCTCCTTTATCAACTTAAATCCCTTATACTTCACGACTACCCCACCAAAATTCCTACGTTTCCGAATCTTAAACTTCTTATTCACATCTGAAAAACATCTTTACTGTTAGACTTGCTAAATTCTAAGAATTCTTTCCGTTTCTAATTTACATAACTGGTATGGGTGCATTTTCATGCAGCTCTGATTTCTGAACGTACTGAGTTTTAATTGCCTGAAGCTTGAACTAAAGTGTTTCTTGTTAGCTGAGTTCTCCGCAACACATAACTACCTTAGCTACCCGACTTCTAACTAATTGTTTTGTCCCAAAGACGGAAAATGTTCTGGTTCTTATCCACTGGTAGAATCATAACTGTTCTTCTTACATTATGCACCGATTTTAATATATGGAAATTATTTATTTCACTTATTTTTCTCTCTCCCTATAATGTCTTTATAAAGTTGTTAACCATACTAATCCATAATTCTGGTATCAAAGAGCATCTAGAAGGAATGACAACTCAACACACAATCCAATAGAAAGATGATGTTTGGAAGGTTTTTGGGGACGGAAAATGTAGATGCAAAAGAACTTTGGTAACGAAATACTTTAGGCTCTATCCAGAGAATAGACAATTAGTTTCACACAGAATATAACATTGGTGATTGGTTCATGTTTCCTGAATTGTAATACAAGCTAGTCGTGGAAAAAATGATATAGTACTGTTTGAAGTTTAGTGTTAGATATATATGGGAAACCTTATGAAAGAGAAAACATTATTACTAGCTATGGAAACGGGCCACACGTTTGTTGTAAAATTAATCCAAAAGTTTCTTAATACTTAATACATAATAGCTGGCATTACTGTTAAATAAATATGCACATAAAAGAAATTATATTTAATCAAACATTACTTTATTATTGTGCTATACATTCTGTGAACTCACCTCAGAGGATGTCGAAACGCTGTTCCAGAGGATAAGTACTATTACAAGGACAGAGCAACTGGACCAAAAAACCGTTAGCCCAATTGCAAACGATCCGTCTATATTACCCATCTCATAGCTGAGTAACCAGATCACGAAATAGAATATCCCATAAACAATAATTGCAAATTTGGTCAATACCACCAAAAGAAAATTAATATAGAAAGAAGCATTGATTGTTTCACAGAGATCACATAAGAAGTCATGCAGTAAGGCAATATGACGAATTTCTGCAAGAGATATATGTCTAGAATTTAGTTTTAACTTATCTGTCATTGTCTCTAAATTTTGATGAAGACAAAAGGATTGATGTTCAACATTGTCCTGAACCAAAGGCATGAGGCGTTGATTCAGTTCTGTGTAACGTTGATGGACCAAATGAAATAAGGTGTGCACCAAAATGTCATTTATATTAAACAGCATTGAATACACACATGACGTACAGCAAATCATCCATCTATACAACTTGCTATATACCCTAATATTGATAGTAAATGCTATGTTTGCTGCTACAGATCCTAAGAAAGATGCCAACAGTTGTAAATTTATAGAATAGCGAATCATAGAGTGAAAGGAGGGTTTATCCAAATGTTCAACTTCATCGTAGGTTTTTATACGAAATATAAGGTTTGGGAAACTTCGAACGTTGAAAGCTGTGTTAACATGTAGGAGGAAAAAGAGTTCACATATGCATATGAATACGTCACAGACAAATTTCAGAAAACTGGGCATCCTGTAAAAGTTAGCAATATCTATTTGAGAGCAAACCTGAAAACTGATCAATATGATGACCACACAAACACTGTATATTGCAATGGGCCACGAGATTTTCAATCTTCTGTCTTCACCAGATGTGACTATATAATACGGTGCCAGACCAAGGAGTCTCAGCGTATGGATAAGTGGGCTGACAGCTGCGATGACATCCATGAACATTTTGTGTTATAGCTTCTGTTGCACCTCCAAAATGCACTCTTTACAAATTTTTAGCAGATATTAACAGAAATCATTGATGCAGTTTTGACTAAGGAATCCATTCAAGTACGGATGATCTACTGATGGTTCAACGTGATCTATAATATTCACTGTCCATTATCTAACACCCTTCATACCATTAAACCGTTATATTTGAATAAACACTCACAACAAAAGATAAGGCTGAGGAGGGGCAAAATGTATGATAACGAAACACTGCTTATGCATTAGATAATATTGTGCATGTCTGTTCAAAAATGACGTGGTGACGTTAATGCTTAATTTGTTTGCATAAGTTGCAGCCAGTTTTTTTGGTTGAAGTTTCAACAGACACCATTACGTAATGACACTAATGCAAGGTGCATTTATAAAAAAAGTAAACAAAGAATGATTGTAACACGTGCTTGGGTCTATTCAACGTGGTTTACAAAATAAATATCGTTGTGTTAAAATGCAAATAAAGGTCGCTGTAACACTCTGCAAAGTGTTACAAAGCAATTGACATAGTGTATAAACAAAGTTATTCAGCACAAAGTTTTTAATTACTTTATAGTGTAAGGTTTTGCAATTCGTTATAGGTTAAGGCATTAAGATACTTTAAAACAACAAATACTGTTTTATTGGTCCGCAATTCGTTAATCTTTTAACACATCATCAAAGACACTCAACAAATGATCATGGTCTAAATCCATGTGATTATTATTTGTGGAGAATGCCTTAAAATAAGGTTTTTGTAATTTCAGTGTGTATAAGTCGTTCAGATCATACTATAATTAGGTGGCAATACATCTTATAAGACAACTAAAGAAAGTAAAGCATGCCTTGGGTGTGATAGAACACAATTATATAAAATAACTACGCAAAAACATATAATATTTCACTGTGTTAAGTCATATCAATACGTTTTGAATGCAATTTCTTCATTAATCAGTCCCGTCCTATTCCCCTCCAACACTTTATTCAGGCATTTGGGAATTAATTCCTATATGCCCACCACTAAACGAGGAATAGAAAACACTGTTGCTCGAATACCGCTCTCCTGCAGTAGCCAGGGATCATGTTTACACCGAGACACCATTAATTACGATGAAATTAAGGAATAGTTTGGAAGCCAAAGGCTTGGGCCAAATTTTAATAGCGGGTCAGGGAAATGGGCGGACTGTGTGGATAAAAGATTGAGAACCACCTTGTCATATATAAAGGAAATAAACAATAACGCAATGCACGGAGATTTCATGGAAGAGCTGTCTGAGTTAAATTCTAATTGGGGTATGGAGCAATACGAGTACAACAAAACAGATACCAAATCCTTTAAACAGGGGCTCTTGTGCCTTAGACTTTGTGCTTGGTGGACGATAAGAATCACTCATAAAACTCCTACTTTACGAGGAGGAATTCTGGCAAGCTGTAGATGGATAAATTGAGAAAAAAATATTTACCTCGAACCTTTACTTAGAATGAAGTGCTAAAGACATATTGGACGCTACTAGCAGGCAGGGAAAGCGAAGAGAGGACGGATGAATTTCTTTAAGGCGACACATGTAAGATCTGAAGAGGCTGATAGTAGGAAAGGAGGGACCGCAACCAGAGCTAAACGTACTGACTGAGTCTTGGAGCTTTATTTTTCATTCCACTTTGATATTTCATCACTTATTGAGAGTGTTTATTTATCTTAACAGTTTTAGTAATATATAAGGCATAAAATGTGTTGTATTACCTTTTCTTTGTGGGCTTTTTTACTTTTTCTACTACGTGTAGTAAGTAGGGGAAGTACTGCATTCCACCCAAAAAATCAATACCGAGATTTCACCGGAAATACATGTTTTGAGACCCACTGAATAAAAAAAAGCATTTTGGAAACATGTCCGTGTGTGTCTGTGTGTACGTCTGTGTGTCTGTGTGTGTGTGTCTGTCTGTGAACAGCATAACTCAGAAACGAACATTAGGATAAACACCAAACTTGGTATTTAGGTTCAGTATCTTCCAGAGATGCGACACGAAGGTTTTCAAGAAAATCTCCCCACCCCAGGATACCGTTTACATGGAAGATTTTTTGAAAATTTTAATTTTCTCAAAAATGGCTCCAACGATTGTGATTAAAGTATCATACGTTTAAGGTATTTTCATGACAAATAAAATGTACATCTTGAATTTTCTGGGAATGTCTTCAAAAGTATTCTTCATTGTGAACGACTTTTGCATAACTGGTAACCATAAGAGATAAACAAAATGTTACTACACAAACAATGTAGATCGCGTTAAAATACACAATTTATGTTCATATACATTTTCTTGTTGAGTGAACCATTTTCGAGATATTGCTTGTTATTCCCTTAAATTTTTCAATACTTATTTTCTCAAATGAGAATTCGTTATTCATTTTTTGTCTTGGATATGCAAAGAGTATTAATCTGTGGCAAAGGGAAGGGTGCTGCACCTAGCAACCAGCCATTAAGAGATAAGTATGTGCTTAAAAGCTACTGTATTTCTATATAAATACAATAAATATATATTTCCCTTACATCTACAAGGAAATTAGCAATAAGATAGAGTCTGCAAATGTTTATCTCGATTAACATGAAGTAGATGGAGAATAAGCGTTGGTAAAAATAGTTTGTACAAGAGTAGAAAAAGTCATGTGAGTGTACCATATGAGATTTTTCTTTTTAGACACTGTGTTTGAACACATTCGTGTTACGTTTTTGTGCAATATACTTTGCTTATAAAACCTTTTTTTTTCTTTCTTCTATAATTGTCTTTTATTTTAGTTTTATTTTATTACTCTGTGCATGATATCAACACGTACTTATTTTGGACCAGCGCGATTGATAAGGATCAATGCATGTATGCTTTAATTAAAATTAATATTAAGGATGTCTGTATAATCAACAAGGTAACTTACCTCATAACGCACAGATACGCTTCGCTGAAGAATCAGTATTAAAGGTATGATTGCCGAGGATGTCCAACAAAACTGGGCAAAAACATGAGATCCCTCGCTAAAGTTCTCGTTTTCTCTGTTGAACAACCAAACAAGGCAATAATATGCGCCAAAAACTGTTATGTTAAGCTTCATTACTAGTATCAAAAGAAAAATCAGAGAGTAAGATGAATTTATCTCTTCAGCCAGGTCACATAGGAATTCGTGAAGCCTCATCAAAAAGCGCATTCTCTGTGGGGACAATCCGTTACGGTTTATTCCACAAGAAAAACACAAAAACTTATTTTGTTTAGTGAAACAAATCACCGAGCTCAGTTTTAGATTCACCGCCTTGAAACGTTGAAGCAGCAAAAGGAATACGCTACAAACAAGAATGTCCAGAATCATAAAAGGAAATGTATACAGCACTAGCAAAGTGTACAAACTAAAAGCGTCCAGTGTACTATTGACACCATTCTCTACCATATATATGGCGCTTATTACTAGGCTACATAGAGCAGCTGCAGATATTTGTATGATTACGGAACCTCGAGCACGATGGTAATATTCCTTTTCGAGATTTATGGCTGCATCAAAAACTTTGAGGTTCAAGATTGTGTTAGAGGAACTTTGGATCTTTTTCACTGCATAAATATAGAGAACTACTGAACAATAGTAAACCGTGCAGAACATTTTGGTTATTATAGAAAGAAAATAAGCATCATAGTGCTTTTGTTTTATAAGACCAATAAGGTAGATCTGATCAAAGATGAATACGGCCATTGCGATAATACTGTAAGCCAAAGCAGGATATGATAGAATATATCCTTGCTCGCTTCCTTGAGTCATTAAATTGTACGGTGCTAGGCCAATGAGCCTCATAGTGTAGAACAGTGGTCTGATGGCGAAATTTATATTCACAGGACTCTGCTGGTGGTTTCTGGTTCCGGCTTGAAACACACTCGGTGAATTCTTCGCTCCTTCCATAGCTGTCCTCTGTAGAAACACTACTATGGTCACTGAAGAATATCAAACACTCGTTTATCTTCACTACACTTTGTAATCCTTTCTTAAAAGCAATATGCACGATATCTACTCAACCAATCATTCACAGTTACGGTTACCATTAAACTGTCACCTTGGACATTTATCATTTTAAGATTGTTTTGATATAACTTTGTAATTGAAAAGTTTCTTTGGGCCGAGAAACTCAATACACTACCATAAATTTGCTCACAGGTTATTTTCTATA
Organism: Deroplatys truncata; assembly: GCA_030765065.1. NCBI lineage: Eukaryota > Metazoa > Arthropoda > Insecta > Mantodea > Mantidae > Deroplatys > Deroplatys truncata. Next base: position 168,364,645 of record CM060980.1, read on the forward strand.
GCTTTTCAGTGCAGATTCCAACTTTAAACCACCAGTTCCACGTAAATCTCAAATTCCTTCGATATATATTCCACTGTTAGCATACACAAGACGTATGTTCACAATATTGCGAGTCATTCATAGACAGATTGATAATCGCCGGTGCTCTTTTGTTAGAATCTCTAAAGTAATTTGGAACTTTTTCGTTATCATCTATTCCTAGCCTGGTGTATCTCTTATTTGAATGATTTCTGTACCATGAAATAATTATTAGTGCTCCCGGACATAAAATTATAATTCCGCAGAAAGCTTATAAACAGAAACTTGACTTCACTGAACTACTCGAGCCCCATAGTTTATGTTTGTAGAGTTCCTACAAACTAAACGTTTCGTTAATCAAGAATGTTTGCAAGAATATTTTCATTACACACTTCGTTGAAGGTAAAATACAAGACTGAAGCGATAGTCAGATCTGTAAAAGGTGAGTCACTATATGACTGCTTTGAAATTCCGCTCTTTGCATGACCTTACGAGCAATAACTAAACGGTAATAGCAATATAAAACACATACGCAAAGTTTTGAAACATTGAAACAAATACGACGAATATCTCGGATTGTACGAAATCAAAAAGGATTATTTAAATAAATGTTGTGTGATAAGAATAAATATTTTCCCTCTTTCTCTCTCTCTCTCATTTTTTTACCAGTTATACAAAAAATATTACAAAATTCATTCAGAATGAGGAGGACTTTAAAGTTAGTTGCAGAAAATCCAAGACGTATGTTTTATTTGTATACGAATATTTTGAGTAGATAGTGTTTTAATCAAAATAATTAGAGCCATTTTGAGAAAGGAACAAAAATGGGAGGGGTTTTCTTTAAAAGCTTTCCAAGACGCTGAACTTAAATACGAAATACATTTACCGAACTTTTCGTTTTTGACGTATACCGTTCACGGTATTAGTTTCTGTGGAGAGGAGAGAAAGAGAGAGAGAGAGAATAATAAATTTAAAACTAAAACTCGGACATCTTTTAAAGATGCTACACGAAGATTTTTAGGCAAAACCCCTCACTCGAAAATGCTCTTTATTACAATTTTCCTTATTTTTGTTTCTGAAAAATGACAACTATTTTGATTGAAATTTCATATGTTTACGATATGTGTACGTCTAATAAAGGATATACTATAAATGTTCTGTAAATATACTGTGAGGTCTTCTATATTCCAAATAAAAATTGTTTTGTAATTGTTTATTCGAATAAACCATAATACATAGACAAATACTACTATAAAATTATACAGATCTCGTTATAACGCAGAAATTGTCAATATTTGTAGCATTAACTATTTCCTAGATATTCGTTGTTAGTAGTTTGAAATTTCCAATACTTAATATTTATTCTTGTAATGCTTGGTATTTGTTCTTTTATCTATTGCGATGTCATGTGCGTAGAATTTCACCAACATTATATGGGATCTACTTTTTAAAATTTTGACTATCGCTTCAGCCTCTTTGAATCTAAAACTTAATAAATATAGAAAAATAAGTGTTCGTAAGAATTATTTTGTAGAAGAGACGTAAAGATATGAATACTGGTTAGAAAGTTTATGCAAACATAGTAATAAGTTTCAGTTGTTACTCAATTTACATGTCACCTATAACTTCTATGGTAAATTCATAGGCTTTGACTTTAATGATACACAGTTCTTTCCAGTTGTAATATTTCTTTAAGAAAGTTTATGAAAATGTATTTTTCTGGACAGATGAGATATAATAGATATATTTTCTACGCGCCAAAGCAACTTTTTCAGTGTATTACTTCAAAATTCATTCTAGCTCTTTCCTAGAGTCACAACATATACAGGATGTCTCGCTTAAAATACCCATAAAAGAAACTACTCTAAATTAAAATATATTAAACAAAGGCAGCTACAGAGGTCTAGTAGTGCCGATATTACAATTTAATCAAGAGGTATTGTCATGGAGACTGGGAAACGAAATAAAAACCACAAAATGGTAGTTTGAGAGCTATGTGAAGGACTGAATAGAAAACATGCGGCTCTTGTGTTGGCAGAAGAAAAGTTTGTAAAGGATGTACAACATTTATTTTCTCAAACTGTCATTTTTTAAGATACCATTCTACTTTTTACTACAAAAGAATTACAAATTAATTTAAATTGAGTTCTATTTATGGACTCTCTATAACTGCTATGGTTCTTTGCATCCCATTCTATATTGGGTGTGAAAGACGGAAAAATTTGCTCAGGGGTCCCTCTATCAGACTTGAGGTTTTTTACGTACCGAAAATCTCCGATACGGTATTACCGGCTTTACGTCTCTTCCTAAGGAAGCCGTGACAAGTATTTTTACACTCGAAAAAAAATCCATCACCCTCTGCCGGAGGACTACACGAAAAAGAATAATGGCAAATGATATAAATTTCAAACAATAGCAAACTTGATTATGAAAGTTGGCATTCTATGAGAAACATTTGTGAGGATAAGACCGGATGCATTCGAATCTCTTTTACGATAAGTCCATGATCTTTTCTAATAGGAATTCATAAAATATCAAGTTAATAGAGTACCAGTGGCTGACCCCACCTTACTGTACAAAATATCATTAATGCAATGCTGAGGAGTTCCTGGGTATGTTCAAGATTAAAATTACAACTATCATTGTATCATAAAATGTTAGGTTTATCTAACAGCTGTAAGAATTCCTTTATCGATGTTTCAAGCGGAACACTCTGCATTTGCCTAAATATACAACACTTCTTACCTCGGAAAACGTTGAAGTGGATTTCCAAAGAACCATGAGCAACATTGCCACATTCACATTATTGTGAAGGCAACTTCAGATGCAGAATCAAATTCACCAACATCGTCTTTCAGAAGTCAGATTGTAAAGAAGAATATTCCAGATGCTAATGCGAAAAGCTTAGTCGCCACTGCCAGTAGAATATGCACCGAAAAACAACAGTTAAACTCCTCAGAGAGTACACAGAGAAGGCCATAGCTTTTACACAGGAGCTTGAATTCAAAAGAAGCATAACGTTTGTGAGTAACTCGCTGAAATGGTAAATTCTCCTCTAGTTCTTCATGACAGGACAATAATAAGTGCTCACCAGTATTTTGAGTAACATTTACCAAATTATTTAAATGTATATTTATGGCCTCATAGCGAAGTTTTAATACAACAAAAAGATTACATATAAGCATATGCAGCCATGACCAGAGGGGAATTACGTACTTGAATTTATTGGAGACATGAGAATATCCAATAAACAAACCATTTTACATTAAAATAAATGTGAAAGTGCCACAAAGCTGCAAGAGTAATGAACGTTTGACCTCAACTGGAGATTTTGCAAAGGAATTGTTCATGTCAAAGTTTCTAATTTCATGCATAAAATCAGGAAAGGCTTGGTAATTTATCAGGTTGTGGACGTATAAGACTGTAGGTGCACAAAATACCACCATCAATGTACTGACTGCAGTCTTCATAAATCCATGAAAGTTGAATTTGGATATTCCAATCCAGAATGCTGTCACCTGAAACATTTTCCATCGCTATGAACATACAAAAGGCTAGAAACAGAACTGGACGTAATGTCACAAACTTCTTCAGTCCATGTGAGGACACTATTTGAAAAGGTGCTAGTCCCAGAAGCCGCAGGATGTAAAACAATGGACTAATGTCTGAAATTACATCAACAGATGTTCCATAATTCTATGCCTGCAGTTGCCTTACAAGGAATCTGCGGTTATAAGTATTGTCTTTAGATGATGTATCCTTAAAGTTTAGACACACGTAATCCTTATGAATCCGAGAGTTGTTCATGACGTAGCCTAAACAAAAGGGAACAGATGTCCAGTTACTGGCCGAGTTGATGACACACCCTGTGCATTAGGCACAAAATTGTTACTTTTTAGATAACTCAAAAAGTGGGGACATTTTCATTAAGAATCAGATTTACTTAACACCAGTTTTGTGAAAGAGGTATTTAAGGGGAGGTTTAATCAAATGATTTGACCTATCTGTTACAAAGTTTCAAATAATTTGTGTATGTTTCATAACCTAAATGTTTACCGTTTACATAAGGTAAACTAAGTATTAAATCTGAATAAACAGTTCAATGAATACAAAAGATATATTTTTAGAAACATCCGTTATCTCTTGAGTATGCAGGAAGAAGGTTTCTTTGAAACTTTCCCCACTCCAGAAAACTCATTATCTGTATGCAATTATTTCACTTTCTCTACTACGTATAGTAAGTAGGGGAAGTATTGTATTCCAACCAAAAATTCGATACCGAGATTTTACCGGAAATACATGTTTTGAGACCCCCTGAATCCAAAATAAGCATTTTTGGAAACAAGTCCGTATGTGTGTCTGGTGTGTGTGTGCCTGTGTGTCTGTGAACAGCATAACTCAGAAATGAACAGACGGATAAACACAAAACTTGGTATTTAGGTTTAGTATCTTCCAGACACGATGGTGTTCAAGAAAATTCCCCCACCCCAGATTACCCTTTACACGGAGCATTTTTCGAGAGATTTAATTTTCTCAAAAATGGCTCTAACGATTTTGATTAAAATATCATATTTTTAAGATATTTTTATGACAAATGAAATGTATATCTCGAATTTTCTGGGAATGTCTCCAAAAAGTATTCTTCATTGTGAACGACTTTTTCATAACTGGTAAACCGTAACAGATGGACAATTTTACTACACAAAAAAATGTAGATCGCGTTAAAATAAAAAATTTATGTCATATACATTTTTTTGTTATTGAGTGAACCATTTTCGAAATATTGCTTGATATTCCCTTTATTTTTCCAATACTTATACTTTTTCTCTAATTCGATATTCATTTTTTTTGTCCTGGTAATGCAAAGAGAATGGAATACTCCACATAGCAACCACCTCTTAAAATATTTGACTATCGCTTAAAGCCTAGCAATTCCCCTTGCATCTACAAGAAAATTAGCAATAAGATGAACATATCGATTAACAGGAAGCATATGGAGAATAAACGTTTGTAAAAATAGTTTTACAAGAGAAGAGAAAGTCATGTGACTGTAACACGTTGCTACATATACTTCCCAAAGGTAGGTATAGTCGAACTACCGAAGCATAAAGTTACAACTTAAACTTTATGTTTTCATTCTTCACTACGCTTTTCTTATTGCCGTTAGTAGCGACAACAAATTTAACCTCCAACTCCATAACGCTGATGAAAGCTCTTATATATGTAAATGTCGTGACTGTCGTTCAGATTAACCATACATGCAAATGATTCTTTACTCCTTCCACTAGAAGCCCGAATTATTTGTAATTGGTTTAGCCTTTCCTTGTGTGCCAATCGGAACGAAACTCTTTCTTAGAATTGTTTTCAAGCTAGCCAAGTAGAGAACTGATACCGTCTCGGCGGAGCCAAAAGTTCGTTAACTAAAGACGGAAACCTTACGGAGAGGAAGGCACTATGGCGATCCAGGAGAATGGGTTATTTTTATGCAGGGCATTGTACATATACAGTATGTCTAGAAAAAACATCGTTAATGCTTAGTATGTTGAGTGGGACATTTTTCAATCGGGAACCCATATCCGGAAATACATGATTTGGACGCTATGAAGCATCGGAATGTTGTATGCAACCCTTTAGCCCTCAGCTAAAGGTAGATGGATGATCTGTGCCTTAAACTTCCTGCGCACTTACACCTACCCGTAGTCTAAGGTTCGCATCTTAATGGGGTAGCTTGTGTTGTGTATTAGTGCAGTAACGTTGTTGAAAGCTTTACGACATGTAACAGTAAACAAATATTGAAATGAGCGAAATGCTGCTTGCATACGGCGGAGTTGATGACAGCGGCGGAGCTAAAGCCAAATAGTATGCCAAATGTTTCCCAACAGACATACTCCAAATCATATGACGTTCGCAAGCAATTGTGAGAAGACAACGAAAAACCTAGAAGTTACAAGTAGGTACGAATTTTCCATCATTGTAGCATGTACTTGTAGTAAAGTGTGTGGTTTTACTTTTTACATTGTTTACTGTAGGTAAAGTAGTGTGGCATGATTTGAGAAATGTTACCGTACTTATGGTAGGCCTTCTGATTACTGAATAATTATCCTGTATTTGGGTTTGGTATCAGATATCTAAAACGGATGCGGGCCGTCCACGCTCGGTTCGAACATTTGGGTTTGACGAGAGCGTGTTGAGAGGTTTCGAAAACGACCCGTCTACTAGCAATCGCCAAGTGGCACAAGCGTTGGGCACATATCACGCTAGGTGTGGTGTGTTGTCCATGGACAACAGTTATATCCATATAATCTGCAGAAAGTCCAGGTATTCGTAGAAGATTATTGCCTACGACGAGTACAGTTTGTGCAATGGTATTTACAGCCCCGACTTTGGTAATGTTCACTGATGAATGCATGCTCACTCGAGACGGCATTGTGAACATTCGCGCTTGGGCAGACGAAAATTCTCGTTCGCAGCTGGTTAGAAGTAACCAATACAGGTCCAGTGTGAATGTATGGGCTGAGATAATTGATGACCGGATCATTGGGTCGCATCTACTCCAACGATACTAACAGGAGCGACACATCTCACTTTTCTCAAAGGTTTTCTTCCTACTCTGCTTAATGTGGTGCCACTAAAGGTTCGTCTGCAACACCATGGAACTCCAGCTCATCTTAATGCAAATATGCAACACCACCTGGTCACCACATATCCCAATCGAGGATTGGCATGGTGCCCATGCCACCACGGTTACCTGATCTTACACCTCTTTGCCACTTTCTGTTTGGTACCATCAAGACTATGATGTATACTACCCCTGTAACATCAGAGGAGGACCTTATCGCACGAATCTACGCTACGACTCAAATACTGAACACATAGCCGCACCACCGATGTACGTTCTGTATTCAAGTAGATCAACAGTACCCCTTTTGTAACAACATGTCGGTGGTTTTCCTGTATATCCTATATAATTTGAAGAAGTATTGTGCTCCCCCAAAAATTTTATATCGAGGTTTCAGCGGAAATGGCATTGAGACTCCTCTTCAGGCACTATATGCTGACCTTAAAATTCCATACTGGTTCATGCAATTGCGAGAAACACTTGAATGTTAAAGGCCGTTAAAGAATGTCCAAGTAAGGAGCATTTTGAAACTTTTATAACGGATATTTCCGAAATGGCTTATGTCATAAGAAACTCATTTGAAATAAATTGTGTGTTTTAAACAGATACACACCCCTCAAACTTTTCCAATTATACAGGATTATATACAATTCCTTGTGAATGAAGATTTCACAGGCTATCCCCGAAAATTCAAGATATACATTTTATTTGTCATTAAATATCTTTAATATGTGGCATTATAATAAAAATTGCGAGTTCCAAGTAAAGGGTAGTAGGGAGTGGGGATTTTCTCGGAAATCTTCTAATCGCATCCTTGGAAAGTACTGAACTTAAATACAAGTTTGGCATTTATCCGGCACTTCGTTTATGAGTTGTATAGACACATACATACATGCACGAACCTTTTTCTTAAAATGCTTTCTTTGGATTCAGGGAGCCCCAAAACAAGTATTTTCGTTATATCTTAGTATCGAATTTTTGGGGTGAAATCAGTGCTTGCTCTGCTTAATATAAGGGAAGTATTGTATCGTTTATTATGCTAGGGATCAAAAGGTGAAAACCCTCGTTCCTAAATTCATTGGTGTCGACATTAATTTTATTAACCGTGCCCGCAAACAGAAAAAATAATTTTCTTGTATTTTGCATATTTTCTTGCCAATGACGTCTGAAGGGAAGCAAATTATTCAGTCCCCTAGCCAACGCATATCAACCACTTCTTTAAAATAACTGCAATAAGAAATGATAATCATATAGCATACGAAGTAGTAAAACATTCGTAAACAAGTAGGAGAATCCCAAGCACTGCTTAGATAATTTAGTTCTCTCTCTCACTTTTTCTTTTCCTATACAAATTCTCTCTCCCTCCCTCTCTAACCCTACATCTCCGTCCTTGCCTAAGCATTTCTCTCCTCTCCATTTTCCATCCCTCTCTGCTACACATTCTCAATCCCTCCTTTTCCTTCGTGATGTTTTTACAGCCTGTACTAAAAATTGTTTCTGTACGGTTTAATAAACATTTGAATTTGGAAGAGGAGGAGGAGAAACAGGGCAAAATTTTTTAAGTTTAAGGTTGCTCAAAATGCTTTTGAGCGAGGTTTAACCTATTGTTTCGCACCGCGTATGATATTTCAATACCAAATGCAAGACGTGCATTATGCGTTAATTTTGCCTTAACATTTTACATTCCTTAAGTCATTTCGAGCAAAACGTAACTCAATAAACGCGCTTTTCTGTAGTATACACCATGATATCTATTCCTAGTAAACGCAATCAACAGATCGTTTCGTACAGCATTATTCCTGCATTTACTGAAACGTAAATTTCATCACGCTCCGTAAGCGCATGAGCTAGACTACCGCAGACCTATATCAATCAGACCGATACCTGCTGCGATTCAGACCCGGCACATCATACTTGCTCTCATTAGGCTAACATGCAACATGTCTTTGTTTCCATGCCGGTTATCAGATAGACCTCGAGCAACTGCACAGGTTTATCATCCAGTGGTTGCCGGAATTGACATATGAGCTCCTCGTGAAGACAGAGTACACATTCATATTTTCTTAATATATATATATATATACACATATATATATTCCTAGATAAGATCCTAAGAACCTGCACCTGCTCCAGCTTCTTAACTCCAACGTTTTCTAGGCAGACCAATATCTCTCACTGCTTTTGGTGTATACTGTAAAGTCTTGGGGTACCGAATCTTTGTGGAATACATTTTGTTTTACAGCCTGGTAATCTCTACTAGTTAAAATATAATTACTAATAAGCTTTAGCAGATGAATAACCTGATGAACTGGCGACTCTAGCATTTTCTTATCAAGTTCTACATAGTCCGACCGTTTTCTTGTATTCAGAGTGGAAGAAAACAGCTACTCTCAGATTTAGTTTTAAAAAGATGAGCAAAGTTAACGTAATGACTGCGGCAAATGTACATATAAATAATTAATGTAACAGGACTTCTCCTTGCTAGCGCCACCTTGGGGCAGAGCGTAGTTTTGGCGGTAGAATGCGCATGGTTGTTTGGTTAGATGAGAGATGCTCTCAGATTTTTGAACTGTCCGAAACTCTTATCGGGACGCAAGTGGAAGCTTCTAGAGTTCCCCTCTTGGCCTGTAGGTAGTTCAATACGTGCGCCCGGAGGAGATGAGAAGCTGATTTGCGCTAGTTAATTTGCGCTACATGCAGGTAAAAACTAAGGAGTGACTACAGAAAAGTGGAAAAAGACATATTGAAAATCTGGATTATAGTCCTACATAATTTCACTTATATTATGTAACATTTAGGTTTTGCTTACCTCGGAAGAAGTTGAAGAGGTCGCTGTAATAATAAGTGTTAAACTAATGAAACTGCAAATCGACCAAAAGGAACTAATACCAATACTCAACGTATGAAACTCTCCTATGTCATGCTTTAGCATCCAAGTGACAAACAAATATGCGCTGAAGACTGCCATCGCTGAACTGCTCAGCACAACCCACATAAAATACATCCACAGATAAGAATTAGTTTCTTTAGCAAGATCACAGAGAAAGTCGTGAAGACTAGAGATGTGACAAATTGCGTTCAGAGACATCTTCCGTGTCGTTATGGTGCCGTCTATGGTCGTTGCTATGTCCTTCATGGGAAACTGCGTAGAATCTTGTTGAATCAAATTGGTTAGCTTTTTATTCAGTGTTTTGTAGCGTAGATATAGTGATAAGAGCACAACACAAATCACTGCATAAATAACGTTGAGCATAAGAAGGTGTACACACGGCATTATTAACAAGCCCCACCAATTGAACAGGTCCGAGATTTCTGTATATATGAGGTGCACACAAGCTAAAGTAAATGAGCACGTAAACCAAAGGCAAAATTCTATACATAAACAGCTACGGAGGACACGATGACTACTGTTGTTGAAATTCTCCAATGTGTCAAACCTTATGAAGCCAAATATAATTTTTGGAAAGTACTGTGCGTTCAAAATCGTGTAAACAATCAACAATATATGTGAGTAAACAAAAGAAGTGAAAGCTGCGTTAAGAGCCTTTGCAAAATCCGGTAAATTACGTTGTTCAGAAGTTACACTCCAGATAATTGAAAAGTCGGAAACACAAAATACAATAAAGAGAAGAATGCAGTAAATGAGTAAAGGCTTTGAGATATTCAATTGCCTCTGCCTGCCCAATACTACTACTGTATACGGTGCAAGTCCAAAAACTCGCATCAGCTGGAATAGCGGGGTGATGGCCCAGATGATGTCTGCTCTATTTGGGCCCTTCCGATTTAATAGGGGCATTATTTATGGTTAATAAGTGAGAATCCACAAAAGCACTTTGACCTCCAAACCACTTCTGAACGGATACATGTTTATATATCGTCGACAAGCTTCGGTATCTAGTGGGAATCTAACATGTCAACTCATTTGTGGACTTTCACATCATTAACCCCAATAAAACAAACAAACAAATGCCTTTTAACCCGTTTTTCATGTAAGATACAATCTATAAACTCGTTTAGCTATTTACTTAATGAGCTACATGTGACATGAGCCACTTAGCAAAATGTTTCAGACCAAGAACTTCATTATAACAAGTGACAAGACTGTAATGTCTTATTCGTAATTTATAAGCTGAAACTTCACGCATACATCAAAGCCCAGTAATTTGTTGTTTGTAAAATACACTTTAACTTATTAGTATGGATTATTTCGAGACCTTGTCGATATACAAATATATTTGTTCAAAATACACCCATTACCACAACAATATATAAAGGGAGACTAAATTAATGGTGAAACCCAAAAAATAAAATTTTTGCTTTATGTACCATAATATTAATTGAAATTACTCCTTAGAATTGATATACCCTGGCCCAAAAGTCACTTCACAAATGGCAACATTACGGAATGTTACCAAACGCCCAAATGATACCAATTTACACAAATAAGCACGTTTTATTCCATTATTATTCGGAATTTAATATATTTATGTATAATTATATTTACTTGCTCTTACAGTTGTTTTGCTGAATGGAATAAATATTAACATGGTCTTCCATATACTTCCCATCAAGGCTCTTTAAGTCTTTTAGAATCTAATTAATTAACTATAGTAATTGGAATTTGAAAGCAAACCTTAAATAACTAACAACACTGATGTTCAAAGTGTTGCTTATTAACCTGAAGACAATGCCTCATCAGATCCTGCAGTTGATCATCACATTTCAAAGTGTAGCCATGGAAATACGACGATTGGCTTCATTGGTCCGTTCTTGTAGGTCTTCTAGATATGCTGGTTGAGTCTCAAAAATGTGTTTTTTCACATACCCAAGAGAAAGATATCTAGTATCTAGGGGTGGCAGATCAGGTGAGCGGGCAGGCCAAGACCATGAACCACACCGTCCATTCCATTTACAACAACAAACTGTCCAGTCTTCGTCGAACTTCCGTTCATAGTGAACGGAAGCCTTGTCTTGCTGAAACCACAAAACCACCTGTCCAATGACATGTTATCTGGGAAATACAATATGATAGAATCTAATAATTCACGTTACCTTCAAAGAAATGTGAGCCCGCCATTCATCATCTAATACATCACATCACACCATAACTATATGAGCATCTGGATCATTAGTCCAAGGATTTCGTACAGACCATTATCGTACATTTTGAACATGGACATAATGCGGAAACATTTCACCCTTGTGGCTGGAAGGCATGCTTCACAACGAAGGTTTACACCAGCCCTTGGTCGAGACCTGTCTCGAATAGATTTAATGTAAACGGTCTGGCACTTAAATGTAACACATGAACACATGTGGGTTTCGGGCTTGGGAGCGAAGCTAAAGGGGAAGTAAGGCAAACGTTAATTGAAGTGCTATAAACAGCTGGGCATCATAGAGGTTGTTCAGCGCTGCTCATTATAACGGTACGATTCCATGCGCTCTACGTCGGGAAGAACAGTGCTTTTTAATGGCGAAAAAAGTATCAAAATCGGCATATTGCTTTCCGAGATGCACGCAAGCGCACGCACGCACACACACACACTCATCTATTTTTACCTTCTCTAAATCGTACAGTAAGTACGTTACCAAAAAATTCGATACTGAGATTTCATCGGAATCCAAAAAAGGCATTTTTAGAAAAGGGTCTGTCTGTATATGTCTTGTGTCTGTGTATGGATGTGTGTCTGTGTACAGCATAATTCAAAAACGACTAGTTGGATAAAGACCAAACTTGGTATTCAGACTCAGAAACTTTCGCAGATGCGACACGATGATTTTCAAGAACATCCCCCTACCCAGACTGCCCTTTACATGATACTATTTCAAAAACTTTGATTAAAATATCATATTTAAGTAACTTTTATGACAAATGAAGAAGCTTGTTTGTTACGTTATTTGCACCACGCCACGGGCGTCAATTTGAAGTAGTTTGTATTGAAGGAGTTGTATTATATTTCAACTGTTGGGGAACCGAACTTGAAATTCGCTTTAACCACACGTATAAGCTTTGCACCAAATGTACTTTCAGGTGGCCTTTGCCTCAAGTTTAAAAAAAATTATTAACTTTGTATTTTAAACAGTTTCTTTAAATATTACATATTTATGTTTGCCTCGTCTGCGTCAGTACTTATATTAGAGACACGTTTCTTTTAGCAGGGTTCTGGTGTGACTAAGAATGTAGGCTTACACAGATTATAATTAAACTTCACTCCTTTTATTTATGCTTCATACGATATAAATAACACTTCACTGATATAGAGAGCTGTGAGATTCTTTTTATTAATTAATTAATTAATTAATTACACTTTTTAACACGTAAACTTACTTTTTGTCTCACACGAATACCGATTACAGTTTTTGAGGACACTTTTTGTGTCTGGTTAGTAACGCTGTCTGCAGGCAACTGAACTCCAAATTTGTAAAATTGTCTTCTTTTCAGTTTCTGATTGGCTAATCATACTCCAATAGAATACCTTCATTTAACTAAAGCTTGTTCTGGTTGTTGATTGGCTATTTTATAAACTGTCACTAAAATTATATTATTGTTGCTCCAATAATAACTAGTAGCATTATTAAACATTCCTACTCATTATTGCCTCAAGGTTACCTCATTGTTAGCAACTTTTAACCTATTATTCTCATAGCTCCTACATTATTATTAAATTACGTAATGCATTCACATAACATAATTGAACATGTTTACAATAATATAAACATATGCAATGACTGTTACATACATTTTACAAATTATTGCATACACATACTGCTTCAAGGCGGGCTGATATTCAATTTACATATAAAATTTGACTGAATCATTTAAGTGTTAAAAATACTGCCTCAAATATGAAATGTATATCTTAATTTTTTTGTGAATGTCTCCAAAAGTTCTCTTCATTCTGAATTACTGTTGCGTAACTAGTAAACCGTAAGACATACATAAATGTTTTGTACACAAAAGGTAGATCCCCTTAAAACACACAGTTTATGTCATATATTTTTTTGTGAAGTGAACCATTTTCGGGACATTCCTTGTTATTCGTTTGAATTTTCCAATACTTATAATTTTTCTCAAATTGGAATTAGTTTTTCGTTTTTTTTATGTCCTGGACATGCAATGAGAATAAAATGCTCCACGTAGCAATCACTCTTAAAATATTTGACTATCGCTTAAAACCTACCATATTAACACATCAGATTTTTCCCTTTATAACTTTGATAGAGATTGAAAAATCACAAGTAATTAAGTTCTAACCTCAGATAAAATCGACTAGCTGATCCAAAGAAACCATATTAAACAAAGGTGAAAAGGCTCTGCCAAAATAGCATTGTGAAACGGTGACATTCCTAAAATTCCTTAAACATGAAACAACAGATTGATTCCCAAATAGTATGTGATCGCATCTTTCGGTCTGTTTGGCTCATCGCTTCCACTGAAACAGTTTAATGTAAGCTTGCCTTAAAAGTCTTTGTTCCGGGAATTGTAAACTTTGTTCCCCTTGAGAACGGCTTCAACTTCACAAGAATAAATACTTACACTTGAGTGTAAAGAAATTATTTTACGCTGTTTGCTTTACTAGAAACATTATTTACAAAGTAAATTACATAGATGAATATTAATTCCATCACTACTAGGATAATGAGTGGGACTCTGGTGTTTATCTCTAATCAGTAAGCTATTTATATATTACTAAATTATCTTTTAGATGATAATTATGCATACGATAATACGATAAATAAATTCTCACACCTTTTCTACCAAAATGTAAGACAGAGAAAATACCGTTAGTACGAGGGCTGTCCCAGAATTACTCGACCTAACAAAGAAAACAAACAAATTTGGAGAAAATACATCTTTATTTCTGTATATAGTCTCCTTTCAGCTCGATACACTTTTCCCAGCGATGTTCAATTGCTTCGATACCCTGTTTATAGTGAGAACCGTCGAGTTCTGCAAAATAGCCATCAGTTGCAAACTCCACCTCTTCATTGTGGCAAATCCTTTGCCACCAAGCCATTTCTTCAGCTTTGGGAAGAAAATAATCAGAGGGAGCTAAGTCTTGCAAATAGGATGTGTGAGAAAGCAATGCTAACTTCAACTCATTGATTTGGATAATGGATATGCGAACTGGTGCATTGTCTGGATGAAACAGAACTTTGTTTTTCGCTAAATGCGGCCGTTTTTGCTGCATTTCATCATTCAAACGCTGCAATAAGTTTTCATAGCACTCATTGATTGCTTTTCCTTTTTGAAGATAATCGATGAAAATTATACCACACGCATCCCAAAAAACTGACGCCATGACCTTGCCTGCAGATGGAACTGTCTTCGCCTTCTTTGGAGTCGATTCTCCCCTTTCAATCCACTGTTTTGACTGTTCCTTCGTCTCAGGTGTGAAGTGATGGACCCATGTTTCATCCATGGTTATGAATCGACGCCAAAACTCGGATTTATTGTAGCGAAGCGTCGCCAAACTCTGGACTGAAACATGCTCACGACGCTGCTCTTGTTCCATTGTGAGTAAACGCGGCACCCACCTTGCGCACAGCTTTCTCGTGTCTACATTTTCAGTTAGTATGCGATGTACAGTCTTTTTGAAGTACCTACGACGTCTGCTAACTCGCGCACTTTGTCAATGGTCATCCAATACCACTTTGTGGATTTTATTCACAATTTCTGACGTGGTCGCCTCATTTGTGCGATGTTCATCTTGACAGCCCGTACGGCCTCGCTTAAACTCTGCCACCCAATATTTTACTGTTGTAAACGAAGGAGCAGGAGTAAAATGTAGCTCATCTTTAATATCAGTTGGACTAAGACCTTCCAAATAAAAGTATTGTAAAACATAACGATGGTCAGTTTTACCCATGTTTACAAATTCGTTGAGAGAGTTTACTATTAATGGCTCCCAAACAGTTACTAAACAACGTAGCATCGACAAACTTCAAGCTTTATAAGATCGGTACTTTCTACCATAGTCATTTGTTTGAAACAACAACCGCTATATATACGCCAGGTCGGGTACTTCTGGGACTGCCCTCGTACATAAACAAATATTTTGAGCCCTTCTGAAAAAATAAACAAACGGTTACAAAAAAAAGCGCGCATTTTATCGGAACAGACAGATAAATACCAAACATTGTATTTAAATCCAGTACTTTTATCTGATTTGAAACAAATATTTTCACAAAAATCTCCCACTCCAAAATGTCCTTTATATGCGAACATTTTTATTTTCTAGAAAAGATCTCTTTCCCCACTAAGAATAAAATGTATACCTTAATTTTTTTTGTAAATCGGCTCGGAAGGCCTCTTATTAAGACTGCATTTGGTGTAAAGTTCTGAAGCGTGATAGACAAAAAACTAAACTAGAAAACTGCAGAACCCGTTAAAACATAAAATGTATGTCAACTATTCTGTGAAAGTAGCCATTTCCGAGATATTCATTGTCAGTTTCAATGTTTAGATAGCTTAAGACTTGCACCTTTAAACGCTAAGCCATTATGCTTCTCTTTCTATTGTCAAAGTCATGATCTGGTTTTCAAATATTTGCCTATCATTCTAACATCTCTATTGTATTCTGGTGTTTAACTACAAGACTACAGAAGAACTGATAGAGGCAGACACAAAGTCGTTGGACCAATTTTGTTTCACGAAACTGTAAATATGGATGTTTATAAGAACATTTCCAGGAATTCATGGAGAAGCTAGACGACATCGAACTAACGCAGGGATATTTTCAACAGGATGGTGCCACATGCCACACCCTAATAAATCCATGGCACACATCAGCAGCTTCTTCGAGGTCCGTGTTATTTCTAAAGGTCGTGGCCTCCAAGTTCACCAGGCTTCAGCTCCGAGATGGCGAAGTAGAAGGTCCGCTCTGTCACCGCTCCTGCTAAGGCAGGAACTCTTCGTCTCCTCCGGTACCCGCCGAGGAGATCTCGCCGTAGCGTCCGCAGCCTATGGCAACCTATGCCGCAACCGCCGCTTCGCCGCGACTGCCCTCGCAGTTGCCGCCAGCATCATCGGTGCCAACGCCGCCGATCCTGGGAGCTTCCCAGCCTACGCGATCCAGCCTGTGCCTCATGGGAGATACAGCGCTGTCATCAGAGGGGTCCCGAGGGACCTGCCTGTCAGGTTTCTCACCAGTGCAGCACACCAGCAGTGGCCTTCAGCCTTGTTAGGGCGGTGCTTATGAATCGAAGTTAGCCGATTAGAACGCCAGGCACCCTGCAGGCGCTGCTGTGCCTACGGGCACGAGGAGTCAACCTGCTCAGCACAACCCAGGTGCCACTATTGTGGTTCAGCCTGCACCACGTCTTCGTGCACCCAGCACGACCTTCGCCGCCGACGCCGATACTGTGCGACCTGTGGAGGGTCAACCCACTTCACCGGCCAGGCACGCTGCCCCTGCATCCCCGCAGGACGGCATCGTCGACGCCGCCAGCACCTACGCTGCTGCCAATGACAGCTCCACCGCCGCCAACACCAGCGCCATCACCAGGAACATCAACGTCGATCATCAGGAAGTTCAGGGTCTGCGCGACGCCGTTCAGGATCTCCACGCGGAGGTCCTGGACATCGGGGCGCATATTGCGGTGCTGGACGACTTCATCACCACCACCGAGAAGTTCCAGGAACTGCAGACCGCCATCACTGCTGGCTTCACGCAGCAACAGACCTCCCCGCTAACCTGATGTCAAAACTGCATTTCATCACTGCACAACGGCAGAACCTGGAGGCTAGCTTCGAGGAAGGAAGACCATCAACATTATCACACATTCTACAGTCATCAGAGAAGTCACCGCTGGTCGATGAGATCCAGCAGCGAATTCTTGCACAATGAAGATGGACTTACTCTGGCAACCAAAGCCAGAGTAAGTCCATCTTCATAAACATCCCTATTTAATATCTCCTCTGAACCCCCTTTTCTATTACCCCTCCAAACTTCTAGGCTGCAGTCAGGGCAATTTGTCATGGCTGTAGCCTAGGACCGCACTTTACGCCGCTCCCGCCCATTGGGCGGCATAACAGAATCTTTCATTTGACTAACACGGATGCTATGCGGGACCGTACTACCTTTCCTACGAACTTCCTTTCAAATCCCACGACCTAACCGGTGGAGGAGTTTTTAGTGGGTATGCGACGTTCGGTGAGACCCACACTTTCAGTCCCGACCCATCGGAGCTGAGGTCAGTGATTAAATCATTTTCTCCTCCACTCGAAAGAAAAAAAAATCACCAGGCTTGATTCCCTTTGGCGAGGCCATCTCAAGGAAAGAGTGTACAGAAAGAGACCACGAACCATGCAGGATCTCCGGACAAACAGAACAGCCGAAATACAAAATATCGAAATAGACATGCTCAGACGTGGATCTGTAAACATGGTGAAAAGAATGTGTCTCCCAGAAGAAGGGGGACACTACCAGCTCATCTTATTACTGTCCTTATCTCCCAGAGATAACCATTAATTTACACTTGGATACGTTTAATTTGTATTATTTAGTCAAAGACTAGATCTAATTAAAAAGTGGGACGTTCACTCAAACACGCTGTACCTGCTTGTTAATAAAATTAAAGCAAAATTATGAGATGTGTTTTGTTAAAATACACAATTGTGACGTTATTAAACAATAATATTAACATTGTATAAATTTTAAGCAAAACATCGAAGTCCAATATTTTAACATTTATCTTCTCCCAAACTACAAGAGTAATTTAAACTCCATCCCTACAATTTATTCACATAGAATTAGCGCTTTAATTGTAAGTTATTGAAGATTTCAAAAAATAAGTGCATTTTATGGAGAGATATTTCAAAACCGTAGAAAATATAATGAAAGATGCAATCCTTTGAACTAATTAAAAACACATGCCTGAAATTTGCTCTATATGTTATACATTAAACCCTAATTGTTGTATTAAATTGTAAATAAATTCGACCAGATATTGTGTATTTTTTTAAGTTCTCAAACTGGTATCCCTAAAAGTGAATTCTATGAAGATTTCTTCTTTATAATGTTACTAGTTCCAAATATAAATAAGTCATAAAGCTCTTACCTCAGATGAAGTCGATTGGCTGTTCCAAAGAAGGCATACTAAACTCAGGAGACAAACCTCGACCAAAGTAATATCTTGCGAAAGTTCTTGATGCTTCTGAATTCAACAAGTAGACAGTAATGCAGTACGTACTACCAAGCACAAGCGGAAGGAACTTTATCAGAATCATCAACAAAAAATATTCTGAGCGGTAGAAATAGTTTTCTGAGTAAACAGGAGGATTCTTGCCCTGAGGTAATCCTAAATTTGAAGTTAAGATATATGTACAGTGCTTCGTATCGCTGATAAAGAAGTGATATGAAATGATTTTAGACCCATGAAATAAATCCTTTAATATATGAATAACAGATGCAATAATCCAAAACACATTGGCTTTTGGTCTTAAATTGAAATTATTAATAGTTTTGATAACTATAATAGCTACAAAGTCAATAAACACTTCCAGATATAGAATAGTTAGATTTCAGTGTAATACTTGCCTTACGAGGGGCACTACTTATATTTTGAGCCTTGGCAACCCTGAATGTTTAGGTGACATCTGACGTTTCCAATGGAAAGTTTGACATTTTTTACCATAATCTATTTGAAATATTTTGTCAATATAGCGTCATTTGTTTTGTTTACACTAACTTGAAAATTGTGTGTCAACAAAAAACATGGAATTATCGCGTGAGAAAGTTCCTGCAATGATTTATTACGACCTTCGACGTGGATTATCAAGACAAGAGTGCGTCGATCAACTAACTTCCACATTTGGCGACAAAGCTCCATCCTTTGCCACTGTGAAACGCAGGAATAAAGAATTTAATCGTGGCCGCCGTTCGCTCAATGATGAAGTTCGTGAAGGTCGTCCAAAATCAGTTGTTGTGCCAGAAAACATTGATGCTCTGCAAAAACTAATAATGAAGGATCGCCATGCGACATATTGTGAGATTTAGGCAACCCTAGGCATTAGTTCCACCAGCATATATAAAATATTGCACGATTATTTAGCCGTGAAAAAGGTTTGCTCTCCTTGGATCCCAGATAATTTGACGCAATCTCTAAAAGATACTCTTGTCGATTGGTGTACAAAAATGCTCAAGGAATACAATGGCGTTGCCTCAAAAGACGTATATAAGATTATAACAGGTGACGAATCATGGATCTATGCGTATGAGCCGGAACGTAAACAGCAGTCGACTGTATGGGTGTTTCTAGATGAAGCAAATCCAACAAAAGTTTTCGTACTCGAAGCACTTCGAAGCAAATGCTCGCCTGCTTTTTCAGCAAAACTGGCCATGTGGCAACAGTGCCTTTAGAGGAACGTAAAACGGTCAATGCCGAGTGGTACACAACCATTTGTTTGCCGGAAGTCTTCGGTGAAGTAAGGAAAACCAACAAGATCTGTAGGATCGTTCTTCAAGACAATGCGAGCGCACACACATCTCGTCTAACAACAGAGTATTTGAAGGCTCAAAAAAATCGAATTGATGGGTCATCCGCCATACAGTTCTAATGTGGCACCCAGTGACTTCTTTTTGTTCCCGAACATCAAGAATAAATTGCGTGGACAACTGTTCTCGTTGGCGGAAGAAGCCGTTGATGCCTTCAAAAACCGTGTTTTGGAGTTGTCTCAAGAAGACTGAATAAATGCTTTGACAAATGGTTCAAACGGATGCAAATGTATGGATCATAAAGGAGAATATTTTGAAAAACTAGAAACCAGTTTTCAATCAGAAATTACTTTGTTTTAATTATTAGGCTTAAAATATAAACAGTGCCCCTCGTATAGGACTGTCAAAGCGATAAACTTGAGAAAAACATCAAGAAACCCACGAAAGTTCAGCTTAGAGAACAAGTGAATCGTCATACAAAGTGATAAGTCTCGATAAAAATTGTGAATCAATATTCAGAAGCTCTAGGCGTGGTCTTTCACTACAGTATCAGTTCGAATTAAGATTTTTAAATATGTTCCTAGTATACCTGCTCATGTACCGAAAATAAAATATAATGTTCCAATATCCTTGAGATTGTATATTTTGCCAACAATCATAGCAATCGACAGGAGGATGTTGTACACCGCGAGATGACGGTAAACAGCCAAATTGTCTCATTATTTCTTGTAGCAATATGATACGGCACCATTCTTAAAAATGGTAAACCATAGAACAACAGAGTGATAGATGAAATAGTTTCTGATAACACCTTTCGGTGTGCTTGGCTTTCTGCTTCAACTGGAAGTAAGTGTGTCACCTGATTTGAGAACTATAAAATTGTGTCCCCTTGAGAAGGACTCAGCTGCACAAGAATAAAATATTGACCATTGGATTTAAAGGAATTATTGTACACTAACAGCTGTAATAGAAATATATCATTGCATTTAAATTAAGCTTATCAATATTTATACCATTCTGACGAGGATAATAAGTGCCTTTATGTTCTATCTTTTGTCATGTAACCTATATTTAAACTATGTTTATATACCAGATATGTGTATGCGATAAAAAAATTAATAAAATCTTGCTCTTTCTCCTCGACTTAGCTATAAAAGGCTGAAAAAATATCGGGTCACAGCCCCAAACGATTGAAATTGGGATTTCTGTAGAAATGAAGCTTTTCAACTCCACTGAATAAACAAAATACTGTGGTATCGGTAGATAACCAGAATGTTCTGGAAGTTTCTATCCCCCGTCTTCCATAACGTGTATCCAGATAGTTCAGGAATGTTCTGTAGAAGATTCCATTAACTATATAAGCCAGCGCTCTCGCGAGAAGAGTAAGTCAGTGAGTGAGCGCGACAGCGAAAATGCTGTTCTCATAAGGAGTTTGCGACGACTGCCGTGACATGCAGTGAGTACTCCTACTGCAAGAGAGGGTTCAATTCCCCAGCGAGTGTAGTGAAATGTCCGGAAGAAAGTGAAGTGAGGGTAAAGTTGAACTGTTTTACAATAGTGAAATGACAGTGTGAACTAAGTAAAGTCCCACTAAAGGTTGTACTAGACTAAAACAGTCATAACTAAACCCAGTGAAGAGACAGTTAAAAATTGAAAGTCAGAGCATATTCTAGCCTCTATCGCTTTTATCTTTGCAGAAGTAGTTTGAAGACAAATTTCGTTATAGATACAAGAGGTATACAACGCACCGAAGAAGGATTATGCTGGCTTTGAAATTCCATGTTTTTCTATGACATCGCGAAGATTCATTTCATTTTGTATCTGCATTTATATTATGTTCCTAATGTAGGTAATGAACTGGTGAACCTCAAAATGAAATAAATATAGACTGATTGATCGTGATAATGTATTAAAACACTTTATAGGAAAGTAAACGACTTCCACAGGTCCTTCCCTTAAACTAACTGGATAGCCCTTACCTCGTTTGATGTTGACGCACCGCTCCACAGAATTAGCACTAAAACACACAGGTTCCACGTAATCTCTGAAACAGTGAGTACTTCAAATTGACTTTAGAGTTTTTATCCAGTAATCGCGTTAAATAAAAATGTACCCTGAATATGAGCGACACAAACTTGTCAAATATCATCACCAGAAAGTGAAGCGAAAAGCAGGAGTTAATATCCTCGACCAGATCATCCAAGAAGTGGCGGAGTTGAGCCATATTGTTTATTTCCTCATACTTCACTTTTGAAGAGTTTCTTCTGTTGATAGATTTGTGTTCACGATGCTCAGAGATCATTGAGTACAAATAAAAATTATAAGTTTTATAACAGCGATTTATTAAAAACAGCATGAGAGACACAAAGATGTCGATGGCATACACAAATAGATCGTATACACATGAAACCACCTGTAATAAACAGTGCCACAGCGTGAAGCTAAGTTCACCATATAGCATCAACAACACTGTATTCCTTCCCAAAGTAAATACACTGAGAGAACACAATAGTGCAACTAAAACCCGATGAACACAATTATAGTTGTGCATTTTAAATTCTTTAATCGAGTCGAAGGTCTGAAAGCCCTGAATGATACGAGGAAAACTTTGTATCTTAAACAATGAATAGATGTACAGGACAATAGGAAGTGCAGAAGCTGTTGCGATCATATTAAAGGCTAGACTAAAGTACGCTTTGGTTTCATTATGCTGCAAGAAGTTGAGGAAATGAAATACGTCGAATATGAGTAATATTAAGAACAAGACAACGCTGTAAACAAGTGCTGCCCCAGAGATCTTCAACTGTTCCTGTTTGCCAAATGTCTCTACTCTGTATGGAGCAATTCCAAGTAGTCGTAGAGTGTACAACAATGGGTTAATAGCAGACAAAATATTATGTTTTGTCATCTCGTCAAGAATACAACTCCTCCAGCTAGAGAGAACTGTTAGATAGCAAAGGAAAATCTTCACTGAAGCCTTATAACGACATCCAAAAAACATTTATTCTTATTCAGTCATTCATTCTAATTGAAAGTATTCACTATTTGCCCGTCAGTCACCTGTTGTTTCCATAATGGATTATATGGGAGAAAACCTCCGCCAAGAAACATTTACTTTCGCTGACAAACAATATTTCCATTAAGTTGATAGAACATAAAAGTGCAGTGCAGCTATCTGCTTTACACAATATTACAATCTGGGTACATTTATACAACAGGTTATTATTACTTTCTCTGCCGCCTACTAGAAGTAGGTAGAGATAGTATCTATTGTATTCCTTCAAAAACTTGATGCTGAAATTTCATGGAAATACATGTTGTAAGCAAAACAATTACTTTTAGCAAAAGGTGCTAGCGCGCGTGTATGAACAACAAAATCCAAAACGTGGATAAATAAAAACTTGGAATTAAAGTTCAGAATCTTCCCAGGGTGCGTCTGAAGAAAATTCTCCCAATGAAAATTACTTTTTTATTTTTTGTTTTTTCCAAAAACTGTCCAAGAAGTTAAAGATATTTACAGGATAAAGCTATATCTTGATTTTTTGTGCGAAAAGCAGGAAAGTCCTCTTCCTTCTGAATGAAGTTATTATGCTTTTTTAAAATGTAAGAAAATGGCAAAAATGTATAAAAAATGCAATCTCTTTACAATAGCAAATTTTGTAATACATTATACTTTCTTGAAGTGGTAATTCGATTGAATTGTGAAGTGATTCGGCACTGACACAGGTATGAGGATATTGTGCCGAGGCCCCATGATGAGGTGCCCTGGGAGGGAGGGCACAGCAATGGTTTCCAGAGTGAGACTCCCCGGCATCGGGCAGGCTGACCGAGGACCCCTTCCTAAACATCGTCCAACGCCCCCCATAAGGACGGTTCTTATAACCCGACACCTAGCCGAATGCCGAGGGACCAACCAGGTGTTCAGAGAGCATCCGCTTTCCTTGTCGCGCTACACCGAAACCTCATCGCCGACACTTCCAACCCTGAAATAGACCAAACAGGAGAAGGATGAATGAAATGTTTAATGGAATGAAATGGAGAGAACAGGAAATTCGGGGGATGAAGCAAACCACTCCAGCATTCTCCTGACGACTCGGGAAACCAGCGAAAAAAACCAAGGATTAGAACGGGGGATCGCCGAGGATCGAATCCGGGAGCTTCCCGAATGCGGACCACAGACGTCACCGCTTGAGCCATCCCGCTCGGTTGAAGTGGTAAGGTTGCCATTCACTTCTTTCTCGTGGTCATGCAAAGTATAGAATTTCAAAGTCAGCGTAAGCTAGTCTCTTTCTAAGATTTGACTGCCGTTTCAGTCTCCTTGTATCGCTCTTATAATGCAAGGAAACTTGTAACAAACCCGTTTCTGAGAGCGTTAAATCGATTAACATTAAGTAAATAGGGTTTGTAAGACCAGCTCGCATAAGAGAGGATAGAGTAAGTCATCATATTTTTAGAAAAAGGCGAGCGATATTATGTCTATGAGGACCATATCTCAAAAACAAAGGGTTGAATAATTCTCAAATTTCATCTTAAAGTTTCAGTGCGCTTGCTGGGCGAAGACTTTCAAGAAAATCCCTCTGTCCCATACCACCCTTCATATGTATAAAAAGAAAGAAAGAAAGAAAGAAAAGAAAAGAAAGAGTAGCTAATTGTTTTAATTTTCACAAGAATGACTGCATAGGTTTCTATTAAAACACCGTATATTACACATATTTTCAAGAGTAATAAAACACTTATTTTCAATTTTCTTTAAATACATTGTGAAGCCCGTTTTATTGTAAATGAATACTAGTAAATCATGAGATAGACGAAAAATCACGAAAAATTCACACTCATCAAAATAAATATGTATGAATTTTATTTTCAGTTAGAGGTTATTTAAATATTCCGTTACATGTTTATGTTTTCCAATTACGTTTTCACCATATGTGCTGCCAGTTTTTTATACTTCTTTCTTTTCTGATCCCCAGAATTATTTTAATGTACATTCCACACGTTTTATGATCTAAGCACTTATTGCTTAATGTGAAACCATTTCTAGGCAAAAATATATCAAGAGTAATGAACAGGAATAGATTAGATTTCGTGTAAAGGTAATGTGAGAATTTGTCAGGGTATTTATCTACACTCATATTTCACTTAGTTTTATCGTAATAATTAAATAAAAGCAGTTTTATTTTAAGTGTGTTGAATCTTTTACCACATACTTAGAACATGACAAATATAGCGCACAAAAAATTTTACGAACTATGTAAAACGTTTTTAAGATATTAATTTTTTATTAATAATTCATCACTCTTTGAAATGGTAACATAAAACGCTTTTTGGACTTTACGGTATCGTACCGCTCCCAAAAGTTAAGTTTGAGTTTACTATAAGAACACGAGGAAATTTTTATATAGGCAATTCTTAATTTTAATTAGTTTACGAGACAAGAAGAGTTTATATATGTGATATTGGCTTTAATAAAATTTTCAACATGAGTTATGGAGAATAATTAATTTCAGCTGAACTATTTAATATCTTTAATTTTTGCACAAACAGTTTTTGTGAAGCTCTCCTGAAAATTACAAGATAGTATGTTATAAGCTGTGGTCCAAGGGGCATTTGGAATAGTGAAAAATGCGTAAAATGGTATTTAATTGGTCCTGTACCTAAATGAGATAGGACCAATTAAATAGCCACTTGGTGCATTACAATTTTTTATTTTGTTGTTATATATAATTACTTGAAATTAATTAGACCTTTTTGAGACCTTAACCTGGTCTTGGGAAGCCTTTTAATATATAGTAAATTGAAAAATGCAATTACACAGCCGGGATTTGAACACGGTTCTCCCGCTCTCCGTGCGGTTGCTCTTAAGAAACCCATAAACACTCCGCATTGACGTACTTTCGATTGTAGGTCGCCGCTGAGATTGCCATCTCTAGTTAGATGCCTTGGTGGTTTGTCTGGGAACCAAACTTGCGTCAATTGGGGAATTCAATGTCCCACTGCCATGTTGTTACAGTAGCTCTATGACTAAAGCAACCCCACGGAGAGTAGGAGAACCGTGTTCAAATCCAAGTTTTGGCACTGCATTTTTATGTTGACTCTATATTTTAAAACATGCTTTAAATTGTTTATACTAAAAAGCAATCGTTTGCATTAAAACAAGTTATAAGTATAGTAAACCTGCAAATAAATAAATACAGGTAGAAAATTTTCACATTTTTTTTGCCATTCTTCACAACTGCATTGCCTTGAGCATTCGGAAGTTCTTACCTCATATGTAGCGGACCAGCTGACCCAGAGAATGCACGTTAACGTCAGGAAAGAAAGGCATGCCCAGAGGGCTACTGCACGAAAATCCATCGGGTTCATGACATCCCCAAATTCCTTTTTCAGCAACCAGATAGCAACGTAATACACACCAAGCACGATCGCAAGAAATTTCATTAGAATCACTAATAACAAATTTATGGACAGATGGGAGTTGACCTGTTCAGCGAGATCACATAGAAAATCATGAAGTTTGCTAACTCGACGTATCTCAAACAGGGGAGCGTTTCGTCCTTCAGAAGCGGTAATGATAGTGTTATGAGAACACCAAAAGAATCCTTTCCCTAAAGTAATACAAAACTTGATGTTCAGATAAGAATTCAATGCTTCGTATCGTTGGTGCAAAAGAGACAACATGTTGTAAATATGGATTTCTATAACCACGATAAGCACATTGATATATGAATAACTACCTCCAAAAATCCAAAACTGATCATCATGTGATCTTAGATACAAGAAACTCAAGGTGTTAATTGGTATTATGGCTACAAAATAAAGCAACAGTTGCAGAAACAGAGTACGGTAGGTTTTAGCGTAATAACTGACCTGCAGTATTTTTTTTCTGTCAAAAGCAGCAAGTTTAAGAATAATGTGAGGAAAGTCATCCAGTTTCAGTGCAGAATACAAGTGAACTACTATACAAAAGTAATAGCCTCCCACAAAAATCTGGGATATAGTATTCAGAAAATCGTACTCATGACCAACAGTAACAATGTAATGAATAAGGTATATTTGGCCGGCAATAAGAGCAACCATTAAGACAATACTGTAACCTACGAGAATACGACAAACCAACAATTTCTTTCCATTATCCGTCGCCTCTATACGATACGGTGCCATCCCCAAAAGTCGTAAGATACAGAGCAATGGACTGATTGATGAAACAGTGTCTGTAGGCATCATTCAGTCTTCTCTACCTTCTTCTTAAACTAGAAATTGCAACCCTTTCTTAAACTCGCTACTCTATAAACTGTAGGCTTTCTTCTCCTTGCATGAGAATAAGTATAAACAGTTCGTTTGAAGAAAATATTGTGTTATGTGTTGACATTTTGTTACTCATTAACAGTAAGTTAATTGGATCAATATTCACTCCATTATAATAGTGATGAGTTGTGT
This sequence comes from Deroplatys truncata, assembly GCA_030765065.1. Lineage (NCBI taxonomy): Eukaryota > Metazoa > Arthropoda > Insecta > Mantodea > Mantidae > Deroplatys > Deroplatys truncata. The sequence goes on from CM060980.1 coordinate 168,392,158, forward strand.
ATTTATGCTATTATCACGTCACCTAGTAATAAATGATTGTTGTATACTAAATGCATACAATTTGACATACTTTACTCCCGCTTCGCAACATTACCGTTGTTGTCGCTTCGTTTAGGTGATGTGAGGGAAACGCCCACCTCTTATGGGAAGCCAAAATTTATTATAGGAAGCTGTTAAGCCGCTTGTACACGATCAAATTTTTGTCAAATTCAATACTTTACAAGACTTTTCAAGAGTTGTCACAACTTTTCTTGTCAAATTGCTTCCAATACTTTTAATGTCTTTGAAAGTGTTGAAAGTAAATAAGGACATGCTTTAAACGGTCAAAGATTTCACAATGATTTGATGGATTTGGCCAATGAAATACGAATATTCACTGTTCGTCACGAAATCTGCAACATGGCTGAAAGTGAAAAGTAAACAGAAATGGCTACTAGGCCAAGGTATGTCGTATGCGAACTGATTAGGTTACACATAAGCTGGACATGTCTGTACATCGAGAGATCCGTGAATGATCACAAGATGAAGTAGATGAAAGCGATTATGAAGAAATAATTGTCATGCAGTTTTCCGAACTAAGTATACAGTAATGCAATGTTATATAGTGTGGTTAATCTATCGATTGGTGTTACTTTCATTGTATTCCGCACTCGTAATGTGATTTCATTGGATATAATGCGTGAAAGTGCTACATAATATTAGTAAGGAACAATATTTCATTGCGAATTGTTATACTATGACGTAAATGCTAAATTGCTCTGCGCGTGATAAATTATGATTTGTGTTCTGAAGGGTTTCAGTTTGGCAAAAAGGCAGCTTGTAAAAACATATCTTTGACATTGTCAAGCCTTGCCAGGTCTTTTCCAATCTTGTCACATATTGAAAAATATTTCACAATTTTTCTTCTAAAATCTTGAACTGAAAAAAAGGTTTTATCGTGTACAAGGGACTTTAGGTCTTCTACCCCTTACCTGTGGTAAGTAAATGAGGTATCCCACCATATCTTAGAATAACTAAAATCATATGTTACATTCACATTGCTTTCTCTACCCATTTCTTTACAAACTATTTTTGCAAAAGTTTATTTAAATATCCGCTTCATGCAAATCGAGGTAAACATATGTAGAATTCGTTTCATTGCCAAATTTGTTGCCCATAAAACAACTTATAGGAAACTGAAGCGACAGTAAAACATTTATGAAGCGGGTCGCAATATGCTGATTTGAACCTACACATTCTTTTATCACAAGAAAGAAAAAAACGACGACCAAACGGATTTTTTTAGCATTAATGCCACAACGGAAGGAAATGAAGTTGGTCTCTTATTGCACTTCACGCAGTGACCCCGTTACAAACCACCCAAATCCCTCGTACAGTCCACTGGCTTTGCAGTCACCACTCACTAACGCGTTTACCTACCCGTTAGTGACTCGTGCCTACTATTACACTTTGTGTATTCACATATACTTTCAAAGGAGTTAACTTGAAGCCAACTGCTTAAGAATGCCTGTGATAACCAAAGACTTAACATTTTATATGTTGCATTTGCAAGACTTTCTCTACCCATTAACGCTTATTTAAGCTACTTTTACAAACTGCTCTGGTACGCTTATTTCTACATCTACTTCATTAATCGAGATAATCCTTTGCAGATATAGTTTCGTTGTAGGTTCGAGGAGAATAGAGGGAACCAAATTGATACTAAAATATTTAAAAGCGGGTGACTATATGCGACGTTAAATTTCCATACTCTTTCAATGACATCGCTAGAAGCAACTGAAAAAACGGCAGGACTTTAAAACAATGACAAACTACTCAAGAATTTAAACCAATAATAACGGATACTTCAGAAATGGTTGAAACCATAACAAATTGTTAAATTGTGCGTCTTGAAAATATATAGTCAAGAAAACTGACAATGTGTTATTTTCTACAGGAGATTTTAGAAAACAAGAAAATAGATTTAATCAACAAAAGATTTTAAGCAAACCACACTGACACCAGAATATGTAGCATATCTCTGTAACCATGAAAAAGAGAACGCTAAGAAAGTTACGGTTAACAAAAAGTTAATTTTTGTAAGTTGAATCAGACATTAGAAGTTCAATTCCACGATCTGGAGTCCAACCACGGACATTAGCTTCTCTGTATCGACGCTCTTATTGCTTGAGCTACCATTAGGAGAGACACCTACATCTATTAAACTTCATCATCTCATTCAAGTGAATACGTTCAAGGTGATCTCGACACTCGACATGTCACACCTCAAGAACGACTTTGAATGACTTGGAATACTGTAGGTGCTAATCTGTTGGCTTAATAGTTAAACTATTTCGGATAATTTATATTTTATAATTGTTCCTTTTAACTAGCTGTGTGTAACTTAAATTAACATATATAAATATTGATCTTATTCTTTACTCGGTCCACCCTTCTCTACTCATTATTAGTTTGCCTTATTCTGTGCGTAACATTTCATTTTGTAATACAGTCTCCTCTTTCTTTTAGTCTCTCGCTAGACCTACTCCCCTTTTGTAATGGACAACCGTTACTTACGAGCACGCTGCTAGAACTCTCTTAGGAAACAACAAAATATAATGAATGGAACTCACAGTGGGTGATCAATCTTTTAAGAATCTCGAGCGGTGCATTCTAGAACTTCAAACGAGACCAGAGCGAAGAAGGGGAATTCTGGAGACTTCTATCAGCGTTCTGATATGGGTTACAGACAAGATAATAAGCGAATTACGTCTTCCTTACCTCCCACCCTCTCAGCAAAAATCATACGGGAAACCGATCAAAATCCCTCACTGCCAAATGCGGAGCAAACAACCAGAGGAACGTCCTCCCTCTGAGCTCGGGGAGCACCTCCCACAATATGGCGATCAAGATCTCTCGCGGTTGGTTCTGAACGCAGTGCACTATCCCGATAACCTTATACGGCCCGTTCTAATAGGTTGCAAACTTGGAACTTCCTTTTACTTCTCGTGGACGATAAAGTCGCACGAGGTCGCACTTCAGGAACCTTTGAACTGTTCTCCGGCGTTATGGTGGATATCATTCAATCTGTCCACTAGTGACGATATAATCCATTGCTGGTTGGTCTACTCTGTGAGCATGTCAAAAAACGGATATCATTGTAACCATAGCTCCGGTTCTAATACGTTGGCAAGCGTTTTCAAGTACAAATGTTGGATAATCTAGGAGGAGAAATGGCATGTGTACAATCAATCTCATTGATATCTAAATAAACTTTCCGGTGACCTACTTTACTGTCTTGATATTGGGTCCTGTTATCCCCCTACTTTAAATTAGGGGAGGAGCAAGATAGATTCGAAACTACTTCCCTGTGTCACTGTGGAGCTTCAAGCTAGTCCGAACCTGCAGAAGAGATTGTTTACGGATGTATCAGCCGTGGTCAAAGCCTCTTGAATGGGAATAGCGTTGACTTTCCAATACCTTCGATCGTACTCTGACCAGGGAAGTGGCCATATCGTCCACGTAATTCGTTAGAAGGCATCCTAAAGTCGTACTTTGGTATGTGGCCCCCCTCTCTGCGTCTGTGTAGAGGTCTGGAGGCTTAGTTGGTTAGGCGCTGGTCTTCTGATCCCAAAGTAGATTTACCCGCATGTAAAATTAGCTGGCCCAAACCGATGGCTTTTAATGTGCTTAAAAGTGACAGATATCAATAGATTTACTCGCATGTAAAAGAAACCCCTGTGGAATGAAATTCCAGCACACCGAAGGCGTTTATATGATCCTGGGAATTGACAGCATCGTTAACTAACAAAAATTGTAATATTTGCACCAGTGTAGCCCGTAGCATGTTCAATAGTTATCCCATAGCTGGCATTCCCTCTCTGTCACTTCGCTGATGCAAACAGTAACATCGATGACATTGCTTCTCCAAACTCGTATTTAAGCCAAGAGGCCTTCCAGTAGTGCCTTAATGAGTCTCTTGGAACATCCTTTACGTTTCTCCTCGATAGGATTAGCTGTTCCATCTTCATTTACCCATCCGTAACACCACCAACTCTCTGAGAAACCGATCTTGACTATTGGGAGTTTCTTTGAGGCCAAAGGCCATATCTACCTACGAAGCTTGTTTGTTAGATTATTTTTACGCCAAGAACGACCCTATGTATCCGTCCTCCAAATATTTCCTCTTCAGTGTTTCAACCCAACCGACTGTTCTTTGTACCGTGATCAAGTATACAGTTGCAACATCCTCATTCATTCCCCCTTCATACAGTAGCCGTAATTATCTATGTATGGTCTTCGGGAAAGTGCGTCTATTTTAGAATTAACCTCTTCTGCCTGTTGCTTTTTGTACATCTGCAGCCGCAGGACCTGCACAACTCCAGCAACCAGATTGGAATGGAGTGGTTAGTTTGGAGATGAAACCTTTGTCCATATAAGCCTTCAGGACTTGCTTCAATATCTCCACACCCACTAATAGCCCAGTAGTTTATTTCAACCTTGAACGGGGTTCTACCCAAGTAGGCCGGTTCTCTCTTTTCCGTCCTTCTATCGCAATGGTGTCTCTCTATGCCGACCTCACTAATATTCGTGTCCACAATGAATATCCTACCGAGGGAAGTATTCTAAAACCTGGACCATGTATAGGGCGTTCCTCAGGACTTGGAAAGGCGCCTAAGCCTTGTCATTATATTTGAAAGCCTATTGCTCCTCGCTCAGTTTTGTCAACATTTGCTGAGGTTTGCATGCCCGCTAAGAATTTCCAATAGTAGCTGCAAAGGCCAGGAAATTTGCTAGTCGTTGTTTATTCCTGGCCTAGGCAACACTTTGATTGTTTAAAACTATTAGGGGCCCGAGTCGTTACATCAGGAGTTACGCTGTGTCTCAGAAAATAAATTAATACTCTGAGTATTCTCATACAGAATACAAGGTTTATAACTTCGTCACAATCGAAAATTGCCATAGCTTATGTATGAAGATGATAATGTTTTAGATAGGTAGATTCAAGCCTTAAGTTGGACCATGGATCTTCGGCTCGCCTTACGCTCATCTAACTATCTAACCTGGCAACATGTTGACACGACATTAAATTTATATACTTACTTTTCCGTAAGTACTTTAAGTCTCGGTCTTCTTTGTTAAACGATGCAAGGTCAACTAATTTTAATGAATTGTTCTTCCAAACATGCTGGGTGTAAGCTAAAGGCAGATATCCGAGGTTCAAATCAAATGGCATTGTATTTTTTGCTCGGATTTTATTATGCCAACTTTACCCTTCACTTAATATGTGTGGAAGAGTAACTAATTAGCGCTCCTGCATTAGCTGTTTGTATACTTTTACTGTATGTGGGCTGGAAAAATGTCGATATACCTTCATTTATTTCTTCTGTGATCCTTTAAGCAGGAAGCTTATCTTTGTATGATTAATGAATGGTAGTTAGGAAACATTGTTGCTTGTTTGGCTAATTTATTAGCTGTTTACATTCCCAAATGTAGCAACAGGTAGGTTTATACATTTAAAATGGATTTTCCAGTACCGACTAAAGAATAGCTTAAGAGTTAACCTATTATATTTTAAATTATGCATCCATGTTTGTTGTTATTATTCAATTAGACTATTGTAATCTTACTGTCTGTGAATACAATCACTGACCTTCTATAGCCAGCATGTCCATCGTTTCACTCGTTGTCATTAGTACTTGTACGATTGCCATTTGTTCTCTTTGATTATTGGAACGTTTTTCATATAGCTTAAATTGTTGTTGGACTACTAACTTATTCCCAAATATCACTACTCCTCCCAATTTTCCGTTCATTTTGCTATCGTCTGTAAACACTTCTATTTTGTATTGGTCATTAGTGACTTCACAAATTTGTATTGGTTTTTGGTGACTTTACAGATTTCTATTATTTCTACAGGTTGCATCCATTGCGTTTTATCAACTGGTATATCGTACCGCAGAGTGAGGCAGTATTTTTAACAATTAAATAATTTCAGTCTAATTATATAATATGTAAATTCAATAACAGCCCGCCTTGAAGCAATATGTGTATGTAATAATTTGTAAAATGTATGTAACAGCCATTGCATATGCTTATATTATTGTATCTATGTGTAATAATGTTATGTGAATGTATTACGTAATTTAATAATGTAGGAGCTGTGAGAATAATAATTTAAAAGTTGCTAAGAATGAGCTAACAATGAGGTAACCTTGAGTCAATAATAAGTAAGGAAGTTTAACAGTACTACTTGTGATTCTTGAAGTAAAAATAATGTAATTTTAAGGACAGTTTATAAAATAGCCAATCAACAACCAGAAAAAGCTTTAGTTGGAGTAGGATTAGCCAATCAGAGACTTTAAATACAGAAATTTACAAGTTTAGACGGTTGACATTAATTCAGTTGCCTCCAAACAGTGCTCATAACCAGACGTGTTTCTTCTGGACAGTGATCATAACCAGACGCGAGATGTGTCCTCGAGAAATTAATTACGTATTCGTGCGAGATGAAAATAGTATACTTTTTAAAAAGTGCAAGTATTAAATAAAAGAGTCTCACAGTTCTCGATATCAGTGAAGTGGTATTTAATTAGTGTCAAGCATTAATAAAAAGGAGTGAATTAAAACTTAAAATCTGCGTAATTCTGCATTCTTCAGTCGCACCACAACCCTGCCAAGACTTCCGTGTCTCTAGCAATAATACTGACGCAGCCGAGGCAAACATAAATATTTAATACTTAAAGGAACAACCAAATTACAAAGTTAATTTTTTTAAAACTTGGGGCAAAGGCCACCTAAAAATACATTTGGGGCGAAGCAACTATACGTGCTGTTGCAACTACTACAAGTTCGGCTCCCCAACAGTTGAAATATAATACAACTCCTTCAATACAAACTACTTCAAATTCACGCCCAAAGCGTGGTAAAAAATAATGTAACAAACCATCTACTTCAAGAGATTCCTTGTTGCATTGTATATGTTTAGATTCTCTTCTACTATAATGTATATTGGCTCGACTGCGATCATAATACAAATGCATCATATGAAAGATTTCTGTAGGCTTTTGCAATTTTAATATTAATCAAGTCTTTGAACTCTTGTGATTTCCTGATGTTCTTTGTCTTTCTTAAGAGTTTTCTCATAAACAGGTGCACCATATACTAATACAGGTATTATATTTGGTTGTCTCATAAGTAAGTTCGCTTTCTTAATTGCGTTTATATACCTCGTATATATGCTTTTACTTTTATCAATATTATTTATAGGATGCCATGGTTATTGTTCCGTATTTTTAATATGCTGGTAGCCAGCAGTTGGTAATACAAGGTGACAAGTCTGAGGTTCGAGTCCTTTTGAAGCACTACTGGAAACGAGATTACAAAGCTGCTTCCGCAGTTTCAAGAATATGTGAAGTCGAAGGTGAAGCTGTTGTTAGCGAGCGAGTAGCACAACGATGGTTCCAGCGTTTCAATAATGGAGACGAGAGCATTAAATATTTACAACGTTCTGGAACACCCATGTTATGGAATAGAAATATATTTTAAAGTTCCCTTGTTTTACCCAGTTTATGATCCTGTGCTTTTACTGTTTTCGTTACCGCTTATTATCGCAATTACACAACATACACAAACATTCATGCCCATGGCGGGACTTGGACCCACAACCCTCAGCTTGGCGGAGCACCGGAGCTATACACTCCAGCGACCACGGCTACGAGGACCGGCATGGAATATTGAGAATACACGCAGACGTTTGATATGTTTTCAAAAATCTTTATTTGAATTCAGGGAGCCTCAAAACATGTATTTCCGGTGAATCTCGGTATCGAATTTTTAGGTGGGATGCAATACCATCTCCACCTATGTACGTCGTGGTAGAAAGTAATAGTGTAAATAATAAAATAATACATTCTTTCTTAATAAACGAACATATTGGATAAAATTATGTTGTAACCTTAGATGCCCTGCATCTTCTTCTTGTAAAACTTTCAGTCCCATATCTTGAATAGTTTCTGAGATAATCAGTTGATGCAGTAATTTGTATCACAAATTATTTAAATGTAAAGCGTGATTATAGTATGAATATGCATTATTATGTGACATTGATTTGAGATGTTTGTTGATTGTAATTATTGTTGGGAAGTAAGTTTATACTGCCTTACTGAAACTGACAATAATAGCGTGCAATAATGCAGCGAGGGGGTGAGCTGTTTATCATTATTGGAAACGAGGAAGTTACGTAATGTTGGCGCGTTTTATTAGCCAATTGCAGCTCAGTTATAATCTTTAGGCATATCGGGGTGTATGAGTATAAATAAAGAGCCAAGTCAGAGGTAGATCGCTCCCAGTTCATCGAAAATCTTTGTACACTACACGTCGTCTTCAGTCTGTCAGTTCGTCGAAAATATTTTGTATGATACACGTCGCCTTCAGTCCAGCAGAAATATTACACGTCAGCTATCGATTCGCAAGTTACGCGTATAAGAGTTATGAAAAATCTCAAGTATGGTAAAGTTAATTATACAAAAGGTTGAAGTACGTGGATTAAAAGTGATCAGTAAGAAGTTATTATAACAGTTTCAGTTTGGCGAGTGTCAAGATCAATGTGTAAATGTGATAGTAAATGTGTTCGACAATAAAAGTGTAAAACAAATTCCTTCATCAGTGTTATCTTTGGATAAAAGATTCCTTTCCGTTTACACAACCTGTATAAAGAGAAGTGCTTGACCAAAAAGATCGTAGCTAGCCGGAGGACAGAGAACCAAAATTAAATAAAATAACAGTAGCATTCTTTCAAACGAACACTAATACTGCCGCAAATTGCTAATACCAGATGGAGCTAACAAGCCTAACAACTGAATCACGTCACAAGATGGCTTCATCACACGTTGAGTAAACACACATATACAAATAACATTATAAATTTACCATCGCAAATTGGCTCCCAAACGTGGGCTCAACAAATTAAATAAAAATAACACTAAACCACCTTCAAATTGGCTCCCAAACGTGGGGATACAATAATGTTAAATAAATAAATAAATATAACATTAAACCACCTTCACAGAAAGTAATTTAGCATTTTAACATTAGAGAGACAGTTTTTGATTTCTCTTTAATAGTAAAAAAATCCTTAAAATCTGTAGGTTTCAGTGTTAAAAATTCACATATATTTAAAGAAAACCATATTATCTCCGCTATCAGTTCCTTCGTTTGACGAAATCTTGAATATGAATCCTTTAGTTGCAATCCCAAGAACATAAAACACACTGATTTAATAAAAAGGTACATTAAAAGAACCTTTAAAGTATTCTCTAAATAAAAGAATTAAATATTACCCTACCTATACTCATCACGAACCCTTCCAGAAATTTAAATTTAGAGCTTTAAATTTTAGAAGAGACATAAAATTATTATTTCGGAATAAGCTCCATATTGGTTATATATATTGGTGGAAACACAACCTGTTATTATAAGAAGTAAAGTAAATAGATTTAGAAAGATTCTTTCATCTCCAGAGAAAACACAGAAATATGTACTATTAAACAGAATTGTTATTATTTATGCAGGCAAGTCCATTACTTTGATGTAAATATTTTCAACAAGTCTGAATCTGGGTGCAAAAATGTTCTACTTATTGGTATGTTCAAATACTAAGTTTAAACATAATTGCACAATGCTTCTATTCCTTACTCCTTTATTTGTCTTCATGATTTCATTTTCATCCATAAGTTTTATTTGTTTTTTCATTATAAATTGGATATTAACTATTGCAAGGAACTGCATTTCATAATGAACGTAATATTTGGGTTTATACCTGTTATGTTGATAATAGATAAATAAAAAAATATATACTCTCTACCCTATATTAGAAGTACTTATGAGAATTGTTTGCATGTCCTTACCTCAAAAGAAGTCCACGAGCTGATACTAGTTATGAAAACCAAAATAATGAAGTCCCAGCCGGACGACAAGCAGATCAAACAAATATTCTTGGTATCTGTTAATTCTCCTGCTTCATAGTTAAGAATCCAGATAATAAGGCAATATGCACCGAAGACTGTCTCTACGAATTTGATTACCACAACCAATAAAGAATGTATCCAGAGAGAAGAGTTTATTTCTTGGGCAAGATTGCAGAGCAAGTCATGAAGTTTAAAAATGTGAATAATATCCTTTCCTAACGCAGAGAAATCTGGCTGAGATTTTGGTGATACATTGTTGAGGTCCAAGGTTGCGCCTTGAGCTTCAGACTCCACCAAAGTGTTCAGATTTGCATTCAGTGCTTTGTAACGTTGGTATATTGAGATAAGCACGGTACATACCATAGTATCATTGATTCTAATCAGTAATGAATGCAAACAGTGCACAAGCAATGCAATACACCAGCAAAGAGAGCTGGCTTCATCCATGATCCTTGTATAAACAACATGTGTAAACAGTGTGCAAGTAAAATTATAGCATAGATCTAGAATTAAACAGCGATATAGTGCAGTGTGTTTATTTTCATCAAAATTCATAGCCGAGTCAAATGACGTGAAGCCCAATATAACTCTCGCAAAATATTTTATATTAAAAATCGTGAACACATATAGGAAGATGCATGAAGTGAAGGTTCCGTAACCGATTGCACCAACAGTTCTTGTAAATCCGGATATTTTGGAATATTTGATCATTTTCATAATGCTGTGGATATTATAAACTAAAAAAAATCTGATGTGTTACACTCACATGACTTTCTCTACTCTTGTACAATCTATTTTTACAAACGCCTATTCTCCATATGCTTTATGTTAATCGAGATATCGAGATGTCAATCTTATTGCTAATTTTCTTGTAGATGCAAGGGGAATATGGTAGCTTTTAAGCGATGGTCAAATATTTTAACGCTGGTTGCTATGTGGCGAATTCCATTCTCTTTGCATGTCCAGAACATAAAAAAATGAATAACGAATTTGAGAAAAAGTATAAGTATTGGAAAATTTAAGGGAATAACAAGCAATATCTCGAAAACGGTTCACTCAACAAAAGAAATGTATATAACATAAGTTGTGTATTTTAACGAGATCAACATTTTTTGTGTAGTAAAATTTTGTCTCTTATGGTTTACCAGTTATGCAAAAGTCGTTCACAATGAAGAATACTTTTGGAGACATTCCCAGAAAATTCGAGATATACATTTCATTTCTCATGGCATTATCTTAAACATATGATATTTTAAACAAAATCGTTAGAGCCATTTTTGAGAAAATTAAAATTTTCGAAAAATGTTCCATGTAAAGGGTAGTCTGGGGTGGGGGGATTTTCTTGAAAACCTTCGTGTCGCATCTCTGGAAGATACTGAACCTAAATACCAAGTTTGGTGTTTATCCGACTGTTCGTTTTTGAGTTATGCTGTTCACACACACACAGACACACACACACACAGACACACACACACACAGACACACACACACACAGACACACACACGGACATGTTTCCAAAAATGCTTTTTTTGGATTCAGGAGGTCTCAAAACATGTATTTCCGGTGAAATCTCGGTATCGAATTTTTGGGTGGAATGCAATACTTCCCCTACTTACTATACGTAGTAGAGAAAGTAATATTACGAATATGGTACCACCGTATGTAACTAAAGGCAATGAAACATTCAGAATTTTCTTCATGCCCAGTGTCATTACTCTATAAGGTGCAAGACCAAGTATCCTCATTACATTGAAGAGCGGACTGATGGCTGAAATGTAGTCTTTAGCCATTATTGTTGATCCCTTTTGTTGAAATTTGAAGTCCTTCAACTCTTTCTTCAGTTGGAACTGCTAGGAGTATAATATATTAGAGAGATCAACGACATGAACATAGGACTTCGCTCCTATTGAAGTGACACGTTATTCCAATCGAAGTGTGCAGGGTGAAAGCTTTTGGTTAACTAATTTATGACTCAAATTACCTTATGTTGATATTTCATTAAAATAACTCACCATATAAATTAAGTAAAAACATTTGTCATTACTTCATAACCTATTAAGGCTTCTTGAAAGGATGTTTTGTTCCCTAGTTAGTAAAAATCAATAGTTTAATTAAAATAAGTGTAAGGCAAAGTGATGACAATCATATTTGTAGGTATTAGAAATTCCGTGAGCCTTAAACTATCGATGTTACAACAGCTGTGTGTTTGCACTGTTTTCTCACAAACGATTGTAACGAGAAACTCGATTCTTCAACTTCCTCTGGTCATTCAACTGGTAGTTATTTGTGGGAATGTAAGAAATGTGCAAAACATTCAATAGCACATGTGCTTATGGTATTGGGGATTTGAGTAGGTTTATGTTGGAATACTATGTTTATATTAATACTTAACTGCGGATATGAAATTTATAGTATATTTTATTACTGCGACAACTGATTGTACTTGAATAGTGATTCCAAATTCCCCCCTAATTCTATCCCTACCTCTCTTCCGATATTTTAGCCTTAAGCAGGGATAAGCTCACCGCTGTGCAAATTTTCCTCATGTCCAAGCTTCCCTATTGTAGGTCTCACCTCAACAAAGACGTAGAGCGGACGTGGTAATACCTGCTAGGCTATGGAACCTTCCCTTCAAGGCCATGCTGACCAAAGATTTCAATACGTTACCTCACATGAATAGTGAGACAAGGGCAATGTTTATCCTGAAACCTGAAAAAAGTTCCAACACATCATATCCCACCTGTCCCATCGAACGTTTTCGAGAGACTGGTACTTGCCCAGATGTTTAGGCTACTAGGAGAATTTTAAACCATTTATAAAACCATTTTGAGGTTCGTCCTGGTTATTTGACCTCTAGTAACACCTACGATCAGGCGTTTTGTCTGTGTCCAGGAGAGCGCCCACAGTTCTGTAGTACCTCTGAATATGAAAAGAATCTTTCAACTATCTGAAATGTTTATCTCCTGTACAAGCTCATCCCACCAGATGAGTTTATAGAGGCTATTCACATCCTCAAAACTATTACAGACATTTAAGGCCACTGTCGCTAGAAAATCATTCACATTACTCCTTTCAGCGCGTCTTTTAACAAATGTAATCTCAGAATCCACGTTTTAGGTAACCAAGTGATGAGATCACCATCATCAAAATCCGAGCTTCTTTACTAACAATTTTCAATAGCTAATACTGTATTTTAGTGTTAGATAACTGCTAAAACCATTTTATAAACAATGCACCAGATTGCACCCAGACAGGCAGAACACCACCACAAACCCAACAGCCCGCAGTCGTCATTCCATTTCGAAGTAAAATACCCACTTTTGGCTAGACACATGAGTACCATTACTAGATATGGCCTTCAACCCGCCAACAGTGGTTTGATCTGGTGCCACTGTAGATAGGTAGGTAGGTTTTATTTTCAGAAGTATACGATGTATTGCAGTGTGAAAAGCTACCTTATTATCGAAATATTCGCGATTGTTTATTCCAAAATGTATCCTACATTTTAAACAATAGACGTTGACATTTAAGTGTTTTATATTTTTCTTATCCTTTTTAGCTCTGTTTAACTCACGTTCTTGCTCATATGGTGGACACTTATAATATATAAAATAAAAGAAATCTTCATGCCTAAATTTAGGTACGTACATGCATTTGCCAGTTACTAGGAAAACGTGTAGAAACCTCAGTCAGAGAGAACAGTCCTGGCTTTCACGAGTCCATGTTTTAATAATCTCGGCGACCCGTGGTGATCTTTTTATTCTGAGCTCTTGCAAGGAGTATTTAATATTAGAGCTAGCAGACATGGAGCTGAGTTTCCGGAAATGTATCGTTATTAGAAGAAAAATACAATTCCATACGAATGTATTTCAAGTAGATATTGAAATACAGGCTATGGAGCACAGAAGGTGAATGTTGCAAATTGGGACCATTCACAAAGTGGTTAAATGTGGCACTAAAGTAAGTAATAATTATCTGAATAGGCTTACCTCATAACACGTTGACACACTTTGGTGAAGAATCGCAATCAAGATAACAATGCTCACAAAAGTCCAACTAAATAGTGTAGAAACACCCAAAAGCTTATCCAAGTTACCACGATTTTCCATGAATATCCAAACCAGAAAATAATATACACCAAAGATTATCAACATAACATTTTTGAGTAGCATCAGTACAAAAAGTATCGAGACAGATGAGTTGACCTCTTCAGCCAGGTTGCAAAGGGATCCATGAAGTCTCATCAGACAGGCTATACCTTGTGAGGACATATTAGTATTCGTTCTCAGAGGCGAGAGAGAGTTCTGTTTGGCAATAGTGGCAGTGTCCGAACTCAGCTTTAAGTTTACTGCCTTGTAACGTTGACAGAGCAATAACAAGATGAGATACACGGCAATATTCACAATAAAAAATAAAGTGTATACATAACTAGCAAAACATATAAAGTACACCACTCCAGTACACTACTACCACCCTTCTCGATCATGTATACGGCATTTATTGCTAAACTACACACACCAGCTGCGAATATTTGTAAGCCTAACAAACGTCGAACTTGGTAATGATAGCGCTTGTTGATATTCATGGCTTTATCGAAATTCTTGAGGTTTAAAATGATATTTGAGGAATCGTGAACACTCTTCACTGTGCATATGTAAAGAATAATAAAAGAAGAGAAAGCGACGCAGAAGATTTTGCTAATTGTGTTCAGAAAACCAGGACCGGAGTACTTCTGCATCACAAGTACAAGAAAGTATGCCTCGTGACTAATGAATAGGAAGACTGCAAAAATACTGTAAGCCACAGCAGGATATGACAACTGATATCTTTGCTTAGTTCCTTGAGTCACTAAGTGGTATGGTGCTAGTCCAATAAGCCTCAACGAGTGAAATAATGGGCTGATGGCTGAAATAATATTCACAGAACTCTGTTGATGTTTTCGGATTCCAACTGGATTCTTTTGTCCTGTCATGGTCGTGGTGCTCGCAGAATTCACTCATAAATACAGAGAACTGATATCAACTGGCGTAATAGTTGCTGTACCTTGTCATCGTCTAGCAAAAGCAATTTCGACACTATCTCTTCAACGTATCATCCCCCTTTAAAAGCTTCCATTAAACTGCCTCAAATCTACCTGTATTTTAAGATCCCATGATAAAGCTTCCTAATGGAAAATTTCTGACAATACTCATCGCTGTATTGTATATAAGGAAACATTAGAGTAAGTTAACAAGCATATGCACCAAATAAATAGGTACACTCTGTTTTTGTACTATCTTATGTACAACCTGTGATCAATAAACACCTGTGAATGATTGATTTCATGTTTTATTTACAGTAAAAGGAATGTATGCAGGAATACAACTTATTGTTTTCAAATTAATCGTTTTCCATACTTGTGCACTTCTGGCAAGGCGTGTAGAGGTTTCGTATACTTCGGACAAAGGCACCCTTTGGGATGGGGTCAGGTTCAGCTCAAATTCATTGTCTTCTTAAGTGTTTCTTCAAGCAAGGGAAGAGTAAATAGTCGGCATGGCCCAGATCTGATAAATAACGGTCTTCATGCTATTAGAAACTGATGCAGGGGTATTGCGGCATGGGGCGTGTAATATCGTGCAGCAGGCACCAAGATCCCTTACAGGATAGCGGGGGAACACACTTGTGATCCTCTTCAGGAGGCGACCCAAAATCTTCATTTAGACAGCTACATTCAATGTCGAGCTATCTGGTAACACGTACTCTTTAAGAATAATCCTTCCAGCTCAAAAGAAGGTAATCACAATTATCTAAATGCACCACCTCTCGGTAACGTGTCTCACACCTTAACTTTCGGTAACCCTGAGCTGTCTCTCTCCATGCTTGCCTCATCGACTCAGGGTCGTCCTTCAGGCACCATTACTCACCACCCGTTAGCGATACGTTCAGGAAAGATAGTGTCGATAAAGTTGTGACGTATTAACTGCTAAGAAAGTTTATGCTTATCCAGCTTTTCCGTTACATTTGAACTAAGTCTTATAAAATAATCCTGTGGTCTCTGCAAACATTCGAATCATCACTCGACGATCTTCGAACAAGAGTTAGGGGACTTTTTTCGATATTTTTGTCGGTGCACGACATAACGGACCTATCTGCTGTTTGACGTCCTTCACGCTGACCCGATTGTCACGGAAGACCTTGTAATACTCGTACACGCACTTTTTCGATAAAGCATGCCTTTCATACACAGGCGCAGGATGTCGAAACTTTTCCTTGTCGTTTTTCCAAGTTTGAAGGAGGATTTCACGTCGTACGTTGCCCCATTTCACCTTTAAAGCGTAGCGGCACTACACCTTACATCCACAAGGCGCATATACAAACTGCGCGTCTTACAACCACACAGCTTCACGAATTATGGCCGAGTCTCCTCGGTCCTCATTGGCCTGACCGTCAACAAAAGTATCAACTACACTCGCCAGCAATTCATTCAAGATATTTGTTGATCATAGGTTGTATTTAGGTGCTCAAAACTTACACATTAATTCCGAATCAGTGGAAATTATCTGAAATTCAATATCGTAGTCCCTAGTAAAATCAGCTTTAAGAAGTTCGATTTTGCATTTGCATATCTTTCTCTATCCATTAGTATTATCCCTCTTTGTCCATTTGTTTACCTACTTCGTATTAATCTAAATAAACTTTTGTAGAAATTATTTCATTATTCCCTACTTTTGTCCTTGAGCACTAGAAGCTGTACGGAAAGTCTTTCTTGCTTAAAAAAGCTGATCACTTTCGAGCGGTAGAGTTATAACCAGATCATTTAAACTGTAAAAGACGGATACGATAAAGGTTTGATAAGGTATAGAAGGCACACCACCTCTGTAGAGAGTATTAGTTGCGCTGCATTGTGGCAAAAATAATGCAGAATATTTAGATGTATACATTCATTCGCTGTTTACCCTCATCTTATGTAGGACTTACACCCGCAGGACTTACAGAAGGGTGCCTGGGGTCAGAGGCCGGTCGAGGAGCAGACACTCTCATGGAGCAGACAGAATAGGGTGATCAGCCCGAGGTCTGGTATGGGATGAAGGAAGTAGATGAAACGAAACGACGGCGAAATGGATGATAGATGACGATGGAGTAGTTGCTAGAATGGCGGGGGAAACCGGAGAACCCAGACGCCGCTTTGTCTACCACAAATCCCACATGCGGGTCCCTGGGATTGAACCCGGGCTGCCTCGGTGACGGCGCCGCCATTTGGATGTATACAAAAAATTATATCTGTAGCCACTCCTAACCATGCATATATCTCGGAAACGGCTTGTTTGGGTATTTATGGTGCTTTCAACCGCTACGCTATTGCCGCGTTCATTAGGTAAGCTGCATAGCTGCGTTTACTTGCTGGTTTCTCGAGAAAACTAGGTTTAACAGTAACATATACGAGTAAACTTCTAGAGAATAGTTGTACGAATTTTTGTCATATAGAAATTATTATAAATTTCTAGTTTCATTGAAAGGACTTTCTTTTACCACAACTTTAGGTGGATGTCTCAACCACATTGTTTACAACACTTATGTTTTTAGTGCATTAAGAGCAGTTGCAGGCCTAAAACTTTAGCATAATCTGCTTCTATATTTCAGAACAAAAATTTCTCGTATATTAATGTACAACATTTGTAAAACGATGGCTTAGAAGCTTTTAAATTACTGCGCGGGTCTTCACCAGGACCTTTCTTTCTAATTCCTTTATGCAAAGTTAAAGTTAGTAATCATTGTTGAAACTTTTGTAAAATATTGCTATAAGGAAAACAGTTTTGTTTTCTACCAAAGTGATGCATTGTGAAAACTTACTCCGTAATAATTGCTCGGTATATTTTTGGAATATACTGTATAAATTATAGCTTGATATCCATGCGCACGACCAGTCAACTATTTTAAATACAATGCAACTAAAGAAAATTATATACAAGATATTAATCTATGTGCTGGACCAAAAATCAAAGATATGTAGTATTCTGTTCCTTTTCTTGCACAGATAACAGGACATAAAGCAGTATCATGGCATTCTCAAATTTAGGCATAAAAATATCAACAGTATTTAAGGCGCCGATGATACCATAATGGACGCGGCGAAAGTATATAATTATAAAGGTCTTAACTACATTCTGATACACGTAAAACTTGAAATGTTGCTTACCTCAGAAGCAGCCGCAAAGTTGCGTCCAAAAGAATGTGGAGTTTATATTTAAAAATGAAATTTGTGTTGAAAATCACATCTGCTTACATTTTTTAACAATTTACATCATCTATAGTAATCAAGTGTTAGTCCACACAAGGTTGGAAAGGTAGTACGAATTTTTCAGTCATCAGATTCTTCCTTTCCTACTATATCATCTTCTTTAATGAGTCCCTACTTTATCTTCAATTTTCAAATCTTATATACGTTTAGAAGATATTGACGGTGGTAGTTTTAGGTGACTTATCCGTTGTAGTTAAACAACAGCCAATAGAGAAAGTAATTTATGTAGTCAAGACTCACCTCCGAAGATGTTGACATACTCCTCCAAAGGATGGCTGTCACAACAACAATACTCCACAGTGACAAGAACAGTGTCAGGCTAGTCTCGACCGCGCTACTGATTACGCCGACTTGATAGTGGAGTACCCAAAAAGTAAAATAATATATACCGTATACGATAAACCCGAATTTGGCCACCACCATCATTAGCAAATTAAAACGGAGAAATGAATTGATTTCTTCAACAACATCACAAAGCAAGTCATGAAGTACAGCTATGTGACGGATCTCTGCCTGAGATGGGAGTGATGGTTTTGATTCCTCCTCATGTACCACAACCTTCCTTGAAGACCTCAAGAAGCTCTGTTCATCACCATTCTCAATAAAAGACTTCAGGCTTTGATTCACCACAGAATAACGCTGTTGCATTAGTAAGAATACGTTGTAAACGAAGACATCATTAACATCAAAGAGCATGGAGTAAACACATGCCATAAAGTATATGATACAGACCCAAAATATACTATTGGAGTTTGCATTGCTTATAAATATGCCATGTATTATCAAAATGGCTACAGAATAAACACAGAGCTGTAAAACACATGAACGGTATACAGAAACATTGTAATTTTCGTTTAAGCCTATAGCCACGTCAAATCTTTTAAGATCAAGCATAATCTTAGGAAACCCTTGAACGTTGAAGATCATGTAGACATAGACGAAGATAAAGAGAGAAGAAATGGCTACAGAGGCTCCACAAACAAACATTAAAACAGATGATAGTTTTTGATAGGTGATCATATACCAAAAAAGAATTATGTGAAAAATGATCAGCAAAGTAAACACACAGACACTGTAGATCACAGTGGGCCATGATATCTTGAATCTTCCCATTTTACCAGAGACGATCATCTGATAAGGTGCTAGACCAAGGAATCGCAACATATGGATCAGAGGACTGATGGCCCAGATGACATCCATGGATATTTTCTGATGCTCTCTAAAATCAGCTTCTGTTGAGCTTCGAAAACCCATTTACTTTGTTAGAAACTGAGTCGATAGCAATAGATACTCCTGGTGTGTCTCTGCTTAACGGAAACCGTCACATATGCTTCACTAATATTCTCTATTGCTCGCTTCGCCACTAATACTGACGTCTACCATTATGACTAAACACTCCTACCATTAGATAAGGAAAGGTAAACTTTGATAGGGGAACACAACATTAGCGAATATGTTCAGTAACGGAGTGGTGATATTACGCAGAGTAAATACTGCCTATCTCAACAATGTTAATTTAAGTAAATTTGCTTACACTTTTCTTAGACCTATCAACGTAATAACATGGACGTTTTTAAAGATTTTATCAAGTCCTCCTCTTTATGCTGAACTATATTTTACATTCCTTTCGTTTTTTATTTTAATTTTAATAACGTCATCCCTAAATTTGTATTATACACTGAGGAATGGGCTAGGTACCATATAAAATTTGTAGTTATTATCTTTAATAGCTTCTAGGTAAATTCACCACAACTTTCATATAACAAAGAATGCGGAAAAGGTAAATGCTAAGAACAAATAATTTTTCACACAAACATTCCACTCAAAGGTGGGTATTGAGATCTCACCGGAAGAGTATTTTTGAGATTCCCTGTGCCCAAAAAAGTATTTATACAAAAAGGCCCGTGTATCTCTCTCTCTCTCTCTTTCCCTTTGTGTGTGTATGTCTGTGAACAGCTCTAAACCTGGGTATGTATGTTCATTACCTTCCATCAATGTGACACCAAGATTTTTTAAAAAAAAATCCTACACTCCAAACCACACTTTACATGGAACATTTTTCGATATATTTTATTTCCTTAAAAATGGCTCTAATAGCTTTCAATAAAGCTTTATATGTTTGAGAATCTGCATGTCATATAAAATATTTATCTTAAATATTGTAATAAATATCTGTGAAGTTTTCTTCATTCGAAATGACATTTATGTAGTTGGTAAAACTTAAAAGATAGATGAAGTCTTACTATAAACAAATTATAGGTCTCGTTAAGTACACAATTTATGAGAATTGAACTTTTGTGTGGTTAACTGTTTCCAAGATATTGCTTTTCATTGGTTTGAATTTTCAAATACATTACATTTTTTAAGTGGTAAGTCGCTATTCTTTTTTTAGCCAACGTAAAGAGCTTGGAATTTCAAAGCCATCACATAGCAACTGTCGCTACACCCCACTATATCCTTATTATACCTACAGAGAAGTGTGTAATGAAGGTTTATTTCTATTAATAAGAAGTAGATAGAAGAATATGTTTTTAAAGGAATAATTTATACAAACGCAGTAGAGAAACTCATGTGAATGCAATACATACCATTTTTGTAGTAAATGTTTGTGTATAACCTATATAAATCTAAGCAATTTCTTAAAGTTAAGCTTAGAGTGTATGTAAATAATCAAATTAGTAAAATTCAAAACAACAAATATAAATTATAAAATTTTAATGCCAAAAATATTAGTGTTTTTATACATAGAGAAAAAATATATATAATTTAGTTAATGTAAAGAAGAGTTTGGCAAATGTTATTACTCTGAGTGGATTCTAGGTAAGGTTTACCTGAAATAAATACATTAACATTATCAAGATAACCAGTACCTACTTCCCTCCGACCGTTAATGCTTATTCCAAAGGACAATACAACAGTACTAGCCATCTGCGCCGACATTGCACGTGTGCATTCTGTAACTAAGGGGTTGAAAATAAATGTAAGGGTACTTGCATCATATTTTTAGGTTCAAATAAATTTTGTCAATTCCTACAATTTTTGGCATTATTGGCCAAGAATGCTCTATATAAGAGATGAATATATAGGCTAAGGAGAGCTTCTAAGAATGTTAGTATACTATAAGATAGAAATTAACATTTTGGCCAGTATTTGGAAGTTGTAAGCTAATCTACAATTTTAGACTTCCCTATTGTATAAATCTAAAATATTTTGGCCAGCTGCGTTGAACTGTGCACATTTCTAAATAAGGGATTAATAATTTTGTACTTAAGAGTTTTAGAGAGGATAATCTATAATTCTCGTTGGATAAATATTATAGGTGAACGAGTTCTGCTCTAGGAACAGCAAAGAGTGTGATTTTTATATTATGTATTGATAAGTAAGGTAACGAAAAGAGTTTATAATTCTTGTTCTAGTCTTTGAAAACCAAGTCTAAGTTTTTCCATGACCATACCAAAAATACTCCTCGATAACCATGTTTAGCAAAATCACAGGGTGGTGATATAAACATCATATGCAGGTCTCCCTTTCTCAATAATTACATTTTAAATTGTGTTACCTTTCTGGACTGGAAGTCATTGCAAATCCATGCAGTAAAGTGCAAATAAAAATGATGTCCATATTCAACAAAAGATGATTGGAATTATGGACATGAATATAAAATCCATAAACTCCTGGCCCGTTTTAAATGTTTTGAAATGTTACAGATTGCTTTCAGCGGTGCAAGAATAATAAGCGTGTCAGAACTTCTTACCACATTTGAAGCTAACCAGCCGATACAAAGAAAGCTGGAAAAGATAAGAGACCATTTTACACGAACATAAATTATGGTTCCGAACACAGATGACAATGTAATACACACAAGACATCTCATCACAACCACCAGAAAAGAAATTATACTAAAAAGTAGGAGCTGAAGTCTTCTGCTAGGTCTAACAGGAAATCGTTAAGTTCGACGTATTTTAAACGAAGGAGAGTTTTTTCTTTATATATTACAGAAATAGTTTTCTGACAAAACCAAGAAAACTCTCCCCCTATGATAATCCCAAATTTGAAGTTCAGTCATAGGTTAATGATTTCGTATCACTGATGAACCAATGATAACAGGTTGCCAAGAAAAAAATCCAAATCATGAACGCAAGTCTATTGACATATAATAAGTCCACACAATAATACTACAACAGTTTTGACGTGATATTAAGTGCATTCTACTGATTATAATCGTTATTAAATTAACAAATAGTTTAAGGAGTACAAAGCAGTTATCTTTCAGGATTTCGGTTTCGCCATAAGTGAACTTAATAATATTCACAAAAATGCAGTTCATATAACAAGTTATCTACTATACAAAAGCTATAAGCTATCTAAATAAGTATTGACTTGATCAAACAAAACCAAAAGAATAGTATATTATGATACAAGGTTTAAAAATAGGATTTTATTTTGAGGCAGTATTTTTAACATTTAAATGATTTCAGTCTAATCATATAATATATAAATTCCATAACAGCCCGCCTTAAAGCAATATGTGTATGTAACAATATATAAAAAGTGTATATTACAGTCATTTTGTATGTTTATATTATTGTATACATGTTTAATGATCTTATGTGAATATATTACGTAATTTAATAATGTAGGAGCTGTGAGAAATAGGTCAAAAGTTGCTAACAATAAGGTAACAATGAGGTTACCTTGAGGCAATAATGAATTTGAAAGTTTAATAATGCTACTTATGATTCTTGGAAGCAATAATGTAATTCTTGTGACAGTTTATAAAATATCCAATCAACAACCAGAAAAAGCTTTAGTTAAATGAAGGTATTGTATTGAACTAGGATTAGCCAATCAGAAACCAAAATGAAACAAAATTTACAAATTCAAAAGTCAGTTGCTTGTAGACAGCGTTCCTAACGGACACGACATGCGTCCTCGAGTAGTTTAATATGTATTCAGTGTCAGACCAAAATAGTTTACATGTTAAAAAGTGCAAGGAATTAACAAAGAATCTCACATATCTCTCTATATCAGTGAAATGTTATTTAAATCGTGTCAAGCATTAGTAAAAGGAGTGAAGTAAAATTATAATCTGTGTAAGCCTACATTCTACATTCGCATCACTCCCTGCTAAGACATTCATGTCTCTAAAAAAATATAAATACTGACGCAGCCGAGGCAAACATAGATATATAACATTTAAAGATGCAGTCAAAATTACAAAGTTAATATTTTTTTAAACATTTCGGGCAAAGGCCATATTTTTGGGGCGAAGGCTACCGGGAATTTTTTACCATACGTGCGGTTGCAACTACTTCAAGTTTGGCTCCCCAACAGTCGAAATACAATTCAACTCCTTCAATACAACTTCTTCAAATTGGCTCCCAAAGCGTGGGGCAAATAACAACGTAAAACTAACAATACAACAAACTAACTTTTCTTCAATTTTGCAATTCTGCAAGCAAAATAAAACTAATCCTAATACATGTTTCATATACTATTGTTAGACCGCTCGAATATGTAAAATATCGATAATACCATATTGATTGCTGAAACTAACAGAGATCACGTTTAAAACGCGGTTCTTGAAACAAGAGAAATAACGTTAAAAAAGCGAGATATCAGATGTTTGGATGTTTTGTTGATTCGCTAGCAGTCACTTTCGTGAAAATATTTTCAACATGTTTTGCCTTACACCACGCAATGAAGCAATTAAGTGCTATATTATACTCGTATTGCATTATGTATTTTACTTTCTCTACTACGTATAGTAAGTAGGGGAAGTATTGCATTCCACCCAAAAACTTGATACCGATATTTCACCGGAAATACATGTTTTGAGACCCCCTGCATCCAAAAAAGCATTTATGGAAACATGTCCGTGTCTGTGTGTGTGTGTATGTGTGTGTGTGTGTGTGTGTGTCTGTGTGTCTGTGAACAGCATAACTCAGAAACGAACAGTCGGATGAACACCAAACTTGGTATTTAGGTTCAGTATCTTCCAAGGATGCACACGAAGGTTTTCAAGAAAATCCCCCCACCCCAGATTACCCTTTACATGGAACACTTTCGAAAATTTTAATTTTCCCAAAAATGGCACCAACGATTTTGATTAAAATATCATATGTTTAAGATATTTTCATGACAAATGAAATGTATATCTCGAATTTTCTGGGAATGTCTCCAAAAGTATTCTTCATTATGAACGACTTTCGTACAACCGGTAAAACATAACAGATAGACAAAATTGTATTACACAAAAAATGTAGATCGTGTTAAAATACACAATTTATGTCATATACATTTTTTGTTGCTGAGTGAACCATTTTCGAGATATTGCTTGTTATTCCCTTACATTTTCCAATAATTTTTCTCAAATGGGAATTTGTTATTCATTTTTTTTACGTACTGGACATGCAAAGAGAATGGAATGCGCCACATAGCAACCAGCGCTTAAAAGATTTGACTATCACTTAGAGCCTACCATATTGCCCTTGCACCTACAAGAAAGTTAGCAATAAGATTAACATCTCGAATAACATGAAACATATGGGAAATAAGCGTTTGCAAAAATAGTTTGTACAATAGTAGAGAAAGTCATGTGAGTGTAACACATCAGATTTTTTAGGTAAGTACTTCTGTGCTATTCTTTATGTTGCTTCTGTAATTTCACTTGGTTCTTCCATTTCAGTTCCTTCTGAATTCATACAAAGCTGCCAACACAACGTATAGGCTATTTCTACAAGGCATTGCGATAAACCGAAGTATATCGATTTGTATTGTGAACAGATATTGCGAGCACCATCAGGAATTCATCATGTAAAAATACACAATGGAAAGTAAAACTTAATCAAAGCAAGTCGAGTTGTTAAACATGTACAAATACAAAGGGCAGTTGCCATGTGATTGGACTTAAAACCAAAGTTGGCCACAGTGAGGATTATCACTCTAGTGTGATAATCTAAAGATTTTAGCTCGTGTGCACTTGTTAGAAGCTCTACTTTTAGACCATGCTCTCTAAAAAGGTCAGAAATTATAGCCAATGAACAGGACAATGCTGTATTCCCACAAGAGGACAACAAATAATCAAACTCTGCTGGTTAATCTCGTCACTTTATGACGACGCTATTCCTAATCGCAAACTATGAAATAACGGTCTGGTGGCCGAAATCATATCTGAAGATCGTTTCTGTTACCTGGAATGTCTACTCTTAATGTAAGCTATTTTGGCAGTAATAAACTTTGTTTCCTTGTCCAAGTTCAGTTGCATAAAAATAAATGTTGACACCCTAATTAACATAATGGGTTATATTAATAAAAATGAGTATATAGTATATGCTTCACTTTTTCAAGTAAATACTCGGTTTGGTAAGAATAAAACCATCTGAGTATCTACTTCATTTTGAGAGCATGCTGAAGTAATGGAAGCAGAGTAGAACATACTCAGGCATCCATCTTACAAGAGTATATACTCATATTTGGTATGAATAAAAGCTAGTATATTCTCAGTTTTATGAGCTCATTCTCCTCTCATGCTGAGCATGGTTAGATTCATGCTCAATTCTGAGTATATTGATTTTTTTTACTTAAAACTAAATATCAAGAGAGTGGTACAACTTATAAGCTGTGTGATACTCCTGGAAAAGTTACAAACATAGTTATATATATTTAAAAAGTTTTAAAATCCTGCATTGTTTCAGCAAAACATAACCTAGAAATAATATTGAAAGTCAACCTTATTAATTAACCTTACTATGTAAAATGTTATCTTCAAAATCCAGATGCCTACTCATAACTTTATAAAAAAACTGCTTCATAGTATACCTAAATAGTGTAAATATCCTGGAATTCTAAAAACAGTCGGATGAGTTCATCCAGCACCTCATGAGTTATGAGTATCCAATCCACAATTATTCCTTTGATTTTGCTTATAACCATTTTATTTATTGGTTTTCTAACTTTGCCATGAACATTAAAGAAGTTTAAAAATCCTGTTTTGCTGCATGAAAACATAACCTAGAAGTATTACTGAAAATAAGATTTATTAATTAAGGTTATTTGTAAAATTCTAACCCCAAAATTCAGTTGCTTAAGAACTTAAGTTACTTATAACAAAACTGTTTAGTGGAAAAATAGTGTAAACATCCCAGATTATAGAAACAAGTCTGATTTGAATTTGCATCTGGTACCTTATAATTATGACTTAAGAATCCGTAAATATTCTGTTTTTCCTGGTTTATTGATAATAAAATTTTGCCTATTTCATTTTATTTGTTACGTTGCTAATTTCATTTTCAGCTATGCTTTTGTAGTGTTGCTTTAATTAATTTTTCATTTCTTGAAGGACCTAATATTTCTCTAACATTTCCGCTGAAACTTGTTATAAAACACAGAATAATTCCTGTGCAGTTTAGATGGGACAGAACCAAATAAACAAAATCTACTCCAATTCAGAAAGCCAAACAACACAACACCACACACTCAACGAAGCTAGTATATGGTCAAAGAGTATAGATGACATGAGTATATACTTACATTCAAGTGAACAAGATGGCTGTGGGGATGAGTATATACTCGTATGCGATAGTAGGCTTTTATCCTTATGAAAACAAGTATATTGTCATTGAGCTTAGTATATAATCACAGAAAGTGTTCATACTCATGAGTATAAACTTTGAGTAAGTACTTGCTTTTTATTCATACGACTCATCGTGTCTATGCTTTATTAAAGATATCGCTATTTAGATGTAAATTAACTGGATAAGTAATTATTGCAATAAGACAAGGATTATTAGTATGGTTGTGGCGTTTATTGTTGAACATATATTACTAAATTTTGCTTATGGTACATAAAATCTGTAACTATAATAAACTCAACAAATGTTTACCTTTTACCACTTGACACGAGCGAGGTAGCGCCGCGATAATTTATGAGACTCGCATTCGGGAGGTCTCGGGTTCGATCCCCGGCGATCGCCCTCTCTGATCCATGGACTTTTGAGTGGTTTCTCAAGGCGGCAAACGAATGCTAGGTTGGTTCACATATCAGGACGTTTCTGCCCCCTTATTTCCTGTACTCACCATATTTCTTTTCACCTGTTTTAGGGTTGTAGGACCAGACGACGGTGTCCGGTTAGTTGCGGCTGGGGGTGGCTGTGCTCTCGGGTAGATTTTTCTTCTCTGGCGTCGTTCCAGAGACAGTTCAGTTAGGACACGTCTCCGGCTGCTCTCGGGCAGGCGCTCCTTCGTGGGAGAGTGTGTAGGCCCGTTTGGCGTCAGATGCCTTCAACCTACAAACATTAGGTACCCCATCCATGTTTGCACCCGTTATCATCCTGACCTCAACCCCCTTCGGGTCTCTTCCCTCATTCTTTCCTTCTAGGTTTCACGGTAGGAGCACAAGCGACCGGGTGACCATCGTGCTGTGCTCTTCCCGGTTTCGGCCCCCTTTACCTTTCTTCCACTTGACCAAAACTTAACACAGAAATAGTTGTGCTGCTCTGCTGTAATGTGACCTGATCCAGTTTTTTCCCAGTCTCTCATTCACTTTTTCTTTGCGCGTGGCGTTGCAGTAAAACACGCACAAAACAGCTATATCCCTTTTTAATCACTCTAGAGTGTCAAACACATGACTCTTCTATTGCGCGACCGCTCAGTCTAGTGTCGAAAACACGATTTCTCCATATTCCCGTAGCTCACTGGAGTTTCGAACACAGGACACCCCTACTCTCGCTCGGTAGTAGCAGCACAAAACACTGTACGTCACATCAACAACAACCTGGTGCTGTGTCCAATCCGCTCCTCTTTATACCCATAGGAGCTTCTGTAAGTATCGTATGCCGGAGAGGGCAGGGCAAGTCAGGTCTTGAAGCTTCGTCATCCTTCTCGATTATCTTTCTAAGTGATTTCTTGGCCGATAGTGCCCTTCACTCCAACCAATCATGCGCGGACGAGCGCTGGAGGTCACGCCAGCTATCCATGGCGGGGCCCGATCCACGAGATTTCCGTCGCAGTATACATCATGATAAACTACACACCGATTCACATAACGTAATTCTCACTATACATCATACCAAATAGCGTCTGGTTGCATTGCAAATAGTCATCCCACATAAGCACGTCGGCTGTGTATTTAGAGCGAAGTCATTCAACCCTACTCCTGCTACCAGTCAAACTCGGCTGTCACCAGAAGCGTTATTGAAGTAAATCCCAGTAGTCTGTATTCAACGGGAGAAACAAATCTTTTCAATTTTGAAAGATCATTAACCTCGCTAGTTGGTAATGACAATCACAGCATAAGTATATTATACCTTACAAAACCGGTTTTAAAATCACTGCGATAATACCCAGTATACTTCAGTGGTACAATTTAAATTTGATATGTCATAAAATTTCTAATGCTAAAACAGTTACAAATTTTCTTACCTCAGAGTTTGTTAATCCTGAAATCCGAAGAAAACACAATAGAAAGACTATAGAATAGCTCCACATACAAATTAATACATAGAAATTCATTAGACTGCTGGGTTCTCCAAGTGTATTCTTCAGTAAACACATAGCAAAATAATGCAAGCCATAGACAATTGTTAGAAATTTTATTACAACTACCAACAAAAAGTTTATTGAGAAATAGGAATTTATTTCTTCAGCTAGCTCACACAGGATACAGTGAAGTTTAGAGATGTCACCAATATCAATCACAGATGTGTTTTGTTCCTCAGTTAAGGTAGAACTAGATTTATAAGAAAACTCAAAGAAGTTTTGTATTGGATGAGTAAGAAATGTTAAGCTGAAATACAAATTCAGAGCTTCGTATCGCTGGTGTACCAAGGACAATACATGGTAAATATTCATATCAATGACGATGAACATAAAGCCATTAATATTCGAAAACACACATAAAATCAAAAGTGGCATGTAGCGTAACTTTAAGTCCAACAGGCCTAATGTCTTCACTACCACAATAGCTACAAAATAAGTGGGTAGTTGTAGAATCAGTCCACGATAGGTTTTAGAATAACAGGAGTTGGGTAGGACATTAGCTTTATCGAACAGTTTGAATTTGTGTATAATATTAGGAAAACCCCGTGAACTAACAGCTGACAGATAGTTGAGTATTATACAACAAAGATATGTGGTCTTGTATATTTGAGTTAAAGCATTTTGAAAAGTTTGCTGAACCTTATTGACATCAAGTGCTTGATAAATGTATATGAAGCTAGCAAAGAAGTTAACTAAAAGGAAAATGCTGTATATTACGAGAAGACGACTAACAACCAGTTTCCTTTCATAACCATTGGATACTATTTTGTATGGCGCCATTCCAAGTAATCTCCGAGTATGGAGTAATGGACTGATGGCCCAAATAACATCTGCAGGCATGTTTTGTTGCTTCATTCTTACTGCTTCCGTGTAGGATTGTTTCTTAAGCGCCAGACCTAACCGAATATTAAACTGCTGTGGTATATTCCAATCCACAAATTCTAGCCTGAAGTTATATGTCATTAAAGTTATTCATTTGGATCAATATTAATTCCATTAACACTGAGGTTAATGAGAGTTCTGCTAGCTTAGGAATTATTATCAACCTTTGTAAATATGTCATACCGGAGTGCTATTATTTTCTTTAGTCATTTAAGTTGAAAGCTCTCATTTTCTTGCCACGGTAATAGGGTTAAATTGCAGCCATTTTTACTCATTACATTATTTACAATTTACGCAAGTTTTCTTAAATCACGAAAAAAAATATTCTTGTTTGTGAATCGCCATTATAAGATGTTCTCATAAGATGTACTGTGTTTGTAGGGTGGAAAATACGCGGCAAACATAGTAAGGTGCCTACAAACGGCGTAATCATATTTTGCGTCAGTACCTACGATAGCAAGTTAAAAAGGGTAGCCTTTTAAACCGCAGCGTCACCGCCGATAAAACCTGCTCCCTCCCCTTGAGTCCGAAGCTAAGCGAGAGTTGATGAATTTTCAATATTTCCTATCGCCAAGAAGAAGATAAAATTGGCCCCGTTAGTAGGTAAGATCATGATGATTGTTGGTGTAATCAAGATATCATTGTGGTGAGTTGAGTTTTATTTATGGACGCTCTTTAACTGTTGTGGTTCTTAGCGTCCCATTCTATATTTGACGTGAAAGACCGTAATTTTGCTCAGAGGCCTCTTTATCAGGCTTGAGGTTCTTTTACGTGCCGTAAATCTACGACACGGGACCTCGGCTTTACTTCCTTTCCAAAGGAAGCCATGCTAAGAATTTTTACGCCCCCACCAAAAAAAATCCATTGCACTCTGAACCCACCGCCTCGGGAACTAGAGGCTAGCATGGTAACCACTACACCACGGAGGACGACCTCATTGTGATGGATTCCCTCTCCAAAGGCAAGTCATGAACTTAGGTAATGCCTCAGCATGACAATACAAGGCCACCGCGAACTCGTGAGGCATTTGGAAAGTTTTGTTTCGTCGTATTGTCCCATCCATTCTATAGCGCCGAATTGGCACCCTCGGACTTCCTCATGTTCGTGGCTCTAAAAGTAGAGTCAGATGATAATATGTGGGACATGTTCAACGAAGGTTTACTCGGAGCCGAAGCTTCCCTTATGGTGCTCAGGAAGGCGCCATTCGAGAGGCTCTGCTTCCATGGGTTTTTCCATGCAGCCAATAAAGAGCTGCTGAAGATCGTCGGTATGGGCGATAGAGATCTAGCACACCGTATCTCAACTCTCTAGTCTGGTACCACAGGACAGTAAGATATCTCGCAGTCCCGCCTGAGCATCATTGCCTTACTCAATCCAAACAACTCTCAGAAGGGAAGCGCTCACGCTTCGGCCCAATATAATTCTAATAATATCAGAAGTACAGTGAGTACCATGGGTACGCAGCTCCCTGCAACACGACAGCTGAAGGGTCGGAACTCCTTCCTTAAGAGATGCTTTGTGTAGTCTGAAGCAGTAGCTGCGTAACCATGATCGATGACGGGCCTAAATGGACCAACTTGACTACTGGCCACTTGCGCAGTGTAAAAGTGGGTCATCCAGTCGAAACGAGGAGGTGGTGGGATCAGCAGATCGCTACTTATAGTAGATACTAAGGGCACCAATCCTATACATGTGCCGAGAAATGCCCATCCCATGTGTAGGCTTTAACCCACGAGAATTCCTTGACTGGGAATCCAAACACTACTCTTTTACCCACTGTGCTACATCGGAGGGAGACAGAGAGCGGTGTCGAGAGCTCTTCCGGAATGCTGAAATAAATGTATAAACACGAATAGAGACATTGTTAGAGATAGAAATTGGTAAAGGCTGTAAGATGTCCTCCGTACACCACACAAGTGCGCCCTCACACACACACACACACACACACACACACACACACACTTAAGGTCAAACTCTCTGGTTTTCTATTCTTATAGTATTAATATCGATCACGTATTTGATGTACGTTAAAGAGTATATTATACAATTGGTTTCCAATGATTACAACATCAATCCCTACACTTCAGTAGCACAGTCGTTTTTCATAAAGTTGTTAAGTCTAAAAGTATTCAAATTGTCTTGCCCCAGAAGAAATGCTAGACATAAAAATATTCTCCGAAGATCAAACAGATCGTTCAGCTCTCCAAGTTTTTCTTCAGCAATCAGATACAAAATAATACGAACATAGGCAATTTTAAGAAATTTTATCACAAATACCAACAAAAGGTTTATAGAGAAATAAGAACTGATTTTTTTCAGTTAGCTTACACAGGAAATTGTGAAGTTTGGTAATGGTACACATATGTGTTTTTCTTTCTTTATTTCTATAGATTTGGTGGAAATGCCTTTCCAAGAAAACCAAGAGAATTTTTCATTCGATGAGTAAGAAAGTTGAATCTGAATTATAAATTCAGAGCTTTGTATTGATGGTTTACCAGGAAAATACACGCTAAACTTTCATCTCAATGGCGATGAACAGGAGTCATTAATGTTTGAGAAGGTACATAAACCAGACCAATCCAAAGTAGAGTGCCACATAATTTTGTACCCAACATTGAGGCAGTATTTTAACACTTAAATGATTTAAGTCTAATTATACAATATATAAATTCAATAACAGCCCACCTTAAAGCAATATGTGTGTATAACAAGATATAAAAAGTGTATATTACAGTCATTGTACATATTTATATTATTGTACACATGTGTAATAATGTTATGTGAATGTATTACATAATTTAATAATGTAGGATCTGTGAGAATAATAGGTTAAAAGTTGCTAACAATGAGCTAACCTTGAGGCAATAGTGAGTAACAAAGCTTAATAATGCTACTAGTCATTATTGGTGCAACAATAATGTAAATTTTGAGACAGATTATAAATGGCCAATCAACAACCAGAAAAAGCTTTAGTTAAATGAAGGTATTCTATTGGAGTAGGATTAGCCATTCAAAAACTGTACAAATTCAGAAGTCGGTTGGTTGCAGACAGTGTTCTAACCGAACGCGAGATGCGTCCTCGAGAAATTTAATACGTATTCAGCGTGAGACGAAAAATAGTTTACGTGTTAAAATTTGCAAGTATTTAATAAAAAAAATACAATGTTACAACTCTCTCTCTCTCTATCAGTGAAGTGTTATTTAAATCCTATCAAGCATTAATGAAAGCAGTGAAGTAAAATTATAATCTGTGTAAACCTACATTCTTCAGTCGCACCACTCCTGTTAAGACATTCATGTCTCTAAAACAATATAAATACTGACGCAGTCAAGACAAACATAAATATATAATATTTAAAGAAACAGTCAAAACTACAAAGTTAATATTTTTTTAAACATTTGTGGCAAAGGCCACCGGGAAGTATATTTGGGGCGATGGCTACCGGAAACTTTTTACCATACGTGCTGTTGCAACTACTTCAAGTTCGGCTCCCTAACATAAGAACTACAATACAACACCTAAAATAAACCTACTTCAACATACCTATGTTTTCATTACCGCAACAACTTCAAAATAAACCAGTACTGAAGAATCAAACAACGATATTTTTTTAAAAACTTAGGAGTTCGATAGAACATTTGCTTTATCAAACCAGTTCAGCAAGATTGGTTATGAATATCAAGAAAACCCCGTAAACTTAAGGTAACAGAAAGTAGAGAATTGCGCAAGCATAATGAGTGATCTGAGATGCACGAGTACAAACAGTTGGGTATTGTGCATGAACACAATTGAAAGAGATATATCTGGTTAACAACGAATGTTATTAATTATTATTTTTTCCACTTAGGTATTGGTTGGTTATGTTTAAATAAGCTAGTTGCTGATAGTTTTAATAAAACATGTGCATAAAATCATAGCTTAATAAAACGCTTTATTCTGTAAAGGTGTATTTTGGAACGTATGCGCCTACATTCTGTAGAGATTCACTCTAATATTGTGGCATATTTGTATTGTTGGAGTTTATTGAATGTTATTATTAGTTATTATTGGAAGTTATTGTAACAAATTAATGTTTTTCGGATACGCAGGTATTTTAATAATGATTGCAGCTATTGGTAGCTGAAGAGACTATTCGGAACACGCGTTCACGTAATCTGGGAGTGGTTGGAAGTTAAAAGTTGTGTTCGTCTAGATAGTTGGGCACCACTCTGTCGTAAGAAGTGAGTGAGCAGTCACGTGTTATCCACGTTATTTTACGTTTTCCTCCACGTGTAAGGAAGTGTAAAAATCATAAATATGTATTAACATAAAATCATTGTGGTTGTAGTTGCTATGGACCTTAATTTATTATCCCAAATAAGTTTTGGTATTTTTACTGGTATCTTTGATTTGTGTATACGCTCTAGAGGTCTGCACAAGCCGAAATTCTCAGGCCCGATCCGGCCCGGCTTGGTCTGAATTTAACCCGAGAGTAGGTTATAGTATACCACCCGGTCCGGGATCCATTGTCTAATTGCATTATAAATAAAATTATTTTCCAGTTATTTATTTATTTATTATTATTATTATTCCACCAAACGCTGCCACATACTCTGAAACGGGACTGGAGTTAGTTTTTTCCCTTACTGGGAGGCGTGGTCCTCGCGACCAATTGAGGAACATTTTTTACAGAAATAGTAGCAGCTGAGGTCTTGGAATCCCCGTATAATAATCAACCTTATTGACCACATGGCGTCCCTTACACTGCACTCTGTCCAGGATTTCCTGGATATGGGTGGACGGAGGGAGGCGGAGTTTGCAGCTTCCGTGCTGTTGTAACATTATACGTAATTGGCCGAAGCAAGCATTTATTTGGTGTTACTTTATTACTATGTACTGCTATAGATGTGTGATAATTGTGCTATTCTGAGCTTCTCATCAGCGCAGGCCAAAAGGATGAAAAACGAATTTTTTGGTCTTAAGTTTTCCTTTACATGGAGTAGCTTTCGTAATTTTTTATTTTATCAAAGATGGTGGAACAAAACATATTAAATATCCCTGTTTAAGATATTGTCATGGCAAATAAAATATGTTGAGTGTAATATTTTTATTTTTTATTTTCAAACCGGAGCCCAAACCTGGTCCATGAGCTGAGTGGCGCGTAAGCCTAATGCATAATATCTAGCTTTTAAGTTTACATTATTATTCAGTTAATTTTCATTGTGAATGTGGCCTACAACTAAACTTAGTATTTAAGAAACCGAGCGTGGTGAATTCATGGTAACATGCGAGGTTCGCATTCGGGATTCGGGTTTGAATCCTAGCGCAGATCACTGTGATCGTGGGTCTTATGTATTTTCCCAGTTTTGCAAGGTGAATGCTTGGGTCTTCTACGGTTTCGCGACGGTTTGGCCCGTGCTCATGTACACCTCCAATAAGCTCGATCCTAATGGTATGGCAAGAAATAGTAGATTATGATGCAAGTGATAAAAATAGGATTTTATTTTGCGAGTAGGAATGTTTGCGAAACAAAGGACGTACGGCGAGAGCAAAATAAAGCAACTTTTAACATGTCTGGCATATATTACTTTTTAGACAGAGCTCGAATTTGTAAAATATCAATAATATTACCTATATTGATTCCAGTAACTAAGAGAAATCACGTTTAGAGCGAGATCAACTCACGCGTGCAGCGAAATATCAGATGTTCCAGTGATTTAAGTAGTTCCAGTGCTATTCTTTCTGCTCCTTCTGCAATTATTTCGCCTGGCTCTTCCATTTTGGTTTCTTCTGAATTCGCAGTTGCCGCTATTTAATCTTTATGTAGGTTATACTAAGTAAAATAATGTTTTATATCAAAGAAAGCAGAAGCCTGCCAATTATAAATATTTATATTGTGAACAGATAATGCCAGCGCCATGGGAAATGAATCATGTGAAAAGACGATTAAAAGCTAAAGCAAATCAAACCAATTGGAATTATTAAACATGTGCAAATACAAAGCGCAATAGCAATGTGATTGGACTTGAAACCAAAGTTGCTCAGAATGGAGTGGTATATGATTTTATCGCACTATTGCGATAATATAAGCCTCTTAGTTCGTGGGAACTATGTTAAAAGTTCTACTTTTAGGACATGTCTAAAAAGTAAACTTAAATGTAGGTCAGTTAAAAAGCGATTGGGTCTAATTTTAGGCCATTACAATATCTTAAATACGACTTCCTGAGATAATGGGTCATGAAACCAGCAAAATTAAATTGCTGGAATATGGCTTTTAATCTCCCCTTAAGCTTTCTAACTCCTTTCCAGCAAACCTTAACACATTAAACACACACATTTTGTAGTATACACATGCTAACGCACACAATAAACACACACAACGTTATTCCCATGGTATACCCTACTAAACAACGTTTGATTGGATCTGTGCTCTTTAGGCGCGTGGGCTAGACAATACGTCCTACAAGTCAAACCCGTTATAAGAACGCAATGTGAGATGCACTCTTTGAAAAACTGTCATCCAAGTGGAGCACAGGTTGTTACAACCTGAAACATATTTGTTGTTACCTCACAGATAAATGCTGGAGTGTGTCACCACTTTAGACATACAGTTTCACTTCTGCACGCGGTAGCCCTATGTTATTTCGCTGGTATAATAATTTACTACAATTAGAAATATGTATTTATTGCCAATTTCTAGCTCGCATTAAAGATTATATATCAACTACTCTATCAATCACAGTCGGAGTTCCACAGGGCTCAATTTTAGCACCAATTCTTTTTAATATATTGAACTATAGTCTCTCTAGTATGTCGTACATCCCTACAGTTACGTATGCAGATGGTACAGTCATATTCTTACTTTCTCTACTACGTATAGTAAGTAGGGGAAGTATTGTATGCCACCCAAAAATGCGATACCAAGATTTCACCGGAAATATATGTTTTGAGGCCCCCTGAATCCAAAAAAACAGCATTTTTGGAAACATGTCCGTGTGTGTCTGTCGGTGTGTGTGTCTGTCGGTGTGTGTGTCTGTGAACAGCATAACTCAGAAACGTACGGTCGGATAAACACCAAACTTGGTATTTAGGTTCAGTATCTTCCAGAGATGCGACATGAAAGTTTTCAAGAAAATCCCCTCACCCAATTTTTTACCCTTTACATGGAACATTTTTCGACAACTTTTACTTTCTCAAAAATAACACTAACGATTTTGATTAAAATATCATATTTTTATGATATTTTCATGAAAAATGAAATGTATATCTCAAATTTTCTGGGAATGTCTGCAAAAGAATTCTTCATTGTGAACGACTTCTGCATAACTGGTAAACTATAAGAGATAGACAAAACTTTACTACACAAAAAATGTAGATCGCGTTAAAATAAACAATTTATGTCATATACATTTTTTTTTTGTTGAATGAACCATTTTTGATATATTGCTTGTTATTCCCTTAAATTTTCCAATACTTTTTCTCAAATGCGAATTCATTATACATTTTTTGACGTACCGGACATGCAAAGAGAATGGAATGCGCCACATAGCAACCAGCTCTTAAAAGATTTGACTATCGCTTAAAGCCTACCATATTCTCCTTGCATCTACAAGAAAATTAGCAATAAGATTAACATTCCGATTAACATGAAGCATATGGAGAATAAGCGTTTGTAAAACTGGTTTGTACAAGAGTAGAGAAAGTCATGTGAGTGTAACAAATCATATTTTTGTTCTTATAGCAACCTCAATAAATCCATCAGTCATTTACAGGCACCCTTGTCTCTTCTAGCTGAATGGTTCACTACCTGGCATCAAACACCGATAAAAGCAAAGCTAACATATTCTATATAAAACACTTTCACGATCCACCTTCACTACCTCTTTTAAGTAAACAACTTCTTTAGCTCCCTTATGAAGCCGCAGTAAAGTATCGTATCACTCGATACAAAACTAACTTGGAATGCCCACATATATCAAAAAGCGATACTCGGCAACGCCAGGCTGAAAAAATTACATAATCTAACAGACGTTCAAAGCTGGAACTTCAATGCTCAATTCCGATATATAAGTCATTAATACGTCCACTGCTTTCACTCGCTGCTCCTGTATGGAGCACAAGTAGTAAGAATCACATTCATCGGTTGCAAGTCTTCCAGAACAAATTCCTACGAAAAGCCAAAGACGCTGCTTGGATCGTAAGAAACAGTCCACTTTATCAGGAATTTGGCACTCTCCCTCTACAGGAATACATTAACGCCTTCTGACATTCCTTCTTCAACAAAATATCTACAGTACCTGGAGCTCACACTTATAACTTTGCAAACAGAAGACATCAAATAAAGGAAAATTTCCTTAAGATCTGCTCAGCAATTCCGAAGACAGTGACTTCACATAACCTTTAATACCACATTCTAAACCTACGATTGTTCATGCACTGATTCAGTACATCATTTTTATATAAGTGCATATTGTTACGTTATTGTATATATTTGTATATTTTATGTCATATGTCACATTAACTTATGTTAGAGGAGCCAACAGTCAACCTCAGCAAGTTCTTAGTATGTTACACTAATGTTTCACTAAAAGCCTGTAAAACAAATTTTGTATGCTGATCGGTTAAAAATAAATTATAAAAAACACAAATATGTATGCAGTCAAACTTACAACAATCAAAACCGTTCATTAAATACTTACCTCATAGGTTATTGAGCTGCTGATCCGAAGAATGCACGTCAGAAACATGACGGACCACACAAACCAAAACAAGATTGCACGAACATCACATCGGCTTTTAGGTTCCCCTACCTCATTCTTAATCAGCCATATGGATAGAAAATACATACCAAACACAACTGCACTAAATTTTGTCATAACCCACAGCAAAAAGTTAACGGAGAGATAGAAATTGATTTCTTCAGCTAGGTCATAAAGAAAATCGTGAAGCTTAAAGATCTGAGAGACCTCCAGCACAGCGTTTCGTTTATAAGATAATAAGGTGGGAGTAAATTTAACAGAAAACAAAGAAAGTGGATGATTTCCAAGTATAGAGTTCAAACGTAGATTCAAGGCGTTATATCGATTATACAACAGTGATAACACATTGTAAATATAAATGTCAACAAACATGAAGAGAATACTCCTAACATATGAATAAACACAAAGAGTAATCCAGAGCGCAGAGTACCTCATTGGTATTACGTGTGATATAGTTAAGGAGTGCATTGTTAAGGCAGCTGTAAAAGAAACAAGAATTTGCAGAAACACGATGCGATATGTCTTATCATAGTATCTGTGATTCAGGAGTTTAAATTTATCAAAAACACTAAACTTGTTAATAATATCAGGAAAACCTCGAGACATGGAAGTTAAAAGTAAGTGGAGTGCAATACAGAAACAAGACGTTCCCGTAAACAACTGCGATATGAGATCAAGAAAATTAAATTCATGATCATCAGGGTCAAGATTTAGAAAGAAATACATCTCGGTGACAGCCAAAGTGAGAAACTGAGCAATGCTGTAAACTGTGAACAGATACGAAAACACTAATCTGTTTTCGTTGTTTTCCGTCACTATTCGATACGGTGCCAAACCAAACAGACGTAGAGTTTGCACCAGTGGTCTGATAGATGAAATTGTATTGGTTGTCATCATTCCCAATTCTTGCTTCAACTGTCTACAAGTCTGTAAACTGGATATCAAAAGCGTTCTAGCTCGGCCGAAAATACGATCTCCACTGTCTTACATTGCGTTTAAATCTAAATCTATTAGCTTTAGCTACGTTTACTAAATACATGTTCATTAAATTTAAATTACCTGAATCAATATTCATTCCATTAAGGAGCTAAGCAATAAGTGGCTTGCGAATTAACTTCAGTAAAAACAACAAACTTAGCCTTCATTACTCATATCATATGGACTAATATAATTGCTTAATAATAAATTATGATACAAGGAGTAAAAGTGGGGTTTTATTTTGCGAGTTTGCGAAGCGAAGGCGTACGAGACATATACTATTATTTAGAATTTTTAAAATATCAATAATATATTGATTCCCAAAACTAGGAAAAAATCATTTAAAACGCGGTTCTTGAAACAACAGAAATAAAGTTAAAAAAGCGAGATGTCAGATATTTAGTTGGTTCCCAGTAGTAATTTTCAGTGAGATTATTTTCAACATGTTTTTCCTTACACCAGGCAATGAAGCGATTAAATGCTATATCATATTGTTTTCTGGATTTTTGGGCAAGTATTTCTATATCTTCCATTTCAGTTCCTTCTGAGTTCATGGTTTCCACCACTGACTCTTTATGTAGGTTACCGTAGATAAAAGAGTAACGTTTTATATGAAAGAAAGCAGAAGGCTGCCAATATAACGTATGGGTTAAGTCTACCACTAATTGCAATAAATATAAGTATGACAATTTATATTCTGATCAGATAACGCGAATGCTAAGAGAAATTAATCTTGTGAAAAGACAGTGAACGGTAAAACGCAATCAAATTCAAGATGAGTTATTAAACATGTTCATATACAAAGGACAATTTCATCTGATTGAACTTGAAATCAAATTTAGTCACAATGAACATTATTGCACCCTAAGAGTTAGGTTATCTAATACAGATGCACTGTGTTAAAAGTCCTATTTGATAAATGTTGAATATTTTCTGACATAGTATTTATATTGGAAGCATTTGATCTTTATGTCAACATCAAGGTATCTTTATGCTACGACGCGAGCACCTTTGCGCAGGACAATGCCACATTTATTTGTATTACTATAGACGCTAGATCAGGTTCAGACAACTGGAATACTTATGACATCACAGCCTGTTTAATATAAGAATGCGGCAAAAGAGCTTTTTCGAGGATGTTTGGTACTGAGCGGGAAGGAAAGCAAAAGCTTTCGTCGTACTCAGTATATACCGCTTTAGACATAGAATGTATTCAATCAAAACCATGGCTAGAATTCCTCTCCACGAGATTATCGAGCAGCTAATCCAGAGATGGCTTAAACAAATCACTCCAGTGATAAAGCAAATTATACGTGAGCTGACCTAGAACGTTTATTTCTCAGCTTATATTAATTTAAATTACATTCTAAAACAAACTATTTGATAATACATATTTCCTTATAGGACAAACAATATCGAAATTGAAAGGTCGGATTTGTTTACGTCAGTTACAATGTAGGTACTGTCGCGTGGAACATTAAAAGCAAGGGCTATGCTACACTTTCTTATAGCTTAGTGGGAGAGAGAAAGCTGTGATCTTTATTATGATAGCTGGATAATGATTACACACCTGGAATACACCTTACGTCATAGACGTGTAATCAAAGATTACTATACAGGATCTTTCCATGTCGATCTTTGGCGACGATCGAAAAGGCAAATGAAGTACAGACTGGCTTGGTCGCGTTGTACACACACGTATGTATACGTCATCAACATTAAAACTTAGGAATAAATGTATTATCTCAGTGGAAACCAAAGAAACTTAAATCATGTTAAGTATCAAGAGATGCAGATAACA
Organism: Deroplatys truncata; assembly: GCA_030765065.1. NCBI lineage: Eukaryota > Metazoa > Arthropoda > Insecta > Mantodea > Mantidae > Deroplatys > Deroplatys truncata. The sequence goes on from CM060980.1 coordinate 168,433,323, forward strand.
AATTATTTTGATTTTTCCAGTACTGAATGTTTATAAAAGAATAATTACATCCACCAAAAGTGTGTGTGTGTGTGTGTGAGAGAGAGAGAGAGAGAGAGAGAGTGAGACAGAGAGATTACAATATGACTCAGAAAAATAAAGTCGCATAAACACCTATCAGCATCTTCTAGGATGTTCTCGAAGTATTTCAAGAAAATGCCTCACTGTGAGCAATCCTTTATACGAACAATGTTTCGTTCTTTTTTTATTTTCTTAATACTTGTTCTAACGATTTTGATTAAAATACCATATGTTTAAAGTATTTGCGTGAAGTAATAAAATGTATAATTTCAATTTTCTGTAAATGTTCCGAGTATTTGTATTAATTTTAAATGAATTTTGTTTGAATAAGTAGTAAACCATAACATAAAAACTTACAACACCCTTATATCCTCCTTATGCCTACAAGTAAACGTGGAAACCTTTCTGAAAACTTTTATCCCACGATGAAATGCAATATGCGGCGAAACAAACAACACTTAAATTATCTGTGTTTGCTTTCCAGATTTCCATAGAAATGAAGTACCTATTCTGTGTAATACCTTCCACATTATGATTTCAGTTTTGTGTCGATTTCTGCCATTGCGGTTCTTACAATGGAAGAGGTGTTTATTGTGAAACATTATTGCCTGTCGTACGGAGTACGATGCCAATATGGACTAGTTTGCTTCACTTTAAAGAACAGTACAAGGAAAGATTTAATAAGGAAGAACTCTTAAATGCACCCAAATAACAGGCATCAAGTAACTAACAATGTTAGCTATCTATCATTGGAAGTTCCGTTGAACGAGATCAGCCCTTTACCAACATGAGGGGACAACAAATCAAACAAGAGTAATCACCACGAACGACAATCGGGAACTTCTTTTCCAACAGTGTTAAGGGTATCACAGAGAAGTCTACGACGAGATTCACTCAAACTTTGTTTAATATATAAGTCTGTTTGGATGATATTTAAAACTGGGTGAGTTTGCATACCGGATTCAAGCTTCTCAGCGTCTAACATGAAGGGAAGAGCTAGTCTGGTTCCAGCATTGTAACCGAGTGTTGTCAATGACGTATGAGAATCCGATTTATTCTGCTACATGCGGTTTTCACATGAAAGGCATGTTCATCTTGATGGAAACATCAACAGACAAACAACTCGTTTCTAAGGTTTAAATGGCCTGATTTCGTTAAATTGAAACAATGCACGGGTAACGATTTCGTGCGACGTGTCCGGTTATGGAATATTGGACACTTATTTCGTCGAGAATGTTGCACAATATCCGCAAACAGTAAACAAGAGCGCTATAAAGAATACTACCCCATTCGTGCGGGAAACCTTTTTGCCACTGCAGAAACTTACCCCTCCAACGACAATGGGTGCAGCAAGAAGGGGCAGTGTTTCGAAGCGGTGAGTCACTTGCCCTTCTATATCGTTACTTTAGAGATAAGCTAACTTCTCGAGGAACTCCATTTCCGTATTCTACTTGCTCCTCGAATCTCACGAGCCCTGGTGCCTATACATGGGATATTGAAATACAGATGATATTTTCACAAATCTTCCCGAATTGCTGAGAAGATGATGTCGTTTTTGTGTCCATTATTAATCAATATATTCAATAAACTTCAGAAACGTAAAATGTTTGAGGCACGTGATGGTATACAGTTTACATAAATTCTGTGCCAACGCCACTTACAAACATTTCAACATGGTTTGTTTTGACGTATATTGTAAATAAGATAACTTTCGTAGAGACGATAGATATATTTATATACAATGCGCGGATTGCATAGATAAATCCAGGGTATTTACTTCACACTGTATAAATACGTATAGCGTTTCATACACCACATATATAAGGACATCTCGTATACTTTTTACTTTCTCTACTACGTATAGTGAGTAGTGGAAGTATTGTATTCCACCCAAAATTTCGATAACGAGATTTCACCGGAAATATATGCTCTGAGACCCTCTAAATACAAAAAAAGCATCTTTAGAAACATGTGTGTGTGTGTGTGTGTCTGTGAACAGCATAACTCAGAAACAAACACTCGAATAATCACCAAACGTGGTCTTTAGGTTTAGTATCTTCCAGAGATGCGACACGAAGATTTTCAAGAAAATCCTCCCACCCCAGATTACCCTTTACCTGGAACATTTTTCGAAAATTTTAATTTTCTCAAAAATGGCTCTAACGATTTTGATTAAAATATCATATGTTTAAGATATTTTCATGAAAAATGAAATGCATATCTAGAATTTTCTGGGAATGTCTCGAAAAGTATTCTTCACTGTGAACGACTTTTGCATAACTGGTAAACCATAAGAGATAGACAAAATTTCACTACAAAAATGCAGATCGCGTTAAAATACAATTTATGTCATATACATTTTTTTTGAGTCAATCATTTTCGAGATATTGCTTGTTATTCCCTTAAATTTTCCAATACTTTTTCTCAAATGGGAATTCGTTATTCATTTTTACTTTCTCTACTACGTATGGTAAGTAGGGGAAGTATTGTATTCCACCCAAAATTTGTTATCGAGATTTCACCGGAAATACATGTTTTGAGACCCCCTCAATCCAAAAAAAATCATTTTTGGAAACATGTACGTGTGTGTGTCTGTGTGTCTGCCTGTGAACAGCATAACTCAGAAACGAACAATCCGATAAACACCAAACTTGGTATTTAGGTTCAGTATCTTCCAGAGATGCTACACGAAGGTTTTCAAGAAAATCCCTCTACCCCAGATTACCCTTTACATTGAAGATTTTTCGAAAATTTTAATTTTATCAAAAATGGCTTTATCGATTTTGATTAAAATATCATATGTTTAAGATATTTTCGTGACAAATAAAATGTATATCTTGAATTTTCTGGGAATGTCTCCAAAAGTATTCTTCATTGTGAACGACTTTTGGTAAACTGGTAAACCATAAGAGATACACAAAATTTTGCTACACAAAAATGTAGATCGCGTTAAAATACACAATTTATATCATATATGTTTTTTTTGTTGAGTGAACCATTTTCCAGATATTGCTTGTATTCCCTTAAATTTTTTAATATTTATTTTCTCAAATGGGAATTCGTTATTCATTTTTTTGTCTTGGATATGCAAAGAGTATTAATCTGTGGCAAAGGTAATGGTGCTGCACATAGCAACCAGCTATTAAGAGATATGTATGTGCTTAAAGGCTACTGTATTTCTATATTGCCCTTGTAAATATATATTCCACTTACATCTATAATAAAATTAGCAATAAGATAGACTCTGCAAATGTTTATCTCGATTAACATGAAGTAGATGGAGAATAAGCGTTTGTAAAAATAGTTTGCACAAGAGTAGAGAAAGTCATGTGAGTGTAACACATCAGATTTTTTATGTCCTGGACATACAAAGAGAATGGAATGCGCCACAGAGCAACCAGCTCTTAAAAGATTTGACTCTCGCTTAAATGCTACCATATTCCCCTTGCATCTACAAGAAAATTAGCAATAAGATTAACATCTCGATTAACATGAAGAATATGGAGAATAAGCGTTTATAAAAATAGTTTGTACAAGAGTAGAGAAAGTCATGTGAGTGTAACACACCAAACTTTTACCTCCTGGATTGCACAGCTGTTTATCCCTAGAATGCAACTCAAAACTACATAACAGACCACCAAGAACCAAGGTGACAGAAATAATTTTATTTTGGGTGTAGAATTTCGCAAATTCATTCTTCAATAACCAAACCGAAATATAATTCGCACCGAAAAAGGCATCAACGAATTTCGTCAAAACGGATAGCAAAAAATTAAACGAGAAATAACAGCTCTGCTAGTTTTCAAAGGAAAGCATGAAGTTTAGAGACGTGGCAGATTTTAAGTATAATGCCAGGTGGCACGCTTAAAGCCTACCATATTCCCCTTGCATCTACAAGAAAATTAGCAATAAGTTTCTGCAAATCTTTATCTCGATCATCATGAAGTAAATGGAGAATAAGCGATTGTGAAAATAGTTTGTACAAGAGTAGAGAAGGTCATGTGAGTGTAACAATTCGATTTTTAAAATTGTGTTCAAGCTGTTCTTGTCTGGCATCAAGCACTATATGCAGAAAACATGAGAGCAAGCAATGTTCCACAGCCTTTTTTTGCTTGCTATTGTTATTACTATTAGTATAATCATCATCATCTACATCATTTTTACCACCACCACCATCATCACCATCTAGCGGTACTGTTATGCTGATTTCGCTTATCGAATTGGTGTTAGAAATTTTGCCCTCGTTGATTGATGCGATGTTCCAACCGTCTCAGTGTATCCATATGGACGTTTCTGAGGACAGCGGTAGTAGTAGTGGCAGGTCTTTAGCGCGCTAATTCACCAGTTCCCCCACTGACTTGTCGATACTTGGAGTTTCCCCGCTGAGTTCTGCAACTCTTTTAACGCACGAAGGAATATCTGCACACGTCCAATACGGCGCGTATGGGCCACCTGGTAGGTGTTTGTTCTTCGGATACAGCACGTATAACTTTATTAGATAACAAAGAATATTTATTTAATGGTCCAGTAATAAAGTTGCAGTCTTCAAGGCTCTAAACCGTTGATATATCAGGGATAGCATGCTTAAAGATAAATGCTAATGAGCATGAGGGGAAATCTGATAAGACAGGAATATCCAAACAAAGAAATACTAAGTAGAATATAAATGTTTGGTATTGGGTTTAACATAGAATTGGTGATTATTATTACAGTAATTGCAAAACAAGCAAATACTTGTAAAATCAAGCTGCGATATGTTTTGTCGTACTAGTGTTTATCCAGAAGTTTCGTTTTGTGAAAAGAGTTATACCTAAGGACAATATTACGAAAACCACGTAAGCTCAAAATTAAGAATAGATGCAGTACCACACAAAAGAGGCAGGTTCCTATAAACACATTAGAGATGAAATTCAGAAAATTATATTCGTACATTTATAGAAAAACAGCTGACTTGCAAACAAATTAAACAACATCACTATGCGACACGGTGTCATTACACACAGTCGCAGCAAATAGAGCAGTGGAATGATGGATGAGGTTGTATCAGCGGACATCCTTTCGTTTCTTGTTCACGAGTGCCGGAAAATAACACCTTTCTAACTTGAGAAAATGTAAGGAGTATACTGCCTTCCATCAGTTTTAAACAGAATGTGGCAAGCTGTAATATATTTATTAAATTTATTGATTCAATATTCACTACATTAGAAAGAACGCAAATATTCAGGTGGCAAACACTTGTGGTCCACCAGCCTATACCACCCTAGATGCCACAAGTATTACTTAGCGTTTGTGACTACCATCTATTACTATGAAAAAATACTTCTGTCTTGCACTCACATCGCTTTCTCTAATCACTCTTCTACAAACTATTCTTACAAAAGCTTGTTTTATCTATTTCTTGTTAAATGAAATAAAATTTCATGAAATATTACACTTTTCGTTGTAGGCATAACTAATATACAGATTTCCAAAACCCGATCACTATGTAATGATTTCAAAATTCCATCTTTCTTTCATGACCACGATAAAAAGTGAATGGGGACTTACCAATGTAAAAACGAAATGTATAGAATTTCATATTCTTTTATTCTTATTTGCACCCTTAAGTAAACAGAAATGAAATTACATATAGTGTAGCGTCAAAATTACTGTGAAATTAATATGAACAGCCAAGGCAGCAAACTTTGATTGTCACCGTTGGTTAATGTATATATAAAAAGCAAAAATCAACTCAGATTAACTTTTAAAATAAAGAAGGGTCTTAGACCTTATGAGAAAAATTAAACTGAGATTTATTTATGGACACCTTTAACTGCTATAGTTCTAGCATCCCTGACCAGAAAGTTTGCTGGCATGCCTTTTTATCAGACTTGAGGTGTTTAACGCGCCGTAAATAGACGACGTGGGTCCACCTGCTTTACCTCCCTTTCGAAATAAGTCGCGCTAAAGATTTTTATGCCCGAAAAATCCATCGTCTTCCTGGAGTTTGAATCTGTGACCTCGGGAGCTAGAGGCTAGCATGCTACCACCAGACCACGGAGGATTACAATTTCGAGAGAGGTACAGTCGATTTACCGTAACTGCAGTTTGCCAAGCGAGTTCTATTAAGCGTATGTAGGTGTTCCCTCCAATGTTCGAAAAAATCACTGAAGTACCAATGTAGACCATTGTCTTCCAAACTGTAATGATGAAGTTCCATCACCTATTGGACTTTTTAACACACTTCCTATGTTTGGAGTCCTCAAGAAATAACACCACCCTTGTTTCTCTTGGGGTAAATATTGGAGTACCTGTTTCTTTACCGTACATCTGTCCATGGCAATATTTGCTTTGTACCAATACAGTCCTAAGCCTATAATCCAGTGTGCAGATCTTTCCATACCGTATACACTGAACATAAATTACCGTATCGTGTCCAAACTTATTTTCCTCGATGAGAACTATTTCTTTTATTATCCTTTAGGCGGTTAACATCCACTCCAATGGTGTGCCTATGACCATAAGGACCTAAAGAATTACTACATTGTTTTCTAATGGAAATTTAACATGTGGAACTGTGGCTTCCGCCTTCAGCACAGACATATGCGCTTGTGCTCTCCAATTATTCCGCTACCTCAGCCGGTATGCTTAGTACCCAATATAGAATCGGTGAAGAGGCGGGGAGACATCCAGGATTCTGTTTCTCAGATCCCAAATTATCACTTCTGGTTTATATCTATGCGCAGCCTGCAGCTGCAGCACAAAACTTGGCCACCAGAGCATTGCACTTTGAGCCTACAACTATTCATTCCAAACATCCTACTTCAATTCACCGGAGAATTTGAGATCTTGCGACTGGAAACGTGCATCCGCGCCATTGTTAACATCCACCAGCTACTTCAATTCCGCCTGGAAATCTTGAAGGCACAGGCAGAACCGGTGCTAGTACTATTTTGCATAAGGCAAGTCAACTGTAATAGCATATCTTTTGTGAAAGCTTTAAGTTCTGTACAAGATTTTGGAGCAATATAACTCGCACCTTATGCACAATCGCTTCCCCATATTCTCTATCACCTCACTTATTTGCGGCATAACCAAAATCCTAAGATTTTCCGCTCCTTCTTGAAGACATATCTATAAGAGCACCAAGGGAAATAAGGAAACTTTCGCGTTTAATTTCGCATTGGAAACTTGCTCATAGAATTTATTTGCTACATCCTAGGAAGGGCCTCTGTTTGCAGTGCCAAAACACTTATAGATACTTCTACATAAGCCATAATAGTAAAAACTCTTATTTGGATTTGGAACCTGGTCTAAGTCTTCTTAAATGGATTTTAGGAAAACTTCCAGTACAGCATAAATAACATTATTGGCAAATGATATCTCTGCCGAACAGAAGTACGCATACCAATTCTATTCACTTTCACCCTCGAACTGCCTTCCGTTTATAAAATTTTCAAAGACATAGTGTGCTGTGGTGAAAATTCAAACTTATTTCTGGTCTCAAAACTATATTCATAATTTGGCTAAAATAATTTGATAATGGAAATCACCTCCTGTATGCGTTGTCCGGAGTAGGTAATCACGTTACGACAGTTTTGCAGATTTTATACAACGATTTTCCCTGGTTTGCCACACACATGTTCCATCCCAGAAATCTTTGGTAGAATTGGTTTCACACGACCAGTTATCAGTTTCGTGGTTTCATAGTTGCTACATAGAGAGAGTAACTCAGATGTGGAGCAATCACCTATGGGGTGGGGAGCCCTGGAAAACGAGCTGCAGGTTCCGTTGACAATGAGAAATCCAGGTAAAGTTGCATCTCACGCCCTGAACTCTTTATTCTATTCTAAAGGCCTATGGTAAGTCGTTGATTATCTCAGCATATTACATACCTGGCTGGCGGTAAAGTTGCTTCTTATTCACAAGTTATAAACAAGTACTCGCTGTGACCACGACCGCCTTGGCGACATCAGCATTGGTTAATCTAGATTCACGAGTACCCTAATTTAAACACTTCGCCCAGTGTTACCTCACTACGACACATGGGTTCGTCCCTAGACCTCGTACGTTACAATATACACTACGTATATACGTATATTTAAATACTTACCTCGTGTGTTGTGGAGCTGCTTATCCAAACAACGTAGGTCAAAAATATAACAGAGCCGCAAGACCACATGAAAACCCGTGCAATGTCATATCTATTGTTGAATCTCCCAAACTCGTTCTTCAGTAACCAAATAGCAATATAATACACACCGAAAATAGTTGCAGTAAATTTCGTCAAAATCGAAAGCAAAACGTTAACGGAAAAATAAGAGTTAATATCTTCAGCTAGATCACAAAGGAAATCGTGAAGCGTAGAGATATGGCGGATCATGAACACAAGAGGAGTTTGTTTTCTAGATAAAGCAGGGTTAAATGTGTGAGAAAACAAAGAGCATTTATTTATTGAATCAGGAACAAACTGAGAGCCCAAATGCAGATTCAAGGCTCTAAATCGCTGATGCACCAGAGACAGCATGATGCAAAGATGAATATCAATAACCCCGAAAAGAAAACTGATAACACAGGAATAAATAAGGCCTGTAATCCAAATTAAAATGGGAATTTTTGATATTAGACGTAACATATACCTAATAGTGCTTATTGTTGAAGTTAGAAAACAAGCAAATATTGCAAAAATCAATCTGCGATACGTTTTATCATAACATTGTCTATCTAAAAGTTTAATTTTATCAAAAGCGCTGAACTTGAGGATAATATTAAGAAAACCACGTAATCTCAAAAATAATAGTAAGTGAACCACCATACAAATGAGGAAGGTTCCGATAAATACATCAGAGATGATATTCAGAAAACTATAGTCGTGCTTTTCAACATAGGCACTCCTATAGAAGATGACCTCACTAACAAACAAATAAAACAATGGTGCCATGCTATAAAGGAAGAGTAGACGTGAAACCACCAATCGTTTCTCATTATCTTTCATCACTATGCGATACGGTGCCATTCCAAACAGTCGCAGCACATAGAACAGTGGGATGATGGATGAAATAGTATCGGCCGCCATCCTTTCTTGTTCTTGAGAAAAAAGAACCTTATCAATTTAGCCGAAAGTAAGAACTACACTGTCTTTCTTCGATTTTAAATACAACATAGCAAACTGTAACATTCATAAAATTTATTGAATCAATATTCATTACATTAAGAAAGGAAACAAGTGTTATTGTGGCGAACTCTTTTATTATATATTAGAATTAGATATTACGCATCCATCAAAATGAAAAATTACCAAGAATAACAGCCATGAGTACATCCATTTGAGCGAGAGCCGAGTGCCAAAAGTAATTTGGTTAAGTGTTAAAGCTATAAAAAGCTTTTAACTGACGGTAGTAATTGAAGAAATGTATAAACCAAATGCTTTTCCTCCTATAAATATTGAAACATAAGCGTTGCTTAGGTAACGTCTGTTATTGTTATTCTCTGTACCATGCAGTTAATCACAGAAAATATTCAGTCTGCGCGATTTCGGTGTCAATATCTCTCCAGAAACACACGTTTAAGGCCAGGTTAATAAAAATATGATGTGTTACACTCACATCACCTTCTCTACTCTTGTACAAACTATTTTTACAAACCCTATTCTCCATATGCTTCATGTTAATCGAGATATCGAGATGTTAATCTTATTGCTAATTTTCTTGTAGATGCAAAGGGAATATGGGAGGCTTTAAGCGACAGTCAAATATTTTAAGAGCTGGTTGCTATGTGGAGCAATCTAGTCTCTTTGTATGTCCAGGACCTAAAAAAACGAATAAGAATTCCCATTTGAGAAAAAGTATAAGTATTGGAAAATTCAAACAAATAACAAGGAAAATTTCGGAAATAGTTCACCGAAAAAAAGTATGTGACATAAATTGTGTATTTTAGCGCGATCCACATATTTTGTGTAGTAAAATTTTATCTATCTCTTATGGTTTACCACTTATGGAAAAGTCGTTCACAATGAAAAATACTTTTGGATACATTCCCAGAAAATTCAAGATAAGCATTTTATTTGTCATGAAAATATCTGAAATCTATCATATTTTAACCAAAATAGTTTGAGCCATTTTTGAGAAAACTACAATTTTCGAAAAATGTAAAGGTAATCTGGGGTGGAGGAATTTTTTTAAAAACCTTCCTGTCGCATCTCTGGAAGATACTGAACCTAAGTACCAAGCTTGGTGTTTGTCCGACTGTTCGTTTCTGAGTTATGCTGTTCAAAGACACACACAGACACACACGGACATGTTTCCAAAAATACTTTTTTTGGATTCAAGGGGCCTCAAAACATATACTTCCTGTGACATCTAGGTATGAATTTTTGGGTGGAATACAATTACTTCCCCTACTTACTATACGTAGTAGAGAAAGTAAAAATAGTACTTTAAGGAAAAGGTATAACAAACATTTCAATATGGTTTGTTTCACCACACAGTGAAATAGAACAATAAGCTTTCGTATGAATAAATGTTAAGAGACAATCGACATTGAGGGGATTACAGAGATAAAGCCAGGCAGTTACTTCAAAGTGCATTAGTACAGGTTTCCATAAAAATACTCTCATACTTTGAACTGGTATTGCGTCGGTTTGGATAGCCTTATTTGGGTGAAGTTGGTGACATTCCAACGAAAGACTCAAATATTTTTACTATACCTCATAGACATTGAATGCGGCCCCCGCGAGTGACGCTGCAGACATCAAGGCGATATTCGTATTCACGACACACACACTCCGACATAAGTGCTGAAATGGACTGGATGCCGGCAGTGATACGAAGATATACTACTTGCAGGGTTTTCAGGATCACCTTGTTTCAACTTGTGCAGTAATATAGTTTGTAAGTGTGAAACGTCAGTCACATATGCAGGATCTTAGATAGAGTGGATTTAGGGATATTTAACTGCTGACTAGCTCTACGAACAGACTTCAGGATTACTTACAAATGCCTCCCGGACTTGTTCCAGCATTGACAGATGCCTCCCTGAATTGCCTTTCCTTTGATGACATATGCAGCCACGATCCACAAATTCACGGTGCCACTTCAAAACTGACGTGCGTGTAGGAGCTTGTTGAAACCTTCGCCTAAAGGCACCCTGAACCTGCACCAGATCCTCCACGCTATGATATTCCAAAGCACACCAACTACGTTGTTGTGGGTTCGCCATAACTCCTTAAATCTTCTTTAACAACAACAGCACAATTTAAAAGTAAACGTTCACATATCAAATCTGCCTGCTCAATATCCAACAATGAACCCATATCCACTAATCAAAAATCTGAATGAATTTAGCTTCTGTGTTTAATTCTTGCGATCCCATCCATTGTTGTCCATTTTTGGACATGCACAAAAATATTTGAGTTTTTCTTTCGAATGTCACAAGTTACATTTATATACGATTATCCAAGGCGTCGTGGTGCCAGTTTGGATTAACAGTATTTGTATGGACACGCTGTATATCGTTATATGCATTACATACACATCTGTAGCTTTTATCTATCAGTTGCATATTGTACAGTTGCTTATCCCAAGAATGCGACTCAAAGCCATATAACGGACCAGGGCGAGAGAAATAATCTCATATTGGCTGTCAAATTTCTCAATCCTATTCTTCAGTAACCAAATATCAACATAATAGACATGGAAAATAGCATCAACGAATTTCATCAAAATGGATAGCAAAAAGTTAAAGAAGAAATAAAAATTTATATCTTCAATCAGATCTCAAAGGTAATCGTGAAGGTTAGGAACTTGGCAGATCTCAAGCGCAATAAGCGTTTGTGCTCCAGATACAGCAAGGTTAACTTTCTGAGATAACAAGGAACATTTATTTAATGGTCCAGTTCAACATTTTTTACATTTTATATCATTAATACTTTTATTAATAAAGTTGTAGTCCAGCTGCAGATTCAAGGCTCTAAATCGCCGATTGCTCAGTGACAACTTGTTGCAAATACAAACATCAATAAGTATGAGAAGAAAGGTGATAACGCAGAAATAACCAAACAATGCAATGATAATTCTAAGTAGAATAGAAATGTTTTGTATTCAGTTTACATTAGCTGTGGTGGTTGCTATTACAGCAACTGCAAAACCAGTAAACATCTGTAAAATAAAGCTGCTGAATGTTTTATCGTAATAGTGTCCGTACAGTAGTTCAACTTTGTCAAATCACTAATTAACCTCAAAAGTAAGAAGTGTAGTACCATACAACACAGGCAGGTTCCCATAAACACATCAGAGATGAAACTAAAAAAATTATATTCGTAAAGTTTGAGAAAGATAAATTTATATAAAAAGAGTTGACTGCAAACAAATAAAGTAACGGTGTAATGCTGTAAACGACGACGTTAAATTAAGTTAAATTGACTTTTATTTATGGACGCTCTTTAACTACTATGGTTCTTAGCGTACCATTCCATATTTGGTGGGAAAGATCGGTAATTTTGCTCAGAGGCCTCTTTATCAGGCTTGAGGTTCTTTTACATACCGTATATCTACGACACGGGACAACCGGCTTTACTTCCCTTCCGAAGGAACCATGCTAATGATTTTTACGCCCGAAAAAATCCATCGACCTCCGCCGGGTTTGAACCCGCGACCTTGGGAACTAGAGGTTAGCACGTTACCACTAATCCACGGAGGACGACCGACGACGACGTGAAACCACTAATCGTTTGCATTATGTTTCATCACAATACGACACGACGCCATTCCTGTCGCAGCAAATAGAACAGTGGAATGATGGATGAGTAATATCGGCGAGCATCTTTCGTGTTCCTTGTTCTCGAGTGCCGGGAAATAAACACCTTTTCAACTTGGCCGAGTGCAAGAACTACACTGCTATGCATCTTGAAACAGAACGTGGTAAGCTATAATATATTTTTTAAATTCATTGGATTAATATTCACTACATTAAGCGGTGGCGAACTCTTGTGATACACAATTACTTATTCTCAGCGTTTGTGACTGCCGTCGAGCCGTATGAAAAAATCTGATGTGTTGCGTTCACATTGCCTTTTCTAAACTCTGTGCTACAAAGTGTTCCTACAAAAGCTTATTGTTCTGTCCACTTCTTATTAAAAATAAGCTTTCATGAAAGTTTACACCTTTCGTTGTAGGTATAAGAAGTATAGATTGATTTCTAAATATGGGATCGTTATGTAGTGCCTTTGAAATTCGATGAATAGCGATCTATCAGTTGAAAAATATAATTTGTAGTATTTTATCTTTATTTGTACTCATAAATCAAAAGCAAATGAAATTACATATAGTGTTGAATTAAAAATACTGTAAAAGTAATACGAACAGCCAAAAGAGCGGAATCCGTTTGGCAGGGTTAGTCAAACAAAAAGAATGAGAAATTAGTTTTTAAATTAAGAACATGTTCTTACATTTTAACATGTACAAGGGATTTAAAGTAACTGCTATCAGGCAAATCCTTAAGCGTATGTAGGTGTTCTCTCCAACGTTCGAAAAAATCGCTGAAGCACCAATGGAGACCGATATGTCTCTTCCAGACTACAATGCTACTGTTCCATCACCAATTGGGCTTTTTTAACAGAATTCCGTGTTTCAACCCTTAAGGTTTAACAATACCCTTTGTTTCTCTTGGAGCGTTGCGGCACCTGTTTCTTTAACTACGAATGTGTCCATGTCAGTACTTGTTTCGCATCAATACAGTCCGCAAGTATATGCTCCAGTGTGTAGATTTTTCCACACCGTTTGCATTGAAGGGAAGTTGCCATTTTGTCCCGTAGCTTCTTTTCCTCGGTGGTAATAATTCGCATAGGTGATTGATATCCTGGGTGTGCCTCCCATCTTAAAACATTTCCATATTGCTTTCCAAGGTCGCTATGAATATTCAGCAACAACAAGTGCAATTGTGGCTTCCGCCTTCAGCATAGACCTGTATGGCACACGTGCACTTATGTTCTCTCCGACGATTCCACTACCTCCACTGGTGCGCTGTACGCAACGTAAACTTGGCCAAAGGGGTGGGGAGACATTCAGGATTTTATTTCGTAGATTCCAAGTCATCACCTCTTGTCCGTATCTACATCCAGTCTGCGGCTGCAGCACAGATTTAGCCAGCTAAACAATCTAGACGTCATTCAGTTCACCGGCGCAACACGTCTCCACGTTATGAGTAATATCCAACCGTCATTTCAATCTGGTAGAAACTCTGGAAGTTACAGGCAGAACCGCTGCTAAATTTGGATACGCAAATCTATTAACATACCGTACCTTTTGTGCAAGATTTAAGTCCCGTATAAGATTTAGAAGCAATAAAACTCTCACCTTATGCACAATAGCATCTCTATACTTTCGACCACCTCATTTATTTGCTGCGTAACAACATCCCCAGAACTTCTTTCCCCATCTTAACATGAATATCTGTAATAGCTCCATTCCCACTTGAAGCAACACGGAGAACAAGTAACGTTTGTTGCGTGTAATTCCGCACTGGAAAATTCCTCGTGGCGTAAAATATTTGGTACATCCTCAGAAGTCCCTCTGTGTGCAGTACCAAAATAGCTTCGATGCCTACATAAGACATAATAGTAAACCACGCATTATTGATTTGGAAGCAGTCTAACAGTAGTACTGGAGGTGTTGTAGAAAAGGTTCTACCCAGGGTAAATAAGATTATTGGCAAAGGACACCCCTACCAAACGGAAGTACGCATACCAGTTAGTGGCATCAGTATTCTATTGCCCTCGAGCTGGCTTCCGTTTCTAACATTTTCAGCAAATTAATAAGCAAAGGCGAACATGCAAATTTACGCCGGATCTCAAAAAGATATTCATGATTAATTCCGCTAAAATAACGTTTAAAGTCAAAGCTGATAATAACAATTTTCTCCTGTACTTGTTATTCGGAGTAGTAATTACTTTACAAAGGTTTTGCAGATTTTCCACATATCTGTGCCGTTTCAGAAACGTCTGATAGAATCGGTTCCACATGACCTGTAATCAGTTTCGCGGTTTCACAATTGCTACGCGGGGGATGTAACTCATATGTAGAGCCTAGAGCAATCACCCATGAGGCTGGGTAGCCACCGGTTCCGTTGACAATGATAACTTTAAGTAAAGTTACTGCCCATTCCTCGAAACCTTTATTCTATTCTAAAGCCCTACGGCCCAATCTGTAATTATCTCAGCTCATTATATTCCTGACTGACGGTAAATTGCTTCTTGTTCACAAGATATAAAAGTACTTGCTGTAACCATCACCGAGGCGGAAACGTGAATCGGGTGTCGCGGCGGTCTGCTCTAGTGATCTCAATTCGGTCACTTTAAATATCTTACGCTTTGAGGTGTCGATGTTCTGTTAATGTACACTGCCGATTGTGAAAGTTGTAACACCAAGAAAGAATTTCCCTAATAACTCCAAACTTCGTGGGAGTGTAAAAGAGTGTGCAAGCAATAAGTGATTAGGTCTGCAGAGAGATGGGGTACACGTAGGCCGAGCAGAGCCCTCTCGTGTCAGTCCGACAAAGTCAGTGCTGCACCCAGTGTAGTCAGTGCAGAACTGTCAAACAAGGCGGAAACAATAAAGTGCGTGCTAGTATGCCTCGTTGACGTCAAAAGGAGCCATATCGGCATGTGAGTGAGTTCAAAAGGGGCAGAATGATCAGTCTCTGGAAAGCGGGTTTGTCATACCGTGACATTTCGGCTCGTACAGAGCATGCTGTTACGACGGTGATGCGTGTGTGGAAGCAGTGGATAGATGAAGGTCGTACGCAGCAAAGAACGGGTACTGGACCACGGAACATGACCACAGCATGGGATGACCGTGGTCTTGTCGGCGTGGTGGACCGTATAGCTTCATCCACAGTGTTGGCTGGACGCTGGAACACTGCTACAGGTGTGAACTGGTCTGCATCAACGGTTCTTCGCCTTATGCTGCAGGTTGAACTGGTTGCATTCATGCGATGATATCGATTCCGACTCCAATGGGCACGTGAACACCGTCACTGGGGTGCTGAGTGGCAAAATACGGTCTTTTCAGACGAGTCCCGCGTCAACGTGTCTCGCAATGATGGCCGCATACGTGTCCGACGGTACCATGGTGAGGAAAACCTTGAGGACTGCATTGTTGAGCATCATAGCGGACAAACACCAGGTGTGATGGTTTGGGGGCCATTAGTTACAACAACCGATCCCGCCTCCTACGAATTGAGGGCACTTTGAACAGAAATCGGTTCCTAACGGTGGTTGTAGAGCCTGAGGTTTTTGCCCTGCTTCAGGCATCTCCACAGGCTACATTTCAACGGAAAATGCCCGGCCACATATTGCGAGGAATGTACAAGCATTCTTCGTAGTGCGGTTGGCACCATTGCTTCCCTGGCCTGCACTTTCGCCTCTCATGTTGCCCATCGAACATGTCTGAGAAATTGTTGCTCGGCACCTGGTGCGTCGCGGTCCTACGGTAACCAGTGTCACGAATTTGTGGGATCGAATACAAACTGCATGAAGGGAAATTCCTCAGCAACGTATTCAGAACCTTTTTGATTCAATACACCGTCGTATAGCAGCTATAATTGCAGCGTATGTAGGCCACACCAAATACTGAATATTGGGGTTCAAAGGTCATGTATAGATTTGAAAAGTTTATCATTTGATACTTGTTCTCTACCTAACCTGTGGTATTAAATTCATTGAATTCATGTGTTTCATTCTTGGTGTTGCAATTTTCACAAACGGCAGTTTAGATTCGCCAATTACTCTCATTTCAACACCTCCCCCAGTGTTATCTCACTCAGATACATGGGCTTCTAGGGACGTTACAATATACTCTACATAAGTACACATAATTACTTACCTCAAGGATTACGGAGCTGCTTATCCAAACAACATATATAAGAAATATAACACACATGCAAAATGACATGAAAACCGGTTTAATGTCGTATCGGCTGTTGAATCTTCCAAACGTGTCCTTTAGTAACCAAATAACAATGTAATACACACCGAAAACAGTTGCAGTGAATTTCGTCAAAATGGATAGCAGAAAGCTAACGGAGAAATAAGAGTTAATGTCTTCAGCTAGATCACTAAGGAAATCGTGAAGCTTAGAAATATAACGGATCTCAAGCACAACAGAAGTTTGTTTTCCAGATGCAGCCGGGACAACATTATGAGAAATCAAAGAACATTTTTGTAATGGATCAGTAATAAACTCAGAACCCAGATGTAGATTTAAGGCCCTAAATCGTTGATACATCAGTGATAGCATGATGCAAAGAAAAACTTCAATAGCCATAAAAAGAAAACTGATAAAACAGGAATAAATAAAGCCTGTAATCCAAAGTAGAATAGGAATTTTCGATATTAGATGTAACATAAATATGGTAGTGCCTGTTATAGAAGCTGCTAAACAAGCAAAAATTTCCAAAATCAATCTGCGATATGTTTCTTCATAATAGTGTCCATCTAAGAGTTTCATTTTATCAAAAGCGTTGAAATTGAGGACAATATCAGGAAATCCACGTAAGTTCAAAAACAACAGGAAGTGCAGCACCATGCAAAAGAGGTAGGTCCCAACAAACACATCGGAGATGATATTCAGAAAAGTATAGTCGTACTTTTCAACATAGACATTTTTATAGAAGTTGAACTGGCTAGCAAACAAAGAAATCAACGGTATAATGCTGTAAATGACGAGTAGACGTGAAACCACGAATCGCTTTTCGTTATCCTTCATTATTATGCGGTACGGTGCCATTCCAAGCACTCGCAGCAAATAGAACAGTGGAATGATCGATGAAATAGTATCGGCGGGCATGTTCCGTATCTTGTTCTCAAGCGATGGGAAATAAACACCTTACCAACTTGGCCGAATGTAAAAGCTATACTGCCTTCCATCGATTTTAAATAGAAAGAGGTAAGCTGTTATATTTTTATTAAATTTATTGCATCAATATTCATTACATTAAGGAAGAAAATAAGATTTGGTTTGGAAAAATCTTGTGGTATACACTGGAATTTGATGTTACTCATCCATCACAATGAGAAATTACCAATCATAACAGTCATATTGTGTGCATCCATTTGAGAGAAATGTCAAAAGCAATTTTGTTGAGTACTTAAGCTATAAAATTTATGAATTAATTGTTATTCCACAGTAGTCATGTGTTGTAGGACAGGTTTGGAAATATGGAATCAGGCGACCGAAAAATTCAATAACTTGAACCACAGGCATTACTTGTCGAACAAATGTATATACTAATGAATTTAAAACTATTTTGTGAATAAACCAAGCTTTTCCTCTCATAAATATTGAACCGCAAGTGTCGTTTAGTTAAATAGATTATTTTTAGTTTCACTAACACGTACATTGGCGCACATAAAAGTAGGCCATTCCTCGGGATCGCAAAGTGCTTTTCTCTCCGTAAGGTTCCCACGTTCAGTCTCCACCCGGTAGGGGCATAAAATTAACCAACAAACCATGTTTATAATTTATATGAAATGGAGGGATTTTTGGGATACCACATCTATGAAAGAGAAAAAGAACTAAATTCAGTTTCATTTATGGATGCCCTTTAACTACTATGGTCCTTAGCGTCCCATTGTATATTGGACGAGAAAGATTAGAAATTTTACTCAGAGGCCTCTTTATCATGCCTGAGGTTCTTTTACGTGCCGTAAATCTCGACACGGGACCACCGGCTTTACTTTCCTTCCGAAGGAAATCATGCTAAGGATTTTTACGCCAGAAAAAAGCCATCGTCCTCCACCGCGTTTGAACACGCGGCCTCTGGAACTAAAGACTAGCATGGTAACCAATTCTCCACGGAGGATAACTCTACAAAAGGGTTCCGCTACGATTTATATACTGGGTGCTCCGAAGCTATTCGTTCATATTAATACAGGTAGTAGGGAACAACAACAAAAATATTTCAATAAGGAACATATGGTCTGTGAAGTCATTTTGTAATGTTAGGTATCTGTTTGCGAGTGGTGCTGACGTAAGCTGTTGTGTCAGTGTCACTGACTGGGAATGTGTACTGACCTTCAAACTTGCTCTGTCTACGAACGGTTGGCTCTGAAGTCTGCTTGGAAACAGCATTCCCGGTGATAGATTGATTGGAACATACATTCCTCCATTCCGTCTCAAAGGAACATGTTTGTGGAACATGTGTTGCCAGGACTGCTGGAGGACTTACCTCTGAACGTTAGACAAAGGATGGACTTCTAACATGATTGGGCGCCAGCCCATTTCAACATTGCTGTGAGGAATCAGCTGAGAGCCACCTTCGAGAATCGATGGATCGGCCAAGGTCGCCATGTTGCCTGCCCAGCCAAGTCACCTGGCCTCATGTGGTTGGATTTCTTCTCTTGAGGCATATGAAGCAGCGGGTGTGTGGAAACAGAAGGACCTTGTCGCTAGAATTGCCGTCGCTGTTGGTACCATTGCGGACATGACATGAGTCTTCGAACAGACACGACAATCAATGCTCCTACGATGTACTGCGTGCATACAGGCGTGAATGCCACTGCTGTAATTAGCCTGCTAAAGTATCTTCTGTGTATATCTGCCGTCAGGGACCATAGGTTCCTTATCGAAATATATGTTTTTGATGTTCTGTACCATCTGTATTAATTTGAACGAGTAGTTTCGAGAATCCTGTATACAAGGAGAGCCTAAACCTATTTGAGTATAATTTGATCTTCTGAGGAAGGGGCGAAGAATTATTTTCTGTATGGTTAATCTGAACCGACAGCTACGACATTTACATATACGTGAGCTTTCATCAGCAACACCGAGACGAAGGTTAGCTTTTTGCTGCCTCTAAACGGCAATAGCAAAAGCATGAAAAACGGTAGTGTAGCATGAAAATGTGAAGTTTAAGTTCTAATATATCCTTCGGCAGACTGGCTATACTTTGGTGGAGATAAAGTAACCTGCCAATCCAGTGGCTAGAACTATACTCGAAAAACAGAGTTTGTCACGCTGGTAGGGGTGGGGCTAGATTTTGTTCGTACCAACATAAACAGCTCCATTCCATTATGGGCCACAGTTTACGCACGCCAGTTAACCAAATTAAAGGAAGTACTGCATTCGACCCAAAGTACCCTACCGATATATGTGTAAAAATACACTTTTAAAAGCGCACGTTTGAACAGCATAACACAAAATCTAAATGTGATATTTGTTACTTAAGTTCAATACCTTCGAAATATACACAACACGAAGATTTTGAAAACATTCGTCAATTGCGAACTACCTTTTACATGGGAAATGTTTTTGAATCCTTTACTTACTCAATCAGGTACCTATAGTGCAATGTGTTATGAAGCCATTTCTGAAAACGTATCCTAGATTAACATCGATTTTAAGCATAGTTTGTAGAAGAGATATAAACGATCCAAGTCATATGAATGTTCCTTTAAGTAAAACATCTAATGGAAACTAAAGCATGACGTTTTTCCATTCTAACATTCCAATAAAGTAGAAAAATGCAGCAAAAAGACTCATCATTGTGTAAATAACGTGTTAAATAAATAAACCGAGATATCAGAATTCCAATCGAACATTTTATCTCGCCCATGTTGAAGCTCACTCCGAATAGATTTGTATATCTATCTTGTTCACAGAAGATTCATTTAGAGAAAGGCAAAATAGTAAAAAAATCGGATGTGCTGCACTCACATGCCTTTCTCTAATCCTGTACAAAGTATTTTATAAACGTTTATTCTCCATATACTTCATGTTAATGGAGATAAACCTTTGCAGAAACTCTCTTGTTGCTAACTTTTTTTGTAAGTGCCAGGAGAGTATGGTAGGGTTTAAGCAGTAGTCATATATTTTAAGAGCTGGTTGCTATGTGGAGCTTTTCATTTTCTTTACATGTACAGGACATAAAAAACGAATAACAAATTCCCTTTGAGAAAAGGTATAAATATTGGAAAACTCAAATAAATAACAAAGGATATCTCGAAAATGGTTCACTCCACAAAAAAAATTATGACATATATTGTGTGTTTTAACGACATCTACATTTTTGTATAGTAAACTTTTGCCTATCTCTTAAGGTACACTAGTTATTGTGAAAACCGTGAATGAAGAGGACTTTTGGGAACATTCCCAAAGAATTCAAGATATACATTTCATTTGCTATGAAAATATCCTAAACATATAATAATTTAATAAAGATTGTTATAGCCATTTTTGAGAAATTCCAAATTACATAAAGGCGTGTTCTAACACAATATAGGAAACACAAAAGTATAACATTTCCTAAAAATTATTACTGCAAAACTAAATTTAAAAATGCGTATTTACACAGATTAGAGAAGAAATTCCTAGTTTTTTGAAGAAAAAAATCCTGTGATGCCAAACAAAAACCAAAAGAATATACTTTTTAAATATTTCTAAAATGGGGCAATTTGGGGCAGTAGTTTTAACACTTAAATAATAGCAGTCTAATTATATAATATAAAATATAATAACAGAAAGCCTTAAAACAATATGTATATAATATAATACATGAAATGTATGTAACAGTCAGTTATGATGTACATGTATCATAATGTTATGTGAATGTATTATGTAATTTAACAATGTAGGAGCTGTGAGAATAGAAGCAAGCTACCCTTCGTAGCAATCAGAATTATTAAGTAAAAGCCGAAAGTTGGTAACAATGAGATAACAATGGGGTAACCTTGAGACAACAATAAATTAGGTTTAATAAAGGCTACTAATAATTCTTCGAACAATAATGTAATATTTAAAAGTTTAAAAATAGTCAATCAAAAACTAGAAAAAGTTAAGTTAAATAAAAGTATTCTATTGGAGTAGGATTAGCCAATCAGAGACTTGAAATAGAAAAATTGTAAAAATTCTGGCGGGAGACGCTACAAGACAGGGTTCCCAACCAGTCCAGTTTAGATTGCGTGCCCAATCGGTACGGACGTGTTCAATGTAAGACAAACATTCATTGTGGTGAGAATAATATAAAGTTTATGTGTTAAAAAGTGCAATTAAACAATAATCTGGGAGCTCTATAGTAGCATACATCAGTGTAGTGTTATTAAATCGTGTGAAGGGTTAATAAACAAAGTGTAATAAAATTATAATTTGTGTAAGCCTTGTTCTTTAGCCACACCAGACCTGCTAAGAGATACGTGTTCTGAAAATTACTATTGACGCAGCCGAGGGATACATACATAATATTTTAAATAAACATTAAAATACACATTTGATTTTTTAAACGTGGGGCGAAAGCCACCGGGGAAGTAAATGTGGGGCGAACACTCCAAGAAACATATCTTCCACAATACGAGGGGAACAACACCTTCAAGTTCCATCAGGTAAGCCATTTTTACTGGCACAAACACAACACTAACAGTAAGCCTGAAATCCGAAAAACTGTACTGTAACCAGAAATAACTGAAAGTTTAGCTTACCACATATGTACTGGGTAAAACAATAAACCTTCAAACCTTACAAAGAAGTGTTTGTGCTACACGCATTATTAGTGCAAGCTTGTGATGGTCAGCCCTTTTGTTAGTGAGGGAAAATGAGGTAGGGTGTATTTCCACAAAAATAACAAAAGCGGTCACCAAATTAGTGTCAGAAATAAATTGCAAAATCTGAAAACACCATAGCATAACAAATATCTAAACAGATCCGGAAAACACATGGACATTTATATGCATGAATAAGAACGTTAATTCAAATTTACCTATATTGTTTGTACCGCATAGTGGATTACAGAAATTATTACATTCAAGTTTTACGATACAAAAACTTAAAAAGTCGTCGAGTTGTACGGAATGTGAAGTTATCGAGAGTGGGGTTATCGAGATTCTACTGTAACGGTTTCTTTCGAATTATGCGACCGTGGCAGTACTATACGAATCCGTTTATACAGCAACAGTGGACCGTCCCGCCGTTTCTCCCCTAGATAACGCCAGCGATGCGAAATGAAAGGAGTGTCTTACCTTCTGTTATAAATGTGTACTACGTGATCCCTGTCTGCGTCTATACATTAGGCCGACACCTGTTGAAGACACTATTAAACACTCGACGAATTTATGCACCCGAAGTATTGGAAAATGTACACCGCAGACTGTCTTGTTGCATAAAATTAATGTTTAAGCTCCCCTACAAGTAATATTCATATGTATTTAGATCTGGAGAGTAAACAGGTCAGTCAATTATTTTGTCATCAAAAACAATGGCTTTCTTGGACTTCTTTTCACGATAGTCCCTATGTCGTCCAAGTTCTCTTGTTTAGAACTACTTATTTTTGTCTAATCTTACCATAAACCTATAAACTGAGGATTTTTTTGGAGCGGTATCACGAGGAAATTTTTGTATAAATTCAAGGCGACAGTCCACATGTGACTCCGATCCAACAAAACTTGACAGAAAAAACGCCGCTGTTCTACAGAATACAATACACATGCCGTTACTCCTGCTATATATAATTCCAAACAAGTTCGACGAAATTGCAAATCCATATACCTGTGCGCTAGGCTATCGCAGAGCGAAAATATTCAACTCGAAACCTACTACTTGTTGGGATCCCGTGGCGGGCAATGTCCTCATTTAAGATAAATCTGCTAGTAAATTTTCCTTTATATTTACCACCACCACAAAATTAATAATGTTCTTACCTAGGAAGATGTAGCCTTGCTGATCCAGAGTATGTACGTTAAAACATGGCAAAAAAGACTGATCAAAAGTCGATGACTATGTCATCAAGTTGGTTCAATAACCATAAGACAATGCCATACGTACCAAAACAACTGCGAGGAATTTAGTCTTAAACAACAATAAAAGATGTAGAGAAAAATAGGAGTTGATTTCTTCACAATCGCATACGAAATGATAAGTTTGGAAACGTGACAGATATCTTTAATCCTTATATTAGGTTCTGTTATTAGTTCCTGTCCTGAATCAGTACCAAAGACGCATAAATCCAATGTTTTATACGTATCGCCTCTACACAGTTTTGTTTTATTTATGGACGCTCTTTAACTGCTGTGGTCCTTAGCGTCCCATTCTATATTGGGCTGAAATTTTGCTCCAGTAAGTTTACTCAGAGGCCTCTTGATTAGGTTTGAGGTTCTTTATGTGGCATAAATCTACGCCACGGGAGCACCGGCATCACTTCCCTTCCCAAGGAAGCCATGCTAAGGATATTTCTTCATCTTCTGCTCCTTTCAAAGATTAGGAGATACCACTTGTTATGGTCTCTAGCCATCTCTTGCTTGGTGCTAAGGAATTTTACGCTCAAAATTATCCATCGCCCTCCGCGGGTTTGAACCCACGACCTCGGGACCTAGAGGCTACATGGTAACCACTACACCACGCAGGGCGACTGATATATCAATGACGTATGGCTACAAATAAATATCAATAGCCAGCAATAGTAGCGCACTGAGATAGGCAGAAATGTGTGGTGTAGTGCAAAATAATAGGGAAGAATCGTTTATATTTGAAGATACGGTTCTGACTACCACAGCAGTTGAAAACAAAATAATAAGCTGGGGAATCAAATAACGATAGGTTTTCACATAACACTTTTAGGTAGGATTTCAGCTTTGTCAAAAGTGCCGAATTTGTGGATAATGATAAATTTGCCGCGTAAATGCAATGCAGAAAGGGAGTATAGAACTGTGCAATAAAAATATGTTCCCATAAACATCAAGGATATAAGTTTCAGAAAATTGAACGCCTGGTCAAAGCAATACATTGAAAGAAACGTATCTGTCCAGCAGCCACAAACCCACAAGGGTATAATGCTATAACACAATAAGGCGATAAGGACACTGTTTCTTCCACTTATTCGTCGTTACACTCCAATATGGTGCCGCTCCAAGCACTCGCACAGTATGCAACGAAGGGCTCATCACCGAAATGGTGTCTACAAGTATCTTGGTGCCTTCTAGTGTCCTCTGCAATTAGAACACGCCTTCGTATTCCAGCTGCTGTGTTTAGAAGCTGGAAACGTTCTATGAAGTTTCAAGAGCTGAGGAAGTCGCGTTACAAAAACACATATTCCATTAAATTCACATTACTTTAGTGAATAATAAACCTATTAAGGCTGAGTAATGAGTACTTCGTAAAATGTATTGTGCTGTCCAAACGTATATAATTAGCATATCATCCAGCTGTGTAATAAATAAAATTACTTACATGTTTGTCTAAACAATAATGGTCGTGCTTATTAAAATACCATAACGTTTATTATAAAAGAGATGCGCGTGATTCTTAAGAAAACATGAACAGTAACATAATTTTTAGGAACGTACACTACGTGATCAAAAGTATCCGGACACCTGGCTGAAAATGACGTACAAGTTCGTGTTGCCCCCATCAGTAATGCTAGAAGTCAATATGGTGTTGGCTCACCCTTAGCCTTGAGGACAGCGTTGACTCTCGTAGGCATACTTTCAATCAGGTGCTGGAACTTTTCCTGGGAAATGGCAGCCCATTCTTCACAGAGTGCGGAACTGAGGATAGGTATCGATGTAGGTCGGTGAGGTCTGGCACGAAGTCGGTGTTCCAAAACATCCCAAAGGTGTTCTATAGTATTAAGTCAGGACTCTGTGCAGACCAGTCCATTACAGGGAAGTTATTGTCACGTAACAACTCCGCCACAGCCCGTGCAGAATAAACAGATGCTCGATCGTGTTGAAAGATGCCATCGCCAACCCCGAATTCCCCTTCAACAGTGGGAAGCAAGAAGGTGCTTAAAATATTAATGTAGGTCGTGCCACGCAAAACAACAAGGGGTGCAAGCCCCCTCCAGGAAAAACACGACCACACCATAACACCACCACCTCCGAATTTCACTGTTGGCACTACACACGCTGGCACATGGCGTTCACCGGGCATTTCCCATACCCACACCCTGCCATCGGATCGCTACATTGTGTACCGTGATTCGTCACTCCACACAACGTTTTGCCACTGTTCAATCGTGTAATGTTGGCGCTCCTTACACTAAGCGAGGCGTCGTTTGGCATCTTCCTGCGTGATGTGTGGCTTATGAGCTGCCGTTCAACCATGGAATCCAAGGTTTCTCACCTCATACCTAACTGTCATCGTACTTGGAGTGGATCCTGATACATTTTGGAGTTCCTATGTGATGGTCTGGATAGATGTCTGTCTATTACTCTTTACGACCCTCTTTAAATGTCGGCGGTGTCTGTCAGTCAACAGACGAGGTCGGCCTGTACGCTTTTTTGCTATACATGCCCCTTCACGTTTCCACTTCACTATCATATGAGAAACAGTGGACCTAGGGATATTTAGGAGTGTGGAACCCTCGCGTACAGACTTGTAACACAAGTGACACCCAATCACCTGGCCACGTTCGAAGTCGGAGGTTCCACAGAGAGTCCCATTCTGCTGTTTCACGATGTCTAATGACTACTGAGGTTGCGGATGAGTACCCGGCAGTTGGTGGCAGCATAATGCAACCTAAGATGAAAAACGTATATTTGTGGGGTGTCTGGATACTTTTGACCACATAGTGTATATCACATACGACATGTATTTCCTGCTTATTAACCAAAAGAGCTTCTGTTCTCTTAATTCAAAATCCATTAAAATATAATTGTTATTATGTTCTATTAAATTATATACATAAAACTTGGACTAGATTCCCGTTGTATCGCCTTAGTTACAAGACTAAACAAACTACGTACTGTACCAACACGAATAGCTGTGGTCGTTAAGGTATGAACTCGTGAACGGTGTGCGTGTCAGTGCTCAGTAGAAGAGCTCTCGCATCAGAGAATTGGGTTGGAATTGGAGCTTGAGATAACACTTATGTCGGACATAATTAGTGCACATTATGATACCAAGATATTCGTACAGCTGTCCATCGGTGACATGATAGTCGTCGGTGATGGTTCGAGAAACATATCGACGGATTCCATTAAGTTTTGCAGGATATCGTGGAAGCGCTGTCCACCATATTTCACAAGCATAAGTTACACCAGTTCTGAATAATGAAATGATCAGAAGAAGTTTGGTTTACGAAGGAATGAAAGTTTCGAAGATGGGATATACTGCTATGAATCGTAGAAGAACTCTGTCTCGTACAATTCTATAGGATTCAAGTTAGGACTCTATGCAGGCCAGTCCATTACAGGGATGTTATTGACCTGTAACCCCTCCGCCACAGCCCGTGCAGTATGAACAGGTGCTCGATCGTGTTGAAAGATTCAATCGCCATCCACGAATTGCTCTTCAACAGTGGGAAGCAAGAAGGTGATTAAAATATCAATGTGCTGTGATCGTGCCACGCAAAACAACAAGGGGTGCAAGCCCCCTCCAGGAAAAACACGACTACACTATAACACCACCATCTCCGAATTTCACTGTTGGCACTACACATGCTGGCAGATGAAGTTCACCGGTTATTGAATAACCACACCCTGCCATCGGATCGCCACATTGTGTATCGTGATTCGTCGCTCCACACAACCTTTTGCCACCGTTCAATCATGTAATGTTGACGCTCCTTACACCAAGCGAGGCGTAACGACTGTCCAACAAAACTCCTTGATAGCAAAGCATCGTACTGAAGGAATGTGTTGAAGCTGAACAGTGAAAAGGCGGAAATCGTTTGGCAAACATCATCGTTTTGGACTTTGCCTCATTGGTATTCACTCTCCATCTTGTGGACCATTGTGTCAAGTCATCTAGTGCAGACTGAAGTTTTTGGCAAGTACGATCAATGTCATAAAATTTGGTGTAAATAATAGTTCCTCAGATACTCCATTGCTGCAGCCAATGCTTGCTATCCCATCTGGTGTCTATAAGAAATACTATATGCTGTTACTACTGAGTAGTAATCGAAAGGTATGGCCGAGGCGGTTGCGTCTGTGGCTCGCATTCGGGAGGTTCGATTTCTGCGGCCAATCTTCCTGACCCATGGGTTTGTTCGGAGGTTTCCCCGGGTCACTAAGTGAATGATGTGAAGGCTCATTGACTCCCCCGAACTTATCTTCCCTCATTCCCTCTCATTTATTTCTTCTTTCACAATACAGATCGGCTCCGGTGTTGTGTGTCGGACGACTGCGGACAGATTGCTCAGACTTCTTCTCAGCCCGTCAGATGAAGGCCACTGGAGTCTCCGCTGATGGATCAAAATTTCCCCAGTCTCCACTGGAGGGCAGCCATCCTCTGCGCGTCTCTGTCGCCTGTGTTAGTCTGTCCTGCAGCCCATATGTCACCTGCGGTTCCTTTAGCTCATCTGTTCCTTCCGGGGGTGTATGCACAAAAGATTCCGGTTTGGGTCGGGGTGTTAGGTGTCTCCTATGTAGCGTAATCCTAATTCTACCACTGAGTAATTTATTTGTCTGTTTCCCCTCCTCTTACCTTATTAATTATGCCATATAGTACATATTGCTTTAGCAGGTTACCTAAGAATTAATAGCTATATTTTTATTCTTACCTCATATGAAGTTGAGCTGCTGACCCAAAGAATGCACACCATTAATAAGACGGAGCCGCTCCCCCAGAATAACATCATACAGGACTCCTGTTGGTTCTGGAACTCACCAAGCTGTTTCTTCAGTAATAAGACAGCAAATAAATACGTACCAAAGACTGCTGCGATGAAGGTCATCAACACCATCAATAAAAAATTTAATGAGAAGTAGGAATTGACTTCTTCAGCTAAATCATTTAGAAAATCATGAAGTTCAGAAATAGTGCGGATCTCAAGAGCAGAAGGTTTATCTAGATTCCTGCTTTCCGCAGGTTTGACGGGGACTACTTTCCGAGGATGACAGAGGAAGTCCCTTTGTTGGTTTGTATGAATCTTCAAGTTTAGTTGTGCGTTTAGAGCTTTGAAACGTTGGTATATCAACAATATCATGTTGAGAAACACAAGGTCAATTGCCGTATACTGAAGCCCAGTAACATATAAAGAAATAAATGCAACAAATCTGTGTATAGCGGAGTATAACCTTATATTATACACATTCAAGGTACTAATGATCAAGACAGCTGAAATACAAATCGAGAGTTGAAGAATGATACAACGATGTGTTCTGGAATAGCAGTTGTTGTGTATAATTTCGGTTTTGTCAAACGTAGTGAATTTGAAGACGATATCAGGAAAGATCTTCAAATTACATTTTGAGACCATATGGAGCGTCAAAGATAAATAATAGCTTGACATAAACATCAGAATTAAAATATCAAGAAAACTGTGGACGTCATTACTCGTAATGTACCCCAGGAAAGTGTACAATTGAACAGCAAGCAGAGAAGCTAACAGAAGAATGGTGTACAGAACCAACGGCCGCGAAACAACTACCTTCTTCTGATTTCCTGATGTTACCACACGAAATGGTGCCATTCCAAGAAGTTGCATTGTGTACAACAATGGTCTTAGAGCTGAAATAACATCTACTGACATTTCGTAAGTTTTGTGTTTGTATTCAGTGAGACTTTCCAAACGTGTCGTTTTACTGCCTTCTTTGCCAAAGACTACTGATAAATGCAATGAAGTTCTTATCGGTCTCAAGCGATGAGTGTATAGTATTGATGTGAATGTTTACGCTGACATTGCTTCATCAACGTTAATGCCATTAAGCTGAGTGCTTGATCATTCTGTCAGCAAGTGTTTATTCCTTGGCAGAAATTAGCAACTTTGCAATTATTTCCCCACACATTTTCTACAGCCCACGAGGGAACTCTCATTCATACATTGCTCATTAGAAATACCACTAGAGTATAACCTCATTTCCTAATTAAACAAGTTCAGTTGGTACGTACTGCGTAATGAAATGTATTTGGAACATAGCCCCACTAAATTTAAGTGCATGGCGAACCTTGTTTTGTGATGCTCTTTTTCTCTAGGTTGATGTACAAATGCGTAATCTAAAATTCGTTATAACGAAATTAAATTTTATAACTCGAATTAACGTTACACACTATTGCCATCATGCTAATTTTATACAAGATAACGCTATTGCACACACCGTGGTTGCTTTCATGGATAGTATCCGTTAAGTATTTCTGGATCAAATAATGAGTAAAAATGAAAAATATTTAAAAATTTTTCAAGGACTGAAAACTCAAATGACATATTCGAGATTTTAACCACAGATCTTTCGGTTGCTCCAACCAACTCAGCTACCATGTGAACATTAACTTTCCCAAATGACTCACATTTTTCCTGGTAAACCACAAGGAGATCTCGTTACTTTGAAATGGCATACATTCCCCAATGGCGACTTGCAATGCCGTAAGTACTTTAAGCCCCGTCTTCTAGATTTAACATACTGTTAGGCCAATACATGGTATTTAATTGATCTTTCATACAAGCTGTGTAGGAGCAGGTTGGAAAGGTAGAATCAGGTTGAAAAATTCAACCACAGCTAGGATTTTAACCACGGATCTTCCGGTTGTAAGTTGCCATTGGGGTTTGTTATCTCAAAATCAATTTAAGATATCCTTGTGGTTTACCAGAAAAATACGAGTCAGTTGAGAAATATAATGTGGTGCCACCATTTTGCCATCGTAGTTTAGCTCTTTAGAGCAATCGAACGGAAACTAGAAGATCTGCGGTTCAAATCTTTGCTATAGCATTGAATTTTTCTGTGTCTGATCCTACCATTCCAGTTTAACCCAAATCTTGTGTGGAGGAACAGTTACAATGGGTAAAAATGTGTGGCCTCCTAGACCACTGATATAAATCCTTGTAATTTTTATCTTTTGTGAATAGAAGACAGGGTATGAAAATAATCCACATGGAATAGGCGAAGTAAAACATTTCCCTAGGGTAATTAGAAACATAGACCTTGCAGAACTGCTTAGGGTATTGAGAGAATCTTTTAATTAATGGTGTTAATAGACAAAGGTCATACGAGAAATGGAATCTTGTGCTACATTGAAATAACCTACCGTTATAATATGTATAATAATTGTAATGTGATATGTGTAAATTTTTCATGAATAAAAAGCTCGTGTGGGAGCTTACATACGATTTAAGATTTGCAACCGAGTGCACCAAGAGGGACGACGTCAGTAATCCCAAAGAAATAGCTGATTTATAATGCAAATGAAGCAATAACACAAAAGAAAAAATCTCGATAGAACATGCTAAGAAATGAGAAAATTTCCAAACAAACTACCCACTACAAACCCAGTGGAAGAAGAGGTACAGGTTGGCCCAAATCGTTGGGAAGATAACTTATGATTCGCAATTTCAAAAGCTCCAATTCCTTAAGATGATCATCGTCGTCATCTTTAAAACTAGCATCAGTATGGTTACGAATCACGAATGATAAATGCGTGAGCAAACCGATTTGTACCCTGAATCAGGTTTATAAAATAACTCCACGCACCAGGCCCAAAAGTCCTGAATTAGATTCTTGCTCTGTCTCTTATTCATTAATACAAGTAAGGTGTTCCTAGAGATATATGGAAGCGTATCCTTCACCTAGGATATTCCAGGTTGTTGCATCCTGTATTAAAAACACAGTTAAATATTTTAAATTTCATAAAAAAACTAATTTTCTGAATAAAAACCAGCTGTTACAACAATGATGTATGTTACCGAAGGAGACACCCTGAAAATTACTGTTATCATTTAAAAATGTATGCTTCTCTCCCTGCGTTACGTGATCTCATTAATAAGAAAGCTGTTATATACAAACAGATAACTGCTGTTTGGTCTCTTCAATACAACAATAAAAAATGCACCTTTTGAGATAATTGGTATGAATCATTTCAATTCTTTGGAATTTTATGATATTGTCGCCTCAAATCCCAAAGAATTTCCCACAATACCTAGTGAACTGCCTCATACACTCATATGCTTCTCCAAATTTCACAAACGTTTGGGGCAACCATGAATTGGCATTTCTTTGGAGGGTCGTACCGTACTGCTAACACCCGGAACTTATGCAAGTCAACCTTCAAAGTGTGACGTAGGTTTGAAACGGCTTTCGAGACGGGAATATTCTAGTGTAACTATGCAGTGCTCTTTTGAGGTTGCATTATCATGCTAAGCAATAATGATGCTGTTAAAATAAGTGTTGTACGTCCTAATATATATCTCACTTTCTTTATAGCCATACTAGGTTTTGTCGCTGCTTCAGGTCTGTAGATTTGTGTTATTGATACTGATTTGCTATGGATTATCTATTCATTTGCCTGAGTAAAATACTAAAACTGAAGTAATTTTGGATACTCAATTTTTACCTATTATCTATTTATATGAACTATCTATTCATTTGCCTGAGTAAAACATAAGGGCTGGATAAAAAGTAATGAGAACTATTTTTCTCAGAAATGACTTTATTGACAGAGGTACTTATAGTTACACACATCTTAAATCCAGTCGCCCCCGTTGCTGATGACCTTTTGCCGATTGTTCGGTAGGCGTCGTATACCATTTGCGCGTCTATTGCTGTTGATGTTCCGTGTTGACCGCCCATCTCTGGTGTTGTACCGGAACCCTCGCAGTGTCTTTCACTTGACAAAGAGATCGTAAACACAGGGACTTATGTCGGGTGAGTGCGGTGGATGTTTCTGAATCTGGAGAGGTCCTAGACAGCAGTAGCGGTGTGGCATCTTGCATTGTCATGCAGAATGTTAGGGTGTTGTTCCATGAAATATCGTCACTTCCGCCTGAGCGCCGGATGAAGGTGGTGTTGCAGGAACGTGCAGTAGTAGGCAGTGCCTATCGACACTCTTGGTGGTACAGCGTGAAGCAGTTTTACCCCATCAATGTCATACGCCATAATGAGCATCACTTTCACAGCACTTTGTGTAGCGCACACTTTCTTTGGACGGGTGAACCGGGAAGCCTCCATTCATTGGACTGGCGTTTCAATTTGGTTCGTCTGAGCGTGCCTAGGTTGCGTATATAACGATGATTCGTCGAAGTAAGTCGTTACCTTCCTTTGGTACCGACCCAAAAAATCCTCTACAACTGCATAATGGTTCCATTGTTGCACCTCGAAAATTTCATGGAGTATCCAACATGCTGCAATTTTGTGATAACCCAGAATATCGTGAAGAATGTGGAGCACAGTTTTTGGTATTCTCCGACTTCTTCTGCTAAATCACGCACAGTCCAGCGGTGATAAACATCCAACAAGAAAGCAAGGAGTTGAAAAGTTCAACAGTGACGACATTTCATGTAACATCACCCCATCATTCTGCATGACAATGCAAGATGCCACACCGCTGCTGCTCCCCAGGACCTCTTGCGGCGCTGGCAATGGGAGACTCTGGAACATTAACCGTCCTCACCCAACATGAGTACCTGTGATCATGGTCTCTTCGCCAAGGTGAAATAACCACTCCAGGGGATACAGTTCAACATCAGAGATGACATTATCCATGCTATAGGATGGTCAATACGAGACATCAACAGAAAGAGACGCGCAGATGATATACGTCTTCCGAAAATTTGGCAAAAGTTCATAAATAACGGAGCAATTATATTGCAGGTGTGTCACTATAAATACCTCTGCCAATAAAGTCATTACAGAAAAAAAGTTCTCATTACTTTTTAACCAGCCCTTGTACTAAAGCTGAAGTATTTCTGGATACTCATTTTATATCGCGCGCTGTAGATGAACATCACTAAGTGATTAACATACGATTTACCTTATCACTCCGTTTTACTGCTTAGGCCCTCGCGCCGGATTTTCGGAAGAGTAAACGCGATTACATATGTGCGAAGCACCAGGGACGTGAAACAATTCATACAAGCGTTTGCGAAGCATAAGTAGCTCGCATAATTCAATATGCTCTGCTAAAGTTCCTCAGGATTTTAAGCGCTAATGTTACGAGTTTCCCTCGTCAGTGGCCACTGAAAAGATACCTTGTGCAGTATTATCCATAAGTTATGTCCATGCGTCAGTGGGTTCTGAAACTTAAATTTAATTACGAGAATTGCTTTTAAAACTAACTACCGTTTTAATATTTCGCCACTTCAGCGCTGCATTCGTAATTTTGAACATGTTTCGAAACATTCAGAATAATGGAACGACCCGCCGACTATGAAGTTAGATCCGTGATTCGCTTTTTGAATGCGAGAAACTTTACGCCAGGAAGCATTCATCGCCAACTGCATGAGGTTTATAGGGAAACAATAATGAGTGAAGGAACGGCGAGGAAGTGACAGTTTAACAAAGGTCGTGAAAATCTGCACGATGAGCCGACCGTGATCACGGATAATATGATGCAAACTGTGAATAAAACATTCGCGAGGACAGACGTTTCATCATATCAATGTTGTCTTCGCATTTTCCAAAATTTCAAGGTCGTTCCTCTACGACACTAACAGACTGCTTAAAAGTTCGGAAGTTGCGCTCAATATGGGTCCCAAAAACCTTACTGATGAGCACAAGGACAACAGTTCTGCCGCTGCACGGACTTTTCTCACGCTATATGCTTATCTGCTAACACACGTTGTTACAGGTGATGAGGTATGCGTTTCTCACATCACCCCTGAATCAAAGCAACAATCCATGGAGTGGAGGCACACATCCCCCTGAAGTAGAAATTAAACAGACGATATCCACTCGCAATATCATGTGCACGGTTTTCTGGGAGAGGCAAGGTGCCTTGCTGGTTGGATTCTTGCCCAGAAATGCGACAGTCAACAACGACGCCTATTATGAGACATTACGAAAGCTCCGTCGTACAATATATAACAAAAGGCGTAGAGCATGGCAATGCCCGGCCACACACAGCTAAACAAACTCAAGGTCCGATCGGATCATTTGGTTGGGAACAATTTGCCCATCTCCCTAGTCCGAATTTGACACCAGCGATTTTCATCTGTTTGTTTATCTGAAGAAATTCCTTGATGGAAAACATTTCAACGACAATGATGTGAAGCAAAAAGTGCGGAAAGCTTTCAACAGAGGTATTATCATTATTTGACTAAGGTATACAAAAAACGATTTCCCGTTACAAGTTTCTGAATAATGGCGGTATGTGGAGAACTAGTGCAAGATGTAAGGTAATGAACGATAATAGAGGATTTGAGAAATAATGTTGTGTCAATTTTTTAAAAAAATGTTATCGATATTTACTTTAAAAACACGCTTCGTATAAATGTTTTTATCTTAAAGGATGCTGAGTTGCTAATCCAAAGAATTCCGTCAAAATAAGAATGGAATTATTCACTCAGAGGAACACTACAGCAAACTCTTGTTGGCTCTGGAGCTTCCCAAGTCGTTTGTTCAAGAAACAGGTATCAATGAAATACTTTACGATGGCAGCTGCTATGAATTTCATTAACACCACCAGCAGAAGAGTTGCTGATAAGCAGAGTTCATTTTTTCAGCTATCACATAGGAAACCGCAAACTTTACAAATACGACGTATCTCAAGGGCACAAGCGCAAGGTTAATTTATATTCCTGATTTTCGTAACTATGGCAAGGACCGCCTTCTGAGGCAGGTTAAAGAACTCTTTTTGAAGACTTGTATGGACGTTAGAGTTTAATTGTATGTGTCATATATAGTAGCGTATAGAATTATGTTCAATATATTCATGGTGTTAGTGGCCACAGCAGCTGCAAAACTAACCGGGAGTTGCTGAATCAGACAGCGATGTGTTCTGGAATGTTAGTCCTTTTGTAGGATTTCGGCTTTGTCTGGTGCAATAAACTTAAAAATAACATCAGCAAAATGGTAACAACTCAATGCTCAGAACAAATGAACTTCCGGAGTTGAGTAATAAATTGCCTCAAAATTCACAAAAATAGAAAAATATATTGTGAAGGTCAAGTAGCAGCTTCACCAAGATTAATGTACTTTTAGGCTAGAGTGAAATGTATATGGAAACAGAAATTGTAGCTCCTTCGTACATTTTAAGTCCCCTAATTCAATATTCAAAATAGCTGTTTTTCTCCTCAAACTAGTCACCGTTTCTCACACTTAAGTTTTGTCTAAAAGAATAAAGGTTCTATTTTTCAGACAACATAAACCAAACTATAACAGCAACTTAAATTAATAGCACAGTTCATGCACTTAGTATTTTGATACATTTTAATAGAATGTTTTACTTTTCTAAAAATGTTCATGTCAATTATTTTCTCCTGCTTTCATTTTACTAGCAACAATAATTATGGAAGCAATCTGTGTTCTATCAATAAATGTGTGATAATATGAGAAACATACGCTCCAAGCTATATAGTATAGTGCTGTAACGAAACCTTCATCTCCAAATCAAAGCAATTCAGATATAGCCATCTCAGGTTCCAGTTTTTAATTCATATATCCACAATAAGAATAGATGCTAAAAAAAATATTGCACTATGACAAAAGTTAAAATCAAGTTTGGAATAAAATGCTTCCTCCAAACTGAAATGTAACCAGCGATGATCCGAGTTTAACAAGTCTTATTTTTATTTCAAAATGTTGTCCATTACATGCCTTAGGTAGAAGATTATTCATATGTTTAAAGGTTAATTATTACATTAAAGCACTGGTGCCAAAAGTACTCGCAGTACATAAAGTAGTTGGATGTATGCGAATAATGAAACTTTAATAACGATTTTCACTTAAATTTTTCTACTTTGTGAGTAATTGTTATTAATGGTAAAATTATGTACTGTAAATCGCAAATTCTTTTAGTTTTAAACGTTTTATACACATGTATTTGTATGTTAGTGTTTCTCTTTTCCCTCAAGAATAGCGGAAATCATTATATTGAACCTTGGTAAACAATATACTTAGTCCTATTCGTAGAATAAGCCCGCTTACACCTTTGTATAAACGTTTCAATATAAAAGTGCCCATTGGTTCATGTCGAATCCAGGCTTGAATATATGTGGGAAATGCTACGGAAGAGAAAACATTATTATTGGTGTCGAGGGGAATGAGCGACACTTTTATACCAAAATGTACCAAAAACACATATTATCTGGTATGTCTGTTACATAAATATGCATACAAAATAAGAGAATTTATTTAATTACTTTCTCTACTACGTATAGTAAGTAGGGGAAGTATTGTATTCCACCCAAAAATTCGATACCGAGATTTCACCGCAAATACTTGTTTTGGGACCCCTGAATACAAAAAAAGCATTTTTGGAAACATATCCGCGTGTGTGTGTGTCTGTATGCGTGTCTGTGAACAGCATAACTCAAAAATGAACAGTGGGATAAACACCAAACTTGGTATTTAGGTTCAGTATCTTCCAGAGATGCGACATGAAGGTTTCCAAGAAAATCTCCCCACCCCAGATTACCCTTTACATGGAAAGTTTTCGAAAATTTTAATTCTCTCAAAATTAGCTCTAACGATTTTGATTAATATCTCATATGTTTAAGATATTTTCATGAATGTCTCCAAACGTAGTCTTCATTGTGAACGACTTTTGCATAACTGGTAAACTATAAGAGATAGACAAAGTTTTACTACAAAGAATGTAGATCGCGTTAAAATACACAAATTATGTCATATACATTTTTTTTGTTGAGTGAACCATTTTCGAGATATTGCTTGTTATTCCCTTAAATTTTTCAATGTTTATTTTCTCAAATGGGAATTCGTTATTCATTTTTTTGTCTTGGTTATGCAAAGAGTATTAATCTGTGGCAAAGACAATGATGCTGCACCTAGCAACCAGATATTAAGATATATGTCGATGCTTAAAGGCTACTGTATTTCTATATTGCCCTTGCAATTACAAAACAAGGGGAACATAGTACGCTTTAAGCGATAGTCAAATATTTTTAGAACTGGTCGCTATGTGTAAAATGTAATTCTCTTTGTATGTCAAAAGATCGTTTCTGCAAATGTTTATCTCGATTAATATGAAATAGATGGAGAATAAGAGTTTGTAAAAATAGTTTATACAAGAGTAGAGAAAGCCATGTGAGTGCAACACATCAGATATTTTGTGTACTTGTGTGCAAGTATTTGCTTACTTTGTTGTTGTGCAATACATTTTGTGAACTCACCTCAGAGGATGTTGAGACACTGCTCCATAGAATAAATACCATAAGAAGGCTAGAGCAACTTGACCAAAACACTGTCAGCCCAATTACAAACGACCCGTCCATATCGCCCATCTCATAGCTGAGTAACCAGATAACGAAGTAGAACATCCCATAAACAATAATTGCAAATTTGGTCAATACCACCAAAAGAAAATTAATACAGAAAGAAGAATTGATTTTTTCACAGAGATCACTTAAAAGGTCATGCAGTGAGGCAATATGACGAATTTCTACGAGAGACATATGTCCAGAATTTAGTTTCAACTTATCTGTCATTGCTTCAAAATTCTGTTGAAGCCACAAGGATTGATGTTCAGCATTATCCTGAACCAAAGGCATGAGGCGTTGATTCAGCGCTCTGTAACGCTGATGGATCAACTGAAACAAGCTGTGGACCAAAATGTCATTGGCATTAAACAGCATTGAATAAACACATGACATAAAGCAAATCATCCACTTAAACAACTTGCTGAAGATCTTAATATTGATAGTAAATGCTATATTTGCTGCTAAAGCTCCTAAGAAAGATACTAACAATTGTGAGTTTATAGAATGGCGAATCATAAAATGAAAGGAGGGTTTATCCAAATGCTCAACTTCATCGTAACTTTTTATACGAAGTATAAGTTTTGGGAAACTTCGAACGTTGAGAGCTGTGTTAACATGTAGGAGAAATGGGAGTGCCCATATAGATATGAATACGTCACAGACAAATTTCAGAAAACTGGGCATGCTATAAAGGTTGACAAAGTCCCTTTGGATGAAAAAATGATAACTGACCAATATGATGGCCACACAAACACTGTAAATTGCAATGGGCCACGAGATCTTCAGTCGTCTCCCTTCACCAGATGTGACTACGTAATACGGTGCCAGACCAAGAATTCTCAACATGCGGATTAGAGGACTAACAGCTGCAATAACATCCATGGACGTTCCCTGATATCAGCTTCTGTTGAACCTCCAAAATGCTTCCACTTTATCAAAAGCTTAGCAGATACCACTAAAAGTTCTTCATACAGCTTTGATTAAGAACACTCAAGCACATATGATCTACTGATGCTTCAAAGCGATCTTTAATAAACACCTATACGTTATCTTAACACCCCTATGTACCATTAAACTGTTATAGTTGAATAAACACTCGCACTGAAAGATAAAGCTGAGCAGGGGCAAATATATGATAACGAAACACTTCTTGTGCATTAGATTAATACTGTGCAGGTCTGATCAAAAATGGTGAGGTGGTGTTAACGCAGCTGTTGAGCTTAATTTACTTGGACAGTCTGCAGCGAATTTTGTTGTTTAAGTTTCAAAATAGTAAGAACTAATGCAATAATACATAGATCAAAAACGTACACAAGGAGTAGTTGTAATACTTGATGGAGTACATCAACACAGTTTACAAAATAAGCACTTCTATCATAACATATAAAAATAGTTGCTGATATTCTCTGTAAAGTGTTTTCTGAAGCAAATGACAATGCATATAAACACATGACTTTCAACACAACATTGTGAATTAATCCTATAATAAGGTTTCTCGGCTTTATAGTTTAACGTGTTAACTCCTACATAAAAGAAATATATACTCCTTTAGTGGTGCCCAATTCGTTAATCTTTTGCCATACTATGAAAGGTGTTCAAGAATATGTTATGGTCGCAAACCATAGATCATTATCTGTGGAAATGCTTCTAGACAAAGTTTATACATCTTTAGTTGTGTAGGACCTTCTAATTATATAAGTAAATAGCAAGTGCATTTTTTAAACCGCAGCAAAGGAAACTAAAAATTACCTCATATTTAATACGACATAATCATACGTTATTTTATGAAAAAATATACAATTTCAATGGAATTAGAGTACATCAATGCTTTCGAATGTAGGTGCTTCAGTACTTAACCCAGCTTTTTTTCTCAGGTATCTGGGAATTCAATCCAAATTGTCCAGCGCTGAATGAGGAAGCCAAAACTGTCGCAGTACCTGAGCGCCTGTTATTGTCTTACTATTTTGAATTTTGGGTTCTTTGTCCTCCAGCTAGCTATTATTACTCAGTCGAGCAAATATCTCTTGAACAGGGTGTGTAAACGGAAAGGAGTTGTTACTAAAAGATAACCCTGATAAAAGAATTTGTTTTACACCTTTATTGCCGTCACACTTAATTAATTTCACATATTTAATCTTGATACACGCCTGACTGAAACTGTTATATTTTAGAATGTAATTACAATCACTTATTTACCGCGTACTATTAATGCGCGTATTTCACATTTTGTAACAAACCTTACGACGCGAGAGATTCTGTAGAATTGCGTAATGTGTACTTCTTGAATGCTTCCGTGTAACTCGCGAGAGAGATTTCTTAAAACTGCGCGACGTTTGCCTTGTGAATGATTCTTTAGAACTGCGCGATACTTGTCTTTGGCTCCAGAATTTCTACTCCCTCACCCCGATATGCCTAAAAATTATGATAGAGCTGCTATTTGGTTAATAAATCGCTCTAACATTAGCGTCTATTTCGTCAACCAATCAAAATTACAAAAACATATGCTCTAGGGAAGATATTCCCTCCATTTCTAAAGAAAAGCACGCTACCCTGCCGTCATTTGTTTGTCTCTTCTAATTGATAAACAACTCAACCCATCGCTTCATTGTTACCCGCTCCCATTGTCAGTTTCAGTGAGGTCGTGTAAACTTATTTCCTAACAATGCTTATAGTTAAAAAACATCTAAAATTATTGCCATACAATAATGTTAATTTACACTACAATCACTCTGGCATCCACAGTGTTGTGATATAAAATACTGCCTCAAAACACCGTTGTTGGGATGTCCATTCCCTACAGCGACCTTGTGATTGTCTTTAACAAGACAC
This sequence comes from Deroplatys truncata, assembly GCA_030765065.1. Lineage (NCBI taxonomy): Eukaryota > Metazoa > Arthropoda > Insecta > Mantodea > Mantidae > Deroplatys > Deroplatys truncata. The sequence goes on from CM060980.1 coordinate 168,474,255, forward strand.
CATTAATGATGAAGAAATAAGATCTGGAACGGTTCAGAGAAACAGAGTGTGTGGATAGAAACTGAGAATCGCTTTTCTTATATTGAAATTGTGCAGTGCACACAAAATATTTCATTATAAATACAGTCTAGGCTAAAATCTGTATGGACCAATGTACAAAAGAATTACCAAACCCTTTAGAAGGTACTCTCGTGGCTTAGACATGATGCATAGTGGATGATAAAAATTACTGATAAAATGCCGCATTTGCAAGGAAACCTGGTTACAAATTTGGCAAGATAAAGAGGTTTCAGAGAAGTGGAGGGAAAAATACTTACTGCAATTCTTTACCTCGAATGAAGCGCTAAAGCAGTGTTAGGCGCGACTGGCATGCTAGAAACACATGAAGGGGATAGGTAACTTTCTATTTAAGGCGAGACAGCTGGGATCTGAAAAGGGTGACAATAGGAGAGAGAAGTCGTAAACAAGCTAAGCATACTGATTGGGCGTTGGCGCTTAATTGTATCATATTTTTGTCACTATTCATGTATTCCGTGTTTATCTTAACTGATTTTGGGTAATATAACGGCGCATAGTAATGCATCAACTTATCGTTGCCTTGAGTTGTTTTTATTTTAAATCCTCTATTTAAATATATTTATTTTAACTTTTCGAGTAGTGGAAGTTACTTATTCAGTATTTTTTCTTTCTATGTGGGTCTCTTTTGATGTTGATTTATTGCTGTATGTATTATTTATAAGCACGTACTTAAGTTGAATGCGTGCAGTAGATGCATTCGGGGAGTCGCGGGTTTGATTCCCGTGAACGACCTTCCTCACCCAAGGGCTTTTTCGGAGGTTTTCTCGGGTCGCCAGGCAAATGCTAGGAAGGATTCTTACATCCCCCGAATTTCCAGCCTCTCCATTTCGTCTCCATTGTCATTTCACGTCAACCTTCATCTGTTGGTCTCTTTCAGGGTTAGAAGTGTCGGCGATGGTGGAAAGGGGTGCTTTTTGTGGCTCTCTCCGTCCCTTGGCTTTCAGTTAGCTGCCGGGGGTATCGAACCCCTTGAGGGGCTTTGAACCGCCGCTGTGCGGGGTGGGGTCCCCGGTCTACCGGTCCGGTTGCAGGGGAGTCTATATTTGAAAACTTAGGTATCCTGCCATTCCTGTACCGTCACTCCTTGTTCCGGCCGCTCAGTGTCTTCTCTCGCCTCATCCATCCTCACGGGGAAGACCCCCTGTGAGCCGTAGGTACAATATCCCCTGTGTGGATCAGTGCTGAGTCCCCTTCCGTAGCCAATCAAATCCAATCCATGTAATTGATAAGGATCAATATATACTTTAGTTTAAATAAGTAATAATTCATTAATGCGAATGCCTGTATGATAAACAAGTACTAAAATAACTTACCTCATAAGGCACAAATACACTTCGCTTAAGAATCAGTATAAATGTTATGATGGCCGAGGATGTCCAAGCAAATTGGGAAGAAACATCAGATCCCTCGCTAAAGTTGTCAGTTTCTTTGTTGAACAACCAAATAAGATAGTAGTATGAGCCAAAGATTACCATGTTAAGCTTGATTACTAGCATCAAGGGAAAAATCAGCGAGTAAGACGAGTTTACCACTTCAGCCAGGTCACATGGGAATTCGTGAAGCCTCTTCAAAAAGCGCATTCTCTGTGGGGGACAATCCGTTACGGTTCATTCCACGAGGAAAACACAAAACGTTATTTGGCTCAGTTAAACAAAGTTAAACCGAGTTCAGGTTTAGGTTCCCCACCTTGAAACGTTGAAGCAGCAAGAAGAAGAGGCCACACACAAGAATGTCCGTAACTATAAAAGGAAACGGATACACCATTAACAAAGTGTAGAAACAACAAGAGTCAAGTGTACTATTGACACCATTCTCTACGGTATGCATGGCGTTTATTACGAAACTACACAGAGGATCTGAGGAACTTTAGATCTTCTTTATTGTGTAAACGCAGAGAACTAATGAACAAGAGTAAACCATGTAGAATATTTTGGCGATTATGGCGAAAAAATAAGGACCGTAGTGCTTTTGCTTCATAAACACAAGAAAGTAAATCTGATCGACGATGAATACGGCCATTTCGATGATACTGTAAGCCAGAGTAGGACATGATAAAAGACATCCTTGCTCAGGGACTTGGGTAACTAAACTGTACGGTGCTAGACCAATTAGTTTCAAAATGTAGAACAACGGGCTGATGCCGAAGTGTACATTTACAAGACCTTGTTGGTGGTTTCTAGGTCGACTTGAGAGATTCTCAGTGAATTATTCGTTGCTTTATAGCTGTCCTCTGTAGATGCACTGCTATGGTCACTCTTAAGGATAGCAAGCACTCTTTAATCCTTAAAATTTGTAGTCATTTATTAAAAGCAATATCTATTTCACCCATCACTTGTAGTAACGGTTGCCATTAAACTGTCACCTTGAACAGTTATCCATTTTAATATCACGTAAATAAAACTTTGCGATTAGAAAGCTTATTTGCCTGGGAAACTAAATCGAGTCATCCTGTGCCCATCATCCTCCTTGTCATCTCCTTCAGGGTTGTAGGACCAGGTGACGGTTTTCGGCGGGTTTCGGCTGGACCATGTGAAGGTTTCTTCCCTGGCATCGCTACGATACCGCTCAGTTAAGGTCTCTCCTGAGCGTGTGGCTCCGCCCCTGGAGACCCTAGAGGTTGGTGGCTTGTGGGTAGGGACCGAGCGGCGCCAAATTCCTTCTATCTGAAGGCGTTAGGGAACAACGTGCGAGCATGCGCCCATCGGCATCCGTCTGTGGTCACACTTCGGGTCTCTCCGTTCATCCTTCCCTCCCAGAGGTCACGTTGGAAGCAAAAAGGGCCCTTACGGCCTACTTGCAGTGCTCTGCCCCGGTTCAGGGACCCCTCTGAGATGTGAACTTTTACTTGTATATGCCACCTTTAATATCTAGGGTCATTCCAGTGGCTGTTTACTTTTAGGGCAAGTACTCATCAGTAATGATGTTCACTCGCTTGCAGGTGGCGCTAACCTTTGACCTGTTCTTACATTAAAATCACACACGCATTCACATTCTCATTCATACCTCTAAACCTCTGGGAGGATGGGGAATAATTCTGCCTAGAGAAAAATTCCCGCCCTGCAGCAGGGAATCGAACCCGATACCTCTGGATTTGGAGGTTAGCATGCAAGCCACCAAATCACGGAGGCTTCTGTTCCTTAATTTGAATTTATTTCTAGACAAAGCTCTATCATGAATGACGTACCATGTATAGAAGAATCATCTTTTAATAAATGCTGTGATACATAAAGGCTATTTGTGATGTTGTAATAAGTAGAATAGATAGTTACCAAACCAAACAGAGTTTTCCTTCTCTGCTAGTATAGTAAGTAGGGGAAATACTGCATTCCACCCAAATATTCGATATCAAAATTTCAAAAAAAAAAAAAAATACGTGCTTTGAGGTGCCCTAAATGCAAATAAAGCATTTTGGAAACAAGTTCGTGTGTATGTGTCTGTCTATGAACAGCATTACACAAACAGGAAAAGTCGGATAAATACCAAATTTGGTATTTCAGTTCAGTATCTTTCAAAGATTTTCAAGAATATCTACCCACGCCAGACTACTTTTTACACGGAACATTTTTAGAAAACTTTGATTCTCTCAAGAATTGCTCTAACGATTTTGATTAAAATATCATATGTTTAATATATTTTCATAGCAAATGAAATATATATCTTGAATTTTCTGGGAATGTCCCCAAAAGTACTCTTCATTCTGAATGAGTTTCTTATAACTGGTAAACCGATAGAGATAGAGAAAATTTTATTATAAACAACATGTAGATCTCGTTAAAAGACACAGTTTATGTCATATACATTGTTTTTGTGTAGTGAACCATTTCCTATATATTCCTTGTTATTTGTTTCAATTTTACAATATTTATACCAATTCTGAAATGAAAATTCGTTATTCGGTTTTTATGACCGGGACATGCAAAGAGAATGAAATGCTCCACATAACAGCCAGTTCTTAAAGGATTTGACTATCACAAAAAGCCTACCACATTTCCCTTGTATTTAGGAGAAAATTTGCAATAAGGTAATTAGCACTGTTTATCTCGATTAACATGAAGTAGATGTGGAATAAACATTTTTAGAAATAGTTTCTACAAGAGTAGAGAGAGTTATGTGAGTGCAGTAATCAGACTTTTTAAAACTTCGTTTAATTTTGAACAAGCGTTTGTTCTATATGTGGCATCTTTGTCTGACAATGTTTAATTTCAGCATGTTATACTTTTTTCTAATATCAATAGTTGCATGCACTTAACATAGATTCTTACCTCAGCAGAGGTTGAGCTGGATGTCCAGAGGATGACGGCTAATGCAATCATGTTCAGAGCAGACCATATGAGATTCAGGCAGGCACCTTGGCTTGTGGGGAAAGCTTCTGTTTCATAGTTAAGCAAATAAATGACGTACACGTAGACACTAACGGTCGCTGTGCAAAATTTGGTCAAAACTGTCAGCAGAATATGGACAGAATAAGAACAGTTAATTTTCTCTGAAAAATCACAGAGTAAACTGTGTAATTCAGAAGTGTGGCGTGTACATCTGACTGAGAAGTTCTTCCTGGTAGCACGATGCGGTATTTGTTCTTGATGATACCGAAGAGGTTTCAATGATTGACCCTTACAATCCATACTGTTAACAATTGATTTAATTTTTAGATTAATTCCTTTAAATCGATACTTAAGCATTAATAGAAAAGAACATATCAGAGTGTCTACGGCAGAAAAGATAATACAGTGTATGACTCCCCAGACTTGAGCAAGGTATTGAAGTCCCTCTGACATCGGAGTGCATAGAGCATACAATAAATTAATTATGCCGCCAATAAAAATGTTAATTCCGAGGTTTGCTATTATATATCTCTTGACTGAGACATTGGAAGACATTGCAAACTCATGCATCAATTCAAAACTATGAATAAGATCAGGAAAACTGCTGCGATTGAGCCATGTAAGTATATTCAGAAGCGTGGGGGCACATATAACTATCATAAAGATGGAGCTGACGACTTTGAATGGTCCAGTGAAGTTATATTTACAAATGAGAACCCAAGCTGAAGCGAACTGACCCAGCTGTAAGGCTACAAAGAAGATCATGCTATACAGAACAACTGATATTGACATCTCCAGTTTCTTCATACCGTACGATGTAACTATCTTGAAGGGTGCCATGCCCAGCAGTCGCAGAAGTTGGAATATGGGGCCCATATCCGATATCACGTCCATTTTCTAACGTGCTCCTTGCTGACTAATATCCAACACAAATACACAACGCAATATCCGTAACTGTGCACATATTTACCTCTCCCAACCCTTGTTGACATATATGACAAAGATTTTCCATTGGAGGGAATTACTTTATCATGTTCGTTTGTAGTGTCATAGTGTTGAGATAACTCTTAGAGTAAAATACTCCATTAGTATTAGGCCCACTCACATCAATTCTCATCTCTCTAGTAAATTACAGTGGTTGCCTTTGTCAAGTTTTTCACATAATTTATACCCTTACCTATCTGCACTACGCTATATGAAAGTGACATTCTTAGTAGAAACAGTGGGCATGTCCACGTTTTAAGAGACTATAGAAATATCTAATGGGTAACGTGTTAAAATATCGGAAATCATGCTATTGCAAAAATTGTCTTATCATTTATGGATTAAAAGAGTTATTGGTTTTGATATTCACGTTCACTTTAGTAAAAAGGAACTCTTCACTGGTTCGAAAACCGCAATTTCATTCGTGTTACAGGAGAAACTACCTGAAATTGTGTGCTTCTCTAAAATTGAAACAACTTTTGCCCAAAGCTCAGATCACCCACCAGTGTACTATCCTGTCACTCGCTCTGACGTTGCCGGCGTCTGCTATTTCCAAGTTCCATCTATGTACCGAACACAATCTCTAAAGCGAGGCTAAATATCAAAACAGTTTGAATATCTAATTCTATGCTAGCCTACATTTGAAATAAAAATTCATTCGCAGTTTCTAAGCGTGAAGTGGTCTTTGTGAGTACATGGTCATAAAAATTAACCAAACGTAAGCTACGAACTACATCTCACTTTTGCATTAATCACTTCTATTTGATGTTTTTTCCCAGTATGATCCAATTCAAAGCTACGTTTACCTTCGTCCAAATATGATGGTGTGTTTGTATGTGGACGGGTGATGGTTGTGTGGTAAGAATGATGGGTATATAATGGTGCAGACATTAAAATCATTAAAATGTTATTCAACGTAATAATGCAGTTGTAAAGTCTAAAATAATAATAATATAAACCTTGAAAATATTTTTTCTCGTATGTTATTCAGTGCTAATTGTGAATATTTGCAATTACTTTAAAAATTTCACCAAGGAGTCTTACGTTGATAGCAAATAAAAGTTATTGCTTCAAATATTTAGGAAGGTGGAAACTACGAAGTGGATGGTTCTGTGAACAGCATAACTCATTAAGGTTAAAATCAGTTAAATGCTTAACTTGTTATTTAAGTTCAGTATCTTGCAAAGATGCTACATGAAGGACATCAAGAAATCTCTTTCCCCAGACTAGCTTTTACATACATGATTTTTCAAAATTTTGGATTTTCTCAAAAGCGATTGCAACGATTTTGATCAAAATCGCATATCTTGAAGATATTTACATAAAAATAACAGGAGTATCTTGAATTTTTTGTAATAGCCTGTAAATTCCCTCTTCATTTGGAAGGAATGTTACATAATTTTGTATAACTGGCAAATCATAAGAGATCTCACAGATAAATATGTACTATTCAAAAATGCAGATCTGTTAAAACCGCACGATGTACTTCAAATTACTTATAGTGGCATTAGCAATTTCCGAGATATCATTGCTAATGATTTAGGTTATTAAATGTTCTGCTTTTATAAGTGCTATCACTTCACAGTTGTTTCTCAAGATGTCGTGGAAACAAAATCGAATTTTAGGCTAGCATATAGCAATTCGATTTCCTCTATCTATCTCGTATCTACGATGAAATGTGTAATCAAGCTATTTCTGCAAATTTTTATCACGATTATAATCAAGTAGATAGAAAAATATCCTTTTGTAAGGAGAGTTAATGGAATGTATATGAAAATAAATGATACTGGCTAGACAAATGCCTTTTAAGGTAACAGGTTAGAGAGTTTTCGCGGCGTTAGAAGTTTTCGAAGTACAGCATGGTATATGCTTTAAATGTAACTATGTTATCTGATGGAGGATATTTTAACGTCTCTAGTTATCATTGTTTTCTTTTCTTTCGCTAAAGCATTCTAATGCGACTTCTGAATTTATTTCCTAATGCAGAGAAACGTTTTAACATTGCCTTTACATGTTGTATATAAATAAGGACGTAGGATGCAGAATGTGTTTATCGGAGGGCGACACCTCGTGCACTGTGAACATTTTGATCTATTGTGGCTACACATCCTGGGGGTAGGAATGAGGTGAAGGAACCGCAGTAGGTCCCAGGTCCGTAGGTAGACATGCCCGCAGACACGCGGGATGCCCCTAACATTTCCAGTTGAACACCCGTGCACCAGTGGCGAGGAATCTCAAGAGGTAGACGCAGCGACCTTAACGGGCGGAAAAACTCACTTTGTCGTTCACAAGAATAAATCTTTCCAAAACGCATGCATCCACGCCATCTGCCCGCACCGCCAGCTCCGCAGTACCTGAAATCACACCTGAAAGTGAAAAGGGGATGAGGAAAATGAGGAAAGGAAAAATCGTGGTAGAATAGTCCACCCCGGCTTTCGCTTAGGCGATCAGGGGAAAACCATGAAAAATATCATGGTCAGAATGGGCGCCTACTGGAAATCGAATTCGGGACCTCCTGAATGCGTGCCACAGACATTCGCTTGAGCCATTACGCTCGGCCCTAATTTGAGCTAATTAATTTGTAGACAAAACTATATTGTGAGTAATGTAACATGGATAGAAGATTCACATTTTAATATTAGGTTATCTCACAAGTAACGCCAGGTTTCACTTTCTCTACTACGTATAGTAAGTAGGAAAATAAATGTTTTGAGGTGTCCTGAATCAAATGGGGCATTTTTTAAACATGTCCGTTTGTCTGTCTGTTTGTCTGCGTCTTTGTCTGTCAGACTGTGAACAGCATAACTCAAAAACCGAAAGTCGGATAAATACAAAACCTGGCATTTGAGTTTATTATCTTTCAAGGATGCGACAGAGGATCTTGAAGAAACTCCCGCACCCTATACTACACTTTACATGGAATATTTTTCGAAAAATTTGAATGTATCAAAAATAGCTCTAACGATTTTGATTAAAAGTGTCATATGTTTAAGATATTTTCATGCCAGAGAAATGTATATCTTGAATTTCCTGGGAATGTCCCCAAAACCGTAAGAGATAGACAAAATGTTACTGCACAGAAAATGTAGATATAGTTAAAATACATAATTTATGTCATATACAGTGTCTTTGTCAAGTAAATTATTTCCGAGATATTACTTGTTATTTGCTTGAATTTTCCAATACTTATACTTCTCAAATGGGAATTCTTTATTCGTTTTTGTATGTCCTGGACCCACAAAGATAATGAATGCTCCACGTAGCAACCACCTCTTAAAAGATTTGACTATACCTTAAAGCCTACTATATTTCCCTTGCACCTACGAGAAAATCACCAAATCTGCAATCGTTTACCTTGATTAACATGAAGTATATCAATAAGTGTTTGTAAAAATAGTCTGTAGAAGAGTACAGAAATTCATGCGAGCGCAACACATCAGACTTTCGTCAGAACTATTTATTTATTGTTCCGTAGTTTGGGTTAAGAGTCCTTCTGAAGCTCTACTGGAAACAATGTTGTAATACTGCAGCAGAACGAAGAATATGTGAACTCAAAAGTGAAAGCGTCGTTAGTGAACAACGTGCAAGAATAGTTCCAACGTTTTAATAATGGAGACGAGAACACTAAAGATTCACAACGTTATGGAATATTGAAAATACGTGAAGAGTTTTGAAAGAGAATACACAGAAAATCAGAGGTTGTCAGAAGAAGTTGATCATTCAACAGCGATATACTTCGCCTTTTTAAGACACTTAAAAAATCGTTCAGAAGATGTAAATGTGTACCACATTGACAGCTGATTAGAATTAGCCTATAGTGGATATCTGTTGTCAGCTTATCGCTGATCGTTGGGACGATAGATTTATTAGGGTTATTGTGACGAAAATTGGGTACATTACTGCAACCCTGACACCTCCAAACTTTGTCTCGAACCTCATCAGCCCACAGACGCTGTCGTTAAAACATCGTTTCAGCCACAAACTAATTATATGTATGTGATAGAATTTTGGAGCTGTGATTCCTCTGAATTTGTTCCAAACGGACGTGCAATCGCAGCGGGGGTTGATTCTCAACAACTGGAACATGCTCATCAAGTTTTGAGACAGAGGTATCCGACATTAGTTAATAGAAACAGAGTTCTCTTGCAGCAAGACTTGGAAGGAATCGAACCACCACATCCAGCACATAGCCCTAATCTTACTCCATGAGATTAACATCCGTATGGATCGATAGTCCATTTTCTACGATGAAGAAATTTTGAGAACTTTGAAGCAGTTGAAATTGGCATCAGCGAATTTCCCCACCAAAAAACAGTAACTGGTATCTTGCCGGATAATAAACCTCGCTGAAAGATGGCTAAGAATTATAGAATCTAATAGTCTATAGTTTAAAAATTAGAATCATTTCCTGTAACTACGCATTTCATTTACAGCTTTGTTTAAAAACCGACATTAGTTATGAAACCTCAACTATAAATGCTGTAATATATGAGGGATGTTTTCTAAAGTAGGCACGTTATGCAATAACTAAAAAGTCCTGAATATTTTGGTTGACTAATGTTTATTTCATTGCATATAGCTTAAGCTTTCATTCCACATAGTGTTAACAATGAATTAAATTTTCATTCTGGCATAGAATCGATGTTATTGGTTTCATTTAATACACGAAATTCACCCCACAATCCTAAATCAATCATACAGTTTCTGAAATGCATTTTTCTGATCTAAGATTCCATGGCAAAATAAACTACGTTATTGGTATCGTTCTTTTCAGGATGGAGATTCAAAATAGCGATCCGGGAGTCAGATCATTATCATAGTGTAGCTGAAAGTAAACAAATTGTGAATCTGGAAGTTAATCTGATGTTAGCCAAAACAAATGACTCATTATTTAAATCGTTCAAGAAACTTTCGTACATGTGCAGCAAATGTTCCCTAAGAGATTCTTGCAGCTCATTTTATATACAGAAAAATGTATCTCCAGAATCAGCTACACGTTTCCTGGAATGTACTGAAGGTGGAAGTTTGTAAGGGGGTTCTCAAAACCTCATGTTAGGATACGACAAATGACCGAGAAACGTTTATAACTCGTGGAAAAGTAGTGTAAGGTTTGAACACTTGGGAAAAATTAAACCATCTAAATAGATTCAGTATTCGTACTACACTGCAAAACGGACCTTACTTTTAAAATACCCCTATTATAAGGCATGCCAATTCTATATTGGACGTGAAAGAGCCGAAAGTTTGGCTCAGAAACCTGCTTTATCATGTTTGAGGCGCCAAAAATCCACGACATGGAACCACTGACTTAATTCCCTTCTGAAGGAGCCATGCTAAAGATTTTTACCCATGAAAAATACATCGCTTCCGGCGGAATTGAACCTGCCACCTCGGAAACTAGAGGTTAGCATGGTACCCCCAGACCACAAGGTGATTTTGTAATGACTACACATATATTGACTAAACCAAAGGTATTTTTAAAGCTTCTTTAATTTTGGCCAAAAGTTTGCTCTATGTGGCACTTTTTTCTGACAATGTTTTAACTTTTACGTGTTACATTTATTTTAAATATTACTTCAGCATGCATTTAACACAAATTCTTACCTCCGCAGAGGTTGAACTGGATGTCCAGAGGATGGCGGCTAATGCAATAATGTTCAATGCAGACCATACGAGATTCAGGGAGGCACTTTGGGTAGTGGTGAAAGCTTCCGTTTCATAGTTAAGCAAACAAATGGTGTATAAGTAGATACCAAGGATCATTGCACAGAATTTAGTCAAAACCGTCAGCAGAATATGTAGCGAAAAAGAAAAATTAATTTGCTCTGAAAAGTCACAGAGTAAACCGTGTAATTCGGATGCATGGCAGATTTCACTGACTGAGAAGCATTTTCTGATCACACGACGCGGTATTTGTTCCTGATGATAATTAAGAGGTTTCAATGATTTTTCATTGGGATCCAAACTATAAATCATTGATCGAATTTTTAGATTAATTGCTTTAAATCTATACTTGAGCATCAATAGGAAAGAACATATTAGTGTGTCTACGGCGGAAAAGATAATGCAATGTATAACTGACCATACCTGAAGAAGGTATTGAAGTCCCTCTGACATTGGAGCAGACAGAACATACAATAAATTAATTATCACACTAATTAAAATGTTAATTCCAAAATATGAAATTATATATCTCCTAACTGATAATTCGAATGACAGATCAAAATAAAGCATCAGATCAAATCTCTCGAAAACATGAATGAGATCAGGAAAATTGCTGTGGTTGATCCATGTAAATATATTCAGCAGGGTGGGTGCACATATAACTATCATGAAGATGATGCTGACGACCCTGAGCAACCCAGTGAAGTTATATTTACAAGTGAGTACCCAAAATGTAGAGAACTGGCACAACTGTAAGGCTACAAACAAGATCATGCTGTACAAAACAGCTGATTTTGACATCTCCAGCTTCTTCATGTCGTTTGATGTAATTATCTTGAAGGGTGCCATCCCTAGTATTCTCATAATATGGAACAATGGACCTATATCAGATATCAAGTCCATTTTCTGGCTTGCTGCTGACTGATGCATGATCCATCCAACCACAGGAACATACAACACAATATCCTTAACCAAGCACAGTATTTATCTCTACGAACCGTTGTTGACACAATGTAAAAGAGTTTCCTATTGAAGGGGATTACTTTATCATGTCCGTTTGCAGTGCTGCGGTGTTGAGATAACCCTTAAGAGATAAATACTCCATCAGTGTAAAGGCCACACACATCAATAGAGTTTTTTCGTGTGGGCGAAATGTAAAAGGAAGAACTTGTGTATCTATCAGGAATTAGGGTACTTATTAGTTGTTCTTATTCCTGGGTACCAGTGGAAGCATGAGACTCCGTTGCTCTATCTGGGCGTGATCGCGGTATAACTACTCTATTAAAGCATCACTGCACATGGAATTTTAATGTTACTATTTCTTTTCCTTGTTTACCTATAAGCGGTCCCACCACTGCCCTGTACTCTCAGATTATACGTCGGTCAGTCAATGCCTCGCAGCCCCGTTGCAGTAAAACGCATCTTACTGTGTAGGGGTATGTTAAGGAAATATCCTCTCACCCCTCAGATCAACTCATTATATAGGCAACACGCTGTTCTTCGAGAAGAGTTAAAGATATTTATCCCCCACTGTTCCGGCGACACATTTCTCTCAGATGTGTTTTGGGGTTGGAAGTACACAAATTCTCTTGCTTTGAGAGAACAAATTGCTGTAAGTTTCAGCTTTACAGTAGATGCCTCTATCTAAAATACCTTTAGCATTAACACAAAAGCTTTTAGTAATATCGTGTCGTCTGTAACGTTCCCTATGCATGGCCTGCGACCTTTGGGAGGGGGGTTTGCCCCATTCCACCAAGCGATAACGGTACCCATTTCTAGGTAATGAAGATGGCGGTGTAATGAGAGGCCTTCAGCATTTACTGTGGACTTCGAACCACGTTGCGCCTTGCGGATACTTCACAGAAACAAGTTAGAGGTGAAGGCTTAGATAGGATGGACTTAAAATCGCCACCCTAGTGCTAGGAATGGAACCCCGGACCTCAGAACGACAGCCGGGAATGAAACTATTATTATTAGCAATTGCATGTCCAATGTGGTAATAACGAAAATGTTAAGTATCCAAGTATCGAAGAGTGAACTTAACTATAATGTATGATATTATTCTTCCCAAAATCAACGTTATTTATTTGCGCGTATATCATTTAATTGCCGAGGCTACAGAATTCACGGTTGCCGAAGCTCGTCACATCATTTATGCACTTACGTATATGCACTTTACAATAAGTAAGTGACGTTCTTTGTGGAAGCAGTTAAGTTATCACAGTAAAAGTCATATAGGAATGCGTATTGGGTAGTGTGACAAAAGAGCACACCGTATCGGAAAAGACGCTATTTCAAAAATTCTCTGTCGTATAAAGCTTAGAACACGTTATGACTTTTGCAATCAATGCCTACTTTTGTAAGAAGGAACACTTCATTTGTTCGAAAACCGGGATTTCATTCGTGTTGCAGGAGAAACTGTCTGAAGTTATGTGTTTCTCATATATTGAAAGAGCTTTTGCCCAAAGCTATATTCAGGGTAGATTTGAAGACGAAACCAGTGTGCTATCCTGTCACTTACTCTAATGTTGCCGGCCTCGTGCGCTCCACGTACCGAGTATAATGCCAACTGCCTTAAAAGCCTGAAAGCAACACTATAGTCTATTCCAGACCAGAGTTCCCTCTGATGTAAACAGAAGCACGTGCTTCGGCTTATCACGAACCCAAGAATATACTCTTACGCCAACGTAAGTAGTTCCTTAATACATGTATTGTATTATGAAATATTCGAGCAGGAAAGGTATAGAACTGCACATTTTATTGCGGTTATCATAAGAACTCGTCGTTAAATGTAATGGATATATACTAGATGTTAAGAGATTACAAAATATGACTTTCGCCTGCTATTGCGCTAACGCCGAGAGCATCTTGCTTGTTAATACCAACCGTATGCACGACCGCCACTCTCTTACATATACAAGAAATGTAGCAATGAATTCCCAGAGGTGCTATCTGAGTACCGAATAAACACTTTGCGTAATACAGGATATATGATAAGCGAACAGTCATTCATAATACGACCTCTGCGCTAACACACATAGGCTCAGCTCAGGTCAAATCTTGTGATTTAGTCAGTTGGTATTTGAGCTCATATGGCAGAGAAAGGTGCGTGTAGTGCGAATAATCTGGTCAAACACAGAAGGGAAACTGTTAAAAAGTGGCTAAAAACAAACAATACTTCGTAATTCAACTCGGAATACAAACAGACATAATACAACATAGAAGAGGATAAAGTTTTAAGTGCGACAGTGCTGTGGAATTGTGGATAAGCTTGTCCCTATTTTGGAGAGTAGTTCTGATTCCGATATGTCAGCTGAGTTACCTTCGGAGAATTCGGATTTGGGTGTTGCACTTTTGCCCGAGGATTGTGATTAACGTAAGTGTTCATTGCCGCATACTTATAAAATCGATTGTTACCTCAGGTTGCATTTTGAACCATGATTCTCACGCAGTGCGCCTTTTTATAGATTAAATAGTGTTCAACAAGCACGTGGGAGGGGAAAAAGCAGCCATTATGGGCGGGGATTGCGAACTACTTTCGCGCGGATAATACAAAGAGTTTGTTTTCAGTGAAAGGCACTCTGGTTTGGAATAGATAATAAATATCAAAACCGTATGAATATCTAAGGAGCACATAGCGCTCTGCTACCAATGATATAAAATTAGTTTCAATTTTCAAGGCCTGAAGTGGTCGTTGTATCGTAACCTCTTACTTATTCTAGCTCAATGGGGGATAGAGCAACAGGTACCGAGAACAGATCGAATATTCTATCACACATTATGCGAGGTACGACATGGGATAGCTCAACGAAATTATGAAAAATATACCAAAATGTCCCTAGCAATATCTGTAATTCATTATGTGGATAAGGGAAGGGTCTGTCTACTATAGAAATTTACATTAATCCGAACTGGATGCCAACTGTATATTATGATAAAAAGGAATTACAATACCTCCTTGCCTGTCGGTGGGGACGCCATGCTGTATGTATGGACAAGCTGCACAGACACCTGATTAATAGCAGAACCTCGACTCGACTGATTCAACCCACGCTAAACTCGGCGTGGGCACGCTACACTAGGAACTGGTTTTTCATCCCCTCCACTGTTGCATAATATCCGATCTGGGCCACCGGGCCACGTACGCAATAATGCTAAAAATATTACAAATGTCACAGTTGTAAGTGTATGGTCATAAGAAGTTAACGAAATAGAAAATGCGAATACAAATTTCGCATCGGGTACTTTCACCTCATGCTCATTCAAAGTACCGGCAAGTCAGTTCAAAGTTAAGCTTACTTTCGTCCTTAAAATATTAGATGGACGACTGTCTGAGGACGACGCCGTTATTCAATGGCTAAGGGCATCAACTGGTGAAAATGATAGAAAACTGAAATATATATATTCGGTAATATTAATGCAGACAGTAAAACCATTAAAATTTAGTTAACACAGAAGTGCAGATTTGAAGTCTAAAATAATCTGACTACCTACTTAAGTAGTCTTTCTTCATTGTTTTATTCAGTGTTCATTATCACTGAAATTCTCCTTAAGTTCCAGCCATTTGACAATAGAATCTACGTGTTACACTTATTTTAAATATTATTCTTGTAATGTTTGTATTTTGCCATCAGGTAGCAACATATTTTTGTAGTAGCAGGTGCACAACATCAAGTAGCCATCTGGTCAGTCGGGTGGCAGCCAGAAAAATATAGCGGGTATGCAGCAGGAATATACACGAGAACAACCTGCGGTTGTGCATTTGGACTGTCCACAAAGAAGTGCGCCCCGGGTAAGGTGAGAACTATTTGTCACGGAGACCTATGTTCAATTGGATTCAGAAGTTTAACACGGGAAGGCGAAGCATCAGATCAAAAGCGTCCAGGTCGTACTCCGGAGGTATCAACTGAAACCACGATGCGGCATATGGAACAAATCATTCGTAATGACAAGCGTGTGACGATCGATGACGTAGTGCTTGCTGCAGATTTTCGCCTGTTGTTGCACTAACGCCGAGAGCATCTTGCTTGTTAATACCAACCGTATAAACGACTGCCAATCTCTTACATACACAAGAAATGCAGCAATGAATTCCCGGAGGTGCTATCTGAGTACCGAATAAACACTTTGCGTAACACAGGATATATGATAAGCGAACAGTCATTCATAATACACTAACACACATATGCTCAGCTCAGGTCAAATCTTGTGATTTAGTCAGTTGGTATTTGAGCTCACATGGCAGAGGAAGGTGCGTGTAGTGCGAATAAACTGTTCAAACACAGAAGCGGGAAACAGTTAAAAAGTGGCTAAAAACAAACAATACTTCATATGTTCAACTCACTATTATAAAAATCTGATGTGTTACACTCACATGACTTTCTCTACTCTTGTACAATCTATTTTACAAACGCCTATTCTCCATATGCTTTATATTAATCGAGATATCGAGATGTCAATCTTATTTGTAATTTTCTTGTAGATGCAAGCGGAATATGGTAGCTTTTAAGCGATAGTCAAATATTTTATCGCTGGTTGCTATGTGGCGCATTCCATTCTCTTTACATGTCCAGGACATAAAAAAATGAATAACGAATTTGAGAAAAAGTATAAAGTATTGGAAAATTTAAGGAAATAACAAGCAATATCTCGAAAACGATTCACTCAACAAAAAAAATGTATATGATATAAGTTGTGTATTTTAACGCGATCTACATTTTTTGTGTAGTAAAATTTTGTCTATCTCTTATGGTTTACCAATTATGCAAAAGTCGTTCATAATGAAGAATACTTTTGGAGACATTCCCAGAAATTTCGAGATATACATTTCATTTCTCATGACATTATCTTAAACATATGATATTTTCATCAAAATCGTTAAAGCCATTTTTGAGAAAATTAAACTTTTCGAAAAATGTTCCATGTAAAGGGTAGTCTGGGGTGGGGGGATTTTCTTGAAAATTTTCGTGTCGCATCTCTGGAAGATACTGAACGTAAATACCAAGTTTGGTGTTTACCCGACTGTTAGTTTTTGAGTTATGCTGTTCACAGACACACACAGACACACACACACACAGACACACACACGGACATGTCTCAAAACATGTATTTCCGGTGAAATCTCGGTATCGAATTTTTGGGTGGAATGCAATACTTCCCCTACTTACTATACGTAGTAGAGAAAGTAAAAATATCCGACACTTGCATTATTGCATATTACGAAACTAATATCTGATTTTACAGGCATTTTAGTGAGAAGTGTAGCGAAAGCGAGCAGGTAATATAAACAGACAAAATACAACATAGAAGAGGATAAAATGTGGAAACTTGTTTTAAGTGCAACAGTGCTGTGGAATTGTGGATAAGCTTGTCATTTTGGAGAGTAGTTCTGATTCTGATATGGTAGCCGAGTCATCTTCGGAGGATTCGGATTTGGGTGTTGCACTTTTGCCCGAGGATTGTGATCAACGTAAATAAAATGTTCATTGCCGCATACTTATAAAATCGATTGTTACCTCACGTTGCATTTTGAACTATGATTCTCACGCAGGGAGCCTTTTTACACATTAAATAGCGTTAAAGAAGCACATGGGAGGGGAACAAGCAGCCATTATGGGCGAGGATTGGGAACTACTTTCGCGCGGATAATACAAAGAGTTTGTTTTCAGTGAAAGGCACTCTGGTTTGGAATGGACAGAAACTTAATTTTTATCGCTATTATTCGATCTGTGTCTTTCTTCCTCTCATGCAGGCTCTGATTCATCAGTATAACCGGAACATCTATAGTTATATAGGCTGGTAAACTCTACTAGTGAAAAAATAAATACTCATAAGGTTCATCAGATTAACGACCGGACGGATGATACGACCATATAATTTTCTTATCACTGTCCATTAGGTTAGAGTTGGGTTTAGAAGCGGAATAGGAATTTAGCACGTCGTCCAAGTCTAGGCTTATTGTACCTTCTAAACTTCCTGGAAGAAGAGAAGAAGTGCGAGAGTACGAAGGGCTTACAGGTCTAATGGCGGCAGGCGCACCGCAACGGGGTTCCTAACTTTTATAGGTTAAGCGTTCCCCAAAAAACCACATCCATTACATGTGCCGCACATCACCGACCATCGTGTCAGATCTGTAAACTGAAACATGAAAACTAACGAAATGAAAGGAAATTACTGTAGCATATAATCCCCGCCGTAAAACCAGCAAATGCCGAAAGCCCAACTGCAATCCGAACCGAGACCTCCCGAAAGATGACCTCAGATGTTACCGCCTGACCCATACGTTTGCTTCTCATCGATTAAAATAATGGGTTTTTTCACTCAGAGGATAAGGAAACGTGTTAACAGGCTACTGCCAGGATTAGGCGTAACGATATAAGTAATGTTCAAGATGCCAGTGATAATGCACCTAATGACTGCTTCGAATGTAGCGTCTATCCTGTTTAACCTCGGCGTGGGGGCATAGCGTAGTTTCTGCGGCAGCCGAATTATGGTTGACTGAGCACAAAGAGAGAGGTACACTCGGCTTTTGAAGTGCGCCAAACTCTTATCGGGACGCGAATGGAAGCTTCTGGACCTCACCCTCACCGTTAGAAACCTTCTCCAGGATGGAGTATAAAGAAAGCTTAATCGCGACCCGACAGATGCTTGTGAGATTTAGATCAGTGCGACGGGGGAAAGTTAATAGCAGATAAAAACTGAAGAGTGACTGCAGAAAAAGCGGATGAAGGTACAAAGATGTGCACTATAGTGTCATATAATTGTACTATGTAAACGTCAGATTTTGCTTACCTCAGAGGAAGTCGAAGAGGTGGCCGTAAGTATAAGTGTCAGAACAACAAAATTGCAGAGGGACCAAAAGCAACTGATACCAATAGCGAACATACTTAATCCTCCAATGTCATGTTTCAGCATTCCGGTGAGTAGTAAGTATCCGCTGAAGACCATCATTCCAGAACTGTTCAGCACAACGAACATAAAATGCATCCACAGGTAAGAGTTAATTTCTTCAGCGAGATCACAGAGAAGCACATGAAGTCTAGAGATGTGACAAATTGCTTTCAGAGACACCCGAGTATCGTCTAAGGTCGTTGGCAGGTGCTTCAAGGGAAACTGTAAGGTATCCGATTGGATCAAAGCGGTTAGCTTTTCATTCAGTGATTTGTAGCGTTGATACAGTGATAAGAATACAACACAGACCAAGGCATAAATAACGTTGAGCAGAATCAGCTGTATGGTCGGCATTATTAATGCGGTCCATATATGGAACAGGCCGGTGATTTTTGTATTTAGCAAGTATATAGAAGCTAAAGCAACTGAGGCTGTAATCCAAAAGAAAAATTCAATGCTTAAACTACGACGGAGTAGTCGATATCTATTTTTATCGAAATTATCCAATGTATCAAAGGTTATGAAGCTAAATATTATTTTTGGAAAGTATTGCACCCTCAAAATCGTGTAAATGATCAACAGGATGTATGAAGAAATAAATACAGTTAACGTTGTGCTGACAGCCTTTAAAAACACCGGTAGATGGTCTTCAAAAACGGAACTCCAAAAGCTAGAAAAATTGGAAATAAAAAATATAATAAAGAGAAGAATGGAGTAAACGAGTAAAGGCTTTGAGATACTGAAATGTCTCTGCCTGTCCAGAAATATCACTCTGTACGGTGCAAGTCCCAAAATCCGCATCAGGTGAAATAGTGGGCTGATGGCCCAGATGATGTCTGCTTTCGTGGAATCTTTGTGGTAAATTTCTTCAATCACACTAGCTTCTTTTAACTTTGGAACCTTTCGCGTAAACCGGTGCATACTTGATGGCCAGTAGCGGGGTATCTTTAGGTTTTCAAAAACACTTTGACCCACAAACCACTTCTGAACGTCGCTTGTTTATACCCCGTCAAGTTCTGATATCATAATGGGAATCTGACACATTCTCCCTGTCCATTTGTGTACATTCATTTCATTAACAAATACCTCATCACTCATTGTTTATGTAATACAAAAAGTATAATTTTGCTTAGCTGCTTACTTATTGAGCTAAAAGAAAGAAAATATAGGAATGACTTGAATCACTTAGATAAATGGTTCACACCAAGAATTTCATTATAACAAGTGCCAACACTTCAATATCTCATTTGTGAATGCATAAGCTGATAATTCATGCGTAAAGGTACGACCAAACACATGGGCCCCTGAGACCAGGACAGAGCAGCGCAAGCGGGCTGTAACGGCCCTGTTTACTTCTATCGTATGACCCTGAGAGGGTGGTATGAGGGGAGACTTCTGAATGATGACAGATCTGGATGTCCACAGCCACAAAAGTCCCTAACTTTTTCAGACCAAACGCATCCAACACCACCTGGGCCTCACCCACAAGCCACCGGAGGCCGGTGCCTCCCTGGGCTTGACCCACTTGGAGCAGCGACCTAACAACAATCTCCCAATGGCATCAGAGAATAAACCTCTAAAGAACGCAAAAAAAAGAAATATTTTGTTAACGTCACTCTCAATTCCCAGGATCATATATCGAAATCTTATCTAACAGGAGTTCATTTACATGCTAGTGAATCTACTGACATGGGGCTGTCACTTTTAAGCGCACTTAAAAACAAGGTTTTAACCCACGATCTTGGATCAAAAGGCCAGTGCATAGGCAACTGAGCCAAACACACCAACACAGAGCCCACAGGCATCGCACAGCCGCAACCTGCAACATCGTAGCCTGGTCCTATAACCTTGAAAGAGATGACAAGGAAGACGATGGCTACAGAAAATGAGGTGCAGGAGAGCCGTGGTAGAAGACGAGCCATCCCAGAATTCGCCTACCAACCTGAGAAAACCACTAAAACCCGTGAACCAGAGTGGAGGTCTCCGGGGGTCGAACCCGAGACCTCACGAATGCGGGTTGCACACGTTACCGCGACATCACCTCGCTCGGTATACATGTATATGTGATATTTAGAATACACCTTCAATAACTAACATGTGTTTTTCGGGACATTGTGCATATTCCAAAAGGTATTTGGCCAATACATACCCATTATCGCAATATTAAGGGGAAACAAATTGTGAAAATTGTCATAAAATAAAATTTCTAAGTTTTGTTTGCAGTATTATTATATGCACCTTGCTTTTAATTTTATGCATATTCTATCATTGTAGCACAGTATTTATATTTTAAATGTGGTTTAAAAATGGTACAGCATCTACCACTTGGTGCTACAAGCTCTACACCACAACATGGGAAAAATCATAACACCTACACAGTTTTAAGTAGAGTGGTAAGCTTTAACTATCTTTTAGGAGACAACTTGATCTTTAAATTCGTACTATGGTTAAGTATAGCAGATTCTGTATGCCCAAACCATGTCTTTCTTTGGTAATGTATGCGAAATTGTTTTCTCCATTTTTGCTAAGAGCAGCTTTACTGCGAATGACATTTATTGGTATAAATGACCCGTTTTCACATAAATTATTGAATATAACCAAATTAAGTTTTAGGTTGATCAAAACAACATGTTATATGCTGTTGTGGATCCACTTTCATGTCAATAACATGGTTGCTCATTTCTTAAAATAAGCATTCCTGATAAACTTTAATCAAAGCATTGTGTAATTAGGAAAATTTACCTTTCTTAATAAAGAAAATATTATATAACAATGGATCACTGAACGTAAGATGAATTCATCTGTATCTTGTAAAAATTTCAGTCTCATATCTAAAACAGTTTCTGAGATAATTGATAAGAAATTTAGTCAAGTTCACATTGGTGGGATAGGAGTCATAATCTCCCCTTAAAGCTATCTTACAACGTGGATGAAAAGTCCATTTTCCCTTATATTCTTGAGTGTTGAGGTCAAATTAGATCAGTATTTTTATTTTTGTGCTTAATGGGTATTTATGCGTCGAATATAAAAACATTGCCAAAAAATTAAAAAACAATCTTGGGGTGGGAGCTTCTTAGGGGTCTAAAATGAGATTTAAACGGCTACATATTTTATTCTGTGGATTAGTGTATGTTAATAATGAGCAAAAGAACACGAATATTCAAGACATCACATTTTGATTTTATTTTGAGGGGGTTCTAGGGGAATTTAGGGGTAGTATAATATATGATACTTTGGGTCTACATCTAAGTTTGTGTTTTTTTTAATTCAACTTTCGATACACACAGTGAGAGATAAAAATAAGAGCAGGCAGGGCAGAATGTATCATAATGCGACTAGCGTCATTACTTCGACTCGTTCATAGAGCGAGAGAAACATCTGAAATCCATATATGATACCCAGGAACGCAGTGGTTTACAAAATCTAACAACAAACTAAGGCACTGAAGAAATGTTGAACTAATAAAAAAATAATTTGCAAGGAGTGTTATATCCAAAAGACATTTTTCATGGAGCTTGTATACAGCATGAGTTTGAAGACCACCGATAAAATTCATGGGGTGATTTCTTACTGGAAATGGATCACAAAAGTTAACATCACCTTGTGTCCGGGAAGGCATATCTTCTATGGTAGATTATGGTAGATAAGGCGGGTTCATACCTGGCGGAGGGCGATGGTTTTTTTCCGGTCGTAAAAATCCTTAGCATGCCACCTTTGGAAGGGATGTAAAGCGGGTGTCCCGTGTCGTAGATTTGCGGCAAATAAAAGAACCTCAAGCCTGATAAAGAGGCATGTGGGCAAAATTATAGATCTTTCACGCCCAATATAGAATGGGACGCAAAGGACTGCAGCAGCCAAACAGCGTTCATAAATAAAACTTAATTTAATTTTCTACGGTGGATGGCACTAAAAAACCATACCAAAGAGACCTGGCACACAGTACGTGGCCGTAATCCCATCTATGTCGCAGCAGATGTTCAAAGTGGCCTCCATGAGATGTAATACATGCGTTTACACTTCGCATCATGGATTGCCTCACACGTTCGAATGTTCCGGGCTGTGTCCGAATACACTTGCAGGCTGCGTGGACACACTATTGAACGGTCTGACCATCAGTAACGGCTCACCGTACACAATGCTTTTCAGATGTCCCTATAAGTAAACATCCAGAGGGTTTAAGACCAGTGATCGAGCACCCCATGCAACAGGGCCTCCACGTCTTATGCAACGTCTGGAGAAGATTCTGTTGAGGTGTTGGAGAACATTAATGTGGAAGCGGCCAGTGGCTCCATGGTACTGCAGCTACATTGCCTATCGTATTGCCAAAGGCATATTCTCCAGCACTGGAGGCAGAATGTTTTGAGAACGTTTATACGTTCAGGCGTTGTAGAAGAAAAACTGAACCATTGGCAGTTGCCAATAATTCCTACCCAACTTAATGCTGAACTGCTCTGATGAGACGCTTCAACTATTCCGTGAGGATTGTCTGTAATCCATAGATGAATGATGCCATTTCCTCCAACGGTCACTTCATCGGTGAAGAGAACTGAAGGCAGAAATCCCATAATATGATGGCTGTTGTTCATAACAGCGGCAGAATCTTTCCCATGAAGCAAAATCCGCCGGTGATAATCCCTGTACACGTTGGAGGTGAAGGGACAATAGAGGTTGTCATGTAGGATACGGTTACCCGTCATTTTGGTCACACTATGTTGGTGGAGCTTGTACTAGGGTTGTTCTCAATATCATGGTGAACATGTTCCTCCACATCTGGTATACGCACAATCCGCGGCCGTCCTGAACGTTCGCCTGCCTCAAAGGACCCATGCTCACACAAACGCCGAAAAATGGCTCCAAATGTTGTGTGATGTGGATAGTGCTGTCTGTCAGGTTACGTGGCTCGGTACATCCATGCTGCCGCTCGGCCGTTTCCACATGTTGGCCATACACGAACACCAACTCGGCTTGCTCCTGCAGGGAATGTTGGAGCATTGTGTTTCTACGTTGCTTTAACCACACTATCTGCAACACACAAACGCAAACTGAAAGTTATTAAAGAATGTCGTCAGTGCCATTTACCAACTACCATTGACGTGAACTGGATTTCCAAAGAATCATGAGCAACATTACTACTTTGAAGCATATCTGCATTATAGTAAAGACGACTTCAGATGCAGAGTAAAATTTACATACATCGTAGCCAGATGATAAAGAAGAACATTCCAGATACTACTGTGAAAAATCTACTCGCCACTATCAGTAGAAGATGCACCGAAAAAGGACATTAAACTCCTCGGAGAGATCACGGAGGGAGCTATGGCTTTCAGACAGGAACTTAATTTCAACTGAGGCAAAAGTTTTGTGATTTGGTAACTTCTCCAGATCTTAACAACATAATAAGTGATCACTAGATTATGAGTAATATTTGCTAAATTAATTAAATGTAAACTTATTTCTTCTTACCGAAGTAGTAATTCAATAACAGGATTGCGTATAAATATATCGAAAACCCACAATATTATTATTATATATGCACGCATGACTAGAGTAGAATTATGTTTTCAATGTATTGGAAATATCCCATAAACAAACCGTTTGAATTTATAATCAATGTGAAGGTGTTATGAAGCTGCAAGAGTATTGAATGTTTGACCGTGGCTCGAAATATCGCAAAGTAATTGTGCAGGTGAAAATTTCGAATTTCATGTATCAAATCAGGAAAGTCTTTGTAGTATTACACAACCCGTTAGGTTTGCAAAATATCACCATGAATGTACTACCTACAGTCTTCAGAAATTCATGAAAGTTGAGTTTGGATACTCCAATCCAGAATGATGCCTCTGAAATGCTTTCATAGCTATGAAGACACAAAAAATAGAAACAGAGCTGGACGTGATGTCACAAACTCCTTCAGTCCATGTGAGGATACCATTTTGTAAGGTGCAAGTTCCAGAAGCCGCGTGATGTAAACCAATGGACTAGTGTCTGAAATAACATCAACAGATGTTCCAAAATGTATTTTTGATTGCAGAAAATATTTAAGTGTATGCAGAAAGACTTATTTAAATATCTGCATTAGCTTCAAAGTAATTATTTAAAAGTCAAGTAACTAAATCAACAGAGAATCGTAGCACTTTTGTGTTATGGAATAGTATTAAAATTTTAAAAGACCACACAGGTACCTGAGAAAAGGAAAATATTATAATTCACTATGCACAAGAGTATATATAATTTATTTCAGCAATAGCATACTTTTTCACTTTTTTGGGCAGTTTTACGTCTCTCGCCCCTAAGGATACAAATATTGACTTTTGATATAACGCAACAGGTGTGGAAATTTTCAATATGAGCTAGAGTTAGTTAACACCAAATTTGCGATGGAGACATTTAGAGAGGGGTGAAATCAAATAATTTGACTATATAGTTATAAATATGCAAACATTTTTTTTACATATTTCAAAATCTACATGATTACAGCCTACATAAGATAGAAGAAGTATTGCATTTTAATCAATAATCTGATGATTCCAAAGGTGTATTTTGGAAACATTTTAGGCACATTTATGAACTTAAAAGCGTATAAGAAATATTAGTTACATATAAATACCTTATCCTTTAATGATGCAGTACAAACATTCTCTTGAAATTCTTCCCATTCCAAAAGAGCCCATTATTTAAATACAATATTTTAAGTTTTACTTTATTTACCACTTACCTATAATAGGTACTGTATCCCCTAAAAGTTTGATTCACATACTTCACCGAAATATGTGTTTGAAGAGCTCTTCAACCCAAAAGCACATCTGAAATGAGTCCATGCATAATGTGTGTACATTCGTGTGAAGAATATAATTTAAAAAAGAAATATTTATTAAATCCCAAAGTTGGCATTTATGAATCGGCATCAGATCTAGGACAAATAACTCTTGGCTTACAATGTGTGCAGGAGCGACTTTGTATCGACAGTGCGGTGAAGGGTATTGCAGATAATTTGGAGCTGTAAAAAGAAGCGTCAGGAGTAGAACAGTAAAAAAACTCAGAGAGCGGTTTACCATACTAGTAACTTAAGCGAACTCTGTCAACTGTGCGGCCCTTAGTCCGTGTATTTAGTACGACGTCAGGTGTACATGGTTGGGTGGTAGTTATGTTGATTTTTTGCTCAATGGATATTTGTCCTTCTCTAGTCATTATCCAAATAAGCAACACGAAAGTTTTTAAAGAATTATCCCATTCCCTTTTACGGAATATTTCTGTTGTTTATTAATAAATCTCTGTGAAGACTCCTTATTTCTAAAAGGTTTGTATAGTCTTGTTCAAGAGATAAAACCAAAGGATACAAAAGCTTACAACTCGAGAAATAAAGATTTATTTAAAACACAAAATGTATGCCAATATTTTGTGTCACTAACCATTTCGGAGATATTCTGTGCTGTTGGTTTTAATTTTCAAATGTTTTATACCTTTTAAGTGCTTGTTCACCTTCATTTGTTTCTCTTGATGTCACGTGTTTCGACTTCCAAAGACAGCATATAGCGACCCGTTTTTTAAGAGACGACTATTGCTTCAGCCTTATGCTTAAAACCAAATGATCATTGAAACCATTTCTTCAGACTTCATCTCGATTAGCAGAAATTGCATGCAAGAACGAGCATTTAAAATAATAGTATGTAGAAGACTGGGCAAAGAAAAGCATATGGATGTAATACATTCAGAATTTTGTCTATTTTTTCGCAGATTTAGCACTTTCCAAAATATATCATGCTAATACGTTAAATCTAATTGTATCTTCTGTCGACAGATGCTTCAAACTCTGCAATTATTATCGTTTTTTGTCCTTCGTATAGACATTTTAATGCGACTTCTGAATTTCCTCCTTCCTTCAGATAGACATTTTAATGTTGCGTTCGCATGTTGTATATCGTGAATAAGGTAACATTGATGGATTACATTATAACAAATGCTGTAATGTACAAGGCATTAAGTTGTGATTTTGTAATGAGTTGAGATAATTATGTGATTGAACAAAACAGATTTGTTAAAACTTCATTTAATTTTGGCCAAGCGTTTGGTTTATATGTGGCACCATTATGTGACCTTACTCAATTTCTACATGTTATGCTTATTTTAAATATCAATGGTTGCATGCATTTAACACAAATTCTTACCTCAGCAGAGGTCGAGCTGGATGTCCAGAGGATGATGACTAAATCAACCATGTTCAGAGCAGACCATACGATATTCAGGCAGGCACCTTGGGTAGTGGATAAAGCTTCAATTTCATAGTTAAGCAAATAAATGGCACACATGTAGATACCAATGATCACTGCACAGAATTTGGTCAAAACTGTCAGTAGAATATGTACAGAATAAGAAAAATTAATTTGTTCTGAGAAGTCACAGAGCAAACCATGTAATTCAGAAGTGTGCCGGATACTTCTGGCTGAGTTCTTCCTGGTTGTACGACGCAAGATTTGTTTTTGATGATTATGAAGAAGCTTTAATAATTTATGTTTACTATCCATATTGTAAATCATTGATCTAATTTGTAGATTAATTTGTTTAAATCTGTACTTGAGCATTAATAGAAAAGAACATATTAGTGTGTCCACAGCGGAAAAGATCGTGCAATGTACAACTGTCCAGAGTTGTACAAGGTATTGAAGTCGCTCTGACATCGGAGTGCTTAGAACATACAATAAATTAAGTGCCCCGCTAACGAAAATATTAATTCCCAGGTTTGATATTATATATCCCCTGACTGAGCCACTGGAAGACAGGTAAAACTCGAGCATAAAATCAAAATTCCTGAAAGCATGAATGAGATCAGGAAAACTGCTATGATTGAGCCAGGTGAGTATATTCAGCAGGGTGGGTGCACATACAACAGTCATGAAAATGGTACTGACGACCCTCAGCAATCCAGTGAAGTGATATTTACAAATGAGGACCCAAAATGTTGCGAACTGACCCAGCTGTAAAGCTACAAAGAAAATCACACTATACAAAACAGCTGATGCTGACATATGCAGCTTCTTCATACCGTATGAAGTCACTATCTTGAAGGGTGCCATCCCTAGTAAACGCAGAATGTGGAACAGCGGACCTATGTCGGATATCACGTCCATTTTCTGACTTGCTCCTTGCTTACTAATATCCACCACCGAGAACACACAATACAATATCTGTAACTGAGCACAGCATTTATCTCACCCGACCCTTGTTGACACAGATGACAAAGATTTTCCATTGAAGGGAATTACTTTATCATGTTCGTTTATAGTGCCATAGTGTAGAGATAACCCCCAGAGCACAATCCTCCGTCAGCATAATGGCCACTCGCATTAATTTCCGGGTCTTGATAAATAAGGGTGTAAACCCTCTTCTCAAGTTTGTCACATGATTTATACACCTATCTACATGCAGGGCGACGCCGTGACCGAGTGGTTGGACCGCTCGCCTCTCACCGAGGCGGCCCTGGTTCAATCCCAGGGACCCACATGTGGGATTTGTGGTGGACAGAGCGGCGTCTAGGCGGGTTTTCTCCGGGTTCTCCGGTTTTCCCCGCCATTCATTCCACCAACTGCAACAGCACCTTTCCTTCATCCCTTACCAGGCTGATCACCCATCCTGGCTCTTCTGTCTGCTCCATGAGTGTGTCTGCTCCTCGACGGGCCTCTGACCCCAGGCACCCGCCTGTAAGTCCTACATAAGATGAGGTTAAACAGTGAATGAATGAATCACCATGCAGATTAGCATATCAAAGTGAAGAAGCAGTCAGCACATTCTCATTTTAAGAGCTTACAGGAAATTGCATTTTAAAACTTAAAAGACGTTATCGTTTTTTCTAACGAAACTTACTTTTCTAAGCAGGAACTCTTTACTGATTAAAAAACCGCGATTTAGTTTGTGTTGCAGGAGAAGCTACCTGAAACGGTATGTTTCTCAAAAACTGAAACAGCTTTTGCCCAAAGCTGAGATTACCCACCAGCACGCTATCCTGTCACTCGCTCGGACCTTGCCGACGTCCGCTATTTCCATGTTTGCTCTACTCGCCGAGCACAAGGCCCTAAAGGAAGTAAATATAAAAACCCTTTAATATCTCATTATATGCTAGACTAAATTTAAAATCAACATTAAATCTCAATTTCGTGCGTGTGAAGTAGTCCATGTGAGTGTATGGTAGTAAAAATAAATACAACGAAAGACACGAATCATATCTCATTATCGCCTCATTTTTCTCTTTATTCCCAGTAAGAACCTGTTCAAAGTTACGGTGTCGGGTGGGTGTAATTGTGTAGACATTAAATTCACTGAAGAGTCATTCATCATAGGAGTGCAGTTATGAACCCTAAAAATCATATTGTCCTTTAAAACTGTTTTCTCGTTATATTATTCAGTGCTAGTTATAACAGTTTGCAAACTACTGTGAAAATTTCACTAAGAAGTCTTACATTGATAAAAAATGAAAGTTATTGGAACAAATCTTTAGAAAAGCAGAAGCTTTGAAAAAGATGGTTCTATGAACCGCATGACTCTCACACATAAACTTAAATTGTTATTTAAGTTTAATATCATTCAAAGTTGCGACATTAAAATTTAAAAAAAAAAGTCATTTCTTCCCAGACTAACCTTTACATAGATGATTTTTGAAAAATGTTGGGTTTTCTCAAAAATATCTCCAAGAGTTTTATTAAAATACCCTGTCTTTAAGATATTTACATGAAAACTAAAATTTCTATCTTTAATTTTTTGGTAATGCCTAGGAATCTCTCTTCATTCGGAAGGAATATTGTAGAATTTTGTATAACTTATAAACCACAAGACATAGATAAAAATGCGCTACATAAAGAAACACAATTTATTTCAAATTATTTATTGTAGCACCAGTTTGAATTTTTCAAAACTGTCGCCTTTTAAGTGCTGTCACTATTCCGTTTTCTCGCAATGTCCTGGAAAGAAAATGGAATTTCTAGGCCTGCATATAGCAGTTCGGTTTTGCTCTATTTACTTATTATCTACCACGAAATGTGTAATCAACCTATTTCTGCAGCTTTTTATCACAATTATAATGAAGTAGATAGAAAAGTAAACTTGCTTAAGAAAAGCATGCTGAATGTATATCAAAATAAACGATAATGGCACAGAAATGCATTTCAATGTAACACATTAGAGCTTTTCGGCATGTTTACAAATTTCTAAATATTATGCAATATACTTAAAATGTAATAAGGTTATATTAAACAAATATTTGAAAATCTCTAATTCTTATTCTTTATTTTTCCTTCACTAAAACACTTTAATACGACTTCTGAAGTTATCCAGGCGCTAAAGTCTGCGGCCCGCATTCGGAGGCCTCGGTTCAAATTACGTGGGTCGAACAATCTGACAGGTTTTTTCGTGGTTTTTCTCGGCCGCTAAGATAAATACCGGGTTGGATATTTAATATCATGACCCAAAGTTCTACCTTAAATCTAAACCAATCGTAAAAAATCTGATGTGTTACACTCACATGACTTTCTCTATTCTTGTACAAACTATTTTTACAAACGCTTATTCTCCATATGCTTCATGTTAATGGAGATATCAAGATGTCAATCTTATTGATAATTTTCTTGTAGATGCAAGGGGAATATGGTAGGTTTTAAGCGATAGTCAAATATTTTAACGCTGGTTGCTATGTGGCGCATTCCATTCTCTTTGCATGTCCAGGACATAAAAAAATGAATAACGAATTTGAGAAAAAGTATAAGTATTGGAAAATTTAAGGGAATAACAAGCAATATCTCGCAAACGGTTCACTCAACAAAAGAAATGTGTATGACATAAATTGTGTATTTTAACGCGATCTACATTTTTCGTGTAGTAAAATTTTGTCTATCTCTTATGGTTTACCAGTTATGAAAAAGTCGTTCATAATGAAGAATACTTTTGGAGACATTCCCAGAAAATTCGAGATATACATTTTATTTGTCATGACAATATCTTAAACATATGATATTTTTAATCAAAATCGTTAGAGCCGTTTTTGAGAAAATTAAAATTTTCGAAAAATGTTCCATGTAAAGGGTAGTCTGGGGTGGGGGGATTTTCTTGAAAACCTTCGTGTCGCATCTCTGAAAGATACTGAAACTAAATACCAAGTTTGGTGTTTATCCGACTCTTCGTTTTTGAGTTATGCTGTTCACAGACACACAGACACACAGACAGACACACACACGGACATGTTTCCAAAAATGCTTTTTTTGGATTCAGTGAGTCTCAAAACATGTATTTCCGGTGAAATCTCGGTATCGAAATTTTGGGTGGAATACAATACTTCCCCTACTTACTATACGTAGTAGAGAAAGTAATATGAAAAATAGGTGATAATAGCAAATGCTGTGCCATCTATCCATAGCTCCCTATTGCCATCTGCACGGCACGATGCAGAAGATCCAGTTGCTATGCACTGAGGTCTCTGTAGACACGTGACGAAGCAAGATGGTATGGTTACAGGGATGAGACCTAGAACGCTAACTATCCGCCACACAACGATCCACGGGTTATCTACTAAGAGACCCGTCGCGATACGAACTTGTAGTTAAAGCAACGTACACTAAATAAATTAAACATCAAACAATTATTCCATCCATCCATGTTGTATATAGTTAAGAATTATTGCTTAGTTTGAATTAATTGATTTCCATTCCTGAGCAATGCAACTTGGATAGAAGAATCAACTTTTAATAAATGCTGTAATATAGAGAGGTGTTTTTAAAGTATGGTCTATTATGCACTAAAATAAGCACTATTGAATACTTTGCTTAGCTAGTTTTTAATCCATTTATATAGCTTTAGCTTTCTTTCCACGGTCCTTTACATTGAATTAAATTCTTATTTTTGTGTAGAATAAATTTCAGTGGTTCCTCTAATAGAATAATGACTGGGCGTGGAGGAGGATTTAGTACTTCGATCTATAAGATCTTGGTACCCCGGGGAGGGAGGGATGAGGCACGGCAGGACAAGGATCTAGGTCCCTGCCGCTTACAGATTGACACTCTCCAGATGGCAGCTGGTGCAACGGGGTCAACTCCCACCTGCAAGCTTGTACATCCCACTGGGGGCCTTGGAGATCGTCCCCATTTCGGGGGACGAAGGTTCACATAGAGCACTCTTTTACCCTGCCATTCAACGCTGAGACTATCGCCAACACTTTCGACCCTGAAACATACTAAGAGATGAAAGGTAAGATGAAATGAGAATAGTGGTGAAATGGAGGGACAGGAGATTCGGGGGATGCAATGAACCTTCCGAGCATTCACCTGCAACACGAGGAAACACCAGAAAAACCATGGGTCACGAAGGTCCGCCGCGGTAATCGAATCCAAAACCTCCCTAATTTGGACCAGAGACGCTGTCTGCTGAGCCATCCCGCCGCCAACCCACAAAACAATCGTACAGTGTCTCAGATGCGCTTTTCTGATCAAAGATTCCATGGCAAAAGAAATTGAGTTACTGTTATCCTTGGTTTCAGAGAGGAATTCAAACTAGTGGACCGGGAGTCGGATCATTATCACAGAGTACCTGAATGATAGCAATTGTGAATCTGCAAGTTAATCTGATATTAGTCAAAAACATAAATCAAAATTCAGTCCTTCAAACCTTTCGTACATGTACCGCAAAAGCTACCTATGAAATTATCGCAAGTAATTTTTAATACACATAAATTTAATTCCAGAAACAATTACACACTTCCTAGATGTACTGAAAAAACTTATACTACGATAAGATAAATGCCGGAAAAACATATAACTGTTGTGTAAAGCTTGAAGATTTTGATAAAAATTCTGATGTGTTACACTCACATGACTTTCTCTACTCTTGTGCAAACTATTTTACAAACGCTTATTCTCCAGTGCTTCATGTTAATCGAGCTATCGATATATCAATCTTATTGTTAATTTTCTTGTAGATGCAAGGAGAATATGGTAGGTTTTAAGCGATAGTCAAAACTTTTAAGCGCTGGTTGCTATGTGGCGCATTCCATTCTCTTTGCATGCCCAGGACATAAAATAATGAATAACGAATTTGAGAAAAAGTATAAGTATTGGAAAATTTAAGGGAATAACAAACAATACCTCGAAAATGGTTCACTCAACAAAAATAATGTATGTGATATAAATTGTGTATTTAACGCAATCTACATTTTTTGTGTAGTAAAATTTTGTCTATCTCTTATGGTTTACCAGTTATGCAAAAGTCATTCACAATGAAGAATATTTTTGGAGACATTCCCAGAAAATTCGAGATATACATTTCATTTGTCATGACAATATCTTAAACATATGATATTTTAATCAAAATCGTTAGAGCCATTTTTGAGAAAATTAAAATTTTCGAAAAATGTTCCATGTAAAGGGTAGTCTGGGTTGGGGGGATTTTCTTGAAAACCTTCGTGTCGCATCTCTGGAAGATGCTGAACCTAAATACCAAGTTTGGTGTTTATCTGACTGTTCGTTTCTGAGTTATGATGTTCACAGCACACAGAGACACACACGGACATGTTTCCAAAAATGCTTTTTGGATTCAGGGGTCTCAAAACATATTTCCGGTGAAATGTCGGTATCGAATTTTTGGGTGGAATACAATACTTCCCCTACTTACTATACGTAGTAGAGAAAGTAATATTGTTACTTTGTACTTTATTGCAAAATGGACCTTGCTTTTAGAATACTCCTTATAGAAGGCATGCCTGTAATTTTGTAATGGGATTTTTTAAAACTTCGTTTAATCGTGACCAGGCGTTTGTCCAATATATGCTATGACATCTCACAATCTTTAACTTCTACATATTATACATATTTTAGATATTACTGGTTGCATGCATTTAATTCTTACCTCAGCCGAGGTCGAGCTGGATGTCCAGAGGATGGCGGCTAATGCAATAATGTTCAATGCAGACCACAAGGTTCAGGCAGACACCTTGGGTAGTGGTGAAAGCTTCCGTTTCATAGTTAAGCAAACAAATGGCATATTAGTAGGTACTAGGGATCACTACACAGAATTTGGTCAAAACCGTCAGCAGAATTTGTAATGAAGAAGAAAAATTAATTCTCTCTGAGAAGTCACAGAGTCATCTGTGTAATTAATTTGTGTGACAGATTTCGCTAACCGAGAAGCATTTGCTGATCACAACGCACAGAATTTGTTCTTGATGATAATGAAATGGTTTCAGTGATTTATCTCTACAATTTCTACCATAAGTAACTGATTTAATTTGTAGATTAAGTGCTTTAAAACTGTACTTGAGCATTAATAGGAAAGAACATATTAATGTGTCTACGGCAGAAAAGATAACGAAGTATAACGCTGACCATACCTGAAGAAGGTATGGAGTCCCTCTGAAATTGGAGCAGACAGAAAGTACAATAAACTAATTATACTACTAAATAAACTGTTAATACCGAGATACGATATTGTATATCTCCTGACTGATACTTTGAATGAGGGATCAAAATAAAGCATCGATCAAATCTCTCGAAAGCATGAATGAGATCAGAAAAACTGCTGTGGTTGATCCAAGTAAATATATTCAGCAGGGTGGGTACACATATAACTGTCATGAAGATGGTGCTGACGAACCCGAGCAACACAGAGAAGTTGTATTTACAAGTGACTACCCAAAATGTCGCGACCTGGCATAGTTGTAAGGCTACAAATACGATCATGCTATAAAAACAGCTGATTTTGACATATCTAGCTTCTTCATGCCGTCTGATGTAACTATGTTGAAGGGTGCCATCCATAGTAGTCGCATATTATGGAACAATGGACCTATATTCGATATCACATCCATTTTCTGGCTTGCTGCTTGCTGATGCATAATCCATCCAACGTCGGAAATGTACAACACAATATTCGTAACTGAGCGCAGTATTAATATCTGCCAACCCTTGTTGACAAGGATGTCAAAGAGTTTCACATTGAAGGGGATTACTTTCTCATGTCTGCATACATTTTCCACACTCAGTCCGAGATGGCGAAGAAGAAGGGTCGCTATGTCGCCTCCGGCACCCGCCGTCGAGAACTCGCCGCAGCCTAGGACCACCGCTTCGCCGCCAACCAGCGCAACTTCGCCGCAACTGCCTCCGCAGTTGCCGCCAACTTCACCGGTGCCAACGTCGCCGATCCTGGAAACCATCCAGCCAGCGCAGATGCAGCCTGTGCCTTATGGGAGGTACAGCGCTGTCATCCGAGGGACCCCGAGGGACCTGCCTGGCAGGTTCCTCACCAGCGTAGCTCAGCAGCAGTGGCCTTCAGCCTTGAAGGCCACTCGAATCTTCGGAGCTCAGGGATGCACATCGCTTGTGAGGATCGAGTTCGCAGATCCTGGCGACTACGAAGCTGCATTGAGGACGGGCCTGCCGTTGTTAGGGCGATGCTTACGAATCGAGACTAGCCTATTAGAACGCCAGGCACCCTGCAGGCGCTGCTGTGTCTACGGGCACGAGGAGTCGATCTGCTCAGCTCAACCTAGGTGCCACTACTGTGGTTCCTCCTGCACCACCTCATCGTGCACCCAGCACGACCTTCGCCGCCGACGCCGCTACTGTGCGAACTGTGCAGGGTCAACGTACTTCACCGGCCAAGCGCTCTACCCCCTGCATCCTCGCAGGAAGGCACCGCCGAAGCCACCAGCACCTACGCCGCAGCGTGTGACCGCTCCACATCCGCAGACACCAGTACCATCACCATCGCCGACACCTGTACCATCACTCACGCCGATCATCGAGGAAGTCCAGGACCTATGTGACGCCGTTCAGGGTCTCCACGCGGAGTTCCTGAATGAGGACGAAGCTGACAGTCCTGGAGGAACTCTTCAGGTATCTTCAAACCTCATCAGCTGCCCAACAGGTTTTCCTGGCGGGGCAGTTCGACAGCACTTCATCGAGACTTACAGCCATCACAGAAGCCTTCCGGATCTCATCTCTTGGTCCCACAATTAAGACGAACCCGGAGAGAGTCGCCAATTTCTTGTAGGAATGCAAGGAGTACAACCAGTACAACCAGCAACAGCAGCAGTATCATCATCAATACCATCCTGTAACCTAACCTCCATTCTTTTCCAAACCCTCGCCATTCCCACTAGTGTTGCAGTCAGGTTTCATGGCTAAAACTTAGTAACTACCTTTACCCGCTCCCGTCCAAAGGGTGGCAGCCAACAGCCTTCACGTACTAACGCGGGTGCTATGTGGGACCACCAAGAGCTTTTAAAAAAGAAAATCCTGTGTGTTTGTAGTGTCATAGTGTTGAGATAACCGCTAAGAGATAAATACACTATCAGTGTAAAGGTCACCCAGATCAACAGAGTTTTTTGCATGGGCGAGATGTGGGGCGAGGAACTTATTGTATATCAGATTTTGGGGTACTTATTGGTTGTTCTTATCCCTCGGCAACAGTGATAGCATGAGACTGCGTTGCTCTATCTCAACGTGGTCGCCACATAACTACAACACTACATATAATGTTACTGTTTATTTTCCTTATTTACCTATAACTGCCGCGTACTCTATGATCATACGTCGGTCAGTCATTGTCTCGCAGCTCTGTCGTGTGTAGAGGTCTGTTAAAGTGTCCTCGCATCACTGACGAACTCATTAAATAGGCAACACGCTTTTAGAGAAGGGCTAAAGATATTTCTCCCCCACTGTTCTGGCAACACATATCTGCCAGATGTATTTTTGGGGCAGGAAGCGCACAAATTCTCTTACTTTGTAAGGAAGCATCATTGTTAGTTTTAGCATTACACTAGGTGCTTCTACCTAAAAAATTGTCACCATTAGCAAAAACAACAACAACAATAATAATAATAATAATAATAATAATATCACGTCGTCTCTAACGTCCCCTATACATGGCTGTGACCTTCACAGGTCAACTCATTCCACCAAGTGTTAACTGTAACCATTTTGAGGTACCCAACGGGCGGCCTGCATTAGCTCCTATGGTAGGATGGTAATGAGAATAGCGATGAAAATAGAGGACACACAGCTTTCACGTGTTTCTCCGAAACATGTTTTGTCTTTGGATATTTCACATAGTAAGTCAGAGGTGAAGACTTGGATAGCGCCGACTTAAAATCGCCACCCTAGAACTGTGAATCGAACCTCTAACGCCTCAGAGGCAGCAGGGAATGAAACTATTGCGCCACTCCTGCTCTAAGAACACATTCTGGTTTCAGCTTCTTAACTTCAACGCTTCCAACTTTTCTCTCTCCTTTTGGTGTATACTTTAAAATCAGCTTAGGGTATCTATCTTATTCCATTCCATTTACTGTTACTTTCAGCTCTGCTTATAGAATAAATTTTGTCTCTTACCATAGAAAATATATTAACTTCAGCCTAAATATCTATGATTCTTAATCTATCTTTTGGTTTGCGACTTGAACTGATCTAAGATATACAATTTTATCACCACTATTCGATCTGTTTTCTTCTTAATTATCCAGGCTCTGATCCACGGAGCATAATTGGAACAGCTATAGTTATATAGATGTTAATCTCTACTAGTAAAAAGATAAATGCTTATAAGCTTCAGCAGATAAACGACTGGAAGGATGTGCCCCGTGGCACATTTTCTTATCATAATCTAGGGTTAGGTTAGAATTAGGCTTATAAACGGAGCAGTATTTCAGCACGTCAGTCAAGACTAGGCCTAACATGTCTTTGAACTTCCGGGAGGAAGGGATGAGGCGAGAAAGTACGAAGCTATAGATCTACTAGACAGGCGCAGCGCAACGGGGTTCCTAACATTTTCAGGTTAAGCATTCCCCTTCAAGCACATCCACCGCTTGTGCCACACACCACCGTCCACCGTGTCAGCCCTTCAAGCTGAAAGAAAGGAGCTAATGCAATAAGAGGAAATATCTGGCAAGAAAATTGCTGCAATGTATGTTCCCTACCGACTAGGAAATGCCCAAAGTCCAACGAGAATCCAACCCTAGACGTCCCGAATGCTGACCCAAGGTGCTACTGTCTGGGCCATCCCACTTGTTTCCCATAGATCGAAATTACGTACTTGTTTGTTTATTTTCACTCAGAGCATAAGGAAACGTGTCAACAAGCCAGCAGGTTTATGCTAAAGATATAAGCAATGTTCAATATGTCAACGATAATGTAATCAGTGTTGCGAATGTAGCCTGTTAGTCTCGCCTTGGGGGCAGAGCGGGTTATGAGTGATTGAGGGAGGGTAGGAGAGAGGGAGGTACTCTCGGCTTTTAAAATGCCCCGAAACTCTTATCGGGACGCGGGTAGAAGCTTCTAGACCTCACTCTGCTAAACGGTTGCAAACCTTCTCCAGGATGGAGTATAAAGGAAGCTTAATCGACGGGTGATTGTGAGGTTTAGTACAGTGCGACCGTGAAAAAGTTAATTGAAGTATTACG
Organism: Deroplatys truncata; assembly: GCA_030765065.1. Classification (NCBI taxonomy): domain Eukaryota; kingdom Metazoa; phylum Arthropoda; class Insecta; order Mantodea; family Mantidae; genus Deroplatys; species Deroplatys truncata. The sequence continues at coordinate 168,512,616 of CM060980.1, forward strand.
TGCAGTGAAAAACTAAAAAGTGACTACAGAACAAGCGGATGAAGTAGCAAAGATATGCACTAAAGTGTCATAGAATTGTATTATGCAAACGTCAGGTTTTGCTTACCTCAAAAGTAGTCGAAGTGGTGGCAGTAAGTATAAGTACCAAAACAATAAAATTGCAGATAGAAAAAAAACAGTTGGTAGCAATACTCCATCTACTTATTCCTTCAATGCCATGCTTCAGCATCCAGATGAAAAGCAAGTACCCACTGAAGACCGTCATTCCAGAACTGTTCAGCACAGCGAACATAAAATACATCCACAGGTAAGAGTTAATTTCTTCAGCGAGATCACAGAGAAACCCATGAAGTCTAGAGATGTAATAAACTGATTTCAGAGACATACGGGTATGGTCTAAGGTCGTTGGCAAATCCTTCGTGGGAAACTGCGACATATCTGAGTGGAACAAAGCCGTTAGCTTTTCATTAAGTATTTTGTAGCGTTGATATAGTGATAAAAACACAACACAGATCACTGCATAAATAACGTTGAGCAGAAGCAGCTGTAGTGTCATTGGTATTAATGCAGCGCAAATATGCACCAGACCGACAATTTGTGTACTTGGCAAGCAGATATAACCTAAAATTACTGAGCCCATAAACCAAAGGCAGAATTCTACACTTAAACAACGACGGAGTACACGATATTTGTTTTGATCGAAATTCTCCAATGCGTCAAAGGTAATAAGGCCAAATATTATTTTTGGAAAGCATTGCACTTTCATAAGTGTGTAAATAATCACACAGATAAATGAAGAATCAAATACAGTGAAAGTTATGCTAACAGTCCTTGCAAAACTCGGTAGATGAAGCTCGTAAAAATATAAAGTCCAAATGTTAGAAAAGTCGGAAAGAAAAAATATAATAAAGGGAACAACGGAGTAAACGAGCAAAGGCTTTGAGATATTCAAATGCTTCTGCCTGCCCAGTACTACCACCGTGTATGGTGCAAGTCCAAAAATGCGCATCAGGTGAAACAGTGGACTGATGGCCCAAATGATGTCTGCTCTCGTTGGATCCATCTGGTCAACTTCTTCAACCAAACTAGCTTCTTTCGACTTTGGAGCCTTCCGGTTTAACGGTGCATCCTTTATGCCTAATAACTGGGAATATTCAAGTTATCAAACCCACTGGGACCTCCAAACCACTTCTGAACGAACACTTGTTTATACATTGTCAAGTTCTGATATCCTAGTGGAAATCTAACACATTCTGTCTGCCCATTTGTGGACTTTCATTTCATCAACAAAGTAACAAACACTTCTTAACCCACCTTTGATGTAAGGTAAATCTATAATTTCACTTAGCTGCTTACTTAATGAGCTACAAGAAAGAAGAAATATAAATGACTTGAAACACTTAACTAAATGGTTTACACCAAGAACGTTATTTCAGCAAGTCCCAACACTGGAATATCTCATTTATAAATGTATAAGAGATAATTCATGTACACATCAAAGCACTTGGCATATTTGAAATACACTTCCAATCAGTAATATGGGTATTTCGAGACATTTTCCATATTTCAAAAAATATTTGGCTAATATACACACATTAACACAACTTTAAGGCAGATGAAATGTAGAAAACTGCTAAAAATTTACATTTTTACTTTCATGTGCAGTCTTATTATTTGAAGTTTCACCTTCCTTCATTTCATACATATTTTAAGATTATAGGCACAATAAATGTTGTAAATATTTTTAAAATCGTACACTATCTGCCATTTTGTACTATAAACTCTCCATATATCCGCATTTGATCTATAGAAGGTTTTGAAAACCAACCTTGGGCATGCCAAGAGTTTCATCCAATGGCACAATAAAGGAGAACTAGGAAGAAGTGAGAATAGAAGAACAATTATGGAAAGGGTGTTGAATATTGAATTATAATTAGACATATAGACGAGCTTAATATTTTATATCAGTGTTTGGTATTTTAGGAAAGACTTAATCCGAAATATACTTGGCTCTCTAAGATACTGGAAACTATGATGAAAATTTGTTTTAGTGATATGTAGAGAGCCAGGGAATAGTTAAAATGGTTTTGGGGAAGCCATAATATTGAAAGACAAATATTTAAAAGTTTCAATATGAAAAGTTCATTGGGTATATACAGAGAAATAGGTGGTTTGGTTAGGGAAGATTATGTTGGTGGATGTGAGAAAGCATCAAGAGAAGGCTTTTCATGACCAGAACAGGGGTGATTGAAATTGAAAGTGACTTAGAGAAATTCCCTATGTGTAACCTGAAGAATATAATTGGTAATTCTTCTGAGAATGCGAGAAAACAAGGTATTCAGAGACAGAGAAAGGGTAAAAGATGGTTCAAATTTACCAAAAGAAATTCAGCAACATCTTATAAATGTAAAATCTAGGAAAAGTAAAAGGGAAATACGAAAGCCTTTGGGGCAAAGCAAAAGCCAAATGGCTGAGAAAAATTAGCAAGCAAGATGAAGAAGACAGTTAAATAATAGTTTGTATAAGATAAGCTATAAGCAGAACCTATTAGCTTGGCAACCACAGATTTGGGTCTTCTGGGTCCTAGAGTATACAGCAAATCAGTGTAGCGATAAGAAAACTTGTGGTTTAGGCTTACATCATTGTTTTATTTGCACCCTGAACTTTTTATGGAATAAAAGAATGAACAAATTACAGCTTGCTATAACCTCTGCACTATTGCACGGGACAAAATAACACCTACGCGGTTTGTTGCAGATTGATAAACTTAACCCAATTTTGGGGGAAGTTTAGCGCTAGAAATATTAGCAACTTCTGCGGAGTCAAACAACGAGGTTTCTTCCTTTGGAAATATATGCTAGTTTTTGTTTCATTTTGGCTTTGAACAGCTTCTCTTGTGCATTGCATTTACTGGTACGAATGCCCCCTTTTCTCAGAAACCATTGAAAATAATTATATTAAGTTTTAGGATATTAAAACGAGCTGTAAGTGTTGTTGTTGTTCCATTTTGGTATTAATAACATGTTTGGTTACTTCTTATATAATAATTTCTGATAAATTTTAGTCAAACAATTGTATAACTGAGAAAATAATCCTATCTTCCTTCATTAACAAAAGTATGCCTGCATCTATGTCCTGTAAAAATTTTCGACTGGTAACTTAAATACTGTTGAGATAATTGTAAATGAATTTAGAAGAGTTCGTATTGTTGGGATAGGAGGATGTGGGATATATTTATCGGAGGAGAACACATCTTGCACTGCGACCATTTTGATCTATTGTGGTTACACCCCCGGGAGACAAGGATGAAGTGAAGGAGCCGTAGAAGGCCTCAAGTCCGCAGGCAGATAGGCCTACAAATACGCGCATAAGTCCTTACCATTTTCAGTTTGAACACTCGCGCACCCAAGGAATCCCAAGAGGGCGACGCAGCAATCCTAAACAGCGGGACCGCTCACTCTGACATTCACGGGGAGAAATCTTTCCAACATGCATGCAGTCACGCCATCTGCCCGGCACCGCCAGCACCTGAAAGCACACCTGAAACGTGAAATGGAGATGAAATGAGAGGAAATGGGGGCAAAGGAGAATTCGTAGTAGAATACACCACCCGGCATGGTAGGATAGGACTTCCTAATTTATCCTTAAAACTTATAACAGGATGAAAAATTCAATCCTCTCATACAAACTCTAACAACAAGCTAAGGCGCCTAAGAAATGGTGAGAAAAACAGAAATCATTTGTAAGGAGTATTATATCCAAAATAAATTTTTACTAGGGTTGCTAAATTTTAAAATGCAAATCCGGACACGGTTTTTTTTAAAGTCAGCCTTAAAATAGCGAAATAAAAATACAAAAACAGATCAGCTTCCATAATCTTAACACTGTATCAAATGGTTAGTAGATATCTGCGGAGATATTTAATATATGCATGATTAAGGATCCCATTTTAAGAAACACAAATTCATGAATACGGATTTTAGTGTTATTAAACTCTACAAGCCTTCTACTTTAGTTCTATGTAGCTTTTATTGTTGTACGACCTTTGAAAGCAGGCCATGTAGCTATTTAAATATCTGCATGTAATCTATACTTCAGCAACTTAGAAAAAGCCCTTGGGAGGGGTAACTCACCTGGTCATGTATTTCCCCTCTCGAACTGACTTGGTTGGGCATGCGTCTAAGTTACTGCTTAAGCACCACACGCCATACTTTAGCCTAGCCCGTGTTTATTTTATTCCCACAATATCGCTTATCATTTAATCACAACATTGTTGTAAGGATTCAACTGTGGAGCAGGAATAAAGACACGAGAGGATTGCAAAAAAAAAATGCTGTGTTTGTAGATTGCTGTGAAAGGCCACACAAAGAGCAAGATGCAGCAGGCATCAAAACAATGTTTGCATATAACTAGCGACAGCACTTCACATACATGGGTATTATCATGGGATATCCTCCAAAAGTTAATTCGCATTTTTATGGTATTTCATAGCCTTCATTCTCTCATCTATCTCATCAAGGAAAAAAGTTCCTCGCTGATTGATTTTTATAATACAAATTATTTCCATTGAAGTATTACAAATAAAATTATCGGCTTTAAGTTTTTTTACAGGAGACCAACTACACATCATCTCGAAACTGTTCTCTTTAACATACCTCTTACAGAACTGGAATAAGGATTTTATTTTTTGAGTTATCATGATATGAACAAAACTTGCTAAACTTTTCTACACTATAAAATTGTAGTGTTCACAACAGTGATGTGACTCTTGTTTCCCGCGTATCAGCCCACTTCCTCTTTATGACACCTCATTGGATAACTCAGTAGCTAAAGACAACAGACAAGCACAGTGTGGGCGATTTATCCCTCCTGAATACTCGCGCAGTCCGTAGAACTAGGGATTTTTACTAAGTTCTTAGACTATAGCTTCCTTGCAGCAAAAAATACAAGTTTTCTTATATAACAAACGACTCAAGAGAGACCTAAAAAGTTTTAAAATGAATTAGTTGCAGAAGAGCAGAAAAAGACAAATAGCTGTAAATGTAATAATCGTTTTTAAAAAATGTGAAGTAAGATACAGTGTTACTATATGGTTATAATTTTCTCTTTTCTGGGTTTTCATTTCTCGGCATATGTTTGTTTTCAAATTACTCCACACGACGTAGTTTTAATACCAATGAAATGTTGCATACCTCCTTGTTGATAACAGGATAAAAATATGTTCAGTTGTGATATTATTAAACAATTTTCATTTTGTGAAAATGTTTATGGAAAAACTTTAATTCTCATATTTAGTGTTTACTTTCTTCCATACTAAAAGACTAATTAAATTCAACTATGTAATTTATTTAAACATTGTTATAGAGTTTGACTATAAACCATTATTTTTAGCAAATAATTGCTCTCGTGAAGTAACTTTTCAAAACAGTAAAAAAATATCTGTAAAACTAATTTAGAGATGAGCGCTGTAAGTTAGTCTAAATATTATATACTAAAGCCCCGTTGCTGATTTAAAATTTCAAATAGATCTATCTGAAATTGTGGAACTTTTCTGTGGAGTAACAGTGATTTGCAACTATGTCATTCTCAACTAAATGTAAAAGCCTTTTTCGGAAACGTGTTCTTTTATTACTCCAATGTGTTCCACATTAGCTCGTGTCGGACACACACATTAAGTTACGTGCAAAGATTATGCCTTGGTAAGCGAAGAATGGAGGGTAGCGAAACATTTTCCCTGAGTGGTTGGAAGGCATGCTTTGCAACGACGGTTCAAACCAGCCCCTGGATGAGACCGTCTCACATAGTTTTGATGTCAAGGATTTGGTACTCACCACACACATATATTTTTCATTTATAATGTTGGTATAGATTAAACGTGTTATAGTAATAAAGTTCTTACCTCAGATGAAGTCTGCCAACAGATCCAAATAAACCATATTAAACACAGAAGACAAAGGCTCGACCAGAGCAATATCGCACGAAAATCCATTATGCTTCTGAGTTCACCAAGCTCTTTTTTCAACAAGTAGATAGCAATGTAATACACACCAAGCACAACCGAGAGGAATTTCATCAGAATAACCAACAAAAAATTTACTGAGAGATAGGTGTTGACCTCTTCAGCCAGGTCACACAGAAAGTCATGCAGTTTGGAAACCTTACGGATCTCAAATACGGGAACATTTTCACATTCAGACTGGTGTCCAGTGATAATCCCAAATTTGAAGCTAAGATATAAATTTAGCGCTTTGTATCGCTGATACAGTAGTGACAAGATGATGCGAAGATAGACTTCAATAGCCGTGAACATAAGTGCATTAATATATGAGTAACCGCATGCAATAATCCAAATAAGATTGTCTCGTGTTCGTATATTTAGCATATTGATAGTGTTGGTTATCATAATGGCTACAAACTGAACAAAGAGTTGGAGATATAGATTCCGGTAGGTTTTACTGTAATATTTGTGTTCCAGGATTTCAGTTTTGTCAAAAGCAGTGAACTTAAGAAAAATATCAAGAAACCCACGACAATTCAGTGCAGAGATCAAGTGTATTACCATGCAACAGTAATAAGTGCTGATAAAAATTTGCGATGTAATATTTAGAAAACTGTAGATTGGGAATTCCGCAACAATATCGCAAAAATAATATATTTGATTAACAATCACAACAATCAACCAGACAATGCTGTACACCACGAGAGGAGGGTAAACAACTAGTTTCTTCTCGTTATCTTTCCTAACTATACGATACGGCGCCATTCCTAAAAATCGCAGAACACAAAACAACGGACTGATGGCCGAAATAGTGTCTGATGGCATCTTTCGATGAGCTTGGCTTTTTTGAAACTGTACAATTTGTTCCCTTTGAGAATGACTTCAGCTGCACAAGAAAACACCGACGCCTCAATTTAAGGGGAAAATTATTGTGTGCTGCTTGCTTCACTCGAAATATTACTCATTAAATGCAATTATATGGATCAATATTAATTCCATCAAGACAAGGATAATGGGTAGGACTTTCGTGTTTATCTTTTATCACATAAGCTGTTAGTATATTATGTTTCATACGAGATACATGCATACGATGAAACGAGTAATAAATGTTCATACTTTGCTAACACTTTATCAATGTAATGAAGGGAAAATATTGTTACTAAATAAATAATAATTTTGAGGTCCTCTGAAAAGTAAAATAATAGTTTTAAAAAAAGCACATGCTTTATGCAAAAATATAGATAAAGCTTAAGTCTAGCACTTTGAGGCAGTATTTTTAACACTTAAATGATATTAGTATAATTATATAATATAAAATATAATAACAGTCCGCCTTAAAGCAATATAATATATAAAGTATCTATTACGGTCATTTTATTATATTTATATTATTTTATACGTGTATGATAATTTTATGTGAATGCATTACGTAGTTTTAACAATGTAGGAGCTGTGAGAATAGATGCAAGCTGCCTTTCGTAGCAAACACAATTATAAATTAAAAGCCGCAGGTTGCTAACAATGAGGCAATATTGGGACAACAATAAATTACAAAATTTAATGTCTACCAATAGTTCTTGGAACAATAATAATATAATACTTAAAACAGTTCATAAAAAACAAACCAACAACTAGAATAACTAAAAGTTGAATAAAACCATTCTATTGGAGTAAGCTTAGCCAATCAAAGACTTGCAATAAAGAAATTGTACAATTTCAAGCGGTAGACGCTACAAGATTGCGTACCAGATTGGTACGATACATGTTTAGCGTAAGACATAAAAATTAATTGCCGTGAGAATAATATAAGGTTTAAAAAGTGCAAATAACAATAATCTCACAGCTCTACAGTAGGATACATCAGTGAAGTGTTATTTAATCGTGTGAAAGATTAATAAAAAATTCTGAAGTGTTACACTCACATGACTTTGTCTACTCTTGTACAAACCATTCTTACAAACGCTTATTCTCCATATGCTTCATGTTAATCGATGTATCGAAATTTTAATCTGATCGCTATTCTTGTAGATGCAAGGGGAATTGGTAGACTTTAAGCGATAGTCAAATATTTTAAGAGTTGGTTGCTATGTGAAGTATTCCATTCTCTTTGCATTACCAAGACAAAAAAAAAAGGATAAGAAATTCACATTTGAGAAAAAGTATAAGTATTAGAAAATTTAAGGGAATAACAAGCAATATTTCCAAAATGGTTCACTCAAGAACAAAAATGTATATGATGTAAATTGTGTATTTTAACGCGCTCTACATTTTTGTGCAGTAAAATGTTGTCTATGTCTTATGGTTTACCAGTTTGCAAAAGTCGTTTACAATGAAGAATACTTTTGGAGACATTCCCAGAAAATTCCAGATATCATTTCATTTGCCATGAAAATATCGTAAACATATGATATTTTAATCAAAATCGTTAGAGCCATTTCTGAGAAAATTAAAGTTTTCGAAAAATGTTCCATGTAATGGGTAATCTGAGGTGGGGGGATTTTCTCGAAAACCTTCGTGACGCATCTCTGGAAGATACTGAACCTAAATACCAAGTTTGGTATTTATCCGACTGTTCATTTCTGAGTTATGCTGTTCACAGGCACACACACAGACATGTTTCCAAAAATGTTTTTTTTTATTCAGGGGGCCTCAAAACATATATTTCCGGTGAATTCTAGGTATCGAATTTTGGGTGGAATACAATACTTCCCCTACTTACTATACGTAGTAGAGAAAGTAACAAAGTACAATACAATTATAATTTGTGTAAGCCTTGTTTTTAAACATACCAGCTCTGCTAAGAGATACGTGCTTTACAAATTACCAATGATGCAGACGAGGTATATATACATATATAATACATAAATAAATAAATACACATTAAAAATAAAAGTTGGTTCTTAAACGTGGGGCGAAGGCCACCGGAAAAGTGAACGTGTGGCGAAGTCCACCGGAAACTTTGTACCGTACGTGGGGCGAACACTCCTAGAAACAATTAAACCGCTTCAAGTTAGGCTTCCATACGAGGGGCTGCAACTACTTCAAGTTTGACTCACCAATACAGGGGTTAAAACGACTGCAACTTTTGTACAATTTTAAGCATGTATTTTCCCCCAGATGTGCTAAAGTTTTCCTTGCGTTTTATTTTCTCTAAAAGAACTTTATCTTTATGAAGAACAAAATATATACCTTAAATTTACGGTAAATAGCCTCTAAGGTCCTCTTCAGTATATAACGTCCCATCGCTTGGAAATTATAGAGATAGACAAAACTTCTTCAACGGGTTACCCTCCTCTTTGTAGCACTTGCAAGCAAATGCCTTGGGCAGCAGCCTGTCGAGGGGCAAGCAAACTCTGGATCATAGCATATCCAGGATGGGTAATCAGCCCAATGCCTGGTACGGTAGTGAAGAAGGAGGAAATGAAATGTAGTAATGAAAGCTATCATAGGAATATTTGCGTATCAAATCATCCTACACAACATTCGCCTAGCGACCGAGGAAACCGCGAAAAAACTATCGGTCACATTGGTCGGCACCCGAGGTTTTAACCCGGGACCTCCCGAACGCGGGCCACAGACGTTACCGGCCTAGTCAACCACCTTGGTATTGACAAAAGTTTACTATGAAAATGCATAACTCGTTAAAACATAAAATTTAATTTAAACATTTTTGTGGAATTGTCAATTTCGGAATATTCGATGTTACTTTAAGTGCTCAAATAGATTAAGCCTTGCATTTTTATACCCGAAGTCACCATTATTCTATTTCTAACGTTCAATATAAATAATATAAATGCCAGTGATCTGCTTTTCAAACCTTTAACTCTCGTTCTAGCCTGCTGTATTCCGATATACAGCTACAAGAATATAAATAGAACCTGTTGTCAGTAGTTATGTATACAGTAGTTATGTATACAGAAAGAAAGCCCTTCCAAGAAGTTCCTGGAAAAGATTAGGCGTAGAATAAGATGAAATAATAAATAGCCGCAAATGTACCACGGATCATATTGTGACTTTTATAATTTTATTTTAACACATTTTGATAAATATGGCGTTATATAATTTGCAATATTCAGGACAATCTTGGTTTAAGTAACTACAGGAAATTGTCTTTAGATTTCTGACTAGTCATTTTCCGGATGTTTAAGTAAGCAGAGATTACATGTTACGTGGTTTAGAGCAAAAGATCACTTCATGTCCGACACGTGGGTGAGATGCGTAATTTCTGCTTACTTACGCTTACTTCAGTTACGAGCTAGGCACTAATCAGCATTTTGGTCGGGTATTTAAACATATAGTTTTTGACGGTGCCCTCTCAACCAACCACGGGCCTTGCAGGAACCTTTGCTCTTTAGGTTCCAAAATTCTTTTTAGTGTTAATTTACAATCGCGACCTAGACACTAGGCCGACAACGATGCACTACTGGGCCTCCTCTGCCGTATAATTAAATCCACTGCTTGACTAATTCTTTCTTTCCTTCTTTTGGAAATGTAGTTTGGGTTAAATTAGGTAATAAAAATTAGAAAGTTTGGGAACAGAGGTTGCATGTCTTATTATGTAACCCTCTCACCAACATTCCAACTACAGCAAACTCTCGTGAGGCCACCTTGTGCTACGTTCCTCCATCCTTTACGCGATGTCTGATAATGGCGTCGTCGCCACTCATACGTCACGTCTGGTGGGGCACCGTGTCCTCCCCCACTCTTACATCAGAAGATGAATGAAAGCAATAGTATATATTTCCTCTTATCATGTAAACACACTGTTTGATAATAAGAATAAGACTAGCACACTCTAAGAATTACAAGTCCATTCTCTTCTCATGTTGAGCATGATTAGGGCACACTCACTTCTGAGTATACGTTGACTTCTTCTCATTAAAGGTTACTCTAGAGAGAATTGCAAAATTTACCAGCTCATGAAGGTATATACAAATATTGCCATGATATTTAATGAGTTTTTAGACCCTATATTGCTTCAGGAAAACGTAACCTGAAGTACATTGGAAGTCAAAATTTTAAATTAAGCTTATTATGTAAAATGTTAAATTCAAAATCAGTTTTTAATAGAACTGTTTTGTAGTATCAATAATTTAATAACCTGATTTTCTAGAAATAGTTGATCTCCACCCATCACTTCGTTTGTTAACAACTCTCCAATTCATTACTTCCATTTCCCTATTAATATATTTAATGTATACCATCTTCATTTTATTTATTGCTTTGGTAATTTTATTTAAAGTTATGCCTTTTCGTATGCAGCTTCAATGAAGCCATCATATCTTTAAATTTTACTTTTGTTATTGCTGGGACTTAACCTTCAGACTGCTATGCTTCTGTACCTCCTTAAAGCACTGAGAGGGGTCCAAATGGACCTCAGGCAGAAAACTCGAATTAACGCAGTATAATTATCATATCTTATACTTAGAACAAATAAAATGATTTTAAAATACCAATTCTGACATCTTCACATTCTTTTTGCCAACAATGAACCTTAAAATTAGCATTGTCGAACAAACAACCGAAATGCAAATTACAATATTATTTTTTATTTTCCAGCAATGTCACATTAGATGCAATAATTTGTTTTATTTTCTATTTTCACTTTATCTTACGTTGTATTTTTCACTAGGATTCACAGCTACATTTTAACATTTTTATAATGTACTATCAGTACCGTTTAAGCTTTTACATGGAGTTTTACAACTCATGTTCTCTAAATGTAACATCCAAGACACACTACCCTCTGCATTTTCTTACAGTGGATATCTTGCAACTCTCACACTTCGTTCTAGCTTTTCTATCATTTTTTCTTGGACACAACTGATATAGACCATTTAAATCTGGTTTTAGTTTATAAAAATAGTTTAAAAGTTTCACCTTTCCGCTTCGCCTATACCTTACAATGCACCTTACTCTCCCCACTAAGAGAGCACTGAACTATTTCTACATAATTTCAAACCAACAATGCACGCTAGGAATAACTGAAAAACACAAGGCAGCCAACATTAAATTCTTAAAATGCAGTAAACCTTATGAGAAGTCAACTGGTATGAGGATGTCAATTGGTCCAAACTGTATTTTATTTTCTTATAATTGTACTTAGTGAACATTTTATCGGAACTATTTTACGGCAATAAAGCTAGTGAAATTGGTAAACATTACAAAGATTTCAAAAATTCCAAATTAGATATTTAAATCATAAAAGCTAAAAAGCTGGACGCTGGGGAGCAGTCTGAAGGTTAATAAGCAGCATAGGTTACATGAAGTTTTGAGGGGACAGAAGCAAATGCAATATAACAGTTTGACAAACCTATCCCACTAACAAAGAATACCAAATAGTTGATGACCCACACTATCAACAAAGTTAGATGTTCAAAGAGAATAAATAAAATGAGTGTTCACTCATATTATGGAGCTCCAGATGGTTGTGGAGATGATTATATACTGACGTGAGATAATAGGTTTTCCATTCTTACGAAATAACATGCATATATACTCTCAGAAGTTGCCCCCAATAATCAGTATGACCTTGAAGAAAGTACTTGCGTTTTATTCATACGACCCCACGATCACTTCAGGTCAGTGGAATTTTGTAATAGGTGATTATTTCCCGAAAATCAAACATGCGGAAAATCACGAGCACACCACAAATGACCAGCAGATGTTCAATATTTTCCTATCACCAAATTCGTACATGTGATATGTTACAAGTGCAAGGTGTCTCAATATTTGAATCATAGGACTGACAGCCGCGATTATATCCCAGGGCACTTTCTAATGAACTCAAATATTTAGGTGCCAAATTTAATCAAACATTGACATTTAATATCACAATGGTTCTGAGAGAGTTACAAGAAATCTTAGAATCTATCACATCAACACATTTTCTACAGCTTCATCAGAAGCTTACATTTATAAACCAGTGCATTGGAACATGCGGTAATATACTTTCCAAACAGCTCACATAGCTAAAATTCCCAAACAGTTTCTAAATACAGTAGATGACATAATTAGAAGCTCAATCAAACAAATTCTACAATCTCCTAAAACACTCCGAATAGCATGATTTACGCCAGTCTCAAATAAAAAGAACTATCTATCCTTCAGCTTCTTGGGAAGTCTTCCGTCAAAACGTTAATCAGCCCGACGTTTATAAGAGACTATCACTGCATTATAGTCGCTGTTTAGCGGAACCAAGCATCAACCCATCTGAAGAAAACAAAACTGTTCTTCAGGTGAGAAAACTTCTTCGGGAACAAGAATACGTTTGTGGTGCGCCTGCCCTCACAAAAGTATAGGAGTATAACTTTTTCGTAAAGCAATATCTGCAATCCCCTGGATGACGACTAAGGAAGGTCTGTCAAGTTCTGAGTGAAGAGATATGTTGAAGATGGATGCTATCGCTGATCCAGTAAGATGCCTTACCAGGCGCCTCCACAGGCACAAACCATTGCAGATATGGTTGCAATGAGTATGAAATCCTTCCGCGTGTGCTGGGAAGTTGTTCTAGAGAAGAGTTATTGAGGATCAAGAGGGACAAGAGCTTACACACGACGCCGGCAAATCTCTCCGAATTAAAGGTCAGATTCACTGCCTTGCTGACAACGATAACTGTTGTTGAATTAACGTCTTCGCGAATAGCCGTTGAAAACTTCAAGCTAAATTTACTGATCCAACCATAAGTCACGCAATATCAAATACTTAGCCTTTTAATGTTGACAAAAAGGGCATAAATGAGTCCAAAATACCATATTTTTGAAACAAATACAACTTAAATCAAATTAAAGTGACCGGATTTTTTTTCGAATCACATGGTACCATTTCAAAACTTTTTTGTTAAATGGAGAGATTCCTATAAAATTGATAAGCGTTTACAGACTGACGTAATTTGCATTACAAAGCACTTAGTTACCATTTTTCCAAACCATTTATATGGAACTCTATTATTTATTGTATCTATGTAACTATTTAAATTGTATTCAATTTAAAACGTATTTCAAAATACACAACCATTGTACAATTTTTACATTTTAATGATATTTTCTATTAAGAATTTTTATATGTAATTTTCATTCTGTGTCTTTATGGCAAATCCATTTCGTTCAGATTCTTAAATAAGAACTATCGAATTTCCAAAATATTTGCACTTTATCAAAATATTGGTACATTGTCACAGGGACTCTTAAATCCTCTGTGGTTAATAAGAACTCCCTTATATGTATGCTTCGTTGATGGTTCAAAGTAATGGAATGTGAAATCATATTTCCAAATCAGATTTTCAAGTTTGAGAAAATGTAAAATACACAGGGTTTATTTTTCTCTAGGTTTGGATGTTTCTTGATACTGAACTTTCTATAAGATTTTGAAAAAAAGACTCACCTTTTAAAATTTGATTACAGAAATCTTCAGGCATTGTAGAATCATGGTCCTATTGATCTATTGCATTTTCGAAATTTAAAAACACAAACGTAACATGTAAATGGTGTGTGTGTAAATTGCGCATGTGGTCTAAAATCTTGAACATATGTTTGTTCTCTAAATGTGGATGAACAGATCAGTGGAATATTTTGTATGCATCAAGCATGGTTTTGGATTTAGGATTTTAATAGCTTTTATAAAATTAAGTGGTACATAATTTATAATATGTTTTCTGGAAAATTTATAATATTACTAAACAAATTTGTAAACATTTTAAGAGGTACTAATGAGAATTTAAAGTTTCAAATTTTTAAATTTTCATCATATGGTATTTTATGTATGATGCGATTTGCTTTATTTCCTTAAAGGTTAAGTAGAGAGTACAACAAAAATTATTTTTATAATTACGTTGGATAAATCTGTTACATAAATTCAAATTAAATGATTGAAATTGGTATAAATTAGCAATTTCAGGTCCAAATGCCCTTAAAACTCAATTACACGAAGTATTTTTCCGTTGTATTCTCTAGTTCAAACTATACATAAGTAATAAAGTTCTTACCTCAGATGAAGTCAGCAAGCTGATCCAAAGAAACCATATTAAACACAGGAGACAAAGGCTAGACCAAAGTAATATCGCACGAGAATCTATTACGCTTCTTAGCTCACCAACCGCTTCTCTCAACAAGTAGATGGTTATGTAATAGACACCAAGCACAACCCAGAGGAATTTCATCAGAATTGCCAACAAAAAGTTTACCGAGAAATAGGAATTGATATCTTTGGCAAGGTCACATAGAAAATTGTGAAGTTTGGCAACACGGCGTATCTCAAATACGTCAGCATTTTGACATTCAGATACGATAGAAATGGTTTTCTGGGAAAACCAAGACAACTCTTTCCCTGTGGTATTAATCCCAAATTTGCAGCTAAGATATAAATTCAGTGCTTCGTATCGCTGATACAGCAGTGATATCATGGTGCGAAAATAAATTTCTAGACCAATGAACATAAGTCCATTAAAATATGAATATGTGGATGCAATAATCGAAGGAAAATTGGCCTGTGGTCTTAACTTTAACAAATGGATTGTTTTGATACTTGTAATGGCTACAAAGTGAAAAAACATTTCGAGGTATAGTGTACGATAGGTTTTAACGTAATATTTGCCTTCCAGGATTCCAGTTTTGTCAAAAGCAGTAAACTTAAGAAAAACATCAAGAAATCCACGGTAATTCAGTGCAGAAAATAAGTGGATTATCATACAAAAGTGAGAAGTCTCGATAAAAAGTTGCGAAGCAATATTCAGAAAGCTGTAGGCCTGCTCTTCTGCAACAGTGTCACGAAAGAAGTATATTTGGCCAACAATCATAGCAATCAACAAGATAATACTGTACACCACAAAAGGACGGTAAATAACTAGTTTTCTCTCGTTATCTGCCGTAACTACACGAAATGGTGCCATTCCTAAGAATGGTAAGACATGAAACAACGGACTGATGGCGGAAATAGTATCTGATGGCATGTTTCGTTGTGTGTGCTTCACTTTCTGCTTCAACTGGGACACCCAATGTAAGCTTGTGTTAAACGTCGCTGTTCTGGGAATTGTAAAATTTGTTCCTCTTGAGAATAACTCCAATTGAACAAGAATAAATACCAACACTTCATTTTATAGGAATTATTACATGCTGTCAAGTTTACTAGAAATATATCTCATTAAATGTAAATTACACCGATCAATATTTATTCCATTAGGAGAATGATAATGAGTAGCTTTTGTGTCCATCATTTATCATTTAGTCTATTTCTAAACTATGTTTATACACTAGATATCTGCATTCAACCAAACGAATAATAAATTCTTACACTTTCTCTTAAATTATCTATGGAAGTCAGAGAAAATAGTGTTCCACCCCCAAAAAAATGAAACTGATATTTTTGCAGAAGTAAAACTTTGAGGTACACTAATAAATAAAAACCCTGATCTTATACATCCACATGAGTTTCTGTATCCATTATCGTTTATAGCTACAAACCCCTTATGTTAACCGTTAACGTTTGCAAAAATATAGGCTGATCCGTTTGAGATGTCAGAAAAGTGAAACGTTATATGTAAAAGGTTAATGCAGACATCCTTAAGCAATTTGTTGTAAAATAAGCGGAAAGGATGAAAGTTAACAATGATTGTTGTTTCAGGCCTCATCCGAGTGGCATGGCAGCACTACCGTGCATAGGACACATAATAATGGAAGTATATAGAACTCACTCCATTAATTATCAGCAGAGCAGAATGCACCATTGTTAGACAGTACCCTAAGATGATTCCATCCATATTCAGCAAAAGTATCCCTTAACAAAGCGTAATTACGAAGCTCTTCTCTAGTTTGCTGCCATGATGTGTTAGAGGCAGGAAGCGGACGATCAATGAATCGATGGATGTTCATGAACAAAGCCACATTTCTTGTGAGTGGCAGAGTCAACAAGCATAATTGCATTATTTGGGAAACCGAAAACTCACACGTCTCATACAATACATTTCACATATCATATAGTATACTTAGTGCGCTGTTGTGTCATAACTACCATTTTGTCTCTTATGCACAACAGCGCTGCTATGTCATGCGGATGAAGTCTGAAATATCATTCATTGTTAATCTGATCCTTTCTACTTATATTACAACAAACTGCTCGGAGAGTGTGCATTATTCTCTTATATATTTAACGTTTACTTTTCTAACATCTCAAACGAATCAGCTTATAGTTTCATTACACATTTCCTTGTAGGTACAAGAGGAAAACAGGAAAGCGAAGCGATAACCAGACGTATATATGCGGGTCGTTCACATAAAAATTAAATTAAATTCCATGTTCGTTCTATGACAACACGAGGAACAATTACATTTTGGCAGTGTGTTAAAATTTGAAAAAGCATTTAAACAAAGACAGCGCGATATGGGAATGGCTGATACCACAAAAGGCTATTTGAAATAATAGGTGTTTTTAAGAAAACTACATATTTTAGTAACTTTGGTCTATGTCTTGTGGTTTTTCAGTGGTACAAAACTATAAAAAATTCTTTCTGAATGAAGGGAACTTCAAAAGTTATACACAGAAGATTCAGGAAATGGTTTTACCAAGGTTGATCAGAAACTAAGGTTACAAGGCCGATGCGGTTGGCAACTGAGTAGAGTTTCTGCCACTCGCCGCATACAGCGCCCGTTGTAGGTAAACACAAATGACGACTCATTTGGAAAATTGGTCTCGCGATTAAATCCACTTCGTTATACGATTTCTGTGGGCGAAAAATGTAACCGCGACTGAAATTCGTCGGCAGCTGGTAGAGGTTTACAGAGAGAATGTAATGCCTCGTCAGCATGTCGCAGAATAGTGTTGAAAGTTTACGGCCGGTAGAGAAAATGTCACCGACGAGAATCGCAGTGGCCGACCCAGCACGGCATCAACAGCTTTGAACACACTTCGCGTGGAGAAGCTGATTCAGGACAAGAGTATCCCTTACAACATATTAGGGTAGAATGCCGTTCGGAGGCATTCGTCACATTGTTCACGATATTCTGCAGTACCGGAAAATTTTTTCACGGTGGGTTCCACGAAATCTGTCCAACCAACACAAGGAGAAGGGTATAGGGGCAAGTCTACAACTTTTGCAACGGTTCTCCACGGAAGGGAACAGTTTGATTCTTCACATTGTCACGGATGACGAAACATGTATCCGCCACTATATCCTGAGCAGTAGACGGTCGTCAACGGAGGTGAAACACCTTCTCCCCAAAGACCAAAAAAGTTTAAGGCGACACCATTTGCAGGGAAGGTGATGACCACAATGGTTTGGGAAAGCGCGGGCATCATACTCGTCGAGTTTTTGGAAAGAGGGCACATAGTGACCGCTGACCGATACTGCGAGACCTTGGCACGTTTGCGCGAAGCAATCGGGAGGAAACGGTAAGGATTTCTCACTGAGGGCGTCATCTTCCTTCACGACAACGCGCCACCTCATACAACACAGAAGAGCATCACGCTGTTGAAGCAGTTTCGCTGGAACATCATCGACCACCATCCCTACAGCCTGGACTTCGGTCCAAGCGACTGTCACCTTTTTCCGACTTAAAGGAGCACCTAGGAGGCCGACGATTCGCTTCAAAGAAACACTTTCGACAACGTAACTGAACACGCATGGACAGGATATTTACCAGGAGGGAATATTCAAACTCATCCCACGAAGCCACAAGTACATAAACGATATGGACACTGTCGAAAAATAACCTAATGCATGTACTATCAGTTGACTGTATTGGCTGTAGGCCTTGTAATCTTAGTTTCTGATTACCCCTCGTATTTGCAATGCAAACATCGGTAATGCATGGTATTTTAATACATTATAAAATAAATTAAAAATAACGAATTATTTTTCACGTAAAAGCTAGTTGCTGGGCGTACAAGAGACTGAATTTAAATACCAAGTTTATCTTTCACCCAGGCTTTTTTTTCAGTTATACTGTTCACACCACCCGTGCACGCACACAAACACTTTGTAACTACAGTAAAATGCACAATGAGAACATTCCTGAAGAACCCTTAACTCGTCAAACGTGAACTAGGTGGAAAAATAAACTGTTCTAAGAACAGTTTGTACAAGAGAGATACAAAAAACGATAGTGAATGGAGAATATCGTGTGAGTGTAACACAACTGTAAACTATTTTACAGAATACGATACGATATTGAAGTACATTCTACGTAAGATACAAAAATATACCTTTGCACTAAACTAACTGGATAGCCCTTACCTCGTTTGATGTTGACGCACCGCTGCTCAGAATTAGCACTAAAACACACAGGTTCCACGTATCCTCTGGAACAGTGAATACTTCAAATTGACCTGGAGGTTCTTTAAAGTTTTTATCCAGTAATCGCGTTAAATAAAAATGTACCCTGAATATGAGTGACACAAACTTATCAAATATCATTACTAGAAAGTGAAGCGAAAAGCAGGAGTTAATATCCTCAGTGAGATCATCCAAGAAGTAGCGGAGTTGGGCAATACGGTTTATTTCCTCATATTTCACAGTGGTTTGTCTGTTGATAGATTTGTGTTCACGATGTTCAGAGATCATTGAGTGCAAATAAAAATTGAAGGTTCTATAACAACGATGTATTAAAAACATCATGAGATACACAAAGATGTCAATGACATACACAAACAGATCGTACACATAAGCAACAACCTGTAATGAACAGTGCCACAGCGTGAAGCTACGGTGATCATCTAGCATAAACAACACTGCATTCTTTCCCAAAGTGAACACAATGAGAGAACACAATAGTATAACTAAAACCCAGTAAACGCAACTATAGTTGTGCTTTTTAAATACTTTTATCGAGTCAAAGGTCTGAAAACTATGAATAATGCGGGGAAAACTTTGAACCTTAAACAATGAATAGATGTACAGGACAATGGGAAATGCAGAAGTTGCTGCGATCATGTTAAAGGCCAGGCCAAAGTACCCTTTCGTTTCATTACGCTGCAAGAAGTTGAGAAAATGAAATAAATCGAATGTGAGTAATATGAAGAACAAGACAACACTGTAAACAAGTGCTGACTCAGAGATTTTTAACTGCTTCTGTTTGCCAAATATCTGTACTCTGTATGGAGCAATTCCAAGTAGTCTTAGGGTGTACAACAATGGATTTATAGCAGATAAAATATTATGATTTATCATCTCGCCAAGAACGCAACTCTTCCAGTTAGAGAGAACTGTTAGATAGCGGGGGAATATCTTCACTGAAGCCTTATAACGACATCCAAAAAGCATTTCTTCTTATTCATTCATTCTAATTGAAGTATTCACTATTTGCCCGTCAGTCACCTGTTGTTTGGATAATGGATTATATGGGAGAAAACCTCCACCAATAGACATTTACTTTCGCTGACAAACAATGTTTCCATTAAGTCTGATATAAATTAAAAGTTCTGCTGTCCACTTTCCATAATATTGCAATCTGGGTTACTATATTCTGATTATGTGTACAATTTACATTCGGTATCATATACTTCTGCAAGGGGCCATCATTGCTTTCTGTATCACCTATCGTCGGTCTGGGTGGCTCAGTTAGTTAGGCCCTGTTGTTCTATCCTAAGGTCGGGGCTTCAAACCCGGCCCAGACCGACGGTTTTTAAGCGCGCTTGAAAGCGTCAGACTCATGTCAGTAAATTTACTAACACGTAAAACAACCCCTGCGGAACTAAACTCCGGCACACCGGGCAGCGCTGATGAGCTTGGCAGTTAACAGCGTCGTTAACAAACAAAACTTTTTTATTTTGTCTACCACCTTCCAGTGGTAGGTAGGGGAAGGTTGCACTCCACCCAAAAATTTGAAGTCGAAATTTCATCGGAAATACATGTTTTAAGCAAAAGTCATATTTTAGCGACTGTCTCAGCGGTCGAGTGGTCAGCCCTCTAGCTTATTAATTCAGAAATTCCGGGTTCTTATTCCGCTTGGACTGGGGAGTTTTTCTTTAATCCCCCACAGAGCCTGGAAGTATGCATGTGAGAATAAATGAAAATTTTAATGATTAAACCCCAAAATTAACCTACTATCCATCGGAAGAAGGAGTGCAGTTTTCAGGTGAGGTGGCTAGTATACCATCACTAGGTACATATAGGAGAAATAACGCCAAACGAGAGTAGAGCACAGTCTGACCATCAAAACATCAGCATAAAGTACGTAACGGAATAGTTGGACGATTATGTTTCTATTATTTACAAAACTGTGACATGTTGAATATTATGTTCGACCCTGTGAGTGTCTGACTTTGCGGGGCGCTGTTTGTAGTTTTGTTACGAACCCGTCGAATGTGACTAACGGCCTCGACTGCAGCATTTCCTTATGCTACGCACCGGGAATGGTGACGTAATACGGCATGTCATATTTCTGCTCGAGTTTCCATCTCTGGGTCCTGAATTATTCCTCAAGCATGGCACTCAATGGGTTGTTTCGCAAGTCTAAACCCCCAATGTAACCATAGGAAGATGTACAAATGGAACAAATGCATGTATAGCAAAAGGGTGTGCGGCCAATGTGTGTGTGTGCGCGCGCTTGCAGTCTCCTTCGTGGTCTAGGGGGACTACGCTAGCCTCTTGTGCCCGTTTCGAACGTGGCGAAGGGCGATGGATATTTTTTAGGTTGTAAAAATCCTTAGCATTGCTTCTTTTGGAAAGAAGGAAGTAAAGCTAGTGGTCCGTAGATTTAGGCAAGTAAAATAACCTCAAGACTGATAAAGAGGTCTCTGAGAAAAGTTGTCGGTCTTTCACGCCGTATGTAGACTGGGACGCTAAGAAACCATAAATAAAAGCTCAATTGTGTGTGTGTGTGTGTGTGTGTGTGTGTGTGTGAACTACAAACTCAAAAATGAAATGCCGCATAAATACGAAACTCAGCATATAAGTTCAGCTTCTTCTCAGGATGTGACTCGAAGTCTGTGGAGAAAATCCTCACACCACAAACTACTGTTTTCATGGAAAACGTTTTGTTATTTTTACATGCTAAGAATGCTCTGACAAATTTAATTAAAACACCTACGTTTAAGGTATTTGCATGACAAAATGTATATCTTGGTTTCTTTTTTTTTTGCGGATAGTCGGCAATCACCTCTGAATCACTTTCCTTGTGTTGTAAACTTGAAGAGAGATGCACAAATATGCACAAAATGTAGATCTGGTTAATACCAATATTTAAAGTCAAATCTTTTTGGTGGTATTAGCCTACTCATAGACACTGGCTGTTTTTGGGGAGGTGCCCTGAATTTTCAAAAGTTTGATCCTTTCCTAAGTGTAAAGTTTCCACCACTTTCTTTCTCGTGGTCATAGAATCCCTGGTATTCCAAAGCCAGCATATTGCCACCTGCTTTTCAAAGATCTGACCATCGCTTTCAGCTCCTTGTATCTATCTTTCGTCCACAACGAAATTTGTAATGAAACGTTTCGTGTAAAGCTTTATATTGATTGACATTAACTAAAAATAAGGATATGATTTTGTAATAATATTTCATAAAAGAGGTGGCAGAGAAGGTCATCTAAATGTTTTACATCAGATTTTTTTATCAATGTGCGTGTATAGCTATTAACAGCATAACTCAGAATGCAGAAGCCCAATAATTATCACATTTCATATTTAAGTAAAACTACGCAGCCAGAGGAATGTTTTCAGGAGAATCTCTTTCTACCAAACTTCCCTTTATATGAAGAAGAAGAAATAAAGGACAGAAAAGAAAAGGTAGCTAATTTTTTCCACTTTCCAAACATAGCTCTTTCGATTTTGATTGAAAGACCATATGATATTGCGGATATTTATTTTCCATGATTGGCAAAAGGGACATTCATTTTTCATTAAATAGTATGCGAATTTCACTTTATTTTACATGAATTTTGAAGGTTTGATATAACTTGGAAATCGCAAGAAAAAGAAACGTTGTTTTACTAGAAATGCAAAGCTCACAAAAACACACTACTGTTGGGACCACCAGAAGAAGGTGAGAGGGGTTTGAAGTGCCAGAGGGATGCAAGCAATGTTTTCCTGCTCACTAAGTAAATTTATTAATTACGAAATGTGGTTATGTGAATCATCTATTCTGGACCTCTGGACCTGGGTGAAAGCATTCTCAAACATTATGGGGATGGTAGAAAATGTTTACATAACACATTCCTCTCATTCGCCTTCTTCTGGTGGTCCATCTGTACTTGTGCCTTTTTTACTTTCTCTACTACGTATAGTAAGTAGGGGAAGAATTGTATTCCTCCAAAAATTCGATACCGAGATTTCACCGGAAATATATGTTTCGAGACCTCTGAATCCAAAAAAAAGCATCTTTGGAAACATATCCGTTTATGTGTCCGTGAACAGCATAACTCAGAGACGAACAGTCGGATAAATACTAAACTTGGTATTTAGTTTCACTATCTTCCGAGATGCAACACAAAAGTTTTCAAGAAAATCCCCCATCCCAGATTACTCTTTACATGGAACATTTTTCGAAAATTTTAATTTTCTCAAAAATATCTCTAACCATTCTGATTAAAATATCATATGTTTAAGATATTTTTATAACAAATAAAAGGTATATCTCGAATTTTCTGGGAAGTCTCCAAAAGCATTCTTTATTGTGAACGACTTTTGCATAATTGGTAAACCATAAGAGATAAACAAAATTTTACTACACAAAAAATGTAGATCGCGTGAAAATACACAATTTATGTCATATACATTTTTTGTTGAGTGAACCATTTTCGAGATATTGTCTGATTGCACGGTAACAACATGGAATTTTAAGATCAGCATATAGTGTCCAGTTCTTCAACATTTGACTATAGCTGTTCCCTTTGTATTCCAACGAAATGTGTAATGAAGCCATTTCTGCAAAGGTTTATCTCGATTAAAATTAAATCGACATGAAAGTAAATTTTTGTAAGAATAATCTGTTTACCCCTCAATAAACGATATAGGGTAAAGAACGTCACGTGAATGCGAACTCATAGGATTTTTTTCTGATCGCAAGAATTATTTGAATATTTTACATATAATGTAAGCAAGCATTCACTGTTTAATAGAGCAATTAATAGGCAAAAATGCATTAGTAATAAAGTAAATTGGATAGGAGACTCATGTAATTTCCAAACATTGTTACATACACCGAATATATGAAATCTTGTCGTTTGTGTTCACCCCTATTTCAAGTCCTATGTCACTTAGTTTTATTATTATTAAGGAAAGTACCTGTGAAAATCTATAAATTCACAGTTTTATTTCGATTGCTTTGATGTTTCAACATATACTCAGAAAAGAAAACATATAGGACATTCAAATGTTTATAATTAACTTTTTCTTCATAATCAATCACTTTTTGATATGGTAATATGAAATTTTCTTCGGATCCTACGGTTTGTCCCATCCTTCCCAAATGTTTAATTTGAGCATCTATTCAAACATAAAGAAATGCTTCTGTGGATATCTCTTAATTTAATTAATTTCAGTGAAAAACTTTTGTATACATATTATTGAATTCCTCAACTTCAATGTGAATTATGCAGAAGTCAACTTCAGCTGAACTATTCAATATTTTTGGACTCTTGCGCAAAAATTTCGTAATTTGTAATGCTGAAGGTCTTCTGAAAATTTCAAGCTTAAAAGTTAAAAAGTGTTGAAAAGTTCAACTACAAGTTATGAGTGTAATGAAAATGAAAGTCGAAAATTTTCACAATTTTTGGCAAATTTCACAAATGCATTGCTTTAAATATCAGGGAGTTCTTACCTCATATGTAGCGGACCAGCTGATCCACAGAATGCACGTTAATGTCAGGAAAGAAAGGCACGACCAGTGTGTTACTGCACGAAAATCCATCAGGCTTCTAACATCCCCAAGTTCTTTTTTCAGCAACCAGATAGCAACGTAATACACACCAAGCACGATCGCAAGAAATTTCATTAGAATCACTAATAGCAATCTTACGGACAAGTGGGAGTTGACCTGTTCAGCGACATCGCAAAGAAAATCATGAAGTTTACAAACTCGACGTATCTCAAACAAGAGAGCGTTTCGTCCTTCAATGTTATGAGAAAACCAAAATAATCCTTTCCCTGAAGAAATACAAAACTTGAAGTCCAGATAAGAATTCAACGCTTCGTATCGTTGATGCAGAAGAGACATGTTGTAAATATGAATTTCGATAACCATGATAAGTCCATTGATATATAAATAACTACCTCCAATAATCCAATACAGATTGCCATGTGATCTTAGATTCAACATACCGAAGGTGATAATTGGTATTATAGCAACAATATAAAGCAGCAGTTGCAGAAACAGTGTACGGTAGGTTTTAGCATAATAACTGTCCTGCAGGATTTTAGTTCTGTCAAAAGTGGTGAGTTTAAGAATAATGTGAGGAAAGCCAGCCAGTCTCAGTACAGAATACAAGTGCACTAGTATACACAAGTAATAGCCTCTCACAAAAATGTATGATATTGTATTCAGAAAGCCGTATACGTGACCAGCCGTAACAATGCAGTGAATGAAATATATCTGGCAGGCAGTCATGGCTACCAATAAGACAATGCTGTAGTCCACGAGAATACGACAAACCAACAATTTCTTTCCATTATCCGTCGTCTCTATACGATACGGTGCCATTCCCAAAAGTTGTAAGATGCATAACAATGGACTGATTGATGAAACAGTATCTGTAGGCATCATTCAGTCTTCTCTATCTTCTTCTTCAACTAGAAATTTAAATCCTTTCTTCAACGAGCTGCTCTGTAAACTGTAAGCTTTCCTCTCCTTGTATGGGAATAAATATAAACATTACGTTTGAAGAAAATATTGTGTGATGTGTTGACGTCTTGTTAAGGTATTACTCATTAACGGTAATTGGATCAATATTCACTCCATTAAAATGATGATTACTGTCCTATTATCACGCCATCTACTAATAAATGATTGTTGTACATTAAATGCATACAATTCGACAGGCATTACTCGCGCAACGCTAGCGCTTCATTTATGTGATGT
This sequence comes from Deroplatys truncata, assembly GCA_030765065.1. NCBI lineage: Eukaryota > Metazoa > Arthropoda > Insecta > Mantodea > Mantidae > Deroplatys > Deroplatys truncata. Next base: position 168,538,615 of record CM060980.1, read on the forward strand.
GAGGAAATACCCAGCTCTTATGAGAAGCCCGAATTCATTATATGCAGTTCTTAGGTTTTCTATCTCTTATTTGTGCTAACTAGAGTAGCTATTGTGTTTCACAGCGTTTCAGACTGACTAAAAATGTATGTTACACTGACATGATGTTAGGAAACTATCTTCTAAAACGTATTGTTGCTAATGATTATTTTTCAGTCTGCTTCTTGTTCATTCAGATATGTGTTTGTGGAATTAGTGTCATTACCAATTCCTCTGTATGTACAAGGGGGGACACGATGCTTAAGCGATAGTTGAAGTGGATTATTTGTTGGTAGTTAGAAGATGATTCATGTTTATCTGCACCACGTATGGGAGCCAATTTGTCGCGGTCACTTCGTGTTATCTATTGCTGGGCGCCTGTTATTGTATTACTAGTTTTAAATTTGGGTTCATTGTCCTCCGGCTAGCTATTATTTCTCAGTCGAGCATATCTCTTAAACAGGGTGTGTAAACGGAAAGGAGTTTTTACTAAAAGATAACACTGATAAAAGTATTTGTTTTTACACTTTTATTGCCGTTACAACTTATTCATTTCACATATCTTTTGATACACGCCAGACTAAAACTGTTATGTTTTCTAATGTTATTATAATCACTTATTTGCCGCACTTTATTAATTCGCGTATTTCACATTTAAAACTAACTTTACGACGCGAGAGATTTTGTAGAATTGCGCGACGATTCTCTTAAACTTTGTGACGTATAACCCACGAATACTTATGTTGAACTGAATGACGTATTACACGCGAATGCTTCTGTTGGACTGTGTGCCACCCGCTTCTCGGCTTTAGCTTTTTATACACCCTCACCCGATATGCCTAAAGATTATAACAGAACTGCTATGGGTTAATAAAACGCGCCAACATTAGCGTCTATTTTTATATCCAATCAAAATTATGAACACATATGCTCTAGGGAAAATATTCCCTCCATTTCTCAGAAAAGCGCGCCAATCTGACATTTGCTTGCCTCTTATAATTGATAAACAACTTACCCCCTCGCTCATTGTTACCCGCTCTTATTGTCAGTTTCAGTGAGGCCGTGTAAACTTATTTCGTAACAATGTTTATAATTAACAAGCATCTCAAATCAATGTCATACAATAATGCTTATTTACACTACAATCACTCTGGTATTTACATTGTTGTGATACAAATTACTGCCACATAGTCAAATCTTAAAAAAATGGGCTGCTATATATTCTTTCTCTGTTTAACCTCCTTATATGCAGGACTTACAAACGGATAACCCGGGACATTGTCCTGGGGAGGAGCAGACAGTTTGGATCAGTTAGAATATCCAGGACGCGAGATACGCCCGATGCCTGGAATGAGAGAAAAGAAATAGATGATACGAAATCATGATTAAATGGAACAGTTAGTGGAATGAATGGAGAGGGAAACTTGAGAAGTCGGAGAAAACCCGCCCAGATGCCGCTTTGGCCTTGCGAGTCCTTGGGATCGAACCTTGCCTTGGTGAGAGACAAGCATTCTAACCACTCGGCCACGACGTCACCTTGGACTGTTATATCCTGCTTTTAAAATTGGATATTAATATCAATAGAAATAAGATAATTGTTGAGCCATTTATGGCCCCCTACCCAAAGTTGAGTGGCTGTATTAGCAGACATCGCCAATAAGTAATACAATAATGACCTGGAGTTCAAGAATAAGCTTTGGCCCCTGTTACATTCAGTGCAGCCAGTGTAACAAACCTCGTTACCGGTTGGAAGACATTTCCTCAGCTCTCACCAGGATGCGCCCTGTCAGCCAGGAGAGAAGGCGCTATCGTCGCTGCAACATCATCGCACGTGACCTATCTCCGTGTGTGCCTCGAGTATGGGCCAACGACCAAGAGAAGCAGAAAGACTTTGTTTTCGACCACCGATTGGAACATACTTCTGCGCGCTCTGTCTCTTGGAAGCGACCAGCTCCACACTCTTTCGGCTTTGTCAAAGTTATTTATGTTGCATTCTGGTCGCAAGTAGCTTTCTGATTCAATTTCTTAGGTGCGGAGCCATTAAATTACATTTTAGTAGAAGGTCTCTTACTTGTTTTGGTACTTTGAAATTTTATAAAGTCGCAAACACGGTGCAAGAAGGACAGAACTTAAAATCATTATTGAGAGTACCATGGTAATTTTCTTTGTTAACGCTGTTAAAGCTCTGCATTAATATATTTATTGTTATTCAGCTGCAAGTAAACTAGTAGTTTTATTCTAAGGAAGTGTACCAAAGCCTTGTGTTAATTCTTTCCCAACATGATTTTCTGAAAAACAATTATTCCCCTGGGGAATACTTCATTTATGAACGTGTTCTAGAACGCATCCAGCACGTATTAGTTAATGCTTGTTATTCCCTTCGATTTGAGCTCTGTTAGTTCGCACATAATCGAAATAGTAGTTTAGGGGGAATTTAACAAATTTCAAAAATTGTAGCACGAACGTGCAATGACTTTGGGAATTAAAAATATAATGCACTGTGAGATAGGTGTTGTATTGTATTTCGACTGTTGGGGAACCGAACTTGAAGTAGTTGCAACCGCATTTGTGGTAAAAAGTTTCCGGTAGCCTTCACCCCAAAAATGTACTTGCCGGTGGCCTTTGCCCAAAATGTTTAAAAAAATATTAACTTTGTAATTTTGATTGTTTCTTTAAAAATTATATATTTATGTTTGCCTCGGCTGCGTCAGTATTTATATTTTTGGAGACATGAATGTCTTAGCAGGGAATGGTGCTACTGAAGAATGTAGGCTTACACAGATTATAATTTTACTTCACTCCTTCTATTAATGCTTGACACGATTTAAATAACACTTCACTGATATAGAGACCTGTGAGATTTTTTTATTGATTACTTGCACTTTTTAACATGTAAACTATTTTGGTCTCACACAAAATAGGTTAAGTTTCTCGAGGACGCATCTCGCGTCCGGTCAGGAACACTGTCTACAAGCAACTAACTTCTGAATTTGTAAATTTTGCTCCGTTTTAGTTTCTAATTAGCTAATCCTAGTCCAATAGAATACCTTCATTTAACTAAAGCTTTTCCTGGTTGTTGATTGGCTGTTTTACAAACTGTCACAAAAAATTACATTATTGTTGCTCCAAGAATTACCAGTAGCAATTAAACTTTCTAATTCTTTATTGCCTCAAAATTACCTCATTGTTAGCAACTTTTAACCTATTTCTCACAGCTCCTACATTATTGAATTACGTAATACATTCATATAACATTATTACACATGTATATAATAATATAAACATATACAATGACTGTAATATACACTTTTTATGTATTCTTACATACACATATTGCTTTAAGGCGGGCTGCGATTGAATTTATATATTATATAATTAGACTGAAATTATTTAAGTGTTAAATATACCGCTTCAACTGCGTAACTGTTGCATTGTGACTAAATACTTAAAACATATGAAATTCTGCAGTATTAAAATTAATATCAACAAATATCTCGGAAATTCTTAATGTTATGCAATTCTATTTGATATAATTGTTTATTTTAACAAATCAAAATGTTATGAAATTAAGCTTTTGCATCATCTCTTACGACAAACCAGCTTTACAAACCTTTGTACATTCCAAATGAAGAGGAATTCAGAGGGTATTTCCGGAAAATTCAAGATATATATTTTAATCCTCATATACATATTAAACATATGGTAGCTTAATAACAAATGTTACAGCAATGACAGTTTGAGATGGAGGATTTTCTTGAAATGCTTTGTGTCGCAACCTTAGAAGACCTTATACTTAACAACCAAGTTTGGTATTTAATCGACGTTTCATGTATGTTGTAAATGCGCACCTGAGGGTTTGTGCGTATTACACGCGGACAATTTTTTCAAAAAATAACTTCTTTTTACATTAAAGGGACCTCAAAAAGCTTTTTCTGATGAAATTGTGCTGCAGACGTTTTGAGAAATTAAACATAAACTAAAATATCTATACATGTATGGACTGTTTTTGGTCGTACTGGTAAGAAAAAGTCATTCAACGAACAATAAAGAAAGCATAACCGTAAAGCTCTTTTTCTGAAAGTGAAAGTTACAGAACTCAAAAACGTGCTAATGTTCTCACTGCGTGCGTGTAAATTTGAATCCTCATAATAGTAGATTATGATACACGGATTAAAGGTAGGGTTTTATTTTGCGGAAAAGAATGATTGGGAAAACTACTTTTAACAGCGACAGAATTTGTAAAATACCAATAATATTATACTTATTCCTGAAACTAACAGAGATAAAGTTCAGAATGTACTCTTGAAACAAGACAAATGACATTAAAAAAGCGAGATGACAAATATTTTTCAGAAAAACGCAGTGTTTATTACGCCTACTAAAATGTAATTTCCAATTGCTAAGGCTTATTCCATTTTACGCTGACACAAAAAACTGAAGCACTCTCCTAAATAAGAAATAAGTCAATATTACAGTTCTAAATGAAAAACGTGATGTGATACATTCACATGACTTTCTCCATCCTCTATCTTTATTGGTGGGTATAAAAATTATACTTCCTAATGCTTATTTTTCTATCTTCTACATTTTAATCCAAATAAACTTTGGCAGAAGTAGCTAAATTACAAATTTCGTTACCGTAACAGTGTGGGATGCACTTTAGAATTCTCACTTATAATCACCATCATCATCAAACTTCACAGTTTTGGAGATCCCTCCCATTCCGGCCTCATACTTCCCTCCATCGCTTCAACGGTATTCCTATATATCTATAACCTGGTGGTTTGTTCCAATTACGACACACATGCGTTTCACCGCTCGGCTACTATTGTCGCGGCAATCTGTACGTGTTATCTTATTTGCTGGGCACCTGTTGTTTTATTATTTTAAGATTTGGGTTCTTTGTCCTCCGGCTAGCTATTATTACTCAGTCGAGCAAATATCTCTGAGCAGGGCATGTAAATGGAAACGAGTTGTTAATAAAAGATAACACTGATAAAATAATTTGTTTTCACACTTTTATTGCCGTCACACTTAATTAATAGTTCACATTTGTAAACTTTATACACGCCTGACTGAAACTGTTATATTTCCAAATTTAATTACTGTCGTATTAGTTGCCGCGTACTTCCCATTTTGTAACTAACTTTACGACGCGAGAGATTCATCCAAACTGTATGACATTCACCTCACGAGAGACGAGAGGTTCCTCAAGACTGCGCGACGTGTATCTCGTGAATGATTCTGTAGAACTGCGCGATACTTGCTTTTAGCACAAGAATTTATACTCCCTCACCCCGAAATGCCTAAACATTATAATAGAGCTGCTATTGGTTACTAAATCGCGCCAACATTAGTGTCTGTTTTGTCAGCTGATCATAATTACTAACACATATGCTCTAGGGAAGATATTCCCTCCATTTCTAAAGAAAGGCACGCTACCTTGACGTCATTTGTTTGTCTCTTCTTAGTGATAAACAACTCACCCCCTCGCTTCATTTTTACCCACTCTATTGTCAGTTTCAGTGAGGCCGTGTAAATTTATTTCCTAACAATGCTTATGGCTAACGAACATCTAAAAACATTGTCATACAATAATGTTAGTTTACGCTACAATCACTCTGGCATTCACAGTGTTGTGATATAAAACACTGCCTCACCATGCATACAACCAAACTAAAAGGCATCTTGAAATGAGCACAGGGTGGTATTAAGTCGTGTATTGTGAACACAGCGTTAGCGAATGCTTCCGACGTTTTCCGAATCGATCTCTCTCACTGGCTGCTGTCATTTATTTCGTCTTAGACTGTATACATATGCTTACGTCAATTCAATAGTACTCCATACACAGGTGTATTATAAAGATTTGTTTTTTATGTAAACCATATTTGAAATAACTTTTAAAGCTTCTATCAATATATAACTATTCGTGATAAAGTCTCTTATATTCAAAGTGTGCTCACGTTCTCCTATGAAAACTGTATAACCATATATAATATTATAGGTTCAGTCCTGGTATTCTGCATTTCACTTGTCAGTTTCGAATTCAATATTCCAATTATTCAAATTCCCTTGTCGTGACCTTGCATACCTTTACTGGCGTGTCTGTACCCGGCAGGTGATGTTTGAGCAGGAGGCAGGCCTAAGGTCAGGCATTGAAACTTAAGACTTTATAATTTTTCCCCGGCAAATATGGAGAAAAGGCCGACACAGGACACTTTTGTGATCGAAGTATTTGAACTATAAAAACTGAGAAGGGTTTGTCTTTTAGCGCCACGTATGGAAAGTCAGTTTGAAGATGATGTATTATTTTTCAACTGTTGGGGAGCCGAACTTGTAGTAGTTGCAACCGCACGTATAGTAAACAGTTTCCTGTAGCCTTCGTCCCAATTGTACTTTCAGGTGGCCTTTGCCCCATGTTTAAAAAAAATATTAACTTTGTAGTTTAACTGTTTCTTTAAATATTTAATTTATGTTTGCCTCGGCTGCGTCAGTATTTATTAGAGACACGTTTTTCTTAGCAGGGTTGTAATGCGACAAGAATGTAGGCTTACACGGATCATAATTTTACTTCGCTCCTTTTATTAATACTTGATACGAACACTTCACTAATATAGAGAGCAGTGAGATTCTTTTTATTAATTAATTACACTTTTTAACACGTAAACTTATTTTTCGTCTCACACGAATACATATTCTATTTCTTGAGGGCACCTTTTGCGTCTGGTTAGTAACTCTGTCTAGAGGCAACTGACTTCTAGATTTGTAAATTTCGCTATATTTCAGTTTCTGATTGGCTAATCCTACTCTAATAGAATATCTACATTTAACTAAAGCTCTTTCTGGTTGTCGATTGGCTATTTTATAAACTGTCACTAAAATTATATTATTGCTTCCAAGAATCACAAGTAGTATTGTTAAACTCTCAAACTCATTATTGCCTCAAGGTTACCTTACTGTTATCTCATTGTTAGCAACTTCTGACCTATTTCTCACAGCTCCTACATTATTAAATTACGTAATGCATTCACATAATATTATTGAACATTTTTGCAATAATACAAGCATACACAATGACTGTTACATACATTTTACTAATTATTACATACACGTATTGCTTCAAGGCGGGTTGTTATTGAATTTACATATTATATAATTAGACTGAAATTATTTAAGTGTTAAAAATACTGCCACCCAACGTAGCTCAATCTGCTTATTTTGACAATGGGCCCCTGCAAGTGTCATTAATACAACACCAAAACTCGTGAATTAATTGCTTGTATTAAAAGCTATAACAAACGATTATTACAGTTTTTATCTGCAGAAGGAGAACCAAAGATATTTATCAATTAACCTCCCAGATATGGACCCATGCAAATGGTAGTGGTTTATGAAAATATGGTTCTTTGACAAGCCAGTATTGGACTGTATCATTAGGTTTAAAGCAAAACAAGTTAAATATTTAATCCATGTACATAATTTTATATAGATTACAAGTTTATAAAATCCCCTGATGGATGAAACGTTAAACCATGCACGCTTAAATACTTCTAAGTAAACACTGTGTGACTGGATGTTATACTGCTTTCTCCATAATCAAAGTAAGCAACAAGATTTACAAAATGCATAGTAGCTGGTAATACGTTTACAATAAATTGTGTTTAATCCAGAATTTATTTGTTGTAGTGCAGTATATTCTGTAAACTTACCTCTGAGGTTGTCGAGGTGCTGCTCCAGACAATGAACAGCATAACAATAACAGACAATGCTGATCAAAACAAAGCCACTCCAATGCTAGACGTACTGTCTATTTCCCCAATATTCGTGTCCTAGTAACCAGATCATGATATAGAATATCCTCTAAACAATGAGTGCCAATTTGATCAATATACCAAAAGCAAATAATGCTCAGAGAAGAATTGATGCTTCCAGCAGGTTCATAGGGACATTCATAATATGAGGCGATGAGGCACATCTCTCCAGAAAAATATACTATTATAGTACGATTTCTGCATACGTTTCATTGGCTGAGGCTTCCAGTGGAGCCACAAGGAACGATATTAGTATCACAGTATCATGATGAACGAAAGATATAAGACGTACGTTCAGAGCTTTGTAACGCTAATACATTAGCCGGAGCAAACTGTAGACCAAATTGTCATTGACATCAGATACCATTCCACACACACCTGGCATAAAAGAAATAATGAGTTCATAAAATATGCCATTGGTTCTTATATTGAACATAAATGCTATGTTTGTTGCTACGTCTCCTAATAAATATAAAAAAAACCTATAGGTAGAAGTAGAGCGCATCATGAAATAAGCGTTTGTCCAATTGTAGGGCTTCATCATAACACTTTATGGGAAATATAATGCTTGGAAAAGCTCGTTAGTTGCAGACAGTTGACAAACACAAGTATGAACAAAGCATAAATAGCTCAAAGCACTTCAGAAAGGAATTTCAAAAAATTGAGAATCTCGTAACAGCTAATAATTTCTTTTGCTGGGCATATATTGTAAACAATCGTAGTTACGGCAACACCGACACTGTTTATCATAATGGGCCATATAATAATGGAAGTAACAATATAATATGATGCAAGTCCAAGAAGTCTTAAGACTTGGATCAAGGAACTGATGGCTGCTGTGACATCCATTGACGTTTCCTAATGTTCTGCAAAGCAGCTGCGGTTGGACTTTCAAAACTGTTCACCTTGTCGCAATTTAATGCAGAACTATGTTTAAGGACAGAATCCGTGCAATAACTCAAGCTGATAATTTGTTAGTCACATAGTCATTATCTGACTCCAGTTATCTACCATTACGTTATTGCCGTTTGCAAACCCTCACTGCAAAAGGTAAGACTGATGAGGGTTAAAAACAATAACATTATGACACAACACTGAGTAACTTTTCTCAACAAAGGCATAATTGAACTAAGGCAGCCTGCTGTACACGTAGTCATTGCTGCTACATGTATTTAAAGAGCTAGTATTTCATTAATGCATTTTCATTAATTTAATACAAGTCGATGTACTCGTAGCCGATAAACCTTGATTACAATAAGGCATATAAAATTGCTTTCCAACACCATTATTGATGCCTTCATAATTGAACTGAACAAAGCGTTATTCTTTGCAATTTGTTTCAAAAAGTATGTCGTCAATTAAATACTTTAAAGAAAAAAGATTAGTTGTTCTCCAGAATATATACCGTACGTCGCTATATCTATGCAAAGCAGAATACTAACATATTTGTGGTTAATAAAAACATAATGTTGCTAAGTTGAATCAGACCTTATAAATTTAGTTCCACTATCTGAAGTCTAACTACGGATCTTAGGATCTCAATGGCGACGCTCTAACCGCTTGAGCTACCTTGCGAAATCCTAGTACACCCATCAAGCCTTATCATATGATTCAAATATCCTGTAAACCTTCAAGAGCTTCTCGAAGACTCCAGCTATCGTATCTAAATGTTGACCTTGAATGATGTAAGTGCTTTTAATCTCTGGTATTTATAGTTAAACTCTACTAGAATTATTTGATATTTGTTGATTATTCTTTTACACTAGCAGTGCGCATTCAGAAAGTTGAGGTTTTTCAACTCTCATTCAATTTAACAGCTCTCTGCCTGCATGTGGTTAGCGTGCAAGAATACTTAACCTAATGATACTGAAACTTTTGCTACTTATCTCACCTTTCTCTAGTCATTATTTGCTTTTCCGCACACGTAGAACATAGCTGCCGCCCAACTCAGACGCTTCGCTCTTCCGGTTGCTCGCTACCTCCTGCATAGACAACCGTGGCTTGAGCGCACGCTGCAAGAAGTCTACAAGGAAACAGCAGGGTAGTACTGAATCGAACTCACGGCCGGAGGTAAGGATTTTTTATATACCCAAGCGGCCCCAGTGGGGGAGGGGTTACGACCGCTTCAGCTGCCGTGGTGCGGTCGCTGCGGACCTCTAGCACTCGTGATACTTCTCACGTCACGAGAAGTACGCTGGGTCGAACATACCGAGCCCCTCCCCACTGGAGAGTTGTTCGGATTGTGTTGGACTCGGCAGGCAGTGTTTCCCGAAACTTATGGGTATTGGGTACGTCTGTATGGTTTTTCCATGCTGATGGGGTTGTGACACGCCTCAATGATCTCCGGTACCGTCCTGGATAGCCGGTAGACGGCATGCTAGATTGCTGTCGGCCCCACCGAAGTTTCCGGTTGTTGCCCTCGGGGTAACGCGCGTAAGTGGCGTATCCACTTTCATCTCCTGCACTGCAGGGGGGCCTTTTTAGCCTCAAGGTATTGGCCTCATGGGAAACCCCCCGGGACGGTTTTTGCTCCCCCGCGTATTTTAGGGGGGCAAGGGCTATTGGCTCTTACCCTGGTAGACCTACCGCAACACATACCCAAGCGGCGCATTCCAGAAGGTTCCACGAAACCAAAAGCAGACCCGTGGCCCAATTGGATTTTCAGAGAGTTCGATAATCTGAGAGCATCTTCCTTACCTCCCTGCTTCTCAGCCAGCATTCACTGGCCATATGATGCGATATTCCTCAATTCCAAATGCTGAGCAAGCAGCCAAAGATGCGCACCACACAGTCCTCTCAAGGCTGTGCTGGACAGAGCTAGGTATCCTGCACAGCTCTACGATATGGCTCAAGAACGATCAAGATGCCTCGTATGTTGACGCTGAATGCTGTGAAGCATTAATCGTTGATCCGGGTAATGACCTTATACGGGACGTCTCAGGAAAGCTGCAGCTTGGGAACTTCCCTCTAGTCCTCATGAAAAATAAAGTCTCACTGTGGAGTCCAAAACTATATATCCTACGGTCATTTCGTGTCTCATGCGGTCACTTTTCTCTGCCGATATGGCGGAAAGCATCAGCCTGTTCACCAGTTCCCACGCATAATTTATTGATGGGTGCTCTGCGATGGTAAACACGTGGAAAAAGGGTAGCATTGCAGCTATAGCTCCGTTTCTATGATGTTGGCAAGTATCGCACCATGGGGCTCAAGCAACAATGTTCAGCAGGCAAGGATGCACGTGCACATCGCAATCTCGTTAATGGCTGGATAATAAACTTTGGAGGCCTTCCTATATCGCCTTGATATTGTGTTTTCTTATCCCGTCCTACTTCTGATGAATGTGTGTACCAGGTTTGGAGTCGAAACTCTTTCCCTCTTCATTTTGGAGCTCTCTAATGCACCGAACTGGCAGAAGTTGTTCAGTAATACATCGTCCCTAGAGAAGTGTCTTGAAGGGAAATTGCGTATACTTTATGGCACTTAGATAAATTATGGATAGCACGTCCGCGCATGACAGAAGCCTGCACGTCATGATGATAATTACTATTATTTATATGTAAGGACGTTCAACTATAAGGTCATTGGCGTCCTAAGCAACATCGATGGAAATTCGTTCGAAGGGGTCTCCGAGTTCGCACTACAGTATTTGGCACCAGCTCTTTGTTTGAGGTCTCCAATTAGCTGCGCAGTTTCGCATTGTTGGCACCACCTCTTTACGTTACTTTGCATATGTAACCAGTAAAATCTCCGTCGTAGCTTCTACAATCTCCTATTTAAACCAAGGTACCTTGTAGTAGTGTGTGTAGTGCCTAGTAGTGCTATTATGGATTTTCTCGAGAACATCCTTTGCCTTTCTCATCGGAAGGATGGTTACTTCACCTTGCTTTACCCATCCGTGGGCTCTCATGCTCTTCAAGACATCGCTCCTGACTACCAATCTGTCTGAACCCACAAAGTTTTATAAGTTGAATGACTGGTGGTCATCGCGCAGGTCGTTCGTTAGATTCTTTATTTGTCAGGGACGGTCCTATATCTCGGTTCTCCAGTTGTTCCTTCCTCACAGTATCATCCCAACCGACTTCAGGTTGCACTTGACCATGCGTAGTGGTGTAACAATAGTGTTGCTTCGTTCCAGTTGCTACATTTTTTCCGGACACGGTCTGCAGAAATGTATGTCCACGTTAGAATGAACCTTTTTCCCGCCCGGTGCTTCGAGGTAAACTGCAGTCATTGGACCTACCAAAGTTCCAAAAGCCCATATTAAAATAGAATGGTGTGTTTGAAGGTGCAACTCCTGTCCGTTTAAACCTTAGGGAACCGCTTCAGGATATCTACATCCCCAGCAGGTTTAATCGTATCAATAATTATTTCCATCTAGAATAGCGTTATACTAAAACAGGCTAGTACTCTCTTTTCCGTCCTGGTCTCGTGACAGGATGCACTCTGAGCCTAGCTCATTGGCAATCGTGTAACAATGAACTTCATACCGAGGAGAGGTGTATTAAAACCTGGATCATAATTCCTAAGAATCTGGAAATACGCTTTAGCCCGATCGCATTGCTGGAAGGCCTGCTCTTTTTTCTCCCTCAATTGATCAGCGTTTTGGTAAGGTTTGGAAGGAATTTGCCTTCTTAGTCCCAGGAAACATCATAGTTCATGTAATTCCTCGGCCTGGGCAACTCCTTGGCAATTTATAGCTTCTAGGATCTGCAGCCATTGTATCGGGGCTTACGATATATCTCAGGCAACGCACCTCTTTTCTGAATACCTGAGAATACTTTGGATTTGGCTGGAATTCAGGCTAAACCCCGAGGTCCCCGTCACATTATTAAGTACTCTCATACAAAATACACACTGTATAGATCTTCGGCCTTATGCAAAAAATACTGGTTTTCATGAAAGCATTTCTGTGTTAGTTGGGTGAAAACCCATAAACCTGAATATTTTATTTCCTTTGAGAGTCTGTCAATCATGAAATTTGTATTATGTTGAAATCAAAACAAGTATTAAATAAATAAATACTTAATGCTATGAACTTTGTCAAAAGTTAAAACATGCATGCTAGGTGATTGAAAGTAAACAGTACAAGGCCGGATGTTACTTTAACTCATTTCTAATAAAACAAGGAATTTTGTGAAGAATAATTAACAATCTACACTTACTTAATACTGCCATTTTTTAAATGTATATACAGATTAATTATCTATTCTTGTGAATTTATTTCGTGTGGTGCAGTACATTCTGTAGACTTACCTCTGAGGTTGCAGAGACGCTGCTCCACACATTCAATACGACAACAAACATAGACCACCCTGACCAATAAATAGCCACTGCAATTTTGAACCCTTCGTCAACTTCTCTCGTCTCGTGACCTAGTAACCACACTGCAAAAAAGAATACTCCATACACAGTTGATATAAATTTGGTCAATACAGATAAAATCAATTGAATACAGAGAAAAGAATTGATGCATTCAGCGAGATCACACAGGAATCCGTGGAGAGAGGTGATGAGATAGATTTCCCTGAGGGATTTACCTTTATAATATGATTGCTGCTCAATTCTGATTGGCTGAAGCTTTAGCTGAGTCCAAATAGAATGATGGTGAAACAAAGATATAAGACGTTGATTCAAAGCCCTGTAACGCTGATACACCAGCCGGAACATGTTGAAGATCAAAATATCGTTGACATCAAAGAATATGCCATACACAGATGCCATTAAGTTAATGGTAATTCCATAAAATATGCCGTAGCCCGTTATATTAATCATAAATGGTATGTTTGCTCCTACATTTACTAAGAAAGATATGAGGAGCTGTATGTAGAGAGTAGAACGTAATGAGTAAAAGAAACGTTTCTCCAAGTGTTCGACTTCATCATAACACATGATGCGAAATATTATGTTTGGAAAACTTCTTACATTGAAGACCATTTTCACATATAGAAGTGTTAACATTGAATAGATGGTGAAGTAAACTCCGGAAATAACTTTTAGAAAATCGGTGGTCTCGTGAAAATAGATAATATCTTTAAGACTGGATATCTGATAAACTATAAAGATGATGGCAACAACGAAACTGTACATCATCATCGGCCGTGAGATCTTCAATCGCTTCTTATTATCACAAATGACAATATAATATGGTGCAAGTCCAAAAAGTCTTAAGATTTGGATCAACGGACTGATGGCTGCTATGACATCCATTGACACTCTAACACTGCTGATGGGCTGCTTTAAACTTTCAAAATAGGCCCACTTTGTCAGAAAGTCAGTAATTTCTAACACAGACCCAATGGTTAAAGAGGAAACTCGTCTACTGTAAAGGTTACATCGTCATTATCCGAATGTCTGTGTAAACACCTGCCGCAGAAGATAAGACTAGTGATAAACATGTATGATAAATTTGGTCAGCACTAATCAATTGTGCGCATTTATGCCGTACTTATGTTATGGCAGCTTGGTTAATTTGTGTACACAAGTTTTGGGTACCCTTTATTGTCAATTTTTACACAAAAGACTTCCATTATTGTAATATACTCTATAATGGCGTGTTCATCATGCAGAAGAATAAAAGATAAACGTGATGGATGTTTGGCTACAATCAATAGAATGCTTTCCATTTATATTTATGTGGTACCCTTACTGATATAATTACATAATTGCAAACAGTGGTCCCTGTTATTCCATGTAAAGTGCTCTTGAAGGAGATGGACGTAGATTCTATCAAGAAGGGGCTTTAAACACAAAAAAGGATCCGAAATAAGATTCACTTCCATAAAGCATTTGAATATAAATCGTACCACAAGGCAAAACACCGGGTCATTTCAAAAGTCCTGCATACGGCGCACGCGCGACCATTAAGGTGACGTAATCAAGTTGAAATGTATGTCAGTTGTGACTCAGACTTTAGGTTTGACGCTTGTGTATGTGTTTGCTGGTTCGTGTGCCTGTGTCGTCAGTAATCCACTCTTAAAATGAAAGCTGAAACCTAATTTGGTTAGATTACACATAGTCACCAGCGTTCCTACATCAAAATCGAATTCCTACGTGGGAAGAATCCAACTGAAATTTACAACGCTTTGAGAGAGGTGTGTGGGAATAACGTAATGGATTGTAGCACAGTATCACGGTGGTCTACTCGTTTCCGTGAAAGTCGGGTAAGCGTTGAAGGAGGACAATCGAAGAAGTGGAAGCCCATCAACTGCAGCAAATTACACCTCTCAGATTACAGTTAATGACATTTTGAGAGAGGATGGACGAAAAACATCTGAGGAAATTGCATGAGGTCAGAATGTATTCGCTTCAGTTTATGGAAGCAATACTAAAACATTAAAGACATGCAATTTTGTTGCCAGATGGGTTCCGCATGATCTGAGTGAAGAACAGAAAGCAGATCGCAAAAGAATTCCTTCAACGTTATCGAAGAAGGAGAACAGTTTCGGAAAAGAATTGCTGTATTTCATGAAGTCTGGATACGAAATGTTGAGCCAGAACTGAAATATCAGTTGTCAGAATAGAAAAGTTCCGACATTCCACTCCCAAGAAATTTCACCGCCAACAATTAAAGGTGAAACTGTTGATAATTTTTGCCTATAATGAATGGAGTCATAGCTATAAATAGAGTGCCCAAGGGGACGTCCGTAACAAGCTGCCTCTGCAAAATGTTTTGCGCGCGTAAATTCGCCAAAGAAAGCCTTACATGCTTGCAGCTGGTGTCCTCATTTTGCAAGATAACGCAAGACCGCACAGTACCCTCCAGACACAACAAATATGGATGGGAAATACTTTCCCACCCACCATACGCCTGATATGAGCGCACCCAACTTAGATGTGTTTCCAAAATTGAAGGAACCACTCCATGGAAAACGTTTTGATACAATTGATGAAGCTTCCAGTGAGGTGACCTAAGTAATTAGACAGTTCAACAATGAAGATGCGCCGTCCGGAATACAGAATTTGCCAAAACATTGGCTGTAAAATAAATTACTTCCTTATTTCTATCTTATGTGTGCAGAACTTTTGAAATGACCCTCGTAGATCTAAAGGCTGATCGCCGATAGCTTTAGTTAATTGAATATGCTATCCTGTAGAGGAACCTTCAGGTTCCTGAAGTAACCACAGTTCTTATGAAGCTCCATAGAATTTAGAACTACACATTTATTGTTCATCCTGGCTCATATCTAAATCATCTTCAAACACTTATAGAGAAGGGAGAAGCTTGAAACTGAAAAAGAGACCCTGGTGTTACAAACATAAAACAGAGGATATTAATTGGTGGAGGACGCCCTCTGCATGTGCTCCATGCTATCCTGTATACCTTTATCATAAGAACTATAATGTAATTTCTTTGCAACTAACTTATTGGCTACATCGATCGGCTCAAGCACTCAATACCTTCGCTGCAGATTTTGCTGAATGCATCTCTTTAAGTAAAAACAAGAATGTTGTAACTTGCTTTAAGGACCACTTGTTGGAGTCCTTGAGGAGAAGCCACGTTAAATACGTTTATTGTAGAATATGGGAAGAAATCTTGCGACTTGTTGTTGCCCATTTAATGAAAGATAACAACGATGCTGTTGATTAAGTTATTCTTATAACTAATGTCAACGATATGGCCATCGATTGTAAAGAAAAACGGGGAAGGAACTAGAGTTGTTCTGCATTACAATATAAATGAGTTTGGGGTTGTTTACGGATATCTCTAGCAACAACAGAAAGAGGTTCAAATTATTATTCATCCTCATGTTTATTTTTAGAATAAAATTCCTTAATTATTGCATTTGTTCAGTATATAATCTGGCTAGGAAGTACTGTATTGCACCCAAGAATTCGATACCAAGATTTCACTGGAAATACCAGTTGTGAAACCCCTGAATAAAGGCAACATTTTTAGAAAAAGGTCCGTTTGTGTGTGCATGTCTTGAACAGCATAACTTAAAAACGGGTAGCCGGATAAATACCATACTTGTTATATATTTCATTATCTTCTAAAGATGCGATCAGAGGATTTTAAAAGAAATCCCCCAATTCCAAACTAACTTTCAGGTAAAAATACTCTTAGTTATTTTTATTTTCTGATCGATGGCTATCAATTTTGATTAATATTTATCTAACAAATAAACCTATATCGTAATTTTTGGGGGAATGGCCTTGAAGTCCTCTTCAGCCGGATGGAATTTTTTTTAATCTTGTACGAGAGCGATTCGGAAACTAACTTTCGTTGTCACGTAGCGCGGGAAGTAGTTGGAATAGCACGGTCATTTCTACATCGCCGTGCGGCATGATTCAGTGCGTGTCCAACCGCTCTAACAAGAGCATAGTACTGTTATGCATTTGCTCACCATAACCCTACAAAATGAATGCAGTGTTAGAAAGATCTTCCAAATGCGTAGTACGTGGTTTTATAAAATTGGCTTTAAAAACTTAGGTAACCATTGAAACAAACGTCGCGACATGCCGACATCGGTTGTGCCTTTGCATGATAAAACTCAACTTCACAGTGCTCGGACAACTCAGGAACGTTCGAATAACTTTAAATTGAGGAGCTTTGATCATCCTCCTTACATCCCGGAATTGCACCCAGTTATTTTCATCTATTCAATCACATGAAGTGTTGAGAGTGAGCCGTTATAGCGAGCTAACGCCTAGCAGTACTATGTTCTCGTTGGTACGGCTGGACGCGCACTGAATTATGCTGCACGGCAATGTAAAAATGGCAGCGCTACCTCCATTACTACCTCCATTACTTCCCACGCTGCGTGACACGGAGGTTAGTTTCCGAATTGGCATCATATAACTAGTAAATGTAACCATAGATGAAAACGTGCTACGCAAAGACGTAGATCTTGTTAATACATGTAATTTATTTAAAATAGCTTTCTTGTGGCATGAAACTTTTTCCAGACATCCCTTACTATTGGTTCGAATTATTAAAAATGTTATTATTCATTCAAAGTCTTTTGATATTCAATTGCTTTATCACAATCACATGGAAAGTTATAGCTGGCATACACCAGTTTTTAAAATGTTACTATCGCTATTCCTTTGTGTCTATGACGAAATGTGTAATGTAACTATTTCTGTAAAGGTTTGCCAGTTTCCTCAGAATAGTTTGTACACCTAGCAATAAATAGAAAGCAGAGACAGACATCATATTTTTCTTTCGTTTATTTACTCGCAGTTAATGAAAGCCAAAAGTACGCATCTATTTCCGAACCTATTAAGGATTTCGCAAAATAAAAACGCAAAAGTCCAAAATAATTGTATTCTGTAGGACAGTATTAATTTCCATGAGTTTAAATAATAAAATACACCGTTGTAATTCTAGAGCAGAAAGTATTATGACTGGTTCCTATTAGCATTATGCGGTACAAAGGGCACCAAAGAAACTTTCACTGTAGCTCGCGACTACGTCGCATTATTTATCGTTGTACGTGGCCTTGAGAAGGTATGGCCATTTCATTGGTTGCTCTAGACCACGGTGCAAGGATGCGCCAGTCTTTCTGCTAAATAGTTACACCAATAACCACAACAAAGGTTACAAAATGGCGTAGAAACGAAATATATGTTTACACTCTCGATCGTCGTATTGGCTAAAAGAGAAAGAGGTAAAGAGAGTACATTCAGTTTGTCACACAGACCTCTTATCGTCATTGGTAGCCCATAACTTATCGGTTAGTGCAGGATACGCCTTTCAAAGGATTAAAAGCTAAGGGGAAAGTTTGATGAGCCCCAGGTTAATGAAATGTGGAATGTGCAGTCTGAGAAGATTTTCAAATTAAAGCTTGAATGGTATTCATTAAATACATAGTAATATTTTATAACGAAACTCAACAGAACTGTATTCTCACAGTGGTATCGATCCTTGGTGTTGCACACAACATACCTAAATAAATAAATAAATGAAGCAGCATGTTTTCCCTCCAACTCAAACCAAAATTGGTTAATATAGTTTTACTAACATATTGCTGATCATAGGAATACAACAGGATTATGACTCAGTACCTCGGATGTTACTTTCTGGATTTCACGGCGAATGTGCTGCGTAACTCGTCGGGAGGGCATAGTTTCTTCCTGTAGACCTTTTTGAAGCCGGAATTATAAAGGCAATAATTATCATAATATTCTAAGAAGGATAGCGATATAAAATAAGTAATAATAAATTTAAAATCAGTGTATGTATAAAAAGGAGAAGCATTGTGAAAATTATTGACTGTAAAAGCAACAGAAAGACCAGACAGGCACAGTTTTCTTAATTAGGGACCAGCCTCAGGTAGAAAGGGTAAATACCATTGAAGCAAGTTTTTCCTGGTAACAGCAGAGTACAGCTGCACTTAACCTGGTGAAGGTCATTCTAGGCTTCAGGACGCCAAGTTGTGATGAGCGTAGGGGAAGTAAGTAACTTGCTTTTCCTTGTAGCGCGGTGGTGAGAGTCAGTCTGTCCTGAGCGATAGGTGAGAGCAGGACGACATTCTCGTCGAGTTTTGAACATTGGCGGCGAACATACTAGAGGGTAGAACGCTTAGCTGTAGTTAATATTCTTCGGTCTTGGTAAAGACAAAGTATCATCGTATATATTTTAAAACTGATCGGTAAACCTTAAGTTTTATTTGAAATGGTGAAGATAAAAGTGTTCCAAGAAAGCGTTCGTGTTTCTCTGTACATACTCTCACGCATAACCAGTGATTAAGATTTCATGCTCGAGCAGCCGTGGCAAAGTATAAAAAGAACCAACTAGGAGGAGAAAAGCCGCAACCGTGTGGCAAAGTAGTGCTTCATTGTTGGAGGGAGTAGCGTGGCTGCGTCATTTTGTTAGGGCTACTCACTTGAAAAAAAACAGTTGAGTTTGAATCCGACGGCCTTGGGAGCCATAATCTTTATCAAATGACTATCAGAGAAAAATGATTCCATCTCAGCCATGGTCACTCAGAAGTGTGGCATGTTGCACCATCTCGTTAGAACCAGACGTGTGTCAGTTCCTGATTTTCTAACTGGTTCACTACTTCTTGAAACACTGCCATGTAATTCACTTGTCACAGAAGAGTCAAAAATAGGTCACATTATAAGCTATCCTCCGCGTCACATCGATCCAAAACTATGCTCCGCGACCCTCTCTAACTTTTGTATGCAGTGTTTTGACGGTTTTGTTGGCCACCAAACCGTTGTAAAAATTTTGCTAACAGGTCTTAAGGAAACCGATAATGTTTCAGAAGAAACACGTGTTCATAAACAGAAAGCGGTACATCGTTACAAGCACTAGCAGGCAGTAAAGTCTCGTCAATTACAACGCTTTCGCTGAAGCGAAACACGGTCGCCAAACAAAACTATCCGCGGAAGCTTTATTGATACACTTTCTTTGTGTATACAGAGTATAATATAAGCACGTTAACCTTTCCAAATAATGAATTGTCTTCTACCCAAATTTGGCCAGATTAGGTGATATTTTATACAATGACTTGTCAATTTCTGGGGAGTCTTCGAGTGGGACACTTCGTGTAATAATTACGTAGTGTATGAGAGAAAACTTAAATTTATTAAAATTATCCTCAAATTCTTACCTATTAGGCTGTTAAGTTGCTAATCCAGAGAATGCAGATGAAAATGATGACGCACCAGCAACACCAAATGAAAGTATGGCGAACATCATATCGGCTGTTAAGCTCCCTAAACTCTCCCTTCGGTAACCACGAAGCAAAGCAATAGGTACCAAACATAGCTGCTACAAATTTCGTCAACATCGATATAAAAAGGTTAACCAAGAAGTAAGAGTTCATTTCTTCAGCCAGGTCGCAAAAGAAATCGTGAAGTTTGGAGATATGACATATATCAGCCAAAAGAGTGTTTCGTTCTGCAGATACCGCAGGTACAACTTTGTGAAAAAACAAATAAAGTTTACTTAGTGGGTCGGTGCTAAAGTTACGTCCCAGATGGAGATACAATGCACCAAATCGCTGATGCAGCATTCGGAGCGTGTTGTAGAGATAAATGTCGATCATCATGAAGAAAAGGCTGTAAGACAAATTTTAAGTAGAATGGAAATTGTGGTTATTATGTTTAACATAGTTAATAAATTCATTGTAACCGCAGCTGTGAAGCTAACAAAGATTTCCAGAATCAAACTGTGATACATTTTATGATAATTATTCTCATTTAAGACACTAAAGTTATCGAAAGTATTGAGCTTGAGATCAATGTGAGGAAAAGCTCGAGAACGCAAAGTTAGTAAGAAGTGGGGTGCTATGTAGCAAAAGAAGTCGCCATAAATAACTCGGATACAGTGAAACCAAGCTATGTACGACGTACTCGTATCCGATAAATGTTTTATTAAAAGAAGGCATTTAAATTTGCCTTTCAAATCCATTATTGACAGCTTCATTATCGAATTGAACAAATCTTTATTACCTGTAATCAGTTTCAATACATACATTTCGTCAATAAAAGGTTTTAAACAAAACAGAATAATTGTTTCCCAGAATATATAGGTTACGTCCCTTTACCTATGCAAAGCAGAATGTTAAGATAGTTGTGGTTAATAAAGCTTAATGTTGCTAAGGTGAATCAAACCTTAAAAATTCAGTT
The DNA here is from genome assembly GCA_030765065.1 of Deroplatys truncata. Lineage (NCBI taxonomy): Eukaryota > Metazoa > Arthropoda > Insecta > Mantodea > Mantidae > Deroplatys > Deroplatys truncata. Next base: position 168,560,025 of record CM060980.1, read on the forward strand.
CCATTATCTATACTGTATTCACTCTTAGGTTGATCCGCGTCAAAACAAACTCCAGGTGACCAGTGCACCGTTATAATGTATCCTTCCGCCATTCACACTAGAAATACCGTCACGCTTTCGTCACACTTTCAGACTATGTGTGGTGACTAGCATATTCTGTTTAGGGTTAAAGACGATAAGATTGATAGTTGTAACAAAACAAAAGTTTGCACATATAATAATAGTTAATTCTAAAATAAATGAGCGAAAAATAAGGTAACAGGTATGCGATAACCTAATTTATTCGCTCTCTGAAAGCGGCACCTTATTAACTGTTGGCGGCTCATTTTAAAAAAGAAATTGTGCACTGTTACGCGAATTGCATTCTTCTCAAGATCACTACATTCTTGCATCGCGTATTTCATATGCTTTCTTTTTATTTTTGTCCGCGTGTAACCACTTTCTAGTTTCAGATTTTTCTGCACAAGCACTGTTTATACTTGTACTCGAAACACCAGTAAACTCTGAAGTTAATTTCACCATTTCTTTCGCGGAAAGTGTTGGATATTTCTCACATAACTTATAGTAAAGATTCAATACTATTGTTTTTTCACCACTAGTCAATGGTTTGCGCGGCTAATGCTTTACGTAATTCGACGAAAACACAAGAGCGAATTCACCGTCCTCTATGATACTGAACACAACTGCTCGTTTCTGGCTGTAAACAATATTCTGCGCCTAGCCGGATGTCATATACTCATACAAATTGCATTATGGGATTTGTAGCTCTGTTTTACGGTATAAATCAGCGTTAAATAAAACTTTAGGTATTTGAATAGAATATTATACTATTTAAGAACAAATTCATTCTAAAATTCAGAGATTAGCATGGGACTACTTTCCTGGGCGCATTCCTACCGTGTTGCAACACAGTGCACTGACCACGTGGGTTTGTTTTGTCGCGGATCAACCTAAGAGTGAATATAGTGTAGAGTATAACTAGCCGATCTTAGCCGACGCTCTAACCGCTTGAGCTACCGTTGCAAAATGCCCGTACACCCATCAAACCTTATCATATGATTCAAATATATCTGTAAACCTTCAAGAGCTTCTCAAACACTCAAGCTATCATGTCTAAATGACGAACCGGAATGCAGTAAGTGATTTTAATCTCTGGTATTTATAGTTAAATCTATTAGAATTAGTTCATATTTGCTGATCATTCCTTTACACTAGCAGTGCGTATTCATAATTGATGTTTTTAAAATCTCATTTAACTTAACAGCTCTCTGCCCGCACTTGGCTAGTGTGCAAAAACAGTTAACATATAATTACTGCAGCTATTGCCAATTAGTCCACCTTTCTCTAGCCATTATTTTTTTTCCCTGCGCGTAGAGCTTCAGTTAACTGGCGTCAAATTCAGCTGCTTCTCTCTTCCGGTTGCTCGCTACCATACTGCGTAGACAACCGTGGCTTGCGCGCACCCCGCAAGAACTCCATGCAGAAACAGCAGGGTAGTCCTGAATCGAACTTTCAGCTGGCGTTAAGGTTTTTATATACCCAAGCGACGCAATCTAGAAGGTTTACACGAAACCAAATCCGCGCGCCACATAGTTCTCTCAGAGCTGGGCAGAACAGCGCTAGACATCATGCACAGCTCCACGATAAGGTCAAGAACCACCAAGATTTCTCATAGGTTGACACTGATTGCTGTGAAGCACTTATCGTTGATCCAGGTAACGACCATATACGCGAGGTTCCAACTTGGGGACTCCACGTTAGTCCCCATGGAAGATAAGGACACACTGTGGAGTCCAACACTGTTCATCCTACGGCCATTTCGTGTTTCATGCGGTCACTTGAGCTGTTCTCTATCGAGATGGTGGAGCACCTATTAGCCTGTTCAGTAGCGTTCGTGCATAATCTATTTCTGACTAGCTCCCGGTGGTAAACATGCCGAAAGACAGGTAGCATTGTAGCTATAGCTCCGCTCGTATGATGTTAGCAAGGGTCATGCCATGGGACTTAAGCACCAATTCTCTATAGACAAGGATGCAAGTGCACATCGCAATCTCGTTGATGGCTGGATAATAAATTCCGGAGGCCTTGCTCTTTCGTCCTGACATTGTGTTCCCTCATCCCGCCTTACGGCTAATGAAGGGGAGTACACGCTGGATTCGAAGTTCATTCCCTGGTCATTTTGAAGCTCTCTGATACACGAACTGGCAGAAGTTGTTCACTATACATCATCTTTACGGAAGCCCCTTAAAAGGAAATTGCGTATAATTTTGGGCACTTAGGTAAAGAGTCGATAGTACGTCTCTCAGAAAAAGGCCTGCAACGTCGATGATGGTTTATATGTAAAGGCGAACTACTCCAGGGTCATTAGCGCCTTATGTAACGTCAATGGAAATGTGTTTGAGGGAGCCTCGGAAGATGCACCACAGTATTTGGTCCCAGCTCTTCGCCCCGCTTTACGTCGCTTCGCTTATGTAACCAGTAAAAACGGCGTCGTAGATTCTAAAAACTTCTATTTAAATCAAGGTACCTTCCGATAGTAGTGCCGGTATGGGTCTCCTAGAAAAATATCCCTTGTCTTTCTCATAGGAAGTAGATATTCCACCTTACTTCATCCAGCCGTAGACTCCCTCGCTCTTCAAGATGCCACCCCGACTACAAATCCCTCTGAACCCAAAAGCTTTATAAGTTGAACGACTGATGGCTATCACACAGTTCGTTCGCTAGATGCTTTATTTCTCAGGGAAGGTCAAATATGGCAGTTCAGCAGGTACTCCATCCTCACAGTCTCCTCCCAACCGACTGCATGTTGCAACGCTATCAGGCGTAGTGTAGTAGCCGTAGTGCTGCTTCGTTCCAGTGGCTGCAATTTTCCGGGCACGGTCTACGGAAAAGTGCGTCCACGTTAGAATGAACCCCTTCCTGCCCGGTGCTTCGAGGTAAACTTAGAATTTGGCAGTCGTAGGACTAAGGTTCCAAAAGCCCAGATTAAAATTGCAGATGAAACTCCTGAGCGCTTAACCCTTTCAGGGAACTGCTTCAGGATATCCATAACCGCCAAAAGTTTAATCGTATCAATAACTCCATCCCACCTTGAATAAGGTTATACTGAAGCAGATTGGCATTCTCTTCTCCGTCCTGCCCTAGTGAAGGATACACTCTAAGCCTAATTCAGTGGCATTCGTGTCAACAATGAACTTAATACAGAGCATGGGGCATCCTAGAACCTGGACCATAATTCTTCAGAATCTGAAGACGCCTAAGCCTGAACGGACTATTGGAAGGCCCGGTTTTTCTTTGCTCAGTTGATCTGCGTTAGTGCCTACATAGTCCCAGGAAACGTAGTTCTTGTAATTCCTCGGCCTGGGCAACCCTTTGGTGGTTCTAACTTCTAGGGTGAGCAGCAATTGCATCGAAGCTTACGATATGTCCCAGGAAATGCATTTCTTTTCTGAATACCTAAAATATTTGGAATTTGGCTTAAATTAAAGCTAAACCCCGAGTTTCCTGTCATGCTATTAAGTATACACATACAGAATATCCACAGGGTACATCTTCGGACTAATGAAAAAATAATGGTTGCTTATGAAAGCATTCCTGTGTTAGTTTATATTATTTTATTGTCTGTGGGTTGGAAACCTCCCTCGGAGATCCTGCGAATTAGGAAATTACATTATGTTCAATTCAAAACAAGTATTAAAATTAATTTAGTAATCTCCCTTCAACTGTGATGTACAACTATTTACAAAATAATAATTCATCGATAAGCATCAAAAGTTAAAACACGCATGTTATGTGATAGTGAGTGAACCGTGTAACATCGGATATTATTTTAATTCATTTGTAATAAAACAAGGAAATTAATGAATTATCGAAATGCACCTAGTTAATACCGACATCCTTTAAATAAACACATAGACTAAATATTTTTCCTGGTGTATTTATTTGGTATCGTGGAGTATATTCTGTAAACTTACCTCTGAAATTGTGGAGACGCTGTTCCATATAATGAATGCCATAGCAAGCACAGAGCAGCCTGACCAAAAAATTGCCACTGCAATTTTGGACTCTTCGTCAACTTCCCAGATCTTGTGGCCTAGGAACCAGACCACGAAATAGAATACTCCATACACAATAACTACAAATTTATTCAACACTAGCAAGAGCAATTGAATCCAGAGAAAAGAATTGATGTTTTCAGCAAGATCACACAGAAATGCATGAAGAGAGGAGATGAGATAGATTTCCTCGAGAAATATATTTTTATCATACGATTTCTGCTGAGTTCTAATTTGCTGAACCTTCCGCTGAACACATAGGGAATGATGCTGAATAAAAGATATAAAACGTTGATTTAGAGATCTGTAACGCTGTCGTACCAGCCGGAGCATGCTGTAGACCAAAATATCGTTGACATCAAGGAATATTCCATACATGATTGATATAAAACTAATAGTAACTGTGTAAAATTCACCATTAGCCTTTATATTATGCATGGAGGGTATGTTTGTTGTTACATTTGCTAAGAAAGATACGAGGAGTTGTACGTACAGAGTAGAACGCAGTGAGTAAAAGAATGATTTGTCCAAGTGTTCGAATTCATCATAACACATGATGCAAAGTATTATGTTTGGAAAGCTTCTTATATTGAAGATTGTGTTGACAAACAGCAGTGTGAAGTTTGTATAGATGGTGCAGTATACTGCGGAAATAATTTTTAGAAAATCGGGGGTGTTGTGAAGGTAAATAGCATCTTTAAGAGAGAATATCTCAAAAACTATAAAAATGACGGCAACACCGACACTGTACAACATAACGGGCCATGAGAACTTCAATCGTTTCATATTATCAGAAATGACAATATTATATGGTGCGAGTCCAAGAAGTCTTAAGATTTGAATCAAGGGACTGGTGGCTATTATGACATCCATTGACACTTCTGACTGTCCTGATCAGCTGCTGTTAAACTTTCAAAATCGCTTCACTTTGTCAAAAAGTTAGTAACTGCCTATAGAGATCCTATGTTTAAGGCTACAGCTCGCCCACTGACTCAAGGTGATAATATGTAAGAGTCACAGCACCATTGTACAAATATGTATCTATCATTAAGTTATTGCCCTTGTGTAAACACTTGCGTCAAAAGATAAGACTGCTCATAAAAATGCATGATAGATTTGGTCAGTCATTTATATCTTACTAATGTTACGGCAGAGTACTTAATTTGTATACACGATTTTGGGAGCTCTTTATTATCAATTTTTAACACAGCACACTTTCATTATTATATTGGTTCTTTATAATAGCGTATTGATCACGCAGGAGAATAAAGGATGTAAGTGCTGGATGTATTTTCGCAATCAATAGAAAGTTTTCAATATAATTTGTTTAGTACTCTTAGTGATAATTACATAATAGCAAACAGTGGTCCCTTTTATTGTATGTCAAGTGCGTCTGAAGGAGATAAGTGTAAATTACATCAAGAGAGGGCTTTAAATACAAAAACTCCGAAATAAAAATCCACTTTAAAAAGGCGCACCTCTATTTATTTGAATAGAAATCATACCACATATCAAAACGTTAAAGTACTTAATCTGATCATGGTAACATGTATAGGGTGGGCGAGGTGTCCCGGTATCCCCTAGTGACGAATGCTAATAGATTTATTTTAGCACAAGTACTTATGGTTTAAGTGTCCAATATATTTGCATGTTCCCCATCTGCTGTAGACACAGTTCCATTCGCCTCCATGGTCTTCTTGAGATATTCTTAAGCATGTCCGGTGTTACGGTGCGAAATGCATCCTCAACAGCATTGCGCAGTTCTAAGTTTGTGGCATAACCAAGTGCAGAGACGTGCGCCTTAATGATTCCCCATAACCAGTTGTCAGGCGCGGTGAGGTCAGGACTTCTTAGTGTTCTTTCAAGGGAGCTGGTATTGTTGGTGAACCCGGACATATCCATAGTCCTGTAAAGTGTTCATTTCAGAACTCGCGCACTGCAACAGCGCAGTGAGGAGATGATCCTACTTGCTGCAACCATATGCATGCTGTGAATCCCCTTTCTTCCAGCTGAGGTATTAACCATGTACATAACATGTGTAAATCATTTGCATCATTCACAGTCACTTCAAGAAAGTATGTTCCAAGCAGATGTTGTGATGTCATTGCTGCCCATATCATTACGTGAGGCGGGTTCCTTTCTAACTCGACTGTGTCACGAGAATTCTCTTCGGCCCAAAGGACACTATTTCTAGCACGTGAGCTGCGATAAATCGCACATTTATCTAAAAACGCAACCTTGAAACAGTTCACTGAATTTGGAAATTTAGTTAATAGAGCACGACATCCTAAAAAGCAACCATCTCTGTCTCTATCCGATGACTCCTTTGCGAACATCGATCTGAGCTTAAGATCTTTTTTCATTTAATCTCGCATTGTTGTCCTCGGTATACCGAGTTCCGAAGCACTTTACGTGTCGACTTCATAGGAGATGGTTCAACTGAAGCAGGGACTCCGGTACAAGTTTCTTCTCGTGTCTTCTTTCTTCCACTCCGCGGCCTGTGTTTAACACGACCAAAAGCAAAAGCACATATTTCTCAATCCAGAAGCAATACTTTTCGCAGTGAAGCCTTATTAAAACTTTCCTGGAATGTCCCCCTATAATTTGTCGCATTTTCTGACCCCTGTTTTGTCGTTCGTGCATCCACACACTTGTCATTAAGCGCTCCTCAATAGTGTAACTATGACCGCTCACATCTGCCATGCCTACAAATTAAAACTCGACTGGGAAACCATGTAACCATGAATTCCAGCAATTGATAAGAAGGAACATAGCTACATAGCATTATAGCATATGATACTACCAACCTGCATAATATTTGATACTCACAGGGTACGCGGTCCGGGGCTTCTCGTCCAACCTGTAGTAGAGAAACTAAGAAATACGAGGGCTGATCAATAAAGACTGAGACTGATTTTTTTCACAGATATTTATTACTCCATTTCAATATTGACATTATCTTTTTCAAATTAGTCCCCTTCTAACTGAAATGCTTTTTATAGCGTCTCTGCCAGTCCTCGAACACATAGTGCAGGCTATCCTTTATCAGGTCTTTGAGAATCGCCTCACTTTTCTTTAGCACTGCTTCAGTGCTCTCAAATCGAATGCCCCGGATCTTTGCCTTTAGTAATGGGAATAAAAAGAAATCACAGGGGTAAGACCGGGGGTTTAAGGCGGATGCGGCACACAGGTAATTTTGAATTTAGCCAAAAATTCCTGGACTTGATTTACGACGTGAGGCCGCGCGTTGTCGTGATGAAGTCACCACCCATTCCGATGATGTTCTGGACGTTTCCTTGTAATGTGCTTCCTCAGTGTAGCCAATACTGACGTGTAATAGCTGCTGTAACAGTAGTGTGAGGGGGGAACTGCATTCTGGTAAATCATTCCATTCCGAAACAGGCCCACCTTGCTTAGTACAGAGGACTCGCCCTTCTTTGAAGTCCTTGAATCACCTAAACACCGTTACACGAGGTAGTGCATCTTCACCGTATGCTTGCTTCAGCTTTTCGAATGTTTCAAAGCTGTATGATTTAAACGAAAATAAAATTTTATTGCGCTGTATTGCTCCTCTCGTGTCACCTCCAATTTGTGTTATGCGAAATTCAAGTAGGGTCAACAATATACAGTATCCTACCGTTACGAGTGTGCTGTCGCTTATGGACATTTTACATGAAACCCTGTTCTTTTCAAGTATTTGTGGTAGAGACATAAAACTATCAAGGAAACTACAGAAAAAAATCAGTCTCAGTCTTTATGGATCAGCCCTCGTAGAATGCACCAGGTCAAATTCTTAGTACAAGGTAATTCTTGGCTTCCTCTATACCTCTAAGAAATTATTTTCTATTTCATAGTTACACAAATTTGCACCTATTCCTATGGAGCTTGACAGGAAATTCCAAAGTTAGGTCTAAACGCTGATTGCCGATCAATGATCGCTTTCATTAATTGAAAATATTATCCTGTATGTGAATCTTCAGGTTCCTGAAGTAATCACAGTTCCTATGAAGAGGTAAATTATGTAAATTATTACTTTACTAATTATTTTACATTTAACAGAATCAAACTGTACCATAAAATATCAAGAACTTTTCTACACACTATACCAGTTATAATCAGGCATTCATTGATCAAACTGACTCATCCCTCAATCATATTACTAGACAAGTGACACTTGATAAAGAAGATAGAAGCCTGAAACTGAACTGAGACGTTGATTTTCTAAATATGTAACAGAGGATGTTAATTTGTGGAGGCCGCCCGCTGTTATTACATCCACTTTTATCTTCGGAGTTGTAATGTAACTTTCTTGCAACTAAGGTATTGGGTACATCGATCGGACTAGGCACTCAATACCTTCGCTGCATACAGCGCTGCAGGATTTTCTGAATGCACCTCTGCAAGCAGAAATGGGAATGTTATAATTTGTTTTCCATACCACTTATTCTTGCAGTCTTTGCGGAGAAACCACGTGTAAATACGTTTATTGTAGAGCATGGTAAGAATGCTTGCGATTTGTTGTTGCAAATTTAACGTAAGATAACGATGTTGTTGATGAAGTTACTCTAATCGTGAATGTCAACAATATGGCCATCGCTTATGAAGAAAAACAGGGAAGGACGTAGTGCAATTCCGCAATATTCTATAGAGTTTCGGAGTCGTTACGGATGTCACGAGCAACAGCAGAGATAGGTTATAACGATTCTTCCTCGTGTTTATTGTTCCAAAATATTTTCATACAGTATTGCATTTGTTCAGTACATAAACTGCCTGGGAAGTGTTATATTGCACTCAATAATTTAATACCGGGATTTCACACGAAATAATCGTTTTGAGGTCGCTGAATATAGAAAATATTTTTAGAAAAGGTCCGTTTATATATCTATGTCTTAAACAGCATAATTCTAAAACGAATAGTCGATAAGTACCATACCTGGTATTTACGTTCATTATCTTCCAAAAATGCGATGGGAAAGAATAGTAAATAAATAAATTAATATACCGTAATGTTAGAATATGTACGTAGAACTGTAAGTGTTACGCAGCATGGGTACTATTTTGAGGTACTAGTAGAATTATTATAAGTTTCCGTAAAAGGTGGAATTAAGGGATTTCACATGTTAGTCGAGAGTTCAGAATCCCGAAACAGCTATCAAGGAGGTATCTGTGTCAGAGAACACTTTACCTTTCTGAGCAGTACTCGTAGCTCTGCTGACTGGCATGAGATCCATTCCCTTACTGTGACTTGCGCTGGTGTCTGCTGTGGATTTACGTTATACAGTTCCGAGTTTTCGGACTTTGACGGTGCTACACGAATTTATAACGGGAACCTAAATTTTATATTGAATATTATTATTTTAATCCGGCATAGTAGATGCTGTTTGGAACATTCCTGATCATATCCACACTCCATTTCGTCATGTCTTGCGTAGTCTAAGACACCATGGACCCTCAAATCTCCTTACCTCACCATTCCAGTAGCCCCCTCCCCATGTTAAGGTGGATGCACGCCTGGTAAGTAGCAATGATCAATTATTATAATCCAGCGCATCCTTATGGGGTCTTCTTGACCAATGCATGGTGCCAATGGCGTCTAGCGCCGTCCCGTAACAGGAAACTACGACGCCGGGGACAACAGTAACACCCTAAACCCATACAAAGGAAAATGCCATGAATTTGCGGTTAGTTAAAGATTAATCTTCTTTGTCTTTATACAGGATAAACATCATTGACTTGCTGGAAGAAGCGCTATCCTATTTGTGCTGCAAAATGTCTCTCGGGTGAGGTTGTGTGCTCTTTCTATTTACATAGTTATGGAGATTAACTTACATAATTGTGCTTCCGCCGTAAACATTGAAAATATTGCATGTTACGTTGACGCACCTCTCGCTTGAGAAGATCTCCTACTCTGGTCAAAAATTAGTACTGAGTGGGTAATTATACACACGTCAGCTTAATATACTTGGCTATAACTTTATTTTTAAACATGTATTTATATTCATTGTTTAGTGTACAATGACATAATTTAAAGATATTTTCTGGAAATCTATGAAGAATAGATAAAATTGAGACCCAATCCTGAGTAAGGGTTTTTGAAAACCGTTCGTTATTCAGTGGCTGTTTCCAAAATATTTCCCTTGTTTTATTAATATCCCAAAACGTTTAAAATATATTGAGCTGAAATTTAAACCTCGCTTATAGGTGCACCAAATACAACAATGACATAAAGTTCACTTAAATGAATTGAAAATTGGTCATTTTCGGTGGGGGTTTCGGAAGGTTAAAAAAGAAACCGAAAATGATCAAAATTGTTATAGGTTGCGTTACACCATTTATTTAAATGGTCTGCTTAATAATTTCTTATACGAGTTATACTGCGACGAAAAATATGGTAAACACTTTTCTTTTGAAATAAGCGTTTACAGCTAAAATAGTATTGTAATTTTTAATTCGTATTTGTAAAAAGAATCACTTCCTAACAGGGTAGCATATCTGTAAGTCTAAGTAAACAAATGACTTTCGATAAAGTTCATTACGACTACTTATCAAAATTAGTTTTATCGCCAAATTATCAAAATTAGTTTTATCGTTTACAGTGTGAAATTATTTCGATTAAATTCAAATAATAAAGTATCTTTGTTTTATACTGAGGCCGAGGATCGCGCGAATGCGTGCTCCGCACAGCCTATTATACTGCCGGATTTTTCTTTCCGTAACTCCCGCGTTACTTACTCACGAGTTTTAGTAAGTTATATGAGTACTAACCTTGTTATACATGTTGAAAGTGATATCCATCGCGGGAAAACATTCTTGACATCGTTGGATGAAATTACCATTCACACGCATAATTTCTTCTTGTGTAATATTCATAATATCTACTTTTATATTGTCCTTATGTTCGTCTATGCTGTGGGGATTGTTCCTATAAACCTTATATCTTAGCGTTCAGCGATCCCATTGTTCTAACTTTATTGACCAAACATCTCGCAGCATATCTACCCGGACCTGAGTAACCAGGTGAGACAGTATTTTTAACACTTTAATTATATATGTAATTTCAAACCGCCCACCTTGAAGCAATATATATGTCATAATTTGTTAAAAATGCTTATAACGGTCATTGCAAATGCTTATTTTTTTGTAAACATATTCAATAAAGTTATGTGAATACACTATATAATTTAATAATGCAAGAGCTATGAGAATAATAAGTTTAAAGTTGCTAACAATGAGGTAACCTTGAGGCAATAATGAGTTTGAGAGTTTAAATACTACTAGTCATTATTAGAGCAACAATAATGTAAACTTTGTGACAGTTTAAAATAACCAATCAACAGCCAGAAAAAGCTTTAATTAAATGCAGGTATTCTATTGGACTAGGATGAGCCATTCAGAAACTTGAAATACAGAAGCTTATGTGTTTAGACGGTTGAAATATGTTCAGTTGCCTGTAGACCTTGGTAGTGACCGGATGGAAAATGTGTTCTCTAAAGAAATATTACGTATTCGTGTGAATCGTAAAATTAAATATATGCGTTAACAAAGCACAAGTTTTAAATTAAAGAATCTCACAGCTCTTAATATCAGTGTAGTGCTATTTAACTTGTGTCAAGGATTAATAAAAGGAAGTGAATTTAAAAATCTGTGTAAGCCTACATTCTTGTCGTACCACGCCCTGTCTAAGAGATACGCGACACTAAAACAATACTGACGCAGCCGAGGCAAACATAAACATAAATACTACCTATAGAAGCAGTTTAATAACAAAGTTAATATAATATTTTAAACTTTGGAGCGTAACAACAAAAATACATCAACAAAAATGGGCTTCTCATGCGTAGCAGCATATTACGTAATAAACAATCAACTTCAAAATTGACGTTCATACATGGAGATGATTAAAAAAATAAACTCCAAGACAATAAATACATCAAGTTGGCTTCCAAAGCATGTGGCTAACAGCAACAGTAAAACTTCAACATTTGAAGAATAATACTCTCTCACAGGAAATTGCTACTGAAATTGCCTGCACATCTCTTTACACGATTTCGTTTTCACGTATGTATCGCACATAAAAATACGCTCTTCACTCGTGAATTTTTTGTCAGGCATTTCTGTGGACTAATAAGAGAACAAAATTCCTAAGGAAATCACACACAAAACACGTATTGTCCAAACACTTCAAAACACGAAGGCAAAGCAACAACTGAGACAGTTCAAATCCATAAATGTACGATTGACACGTCCTGCGCCGTTTCTGCGCAGTGGCATAATACTGAGGTCACTGCCGTCTCGGCCGATACACACGTAAGTGGACTGTGGCCTTCACATAAAACGAAGACATTGTAGATCACAGATGGTGCATTAGAAACATTGCACGTCATACTAGCTTGTATGTAATTCAAGGATTCCTCAAGGCTCCAAATTAGGACCTTTGTTATTTTTGTGTGTTATGAATGATTTACCTAGTGTCGTTAAACATTCCAAAATGTTTATGTTTGCTGATTACGTTAATTATAAGAAAATATTAATGGGGATAAGGATTAATTAGAACTTCAATATAACTGACTCTATATATTCTGGAACATTTAAGTTGAGACTACAATACATTCAAAACTATGCATAGTAGAAAGAAAAGTCTTGAATAAAAGCTAATGATATTAAGGGGGAAAGTAAATGTCATTAGTCGTGTTGTGTTTGGAAGATGTTGAATGGTCAGTTGCGGTCCATTTAAATAGACCCTAATTGCTCGTTCCTATTTAAAAATATTCAATTGACCCTAGAATTACCATCATAACGTTCCGCAAAACAAAATAAGACTAATGGCCCCATAATATAAAGCAATTTTTATCAAAGATATTTCTTTCTACAATGCTTAGTTTCTGAGATATTGAACAGTCTCAACTTAAATGGTCCACCCTATATAGTCTTACTATATACATGAAGCGCGCATATATTAAATGCGTAAAAACGCATTTCACTATAAGGAAAAACATCTTTAAATGTGCTTATAATATTGATACGACACCATTCGTCGAAGCGGCTGAAACTAAAGATTTAGGAGAACATTTTGCAAACGAATCTCAGATTCGTCAGAAAAAATAGTTAAATAATCGAAACAAAATAGTTTAAACGTGTAGGCTTACTGTTGGAACTCAGTACACGTTTTAATAATATTAGTGCGACGTACAACCACTTTGTTAGATAAAATCTTGAATATGCATTTATCGTTTGGTATCCTAAGACACAAAACATACCGATTTGATTTAAAAACTTAAATCAAAGGTTTTTAAAATATATTCCGTATAAAACAATTGGGTACTGCCCTACGTTCACACATTACGAAACCCTTTTAGGAGTATTTAAATTAACACCTTCAAAATGATATAAGGTACATTATGGGATTCATATTTCTCTATAAAGTTTTGTATTTGTTTAACAATAATGTGCATATTACTGTAAGCATATCATTTTATATACGAAGTAATATTATTGTATTTACAAACCTTCTTTCATTTCAAAGGACCCAATAAAAATACCCCATTAAACAGAACTACATGTTGGTATAACCAAATCCATTATTTCTATGTAGATATTTTCAACATGCCTGGAATTGAAATCTATAGTTAATAACTATTATTTATCATTAGATTGAATTAAATATTGTATTTATAAATAATTATATATGTAAAAATGTTGTTTCTATTTGCTTACCTCAGAAGAAGTCGATGAGCTGATACTAGTAATGAAAGCCAAAATAATTATCGCCCAGATAGACCACAAGCAGAAAACGCTAATATGCTTCGTATCCGTGAATTCTTCTACTTCATAATTAAGCATCCAGATGATAAAGCAATATGCACCGAACACTATCCCTACGAACTTCAGCATCACCACCAATAGAAAATGTATCCAGAGAGAAGAGTTTATCTCTTGGGCAAGACTGTAGAGCAAATCGTGAAGCCCAAACATGCGAATAATCCCTTTTCCTAATGCAGAGGAATCTAGCTGAAACTTCGGTGGTACGGCGTTGAGCTCTAAGGCTGCGTCTTCAGTTTCAGATTCTGCCAAATATTTCAGATTTTCGTTCAGTGATTTGTAACGTTGATATAGCGATATAAACACGGTACAGATCACAGTATCATTAATGCTAATCACAAATGATTGCACAAACTGCACGAAGAATTCGATCCACAAGGAGGGAGAACTGGTCGTGTTCATATTCTCTGCATGTGCAGTATATGTATACAGAATGCACATAATATCAAAACATAGCTTTATAATTAAACAGCGACGCTGTGCTGTGTGTTTATTTTCATCAAAATTCGCAGCTGAGTCAAACGCTGTGAATCCCAATATAATTTTCCCGAAATATTTTACATTCAAAATCGTGAACACGTACAGCGAACTGCCTAAAGTGAAAGTACCAAAACTGATTGAACTAACAACTCTCGAAAATCCGGGTATTTTGGAGTATTTGATTATTCTCATTATGCTGTAGATGTCATAAATTGCAAATATGACCAGTAGAATACCACTATATGCAATTAAAGGCAGTGAAACAGCCAGAGTTCTATCCTTGCGCAATGTGATTACTCTATAAGGAGCAAGTCCAATTATTCTCATAATGTGGAACAATGGACTGATGGCAGAAATGTAGTCTTTAGCCATTATAATTGATTATTTTTATCTAGTTTTGAAATCCTTCGCTCTTTCATTTACTAGCAGCTGTTAAAAATATAATATTACAGAGGGACAAAAGCATGAACACGCGATTTGATAGGGAGCTCCAAACTAAATGCTTATTTTGACTCCACGTTTTGTGGTTTCTTATTGCGATGACGCATTACTCTAATTAAGGTCTACAAGTTGAAAGCTTTCGATTAAATAATTTATGCCGCAAATTTACTCACGTTGATATCTCATTAGTTTAACTCACGTTTCTTTAAAACTTAGTGCGAGACAGAAAAGGCACACAATTCCCTAATCAGTAAGAATCAATAGTTTCATTAAGATAAGTGCAACGCAAAATGATAACAGTAATTTTGCATTCGAAATTCCGTGAGTCTTAAAACACCAAAATGCCCATGTTATAACAGATGTATGTACGCACAGTTACGTTAAACGAGTTTGATTCTCAACTTTACGTAATCCCTCATTTGGATAAGTGGTTATAATGGAGAAGTAAAGCATGTGTAAAATTCTGAAAACGCAAAAGTCTGTGGAGCTTGAGGTTGTAGTAGTATATTTATAAGATGTCAAGATCGTCGTACTCCATGAAATAATTTTATGGTTCAAGTCATCTCTTAGCTTTACAGTACGTTCTAAGTGCTGTGCGTTTACAGCTTAGCTTTGGAAATGGAATTTAGTTTGAATTTTATTACTGCAAAGCATTCGACAACTGGTTGTTCTTGAATATTTTCCCTCTAATTCTCTCCCCACCTCTATCCCAAAGTTGCAGTCTTAGCGATATCTAAGCCACCCTCTGCGCGTATATTGCCCTTACCTAATCTTCTCTGTTCTATATCTCTACCCCATCAAGCAAAATTACGCAGCCTTCCCTTCAAGACCAACTCTAACTGACCAAAGACTTAGATATGTGCCTTACATTCCACTACTCTTCACGCGAGTGGAAAAAGTTTTCATGATGAACATCCAAAAGTCTGGTAAAACTCTGAATCATCCGTCTCCCCTCTGCTACCATCAAATGCTTCCGGAGGCAGATACTTGCCCACTTATCTCCACTACTTGGAGACATTCAAGGCATTCCCGACAATGAATTTGAGTTTATACTGAGCATTCGATAGATACTGCGATTGGCAATTTTGGGTTTCCAGGAGGATTCTGTAATACCTCTGAACGTCTAAAACTAATAGTATGCTGCTCTCCCCTCTACAAGTCTATTGAGGTTGTAGAGGTCATTTGCATCCCACACAGCTGCTGCAAAGGCTGCACAATTAAGGCTTAAGTTACGAGGTAAAGCGTCCACATTATTCCCTTCAAAGGCGCAGTTCCCAAAGACTCTTAAAATTCAGGCTTTTCAACATCTTCCTAGCCGTTCTCCCCACAGAGCAGCACATCAACATACTAAAAAGTAAAACATCCGCACATCCGGCAATTTAGTACAGCGACACCTCCGCCTAATCGAATAGTAGTGTAAACATGAAACTGCGAAAGCCTTCATGACCGGGGCCATTAAAATATAAATGAATTTCCGAGCTTGTTGGCCGTGGTCCTTTAGGAATTCATCCTAGGATTTCCAATGGATCACGGTCCACAAGTCTGGAAAATCATTTTTATAGTAGTGAAGACATTAGCATATGTTCATAAACGCAGATAGAAGTCATTCAACTGACAAATTGTGACATTTCCACACATCCATGTATAGTTATGTGTCCTTCACCCACCTTCGTGTGAAATAGGACAAAGCCTATCTTCCTAGGAACAATTTAGGCACCAGTTTTACCGCGCTCAGAGAGTCACTGCTTGACTGTTCCCAATAGTTATACATAGGGTACATATTAGTTTTAAACTTCGTCCTTTCCGAGGACTTATCATACGTATCATGTTTGTATGTCTACAATTACTAGCTGCAGTTGTCGCAGAATGGAGATCTCGGGATTATCTGTTCTGTAGGCCGCACCTTACCCGTGGGACCACTTCATGAAGTTCCATCTCTTTCATATGTGAAGGATGAACGCTGTGCTGCTGTTCGGTCTCTGGGAAATTACAATCCCAGAACTCCCGCGCAGGTTTATGTAACCAAGCTACGAATGTTCCATCAGAAAACCCGAGTTGCCTTATCAATACTTTCATATTTAGTTTGTACTCACAGTATTAGTTATCGCCAAACTATTCCTAGGGCTTCACCTTGACAGACAGCCACGAGGAATAAATACTACGTCCGCATTTTCATAATGCCTCAAAACTCGTCTGAAACACTGCGATACATATTTAATTTCAAGTGATAAGATCCTCGAGGATAGGCACGCGAGAAACATTCCTCCGTTTGGTCCTGAGCCCGCCAGCAGTGGTTTGGCTGCTTCTATTTTATGTAGGCAAGTCTATTATTAGAGGTATACAATATTCTATTGTATTGCGAAAAGTCGACCTTTGTTAATTTGAGATTTTTCTATGTCTTAACCATAGGCTTTGATACGTTAAGCATGTTTTTTCTTATTCTCTATTTAGGTGGTACATACCGACCGTTTCTCACTACCTAGCCACCAAGGTGGTGTATACTGACATACATGAAATGAAATGACTATATATATATAGGACATTTGAGAATAAAACGTTCCAGGCGTACGTTTAAGGTACTTCTCAGGCATTTGCCATTTATTAGGACATTGTGTAGAAATCCAGCCCGGAAGGACAATTGTGACTTTCATGAGACCGTATCTTAATGTTCTCGGCCACAGCCGTTCGGTTTTCTCATCTTTATCTAATGAAAGGAAGAGTTAATATCAAATCTGGCACACATCGAACTAAATTTGCAATCAACGTTACATGTTCTTCGAATAGACATGAAAATAAATGATAACGAATAAAGAATGTGTTTAGTAGAATTTTTCCAAATTTCCAAAAGAGGACAATTCGCAAAGTGCTTAACCTTGACACTAAAGCAATTAATAACTACTGGAATATGCCTTACCTCATAGTACGTTGATACACTTTGGTGAAGAACCGTTATCAAGGTTATGATGCTCAAGAGTGTCCAAGTGAAAAGCGTAGAAACACCCATAAGGTTGTCCAAGTTACCACGATCTTCCATGGACATCCAAATTAGGAAGTAATATATGCCAAAGATTATCAACATAACCTTTGTGAGTACCATAAATAAAAAAATTATTGCGAAAGACGAGTTTAACTCTTCAGTAGGTCACAAAGTGTAACATGAAGCCTTATCAGAGAGTCTATTCCTCGTGGGGATGAATTAGGATTCATTCTTGGGGGAAACACAGAGTTCAGTTTGCTAATTATGTTAGTTTCTGAAGTGATTGTTACGTTTACCGCTCTGTAACGCTGATAGAGTAATAACAGTACGCTACAAACAGCAATGTCCACAAGAAAAAAGTTAACTGTGTACATGAATAACAAAGGATATAAAATAAACCACTCCAGTGCACTACCACCGCCATTCTCGATCAGATACAGCGCGTTTATTATTAAACCAACCACCGAAACTACTGATATTTGTACAACTAAGGAACGTCGAACTTGGTAGTGACATCGCTTGTAGAGACTTATGGATTCATCCAAATTCTTGAGATTTGATATTAGATTTGAGAAATGCTTAATGCTCTTTATTGTACACAAGTAGAGAATGATAAAAGAGGAAGAAACTACGCAGAATATTTTACTGATTACGTTCAGAAAACCCGGACCGGAGTATTTTTGCATCTTAAGCGCAAGAAAGTATACCTGGTGACCGATGAATACGGACAGTGCGATGATGCTGTAAGCCAGAGCAGGATATGATAACTGATATCTTTGGTCTGTGCCTTGAGTGACTAAGTAGAATGGTGCTAGTCCAGTAAACCTCAATGCATGAAACAATGGGCTAATGGCTGTGTTAATATTCACAGAACTCTGTTGGTGGTTTCTGACGCCAACTGAACTCCTCCGTCGTTCCATGGCAGTTGTATGATAAAGACTTTGTACTTGCAGAGTTCACTATGAAATACAGGGAACTAATATACGAACTTGCGTGATAGTCACTATGCCCTTTGTCATCGTTTAGTAAAAGCAATATCGACCGTGTATCTTCAACTTTTCGTCCCCGGTAAAAGCTTCCATTAAACCGTGTTAAACCGAAACATATTTTAAGATCCTGTTGATAAAACTTCCAAATGGAAAAGTTACGACAATAGCATCCTCTGTATCAACTATGAGAATAGAATAAATTAATACACTGATGTACTAAATGATCGTGTAGTGGTTTATATATATTGTATACTCCACGTACGACAGAACTAGCGAATCAATACAGTGTTGTCTGCAAGTAGGTTATGAAACTTCTGGTGAAAATTATGTTTAATAACAAACTACAAATTCTCTGATACATCCAAAAGTCTATCTCTGTCCATTAAGATTATTTATACCCCTTTGGCTTATTTCTCTGTCCCCTTTATGTTATCCGAAAACAAATTATGTTGAGATCGTTTCATTGAGCAGCAGAAGCGGTCCGCTAACTGCTCCACGCTTAAAAAACTAAGCATTGTCAAGACGTGGAGTTGTATTCAGGTCATTCTACTGTACGACACGGACGTAACTAAGATTTCATATAGTATAGAAGGCACGTAACTTCTCTAAGGAGCATTGGTTGCGTTGTACTGTAGCCAGAATATCGCAGAATACTTGGATGTGTAGAAAAAATTAAATCAGTACTGGCTAATAACCACGCACTCCCAAATATTTCAGAAACGGCTTGTTTGGGAATTTATGTTCACCGAGACTTTTGGTACTTTCAACCGCTTTGCCTCACCCTATCTTTGTGTTAATTAGATTACCATGCAACACAGCTCTGTTTTCATGGCTGGTTATCGTGAGAAAATTACGCTGAAGAATTGCATATTAGCTTCAACGAGACAGCTGCACGATTTTTGCTTGTAGATTTTTAAGAATGGGTGGTTATTAGAAATCTGTTTTAGTAACCTAGTTTCATTGAGAGAATTTTTTACTACAGAGTTAGTGGATGTGTCTGTCACATTGTTTGCAAAACTTTCATTTATGGTGTATTGGGTGCAAGTCATATGCCTAAACAGATTATCAGTTCTAAATGTTAGAACCAATAATATCCATACAAATGGGTCAAATTTGTAATATGCAGGCCTAGAAGAAACCTGATAATTCTTCTGCATTAATTTTGTTTCTAATACATTAGTGGAAATTTGGTTTATAATCACTTAAATTTTTGGAGAAAAAAAATTTGGTTCAATTAACAGAGTTATCTTCTACCAAATTACTGAATTCTTGAGCTATGCTCATTACCAGGAATCACCACTTATATATTTAAAATATATATCGTAAAATATCACGTTTGTAGGTGTAATAGATTTTGAGTTTTTACGAGTCTAGGATACAAAGATGTTTTTGAAATGACTAATTACTTTTGGTGTGACGAGTATAATACGCGCAAGCTTGGCCAGTCAGTTTGATAGAAAACTTCAGAAAATCATTCACATAACGTTAATGAGTGTGTAGATTAGAAACCTGAAAATGTAATTTTTTGCCTAATGTTCTCATAGGTTCTTCGCCTCAATGTTCTACCTACTCCGATTTGTAGCACTGAAAGCAGAACGAAAGTGACGAGGCACTCACAAGTGTAGGCCTAAAAAGTCAGCAATATTGTAGACGCCGACGTTAACGTAATGACTGCGGCGAGACCATCTCCTATTATAGATATAGTCATAGATATGAATCTCAAATTTGGCTTACCTCTGAAGCAGTCGTACTGCCAGCCATAACAGTAAGAGCAAAAGCAGTAAAACTGAAGCTACACAAAAAGCAATTAACAGAAATGTGGGACAGGTTATTCAGTTAGCCAATGTCTTGTTTCAGCATCCGGGTGGAAAATAGGTCATCCTGAAAAACTTGTAGCACAACCCACATAAAATGTATGGAAATGGGGGCGTTAATTTCTTCAGCATGGTCACAGAAAAAACCATAAATCTAGAGATGGGAGTAATCTTTTCGATTGGTATGCTGGTCATTTTGTAGAGCTTCTTCGGCATTATCTCTGAGGTACACTGCGAAATACCTTGATGGACTGAAGAGTTGAACCTTTCATTGATCACTTTATAACGTTGATGTGACAAAAATGTAACCCTGATCATTGCATAGACTGTGTTCAGCAGAAGTATATGTGCACACTAAAACGTTTTTACCTCAGGGAATGTAATATGGCGATAAAAATAGAGCAAAAATGACAGAGTAAAACCAAATAAAAGTGATCCACAAAGATTAATTGCACTTTTGGGTTGCGTAGTAAAATATTACGTACCATCCAAATCTGATAGAAAATTTAACAAAATGTTCATGGATAAACAGGAACGAATCTCTTCAGCTAGCTAACACGGCAAACTATAAAGTTTAGAAGTGCGATAGATTTCAATCACGTGTATCATTTTCTTCAGCTACGGCAGAAATATATTAACAAGAAAACCCACAAATTTTTTGTATTGGATGTACAAGACATTTGAAACTTAAATATAAATTCAGAGCTTGCTATCGCTGATACACCCTGGACAATGCATAGTAAACAGACATATCAATGACGATGAACAGAAAGTCATTAATATACGAAAATATACATAAGGTAACCCAAATTGGTGTGCAAAAATAAAATATTAAATCAAAAGTTCATAACCTTCTCACTACTACAATAGCTACATAAACCGTGCGGGTGCTGAAATTTCAGAAAGCATAAGTTTTAGAATAGTAGGTGTAAGTTAGGACATCCGATTTATCGAAGAGGTGCTGAAGTTATGGATAACATTAGGACGACTCCAAAAAGTAACAACTGGCACGGTGTTGAGTATTATATAGTAATAATGAGTAATGCTATACAGTTGAGATAAAAGATTATGAAAAGTTCGCTAAATCTCATCAAACGCTAGATATATCTATCAGGTTAACAAACAAGGTAAGTAAATGAAAAGTTCTGCATATAACAAGCATACGACAAAAAACCAGCCTACTTTCGTTGACTTTGGTAACTACTCTATACGTTGCCATTCCAAGTAGTCTCAGAGTGTGGGAAAATAGACGTGAGTCAGGATTTAGCTATCGTACCCACATCAATTTTCTATTATGGCATTTTTACCCATCATTTTCATATATAGATTATAAAGGGTGTTTCAACAAGAGCGTGCCATCCTTTAACTTAATAAAACATGTTCCATAAATGGTCTATTTCTTTTTTATTTTGGAACATAATTAATGTCATTACGTGTGGAAGAGAACATCAGCTAAATGAGCGCCGCAACTTCGTTGGATTGCGCGTGTACGATTGACCAATTTTCAATGACAGAAGAACGTAAATTTGGTCCAACTTCACGAATAACACGCGTGATGTTATTCATAAGATTATTTACTGTTTTAGCTTGTTGACATAAACTTGAGATTTAAAATAACCCCATAAGAAATAATCCAACGGCGTTAAATCACATGACCTCGCGGGCCGGTTAACATCGCAGCCACGGGAAATGATGAAACTTCTGAACATCTCCTTCAAAAGATGGATTGTTTCGAGAGCAGTATGACATATCGAACCATCTTGCTGGAAGCAGATGCTTCTGAGATCCATACCATCCAATTGAGGCCAAAAATAGCACCTTATAAGAGCACGGTATATTCCTCCATTGTCAGAGCTTCTCCTTCTTCATCTTAGAAAAAATATGGAGCAATGATTCCACTATACCAAAATCCACACCACACAGTAACCTTTTGGGGATGAAGTGCTCGTTCTTGAATCTTCATTGGCTTGTAATTGCTCCAATAGCGACAATTTTGTTTGTTAACACAACCATCCATCCAAAAGTGGGATTCGTCGCTGTAAATGATTTTTCCACAAAAATCCGAGTCAGTTTCCAATTGCTCCATAGACCACTCAGCGAATACACGGCGCAACCTATGGTCGTTGGGCATTTGTTCTTTAGTTAACACCATTTTGTAAGCGTGAAACTTAAAGTACAGATGTTCAGAATTCGCCAAGTTGTGGTCGGCGAAAGCCCCAATTCTTGCGCTCGACGATCAATTGATTTCTTTCCGTTCTCGCGTACATTCTCACGAACGGCGCCTATGTTTTCGTTGTAGCGCTTACGTCGATTACGTACAGGCGTTCTTTGATCGCTGACAACCACTTCTTTCAAATTTATGGATGAAGTTTCTCTCACGGGAACGAATATGCAAGCCGTAAACTTCACGCAATACACGGAAGGTTTGAGGAATAGATGATCCAATTTGATAATAAATTTTCCCAATTTCTACGCGTTGCTGAATGCTGTGACGTTCCATGGCTATTTGTCGTTAACAACTGTAACCACATAAAAATGACTGCTGTAACTCAAAAACAACGGCAGCTATCACATGTTAAAGATAGAACACCCCTGTTGAAAGACCCTTTATATGGTTGTAATATGGATCAGTGTAATTGTTCATTTTAATATAGCGTAATATTTAGCTATTTTTATGATATTGTTGGCCCACCAGTTAGTAGACGCCTAAAATTTTAGTTTCCTCGTAATAAAGAATCCTGTCCACGAGCTTGAAGAAATTGAGAGTCCTCTTTTTTATTCAGGTCAAGGTTTAAGCATTTGTGTGAGGGGTTTCTCTGCAGACGCATGGGAGAGTAGATATTGACGTGGAATGTGAAGGACACAGGTTACACAAGGAAAAATTCACTTGGTTAATAAGTAGGCAATGAAATGTTAGATAAATGACGAAAAGTTAGACCAACGCTTAGTATCCTGCGAAAACCCTTCCAGATAGTAATGTATAAATACTCCCTGTTCATCCCAAATTTTGGAACTCAATATGTAAATCTAAAACAGGCTCCAAGTTTCTCGTAATAAGAAGTTGAAGCTATAGAAGGTCCATGGTGAAGTGGTTTATTCCGCGAAAAGCATACTATTTTCAACAAGGTAACGAAGTACATTCCGGTAAGCTTTGTATTAGAACTGCACAGGTGCTAATTATGGTACAGATTGAGAATATAAATCGTCGCGTTTAAGTGTAATACTGTGTCAAATATAAGTGATGCCCACGCACAATGAGATAATAAGGTCCGTGAGATGCGTGAGAAATGTATAAATTCCGAGTGACCAAAAATATTATCTAGTGTTCTGGAAGAACGAGAAATAAATCTCAGTCAAGTGAACTTTGTGGCGACTCCACAATTCCCTTAAATAGTGTTTATCTGAAAACCTAGATCGCCAAACCCTATCCTTTCCTGATATGCAGAGCATTACCTCTACGGCGTCTGTAGATAGCTACGCTCTGAGGTGACCCACGCGAGGTACGAATAGAATGCCGCAGCGTGCGGAATCAACAAGGTTCCCTTAAGACGTGGACTTTTAAGTGAGGCGCCCGAGAAACAGCCTCAACTACTGGCCCAAATTACATTGACAGGTATGTTTTGGTGCTTCATTCTTACTGCTTGCTTCTGAAACTCGTGACCTTCATAACCCGCCCGAAAAGGAAACTACATTGGCATAGTCTAGTTCGCCGATGTTAGCTTGAAGCTATCTTTCATTAAAATTAATACTTTGGATCAATATTGGTGTCATTAAACTACAGTTATTGAGCATCCTACCAACTAGGCTTTATTATCAACATGTAACTATGTCGCACTGTCTCCACGATTCATTAAAGTTACAAATTACTTATTTGTTTTTCTTGACAGGTATAAGGATTTAATCTTTACATTACTTACAAAATACGCAAATTTCATGACAACCTGATAAACCGGTTTTAGTTTGTGAATCGCTATGATAGGGTGTTAGCATAAATATATTGTGTTGTAAGGTAGACGCAGCTCTGCCGCAGACAGCTATCGTGTGTACTTGGGGAACAAAGTTTATGAGTACGACCTACTCTATGTGATCAAAAGTATCCGGATACCCCAAAAATATACGTTTTTCATCTTAGGTGCATTGTGCTGCCACCTACTGCCTGGTACTCATTATCCGCGACCTCAGTAGTCATTAGACATCGTGAAACAGCAGAATGGGACGCTACGTGGAACTCGCGGACTTCGAACGTGGTCAGGTGATTGGGTATCACTTGTGTCAGAAGTCTGTATCCGATATTTCCAAACTTCTAAACATCCCTATGTCCACTGTTTCTGACGCGATAGTGAAGTGGAAACGTGAAGGGACATGTACAGCACAAAAGCGTACAGGCCGACCTCGTCTGTTGACTGACAGAGACCGCCGACATTTGAAGAGGGTCGTAAAGAGTAAGAAGCAGATATCAGAATATCACACAGGAATTCCAAACTACATCAGGATCCACTCCAAGTATGGCAGTTAGGCGTGAGGTGATAAATCTTGGATTCCATGGTCGAGCGGCTGCTTATAAGCCACACATCACGCAGGAAAATGCAAAACGACGCCTCGCTGGGTGTAAGGAGCGTCAACATTACAATTGAACAGTGGCAAAATGTTGTGTGGAGTGACGAATCACGGTACACAATGTGGCGATCCGATGGCAGGGTGTGGGTATAGCGAATGCCCGGTGAACGTCACCAGCCAGCGTGTATAGTGCCAACAGTGAAATTCGGAGGTGGTGGTGGTGGTATGATGTGGTCGTGTTTTTCCTGGGCTTGCACTCCTTGTTGTTTTGCGTGGCACGATCACAGCGTAGACGTTCATTGATATTTTAAGCATCTTCTTGCTTCCCATTGTTGAAGAGCAATTCGGGAATGGCGATTGCATCTTTCAACACGATCGAGCACTTGTTCAAATTTCACGGGCTGTGCTGGAGTGGTTACACGACAGTAACATCCCTTTAATGGACTGGCCTGCACAGAGACCTGACTTGAATCCTATAGAACACCTTTGGGATGTTTTGGAACGCCGACTTCGTGCCAGGTCTCGTCGACTACATCGATACCTATCCTCAGTTCCGCACTCCGTGAAGAATGGGCTGCCACTCCCCAAGAAACCTTCCAGCACCTAATTGAAAGTATGCCTGCGGGAGTGAACGCTGTCATCAAGGCCTAGGGTGGGCCAACACTATATTGACTTCTAGCATTACCGATGGAGGGCGCCACGAACTTGTACGTGATTTTCAGCCAGGTGTCCGGATACTTTTGATCGCGTAGTGTATATTCCGCATCATCATCGGAGTGACTTTCTCACTTTGAGCTGGAAACGATACGAGATCAAAGAAATGACAATATCCCCAAATGGCACAGAAGAAAAGAGTGAAATTGGTTTGGTTTGCAGACAGATCATGATGAGTGTGCTTTGGGATATGCAAGGTCTAATTTTAGTAGATGTCATGTCTAAAGGCATGTCATGAGCTAAGGTAATACTTTAGTATAGCAATGCTGTGTTCCTTCCATACACAACAGCAGTCCGTGAACTCGTGGAGCTATTGCAAACATTGACTTCACCGTATTGTGTATATTGTCATGCTTCCTATAGTCTCGAGTTGGCACCGTCGTACAAACATTTTGTCTTTTAAAAAGGATTCCAATTTAAGTCAGATGACGATGTTTTGGACATGTTAGTGCAAATGTACTTGGAGCCGAAACTATCCTTCTTCTTCTCGGAAAGCGTCATACGAGAAGCTCTGCTTCCGTGGGTTTTTCCATTTAGCGAATACCTGGTTTCCTACCGCTTGCGAAGGGGCAGAAGTGTACACACTACTTACAATGACTGCAAAGATAACTGAAAACGTTTTTGTTTTTACTTTTTCACTTCTCGGTCAATTTTAATGAAAATTTAATTTGAAGTTTGACTCTCCTAAGCCTTGAACATTTTTAAACGTCATTTAGGCTTCTTTTCAGTTTTAAAATTATTGAATTTCGAAAATGAATTTTATTCTCCTTTTGGAAAAAATGTAGCATTACATTTTAAATAATATGTATTTTAAAAGCCACGCCGTTTATCCTTTCATAGTGCACGAAGTTATCGCAAAATTTGTTATTTGTAGTTTTCTTTAAAAAGAACTTATTTTAAAAACCTTATGATTCTAAATTTCTGTTTGCTTAATTTCCTTTTCGCTTCAAAATTAAATTACTCTAACATCCATAGGGGTGGAAAAATTTATATTATAGTTTTAGTTGGTTAACTTTTCAGGAATGTGCATGAACATTTTTTTAGAAGAAATAGATGATAACACTATCGTATGGAGCATTGTTAACGAACATAGACGCTAAAGAAAATTCTAAACCCTCATATTCTAATATGAAAATAATTTTAATTCGAGTTTGTTATCTTGTTGCATTTAAGGAAAAACAGCCACAATATTCACAGGGAAAATACATTTTAACATTGTAACTTATGAACATTTTTGGGTTGTGGAATCCTAATGTTTATTCACAAAATTACAGTTGTGCATTCCCTTAAGCCAAATAAAATCTGATGTCTAACAATCATATGCCAATAACCGCGTTCTCTCATTTGTCTGTTCTACAAATCACTAAATCGAAGGTTTATCTTTTTATGCACTACACACTAGTCAAGAACTGCCCGTGGTCTGGTGGTTAGCATGGTATATTCTAAAACTAGATGAGCCGTGTTCGAATCCCAGTCGAGAAAGGTAAATTTTCTTTGGTCAGAATTATTCCCCTCCGCCATAGATTATGGAAATATGAAGGACAGTGTGTAGATGTGCGTGAATTTACTATTAAAAAGAAACTGCAACGTAAACAAGCCCAATCAAAAGCAAACGTGTGAACATTATTACCGATGAGGTCGTCCTCCGTGGTGTAGTGCTTACCATCCTAGCCTCTAGTTCCGGAGTTCGCGGGTTGACACCCGGCGGGGGACGATGGATTTATTTTGGTCGTAACAGTTCTTAGCATGGCTTCCTTCGGGAGGGAAGTAAAGGAGGTGGTCCCGTGTCGTAGACCTACTACACGTAAAAGAACTTCGAAATTGACAAGGCCTCTAGAGAAAATTACATATATTTCGCGCCCAATATAGAATGGGATGCTAAGGACCACAGCAGATAAAGAGCGTCCATAAATAAACTTATGGACGCTCAATTTTTCCAAAGACGAACCCCCGATATGACCTCAGATATTAAAGTTGGCGTACACATGAAAAAAAGAAAGATGCATGCAGAAATGCTTTTCTTAATTATTTTGTTGCAGATAAACATGAGCATTCAGAACAATAGTCAAATGTTCCAGTCTCCAATATTCCTCGTGTACCCACAACGAAGTGGGTAATGAAACTATTACTGCAAACAATTTGCACAATTAACATCAACTAAATAGTAAAATAAGCTTTTGTATAAAATTTAAAAACAGTTTGCGGAAGAGACATAAAAGTAAACGATAGATGGTAGAGAAGGTAATTTGCTGAGTCAAGACTCACCTCCGAGGATGTCGACATGCTCCTCCAAAGGATGGCTGTCAAAACAACAACGCTCCACAATGACAATAACAGCATCAGACCAGTCTCGACCACGTTACTGATTGCGCTCACTTGATACTGGTGTAACCAAAAAGCAAAATAATATATACCATATACGATAAAGCCGAATTTGGTCACCACCATCATTAGCAAATTAAAACGGAGAAATACGTTGATTTCTTCAACAATATCACAAAGTAAGTCATGAAGCACGGCTATGTGACGAATTTCTACCTGAGATAGGAGTGCTGGCTTTGATTCCTGGTGATGTGCCACAACCTTCCTTGGAAACCTCAAGAAGCTATGTTCATCACCATTTTGAATAAAAGACTTCAGACTCTGATTCACCACAGAATAACGCTGTTGCATTAGTAAAAATACATTGTAAACCAAGACATCATTAACATCAAAGAACATGGAATAAACATACGATGTAAAGTATATAATACAGGCCCAAAATGATTTTACATTCCTTATAAATATTCCCTGTATTATCAAAATGGCCAGAGAGCAAATAGAGAGCTGTAAAACGGATGAACGGTATAGAGAAACGTTGTAATTTTTATTTAAGTTTACAGCCACGTCAAATCTTTTAAGCTCAAATATAATCTTAGGAAACCCTTGAATATTGAAGATCATGTAGACGTAGATCAAAATGAAGAAAGAATATATGGCTAGAAAGACTCCACAGGCAAACATTAACACAAATGACATTTTGTGATAGATGATAATATTCCAAAAAACAACTATGTAGTAAATAATTAACACAGTAAACACACAGACACTGTAGATCAAGGTGGGCCATGATATCTTGAATCTTCTCTTTTCACCAGAGACGATAATCCGATACGGTGCTAGTCCAAGAAGTCTCAACATGTGGATCAGAGGACTGATGGCCCAGATGATATCCATGGAGACTTTCTGATGCTGTTTGAAACAGGCTTCTGTTGAACTTCGAAAATTCAGTGCTTTGCAGTAAAGTAAGTCGCTAACAATAAATACTCCTGGTGTGTGTCTGTTAAGGAGAAAAATCACACATATATAGGCTTCACTGATGATCTGTGTTGCTCACTTCGCCACTATCTAATGTTGACGTCTACCATTAAACTGTTAGATTTGCTAAATACTCGTACCATTAGATAAGCGAAGGCAAACTTTGATAAGGAATAACTGCATTAGCGAGTATGTTCAGTAACGGAGTGTTGATATAAGGGGAATAAATACAGCTTGTCTCAACGATGTTAATTTACTTAACTTAGGTAAACCTTTCTTAGATACTATCAGCGTAACAGTATGAACAATTTGTAAAGATATAATCAAATTCTCCTGTTTATGCTAAGCTAAATGTTATATGCTTTTCATTTTGTATATCAGAGCAATAATGTTTTTAAAAACTATAAGTTGCTTAAGTTTAAGAAATGATAATTTGTTATATTAAAGAATACTTTGTATTAAATAAATTTCAGGATATTCTTTTAAAAATGTTAAACATACAAAATTCATAAAAATTTGTTTTTAAAATTGCGTTTGCAGGGAATTAAAAAAATTTTGCGTTCCAAATCTGTGCAAAAAGTTTCATTTTGTGCTTCGAATGCTTTTTAATAAAAAGGTATAACAATAATTAATATTCTACGATTCGGAAAACGTTAAAATACTATAATATACTTGTTTTACAAGTCTCACATTGCAAGAGGAATTCAGTGCTCCGCATATTTCTTTACCTTCAATAGCTAATGCTGGCCATATCAATAGTCTGCATGCTTTTCATTCTCCTGCTGCTGTTTCCTCTTCATCTGCGTCCTCTGTCTTGCTGTCTTTTACAAATTTTCTATTGCTGACGAAAGCTTATTTTAATCGAGATAATACATATAATAGGTAACAACAGTATCATCGCATGGAGATTTTGCCATAACTTGTAGCAAAGAATAATATTTGCAGCTTATTTGAATATAAACATGTTGTCAATCTACTGCTTTTAAGTTAGAATGAAAATTTAGCATAAAAAGTTAGTATAATAATACATTTACAAGGTTTACAAAACAGGTCTCACATTGAATGCCTGTCCCGAAATCATCCAAGCACGCGTATCGCCGATTATTTAAGCTGGGCCCTCCCGCGAGATGGTGCACAGATGATTTTATCATTATCCAAAATATGGAGTCTGTTTTGCAAGCTTCTATTTTTAAACTTATTGAATTATGTCTGGAATATAATAGGAACATTTCCAGCACAATAACAATAGTAACCGCATGTACTGGGAAAGAGCCAGCAGAATAAAAATAGTCATTATAATGTTTATATAGAACAGCTCAATCCTTTAATTACGTAGGTACTGACATTGGGTATGACAGAGAATATGATAGGACAACAAAATATGTAAATTCCAGAGAATGAATGCTACATTTAGTCCAACATTTAGATACAAAATAGGCAAAGGAACAAACGTGAAGTTTTATAAAATTGTGGCTGAATCTGTACTATCATACGGAAGTGAAGCCAGGACATTAACTAAGACACAAGAAAATAAAATGCAGGTTTCCGAAATGAAATTTTTAAGAAATACCTGTTTCGAAAAGAATCATCCGATTTCATAGGCTATACCTTCTATATGCATGCAGATAGAATCTCACGGCCATTTTCAAAATACACACCGAGACTACAAGCTTTTATTGGTGCTAGTTGAAAGCGCTGGCTCACATGATTCTGTTAGGACCCTTCTTGGTGCAGCTAGCTCGCTCATTTATTATCCAGTAGGATAGAATTGTGATGGCAACAACCCAGCAACAAACAGCAGTTTTTGTATTCTTCATTTCAACAGGTGAAAGTCAGTTGTAATTGTGCAGCGTGATATTGAAGAAGATATGTCTTTACGTTGTTTATTTATTTATTTCCGCACTTGGGAAACCAACTT
The DNA here is from genome assembly GCA_030765065.1 of Deroplatys truncata. Lineage (NCBI taxonomy): Eukaryota > Metazoa > Arthropoda > Insecta > Mantodea > Mantidae > Deroplatys > Deroplatys truncata. The sequence continues at coordinate 168,591,086 of CM060980.1, forward strand.
GAAGTAGATTACTTGTTACGTTATATGCTGCTACGTATGTAAAGCCAATTTTGAAGATGTATTTTTGTTGTTACGCTCCAAGCATTTTTTTTAATATTAACTATTATTAAACTGCTTCTATAGATATTACTTATATTTGTTTTTGCCTCGGCTGCGTCAGTATTGTTTTAGTCACGTATCTCTTAATCAGGGCGTGGTGCGACATGAATGTAGGCTTACACAGATTTTAAGTTTAAATTTGCATCTTTTTATTAATCCTTGGCACAAATTAAATAGCACTACACTGATATTAAGAGCTGTGAGATTCTTATTTAAAGCTTGTACTTTGTTAACGCTAGTACTTAATGGTCGTTGCACACGAATACGTAATACTTCTTTTAGAGAACACATCTTCCATCCGGTCACTACTAAGGCCTGCAGGCAACTGAACATATTTCAATCGTCCAAATCCGTAAGCTTCTGTATTTTAAGTCTCTGATTGGCTAATTCTAGTCCAATAGACTATCTGCATTCAACTAAAGCTTTTTCTGGCTATTGATTGGCCATTTTTAAACTGTCACAAAATTTATATTATCGTTGCTCTAATAAGGACTGGTAGTATTTAAACTGCCAAACCTATTATTGCCTCAAGGCTACCTCATTGTTACCTCATTGTTAGCAACGTTAAACGTATTATTCTCACAGCTCTTACATTATTAAAGTATGTAATGCATTCACTGCGGTGGTATTATTGTTGTTCGCCCCACATTGGGGAAACAATATGTAGTGGTATTAATGTTGGTAGTTTAAAGATGCTACTGTTTATCTGCCGCACGTATGAAAGACAATTTGTCGCGGTCACTTCGTGTTATCTTTTACTGAGCGTCTGTTATTATATTTAATTTTTGGGTTCACTGTCCTCCGGCTAGCTATGATTTCTCGGTCAAGCACTTATCTTATACAGGATGTGTAAACGGAAAGGAGTTTTTATCCTAAGATAACACTGATAAAAGAATTTGTTTTACACTTTTATTGTAGTAACAAATTATTCACTTTCATCTATTAATCTTGACACTCGCCAAACTGAAACTGTTATAATAACTTCTTTACTGCACATTATTAATTCGCGTACTTCAACTTTTTGTGTAATTAACTTTACGACACGAGAGATTTTTCACAAATTTGCTACGCGTAACCTTGATGAACTTCGTGCGACGCATACACCATGAATGCCTCCGTTGAACTACGTGAAACTTGACCCTGACACTGGATTTATACTTCCTCGCCCCAATATGCCTAAAGATTATAACCGAGCTGCTATTGGTTAATAAAACGCGCCAACATTAGCGTCTATATTTATATCCAATGAAAATTACGAAAACATATGCCTGGGGAAAATGTTCCCAAAAATTCTAAGAAAAACACGCCACTCTGACGTCATTTGCTCGTCTCTAATAATGATAAACACCTCACCCCCTCGCTACATTATTGCACGCTATTATTGTCAGTTTCAGTAAGGCCGTATAAACCCACTTCTCAACAATGCTTACAATCAACAAACATCTCAAATCAATATCACACAACAATGCATATTTACACTACAATCACTCTGACATTTACATTATTGTGATACAAATTACTGCTTCATCACATAACATTATTAAAATGTTAACAATAATGTAAGCATTTGCAAATGACTGTTACATACATTTTTTCAAATTATTACATACATATTGCTTCAAGGCGGGCTATTATTGAATTTAAATATAATATAATTTAATTGAAATTATTCAAGTATTAAAAATAATGCCTCAAGATTCATCAAGAGTACATCACTACACAGGGCATTAGAGGTTGGCACCAGGAGTTTCAAGATATTGTTTATGTAAGAGAAAATCCACAGATCGCACCCATATGTCTGAACAAGACACAGAATCCATTCAGCAGCAATGGCAGATTGGCCACTGTTTTATGGAGCTTGCATTGCGTCACTGGTCTTCAAGTTCGCCTGGTCTCACAGTATGACTGTTTTGTAAATTACCTCCCTTTCCAACAACTATGGGCAAATCGCAATGCTGCATAGAAAAGCAGCGGCTACGTAAGACCAGATATGCTCACAAAGGTGTGGGATGAGCTCGAATATCATCTAGATGTTTTTACTGTGTTTACTTGTGAAATGCTTTCAAATGATGTTTGAAACCTTCTTGTCTTAAACCTATAATAAAGTGTATCTCAAACCTTTATGTGCACGTATGTAAAGGCATATCTTATGAAATCGGATGGTACTTCCTGAAACATCCTGCATAAAAGGATGCACAAAACAAGAACAGATAACAAACGAGAGTATGAGAGAAACACTAGAGGACTTTAATGTAAATAATAAATTTAAAGATCTTAAACAAGAGCAGAAAGAACACTTCGAGATAATGTCTGACACAATATCTACAAAACAAATAATGAAATACAATCCTAATCCTAGATCTATGGGCAGATCCAGGAAACGATAGTTGAAGAACCTCAAGGCGGAACAGACATTTGATTGCCCATGCCGTAATGATGAAACTTTATCATATGGAATTTACAGACACGCATAAGATATTTGTAGCATTTTATAACAGTGGCAGAGCGAGTCTAAAAGAGCAACATCCTCAGTACCTACAGTATTCTTGGCCATACAACATTTTGCAAGACTGGGTGAAGACTGGATTCAGCGGTGAATCCAAATGTGAGAACATAATACTTTAATACCAGATGATCTACACAACTGACTACAATTTGCTGACTGATACATGCTGTTAACAGCCTGATTTATCTTGGAGCGTATTATTGACAGATGGGCATGTTTTTTTAAGAAATGGCTTTCTTTTTACTTTCTCTGACACTTATCTACAGTAAATATAGGAAATATTGCATTTCACTCAAAATTTCGATTTCAGGATTTCACCAGAAATACATGTTCTCAGACTTTCCGAGTACAAAAAATAAAGCAGTTTTATAAAACGTTCTGTGTGTTTGTGTGCAGCATAGCTTAAAAACCGAACGACAGTTCAATACCAAGCCTGATATTCATGGATGCAACACAAACACTTTCAAGAAAATCCCATACCTAAAACTACCATTTACATGGAAGAATGTTCGTTACTTTTGATTTCCTCAAAAATGTCTCTCAAGGATTTTGATTAAAATACCACATTTTTAATATATTTTCCTTGACACATAAAATATACCGAGTGAGTCTTCTCAGCCTGCGGATTGAGAAGTTATGCAGCCCTGGCGTTGTACAGGCTATACCGTAAACACTGATCGCGTCGTATCGGTTTCGGCAGAAATAAATTGTTTGCACCGCTGTGCGTGAGTAATTTGCACTCGTAGCACAACAGCGTGCGCGTTGGCTTTCAGTGGTGAAGGTCCAGGACTTTTTATGTTTAGTAAATGTAACATGAACTGGTAGTTTGGCAGGAAAATGTCGTTTCACCTAATTTAGTTATGTGAATTTGATTAAATCACAAATTGTTACTTGTTAGAATATACTTTAATGAACAGCATAAATAAATGCAATAAATCAACAAAAAGCTCATTTATTCGTAGACGTAACTTGAAGTTGGACTTTCAGGCGTGACTTTCCAGCGTGTTAACCATTGCACTACTAGAACACGTTAACAACGGGCCCAACATAGCCCTAATCAGCGGACTGGTGAATGCGGTGTCAGCATTTCGCATCGTCTGAAAATGCAGGATTGCCTAGTTACCACTCCCAGGGTGAGATGACTCACGCAGTATATATTTAACTTTCCGTGAAAACCCTCTGAAGTCCTTTTTATTCTGAATGACGTTTATGTAAGTGTTAAACCGTAAGAAATCGAAAAAACGTTACTACACAAAAAATATAAATAAAGCACACAATTTATATAAAATAAAACTTTCAGGCGAAAACTTTTCCGAGATATTCTTTGTTATGGTTTAAACTTTCAAATAGATTATACTTTGCTCAAAACAAATCGTTATTCTGTTTTTCATACTTTCTATCTTTCTCGTGTGCATGCAATAAGGTGCATCACATAACGACCGATTTTGAAAAGATTTGACTATCGCTTTGGTCTTACTGTATTCTTCCTATACCTTCAACGAAATCTGTAAATGAGTAGTGAAGTTTTATGTGTATTAACAAGAAGTAGATAGATTAGTAAGCTTTTGAAAGAATAACTTGTAGCGGAGTGAGCGGGAAAAGCTATGTGAATACAAAATATGTTTTGTTCTACTCACTAGAAGTTGATGAAAGTAACTTTTGTAGAAATGCTTTCATTAGCAATAGTTGGCACTAGAAGTAGTCCGAAAACTGTTTCTTGTTTAAATAAAACGGAGCATTGTCGAGAGGTGGAGTTGTAACGAGACCATTCGTATTGTACAACACTGATAAATCTCTGATAAGGTATATGAGGTGCGTCACTTCTGTGAAGGGCATTAGCTGCGTTGTGTGTAACAAAAGTAACACAGAATATTTGGATGTTTACAAAAATGAAGTCAGTACTGTCTCCTAACCATGCACCGGTAACTAATAGCTAAGAAGCGTTGATACCTTCAACTGTTTTGCCCTACGCTATCGTCGCGTTCATTAGGATACCGTGCGACATAGTTGTGTTTCCGTGACTCGTTATTTCGAGAAAATTACGGTGAAGTTGCATATAAACTTTACATGGAGTCGAGAAGTGTTCAACAATTTTTATCATACTTTTCAGAAATAGGTACCTATTAGTCTAGTTGTATTTAGTTGTGCATAACACTTATTTTTACGTATTAGATACAGTGAAGTGGTAAACCAAATTACGAAGATGCACTTCTTAATTTCAGAACAAATGACTTCTATATTAGTTGGTCAAATTTATAAAATGAAGGTTTGGATTAAAACCTATAAGTTACTCTTATTTCCAAATACATTTAAAACTTCATATCATTATTTAAAACAAATTGGTTCAAATAAAACAGTTACATTCTACAAAACTAACGTATTTATGAAAATTTCCTCTGAAATAATTATTCCTTATAATTATTTTCGAAAGATATTTTAAAAACTCAAGTTTAAGTTTTAGGATATTAAAGTCTAGGATGCAAGGTTTCTTGTGAAAGAATCAATTACTTTTGTAAGATTATATACATTGGACGTGACGAATTTAATACAAATGTGTTCGACCATTCAGATGTTTTGAAGACAATGATATCTGCTGAAATTTCTGAAAATTATTCAAACGGTGTCAATACAACAGATAAACAAACCAGAACAATGTAGTCTGATTTCTCTACATAAACGCCCTATACTGCACTGAAAGCAGAACTAAACGTGACAAGATGTGTAAGGATATGTAGTATTTGAGGCGCCGACGTTAACGTAATGAGCGCGACGAGACTATATACTAAAGCTATCAACTACATTCTAATAGACATAAAACTGAAATTTAGCTTACCTCTGAAGCAGTCGTACTGCTAGCCATAAGAATAAGTACCAAAGCAATAAAACTGAAACTACACAAGAAGCAGGCCGCAGTAATGCTGGACGTCTTACTCAATTCTCCAATGTCTTGCTTCAACACCCGGGTGGCAAACAGGTATGCCCCGAAGACCGTCATTGCAAAACTTGTGAACACAACAAACAAAAAATGTATGCAGAGGGAAGAATTGATTTCTTCAGCGAGGTCACAGAGAAAATCATATAGTCTAGAGATGTCAGAAATCTCTTCAAATGATGTCCAGGTCGTGTTGTTAAGCCTATTTAGCTTGAGCTCTGAGGGGCACTGCAAAATATCTTGATGCACTAAACAGTTCAATCTTTCATTCAGAGCTTTATGACGTTGGTATAGTGATGAGAGTGTTACACAGATCATTGCATAGACAATGTTGAGCAGAAGAATATGCACACACGACATCATTAATGTGGTCCACCAATAGAACAGGCTGCTGATTTTCATGTTTATCATCGAAACACCTACTATTATAACCAACATAAAGGAAAGTGAAAATTCAAGCCTTAAACAACGACTAATTACAAAGTATCTATTTCTGTCAAAGCTCGATAGTGTGTCAAATGTGATGAAATCATGTAATAGTTTTGGAAATGACTGCAAATTCAAAATTGTGTAAAAATGCAAGCTCATAAGTGAATCAAAAAGTACACTAAAGGTTACCGCAACAGTCTTTGCAAATCCGGATACTTGAAAGTCTAAAAACATTAGTCCCCAGATAATATAGATGTCAGAAACGACAAATACAACCAACAGAATGACAGAGTATATAAGTAAAGGCTTTGAGATTTTCAAAAGTTTCTGCTTATCCAATACCACAACTGTATAAGGTGCGAGTCCCAAAATCCTCATGACATAGAACAGGGGAGTGATGGATGAGAAGAAATCTTCTCTGAGATTCTTCCTGTAAACTTCCTCCAAATTACCATCTTTCGATCTTGTAGCCTTTCGATTTGATTGAAGCATTACTGAGGTCTAATAACTGAGAATCTTCAGGTTGGCCAAACACCCAACTTTATGATCTTCACACCACTTCCAAACTGAGTACAACACTTGTTTACATCCGCTCCTCAAGGTATTGACGAATATCTTCCTGAAGTTTGTGATATCGCATTGTTAATCTAAAACTCCTTCCCTGCTCATTTGTTGACTTTCATTTCATTAACCGTATCTGATACACAATTCATAACCTCACTTAGTTTCTTCGTAACGAATTACGATGCGCAAGAAAGGAAACAAAAGGTGTGAACATCCACTTGATGAAATTAATGGACATCAACAGTTTCATTAGAATAAGTGCAAAGACACTAATTTCAGCACTCTCGTTTGTTCACTAGCTTTAAAGGGTTAATTAATATTAAGGGAGTGCATAACTGAAAACGGTATTTTCTTAACTTTTCGGTCCTTTGGCTGAAAATTTAATATTAAGTTTGTCTTACCTAAACACTGAACGTTTTTAAGTTTTGTTGGGTATCCTAACATTTTATTGAGTTGCAAAAATGAACTTTATGGTCCTATTTCAAATGTTCCATATATGATATTCTGAAAACAACATAACTCTGATGTCTCACAATTATATGGCTTTATCCACGCTCTATAATGTTTCTGTTCTGCAAATTACTCATACTAAAGTTTGCTTTTCTATATACTAGTAGAGATAAATGTAGGACTACCTCTGTTCTGGTGGTTCGCATGCCATATTTCAAATACACACGTTGTTGACTGGAGGATGGGAATTTTCCTTTAGTCAGCATTATTCCCCATCCTCTCTAGAGTCTGAAAGTGTGAGAGACAGTGTGTAAATGTGTGTGAATTTAATGTTAGAAAAAAACAAATAAACAAAACCAAGCAACAGTAAACGAGTGAACATCATTACTGATGATAAATGGAACAAAACAACAAATAAATGCATGCAGAAATGCTCTCCTTACTCATTTTGTTGCAGATACACAGGAACGTTCAAGTGGTTAAGACAACAGTCAACTGTTTCCGTCCGCTATATTCCTTCCATACCTACAGCGAAGTAATAATGCGACTATTTCTGCAAACAGTTTTCCAATCAACATGAAGTAAATATAGAAATAAGCTTTTCTAAAAAAATTAAAAACAGTTTGCAGAAGAGATATAAAACTCAGCGGTAGTTTGTAGATCAGTTAATTTGCGAAGTCAAGACTCACCTCCGAGGATGTTAACACGCTCCTCCAAAGGATGGCTGTCACAACAACAACACTCTCCAGTGATAAGAACAGTATCAGGCCAGTCTCGACCGCGCTACTGATTGCGCCGCCGACTTGATGCTGGAGTAACCAGAAAGCAAAATAATATATACCATAACGATTAACCCGAGTTTGGTCACCACCGTCATTAGCAAATTAAAACGGAAAAATGCGTTGATTTATTCATGAAGTATAGCTCTGTGACGGATCTCCACCTAAGATAGGACTGCTGGATTTGATTCCTTTTGATGTGCCACAACTTTCCTTGGAGACCTCAAGAATCTACATTCATCACCATCCAGAATAGAGACATCAGACTTTGATTCAGCGCAGAAGAACGCTGTTGCATTAGTAATAATACGCTGTAAACCAAGACATCATTGACATCAAAGAGCATGGAATAAACGCATGCCATAAAATATATTATACAGACCAAAAATGTACTATCTGATATTTCATTCTTTATAAATATTCTATGTGTTACCAAAATGGCCACAGAACAAATATACAGCTGTAAAACAGATGAACGGTATAGAAATTCATTATTATTTTCGTTTATCTTTACAGCCACGCCAAATCTTTTAAGATCAAATATAATTTTAGGAAACCCCTGAAGGTTGAAGATCGTGTAGACATAGATGAAAATGAAGAAAGAAGAAATAGCTACAAAGGCTCCGCAGGCAAACATCAATACAGATGATATTCTGTGATAGCTGACCATAATCCAGAAAACAACTATGTGAAAGAGGAGTAATATAGTAAACACACAGACACTGTAGATTACAGTGAGCCATGATATCTTGAATCTTCTTTTTTCACCAGAGACGATAATCTGATATGGTGCTAAGACAAAAATTCTTAACTTGTTAATCAGAGGAGTAATGGCCCCGATGACATCCACAGATATTTTGTGATGTTCTCTGAAATCTGCTTCCGTTGAACTTTGAACATTCATTGCTTTGTCTATAACAATAGATACTCCTCGTGCGTCTCTGCTTAAAAAGAAAACTCGCGTATATGCTTCATTGATGACCTGTATTGCTCGCTTCGTCACTATCTAACACTGACATCCACCATTATACTGTTAGGTTTGACTAAAAACTCGTGTCATTAGATAAGGCTGAGGAAAGGTAAACTTTGATAAGGAAACACTGCATTAGCGACTAAGTTCAGCAGTGGAGTGTTGACTTTAAGGGGAATAACTGTTGCCTATTTCGACGGTGTTAATTTACCTAAATGTAGTCATACTTTTCTTAGAAGCTTTAAACATAACATGAACCATTTTCAAGGTTTAAGCAACCTGTCTTCTTTATGTTTAACTAAATTTTATATTGTGTTTGTCTTCTGTTTAATACAAACAATTCTTTTAATAATTATAAACGTTTAGGCTTAAAGTGTGGGAATTAATTAGTTAAGTTTAGAGTTTTAATAAATGTAACATCTTTATTTTACATTGAATTTAGTTTAAATCCATATTAATTTGAAGTCATTATCTCTAGTTGTTTCAGAGTAAATCCCACAATAGATTTCATGCAACAACGAATACTGGGGAAACGTCTAATGTTAAGAAAATAATAATTTGGCACGAACCTTTTAATGTATTCTATATGATTTTAGTAAATGTTTGTGTATACATTTCATAAATTTAAAGAAATGCTCCAATCTAATTTAGGAACATTAGTGATCAAATTATTGAAACCCAAAACAGAAATTTTAGTTTCCAAAGTTTAAGACAAAAAATACATAATTATTAAAACAATTAGTTTGGAAAAGAGAAAGTTCAAATTGTAAAACACTTGCATTTAACGTCTCGAAGAAAAGTTCAGCCCTGAAAATTTTAATGTTATGCACTAAATGGTTTCCAAGAAATGCGCACCTGAGTTTAAATACATTAGTGTTATGGAGATAAGCAGTACCTAGTCCCTGCCAGCTATTTATGCTTATTCCAAAGTGTATATGGTACTAGCTATATTCGCCCACACTTTATGGATGCTTTCTGTAATTTATGGGGGTAAAATAAGAATGGGGTGTGTTCTAAAAGTGATCCTAAGATCACTATCCTAGGATTTTCACTCCTACTTGGCGAAAATGTCCAAAGTTGTGTCCAGATTGGTCAAATATTCAAATTATTAAAAAGGTGTTGAAATCTTGATTAGAGATAGTTTTTTAAACTTTTAAGGAATCCACTAATTTTCGCAAAGTCCTACAGTTCAACCACATACGTTTGTGTCATAATCAGCCAAACACGTTTTGTGTATGAGTCAGAACCTGAGAGAAAGAATTTCGGGGTGTTATATGATAGAAATTAAGGATTGAATGGTTTTGGTAAGTTACAAATGTTGTCATCTTCAACACTAGAATTATTCAACATTTTGACTAGATGGGTTAAATAGGGCAGATTTCTACATAAGAGATTAAAATCTGACAGGGGTATCATTTGAGATTGTAAGATAGCCTATAATTTTCGTTGAAGCTATACTAGTCTACTCTATATATCATAGAGTGCTGATTTGTATACAGGAGGTAAAAATCGTATGACTTTCTCTATTCTTGCACAAACTATTTTTACAAATGCTTATCTTCCATGTTATGGAATTAAACATTTGCATAAACTTTAAGCAATAGTCAGATCTTGTAACAGATGATCGCTATACGCAGCATTCCATTCTCTTTGCATGTCCAGGACACAAAAATAATAACAATTCCCATTTGAGCAAAAGTATAACTATTGGAAAATTCAAACAATTTTTAAGTAATAGCTCCGAAGTGGTTCATCCACAATAAAATGCATATGACATAAATTGTGTTTTAACGAGCTCTACCGTTTTGTGTAATAAGGTTTTGCCTATCTCTTACGCCTTACCGGTTATGCAAAAGCCATTCAGAATGAAGAGCACTTTTGGGGACATTCACAGAATATTCATAATATAAATTTCATATGTCATGAAAGTATCTTAAACATATGCTATGCTAAACAAAATTGTTAGATCAATTTTTGAGAAAATCAAAATGTTCTTAAAATGTTCCATGTAAAGTGTAGTCTGATGTGGATGGATTTTCTTGCAAATCTTTGCGTCACATTTTTAAAAGATACTGAACCTAAATACCAAGTTTGGTTTTTATCTGACATTTCGTTTTTTATTTATGCCATTCACAGACACACACGTACCTTTTTCTAAAAACGCTTTTTTTTGGACTCAGGGGGCCTCAAAACATGAAATATCGATATGGAATTTTTGGCTGGAATGCATTACTTCCCCTACTTATTATACGTAGTAGAGAAAGTAAAAATACTTATTGAAAATAAGCTAACAGATGTTTCTGAAAGTTAGCTTACCATATTTGCTAGAAATTAAAACCCAGGTGTAACAAATTATGCCACAACTAGATCGAAAGTGCTCCTCGGTAACCAAGTTGAGTAAAGTCGGAGAAAAAGTTGATGATATGTACACGATATGCAAGTCCCCGCTTTCCATACTTAAATTTTAAATATTGTTGCCTTTTTGGAATTACAAATCTGCGCAGTAAAAGGCAAAAATTTCATCTCGTGTCTACATTCATCGAAACGGGATTGAAATTAGGTGATATGAATATTAAAATACGTAACCTCCTTCTCACCGATTTCAAAACTTTTGGAATTTTTTTATCTACAGCCTACTTTAAGTGTGAAAGGGTATTCAACGTACACACAATTTTATGGTTTTATAATGTTGATAGAGATATAAATATTGGAAAACTTCGTACTATTTATAATGACCAAATACATTTGATAACCAAAATACTATCGGGGTGGAAGAAATCGCACCTCAATGAGTAGGCTGGAACCTAAAAGCATTCCGTGGCTCGGAATAGGAACACTACATTCCTATCTAGTACACCACGACACAGGTCGATCGAGTGTAATACTGAGGGCTCCTTGAGAAACCTGGCATAAAGATAATTTCTTAAAGGAATAGATGGAGACTTCTTTGAGAAACAGACATTGTTAAATGCAATCGCAATATTACAAGTTTACTGGTTTCATATTTTGAGAGAAATATATTTTTGGGTATTATTTTGGAATGGCCTTAATATACCTGCATGTAAAGATTTGCTTTCTCTGCTGGAATTTTGCAAACATAGTGGATAGGCTTATGTATAAAATACCTTGGAAACTGGAATGAAATTATGTTGTGATTCTGTAAAACCTACTAGTAAATTCCATAGTTGCAATTGTCCTTTATTCAAATAATCCATCTCTAACGGGAAGAACAGGGCTTTTCAGTGGAATGACCAGATATGTCCTTAACACCATACAAGAACGTACGCATGCTTATTTCAATATGAATACCAATGCAATCCATGTTATATATGAAGCATATTCCGTATAATTCAGTAGCAAAATAAATTTTAATAAAAATTCTAATGCTAAAACTAGTACAATTTTCTTACCTCAGAGGATGTACACTCGGCGATCCAAAGTAAGCATAGCAAAAAGATGATAGAAGAGGTCCATACAAAAATCACTCCACGAATATCAAGCAGACTGTCGGATTCTCCAAGCATTTTCTTCAGCAAGCACACAATAACATGATACGTGCTATAAACAATTGTAAGAAACTTTGTCATAACTACGAACAAAAAGTTTGCAGAGAAATAACAATTAATGTCCTCAGCTAGTTCACACAAAAAATTGTGAAGATTACAAATGCGACGGATTTCCATCAAAAATATGTTGTTTGCTTCAGTTATGTTCCGGGAAAACTCTGAGCAGTTTTGTATTCGATGAGTAAAAAATTTGAAGCTGAAATATAAATTCAGTGCTTTATATCGCTGATGCACCATGGACAAAACATGGTAAAGATTCATCTCATTAGCGATGAACAGAACGCCATTAGCGTTTGAAAACACACATAAACCAAACCAAAGCGGTGAGCAACATAATTTATTGTCCAACGCAAATAATGTTTTCACTACCACAACAGCTGCAAAGTAAAGCGACAGTTGAAGAATCAGACAACGATGAGTTTCGGAACAGTAGGTTCTAGGCAGTACATTTGATTTATCAAACAAGTTGAGCTTATTGATAATATCAGGAAAACCACGGACACTGATAGCTGACAGAAAGTAGAGTATTAAATAGCAATAATAAGTGGCCTGAGATACAAGATTATGAAAATTTCTCTGATTTCCATGAACAGCAATTTGAACGAAATATATCTGGCTGACAACCAACGTAAGTAACACCAAAAAGCTGTATATCATAAGAAAACGACAAACAACCAGTCTCCTTTCGTTGACATTTGTGACTATTCTATAAGGCGCCATTCCAAATAGTCTCAGAGTATGAAGTAATGGACTGATGGCCCAAATAACATCTGCAGGCATATTTTGGTACTTCATTATTACTGCTTCAGCGTATGCTTGTGTGAGAACTGCAGACCTCGTAACCTGACCGAAAATCGAACTGATTTGACATAGTCTACTTCGCCAATGTTAGCCTGAAGGTATTTTTCATCACAGTTAATTATTTGGATCAATATTCATTCCATTAAGACTTTAACAAATTAGTGTTAGGGTATGCCTAGCTGTTATTGTCAACCTTTCAAAGTATATCAAACAAGGGTGTTATTGTATTCATTATTATTTGTTTTCATTTTTCAATATTTCAATACTGTCAGTGTCGCGGATTGCCACGGTAGATCAACATAAAGTTATGAAAATTCAGGCCAGCATATAGAGGCCCGCCTTTTAACGATTTCACTAATACCTACGCTGTACCTAAACAAAATGTTTAATTAAATCATTTCTGCAGGGTTCTTTTTTGTTGTTGTTGTTAAGATGAAGAATAAGCTTTCAGTAGAATAGTATACAGAAGATATATAAATAAACAATAGTATCTAGACAAGGCAATTTTAATGTAATATGTAAGACTTTCACCTTAACTGGCTTGGGGAAGGGGTGTGGAATCATCATATCCGTCCCATAATTCGTCGTATACCAGCAGATTATCCCTTTTCCAAATGTGAAAACTGTGGAGACTTTACCCTATAAAGACCAAAGAGTAGGTTAAAATTTATGCTACTGTGCTTATTTAAAAGTGCGTTAGATGCGGTTAGATCATAGAGTTTAACGGCCGGTGCTGTGAAAAAAGCAAAACGTGTATTCCATGTTAGGACGCCTTCCATATCAAGTTTTCGTTGTTTTAATTTTCGGCTACAGCAGTTAGGATAGAAAATATGTTTTATTTATTATTCCACATTTAGATAATTGTTTCGCCGAAATGATTTGACATTTCTAATTAATTTCTCTAGAATATAAAGTCTTGATACTGCATAAACGTATAATTGAACAAAAGCTATCGCAAATTATATAGATACTTGAAACCAAGGCAACACTTGCTGAATTTGGAATTCTGTCAGAGGAAATATATAGTTTCCCTTCCAATCAAAAGTGTAAAAGGAACCTATTCCAAAGAAATTTTAAGTTAACTTCACCAATATATTCTCAAACCGAAAGTACCAAATGAATTACTCTTAAGACTACAAAGGAACTGAAATCTACACTCTAACTCAGCAAAAAAGAAAACAGAATAAATAACATGTGGGTTTGGTATAAAATGTGTTATTAAGAAGGCTTTAGTTTCTTTGGATCAAATATGCAATGTTTCGTTAAGAATTGAGTATTTTCGATGAGGTTGAGGTTTTGTATTCACCTGGTGGACCAAAACATCTGCCTTTCAGCTTTCAACCTAGTATTTTATTACCAACTAACTAAATTATTGGAAAACCTCATACAGAAACATTTTCTGTAGTAGTCATATATTCAAATTTTCAATTTGGGTTCGTCGTAAACACTCAACTCTGCAAAAAATTTTGAGAATCACTAAAATCATCATTGATTTGAAAACAAACAATACGCCGCAGCTGACTGCCTAGTTATTTCTCAAGCCTACCGTGGGGGATGGTATGGAAGACTGCTTTGGAAATTGTACAGAACTGGACTACCAAGCTGTCTTATCCAGATCGTTACAAGCTTCGCAAATCACCGATTTGCATTGAAGCGCATAAATCATCTCGACGATGTCTGCTGAGAACTACAAAGATCAGTTCTTACAACTCTATTATTCAACATATTTGCACATGAAATTGCTGAAGTGCAGTCAAGTGCATGCAATCGTACTGATATAATACGCAGTGGTTTATGTTGGTAAGGAAATTAAACCGCCTCTGCCACGACAAGTCCCCACCCCTTATCTGGTTCTAGAATTCACTTAACATTTGTCTTATACCCCCTTATTCTCTTTGTTCATAGTTTAGCATATGAGTGACAGACGTTTGAAGCCAAACCAGTATGAGAGGTCTCGTCCAGAGCCTGGTGTGAACGTCGTTGCGAAGCATGTCTTCCAACCACTCAGGTGAAATGTTTCAGTGCACATCCCCTTTCGCAGTTCTCCTACACCTGACGTTTAGTCCATAGGTTGTTGCGGGTGTTTCGGACTTGAATTTCAAACAATAAGTATTTAGCTTTCCCAGGGCTGGTGTTGAACAGATGATAGGGAGATTCTGACAACCTTAAATAAAGAAAAATACTATAGAAAATCAAAGGCATGGGCATGTTTCCGTGCAATGTAAGTAAAAACAGCTGCACAGATATGTATGCATACTGTTCTGTTGCAACCAGACTACAAGATTAACGAGCGAATTATCTCTCCTTAAAACTCTACAATCTCTCTCCCTCTCCTTCTCCCTCCCCCTCTCCCTCCTTCTCTCTTTCTGGCGAATGTTTCATAGCTTGACATATTTCTCTCAATATTAATACGAAAATGTCTAAAATATTCTCACATTCACCCTTTCATAATTTTTCTCCATTAAATCTCGTTAACAAACAAATGATTGGCTATCTTCATACATACCAGCTCAATACCTTGAATACTGTTGAAACCAGACCAACTTGGAATAGCCATATCGAACATTTGGTACCTCCAGAATCACTAAATTATATCCATCGATAAATAAACGCTTCAAACTTGGACCTTAAGTACTCTGTTTTTCTCCATTAATCTTTAGTTCAACCTCTCCTTATATAATATGCATCTTAAAAATATAAAACACATCCACATAATTCAAGTTCAAAATTGCCACAAATGCCCCATGATTCGCAAGAAACAATCAGTTACATCATGAGCTAGACACTCTCCCAATCAAACGATGCATCAAATACTCACCACAATGCTTTCACTCAAAACTAGTTAACTAACAGATTTACAAAATAGGAATAAAAAGTCAATTACAGAACGAGAGTGAAAGGTAAGCTACACAAAATGTTTTACACGTGGCTCCAATGATGATGTTAAGTAATTCATTATGTATAGACTGATCATTAAGCTACTCTAGTTCACATAGCTCTGAAGTATGTAGGTATTGCTCAGTATATTTAATATCAATCAGTTTATATTCATGGAGCCAATGTGGTCAATCACATAATTAATATAATAGTATTCTGCACTAACATATCAATGGTTTGTATAGAAAACGTGTTGATAGACCAAAATTTAAAATTAAGAAGGTAAAGGGAAAAAACGAAATGGTATTATTCGTCGATATTTCACTCAAGTTTTCTAAAATAAGAGCAGGTTTCGTTCTATCGCTACGAATGTTTAGCGCATTAGGAATTACAGTTCTAAGGGATAAAGAATATATAATATTTTCTACATCACTGTATCGTGCATCCCACTCAAAAGCAGCACCAGAAAATGTTGTCTAACAAGGTAAATCGAGGGCAAAGGAAAAGATTTGTGCATGGCATAGCTGCAAGGACGAGGAATAAAACTAAATTACAAAAGATGTTGGAAATAACCTCCCTCAAGTTTTAAACAGAATTTAACATAACATTGCATTTTCTGAATGTGACTCAGAACCTTGGATGTCACTTTCTGTATTTCACGGCGGATGTTCTGCGTAACTCGTCGAGCGAGCATAGTTTATTCCTATAGAACTTTTGTTTAAGACTACCTCGCAGGAAATAAGGTTGAGGTTGAATCCGCCCACCTTGGGAGCCATAACGTTTATCAAATGACTGTCAAAGAATAATGATTCCATCTCAACCATGGTCACTTAGAATTTTGGCATGTTGCACCATCTCGTTAGGGCCAGTCGTGCAACAGTTACGGATTTTCTAACTGGTACACAAATACTCAAAGGACTGCCATGTAACTGACTTGTCACAGAACAGTTGAAAAATAGGGCCCATTATAAGCAAACCTTCGCGTCATATCAATCCAAAACTATGCTCCAGTACCCTCATTAACTTTTGTATGCAGTGTTTTACGGTCTTTGTCGGACACAAATTAGTTTCAAAAATTTTTCTGAAAGGTCTTAAAGAAACCAAAATTTATTCACAGGAAACACGTGCTCCTGAACGGAACGCGGTATATCGTCACAAGCACTATGCCGAAATACGCGCCCCAAACAAAACTATTCGCGAAATCCTTATTGACACACTTCCTCTGCTTTTATGGGGTAAAATGTAAGCACGTCAACCTTTTCAGTAATGGATTATCTTCTACTCAAGTTTGGTCAGCTTAGATAATTTTTACGCAATGACATGACCATTTCTGGGGCGTTTTTCGAGTAACCCACTTCGTGTAATAATTATATAGAGTACCAGGGAAAAATATATATATTATTATACTTAAAATTCTTACCTCATAAGTTGTTAAGTTGCTAATCCAGGTAATGTACAGAAAATGATGACGGACCTGCCACACCAAAAGAAGGTATGGCGAACATATATCGGCAGTTAAGTTCCCCTAACTCGCTCTTCAGTCACCACGAAGCAAGGCAATAGGTAGCAAATACAGCTGCTACAAATTTCGCCAAAATCGATAAGAGTTCACTTCTTCAGCTAGATCGCAAAGGAAATTGTGAAGTTTGGAGATATGACATATATCAGGCAAAAGAGAGTTTCGTTCTGCAGATACCGCAGGGACAACTTTGTGAAGAAACAAAGAAAGCTTGTTTAGTGGATCTATGCCAAAATTACGCTCCAAATGGAGAATCAATACTTTAAATCGCTGATGCGGCATCGAGAGCATTTTATAAACATAAATGTCGATCACCATGAAGAGAAAGCTGTTAACATATGAGTAAAAGCAAATTTTAAATGTAATGGAAATTGTTGACATTAGGCTTAACATAGTTAAGGAATTCACAGTAACAGCAGCTGTGAAGCAAACTAAGATTTCCAAAATAGACTATGATATATTTTCTGGCAATAGTTCTAAATTAGAACACTAGATTTATCGAAAGTATTGAGCTTTAGAACAATGTCAGGAAAAGCTCGAGAACGCAAAGTTAGTAACAAGTGGGTGATAAGCAGTAAAAGGTAAGTCGGCATAAACATGCGAAATACGACCTACTCGTCTCCGATAAATTTTTTATTAAAAGAAGGCGTTTAAAATTGTTTTTCAACACCACTATTGACAACATCATAATTGATCTGAACAAAGGGTTATTCTCTGCAATCGGTTTCGAGAAATATATTTCATCATAAAAGATTTTAAACAAAACAAAATAATTGTTCCACAGAATACATAGTCCATATATGCCATGTCCCTATAACTATGCAAAGCAGAATGCTAAGATATTTGTTGTTAATAACAAAGTAAGTTAATAATAACTTAATGCTGCTAAGCTGAATCAGACCTTAAAAATTCAGTTTTATTATCTGGAGGCTAACTAAGGATCTTAGGGTCTCCATGCCGACGCTCTAGTCGCTTGAGCCACTGTTGAGAAATGCCGGTACATCCATCAAACTTATCATATGCTTCAAATATCTCTGTAAACCTTCAAGAGCTTCTCGACCTGGAATGCTGTCAGTGCTTTTAATCTCTGGTATTTATAGTTAAACATACTAGATTTAGTTCATATTTGCTGATTAGTCCTTTACATTAGCAGTGCGTATTCAGAAAGTTTAACTTAACAGCTCTCTGCCTGCACGTGGCTAGTGTGCAAGAACAAGTTAACATATAAATACTAAACTATTGCCATTTACTCCACTTCTCTCTAGCCATTATTTGTTTTTTCCAGCGCGTAGAACGTCAGTTAGCTGGCGCCCAAATCAGCCGCTTCTCTCTTCCGGTTTTTCGCTACAATCCTGTGCAGACAATCGTGGCTTGCGCGCACGCTGCAAGAACTCTATTGGGAAACAGCTGGGTAGTACAGACCTGCGTCGCCATTGGGAGTACGGGACATTTCAATAAGTTGAGTGCACCTTCCTTACCTCCGTCTTACCAACCATTCACTTGCCAATCGGCACGATATTCCTCAATTCCAAATGCTGAGCAAGCAGCCAAACTCCCGCGCCATACATCTCTCTCAGAGCTGTACAGAACAGAGCTAGAAATTCTGCACAGTTCAATATATGGGTCAAGAATGATCAAGATTCCTCGTAAGTTGATGATGAGTGCCGTGAAGCACTGAACGTTGATCCAGGTGATGACTTTATACGTGACGTCCCAGGAAGGTTGCAATTTGGAGACTTCACGTTAGTCCTCATGGAAGATACAGGTACAGTATGGAGTCCAGCACTGTTCATCCAGCCTGTTCACTAGAGCCCATGCATAATCTATTGCTGGCTGGTCTGCAGTGGTAAACATTCCGAAAAACAGGTAACATTTTAGCTATAGCTCCACTCTTATGACATTGGCAAGGATCATGCCATGTGACCAAATCTCTGTAGGCAAGAATGCGCATGCACATCGTAATCTCGTTGATGGTCGGATAATAAATTCCGGAGGTCTTCCTCTATCGTCTTCATATTGTGTTCCTTCATTTCGCCTTACTACTGATGAAGAAGAGTAGCAGGTTGGATTCGAAGTTCTTTCCCTGGTCATTTTGGAACTCTCTGATACTCTCTGCGTATATTTTCGGGCACTTAGGTAAACAGTCGATAGCACGTCTAACCAGACAGAGGCCTGCAACGTCGATGATGGTTTATATGTAAACAGCGATCAACTACAAGGTCATTAGTACCCTATGCAATGTCAATGGAAATTCGTTTTAAGGAGTCTCTGAAGTTGCACTACAGTACTTTGCCCTAGCTCTTCGTTCCACCTTACGTCTCTTCGCTTTTGTAACCAGTAAAATCGGCGTTGTAGTTTCTACAATCTTCTAATTTAAGTCAAGGTACCTTCCGATAGTAGTGCCGGTATAGCTCTCCTCGAGAACATACCTTTCTCACCGGAAGAACGGTTATTCCACCTTGCTTCACCCATCCGTAGACTTCCTCGCTCTTCACGATCTCTTCACGCAGATCGTTTGCTAGAATCTTTATTAGTCAGGGACGGTCCTTTATCTCGGTTCTGCAGTTGCTCCTTCCTCACGGTCTCATCCCATTCGACTTCAGGTTGCATTGTTACCAGCGTAGTGCTCTAATCCTAGTGCTGCTTTGTTCCAGTGGCTGCAATTTTCCGAACACGGTCTGCGGAAGAGTGCGTCCACGTTATAATAAACCTCTTCCTGCCTGGTGCTTCGAGGTAAACTTAAAATTCTACGGTCGTACCAAGTTTCCAGAAACCCAGATTAAAATTGTACCCGAAACTCGTCCGGGTATACGAAACCGCCAGAAGCTTTAATCGCATCAATAATTCATTTCCGGCTTGAATATGGTTACACTAAAGTAGACTAGTACTCTCTTCTCTGTCCTGCTCTTGTAAAAACATACACTCTAAGCCTAACTCACCGATATTCGTGTAAACAATGAACTTCATACCGAGCATGTGGTATCCCATAACCTTGGTCTTTCCTCGCTCAGTTGATCAGCGTTAGTGCCTACGCAGTCTCAGGAAACGTCGTAGCTCTTATATAATTCCATGCCTGGGTAAATCTTTGGCGTTTCATAACTTCTAGGGTTCACAGCCATTGCACCGTGGCTTACGACATGTCCCTGGCAACGCACTTCGTTTTTCAATATATGAAAATTATTTGGACTCGGCTTGAATTAAAGCTACACCGCAAGGTCTCCGTCGTGCTATTAAATATTCCCATACAGAAAACACACAGTATACATCTTCGGCCCAATGAAAAAAGACTGATTGCTTATGAAAGCATTTCAGTGTTGGTTTATACTATTTTATTTTCTGCAGGTTAAGTGAAGCTACATATAGCTAAATATTTTATTTTCTCGGAGATCCTCTGAATCTGTGAATCAAGAAATTCGCATTATGTTCAAATCAAAACAAAATGAATGCAATAATGTCCCTTCAGCTTTATCTATAACTATTTACAAAATAATAATGATAATAAGTATTATTGTTATGCAATAAACATCAAAAGTTAAAACATGAATACTAGGTGATTGTGAGTGAACGGTATATGACTGGATATTACTTTAATTCATTCCGAATAGAACAAACAATTTCGTGAAGAAGAATTATCAAAATCCCCTAATCACTGAAATGTACATACGGACTAATTGTCTTTCCTTATTATTTATTTGGTATCTGAAACTTACCTCTGAGGTTGTAGAGACGCTACTCCATATGATGAATGCCATAGCAAGCATAGACCAGCCTGACCAAAAAATAGCCACTGCAACTTGGTACCCTTCATCAAATTCTCCTATCTCGTGGCCCAGGAACCAGACCACGAAATAGAATACTCCATACACAGTAGCTACAAATTTGGTCAGTACCAAAAAAATCAAGTGAATGCAGAGAAAAGAGTTGCTGCTTTCAGCAAGATCGCACAGGCTTCCATGAAATGAGGCGATGAGATAGATTTCCTCGAGAAATGTACTTTCATCATATGCTTTCTGCTCAGTTCCAATTGGCTGAACCTTCCGCTGAACCCATTGGGTATGATGCTGAATCAAAGATATAAGGCGTTTATTCAGAGCTCCGTAACGCTGACGCACAAGCCGGAACATGCTGTAGACCAAAGTATCGTTGACATCAAGGAATATACCATACATCGATGACATAAAACTAATGATAACTCCATAAAATGTGCCATAGGACTTTATATTAACCACATATGGTATGTTAGTTACTACATTTACTAAGAAATCTACGAGGAGTTTTATGTAGATAGTAGAACGCAATGAGTAAACGAAATGCTTATCCAAGTACTCAACTTCAGCATAACACATGATGCGAAGTATTAATTCTGGAAATCTTCTTATATTGAACACTGTGTTGACATATAGCAGTGCGAAGCTTGTATAGATGGTGAAGTATACCCCGGAAATAATTTTTAGAAAATCGGGGATGTTATGAAGGTAGATAATATCTTTAAGAAAGAACATCACATAAACAATAAAAATCATGGCAACGCCGACACTGTATAACATAAAGGGCCATGAGAACTTCAATTGTTTCTTATCGTCAGAAATGACAATATAATATGGTGCAAGTCCAAAAAGTCTTAAGATATGGATCAGGGGACCGATGGCTACTATGACATCCATTGATACTTTCTAAATGTCCCGATCAGCTGCTGTTAAACCTTCAAAATCGCCCCGCTTTGTCAAAAGGGTAGTAACTGCCAATAAAGATCCTATGTTTAAGGAGAAAGCTCAACCACTGACTCAAAGTGATAATATGTAAGAGTCACATCACCATTATGCAAATATGTATCTATCATTAAGCTATTGCCCTTGTGTAAACACTTGCGTCAAAAGATAAGATTGGTGATAAATGTGTATGATAGATTTGGTCAGTCATTTATGGCTTACTAATGTTGCGGCAGCTTGCTTAATTCGAATACACAATTTTTGGGAGTTTTTTATTATCAATTTTTAACACAGCACACTTTCATTATTATAATGGTACTTTATAATAGCGTTTTGATTATGCAGAAGAATAAATTATGTATGTGATTGATGTTTTTTCTCAATCAATAGAAAGCATTCAATATAAGCTGTTTTTAACACCCTTACTGATGTAATTACATAATAGTAAAAGGTGGTCCCTGTTATTCTATGCAAAGTGCCTCTGAAGGACATAAATGCAGATTACTTAAAGAAAGGGCTTTAAAAACAAAAACTTCGAAATAAAATCCACTACGAAAAATGACTACCTATTCTTATTTGAATAGAAATCATACCACAGAGCAAAACATTAAGGTACTCAATCTGATCATGTTCATATGTACAGGAAGGGCGAGAAGTCTCGTAACCCTTAGCATCGAATGTCAATTGACTTCTTTTAGCACAAGTACTTATGTATTAAGTGCCCAATATATATATATATATATATATATATATATATATATACAGAGTGAGCCAGAAGACTCCGAAGCGCCTGCGCGATGTTTTTCCTGTCCGCGTCCTCAGCGCTATTTGCCGTCTGCTGCTATCGTAGAAAAGCGCGGATGAAACCATACAACATTTTTAAAACTACTTTTAAAGGCTTTACTTACCAACTTTATGGCCACCTATTTAGGAAAATATCCATCATGATATTTTTGGGGGGAATTTTCCAAACGATGACCGATGTCGTCTAATGTTTCTTCGATAAGAACCGACGCCATCTTTTATATTCCTTAGCCTGAACACTTTCTGTGGCCTGAAATTTACTGCAAAGTTCATGTATTGTTGTACGGCCTGGAACTTTTACACCTGGAATTCTTTCTGCAAATCGTACTTTCACTTAGAAAGCTGACCGAGTTAACACATACGAATCATAAATAAATACACGCTGTGCAGTAGAAAACATATAGTGAGTCATAATATACTTTGTGACTAAGTACAGGACAAAATAATAAATAACTCGTATAATTGAAAGCACATCACATAACCGTCAACTCAAAACTGCACTTCCACAGCACAGCAAAATCACAACAGCGTGACTTTGTTTATAGCAGCAGTGCGTTATGCTTTTATCATATTTCCACACAGCCAGTGCAAAAACACCGCGCAGCCGGTAATATTGTTAATACAATACCCCTCCGGGGTAACTTAAAACATAAAAGTGTACAAGACAAACCCACACACTCTGGAAGAATTAAAACAAAATTTCTCCGTGAACTACAGCGAGTGATGGATAGTTTCCTAAAGAGGAGCCAAAAATGTAGGGACAGCGACAGTGGCCAGTTTCAGCATCTCATTTCTTAAAGTTGATAAGTAAAGCCTTTAAAAGTACTTTTAAAATTGTGTATGGTTTCATCCACGCCTTTCTATGATAGCGGCAGACGGCAACGAGCGCAGGGGACGCGGACATAAAAAACACCACGCAGGCGGTTCGGAATCTTTTAGCTCACTCTGTATGTATGTATGTATGTATGTATGTATGTATGTATGTATGTATGTATGTATGTATGTATGTATGTATGTATGTATATATGTCCCCAACATGCTGTAAGCACAGTTCCATACACCTCCATGTTCTTCTTGATATATTCTTGCGCATGTCCGTTGTTACAGTGTAAAATGTATCCTCAACACATTGCGCAGTTCTACATTTGTAGCATAACGACGCACAAATACATGCGTCTTAAGCCCTCTTTCCTCAAGCTGGGGTATTAACCATGATTGTAGCATGCGTAAATAATTTGTGCAATTCACAATCGCTTCAAAAACGTATGGTTCCAAGAAGGTATTGTGATGTCAACGCTGCCCATATCATTTCGTGAGGCGGGACGTTGCACTGAGGTCTGTGGGATTTACGTTAAATAGTTCCGGAGTACAATATTTAGAGGTGCTACCCGAGTTTATAAGGGGGATTTAAATGTTATCCGCACTCCACCATGCCTTCAGTAGTATAAGATTCCCTGGACTACAACTGTTTACCTTACCCTTCCAGCAGCCCCCTTCCAAGTTAGAGGTGAATGCACGCCTTGTGAGTAGCAATGATCCATGATTATGATCCCGAGCGCACCCTTATGGGGTCTCTTTGAACAGTGTATGGTGCCACCGGCATCTAGAGCAGCCCGTAACAAGAAGCAGTGACGCCGGGGACCGTCGTAACAGTCTAAACTCATACAAAGCAGAATGCCATGAATTAGCGGTTAATTAAATATTAATCTTCTTTGGCTTTATATAGGTAAACATTTTTGACTTGCTGAATGAAGCGATATCCTATATGTGGTGCAAAATGTTTATCGGGTGAGCTTGTGTACTCTTTCTTTTTATGCCGTTGTTGAAATGCCCTTATAAAGTTGTGCTTCCGCAGTAAATTTGATAATATTGCATGTTACGATGAGGAACCCCTTGGTTGAGAAGATCCTCCACTCTGATAAAAAATTAGTACTGCGCCGCGAATTTTACACACGTCATGCTGTAAATGCACCTTGGCTATAGCTTTATTTTTAAACGTAGATATATTGATATTCTTTGTTTAAAATAGTTTCTTGAAATCTTTGAAGAATACATAAAAATAACCTTCAGTCTTGAGTAAGGGTTTTTGAAAGCCGATCCTTATTTTTAATATTTCTATCATAGGTAGCCGTTTTCAAAATATTTAATGTTTTTATTAATATCTCAAAAAGTTTAAAACCTATTTAACTGAATTTTAAACATCACTTATATGCACATTGGATGCAACAACGACATCAAATTCACTTAAATCAATTGAAATTGAACAATTTGGCGTTTTCGGTAGAGGTTTCAGAAGATTAAAGAATATAACAAAAATAATAAAAAAATATAAGTTGCTGTAACGCCATATACTTAAAAGGTCTGCTTAATCGTTTCCTATACGAAAAATATGGTAAAGGATATTCTTTTGAAATAAGCATTTACAGGCTAAAATAGTATTGTAATTTTTAATTCGTATTTGTACAAAAATCACTTCCTAACAGGATGGCATATTGGTAAGTTTAAGCAAACAAATGCCATATATGCTGACTTTCGATAAAGCTATTATGACTGCTTACTCGTCAATGTAGCAAAATTAGCTTTATCATTTACGCCAATGAAAGTACTTAGATTACATTCAAGTAATACGGTACCTTCATTTTATGCCAGGGCCGCGGATCGCATGAATGCCTGCTCCGCACACAGTCTACAACACTGCGGGGTTTTCCGTTCCGTAACTCACGCGTTACTTACTCATGAGTGTTAGTAACATATATGTAATGAGTACTAACCTCGTCATGAATGTTGGTGAAAGTGGTATCCATCTGCACGCACACATTCATGATATAATCGGATGAAATTACCATTCACACGCATAAGTTCTTCTTGGTAATGTTCGTAATTTCTGCTTTTATATTGTCCTTAAGTGCGTCTATGTTGTGGGGATTTTTCCTATGAGTTTTATTTTTTAGCGTTCAGCGATCACGTTCTAACTTTATTAACCAAACATCTCGCAGCATCTAGACCCGGAACTGGATAACCAGTAAAACGTTGCTGAAATTGTCAATACACCTGTCTATATAATTGAGCTTTCACGTATGTATCGTACATAAAAATACACTGTTAAAGCGTGAATTTTTTGACAGGCATTTCTGTGGACTAATAAGAGAATAACGTTCCTAAGGAAAATGCCCACAACACACGTATTGTTGAAACACTTCACAACACGAAGACAAAGCAACAACTGAGACATCCCAAATCCATAAGCGTACCCTTTACACGTCCTGCTCGACTTCTGTGCAATGGCAGAATACCGAGGTCACTGCCGTCTTTGCCGATAGCCTTATAAGCAGGTGGTTGCCTTGGCCTAAACCGAAGGCTCTGTAGGTCACATGTGGTGTATTAGAAACATTGCATGTCATACTAGCTTAAATTTAATTCAAGGATTCCTAAGCTTCCACAGTAGTACCTTTGTTATTTTTGTGTTTTATAAATGATTTACCTAGTGTTATTAAACACTCTAAAATGTTTCTGTTTACGTCAAATTATACAAAAATATTAATAGGGCTAAGGATTATTTAGAACTTCAGTACAACTGGCTCTTTATATAGGCTGGAACATTTAAGTTGAGACTACAAAACATTCAAAACTATGCATCCTAGAAAGGAATGTCAGGAATAGAACTTACTTGATATTAAGGGTAAAGTAAATGCCATTAAATGCCAAAGATATTTCTTTCTACAACAGTTACTTTCAGAGATTATGTGCAGTCTCAACTTAAATGATCCACCCTATATTGTCTTTCTTTATACATGAAGCGCGCATATATTAAATGCGTAAAAATGCATTTCACTGGAAGGAAAAACATCTTTAAGTGTGCTTATAATATTGATAGGACACCATTCGTCGAAGCGACTGAAACTAAAGATTTAGGAGCACTTTTTGCAAACGAATCTCAGGTTTGTCAGACACACCGAAGTAATCGAAAAAAAAATTAAAACGTGTGGGCTTATTGTTAGAAATAAGCATACGTTTTATTTAAATTAATACAACTTACAAACACTTTGTTAGATAAAACCTTGAATATGCATCTACCATTTGGTATCCTAAGACACAAAACACACCGAGTTGATTAAAAAAGTGAAGTCAAAATGTTTTAAAGTGTATTCCGTATATAACAATTGTGTATTGCCCTACGTCCACTTTAATTATTATTGATCACTAAGTAAGTTAAATATTGAATTTATAAATAATCACATAAGTAAACAGGTAGTTAGTATTGGCTTACCTGAGAAGAAGTCAACGAGCTGATACTAGTAATGAAAGCCAAAATAATGATGGCCCAGGTGGACCAGAAGCAGATAACACTAATATTCTTCGTATCCGTGAGTTCTTCTACTCCATAACTAAGCATCCGGATGATAAGGCAGTATGCCCCGAAAACTATACCTATAAACTTCAACATCACCACCAATATAAAATGTATCCAGAGAGAAGAGTTTATTTCCCGGGCAAGACTGTAGAGCAAATCATGAAGCTTAAACGTGCGAATAATCTCTTTCCCTAACGCAGAGGAATCTAGCTCAGACTTCGGTGATACGGCGTTGAGCTCCAAGGTTGTAGCTTCAGCTTCAGACTCTGCCAAAGATTTCAGATTTGCGTTCAGTGATTTGTAACGTTGATATAGTGAGATAAACACGGTACAGATTACAGTATCATTAATGCTAATCACAAATGATTGCACAGATTCCATGAGGAAGTTGATCCACCGGTAGGGAGAACTGGACTTCATACTTTCTGCATGTGCAGCATATGTATACAGAATGCACATAAAAGCAAAACACAACTTTAAAATTAAACATCGACGCAGTTTTGTGTGTTTATTTTTTTCAAAATTCGCAGTTGAATCAAATGTTGTGAATCCCAATATAATTTGTGCAAGGTATTTTACGTTCATAATCGTGAACACGTATAGCAAAATGCCTAAAGTGAAAGTAGCAAAACTGATTGTACCAACAATCCTTGAAAAATCGTGTATTTTGGAATATTTGATCACTTCCATAATGCTGTAGGTGTCATAAATTACAAATACGACCAGTACAATACCACTATATGCAATTAAAGGCAATGAAACAGCCAGAGTTCTATCCTTGCGCAATGTCATTACTCTATAAGGAGCAAGTCCAATTATTCTCATAATGTAGAGCAATGGACTAATGGCTGAAATGTAGTCTTTAGCCATTATTATTGATTCTTGTTGTCGAATTTTGAAATCCTTCAACTCTATCATTCACTACCAGTTATTAAGAATATGATTCTTCAAAGACACAGACGAATGAACATGTATTGTGATAGGGAGCACCGAACTAAATGCCTATTTCTCATTCCACGTTTTGTGCTTTCTTTTTAAAATGAGGCTTTATTCTAATAAGGTCTGCAAGTTAAAAGCTTTCGTTAAATAATTTATGCAGCAAATCTCCTTATGTTGATATTTTATTCATTTATTTCACATTTATTGAAAGGCAATTCGATACAGTAAAAAAAAAACCTAAAGAAATTCCCTAATCAGTAAGAGTCAATAGTTTCATTAAAGTAAGTGCAAGGCAAAATGATTACAGTCTTTTTGTATTCGAAATTTTGTGAGTCTTAAAGCACTGAAACACCTATGTCAGAACAGATGGATGTACACAGAGTTATGTTAAATCAATGTGATTCTTCAAGTTTATCCAATCTCTCATTTTTATAAGTGGTTATAATGGAAAAGTAGTCGTCCTCTGTGGTGTAGTGGTTACTATGTAGCCTCTAGTCGTGAGTTTATACCCGACGGAGGGCGATGGATTTTTTTCGGGCGTTAAAATCCTCAACGTGGTTTCCTTTGGAAGGGAAGTAAAGCCGGTGGTCCCGTATCGTAGATTTACGGCACGTAAAAGAACATCACGCCTGATACAGAGGTCTGCGATCCAAATTCCGTCTTTCATTGCCAATATACAATGGGACGCTAAGGACCAGCAGTTAAAAAGCGTCCATAAATAAAGGAAAACTCAAGTGGAAAGGTAAGGCACGTGTAAAATTTCGAAAGCGCAAGTGTCTATGGAGTTGGAGGTGTGGATAGATTGATGTTGGAGTAGTATATTTATAAGATGACAAGATCGCCATACTCCATGAAATAATTTTATCCTTCGAGTCATCCATTAGATTTGCAGTACGTTCTAAGTGATCTGCATTCACCGTTTTGTTTTGGAACTGAAATTAAGGTTGAATTTTATTACTGTAAAGCATTCGCAACTGATTGTACTTGAATATTGTCCATCTAATTCTTCCCCTACGTCCATACCAAAGTTACAGCGTTAAGGAGATCTAGGCAAACCTCTGCTCGCATATTGCCCTTGCCTAACCTTCTCTGTTCTATATCTCTACCTCATCAAGCAAACCTACGCAGCCTTCCCTTCAAGACCAACTCTCACTGATCAAAGACTTCGATATGTGCTTTGCATTAAACTACTTTCCACGCGAGTGGAAATACTTTCATGACGAACACCTTGAAACTTTGTAAAACACTGATCCATCAGACTCCTGCCTACACCGTCAAATGCTTGCGCGAGGCTGATGATTGCCAAACTATCTGCACTACTTGGAGACATTCAAGGCGTTCCCGAACATGAATTTGAGTTTCTACTGGGTATTCGATAGATACTGCGATTGGCAATTTTCTGGGCTTCCAGGAGAGCGCCTAGAATTCTGTAGTACCTGTGAACTTCAAAATGGACTAGCATGCTGGTCTCCCCTCGAACAAGTCTACGTGAGGTTGTATAAGTCATCTACATCCCACACAGTTGTTGCAAAAACTGCAAATTTAAGGCTACAGTTAAGACAAAAAGCGCCCACAATATTCCCTTCAACAGTGCAGTTCCCAAAGACTCTTAAAGCTCAGACTTTTCAGCATCTTCCTAGCCGATCTCCCCCAAAGATAAGCACGTCAACATACTAAAAACAAAACATCCGCACATCCTTCAGTTTAGTACAGCGACACCTCCACCTCATCGAACAGTAGTGAGGACATGAAACTGTGTAAGGTTTCACGGCCGGTGTCATTAAAACAGAAATAAATTTCCGAGCTTGTGAGCCATGGAAGTGCAAGAATTTCCAAAGGACACAGCAAACAAGGCCGGGAAATCATTTTTATAGTAGTGAAGACATTCGCATATGTCCAAAAATGCAGATAGAAACCATTATACTGACAAAGTGTCACATCCATATATCTTTTTGTGACTTTCGCCCTACTGCGAGTGAAATTAGACAAAGCCAATCTTCCTGGAAACAATTTAGTCACCTGTTTCATTGGGCTCAGAGAGCCACTGCCTTACTGTTCCCAATGCTGAGACATAGGGTACCTATTCCTTTTAAAACTTCGTCCTATCCGAGCACTTATCATTCGTATCATGTTATACGCTTGTGAGGCTAGGATATGTCTACAAACACCGGCTGCAGTTGGAGGTGAATGGAGATCTCGGGATCATCTATTCTGTAGGCCGCACTTTACACGTGAATCCATTTCATCAAGTCTCATCTCTTTTATATGTGAAGGATGAACGATGCGACCGTTGTGCTGTTGTTCGGTCTCTTGGGAGTTGCCATCTCAGAACTCCCGCGCCGTTTAATGTGACCAAGCTACGAAGGTTCCATCAGAAACCCCGAGCTGCTTTATTAATACTTTTATATTTTCTTTTTACTCATAGTATTATGTATCGCCAAAAATATTCCTAGGGCTTCACCCTCACAGGCAGCCAAGAGAAATAAATACTGCCTCCTTATTTTAATATCGCCTACAAACTCGTCTGACCTTGCGGTACCTATTATATATCAAGTGATAAAGCCCCTCGAGGACAGGCACGCGAGAAACCTTCCTCGGTTTGGTTCTTAAGCCGCCAGCAATGGTTTGGCTAATCCTATTGTATGAAGGTACATAGGTCTATTATTAGAGGTATATATTAATTTATTGTACTGTGAAGAGTCGACTCTATTATCGAAATACGCTTTTATTCATCTCTTTTGTTCATTTGGGATCTTATATATCTTAACCATAGGCTTTGACACGCACCTTTATTTCTTATCCTCTAATTAGGTGGTACATAACGACCGTTTCTCACTACCTAGCCACCAAGGTGGTGCATACTGACATACATGAAATGAAATGATTATATCTATATATCATTTGAGAAGAAAATGTTCCAGGCGTACGTTTAAAGTATCTCTCAGGCATTTGCCATTTACTAGGACATTGTGTAGAACGTCAGCCGGAAAGGACAGTTCTGACTTTCATGTGTCCGTGTCTTAATGTTCTCGGCCACAGCAGTTCGGTTTTCTTATCTTGATCTAATGAAAGGAGTAGTTAATATCAAATCTAGCACACATTGAACTAAATTTCTTATGTACATTGAAAGTTTTTCGAATATACATGAAAATAAATGCTAAGGAATAAAAAGGCACTAAAGCAATTAATAATTACTGGAATATGCCTTACCTCATAGCACGTGGATACACTTTGGTGAAGAACCGTTATCAAGGTTATGATGCTCAAGAGAGTCCAAGTGAAAAGCGTAGCACCACCCATAAGATTGTCCAAGTTACCACGATCTTCCATGGACATCCAAATTAGGAAATAATATATGCCAAAGATTATCAACATAAACTTTGCGATTACCATGAATAAACAAATTATCGAGAAAGACGAGTTTAACTCTTCAGCCAGGTCACAAAGTGTAACATGAAGCCTTATCAGAGAGTCTATTCCTCGTGGGGATGAATTAGGATTCATTATCAGGGGGGACACAGAGTTAACTTTGCTAATGATGTTAGTTTCTGAAGTGATTGTTACGTTTACTGCTCTGTAACGCTGATAGAGTAATAACAGTATGCTACAAACAGCAATGTCCACAAGAAAAAAGTTAACTGTGTACATGAATAACAAAGGATATAAAATAAACCACTCCAGTGCACTACCAGCGCCATTCTCGATCAGATACAGCGCGTTTATTATTAAACTAAACACCGAAACTACGGATATTTGTACAACTAAGGAACGTCGAACTTGGTAGTGACATCGCTTGTGGAGACTTATGGCTTCATCGAAATTCTTGAGTTTTGATATTATATTTGAGAAATGCTTAATGCTCTTTATCGTACACAAGTAGAGAATGATAAAAGAGGAAAATATCACGCATATTATTTTAGTGATTACGATCAGAAAACCAGGACCGGAGTATTTCTCCATCTTAAGTGCTAGAAAGTATACCTGGTGACCGATGAATACGGACAGTGCGATGATACTGTAAGCCAGAGCAGGATATGATAACTGATATCTTTGGTCAGTGCCTTGAGTAACTAAGTAGAATGGTGCTAGTCCAGTAAGCCTCAATGCATGAAACAATGGGCTGATGGCTGTGTTAATATTTACAGAACTCGTTTGGTGGTTTCTGAAGCCAACTGAACTCTTCCGTCGTTCCATGGCCGTTGTATGATTAAGATTTTGTACTTGTAGAGTTCACTCAGGAATACAGGGAACTGATATATCAACTTGCATAAAAGCACTATGCGTCTTGTCAAAAGTAATGTCGACGTATATCTTCAACTTCGCTTCCCCCCGGTAAAAGCTTCCATTAAACCGTTTCAAATCGAGACACATTTTAAGATCCTGTTGATAAAACTTCTAAATGGAGAAGTTTCTGATATGGCCAACCTCTGTATTAACTACGAGAATAGAATAAATTAATAAACGCATGCACTAAATGGTGGTATAGTGGTTTATATACACTTGGTGCTCAAAATACAAGATTACTGCGAATCAATACAGTATTGCCTGCAATTAAATTATGAAGTTTCTTGTTAAAATATTATCTAAAAAGGATTACAAAAATTCTGATGTTACATCCACAGGACTACCTTTATCACTATGTTTAGTTTGTATCGTTTTGGTTTTATTTTTAGTCTCCTTCATGCTAACAGAAATCAAATTGTATTGATATCGTTTTATTGAGCACCAGAGGCGGTCCACAAACTGTTTCCCTCTTTAAAAAACTGAGCATTGTCAAGACATGCAGTTGTAATTAGGTCATTCTACTATATGACACGGACGTAACTGAAGTCTGATAAGGTACACAAGTCACGTCACTTTATGGGGAGCATTGTACTATAGCCAGAATAACGCAGAATATTTGGATATGTAGAAAAAATTAAATCAGTACTGGCTTATAATCATGCATTCCCAAATATTTCCAGAAACGGCTTGTTTGGGAATTAATGTCATAGAAACCTTTGGTACTACTTTCAACCGCTTTGTCTTACCCTATCTTTGTGTTGATTAGACTACCATGCAACACAGCTGTATTTTCATGGCTGGTTACCACGAGAAAATTACGCTTAAGATTGCATATCTGCTTTACGGAGACAGTTTCACGATTTTGCTTGTGGTTTTTTTTAAGGATAGGTGCATATTATGAATGTTTTACTAGCCCAGTTTCATTGAGAGGATTTTTTACTACAAAGGTATGTGGATGTCTCAATCACGTTGTTTGCTAAACTTTTATTTATGGTGTATTGGGTACAAGTCACAGGCATAAATAAATTATCAGTTCTGAATGTCGGAACCAATAACATCCATAGAAATGAGTCAAATTTGTAATATGCAGATCTAGAAGAAACCTAGTAATTCTTCTTCATGACTTTTGTTTCTAATGCATTTGTGGAAATGTAATTAATAATCATTTAACCTTTGTAAAAAAATCGGTTCAATTAACAGAGTTATATTCTACCAAATTACTGTATTTATGTACTTTTGCTCATTACCAGGAATCACCACTTATGTGTTTGAAATATATCGTAAAATCTCACGTTTGTAGGTGTAATAGATTTTGAGTTTAAACGTGTCTAAAATACAAATATGTTTTTGAAATAACTAATTACTTTTCGTGTGACGAGTATAAGCATAGTTAGACAGTTTAATAGAAAAACTTCAGAAAATCATTCACATAATGTTAATGAGTATGTAGACCGAAACCTGAAAAAGTAATTTTTTGCCCAATATTCTTATAGGTTCCTCACTTCAATGTTCTACCTACTCCGATTCATAGCACTGAAAGCAGAACAAAACTAAAAAACACTCTCACGTTTAGGGCTAATAAGTTCAGCAGTGTTGGAGGCACCGACGTTAACAAAATGAGTGCGGCGAGACTATCTCCTATATAGATATAATCATAAATATAATACTCAAATTTTGCTTAACTCTGAAGCAGTTGCACTGCCTGCCATAACAATAAGGGCCAAAGCATTAAACACTGAAAACACACAAAAAGTACTCGACAGTAGTATTAGACAGGTTATTCAGTTATCCAGGGTCTTAGTTCAACGTGCCAGTAGAAAATAGGCATGTAGCGAAGACCATCATTGCAAAACCTGTGAGCACAGCCAAGAAAAATGTATGTTGAGGGAAGAGCTGATTTCTTCAGCAAGATTACAGAGAAAACAATACAGTCTAGAGATTTGAGTAATATCTTCGATTGGTGCCGAGATCATTTTGTAAAGCCTCTTCGGTATGACCTCTGAAGAACACTGCAAAATGTCTTGATGCATAAAGAGTTCAACCTTTCATTCATCACTTTATGGCGTTGATGTGATAAGAACGTAAACCAGATCATTGCATAGACTGCGTTAAGCACAAGAATAGGTGCACACATTATTAATATGATCCACCAATGGAGGAGGTGGTGATTTTTCTGTTTAGCATGGAAACAGCATCGCAATAGCTCAATTACATTGCAAGACGTTTAACGTGAGGTTGACTCCTGAGATACATCAAAGAGACACACCTACGTTTTGAATTCTTTTCCTTTTTTAGTGAATGAAACTACATGTTATTTACAAGAAACTAAGAACGCGAAAGTTACATTATGAACAACTTTTGTAGCATTGTATTACGTCAATCAACTTGCTATTAACCCCATCTTGATTTCGGGGATTGATTCATTGCATTCCAAGCGTCAAGTTCAGTTACAATTCGTTGAGATGTAATTCACCCTTCTGATACATTAAACGCCATTCTTGATGTAATTTTTTATCTTGGTCATTGTGTCAAATATAATACACGTTTTTCATTAAAATATATATGTATTTGAAAATTATATTTCTTTACATATTCAAAGGTCATTTTCTATTTTAAAGAGGTCCTGCTCTATCTTAAAACCTGTGAAAGCAGTTTTTAACTATTATTGATATTTGCGGTGGTAGTTTTTGGCCACTTACACGTTAGAGTTAAACAACACCTAGTAGATAAAGTAATTTACGGAGCCAAGACTCAACTCCGAAGATGTCATAATACTCCAAAAAATGGCTCTCACAACAACAACACTCCGCAGTGACAAGTGCAGTATCAGACTTGTCTCGACCTTTGCTACTGATTGCGCCGACTTAATGCTGGAGCAACCAAAAAGCAAAATAATATATACCATTACGATAAACCGGAATTTGGTCATCTCCATCGTTAGCAAATTAAAGCGGAGAAATGCGTTGATTTCTTCAAGAACGTCGCAAAGCAAGCCATGAAGTACAGCTATATGATGAATCTACGCTCGAGATAGGAGTACTGGCTTCAATTGCTGCCTTCCTTGAAGACCTCAAGAAACTATGTTCATCACCATTCTGAATAAAAGACATCAGACTTTGATTCACTGCTGAATAACACTGTTGCATTAGTAAAATTACGTTGTAAATCAAGACATCATTAACGTCTAAGAGAATGAAATAAACATTGCATTGCATTCCCTATAAATGTGCAGTGTATTATCAAAATGGCTACACAATAAATACAGAGCTGTAAACACATGAACGGTATACAGAAACGCTGCAATTTTCGTTTTAGCTTACAGCCGCGTCAAATCTTTTAAAACAAAATGTAATCTTAGGAAACCCTTGAACGTTGAAGATAATGTAGACATATTCTAAGATGAAGAAAGAAGAAATAGCTACAGAAGCTCCGCAGCCAAGTATTAACACAGATGACATTTCGTTATAGGTGTTTATATATCAAAAAGTAACTACGTGAAAAAACAAGAACAAAGTAAACACACAGACACAGTAGATCATATGATAAGGTGCTAGATCAAGGAATCGCAACATATGGTTCAGGGGACTGATGGCCCAGATGACATCCATGTATTATTTCTTATACTTTCTGAAATCAGCTTCTGAACTTCGAAGATCGATTTGCTTTGTCAGAAACCAAGTCGATATTAATAGTTACCCCTGATACGTCTATGATTAAACAGAGAACTCACACATATGTTTCGCTCATGACCTCTATTGCTCGCTTTGCCACTGTCTAACACTGACATCTACCATTAAACTCTTAGATGTGACTAAACACTCGTACCATTAGATAAGGCTGAGGAAAGGTAAACTTTGATAACGAAACACCGCATTAGCGAGTACGTATAGCAATGAAGTGTTGGTATAAAGGGCGAGTGATTACTATCTCAACAATTCGTATTTCCTAGACTAAGATAGTAATCAAATGTCTACTGTATCTAGCATGATACAGTAGTGCTTCTAATAATCATAATAATAACCATATAGTATATATCCAACGAAAATTATAAACTGTCTTGCAACTCTCAAAAACTATTTACCATTTTAACCATGGTATGTAGTTACCTAAAGGATATATGTAGTGTTATATACTCTAAACTTCTAGGGATAGGAAAAGCATGTACGACCAGCATGCGCATGCAATTGTATTTTACAAAAGTAGACTGAAACTGTTCACATTAAAAGTCCTTCTACTACTATTACTAAATATTTTGTGCAACTTTTATAAAAGAAAAACATATTTTCAATTTAAACTCAGAACTCAAGTAAACCAATAATTGGAGTTTAGATAAAAAATTTTATTTTCCAACATTTTAAGACAGAAAATGCTAGTTGAGTACTAAAATGATATCATGATTATATAATACGATAGTTTGCGTATACAAGATCAGTTAATCAAGTCTTGAAAAATCTTCATGTTGTACACTAAATGGCTTGTAAGAAAGGTTCCTAAATTTAGAGTAATTACTACTCCCAGTCAAGTATTACTGCTTATTCCGAAGCCATCAACATTGGTCTTCACCGACATTGCGCGGATGCATTCTGTAATTAATGGGTTGAAAATAAGAATTAGGTCACTTTTTAAAGTAGTGTGTAGCAAAAAATGTTAACTTGTACCAAAGCACAAGTGCCCAAAGCTTTGTCCAAATTGGTCAAATTGTACAAATTTGTAGAAAGTCGTTGAAAATGTCAGTAGTGTTATTTTCAGGTTCTAAAGGAATCAATAATGCTCATAAGTTCTTGCATTCAACTACTTAAGTCTTTGTCATTATTTACCATGCAATTGTTATCTATAAGGGGTTGAAAAAATGGTAAGGGCAGTTCTTAAGACATTTGGGCTACTATATGATAGAAATTAAAGATTGGATATGGTTTGGACATTGACATTTTTGTCACCTATACTTCTACAACTTTTGATGAGATGTATTAGATAATACAGATGTCTACATAGGTAATTAAAAATATGATATGGATAACCTTACAGAGTTGTAAGTTATAATTAAAGTTATAGTTATAATATAGGGTTATAATTCTAGTTACATCTATACAATATGATTACAAAGTATTGTCTTAGTACAGGAAATAGTGTTGATTTCTATGTTGGAGTTGACAATACGGATTGAAAATAAGGTAAAGGACGCTTCTTAACTTGCAGGGTGGACTTATAAATTATCTAGTCTTCTTCTCCTTCTTCATCCAACCAAGTGTTAGGCCATCAGGTCTGTTACAATCTCAATAAGAAGTTTTCCCTCCATCTCTTTTTGGGACGACCAAGTTGTCTCTTTCCCCTAGGAATGTACTGCAATAGAGCAATGTACTGCAATATTATTATCCTCATTTTTATGTTATAATAAGAGTGTAATATGGGTAGAATATGGCAAGATAACAGCTTGGGCTGATGTATAGCCATATTCTAAGGAAGATTGCTAGCACAAATTGCTAGCAATACAGCTTTGGGAATGCGTTCTGGACACATCCTATGTAGATGTTGTTTCCAGGTGTTCTGGCAATGTTTGTGTTCCGCGACTGGTTGCATCTTTAGTTCTTTTAAAGTACAATATGTCCTTGTGACATCCTTCATTGGTTGGAGCAGAGTTCGCTTCTACCCCGAATCCAACCAGTAGGAATCCATACATATCTAGCTTTAGCCAATCAAGGCCATCAGAATATCTTCCCTACGTGGAGGAAATTACGTGGTAGCAGTTGGTTCCGGTTTATTGTTGTGAAATTGTTAGTTGCAGTGTCAGTCTAATTGTAAAAAGGACTATCCTTTTTGTTGCTTCATTGTTACTGCTTGTTACTGAAACTCCAATCTTGAACTGCATTGGCATAGTATAGTTGACCAGTATGATCTTGCAGGTGTTTTAACTAACCTAATTATCTGGATCAATATTAATTCCATTAAGTCTGCAGTTAATGAGTATTCTGCTATATACGCTTTCGCTAAACCTTTGTAAATATACCATAAAAGCATTATGTTGAAATCCATCAAATTTCAAACTTATTCTCTTCACGATAGTAGTCTATAACAGCGCATCAGAATAACCCTATGTGTAACTTTATGAAGTGATAATCGACATAAGGGTAAACATATTCCTTAATTTTATTTTTAATATAAAAACATAATTTATCAGTCATGCTATGGCTGTAATTATATTACAGCTGTTCTGTTACATGGCAGCAATAAAAATTTGAAGTTGGTTGTTGATATGTGACAAAAACTTTCTTGTGAAATTTGTATATTTAATTTTATCATACGGAATTTAAGGCATTTGTAGCAACTTACAACAACGCTGATTTGCTAAGGTGAATCTATAAGAAGAAATATCCTCAGAACGTGCAACATTTTTGAAGTCTGCATCAACGTTTTTGAGATATTGTCTAGTATCAGATAAAAAAGTAGATTCAGGATTGAATCCAAGTGTGAGAATATTATACTTTAATACCAGATGCCCAGAATAACTGACAACAATTTGCTGAATGATATTTACATACTATTAAATGAATCTGATTTATCTAGTCGCACATTATTGACAGACGAGGCAAGTTTTTTAAGAAATGACTGCCTTTTAACTTCTCTATCACTTACGTGCAGTAAGTAAAGGAAATATTACATTTCATCAAAAAATTGGATAATAGGATTTCACCAGAAATGCACGTTTACAGACTTCCTGATTCCAAAAGATAAAGCAGTTTTAAAAAAACGCCTGTATGTCTGTCTCTCTCTCTCTTCCTCTGTGTATATGTGTGTGTTTGGGTAGAGCATAACTTAAAACCCAAACGTGGTAAAATACCAGACTTGATATTCAAAGATGCGACAGGAACATTTTTCAAGAAAATCCCCGACTAAAACTACAATTTAAATGGAAAAGTATTCGTTGCTTTTGATTTTCTAAAAAATGACTCTTAACGATTTTGATTAAAATATCACATGCTTAACACATTTTCACGACAAATAATATACATACATGGTGTATCATTTAAATTGAGACTGTAAAATATCTCCAAAGCTAAGCGTTTTAGAAAGAAATCTCTTTAATAATAACTTCTTCATATTATGGGGGAAATTAAATGCCGCTAGTCTTGTTTTGTTTGGGGAAGGATATGGTCATTTAGGGCTAATTTATTTTTAAATGAGAATCTTCAATCAGGGTGAATTTAAATTGACCCGAAAATGACTATCACAACGTCTTCCAAATAAAACACTGATAGCATTTACTTCCCTCCATAATATCAACGAAATGTTATTAAAGACACTTCTTTCTGCAACGCTTAGTTTTGGAGATATGTAGTGTCTCAACTTAAATGGTCTACCCTGAATATATATATATATATATATATATATATTGAATCTTTTATGAATAGCCTGGGAAGATTACTTTATTCTGAATGAATTACCGTAGCGGATCGACAAAATGTTACTGCCCAAAAGGTGTAGATCTGTTTAAGGCACACACTATATATCAAATAAAGATTTTGTAGCATAAAACTTTCCGAGACATTCCTTACTAAGGTTTAAATTTCCAAGTAGATTATACTTTTGGAATTAATTGTTCTTTCACACAAGCCGTGTGTTGGACAGGGTTGGAAAGGTAGAATCAGATGACTGAAAAATTCAATGCCATAGCCGGGATTTGAACCACGGATCTCCCGGTCTCCGTCCGGTTGCTCTAACCACTGAGCTACCACATGCGAATCAGCTGGAGAATTTAATGTCGTGTCGGCATGTTGCCATGGTAGCTCAGTGGTTAGAGCAACCGGACGGAGACCGGGAGATCCGTGGTTCAAATCCCGGCTATGGCATTGAACTTTTCAGTCATCTGATTCTACCTTTCCAGATTATACTTTTCTTAACTGTTATTCCTTTTTTTCCTTTATTTCTTTGAGTTTGGTGTTCATTACGATCGACCGTCTTTGAAAATATTTGACTATCCCTTTAACTTACTGTACTCCTCTTATACTTAAAACGAAACTTGTAAATGAGTAATGAAGGTTTACCTGTATTAACAAGAAGTGGTTAGAACAATAAGCTTTTATAAGATTAGCGTGAGAAGAGTGAGTGGAGAAGGTCATGTGAATGCAAAACATGTTTTATTTCACCTACTACATGTTGATCAAAGTAAATTTTGTAGGAATGATTTCATTCGTAATGCTTGCCACTAGCAGTAGTCCGAAAACTGTTTCTTGTTTTAAGAAATCGGATGTGTTACACTCACATGACTTCTCTACTCTTGTACAAACTATTTTTACAAACGCTTATTCTCCATATACTTCATGTTAATCGCGATGTCAAACTTATTGCTAATTTTCTTGTAGATGCAAGGGGAATTGGTAGGCTTTAAGCGATAGTCAAATATTTTAAAAGCTGGTTGCTATGTGGAGCATTCCATTTTCTTTGCATTACCAGGTCAAAAAAATGGAATAACGAATTTGAGAAAAAGTATAAGTATTGGAAAATTTAAGGGAATAACAAGAAATATCTCGAAAATGGTTCACTCAACAACAAAAAATGTATATGACATAAATTGTGTATTTTAACGCGATCTACATTTTTGTGTAGTATACGTTTGTCTGTATCTTCTGGTTTATCAGTTATCCAAAAGTCGTTCATAATGAAGAATACTTTTGGAGACATTCCCAGAAAATTCGATATATACATTTCAATTGTCATGAAAATATCTTAAACATATGATATTTTAATCAAAATCGTTAGAGCAATTTTTGAGAAAATTAAAATTTTCGAAAAATGTTCCATGTAAAGGGTAATCTGGAGTGGGGGGATTTTCTTGAAAACCTTCGTGTCGAATCTCTGGAAGATACTGAATCTAAATACAAGTTTGGTGTTTATCCGACTGTTCGTTTCTGAGTTATGCTTTCACAGACAGACACACACACACACACACACACACAGACACACACAAGTACATGTTTTCAAAAGTTTTTTTTTGGATTCAGGGACCTCAAAACATATATTTCCGATGAAATCTCGGTATCGAATTTTTGGATGGAATACAATTCTTCCCCTACTTACTCTACGTAGTAGAGGAGGTAAAAAACGAGCGTTGTTGAGAGGTGGAGTTGTAACCAGATCATTCATATGCTGATAAATGTTTGATAAAGTATAAGATGTGCGTCACTTCTCTGAGGGGCATTAGTTGCGTTGTGTGTAACCAAAGTAACGCAGAATTTTTGGATGTTTACAAAAACGAAGCCAGTAGTCTCCTTACCATACATTCGCAAATACCACATACCATATATCATTCAACCGTTTCACCCTACGCTATCGGCATGTTCAGTAGCCTACCATGTGACATAGTTGTGTTTTCGTGGCCGGTTGTTTAGAGAAAATTACGGTTAAGTTGCATGTAAACTTTAAATGAATTCGCACAACGGTTCCTCAGTTTTTATCACACAAATAGCGACCTATTAGTCTAGTTGTATTTAGTTGTGTATAACACTTATTACTGACGCATTAGGTAAAGTGAAAAAGTAAACTAAATTAGGAAAATGCTCTTCTTAAATTCAGAACCAATAACTTTTATACTATCTGGTCAAAGTTATAAGATGAAGGCTTAGATTAAAGCCTATAGGTTACTCTTTATTTCGAAATACATTTAAAATTTAATATATTTATTTAAAACAAATTGGTACAAACAAAATAATTATATTCCACCTAACTAATGCATTTAAGGAAATTTACTCTAAAATTATTGTTCTTTATAATTATTTGGGAAAGATATTTTGAAAGCTCGTGTTTGAACTTTTAACGTGCTTAAAGCTTAAAATGCAACGCTTTTTGTGTAAGAATCAATTACTTTTGTAAGATTATAGAAATTGGACGTGACGAGTTTAATAAAAGTGTGTTCGATCATTCAGTGGTTTTGAAGGCAAATATATCTACTGAAATTTCCGAAAATTATTTAAACGGTGTCAATACAAATGTCGCGGTAATCGGCTCGTCTTATCTTATTTGCTGGGTGCCTGTTATTATTTCATTATTTTAAAATTTGGGTTCTTTGTCCTCCGGCTAGCTATTATTACTCAGTTAAGCAAGTATCTCTGAGCAGGGCGTGTAAACGGAAAGGAGTTGTTGCTAAAAGATAACACTGATAAAATAATTTGTTTTTACGCCTTTATTGCCGCCACACTTAATTATAAATTCACATTTGTAATCTTTATACACGCCTGACTGAAACTGTTATATTTCCAAATGTAATTACTATCGTATTAGTTGCCGCGTACTTCACATTTTGTACCTAACTTTACGACGCGAGAGATTCCTCCAAACTGTATGACGTGCACCTCACGAGAGATTCCTTAGAACTGCATGACGTGTACCTCGCGAGAGATTTTTTAAGACTGCGCGAAACTTGCTTATGG
The DNA here is from genome assembly GCA_030765065.1 of Deroplatys truncata. Taxonomy (NCBI): domain Eukaryota; kingdom Metazoa; phylum Arthropoda; class Insecta; order Mantodea; family Mantidae; genus Deroplatys; species Deroplatys truncata. Next base: position 168,634,086 of record CM060980.1, read on the forward strand.
CTCGAAAATATATACTCCTTCACCTAGAAATGCCTAAACATTATAATAGAGCTGCTATTGGTTACCAAATCGCGCCAACATTAGCGTCTATTTTGTCAGCCAATCACTACTACTAACATATATGCTCTAGGGAAGATATTCCCTCCATTTCTAAAGAAAGGCACGCTACCCTGACGTCATTTGTTTGTCTCTTCTTATTGATAAACAACCCACCCCCTCTGTTTATTGTTACCCAATTCTATTGTCAATCGGTTTATTGTTACCCACTTCTATTGTCAGTTTCAGTGAGGCCGTGTAAATTTACTTCCTAACGATACTTATGGCTAACAAACATCTAAAATCCTGTACATAATACAATAATATTAATTTACACAACAATCACTCTGGCATTCATAGCATGTTATGATATAAAATACTGCCTCAGAGTAGATAAACAAACCAGAACAAAATAGTGTTATTTCTTTACATACGCTCCCTACTATGTTTCCCTGTACTGAAAGCTGTACGAAATGTGACAATACGTGAAAGGATCAGTAGTACTTGAGGCGCCGACGTTAACGTAATGAGCGCGACGAGACTATATACTAAAGCTAACAACTACATTCTAATAGACATAAAACTGAAATTTAGCTTACCTCTGAAGCAGTCGTACTGCTAGCCATAAGAATGAGGACCAAAGCAATAAAGCTGAAACTACACAAGAAGCAGGCCGCAGTAATGCTGGACGGCTTACTCAATTCTCCAATGTCTTGCCTCAACACCCGGGTGGCAAACAGGTATGCCCCGAAGACCGTCATTGCAAAACTTGTGAACACAACAAACAAAAAATGTACGCATAGGGAAGAGTTGATTTCTTCAGCGAGGTCACAGAGAAAATCATATAGTCTAGAGATGTCAGAAATCCCTTCTATTGGTGTCCAAGTCGTGTTGTTAAGCCTATTTGGCTTGACCTCTGAGGAACACTCCAAAATTTCTTGATGCACTAAGGAGTTCAAACTTTCATTCAGTGCTTTATGACGTTGGTATAGTGATAAGAGAGTTACACAGATCATTGCATAGACAATGTTGAGCAGAAGAATATGTACACACGACATCATTAATGTGGTCCACCAATAGAGCAGGCTGCTGATTTTCATGTTTATCATCGAAACACCTACTATTATAACCAATAACATAAAGAAAAGTGAAAATTCAAGCCTTAAACAACGACCAATTATAATGTATCTATTTCTGTCAAAGCTCGATAGGGTGTCAAATGTGATGAAATCATGTAATATTTTTGGAAATGACTGCACATTCAAAATTGTGTAAAAATGCAGGCTTATAAATGAAAGAAAAAGTACATTAAAGGTTACCGAAACAGTCTTTGCAAATCCGGATACTTGAAAGTCTAAAAACATTAGTCCCCAGATAATATAGATGTCAGAAACGACAAATACAACCAACAGAATGACAGAGTATATAAGTAAAGGCTTTGAGATATTCAAAAGTTTCTGCTTATCCAATACCACAATTGTATAAGGTGCGAGTCCCAAAATTCTCATGACATAGAACAGGGGAGTGATGGGTGAGAAGAAATCTTCTCTGAGATTCTTCCTGTAAACTTCCTCCAAATTACCATCTTTCGATCTTGTAGCCTTTCGATTTGATTGAAGCATTACTGAGGTCTAATAACTGAGAATCTTCAGGTTGGCCAAACACCCAGTCAGGGATAACTTTATGATCTTCACACCACTTCCAAACTGAGTAAAACACTTATTTGTATCAGCTCCTCAACGTATTGACAAATACATTCCTGAAGTTTGTGATATCGCAGTGTTAATCTAAAACTCCTTCCCGCTCATTTGTTGACTTTCATTTCATTAACCGCATCAGATACACAATTCATAATCTCACCTATCGTCTTCGTAACGAACTACAATGCGCAATAAAGGAACAAAAGGCCTGAATATCCACTTGGTGAAATTAATGGACATCAGCGGTTTCATTATAATAAGTGCAAAGACAATACTCTCAGCACTCATTTGTTCACTAGCTTTAAAACGTCAATTAATCATATGGGTATACAAAACTGAAAACGGTATTTTCTTACCATTTTGGTCCATTTGGCTCAAAATTTAATATTAAGTTTGACTTGCCTAAACATTGAAAGTTTTTCGGTATCCATTCATTTTATTGAGTTGGAAAATGAATTTTATGGTCCTGTTCCGAATGTTCCACACAATGATATTCTAAATATAATATTCATTTTAAAGGTCGTGCTGTTTATCTGTTAGTAATGTATAAAATTATCGTATAACCTATTATAAGCGATTTTGGATCAAAATAAATGTTTTTAACACCTTAGTTTATATTTGTATAATTTGGTTTTCTTTAAAAATCAATTACTGCAAAATCCATACGAGGCTCAGCATTTTATATTACATTTTATTTGTTTAAATTTTCAGAACGTACATGACAAATTTTATAACAATTATATGAGCACTACATCCTATAGAGATGCTTATTGAACGAAGAAGCTGAAAAAGATTGATATGGAAATAATTTTATTTTGAGTTTGTTATCTTGTGGCGTATAAGGGAAAATAACCACAATACAAATAGAGAATTTGCATTTTTAAATTTTAACTAATGAATATTGCTTGGTCGTGATGTTCTAAAGTTCATTTTCCAGAGATTTTCACGACATTTCTGTGATGAATTTCCTTAAGCTGAGCAAAATCTAATGTCTAATAGCATTATCTACGATTTATAATTTGTCTGTTCTACACATTAGTCATGCAAAATTTTGTTTTTCTATATACTACTACTAGCAGAGATAATGTAGGACTGCCTCTGCGATCTGGTGGGTAGCATGCTATAATCCAAACATACAGGTGTCTAGTTCCATTTCTAACTGGAGAATGGGAATTTTTCTTTAGGCATGATTATTTCCCATCCTTCCTAGTGTCTGGAACTATGAGAGAGCTTATATGAGAGAGTGTGTCAATTTAATATTAGAAAGTTAAGGAACAAGTAAACATCATTCCGATGAACGACGTTTCCATAGGCGAAACCTCCGATATAAACTTAAATGTTAAAGACAGCATATAAATGTAGAAATGTTTTTCTTACTCATTTTGTTGCAGGTACACAGGGGAATTCAGGATATCAATAATCAACTGTCCAGTCTCCTATATTCCTTCTGTACCTACAACGATGGGTAATGAAACTATTTCTGCAAATATTTTTTTCTGAATAAACATGAATTAAATAGTTAAATAAGCTTTTGCCAAAAAAAAGAAATGTTTGCGGAAGAGATATAAGACTAAACAACAGTTGGCAGAGAAAGTAATTTACGGAGTCAAGACTTACCTCCGAGGACGTCGACATGCTCCTCCAAAGGATGGCTGTCACAACAACAACACACCACAGTGATAAGAACAGTATCAGGCCAGTCTCGACCGCGCTACTGATTGCGCTCACTTGGTGCTGGAGCAACCAGAAAGCAAAATAATATATACCATATACGATTAACCCGAATTTGGTCACCACCATCATCAGCAAATTAAAACGGAAAAATGCGTTGATTTCATCAACAATGTCACACAGTAATTCATGAAGTACAGCTATATGATGAATTTCCGCCTGAGACAGGAGTACTGGCTTTGATTCCTGCTTATGTGCCACAACCTTGCATGGAGACGTAATCAAACCATGTTCATCATCATTCTGAATAAAAGACATCAGATTTTGATTCACCGCAGAATAACGCTGTTGCATTAGTAAAAATACGTTGTAAACCAAGACATCATTAACATCAAAGAGCATGGAATAAAAGCATGCCATAAAATACATTATACAGACACAAAATATACTCTCTAGTTTTGCATTCCTTATAAATATTCCCTGTGTTACCAAAATGGCCACAGAACAAATATACAGCTGTAAAATAGATGAATGGTGTAGAGATACGTTGTAATTTTCGTTTATCCTTACAGCCACGTCAAATCTTTTAAGATCAAATATGATCTTAGGAAACCCTTGAAGGTTGAAGATCATGTGGACATAGACGAAGATGAAGAAAGATGAAATAGCTACAAAGGCCCCACAGGCAAACATCAACACAGATGATATTCTGTGATAGCTGATCATAATCCAAAAAACAACTATGTGAAAGAGGATCAATATTGTGAACACACAGACACTGTAGATCACAGTGAGCCATGATATCTTGAATCTTCTGTTTTCACCGGAGACGATTATCTGATATGGTGCTAGACCAAAAATTCTCAACACGCGGATCAGAGGACTGATGGCCCAGATGACATCCGTTGATACTTTGTGATGCTCTCTGAAATCAGCTTCTGCTGAACTTCGAAAACTCATTGCTTTGTCAAACAGTGACAAAGTGAGTCGATAGCAATACTCGTAGATACACCTGATGTGTGTCTGCTTAAAGCGAAAACTCACGCATATGCTACATTGATGTATTACTCGCTATCTAACACTGACATATACTCCTAGGTTCGACTAAACACTCGTGCCATTAGATAAGGCTGAGGAAAGGTAAACTTTGATAAGGAAACTCTGCATTAGCGAGTATGTTCAGCAGTTGAGTGCTGGTTTTAAGGGGAATAACTGCTGCCTATCTCGACGTGTTAATTTACCTAAACGTAATTATACTTTTTCTTAACACTTCAACGTAATATAAACCACTCTTGAAGGTTTAATCAACCTCTCTTCGTTATGTTTAACTGAATTGTATATTGTTTCTGTCTTTTGTTTAAAATAAATAATTATTTCAACAATCCTAAAGTCTAGTCTTAAACTGTAGGAACTAATTATTTTATTTTGAATTTTTAATAATTGTATCACTAACATCCTAGTTTTAAATTTAATTTAATTTAAATCCATATGAATTCCAAGCCATTATGTGTAGTAGCTTCAGAGTAAATTTCACCACAGCTTTCATGTAACAACGAATGCTGCGGAAACGGCTAATGTTAGGAAAATATAATTTGCCACGAACTTTATTAATCAGTTCTACATGACTTTTAGTAAACTTTAGTCTATAGATTTGTAAATTTAAACAATTGGTTCAATTAAACTCGGAATATTAGTGATAAAATTTTCATATAATTATTAAATAAGTTAGTTTGGAAAAGAGACAGTTGAAATTACATAATTTTTAGTTTTAACATTTAGAAAAAAAGTTCAGCTTTGAAAAAAATGATTTTATACACTAAGGGTTTCTAAGAAAAGAGCATCTGGTTTTAAATACATTAACATTGTAATTTGTAATTGGAGCCGAAAATAAGAATGGAGTGGGTTTTGAAAGTGGGGGTAGCCTAACATTTTCACTCGTACTCGGTGAAAACGTTCAAAGTTTTGCTCAGATTGGTCAAATATTCAAATTAGCAAAACGGTGTTGAAAATGTGATTAGGGTTCGTTTTTAAGTTTTAAGGTATCCAATAACTTTCGCGAAGTCCTACAGTTCAACCACATACATTTCTGTCATAATTAGCCAAACAAGTTTTGTGTATAAGGAGTCTGAACCAAAGATAAAGCAGTTTCAGGTGTCTCAAAACATGAAATCACGATATACAATTTTTGGGCGGAAAGCAATACCTCTTCTACTTACTATACGTAGAAGAGAAAGTAAAAATACTGATTAAAAATAAGCTAACAGAAGTTTCAAAAAGTTTACTTACCATTTTTGCTAGAATTTAAAACCCAAGTTAACAAGTTGATGCCACAATCATACCAAAAGTGCTCCTCGATAACAAGGTTCAGTAAAGTCGGACAAAAACTTGATATGCACAAGATATGCACCTCCCCACCTTCCATTCGTAAATTTTAAGTGATGTTACATTTTGGGGGCTGACAGACATTAAAATCTGCACAGTATAAGGCAAAAAGTATCCTCTGGCGTCCATATTCAACCAACGAAATTGAAATTAGGTGATATGAATATTAATATCCATGACCTCCTTCCCACCGGTTTCAAAACATTGGAAATATTTTATCTACAGCCTACTTTCAGTGTGAAAGGGTAATCAACACACATAATTTTCTGGCTTTAAAATATAAACATAGGAAACTTCTATACCATCTATGTGACCAATTATATTTGATAACCAAGATGTTACATGGGTCGAAAAACTCCCACTCCAATGGTTAGGCTGGAACTTAAAATCATTCCATGGCTGGGAATCAGAACACTACGGCGCAGGACGATCGGGTGTAATACTGAGCACTCCTTAAGAAACCTGGCATAAAGATAATTTCTTAAAGGAATCGATGGAGACTTCTTTGAGAAATAGGCATTGTTAAATGCAATTGTAATATTACAAAGTTGCCAGTTTCACTTTCAGAGAAACATATATTTTGGACATTATTTTTAAATGGCCTTAGTACCTGCGGCGGCGCCGTGGCCGAGTGGATAGACCACTCGCCTCCCACCGAGGCGGCCCGCGTTCAATCCCAGAGACCTGCATGTGGGATTTGTGGTGGACGAAGCGGCGTCTGGGCGGGTTTTCTCCGGGTTCTCCTGTTTCCCCCGCCATTCATTCCACCAACTCCTCCATCATCACCTTTACTTTCATCCATTTCATCTACTTCCTTCATCCCATACCAGACATCGGGCTGATCACCCATCCCGGATGCTCTGTCTGATCCATGAGCGTCTGCTCCTCGACGGGTCTCTGACCCCAGGCACCCGCTTGTAAGTGCTGGGGGTGTAAGTCCTACATAAGAGGTGGGTAAACAGATAATGAATGAATAAAATGAACTTAGTACCTGCATGTAAAGATTTGTTTCGTTGCTGGAATTTTGCAGGCATAGCAGATAGGCTTACCTATGTATAAAATACCTTGCAAACTGGAATGAAATTATGTTATGATTATGTAGAACCTCCTAGTATATTCCCTAGTTGAAATTGTCCTTTATTCAAATAATCCATTTCCACTGGGAAGAACAGGGCTTTTCAGTGGAATGATCAGATATGGCTAGAATTACCTGAACAGCATACAAGAACGTACGCATGCTTATTTCAATATGAATATCAATGCAATGCATGTTATATATGAAGGATATCCTTATAATTCAGCAGCAAAATAAATTTTGATAAAAATGTTAATTCTAAAACTAGTACAATTTTCTTACCTCAGAGGATGTAGACTCGGCGATCCAAAGTAAGCATAGCAGAAAGATGATAGAAGAGGTCCATATAAAAATCACTCCACGAATATCAAGCAGACTGTTGGGTTCTCCAAGCATTTTCTTCAGCAAGCACACAATAACATAATACGCGGCATAAACAATTGTAAGAAACTTTATCACAACTACCAACAAAAAGGTTGCCGAGAAATAACAATTAATGTCCTCAGCTAGTTCACACAAAAAATTGTGAAGCTTCGAAATGCGACAGATTTCTATCACAGATGTGTTGCTTGCTTCAGTTTTGTTCCAGGAAAGCTCTGAGAAGTTTTGTATTCGATGAGTAAGAAATTTGAAGCTGAAATATAAATTCAAGGCTTTATAACGCTGATGCACCATGGACAAAACATGGTAAATATTCATCTCATTAGCGATGAACAGAACGCCATTAGCGAGTGAAAACAGACATAAAACAAACCAAAGTGGTGAGCAACATAATTTAATGTCCAACACAAATAATGTTTTCACTACCACAACAGCTGAAATATAAAGCGACAGTTGAAGAATCAGACAACGATGAGTTTCGGAACAGTAGGTGTTAGGCACTACATTTGATTTATCAAACAAGTTGAGCTTATGGATAATATCAGGAAAACCACGGACACTCATAGCTGACAGAAAGTTTAGTATTAAACAGCAATAAAAAGTGACCTGAGATACAAGATTATGAAAATTTCGCTGATACCCATGAACAGCAATTTGAAAAAAATACATCTGGCTGACAACCAAGGTAAGTAACACCAAAAAGCTGTATATCACAAGAAAACGACAAACAACCAGTCTTGTTTCGTTGACATTTGTGACTATTCTATAAGGCGCCATTCCAAATAGTCTCAGAGTATGAAGTAATGGACTGATGGCCCAAATAACATCTGAAGGTATGTTTTGGTACTTCATTGTTACTGCTTAGGCGTATGCTTGTGTGAGAAACTGCAGACCTCGTAACCTGACCGAAAATTGAACTGCATTGGCTTAGTGCAGTTTGCCAATGTTAGCTTGAAGGTATCTTTCATCAAAGTTAATTATTTGGGTCAATATTCATTCCATTAAGACTGCGGCTAATGAGTGTTACGCTTTTATTATCAACCTTTGGAAGTATATCAATCAAGGCTGTTACTGTGAAAATAGTACATTAAATTTAAGAATTCTTCTATTCACAATGGCACCTTTCACTGTGTGGAGAGTGTACATACAGCGTGTGTCAGAATAACTATTTGCAATTTTCTGACGTGATAAAGGACATCAAAGCAAACCTTTTTCTGAATAATGTATTGTGCGGATGTGCTACATCTTGTCGCGGTATCGTTCGTGTTATCTTATTTGCTGTGCGCCTGTTATGGTTTTACTATTTTGAATTTTGGCTTCTTTGTCCTCCGGCTAGCTATTATTATCAGTCGAGCAAATCTCTTGAACAGGGTGTGTAAACGGAAAGGAGTTGTTACTAAAAGATAACACTGATAAAAGAATTTGTTTTTACACTTTTATTGCCGTCACACTTTATTAATTTCATATATATTACTCTTGATACACGTCCGAATGAAACTGTTATATTTTCGAATGTAACTATAAACACTTATTTGCCGCACATTATTAATTCGAGTATTTCACATTTTTGTAACTAGCTTTACGACGCGAGAGATCCTGTAGAATTGCGCGACGTGTAACCCGTGGATGATTCTGTTGAACTGCGCGACGTGTAACCCGTGAATGATTCTATTAAACTGTGCGATACCTGTCCCCGGCTTTAGAATTTATACTCCCTCACCCCGATTTGCCTAAACATTATAACAGAGCTGCTATTGGTTAATAAAGCGCGCCAACATTAGCGTCTATTTTTATATCCAATCAAAATTACGAACACATATGCTCTAGGGAAGATATTCCCTCCATTTCTAAAAAAAGGGCACGCTACACTGACGTCATTTGTTTGCCTCTTCTAATTGATAAACAACTTACACCCTCGCTACATTGTTACCCGCTCCTATTGTCAGTTTCAGTGAGGCCATGTAAACTTATTTCCTAACAATGCTTATAATTAACAAACATCTCAAATCATTGTCATACAATAATGTTAATTTACGCTACAATCACTCTGGTATTCACAGTGTTGTGATATATAATACTGCCTCACTCTATCCTGGAAAATGTATCGATATTTTTAGTTTTCCCAAAAGTGGCCCTCACGATTTTGATTACAATACCATATACTTAATATATTTGCATAAATAAAATTTATATCTTGAATTCTCTGCATATAACCCGAGAGGTTCTATGAATTGTGTATAACTAGTAAGCCTAAACAAAACCTACTGCACAACACATTTAGTCGTCTTTAAAGCACACACTTTATTTTTTATATTCTTTGTGGCTCCCATTATTTCCAAGATATTCGTTGTTATTCATCTTAATTTTGAAATATTTCAGTACTGTCAGTTTCTTTTACTTCCATGCTATGTCAGTGCAAAAATATGAATTGTCAGGCCAGTATAAAGAGGCACACTTCTTAAACATTTGACCCTCACCAGCCTCCTATATCTCCTTTGTACCTAACAGAATTAAACCATCTCTGCATTTTTTCAGTTAACATAAACAATATGCTTGTATTGGATAGTTGGTAGAAGAGACAAAAATAAAGGATAGTGACTAGAGAAGGTAAAATGAATGTAAGGTATGTTTTCTCCTTAACTGGCTTGGGGAAGGGATATGAAATCTTCGTATCCGTCCCATAATTCCTTAAATATTTATATCAGAAGATTGTGTGTTTTCCAATGTGAAAACTGCGAAAACTTTACCCTATAAGGACCAAAGAGAAGGTTAAAGTTGTAGGTGCATTGATGGTCTAAAAATGTAATGTGATACATACACATGGCTTTCTCTATCCTCTATCATTTATTAGTGGGTATACAAACTACTTTTACTAAAGCTGTTTTTCTATATACTACATTTTCATACAAATCAACTTTTGCAGAAATAACAAATTTCGTTATAGATACAAAGGGAACACCTATAGTAAAATTTTGAATAACTGGATGCTATATTCTGGCCTTAAAATTCCATAGTGTTTCCGTGCAATCGCAAGCAATAACTGAATGTTGAAAGGACTTTTAAAAATGACCAGGTAATGAACAATTGGAAACTTTAACAACGGATATCCATAAATGCCTTACGCCACAAAAAACAACAAACTTATTTGAGGTAAGTTGGATGCTTTACATTTTTTCTATTGTACGTTTTCGTCTATCGCCTAACAAATGCAGTTGTACACGTTTATACAAAATTTCTTCCAAATGAAGCGGACTTCACAGGCTATTTCCAGAAAATTCAACATATGAATTTTATGTATCGCGTAAATATGTTTAATATATTGTATTTGATTTAAAGCCGTTAGAGCCTTTTAATGAAATCAAATATTTCGTAAACTGTCCCATGTGAAGGGTAGTTTGCGTTTGGGGAGTTTCTTGAAAATATTCGTGTTGCATCTTTGGAAGGAACTAAATCTAAATACCAAGTTTGTTATTTATGCTAGTTTTGCTTTTTGAATTATGCTGTTCACACACTCGCTCACACATGAACCTTTCTGTAAAAATCCTTTTTGTTTTAGATTCAGGGGGATTCGTGCATTTCCGGTGAAATCTCGGTGTCGAATTTTTGAGTGCAATACAATATTTCCCCTATTTTCTATACCTACGTAGTTGGGAAAGTAAGAATGAATCGACCAGGTCAGATCGTAGAGTTTCATAGCCAGTGTTATGAAATAAGTGAAACGTGTTTTCCATATCAGGAGGCCCTCCATATCAACTTTTCGTGGTTTCAATCTTCGACAGCAGTTAGCCCAGAAGACATGTTTTACATATTTGGACATTTGGATAATTTTTTCACCGCTAAAAAGACAGGCAATGCAACAGTTCCAGAACTTGGAATATTTCCAGAGGAATCTTGAGAGCTTCACAATTTCCCTTCCAATCAAAAGCGTAAAAGAGCATACCACCGATAAAATCCTAGATGAATTTCATCAATACGTTCTCAAACCTAAAGTACCAAATGAATTACTCCCACATCTATAAAGGAACTGAAATGGTTTATTAACCAACTCCACAAAAAGAAAGATGAATAGACATTATCTCACTGCAAATATAATATTTAAAAATCTAGCAAAAAAGATTTAGCTTACTTGACTCAAATATGTAATGTTTAGTTAAGGATTGGGTATTTTCCACAGACCAGAACATTTTCCTTCCAACTAGTACCATCATTCCATTACCAATGCTATCTATATTATTTGAAATGATCATACTGAAACATATTTTCAAATGCACAACTTGTAGTCACATAATTCAGATTTTGAATTTGGTTTCCGCCCTCAAACATTCTATTCTGGAACAGATTTTGAGAATGACTCAGATCACCACTGATGGGTTTGAAACAAATTTTCATAGATACTCGTTATTTCTCAAGGCTGCCAACCTCTGCGATCGGTCTAAAAGGATCAATTCTTGCACCTGTGTTATTCAACATATTTAGGCATGACGTTGCTGAAGTACAGTCGAGTGCATGGAATATTACAGATATAATGCGCAGCTAATAATACTAAACTGCCTCTGACACTCCCAGTCTCCACTACTTACCTGGTTCTTGCACTCCACTTAATGTTTGTCTCACTCGGCCCGTATTCTTCCTTGTTTATAGTTCATTGTTTGAGTTGTTAAACGTTTGACCTCAAATATGAAACGGCCTCATCTAGAGGTCGGGTGGGCTGTTTTTGCAAAGCATGTCTTCCAACCACTCAGATTAAATGCTTCCGTACTCCTCCCCTTTCGCAGCTCACCTAGGGCTGGTCGTTTGTTCAATGCTAATGTGCGTGTTACGGGGTTAAATTCAAACCAGTAACAGAACGGTTCACTTAGTTCCTGTGTAGAACACATTTGATAAGGAGATTATGACAACATTAAATAAACAAAAATACTATAGGAAACGTTATCCTCTGTAGTCTAGGGGTACCATGCTAACCTTTAGTTCCGGAACTCCCGGATTCAAACCCGGCGGAGGGCGATGGATTTTTTTGGGGTGTAAAAATCCTTAGAATAGCTTCCTTCGCAAGGAAAGTAAAGCCGGTGGTTCCGGGTCGTAGATTTACGGCACATAAAAGAACCTCAAGCCTGATAAAGCGGACTCTGAGCACAATCTCCGGTCTTTCACGCCCAACATAGCATGGGACGCTAAGAACAATAGCAGTTAAAGAGTGTCCAACTTATTTTTTACAATGGGAAACCAAAAACATCGTAACGTTACTATGCATTGATGTACAACCCAGGTGCACAGCTATGTATACAGTTGATACCGTTCTTTTGTATCCAGACTTCAAGAGAGCTAACCCAGAAAGATTTAACTCTCCTTAAAAACTCTCTCTCTCTCTAGCAAATGTTTCACAACTTGGCATATTTCACTCAATGTTAGTAAGACATTAGCTAACACATTCTCATTTAGACCTTTTCATAAAGAATCTGAATTAAATCTCCTGAACAAGCAAATGTTGGCTGTCAGTTAAATGCTTTGGCACTGTTCGAAAGCAGATAAATTTGCAACACCCATATCGAGCACTTGCTGCCTCCAGACACACTTAACTATATCGCTTAATTAGTCCTTCCAACTTGAACAGAAATGCTCTGTTCTTCTCTATGAACCTTAGTTCAACCTCTTCTTACATTATATGCATCTCAAAAAAATATAAAACACACCCACTTAATTCAACTTATTTAAAACTGCAATAAACTCTCCATGGTTCGTAAGAAACAATCAGTTACATCATGACCTAGACACTCTTCCAATCAAACAATACATCAAACACTCATCAGAAAACTCCTATTCCAAATTGGTTAACTTGGTTCACAATGGGTACAAACTAGGAATAAAAAAGTCATCACAGAACAAGCGTGAAAAGAAACTGCTATAGGATAGTTTAATCGGGGTTCCGAAGATGAAGTAAAGTAATTTACCTATGTATAGAATAATCATTAAAACTATTGTAGTTCACATTACACATCAATGTAGGTATTACACAATATATTTGTTATCTATCAGTTTATATTCGTGGAGCCTATATGTGATCAATCACATATGTAATATAACTACATTCTGTACTAGCGCATCAATGACAAAAAACCTCATAATCGACCAAAACATAAAATGAAGAAAATATTTATGTACCGATATTTCGCTCCAGCTTTCTAGAATATCAGGAGCGTTCCGTGTATCACTACGAGCATTCAGCGCATTACGAAATTACATTCTAATGGATACACTACATAAAACATCACTGTATCGTGTGTCCCACTCAAAAGTGGCCGCAGAAAATGTTATTTAAATAGGATAATGCAGAGCAAATGAAACAAAATTTGTGCATGATATAGCTACGTGCGCGAGGAATAAAAACAAATTACAAGAGATACGGAAAGGACCTCCCTCAACTTAAGTACCGTTCAACACAACGTTGCAATTACTGAGAACCTCGGGTGTGTCTATCTGGATTTCACGGCGGATGTTCTGCCGTAACTCGTCGAGAGTGCATGGTTTGTTCTTCTAGACCATTCGTTTAAGGTTACCTCACAAAGAAAATAGGTGAGGCTGAATCCGGGACCTTGGGGGTCATAACATTTGTAAACTCTCAGGAAAAATGATTCCACCTCAGGCATGGTCCTCAGAAGTTTGTTCGCAAATTCTCGAGACAGTCCCATGTATTCACTAATCACAGAAGATTCAAAAATAGACGCGATTATACGCCATCCTCCCCGTCATATCGATCCAAAACTATTCTACAGTACCCTCACTAACTTTTGTATACAGTGCTTTGATGGTCTTTATCGGCCACTAAACCGTTCCTAAAAATTTTCTGACAGGTCTTAAAGGAACCACCAATTCAAAATTGTTTCACGTGAAATACGTGTTCTGCAACAGAAAGCTATATATTTGTCAAAAACACTAGCAGGCAGGCACGTCTAGTCAACTATTCCGCTTTCGCTGAACTGAAACACGGACGCCAAACAAAACACTTCCTCTTTGTTTACGGGGTACAATGTTAGTTAGCACGTCAACCTTTTCAACTAATTGATTACCTTCTACTCAAATTTTATCAGATTAGGTGATTTTTTACGAAATGACAGACAATTTCTGAGGAGTCTTTTGAGTGGGGCACTTCGTGTAATAGTTGCATTGAGTACGAGGGAACATGATAAATAAAACTTATTAAACCGCCATAGAAAGGCCACGTAATTCAATTAGAATTTTATTATATACACCAAAGGTAAAATCAATCTTAAAACTCTTACCTCATAGGTTATTAAGTTGCTAATCCAGAGAATGCAGATGAAAATGATGACGGACCAGCCACACCAAAAGAAGGTATGGCGAACATCATATCGGCTGTTAAGTTCCCCAAACTCGCCCTTCAGTAACCACGAAGCAAGGCAATAGGCACCAAATACAGCTACTACAAATTTCGCCAAAATCGATAACAAAAGGTTAACCGAGAAATAAGAGTTCATTTCTTCAGCTAGGTCGCAAAGGAAATCGTGAAGTTTGGAGATATGACATATATCATGCAAGAGAGTGTTTCGTTCTGCAGATACCACAGGTACAACTTTGTGAAAAAACAAAGAAAGCTTATTTAGTGGATCGATGCCAAAGTTACGTCCCAAATGGATATTCAATGATTTAAATCGCTGATGCAGCATTGAAAGCATGTTATAAAGATAAATGTCGATCATCATGAAGAGAAGGCTGCTAATATACGAGTAAGCATTTTGACAAATTTTAAATGGAATGGAAATTGTTGACATTAGGTTTAACATAGTTAAGGAATTCACCGTAACAGCAGCTGTGAAGCAAACAAAGATTTCCACAATCAAACTGTGATACATTTTCTGATAATAGTTCTCATTTAGGACACTAAATTTATCGAAAATATTCAGCTTGAGAACAATGTCAGGAAAAGCTCGAGAAAGCAATGTTAGTAACAAGTGGAGTGCTATGCAACAACAAGAGGTTTCCATAGATAATTCCGATATGAGATCCAGAAAACTAAAACTACTTCCATCATTAAGATTTTTTAAGAAGTATACCTCAGTGGCAGCCAAGAAAACCAACTGCATTATACTGTAAACTATGAGAAGGTACGAAATTACCAGTCGTTTTTCATTGTCTTCCATCACAATTCGATATGGTGCCATTCCAAGCAGTCTCATGGTCTGGAGCAATGGTTTTATAGATGAAATTGTATCGGTGGCCATATTCCCTGCTTTAACTAAAACTCTCAATTTTTACTTGTCTAAGAGTCGATGTGTTGCAAACTAACTTGAAGGTGGAGTTAACTGCACTACCACCCGTTGTTTAAATCGAACACAGAAATTGTAACTGCGGTAACTAAGACGCGTTCCAGTAAACTTAAACTGCAGAAATCAATAAACACTCCGTTAAGGTAGGAGATAATGAGTGATAGCTCTCTTAATCAATTTTGACACGCTACACTTAGTCATTAGTCAGCTTAATAAGACACATTGAACGCAAATGTCTCTATACACTGGTAAGAATATAGAAAGTCCTTCTAAAAGCTAACATTTAAAGCAAGCATGTTTTATATTTGGGATTATATCGGATGTCACACTCAAAAGATGCTCCAGAAATTACTGTGGTAAATGAAACAAAATTTGAACATGACAGAGCGATATGTTTGAGAAATGAAAGTACCTCACAGCATATGTTGTAAATGACCTCCCTCAACTTTTAAATACAGAACAAAAAGGCCTTGCAAGTCGTCAATACGGTCATCAGTACCTCGAGTATCACTCCTACATTTCATGGTGGATGTTCTGGCGTAACAAATCGAGGGTGCGTGGTTTGTTCACGTACACCTTTCATTTAAGGTTAGCTCAGAGAAAAAGCCACGTGGGGTCAAATCTGGTGATCTTGGGAGTCGTAATCTTCGCGATGGAAAAGTCATTCCATCTCAGTCACGTTCACTCGAGAAGTGCGGAATGTTACATTAAGTAGTGGTACGAGTACCAGCCGTGTGTCAGATCCTAATTGTCTAACTGGATCACGAATTCTCGAAACAATTCTATTTAATTTATTTGACTATGTAGAGTCGAAGAAACAGACCAGATTATGAGGGCGTTCCCCGTCATACCTATCCTACACTCTTCTCCAGCCTCCTTTTGTATACAATATTTTGACGGTCTTTGTCGACTAGTAAACCGTTCCAAAAGCTTTCGCTGACAGGTCTTAAAGAAACCACTAATCCAGTATTGTTTCACAAAAAGACACGCGATTTTCAACAGAATACAGTATTGTTCCAGGCACTAGCAGGCAGTCATTTCACGTCATTTATTCCTGGTCCAAACAATTCCTCAATGTTTAAGGAGTATACCAGGGGCGGCTGGTGACTCTGAACTTTGGTGGTTCACAACATTATCCTTGCAATTTGAAATGTTTTAAGTAATAAACATGGAATAAGTTTCTCACTATAGGCTGATTAATTTACGCAAATAAACAATAAATGGGAATTCACAATATACAACACATGTAAATTTCATGAAGAGGCTACAGATCATTCACGCCATGCTTTGTCCATGTATCTTCACCACCAAACAAAACGCAAGGAAAGCAAAACAGGGCGTTTTTAATATCACAACCACTTATTCAATCATATTTTTCATATGCATCGCTGTTAAAATTCCTATTAAAACTTCTTGTTTTTGTTTGAACTACCTGAGTGATTTTTAGTATGGTGTGGGCCTGCCAATGGGTTTAATTTCATTCTTTTCCTCAAAGTTTAGCGTTGAAAACGGTTGCATTAAAAGAGACTGAATGGAATTCATTGTTTCTCCTTATAGCAACGTTTACCTGTATTTAGCTAAATAAACCACTTTGATTCATAAATTAAAACCCGATACACACAACCACGTGGCATACAGGCAACGTAATTATCAGAGATGCAAGGTAACTAGTGTATAGTCAAGAGATGCAGTTCAGTAGATAGAAGACCGGAAGTGAGGTAAACTTTTACTGTGAATTCAATAGATGGCTCTGTGTATGGGACGAAACGAAAAGTATTGGTCCTGTTGACCATCCTATTCTATGCTCTCTGACTACTAGGTTAACCAACAACATGCAGCTTATGCCCCTCACTTCCCCCCATACACCTCTGCGCTCCATTGGTTCGTCATTCCATATACTTCACCATTATACCAATGTGGGTTGCAGCCGGGAGTGCACTACTTGGCACCTGCAAACAATACAATGCTTACCAACATCCATTCCACAAGATCATGTCAGAATTATAACGGAAATGTATGAATCGTATACATTATTTACATTAAAGGGAGAGTCAGGACTTTGGTTGTAGCACAAACGTACTACCATATTAAGAAGCCGCCCCTGGGGTATACATTGTTCTTAATCAACTTGCACCACTGGTTTGTTTTACCAGAGGGGAAAGTTACCCTGAAAACGGACTATTGCGTAGGAGTAGGAAATTACAAACATTCGCCAACACATAAATTAAGAATTTTTTAAGTGATATATCCGTTAACAATGCTTAGGCAGCTTGTTTTACCGTTTTGTTTCACTAAATAATAACCTCAAAACACAATGTGATATTCTCTTTCCCTTTTCTACATTTAAAGCTGCTATCTGAATTTAAAGATGCTATAGAAGAGTAACAAGTACAAAACGTTACATGAAATGCAAAAATACAAATGCTTCTCCCGCACAAGAATTAAGAAATCCACCAAGAGTTAAAGGTTGAATTTCAAAAAGCTTATCGAACAAAGTTTAAAGATAATTTGGAAAAGCCGAAGGAATGACGCTTGGTGAATTATGCCGAAAAGCTCGATGGCACGATGTCTAGTTGTTCCCGACTCGGTCCCTGGCCAAAGAGCGACTACTGATGCCTGCCCAGGAGTTGCTGGAAACGGCGACGAGCATGATGGCGCTGGCGTCAGTGGCGTGTCGCAAACCAGCCAATGATGAGTTGCGTCATCATCTCTGCAGCATTGTAACGTGCTGGTTGCATGATCCATGACCATGGGGGAGGCGAAAACGCACAAACTATAATGTGCTGTATCTAAATTTTATCGCCTTGAGCGAAGCATTAACGAAGTTGTGGCAATTTCTGGGGATCCTTTCGAGTGGGATGCTAGTATATACAGGACGCTTTTTAAAAATGTTCCAGCTAAATTTCTTAAAAGTAATAAGCTTACAATAAAACACTTTATGGCGAATGTTTCCTTATTTGGGGAGGGGAAACAGTACATAGTTAGGTTTTATTTAGTGTATGTTTACATGTTTAACTCACTTTTACTTGCTCTACTACATATATACATAGGGGAAGTGTTGCATTCTACCCAAAAAATTATCTCGAAAATTCTTTTGATCCCCTGAATCTAATAAAAAAGCATTTTTAGAAAAAGATATCTCTGTGTGAGAGCAGCATAACCCAAGAAAGAAAAGTCGGTTAAACACCAAAGTTTGTGTACACATTCAGCATCTATCAAGAATGTGGCGCGAAGATTTTTGAGAAAATCCCTCTCCCATACTCCATTTGCGAAAAAAGTGTAAGAAAATCTTAATTCTCTTAAAAAATGACCCTAACAGTTTGGATTAAGTTATTAATGAAATGTATATTTTGAATTTCCTGCGACTTGCCTCTGAAGTCTCTTCATTCCGAATAACTTTTGCATAACTCTTAAACCATTATAGAGAGACAAAAAAATTCACATGGCGTTAAAGCACACAATATATGTCTTTCTTTCCTTTTTCTTTTCTTTTTTGTGGCGTTAACCGTTCAAATATATTCGTTGTTATTGTTTTGAATTCTCAAACACTTATACGTTTCTCAAACAGGAAGACATTTTCCCCCCTTCTGGTCGTGCAAAGAGGACGGAATTTTAAAGCCATTATACAGGGGACCATTTAAGTTAAAACTGCACAATATCTCCAAAACTGGCCTAGCGAGAAGTTGTAGAAAGCATGTGAAGGAAATGTCTTTAATAAAATTTAAATTGGCGCGAATTATAGGCTCCTGTTTAGGAAAATTCCGTTATGTAAATAAACACACTTATCCACTCATACTTTTAAAAACTTCTGTTACTGCTATTTTCATTCCCTAACACACAACTCAACATTATTTTCCCTATCTACCATAAATAAATGCACAGTAAATAAAAAATAAACACAGAAAGGAAAGGATAATATCAGACGTCATTGCAGTACTAATTTCTGCAGATTTATAGATTTTGTTTTGTTTGCAATTTGTTGCAACGCTTATATAGCGAGTAACGGGAATGTTTTCATTGCAGAGTGTATTTCGGCCTGCATGAAATCTGTCCGAGAATCTTCGCGTTTGTGGACACAGGTGAGACATGCGGAGAGAAATGCTTCGATTATGGGCGAGAGGTGTACAGAGGTACTAGTAACTTGGCGGAGTCCAAAACGCTTCGCTATTAGTTCTTTCTTCACGCAGTCTTTTCCCTGTGGATCAATTTTACTACCGCCATCATATAAAAAAATTATTCAATCCTATCTAGAATATCATTCTGTTATATAAATTGATTTAAAGTTTGATCTAATTCCTAAGTTATACTGCGATTTAAAGTATAGTATTGTAGAGTTAAAACAATTCAGAGTGGAAAGTAAGTAATACCCCTTGTACTACAATCTATGTCGTCACCTTTGTTTGCGAGTCACATACTCTCAGTGTACGCGCTCACAAGCAGTGCTGTGATTCATACGCGGTGCGTGCTAAATGCGTACAGGGTTCAGAAGCACGTGTTGTGTAAAATAACAAACTTAATAAGTAAATACTAAATAAGTAATAAGTAAATAAGTATACTCTTGGTGGAATCTGTTAAAAGTCTTATAAGTGTGCATTTAAAGCTCATTAATTGTTAAGGAACCAATGAATAGTAAATAGCAACGCATCATTTGCATGATTCCCATAACCACGTCACAGAGTGAAAGGTGTTTTCCAATTCTCAAGAGGATAAAAACGCTTGCTAATGCTTTAGCCATATGTTATATTGAGGAGGTCCTAATTTCAACCATTTTGCTGAACAAAAGGAGAGGAGAATGAACTTCGTCCACAAGAATATTTTTAGGTTACTTTAGTTATAGTTAAGTATTATTATTGTTGTTATTATTATTATTAGAATCATATGGATAAATAATTTCGTACAGTTCATTTTAAACTAGAGCGTTTTCAATGCATGTTGTTGATTGCTTGGTATAATCACATACACGTTTAGACCCGAGATAAGATTGGGCAACGAACAAGAATAAGCTCTACGCGTTTCCGCTTAAGAAATTACAAAAGTTTGTTCTTACTCAGACGTATAAATAAATACTATTGTATAAGGTAAGAACTAAAATTTAGAAAAAATGTGTTTAGGAAATTCAGTCTTATCGATGTGCAAGCATGTGTGATTAAGGTTTGTAAATCGTTTATTTTGTAAAAACAAAAGAACAGAATGTCAATCCACGTGTGTTTTCCACTGAAATTTTAACAAATATTCATTAACACACGAGTCACCATATAATATAAATGGTAAAGGGCTTACAGCTACTGAAAGCCATAATACAATAATTATTAATATAGCTTAATTTACTCTCGCTTTGATAGATGCGTTTTATTTCCGAATTATTCTAATGCGTAGGATCTTCTACGTGCTGAATAATATATGCACAATATTTTGTTTTTGTTTACGTATATTTTCCAATAAACTGTAGAATAAAACCCGCCGTGTAAAGCGTGCTTAATATGAAAACATCACCTGCCGCCATCCCAAACTTACAAATCACGAGCCACCACTGCCATGTACACGAAACTTTATACATCATACTAATCGCAAGCAACGGAAATTATAAATTAAAAACTGCCCTTGTACATTTTAAACCTCTTATTTAGAAATCCACATTTGGTAAAAATATTGTATAACTGTACCATAGGAAGTATAAAAATAATAAGTTAACTTACAGCTTCTAAAATGTTTCCAATACTTATTTTATATCATAAGAGTATAGTACCTCCAAATTGTTAAAAATTGCTCACAGCCTTTATTTTTAAACTCGTACATGACACAATCAGGCACAAATGTATGTATTTGAGATAGGTGATTTGGCACCTTTTGAACACCTTATTGAACACTCGACGAATTTCTGAACCCGAAATATTGGAAAACCACACTGGATACTGACACAGGATTTACTGTGTAAGCTATTTTCTTTAAGAATCATTCAAAGATATGCGTACATAGATTTATATTTGGAGAGCAAGCGGGCCTGTCAATTATTCTCTTATGGATAGAATATAATGGCAGGCAGCAAACTTTTTTTGGATGCCTTCTATGTTAGGCCTTATTTGGTCTAATATTTGTTTTTTAAACCACGTACCTATAGTAAGTAGTGTTGCATTCCAACCAAAAATTGGATACAGAAATATCATTGCAAATACCACGTTTTGAGATCCTCTGAATCCAAATAACAGAAGTTTTACAAAAATCTCCGTGAGAGAGAGAGAGAGAGCGATAGTCAAATGTATAAGAACTGGACGCTGTGTACTGACGTTAAAATTACACTCTTTTTGCGTGCAATCGTAAGAAACAACTGAATATCGAAAGGACTTCAAAATAATGACAAAGTACAGAACACTTCCAACCATAAATAGTGGATATCTCTGAAATGGCTGATGCCATAAAAACGTATTTGAAATAAATTGTGTTTTAAAAATATCTACATTTGTTATGTAGTATGCTTTCGTCTATCAGTTAAAGTTTACCAGTTATAGAATACTATACAACATTCCTTCCAAATGAAGAGGCTATCCCCAGTAAGTTCAGATATACAAATATCTTTAATGCATAGTATTTTAATCAAGATCTTTAGTAATTTTCTGGAAAATCAAATCTTTCGAAAGATGTTGCATGTAAAGGTTAGTTTGGAGTTGGGAAGTTTCCTTGAAAATCTTCGTATCGCATCTTTGGAAGATATTGAATCTAAATACTAAGTCTGGTATTTATCCTACTTTTCGTTTTTGAGTTATGCTGTTCAGAGACACACACACGCACACGGACCTTTTTTTCCAAAACATGTATTTCCAGTGAAATCTCGGTATCTAACTTTTGGGTGAACTGCAATACCTTCTCTACTTGCTATTTACGTGCTAAAGAAAGTAAAACTGTAGATAACGTTAATGCACACAATCTATGGCAAGCTTTTTTGTGATGTCAACCATTTTCCTTTGGAACTTATTGTTGAGAAAAGATTTTTTACGTTGTTATTTTAGCACCACGTATGGAAGCCAATTTGAGAACTATGTTTGTTGCTGCTACGTTTGGAAATTCAGTTTGAAGATGATGTATTATATTTCAACTGTTGGGGAACCGAACTTGTAGTAGTTCCAACCGCACGTATGTTAAACAGTTTCCGGTAGCCTTCGCCCCAAATGTACTTTCAGGTGGCCTTTTCCCCAGGTTTAAAAAAATATTAACTTTGTAATTTGACTGTATCTTTAGATATTATATATATGTTTGCCTCGGCTGGGTCAGTATTATTGTTAGAGACACGTTTCTCTTAAACAGGGTTGTGATCTGACAAGAACGTAGGCTTACACAGATTTTTTTAGTTTTAATTCACTCCTTTTTATTAATCCTTGACAAAAATTAAATAGCACTTCACTGATATCGGGAGCTGTGAGATTCTTTTATCTAATACTTGCACTTTTTTAACACGTATACTATTTTCGTCTCACAGGAATATATAATTAATTTCTCGAGGACACATCTCGCGTCTGGTTATGAGCACTGTTTGGAGGCAACTGAATTGATTTAAACCGTCTAAACTTGTAAATTTCTATATTTCAAGTCCCTGATTGGCTAATACTACTCTCAATAGAATACCTGCATTTAACTAAAGTTACATTATTGCTGCTCTAATAATGACTAGTAGCATTTAAACTTCCTTACTCATTATTGCCTCAAGGTTACCTAATTGTTACCTCATTGTTAGCAACTTTAAACCTATCTCCTACATTATTAAATTACGTAATGTATTCACATAACATTATTACACATGGATACAATAATATAAACATTTGCAATGACTGTTACATACATTTTCCAACATATTACATACACATATTGCTTCAGGGCGGGTTGTTATTGAATTTACATATTATATAATTATTTAAGTGTTAAAAATACTGCCTCATTGTATATTGGCAATGGTGTTAACTAGTATTCTCTTGTCGTTGGGTTTCAATCAGTAGATCACACACACATTCATACTTCCAGACTCTGGGTAGGATAGGGGATAATCTGGCTAGAGAAAAATTCCCACCCCAGCCGGAATCGAACCCGGAACTCCTCGTACAACAATCAGATGCTTTACCAACAGAACTACGGTTCCATCCCTACTCTTTGTTATTGGTTTGAATTTTCAAATAAGTATACTCTCCTCAACTGTATATTGTTATTATTTTTATCATGAAAACACAAAGGAACTTCAAAGCCATCAGACAGCGACTGGCTTTGATAAGTTTTCAACTAACGCTTTAGTTTAATGCTTTCTACTTATAACCATAACAGAATTACAATTAAGGTTCATCTGTATTAACAATAAGTATATAGAAGACCTAGCTTTTGTAGGAGAGTGAATAGAGAAAGTAATGTGATTACAACACGAGATATTTCTTTTTAGTTTCTCTAGGTATAACTTATCTGCAGTAAGTAAAGGCAGAATTGTATTCTACAGAAGAATTGTCATCGAGATTTCCCCATAAATTAAACAAACATTTCTCTAAATAAACCAACATTTTTATGAAGAGGTCCTATTTCAAAAGTTGTTCCTTATTTTTTACTTTTTCAAAAATGCTTGAGCGATTTTGAGTGTATGCTGCTTACAGGACAAATAAGGTGTGCCTACATCTTGAATATCTTGCGAGCAGACTGTGAGATCCTCTTTGTACTTTATGTAAATGTTTATACTATTAACACCATCTTCGTTATTGTTGGTTTGAATTTTAAAATTTGAGTGTTAAATCGTGAATTCCTTGCGTCTAGTGGTCATCAAAGAGAAACATTTCAAAGTCTACATATACCTACCGCTTTATAAAGATTTGATTTAAAAGTAATTTGAAACATCTGATTTTTAAATAACTGTTTTTGGTATCAGTCATTTCTAAGACATCCTTTGTTATTGGTTTGTGTTTTCAACACTTTCACGTAAGAAGTCGCTATTCATTTATTTCTTGTAACCATGCAAAAAGTGAAATTTCAAAACCAGTCACTGTAAAAACTACGCCTATCTATTCGATCTTCTGTAATCCTTTTGAAACTACAACGAAACATATGATGAAACTATTTCTGAAAAGTTTTCTGGATATACGTGAATTAAGTGGGAAGAAACGCTTTTTTAGGAATACCTTGTAACATGTATTTAACAGTTAGAACTGTTGTCTGTCTGTATTTATTTCTGTCTCACACGGACTCACGCAATTTAAATCATCCTAACTACACCGTTTGAGCAAAACTTAACACAATAAACACACGCTATTGTGTTGTATATACAACATAATAAGTAGCACGTAAGTTCATTCCCACTATACACCATACGAAACAACGATAGACTGAAGTGTTGCTACCGTTAACCTCCTTAGAAGCATGAGCTAGGCACTACCTTGAAAGGGGATATATTATACATATATAGAGGAATTGTACATAGGAAAGGGGAACCATACATATAAGAATTGTGCAGTAATAATTTAATTCACTAACATGTTAAAATATTCAACACCTAACATTTGTACAGACCTGATTGTAAAACACGGGCAGGCTAGCAGAATTCCAAGAAATCATAAAGACCACACCTGGCACCGAGCGGTACCACGCCACATCATGGCACCCAAGCGCACAGATCTGAAACCGTACATTTTCATACATGTCAGGGTAACGTGGCCTGAGGGCCAAAAGGAAACGTCGTTACGTTTTCAAACGCGGAGAGGAGCGTCACTAAGCTCCCGTATATAAGGGCAGACAAAGCCTCAAGCCCGCTCTTATTCTGATTATATCTCGTCGAGAAGTCACGTCACGAGGTGCTACAGATGCACGTGGGTGCACAAGGGTGGGGTGCGTGTGAATATAGCTAGGCTCCTGACTAACTAAACGTGGTTGGATTATTATTATTATAATAATGGGATAAGCTAGCCGCCCATAACTTTTCAAAGTGTGAAATAAACTTCATTGATTAAGGGAAACTTGCAGTGTATTTTTAACTTATCTTACCCGCTAGAACCTGAGATTTAATAATTAAACATAGCTAGGAATGGAATGCCCAACAACCGACGAGCACCAATAGCCGAGGAAGAAGAACACTGTAACAGGCGACAACGACCCAAGGATCATCGATTTCCAGCTACAAAGTCGCCCAACGATTTCTTGCCACAACCTCCTACGAATCAAACCCAGTATAGGAACACAATGTAAGATATATTCATTGAAAAACACCCATATGGAGTACAGCTTGTTATAGACCTTATTTTGCAGTACTGGTAGACATTTTAGGGAATAGGATACACAGAATTCTTTATTCTTTCATTTTAAAACACTTATTTTATAAACGCCCTGGATTTATGACATACTATTAGAGAGGACAATTTCTTCATTTTAATAATTCTTAGGGGCACAATTCTGAGGAGCACATTACCCCCAAAAGTAGGTTGCAACAAGTTTATATATCTAGTCATCTTAAAATCATTTGCTTAATTTTCCACTACAACTAGGCCAACTAAATTAAATTTCTTCTACAATATGAAAATTGTAACTGTTGTAATGGATATTTACGAAAATGAAATGAACATTTCCTAATGTACATAACAAACTTATAACATTTTTGGAAGGGTTAGCTTACATATAAAACAGTTTCCTCGTAGGAAAGCTTTAAAATGGAAGGAATTTAAATTTAAAAGCTTTAAACATTTCACGTAATTACATAAAGTAGTTCTAAAGATATATAGATAATACTGACTGCATGCGTTGAGAAAAACTAGTTCTGAGAAAAATGTATTTTTAAGTTTGATTGTAATGTTGTGGCAATCGCTTTTAAACAAAAACTTTCTTAAGAGTATCTGAGACTGAAGTACTAAGATTCTCTCTTCTGGTGTCTGGCATCATCTGTTCAGAGTCTTTTCAGACAGTGAAGGTGGAAAACGGTTGCTCGTGCAAAGCTGGGTTTCATGTGGCAGTTTTTTGTAATAGCTACCTTACCGGCAGCACAACGGCCTTATGTCCCCCTTCCACTGTCTCAAAAGACTCTAAACAGCCTATAGCCTATTCCTAAACTATTACGAAGCAGGAAATGCGATACAGAACGCTAATTTCAGGTGCAATTGAAATTACGTTATTTAAATGTCCAAATCATTACATACGGTTATAAAATTTAATGTCTGATTGTATACGCCTTAAGCCTTAATTTTGTGCCAAAATGGAATATATAATGTACTTTTTAGAGTTTTGATTTATCCTCTTCCCTTAAACATTTTTAGTGTTATCTCATAAGTAAACGCTGGTATTTGTTGCCACTTTATGTATCTGGTTTCACTTCTACATGCAGTAGCCTTTATGTGTGCCGTTTGCCTTCTCCTCTTTGGTCGTAGCTTATACAACCAGCTCAAGAACGGTCCAATGCTTTGGAAATGATGACGAGAGAAACAGTTAACATCCGAAGCTTCAAGAAAGATGTCATGCATGACGTAATCTATCATTACACAACATAAAGTGTCGTGCAAAGTTGCCATTGGTGGTTTGCTTCACGCCACTGATGCCAGCGCCATTACGCTTGGGGTCAACTTCAGTAACTCCTGGGCAGGCAGCATGGGCACTCTTCGGCCAGGGACCAAGTGGATAGCACCCAGACTCATTTTCTGGTTTTGTGACGGTGAGATTTGGCGTAAACCACCAAGAGTAACATTTTGGCTATTCGACATTATTTTAAACTGTTTGTTAAGCTACAAAATTACTCTTGGTGTTTCTAAATTCACATTCACATGAGAAGCATTTATATGTTTCACTTCGTGTAACATTCCATTGTATTATTCGCTGTTTCAGAAATATTCTCCATTTCTAGGGCAACTTAAATTGTTAAAGGGTGAAAAAGTATGTTACATTGTCGTCTCCGAACATATTATTTGTAAGTTATAAAACTTCTAAAATATTAAAGCAAGCTAATGATGGAATTGTTAACAAATGCAAAACTTCATGATAAATGTTAACATATGTGGCGGTGATTTTTTCCAATTTCTAGCTCCTACTAATAGTCCTTTCCAAAATATTTAACACCTCTGGGTATGGGAAAAGTCCAGTGGTGCAAATGCTATTTGATTGATGTGGTATTTCTATACAATTATAAATGAATAGTCAATTAAACTTATAACAGCCAAAAATATCCATGAAATCCTTACCTCAGAGGTCGTCGAGGTGCTGATCCAAAGAACGCTCGTCAAAGATATGACAGACCAGACGGACCACAAGAAGATACCACAAGTTTCATATCCAGTTAGAATTTCCCCTAGCTCATTCTTCAGCAGCCATATGGCTAGAAAATACATACCAAACACAACTGCGCTAAATTTTGTCACAACTGATAACAAAATGTTAACGGAGAGGTAGTAATTGATATCTTCAGTTAGGTCACAAAGAAAATCGTGAAGTTTAGAAATCTGGGAAACCTCAAAAACAGGGGTTCGTTTATAAGATAAAATAGGGTTAACTTTACTAGGAAAGAAGGAATAGCCGTTTAGTGGATAACTTCCAAGTTTAGAGTTCAAACTTAGATTTAAGGCTTTAAATCGATGATACATCAATGATAACATGTTGTAAACATAAACGTCAGTAAACATAAACAGAATACTATTAATGTATGAGTAAGCCCAAAGGCTATTCCATAGCAGATTGGACCTTATGGATATTGATTTTAACGTAGAAAAGGAGCGCACTGTTATAGCAGCTGTAAAAGAAACAATAATTTGAAGAGACACGGTGCGATATGTCTTATCATAGTATGTCTTATTCAGGAGTTTAAATTTATCAAAAGAACTGAACTTGTGGATAATACCAGGAAAACCTCGAAGAATTAAACTCAGAAGTAAGTGGAGTACTGTACACCAAGAACAACTTGCCAAAAATAACTTGGATATGAAAGCCATAAAATTAAATGTGTAGCCATCACTATCAAAGATTAGAAAGAAGCATACCTCGGTGATAACCAAAGTAAAAAGCTGGACAGTGGTATAAACTGCGAAGAGATACGAAAACACTAATCTGTTTTCATTGTTTGCCGTCACTATTCGATACGGTGCCAATCCAAGCAGCCGCAGAGTTTGGAAGAGCGGTCTGATAGACGAAATAGTATCGGAAGTCATCATTCCCAATTCTTGCTTCAACTGTCTACGGTATGTTGGAAACTAAAAACTGTTCTAGCTCGGCCGAAAATATGATCTCCACTGTCTTACATTCCGCCTAAATAGGAATCTATAACCTTTTACAACATTTACTAAACACACTTCTATTGCTTTAAACTCTTGAATCAATATTCATTCCATTAAGAAATTAAGCAATAAGTTTCAGTGGGTTAACGCACGTGGAACACATTGCACTTAACGTTTATTACTCAGGTTATGGACTAATCCTAATTAGATTATAGGATGAATCATCCGATGAAAATTAAGTGTCTTCTTCTAGCCCATACAATATTTATATTGAAAACATTTGATTCATTTATTAATAAGCTACAACGTGGAATATTAAAAACCAACTGACATTGTACGCAACACAATGTCACGCTAATAGCTGACTGGGAATAAAGAGGCGGTGATTCGTATTACAATAGCATAGGCTAGATCAGGGTCAGACAACTAGAATACCTGTGATGTCACAGTGCTTGTGTGATGCAAGAATGAAGAATGCAGCAAAAGAGCTTCTATTGAGGATGTTTGGTAACGAGTGGGAAGGAAAGTAAAGGCAGGCTAACTTCGTCGTATTCACTCACACACACACACACACACACACACACACACACACACATAGTATATCGGATGTCCGGAAGTTTTTCCTGACTGCCACGTCCTCAATAGATTTCAATATGGGACCACTTGGTGGCCTGGAGCACGTTTGGTGTAACTGTTGCCATAGCATCGCTTATGTGATCTTTTAGGTGCTAACGCTGTTGATCTTAACCTGGTAAACTATGTTTTTCAGATAACCTCATTAGATTTTTCCTTTGGGGTTAAGTCTGGAGTTGGCCTATCACTGCCGATCCACCTTCCTAAAATTATCTATTCAGAAATTCTTTTACGATGAGGTTGAAATGTGGTGGAGCTCCGTCCAGCTGAAAGACAGTTTCATGTGGTAGTTGTGGGAGAGCATACTGTTCCAGGTACGAAGTTTCACTTTCTGTCGGTTCTAAGAAGAAGAACGGTTCAATCTCCATGTTATGCATTAAGCCGACCCACACGTTGACTTTCGAGTGTCGCTCTCCAGTTCGCAAGTGGCATATGGATTTACATTGCCCAATATTCTACAGTTGTGTCTGTTTACAACTCCACTAACATGAAACGTTACTTCGTCAGAGAAACGCACATGTTGGAGATAGTCGGGTGACTCATCATTCCTTTGTAGCATTTCTAATGCGAAGTTCATACGTACAACTTTGTCATAGGTTTTATTGCGTGAAGCATTTGAATCTTGTATGCTCTTCGACGGAGTCTTTAGAGCAACATATCATGCACTGTTGAACGTGAAATCCATAACTGTAAAAGTAACAGCATGAACAGATTTGCGCGGAAAGCTTCTCTGATGCGATTGACATTTTCTGCGGAAGTCCGTGGCTTTCCAGGAGAATCTACACGTAAAAGTCTACCTGTGGTTCTCAGCTTTTTGTCCCAGAATCGAATGCTTTTCCTCGTAGGTGATTGACGTCCATATCGGGTACTAAATCTTCGTTGTACAGACGTAACAGATTGCAATTCTGTCAGCCAATGCTCTTGTATTGTTGCCATTTTAACTGCGCTTACCAAAACCAAACAATATTGTCAACCACGCAAAATAAGGCTTCCGGAGATTGCGTTTGTAGAGAAGTAACTTGGCCGCGTGTATATTAGTTTGCGGGATATCAAAGGTTTTATTTTGGATACCTTTCAACCGGACACCCGGTATATATACAGAGTGGACCATTTAAGTTAAGACTAAAATATCTTCAAAACTAAGCGTTGTAGAAAGAAATATCTTTGATAAAATTTACTTGATATTATAGGGAAAGGTAAATGCCTTTTGGAGGACCTTATATAGTCATTTTAGGGTCAATTTAATTTCTTAAATGGGAACCTAAATTAGCATCAAATTACATTTGAAACATATAAGAGTCATAATTGTGCAATACCGAGCGGGATGGCTCAGGCGGTTACATCTGTGGTCCGCATTCGTGAGATCCCGGGATCGATCCCTGCGACCGACCACTTTGGCCCATTGGTTTTTCCAGTTTTCCCCGTGTCGACAGGCGAATGCTGGGGTGGTTCATCTTCTTCCACATTTCTTCTTCCGTACATTTCCTGTGGCAATCTTCTTCCTTATCATCTGTTTCAAGGTTGTAGGACCAGGTGACGATGTTCGGCGGGGTGCAGCTGGGAGTTGGCCTGCCGTCTGTAAAGGTTTGTTCCCTGGCGTCGCTGCAGTACCGCTCACTTAGGTCTCTCCTCAGCGTGGGGCTCCGCTACGAGGGACCCTGGATAGTGGTAGCTTGTGGGCAGGGATCGGGCGGCGTCAGCTGCGTTCTATCTGGAAAAGTTATGGACCCATTCATGCTTGCGCCCGTCGGCATCTGGATCTGCTTACCCTTCGGGTCTCTCCCCTCACCCTTCTCTCCCAGTATCACGTTGAAAGCACAAGGGGCCGACTGGCATGGGTGTGTGCTCTGCCCCGGTACTATTTTAGTTTTACAATAGTGCATTGGCATTTTATTCCTTTTCTACTAACCGTAGTCATATTCCTGGAGTAGGCCCTTACTGTTTCAGGATTCAGGGACAAACTCATACCAATTATAAGTATCAATACCCCTCCCCCGCATAAATTGCCTAGCGTTCAAGTGAGCATGAACTAGATTCCTCTCTAAATTTACAAACAGTTCACATTCTGTCCATTATTCTTAACCATGTTTATGTAACATAGATGTTTTATGTTCACTTTAATAAGTGGTAATTTCTTTCACATTGACTGTGTTACGTAACGATGGGTATGTTCTGAAACATTATGCACAAATCCACTGTTGTACAAAACAAATTTAAATTCACTTATCCTACCATTGATATGCAGTACATTCGCCAACCAACTCTTTTATTAATTCGAGTTTCAAATTTGGGGTGTGCATAGATTCAATGTCGCCTTAGATTTGCGTAAATGTAGCATTGTTTTCTTCTGTTCAATGTGTTATACTGGATTATTGTTTATTTTCTGTGTATTTTGTTCTGTGTCTGAATAAGGAGTCGTCATTTAAGAGGACGTCCACGTCGGCGTGTAACCTGCTAAGGGATTCTTCAACAGTAAAATCCAGAATACGAATGATGGTCTAAAACATTTCTAAAAGAGATGCAACACTTAGGTTACAAGACTATTAAAAATGCACACTATATTGCAAAGTGCACATTTATTCACAATATTGTATTTTAAGTTAATTGCAATTGAGTATAGGAATATTCTTGAGAAAGGCATTTCTGCTTTCAACAATTAGTCTTTAATTCACAGCTAAAGCTGTGATTAGCCACTTATAAACACCAATTATGTAAACAGCAACTGCTCGTATGATCAGTTATTTAGTATGTGCTGCTATGGTTGGTACACTACGTGATAAAAATTATTTGGATACCTGGTTGAAAATGACGTACAAGTTCGTGGCGCCCTCCATCGGTAATGCTGGAAGTCAATGTGGTGTTGGCCCACCCTTAGTCTTGATGAAAGCGTTCACTCTTGTAGGCATACTTTCAGTCAGGTGCTGGAAGGTTTCTTGGGGAATGGCAGCCCATTCTTCACGGAGTGCGGAATAAGGAGAGGTATCGATGTAGGTCGGTGAGGCCTGGCACGAAGTCGGCGTTCCAAAACATCCCAAAGGTGTTCTATAGGACTCAAGTCCGGACGCAGTGCACGCCAGTCCATTACAGGGATGTTATTGTCGTGTAACCACTCCGCCACAGCCCGTGCAGTATGAACAGGTGCTCGATAGTGTTGAAAGATGCAATCGCCATCCCCGAATTGCTCTTCAACAGTGGGAAGCAAAAAGGTGCTTAAAATATCAATGTAGATCTGCGCTGTGACCCTGCCATGCAAAACAACAAGGAGTGGAAGTCCCCTCCAAGAAAAACACGACCACACCATAACTCCACCACCTCCGAATTTCACTGTTGGCACTACACACGCTGGCAGATGACGTTCACCGGGCATTCGCCATACCCACACCCTGCCATCGGATTGCCACATTGTGTACTGTGATTTGTCACTCCAAACAACGTTTTGCCACTGTTCAATCGTGTAATGTTGACGCTCCTTACACCAAGCGAGGCGTCGTTTGGCATGTTCCTGCGTGATGTGTGGCTTATGAGCAGCCGCTCGATCATGAAATCTAAGGTTTCTCACCTCACGCCTAACTGCCATAGTACTGGAGTGGATCCTGATGCAGCTTGAAATCTGCGTGATGGTCTGGATGAATGTCTGCCTATTGGCGGTCTCTGTCAACAGACGAGGTCGGCCTGTACGCTTTTGTGCTTTACGTTTCCACTTAACTATCAAATCAGAAACAGTGTACCTAGGGATGTTTAGGAGTGTGGAAATCTCGCGTACAGTCTGCTGACACAAGTGACATCCAATCACATGACCACGTTCGAAGTATGTGAGTTCCACGGAGCGTCCCATTCTGCTGTTTCACGATGTATAATAACTACTGAGGTCGCGGATAATGTGTGCCAGGCAGTAGGTGGCAGCACTTATTACCTAAGGTGAAAAATGTATGTTTGTCAGGGTGTCCGAATACTTTTGATCGCATAGTGTATCTCAAAATGTGCTATTTCCTTCAGTCAGCCACTAAAGTAGAGGTATACAAACATTTTGCCATACAAACTGCAATAAAGTAATAATTGTTATTGTGCTACAGCCTATCAAGGGCTTCACGTCCACGTAAACACGGCAAAAGTGGGCAATCATCCAATCGATACGCGGAGATGGAATGACCAGCATCACGTTTTCCTAGTTTGAATGTTGCCTTCAGTGGCATGGATCGCTTCCTGTCGTAGCTCGTCACTTTCTTCACGATGTTGAGTGCGCACCGGTCCTACATCTGGGACTTAAAATCCGCACTCCTATTGGTGATATCAACCCAGGCGCATTCCGTGGCCGGAAACCAGACCTCCATGCTCTAGCCCAGCGTCAAGGCGCAGTACAAACAAAAATTATAAGCTTTTCTTATGAGGCAAATTAATAACATATAGACAAAAATTTAAAACAGTTATAAATATTTGACTATATTCCTCCTATCCATACAAGAAAACGCATAGAGACAACGTTACTACAAAAGCTTATCTCAGTAAGGATGAAATACCGTATGTGCTGAAACAAACCGCACATAAGATATTTAATTTTCTGTCCAAGTTTCCATAGAAATGAAATATTTAATATACAGAGTAGGTAGGTAGGTACCTTCGTTTTATGCCAAGGCCGCGGAAAGTGCGATTGAGTACTCCGCACACAGCCTACTACACTGCGGGATTTTCCGTGCCGTAACTCCCGCGTTACTTACTCACGGGTGTTCGTAACATATATGTAATGAGTACTAACCTTGATATTAGTGTTGAAAGTGGTGTCCATCTGCACGAAGACATTCTGTACATCATCGGATGAAATTACCATTTACACAAAAGTTCTTCCTGAGCAATGTTCATAATTTCTGCTTCCTTAAGTTCGTCTATGGTGTAGGGATTGTTCTTCTAAACTTTATTTTTTACTTGGTCTCGTTCTAAATTGATTGACCAAACGTCTTATTTTGTCTCTACCCGGAACTGGATAGCCAGGAAATTGCTGCTGAAATTGTCTACACACCTGCCAACATGATTCACTTTTCACGTATGTATCGTATATAAAAATACGCTGTTCACGCGTGAATTTGTTGGCAGGCATTTCTG
Source organism: Deroplatys truncata (assembly GCA_030765065.1). Lineage (NCBI taxonomy): Eukaryota > Metazoa > Arthropoda > Insecta > Mantodea > Mantidae > Deroplatys > Deroplatys truncata. Next base: position 168,668,542 of record CM060980.1, read on the forward strand.
TGGACTAATAAGAAAATAACATTCCCAAGGAAATCACACACAACACCCGTATTGTCGAAACACTTTACAACACGAAGACAAAGCAACAACTGAGACTGCTCAAAGCTGATTAACGTACCCTTTACACGTCCTGCGCCGCTGCTGTGCAGTGGCATAATACGAGATCACTGTCGTCTCGGCCGATACGCATATAAGGCGGTTGTGGCCTTGGTATAAAACGAAGACACGCATTGTGAATTTAGTTTTGTGTTAATTTCTGCAATTACGGTCCTCACATTAGAAGAGAAAAGGTTCATCATGGTACATTATTTTCGATCAATCCGAGTAATTTGAGACGGGACTTGTATTACGTTAAAGAACGGTACAAGGATAAACTTAATAAGATTGCATAGAATAACTAAACAGTGCCAGCTGTCGTTGGCAAGTTCCGTTGTATGGAGTCAGTCCTACATCAGCGTAAGGGGACAACAGGTCGCCCAAGAACCGTCGCCACAAACGAGGATAGGTGCTAGAGTCGTCTAAGCGTAGACTACGACGAACATCACTGAAGCTTGGTTTGAGGAGTAGGACTACTCGGCGGATGTTTAAACGGCTGGGTGGATTTATATACTCGATACAACTTGTTCAGCATCTAATAGGAAGGGATGAGTGAGCAACAGCCCAAAACACGGAGGAGTCACTTGCCATTCTATAACGACACCTTGGTGATCCCCTAATTTCTCGTTCAAATCCATTCCCATACTCATCTCATGGCTTCTGCTGCCTAAACTGCCTTATCACCTTTGTTATGTAATTTGGAGTGATTTGATGACAATTATATATTTGAGCATGTATGTATTAATATAAAAAATATAATTTCTTTTTAAACAAAACTAAAAGTTGCAGATACAAAAATGTCTGTACCTTCGTTTTCATTGTATGGCAAAATTCCGACCAAACTTCATTTGCATGTACATTAGCGACATTCTTACCAAATATTATACGTGAAATGTGAAATTCGTTGCTTAAGGAACGATTAAATTCTTAAGAATTAATAAAGTACAGAATAATTCGAATAGATCGATGAAATTCTGCAGAGAGACTACTATAAGGGAAACAAATATGCAAAATTTAAAAGCTCTATCTTTAAAAGTAGGGAGTAAATAATTTTCGCTTGATCGTCTCTTTAAGAAGAGTAAATACTCTTGAGCGTTAAACTGTTCTAGGCCTCACCATAGTTTCAGAGATTTACAAGGTGGTTAGAAAGGCATTTTCCATTGATATTAAAACTACATATGATCCCATTGTACCACGGCAACTTATAAGACTGATCGGCGGCGAGGGAAAGTGGGCTTGGTCTTCTTACTAGTTCTTTTAATACGGAAACGTAAAATGTGTGCTTCTGTTCCAACCTCGGCTTCTCCCGTTCCTGCGTCTACACTCCAACTATCTTTGATTGTCTCCTGATGTCTGTGAAGCCGTGGGTCCCTGTTTTGTCGTCCTCCGTGTTGTAGTGATTACCATGCTAACCTCTAGTTTCCCAAAGTCCCGGGTTCAAACCGTCAGAGGCCGATGGATTTTTTTCGGGGGTAAAAATCCTTAGCGTGACTTCCTTCTGAAAGGAAGTAAAGTCAGTGGTCCCGTGTCGTGGATTTACGGCACGTAAAAGAACCTCTGAGTTCTTGCCTCTGAGCAAAATTACCGGTCTTTCACGCCCAATATGGAATGGGACACTAAGGACCGCAGCAGTTAAAGAGCGTCCATAAGTAAAAAATACCCTGTTGTTGCTCGGAAGTGACTTCCTCATTTCGTACCCTATCTTCCCCTTTCAGTTTCTTTAGCTGTAGTCCTCCCTGTCTCAACGGATCTTTCTTACCCTCTTTTGCACCCTATTTTCCGAGGACGTGAGTGAAGAACTCTGTATCGGAGGTGGTTTCGTCGTTGTATGATGAATTAATGCCTGGCTTAGCTCACCTGCCCCGCCTACCTGTATGTCCATAAGCTTCCCCTTTCCCACTTCTGTGGGAGTTGGTATGACCCCTTCCGTTCTTATTGAACCTGCTATATGCTCGCTATCTTCTCCGCGTAGGGAGGAGGAGGCTTCTAAAGTCATATTTGCTTAAAAACGGACTGCTGCTTTCAGAATATCGCTTATTGTTAAAGGTGTTCTGGGTAGTTTACAGTGTGTCTATACACACACCCGGGACTATAATACCATGTACTACCATAATGAAAGCACAGGTATTCTTGCTCCGGTATAACCAAATCGCTGGTAGAAAGAAGCATGGATCAGGACCCCACAACTAGGTGACGGCGTCTTCGCCAAACATGTCCGGTGCTTCAAATGACAAACCACTCCATCATATCACAAGTTGTGAACTAGTGGTCCCAGAGTTCTATTAGAGCTTAGCATAACATTTCAGACAGGATGGTAGGGTAGGATCTTTAACTGGTATGCCCTGTAGGAATCAAATGGTTCAGAATGCATGGTTAGCGTCGGGACGCAACAATTACTCGCAACTCTTGTTCCAAAACTAGTTTTGGTACAATAAATGCTGGAACATTACTTAGAGCTGCGCCTAACATCTCAGATTATCCTTTATGACGAGTAGATCCTGAAGTCCATGGCTCTACTTGCCCGACTATGAACTGACTAGCACCACGATAATAACATGATTACGAGCCAAAGAGCCAAACATAAAAGAGACCGTTTGACAACGAATATTATCAGAGAGAACGACTCGTTAAAAGCATATTTTATACGCACCTGAAGGGTGCAAGGTAAGCGCTTATGCCAGCACTTTGGTTAGCACCTTCCCAAAATAAACCATCTTCCACAACAATACAGCAGTTATTATACGTGGGTTTACGCGATTCTCCTTATTGACATACGCATCCAGAAAATGACATTATATAATTTCCAAAGCCAATTTCATTGTTTTCCTAAAATCCCAAGCTTTCAAAGTTACATCTCACCCCACCCTTTTCCTACCTGTTTATTAGGTCTGTCTAATTTGCTACTACTTCATTGTAGGGACCTAATTCTCAAGTTACCTTTATAACCATAACCGGGAATAACTCCAGCGTGCTAAACCACGGAATAATTGGGCCAGATTATCTCAAGGGTGGAGTGGTTTATGAGTATACAGCTTTATTACTACTATACACGTTACTAATTTATACTTTCTTGCACTGCATCTATGACATAGCAGGCAGCAAGATATATTGAAATTACGTATAACAAACCTATCACGTTAGTGCTTTAATAACTGTAATAATAAATAGGTATCAAATGTATTTGATTTAAACCATGAATGTGATGATATACTTGTTTTACTTCCTCCAAAAGGCTCTGAGGGATAAGTCGCCCATAATTACAATTCTTTAAATCCGCTCACTTGGCGTAACGTGATGAAAATATTTCTCAGTCGTCACTACTACTCTTTATGCCACGCAGTATAAATTTTGTATTTCTATTATCACAACTTATCCCAACATCAAATCCTCCCACAAACTGGGAATATGCGTGTAACGAATACATTATTAACATATTAAGTTGAATTTAATTCATAATACAGACATTTAAAACTACCCATCACTCTTCCTTAAATTTCTATGTCACTTTACTGTATCACATGATTGTAACACTTCATCATTAAGTGAATATTACCCGTTTAATTTGATTGAGGAGGCGAGTACGTAGAAGCCATGCATCCTCTTTCTTCCATGGCATTCCATTGCCATTCTGCTGTATATCAGCCTAGATATAGTAGAACTTGGAATCCAACCACCTTCCTCTCTTGATTGCTGATCTTGTGGCGTACAAAGGGTGCAAACTGGACATCCTCCGTGAAGTAATATCTCTACCCCAGAACTCCCATTTGATTTTGAACGGCTGGTCACTTGGTGTACATGTATGAAGTGCTGCAATATTAGCGTATATCTTTGCTAGCATACTCGCTAAGTAGGAGAATTATTAAAAGCGAAATTATTTTAAAGCTTCTGATTGGCATATGAGTGTAGATATGATACTTTCTCAATAAAACTAGTAAAGTTACTTCATGGTTGCTATCTCTTACTAACTGGTCTGCTCGGGACAGCTATAAAAATCCATGCTAGCTGCTCACCAGGGCTACGCAGAACCTAGTGCTCAGAATCACCATGCGAGGCTAACTGCTCGCTACGGCTCAGAACCACTATTACAGCCTAACTGCTCGCCATGGCTACACAGAACCAAGAGCTTGCGCAAACCTATTACGTTTTTCTTATTTGACATCAGGTGAAGTAATGGGCCAAGTCAATCTCACTGCAGTCGAAATCACTTTATTTTCCTGGTCTTCGGAATTTAATATAGGTAGGTAAAGCGATTGAGAGAAAAGAGTGAGGTTGTCGGCTGTAGGAGAGGTGACAAAGTGCATGTCAAGGGCAATATAACTGCAGCTATTTCAGATGGGGTATTTACTTGGTGTCCTTCAAGTACGCATTCCAGCTATGTTGCGTCATCCCCTCCGCACAAGATCAAAACATCAATCGCGCAACTGAATTTCCTTTTTCTCGTTAACTTTAACGCTCGCGTCCTTCGTGCTGCGGTGAAATAACCTTCATTTCTGTTTGGTCACCAGACGCGTAATGAGATACTCGGCCTATGTGGAAATAATACTTCACCCGTTGAGGCTTATCAATATTACCTACGTCCTTACTGCTAACGAGACCAAGCGGGATGGCTAATGGGGCAACCTCTGTGGTCCATATTCAGAGGGTCTTCTGTTCAATTCTCGATGACCGCCCACTCTGACCAGGAGGACTTTCATGGTCACCTAGGCGAATGCCCGGGGTGATGTATTCTACCATGATTTCTTCTTTCTCCATTTTCTCTTATGTCATCTCTTCCTTTCACGTTTCAGGTGTGCATTTAGGACTTTCGGTGCTAGCGGTGTCGGACAGATGGTGTGGATGCTTACGCATTGGAAAAATTTCTCTTCGTGAACGCCAGGGTGTGTTGTCCCGCTCGTTAGGGTCGCATCCTTGCCTTTTTGGTGCACTGGTGTTAAAAATTGAAAATATGAAGAATTTCTGCGTGTCTGTGGGCTTGTCTGCCTACAGACTTGGGGATTTCCTACGGCTCCTTCACCTCATCCCTGCCTCCCGGCGGCTGTAGCTTCAATAGAAGAGTTGGTAGCAGTGCACGAGGTCTCTCTGTCTCTGATAAACACATCCTACTTCCTAAGTGCATGCGGCTTACGAGAGCTGATATAAGTGACCCTCTCTCGTATGGGCATTTCTTATATTTCACTCATTTCTTTCTCACGTTTAGACATGTAGACGAAGTTTCCCTAAGCTCACCCCAGCAACCGATAGCCCTCCGGCAAGGTCTTGACAACAGTTGCTTTCCCTGTCACTTTTCCACATTCTCTCTTCGTTCCAAAGGGTTCAAAACATTAATATTCCTAATATTCATCCCACACTTTAAGTTCGTAAACGTTTATTGTTTATAGAACGTTACTTCATTTATATCGCCTATTGCATTTACAGTATTTTTACTTTCTCTACTACGTATAGTAAGTAGGGGAAGTATTGTATTCCACCCAAAAATTCGATACCGAGATTTCACCGGAAATACATGTTTTGAGACTCACTGAATCCAAAAAAAGCATTTTTGGAAACATGTCCGTGTGTGTGTGTCTGTCTGTGTGTCTGTCTGTGTGTCTGTGAACAGCATAACTCAAAAACGGAGAGTCGGATAAACACCAAACTTGGTATTTAGGTTCAGTATCTTTCAGAGATGCGACACGAAGGTTTTCAAGAAAATCCCCCCCCAGACTACACTTTACATGGAACATTTTTTGAAAATTTTAATTTTCTCAAAAACGGCTCTAACAATTTTGATTAAAATATCATATGTTTAAGATATTGTCATGGCAAATAAAATGTATATCTCGAATTTTCTGGGAATGTCTCCAAAAGTATTCTTCATTATGAACGACTTTTTCATAACTGGTAAACCATAACAGATAGACAAAATTTTACTACACGAAAAATGTAGATCGCGTTAAAATACACAATTTATGTCATATACATTTCTTTTGTTGATTGAAGCGTTTGCGAGATATTGCTTGTTATTCCCTTAAATTTTCCAATACTTATACTTTTTCTCAACTTCGTTATTCATTTTTGTTATGTCCTGGACATGCAAAGAATGGAATGCGCCACATAGCAACCAGCGTTAAAATATTTGACCATCGCTTAAAACCTACCATATTCCCCTTGCATCTACAAGAAAATTATCAATAAGATTGACATCTCGATATCTCCATTAACATGAAGCATATGGAGAATAGGCGTTTGTAAAAATAGTTTGTACAAGAGTAGAGAAAGTCATGTGAGTGTAACACATCAGATTTTTAAGTTTTATTTCTTCTCGGTCGTTACATGTTCTGCAATGGAAGAATGTTCTAGGTACATTACACACACGCACGTGTTCTCACATTTCGTAAAAATGCCGAACTTGGTATTTATGAGGTGTATTCTTGTACCTTCCATCCCAAGGTACCTAACAGGGAGTTTTTTAAACGTTTGCTTTCATAAAAAAATTGGCTTCAACGATTGTGTTGAAATCATATATTTAATAAATTTCCATACAAACCAAAATTCCACTTCATTCAGAAAGTCATTTATGTAATCTTGTATAATGGCAAACTATAAGAGATAGACAATAACGCAGTGCACAGAATAAGTGTTGATTTGTTTAAAGTACACAAAAAACCTTATTTCTGCCATCAGTGATTTCCGTGATATTGTTATCGGTTTGAGTTTTTGAACATTTTGTCACTTCATTTCTTAAAACATTGCCAATATCCAGTTGTTTCTCGCGATGTCAGGAAGGAGCATAGAATTTCACGGTAATTGTATATAGACCCATGTTTAAAATGTGACGATGCCTATCCCCTTTGAACCTTTAAAGTAGATGAAACTATTCATGCACTCGATTATCTCAGTTAACTTGAAGTATATAAGGTGGATCGGATAAAATTCTCCCGTCATCTCTTCTCAGGGCAATACAGTGATATTTTCCGTAATAGTCTGCTTCAAGATAATTCAGAAGATGCTACTTCTGGCATAGGCTTGACGTTCTGGAATCAATTCTTGTGATACTGATGAATATACTACACATGTTTCATTTCCGGTTTTAGTAGGATGTCTTCATTTCGTTGGTGGTCCAATTTAGTCCAACCTGCTATTCGGCGCATAAACTTCATTTTGCTGGCAGTAATTCTAATTTCATCACATTTTCGTAAGGTCTAAGCTTCGCTACCATAACATAGGACAGATCTTGCCAAGGTCTTGTATAGGCCATTGTATGTTTTCGGGCTGAGGAAGGTTTCATTATACTGTTCATAATGCCAGTAAATTTATTAAATTTAAAGTGGGGATGGAAAGACAAATTTAAAACCAAGGTATCTAAATTCACTAACCCTTTCTAAAATTTTGTCCTTTATAGAAATGTTGTTACGTGAAGGTTCTTTGCCACAGAAATCCATTCCTTTTGTTTTCATTGTAGATATTTTCATGTGACATATATCAGCTACTATACCTGGCGCCAATCCAGAGGGTGATTGACATTTCGCGGAGCGAGAGAGGCGACATTGCCGCTCATCGTGACTACGTGGAGAGCGTGTCGAAGGAGACTGGGTTGCGCCTGCATTGTAGAGCGGATACTATTTATATTCGTATACGAAGACAATTGTAAAATAATGAATCTACGTGCAGAGGATAAATCATACAAGAATATATCAGCGTAAAGATCCGCGTTAACACAAGAAACATACCTGTGAAATATTGATGCTTATTCTAATGGAATTCCGAATCGCTTGCATCGCTGTTGTTGCTGCTGCTGCTCGCTTGATAGACTTATTTGGTTCCCGAGTGTGCCCAGTTTTTTGTTTGGCTACGCTATCTTTGTCACTATTTTTGATGCAGTAATTTGTATCACAAATTACTTAAATGTAAATAATGATTGTAATATGAATATGCATTTTTATGTGACATTGATTCGAGATGTATATTGATTGTAATTATTATTGGGAAGTAAGTTTATACTGCCTTACTGAAACTGACAATAATAGCGTGCAATAATGCAGCGAGGGGGTGAGTTTTTTATCATTATTGGAAACGAGGAAGTTGCGTAATATTGGCGCGTTTTTTTTTAGAATATTCTGGAACGTTTCCCTAGAGCATATGTATTCATAATTTTCATTGGATATAAAAATAGACGCTAATGTTGGCGCGTTTTATTAGCCAATTGCAGTTCAGTTATACTCTTTAGGCATATCTGGGTGTAGGTGTATAAATAAAAGGTAGGTTAGAGGTAAAGCCCCCGTCAGTTCATCGAAAATCTCAATACATTATACGTCGCCTCCAGTCGGTCAGTTCATAAAAATTCTTTGTACACTACACGTCGCATTCCCGTCAGTTCATCAAAATTCTTTGTACACTACACGTCGCATTCCCGTCAGTTCATCAAAATTCTTTGTACACTACACGTTGCATTCCCGTCAGTTCGTCGGCACACTTCGGATATCAATTTGCAGGTTACGCGTAACAGAGTTATGAAAAATCTCGTGTTATAAAGTTAATTATGCAAAAAGTTGAAGTACGCGAATTAAGAATTATCAGTAATGAAGTTATTATAACAGTTTCAGTTTGGCGAGTGTCAAGATCAATGTGTAAATTGCGGCGATCACCTCCTCATCCGTTCCTGTTAGGCTTACCTTGATGCTTCTCCCGTTGCTTCCAGAAGTTCTCAGTGGGTTGGTTCTTTTCAATTTATCCTCGGCTAGCTGCAGTAATTTTTCTTAAACTATATGGGAGCATGGACTTATCCTCGGTAAAGGAAAACGTAGATCTCGGGTGGTGATATAGGAAGACATAGACTTGCTTTGTTTATGAAAAGATGACACTGCCGTTTCTTTTTTATTTAATTAACACTCGTAGTATACAAAACTGGTATTGCCGCTGTAAAATACTGTCCACCGCTGTTAAACTATGGCGTGGATATGGCACGAAATATAACTATTCTTATTGTCGCTTTCAGAGTAGCGGATCTTAGGTGTGTTGCTAAAACTATTTTGATTCCCTGTTTTGGCGCGATATCTCACACATCCTGCAGCATCTCTCCCTGACCACACATGACAAAAACTGTCGCACTGCAATGCTAAAATTCCATGATAAAACTGTTGACAATACTGTCCTTTTGGCGCGATATCTCACACATCCTGCAGCATCTCTCCCTGACCACACCTGACATAAACTGTCCCGAATTTTCCCCAAACAGATCCATTTATAGTCTCAGGCTTCTGAGGCTGCTTCCTTTCCTATTGGTCCATTTTTAGCGCGACTCGACGCGTCTAACTATTTCGAATAAACTTTCAGGGATCTCATTGGTCCAAGTTTAATATAAATCGCGGCTTTTCCTACATTTACCGTTAGGTTGTCTGTATCACTCACTTGGTCACGGCGAATTATCAAATAATGGGACAAAGGCTCTACACCCTCGCTGTAGGAATAATGGGACGGCGACCGAAGAGAGGTAATAAAACTATGTTTTCTGCCTTCGAAAGCACTATTCCTGTAGCTAAAACATTTCGTCGTGGACAGTATTTTAACATAGCGCTTAAATTATTTACATTAAACCATTTATAACTCTACTAATATTAGTAACCTAGATAGATACATAACGTTAAATCACCCTTCTTAAAATATACAAGCAGTATGAGAAAAAGATATTTACATAGTACGATTTAACATCAATAAAGGTTAATTAATAAATTATCTAGAATTACAGTTCTTGGGCTCGGCCTAGAGTTGCCGTTTCAAAATGTGATAGTTAACGTGTTCGACAATAAAAGTGTAAAACAAATTTCTTCATCAGTGTTATCTTTGGATAAAAGATTCCTTTCCGTTTACACAACCTGTATATAGTGAAGTGCTTGACCAAAAGGATAATAGCTAGCCGGAGGACAAAGAACCAAAAATTAAATTACATAACAGTAGCATTTTTTTTAAACAAAAAAGCTAATACTGTCGCAAATTGCTAACACCAGATGGAGCTAGCAAACCTAACAAATGAATCACGTCACAAGATGGCTTCAACGCGTGAAGTAAACACAAATACACAAACATTATAAGAAATACCGTCGCAAATTGGCGCCCAACGTGGGGCTACAATAATGTTAAATGTAACATCAAGTATACTACCACAAATTGGCACCCAGAACGTGGGGCAGAGTGACCAGGAAAGGAACACGATGACCAGGAAAGGAGCAGAATGACCGGGAAAGAGCAGAATGAACCAGGACGTGGAGCGAATGGAGCAGTGAACTGAACTACAAGACGCAGATTCCAGAAACAACTATAGGAACGACAGACTACGCCGATGATTGGACATCGTAATTCCGAGATTAAAAGGCAACAGGGGAATTCAAATACAGAACACCAAAACGACGTAGATTCATCATGATACGACGCAGAAGCAACATACAAACCTAGGAGAGAGGGGCAGGAAGCTGGACATCAAAGTAACAGCAACAGACAGCATCACAAAGGTCAGAGTATCGTAATTTTTTTTTAGAAAACAAAAACAATGGCCACTAATAATACAGAAGAAATAATTATGGAGGGAGATAATGTAACAGTTAGCTGTAATTCAATACAGGTTACAGAAAATAGCTCAAACAGTGTAGTATTTGAGGGAGGAAATGTTAGTGCAGAAAGTAAGAATAGAATAGCAGGAAATATTAATATTGATGCTGGTATGATGATGGAAATAATGGAAATGCTGTAAGATATTCGTAAGAGTCAAGAGGATTTAAGGGAATACATTGCTAAGAATAATGAGTTATTAGATCAAAAAGTAGATCAAAGCAGGGAAGAAATTGAAAAGAAAGTTATGAAGCTAGATAGTAGTATGCCAGAAATGAGAGATGAAAATGAGGAAGTAATAGCAAGTGAGATAGAAGAAGTTTCAAAGAAAATGTTAGACATGAGCAGGGAAATATCTAACCAAAAAAGTGAGGTTAATAATAAAATAGAACATGTTGATGTAGAATGTACAGAGTCAGGTAGTAGAATGAGTAGCATTTCAAGTGAGCTAAGAGAGATGAAAGAGGTTACGAATGTGGATTTAAATCAGGCGCAAGTTAATTTCAGAGGTGAGATATCTGAAATTCAGAAAGAATCAGAAACGCAAAGAAATAAATTGTACGAAGAAGTTAAAGTTTTGCCTGTAAATAATCAAAAGCTATCTTCTGAAACTAACAAACACCAAGCTGCTCAGAATGAAAACTCCAATCCAGTACAGTTTATTACAGACTTGTCAGAGTACTCTCAAATTACAAAGATACCGGGAGCATTGAAAATGATAATTGTTAAAAGATGTGTGGTTCAGAAAACTTTAGATTGGTTTCAAATGTTATCTTGGGGTGAAATATCATATGAATCCTTTAAGAGGTTATCCATGAACAAATTTTTGGAGGTTAGGATACAGCTACGAGTAATGTTTAGCCACACACAATTTGATCCAGGAGGGTAAATAGCAATGAGATGTAAAGTAGATGCTGGATAGTTAAAGATGACTTGCAGAGAAATGTATTGGAATGTAAGAGGGTTAACTATTTATATATGTCATAGGTAAAGAGAAATAAATTATAAAAAAAAAGAGAAATGTTTTTTTTTAAAAAAAAAGAACTAAATTTTTAGTAACTGTAACAACATTTGAAATTAAGAATGTAAAGATTGAAACTTAATATGATATTAAAGTAAAAGTACGTAAATATAATTCCAAGAGTATTGTGAATATAATGTACAAAACAACAAAAATGGGTAAAAATAATTAAAAACAAATACTTGTGTAGCAACTAGAAAAATGTGAAACAGTGTCTAGATTTAAGAGATGTAAATATATTTGTGTAGAGGGTGAATATTTTAGTAAATATGTATAGTAATTACAAAAATTCTTAAATGCACAAATTGTTGTCAACAATATAAGAAAGTAAATAATTTTGTAACAGTAACTAAATAATTCAGGGTACAGTATTTGCTATAAAAAATTGTAATGTCAGATTAATGTCTAAACACTTTAAACCAGAGCCAGTAAATAGTGGCAAGATAAAGACAAAACATATGTCGTGTGTTAAATACGTGTGAAGTGTTAAGTGAAAGTGATAGCGTGTGTTCCAAGATTTAGGAGACTAAAAACCCAATTATAAAATTTCCAAACAAGTTGTAAATATTTATAATTATGTTTCTAGTGGGGCATATGATGCAGTAATTTGTATCACAAATTACTTAAATGTAAATAATGATTGTAATATGAATATGCATTTTTATGTGACATTGATTTGAGATGTATATTGATTGTAATTATTGTTGGGAAGTAAGTTTATACTGCCTTACTGAAACTGACAATAATAGCGTGCAATAATGCAGCGAGGGGGTGAGGTTTTTATCATTATTGGAAACGAGGAAGTTACGTAATATTGGCGCGTTTTTTTTTTTTAGAATATTCTGGAACGTTTCCCTAGAGCATATGTATTCATAATTTTCATTGGATATAAAAATAGACGCTAATGTTGGCGCGTTTTATTAGCCAATTGCAGTTCAGTTATACTCTTTAGGCATATCTGGGTGTAGGTGTATAAATAAAAGGTAGGTTAGAGGTAAAGCCCCCGTCAGTTCATCGAAAATCTCAATACATTATACGTCGCCTCCAGTCGGTCAGTTCATAAAAATTCTTTGTACACTACACATCGCATTCCCGTCAGTTCATAAAAATTCTTTGTACACTACACGTCGCATTCCCGTCAGTTCATAAAAATTCTTTGTACACTACACGTCGCATTCCCGTCAGTTCGTCGGCACACTTCGGATATCAATTTGCAGGTTACGTGTAACAGAGTTATGAAAAATCTCAAGTGTTATAAACTTAATTATACAAAAAGTTGAAGTACGCGAATTAAGAATTATCAGTAATGAAGTTATTATAACAGTTTCAGTTTGGCGAGTGTCAAGATCAATGTGTAAATGTGATAGTTAACGTGTTCGACAATAAAAGTGTAAAACAAATTTCTTCATCAGTGTTATCTTTGGATAAAAGATTCCTTTCCGTTTACACAACCTGTATATAGAGAAGTGCTTGACCAAAAGGATAATAGCTAGCCGGAGGACAAAGAACCAAAAATTAAATTACATAACAGTAGCATTTTTTTAAACAAAAAAAACTAATACTGCCGCAAATTCCTAACACCAGATGGAGCTAGCAAACCAAACAAATGAATCACGTCACAAGATGGCTTCAACGCGTGAAGTAAACACAAATACACAAACATTATAAGAAATACCGTCGCATTTTAGACATTGTTACATATCCATTAAACACAATTATAAATGCTCACACAACACACACATGCAGAAATACACGAACTCAAATACACGTAACACAAGGCAAATACCATACAAATACTACGACACAAAAGAACTTTTCAGTACGCAGGCAATTTCTAAACTGATACAAACACACAAGCAAGCAGGGGCTAAAAGGAGGAATTGTTTATAACTGCAGCCACAGCAGAAGATAAGACTTCAGTTCATGTTACTGCAACGGTCGCTCGCCCGGCATGTCATGCCAATCACTTGTTACGATATCGCAACAACACATTTGCGTCTACCGTTGCTATAGAAACGTCTTAGTTCTAATTGGTCCTTCTAATGGTTGCTATGACGACCGCTGTGAGTATTCATCCCCACCTATTCATTTAAAGCTTTCCGCCACGTGGTTAGTAACTGTCAATCACCTTCTTTATTGGCGGCGAGTATAATATTGAATTATAGATTGATCGTTATAAATCATCTTCTGAAGTGGCTAGCAAGACCAAATCAGTGCTTTTTATTCACAAGTTATAAAAATATTCGTTGTGACCACGATCGGCATGGAAAAGTTCTGTATCAGATATCGTGGTAGTCTGCTCCTGCGACGTCAATTCGTTCTTTAGTATCCTACACTGTGAGGCGTCAGCGTTATGTTGCTCTACAGCGTGGGCGAGAAGTCCCGTATCCCCTAGTATCGAGTGCTAATTGATTTATTTTAGCACAAGTACTTACGTATTAAGTGTCCAATATATCTGTATGTTCCCCATGATGCTGTAAACACAGTTCTATATGCCTCCATGTTCTTCTTGACATATTCTTGAGCATTTCCGGTGTTATAGTGCGAAATGCATCCTCAACAACATTGCTCAATTTTTTGTTTGTAGCATAATGACGTGAAGATACATGCGCCTTAATGGCTCCCCATAACGAGTTGTGAGGTGTTCAAGAGTCCTTGGTGGTCATTCCAAGAGAGCTGGTGTTACCGATGAACCAGAGCTATCCACCGTTCTAGAAAGTGTTGATTTAGGAACTCGTGCTCTGCAAGAGAGTAGTGAGGAGGTGCTCCATCTTGCTGCAAAAGTATGCGTTCTGTGAGGCCCGTTTCCTCAAGCAGAGGTATTACCCATGTTTATAAGATGTGTAAATAGTTGCACCATTCACAGTCCCTTCAAAAAATTACGATCCAAGGAGATGTGATGTCTTCGCTGCCCAAATTATTACGTGAGGCAGGTTTCTTTCTAACTCGACTATGATTCTCTTTGGTCCAAAACAATATTTCTAGCACGTGAGCTGCTAGAAATATTGCTGCTGAAAACATAACGTTAGCACGGTTCATTGCATTTGGAAATTGAGTTAACTAGGCACGGCATGCTGAAACGCGCTCATTCCGGTCTCCGTCCGATATCTCGTTTACGAACATTGGTCGAAAAGGTCTTTTTGATGGCATCGCGCATTGTGTCCTCTGAATACCGCATTCTGAAGCATGTTTCCGCGTCGACTTCATAGGAGATTGTTCAATCGAAGCAGAGACTCCGGCTCATTTTTCTTCTCGTGCTTTTTCCTTCTACTCCGCGGCTTGTCCTTAACACTGCCAAAAGGAAAATCACGTCTTTTTCAATCAGAAGTGTTGCCTTTCGCGCTGGAGCCTTACCAAATCTTTCCTGGAATGCTCCCATAATTTGTCTGCCCTGTGTGTTGCCGTTCGTGCATCCACACACTTGTCACTAAGCGCTCCTCAATAGAGTAACTACGACCGCTCACATCTGCCATGGCTACAAATATTCGACCGCGTAAACATGTAACCATGAATTCCAACAATTGATACCGACAATTGATAGGAAGTAACATAGCTACATAGCATAATAACATTTTATACTCGCTGGGTATGGGGTACAGGATTCACCACATACCCTAACTTCAACACTTCTCCAGGTGCTGCCTGACTCCGGTACTCGGAGGTTATGTTCTATTCTAGGCTGCTACAATATAGACTAATATAAGTATAAATAATTTCTTACCTCATGGACTGTGGAGCTGCTTATCCAAACAGTGTATGTCAAAGCTATAACACACCAACATGACCACAGGGAGATCGAAGACATGTCAAATCGCCCGTTAAGATTCCCAAACTTGTTCTTCAGTAACCAAATAGCAATATAATACGCACTGGAAATAGTTGCGGTGAATTTCGTCAAAATGGATAGCAAAATGTGACCTGAGAAATAAGAGTTTATATCTTCAGCTAGATCACAAAGAAAATCCTGTAGTTTAGAGATGTCGCGTATCTCAAGCGCAATAGGTGCCTTCTCTCTGTGCACAGCAGGGATAACTTTATGGGAAAACAAAGAATATTTGGAGCTCAAATGGAGATTCAAAGCTTTAAATTGCTGATGTATAAGCGATAGCATGATGCAAAAGTAAATATCAACTACCATGAAAAGAAAGCTGATAATACAGCAACAAACCAAATATGAAATCCAAAACAGAATGGAAAATTTTGACATTAGGTTCAACATATATTTGGCAGAAATTAACACAGCGGTTGCAAAAGAAACAAACATTTTCAAAATCAAGCTGCGATATATTTTATCGTAATAATTACAATCTAAACTTTTAATTTTACCAAAAGCGTTGAGCCTGAGAATAATATTAGAAAAACCACGTAAGTTCAGAAATAACAATAAGTGTAGTGCTATACAGAAGGAAAAGGTTGCTACAAACACATCAGAGATTCCATTATGAAAGTTATAGTCATAGTTTTGAACAGAGAGATTCTGATATAAGTAGAACTGACTAAAAATGAAAGAAAACAACAGTAGAATGCTGTAAACGACGAGTAGGTGTGAAACCACTAATCGTTTTTCATTATCTTTGATCACTATGCGATACGGTGCCATTCCAAACAACCGCAGCACATAGAACAGTGGAATGATGGATGAAATAGTATCGGCCGGCATCTTTTCTGTAGCTTGTTCTCGAGTGCTGGGAAAAACACCTTTCCAACTTGGGTAAATGTAATAACTACATTCTTTCCTTTGGTTTTAAACAGAACATGACAATCTGTAATATATTCAATGGTTTTATTGGATCTACATTCATTACATTAAGGAAGGAAGTTTTGCTGTGACAAACTCTTGTGCAACACACTAGAAAAATATATCACTCATCCATCACAATGAGAAATTACCAAGAATAAAAGCCACGAGTACTTCCATTTTAGAGAGATCAAAATGATTAAAGTAGTTTCATTGAGCAATTTCCCATGGAAATATAAATAATGGATGGGATTTTTCTATTCCATGTGTCTAGCAAGTGGAAAAATTGCAGTATAAACCAAGGCATCAAACTTCCAGTCAAATATTTTAGTTCATCAACTTTGAAGTTCATTATGGAACAGTTTCATATTCAAGTATCTATTTTTGTGGCAGCAGTTAGAGTTTGAAGATGGAAAAATAGTAACATGAGAAAAATGACCATAAATTTAGATACACGGAGTTATTTAAGCGACCAAAATACGAGGTACAAACTGCCCCAAGCATTTTTGAAGCATTTTTGAGCATAAAAGTTTAAAACATGGACTTCTCAGGTAAACAGCTAAACTATTACTTCGGTTATAGCTCAAAACATAAACTACTCTCGTCTTATCACTTTTTACAGTATAATCCTACATTTTATGCTAAAAGGCGTGTGGGTTAACTGTGTCGAATTTAAAAATATTTCAGACATGCTGATGCTTCCCACAGAAAACCATGCTTTCTGGAAAAAAGAGACGAAAGAAATCAAGGAGGAAAAACAGGGTAAGGGTAAAAATAAGGATGGATTTCGAATAAGGGAAGGAGTAAAGGTATTGGGGTAACATCGCTTTTGCACCCCGGATTCACCGATAGTTCTGGTCCACAGTGCGAAAGCCTAGCTGAGAATTCCCAGCATCTGTAGATAACCAACTTTCAAAAATAAAGTTGAAATTTGTTGCGGTCTGACAACTTGGAAAAGCGTAGTAAACATTATACTCTATAATTAAAGCTTTGCACCGCTCTATAGAGGAATTGTCCGCTTTAAAAATCTTGATAACAAAAGGAATTAAACATTTTAGAAACAAGTTAACTGGACTCTACTGGCACATGCATAAATTATGCTTCAGAATAGGTTTTGAAAATTCTAACACTATATTGTAATCACATAATCTAAAACCAGCACAGCATAGTATAGTATAACAAATCCAAACGCAATTTACTTATAAGTATGTGAAGCTTGCAAGCGTCATTAAAGACCTTAAGTATGTTATGTTTGGCATTATAATACAAAATAGGTTTCAAATACCGAGTGTCTCTTAAATGATGCGACTGACAGCCCGCCGCTTCTACGGCAATGCCATGCGAATCCATTTGTTCAGTAGCGGCCGACTGTGCCGCCGTTTCTCTGCTAGGTAATTCTAACGATGCGGAACGATATGAATACGCTTTCGTTATAAAATGTGTTCGAAATGATCTCCCTCCGCGCCTATATGTCTAGCACCCGTTGAACTTACTATTATTGAACATTTCACGAATTTCTCCAGCTGAAATATTGCAAAATGCACAATCGAAGCCTGCTTCTAATTCGTTTGGTGAATGGGGATTTAGAATAAACTTTATATTTAAGCATTCCGCACAAATAACGATTCTGATGACCATAATGTAATAAGTAATAATAATAATAACAATAATAATAACAATAATAATAATAGTCTGAAGTGTGAGCTATTTTCTTGGATTTCTTTCTACGACAGCCCATATTTCGTCTAATACTTATTCGATTAGAACAGTATTATCTTATTTCCGATAACTTATACATTTTTATAACAACCTATAAATTGCGGATTTGTTAGAAACGGGACACCAGGGAATTTTTTATAAATTCAAGCTAACAGTTCATGTATAACTCCGTTAAAAACGCTGTCTGTAGTGTACAACATGATAATTACACACATGACGTTATTTCTGCTAGGCATAATGTCTAACTAATAGTGTTACTCTCTATAGGTGCATGAGCTAGGCAACCACGGAGCGAGTTCATTCTACTCGACACACGAGTTAGGTCCCGCGGCGGGCAGTCGCTTCATTTGAAATAAACCTGATGGTGCCTTTCCTTCATATATTTTACTACTACCAGAATGTTCAGAATTATCTTACCTCAGAGGATGTAGCCTTGCTGATCCAAAGTATGTAGGTTAAGAATATGCCAGAACAGATGGACCAAAAGTCGACTGCATACAAATCAAGTATGGTAGCCACATGATCAAGTTGGTTCAACAACCATATGACAGTGCAGTAGGCACCAAAAACAACTGCGAGGAATTTAGTCAGAACCAACAATAAAAGATGCAGAGAAAAATAGGAGTTGATTTCTTCACACAAATCGCATAGGAAATCGTGAAGTTTAGAAACGCGTCGGATGTCTTTGACGGTGATTCTAAATTTTTTTAGGACATTCTGAGGAAAATAAAATACTTCCTGTCCTGAATCAGTACCAGAGAGATACAAATTCAGAGCTTTGTATCGCTGATACATCAGTGACAGTATGGTGTACAAATAAATATCAATGGTCAAGAACACTAGTGCACTGAGATAGGCAGAAACATATGCTGTAGCGAAAAAAAGTAGGGAAACATCCTTTATGTTTAACGTTAGAGCATTGACTACCACAACACCTGAAAATAAAGTAGTGAGCTGAAAAATTAGGCAACGATAGGTAGATAATAATCCTTGGGCAGGATTTCAGCTTTGTCAAAAATGTCGAATTTATGGAGAACGTTGATCAAGCTGCATAAACTAAGTGCAGAAAGCGAGTGGAGAACTATGCAACAAAAATATGTTCCCATAAACATTAAGGATATAAGCTTCAGAAAATTGAAAGTCTGATCAATTCCCATATCGTGAAATAGATATATCTGTCCAGCAGCTAAATACCCCCAGAGTATAATACTATATAACACAATGGGGCGATAAACCAAGAGTTTCTTCTCATTGTTAGATGTTACAATCCGGTATGGTGCCATTCCAAATGCTCGCAGAGTGTTTAGCAAAGGATTGATCGCCGAAATGGTGTCTAGAAGCATCTTGGTGCCTTCCAGTGTCTTCAGCAATTATAACACGCCGTCGTATTCAAGCTGCTGTGTTTAGGAGCTGAAGTCTTTCTATGATGGTTGTGGATTTCTCATACGCTGACGTTTTGAGAAATTAGTATTATGCAAAGACTTACAGAACACATCTTTCATTAAATTCTCACTACTTTGATCAATAACCAATCCATTATAGCTGAGTAATGAGTGTTTCGTTAAACGTATTGTGCTGTTCAAACCTAGATAATTAATATATCACCCAGCTATGCAATTATTGAAATTGCTCACGTTTGCCTAAAGAACAATACTGCTCACTAGAATATCATATGGCTTTCATACAAAAGAGACGCCTGTTTCTTAAGAAATATGAGCAGTACCATAATTTATAAAACTGTAAATCAGATATGACAGGTATTCTCTGTTGACTATTCAACAGAATTTCTGCTCTCTCAAATCAACGGACTCAAAATTTATCAAATTATTAGAGCACTCTACTAAATTATATACATAAAAATTTCAATAAATTCCCATTTTACTGTCATAGCTACAAGATTAAACGATTTATATACTCGTTGAGGCACTGACCCGCTAATGGCAAGTTTGTCAATGCTGTCAGTTGAAGAGTTCTCGCATCAGAGAATTATGGTGGAATAGGAGCTGAAGGGATGTATATGTTGGACATAATTAGTGCACATCATGATACCAAGATCTTCGTACAGTTGTGCATTGGAGACGTGATAATCGGTGATGGTTCGAAATATAGATCGTTGGAGCGCATAAAGTTTTCAAGATGTAGATGCGCTGTTCCTCAGAGCTCAACAATCATAAGTCGCATAGGATCTAAGAAATGAGATGTGAAGAAGTAGTTTGGTTTTCAAGGGAATGAAACTTTTGAAGATGAGATATGCTGCCATGAATGGTTGAAATACTTTCTCTCGTCCAATTTGCAAGTTTTATCTGTAGGTTAAACGACTGCCCAATAAAACTTCCAGATAAGAATGTGTTGATACTGAACAGAGAGAAGATTCCTTAGCTGAAAATCGCAATTCGTTTGGTAAACGTCATCGGTATTGAAATTTTTCTCTGTTGATTTTCAGTCTCCAGTTTGGAGACCACTGCTTCAATTCATCTACGGCTGGCGGAAGTTGTTTGCAAGTATGATCAATATAGTATTGTTTGGTCTAAATTGCAATGTGTTTTAAATCCACTACGTGCAGCCAATGTGTCCTATCTGATGTCTATAAGAAAGGTTATTATTATATTACCTGGAGTAATACGGTCTCTTGTTTCTCCTGCTCTTAGGTTATTGGTTAAGCCATTAACTAAGTCAACTACATATCATTTTAGAAGGTTCTCTAAGACATTCATAATTATATATATAGGGTGGACCATTTAAGTTGAGACTGTACGATGTCTCCAAAAATAAACGTTGTAGAATGAAATGTCTTGAATAAAATTTGTTTGACATTATGGGGGAATGTAGGTTCCATTAGTCGTGTTTTATTTGGAGGACGATGTGATAGTCATTTTAGTGTCAATTTAATTTGATTCTATGTGTAGGTTCTATTTTAAAAAAATGAAATTGACCCTAAAATGACTACCATTACGTCCTCCAAGCATAACACGGATAATGGCATTTACTTTCCCCATTAATATCAAGAAGCTTTTATCCAAGACATTTCCTTCTACAACGCTTAGTTTTGGAGATGTTGTACAGTCTAATCTTAAACGGTAAACCCCACATATATATTATATGCATTCATTTTTATAGTAATGTAAATTCTGGAGAAAAATGTTACACAATTAAACTGTTCGCACAGCAACCAAACCTTTTGTATAAGACAAACGAAATTGCTCAGACAGCTATGTAAGTTGATTATCTTTCAGGAAAGGTAAACAAATAATGTGCTGTAATTTTAAGTATTTTCTGTGTCTTAACATACTGTACAATACTGTCTGAAGATTTTGTTTCTCTTTTGTAACGTTTTCCTTTCAAAATGTTAGATTTGAGTATCTGAGCATTTTCAAAAAATTGGTTGATTTAAGTTTTATTCGCATTATTCTTTATTTATGATATATATATATATTTATATCCTTACCCCATATGATGCTGTACTACTGACCCAAAGAATGTACACCATCAATAAGACGGAGCCACTCCCCCAGAATAACAGCTCACTAAACTCCTGTTGGTGCTGGAACTCCACAAGCTGTTTCTTCAATAATGAGATAGAAAATAAACACATACTAAGGACAGCTTCAACGAATGTCATCAAAATCATCAGCAAAAAATTTACTGAGAAGTAGGAGTTGATTTCTTCAGCTAAATCGCTTAGAAAATCATGAAGTTTAGAAATATGGCGGATCTCCAGGGCAGAAGTTTCTTCTGGATTCCTGCTTTCTGCAGGTATGACCAGGACTACCTTCTGAGGATCATAAAGGAACTCTCTTCGCTGGTTTTTATGTATCTTCGAGTTTAGTTGTATATTTAGAGCCTTAAAACGTTGGTAAATCAATGAAATCATGTTGAGAAAAACAATATCAATTATCATATACTGAAGTCCAGTAATACATGAAGAACTAAATGCAACGAGTCTGTATATAGCGGAGTATGATTTAATATTTAACGTATACGTTGTACTAATAATGAAGACGGCTATAATACAAATTGAGAGTTGCAGAATGAGACAACGATATGTTCTGGAATAGTAGTTGTGTAGTATTTCAGTTTTGTCAAACGTGATGAACTTAAATACAATATCAGGAAAGATCTTCAAATTAAATTTTGAGACCATATGGATCGTCAGAGATAAATGATAGGTTGACATAAACATCACATTTAAAATATCAAGAAAAGTGCGGACCTGATAATTTGCAAAATAACCTTGAAAAGCGTACAGTTGAACAACAAGCAAAGGAATATAACAAAAGAATGCTGTACAGAACAAACGGCCATGAGACAACCAGCTTCTTCTGATTGTCTGATGTTAGTACACGATATGGTGCCATTCCAAGAAGTTGCATTATGTCCAAAAATGGTCTTAGAGCTGAAACAATGTCTGCTGACATTTTGTAACGTTTTTGTTTGTATTTCAGTGAAAATTTTCAGACGTGTTGTTTTACTGTCTTCTTGCCTAAAGACTGCTGCTAAATGCAATGAGGTTCTTATCTGTCTCAAGGGGTAAGGGTATGCACTATTGACGAGAATGTTTACATAGAAATTACTTATTAACGTTAATGCCATTAAAGTGAGTGCTAGATCATTCTGCCAGTGCTCATTTATACCTTGGTAGAAATTAGCAGCTTTGCAATTATTTCCCACACATTTTCTTGCCTATGCAACTCACCAGGGAAAGTTCAGTACTCTATTGCTCATTAAAACTAAATGTAAATGCATCATTTAACTGCTGGTCAGCGATCGTTGTTTTGCAACGCCCTTGAGAGTATTACTAAATTCCTTAGAGTATATGGAAATGCGTGGTATAAAATTTGTTATAACAAATTTAGGTTTTAGATCTCTCGTGACGTGGGAAAGTCCAAGAAAAGACATTTGCGGGCTATCTAGTTACATGGGTCGTTCATCCTCTCTGGACAGCTGCAGTAATGGGTCGCATTATAGAGCCAAGAAATATTACGTGGACGGCGCCGTGGCCGAGTGGTTAGACTGCTCGCCCCTCACCGAGGCGGCCCGGATTCAATCCCAGGGACCCGCATGTGGGATTTGTGGTGGACAAAGCGGCGTGTGGGCGGGTTTTCTCCGGTTTCCCCCGCCATTCATTCCACCAACTGCTCCATCATCTTTCCTTTCATCCATTTCGCCGTCATTTCGTTTCCTCTACTTCCTTCATCCCATACCAGGCATCGGGCTGATTATCCATCTTGGACATTCTGTCTGCTCCATGAGTGTCTCTCCTCGACGGGCCTCTGATCCCAGGCACCCGCTTGTAAGTCCTGGGGGTGTAAGTCCTAGATAAGATGAGGTTAAACAGTGAATGAATGAATGAATGAAATATTACGTACTTCCTCCCTTCTTTGTGGCCAGGCTGGCTGCGGCATTTTGTTTTATCGTATCATGTTAATTTATTTCATTATTGTTTTGCAATATTTTCTTTTCTGTAATTTGTATTCTCTATACACTTGGGAGCAGAAAAAGCTAGAGCGCGATAAACTTGTTCTTCTTCCGTAATGTTTCACAAAGATCAACACTAGACTAATACCATTTTACCCTCTAGTTCCCGAGGTCGCGGGTGATGCTTCTTTTTCGGGGGTAATAATCCTTAGCATGACATCCTTTGGAAGAGAAGTAAAACCGGTACTAAGGTGTCGTAGATTTACGGCACGTAAAAGAACCCCAATCCTGATAAAGAGGCATCTAAGCAACATTTACGGTATTTCACTCTCAATATAGAATGGGACGTTTAGAACCATAGGAGTTAAAGAGCGTGCATAAACAAAACCCAACTGTCTCTGTGGTCTGGTGGTTAGCATCTAACCTCCGAATTCAGAGGTTCAGGATTCGATTCCCGACTGGAGGGTGGGAATTTTTCTTTAGCCGCGATTACTCCCCATTTTCTCTAGTCAGAAATTATGAACCAGAGTATGCATGTATTTGTGAATTTAATGCAATAACCAAAAGTAATACTAACCAAAAGATTAACACTACTGTAAAAGAGTGAGCTTCTGCCATTTTGATTACATTTTTCCCATGACCTTGTAACTTTTTAGCTAGTAGGAAAACAAAAAAGTTTATTACGTGTACGTTTAAGCAATAACAACAATAATAACTTGGCTCCAATGGTAAGAAAGCTTATCCATTATCGTTATTATTATTATTATTATTATTATTATTATTAACTCAGCGGTACTCTTCTAGCAAAAACGTAGTATAACCATTGAGAACATCAGATGCTGCTAAACGTACTTTATTTGTCACTTGGGTGCTCAGCGTAGGACAAACTTTGTACTTGAGACAATCTTTACACACACTCAGAACAGAACTGGCTCGTCGAATCTAATCACAGCTGAACTGCAGTCACAACTCGGCAGTCTCCAAACTCTTTGACTTATTGGCGACACTTATTCGTAACGTTTTACTACTGAATTGAACTATCCAGACAACAGCAGTCCCTCATATGGGCCTCGCATATAAAGCGGAATGTTCTAGAAATGGAGGCTACTAGAACATGCCGAATTTATGTTCTAGAACAGGAAAGTGGCACATCCCACATACATTATATTTTATAATACAATGTTATAATCTAAATATATATATAACAAGAAATCTACAAGATGTTCATAGAAAACGGCCAAAACTTCAAAACATCAGAATCAGTGGAAGTACTAAAGAATAAGTCAGTTACTTTAGTTTTCCAGTTACGTACGGCTATAATAAAGATCTACAAAGTAATACGTATTACAAATTTCAATGAGTGATTGTATGCAAGAATACCACAAGCTTTAAAGATAAAACCGGAGTAAATTCCATAAAGTGATAACTAAATCAGCATTGCTATAGAAAGGTGAAACTTGGGCATTTAACAGTACTGAGAAAGAATAATAGAAAGTGCTGAAATCGAAGTTTACATTCTGTCACATAACAATTGTGATACAGCGGCTGTGGCCCAAAGTTATCTGGAGTCGGCGCTGAGCGGTCCCACTAAACAACAACAACGCCGCTTGCTAGCGTAAGTAATCACGGGGCGCGGTATCGGCAGATAAACAGAACCTTCTGGAACCTTTATCACCCTCCTTATCCAGAAAGTGTGTCGAAATAGTTCCATAACGTTCGAGAACCTTCTGTGGAACATTTCACTGCTTATATAAGCGAGCGTTCTCGCACAGTTCAGTCAGTTGCGAGTTGAGTTTCGTCGCTCGGACAAGCGAGCGACTGCGTTTCTGGAAGAACGATTCTCCGAGCGAGTTGTGACACGGTACTGTTGTGACGTACAGCGAGTGCTGTTGCGGAGCGACGGGTTGTGAACTTGTGTTCGACTTCCAAGTGAAGAGCCTGCGTCATGAAAGAAATGAAATGGCGGAAAATTGAACTAGTTCACCTTTGTGAAGTGAACTTCTGATTAGGTGAACTACATAAAAAGGAACCAGTGGTAGATAAGAACTCTAAAACGGTGATAGTGAGAACTGAAAAACGTGGTAGTTACATAACTGGGCAAAATCACAATATGTTTAGCTTTATGTACCTACGTTATACCATGCTAGGGATTAATAATTTTGTAACAATAGGTGCTTCTTCTTGTTAATATATATGCGAAGTTCTCTGTGTTCACACTCCGTTTTATCCAGACTGCATTTTGTCCCTGTTTTAAATAGATTTGTGTTAAGGATAATGATTTATTACAGTTAATCTATTCATTTTCTTGAATAAGGTAAATAAAGTGCGGTGGACCTCGGTATGTACCCTACATCGCGCACTGTGTAGAGGAATATACTAAACCACACACAGTGGATTTTCTTTTCTCCATCCATGTTGCTGTTTAGGTATTCGCCTGGGATTCTCACAAAAGTAAACACGGTTACTTTTTCAAAGCGTTAGTAGTTCACGCCATTCAGTACGCCTTACGAAGATTCTTCTAGTATTTGAAACAACAATGTCGTGGGCTTCTCTCGTCAGTGGGATCTTACGCGGTGAAAGGATACTTTGTGCAGCATTATCAACAAGCTCTGTGGATAAGTCAGGAATCTTAAAACGTCAGTTTAATTATTTAGATAACTGTTCTTACCTCAAAAGATGCTGAGCTGCTGATCCAAAGAATCCCCGTCAAAATAAGAATGGAACTATTCCCCCAGATGAACACTGCAGCAAACTCCTTCTGTTTCTGGAACTCCCCAAGCTGCTTCTTCAGGAAGTAGATGGCAATGAAATACGTACCGAGGACAGCTGCTATGAATTTCATCAACACCACTAGTAGAATATTTAGTGATAAGTAAGAGTTAATTTCTTCAGCTAAGTCGCATAGGAGATCGTGAAGTTCAGAAATACGATGAATCTCAAGGCCGTAAGATACTTTTAGATACGTACTTTCCGCAGATATAGCCGGGAGTACCTTCTGAAGCGGCCTAAGGTCTCTCTGAAGACTTGTATGAATTTTAGAGTTTAATTGTACATTTAGAGCTTCATAACGCTGGTAAACCAAGGAAAATAGGCTGGGAATAAAAACATCAATTGCTGTGTATTGAAGTGCAGCAATATATGAGGAAATACACCCCACAATGCCGTTTATAGTAGCGTATGGTTTTGTGTTTAATATATTCATGGTGTTAATGATCACAACAGCTGCAAAGCTAACCAAGAGTTGCAGAATCAGACAGTGGCCTGTTCTGGAATAGCGGCTGTTTTGTAGGATTTCAGCTTTGTCAAATGCAACAAACTTAGAAATTACTTCAGGGAAACGTTTATAATTCAATGCTGAGAACAAATGAACTGCCAGAGATAAGTAATAACCTGCCACATAAATCAAAATTAAAATATATAGATAGCTACGGACCTGACTGCTTACAACGTATCCTTGTAAAGAGTACACGTGAGAAGCAAGCAATGAAACAAAGAGAGTAATGCTGTAAGCAAAAAACGGCCTTGAAACAACCAATTTCTTCTCCCTGCCTGATGATATTATCCTATATGGCGCCATTCCAAGAAGTCGCAGCACGTAGAACAGAGGTGCAATACTTGAAATAACGTCTGCAGACATTTTGTGCCGTTTCGTGTCTTCCAGCAAGCTTTCAAACATACACTTGTTTATAAATCACTCACTACATTTGCTAACAATAGTTATGAAACGTCATGAGCCTCCTACAGGCACTATTTCATAGTGGTGTAAAAGTGTAATTCACACATGCGCGCAGGATGTGAATAATTAAGTTGAAACCTGATCAATACCACTTCCATTATCCCCTAAGTGTTGAATTGCTCTGTCAGTAGTTTCTAAAAAAACTTCGTGTGTATTACATGTGAAATTATTAATCTAGCAATCGTTTTTCATCTATTTGCTTGCCAGAAGAACTTGTGAGAAGGTGGCAGCTAACCAATTATTCGTTAGAAGTAATTTCTTTAATAAGCAATTCCATTCCCTAATACGTTATTGTCACCTTCTAGGACACTAAGATAGTACGACTATTATTTGCGATGTTCAAGAAAACGTGCAGGAAGGTCTTCAAAATCTAGTTCCCAAATAGGACCCTGTGCTTCTGTGGAACCGTGTAGGGAAAAAAATCTGATGTGTTGTACTCACATGACTTTCTCCATTCTTGTTCAAACTATTTTTACAAACGCTTATTCTCCGTATGCTTCATGTAAATCGAGATATCGAGATGTTAATCTTATTGCTAATCTTCTTGTAGATGCAAGGGGAATGTGGTAGGCTTTAAACGATAGTCAAATATTTTAAGAGCTGGTTGCTATGTGGTGTATTTCATTCTTTTTGCATTACCAGGACCAAAAAAAATGAATAACGAATTCCCATTTGAGAAAAAGTATAAGTATTGGAAAATTTAAGCGAATAACAAGCAATATCTCCAAAATGGTTCATTCAACAACAACAAAAATGTATATGACATACATTGCGTATTTTAAAGCGATCTACATTTTTTGTGTAATAAAATTTTGTCTACCTCTTATGGTTTACCAGTTATGCAAAAGTCGTTCACTATGAAGAATACTTTTTGAGACATTCCCATAAAATTCAAGATATACATTTTATTGGTCATGAAAGTATCTTAAATATAGCATACTTTAATCAAAATCATTAGAGCCATTTTTGAGAAAATTAAAATTTTCGAAAAATGTTCCATGAAAGGGGTGATCTGGGATAGCGGGAGTTTCTTGAAAACCTTCGTGTCGCATCTCTGGAAGATACTGAACCTAAAAACCAAGTTTAGTGTTTATCCATCTGTTCACTTCTAAGTTATGGTGTTCATAGACAGACACACACACGTACATGTTTCCAAAAATACATCTTTTTTATTCAGGAGGCCTCAAAACATGTATTTTTGGTGAAATCTCGGCATCGAAATTTGAGTGGAATGCAACACTTCCCCTACTTAGTATACGTAGTAGAGAAAGTGAAAAACGAATAACGAAGTCCCATTTGAGAATAATTATAAGTATTGGAAAATTCAAACACATTACAAGGAATATGTCGGAAATGGTTCACTCTACAAAAAATGTGTATGACATAAATTGTGTTTTAACGCGATCTGCATTTTTGTGCAATAATAGTTTGTCTTTCTCTTACGGTTTACTAGTTAAGCAAAAGTTACTCAGAATGAAGAGGACTTTTGGTGACATTCCCAGAAAATTCAAGATATATATTGCATTTGCTATGAAAGTATCTTAAACAAATAATACTTTAATCAAAATCGTTAGAGCCATTTTTGATAAAATCAAAATTTTTGAAAAATTTTTGTGTAAAGGTCATTGGGGAATTTTCTTGAAAATCTTCGTGTCGTATCCTTAGAAGATGCTAAACTCAAATACCAAGTTTAGCATTTATCCGACTTTTCGTTTCTACGTTCGTTATGCTGTTCACAGACAGACAAACAGACACACACACGGATATGTTACCAAAAATGCTTTATTTGGATTCAGGGCACCCTTCCGAATATCGGTATCGAATCTTTGGGTGGAATGAAATACTTCCTCTACTTACTGTACGTAGTAGAGAAGTAACAAACTTTCTTCCTACTTGATATCGACCGCCAAATATTACACCCTGCATTCCTCTAAACGGTAAGTACTGCTGTGAGGTACTGCGACAGATGAAACCGTCCTTTCCGTTAATTCTAACGTAAAATATAAGCAAGTAAATATGAATGAGCCATGTTGCCATAGTAGCTCAGTGATTAGAGCAACCGGACGGAGACCGTGAGATCCGTGGTTCAAATCCAGGCTATGGCATTGAATCTTTCAGGCGCCTGATTCTACCTTTCCAACCTTGTCCAACACACGGCTTCTGTGGAAGAACAATTAATTCCATAAATATAAATGTAGTTTAAGTTTTTAAAAACCTGATGTGATACATTCACATGAGTTTCTCTCCCTCTATCATTTTAGTGAGTGCAAACATTACTCTTACTGAACCTTATTTTTCTATCTACAATATTTTAACCCAAACAAACCTTTGCAGAAATGGTTACATTACACATTTTCCTACAGATACAAAGGGAACAGCGACAGTCAAATGTTTAAGAATTGGACGCTATACACTGCCTTAAATTCCACACTGATTCCATACAATCTCGAGACATAACTGAATTTTGAAAGGACTTGAATGTTGAATGACCAAGAAATGAGCAACTAGAACCATTAATAACGGATATCTCAAAAAGCCTTATGCTACAAAACTTATTTCAAATAAATTGTATGTTTCAAGGATATCTATGTTTATTGTGTAGTACGTTTTCACGTATTGATTAAGGTTTACCAGTTATATAAGATTATACAAAATTTAATTCGAATGAGGAGGTCTTCATAGGATATTCCGGAAAATTCAAGATATATATTGTATTTGTCATGTAAATATGTGTAATATATGTTATTTTAAATAAAAAAATTTAGAAAGCCAAAAATTTCAAAAATGTTCCACATAAAAGGTAGTTTGGGGTTAGGGGATTTTATTGAAAATCTTCGTGACGCATCTTCGGATGATATGGAACCTAAATACTATGTTACTGATCGGACTTTTCGTTTTTGAGTTATGCTGCTCACAGACACACAGGCAGACAATGCTTTATTTCGATTAAGCGCGCCTCAAAACATGTATTTCCGGTGAAATCTCGGTATCGAATTTTTGGGTGGAAGTAATACTTCCCCTACTTATTGTACGTAGTAGAGAAAGTAAAAATAATAAAGCTTACAGAAGTGATATATTGACTATGATATAACATGTAATTTAAGTATTAAAATGGGGAAAGAAGGAAAACTCACCCATGCAGTGTAATAGCAAGCCATATTTCCTTATAAACCTTACAGAAAATATAACGCAACAATAGCGAAGACAAACAATATTTGACTGGAAAAAAGGGATGTTATTGTTTGTTCAGAGTATTTTGAGACGGTGGAAGGAATTCGCGACGTCGGAGCGATAGCTACTACAAAGAGCCGCCACACGAAACCAAACTGGACGCGTGCAACTGGTTTTTACCTTCCCCACTCCACTTTCTCAAAATATTCTGAATGGAGTATACTTACCCTTTAGAAAGGATTTTTCTTGGGTAGACCGCTTTAGAGGAAATTTGGCGCCGGCGACGCCGACCCTTGGTGCATGTAAAATTTCAGTACGTGACATAGAGAATAGTATTGCAGATTACTATAGTGCGGAAATGGGCGTGTTTTTTCTCACATCTACAACACATGGCGCAAGAAACATTCTTCAAACGCCAAGTTTATGCAGTAAACAAAATATGAAATGGCCAACAGAACAAAATTGATAAATAATACAAGCAAATCAGATTAAAGCAAAATGCACTTGTTTAGGCGCAAATTAAGAAATAAATGTAAAAAGCGGAAATTATTAGCATTGCCGATATGTGGTGTTCGAAGAGACATCAATGCGAAAACACGCTTTGACGGAGTGATACCGCTGTTGTGATCGCGCTCGGATTTAGAAAATTTACCTCTCACGTTGATTTGGTCTGTAATTTCGAGAGTCACATGCAGATTTTCGCTGAAAAATTGCGAAAGCCAGACTTTCACCTCAATGTTCACCCTTAATTTTAACAATAATGCTGCAGCCTACGTGAAAATAAGTACCTAGTCATCCATACTTCGCGGAACAAGGCGTATCAGCCATACTAGGAGGTTGACGAACTCATTGAAAAGCCATTCGGACGAACAAACGTTTACGAGGAATAGTATCATGGGCAGGTCTCGCGACCTACATACATGGTGAGGAGTGTAGGGAAAGAGTTTGGCAAATATAAAATATTTTAATTGTCCGTGCGTGTCCTTTCATCCATAGCAAGCAGCACATCCAGGACGCACCTGCATCTGTCGCCTAAACCAGGGGCCCCACGTATGATAACAGCGGAAGTGTGAGGCAATGAGCACCATTATATATTGACGCCCAAAAAAGTATGAGCCAACCTCTAAATGGCGTTTAACGTGAATGGCTCCCCAGCTCATACACTAAAAACTGGAGATCAAGTTACGGGAATTTCTACATAGGCCTTGTTTCTACCATGTTACTACTGAACTCTGTTCACTATAATACAATCAGGCTCTTGAATGATCGCTAAGAAAATGGCAACCGCACAACAGGCGTACATTGTGTCATGTAGAAATGAAAAATGAAATCCATTCATATATTAAATTACCCCATTTACATATTTAAAATAGCAGCACATAGGGCTCCCCAGCGCACACACTAAAAACTGGACATCAAGCTACGGAATTTCTACATAGACCGTGTTTCTACCATGTTACTACTGTGCTCTGATCACTGTAATACAATCAGGCTTTTGAATGATCGCTGAGAACATGGAACCGCAAAACAGGCGCACATTGTGTCGTATGGAAATGAAAAATGAGATCTATTCATATATTAAATCGCGTCATTTACGTACTTAAAATAGCAGCGCATAGCGGAGACACACTAGCTGCATAGTAGAAACAGTACTATGTGAAAGCTGCCCTTTTAGGGCACGTATTTTGAGGCAGTATTTTATATCACAACTGTGAATGCCAGAGTGATTGTAGTGTAAATTAACATTATTGTATGACAATGATTTGAGATGTTTGTTAATTATAAGCATTGTTAGGAAATAAGTTTACAGTCCTCATGAAACTGACAATAGGAGCGGGTAACAATGAAGCGATGAGGTGAGATGTTTATCAATTAGAACAGACAAACAAATGACGTCAGGGTAGCGTGCCTTTCTTTAGAAATGGAGGGAATATCTTCCCTAGAGCATATTTGTTTGTAATTTTGATTGGTTGATAAAATAGACGCTAATGTTGGCGCGCTTTATTAACCAATAGCAGCTCTGTTATAATGTTTAGGCATATCGGGGTGAGGGAGTATAAATTCTCAAGCCAAATGCAAGTATCGCGCAGTTCTACAGAATCATTCACAAGGTAAACGTCGCGCAGTTCTAAGAAATCTCTCTCGCGAGTTACACGTCAGGCAGTTCGACGGAAGCATTCACATTACGCAATTCTAAAGAATCCCTCGCGTCGTAAAGTTAGTTACAAAATGTGAAATACGCGAATTAATAGTGCGCGGCAAATAAGTGATTGTAGTTACATTCGAAAATACAACAGTTTCAGTCAGGCGTGTATCAAGATTAAATCTGTAAAATTAATTAAGTGTGACAGCAATAAAAGTGTAAAAACAAATTCTTTTATCAGTGTTATCTTTTAGTAACAACTTCTTTCCGTTTACACACCCTGTTCAGGAGATATTTGCTCGACTGAGTATAATAGCTAGCCGGAGGACAAAGAACCCAAAATACCGCGAGAATTTAAACTTGCTGTGTTCTGTTGTAATCACTTACACATAAGAGACAGTGCATATGCAGCCTTCTAGCTTAACATTGACCTTTTCATACACCATACCGTCCCAAATACAGTAATCACAATAAAGGTGGCATTATTTTAGCATGTGAGAGACCGAAAAAATGTGATCAAGTGGTGTCAACTAGTCATTTCAAAGTAGCCTATTGTACTTCGGTCTCTGGTGTGCTCTGGCATGACTACTTCTTCATACAGACTGTGAAGATGCTGTATGCGAGCTTAACCTGTTCCCTGCTGTTATAAATACAGCAATCAAAATGAATTTGTCATTATTTTAGACTGAAAAAAATGTGATCAAGCGCTATCAACTGGTCATTCCAAGCAGCCCAACTGCTTTGGTCCTTGATGTGTTCTGGCATGACCACGTCTACATAACACACTCTGCACAAGGTGTACTCCAGCTTAACCTGAACCTTACTACCCCAAATACAGCACAAATAGTGAATAAGACTTTCTTTTAACACGTGGAATACAAAAAGCGCAAACCAGCGTCATAGTGGTCATTTCCACGCAGCCCACCAATTAATTGTTGTATAGGATTTCAGATTTGTCAAACGTGATGAACTTAAAGACAATATCAGGAAATATTTTCAAATTACATTTTGAGACCATATGGAAACATCAGGAATAAATAATAACTTGCCATAAACATCACAATTAAAATATCAAGAAAAGTGTGTACCTGATTAAGTACAATATATTCTTTAAAAGAGTACAATTGAACAACAAACAGAGAAGCTAACAAAAGAATGCTGTACAGAACTATCAGCCATGAGACAACTAGCTTCTTCTGATTGTCTGATGTTAGTACACGATATGGTGCCATTCCAAGAAGTTGCATTATGTACAACAATAGTCTTAGAGCTGAAATAATGTTCTGCTGACATTTTGTAACGTTTTTGTTTGTATTTCAGTGAGAATTTCCAGACGTGTTGTTTTACTGTCTTCTTGACTAAAGACTGCTGCTAAATGCAATGAGGTTCTTATCAGTCTCAAGGAATAAGTGTACACTGTTGATGTAAATGTTTACATTGAAATTACTTATCAACATTAATTTCATTAAATTGAGTACTAGATCATTCCGATAGTGCTCATTTATTCCTTGGTAGAAATTAGCAACTTTGCAATTGTTCCACACAGATTTCCTTTCTTCTGCAACTTGCTAGGCAGCTTGCACTGCTCTATTGCTCATTAGAAACTAAATGCAAATGCTTCATTAAACTACTGGTCAGCGATCCTTGTTTTGCGACGATCTTGTGGGTATTAATAAATTCCTTCTATAGTGTATGGAATGGTGATATACATTTTTACCTTCTCTACTACGTATAGTATGAGTAAGTAGGGGAATTATTGTATTCCACTCTAAAAATTCGATATCGAGATTTCACCGGAAATACATGTTTTGAGACCCCTGAATCCAAATAAAAGCATTTTTGGAAACATGTCCGTGAGTGTGTGTGTGTCTTTTAACGGCATAACATAGAAACGTACGTCGGATAAACACCAAACATGGTATTTAGGTTCAGTATCTTCCAGAGATGCGACACGAAGGTTTTCAAGAAAATACCCCCACCCCAGATTCCCTTTGCATGGAACATTTTTCGAAAATTTTAATTTTCTAAAAAATGGCTTTAACGATTTGGATTAAAATATCATATGTTTAAGATACTTTCATTACAAATGAAATGTATATCTCGAATTTTCTGGGAATGTCTCCAAAAGTATTCTTCATTGTGAACGACTTTTGCATAACTGGTAAACCATAAGAGATAGACAAAATTTTACTACACAAAAAATGTAGATCGCGTTAAAGTATACAATTTATGTCATATACATTTTTTTGTTGGGTGAACCATTTTCGAGATATTGCTTGTTTTCCCTTAAATTTTCCAACACTTATACTTTTTCTCAAATGGGAATTCGTTATTCATTTTTTTGTCCTGGTAATGCAAAGAGAATGAAATACTCCACATATCAACCAGCACTTAAAAGATGTGACTATCACTTGGAACCTACCAATTCCCCTTGCATCTACAAGAAAATGAGCAATAAGACTATGATCTCGATATCTCGATTAACATGAAGCATATGGAGAATAAGCGTTGGTAAAAATATTTTGTACAAGAGGAGAGAAAGTCATGTGAGTGTAATACATCAGATTTTTTAAAACGAAATTAGGTTTTAGATCCCTCGTAGCGTAAAACGGCCCAAGGAAAGACACTGACGGAATACATGGTTGCATGGGTCGTTCATCCTCTCTGGACAGCTGCAGTAATGGGTCGCATTAGCGAGCCAAGAAATGTTACGTACTTCCGCTCTTCTCTATAGTAAGCCTTACTGCGGCATTTTGTTTTATCGTAGCATGTTAATTCAGTTCATTATTGTTTTGTAATATTTGCTTTTCTGAAATTTGTATTCTCTATACAAGTGGGAGCGGAAAAAGCTAGATCGCAATAGACTTGTGCTTCTTCCGTAATTATTCGCAATGATCAACACTAGACTAATACCATTCTACCCTCTAGTTCTCGAGGTTGCGGATGATGCATCTTTTTCGGGGGTAAAAATTTTAGCCTGGCTTCCTTCGGTAGGGAAGTAAAGCCGGTGCTCACGTGTCGTAGATTTACGGCACATAAAATAACCTCAAGCACGATAAGGAGACCTCTAAGCAAAATTTCCGGTCTTTCACGCTCAATATGGAGTAGAACGTTAAGAGCCATAGTAATTAAAGAACGTCCATAAATAAAACTCAGTATTTAACACTAGACTAAACTACCTTTGTGGTCTGGTCGTTAGCATGCTAAGCTCCAAATTCAGAGAACCAGGGAGCGATTCCTGGCTGGAAGGTGAGAATTTTTCTTTATCCAGGATTACTTTCCAACATCTCTTGAGTCTGAAATTATGAATGACAGAGTGCATGTATGTGTGAATTTAATGTAATAACCAAAAGCAATACCAACCAAAAGATTAACACCACTGTAAACGAACGAGCTGCTGAAATTTCAATTAGACTTTACCTATGGCCCTATAACTTCTTGACAGATAGGAAAATAGAAACTTTGATTGCCTGTATGATTAGGTATAATAATATTAACAATAATAACTTAGTTCTAACAGTAAAAAAGCGTCATAATTATCGCTATTATCATTAACTCAGCGGTACTCACCTCGCAAGAACCTAGTGTAACAATTCAGAGCACAGTTCTGCTAAACATACTTTATTTTCACTTAGATGCTCAGCGTAGCACAAACTTTACACTTGAGACACTTTTGACACACACTCAGAACAGAACACAACTGATCTGCTGAGTCATAACTAACAACTGAACTGCAGTCACAACTTGGCAGTGCCCAAACTCATCGACTTCTCACTCATTCGTAACGTTTTACTAACTGAACTGAACTATCCAGATAACATCAGCCCCTCATATAGCCCTCGCATACAAAGAGGGATGTTCTAGAAACGGAGGGTTCTAGAACATGCCGAAAGGAATGTTCTATAACAGGAAAGTGGCACATCATCCTTGCACCCCACATATGTTAAATTGTGTAATACAATATTATGATCTAAATATCAACCGATAAATCTGCAACATCTTCATAGAAAACGGCCAAAACATCAAGACATCGGAATCAGAGGAAGTCCTATTAAACAAGTCGGTTACTTTAGTTACGTACGGCTATAATAATGGCCTACAAAATAATACATGTTGCAAATTTCAATGAGTGCTTGTGTGTAAGAATAACACAAGCTTGAAATATAAAACTATGAGTGATAATCGGACTAAATTCCATAAAGTGATAGCTAATCAGCATTTTTATAAGAAAGTGAAACTTGGACTCCAGAAGAAGAATAGAAAGTGCCGAAATGAAAATACTACTTACCTTGTCACATAACTTTAATATTTTGCTGTAAAAGACAGAGCAAATATGTATTCCACAACTGTTCCACATCCATATTTCACCAAAAAGTGAAGTTTTGAGGTCTCTAAATCCTAAAAGCGTCCTTGGGAGCAGGTCAATATTTTTGAACAGTTTAACTTAAAAACTAAAAGCCGAATAACACCACAGTGCTTACCTGAGTCGTTGACTGTTTAAGCATATTAGGTCGGCAATTTTCAACATACGTTTCCCCATCCCAAATACCCTTTACGTGGAAAATGTGTCATCTTTATCCTCTCAAAGGACTAACTAGTTTGATTTAAGTACCATGCAAACATATTTACATGACAAATTAAATCTGTTAACCTGAATTGTCTATGAATAATCTGTGAGGTCATTCAGATTGACTTTTGTATAATTATGTAAAACACAGGATGTAGGGTGAAGGGTGTGCATTGTCGAAGGACACACTGAAAGTTGCTCTTAACACTTAAAAATACGAGATCTCGCACTTGTTCTCTCTAGTAACCTCATAAAGGTTAACTGGTGTTTCCACTTCTTGAATATAAGAAAGAAAACTAATGTACCATTTGAGATCAATAGTAAGAAAATGCCCCCATTCCTTGGAGCTTAACGATAGCCAATTATTTTGGATATCCATACGTTGCCTCCAAAGTCTCTCAAATTTTTGGAGCACCCATCAATTGGCATTTTTGACGAGTTCTTACGCGCTGTTAATTTTAGAGACACATGCAACCCAACATTCACCAATTGCGAAGGTTGCCTTGAGCTTTCAGGACGGCAATATTGTAGTATCAGCATGGAGTATACATACAAAGAACTATGCAAACATTTCGTAGTAGATTTCTTTCAGCAGTATAAGTTATTTACGAGAAGACTTGATCAGATGCCAAAAGCAACAAATCTTCATGATTAGTATATTTATGTTAAAAATGAGTAGGTTTATTCACAACAGTTGAGTTCTGCAAAACACTACCCAATGCTGAAGGTATACGTTGGGCACTTGTCACAAACTTACAAAATTGTTTTCGTCAATATGCTAGACGTAAATTTCAACACATGTTCTGAATGTAGCATTACAATCCGTGAAGAAATTGCCTTTTATAGTAACCAGTTTTACATTTATAGTATTGTGATACAGCGGCTATGGCCAAAGGTTATCTGGAGGTCGGCGCCGAGCGGTCCCAGTAAGTAACAACAACGCCGCTTGCCACGTAAACTCGGAGCGCAGTATCGACAGTTAAATAGAACCTTCTGTGGAAAATTTCACTGCCTATATAAGCGAGCGTTCTCGCTAGATCAGTCAATTGCAAGTTGAGTTGCATCGGTAAGTCAAGCGAGTGACTGCGATTCTGGTGCAACGGGAAGACCGATTCTCCGAGCGAGTTATGACACGCGAGTTGTGACGTACAGCGAGTGATACTGCGGAGCGATGGGTGTAAGCTTGTGTTCGACTCCCGAGTGAAGGAACCGTTCTAGCGTGAAGAGCCTGCGTCACGAAGGAAGTGAAATGGCGGAAAATTGAACTAGTTCACCTTCGTGAAGTAAACTTCTGTTAGGTGAACTACATAAATACGAAACAGTTATAGATAAGAACGGTGATAGTTAAATAACTGGGCAAAATCACAGTATGTTTAGCTTTATGTACCTACGCTATACCATGCTAGGGATTAATAATTTTGTAATAATAGCTGCTTCTTGTCGTTAATATATATGCCAAGTTCTCTGTGTTCACACTCCGTTTTATCCAGACTGCATTTTGTCCCTGTTTTAAACAGATCTGTGTTAAGTATAATGATTTATTACAGTTAATCTATTCATTTAATTGAGTAAGGTAAATAAAATAAAGTGGACCTCGGTATGTACCTTACATCGCACACTGTGTAGAGGAATATACTAAACCACATACAGTGAGTTTTCTTTTCTCCATCCGTGTTGCTGTTTAAGTATTTGCGTGGAATTTTTACGAAGGTAAACACTGTTACATTTGCAAAGCGTAAGTATTTCACGTCATTCAGTACGCCCTAGGAAGATTCTTCAAGTAGTTGAAACAACAATGTCGTGGGTTTCCCTCGTCAGTGGTGAAACCATACTTTGTGAGTGGATAGGTTAGGAGTCCTGAAACGTCAGTTTAATTATTTAGATAAATGTTCTTACCTCAAAAGATGCTGAGCTGCTCATCCAAAGAATCCCCGTCAAAATAATAATGGAACTATTCCCCCAGACGAACACGGAAGCAAATTCCTGCTGGCTCTGGAAATCCCCAAGCTGTTTCTTCAGGAAGTAGATGGCAATGAAATACGTACCGAGAACAGCTGCTATGAATTTCAGCAACACCACTAGCAGAACATTTACTGATAAGCAAGAGTTCATTTCTTCAGCTAAGTCGCATAGGAGATCGTGAAGTTTACAAATACGATGGATCTCAAAGCCGTAAGATACTTTTAGATACGCGCTTTCCACAGATATAGCCGGAACTACCTTCTGAGGCGGGTTAAGGTCTTTCTGAAGACTTGTATGAATTTTAGAGTTTAATTGAACATTTAGAGCTTCGTAACGCTGGTAAACCAACGAAAAAATGGTCAGAAGAAAAACATCAATTGCAGTATATTGAAATACAGTAATATATAAGGAAACACATCCCAAAATGCCGTTTATAGTACCGTATGCTTTTGTGTTTAGAATAGTCATGGTGTTAATGATCAAAGCAACTGCAAAACAGCCCGACAGCTGCAGTATCAGACAGCGACGTGTTCTGGAATAGCGGTTTTTTTGTAGAGTTTCAGCTTTGTCAAATGCAACAAACTTAGAAATTACTTCAGGGAAACGCTTATAGTTGAATGCTGAGAACAAATGAACTGCCAGAGATGAGTAATAACTTGTCACAAAAATCAAAATTAAAATGTATAAATAGCTGCGGAGGTGACCACCTCCAACATAACCATGTACAGAGTACATGTTGGAAGCAAGCAATGAAAGAAAGAGAATAATGCTATAAGCAAAAATCGGCTTTGAAACAACAAATTTCCTCTCGCTGCCTGATTTTACTATCTTATAGGGCGCCATCCCAAGAAATCTCAGCACGTAGAACAAAGGTGCAATACTTGAAATAACGTCTGCAGACATTTTATGGCGTTTCGTGACTTCCAACAAGCTTTCAAATGTGCACTTGTCTTTAAATTACGTATTATCTTTGCTAACAACAGCTATGAAATGTCATGAGCCTCCTATAGGCGCTATCTTCATAATGGTCTAAAAGTGTAATGCACACATGCGCAAAGGATGTGAATAATTAAGTTGAAACCTGATCAATACCACTTCAATTATTCCATGAGTGTTGGATTGC
Organism: Deroplatys truncata; assembly: GCA_030765065.1. NCBI lineage: Eukaryota > Metazoa > Arthropoda > Insecta > Mantodea > Mantidae > Deroplatys > Deroplatys truncata. Next base: position 168,708,814 of record CM060980.1, read on the forward strand.
CCTGTCAGCTGTTTGTAAAACACTTCGTGTTTATTACGTAGTAGGAATTAATAATATTGCAATCATTTTGTCCCTATATCCTTACCAGCAAAACTTGTGAAAGGGCAACCGTTAACCAATTACTCGTTAGATGTAATTTCTTGAGTATGTAATGTCATTCCCTAATACATTAATTTAACCTTCTGGAGCACAATACATAGTACTATTATTATTTGCATGTTCAAGAAACGCCATACATCACATGCAGTATGGTCTTAAATGGCTAGTTTCCAAATAGGACTCCGTGTTTCTCTGCCCCTACCGTGTTCTCCCTCGATTTTAAAACAAATCTGATCACTCGCATGACTTTCTCAACTCTTGTACAAACTATTTTTACAAACTGTTATTTTCCATCTCCTTCATGTTAATCGAGACATCGAGATGTCAATTTTATTGCTAATGTTCTTGTAGCTGTAAGAAGTGATAGCTTTATGTGATAGTCAGATCTTTTCAAAGAAGAGCTCGTTACTATTCCTTTCTATTTGCATGTCCAGGATATTAAAAGACTAATAACGAATTACTATTTGAGAAAAAGTATAAGTATTGGAAAATTCAAACAAATAACAAGAAATATCTCTGAAATGGTTCATTCCACACACAAGAAAATGTATATGTCAAATTGTTGTTTTAACGAGATCTACATTTATTGTGTAGTAAATTTTTGTCTCTCTCATACAGTTTACCATTTATGCAAAAGTCATTCATAATGAAGAGGACTTTGGTTACCTTCCCAGTAGATTTCAATACACATATTTCATTTGCCATGAAAATACCTTAAATATATGATACTTTAATCAAAATCGTAAGAGCCATTTTCGAGAAAATCAAAATTTTTGAATAATGTTCCATGTAAACGTTAGTCTGAATTGGGGAATTTCTTTGAAACGCTTCGTGTCCTATCTTTGGAAGATATTGAACATAAACATTTCGTTTTGGGTTATGTTGTTCACATACAGACACACACACACTCACAGGGACATGTTTCCAAAAATGCTTTGTTTGGATTTAGAGGACCTCAAAACATGTATTTCCTGTGAAATGTCGGTATCGAATCTTTGGGTGTAATGTAATACTTCCCCTCTTACTTCTGTGAATATCTTATTTGTGATGCCAATTTAATTATAAAAGCGGTCAATTTAAAACAGACGAGCTCCAATCAACTACTCCTGTGAGCGCTGGGGACAGCCAAGCTTTGTTTACAACACTGCGTATATTCTTATAGTAGTTATAATGGGGAACACAACTATAATCACAAGAGTCTTCCGAGAAAATAATTCATATACGATATTTCAAACAGACAGATATTTCAGAGTGTTTCAACAATGAACATTTGTAACCAAAACGCACTTTATTGATTTATGGTTCTCGAGTGGAGTATGGCTAAAGCTCGTTTACAATGGATGCTTACTGTATTACTCTTAGCCCATTGGTAGATAGTTAGCTTACCATTCCTGAGATTACAGTTCGAGTCCTTGAAACTAAACTTCTTTTTCTTTTCTCTTCATTTTAAGTAAATGGGTAAAAATAAACAGGTTTTTTTCACTGTTATGTATGTAGGGTTTACTTAGTAGTCCATCATACCGGTAGATGGCAAACATGACCTTAATTTATCGGTCGGAGGAGATTTCACACTCAGTCAATTTAACTTTATAATCACAAATTTCACTATTATGGTAATTATATATGTAAGTAAAATGAAGTAACACAAACAATAGTATTTAACTATATTACAGTAAACGAGTTGTAAAAAATAAAAGATAATAGTCCACTACGTAGAATAAACTCCAGCTGCTTGTGTAAAGTTAAGTGAGCAGTGGCATGTACTATAAAGTTAGCCAAAGCGGCGCACAGAAGTGGGCGGTTGTGAACAGCGCGCCTCATTCGAATAGACTTTGAAAAATATTCAACTTCTCAAGAGACTATCCACCTTTAGTTTGACCAAGTGTACCTAAAACAATGCTGGATTGGTCCCGTAGTTCCATCGTTAAAGCACCTGTCTAATGTCCGAGGATTCCCGGATTTGATTCCCGACTGAGGTCAGAAACCCTTTCTTTAAACAAAAAGGTTACTGTTGTGCCTTTTTCGCCTCCCCCATGGTCATGGATTATCCAATTATCACATCGCAATGCTGCAGAGATTATGACGCCATTCATCGACAGAGAAAGTAACATCTAAAGTCGAACAATATATCGCCATGAGTGGCGTAATACATCACCTCACTATGTAAAGCATCATGGACAAGTCTCATTGGCTGGTTTGCAATACGCCACTGACCCCAGCGTCATCATGCTTGTCGCCGTTTCCAGAAACTCCTGGGCAGGCAGACATCAGTAGTCGCTCTTCGGCCAGGGACCGAGCCGGGAAAAACTAGACATCGTGACAGCGAGTTTTTTGGCATAATTCACCAAGTCATTCTTTCGGCCTTTCCAAATTATCTTTAAACTTTCTTTGGTAAGCTTTCGAAACTCAACCTTTAACTATTGGTGATTTTCTAAATTCTTGTACGGGAGAAGCAGTTATAGTTTTGCATTTCATGTAACTTTATTGTATTCGTTGCTCTTTTATAAAATATTTACATTCCGATGGCAACTTTTAAATGTAGAAAAGCGAAAGAGAATATCACAATGTATTTGAGCATATTATTTTGTAAAACAAAATGATAAAGCAAGTTGACTAAAGCATTTTAAACCGATATAACCCTTAAACATAAATTTTTAATTTAGTGTTGGTGAAAGTTTATAATTTCCTAGCTCCTACGTAATAATCCCTTTTCACGGTAACTTCCCCCTCTGAGACAACAAACCAGTGGTGCACCCTTAAGCTGAAGATTATTTTATTAACTCCACGTATGGACGCTAATTTAAGAAAGTATTTTTGTAGGAGTTGTATTGTATTTCAACTGCTGGGGAGCCGAACTTGTAGTAGTTGCAACCGCACGTATAGTAAACAGTTTCCGGTAGCCTTTTCCCCAAATGTACTTTCAGTTGGCCTTTGCCCCAAGTTTAAAAAAAATATTAACTTTGTAATTTGACTGTTTCTTTAAGTATTAAATATTTATGTTTGCCTCGGCTGCGTCATATTATTGTTAGAGACACGTTTCTCTTAGCAGGGTTGTGGTGCGAGAAGAATGTAGGCTTACAAAGATTATAATTTTATTTCACTCCTTTTATTAATGCTTGACACGATTTAAATAACACTTCACTGATACAGAGAGCTGTGAGATTCTTTAATTAATTACTTGCACCTTTTAATACGTAAACTATCTTTGTCTCACACGGATACGTATTATACTTCTCGAGGACGTGTCTCGCGTCCGGTTACAAACACTGTCTGCAGGCAACTGAACTCTAAATTTGTAAAGTTTTCTCTTTTTCAGTTTCTGATTAGCTAATCCTACTCTAATAGAATACCTTCATTTAACTAAAGCTTTTTCTGGTTGTTGATTGGCTATTTTTAAACTGTCTCAAAATTTACATTATTGTTGCTCCAATAATGACTAGTAGCATTTAAACTTTCAAACTCATTATTGCCTCAAGTTTATCTCATTGTTACCTCATTGTTAGTAACTTTTAACTTATTATTCTCACAGCTCCTACATTTTTGAATTACGTAATATATTCACATAGCATTATTAAACATAGATTTAATAATATAAACATGTACAATGACTGTAACATACACTTTTTATATATTGTTACATACACATATTGCTTTACGGCGGGCTGTTATTGAATTTATATATTATATAATTAGATTGAAATAATTTAAGTGTTAAAAATACTGCCTCCAAGCCCAGAATATGACTGTCAATGTGTTTTACAGGTTATTGTAGATGTGTTCCGAGCTCGTGAACCCCGGAAGGAATGCATACACATACACATAAATATACAGACATGAGGACGTAATGAATCAACAGTTACTCAGAGTTAGGCAGGGTGTTGAAAAATAGCATACAGCCTAGCTTATGTTAGCGACCATGCTTATTCTTACATTAGTGAACTACTTGAATATACTGAGCAAAGCAGGCTATATGAATGCTGAGTAACACACTATTGTTGGCTGCATAGTGTCTCGGTGCGTAACTCAAGTGTGCATTTTCCCTTCTCCCCACACGTCATTCCACCGAGGTCACGAGCCCAGAGCACAACTATAACAACAATTGCACCATTTAACAATATATGGATCGCCTTTGGACATAACACTGCACACATTATCACTACTGATCTACAATCAGTACAAGTATATGCCACCAATATTGCCTATTACAGGCACCGCAAACTTAACAAGATACAAGCAGACTCAACACCTGGTTGAAGAACTGTAGATGTCATTCTCTTAGGCGGTGATATTGTGTCAATGAATGAAGAATTTAATACAATTTTATTCTTTGAACCTCTATTTCAGCACAAAACAGACTGTATAATTGTATGTAATTCACAAACGTGGTATAAAGTACAAAGAACAACCTTTAACTTCAACGGCCTTATAGGCGGCCTTTTGTTTGGAACATATTGTTACATGCTGGGGTGAGGGCCGAAAGGCTCCCAGCAAATTATTAAATTTGGATCACCCCAACATGCACATGGGGAAACGTAGCTCAAAAACAGCAAGAAGACCAGAACCTTGGTGTCCGCATTCAGATAAGGCGTGAGGTTTTTTTAACAAAATGCACAAATTTCACATCACACATATTACCTGTGATTTATTAGTAACACATTTAGTAGCCCTACATTACACATAGGGGAACAAAGGAATGAAGGGAGATGCCACGCTGGCAACCCGCGACCTACTCCTTACACTCTTACTCTCAAAGTGAAGCTAACCCACAAAGAAGTAACGCTATCTATCAATATATCTGTCTATTTATCTATCTATCCCTCCTCTCTCCAACCCTGGCTGGGCATGTTAGCAAGAGCTGGTGGCATACCAGACAGAGATTCCAACAAAGCCTACTCTCTCTGGCGTGGTCAGCGTCAAAGGAGAAGGCTCGTTCAGCCGAAAGAAATAATAAATCACCCCAATAATACTGTCGACAATGCGACGCAATAATGTGTCTGGTATGACAATACCTACTAATAAGCCACAAGATATTGCCTATAGGTAATGATATTAACTGGTATTCCCTTATCGTTGTATTTCTGCTAAACTTTCGGTTTTATTCATTAGATCACACTCCTATTCATACTACCAAACTCTGGAGAGTATAGGGAATAATCGTGGCTGGAGAAACATTCCCACTCCCCCACCCGGGAACCGAACTTGGGACCCCTTGTACAGCGGCAGGTGGTCAACCAACTGAACTGCAGGGTCAGCCTACATTTATTGTTGTTATCCTTACTTTTAATAATAATCAGATCTTTTACAGTCACAAGACTTTCTCTACCCACTGTTCTACAAAATATTCTTATAAGTCTTACTCTTCTATCTGCTCCAGATTAGTCGAGTTAAGTATTTACAGAAATGCTTTAATTACACATTTCCTTGTAGAATCAAGCGGGATACGGTAGGGTAAAACGAGTCACATATTTTAAAGGTGGATTGGTAAGTGATGGCTTTGAAATACCTTTCGCTTTGCATGATCTCGAGTTAAAATAACAATACCGACTCAGCAGTTGAAAACTGTATAAAGTATTTGACATTTAAAGCAAATATTAAAAATACATTGGAAATTGTTAATGCCACAAAAATATATGTGATATAAGCTGTGTGCTTTAACAAGATTTACATATTTTATGTAGTAGATTTTCAACAAGAACATTTTATTTGACATGCAAATATCTTAAACATAATCAAAATCGTCGGAGCCGAAAGTAAATGTAAAAACCAATAAATTAGTGGTAGTTTGGAGTCGGGAAATTTCTTGAAACTTCTCCTACCAATCCTTGGAAGACACTAATCTTAAACACAAAGTACATATAATATTTGACCGATTTTGGTTTTTGATTTGCGCTGATCACAAACAGGAACTTTTTTTGTTCAAGAGCATCAAAACGTGTATTTCCGGTGAAATCGGGATACTGAATTTTTGGGTGGATTGTAGTGCTTCCCCTCTTCCTACAGCTTAGCAGTAGAGAAAGTAAAACATCTGATGTATTGCACTCTCATGACTTTCTATAATCTTGTGCAAACTATTTTTAAAAACTTTATTCTCTGTCTACTCAATTTGAATCGAGGTAAAATTTGCAGAAGCTATCGTATTGCTAATTTTGTTGTAGGTGCAAGGGGAATTTGGTAGGCTTTATTCCATAGTCAAATATTTTAAGAGTTAGTTGCTATGTGGAGCATTCCGTTCTCTTTGCATGTCCAGGACATAAATACAAAAACCAACAACGGGTTTCTATTTGAGAAAAAGTATAAGTATTGGAAAATTCAAGCAAATAACAAGGAATACTTCGGAAATGCTTCACTCGACAAAAAAACGTGTATGACATAAATTGTGTTTTAACGGGATCTACATTTTTGTGTAGCGAACTCTACACGTCTACCTCTTACGGTTTACCAGTTATGCAAAATTCATTAGAATGAAGAGGAATTTTGGGGGTATTCCATAAAATTCGAGATATACATTTCATTTGCCATCAAGTATCTTAAACATATGATATTTTAATCAAAATCGTTACAGCCATTTTTAAGAAAATCAAAGTTTTCGAATGTTTCATGCAAAGGGTAGTCTGGAGTGAGAGAATTTTCTTGAAAATCTTTGTGTTGCATCTATGAAAGTTACTGAACCTAAGTACCAAGTTTGGCATTTATCCGTCTTTCCGCACCTTTTTCTAAAACGCTTTTTTTATTCAGGGGGTGTCAAAACATGTATTTCTGGTGAAATCTCAGTATAGAATTTTTGGGTGCAGTGCAAAACTTCCCCTACTTACTATATGCAGTAGAGAAAATAAAAATTAGTACATATAAGTAAACTTGAAACATTTCGCTATGTAGGAATTGAACGCTATAAGGAAAACTAATGTCATTGCTTCCGTGCAACAAAGCATCCACGGCGGGCGTGGCCTTGCCCGACAAGTTCTATTTTCTCACCTCCCGCAAGAAAAACGCGCTGTATCTGCATTTCAAAGCGTTTTCCTACAAACGCAAAAAAGGAACTTATATAAGTTTTCAAATACTCATTGGATCTATCTCTGATTCAGAGGATGGCATCTATAATTCTTCCACCAGAATATGGATGGGTGTTCTTACCTCATTGGATGTGAAGTTGCTGACCCCAAGAATCCACACCAAATGTATGAAGGAGGTGCCTCCCCAGAGCAATACCACAGTATAATCTTTCTGATTCTCGAGCTCCCCGATATGATTCCTCAACAACGTAATAGCAACTAAGTACACACCAAAAACAGTTCCAATGAAATTCATCAACACCACCAAAAGAAAAGTGATTGAAAAATATGAATTGATTTCTTCAGCTAAATCGCAAAGGCAATCGTGAAGCTTAGCAATGTGACGGATCTCAGGAGCGGAAGGTTTGTTTAGAATTGTTTTTTCCGCAGATAAGACAGAGACTATTTTCTGAGCCCGACAAAATAACTTTCTTCGAGGTTTGATGTTAATCTTAGAACTTAATTGCGTATTTATAGTTTTGTAATATTGATAAATGAATGATAACATGTTTGGAAGAACAATATTAGTTGCCATTAACTGAAAATCAATAATTTGTGCAAGAATGTATACAATAACGTCATATTTAAAAGAGTAAAATCGCAGTTGTACTCTATTAATGGCATTAATAAACACCGAAACTGCACAACAAATAGAGAGTTGCAGAATAACATAGCTTTGTTTTTTGGAGTAACAGCTTTTAGGTGGGATTCCAACTGTATCAAAGGTGACAAGCTTTGAAATAATTTTAGAAAATCTTCTGTAGTTAAATGTCGAGAAGAACAGGAGTATCAGAGATGAGTAATGGATTATCAGATATATTGCCATTAAGATACCCAGAAAACTCTTAACCTCATCACTTTCAATGAATGCTAGAACAAAGAACATCTCAACAACAAGCAAAGTAACTAACAGAATAATACTATACATAAGCAAAGCCCCTGAAACTACCAGTTTCCTCTGATTATATGATGTTACTATTCTGTATGGAGCCATTCCAAGAAGTCGCAGCACGTAAAACAATGGTCTTAATGCTGAAACATTGTCTGTGGACATTCTGTGATGTGCGAATTTTCCAACTTGGCCTTTTCTTCAAGTTTACCTTCCTCACTGACAACTATTGTGAAATGAAATGAGATTCCAAACGGGATAAACTGTGTCATTGTAACGGACGTGAAAGATTATTTTATCAATATTATTCTATTAAGTTGAGTGTTTGACTGTTATGTCAATAATTTATTAAACGCTGTTTCTACAATAGTTGTTAGAAATTAGTAAAATTTACAATTATTTTGCACTCCATTGTTTATCAGTAGAGATCACAAGCATTTAACTATACAATTACGCATTAAGGTGTGTCTACACTAGCATGTCGTCGTTAACTCCGTTAGCAAAAATGCTTTTTCTAAATTCGTCTGTCAGTTTGGCCGAAAATTCAACCTGAATTTCGCTTACGTACATGTTTAATGGCATTCAATTTCACTTTTATGTGCATTTTTATTACTTTCCTTACTACATATAGTAAGTAGGGAAATTCTATACCGGAAATACGTGTTTTGAGGCCGCTGAATCCAAAAAAGCATTTTTAGAAAAAGGTCCTAGGTGTGTCTGTATGTCAGTGTGTCTATGAACAGCAATATTCAGAAACGAAAAATTGGATAAATACCAGACTTGGTATTTAGGTTCAATATCTTCCAAAGATGCGGTACAAAGATTTTTAAAAAATATTACATCGAAAAATTTTCGAACATTTTTATTTTCTAAAAAATGGCTCTGTTAATTTAGATTAAAATACCAAATATTAAATACACTTATATTACAAATAAAATTTACATCTTGAATTTTCTGGGAATAGCATTTGAAGTTCTCGGTGAGGCAGTATTTTATATCACAAGACTATGAATGCCAGAGTGATTGTAGTGTAAACTAACATTATTGTATGACAATGATTTTGGATGTTCGTTAGCCATAAGCATTGTTAGGAAATAAGTTTGCACGGCCTCACTGAAACTGACAATAGAGTGGGTAACAATGAACCAAGGGGGTGAGTTGTTTATGACTAAGAAGAGACAAACAAATGACGTCAGGGTAGCGTGCCTTTCTTTAAAAATGCTCTTCCCTAGAGCATATGTGTTTGTAATTGTGATTGGCTGACAAAACAGACGCTAATGTTGGCGCGATTTGGTAACCAATAGCAGCTCTATTATAATGTTTAGGCATTTTGGGGAGGAGTATATATTCTCGAACCATAAGCATGTTTCATGCAGTTCTACAGAATCATTCACGAGATATACGTCGCGCAGTCTTGAGGAATCTCTTGTGAAGTGAATGTCATACAGTTTGTATGAATCTCTCGCGTCGTAAAGTTAGTTAAAAAATCTGATGTGTTACACTCACATGACTTTCTCTACTCTTGTACAAACTATTTTTACAAATGCTTATTCTCCATATGCTTCATGTTAATGGAGATATCGAGATGTCAATCTTATTGATAATTTTCATGTGGATGCAAGGGAAATATGGTAGGTTTTAAGCGCTAGTCAAATATTTTAACGCTGGTTGCTATGTGGCGCATTCTATTCTGTTTGCATATCCAGAGCATAAAAAATTGAATAACGAATTTGAGAAAAAGTATAAGTATTGGAAAATTTAAGGAAATAACAAGCAATATCTCGAAAATGGTTCACTCAACTAAAAAAATGTTTATGACATAAATTGTGTATTTTAATGTGATCTACATTTTTTGTGTAGTAAAATTTTGTCTATCTCTTATGGTTTACCAGTTATGCGAAAGTCGTTCACAATAAAGAATACTTTTGGAGACATTCCCAGGAAATTCAAGATATACATTTTATTTGTCATAAAAATACCTTAAACATATGATATTTTAATCAAAATCGTTAGAGCCATTTTTAAGAAAATTAAAATTTTCGAAAAATCTTCCATGTAAAGGGTACTCTGGGGTGGGGGGATTTTCTTGAAAACCTTCGTGTCGCATCCTTGGAAGATACTGAACCTAAATACCAAGTTTGGTGTTTATCCGATTGTTCGTTTTTGAGTTATGCTGTTCACAGACACACACACACACACAGACACACACACACACACACACACACAGACACACACACACACAGACACACACACGGACATGTTTCCAAAAATGCTTTTTTTGGATTTAGGAGGTCTCAAAACATGTATTTCCGTTGAAATCTCGGTATCGAATTTTTGGGTGGAATGCAATACTTCCCCTACTTACTATACGTAGTAGAGAAAGTAAAAATGTGAAGTACGCGGCAACTAATACGAGAGTAATTACATTCGGAAATATAACAGTTTCAGTCAGGCGTGTATAAAGATTACAGATGTGAACCATTAATTATGTGTGACGGCAATAAAGTGTGAAAACAAATTCTTTTATCAGTGTTATCTTTTAGTAACAACTCCCGTTTACACGCCCTGCTCAGAGATATTTGCTCGACTGAGTAATAATAGCTAGCCGGAGGACAAAGAACCTAAATTTTAAAAAAATAATAAAAGAATAACAGGCGCTCAGCAAATAAGATAACACGAGAGATTACTGCGACAACGGTAAACGTTATGCGATAGACCAAAACGTACTCCGCAAAAAATATACCTCTGTTTAAGACACACAGTTTATTTCAAATAAGTTCTTTTTTTGTGGCAGCAGCCATTTCAGAGATATCCGTTATTAAAGGTTCGGATTTTTCACTACTTGGTCATTCTCGTCAAGCGATTTCAACTTTCAGAAATTTCTCGCGATTGTGTGAAAATAGTATGGAATTTTAAGACCAGCATATAGCTTCCAGTTTTTAAGTATTTGACTATCGCTATTCTCTTTGTATCCACAACGGAATGTGTCAAGTAGCTATTTCTGCAAAGGTTTATTTGGACAAAAGCGTTATATCTTAACATTGTAATAAATCAAATGAATTAAAATAATCATTCCTATGAGTTCAAATCATAGAAACAAAAATTGATAATCCTAATACGCCTTCACAAACGGCAAAACATAAAAAAAAATATTGTTATATACAATTCTCCACTTAATAGTTGTAGATATAGAAATAATCTTGAGTAAAGATAGTTTTTACACTCATTAATAAACGATAGAGGGTAGAGAAAGTCATGTGAATGTATCACATTCAGATATTTTTTCAAGTTATCGAGGTTCAAAAATGAATATTGTAGTCCTATAATATCAAATGTCCTTTTCAATAAAACATTAAAGACAGAAATTATCTTAAAATTAAATTGACTTTTATTTGTGGACACTCTTTTAACTGCTGTGGCCCTTATCGTCCCATTCTAAATTGGGCGCGAAAGATCGGTAATTTTTCTCAGAGGCCTCTTTATCAGGCTTGAGGTTCTTTTACGTGCTGTAAATCTACGACACGGGACCACCGGCTTTACTTTCCTTCCGAAGGAAGCCATGCTAAATATCTTTACACTCGAAAAAAATCCATTGTTCTCCGACGGGTTTGAACCCACGGCCTCGGGAACTAGAGGCTAACATAGTAACCACTACATCACGGAGGACGAAAAAAAATTATGTTAAATATATGTGTCGTTTATCTTTTATACCGCATAAAATTATCGTACCCGTAATTTTTTGGTACTAGATTTTATTTCACAGTAAACAGTTTATAAAAGTTTATATTTTTAATATTTGTTTTAAAACCAATAAGTCAAAACGCCGTAGCAACATGTCAAGAGATTATTATGCGTGATAAAGCAGCGGCATATTTTACAACCACTTTGAGACATTTAATGTGGACCTGGTTGTAGAAGGATAGGTTGTAGCTGGCATGCACTTTGTACTGGAAAATTACCTTTTCTAAATCCTTTAAATTTTTGTGTAAGCCTAGACCTTGAGCAATGTTTACGTTAACACAGCTTAAAAACTGGAGCAAGGAATAGTGAAAATATTCATCCACATTCTGAAAATTTAAATGATTAAAACTGTTGTATAATGTTCTGAGTAATTGCTTTTTAAACAAAAAGAATATGTAAAAAGGTAGACATTTTCAATCACAATTTTTTATTTATTTGTTTATTTTTTGGCACAACTAAGCATAAAGTTTCTACGAAAATATGGTGTTACCATCATTGCTATTTAAAACAGGTATTATTACTTTCTCTACTACGTATAGGAAGTAGGGGAGGTATTGCATTCCACAAAAAACTTAGATACCGAGATTTCACCGGAAATACATGCTTTGAGGTCCTCTGAATCCCCCAAAAAAGCATTTTTAAAAAAGGTACGTGTGTTTGTGAACAGCATAACTCAAAAACTGAAATTCGGATAAATACCAAACTTGGTATTTAGGTTCAGTATCATTCGCAAATACGACACTAAGATTTTCAAGAAAATCCCCTTTACATGGAACATTTTTCGGAAATGTTGATTTTATCAAAAATGGCTCTAACGATTTTGATTACATAGCACATATTTGAGATAAGTTCATGACTTTCATGATATGTGCATCTTGAATTTTCTGGGGATGTGCCCAAAACTCCTCTTCATTCTAAATGGCTTTTGTATAACTGGTAAACCGTTAGTGATAGACCAAGCTTTTCTATACAAAAAATGTAGATGTCGTAAAAACACATAATGTATGTCATATTGCTACATGCTGGGTAGATGGCCTAAACGTTCACACGAAAATTAAATTAATTTTGTGCACCCAGCACGTACGTATACTTACTTGGCTGCGGAGGACCGGAACGTCGTGTGGAGCTTAGAGGAAGGTGTGGGTTTTACTCTACAAAATCCATAACACAAATCTACTCACACATTCCTAGGTTTATCTCCCAAACGTTTTGGGTTCCTACAGTGTTAAAAATGGAAAGTTAAAGGAGATGTCTACCGATCCAAAGCCCGGCTTACACACGCGGTCCGTTACTAACGGAATCCTAACTGAAAGTGACGCTATCCCCCACTACTTGTGGCTAGCATAGCTACCAGACAAGAGTGACGTAAACAACAATGTGTCTGGAATGACAATGTAGAACAATAAATAGCCCCCAAATTATTAATATGCCACAGTATACGCCTTTTTGGTCGAGTTAACCATTTCCGAGATATTTCTTGTTATTTGTTTGAATTTTCCAATACTTATACTTTTTCTCAAATGGTAATTGGTTATTCTTTTTTTATTTCCTGGACATGCAAAGAGAATAAAATGTGCCACATAGCAACCAGCTCTTAAAATATTTGACTATCGCTTAAAGCCTAGCAATTCCGCTTGCATCTGCAAGAAAATTAGCAAGAGTTTCTGCAAATATTTACCTTGATTAACATGAAGTATATAGAGAATAAGCGGATTTTTTAAAATTCTTATGACATAGTAGGACAAGAAAATTAGTGTTTGAATCTGTAACTTTAAAGTTAAAGAAGATACCGAAACAAGATTTAAAATAGTTGAATGATTACGTATAAAAAAATTTCCAGCCAATTTTACGAAACTTTTAGCTTCAAATTATTAAACAATATAGAGAAAAATGGACAAATCATATTCTAAAAATCTGATGAGTTACACCCACATGACTTTCTCTACTCTTGTGCAAACTATTTTTACAAACGTTATTCTCAATATGCTTCATGTTAATCGAGATATTATTCTTATTGCTAATTTTCTTGTAGATGCAAGGGGAATTGGTAGGCTTTAAGCGACAGTCAAATCTTGAGCTGGTTGCTATCTGGAGTATTCCATTCTCTTTGCATTACCAGGACAAAAAAAAATGAATAACGAATTCCCATTTGAGAAAAAGTATAAGTATTGGAAAATTTAAGGTAATAACAAGCGATATCTCGAAAATGGTTCACTGAACAAGAAAATGTGTAAGACATAAGTTGTGTATTTTAACGCTATCTATGTTTCTTGTGTAGTAAAATTTTGTCTATCTCTTATGGTTTACCAGTTATTCAAAAGTCGTTCACAATGAAGAATACTTTTGGAGACATTCCCAGAAAATTCAAGATATACTGTTTATTTGTCATAAAAGTATCTTAAATATATGATATTTTAATCAAAATCGTTAGAGCCATTTTTGAGAAAATTAAAATTTTCGAAAAATGTTCCATGTAAAGGGTAACCTGTGGTGAGGGAATTTTCTTGAAAATCTTTGTGTCGCATCTCTGGAAGATACTGAATCTGAATACCAAGTTTGGTGTTTATCCGACTGTTCGTTTCTGAGTTATGCTGTTCACAGACACACAGACAGACACACACACGGACATGTTTCCAAAAGTAAGGAAAGTAAAATTGCCAATTGAAGAATAAACAGAATAATTTTTAACTATAAGCCAACAGGGAGAAGCAACGTGAGAAGACCACCAAGAAGATGAAATAGACAATTTCTATAAACCGGAACAGAGTGGAAAGTCTAATCCTTGCAGTTGATGATGATTATTACGAAAACTTAAAAAACAAAAATAAGTGGTGCAAAATAAGTTTTGCAATAATTGTAGCACTTAACATAAATCAGTATACCGTACTCCCTGGTTAATGAAATGAAATTTGAGGTAAAATAAATAGTAAATTAAACACAAAATCCATAGACTTAACCAGGATGGACCAACGTCCTCTATTGTACCAATTGTGTCAAAAAATGAAAGATTCTTGTGTATATATGCGCGCGCGAGCAAGTTCGTTATAACAATTATAATTCAAGTGAATGTTTATCTTCAAATGAAGAATGAAAATATCTCCCAAATGTCAAATGCCAACACAATACCACATTTTGCATTAAGAAAGCTCACAGTGCAATGAACAGCTCAGCGAAATGCAACCTTAGGCATTTTCTAAACTTAGCTTTTAAAAATAAATGGGATGGGGGCTTTCTAAATCCCAGTAACATCAAGCGGGATGGCTGAGGCGGCAATGTCTGCAGCCCAGGAGGTCCTGGCCTCGATTCCTGGTGACCATTCACGATGACTATAGGTTTTTCGTGGTTTTCTCCTGGTCGCCTAAGCGAATGTTGCGATGGTGTGTTCTACCATGACTTCCCCTTTCTCCTATTTCCTCTCATTTCATCTCTCCCTTTCACGATTTAGGTGTGTCTTTGGGTCCTGCAGTGCTGGCGGTGTCGGGTAGATGGCGTTGCTTAGGCATTGGAAAGATTTCCCCCCGTGAATGCGAGGGTGTGTTGTCCCACCCGTTAGGGTCGCTTCGTCACCCAATCTCGGGATTTTTCGCCTCTACTGGTGCGGGAGTGTTCAGCGGAAACATTAGGAACTTCTACACATATCCGTGGGCCAGTCTTCCTGCAACCTCCTATGGCTCATCCCTGCCTCCCAGGGAGTTTAGCTGCAATAGTCCAGCTGGCCGCAGTGGCAAGGTGTCCCCCTCCGATAAACACCCCTACACCTTGCTCCCAGTAACACCCATGGCTACGCCACTGGCAATATTTATGTTCCAAATTAATTTTACGTCTTGTAACGTCACATTCCCGAGATCTCGCAAACGACTCGTTTGCGGACTCAATGGATTAAGATATACATGACTAAATAATAAATGCTGAAGAGAACTTCAGTGAATTTTGCTAAAACAAACAAAAGGATAAATATATAAAAAGGCCTAAACCGTCGTTTTTGTAAAATTAAAATCCCTATTTAAAATATGTTGTTAAAATATGCTGTTAACCAAGTTACATCAGTATCTATGCCAGAATAGTAATTATAGAGCTTTGGAATGGACGTGTGTCCGGCCTAAAGGAAATTTTCTTAGCACCGAGAAGCACGCTGGTTGCCGGTAGAATGGGATATTCATAGCCCCTTAAATTCAAAAGCTTAGATTTATCATTAAATTATAACTAAAATAACCACATATCTTTGTCATAGAATATGTAAATAATGTCCTTGTGTCGCCTCACTCTCTCATACCTTTTAAGAAAATGTGTATGAACACTCTCATGACCTTGTAAATAAAATCTTGCTTCATCCTTAAGAAAATTAAATGCTGGTCAGTGTAGCCATAATTAACAGTACAAAACAGCAATCTCAGAAACTAAACGCGTGGTTTAAAATCCTGAACTGCAGTTATTTTGTAGGGTTCATTTTAAAGGTTTAGTGGCTTTCGAGGTTTGTGACATTCATAATTCTGTGCAAGCTTTCTCAGAGATTTCTTTGGTATTTGATCTAACCTTTCTCCTATGTCATGAGGTTTTCCTCTGCAAGAACACGGCACTATAATTTCGCTTTCTAGGCAAGAATAGATTCCGTATCCCTAAATCTAATCACAAAGTTACGAACCATTTCTCTGTGAGGCAGGGAATTTGTCTACAAATCGCCGTCTCACTTCTCTACACGAGTTTGTTGTCACTTAGGAATCATATATGAAGATTATGTTTGCTAAAGTGTACAGACTTTTGACATTATAACAGCACTAACACACTATTACACTGAAACTCAGTCTCACAACGTGCTAATCTTTGCAGAGAACAGAATTCGCGCCAACTGATTAGCCAGCAAACGAAGAGGATGGGAAAAGGAAGGACAACAGAGGTTAGAAACAGCACAGTGCATGACAAGCAATACGGCCACGTGTAGAAACGAAAGCTCTATAGAAAGCATGAATCTTAGACTTACCTCAGATGAAGTTCGCTTGCTGGCCCAGACGAAGGTTGTTAAAACTGCGATCCCACCTGCTGAACCAAAGATGATCACACCAAGATCAAATCTGCCCTGGAGTTCTCCAAGATTGTGCCCTAACATCCAAATAACAAAGTAATAAATACCGAAGACAATCACAGCAAATTTTGCCAAAACCAATAACAAAAAGTGTATAGAGTAAAAGCAATTTATTTCGTCAGCTAAGTCGCACAGGAAGTCATGAAGCTTCGCTAAATCACGTATGTCAGTAAGAGGTAGGCCTTTGAGGTCCTGTTTGAGAATGAGGAGTTGCTGAGGTAGACAAGAGCTTTCTTCGTGAGCACTGGGATTAACGCTGCAGCTCAAATGCAAGTTCAGCGCTTCGTATCGCTGGTGCATTAGTGATAACATGTTATAAAGATGAATATCAATAACAAGAAAAAGAAATCCGTTAACATATGAAAACGCGTAAGATATATAACAATGTACACTGGGACACGGCTTCATCTTAGCAATGTTTACCGAATTTGTTACAAAAACAGCTGCAAAACAAGCCGTTAGTTGTAAAATCAGAAAATAGTAGGTCTTTTTGTAACACTTGTTCTGTAAAACTTCAGTAGAGTCAAAAGTCTTGAACTTTAGCATAAGTTGAGGTAAACCACGTAAGCTGAGCGAAGAGAACAGGTATACCACCTGACAGGAAGAAAAAGTGCCCAAGAATATCTGGCATACTAGCTTCAGGAAACTGGGTACCTGTTGGCCATCAATTAGATGTCTATAGAAATATATCTGACCAGCAAGCAAGGAAACCAACAAAGCAATGCTGTACGCCAGGAAGAACCTTGAAACTACTAATTTCTTTTCATCCCCCGATGATAGTATACGATATGGCGCCATTCCAAGCAGTCGCAAAGCATGAAACAGCGGACTGATAGCTGAGATGATGTCCATAAACCTTGCTCCATTTTCTTCACCTGGAATAATTCCCAGATTCACTGTTTTCTTCAAATCTGGAACCATCCTAACCTGATCAGAGTTAACAACTGCATGAACATCCAAACTGTCCATGGAATACTGTGTTAAAATTTATCTCGAGATAATTTTAACAAGTAACTTCCATTAAAATGCCATTACAGCGATCAATATCTGATCCATTTACGTTGAGATCAAATACTATCAGTATTGCTAACTCTTGTGAAACATTCTACATGTATGCACTTGTTATAAGCTACATTGGAGAATTTTGTAACTAAAACTTAGATTAATGTTGTAACATATAATTTGAATTTTGATGTGTAGGATATTTTTATAATGTCCCAAACACATATAAATATCTGCCGTTAAATAGTGCCATTACTTCATATGATATATAGGCTGAGTCAGTAAGCCTATGAACATCCTCACATATATGAATACATACAGTGGTTGCGTTTGCTATCGTACTGATTCGATTCTCGGTTATACGGAGTATCGACTTTAAACCGCCCCTATCTAGATCCTTCCTTACCTCTAACTAGCTTATGGGAAATATTCCAAATACCTAAACTGATTCGGAGTCCGCGGTAAAAGCTGTAGGTCCTCTCATCACAATAATTGTCGTCCTACCATCGGAGGAGTTAACGTACACCGCCTGGTAGGTGTCTCATACTAATAAATGCAATCAGTCACTGCTTGGTGGCACTAGAGTTCTCCGAAGGTTGCATTAGACCATATGGGGAGTGTTGGAAACAACAATTTTGCGCATATATATATATAATCAGAGAATGTCACAGAAATGTAGGAAACTAAAGAAACTGGAAAACATGTCCAATTATTATTATTATTATTATTATTATTATTATTATTATTATTATTAGCATTAGTATTAGTTTTTCAGAATTTATTCCGAACAAAACTCGGAGGTCCATGTACTGGGTGCAGAAAAATAATGTACAGAAAATTATAAAGCAGAAAGACTGTACCGAATAGTAAACAGAAGTTGCAGAAGATTTTCACTGCGCTACTTCGTCAACATTAAATCCGTCGTATTAAAGCCTCCGATTCTGAAACCTGATTGTGGTGTGTCAGATGTAAACAAAACGCGCTCTTGTGTAGCACAAAACACTGCATCTTGTTCAGTACAGTACGTGCATGTAATGGTTAGTTTCTGAGGAAGGTTAGCTGCTGCTATTTTGTTGTATTTCGACTGTTGGGGAGCCGAACTTGAAGTAGTTGCAACCACACATATGGTAAAAGGTTTCCGGTAGCCTTCGCCCCAAATGTACTTTCCGGTGGCCTTTGCAGCAAAAAGTGTTTAAAAAATGTTAACCTTGTAATTTTGATTGCTTCTTTAAATATTTATATTTATGTTTGCCTCGGCAGCATCAGTATTATTGTTAGAGACATGTTTCTCTTTGCAGGGAGTGGTGCGACTGAAGAATGTAGGCTTACACAGATTATAATTTTACTTCACTCGTTTTATTAATGCTTGATACAATTTAAATAACACTTCACTGATATAGAGTGAGCTGCGAGATATTTTTAATTAATTACTTGCACTTTTTAACACATAAACTATTTTTATCTCACACGAATGCGTATTAAATTTCTCGAGGACACATCTCACGTCCGGTTAGGAACACTGTCTACAACCAACGCGTCCAGTTTGAGGGCTGTCTACAAGAAACTAAGTGGATTTCTACCGCCTACAATTTGTAAATTTCTGTATTTCAAGTCTCTGATTGGCTATTCCTAATCCAATAGAATACTTTTATTTAACTTAAGCTTTTTTCTGGTTGTTGATTGGCTATTTTACAAACTGTCACAAAAATTACATTATTGTTGTTCCAAGAATGACTAGTAGCATTATTACACTTTCTTACTCATTATGGCCTCAAGGTTACCCCATTGTTAGCAACTTTTAACCTATTATCTCACAGCTCCTACATTATTAAATTACGTAATACATTCAGATAACATTATTACATTATACAATAATATAAATATATACAACGAGTGTAATATACTCTTTCTATATATTGTTACATGTACATATTGATTTAAGGCAGGCTGTTATTACATATTATATTACATAATTTGACTAAAATCATTTAAGTGTTAAAAATACTGCCTCATTTCTCATTGTATATAACAGTGCTCATTAGTTGAGACAGTACTTACATACTTGTCGTGTGAGTTAAATTTCATTTGGGCCGAAAAATGAAGGTTTTTTTTATGAAGTCAGATTTCAATTATGTTCATACAGCGCTCCTGTTATTATACTGTATCTGCAACCACTTGTTCCTAACTTCCAAAATCATATTTTGGTACTGTCTTTCTGCTCCACAGCTATGCTTCCTGTGTGCATATACAGATGAGTCATTTAAAACTACCACCACAGAAAATCTCCGAAATAAAAATCGGAATTGAAAACATTTCACAGGCATGAAGGAAGGGGAGGGGCTTGTTAGGGGATATAGGCAAACCAAACATGTAACCAACCGTGACTTTTTAAATGGAAATCTTGTATCATGTTTAAGTAATTGATAACATGCAAAATAGCATTAAAATGACATTTACTGCTACCATTTGTTCAATTCCATCCCAAAGGACGCTTGAGATGCAGCAAACGTACATCAGTTGCACATTCTGAGGTTCAACCACATCGTAGTCTCCAGACCGAACTTCACGTTTGAAGTAGGTCGTATTGAAGGAGTTGTATTATATTTCAACTGTTGGGGAGCCGAACTTGAAATTCGTTGCAACGTATAGCAAACAGTTTCCGGTAGTCTTTGTCACAAATGTACTTTCAAGTGGCCTTAGCCCCAAGTTTAAGAAATATTATAACTGTTTCCTTAAATATTATATATTTATGTTTGCCAGGGGTGCTTCAGTATTTGTTAGAGACACGTTTCTCTTAGCAGGGCGTGATGCGACAAGAATGTAGGCTTACACAGACTATTATTTTAATTCATTCCTTTTATTAATACTTGATACGATTTAATTAACACTTCACTGATATAGGGAGGAGTGAGATTCGTTTTATTAATTAATTACACTTTTTAACACGTAAACTTATTTTTTAGTTTCACACAAATACATATTATATTTATTGAGGGCACTTTTTGTTTTTGTGTCTGGTTACAATCACTGTCTGCAGGCAACTGAATAGATTTTAACCGACTAAACTTGTAAATTTCTGTATTTCAAGTCTCTGATTGGCTATTCCTAATCCAATAAAATACCTGCATTTAACTAAAAGCTCGTTTCTGGTTGTTGATCGGCTACTTTTATAAACTGTCACTAAAATTGCATTATTGTTACTCCCAGAATCACAAGTAGTACTGCCACACGTTATAGTTAGTCGTGAGGTGATGGACGTACTACTATGCGATGAAAACTATTCTTTATATTAATTTCGCTATTATCAGTTGTCCTGGAAATAACACAGGATTTTCAGTCACAAGAAGGGAAAATAAACAAAAGCTTAACTCTTAATTGTATCTCAAGCGTCATCTTTTTGTCACAGTTTCTGGGAATGTAATTGATTCATTGCCATGCGACAAATACCATTCCTAATTTTACTTTCAATGTTATTGTGTCAGATTAATTAGGATTTTCCATTTAAAACATCAAAATTTTGTGTTCAAAGTCATATTTGCTGATATTTTTGAATGGTATATATCGTCAATGAGTACCTCCCCTGCCTTCATGTCCGTAAAATTTGTTTTTCAACTTCTATTTTTATTTCAAATATATTTGTGCTGAAAGTTTTAGGTGAATCACCCGGTATATATACCAGGTGGCCCACACAAGCCGTCCTTCGTTGAAGTAACAAATAGCGCGGATGCTAAAAGGTTTTCCTAAGCAGAACTGCAAAGGGGACTCCATATCGACAGAGAGGAGACCGTTGAGTGAAAGACTAATGCATGAAAACGAACACGTTAACTGCTATTTCTGGTCCCAGAGCTCTTAGGGTAGAGCAACTGCCTGCTATGTGAGTTGTTCCGGGTTCGCTTGCCGTCTGGGCCCTAGAAAGCTGACTTTAAACAAAACCGTTTTATGGTATGCCCAGGGTCTGGTTTTTAATGTGAGAGTACTTGTGTGAGTGTGTGTGTGTGTGTGTGTGTGTGTGTTATTTAATAACCAGTTGGTGCCTTAAAGTAAACAGGATTAAACAAAATTAGAATTAAATTATGTTGTATTTAGTGCATTATCCATAATATGCAGTGCTAAAACATGCACGCCTTCGTAGTTATATTGATGTAAGCGCCTCTAAGGCTAACATTCCGGGAAACATTAGATCACAGCAGATAGGTCTTTCCACAATATGTTGTGCCTGGAATGATGCATCATCTTTAATATCATATCTGGACGTTAAAAATGTGCGCAGAAGACAGATGACGCGTTTGAAAATTTTCATAATATAGCCTTCGAGGCTCAGCTGGATTTTGGTGCGTCTCTGCATACATAGTAACTGCATTATTGGTGAACGTTACCTTTTTGTCTGAATGACCTGACTCGAAATGCAAGCAGGCGACTACCAGACGCTTATCTGTACGAAACTACCACGTTAACACCTGCAGATATCGTACTGCCTCAGTGACCTTTCGCTTTTGTATCTGCACTGCACCTTTAAACATTAGTTCTCCTGCTATGTATGTGGGAAACATAAAACTGCAAAGGACGGCTTGTTTGGGCCACCTGGTATATATGGTTCTTAATGATTAGCATATGTAAAGGTAACAAGTTGGAGTTCTCTTACCTCGTCGGATGTTGACACACTCCTCTGAAGAACCATTATTAAAGTAATGACACTCCAGCATGACCAAGCAAACAGTGCAGCAACAAAGTATCCATTGTCACTCTCAGATTGAATGTCGAACAACGAAATTAAGGAGTAGTACATGCCGATGATGATTAAGATGAATTTGATCAACAGCATCCACAGAAGATGTAGCGATAAACCAGAATCTGTGTCTTCCGCAATATCACATAGAAAATCGTGGAGTCTCCGAAGATAACGGAGTCTTTGTGAGGCAGTGTCCTTGTAGTTCCATCCGCGGGTAAACCATACAAAGTTCTTTTCCTCAGCAAGACTTATGTTCAGTGCTGTGTAGCGTTGATTCACAACACAGAAAACGAAACGCACAAGGACGTCAACAAGACACGAATGAAATGAGTATAGAAACAGTACAACATATAGAGCACACCACTCCAGCACGCCCAAATCATTGTACTCCATGATATACACAGTATTTATAACAATCGAGCATAAAAATGCTGAACACAGCTCGAGAATCAAATAACGCTGAAGTGTATAATAGTATTTCTTCTCGAGATTAATGGCAGCATCAAATATTTTAATACTTGACATTAATTTAGAGAAGTAATGAATTTTCTTCATCGTGTACAACAAGATAACAATTGAAGAAGAATAAATTATTGAGAATATTTTATTGATTACGCCACTAAGCTCAGGTGTCTCAGCATATAATATCATATTTATAGAGAAGCACGACTGATAACCGAATAATAAGACCAGTAGAACAATAGTGTAAACCAAGGCAGGGTAAGATAGTATGTATCTTTGTTCGGAGCCTTGGGTCACCAGGTGATAAGGTGCCAGTCCAATCAGGCTAAAAGCTTGGAACAATGGACTGGTAGCTGAGTAAATATTCACTGGATTCTGTTGATGTTTTGCCTGAAATGCATTCCTAGGATTCTTTTGTGCTTCCATGGTAGTTTTGTGAAGAGCAAACAATACCGACCCTTAACAGCTGAACGAGGAATGACGAGAAACTAGTTATAAACCGCTTTGTGGATGCCATTATGTTCTGAAAGCGATATCTACCATCTTACAGTTGAGTTTCCATTAAACTGTCTTACTTTGGCAATCATTCACGCGTTAAATCTAAGATATTCGTGATAAACCAGGGCTACATTAGCACCAGAGAGAGAAAAGTTGTCATATTCGCTGTTCACAGAAGACACAGGCACACGAAATATACGCATCAAGAAAATATTCTACCAAAATCGTTTTATTATCTCAGGAATATTATAATCTATTTATTATGGACATATTCATAACCATTAAAGTTAATAGTGTTTTACTTTGTGCAATCGTGCTTTAGCCAGGAAAATACCCTTTTTTACAGGAGAAGGCCACCAAAATTTTATAGCGTGTACACTCCACAAATCAGAAGGTCATTATTTATTAAGATAGATATTTTAACGTTGACTTAATTGTTTTTGCTTATGGAAACCCATCTGTAAAATGGCCAAACATTTTCAGCATTCATAAATATGGATTTTAGTGTTATTTTATGCTACAAACCTTCAAATTCGTTTATTTGTTGTTTTTATAGCTGTACGGGTTTTCAAACCACTCATACAGTGATTTAAATTATTTTATGTACGCCCAGCTTCCTTTAAAAGTGTGGTAAAACGACACGTTTTGTCTACATTAACGTGAATTAACCATTCAAGAGAACGCTCAGGTATCTTGAAAGACTGAATTAGCTGCAGAGGACCAGAAATACACGGAGGATCTGTAGATACATTCACTAAATACTCTTTAAACAGTCAAAAACAGTGTTTTTTTAGTGTTACAATTTTTAACCTGTTTCTCGGGTTTACATTTATCGGCATACTCTCGTTTTCAAACCATTTCACTGTATGTATTTTTCGGTAGAAATTAATGAAATGTATGTACTTCCTTACAAATAACAGAGTAAAAAAGTCTGATGTGTTACACTCACATGACTTTCTCTACTCTTGTACAAACTACTTTTACAATCCTATTTTCCATCTATTTCATATTAATCGAGATAAACATTTGCAGAAACGATCTTTTGACATGCAAAGAGAATTACATTTTACACATAGCGACCAGTTCTAAAAATATTTGACTATCGCTTAAGGGCTACTATGTTCCCCTTGTTTTGTATTTGCAAGGGCAATATAGAAATATAGTAGCTATAAGCATAGACATATCTCTTAATAGATGGTTGCTAGGTGCAGCACCATTCTCTTTGCCACAGATTAATACTCTTTGCATATCCAAGACAAAAAATAAATAACGAATTCCCATTTGAGAAAATAATGAAAAATTAAAGGGAACAACAGGCAATATCTCGAAAATGGTTCACTCAACAAAAAAATGTATATGACATAAATTGTGTATTTTAACGTGATCTACATTTCTTGTGTAGTAAAATTTTGTCTATCTCTTATGGTTTACCAGTTATGCAAAAGTCGTTCACAATGAAGAATACTTTTGGAGACATTCCCAGAAAATTCAAGATATACGTTTTATTTGTCATAAAAATATCTTAAAGATATGATATTTTAATCAAAATTGTTAGAGATTGTCACAATTGTTTTCGAAAAATGTTCCTTGTAAAGGGTAATCTAGGATGGGGGGATTTTCTTGAAAAACCTTTTTGTCGCATATCTGGAAGATACTGAACCTAAATACCAAGTTTGGTGTTTATCCGATTGTTCGTTTCTGAGTTATGCTGTTCACAGACACACACAGACACACACACGGACATGTTTCCAAAAATGCTTTTTTGGGGATTCAGGGGGTCTTAAAACTTGTATTTCCGGTGAAATCTCGGTATCGAATTTTTGGGTGGAATGCAATGCTTCCCCTACTTACTATACGTAGTAGAGAAAGTAAAAATGATTAGAATTTTTATCAGCATACTTAAGTTTCGATGTTATTAAACAATAATACTTCTATAGTAGAGAGTCAACTGAAAAATTCAATGCCACAGCCGAGATTTGAACACGATTCTCCCAGATCTCATGCGGTTTCTCTAACCATTGAGCTGGTGGGACACTGAAATCCCCAGTTGACTCAAATTGTTTCCCAGATAGACCACCAAGGCATCTCACTAGAGATGGCAATTCAATGTCGACCTGTCATCGCAAGTACTTTAATACTGGGTGCTTATTGGTTTCTTAAGGTTTTCTTTTTAATTATTGCATATATAATTATACTTTTTAGGGACGTTAACCTGGTCTAGGCACGTTTATAATGTAGAGTCAACTGAAAAATCCAGTCGGGATTTGAACATGATTCTCCCGTACCAATACCATTAAGGTCTCTAAAAAGTATAACTATTTTCAACTAATTATATATACGTATATACGTGACATCTGTCGTTCCTTAGAGTTAGTCGCAGAGGTCCTGAAACGTCCTGTGTATTATTGTCACATTCGTAGCTTATATCACAGCCTAGATTGTTAAACTCAAAGAAAGAAACCGAATCAGTGATGATGATGATGATGATGATGATGATGATAATAATATTTACTGTCAAATAGTAATCGAAACGTGGTACGAGGGCAGTCAGTAACTGACCTGACACACACACACATATATATATATATATATATATATATATATATATATAGGGGTTGATTCACTAAATCAGTATGATAGAAAGGAACACCCTTATAAAGTTTGACGATGCTACGTCGTTTAGCAATTGTTTGAAAGCCATTAATAATGAACTCTCTCAGCTAATTTGTAAATATGAATAAAACTGCTCATCGTCATGTCATACAATACCTTCACCTTCGCTTACAACAGTACAATATTGGGTGGCAGAGTTTAAGCGAGGTCGTACGAGCTGCCAAGACGAAATTGAGGTGACCACGCCAGAAATTGTGAAGAAAATCCACAAAATGGTATTGGATGACCATCGATTGAAAGTGCGCGAGCTATCAGACATCGTAGGTACTTCAAAAAGAGCTGTACATTGCATACTGACTGAAAATTTAGACATGAGAAAGCTGTGCGCAAGATGGGTGCCGCGTTTACTCACAATGTAATTAAGCAGCGTCGTGTGGATGTTGCAGTAGAGTGTTTAGCGATGGTTTGCCGAGTTTTGCGTCGATTCATAACCTGGATGAAACATGGGTCCATCGCTTCACACCTGGGACGAAGGAGCAGTCAAAACAGTGGATTGAAAG
Source organism: Deroplatys truncata (assembly GCA_030765065.1). Taxonomy (NCBI): domain Eukaryota; kingdom Metazoa; phylum Arthropoda; class Insecta; order Mantodea; family Mantidae; genus Deroplatys; species Deroplatys truncata. The sequence goes on from CM060980.1 coordinate 168,735,536, forward strand.
GGAAGAATTAGCTCCAGAGAAGGCGCAGTTCCATCTGCAGGCAACGTCATGGTGTCAGTTTTTTGGGATGTTCGTGGGATGATTTTCATTGATTATCTTCAAAAAGGAAAAGTAATTAATGGCGAGTATTATGCAAACTATTGCAGCGTTTGAATGATGAAATCAAGCAAAAGCGGCCGCATTTAGGAAACAGAAAGTTCTGTTTCATCAAGACAATGCACCTGTCCACACACCCATTATCGCTATGGCCAAAATCAATCAGTTAAAGACCGAATTACTTCCTCATGCAGCCTATTCGACAGATTTAGCCCCCTCTGATTATTTTCTGTTTCCTAAGTTGAAGAAATGGCTTGGTGGTAAGATCTATCAACAATGAAGAGATGCAGTTTGCAGTTGATGGCTATTTTGCAGAACTCGACGGATCTCACTATAAACAGGATATCGAAGCTATTGAACATCGCTGGAAAAAATGTATCGAGCTGAAAGGAGACTATGTAAAGAAATAAAGATTTTTTTCGTAAAATGTTTGCATTTTCTTTGTTAGGTCGGGTACTTCTGGGACAGCCCTCGTATACTTAAGAGAATAATCCCATATTCAGTAATAAACAAACTTATTATATAAAAGTGAAACACTAAACTTAGAGGCTATTTATTTACATCCTATAAGAGTTTTCATCTGATATCTTATATAGTTTAACATAATGGGTCATGAACTTAGATAATTTAATGTTGGTGGGTTTCGGTTTCTATAATTTCCCCTTAAATTCGAAAAAATACACATATTACGAATTTTATATACCGTTTACTAAACACGTTATACCCGCCATGTAACACATATGCAATAATGATTCGTGTATGCCGGCTGTCAGATTGCAAGGCGCTCCTTTAATTAAAGTAATTACAAATAACAATCTCGTACTGTAAATTGCTTATCCCGTTGCAGAATTATACTGCGTTACGTGGATTGTGGATTTTGAAGCTTAACTAGTCAACAGAGTTGAGAAGATTCACACAACCTCGCACATGCACACATTTGTTGCCAGTATCCAATTAAATAAACACATAACTCATCTGTAACGTATCTAGTGCTAAGCCCGCCAGCAATCATTACAAATCAATTACCATATGTCATTATAGCTCAGAATGGTAATACATTCATCAATATGTCATTGCTAAATTGTTTCAAATTTATGGAGAACTTTTAACTTTTCGAGTTAAAAACAAATTAAAACTTTATCTGTTGGTACAAACGTGCAGTGAAATTAAAAAATTAATGCTTTTAATTTGCATAGGTAGCTCTGTTTATAAAATGTAATTACAAAACTGCTGTTCATGGGTTAAAAGTTAATATCTAATAAGCACACGACTTTCTCTATTCATTTTCATAGCCCTTCTTCTACACTGCAAGGTACAGACATTGAGGATGGACAGAAAATAAAGTAACGGTTACCTTTATGTAACAGTTATCAAAGTAACAAGTTACTCAGTAACGGGTGCCGAAGTATCGAATATAGAGTAATTAGTTATTCAATAACGGTTACCAAAGTAACTAGTTACTCAACAACGGCTGGCGAAGTAACCATTACAAAGTAAGAAGTTACTCAGTAACGGGTACCGAAGTATCAAATATAGAGTAACTAGTTACTCCATAACGGTTACCAAATTAACTAGTTACTCAGCAACGGCTGGCGAAGTAACCATTACAAAGTAACAAGTTACTCAGTAACAGGTACCGAAGTATCGAATATAGAGTAACTACTGATAGACCACGAGAAGAAGGCAAGCGAGAGGAATGTGTAACATCAACACTTTCCTGCATCCGTATCATATTTACGCTCGCCGTGTGGATACGGTAAGCATGTTAGGTGGTTATAAACTGCTACACAGTATTGTCAAGTACTCACCCATGGCAAGAACCAATACGTTAACACCTATTACGGCGGTTACTCTTCTACTAGTATCAGATCTGGCAGCATGGGTGGTTCATTTGCACACATAAACACATTTCGTAGTAAACGTAGTAAACAATCGACAGTGCGTGAGCAGATAAACAGTTACAGAACCCCGCTCGCCCCTCAGGCCCCGCTCGCCTTCTTCTCGTCCAACAGTAGTTACTCCATAACGGTTACCAAAGTAACTAGTAACTCAGCAACGGTTGACAAAGTAACCATTACAAAGTAACAAGTTACCCAGGAACTGGTACAGAAGTTCGAATATAGAGTAACTAGTTACTCCATAACGGTTACCAGAGTAACTGCTTACTCAGCAGCTTTTTTTTAGTTTTATTTATGGACGCTCTTTAACTACTGTGGTCCTTAGCGTCCCATTTTATATTGGGCGTGAAAGGCTGGGAGTTTTGCTCAGAGGCCTCTTTATCAGGCTTGAGGTTCTTTTACGTGCCGTAAATCTACGACACGGGACCACCGGCTTTACTCCTCTTCCGAAGGAAGCCATGCTAAGGATTTTTACGCCCGAAAAAATCCATAGCCCTCCGCCGGGTTTGAACCCGCGTCCTTGGGAACCAGAGGCTAGCACGGTACCACTGTCCACGGAGGACGACTACTCAGCAACGGCTACCAAAGTAACTAGTTATTCAGCAATGGTTACCAAAGTAACCAGTTACTCAGTAATGGTTACCAAAGTAACTAGTTACTCAGTAATGGTTACCAAAGTAACTATTTACTCAGTAACGGTTACCAAAGTAACTAGGTGCTCAGTAACGGTTACCACAGTAACAAGTTACACAGCAACGGTTACCAAAGTATCGAATATAGGGTTACTAGTTACTCAATGACGGTTACAAAAGTAACGAAGAAAACTAGTTATAGCATTAATGGTTATTGGAAACCGTTACCGAGCCTGGGTGACATCATTGAGTATGTACATTGGAATCGCTTATCAGGAACTGGTTACCTCAACTTGTTTATAACTTAAGTAATCGTCGCACGGAGTTAGAAGTGCATATTTGTTTATTACAGCTGTTGCTTATCGTTTCGAATATAGGTCACAGATGATAGGTCAGTCAGCATTACATCGCATTAAGATGGCTATTCACACACGATTATAGGTGCAGGAGTTTTTGTACATCGCGAGTAAATGTGTGTGAATAAACAATTAATGCTGTTCAGTATTAAAATATGTGCGGCTCGCTAAGCTCAAACAACGGTACGTGCATAAATTTTTACAGTGGTGCATCAAGATCTATAGTTGCCCAATTTAATCAAGTCTACTCAATAAGATTGCTTAAACAAATGTGAAGTTTCTCAGAGTTTCGAATTCAAAAAGCAGTGCGAAAGTGTGTGTTTCCCTTCTTTTGGATTTGTCATTATGCATATTTACACTTTTAACCTTGCATGTCAAACAGACAGTGAAAAACCGACAGATGCATGACAGTTAAATCAGTATGTGGCGAAACAAACCTTAAAGTTGGAAGGACTACTTTGCCATCGCCATGTACACCATGATTGTAAGTTGAACATTATTTATTAATATTGCACAATTGAGTGCTTCCGACCTCGATTTGCAAGAATGTAATGATTTTTCATTTACTCACGCTGTTCCCATCTGCACGTACTAAGAGAGGAGCACCTACGCGCGAATAGCTTAGACAACAGAAGGCAACACGGAACAAATAATTGTGTGTGTGTGTGTGCGCGCGCGTGCCTAAGAATGTAGAAGTAATTTAGAGTGCATTTTGTGATTATAAACCACCGCAATAATCAAATTGATGACACAACTAGAGATTAAATTGCATCAAGATAACAAAGTAAGTCTGCATCAACATGGTTCACATTGAAAACATAGTTACAGCTAATCGTTACTGGTAAGCATTAATGTAATGTAACTTCGAACGTGAAAACAAATAACTTAATCGTTACTGGTAACCGTTACGTGTGGCCGTTAACGCATTGTAACACCCCTAATTGGCATATACTGGCTGTTCCGTCCTCAAAGCTCTTCCAAGCATCTTCCCTGGGTCTTCCTACGAGTTTTCTTCTTATTGGGCTATTCAGGATTAGTTAAAAGTCCCGCACCACCTGTGGCTGATTAACACGAAACTCGGAGTTCGGATAGAGTCATGTACAGGAAACTCAAAATTAACATTACCGATACTTTGCTACTTCCTGTTTAACCGGAAGCGACTGCAACATTCTTATATTGTATGGAGCAGCCTATATCTCATTACAGAATTGGATAGTAAACGACTATCCATAGTAGAGGTTTCTGCGCAATTGTTGCTAAATAAATAAAAAAGAAGAAACAGAAAAGTATAGGTTTAACGCAGTAAAATGTATCTTTCTTCTGTGATTTGACTATCCTTTATTTAAACCCATGATAGCGTGTTTATTTGACTATCCTTCTTTTATTTTCTCTAATACGTATAGTAAGAAGGGAAAGTATTGCATTCCACCCAAACATTCGCTATTGAGAATTCACCGGAAAAGACGTTTTGAAGCCCCTGAATCAAAAAAAAAAAAAGCTTTTTTAGAAAAAGGTCCTTATGTGTCTCTGTGTGTGTCTGAAAAGCATAACCCAAAAACAAAAAGTCGGATAAATACCAAACTTAGTATTTGGGTTCAGTATATTCTAAAGGTGCGACACGGATATTTTAAAGAAAATCTCACAGCCCAGACGAACCTTCATATGGAACATCTTTTGAAAATTTTTATTTTCTCAAAATGGCTGTAACGATTTTGATTACAATATCATGTGTTTAAGATATTTTCATCACAAATGAAATTATATCATGAATTTTCTGGGAATGTCCCCAAAAGTCCTCTTCATTCTCAATGCGATTTGCATAACTGGTAAGCGGTAAGAAATAGACAAAATGTTACTACACAAAGAAATGCAGATCTCGTTAAAAAACGCAATTTATGTCATACACATTTTTCTTCCGAGATATTCTTTGTTATTCATTTGAATTTCCAATAGTTATACCTTTTCTGAAATCGGAATTCGTTATTCCTTTTTTATGTCCTGTATATGCAAAGAGAATGAAATGCTCCACATAGCAATCAGCTCTTAAAAGGTTTGACTATCGCTTAAAGCCCCTTGCACCTACAAGAAAATTAGCAATAAGAAGTTTATCTCGAATAACGTGATGTAGATGATTACTAAACGTCTGTAAAATATTTTGTACATGGGCGGAGAAAGTTATGTTAGTGCAGAACATCATATTTTTATATCCATGTAAATATGTTTGAATGTCCTTTGTTTACACACACAGTGAATCACCTATAACTTGCACCGTAAATATTTCGGAGATGGAAAGCGCTATTGATGTGCAGTTTTCAGAGCATTGACTGGTAGACAGGGGCTCTACATTTAGCTTATAAACCGATTTTAGTAATACTGAGAAAGTGTGCTTTTTGAGCAAACATACAATTTTTAAATGGAACAATGTCTGGTTACATCAACAGAATAATGGTAGGTAAATTAGAATGTCAATCCTCTTTGTTGCAGGATTCTAGTGCAAGTGGTTTACGAGAAAACGTATTTTGAAAAGTTTCCACCCCGACAATTGTTTGTCCCATTCAACCTGCTTAGTTGCTAGGTACGATGTTGTTATGTTTGTTTGCATTGTGTTTTCTGTTCATTGGTTGCATTGCGACTTTCTGGTCAGTTAATTTGTGACAGTTCAAGCAGTAAGTCGTGAGTGGAAGATGGGGTTTACTTAATGCAGAAAAAGCCGACATGCTCATGGTGTATGGAGAGTGTAGGAAGAATGCAGTTCCTTCCTGTACGGTGTATGCGGAAACGTATCCCAAAAGACGTCAACCATCTCGACAATTATTTATCAAACTCTTCAACCAATTACGTAAAAGTGGTACTGTTACACATAGAAAACGTAATAGAAACAAACAAGCGACTGGAGAAGAGGCTGCTTTGGCTGCCGTTGCAGTAGATCCGCAAATTAGTTCCCGCACAATCGCACGTGGAGGTGGCATAAGTCAGACAAGTGTATTGCGCATTCACCATCGACATAAGCTCCATTCCTATCGCATCTCTCTCCATCAAGAGCTGCATGGAAACGATTTTGAAAATCGTGTTAACTTTTGTACATGGGCATTAAGGCATGATACTCCAGATTCATCATGTATCGTTTTTAGTGATGAGGCCACATTTACTAATCATGGCCAGGTAAACCGCAGAAACATGCACTATTGGTCTGTTGACAATCCCCGCTGGCTTCGTCAGGTGGAACGTCAGTTTCCATGGAGTTTAAACGTGTGGTGTGTGATAGTGAACCATCAGCTCATAGGCTCTTTGTTCAAGCCTCGCAGCCTCCTGACAGACCATCTGTCACAGATGCTAGAAGACGTTCCTTTGCAGACTAGGAGGAACCTGTGGCACCAACATGACGGCTGTCCACCCCATAGTGCACGAAGTACTACAGTTTGTCTTAACGGATTGTTTCCATATCGTTGGATTGGACGAAGAGGGCCTGTACCTTGGCCGGCCCGTTCATCGGATCTGTCCTCTTTAGACTTTTTTCTGTGGGGAAGGCTGAAGACACTACACCAGACTATATGAAACGACGTATTACTGCTGCCTGCTCTGAACTTTCCGCTGAAATGCTAGAACGTGTGCAGCAGTCTTTCCATAGCAGACTGGAAGCGTGTATTGAAGCTGCCAGTGGTCATTTTGAACACAACCTTTGAAGGGCTATGTTCTCTTTACTTGTAAGAATCCACAGAAGTATTGTAATTCCCTATTGTTTTTCTTTAGTTTGTGCTACCAGAGGTTGTACATGTGTCGGTACGTAAAAGTAAGATTTCTCGTAAACCACTTGCACTAGAATCTTGCAACAAACGCCATTGTCATTCTAATTTACCCTACCTTTATTCTGTAGATGTAACTAGGCATTATTCCATTTAAAAATTGTATGTTTGCTAAAAAAATACACTTTCTCAGTATTATTAAAATCTGTTTATGGCCTAAATGTACAAGCCCCTGACTACCAATCAATGCTGTGAAAACTGCATATCAATAGCACTTTCTATTTCTGAAATATTTGTGGTGTAAGTTTATATACATTAGTTATCTTTTTTGTCAATATTGAGAGCGCTATATTGATATTAAAATAAGTAAATTCGAAAGAATTTGTGCTATTATTAATCGCACTCTGAGAACTAAAGTAAGAAGGGCTACAAAATTTAAGTGTTATAAAGGAATGACTGTACCTTGTTATCCGGATGTGAACTATGAACAACAAAACAAAAGTAAGAAAACAAAATACAGGCATCATAATGTAATTCTTATTAGGAGTTAAAAAGTGTTTCATTCTTCATCACATAAAAATGAAGATATATGTCAAGAATAAGGATTTTTAGTACTAATGTTATGTTTTTATAGCTATTAAACAAAATATCCGTATTAAAAGTTACTATATCGGAAGCTGAGGTGACCAAACTGATGTGTTACATTCGCATGACTTTCTCTACTCATATATTTATTTTTATGTCTTTAAAGTAGCACCCTTACAAACATACTTTTCTATTTATTTCGTGTTAATCGAAATCAATTTTTGTAGAAATGGTTTCATTACAATTCGCTATAGGTATAAGAGAGATAGATAGCGATAGACAAATGTAAAAAATGGATCACTATTAAAGTAGGTTATTTATTTAGCTCCACGTATGGGCGCAAAATTTGAAGAAGTGTTTTGTTGTAATTGTTATTTGCACCAAGTTTAAAAAATATATTAACTTTGTTATTAAACTGCTTCTTTATATATTATATTTATGTTTGCCTCGGCTGCGTCAGTATTACTGTTAGAGACATGGAAGTCTTGGCAGGGCGTGATGCGACAAGAATGTAGGCTTACACAGATTTTAAGTTTTAATTCACTCCTTTTTATTAATCCTTGACACAAATTAAATAGCACTTCACTGATATCAAGAGCTGTGGGATTCTTTTATTTAATACTTGCACTTTTTAACACGTATATTTATTTTTCGTCTCACACGAATACGTATTATATTTCTCTAGAGGACGCATCTTGCATCCGGTTAATATCACGATCTGCAGGCAACTGAATAGTTTTAACTGTCTAAACTTGTAAATCTCTGTATTTCAAGTCTCTGATTGGCTAATCCTACTCCAATAATAGCTGCATTTAACTAAAGCTTTTTCTGGCTGTTGATTGGCTATTTTAAACTGTCTCAAAATTTACATTATTGCTGCTCTAATAATGACTAGTAGATTTAAACTCTCAAACTCATTATTGCCTCAAGCATACCTCATTGTTACCTCATTGTCAGCAACGTTTTAACTTGTTATTCTCACAGCTACTACACCATTAAATTACGTAATGCATTCACATAACATTATTATACATGGATACAATAATATAAGCATATGCAATGACTGTTACATATATTTTACAAATTATTACATACACATATTGCTTCAAGGCGGGCTGTTATTGAATTTACATATTATATAATTTAATTTAAATTATTCAAGTATTAAAAATACTGCCTCACTATATGCCGAGTTTGAAATTCCATAAGTACTTCTTCCACGACATCACGATAAGCAAAAGAATGGCCTTTAGCATTAAAAAGTAATTATGCTAAATTCAAACAAATTTATACGATTGTTTAAAAAATGAATAATTTAAAAAGAAATTATTGGACGTAGGAAATTGTTTGTCTGTAGCTTACGGACCTAATTAGTACAGCCCTAAGAATGAAGAGGACTTCCAACATTCAATATATGCATTTTATTTTTCCTCGTATACTGTTTGTTTTAAAGGGATCTACATTTTTCGTGTAATAAGTTTTTGTCTTATAGTTTATCATTTTTTCATATGTAGGTATACAAAACGTATTGATAACGAACAGGACTTCACAGGATATTTTCAGAAAATTCAAGATAGGTATTCATTTTAGTAGTAATGTAGATCTACTAAACATGTGGTATTTTAATCATAACTGTTAGAGCAATTTTCAGTGAACCAAACATAAAATTGTTCATGCAAACCGTAGTTTAGAGAGAAGGATTTTCTTGCCAATTCTGTTTTTGATTTACGCCCCTCGTACACAGAAACACTCACACTCGCGCAAAAATTCTCCTTTTTGGGTTCACGAGATCTTAAAACATGCAGGACGTATCTTTATTGGTGTCAAATATTTCGGGGCCACCCTCCTAATATCAAAACAGTAAAAAATGTTTACATGAACATGGCTGTGAAAATCATTTATTGTTGAGATTACAAGACAAAATTGGAGATTACAAAAATTGCTCAAGTGGCTTCCTTTTGCTATGATACATCCCTAAGTCTGTGCTCCATGCTATTGCGTACTCTGTTGCAAACTCATGAGTGTTTTGCATTTGGTCAAATCAAGTGTGCATACGCCCTTTCAGAGTGCCAATATCCGGTACAGGAGTCGCATAAACCAGGGACTTTGAGTGCCCCCAGTCCAAGAAATCTATTGCATTCAAATAAGGTCCAGCAGGCAATGCAATGTCTCCCCGTCGACCAATCCATCTATACGGAAATTTATCATCCAAGAAATGACATGCTATTCGAGTGAAATGAACTAGCGCACCATCGTGTAAAAGCCGCATTCGTTGGATGACATCCAGAGGCACATCATCAATTAACTGATGCAACTCATTTCTGAGAAATGAAGACACGTCTCTGGCGTGGAGGAAAGAAATAGGAACCAATAAGGTGGTCATGAATGATTCCACCCAAACGTTTAAGGTGAACCTCTGTGATGTCTGTCCTGTCGTACTTCATGAGGATTCCCATAGTCCCAGTTATGAGTATTATGAAAATTGAAGATACCATTACGAGGAAACCCAACTTCATCAGTGAACAAGGTGCATGCTAAGAATTCATGAACACAGCACAGTTCTGTAACATGCGATGGCAGAAGGTTCTTCTTGACTCAAAGTCCGCCACATGCACCCGCTGAAGGTGATACGAGTACAGAAGATTTTCATGCAACATTCTCTAGATAGGCATGTGACTAATGTCTTCCCTTATTGCAATGCGTCTTGTGCTATCTGTTAGGTTTACGTCCACATCACAAAGAAGCCGTTCTACACGGTCAATAATTCGTACCTCTCTTGGTCTCCCAACATCTGAAACACTCTTCTCAAATGAGCCACTCCCTCTATCAAGCGTTGGCGAGTTCGTAAACAAGGTAACTGTCTCCGGGGTACCTTTCTACATAAAGCTCAATGCTCTTGATGCATTCTCATCTACAAGGCCATACATGTGGTGCATATTGATCTGTTCACTCAAAGAATACATTTTCTTCTGTCTTCTGTGATCTACAACAAACAACAAAACAAAAACCAATCCGCGAACTTTAATTCAGTCAATTATTATTGATGTCAACGAAGGAGCAGATCCTCTATTAACCCTGTAACAATCGATTTTCAGGCCCATGCTCATATGAACCTCCTTTTACTGTTTTGATGTTGGGAGGGCGTTCCGAAATCCTTGACACCAATAAAGATACATCCTGTATATTTCAGATGAAATCTCGATATCGAATTTTGTCGAATTTCTTTTACTTATATGCAAATAATAAATAAAATAAATGTGAATGCCTTCAATTTGTATAGTGAGCTCTCAATACAAAATCTAATTGCAAAGCTGCTTTCCATAGGTTAAGAGATGTGATGTGATGTATATAAGTCTCACCACATTCTCTACACACTATCATACACTCTCATGGTTATTATGAAAGCTATTGGTATTACATCGCATTTTTCGGCCATGGCAGTTACCTAATCACCACAGCAAAGATTGCGCAATATTTATCATTACCCACAAGCCTCCGGAGCGCTTCGGCGGTACCGGACGCCATGATCACCAGAATATCCCGAATAAATAGTGATACCACAGTATTAAATCTTATCTATTCCTCTTCCCTTTTTCCTTCCTACTACCTTTTAATCTTTGTTTTTCCCTTGTACCTTTATTCCTGTCCCCCCAAAAAAAATCCACGCCGTATTCATTGATTTCTTGCAGGTAACTTGAAAGCAACACACATCGAAGCAAAGGAAACGAGCTCAATTTATTGTAGTATTAAAATTGCAGTGAGGAGAATTTATTTTGTTTTAAATTCACATATTTCATTGTTTATCTGGACAATGAATCAAAGTGGACTGCTGCGCTGCTTTGAAGCTGTTAAAATGTATGGGCGATAGGGGAGCTGCACAAGCCGCCGAGTAAAATTATGAGTCACTATAATAAAGAGTTATTCAAAAAGAAGGAACAGAATTTAAATATTTATTTCTAATGTGCGACAACAGATAGCGACAATACGACACATCATTGAATAGAGGAATGTTCAAAGTTTTAAGCCGCATTCAGTGCCTACAGCAGCGCTGTGTTTTTTTACGAGAAAATGGCCACGCCACAGGAAAGGACGTTTTGCGTACTGCATTACGCAAAGAGTAAATCCATTGTTTCATTGCAGCGTGCAGTTCGTTTTAAGTTCAACAACGAGCCGCCTCGTCATAAAAAATTTACAATTGATACAATAAATTCGTAGAAGATGGTTGTGTATGCAAACGGAAAGGCACAGGTCGTCCTCGCATAACAAATGGTGTTTTTTTTTCAACATATAAAAAAATTTTAGCTTTCCTCTATTCAGTGATTATCATATGTGCGGCCATCTATTGTCGTTCATTAAAAATAAATATTTAAAGTCTGTTCCTTTTTGATAACCATGTATTGTGTAAGCCATAACCGAACGGGATGGCCCAGGTGGCGAATTGTGTGGCTCGTATTCGGGAGGCCCCTGGTTCGACCCCCGGCGAACGCCCACTCTGGCCCATGGGTTTTTCATGTTTTCCCCGGGGGTAAAGGTAAATGCTAGAGTAGTTTCTTCTCTACCACGATTTATTTTCCGTTATTTCCTTCTCATCTTCCAGGTGTGCTTCTAGTTCTCGTGGTGTATACCGGTGCCGGACAGATAGCGAAGATGCATGCTCACTGGAAAGACTGGTGGGTCGTTCATCCCTCTCCTTCGGCGGTGACACACGAATCTGTGAGCTTGGAAATGATAGGGACCTCCGCGCGTCTCTGTGACCTGTCTGCCTATAGCCTGTAGCCTCCAATGTGGTTCCTTCATTGCATCCCTTCCTCCTGAGGAGGTGGTAGACACAATAGATCTCTGTAAGTCGCGATGCCAAAATGTGTCGTCCGCTGAACGACCTATAACCTATAGATGCATAATAGCTCAGTTGCATCACATATAATCAGCGTATTATAGTGTGGTCCTAAGAAGTTCATTACGAATTTATAGAGCTTCATCTCTGATATGCAAAAAAAAATCTACTTTATTTGTAAAAGCATTAGATTTATCTTCTCTACTACTAACCTATAGTAAGTAGAGGAAATATTGCATTCCAGTCAAGTATAATGCAACATTAAGCGGCTATTTTAATTTTCATTAAGGCAAACCGCATCCAGAATATCTCAATTTCGTAAGACATAGCTCACTGTATTTTTAAATGCTCCCTCCAGTGTATATAGTGGTTTAGTGTTAACTCTAAGTATTTTAATATTTCTCAACTTATGGTACATTCCCTTCCTGAGCCCCACAAACATCCTATCTGCTTGGGGCGATAATAAAAACCTCCCTTCCTGAAGAAGCCGGAACCAATTCGTGAATCTATCGTCGTTTTGGGGCTGTGTATACAAGAAACACATTTTCATCTCCTCTTTAGAGGTTTCCTCTTCTTTCCTTATCTGCCGTTCTTCCATTTATCTCAACAAAGCGTTCCATCATCCCAATCTCTTTCACCTTACCAAATCTCCGTTCCCCTCCACTGACAGTTTTTAGTGCCTATCGTATGTATAATTTCTTTGCTTCACATCTCGCACAAGGCAGGGAGCAACAAAATATGTTTTCCAAACTCATCTCCATAACAAAATCCACGACGTACCTTAATGTGACGATAACTGCAGAAGTAGTTACGTGTGTTTCTTTTGACATTACTTTCCACTTTGTCTTTCAAAGGAAGATGTATCCTTTATATTCAAGCAATTCAAGTCCTTTCCTGGTTGAATTTCAATGCTTCCAGCCTGCCATCTTCACAGCATTGCGGATCTGAATACCTTCAAGAAGGTTTTAGCAAGTATTTTGTATTTAGGAAATTCAGAGGGGCCTTTATAAGAGGAATTATGTTTATTTATGGTCTTTCGTGGCAGGCGAGTTGTAAATGTCGTGAAATTCCAATAGACAAAAACTACTGCAACAAACTTTTCATCCCCTGGTTCAAAATAGTGATGCTAAAAATGATTACGTGCTTTGGTATTAGAAATCTTGTGCAACATCGTACAGTTTTTTTCTGCGCATTACAGTTTATACAGGATGGGCAATTTAAGTTGAGACTGTATAACAGTGTTAGAAAGAAATGTCTTCAATAAAAGTTATTTGATATTATGGGAAAAAGTAAATGCCGTAAGTCGTGTTTTGTTTGGAGAACGTTGTGATCGTCATTTTAGGGTGAATTTAATTTTTTTAAATGGAAACCTACATTTTGTATGTTATTCCCTCATTCCACATTAAAAACTAAACAACTTTTGCATAATGCACCTTGTAATAGTTCTTACCAACGTAAATAGCAACGAAAGTTCTGGATGACTTTCAAATGACCTTGCATGGATAGTCCAACCATTCATTGAGCTTTTCGTGCACAGCCATTTAGAATTTTCGTTACTACTTAAGATAGTGTGAGAACAATTGTTTTATAGAAATGTTGTTTGCTTTTCATGAGTGGGAAACCAAAATAAAAAAGTAGGCTCTTACTTTAAACAATTAAATTGACCCTAAAATCCCCATCACAACGTCCTCCAAATAAACACGACTAATGGCATTTGCTACCCACCATAATATCAAGCAACTTTTATTCAAGCATTTCTTTCTTCGTTTTGGAGATATTTTACAGTCTCAACTTAAATGGTTCAGCCTCTACATGTACTGTTGTATACAAACTTTTTCTCAAAATGTATTACTTTCTCTACACTACTTATAATAGAGAAAGTACTGCGGTCCGCCTTAAAATTCGAAATAATTTCATCAAAATACACTTTTGGGCTACCCTGAATAAAAAGAGAATTGCTAAAAAATCTAATTTGATACATTCACACAACGTTTGCTACATTCTATCGTTTATTTAGTGGATATACAAACTATTCTTAATAATGCTTATTTTTCTATCAGCTGCATTATAATTCAAAGAATACTTTGCAGAAATAGCTACATTACACATTTCGTTATACATACAAAGAAAAGAATGTTTAAGAACTGGACGCTATATGCTGGCCTTAAAATTCCATACTGCTTCCATGCAACTGCGAGGAACAGCTAAATGTTGATAGGACTTCAAGAGAATAGCCAAGTAATGAACAATTCCAAAATTATTAACGGATGTCTTAGAAATGGCTTATGCCACAAAAAAGACTTGAAATAAATTCTTTGTTTTAAAGAGATCTATATTTTTGACGTAGCACATTTTAGTCTATCACTTAACGTTTATCAGTTACACAAGATGATACAAAGATACTTCCAATTGAAGTGGGCTTCACAGGCTATTCCCAGGAAATTCAAGATTTACAGTTTATTTGTAATGTAAATATATTTCAGATACGGTATTTGAATCAAAATCATTTGGACTGTTTTTAAAAATTCAAAAGTTTTAAAAAATCCTCCATGTAAATGGTAATTTGGGGTTGGAGATTTTCTTGAAAATCTTTGTGTCTCATCTTTGGAAAGTACTGAACTTAAATACCAAGCTTGGATTTATCCAACTATTTGTTTTTCGGTCATGTTGTTCACAGACTTGCACATACTCGGACCTTTGTCTACAAACCCTTCCTTTTTTGTACTCAGGAGCCCCAAAACATGTATTCCTGGTGAAATCTCGATATGGAATTTTTGGATGGAATGCAATACCTTCTCTACCTACTATGTACGTGGTAGAGAAAGTAAAAAAGGGTGGATGAATGTACGTCTGCATGTGTGTGTGTGTCAACGATATAAGTCAAAAACGAAATGTTGGATAAATACTAAACTGGGTATTGAAGCTGAGCTTCTTCCAAAGATGTAACGTGATGGTTTTCATGAAAACCCCCACTCCAAACTACTTCTTCATTATCTGTTTAACCTCCTCTTATGTAGGGCTTACACCCCCCCCCAGGTCTTACAGGCGGGTGCCTGGGGTCAGAGGCCCGTCGAGGAGCAGACACTCATGGATCAGACAGAATCTCCAGGATGCTTGATCAGCCCGATGCCTGGTATGGGAGGACGGAAGTAGATGAAACGAAATGTTGGTGAAATGGATGAAAGGAAAGGTGATGATGGAGCAGTTGGTGGAATGAACCCGAAGAAAACCAGCCCAGACGCCGCTTTGTCCACCACAAATCCCACATGCCCACTCCAAACTACCTTTTTAAAATGTTTCCTTATTTTTTTATTTTCTCAAAAATGTCTCTAACCTGTTTGAGTAAAATACAATTTTATTTATGATACTCTAACCCCCCGGGGTCAACCAATCTGACGGAAGGTTTTTCGCGGATTTCCTCAGTTGCTAAGGGAATACTGGGTTGAACAATTTGATCTGTGAATGTTTCTATCATCCCCTCCATCACACATTTAATTTCCTTCTTCACCGCCGTACCAGGTATTCCGCTGATCACTCATCCTGGCTGTGCTATGTTCCAGTTTGCTTGCTCCTCTACTGATACAAGGCATTAGCTTGTAAATCCTTGGGGTGTAAGTCCTACAAGGAGCAGGGTAATTCTTTAAAGAAGAAGAAAATTTGTTTAATCCAGCCTGAAGTCAACCCATGAGCTGTGGATTGAGTAAGGTTTTTTGTTTTTAATTCCTATTGGTATTCTTTGAAAGTATTACATACGTAAGTGTTAAACCATACTAGTGACAGGCGACATTTCAGGCATACATCTTTGTTTATAGCTAGTAGACAAGAAGGCATTGTCTTGTAAGTCCATAAGGATATAGTAAGTCCTTTCTCTACTACGTATAGTAAATAGGGGAAGTATTGTATTCCACCCAAAAATTCGATACCGAGATTTCACCGGAACTACATGTATTGAGACCCCCTGAATCCAAAAAAAAAGCATTTTTGGAAACATGTCCATGTGTCTGTCTGTGAACAGCATCACTCAGAAACGAACAGTCCGATAAACACCAAACTTGGTATTTAGGTTCAGTATCTTCCAGAGATGTGACACGAAGGTTTTCAAGAAAATCCCCCGACCCCAGATTACCCTTTACATGGGACATTTTTCGAAAGTTTTAATTTTCTCAAAAATGACTCTAATCTATTTTCATTAAAATACCATATATTTAAGATATTTTCTTGACAAATGAAATGTATATCTCGAATTTTCTGGGAATGTCTCCAAAAGTATTCTTCATTGTGAACGACTTTTGCATAATTAGTAAACTATAAGAGATAGACAAAATTTTACTACACAAAAAATGTAGATCCCGTTAAAATATAGAATTTATGTGATATACATTTTTTTTTGTTCAGTGAACCATTTTCGAGATATTGCTTGTTGTTCCCTTAAGTTTTTCAATATTTTCTCAAGTGGGAATTCGTTATTCATTTTTTTTGTCTTCCGTATGCAAACAGTATTAATCTGTGGCAAAGAGAATGGTGCTGCACCTAGCAACCAGCTATTAAGGGATATGTCTATGCTTAAAGGCTACTGTATTTCTATATTGCCCTTGCAAATACAAAACAATGGCAACATAGTAGGCCTTAAGCGATAGTCAAATATTTTTAGAACTGGTCGGTCGCTATGTGTAAAATGTAATTCTCTTTGCATGTCAAAAGATCGTTTCTGCAAATGTTTATCTCGATTAATATGAAATAGATGGAGAATAAGAGTTTGTAAAAATAGTTTGTACAAGAGTAGAGAAAGTCATGTGATTGTAATACATCAGAATTTTTTTTTGCGACCCGTGCCTATTCTCTACGCTTTACGTGTTAGCGCAATACTACAATAAGTACAAGCTTCAAAACACGATATCATGCGACAGGCGTAAAAGCTAGTGGAGTGCTTTTTACCATGTCTTATGATAAAAAGTCTTCCTATAAATGGTTTAGAAATAAATCCAGCCTGTACCGTTGGGGTACTTCCCTTTCCAGAAATACTGCTGATTTATGGAAAGCTAGGGACCGACGGTTCACCTGGGATAATTGTGAAATCATATTGTATGCTGTTGACCTACATTGAAGTGTATCTCAATTATTATAATTAGAAATATCGGGATACCAGATATGTTTGATCATTTCCAAATGTCACAATACGCAGCGACTGTTAATAAAGAGCGATTCAGCGTTATGTAACCGACTGGTGGCCTTTTGGACGTATAATAGGCCCCAATAAAGCACATTACCGCTACCTCATCATTCCAACTGATTCCTGCATACGTCAATAAACGCATGGATACGATCAGGCCATTCCCTCTGCAAGAACAATGCACTCCTATCAATGATTTTTGCGCGCGGACAAAAGTACAATGTAATACCGAAATTAGCTTTTATTTTAATCAAGTATCTACCCTCGTAAACCCTCCCTTAGAGTAGTATCAGGGAATTGCATTTAGCAAATTGAAAACCTGTAATGTGTTGCATGAGATTACTTGCCTTGAGTGTATATGAGTTCTGAAACAACGCATAGCCTTCATTTGTTTCCGAATTACATTTGCAAATTGCTGTTTCTAAACTTCTAATGAAGAGGCTAACAATGAGTTTGATCGTAATCGTAATTGGCTCGGGTTCGAGCAGCGAGGTCTAATATGAAATGGATAGTCATATATCAAAGTACCAAAATTAAAAATACCTTGTGCCAGATGAAAATTACGTGTAATCAAACTACAGTTAAGTCATTATTTTCTAACGAAATTGATAGTATTGCTTTAATTATATATTTTCATGTTATTACCTCACTGGGAATTAATTTTCTTTGTTTTTTTAGACAGCGAAAATTAAAATTGCGACGGATACCTCCAGCTGCTTGCCATCTTCTTTCCCCGTGTGGGTGGTTGATGTGCTACATGAGCGTGTCCCTACAACACTTCTGTGTTGTCCTATGCTCTTAAATTGTATCTGGAGCGTGGTAAAAGAAGAAATGTAAAGTTTAGGTTCACTTTAACTGTAATTTATTCACACTTGTTCGCAGCTAATCGTGACTTCTATCACCTAATTATATTACTGAGTTATGGGATCTATCTATTAAGCTGTACGCTACCACCCACTCTACATCTATCTTTCCAAAATTGCTAACAGCTTTTTTATTACACTCAGTCATGTAAGTGGCGTCAATTTCACCCCTTGACGCTGTTGTAGAAAGTCGTACGAATCTCGGGGCTGTCTTATTTATACACCCTGTAAATGACTCTGTTTTTCCCTATTTTAAAGCACTATTGTGATTGGCTGATCACCTTAGCATCTTATGAGAACATTTTCTCTTTTATCTCTCCTTATGACGCCTCTGGACTTCCCATTTCCGTCCCGACCTCTCGCTATCTCTTTTCAACATCTATTTGTCTCTCTCATTCCAGCGTCTCTGCTGGTCAAGTTCAGCCTAGGCCCTGTGTGTGTACTACACCAGAGACGTCTCCACCTGGCTCCGCTTGGCATTATGTATCCGAGTTTCACCTTCACGGCTAGCTAGCCTCCCTCCATTACATTTTACATGTCACATATTTACATTTTTATAATATTAATTGCATTAATGCAGATATTTACACCTATGCGCCATTGTTCCACTACAAAATGCCGGACTGATTATTCTAACAGTTTATTTATAATTAATAATATCTATAAGGTTATTTATTGCTGTACTAGTAAAACTCTCAAATCTATTCACATTGTTGTGTTAAATGCGGGGATTCTTCTGTCTCTTTCTCTCTCTCTCTCTCTCGGTCCCTACCTTTCTCCTCCCCCCTCTCTTTCCACTTTCTCTTTCATTCGTCCTTTCTCCTAGAGAGAAGAATTGCACCGAGGTGCAACTTGCATGTCACATGCTGTTTTGAAAACCCGCAATATAACTTCGTTACCTCCGTTGTCAATGAAAATTAAAGAAAAAGTAAAAGGTTTAACAGTAAATAAATGCGTGTTTTTGGTTTACAATTCAATTGGAACTATACTGTTTCTTAATCGAGTTACCTCCGCGAATAATAGTAACAAAAAATTCTTATAACCTTTTAAATATCCTTCATGTTGAAATGTAAACAGAAAAACTTGTTAGAAATGATTATGTTTACAATTTTATGTAATGTAGCATTTTCTTAATAAACGAATTACTTCAAATTTCTTTACCACGTAACAAGGAAGTATTGCAATTCATTCGAAAGCCCAAAAAATTAATTCCGATATTACATTAGAAATACTAGTTTGGAGGCTCCAGAATTTAAAAATCTGATGTGTTACATTCACATGGCTTTCTCTACCCTTTATCGTTTTAATGGGTATACAAATTATTCCTACGAATGTTTATTTTTCTGCCTACTTCATTTTAAATCAGATAAGCTTTTGCAGAAATAACTACATTACACATTTCGTTATATCTACAAAGAGAAGAGCGACAGTCAAACGTTTAAGAACTGGACGCTATATGCTGGCCCTAAAGTCCATACATACAATTGCCAGAAACAACTGAAAATAGATGGAACTTAAAAAGAATGTCAAAGATTGAACAAATTAAACCATTAATAACGAATATATCGGAAACGGCTAATGCCATAAAAAGCGTCTTTTAAACAAAGTGTTTTAGAGATATTTAAATTTCTTTACTAGTATGTTTGCGTGTATCGCTTAACGTTTCAATTATAGAATATTATGCAAAATTCCTTCCGAATGAAGAGGACTTCACAGGCTATTCCCAGAAAATTAAAAACATGCATTTTTTATTTGTTCATCTAAATACCTTTAATATATGGTATTTTAATCAAAATCGTTAGAGGCATTTTTTAGAAAGAAAATAAAATAAAATAAAAATCTGATATTTTGCATTCACATGGCTTTCTTCACAATCTTCTCAAAACTATTTCATAAATGCTTATTCTTATATCTACTTCTTGTCGAGATAAACCTTCATAACATATTTCGTTATACAAGAACGATATTGAAAAATTTCAGAATGTTTCTAAACACAAATAAAATTTGTTTATATTTTACAGTGTTTTTTTTTGTTTTACCTGTTCGTTGCCGTAATAGTATGTTAACTATCATCATTTAGGGATTTTGTATTCATTCAAAAATTAATTTGGCATGAGAACATATTCCGGCTGTGATTTTTAACAATTTTAGACCGTCATTAACGCCTAAATAATGTGAAGATCAGCTTAGAAATGCATTTGACGAAGAAGCCCCACTTAAGGCTACCATTTATAATTGGTGCAGTGAATTCCAAAGAGATCAGTTTTTTCTTAGTGATGAATTTCTGATGGACGCCCAAGAACTGCTGTTGCTCATGAAAATATTGCTGTTGTTTGAGCAATGCTTGAAGAAGATTGACGGACATCTTATGAATTTATTCAGAAACGTTGGGTGTTGGTATGAATCAAATCCAACATTATTTTACATCCACACTTACGTGAGAATACTTTGTTGTCGATGGATGCCACAGACCTACTCCCGACCAAAACAACAATGCACTGATTGGTGCAGAAAAACTCTGGAAAAAATCCAAGGCGGCACTTCAACCTTGGTTTGGAATATCGTTATGGCGATGAATCTTGGATTTATTGTTATGATCCTAAAAAGAAAATTCAATCAGCTCAATGCATCTTTCGAACGGATCTAAGCCTACAAAAGTTCCAAGAATTCGCAGTACTGGTAAGAAAATAATTGCTATTTTGTTTTCTAAAATGAACCATATTGCTACCACAGCATTAGACGATAGACGTACCGTTATGCCAGTTGGTACACAAATGTCTTTTTACTGCAAATTTTACAAAAAGCTCTGAAAAAAAATAATGTTACATCATGACGAGGCATCGTCGCATACATAAAACCTAACAACTGACTATTTAGATGCTATAAAGGTCAGCAGCATGGCCCCTCCACCATACAGCACCTTGTAATTTCTTTTTGTTTCCAAAAATTAAAAATGAAACGGATAGAATCTTTTTTTCGTCATCAGATGATTTATTCCGTATAAATTCTGCCCTTTAACGGGATCATTTTTGTGGTTTTGAGACTTTATCTCTTACAATTTACCAGTTATACAAAAGCCACTTAGAATGAAGATGAACTTGATAGCATATTCCCAGAAAATTCAAGATGTACATACTATTTTTCATGAGAACATTGTTTTATTCTTCCAAATATATTCCGCCTTTAACTACAATATTCACATCGGCTGCATTTACCTTTGGAACATATTGCCTAGCGACAATCATGTTAACTTGTATATCATTTCATTGGATTTCTGTCTTTGGGTGATATACATTAGATCACTCTCATTCACTCTCTCATTCATACTTCCAGACTCTGGGGAGGATACGGAATAATCTTGGCTAGAGAAAAACTCCGATCCCCTAGCTGGGAATCCATCCCGGGACCCCTTGCACAGCAGACATAGCTAAGGGGCTCAGTCTTAAACGTATATTTTAATCAAAATCGTTACAGCCATTGTTTAAAAAATAAAAAATAAGAAATATGTTACAGTGTAAGGATAGTTTGTTGTGGGATATTTTTATTGAAAATCCTCGAGTGGTGCCTTTGGAACATGCTGTGCTTAAATACAAAATTTGGTATTTACCCGACATTTAGTTTTGAGCCTAGCTGTTGAATATACAAGAGAGAGGTATGGACATTTTTTCTAAAAAATATGTTTTTGTGGATTCAGGTGACCTCAAAACATGTATTTCCTGTTAAATCTCGACATCGAATTTTTGGTGAAATAAAATACTTCCTCTTACTTACACCGAGCGAAGTGGCGCCGCGAAAATGTGAGCAACTGCATTCGGGAGGTGCCGGGTTCGAACCGTGGAGACCGCCTCATAGGTTTTTCGTGGTTTCACCTTGTCGGCAGGCGAATTCTAGGGTGGTTCATCTTCTACCAGACGGTATCCAACGGGTTGCGGCTGGGCAGTGGCTGTGCGCTCTGTAGATGTTTCTTCGCTGGCATCGTTGCCAAATATGGAAACGTTAGGGACCCATACTTGCACCCGTATTCATTCGGGTGTGGTCGCCCTTCGGGGTCGCTCCCTTCATTCCTCCCTCCCAGGGTTCACGGTAGAAACAAGGACCGTTGCAGCCTACTTACGGTGCTCTGTTCTGGTTGGGGGGGGGGATTAGGCTCCGTTCAATCGTACCTTCACCGTTTGCTCTTACCAACTGTATTAAGAGCAGTGAAGTACTGACTAACGCTGATGCATGGGGATAACTCCAAACTACGATTCAAATGTTATAAATACCAGCGAGAAAACCTGTCTCCTAAGTTTTGGGCAGCTAATTTGGAAAGGGGTTTGAGGAGAATAGGACTGGGGTCAGTATGGCTAAGAGCTGAAACAAATGACAGAAACATATGGAAAGGTGTTAAAAGATGACTAAGAGACATCAACCAACAGGAAATAGAATCGGATTGTAAAACTAAACTTTCTCTAAGTCTAGCAAATGAAATAAAATTGAACTGGCGTAAAGAGGCATATATACTTAATTTAGGAAGAAAGCAAAGCTCAGGAATGGCATGGTTTAAACTGGGGGGCTGGAGGGCACAGAAAATGTTGACGATTCTGGCAGGAGAATCTGCCCATTCTGTGATTTGGATGAGGAGTGTATACATATTTTGGCGGAATGTGTACAGTGGGAGAACCAGCGAAGAGTTAAACTGAAAGAACAATTATTAAGTCCCTCAAGTAAGAGATTAGCATGTTGAGATCTACTGGCTGACCAGAGGAACTGGCAAAACATGGGCATTTTTTTGGCTAATGTGCGCAAAGCTAGATCAAATTTGTTGAGTTTGACAAAGGTAATTTGTCTCTATTTCCCTTTTTCTTGTTCCTTTTTGTTGTGTTTTCTTTCTTTGTTATTTATTTTGTCACCCTGTTGTATCTTAAATATGCATGTACGGTCTAACACCCATGCACTAAATACTTGTGAAATAACTTCAATAATTTGAAACCAATAAAGATACCTTGTCTATCTATCTATCACCTACTGTAGGTGGGTGGTAGAGAAATTAATAATAGCATTAAAAGTAGTCGACTTCCAGTTCCTTTTACTAGAAAATCCGTTAACATTTAACGTATTAAAAGCATCAGACGGAATGGATTACTGTGAAAGCAAGGCAAGACGTTATCTTTTGGAAACTTTATTCAATTAAATCTGAACATAAAAGCCATCTAGGTTGAGCATTTCTTTCTCTTTCAGTCAGTTCTATTCACACTCGATTCATCGACTTGAGGCATGTGCTCTTCAATTGGGCTTTTGAAATGCGATTCATTCGCCGCTCTAATGAAAGTGGAAGCTTGCACGATTATCGACCTCGCGACGTAAAAGTGTTTGTACAAGTACTTGACAAGATAAAAAGTCATCTCTTTAAACCTCTGTCACTTTCTAGAAGAGTTGCACTTCAAAGTCTAAAATAAATTAATGAAAAAGGTCAAACGTCTGCTTCTTGAAATGCACACAGATTGATATGTAACAGTGAAACGAGGTCCTCTGCCCATTATTATTTATATTCTGAAAATTATACATATAAAGAATCTACCCATAGCTAGAGTAGGTAGAAGTAGTATTGTACCGCAGGAGCAGCACCTACTGCACGTCACAGCAGTCGTCACAAACTCGCTCGGAAAACAGCACCCACTAATTCACTTGCTATAACTGGCTCACGCTCGCTCGCTCTGTCTGGTAGTCTTGTGATGAGCCTAGGCACTGCTATACTATCCTTGGTAAGGCTTAACCACAGAAATGGTAAGATAGTTATAGTATGTTGGTTTAGGTCTTTGGGTGAGGGATAGTGAGGAGGTAGCACTAACTTTATAGTCTCCTCAATAGTTGCCTCTTCGGAACAGCATCGTTGCCGCTGCTCCCTTCACGAGAATGCTCGCTTATATAGTATCTGGATATAGTATTTATCACTATTTATCTCACCGACCCTAGAGCTGGTCTGCGCCAAATTCCGAATAAGCTTGGACCATAGCAGCTAGTCACAATATGTTGTAGTTCCCTGAATTAAAAACGGCAGTCGATCAGTCTGCATGTAAACTCCGAACCCCTCCCGTTGGAAGTTGTTTAGAATGGGTCGAATTCGGCGGGGCAGTGATTCCCGATACCAATGGGGGGATTGCATACGTCTGGCTGCTTTTCTGTCCAGGCGGGGTTGAGAGACGCCTTAGGGTCCTCCGGTACCTTCGTGGATAGTCGGTAGACACTGTAGTAGGTTGCTGTCGTCTCCACCCAGGTCTCGGTATTCTTCCCCTTTTGGAGTTGACGCGTAAGTAGTGTATCCACTTCCTGTATTGGGGGTTCGGATTAAAGTTGCAGGTGCCGACCCGATTGAAAGGCCTTCGGGGTGGGGAGTAACTCGAATGAGGCCCTCTCCCCTGGGTTCCAAAGGGGAGCTTTGGCCTTCTGCGCCTTTCTATGTCTGCCTGTGAACAGCATCACTCAAAATGAAAAGTCGAACAAATATCCTATTGGTCGTAAAACTGAGACAGAAAAAAACATTGTCCTTTAAACACTATACACACAATTTATACAATACAATGGAGTTGATTATTATTTCTCTTCCTCTTATACCTAACATTCTGTTGTATATATATTGGGGAGGTATGATGCATCTACTATTTAATTTGTTACTCTTTTTCCGTATTTTCTCCAATTTGCTTCACATTTCTTTTAACCATTTTAACCTGAGAAGGGGCAATTTTAGTTAAGAATAAAGCTACTAGAAGAAAATGATACACTAAATCAATGCTTGTTTGTATAGGAGAAAGTGGGAAAAAAAGAAACTTGGATGCACAAGATACGGACAAAAGGAATGGGGGAAACATGGCACGAACGAAACAACAAAAGTAAGGGTTTCCGGAAAGAAATTGGAACAGGAGTGGAGGATATTGAAAAACAACAAATTGTATGCATTTTCAAGGAAAAAGAAATAATTAATAGATTATAAATGTTTTAACCGGATTGGGGAAATGAAACGTACATCAAAGTATGCAACAGAGAGGCCAGAATGGGGTATGCATGGGCGAGAACAGGTGTAATGAATTTAAGTGGTTTAATAGGGAGAAGAATGGGGAGAGATGTACTAAATGCAATGGATTACGTGGCATTTGGCATTATATTCTGGAATGCAATGATACGGATAAAGGAAGACAGAATTTAACACTAGATTAATGCAGAAATTTACCAATAGGGCTAAAAGTTAAGACCATTTTTAATAGAAGGTCAAATGAATTTATGGAAAAATCAGGAAAATAATTCTAGTAATTAAAATATACACAAATACTTGCATGCATAGTAAAATGTATATACTGATTTTTCTGAGAATAGCCGCTATAGACATTAATTTTGAACGAATGCTGTCTAATTTTTATTTTCGTAAGTAGCAGAAGTTGGAAGTGCATTCCAACCAAAAATTCGATATCGAGATTTCACTGAAAATACACGTTTTGAGCCTGCCTGATTTCAGGAAAGGCATTCCTGGTGAGAGGTCTGCCTGTGCTCGTGTGTGTCGTACTGGCTCACATAACTCCAAAACAAAAATCGATTAAATACCAAACTTGTTATTTAACTTAAGCGTCTTCTAAAGACACGACAAGAAGATTTTCAAAAAATTCCCATATCTCCAAAATACCATACAGTCGAGTGCAAGAAAACGTGCCGATGTCTTTGGTTACTTTTAGTGTTTTCCATTTCTGAATGATGGCAGAATCTCATCATTAGTGTTCCGCCCCTGCTCTAGATAAACCATCCTCTAATTGGTTTTAGCTGAAGTCCGATACGCTAGCGTTACCATAGGAAGAAAGGCCAGGCCTAGCTAGGCACTACGACCTTAAGGATCTATTGCGCATCCCCCCTTTCATCAGTTGCTCGTTATGAACTTAACCAGACTGCTAACTGAGGCTTTCGATAGTTCATCTATCTTTGGAAAGTGATTGCCAAAAATACTTGCTCTATGATTCGCAAGAGCAGGGCAATCACATAGCAGATGAGTAATAGTCTCATCTCCCTCTATGTATCTACTACAGATAGGGTTGTTAAACAATCCCATTCTGTATAGATTAAACGTTAGGGCAAAGTGTCCTCTAATGAATCCTATTGCCCATGCAAGCCTTCTTCTACTAAGACCGCGCAAGTTCTTTGCCCGGCTGTTATCCAGATCTGTAATAAACAACTTGGAATGTCTGCAACCCTCAATGAAGTTCTAGTACTTCTTGTGTTCTGCTTGAGCCCAGCACTGAATAGTCTGTTTCACTGGTCTGTAGGACACCCGCAGTACAGGTTCCGGACCCAAAAATGGGATTTCGTTGCCTATCGTGGCTGCTTCATCTGCTTTCTCATTGCCTGGTATACCTGTGTGTCCTGGCACCCACATAAGTTGAACGTTATTGTGTTCAGCCAGTATCATTAAGGATTCCCGGCATTCTGAGATGAGCCTTGATTTTATTGATGGTGATTCAAGTGCTTTAAGAGCAGCTTGACTGTCTGAGAGGATAATAACACTTCTATTCTTATACCTCCTTTTAATGCTTTCCATGACACTGGCTAGGATTGCATAAACCTCAGCCTGGAAAACTGTACCCAAACTATAAGACATTTTGGTGCCATTACCGTAAAGCCCAGCGCCATTCCTGATTTGTTTCTAGAACCATCCGTATACCAAACCGGGCCTTTGTTATTATGAGGTTTTACCAGTCTTTCCCATCCACTCCGCTGTGGATAGGAGACCGTAAATTTCAATTCAAACTTGA
The DNA here is from genome assembly GCA_030765065.1 of Deroplatys truncata. Classification (NCBI taxonomy): domain Eukaryota; kingdom Metazoa; phylum Arthropoda; class Insecta; order Mantodea; family Mantidae; genus Deroplatys; species Deroplatys truncata. The sequence goes on from CM060980.1 coordinate 168,762,484, forward strand.
GTCTTGTTTCAAGAATGCCAGTCCTCATGTTGAGTATCTGTTGTACATTCTTGTCCCAAGGAAGCTTGAGATGATTAATATGTCCAGTATTAAACACTTTAGTTTGGAGACAAATACGGTGATATGTGATCATGGTTTCTGCCTTCATCCATATGTGGAGAGGTGTGAGCCCAATTAGCATCTCCATTGCGCAGTTGGAGTAGTTTTGAAAATTCCCATAATTGAAATGCAGAAGGTCCTCTGTAATTTACAGAGTTCCTTTCTGCACACCTTTAAATTAACTCTAGGCCACCACATCAGTGCGGCATAGGAGAATGTAGGTCTCACCATGACAGCCTATAACCAAAACGCTATACTAGGTTTCATATCTTACCAAGCATACCTCTACATGTCCAAAAGACTCTGTAGGCCTTGGTAATACATAATTCCATGTGATGTTTCCAAGTTAATTTCTTGTCTAAAACAAGCCTGAGATATTTAACTTGTGTTGAATAGGGCACTACTTCACCAAAGAGAGAGAGAGAGAGTCTGATTAAATCAGGCCCCTTCTCCTGGTAAAGGGTACCACTACTGTTTTGCTTGAATTAACATTTAGTTTATTCATCTTGCACGAAGCTTCCACTTTCTTAAGGGTCATTGGTAGCACTTAAGAAACTATGTGAGGGAAGTTCCCTCTTATGATTATTGCAATATCATCTGAAAAACCAACTATGAAGTAACCATCACTATTGAGTGCGCAAAGAAGTGCGTCCACTACAAAGTTCCATAGCAGGAGTAATAAAACACCACCTTGCGGGCAACCCCTCACCGTAGACACATTCAGCGTCTCCCCACATAGATTCATGGTTATTTTCCTATGTTGTAAGAGAAAACGTATCCACTCACAAAGGAATAAAGGTACATTCTGTCCATAAAGGGAGTCCGATACTATATCACAAGATGCCCCCCTGTCAAACGCACCTTTAATTTCAAGAAAGCGCCAATGGCTACTTCTGTGGCATTAAGCGCCTTCTCAATAGTCGGGGCCACTTGATGAAGTGCTGCTTCCGATGATTTCCCTATTTGATAGGCAAATTAGTATTTGCTTAATGGATGTTCTATTAAAACATTATCCCTAATGTGTCTATCCTCTAACCTCTCCAGAGTTTTAAGCATAAAAGAGGAGAGACTTATAGGACGATAAACCTTAGCCTGGGCGTAACTAGGACGGCATGGTTTAGGTATAAACGCCACCTTTTTTGTCTCCAAGCCATGGTTATATATCCATAGGCTAGACAAACTCTAAGAATACTACAAAGTTGGGATTGAACGAATCAATACCATGTTGAGGAAATGCAGGAATGATTAAATCGGGGCCTGCCGATTTATATGGTCCAAACGACTTAATGACCCCTCTTATTTTAGTGACATTGACTACGCTCCTGATTAGGTTCCAATCCTCTGTCCAAAGAAAGATGATCCAGATTTGGTTGCCCCTTCTCAGAATTGCTGTCGTTGTCTACCTTAAAGTGAGCCCTCGCAAGTTGCAGGAGCGTCTCAGAACCAGATTGTGTGCACGTGCCATCAGGCAGTTTGATAGTGCTCACAACTTTTTTAACAGCCTTTGCCATATGTTTCATGAATCTTACACTGCTGGGAACATTCTCCATCCCCTGGCAGTACTCCCTCCACGAAATCCTTTTGGCTTTGCGTATTTATTTATTATAATTGGCGAGGGCTTGTCTATATGAGTCCCAATCACCAGTTCTTTTTTGCAAATCTAAATAATTTCCCTGCTTTCCTCGTAAGTCTGCTTAACTTTTGTCCACCAAGGCACTAAGCCTTGGCGAGTAAGCTACCTTAGGCTGGCAATACTGATGATAGGATAGGAGAGTTGACTGTTGTAATTAATCAACGGAAATTCCACATCCAATATCGAACGAATGTTCCTTGAGATAACCGATGTCAATGCAGATGGGTCCCAGTCAGTTTTCCTCGGATTTATATAAATCTCTGGTAGAGTGACTTAGGCTTTTATATTGAAGCATATGCATCTATGATCAGAGAGAGTGATCTCCGATGATACATGCCACCCTGAAATTAGTTTCTCAATAATATTAGTCCCTATCGATATATCAATGACTTCCTCCCTTCGCAAAGTTAAGGTTGGTTCATTACCTCGATTTAGAATATTAAGGTTTGTACTCACCAAGTACTCCATTAGCTTTTCTCCTCTGGGATTAATACCATTGCTCCCCCGCAATGTGTTGTGTGCATTGGCATCAACCCCCAAGATTAACTCCTTTCCATTCTCTCCGCAGTGGGTCACAAGGTCCCTCACCACTATCGGTGGTGGATCAGGGTCTTCATAAGGGAGGTAGACGGAAGAGAGTATTAAAGATCTTCTCTCTCTCTCTTGCCTCCTCCACTGTTTGGATTGTAGTTACATCCGAGGAACAGTGCTCAATAAGAAGCAATGCGTTTATCCAATTCTTAGCATAAATGCATGATCTTGGATTATTATTACTAGGTCTATATATAGTTCCATTAGTACAACTGATCCCTCTAATTGAACCCCTGTAGAGAGTATGAGAGTAATGAGAGTAATATCAACATTGTCTTCAACAAGTCTCTTACTTAAAATGGCTGAAGCTGTCTTACAGTGCTGCAAGTTAATTAGAACTATTTTCATAATTGCATTCAACCCCCTACACTTACCTTAAGCAGTACCCGATGCGGATCCTCCAGAGTCCCCTATCTCTATCGTCTCCGGACCGTCTCTGCCATCGCTGCCTGCATTCTTCGCCTTGTCTGATTTTACTTTCTTCTCCGGGTCAGACCTAGGGACGAAACTCTGGATTGTGGGTTTGTGACAGATTCATTGTTACTTCTATTACCAACAATGTTGTGGTTTAGCATGGAGGATCCATCTTATACTAGGTTCTTAAAAAGCCCTGTCGACCCCGGTATAGGCCGACATGCCAAGTTCCTTTATCTTCTTAGCAGACTCTTTGTCCACCATTAAAATTAGGCGTTGACCAGAGGAGTCTGCCTACTTGTCAATGATTTCCCAGTGCTCTATATTCAGCTCCTGGTTTAAGGTCTTAGCAACACCTTAGGATCATCGGTTGTAATGTCCCGAGTCCTATGGGCCACCTTGACTGGTTTAGGTATATCTTTTGGATCTACTACTATAAGGATTAATCTCTCCTTGATTTTTGCTCCTTGAATGTGTTTTGGAGCCAATTACATGACTGCTCATCATCACAGTAATATATCAGAGCCCATCCTGTAGAGAAAAGGACCTGAGTTTAGGTAGAGATTCGCCAGTTGTCGCCTCATCAATCTTCCTCAGAATCTCAGCCTGGATGGGTCGCTTAAAAGCGGCCAAAGCTTTCCTGTAAGTAACACGAGTTTCAGTGACCCTAGGCCTCTTAACAGGTTTGGCTTTATCCGAAGGAGGAGTATCCACACTTGTCTGGTTCTTTTAGAAGTCCCTGGATCAGTACGGACCTCCCCCCTCTACTCTGTGGGTTTACATTGCCTGTGTCCTCACTCATTTATTAGGTCTTTTAATTCTTCTTCTAGCTGCTCCTGACAACTTCTTAGTGTCCAGGTGCATTCTATTGATTCCAGATGCAGTTGCACCCATTTGTTTATCTAATGACTGATTTCTCTCTACTGGAGAGTCTCTGTCACCTGTCAGGTGAGAGATTTCTCTCAGCTGTAGAGGCTCTCTCACCCGCCTTGGAAATATTTATTTTATTTTGATCCATCTTGGTCCCACGAGTAGCAGGGAAATAAAAGTCGCCCAATGCGGAGCCCCGTATATATTGGGAAGGCTAATTACTTCAGGGTGTCGCCTGATGCCCTGAACAGATCGTTCGCGACGCTGCATTTTCTTACCACCCCAGTGCCATTCATCCCTCGGCACATTCTCACCTTGGATTGGGTGGACCAACCCATGGAAGGTTATACAACTGGTAGTCCCTTTGGATTGGATTTTCTGTTGAGCCACTTCTTAGTCCGGTACCTCATTACGAACCTCTCTGGCATGAGTGCCTCTACCACTACAGCTTAGTAAATCACAGGTACACGGAAGCCTCCCCACCAACTACAAGGTCCTGTGGCTCCTAGGGGAGGGAAGACTGTCCATACTAGCCCTTCAATGAGTTCAACTCTTATTGGTTTGGCATCCAAGCATTAATCTCTGTAAGCAATGAGGGATGGAAAGCGCGGCAGAGGCGTGTTAATTATTGATTGCCAATTTAAACCGCGATTCCTCATTTCACTACGTTTTTTGCAAGCGACTGTAGATAGAAAATGTTCGTTAACTTTTGATTTTCTCAAAAATTGCTATATCCATTTTTATTAAAATGCTATTTTTTATATTTGTATGACAAATAAACTATATATATACATAATATATATATATATATATATATATATATATATACATATACAATGTTCTGGGAATAGACTGCCAAGTCTTCTTCATTTAATGTCAATGTGAAAATCTTAGCTCAGAAAGCGTTTTTACAATCCTAGGTATAGGTAATACGACAACAGTGGGAAATGACTCGGACACCGCGGTCTACATAGATTATTGTGGTTACGACTCGAGAAAGGGATAAAGTAAAGGTCGAAGGTAGATAGGTCACAGAGAGGCGCAGAAGTCCTCAACAGTTCCCAGTTCGAAGCCTTGGCTGATTACTGGTGCTGCTCAGAGAGAGCGATGAGTAACCCCTAAAACCAGGCAGCCCTGTGGCATCCATGAAGAACACTTTCTCCTTACAGCAAACATCCGCGCCATATGTCCTGTAAACACCTGAAATATGAGAAAGAAGCGGAATGAAAGGCAAATTAAAGGAAATCGTGGTATAAGATAAAATACCCCGGCATTCGCCTATCCACCACGGAATACCACGAAGAACCCAAATTCAGAGGGGCGGACGACGTAAATTGAACCGGGGACCTCCCAAGTAGAGCCTCAAACGTTACCGCGGAGCATCTCGCTAGGTTTTAGGATCCTAACTATTACTCAGTATTTCAATATGGTATTCAAATTCTATACTAGAGCAGTCCAATAGAAATTCCAATAGTTTATGATAAGATAGAGTAATAGTTTTCAAGATGGTGGTTTAATGCATTGTGTGCGGCAGAAACGTATATCTCGCCGTGATGGAATATTGTCAGGTTGGCAACAAGGGAACTAAAACAGTGAAGGAAACATTCCAAAGGAGGAATCAGAACTGAAATAAAAGACGGCAGAGAGCTAATAACTACTCAACCCTGGAGGCGACTCTCTCTAAATAAAATCTGATGCCCCCTTTAGAATATGAGCGAAGGGCAAGGAAGTAAAGGGTTATCATTTCTTTTCTTCTCCACCAAACTGTCGATCTCCAGACGAGGGTCATGTTTTATTCTTCATGTTCTCTTGCTACTTTCTGTACCACGACCTAGTAGGTAGAGGAAGTAATTCATTCCACCCAAAAATTCATGTCGAAATATCACCATAAATTTATGTTTTCCTGTTCCCTGAATCCAAAAATGCAGTTCTAGAATGCGTTCCAGGTGTGTGTCTGTGTGCGTTTATGTGTTTGTGTGCGTTTGTGTGTGTTTGTATGGTGTCTTGAACAGTATAACAAAAACGAAATGCCGAATAAACACCAAAGATACAACAAAGGTTTTCAAAGAAAGTCCCCTATTCAAAATCGAAAATATTTTGAACTTTTTTCTTTTCTGAAAAATGGCAATAACGATTTTGATTAAAATACCACATATCTAAAAATTTACTTGACAATAAAATGTACATTTCTAATTTTCTGGGAATAGCCTGTGAAATCCTTTTCATTCGGAAGTAACATTTTATAATTTCTTATAACGGGAATACCATAAGATGTAGACAAAAATATACTACACAAAAATGTAGCGTTCTTTAAAACACACAATTTATTTCATATAACCTTTTTGTGGCGATAGCCGTATCTGAGATATCGGTTATTATTATTTTGAATTTGTCAGCACTTATAATTTTGAAAGTTTTGCCGCTATTCAGTTATTCTTGCAAAGTCATGGAAAGAATTAGGAATGTCAAGACAAGCAACGATCTATCGATTCTGCTTTCTGTATCCAACTGCTACCTATAATGAAATGTGTAATTTTCACCTATATCTAGTCAACATCCATTATACGAGCCTTCCTCACACACAAGCCTAGGAGTATCTCTATAATGAAGCCCCGCTCCACTATTTAACACTTTTATTAATCTATATCTCAATTTTCTTAACCTTCTTATCGATGTCAATCTTATTGGTAATTTTTCTTGTAGATGCCAGGGGAATATGGTAGCTTTTAAGCGATAGTCAAATATTTTAACGCTGGTTGCTATGTGGCGCATTCCATTCTCTTTGCATGTCCAGAACAAAACAAATTAATAACGCATTTGAGAAAAAGTATAAGTATTGGAAAATTTAAGGAAAAAACAAGCAATATCTCGAAAACGGTTCACTCAACAAAAGAAATGTATATGGCATAAGCTGTGTATTTTAACGCGATCTACATTTTTTGTGTAGTAAAATTTTGTCTATCTCTTATGCTTTACCAGTTATGCAAAAGTCGTTCATAATGAAGAATACTTTTGGAGACATTCCCAGAAAATTCGAGATATACATTTCATTTCTCATGATATTATCGTAAACATATGATATTTTCATCAAAATCGTTAGAGCCATTTTTGAGAAAATTAAAATTTTCGAAAAATCTTCCATGTAAAGGGTAGTCTGGGGTGGGGGGATTTTCTTAAAAACCTTCGTGTCGCATCTCTGGAAGATACTGAACCTAAATACCAAGTTTGGTGCTTATCCGACTGTTCGTTGTAGAGTTATGCTGTTCACAGACACACACACAGACACACACACACACACACACACACACACACACACACACACACACACACACAGAGAGAGAGACACACACACGGACATGTTTCCAAAAATGCTTTTTTTGGATTCAGGAGGTCTCAAAACGTGTATTTCCGGTGAAATCTCGGTATCGATTTTTTGGGTGGAATGCAATACTTCCCCTACTTACTATTCGTAGTAGAGAAAGTAAAAATGTATTAACGAATTCCCATTTGAGAAAATAAGTATTGAAAAACTTAAGGGAATAACAAGCAATATCTCGAAAATGGTTCACTCAACAAAAAAATCTGATGTGTTACACTCACATAACTTTCTCTACTCTTGTACAACCTAATTTTACAAACGCCTATTCTCCATATGCTTCATGTTAATCGAGATATCGAGATGTCAATCTTATTGGTAATTTTCTTGTAGATGCAAGGGAAATATGGTAGCTTTTAAGCGATAGTCAAATATTTTAACGCTGGTTGCTATGTGGCGCATTCCATTCTCTTTGCATGTCCAGGACATAAAAAACTGAATAACGCATTTGAGAAAAAGTATAAGTATTGGAAAATTTAAGGAAATAACAAGCAATATCTCGAAAACGGTTCACTCAACAAAAGAAATGTATATGACATAAGTTGTGTATTTTAACGCGATCTACATTTTTTGTGTAGTAAAATTTTGTCTATCTCTTATGGTTTACCAGTTATGCAAAAGTCGTTCACAATGAAGAATACTTTTGGAGACATTCCCAGAAAATTCGAGATATACATTTCATTTCTCGTGACATTATCCTAAACATATGATATTTTCATCAAAATCGTTAGAACCATTTTTGAGAAAATTAAAATTTTCGAAAAATCTTCCATGTAAAGGTGTAGTCTGGGGTGGGGGGATTTTCTTGAAAACCTTCGTGTCGCATCTCTGGAAGATACTGAACCTAAATACCAAGTTTGGTGCTTATCCGATTGTTCGTTTTTGAGTTATGCTGTTCACAGACACACACACAGACACACACACACACACACACACAGGCACACACACGGACATGTTTCCAAAAATGCTTTTTTTGGATTCAGGAGGTCTCAAAACGTGTATTTCCGGTGAAATCTCGGTATCGATTACATTTTTACTTTCTCTACTACGAATAGTAAGTAGGGGAAGTATTGCATTCCACCCAAAAATTCGATACCGAGATTTCACCGGAAATACATGTTTTGAGACCTCCTGAATCCAAAAAAAGCATTTTTGGAAACATGTCCGTGTGTGTGTCTGTGTGTGTGTCTGTGTGTGTGTCTGTGTGTGTGTGTCTGTGAACAGCATAACTCAGAAACGAACAGTCGGATAAACACCAAACTTGGTATTTAGGTTCAGTATCTTCCAGAGATGCGACACGAAGGTTTTCAATAAAATCCCCCCACCCCAGACTACCCTTTACATGGAAGAGTTTTCGAAAATTTTAATTTTCTCAAAAATGGCTCTAACGATTTTGATGAAAATATCATATGTTTAAGATAATGTCATGAGAAATGAAATGTATATCTCGAATTTTCTGGGAATGTCTCCAAAAGTATTCTTCATTGTGAACGACTTTTGCATAACTGGTAAACCATAAGAGATAGACAAAATTTCACTACACAAAGAATGTAGATCGCGTTAAAATACACAACTTATGTCATATACATTTCTTTTGTTGAGTGAACAGTTTTCGAGATATTGCTTGTTATTTCCTTAAATTTTCCAGTACTTATACTTTTTCTCAAATGCGTTATTCATTTTTTTTATGTCTTGGACATGCAAAGAGAATAGAATGCGCCACATAGCAACCAGCGTTAAAATATTTGACTATCGCTTAAAAGCTACCATATTTCCCTTGCATCTACAAGAAAATTACCAATAAGATTGACATCTCGATATCTCGATTAACATGAAGCATATGGAGAATAGGCGTTTGTAAAATTAGATTGTACAAGAGTAGAGAAAGTCATGTGAGTGTAACACATCAGATTTTTGGAAACATGTCCGTGTGTGTCTGTCTGTGTGTGTGTCTGTGAACAGCATAACTCAGAAACGAACAGTCGGATAAACACCAAACTTGGTATTTATGTTTAGTATCTTCCAGAGATGCGACACGAAGGTTTTCAAGAAAAACTCCACACCACAGATTACCCTTTACATGGAACATTTTTCGAAAATTTTAATTTTCTCAAAAATGGCTCTAACGACTTTGATTAAAATATCATATGTTTAAGATATTTTTATGTCAAATAAAATGTATATCTCGAATTTTCTGGGAATGTCTCCAAAAGTATTCTTCATTGTGAACGACTTTTGCATAACTGATAAACCATAAGAGATAGACAAAATGTTACTACACAAAAAATTTAGATCGCGTTAAAATGCACAATGTATGTCATATACAATTTTTTTGTTGAGTGAATCATTTTCGAGATATTGCTTGTTATTCCGTTAAATTTTTCGATACTTATTTTCTCAAATGGTAATTCGTTATTCATTTTTTGTCTTGGGTATGCAAAGAGTATTAATCTGTGGCAAAGAGAACGGTGCTGCATCTAGCAACCAGCTATTAAGATATATGTCTATGCTTAAAGGCTATTGTATTTCTATATTGCCCTTGCAAATACAAAACTAGGGGAACATAGTACGCCTTAAACGATTGTCAAATATTTTTAGAACTGGTCGCTATGTGTAAAATGTAATTATCTTTGCATGTCAAAAGATCGTTTTTGCAAATGTTTATCCCGATTAATATGAAATAGATGGAGAATAAGAGTTTGTAAGACCAGTTCGTACAAGAGTAGAGAAATTCATGTGAGTGTAGCACATCAGATTTTTCTAAATAGTCCCCCTTCATTGTGTTATGTTTTTCCCCATGTCAGTTAACATTTTAAGCGCTATAATTTCTTTCTGTAATTGGTTCCATTTTATTTTCCATATACCCTCCTTCCAAAAATTTTATATTGATATTTTACCGGAAATACACGTTTGAGGCCACCTGAATCCAAATAAAGAAATTTTTCTTTCTCTATCGCGTACGCAGTAGATAGAGAAAACATTGCACTCCAGCCCAAAATCTGATACCGAAATTTCATCGTAATACATGTTTCGAGGTTCCTTGAATACAAAAAACGGACCGTGTGTGTGTCTATCTGTGCGTACGTGTGAACGTATAACTCAAAAACCGAAAGTTGGATCAGCACTAAACTTGGCGCTTTCCTAAAGTGTCATCATGTAGATTTAAAGAAAATCCCCTTACCCCAAACTATTGTTTATATGGAGAATTTTTCGAAATTTTTTATTTTGGCACAAATACCTGTAACGATTTTGGTTAAAATGCCATATATGAAATGCATTAACATGTCAAATAAAATGTTTGTATTGAATATTCTGGGAAGATCCTATAAAGTCCTCTTCATTGGAAGAAATTTTGTGTAATCTTGTGTAACTGATAAACGTTAAATTATCTAAAACCCTTAAAACACTTTAGTTCACTTTATTTCAAATACGATTTTTGTACATATCCATTTCTGAGATATTTATTATTAAAGGTTCGAATTTCTCCATTTCTTTGGCATTCTCTTAAGTCCTCTCAACATTCGGTTCTTTTTCACATTTGCATGGAAACAGTATGAAATTTTAAGGTCAGCGTATAGCGTCCAATTCTTAAAATTTGATTGTTGCTGTTCCCTTTGTATGTATAACGAAATCTGTAATGTAGCTATTTCTGCAAAGGTTTATTTGGATTAAAATGCAGTAGATATAAAAATAAGCTACAGTGTGAATAGTTTATATACTCACTAATAAAAGATAGAGGTCAGAGAAAGTCATGTGAATGTATCACATCAGAAGATTTTTACTTTCTCTACTACGTACAGTAAGTAGGGGCCGTATTGTATTCCACCCAAAAATTCTATACCGAGATTTTACCGGAAATGCATGTTTTGAGAACCCCCGAATCCAAAAAAAGCATTTTTGGAAACATGTCCGTGTGTCTGTGAACAGCATAACTCAGGAACGAACAGTCGGATAAACACCAAACATGGTATTTAGGTTGAGTATCCCCCAGAGATGCGACACGAAGGTTTTCAAGAAAATCCCTTCACCGCAGAATACCCTTCACATGGAATATTTTTCGAAAATATTAATTTTCTCAACAATGGCTCTAACGATTTTGATTAAAATATCATATGTTTAAGATATTTTCATGACAAATGAAATGTATATCTCGAATTTTCTGGGAATGTCTCCAAAAGTATTCTTCATTGTGAACGCCTTTTGATAACTGGTAAACCATAAGAAATAGACAGAAGTTTACTACACAAAAATGTAGATCCCGTTAAAATACACATTTATGTCATATATATTTTTTTGTTCAGTGAATCATTTTCGAGATACTGCTTGTTATTCCCTTAAATTTTCCAATACTTATACTTTTCTCAAATGGAAATTCGTTATTCATTTTTTTTCCAAGTAATGCAAAGAGAATGGAATACTCCACATAGCAACCAGCTCTTAAAATATTTGACTATCGCTTAAAGCCTACCAATTTCCCTTGCATCTACAAGAAAATTACCAATAAGGTTAACATCTCGATTAACATGAAGCATATGGAGAATAAGTGTTTGTAAAAAAGTTTGTACAAGAGTAGAGAAAGTCATGTGAGTGTAACACATCAGATTTTTTTTCAACACTGGACTACCTATAAATGTGAATTGGGGATTTTGCAGGGCGACAATCAGTCATCTAATTTTCAGGCCTAATTTATTCAAATGGAGGCAGCTAAAGCTAAAAGGAAAGCGAGTTGGGCTGATTAAAGCATGAAAGCGGCGTAAAACTGTTGTTGAAGGTAAATGTCATCCCCCATTATCTGGAGAATTTACTTTGGTAAGTGCGGGATTTAGAATTCTCGTATAGGGAACGTCCGCACCCATTTTAATCGTTCCACGAAGAGGGATTAGCCTCTCTCACATAACACACCTAAAGAGAGGAGGTCCACGTTCCTGGTAAACTCCTCATCGGCAAATTGGCGTAAGAGATTGCCCTCCAGCGTGCCAGAAGTTAGTCTCCCTGCCTTAAAGTTGCAACAACATTAAGGTCCGTACATGAGATAGCTCCGCGGCAACGTAAGAGACTCTCATTCAGTATGCGTTGTGTTCCATTCCTGGGACCGTCTATTCTCTATGGGGGTTACATGGTTTTACCTAGTTGGCTAGGTGTATGTTGGGGTGGCTTCTCTTCTATCATGAATTTCCTTTCCCCCATTTCCCATCAGTTCGCTTCCCTTTCATATTTCAGGTAAGTTTAGGGGCGGTGCACTTTCAGTCGGTGTCGAACAGATGCTTGGTCACTTGAAAGTTTTTCTTGACCCTTCTCTGTGAAGCTCACCGGTGTGACCAGTTCATCAAACTTGGAACGTTAGGGACCTGTGCGCATCTATATCGGCCAGCCTGGCTGCGACCTATAGTCTACTGCGGTTCCTTTACCCCATCCATTTCTCCTGGGATCCGCGTTGAGTCGAGGTGCAAGGTCTTCTCTACGTTCCCTGGTCATTCATTCATAGTCAGCAGTTTGGCAACACAAGAAAAATTAAATATTTGTGTAGCAGGTGAAATTTGTTTGCATTACAAAAGTGCGATAAAAAATCTGATGTGTTACACTCATGACGTTCTCTACTCTATTTTTACAAACGCTTATTCTCCATATGCTTCATGTTAATCGAGATATCGAGATGTCAATCTTATTGCTAATTTTCTTGTAGATGCAAGGGGGATTGCTAGGTTTTAAGCGATACTCAAATATATTAACAGTTGGTTGCTATTGCAATGGTTCCGCTGTTTCTCCCAAAACACAACACTGGAGCAAGGCAGCGAAACCATGCAGACGCTTAAGAAAGGTTTGACTGAGTTAGGGAACCCCGGCCAAGCGAAAAGGGAAGCCCTAACGAGTGCCGTAGGGGAAAACAAAATGGAAACCAGAACTCTCAAAAATATACTACTATTGATAAGTTTTTTTTTGGTACTTTAATGATAATAATAAACAAACATTAATAACCAGAACCGTAAAGCAACCTTAAAAGAATAACTTGATGCAGTAATTTGTATCACAAATAACTTAAATGTAAATAATGATTGTAATATGAATATGCATTATTATGTGACATTGACTTGAGATGTTTCTTGACTGTAATTATTGTTGATAAGTAAGTTTCTACGACCTTACTGAAACTGTCAATAATAGCGTAATAATGCAGCGAGGGGGGATGAGCTGTTTATCATTATTGGAAACGAGGAAGTTACGTAATGTTGGCGCGTTTTTCCGTTTAGAACCTTCTGGAATGTTTCCCTAGAGCATATGTATTCATAATTTTCATTGGATATTAAAATAGACGCTAATGTTGGCGCGTTTTATTAGCCAATAGTAACTCAGTTATAATCTTTAGGCATATCGGGGAATGGGTGTATAAAAAGCCAAGTCAGAGGTAGATCGCGGTCAGTTCATCGAAAATCTCAATACATTACACGTCGCCTTCAGTCGGCCAGTTCATCAAAATTCTTTGTACACTACACGTCGTCTTCAGTTCGTCAGTTTGTCAAAATATTTGTATGAGATACGTCGGCTATAGATTCACAAGTTACGAAAAATCTAAAGTGTTGTAAAGTTAATAATACACAAAGTTGAAGTACGCGAATTAAAAGTGATAAGTAAGAAGTTATTATAACAGTTTCAGTTTGGCGAGTGTTAAGATCAATGTGTAAATGTGATAGTTAACGTGTACGACAATAAATGTGTAAAACAAAATTTCTTCATCAGTGTAATTTTTGGATAAAAGATTCCTTTCCGTTTACACAACCTGTATAGAGATACGTGCTCAAGCCAACAGGATAATAGCTAGCCGGAGGACAGTAAACAAAACTTAAAAAATTCTTTCAAACACTAATACTAGGTACCACAAATTGCTAACACTAGATGGAGCTACAAACCGAACAAATGAATGACGGCACAAGATGGCTTCAACATTGATGTAAACAAACATTTGTAAGTAATTCCGTTACAAATTGGCTACCACAACGTGGGGCTACAATAATGTTAAATAACATTAACAATTTAAATACCGTTACAAATTGGCACCCAGAACGTGGGGCAGAGTAACCAGGAAAGGAACACGATGACCAGGAAAGGGGCAGAGTGACCAGGAAAGTAGCAGAATTAACCAGGATGTGGGGCGAATGGAGAAGTGAACTGAACTACAAGACGCAGATTCCAGAAACAACAAAAGGGACGACAGACTACGCGGATGATTGGACATCGTAATTCCGAGATTACAAGGCAACAGGGAAATTCAAACTACAGGACAACAAAACGACGCAGATTCATCGAAGCGACATACAAATCTAGGAGAGAGGGGCAGGAAGCTGGACATCAAAGTAACAGCAACAGACAGCACCACAAAGGTCAGAGTATCGTAATTTTTTTTGTTAGAAAACAAAATTGTAACCTTCAAATGTACTTAAGGAGTGGTAGGATAAAGAAAATAATGGCTACTAATAATATTGAAGAAATAATTATGGAGGGAGATAATGTAACAGTTAGCTGTAATTCAATACAGGATACAGAAAATAGCTTAATCAATGTAGTATTTGATGGAGGAAATGTTAGTGCAGAAAGTCAGAATAGAATAGCAGGAAATGTTAATTTTGATGCTGGTATGATGATGGAAATGCTGAGAAATTTTGGTGAAACATTAAATAAGACTAATGAGAAAATAGATCAAAACAGGGAAGATATGCAAAAGAATAATGAGAAATTAAGGGAAGATATGCAAAAGAATAATAGGGAATTAAGAGAAGATATTGATAGGAGTTTAGAACAAAAACTAGATCAGAATAAGAGAGAATTAAGGGAAGATATGCAAAACAATAATACGGAATTAAGAGAAGATATTGATAGGAGTTTAGAACAAAAACTAGATCAGAATAAGAGAGAATTAAGGGAAGATATTGGTAAGAGCTTAGAACAAAACAGGGAAGAGATTGAAAAGAAATTCATGGAGCTAGAAAATAGTATGATGAGAATGAGAAATGAAAATCAGGAAATGATGGCAAATGAAATAGGTGAAGTTTCAAAGAAAATGTTAGACATGAGCAGGGAAATATCTAACCAAAAAAGTGAGGTTAATACTAAAAGTGAACATGTTGATGTAGAATGTACAGAGTCAGGTAGTAGAATGAGTAACATTTCAAGTGAGATAAGAGAGATGAAAGAGGTTATGAATGTAGATGTGAATCAGGCGCAAGTTAATTTAAGAGGGGAGATATCAGAAATACAGAAGGAGTCAGTAATACAAAGAAATAAAATGTACGAAGAAGTTAAAGTGTTGCCTGTAAATAATCAAAAGCTAACTTCTGAAATTAACAAGTACCAAGCTGTTCAGAATGAAAACTCCAGTCCAGTACAGTTTAGTACAGATTTGTCACAGTATTCTCAAGTTAAAAAGATAGCAGAAGAATTGAAAATGACAGTTGTTAAAAGATGTGTAGTTCAGGAAACTTTAGATTGTTTTCAAATGTTATCAGGGGACGAAATTTCATATGAATACAAGAGGTTATTCATGAACAAAAATTTGAAGGTTAGGATACGGCTACGAGTAATGTTTAGCCACACACAATTTGATCCAGGAGGGTAAATAGCAATGAGATGTAAAGTAAATGCTGGATAGGTAAAGATGACTTGCAGAGAAGTGTATTGGAACGTAAGAGGGTTAACTATTTATATATGTCATGTGAAAAGAGAAATAATTTATATAAAAAAAATATTTAAAAAAAAATAACATTTTATTAGTAACTGAACATGTGAAATAAAGCATGATGTTATATTAAAGTAAAGTACATACATACTATTCCAAGAGTATTGTTAAGATAAAGTACAAAATAACAAAAATTGGTAAATATAATTAAAAACAAATACTTATGTAGCGAACAGAAAATGTGAAACAGTGTTTAGATTTAAGAGATTTAAATATATGTAGAGGGTGAATATTTTTGGTAAATAGGTTTAATAATTACAAAAATTCTTGAATGCCTATATTTTGTCAACAATATCAGAAAGTAAACCATTTTTTTGTAACAGTAATTAAATAATTCAGGGTAGAGTATTTGCTATAAAAATTGTAATGTCAGATTAATGTCAAAACACATTAAACCAGAGCCAGTAAGTAGTGGCGAGATAAAAAAAAACATATGTCGTGTGTTAAATGCGTGTGAAGTGTTAGGTGAAAGTGATAGCGTGTGTTCCAAGATTTAGGAGACTAAAAACCCAATTATAAAATTTTCAAACAAGTTGTAAATATTTATAATTATGTTTCTAGTGGGGCATATGATGGAGTAATTTGTATCACAAATTACTTAAATGTAAATAATGATTGTAATATGAATATGCATTATTATGTGACATTGACTTGAGATGTTTCTTGACTGTAATTATTGTTGATAAGTAAGTTTCTACGACCTTACTGAAACTGTCAATAATAGCGTAATAATGCAGCGAGGGGGGATGAGCTGTTTATCATTATTGGAAACGAGGAAGTTACGTAATGTTGGCGCGTTTTTCCGTTTAGAACCTTCTGGAATGTTTCCCTAGAGCATATGTATTCATAATTTTCATTGGATATTAAAATAGACGCTAATGTTGGCGCGTTTTATTAGCCAATAGTAACTCAGTTATAATCTTTAGGCATATCGGGGAATGGGTGTATAAAAAGCCAAGTCAGAGGTAGATCGCGGTCAGTTCATCGAAAATCTCAATACATTACACGTCGCCTTCAGTCGGCCAGTTCATCAAAATTCTTTGTACACTACACGTCGTCTTCAGTTCGTCAGTTTGTCAAAATATTTGTATGAGATACGTCGGCTATAGATTCACAAGTTACGAAAAATCTAAAGTGTTGTAAAGTTAATAATACACAAAGTTGAAGTACGCGAATTAAAAGTGATAAGTAAGAAGTTATTATAACAGTTTCAGTTTGGCGAGTGTTAAGATCAATGTGTAAATGTGATAGTTAACGTGTACGACAATAAATGTGTAAAACAAAATTTCTTCATCAGTGTAATTTTTGGATAAAAGATTCCTTTCCGTTTACACAACCTGTATAGAGATACGTGCTCAAGCCAACAGGATAATAGCTAGCCGGAGGACAATAAACAAAACTTAAAAAATTCTTTCAAACACTAATACTAGGTACCACAAATTGCTAACACTAGATGGAGCTACAAACCGAACAAATGAATGACGTCACAAGATGGCTTCAACATTGATGTAAACAAACATTTGTAAGTAATTCCGTTACAAATTGGCTACCACAACGTGGGGCCAGAATAATGTTAAATAATATAACATTAATACCGTTACAAACTGTAAAACAAAGATGGCTTAAATAGTAAACCAACCAAAACCAATTGAGCAGAGCAGTAAGGCAAGTTTTAAATACAGCAAAAATTAAGTAAAACCAAAAATTCAACAAACAAAATAAATTTGGAAAGTTTATAAAACAAGGCCACTATAAACATCAGACCAATATATTTAATTATGTTTATCTAGTCAAAGACTTGCTAAGAATGTTGAACAAGACCGAAACAGACTTTTATGAAATTCTAGTAACAGTGAGCTTCAAAGTCCAGCTGAGCTAGATGTACTTTACAACCCAACCGTTTTCAGTTACAAAAGTTCAGCATGATTGGGTTTTAACTGCAATTACTGCTCTCATAATTAACACAACAGAATTTCTGTAATTTTAAACTAACTATGCACTGAAAATCACGTCCTGAAAATATAACTCAACTGCAATTACTGCTCTCGTAATTAACACAACAGAATTTCTGTAATTTTAAACTAACTATGCACTGAAAATCACGTACTGAAAATATAACTCAACTGCAATTACTGCTCTCATAATTAACACAACAGAATTTCTGTAATTTTAAACTAACTATGCACTGGAAATCACGTACTGAAAATATAGCTCAGCTAGAAAAGAACCAAAACACACTAAACATATGAACAATTCCAAGAGCCAGTCACTTTACGAATTCGTATTTTAAAACACACATTACGTTTTCCGCCCCAAAATTCACTCACCATTACCAAGATATAAAACTGATAACAAAGCCTACCTTTACATAAAGCCGATCCACAAATAATCACAAAAGATCCTTAAATCGAATCCAAAAAAAAAAACTTCCACAATCCGGATGAGTTGTTGCCGGGCAGAGAGCTATCCCTGCAATGCGACAGAAATCCACCACTCACCGCGTACGGTCAAAGCACATGCCACGTAAGCAAACCAGAGAGGAAAAAAAAAGAGAGCACCAAAGAGTGCGTTAAGCAAGGGGACAAGCAACGTAAAGTGACTGGCTGGATGTATAACACAGATACAAAACACAAAAGGAACACATAACAGCACACTATGCGTAATATTCCACTCTCTTTGCATGTCCAGGACATTAAAAAAAATGAATAACAAATTCCCATTTGAGAAAAAGTATAAGTACTGGAAAATTTAAAGGAATAACAAGCAATATCTCGAAAATAGTTCACTCAACAAAAAATATGTATATAACATAAATTGTGCATTTTAACGCGATCTACATTTTTTGTGTAGTAAAATTTTGTCTGTCTCTTATGGTTTACCAGTTATGCAAAAGTCGTTCACAATTAAGAATACTTTTGGAGACATTCCCAAAAAAATCAAGATATACATTTCATTTGTCATGAAAATATCTTAAACATATGATATTTTAATCAAAATCATTAGAACCATTTTTGAGAAAATTAAAATTTTCGAAAAATGTTCCATGTAAGGGGTAATCTGGTGTGGAGGAATTTTCTTGAAAACCTTTGTGTCGCATCTCTGGAAGATACTGAACCTAAATACCAAGTTTGGTGTTTATCCGGCTGTTCGTTTCTGAGTTATGCTGTTTACAGACACACACGGACATGCTTCCAAAAGTGCTTTTTTTTGGATTCAGGAATATATTTCTGGTGAAATCTCGGTATCGAATTTTTGGGTGGAATACAATACTTCCCCTACTTACTATACGTATTAGAGAAAGTGAAATGGTAAAATATTCTCTAAAGATTACAATTTCACAAATACTACGCATATGATGTGTCCACCTTTAAGGCAAACCATCAGTGAAACTTTGTCCAAAGGTGGTCAAAAGATCTATTTTCAAATTTGTAATGTTTTATTCTGTTTGTACCTCCTAGTTTCAAATCCTACTTTCAGAATTCCAATAACCGTGATGTTTATGAAGTAATTTAGAAATTTGAAACTTGGTGCGCGTGTATTTTTCTTGATACTTCCAATTTTCAAATAGCTTCATCTTTAATATTACTTTTCAATATTCAAATTTCTCCATGCAGTGTACATCTCAATTGAGTTTCTGGAATTTTCAGCATTGGTAGAAAACTGTTGAACTAATACTAATTTGGGCCTTTTGGATGGACCAGTAAGAATACCGACTTTTAATTTTGCGCTATTGTTGCATTGCTGGTAGAGAGCGTTTTGTTTGCATATTTTGTAATAAATATTTCTTGTGGTTAGTTATCATGGAACGCTTTACAACGGAACAACGAATATTGATTGTGAAAAGACATTACAAATCTGGTGAATGTTACGCAGAAACTGTGCGATAACTTCGTACGGCTCTAGGTGTCATAATGCAGCTACTGAATCAACACCTTCAGACAGATCTACTCCTCGATTTGGGCGATGACATTTTGAATGTATTCCTTCAGTTGTGATATTTTTCGCGGACAATTGTTATAAACTTGCGATTTTAAATAGCCTCAGAGGAAGAAGCCTTGCTGGCCAGTTCTGATCGCCGTTGCATGAAAGAACTCGTGTTGGATATTTATTCCCCAACAAGGCTATTGTATTGAGCGAGGTGTGGCCGGCAGCACCATCCTGTTGGAACCATAATTGCTCAATATTAACATCATTACGGTATGTTTCAACCATATTCCGGTAGCGTTTGAAGTAGTATGTTACTGTTGAAGTTTGTTGATGTTAGCATAGCTCCACATATGGACGTCAACTTGAAGTTGTTGTTTAATTACGTAGTATGCTGCTACGTATGTGAAGGCGATTTGAAAATGTATTTTTTGTTGTTACGCTTCAAGTTTAAAAAATATTAATTAACTTTGTTATTAAATTGCTTCTATAGATATTATTTATCTTTATGTTTGCCTCGGCTACTTCAGTATTGTTTTAGAGTCACGTATCTCTTAGACAGGGCATGGTGCGACAGGAATGTAGACTTACACAGATTTTAAGTTTAAATTCACTTCTTCTTGTTTATCCTTGACACAAATTAAACCGCACTACACTGATATCAAGAGCTGTGAGATTCTTTTAATTTAAAACTTGTACTTTGTTAACGCGTATACTTAATTTTCGATTCACACGAATACGTAATATTTCTTTAGAGAACACATCTTCCATCCGGTCACTATCAAGATCTGCAGGCAATTGAACATATTTCAACCGTCCAAACCCGTAAACTTCTGTATTTCAAGTCTCTGATTGGCTAATCCTAGTCCAATAGAATACCTGCATTTAATTAAAGCTTTTTCTGGCTGTTGATTGCCTAGTTTTAAACTGTCACAAAATTTACATTATTACTGCTCTAATCATGACTAGTAGCATTTAAACTCTTAAATTCATTATTGCCTCAAGGTTACCTCATTGTTACCTCATTGTTAGCAACCTTAAACCTATTATTCTCACGGCTCTTACACTATTGAACTATGTAATGCATTCACATAACATTATTAAACTTGTTTTACAATAATACAAACATATCAATGACTGTTACATACATTTTACAAATTATTACATACACATATTGCTTCAAGGCAGGCTGTTATTGAATTTGCATATTATATAATTTAATTAAAATTATTCAAGTGTTAAGAATACTGCCTCACGTTTCAGTTCACGTCGTGGTATTTCCATTCTCATCTTCAAAGAAGTAAGGCCCTACCAGCCCAAAACTGCACAACTACTCTTTCTGGATACATGATCTTTGAATGGGTTGCATTTGTAGGCATGCATATGAAGATCCTTTGTGAGAATTCGGTGGAGGAGCTTTCCGCAATGCCCAACTGTCGCGAACGACGAAGAATTGATTTTTGTGGACTCATGGCAACACTATCGCGCACATCAGACCGTTTGGAACGAGAGCGCACTGGAGTTTTGATGTCTGCAATCGAACCTGTTGTCTCAGATCTTCCCATTTGCCTACGAACTGTTGACTCATTAGGTGTTTTATGACGACTGAGAGTCGTACGAAGCTTCCGCAGAGCTTCTGCATAACATTTACCAGATTTGTAATGTGTTTTCACAATCAATATTCGTTGTTCCGTGGTAAAGCGTTCCATGATAACTAACCACAAGAAATATTGATCACAAAATATGTAAAGAAAATGCTCCCATGCCAACAATGCAACAATAGCGTGCAATAAAAAACCGGCAGTTCTTAATGGTCTACTGTATATAACTCATATTCATTGTGCAATTGCATATTTTGGTTAACCTTGTCATAAAAAATTATAAAAAGAATGACATCAATATTTGAGAACTTTCACAACTGAACCAATGAAAATTTCTCAATCTCCCATATTATATTTTTATTGTGGTTTAATGGTGGGGAAATTACATTTTCAGCCAGAACTTTTCAATTGTACATTGGCGAGGGGCATCTTGAGAAAGTGCATAGTTTGAACTTAAAGTTTTGGTGAATAAGTAATTCCTCAGTAATGGTTGAACTTAGAGGTTGCAATTTTAAACTTTATTTCTACAGCAATCGCCAATTATCACACAAAACTTCGAAGTTTACATGTCAAGGATTACACATTTTAGTATTTTCACCAATAGGTTGCCTTTAACTATGAACAGAAGACATGAAAGGAACAAAACAATCCTTCATGACAATTTTTTCTCCAAAAATACATTATTATTTATTCAATGTTTGACAATTTAGTTTCATGCGCACCCCTGCTGCAACAGACTAGGTATCGAGCTTGAACAACACTGCTGTTGTTCGGAGAAAGAGGTAGTGTATATGAAGTGCCTATACATAGAGGATGCTTTAAAAGTGATGGTACAAAATGTAGGAATGATATGCAAAACATTCCAGTAAACATGGATCTAAAAATTAGCCGAGATAATGCCGGTTGGTGCCCGCTGTAAGCTACGCACTAATTAAAAAAGCAAAATAAAGGCAATTATGTTTATCGATCACAAGACAATTAGTGTAAAGAGAAACAAGCACACAAACTCCAATTAACACCCGCAAGTTAATTGTTTATAGAGCATTTTGAACACCTGTTCTAGTAGGTAAAGTTGAGGTAGAAATGTCTGCTATTCGTCAGAAAACGTGTATCATCTCGACGTAGATTAATTTGTGGATCACTTTTGGGGTATACATTCATCAGTCGTGGAAATATCGGTGAAGTGCACAAGGTTTTGTTTGAACAACAGTGAAGTGTGGATAAACGATAAACAGTATTACCTCTCTGACCTCCTGAGTGCTGTTTACAGGCGAGGTCGCTAGTGTGCCATGGCAAGGTTTAGAGATGAGGGTTAACCCCGAAGGAGAGCACAGTATACGTTCGCTAGCTTGTTTGCTATGCACCGGGAATGGTGACGTAATACGGCCTGCCTCTTATGTTTCTGCGCGAGCTTCCTCTGCCTCCCGCCTGTTCTTATTCCTCAGACAGGTAGTACAAGCCCACCTTTATGATGTAGGATCCCGATTTCGAATTTCGGTTAGGGTGAGTTGCCGGAATAAGGTTTTCTGGGTTTTTCTCTTTTACCAAGAAGACGGATGTTGAATAACTCTAAGCTCTAAAGACTCCGGGCTCGTTTCAGCTTCATTTCACCAATTTCATTCATTCATCGTCTAAATTGATATACCAGGTTAAAGGACGTTAAACTTCAAGGATATATATAATTTCGTTTACCGCGTAAACTGCTTGCTGATGTTCATCTTGAGCTTTCATTTTCCTTTAGAGCAAAAGTGTTTTGTAGAGCTTTATCAGCCACTTATAACTGAATATCTGTGTAAATATTTTTAAATCAGTTATGCTATTCTGTAACAATCCGTGTTATTTTCCTCCTTTCTGCCTCTAAATTCCTGTTTTGGGGGTAGTAAATGGCATTATTAATAGAACAGAAGTTCCTTGGACGGTAGACAAACCGAAAAATAAAACAGGAGGATGGGTAAAAATTGCGTCCCCTCCAATAACAACCCTGGTTTATCACGTAAAGATTACAAATCCGCTTCTTCCTCCGAGAGAGAGCCGTATTATTTACTTCATTCATAGGACCGTCAGTATGGCACCTATATTCAAACTATTTATTTGCGGACCAAGTGTTACCCAAACTTTTTTTGTACCATTTAATGTTCTAGTTTAAAGTTTGACATGTAAAATCATTCCATCATGTATGTATGTTAGGGAAAAAACGCTGAGATTATTATATATTACAAAGCCAGTGCTAAAATAAGCATTTTGAGGATAAGAGGAAGGGGTCGCAAGAGCTTTTTACAGCGCTACCCGCGTGAACATTAAATCCGCCATTCTCGGATTGTGAAACATGTGGAGTGTCTGATATAAACAAAACGGACTCTTGTACAGCATTAGTCATTGTCGCTAGGTGAGTCTGATGTAAAGCGCAAGTAATGGTTAGTTTCTATTGTGTGCCTACTCATTTGTTGAGACAGTACGTACACATTGGTCGTGTGAGATACATTTCATTTTGTTTGGTAGATGAAGATGTTTCATAAACTTAGATTTCAATTATGTTCATGCAGCGCTGCTGTTATTATACTGCATCTGCAACCTCGTGCTCCTAACCTCAAAAATACTTAGTTTGGTACTAAACGTTTACTCCAAAATGTTCTGCACATATTTTTTCACCATCCTGTATATAAACGGACAATAGGTATTCTGCAGTAGCGAGTGTAAATAAAAACGTTATACACCAAATGAAATTCTTCTGCTTCATGTGCCTAAGAGGACGAAGATATACTTGAGTCTTTAGAAATATGAGGATCCACTCTTCAAAATCCATGATCCGTGAATTTACGCTTCAGTTTACTACATGGATTGAGATTATTTGTTTTCTCGTCCCAGTACGGTTCCTTAGCTGCTCTTGTCCACAATTTCTTCCACTGCCTCCAAGCTTGCCACTCCTTCCTCATTATGTACAGGATCTCTCCATCCTCTTCTTGCTTCGTGAATTTTAATGGCAGTTGTCTGAGTTCACTCAAAGAGACAGTGGCTAGATTGTGGTGGTAACTGCAGCCTTAAACATTCACACCGGCTGACCGAACTGCTAGGAAGATAGACATTGCTCCTTCTGTGTGTTATTTCTTACTGCCTGGAACATGTCTAACTGCCTGGTTAACTGACATGTATAGTAAAATAAAACTCTAACCATTGTTCTTACTTTATCTACTACTTACTTGTTCTAAATAGAGAAAGTATTCCATTCTACCCAATAATTTAATATCGAGATTTCACGGGAAATACTTTTTTGAGGTGACCTAAATACAAACAAAACAGTTTTGGAAACATGTCCGTGTGTGCGTATTTGAGTTTCGCATCATCAAGGATGCGACACGAAGATTTTCTAAAAAATCAACACCCCAGACTACCCTTTACATGCAACATTTTTGTATTTTTTTTATTTTCTCACAAATGGCACTAATAATGTTAATTAAAATAGCATATGTTAAAAATTATTTCATGGCAAATTAAATGTATATCATGAATTTTCTAGGAATGCACCCAAAAGTTCTCTTCAGTCTCAATTTCTTTCGCATAACTGGTAAACTGTAAAAGATAGACAAACGTTTACTAGATCTCACTAAAACACACAATTTATGTCAAATTAATTTTTTTATGGTGAGCCATTTGTTATTTGTGCAAATTTTTCAATACTTTTCCGTTTTCTCAAACGGGAATTCGTTATTCTTTTTTTACTTTCTTTACTACGTATAGTCAGTAGGGGAAGTATTCTATTCCACCCAAAAATCCGATACCGAGATTTCACCGGAAATACATGTTTGAGACCCTTGAATCCAAAAGAAAAAGCATTTTTGGAAACGTGTCCGTGTGTGTGTCTGTGAACAGTATAACTCAGAAACGAACAGTCGGATAAACACCAAACTTGGTATTTAGGTTCAGTATCTTCCAGAGAAGCGACCCGAAGGTTTTCAAGAAAATTCCCCACCCCAGATTACCCTTTACGTGGAACATTTTTCGAAACATTTAATTTTCTCAAAAATGGATCTAACGATTTTGATTAAAATATCATATGTTTAAGATATTCTTATGACAAATGAAATGTATATCTTGAATTTTTTGGGAATGTCTCCAAAAGTATTCTTCATTGTGGACGACTTTTACATAACTGGTAAACCATAAGAGATAGACAAAATTTTACTACACAAACAATGTAGATCGCGTTAAAACACACAATTTATGTCATATATATTTCTTTTGTTGGGTGAACCATTTTCGAGATAATGCTTGTTATTCCCTTAAATTTTCCAATACTTATAGTTTTTCTCAAATTCGTTATTAATTTTTTTGTCCTGGTAATGCAAAGAGAATGGAATACTCCACATAGCAACCAGCTCTTAATATATTTGACTATCGCTTAAAGTCTACCATATCCCATTGCATCTACAAGAAAATTAGCAATAAGATTAACATCTCGATTAACATGAAGCATATGGAGAATAAGCGTTTGTAAAAATAGTTTGTACAAGAGTAGAGAAAGTAATGTGAGTGCAAAACATAAAATTTTTGAAAAAGGTCCCCGTGAGTCTATTTGTCTGACTATGAACAGCATAACTCAAAAGGAAAATGTTGGTTAAATACCAAACTTGGTGTTTTAGTTCAGTATCTTCCAAAGATGTTACACGAAGTTTTTCAAGAAAATCCCCAATTCCAAATTTCCCTTTATTGAATATAAGTTTGACATTTCAATTTTTTTCAAAAATAGTTCTAAGGATTTTGATTCAAATACTACATGCTTATATAGTTACATGACCAATAAAACGTATATCTTGAATTTTATGGGAATGCTCTGTGAATTCCTCTTCATTTTTTTAGATTTTATATATTTGGTAAACTATTAGAGATAGGCAAACATTTAGTACATAAAAAATGTAGATCTCTTTAAAATATAAAATGTATTTCAAATAAATACCTTTTAGCATCAGCAATTTTCCATATATTCGTCATTATTGATTTAAATGTTTCAGTAGTTGGCCTTTTTTTAAGTGCTATCGTTATTCAGATGTTTCTTACGATATCTTGGAAGGAGTATTGAATTTAAGGCCAACATACAGAAATTGCTTTTAAACATCTAACTAGTATTTCAATTTTCTATATTCCCCTTCTTCTTACAATAAAATATGTACAGAAACTGTATTGAAGACGTTTATATCGATTAACGTGAATCAGAAAAAAGGCAAAGTTTTGTAAGAATGTTATATAGAAGACATAAAAATGATTAGAAAAGTCATATGAAAAGTCGAGCGGGATAGCTCAGGCGGTTACGTCTGTGGCCCGCATTCGGGAGGTCGTGTGTTCGATTTCGGCGGCCGACCTTCCTGACCCATGGGTTTTTCGGGATTTCCCCCGGATCACTAGGCAAATGCTGGGAAGGATCATTATCTCCCTTCATTCCCTCTCATTTTCTTCCTCTTTCATGTTACATGTTAATTCAAAACACTAACATGTACAAATTGTCTACTGCACACGTAAAATGGAGATGATGCAGGTTTTATATACATCCTTTACAGTTTCAGCCGTAAACAGGAAGTAGAATCTCTACTCAAATTTTATATTCTAATATAATCTTTCTCTAGGCAGCTTAAATAATTTAATGCCAGTTTGCCTCTTTAATCCTGTGACCTCGCGCAAAGCATTTGCGGGCCGCTGTAAGTACCTGTGTGGCGCCCTCCACCGGCCTTCAGAACAATAGGCGCGCAACGGACTGTCATCATATGCTGCTTCCCCGCAGCTTTTACTGCTTAAAAAGATTCCTTTCAGTGAATTCCAGTAGCTTCGCCCTCTAGAACATTCCGTTTTGTATGCCCACCTATAAGGGGAAACTCTGCTGGGTGAAGGATTTCAGTTACGAAGTTAAATACAGTCAAGAAGTCGAAGATTTGGGCAGTTAAGAGTGGACAGTGATGAGTGCAGTTCAGTTGTGAGTTGTGACTCAGCAGTTCAGTTGTGATTCGGTTCGACGGATCAGTTGTGTTCTTTTTGGAGTGTGTGTCTGGAAAGTGTCTCAAGTGTAAACTTTGTGCTATGTGGTTCTTATTTGTTACAAAGGCTACTATAAGGTAGTGGCAACAATAGTGTAATCTTATCGACTGTACAATAGGATCTACCCCGACCGTCAAGTTGATTATGTTTATTTATAGAGCTTTATTATATTCCACCTAAAAATTGAGACCTCTAAATAAAAAAATCCTTTAAAAACGTCTGTGTGTGTGCACACCTATGTATCGGTGAACAACATAACTACAAAAGGAAGAGTGCGATAAATATCAAGGTTAGTATATACTCGTATAAGTTGCTTAATTCCCAAGGATGCCACACAAAGATTTTCAACAAAATCTCTCCACCCCAAACTACTCTTTAGATGGAAATTTTTTTGACATATCTAATTTTTTCAAAAATAGCTCTAACGATTTTCATTAAAATATCATACTTTAAACTATTTTCATGACAAAATATATATTGTGACGGTTATAATTTTATTTTAAAATATTTTGATAAATACTTGGGTGTAGTAAATAGAAATCCATTATTTTTGCATGAAATTGAAGACTTATTTATCATAGTTAGAATGATCGGATTTACATCAAATATGCGCCGTTTGTTCGATAACTTGTTGCCATTTAGAAGATAATTTCATTATGCCTCTCTCATAAAAGTCCTCGTCCCTATTGGCAAAAAATTGAGACAATCGATTTTCACAAGCCTCTTTTGAAGCCAGTTTTTCACCAAAAAAAAGCGTTCACCATGGACAGGAAAAGATGGCAATCACTTGGTGCCAGGTCTGTACTATAAGGTGGATGCATAAGAACCTCCCAACCAAGCTCCTGCAGCTTCTGGTGAGTCACTATCGAAGTGTGTGTCCTGGTGTTGTCCTGATGGAACACAATTCTTCTCCTATTGGCCAAAGCTGGCCGTTTCTGGGCGATTGCTTCCTTCAAACAAACCAACTGTTTACATTATGGTTCCGAGTTGAGAGTTTTGCCGTAGGGGAGAAGCTCATAGTTGATGATTCCCTGCCAATCCCATCAAAGACACAGACGAGACAAAATCTTCCTGCTTGTCAATCCTGGCTTGGCCACCGTTTTAGCCGGCTCATCGCGATTCGACCACGACCGTTTTTGCTTGACGTTGTCGTAAGTGTTCCACTTTTCATCACTAGTCACTAACCGCTTCAGAAATGGCTTGATTTTGTGGCGCTTCAGCAGTGATTCGCAGAACGAAATTCGGTCCATGAGGTTTCTTTGCGTTAACTCGTGTGGCACCCACACATCGAACTTCTTTTTGTATCCAGCCTTATTCAAATGATTCCAAACTGTTTTTGTGCAATGTTTAGCTCTTGAGCAATTAAAACAGTGCTTACATGACGGTTGGGCTCGACAATTTCCATGGCGTTATCGACATTTTCGACAATTGGCCTTCCAGTGCGTGGTGCATCTTTGACATCGAAATTACCGAAACGGAATTGACGAAACCAAACTTGCGCGTTATTATAAACATTATTTATATTTTCAGCCGCCTGGCTTGCATTTTCGCCCTTATCGCAGAAAAACTGTAATATATGACGTACTTTCTCTTTGCTAGTGTCCATCATTGATGCGCGCTCACACAAAACTGAGTCAACCAATTACCAAACTGTCGCAATGTCTGTTTTAGTACGAAATCTCATCTTTCTAACGCCATCTAGTGCAACCCGATTGGACTTATACAACGCGAGATACAGATATCTAAAGCCATCTATTGGAAAAATAATAGATTTCTTTATACTACACCTGATATGATGTTATGCAGTTTGAGATATTCAGGACCAATTTTAAATAACTCCAGGAAATTGAAGGATTAATGTGGTATTTTACCCTTAAGCTGCGTGTCTCCTAGTGGGGGAGTTATGTAATTTCTGACATACGCTTACGTCAGTCACTTGCTATGGACTAATCAACATTTTGTTGGGCATTTTAAACGTAGGGTTTTTTTGACAGATCGCTCTCGACAACCACGTGCCTAGCCATACCCTCTGCTGGTCAGTTCTTTAAATCTATTTAGTGTTAATTTGCAATCTCGACGTAGGTGCTAGCTCCGACGAAGAGGTCCATCGGACTTCCTCTGTCACGCAGGTAAATCCACCAGGTTTAATTCTTTGTTTTTGAAATGTAGCTTAGGTTATATTAGACAAATTAAAGGTTATAAATATTGGGAACAGAAGGTATATGTCTTATAATGGCACCCCTTCACTATCCTTCCAGCTACCGCAACCTGTAACTCTCTTGAGGCTATCCTGTGCTACGTCCCCCGTACTTTATGTGAGTCTGTCGTAGTCGCTGTTACGTCACAATATCTGCGAATTGCCTGTGAAGTCCTCTTTATTCTCAATGAGTTTTGTTTGATAGGTAAACCGTAAGAGATCTTACTGCACAAAATAATGAAGATCTCTTAAAACACACAATTTATATCATAAAAAATTATTTTCTGGAGTTAACTATTTCCGAATTTTTCCTTGTTACTGATTTGAATTTTCAAATAATTATACTCTTTTCATCTGGCAACTGGTTGTTCGTTTGTTTTATTTATTTTTCCCCCTTTGCGGTCATACAAAAGCATGGAATTTCAAAGTCATCACAGGTAATATTCTCTTTAAAAATCTGGCAACCGTTTGCCTCATCTATCCTACAACGAAATGTGTAAGTATGAATAATTTAAATAGAATAATAAACTTCTGTAAGAATATGTTGTAAACAGTGAGTAGAGAAAGTCTGTAAAGGAAACGCATCAGATTTTTAAACATTTTCTGCGTGTTCAGTTGACTTGAATGATCAACAATGTTTCCTCTGTAATAAACTAAAACAAAACCCACACCATTTTTTACCTCTGGGCGGGTTTATTTTGTGTAAAACATTACCAGCATCTGTTGAAACGCAATAAATAGGTACGGTTATAATCCACAGGTGAACCACACACAATGTTGAAATACTGATGAATCAATTGATTTAATCCGGCTCGTAATTCAAAGCTTTACTGCACATAAACTAGATATGTTGCATCAAATGGTGCGCTATACTGTCAGTTTAAAAGAAAAAAGCAAACGCCAGAAACAATGAAACATGTATAGCTGATTTTATTTCACCGTGTGATTAAAAACGTGTAACCAATCCAATGTTTGGCTGCAGATACAACTTTTATTGAATAATGTGTTTGTTAATTATTGGTCCAGTATGTTTGTTAACGGTGGCCTCTCTCTCTCTTTTTCATTTTTACCTACGTAGATCTGCAGCATATCTGTCTGCTTCTTACTCTCTGATCCAAAGAAAATCCAGGTAGAATACAAGCAGTAGATTACTGTTATTGTTATCATTATTATTATTATTTATTTATTTAGTTATTTAAAGTCCCAGGAAAAACACACGACTGAAATCTCAACGTTTTGTTTTTCTTTTGAAAAAAAATTGTGCAATTCTTACTGAACAGAATGGTATATGCGTTTCATGGTGCGATATTATTTACGCCCTTGAATATCTATTTAATAGGGTAGTGTACCCTTTAAGTGCCTACCAGCCTCCACTTTAAATTGTTTTTTTCTCAAAATTACATATTATTTGCTTTATGTATCTTTTTCTCTGAAAGTAGTGAGCCAATCGCAGTGAAACGTTTGCAAGAAACTGTAAAAATAACATCTCTTTATTTTGAAATACAATTATCTGTTTATTTTGAATAATATAGACATTAGTGAATATGCATTTTATCTTGAGCACATTTTTTCATGAATTATAACTTTTTGTTAAAACTGTAATTAACTATTCCATTCATTCTAATATGAATTAAAGAAAATCCTGCTGAGAGCCTCTGTACTAAATTTCAAGCCTGTATCACTCATAATTCCACAAACAAGGAGCACAAAGTTCTATTAAACAAAAAACTGATGTTACTTACTCCCGAATTTGTCTACCCTGTATCGTTTATTAGCAGGTATAAAAACTACTAGTACTAAAGCCTGTTTTTCTATCTACTATATTTTTATTCAAATAAACCTTTTCAGAAAAAGCTATGTTACTTATTTCGTTATACATTCAAAGGGAACAGCGATAGTCAAATGTTTAAGAACTGGACGCTATATGCTGGCCATAAAATTCCATACTGTTTCCTTGACATCGTGAGAAGCAAGTGAAAATCGATGGGAGTTAAAAAGCATGACAAGGTATTGAAATATCGAACCTTTAATAGCGGATATCTTGGAAATGGCTGATGCTACAAAAACAGTTGCTTAAAATAAATTGTTCTAAACAGATCTACTCGCTTAACGTTCACCAGCAACACAACACTCTACAAAATTTCTTCTAAATGAAGAGATTTCAAAAGTTATTCCCAGGAAATTGAAGATACACATTTTGTTTGTCATGTAAATATCTGTAATATATGTATCTTAATCAAAATCGTCACAGAAAGTTTTATAAAATAAAAAATTTCGAAAAATTGCATGTAAAGGGAGAGATTTTGTTGAAAATCTTTGAGTCGTATCTTTGGAAAGTAGTGAACCTAAATGTTAAGTTTGGAATTTCTCGACTTTTCGTTTTAGAGTCATGCTGTTACAGGGACACAGACACATACGGATACACACATGCAGATCTTTTTATAAAACGGGGTTTTTAAACAGGGGACCTCAAAACATGCATTTCCGGTCAAATCTCGGTATCGAATTTTTGGGTGGAATACAATGACTTCTCTGCCTACTATGGGCTTATGAATGTTTTGAGAATGGCCAACAATGAGTAGTGGTAAGCCAAAGCAGCTTTTCCTAACCAGTTTGAAACTCAGATAACATGTGCAAGTCTGGGCGCGCTCCAACAATGTGCATCGTCAGCACCGCGTGTGTTTATATACGTCATATGCTAAGTTGGATCTCAAACGAGAGCATTTTGTGCTATTTTTCTATGACTTTAAAGTCGGTTTAGGGGAGCGAGAATGCCTTGAAAGACCGCATCGTGCATTTGGGGATCTTTGCCCTACGCAATCCACCATTTATCCAGTCCAGAGCTTAGAAGAGCAAGGAATTCCCTTGAAGATGAAGACCGAGCAGGACGGCAGGCTAGAGCAACAATGGATGAAAATGTGGTGAAAGCAGAGCGTATGTTGCAGGAAGGTCATCGTTGCACATATAGTCAGATTATTCAAGAAGCCCTAAATGTTTGTTCGGCCGCAATGAAAACAATCCTGAAATGAAAACTTGACGTCAGGAAGCTCTGCAGCCGCTGGATTCCCCACCACTCACAAATGAGCAGAAACAAGCACGTGTACAATATTGTAGAAAATGATTGAAAATTTTAATTGAGGAAGATGCAAAAACATATTTAACATTGTAATAGGTGACGAAAGTTGGATTTACCAGTATGATCTAGAAACTAAAGGATAGTCATCGGTCTGGGTCTTCCCAGGAGAATATCCCCAACAAAAGTGAAGCAAACGAGAAGTGTTGGCAAGAAGATGATCTGTTCCTTCTTCTCAGAAAGTGGCCACATTGTGACAGTTCTGCTTGAGGGACAAAAGACTACTACTGCCAGATGGTACAGTCTGCTACAAGTGTTCTGCTAGTCCTAAGACTAGTTGCACCATTAAAATGCTTCTGCCCACACTGCACAAGAAACAACCCAATTTCTGCAAGAGTCAGAGGTCAGATACTTGTCCTATCCTCCCTAAAGTCCAGATCCGGCCCCATGCAACATTTTTCTATTCTCCAAAATGAAAGAGGAAATTCGAGGTCAACGATTTGAGTCACCCGAAACCACAGTAGCTACTTACGAAGAATTCACCTGCGCTCTCTCCAAAGAGGAATGCTGTTCAGTACTTGAAAAATGGTTTGAAAGAGTGAGTCGGTGAATAGAATGTAATGGAGAATGTTTTGAAAAGATGTAAGGATCAGATATAAATGTTTAATATTTTATTGCGTCCATTTCAAAACTTTTGGAGTTACCCTACACATGTTAGAGAAAGTAATGTATAACCTCAGGATAAAAACAGCTGAATCATGAAAGATACTTATCAGATATACACACAATTTATACTGTATATGTAGTAGATATTAGTAAATATGCAAATGAAATTAACTGAGCTTATCTACAATAGCTTAAGTGAAATTGGCGTTTTACTAAAAGCATACACTTTTATTCATTTCAGTCACCTATCCCCCTTAACTTTTTGGCCGTATTCAACGTTGCTGCGAGTTTGATTATTCCCACCAGTCAGTGTGTGCCAGACAGATGAATCTCGTTGCACAATCGTTTTCCAATATCGTCTGCTTGAGGATCTTGTTGGTAGACAACTTTAAGGTTGTTTTCAAACGAAATTATATCTGTCCTTGAGTGCTAAGAGACAGTCAACCAATGGGAATCTTGCAGTGTTGTCATATTGTGTTCCCTCTAGTAGGAAGTGCCGCGCATCAAATTAATCCGTCTCTAATACATACCGTTTAATCTATGTCCAAACTTACTATTCTAATTTCGCAAAATTAACCCAAGAGGAGGTAAAGAAATGTTTGCAACAACCCTGAAAAACATATATTTTTAGCCCACGTAGTTTTCATAATACAAATGAATAAACATAACCATATATTCGATAATAATCACGTAGGCATTGAAATGACTATCATTTTATGTACCTATTGTAGCGTATGTGTGTGTATTGTCGCGTCGGACACATTATTGCTGTGTATAATATATGATTGAACTAATTATTTCGTTTGTAACTTTGAATTCTTGTGGCAATTTCCTCCAATTCCTAGTTCAGGGCGGTGAAGGTAATTGAGAGAAGAGTCTTGTGTGATAGCGTGGGTCTAGTCAGTAGCGTACTGTGGTGGCGTCAGTCTAGTGTAGGTCTTCTGCGTGTGCGTGATGGGTGTGTGTGTGTGCGTGTTCGTCTGTAATCTTTTGTGTATAATGTAGGGCACCTTGTTAATTATAATAAATCAGAGTTAGGTGTTAATTTATGTATTTTTATGTTCTAAAGATCCCACACCCGTTTTAGCTTTGTGCAGCAAGTTCTTTGTATCTTTCGCCGCCTCTAAGTCTACGTCCCCAAATTTTATGCTCGGGTAACTAAATTTAATACTTTAGCTTCAACCCTTTTGGCCTCACCCGGGTGTATAGCAATATATAAGCTGTTTAAATATAGAGGGCATAATTTCAGGCATGCATTCCCCATATGTAGACAATAACAAAAGTCCATTACAACATGTGTCCTGAAATGCTTTGTTTCTGAGTTATGGCATTCAAAACACTGAAATCGGAATGTATTTCATACCAGGTGGCTTTCTTTACAGAATATGTTCAAAGTGTCCACCTCCTACTTGAATACAGGCCTCACATCGACATCTCATAGTCCTACGAACATGACCTCCAATTCCAGGAGTATTGCTTATTTCCTCACATTCGATTCTGAAGGGATTCTATGTCACGCATCGGAGACGAATACACGTTTTAAATGGCCCCACAAGTAAAAATCGACAGGATTCATATCAGTTGAGCGTGGTGGCTAAGCAATTGTAGGAACCTCGGTATTATGCCACAGCGCAGAATCGGCCCACGACGTATCAAGGGTATGTTTATCAGCTGTGAGCTGTCTCAGTCGTTGCTTTGTCTTCGTGTTGCGAAGTGTTTCGACAATACGTATGCTGTATACGATTTCCTTAGAAATGTTATTCTCTTATTAGTCAACGGAAATGCCTGCCAACAAATTCACGCTAATTTTATGTACGATACATAAGTGAAAACTGAATCATGTAGACAGGTATGTAGACAATTTTTGCAGCAATTTCTTGGTTATGTAGTTTGATCAATAAATTTTAAACAATGGGATTGCTAAACGCTAAAAAATAAAGCTTATAGGAACAATCCCCACACCATAGAGACCTTAAGGACAATATAAAAGCAGAAA
The DNA here is from genome assembly GCA_030765065.1 of Deroplatys truncata. Taxonomy (NCBI): domain Eukaryota; kingdom Metazoa; phylum Arthropoda; class Insecta; order Mantodea; family Mantidae; genus Deroplatys; species Deroplatys truncata. The sequence goes on from CM060980.1 coordinate 168,797,673, forward strand.
TTATGAACATTACGCGGGAATTTATGCGTGTGAATGGTAATTTCAACCGACGATATCTTCGCGCAGATATACACCACTTTCAATAACACTTATAACAAGGTTAGTACTCATTACATATATGTTACTAACACTCATAACTATCATGGGAGTTACGGAACAGAAACTCCCACAGTGTAGTAGACTGTGTGCGGAACACGCCTTCGCGCGATCCGCGGCCTTGGTATAAAACGAAGGCATGGAATTATTCATATCTTGTACAGGTATTCCTTGATTTTCTCATGTCCGCTAATTTTATTTCATTCCTTGAATCTCAAGATGGAGTAAACTTTCTGCTTGTAGCGCCTTTGGTCGTGTTGATCCACACACGTTGCCATTGAAGAAGTACTTCCTTCTTAACTATTGTGACGATTTAAGTTTTGGGTTGCTTTAATATGCTGGAATAATGTTGTTTTCAAGAGGTACTTTCTTGGCTAATTTATCACCCAATTCATTCCCAATGAATCCTGAATGTGTTTTGATCCACGCAAAATTTATTTTCCAATGGTGTAGCTTTAAACTCCTGATTTAGTCATGAATTTCCCCTCTCAAGTAGTTAGCTTATAGATGTTTTTAATCGTGTTAATGTATGTTATTTATTTGTATATGAATATATTAAATACACATATATATATTGTATATTTTATACATCTGTGAATTGTCGTATACAATGAAGTTACCCTATACCCTGGCTTTCCATGATCTGGCTAAGATCTTCGCGGAATGGCGAATTTCAGCAAAAGACTGCGACATATATGTGGAATTATGCGAATTTGTAATGGGTAGAAGAACGATACGAGCAGGACACATCTGATTATTAGTTCCTATCCAAAATGAAATATTTAATACCAAATTACATATCGCTTTACACCCTTTAACGATGAAATAATAAGTTTTATCGTTTCTTTGACCTGAACCAATGAGGACAGTGGCCTTGTCAGGAATTCCTCTTCGATAACGTTTCCGAAAATGCGAGACATTTGTATCGTAAAATGAATCACTCTCTGAAGATGTTTCGAGGATAAATACAGTTCGCAAACAGGAAATGAAGTTCTTCTGTGTCAGCAACCCATTTTTCTGCTTAAAGGAAACAAAATGCTATGGAGGAAAATGACGAGTTAGGGAAGCGGTTCTCTTTGTGTATGTCTCCCTTCATCTCAACTCCTGTGGAGAAACAACAATGTGAGGGAGGTAAGACAACCATGATGCTACCGTGGTATACCAAACTCTTTTATTTTAATTCCGGTACTCAAGTTTCTTCCGGCAGGTTTGTATAGAGTGTAACAAAACTATTGTTACAGATTTGTGGATGCTGCAAGTCCTACAGCTTTAAAAATAAGTAATATTTTGTCAGCACTGTAGCTCCCAATTTTGGAATTGTGACTTACCAGCAGTCAATTTTACTATCGTTACAGGAGGTTGAGATTTAAACAGAAATACACGTTTTAAGCCCCCCTGATTAAAAACTTTGAAGTATTAGATTTGCATAACCTTCCTAGCCAACATTTTTATATAGCTTGTGTAAAATATTGTTTACAAAAGCATGTTTTCCTATCTATTTAATGTTACTCGAAATAAATCCTTGCAGAAATAACTCTTATTACACACAAGGGGAAAGAGCAAGCCGAATCGATAATCAGATATATAAATGCTCGTCTTAAACTGCCATACTCTTTCCGTAACATCGAAAGAAACAACAGAATATCGATAGTACTTTAATAAAAATGAAAAAGTATTGAAAAATTCAAGCCAGTAATAAAATGATGAAATTGAAATGATGATGGCTGATGAAATAAAAATATAATTTGAAATAAATTATTTGCTTTAAAGGGTTTACATTTTTGTGTAGTGCGTTTTTTTTATTACCAGTTATACAAAGATCCTCTCCTCGATTTCAGTAGTTATTCTCAGAAAATTCAAAATATACATTTCATTTGCCAATTCAAGACCTTAAATATATGGCATTTTCATCGGAATTGTAAGAGCCATTTTTGAGAAAATAAATAATTCAAAAAAAAAACTTCCATGTAACCGGTAGTTAGGATGAGAGATTTCCTCCCATTTCGCATCCTTGGAAAATGGTGAACATAAATATAAAGCTTTTGCTATTAATCCAACATTTTGTTTTAGTTATGCCGTCTACACACACACACGGACCTTTTTCTAAAAAATCCTTTTTTGACACCTGGGAAACTGAAAACATGTACAGTATGTGATCAAAAGTATCCGGACACCCCCACAAACATACGTTTTTCATCTTAGGTGCATTGTGCTGCCATCTACTGCCTGGTACTCATTATCCGCGACCTCAGTAGTCATTAGCCATAGTGAAGCAGCAGAATGGGACGCTCCGTGGAACTCACGGACTTCGAACACGGTCAGGTGATTGGGTGTCACTTGTGTCAGACGTCTGTACGCGAGATTTCCACACTCCTAAACATCCCTAGGTCCACTGTTTCTGATGTATTAGTGAAGTGGAAACGTGAAGGGACGTGTACAGCACAAAAGCGTACAGGCCGACCTCGTCTGTTGACTAACAGAGATCGCCGACATTTGAAGAGGGTCGTAAAGAGTATTAGGCAGACATCTATCCAGACCATCACACGGGAATTCCAAACTGCATCAGAATCCACTCCAAGTACTATGACAGTTACGCGTGAGGTGAGAAACCTTGGATTCCATGGTCGAGCCACACATCACGCAGGAAAATGCCAAACGACGCCTCGCTTGGTGTAAGGAGCGTCAACATTACACGATTGAACAGTGGCAAAACGTTGAGTGGAGTGACGAATCACGGTACACAATGTGGCGATCCGATAGCAGGATGTGGATATGGCGAATGCACGGTGAACGTCATCTGCCAGCGTGTGTAGTGCCAACAGTGAAATTCGGAGTTGGTGGTGTTATGGTGTGGTCCTGTTTTTCCTGAAGGGGGCTTGCACCCCTTGTTTTTTGCGTGGTATGATCACATCGCAGACCTACATAGATATTTTAAGCACCTTCTTGCTTCCCACTGTTGAAGAGCAATTCGGGGATGGCGATTGCATCTTTCAATACGATCGAGCACTTGTTCATACTTCACGGGCTGTGGCGGAGTGATTACACGACAATAACATCCCTATAATGGACTGGCCTACACAGAGTCCTGACTTGAATCCTATGACTTGGGATGTTTTGGAACGCCGATTTCGTGCCAGGCCTCACCGACCTACATCGATACCTCTCCTCAGTTCCGCACTCCGTGAAGAATGGGCTGCCACTCTCCAAGAAACCTTCCTGCACCTGATTGAAAGTATGCCTACGAGAGTGAACGCTGTCATCAAGGCTATGGGTGGGCCAACACCATATTGACTTCCAGTAAAATCTCAACATGAAATATAATATTTCCTCTTACCTACTATAGATAGGTGGCAGAGAAAGTAAAAGATGTATGTATGTGTGAACAGCAAGGGGGACACCTTATGCACCGCGTCCAACATAGGTTTATTGCGCCTACCATCCCCCAGGAGTTAGGGATGAGGTGAAGGGACCATACAGGAGGCTACAGGTCGTAGGTACACAGGTCAGAGAGATGCGCGCAAGTCCGTAACGTTTCCATTCTCGCAGACCCGTCCCACTGCTGAGCCGCAGAGAGAGGGCGATGAGCGACCAACCAGTCGAGCAGCCCTCTGTTGTTCACAGGGAGTATTCTTTCCGTGCGCTGGCATCCGCGCCATATGTCCGTCACCGCCATACGCCACGAAACCTAGAAGCACACCTGAAAACTGAAAAGTAAATGGAATGAAAGCTAAACTGACGGATACGAAATCGTGGTAGAGAACAATCTACCGCAGCTTTCGCCTGTCGACCCCGGGTAAACCATGAAAACCCCATGGATTAGAGTGGGCAGTCGTCGAGAAAGCTTGAAGTTTAAGTTCAGTGTCTTCCAGGGATGCAACATAAGGATTTACAGTAAATCCTCCCACTCCATACTACCCTGTTTATTTTCTTGGAAACGGCTGAAGATTTTGAGCAAAAATAATATGCTTACGATATCTATACGGCTAACAAAATTTTCCGTGAATAGCCAGTAAAGTTACTTTGTTCTGGTTTAACTGCTAAATCACACAAAGCATGCAGAACTCGATAAAAACCCAGTGTACAGGGTTGACCATTTAAGTTCAGATTGTAGAATATCTCCAAACCTGGCGTTGTAGAAAGAAATTGCTTTAATAAAACTTGCTCGACATTATGGGGGAAAGTAGTTGCAATTAGTCGTGTTTTATTTGGAGAACGTTGTGATAGTCATTTTAGGGTCAACTGACCCTAATTGTGAGTTCCCATTTAAAAAATTAAATTGACCCAAAATGACCACAATAACGTCCTCCAAAAAATAAACATGACTAAAGGCATTTAATTTCCCCCATATTATTAAAAAACTTTTATGAAAGACGTTTCTTTCTACAACGCTTAGTATTGGAGATATTGTACAGTTTCAACTTAAATGGTTCACCCTCGTGTTTCCACACCGCCGCCCACTTTGTTGGAACAGGCAACCCAAATGACATCAGGGATGGTAAAATATCTCTACTATTTTATCATTGCATTATTAGGACTACTTGCTTCTGTTTCAGTTATTTTGTTTAAATGATCTGCCATTGCTGACCTGTCACCGTGTACGCGGCAAATGTATTTGAGCATGCGCGTGCATTTCCTCCATTCATTAGGAAGCCAGACGCAGTTTGAGCGAGCGTCATTTTGTGTTTTCATGTTTTAGGCATTTTAAAATGTTCAAAACAATCGAACGATCCGCCGACTATGGAGTCAGGCCAGTGGTTCGTTTTTTGAATTCGAAAATTGTAACGCCACCAAATATTCCTCTCCAATTGTGTGAAGTTTATGGGGAAACAATAATGAGGGACAATGCGCGGCCACACAGCCAAACCAACTCTAGATCTGATCGCATCATTTGGTTTGGAACAATTCGACCACTCTCCCTACAGTCCGAATTTGGCACCAAGCCATCTGTTTCTCATCTGAAGAAATTTCTTTATGGAAAACATTTCAACGACGATGCTGGTCTGAAACAAGAAGTGAAAATTTGGCTTTCATCACAAGCGGCATCATTCTTTGACGAAGGCCATACAAAAACTGGTTCACCGTTACGATAAGTGTCTGAATAATGTGGTACTATGTGGAGAGGCAGTGTAAGGTGTAAGGTAATGAATAAAATGCAATAAAGTCTTTTGAACATCATGTTCTGTTATTTTTTAAAAATAAATCGGTACTTATTTTAAAAATACGCCTCGTACTAATATTTAACTTTGATCCTTACATCGATCTAACCGGCATACTGTTTGTCTATTATTAATTGTATACGTTGCATTGAACCATAATGTTTTAATAACAAAACTCATGTAAGATCCTGTAATACATTACAGTATAATGTGACTTTGTTCAGTTTTCACGTGCATAGAAGATAAAGTAAAACAGAAATGCTAGAGAAGGGGAAAATAGAACAAGGGCAAAAGGAGGAGGAGGATTAACGGGTTACATTAGTTTTATAACCGTTATAGAGGGCAAACTCCTAACAAGTTGCACTTTGCTGGTGTTACAATATTGGAAATGGGGCGGTATGTGCCAATATTTCATACCGCCCCCGGGTTTTCCTAGCAATTAGCGAACTTTATACGCAATGCAATACTTTGGTCGTTGCATTTATGTACCATATGTTTCACATAGAACACACAAATGTTCGGGCAGAAAATTGGCTTCGTTTCTTTTGGAAAACATACTTTTTTTTCAATCCGGAATTGTGGACACATGTCCTTTCAAATGACTTTAATTTGTCAGCTGTGTTTTACACTAAAAGAGTACAAATTAGAGTTTTCTCTTTGATTGTAGTTTTCGTGCTTAGTATTTATAAAATCCTCTGGTTACTGTATGTTATCTGCTTTGATGATGCTGAACAAACAGTGCATTCAAATAACATGTTCATTTTATTACTATTTATGGTCTATTTCAGCTTTAAATTCGTCAAAGTGTGCAGAACCACTGTGTTGAGCTCTCTTCTCTTCCCTCCCTTCCCCTTACTCCTCGTCTCCTCCCATAATAAAACCATTAACAAAATGTCAAACCTGTCCAATGAGCTACGCTGAAACAGAGAATTGCTTATTATCAATATTAATATAATTGGAAGTATCTTCCGGGCTGTTATGCTATAGACAGGTGTTCCAGACATTTGGTCCACAACTGTGGTGGACAACTGATAGGGGAACATACCCCGGACAGGGCAAGCGATATAAATAACGAAAATCAATAATTAAGATAGGAATACAACTAATAATTTAATATAATACTGTAAATTAACTTGTATTCACAAAATGTAGACACGTGTAAAGGAACATTGTAATTTGCTAGGAAGCGAGCTAGCAACAGGTTAAAATCCACCAACCACGTATTACTTAATACAGTATTTGGAAAACTAGCGACGAGTAGAGAGAGAAGTCAGAGCAGAGATAATGACGGAGATAGAGGGATAATTCCAGGAAATTCTAGGCCTCTGGGAAAGTTGAATAAGCGGTCAGCAAATAGAGGAGTGAAAATAGTAGATAGGACAATGTTAACAGTGAAGTAAACAGATGAAGAATAAAAGAGTCGATATATTAAAAGCCTTCACTTACATCATGATGGTAACAATATTCTGGACGATCGTTTCGGGACTACCAAGGTCAGATCTTCTTGCAGAGATTTGAAGTCATGATGTAAGTGAAGGCTTTTAATATTTCGACTCTTTTATTCTTCAAATAGAGGAGTTATGAGAGAGACAGAGATATATGGGTTTACCCAAAGGAGTCAGGCAGAACCTTGACTTCTAAAATTGGACGATTTCTTTCTCATAGCACGCCAAGTAACTAACCAATCCAAATAGAGATTAGATGAAAGGGCGCGAAAGTTAGCGTCATAGCAGCAAGGTATAAAAAGGAGGTTTGCCACGAATTTCAACACTTTTATAATTTGGCGGCAGGTTGCCGTAGCGTGTACGTATGGGTGGGAGATAGGGTGAGACACAGATAGCTAAGCCCTTTGCAGTATTCAAAATAGCGGGAAGATGGAAACTGCAGTATATAGATAATATCATTATTGTTCAAAGTGGAACAATTGCTAGCCGCTTAAATAATTTGTTGCATTGGAATAAATCCAATCGTTAAAGAATTCATTATATTAATTACCTTTACCCACAATATCCTGAGATTCACTGAAGACAGGTACCTAGGAATAGGATTTATTCACAGCTGTATCGACTGACAGCTTCTGAGAACTTCCACTTCGAATCATCATCCTGGAGAGATATCACGTGCATACGTGAAAAGCGCTACAACTCCCGCCCGCTACAAATTTCAGTGTCGTAGTCGAACTCTCTTCGGAAAAAGTATCATCAGAAGATGTCCACCGCAGTTGTGTACGAAACGTCTGGTGTAACTGCGTGTATGGTGGCACCATCTATTAGTAGAGCGACTGCAGCGTGCGCAACGTTTGACGTTGCATAGCGACAGTGTAGTTTAACGCCGAAGAGAAGGTGGTCACACAAATATCGTCCACTGCTGAACATGAAGGAGAGTAAGCAGGAACAACGAGGAGTGATTCGATTTTTAGCGGCGGAGGGAGTTGAAGGCCGTGAAATGTATCGACGAATGAGGGCTGTGTAAAGTGAGTACAGCCTGCATCGTTCAAGTGTGGTGGAATGTCGCAAAAGATTCCTTGAGGGACGCGAGTTACTGGAAGTTGATGCTTGTCCTGACCAGGCTCATCATGTCATCACTTCTGAAATGATTACGGAAGTGAATGCTTTAGTCTTGGGCAACCGCAGTATCACCGTGGACGAGATCCATTGGTGGTTACTGGGTATTAGCGTGGGCACCATTCACACCATAATGCATCAACACTTGAAATTTCGAAAAGTTTGTACGCAGTGGGTTCTCCAACAACTGACCGCCGAACAGCGCAATACTCGAATGAGGCTGTCTTTGAGCCAACTGCAACGGTATACGGCTTTCTGTCGCATATTATCACTGGTGTCACCATTTTGAACCGGAAAGCAAGCATCAGAGCAAGCTGTGGAAACATGCGACTTCATCACCTACAAAGAAATCAAAGGCCGTCCATACCACTTCTGCAAAGATCATGATGTCCTTTTTTGACCACAAGGGCCCACTGCTTGTCGAGTTCCTGGAACGGGGAACCACCATCAATGTCCAGCGTTATCAAACCACTTACAGAACCTTAGACGAGCCATCAAGTCAAAACACCCAGGAATGTTGTCCAATGGCGTTATTCTCCTGCATGATAATGCCCGCCCACACACTGCCAATACGGTGAAGACGACATTGCAGCAGTTTCGATGTGAAACGCTGGAACATCCACCGTACAGTCCAGACCTTTCACCGTGTGACTTTCATGTTTATGGACCTCTAAAACAAGCTATTCGCGGACATCGATTCACAACGGGCGGCGAAGTGTGTGAATGAATCCAGGCCTGGATCTGACAGCAGCCTACTAGCTTCTTCAAAGATGGAATCGACCGGCTAGTGTCGCAATGGGGTAAATGTGCCAACAGTTTTGGTGACTATTTTTAGTTGATAAAATCGTTACCGTTACTTTACACAAGTGACCGGGTTTCGTTAGAATGACCCTTACATATATATAAAATGACACGAGATTCCAACCTAAAAGGCTACGCAAAAAAAAAAAATAGTAAATAAAATGTGTTATTTTTTGGCCATTTTTCTCTCCTAAAGGAACTCCGGGATGAATATAAATTTCTGGAGTTTTCAATTATTTGGTTTAAAATATGTATAGATGTTCGTAATTATAGCAGTAATGTGCATACTTTCAACAGGCTACATTGGTAAATTATATATGAAATACTTGATACCACAGAAAGCAATGTAAACACACCTCATTGTATGGTATTCTCAAAGTTGTTCTTAAACCGAGATGTAACGAAGAACTAATTAAAAACAAAAACCAGAGTAGTGCTTTAATGTAAGCCTCTTTACGGAATAAAGTAATAAAGGTGTGTATAAGAGAAGAGTAGAGAATTACGTAGCCCAAAGGGCATTAAGCTCCTGTTGAACAGAAGTGGTTAGACTTGGAAACTACTTTAGAGAAGGCAGCCTCCATGATTTTAGGATTCCGTAACAAACAAGAGAAAAAGAAGAAGAATAAAAACACGGCATCCAACTCTTGCAAAATTAGCAGGAGCAAAAATATCATACAGGAGATAGAATGGTTTACAAACACAAATGTGCACTTATAAATAAAGAAGCTATTTCAAAAACAAAACTGAGATAAATACATTTGGGATATATAATTTGATGTACATGGAAATTAAAATCCATAATAAAATCCTTAATAATTTAAATAATTCTGAAGGAGACAAGGTTGATTTAAAAAATATTAGAATGAAGGAATGGGAAGTAGATTATAAAATACAATGTACTACTATAGAAAGAGCTATTATGTTTAGTGTTGCAACAAATATATGACCGAGCTATCCCCGTAAGGGAGGGGGGTTTGATTCCTTCAGCTGTCGCGATGGGTCAAACGTCCGAGCCCCACCCGTAAGGATGTCGTTTGGATTGGGTTGGACTCGGCAGGGCAGTGGTTCTCGATAGTAATGGGAGATTAGGGGCGTCTGAGCGGTTTTCAAGCAGGAAGATTTATGGGACGCCTTAAGGTCCTCCTGTACCACCATGGTTATCCGGTAGACAGTTGCTAGATTGCTGTCGTCCCCACCGAGGTTCTTCGGTAGTCTTGTCCTTTTTGAGGGTTAACGCGCGTAAGTGGCGTATCCATTTCCGCCCTGTTATGGGGGACGGCCCAAAGAAAAAGCTCTCGGAGGAGTGGGAGAGTTACTTGGATAATCCTCCTCCCAGGGTCATGCGGGGCCTGGTCCCCCAGGTGTCTCTCATGACCAAGCTAAGGTGGCACTGCTAACTCGTGCGACTCTCATTAGGAAGGTCCCGGATTCAAACCCCCGGGGCTGACCAACGTAGCCGAAGGCATTTTTTGTGGTTTTCCTCGGTCGCTAGGCGGATACTAGGTTAGATATTTTGATCCGACTAGTTTCCTATCATCCCTTTCATAACTAAATTACATTACCTTCTTCTTCACCAGCATACCACCCTTTTCGCTACCCTTGCAGTATGTAATTTTAAGGCCAACATATAGCGTCCAGTTTTTAAACAGTTGATTGTCGCTGTTCCCTTTGTGTCTATAACGAAATGTGTAGTGTAGCTATTTCTGCAAATGTTGATTTGGATTAAAACGAAGTATATCGAAAAATAAGCTTTAATAACAATAGACAGTGTACCTCATAATAAACGATAGAGTATCACATCAGATGTTTTGAAACAGTTGTTTCTTGTGAATAAATTTCAAGGCCAGCATATATCGACCCGCGTTTGAACATCTAACTATCGATTCTATTTTCTTCTCTTCTAACGGCATCGAAATATGTAATGAAACTACTTCTGCAATCCTTTATCGCAACTAGGAGATGAAAAATAAGCCTTTGTAAGAGTAGCGAAATAAATTGTAGAAGATTATACAAAAAATCTGATGTGTTACACTCACATGACGTTCTCTACTCTTGTAGAAACTATTTTTACAAACGCTTATTCTCCATATGCTTCATGTAAATCGAGATATCGAGAGTCAATCTTATCGCTAATTTTCTTGTAGATGCAAGGGGAATATGGTAGGTTTTAAGCGAGAGTCAAATATTTTAAGCGCTGGTTGCTATGTGGCGCATTCCATTCTATTTGCATGTCTAGGACAACAAAAAATCTGATGTGTTACACTCACATGACGTTCTCTACTCTTGTAGAAACTATTTTTACAAACGCTTATTCTCCATATGCTTCATGTAAATCGAGATATCGAGAGTCAATCTTATTGCTAATTTTCTTGTAGATGTAAGGGGAATATATATTTACAATGGCAATATAGAAATACAGTAGCCTTTAATCACATATATATCTCTGAATAGCTGGTTGCTAGGTGCAGCACCATTCCCTTTCCCACAGATTAATACTCTTTGCATATACAAGACAAAAAAAATGAATAACGAATTCCCATTTGAGAAAATAAGTATTGAAAAATTTAAGGGAATAACAAGCAATATCTCGAAAATGGTTCACTCAACAAAAAAATCTATATGATATAAATTGTGTATTTTAACGCGATCTACATTTTTTGTGTAGTACAATTTTGTCTATCTCTTATGGTTTACCACTTATGCAAAAGTCGTACACAATGAAGAATACTTTTGGAGACATTCCCAGAAAATTCAAGATATACATTTTATTTATCATGAAAATATCTTTAACATATGATATTTTAATTAAAATCGTTAGAGCCATTTTTGATAAAATTAAAATTTTCGAAAAATCTTCCATGTAAAGGGTAATCTGGGGTGGGGGGATTTTCTTGAAAACCTTCATGTTGCATCTCTGGAAGATACTGTACCTAAATACCAAGTTTGGTGTTTATCCAACTGTTGGTTTCTGAGTTATGCTGTTCACAGTCAGACACACACACACACACACACACACACAGACAGACACCCACACACAGACACACAGACAGACACACAGATACACAGACGGACATGTTTCCAAAAATGATTTTTTTGGATTCAGGGGGTCTCAAAACATGTATTTCCGGTGAAATGTCGGTATCGAATTTTTGGGTGGAATACAATACTTCCCCTGCTTACTGTACGTAGTAGAGAAAGTAAAAATTTATGTCACGTGACTTTTCTACCCACTATAGGTATTTTATAGAACCTCTACACATTATTCTTATGGAAGCTTTTTGTTCCTTGTTAATCATTTTAATGGAGATAAACCACAGTAGAAATAGCTTCAGCATACATTTCATTATAGCTACAAGGGACTTTGAGGAAACCGAAACGATAATCAGTTTTTTAAAAGTCGGACGCTATATACTGACCTTAAAATTCCATACTCTTTTCATGACATCGCGAGAAACAACTGAATAGCGACAGCACTTTGAAAAATTACAAGGTATTGAAAAACTGAAACCAGTAATAACGGATATCTCGAAAATATCTGATAAAACAAGAAAGGAATTTGGTTTTTAAGGGTACTACATTTGTTATCTAGTACCTTCACTTTTGTCTATCCCTTAAGGTTTACCAATTCAACTTACACAAAATGCCTTCCGAATGAAGAGGACTTTGGAGACTATTTTCATAAAATTCAAGATATATATTTGCCATGTTGGTATCTTTAGGTATGGTATTTTAATCAAAATCGTTAGATCCATTTTTGAGAATATCAAAATAATCCATGTTTGAGGGCGTTTTCTTGAAAATCTTCGTATGGAATCTCTGGAATATATTGAACTTAAAAGACCAAGTTTCAGTTTACCTGACATTTCGGTTTTTAGTTATTTTGTTCAAAGATACGCGGTTCTTTTTCTTAAAAATACTTTTTATTCACGGGACTCAAAACATATATTTCCGGTTAAATCTCGATATAGAATTTCTCTTATCTACTAAAGGTAGGTGACAGAGAAAGTAATAAACGATAGTGGATGCAGGAAGTCATCTGAATGTAACATAGCAGATTACTTTTACTTTCTCTACTGCGTATAGTAAGTAGGGGAAGCATTGTATTCCACCCAAAAATTCGATACCGAGATTTCACCGGAAATACATGTTTTGAGACCCTCTGAATCCAAAAAAACATTTTTGGAAACATGTCCGTGTGTGTGTGTCTGTGAACAGCATAATTCAGAAACGAACAGTCGGATAAACACCAAACTTGGTATTTAGGTTCAGTATCTTCCAAGGATGCGACACGAAGGTTTTCAAGAAAATCCCCCCACCCAAGATTACCCTTTACATGGAACATTTTTTGAAAATTTTAATTTTCTCAAAAATGGCTCTAACGATTTTGATTAAAATATCATATATTTAAGATATTTTTATGACAAATAAAATGTATATCTTGAATTTTCTGGGAATGTCTCCAAAAATATTCTTCATTGTGAATGACTTTTGCATAACTGGTAAACCATAAGAGATAGACAAAATTTTACAACACAAAAAATGTAGATCGCATTAAAATACACAATTTATGTCGTATACATTTTTTTGTTGGGTGAACCATTTTCGAGATATTACTCGTTATTCCCATAAATATTCCAATACTTATACTTTTTCTCAAATTCGTTATTTATTTTTTTGTCCTGGTAATGCAAAGAGAATGGAATGCTCCACATAGCAACCAGCTCTTAAAACATTTGACTATCGCTTAAAGACCACCAATTCCCCTTGCATCTACAAGAAAATTAGCAATAAGATTAACATCTCGATTAACATGAAGCATATGGAGAGCGTTTGTAAAAATAGTTTTTACAAGAGTAGAGAAAGTCATGTGAGTGTAACAGATCAGATTTTTTAGTGTGTAGATACTGAGCTAGGATAAGAAACAGAAAATATGAGTGGACTGTAACTGGTAAACGACAAAACGGCATATAAAGTTCAGCAAGGTAGTTCAGCTTTTTTGGAGTAATTATTTTGGAAGTCAGAGCACGGCAATTTGCCGAGTAGGGGAAGGGACTATCCCGCTGGAAGGAAGGAAAGAAAGAAAGAAAGGTTAGAACATCTGCTTCTGGAAACTTAAGAGCGCATTTCGTAGTCAGATTCTGTTGGAGAAGAGGAAATTAGCGTCGCTGACAAGAATTTCAACTTCCTCCAATTTGTACAACTGGTTAAGCCAGATGAAGGCCTTAATTAAATCTTCAAAAGAAAGCGTGTCTTCATGATCCTCCCCCACAGACATTCATTTCGTGTCAGTAAGGCTTCATTATGGGTTTATTGTCTGCCGCAGTCAATTCAACAGGTGTGCCAACTTGGAAACATTGGTTATGGAGTATAGAACCTCCGAATTATGAACTTGCATAAAAACTGTAAAAGTTTTCGTTCAAACATTACCTTAAAAGTTATATTTTCTTAGAAAAACTCTAATACTAACACGACTTTCTCTAACCACTACCATTCATAGTAATTCTACTAACAATGAACTTATATGCTTGCTCTACCTGTTCTAAGTAAACAATGGGGAGAGTTGTATTAATAATTCATATCGAGATTTGAGGCACTATTTTTAACACTTAAATGATTTCAGTCAAATTATATAATATATAAATTCAATAACAGCCCGCCTTGAAGCAATATGTGTATGTAATAATTTGTAAAATGTATCTAACAGTCATTGCATATGCTTATATTACTGTACACATGTTCAGTAATGTTATGTGAATGCATTACGTAATTTAATAATGTAGGAACTGTGAGAATAATAAGTTAAAGTTGCTAACAATGAGGTAACAATGAGGTAACCTTGAGGCAATAATGAGTTTGAGAGTTTAACAATACTACTTGTGATTCTTGGTAGCAATGGTGTAATTTCAGTGACAGTTTATAAAATAGTCCATCAAAAACCAGAAAAAGCTTTAGTTAAATGCAGGTATTCTATTGGACTAGTATTAGCCAATCAGAGACATTAAATACAGAAATTTACAAATTTAGGCGGTGGAAAAAACAATTCAGTTGCCTCCAAACAGTGCTCATAACCAGACGTGTTGCTTCTAGACAGTGCTCATAACTAGATGCGAGATGTGTCCTCGAAAAATTAAACAGATATTCGTGTGAGACAAAAAAATAGTTTACGTATAAATAAAAAGTGTAATTAATTAATAAAAAGAATCTCACAGCTCTTGATATCAGTGAAGTGCTATTTAATTTGTGTCAAGGATTAATAAAACAGAGAAGAATTAAAACTTAAAATCTGTGTAAGCCTACATTCTTGTCACACCTAAACCGTGCTGAGAGAAACGTGTCTCTAACAATTACTGACGCAGCCGAGGAAAACATAAATATTTAATACTTAAAGGAACAGTTAAATTACAAAGTTAATATTTTTTTAAACTTGGAGCAAAGGCCACCTGAAAGTACATTTGGGGCGAAGGCTACCGGAAACTGTTTACTATACGTGCGGTTGCAAACAATACACTTCAAGTTCGGCTCCCCAACAGTTGAACTATAGTACATCATCTTCAAACTGACATTCAAACATAGCAGCAACTAACTACCTACTTCAAATTGGCGTCCATACGTGGAGCTAATAAAATTATTCTCAAATTTGCGACCAACGTGGGGCTAATAAATACTACTTCTTCAAATTGGCGCCCAAAGCGTGGGGCAAACAACGTAAAGACAACAAAATTATTCTCAGATTTCAGTGAAGATATGTTTTGAGGTGACCTGAAGCAACTATTAGAGTGGCATAGGCTTTCACGGCCGGAGTATCTTACTATTCACTTACCGGGCTTTGATGTCTATTGCTTTTCATTTCTCTAAAGATATCCACCCATTCTGGACGAAACGTCCGGTTTTAAAATGGAAACAAATAGACCACGGCATCAAAGCCCGGGATATGAATATATTTAAAATACGAGCATTTAAAGATAATGATATTACTTTTGTATCCACACGTAAAAATATTCTTATTAAATATTATTAATCAATACGCTTCATATTAACCAAGATAAACGTTCGCAGAGACGGTTTCATTATGCACAGCCTTAAAGGTAGAAGGAGGATACAGCAATAGTCAAATTCTTAAAAAGCAAGTTGATATACGCTGGCTTTCAATGTCCAGTCTGCCTGACCACGAGAAGCAATTAATTGGTAACTTTCACTTCAAGAAAAAGCACTTGAAAGTTTAAAAAAATAACAAAGAATATATATAAAATAGTCAATGCAACAAAAAAAAATGTGTTTCACATAGAGCGTGTATTTTATAGAAATGAGATCTACGTATAGTTCGCCAGTAGAAAATTCATTCAGAATGAAGAGGACTTTGCAATCCATTTCCAGATAATTCAAGATACCTATTTGGTCATGTAAATATCTTAAATATGTTTAACTTAATTAAAATCGTTAGAGCAATATTTATGAAACTAAAAATAAGAATCAAAGTTAAATATAAAGTGCAGTTTGGAAAGAATGGGGCGATTTTATTGAAAATCTTGGAACACCGACTTAAATGCTAAGTTTGGTGTTCATCCGAATTTTTTTTTATGCTGTTCACACACACACACACACACCAATGCACACGCATGCACGCGCGAGCCGAAATTGTTCTAAAAGCGCCCTTTTTATTCATAGTACCTCAAAACATGCATTTACGGTGAAATCTCAATATCGAATTTTGGGTGTGTTACATACCTGCTCTAATTATTACAGGTAACGGTAGAGAAAATAAAAATACATGTTTATTTGTTGATGTATGTGAACAGCTTAGAACAGAAAGTTTTAAGTACAAGATACGAAGAGTTTCAAGAAAATCCCCCAACCTTAATTACCCTTTACATGGAAAAATTCTCGTTTGTATTTGTTTGTTTTTAAATCGTTCTAACGATTTTGATTAAAATACCATATTGTTTAAGATATTTGCTTTACAAAACAACACGTGAAATCCATTCCATAGTGAATGACCTGTATAATTTTGTATAGCTGGTAAACTATGCGAGATAGGGCTTCCTACACATTCCTTTTTACACTTTTTGAGTTTTTTTTTCTAGCTGAAGTTACATGCAGCAGTTAAAAGTCATCTTGCAGGATTATTTACTTTTCCCATGCATGGACTCGTTGGTAACAAAATACTGTCTTGCTATATGTGAACAATTATTTTGTTTTCTTTTCTATGTGTATTGTATGTGATCTTTTTAACCCAATTCATTTGCTTCATTTAGATTATATCTAGAAAAAAATTCATCGTGTGTAACGTGACTGAATAGGAAAATAACTTTATATGAATCCAGCAAGAGATTATGAGAAGTTGTAGTAGGAATAGAACGTCATATGAGTGTGAATGTGACCATCAAACATTTTTCTTTTTCCTTTCTTGTATTCTAGTACTCAGTGTTACCAACTTCAATGTATATGCAAATGTGATCGGTCATTTAATCTATTTAAGGTAATGCATCTGAAACATTTCCAAAATTCACAATACATAATATGTATAGTTGTGTAAGTTCATTAAAAAGTTCCACACAGTGCATTTTAAAAATATTCCCATCAACAATTCAGGTTTTAAAATAAATTAGTTTACCAAAAAGATCTGCTCTAAAAATTTTGTTTACATTAACCCCTAATTATTGTAGAAACACTATTACTTTGATACCCTTCAAATTTCTTGATTTTTAAAAAAATAATGATATGTTTTTCAAAATTGGAAGATTATTTAAAAAAAAGTATACGGTCATTTTCTTTAATGTACTTTTGAGAGACAGTACAAAAGTGTCCAAACAAATCAGTAAAAATTTGCATCGTGTGAAACGTTTGAGTATGGAAAAATGCTGGAAGCAGGTTTGCGAGAAAACAAGGTTTAGAATTGGGCATGTCTATTTAATTGTCCTACACAAGTGGAAAGGTGAATTAAATGTCGTGCATTGTCGAGGTAGCTCAGTTGGTTAGAGCATCCGGACGGATATCTGAAGATCTGTGGTTCATATCCCGGCTGTGGCATTAAATTTTTCAGTCTGATTCTACCTTTCCAACCAGGTAAAGTTTCTAAATGATAAAATTTAACGATCAAATCTATGATATTCCATGTCTGCAATAATGAATATATCAAAATTTAGATGATTTAATGTAGTTCAAGCACATACCTGCAGTAAAATAAATAGAACATACCTGTGAATGCAGGAAATTCAACAGCATAATTTAACGGAAACTAGATTAAAACACACTATCGTCCAAAAAGTAAGGTTAATTTTATGGTGGTGTTGTATTGTAGTTCGACTGTTGGGGGGCCGAACTTGAAGTAGTTGCAACCTCACGTATGGTAAAAAGTTTCCGGTAGTCTTCGTCCAAGTTTAAAAATATTAACTTTGTAATTTGACTGTGTCTTTAAATATTATATATTTATGTTTGCCTCGGCTTTCTTTGCAGAGAGTAGTGAGGCTAAGAATGTAGGCTTACACAGATTATAATTTGTACTTCAATCCATTTATTAATTCTTTAAAGATTAAAATAACACTTCACTGACATAGAGAGCTGTGAGATTATTTATTAATTACTTGCACTTTTTTTAAACACGTAAATTATTTTCGTCTCACGCTGAATACGTATTTAAACTTCTGGAGGACGCGTTTCGCGTCTGGTTAGGAACGCTGTCTATTAGCAACTGACTTCTGAATTTGTACAATTTTCCCTATTTCCGTTTCTGATTAGCTATACTACTCCAATAGAATACTTTCATTTAACTTAAGCTTTTTTCTGGTTGTTGATTGGCTATTTTATAAACTTTCTCAAAAATTACATTTTTGTTGCTCCAAGAATTTCCAGTGGCATTATTAAACTCTCTAATTCATTATTGCCTCATTGTTACCTCATTGTTAGCAACTTTTAACCTATTATTCTCACAGTTTACGTAATACATTCACATAACATTATTGAATATGTGCATAATAATATAAGCATTAATACAATGACAGTTACATAATTTTGTGTGTTTTTTTAAACACATTGCTTTAAGGTGGGCTGTTATTATATTTTATATTATAGAATTTGACTGAAATCATTTAAGTGTTAAAAATACTGCCTCAATTTATCCCTTTATTCCCGGAGTTATTTTGCTACATATGTCGCTCTTCTCTAATTGTTAAACCGGTTTACATATCCCTTTCACCAGCATCATCATAGAAGCGATTCAAATAGCCCTGATCTCTAAAGCAAGACGAAATGGACTGGCCATCCATTCAAAGCCAAACGTCCCGAGTTAATCCCAGTGACTACGGTCAAACGTGCCTGTGATATAGGACGGGGAGAGCCCAAGTAAATAACTGGTGTGATGACAAGATTGGAAAGGTGAATTTAATGTCTTGTCGGAATACTGTTATGGTAGCTTAGTTGGTTAGAGCAGCCGAACGAAACCTGAAGATCCATGGTTCAAATTTCGGCTATGGCATTAAATGTTTCAGTCTAATTCTACCTTTCCAGCCCAGGTAAATATTAAATGGTAAAATACAACTATCAAATATGATCACATTTCATGTCTGAAATAATAATAAACATATAAAAACTTAGATGATTTGGTGTAGTTCAAGCACATACGTACGCGCAGGTAGGTTAGATTATCAGCACTGAATGCAGAAAATTCAACAGATAAACTGGAAGTTAGTAACAAAATCTGATTTGTTACACTCACATGACTTTCTCTACTCTTGTACAAACTATTTTTACAAACGCTTATTCTCCATAAGCTTCATGTTAATCGAGATATCGAGATATTAATTTTATTGCTAATTTTCTTGTAGATGCAAGGGGAATTGGTAGGCTTTAACCGATAGTCTAGTATTTTAAGAGCTGGTTGCTATGTGGAGTATTCCATTCTCTTTGCATTACCAGGACAAAAAAATGAATAACGAATTTGAGAAAAAGTATAATTATTGGAAAATTTAAAGGAATAACAAGCAATATCCCGAAAATGGTTCACCCAACAAAAAAATGTATATGACAGAAATTGTGTATTTTAACGCGCTCTACATTTTTGTGTAGTAAAATTTTGTCTATCTTTTATGGTTTACCAGTTATGCAAAAGTCGTTTACAATGAAGAATACTTTTGGAGATATTCCCAGAAAATTCGAGATATACATTTCATTTGTCATGAAAATATCTTGAACATATGATATTTTAATCAAAATCGTTAGAGCAAAATTAAAATTTTCGAAAAATGTTCCATGTAAAGGGTAATCTGGGGTGGGGGGATTTTCTTGAAAACCTTCGTGTCGCATCTCTGGAAGATACTGAACCCAAATACCAAGTTTGGTGTTTATCCGACTGTTCGTTTCTGAGTTATGCTGTACAGACACACAGACATGTTTCCAAACATGCTTTTTTTGGATTCAGGGAGTCTCAAAACATGCATTTCCGGTGAAATCTCGGTATCGAATTTTTGGGTGGAATACAATATTTCCCCTACTTACGTAGTAGAGAAAGTAAAAAAAAAGCTACTGCAAAATTGATTTAAATTAGCGAGTTCATGAACCTGCACCCAATTCTTTGGAGTTTATGTTGCAGAGAAAAGTTTTTGGTGTCCTAGGGTTAACATGTACTTTCTGTATTTCATCTTTAAATCATTGATTATATTTTAAACATCTTGAATAAAATATTCTTTCATACAAAGGTATAGCTGGAGTTATTTCCGCCCGACCTGTTGGGTGTATCCGCTTCACGCACACTACTTGTTGGATTGACCGAGATTTCCTTAGGGCGGTCTTCAAGTTTAGTCCTCCTTCAATTTGGGGAGGGTGCGGGAGGCAGGGATATCTGCCAGTCACAAGTGCAGAGTCGGTGGAAGAAAAAGAAATGAGCGTCGGCAGTAAGACGTTTTAATAAAGAAGAAGAGTTTGGCGAACCGTAAAGAACGAAAGAAAAGTGCTACAGCGAGAGCGAGGCAGGGAGGAGGGAAGGAAACGAGTATAAAGTGAAGGAAAGAAGAATTCTATCTTTTCGTCCATTGCCCCTGTCTGGGCATCTGTTAATTTATGCAAGCATGTCGGAGACTGCTGCAGAAATAGTGATTTTGTTATTCCGGGAAGGATGTTGCCAGGGTATCTTAATAAAGCTGCGCTTTACAAACATATTCAACTATTTATGATGTAAAATGCAATGAGTGGATGTTGTGCAATTTTTATTAGGTTACTGTTCAGTCCTGAACTATGAAGTAGGAGTTGTATTATTACGTTAGTCCCACGTTTTGGGCACCAACTTGAAGTAGTATTGTTCTTTACGTATTCAAAAGCCAGTTTGAGTAAGATGTATTAAAGTAGTTGTATTATATTTCAACTGTTGGGGAGCCGAACTTGTAGTAGTTGCAACAGCACGTATAGTAAACAGTTTCCGGTAGCCTGCGCCCAAAATGTATTTTCAGGTGACCTTTGCCCCAAGTTTAAAAAATATTAACTTTGTAATTTGATTGTTTCTTTAAGTATTAAATATTTATGTTTGCCTCGGCTGCATCAGTATTTGTTAGAGACATGTTTCTCTTAGGCAGGGTTGTGATACGACTAAGAATGTAGGCCTACACGGATTATAATTTTACTTCAATTATTTTTATTAATACTTGATACGATTAAAATAACACTTCACTGATATAGAGAGCTGTGAGATTCTTTTCATTAATTAATTAATTAATTACACTTTTTAACACGTATACTATTTTCGTCTCACACGAATACGTATTAAATCTCTCGAGGACGCACAAGCAATGCATCCAGTTGTGAGCACAGTCTGCAGGCAACTGACTAGATTTCAACCGTCTAAACTTGTAAATTTCTGTATTTCAAGTCTCTAGTTGGCTATTTTTACTCTAATAGAATACCTGCATTTAACTAAAGCTTTTTCTGGTTGTTGATTGACTATTTTTTATAAACTGTCACTAAAATTACATTAATGCTTCCAAGAATCACAAATAACATTTCAATTCTCAAACTCATTATTGCCTCAAGGTGACATCCTTGTTAGTTCATTGTTAGCAACGTTTAACTTATTATTCTCACAGCTCCTACATTATTAAATTACGGAATATATTCACATAACATTATTACACATGGATACAATAATATAAGCATATGCAATGACTGTTACATACATTTTACAAATTATTACATACACATATTGCTTCAAGGCGGGCTGTTATTGAATTTACATATTATATAATTTGACTGAAGTGTTAATAATACTGCCTCAACTAATACTAGTGGAAGAGGCTGAAAATGTCTTCTGCGCATCTATGTGGAAAGGGTTACTGGTTCAATGAGCTTAACTGAGTGAGATAGGCACAATATATATATAAACAAATAAATAAATAAACAAATAAAAATGTGAAATATCCGTCGCGGTACCTGGTTTCCTACACCGGGACGTGTATTGTAAACCTTACCTATTCTTTATTTCAAATCTTCCAAAAAAACATGCCAAATACATTATCTTTTAGAATTTCACATATAACTAGATAAAAAACTTATAAAAAGTACAATAAAAATTAAAATGTTAACACCTAAATAAAGTACCTATATTTTAACTAATTTCCAGCTACTGCTCCTAACTAAACTCTTTATTCTACATTTAATATTATTTACCAGTATCCGGAATTAAAGCGCACTGGTATCCAGTACGAATATATTCCTTCTTTTATATTTCTTTATCAATTCTGCACATTATACGTAATTTATTTCTTTAGTCTTAATTTAAATTATTTTATTTTGCTTTGGAGTTTTACTATTAAAATATTATTACTTCAATAGAATATTCAACATTATATTCACCATGCTATTATACGAACTTTTTAATCCCAATCTAATATATTTATTTTATTATTATTACTTCATTTTAATTAATGTATGCACTACTTAAGTATTGTATACAGCTACAATATTTCTTATTTCGTTTTAAACTCTTCGTCTAACTTATCATGCTATTTTTACATAATTTAATTTATATTGTTTAAATTACTTAATTTTTATTTGTTTAATTATATTTTGCTTTCCTTTATTTTACTTATTTATCGGCTTAAATAATTTCACCATATTACTTCACTTAGCACCTTTCGTTAGCGTGAGGTAGGGACATTCACTAGGGGGATTGTGCTCCCATGCGAACCTGGAAGGAGGTCTCATGTGAATAACACTCCCTCCCCTGAGAGTTTTTCCAGTGGTCCGGTACCTGAAAATTAAATCCCCCATTACAGGATACGTGACCTACCCGCGTCAACTCCCAAAAAGGAAGGCTACCGAGGCCTCGATGGGGACGAAAGCAACCTAGCAGACTGTCTACTGGCTCTCTAGGGCGATACCGAAGGACCTTGTGATGTCTCAACCTCGCTTGGATGGAAAATCGCACAGACGTACCCATTTCCCATAGGTATGGAACCACTGCCGGGCCGAGACCAACCCAATCCAAACGACACCTCACGGGTGGGGCTCGGACGTTTGACCCAGCCTACCTCTAGCAACGTCAGAAGCAACACTAGTGCTCAGAGCCCGTACCAAGGCAGCTGAAGGGGTGGGAACGTCCCTACGGCAAGACAGGGTTGCCAACTCGTACAATTATTATGGAGGTATATGATAAATAGAACATTATACGGTATGGACCAAACATACTATAATATCCCTGTCTGTTTGCACAGTAGGGAATTGAAACGAATCTGGCAACACTACTTTCTTCCTCATGTTGATGTTGCATTACTGGCGGACATAGAGCTAGCCCCATAGCTCAGAAGGTAGAGCACCTGCCTACTGTGTTAGTAGTCCTTGGTTGGGTTCCCAGCTGAGGGGTGAGAATATTTCTCTTACTAAGATGATTCCCTGTACTCCCAAAACTCTGGAAGTATGAATGAAAGTGTGAATGTGTGTGTGTGTGTGTGTGTGTGTGTGTGTGCGCGCGCGCGCGCGCGCGCGTGTGTGATCCAGCGTATAAAACCCAAAGAAAAACAGAAATCAAATGACAATTGTATACGAGTTAACACGGCAATGTGTTCCAAAGTGAAAGGCCGGCGATATGAACATTGCAGTTAAAGGCGGGGTATAAATGGAACAATAAAAATATTTTAAAAAATCTGATGTGTTACACTCACATGACTTTCTCTACTCTTGTAAAACTATTTTTACAAACGCTTATTCTCCATATGCTTCATGTTAATCGAGATATCGAGTTGTTAATCTTATTGCTAATGTTATTGTAGATGCAAGGGGAATATGGTAGGCTTAAAGCGATAGTCAAATGTTTTAAGAGCTGGTTGCTATGTGGAGCATTCCATGCTCTTTGTATGTCCAGGACATAAACAAATCTGATGTGTTACACTCACATGACTTTCTCTACTCTTGTACAAATTATTTTTACAAACGCTTATTCTCCATCTATTTCATATTAATCGAGATAAACATTTGCAGAAACGATCTTTTGACATGCAAAGAGAATTACATTTACACATAGCCACCAGTTCTAAAAATACTTGAATATCGCTTAAGGCGTACTATGTTCCCCTTGTTTTGTAATTGCAAGGGCAGTATAGAAACACAGTAGCCTTTAAGCATCGACATATATCTTAATAGCTGGTTGCTAGGTGCACTACCATTCTCTTTGCCACAGATTAATACTTTTTGTATATCCAAGACAAAAAAAAATGAATAATGAATTATTTGAGAAAATAAGTTTTGAAAAATTTAAGGGAATAACAAGTAATATCTCGAAAATGGTTCACTCGACAAAAAAAAATGTATATGACATAAATTGTGTATTTTAACGCGATCTACATTTTTTGTGTAGTAAAATTTTGTGTATCTCTTATGGTTATGCAAAACTCGTTCACAATGAAGAATACTTTTGGAGACATTCCCAGAAAATTCGAGATATACATTTTATTTGTCATGAAGGTATCTTAAATATATATATCTTAATCAAAATCGTTAAATTAAATCAATAAATTAAAATTTTCAAAAAATCTTCCATGTAAAGGGTAATCTGGGGTGGGGGATTTTCTTGAAAATCTTCGTGTCGCATCTCTGGAAGATACTGAACCTAAATACCAAGTTTGGTGTTTATCCGACTGTTCGTTTCTGAGTTATGCTGTTCACAGACACGCACACAGACACAAACACGGACATGTTTCCAAAAGTGTATTTTTTTGGATTCAGTGGGTCTCAAAACATATATTTCCGGTGAAATCTCGGTATCGAATTTTTGTGTGGAATGAAATACTTTCCCTAATTACTATACGTAGTAGAGAAAGTAAAAATGATTTTAAAAACTGAATGACGCAAACAAACCTGAATCCTATCTTAGTTTTTTCCCTATGGTCTGTATCCATCTCTTTAAAGCATCCACCACAAAACCTTTCCTTTATCTCTCATTGCCAGTGTGCCTAGAATTGTAAATGCCAGTGAATACAGCAATGTCCAGAAAACTGATCATCAATGGATAGAATTCTAAATAAATGACATTCCCTGCTAAATAAAGAACGTGTCTGCTTCCGATGGCTCCTGCAGTGCTATTAAACACATGTGCGACCCTGATGGAAATGATTTCAAAGAATGGCCGGGATTTCAACTCACAGTGATTTCGTTGCCCCAAAGCAAGTCTTCTTGTGAACCAGTTTTATCTAAAGTGGGTTTAACCAAGCGAGTGGTAACGCGTGCGACTCGCATTCGGGAGGTCATGGATTCGATTCCCACAAACCATGGGTTTTTTCGGTTTACTCCGGATCGTCAGGCGAATGCTGGAGCGGTTTCTTTCGTTCCATTCATAATTTCATTCATCCTTCAACCGCCGTTATTTCTGTTTTAGGGTTGGAAGTGTCGGTGACGGTGTTTCGGTGCGGCGTAGCAGGAAAAATGATCGGGTGTTGGACCCTCTGTGGGGGAGGGGCTTCCCTCGTCTGCCTGTCTGACTGTCGAGGCGTTTCAATCTGTAAACTTTAGGGACCTGTCATTGCAATGCCATCACTCCTAGTTCCGGCCGCCCAGTGTCTCTTCTCAGCTCCTCCTTCCTCCTGAGGGCGCTCCCTTGTATGGCATGGGTACAGTATCCTCACTGGAGCATTGCGGAGTGCCCTCCGATCATCAGACAAAAGTGGGTTTAATAAAACCAACATTCGGAATGTGCTGTACTCGTAAATGTATTTTTTCCGTCATCCAAATTTATGAAATAATGTGATGGTTCTAAAATTTTCCAAGGTATCTAGAGGATGTTAAACTGTATGACAATAAATTTGTGTGCTGCTGTAGCAGTTCAGATGAGTAGATCTGGAAACATATGTGCTAATATTGGCTGTAGTTATCGACATTGTAAGTATACTATAAAATGAACATTATTATTGTCAGTGTCATTTGAAATTATTAAATTCGTTTAGATGTACGATAATTTTTCACGACGTCTATAATTCTGAGAGGCTGGTACAGTGTGTTTAGATTTAAAAGTTGGCAACTCAGGAAGCAATAGTATTGAACAGTAAGACATTGACATTAGTAGAGCTAAGACAAATATCCATTGAGCGAGGAATCAACATAACTACCACCCTAGATTGTACACGTGACGTCACACTGAATACAGGGCTGCACAGTCGACAGTCAGTAGTTCGCTAGTGTTACTGGTATAGTAGAAGCGTCGTCCTCCGTGTTCTAAGGGTACCAAGCCTCCACTTCCCGAGGTATCAGGTTCAAACCCGGCGAAGGGCAATGGGTTTTTTTCAGACGTAAAAATCCTTAGCATGGCTTCCTTCGGAAGGGAAGTAAAGCCGGTGGTTCCGTGTCGTAGATTTACAGCACATAAAAAAAACCTCAAGCCTAATAAAGAGGCCTCTGTGCAAAATTTCTGTCTTTCACGTCCAATGTAGAATGGGATGCTAAGAGCCAAAGCAGTTAAAGAGCGCCTGCAAATAAAACTAAATTTAATTTTTGGTATGGTAGGGCTCTGGGAGCTTTGTGTTTGCTTTGCGATACAAACTTTCTGCGTGCATACACTGCAAGCTAAAGGTTATGCGCCCTAGCTCTGGACATTACCGGTGAGGTAGGTGTCATTCACCGCTGTAGTCATGTCGAATCACAAGTGGTAGGGATGGTTCCGGTGGTAGTAGTAAATCCATTTTTGTAAAGAATTACACAACTTGTGGCGAACCAAGTTTAGAAAAATTTAACTTTCGGAGTATAGAACCATGATAGGATATTCTTCCTGTACATTTCGCATTATTATTATTGTTATTATTATTATTATTATTAAAATCAACTATTATATCTTAGACCATTCAAGATATGTTCCAATTCCTTTAGTTGCTGGCTCCATACTTTTACTTTCTCTACTACGTATACTAAGTAGGGGAAGTATTGTATTCCACCCAAAAATTCGATATCGAGATTTCACCGGAAATACGTTTTCAGACCCCTGAATTCAAAAAAAGCATTTTTGGAAACATGACCGTGTGTGTGTCTGTGTGTCTGTCTAAGTGTGTGTCTGTGAACAGCATAACTAAGAAACGATCAGTCCGATAAACACCAAACTTAGTATTTAGATTCAGCATCTTCCAGAGATGTGACACGAAGGTTCTCAAGAAAATCCCCCTAGGCCAGATAACCCTTTAGATGGAACATTTTCCGAAAATTTTAATTTTCTCAAGAATGGCTCTAAAGATGTTGATTAAAATATCATATATTTAAGATACTTTCATGACAAATAAAATGTATATCTTAAATTTTCTGGGAATGACTCCAAAAGTCTTCTTCATTGTGAAGGACGTTAGCATAACTGGTAAACCATAAGAGATAGACAAAATTTTCTACACAAAAAATGTAGATCACGTTAAAATACACAATTTATGTCATATACATTTTTTTTGAGCGAACCGTTTTTGACATATTGCTTGTTATTCCCTTAAATTTTCCAATACTTATACTTCTCAAATTCGTTATTCATTATTTTTTGTCCAGGCAATACAAAGAGAATAGAATAATCCACATAGCAACAGCTCTTAAAATATTTGACTATCGCTTAAAGCCTACCAATTCCCCCTGCATCTACAAGAAAATTAGAAATAAGGTTAACATCCCTATATCTCGATTAACATGAAGCATATGGAGAGTAAGCGTTTGTAAAAGTAATTTGTACAAGAGTAGAGAAAGTCATGTGAGTGTAAGACATCAGATTTTTATAGTCCTACTGGTCTGTTATGTCCTTGCGGACTACAATTTAGAATTATACGAAGCAGTCTTTCTTCATTAATTCTACTGACATCATCGAATCATTTTCTTCTACTCATATATTCTTCTATTTTACTAACTACACTAACTATTTGCACTTCTTTGCGAATACCTTTATTTTTTTATCTGAAAAGTACCTACATCCTGCAATGTATTGCATAAATTTTATATATGAGTATTATAAGCCTTATTTTAACTATTATTTTTAGTAGTATTAGTATTAACTATTATTTGCAAGAAATTAAGCAACATACTGTATCGGCGTAAATCTACAGTATCGAAACCAGAACAGTGCATTATTTCCAACCGTTCTATATCATTATCATTATTCCATGTTGTAAGAAATTATACATCGTTTTGTGGCAGACCTCATTTAAAGTACAGGGTTATTCAAAAAGAAGGAACAGACTTTAAATATGTATTTTTATTCAACGATAATGGATTGCGACACATACGATATTCACGGAATAGAGGAAAGTTCAAAATTTTACTTTATATTTTCAAAATGAGCACCATTTGTTATGCGAGGAGGACCAGTGCTTTTCCGTTTGCATGCGCAACCATCTTCTACGAATTTATTGCATCAATTGTAAATTTTTTATGACGAAGTGGCTCTTTGTTGAACTTACAACGAAATCCACGCTGCAATGAAATAATGGAATCACTCCTTGTTATTGCAGCACACACTTTTCCTGTGGCGTTGTCATTTTCTCGTAAACAAACCCAGCACCGCTGTAGGCACTGAATGGAACTAATAGGTGGGGATTAAAACTTTGAACCTTCCTCTATTCAATGATGTATCGTATGTATCACTATCTATTGCCGTTCATTAAAATTAATATTTAAAATTTGTTCCTTCTTTTTGAATAACCCTATATATTTCACAACAAGGCAGGATGTTTTTTTTTCATGTCTCTTTCATGCTACTACTGCTACCATAATTTCTTTATTCCATAATTGTAATCATTTATTCCATAATTTCAGAGCCATCCATAGCGATCGACCTTGAAAATATTTAACTACTGCTTTAGCTCAATGTGTTGTTCTTACACCTATGTATAACGAAATGAGTAAATGAATAACAAGAAGTTGATAGAAGGATAAGTTTTTGCAAGAATTGTTTGTAAAAGACTGAGTAGAGAAAGTCATGTGGGTGCAAACGTCAGATTCTTACACTTGGGTCATTTTAATTTTTTATCTGGATAAGTTGATGCTTGTTTCAATTGAAACCTAAATCATAAAGTATTCTGAAAAATAATTAAAAGCGTATGAAAACAGGGTTCCATCAAGAAAGACAGTTACTCCAGAAGTATTAATCCCCACTTTAAAACATTTTAGCTGCCAAGTTAGCTGATACGTGACTTTGTCCAGTTTCTCACTGTTTTTTAAGGGTAGACAGAAAGAGAATTGGAAGGGAAACAGAGTTGGCTTATTTCGCCGAAGGCAGAAGAAAATAAAAGGTGTAGTTCAGAGGTAAATAGGGGAAGTTAATGGATATAGGAGATAAAATGAGTTTTAGGAGTACAGAAACGTATCGGAGTACCGTTGAGCACCTCCCTTAGTTGTGCGGAAGTGCTTAACTGCTAGCAATTGCTAGGCAGTGGTCGGAGATGAACCGGGAGACAGCCATGGCGCACCCTGACTGCCCCCGCGGTGAAGTTAGAAATGTAGGATTTGGCATGTGATGCTATTTCCCGCGATGTTTGTGACGTGAAGTTGGCGGTGACGTTTGGACGTATTGCTCAATGAAGCAGCGTAGAAGGCCGTGGACTTCATCGGGCTGCCGGTGATGTTCTTGAAGTCGGTTGAGTTGTTTTGTTGATTTCTGTGTGAGCCTAATGATGAGATTGTTGAAGTTTGGTAACTGCGTATTCTAAAGTGAACAGCTGTAAGGTTAATGGAGTCAGTTGCGGAAGTTATGTGCTGGTGGTCGGAACGCGGTGGTTGGCTGGACTGGTTGATGGAGTCAGTTGCTGTGGTAAAGTTGTTGACGGCGGTGGAGATGTTGGCAATGGTGTCTTCAAGAAGTGTTGTTCGTGATTGAAGTTTAACAACTGCAGTGTGAACGTCATGAAGATCTACGCATATCCGGCATTTAGTTCCGGGGGTAGTGGTAGTGATTGTAGTGGAGGTAACCATGAGTTGTCTGGCAGTGGGCGGTGGTTGATCGCTTACATCGGTATGGACTTCCGGAGGTGATGTAGTCGCGTCGAGGATATGTTGGGCAGTGCATCTGGCCGTAGCCATTACAGGTGGCGCAATACCGACGTCAACGTCGAAGATCATGATGTGTACACTCGGACATGAGGCACGTTGGACCACAGTAGTGACATTTCGGCGATGAAGTGCAGTAGGTGGAGGGTGGCCATAGGAGCAGCAACGTCAACAAGTCGATGGCTCTCTGTCTGACTGGCCTCGATGTGATAGACCCACCCTAATAGGGACAGGCCCGAACTCAAGGCTGCCACGCAATCAGCAGGGTCTGGCAATGCCAGTCGTATGAGCGAGGTTGTTCCTCGGGAGGAGACAATTCTGGTTGCCTACGTAGCTGACGGCCAACGGTATTGAGCGGCGGATAAGATGAAGCGAGCAGGTACTCCATAAATCACAACACTGCATCGGACTGGTAGCGTAGGAGGCAGCGATGGTGAGTTGGAGGTATGCGGTGTTGCATGCAGTGTGAGGTAATGTGTGTTGCTGACTATCCTTGAAGATGTGGGCTTGTCTGACAGAGTTGGTGGCTGTGAGTTGAGGTGAGGTGTGGAGGTGACTTGATGATCTGGTTGAGTATGCTGCAGTCGTATGAAGTCGTTGTTCGTGGCCAAAGAAAGTCCGGCCAGCGGCGGTGGTGAACCGACCCTCCCGATGGATGCTTGGGAAGTGACCGGTTTGTCGTCAGTGATGGCAAGCTTGGTTGCCAGTGTGATCGGCAAAACCGTTGAGTTAAGAGCGGTGCGGTGTTGATGTGTAGATGGATGCTCCTGCAGTCGTGGCGATTTTGTGATTGAGGCATAAGAATTCCTGGCCAGCGGTGGTGGTAATGTGCTGGTGGTCGCACATCCCGACAAATCGGCTGTAGCCACTGCAGCAGATGTCAGGGAAGCGGCTAAGGTTTCTTCCAAGAAGTTCTCGGCAACACGGCGTGTTTTTTTTCTTATCCAACTCTCTCAGTTTTTTAACTGTCACTGTTCTCAGTTCTCACTGCCACTGTTTCGTTTTTATGTAGTTCATCTTCACAGGGAGTTCACTTCACTAAGGCGAACTACACATCTGTCAGCTCACTCCTTCGTGGCATAGCCTCTTCACGCCGAATTCACTCAGGAGTTGCTCACAGACCTCCACATCCGGTCGCTCCACAGTAGCACTCGTTGCACGTTACAAGTCCTCGCTCGGAGAATCGGTCTTGATGTCGCACCAGAAACGTAGTCGCTAACTCTCCTCACCTCGCACTGAGACACAATTCTACTCACCTCACAGCGACTGCTCTCGCGAGAACACTCGCTTATATATGTTAGTGGAAAATTCCAGAACATTCTAGAATCATTTTGACACTCTCTCTGGAGGAGGGGAGAGAAGAAGCTTCCAGAAGGTTCTAGATAGTGCGCCTGGTGTTTACGCAGGCGGCCGTTGGCCGCTGGTCGCAATATATTTTTAGACCTTCTTCAGACGTCCAAGGATTAGGTCACCAAGATCTGTTCCGAGCCTCTATTCCATCCCTCCTTCGGCCTTCTACATGTATCCTTTCCACTGGCCTAGTACGCTTATTTGTTGACTTTGGTATTATTTGGCCATCTAGTTTCAACAAGTGTTCCTTCCACTTTTACTTATACTATTTTATTTCTTTGACTATATTTTGGACTTCAACTCTTCCCTGATAGTCTGATTGGGTATGTACGTGATCTCTAAGCATAATTCCAATTAGTAGCCTAAAAAATGCGAGCTTCAAGCCATTCCTTGTACTATCCTTTTTACTGTCCAGATATATATTTCTCGTTACTCCTAACTAATTAATTGCATTAAAATGAATCAATATGAATATGAATAAAAAATATTTTTTTCACTTAAGCTTAAAGCATGTAGATAATTTTTCTTTAATGACGCAAATGAATTTCAAATACACTTGTAGACCATTAGGACGCAATGACCATTGAGTTTGGTTCTCTCTTCCTAAAAATGTATGGGTACATCAGGTAATTTATTTCATTCACATCTGCGTCTATAACTGTCGGATTGTTCAGTCAGAAATATCATAGATAAATAAATTTGCAACATCATTGTTACTGCAATCACTTATGTTTTCGTTGTTTACCTCTGAATTTCTGACTGGTCTGGAGTGCTAACATAAATAGTATTCACCAGAAATAAATTCAAATATTTTAGTACTTTTAATATGTTAATTAAAGATAAATGATTATGAGTTGGGAACAAATGTGAGAATTTTTAATAAATAAATATTACTGTCAAAATAAGCTATAAAGTTATACAGGATGTTAAAAAAAAAGTATTCCATATTTTGAGAGATGGTACTACGGACCAAAACAAGAAAAAAGGTGCAGTAAACATGGGCTCTAAAATGCATACCTTAAGAGCTCGAACACTTGTTCAACTTTGCTATTATGAAACATCTCTTCTACTGCAAGCTCTTTGCTGTTACGTATGACTAGGCTTCGGGAATGATTTTAGGTTAAGTTAACTTCTATTATAATGCTACTTTGTTTACAAGCGAGCGGAGAGGCACTAGTCAGGTGCGCTACTGAGTTTGTGCTGTGCCGAGTACTGTGTATATATATATACAATTCTGTAATAAACTTAAGTTTTTATTACAAAGTATAAATAAGATGAACAAAATAATAAATCTGAACTGTGGCAGATAAAATAATCAGTTTCATGTGTGATTTATATGCCTGGACAACTGTTACAATGGATTACAATGTATTTTCTAAATTTTCTCAAACTCAAAAAAGTTTATTTATTGAAAAGCTCCGTTCAACATTACATGATGTCACTAGTGGAAAACGAAAATTACGAACGTCACACACCTCTGGGAAACGCATGCATTTTCATTATTTTAAATTATGTTATTCTTAACATGAATAATATTATTAATACCTAATGCGGCACATACTTGCATATCCTGGTCTTTTATCTAAAACACTCTTCAATTTCTGCTGTGCTATTTCAGCAGCAGAACATTTGTCTACTTCAATAAAGCGTTGTGTCAAATTATAGAAAAGTTTCAAGAACTCTGGTATTGCCATCTATGACAAAGACAAATAAAATTTGCGTAAAGTAGACTCAAAGCTGTACATTTCTCCGAAAGCGTTTTAAAAGCAGAATTTTGCAGCTTATTAAATGCAGTATTTGTGCTTACCATCGTGTCAGACGAATCCCTGTAAGCTTCTGTTTGGCTACATGAGTTCGTGGTTTCTGATGTGAATAATATATCCTCACTCCCTCATTTCTAGGAAGCATCGTAATATTTTTAGTGTTTCTTAAATTTACAGTGTCTTGAAATAAAAACCCTTCACTCCCCTTAGACTTCAACGTGGCGCACTTTACAAAATATATGTTCCCTTCTTACATCAAAATACTCAAGTGCATATTTATTTATAAGTAAGACACTCTTCTTACTGGTTGTTTTCGTCACGTTTTGTCAGCTATCAACGGCCGAACTTCGTAACTTCAGAACAGGCTGTATATACACTGATCGCTTGCTTAGAGTGAATGGCTGGCAGTGCTTGGGAAGAGGGAGGTCTCAATGAAACCCTGTGCGTACGTAACAGTCAAAATACAACGAAACAGCAACCGTGCCCGAAGCCTACGTATGACCTACGGAATGCAGTAAACAAACGAGGACACAATACTCTCTTACTGTGAAACATCGTAGATTCTAATGTAATCTGGTTGTGATTGCATACGACCTGCACTTGTGAACCAATGCTAAAGGAGGTGCTCAATATGGTGCATGCTTCTGCCCGACGTTTAGGGAATAGGTACTCTCTGAAAGACTCCAGGTTAGCCACGGATGCTCTGGCAGACATTGATGACGCCTTCCTGTAGTGTTTGTATATCATTAATGGTATTGCATACACCAAATATTTCAAGATAAAATGCAACGTAAAAGCATTTCACAAACTGATTCCATTAGAACTCATAAGAATATGCGTTGCACTTACCCAGAACTGTGAATACGGTTTACAGTAACAACACTAACAGATGTTTACTGAATGGTAAATAACAAAATAATGTGTGCTCGTCTGTTTACTGCCTGCAGTAGGTCGTACGTAAGTAATAACAAAGAGCTTGCAGTAGAAGAGATGTTTCACAGTAGCGAAGATGAACAAGTGCTTGTAGCTCTTAAGGTATGCATTCTAGAGACCATATTTACTCGACATTTTTTTCTTGTTTTGGTCTATACTACCACCTCTCAAAATATGGAATACCTTTTCTAACACCCACTATAAATCTTAAAAAACAATCGAGGCTATAAATATACGTATAACGGTACATTCTGGTTGCGTTCGCAAAATATTGTCTTGTATAGATTTTAAAGAAATCTGAAATACTTGATAAGTTATCTGCAACTCTTATGTATAAAGTGCCTCCTCCGTAGCTAATCACTAACAAAGACTATAACATGCAGCTCTCTTTCACTTAACTCGCTAGATTGATGCAAGGAGTCAAATTTCCATGCCGCTTCCTCAGCTTATATATTTCCTATAAGCTGGCATTCAAGTTGAATTACGTTTAACTAATGAGAACATAATAAAAAGCCTTCTTTTATCTATTGATATTAATTTGATGTATGCAGACAATTTTAAATATTTCTCCTTTGGTGTTCATTTCTTTCTCTCTAATAAGCAGTTGCAGTGCTTTAGAAGTAAAGATCACTTTATCGTTTGTTTCAGGTATCGAACTAGCACACCAATCAGGAAGAGTGGCGAGTCTTATCGGAGTAGAGGGCGGCCACTCGCTGGGCGCCAGTCTCGGTGTGCTCAGAGCAATGTATGACTTGGGTGTACGATATCTCACACTCACACACACGTGCCACACACCTTGGTGAGTACGGAACACTACCCTCATGTGTGTTTTTGTCTATAGTTAGTGTTGGCAATATGTAAATGTAAAATCTACAAGTTCACATTGACAAGTTATAGCGTTACTTCGTAGATCTGAAAATTTGAGACAATCTATAGAAACCGTTTGCAAGAAATATTGTACGAATATAAGGTGATAATATCAAAAATAATAATAATAATAATAATAATAAAGTCCTGCATCTACAATTTTTAATTATTCTCTAAGTCTAGTATATCTAATTATGTCATATTTATCAAGAATTGTTACTTGTATATGTTTCTTCCGTTTTTCTATCCAAATCCACAACTGAATATATACGGATGTTTTATAACATTTTATTAATTCTTAGAATTACTTTTCTATTTCTAAATCATCCTTTATCTATAGCATTAATCCTTTCTGTCTCCTTCTGAATTTAGAAGTTTTCTTTATCGTTCCGCACATTTGATTAAATGTAATCAGTTTTATTTCAAGACTTTGAAGTACTGTTGATATAGTTTAGCATAAAGTTAAAACTGTCAACATTTAAATTTATTATATCCTTCAGTAATATTTTTGTTCTAACACCAACCTTCCATTTAAACACCATTATTATTGTTTATCTGTTCTCCTGAAGTCATCATTTGTTGTAGAATAGTATGGAATATCCTTTCTGTATTTTGTTTGTTTTTTCTATTAACTTGTATATCGTGGTCTTTGAATTTTGAAACAACTAATGTTGTTTGTAACTTGCTATACATTTTTACAGAAGTTAGAACTGTGTAAACTCTATAACTCAATACAAAAAGTCGGTAACTTAAGTTCATTTTCTAAGGATACGACACCAAGATTTTCAAGGACATTCCAACACTACAAACTACCGTTTACATGAAAAAATTCGTAATTTACTTCCTCAAAACATCACTTACAGTTTGATTAAAATAGCATATGTTTAAAATGTTGACATGAATAAAATGTTTGTCTAAATTTTCTGTAGATATCATGAGAATTTTCCTTTAATTGATTGAATTTTGATAACACGGAATATTTTATAAAAGCTATTGAGAAAATGTTACTACGGAAACAATGTGGAGCTCAATAAGTGTAAACCTTGTGTCAAAAAATGTTTCTCGTAGCGTTAGGAGTTTCCGAAATATTCTATGTTGCTAGTTTCGCCATTTCCTAAGCTTCACGTAACGGTTATCCTTGGAAAGTTTTTTATTTATCGCAAGAGCTTGTTACCACAAATATACTTTTAAATACTGTTTCCGCACTTTGAAACCTTCTTGCTTAATTTGAAGTCTTTCCTAGGTATAAACTAAAGTAACGTTGGTTGATAAGGTTATGTGTGTATGTACGTGTACTCTACAAGTGTTGCAATTTTGGCATGTTTTTCAAAACTCTATAAAACTGATCAAATAAACGATCCGAAAAAAGTGCCAAAACACGTTATTACTATTTATTCCTTATGTCCAAAAAATTAGAGTTTTCCCTCCATTAATTTGTCTACTAGAATTTTTAAAAGTGCAGACGAATACTTTCTTGAGGGGGTTTATACAGGGTGTAACACAAATGTACGGCACAAATTGCAGGACACATCCTCACACGTGGACAAAGAAATTATGTTACATGAACATGGATCTGGAAAAGCTTTGTTACCATGCTACAATCCATTTTCTCCAACTCATTAATAATGGGAAATACACAAAAATAAAACGTCCAGCATGCCAAATGGCACTCTTTCTCACAGGAGATGTTTAGTATGCCCTTTGTGAGCATTGATACATGCATCAACCCGCCATCATAGTGAATCCCGAATGCGTTGACGAATCCTTGGAGTATTGCATATGGTTTTGCACCTTCCATGATACGGTAACGGAGACTGAACATCTGGTACTGGGGTTCGATACACAAGAGCTTTCAAATGCCCCCACA
This sequence comes from Deroplatys truncata, assembly GCA_030765065.1. Lineage (NCBI taxonomy): Eukaryota > Metazoa > Arthropoda > Insecta > Mantodea > Mantidae > Deroplatys > Deroplatys truncata. The sequence continues at coordinate 168,834,538 of CM060980.1, forward strand.
AATAAAAGTCAGTATGTTTAAGTTCGGGGAGCGCGGAGCCCAGCCAATTGGTCCACCTCTACCTATCCATCTGCCACCGAATTTGTTATTTATAAGCCGACGGACATTTACACTAAAATGAGGAGGTGCTCCATCGTGCATGAAGTACATGCTTTGTCGCACCGCTAAAGGCGCATTTGCTAACACATCAGGTAGAACATTCTCTACAAAATTGTGGTAACTTTCTCCGTTGAGACTGTGTGGAACAACGTGAGGCCCTACCAAACAGTCACCAACAATGCCGGCCCAAACATTGACAGAAAATCATTGTTGATAACTTACTACAACAGTTTCTTGAGGATCGACTTCAGCCCACACATGCCGGTTGTGATAATTTACAATCTGATCTCGCTGAAGCGATGCCTCTTCTGTGAACAGCGCCGTTGCACTAAAATTAGGGTTGACACTTTATTGCATAAAACATTCGCAGAAGCGTTCCCGTGCAGCAAAATCAGCTGCTGATAGTGCCTGCACAGGCTATAAATGGTATGGATACAGCCGGACTTTGTGTAACACCCACCAGACAGTCATGTGGTCAACATTCATTGTTACTGCTACTTGTCTTGTACTGACTCTAGGATCGTCGTCGACTGCCTGAAGAATTTCCGCCTCCCGTTGCAGAATCTACGTCCTTCCAGGCCTCCCCCGATCGCGAGTATCAAGCTGAAATGCCTCATATTCCCTAAAACGACGATCAATGGCTTCAAACGCTTTCCTGTCGGGGCACCTTTATCCTGGAAATCTCTCCCAGTCCAAACGTTGAGCGCAAGCGTCTGCTAATCCATACATCAAATAGACATCTGCCATCTCTGCATTTGTGTATTCTGGCATTGCTCGAGCTAAGTCAGTGATCAACTCTACTAGTAGGTAGTAACCCGTGTGTTTGCCAATGTCGTACTGCTCACTGGAACAGTTGATGTTACTGTAAACAAGCAATAACGTAAGTCGCATGGCAACAGGAACATGTAAAACTTAATACTGGCGGTGCACCTACGATAATGACAACGTAACAAATGTAACCAAAAGTGCATGTTCCCCATTATTCTAACGTTATGTTCGTGTGTGTTTTCCATGGTTAATGAGTTGTGTAAAATTAGTTGTAACATGGAAACGAAGCGCTTCCAGACCCATGTTCATATAAAGATTTCTTTGTTTACATGTGAGGAATGTGACCTTCAATTCTGCCGCTCTTTATACTGCTTACACATTCTTCCACAGCTTCAGGTTTTTAAGAAACACCTCGCCTCATGTACAAATTTCCACCAACCTCATAAACCATATTTCGACGTAATTTGTACTCTACAAAAGATAACATGTCGAACCCCAATTCTTATCCTTGCTAAATCTTCAAATGGAAAACCTGGAAGCGATACGCTCTGTAAATCATTCCGTGATTTTTTTTAATGACGCCACTGACAGTCCATCGTGGTACTCACGTGGCTCTAAAATCGAACAATGGGTCTGCAGCTGGAACACATGGGGAAGTACCAAAGTGGTATTTATGATGTTCTTGATCCCAATACCACTCACTGTATTTCAAGCTGAAGTTTATGAAATTGAAACCTGTGCCAAGGATAAACTAAAAAAAGTCTACAAAGAAGCAACATTTGGACATCCTCTGAGAGTGAGTCTGCCCTAAAAGCAATTGCAAGTTATGAGACAATATCTAACTTAGTCTGTAACTACATAATAAGCCTTATGTAACTGGCAAAACACAAGGTTAATGTCATGTGGGTGCCTGGACATAAGGAAATTTTAGGCAATAAAAAAGCAGATATCATGGCAAGGAAAGGATCTGCTCCAACATTTACTGGATCTCAATCAGTTTATGGTATACCCTTAAACTTTGTTCGAAGAACCATTACTAAGTGGATTAATCATAACCACCAACTACGATGGGTTCAAACAGAGGGATACAAGTAGAGTATAGTGGAGTGGTGTATTTGTTGGACTTAAACATGTTGCATGTTCAAACTAATACATCGCACGGATCTGAAAGACCGTACCTGATGCTTCTACAGGGTGAACCATTTAAGGTGAGGCTGTATAATATCTCCAAAGCTAAGCGTCGTAGAATGAAATGTCTTGAATAAGAGTTGCTCGATATTATGGGGGAAGTAAATGCTTTAATCATGTTCTGTTTGGTGGACGTTATAATGGTCATTTAAGGGTCAATTTAATTGTTTTAAATGGGAACCTACATTTTTATGTTGTTTTTCCATTAGAAAATAGTTTATAAAAAGCTGTTCCTTTTGTGATGAGGAATAAGAAAACAAAATAAAAAATGTTGGTTCCCAATCACGAAACGTAACTTGTCCCTTAAATGATCATCCATGGATGCTTTTCGTACACAACCATTAGAACTTTCGTTGTTATTTACCTTGGTGTAAGAACAATTGCAAAGTGCTTTATACAAATGTTGTTTAGGCTTTTATGAGGAGGGAGAAAACAACACAAAAAGGGTGTGTTCCCATTTAATAAAATTAAATTGACCCAAAAATGACCATACAACGTCCTCCAAATAAAACACTACTAATGACATTTACTTTTCCCCATAGTTTCAAGCAACTTTTATTTAAGATATTTCTTTCCACAACGCTTAGTTTTGGAAATATTGTACAGTCTCAATTAAATGATCCATCCTGTATAATACACTGTAGTCCATATTTTTCAGACTATACTCATCACATTGAACTTTAAAGTTAATGATATTTACAAGAAACGAAAAGAAAAAACAGAGATACTAACATAAAAAATGGCACAAAAAAGAAGAGTAAAAAACTTGTTCACAGGTATACGCTATTGTTTACAAAACAAATAAATACCCGCCCCTAATCCACTACCCCTCCCCGTCCCACCTTGACCTTCTTCCTTACATTCCGATCTGAGCTGCATAACATTTTATAAAAATGTAATAATTACTGCCCCCTCCCTATCAGCAAGGTCCAACAAGCTTGTAATCCTCTCCTTGAGTTAACAAAGGAACCTGGCAGATATTTACTCCTCAACTATTCTGTCTTAGTACAATGCGTCAAAATATGAATCCAAGTTTCTTCCTCTCTACACCAGGGACAGATTCTTATGCTTTCTTCGTTAAAACTTTGATCGCTCGGCCAAGATCCCAGTCTGAGCCAAGCAAGCCCTTGCTTCCTGACTCTATTCTGGACAAAATATATTGTTCTATACCCTATGTTGCTTTTAGTTTCGACTGTAAGCTTAATGGTATTTCTCATTGCATTGTGACAGCGGGAATGGTGCTGCACCTAGGAACCAGCTATTAAGAGATATGTATGTGCTTAAAGGCTACTGTTTTTCTATATTACCCTTGTAATATATTTTCCCCTTACATCTACAGGAGAGAATGATGTGCAATATATCCTCCTCTCACTGAAGATATACTTAATCAAAATAGATCTGAAATAAACCTGACAACCGGGCTCTTGACGAGACATCGTAAATTGGGGAAACGCCTAGATGCTATGGGGAACTTAAGAAAGGAACCAGTATGCAGATAATGTAACAAAGAGGATGAAACTGCCTCTCATATAATCTTCAAATGTGGAGCGCTGGGTAGAAAAATATATCTATGAATCCAAATGATGATTTTCCTTAAAGAAAACTTAGTTAATAAACTACTTTCCCTAATTAAATTTACAAGATTATTTAACCAAAACAATAGTGATAGATAATAAAACAAACCCTTATGTTTCAGTGTTAAGGGCAATTATAATCCGACTCCATCACTACGATAGTGAAGTCAAGACAGCCCACCACTCCCACGTCAATGCTATACGAATCCGTCCGTGGAATAGAGGCGGACTGACCCGCCGTTTCTCTCCTAGAATACGTCGCGCTTACCATTAGTTACGAAACGTGATTGAAATGAGACTACTGTGCGTCTATACAACCTGGCACCTGTTGAACATATTAATGACAAATTTCTGCAGCCGGTATATTGGAAACCGCCTGCCGTATACTGTCTTGTAATTTTTCCAGTGTATGGGGACTTGTTGCATAAACTTCATCTTTAAGCATTCCCTTCAGATGATAATCACATTGATTTAAGTTTGGAGTTTGAGCAAGCCAGTCAGTTATTCTATCAGCAAAATATGCGAGGCAACGACTTTTCGGAATTTCCCCCTACCTCGCCTAATCTTTCATAGGTTATAACTATTTTGTCTAATACCGATACAGCCTGAGTCTAATACCGGTGCAACTCATAAATGATAGATTTGTTAGGAATGGTTAAAACCAGATAATTTACATATAAATTCAAGATGCTTGTCAACATGTGACTCCATTGGAATAAAACACGTACACCACTGTAACTACCACTATTCAGATAACGCTACCCCCTCCATATAGCATTCTGAACAACGTCAGACTGAACTACTAATACCATTACCATATCTATGCGCGTGTGTTAAACTTCTTTGTATACGATCAAATTTTTGTCAAATTCACTACTGTAAGAGACATTTCAACAGCTGTTACAACTTCACAACTTTTCTTGTCAAATGGCTTTCAAGACTTTTAAAGCCTTGAAAGCGAATAAGGACATGCCCTAAACGGTCAAAGATTTGACGATGATTTGATGGCTTTGGCCAATGAAATGCGAGTATTTACAGTGAGACACGAAATCTGCAATATGGCTCAAAGCGAAAAGTAAACACAAATGGCTACCCGGCCAAGGTATGTCGTATGCTAACTGATTAGGTTATGCATAAGCTGGCCATGTCTGTACGTGAAAGGTTCCGTGGATTATCACAAGATGAAACAGATGAAGGCATAAGAAGAAATAATTGCCCGGCAGATTTCTTAAGTAAATATACATTAATGCAACCACATATAGTGTACTTAATCTATCGGTTGGTGTTATTTCCATTGTATTCCATTATCGTAATGTGATTTCATTGGATATAATACGTAAAAGTGCTACATAAAATAATAAACTGCATTACGTTGGTCTTCAAAAGCGACGAAAGTTAGGTCCTAAATCTTCTACAGATGTCACCCTATATTATCATCCTCTAGCTACAATAATTGAATAACAAATACCGCCAAAGCCAGTAAGATACCACCAATGCTCACAGCGTGCGTTCCTAATTACTTTTTATTTTAGGTTTATTAGTTCTTTACGTTTCTGATTCAATGGAGGTTATGTTAGGTTCCTGATTCACGGAAGGTTAGGTTAGATTTAGTTTATATATATTTATAATTAAGCTTAGGTTACTGATTCATGGCAGGTTAGGGTAAGTTTAAGGGTAAGTTTAATTTTTTTAAATATCGGTTAGTTTACTGATTCACGTAAAGTTAGGTTAGGGTTAGTTCTTTTTTATATATAAGCTTACTTTAATTAGTTACCAGTGGTTACACCTAAGCACGCGTCGCTTCGGTCGCGTGCGTTCCTAAGCTTAGGTTTCGGATTCACGTGAGGTAAGTTTAGTTTTTTTAATGTAAGCCTACGTTTCTGATTCACGGGAGGTTAGGTTACGTTTAGTATATATATATTCAAAAGCTCGTAATGTTACTGCCAGCCTCTCCCTGTCCTACGTCACCGTATGCTGCCAACACGCTAAATTAAAACATCACTAGAAATACGCGAGTGGCAGTAGCGCATTATGAGGATGATGTTGGCATTATGTATAAATGCCGACGAGACGGAGAAGACCGCGGGAAAGTCGTTGTTCAAAATGGCTAACTATTACTATTACGCATTATTTGCTTTCATTTATCTCAGCATTTTAATTGGCTGCTTAATCACGTGAATATCTGGTTGGACTGCCAATTATTCATTCAGTTACGATTATTATTTACTTTAATTACGTCTTTTACTGTCATATGTACTAACTGTTAGCAACACACCAGCTTTATTTGATAGTGGCATGTTGCGTATGCATTACATTCCTTAATTCAACCCAAAATATAAGATTGAGCAGTACATTTGCAAAATAAATGAGGGCGTCTTCATATTGTGGTGAAATAAACTTTGGCTAAGCTATATACCACATAACCTCAATTATTGCATCATTACCTCGAGTAATTTCCCAATAGGTAAATAACCTTAAAATGTAACATATAGTAATATTCGCTTATTTAAACAACACGCAGTTCCAGTACTAGTGTGACTGACAAACGCTATAGTTTAAATGTCCCGTAGCACAAAATACCATTTATTTTAGCAAATTTATGAGCATTTGCGTAAAACCCCGTCGCAGGCCTCGTTTTTCCTGATCATGAATATTGGCTTTTCCTACTATCCGTTCCATTTACACTTACGGACCATTCCGCGCCTACTGTAATTCGACACATCCGTTCGTGCATGTAACTCGCATTCATTCTTCACACTGCCAACATACACACCATTCTAGTGTTCTTAATCGCTACAACGTTGGTATGATTTTGCGAGGTGACGTAGGACAGGGAGAGGCTGGCAGCAACATTACGTCCACATCCACTGCAAACCATTTTGTTTCCTGTAATGTACTGTTAATAACAATGTATTGCGTTTATATCAACGGCAAAAGAAAATGAAGAAGAAGAACACATCACTTATTCCGCGGATTTCACTTCTCATTTAGGTTGGCAGTTCCCATTGCGAATGTGCAATAGCGACAAAATGGCTACGTTTGTTGCCTTCACGCCGTAATTTTGCTGTAAAAGTAAAACACCTAAAACGGACAGCATGAAGGCACCAGGTGTAGAACAGACAACATGCAGTCCTAAAACGCACTTCTTAGGTAATTTATTTACTTTCCTTTGGCTTTCATTAACGTTTTCAATGAAGACCAAAGTAGTGCATGAAAGCCCTTAATATTAGTAAAGAACAATATTTCATTGCAAATTGTTATACTGTGACGCAAACAGTAAATTGCTTTACGCGTTTTAAATTATCAATGTGTTCTCAAGGGTTTCAGTTTGGCAAAGAGACAACTTGTAAATAGATATTTATGACATTGTAAATTCTTGCCGGGGCTTTTCAAATCTTGTTGATGTTTTAAATATTATTTCACCTATTGAAAACAAAATTGACAATTTTTCTTGTAAACTCTTGAATTGAAAAAAAAAGTTTGATCATGTACAAGGGGTTTGATCGCTACAACGCAAAACGAGGTCATTCAATCCGATACCCACTACGAGCCAGATCCGGTGATCGCGGGTTGCATTATTCAAGATAAACCCGGTAATAAAGCCATAAACACATGTCCATGTGTGGAATTTTAACTCAAATCAGTGAGGAAGCAATGCTTATGAAAAATATACAAATTCAAACATGTTTAACAGGGCTTAAAATATTTAAACCTTTCCAAGAAATTAAGTATTATGTGGCAAACATCACAAATTGAATTCAAAGCAGTCACATCTCCCTTTAGTATTGAATTTCAGCGTTTACAATCAGCTCGTTCCCGTGCTGGCGCAGCAAAATAATATAAAATGGAACTGACATAAAAGCTACATGAATGGATTCCCACTGAAATGGAAAATTGCATATTTTGATTGAATATGGTAGAGGGTGTGGGGAAGCCGAGGGTTCTCTGTGCTTTCACTAACGGGGCTCAATGCGGCATTAGTGAGGTGCGTCTTCATTAACTGAGTAGGGAAGGAACTGCAGACAAAGCAAGAAAGTTTCAATAAAATGCACGATTAAAATAGTTTAAGGAAGGAAGGTATATATAAACCATGACTGTGTAAGTTTTGAATTATACCTATTACCATTTCCATTTAAATACTTTGGACTCTTATGAATTCTATACATGTTCACACCTCCATAAAGAAGTTCTGTTGTAAATTTCCACGCTTATGTATTAACAGTTTTCGCTTTCTCTGCTACGTATAGTAAGTAGGGGAAGTATTGCATTCCATCTAAAAATTCGGTACCAAAATTTCACAAGAAATACATATTTTGAGGTGCCCGAATCCAAATAAAGCATTTTTGGAAACATGTACGTGTGTGTGCGTCTGTCTGTCTGAACAGCATAACTCAAAAACGAAAAGTCGAATAATAAACACCAAACTTTGTAATTGAGTTTATTATCTTCCAAGGACGCGACACGAAGATTTTCAAGAAAATCCTCTCGTCCCAGAGTACCCTTTACATGGAACATTTTTATTTTCTCAAAAATGGCTCTAACCATTTTGATTAAAATACCCTATGTTCAAGATATTCTTATGGCAAATAAAATGTATATTTTGAATTTTCTGAAAGTCCCCAAAAGTCCTCTTCATTCTGCATGACTTTTGTAATACTGGTAAACCGTAAGAGATAGACAAAATTTTACTACACAAAAAATGTAGATCTCGTTAATACATACAATTCATGGCATATACATTTTTGTCGAGTGAACCAATTCCGAGATATACATTGTTATTTGTTTGAATTTTCCAATATACTTTTTCTCAAATGGGAACTGGTTATTCGCTTTTTTATGTCCTGGACATGCAAAGAGAATGGAATGTTCCACATAGCAACCAGCTCTTAAAAGATTTGACTATCGCTTAAAGCCTACCACATTCCCTTTGCACCTACAAGAAAATTAGCAATAAGACATTAGCATAAACATTTCTGCAAATGTTTATCTGGATTAACATGAAGTAGATGGAGAATAAGCTTTAGTATCCTTACAAATAGCTGGAAAATAAAACCGGGCGCAATTATCCTACAAATCGTGCATCTTACAGTAGTCCTTAGGATGCAAGTTCGTAATTGAACAAATATAAAAAGAAGCGGAGTTAATTACTTAATCGCATTTCTAATAAACGACCATACTGAGACACATACAATGCAAGATGTAGGTTCATTTTATTTTATGAATTCAACATGGGCACCATTTGTTGTGCGAGAATGACCAGTGCTTTTCCCATTGCATATGCAACCATCTTCTACGAATTTCTAGTGCCAATTGTAAGTCTGTTTATGACGAGGCGGCTGTTTGATGAACTTACAACGAAATGCACACTGCACTGAAATACTGGATCACTCTTGTATACAGCAGCACACAAAACGACCTTTCCTGTGGCGTCGCCATTTTCTCGTAAACAAACCACAATGCTGAAGGCATTGATTGGAGCTAATAAATGGAGGTTCAAAACTTTGAACTTTCTAGCAGTGATGTTTCGTATATGTCGCTATTTATTGCTGTGCGTTATAAATTAATATTTAAAATCTGTTTCTTCCCTTTTCAATAACTCTGCATATATTTTAGATTAGTTTTCTGTATTGAGCGAGAAAATAATATTAATTTCTAAGAAATAACCTGTCAGCATTAATTACATTTTATAAAATAATTTTTGTTCAATTACGAGATAAAAGTACATATAACAGTAGAGTTCTTGGTGCTCTGGTTTTTATATCAAAGTCTGATGAGTTTGGTGGTATAACAGCTGTTCCCTACATTCATTATTTCCCAGCTAGGTTTATTTAGCATGTATTAGGGTAAATAATTTCAAAATTTCCCTGTGAAACTTAAAAATTATACCGTACTTTAACCGACGAAAACATAAAAAATATTACAGCTGAGAGAAACAAGTTTGTAAATGTTCATGTATTACCTGATCTGGAATGCTTCATGTACCAAATGTTTTTGCAGAACTCCGTGACAATTTGCTTTAGAATTGCATGAATCCAGGAGCCAAGAGCAAGAACAGGTCGCCCGAGTGAACTCGGACGGAAAGTAAATCACCAGAGAACCTATCCGTTTAATTACGAGCGATATGATAGATAAAGTCTGTTAGCAAGCGGTTATGTCTTGTTTGACTTGATGAGGGCGCTTGTTGGCATGTCGTGGCGCGGGTCGGTGATACTGCGGGTCATGCGTCCAAGCGGTGACCAAGCCCAATGCTCTTAATTTAGCTGGCCGCTTGCTGGACCGTTAAGTAAAGCAGTGCCGTGTAGCGAAAGAACCGAAAGGAGTGGGTGCTTGAGGTAAGGGAATGCCAAGGGAAGCAGTCGGGTAGAAATTACTTAACACATACATATGCACAAAACTTTGCAACAGAACTCGTGATACTAAGAGAGATGACTTAGGGGGTAGTGTCCGTGTCTCGCATTAGCAAGGTCGCGGGTTCATAACCCGTGTACCTGCTCATCTGTATTATTGTTATTATTAATATTATTAATAAATATAAATAAAACAGATGGTTCAGACAGACGAATACGAAACTAAGACCTTCTGTCGGCAAGTTTCTCAATTCACTACTTCATAGAGCCAATAAGCAAGGAAAGCAAGTGTCTTTAGTATGAATTCCATCCCACATTGGAGTACAAGGCAACGAATTGGTCGATTAGGCAGCAATAGAAGCCACTAAACATCCACTAAGTGATCTAACTATAACTACACCAGCCTATGACGTTATTTCAACCATTAAAAAGAAGCTCTACCCACAGTGGAAGACAGGATGGCTTGACTCCACGAGAAGCAAACTCCGTGATATAATATCCAGTTTTTCGATACATTTTCCCAGTAATTCTCTTTCCAGACAAGATCAGGTTTTAATATCCCACTGAAAATGGGCCATACCAACATCACGCACAGTTATCTTCTTTCAAAGACCAACCCGTGTAACGACACACATAATCGTGGGATGTCCACAACTCGTTCAATGGAGGCAACACTACCAGTTACATAATGATTTACAAACAGCACACAACTATTCCATGTACCCTAAGATAGTTGAATATTTTAAAATCATAAATTTATGTAAAAGTATATAATGTTCAATCAGTTTGATTAATTATAGTCAGAATTTTATACTAGTTCATTTTAATACTTCAAAACTGCCAGTATGTTAAATAATCTCATTGTGTTATTGCTAAATGTTTATTATAAAAGTTGTAAAGTCCCGATATAACTAATATGTTAAAGCGACAATAAACTTTCAAAATAAAAACAGTTTCTCAAGTAAGTGGTGCAGGAAGGTAATTATCCAACTGAGGCCATCTATCTGGCATACACTGCCTTAGATAAACCAACGAACCTATAGTAACTATCATGATATGATCAAGAAAAAGTTAAAACGACGTTAAACAATAACAAGAAAGAAAACCTTCTGACTTTTCAGAAAAATATATAGGTAACTTCACGGAGAAAACCAAATCCTCTACCAGACTTCCGGTCAAAATTAAACAACTCTCACATGCCCACTTAGTTTCACCTGGACAAGAGTAAATTTGTTTTGGGTCAAACAGTTTAATTATTGGCTTGTTTAAGAATTCTCTCCACAATCTACACAACTACTGTAACAAATGAAATTCTAATTATTTTATTAATATGCTCCCCATATACAATTAAACTGTTCCCACAGCAACCAACCCTTTTGTATGAGACAAATGAAACTGTTCATGCATCTAAATAAGATAACTACGTTTCAGGGGAAAAAATTAAAAAAATAATGTGGAGCCATTTCCAGCATTTGTCGATGACGTCGTTGTCCTCCGTGGACTAATGGTACCGTGCTAGCCTCTAGTTCCCAATGTCGCGGGCTCAAACCCGGCGGAGGGCGATGGACTTTTTCGGGCGTAAAAATTCTTAGCATGGCTTCCTTCGGAAGGGAAGTAATGCCGGTGGTCACGTGTCGTAGATTTATGGCACGTAAAAGAACCTCAAGCCTGATACAGGCCTCTGAGCAAAATTACTGGTCTTTCACGCCCAATATAGAATGGTACGCTAAGGACCATAGTAGTTAAAGAGCGTCCATAAATAAAAAAACTCAATTTCAGTTTCGATGACGTCACATCTGTACAATAAAGGGCTGAAGATTTTATTTATCTTTTGTAAAGTTTTCCTTTCAAAATATTAAGTTTGATATGTCCGAGCACTTTTGTTTCAAAAATTTTAGTTTTATTAGCATTATCCATTACGTATGAAACACTCTATATACGTATTTTCTTTACGTTGAGAAAAGATAACATATACTCAACACATAATATCCAAAAATGGAAGTTAAGTTTCTTTTTAATATATTTCATACATTCATTTATATTGAAAGCTATAGTGGAAGGGGTAGATAAGGCCATTAAAATAGTTTAACAGGAATGGATTTTTAAACGTAAATAAGACATGCCGGTACTGTAACTATTATTTAAGTGCAAATCCCATCACGTCATTTATAGGATGGTAGTGCTATTTACATTTAAGAGCTACTAGATGGCTGCATTCTATCTCTTGTAGTCTTCAGTTTACTACTGTGTTTCTGTGAACGCTTTGACAGTATGCTTATATGATACGGAAAAGTGTCCTTTAATGCTTTATTTAGGAATATCAGATTTCTAGACTTAGAATTCTTTATGTATTGCTATGATGCGTGGAAGCGTACAGATGTCATCGTATAAACCAGATATAGATCTCGAGAGTACACAAAAAAAATTTGAACGCTTTTCTCCAATGTTTCATAGTTTTATAGAGAGTACTTTGGAAAGAAGCGAGGTTTGGCAACAGTTTTCAGGTGGGTGAGAGAATTCACACTTGAGAAGTAGGATGACAGCTGCCCCACAGTAGAGGGGGCGGCGAGCTTCCGAAGGCGACCGCAACTGCCTTACGGGAATTCTGTTTATTTTTGCTAATGGTATTAAATTAAAAGTTATTTCGTATATTTGCAATGAAACGAACCAAATCCCAAACAATATAAGGCTGAAGGAAGAAAGTGAAAATGACAAAGATAGTAAATGATCTGTTGTTTTACCATATACTTTGGTACTCTTCGGTGTTTGAATTAGGTTCCTATGAAAATCGCACAGGACTTAATGAGCTTTCAAAGAGTAAAATAGTATTATAATTTGTCTCTGAATATAAAACAACCTGTAAAGCGGATGACATCTATACCCTTTCCACCCAATTTATATTACATTGTTGTGAACTTGAAAGCCCCAATTATAGGTATCTCTTACATGAAGTGTAACAGTATTCAAATTATAATGTTTATATAATGTATTTTTATGTCAATGTAGAGGCTAAGAGTAACATAATGTAACACGTGATTATCGTGTCCTAAAACTTGTGCTTTTTGGTAGGGCAGACTCCTCCTCAGGGTCGGCCTCCGAGTCCAATACAGGCGGCGAGGGTCTCTCGGAGTTCGGAAAGGTAAGGAAATCTTTAATCTCTGGCCTTCTCATTCTTTGTAGATAGTGCTAACCTTAGAACAGTTTAAACACACATCACGTATGTATATAAAACTTAGGTACATAAATAACATTATCGCATTGGCATTGTGAACATTATACATCCATTTTACTTCCAAAAGTTGCTGGTACTAGGAGGATAATATTCGCTTTATACCACATGTACCGCGTCATTCATCGGTAGAGATTCAGTGAATACACCAACAAGTACAGTCCGCAGATGACAAGAGTACTAGCAATAAAAATCTGATGTGTTACACTCACATGGCTTTCTCTACTCTTGTACAAACTATTTTTACAAACGCTTATTCTCCATATGCTTCATGTTAATCGAGATGTTAGTCTTATTGCTGATTTTCTTATAGATGCAAGGGGAATTGGTAGGCTTTAAGCGATAGTCAAATATTTTAGGAGCTGGTTGCCATGTGGAGTATTCCATTCTCTTTGCATTACCAGGACAAAAAAATGAATAACGAATTCCCATTGGAGAAAAATTATACGTATTCGAAAATTTAAGGGAATAACAAGCAATATCTGAAAATGCTTCACTCAAAAAATGTATATGACGTAAATTGGGTATTTTAACGCGATCTACATTTTTTGTGTAGTAAAATTTTGTCTATCTCTTATGGTTTACCAGTTATTCAAAAGTCGTTCACAATGAAGAATACTTTTGGAGAAATTTCCAGAAAATTCAAGATACACATTTTATTTGTCGTGAAAGTATCTTAAATAGGTATATGATATGTTAATCAAAATCGTTACAGCCACTTTTGAGAAAATTAAAATTTTCGAAATATGTTCCATGTAAAGGGTATTATGGGGTGGGGGGATTTTCTCGGAAACCTTCGTGTCGCATCTCTGGAAGATACTGAACCTAAATAGCAAGTTTGGTGTTTTTCCGACTGTTAGTTTCTGAGTTATGCTGTTCACAGCCACACAGACAGACAGACACACACACACACGGACATGTTTCCAAAAATGCTTTTTTTGGATTCAGGGGGTCTCAAAACATACATTTCCCGTGAAATCTCGGTATCGAATTTTTGGGTGGAATACAATACCTCCCCTACTTACTATATGTAGTAGAGAAAGTAAAAATGCGCTCTGCAAACATTTCTTACTCTCTTCGTGCAAACACACATACACCCATAAGGTTTCCAACGTAATAAATCAGAGCTCCACGAGACAGGCCCGTTTTTTCAGATGTGTTAAATTCAGAATTGATTTTCCTTCATTATTATCTTCAAGTTCTACTGCACAGAGGGATATAGGTAGGAAAGGTAGAATCAGACTGAAAAATTCAATCCCATAGCCGGAATATGAACCACGGATCTTCCAGTTTATTTTGGTCGCTCTAACCAACTGAGCTACCATGGCAACTTGCTGGCACCACTTTAAATTCAGCAACTGATTCGCATTTTTTCCGGTAAGTCACAAAGACGCTTCAAATTCATGTTGAGATGACATACCCCAATGGCGACTTACAATGCTGTAAGTGACTTAGATCCCAAACTTCATAGTTTAACCAACCATTAGATCAATCATTTATAATTGATTGTTGTTTCACACAGGCCATGCAGGCATTGCTTAGTTGGTTAGAGTAACCGGACGTAAACCGGAAGATCCGTGGTTGAAATCCCGACTATAGCACTGAATTTTTCAGTCTGATTCTACCTTTCCAAACTTGTCCTACATACGGCTTGTGTGAATGAACAATTACCAGGTATAGGTTGAGGCAATATTTTATATCATAACATGCTGTGAATGTCAGAGAGATTGTAGTGTAAATTAATATTATTGTATGTACATGATTTGTGGTGGTATACTTCATATGTTATATTTAATTTGTTTATTTAGCCCCACGTTTGGGAGCCAATTTGCGATGTTAACTTTTGTAATGTTATATTTTTGTTTATTCCACGTGGTGAAACCATTTTGTGACGTGATTCTTTGTTAGGTTTATTAGCTCCATCTAGTGTTAGCAATTTGCGGCAGTATTAGTGTTTGTTTGAAAGAATGCTACTGTTATTTAATTTAATTTTGGTTCACTGTCCTCCGGCTAGCTATGATCTTTTTGGTCGAGCACTTCTCTTTATACAGGTTGTGTAAACGGAAAGGAGTCTTTTATCCAAAGATAACACTGATGAAAGAATTTGTTTTACACTTTTTATTGTCGAACACATTCACTATCACATTTACACATTGATCTTGACACTCGCCAAACTGAAACTGTTATAATAACTTCATTACTGATCATTCCTAATTCGCGTACTTCAACTTTTTGTATAATTAACTTTACAACACTTGAGACTTTTCATAACTCTGCTAGGCGTAACCTGCGAATCGATAAACGACGTGTACTGTACAAATATTTCTGCTGGACTGAAGGCGACGTGTAACATACACATATTTTCGATGAACTGACGGACTGAAGACGACGTGTAGTGTACAAAGATTTTCGATGAACTGACGGACTGAAGGACTTTACCTCTAACCTAGCCCTTTTTATACTTCTACACCCCGATATGCCTAAAGATTATAACAGAGCTGCTATTGGCTAATAAAACGCGCCAACATTAGCGTCTATTTTTATATCCAATGAAAATTATGAATACATATGCTCTAGGTATAATGTTCCAGCAAATTCTAAAGGAAAACGCGCCAACATTACGTAACTTCCTCGTCTCTAATAATGATAAACAGCTCACCCCCTCGCTGCATTATTGCACGCTATTATTGTCAGTTTCAGTAAGGCAGTATAAACTTACTTCTCGACAATAATTACAATCAACAAACATCTTAAATCAATGACACACAAAAATGCATCCTTTTACTATAATCATTCTTTACATTTAAATAATTTATGATACAAATTACTGCATCATCAGAGAGATTGTAGTGTAAATTAATATTATTGTATGTACATGATTTTAGATGTTTGTTAGCCATAAGCATTGTTAGGAAATAAGTTTACACGGCCTAACTGAAACTGACAATAGAAGTGGGTAACAATAAACCGAGGAGGTGAGTTGTTTATCACTAAGAAGAGATAAAAATGACGTCATGGTAGCGTGCCTTTTTTTTAGAAATGGAGGGAATATCTTTCAGAGCATATATGTTAGTAGTAGCGATTGGCTAACCAAAACGGACGCTAAAGTGGGCGCTTTTTGGTAACCAATAGGAGGTATATTATAATGTTTAGGCAATTCGAGGTGAAGGAGTATATATTCTCGATTCATAAGCAAGTTTCGCACAGTTTTGAAGAGTCTCTTACGAGGTGCACGTCGCAGAGTTAGTTACAAAAATGTAAAGTAGCCGAAGCAATTGGTGCGCGGCTACTAAAACGACTAGTCAGGCGTGTATAAAGATTAAACATGTGAATTATTAATTAAGGGTGACGGCAATAAAAGTAGCAGGATTTTATTCAAAAGATATGATTTTAGAAATGGTTTCTTTAAGAAATTTAAATATTTTTGTATATATTCTATATTTGTTTTTACCGGTTTAACAGTATGTTATTCTTTTCTAGATTCAAATTTTTTCTATCAGTGTTACCTTTTAGTAACAACTCCTTTCCGTTTACACGCCCGCTTAGAGACACTTGCTCGACTGAGTTATAATAGCTAGCTGGAGGACAAAGAACCCAAATTTAAAAAACAATTAAACAATAAGCGCCCAATAAAATAAGATAACACAAGCCATTGAGAACTGCGACAAGGTTGTTTGTTTTTCTCCAGGATTCGTGCTACTTTATGTACAGGGTAGTGAAATTCTTGTAATCGTTTAATATTTCTGCATCACTAATGGGGAAAGGAAAGTTTCGTATGATCACGAAAAATCTTTTGCCTTTAGGACCTTTGTATGTGTAGTATAGTTGATGCAGTTAAAGTAGGTATTTAAAGATCGAAAATCATCTGAAGTTGATGAGAATACATTTATTAATGAACCTCTTAGTTGTGTGTGAAATGTTGCTTTTGTATGATGGTGTATACTTTGAAAGAGAAGCTAGTAATTTTGAATATTTCATAAGCAGATTGGATGCACTTTCAATTTGGCCTTCTCCGGATCATCAGACGAGTCATTCATGCTTGATAATGTTTTAAATCTGTTCTGAGCAGTAATTATGGGAATGAATGAGCTTGCTGCTACATTGCTATCAGTGCATTAATGCTTGTTATTCTGTGTAGTGGACACACTGCTTAAATTATAGCATGGAGTATCCATAATAATAAACTCTCCAATTTTGATACTTAGAGGCAGAATCTTTACTTACCTAAAGTAATGATTAGGGATGGGCCCTCGATACCGTCGATACCTTGATACTCTCGATACTCGATGGTATCGAAATATGTTCAATACTTCGAGACAAACCTTCGATACATTTAAATGTTTAAGTTTCACATTATTGAAAGTCGTTGCGTTTAACTTTATGCTAGATAAGGAATGATAGGTGTCGAAACTTCGAACGTGTCTCCAAAGAGCTTCTGGACTATAGTTCTTGATAGACCTTAACTGCGTTTCCTGTGGGTGAATCAATCAACATTCCATAGTCTTGAGTCTAAATGAAAATATAGAAAGATAGGGGTACTCGTGTAACATGCTGTGTTCATTGAGCTATGAATAAAGGTGATATAGCTGACGCACTAAATCACATTTCTGCAATACCCTGGCTTGATGACTCACTCTCAGCCATTACATTTAGCTACTCCGGTGACCAGAATTTGTGAATCTAGCAGAAACAAATCAGAATTTAAGACGTTAATTGATATAGCGCATGAAAATATTTGTTTTCCTTCCATCTGTTAGTTTGTGTTTAAGCAAGTCAAACTCGGGGTACGAGCGTGCTTACAGGTATAGGATAGGATTAATTTCGACAATGTGTATAAAAATCCTTTAAAAGTAAGTTTTCAGTACAACATATAGTGACATAAAAAGGGAATCAAATAAATAATTATTATCTATTATACTAGTCTGCATTTTCAACTATTTGTCAGATGATTTTTTAAAATTAGGTGATCTTGAATCACTTTTTATGCTGATTCCAGAAATAACTTCGTTTTGTTCAATCACGTCAGGTTTTTACACAAAATAAGTAATGTTTTGACAATTTTACTAATTAGCGTAGAAAAGTACTCACACAAGGTAAGTTTTTATTCAAGAAACATTTTAAGAACACTCTCAAGAACTCTTCTAATTTATTTCATGAATACATTTTAATAAAACAAGAAGCCAAACTGTTTCATTTAATTTTTTTCAAACTTTCTCTTCTTGAACTTCCTTGCAGATCCTTGAAGATGGCTGTCCCTCCTCAACATCCAACAGTAGTCGGCCATCATAGTTTCATTCCATCTCCCCTGGTACCTCCTCTCCATTTCCTTTATATATTGGTGAAAACGTTCACTCTACTCTTCACTATAATGTCCCAGATTTTCTGGAAGGTAGTCGATATGTGAATGCAGAAAATGCACCTTTACACTCATGTTACAACACATCTTCTTGAAATTTTCCAACATTGTTTGGACAATACTCTTGTAATTAGGATCTTTGTTATTGTCTAAGAAGTTTTCAGTAACTGAACGGAAGGCGGTCCATGCTTCTATTTCTCTCTCATCCATTGTCTTCTCAAAATCTTTATCCTTCACCAATTTCTTTATTTGAGAACCAACAAAAATTCCAGCCTTTAATTTGTCTTATGTAATGAAGGGAAATTTCTTGGAAAGCTACATGAAGCAGGGTCCATCATATTGTACAGCCCTTACAAATTGCTTCATCAAGCCGAATTTTATGTGTAGTGGCGGAAGCAATATCTTTATATCTCTATATTTTTGAATTGAAATTGTGAAAAAACTGTCCGTGATAGAAAAAAGCTAAAAGCAGTTCTTAAATCAGCATAAAAAAGTTTCAGTCATCCAATATCATGCAGACGAGTGTTATTATTAGACTTGACTAACAATAGGGGTATAAAACCAATGGTATTATCAGATAAAAATATTGCCACTCGGAGAATACAGAAAACTAGTAATAATAACATAATTCAGTGAACAAAATATCGCCTACATAGATATCTATAAAGTGAGTAAAAATCAGTATCGGTATCGAGTATTGAGAAATAATGGTATCGTTCCATCACTGGTAGTAATAATTTTGTTTGTTTAGTTCTCTACTACGTATAGTAAGTAGGGGAAGTATTGTATTCCACGCAAAAATTCGATACCGAAACTTCACCGGAAATACATGTTTTGAGACACCCTGAATCCAAAAAACTTTTTTTGGATACATGTCCGTGTGTGTGTCTGTACACAGCATAACTCAGAAACGAACAGTCGGATAAACACCAAACTTGATATTTAGGTTCAGTATCTTCCAGAGATGCGACGCGAAGGTTTTCAAGTAAATCCCCCTACCCCAGATTACCCTTTACATAGAACATTTTTAGAACATTTTATTTTATCAAAAATGGCTCTAACGATTTTGATTAAAATATCGTATGTTTAAGATATTTACATGACAAATAAAATGTATATCTTGAATTTTCTGGGAATGTCTCCAAAAGTATTCTTCATTGTGAAGGACTTTTGCATAACTGGCAAACCATAAGAGATAGACAAAATTTTACTACACAGAAAATGTAGATCGCGTTAAAATACATAATTTCTGTCGTATACATTTTTGTTGTTGAGTGAACCATTTTCGAGACATTGCTTGTTATTTTCTTAACTTTTCCAATACTTATACTTTTTCTCAAATTCATTATTCATTTTTTTGTCCTGGTAATGCAAAGAGAATGGAATACTCCACATAGCAACCAGCCCTTAAAATATTTGAATATCGCTTAAAGCCTACCAATTCCCCTTGCGTCTACAAGAAAATTAGCAATAAGGTTAACTTCTCGATTAACATGAAGAATATGGAGAATAAGCGTTTGTAAAAATAGTTTGTACAAGAGTAGAGAATGTCATGTGAGTGTAACACGTCAGATTGTTTTTTAACTTTCAATTTTTGCTCCAGTTTTCGAGACAACGCGAGCTTGGAACACCGGAATTCTTCCGTCAATCAGGTACACTCAAAAGCTGTCTAGCTCTGCCCATCTTGAGATTATTTATTGAAAAGTTTAAAAGCCCATCTTGGAATCATTACTCCTCCAGCTCCCCGCAACCGATAACGCTCTCAGTGAAATCCCCGAGATACAGTGTTTGCCCCTTCCCTCCTATCGCCCCAGCTAGAGGGTGCAGATGTCCCGTTTTGTCGGGATGGGAACGAGTAATAACACAGCCAGACATTTTTCAATACTCAGACTAGCCACTTTACTTTATATGTAAAATACAGAGAGAAACAAAGCATTGAAAATAATTTCATAGTTGCTAGAATGGTCACAGCATACATGCAGTAGAAAGGGTCGTGACTGGATCCACCACATCCTCCCCACCCTGGTCAATCTGTAAAGGGACGACAGCTGGAGAACAGCTAATTTTTCTCCTCTCTGGAGTATGGAGAAGTACTGTCCGTATTGTGTCGTCGCTTCCTTCCAGCAGAGTTTCAATGACTGTTTTCCTCCGATTGTGTCTCGGGCGTACATCCTCTTGAATCAGGACGTCTCTTGGCGTATACATTTGATCTTCCTTGGTCTCCGTACTTCGTGGAAGCTCCTCAGTTATAGGAGATATTCCTTTCGTCAGCGTTTCCAAAAAGTGTTGGTAAGTTTCAACCTCAATCGGAATTATTTGCACACCTCCTGCCTTAGGAGCACATTTTGGGCTCTGGACCAACTGTCAACAGTACTCCTCCAATCAGAAGTGCGCTAGAGTGGGTGCTTCCGAGTCCTCGCCATGCGTGATTGTGCCTTGAGTTCACGGTGGCTTCGACGCTAAAAAATACTTAATTGCTCCACAGTAAGTCTGGATTGCGCTAGTACCTTGCGTAAACAACTCTTTGTGGTACCCACCATTCTCTCCTACCAGCCCCCACCAAGTCGCCCGAGGTGCAATAAACTTCCAGGTTATACCACTTTGGGCGATTAACTGGTAAATATTGCAATATTACAAAGTCTGCCAATCTTCAGCGAGCTCTACGTTTGCGGCTTGAATTATTTTGGCATTGTCGGAGTAGATCGTGTGAGGTAGACCTCGGTGACCAAGGAATCGCTGTAGTGCCATGAGAAATTTATTTTAGTCATATTTGTGCACAATTCCGGATGAAATGTGTAATGTTAGATTCTTTAAATTTTCATTAGGTTCTGTCGTGTATTTATCACTCCGCTACCGCTATCATTTTCGTTAACTTTCTGCGAGGATCGTGCAATAAGTAAGTTTGCCTATTTTATAAAACACATTACACACAATTGATCATGTTGAATTAATTTTATTTATGTTGTAAAATCCCTCTGTTACTTTTCTACATTGTCAACATGTTTTTCTAAGCATTTTTGGGGACGTGACACAAGTTTTTCCAAGCCAGTGTTGTACCAGGTCGGGTCCTGTGCTTGCAACCAGCTGTTCACTGATTTGACTTCATCATCGGTGTTAAAAGTGCTTACCTTTGAGTTGGAGGAACATGTGAAAATCACTTGAGGCAAGCTCCGGTGAATGCGGAGGATACGAGAAAACTTCAAAGTTGAAGCTTGACCCAGGCGAAGCTCAGAAGATTCAACTGGGAAGTTTTCTCGTATCCTCCATATTCACCAGATCTTTTCCCAAGTAATTTTCAATTGTTCCCCTGACTCAAAGGTAATCTTGGAGGTAAGCACTTTAACACCGTGGCGAACATGAATCAAAAGTGAACCAGAAGTCGGGTCCCGTGCTCTTAACCAGCTGTTCACTTCTGAGTGATCTTCGTCAGGTATTAATGTGCTTACCTCCATGATGACCTTTAAGTCAGGTTGTAGAAAAGTAACAGAAGGATTGTATAATATACATAAAATTAATTCAAAATGATCAAATGTGTGTAATGTGTTTTATAAAATAGGGAAGCTTACTTATTGGACGACCCTCATATGAATAGGTGTTTGTGGAAGCGTGTATCTTGGAGTTAACGAAATGCTACTTGGTATATGCGACGGTATGATCTACTTGACGATCGTCCTATTTCAACACCGCACACCAAGCGTGGATTGCATTCACCAATCAGGCAGTACAAAGGAACAACACGAATGCAAGAAACAGTGCATAATACTCCTGGTCTGAAATTTACTAAAGCTCTCTCTGCCAAGAAATATAAATACTAACAATGTTCATCTTATAATTTATTTCGTAAAGTACGTATATATACCTTCAAATAACAAACCTTCACATTTAACGTTAAAAATATTCCCTTACATTACAATCTTTCTGTATATTAACGTATAAGCACTTAATTCATTCCCCTTGAAAATACCGCATGCACGCGAACGTATTTAAATAGAAGTCTACATGCAAATATAACGCTTTGCTCACAGCAACTTTTTCGAAAGAATTTAGAATGGTTTGAGAAATATACGTGCATACGCCCAATGGCTGAAATTTAGAAAACTACTTGCCAAAATGAGGTTAAAGATAATTTTACCAAGACCAAAACTTCGGACGTACGCTACGTGTCGACTGCTTACAATGAAGCTGGAGTTGTAACTCGGTGGTTGAATTCTCGCCCACTGTCGCGAAGGGGATGTGCAAAAATTGTAAAAATTCACAAGTGAGAAGGTCTTCTCTCCCCACCCTGATACGGACGTCAAAAGTCCCAAAGGATCATAAGTTTCTGGTTCATTCCCAGGTTTCAGCACCAAATTATGTTGTGGATGGGAATAAATAACAACACAGTTACCTTTCAATATTTAGGCTAGCCAACTTTATTTTATATTTAACTCAAATATTGAGGCAGTGTTTTATATCACAACACTGTGAATGCCAGAGTGATTGTAGTGTAAATTAGCATTATTGTATGACAATGATTTAGATGTTTGTTAGCTATAAGAATTGTTAGGATATAAGTTTACACGGCCTCACTGAAACTGACAATAGGAGTGGGTAACAATGAAGCGATGGGGTGAGTTGTTTATCACTTAGAAGAGACAAACAAATGACATCAGGGTAGCGTGTCTTTCTTTAGAAATGGAGGGAATATCTTCCCTAGTGCATATGTGTTAGTAATTATGATTGGCTGACAAAACAGACGCTAATGTTGGCGCGATTTAGTAACTAATAGCAGCTCTATTATAATGTTTAGGCATATCGGGGTGAGGGAGTATAAATTCTTGAGCCAAAAGCAAGTATCGCGCAGTTCTACAGAATCATTCACGAGGTACACACCACGCAGTTCTCAGAAATCTCTCGCGAGGTACACATCACGTAGTTCTAAAGAATCATTCACGAGATACACGTCGCGCAGTCTTGAGGAATCTCTCGTGAGATGAATTTCATACAGTTTGGATGAATCTCTCACGTCGTAAAGTTAGTTACAAAATTTGAAGTATGCGGCAACTATTACGACAGTAATTGCAATTCGGAAATATAACAGTTTCAGCCAGGCGTGTATAAAGATTACAGATGTGAACTATTAATTAAGTGTGACGGCAATAAAAGTATGAAAACAAATGTTTTATCAGTGTTATCTTTTAGTAACAACTCCGTTCCGTTTACAAGCCCTGATTAGAGATATTTGCTCGACTGAGTAATAATAGCTAGCCGGATGACAAAGAACCCAAAATTCAAAATAGTAAAACAATAACAGGCGCCAAGTAAAAAAAGATAACACGACATATTACTGCGACAATATAGAGAGAAACGGTGCATGGCGTAACAGGGAGAAACAATGAATAGGCAATACGTTTATGGTTACTAGAATGGTCACGGTATACATGCAGTAGAGAGGGTCGTGACTGGATCTTCTAGACATTTAGTGAAGACGACGTAGCGTCATCAAATCTGGTGAGGCGCCGGTTTCACTTCTGGTGTAGGCGCCGGATGGGCAAAGTGACGTTCAGTAACATCTGGTGGCTTTTCGTGTCAAGTAGAGGCAACGTTACAACACTAACAATAACTCACAACACAGAAGTAATATTAAACTCTTGAATTTTTGAAATCGAATTGTTCACCATTCTACTCGTTTATAGCGAATTCATAAGCACCTCTGTCTTGTGTTGTCATTCTTGAGTTACGAGCAACATATAAATTATTGCTTCAGTTATTGTGCTAAGTTATTAAACCACGCGCGAGCCCGATAATCATACACCCAAGTGCTTTTAGTCATGAATAAATTATATTGACAACACAGGAGAAAGCAATATCATGAAGTGCGGTTGAGTTTTTAATGGAAATTAAAGCGCCAATCGTTCGCATGAATTTATTCCTAGTATGCGGTAGAACACAGAGATACTTCGCCGTATCTTCAACATAAACGCGCGCTCTTGTCTGTTATCAATCACTGGGTGCTTTTTAATTAATTGCCATACAAGTTTGCCTCTGTACTAAACAACTCCAGCTAAATAAAACTGAATTTGGTAAACTTTGATAGTGGCATTCAACAACAAACATTGCTGATGTACCATTAACCTTGTTATCTCTGTTCAAAAAGCTCTCGGTAACCGACATACCTTTGCATTAATTTTAATCGAAATGATAGGAAGAGGACACTTGTATGTGGCTGGGAAACACTTCAGACATTGGGATGTACAGTGTACTTCAAAAGCAGACTGACGTCACACTCGAGTGGAGATTAAACGAAATTAAGTGGAAAGGATACTGATGTGGATAAAAATCTGTTGCGTTACACTCACATGACTTTCTCTACTCTTGTACAAACTATTTTTGCAAACTCTTATTCTCCATCTATTTCATATTAATCGAGATAAACATTTGCAGAAACGATCTTTTGACATGCAAAGAGAATTACATTTTACGCATAGCGACCAGTTCTAAAACTATTTAAACCATCGATTAAGGCCTACTATGTTCCCCTTGTTTTGTATTTGCAAGGGCAATATAAGCACAGACATATCTCTTAATAGCTGGTTGCTATGTGCAGCACGCTTCTGTTTGCCACAGATTAATACTCTTTGCATATCCAAGACAAAAAAATGAATAACGAATTCCCATTTGAGAAAATAAGTATTGAAAAATTTAAGGGAATAACAAGCAATATCTCGAAAATGGTTCACTCAACAAAAAAATGCATATGACATAAATTGTGTATTTTAACGCGATCTACATTTTTGTGTAGTAAAATTTTGTCTATCTCTTATGGTTTACCAATTATGCAAAAGTCGTTCACAATGAAGAATACTTTTGGAGACATTTCCAGAAAATTCGAGATATACATTTTGTTGGTCATAAAAATATCTTAAGCATATGATATTTTAATCAAAGTCGTTAGGGCCATTTTTGAGAAAATTAACCTTTTCGAAAAATGTTCCATGTAAAGGGTTATCTGGGCTGGGGGTAAAATGTAATTCTCTTTGCATGTCAAAAGATCGTTTCTGCAAATGTTTATCTCGATTAATATGAAATAGATGGAGAATAAGAGTTTGTAAAAATAGTTTGTACAAGAGTAGAGAAAGTCATGTGAGTGTAACACATCAGATTTTTTTGGATGGATTCAGAGAATTAATTTTGCTACATTTACCCGTAGCCAGATAAAAATTTGATACCAAGAATTCGATACCCCGATTTCGCTGGAAATAATACTTTGAGCCCCTGAATAAAATGAGCATTTTCAGAAAAGCATCATGTGTGTGGAGTTATAGCATAACTAAAAAATCTGATGTGTTACACTCACATGACTTTCTCTACTCTTGTACAATCTATTTTTACAAACGCTTATTCTCCATATGCTTCATGTTAATCGAGATATCGAGATGTCAATCTTATTGGTAATTTTCATGTAGATGCAAGGGGAATATGGTAGCTTTTAAGCGATAGTCAAATATTTTAACGCTGGTTGTTATGTGGCGCATTCCATTCTCTTTGCATGTCCAGGACATAAAAAAATCTGATGTGTTACACTCACATGACTTTCTCTACCCTACTCTTGTAAAAGCTATTTTTACAAACGCTTACTCTCCATATACTTCAAGATAATCAAGATGTCAAACTTATTGCTAATTTTCTTGTAGATGCAAGGGGAATACGGTAGGTTATAAGCGATAGTTAAATCCTTTAAGCGCTGGTTGCTATGTGGCGTATTCCATTCTGTTTGCATATCCAGGACATAAAAAAATGAATGACGAATTTGAGAAAAAGTATAAGTATTGGAAAATTTAAGGGAATAACAAGCAATATCTCGAAAATGGTTCACTCAACTAAAAAAATGTATATGACATAAATTGTGTATTTTAACGCGATCTACATTTTGTGTGTGGTAAAATTTTGTCTATCTCTTATGGTTTACCAGTTATGCAAAAGTCGTTCACAATGAAGAATACTTTTGGAGACATTCCCAGAAAATTCGAGATATACATTTCATTTGTCATAAAAATATCTTAAACATATGATATTTTAATCAAAATCGTTAGAGCCATTTTTGAGAAAATTAAAATTTTCGAAAAATGTTCCATGTAATGGGTAGTCTGGGGTGGGGGATTTTCTTGAAA
The DNA here is from genome assembly GCA_030765065.1 of Deroplatys truncata. Lineage (NCBI taxonomy): Eukaryota > Metazoa > Arthropoda > Insecta > Mantodea > Mantidae > Deroplatys > Deroplatys truncata. The sequence continues at coordinate 168,861,249 of CM060980.1, forward strand.
ACCTTCGCGTCGCATCTCTGGAAGATACTGAACCTAAATACCAAGTTTGGTGTTTATCCGACTGTTCGTTTCTGAGTTATGCTGTTCACAGACACACACACACACACACACACACACACACAGAGACACACACACGGACACACACACGGACATGTTTCCAAAAATGCTTTTTTTGGATTCAGGTAGTCTCAAAACATATATTTCCGGTGAAATCTCGGTATCGAATTTTTGGGTGGAATACAATACTTCCCCTACTTACTATACGTAGTAGAGAAAGTAAAAAATCTGATGTGTTACACTCACATGACTTTCTCTACTCTTGTACAAACTATTTTTACAAACGCTTATTCTCCATATGCTTCATGTTAATGGAGATATCGAGATGTCAATCTTATTGATAATTTTCTTGTAGTTGCAAGGGGAATATGGTAGGTTTTAAGCGATAGTCAAATATTTTAACGCTGGTTGCTATGTGGCGCATTCCATTCTCTTTGCATGTCCAGGACATAAAAAAATCTGATGTGTTACACTCACATGACTTTCTCTACTCTTGTACAATCTATTTTTACAAACGCCTATTCTCCATATGCTTCATATTAATCGAGATATCAAGATGTCAATCTTATTTGTAATTTTCTTGTAGATGCAAGGGGATTATGGTAGCTTTTAAGCGATAGTCAAATATTTTATCGCTGGTTGCTATGTGGCGCATTCCATTCTCTTTGCATGTCCAGGACATAAAAAAATCTGATGTGTTACACTCACATAACTTTCTCTACTCTTGTACAATCTAATTTTACAAACGCCTATTCTCCATATGCTTCATGTTAATCGAGATATCGAGATGTCAATCTTATTGGTAATTTTCTTGTAGATGCAAGGGGAATATGGTAGCTTTTAAGCGATAGTCAAATATTTTAACGCTGGTTGCTATGTGGCGAATTTCATTCTCTTTGCATGTTCAGGACATAAAAAAATGAATAACGAATTTGAGAAAAAGTATAAGTATGGGAAAATTTAAGGAAATAACAAGCAATATCTCGAAAACGGTTCACTCAACAAAAGAAACGTATATGACATAAGTTGTGTATTTTAACGCGATCTACATTTTTTGTGTAGTAAAATTTTGTCTATCTCTTATGGTTTACCAGTTATGCAAAAGTCGTTCACAATGAAGAATATTTTTGGAGACATTCCCAGAAAATTCGAGATATACATTTTATTTGTCATGACAATATCTTAAACATATGATATTTTAATCAAAATCGTTAGAGCCGTTTTTGAGAAAATTAAAATTTTCGAAAAATGTTCCATGTAAAGGGTAGTCTGGGGTGGGGGGATTTTCTTGAAAACCTTCGTGTCGCATCTCTGGAAGATACTGAACCTAAATACCAAGTTTGGTGTTTATCCGACTGTTCGTTTTTGAGTTATGCTGTTCACAGACACACAGACACACAGACAGACACACAGACAGACAGACACACAGACACACAGACACACAGACACACAGACACACAGACAGACACACACACGGACATGTTTCCAAAAATGCTTTTTTTGGATTCAGTGATTCTCAAAACATGTATTTCCGGTGAAATCTCGGTATCGAATTTTTGGGTGGAATGCAATACTTCCCCTACTTACTATGCGTAGTAGAGAAAGTAAAAAATGAATAACGAATTTGAGAAAAAGTATAAGTATTGGAAAATTTAAGGGAATAACAAGCAATATCTCGCAAACGGTTCACTCAACAAAAGAAATGTATATGACATAAATTGTGTATTTTAACGCGATCTACATTTTTCGTGTAGTAAAAGTTTGTCTATCTCTTATGGTTTACCAGTTATGAAAAAGCTGTTCATAACGAAGAATACTTTTGGAGACATTCCCAGAAAATTCGAGATATACATTTTATTTGTCATGACAATATCTTAAACATATGATATTTTAATCAAAATCGTTAGAGCCGTTTTTGAGAAAATTAAAATTTTCGAAAAATGTTCCATGTAAAGGGTAGTCTGGGGTGGGGGGATTTTCTTGAAAACCTTCGTGTCGCATCTCTGGAAAATACTGAACCTAAATACCAAGTTTGGTGTTTATCCGACTCTTCGTTTTTGAGTTATGCTGTTCACAGACACACAGACAGACACACAGACAGACACACAGACACACAGACAGACACACACACGGACATGTTTCCTAAAATGCTTTTTTTGGATTCAGTGAGTCTCAAAACATGTATTTCCGGTGAAATCTCGGTATCGAAATTTTGGGTGGAATACAATACTTCCCCTACTTACTATACGTAGTAGAGAAAGTAAAAAATGAATAACGAATTTGAGAAAAAGTATAAGTATTGGAAAATTTAAGGAAATAACAAGCAATATCTCGAAAACGGTTCACTCAACAAAAGAAATGTATATGACATAAGTTGTGTATTTTAACGCGATCTACACTTTTGTGTAGTAACATTTTGTCTATCTCTTATGGTTTACCAGTTATGCAAAAGTCGTTCACAATGAAGAATACTTTTGGAGACATTCCCAGAAATTTCGAGATATACATTTCATTTCTCATGACATTATCTTAAACATATGATACTATCATCAATATCGTTAGAGCCATTTTTGAGAAAATTAAAATTTTCGAAAAATCTTCCATGTAAAAGGTAGTCTAGGGTAGGGGGATTTTCTTGAAAACCTTCGTGTCGCATCTCTGGAAGCTACTGAACCTAAATACCAAGTTTGGTGTTTATCCGAAGGTTCGTTTTTGAGTTATGCTGTTCACAGACACACACACACACACACAGACACACACGGACATGTTTCCAAAAATCTGATGTGTTACACTCACATGACTTTCTCTACTCTTGTACAAAATATTTTTACAAACGCTTATTCTCCATCTAGTTCATGTTAATCCAGATAAACATCTGCAGACCCTATCTTATTGCTAATTTTCTTGTAGATGTAGGGGAAAATATGTTTACAAGGGCAATATAGAAAAACAGTAGCCTTTAAGCACATACATATCTGTTAATAGCTGGTTGCTAGGTGCCGCACCATTCCCTTTGCCACAGATTATAACTCTTTGCATATCCAAGACAAAAAAAATGAATAACGAATTTGAGAAAAAGTATAAGTATTGGAAAATTTAAGGAAATAACAAGCAATATCTCGAAAACGGTTCACTCAACAAAAGAAATGTATATGACATAAGTTGTGTATTTTAACGCGATCTACATTTTTTGTGTAGTAAAACTTTGTCTATCTCTTACGGTTTACCAGTTATGAAAAAGTCGTTCACAATGAAGAATACTTTTGGAGACATTCCCAGAAAATTCGAGATATGCATTTCATTTCTCATGACATTATCTTAAACATATGATATTTTAATCAAAATCGTTAGAGCCATTTTTGAGAAAATTAAAATTTTCGAAAAATGTTCCATGTAAAGGGTAGTCTGGGGTGGGGGGATTTTCTTGAAAACCTTCGTGTCGCATCTCTGGAAGATACTGAACCTAAATACCAAGTTTGGTGTTTATCCGACTGTTCGTTTTTGAGTTATGCTGTTCACAGACACACACACACACAGACACACACACAGACACACACACAGACACACACACAGACACACACACGGACATGTTTCCAAAAATGCTTTTTTTGGATTCAGGGAGTCTCAAAACATGTATTTCCGTTGAAATCTCGGTATCGAATTTTTGGGTGGAATGCAATACTTCCCCTACTTACTATACGTAGTAGAGAAAGTAAAAATGAGAACTTCCAGAAGTACTGAACTTAGTATTCCAGTTTAGTATCTAAGAAAATCCTCAACTTCAAACTTTCGAAATAGTTGATTTCCTCAAAAATAGTTCCAACGATTTTGATTGAAATACCACATATTTCAGATATTTATACGACAAATAAAATGTCCATCTTGCATTTCCTGAGAGTATCCTATGAAGCCCTCTTCAGTCGGAGGGAATTCTGTATATGTTTGTTTAACTGGTGAACCAAGAAGATAGAAAATACGTACTGCTGAGAAAGTAGATGTGTTTAAAACACCCAATTTATTCCAAATAAGTTTGTTGTGGCATTAACTATTTCCGAAATATCGTTATTAGTTTGCATGTTTTAATACTCTGTCATGTTTACTTTATCTACCACGTAGTAGTAGATAAAGAAGGTATTTCATTCCACCCAAAAGTTCCACACCGAGATTTAACCGGAAATACATGTTTTGGGGCATCTTGAATAAAAAAAGACCCGTATGCATGTGTCTGTAAACAGCATACTCAAAAACGAAAAGTATAAAACTTTGTAATTAGTTTCAGTACCTTTCAAAGATGTGACACAAGGATCTTCGAAATAATTTGCGCAGCTCAAACATTTTTCGATTTTGTTTTAGAAATGTCTCTACCGATTCTGGATAAAATACCTTATAACGAAGACATTTACATCAAAAATAAAATGTATATCCTGAATTTTCTGGCAGTAGCTTGTGAAGACAGAATAAACAATAGACAATATACGAAAACGTACTACACAAAAAATTTCGATTTTTTAAAGCCACAATTTATTTCAAGTAGACTTTTTCGTTGCATCAGCCATTTCCGAGATGTCGTTATTAATGATTGTTCAATTTGTAACTATTCTCTTAAAGTCCTGTAGATATTCAACTGTTCCTTGCCATGCATTATAGTTCGCATACATATCCCGGTGTAGTAACCTAGGTACCGGGACACGATATTTATTTTATTTCTAGGGTTGTCATGGAAAGAATATGGAATTTTAAGGTCAACGTATGGCGTCCAGTTCTAAAAATTTGACATCGCCATTCTCTTTGTATCTAAAACGAAATGTGTAAAACAGCTATCTCGATAAATATGCATTATATATAAAAGTAACCTTCGTATGAATAATCTGTATACCTACAAATAAGCGACAGAGGGTAGCGAAGCTCATGTGAATATAACACTTTAGATATTCTTTAAGTGTCGTCACAGTTGTTTCTCGCGATGTAATGAGGAGACGGAATTTCAAGGTGAATCACCTAAAACTGGCACCGCAAATATTTCGAAAATGGAAAGTGCTGTTGATGTGCAGTTTTCACAGCATTGATTGGTAGTCAGGGGCTCGTACATTTAGGGTATAAACAGATTTTAATAATACTGAGAAAGTGTATTTTTGAGCAAACATACAATTTTTAAATAGAACAATGCCTAGTTACATCCACAGAATAAAAGTAGGGTAAATTAGAATGTCAGTGACGTTTGTTGCAAGATTCTAGTGCAAGTAGTTTACGAGAAATCTTATTTTGAAACTTCTACGCACCGACACTTGTCACTTGTACAACCTGTGGTAACACAAACTAAAGAAAAATAAAAGGGAATTACAATACTTCTGTGGAATTTTATAAGTACAGAGAACATAGGCATTGAAAGGTAGTGTTCAAAATGACCTTCGACAGCTTCAATATACGCTTCCAGTCTGATATGGAAACACAACTGCACACGTTCTAGCATATAGCGGAAATTTCAGAGCAGGCAGCAGTAATACATCGTTTCATATCGTCTGGTGTAGTTGGTACATCCTTGTAGACAGTGTCTTTCAGTCTTCCCATAGAAAAAGTCTAAAGGGGTCAGATCCGGTGAACGGACCGGCCAAGGAACAGGTCCTCTTCGTCCAATCCAACGATTTGGGAACAATCCGTTAAGACAAGCTGTAGTACTTCGTGCATTATGGGCTGGACAGCCATCATATTGGTACCACAGGTTCCTCCTAGTCTGCAAAGGAACGTCTTCTAGCATCTGTGGCGATGGTCTGTCAGGAGGCTGCATACTTGTGCGAGTTCATTGTTCTTTTTATGAACAAAGGGCCTATGAGCTAATGGTTCACTATCCCACACCACACGTTTAAACTCCATGGGCGCTGACGTTCCACCTGACGAAACCAACGGGTATTGTTAGCAGTCCAACAGTGCATGTTTCTGCGGTTTACCTGACCATCATTTGTAAATGTTGCCTCATCACTAAACAAGGTACATGACAAATCTGGAGTATCGTGTCTAAAGGCCCATGTACAAAAGTTAACACGATTCTCAAAATCGTTTCCATGCAGGTGTTGATGGAGAGAGATGTGATAGGGATGGAACTTATGTCGATGGTGAATGCGCAATACACTTCTCTGACTTATGCCACTTCCACGTGCGATTGTGCGGGAACTAATTTGCGGATCCACTGCAATGGGAGCCAAAACATTAGTTTCAGCCTCCTCTCCAGTCGCTTGTTTGTTTCTGTTACATTTTCTAGGTGTTACACTACCACTTCCAAGCAATTGGTTGAAGTGGTTGATAAATAATTGCCAAGGTGGTTGACGTCTATTGGGATACGTTTCCCCATACACCGTACAGGAACGAACTGCATTCTTCCTACACTCTCCATACACCATAAGCATGTCCGCTTTTTCTGCATTAGTAAGCCCCATCTTACACTCACGACTTACTGCTTGAACTGTCACAAACTAACTGACCAGAAAGTCGCAATGCAATCAGTAACAGAAAACACAATGCAAACATAACAACATCGTACCTAGAAACCAAGCAGGTTGAATGGGGCAAACAATTGTCGGGGTGGAAACTTTTCAAAATACGATTTGTCGTAAACCACTTGCACTAGAATTCTGCAACAAAGACCAGACCATTGACATTCTAATTTACCCTACGTTTATTCTGTTGATGTAACTAGGCATTGTTCCATTTAAAAAATTGTATGTTTGCTCAAAAATACACGTTCTCAGTATTATTATAATCCGTTTATAGGCTAAATGTACGAGCCACTGACTGCCAATCAGTGTTGTGAAAACTGCCTATCAATAGCACTTTCCATTTCCGAAAATTTGCGGTGCAAGTATAGCGACACGCTTTAAAACATCTGACTATCGATTCGGTTTTCTCTCTCCCCCTTTTATCTACATCAAAATGTGTAATGAAACGTTTTTCTGCAAACGTTTACCTCAATTAACGTGAAACACGCAGAAAATAAGCTTTCCTAAGAATTTTTGTAATGGTTACATAAAAATAAAATATATTGGGTAGAGATACTCATGTGAAATATCACATCAGATTTTTTTCCTCTACTACTGAATCCTCTTTCATGTGTATGTGAACAGTTCTACGTCCCCAGTGCGCTCTTTAATCCAAGCGTGGACAAATCGGATTAAATGGCCGGAAAACTTGAAGCGTTTTTGTTTGACCACTAAATTGTCCATCATCAGCAGTGAATTGGCTATGCAGCAGCTTTTCTATTCAGGGAGCATCATCATTCATTGTCACTTACAATTGTTGTAGCGTCAGATTTGTCCAGATGCTGCCCATGTTTCGTGCATCGGGAGTCCCCAGTCAATACTGCCAGGTAAACCCAATTCTACATTGATGGATTAAGACTCGCGTCAGATACAACGTGCTGCATTCAATGAGCTAGGGGAAAACACACAGTAATCGGCAATTTCACTGCTGTAAGCGTGCTGGATAAAACAGATGTCGCGCCTCAATTTGTGACAAGGTCGGGTGAACTTTTAAGTAATTACAAACATCCTTTTCTGTATTTATTATTTATGTCGCTTTAACTATGTGGACATATCGAGACGGATCTGTTGGGAGATACCTTGCGGCTCGGTATGTGGCGGACAGTTAGCATTCTAGGTCTCATTCCTGTACCATGCACTCTTATTACGTCACATATCCATGAGGCATGTGTACAGCAACTGTACCTCTGCTTTGTGGCAGGCAGATGGCAACTTCGACACATGTCCACAGCGGCGTGTTTGCAGCAATTGTACCTCTGCCTTGTGACTAGTTATGGCAGCCTCGACACATGTCCATAGAGGTATGAGTACAGCAGATGTATCCGAGTTGTGTCTGGCAGATGGCAGCCTCGACACGTGTCTATAGAGGTATGTGTACAGCAAATGTATCTCTGCGTTGTGACTGTTAGATGGCAGCATCGACACATGTCCATAGAGGTATGAGTACAGCAGATGTATCCGTGTTGTGTCTGACAGATGGCAGCCTCGACACGTGTCTATAGAGTTATGTGTACAGCAAATGTATCTCTGCGTTGTGACTAGTTATGGCAGCATCGACACATGTCCATAGAGGTATGAGTACAACAGATCTATCCGTGTTGTGTCTGACAGATGGCAGCCTCGACACGTGTCTATAGAGTTATGTGTACAGCAAATGTATCTCTGCGTTGTGACTAGTTATGGCAGTATCGACACGTGTCCATAGAGGTATGAGTACAGCAAATGTATCTCTGCGTTGTGACTAGTTATGGCAGTATCGACACGTGTCTATAGAGGTATGTGTACAGCAAATGTATCTCTGCGTTGTGACTGTTAGATGGCAGTATCGACACGTGTCCATAGAGGTATGAGTACAGCAGATCTATCCGTGTTGTGTCTGACAGATGGCAGCCTCGACACGTGTCTATAGAGTTATGTGTACAGCAAATGTATCTCTGCGTTGTGACTAGTTATGGCAGTATCGACGCGTGTCCATAGAGGTATGAGTACAGCAGATCTATCCGTGTTGTGTCTGACAGATGGCAGCCTCGACACGTGTCTATAGAGTTATGTGTACAGCAAATGTATCTCTGCGTTGTGACTAGTTATGGCAGCATCGACACATGTCCATAGAGGTATGAGTACAACAGATCTATCCGTGTTGTGTCTGACAGATGGCAGCCTCGACACGTGTCTATAGAGTTATGTGTACAGCAAATGTATCTCTGCGTTGTGACTAGTTATGGCAGTATCGACACGTGTCCATAGAGGTATGAGTACAGCAGATGTATCCGAGTTGTGTCTGGCAGATGGCAGCCTCGACACGTGTCTATAGAGGTATGTGTACAGCAAATGTATCTCTGCGTTGTGACTGTTAGATGGCAGCATCGACACATGTCCATAGAGGTATGAGTACAGCAGATGTATCCGTGTTGTGTCTGACAGATGGCAGCCTCGACACGTGTCTATAGAGTTATGTGTACAGCAAATGTATCTCTGCGTTGTGACTAGTTATGGCAGTATCGACACGTGTCCATAGAGGTATGAGTACAGCAGATCTATCCGTGTTGTGTCTGACAGATGGCAGCCTCGACACGTGTCTATAGAGTTATGTGTACAGCAAATGTATCTCTGCGTTGTGACTAGTTATGGCAGTATCGACACGTGTCCATAGAGGTATGAGTACAGCAGATCTATCCGTGTTGTGTCTGACAGATGGCAGCCTCGACACGTGTCTATAGAGTTATGTGTACAGCAAATGTATCTCTGCGTTGTGACTAGTTATGGCAGCATCGACACATGTCCATAGAGGTATGAGTACAACAGATCTATCCGTGTTGTGTCTGACAGATGGCAGCCTCGACACGTGTCTATAGAGTTATGTGTACAGCAAATGTATCTCTGCGTTGTGACTAGTTATGGCAGTATCGACACGTATCCATAGAGGTATGAGTACAGCAGATGTATCCGTGTTGTGTCTGGCAGATGGCAGCCTCGACACGTGTCTATAGAGTTATGTGTACAGCAAATGTATCTCTGCGTTGTGACTAGTTATGGCAGTATCGACACATGTCCATAGAGGTATGAGTACAGCAGATCTATCCGTGTTGTGTCTGGCAGATGGCAGCCTCGACACGTGTCTGTAGAGTTATGTGTACAGCAAATGTATCTCTGCGTTGTGACTGTTAGATGGCAGCATCGACACATGTCCATAGAGGTATGAGTACAGCAGATGTATCCGTGTTGTGTCTGACAGATGGCAGCCTCGACACGTGTCTATAGAGTTATGTGTACAGCAAATGTATCTCTGCGTTGTGACTGGTAGATGGCAGCATCGACACATGTCCACAGAGGCATGTATACCGCAACTGTAGCTCTGCGTTGTAAGTGGTAGATGGCAGTCTCGACATGTGTACAGCAACTGTACCTCTGCGTTGTAACTGGCAGATGGCAGTCTCGACACGTGACTACAGAGGCATGTGTACAGCAACTGTATCTCTGCGTTGTAACTGGCAGATGGCAGTCTCGACACGTGACCACAGAGACATGTGTACAGCAACTGTACCTCTGCGTTGTAACTGGCAGGTGGCAGTCTCGACACGTGACTACAGAGGCATGCGTACAGCAACTGTACCTCTGCGTTGTAACTGGCAGATGGCAATCTCGACACGTGACCACAGAGGTATGTGTACAGCAACTGTACCTCTGCGTTGTAACTGGCAGATGGCAGTCTCGACACGTGACTACAGAGACATGTGTACAGCAACTGTATCTCTGCGTTGTAACTGGCAGATGGCAGTCTCGACACGTGTGTACAGAGGCATGTGTACAGCAGATGTATCTCTGCGTTGTAACTGGCAGATGGTAGCCTCGACACGTATCCACAGAGGTATGTGTACAGCAGATGTATCTCTGCGTTGTAACTGGCAGATGGCAGTCTCGACACGTGTGTACAGAGGCATGTGTACAGCAGATGTATCTCTGCGTTGTAACTGGCAGATGCTAGCCTCGACACGTGTCCACAGAGGTATGTGTACAGCAGATGTATCTCTGCGTTGTAACTGGCAGATGGTAGCCTCGACACGTGTCCACAGAGGTATGTGTACAGCAGATGTATCTCTGCGTTTTAACTGGCAGATGGCAGCCTCGACACATGTCCACAGAGGCATGTATACAGCAACTGTATCTCTGCGTTGTAACTGGCAGATGGCAGCCTCGACACATGTCTACAGAGGTATGTGTACAGCAGATGTATCTCTGCGTTTTAACTGGCAGATGGTAGCCTCGACACGTGTCCACAGAGGTATGTGTACAGCAGATGTATCTCTGCGTTGTAACTGGCAGATGGTAGCCTCGACACGTGTCCACAGAGGTATGTGTACAGCAGATGTATCTCTGCGTTGTAACTGGCAGATGGTAGCCTCGACACGTGACCACAGAGGTATGTGTACAGCAGATGTATCTCTGCGTTGTAACTGGCAGATGGCAGTCTCGACACGTGTGTACAGAGGCATGTGTACAGAAAATGTACCGCTGCTTTGTGACTGGCCCATGATAACTTAGACACGTGTCCATAGAGGCATGTGTTCAGCAACTGTACCTCTGCGTTGTGACGGGATATGGCAGCCTCGACACTTGTCCACAGAGGCATGTGTACAGCAAGTGTACCTCTGCGTTGTGACTGGTTACGGCAGCCTCGACACATGTCCACAGAGGTATGTGTACAGCAGATGTATCTGTGTTGTGACTGGCAGATGGCAGCCTGACAAATGTCCACAGAGGCATGTGTTCAGCAACTATCACAAAGTACTACAGCTGTTCAAAATGACGTCCCCCAGGTTCGAATCAGGCATGGCATTTTGTCACAAAGTTCTGTTGTACCTGTTTAAACAACCCTGGTGTCGTCCGAACAATGTCACAAGCAGCGAGAAGTCGTCTTCAGTCTCAACAGGGCTCTTCACAAAACTTTTCGCATAACTCCACAAGAAGAATTCAAATGGGATCAGATCAGGTGAACGAGCTGGCCACGAAACAGGGCTTTCTCTTCCTATCCACCTTTCAGGAAACGTCGCGTGCAGTTACACACAAATACTATTGTAAAAGGATACGTGGCTCAAATCACTAATGTTGACGAATATCAGTATTGTGACTCGGCGGCTGTGGCGTAAGGTTATCAAGAGTAGGGCGACAGGCAGTCGGATATACACAAAAATAAGTCGCATTCTTGTTCGGTGTAAACAGCAGAAGCACTATGAGCAGATAATCAGAAACTTCTGAAAGTTTCCTTCCCCTTCCAAAGCGTCTACGGAAAGTTCTAGAAGGTTTTGCGAAATTTGCACTGGCTATATAAGCGAACATTCTCGCGAGAGCAGTCAGAGAATTGAGTTGGTCAGTGAATGAATGAATTGATGAACGCGTTCCTACTGCGACATCAAGTGCAGTTCTCCGGGCGAGTTGGTGACGACTGCTGTGACATTCAGCGAGTGATATTGTAGAGCGAAAGGTTGTAGAAGTCTTGTGTTTGACTCCCCAGCGATGAACTGTCCGGAAGAAGAGACTCGTCACGAAGGAAGTGAAGTGACAAGAAAATTAAACCAGTTCACATTAGTGAAGTCCCGGTGAAGGCTGAACTAGATAAAATAGCAACAGTGAGAACTGAGAGACGTGATAGTTGAAAAACTGGAAAAAGTCAGAGTATGTTCCAACTATTCAGGGAGTACGTTTCTCAGAAGGAAATACGAGACACCTGGTGAGACTGAAGAGGAACTACTAGCAAGACCTCTCGCTACTTGTGACATTGTTCCAACAGGTATAACAGAACTTTGTGCGTCGATGCCATGTGTGCTCGAACCTATTTTGAACACATGTAGTACCTTTTGAAAGTTGTACAAATAAACAAAAATGCTACCTGTACACTCAGCAATTTTCAATTATGAATTTCGACTCCATAGTTTCCAAATTAGGATTCCTCATCTCAGATTGATATACCTGTCCTTCTCCATCATCCGTGAAAGTTTTTATCATAAGCTCGGAAACACTTGTATAAGGATTGAAACTAAAGGTAAGCATATATTATATAATCTGATGTGTTACACTCGCATGACTTCCTCTACTCTTGTACAAACTATTTTTAAAAACGCTTATTCTCCATCTACTTCATGTTAATCGAGATAAACATTTAGAGACTCTATTTATTGCTAATTTTCTTGTAGATGTAAGGGTAATATACATTTACAAGGGTAATTGGGAAATACAGTAGCCTTTAATCACATACATATCTCTTAATAGCTGCTTGCTAGGTGCAGCACCATTCCCTTTCCCACAGATTAATACTCTTTGCATATCCAAGACAAAAAAATGAATAACGAATTCCCATTTGAGAAAAAGGTATTGTAAAATTTAAGGGAATAACAAGTAATATCTCGAAAATGGTTCACTCAACAAAAAATGTATATGACATAAATTGTGTATTTTAACGCGATCTACACTTTTTGTGTAGTAACTTTTGTCTATCTCTTATGGTTTACCAGTTATGCAAAAGTCGTTCACAATGAAGAATACTTTTGGAGACATTCCCAGGAAATTCAAGATATACATTTTGTTGGTCATAAAAATATCTTAAACATATGATATTTTAATCAAAATCGTTATAGCCATTTTTGAGAAAATTAAAATTTTCGAAAAATCTTCCATGTAAAGGGTAATCTGGGGTTGGGGGATTTTCTTGAAAACCTTCTTGTCGCATCCTTGAAAGATACTGAACCTAAATACCAAGTTTGGTGTTTATCCGACTGTTCGTTTCTGAGTTATGCTGTTCACAGACACACACGGACATGTTTCCAAAAATGCTTTTTTGGATTCAGGGGGTCTCAAAACATGTATTTCTGGTGAAATCTCGGTATCGAATTTTTGGGTGAAATACAATACTTCCCCTACTTACTATACGTAGTAGAGAAAGTAAAAAACTAAAGCACTATAGGATTGAAAATTAAGGTTGGAGTAGTTTTTGGGGTTGTAAGGTAACATACGGTTTTACCAGCTCCTATGGTATGGTTGTACAATATTTGATCAAAAGGGTTAAACAGTGCAGTTTCTATCATCTACCATTTTCACTATAAGCTGAAAGGAAAAGTAAACAAAACTTAAATGTATCACTCCGCAGAGCACATGGCAGCACCACGTGGAGGATGACACCCGTGAGAGGAAATTGCTTCATACAGAATGCGAATACAGTATATTGCGCAGCTTGGGGATCATTATCTCCTAAACAATGTATGTCTTATTCCTATATTTTGCCTTATATCCTAAACTTCTAACACATAATACTAAAAGGAGACAAATAAAAGTTTGTACCTGATCAGTTCGGCTTCTGTGATTAAAGTTACTGGATTAAACTGTTATTAACTTCAGGCTTTAGAAATCATAGATTTAATGACTAATATCAATATATCAGCTTTGCTTTAACCTTTTATGAGTCAAACACTAACACTATATATTAGAAAACCACAGAAAACAAGTGCGAACCAAGCTATTCGAGCAACAATTCTGCATCACTAACAAATAAGTTCAATTATTGCTAAACAATGACAGCCATATTTACTGTCGATTAAAGGTGGGTACTTTTCACAGTATTTGTTAAAAGCATTTAACACATTTGTCTTCTTTCCATTTAACTTGTATGTTTTCTACAGTAGCAGAAGATTCTCAGCCGGAACCCGGAAACGAACTGCAGCGCCTGCGCATAGCCTCTTAAACTCTCTGGTAACGGTTCATTTAGTTATAGGTGAATCTGAACAAACATATTTAGTTTCATAAATTTAACTGTTACAATAATGAGTGTTTTAAATTTCTCTGCACGAGAATAACCACAAACTGTTACGATATGAGCCGAACTGTATTTTTATAGAGGAAGAGTCGGTGCTAAGCGGGAAAGGTTGTAATTTGTCCTCCAGCCAATGAGGTGCTGTCTTGTCACGTGGTTTTGTTTACTTCTCCTTTCAGCTTATAGTGAAAAATGTATATGACCTTGAAGATAAGCTTAGAGAAAGTTTTTTAAAGTTGTAGGATAGCTTATTTTTTCTATATTCTATAACCCAAGAAGACCAGTTTCGTCAAAATGATTCCAAAAAGCACCCTTGATGATAGTGAACTAATGGAAATTTGGACATATAAACGTGATATGCAACCTCATTTTCTCACTGTTACTCTATTTTAAAGATTTTAGGTCTCCCTTTTAGACTTTTGGCTTGGAGTAATTAAATATCTGTCATGTTTGTAATAAATGGCTAAAGCAATTAATATTCAGTGAAAAAGTATAGTAATTTCGTAAAACGCATATGAAAATCCTTGACAAAATCTCCGAATTTACGTTTTGAAAATATTATATTATAGCCTATGTCCGTCTAGAAAAGTAAGACCTTTCAATGGTAAATTTACTGTCAAAATCCGTTGAAGGTTTTATGAGATCACCCTACAGACACATACATGTTTTCTATCTTTATAACATTAGTACAAATATTCTTATTCAAAGAAGATTTAATATAATGTTATTTCTATAACCCCACAGTTCCAATTCATTTGTTTTCCATGCAGGTGGTGGTACGTGAGCTGAATCGCCTAGGGATGTTGGTGGACTTATCTCACGCTGCTCCAGAGACAGTACTGGCAGTGCTGGAGATCACCAGGAGTCCTGTCATATTCTCACACTCTTCGGCGCAAGCGATCTGCAATACTTCGCGCAACGTTCCTGACCACGTTCTGCGTCTGGTGGTAAGTAAAATATCGTATTATTCATCGAGTTAGATTTCGTCTTTTACCATCTGAAACGTTCAACGTTTTATCTGTAGGCTAAGTATTATAACGCACTAAGCGACTGCGCGCATCTCTTTCCTGTCTCTCTTTAGAGAAGTTTTAATAGCTAAGTGGGCTGAAGATAGTTCTCGTTGTAAGGAGAAGTAGTAGAAGAAATCATTGTCACACATCTTGGTGATCTGTAGGGGCACAAGGCATAAAGCAAAAGTCTTATACGGAATGATAAAAGGGAAGAGGGCATATAGGGTGCCACTGGCAGGCAGGGAAGAGGAGAAAGAAGTAGTTAACTTTTGACTTCCTGATAACTGGGATAGAAAAGACGCTAAGCAAACTCTGTGAAGGTTTGTTATTTTATTTTCTGTTTATTGTCATATCGTGTATTCCACTTTGCTTTATTTTCTGGAGATTGTTTATATGTTTATGTTGTTACTCCTATATTTGGTTATAATGGCCACATATATAATACAACTCCACCTGTATAGGAAATTAAGATGGTTTTTATTTATGGACGCTGTTTTAACTGCTATGAATCTTAGCGTCCCACTCAATACTAAACAGGAAATTTTGCTCAGAGGCCTCTATCGGACGTCTATCAGCGCAAAGAGGAATATCGTCATAACAAAATGGTTACTAAGTTTTAAGAAAATACTTTCAGTAATAATAGGTAATGCTATAGAATGTACTTCATTTTTACTGAACACAATTATGTTGAAGAATAGAAATGTATACAGGTTGACAGGTAACTAATAGACTATACATTAACTGATAATTCTACTCAATATAATGAAACATGTTTCGGTTATAATGTTATCTAAAGCACGTTTGGTTGGACATTTTTGTTTATAACAAGCGTTTGAAGCTATGTAGCACGTGAAGATTCGAATAAAGGTCTGATTACTGCACCAAGGAACGAATCTTCCCGTGCACAACTTATCTCGTTATTTTCTCTACTACGTACAGCAAGTAGGGGAAGTATTGCATTCCATCCAAAAATTCTATATCAAGTGTTCATTGGAAATACATGTTTTGAGGTGACCTGAATACAAAAAAGCATCTTTAGGGAAATTCGCGCGCGCGCGCGCGCGCGCGTGTGTGTGTGTGTGTGTGTTTGTCTGTGAACAGCATAACTCAAAAAACGAAAAGTCGGATAAATACCAAACTTTATATTTAGGTCCAGTATCTTTCAAAGATGCGACACGAAGGTTTTCAAGAAAATCCCCACCCCAAATTATCCCTTACATAGAACATTTTTCGAAATTTTTTATTTTCTCAAAATGGCTATAACGATTTTAATTAAAATATAATATGTTTAAAATATTTTCTTGAAAAATGAAACTTATACGTTGAATTTTCTGGGAATGTCACCAAAAGCTCTCTTCATCGTGAATGGCTTTTACATAACTGATAAACTGTAAGAGATAGATAACATTTTTTCAGACAAAAAATTGCACAATTTATATCACATACTTTTTTGTGGAGTAAACCGTTTGCGAGATATTCTTATTTGATAAAATTTTCCGATGCTTATACTTTCTCAAATGCGAATTCGTTATTCGTTTTTTATGTCCGGGACATGCAAACAGAATGGAATGCTCCACATTGCAACCAGCTCTTAAAAGATTTGACTATCACGTAAAGCCTACCATATTCCCCTTTCTTCTAAACTAGCATAAGATTAACATTTCGATATCTCAATTAACATGAAATATATGGAGAATAAGCGTTTAAAACAATAGTTTGTATAAGAGTAAAAAGGTCATGTGAGTGCAACACTCAAATTTTCTTTTTTATTATAAGTCCAAAGGTATATATACCATTTTAAATTGGAATGCTACGTGAAACTTAGTTTCTGAAGTAAACTTGACAACGCTGGGAACATGGATGATGCGTGCTCCTCGCGCGATATAAAGATTGCGAGTAATGGAACCCGGTAGTGAAGTAACGCTATTAACCCGTGCCAAGGTTTCATACGTGGCATGTTAGCGTGTACGTCCACTTTATTTGACATGACTGATAAATATCTTTATGCTCTATCGCCACCTACCGCTATAACGGTAATTAATCAGCGTAATTATACGTACTTTACGTGAACCACATCCCATCAAGGACGTTACGAATGCTCACCCCAGAAAGATCACTCCAAGCGTGGTGGACATTTTCTGTAGAAGAGCTGATTGTAAGTGTTTTTCTACTTTCTAATTGTTTAAACATCAACTTGAATTACGGATTCTGATTCAGTATTTTTAACACTTAAATGATTTCAGTCTAATTATATAAATATATAAATACAATAACAGCCCACCTTAAAGCAATATATGTATGTAAAAATATATAAAAAATGTATATTACAGTCATTGTGTATGTTTATATTGTTGTATTCATGTGTAATAATGTTATGTGAATGTATTACGTAATTTAATAATGTAGGAGCTGTGAGAAATAGGTCAAAAGTTGCTAACAATGAGACAACAATGAGGTAACCTTGAGGCAATAAAGAATTTGAGAGTTTAAATGTTACAATTTTAGTGACAGTTTATAAAAATAGCCAATCAACAACCAGAAAAAGCTTTAGTTAAATGAAGGTATACTATTGGATTAGGAATAGCCAATCAGAGACTTGAAATACAGAAATTTACAAGTTTAGGCGGTTGAAATCTAATCAGTTGGTTGCAGACAGCGTTACTAACCAGACGCAAAAAGTGTCCTCAAGAAATTTAATACGTATTCTTGTGAAACGAAAATAATTTTACGTATTAAAAAGTGCAGGTATTTAATAGAAACATCTCACAGCTCTCTCTCTCCCCCTATATCAGTGAAGTGTTACTTAAATCGTATCAAGCATTAATAAAAGGAGTGAAGTAAAATTATAATCTGTGTAAACCTACATTCTAGACAACAATAATACTGACGCAGCCGAGGCAAACATAAATATAATATTTACAGAAACAGTAAAAAAATACAGAGTTAATATTTTTAAAAAAAATTGGGGCAAAGGCCACCTGAAAGTACATTTGGGGCGAAGGCAACCGGAAACTGTTTACCATACTGCGGTTGCAACTACTTCAAGTGTTCGGTTCCCCAACAGTTGAACTGCAATACAACTCTTTCAATAACTCCTACTTCAAATTGGCTTTCCATACGTGGGGTAGAAACTCACTGTCTTTAAAATTTCCTCGTGTGATGTTTATTTCGCAACCCTTAGAACTCTTGTAGTAACCTGATTGTGGAACTTTATTTTAAAAGCCCGTTGTCGTCGACTTCAGCAAAGTCTATTGAGACAGTGAAAGGGGGAGATAAGGACGTCGAGCGGCCGGTACGGTAGCTATCACAAAGAGCCGCCACACGAAGCCGACTTGGCACAAGGATTCGTTTTCTATCTTTCCGCATCCACTGTCTCAAAAGACTCTGAACAAGGAATACAAAGAAACGTCAAATTTTATATGAAGCCTTTCAGTCAAGTTTAGAGAGCGAGATTAAAGCAACTTATCAATTAGATGCTTTTCTGAGAAACTTGGTTATAAAAGCGCCTTAAAACAATCCGTAAGGCCAGTGCTGCTTTTATTTATTTACTTACCATATACTGGAGAATTCTTATCTGCTAGTGTTTTATATATCTTAATATTTCGGATTTAATCTAAACTATTTAGTTATTTTTACACTTTATTAATAAAATGACAACTTACTACATTTTGTTTGCTTTGATGTGACTATTACTACAGCATAACGGTTCACGTCTTCTTTGATTCATCTCAAGTGCAGGAAGAGAGATGCTGAGAGAGTTGTATTCATTGATATCCTGAACGTGTTCTTAGAGTTACTATCTGTAACACAAAGTTCAAAAGCCACGGAAGAACCACACGACAACAAAGTTGTTCACGAAACATTCTGTCCTCCCTCTCCTACCTTAGATTTACGGAACCAAGGTGGCATCGGTGGTCGCGTGGCTTGCTTAACAGTACTAAATATAAAATGACGAAAGAAATAAGTCTACCTATGTGAAATATTTTCACCCTATCTTCAAGATGTATTTGCACTTTTAATTTAGTGCAATAGTTAAATTGAAGCCTGAAGATTTTGTTATATGTATATTGTGTCCTGACTTATACAGTGCTTTTCTTTCGCATTAAGAGCTGAATCAAATGACAAAAAAACATATGGAATGGTGTTAAAAGAAGACTAAGAGACACCAACTAACAGGAAATAAAATCGGATTGTAAAATTAAACCTTCTCTAAGTCTAGCAAATGAAATAAAATTGAACTGGGGCAAAGAGGCATATATACTTAATTTAGGAAGAAAGGAAAGATCAGGAATGGCATGGTTTATACTGGGGGGATAGAAGGCACAGAAAATGACTGACGATTCTGGTAGGAGAATCTGTCCATTCTGTGATTTGGATGAGGACTGGGTACATATTTTGGCGGAATGTGCACAGTGGGAGAACCAGCGTACGATTAAACTGAAAGAAAAATTCTTAAGTCCCTCAAGAAAGAGAATGGCATGTTGGGATCTACTGGCTGACCAGAGGAACTGGCAAAACATGGGCAACTAGACAAAGGTAATTTATCTCTATTTCCCTTTTTCTTGTTCCTTTTTGTTGTGCTTTCTTTCTCTTTTGTTTATTTTGTCACCCCATTGTATCTTAAATATGCATGTACGGTCAATGACCCATGCACTAAACACTTGTGAAATAACTTCAATAATTTGAAACCAATAAAGATACCTTATCTATCTATCTATCTATCCTTCGCATTGTGGCCACAGCACGCGTGCTTGCACTCCAGGTGCTGCACCTCGGAATCCCACCAAAACAGTTACAACATCCCCGCAACCGTTCTCATAGTTGCAATTTCAAATACAACGATAATAAGCGCATACCCTCTCATAAGAGATTTTGTAAATGTCCTTCTCTATCCGCATGTTTCTGGGTTCATCTCATGAAATTTTCATTTACAGTAAAGTTCAATGTCCGAAATTGGTCCAATTTCTAGTCCTGATGTTATCTTTTAGTTGTTACAACGTATGCTGTTTTCTGCACACACCTTATTTTTCCAGTCCCCCATAGATAAAAATCACATGCAGTTAAATCAAGGGATCCTGAAGGCCATAATGCTTTACTATAATCGGCGCAACAGTTCTAGACACGTGAAAATCTTAATGAAAGCTATAATGCGAGTTGCTTACCAGATGAGGTGGTGACCGGTGGACTGCATACTGCAGGAGTGCGTAGGACAGTCATCGTCAAATATCCACACCGGTTATGCACTGCTTTGCGCTGATAAACTTAGTTATATACAGTATATTAAAATCCACGCTTTAAAAAGCGCTTAATACAAAAAACGCTGTCAATCATTGCCTCCAATTCTTCCACACCTAACAACCCTTCCTCTTCTGCGGAATCACTCACATTATTGCCGTCATCGCTGCTGTCACTACTTTCTGCACCATTATCTTGGATGAGAATTCTTTCTATTTGATTTTCTGCAATTCCGTATTTTTCGAAATAATGATTCTTAATTTATTCAACATGTCGACATACATTTTCCCATTCTGGCCTTCCGATTTCAGCAAATTGCTGGCGTTATAACTGCTCCACATATTTTAATCTAAAAGTCATATTTCTGCATGCCACCCATTTTTTGATATCAGCCCAGATTAATTCGATTGGGTTTAGATCTGGGTGATGCGATGGGAGTCTAAGTACATTATGGCGATGTTGTATTACTATCTGGTCAAGTATGTATGACGTCTGAAGCTGTTTGTTGGCTTTAATTAAGTTATATAGCTTTGTTTTACTCATTCTTTCATCTAAAGCTATATTATGTCTAAGTAACCAAGCTCTCATTTCTTCTTTCAATGAATTTGAGGTAGGTGGTTTGTCAAATGAGTGTTGACGCATTGTGAAGCATTGTCGATGACCAGAACAGACCCAGCAGGCATATTAGGTCTCAACATGGCGTTGATTCACTTCATGCAATTTTCTGTATTCATTTCTTGATGAAAATCTCCTGTTGTTTTTGCAACTTGTAAAAGAAGGGCATTTGGAACGAAGCCAATCTCTCCAACAGCATGAACGATAATAAGTATTTGCCCTTTAGCAACAGGAACCTGCAACCTAATTCGCTATCGTCACTCCAACTTTTAGATGCTGTACGACTGCTGTGTATGTATGACTCATCTTCATACACTATAGTATTTTTCTGAAATTTGTAGCACCACCTTAAAAATTGATGCTGATATAAGTACACACTGATATAAGTACATATAAAATTATACTCATTTGAAAAGGTAGAATCAGACTGAAAAATTCAATGCCATAGCCGGGATTTGAACCACGGATCTTAGGCTTTCCGTGCCGTTGGTCTAACCGACTAAGCTATCATGGCAACATTTACTTTTTATTTTTTTTATTTTATTATTTTATTTATTTATTTATTTATTTATTTATTTTGCTTTTCTGTTAGAGTTCTATTTGATTTTGGTTTGTTCCACTTGAACCCTAAATCTTTAATAATTTTTCTGAGATTTGTAGCACAACCTTGTAAGTTTCTGCTGTGTTTCAACTGGATGAGCAATCTGCTTATTGTTAGCACAGTGTTTTCTTCTACATAGGAATTGTGAATCGTGCGCCGAATGACGCATTCGAAATCGTCTATTTCTGTAATACGTTTAGGGACCTTATGTTTCTTCCCAGGTGTGTCAAATGGTACTCTTTCATCCATATGTTTTTTTTCTTATCTTTGAGAACTCTGGAATCGGAACTCGGTGAAACACCAGTTGCTTTGACTACTCTTTCTTTCTCTTAAGGCTTTTGTGGAAATCGGATGAACATATATTTTCTTCCTTCATCTCCGCTTCTTGCTTCATGAAGTCGAGGACATTTGCAACTATTTCCCTACTTTGACTATGTAACACCTTACCACTTAACTTTGAAAACATAGGAGCCATGGTTATAAATATAACAAATATGAAATAAGTACTATTTAGATACTGCAACTCTCTTTAAAATTACAACCAGATGAAGACACTTTCTATGCAGACTATATGTGTTACGCACTGTGAGTAAGCAAAGGTATTATATCGCTTTCGTTGATAAAGCTAAACATAAACCATTCCTAGGCTCGGCAGCTGGGTTGGCAATCAAGGTCACGAGTCCAGAAGTTTTGCGCGAGTAATAATTACTTTATCTTCAAACTTGGATATCATGTAATAGCCCATGCGCTGTATGCGCGTTGACAAAATACAGACGGACATTTAACGTCGGTCAGGCGATCAAAAAGTGGTTTCAGTAAGTCATTCCTGTATTTGCATTCAATGTTTGTTGAGGAAATACGTATTATTATTCTATGCGATTTATTACCCACTAATTTTCGCATCAGCAACGGAATCTTGTCTATTACATTGCGTCACTGTACTCCAGTATCTATTATTTTGACGAACCGTCAGAGAATAATATTAAGCGTAGGTCAATTTATCATTTCGCGAAGTCCAATTACGGAAATTCATCCGATACTGATTAACTGATTATCACATAAAAGGTAAGGTGTATACAAAAAAAAACAAATTTTAAGAAAAAAAAACAGGCAAGAAATTCACTCATTTTCGGACATTGAACTCTATAGTGTGGATGAAAAATTTCTGAGAAGAAGCCAGAAATATTGTCGTAATCTCTTATATTCTCATATATCACGGGGGGGTAGTGCATGATACCAGGATCTATATCATATGAAACTAACACGAGGTCCGACGGGGGCAAGCTAACACATTACTTAAACACCTGAAAATTACTAAAATATTCCTAGATTATTATGGGGAAGGGAGGAAGAAACAATCTACATTATGAATTCACATTATGGAAATTTGGATGGTAAGTTATAGATATTAACAACAAAATATTATACACGTTACCTTCTGCTTGACGGAGCGTCCTGTCCTAACATCTGCACTGCTCGCTGGTTAAGTTACAAGAGAGATATAGCGTCCTAGACGCTTACTCAATATACAACCGGTTTACCCTCACTCCTATTAGTCATTCCGGTCTGTACTACCAACTTTAACTTAGACCAAACAAATGTTGCCATAACCATATGTGTTCTTACAAATGTTACCGCAACCAAATGCCACAACATTTGGATAGAAGAAATTAAGTTAAATTGAATTTTATTTATGGACGCTCTTTAACTGCTAGGGTCCTTCACATCCCATTCTATATTGGGCGTGAAAGACCTGTAGTTTTCCTTAGAGCCTCTTTATACGTCTTGAAGTTCTTTAACGTGCCATAAATCTACGACACGGGACAACCGCCTTTACTTCCCTTCCGTAGGAAGCCATGCTAAGGATAAAATTGTAGGTTTCCACGGCCATTGTCCATAGCAACTTGACAGTCTTCCGGCCAATTGACTACCAGCCAATTACGGTCATGGGGAGGACGGACTGCATTTTGCAGTATAAATATGAGCACAAGCAAGAGTGCAGTGCCCAGAAGAAGCTCTTAACATGAAGGGCGAAACGTCGGCAAATTTATCAAATGTGACGCGGCCTTCACCGGAAGACAGTCAAGTTATAATGCTAAGGATTTATACGCCCGAAAACATCCAACGCCCTTCGCCGGGTTTGAACCCGCGACTTCGGGAACCAGAGCCTAACATCGTAACCCTAAACCATGGAGGATAACATTTGGATAGAGGACAACATTTTCAACATATCTTATAAGTATATGCTTATTATTATTTAATTGTAGCTATGAGATAGTGAAGCAGTTGCGGGGATAATATATGTTTTGGCAGGAGTCGAACTGGGGCTGCCGGCGCGCGAGAAGCCATACCGTGGCCACAGTGTGAAGGAAAAGGGCTGTATTAGTAACATCTACTAATATCATTAACAACATCTATTTGTTTTGCTTCCGGAAAGCACCCAAGTCCATACTTTTTTAAAAATTCAATCACCCACAACTTTTCCATGAATTTTGTTTCTATAATTGTTCGGTAAATTGGATTTTACATAATACAATAATAAAAAAGATAGATTAATGTAAATTAGGAAGCAATAGCTATTTATTCTTTAAGAAATTCTAAAATCCAATAAGTAGTTTCCAATATATCATGGTAAGGACTGAGGCAGTGTTTTTAACTCTTAAATGATTTCAGTCTAATTATATAATATATAAGTTCAATAACAGTGCGCCTTAAAGCAATATGTGTATAAGTAACATATAACATGTATGTAACAGTCATTGTATTATGTTTATATTATTATTTAAATATTTAAAAATGTTATGTGAATGTATTAAGTAATTTAATACTGTTGGAGCTGTGAGAATAAAGGTCGAAAGTTGCTAACAATGAGGTAACTATGAGGTAACCTTGAAGCAATAATGAATTTGAAAGTTTAATAATGCTACTAGTAATTCTTGCAATAATAACAATAATAATATAGTTAAAAGCTGTTTATAAATAGCCAAGCAACAACTAGGAAGGCTAAAAGTTAAATAAAAGTATTCTATTGGAGTAGGATTAGCCAATCAGAGCTTCAAATAGATGAAATCTATAAATTCAGGCGGTAGAAGTCAGTTGCTAGTAGACAGTGTCCCTAACTGGACGCGAGACGCGTCCTCGAGAAGTTTAATACGTATTCAGTGTGAGACGAAAATTCATTACGGCGAGAATATTATAAAGTTTACGTGTTAAAAAGGTGCAAGTAATTAATAAATAATCTCACAGCTCTCTATATCAGTGAATGTTATTTAATCGTGTGAAGGATTAATAAAAGGAGTGAAGTAAAAATTATAATTTGTGTAAGCCTATATTCTCTAGCCGCATCACACCCTGTTAAGAAATACATGTTTATACAAATTAATACTGACGCAGCCGAGGCGAACATAAATATATAATATTTAAAGAAACATAAAAATACAAATTTGATTCCTAAACTTGGGGCGAAGGCTACCGGAAAGTAAACTTGGAGCGAAGACCACCGGAAAGTGAAAATTGGGGCGAAGGCCACCGGAAACTTTGTACCATACGTGGGGCAGTTACTTCATCAACTTTGGCTCCCCAACAGTAGAACTACAATACAACTCCCCCTAAAATAATCACTCCTTCAAATTAGCGCCCAACGTGGGGCTGCAATTACTTCGTCAAGTTCGGCGCCCAACAACGGAGCTACAATACAACCTACTCTAAATTGACGCCTAAAAAGTGGACCAAATAATGTAAAGATACTACAACTACAACCCTCCTTCAGAACTTAGATTTAAGCAAAATACGCTCTTGTACAGTACCAGTCACTGTCCCTAGATGTGTGTGATGTGAAGCATCCTGGGTAGTACGGTTATATCGTCTTCGGTACAGCACGCGTATGTAATGATTAGTTTCTTTGTGTACCAGTACCCATTAATTGAAACAATACGTATAGCGACATTGCATAAAAGTGGGCCATAACGGAACGCAGCTTTTATGATAGTACTGAAAAGTGATCTTCTATCAGCCTGACGTCTATCCCTCGAGCATAATTCTAGCCACTAGTTTGGCAGCGTAATTTACCTCCCCCAAAAATGCTGAACTGCCGAAGACTAACATTAAAAGCTAAGGCTGTGCGTGTTCTCACTATCGGAGTACCGTTAAGGCAATCCGTGGAAATTTGGCGGTATAATACAATATATGATACAGTACAATAATTAATAATTTACATTATATTCGTAGTAATATTACAAACGTAGAAATAAACACGAAGGTTAAGAATATTTTTTCCTCTTTCTTTTAATACACCTAAAACTTGTATTTTAAGCAACGCTACCGTTTTCTTAATGTCAATTTTCTTATTTTCGTTCGATGGTAGCAATAACTTGAACCTTTGTTTCCACATCGCCCTCATATAAATAACTAGTTCTTCACCTCTTCCTCTAAAAGACCTACATATTGTATTGGTTTAGCATTTCCCTATGTACCAGTTGTAGTGAAACATTTTCATAGAGACGGTATCCAATCATCCCTTCATTTCATATCAATTATAACATCGTTCATTCATTCCTTTTTGTAAATTGCTTTTTGGACCAGTCATATAAAGAACTGATACCGGCTGGGTGGAGTCAGAGGTTGGTTATTTGAAGGTACGACTGACGCCGGTAAAAACACCAATGCGATCTAGGGGAATTTATGCACGTCGGTGTACACATTTTTTGTGTTATATTTCATATTGTCTGGCAAAATAATATGTTTCATAAAGTTAGATTTCAGTTTTGTTCAAGCAGCGCTCCTCTCATTATACTGGATCTGTGACCCCATGCTCCTAACCTCAAGATGCTCAACTTCGTACCGACTTTGTGCTTATCATTTTCTGTACAGGGTTATTACAAAAGAAATAGATGATTTCAATGTGTTATAAATCCATAACTATTAATGATATAATGAATCTGTTTAAACTGTCGTGTAGAGGAAGCCTTAAAGTTTAGTTTGTGAACTCACAAACGTTCAATGTGTGATCCCCGTCATACATCAAGACGATAATCAAGTTCATCCCAAATCTGATGTAATACATCTGCATCGACACTTGCCACGGCTCTTCTGATACATTCCTTAATGTCATCTAAATCGTGTGGAAGTGGAAGAACAAAAACTTTACCTTTGACAAATCCCCAAAGGAAAAAGTCACCCGGCGTGAAATCGTGACTCCTCGGCGGCCAACGTAGCAAATCGTTATTGTCGTTTGTGGCACGGCCAATCCAACGCTGTGGTAGAATTTCATCTAAGTAAAGTCAAACATCTGTGTGTTAGTGAGGTTGTGCTCCATCTTGTTGGAAGATAAAGGTTTCCCTTTTCATTTCCTCGTACAGTTGGGACATCAACAAATTTGTAATATATGCAGGTCCTGTTACTGGTATCTTCTGCAAAACAGAATGGGCAATACACCTTGGTGTGGGATACCGCACAAAACGCTATAATTTTGGGAGAGTCTGAGAAAGGAGTATTTTATTAGCCCCATGTATGGACGGAGTTGTATCGTATTTCGACTGTTGGGGAGCCGAACTTGTAGTAGTTGCAACCGCACGTATAGTAAACAGTTTCGGGTAGCCTTCGCCACAAATGTACTTTCAGGTGGCCTTTGCCCCAGGTTTAAAAAATATTAACTTTGTAATTAAACCGTTTCTTTAAATATTTAATATTTATGTTTGCCTCGGCTGCGTCAGTATTTATTTTAGAGACACGGATATCTTGGCAGGGATGTCATGCGAAAGAATGTAGGCTTACACAGATTTTAATTTTACTTCACTTCTTTTATTAATGCTTGATACGATTTATATAACACTTCACTGATAGAGAGCTGTGATATTCTTTAATTCATTACTTGTACTCTTTTTAACACGAGAACTTATTTTTCGTCTCCCACAAATACGTATTAAATCTCTCGAAGATGTGTCTCGCGTCCGGTTACAATCACTGTCTGCAGGCAACTGACTTCTAGATTTGTAAACTCTGCTATATTTCAGTTTCTGATTAGCTAATCCTACTCCAATAGAATACCTTCATTTAACTAAAGCTTTTTCTGGTTGTTCAATGGCTATTTTATAAACTGTCACTAAAAATACATTATTGTTACTTCAAGAATCACAAATGGTACTGTTAAACTTTCTTACGCATTACTGACTGAAGGTTACCTCATTGTTAGCAGCTTTTAACTTATTATTCTCACAGCTCCTACCTGATTAAATTACGTAATATATTCACATAACATTATTACACATGGATGCAATTATATAAGCATATGCAATGACTGTTACATACATTTTACAAATTATTATATACACATATTGCTTCAAGGCTGAATTTATTGAATTTATATATTATATAATTCGACTGAAATCATTTAAATGTTAAAAACACTGCCGCATGTTCATATCGTTTCGTTATATTGTTTTATAAACTCTATTTTTAATCTTGAAAGTCGGACTAATAATAGCATACCATTCGAATGAATTGTCTCTACAATGTTATAAAAATATTAACTTCTAACTAATATATTGAGCATAGCATTGGTAACCATGTCACCAAATGTTTATCCGCTAGAAAATACGGTACCGCAGGCATAAAAGTCTTGTTATACGATTTTACGATTTCGTTGTGTTATATTGGTTTGTTTAATAATGAGTCATCGTTAAGGAGGGCGTCCACGGCGGCGTAGAAAAATGCTAAGAGAGTCTTCAACAGCAAGATCCAGAATACGATTGATGGCACAAAATATTCTTGAAATTTGGTTTTGTTTTGTTTAAGGGCGCTCAACTTCTAGGTCATTAGCGCCCTTCTGTAACAGATCATGGCAAGGGCCAGAGATAAATATCAGTAGAAAATTGCATGGCAAGGCCAGAGATAAAGCTGAAAAAAATAATAAACTGTAAGCAAAAGCCAGAGGTAAATATCAATATAAAATGATAGCAAAAGCCACAGATAAATATCAATATAGAAATATAGCACATATAGTCATATATAAATATAGATATATAACACTAAACCGATGAGTATAAAACAGCTTCTATTTAGATGACTAAATCCGCATTTGGAAATTTACTTTGGAAACAAAATTAAAAATCTTATGAACCGCTTGCTTATTATCCGCCAAAACCTCTGCAAGACTGTCCGGCAGTTGCGGAGGTCCCGATGTGCTAGAGCAATACACTCTAGCAACACGTTACGGTCCAAAAGACCTTCTCCACAAAGCGGACAAATAGGAGCAGGGTCACCCTTAAAAAGATAACTGTGCGTAAAATTGCAGTGGCCAATATGCAACCGAGTCAAAATCACGGCGAACCACCTCACGACGAGATACGCGAGAAGAAGTTACCCAGTTTATCGGAATGTCTTTAACTACCCTAAGCTTGTTTCCGCGGAGAGCCAACCACTCCTTGCGCCAGCACAACACCGCTCTCCGCACAAGCCTAAAGTCTTCCGACGTTACCCGAGGTATTGTAACACTGGGTTCTGTGGCTGCCGCCTTAGCTGCCCAATCTGCAAGTTCATTCCCCGGCAAGCCAACGTGACCAGGTATCCAAGCACACTCCACATTAACGCCAGAAGCGTGTAAAACATGAAGGGCATCGTTGAACAATGGGGTGGTAGTTGTACAGCTCACGAAGGCTCTGAAGTGCACTTAGGGAATCACTCAAAATGAGACAGTCTCCCAATTTTAGACCGCGCACATGCAAAATGGCTCGGTATATAGCATACAGCTCTGCACTATAAATGGATGTGCTATCCTGGAAACCAAATGCATAGGATATTCGTGAAGGACGCCACTATCCAAAATGAAAACTCAGTTTCAGAATTGCTGCTTTAAGTACTGTGCAGTTAAGCATTGAACATTCTTGATAGATAGCTTCTGCTTTCAAAAGTTAGTTTTTAATTTTCATTTAAAGATCAGCCACAGTATGCTTTAATATGGTCCACTGAAAATGGTTAGTTTAACCCACATAGGCTGCAAAATTTGTGCCCCCAGCATTGGTAGCATACGTTAGTAAAGACAGGGTTCCTATTTGCGCACGACATTCTGAAATTAATTTAGTTTACAAGTCCCCTCGGTTGTGAAATTCACATTTGTAGTTCTAAACGTAAGCTCGTCCTGCTAGTCAGGAATAGTACACCATACAGCATAGCCTCACTAACCTTATTTCTAAACCAAGCTTTAATTGAATCTTTTAGCTTGGTGGCTTTTTAATTAAATACTTTTTCTTCCGTCCTTTTAAATAAATATTTATCCATCCACTTAGATTACAAAAGACTTTTTAAAAAAGAGCTAAATGCAAAGTAAATGAGTAGTGTCGGCTTAAGTATTTGAATATTAATTCATATTTCAAATTAAAAGTCCGTAGAAACAGTTTTATGACGTAGAAAGCCCAGGGTGAAAAAGGCCGAATTTCTTTCCTAATGAGAGCAACGGAATTAATGTGCCTCCGCGCACCCCCCCCAGTTCCCAACACTTTGCCCTCCACGGTTCATTTAACTCCTCGCTGAAAAATGCTTTCATCGTTCTCGCGCCTCTTTATTTCTCTTCGTCTTTTGGGATATGTAAGGAAACTGTTATCGTTGGAAATAAAAAGGAGCAATTAAGCCATTAGTGACATCTACTTTCAGTTAATGGTACACCTTTTCTCTTTCGACTAAAAACTAAATATTGAAATCGAAATACAGGGCGCACCTAAGTGCTTCGCTTATATACAAGCAAATTCGAATGCATTTGTCTTCTTGTTCCTTCATACCAAACCAGTTAGAATCAAATATTTCATTATTCCAAATATCATCCAACTAGCAAGCATATGAAATTGCACACTGGTCAATTTAAAGCTTTGAGAGACTAAGCTCGAACTCGGTACTTCCATGAGCGTTCGGGACAGACAGGCGATGGATTTTTTCCGATGTAAACAATCCTAAGCATGACTTCCCTTGGAAGGGAAGTAAAGCTGGTGGTCCCGTGTCTAGATTTACAACACGTAAAAGAACCTCAAGCCTGATACAGAGGCCTCTGAGCACAATTACTGGTCTTTCACGCCCAATATAGAATGGGACGCCAAGTACCACAGCAGTTAAAAAGCGGCCATAAATAAAACTCAGGCTTTTCTACAGCCAGGCTTTGTTCACAAGACTGCGTATATTCTTGTAGTAGTTATAATGGGGAATAGAAATATAATCACAAAAATCTTCCGATAAAATAATTCATATATAAGATATCAAACAGAGGATGATTCAGTGTGCTTCAACATTGAATATTTATAAACAAAATACACTTTATTGACTTATGGTTCTCAAATGGACTATGACTAAAGCGTGTTGTAATGCCACGCTTACTGTAGCTCAGTGGTAGAGAGTTAGCTTACAGTTGCTAAGGTTTCAAATTCAAATCTCATTGGAGCTACACAATTCTTCCCCATTTCATTTTAAATACATGATTAAATATAGCAAGTTTTCTTCGTGTTTTTTGTATGTGGGTTGTGCCTGTCATACCGGTAAATGATAACCATTACATTAATTTATGGTTCGGCAGGAGATTTCATACTCATTAATTTAATTTTATACACAAAAATTTCACATTATTTTAATTATACTTGTAAGTAAAATGAAATAATTCAAGCAATATTTGGAGCTATATTATAGTAAAATAGAGTTGTAGAAAATAAAATACCACAATCCCTTAGGGAGGCAAGAAATGTACTACTGTATTACAAATATTTGCTTATTTTATAATCTCCATAATGTATAGATTAAGTAGAGACTAAATACAAAAATGGCATTTGTAAGTTTGTTTGGTAGTCTTAATTGAAATTTATTTTTATATTTTAAATATATTTTCAAAAATTCTACTCCTGCCACTTTGTACTGTAAATTGTGTACCTCTTCACAAGAAAAATCATGTGTGTTATATTCACAGGACTTTCTCTGTCCTTAGCGCTAAATAGTGGGTATACTTACGAAAATCTATTTTCCTGACTACTTCATTTTAATCGAGATAAATCTTTCCGTAAATATCTGGATTACATATTTCGTTATAGATACAAAGGGAATAGCGATAGTCAAATGCTTCAGAACTGGACGCTATACGCTAGTCTGAGTATTGTACAATTTGAACTATTAATAACGGATATCTCGGAAATGGCTAATGCCCCCAAAAAAGTTACTGGAAATGAATAGTGTATTTTAAAGTTATCTGAATTTTTTGTGTACTATATTTTCGTCTATTGCTTAACAGTTACCACTTATACAAGATTATGCAAAATTCCTTCCGAAAGAAGAAGACTTTACAGGCTATTCCTGGAAAATTCTAGATACACATTTTATTTATCATGTATATCCTTAACATATGGTATTTTAATCAAAATATTTAGTGCCATTTTCTATAAAATAAAAAAAAATCGAAAAAGTTTCCATGTAAAGGGTTGTTTAGAGTGGGGATTTTCTTTTCTGGGATTTAAGGGTTCTCAAATCATGTATTTCCGATGAAATTTCAGTATCGAATTTTTGGGTGGAATGCAATACCTTCTCTATCGAGTAAATCAAAAGCGTAACTCATATACACTTTGGAGTAGGGAGGTAAAGTTTAGCCCATCTTTTAAGGGAACCCTTTTCTCTACAAATTGGTACTACTGTTAAATATGGCAGTATGTGTGGTTTCTTTCTTTGCGAATATATGCGAGTTTCTGGCGTGTTTGTTTTTTGTTGTTTTTTCCATTTTCGTTCCGAACGACTTTTTCTGTGAATGGTATTATCGTGTATAAATATCCCGTTTTCTCATAAATTATTGGCGATAACTAAATTAAATTTTGGAGTGATAAAAGCAACCACTAAGTGCTATTGTGGATCTACTTTGGTGCTATTAGTATGTTGTGCTATTACTATGTGAGTAGTATGGTTGGCTATTACTTTCTCTACCACATACATAGTGTGGC
Source organism: Deroplatys truncata (assembly GCA_030765065.1). Lineage (NCBI taxonomy): Eukaryota > Metazoa > Arthropoda > Insecta > Mantodea > Mantidae > Deroplatys > Deroplatys truncata. The sequence goes on from CM060980.1 coordinate 168,894,050, forward strand.
GTATGAGCGAGTATTGTCATACTAGACACATTATTGCGTCGCATTTTCGACCGTATTATTGGGGTGATTTGTTATTTGTTTCGGCTTGTTGGAAGTTCCGTGTGGTATGACACTCGCCGGCTCTAGCTAGCCTGCTTAGTCAGGGTTGGAGAAGGGGGATAGGTGTTAGCGTTACTTCTTTGTGTTTGAGCGTCACTTGTTGTGTAAGGAGTAGGTCGCGTGTGTGAGGCATCTCCCCTCAATCCTTTATTTGCCTGTGCGTAATATAGGGCCACTAATTGCTTTATTAATAAAACACAGGAAGTGTGAATGATGTGAAATTTGTGTATAATTTGTTAAAAAAACCCACGCCTTCATCGGAATGTAGTCAGCAAGGTCCTGCTCCTCTCGCAGTTTCTGGTTACGTTTCCCCCATGTGGGTGTTGGGGTGATTGCAATTTAATAATTTTCTGGGAACCTTTTGGCCCTCACCTCAGCATGTAACAATAGTAGGTAGATAAGGTATTGCATTCCACCCAGAAATTCCAAACCGAAGTTTCACCGGAAATCCAAAAATCTCCTGAATCCAACTACAAGCATTTCTATAAAAAATATCGTTTGTTTATGTGTCTGTGAACAGCATAGCTCAAAAGAGAAAAGTAAGATAAATACCAACCTTGCTATTTAAGTTCATAATCTTCCAAGGATGCGACACAAAATCCCCCACTCCATCAACCCTTACCATGCAACATGTTTCCAAAGTTTTTATTTTCTAACAATTGCCGCCTAACGATTTTGATTAAAGTGCTGTATACTAAATATATTTACATGACATATAAAATGTATATATTTAATTTTCTGGGAATACTCTGTGAATTCCTCTTCATTCGGAAGTGATTATGTATAATCTTCTATACGAAAGCGCACTGCACAAGAAATCTAGATCTCTTTAAAAAAAACAATTTCTTTCAAATACCTTTATTGGGGCAACAGCCATTTCCAGATATCCATTATTAATAGTTCCAATTGTTCAAACGTATCCATTCTCTTTAAAGTCCTGTCAGCATTCAGTAGTTTCTCGCGATTGCATGGAAACAGTATGGAGTTTTAAGGCCAGCATATAGCGTCCAGTTCCTAAACATCTGACTATCGCTGTTCTCTTTGTATCTATAACGAAATGTACTATGCAGGTATTTCCGGAAAGTTTTATCTTTATTAAAATAAAGGAGATAGGAAAATAAACCTTTGTAAGAATAATTTGTATACCCACTAATAAACGAGAGAGAATATTTAAAGTCATGTGTATGTAAAACACAAGATTGTTTATTATTATTTTTACTACGTCTACAACTATTCCTATAAAATCTACTCCATATGATTGAGATAAACATTTGCAGAATTAGGTTCATTATACATGTCCTTGTAGGTAAAAAGGGGATGCAGGAAACCGAAACGATAATCGTATGTTAAATTGCAGCTGGCTCTTTTCATAAGATCGCGAGTAACAGCTGAATGGCGACAGCATTCCAAAAAATTACAAGAATGCTGCAAAATTCAAACAAAATATAACAGTCATTATTTTGAAAAGGGCTGATAGCACATTTAAAGTTATATAAAATAAATTATTTGTTTTAAAGTGATTTACATATTTTGTACGATTAGATATTTGTCAATCTTTTGTAGTCTAGCCGTTTTTCAAAATTATGAGGAATTCCTTCCGAATGAAGAGGTCTTCACGGAGAATTCAAGATATACATTTTATTAGTCATGTAAATATCTTAAATATCTGATATTTTAATAAAAATTATTAGAGCTAGTTTTGAGAAAATCAAAAATTCAAAATGTTTCCCACGTAAACGATAATTAGGGGATGGGAGATTATCCTGAAATTTTTCGTCTCGCATCTTTGGAAGATGCTGAACTTAAATACCAATTTGGTATCTATCGAATTTTCGTTTTTCAGTTATACTATTTACAGACACACGCAACACACACGTACACACGGATATCTTTCTATAACCTTTTATTCAGGGGGTTCAAAACTTGTAGGTATTCCGGTAAAATCTCGATATCGAAGTTTGATTGAATACAATTCCCTTCTAAGTACGTGGTAGAGAAATTAAAAATTCCCTGATATTCATGCATTATAAGCATGAAATATCGGCGGAATATATGTATGTTTCCTTCACCTTCCCATCTATTAGTGCGTTTATTTTATTGCTTAATGCTTTACATGCTGTCATGCTGCAACAGTTAAGATCTATTGGTTAACTTGAGCCAGTACAATTCCTATGGATGACCTTAGTTGTGTAGTTACCTCCCTGCACCATCTTCTTCAGGAGCTTGTGATAGATGTTCTTAGTTCCGTAGTTGCCTTCATGCACCGTCTATTGTTGTTGCTATTAAGTTTTGGCGGAATGTGGACTTTAGTTGTTCTGTAAAAATCACACAAGATGTAAGTTGTAGTGAGGGAGAGGGAGGGTGAGAGAAGCAGTTTGGGGAATAGACAGAGGGAGGAGGAGCGAGAAAATCCTCGCAGTTAACCCGAACAACATGAGCATACTCTGGCTTCTTCTAGTTTACGAATATTTATCATGCTTTAACTTTTTCTAAAATTCCCCCTATTTTATGAAATTCATCCTTACGGTTTTCAAAAGACTGCAAATGGACCTTAGCTTAAGAACATTACCCTACAGTTGATAACGCTGTGTTTCATTGTAATACACATTTTCAGTTTATACATTTGTTAAGTAAAGAAAGGGTCTACTCAAAGAATAATTACCGGATGTATTAAGGTTTCCAAAACGTTTACACACACATTATCTGAGTTCCCAATTGTCTTTAATATAATGGCTGTCATCTTTACAAGATACACTTGGAAGCAGCAAAGGTTCCTATTACTCTAGATCGAATTAGTGCTTTTTCTTTCGCAATTTTTCCACATTTATGTTTCCAAAACTAGTTACCAACTAGCCCTTATCACGTCTCTCTATCACTGACTTGAAAGGAACCCCAAGAAACAAAAATGAACCAGTGAGCGATGTTATACTCTGTATGAAGCGAAAGAGGAGTCAGCAGTAACCTCCGAATAAATTCTACTCGAATTGGTGTAAACAATTAGAGATGGCCAGCCCTATGCAACATGATTAACGACTCATGTAGAGGGGGTGGTGGATGAGAAATGAGTTACCTGAAGCGTTGAATTTCAATCATTTCTTTGCTCCATAAGCATTAAGCAACCAGCATAATAATAGCAATAATAATAATAATAATAATTATAGCAACAATATAAGCAACTCATTGGTAGTATTACTCCCACTCATCTTTTTGATGACTGAGTAAGTTAACAATCAACTTGCTAGAAGAGGTGAGGTAGAAAGGTGACACTTGGAGAGAGATTTTAGCACATTTTAGCACCAACTTAAATTCCCACATTACCATATGAGCCAGATTTTCTGCTCCCAGGTGCACAGAGCTTCTCTCTGGAGGTAAAGGGGAGAAGTGGTTTCCCGGTTGAACATTTGCCCTTTCCAGTGACACAGAGGGCATTAAAGAAGCCGAAGCCTGGATTCTATTTCACATTCATCCAGCATTAAGCGCGCAGCTCATAATTTTAGCAATAAGAAGTCCCAGTTTTCCAATAGTTCAAGTACAGAGGAGGGGAGGAGAGAGGGAAATTTATTCAAGTGCCGCCATTAAAGTGGCCAGCTACAAGCATAAATCATTTCACGACTCAGAATTCAGCCGGAAATTGGAATATCTCTGGTCCTTTCGAAAGAAGCTCTATCCTATAATTTATTAATAGAGTATTTCTCTGGATATTCGAACCTTACTGAATATCATATTCGAATATCGTTTCAACACAATGACAGATTGCTACACTCACCTAAAAAATATGGTCATTAAAAACCATCTGAAGTGATATTCACTCGACCGAGCGAGGTGGCGCAAGTAGTAGAGCGTGTTACTCGCATTCAGAGGTCGTGGGTTGGATTCCCGCGGCCGACCTTCTGGACCCATGTGTTTTTTCGGAGGTTTCTCCGGGTCCCTAAGCGAATACTGGAAAGGTGATTACATCCCCCAAATCTCCTGTCCTTCCATTTCACCTCCATTCTCATTTCACTTCACCGTCATATGTTTGGTCATATCAGGGTTGCAAGTGTAGGCAGGAGTCTCGGAGACAAAGTAAAATGAGGCTCTCTGTAAAACCTCGTCCCCGGAATGGGAGCCGCCTTCGAGTCCCGGGCACCCCAGAGGGATGTGCAAGCCTGCAGGGGGGAGGGGAGCCAGTTTTACCAGCTGCTATCGGGAGTTTCAACCTTTAAAATGTAGAGATCCTGCCCTCTGCTCTGTTGTGCCTCCTCATAATCCGGCCTCCCTCTGCCTCCTCTCACCTCACACCTCCCTGCCTGGAGCACCCCGTTAGTGTACAGTCACAAAAGATATCCTTATGTGGAGATGCTAACTCCCGTTCCGCTCCTGGTCATGCGTCATATATACACTCGACGTCCGTTACAAATGAAAATTTGACATATACGAGGGCACATTTTATTTTGAACCTTGGCAACCATGACTGTTGTAAGTGTCATCTGACGTTTCCAATGGAAAGCTTGACATTTTTTACCATAATCTACTTTACACATTTTGTCAGTAGAGCGGCATTTCTTTTGTTTACAGTAACTTGATAATTGTGTGTCAACAAAAACATGGAATTAACTCGTGAAAATGTTCGTGCAATGATTTATTACGACTTTCGACGTGGATTATCAAGACAAGAGTGCATCGATCAACTAACTTTCACATTTGGTGACGAAGCTCCATCCTTTGCCACTGTGAAACGCTGGTATAACGAATTTAATAGTGGCCGCCGTTCGTTCAATGATGAAGTTCGTGAAGGTCGTCCAAAATCAGTTGTGCCAGAAAACATTGATGCTGTGCAAAAACTACTAATGAAAGATCGTCATGCTACATCTTCTGAGATTGCAGCATCCCTAGGCATTAGTTCCACTAGCATATATAAAATATTGAATGATTATTTAGCCGTGAAAAAGGTTTGCTCTCGTTGGATCCCACATAATTTGACGCAATCTCAAAGATGCTCGTGTCGATTGGTGTACAAAAATGCTCAAGAAATACACTGGCGGTGCCTCAAAAGACGTATATAAGATTGTAATAGGTGACGAATCATGGATCTATGCGTATGAGCCGGAACGTAAACAGCAGTCGACTGCATGGGTGTTTCAAGATGAAGCAAATCCAACAAAAGTTGTTCGCACTCGAAGCACTTTGAAACAAATGGTCGCCTGTTTTTTCAGCAAAACTGGTCATGTGCAACAGTGCTTTTAGAGGAACGTAAAACGGTCAATACCGAATGGTACATAACCATTTGTTTGTCGGAAGTCTTCGGCGAAGTAAGGAAAACCAACAAGAACCGTAGGATCGTTCTTCATCAAGACAATGCAAGCACCCAATGGCACCCAATGACTTCTTTTTGTTCCTGAACATCAAGAATAAGTTGCGTGGACAACGATTTTCGTTGGCAGAAGAAGCTGTTGATGCCTTCAAAAACCATGTTTTGGAGGTGTCTCAAGAAGTCTGGATAAATGCTTTGGCAAATGGTCCGAACGGATGCAAAAGTATATTGTTCATAAAGCAGAAAATTCTGAAAAACATAAAGCATTTTCAATCAGAAATTACTTTGTTTTAATTTTTAGGTTCAAAATATGAATAGTACCCCTCGTATCCATTATATATTTAAGTGATTCTTCTATCCACGTTACTTTACTCACGATATTTCTTTTATTGCCTTCTCCACTACATATTGTAGCGGACCAGGAAAAGCTTTGAGAATTGCACATATTTCGTATACCAGGAAGTGTGAATTTCAGGTTAAGCAGAAAGCGTCCACGCTGCACAAAGCCGAGTCAGCGCTTATGTAGGTATTTATACTACAGGGCTTTGACTCGGTCGGGGATTGCCTTGTGAGAGTTGCTACGAGAGTTGCTATCAGGAAGTTGCTACGCGAGAGTTGCCACGAGAAAGTAATCAGAGTTCAGTTATCACATTCGCCAACAGTTAACCAGGTAAGCATGCGACTCATCTAAGTTCTCTTGACTTGTCGGGGCTTCACCCCTAAGTTCTATTGACTTGTCGGGGCTTCACACCTAAGTTCTATTGACTTGTCGGGGCTTCACCCCTAAGTTCTATTGACTTGTCGGGGCTTCACCCCGAACTGAATGTACGCATACTTAAAGCTACAAGTATAATTTAGTGGGCCAATGCATCCCCTGTGTTTTATTTAAATACCCCCTATCCTAGAACGCCACCCTGGCCTGCCTACCACCCCGGTACCAACGCATCCCCTACCTCTGAGCTACCAACCCCCTGTGTAATCACCTACTGCGGGGGTAACCACCCCCGTGGGGTGTTACAATTTGGGTCAAAACCCTGTAGTATAAATACCTACATAAGCGCTGACTCGGCTTTGTGCAGCGTGGACGCTTTCTGCTTAACCTGAATTTCACACTTCCTGGTATACGAAATATGTGCAATTCTCAAAGCTACAATATAATAAGTAGAGAAGTATTGTATTCCATCCAAAAATTCGATACCGAGATTTCACCGGAAATACATGCTCTGAAGTTCCCTGAATCCCAAAACAGCATTTTTAGAAAAGGATCCGTGTCTGTCTGTCTGTCTGTCTGTGTATCTGTGAACAGCATAACTCAAAAACAAAAGTTCAGTATATTTCAAAGCTGTGACACAAAGATTTTAAAAAAAAATCCCCTACCTCAGACTACCCTTTACATAGAACATGTTTCGAAAATTTTGATTTTCTCAAAAATGACTAATGATTTTGATTAAAAATGCACATATGTAAGATATTTTCATGACAAATAAAATGTATATACTGAATTTTCTGGGAATGACCACAAATGTCCTCTTCTTTCTAAATGGCTTTTGCATAACTGGTAAACCGTAAGAGTGAGACCAATTTTCTACACAAAACATCTGATGTGTTACACTCACATGACCTTCTCTACTCTTGTACAAACTATTTTTACAAACTTTATTCTCCATATAATTCATGTTAATCAAGATGTTAATCTTATTGCTAATTTTCTTGTAGTTGCAAGGGGAATATGGTAGACTTTAAACGACAGTCAAATATTTTAAGAGCCGGTTGCTATGTGCAGTATTCCATTCTCTTTGCATGTCCAGGATATAAAAAAATGAATAACGAATTCCCATTTGAGAAAAAGTATAAGTATTGGAAAATTCAAGGGAATAACAAGCAATATCTCGAAAATGGTTCACTCAACAAAAAAAAATGTATATGACATAAATTGTGTATTTTAACGCGATCTACATTTTCCGTGTAGTAAACTTTGTCTATCTCTTATGGTTTACCAGTTATGCAGAAGTCGTTTACAATGAAGAATACTTTTCGAGACATTTCCAGAAAATTCGAGATATACATTTCATTTGTCATGAAAATATCTTTAATATCTTAAATGATATTTGAATCAAAATCGTTAGAGCCATTTTTGAGAAAATTAAATTTTTGAAAAATGTTCCATGTAAAGGGTAATCTGGGGTGGGGGGATTTTCTTGAAAAACTTCGTGTCGCATCTCTGGAAGATACTGAACCTAAATACTAAGTTTGGTGTTTATCCGACTGCTCGTTTCTGAGTTATGCTGTTCACACACACACACACACACACACACACACACGGATATTTTTACAAAAATGCTTTTTTTGGATTCAGGGGATCTCAAAACATATATTTCCGATGAAATTTCGGTATCGAAGTTTTGGGTGGAATGCAATACTTCCTCTACTTACTACACGTAGTAAAGAAAGTAAAAGTGTAGAGCTTATTAAAGCACACAATTTATCTCATATGCATTGTTTGTAGAGTGAAGCATTTTCGAGATATTCCTTGTTATTTGTTTGAATTCGTTATTCTTTTTTTTAATGTTCTAGACATGAAAAGAGATTGGAATGCTTCACATAGAAAAGATCCGATTATCGCTTAAAGCCTACCATGTTCCCCTTTCACCTACAAGAAAGTTAGCAATAAGTTTCTGCAAATGTTTATTTCGATTAATATGAATTAGATGGAGAAGAAATGTTTGTAAAAATAGTTTTTACATGAGTATAGAAAGTCATACGATTGCGACACATCAGTTGTTCTAGGAATTACTTCACATTTATTCTCAAATTAACAGGAAATGATATTGGATTGTGATTTTATGTTGTTCAGAAAGCAAGGAAAATATATTTTAGAGTCCAATTTCGCAAGGTTCTCGAAAACGCCGATGTAAACAACCTAGTTGTGACGTCTCCGTCTAGTACGGCTTGAAGTCGTGCCATATCTATGCTTGTACTGAAGGTGGATGTATATTGTTGGTAAGAACTTTATTTGTGAATTCTTTTTCTCAAAATAATAGATGAAGGTTTTAAAGGCACAATCGCATAATCTGCATTCGTGGATACATTAAAGATAGCATCGTATTTCAGAAATAGCTTGGCTGTCGAAATTCGTGGATCAAAAGCATGTTGTTATGTATTGTGACGTCAGTTTTTCAACTGTCACTTCTCTCAGTTCTTAATATCCTACTTTCGCATGAGGAATATTCGTTTACTTTCTACCGAGTTTCCCCAAAATAATATTCCATATTCAATGATAGGTTTAACTTGTCACTCTGAAACGCCAATGTAAGGCTTTAAAAGCTCCAAGACAGCTCTAATTATATGTGGATAACATGAAGAAACAGCAAATAAATCAGTGTTTTTGTTAGTGAGATGGTAATGATCATAAAGAGAAACGTTTATTGCTTAACACAGAATGATCAGATGTTTTGATTTCTACCTGATGGCTTCCTAATTGTTACGAGGAAAGATAGGTCATGCTTAGGTAATATTGTTCTTTACCACCTTTTATTAAATACATACCAAAGTCATCTGAATCATTAAATGCAGTTCTTAAGGAGGTTAAAAGTGGCAAATGTATTATTGCAACGACTTCACATTAATCAAATTAAGCATAAAACATGGAAAAATGTTACAATATATTTAACTTACATCAAAACGATCCCCACAACAATACACTGCAGACTTCTACGAGATATCGTTTACACTTCTTCGCTATGCCAAATTATTTTCTTCCTGATTTCAGGTTTTCTTTTTTGAAACGTGAATAAACACTTTGCTGGAGGTACGCGATGTATTGCTGCACAGAGGAAATATATAGGATTTGTAGCCTTTTGCTTCAACATTTGTTCGGAATTCCTGTTAATCCTGAATCGAAAACATTCTGCTATATATGCTACACAAAAGCTTCACTTAACTACAACTACACTAAAAAAAGGGGAAATAAACATAGTGTGTCTCTGTTTCACATAGCACAACGTGTTTAATACTTTCTGCTTAATAGCGAAAACATTCACGGTGACGTCAGACCAATATGCTGTAGCGGGAAAACGTTGCTCTGGTTGATGCCCTCTGCTGTAGTATCCTGTTCTCCGGCTATTGCTGCTCAACGGTTACTGTTTTCTCCATTCCTAATAAGTTACCTATCTAACTAATTACACTGGTCTCAGGGTTTTCGTAGGTGAGGCGAATTAAAATACACTGAGTTTCCCTTAAAAATGTTATTTATTATCAAATAAATACTTATGGTCGGCTAGCTTTTCTCATTGTAACAATTCCCACCATAATAATAAATTAGGAGCCTAATCTAACTGCACACGCTTCCCACCCTATGCACACACGTTTATCACTGTGTGTCGACGAGATTCTATGAGAGAGTGAAAATCTGGGGCTTTCTTCCCCTTTTTATACCCAAACTTACTGACGCTCACCTTCGCGCCCCAAAATGTAACGACCGCGTTTCCTTATTCTGCTCCAAATCGTTTCGCATACGCGTCCCAGTGACGCGTCCGGTAGCAGATTCACTATCTCTGGCTCTCTCCTTTCTATATCTATCTCTTTCTATTTCTCCTTATTGCTTCCAGCTCCTGGCTCATTAGCTTGGTGAAAGGTGGGCTCTACATAGAAATATCTTTTACCTGGAATTAGCTAGCTCGCCCATCCCTTACTTATGTAAGTTACAATCTGCTTTGTACATTTCTTGGCTGCTAAATATTCTAACATCCTTCTTGCTGAATTAAATTATTATGTACAATTCCTGTTTTATATTGATTTATATGTCTATATATATATATATCCGCTTTCAATGCATGCGTTATTGTCTCTCACGACTTTCTTGCAGATTAGATTCTAATTTAATAACATTGAGTTATTATTTTTGCTTACTGATACTTTAGGATTCTAATACAATTTTCAATCAGAATAGCTCATATGTGAGCATATGTCACAGATGGGACTTCACAGAATGAAATATATGCATTTTATTCCTAATGTCAATATGTCAAGCAAGCGATATTTTAATCAGTTAGGGCCGTTTTGTGAAAATAAAAAATTGCGACCACTTTTCCATGCAAATGGTAGTTTGAGTTGGGAGGAATTCTTTAAGAAAGCTTCGTGTCTTACACTTGGAAGATGTTGGACTTATGACCAGTTTGGTACAACGTTTCGTTGTTGAGTTATGCTGTTATAATTTAACGCGTCAGATGTTTTTCTCCCGTTAGCTATTATTTCACAGACTGTACACCTTTTTTTCTACCTATACAGCATTTTAATCATCGCATTGCATTAATAATATGATATTCATATTAAATATCAATTAATAATGGTATTCACGCCAACGCTAACTGTATTGACATGCAAACCACAAACCTCTATCGAGTTTTGGAATTCTAAATCACAACCGCAGCTTCATTTCCCTTACCTGTTTATTAATTTAAGTTTCCATTTAAATAATCGCTTGCAGTAATGAAACTACATTGCACAATATTAAAACAAAACACTGTAACTAATATATTTAGTTCTTTTGGTATAAACTTGTACAACTTATTACACTTAAATGTAAACGTTGAGAAAGAGTAATTTGTCAAACCAGGCGACTGGAGAAAATATACTACAGCTAAATAGGCTTCATTCGCAACTCGACCCTACAGATTAGATTGGTATTCCTCCCCTTTCTCCATCGTTTTGTAGATTTTCGTTTAGAAAGAAGAGCCGATGGAATGTTGCTTTGACTCACCTACATGCTCTGTTGTCAAATACATGGACAAAGAATGAGAGATCAAGCTACAAAGGCTATCTCGAATGGGTACTAAGTAATAGAATGCGTTACCTATCGTGCACACTGCAAAAAGTAACATGTGTAGACCAATTACTCTTTTTAAGTAATATATAACGTGTATAACATATATGAACGAACATCCATGTTAGTATGTACAGGAAATTAATTCAAGCTCTAAACTAAGCGATTAAATATATGAACAAAATAACTTAGGAATGACATTTCACCCACAGTGGCATTAAATCTTTAACATTTCGAAAGATATTGATTCCTTAACATATACACAGGAAAATGCTCAAACACTATAGAATCTGGATACTATCGTGATTTGCCCTTCTGGCCACTTAAACCCCAAACGCGGAGTTCAAATGAATCTGCCTGGTGTGTGTAAATAACGAACGAAGTTTTAAAACTAAGTGTTCTATTTCCTGTGTTATTAACTTCGGAAGTTTAAAATGTTCCTCCTGACGAATTTTTTAATTGATCTCAAATTTTCCAAATCCATACTTTGAAAGTTGATGTATACATCTAAAGAACCTTGTATGAATAGCAGCATAGTTTTGGACATTTTTTTATAATGTAATACGATTGACGTTTAGAAAATAAATAGGGTATTAAATTTTTATATTTTTCCCAGAAACATTTTAATGTCATTGTGAAGACGCATATTCTAGAAATAATATGAAAAATTTAAAACTTTAAAATGTTGAGATTCTATCATGGGAGTCATTTCATAGAGACTTAATTTTTTGAAAATTGCCTTTTTTTGAAAAGTTATGTACAATTAACTACAAAATTAAAATTTATGATAATTATGTTGAATAAATCTGTGACATCATTTTCAACTATGTGGCTGAAATTTTAGAAATTAGCTATTACTTCCTTAACGTGTGAGTAAATGTACTAAATAGTGACACTTGCCAAACTTTGGATTTCTAGTTTTTTTTTTGCAGTCTTATAAATTAGAATTTGTTCTTTAATTTTATATCTACGCTATGTGATCAAAATTATCCGGACACCCCACAAATATAATTGCTTATTTTTAAAAGAAAATAATTATTAATAGATTTTTATCAAAAGACGGTATAATAAAGAAAATTATCCCACCTTCCTTAATAAAGAAATTTATTGTTCAAAAGTAGATTAATGTACTTGGCATTGGTGTACATTCTGCAAAAATTTCATTCTGATGTCACATTTCTTCTTGACTTAATGGGTCACAAATTTAGCAGATTTAACATCGGCGAGATAGGTATTTTAATTTCCTCTTATGGGTTAATTCTGGATGTGAAGAGGAAGAGGTGTTAGTGATAACTAAGATTTATATAATATTGTGACGGATTCAGCTCCGCCCAGCCACGGGCGGCAACGTCTCCTTCAGTGCTCACCAGCGATTGATTATAGGGTCGGTGACAGGCACTCTCCCCTACTTAAGTGCTGGGAGCGCCTTCGAGACGCGGCCAGATTTTGCACCCTCTCTTTCCCTGCCTCCCGCGAACATTCTGGAACTTGCCGAGTGGTATATAAGTGAACCTGCTCGTGAGGTAGTAAGTCAGTGAGCCAGTGAGTGTGTATTGTTACGATATAAAGTGCTGTTCTCCGAGTGCTTCTCGGCGTGCTATTAGTGAAGTGCGGTGTTCGACATTCCAGCGAGTGAAGCGGAAGGAAGGGGCGGTGTAATGAAGTAAAGTAAAGTGAAGACTGAACTAATTCGTAATAGGGAAATGAACTGAGTCATACCAGTATAATAAAGTGACATTTATAGACTAAATAAAGTCACCATATAAAATTGGTGGGCCAGATGATATGTTTACACAACTGTTTTCCACTCTTATAAAAGTCTGCGACACATAAGAATAGCCAAGAAACTCGGCACTGTTTAACATTTAGGACCCCCAATAAGGATATCGACTACTATGAACGGAGCCGAGGACGTGTGAAAGAGAGCATATGCATATATGAAAAAGAGGAAGAGAGGCAACACAAAAGAAGACGTGCGGCAGGAAATATAAGAAAGGAGGAGAAGCCTTTGAATGCGATTCCGTAGGACGACACCTTCTGCCTTTTGTGAGGCCACGGAAATTGAAACACTTTTGGATTTGCACTCACGTACTTCGTCAGCTTCCCTTTCCTTTCCTATTCTCTCGAGCGAGGAAGGTGTCGGAAAATTTCTCTGTCACTTCCTGTTGGTTTTACTTCCGCCCTCGACTCCGAGCTGACAGTCAGACTATTTCCCTCCAAGTGGCCGACATTTCCTGCTTCTTTACACCCTCACCCCGTGGGAGGTTTATAACGCTCCTCCAATATCATCATGACAAAAACTCTAATCATAGCGCTATGTTCAACACGTCACAGCCATTTGGGATTAGCCTTGAGTTTCCTTCAAGGAAAGTGATGAATTTCACGAGTGTCCACTAGAAAGGTGATGGATTTCGAGCTCGGAACAAGAGATCATAGTTATTCTTACTCGAGTATCTATCAGTTTTTCATCTAGAGTATATCCTTCCAAGTCTACTCCATTCTCCCCTCTTTTCATTTGTCGGTTTCTCTTTGCTAATGAACCATACACATAAAGGGACACGAGAACAATGACAAAATTATCAAATTGTTCTTCTTAGTTCAGTTCTCCACTTTTTCAGCGGTTGCGTTTGATTCCTGTCCGCCACAGTGATATATCGTTACAGTATTCTAAGTCAAATTTAGCCATAACTATTTTCACACTACCACACCAACTTAAAGGAGTCCTTCCCCTTTTCCATCTTCCTGTGGGAGACCACCAATTATCCTTCTAGGCCATCTCTCCTCCTCCAATCTTTATACATATCCGTATCACTGCAATATTATTACATGCTGGGTAGATGGCCTAAAAGTTTACATGAAAATTGAATTAATTTCTAATACCCAGCACGCACATTGACGGGACGTATACTTGCTTGGCTGCGGAGGACCGAAACTGGTGTTGAGGTTAGGAGGAAGGCGTGAGTTTTTCACTGTACAAAACCCATAACACAAATCCACTCACACATTCCTAGATTTATTTTCCAACCGTTTGTGTTTCCTACGTTATTAAAAATGGAAGGTGGGAGCAGATGCCGCCGATCCAAAGCCCGGTTTACACACGCGATAAGCGTGAGACAGGCGCTATACCCCCACTACTCGTGGCTAGCAAAGCTACCAGTCAAGAGTGACGTAAACAACAATGTATCTGGTAATGACAATGTAGAACAATAATGTAATCCCCAAAACTATTAATACGCCACAATATCCCTTCTTCAATTCTACTTATCATCGTATCTTGTGCCTACATCCCTGTTCTCCTAACATTACTCCTTATATGCTGTAGTCGATATACATTCATATTTCTACGTAACCCATTCATTCCGTTACTCTCGAAAGTTTTCTTGCAACACTCTGAACCATATATAAGATACTCTTCATCATTGCATTCAGGATGTTTGTTTTATTATTTCTCTATTTCATAGGACACTAATCAAAGAGCTTGTTACCTCCCTAGCTTGGTTCATTTTACTGTAATTTCCTTTTCATACGTAACAGAACTGTCTACCATTGTACCTTAATGTTTTAATTGGTTGACTTTCCTAATTTTTACGTCATTTACAATCAAATATTCTCCCTAAAATTGTGAAAAAAATAAAAAGATTATATATTTTATAATAAAATTATATGAATTACAATATTTAATAGCATTTCCCACTTTGCGTATTTAAACTACTAGGTAACAAACTATAAATGTACAGAAACATACTTAAGAACAACCAACTTTAAACCTTGTTTTCCCGCAAACGTTTTTTCAGCATTTTTCCATACTCAAAATACTTCTCACGATGCAATTTATTTGATAGCTTGTTTCAAAATTTTTGTACTACATCTCAAAGGCACAATTACTAAAATTACTACACACCTTTTTCAAGCAATGTTCCAATTTTGAGAAACAATTATTAATTGTTGAAAGTTCAAGAATTTTGGATAGTATAAAATGTAACAGTTTTTCTGCATTAATTTTGAGTTAATATAAAAAAACTCCGATATAATACATAGCTTTTTTTCAAACTGAATTAATAAATTACTATATTTTAAAAAGTAAATTTGTGGAAGGTTATTACAGAACGAATTTACGTAATAAAAGTTAATTTTTAAATAACCGAACTAGTATTTGCCACTTTTGAGGCAGTGTTTTTAACACTTAAATGATTTCAGTCTAATTATATAATGTAAAAAATAATAACAACCCGCCTTAAAGCAATATGTGTATAATATAATACGTAAAATGTATGTAACAGTCATTGTATTATGTTTATATTATTGTGCACATGTATAATAATGTTATGTGAATGTATTAAGTAATTTAATAATGTTGGAGCTGTGAGAATAGGGCCGGAAGTTCCTAACAATGAGGTAACCTTGAGGCCAGAATGAATTGGAAAGTTTAATAATACTACTAGTAATTCTTATAACAATAATGTAATATTTTAAAACAGTTTATAAATAGCCAAAATAGTTAAATAAAAGTATGCTATTGGAGGAAAATTAGCCAATCAGAGACGTGAAATAAAAAAAATTACAAATTTAAGCGGTAAATACCAGTCGCTAGAAGGCAACGTACCTGAGCAGTTCGTTCACTCGCTCAGTAAGTATTCAGTGTGAGACATATAAAGTTCATTACGGCGAGAGTATTATAAAGTTTACGTGTTTGAAAGTGCAATTAATAAATAATCTCACAGCTCTCTATATAAGTGAAGTGTTATTTAATCGTGTGAAGGATTAATAAAATCAGTGAAGTGAAAATTACAATTTGTGTAAGCCTTTATTCTTTAGCCGCATCACCCCCTGATAAGAGATACATGTTTCTACAAATTAATACTGACGCAACCGAGGCAAACATAAATATATATAATATTTAAAGAAACATTAAAATACAAAGTTGATTCGTAAAAATTGGGGCGAAGGCCACTAGAAAGTGAACGTTGGGGCGAAGGCCACCGGAAACTTTATACCATACATGGGGCAATTATTTCATCAAGTTTGGCTTCCCAATAGTAGAACTACAATACAACCTACTCCAAAATGACGCCCAAAGCGTGGTGCAAATAACATAATAATACTACTTCTCACTTTGCAAAAATTGATATTATGTGTAATAACTAGTATGAATTTCAATAAAACGTCTTGCTTACTGCGGATTTTCCATATTTTACAGATGCATTACCGTAAACTTGTGGTATTTTAATCAAAATCGTTTGAGCCATTTTTTATAAAATCAGAAATAGCGAACATGTTTTTTGTGTAAATAATATGCTTGTGTCGGAGAGATTTTCTTTAAAATACTTGTGTGGTATTCTTAAAAGACTCGATCTTAAATACCAAGTTTGTTTCTTAACTGTCATTTTGTTTTTGAGTTATCCCATTCACAGACACACAAACACACACAGCAGTTTCTAAAACTCTGTTTGTTACATTCACATGACTTTCTTTACTCTGTTTCGCTTATTAGTGTGTATACATTTTATTCTTATGAAAGTTTATTTTCCTATTTCATTTTAATTGAGATAAATTTCCCAAAATAGCTGCATTACAAATCGATATAGTTATCAAGGGAATAGCGATAGTCAAATGTGTTAGAACTGGACGCTACATGCTGGCCTTACAATTCCTACTCTTTCCATAACATCGCGAGAAACAACTGAAAATCGACAGGACTTTAAAGAATGATAAGTATTGAACTATTCGAACCAATAATAAAATATCTTGAAAATGGCTGATGCCACAAAAATAGTTATTTGAAATAAACTGTATACTTTAAAGAGATCTATGTTTCTTTCTTTCTGTGTGGCACGTTTTCGTCTATTGGTTAAAGTTTACCGGTTATTCAAGGTTATATAAACTTTCTCCCGAATGAAAAGTTATTTCCAAAATATTAAAACCTATATTTTATTTGTCTTATACGAGGGCAGTCCCAGAAGTACCCGACCTGACATGTATATATATATATATATATATATAGCGATTTTTGTTTCAAACAAATAACTATGATAGAAAGTATCACCCTTATAAAGCTTAAGTTTGAAGTTTGACGATGCTACGTCGTTTAGTAATTGTCTGGCAGCCATTAATAGTGAACTGCCTCAGCAAATTTGTACACATGGATAAAACTAGCCATCCTTATGTGATACAATACTTTCAACTAATATTAAAGCTGAGCTAGATTCTACTCTGGGGGAATATTGGGTGACAGAGTTTAAGCGAGGCCGTACGAGCTGCCAAGACGAACATCGCAGTGGTCGACCAAATGAGGTGACCACGCCAGAAATTGTGAGGAAAATCCACAAAATGATATTGGATGACCGTCGACTGAAAGTGCGCGAGCTAGCAGATATCGCAAGCATTTCAAAAAAGAATCTGTACATTGCACACTAACTGAAAATTTAGACTTGAGAAAGCTTTGCGCAAGATGGGTGCCGCGTTTATTCACGATGGAACAAAAGCAGCGTCGTGAGGATGTTTCAGCCGAGTTTTTGCGTGGATTCATAACCATGGATGAAACATCACTTCACACCTGAGACGAAGGCACAGTCAAAACAGTGGCTTGAAAGGGGAGAATCGGCTCCAAAGAAGGTAAAGACAGTCATGCGCGTCTTTATTTTCATTGATTATCATCGAAAAGCAAAGGCAATCAATGGCAAGTATTATGCAAACTTATTACAACGTTGTAATGATGAAATCAAGCAAAAAGACCGCATTTAGCGAAAAAGAAAGTTCTGTTTCATCAAGACAATGCACCAGTTCACACATCCATTATCGCCATGGACAAAATCAATGAGTTAAAGTTCGAATTGCTACCTCATGCGCCCTATTCGCCAGACTTAGCCCCTATGATCATTTTCTGTTTCCAAAGTTGAAGAAATGGCTTGGTGGTAAAATATTTGCCAACAATGAAGAGGGTAGAGTTTGCCGTTGAAGGCTATTTTGCAGAACTCGGCGGTTCTCACTATAAAACAGAGTATCGAAGCATTTGGACATCGCTGACGATGGTACGAGCTGAAAGGAGACTATGTAAGAAATAAAGATGCTTTTTTTCCAAAGTGTTTGTGTTTTCTTTGTTACGTCGGGTACTTCTGAGACAGCCCTTGTACACATCTTTAATATACGATATTTTAATCGAAATCCTTAGAGCCATTTTTTGGAAAATGAAAAAATTCAAAAAACGGTAGTTTGGGGTGGGGAGATTTTCTTGAAAATATTCGTGTTCCATCTTCTGAAGATACTGAACTTAAATGACAAGTTTGGTATTTATCCGACATTTCGTTTTCGAGTTATGCTGTTCAGAAACACGCACACACTCACGGACCTTTTTCTAAAAATGTTTTTTTTTCGGGGCAACAAACATGTATTTCCATGAAATCTCGATATCAAATTTTTGGGAGAAATACAATCCCTTCTCTACCTACTATGTATCGGGTAGAGAAAGTAAAAATTTCTTTTTGGATTCAGGGAGCCTCAAAACATGTATTTCGTTGATATCTCGTATCTCGTATTTTTGGGTTCAATGCAATACTTCTCTATAAGAAGATACAAATATTGTAATGTCAGCTCCAGTATAACATCCTTCCCTAGCAGCGTACACCAGTAAGGAATGTCATCTTTTATTCATTAACGTTGTGTTGTATTGTGTCTTGTGCAAAGAACGCATAACATCCTTTGGGAGGTTATTGAAAAGGGCTTTAATGCTAGAATCAATACCCAAACGGATTTAATGCTCCCTTTCTAAGCTTGTAGAAAAGAAACGAAGGAGAATAAAAATGAAAGGGCTTTGAGAAAAAAAAAAAGACAGGTCTTGTGGTTTCGCTGATAAATCACAGTACAAGAGAAGGGCGGAAAATAAGTGAAAAAATGAGAACGAAAAACTTTCTTAGTTTTCTTGAGATCAATAGTAACAGAGTCCGTTCTGATTCTTTCAAGCACAAACACTGCCCGCGTGTCATTTTAAACTTTGTCTCAATTTGTCAACTGCGATGCTATGAAATTTATTTTGAATGGTTAGCATTAGTACGAGGGGCACTATTTATATTTTGAGCCTAATAATTAAAACAAAGCAATTTCTGATTGAAACCTGTTTTATTGTTTTTCAAAATATTCTCCTTTATGATCAATACACTTTTGCATCCGTTTGAACCACTTGTCAAAGCATTTATTCCAGTCTTCTTGAGACACCTCCAAAACATGGTTTTTGAAGGCATCAACGGCTTCTTCTACCGACGAAAATCGTTGTCCACGCAATTTATTCTTGATGTTCGGGAACAAAAAGAAGTCATTGGGTGTCAAATCAGGACTGTATGGCGGATGACCCCTCAATTCGATTTTTTGAGCCTTCAAATACTCTGTTGTTAGACGAGGTGTGCGCGCTCGCATTGTTCTTGATGAGGAACGATCCTACGGTTCTTGTTGGTTCTCCTTACTTCACCGAAGACTTCCGGCAAACAAATGGTTGTGTACTATTCGGCATTGACCGTTTTACGCTCCCCTAAAGGCACTGTTGCCACATGGCCAGTTTTGCTGAAAAAAAACAGGCGACCATTTGCTTCGAAGTGCTTCGAGTGCAAACAACTTTTGTTGGATTTGCTTCATCTTGAAACACTCATACAGTCGACTGCTGTTTACGTTCCGGCTCATATGCATAGATCCATGATTCGTCACCTGTTACAATCTTATATACGTCTTTTGAGGCACCGACATTGTATTTCTTGAGCATTTTTGTACACTAATCGGCACGAGCATCTTTTTGAGATTGCGTCAAATTATGTGGGATCCAACGAGAGCAAACCTTTTTCACGGCTAAATAATCATGCAATATTTTATATATGCTGGTGGAACTAATACCTAGGGTTGCTTCAATCTCACTATATGTCGTATGACGATCTTTCATTATTAGTTTTTACACAGCATCAATGTTTTCCGGTACAACAACTGATTTTGGACGACCTTCACGAACTTCATCATTGAGCGAACAGCGGCCACGATTAAATTCGTTATACCAGCTTTTCGCAGCGGCAAAGGATGGAGCTCCGTCGCCAAATGTGTAAGCTAGTTGATCGATGCACTCTTGTCTTGATAATCCACGTCGAAAGTCATAAGAAATCATTGCACGAACGTTTTCACAAGTTAATTCCATGTTTTTGTTGACACACAATTTTCAAGTTAGTGTAAACAAAGCAACTGACGCTCTATTGGCAAAAGAAGTAGATTATGGTAAAAAATGTCAAACTTTCCATTGGAAGCGTCAGATGGCACCTACAACATTCAGGGTTCCCAAGGCTCAAAATATAAATGTGCCCCTCGCAAGTAGATGATACGTAAATACTGGCGACAAGTAAGGAGTAAATCTTGAATTATTTACCGGAAGTATTACATTCCAACCAAAACTTCGATATAAAATGCCACCGGAAATACATGTTTTGAAGCTCCTGAGTCCAAAAAAAGTATTTTTAGAAAAAGTCCGTGTGTGTGTGTGTCTGAACAGCATAATTCAAAAACGAAAAGTAAATAAATACAAAACTTGTTATTTAGGTTCAATATCTTTCAAAGATGCCACACGAAGATTTTCAAAAAACTCCCCAAACCGCAGACTACCATTTACATGGAACATTTTTCGAAAATTTTGATTTTTTCAAATGGCCTTAACGATTTTTATTAAAATATTACATGTTTAAGATATGTTTTGGCAAATGAAATACATATCACAAATTTTCTGAGCTGTGTCCGTAAAAGTCCTCTTCATTGAATGACTTTTGCATAACTGGAAAACCGTAAGGAATAGACAAAACTTTACTACACAAAAAAATTAGAGCTCGTTAAAACACACAACTTATTCCGATACAATTTTTTATCGAATGAACCATTTCCGAGATATTCCTGCTTATTGGTTACAATTTTCCAATACTTATACTTTTTCTCAAATAGAAATTCGTTATTGTATTTTTTAATATCCTATGGAATACTCCACATAGCAACCAGCTCTTTAAAAGATTTGACTATCGCTTAAAGCCTACCATCTTCTCCCAACACCTAGAAGAAAATTAACAATAATTTTTGCATATGTTTATCTTGATTAACATGAACTAGGTGAAGAATAAACGTTTGTAAAAATAGTTTGTACAAGAGTACAGAAAGTCATGTTAGTGCAACACATCTGATTTTATTTAATTTGTACAGCCTCTTTTAAATTGTACGATAACTTTGGAGGCTTTGACTTGAGAAACACATTAAAGCAGATATAAACAAATCGATTGGAAGTAATTTATAAACTTGCTAAGCAATGATAAAAATGAAATCCAATGGAGTGGATAAGAAATATTCATGTGTAATATATTTATGTATGCATTGTAAATTATAATTGTTAATTATATTTATATCATAAAATTTGTGTAAAGTATTTGTAGGATTTAAATAATTAATTTAACATCACATTTATGGCTACTAAGTGAAAAATAAAAGTTTAATAACGTTAAAAAGGTTGCCTTAAAGAGAATAGACAGAAAGGATTGAATTCGCAATTAAATAAATATTTTGAAAAAACAGATAGATAATAAGAAGGGAAAATACAAGCAGAAGTGCGTTTTACATGAATTACAATTGCAAATATGCTATTACTTTCTCTACTACGTATAATAAGTAGGGGAAGTATTGTATTTCACCCAAAAAATTCGATACCGGGATCTCCCAGGAAATACATGTGTTGAGGTGCCCTGAATCCAAATAAAGCATTTTTGGAAACACATCTCTCTGTGAACAGCGTAACTGAAGAGCTTGGTATTTGAGTTTAGTATCTTGCAAGGATGCGACACGAAGATTTTCATGAAACACCTACCCTTATACTACCCATTACATGCAATGTAAATGTTTATCTCGATTAACAAGTAATAGATGGAGAATAAGGGTTTGTAAAAATTGTTTATACAAGAGTAGAGAAAGTCATGTGAGTG
Organism: Deroplatys truncata; assembly: GCA_030765065.1. Classification (NCBI taxonomy): domain Eukaryota; kingdom Metazoa; phylum Arthropoda; class Insecta; order Mantodea; family Mantidae; genus Deroplatys; species Deroplatys truncata. The sequence continues at coordinate 168,916,239 of CM060980.1, forward strand.
CAACACATCATATTTTATTAATAATATGTTATTTATTTAAAGAATTGCTAACTTAAACGTATTTGTTTTACTATCGTTATCAACCAAGCATAGTTTGAGTAAACAACGTTCAATTTATTTTTTTAATGTTAAAACAATTTTCACACGAGAAAGTGGTGCTTACCAGAAAAGCGAAAAACTTTCACCCACTCAAGAATGTATTCGTCTACACTTTAAAAAATTCCAGGAGCTAAATTAATGGAGGGATAAACCTAACTTATTTGGACATAAACATGAAATAGTAACACAGTTTACGTGTTTGCTCTACTCAATGCGTATAAGATAATTTTGAAAACACCACCCACAAAAGAGTTGCAATTTAACACCGCTTTTCAAAAAGTCATAAAACTGATAAAATTAACGGTCCGAAAAACTGCCAAAACACACAAACTGTATTACGACGTTATTTTTATGTCACAAAAATAACATTTCACCCTCCATAATTTGGCTTCTAAAACTTTTAAAGTGCAGACTATTTCTTTCTTGAGGGGGTGTATATTAATTCGCCACACGAATCTCTGAATATGCTTAACAAGTAGTAGTAAAGAATTAATTATTGTACTGCAAAGAAGGTCAATAAATATTCATGTTAAATTTTAAGTAAAATATAAGGCAGTATTTTTAATACTTAATGATTTCAGTCAAATTATATAATATAAAATATACTAACAGCCCCTCTTAAAGCGATATGTGTATGTAAAAACATATAAAAGTGTATATTACAGTCATTGTATATGTTTATGTTATTGTATACATGTAATAATGTTATGTAAATGTATTACGTAATTTAATAATGTAGGAGCTGTGAGAATAATAGGTTAAAAGTTGCTAACAATGAGGTAACCTTGAGACAATAATGAATTAAAACATCTTAACAATGCACTAGTCATTATTGGAGAAACATTAATGTAAATTTTGAGACAGTTTATAAATAGCCAATCAACAACCAGAAAAAGCTTTAGTTAAATGAAGGTATTCTACTGGACTAGGATTAGCCAATAAGAGACTTGAAATACAGAAATTTACAAATTTAGGCGGTAGAAATCAAGTTAGATGCTAGTAGACAGCGCTCATAACTGTACGCGTTGGTTGTAGACAGTGTTCCTAACCGGACGCGAGATGTGTCCTCGAAAAATTTAATACGTATTCGTGTGAGACGAAAATAGTTTTTACGTGTTAAAAAGTGTAAGTAATTAATAAAAAAAATCTCATAGCTCTCTCTATATCAGTGAAGTGTTATTTAAATCGTGTCAAGAAGTAATAAAAAGGAGTGAATTAAAAATTATAATCTGTGTAAGCCTACATTCTTCAGCCGCACCACGCCTTGCTAAGAAATCCATGACTACCAATAATACTGACGCAGCAGAGGCAAACATAAATATATAATATTTAAAGAAACAGTCGAAATATAATACTCTTCTTCAAGCTGGTTTTCCATACGTAGCAGCAACAAAACTACTTCAAATTGGCTTCCAAAGCGTGGATTAAATAACAATACAACTCCTACTTCAAATATTTTATTTACAAGTACATATACATTATAATAATATAATAATAATTAATGTATTTTACATATGAAGCTAATTTATTGGATTTGTTATTTAAATAATTATCTTACCTTTCCAAACAGAAAAAAATCGTCAGAAAAGATTTCTCATTGCTACAAACTGAGCTAGTAATATTTTAAAAATCCAAAAATACACCGGGCGGGAAGTTATTACGCGTGAGACGCTATACTTCAACATTTACTAAGGAAATATCCTCCAAGAAACTCACTTCTGGCACACCAGGCATAAAAATAGTATTACCAACTGTGTGAGGAGCGCGATAAATTAAAATCGAGCAATTCAGAGTTACAGCATCGGAGTCCACAAGATCATCGAAAGCTTCGAGGAAATCAACCAGGAGCTAGCGATGACTCCTCGTCATCCCGCACTAACCTTGACGTCCCCCAACAAAATACCGTTTTAACGTCACTGACTGCAGATTTGTTTTCCAACGTTAGGTTTTAACAATTTTGAACTTGTAACACATTAACTTCCACGTACATAATTCTCGACTCTATGGAAGATAGTGAAGGATTCTAAATAAAGGAAAATTCGCCCGTCCCAGCCGGGAATCCAACCTGGGAGTTCTGATTTGAGCAGTAAGAACGCTGACCACTTGACCACAGAGGCAACCCATTTCCCCGGATTATCATAGATATTGGACTCTTGTATTCCAAATGAAATTATACGGGCTTGCGCACAAACTTAAAGAGCTTATAACCGAGCGAGGTGACGCCGCGGTAAGGTGTGGGTTTTCGTGGTTTCCCCGGGTTAGGAAGCGGTGGTCATATTTTACCAAACCTTCCTGCCCCTCATTTCCTGTACTCATCATCTCCTTGTCATCTCTTTGTCGCAGTCCTCATGGCTCGTGTTATCTTATTTACTGGGCACCTCTTGTGTTAGTATTTTAAATTTGGGTTCATTGTCCTCCGGCTAACTATTATAACTAAGTCGAGCACGTGTCTCTAAGCAGGACGTGTGAACCGAAAGGAGTTGTTGCTAAAAGATAACACTCATAAAATAATTTGTTTCTACACCTTTATTGCCGTCACACTTAATTAATAATTCACATATTTAATCTTTATACACGCCTGACTGAAACAGTGATATTTTTTAATGTAACTACAGTCGTTATAGTTGCCGCGCACCAATTACTTCATGTACTTCACATTTTTGTAACTAACTCTGCGACGTGCACCTCGTGAGTGATTATTCAGAACTCTGTAACGTGCACCTCGTGAGTGATTCTTTCCAACTGCGTGACGTGTACCTCGTGAGAGGTTCTTCAAAACTGCGCGACACTTGCTTATGGCTCGAGAATATATACTCCTTCACCTCGAATTGCCTAAACATTATAATAGAGCTGCTATTGGTTACCAAATCGCGCCAAAATTAGCGTCTGTTTTGTCAGCCAATCACTACTACTAACATATATACTCTAGAGAAGATATTCCCTCCATTTCTAAAAAAGGCAGACCACCCTGACGTCATTTGTTTCTCTCTTCTTGGTGAAAAACAACTCACCCCCTCGGTTTATTGTTACCCACTTCTATTGCCAGTTTCAGTTAGGCCGTGTAAACTTATTTCCTAACAATACCTATTTCTAACAAACATCTAAAACCCTGTACATAAAATAATATTAATTTAGACTACAATCACTCTGGCATTCACAGCATATTATCATATAAAATATTGCTTCATATTTCAGGGTTGTAGGACCCCGTTGAGCCTGGGCGGTGGAAGCGCGCTCTGTAGAGATTTCTTCCTTGGCGTCGTTGTGGAACTCCTCTATTAGGACTTGCCTCCGGGGGAGTTAGGAACTTTTGGGTGGGTCCGGCATCGGATACGTTCGATCTCGAAGCCTTAGGGATTCGTCCAAGCTTGCGCCCATCGTCATCCAGATCTGGTCGCCTCCGGATCACTCCTCTTATCCCCTTCTCCCCTAGGCTCCTGTGGCCTATTTGGGTGCTCTGACTCAGTTTCGGGGACCCTCCGTTCGTCCGTACCTTTACCTTTTTAAAGAGCTTATACAGAGGTGGAATATCAAAAGTTTAGAAGAGGAACTTGTGGTCTAGGGAGCAATCCTTATTTATTGCAAGCTTGGGAATGTTAGGAACCACAATCACTTTATTTTGTACACAAACGTAGGTTAAACAAGATCATACTTATTAAAAAATGTCGTTTATGAAAGGTGTTCAAAGTGGGTCGATGCGTCTGGTTTCCCATGGTGTTTTTACTTTCTCTACTACGTATAGTAAGTAAGGGAAGTATTGTATTACACCCAAAAATTCGATACCGAGATCTCACCGGAAATACATGTTTTGAGAACCCCTGAGTCCAAAAAAAGTTTTGGAAACATGTCCGTGTGTATGTCTGTGTGCCTGTGAACAGTATAACTCTGAAACGAACAGTCGGATAAACACCAAACTTGGTATTTAGGTTCAGTATCTTCCAGAGATGCGACACGAAGGTTTTTAAGAAAATCCCCCCCTAGATCACCCTTTACATGGAACATTTTTCGAAAATTTTAATTTTCTCAAAAATGGCTCTAACGATTTTCATTAAAATATCATATGTTTAACATATTTTTATGGCAAATGAAATGTATATCTCGAATTTTCGTGGAATGAAAGTATTCTTCATTGTGAACAACTTTTGCATAACCGGTAAATCATAAAAGATAAACAACATTTTACTACACAAAAAATGTAGATTGCGTTAAAATACAGAATTTATGTCATATACATTTTTTGGGGGTAAAACATTTTCGAGATATTGCTTGTTATTATCTTAAATTTTCCAATACTTATACTTTTTTTCAAATTCGTTATTCATTTTTTTTTGTCCTGGTAATGTAAAAAGAATGGAATACTCCACATAACAACCAGCTCTTAAAATATTTGACTATAGCTTAAAGCCTAACAATTCCCCTTGCATCTACAAGAAACTTAGCAATAAGATTAACATGTCTATATCTCGATTAACATGAAGCATATGGAGAATAAGCGTTTGTAAAAATAGTTTGTACAAGAGTAGAGAAAATCATGTGAGTGTAACACATCAGATTTTTCTGTATGTAATGCTAGGATAATACCCATACCATCTATGTTCCACACCAGCCCTGGGTTAGTCAATCTCTTATTACTTTGGATTCAAGTCCAATGTACACGCATTAGACAGTGAATAAAGGTCAGGCCTAGGTGAACGGCGAAAGAGGAAGGGTACGGAAACGCTTCACCTGAGTGGCTGGAAGGCATGCTTCCCAACCGGACCACGGCAACCCTTGAATAAGTCCTCTCGAATTGGTTTGTTATGCACACAGGTCAGATTGAGACTCCAAAGCGAAGAAAAAACCGGGAGTAAGAAAAATATTAAGTGGACCAGGTAAAGGGTGGAGACTGGGCATGACAGACAAATTACATCACGTATCTCAAGAACCTGATCAGATGCTGCAAGCATCCTGGCGAGAAGCGTTTCTTGTTCGGCAACTGGTGTCACGTACACGAGGCTCTCGATACGCTCCCATAAGAAGAATTCAAGAGTCGTCAGATCAAAGGAGTCGGTTGGCCATGCAATTAGACCCTCCCTTCCAATCCAGTGCCCAGAATATGCGAAATTTAGTATGCCACACACTTCAAAATAAGTGTGCGCATGTTCTCCGTCTAGTTACATCCACCACCTGACCGACTTGTCGTCCTCCGTGGACTGGTGGTACCGTGCTAGCCTCTAGTTCCCAAGGTCGCGGGTTCAAACCCGGCGGAGGGCGATGGATTTTTCGGGCGTAAAAATCGTTAGCACGGCTTCCTTCGGAAGGGAAGTAAAGCCGGTGGTCCCGTGTCGTAGATTTACGGCACGTAAAAGAACCTCAAGCCTGATAAAGAGGCCTCTGAGCAAAATTACAAGTGTTTCACGCCCAATATAGAATGGGACGCTAAGAACCATAGTAGTTAAAGAGCGTCCATAAATAAAACTCAATTTTTTTCCACCACCTGACCGACCTCATTAATCGAACCCAGTACCTCAAGTTTAAATCCTAATGATGGGATTAACACAGGGTTAGTTCCTAGACCACAAACTCTTTTTTCTAAATTGCGCAAATTTTCAATCACCCTGTATAAGGCCGAATTGGCCATTGACACTCTGGGAAAAGTAATTTTAACCTTTTTACCAAAAATGAAGAAATAATTGTCAAATCTGCAAACAGAAATCTCGGTTTGTTATAGTAAGTATTCCGCTTTCTACGCATATATGCTTTATATTTATTATATTTGGATTTGCCAAATAACACATAATGATACAATAAAATATGCAACGATAATAATATAAATAACGTAAAATGTTCTACTTTTTATTTTGGATGAATAACTGATACTAATGCATAAGATGGGCCAATAGCAACACTCCTTTCTCTAATACTTCCCTGTTGTAGTCAGAGGAAATATGTATTACACTCAATAATTCGGTATCGAAATTTCACAGCAAATATTTTTTGATGTCCTTGAACCCAAATATGGAATTCTAGGAAACGGTTTCTTGTGCGAGTGTGTATGAGAGAAAGAGAGAGGCATTAGGTTTCTTTTCAAACTCTTCATTTTATTATTCTCAACCACCTTGTCGGACAGGATTCTTAAAACACAAACAATGTCTTACGTGATCAGAACTCACTGACATGTATTTTGATAATATGAGTGGCCTATTTTGAAGTCTACACGTGGCTCCTAGAGCCCTTTGTGGCTCTTAAACTTGGCTTTCAATTAAATCCAATGGCTCTGATAAAACGGACCACATCCTCGTATTTGCCCTTCCTATATCCCCAAGTTCCAAGAAAAAGAAGCCTAAGGACACATATCTACATGATAAAGCCTTCGCGTTAGCGAAGTGTATGCTGGGAGGTTTCATTTTTCCTTCTACATTTCTTGCACTAAGAGTCTTGTACAGTGCCTCGTTTTATGCCAAGTCCACAACCGCCTTATATGCGTGTCGCCGAGACGGCAGTGATCACGGTATTATGTCACTGCGCAGAAGCGGCGCAGGAAGTTTCAAGGGTAGTTTATCAGTCGTTGCTTTGTCTTCGTGTTTTGAAGTATTTCGACTTGTGTTGCTTGTGATTTTGTTACAAATGTTATTGTCTTACTGGTCCACGGAAATGCCTGCCAACAAATTCATGCTTGAACAGCGTATTTTTATGTGTGATACATACGTGAAGACTGAATCATGTAGGCAGGTATGTAGACAATTTGAGCAGCAATTTCGTGGTTATCCAGTTCCGGGTAGAGACACTATGAGATGTTTGGTCAATAAATTTAGAACAGCAGGATCGCTAAACGCTAAAAAAAATTAACGAACTTGATAATACAAAAGCAGGAATTAGAAACATTACGCAAGAAGAATTTCATACGACGATGTCAAGAATGTCTTCGTGCAAATGGACACCACTTTCAACAACACTTATAACGAGCTTAGTACTGATTACATATATGTTACTAACACTCGTAAGTAACGCGGGAGTTACGGAACGAAAACCCCGCTGTGTAGTAGACTGTGTGTGGAGCGGCCATGCTCGCGATCCGCGGCCTTGGCATAAAACGAAGGCACCGTATAAGCCGCATTATGTGCAGTTATCTGTGCAGTATGTTGCGCCCCGTAACACCTTGACATGCATACGGTGCTGCTGACACGTGGCTGGAGCTCAAAAGGATTTTTGAGACGCGCGGAGCTGCGAAAACACGTCACTGACAGACATATTCAACAATTTCTGTAAAACAATATGTAATAGCATCTTTTTACAATTAATATTATAAACAATAATTTCTAATGCATTTCGATATTTACACCCATAATTCATTTCAGTCCCAAGGTCAACTCTATTAAAATACTCACATATATCCTTACCATCACAAGAAAACTCTACACTGATTTTATGAACACGCTGTATAAAATAGCTAAATGCGTTTCACGTAAAATTCCAGTAATCCGTTTGCGTATTACCTACATTATTTTTACGCTTCAGTGATTTATCTTCCAAATCCCCAATTAAAGTTAATATGCCCATCCACCTTAGATGTTGATATGAAGGAGTTTTCGCTGCCAGTGTGTTGGGAATGCAATTTGCCTTTATCGTTTCCATGGCAACCACTCGGAAGCTTCTGCCCAGCTGAGTAAGCAGTATGAACAGATAACATCAGACGAGATTAACGCTTGGTTGAATCCCCAGTAAACACTTTGTTAACGGAATCTGAGAGAAAATTAGAATCAGTTTGGAATTAGCCAATTATTAGCTTTAAAAGATCAACGTAGCCTCCTATACCAGTTCTAACGTACACTACACAACGTCTACACACAGTTAATTTGTAGAAATGTAACCAGAAATATTATAATCATTTATAATTTGGGTAAGTAATTAATGCTAACCTTTTCATGGGCTACCACGTAACCAAAATAAAGTATTACTTTCTCTACCGCTTAAATAAAGTAAGTAGAGGAAGTATTGTATTCTTTTACTATACTGTAGTAGAAGATGATACTGTACTGCACAATTTTTATCAGATTAATCATTTTATGGCATTAGCTATTCAAGAGATATTCGTTTCTATTATTTGAGTTTTGAAATAAATTATGCTGTTTTAAAGTGCTAAGCCGCAAGTCGTTTGTTTGTCGTAGTAATGGAAAGAGTATATAATTTCAATGCCAGCATATCGCCATCCTCTGTTAGATATTTGACTATCGCTTCAGGTTCCTGTACCAACCTTCTACAGTAGAGTGCAAGAAATTTTGTCGATATATTACCCACCACTTACCTGGTTCTATCACTTCCCTTATAGTTAACTTCACTATTCCTTCACTCTGAGCCTAGAACGAACTGCGTTCATAAGTTTATGGTTCAGTGCCAGACTTTAGACATCAAAGCATTACGAGTCGGACTCATCGAAGAGGTGGTGTTGACCGTTGTTGCTAAAAATGTCTTTTAGCCACTCAAACGAAATGTTTCTGTACTCATTCCCTTTCGCCGCTCACCTAGGCCTGACCATTGTTCATAAGCTAATGCATGTGTATCGGACTTGAATTAAAATCAAGAAGAAATTGGCACACCCAGGTGTGATGTGTAACACAGATAAGAGATTCTGCTAACATCAAGTAAAAGCTCTATAGGGAAACAAGAAGTATCGACATGTTTTGTCGTCCTCGGTGGTGTAGTGGTTACCATGCTAGCCTCTAGTTCCCGAGGTCGCGGGTTCAAACCCGGCGGAGAACGATGGTTTTGTTTGATCGTAAAAATCCTTAGCATGGCTTCCTTCAGAAGGGAAGTAAAGCCGGTGGTCTCATGTCGTAGATTTACGGCACATAAAAGAACATCAAGTCTGATAAAGAGGTCTCTGAGCAAAATTACCGATCTTTCACGCCCCATATGGGATGCTAAGGACCACAGAAGTTAAAGAGCGTCCATAAATAAAACACAATTTCAATTTCGGCACGTTTCCGTGCATTCGAATGCGCCTACGACAAAATGCTTAATGAAACTATCTCTATGAACGTTATCTGTTAACATGATGCAGATAGAAAAACAAGTTTTTATAATAATAATTTGTAGAAGAGTGTGTAGTGAATACCATGTGTACATGTGTATCGGATGTTTAAACCTGGTTTACCACACCGCTTTTATTACAATTCTTTGCGTTTATTGTGTATATTATCAAACTTTGGAGGAATATTTCTATTTTATCTCAATTTTCATCATATACGTGTTCGTTGTTAATCAGGAGATAAAATAGGATGCAACTAATAAGTAATCTATGGAGTTTATATATCTTTTTCTTCTTCTTCTTCTTCTTCTTCTTCAACTTCCGTCCTCAAGGAAATCTTTAAACTAGTCTCTCCACCACATAGGAAGTCGTCCACTTGTTCTTAGCCCTTTGGCTTCATATCTGTAAAGTATCTTAGACTATCTATTTTTACTTTCTCTACTACGTATAGTAAATAGGGGAAGTATTGTATTCGACCCAAAAATTCGATACCGAGATTTCATTGGAAATATATGTTTAGAGACCCCCTGAATACAAAAGAAGCATTTTGGAAACATACCCGTGTGTGTGTGTGTGTGTGTGTGTGTGTGTGTGTGTGTGTGTCTGTGTGTGTGACTGTGAACAGCATAACTCAAAAACGAACAGTCGGATAAACCCCAAACTTGGTATTTAGGTTCAGTATCTTCCAGAGATGCGACACGAAGGTTTTAAAGAAAATCCCTCCACCCCAGATTATCCTTTACATGGAACATTTTACGAAAATTTTAATTTTCTCAAAAATGGCTCTAAGGATTTTGATTAAAATCTCATATATTTAAGATAATTTAATGACAAATAAAATGTATATCTTAAATTTTCTGGGAATGTCTCCAAAAGTATTCTTCAATGTGAATGACTTTTGCATAATTCGTAAGTCATAAGAGAGAGACAAAATTTTTCTATACAAAAAATGTAGATCGCGGTAAAATACACAATTTATTTCATATACATTTTTGTTGTTGTTGAGTGAACCATTTCCGAGATATTGCTTGTTATTTCCTTAAATTTTCCAATACTTATACTTTTTCTGAAAATCGTTATTTATCTTTTTTTTTTGTCCTGCTAATGTAAAGAGAATCACCTACAAGCAAATTAGCAATAAGACTAACATCTCGATATCTCGATTAGCATGAAGCATATGGAGAATAAGCGTTTGTAAAAATAGTTTGTACAAGAGTAGACAAAGTCATGTGAGTGTAACACATCAGATTGTTTTCATTCTTTCTACATATCATGCCGTTTTGATTGTTATTTGTCAATTATGTCTAGGATATTAAACTGTTCAGTTCATCTCTATTGGCATAAATTCTTTATATGATCAGCCCTTTCGTATGCTGCAATTTCTTGTAGAAATCGCATTTCCGCTGCTTCTATTCGTCTTCAGAGTGTCTTCGTCAGAGACTTTTAGTCAGATCTTAAAACAGTGTACGCGCAGCCATTATTTTATACCATAAAATTGTTTAAACTCCTCCTTTCGTAAGTAGTGTTCTTCATATTGTCCCACACATCTCTTGAAAGTTACTAAATTTAATATAAAAACTGCATTTTTCTGTCCTTCCTTTAGAAACTATACAAACTACAAGATTGAAACCTTGCATGCTTACGTAAGATATGTTAACCACACTAAACTAGAGTTATGGTTTTGGGTATGATAGATTTTAAACTATTGGATATTTTGTCTTAAAATTTTAAGCAAAACTTGAATTAAGAGAGAAAAAAATTGCATAAAACTAAAGTGCTAATAAGGGCTCTCTTTAGTTCAGTGGCATGAAATAGAACGTCTTAAATTGCAGTCTTAAGGGGTTCAAACTCGGCGGAGGGCGATGGTTTTTTTCGGGAGTAAAAATCCTTAGCATGGCTTCCTTCGGAAGGAGGTAAAGCCGGTGGTCCCATGTTGTAGATTCACGGCACGTAAAAGAACCTCAAGCCTGACAAAGAGGCCTCTGAGAAAAATTGCCGGTCTTTCACGCCCGACATAGAATGGGATGCTAAGGACCATAGTAGTTTAAAAGCGTCTATAAATATAAAACTCAATTTATTTTTAAAGATGCAGTAAAAATCCCAGCTCTATGCTTCAAGTGGTTTATGAGAACAAGGACTACAAATTGTTAATATTACTTTTTCTACTACGAACGTAGAGTAATCAGAGGAAGTATATTCTATTCCATCCAAAACTTCGATACCAATATTTTGAGGCCTCTTGAGCCCAAAAAAGCATTTAGAAAAATATCCATGTGTGTGTCTGTGAACCGCATACTCAAAAACAAAAAATTGTTACGATGCTAAACTTGCTATTTAAGTCTGAATCTTCCAAGGATGCGACACGAAAATTTTCAAAAAGATCCCCAACACCAAACTACCCTCTACATGGAAAAAAACGAACTGGTACGAGGAGATGGAAGAAGATGGACCACTCTAGCCAAGGACCGCCAACTACGGAAGGAAGTCACCGCCAAGGAGTTAAAACTACAGTAAACATTATTATACAAAGGATTAATTGGTGTTGGACTAAACTTTGATGAAAAGGGTTAAGTGAAAAGACAATAAAAGGTTAATTCTCCCATGGACTACCTCACCTAGGAGCCTTACATGAGCTACTCTACCTAGAGTAGGAGGCCATTGCTTTAAATGGATGTAAGGCTATCTTGTCTTATATTTCAATGATGTGACACGAACCTTTTTAACAAGATTCTCCAACTCCAAGTTACTCTTTACATGATTATTTTCCAAATATTTTTGGATGTTTTATTTTCTCAAAAATGGGTATAGTGATTTGAATTAAAATACCACATATTCACATGACAAATAAAATGTACATTTTGAATTTGCTGGGAACAGCCTGTGAAGTCTTCGGAAGGAATTTAGTATAACTTTATGTAGCAGGTAAACCTTAATACAAAAGAATACTGCACAAAAAATGCAGATGTCTTTAAACCACACAATTTATTTCAAATACTTTTTTGTGGCATCTGCCATTTCCGAGATATCCGTTACTATTTGTTTGCATGTTCAATACTTTTGTCATCTTTTTAAGTGCTAGTCAGTTGTTTTTTGCGATGTTGTGGAAAGACTGTGGTATTTTAAAGCCATTACATAGCGACCGACTTGTATCCGCAACGAAATGTATAATAAACTATTTATGTAAAGATTTATTCGATTAACGTAATATAGAACATAAGCTTTCGTAGGATTAGTTTGTAGAAGGTACATAAAAACAAACGATAGTAGGTAGAGAAAGTCATGTAAATCTAACACACAATAATTTTTCAGTATTTATGGCACCTACACTGGAAGGCCAAGATTAATATGATAGACTCCGGCCGTGGAAGCCTTCGCATTCGCATCTGTTATTCTATAGTCTCCTAGACGCTATCATAGCTTCATACTATCGGATAATTTGAAACTTAGCTTAGTGTCAGTTACATCAAAATAATGCTCTAGTGTCGAGAAGTGTGAACAGTAAAATGTTTTGTTTTTCAGGCTCAGAACGGCGGCGTGGTCATGGTGAGTTTCTACGCAGACTTCCTGACGTGTTCCACAACTGCGAGAATGGAGGACGTCATGCGTGAGTTTGCCGTCTTTGTTTTATTTTAACTCTTTCCTACACTCGTAATTGTATTCTCTGTGTTTGCTTTCTCTTTTGACCATTCCTGCTGCAATCTTAATACGAATTAATCTTATAACACTCGTATAATTTCTTTAGCAAACTCTTGTTCCTCCTCCCATTTTTATAATGTTTTCTCTTGACAGTGCGTCTGAAAACCGAAGCTCTTTAGATTGTAGACTCATTTTTACTTTCTCTACTACGTATAGTAAGTAGGGGAAGTATTGTATTCCACCCAAAAATTCGATACCGAGATTTCACCGGAAATACATGTTTTGAGATCCCCTGAATCCAAAAAAAGCATTTTTGGAAACATGTCCGTGTGTGTATCTGTGTGTCTGTGTGTGTCTGTGAACAGCATAACTCAGAAACGAACAGTCGGATAAACAACCAAACTTGGTATTTAGGTTCAGTATCTTCCAGAGATGCGACACAAAGGTTTTCAAGAAAATCTCCCCACCCCAAATTACCCTTTACATGGAACATTTTTTGAACATTTTAATTTTCTCAAAAATGGCTTTAACGATTTTGATTAAAATATCATACGTTTAAGATATTTTCATGACAAATGAAATGTATATCTCGAATTTTCTGGGAATGTCTCCAAAAGTATTCTTCGTTGTGAACGACTTTTGCATAACTGGTAAACCATAAGATATAGATAAAATTTTACTACACAAAAATGTAGATCGTGTTAAAATACACAATTTATGTCATATACAGTTTTTTTGTTGAGTGAACCATTTTCAAGATATTGCTTGTTATTCCCTTAAATTTTCCAATACTTATACTTATTCTCAAATTCGTTATTCATCCTTTTTTGTCCTGGTAATGCAAAGAGAATGGAATACTTCACATAGCAACGAGCTCTTAAAATATTTGACTATCGCTTAAAGTCTACCATATTCCCCTTGCACCTACAAGTAAATTAGCAATAAGATCCACATCTCGATTGCATATGGAGAATAAACGTTTGTAAAAATAGTTTGTACAAGAGTAGAGGAAGTCATGTGAGTGTAACACATCAGAGTTTTACTCTAGCACTTATTTATAGGAGTAGAGCAAGTATTCTACTGTACTCGAAAATTTGATATTGAATTTTCAGCGGAAATAATATGTATATTTGAGATCCCCTTAAAAAAGCCAATTTTTAGAAAGATATCCATGTATGCGAGTGAAAACATGTATTTAAGTTCAACCTCAAAGGATGCGACACGAAATTCACCCACTCAAAGTATGCTTTAATGGATATATTTTTACTATTTTTCGTGTTTTCAAGAATTGCTTAAAACAAATATGTTCAAGGTATATGCATGACTAACAGAATGTATATCGTTAATTTTCTGCGACCAGCTCTTAAAGGTGAAAGGGGGTGGAAACGTTTCAGCGAGGGGCAGCTACGAGGACATTCAACATGAATGGGCCTATTGCCCAACAATAAAACATGGATGTTGCTCTCTTCATTATTTTAGGGTTGGTAATGCGAAAAATCGTCTCTAATGTGGTTGAGGTTGAAAAATGTTAGATGTAAAGCAGTTTGGAGCATTTTCAGTATGATGGGAAGTTCCTGGCATTTAATCAAAACCGTTAGAACCAGTTTTTATAAAACCAATATTACCCATACTTTATTACTTTCTCTACTACGTATAGTAAGTAGGGGAAGTATTGTATTCCACCCAAAAATTCGATACCGAGATTTCACCGGAAATACATGTTTTGAGGCCCCCTGAATCCACAAAAAAGCATTTTTGGAAACATGTCCGTCAGTGTGTGTGTCTGTGCATGTGTGTGTGTCTGTGAACAGCATAACTCAGAAACGAACAGTCGGATAAACACCAAACTTGGTATTTAGGTTCAGTATCTTCCAGAGATGCGACATGACGGTTTTCAAGAAAATCCCCCCACCCCAGATTACTCTTTACATGGAACATTTTTCGAAAATTTTAACTTTCTCAAAAACGGGCTAACGATTTCGATTAAAATATCATATGTTTAAGATATTTGCATGACAAATGAAATGTACATCTGGAATTTTCTGGGAATGTGTCCAAAAGTATTCTTCATTGTGAACGACTTTTGCATAACTGGTAAACCATAAGAGATAGACAAAATTTTACTACACAAAAAATGTAGATCGTATTAAAATACACAATTTATGTCATATACATTTTTTTGTTGAGTGAACCATTTTCGAGATATTGCTTGTTATTCCCTTAAATTATCCAATACTTATACTTTTTCTCAAATTCGTTATTCATTTTTTTTGTCCTGGTATTGCAAAGAGAATGGAATACTCCACATAGCAACCAGCTCTTAAAATATTTGACTATCGCTTAAAGCCTACCAATTCCCCTTGTATCTACAAGAAAATTAGCAATAAGATTAAAATCTCAATATCTCGATTAACATTAAGCATATGGAGAATAAGTGTTTGTAAAAGTAGTTTGTACAAGAGTAGAGAAAGTCATGTGAGTGTAACACATCAGATTTTTCCATATAAAGGGTAGTTAGGGATGGGTTAATTTTCTCTAAAATCTTAATGTAAAATCTTTAGAAGATGCTGAACTTAAATACAAAGTTTGGTATTTATCCCACATTTCGGTTTTGAGTTATGTTGTTCACACACACACACACACACACACACACACACACACACACACACACATACACTCACATATACAGTTTTTAGAAAACAATTCGTGTATGTGTAACATTCACATTACTTAACTTGCAGTGTCATATAGCGCGGGGGCGGCGGGAGGGAGGGCTATTTAGATAACTGTACGCTAGAGGAAAGAAGTGGTTTGTCGTGGCTAAAATTGGGCGCCTGGAAAGTCAACGAATTAACTGGACAGCGGAGTGAGACTATGTTCACTCTGTGGTGAAGGGGAAACATGGAGTCATATTCTGGCTCGGGTAAACGGAATTACTAAGAAAAAAATATTTATCACCACAGTTTCTGGAGTCCAATAAGGGAATGGAGGATGTAATGTTGGACGCGTCATAAAATGGGTTCTTTTTTGTCCAAGATTCGGTAAAGGAAGTTAATTACCCTGGAGAACTGAAGAGGGGCGGAGCACTGTGTATGTTTGTAATATACTTGTAATTCATGCTTATTATTTTACTCTCTTTTCTTTTTTTTCCTCTCGTTTTCTTTTTTTTCCTTCTTTCTTCTTTTCTTTCTTCCTTCACAATGCTAGTATGCATTATTGTATATACGGTGGGCGGCGGGGTTACAACGGGAATTATCAAAAATAGGCTTAAACGATATCTGGCAAAGGGGTAATGAAAATACACTCAGTGTCCTGAAAAAGGTCAAAAGACGACTATGTGATATAAACAGGCAGAAAATAGAGTCTGAATGTAGACAAAGATCAACATTGGAGCTACAAAATGAAATAAAAACTAGGTGAGGTAAGGAAACATATATTTTGGAATTAGGTATAAAACAGAGAACAGGAATAGCATGGTTTAGGTTGGGAGGGTGAAAAGCTCGCAAGATTGCTGACGATGATGGCAGGAGGATTTGCCCATTATGCGGGGAACAAGAAGACTGGACGTATATTTTGGCAGCATGCGTGCAGACGAGTATTAGGAAAAAATTATTACCGGAAGCATTTTCGGCTTCCAACAGACGGAGGGTAGCATGCTGGAAATTGATTCTGAACAATCAAAACTGGCCAAGCTTGGGCACATACTTAATGAAAGTACGTGTACTAAGAGATAAGGTGTTTATGTAAATTTTCTTTAAATATATGTGATTCTTGAGCACTTTGTGTGTGTGTGTGTGTTTGCGTGTTTGCGTGTGTGATTCAGAGTGTTTTTCAATTTTATATGTATGTATATAATGTGGTGATTATAAACATGTTTCTGGTCGATTCTGCAAGTCACGTATACAGACAAGGTATTTTTCTAGAGAGCATGTACGGTCTTATGACCCATGCGACTGTGTTATGCAATTAATGTAATACTAAGTGCTTAATAAATACCACTACTACTACATACTTATATATAGTAAGTATATATTTAGTATTATACACGCATTTTTAATTATAGGGACATGAAAATCATGTATGGCAATGAGGCTCATGCAATTTTGTAGTTTACAAGAGTAGACTGAAACTGCTTACAATAAAAGTGCTCATATATATTTTCTCTATCCACTAAAACTTACTCTACAAACTATTTTTACAAACATATTCCTCTACCTGCTTCACGTTAATCGAGGTAAACATTTTCACAGAAATGGTTTTATTATATATTTCGCTGCAGGTACAAGGGGAATACAGTAGGCTTAAGTGAAAGTCAAATCCTTTAAGAGCTGGTCACTATGTGATGGCTTTGAGGCCAAGATAAAAACTAATTACCATATTTAAAAAGAAAAGTACTTGATTATTCAAATCAATAATAAATAATATGTCTGAAATGGTTGCTGCTACTAAAACAGTATTTGATATAAATTGTGTCTTTCAGCGAGATCTACATTTTTTCCCTGTAGTAAGCTTTTTTCTATCTCTTATCTATGGTTTACAAGTTATGGAAAGTTAATTCAGAATGACGAGGAGTTCATAGGTTTTTCAAGATGTACGTTTTAATTGGCATGCAAATACGTTATTTTCATAAAAATCTTTAGAGCCAGTTTTGAGAAAATAATCAATGTCGAAACATCTTCCATGTAAAAGATAGTTTAGGGCGGGATATATTCTTGAAAATCTTTTGTTGTATATTTGGAAGATGCTCACTCTAAATACTCACACAAACACACACACATACTGAAGTGGTATATTTGTTAGTAGTTGGAAGATGCTTCATGTTTATCTGCACCACGTATGGGAGCAAAATTGTCGCAGTCACTTCGTGTTATCTATTGCTGGGCGCCTGTTATTGTATTAATAGTTTGATTTTTGGGGTTATTTGTCCTCCGGCTAGCTATTATTATAACGCAGTCGAGCAAATCTCTTAAACAGGGTGTATAAACGGAAAAGAGTTGTTACTCAAAGATAACACTGATAAAAGAATTTATTTTTACATTTTTATTGCCGTCACACTTCTTTAATTTCACATATTATTCTTGATACACGCCCGACTGAAACTGTAATGTTTTCTAATGTCACTATAATAACTTATTTGCTGCACATTATTAATTCGCGTATTTCACATGTATAACTAACTTTACAACGCGAGAGAGTTTGTAGAATTGCGCGACGATTCTCTTAAACTTTGTGACGTATAACCCACGAATACTTATGTTGAACTGAACGACGTATTACACGCGAATGCTTCTGTTGGACTGTGCGACGTGTAATGCACAAATGTTTCTGTTGGACTAAACGAAACCTGTCCCCCTGCTTCATATTTATAGTCCCTCACCCGATATGCCTAAAGATTATAACCGAGCTGCTATTGGTTAATAAAACGCGCCAACATTAGCGTCTATATTAATATCCAATCAAAATTACGAACACATATGTTCTAGGGAAGAAATTCCCGCCATTTCTAAGAAAAGCGCGCCAATCTGACGTCATTTGCTTGTCTCTAATAATTGATAAACAACTCACCCCCTCGCTCATTGTTACCCGCTCTTATTGTCAGTTTCAGTGAGGCCGTGTAAACTTATTTCCTAACAATGCTTATAATTAACAAACATCTCAAATCAATGTCGTACAATAATGCTTATTTACACTACAATCACTCTGGCATTTACATTATTGTGATACAAATTACTGCCACAATACACACGGACCTTTTTGTAATAATGCATTTTTACAATATTTTTAGAAAAAGTTACCTGCGTATGTGATTGTGAACAGCATAACTCAAAAATAGATTGAGTAAAGTAAATAACGCCTATTTTGCATTATTTTCCATATATAAATCTAAAGATATACATATAGAAACAAAGATAAAATTGAATAAAAAATAAGAAAGCAATACTAATATTTGTTTACGAAACACAGATAATAATAAAGAAAATATAAAATATGTTATATGCCTTTAAAGGAAATATCCTCAGGAGAATTTTGGATTCATTTAATAAGAACCGGATACAGTATGAAATAAATAAATAAATATATATATATATATATATATATATATATATAAAGGCCTTCTGTAATTAAAGTAGTTAAATTAAGAAGGTTGCAGTGGGGAGGTCATGAGCTAAGGATGATCCAACAAGATATACTCTTAAGCTCCTTAAAGGGAAAAAGTATGGTAACAGGCCAGTGAGTAGACTAAGAGATAGAGGTTACATGAAGTCATAAAATATGGCAGAAGTATAGTGCGATCCATATAAACCTGGATTACTTTAATGGGCTGAGATTTGCCTCTGAAAGCTCTTATAAATATGAAATTTATTTTAATGAGCTAAGTGGCTCTGGGAGAATCGGTACCACTGCCAGTTGTAGACTATTGTTGATTTCGATGGCAATTATGAGCATTGTGGACAGTCTCTAGTTTGCAGTTGTAACAGAAACATGCAGTACTCACTTCCAAGAGTGTTTTTATTGTGAAAACATATTGGAAGACAAAATCATTGTAACGACACAATGGGAATTTCGAAAGGAATTCAATGTGCGCGATGTTTCAACAAAGGCGACAATTTTCTCGCTAGTAAGAAAGCTGGAAACAACTGGTGTAGTCGTCAGTGAGAGTGGAAAACACAGACCAGAGTGCAGAGTCTGTTGGTAATGTTCGAAGACGCTTAGTGAACTCTCTAAAGAAATCGTTGCGTCGATTGAGCCAGGAGACGGGCTTTTCATATGGCATATGTCAAAGAGCTGCGAAGAAATTGGAATTGCGACCATGAAGTAAGATTAATTTTAGAAGGAGTTGCATCGTAGTTCATTTGTTGGGGAGCCGAACACTTGAAGTAGTTGCAACCGCACGTATAGTAAACAGTTTCCGGTAGCCTTCGCCCCCAAAAATGTCTTTCAGGTGGCCTTTGCCCCAAGTTTAAAAAAAATATTAACCTTGTAATTTAACTGTTTCTTTAGATATTATATATTTATGTTTGCCTCGGCTGCATCAGTATTATTGTTAGAGACACGTTTCTCTTAGCAGGGTTGTCGTGCGACTAAGAATGTAGGCTTACAAAGATTATAATTTTACATCACTCCTTTTATTAATGCTTGACACGATTTAAATAACACTTCACTGATATAGAGAGAGCTGTGAGATTCTTTTTATTAATTAATTGCAGTTTTTAACATGTAAACTTATTTTTCGTCTCACACGAATACGTATTAAATCTCTCGAGGACGCATCTCGCATCCGGTTACAAACACTGTTTACTAGCAACTGAACTCTAAGTTTGTAAACTTTTCTCCTTTTCAGTTTCTCATTGGCTAATCCTACTCCAATAAAGTACCTTCATTTAACTAAAGCTTTTTCTAGTTGTTGATTGGCTATTTTATAAACTGTCACAAAAATTACATTATTGCTTCCAAAAATTACAAGTAGTATTTTTAAACTCTCAAACTCATTGCCTCAAGGTTACCTCACTGTTACCTCATTGTTCGTAACTTTCGACCTATTTCTCACAGCTCCTACATTATTAAATTACGTAATATATTCATGTAACATTATTACACATAGATACAATAATATAAACATACACAATGACTGTAATATACACTTGTTTATATATTGTTACATACGAATTGATAGAAAGCTATTTCCAGCAAGATGGAGCAACATGTCATACGTTTAACTCCTCCATGCAACTTGTAACCAGTTTTTGATAATCGGATATCTCAAAAGGCCCCCGAATTCACCTGACCTAACCTCGCCGGACTTTTTCTTATGGAGGTATCTTAAAAGTGTATAAGAATATAGGATAGTCTTCGTAGAACGTCACAAAGTACGGTGAAACGAGTGCAGATATGTATGGATGTCGGTGGAGAACACTTCCAACACTTGCTCTGAGGAATAATAAACTATGTAATCTCCCAAGTGTGTAGTGTATTCTCCCAAAGTTGCACACGTGTCCTGTTTATTGATTCGAGAGTTATGACTCATTAAAGTGGCTCAGGTTTATATGGATCACACTATGTTGGAGAGCAGGAATGGAAAGGAACGTCTAGGAGAAACCAAGGCGCGACTTTTAGTGTAACGCTACAGAAGAATAAGAAAATAAAAAGTCGAGTGAATACCAAACTTGCTATTTTGGTTGAGCATCTTTTAAGAGATGCGACACAAAGATTTTTAAGAAAAATTTAATTTTCTGGGAATACATGAGAAGGTCTCTTCTTTTTTTTAACTACTTTTGTATATTGGCTAAACCGTAAGAGATAAGACAAAATTTTTACTGCACAGAAAATGTAGATCTCGTTAGAGGATACAATTTATGTCAAATTCTCTTGTGGTGTTAACCATTTCCGAGATATTCTTGTTATTGGTTTTAATTTTCAAATATTTAACACTATTTTCTAGCAGTAAGTTGTTCATTTTTTTGCGTGATCATGCAAAGATCATAGAATTTCAACTATCACATAAGTTGTTTTTTTAAAAAATGTAATGAAAGCTTATGTCTATAAAAATAATTAGACAGAAGAATAAGCCTATGTAAGAATAATTTAGATTGAGTTGAGAAGATAATATGAATGGATATCGTTTTTTGTATTCAAGAGACCTCAAAACATGTATTTCCGATAAAATTTTTACATTAAGGTTTTGGATGGAATGCAATACTTCCTCTACCTTCTAGGTATACACTGACGTGCGTAGTGCTAACAATGAGGTAACAATGAGGTAACCTTGAGGCAATAATGAGTAAGAAAGTTATAAATGCTACTAGTCATTATTGGATCAACAATAATGTAAATTTTGTGACAGTTTATAAAATAGCCAATCAACAACCAGAAAAAACCTTAACTTAAATAAAAGTATTCTATTGGACTAGGATTAGCCAATCAGAGACTTGAAATACAGAAATTTACAAATCTAGGCAGTTTAAATTAAGTCAGTTGCTTGTAGACAGTGCTCATAACTGGACGTGTTGGATGAAGACAGTGTTCCTGACGCGAGATGTGTCCTCGGGAAATTTAATATGTATTTTGTGTGAGACAAAAATAGTTTACGTGTTAAAAAGTGCAAGTAATTAACAAAAGAATCTCACAGCTCTCTATATCAGTGAAGTGTTATTAAAATCGCGTCAAGAATTAATTAAAAAGGAGTGAATTAAAAATTATAATCTGTGTAACTCTACATTCTTCAGCCGCATCACGCCCTGTTAAGAATTTCATGTCTGTAACAATAATACTGACGCAGCAGAGGCAAACATAAATATATAATATTTAAAGAAACAGTCAAATTATAAAGTTAATATTTTTAAACATTTGGGGCAAAAGCCACCGGAAAGTACATTTGGGGCGAAGGCTACCGAAAACTTTGCCCATACGTGCGGTTGCAACTACTTCATGTTTGGCTCCCCAACAGTAGAACTATAATACAACTCCTTCAATACAACCTACTTCAAATTGATGCCCAAAGCGTGGTGCAAATAACAATACAACAAACCATCTTTCTTAGGAAAGCTTTCATCAGCTATATGGGGATGAAGATAAGTTCTTGCCGCTACTAAAAGACAAAAGGAAACGGTAGTGTAGTTTGAAAATGCAAGGGTTAAGTTTTAGTGACACATGCTACCCTTTGGGAGCTCGACCATACTTTCGGAAGGCACAGTACCCTGCCAATCCAGTGGCTAGAATTATGCTCGAAAGACGCTAGTAGGGTGTTTGGGTAGAGTTTGTCAGTACCAACACAAAGAGCTGCGTTCTCTTATGGGCCACATTTTATGCACGCCAGTATACGCGTTGGAGAAACTGATGTTTCAAAGCCCCGGGCAACGCCTAGTGTTTCATAAAAGCGAAAGTGACCAAGAAGATGTAGACCCGTGTTTTTCTCTTCACTATATCTGGTCTGTATTAAGTGTAGAGTGGAAGTCTGTTAAACACACACAAATGAGAGGCCAGTAGGGGATATTCCCTTTGACTGGACCCCAACTTGTGCTAATCTTTTTAATTACATGCAAGTCTCCACCAAATTACTGCCCATACTGACCGTCTATTACCCCTTCTGACTCATCTGCCCTCGCTGCAAACAAAAGAAAAACTCCAGGCGGCAGTGTCAGTGTTATTTAACGTACTTTTTGCTAAGTCCACACGCATGTTGAAGGACTACAAAGGAACGCTTTAGGACAAGTTGAATAGAGCCACTGTATTATGGAGCATCAAGTATGGAAGGAAAAGTTTTCGTTGAACATTCGTCATCATCACAACTCCGAGGTTTTGTATACACAGGAAAACAGTGCTTGCTTCATGTATACCGTGTATTTTAAGTTTCTGGAAAATGAATTGTGGTTGATGAACAAAGGCCTCACGCAGAGCGCTTTCCATTCAAACAAAACGTATTTAGTACTCGGGTATACCGGATTCAGTAGTATTTTCATTTACTTTTATTCTTTTCCCCAGAATTCTCCTTTATAGTCCACATCTATTGTCTCTTGTTTACTTCGGAATATTCTACTTCGTCTACCACTCACTTGCGGTAAACAAGGAAGTGCATTCAACTTAAAAAATTCGTATTATGAAGAAAACATACAAAAAATAATTTTTAAAAATTTCTGTCTGTCTATCTTTCTATTTGTATATATTTATCTCCATCGAGTGGAATAGCTAAGGCGGTAACGTTCTAAGAGGCACTTTCAGGAGATACCGTGTTTGATTCCTCTAGATCTTAAATTTTTCGCAGTTTTCCCTGGTAGGCGAGTTATATAATTCAACTTTTTTGTCCTTCATTTCCTTTCATTTCGTTTCCTTTCAGCTTGCAGGGTTAGGCGTGATGAACAGTGGTGTTCGGCGTATGCTGTTTCTTCCCTGGCTTGAATCTGCCTGAGTTTAGGCGGGTGGTATAGAAGGATCGGTCGGGGGATGTTTTACTTGGAAGGGACCCAACTACTTTGCTCCCGCTGACCTTCGTACAGGTTTCATAGCCTTGGCCACAGTACTGAAGTCCTACATTGTTTCTAATTCAAATTCAAAATGTATGTATAATCGAATGTAGTGAGCATGTTGCAGCCTATCACAAATATAGTACAATACAAAAATTATTATATCATTAAACCACATTTTTATGCACTGTTTCCTCTGTTATATTTTTTTATTTGTAAATCCATTTATATTTAAATTGATGTATTATTCCTTACAAATAAATCACATATTCTAATCAATAACATATATTCTGAATCAGTACTGGTGATAGATTTTTACACCTTCCATAATAGTTAGCAAACATTTTGTATAATTGTGCTAATATCTCTTTTCATAGATGTTTTTACTGCATTCGGTACCAGACCATGCGCTTCGGTAATTCTTTCTTCCTATTCATCTATTTGTCTATCACCGCTTACCTTGAGAGGAAATATTGTATTCCACCCGAAAATTCGTTATAGATTTCACCAAAAGTGGGTGTATGTGTACGATAACTTAAAAACGAAATGTTAGATAAATACCAAACTTGGTATTTATATTCAATACCTCCCAAAGATGCGACACGAAAGATTTTCAAACAAATTCCTACCCCAAACTGATCCTTACATGGAATATTTTACAAATTTCTTGATTTTCTTGAAAATGGCTAACAATTTTGATTAAAATACCATATATTTAATATATTTATAAAACATGTATATCTTGAATTTTATAGGAGTTGAGGTAGTATTTTATATCACAACACTGAATGCCAGAGTGATTGTAGTATAAATTAACATTATTGTGTGACAATGATTTTAGATGTTTGTTAGCCATAAGCATTGTTAGGAAATAAGATTACACGGTCTCACTGAAATTAACAATAGAGTGGGTAACAATGAACCGATGGGGTGAGTTGTTTATCACTAAGAAGAGACAAACAAATGACGTCAGGGTAGCGTGCCTTTCTTTAGAAATGGAGGGAATATCTTCCCTAGAGCATAAGTGTTAGTAATTGTGATTGGCTGACAAAACAGACGCTAATGTTGGCGCGATTTGGTAACCAATAGTAGCTCTATTATGTTCAGGCATTTCGAGGTGAAGGAGTATAAATTCTCGAGTCATAAGCATGTTTCATGCAGTTCCATGGAATCATTCACGAGGTACACGTCGCGCAGTCTTGAAGAATCTCTCGTGAAGTGCACATCATACAGTTTGGAAGAATCTTTCGCGTCGTAAAGTTAGTTACAAACTGTGAAGTACGCGGCAATTAATACGACAGTAATTACATTCGGAAATATAACAGTTTCAGTCAGACTTGTATAAAGATTAAAGATGTGAACTATTAATTAAGTGTGACGGCAATAAAAGTGTGAAAATAAATCCTTTTATCAGTGTTATCTTTTAGTAACAACTTCGTTCCGTTTACACGCCCTGCTCAGAGATACTTGCTTAAATGAGTAATAATAGCTAGCCGGAGGACAAAGAACCCAAATCTTAAAATAATAAAACAATAACAGGCGCCCAGCAAATAAGATAACATGAGAGATTACCACGACAGAGTAGCCTGTAAAGTGCTCTTCATTCTGAAGGAATTTAGTATAAGTTTTAACTGGTAAACGTTAAAGAGAAGAAGAGAATATATTAAACAAGAATATGAAGTTTTAACAATTTATTCTTAATAACCCATTTTGTAGCATCAGCAATTCCGGGATATTCGCTAGAATTAGTTTCAATTTTTCAATAATTGTCAGTTTTGCTATTTTGCTGTTGCTATTCAGTTATTTCTCGTGATGTCATGGAAGGAATCAGGAATTTAAAGGCTATATTACAGCGATTTGGTTTTCAAAATTTGACTTTCGATTCCGTTCCGTCTATCCCCTTTGTATTGACAACGAAATGTATAATGAAAGAATTTCTGCAAAGACTTATATCGATTAGCATGGAGTGTGTAGAAAAAAAAATCTGATGTGTTGCATTAAAATGACTTTATCGATCTTGTACAAACTATTTTTACATGCACTTATTCTCCATCTACTTTATATTAATCGATATAAACTATCGAGAAATCTTATTGCTATTTTTCTTGTAGGTGCAAGAGGAATATGGTAGACTTTAAGCGATAGTCAAATCTTTTAAGAGCTGGTTGCTGTGTGGAGCATTCCATTCTCTTTGCATGTTCAGGACGAATAAGGAATTCTCATTTGAGAAAAAGTATACAAGTGTTGGAAAATTCAAACAAATAACATTTCTCGCAAATGGTTCACACCACAAAAAAATCTTATGTGTTACACTCACATGACTTTCTCTACTCTTGTGCAAACTGTTTTCACAAACGCTTATTCTCCACATGCTTCATGTTAATCGAGATTTTAATCTTATTGCTAATTTTCTTGCAGATGCAAGGGGAATATGGTAGGTTTTAAGCGATAGTCAAATATATTAAGCGCTGGTTGCTATGTGGCGCATTCCATTCTCTTTGCATGTCCAGGACATAAAAAAATGAATAACGAATTTGAGAAAAAGTATAAGTATTGGAAAATTTAAGAGAACAACAAGCAATATCTCGAAAACGGTTCACTCAACAAAAAATATGTATATAACATAACCTGGGTATTTTAACGCGATCTACATTTTTTGTGAAATTTTGTATATCTCTTATGGTATACCAGTTATGCAAAAGTCGTTCAGAATGAAGAACACTTTTGGAGACATTCCCAGAAAATTCGAGATATGCATTTCATTTGTCATGATAATACCTTAAACATATGATATTTTAATCAAAATCGTTAGAACCATTTTTGAGAAAATTAAAATTTTCGAAAAATGTTCCATGTGAAGGGTACTCTGGGGTGGGGGGATTTTCTTGAAAATCTTCGTGTCGCATCTCTGTAAGATACTGAACCTAAATACCAAGTTTGGTGTTTATCCGACTGTTCGTTTCTGAGTTTGCTGTTCACAGACACACAGACGCACACACACAGACACACACACGGACATGTTTCCAAAAATGCTTTTTTTTGGGTTCAGGGAGTCTCAAAACATGTATTTCCGGTGAAATCTCGGTATCGAATTTTTGGGTGGAATACAATACTTCCCCTACTTACTATACGTAGTAGAGAAAGTAAAAATGTGTGTGACATAAATTGTGCGTTTTAACGAGATCTACATTTTATGTAAAGTAAAATTTTGTCTATTTCTTACAGCTTACCAGTTACGCAAAACTCATTCAAAATGAAGAGGACTTTTGGGTACATTCCCAGAAAATTCAAGATATAAATTTCATTTGCAATAGACATATCTTAAGTATATGATATGTTAATCAAAATCGTAAGAGCCATTTTTGAAAAAATCAGAGTTTTCGAAAAATGTTCCATGTAAAGGCTAGTCTGGGATGGGGAATTTTCTTGAAAATCTTCGTGTCGCATCCATGAAAGCTCAAGCACCAAATTTGATATTTATCTGACTTTTCGTTTTTGGGTTATGTCTTCAAAAATGCTTTCTTTGGATTCAGGGCACCTCAAAATATGTATTTCCGGTGAAACCTCGGTATGAATTTTTGGGTGGAATACAACTTCCCTACTTGCTATACGTAGTAGAGAAAGTAATAAACTTTCATGGAAACAGTATATGGAAGCTGTAGAGAAAGTTGTTTGTAGGCAATACATTATATATTTAAATATTTGACGGTGTAGCACAGCGTATACAGTGACTGGGTAGAATAGAATAAAATTGGTTTTAAATCATACTAATATTACGCAGAGCTTATAAGCGACTGAATGGAGATGTTGATTTTTACTTTCTCTACTACGTATAGTAAGTAGGGGAACTATTGTATTCCACCCAAAAATTCGATACCGAGATTTCCCCGGAAATATATGTTTTGAGACTCCCTGAATCCAAAAAAAAAAGCATTTTTGGAAACATGTCCGTGTGTGTGTCTTTGTGAACAGCATAACTCAGAAACGAACAGTCGGATAAACAGCAAACTTGGATTTAGGTTCAGTATCTTCCAGAGATGCGACACGAAGGTTTCCAAGAAAATCTCCCCACCCCAGATTACCCTTTACATGGAACATTTTTCGAAAACTTTAATTTTCTCAAAAATGGCTCTAACGATTTTGATTAAAATATCATATGTTTAAGATATTTTATGACAAATAAAATGTATATCTTGAATTTTCTGGGAATGTCTCCAAAAGAATTCTTCATTGTGAACGACTTTTGCATAACTGGTAAACCATAAGTGATAGACAAAATTTTCCTGCACAAAAACTGTGGATTGCGTTAAAATACACAATTTATGCAATATACATTTTTTTTATGGAGTGAACCATTTTCGAGATATTGCTTGTTATTCCCTTAAATTTTTCAATACTTATTTTCTCAAACGGGAATTCGTTATTCTTTTTCTTTTGTCTTGGATAATGCAAAGAGCATTAATCTGTGGGAAAGAGAATGGTGCTGCACCTAGCAACCAGCTATTAAGAGATATGTCTATGCTTAAACACTACTGTATTTCTATATTGCCCTTGCAAATACAAAACAAGAGGAACATAGTACGCCTTAAACGACAGTCAAATATTTTTGGAACTGGTCGCTATGTGTAAAATAAAATTCTCTTTTCATGTCAAAAGATCGTTTCTGCAAATGTGTATCTCGATTAACATGAAGCATATGGAGAATAAGAGTTTGTAAAAAATAGTTTGTACAAGAGTAGAGAAAGTCATGTGAGTGTAACACATCAGATTTTTTACGTGTAAAATGGAGAGTGTTGGAACCACGGCGAGGGATCGATCATTTATAACATCCTAATGCGATACCGAAAGTCTGCGATTCCCAACAATTCATCCCTCGCACAAACGAGTGTCTCTTGAGTGACAAATCTCCCGGAGAAAACCGACCGCTAATCATCCCCAATGGGAGTAGCCCTTGGAGCAGACTGTCAGCTATACTTAATGCTGAGAAATGTCTTTTGTTGACGCCTATGATAGAACCACATCGTCATCTTGGAAACACCAATCTGTATCTTGTGTTACAATCTACTCTGTGTAGCTTGATAGAGTTGAAAAATAAGTTATTGTGAGGCCAGGTAAAGGTATGAACTAACCAAGGGCCGCCCCCCGAGTCCAGGATAGAGCACCGCACGCAAACCAGTCGGCCCCTTGTGACATCCGGGAGGGAAGATGAGGGGAGATTCGCGAAGGGCAACCAGATACGGATGACGGTGGGCGCAAGTACAGATGGGGTCCCTAATATTTCCAGATTAAACGCATTCGATGCTGCCACCAAATATCCGGAATGAGGAGAGACCTAACTAACCAGCCTCCGCAGTGACGCCAGGGAAGAAACCTCTACAGAACGTACAGTCACCGCCCAGCCGCAACCTGCCGAACACCGTTGCCTGGTCCTACAACCCTGAAGCAAATGACAAGGAAGATAATGGCTACAGGAAATGAGAGGAGAGTCGTGGTAGAAGATGAACCACCCCAGCATTCGCCTGTCAATCCGGGGATACTACGAAAAATTCTTTAGCCAGAGCAAGCAGTCGCCGGGGATCGAATCTGGGACCTCGTGAATGCAGGCCACAGACGCTGTCACCTAAGCCATCCGACTCGGTCTGTTATCAGGGCAGGCATTTTATTTTTATGATTTATTATTATTATTATTATTATTATTATTATTATTATTATTATTATTATTACTATTTGGATTACCCTCCTCTTTGTAGGACTTACACGCCATATCGAGGAGCAAGCAAACTCTGAATCACAGCATATCCAGAATGGGTCATCAGCCAAGGTGAAGAATAATGAAATTAAATGTAGTCCTGAAAGAGATCGAATTATCCAACCCAGCATTCGCCTAGCGACCGAGGAAAACAGCGAAAACACTTTCGGTCAAATTGGTCAGTCCGAGAGGTTTGAACACGGAACCTCCCGAATGCGGTCCACAGACGTTTATCCCGGTCCGGCGCAGGCATTTTCAAGTACTAAAAATTCATAAATATGTGCTATAACCAACATTTTATAATGACTTTCGATATTCGATGAATAGTCGATAATATAGTAAATTACCATACAACGTGTAGCATGTCATTTGCAGTAGCAGTTACACCTCGCTGGTATTACGTAACATTAAATATGTCTTCACACTACTGCTACCATTTTCGTTAATTTTCTTAGTGAATGTTAGTAGAAAGCGTAATTTCATAGTTAACAAAACTATGGCTTGGTACTGGCTGGTGGTGTGACCCACTTCTCTCCCCCCGATCACAACACCGCCCACCAAGAGTGGATCGTATTCGTTAGACAAATAGTTCACCTTAAAGGCATACAATGAGAAGAATTATTCAGGCCACATAACAATACTAAGAACTGTGCAATGAAAGATCCTGGTATTTAATAGTAACTTAAAGCCAGGATTTAGAAGAATAACAAATTTGGTACTTACAACTTTCAAGAACCAATGTCCGATATGCGGTGGTAACGAAGACATTGAACACATAGTATTTAAGTGCCAAGGAACAGAAAATTGGAGAAAAGAATTTTTTAATAAGAAGTGGTTGAAGGGGAATATAAATACACTTATGATTGAAATGATATGCAAGGACGCTAGAAGCATTGGACAGTTTTTGTGTAAAGTAAAAAATAAATGGCTTTGTACAGTGGAAAGAGGAAAGTAAGAGGTAGCGCATCTTACTTTGAATGGAAAACTATAGTGAATGTGTGACGGTTAAGTAATCAATAAATGAAAAGTGAAAAACAAGTGGAAATAGGACAGGAAAAAAGAGAAAGATAATTTATTGACAAGAAATTGTAAAATGTAAATAAACTGTAGTGATTGTCTACTGAATGAGTGACCAGGGTCAAAATGCAGTAGACAATCAAATTTGTCAAATTTGTAAAACTCTTAGCACAATAAACAATACAACGGCTTTAAAGCCCAACATTTTGCAATAAATGCACATTTTTAACCATCTCGTGTATATGTCAGTAGTTAAAAATTTAGAGAAAATACTTGCCAAAAATTAAACGTTAACAAATTTTACCAAGTCCAAAAATTTAGACGTGCATCACGTGATAGCTCGCTGCAGGTGTTGGTCCAAAAGCAAAGCTTGTCGACTGCCCTGGTCGTCCTTGCGTAGATCCACAGCTAAAGTCCTGACGCCGGAGAGAGGGTATAAATGCAGCAACACCACTGCCTTTCCCCTGATGCGGCGCTCCGCAGATCCATTTCCTCTCTAAATGATGTGGCGTCCATAGATGCAGTTTTTTTAGTCTGGCTGCGAGCGGGAAGTTCTAATTGATTCGCTATTGCAGCTGGCGCCAAAATTGAAGGGGTGACGAGTTCTCAATGTTATTTAAACTGTCTTGAGATAGGGGTTTCCAAAATGGCACAAATGATGGAAAGTGATTTTTTAACAATCGAGAAATAATTAAAATACAAAGCAAGACGAAGTCAAATATTTTCTATTTTCGAGATCCTGTTACATATACGAGGGGCACTATTTATATTTTGGGCCCAATAATTAAAAGAAAGTAATTTCTGATTGAAAACTGCTATATTGTTTTTGAAAATATTCTCCTTTATGATCGATACACTTTTGCAACTGTTAGAACCATTTATCAAAGCATTTATTCCGGTCTTCTTGAGACACCTCCAAAACATGGTTTTTGAAGCCATCATCGGCTTCTTCTGCCAACGAAAATCGTTGTCTACGCAATTTATTCTTGATGTTCGGGAACAAAAAGAAGTCATTGGGTGCCAAATCAGGACTGTATGGCGGATGACCCATCAATTCGATTTTTTTAGCCTTCAAATACTCTGTTGTTAGACAAGATGTGTGTGCGCTCGTATTGTCTTGATGAAGAACGATCCTACGGTTCTTGTTGGTTTTTCTTACTTCACCGAAGACTTCCGGCAAACAAATGGTTGTGTACTATTAGGAATTGACCGTTTTACGTTCCTCTAAAGGCACTGTTGCCACATGGCCAGTTTTGCTGAAAAAGCAGGCGACCATTTGCTTCGAAGTGCTTCGAGTGCGATCAACTTTTGTTGGATTTGCTTCATCTTGAAACACCCATACAGTCAACTGCCGTTTACTTTCTGGCTCATACGCATAGATCCATAATTCGTCACCTGTTACAATATTATATACGTCTTTTGAGGCACCGTCATTGTATTTCTTGAGCATTTTTGTACTCCAATCGACACGAGCATGTTTTTGAGATTGCGTCAAATTATGTGGGATCCAACGAGAGCAAACCTTTTTCACGGCTAAGTAATCATGCAATATTTTATATATGCTGGTGTAACTAATATCTAGGGTTGTCTCAATATCACAATATGTCGCATGACGATCTTTCATTATTAGTTTTTGCACAACATCAATATTTTCTGGCACAACCTAATTTGGACGCCCTTCACAAACTTCATCATTGAGCGAACGGCGGCCACGATTAAATTCGTTATACCAGCGTTTCCAGTGGCAAAGGATAGAGCTTTGTCGCCAAATCTGGAAGTTAGTTGATCGATGCACTCTTTTCTTGATAATCCACGTCGAAAGTCGTAATAAATCATTGAACGAACATTTTCACGAGTTAAATCCATGTTTTTGTTGACACATAATTTTCAAGTTGGTGTAAACAAAACAAATGACGCTCTATTGACAAAATGTTTGAAGTAGATTATGGTCAAAAATGTCAAAGTTTCCATTGGAAACGTCAGATGGCACCTACAACATTCAGGGTTGCCAAGGCTCAAAATATAAATAGTGCCCCTCGTACACTGGATACTGTTTTTGAGCGATCGATGATAACTATGTTAACTGTAATGTTACCCACTTAGGAGCTCTTGAAAGCTGGTTGAAGTATCAAAATGGCGGGCCAATGTCAACAATATAAGGTACTACATATGAATGCCTGTTTCTTGACTAACTCTGTTTTCAAATAAAGGCCAGATCGATGCAAGTAGAGTCAAGAAAGTTCATTACCATCGATTACTTTAGAAAAAACATTAAGAAATTATAATGGCGGAAACAATTAAGTCTGAAATTGAAAAGGCAGGTCAAATAAGATGTTTCTTTGGTTTCTAATACATCCAAATCAAGGTACTATAGATTATATGCTAAAGTGGTTAGATGAGAAGAATGAGATGAAGAAAGACTTCGGCTAGTTTCGTCCGGTATGCTAATGAGAAAATCAACATGATGTGTAAATTAAGAAATAAAAGCATAAATAAAGACAAAAAAGCTGAAATGGTCAAAACTGTACTAAAATATTAATATATTCTAAAGCTATAATAACAAAAATATAAAAAAACTTATGGATGTGAAATTAGAAGCACCTGCAAAAATATTGAAACAGGTTGGTAGATTAGGTTGGTTGCAGCGAATGCGGGAAACTCCTCTTTCCATGACAAGTTCATACACGATCGCCTAGAAACTTATTTAACTGGCTAATCTGAAGCCAGAAATCGCATCTTAAAGAGAGAGTATGTGTTTGTAGGATATAAAAAACAGGTTAACTCAAAAATGCTTAAATACTGAATTCGGCATTCAATTGCAGTATCTTCCAAAGATGCGACACGAAGATTTTCAAGAAAATCACCTCCAATCCAACTACCCTTTACATGGAACATTTTTCGAATTTTTTTATTTTCTATAATACCGCTCTAACGAATATGATTCAATATCATATATTACAAATAATGAAGTACTCTTCATTCGGAAGGATTTTTTTAATAATCTTGTATAACTGGTAAACGTTAAGGGATAGACGAAAACGCACTTCTCAAAAATGCAGATCTCCTTTGAAGTAGATTGTTATGTTACGTAATATATTTTACGTAAATTATTAACTTCTTGCTTGGGAAGCCAACTTGAAGAATGATTGTTCTTGGAGTTTACTTTGTTTAAGAAGTTTGCAACACGCTCTGGGCGTCGGTTTGAATTTGTTGATTACGTAATAGTTACTGTTGTTACGCAATATGCTTCTACGTATGAGAAGCTGATTTTAAGATATATTTTATGTTGTTACACCCCACGTTTTACACTATATTGTTTAACTTTGTTATTAAGAACTGCTTCTATATATTTTATTTATGTTTGAATTTGCCTCGGCTGCGTCAGTAATGTTTGTAGAGTGACGTATCTTTTAGGCAGGGTGCGGTATGACAATAATTGTAGACATACACAAATTTTAAGTTTTTAAATTCACTTCTTTTTTTATTTTATTCTTTGCACAATTTAATAAAGCACTACACCTTTTAAGAGCTGTGAGATACTTTAATACTTTCACTTAGCGCGTATACATATTTTGTGATTCACACGTAATATTTCTGTAGAGAACACATTTTCCATCTGGTCACTACCAAGGTTTGCCAGCAACTGGAAATGTTTCAACCGTTAAACCTGTAAGCTTCGGTATTTCAAGTCTCTGATTGGCTAATTCTAGTCCAATAGAATATCTGCATTTTATTTAAAGCTTTTGCTTTGCTGTTGATTGGCTAATTTTAAACTGTTATAGAATTTACATTATCGTTGCTCTAATCATGACTAGTAACATTCAAACTCTCAAATGCATTATTGCCATAAGGTTACCTCATTATTACCTCATTGTTAGCAACTTAAAACTTATTATTCTTACAGCTCTTGCATTATTAAAGTATGTAATGTATTCACATAACATTATTAAACATGTTTACAATAAAAATACGTATATGCAATGACTGTTACATACATTTTAAATAATTATTACACATATATTGTTTCAATAAGGGCTGTTATTGAATTTACTTATTATAAAAATACGATTGAAATTATTTAGGTATGAAAATACTGCCTCACCTTAAAACACATAAATGACTTTCTAGTGGCATAAGCTAATTCTGAGAGATCCGTTGTTAGTGGCTCAAATGGTTCACTACTTGGTCATTCTTTTAAAGCACTGTCAACATTCAGTTGTTTCGCGCGATTCAATTGAAACATTATGGAATTTTTAAGGCGGGATATAGCGACCAGTTCTTAAATTTGACTATTGCTGTTCCCTTTTATGTGTAACGAAATGCGTAATGTAGCTCTTTCTGCAAAGGTTTATTTGGATGAAAATGAAGTAAATAGGTATACAAGCTTTAGTAAGAGTAGTTTGTACATCCAATAATACACTATAGAGGGCAGATAATGTCATGCGAATGTAAGGCCATTGTTTTTAAGATATTGAGCCTGTATATGATTGCGTAAACTCTGTATATACTTAAAAACAGGACAAATTATAATACAAATACAACGCTAAATTCAAGGAAGCCTTCTAGAATCTTCAGAATGTATGCCAAGCGCCATTTGTCCATGATAATGGGCACTTGAAGAACATAAATTATTTAGTCAATGCAGTTGTCGTCTTGACCTATTTGAAAGGCAAATGTAGCAAGAACAGATGTTACTGTTGTGCCGGGGAAGTTGTAGGGTGTAGGTTTCCAGTCTGCTGACCGTAAGACAACATGAATAACCATGAGACAAGGATGTTATTCCAACACCAGGAGGCGACACATTCCCCTTGAGGAAACCCTGGAGCTAATTTGTTTTGTTGATTCATACAACATAGTCTGCTTGTCTGGTACCGAGGTTAAACCACAGTGTCTTCAACTTGTACTGACTCCACGTTATAGTCTGCCGTTGTTAACACGCACAATGCTTCAACATGCACATCCATAAAGCCACATACGCAGTAAATTCCTTTTGGGGGTAAACAAATATGATGTGTTGTACTCACATGACTTTCTCTGTTCACTCTTCTGCAAACTATTCTTACAAAAAGCTTATACTTCTATCTACTCCTTATTTGAACCGAGTGGGATGGGTCAAGTGGTTGCGTCTCTGGTCCCGAGATTGATCTCCGGCGACCGCCCATGGGCTTTTCGTGATTTCCTCTGGTCGCCAGGTGAATGCTGGGGTGGTTCATCTTCCACCACGACTCTCCTTCCTCTCATTCCCTGTACCCATCATCTTCCTTGTCATCTGTTTCAGGGTTGTAGGACCGGGCGGTGGCTTGGGCTCTGTAACGTTTTCTTCCCTGTTGTCGCTGGGGTACCCTGGTTCAAATCTGGGCTATGGCATTGAATTTTTCAGTCGTCTAATTCTACCTTTCTAAACATATCGTATTACGTTTCTTCAAAATTTTTAAAACCATTTTTATAAAATAAAAAATTACAAAATATTTTCAGGCAAAAGTAGTTTGCGGTTTAGAGAGTGTAAATACTAAGTTTGGTATTTATTCGAATTTTCGTTTTTGAATTATGCTATTCAGTCGGACACGCGCGCGTGCGCGCACACACACACACATGGATATGTTTTTAAAAGATCTTTTTTCTTAGAATGGAATCTCAATAATTACTTTTTGGGTGGAATACAATATTCCCCATCTACCATACATATGTTGTAGAAAAAATACACCTTAATCCCAGCGATATTACAACTTAGGTTAACTATGTGAATAAATTTAATACAATGAGAAAGCAAGCACTGTACGTATATAATGTTGGAATATTGTTATGTTAGTCTTTTCTATGTGGTACTAAACACATTTAATACTTCAGTGACTCGGCGAACGAAGATATTTTCATGCTTACCAACGAAATGTGTATGTGGAATGGACATATATCTCGATTAACATGTAAACAGAAGCATATGCCTTTGTATGAATAGTTTGTAGGAGTGTGAATAGAAAAGTCATACGAATACAACA
This sequence comes from Deroplatys truncata, assembly GCA_030765065.1. Lineage (NCBI taxonomy): Eukaryota > Metazoa > Arthropoda > Insecta > Mantodea > Mantidae > Deroplatys > Deroplatys truncata. Next base: position 168,952,701 of record CM060980.1, read on the forward strand.
CCTCATTTTAAATTTCTGTAAAAACTGAAAGAGAGTAACGTAATATGAATATAAGGATAACAGCCATTTTTACTTTCTGTATTACGTATAGTAATATTGCATTCCACCCAAAAATTCGATACTGAGATTTGACCGGAAATACATATTTTCAGGTGCCTGAATCCAAGTGAAGCATTTTGGAAACACGTCTGTGTGTGTGTGTCTGTGAACTCCATAACTCAAAAATCAAAAGTCGGATAAATACCTAACTTGTTATTTAGGTCAATATCTTCCAAAGATGCGACACAAAGATTTTCAACAAAGTCCTCATACTCCAAACTATCCTATACATGGAACACTTTCTGAATATTTTTATTTTCCAAAAAATAGCTGTAAAAATTTATTAAAGTACAATATATGAGAGATATTTACATGAAAAATAAAACCTATATCTTTAATTTTCGGAGAATAGCCTGATGTCCTCTTAAATTGGAAAGAATCTTGTATAACTTGTAAACGTTAAGCGATAGACGACAACGTACCACACAAAAAATGTAGATCTCTTTAAAGCACACAATTATTTCAAATAAGTGTTTTTGCCTTAGGCCGTTTTGAGATATCTGTTACGAAAGGTTCGAATTTTTTATTTCTTGGTCATTCTCTGAAATTCCTGTCAACATACAGTTGTCTCTAGCAATTGCATGGAAACAGTATGGAATTTTAAGGCGAATATATGATAGTGCCCTATTAAACATTTGACTGTCGCTGTTTCCTTTGTATCTATAACGAAATGTGTAATTTAGTTATTTATGCAAAGGTTTATTTGGATTAAAAGATAGTGGATAGAAAAATATGCTTGAATAAGAATAATTTCTATACCCACTAATAAACGATGAGGTTAGAGAAAGTCATGTAATGTATCACATAAAGTTTGTTAATTCCTCAAAGTATGTGTTTATACGTCTGAAAAATACACTTAGAATGTCTGTAAAGTCTATTAGATAAGAACCAAAAGATTTCAAAGGGTCAGTAGACAGTCACTTTCTTCACGTAGTCTTCCTGCAGTTCAGGGTCATTAGTCCCTGGGTCGGGTGGCGGGGGGTCGCACAAAACTGCAACACTTGCAACACCTGTGCCATTATGCAAATCCACACCGACTCCTCTCTCACAATTTTGTTCACGTGCCTCTATCATACCGTATCATCGTAATGGAACGTCGTTATCCACGGTGTACCCTTGTTTTACCAAACTTCGCTCCACATTTGCGTAATAACGATCGGGGGTGCTCCCTTTATGGCATAGCAATAGCGTGAAAACTACTTTCTTTTCCCTAGAAGAAATTTCTCAGAGGTTCCCTAGATTGATTCCTTGGGGAAGTTAAATGGAGAGGAAGATATTTATTGTCCTGGAAACAAAAAAAGTATCTGGAAGTTCAAAAATAAAAACTGAAGCAAGTTTATTCCTTAATGGGAGATTAAAAGCTTTATCCCGCCAGTATTAAATTTGCTGACTTCATGACACATTAACTTATAAACTATTTAAAATATCAGTTTATAAAGTTTACAAGCTATGGCTGAGTGCCTTCTTTGTTCATTGATGTACCTTTATACAATAAAATGGTTTATTTAGGATATCCATAGATGAAATTTGATCAAACTTTTACTAAAAATTAAAAAATTATGTTCAAAAATACTTTGAACCTTTAGCTTCAACTACACACCTTGGGGTTTGCTCTAAGAGCCCTTTAAAGCTTCAACATGTGACCATTTAAATGCTCAAGAGCATACGGCCTAATAGCATGCATTTACTTCCAATTACCTTTAACTGACTTTACTTTCCCTTACACATTTGCGCACTAAAAATATGTATTTGTTTAAATATGTTTAACCAATCTTGTTCAAATTTTAGCACAAACTCAAAGACGATCAACTTTAAAAACTTGCGCATGGTTTTTGCTACATTCTTAAATTGCTCAAGATACGACTATTATTGCGACCACTGATGATAAATTTTTAAAAAGATAATAAAGCAAGATTTATTTGTTTTTTCTGAGACTACTAAAGTAGTGAATAAAAATTTATAAATGTTTTTGTATTAGTGTTTAAACAAAGTGGCAGAATTTTTATTTTTTTCAAAATTTTGGTTTCTGCATAATGCGAAACACCTGATTAACTAGCATAATTCAGGTAAAATACAATTTTTTCTCAAAAAATTACTAAATATATCTGCATAAAATTTAAAACACGATTATAATTGAGGTAGATCAGTGTGCTACAACACTTTGAAAACATTTGAATAAAAAACTGCAATATTTATAATTTTCAGCTGTAATTACCCTATGCCTTGATCATTTATAATTTTTCTACTACGTGTATGAAGTCGGGAAAGTATTGTATTCCACCCCAAAATTCGATTTCGAGATTTCACCGCAAATACACGTTTTAAGGGACCTTAATAGAAAAAAAGGATTTTTAGGAAAAGGTCCGCGCGCGCAGGTGTGTGTGTGTGTGTATGTGTGTGTGTGAACAGCATAACTAAAAACGAAAATTCGGATACCAAAAATGCTATTTAGGATCAGTATGTTCCAAGATGCGATACAAAAGATTTTCAACAAAATCCCCCCACCCCAGACTATCCTTTACATTGAAGATTTTTAGACATTTTTCTAAAAAATGGCTCTTTTGATTAAAATACCATATATTAAAACATTCTTATGACAATAAAATATATATCTTGAATTTTTGGGGAATAGCCCATGAAGTGATCTTCATTCAGAAGGGATTTTATATAATCTTGTATAACTGGTAAACGTTGGATAAAAACAAATGTATATATCTTTAAAACACACAATTTATTCCAAATAAGCTTTTTTGTTGCAAAAACCGTTTCTGAAATATCCGTTAATAAAGATTCAAATGTTCATTTGTTGGTCATTTAATATTCAGTTTTTCTCAGAATTAAATGGAAAAAGTATGGAATTTCAAGGCCAGTATATATCGCCCTGTTCTTAAACATTTGACTGTTGCTGTTCCCTTTGTATTTATAACTAAACGTGGAATGCAGCTATTTCTGCAAAGGTTTATTTGAATTAAAATGTAGTAGACAGAAAAATAAGCTTTAGTCAAAATAGTTTGTACACCCATTAATAAGGTATAAAGAGAAGAAAAAGTCATGTGAATACAACACATCATCTTGTTTAAAACATAATCAACATATTAACACCAAAGTAAATCAATAAGACACTTGAGGTGTTTTTATTATGCCAAAATTTAGTTTAGGCTATCTTCAATAGCCCTGAGAAAACAGGTCAGTTATGAAAATGTTATTCAGAGAAATCGCTCTTCAAAGTAAAAATGCAGAAAACAACCTCACATATATTTGTAAAGCAAAAGTTGCATTTCTTGGACATTTCGAAGCTGTTATAGGAAAACTTAGTGCAAATTTTAATAGTAAAACTTCTCCTAAAAGATATACTAAAATGTACCTCTGTACTCCAAAGAGTATAGGAGCTATTGTTTCTGTGAAGTGATGCAGCTTTTGGAATACATCTACCACTTTTAAAAGTATAAGTATTGTGTCTATAGTTATAATATAATATTAAACAGCAAATTCCAAATTATAAGAATACATTAAAAGCTTAAAGTTTCATTTTTGGTATCTTTCGCCTTCAGTCTCGCCTTAAGGCTGGCTAACATCGATGCAAACACATTTCACGAATATGAGTCGATTATCTTCAAATAATCAGCATAATCCCCATTAAAACTGATAAAGTACGTGATGGAATATAAAATTTAGGACCAGATAATTCAGTTAATGTAAACACGTCTAAGTTCTTAAATTCCGCTTCTGAAATAACAATAATTAACAATACCTATTGCCAATTTCGAAACAAAAATTACAAAACATGACTTTTATAGTAGCCTCACTCAAAATTAAGGGGGCAGATAATTATCTGCTTAGACTTGTTAAGAGTATTAGTGCAAATTTTCTCATAAGCAAAAACTCTCGATCATGAGACATCCAGCATGCTGAAAGAAGCAATATTGAGATATGGAAATTTGAGTATAATTTACACTTTAGATACCGAGTGGGATGACTCAGGTGGCTGCATCTGTGGCCCGCATTCGGGAGGTCGTAGGTTCGATTCCCGCGGCCAAATTTCCTGTCCCTTCATTTGATTCCATTAATCATTTCATTCACCCTTCACCCTATTTAGACTGCTTCAGTGTTGGAAATGTCGGCAATGGTGTTTCGGTGCGGTTTGGCACGGAAAAGAATGCTCTCTGTGAACCTTCTCCGTCCCTCGACCTTCGGTTGGTTGCGGGGTATAAGGACCGCCATAACGGGGGCATTTGACCCCATGTGGGGCTGGATCCCCGGTTTAACTATTCCGTCTGCCGGGGCGTTTATATCTGGAAGCTTTAGGGAGCCTGTCATTGCTGTGCCGTCACTCCTGATTCCGGCCACTCGGTGTCTCCCTTCGCCTCAGCCCTTCCTCCCGGGGACAGCCCCCACCAGACCAGTGCCAAATCCCCTACACTTCTCTTTCTTTCCTTTCTTCCTTCCTTCTTATACTTTAGATGGAATCTCAAAACTAACCGTTAAAAATTTGTCATATTCCTCACAACCAAGAGTTAATTTTTGCAAACATTGAAACATCTGTAAAGGGCGCCCTTACACATAATTATAGTTTTAATTCCTGTAAAGTTTCGTTATTTAATAACTAACGTGCACAGTGAACTATTCACAAAAAATCTCCCAATACAAATATAATACAGGTACGCAGTAAAGTGCTGTAAGTTGGGTTGCATATGGATGAAGGGACTTATACAACTTTTGAATCCTGGCATATAGGCAACTTCTCCGCCCTGGATGTAGAGAGTAACAGTCTATACCACAGGCGATAATACATGGAAATGAAGTATACTGTTTACATGAAACCGTAGAAGTACGATACATGACGGAATATCATATGTACCATTCCATTCGTTATTGTCAAAAATGTGCAGAAGTATTAAACACTTCTAAATTCCTGCTTCTACCGTGTTTACCACAAGTAAAAAAAAGAAATTTATGGAGAATGAAAGCGCAATGGATTGATCACGGTTTTTATTGAATATGACATTATTGATAGGTGAAATGAAAATATTTTATGTCACATTCACATTACTCTCTCTACCCATTCTTTTACCTACTATTCTTACCAAACTAATTCCTTTATCTACCTGTTGCTAATCGCGAAAACATTTTGCAGAATGTTTTCATTGCAGATTTGTTTACACGCAGAGCGAAGCGATAGTAAATGTTAGAACTTCCTTTATGGAAATATTAGGTCAAGTGGGTAGCATATGCTATCATGTAAATTCGATACGCTTTTGATTACATCGCGAGAAAATTGAATTAGAGCAGTTAAAAAATGAAAAACTATTCAAAAAATTCAAACCAATAACCAATATATCGGAACTGGCTGATTCCATAAAAAGAAATATTTTAAAAAATCTGATGTGTTACACTCACATGACTTTCTCTACTCTTGTACTAACTACTTATACAAACGCTTATTCTCCATATGCTTCATGTTAATCGAGATAAACGTTTGCAGAGTCTATCTTATTGCTAATTTTCTTGTAGATGTAAGGGGAATATATATTTACAAGGGCAATATACAAATACAGTAGCCTTTAAGCACATACATATCTCTTAATAGCTGGTTGCTAGGTGCAGCACCATTCCCTTTGCCACAGATTATAACTCTTTCCATAGCCAAGACAAAAAAATGAATAACGATTTGAGAAAAAGTATAAGTATTGGAAAATTTAAGGAAATAACAAGCAATATCTCGAAAACGGTTCACTCAACAAAAGAAATGTATATGACATAAGTTGTGTATTTTAACGCGATCTACATTTTTTGTGTAGTAAAATTTTGTCTATCTCTTACGGTTTACCAGTTATGCAAAAGTCGTTCACAATGAAGAATACTTTTGGAGACATTCCCAGAAAATTCGAGATATACATTACATTTCTCATGACATTATCTTAAACATATGATATTTTAATCAAAATCGTTAGAGCCATTTTTGAGAAAATTAAAATTTTCGAAAAATGTTCCATGTAAAGGGTAGTCTGGGGTGGGGGGATTTTCTTGAAAACCTTCGTGTCGCATCTCTGAAAGATACTGAACCTAAATACCAAGTTTGGTGTTTATCCGACTGTTAGTTTTTGAGTTATGCTGTTCACAGACACACAGACACACACACAGACACACACACACACAGACACACACACGGACATGTTTCCAAAAATGCTTTTTTTGGATTCAGGAGGTCTCAAAACATGTATTTCCGGTGAAATCTCGGTATCGAATTTTTGGGTGGAATGCAATACTTCCCCTACTTACTATACGTAGTAGAGAAAGTAAAAATACAGATCTACAGTTTTGGTGCGGTACTTTTCTTTTGCATAACTTATGGTTTAAAAGTTATACAGAATTATACAAAATGCATTCCGAATGAACAAAACTTCACAGGCTAGTCCCAGAAACTTAAGGTATCTGTTTTATTTTCCATGTAGATATCTTAATTATTCATATGTTAATCAATATCATTAGAGATATTTTGCAGGGCTATTCCCTTAAGACCGTATTGTGATATTCCATTTTTTCTCCTAAACATCTCTACCAATACTTAATAGGCCTCTGATGATTGGTGATTGATTTTACCATTGATAGCCGTACCAGGTATATGGATTCTGTTGGTAGTTGATATTACATGAGATGCTATGTTATTATTAGGGCTGCGACATCGGAGTCGTTACGTTTGTTTAAAGGCGTTCTGTAAGTGACTGTTTACAACGAGAGGATTACCTGTACAGTTAGGTCAAGTGTATTGTTCCACAGTTTACGTATATGAAATGCCAAAGCAGAGGATAAGAGTGTCAACAATGTTGCAAAACTATATCTTGGAGTGTGGAGAAAATGTTTTCTCTATTATTAATTAAAATTTTTATTGCAAACCGTGCAATAGCATTATTACTTCTGCGCATAATAGAGTAACGTACGAAGACATGTGAGGCTGTCTTGCTCAAATGCCCAATGAGTAGCTCTTATCTGCAGGGTAACTAAGTTTACCACGTTGGAATGAAAACTACGATTTGCGTTGATTCATAGTTTATTGATGATTCATTTTCGTAGCCAAGAATGTTCTCGGAGCAAAGGCTAACTGAGAGCTTTACGGGAATAGTGGCGTAAACTTATTTTCCCGTTCACTAAATAAAAGCAAAACTCGCTCCCAATTATATAAAATACTTAAATGCTCCCGAAATATTAGTATCTTTAACTTATGCTCGCATCTCGAACACGTGTTCATGGGAGCGTCAATGAATATATGTCTACTCGCCGAAGTCAACAAAATACTAGAGAACGAGCTTCACGTTTCTCTCCAATTTATACAAATTTTTACCCACGCGCTACGGGGTTTACAGTTAGACTCGATCCCAGCCAGTAGACGCTATACAGAGCTTGGCTCTGACCTCGCCAAGGGTGTCCAAGAGCTTGACTTACCCCTTCCGAATTCACGGAAATCTGCAGTTAGCCTCGCTCAGAATCTAAATTATATTATAAGCAATGAAATACTGCTTCACATGTCAACACAGAAGCATACAAGCGTTGCATTGCAGAACGTGAGAATAAACTGCTACATCAAGAGTCACCTCCATCAAATCAAACGTTTAATAAAGAACTATGCACAACATTTATTTCTACCGATATTCCCTTATATAAACTACAGGATACAAAGTTGCAGGTTGTAATTCATTGCACAAAATTGACATAGAATCGTAACCATGTATACATATGGTATAACGTTTCGCATTAATGATTTAATAAATACATTTCAGTTATACGTCAGCTGTATAGGTTATAAATAATATTTGCATAAATAAAGTAAACGTTCGCGAGACGTGCGTAATTCTTCTTGTATAGACGATACAGGGTGAATACGGTTTCCTCCATGTAGCAGCTCCGGAAGTCGCAACCCTAGTTATACTATTGATCTTTAAGTATGCTTATTATCAGCAATCTTTGTTTACGCCTGTGCTCACTGGCTTTGTTTACGAGACATTATAGCTTACGTGTGTGTAAGTGCGAATTGGCACTAAGATAGTTTATATAGTTATGACACAATTAACACAGGAAATGTTATTTCCACACAAATTTTCATTCTATGCTGCTGTGACACGTTTATTCTTGCTTCTGTCTATCATAGTAAATAATCCAAACACTTTAATACATTGACAAAGATGGCTAACTGGGCGGGATGGCTCTGGCAGTAAGGTCTGTGGTCTGCATTCGGGAGGACCAGGGTTCAAATCCCATAGACTGATCAATCTGGTGTGCTTTCGTGTTTTCCCTCAGTCACCAAGGTAATTGCTGGATTGGATATTTAATACCACGACCCAAAGTTCCACCTTAAGATTAACAGAATAGTAAACATGAAAATAGATGGAAATAGGAATGCTCTGCACTTATCCACAGTTAATGAAAGAAGGTAGATTGGACGGCAACCTAATGTCATCTGCCCGTCACGTATAGAAGCAGAGATACAGTTGCTCAATAAGACCTCTGTGGACGAGTGATAAAGCAAGATAGTGTGAGACCTAGAAGGATAATTTGAATTGACATTATTGCCATGGGGGTTTATGGGTTTATTAATAAATGTGTTAACTTAATTTGACCCAGATGCAATCTCCAGCAGACAGTTTTATAAGCTAATAAAATCTAGGGATAAAATAATTAGATACATTTATTATTATTGACCACAGAAGTGTAATGGAAAAGGTTGATGATATGAGCATATAAGATTAATTATTTTCAGAATTTTTATAACAGGTATTCTATTATGTGCATTCTGAAAATGATGTTTTCTAAATTTTTCGGTCAATTTGATTAAATCTGAAGCAGTTTTACCTAAACCCACAGCAGCTTTAAATTTCAATCGATATCCTATTTAATTTTCAACTTATTTGGTTTCAGACATGAAATTTATGTTCTATCCCAAGAGTTCCAAATATGAAATTTTAATAATCGTCTTTCTTTTAAATAATCATGCGGTTATTTGTTCATTGCACACTAAATTGTATAGATTTTTTTAATGTTGTAGTTCAAAGGAAATAATTTTTAAATTCTTATCATTGTAAATTTGTATATAAACATTAATACAACGACTGTTACATACATTTCATATGTTATTTATACATATATTACTTTAAGGCGGGCTGTTATTGAGTTTATAAGTTATATAATTAGACTGATATTATTTAAGTGTTAAAAATACTGCCTCAAACTCTGGTGGCTGAGCATTACAGATCGACAATCGCAGATTCTCTCGTGGTATTTACACGTGTTTTCTCTACAGAATTTGGTGATGTGTATAGGCACTTTTGAGAGAATACACTTTACCTGAAAGAAACTCATTCTAAAATAAAGCATGCAATTTTGTAACAAGCACAAAGGTTTTGAAATTCTATACACCTGTACAAAACCCCTACCCACGCAAACCGTCGTTCACACAGGAAACCTAAATACCCACAAACGGCAGCAAAAGCGTTATTTTCCATTAATGATCCGAAAAGGGTTTGGAAACAAAATTGAAACAGATGTTGATACGAAAACTCAGCATGTGCTGGACTATTCAGAAGCTCTAAAACAGATCCCGCACTTTCATTTACTGCAAAAATTCAATTTAGTTTGTTTTTATTTTTGGTACAGTAATAGTCCCCTTGTTTCGGAAGCCGCAGCTTTAATTGCTTATGTTTGGCCGAGTAATTAATTCCTGGCACTGAGTGTGTCATTAATTCAGGGCCATTGAACATCGTCCGTTCCCCTTTGTTTAGTAAATAAAAACATGTACCAAAAGAATGTCCCAACAACAGCAGTTTGTACACCATGTGAGGTTTTTCCCATACATCAGATAGAAACGGGGAGCCAAAACTACCAAATTTAGTACTGTGCAGCTTTTGTTTCAATTATTTTTACTTTGTCTACTACGTATAATAAATAGGGCAAGTATTGCATTCCACCCAAAAATTCGATACCGAGATTTCAACGGAAATACATGTTTTGAGGCCCCCTGAATAAAAAAACATTTTTGGAAACATGTCCGTGTCTGTGTGTCTCTCTGTGTGTCTGTGAACAGCATAACTCGGAAACGAACAGTCGGATAAACACCAAAATTGGTATTTAGGTTCAGTATCTTCCAGAGATGCGACACGAAGTTTTCCAACAAAATCCCCCCACGCCGATTACCCTTTACATGGAACATTTTTCGAAAATTTTAATTTTTTCAAAAATTAACGATTTTGATTAAAATATCATATGTTTATGATACTTTCCTAACAAATAAAATGTATATCTTGAATTTTCTGGGAATGTCCCCAAAAGTATTCTTCATTTGAACCACTTTTGCATAACTGGTAAACCATAAGAGATAGACAACATTTTACTACACAAAAAATGTAGATCGCGTTAAAATACACAATTTATGTCATATAAACATTTTGATGAGTGAACCATTTTCGCGATATTGCTTGTTATTCCCTTAAATTTTCCAATACTTATACTTTTTCTCAAATGAGAATTCGTTGTTCGTTTTTTTTGTCCTGATAATGCAAAAAGAATGGAATACTCCACATAGCAACCACCTCTTAAAATATTTGACTATCGCTTAAAGCCTACCAATTCCCCTTGCATCTACAAGAAAATTAGCAACAAGATTAACATCACGATATCTGGATTAACATGAAGCATATGGAGAATAAGAGTTTGTAAAAGTAGCTTGTACAAGAGTAGAGAAAGTCATGTGAGTGTAAAACATCAGATTTTTTTACTTTGTCTACTACGTATAATAAATAGGAGAAGTATTGCATGCCACCCAAAAATTCAATAACGAGATTTCACTGGAAATATACGTTTTAAGGTGCCGAATACAAAAAAGCACTTTTAGCAAAAGGTCCTGTGTGTCTATGAACTGCATAATTCAAAAACGAAATGTCGAATAAATACCAAACTTGGCATTTAGATTTAGTAGCTTTCAAATATGAAACACACAGATTTTCAAGAAAATCCCTGCACCCCAGACTACCCCTTACATGGAACATTTTTCTAAAAATGGCTCCAACAATTTTGATCAAAATATCATATATTTAAGATATTTTCATGATAAACAATATGTATATCTTCAATTTTCTGGGAATGTCCCCGAAAGTCCTCTTCTTCCTGAATGGCTTTTGCATAACTTGTAAACCGTAAGCGATAGACAAAATGTTTCTACACAAAAAATGTAGATCACATTAAAGCACACAGTTTTTATGTCATATACACTTTTTGTAAAGTGAAACATTACCGAGATATTCTTCTTATTTGTTTGAATTTTCCAATACTTAGTATGTTTTTCAAATGGGAATTTGCTATTCGCTTTTTAATGTCCTGGACATGCAAAGAGAATGAAATGAGGCATATAGTAACCAGCTCTCAAAAGATTTGACTATCGCTTAAAACCTACCAGATTCCCCTTGAATCTACAAGAAAATTAGCAATAAGACAGTTTCTGCAAATGTTTATCTCGATTAACATAAAGTAGATGGAAACGTTTATAGAAATAGTTTGTGCAGGAGTGGAGAAGGTCATGTAGTGTAACACATCAGATTTGTTTCAAATGTAGACATTGAGGCAATATTTTATATCATAACATGCTGTGAATACCAGAATGATTGTAGTGTAAATTAATATTATTGTATGTACAGGATTTTAGATGTTTGTTAGCCATAAGTATTGTTAGGAAATAAGTTTACACGGCCTAACTGAAACTGACAAAGAAGTGGGTAACAATAAACCGAGGGAGTGAGCTGTTTATCACTAAGAAGAGATAAACAAATGACGTCAGGGTAGCGTGTCGTTTTTAGAAATGGAGGGAATATCCTCCCTAGAGTATATATGTTAGTAGTAGTGATTGGCTGACAAAACAGACGCTAAATTGGGCGCGATTTGGTAAACAATAGCAGCTATATTATAATGTTTAGGCAATTCGAGGTGAAGGAGTATACATTCCCGAGCCATAAGCAAGTGTCGCGCAGTCTTGAAGAGTCTTCCACGAGGTGCACGTCACGCAGTCCTGAAGAATCTCTCGCGAGGTACACGTCGCAGAGTTAGTTACAAAAATGTGAATTACGCGAATTAATTGGTGCGCGTATCTAAACGACTGTAGTTACATTCGTAAATAACACAGTTTCAGTCAGGCGTGTATAAAGATTAAATTTGTGAATTATTAATTAAGTGTGACGGCAATAAAGGTGTAGAAACAATTTTTTTATCAGTGTTATCTTTTAGCAACAACTCCTTTCCGTTTACACAACCTGTTTAGAGGTGCTTGCTTGACTGTGTTATAGTAGCTAGCCGGAGGACAAAGTACCCAAATTTAAAAATAATTAATAATAACAGGCACCCAGCAAATAAGATAACACAAGCCATGATAACTGTGACAACATATGGCATAGCTATAACTATAATTGCCAAAATACGTGCATATTCGTTTATACAAAAATCGTATGTATCCCATTCACTTGATTTTCTCTACCCTTTATCGCTTACTATTGGGTATACAAATTATTCTTACGAAAGATTATTTTCCTATCCACTTCATTTCAATTGGGATAAACCTTTCCGGAAACACTTCATTACACATCTCTTTATAGATACAGAGAATAGCGATAGTCAAATGTTTTACAACTGGAAACTATTCGCTGGCTTTAAAATTCCATACTCCCTCCTTGGCATCGCGAGAAACAATTAAAAAGTGACGGGACTTTAAGAGAATGTCTAAGTATTGAACACTTAAAACCATTAGTAACTGATGTCTGGAAATGCCTTATGCCACCAAAAAATTATGTTAAATAAATTATGCGTTTTTAAGGAGCTTACGTTTCTTGTGTAGTATGTTTTTGTATATCGCTTAATGTTTATAAGATTATAGAAAATTCCTTCCGAATTTAGAGGTCTTTACAGGTTATTCCCAGAAAATTCAAGACATATATTCTACTTGTTATATAAATATCTTCAATATATGGTATTTTAATCAAAATCATTATTTATAAAATAAAAAATTTGGAAAATTTTCTATGTAATGTGTTATTTGCTGTGGGGAGATTTTCTTAAAAATCCTAGCGTCGCATCAAGTTTGGTATTTATCCGACTTTTCTTTTTGAGATATGTTGTTAATACAAACACACACGGATCTTTTTCTAAAAATACCTTTTTTGGATTCAGGGGGCCTCAAAACATGTATTTCCGGTGAAACCTCGATATTGAATTTTCTGATGGAATGCAATACCTTCTCGGACTACTATGTATGTAAGTATACATCGTATTCATGTCTTACCGGGAAATACTGAAGTGCAGCACTAGCAACAAACAAAACTTTTTGTTTCAAGGTTACCTTGCGTTTTGTGGACAGATATAATGCTTATCACACGATGACAATATAGCTGTTCGCTACCGTTGCGAGAAGAAATTTCAGGAAACAGTGATATGAAACAATCTACTATGCAATATTTTAATACTGTAATAGTTCTTTTATTAAACACTACTACAAGGGCAGTCCCAGAAATATCCGACTTGACGTATTTATAGCGGTTATTGTTTCAAACAAATAACTATGTTAAAAAGTACTACCCTTATATAGCTTAAGTTTCAAGTTTGACGATGCTACGTTGTTTAGTAATAGTTTGGCAGTCATTAATAGTGAACTCTCTCAGCGAATTTCTAAACATCGTTATGTGATATAATACTTTCATTTGAAAGGTCTTAGTCCAACTAATATTAATGCTGAGCTAGATTCTACTCTGGGGGAGTCTACTACTTCGTTTACAGCAGTAAAATATTGGGTGGCACAGTTTAAGCGAGGTGACCACGCCAGAAATTGTGAGGAAAATCCACAAAATGGGATTGGATGACCGTCGACTGAAAGTGCGCGAGCTAGCAGACATCATAGGCATTTCAAAAAGTGCTGTATATCGCACACTAACTGAAAATTTAGACATGAGAGAGCTCTGCGCAAGATGGGTGCCGCGTTTACTCACAATAGAACAAAAGCAGCGTCACGAGAATGTTTAAGTCGAGTATTTGGCGATGATTTGCTGCAATAAAGCCGAATTTTTGCGTCGATTCATAACCATGGATGAAACATGAATCCATCACTTCACACCCGAGACGAAGGAACAGTCAAAACAGTGGATTGAAAGAGGAGAATCGGTTCCAAAGAAGGCGAAGACAGTTCCATTTACAGGCAAGGTCATGGAGTTAGTTTTTTTGGGATGCGCGTGGGATAATCTTTATTGATTATTTTCAAAAATGAAAAGCAATCAACGGTGAGTATTATGCAAACTTATTGCAGCGTTTGAATGATGAAATCAAGCAAAAACGTACGCATTTAGCAAAAAGAATGTGTTGTCTCATCAAGGCAATGCACCAGTTCACTCATCCATTATCGCCATGGCCAAAATCAAGGAGTTAAAGTTCGAATTGTTTGCTCATGCACCCTATTCGCCAGATTTAGCCGCCTCTGTTTATTTTCCGTTTCCGAAGTTGAAGAAATGGCTTGGTGGTAAAAGATTTGCCAACAATGAAGATATGGAGTTTGCAGTTGATGGCTATTTTGCAGAACTCGGCGGTTTTTACTATAAACAGAGTATCGAAGCTATTGAACATCGCTGAGAAAAGTGTATCGAGCTGAAAGGAGACTATGTAGAGAAATAAAGATGATTTTCCTCAAAATAGGTCAGGTACTTCTGGGACAGTCCTCGTACATGCATTAGAATTAATTATGTTCTCCCTTTCGCTGCTTATAATTGTAACAATCAGTTATCCGAGAAAAAAACTGCGTTATCCGAAACGGCTGTCTTTTTTAGTTCAGTTAAGCAGAGTACTACTGTATTTTCCGCACTGTAACTTAAGTATCAGAATATGACACAAAATACTGCAAACGCACCTAAAATTGAATTGTATGTGTACATTCATAATCTCTTTTTACTTTCTCTACTACGTATAGTTAAGTAGGGGAATTATTGTATTCCACCCAAAAATTCGATACCGAGATTTCACCGGAAATATATGTTTTGAGACCTCCTGAATCCAAAAAAGCATTTTTGGAAACATATCCGTGTGTGTGTCTATATGTGTGTCTGTCTGTGAACAGCATAACTCAGAAACGAACAGTCGGATAAACACCAAACTTGGTATTTAGGTTCAGTATCTTCCAGAGATGCGACACGAAGGTTTTCAAGAAAATCCCCCCACCCCAGGATACCCTTTACATGGAAGATTTTTCGAAAATTTTAATTTTCTCAAAAATGGCTCTAAAGATTTTGATTAAAATATCATATGTTTAAGATATTTTCATGACAAACAAAATGCATATCTCGAATTTTCTGGGAATGTCTCCAAAAGTGTTCTTCATTGTGAACGACTTTTGCATAACTGGTAAACCATAAGAGATAGACAAACTTTTACTATACAAAAATGTAGATCGCGTTAAAATACACAATTTATGTCATATACATTTTTTTAGTTGAGTGAACCATTTTCGAGATATTGCTTGTTATTCTCTTAAATTTTTCAATACTTATTTTCTCAAATAGGAATTCGTTATTCATTTTTTGTCTTGGATATGCAAAGAGTATTAATCTGTGGCAAAGGGAATGGTGCTGCACCTAGCAACCAGCTATTAAGAAATATGTATGTGCTTAAAGGCTACTGTATTTCTATATTGCCCTTGTAAATATATATATTCCCCTTAGATCTACAAGAAAATTAGCAATAAGATAGAGTCTGCAAATGTTTATCTCGTTTAACATGAAGTAGATGGAGAACAAGCGTTTGTAAAAATAGTTTGTACAAGAGTAGATAGAGTCATGTGAGTGTAACACATCAGATTTTTTTTTACTGTAAAGGTGTGTAGCCTAAAGCATTTCTGTGATACTTCTCTTTATATGTAACAAAACAAGTGCTAGTTTGTCATGCTCATAACATAACATAGATTATTGCAGATTTATGTCAGTTTTCATTCCTTGCACCTGCCCGACCCTATCTGTTTTATTCCCAGTTATTCCTGGTAGCTTTACATAAAACGTAATTGATGAAGAGAGACCGTTATTTTCAGGTCACGTGACGCACATTCGCGACGTGGCAGGAGAAGATCACGTGGGTATCGGTGCTGGCTACGACGGCATAAACCGGTGAGTAAGGGAGCAGTGAATTTAATTAAGGAAGTTTAGAGTGTGTTCTAGGTCCTTGTACTGCCGCCAGAGGCGTTGTGTCGTGTGAACAGGAAGGCAACCTAACCATGACTAGAAGCAGAAGAACGTCATAATTTCATTCTCACTTTGCCCTCCCATGTTGTTAGACTGGGTTTAGAAAACCGTCGAGACAGCTTTCTGGTTCACTGCTTCTGGCTGGAAGGAAAGCTTCCTTGTTCCCGAGGGAAGGAAGAGTCTACCTAAAGTTTTGCACCACCTAAATATATTTTAAAGTTCAAATTTTACTACTTGAAAACTTTTATATAGACTAACTAAACATTAGGAATTTAAGTATCCGTCATAAAGTTTATCCTTTTCTCCTTTCTTTGTTGTCCATATACAATCACACTTTATAATATCGTTGCCTTTGTGTTGAACAATATATTAAAAAGCTATTGTGAAAAGCAATTAAATTACTATCAGGTTTCAGGCCTAATCTCTAGGGTGGAGTGAAATGGAATAAAAATCTAATACCTGTGAAAATTTGTGAGTTTATATCGCAAAGAGCAATGCAAAATATATTTATCCTAACTTAATACTTGGAGGTGTCCAAGAGCACCAAATTTAGCGAAAGTACATTCTCCAACGGTTAAATCTAAACAGGATGCTACGTATATATAAGGGTCATTCAAATGAAACCCGGTCACTTGTGTAAAGTAATGGTAACGATTTTATTAACTCAAAAATAGTTGCCAAAACTGTTGGCACATTTATCCCATTGCGACACTAGCCGGTCGATTCCATCTTTGAAGAAGCTAGTAGGCTGCTGTCGGATCCAGGCCTGGACCCATTCGCACACTTCGTCGTTCGTTGTAAACCGATGTCCGCGAATAGCTTGTTTTAGAGGTCCATAAACACGGTGAAAGGTCTGGACTGTACGGTGGATGTTCCAGCGTTTCCCATCGAAAGTGCTGCAATGTCGTCTTCGCCGCATTGGCAGTGTGTGGGCGGGCATTATCATGGAGGAGAATAACGCCATTGGACAACATGCCTGGGCGTTTGACTTGACGCCTCGTCTAAGGTTCTGTAAAGTGGCTTATAACGCTGGGCATTGATAGTGGTTCCCCGTTCCAGGAACTCGACAAGCAGTGGGCCCTTGTGGTCAAAAAAGAAGGGCATCATGATCTTAACAGAACTGATGTGCACGGCCTTTGATTTCTTTGGAGGTGGTGAAGTCGCATGTTTCCACTGCTTGCTCTGACTCACTCCTCGTTGTTCCTGCTTACTGGCCTTCATGTTTCGTAGTGGACGATAACTTGTGTGACCACCTTCTCTTCGGCGTGAAACCACACTGTCGCTATGCAATGTCAAACGTTGCGCACGCTGTAGTCGCTCTACTAATAGATGCTGCCACCATACATGCAGTTACGTGGTGCCACCTTACGTGTAGTGCAAAGTTAGACGCACCGACCAGGTTTCATTTGAATGCCCCTCACATCTAAAACAATATCTGTTAAAAGATTGCATATTTCTGGTCCCCTTGTAAAGGGATATACCACATATATATACATATACACATAGACATGTAAATCAATATTAAACACCAACTGTACATAATAATATAATTCACCAAGAAATATGTTAGAATATTTAGCAACCAGGAGTTGAACAAAAGCAAATTATAATTATAGGTAGAGCCCACCTTTCACCAAGCTAATGAGCAAGGAACTGTAAGCAATAAGAAGAAATAGAAACAGACAGATATAGAAAGGAAAGAGACAGAGATATTGAATATGCTCCGGACGCGTCACTCGGCGCGTATGCGAAATCTTTAGGAGCAGAATATTCTCATACATAATAAGGTAACGCGGTCTGAGGACCAACTAGAAATAATGTTACATTTTGAGGCGCGAAGGCGAGCGTCATTAGACTTAGGTATAAAAGGGGAAGGAAACCCCAGATTTTCACTGTCTTATAGAATCTCGGCGACACACAGTGATACTCTCTGGACAACGGATGCACCTTTGTGCACTGGGTGGGAAGCGTGTGCAGTTACAGTAAGCTCTTAATTTATTATAATGGTGGGAATGGTTATAATGGGAAAAGCCAACCGCCCATAACATTTATTTGATAATAAATCACATTTTTAAAGGAAATACAGTGTATTTTAATTTGCCTAACATACGAAAACCCTGAGACCCGTGAAATTAGATAGTTAATTTATTAGGAATGGCGAATACAGAAACCAGCTACACCCTAATACTTCATGTTGAAGTGTCACAGAAATCTCAATTTATAAAAAAATTGGGGATAATCACAAACTCAGGATATGACATAATTCAAGGAAATTCACTATTATGTTGCGGGATGTTTAAATCAGAACAATGACTCTAAGATAAGAAATCGGACTTTCTATCCTGATTTCGGAGTGACGAAGGGACTGAGCCCATCACTTCGACAAAACAATATCGATTGAACAGAGGTGGTTAAAGTACCATCGAAAGTCTGTGATTGAAGATCATTTTGCATATTATCTTAACCTGAAATATTTACCCTGGCATGTGAAATGTGATTCGGGGTCAGCAGAACCCATAAAAACCAGATTAATGAGCTAAATTGTGGTTCTTTAGAACTGTCACATATCAGTTGTTGGCTGCGATGACACAATTGTAAATACTGGATCTAAAGGAGATGCCATGCATCTTTTTAAAGAAGGTCTGAATAACCCATTGCAATGGTTCATCTGTCACCTTCGTGCCTTTATATCATTTATGTCTATACGGCCCACACTAAAACACCTATTGCGTCTCAGGAACGCTAAGGAATCAATTAAATAACTACAAAAAAGTTTCCTGTTATAGGATTCAGAAATATTTCTGACAGTCTGTTTTGGTAATGAATCTCAGTACAGATAAAAATACCTACTTAAGATAATTATGGCTACATGGCCAGGAAAATGTTCGCTGGATCTGCAGGAAATGGACCTGAATCAACTTTCACATTCAAGATGACTCAACTGCAAAAAGAAGAAGAGCTGAATAAACCATTGGAATGGTTCACCTGGCAGCTTCCTGCAAATGAACTGCCTTTATAACATTTGTCAAGATAGCCCAAGCTATGGGCCCGTTGCTTCTCAGGAACAACAGGGGATCAATTAACTAAGAAAATTTTCCTGTTATAGGATTCAAAAGTATTTCTACCAACCTCTTTTGGTAAAGGATGAAGCAGGTCTAAGTACAGGCAAAATAAATACCTATTTAATATAATTATGGCTAGTAAAATGTTCGCTGGATCTGCAGGAAAATGACCTGCATCAACTTTCACACTCAAGATACCTATCAACTGCAAAACGAACTCTGTGTCTACATGTTGCAACACAGAATCTGAGTGCAAATCTCAGAACTACAGCAAAATTTGTAATGAAATTGTATGAACACTGTGGTTTGAGTTTAAGGCCAATTCGTCATGCACGAAAGGAACAAACCATTTATGATCAACCCTAAATCGAAGTCGTTATCTTGGAACAAATAATTAACCCAATTATTTAAATGAATGTGTATTTTGGGTATCAAGAGAACCTTCTGTTAAGTATCCTAGCTGACGAAACACAATCAATACTAGAACTAGCCTACTGCCATGTTGTGAAGACAAGGTCTCAGCAGAAAATTATAGGAATACGAAAATGTATAATATTCCTGTTTTAAACTTTAAGGCTCTAGATTACACTGTACTCATGCTGTGCAAAGCTTGGAAGTGAGCCACCTTTGATCAAATAATTATCTCTTGAGAGGTTAAAATATATGCCGTGTGTGGTTCTGCATCAAGAGATAGTGTTCCTCTCTTTCCATGCCACGTACAAGTAGCAGAACGACGTGTCGCAGAAGCCTCTAGAGTTGTCTATGGTCAAGAAACAAGGGATGGATTCGTCAGAGGAGGAAGACTTCTCGAAAGAAGATGTCTTCCTTTGAAAGAAAGAAAAATTATTCGTTGGGACGTTTTCTGCATGTTTTCTAACAATTATTTTATTTATTATCAGGTTCGGTTATGTTTATTCATTACTGCTAAATAAAATGTAACGCTTTTATTAGTCTGTAACGGGCTCTTGGTTATGTAAAAACTACGTTAGACCAACAAAAATAATTGGGGTTAATTAGAAGGTTTGTCATATATTCTAAACCTTTTCTGCCCCTTTGAATCCCCTCTAATGTACTGTTGTTGCAACTCCAAATTACAATACTCCCAATAAAGTTTAAATATGTGATTTTACACAATTCACAAATTATGTATTGAAAACAGACTAACAGAATTAAAATTAAACGGTTGTATTTTAAAAACTTCAACACACTTGAGGCACCTCAAAAATTATATTCTTAAGGTAAGTGAAAATATTTGTTTTCAACTATTATATTTGAAGAATATATAACCAGCAATTCTATATGTAGATTCACTCCACCCTATTAACCATTCAATAAATGTGGTCTATACTACGACTTTGGTTCCGACCTTCAGCTCAAGAAATAACATCAACATTAGCTTGATTATTACTGTTTATATTAGATTACATAAGATTGTGTTCTATGAATTCACTGATAGCTTATAAAACTCAAGGATATGTTGAATTGAATCATAGAGTGCGGAAAAACAATGTACAAAAAGTTGTAGAGCAGAAAGGCAGTACCAAAATTAGCATTTTGAGGTTAAGAACCAGAATACTTTACTGCGCTACATGTACCAATATTAAATTCATCATGTTAGAGTTTCCGATTGTGAAACCTGTTTGTATTGTCAGATGTAAACAAAACGCACTCTTGTACAGTACTAGTCACCGTCGCTAGGTGTGTCTGGTGTTAAGCCTACTGAATAGTACGGTAATACCGTTTTGTACAGTACAGTTCATGCATCCAATAATTAGCTTCTGTGTACAAATGTGTTCTATTTTAGATAGAATGTTCCTCTCTAATAAACTAATCTGTATTTAATTTTTTCACATTAAAATAAGATCTGGAGAAATTGCAATTAACTGGAAATCCAGTTTAATAGATAAGCATACAAAAAGAGAATAAACCAGAATTGTCAGTCTTCTTAGCATCAAAATTGTTCGAGCCTTCGTTCTGTGCGTTGCAAAAGATGCTGGGTTGATGTTTACTTTCGAGTATCTCGAAAAGATATTCCAGAGTATTCAAACAAGAAAAGTCAGCTAATGAAACGATGAATTTTCTCGAGTGTTCAATATTTCATTTGCATGTCTTTTAAAATTCCTGTGATGCTGTGTTTCTCCTGCCCACATAACGTAAAATAACTACTAGATATTCTTTCGAATGTCTTCAACGTCAATGTGTTTACTGTATAACAAAGGAGACTTTAATGTCAAAGGTATTAACATATTTAATTGAATATATGTCTTTTATACAAATAGTATAACAAACTGTTTGATTTGCAGGACGCCAGTGGGTTTGGAGGATGTTTCCAGATACCCCTATCTTCTAGCAGAGTTGGCCCGCACCAAGGGATGGACCATGCGACAGCTAGAAAAATTAGCTGGCCGCAACTTCCTTCGAGTCTTCCGCAGAGTAGAAAAGGTTAGAAAAACACTTTTAAACTGATAGGAAACTATAGTTGAAAGTCACATGTGTGTAATTTATAAGAGCTTATATATAATAAATACTCTATGGAACTAAAACGAATTCCGAAACATTTAACAACCATAATAAAGTTGTCTACATGAAAAATAAAATAACGATAGAAACAGGAATAAAGAATGATATAACAGTAACAATTAATAAAGGTATAAGACAAGGTTGCCCTCTTTTAGCACTACTTTTTATCATTGATGATGTCATTGGCAAATGACATAAAATTAGGAATTCATTTTAAAACTAAAAAGTTTTATAGATACAACTTTATTTGCAGGCTGACCGGGATCTATTACGTAACCCAGAAGACAATTTACAGAAAGCTATATACCAATTAACTCATTTATATAAAATACACTCACTAAATATTCTACTACTAAAGCAAACATTTTCGCATAATTTTGGAAGGAAAAATGATAAAACAAGCGCATAATTTCCAACTACATAGGCTATAATGTTTCGTATATTAAAAATCAAGATGTAAGAAATAAGAGCTGTAAATTTAATTATGTGGTATAATAAAACGCAACCTTAGAAGTACTAAGAAGGAATATAAACTAAAATTTTATAAAGTAATGGCTCTGCCCATTTTCTTATATGGTTCAGAATGTTGCACATTTCACAAAAATGAAACAATAAAAGTAGGAGCCGCAGAAATGAAATTCCTGAGGGGCATCGTAGCTACAGTTTGTTAGATGAACAGAGAAGTGACAAGGTCGAAAGAAACTCGGCGTTTTTAAGTTAATACAAACGATACACAATTACAGAACCAACCGAAAGTACATGTGGAGTGAATGGAATACTACCGTATCCCAAAATTATAAACCTTTAGCAAAGGAAACATTGGCATACCGAAGAACAGATAGCCAAGCAAACATTCAGTTCGTATGACCGCAAGGAGTCTTTGAGGCTTAATCCCTGAAGATGATGATAATGATGATGATGATGAAATCTACCTACATTAATTTTTGTTTTCTCTGGTGGGATGGAAAAACGTTATAAGCGGCTTAAACTTACTAATAGTAAATAATTAAATAAAAAATAAATAATTTTAAGTTTTCTGTTTCACAAAATCTATTTAACACAACTTATTAAACTACAAAATACATATATAGGTTTTACAGTACAAATAGTTGGAAGGTCGTGCATCTAAATCCGGAATCTTATACATATTTGATCACAGCAGTTTATTCTCAGACTATTTACCAGGTGGCCCACACAAGTCGTCCTTATTTGAAGTTAGTTTATACCGGACAGCGCCGATGCCAAAAGGTTTGCCTAAGCAGAACTGCAAAGGGGACTCTATACCGACAGAGAGAAGACCGCTAAATGAAAGACCAATGCTTGAGAACACTGATATTACTGGTCCCAGAGCTCATGCGGTAGAGAAACCGCCTGCTATATGAGAAGTTCTGCGTTCGATTAACCGAACTTGGCTCCATAAAGTTGTCTTTAAACAAAAACATTTCACGGTATATCCTAGGGAGTCTTGTCTGAATGTGAGAGTATCTATGTAGTATGTGTGAGGGGTATTATGGGTTTAATAACTAACTGATCCATTAAAAAGAATTCAGAATTGCTACTTGACGCAAACCTGAGCACAGGTGTTAAGTTATTTAGTTCTATCACAGCTAATCTACAATCAGTACAAACTGCATCAATTGGTGCCGCAAAGTTAACAACTTTAAACGAAATTCTATTACTTTCTCTACTACGTATAGTAAGTACGGGAAGTATTGTATACCACCCAAAAATTCGATACCGAGATTTCACCGGAAATATATGTTTTGAGGCCCCTTGAATCCAAAAAAAGCATTTTTGGGAACATGTCCGTGTGTGTGTCTGTGTGTCTGTGAACACCATAACTCAGAAACGAACAGTCGGATAAACACCAAACTTGGTATTTAGATTCAGTATCTTCCAGAGATACAACAAGAAGGTTTTCAAGAAAATCCCCCACCCCAGATTACCTTTTACATGGAACATTTTTCGAAAATTTTAATTTTCTCAAAAATGGCTCTTAACGATTTTGATTAAAATATCATATGTTTAAGATATTTTTATGACAAATGAAATGCATATCTCGAATTTTCTGGGAATGTCTCCAAAAGTATTCTTCATTGTGAACGACTTTTAAATAATTGGTAAACCATAAGAGATAGACAAAATTTTACTACACAAAAGATGTAGATCCCGTTAAAATACACAATTTATGTCATAAACATTTTTTTGGGTGAACCATTTTCGAGATATTGCTTGTTATTCCCTTAAATTTTCCAATACTTATACTTTTTCTCAAATTCGTTATTCATTTTGTTTGTCCTGGTAATGCAAAGAGAATGGAATACTCCACATAGCAACCAGCTCTTAAAATATTTGACTGTCGCTTAAAGCCTAGCAATTGCCCTTGCATCTACAAGAAAATTAGCAATAAAATTAACATCTCGATATCTCGATTAACATGAAGCATATTAGTATATTCTTCACAAGTATGTGCAAAAACATGCCCGCCTTGGGACGATGATGTAAGGGCCACCCATGCCCGCGTTCTACTTGGAATGATCCATCATTTCTTAATTTCATCTCTGTACGTCAAAAAAACCGTGCGCAGAAGACAGATGTCGCGTCAGAAAATGTTCAGAACACAGCCTTCAGCCTCAGCTGCATTTTGTTGTGTCTGGCACAGAGCGTAATCACATTCGTGTGTTCGTTATTGGTAAATGTTACCTTTTGGTCTGAATATCCTGGCTGGAATTGCTTGCAGGCGACCACGCGATGCTTATCAGTACGAAACTACCACGTATTTGCAATTACAGTTTTGTTTCCCCGTATACACAAGTGTAAAAGAAGTTGCTGCAGCACTGCTGTTCATAGAGGCAGTGTAGGCACGAAACCCAATGTTACTGAGGTAGTTCAGCTGTCTGCAGGTGTTAATGTGATAGTTTCGCACGATAAGCGTCAGTGGTCACCTGCAGTTCGAGCTAGGCCATTAAGACCAAAAGGTAACGTTCACCAATAACAAACACACGGATATGGTTACGATCTGTGCGGAGACACACCAATATGCACCCGGTTGTGTTCCGAACATTTTTAGACGCGGCATCTCACTGCGCACAGTTCTTTTTTTAACCTACAGATATGATATTAAGAGATTATGGATCATTCCAGGTAGAACGTGGGCCTAAGTGGCCCTTAAATCAATTTCTCCATCAAGGCGGACATGTTTTTGCATATACTTATTATGAAGAAAATAATTTAATTCGAACGTACCTTTAAAGGTACATAAGTATAATAAAAAATCTGATATGTTACACTCACATGACTTTCTCTACTCTTGTACAAACTATTTAAACAAACGCTCATTCTCCATGTGCTTCATGTTAATCGAGATATCCAGATGTTAATCTTATTGCTAATTTTCTTGTAGATGCAAGGGGAATTGCTAGGCTTTAAGCGATAGTCAAATATTTTAAGAGGCGGTTGCTATATGGAGTATTCCATTCTCTTTGCATTACCAGGACCAAAAAAAAAATGAATAACGAATTTGAGAAAAAGTATAAGTATTGGAAAATTTAAGGAATAACAAGCAATATTTCGAAAATGGTTCACCCAACAAAAAAATGCATATGACATAAATTGTATATTTTAACGTGATTTTCATTTTATGTGTAGTAAAATTTTGTCTATCTTTATGGCTTACCAGTTATGCAAAAGTCGTTCACAATGAAGAATACTTTTGGAGACATTCCCAGAAAATTCAAGATATACATTTTATTTGTCATGAAAGTATCTTAAACATATGATATTTTAATCAAAATCGTTACAGCCATTTTTGAGAAAATTAAAATTTTCGAAAAATGTTCCATGTAAAGGGTAATCTGGGGTGGGGGGATTTTCTTGAAAACCTTCGTGTCGCATCTCTGGAAGATACTGAACCTAAATACCAAGCTTGGTGTTTATCCGACTGTTCGTTTCTGAGTTATACTGTTCACAGACACACACACACACACACACATACACAGACACACACGCGGACATGTTTCCAAAAATGCTTTTTTTGGATACAGAGGGTCTCAAAACATATGTTTCCGGTGAAATCTCGGTATCGAATTTTTGGGTGGAATACAATACTTCCCCTACTTACTATACGTAGTAGAAAAAGTACAAATAATTTCGGTTAATCTTGTTAACCTTGCGGCGCCAACTGGTGCCATAGTTGTACTGATTGTAGATTAACTATCATGCAACTAAATGACTTAACACGTGATGAGGTTTGCGTCAAGCGCCGATTCTGAATTCTCGTTAATGGGTGAATTGTTTATTAAATAGCCGATAATACCTCCCCCACACACATAAGTACTATCACATTCAAATATCAGACTCTGGGCATACCTTGAAATGTTTCTGTGTAATGACAACTTTCTGGAGCCTAGCCAGTAATCGAACATAAAACACCTCATACAGCAAACAGTTTCTCTACCAAATGAGTTCTGGAAGCAGTAATAGCAGTTAAAGTGTTCGTTTTCAAACACTGGTCTTTCATTTAGCGATCTCCTCTCTGTCGATATGTAGTCCCCTTTGTAGTTCTGCTTAGCCGAACCTTTTGACATCCGCACTATCCAGTATAAGCTAACTTCATCTAAGGACGGCTTGTGTGGGCCACCTCGTATATATTATCTTATAACTATATAATCAGAAGATAAACTTCTGTGATCAAGGGGTTCCTTTTAAGCTAGTACAAACACGTAATGTGATGCCGGACCGTTGGTCTTAGTTGCTTAGTCGCCTTCCTGTACTATTTCTCTTGTATTTCTTCTCTTCTGTTGTTGAAACTGTGACACGTAAAATTGAATATCCAGTTGGAAGGTATAAGGGATTTACATCCACCAGTTTCCAAAAGCAAACCACAGATGTCACATTCAGAGCCATTTTGCTTTGGCTTCCTTCAGCGGCAACCATGTCAACATGTTGAGAGATTGAGTTTAAAATTCAGTTGCACGCATGTTCCCTCTAAAGGATGTCCGCAAACACACACACACACACACACATTATGCAAATCTTTTTGTTTGTTAGCCATTTAAATCATAAAATTGGGTAATCAGAAAGGAAAAATAGTATACATGACTTTCCCTACCGAATCGTTTATTTTTATACCGTATCCTCGTATCATTCTTATAATAGTTTATATTTCTATTCATGTTAAGAGATAAACGTTTGCAGAAATAGTTTTTTTATACAATTCGCGTAGATATAAGGATACATGAGAATAGATTGGACTGGATTGGATTGGCAAGGAAGGGGCTCGGTACTGATCCACATAGGCATGTGGTATCTACGCCCCACAAGGGTGCGTCCCCGGGAGGAAGGATGAGGCGATAGGAAACACCGGGCGGCCAGAACCAGGAGTGACGGCACAGGAATGGTAGGGTCCCTAAGTTTCCAGATAGAGACTCCCTGGTAGACGGACAGGGGTCCAACGCCCCTCAAGGAGGTTCGGATACCCCCGGCAGCCAGCCGAAAGCCGAGGGACCGAGAGAGTCACAAAGGGCATCCTTTTCCCCGCCACACTGCACCGAAATACCATCGCCGAAACTTCCAACCCTGAAGTGAAATGAGAATGGACATGAAATTGAGGGACAGGAAATTCGGGGGATGTGAGGATCTTTCCCAGCAATCGCCTGGCAACCCCGGAAAACCCCGAAAAACCCACGGTTCACGAAGGTCGGCCACAGGAATGAAACTCACGACCTCCCGAATGCGGGCTACAGAAACCGCCTGAGCCATTCCGCTCGGTTACATTGAAATATTCAAACAAATAATAAGGAATAGCTCGGAAATGGTTCACTCGAAAAAAATATGTATATGACATAAATGATGTGTTTTAATGAGATCCACATTTTTTATGAAGTAAATCTTTGTCTATCTCTTATGGCTTACCAATTATGCAATAGTCATTCAGAATAAAGATGACTTTGGAGTATATTCCCAGAAAATTTATGATATACATTTCATTTGCCATGAAAGTGTCTTAAACATATGATACTTTAATCAAAACCGTTTCAGCCATTTTTGAGAAAATCAAAATTTACGAAAAATTTTCCATGTAAAGGGTAGTCTGGGGTGGAAGGATTTTCTTGAAAATCTTTGTGTTTGGTATTTATCCGACTTTTCGTTTTTGAGTTACGCTGCTCACAGACACACACACCAACCTTTTTTTCCAAAAATGCTTTTTATGGTTTCAGGGGTCCCAAAACATGTATTTTTGGCGAAATCCTGATATCGAATTTTTGAGTGGAATGCAATACTTCCCTACTTACTTTACGTAGTAGAGAAGGTAAAAATTAAGAAACATTTTCCTTGTAAAGTGTTATTAAATGGAGGAATTTTATTGAAAATGTTCGTTAGAGAGAAAGAAAGACAGACCTTTTTCTAAAAATGATTGGATTGAATGGATCTCAAAACTTATATTTGCGTAGAATCTCTGTTAGGCAATTTTAGTGAAATGCAAAATTTTCTCTGCCTACTAGGTGGGTACACAGAAAGTAAAATTATACTTCTTTCACTGGATACTGTAAAAAGCAATAAATTAATTAATTAACATTACAAAAATCTGTGTGTTTTATTTATGGAATGACCCTCGCATATGAAGCATCTGCTATCAATTCAGATGCTAACTGGCTGTGAATACATAATTCAGTGATTTTAATGTATGCAAAATGAGAAAGAATCTATAGCGGCAATATTGTTAATGATAAGTATGGCTTGGCTTTAGTGATCAGCCAGCGAATAATAAAATAAAAGAGTGACCATCGATCTCTCGCCAAATGTTGTCCACATGTGCTTGTTTATATGCATGTTTGTTCGCAAGCTGACTCCATAGGAATTAAATCAGGACTGTAATGTGGTCAGCGCAGTTAACTTAGCTATATGTCAGGTGGTTAACGATCCCCAGTGATATGTCTGTAAATTAATTTTATAGCCAGAAGGTTGTCGACATTTATGTTTCCATCTTGACGTTTATTCGCTTGCTACATCCCATTCTTGTAGGCCACACATCTGTTGCCTCTCTCTCTACAATTCCATTGTGCTAAATCACTTTTTCTGGCTGTTTCCAGGACATTTTGTGGTCTAAATGTATATTATCTACCTGCAAGCTGCCTTTATTTCAATATTCACTGACTTACAGCTATTCACGACAAACCCAAAATAGAACGTTAATTACATTGCACTTTTTCCGTTCTAAGAGTATAAAGAATGTAGGGATTTAAGGGTAAACTGCACTGAACATCAACCACAACTGAAAGTTTTATTGCAGATTTTTACTTTCTCTACTACGTATAGTAAGTAGGGGAAGTATTGTATTCCACCCAAAAATTCGTTACCGAGATTTCGCCGGAAATACATGTTTTGAGAACCCCTGAATCCAAAAAAGCATTTTTGGAAACATGTCCGTGTGTGTGTCTGTGTGTGTGTGTGTGTGTGTGTGTGTGTGTTTGTGTGTGTCTGTCTGTGAACAGCATAACTCAGAAACGAACAGTTGGATAAACACCAAACTTGGTATTTTGGTTTAGTATCATCCACGGATGCGACACGAAAGTTTTCAAGAAAATCTCCCACCCCAGATTACCCTTTACATGGAAGATTTTTCGAAAATTTTAATTTTCTCAAAAATGGCTTTAACGATTTTGATTAAAATATCATATGTTTAAGATATTTTTATGACAAATAAAATGTATATCTTGAATTTCCTGGGAATGTCTCCAAAAGAATTCTTCATTGTGAACGACTTTTGCATAACTGGTAAACCATAAGAGATAGACAAAATTTTACTACACAAAAAATGTAGATCGCGTTAAAATACACAATTTAAGTCATATACATTTTTTTGTTGAATGAACCATATTCGAGATGTTACTTGTTTTTCCCTTAAATTTTTCAATACTTATTTTCTCAAATGGGAATACGTTATTCATTTTTTGTCTTGGATATGCAAAGAGTATTAATCTGTGGGAAAGGGAATGGTGCTGCACCTAGCAACCAGCTATTAAGAGAGCTGTGGAACTTTCCCAAGTGATGGTAAAAAAGGGTTGACTCTAGTGGATACATAAGACAAAAGGGTAGCATCCATCATCCCAGTGCAAAGCTTTCTTGCTTCCAGAAAGGTGTATATTACGAGACCATAAAAATATTTAATACTCTCCCTAATGATCCTAAGAGAAAAATTGACCATTTCAGTGTCTTTAAAACTGCTGTTAAAGAGTACCTATGCTCAAAAGCATATTATTCTGTACAAGATTATCTGAATGACAAATTATCCTGATAATACTTATATAGCTCTGTAAGTACTATTAGTAAATATTAATGACAATTGCCTGTCATATTTGATGCCTGCCTGACAGTAAATGCTATGCATTACAAATTAAATAGAACAAAATGATCAGACGAACAAAGGTAAAATCCTTGTGAATGTTAAAATAACTGTTCTTGCCTATACGTATGTTAACCTTATAACAGTAAGGCGGTATTCAACTCTGTACAAAATTACACTTGATTTGTTTCATTTTGTATATAATATGTATTTATTTTATTTTAAATGTTCTGTATACTATGTAATATTTATGTATATATGTAACTTTATTGTACATTTCCTTGATACGCATATAGTATGTGTATTTTATTTCAAATGTTCTATTTTCTGTGTAATATTTATGGTCATCGCAACCTTAGGATCCCCAAGCGGCGGCCTTTGTGCAGTAGCCAAACACTTGTTCCCTACCCTCCCTAACCGCAAGCACCATAAAATCTTAGTGACATCCATGTGCATATGCGCGTTGTTGCCAAAATTAAAAATAGTATTTAAAAGCAAAACTTTGCAGGTGATTTCCACATGTACAGAATACAATCATGCAGTTTGTCTGCTTGCTTTACACACAAAATAACTATGTAAATAACTATGAATCGCATAGTAATTACATTTAAGTTGCAAACGCTTTAAAATATAACTGAACTAATGAATGATCTGAACTAATATACTGCGCTACAAGAATGGAAATGCATGTTAACATATCCGAGAGAAACTTAGGAACATGTCCCGAATAAACTATACATTGTTGGACTATCATTAAATAATTAAAATACATAAATATTAATTTATTTTGAAAGGAACTCTTACTCCCAAATCAAAGCATCATTTTTGATTATGCTGTGCGCGGAGCTATGGTAAAAAGTTTTTTTATCACTTGTATCACAACAATGTTTTATTAATATAAAGCTAATACAAGAAGTTGTGTATTGTTTAAGGTGTAAGATTTATAAGCATGACATCTTCTGTTTACTTAAATGAATAGTTTTATTATAAAATGCAGGATAAGTAAAAATACGAAGGCAAAAGAAAGAAAATAAAAAAAAAATCTTATGTATTATATTCACAAGATTATCTCTACTCACTCTTCTACAAACTACTTTCACAAAAGCTTATTCTTCTATCTACTTCTTAAATAATAAGATAAAATTTCATTGCACATATCGTTGTAAATATAAGGATACATAGGCTAAAGCGATAGTCAGATTTTTAAAATACAGATGACTATATGATGACTTTGAAATTCCATGCTCTTAGCATGACCACGAGGAAAATACAAACAGAGACTTCCAACTTGTATTTCAAAATTCAAACCAACAACAAAAAATTTCTCGGAAATGGTTAACACAATTTGACCTAAAATGTGTCCTTTACCGAGATTGCATTTTACGCAAAGTAAGATTTTGTCTCTCTCTTAGAATTTACCAGTAATACAACAAGTTGAGAACGAGGAAAAATTTACAAGTTATTCCCAGAATATAAAATTCATGATACAAATTTTATTTTTCCTCCAAATATCTTAAACTTGCGGTATTTTACTAAAAATCGTTAAGCTGTTTTTGAGAAATTCAAAAGAATAACAAACATTTTTCCACATAAAGGGTTCTTTTCTACATGTTCTTGAACATTACACATAAAAATCTGGCTTTGCTTATTCAGTTTTTGTAGCCCTTTTCTTCGTGATCTTGGCATTACTGATATTCGGCAGAGGGTCACTTGCTGATGCGGCCGGAGGGGCAGCAACTTGGTTCGTTTCCCAAGGTCTCCACATCTTAATTAAACTATTAAACGCTAATAACTATTAAACACTGCTAAACTTACAAAACTGCACTAAGTAAAACACTATATAACTTCTCTGAAGAAGTAATATAGAAGCTTAGCTGAACATGGAAGAAAAGCACGAGCGAACAGTCACAGCTGCTAAAACCGAAGAAACAGCAGAAATGACATTGCAACAACGCTTTGCTTTGGTGGAGCTCGAGAAAGGACCACGTGTTGTATTTAAGGGATGGGAAGACCCTACTAATCGCTTACTGATGGGTTTATGGTCAGGCTTCAAAGCTTTCCGTTCGCTTTGTAGCCGGTTGGGGAAAGGATGCCCGCGACTAGTTTATGTATATATGATATTTTTGTACATTTCCTTGACATGTTGTATGTTCACAAGCCTTTATGGCTGCTAGTGAACTCACAGCATACAATATAATCTAATCTAAGACACAAGGGGAATGCGCCCTCACATGACTGACGGGAGCGGGCGTCAGCCGAGTAATGCTCCTATTCCCGAGAGCTTTTCCACGGTTGCCTAATACGGCCCCCCATTACAGGGTGGAAGTAGATACGCCACTTATGCGCGTCAAACCCTGAAAGGGAAGATTACCGAATAACCTCGATGCGGACGACATGCCATAGTAACTGTCTACCAACTATCCAGGGCGGTACCGGAGGACCTTGAGACGTCTCACAATCCCGCCGGTACGGAAACCGCACAGACGTACCCAATCTCCCATTCGTATCGGGAAACAGTGCCCCGCCGAGTCCAACCCAATCCGAAGAACCCCTGTCGGGAGGGGCTCGAATGTGCGGCCTGACGTACTTCTAATAACGTCAGAAGTACCACGAGTGCTCAGGATCCACAGCGCTCGCACCACGGCAGCTGAAGGGGTCGGAACCCCCCCCCCTTACGGGTCTAGTGGCTACAATGAGAAAAGAGAAACACCCAGGAACTTCAACCTAACAGAAGACTTCCTGTAGGCTCAAATCAATATTGGTTCACAAGAAACATGGCCAGGTTTTGAAGCACCGATCTTCCAGCTCCCGTCCGGTTGTTCTAACCAACTGAGTTACCATGGTAATATGAGGCATGACACTACATTCCCCAACTGACCTGCATTTTTCCCGGTAAACCACAAAGGGATCTCAAATTATTTTTAGATGACATACCTCAATGGCCACTTACAATGTCGTAAGCACTTTAAGCCCCGGGCTTCATAGTTTAACCAACTATTATGTCAATCGGTGGTAATTAATTGGTCTCCCACACAAGCCCTGTGTAGGACAAGGTTGAAGAGGTAAAACCAGACGATTGAAGCATTAATTCCACAGAAGCCGGAGATTATTCAATTTTATAACGAAACGAAAGGGGAGTGGACAGCCTTGATGAAAAGCGTTCTGTTATAGTTCAGAAAGGAGAACCCGTCGATGGTCCATGGAAATATTTTACAGAACACAGTTATCATTTGTGTCAATGTTTTGTTCAACAGCTACCCAGATAATGAGACGTTCTTTTCGTACGGTTTTGGAAGGAAATACTACGATCAGCATGCATAAAAAGCTTATTATATGCTTTTCTTCTTATCAAATTATCAATATAATAGGTTATACCTCTACCCTTAGGATATACCATGATTTTTATGCATAAAACGTGGGAAAACAGTTTGCTTCGTAGGCAATACTATGAAAAACCATAGCATACTTTTCCCAGGCTTCGCTTGTTTAGCAAAGTCCATAAAATAAAATGACTGCATTTCTTCAAGTTTGGGCTTGAAGAATGTTTAAAGAAAGAAAACAGACTAGAGTTTCTGTCTTCAAGCAATTATACCGATTGGATAAACAGAAAGTGTAGTGGTTAAGTGATTATTTTATTGGCAACAAAGAGGAAAGACGGAGAAAGGGCTAAATTCTGAACAAAAACAGAGGATGTTTTTTTTCTAATCATCTGGCAGATCGTGGCTTTCAAAATGGTATTGGGGAAGAATAGTAGTCCACCAAAGTAGTGTTCTCGTGTTTTATCTTCTTAAATAACCTTTTTCAGTGATTGTTATACCCAAAACGTATTCCATCGTCATTGTCCTACACTGCTTAAGATTTCTTATTTCTCACTGCAGGGCTTTGTGATCAATTGAGCATCACTGGATATTGCTTCAGTAAATTAACAAACTGTCTAACTGGAAAATAAAAATCAAAACACTAGACTCCTGCAACTTCCCTTCACTACTTACGGCTGCCAAACTTGGAACTTGACGGACACAAAAGAAACGTATTCAAGTTTGCCAGAGAAAAATGGAGAGGAAGGTGTTAGGACTATCCCTCAAAGAAAGAGTACTCAAAACCAGGTTAAAGGAAGTAACATGAAGCAGTATTTTTAACACTTAAATGATTTCAGTCTAATTATATTATATATAAATATAATAACAGCCCGCCTTAAAGCAATATGTGTATGTAACAATACATAAAGGTGTATATTACAGTCATTGTATATGTGTGTATTATTGTATACATGTGTAATAATGCTATGTGAATATATTACGTAATTTAATAATGTAAGAGCTGTGAAAATAATAAGTTAAAAGTTGCTAACAATGAGGTAACATTGAGGTAACCTTGAGGAAATAATTAATTTGAAAGTTTAAATGCTACTAGTCATTATTGGGGCAACAATAATGTAAATTTAGAGACAGTTTAAAAATAGCCAATCAACAACCAGAAAAAGCTTTAGTTAAATGAAGGTATTCTATTGGATTAGGAATAGCCAATCAGAGACTTGAAATATAGAAATTTACAAGTTTAGGCGGTTGAAATCAGTTCAGTTGCCTGCAGACAGCGTTACTAACCAGACGCAAAAAGTGTCCTCAAGAAATATAATATGTATTCGTGCGAGACGAAAAGTAAGTTTACGTGTTAAAAAGTGTAATTAATTAATAAAAAGAATCTCACAGCTCTCTATATCATTGAAGTGTTATTTAAATCGTATCAAGCATTAATAAAAGGAGTGAAGTAAAATTATAATTCTTTGTAAGCCTACATTCTTGTTGCACCACAACCCTGCTAAGAGAAACGTAACAATAATACTGACGCAGCCGAGGCAAACATAAATATATAATATTTAAACGAACAGTTAAATTACAAAATTAATTTTTTTTAAACTTGGGGGCAAAGGCCACCTGAAAGTATATTTGGGGTGAAGGCTACCGGAAACTGTTTACTATACGTGCGGTTGCAACTACTACAAGTTCGGCTCCCCAACAGCTAAAATGTAATACAACTCCTTCAATAAAACAATAAAAACTACTTCAAATTGACACCCAAAGTGTGGTGCAAATAACGTAGCAAACACAGAAATTTTTCAAATAACACTGTAAGATGTATCCCAATGAGCCACCAATTTGAAATGGAAGTGGGGAGGTCACGTGGCGAGGCTCCAAAACCATAGATGGGCATACATTTCTATAGTGTGGACCCCCTACATTGGCAAGAGACGGCAAGGCAGAATTGGAACAAGACGGAACGACGCCTTCAAGAAAGCAGTGGGAGACACTGGGACAGGACTGCACACGACCGCAACAGCTAGAGAGACATCCGAAGAAGGCAGAAAGTGCTAAACACAACCACCTAGCGTCGGATCGGAGTTAAGCGAAGAAGTCTGCAAGAGAGGAACCCCAAACAAAATCATGTAGTCAAGAAGTGAGTGCGCAATAGTGCGAGGTGCGGAAGAAAGAGCGTAACAGAAAACAACTCTATGCGGACTAGCTCACCGCATGAGTTATAACGAGCTACTCCACGCAAGAGGAGGTCTTAGCCCTTCAGGGACAAATCGACTATGCATTCATTTGTTCTCATTGTTTCTCATACTTCTCATACTTTAGATGTTTTACATGCACAGGTTATGTTGATACTAATTTTCCAATTGAGGCAATGCGTCAGAGATAATCATAAGCCACAAAATCACAACTTTACAGGAAAACGTTTTAAAACTTTGAAGAAATCCTAAAATCAGAATAGTCTTAAACATAGCACAATGTTAAGACATTATATTCTCTTATATTTTATGAAACATTTTACACAAGAAAATGTTATTTTATCTAATCCGTTTTTTATTATTTATGTAAAAATGTTAAAAACATGTAAGTAATTTTAGATGTGGCTTGTGACTTTCTCTCTGGAAGTGCACAATTATTGGATTTTCAATGCTTTATTAGTTTCATTTCATCTAATATCATAAGAATAAAGTACAAGTATTAAAAATTGTTCATCATTTCTTCCTAATCAACATCTTCAACCTCCAAGTCCGTCGCGTTATCAGCTACAAGGGCACGAAAGAATGTCTGATTTACCATTGGGACATAATCCATTAGTGACAGTACATCCTGGAGTTTCTCTTTGTTTATTTTCAAGGATTTTTTGTATTTTTCGGGCAAACTAAATGGATTGGAAGGGGCAGATCTGCCTTTTCTACGAATGGGAACTTCATAATAACATCCTTGCCTGTAGTACTGAGAAAGCTGGAAGTTGCTATTATTCTCTTCAATCTTGAAGCTCACAGCGTCTGCAAAATGAATGGGTCCGTTATTGAACACTATCTTTTTTACTATGTCAGAATGCAGACTTTCTACGTCCTTGAAATCTTCTCACTGCATCATAGTGACAATAAAAGGTATTTGAACAGACGATTTATCATAACAGTTCTTCGGACATGTACATTTTTGTCCCATGGTGACAGCTTCAATTTTCTTTTTGGATCTATCTGGAACATAAGACCTTCCTTCATTTCTCCTCCTTTTGCATTTTGATCTAGACCATGATTACTTTACTGCATTTCTCGTCCTTGATTTTGCGGTTTTACAAGGGCTCACTTCATTACTTCTAGATTTTGGTGTCAACTGAAAAAATTACAGCAGAGATAATCATAATCCACATATAGCATACTGTAGTAACTTAAGTATTTTGATATCTACAATAATATATAATAATTCTTTCCAGGCGGAAAATAAAGTTTTCTTTTCACTGGCGCCATAATGTGTCTTGTGATTATATCTCAGGGAAAATACGAAGTCAAAGAATGAAGGAGAGAACAACACGTCTTTGTAATTCTGAATACAGATGACAGCAAGTTATGACTGTTTAGAGACATCTGTTGATGGAGTGTAGAATTTTAGCAAAAAAGCAAAAATGTGTCTTAAAGTATGGCTTGTGACTATTTCTGACGCAATGCCTCAATTGTTGGAGTTTGCCGCCTTCTATAATCTGTCGCGTTAAGTTTTAAATGATAATGGTCCTGACGAGAATGTCCGAATAGAAGCGGAAGCGCCCGATTAATGGGAAATTCTATTATTATCGAAAGATAAAACTATGGCATGGAAGTATAAAGTTCTTAGCGTTAGGTTAGCGCTTATGTATACGAAATGAAATATATTCTATTCCTTCGAACTTTTTCTATAGATGAAACAAAAGTTTACATATGGCTCAATGAGTCTGTGAGCCGGCTGAAGTTTATGAATAAACTTGTAAAGTAACTTGTTACTCCCCACAAGGAAATATTCACCTTACATGTGAACTGAGGACGTGTAATGGGAGAGTTCTGGGAGAGCGCAGAAAGTGTACCAGTAGTTCCAACAGATGACACTCTTGTAAACTTTGTGATCCAAAGTAAAGGAAGAAAACGGCGTTCCTGTGTAAAATGTGCAAGATTCCCATTTGTCTTGAGTGCTCCAAGAAAGTGTGTGTTAATGTGTTTCAGAGCTTCAGATGTGAAACACCAGTGCCTTGAGAAAGGAGTATTTTAGAAGGAGTTGTATCGTATTTCAACTACTGGGGAGAACGAATATTTAGTAGTTGCAACCGCATGTATGGTACCCGCTTTTCGGTAGCCTTCGCCCCAAATGTACTTTCAGGTGGTCTTTGCCCCAAGTTTAAAAACAAATATTAACTTTGTAATTTAACTGTTTCTTTAAATATTATATTTATGTTTGCCTCGGCTGCGTCAGTATTTGTTAGAGACACGTTTCTCTTAGCAGGGTTTTGCTGCGACAAGAATGTAGGCTTAGACAGATTATAATTTTACTTCACTCCTTTTATTAATACTTGATACGATTTAAATAACACTTCATTGATATAGAGAGAGCTGTGAGATTCTTTTTATTAATTAATTACACTTTTTAACAACGTAAACCTACTTTTCGTCTCACACGAATACATGTTATATTCCTTGAGGACACTTTTTGCATCTGGCTATTAACTCTGCCTGCAGGCAACGCGTCCAGTTATGAGCACTGTCTCCAAGCAACTGACTTCTATATTTGTAAATTTTGCTATATTTCAGTTTCTGATTGGCTATTGCTAGTCCAATAGAATACCTTCATTTAACTAAAGCTTTTTCTGGTTGTGATTGACTATTTTTATAAACTGTCATAATTACATTATTGTTGCTCCAATAATGACTAATAACATCATTAAACCATCTCACTCATTATTGCCTCAAGGTTACCTCATTGTTACCTCATTGTTAGCAACTTTTAACTTATTATTTTCACAGCTCCTACATTATTAAATCACGTAATAAATGCATATAACATTATTGAACGTGTATACAATAATATAAGCATATGCAATGACTGTTACATACATTTTACAAATTATTACATACACATATTGCTTCAAGGCGGGCTGTTATTGAATTTACATATCATATAATTAGATGAAATTATTTAAGTGTTAGAAATACTGCCTCAGCCTTCAGATTCGTCTGTAGAATTTTCAACATATATTAAAAACTCTAACCACACCCTTAAGACCAATTTTTGTAGGAACCAATTTAGAAATCCATATAATCCATGTAATTTTTACCGTTATTTAGATACCGCCCCTATTTCCGACCAGAGACCATCCTTTGGTCCTGTTTTCTTCATTTACACGCCTTTTCAAAGATCACCCTTTTTTTTAATTGAAAATTTCAGAATTTTAATGCATATATGAGGCGATAGTACAGGTCTTCAGCATGCCTATACCAAATATACATATAAGTATGGTAGCCTTTCTTTCTCTCACCGTTCTTACTTCTACAACCTCTTACTCATCTCTCTTGGTCACACAAATCTCAATCGGCCCTTTTCTCCCCCATGTCCAACAGAATTAAGACGGAATGAGCATCTGGTATGATCCCGAAGGTGGTAAACAGCGCAACGTGGAGTTTTGACAAAAGGCATGTCTTGTCTGCGAGAAAGAAGGTGAATCTGTTTATTTACCCCCCCTCCTCTCTCTCTCTGTCTCTAAGAATGTATTTTATTAAGTCTGAAGGAGTTCTTTTCCTAAAAGACCACAATATCTGGCAACGTTGTTAAATATACTTATTGAAGCATGGATAATCTTCAAGGAAATGTGAAACGAAGAAAGTTATTGTTTAAGGGATCCTAACACTTGCATTCTATACCAATGATTCAAAGTATTACAGGCCTAATTAGTTTAGTACAGTACATGAGTAAAACATTTCATGTGTTGCACTCACATGACTTTCTCTGTTCTGGTACACACTAGTTTTACAAACGCTTATTCTGCATCTACTTCATGTTAATCGAGATAAACATTTGCAGAAATGATAATTTCCTTGTAGGTGCAAGGGGGATATGGTACGCTTTAAGCGATATTCAAAGCTTTTAAGAGCTGATTGCTATCTGGAGCATTCCATTCTCTTTGCATGTCAGGACATAAAAAAACAGTAACGAATTCCCATTTGAAAAAGCTTAAGTATTGGAAAATCAAACAAATAGCAAGGAATATCTCGAAATGCTTCACTCGACAAAGAAATGTAGCTGACATAAATTGTGTGTTTTAAAGAGATCTACATTTTTTATAGTAAAAATTTGTGCATCTCTTACGGTTTACCAGTTATGCAAAAGTCATTCAGAATTAAGCGGACTTTTGGGGATATTTACAGAAAATTCAAGATACGCATTTCATTTGGCATGAAAATATCTTTAACATATGATATTTTAATCAAAACTGTTAGAGATTTTTTTGAGAAAATCAAAATTTTCGAAAAATGTTCCATTTAAGCGTAGCTTGGGTTGGGGGATTTTCTTGAAAATCTTCGTTTTGCATCTTTGAAAGATACTGAACTTAAATCCCAAGTTTGGTATTTATCCAACTTTTCGTTTCTGAGTTTTGCTTAACGGATACACAGGCACACCGCAGATCTTTTTCTAAAAATGCTTTATTTGGTTTCAGGAGGCATCAACATGTATTTTCGGTGAAATCTCCATATCAAATTTTTTTTGGAATGCAATACTTCCCCTACTCACTATAGGTAGTAGAGAAAGTAAAAATAAAAACTTCATCTGCATTAAGTGACCGTCCCTCTAAAACACCAATTTTTAATGGAACCTTTGGTGGTCGGTTAATACAGATTTTATTGTACTCCATTTCCTCCAATAAATTACTTAAAATGCCAGTTCATAATCAAATTCATTCTGAACGCTGTGATAAAAACGTAAACATATTGAGATATACAATGAACCTCAATTCCAGATTCCAGTACTGAACTCAATATTGCACGTTTTCTCTTTGTACCTAGCGAGTGCATATTTTACGTGAAAGTTTAAACCCAGAAATGTAGGTTTATATGAAAGAAAAGTATTATTTCCTACACAGAGATACTATAATATTTCGGAATGTAACATTCACTTCTCTAACAGTTCGTTTGTGTGTACCATTTTTACTTTCTCTACGACGTATAGTAAGTAAGGGAAGCATTGCATTCCAAACAAAAATTCGCTGCCGGGATTTCGCCATAAATACATGTTTTGAAGTGCCTGAATCCAAAAAGCGCCTCCAGAAAAAGGTCCTAGGTGTGTGTGAGAGAGAGAGAAAGAGAGAGAGCATAACTCAAAAACGAATAGTCGAATAAATGCCAAACTTGGTATTTGGGTTCAGTATCTTTAAAAGATGCGACATAAAAATTGTCAAGAAATCCCCCCAGACTACCCTATACATGGAACATTTTTCGAAAATGCTTTTTTTTCTCAAAAATCGCTCTAGTGATTTTGATTAAAATATCATATATTTAAGATATTTTTATTGCAAATGAAATGCATATCTTGAATTTTCTTGGAATGTCCCCAAAAAGTGGTCTCCTTTCCGAATGTCTTTTGCATAACTGGTAAACCGTAAGAGATAGACAAAAATTTTCTACATAAAAATGTAGAGCTCGTTAAAAAACAATGTATGTCGTTATTTGGGGGGGTTAAGTCCTGGATATGCAAAGAGAACGAAATGCTCCACATAAGAACAAGCTCTAAACAATTTGACTATCGCTTAAAGCCTACAATATTCCCTTTGTACCTGCAAGAAAAGTAGCATTAAGATAGTTTCTGCAAATGTTTATCTCGATTAACATGAAGTAGATGAAGAATAAGCCT
The DNA here is from genome assembly GCA_030765065.1 of Deroplatys truncata. Taxonomy (NCBI): domain Eukaryota; kingdom Metazoa; phylum Arthropoda; class Insecta; order Mantodea; family Mantidae; genus Deroplatys; species Deroplatys truncata. The sequence goes on from CM060980.1 coordinate 168,994,144, forward strand.
TTGTAAAAACAGTTTTTACAAGAATAAGGAAAATCATGTTAGTGTAACGCATCAGAATTTTTTTAAAGAAAGCTCCACAACAGTATATGACTTTGTATGATAATAAGTTAAATAATACAGGATTTATTTAGTGGAATAAAATCAACAAAGCTTATTTACACACTAGTTAAATAAGTGTAGAAATTAATGTTATATAACTGTAGTTACAATTTTCAAATTATTTAACTTAAGTTCTCGGTTTAAACATAGAGGTCTTAGAGACCGCTTCTCGTAGTATAGTTACTGAAACGTCACCTCGTGAGTTAAGAGTTAATACAAATATACCAAAGAACCTATTACAGTTATATATTTAAAATTTCAAAATAATAATATGAAATATATGATAATACCTTATAATACTAGCTGAAAACCAAAATAGTACGTTGTTTTGTAAACAGGTTGTCTGGTAATTTCTCTGGTTAATTATCTATTTGACCGCCTTGACATGCGGCATCAGCCATCTTTGTTAAGTTTTTTGTTTTCTTATGTTGAATAAATCTATGTTACGTATTACCAAATATGTTGTATTGTTTGTGTTTGCAGGTGAAGGAGGAGCTGAGACGTCTGGCAATAGAGCCTTACGAAGAGTGGATTCCTCCGGCAGACCTCAAAGAACGCAACAAAGACGGCTGCTTGGGCCGATGATGCCCAAGTCTCATTGTTATCATCAAAATCGCAAGTTTTCGTACTTTTACAAGGACAACAATCGCTACTCCATGTTCTGCTAACGCATTATTTAGTGCAACCGTACTGCGCTCGCGTCACCAAGTTTGTGCAATTAATGTGATGAAACTGTGAACCTATGCTCATGTCGAAAATTGTTTTTACATTGTCACGTTCAAACAATAATGATAGTGTTTCATACGATGCAGTAAAAATAAAGTAACAACAAAGTGTGATCGTTATAAGAAACCAAAGATTGTTGGATGAGAAGTGATTATTCAAGTTTATGAAAATAAAATTTGGTTTCTGTTCCAGAAATAAGTTGTTAGTTTCTACCAGCATGCACGTTCCTGTGACGTTTCTGTCATCTTGCTGAAAGTTCAAAAAAACTAATACAGGGGATATTAGGGATATAAACGTAAATATGTTCAATATCAACTGAATATACTATAACAAACCAAAATATTTGCCCTTACATCGGGAACATAAGCATTATTTTCTGTTTTCCCTATTGTTCCTCATCCCTCATTGGCGATTTTAAGGTACTGTAGACCTCTGACTAGAAAACGTTTGCGGGGTTCTGCTCTCCGGAGGAGTGAGGGGGGATAGTACCACGTAGTAGCTCACGATGATTTCATAAATAGATCTACTGTCTATATGAAAAACATCACGCAACGTTAGTATTCCAGCGTGTCTCACTTGGAGCAGTGTGTTTTCTAGTGGGTTATAAAGTTATTTACAATACCTAGTAAGAAAGGAAGAACTCTATACAGTCAAGCCCGAGAAATAGTTGCTAAGCTTGTTAAAATCTGTGAAGAGGAAAGAAAACTAAAGCAACTGGTCATTCAGCATTACTAGCAGAAGAGCGTGTTTTCTAAGAGGCCTTAAGTCTTGTTGATATGTTGAAAGTAGAGCGATGGAATTGTTGATGTCAACACATTCCTCACAGACACATTCTCATGAGAGAACATAGTAAGTACACTGTACGTTACAGACTGCTTTTAGTCTTAAAGTACTAGAAGCAGTCAAGCAGGACGAAACCGACCGGTTGTGTTTATGGGTTTATTCTACATGGATAGAAAAACTATTGTTCTTTATTTTGAAAGGTAGAATCAGACTGAGAAATCCAATTCCATAGCTACCACTGCTCTAATCAACTGAGGTAACATGGAACATACCCACACGACATTAATTGCTCTCGTGCAATTTTAGAATATAGAAGCTGTGGTATCTGAGAGGCGCCTTATTTCTGTAGTTTTCTGTTGTTCTAAAGGTTCCTTTATATTGAGGATAGTCATAGTTTACTTAACATCTTTTGCATATATTTATTGATTAATAGGATATGTATTAAATAGATCTATATATTTTTATGCGGTATTTACTTAGTTTGCTCGGAATGTATTGTCTGAATCGACAATTCCCCCTAAAACCCTCTAATTTCTTATCCAATTTGTAACATTCCCCAACAGAATATACCTTCTGGCAGTTTTTCACACACGAAGTGAAAATATTTCGAATTGGAGCCAAACTGTCCAGTTTGTTCTCTCCATGTTTGTATCCTTATTGTCAAATCTCGGGCAGTCGAGTACGAATTTAAAATGTGTTTCAGGCATTATAAATCTGCAGAATTCTATACCCATCTTATCTTTTGCCGATAGATCCTTTGTGCGTGGGGAAGGGGTATCTTTTCTAAAGCAAAATATAATATTCCAAATAGAGCCTTTATTTCAAGCACATACATAAGTCTAGCAACCCTCTCCCTACTATAATTAGTTTGGATCCGGTCAACTTTTTTATTTGTATATCTAACAGTTAGATATATTCTCATCAAAAAATATCTTCCAGCAGTTTTTTGGAGATTTTACTTGCTTCGCACAGACTTTCACACCAGGAAAATGTGTAACAATATTCTGCAGCTGAGTACGAACATTTTTTGCGGAATAGTTTTACTCCATTTAGAAACATTATCTCGTCCTAAGAAATATTTTTCACATTCACTATAATCGTTATTATTATCCGCTTCTTGTTCAGTGTTCGTAGACTCATTTCTTGGCTCCACAATCCTCTTCAAAATTACTATTCCAAACAAATTCATCATCTCATCTCCTACTTTTAACAACCTTTGCACAATCTTCCAACCATTTGAATCAGAAGAATTTTACGATATCTCCTCTCTTTCCACTCATTGTCAAACCTAAAGATATTAAGATAATTTCTGTAAGTAAGAAAAAAATATGTGAGCTTTTCTCGCTAGTTTCTGCAACAAATTTGTTTTAAACTGGTAACTTACTTTGTAACAGTAAAGCTCACGTGGTTTCCCACAGACACCGTTTACAATTCACAACAATAACTTCACTCCACCTTTGTTAGGAAAAAAAACTGGTGGGTTATCGCTTAGGTATATCAGTTAAGAGCACGAGTAATGACAGCTAAGCATGATGACTTTATAGTATTCCACAGATGCTGAAATTAATCTAACAGACGCCACGTGAGCACTGCAGAGTTAAATTCTCCAAACGACCGATATTTTTGTCCAGTAAATCACCAGGCGTTCTCAAAATCATTTTATGCGGAAAAACAAGAGAGAATTGAATGTGCGTACTCCACTACCATATGCTACGGTACAAATGCCAATATAATTTAATAACCCTCATGTAAGAACGCCCTCCTTTATTTCCTTTCTGTTTATGTTGTAATAAAGTTTGGAAGTAGGGGATATTAAATAATTGTATAAAAAGAGAAGATCGTGTCCATTAAAAATCATTAACAGAAATATTGGGGTAAATTGCCTTACTTGCACCAGAATTAGCGACTAAAGTGGTCCTAGATGTCCGATATATGTCCCTGGGTGTCCTACAGGTGGCACTGTATTTGATTCTCTGACTTTACCGCAATGCTGGCAACATATAAATAATGCCACCGAAGCCGGTAAGATACTCAGCCTCAAAGCGTAGCCGACAGATTGAGGGCCCTCAGCCTCAAAGCGTAGCCGAGGGATGTTTTTTAGGAGAGGAGTGTAGGAAGTTGCGGCCTAACTGCGAAGCGACGACAGGGCGTAGCCGAGGGATCTGCGCGTCTAAAACTCGAATGGTTCACGTTCGCAGAAACAACAGCACATCACATATTTAGTGCATTCACTTTTTATTTAGGTTGGCAGTACCCACTTTGCATGTGATTTATCGAAAAATGGCTACGTTTGTTGTGTTTCTGACGCGATTTGCCTGTATAAGTAAAGCACCTCAAACGGGTAGGTGGGTACCAGATGCAGGTGAGACCACATCATGTTCTAAACTCACTCCTAAGGTAATTTATTCATTTCCTTATACCTAATATAGGTCGGTGCAAGTAAGGCAATTTTGCCGAAATATTGTTATTAACAACTGAGAAGATTATTTTTAATGATACACGCAGACTATGTGTATTTTCCAAAGAGGTTAACTTGGCAGATATAATACATTATTATGCTTAAATGAATCAATTAAATATAGTATTCTAAACTAGAAAACTCTGCTAAGGAAATGGCAATAAATCAAATTGGCACACGACCTTAGATAATGGACCAACAAAGGAAGATCGAAACCGCATCCTTAAAGTCAGGATTCTTAGCTTTAGGCTTTTGCGAACAATTATTAAAAAGGGACACTTAGGACCGCTTCTGCAGGGAAGTGCACGAATAGTTGACACACTTAATAGTGCCACAACACTTTTATTTATGAGACGAACATTTTCAAATTTTACATACACGTAGTATGGTCTATGGAAATGCATTTCACTTCATCGCGTGCTCAATATGCACTCCGTTGCAGCGGACGATTTCGCGAAAGCGAGTATACACATTCCTGACAACTTTGCAACACAAGCCTTCATTTATCTCGTTACACAATTGCACTACACGGGCACGCATTTCCATAAGGGAACAGTTTCTCTTTCAAATATCTCCACGGGTTGTTTGTTTGGACTTCGTTGCATGGCGACCTGTAGCGCTGCGATGTCTTTCGGGAAAGAACAGTCGGTGCCCGAGATAGTTTCCCTTCCAACAAACTCCTTCTTCTTCAAATTTTCTCATTAATCGGAGAATTGTGTACCTTGATGCAGCCCAATGCGTGTGGAATATTGCCCTAAATCATCTCTGCATTGCGGTGACACTTTTCAATTCCGTATAAAGAAGAACTGCCTTAACACGCCGCTGAACAGGTACACGTCCATGCTCGGCCATGGTGAGACGCTAACTGCGAAACAAGAGACTGGCGATATTGCAGCAACACGACCTCTATCGGCATTTTCATGAAACAAAACACATTGGAGCGCATAGTGAACACGTAATGAAGTGAAATGCATTTTCATGGGCCATACTACCTGTGTGTAAAATTTGAAAATTTTCATTTCAGAAATAAAAGGGTTGTGAGAACATAAAATGTATCATATATTCGTGCGCCACCCTGTATAATCTGCCGATAAAATGTTTCTTAGAGATTGGCGTTCTGCAATCTCTGGATAGCACTACTCGGAAGATATCCTTGCTGATAAGTTTTGGACTAGTTGGAGTAGTCGATACGTCTATTATCCGACAAATAAACTCTTTTCACTTCACGACAGACACAAATCTTATCAGTAGCAATAGTAATCACGACTGAATTGTAATTATCGGACGCTAATGAGGAAATAACGATGATGTTTCTGCATAACAAGAAGAAAGCCTAAGGCCATAAGAGACAAATTATTTCCAAACATTGGAATTTATATAGTTAGCTTACCAGACGTTTCACTGTTAGCTCTTCGAATTCGAATTACGTTTTACTTAATTTAATATACCTCCCACTGTTCTTTATGAAATTATTGTACAATGATCTGGAAAATTGTAATGGTTAACCCGCCTCTTTATCCCTTATAATTATAATTATAATTAGCTATTGCTAAATTGAATGAAAAATTCCCGAATAATGACGCTAAAAATTAAGAAACATGACTTTGTTAAGTCCCCCTAACAGTTCTCCAAATTACGGAAATACTGTATAATCTATAAGGTAGTGGAACGATCATCGGTAGGAATGTTAAAGTCATAATTGCAGTAACTTAAATTTTAAAACCTTCTGTTTGATCCTGCAGTTATATAACAACATAAAGGTTGCATAGTTTTCACATAAACAGGAAACCTTAAAATATAGAACGACATAGAGATGAAGCTGGTAAATATAAAGATTATGCATTGTAATATATTATATCTGGTTTAACTACAATTGCTGTTTCTTGTGCTTTAACCATTGTCGCGGTATCGTTCGTGTTATCTTATTTGCTGAGCGCCTGTTATTGTTTTACTATTTTGAATTTTGAGTTCTTTGTCCTCCGGCTAGCTATTATTACTCAGTCGAGCAAATCTCTTAAACAGGGTGTGTAAACGCAGTTGTTACTAAAAGATAACACTGATAAAAATTTTGTTTTTACACGTTTATTGCAGTCACACTTTATTAATTTCATATAATTACTCTTGATACACGCCTGACTGAAACTGTTATATTTTCGAATGTAACTATAATCACTTATTTGCCGCAGATTATTAATTGGAGTATTTCACATTTTGTAACTAACTTTACGACGCGAGAGATTCTGTAGAATTGCGTAACGTGTACTTCGTGAATGCTTCTGTTGAACTGCGCGACGTGTAACTCGTGAATGATTCTGTTGAACTGAGCGACGTTTGCCTAGTGAATTATTCTGTAGAACTGCTTGATACCCGTCTTTGGCTCTATAATTTATACTCCCTCACCCCGATATGCCTAAACATTATAACAGAGCTGCTATTAGTTAATAAAACGCGCCAACATTAGCGTCTATTTTTATATCCAATCAAAATTACGAACACATATGCTCTAGGGAAGATATTCCCTCCATTTATAAAGAAAGGCACGCTACCCTGACGTCATTTGTTTGACTCTTCTAATTGATAAACAACTCACCCCCTCGTTTCATTGTTATCCGCTCCTATTGTCAGTTTCAGTGAGGCCGTGTAAACTTATTTCCTAACAATGCTTATAATTAACAAACATCTCAAATCATTGTCATACAATAATGCTAATTTACACTACAATCACTCTGGCATTCACAGTGTTGTGATATAGAATACTGCCTCACACTCCATGCCATTATATTCAGAGGGGTGTACTCCAGCTGATTGTAAACAGCTGTGTCCGTAGTTCATAGTTCAACCAATACAGCACATTATACAGGATATTACCTATCTACCTACTTACTTGTCGGCTTACCACCCTCTCAGATAGAGCTTACACCCCCTGAGGCTTACAACCGCGCCTAGGATCAGAGACCAGTCGATGAGCAGACGGACATTTGAATCAGAGAATGAAGAACCCGGAAAGGGGGAGCGACTCTACCAGGTCTGAGAGTGAGGAAGAAGATGAAATGAAAAATGTATGAAAGGAAAGATATGACGGAGCAATGGTGGAATGAATGGCTGTTTTTTCAAGTGGAGGAGAAAATGCTGTTAGGCACTTCAGCCCCGATGGAAGTCCTCCACCTGAAGGAAGAAGAATGGAATCAAAAGGTGAAAAGGGTACGGCCCCGCATAGCACCCGTATTAGTAAAGGAAAGTGTTGTGCTGCCGCCCTTGGATGAGGTAAGGTCCTAGGCTACAGCCATAACTGACTGCAGCCTAGAGCTTCTCGTGGCTTTACATTTCTCGATGAGGCGCTGGTAGTTTGAAGGATTGAGAATGTTTGAGATGACTGCTGTGGAGCTATACGTGGAGTGATGTATTGCTGAGATGAAGTTGCTGTGAAGTCCTTGAAGCTTTCTTCCAGGTCCTGCAGACTTATGGAGATGTTATCCAGCCTGGAGGTCAGAGCGGCAGCGAAGGGTGGTTGACGACTGTTTGCTGCGGAGATGGTAGCCTGCAGATCCTGGAGCTTCTCGGAGGTGACGTTGGCCATGGCCTTTTCCAGTGCAGCTAGTTGAGCACCGATAGTCAGCACTTCCGCGTGGAAGTCCTGAACAGCTTCCCAAAACACCGCTCCAGTTGAGGCTTCTGGTATTGTTTCGTCGGAGGTGACCGATTGATGATGCTGCGTCGGTTGCGATGTTTGAATGCTCTTCGGTAAAGAGGCCACTGGGCCTGATGACAGCACTGTGCCTCTCTTGAAGCACAGGTTGATGCGACAGTGTTTGCTGTGGCGTTACAGTCGCGGAGAAGCGGCGATGGATAGCGGCGACGCAGTGGTTGAGGCATAGTTGACCCCAGGTGGCGTCGGCGGAGTGGCGGCGTTCCCGCCGGATGCCGGGAGAGCGGTAGAGGCTGCTGCAGATGCAGGTTCGGCGAAACGCCGACGGTGATGTTTCTTCTTCGCCATCTCGAAGAGCTGTGTGTGTGTTTCGATCTCCCCCCTGAATGTGCGAGGGTTCTCCGGTTTCCCGGAGGAAATCCGCCGAGACGCCGTTTCGTCCACTAAAAATCTCACGTACACCCAGGGATTGAACCCGGCCGCCTTGTTGGGAGGTGAGCGTTCTAACGCCCTGTTCTCCAAGATAACTCGTTATTATTCGCTAATTATAGACTGTTTTAAATCAGAGCAAGGTCGTCGAGATGCCCTAAAGCTATCAGGATATTAAGGACGGAAACAACGGCATGGGATATATCTGTAACTTTATGGAAGAATATAACAAAATTAGATTGTAAATGCAACATTTTTACTTTGTCTACTACGTATAGTAAGTAGGGGAAGTATTGTATTCCACCCAAAAATCCAATACCGATATTTCACCGGAAATACATGTTTTGAGACGCCCTGAATCCAAAAAAAGCATTTTTGGAAACATGTGCGTGTGTGTCTGTAAACAACATAACTCAGAATCGAACGGTCGGATAAACACCAAACTTGGTATTTAGGTTCAGTATCTTCCAGAGATGCGACACGAAGGTTTTCAAGAAAATCCCCCACCCCAGATTACCCTTTACATGGAACATTTTTCCAAAATTTTAATTTTATCAAAAATGGCTATAACGATTTTGATTAAAATATCATATGTTTATGATATGTTCATGACAAATGAAATGTATATCTCGAATTTTCTGGAAATGTCTCCAGAAGTATTCTTCATTGTGAGCGACTTTTGCATAACTGGTAAACCATTAGAGATAGACAACATTTTACTACACAAAAAATGTAGATCGCGTTAAAATACACAATTATGTCATATACATTTTTGTTGTTGAGTGAACCATTTTCGAGATATTGCTTATTATTCCCTTAAATTTTCCAATACTTATAAGCACATAGCAACCAGCTCTTAAAATATTTGAGTATAGCTTAAAGCCTACCAATTCCCCTTGAATCTACAAGAAAATTAGCAATAAGATTAACATCTCGAAATCTCCATTAACATGAAGCATATGGAGAATAAGCATTTGTAAAAATGGTTTTACAAGAGTAGAGAAAGTCATGTGAGTGTAACACATCAGATTTTTCTTAATTTAAACTGTAATGGCCCTTCAGTAAGCAGAATATAGTATATAGATTTGTGTCGAAAAATATTGCATAACAAATGTAGAAAAGATAATTATGAAATCCAAATGCTAAGGCCGAGGGCTAAGACGAGGAAATCGAATTTCGCCATAGCCCCCTTAGCCCTATTCGAACACAGACGCAGTCCGAAAACGATTTTATCATCTCAATGTTTTATCCAGATATAACATTAAGTTTATTACCACAGTAAATAAAACTCGCAGCTGAAAACTCTTAAGTTTAATATAGTATCCAAAATTAAATTTTTGTTGTTTCCAAACCATTGGTTGCATATAAAATACCTATACATAAATTTCAGTTGCTGTACATAGGTATCTTGCAAATCTGGTTACAGTTGGACAATAAATCTTCTTCAGAAGTTGTTTATATCAATAAAAATAAATATAATCTTAATGAAAGAAAACAGAAATAAAAATTATAAACTATTTTAAATGCAAAGCCTAACAACCTTTACTAAAACTGCTTATTTCACTCCATAGAACCACTTCAAGATTTTCTCTAAATATGTTTTCTTTTTTAATTTTTTTTAGATTACACTTTGAAAACTGATTAATTTCGCATATTGGAGGACCACGCCCAGCTGATTAAAGGGCAATTAAATACTAGCTTTTGGCGTTTAACTGATCGATAACAAGAAAAACTATATGGAATAAGAAAGACTGGATATAGATTATAAATGGAGTACAATTTGATCACTGCGCCTACTACGTCTAATAACTCCAGAAGGAAGAGATGAAGGGAGAGAATACGAAAGGCAGCTAGATTAGATGGCAGCAAACGCAGTGGAACGGGGTACTAGCGTTTCCAGATTAAACATCCCCGTACGCCCCCTTCATGCCCACCTTATCCCCATGGACAAGTTCGGGCAAAACTTTGAAAAAGTAAATAAACAAAGGAAATATCAAGCATGCATAAAATCTATTTCTAATTCGTCGTTTTTTTAGAACTTTTAAACTCCGCATTGCGTTAAATGAATACTTGAGTAATAAATAAAATTGTTTCACGTTTATGTTACCTGCTGTAAACTACAAGAATGCAAGAAAATACTTGTCAATGCACGAAGAAAGTAAATAAAACATTAATGAACTTAGCTCTGAAATTTCTCCGCGCGAAAATAAAGAACAGAGCTTGTTATAAACCCTTTTGAAACATTTCCTATGAAATCACGACAAGCCTTGGATGACAAACAAGCGATCATAAATGTCGCTGAAAACCTTAGACTGGTAAAAAGGCCAAATAAAATGTCGACATTTTGAAATGTCATTGGTGCATTGCTGCAGTGGGAACCTATCACTGAATTACGTCTCTTCAAGGTATACGCTTCAGAGTTCCAACAAAGTCATAAAACTTCATCCAGCCTACATTATCCCAGGCTATCCTAAATCTCTCGTTTATGTAATTGAAAATTAAGGTGAACTCTTCCATATTAAGAATAATTCAACATCCTCAATAATAATGCATTGGTGCTTAATACTCTGCTAATGAATTATAGACTAAAAAACTAAGGTAGTAAAGTAATAACTATGAAGGAAACAAAAGAAAGTATACAAATAAAAAGCGAAGATTTTTAGGAAAACAATATTATTGATATTAATAGTGTCAATATGTAAAATACATCTATTGTTTTCTTCTTATATATTAGTTTTAATGTTATTGCCTAATTTAGTGTTATACAGGATGTTTCCGCGAGGACGATACAAACATTCCAGGAAGATTGAGAAGAACAAATGCATGAATTTGATATAAGGAAATCCGGAAACCTTTTGGGATACCTATGAATGTGAAATTATCCTAACTTGCGAATATCTGTGTTTTACTTCCCAGTACTATTTACACACGTGATGCTCCAACAGGTGTTCAAAATAGCGTCCTTCAGCTCCGATGCAGGCATGACAACATTGGACGAAGTTCTGTCGTACTTGGGCGAGCAACCCTGGTGTCGCTCTGACAACGCTACAGGCAGTGAGAATTCGATCCTCACTTCCTGTGTATTAATTTTCACCGATGCAGCCTGTTTCACCAAAGATGGCATGCTAAATAGCCTAAATAGCATGTGTGGGATGATGAGAATCCCCACGCTAAAGTTGTAAGGTGCCATCAAAACAGACTTGCAATGAGCGTACACTATGTGATCAAAAGTATCCGGACACTCCCACAAACATACATTTTTCATCTTAGGCGCATTGTGCTACCACCTACTGACTGGTACTCATTATCCGCGACCTCAGTAGTTATTAGACATCGTGAAACAGCAGAATGGGACGCTCCGTGGAACTCACGGACTTCTAACGTGGTCAGGTGATTGGGTGTCACTTGTGTCAGAAGTCTGTACGCGAGATTTCCACACTCCTAAACATCCCTAGGTCCACTGTTTCTGATGTGATAGTGAAGTGGAAACGTGAAGGGACATGTACAGCACAAAAGCGTACAGGCCGACCTCGTCTGTTGACTGCCAGAGACCAACGACATTTGAAGAGGGTCGTAAAGAGTAATCTATCCAGACCTTCACACAGGAATTCCAAACTGCATCAGGATCCACTCCAAGTACTATGACAGGTGTGAGGTGAGAAACCTTGGATTCCATGGCCGAGCAGCTGCTCATAAGCCACACATCATGCAGGGAAATGCCAAACGACGCCTCTCTTGGTGTAAGGAGCGTCAACATTACACGATTGAACAGTGGCAAAACGTAGTGTGGAGTGACGAATCACAGTACACAATGTGGCGATCCGATGGCAGGGTGTGGGTATGGCGAATGCCCGGTGAACGTCATCTGCCAGCGTGTGTGGTGCCAAAAGTGAAATTCGGAGGTTGTGGTGTTATGGTGTGGTCGTGTTTTTCCTGGAGGGGGCTTCCACCCCTTTTTGTTTTGCGTAGTACGATAACAGCGCAGACCTACATTGATATTTTAAGTACCTTCTTGCTTCCCACTGTTGAAGAGCAACTCGGGGATGGCGATTGCATCTTTCAACACGATCGAGCACCTGTTCATACTGCACGGGCTGTGGCGGAGTGGTTTACATGATAATAACTTCCCTGTAATGGACTGGCCTGCACAGAGTCCTGACTTGAATCCTATAGAACACCTTTGGGATGTCATGGAACGCCGACTTCATGCCAGGCCTCACCGACCTACATCGATTCCTCTCCTCAGTTTTGCACTCCGTGAAGAATGGGCTGCCATTCCCCAAGAAAGCTTCCAGCACCTGATTGAAAGTATGCCTGTGAGAGTGAACGCTGTCATCAAGATTAAGGATGGGCCAACACCATATTGACTTCCAGCATTACCGATGGAGGGCGCCATGAACTTTTCAACCAGGTGTCCGGATACTTTTGATCAGGTAGTATATGAGCGGACATAGTCAATGATGATGTAATAGGGTCATTTCTTCTTCCACTCCGATTAACTGGGTCAGTATACACTGTGTTTTTGAGAGGCATACTCCCCAGGTTCTTGGAACATATCAGAATTGTGGTACGTCAACGTATGTGGTTTAAGATAATGGAGCCCCAGCTCACCTTTCACCTTTCCTGCTCCAGGACACTTTAACCAGACGTTCCATGAAAATTGGATAGAAAGAGGAGGTTCCGTTCCATGGCCAGCCCGTTCCCCTGATCTGACTCCACTTGATTTTTTCTTGTGACGCCAGGTGAAAGGTCTTGTATACGAGACACCAGCTCCAAACAAAGACGAGCTATTAGCACGAATTCTCACTGCCAATGTCATCGTCAGAGGACTCCAGGGTTGCTCGCCCAAGTACGACAGAACTTCATCAGACGTTGTCATGCCTGCATCAGAGCTGAAGGACGCCATTTTAAAAACCTGTTATAGTATCACGCGTTGTGCAAGTAAATATTACACGAAGTAATATGCAGATATTCGTAAGTTCGCATAATTTCACGATCATAAGCATCCTAAAAAAAACATCTGCCTATAACTTCGACGGAATTGTTTCCGGAACGAGGTTTCATATATTAAATTCATGCATTTGTCCTTCTTAATCTTCCCTGGAGGTTTGAATTATCATCGCGGAAACATTCTGTGTTCTGTATTCATCATAGTTATTTTACATTGATTTTATTATATTTCTATACTTTATTATACCATATGCATTACTGTGTGTTATTTGGCAAACCCAAATAGAGTCAGATTACTAAATAAAAAATCTGATGTGTTACATTCACATGACTTTCTCTACCCTTGTACAAACTATTTTTACAAACGCTTATTCTCCATATGCTTCATGCTAATTGAGATATCGAGATATTAATCTTCATGCTAATTTTCTTGTAGATGCAAGGGAAATTGGTAGGCTTTAAGCGATAGTCAAATCTTTAAAGAGCTGGTTGCTATGAGGAGTATTCCATTCTCTTTGCATTACCAGGACAAAAAATTAATAATGAATTTGAGAAAAAGTATAGGTATTGCAAAATTTAAGGGATATCGAGCAATATCTCGAAAATAGTTCACTCAACAAAAAAAAATGTATATGACATAAATTTTGTATTTTAACGCGATCTACATTTTTTGTGTAGTTAAACTTTGTCTGTCACAATGAAGAACACTTTTGGAGACATTCCCAGAAAATTCGAAATATACATTTCATTTGTTATGAAAATATCTTAAACATATAATATTTTAATCAAAATCGTTAGAGCCATTTTTGAGAAAATTAAAATTTTCGAAAAATGTTCCACGTAAAGGATAGTCTGGAGTTAGGGAATTTTGTTGAAAACATTCGTGTCGCATCTCTTGAAGATACTGAACCTAAATACCAAGTTTGGTGTTTATCCGACTGTTCGTTTCTGAGTTATGCTGTTCACAGACACACACACACGGACATGTTTCCAAAAATGCTTTTTTTGGATTCAGGGGATTTCAAAACATATATTTCCTGTGAAATCTCGGTATCGAAGTTTTGGGTGGAATACAATACTTCTCCTACTTACTATACGTAGTAGAGAAAGTAAAAATTAGTAAGCCTCAAAACCAAATTTTAATTCGGCCTAACTAAATCTGAAAATAAACCAGAACGCGTGGCATGAGAAGCAAGAACTTTACTCCTATACCATCAAGATTAGTACACTAGTTTTCATAGGCGGATCCAGAGAGGGCCCCTTAATTAAGGTTAAAATGTATTTTGCATTTGTTATACCTAAGGTTATGGTATATTGTTGCTTGTTATTGTTATTGTTGCTTTTCCTTGGTAGAATCAAAACCAACTCTTTTATTTCTATCCAAAGGGGAGAAGGTACCTTCCATCTCCGGCATGTTAAATTGATTACCTTCAATGTATGCTTTCTCCGAAACTATGCATTCCACAATAATGAAATTGTTGACAGTCCATTTATTTAGTACATGTACATTAAGTGACATATTTTAGTTTTATAGGTATACAGGGTGGACCATTTAAGTTGACACTGTTACGATATCTCCAAAACTAGGCGTTGTAGAAAGAAATGCATTTAATAAAGTTTGCTTGATATTATGGGGGAAAGTAAATGCCATTAGCCGTGTTTTATTTGGAGGACGTTCTGATGGTCATTTTTGGGTCCATTTAATTTTTACTTTCTCTACTACGTATAGTAAGTAGGGGAAGTATTGTATTCCACCCAAAAATTCGATACCGAGATTTCACCGGAAATATATGTTTTGAGACCCCCTGAATCCAAAAAAAAACATTTTTGGAAACATTTCCGTGTGTATGTGTGTCTGTCTGTGAACAGCATAGCTCAGAAACGAAGAGGTCGGATAAACACCAAACTTGGTATTTAGGTTCAGTATCTTCCAGAGATGCGACACGAAGGTTTTCAAGAAAATCCCCCCACCCCAGATTACCCTTTACATGGAAAAGTTTTCGAAAATTGTAATTTTCTCAAAAATGGCTCTAACGATTTTGATTAAAATATCATATGTTTAAGATGCTTTCATGGCAAATGAAATGTATATCTTGAATTTTCTGCGAATGTCTCCAAAAGTATTCTTCATTGTGAACGACTTTTGCATAACTGGTAAACCATAAGAGATAGCCAAAAGTTTACTACACAAAAAATGTAGATCGCGTTAAAATACATAATTTATGTCATATATTTTTTTTGAGTTAACCATTTTCGAGATATTGCTTATTATTCCCTTAAGTTTTTCAATACTTATGTTCTCAAATGGGAATTCGTTATTCGTTTCTTTTTCTTGGATATGCAAAGAGTAATAATCTATGGCAAAGAGAATGGTGCTGCACCTAGCAACCAGCTATTAAGAGATGTGTCTATGCTTAAAGTCTACTGTATTTCTATATTGCCCTTGCAAATACAAAACAAGGGGAACATAGTACGCCTTAAGCGATAGTCAAATATTTTTAGAACTGGTCGCTATGTGTCAAATGTAATTCTCTTTGCATGTCAAAAGCTCGTTTCTGCAAATGTTTATCTCGATTAATATGAAATAGATGGAGAATAAGATTTTGTAAAAATAGTTTGTACAAGAGTAGAGAAAGTCATGTGAATGTAAGACATCAGACTTTTTCTACAACGCTTAGTTTTGGAGATATTGTAGTCTCTACTTAAATGGTCCAGCCTGTATTATGAAGACCCATGTTGTCTTTTCCTTTTAAAAATTGTCCCAAAGAGATTCATTGTTAGCATTTTTAGTGCATTATTCTTAAAAAAGATGTCCGATTCTTGGCAAATAGTGTAGGTGTATGTGAAAACAATTTCAGTGTTCTACCTCAATATTTCCTGAATATAGGTACATTGAAAGTGATCGATTTAACGTGGCGACAATAGAAGGTACTTTCTCCCCTTAAGTAAATAGGACAAAAATAAAAGTGAGTAAATTTATTCAGCGGTGGACTACATCTTAAAAAATGCTTCGCTAATCGCTGAATCCAAAGAAATGGAAAGGCCGAAACAAACATGGTTTACATTTACTATAAAATAACTTCTATAAGAATTAACCTTTGAAACAAAGGAGCAAAAAGTTACTGTAAAACTGAGTAATCAAATTAATTAAATATTACGCTATAATACGTGTTTATGTAATAAATCTTTTTGTAAGTTATTTCAAAATTTAAATTAATGTTTACATCCTAAGGATGATACGTTGATCATCTAAATATGTTTGAAAATTTATAAAATAAAATGCATAATTTTCATTGGTAAGGTATGTTTCGGGTACCTTTGAATTAAAGGAGGGGCAGAGCACCGCACGCAGGCTAATTGACCCATTGTGCTTCCAACATGACCCCTGGGAGGGAAGGATGAATGGCGAGACCCGAAGGGCGACCAGATCCGGATGCCGAGGCGCATGCATTGATGGGGTCCCTAACGTTTCCAGATAGAACGCATCCGACACCGCACGGTCCCTGTCCATAAGCCACCAACTTCCAAGACCCCCCGGAACGGAGCCTCACGCTGAGGAGAGACCAAAGTGAGCGGTACCGCAGCGACAGCACGGAAGAAACCTTTTACAGAGCGCAAGCCACCGTCCAGCCGCAACCCGTCGACCACCGTCGCCTGGTCCTATAACCCTGGAACAGATGACAAGGAAGATGATGGGTACAGGAAATGAGAGGAAGGAGAGTCGTGGTGGAAGGTGAACCACCCCAGTATTCGCCTGGCGACCCGGGGAAAACACGAAAAAACCCATGTATCAGAGTGGGCGGTCGCCGGGGATCGATCCCGAGACCTCCCGAATGCGGGCCATAGACGTAACCGCCTGAGCCATCCCGCTCGGTTTCAAAATGTATTAGTCTCTCCCTAATGAAATCCTGGATCCGCCACTGCTGGTTTTCATGTACTAGTCTATGTATTCAGAATTGAGTTTATTTCTTTTCGCGCTCATCTTTCACGCCCAGATTCACAATTTTCAGACTTTAGGGAGGGTAACAAACGAATTGTAATTAAGGAAAGCCAAATAACGCAAAACATGACATTTTCAATTTTTGTACCCTCTTATTAATTGGAAATTCTTCTTGAATTTTGTATATATTTTATCAGTTTAGCAAGATTAATTGTATTTTAAATATAGGTATACATTTCAAAAATAATTCTGCGTCTTCCACTTTGTACTCTGAAATTCTGGAGCACTTCACAGGAAGAAGTCACGTTTGGAATAGAGTAGAGGAGTTTAGGGTAAGTTTTGTTTCACAAGTTGGTGCCACTGTTAAGTATGGCAGCTTCTGTTTGTTGAGGCCATGTGGTTTATGTGCAAATATATGCGAGTTTCAATAGTTTTTTTCTGGTGTAAATAAACCGTTTTCTATAAATTACTGAAAAAAACTAATTAAATTTCAGGATCATCAAGTATCTAAGTACTGTTATGGATCTACTTTGGTGTTTATAACGTGGTTGGTTGTTTTTAAAAGATAAATCCTGATAAATTTTTATCAAAACATTGTATGATGAGAAAATGAACCTAGCTTCCTTAATAAAATAACGTACTGGATATAGTTAGATAAGTGTGCTTAGAAGGTATGCATATACATCCTGCAAAAATTTCACTCTGTTATAAATATTTTCTGACATAATGGGTCATGAATTTAGCAGATAGTTTTTTTTAACCTCCCCTCAAGGAAAAATCCAACTTCAGCTGAGATTAACTTTTTCATATTAATTGTACCAAATTATGTTCCTATGAAATATTGTTCCATGGCATAATTAATGTATAATTAATGAACGGCCTGTGAAAAAGCCTTCAAGGGCTTATTGAAAACTTGAACCACGTTTAATGTTGGGCCCACAAAATAAATCTTGTGGATAAAATAATTGAATGAAATTAAAAGAACTGAATGTAGTGGTGGAATTCATGGTTCAAATCCCAATGTACTTTGCAACCCATGTAGAAAATCTTGCAGAGTTTTTCAGCAACATTGAGGATAGAAATTTGAGAACACGTTGCAATGATTCAAACTGATAAACTTCAAGCTGTTCATGTGTCTGTTGTATGCCGCCAACTAATGGAGCTGACCACTTTCTTGCAAGAATCGTCTTGTCCCACCATACATGTACTCCATGGGAAACTTAACGACACGGAGGTAACATTCAAACTTTTCAGTTAAGGACTTTTTAACCAAATTGTGCTAAAAATGTTTCTGTGAATACGTTTTTCAGGTGTAAATGAACCGTTTTCTATAAATTACTGAAAAAACTAATTAATTTTAGGATCATCAAGTATCTAAGTACTGTTATGAATCTATTTTGGTGTTAATAACGTGGTTGCTTGTTTTTTAAAAGATAAATCCTGATAAATTTTAATCAAAACATTGTAGGATTAGAAAATAAACCTAGCTCCCTTAATAAACTAACGTACTGGATATAGTTAGATAAGTATGCTTAGAAGGTATACATGTACATCCTGCAAAAATTTCACTCTGTTATACATATTTTCTGACATAATGGGTCATGAATTTAGCAGATAGCTTTTTTAACCTCCCCTCAAGGAAAAATCCATCTTCAGCTGAGATTAACTTTTTCATATTAATTGTTCCAAATTAAGTTCGTATGAAATATTGTTCAATAGCATAATTACATGAATTAAACTATCTGAAATTGCTCTGATTTTTCAAGAAATTCCTTAATCGTCAAATTTTACGTGATTGTTGTGTGAGAAAACAAGAAAAGTTTTTTTGCTCTTTCTTTCTTTTTAGCTAACGTATTTCCCATGTTTGGTGGCTTCAGGGGAGAACATCAAACTGCGATCCAAATGTTATAAATACCAGCGAGAAAACCTTTCTCCTAAGTTTTGGGCAGCTGATTTGGAAAGGGGTTTGAGGAGAATAGGAATGGGGTCAGTATGGCTAAGAGCTGAAACAAATGACAAAAACATATGGAAAGGTGTTAAAGAAGACTAAGAGACATCAACAGGAAATAGAATCGGATTGTAAAATTAAACCTTCTCTAAGTCTAGCAAATGAAATAAAATTGAATTGGGGTAAAGAGGCATATATACTTAATTTAGGAAGAAAGGAAAGATCAAGAATGGCATGGTTTAGACTGGGGTGGGGGCTGGAGGGTACAGAAAATGACTGACGATTCTGGCAGGAGAATCTGCCCATTCTGTGATTTCGATAAGGACTGGGTACATATTTTGGCGGAATGTGCACAGTGGGAGAACCAGCGAACGATTAAACTGAAAGAAAAATTCTTAAGTCCCTCAAGAGAGAGATTGGCATGTTGGGATCTACTGGCTGACCAGAGGAACTGGCAAAACATGGGCAAGTTTTTGGTTAAATGCGCGAAGCTAGATCAAATTAGTTCAGTTAGACAAAGGTAATTTATCTTTATTCCCCCTTTTCTTGTTCCTTTTTGTTGTGTTTTCTTTCTCTGTTGTTTATTTTGTCCCCTATTGTACCTTAAATATGCATGTACGGTCAATGACCCATGCACTAAATACTTGTGAAATAACTTCAATAATTTGAAACCAATAAAGATACCTTATCTATCTATATTTTGATTGAAACTTATGCTCTACCAGAAAGAAAAGACGAAGACAGTTTCACTATTCAGTACTTTTATCCTTTTAAATGTAGTTAAGTTTCAGTGTAAAACTAGCCTAGTTTTATTTATACAGGATAGGCCATTTAAGTTGAGATTGTACAATATCTCCAAAACTAAGTGTTGTAGAAAGAAATGTCTTGAATAAAAATATTGATATTATGGGGGAAATTGAATGCTATTAGTCGTGTTTGGTTTCTAGTGCGTTATGATAGTCATTTTAGGGTAAATTTAATTTTTAAATGGGAACCTAATATTAGGGTCAAATTAAATTGACCTTAAAATGACCATCACAACGTCCTCCAAATAAAACACGACTAATGGCATTTACTCTCCCCCATAATGTCAAGCAACTTTTATTAAAGGTATTTCTTTCTACAGCGCTTATTTTGGAGATATTGCACAGTCTGAATTTAAATGCTTCACCCTATATAAATTAACATGAAGTGATACAAGCACCCATTTTGTGTAAAACTGCACTACAACGCTGGTGATTTTAACAAGGCTTGAAAATCTGTGTAGGAGGAATCCGTCTCCTCCTGGCTCACAAATCTTTAGTATATGTCTAAAAGTGCACTTGTATCTTTTTCTTATTGTTAATATAGTCTTCTTGATTGAGTTCTTGAGCTTTCAGGGTTATTAGAAGTTCCTGCAACGACGTTCTGGAGAATTCTCAGATTCTTGTATTTCAGCCTCTGAATTCCCTCACCAAGGTCTTCACGTCACCTTCTCGAGGTAAGTTCAATTCTGGACTAACCGTATCTTGTTTTTAACCTCCCTTATATACTATGGGAATGAATTGTCTCAAGTAAACTTTGAATTTAACTTGACATTTGTTTTCGAAACTGCAGTGATCAAACCAAGCCCAGTTTTTTAGGAGATAATTGTATTTTCGGTTCTTGAATGACAAATCTTTCCTCTATATACAATTTTTATCTTTACATCTGAGAATGATTGTACAGACCAGCAAATGTTTTATACGAGGGGCACTATTTATACTTTGAGCCTAATAATTAAAACAAAGTAATTTATGCTTGAAAACTCCTTTATTGTTTTACAAAATATTCTCCTTTATGATCAATACACTTTTGCATCCGTTTGAACCATTTGTCAAGGCATTAATTCCAGTGTTCTTGAGACACCTCCAAAACATGGTTTTTGAAGGCATCAACGGCTTCTTTCCAACGAAAATCGTTGTCCATGCAATTTATTCTTGATATTCGGGAACAAAAAAAGTCATTGGGTGCCAAATTAGGACTGTATGGCGGATGACCCATCAATTACATTTTTTGAGCCTTCAACTACTCTGTTGCTAGACGAGATGTGTGTGCGCTCGCATTGTCTTGATGAAGAACGATCCTACGGTTCTTGTTGGTTTTACTTGATTCACCGAAGACTTCGGCAAAAAATGGTTGTGTATCATTCGGCTTTGACCGTTTTACGTTCATCTAAAGGCACTGTTGCCACATGGCCAGTTTTGCTGAAAAAGCAGGCAACTATTTGCTTCGAAGTGCTTCGAGTGCGAACAACTTTTGTTGGATTTGCTTCATCTTGAAACACTCATACAGTGGACTGTCCGGTTCATACGCATAGATCCATGATTCGTCACCTGTTACAATCTTATATACGTCTTTTGAGGCACCGCCATTGTATTTCTTGAGCATTTTTGTACACCAATCGACACGAGCATCTTTTTGAGATTGCGTCAAATTATTGGGATCCAACGAGAGCAAACCTTTTTTACGGCTAAATAATCATGCAACATTTTATAAATGCTAGTGGAACTAATGCCTAGGGTTGCCTCAATCTCACAATATGTCGCACGATCTTTCATTATTAGTTTTTGTACAGCATCAATGTTTTCTGGCACAACAACTGCTTTTGGACGACCTTCACGAACTTCATCATTGAGCGAACGGCGGCCACGATTAAATTCGTTATACCAGCGTTTCACAGTGGCAAGGGATGGAGCTTCGTCGCCAAATGTGGAAGTTAGTTGATCGATGCACTCGTTTTGATAATCCACGTCGAATGTCGTAATAAATCATTGCACGCACATTTTCACGAGCTAATTCCATGTTTTTGTTGACACAATTTTCAAGTTAGTGTAAACAAAACAAATGACGCTCTATTGACAAAATGTTTGAAGTAGATTATGGTAAAAAATGTCAAACTTTCCATTGGAAACGTCAGATGCCACCTACAACATTCAGGGTTGCCAAGGCTCAAAATATAAATAGTGCCCCTCGTATTGTAACCTAATAGAGAATTGGATTTAATTGTGTTATTGATGCAGTTTATTTGTAGAAATTAAATTCAAGTGAAAGAACTGAGATTTTAATGATGATTGGATAGGGTGACAGGAAACATACACTAGACACAGCAAAATAAAAGACAATCAGATATGCTTATAACATTATTATTTGCGTTTGCAACTTATTTATTTTAATGTTAGAGATGTTATTGTTCGGTTAACATTCATAAATAAAGCTGTTCTTTCAATTATTTATTTTTATATATAAACAACGATAGCTTGTAGAATCATACACATAATAATATCTTTCAGGTGGTAATCAAAGAAAATCTGATGTGTTACACACACATGATTTTTTTCTACTCTTATACAAACTATTTTTACAAACGCTTATTCTACTTCTACGTCATGTTAATCGAAATAAACATTTGCAGAAACTTGCTCGTATTGCTGATAGGTACAAAGGGAATATGGTAGGCTTTAAGCGATAGTCAAATCTTTTAAGAGCTGGTTGCTATGTGGAGCATTTCATTCTCTTTGCAACTTTACATTGCATGCAATAAAAGTTTTGCATGTGCAGGACATAGAAAAACGAATAACGAATTCCCAATTGAGAAAAAGTATAAATATTGGAAAATTCAAACAAATAACAAGGAATATCTCGCAAATGGTTCACTCGGCAACAAAAATGTTGTGTGTTTTAACGAGATCTATCTCTTTTTGTGTGAAGTAAAATTTTGTGTATCTTTTACGTCTTACCAGTTATTCAAAAGTCATTGAGAATGAAGAAGACTTTTGAGGATAGTCCCAGAGAATTCAAGATACATTTCATTTGCCATGAAAGCGTCTTAAACATATGGTATTTTAATCGAAATCGTTAGAGCGTTTTTGAGAAAATCAAAATTTTAGAGAAATGTTCCATGTAAAGGGTAGTCTGGGCTGGGGGGAATTTTCGTGAAAATCTTCGTGTCGTATTTTTGAGAGATATTAAACTCAAATATCAAATTTGGTATATACCCGACCTTTCGTTTTTGAGTTATGCTGTTCACAGACACACATCCACACACATACGGACCTTTTTTTCTAAAAATGCTCTTTTAGAATTCAGGGGCCTCAAAACATGTATTTCCGGTGAAATCTCGATATCGAATTTTTTGGTCGAATGCAATACTTCCCCTACTTGTAGGTAGATTAGGTTGGCTGCAACAAATACGGGAAAACCGACTTCCCCGGCATGCCATGATGAATGGCATTCATAGAAAAAAACAATCACCTGAAAAGAAAAATAATAATTAGAACACCTTCATCACAAACAAGCCTTTATACGTAAAAGTGTGTTTTGTCTTTTATTTTGGAAACGAAAGGAAAGGCTTCAGTCACGAAATACCGCGAACAAAGCTACGGACCTTGTTAGTTTAAATCAGAAATCACAAAACAAAGGCTACGCGATGTAATAGCCTTACAAACGTGAAAATGGAACATTATTGTTTGCGTTGAATTAAGCCTTTAGCGTAGCCTAGCAACATCGGATATCAAACCGCAAGGCCAACGGAAGTCGGAAGCGTATAACATAAGCATTCAATCAGAGCGAGCTAGCTCTATTTGCATAACGTCTGTCGTTTGTTTAATCGATAACCGCAAACTAAGCCACATATGGCCTGTGTAAGGTCGCTGAAACCAAGACCATCTGTAACACTGCTTTCATGAAACCTACCCACATTTTGCGTTAACGATGTCTTTATTAAAAACGTGATCTTTAAAAATCTGATGTGATACATTCACATGGCTTTCTCTACCCTCTATCGTTTATTAGCGGATATACAAATAATTCTTACTCAAGCTTATTTTTCTATCTACTACATTTTAATCCAATTAAACCTTTGCATAAATAGCTACATTATACATTTCATTATAGGTACAAAGGAAACAGCGACAGTCAAATGTTTAAGAACTATACGCTATATTTTGGCCTTAAAATTGCATACTGTTTCCATGCAATCGCGAGAAACAACTGAATGTTGACAGGACGTTTAAGAAAATGATCAAGACAATTCGAACTATTAAATATCTCAGAAATAGCTTGTGCCAGAAAAAATATTATTTGAAATAAATTGCGTGTTTTAAAAAGATCTACATTTTTTGTGTAGTAAGTTTTCGTCTATCACTTAACGTTTACCATTATACGGTTATACAAAATTCCTTCCAAATGAAGAGGACTTCATTGGCTATTCCCAGAAAATTCAAGATAATCATTTTATTTGTCATATAAATATATGTTTCATAATGGTATTTTAATCAGAATCATTCGAGCCATTTTTACAAAATAAACAATTTCGAAAACTTTTGGAGTTTGTTGAAAATCTTCGTGTCGCATCTTTGGAATATACTAACTTTTCGCTTTTGAATTATGGCAGTTCACACACGCAGAGACGCACACACATGGACGTTTCCAAAACAACTTTATTTGGATTCAGGGGACCTCAAAACATGTATTTCCGGTGAAATTCTGGTACCAAAATGTTGGATGGAATGCAGTACTTTCTCTACTTACTATACGTAACAGAAAAAATAAAAATATACAAACTAAAATCTGATTTGGAACATTCATATGGATTACCCTACTCACTCTTCTACAGATATTCTTAGCACATCTGATTCAGCTGTCTACTTCTTGTTAATCGCGATACATTTTCATTATATCTTTAAGTATTTAAGGACACAGTAGGCTAAAGCGATAATCAGATTTTTAGAAAGCTAATCGCTAGGTGATAGTTATCTAACGAGTTGGCTCCGAGGTAACGTGTAGCTCCTATACGGGAGGTGTCGGGTTGGATTCCCGTCAACCGCGCACTTTGACCTTGGGCATTTCGTGGTTTTCCCTGGTCGATAGGTGAATGCTTGGGTGGTTTCTCATCCACCATGATTCCCTTTTCCTCATCTCCCTTTTAAATTTACAAGTGTGCTTCTAGGTTCCGTGACATGTAGCGGTGTCACACAAATGGCGACATGTAGCCATTTCTGCAGAGGTTTATTTGGATTAAATAGAAAGAATCTGATTTGTTACATTCACATGACTTTCTCTACTCCTGTAAAAACTATTTTTACAAAAGGCTATTCTCCATCTTCATCTCTATCTTACTGCCAATTTTCTTGTAAAGCAAGGGGAATATGGTAGGCTTTAAGCGATAGTCAAATGTTTTAGGAGCTGGTTGAGATGTGGCGCATTCCATTCTATATGCATTACCAGGACAAAAATATGAATAACGAATTCCCATTTGAGAAAAAGTATAAGTATTTGAAAATTTAAGGGAATAACAAGCAATATCTCGAAAATGGTTCACTCAACAAAAAAAACCTATATGACATAAATTGTGCGATTTAACGCGATCTACATTTTTTGTGTAGTAAAATTTTGTCTATCTCTTATGGTTTACCAGTTATGCAAAAGTCGTTCACAATGAAGAATACTTTTGGAGACATTCCCAGAAAATTCGAGATATACATTTTATTTGTCATGAAAATATCTTAAACATATGATATTTTAATCAAAATCGTTGGAGTCATTTTTGAGAAAGTTAAAATTTTCGAAAAATGTTCCATGTAAAGGGTAATCTGGGGTGAAGGGAGTTTTTTGAAAACCTTCATTTCGCATCTCTGGAAGATACTGAACCTAAATACCAAGTTGGTGTTTATCCGACTGTTCGTTTCTGATTATGCTGTTCAAGACACACACTCGGACATGTTTCCAAAAATGCTTCTTTTTTTTGGATTCAGAGGGTCTCAAAACATGTATTTCCGGTGAAATCTCGGTATCGAATACATGTTTTGAGACCCGCTGAATACAAAAAAAGCATTTTTGGAAACATGTCCGTGTGTGTGTGTCTGTCAATGTGTGTGTCTGTGAACAGCATAACTCAGAAACCAACAGTCGAATAAACACCAAACTTCAGTATCTTTCAGAGATGCGACACGAAGGTTTTCAAGAAAATACCCCCACCCCAGATTACCCTTTACATGGAACATTTTTCGAAAATTTTAATTTTCTCAAAAATGGCTATAACGATTTTGATTAAAATATCATATGTTTAAAATATTTTTATGACAAATGAAATGTATATCTCGAATTTTCTTGGAATGTCTCCAAAAGTATTCTTCATTATGAACGACTTTTGCATAACTGGTAAACCATAAGAGATAGACAAAACTTTACTGCAGAAAAAGTGTAAATCACGTTAAAATACACAATTTTTGTTATGTACATTTTTTTTGTTGAGTGAACCATTTTCGAGATATTGCTTGTTATTCCCTTAAATTTTCCAATACTTATACTTTTTCTCAAATTCCTTTTTCATTTTTTTGGTCCTGGTAATGCAGAAAGAATGGAATACTCCACAGCTCTTAAAAGATTTGACTGTTGCTTAAAACCTACCATATTCCCCTTGCATCTACAAGAAAATTAGCAATAAGATTAACATCTCGATATCTCGATTAACATGAAGCATATGGAGAATAAGCGTTTGTAAGAACAGTTTGTACAAGAGTAGAGAGTCATGTGAGTGTAACACATCAGATTTTTTCTGTAATTTTTTGTTTCTTTGCTTTTCCTTTTTCTCCATTATGTTAGTGTTTGCTACCATAACTATATTTTTAGTATTATACTCTTATTGCAAGATTCCAGGGAAAGGAAAAGCATGCGCGGCCAAGAGGCATACCACTAACTTAAAAACAAGATTTACGAAAACTTCCGTTTGTGAAATATAGCTTCCTTTGGATACCGTGATTCTATCGTGGGAAACGCAGATCGAATACGACACTTATACTTATTATCGCATATTGATGTTCGCTATTTGCTTCGTCACCTACTCAAAATGTTGACACAGTAAATCGCTGATCTTGCCAGATAAGCGAGACAGTCTCTCCAACGTGTTTTCCCCAAGTAGACAGTTTCAGTGAAGCGAGGAAATAAGTGTGCTGTGCTGTAGCTCCTAGGGACCTTTGAAGTGTTGGATACAGTAAGGTATTAATATATATTTATCCTTTCTGTCATACAAACTATCATTTATTTCGTCATTCCTAGCATCCTAAATACTGGTTTTAACCACAGTGGTGAATTAAAACCTTTAATCTATTGTTACAATCTGTTTAATGCTTTGTCTACTACGAATAGTGACTACCGGAGTATTACATTTCACTTAAAAATTCGATACCAAGATTTCACCGGAAATACATGTTTTGAGGTGCCCTGAATCCAAATAAAGCATTTTAGGAAACGTGTCCGTGTGTTTGTGTGTCTCTTTGAACATCATAACTCAAAAGTGACAAGTCGGATGAATACCAAACTTGTTTAAGATATTTTCATGGCAAATCAAATATATATCTTTAATTATCTGGGTATGTCCCCAAAAGTCCTGTTCATTCTGAATGACTTTTGCATAACTGGTAAACCGTAAGAGATAGACAAAATGTTACTACATTAAAATGTATATCTCGTTAAAATACATAATTTAAGTCATATACATTATTTTTGTCGAGTGAACCATTTCCGAGATATTCCTTGTTATTTGTTTGAATTTTCCAATACTTATACTTTATCCCAAATGGGAATTCGTTATTCTCTACTACGTATAGTAAGTCGGGGAAGTATTGTATTCCATTCAAAAATTCAATACCGAGATTTCACCGGAAATATGTGTTTTAAGACCCCCTGAATCCAAAAAAGTAATTTTGGAAACATGTCCATGTGTGTCTGTGAGTGTGTCTGTGTATGTGTGTGTGTGTGTCTGTGAGCAGCATAACGCAGAAACGAACAGTCGGATAAACACCAAACTTGGTATTTAAGTTCAGTATATTCCATAGATGCGACACAAAGGTTTTCAAGCAAATCCCCCCACCCCAGGTTACCCTTTACATGGAACATTTTTCGAAAATTTTAATTTTCTCAAAACTGGCTCTAACTATTTTGATTAAAATACCATATATTTAAGATACTTTCATGACAAATAAAGTGTATATCTTGAATTTTCTGGGAATGTCTCCAAAAGTATTCTTCATTGTGAATGACCTTTACATACCCGGTAAACCATAAGAGATAGACAAAATTTTACTACACAAAAAATGTAGATCGCGTTAAAATACACAATTTATGTCATATACGTTTTTTTATTGAGTGAACCATTTTCGAGATATTGCTTGTTGTTCCCTTAAATTTTCCAATACTTATACTTTTTCTCAAATGGGAATTCGTTATTCATTTTATTTCTCCTGGTAATGCAAAGAGAATGGAATACTCGACATAGCAACCAGCTCTTAAAATATTTGACTATCGCTTAAAGCCTAGCAATTCCCCTTGCATCTACAATAAAATTAGCAATAAGATTAACATCTCGATATCTCGAATAACAAGAAGCATATCGAGAATAAGTGTTTGTAAAAGTAGTTTGTAAAAGAGTAGAGAAAGTCATGTGAGTGTAACACATCAGATGTTTTTATATCCTGGACATGCAAAGAGAATGGATTGCGCCACATAGCAACCAGCTCTTAAAATATTTGACTATCGCTTAAAGCCTACCATATTCCCCTTGCATTACAAGAAAATTAGCAATAAAATATTTCTGAAAATGCTTATCTCGATTAACATGACGTAGGTGGAGAATAAGGATTGTAAAACTAGTTTGTACAAGAGTAGAGAAAAGCATGTGAGTGCAACACATCGGATTTTTTACTTTCTCTACTACGTATAGTAAGTACGGGAAATATTGCATTCTACACAAAAGTTGTATACTGAGATTTAAAGGGAAATGCATGTTTTGAGGCCCCTGGATCCAAATAAAGCATTTTTGGAAATATTTCAGGGTGTGTGTATTTGTGCGTGTCTGTAAACAGCATAATTAACAATCGAAAACCCGAGTAAATGCCAAACTTAGTATTTAGATTCAATACTTTCCAAAGATGCGATACAAATATTATCAAGAAAATCCCTTACCCCAAACTACAGTTTACATCAAGCATGTTTCGAAATGCTTTGTTTTCTAAAAAAATGGCTCCAACGGCTTTGATTAAAAGCTATATATTAAAGATATTTACGTACAAATAAAACGTACATCTTGAATTTTCTAAGATTAGACTCTGAAGTCCTCTTATTCGGAAGGAATTTTATACAATATTGTATAACTGGTAAATGTTAAGCGATAGACGAAAACGTGATACACGAGAAATGTAGCTCTGTTTAAAACACATCAATTCTTTCTAATAGCTTTTGATGTGGCATCAGCCATTTCCGAGATATCCGTTATTAATGGTTCCATTTGTTCAATACTTAGCCATTTTCTTCAAGTTCTGTCAACATTCAGTTGTTTCTCGCGATTCTATTAAACAGTATGGAATTTTAAGACCAGCATATGGCGTCCAGTTCTTAAACATTTGACTACCGTTGCTCTCTTTGTATCTACAATGAAGTGTGGAATGTAGCTATTTATGCAAAGATTTATCTTCATTAAAATGAAGTAGATAAAAACATAAACTTTCGTAAGAATAATTTGTATTTCCACTAATAAGCGTTAGAGGGTAGAGAAATTCATGTGAATATAACACACCAGATTTTTAGAACTGTTTAATGATCCTTCTTACTACAAACGCATCATGGTAGGTAGGCACTGATATACATACAATGAAATTATATTTGTGGAAGGAATTCTTAGGAAGCAAAGTTTCAGGCGAAGTTTAGGATACGTATGCGGCATTTGAGAGTTATGAGGACTGAGAAAAACCTGCTAAATCCTAGTCAGTGATGCTTGCTTCAAGGAGAGCTGTTTTCCCCGTGAACACTAGAGGGTTGCGGCTGCCTGGTTGAACGGGTCGTTCATCGCGCTCTCTGGGCAGTCCGGGACGGATCTTCGAGCCAAGAACTGTTAGGAACTTACATGCGTCTCCGCGGCTTGTCTGCCTGCGGCCTGTAGCCTCCTATTATCCTTAATTTCACGCCTTCCTCCCGGGGATGGTAGGAGCAATAAATATCTCATAGGTAGCAGTGTGCCAGGTGTCCCCCTCCGTTGTATACCCTATTACATACACTATATGATCAAACGTATGTGGACATACCCACAAATATGCGTTTTTCAACTTAGGTGCATTGCGCTGCCACCTACTGTCTAGTATTCATTATCCGCAACCTCAGTAGTCATTAGACATCGTGAAACAGAATGGGACGCTCCGTGGAACTCACGGACTTCGAACGTGGTCAGGTGATTGGGTGTTACCTGTGTCAGAAGTCTGTACACAAGATTTCCACACTCCTAAACGTCCCTAGGTCCACTGTTTCTGATGTGATAGTGAAGTGGAAACGTGAAGGGACATGTACAGCAAAAAAGCGTACAACCCGACCTCGTCTGTTAACTGACGGAGACTGCCGATATTTGAAGAGGGTCGTAAAGAGTAATAGGCAGACATCTATCCAGACCATCACACAGGAATTCCAAACTGCATCAGGATCCACTCCAAGTACTATGACAGTTAGGCTGAGGTGAGAAACCTTGGATTCCATGGTCGAGCGGCTGCTCATAAGCCACACATCACGCAGGAAAATGCCAAACGACGCCTCGCTTGGTTTAAGGAGCGTCAACATTACACGACTGAACAGTGGCAAAACGTTGTGTGGAGTGACGAATCACGGTACACAATGTGGCGATCCGATGGCAGGGTGTGGGTATGGCGAATGCCCGGTGAACGTCATCTGCCAGCGTGTGTGGTGCCAACAGTGAAATTCGGAGGTGCTGGTGTTATGGTGTGGTCTCGTGTCTCCCCTGGGGGGGGGCTTGCACCCCTTTTTATTTTGCGCAGCACGATCACCGCGCAGACCTACATTGATATTTTAAGCACCTTCTTGCTTCCCACTGTTGAAGAGCAATTCGGGGATGGCGATTTAATCTGTCAACAAGATCGAGCACCTGTTCATACTGCACGGGCTGTGGCGGAGTGGTTACACGACAATAACATCCTTATAATGGACTGGCCTGCACAGAGTCCTGACTTGAGTCCTATAGAACACCTTTGGGATGTTTTGGAACGCCGACTTCGTTCCAGGCCTCACTGAACTAGATCAATACCTCTTCCTCAGTTCTACACTCCGTGAAGAATGGGCTCACATTCCCCAAGAAACCTTCCAGCACCTGATTGAAAGTATGCCTGCGAGAGTGAACGCTGTCTTCAAGGCTAAGGGTGGGCCAACATCATATTAACTTCCAGCATTACCGATGGAGGGCGCCACGAACTTGTACGTCATTTTCAGCCAAGTGTCCGGATACTTTTGATCACGTAGTGTTTTGGTGTTTATTTTAAAACAAATCGTGAAAAATATACAAGATATCGTACTTGAAGTTTAAAATGTGGTAGAAATTTCGTGAAAACTTCATGGTAATTTTTAATGTCATAGGTAATGACTCTCATTGTCCCAGCTTGCAGTAGCACCTCTCGTCAAGTTAGGTAAATCATTTGACGAGGATGGTTTTGGAACCACCTAACTTCCTAGTGGTTGGGTTAACTTGGAATTGTACTGAGTCTAAGAGGCTAAGGAAACTCCGGGATCCATAGGGGGTCATAAATAATTAAAGGGTCAACTGGTATGAGTGATAATTATTCAATAACCATATGAATACAATTTGTAATATAATATAGTAAGATGTGTATAACACATATAAGGTTTTATTTGTCTGTGATCTGCGCAGTCAATTATATAGAAATAAATACTAAAATGACCTGTGAGCTATATACAAATGAAAATGTAGTGACAAGAATTTAGATGTTAAAGAATCGTGTTCCTATTCGCTGCATTCATAATAAATTGAGCTAGGCAAAGACTTATATAAAAAAAAAATCCTTGTGTACAACATAAAATAAATGTTTAAAAGGGGGCTTTCAATGGAAATTACTCACAATAGAATACAAAGCGAGTACAGTATATAACCCTCAATTACAACTCAGGTATTAAACCAATGAAAAAGCTGAATTTAAAGTAATTAGTACCGCATATGATTTAATTCCCTGCTTGGTCGACTCAGTTCATAGAACATAATAAAAATTGAATTCGTAGCGAGTTAACTGCCCCATTAAACCATGGCTGTTAACACAGCTCAATTACCAGTTGCACAAAATTTAAAAGAGTTGAAACCATCCTTCCGCGTTAAATCAGAATTTACCATTTAAATGGTAGACGATATCCTAATGAAAGATGCCCAAAGTCTACTAAAGTTAAATACAAAGAAATACATTACTAAATATAATCACGATCTAACGTGTCTTGCTCCTGTCACGACGTAAGCAACTGGCCAAAGTCAGAAGTGTCGACTCGTCCAAGGTTGGAATCTGTCTCTCCTGGTTGAAAATCAGGGCAGGCCAGCTGTGTCAACGTGAGATAGATGGAGGGGTAACTTATGACGTGGTGTAGCCAACCTAGTGGTTACGCGAGGAGTATATTCATTCATTATCTGTTTACGCTCCTCTTATGTAGGACTTACACCCCCCAGGACTTACAGGCGGGTGCCTGGGGTCAGAGGCCCGTCGAGGAGCAGACACTCATGGATCAGACAGAACATCCAGGAGGGGGATCAACCCGATGCCTGGTATGGGATGAAGGAAGTAGATGAAACGAAATGTTGGTGAAATGGATGAAAGGAAAGGTGATGATGGAGCAGTTGGTGGAATGAATGGCGGGGGAAACCGGAGAACCCGGAGAAAACCCGCCCAGACGCCGCTTCGTCCACCACAAATCCCACATGCAGGTCCCTGGGATTGAACCCGGGCCGCCTCGGTGGGAGGCAAGCGGTCTAACCACTCGGCCACGGCGCCGCCGCGAGGAGTATATACCGCCACAAATTGCGGCCTGATCTTTTTGAAATTCGGTTGGAGACAAGCTTTGAGTCGTTGTTATCAATTGCTGATCACGTTTCGATTTTAGTTTCCACGCGGCCAATTATTTCCCCACTGTAGCAACTACTTTAAGAACTTCAAAACGAATTGTTTTTAACGGAATGTTCCAAAAGCCCAGGAAAAATAAGTCAGCTGTCATGTATGGTCTTCCAGATCATAAAACAGAATAACATAGTCTAAATTTTTGGGTTAATGTACCTTTCCAACTGAATGCCCATTCCTTTACAGTCAACATCTTTTAAACAGAATACATTTTTAATTCAATTTTATTTTCGTTTTTATCATCAAAATAAATATTTTTGAGAAACATTTGCGACAATATCATAGCTGTAATCCATCACATTTCTCTTAAATTGGGCATGTACTCCTTGCTGCATCTTAGTGAGGCAGTATTTTTAACACTTAAAGATTTTAATCAAATTATATAAATATATATTTGAATAACAGCCCGCCTTGAAGCAATATGTGTATGTAATAATTTATAAAATGTATGTAACAGTCATTGCATATGCTTATATTATTGTAAACATGTTCAATAATGTTATTTAATGATGTAGGAGCTGTGAGAAAAATAGGTTTAAAGTTGCTAACAATGAGGTAACCTTGAGGCAATAATGAGTAAGGAATTTTAAATGCTACTAGTCATTATTAGAGCAACAATAATGTAATTTTAATGTCAGTTTAAAAATAGTCAATCAACAACCAGAAAAAGCTTTAGTTAAACGTAGGTATTCTATTGAAGTAGGACTAACCAATCAGAGACTTGAAATACAGAAATTTACAAGTTTAGACGGTTGAAATCAATTCAATTGCCTCCAAACAGTGCTCATAACTGGATGCGTTGGTTGTGTGTCCTCGAGAGAGTTAATATGTATTCGTGTGAGACGAAAAATAAGTTTACGTGTTAAAAAAGTGTAATTAATTAATTAAAGAATCCCACAGCTCTCTCTATCAGTGAAGTGTTATTTAAATCGTATCAAGTATTAATAAAAGGAGTGCAGTAAAATTACAATCTGTGTAAGCCTACATTCTTGTCGCATCACGCCCTGCCAAGATATCCATGTCTCTAAAATAATACTGACGCAGCCGAGGCAAACAAAAATATATAGTAATCTAAAGAAACAGTGAAATTACAAAGCTAATATTTTTAAAACTTGGGGCAAAGGACACTTGAAAGTAGATTTGGGGCGAAGGTTACCGGAAAGCGGGTACCATATATGCGGTTGAACTACTACAAGTTCGGATCCCCAACAGTTGAAATATAATACAACTCCTATAACAAACCACTTCTTCATTTGTTACATTTCATGTATATCGTTAATAACAAAAAATAAAGAAAAAGGAAACTCGGGCCTGTATATGATCCTTACTGCCTGGATTTTGTAGTGTGTAGCTTACATTTCCACTTGTAAAGGTACAAGTGGTTCAACGGAGAGGGACATCTCGCGATCTGCATGGATCTATTGCGGCTACCACCCCCAAGAGGAAGGTATGAAGTAAAGGAACCACGGGAGGCTACAGGCCGCAGGCAGACAGAGACGCGCGGAAGTTCCTAACATTTCCAAGCTCGAAGATCCGTCCCACTGTGGAACCCCGAGAGACAGAGAACAATGAACCAAGCAGCCCTCTGGTGTCCACGGAAAGTACGTTTCCATTGAACATGCATCCGCACCATGAAGAAGTGTTGTTCTTTAGGTTGTTTATTTATTTATTTCCACACTTGGAAAACCAATTTGAGAAAGTGTTTTGTTGTTGAAGTTTACACCACGCTTTGGGCGTTGATTTGAAGAAGATTGTTTGTTACGTAATATGCTGCTACGTATGTAAAGTAGATTTGAAGATGTATTTTTGTTGTTACGCTCCAAGTTTAAAAAAAAATAATATTTAACTTTGTTATTAAACTGGTTGTATCAATATTATTTATGTTTGTTTTTGCCTCGGCTGCGTCAGTATTGTTTTAGAGACACGTTTCTCTTAATCAGGGCGTGGTGCGACAAGAATGTAGGCTTACACAGGTTTTAAGTTTTAAATCACTTCTTTTTATTAATCCTTGACTCAAATTAAATAGCACTACACTGCTATCAAGAGCTGTGAGATTCTTTTATTTAATACTTGTTCTTTGTTAACGCGTATACATAATTTTACGATTCACATGAATACGTAATATTTCTTTAGAGAACACATGCTCCATCCGGTTGCTATCAAGGTCTGAAGGCAACTGAACATATTCCAACCGTCCAAACCCGTAAACTTCTGTATTTCAGTCTTTCATTGGCTAAACCTAGTCCAATAGAATACCTGCATTTTAATAATACTACCTGTTGATTGGCTAATTTTAAACTGACACAAAATTTAAATTATCGTTGCTCTAATCATGACATTTAAACTCTCAAACTCATTATTGCCTCAAGGTTATCTAATTGTTAGCAACGTTAAACTTATTATTCTCACAGCTCCTACATTATTAAAATACGTAATGCATTCACATAACACTATTGAACATGTTTACAATAATATAAGCATATGCAATGACTGTTATATACATTTTAAAACTAATTACATACACATATTGCTTCAAGGCGGGCTGTTATTGAATTTACATATTATATAATTTAATTGAAATTATTCAAATGTTAAAAATACTGCCTCAACCATCAGCCCGGCACCGCCATACGCCACGAGACACACTTGAAAGATGAGAAGGAAACGGAATGAAAGGGAAATTATAGAATGGAAGTCGTGGTAGAGAAGAAACCACCCCAACTTTCGCCTGGCGACCTGGGGATACGTCGAAAAACGCTTGGGTCAGTCGAGCGATCGCCGGGGATTGAACCCAGGACCTCCGAAGGTGAGTCACACACGTTGCCGCGGCGCCTCCTTTATTACAAAGATGTGGAAAGAAATATAAACTTAAAAGTGTGTGTAGTTTACCCAATGCCCCTCTTCGGCCATTGCACCTGTTCATGGACATCAGATATTGCATAACATCTTAGGATACTTATACGTCCGCTTTGAAGAGGAAAATGTAATTTAAAAACACAAGGAAAATGAATTGTGGAAAACAAGATTACAAGTTGGAAAGAAGAACCCAAGTAAGTTTAACATCACGACTTGGAATTTCCCATCTGAACGACAAAAACCACCACACTCGTCGTCTTTGTCTCTTCTGCTTGTATTTTATTTTATTTCGCTGTTGAAACAGGCGTTTTAGAGCTTTGAGCGAGTTCAAAGCATTGGAAGCGGGATAAAAAAAACCGAAACAATTCGTGTCACTCCAAGAGAAAATCCTGGAGTTACCGTAGCAAAATAACAGTCTCCCGAAGGAATGGGAAATGCGTTTGTTTCTGGAGAAACAGAGATTAATAAAGATCAAAGGCTTTTAAGAAACGTTTGCTGAACACCGAAATTAAAATATCTCGTAAAAATAACTTGGCTCTAGTGATTTTTACTTCTCGATCACTTAACTATGGTAGGTACTGAAAGCATTGTATTCCAACCAACTATTCAATACTCAGATTTCCCTGGAAAGGAATGTTTTAAGGTCCCCTGGAACCTAAAAGAATCATTTTTTGAATTCTCACAATCTAATGTGTTACATTGAGAGACTTTCACAACTCACTTCTCTATAAAGATTCTTTAAAACGTTTTATTCTCCTACCCATTTCTTGTTAAGACAAACCTTCTTTACACATTTTGTGGTAGAATTAAGAACGATACAGTAGAATAAGGCCATAGACATTTAAAAAGCAGACTGCTATTTCTTTGCGCACAGGATAAAAAACCTGACGTGATACATTCACATGAATTTCTCTACCCCATCGTTTATTAGTTGGTACGCAAATTATTCTTACTAAAGCTTATTTTTCTGTCCACTACATTTTAATCCAAATAAACTTTTGCAGAAATAGCTGCATTACATATTTCGTTATAGATACAAAAGGAATAGTCAAATGTTTAAGAACTGGACGCTATACACTGGCCTTAAAATTCTTTCACGAGAAACACCTGAATGTTAGCAAGACTTTAAAATAATGACAAAGAAATGAACAATTTGAAACTTTAACGATGGATATCTCAGAAATAGCTGATGCCACAAAAAAATTCTGATGTGTTACAACACAGACTTACTCCACACTTATACAAACTATTTTTACAAACCCTTATTCTCCATCTACTTCATGTTAATCAAGATAAGCAGACTCTATCTTATTGCTAATATTCTTGTAGATGTAAGGGCAATATATATTTACAAGGGCAAGTATTGTATTCTACCTAAAAATTAGGTACCGAGATTTCACCGGAAATTTATGTTTTGAGACCCCCTGAATCCAAAAAAAAGCATTTTTGGAAACATGTCCGTGGGTGTGTCTGTCTGTCTGTCTGTCTGTCTGTGAACAGCATAACTCAGAAACGAACAGTCGGATAAACACCAAACTTGATATTTAGGTTCAATATCTTCTAGAGATGCGACAAGAAGGATTTCAAGAAAATCTCCCCACCCTAGACTACCCTTCGCATGGAAAATTTTTAGAATTTTTTTTCAAAAATGGCTCCAACGATTTTGATTAAAATATCATATGTTTAAGATGGCATGACAAATAGAATATATATCTCGAATTTTCTGGGGATGTCTCCAAAAGTATTCTTCATTGTGAACAACTTTTGCATAACTGGTAAACCATAAGAGATAGACAAAATTTTACTACACACAAAATGTAGATCGTGTTAAAATACACAATTTATGTCATATACATTTTTGTTGTTGAGTGAACCATTTTCGAGATATTGCTTGTTATTCCCTTAAATTTGTTAATATTTTTCTCAAATGGGAATTCGTTATTCATTTTTTTTGTTTTGAATATGCAAAGAGTATTAATCTGTGGCAAAGAGAATGGTGCTGCGCATAGCAACCAGCTATTAAGAGATATATCTATGCTTAAAGGCTACTGTGTTTCTATATTGCCCTTGCAATTACAAAACAAGGGGAACATAGTAGGTCTTAAGCGATAGTCAAATATTTTTAGAACTGGTAGCTATGTGTAAAATGTAATTATCTTTGCATGTCAAAAGATCGTTTCTGCAAATGTTTATCTCGATTAACATGAAATAGATGGAGAATAAGAGTTTGTAAAAATCGTTTGTACAACAGTAGAGAAAGACGTGTGAGTGTAACACATCAGAATTTTTTATATTTATGTACCTTTAAAGGTGAGTTAGAATTAAATTATTTTCTGTTAGTGCATTATTCATAATAAGCATTTGCAAAAACATGCCTACCCCTGGGTGGACGAATTGATGAAGGGCATCTCAGGCCTACGTTCTACCTAAAATGATCCATCATTTCTTAATATCATCCCTGTACGTAAAAAGAACAAAAAATATAAAGTGCTCAGAAGACAGATGAAAATGTTTTGACAGATTTTAAAATGTTCAGAACACAGCCTTCGAACCTCAGCTGCATTTTGATGCGCCTCCACACACATCCTAACCATATCCGTGTGTTCATTATTGGTGAACGTTACCTTTTTGTCTGAACAACCTGGCTCGAACTACAAGCAGGCGACCACGCGACACTTAGCAGTACGAAACTACCAAGCACATGCAGACATCAGCACTACCTCAGTGACCCTTCGCATTGTAACTGCACTGCCCCTTTTGAACTTCAGTGATGCGGCAACTTCTTTTGCACCTATGTATGCAGGAAACAAAAAACTGCAAAGGACGGCTTGTTTGCGCCACTTGGTATTTATGGTAAAGTATCGATACTAAACTTTGGAATAAAATACTATCTTCCATAAGTAAAAGATCAAGTAAAACCCATATACGGCATTAAATATAGGATATAGGGGTTTTAAATTTATGCATATATTTTCTCTGCGGTATACAATATTATTTTGCTATTATTCATAGCTTAAATTGAAGAAAAAAAATGTGTCTATCGTAACATAAATTACAGTTACTCATTATGGGATTCTATTGATGTTAGCATGTCTATATAATTGCTTCTACTACAGCAATTACCGTCCGCCTCAACTCGGGTAGGTCTAGAGGTAGCGATGTCACGTTTTCTTCACATCTTCT
This sequence comes from Deroplatys truncata, assembly GCA_030765065.1. Lineage (NCBI taxonomy): Eukaryota > Metazoa > Arthropoda > Insecta > Mantodea > Mantidae > Deroplatys > Deroplatys truncata. The sequence continues at coordinate 169,033,123 of CM060980.1, forward strand.
ACACGGCCATTCTTGGAACTGCTAGTTCTCGACTCTCCCGTCACACAGTCGTTTTAATACTGCGCGCGAAAGTCGTTCTGACTCCCTCCACACTCTCATCTGACACAGGCGATCGTCCGGTGTTCTTTCCTTTGCAGAGGCACCCCTCGTTTGGATCTTATTGTGCCATTTACGAATGCTGTTACCAAAAGGGGACTTAATACCAAATTTTCGCCTATATGTCCACAGAATGTTATGATTAAGAATTACATTGTATAATGCAGAGAAAAAATATAAGCTTAAAACCCCTATAAATAATTTGTTTACCTCCTGTAAATTTGGATTTAATGTTTCTGAAGGGATGCACGTTCTCACTTTAATTACATTCTCCGTCTGGTTAATACAGTAGAATCGAAATATGAAATGGTCTGTAATATTTCCAAGGAGAGAAAGAGAGCGTGCGAGAAATTTAAAAACAAAAATGAAACATTTCGTGTTCGTTGCCATTATCTACCTCATATTAGAGTTCAAACAGAACTGAAACCTGTCGTGCAGTAAATTTCTCCCCATTCTGTAATACGCCTGAATCCTAACGAAAATAACGCACCGATTTTTGTGATTTCCCAGCTAATGCGGGTAATTTGTCACACGTGAAGCGTAATGACTGTCATCGTCACTGCCAGCATCATTGCCTAATGACTGGAATCGACTCTGAATCGATAGATACGTTAACATGTTCGATTCAGAAGTTGTGCAAGCGTGGAGCCACGAAGCCGCGTAACGTGACGGCAAAGGTTAGCGTGATGCATAGTTTTCAGAATTATCAGAGGCTTTAAGCTTAAAATTCATTCGTTTTATGGGGGGGTGCTATTGGGATTCAGAAGGGAAAATCTCAACGTAACAAGTTTTTTATTGTCACATTTTCAATTAGACATCCAAACTAAAACAAAGAATTCTTTACATATAAGCAAATCCATTTTTCATACATTTTGTTCTAATTTTTAATTTCTCTACCTATCGCGTAAAGGAAGTATTGTATTCTAACAAAAAATTCCATATTGAGTTTTCACCGAAAATGCATGTTTCGAGGTCCCTGAATCAAACAATATTTATAAAATGCCATGCGTGAATGTTTGTGATTTTTGAACAGCATAATTCAAAAACTAAAAGTCAAATAACTTACCAAACCTCGTACTTAACTTCAACATCTTCCAAGGATGCGACACAACGACTTTTAAGAAAAGCTTCCGATCCCAAACTGATCTTTTACATGGGCATTTTCTTTCTCTGAATTTTCAAAAATAGTTCTAACGATTTTTAGTACATTACTATATGTTTAAGATGTTTGCGTGACAAACAAAATGAATATTTTGAATTTTCTGCGAATATCATGTGAACTCCTCTTTATCATAAACACATTTTGTATAGTTTTATGTAAATAGTAAGTCATTAGAGTTATAGAATAATAAACTTTTTATTGTATTAACTATCCCCGAGATATTCGTTATTATTGGTTTGAATTTGAAAATTCAATTTACTATAGCTTTTAGACTGCTAAGTTATAAGTCGTTTATTTGCGCTAGTCATGCAAAGAGTGTGAATTTCAAAGTCAGCATAGCAACCCAGTTTTTAAATACTTGACCATCGCTTCAGCCTCCTGCATACAACTTGTACCTACAACGAAATGTATCATGCAGCTAATTCTGCAAATGAGTGTCTAAATTAAACATGAAACATAAAAATAAGCTTTTGTAAGAATAGCCTTGGAAGAGTTGATGGAGAAAATAATTTGAATGTATAACGTCATATTTTTACTTTCTCTACCTATATGCTAAGTAGAAGAAGTGTTGCATTCCCAGCAAAACTTTAATATCCAGCTTTCACCAGAGTAGTAATAGTCCCGGATGAGCCAATTGTTTTAACGATAATCCTGCCGCTAGGGGCGCTAGTGTCGCTAGTGTCGGTGCGTGCGACGGCGGCGGCGGTAAGTTTGAAAAGCGCCCTGAGCGTTAGGATTATCGTTAAATCGGTTGGCTCATCCGGGACGAGTTGAAAGAATTGAGGAAGTGACGTGGAGTGTTTTGATTGGTTCGTTAATTTGGGGTGGGAGATGGAGGAAGGGAGATGGAGGAGTATGGAGTTCGCGTGATGGAGAGGAGCTGGGTAGCGAGGTGTTGTCTGTGCGGAGGTCGGTACTGAAAGAGGGGTAAAGATGGGGAGCGAGGGATAAAAAGTGTAACAGAAAGTGACGTGTGAAGTTGTGATTGGTGGGAATAAGAAGTGATTTTATTGGTGGAAAGGAGCAAATGAGAGTTGTTGATTGGTGAGAATAAGAGGGATTATGATTGGTGGAAAGAAAAAGGTGTGGGAGTGGGGTATGTTGGAGGTGATGGGAAAGGTGAGTTTTGCTAGCAGCAAGATTTGCAAAAGCCTGTCGTGAACTGATCAGCAATTTTTTTTGAACGTTGGATGGTAGTTTTCTTGAGTGGATAGAGAGATGGGGCGATATGAGATGCGGTGGCGAAAATGGGAACTAAACAAGGTGGTTGAGACAAGAGGTTTAAGGACGAGGAAATTTGGAGGTTAGTGGTGAACATGGCGGTCGCAAGAGGTGGGGGTAAGGAGATGCGGTGGTGAGAATGGGAACTAAAAGAAGATGGCGGTAGCAAGAGCTTAGAAGAGTAGATTTTGAGGTTAAAATAGTGGGAACTAAAAATGGCGGAGGGTCTGCGACAAGGAGATGCGGTGGGAACTAAACAAGATGGCGGACGCAAGAGGAGGGTAAGGAGATTTGAGGTTACAGTACCAAAACACGAAAGGATATATTCCTACGCCAAGCAGGTCCGAAAAATAATTATGCGTGTGGTACTTACCTGTTACCGGTGTGGATGCGTCACCAAAAGCGCGGCACGCGACGCGAAAAAATAAAAGCAAACTGTTTTTGAAAATGCTTAACCAGCTTTAAGATCAACCAACATCACTACGCACTGATATACCTAGGTTTTTAAAGCGGTACAGACACCCTTTGCAGAGGCGTAATTTAACTATACCAAAAACCTGGTACTGGACCATCGTGATGGTCGCTAGCGTACGTAGGAGCAGGGTTCTCAAGCCGGTCGAAAGCGGTCAAAAAACGTGTACGACGTAGGTGTTCACCGTAGCTGCTGTCGAGTCAACCGTCGAGGTGTGAATAAACGAGATCTGTTCTCGCCGGCAATCTGGTTCGGAGATGTGAGCAGCGGCGAGGTGTTGTCTGTGCGGAGGTCGGGACTGAAAGAGGGGAAAAGATGGGGAGCGAGGGATAAAAAGTATAACAGAAAGTGACGTGTGAAGTTGTGATTGGTGGGAATAAGAAGTGATTTTATTGGTGGAAAGGAGCAAATGAAAGTTGTTGATTGGTAAGAATAAGAGAGATTATGATTGGTGGGAAAGAAAAAGGTGTGGGAGTGGGGTATGTTGGAGGTGATGGGAAAGGTAAGTTTTGCTAGCAACAGGATTTGCAAAAGCCTGTGGAGAACTGATCAGCAATTTTTGAAAGTTGGATGGTAGTTTTCTTGAGTGGATAGAGAGATGGGGCGATATGAGATGCGGTGGCGAAAATGGGGACTAAATAAGATGGTTGAGACAAGAGGTTTAAGGGCGAGGAAATTTGGAGGTTAGTGGTGAATATGGCGGTTGCAAGAGGTGGGGCAAGGAGACGCGGTGGTGAGAATGGGAACTAAAAGAAGATGGCGGTAGCAAGAGGTTAGAAGAGTAGATTTTGAGGTTAAAATAGTGGGAACTAAAAATGGCGGAGGTTCTGCGACAAGGAGATGCGGTGAGAACTAAACAAGATGGTGGACGCAAGAGGAGGGTAAGGAGATTTGAGGTTACAGTACCAAAACACGAAAGGATATATTCCTACGCCAAGCAGGTCCCAAAAATAATTATGCGTGTGGTACTTACCTGTTACCGGTGTGGATGCGTCACCAAAAGCGCGGCACGCGACGCGAAAAAATAAAAGCAAACTGTTTTTGAAAATGCTTAACCAGCTTTAAGATCAACCAACATCACTACGCACTGATATACCTAGGTTTTTAAAGCGGTACAGACACCCTTTGCAGAGGCGTAATTTAACTATACCAAAAACCTGGTACTGGACCATCGTGATGGTCGCTAGCGTACGTAGGAGCAGGGTTCTCATAGCCGGTCGAAAGCGGTCAAAAACGTGTACGACGTAGGTGTTGGCAGTAGCTGCTGCCGAGGCAACCGTCGAGGTGCGAATGAACGAGATCTGTTCTTGCAGGCAATCTGGTTGAGAGATGAGAGGCGCGGTGGTAAAAATGTGAACTAAATAAGATGGCGGAGGCACGAAGTTGAGGTTAAGGAGCGGCGAGGTGTTGACTGTGCGGCGGTTGGGGTCTGAAAGAGGGGGAAAGATGGCGAACGAGGGATAAAAAGTATAACAGAAAGTGACGTGTGAAGTTGTCATTGGTGGGAATAAGAAGTGATGTTATTGGTGGAAAGGAACAAATGAAAGTTGCTGATTGGCTAGAATAAGAGAGATTATGATTGGTGGAAAGAAAAAAAGGTGTGGGAGTGGGGTATGTTGGAGGTGATGGAAAAGGCAAGTTTTGCTACCAACAACATTTGCAAAAGCCTATCCAGAACTCATCAGCAATTTTAAATAACTAGTGTTTTGGGGGTTTTCTCTGGTTGGTAGACGAATGCAAGCTGTTTCTACCATACTTATATTATTCGTCTTTTTCCTTTTTTTTTTTTTAAAATGACTAGTTTTTTTTGGGGGGGGAGTTTTCTGCGGATGGTAAACAAATGCAAGCTCTTTCTGCTTTTTCATAGGTTTTTCCTGGTTGGTAGGCGTTTTCTGTACTGGTTGACGAAGGCGTTTCTAATTTTGGAGGTTTTCTCAGGTTTTTAGCGGTTGTCCCTGCCCTGTAGGCAAATGATGAAGTTTTACCTTGTCGGCGCACGGATACTAGGCACGTACTGGCGCGCACACACACACACACACAGAGAGACAGACAGACACACAGACAGGCACACACACACGGACATGTTTCCAAAAATGCTTTTTTTTTTTTTTTTTTTTTTTTTTGTTTTTTGATTCAGGAGGTCTCAAAACGTGTATTTCCGGTGAAATCTCGGTATCGAATTTTTGGGCGGAATGCAATACTTCCCCTACTTACTATACGTAGTAGAGAAAGTAAAAAAGTATTGAAAAATTTAAGGAAATAACAAGCAATACCTCAAAAGTGTACTATCTTGTTTTCACGGGTTTTCCAGATCGGTAAGCGTTAGAATACTCTTAGAGCTTTTTTCAGGTTTTTTAGCGGTTGTCCCTGGCCGGTAGGCAAATGATAAAGTTTTTCTATAACGTCGTCGTTTTGGCTTGTGGCGCACGGGTACTAGGCACGTACTCGCGCGCGCGCGCACACACACACACACACACTAAAATAGTAGCGTATAAAAAAAAACTGATGTGTTACACTCACATGACTTTCTCTACTCTTGTACAATCCAATTGGTAGCTTTTAAGCGATAGTCAAATATTTTAACGCTGGTTGCTATGTGGCGAATTCCATTCTGTTTGCATGTTCAGGACATAAAAAAAATGAATAAACGAATTTGAGAAAAAGTATAAGTATTGGAAAATTTAAGGAAATAACAAGCAATATCTCTAAAACGGTTCACTCAACAAAAGAAACGTATATGACATAAGTTGTGTATTTTAACGCGATCTACATTTTTTGTGTAGTAAAATTTTGTCTATCTCTTATGGTTTACCAGTTATGCAAAAAAGTCGTTCACAATGAAGAATATTTTTGGAGACATTCCCAGAAAATTCGAGATATACATTTTATTTGACATGACAATATCTTAAACATATGATGTTTTAATCAAAATCGTTAGAGCCGTTTTTGAGAAAATTAAAATTTTCGAAAAATGTTCCATGTAAAGGGTAGTCTGGGGTGGGGGGATTTTCTTGAAAACCTTCGTGTCGCATCTCTGGAAGATACTGAACCTAAATACCAAGTTTGGTGTTTATCCGACTGTTCGTTTTTGAGTTATGCTGTTCACAGACACACAGACACACAGACAGACACACACACGGACATGTTTCCAAAAATGCTTTTTTTTTTGGATTCAGAGATTCTCAAAACATGTATTTCCAGTGAAATCTCGGTAACGAATTTTTGGGTGGAATGCAATACTTCCCCTACTTACTATACGTAGTAGAGAAAGTAAAAATGAATAACGCATTTGAGAAAAAGTATAAGTATTGGAAAATTTAAGGAAATAACAAGCAATATCTCGAAAATGGTTCACTCAACTAAAAAAAAATGTATATGACATAAATTGTGTATTTTAACGCGATCTACATTTTTTGTGTAGTAAAATTTTGGCTATCTCTTATGGTTTACCAGTTATGCATACTGAACCTAAATACCAAGTTTGGTGTTTATCCGACTGTTCGTTTTTGAGTTATGCTGTTCACAGACACACAGACGCACAGACAGACAGACACACAGACACACAGACACACAGACAGACACACACACGGACATGTTTCCAAAAATGCTTTTTTTTTCTGGATTCAGTGATTCTCAAAACATGTATTTCCAGTGAAATCTCGGTATCGAATTTTTGGGTGGAATGCAATACTTCTCCTACTTACTATACGTAGTAGAGAAAGTAAAAATGAATAACGCATTTGAGAAAAAGTATAAGTATTGGAAAATTTAAAGGAAATAACAAGCAATATCTCGAAAAACGGTTCACTCAACAAAATAAATGTATATGGCATAAGTTGTGTATTTTAACGCGATCTACATTTTTTGTGTAGCAAACTTTTGTCTATCTCTTACGGTTTATCAGTTATGAAAAAGTCGTTCACAATGAAGAATTCTTTTGGAGACATTCCCAGAAAATTCGAGATATACATTTCATTTCTCTCGACATTATCTTAAATATATGATATTTTCATCAAAATCGTTAGAGCCATTTTTTAATACAAAGAGAACGGGATTTCACAAGTGAAACAGTACTGTGATAACGATACCACTGAAACAAAAAAAAAAATCTGATGTGTAACACTCACATGACTTTCTCAACTCTTGTACAAAGTATTTTTACAAACGCTTATTCCCCATCTAGTTCATGTTAATCGAGATAAACATTTGCAAAATCTATTTTATTGCTAATTTTCTTGTATAAAAAAAAAATCTGATGTGTAACACTGACATGACGTTCTCTACTCTTGTACAAAGTATTTTTACAAACGCTTATGCTCCATCTAGTTCATGTTAATCGAGATAAACATTTGCAAACTCTATTTTATTGCTAATTTTCTTGTACATGTAGGGGAAAATATATTTACAAGGGGAATAAAGAAAAACAGTAGCCTTTAAGCACATACATATCTCTTAATAGCTGGTTGCTATGTGCAGCACCATTCTTTTTGCCACAGATTAATACTGTTTGCATATCAAAGACAAAAAAAAATGAATAACGAAGTCCCATTTGAGAAAATAAATATTGGAAAATTAACAAACAATATCTCGAAAACGGTTCACTCAACAACAAAAATGTATATTACATAAGATGTGTATTTTAACGCGATCTACATTTTTTGTGTAGTAAAATTTTGTCTATCTCTTACGGTTTTTCAGTTATGAAAAAGACGTTCACAATGAAGAATACTTTTGGAGACATTCCCAGAAAATTCGAGATATACATTTCATTTCTCACGACATTATATTAAACATACGATATTTTTCATCAAAATCGTTAGAGCCATTTTTTTAATACAAAGAGAACGGGATTTCACAAGTGAAACAGTACTGTGATAACGATACCAACAAAACTAATTATTATTCACCCACTGAAACACATAAAAAAAATCTGATGTGTAACACTCACATGACTTTTCTCATCTCTTGTACAAAGTATTTTTACAAACGCTTATTCCCCATCTAGTTCATGTTAATCGAGATAAACATTTGCAAACTCTATTTTATTGCTAATTTTGTTGTAGATGTAGGGAAAATATATTTACAAGGGGAATATAGAAAAACAGTAGCCTTTAAGCACATACATATCTCTTAATAGCTGGTTGCTATGTGCAGTACCATTCTTTTTGCCACAGATTAATACTCTTTGCATATCAAAGACAAAAAAAAATGAATAACGAATTCCCATTTGAGAAAATAACTATTGGAAAATTTAAGTAAATAACAAGCAATATCTCGAAAACGGTTCACTCAACAATAAAGATGTATATGACATAAGTTGTGTATTTTAACGCGATCTACATACTTTCGTACTCACCTATAAGATATAGAGGGTAGAGGTCGTACGAACGTAGCACTTTGAGAATTTATATTCAACAGTTGGTGTTACTCCTTAGAAAGGAAGTATCTGCTGATTTTTATTTAATTCTTTACATTTTACATAACACGTATGCACTGGCACAACACAAAAGCACTACACACGATACTCAGTTTTAATATTTGCACTAATAACATCAGGAATAACTGAAGTCTGCAAACAGTCATTTCCCATGTGCAGCCTTACGTACAGAGAACGTGTGTGGCTGATCTATGTGTAAAAAGAGCCTGAGAGCGGATGTACGTCAGCGGTAAAATCTTTTAAATGCATTTTTATTGGCGATGGTAGAAATCGTGCAGTGGTGGATCGTGAAAATTCATATAAATGGATGTATCACCTCATAATAAGCCTCTATATACCAAGAATATTGAGTTTTTAAAAAGTCAGCAACTGTACCTGTGTTTCTATACGTGAACGTCAGATGGCAGCTTCGATACGTGTCCACGGAGACCTTAGTGCTAGGCAACTGTACCTCTGTTTCTATACGTGAACGGCAGATTGCAGCTTCGATACGTGTCCACGGAGACCTTAGTGCTAGGCAACTGCACCTCTGTTTCTATACGTGAACGGCAGATTGCAGCTTCGATACGTGTCCACGGAGACCTTAGTGCTAGGCAACTGCACCTCTGTTTCTATACGTGAACGGCAGATTGCAGCTTCGATACGTGTCCACGGAGACCTTAGCGCTAGGCAACTGCACCTCTGTTTGTATACGTGAACGGCAGATTGCAGCTTCGATACGTGTCCACGGAGACCTTAGTGCTAGGCAACTGTACCTCTGTTTCTATACGTGAACGGCAGATTGCAGCTTCGATACGTGTCCACGGAGACCTTAGTGCTAGGCAACTGTACCTCTGTTTCTATACGTGAACGGCAGATTGCAGCTTCGATACGTGTCCACGGAGACCTTAGTGCTAGGCAACTGCACCTCTGTTTCTATACGTGAACGGCAGATTGCAGCTTCGATACGTATCCACGGAGACCTTAGTGCTAGGCAACTGCACCTCTGTTTCTATACGTGAACGGCAGATTGCAGCTTCAATACGTGTCCACGGAGACCTTAGTGCTAGGCAACTGTACCTCTGTTTCTATACGTGAACGGGAGATTGCAGCTTCGATACGTGTCCACGGAGACCTTAGTGCTAGGCAACTGCACCTCTGTTTCTATACGTGAACGTCAGATTGCAGCTTCGATACGTGTCCACGGAGACCTTAGTGCTAGGCAACTGCACCTCTGTTTCTATACGTGAACGGCAGATTGCAGCTTCGATACGTATCCACGGGGACCTTAAGCTAGGGAACTGCACCTCTGTTTCTATACGTGAACGGCAGATTGCAGCTTCAATACGTGTCCACGGAGACCTTAGTGCTAGGCAGCTGTACCTCTGTTTCTATACGTGAACGGCAGATTGCAGCTTCGATACGTGTCCACGGAGATCTTAGTGCTAGGCAGCTATACCTGTTTCTATACGTCAACGGCAGATTGCAGCTTCGATACGTGTTCACGGAGACCTTAGTGCTAGGCAACTGTACCTGTGTTTCTATACGTGTCCACGGAGACCTTAGTGCTAAACAACTGTACCTCTGTTTCTATACGTGAACGGCAGATTGCAGCTTCAATACGTGTCCACGGAGACCTTAGTGCTAGTGCTAGGCAACTATACCTCTGTTTCTATACGTGAACGGCAGATTGCAGGTTCGATACGTGTCCACGGAGATCTTAGTGCTAGGCAACTATACCTGTTTCTATACGTGAACGGCAGATTGCAGCTTCGATACGTGTCCACGGAGACCTTAGTGCTAGGCAACTGTACCTGTGTTTCTATACGTGAACGTCAGATGGCAGCTTCGATACGTGTCCACGGAGACCTTAGTGTTAGGCAACTGTACCTCTGTTTCTATACGTGAACGGCAGATTGCAGCTTCGATACGTGTCCACGGAGACCTTTCGCTTCAGGTGACAAAATAACACTAGGCACTTGTGTGCCGTGGTGTAAGCCGCAATCACGGTATTGGTAGCGTGGATCTCCTTGGGGCTCTCCTCGGAGTTACCTCAACACCACGTACATGACCTGGTTCGTCACGGGTACGCAGGTCTGCACTACCACTTCCTCGGCGTTGAGCAGGCCCAGGAGGCGATCGTACCGGTACACCAGCTAGCACGTGGACATGTTATCGCGCTGTGGTGTTGCGTGTGCGAGGTATGGAAACTCAAGGACGCAAAACATGCACGACCGAGGGTTAAAAAGCAGAACAAGTAGTGACGTGGAGCGTTGTGATTGGTGTAAATAAGACGATCTCTGATAGGTGGACAAATTGAAATAACGTGATGTGATAGGCGAAAATAAAATCAAAGGTGATTGGATGAAAAATGACGAGAAGGAATTAGCGGTGAATTTGTGAACTAAGATGGCGAAGATTTTTTTTTTTAAAAAAAAGGATAATATAAGTACGGCAACTGTAACGGTTTACGGCAAACGCGCGCCGCGCAATGCGTCACGCCCGGGCAATAAAACAAAAATCATATTGAGCAAGATGCCCGGGCGTGACGCATTGCGCGGCGCGCGTTTGCCGTAAACCGTTACAGTTGCCGTACTTATATTATCCTTTTTTTTAAAAAAAAAAATCTTCGCCATCTTAGTTCACAAATTCACCGCTAATTCCTTCTCGTCATTTTTCATCCAATCACCTTTGATTTTATTTTCGCCTATCACATCACGTTATTTCAATTTGTCCACCTATCAGAGATCGTCTTATTTACACCAATCACAACGCTCCACGTCACTACTTGTTCTGCTTTTTAACCCTCGGTCGTGCATGTTTTGCGTCCTTGAGTTTCCATACCTCGCACACGCAACACCACAGCGCGATAACATGTCCACGTGCTAGCTGGTGTACCGGTACGATCGCCTCCTGGGCCTGCTCAACGCCGAGGAAGTGGTAGTGCAGACCTGCGTACCCGTGACGAACCAGGTCATGTACGTGGTGTTGAGGTAACTCCGAGGAGAGCCCCAAGGAGATCCACGCTACCAATACCGTGATTGCGGCTTACACCACGGCACACAAGTGCCTAGTGTTATTTTGTCACCTGAAGCGAAAGGTCTCCGTGGACACGTATCGAAGCTGCAATCTGCCGTTCACGTATAGAAACAGAGGTACAGTTGCCTAACACTAAGGTCTCCGTGGACACGTATCGAAGCTGCCATCTGACGTTCACGTATAGAAACACAGGTACAGTTGCCTAGCACTAAGGTCTCCGTGGACACGTATCGAAGCTGCAATCTGCCGTTCACGTATAGAAACAGGTATAGTTGCCTAGCACTAAGATCTCCGTGGACACGTATCGAACCTGCAATCTGCCGTTCACGTATAGAAACAGAGGTATAGTTGCCTAGCACTAGCACTAAGGTCTCCGTGGACACGTATTGAAGCTGCAATCTGCCGTTCACGTATAGAAACAGAGGTACAGTTGTTTAGCACTAAGGTCTCCGTGGACACGTATAGAAACACAGGTACAGTTGCCTAGCACTAAGGTCTCCGTGAACACGTATCGAAGCTGCAATCTGCCGTTGACGTATAGAAACAGGTATAGCTGCCTAGCACTAAGATCTCCGTGGACACGTATCGAAGCTGCAATCTGCCGTTCACGTATAGAAACAGAGGTACAGCTGCCTAGCACTAAGGTCTCCGTGGACACGTATTGAAGCTGCAATCTGCCGTTCACGTATAGAAACAGAGGTGCAGTTCCCTAGCACTAAGGTCCCCGTGGATACGTATCGAAGCTGCAATCTGCCGTTCACGTATAGAAACAGAGGTGCAGTTGCCTAGCACTAAGGTCTCCGTGGACACGTATCGAAGCTGCAATCTGACGTTCACGTATAGAAACAGAGGTGCAGTTGCCTAGCACTAAGGTCTCCGTGGACACGTATCGAAGCTGCAATCTCCCGTTCACGTATAGAAACAGAGGTACAGTTGCCTAGCACTAAGGTCTCCGTGGACACGTATTGAAGCTGCAATCTGCCGTTCACGTATAGAAACAGAGGTGCAGTTGCCTAGCACTAAGGTCTCCGTGGATACGTATCGAAGCTGCAATCTGCCGTTCACGTATAGAAACAGAGGTGCAGTTGCCTAGCACTAAGGTCTCCGTGGACACGTATCGAAGCTGCAATCTGCCGTTCACGTATAGAAACAGAGGTACAGTTGCCTAGCACTAAGGTCTCCGTGGACACGTATCGAAGCTGCAATCTGCCGTTCACGTATAGAAACAGAGGTACAGTTGCCTAGCACTAAGGTCTCCGTGGACACGTATCGAAGCTGCAATCTGCCGTTCACGTATACAAACAGAGGTGCAGTTGCCTAGCGCTAAGGTCTCCGTGGACACGTATCGAAGCTGCAATCTGCCGTTCACGTATAGAAACAGAGGTGCAGTTGCCTAGCACTAAGGTCTCCGTGGACACGTATCGAAGCTGCAATCTGCCGTTCACGTATAGAAACAGAGGTACAGTTGCCTAGCACTAAGGTCTCCGTGGACACGTATCGAAGCTGCAATCTGCCGTTCACGTATAGAAACAGAGGTACAGTTGCCTAGCACTAAGGTCTCCGTGGACACGTATCGAAGCTGCCATCTGACGTTCACGTATAGAAACACAGGTACAGTTGCTGACTTTTTAAAAACTCAATATTCTTGGTATATAGAGGCTTATTATGAGGTGATACATCCATTTATATGAATTTTCACGATCCACCACTGCACGATTTCTACCATCGCCAATAAAAATGCATTTAAAAGATTTTACCGCTGACGTACATCCGCTCTCAGGCTCTTTTTACACATAGATCAGCCACACACGTCCTCTGTACGTAAGGCTGCACATGGGAAATGACTGTTTGCAGACTTCAGTTATTCCTGATGTTATTAGTGCAAATATTAAAACTGAGTATCGTGTGTAGTGCTTTTGTGTTGTGCCAGTGCATACGTGTTATGTAAAATGTAAAGAATTAAATAAAAATCAGCAGATACTTCCTTTCTAAGGAGTAACACCAACTGTTGAATATAAATTCTCAAAGTGCTACGTTCGTACGACCTCTACCCTCTATATCTTATAGGTGAGTACGAAAGTATGTAGATCGCGTTAAAATACACAACTTATGTCATATACATCTTTATTGTTGAGTGAACCGTTTTCGAGATATTGCTTGTTATTTACTTAAATTTTCCAATAGTTATTTTCTCAAATGGGAATTCGTTATTCATTTTTTTTTTGTCTTTGATATGCAAAGAGTATTAATCTGTGGCAAAAAGAATGGTACTGCACATAGCAACCAGCTATTAAGAGATATGTATGTGCTTAAAGGCTACTGTTTTTCTATATTCCCCTTGTAAATATATTTTCCCTACATCTACAACAAAATTAGCAATAAAATAGAGTTTGCAAATGTTTATCTCGATTAACATGAACTAGATGGGGAATAAGCGTTTGTAAAAATACTTTGTACAAGAGATGAGAAAAGTCATGTGAGTGTTACACATCAGATTTTTTTTATGTGTTTCAGTGGGTGAATAATAAGTAGTTTTGTTGGTATCGTTATCACAGTACTGTTTCACTTGTGAAATCCCGTTCTCTTTGTATTAAAAAAAATGGCTCTAACGATTTTGATGAAAAATATCGTATGTTTAATATAATGTCGTGAGAAATGAAATGTATATCTCGAATTTTCTGGGAATGTCTCCAAAAGTATTCTTCATTGTGAACGTCTTTTTCATAACTGAAAAACCGTAAGAGATAGACAAAATTTTACTACACAAAAAATGTAGATCGCGTTAAAATACACATCTTATGTAATATACATTTTTGTTGTTGAGTGAACCGTTTTCGAGATATTGTTTGTTAATTTTCCAATATTTATTTTCTCAAATGGGACTTCGTTATTCATTTTTTTTTGTCTTTGATATGCAAACAGTATTAATCTGTGGCAAAAAGAATGGTGCTGCACATAGCAACCAGCTATTAAGAGATATGTATGTGCTTAAAGGCTACTGTTTTTCTTTATTCCCCTTGTAAATATATTTTCCCCTACATCTACAAGAAAATTAGCAATAAAATAGAGTTTGCAAATGTTTATCTCGATTAACATGAACTAGATGGAGCATAAGCGTTTGTAAAAATACTTTGTACAAGAGTAGAGAACGTCATGTCAGTGTTACACATCAGATTTTTTTTTATACAAGAAAATTAGCAATAAAATAGATTTTGCAAATGTTTATCTCGATTAACATGAACTAGATGGGGAATAAGCGTTTGTAAAAATACTTTGTACAAGAGTTGAGAAAGTCATGTGAGTGTTACACATCAGATTTTTTTTTTTTGTTTCAGTGGTATCGTTATCACAGTACTGTTTCACTTGTGAAATCCCGTTCTCTTTGTATTAAAAAATGGCTCTAACGATTTTGATGAAAATATCATATATTTAAGATAATGTCGAGAGAAATGAAATGTATATCTCGAATTTTCTGGGAATGTCTCCAAAAGAATTCTTCATTGTGAACGACTTTTTCATAACTGATAAACCGTAAGAGATAGACAAAAGTTTGCTACACAAAAAATGTAGATCGCGTTAAAATACACAACTTATGCCATATACATTTATTTTGTTGAGTGAACCGTTTTTCGAGATATTGCTTGTTATTTCCTTTAAATTTTCCAATACTTATACTTTTTCTCAAATGCGTTATTCATTTTTACTTTCTCTACTACGTATAGTAAGTAGGAGAAGTATTGCATTCCACCCAAAAATTCGATACCGAGATTTCACTGGAAATACATGTTTTGAGAATCACTGAATCCAGAAAAAAAAAAGCATTTTTGGAAACATGTCCGTGTGTGTGTCTGTCTGTGTGTCTGTGTGTCTGTCTGTCTGTGCGCCTGTGTGTCTGTGAACAGCATAACTCAAAAACGAACAGTCGGATAAACACCAAACTTGGTATTTAGGTTCAGTATGCATAACTGGTAAACCATAAGAGATAGCCAAAATTTTACTACACAAAAAATGTAGATCGCGTTAAAATACACAATTTATGTCATATACATTTTTTTTTAGTTGAGTGAACCATTTTCGAGATATTGCTTGTTATTTCCTTAAATTTTCCAATACTTATACTTTTTCTCAAATGCGTTATTCATTTTTACTTTCTCTACTACGTATAGTAAGTAGGGGAAGTATTGCATTCCACCCAAAAATTCGTTACCGAGATTTCACTGGAAATACATGTTTTGAGAATCTCTGAATCCAAAAAAAAAAAGCATTTTTGGAAACATGTCCGTGTGTGTGTCTGTCTGTGTGTCTGTGAACAGCATAACTCAAAAACGAACAGTCGGATAAACACCAAACTTGGTATTTAGGTTCAGTATCTTCCAGAGATGCGACACGAAGGTTTTCAAGAAAATCCCCCCACCCCAGACTACCCTTTACATGGAACATTTTTCGAAAATTTTAATTTTCTCAAAAACGGCTCTAACGATTTTGATTAAAACATCATATGTTTAAGATATTGTCATGTCAAATAAAATGTATATCTCGAATTTTCTGGGAATGTCTCCAAAAATATTCTTCATTGTGAACGACTTTTTTGCATAACTGGTAAACCATAAGAGATAGACAAAATTTTACTACACAAAAAATGTAGATCGCGTTAAAATACACAACTTATGTCATATACGTTTCTTTTGTTGAGTGAACCGTTTTCGAGATATTGCTTGTTATTTCCTTAAATTTTCCAATACTTATACTTTTTCTCAAATTCGTTTATTCATTTTTTTTATGTCCTGAACATGCAAACAGAATGGAATTCGCCACATAGCAACCAGCGTTAAAATATTTGACTATCGCTTAAAAGCTACCAATTAGATTGTACAAGAGTAGAGAAAGTCATGTGAGTGTAACACATCAGTTTTTTTTTATACGCTACTATTTTAGTGTGTGTGTGTGTGTGTGTGCGCGCGCGCGCGAGTACGTGCCTAGTACCCGTGCGCCACAAGCCAAAACGACGACGTTATAGAAAAACTTTATCATTTGCCTACCGGCCAGGGACAACCGCTAAAAAACCTGAAAAAAGCTCTAAGAGTATTCTAACGCTTACCGATCTGGAAAACCCGTGAAAACAAGATAGTACACTTTTGAGGTATTGCTTGTTATTTCCTTAAATTTTTCAATACTTTTTTACTTTCTCTACTACGTATAGTAAGTAGGGGAAGTATTGCATTCCGCCCAAAAATTCGATACCGAGATTTCACCGGAAATACACGTTTTGAGACCTCCTGAATCAAAAAACAAAAACAAAAAAAAAAAAAAAAAAAGCATTTTTGGAAACATGTCCGTGTGTGTGTGCCTGTCTGTGTGTCTGTCTGTCTCTCTGTGTGTGTGTGTGTGTGCGCGCCAGTACGTGCCTAGTATCCGTGCGCCGACAAGGTAAAACTTCATCATTTGCCTACCGGGCAGGGACAACCGCTAAAAACCTGAGAAAACCTCCAAAATTAGAAACGCCTTCGTCAACCAGTACAGAAAACGCCTACCAACCAGGAAAAACCTATGAAAAAGCAGAAAGAGCTTGCATTTGTTTACCATCCGCAGAAAACTCCCCAAAAAAAAACTAGTCATTTTAAAAAAAAAAAAAGGAAAAAGACGAATAATATAAGTATGGTAGAAACAGCTTGCATTCGTCTACCAACCAGAGAAAACCCCCGAAACACTAGTTATTTAAAATTGCTGATGAGTTCTGGATAGGCTTTTGCAAATGTTGTTGGTAGCAAAACTTGCCTTTTCCATCACCTCCAACATACCCCACTCCCACACCTTTTTTTCTTTCCACCAATCATAATCTCTCTTATTCTCGCCAATCAGCAACTTTCATTTGTTCCTTTCCACCAATAACATCACTTCTTATTCCCACCAATGACAACTTCACACGTCACTTTCTGTTATACTTTTTATCCCTCGTTCGCCATCTTTCCCCCTCTTTCAGACCCCAACCGCCGCACAGTCAACACCTCGCCGCTCCTTAACCTCAACTTCGTGCCTCCGCCATCTTATTTAGTTCACATTTTTACCACCGCGCCTCTCATCTCTCAACCAGATTGCCTGCAAGAACAGATCTCGTTCATTCGCACCTCGACGGTTGCCTCGGCAGCAGCTACTGCCAACACCTACGTCGTACACGTTTTTGACCGCTTTCGACCGGCTATGAGAACCCTGCTCCTACGTACGCTAGCGACCATCACGATGGTCCAGTACCAGGTTTTTGGTATAGTTAAATTACGCCTCTGCAAAGGGTGTCTGTACCGCTTTAAAAACCTAGGTATATCAGTGCGTAGTGATGTTGGTTGATCTTAAAGCTGGTTAAGCATTTTCAAAAACAGTTTGCTTTTATTTTTTCGCGTCGCGTGCCGCGCTTTTGGTGACGCATCCACACCGGTAACAGGTAAGTACCACACGCATAATTATTTTTGGGACCTGCTTGGCGTAGGAATATATCCTTTCGTGTTTTGGTACTGTAACCTCAAATCTCCTTACCCTCCTCTTGCGTCCACCATCTTGTTTAGTTCTCACCGCATCTCCTTGTCGCAGAACCTCCGCCATTTTTAGTTCCCACTATTTTAACCTCAAAATCTACTCTTCTAACCTCTTGCTACCGCCATCTTCTTTTAGTTCCCATTCTCACCACCGCGTCTCCTTGCCCCACCTCTTGCAACCGCCATATTCACCACTAACCTCCAAATTTCCTCGCCCTTAAACCTCTTGTCTCAACCATCTTATTTAGTCCCCATTTTCGCCACCGCATCTCATATCGCCCCATCTCTCTATCCACTCAAGAAAACTACCATCCAACTTTCAAAAATTGCTGATCAGTTCTCCACAGGCTTTTGCAAATCCTGTTGCTAGCAAAACTTACCTTTCCCATCACCTCCAACATACCCCACTCCCACACCTTTTTCTTTCCCACCAATCATAATCTCTCTTATTCTTACCAATCAACAACTTTCATTTGCTCCTTTCCACCAATAAAATCACTTCTTATTCCCACCAATCACAACTTCACACGTCACTTTCTGTTACACTTTTTATCCCTCGCTCCCCATCTTTTCCCCTCTTTCAGTCCCGACCTCCGCACAGACAACACCTCGCCGCTGCTCACATCTCCGAACCAGATTGCCGGCGAGAACAGATCTCGTTTATTCACACCTCGACGGTTGACTCGACAGCAGCTACGGTGAACACCTACGTCGTACACGTTTTTTGACCGCTTTCGACCGGCTTGAGAACCCTGCTCCTACGTACGCTAGCGACCATCACGATGGTCCAGTACCAGGTTTTTGGTATAGTTAAATTACGCCTCTGCAAAGGGTGTCTGTACCGCTTTAAAAACCTAGGTATATCAGTGCGTAGTGATGTTGGTTGATCTTAAAG
Source organism: Deroplatys truncata (assembly GCA_030765065.1). Lineage (NCBI taxonomy): Eukaryota > Metazoa > Arthropoda > Insecta > Mantodea > Mantidae > Deroplatys > Deroplatys truncata. Next base: position 169,051,951 of record CM060980.1, read on the forward strand.
CTGGTTAAGCATTTTCAAAAACAGTTTGCTTTTATTTTTTCGCGTCGCGTGCCGCGCTTTTGGTGACGCATCCACACCGGTAACAGGTAAGTACCACACGCATAATTATTTTTCGGACCTGCTTGGCGTAGGAATATATCCTTTCGTGTTTTGGTACTGTAACCTCAAATCTCCTTACCCTCCTCTTGCGTCCGCCATCTTGTTTAGTTCCCACCGCATCTCCTTGTCGCAGACCCTCCGCCATTTTTAGTTCCCACTATTTTAACCTCAAAATCTACTCTTCTAAGCTCTTGCTACCGCCATCTTCTTTTAGTTCCCATTCTCACCACCGCATCTCCTTACCCCCACCTCTTGCGACCGCCATGTTCACCACTAACCTCCAAATTTCCTCGTCCTTAAACCTCTTGTCTCAACCACCTTGTTTAGTTCCCATTTTCGCCACCGCATCTCATATCGCCCCATCTCTCTATCCACTCAAGAAAACTACCATCCAACGTTCAAAAAAAATTGCTGATCAGTTCACGACAGGCTTTTGCAAATCTTGTTGCTAGCAAAACTTACCTTTCCCATCACCTCCAACATACCCCACTCCCACACCTTTTTCTTTCAACCAATCATAATCTCTCTTATTCTTACCAATCAACAACTCTCATTTGTTCCTTTCCACCAATAAAATCACTTCTTATTCCCACCAATCACAACTTCACACGTCACTTTCTGTTACACTTTTTATCCCTCGCTCCCCATCTTTACCCCTCTTTCAGTACCGACCTCCGCACAGACAACACCTCGCCACCCAATTCCTCTCCATCACGCGACCTCCATACTCCTCCATCTTCCTTCCTCCATCTCCCACCCCAAATTAACGAACCAATCAAAACACTCCACGTCACTTCCTCAATTCTTTCAACTCGTCCCGGATGAGCCAACCGATTTAACGATAATCCTAACGCTCAGGGCGCTTTTCAAACTTACCGCCGCCGCCGTCGCACGCAGCGACACTAGCGACACTAGCGCCCCTAGCGGCAGGATTATCGTTAAAACAATTGGCTCATCCGGGACTATTACTACTCACCAGAAATCAGAACGTTTAAAAAAGAGTATTCAATATTTTGAGAGGTGGTAGTATGGACCAAAACAAGAGAAAAATGTCCAGTAAATAGGGGCTCTAAAACGCATACCTTAAGAGCTATGAGCACTTGCTTATCTTCGCTGCTGTGGAACATCTCTTCTTCTGCAAGCTCTTTGCTATTATGTATGACCTTCAGGATGCAGTAAACAAATGACAACACATTACTCTGTTACTATGAAACAGCATAGCTTCTAATGTAATCTGCATGTGCTCAATATGGTGCCCATTCATAGTAAGGCATGCTTCTGTCCGACATCTTGGGGAATCACTCACTCTTACCACTCCAGGTTTGTCACGGATGCTCTGGCAAGCGTTGATGGCGCCTTTCCGTAGTGATTGTACATCATTAATGGGAGCATCAAAGATTTAAAGATAAATGAACAATGTAAAAGCTTTTCACAAACTTATCAAAACAAACTGATTCCACTAGAACTAATAACAATATGCGTTGAATTTATCCAGAACTATGAATACGATTTACAGTAACAATACTAACAGATGTGAACTGCATGCTGTATCCATAAACAATAAGAGTCCTAATTTGTTTACTGTCTTCTGTAGGTCATACGTAATAGCAAAGAGCTTGCAGCAGAAGAGATTTCCACAGTAGCGGAGATGAATAAGTTCATAGCTCGTAAGGTATGCACTTTAGAACCCAGGTTTATTAAACTTTTTTCTTATGTTGATCCATACTCCCACCTCTGAATATATGGAATACTTTTTAATAACACCTGGTATTTGACAACCCTAAGCCCAAAACAAGCATTTTTAGAAAAAGGTCCGTGCATGCATGCGTGCCTGTATATGGGATGGAGGGGTATACCTATTATTTAGCCACTGGTTATGTGCACTGGGAACTCGAACTGCATTCTAACCAGTATAGTTTACGAAGCATGAAGTTTCATGCTCTGTTCTGCACTCTTGTTCTTTAATTTTATCTCTTAACTTTAGCTTTGTTGGCACAAGTATGACAAAACTTACTACATATCGTACACCTAACACTTTGCCTGTATCTACACTTATTACAGTGGATACATCATGGAGTGAAGTATGGCCACGCTTCATCCAAGAACTGTCACAGCTCACATATAGATCAGCCCTCACAGTATCAGCATCCTTATTGTTTTATTTTATTGCTTCCTGTGCAGCCTCGTACATGCTACTCTCACAAACTTCCTCTATAGTACTGTGGAGTTTACGATTATAAGGCATGAATTTTGAGGGAGGTGCTGGCATATTCATTACTCCCATAATAAATTGTACCTTCTCTTCCTAAACATATGCATCTCATTCCATATTCCATTCTCATGCCGGCTTCATATAAATGACTTGAAGCTTCGGAGATTTTAAAACTGTTATCTGCCCCACCATTCTCACAAATTCATTCATTCATTATCTGTTTACCCTCCTCTTATGTAGGACTTACAGGCGGGTGCCTGGGGTCAGAGGCCCGTCGAGGAGCAGACACTCATGGATCAGACAGAACATCCAGGATGGGTGATCAGCCCGATGCCTGGTATGGGATGAAGGAAGTGGATGAACCGAAATGATGGTGAAATGGATGAAAGGAAAGGTGATGATGGAGCAGTTGGTGGAATGAAAGGCGGGGGAAACCGGAGAACCCGGAGAAAACCCGCCCAGACGCCGCTTCGTCCACCACAAAACCCACGTCCCTGGGATTGAACCTGGTCCGCCTCGGTGGGAGGCGAGCGGTCTAACCACTCGGCCACGGCGCCGCCTAATTCTCACAAATTAAGTACAGATTACACACAATTCCACACCAATGTCATCAAAGACTCTTAGACGAAACGTTTTGCCACAAAACGAACATGCACAAAAGTTATTTATAGCTATAGATAGCAAATTTAGATATATAACTTTCAAATCACATGCTCTTCCAGATTCATTATTTAATCCACAGCTAACATTGCTAATACTTTCTGAAATTTTCCTTTTGAAACACTTGATGTTACAGTGTGAGCACTAACTTTTACGTTTTTATGTTGCTTATTATTGTCTTTTTAACTTTCTTAAACATTATTTCGGACTTTTCCATTGTAAAATAATAAATGTGAACACTCAAAAACGCTCACAAAACAGATATCTCACTTCTAATGACAGTAGATACAACTCTGAAATAAACATAACATTCACAATTTCACATGGCTTCGTGAATGCTGGAAGGAATTTCTAAAGACAATATTCTTCCACAGCCTCCTTGAGACCGGCCGCAATAGGTTCAGTCGGATAGTTTGTCTGAATTCGATGAAAAATTCAACGGTTAGAAGCTTACAACACGGCTGCTAGAAAGGGGTGTGACACTTTGCACCATGCTTTAGTATTTAAATTTTAAAGACCACTTTGGTACCTCAGAAAAGCGACCTTTTGTGTGAGCGATCCTTCACGCAATCGGTTTCGTGGCCTGTGGCGTGCGGCCTGCCGGCGAGGCTGGCAGCTGTATTGGCGTTGCCTGTGACAGGAAGTCCGCAGTAAACATAGTACGCTTTGTCGCATAAGTTATTTCTAACATACATACCATAAACACTTAAAACGAAAATTAAATTATTCACGTATAGTAAGCATGGATATGCTGGAACTTGAGGCAGTATTTTTAACACTTAAATGATTTCAGTCTAATTATATAATATATAATTCAATAACAGCCCACCTTAAACCAATATGTGTATGTAAAAATATATAAAAGTGCATATTATAGTCATTGTAAGTGTTTATATTATTGCATACATGTTCTATAATGTTATGTGAATGTATTACGTAATTTAATAATGTAGGAGCTGTGAGAATAATAGGTTAAAAGTTGCTAACAATGAGGTAACCTTGAAACAATAATGAGTAAGAATGGTTAATAATGCTACTAGTTATTATTGGAGCAACAATAATGTAAATTTTGAGACAGTTTATAAAATAGCCAAACAACCAGAAAAAAAGCTTTAGTTAAATAAAAGTATTCTATTGGATTAGGAATAGCCAATCAGAGACTTGAAATACAGAAATTTACAAATGTGGCGATAGAAATCAAGTCAGTTGCTTGTAGACAGTGCTCATAACTGGACGCGTTGTTTGCAGACAGTGTAAAAATTGCAAGTAATTAACAAAAGAATCTCGCAGCTCTCTATATCAGTGAAGTGTTATTTAAATGGTGTCAAGCATTAATAAATGGAGTGAATAAAAACTTAAGATCTTTGTAAGCCCACATTCTTCAGTCGCACCACAACCCTGCAAAGAGAAACATGTGTCTAACAAAAATACTGACGCAGCCGAGGCAAATATAAATATATAATATTTAAAGAAACAGTCAAATTACAAAGTTAATATTTTTAAATTTTTGGGACGAAGGCTACCAGGTACCATACGTGCGGTTGCAACTACTTCAAGTTCGGCTCCCCAACAGTTGAAATATAATACAACTCCTAAAATACACCTTTCTCAATATGTCCCCCTTCGTTATTCAAGCATTTTTGACATCTGCTTAGGAAATTTCTCATTACACTCTGCAGTTTCCTCTGAGAAATGCATCGATTTCTTGATGAATGTTAGTTTTAAGTTCATCTAAAGTGTGTGGACTTGTTTTGAACAATTTTAATGATCCCCAGGGATAAATATCATAAGAGTTTAAATCGGGGGAGTAGGTCATCTGTTGTTAGTGATAAGTTGATAACCCTTATCTTGAAACACGTCATGAATTTCCTGTAATGAGAAGTTGGTTGTATGTGCTACTTGCGCAAGATTTCAACTCATACTGAAGCCTCGCGCAGTGGAGGGAAAATATACTCCCCGCCTCAGCCAGCGCTGCCGGCCGGTCCCACGGTTGCGTCAAGCATTGCTCACTCAGTACTCTGCACAAGAGTATGTACAAATCATTTAAGCAATAATATTTTTTCAATGTTTTTGACAATTTTGCGTCTGACTCGCTTGATTTTCGAGTGCTTCCATCCTCCTTTTACTCGATATTTCTTGTGACAAGGACGAATTTCGAAAATGGCTTGAGCCACCCCCCGGCACAGTATATGCTGTCCAGATGATATGTTGCGGTTCACAGCTTTTGGGCTTCTTACTCCGAACAAACGCCAGCATGTGGTGGCGGCGCAAGGAACGGATCTCCCGGGGAGGCGAAAAGCCTAAGCCACAAACATCAGAAACGTCAACACCTACGGCAAGCTAACGGCGGGCTACGTCCGAGGCGAGTGTTTCCACAAGGTCATTTTATACCTATACCTTTCCGATTTGTCGAAATTTGTGTCAACACTTTTCCGGTGGGTAACATGAAAATTCATTTAGATTCCTCACGCGCTACGCGAGTGTAAATCTTTTGAAATAACAGCGGTACGAAACAACTGTCTAAGAAGCACTATGTGATACAAAATATATTAAAACGAACCAGAAGTTTTAGTTTTGTTAAGTTTTCAAATTCTATTACAAATGAAGAGAACTTAATTTTGTTTTGCGACCTTAAATATATTATCTATGTTGAGCCGCAAGAATTTACGTCGTTAAAAATATTTTGTGTTATCAAGCACTGAATTGTTCCGTTTAAATTACCAGGCTGTTTCAATGTGTAATTATAGTAACAGAGGAAGGGAAGAATAAAAGCATGTTACTGAATCCCAGTGTTACTGCTTGTTTGGAATCACCTTCACCTTAGCTCCTTCTTAAGCCATGTGATACGGACCGCCCTGCAATATAATAATTATTGAATGTATTTTATAGGACCAGCTTAAGTTGAAACATGGCAATAATTGCTTCCTAAAAGTAAGTGTTACAGAGAGTTAGTATAAACGAAATACAAATCATAACAGGCTGGCGATATCATTGACATATTTTCTTTCTTACTGTTTAATGAGACCCATAGTTACTTTGCAGTAAACTTGTTTTCAATCATTTATTTTTCTCAGATGTATAAAACTCACCTCGCTGGCTATTGACAAAAAAGTCATTATATAACATTTATTATATATCACAATATCTAAATAAAACTGTACTAATTTAATCAAACCTTTAGGTACAGGAAAGTTCTCTTAAATCTTTGCTTTTCAGCCTAAACTGCTGAAACGTCGTTTTTATGCATTTATAAAAGTGTTCAACGGATAACCAAAATTTGTTATAATTATCTTTTTAAAATGATTACTAAAATAGAAAACTATTAAAACTTCGTTAATTAATTTAAAAGTTGTATGTGCAACACTTACGCGATTTTTCTGTATCCATTACAGATACACATGTATCCGGTATATATTTTAAACTTTATGCAAAAGTATTTCTTCCATTCACGTTACGTTACTCGCAAATTTAGAAGAAATACATTCAAATCAAGTTTGGTCACAATTACATACATATAGTGGGAACAATCTTTAGCTGTTTAGCTCTCAATGCAAACAAAGAAGAACGCAAATTTTCAAAATCTTCCATTAAATGTCGCACCTCAACATGAAAAATGTAAGCACATCATTTCTACAAATGTTTTTGGGGGTGATTCAGGGAACTATATAGGTATATTTATGGTAAAGTGTCAATACTAAATATTTTGGTAAAATAATCCTTCATAGGTAGAGATAAAGTAAAAAACATATGCCTTATTGGCATTAAATATAGGATATGCTGAAATTATTATCGGCGGTTTAAACATATTTTTTTCTCTGCGGTACACAATATTATTTTGTGTCACAACTTAAATTGTAAAAGAAATGTGGAGGTTACCATAACACAAATTACAGTTGTTCAATATGGGATCCATAATGACGTTAGCATGTCTAGTGTAACTGATCCTACTGCTGTAATAGCCCTCCGTCTCAACTCAGGTAGCGGTAGCACGTTTTCTTAACACCTTCAACACTGTCATTGTTGGAATTGCTAGTTCTTGACTCTCCCGCCGCACAGACCTTTAGTACTGCGCGCGAAAGTCACTCTCTCCACATTCTCATCTGACACATGTGGTCATTCGGTGCTCCTTCATTTACAGAGATACCCCTTGTACCATGTTGTTACCAGAAGGAGCGTTAAGAACAAACCCTTACCCATACGCTGAATAGAAACACTGGAATATGTTTCATGAATTCCAGGATACAGAACATTTTTTCACGCGGGTTGTTGCTACAAAACAAAATATGGAAACAATATAAGTTTAAAACAGTATAAATAATTTGTATTCATCCTGTGAAATTGGATTTAATGTTTCTGAAAGGACGTATGTTCTCACTTTAGTTACTCTAGTTCCCGAGGTGGCGGGTTCAAATCCGGCGGAGGGCGATAGGGTTTTCTCGGGCGTAATAATCCCTAGCGTGACTACCTTCGGAAGGGAAGTAAACCTTGTTTTCTCGTGTTGTAGATTTACGGCAAATAAAACACCCTCAAGACTGGTAAAGGGGCCTCTGAGCAAAATGTTCGGTCTTTCAGCCCAATATAGAATGGGACGCTAAGAACCATAGTAGTTAAAGAGCGTCCATAAATAAAACTCAATTTAATTCTAATTAAATTTCGTCCAATTCCTTGACACATAATCTCCTTCAGAGAGATACTGGACGTGCTGGATATGATAAGTGCGTAGTAACTCTTCTTTTAGTGCTCTCAAAACAGTCCAATAATTGGGTATGCCGATAGTGCGAGCTATACCGTGGCTGCTGCTTCCAGGATCTTCTTCTACCAAGTGAGGATTTTTTCTTGTGCAACATTTCTTGGGCCAGTTCCTTCAGAAATACGCCTCCTGTATCTGGAACTCTTTGACAGATGAAAATAATGTCCTATGATGTGGTACTCATCTATTTGGAAATCTTTCTTGATAAATTCTTGACGCAGCTGCCCCATTACGATGTTTCACCGTAAATGAGTAGCATTTCAAGATACCTGGCATTAGTAAAGTGAGCCTTTTTGTAACTGATAATCCGCTTTTCGAAAACAAGACAGAAGCTCAATAAATAACAGTTGAAGTGCGTTTCTTTATAAACAAACAGCTGAAGTGCGTTTCTTCCGATCTTACAGTGTTTCATGCTGTGTAGTCTCGTGCCCAAAGATGTAGATTCAACTGAAACAAATTTCGAAAGCTTATAATAATAGTAAGAGTGCGAATTGTTTTAATTCAAAATGTATTTAAACATGCAGAAAATGTTTACCTTTCAATATCCTCTAAGAAATATTTGAAAAAGTATTTAACTTTCGTAAAATCTCCATTTAAAATACACTTGTTACTGCTTGTTATCGCGATTAAAATTTTGAATTTTATTTCCGCATGCACTAAGCACTTCTTGCTTAATTTTAAATAAATTCTAAACAAAAATATGTCTTATTACATTCACGTGACCTTCTCCACCCATTCTCCTAGAAACTAATTCTACAATAGCTTATTCGTCAATCTACTTTGTGCTAGTCGATATAAACATTTGCAGAAGTGCTTTTATTACATATTTCCTTGTAGGTACAAAGAGAATAAGGGAATACTGTAGATTTAAGTGATAGTCAAATATTGTAACAACGAGTGGCAGTGTGATGACTTTGAAATTTCGTTCTCTTTGCATGACTACGAGTGAAAACGAATAGTGAGAAGGTATGTAGTATTTGACAATTCAGATCAATAATAAAGATCTCGGAAATGGTGAACTTCACAAAAAATTTTATTTTAAATAAATTGTGTGGTTAAACGAGATCTACGATTGTTTAATAGTAATGTTTTGTCTGTCCGTTATGGTTTATAAGCTATATAAAAGTAATTCAGAATGAAGAGGACTTTACAGGCTATTCCCAGAATATTCCGAATACACATTTAATATCCATGCAAAATCTTAAATATATGGTAATTCAAAATATTTAGTCATTTTTTAGAAAAGACATCTAATGTGTTGCACTCGCATGACTTTCTCTATTCTTGTAAAACTATTTTTACAAACGCTTAGTCGCCGTCTACTTCATGTTAATCCAGATAAACATTTGCAGAAACTATCTTATTGCTAACTATCTTGTAGGTGCAAGGGAAATATGAAGGCTTTAAGTGATAGTCGAATGTTTTAAGAGTTGGTTGCTATGTGGCACATTCCATTCTCTTTGCATGTCCAGGACATAAAAAAACGAATTCCCATTTGAGAAACAGTATAAGTACTGGAAAATTCAAACAAATAACAAGGAACATCTCGGAAATGGTTTACTGGAGAAAATAAATATATGACATAAATTATTTGTTTTAACGAGATTTACATTTTTAGTGTAGTAAAATGTTGTCTCTCTTACGGTTTACCAGTTATGCGAAAGTCATTCACAATGAAGAGGACTTTTGGGGACATTCCCGGAAAATTCAAGATATACAGTTCTTTTGCCATGAAAATATCTTAAACACACTATATTTTAATAAAAATCGTTACGACCATTTTTGAGTAAATCAAAATTTTCTAAGAATGTTCCATGTAAAGGGTAGTCTGGGGTGGGGGATTTTCTTGAAAATCTTCGTGTCTTATCCTGGGAAAATACTCAACTTACATACCAAGATTTAACACGGACCTTTTTGGATTCAAGGAGTTCCAAACGTGTATTTTCGGTGAAATCTCAAAATCAAATTTTTGGTTGAAGTACAATACTTCTCCTACTTTGTATAGGTAAGTAGTAGAGAAAGTAATAAGTTGTGAATAATGTAACTTGAGTCTTACAAAACCCAAAACATAAATGTCTACACCAAGTTCAATTGCTATAGTTCCTATAATATCCACTATCATTCTATGGCCTTCGAAGAATTCATCCTGTATCTCTGAATAAGGAAAATTTATATTTAAAGGGCTCTTTGACATTAAAAAGGTCCCCACTGGAAAAAAGTGAAAGAACATCTCTTTCAACACTTGAGTAGTAGCTAATGATGATAGTTTGTCTTTGTTGCAGCATGCTGGTGTTTGGGTTGATAATTCTATGTGCCATACCAGCCTATTCCATACCAAGGAAGTTCAAAGGCTCTGATGTACTCGACGAAGTGCCTTTAATTGACGGGTAAGCTTATGTAATATAACATGGATGTTAGGGTCATACAAAATGGTTTTCTAGGCAGACACAGGTACCAATATGATATAAGAAAATAAGTCGCTTCTTGTATAATACTGCCACAAATAAACAAAATCGTTGAGTCCACAAGATGTGTTTTCCATTTAAAGAGCCTTCGTTTGGATGCGTGGCCGGCTTACCGGGAACTTTTTGGCACCGGGAAGCACGCTATTTTCCGGCGGAGTCGGATATGCATAGTACCTTAAATTCAAACGCATAGATTTCTCATGCAAATTATAACTATAATAAACATATACCTTAGCCATTGAAGATATTGGAAAAGTGGCAACACACATCTCCCATTTCTTTTAAGAAAATTTACATTAACATTCATTAATTTTCATGGCCATGTTCAGTGTGTCCATAAAAATCCTGTCATGCTTGGAACTGGTACTGCGTCGCTTTGGATAGTCGTATTTGAGTGAAGTTGGTGACATTCGAAAGAAAAACTCAAATATTTTTACTGTACCTCATAGACATTGAATGTGGTCCTCACGAGTGACGCTGCAGACATCAAGATGATATTCCCATCCACGCCATACAGGCTCCAACATATCTGATAAAATGGACTGGATGGCAGCAGTGATACGAAGTTGCACTTCTTGCAGATTTTGAGGCAATGGAGGTACATAGACACAATCCTTTATGTAACCTCATAAAAAAGTCAAAGTCCATCAAGTCAAGCGATCACTGCGGTCACTTGTAGAAGATATGATCATTTCCGGTACCTCCAATCCATATTCCTGGAAGCCGCTCGTTTAGATGTTCCCGAAAATGTAAATGCCAGTGAGGATGTGCTCCATTTTGTTTCAACGTATGGAGTAATTGTAGATGTTTAACTGCTGACTAGCTCTACTGACAGACTTCTTAGGACTATGTACAAATGCCTCCTGCACTTGTTCCACAATTCCCGAATTGACAAATGTTCTCCCTGAATGGCGTTTCCTTTGATGACATATGCAACCACGATCCACAAAATCACGGTACCACTTCAATTTACATGTGTGTAAGAGCTTGATGTTGAAACCTTCGCCTAAAATCACGCTGAACCTGCACCAGACTTTGCGTGCTACGATATCCAAAACACACCAACTACGTTCTAGTGAGTTCGCCATAACTCCTTAAAACTTCTTTGATAACAACACAATTTTAAAACCAAACATACACATGTAACCTGTCTGCTAAATATCCAACAATGAACCCATATCGACTAATCACAAACTGAGTGAACTCAGATTCTATGTTTGATTCCTGCGATCCCGTCCATTGTTGTCCATTGTTGACATGCACAAAAATATTTGAGTATTTCTTTGAATGTCACCAGTTTCATTTAAATACGATTATCCAAATCGATGTGGTGCCGTTTTGAAGTACGACACTATTTTAATGGACACACCGTAAAAAATTAAACGCGGCTCAGCAGAACCAACACCTTGTAACGTTTTAAAATCACGTCACCGTAAATTCCGATGGATGGGTAGAAATTAAGTTAGCACGATTGCAGTGTGCCCGACTTTGACCCCGTCCACTCAGCTGACTTATACGAGAGAAGGAAATGAGAGCTTATGTGAACAATTTCAGTCGTGGGCAGTGTCAACACGGTCGCATTGGCAGTACTGACCTAGTAAGCACCACGTCTAGTCAGATATAACAGCCAGCAGTCTACCTAAGACATACACTATATGATCAAAAGTATCCGGACACCCCCACAAACATACGTGCTGCCACTTACTGCCTGGTACTCATTATCCGCTATCTCAGTAGTCATTAGACATCGTGAAACAGCAGAATGAGACACTCCGTGGAACTCACGGACTTCTAATGTGGTCAGGTGATTGGGTGTCACTTGTGTCAGAAGTCTGTACGCGAGATTTCCACACTCCTAAACATCCCTAGGTCCAATGTTTTTGATGTGATAGTGAAGCGGAAACGTGAAGCGACATGTACAGCAAAAAAGCGTACAGGGCGACCTCGTCTGTTCGCTGATAGAGACCGCCGACATTTGAAGAGGATCGTAAAGAGTAATAGGCAGACATATATCCAGACTATCACACAGGAATTCCAAACTGCATTAGGATCCACTCCAAGTACTATGACAGTTAGGCGTGAGATGAGAAACCTTGGATTCCATGGTCGAGCGGCTGCTCATAAGCCACACATCACGCAGGAAAATGCCAAACGACGCCTCGCTTGGCATAAGGAGTGTCAACATTACACGATTGAACAGTGGCAAAACGTTGTGTGGAGTGACGAATCACGGTGCACAATGTGGCGATTCGATGGCAGGGTGTGGGTATGGCGAATGCCCGGTGAACGTCGTCTGCCAGCGTGTGTAGTGCCAAAAGTGAAATTCGAAGGTGGTAGTCTTATGGTGTGGTCATGTTTTCCTTTTTTTCGAGTGGAGCAGAAAATGATTTAATCACTTATCTCAGCCCCGATGGGAGTCGGGATGAGAGTGTGGGACTCACCGAGTCGTCGGCATACCCACTAAAAACTCCTCCACCGGATTGAAAGGAAAGGTACCGCCTAAAGCACCCGCGCAGTCCAAGGTGATGGTTAAGACTGGGCTGCAGTGCGGTCGCCAGTGGAGTAAGGTTGTTTGCTAGGAGACAGGCTTGACCAAGGCCCAACCTGCCCCCTTAGGGAAGTGAAGGAGAAGATGTTTGGGATTCCAGGTGATAATATGGGTTAGTGGCGTTTGGATTTTCGGTTATTTGGATGGGAAGAGGATTGGGAGGAGTGTGGCATCACATGGGATTCGAGGAAGTTCCGGATTAGCACGTAGCCTTCTTGCAGGTGATCGTAGTGGGCGTTGAGCGCCTTGAAGTTCTCGGTGATTGAGTTGTTGGTGTTGGTCTGTAGCTCTCGAATCCCCGCAACTGAAGCGCCGAGGGCGCCCAGTCGCGTGGACCGGTCGTCGCTGCCGTCGGTGTAGGGTTCCTGGAGGGGATTGCACCCCTTATTGTTTTGTGTGGCACGATCACGGCGCAGACCTACATTGATATTTTAAGCACCTTCTTGCTTCCCACTGTTGAAGAGCAATTCGGGGATGGCGATTGCAACTTTCAACACGATCAGGCACCTGTTCATACTGCACGGGCTGTGGCGGAGTGGTTACACGACAATAACATCCCTGTAATGGACTGGCCTGCACAGAGTCCTGACTTGAATCCTATAGTATGCTTGGCAGAGTGAATGCTATCATCAAGGCTAAGGGTAGGCCAACACCATATTGACTTCCAGCATTACCGATGGAGAGCGCCACGAACTTGTACGTCATTTTCAGCTAGGTGTCCGGACACTTTTGATCACTTAGTGTACATACAAGCACCGGTAGTGTGCAGCATGTTAACTACACTGGCAAGCGAAGAGGTCCTACACAGGCATTAAGGCATGGAAAATAAAGTGTTGACCAACTTTAATATTATTTCGCTACAACAATCCTTCTACACGTAGAGAGTTATGCTACCAAAGTTAAATTCCAGCTGTTAGTTATTCTGAACCTGATACATACACACACATGTAGAATCAACAGTCGAAAGTCGAATGGATGGTATTGGGTAGACGACTACTTCACTAAGAACTTCTAGTTCAAAACCATTTCCATGCTGAGAGACCCAGAATTAAGAGGAGGAAGGTTAATGGATTTGGAGTTATACTACATTCAGTCTAAGATGTACCAGAATGGCAGCAGAACGTCATACAAGAAAGAAGATCATTCTATTGCCTCTGTCATTGCCAGATAATTTAAATGGTTAATATTCATTTAATTTATTTAATTCTTAATTTAAAGTCATGTTAAATAATAGGATGACACTGAAATCTAAAGAAGTATGAGGGGTGTTTGAAATGTCTACATTATGAATCTTTTGAATCTAATCTATTATGTCAGGTAACATCGAGTTGTTAGATTGAAATGATACAGTTTAGGAATAGGTTACATTCTTAAATGTCGGGAAGGTCAAGAATCAAACTTTTATGACAGTGATTTGTCACGTACATTGTATAAAGTCTTGCAGTGATTAAAAAAGATTTCAAGCAGTTACGTGCAGTGAGTTAATATTTAAAATAGAATTATAATCACTGGTACCTTATCCCGCAGTTGCAGTTGTGGAAGCAAACCTGAGCATATAATATTGCTAGATTCCTCATTAAAAAAAATATACGGTATGTCCGTAAAGTCATGGTGCAGCTTTGACAAGTGACTGAAAAGCAACGAAACAAGATATAAATGTGAAACCTTCACCAAATAGGAGGAAAACTCTCCAGGTTTCTGTAGTTTGATGTGCAAGCATATGCTCATGCAAGTGATGACGCAGCAACAGATGAGCTCATGCCACGCCAGTTGAGATGTGGACGGTACAGAGGAAAGTTCAGCGTGTTCTTGGCTTGCCAAAATCAAATCCGTGACCAAATTGCAACGTGAATATCGTCGCGTGTACAACGAAGCGCCACCACATAGGAATAACATTACTCGGTGGGATAAGCAGTTGAAGGATACAGGCAGTTTGTTTGACAAACCCTGTTCTGGTACGCCATTGTAGGTGACGAGTCTGTAGAGGCTATACGGGAGAGCTATGTAAGGATCACTAAAAAGTCTGTGCGTTAATGTGCTCGACAATTACACCTATGCAAGACTACAGTTCATAAGGTGTTATGAAAAGTCTACGTTTTTCGGGTTACAAGTTGCTACTGTTGCACGCTATAAAACCGGCGGATAGACCCAAACGATTCGCAATATGCTTCACGAGATCGACAATGGGTGGTATTAATAAAAGCGAGCCGTGACCCATGAGCCATGGCTTGAAGCAAAACCGAGTCGTCGGTAGCAGCGAGTCGGGAGTCACAGATTTGGTATTAATAAAAACTTTCCCTCCGTGCTGAGCCTGGCTCTATGATTGCGAGTCTCTGACTCGTGTTTCCCCTCTTCCTTATTGGAAATGCATTATTGTCGAGCGGCAGTAAACATTCGTTTCGGTTTAGGTATTTTTGTTGCAGTAATCCATCAGAAATGACCGCAGAAAGCAATCAGTTAGTGCCTTCTTTTGTGAGCTTAACCACCAAAAGAGATAATGAGCAAATCTCAGCTGTCTGCGGACAAGTGGAAAAGGCCTCTGCTATGATCGAAGTGCAGCGAAAACTAAAAGATAATCCGAATCTTCGCCTAACAAAAGACCAGACAGCGAAGAAAATAAGAAATATGAAAAGTCGCCTAAAAGTGAAGACTGATCTGCGGTGGACAGGCAACAATCCCATAGCCCTGAAAAACTGGAAAGCAAGTTTTTAGACCTTTTCCAAGGGGAATAAAATCCATCTATAGTTTCGTTAAGAATACTAAGGACGACTTTGGATTATTCTCCAGTTTATTGATGCTACTAGTAAAGCTCTGTTTTATGAAACAATTCAAGGTAACAAAACCTTTGCTGTTTTTGAGAGGTTGCAATAACGTAAAATAACGCTGCCATTCAAATTTAGCAGCTTGTAGTGCTGCAGTGGTTGCTGGAAATTTGATCCAGTTTCTCGATTTTTGTTTAATGCCAGAAGAAACTTTCCAAAATATATTTAAACTGTACCTTGTGAAACGCCCAAGTCCTCTGCCACGCCAGACTGGAATCCAGGGTCCCCAATGCAGCGTAGAAACATTCTCATTTTTCCCTAGTACATAAGGGCCTTTCCTCTTGTCTCCACAGTTTCCGGAAGGAAATTCCGGACGCGCCACCTCACGTTTTCTTTCACAAACCTATAAGGTTGTTTATAAGTGTAGTCTTCAGAACCCCGGCGCATTTTATAGTATTTTTTCTTTCTCAGGTTGACGTTCACTTGCAACTGAGCCGTCGCCTTCAAGTTTGAGACAGCTACTGAAGTGGCTTAAGAAATCGTAAGCTATGGCTCTTAAAGTGAAGTCACAGTTCCGTTTTATTAATACCACGGCTAGAGCCGTGACTCGCTAGGAGGAGGGGTTGAGTCGTTGATAAGTCGAAGGTCACGCTAAGCTTGAATTGTTGCGTTTTATTAATACGGAAGTGAGCCATTGCTCAGAAATTGCGAGTTTTAAGTCATGGTTCGTTTTTATTAATACCACCCAATGATCAACGATTTCTGCAGAAAATTGTGTTTAGCGATGAGGCGCATTTCATGTCTGTGGACATGTCCATTGCCATAGCGTCCGCATATGGGCAGCTGAAAATCCTTGTGTCTACGTTGGGTATGAACGTAACACCCCTAAAGTGATCACGTGGTGTAGCCTGATGCTAAGTGGCTAAATCAGTCATTGGACACGAAAGGAGATTGGACAGATTATTAAAATAATGTCTATTAAATGTGTTCTCTTTGAGCGTAAAAAATGTTTATAATATATTTCAGTTTTACATTAAATTACTAAAAACTATTTTTTCGTGGGGATATGTTCAAAACAGTGCTTTATTTAGTTGTATATATTTAGATTGGATAGATGATTCCAATAATCTCTAGTGAATGTGTCCTCTTTTAGAGTAAAAAGTATCAAGTATTTAGTTTTACACTGTGTTGTCATTAAAAATAGTTTTTCTTGGAGATTGAAGGTGTTTTCTTTACGTAATTTATTTACGAAAGTTATTAGCCTCACGCTTGGGAGTCAACTTGAAGAAGTATTGTTATTCAACTGTTGTATTTTATTGTTGCTGAAGGTTTGCCTCACGTTTGGGAAGCCAACTTGAAGATAGATTGTTTACGTATGAGTTACTGTTGTTGATGGAGTTTGTAACAGTATTTGCACCATATATGGACGTTAATTTGAAGTATAGTGTTTGTTACATAATATGCTGCTACGTATGTAAAGCTGATTTGAAGATGTATTTTTGTTGTTACGCTCCAAGTTTAAAGAAAAGTATTACTTAAATTTGTTATTAAACTGCTTCTATAGATAGTATTTATGTTTATGTTTGTCTCGGCTGCGTCAGTCTTACTTCAGAGACACGTTTCTCTTAATCAGGGCGTGGTGCGACAAGAATGTAGGCTTACACAGATTTTACGTTTAAATTCACTTCTTTTTATTAATTTTTGACACAAATTAAATAGCACTACACTGATTTTAAGAGCTGTGAGATTCTGTAATTTAAAACTTGCACTTTGTTAACGCGTAAACATATTTACGATTCACACGAATACGTAATATTTCTTTAGAGAACACATCTTCCATCCGGTCACTACCAAGGTCTGCAGGCAACTGAACATATTTCAACCGTCCAAGCTTCTGTATTTCAAGTCTCTGATTGGCTAATCCGTCCAATAGAATACCTGTATTTAATTAAACCTTTTTCTGGCTGTTAATTGGCTAATTTTAAACTGTCACAAAATTTGCATTATCGTTGCTCTAATCATGACTAGTAACACTTAAACTCTCAAACTCATTATTGCCTCAAGGTTACTTCATTGTTACCTCATTGTTAGCAACTTTAAACCTATTATTCTCACAGCTCTTACATTATTAAAGTATGTAATGTATTCACATAACATTATTAAACATGTTTACAATAATATAAGCATTTGGAATGACTGTTACATACATTTTACAATATACATTTTATTGAATTTACATATTATATAATTTAATTGAAATTATTCAGGTGTTAAAAATACTGCGTCAAGATATTGTGCGAAACGTGGTTTTATTTACTTATGTATTATTTTAACTTTGTTTATTATAAGTGATGAGTAAAAATTAAATTGAGTTTTATTTATGGAGCTCTTTAACTGCTGTGGTCCTTAGCATCCCATTCTATATTGGGCGCGAAAGATCAGTAATTCTACTCAGTGACCCTTTTATCAGACTTGAGGTTCTTTTATGTGCCGTAAATCTATGACACAGGACCGCCGGCTTTACTTCCCTTCCGAAGGAAGCCATACTAAGGATTTTTACGCATGAAAAACTCCATTGCCCTCCGCTGGGTTTCTACTCGCAACCTCGGGAACTAGAAGCTAGCATGGTAACCACTACACCACGGAGGACGACATGAAGAATAAAGAAATTGCTCAAAGTTATATATTCAGATGTGAATAATCTTGCTATACCTACGCACATGTGAAGTCAGTAGAATGCCTACCAAAGCTGCAGTGAAGCCTAAATGGAAGCCAGTGTACAATAATTTCATAAAAAATACGGGGGTAGTAGATAAATTAAACTAATTAAGCGGTTTAGCTAACGTACGGTGCTTGTTATGCTGCTTTGTCACTGTGTTTATCGATGATACTCGTATTAACAAATGCATTACATAATAATCGCTTTCGCACCCCAAAAGACATTTCCAGCGTAATGAGGCGTGGAATTCCTTCTCCTCTTTGTCGTCGTTGACAGCATGTGATTGATGAACTCGGAAAATCTTCAAAAGTCTTTAATTTCATTTCTTGTCCAATATTAATTCACCTACATTGAAAAATATGCAGTCATTAGTTATAATTTACATTCACCGAGGGCTGCGAAATTTTGAGGCAGTATTTATTAACACTTAAATAATTTCAGTCTAATTATATAATATATTATTCAATAACAGTCCGCCTTAAAGCAATATGTGTATGTAACAATATATAAAAAGTGTATCTTACTATCATTATATGTGTTTATATTATTGTATACTATTGTATACATGTTCGTAATGTTATATGAACGTATTACGTAATTTAATAATGTAGGAGCTGTGAGAATAATAGGTTAAAAGTTGCTAACAATGAGGTAACCTAGAGGCAACAATGATTTTGAGAGCTTAATAATGTTACTAGTCATTATTGGACCAACAATAATGTAATTTTTGTGACAGTTTATAAAATAGCCAATTAGCAACCAGAAAAAGCTTTAGTTAAATGAAAGTATTATATTGGAGTAGGATTAGCCAGTCAGAAACTGAAAAGAAGAAACATTTACAAATTCAGAGGGTTGCCTGTAGACAGTGATTGTAACTGGATGCGTGATGCGTCCTTGAGAGATTTTATACGTATTTTGTGAGAGACAAAAATAGTTTGTGTTAAAAGTGCAAGTCTTTAATAAAAATATCTCACAGCTCTCTCTTTATATCAATGAAGTGTTAATTAAATTGTGTCAAGCATTAATAAAAGGAGTGAAGTAAAATTATAATCTGCGTAAGCCTACATTCTTGTTGCACCACAACCCTGCCAAGAAATCCATGTCTGTAACAATAATGCTGACGCAGCCGAGGCAAACATATAATATTTAAAGTAACAGTTAAGTTACAAAGCTAATATTTTTAAATTTTTGGACGAAGGCTACCGGAAACTGTTTACTATACGTGCGGTTCCAACTACTACAAGTTGGCTCCCCAACACTTGAACTACAATACACCTACTTCAAATTGGGTTTCCATACGTAGCAGTAACAAATCTATTTCAAATTTCTAGTTGGGCGACACAATTTATGAGTAAATGAAAGGAATAGGAAACAAGTTTCACAATACAAAGTTGTAGGAAATAGACTGTTTTCTGAAACACTTAGTCTGATACACGCCTGCATTGATTTACTGTAAAATAGGAGGGATGCTTTTAAAGTAGGATCTGTTATGCAATAAAATAGTACGAGTAGAAGTAGGACTAACTGCGGAGAGGGACTTAGCACCTCGACCTACAGGATCTTTTGTGTCTAACGCTTGGTGTGCCCCCGTGAGGGAGGGGTGAGGTGAGAGGAGACGAGGGCGGCCGGACCAGGAGGCACGACAGGGCAGTGGGCAGGGTCCCTGATGGTGCAACCGGCTCCCTTACCCCTGCAGGCTTGCACATCCCACTGAGGGGCCCGGGACACGGAGACAGCCCCATTCCGGGGAACAAAGTGTCACATACAGCATCCTTTCCCTTGCCATGCAATGCCGAGACTCCCGCCGACACTTTCAAACAGACCAAGCAGAGGAAAGGTGAAGTGAACTGAGAATGGCAGTGAAATGGAGGGACAGGAAATTCGTGGGACGTAATGAACCTTCCCAGTATTCGTCTAGGCGACCCGCGGAAACATTCGAGAAAAAAAAACATAGGTCAGGAAGGTCAGCCGCGGGAATCGGACCCACGACCTCCCGAATGCGGGTCACAGACGTTACCGCCAGAGCCATTCCGCTCGTTATGCAATAAGATAACAAATACTAAATACTTTGGCGAACTAATTGTTTATTCTTGTATAAATCTTAAGCTTTTTTCCGCACAGTTTTTGCTGTTATGCTGTTCACAGACACACACACACCCACACAGACACACACACGGACATGTTTCCAAAAATCCTTTTTTTTTGGATTCAGGAGGTCTCAAAACATATATTTCCGGTGAAATCTCGATATCGAATTTTTGGGTAGAATACAATACTTCCCCTACTTACTATACGTAGTAGAGAAAGTAAAAAGCATTTTTGGAAACACATCCGTGTGTGTGTCTGTGTGTCTGTGAACAGCGTAACTCAGAAACGAACAGTCCGATAAACACCAAACGTGGTATTTAGGTTCAGTATCTTCCAGAGATGCGACACGAAGGTTTTCAAGAAAATCCCCCCACCCCAGATTACCCTTTACATGGAACATTTTTCGAAAATTTTAATTTTCTCAAAAATGGCTCTAGCGATTATGATTAAAATTCGTCTGTGTGTCTGTGTGTCTGTGAACAGCATAACTCGGAAACGAACAGTCGAATAAACACCAAACTTGGTATTTAAGCTCAGTATCTTCCACTGATGCGACACGAAGGTTTTCAAGCAAATCCCCCCACCCCAGACTACTCTTTACATGGAACATTTTACGAAAATGTTAATTTTCTCAAAAATGGCTCTAACGATTTTGATTAAAATATCATATGTTTAAGATATTGTCACGAGAAATGAAATGTATATCTCGAATTTTCTGGGAATGTCTCCAAAAGTATTCTTCATTGTGAACGTCTTTTGCATAACTGGTAAACCATAAGAGATAGACAAAATTTTACTACACAAAAAATGTAGACCGCGTTAAAATACACAGTTTATGTCGTATGCATTTCTTTGTTGAGTGAACCATTTTCGAGATATAGCTTGTTATTCCCTTAAATTTTCCAATACTTATACTTTTTCTCAAAAGGAAATTCGTCATTCCTTTTATTACTTTCTCTACTACGTATAGTAAGTAGGGGAAGTATTGTATTCCACCCAAAAATTCGATACCGAGATTTCACCGGAAATACATGTTTTGAGAGTCCCTGAATCCAAAAATTGCATTTTTGGAAACATGTCCGTGTGTGTGTGTCTGTGTCTGTGTGTGTATGTGTGTGTGTGTGTGTCTGTGTGTCTGTGAACAGCATAACTCGGAAACGAACAGTCGAATAAACACCAAACTTGTTATTTAGGTTCAGTAACTTCCAGTGAAGCGACACGAAGGTTTTCAAGCAAATCCCCCCACCCCAGACTACCCTTTACATGGAACATTTTACGAAAATTTAATTTTCTCAAAAATGGCTCTAACGATTTTGATTAAAATATCATATGTTTAAGATATTGTCACGAGAAATGAAATGTATATCTCGAATTTTCTGGAAATGTCTCCAAAAGTATTCTTCATTGTGAACGTCTTTTGCATAACTGGTAAACCATAAGAGATAGACAAAATTCGTTAAAATACACAATTTATATCATATACATTTTTTTTTGTTGAGTGAACCGTTTTCGAGATATTGCTTGTTATTTCCTTAAATTTTCCAATACTTATACTTTTTCTCAAATTCGTTATTCATTTTTTATGTCCTTTACATGCAAAGAGAATGGAATGCGCCACATAGCAACCAGCGCTTAAAATATTTGACTATCGCTTAAAACTTACCATATTCCCCTTGCATCTACAAGAAAATTAGCAAGAAGCTTGACATCTCGATATCTCGATTAACATGAAGCATATGGAGAATAAGCGTTTGTAAAAATAGTTTGTACAAGAGTAGAGAAAGTCATGTGAGTGTAACACATCAGATTTTTTTCTGGTAATGCAAAGAGAATGGAATACTCCACATAGCAACCAGCTGTTAAAATGTTTGACTATAGCTCAAAGCCTACCAATTCCCCTTGCACCTACAAGAGAATTAGCAATAACATTAACATCTCGATTAACATGAAGCATATGGAGAATAAGCGGTTGTGAAAATAGTTTGTACAAGAGTAGAGAAAGTCATGTGAGTGTAACACATCAGATTTTTTAAAAATGAGCCGCCAATAGTTGTTAAGGTGCCGCTTCCAGAGAGCGAATACGTGTTAGTTGTCGTATTCTGGTTACTTTGCTTTTCGCTCGTTTCTTATATTTATTTATATAAATAATATATTTTATTTGGTTTCAATCAAACAAATGGGTAGTAAATGTTAATTAATGAGATATTTTTAATAATATTAGTAGGTTTAATTTTAATTATTTTTATACTTAACTATTATACGTACAAACGTTTATTTTGTTGTGACTATCAATCTTATCATTAACCGCTAACAGAATGTGCTAGTCAGAGTTTAATTTGTCAGAATAAGGGCTGTGTTGTTTTTGATTACGTGCCACATGTACTCCCCACATGTTTGCGAAAATATGACAGTATTTCTGGCGCGAATGGCGGAAGGATACATTATAGGGGTGCACTGGTCACCTGGGGTTTGTTTTGGCGCGGATCATCTTAAGAGTGAATACACTTTACGTCATATTCCGATGGTTACTGTAAATTTTGTTGGTTCGCGTGCGTCATTGTATGTCATGCAGATGGCCTTGTTGCGTAGTCGCCTATTGTAGTTGCTATTGAATTCTGGGGGAATGTAGACCTCGAGATCGTGGATTTGCTGGATGTTTTTGAATGCACTAGAGGTCATTGTTATGCTTCACAGATGGCATTCGTTGCGTTATCTTATCGTCTATTTGTGTTTTGTTCTGCAGGTGGAACTTGGGTTCGTGGCAAATCCGGTATTTACCTGGTAACTCTGAGAAAACCCCATTCAGATTGGCCCATGAGCGGGATTTGAACTCGCAACCTCCCAGGCCGTAGATGATATCGCCTGAACCGCTGCGCTCGGTATCATTTATGCTGATTTTCGCACTGGATAAGAATATTTACTATTAATCTGAACAGCATTTTAGAAGCTCGAATAGTTGAATAAACGTAATTTTTTGCTTGGAGAAAGATATCACTTAGTGGTCACAAAGGATTACGAGTGTATGTATATTATTCCCAGCTGTCAAACTCGGATGTTCGCCACGCACCACGAGATCGGCAGTTTTTAATTTCCCTTACAAAGAAAGGCGTTCTGCTGTAATATCCTTGCATGAGAAATTCCATCGCCAGCGGCGCAACGCATGTGCTACGAATGTGAAATGCGTTTGCATTTTATGACGACATTTCCGGCGTCATAGGCAGTGGCGAACTGGCTAACTAACCGGCAGTGATTATATGAAGAGCAGCAATGGACTTCGCTGAAGTTGGATTATTATATGTATCCTGAAGTTGGTGGTTGCTGTTAGCCCCACGTTTTGGGCACCAATTTGAAGAAGTATTTTATTGTTTCATTATTTGCACCACGCTTTGGGCGTCAATTTGAAGTAGGTATTTATTAGCCAATTTGAAGTAGTTTGTATTGTTATAGGAGTTGTATTATATTTCAACTGTTGGGGAGTCAAACTTGAAGTTTGTTTGCAACCGCATGTATGGTAAACAGTTTCCGGCAGCCTTCGCCCCAAGTTTACTTTCGGGTGGCCTTTGCCCCAAGTTTAAAAAAAATGTTAATTTTGTAATTTGACTGTTTCTTTAAATATTATATATTTATGTTTGCCTCGGCTGCGTCAGTATTATTGTTAGAGACATGGATATGTTGGCAGGGTTGTGGTGCGACAAAGAATATAGGCTTACATAGATTATAATTTTACTTCACTTCTTTTATTAATGCTTGACACGATTTAATTAACACTTCACTGATATAGATTATTTTATTAAATATTTGCATTTTTTAACACGTAAACTTTCTGCAGGCAACCGAATCTATTTCAACCGCCTAAACTTGTAAATTTTTGTATTTCAAGTCTGTGATTGGCTATTCCACATCCAATAGAATACCTTCATTTAACTAAAGCTTTTTCTGTTTGTTGATTGGCTATTTTTAAACTGTCTCAAAATTTACATTATTGTTGCTCCAATAATAACTATTGGCATTTAAACTTTCAAATTCATTATTGCCTCAAAGTTACGTCATTGTTACCTCATTAAGAGCAACTTTTAACCTATTATTCTCACAGCTCCTAGATTATTAAATTACGTAATACATTCATATAACATTATTGAACATGTATACAATAATATAAGCATATGCAATGACTGTTAGATACATTTTACAAATTATTACATACACATATTGCTTCAAGGCGGGCTGTTATTGAATTTACATATTATATAATTACACTGAAATTATTTAAGTGTTAAAATACAGCCTCAATCTCACAAATAATAAACGATGTAAATGAGCGATCCAAACAAATCTAATCTCGGAGCTAAAAATTCTTGTGTGTTACATTCATATGACTTTCTCTAACCACTATCCTTTATTTTTAGACAATTTCAAAATATATTCTTCTAAAACGTTTTTACCTACTTCATATTAATCAAGATAAATGTTTAGAGAAAGAGATTCACTACACATTGTCGCGGTAACCTCTCGTGTTATCTTATTTGCTGAGCGCCTGTTATTGTTTTACTATTTTGAATTTTGGGTTCTTTGTCCTCCGGCTAGCTATGATTACTCAGTCGAGCAAATATCTCTTGAACAGGGTGTGTAAACGGAAAGGAGTTGTTACTAAAAGATAACACCGATAAAAGAATTTGCTTTTACACTTTTATTGCCGTCACACTTAATTAATTTCACATATTTACTTTTGATACACGCCTGACTGAAACTGTTATATTTTCGAATGTAACTACAATCACTTATTTGCCGCGCACTATTAATTCACGTATTTCACATTTTGTAACTAATTTTACGACGCGAGAGATTCGTAGAATTGCGTAATGTGTACTTCGTGAATGCTTCCATAGATCTACCTGACGTGTAACTCACGAGAGAGATTTCTTAAAACTGCGCGACGTTTGCCTTGTGAATGATTCTGTAGAACTGCGCGACGTGTAACTCTTGAATGATTCTGTTGAACTCCGCGATACTGTGCTGTGCGTCAGATGGCAGGTTGAGGGCAACCCGATGGTGTGCTTAGGCGTGTACCTTCCCTAATTAGGGCTTTACCACGTAGTGACGGGATATGGGGGTTACAGGATGGCGGTTGTTCTTTAGGTAGGGGGAGAGAAAGGAGGTAACAAAGTTTGTTCCTCAACGGTAGCCGGTCATGGTGCAACTACCCTTGTGCACCGCTGGTGGTATGAATTTTGTAATTATAAACATGTTGGGATTTTAATTTTGAAGTCCAAGCTACTCTTGAATGGATTGTATTGGAGTTCAGCTTTAGCTGCTGTTGGAATTACTCCGCTGTTACCGGATATGCCCGCAAGCCATGCGGGGAAGCCGGTGATGCCTCAAGCGGCGTATTCTGGGGTCATAATCCCCAAGAGACCTAACTAGGGCGCTCTGATGGTATGGCAACTGGTCGTAAAATTTTGCGGCCCGGCGCCTAATTTCATCCTCCACGTAAGGAAGAGATGAGGCTTCGTGAAGCAGTCTCACGGGAAAGGAGCGGTTTACACAATAGATGGCCCGAAGGCACCTATTCTGTACCCGTTGCAGGAGCAGCAGGTTGGAATCTGCGGCCATGCCCCAGATCTCGCAGGCATAAAGCAGGAAGGGGATTATCAGCGCCCGAAAAAGGTGTAACTTTAAAGGGACAGGCATCTCAGACCCCAGCATCGGGTACAATGAAGCCGCAGCCCCATGTCCCCGACGCGCGACGTCCCCGACGTGTCCCCGAAAAGTTAGACCCTTATCTAACTTAACCCCCAGGTAGGAGATTGCATTTGTCCATTCTATCCTTCTTCCGAGATAGCTGAATGTGGGGAAGATTGCGGGAAAGCGGCGCTTGGTGAAGAGAATGGCGTGGCTTTTTGCCGGATTAATGGATAATCGCCAACGCCTGCACCACTCTTGGAGGAGGCGGAGGTGTCTCTGAATGGGGTTGAAGGCTCTGTTTGGGTGTTTACTTGTACAATACAGGAGCACGTCATCAGCGTACTGTGCCATGTTGACGTGCTGCTCTGTGGGTAGATCGGCCACATATACACTAAAAAGTGTAGGGGATAGAACAGAACCTTCGGGGACTCCGCCTCGTATTGGCCTTAGTGTAGATTTGTGTCCCGCAACCGAAACAACAAAAGTGCGGTGTTTTAGATATGTGTGTAGCAGGTGTATTAAGTGTGTAGGGAGCTCCAGTTGGATGAGCTTTTTGAGGAGCCCCGCATGCCAGGTCGTCGAGAAGGCCTTCTCGACATCCAGTGAAACTGCGGCGGTGTAAGCCCTGTCCTGGAAGCCCAGGGCAGCCGCTTCCACCACGCGCAGCAATTGCTGGGAGGTCGAGTGCCCAGGACGGAAGCCGAACTGATACTTGTCTCTGGCTTCAGAATTTATACTCCCTCATCCCGATATGCCTAAAGATTATAACAGAGCTGCTATTGGTTAATAAAGCGCGCCAACATTAGCGTCTATTTTTTTATCCATTCACAATTACAAACACATATGCTCTAGGGAAGATATTCCCTCCATTTCTAAAGAAAGGCACGCTACTCTGACGTCATTTGTTTGTCTCTTTTAATTAATAAACAACTCACCCTATCGCTTCATTGTTATCCGCTCCTATTGTCAGTTTCAGTGAGGCCGTGTAAACTTATTTCCTAACAATGCTTATAATTAACAAAATACTAAAATCATTATCATACAAAAATGTTAATTTGCACTACAATCACTCTGGTATTAACAGTGCTGTGATATAAAATACTGCATCAACATTTGATAGTGAGTATAGGAGGCTGGAGCGATTGTCAACTTTTTATATGCTGCCTCTGAAATTCCATACTGTTTCCATTACATCGCGAGAAACAACTGGATGGTTATAGCGCTGCAAAAAATTACAAAGTATTGGAAAATTAAATCTAATAACAACGCTGGAAATGGCTAATGACAACTAACGTACTTGAAATAAACTGTGTTTATTTTTAAGGGATCTGCAATTTTATGTAGTAAATCTTGGTCTGTCTGTTGCGTGTTTGAAAGGCGATTTTCTTGAAGATCTTCTTGTCGAAAGTTTGGAAGATACCGAAGTTAAATACTAATCTTGGTGTTTATCAGATGTTTCGTTTTTTATTTATTTTTAAGCATATTTAAAAAAATCTAGTTTTATTTATGGACGTCCCTTAACTACTATGGTCCTTAGCGTCTCATTCTATATCGGGCGTGAAAGTTCAGAAATTTTGCTCAGAGGCCTATTTGTCAGGTTTGAGGTTCTTTTACGTGCCGCAAATCTGCGACAAGCGACCACCGGCTTTACTTCCCTTTCCTTCCGAAGAAAGCCATGCTAAGGATTTTTACGCCCGAAACTAGGGAACTAGAAACTAGGATGGTGCCCCTAGATCACGGAGGACTACGATTTAAGCTGTTGACAGAGTAACAAACACACAGTAAGCCAAAAGACTCCGAACCGCCTGCGCGGTGTTTCTCCTGTCGCGTCCTCGGCGCTCATTGTCGTCTGCCGCTATCATAGAAAGGCGCGGATGAAACCATACATTTTTAAAACTACTTTTAAAGGCTTTACTTACCAACTTTATACAAGGAGATGCTGAAACTGGCCACCGTCGTTGTCCATACATTTTTGGCACCTCTTTAGGAAACTATCCACCAGTCGCCGTAGTTCACGCTGAGAAATTTCCTGGCGGATATTTTGTTTTAATTCTTCCTGGGAGTGTGGGTTTGTCTTGTACACTTTATGTTTTAAGTTACCCCGGAGGAGTATTTTATGAGCAATATTACCGGCTGCGGTGTTTTTCCACTGGGCGTGTGGAAATATGATAAAAACATGATAACGCACTGCTGCTATAAACAAAGTCACGATGTTGTGGTTTTGATGTGCAGTGTGAAGTGCAGTTTGGAGTTGACGGTGATGTGATGTGGCGCAGTTATTTCGATTTATTTGTTATTTTGTCCTGTGCTTAGTCACAAAGTAAATTATGGCTCAGTATACGTTTTCTACTGCACAGCGTGTATTTATTTATGATTGTATGTGTTAACTCGGTCAGCTCGCCAAGTGAAAGTACAATTTGCAGAAATATTCCCAGTTGCAAAAGTTCCAAGCCGTACAACAATCCATGACCTTTACAGTAAATGTCAGGCCACAGCAAGTGTTCAACCCAAGAAATCTAAAAGACGGCGTTCGGTTCTTACCGAAGAAACATTAGACGACATCGGTCATCTTTTGGAAAATTCCCCCCAAGAATTCCATGATAGTTTCCTAAAGAGGTGCCAAAATTGTATGGACAATAACGGTGGCCAGTTTCAGCATCTACTTTCATGAAGTTGGTAAGTAAAGCCTTTAAAAGTAGTTTTATAAATGTTGTATGGTTTCATCCGCGCCTTTCTATGATAGCGGTAGACGACAACGAGCGCCGAGGACGCGGACAGGAAAAACACCGCGTAGGCGTTTCGGAGTCTTTTGGCTCACTTTGCATATATACGCACACACATATGCGCGTGCACTAATGCTTTTTTCTTTTGGTTTCAGGGAACCTCAAAACATGTATTTGCTGTGAAATTTCGAAATCGATTGCTTTAACTGGAATGCAATACTTTCTCTAACTACTAGGCAGGTGGTAAAGAAATTAAATTTGTTTAAATGTTATATATCCTAGTTTGCAGTAAGGTTATGCTGTACCTCAGCCGCTTTTAAGCTGAGGAATCGCTGAAAAAGGAAAACGGGTGAAAAACTGATCGAAAATGATTTCTTTCAACAAACTTTCTTGTATGTTAATTTCTAACGCGTTCATGGAGAAATAACGTACATGCTGTGTTGGTTTATCGCGCTGTGAAACTTTCTCCTCCGGTAGTAAATTCAAACAGTTCTCTTGGATAGCTGTCATAAAGTGTCATTATTTTGGATGAAGGACACTTCACGATGACGTCACAGCGGAGGCGGTTTTCATGGTTTGTCGCTCTGTTGGGCTAACAAAATGAGGTCATTGTTACCCAAACACCGTACGGTTTTCCAATAAGGATTTTTGCTCTCAAGCATCAATATGACAAAATTAATAGAGCTTTAATTATTGCTTTTATGTTCAGTTTTTGCTCATTATATTCTCATAGTCACGTGATCAGAACACTGTGGTTTCACGTTTTTGCTCATTAACACCAACTGTAATAATTCATCTCTAAAATGATAATTCAGCATTTGATTCATATTTCAATGTTTTTTTTACATTTAATCACTTAATTTGTGTTTGGTAAGTAATTACGTATTAATTCGGAAACTGAATAAATATATTATGCGGTAAATAATTATATTTATTTGCAATGAGATTTACACCTTCCTCGCAAATTTACCATTAAACACCACATTCGTGAAACTAAAATCGGGGAAGTTAAAACGTAGTTAAATGCATGTTTCAAAGAAAGCCAAATTATTAATTTACCGTTATCCTAATAATAACTCACCAAATAGTATACTTTTACCTTCTCTATTACTCATCTATAGTATGGAATGGATTGGATTGGCTACGGAGGGGATTCGGCACTGATCCACATACTGGATACTGTACCGGGAGGATGAGACGAAAGGAGACACCGGGCGGCCGGAACCAGAAGTGACGGCACTGGAATGGCAGGGTCCCTAAGTTTACAGATAGAGACTGGGGTCAAACGCCCCTCAAGGGGGTTCGGGTACCCCCGGCATCTAGCCGAAAACCGAGGGACGGAGAGAGTCACAAAGAGCATCCTTTTCCCCTACCACAGTGCACCGAAACACCATCGCCGATCTGAAAGAGGCCAACGCATGAAAGATGAAGAGAAATGAGAATGGAGATGAAATGGAGCGACAGGAAATTTAGGGGATGTGAGAATCTTTCCCAGCATTCGCCTGGCGACCCGGGAAAACCGCCGAAAAATCTCATGGGTCAGGAAGGTCAGCCAAGGGAATCGAATCCACTGCCTCCCAAATGCGGACCACAGACTAGACCGCCTGAGCCATCCCGCTCGATCACCTATAGTAAGTAGAGGAAATATTGCATTCCACCCCAAAATTCGATACCGAGATTTCACCGGAAATACACGTTTTAGATTCCTGAATCCTTTTCTTTAGAAACAGATCACTGTTTGTCCGACTGTCTGTGAGGAGCATAACAAAAAAAAACCAAAAACTGGTTTTTAAAAAATTTTCCCGTCCAAACTACCTTATATGGAAACATTTTCATTAGTTTTGTTTTTCTCCGACCAAAGATTTTAATTGAAATAACACATGTTAAAGATATTTGCTTTACAAACAAGATGTATATACTGAATTTTCTGGGAATAGCCTGTGAAGTCCTCTCTATTCTTAATAACTTTTGCATAACTGATAAACAGTAAGAGTTAGATAAATTCTTACTACACAAAAAATATAGATCCCGTTAAAGCACATAATTTATATCCAATAAACTTCTTTGAGGCGTTAACCATTTCCGAGATATTCTTTTATGTTGGTTTGGATTTTTAAACACATATTTTCAAGTCGTAAGTCGCTACTGGTTTTTTCTGGTCGTCACATAACAATCATCTTCATTACGTAAAACAAGGGTGGCGAAAACGACTTCCTTCCGCGAGTCACCAAGTATGCAACACGCACGGCGTCACTCAGCAGCATGTGAAAATCAAACGGACGGTTGCAGAGAGGGAACGTGCGCCTGTGAGTCAAAATAACTCGCGAGTCACGTTTTCGCCACCTCTGACATAAAAGATCCGGAGGGAGGAAGAACTGACTGAAGTTCCAAGAATATTTACAACTGTTTCTATAAAATTTAATTTGATGCTGGAAAAGAAACCATCATAATCTACTCTATTCTCTATTTACTCGACAAAACTACCTCTGAGGTCAAGTGGTTAGTACTCTGGCTTCTCACAGTTCGATTCCCGGATGGGTGGGGGTATTTTTCTTTAATCATATTCCATTTCCTATCCTACACAGGGTCCAAAAGTATGAATGTGGGGATGAATTTGAGCGTGTTTAATAGTAAAAATGAATAAAACTAAATATTATAAACCTACAGTCAATGAGTCACAAACATCAACTGTTTCTAAAGCGAAAGCCTCCATAGAAGTTAAAGGGGCTACAGACCAAAACATATACTTAAAGAGAGTCTAGATTGGCCTGTAATGTGCTTATAAGTAGCATTAACTCTAGCCAAAGTAACTTTTGTTGTTATTATTTATTCTCAAAAATGGCTCTTAAGATTTTGATTAAAATATCATATGTTTAAGATATTTTTATGACAAATAAAATGTATATCTTGAATTTTCTGAGACTATCTCCAAAAGTATTCTTCATTGTGAACAACTTTTGCATAACTGGTAAACCATAAGAGATAGGAAAAATTTACTACAGAAAAATGTAGATCGCGTTAAAATACACAATTTATGTTATATATATTTTTGTTGTTGAGTGAACCATTTTCGAGATATTGCTTGTTATTCCCTTAAATTTTTCAATACTTATTTTCTCAAATGGGAATTCGTTATTCATTTTTTTGTCTTGGATATGCAAAGGGTATTAATCTGTGGCAAAGAGAATGGTGCTGCACATAGCAACCAGCTATTAAGACATGTGTTGATGCTTAAAGGCTACTGTATTTCCATATTGCCCTTGCAATTAAAAAACAAAGGGGAACATAGTACGCCTTAAGCGATAGTCAAATATTTTTAGAGCTGGTCGCTATGTGTAAAATGTAATTCTCTTTGCATGTCAAAAGATCGTTTCTGCAAATGTTTATCTCGATTAATATGAAATAGATGGAGAATAAGAGTTTGTAAAAATAGTTTGTACAAGAGTAGAGAAAGTCATGTGAGTGTAACACAGCAGAATTTTTTTCAGATGTGCTTCTATTTCGTAAGGCGGTGCCGGACAGATGGCACGGATGTTTGCCCAAAGGAAAGAATATTTCCCGTCGACTAACCGACAGGGATGGTTCAGGTGGTAACGTCTGTGGCCAGTGGTCGGGGGTTCGATTCTCGTGGCCGAACTTCCTAACCCATTAATTTTTTTCGAGGATTTCCCAGGGTCCCTAAGCGAATGCTGGGAAGGATCATTACATCCCGCCTCTCACTCACGTTACAGTTTGACTCTGGAGTTGTGTGTCGGTCGCCTGTGGACAGATGGTGCAGGGACTTGCGCGTTGGAACTCCTTCTCGGCCCCGTCAGATGGCGTCCGTTCAAGCCTCCGATGCTGAGTCGAGCTTTCCCCAGTCTCCGCTGGAGGGAACCTGTAGTTAGGCTTAGGAGTGACGCCGTTGAGCGCTTTCTGGCCGGGTGGCCAAGCCTGCAACTCTTAGGGAACTATTGCGTTTCTGTCATCTGCTCTGGTCTATGTCTCCTGCGGTTCCTTAATTTCATGCGTTCCTTTCGGAGGTTAATGCACATAAAATTCTTTGTGGGTCGACGTGCTAGGTGTCCCCTCCGTCAACTGATCCTAATCCTAGCACTAGAGGGCTGCTCGGTGTATGGTCGTTCATGGTCCTTTCTGGGTAGCCCCAGTAGTGGGACGGGTCTTCGAGACAGGAACTGCGGCCTTAGCCTCTTGTGGTTCCTTCACTTCATCCCTTCCTCCTAGTGGGTAACAACTGCAATAGATCTCACTTAGGTCACAGTGCATGGGGTGTCCCCCTCCGTTGTGTACCCTATACCTACATCTTATTAAATTTGGAAAGAACCCCAAGAACACCTTTTCTGATATTAGAATATGTATTTCATAGCCTGGAATATCCTTTTTTATATTTTGATAAAATTTGTTTTGGCTGAATTCATATTCATTTACAACAATATAAAATTTACTATCAAACTAACCTCCTGTGATTACAGACAACCATTTTAGACAAAGTAAAACAGTTCATTTATAAAGTATGAAATATACATTTATAATTAACATACAATTTTGCCTATTTATTATTCATTAGACAATTTTATTTATAAATTATTCTTATAAGTTACATTAGTTGTTAATTTGTGTAACTGAAGTATTAGATGTAAAAAATATGGTATAGTAGAATTATAACGATATTACTTAGGTGCATCATGGGAAAAGTTGGTAGCTCTTCCATATGTCGACGAAATCCAAATAAAAATATTATTACATTTTAATGCTTTAAAATAAAACATTGGTCTTGTAAGCCAAAACCAAATTTTACTTTTAAAACTTCAAAGAAAGGAGAGTGTTGGAGTAGCCACTCTAAGGATCCTTAATTATTTTCTGACTGCATTTCTGACATCCCAAAAGGATCAACCTGCATATTTCAGCATATTAGGATTCAGTTCAGTAGGAGTTTGATAGTCGTGTAATCAAAAAGGTAGGAATGCAATGCAATTCACCTTTCACATACAGTAAGCTTTCTAGAGTCACT
Organism: Deroplatys truncata; assembly: GCA_030765065.1. Taxonomy (NCBI): domain Eukaryota; kingdom Metazoa; phylum Arthropoda; class Insecta; order Mantodea; family Mantidae; genus Deroplatys; species Deroplatys truncata. The sequence continues at coordinate 169,085,670 of CM060980.1, forward strand.
GTATATGCTGCAATCTACAGTAACACTTACAGCATTATATGGATAATAAAACTCAATTGTCATATATCCGTACCTTCCCCTGTTAAATTGCGATAATACTTTTCAACATAAATTTGTCGTAAGTTCATCTTATGTAGCTGTAACCCTAAACATATCATGGTATTATTGCTGCTACACTGTTTACGAACATTTTTTATCTTGACAAAAAGGTAATATATATCTCAAGCTTTATTGTGTTACTTTTGGTCCACATAGGCACAATGACTTACCGATTAATATTAGAAGTATCTTGGGCAATCAACTGATGAAGTTCAACTTCTCAGCGAACCTCAGCAACGATCCTCTATGGTCCCACGCCTTCACAGATCTGCCGCGGCTGAGGGCAGGAAAAGTTGGTGCACAGGTGAGAACAGGAGAATTTTATATCAAGTGATTTTCTTCATACATTACCGTTTATTTTTACATAGTCTCTAGAATCTTTTTTAGATATTTACTTCATGTTAATCGATATAAACCTTTGTAGAAACAGTTTCATTACAATTTTAATTGAAGATTTTCATGTTTTTTCCTCACCCAGTACGACAAAAATGTACTCCAAGAAATGTAGATCTCGTTTAAATACATGTAAAAAATATTTTTGTGGAATCATTTCTGGATATTCATTGCTATTAGTTTGAATTTTTTAGAAATACATTCATCATAAATGCTTGTTTTTTGCGTTCTCGAGCAAATAATTTCAAGACCAGGATATAGCGAGTCGCGTTTTAAGGATATCACATTCGTTTTAGCCTCCTTCATCCCTTTGGTACACTCGCTTCCATTTATGCCATCGCTGCAGCTTCAGACGGCATTCTACTGGCCTTCATAGGCGGAGTATGTATGCAAGGAGGAGCCGTGTGCACCTGTTTATCTTTACGCCCATGCAGTGGCGCCCTGTGTTATGTGCGCAATAGCTTTACTCGTCGTCACTTATAATAACGAAATTTAAATATATAACTAAATAAAACCCTGCTTTGCACAATATCTCCTCTAAAATATTTTAATGGCAAAGCCTAAATACATTATACGAGGGCTGTCCAGAAAGTAACCTCCGTTAATGCATGGCACAAGAAGTAGTAGGGGTAGAGCCGCCATTTCGACATCAGCGTGCGCAATGGCTCAGTACGCTTCTAACTGTGTAAGGTGGAGCATCGTACTGAGAGTGTTGGCTAGTTATAACCTAACATGAGCTCCGAAATAACAAATCCCACTAAGTGTGAAGTGTGAAAAACTAAGAAGAGCAATCCAAAGCAAGCGTCGTGGTCTTCTGACATCTGGTGTTGAGTATTTTCATGACAACGCTCGCTCTCACACAGCAAACAACACAAATGAACTATTGGCCAAATTCAAGCGGGACGTTTTTGGCCATCCCCGTACAGCCCGGACTTGCCCCCAGCGACTTCCATCTGTTCCCGTACATAAAAAGTGGCTTGCAGTTCAGCGCTTTGGCAATGACGAAGAGCTTCAAAAAGCTGGGACAGGTTGGCTTAATTCACAGGCAGCAGAATTTTATGCAGAGGATATTTCAAAGACTGTGAAAAGGTATGACAAGTGCTTGAATCTGTTTGGAGACTATGTGGAAAAATAGAGAAAAGATATAGTTTTCAGATGTATATAATAAAGCTTTTTTATATACACCGGTTTCACGTTTATTTCAAAACGGAGGTTACTTTCTTGTCAGCCCTGGTACATTTTACTCTCAAAGAGGACACATTTACTAGGGAATCATCTGTCCAATCCAAATATATATACAACTAAAAACACTGTTTTGCAGAATATTTCCATCGTCGGATGAAACCATACAACATTTTTAAAACTACTTTTAAAGGCTTTACTTACCAACTTTATGAAAGGAGATGCTGAAACCGACCACCGTCATTGTCCACACATTTTTGGCATCTCTTTAGGGAACTATCCATCACTCGCCGTAGTTCTTTTATTTCATTTTTAATTATTTTAGCAGGAATAACAAAAAGTGCACAAATTCCTTTTTCCGTTTAAAGAAATTTTAAATTCATTGGGTAAATATTGATTTTGTATGAATTGAATACGCATAAAAATGTAATTAAATCCTTAATTTCCAATTATTTGTTGTATTATGTATGTCCAGTATTTTCTTTATTCTTCTGCGGTGTGGGGATAGTGTGTCTGCCTCATATTCAAGAGGTCCTGAGTTCGAATGTCGATTAGGGTCAGTTACTCGGATAAGCTTGTTCATCATTTCATTCATCGTCCGATATGACCTAAACGGTTGAAGGACACTTAACTAAAAACAAGTTCTTCATGAAATGTAGGGTCAAAAGATATTTTAATGACAGTAATTACAATGTAAAACTGAAGTAAATTATACTTTTTTATTCTCAAAGAGGACACGTTTACTAGACATTATTTTAATAACCTGTCCATTCGAATGCTGCATGGAATTGCCCCAACAATGTGTTCAAATGGCAAATTGGCTTCCCACATACCCATAATTCTTCCGCGAAGCACCTCCGAAATATCTGCATACATCGCGTGAGCTACAGTTAACACACATCACTGCTTAGTCAAGCAACAAAGATAGAAGGCTCCAGACACATGCCTTCCTGCTATGTATAATTCATTTTATAATTAGACTGACACCACACCTAAGGTGTTCACAGCAGTAAGGCGGAACCAACTGCTACCACGTGATTTACTCCAGTGGAAAAGATATTCTGATGGTTGTGATTGGCTAAACTTAGATATTAATAGATTCCTCCTGGATGGAGTCTGAGTAGCAACGAACTTTACTACAGTCAATGTGACTTCCTTCATTGGCTACAGCAGAGTTCGCTGCTACTCTGACTCCATCCAGTAGGAATCCATTCTTATCTAGATTTAGCCAATCAAAGCCATCAGAATATCTTCTCCACGTGGAGTAAATCGCGTGGCAGGAGTTCCTTCCGCTTTACTGCTGTGAACACCTTAGAAGCGATGTCAGTCTAATTATAAAATGGACTATACGCGCACACTGAGAAGCTTGGTAAAATGCCTCCCGAAGCTGTGGTGACGGCATAAATGGTAGCGAGTGTACCCATACCGAAATATGTAATGAAACGATTACTGCAAACGTTTATCTCGATTAACATGAAATAGATAGTAAAACAAGATTTTGTAAGCGTTTATAGAAGAGATACAAGGCATGTGAATGTAACACTCATACTTTTTCAAAACACTTTCATTTTTTGTGTAGTCGAAGAATACAAACTTGACATTTCGCTCCATTTTTAAGTACTCATATAAGCATACTGCATTTCAAAATATGGTCACAAAATTAATACCTCAATTATAAATGGTAATAAAATAATATCTATTCAAGTAAATCTCTTATGGCTAGTAATTTGTACTCGGTAACTATCAGACATTTTTGGCCGCACCAAGTGATATTGTCTGTTTCTTGTTTGTGTCAAGTTTTGGGTGGCATACACCGGATGTGGTAGTCAGTACAAGGATTCTGTAGAGCAGACCCTAGAACAGATCGATGTCATCAAGCGACTGGTTGAGATGTACCCCAATGACATGCAGTTTGTCACTACTGCTGATGGTAAGTAGGTCTCCTATTCATGATATAACTTCGGTACAAGTTTGAGGGACCTAGAGACTGAAGTGTTGGATACAAAAGGAAAAAATATCGAGTTCTAGACATTTTAATGTAAATACATTTGAAACCAGTATAGCTTTTGTACTGCATGATAGTTTTTTTTTCTATAACTCAAAAACGAAAATTCGGATAAATACCAAACTTGGTATTTGAGTTTAATAGCTTCCAAGAATGCGACAGGATTTTCAAAAACGTTCCCCCACTCCAACTACCCTGTACATGGATAATTCATCAAAAAACTTAATTTTTAAAAAATGGCAAACGATTTTGATCAAAATACCACATATGAAAGATAGTTTACATAACAAATAAGATGTATATGTTGAACTTTCTATAAATAGCCTAAGAAGTTCTCTTCATTCAGAAGGGATTTTGTATAATCGTGTATAACTGCGAAACGAAAATGTACCATACAAAATATGTAGAGCTCTTAAAACACACAATTTATTTAAAATAATTTTTTTGTAGCACAAGCCATTTCTGAGATATCCGTTATTAAAGGTTCGAATTGTTCATTTCCTGGTCATTCTTCAAATTCCTTTCAATGTTCAGTTGTTTCTCGAGATTGCATGGAAACAGTATGGAATTTTAAGGCCAGCTGTTCCCTTTGTATCTATAACGAAATGGTAATGCAGCTATTTCTGCGAAGGCTTATTTGTATTAAAATGTAGTAGATAGAAAAATAAGGTTTAGTAAGAATAGTTTGTATACACACTAATAATGATAGACGGTAGAGAAAGTCATGTAAATGTATCACATCAGAATGTTTTCAAATGGAAAGCCGCTCTTCATTTTTATTTTTTTCCTAGTATTCCTGCAAAGACAATGGAATTTCAAAGCCAATACTTACCGACCCTCTTTTTTAAAATCTGACTATCTCTTTAGCCTAGTGTATCCTTCTTATATCTAAATTAAAAATATGCGTAAATTAACAGGGTGTTTTAAGAAGAACTGACACATTTCTTTCTTTAATTATTCTGTTCGAAATTCACTCAATGCCCAAATTTTAGCACCAAGTTAAGCAGAATCCTCTGAAGTTTTGATTGCCTGTCACTAGATGTGCAGATGTCCACGTTTTATTCGCAATTGTTAGTTTTATTGTCCGCAACTGTTTTTGAGATTTTGTTCTCGTCAACGTGAAAATGGAGTACACATTAAATGAACGACTCTTCCTTGTAAAGCAATACTGGATTCAATTACAGCTACTCGAGGGCATACCAGAGATAATTGGGTGTTCGGAATCCTTCCCAAAGAAACACAATACTGGGACTGGTAAACAAACTGGAAACAACTGGATCTCTGGTGAGTGAAAATGGCAAAACTCGTTCATCTAGGCTTCCCACGGTTGTTGTTGACGTAACAGCACTACTGGATCAGTTACCTAAAAAATCATTAAAGTTTGTCACAGGAGACAGGGTGCTACTCAATGTATCAGAGAGTTGTGAAAAGTGCAGGCCTAAAGCCGTATAGGATTACGGTAGTCCATCAGTTACAGGAACCAGATAAGGATAGACGACTGAATTATTATCGTGGTTTCAGGCGTTCATTGTGCAAAATCCTGCCGTATTGCCCATCACATGGTTCACAAATGAAGCATGGTTCCATTTATCCGGCTATGTGAACTCAAATAACTCACGCTATTGGGCAAGCGAAAATCCACATGTTATTCATGAAGCACCTATGCACCCGCTTAAAATCGGAGTTTGGTGCGCAATATCCGGGGGGACCAATTTTTTTGAAAACAATGTGAACACTGCAGAGTACCGACAGATTTTCATGGAGTTTGCTGAGCAATTAGACGATGTAGAGCTGAGTCAAGGATATTTTCAGCAGGACGGCGCTACATGCCATACATCAAATGAATCCATGGCACTAATTGCAAGTTTATTTGACGACTGATAATTCCCAAGAGCCTGTGGCCACCGAGATCTCCGGATTTGACATCACCGGACTTCTTTCTATGGGGTTACTTGAGAGATAGGGTTTATGCCACACGTCCCCGGACATTGGACGATCTGAAGCACAACATTACACAGGAGATTCAGGCTATTGACAACAGAGTCCTCCAACGAGTGACCAGTAACATGGAACGACGTGTTGAGTTGTGTATGCAGGATAAAGGACACTTTCAACATTTGCTATAGAGGTAAATAATCTCCCAAAATTCCGCTGTATTTCAGATTTAATAAGCTAGCATAATTCGTTTTGAAACAGTTAAAGAAATAAATGTGTCATTTCTCCATAAATCATCCTGTACAATGTAAGCTTATTTCGATTATCAAGAAGTAGATAGAAGGGTAAGCTTTCATAAGAATAATTTGTGAATATAGAAAGTCATGTGAATGCAACAAGTCATATGTCTGTAGATTTTAATGATACATGATAATGCGTATAGTGCATGGGCAATGAAAGAAGCGTAACTCCGTGCCAATATAACTTTTTTTGTAATGGGCGTAACTCATCCCCACGATATTCTCAGAGGTATAAGGGGTTGATAATTTAAAAAGTCTGCACTTAAGACTGCTGAGGTTTGTGAATCCGACCCCAGCTGCAAACTCATTCACCTAATATTATATCACGGATCTTGAGACATTGCACTTAGTATTCCCCAAAAAACTACATTCCAGAAAAGGACGGTTAAAATATTATTACATGACTTTTAATTTCAGGAATTTGGGACGCTTTCAAAGTTGGAAAGATCGCTAGTCTGATCGGTATAGAAGGTGGCCATTCTATTGACAGTCGACTGGCTGTTCTAAGACTGATGTACGAAATGGGAGCCCGATATCTAACACTGACACACTCTTGTAACTCTCCTTGGTAAGTAAGCCTTTGCAAGAAGAGGCTTGAAAATTTAAATGAAATATCCTGATTTATTTACAACCATTGCTTAATGAGATTTTGTGAAAACAGGGCCGATGCTTCTCCTGCAGATATTGGGAATTTTCCACCCAGTAATGGAGGTCTCTCAGAATTTGGAAAGGTAAGGCTATCACGTTTTACTTAAAACTCTTAAATACTTTATGTATGTGTTGCAAATATCTATGACCGATAATGTCGTGCATGTCAGGACAGAGTATGATGGTAGAGGTTTATGATATTCGTATTTCAAAATACGTTAAATTCCCAGGCATACATTATAACAGGTTTCTCTTGAATGACGAGACTGGCAGCCTGTCTTTCCCAAGGCGGTATTATGCGAATCCATTCGGGCAGTAGCGGCGGATCAGCCCGTCATTCTTCTCCTGGATAATAGGTACATTCAGCGGCCCAAGCGCTGCGGCAAATGCTGCGGCTCACCGTTGAAATGGAGTGAAGAATACTTCGCTGCACAGGCAGCAGAAAGAATAAAAGTGACGGAGTGTTTCCGGTCGATACTTAATACGGAATATATCCTACGATATATATATATATATATATATATATGGCAGCAGGAACTGCATGGAGGAAGGCAAGGCTTTGTTTTATTCTTAGGACTATTTAATAGACTATTAAACCACATCATCCATGCTATTTATGCAGAAATAACAGTCTAAACCAGGGGTTCCCAGACGTTTCATAACGGAGGCCACATCAACCATCAGAGAATGATTACCGATGTCGCAGATTCAAACCCGGAGGAGGAGATGGTTTTTTTCGGAGGTGAAAATCCTTAGCACAGCTTTCTTCAGAAAGGAAGTAAAGCCGGTGGTCCAGTGTTGTATATTTACGGCAGTAAAAGAACCTCAAGCCTCTGAGCAAAATTACCGATCTTCCACGACCAGCATAGAATGTGATGCTAAGAACCACAGCAGTTAAACAGCGTCTATAAATAAAAACAAAATTTTAATTTGTCAGAAAATGAATCGCGGGCAAAGGCACATACGTTTAAGATAGGAACAATATATTCACAGGAACGAGGCGCACAGATCACATTAGTTTTCAAAACAAATCTGATGTGTTACACCCACATGACTTTCTCTACTCTTGTACAAACTATTTTTACAAAAGCTTTTCTCAACATTTTATTGCTAATTTTCTTGTAGGTGCAAGGGGAATATGATACGCTTTAAGCGATAGTCAAATATTTTAAGAATCTGATTGCTATGTGGAGCATTCCATTCTCTTTGTATGTTCAGGACATAAAAACAACGAATAACGAATTTCTATTTGAGAAAAAGTATAATTCTATGGAAAATTCAAACAAATAACAAAAAATATCTTGCAAATGGTTCAGTCCATGACAAAATATATATTATATAAATTGTGTGTTTTAACAGCTCTACATTTTTGTGTAGAAATATTATGTCTATCTCTTAGGGTTTACCAGTTATGCAAAAGCCATTCAGAAAGGACTTTTGGGGTTTTTCAAAGAAAATTCAAGATACACATTTTATTTCTCATGAAAATATCTTAATTATATGACATTTTAATAAAAATCGTTAAAGCCATTTTTGAGAAAACCAAAATGTTCAGAAAACGCTCCATGTAAAAGGTAGTTTGGAGTGGGAGATTTTCTTGAAAATCTTCGAGTGGCATCTTTGGAAGGTACTGTACTTAAATACCAAGTTTGGTATTTATCTGACTTCGTTTTTAAGCTATACTGTTCAAAGATGCACACACAGGCATTTTTCTGAATTTTTTTTTTTGGGGGGGGGGGTTCAGCAGCCCTCAAGCATATATTTCCGGTGAATTCTCGACATCGGATTTTTGGGTGGAATACAATACTTCCCCTGCTTACTATACGTAGTAGAAAAGGTAAGAAACCAACTTAGTAATAATATCATCAGTTGTTTCTAAAGTCAAAGCCACCATCTGATCATATCTGTTAAAGGGGGCTACACAAATTAAACGTTTTGTTGTAGGTACAAGGTGGATACAGGAGAGGAAGCGATAGTCATATGTTTAAAAACGAATCGCTATAACTTTGAATTGCATACTGCCATCCTGAGAAACAATTTAATAATGGTATTACTTTAAAAAAATATAAAAATTAATGGAAACTGAAACCAATAACATAGCAATATCTTGGAAATTTCTGATGACACAAAAAAGTTATTTTGAATAACGTGCGTGTTTTAAATAAAACTCATTTTATGCGGTAATTTTTTTAGCATATCTGTTATGGCTTATCAATTTTGAAAGTTTAAGATATACATGTTATTTTTCATGTAATATCTTAAATATATCCTGTTTTAATTAAGTTTGCTACAGCCAATTTTGAGAAAAATAAAAAATAAGGAAACATTTTAAATGTAAATAGCCTAGAATTGGAGGAGTTTTTTTAAAATATTAGTGTCGAATTCCTGGAAGATTCCGAACTTAAACAGAAAGTTTGGTATTTATACATTTTGTTTTTGAGTTATACTTTTCACACACATGGAACTTTTTTAAAAATCCAATGTGATACTTTCACACGACTTTCTCTACCCTCTATCATTTACTAGTGAGTATACAAACTAGTCTTACTGGAGCTTATTTTTATATCTACTTCGTTTTCACCCAAATAAAGCTTTCAGAAATAGCTACATTTAGCATCATTATACTCGTAGATACAAAGGGAAACAGTGATAGTCAAATGTTTAAGAACTTGTTGTTATACCCTGACCTTAAAATTCCATACTGTTTCAATGGAACCGCGAGAAACATTTGAATGTTGACACGACTTTAAAAGAATAGCTAAGTATTGAACAATTCGAACCATTAATAACGGATATCTCGGAAATGGCTGATGCCACAAAAAAGTTAGTTAAAATAAATTGTGTGTTTTAAAGAGATCTACGTTTCTTGTGTGTTACTTTTTCGTCTATCGCTTAACGTTTACCAGTTATACAAGATTGTACAAAATTTCTACGGAGTGAAGGAGACTTCATAAGCTATTCCCAGAAAATTAAGATCTACATTTTATCTGTCATTTTTTAGAAAATAGAAACGTTCGAAAAATCTTCCATGTAAAGGATTGTTTGGGGTGGGGCGGATTTTTTTCAAAACCTTCGTGTCGCATCTTTGGAAGATGCTGAACTTAAATACCAAGTTTGGTGTTTATTCGACTTTTCGCTTTTAAGTTCACAGACACAAATACACAGATGGATATACACACACACAAACGGATCCTTTTTAAAAATGTTTCTTTTTTATTTAAGGGGCCCAAAATCATGCATTTTCGGTAAAATCTCGGTATGGAATTTTTGGGTGGAATGCAATACCTTCTCTACCTACTATGAACGTGGTACAGAAAGTAAATATGCTATCTGATCCACTCTACAGTAGTAATTCTCTGTAACAAGCAGGAGAATCATTGCAAGTTGTGATTATGTTCTGCAGCTGGTAGTGAAGGAGATGAACCGTCTGGGTATGATGGTGGATATTTCCCACGTTTCTCACGACACAATGGCAGACGTGTTGCGAACTTCACAAGCTCCAGTAATCTTCTCACATTCATCCGCCTACTCGATATGCAACCACCATCGCAACGTCCAGGATGACATACTAAAGATGCTGGTAAGTGCTGTATTTTATACCGCCCAAGACTGTACTGCTAAAATTACTCTTGTTAAATAAGTAACACATCAAGTTATGCTTAAATTAATAATATGAGCATTTCAGTCAATAAAACCAAAGGAGTGGAAAACCATTAAAGATGGAAAATAATTAATAATAGATCAGGTGAATACCTATAATTTGAATCATTTACGATGTACTGAAACTTGCTTCCAGAAAAATAATATTCATATAAAAATAAGCAGATTATATAACATTTCAACTGAACTATTCATTATGCTAACTTAAGGTAATTGTAACAAATCAATGCCACTTTCGCCTTTTTCTTCCCTTATGTGTTCTGTTCTTTTTATTTCAGAAGAAGAACAGGGGAATAGTGATGGTAAACTTTTATCCCAAGTTCATCGTATGTGAAAATCGAGAAGCGACTACAGAAGATGTTGTTGGTAAGATTCAGTTATACATTTTTTTACTTCTCTACCAGTATCTATGGTAGGTATTGAAGTACCTTTGCATCCAAATTTACTATTTTGAAATTGAAACGTGTTTTTCTCCAAGAGGAAGCGGATTGAATATAGGAATAATGGCAGATTTCTACTTAATAATAAATTACATAATTAATTAATAAGCCGAATTTCCTTCATTTAATAAACTTGCAATTCAATAACATACGTAATTGCCTTTTTAAAAAAACCTTATTCTTTCACAATTCTTTACATTCTTTACGGCTTCAAAACATTAAACTAAATTACAATAATTACGTACTTGCTTCCCCACTTACCGATATCTTTGATATCTAAATCCCAATAAATCTATAGTTCGGACGATCAACCTTTCTCCAGTGCATAATTACTAAAGAGAATTTTGAATAGATTAAGCCAAAAATGAATTTAGAAATACCGTCCCGAATGCCTTCTGTCTAAACGCTGTCCTGCTGTTTTCCTCGTGACCCTTCTCGCCGTCGAAGAAAGACTGATCAGCCTTGTGGACTGCACGTTGAGGAGAGCTGCAACTGATCCGGCGCCTGCGCAGTTACGACCACCATCACCTGACGTATTACACGACTCAAATTAACTGCGCACTTTCTTCTTGTTGTTGTCGTCTCCTTGAGAAACCACTACCATAGTCGTTTCACTTCTGTTTCCTTATATGTCAACCTTCCTTTAGTGGAGCCCGTAATCGCCTAGAGTAGATTTCTCCGGGGAGGGTCAATTTGGCAGAAAATATAAGCTTATGATATTAACATTTTTAAAATAATATTTAGGAAAAGATCTGTGTGTATGTTTATAAACAGAATAACTCAAAAAAATTGTGTTACATTCACATGACTTTCTCCACCCACTAGAATTTATTAATGTGTGTAAAACTATTCTTCGAAAGCTTATTTTTCTATCTAATTCATTTTAATCCAGACAAAACTTTGCAGAATTTACATTACACATTTCGTTATAAATACAAAGGAATAACAATAGTCAAACGTTTAAGAACTGGATACTATACTCTTTCATGCAACCGCGAGAAACAACTGAATGTCGACAGGACTTTAAAAGAATAACAAATAAATTGAACAGTTCAAACCATTAAAAACACACGGAAAATATGTTTGATTCTACAAAAACATTATTTGAAATAAATTCTGCATTTTAAAGATATGTACAATTCTTCCGTAGTGCGTTTTTGTCTATCACTTAACATTTGCCGGTTATACAAGGTTATGCAAAATAAAATATCTACCTTCCGAATGAAGAGTACTTCACATGATATTTCCAGTAAATTCAAGATATGAATTTAATTTGTCATGTAAATACTTTAGTGCATGGTGTTTTAATCAAGTTTGTTAGAGCCATTTTTGAGAAAATTAAAAATTTCGAAAAATATTTCATCTAAAGGGTGTTTGGAGCACATGATTTTCTTGAAAATCTTCGTGTCGCAGTTTTGGTAGATGCTGAACTTGAATACGAAGTGTGGAATTTATCCAACTTTTCGTTGCTAAATTATGCTGATCACAGACTCTCAAACAAGGACCTTTTTCTTAAAATGTATTTTTACTTTCTCTACTGCGTACAGTAAGCAGGGGAAGTATTGTGTTCCACCCAAAAATTCGATACCGAGATTTCATCGGAAATATATGTTTTGAGAACCCCTGAATCCAAAAAAGGTATTTTTGGAAACATGTCCATGTGTGTGTGTGTGTGTCCCCACCCCAGATTACTCTTTACATGAAACATTTTTCGAAAATGTTAATTTTTTAAAAAATGGCTCTAACGATTTTGATTAAAATATATGTTTAAGATATTTTCATGACCAATGAAATGCATATCTCGAATTTTCTGGGAATGTCTCCAAAAGTATTCTTCATTATGAACGACTTTTGCATAACTGGTAAACCATAAGAGATAGACAAAATTTTACTACACAAAAAATGTAGATCGCGTTAAAGTACACAATTTATGTCATATACAAATTTTTTTTGAGTGAACCATTTTCGAGGTATTGCTTCTTATTCCCTTAAATTTTCCAATACTTACACTATTTCTCAAATTCGTTATTCATTTTTTTTGTCCTGGTAATGCTAAGAGAATGGAATACTTCACATAGCAACCAGCTCTTAAAATATTTGACTATCGCTTAAAGCCTACCAATTCCCCTTGCATCTACAAGAAAATTAGCAATAAGGTTAACATCTCGATATATCGATTAACATGAAGCATATGGAGAATAAGCGTTTGTAAAAATAGTTTGCACAAGAGTAGAGAAAGTCATGTTAGTGTAACACATCAGATTTTTGGGTGGAATGCCTTCTCTACCTACTATATACGTGGTGGATAAAGTTCAAACGAAGAAGTCGGGGAATATCAACATTTTTCAAGGATGCATAACGTAAATTTTCAAGATGCTCTCCCACGCCAAACTACCCTTTAAATGGAACGAGTTTCGTTCTTTCTCTCTTGGGTGATTTGAACACAGAGGTGAGACGAACAAGAAGCAAAGAGAAGTTAAGGCAATTTATATTTGACGGAAAGGGTTCTGTATAGGGATTGAGTTCTCTGTATATAGTAGGCTGCTACGTGGAAGAGTTATATGTTAAAATACACAGCTAAGTGTGTAGATGTGTTAGCAGGGGTGGAAACATGGTTATATAAAGACTGGTATTAATATCACGGATATGACTTCTGGGAAAATGGGGATGAAGGTTAATAAGATAATGGTCGGGTGTCCAGTGGTTTAGGACCATTTGTTAAAAGAGAGAGACTTTTTGAAATCAAGTTGATTCATTTGAAAAAAGTGCACATTCATTCGCTGTTTAACCTCATCTTATGTAGGACTTACACCCCCCCCCCCAGGACTTACAGGCGGGTGGCTGGAGTCAGAGGCCCGTCGAGGAGTAGACAGAATATCCAGGATGGGTGATCAGCCCGATGCCTGGTATGGGATGAAGGAAGTAGATGAAACGAAATGATAGCGAAATGGATGAAAGGAAAGGTGATGATGGAGCAGTTGGTGGAATGAATGGCGGGGGAAACCGGGGACCCCGGAGAAAACCCGTCCAGACGCCGCTTCGTCCACCACAAATCCCACATGCGGGTCCATGGGATTGAACCCCGCGCCGCCCGAAAAAAAGTGCACAAATGTGTTTATGTATTTTTTATAATTCACCTACCTCTTCTACGTTTATGATTCAAATTTGCTTATTAAACTGAGAAAATATAGAAAAACTACAGGACAAATACATATGTAGGTATATATTGTTAGTCTGGGACTTTAATGCAAGAGTAAGAGAGGAACAAATTAGAGTAAATTACAATGGTTATTATCTAAAGGAAACAAACCTGGAAAGGCATTGTGGTAAAGCATTCAACAGTGAGGGCAAGAAACCAATATAATTTTGCGCAGGGAATTATCTATTTTATGTGCAATAGAGTAAAAGCGAAAGATAAACGGAGGCCGAGGCGGCCCGAGTTCAATCCCAGGGACCCGCATGTGGGATTTGTGTGGACAAAGCGGCGTCTGGGCGGATTTTCTCCGGGTTCTCCGGTTTCCGCCGCCATTCATTCCATCAACTGCTCCATTATCACCTTTCCTTTCATCCATTTCGCCATCATTTCGTTTCATCTACTTCCTTTATCACATTCCGGGCATCGGCTGATCACCCATCCTGGATATTCTGTCTGCTCCATGAGTGTCTGCTCCTCGACGGGCCTCTGACCCCAGGCACCCGCCTGTAAGTCCTGGGGGATGTAAGTCCTACATAAGATGAGGTTAAATAGCGAATGAATGAATGATAAACGGAGGAATTTAATTTTATAAACAAAAATGGCCAAAGTGTGAAAGAATATGTTATAATCTTAGGCCTACAGATATATAGTATATTTTGAAATATATATGAGCAGTTATTTCCCATTAAAATAGACGTCATAATGCTAGAAGACAGTAGGTAAGAAGATTTTAGCTTCAGCATTAGATTATATCTTTACAAATGGAAAAATGACCGAGCTGAACAGTTGTATACAATATTAAATCAATAAGTGAAACTTTTAGAAGAAAATTTTATGAGATTATTGGAGGATAAAGTATTAATTAAAGCATTTCTAGTACGAGGAAACAGTTAAAAGAGCAGGCAATGAAATGAAAGTTATTGAGAGGAGGTAAAAAATTAATGACAGGGCACACAGAGAGTTAAAGCTTAGTAGACAGACAGGAGATGAAGTAGATATGGAAAATTATTTATATAAAGATGGCGATGTATGTATGTGCTAATTAGATGTATAAAAGAGAGAGTGGGGGAGGGGAACTTAGCCAAAAATTAAACGAGGCTGCAAAAAATAATGAGAGAAAAACAATTTCGATGATGAAAGCAAATTAAAGAGAATAAAAGGAGGAAATAATGTTGTATAATCATGGTAAAATTCTTTCAGAGGCTTTTGGAGGTAAAAACTTTTGTTTAATAGGACAGCTAATTGCTTAGTAAAAATCCGTGGAAAATGGATATGTTGCACAGTAAACTCGCTTTGAAAGAAATAGTGGGACAAATTAAGAGGATAAACAAAAACAACGCATGCGGAATAGACGGAATACCAGGGGAATTTTGGAAAGTTTGGGTAGAAATCCAAAACAAATAAAAAATACTAGCGCAAGTACTGAACGTAATCTTTGGAGAGTAGTAAGAGTAACTCCAATATACAAAGGTAAAGGAGATATTACAAATCCCGGAAATTATAGAGAAATTAGTTTTCTCTCAATAATCGGGAAAGTCTGCAAGGGAGCATTAGCTAAAAGACTACAAGATTGGAGGGAAATTCTCATCATTTCAATCAGGTTTTAGGAAAGGTAACATATTATCAATAATTTGTTTTAATTAGAAAATTACTAGAGGAATATCTCAGTAATAAAGTATGTAGATTATATTTATTGTTTTCGAACTTAGAAAAGTGCCTTCCATACAATTTCAAGGGAAGCGCTTTGGATTAAGCTGAGGGATGGAGTAAGTGAGAACTTTATAAAGGAATGTTTATAAAGAAAATGAATTCTGTATAAAATATGAAATGGGGAGGAAAAAAATAAACTATCAAACAATGTAGATCTTAGACAAGGATGGAAATTGAGCCCAAGTGCTGTTTAATTTATATACTGACTATATTCTAGAAGAAATAAGCAAAAATATATACATTTGCAAATATGAGATTCCAGGTTTGCCTTTAGTTGATGATTAGTAACAGGTTCCATAGCAAGTGTAGAATGAAAAAGATCATAAGAAGCGATAGGTATGTTTTACAAAGACTGGGGTTTTAAGATAAATGAAATTAAATCTAAGAAGGAAGGTAAAGAAAAGTTACGAACTGAAAAAACAGGAGAAATAGTGGTGGGAATGTTAAAAAATCTGATGTGTTACACTCACATGACTTTCTCTACTCTTGTACAAACTATTTTTACAAACGCTTATTCTCCATCTACTTCATGTTAAACGAGATAAACATTTGGAGAGTCTATCTTATTGCTAATTTTCTTGTAGATGTGAGGGGAATATATATTTACAAGGGAATATAGAATAACAGTAGCCTTTAAGCACATACATATCTCTTAATAACTGGTTGCTAGGTGCAGCACCATTCCCTTTCCCACAGCATAATACTCTTTGCATATCCAAGACATAAAAATGAATAACGAATTCCCATTTGAGAAAAGTATTGAAAAATTTAAGGGAATAACAAGTAATATCTCGAAAATGGTTCACTCAACAAAACAAATGTATATGACATAAATTGTGTATTTTAACGCGATCTACATTTTTTGTGTAGTAAAATTTTGTCTATCTCTTATGGTTTACCAGTTATGCAAAAGTCGTTCACAATAAAGAATACTTTTGGAGACATTCCCAGGAAATTCAAGATATACATTTTATTTGCAATAAAAATATCTTAAACATATGATATTTTAATCAAAATCATTAGAGCCATTTTTGAGAAAATTAAAATGTTCGAAAAATCTTCCATGTAAAGGGTACTCTGGGGTAGGGGGATTTTCTTGAAAACCTTCGTGTCGCATCCTTGGAAGATACTGAACCTAAATACCAAGTTTGGTGTTTATCCGACTGTTCGTTTCTGAGTTATGCTGTTCACAGACACACACACAGACAGACAGACATACAGACACACACACGGACATGTTTCCAAAATTGCTTTTTTTGGATTCAGGGGGTTTCAAAACATGTATTTCCGGTGAAATCTCGGTATCGAAATTTTGGGTGGAATACAATACTTCCCCTACTTACTATACGTAGTAGAGAAACTAAAAATAGAGGTGGTTAAGAAAATTGATTACATTGTAGTTAGATTATCTAGTAATGAAAAATGGAGCGCTCAAAAAATAAAACCATTAGTATAAGTAAAAATGTATATTCAGGTAATTGGATCTACTGCAAACAAAATACCAAATATGGAAGTAAAATGGATGGAAAGAGTATATGGTTCAATAGGAGAGACCTGAATGTTACATGGAATAGAAATTTGGGAACCACATGAAGGATGGAATGTGATAACTGTATCATTTTGTAGACTTAGCTCTAGGCTTCGCCTAATGAATTGATCTGATGGAACTGGGAGGAGTAAGGTAAAGTGATGGAAAGAATACTGAAATATTCCTACAGAATATGGAAACTAGACGAGGAGAATATCAGTGTTTGGTTACACGAGTAAGAATTTAGGGGAAAGAGATTTTGACAAAAATTCACAATATTCTACAGGAAATTGGCATAGGATCAACATGGCTGAATAGGGAAATAATGGGAGAGGTATTTTGGAAAGAGATAAAAACAAGAATATAGGTAGTTAAAAAACAGGAATTATGGGCTAAGCTCAGCAACAAAATATATATGAAACTATGTACTCGTAGAACATTGAAAAATGGTTCGGAAAGAGAAAAATACGAGGTGGTCTGATAAGCTCTCAGAATGGAATAGAAAAAAAGTACCTACATCACTGAAACTTTTTTTATTTTTCAATGTAGTCTCTTTGCAGATTAATGCACTTGGTCCAACGATGTTTCAGTGCCTTGATCCCATCTCGAAAATGAGATTCCTCCAGGCCTGCAAAATAGTTGTCAACTCCGGCTATCAATTCATTTGAAGTGAATTTTCCTCCACAAGAAAAATTATCAGTTGTGGGAAGAGATGAAAGTCTGACGGAGCCACATCAGGTGAATAAAGTGGATGTGGCAACAATTCATACCTTAGTTCGTGTAATTTTGCCATGACGACGGCACATGTGTGCGGGTGCGCATTGACTTGATGGAAGATGACTTTCTTCCTTGCTAAACCTGGCCTTTTTTTCGCAAATCTTGTGTTGCAATTTATCCAGGGGGTTAGCATAGTATTCTCAAGTAATTGTTTGCTCAGTGGGGAGATAATCTACAAACAGAATCCCCTTCATATCCCAGAATACTGATGTGATGACCTTTCCAACCGAATGAATTGTCTTTGCTTTCTTTGGTGGCGGAGAATGAGCATGTTTCCACTGCTTTGACAGTTGTTTTGTCTCTGGAGTATAGTAGTGCACCTAAGTTCCATGTGTTCGTTTCTCCTAAAACGGGCCAAACATTGTTCCGATATTTCCATTTTCATGCGTTTTTGATCCAGCGTCAAGAGTCGCAGATAATGTTTTCATCTTTAATTCTTCAGTTTAAATGTGATATACCCTTTCAGATGACATCTGGCAAGCATGAGCAACTTCACGCACTTTCAATCGGCGATCCTCCATGACCATTTTGTTCACTTCTGCAATGATTTCTGGTGTAGTGACACATATTGGCCGACCACTGCGCGGATCATCATCTAAGCTCTCCCGACCAAATTTAAATTCATTTATCCACTTGGCAACAGCTGAATATGAAGAAGCAGAGTTCCTCAGTGTATTCTAGAAGTCGGCATGAATTTCTTTTGCTTTCATACCTTTCTTTACGAAGTGCTTTATCACTGCTCGAATCTCGATTTTTTCCATCTTCGCAAATCACTACGCCGGAACAACAACAGTCACGTCACCACCACAGCTTTCTTCCAAGAGTACTGAGGTGGCACGTGTTTACAAGCAACGTGTTTATAATCTGTGCAACAGTCCAATGAATATCACGTGAACAACTCGTTGCGCTAGTGTTGACCCGTCGTGGTGATTCCGAGAACTTATCAAACCACCCTCGTATATCGAAATTTGCGATACAATAGGATGAGGATTGGGCATGGTTTAGAAAAAGAATAGTATACTTAATTTGGACAAAGAATAGATATATGTCAAATGTGAAAATATGCAGACAACAACTGGCATTGTATTCTAGAATGTGAACAAACAAAACTTTGAATCCTTTCTGCAAAAAAGGGAAAACCTAATAAACGAAAGAGGTAGAAGAATTTTGAATTTAAGATCAGAGCAAAACTTAAACAACTAGGAAAGTTTATCAGCAGGTTAAGACAAAAATGGCTATAGAAGATAGACAATATCAACGAGAATGACAATGTTGATAATATTGCAGGAAGTTAGTATGAGATATACAATGATATCCAAACCTTTAGATTGTTGAACTCAGTATAATTATAACATCATTATATACACAGTCTGGCGTTAAATATAATGGGGTATAAAATAAATGCAACTTCTTAAATTGAGGGGAGATAAATTGGGAAAATGAAAGCCACTATTAGTAATAAGTTGACATATTTTGTAATCAAATAGATGTGTGGAAAAGTTTGTAAATAAACTAAACTACTTTCTCTGCTGCTTACATAATAATATAGTTAGAGGAAGTATTGTATACCGCCCAAATGTTCGACATAGATTTCGCCGGAAATGCATGTTATGAGATCCGTCGGATAAAAAAGGTAATTTTAGCAAAAGGTCCGTCTGTGTATGTGAGTAGAATTGTGGACAGCACAACTTCAAAGAAATACGAGGGTGATATGATAAGTTCACGGAATCACCACGACGGGTCAGCACTAGTGCAACGAGTTGTTCACGTGACATTCATTGGACTGTTGCACCTATTATAAACACGTTGCCTGTAAACATGTACCACGTCAGTGCTCTTGGAAGAAAGCTGTGGTGGTGACGTGGCTTTGTTGTTCCGGCGTAGTGATTTGCGAAGATGGAAAAAAATCGAGATTAAGCACTTCGTAAAGAAAGGTATGAAAGCAAAGGACATTTATACCGACTTCCGGTATACACTGGGGGACTCTGCTCCTTCATATTCAACTGTTGCCAAGTGGACAAATGAATTTAAATTTGGTCGGGAGAGCTTAGATGATGATCCGCGTAGTGGTCGGCCAATATGTGTCACTACTCCAGAAATCATTGCAAAAGTGCACAAAATGGTCATGGAGGATCGCCGATTGAAAGTGCGTGAAGTTACTCATGCTTGCCAGATGTCATCTGAAAGGGTATCACATTTAAAGTGAAGAATTAAAGATGAAAACATTATTTGCGATATGGATCTTGATGCTGGATCAAAAACGCATGAGAATGGAAATATCGCAACAATGTTTGGCCCGTTTTAGGAGAAACGAACAAGATTTTTGCGCCGGTTTGTGACCACAGATGAAACTTGGGTCCACTACTATACTCCAGAGGCAAAACAATAGACAAAGCAGTGGAAACATGATGATTCTCCGCCACCAAAGAAAGCAAAGACAAGTCATTCGGTCATGGCATCAGTATTCTGGGATGTGAAGGGGATTATGTTTGTAGATTATCTCCCCACTGGGCAAACAATTACTGGAGAATACTATGCTAACCTCCTGGACAAATTGCAACAAAAGATACGCGAAAAAGGCCAGGTTTAGCAAGGAAGAAAGTCATCTTCATTCAAGACAACGCGCGCCCGCACACGCGTGCTATCGCCATGGCAAAATTACACGAACCAAGGTATGAATTGTTGCCACATCCACCTTATTCACCTGATACGGCTCCGTCAGATTTTCATTTCTTCCCACAACTGAAAAGTTTTCTTGGTAGACGAAGATTCACTTCAAATGAAGAATTGATAGCCGGAGTTGACAAATATTTTGCAGGCCTGGAGGAATCTCATTTTCGAGATGGGATCAAGGCACTGAAACATCGTTGGACCAAGGAGACAAGGAGACTACATTGAAAAATAAAATGATGTAGGTACTTTTCTCTATTCCGTTGCGAGAACTTAACGAACCATCCTCGTTTCTAATGAATACGAAATTTGGATGCGTCACGAAGATTTTAAAGAAAATCCTCCTACCTGAAACTACCCTTTACATAGAAAATGTTTCGTTATATTTGAAAATCAATAATAACGGTTCTAACGATTTTAATTAAAACATCATATTTTAAGATATTTGCATAACAAAATGCTCAGTTTGAATTTTTTGGGAATAGTCTGTGAAGTCCTCTTCATTTTGAATGACGTTTGTATAATTGGTAAACCGTAAGAAATAGGCAAAATCTCTTACTACACAAAAAAGCATGTATACCTCGTTACAGCTCACAATTTAGATTCAACAAATCGTTTTGTGTCTTTAACCATTTCCGAGATATTCTTTGTTATAGGTTTAGAAGTTTAAATCTTATACTTTTTTTCAATTGGTAAGTTGCTATTCCTGTTTTCTCGTGATCATGTAAAGAGCTTGGAGTTTCATATCATCACAAGCAATCCGCTTTTAAAAACATATCCTTTAGTCCATTGCAGTCTTCTTATACCCATAATGAAACGTCTAATTGTGCAACGAAAGTTTATCTCAAATTAATTAGTAGATAGAAGAATAAGCTTTTTAAGAATAGTTTGCAGAAGAGTGATTATAGAAACTGAATACAACCCATCAGATTATTTCTCCTCATAAATGTCAATTTTTTTTCTAGCTCAGCTGTTTTCAAAATATTCTTTGTCTGTGCTTACATGTTTTCAAGTATAAGAACTTCATCTTACAAAAAAGGTTTGAAAGTTTGCTATTCTTATTATTTATTTTCGTTCGCTTTAACTCGACTTATGCTATAAACATTTTAGAGTAGTTAATATGGGAGTGTGCTAAAAATGTGATTTTTAGAGCTGTTTCCTGAAATGTTTATTAAGTACCATAACATAAGGCACAAAATGTTGCGAACGCACCTGAAACATAACGCTATGTGTACAATGATTGCACAGAAACGTGCCAATGCTTTTTGTTTCCTATAGTGTTTTTTATTTATTTATTTATTTAACATTGACAGAATCTCCTTATCATCTGTGTTCCGCAACAATCCTGGGCAACCAATCTCTCATCCATTTAAATACAAGTACAACTCTCTCTCTTACACACATACACACACGCACATATTAAGGTCAGGCCTAGGTGAGTGGCGAATAGGGAGCAGTATGGAAACATTACATCTGAGTGGCTGGAAGACATTCTTCGCAATGACTGTCCACACCAGCCCCCGGATGAGTCCACCTCGTATTGGTTTGATGTCAAAAGTCTGGTACTCAAGCATTAATCTATAAACACGGGTCGGTTTCAGGATCAGGAGCGAAAGAAAAGGGGAAAGTAAGTGGAGCGCTAGAACCAGGTAAGGGGTGGGGGCTGGGCATGGCAGAGACATTTTGTATTTCCTTACCAACATAAACCACTGCGGATTATATCGGCACGATTCTATGCACTCGACTGTACATTTACTATTTTTGTCTTTTTTCTGAGTGTCACTGTCACATAAAAGTTTAACGTTTATCTTCTTTCAGCACACATCAACTATATTCGGAATCTGATAGGAGTGGAATACGTTGGAATTGGCAGCGACTTTGACGGAATCCCAGAGTAAGTACATCTTAGGTTATTTCTTCTTCTTCGTCTTATCAATACTAGGTAGAGGAAGTATTGCATTCAACTCCGAATTTGAGCCAGTATTTCTTAACACATAAATGATATCAGTCCAATTATATAATATTAAACAAATAATAGCCCGCCTTAAAGCAATATGTGAATAATGTATAAAATGTATGTTACAGTCATTGTATTATGTTTATATTATTATGGTACATGTATAATAATGTTATGTGAATGTATTACGTAGTTTAACGATGTAGGAGCTGTGAGAATAGAAGCAAGCTGATTTTCGTAGCAAACAGAATTACAAAGTAAGAGCCGAAAGTTGCTAACAATGATGTAACTTTGAGACAACAATAAATTAGAAAGTTTAATAAGGCTACTATTAGTTTTTGGAAAAATAATAATGTAATATTTAAAACAGTTTATAAATAACCAATCAAAAACTAGAAAAACTAAAAGTTAAATAAAAGTATTCTATTGGAGTAGGCTTAGCCAATCAGAGACTTGAAATAGAGAAAAAGTATAAATTCAAGCGGTAGACGCTACAAGGAAGCGTAACCAAGCAGTTGCGGTAAGGTACGGTTTCAGTGTGAGACTTGAAAATTCATTGCAGAGAATAATATAAAGTTTACATGTTTAAAAGTGCAAATAACAATAATCTCACAGCTCTACATTAGGATATATCAGTGAAGTGTTGTTTAATCGTGTGAAGGATTAATAAAAAAGTATAATACAATTATAGTTTGTGCAAACCTTGTTCTTTAGCCGTGCTAGCCCATCAAGAGATACGTTCTCTAAAAAATACTAATAACGCAGACGAGGTATACATATATAATATTTAAATAAACATTAAAATACAAAGTTGATTTTTAAACGTGGGGCGAAGGCCACCGAAAACTTTGTACCGTACGTGGGGCGAACATTCCAAGAAACATATCTCCGCAATACTGGTGCAACCGCCGCTACAACAATTAAACCACTTCAAATTTCGCCGAAAATACACCTTTTGAGACCCTCCGAGTAAAAAAAATTAACACTTTTAGAAAAATGTCCGTGTGTGTAGATGTGTGTAAATAATGTGACTCAAAACCGAAAAGTCGATTAACACCAAGTTTTGTACTTAAGTTCAGCGTCTTCTAAATATGATACGAATATTTTCAAGAAAATCCTACACCCCAAGCTACCCTTTGCATAAAAAACTTTTCCAATTCCTTTATTTTTTCAAGAATGGGTTGTAGCACTTTCATTTAAAATATCAACAGTTTAAGATATTTGCATTAAAAATAAAAATTATATATAGAACTTTTTGAAGTCCTCTTCATTCTGAATTAATTTTGTACAATTCTGTATAACTGTAAATCGCAAGCGATAGACAGAAAATTATACAACCAAAATTTAGATGTTAAAACATACAATTTATATAAAAAAATGCTTCTGGAATTAACTACTTCCGATATTTTGGCACTGTTTGAATTTGCAAATGTTTATACTTTTCCCAGGTGGTAAGTCGCTATTTATTTTCTAATACTCATTCAAAGTGCATGAATTTCAAAGCCATCACATAGCAATCCGCTTATTAAAACTCTGATCATCGGTTTTCTTACTATATCATTCTTATACCTAAATTTGTAAACGTGTAATGAAAGATTATTTCGATTAATAAGAAGTACAGAGAGGAATAGTTGTAAGAATAGTTTGTATGAGTGAGCAGAGAAAGTTTGATGACAAAACTTATTTTTTCTTTCTTACTTCTCTTTCTTCTCTAGAACGTGAAAAGTATGTGGCTGGAGAGGGTCTCTGAACTTAAAATAAATTTTGAGGCAGTATGTTTAACACTTAAATGATTTCAGTCTAATTATATAATATTCATTCATTCCTTATCTGTTTACCCTCCTCTTATGTAGCACTTACACCCCCCAGGACTTACAAGCGGGTGGCTGGGGTCAGAGGCCCGTCGAGAAGCAGACACTCATGGATCAGACAGAGCATCCAGGATGGGTGATCAGCCCGATGCTTGGTATGGGATGAAGGAAGTAGATGAAACGAAATGTTGGTGAAATGGATGAAAGGAAAGGTGATGATGGAGCAGTTGGTGGAATGAATGGCGGGGGAAACCGGAGAACCCGGAGAAAACCCGCCCAGACGCCGCTTCGTCCACCACAAATCCCACATGCAGGTCCCTGGGATTGAACCCAGGCCGCCTCGGTGGGAGGCAAGCGGTCTAATCACTCGGCCACGGCGCCGCCCTAATTATATAATATAAAATTAAATAACAGCACGCCTTAAAGAATATGTGTATGTAACAATATATAAAAGTGTATATTACAGTCATTGTATATGTTTATATTATTATGTACATGTTCGATAATGTTATGTGAATGCATTATGTAATTTAATAATGTAGGAGCTGTGGGAGTAAATGTCAAAACAATGAGGTAACAATGAGGTAACTTGAGGCAATAATGAATTGGAAAGTTTAATAATGCTACTAGTAATTCTTGGAAACAATAATGTAATTTTTGAGACAGTTTATAAATAGCCAATCAACAACCAGAAAAAGCTTAAGTTAAATAAAAGTATTCTATTGGAGTAGAATTAGCCAATCAGAAACTGAAATAGAGTAAATTGCACAAATTCACAATTCAGTTGCTAGCAGACAGCGTTCCTAACCGGACGCGAGACGCGTCCTCGAGAAGTTTAATACGTATGCAGTGTGAGAAGAAAATTCATTATGGCGAGAATATAAAGTTTATGTATTAAAAAATACAAGTAATTAATAAATAATCCCACAGCTCTCTACATAAGTGAAGTGTTATTTAATCCAGTCAAGGATTAATAAATGGAGTGAAGTAAAAATTATAATTTGTGTAAGCCTATATTCTTTAGCCGTATCGCACCCTGTTAAGAGAAACATGTTTCTACAAAATTAATACTGACGCAGTAAAATACAAAGTTGATCCCTAAACTTGGGGCGAAGGCCACCGGAAAGTGAACATTGGGGCGAAGGCCACCGGAAACTTTGTATCTAAATATGGATCAGTTACTACATCAAGTTTTTGGCCTTCCAACAGTGAGGCAAATCACCTTTCTCAATTTAAATATTTTATAAGAAGTCCGTTCCCACATTTACATCTCTTCTAGCATACCTCTTCGAACTGGAGACACACAAAGTGGGAAAATCCTGATGTATTAACGGGATAATATTTTCATTGCATCTTTATTAATCACCACATGATATTACCGTTATTTTCATTTTAAGTTCCCACAATAAAAGTCGTTTTGCTAATCGAAAAGGAATAAAGATGAATTGAATGTATCCGTCTAATGTTCAAGCTCAATTGTTATAAAAAACAAGAAAAGCTAATGAATAACTTCATTCACAAGAGTTAAATGAATTTCGTTCATAAACATGACTTTAAAGCTTATAAACACGCTACTTTATTTATGAAAATAGAAAATTTTTCATTAACTCTGTTATTAAAATAGTTTATTAACAAATTTAACTGAAATATTTTGGTTTGGACACATCTTTTACTGCGTGCCTAATTATATAAGCGAAAAAGAGAATCAATCGGTAACACCAAGAATTAATCTAGCAAATATTTTAATCAAGGATTTCTATTGACTATCAGAATTTGTCATTTCAATGATAAGATGTTATTTCTTCCAGAGCTCCCAAAAACTACTCTAGCAAATATTGAGGCAGTATTTTTAACACTTAAATAATTTCAGTCAAATTATATAATATGTAAATTCAATAACAGCCCGCCTTGAAGCAATATGTGTATGTAATAATTTGTAAAATGTATGTAACAGTCATTGCATATGCTTATATTAGTGTATCCATGCATAATAATTTTATGCGAATATATTACGTAATTTAATAATGTAGGAGCTGTGATAATAATAAGTTAAAAGTTGCTAACAATAAGTCAATAATGAGTAAGAAAGTTTAACAGTACTACTTGTGATTCTTGGAGTAACAATAATGTAGTTTTAGTGACAGCTTATAAAATAGCCAATCAACAACCAGAAAAAGCTTTAGTTAAATGAACGTATTCTATTGGAGTAGGATTAGCCAATCAGAAACTGAAAAGGAAAATATTTACAAATTTAGAGTTCAGTTGCCTGCAAACAGTGTTCCTAATCGGACGCGAGACACATCCTCGAGAGATTTAATACGTATTCGTGTGAGACAAAAAATAGTTTACATGTTAAAAAGTGTAATTAATTAATAAAAAAATCTCACTGCTACCTATATCAGTGAAGTGTTATTTAAATTGTGTCAAGGATTTTTTTTAGTTCCCTTGTCGTTCCCAGTTTATACCACTGTGTTTTGCTGTTTCTTTTTATACCGCTTATTTCCGCAACACACATACACACACAAACACCCATGCAGTGGCGGGACTCGAACCCGCGACCCTCAGCTTGGCGGAGCTCCGGAGCGACGACTCCAGCGACCATGGCTACGAGGGCTGGCAGGATTAATAAATGTAGTGAAGTAAAATTATAATCTGTGTAAGCCTACATTCTTTAGTCACACCACAACCCTGCTAAGAGAAACGTGTCTCTAACAAATACTGACGCAGCCGAGGCAAACATAAATATTTAATACTCAAGAAACAGTCAAATTACAAAGTTAATATTTTTAAAAATACGTTTGGGGCGAAGGCTACCGGTAACTGTTTGCTATACGTTCGGTTGCAACTACTACAAGTTCGGCTCCCTAACAGTTGAAATACGATACAACTCCTAAAATACTCTCTTCTCAATATTTTAATCAAGGATTTTTATTGACTATCAAAATTTGTCATTTCAATGATAAGATGTTATTTCTTCCAGAGCTCCCAAAGGGTTAGATGACGTCTCCAAATACCCAGTTTTGTTTGATCGCCTGGCGGAGACCAGACCTGGTGAACCTGTTTGGAGCTCAGAGGATCTCAAGAAACTTGCGGGTCTTAACCTCATCAGAGTCTTCAAGCATGTGGAGAAGGTGAAATCAGTTACTTTAATTACTTTATGCAATCCTAGCGTTATAAACGCATCGTTATGGTGGTCAAAATCAGGCATGATAGTTCGTCTTTCTAGCACGGGAACCATGTGTTTGCTTAGCAAAAGTGACGTAATAAATCCGTTTAAACGTATACATTTCTAATCGCTTCCATTCTAATACCCTCTTAATCCGCAAAATTCTAAAGCCACTTTGATTCCTTTTTATTACTTTCTCTACTACGTATAGTAAGTAGGGGAAGTATTGTAATCCACCCAAAAACTCGATACCGACATTTCACCGGAAATATATGTTTTGAGACCCCCTGAATCCAAAAAAAAAGCATTTTTGGAAACATGTCCGTGTGTGTGTGTATGTGTCTCTGTGTGTCTGTCTGTCTGTGTGTCTGTGTGTCTGTTTGTCTGTCTGTCTGTGAACAGCATAACTCAGCAACGAACAGTCGGATAAACACCAAACTTGGTATTTAGGTTCAGTATCTTCCAGAGATGCGACACGAAGGTTTCCAAGAAAATACCCCACCCCAGATTACCCTTTATGGAACACTTTTCGAAAATTTTAATTTTCTCAAAAATGGCTCTAACGATTTTGATTAAAATATCATATGTTTAAGATATTTTCATGACAAATAAAATGTATATCTTGAATTTTCTGGGAATGTCTCCAAAAGTATTCTTCATTGTGAACGACTTTTACATAACTGGTAAACCATAAGAGATAGACAAAATTTTACTACACAAAAAATGTAGACCGCGTTAAAATACACAATTTATGTCATATACATTTTTTTGTTGAGTGAACCGTTTTCGAGATATTACTTGTTATTCCCTTAAATGTTTCAATACTTATTTTCTCAAATGGGAATTCGTTATTCATTTTTACTTTCTCTACTACGTATAGTAAGTAGGGGAAGTATTGCATTCCACCCAAAAATTCGATACCGAGATTTCACCGGAAATACATGTTTTGAGACCTCCTGAATCCAAAAAAAGCATTTTTGGAAACATGTCCGTGTGTGTGTCTGTGTGTGTGTCTGTGTGTCTGTGTGTGTGTGTGTGTCTGTGTGTGTGTCTGTGAACAGCATAACTCAAAAACGAACAGTCGGATAAACACCAAACTTGGTATTTAGGTTCAGTATCTTCCAGAGATGCGACACGAAGGTTTTCAAGAAAATCCCCCCACCCCAGACTACCCTTTACATGGAACATTTTTCGAAAATTTTAATTTTCTCAAAAATGGCTCTAACGATTTTGTTTAAAATATCATATGTTTAAGATAATGTCATGAGAAATGAAATGTATATCTCGAATTTTCTGGGAATGTCTCCAAAAGTATTCTTCATTGTGAACGACTTTTGCATAACTGGTAAACCATAAGAGATAGACAAAATTTTACTACACAAAAAATGTAGATCTCGTTAAAATACGCAACTTATGTTATATACATTTCTTTTGTTGAGTGAACCGTTTTCGAGATATTGCTTGTTATTCCCTTAAATTTTCCAATACTTATACTTTTTCTCAAATTCGTTATTCATTTTTTTATGTCCTGGACATGCAAAGCGAATGGAATGCGCCACATAGCAACCAGCGATAAAATATTTGACTATCGCTTAAAAGCTACCATATTCCCCTTGCATCTACAAGAAAATTGCAATAAGATTGACATCTCGATATCTCGATTAATATGAAGCATATGGAGAATAGGTGTTTGTAAAAATAGATTGTACAAGAGTAGAGAAAGTCATGTGAGTGTAACACATCAGATTTTTTTGTCTTGGATATGCAAAGAGTATTAATCTGTGGCAAAGGGAATGGTGCTGCACCTAGCAACCAGCTATTAAGAGATATGTATGTGCTTAAAGGCTACTGTATTTCTATATTGCCCTTGTAAATATATATTCCCCTCACATCTACAAGAAAATTAGCAATAAGATAGAGTCTGCAAATGTTTATCTGGTATAACATGAAGTAGATGGAGAATAAGCGTTTGTAAAAATAGTTTTTACAAGAGTAGGGAAAGTCATGTGAGTGTAACACATCAGATTTTATGAGTTAGTAATGAAAGTGATTACTGTCTGCCTCAAAGATCAAACATTGCTGATATTGTACCTGAAGAACAATATATATACTTATAAAGTAACAATCAAAATTGTCATTAATCGATATCCAACATGACTTAGTATAAATTAATACCTACTCTCCGGCTATTAATACTGGTTACGTGTACTTTACTCTTAAACCTTTCTTTCAAGGCTGGTTCAATGAAAACAAGCAATCTGAAAAACTGAAGTACAAAGGACGATTAGAAATTGATTTTAAAATGTCTGGACTCCCTGCACCTTACAACTTGTCATAATCTCTCATATATTGTTTAAATTTCTGTGGTATTATTTGTGATTCAGCTTCAATAATTTGCTAAAGAAATATCTTCCATTTCAACAAATTAGTATTCCCTCCATCCATTTTATAAATAAACAAACAGAATACGCTTGGCAGTGAAAACAATTAATAAAGCTGTGGAACCATGTGATTTACTTTTAATGGTATATCATGTATACATTGGGAGAGAAACAGAGCTTTTCCATGAGATACATAATTGGAGCCCGAGAGTTTATCCTGAGGGCTACAAATGCACTGTAGGGAAAGTCCTGTGTTGTATATACTATTTTATCCATGACTGGAGCTAAATTGTCGCATTTTATTTATTTTATTAAATTTCATGGAAACTATTTCAATGAACTGCATTGGAATTGTTGACAGCAAATAGGGGTTTTGGAATGATTGTAAAGGTTCGCGTAGCAACGCTGTTTTGTTTATATCGATTGCATTATTGGCATTGCGAATTTAAATACAAAATTTATAATTTGGAGGAACCAAGAGATACAACGTGTGCTGCTGGTGAGGAAGTTAATGTTTTGTTACCGAACAAATCTAGAAGATTACAGGAAGAAGCGTACACTCGTTTTAAAAAAATTGTGTTTATTGAAGAATTTACAAATGTATTCACAAAACGTCTTGTTGGTTTATTTCATGAGAGTAGTCTCCTGCGATATGGACACAATATTCCCGATCTGCATTTGTTTAATAAGGTAATTTAATTAGATACTATGCATTAACGTTAGATCGCTATAAAACATGTAGAAGCAGAGTTATTGACATTTCTCTGTTTTAGGGAGAGAACTATTACTTTATCTTCCTAAAAAAGAAAATGTGATATTTCTCTCCCATTTTTGGTAACCTAGAAACCAACATTAGCTCCGATCACGGAAAAAATTCTATTTAACTATCTAATTCTGAAATGTATTACAGATTTATAATGCTAGGATTTCGTTATTTGCTACCTGTCACACCATATTATTCACTCTCGCCACCATCTAATGGATTATATACCTGTTACTTAAATATTTTAATAGTTTCATTTAACATAAAGGATTGTCGTAAGATATGCAATGAATATTCATAGAGAATTACAGGAGTTGCTGTAGATGGCGGATGTAATCACAATGCCCTTTTCTCCGAGAAAAAATTACGAATGTCTCCAGTCACATGTAAGGTTCAATCACAGATATTGCTGTTGTTGATTATACCAGCATTATAAATACAGTACACAGTATGAAATTTGGTATATGGGAAAACAGTGTATTTCTGGTGTAAGTTCTGATCATGCCCTACACCGTTTCCTAAGTTTATGGTAGCCATTTGATGACGTCAGTCTGCTATTTACTGTGAAGCTCAGGAATGCTCTCAGGAAAGCCCTAATAAATCCAAGCTTGCATATCACGTGACCCAAAGGCTTCTTTTACTCAGTGATGAGCAACTGAAATCTCAAATGTTTTCAGAATATTTCGGTAAAGTACAATTGTACAGAATTTAACGAAATTTGGATATTTTGGATAAAAAGTTTCGGTGAATTATAACCCAGAATCTCTGTGTTGAAAAGACTTTACCATGGATAAGCACACACTAATAACGTACTGTGAAGCAGAAAGTTTAATACAAATACATTCAAGTTCTACTCCAAGCATTAGGCAGCCATACAAATCATCTTGCCAAGACCTCCTACCAGCTTGGGAGGTAGCATAGAGCATGTTTGACTTCTAATCTGAAGATTCATGCTGGTTGTATTGATATAGGCTAACTTGTTTGTCTATACTGTGTTTGTTTTCAGTATCTTTTTAAAACCCAAACATGCCAGTTGTATGATTTCGTCTGGCTACAAAAGTATAATTCAATATATTTCTATTAAAATAGATACAAAATCATTTCAATATACGTAATTAACACACGAGCGTGAACATAAATAGATAAAAAGGACTACGCTTTTGATGCAAGAAGAGTAATTGGCAAAAGTAATGCTTATACTGTAAAAACGGTCAAATTACGTTTCGGCCGAGAGGGTGAGGGGCGGTATGCTGCTTGGTTGCAGCTGGCTCCTGGAATGTTTTTCTGGTCCTTTTCTGTCTACCTCTAAGTAGACATTTGACATTTCGGTAACTTATTCAATTAGTTGATATACCTTTTCTGTATTGCAGATACGGGATCGACTGGCCAGTGAAGGAATGTCTCCTATTGAAACACTTATATACGAGGAAGATCTTTCTAACAACACAGGATGCTACACAGATTTCTTGGCGCAACTCCAATGAGGACAACTTTGCAGACAGTAGAAAATGTCTGGTGTTGAAATAAATTCCAATAAAATTAAATAATATCCTTTATTGTATTTTTAATTACAAACACTAATATACTGTTTGTAATTTTTAGTACTTTCTGAAATAAACTCAAAGAGGCGTTCCAATTCAAAGTGTGAATTAGAAGACTGCAAAGATGAGAAAATGGCCAAATGGAAGGAAACGGCGTCTGTGGGATTGGATTTAAGGGGATACGGAATAAATTTTGCTTCAAACATTTGGCCCAAAAGATGCTTTCATTATATTATGAAATTCCGAAGTTTATTATTTATAATAGCGTTTGAATCACCTGAATATCTGTCCTAGAAACAAGTTAGATCAGATTACATTAGAGAACGGGAGTTTTGTTGAGAGTTTTATCCATATGCCGCACGTCAGCCTAAAAGGCTTTTTGTGCAACACCATTTGAAGATGATATACGGGGTAGTTTCCTCTTCCTATCTGCACATTCTACAAATCGGTTCATTCTCGTAGTGTTCTAGTTTATTAGATGTTTCCTGAAGTGACCATGTTCAGAAATTAATGCTACTGCTTTCCGTAGTCCTGTTCTAGCCTATCTCAGGAGGGACGAGAAATGAATGTTGCATGGACCAAAGACCAGTTTCCTGGCTTATCTTTGTCCAAGATTAGGTATGCCACATAATCTGTTTTTATCGGGGTTCAGTAGAACAGGTATTGATTCCAACCACGATTCAGGGACCAACCTAGGGTATTTTAGTGGCCGTTTTAGAAAAAAGTTAATTTTTACTTTCTCAACTACATATAGTAAGTAGGGAATATATTGCATTCCACCCAAAATATCGATACCGAAATTTCACCGGGAATACATGTTTTGTGTAGCCCTGAATCCAAATAAAGAATTTTTGGAAACATGCCCGTCTGTATGCCTGTGTCTGTCTGTGAACAGCATTACTCAAAAACGAAAAGTCGAATAAATACCAAACTTGGTATCTTCCATGGATGCGACACCCTTTACATGGAACATTTTTCGAAAATTGTTATCTTCTCAAAAATGGCTCTAACGATTTTGATTAAAATATCACATATTTAAATATTTTCGAGAAAATTTGAATTATATTTTGAATTTTCTGGGTATGTGCCCAAAAGTCCCCTTTATTCTGAATGACTTTCGCATAACTGGTAAACCGTAAGAGATAGACAAAAGTTTACTACACAAAAAACATAGATCTCATTAAACTACACAATTTATATCATACTTTTTTTTGCCAAGTAAACCATTTCTGAGATATTCCTTGTTATTTGTTTGAATTTTCCAATACTTATACATGTTCTCAAATGGGAACTCATCATTGGATTTTTTTTTATTTTATTTTTTTTTAATGTCCTGGACACGCAAAGCGAATGTAATACTTCACATGGCAACCACCTCTTAAAATATTTGACTGTCGCTTAAAACCTACCATATTCCCCTTGCATCTACAAGAAAATTAGCAATAAGCGCTTGTAGAAATAGTTTGTACAAGAGTAGAGAAAGTCATGCGAGTGTAACATATCAGATGTTTACTTCTTCTAAAACATACTTTCAGTAGGTATAGGATTATTGGATTCCATTGGATTTCGCCGGAGATACCTGTCTGAGGCATCTCAATGCAAAAATAGATATTTTTAGAAAAAAGTATATGCGTGCACCAGCCCCCGGGTACAGCATAATTCAAAAACAAAAACTCTGATATGTATCAAACTTGACATTTTTAAGTTCAGCATATTCCAAAGATGCAACACAACCATTCTCTAAAAACTTCTCACCACCCTAAACAACTCTTTACATGAAAATACCAACACAAGTAGCCGAGCTCGTTACAGCATGGACTTGTGAGCGGGAGTTGCACCAGGACCTTCCTACCTGACGGTTTTTTCTTCTAGATTTTCCTCAGTCCTCATAACTGGCGAATGATCCATAAATACCCTATACTTAGGCCTGTGGTGCCGTATGTAGTGAAAATAGGCGTCAAACATTACCCAAAAAACATGGAAATTTTTAGGCTATTTTTTATTTTCCCAAAACTGACCCTAAAAATGTTTATTTTTTAAAAAAAAAACCATATGTTTAATATATGCATTACTAATAAAATATTTATCTTAAATTTTCTTCTAGTAGCCTGTGCGGTATAATTTTGCATAACTTGGTAAAATAAAGTTTTTTTTTCATTTCAAGCGTGCTTTGGGGTGGCAGATTTTCTTGAAAACCTTCATGATGATGCTGAACTAAAATACATAATTTGGCATTTATATGACTTCAGTTTGTTTAGTTATGCTGCTCACAAATAGATAAATGCGCGTGCACACACGGATTATTTTATAAAATGTCTTATTTATTCAGTGGACCTCAAAACGTGTATTTCTCCATATCGAATCTTTTGTTGGAATGCAGCACTTCCTCTATCTATTATAAGTAGGTGCTAGAGGAAGTAAAAATGGACAGAGGAACTTCATTTTTAATTACAGGTGCAAATAACTCCAGGCTGTGGCTTACAGAACAGAAATCACGTCAAGCAAGTCAATGCCCGTGGCTTCTTATTGCAAGAGAGGCGAATGACTTGAACAGTGACTCATGATGAAGCCCCAGTTATTGTTAGCCATGGTCAAGGTGAGCAGCCATGTTTCTTATCCAGTCAAGACTTTTTATCTTTGTTACTGCTGCAGAGAAACACAACATAGCTTGCTCGACAGGTGCTCCAACAATGTTCACTTGCTTCACTGAAGAAGGATGACTTAAGTGGTCAGTCTGACACGTGTCAGAGATGGTGGAATAACAGAATATATTGATGGGAGCTCAAAGGTTGATGGTTTAAACCTGTTGCCCTTAGACATTTTATACTTATCCAGTTCATATTTTTCGTGCCTGAGTCAAGAGATTAATAAAACGTGCGAGACTTGCATTAGGGAGGTCCCGAGTTCGATTCCCATCGGCTGCCCACTCTGGCCTTGAGTTTTCTGGTTTATCCTGGTCAATAAGCGAATGCTGAGATGTTTTCTCATCTTCCACGATTTCCTTTCTTCGTTTCCGTTTCCTTCTTATCTTTGAGGAATTCCTCTAGGTTTTCATGGCGTATGGCGGTGTTAGACAGATGTGCGGATGTTTGCTAAAAAAGAGTATTCCCCATAGAGACCAAAAGACAGCTTGGTCGACGGGACGTTCATCACCCTCTCTACGCAGCTCCAGCCTGGAACTGCTAGGGACTTCCGCGCGTCTCTATGGCCTGTCTGCCTGCGGCCTGTAGCCCTCTGTGGTTCCTTCTCTCCATCTCTTCCTTCTGAGCGGAGTGGAAGCTACAATAGATCTATGTAGGTCGCGCGATGTGGCCCCCTCCATTCTATAACCTACTTATACCTATATCGGGTGGACAATTTAAGTTTTAACTCTATTGGCCCTAATTGTAGTTTCCCATTTAAAAAAATTAAATTGACCCTCCAAACAAAACATGACTAATGGCATTTACTTTCCCCCATAATATCAAGCAACTTTTATTATTAGACACATTTCTTTCACAACACTTAGTTTTAGAGATACTGTACAATCTCAGTTTTAATAATCCACCCTGTATAATGTACCTACACGGCCTGTTTTTACTTTGTCTACTACGTATAGTAAGTAGGGGAAGTATTACATTCCACCCAAAATATCGATACTGGCATTTCGATACATTTTAAAACTGCTTTTAAAGGCTTTACTTTATGAAAGCGTGTCTGAGGACAGAATTACTAGTAAAGATTTGTGACTCCCTCGACCTAACCCCCTGCGATTTCCGTCTCTGAGGTAACTTAAAATAAAGTGTACAAGAGAAACCCACACACCCTGGAATAATTAAAAAAAATATCCAACAGGAAATTGCTAGCATTTTCAATGTGAACTACGGCGGAGTGGTGGATAGTTTCCTAAAGAGGATCCAAAAATGCATGGACAACGACGGTGGCCAGTTTCAGCATTTCCTTTCATAAAGTTGGTAAGTGAAGCCTTTAAAAGTAGTTTTAAAAATGTTGTATGGTTTCATCCGCGCCTTTCTAAGATAGCGGCAGACGGCAACGAGCGCCGAAGACGCGGACAGGAAAAACACCGCGCGGTTGGTTGGTAGTTTTTTTTGGCTCTCTCTGTATAACGAAATGTGTACTATACTATTTCTGCAAAGGTTTATTTGAATTAAAATATATTCATTCATTATCTGTTTACCCTCCTCATATGTAGGACTTACACCGCCCAGGACTTACAAGCGGGTGCCTGGGTGTCAGAGGCCCGTCGAGGAGCAGACAGTCAAGGATCAGACAGAGCATCCAGGATGGGTGATCAGCCCAATGCCTGGTATGGGATGAAGGAAGCAGATGAAACGAAATGTTGGTGAAATGGATGAAAGGAAAGGTGATGATGGAGCAGTTGGTGGAATCAATGGCGGGGGAAACCGGAGAACCCGGAGAAAACCCGCCCAGACGCCGCTTCGTCCACCACAAATCCCACATGCAGGTCCCTGGGATTGAACCCGGGTTGCCTCGGTGGGAGGCGAGCGGTCTAACCGCTCGGCCACGGCGCCGCCAATTAAAATATACTAGATAGAAAAATAAGTTTTAGTAAGAATAGTTTATATGCTCGGTAATAAACGATAGAGAGTACAGAATGTCATGTGGATGTATGATATCTGAGCATGGAGTTATTGTTACGTTTTTTGCACCACGCTTTGGGCGTCAATTTCTGCCCCACGTACGGAAGCCAATTTGTGGAAGGAGTTTTATTTCGACTGTTGGGGACCCGAACCTGAAGTAGTTGCAACCGCACGTATGGTACCCGTTAGCCCTCGTTCCAGTTTAAAAATATTAACTTTGTATCTTTACTGTTTGTTTAAATATTACATATTTATGTTTGCCTCGGCTGCGTCAGTATTGATTTGTAGAGACATGAATACCTTAACAAGGCGTGGTGCGGCTGAAGAATGTAGGCTTACAGAGATTATAATTTTTACTTCACCAGATTTATTAATCCTTGACACGATTTAAATAACACTTCACTGATACAGAGAGCTGTGAGATTATTTATTAATTACTTGCACTTTATAACTCGTAAACCTTTTTTTTTGTCTCACACTGAATACGTATTAAACTCCTCGAGGACGCGTCTCTCGTCCGGTTAGGAACACTGTCTGCTACCAACTGACTTCTGAATTTGTACAATTTGCCCTTTTTCAGTTTATGATTGGCTATTCCTACTGCAATAGTATACTTTTATTTAACTTAAGCTTTTTTCTGGTTGTTGATTGGCTATTTTATAAACTCTCAAAAATTACATTACTTTTGCTCCAAGAATTACCAGTAGCATTATTAAACTTTCTAATTCAATATTGCCTCAAGGTTACCTCATTGTTAGCAACTTTTGACCTATTATTCTCACAGCTCCTACATTATTAAATTACCTAATACATTCAGATAACATTATTGAACATGTACATAATAATATAAACATTAATACAATGACTGTAACATTCATTTTATATATTGTTACATATACATATTGATTCACGGCGGGCTGTTATTATATTTTATATTATATAATTTGACTGAAATCATTTAAGTGTTAAAAATACTGCCTCATATCGGACTTTTTCGTAGGAGATTGAGAACTTCAAAGATCGATTTTTGATTGCTGTTTATTAAGTCAAAACTATTAGCAGGTATGAATAATGGAAATAAATAAATGTATTGAGCTCGGAATAACTAACATGTTTTCTGTATCTGTACCACTTACCATTAGTAAGCATAGGATGTTGTATTTCACTGAGATATCCGATATACATCCGGTGTGACATATATGAACAGTATAACTCAGAAACGAAATTTCGATAAATACCAAGCTTGTTATTTTAGTTCAGCATCTTCCATGTTTTGCGTGGCACTATCACAGTTACATGACAATAACATCCCAGAGTTCTGACTTCAATCCTATAGAACACCTTTGGGATGTTTTGGAACGTGCCAGGCCTCACCGACCTACATATACCTCTCCTCAGTTCTGCACTCCGTGAAGAATGGGCTGACATTCCCCAAGAAACCTATCAGCACCTCATTGAAAGTATGCCTGCGAGAGTGAACGCTGTCATCAAGGCTAAGGGTGGCCAAAACCATATTGACTTCCAGCATTACCGATGGAGGGCGCCACGAACTTGTACGTCATTTTCAGCCAGGTGCCAGAATTCGGGAGGTGCCGGGTTCGATCCATGGAACTCTGAACCATGGGTTTTTCGTGGTTTCGACCGGGATCGATAGGCGAATGCTGGGGTAGTTTCTTCTCTACCATGATTTCCTTCCCGTCATTTCCCTTTCAATCCATTTCCTTCTCATCTTTCAAGTGTGCTTTTAGGTCTCGTGGTGTATGGCGGTACCGGACAGATATATGCTCACTGGAAAGAATATTCCCCGTGGACACCAGAGGGATGCTCGACTGGTGGGTCTCATTCATACTTCCAGACTCTGCAGAGAAAATTCCAACCCCCAGCCGGGAATCGAACCCAGGACCCCTCGCACAGCAGACAGGTGCTCTAACGACTGAGCTATAGTGCCAGGCAGCTTATAACTTGTAGAAGTTTGAGAGATATTTCAGGACCACAAGGCCGATCAATAAGAAGCTAACAGGTTACTATGTTTTCTGTATTGTGTAATGCAGACTCAGCACCAAACATTCCTTTGTTTTAGGTCATGAACAGATGCAAGGATATGCAACTATTCCGTTAGTCACGTAAATTAATTTTCACCTTTGTTCAACCGAGCCAACAATGCATAAAATCCTCATAAATTTATAAACCCGTTCAATAAAAAGCAAAGCAAATAACAAATAATTAAGGTTGTATAACAGCGTGACGTATTCCCATTCATAACACAGACTCGCGTCATTACAATTTAAACCTTGAATTCCGATAATAAATACCGAGAAAGCTAGCTTCGCAGTTCTGGAGGTCCCAAGTTCGTTCTAAGTCACTGCCACCTTGGGTTACTTTCCCGATTTTCCCTGATCGGTAGGCAAATGATAGATCAAGCGAAGGGATGACGAGGTGTGTGGCGGTGGAGGTTGCTTTGTGGAACTGTCTGCCCTGTCGTTCGACCTGAAGGGGTCACGCCACCGTCAAGATGTAACTATTTGGTAAAGCTAGGGACACTGCCTGTGTCCTTCGCTTCATCCTTTCCTCTGGAGGTTTCCAGATGCACAATAAGTGACTGCACTCTTAAGTGCCGAAATGCCACTCCATAACCCGATCATTTATTCTTCTACGGCCCCAAGAAACCCAGGTATTTATATAATCTTAATGAAGAGTCATAAAAATGCATTATTAGATTTGAAAAAAAATTATGTTTACATTCACATGACCTTCTCTACACTCTATCGTTTATTAGTGAGTACACAACTATCCTTACTAAAGTTTATTTTGATATCTACTATGTTGTAATCTAAATAAACCTTTGCAGAAATAGCTACATTCCACATTTCGTTATAGATACAAGGGGAACAGCGATAGTCAAATGTTTAAGAACTGGACGCTATAAGCTGGCCTTAAAATTCCATACTGTTTCCATGTAATAATAAGAAACAACTGTAAATCGATGGGACTTAAAATGAATGAAAGTATCGAACAAATCGAACCATTAATAACGGATATCTTGGAAATGGCTGATGTTACAGAAAAGGTTGTCCAAAATAAATTGTGTATTTTAAAGAGATCTACAGCTTACCGGTTATACAAGATTCTACTAAATTCCTTCCAAATGAAGAGCACTTCACAGGCTATTCCCAGAAAATTTAAGATATACATTTTATTTGTCATACAAATATCTTTAATATATGACAAGTTCATCCTAATCGTTGAGCCATTTTTTAGAAAATAAAAAATGTTGAAAAAGGGTAGTTTCGGGTGGGAGGATTTTCTTCAAAATCTTCATGTCGAATCTTTGGAAGGTCTGAACCTAAATACCAGGTTTGGTATTTATCCGAATTTTCGTATTTCAGTTATACCGTTTACAGCACATACACACACAAGGACCTTTTCCTAAAACTGTTTTATTTTGGAATACGGGGGCCTAAAAACAGTTACTTCCCTTGAAATCTCGATATCGAATTTTTAGGTGGAATACAATAACTTCTTTACCTATTATTACGTGGTAGAGAAAGCAAAAAGCTTTGAGAATCTGGAAAACGTTTGTTAGTAGGTTTATTCACAACTTTACTTATAAAATATCTGACTTGATACATTCTCTATCAATGATCAATTCATTTGTTTTATATGCTGCCTTTAGCATCTAAGGTCATATCGGCGGCTTTTACCTTTGTAGCAATGTACATCAGTAATAACGTTCACTCGTTTACAGTGGTGGTAATCTTTGGGTTGATATTACTTTTGGTATTTACATTAAATTCACACACATTCCACTGATTTATACTTTCAGACTCTTAGAACAGTGGGGAATAATCCTGGCTAAAGGAAAACTTCCATACCCCAGCAAGAAATCGAACCCGGGACCTCTGGATTTGGAGATTAGTATACTGATCACCAGACCAAAGACGTAGTCTCAATTCTATTATAGTATTCATACAAATTCAATTAAGTTGCTCACGATATATTTTTTCTTAGGAGTTATTTTAAATTTAGCAAGAGGTGATTAATTACAATCTGGGGAAACAGTATTCCTGGTAACAAGATCTCACAATTAAAGGAAAGTATAATCACAAACGTTCAAGCATGTCCTTTAGATGATACGCTCACAATTGAGAAATATGTAAACTTGCCACGTGGAATACTTCCAAAAGGGTTAACACTGGGAAAATTCTGACAAAAATTGTGTATTTTAATGAGATTTACAATTTTTCTGTCGTAATTTTTGTATCTCCTTTTCGCTACACGAATTTATGAAAACAATCTCATGTGTTACACTCACATGACTTTCTCTACTCTTGTACAAACTATTTTTACAAACGCTTATTCGCCATATGCTTCATGTTAATCGAGATATCGAGATGTTAAACTTATTCCTAATTTTCTTGCAGATACAAGGGGAATTGGTAGGCTTTAAGCGATAGTCAAATATTTTAAGAGCTGGTTGCTATGTGGAGTATTCCATTTTCTTTGTATTACCAGGACAAAAAAATTAATAACGAATTTGAGAAAAAGTATAAGTATTGGAAAATTTAAGGGAATAACCAGCAATATCTCGAAAATGGTTCACTCAACAAAACAAAATGTATATGACATAAATTGTGTGTTTTAACACGATCTTTACTTGTGTAGTAAAATTTTGTCTATCTCCTATGGTTTACCAGTTATGCAAAAGTCGTTCACAATGAAGAATACTTTTGGAGACATTCTCAGAAAATTTGCCATAAAAATATCTTAAACATATGGTATTTTAATCAAAATCGTTAACATTTTCGAAAAATGTTCCATGTAAAGGATAATCTGGGGTGTGGGAATTTTCTTGAAAACCTTCGCGTCGCATCTCTGGAAGATTCTGAACCTAAATACCAAGTTTGGTGTTTATCCGACTGCGCGTTTCTGAGTTATGCTGTTCACAGACACACACACACAGACATGTTTCCAAAATTGCTTTTTTTGGATTCAGGGGGCCTTAAAACATATATTTCCGCTGAAATCTCGATATCGAATTTTTGGGTGGAATACAATACTTACCCTACTTACTATACGTAGTAGAGAAAGTAATAACTAAACACTTTCAGTAGGGAAGTGGTATCCTTGGGGAGCTTTGACCAGCAATTCCAGGCAGAATTTTATGCCATCAGAGCTTGTGTAGCGGAGAGCGAGGACAGGTGCTACAGGAATTGTAGTATCTGTGTATACTCAGACAGCCAGGCGGCACAGCGGGTACTAACACATCACGAGATCAAAGGTCGTTAGGAAATGCTGAGAAGCCCAAGGCTAGGGGGATGCAATAGACTTACTCTAGCATGGGTCCTTGGCCACACTGGGGTAATTGGAAATTGAAAATGCAGACAGGCGGGGTAAATAGGAGCGCAGCCCCATTTATAGGAACAGAACCGGGTCTTGGGCACCACCAAATTAATGGTAATATATTAGATTGTATTCAAAGACAGCATATAGAATACTGGAAACATATCCAGTAACACAGACATGGCGAGTTAATGATGCAGAAGTTAATGAAGGAAACATAAGAAGGTATTGTCTTTACGTTGTTTTGTTATTTAGCTCCACGTATGGACGCCAATTTGAAGAAGATTATTTGTTAGCCCCACGTTTTGGGAGCCGATTTGAAGAAGATGGTTTGTTACGTTATTTGCACCAAGCTTTGGGCGTCAATTTTAAGTAGTTTGTATTGAAGGAGATGTATTGTAGTTCAACTGTTAGGGTGCCGAACTTGTAGTAGTTGCAACCACACTATAGTACCCGCTTTCCGGTAGCCTTCGCCCCAAATGTACTTTCAGGTGGCCTTTGCCCCAAATGTACTTTCAGATGGCCTTTGCCCCAAGTTTAAAAAAAGTAATTAACTTTGTAATTTGACTGTTTCTTTAAATATTATATTTATGTTTGCCTCGGCTGCGTCAGTATGTCTTGGCAGAGTCGTGATACGACTAAGAATGTAGGCTTAGACAGATTTTAAGTTTTAATTCACTCCTTTTTATTAATACTTGACACAAATTAAATAGCACTTCACTGATATAGAGAGCTGTGAGATTCTTTTATTTAATACCTGCACTTTTTAACACGTATACCATTACACGAATACGTAATTAATTTCTCGAGGACACATCTCGCGTCTGGTTATGAGCACTGTTTGGAGGCAACTGAATTGATTTCAACCGTCTAAACATGTAAATATCTGTATTTCAAATCTCTGATTGGCTAATCCTACTCCAATAGAATATTTTCATTTAACTAAAGCTTTTCCTGGTTGTTGATTGGCTATTTTTAAACTGTCTCAAAATTTACATTATTGCTGCTCTAAGAATCACGAGTAGTACTGTTAAACTTTCTTACTCATTATTGACTCAAGGTTACCTCATTGTTACCGCTTTGTTAGCAACTTTTGACCTATTTCTCACAGCTCCTACATTATTAAATTACGTAATATATTCACATAACATTATTACACATGGATACACTAATATAAGCAAATGCAATGGTTCTTCCATACACATATTGCTTCAAGGCGGGGTGTTATTGAATTTACATATTATATAATTAGACTGAAATTATTTAAGTGTTAAAAATACTGCCTCAAACAGATGACGCTCATTTTAGATTTGATGAGTGATCATAGGAATTTTAAAAAGCAGCTGTAGATAATAGGACTTTCAGAAGATAAAATTTGCAGATTATGGTGTAGAGGAGAAAACGGCCTCGCATTTTATACTTCAGTGTGAAGCACTGGAAGTGAATAGATACATTCAATTTGAAACTGTTGATTCAAATGATATAGTATCTAATAAAACCCTAATTAATGGACTCCTAAGACTTACTACATTTTAGGTAAGTGATGATGGAAAAACAAGGAGAAAACCGTACAATAAACTCAAGGTTTCAGTGCGGGCAGGTAGGGGTATGTGCCTGCTGTTCATCTCCCTATCAAATATCTATTCTAAAACACTTTCCATGTAAAGGATAGTTTGTAATGGGAGAGATTTTCCTGAAAATCTTCTTTTTTGCATCCTTGAAAGATACTGAACTTAATTACTAAATTTGGTATTTATCCGAGGTTTTGTTTTGAGTTATGTTCACACGCATGCTTTTTCTACTGCGTATAGTAATTAGGGAAAGTAATGTATTCCATATAAAAATTCGATACCGAGATTTTACCGGAAATATATGTTTTGAAAGAAATTTAATTTTGTTATAATTAATTAAAAGTTAATCTATTTTATTGTATCTTGTGAAAATCAATACTAATGAGATATTTTATTTAACAAAAATCAGAACTTTAAATATTTTAATAAAAATTGCGTCCCCTGAATCGATAAAAAAGCATTTTTAGAAACAGTAGGTTGGTATTTAGGTTCAGTATCTCTCAAAGATGGGCACGAAGATTTTCAAGAAAATTCCCCCAGACTACGCTTTACGTGGAACATTTTTCGAAAATTTTGATTTTCTCAAAAATGGCTCTAACGATTTTGATTAAACTATCACATATTTAAGATATTTTCATGACAAATGAAATGTATATTTTGAAT
Organism: Deroplatys truncata; assembly: GCA_030765065.1. Taxonomy (NCBI): domain Eukaryota; kingdom Metazoa; phylum Arthropoda; class Insecta; order Mantodea; family Mantidae; genus Deroplatys; species Deroplatys truncata. The sequence goes on from CM060980.1 coordinate 169,130,006, forward strand.
TCTGTGGGAATGTCCCCAAAAGTCCTCTTCGTTCTGAATGACTTTTGCATATCTGCTAAACCGTAAGAGATAGTCAACGTTTTTTACACAAAAATGTAGACCTCGTTAAAATACACAACATAGCAACCAGCTCTTAAAAGATTTGACTATCGCTTAAAGGCTACCATATTCCTCTTGCGCCTACAAGAAAATTATCAATAAGATTAACATATCTATTTACATGAAGTAGATGGAGAATAAGCGTTTGTAAAAATAGTTTGTACAAGATTAGAGAACGTCATGCGAGTGTAAAACTTCAGAATTTATTTTACCAAGATGTATTTCCGTGAAATCTCGATACCTTTTTTTTTGATAAAATATATTACTTCCTATGATTACTATAGGCAAGTAGTAGATGATGTAATTTTTGGGGGGGAGAGGTGTTAAGATGGCTTCAAAGCATATGTTTTGGTGAAATCTTATGCCGAATGTTTGGGTAGAATGCAATACTTCCTCTACCTACCACTAGTAAGGGGTAGCGAAAGTAAAAGGAAGGTGTAAATATTTATATTTTAAACTATCCCATTAAAATTAACCCCTTAACTTCTCCCTCTTTTTACCCACTGTAAGTACCTAATGAACCCATGTATGGTTCTCACCCTTACGTCACAAGAAAACAAAGGATAAGCTGAGGTAAGTATGCTGAAACAGGTTATTAAATATTAAAAATGTGTACATTAAAGTTTACTTTCATTTATCAGGCTCTCGCTTTTCATTTCGTGCGAAGGTGTAATAAACTTTACTTAAGTTGGCGTGCGTCAGCTTTTTCAATCACTTTGAGCAGGATATCGGAAAAGTTCCTTCCTTCCGCGCCAAAATATCAATCTTTCATCCTGACAGGAGAGAGTTTAGAGGAGAAGCGCAACTTCTACAGGTAAGGAAACTTGGCAATAGTTTCCAACACGACGTAGTTACGCTTCTGCGTCCGGAGTTTTAATCGCTCTCATTAATATGGATTTCTTCACCGAATATAATGTACGCGAAAAATAAAAACATAAATCGTATCTATGTCAGCTTAACATTAGCCGTTTTCACAAGGTGTATCCAATGACAGCTCAGTAATAGAATAGGACACCATCAACTGGCCGGTAGTTTAGTTTTGAAAACGGAATTCATAACAACGCAGCGAGATGTTTTAATAGTTACGAGCCCGGATTATGTAGAGCATAAAATTACCCATAATAAGGAAAAACCCCGGAAAAACCTCCCGGGTAACTCATCCTAACTGAGATTGCAACCCGAGACCTCTTGAATATGAGGTAGACACACTACACCCATACCACGGATGTGGGCTTTACCAATGTTGAGTGGTTATGCGGTTACCAATGAAGCCCAACCTTATCTTTTATGAACTAATGACGTCAGATTGTTGCTCTACCCCACCGCATTCGTTTTGTGTTATGAAGCATTTCCCCTTCACTCACTAATTGGCGCTTTGGTTGGTTGCAATGCAATGTTATAAGGTAACCAAACATTGGAGTTTGGACAACTCATGGCCACATGAATACGTCATTGCCCCGTGAACAATAGTTGGGGTAAATCCGAACTCCCCTATTTCGCTTATCACTGGCGAGCACAGTGGCCTCACTGGTGTGCACAGTGGCGGCTTAGCTATAAATATGGGGAATGAAGGTACGTCTCAAATTCTTATAAAAACATTGTATACTAAAATGTAATTCATCGCAAATAACCGTGGAAAAACACGCTTAATCTACTTAGAACAATATTGTTGCTATTATTATTAGAATGTTTGTTTATTCCTACCTCATGAGGAAAAATAGCCTTTTACAATACAAACCATTTGAGTATTACTGAAAAACTCGATAAGCAAAACATCACATGCGCCTATTGTGCTGAACAAATCGATATTACCGTGCCATCCAGTAGGCTTCACATCAGAAACACCTAGCGACAGTGACTAATACTGTACAAGAGCGTGTTTTGTTTACATCTGACACACCACAAACATGTTTCACAATCGGAGACTCCAGCATGATGGATTTGATGTTGACACATGTAGCGCAGTAAAATACCCCTGGTTTCTGTCTTCCAAATGCTTATTTTGGTTCTGTTCTTCTGCTCTACAATTTTCTGTACAGTTTTTCTGCTTCCTGTATATACAGGGTGGACCATTTAAGTTGAGACTGCACAATATCTCCAAAACTAAGCGTTGTAGAAAGCAATGTCTTTGATAAAAGTTGCTTGATATTATGGGGGAAAATAAATGCCATTAGTCGTGTTTTATTTGGAGGACGTTGTGATGGTCATTTTATGGTCAATTTAAATTGATCCTAATTGTAGGTTCCTATTTAAAAAATTAAAGATTCCTGGAATGCAGTTAAGGTTCAGTGGTTTGCAGAGTCACGTAGGCCAGTTCGGAAAAATTGAGAAAGTGAAAGAATGTAAATGAAAAACAACATGGATTTAGACAAGGGAGATCCTGCACAGACTGTGTTTTCATCACACAAGTAATACAAAAACGAAGGGAATTCAACTTAGAAACACATTCTATTCGTGGACTATACAAAAGCATTTGATAAGGTAATCCGAGAAAAGTTATGGAATATCATAAAAGAGAGAAGTATACCCAAAACATCTAACCCTTATGATACAAAATGTGTATAAATACACGGTTATTAGCATAGGCAATAGCGGAAATAAAAATTTAAAAACAGAATTAATTAATTCAAGAAGGGTGTTCAACATTACCCACTCTTTTATCGCATATATATATACATATATGTGTGTGTGTGTGTGTTTGTGTATGGACGCAGCAATTTTAGAATGACAAGTTAAATAAAGGATAATTTTAAAATGAATTCATACATTTTAAACGCACTATTATTTGCAGACGACCGAGTTGTCCTCGCTGAAAACGAAAACATGTTACAGATAGCCACATTCCTTCTAGACAAAGCAATGATAACTTACAATGATAGCTTACCTCGATATATCAGCTGAAAAAAACAAAAGACTGTGGCCTTCTTAGGGAAAAACCAAGAAAGAAAGAAAATTGTAATGAAAGACAAAGTAATAGAACAGTTTTTATTTAGGGTGTGAGATAACTCATAATTATGGCAAGGACTTCAAAACTAAAATCCATAAATTTTAAAGTACCTATATGAGGAACAATAAAACGAAATTTTAAAAACAACACAAAAGAGAAGGAATGCTAATATTTTATAAAGCTATGGCTGTATGTATTCTGACACAGGGGCAAAGAATTTGGCTCTAAAACGATCTGAGAGAATAAGATAGAGACAGCTGAAATTACAGTTGTTATATATGTGGCTGGGTATATACTTCACGATCACATAAATGACATCATACGAGTGCAGCTGGATTTTTATAATTTAAATAATAAAATAGCAGAAATTGAAAATAACTGGAAAGCGCACATTGAAAGACTGCCTTCTACAACATTTACAGAGGTATTGTTATACACCGGGGTGAATCCCCGGCATAAACATTGGGGGACGTAGACAGAGGCAACCAGAAAGGTACCAAGAAGTTGCTGCACAAAGCGGAAAGTGGGCGTGGTATATTTATAAATAATTACATTTGAATTCACATTTTGACCAGGATGCTCTACATGTTACACAAAAAAGGTTACAAACAAAACACTTGGGGAGATGCCCCACGCACACACATGGCAACACGCACTCGCTGCACACACATCCTGACACATGGACGACTCACGCACGAATGACGCTACCACAGGACGCTACTGCTAGACCCACGCTATCAACAAAGATGCTATTCCATCAATTGACTGCACCCCTCCGACTAGGAAATGGAATTGCCGCGCCGGACAATAATTAACACACAAACAACAATTATCTTAACGATATTATACACAGCAATAGTGTGTCCGACGCGACAATACACACACATACGCTACAGTATTATACACATACAAGCCACGGGAGTAAGAGATGTCGGACGATCCTGACGTAGATGGCTGATGACTTCTAAGTCGGAACAGGCCATAGGGCCTACCTTGAGGTAGATGATAAAAAGTAAAAGTTGTGTTGCAAATGCGTAAGATTTGGCAACCTATAATGAAGGAACCTTGGTGGGGTAGTATTAAAGCAGACGGAGCTTAAGTAATAAGAGCATGTATTGTTAAAATTAGGCTCTTACCTTTCTTTTCTTCGTGTACAGCCTTAGGGGCTTACAGTCTTTTACGGTGATCGGCGCTGGGTTATTTTACTTAGCGGTAATCGCGAGGTGTTTTGCCGTTGAGCATTTCAGCGACTCACGGCAAGTTACCTTCTAGTTTTTTTATTGCGGAAACAGTTATTTCGGACTGTAAAATTAATACTGCAGAAGCTAGCATGAATAATAAGCCAATTATTATAGTTTCGAGTGCTGTGATTTATAATCAGTTTTATTCTTTTATCTTGAAACAGTCGACAACCTGCTTTAATAGCTCAAGTATTAGATCACATTAAATTTCTCAGTCAATTTAAACTTGTGTTATCCTTTCACTACGCCCACGCATACCCTGAGAGAAAGACTTCATAGCCAACCATTGCAGCAGCCAGCATCATATACTGAAGCAAGGGTACGGCTTCAAAAAGTGACGACCAACGCCCGGCATCAAATTCTTTTTGTACCTGGGAGACCGAGCTTGTTGGCAATTAGTACTTTCATTTCTGATCCTTCCAGGTCTTTTTCTTTAGTTGTCGATTTTAAAGTCTACGTTTTCTTGATAGTTTTCTTAACTGGACTAAAAATAATGTTATGAAGATAACTTAAATCCTATTACAATTTGTTAGTTACTATTCCTCTTGCCCGAAGTTTCACCTCAGAACAATATTGGTAGCAATGATAATAAATTAGAGTCAAAACCCACAGGCATCCTTAATGTAAATTTCGCAGATACTAGTGTTGTAACAATAGATGCAATCGGAGTAATAGTGATTACAATTTTTAAAAAGCCTGATTGCCGAACTTACATGACTTTCCTACTCTTGTACAAACTATTTTTACAAACGCTTGTTCTCCATTTACTTCATCTTAGTCGTGATAAACATTTGTAGAAACCATCTTATTGCTAATTTTCTTGTAGATGCAAGGGGAATATGCTAGGCTTTAAGCGATAGTCAAATCATTTAAGAGTTGGTTGCTATGTGGCGCTTTCCATTCTCTTTGCATGTCCAGGACATAAAAAAATGAATACCGAATTCCGATTTCAGAAAAAGCATAGTATTGGAAAATTCAAACAAAAATGACATTTTAATCAAAATAGTTAGAGCCATTTTTTAGAAATCAAAATTTTCGAAAAATGTTTCATACAAAGGGTAGTCTGGAGTGGGGGATTTTCTTTAAAATCTTCGTGTCGCATCTTTGAAAGATAAACACCTAAGTCTTTGAGTTATGCTGCTCACAAACACACATAAACGGACCTTTTTCTAAGAGTAGTTTTGGGGGGGATTCAGGGGGCCTCAAAACAAGTATTTCTAAAACATGTATTAGAGAAAGTAATTAATTCCAGTTTTACACTATTCAATTCTATCAGGAGTAAACAAATTACAAAACGAAAGAGCCTCCGATATAAATTCCTCATCGTGCATACTTTGGCTTCCAAGCAAATGTAATGCACTAAGTTAACCTGTCCACTGCTCTCACTCTTGCAGATAAACAATATTCAATTTATTTAGATGATTCCTTTCGCCGATATGATTCCCTTTGACCTGCCCTATGCCTACAATGCTGAGTGAATTTGTCTTAAAATAAAATGGTTAGCAGATCTACACAAACTACCATTTAATATAGTGTAATGTTTGCTCATTGGTCCAAGAGACAGCTAATTCAAATAACTCCGCCTCCAAAACTCGTCATTAGTTTCCGCTGATTGTTATTTTCCTCTCATTTCCATGAACTCCTGATCTGTACTTGACGACTGAAAGGTTCCTGGAAAACCATTTTTCTTTGTAAGTGGTATCACGTCCATGATTTTCTTAGAAATATTAATGTCCTCCGCTTTCTTACAACTTTAACTTACAAACTGTTAAATTTCCTTGAGTATAAAATGCATTTAATGTTACATAGCTTCAATATTACTTAACGCTAATTTAAATATTCACTGAACAATTAAACAAAATTAATTTTTCAGGGTTGGTCTCCTCAGCCTCACGTAATAGCGACAAAAGGACCTACTTCTTAAATATTCATGTTGTCGAAATTTTGCAAATAAAAAATAATCGGATGTGCCACATTCACATGACTTATTCTACCACCTATCATTTATTATTTGCTCTACCGCGTACAAAGTAGATAGAGAAGGTATTGTATTGCACCCAAAATTTCGATACCGCGATTTCACCGGATATACATGTTTTGAGACCTCCTGAAAGCATTTTGGAAACATGTCCGTGTGTGTGTGTCTGTGTGTATGTCTGTGAACAGCATAACTCAGAAACAAACAATCGGATAAACATCAAACTTGGTATTTAGATTCACTATCTTCCAGAAATGCGACACAAAGGTTTTCAAGAAAATCCCCCACCACAGATTACCCTTTACATGGAACACTTTTCGAACATTTTAATTTTCTCAAAAATAGCTCTAACGACTTTGATTAAGGTATCTATGTTTAAGATATTTTCATGACAAAATGAAATGTATATCTCGAATTTTCTGGGAATGTCTCCAAAAGTATTCTTCATTGTGATCGACTTTTGCATAACAGGTAAACCATAAGAGATAGACATACTTTTACAACACAAAAAATGTAGATCGCGTTAAAATACACAATTTATGTCATATACATTTTTTTGTTGAGTGAACCATTTTCGAGATATTGTTTGTTATTCGCTTAAATTTTCCAATACTTATACTTTTTCTCAAATGAGAATTCGTTATTCATTTTTTTTTGTCCTGGTAATGCAAAGAGAATGGAATATTCCATATAGCAACCAGCTCTTAAAATATTTGACTATCGCTTAAAGCCTACCAATTCCCCTTGCATCTACAAGAAAATTAGCAATAAGATTAACATCTCGATATCTCGATTAACGTGAAGCATGTGGAGAATAAGCGTTTGTAAAAATAGTTTGTACAAGAGTAGAGAAAGTCATGACAGTATAACACATCAGATTTTTTAATATAGCACATGATCTGTTGCTCCTTGATTTGAATTTAGGTATTAGGAACCATGGAATTACATCCTATTTATCATGCCACTTCTATATCCGTCTCAAGGCTTTCAGACATGTTAGCAACTTCTTAATGTCTTCCTAATACCAGGCAATAGACTTTCATGGTTCCAATTAAATCCATTCGGCACATATTTACGATTAATGTTGTAAGCTTAGAACTTTCCAAGACGTATTCTATCGTACATGACTGAAAGTTGAGATATATGTTTTTCTTTCTTTCTTTTTTAATCATAAGAGCCTAGAGAGGAAGAGATGATTCAACGGAGGGGGACACCGCGCGTGCTGCGACTGCACAGATCTATTGTGGCTACCACCCCCACGAGGAAGGGATTCACAGGAGGCTACAGGCCATAGAGACGCGCAGAAGTCTCTAACATTTCCAAGCTCGCAAACCCGTCCCATTGCTGGAGCCGCCGAGAGAGGGCGATGAACGACCCAAAAACCAAGCAGTCCGCTGGTGTCCACGGGGAATACTCTTACCATTAAACATGCATCCGTGCCATCTGTCCGGCACCGTCATACGCCACGAAACCAAGAAGCATAGCTGAAATATGAGAAGAAAAGGCAATGAAAGGGAAATGATGGAAAGGAAATCGTGATAGAAAAGAAACCACCCCAGCATTCGCCTGCTGACCCCGAGGAAACTACGAAAAACACATGAATCAGAGTGGCCGGGGGTCGATCACAGGACCTCCCGAATCCAAGAGGTTCACGTTACCGCGGTACCACCTCGCTCGGTGTAAGAGATTGTTAACACAAATTAACATTTGAATACTGTTTCCGCATGTTGTAAATAGGCTTTCCAATTAATTTGAACTCATTTCTGTGTAAAAATATATCAAATAGTGTAACTTAGATAGGAGAATCACTTTTTATAGGAATACTGTAAGTAATACATAACAGATTTATGAGAATTTGTCCATAACTGAAGGGAAGGAATGAAGGGGAGTCGCAAAGGGCGACCAGATTCGGACGACGATACGCGCTAGCAAGGACAGGGTCTCTTAACGATTTCAGAATGACACCAATCTGGCGCAGGCAGGGAGCCCTAGAACGAAGGAGCCCCCCAGGAAGGGGCATAAGCTGGCTATCCAAGCTCCAAGGACATCTTTGCACAGCGAAACTCCACCTTCCCGCCGCAACCCACAAGGCGTCGTCGCCTGATCCTACAACTCTGAAACATATGAAAGGAATCTATGGCCTCAGGAAATTCAGAAAAAGAGGAACCACCACAGCATTCGCCTACCGATCTGTGAAAACTAGAAAAAGAACAAGGTCACAGGATCCAGCCCAACGAGAATGGAACCCGGGCCTCACACGTTACCGCACGGCCATCTTGCTCGGTATGAGATAAACTTATAGTATCCCTGTATTCTTTCTGCAAATTAGGTTTGTCAACCGGAGCGCTGTGGACCGGATTTTGCTGACTCAGATATTACGATACAGTTACTCGTTATGCAACGTTTACAAATATTGATGAAGCTAATAAGCCTTTGCCATGACTACTGAAAAAATGACGTACGGTGAATTTAAAACTGCAATTCATGTCTGAGATAGCGGTATTAAGAAACATGACGAAGGCTTGATCACTCCTAAGAAACGCTACATCAAATACCGCGAAGAACAGTTTGTTGAAAGACGCCGCACGTGACGATGTTTATTTTAAAGCATCTGGAAGGGTTTACATTGCATGTTGAAACTACTTGCTATTCTGCAGACTTACTGACCAAGAAAACCTTGTTGCATGCATACGCTGCCGCCTCTGAATAAAACAAGGTTAACCATCAGATCGAACAGCAGAATAACGACTCCGCCAAATTATAAGTCAGACACGATTCTAATCTACAAGTTTTGCATACTTCGACCTTCAATTTTCACTAGTTCCTAGTTTACTACCAACTGCTGACTCAGTTCAGGTCAGAGATTAGTGACGTTAATGAAGAAAGTTAATTTCCTTGCTTGCTTCAAGCATTTTTCTGTACACACACGTAAAGGAGAAAGAATTCGTCGCCTCATCATCATCGTCCGGATTTTGATGAATTAAAAGTTTGAAAAATTACCTATAAAATGACTAATTTTTTAAAATCACAAGTATTTACAAAAAATCAAATGAATTACATTCACATGACTTTCTATACCCACTATCTCTTATTAGTGAGTATACAAATTATTCTAACAAAACTTTATTTTCCCATCCACTTCATTTTAATCGAGATAAAACTTTACAGAAATGGCTAAATTACACGCTTCGTTATAGATACAAAGGGAATAGCGATAATCCAATGTTTTAAAACTTGACGTTATGTGCGAGAAACAACTGAAAATCGACAGGACTTTAAAAGAGTTGAACAATTCGAACTATTAATAAGGGATATCTGATGTCACAAATAAAAAGCCATTTGAAATAAACTGTGTGCTTTAAAGAGATCTGCATTCTTACTTTCTCTACTACGTATAGTAAGTAGGGGAAGTATTGCCTTTCACCCAAAAATTCGATACCGAGATTTCACCGGAAATACAAGTTTTGAGATCCCCTGAATCCAAAAGAAGCATTTTTGGAAACATGTCCGTGTTTGTGTCTGTCAATCTGTGAACAGCATAATTCAGAAACGAACAGTCGGATAAACACCAAACTTGGTATTTAGATTCAGTATCTTCCAGAGATGCGACACGAAGGTTTTCAAGAAAATCCTCCACCCCAGATTACCCTTTACATGGAACATTTTTCGAACATTTTAATTTTCTCAAATATGGCTCTAACGATTTTGATTAAAATATCATGTTTAAGATATTTTCATGAAAAATGAAATGTATATCTTGAATTTTCTGGGAATGTCTCCAAAATTATTCTTCACTGTGAACGACTTTTGCATAACTGGTAAACCATAAGAGATAGACAAAATTTTACTACAAAAAAATGTTGATCGCGTTAAAATACACAATTTATGTCATAATCATTTTTTTTTTGTTGAGTGAACCATTTTCGAGATATTGCTTGTTATTCCCTTATATGTTTTAATAATTTTTTCAAATGGGAATTCGTTATTAATTTTGTTTTGTCTTGGATATGCAAAGAGTATTAATCTGTGGCAAAGAGAATGGTGCTGCACCTAACAACCAGATATTAAGAGATATGTATGTGCTTAAAGGCTGCTGTATTTCTATATTGCCCTTGTAAATATATATTCCCCTTACATCTACAAGAAAATTAGCAATAAGATAGACTCTACAAATGTTTATCTCGATTAACATGAAGTAGATGGAGAATAAGCGTTTGTAAAAATAGTCATGTGAGTGTAACACATCAGATTTTTATAGTACTTTTTCGTCTGTCGCTTAACATTCACCAGTTATACAAGAATTATACATATTCTTTTCGAACTAAAAGGACTTCAAAGGCTATTATCAGAAAATTAAATATATGCATTATGTTTGACATGATATATCTTTAATATACGGCGTTTTAATGAAATCGTTAGAGTTCTTTTTAGAAAATCAAAAATTTCGAAAAATCTTCCATGTAAAGGGAGTTTGGAGGTGGAGGGATTTTCTTTAAAATCTTTGTTTCGCATCTTTGGAAGTCATTGAACTTCACGCACGCGCGCACACAAACATACACACGCCGACCTTTTTCTAAAAATGCTTTTTTGGGGTGTTAAGGGTCCTCAAAACGTTTTTTCGGTGACATCCAGACATCGAGTTGGATGGAATACAATACTTCTCCAAATTATATGTAGAAGAGAAAGCTGATATTTATTTAATTTATTAAAACCTATGTACAGAAAATTATAAATTAATCTATACATGTGTATAACCACTATATAAGTAGAAATATCTTAAGTGTTGTACTCGCGTGCGTTTCTCTACTCAAAATTCTACAAACTATTCTTACAAAATCTTATTCTTCTATCTACTTTTTTGTGTTCTATTTTTACCCCGCGTTTAGCTACAAGGGTCTTATCGGCGACCTCTCCTTTGGAACATGTTATTGCCAGAAACTTTCCAAACTCTGGGGAGGATAGGGAATAATCTTGGCTTTAGAAAAATTCACACTCCCAGCGGGGAATCGAAGTCAGAATCCCTTACACAGCAGGCAGATGTTCTACTGATCAGCTACGCGTCCAGTCGTACTTCTTGTAAATATAGATAAGCCTCCTTGCAGGTATAAGAAGAGTACAGTAAACTAAAGCGACAGTCAACTCTCCTATATTTGAATATTTGAATTTCTTTCTTTTTGCATAAATACGAAAAACAAAGAAAGAAAACAATACAGATTTGGAATTGAGAAAAAAAAGTATTTGAATATTCAAACCTATAATAAAGAATATCTCGAAAGTGGTTAAAGCCACAAAAATAACTTGTTATAAATTTCGTGCTTTAACCAGATATGCACTTTTTGTGTAGTAAGATTTTGTCTACCTTTTACGATTTACCAGTTATACAAAAGTCATTCGGAATAAAGAGGGCAGCGAAGCCCAACCTTGTCACTTATGAGCTAATGACGTCATATTGTTGCCTTACCGCAATTCCTTCGCTTTGCGTTATGAAGCATTTCCCCTTCACGCACTCACTGATGACTGGTCGCAATGGCATGTTATTGGAGTTTGGACAACTCATGACCACATGAATGTGTCATAGCTCTATGAATAATGCGTGGGTGTAAATCGCCCTCTCCTATTTCGCTTAAGGTTGGGCATCACTGAAAGAACTTCACAGACTATTGAAAGAAAATTCAAAATCTATATTTTATTTGTCATGTCATGCAAATATCTAAATCTTATGGAATTTAATCAAGATCGTTAGAACCATTCTTAGAAAATCCAAACTAACGAAAATATTTTCATGTAAAGATAGTTTGGGGTGGAGGATTTTCTTAAAGCTTAGTCGCATCTTTGGAAAACGCTGAACTTAAATACCGACTTTTCGTTTTTGGTTTATGCTGTTTATAGACCCACACATGGACCTTTTTAACCAGGGAGTCTCAAAACGTGTATTTCCGGTGAAATTCTTGGTATCGAATTTTTGGATGCAATAGAACATTTCTTCTACTTAGCATAGATAAGTAGTAGAGAAAGTGAAAATCCAAATTAATAAAACAAAAAAGTTTGAAAAATGTCAGAGATGTAATATAATTTTTACTTTCTCTACTACGTACAGTAAGTAGGGAAAGTATTGTATTCCACCCAAAAATTCGATACCAAGATTTTACCGGAAATACATCTATTGAGACCCCCTGAATCCAAAAAAAAAGCATTTTTGGAAACATATTCGTGTACGTGTCTGTGTGTCTATCTGTGTGTCTGTGAACAGCATAACTCAGAAACGAACAGTCGGATAAACACCAAACTTGGTATTTAGGTTTAGTATCTTCCAGAGATGTGACACAAAGGTTTTCAAGAAAATCCCTCCACCCCAGATTACCCTTTACATAGAAAATTTTTCGAAAATCATAATTTTCTCAAAAATGGCTCTAACGATTTTGATTAAAATATCATATGTTTAAGATATTTTCATGAGAAATGAAATGCAATCTCGAATTTTCTGAGAATGTCTCCAAAAGTATTCTTCATTTTGAACGACTTTTGCATAACTGGTAAACCATAAGAGATAGACAAAATTTTACTACACAAAAAATGTAGATCGCGTTAGAATAACCAATTTATGTCGTATACATTTTTTTGTTGTTGGGTGAATCATTTTCGAGATATTGCTTGTTATTCCCTTAAATTTTTCAATACTTATACTTTTTCTCAAATTCGTTATTCATTTTTTTTGTCCTGGTAATGCAAAGAGAATGGAATACTCCACATAGCAACCGCCTCTTAAAATATTTGACTATAGTTTGAAGCCTAGCAATTCCCTTTGCATCTACAAGAAAATTAGCAATAAGATTAACATCTCGATAACTCGATTAACATGAAGCATATGGAGAATAAGCGTTTGTAAAAATAGTTTGTACAAGAGTAGAGAAAGTCAGTGAGTGTAAAACATCAGATTTTTTTTCTGAGTATTAAAAATGAGGGTTTTCTCTCGGATTTCAGACGAATGTTTTTGTAGTACTGTAGTAGCTCTAAGGGTACATCCCTTGCCCGTTTGACCTACAAAACAACCCCCTGAAGAAGCGGTGTTTACACAGTGATAGCGCAAGCTACCTTGTGCAGACTGTGTCACGTACACACCAGATGCCGCCAAGGTCGCCGCGGCGGCCGCTCGCGTTATATCATCATAATATCGATCTGTGTGCTGCCGGAACGTCAGTGTAACACCTTCACCTCATGCAACATGTGTCTTCACAAGATATCACGTAAGTAACAGTGCAATAAAGTCTATCATCACTTCCTGCATCTGCAGACCGGAACTTTCTCGAGATCTCCCAGCAAACTGGCTTTGTGACTGCCCAAGTAAGGCACGTCAACTAAGTCTGTCAACTTTTCAACAACGTTTAATTCTTGCGTAATATTCCTCAATTTTATACAGAATTTATGTAATGAACGCAGGGTTTGATTTTTTTTTAATTTTAGTATTTTTGCAAAATGTTAATCCTATTTTTTCTACCAGAGAACACACTACGTAATTCAATTTTTAAATTATTTTGACATAAAACAATGTGCCGCATTAATTTCGCGAGTGTCACGAAAAGGGGTGGTCATGAAAAATATAACATAAAAATTATTAAAAATCTTATGAACTTAAATTGTATCAATGAATAGAAGAATAAAAAAAACATCTAACCACGCCATTTGTACCTGGAATACTTTTCACTAAGCAACGTAATTGGGGTTCAAAATCGGCTCCGCGCGCTCGAAAACTTATTAGAACTTAAGTAAATTCGTAAGCTATGAAACTTTTAGAGGCGTCATTAAAGATACTCCTTTTAGATCTCTCCAACAAAAGTTTATACAATTAATTGTTAATTCCAAACGTTATAAAGTTCCGATACATTGATTCATACAAAAGATAAGATATTTTTTCGAAAGTTTTACGTTTCGAACCAAATGTAATACAAAATTAAGTATATTCACGTGGCAGTATAAGGTCGTTTAAACAAGATTAAAGAGTCCAAAACGAGTGACACAGATTTATCGGAGAGCTTGCGGGGTATATTAATTTTCTTTTGTTTAGGTTCCGTTTATTTTTAATATTTAAACAATTTAATCTCATGCGAACACGCGCACGACTTTCTTTACCCATGGAAAATTAATATATATCTCTTATGTATTATAGTAATATAAAAAGTTATTTTCTATCCACGTTATTTTATTCGCGGGTTCTTGCAACGGAAATAAAAAAGTAGAATCGCAAACTTTCAAGCATGCCCATTAAATGATACACGTAGAAATATTTCGTAAACGGTTAACGCTACTAAATAATTGACACAAATTGTGTATTTTAATAAGCTTTACATTTTTCCTGTAGCTGATTTCCTGGCTATAGAAAGTTATACAAAATTCAGTCACTATGAACAGAACTTCACAGGTTATTTACAGAAGATGCAAGATATACACTTAATAAGTCATGCAAATAGCCTAAACATGACATTTTAATCAAAATACCCAATTTCCTTTTTCAGTAATAATAAATAAATAAATAAATAAATACAAATATTCCATATAAAGCTTAGTTTCGTAAACACCTCCGTCTGTTGTGTTGTGTTCACATCACCTTTTGGATATCAGTCTTTGAAATGTAGAAAATTTGCAAACATTACAAAATGTCGTGATATCTACGTGCATAATATTGACGTATTCTAGTGTTTGAAACTAGCGGCCGGTCCTAACACAGACTCATCCCAATTTTTCTGAATTGTTACCAAAAGGAATACATTCGTTTTTAAAAAGTGTAAACAAGGATATCAACGAGTTATAAAAGCGGAATACTGTTTTAAGTTACCTTGCATGCATTTAAAAGTGTATAACTATAAACGAGTTACCTCAAAATCTAAATTTAATACAGTACATATATTAAAAGTAGAAATGTTCTAAATGTTCAAGAAATCATATATACTCCAAAATTTTAAATGCTCGTGCATCAAGCAGTTTATATATTGTGCATATAACGCTCTGCAGAGTCATTTGCTTTAAATCATTAAAATTCTAATGTTACAAATTAGGAAAACTAAGTAAATACAGTGTATTTGTTTGGACTCGTGGCCGGCGTAACGGGAAACTTTTGGCATCGAGAAGTACGCTGTTTGCCGGTGGAGTATGGTATTCATAGCACCTTAAACAGACGCATAAACGTTTCAAACAAATTATAATTACAATAACCATATACCTTCATCATAGAAGATGTTGGAAAATTATTTCCTTGTGCCGTCACATATGTCTTACATATTTTAAGAAAATTTGCATTAACACTCATTCATTCGGTAACAGTTCCTAAATACCTTCCAATTGAGATACAGAAGAAAGATAATTTAAAGAAGGAAAATGTGTATATTACACACTTTAGATGTGAACAGTTAGAAAGCCTGACACATCCATCCTTTAAGACTCTTTCTTATATACGAAATAAATCGCTAAATGTCATCAAAGTACTCCATTCTGTTACTACTACGCATGCGCGGAAGAAAGTTGTGTACTAGCGAAATCCGCGATGATAGCGATATTTTTAGCTCTCCCTCCAAACCCACGCGTTGCCCACCGTATCTATCCCACCAAATAAAGTGTCGTAATTCTTCACTGGGGTTTAGCCTCACAGATCCTACGGCTACGCCCTGTCGTCGTTCCAAAGGCCGCAACTGCTTCACTCCTCTACTTATAAAAAACATCTCCCGGTAGTGCTTTGCGACTTAGAACCCCAACCTTGGGCTACGTCACGTATAGGCAAACCCGAACTGCTTGACACGCAACCCGCAAGGTTGTAAAATCTCGGTTTGAAACGAACCAGTAGATGGAGAAACAGATAGACATGAGCGCAGTGGAACTCTCTGGTTCTTACATTAATACTGCTGATTTTAGTTTAAATATAATTTATACTACAGATTAAAAGTTTCGACCAATACAAACAACACTGTATATTAATTATATTCCTTTACATTTGCAATTATTTCGTTAAAAGCTGGAGTTACCTCCGATACAGGCCATTTTCAGCTGCGCCACATAGGTTTGTTTGTCAAATGAGCTCTGCAGTTTAACTTGGAATAATTCATTTGTAAAATCACTTGCTCACACAAATATGTAGAAGCAAACATAGCCACAGTTTTAGCTCCAAATAATCTTAATTGCATTTATTTTGCAACTGATAACTGTTTAAATACGTCCACACAATGTTTACCCGACACAAATGTTTCGAAAAAGTGTCATTTTGCACAGATATTAATTGTAGTTGCGAATCCAGCCTTACCGTTACAGTTTCGACATGCATAGGATTTACAAAAAGGTAAAAAATATGATGTGTTACACTCACATGACTTTCTCTACTCTTGTACAAACTATTTTTACAAACGCTTATTCTCCATATGCTTCATGTTAATCGAGATATCGAGATGTTAATCCTATTGCTAATTTTCTTGTAGATACAAGGGGAATTGGTAGGCTTTAAGGTATAGTGAAATATTTTAAGAGCTGGTTACTATGTAGAGTATTCCATTCTCTTTGCATTACCAGGACAAGAAAGAAATGAATAACGAATTTGAGAAAAAGTATTGGGAAATTTAAGGGAATAACAAGCAATATCTCGAAAATGGTTCACTCAACAAAAAAATGTATATGACAAAAACTGTGTATTTTAACGCGATCTACATTTTTTGTGTAGTAAAATTTTGTCTATCCCTTATGGTTTAACAGTTGCAAAAGTCGTTAACAATGAAGAATACTTTTGGAGACATTCCCAGAAAATTCGAGATATACATTTCATTTGCCATGAAAATATCTTAAACAAATGATATTTTAATCAAAATCGTTAGAACCATTTTTGAGAAAATTAAACTTTTCGAAAAATATTCCATGTAAAGGGTAGTCTGGGGTGGGGGATTTTCTTGAAAACCTTCGTGTCGCATCTCTGGAAGATATTGAACCTAAATACCAAGTTTGGTGCTTATCCGACTGTTCGTTTCTGCGTTATGCTGTTCACAGACACACACACGGACATGTTTCCAAAAATGCTTTTTTTTGGATTCAGGGGGTCTCAAAACATGTATTTCCGGTGAAACCTCGGTATCGAATTTTTGGGTGGAATACAATACTTCCCCTACTTACTATGCGAAGTAGAGAAAGTAAAAATCATTTCCCATGTTTTTGAAATCTGCAAATCGTTTTTTTAAGAATTCAGCCTTTATTTTCAGAAAGGGATATTCTTATCAAATTCATTAATCTCATTTGTCTTTTATAGGGATTTCAAAGAGGGAAAATGATATAACTGCCCCTTCCACTGTTCCAATTGAACGGTAAATGCAAAAAAAAAAAAAATCTGGTGTGTTACACTCACATGACTTTCTCTACTCTTGTACAATCTAATTTTACAAACGCCTATTCTCCATATGCTTCATGTTAATCGAGATATCGAGATGTCAATCTTATTGGTAATTTTCTTGTAGATGCAAAAGAAATATGGTAGCTTTTAAGCGATAGTCAAATATTTTAACGCTGGTTGCTATGTGCCGCATTCCATTCTCTTTGCATGTCCAGGACATAAAAAAAATGAATAACGCATTTGAGAAAAAGTATAAGTATTGGAAAATTTAAGGAAATAACAAGCAATATCTCGAAAACGGTTCACTCAACAAAAGAAATGTATATGACATAAGTTGTGTATTTTAACGCGATCTACATTCTTTGTGTAGTAAAATGTTGTCTATCTCTTATGGTTTACCAGTTATGCAAAAGTCGTTCACAATGAAGAATACTTTTGGAGACATTCCCAGAAAATTCGAGATATACATTTCATTTCTCATGACATTATCTTAAACATATGATATTTTAATCAAAATCGTTAAAGCCATTTTTGAGAAAATTAAAATTTTCGAAAAATATTCCATGTAAAGGGTAGTCTGGGGTGGGGGATTTTCTTGAAAACCTTCGTGTCGCATCTCTGGAAGATATTGAACCTAAATACCAAGTTTGGTGCTTATCCGACTGTTCGTTTCTGCGTTATGCTGTTCACAGACACACACACGGACATGTTTCCAAAAATGCTTTTTTTTTTGGATTCAGGGGGTCTCAAAACATGTATTACCGGCGAAATCTCGATATCGAATTTTTGGGTGGAATGCAATACTTCCCCTACTTACTATACGTAGTAGAGAAAGTAAAAATTGCGTTTATACACAGGCTTAGAATCTGCCATGACGACTTTCCAATTGGAACTATGTCGCGGGGCGACGCTGCTCGCTAATAGATAACGTCATACATGTCACATTCACCGAATTTTCGCAACGACATCTTCTGTGGTATACGATAACGTCAAGAATCGCAAGTGGTTCTTGAACCAGTAAAAGCTGGGCTACACTTTGCGGCTTAGGAACCTAAATCAGTCATTCGCGTAAGACTTGCTGTGTTTTTCGTTCAGACTTTGGCGTCTCTTCCGTATGAACAGCACAGCCACAAAGTGCCTGCCACCGACTAAAGCGTTAACTCTTTCTAGAAGGTAGACTAGGAATAAAGACGATTAATCCTTCATGGACATGTTGAGGCAGTATTTTTAACACTTAAATGATTTCAGTCTAATTATATAAATATAAATTCAATAACAGCCCGCCTTAAAGCAATATGTGTATTTAACAATATATAAGAATGTGTATATTACAGTCATTGTATATGTTTATATTATTGTGTCCAGTGTAATAATGTTATGTGAATATATTCCATAATTTAATAATGTAGGAGCTGTGAGAATAATAAGTTAGAAGTTGCTAACAATGAGGTAACCTTGAGGCAATAATGAGTTTGAGAGTTTAACAATACTACTTGTGATTCTTGGAAGCAATAATGTAATTTTAGTGACAGTTTATAAAAATAGCCATTCAACAACCAGAAAAAGATTTAGTTAAATGAAGGTATTCTATTGGATTAGGAATAGCCAATCAGAGACTTGAAATACAGAAATTTACAAGTTTAGGAGGTTGAAATCAATTCAGTTGCCTGCAGACGTTACTAACCAGACGCAAAAAGTGTCCTCAAGAAATATAATATGTATTCGTGTGAGACGAAAAATAAGTTTACATGTTAAAAAGTGTAATTAATTAATAAAAAGAATCTCACAGCTCTCTATATCAGTGAAGTGTTATAAATCGTGTCAAGCATTTATAAAAGAAGTGAAGTAAAATTATAATCTGTGTAAGCACCACAACCCTGTCAAAACATCCATGTCTCTAACAATAATACTGACGCAGCCGAGGCAAACATAAATATATAATATTTAAAGAAACAGTCAAATTCCAAAGTTAATATTTTTTTAAACTTGGGGCAAAGGCCACCTGAAAGTACATTTGGGGCGATGGCTATACCGGAAAGCGGGTACTAAACGTGTGGTTGCAACGAATTTCAAGTTCGGTTCTCCAATAGTTGAAATATAATACAACTCCATCAATACAACCTACTTCAAATTGACGGCCAAAGCGTGTTGCAAACAAGCTTAAACAAAACACGTTCTTCAAATATGCTTCCATACGTGGGACAACAAAATACGTTCTTCAATGTTTCGTCTGAAGAAAAAGAAAGTTAAATGCGAATTAGTAGAGCAATAATTAACATTATCCAACACCTAATTTCAGAAATTAACTCTGCTCACATTATGCGTGGTTGTAAATCCAGAATTACAGTCTTTTATCTTATAGGGATATAATTTTGAAAGTTAATTGGCATTCCAAGCCGAGGTTTGCGAAATTCCTGACTCCTGTGCAAGATTTCTAAGAGATTTGTTTGGGCTTCTTTCCAGCCTTTCTCCGACGTCTTTGAGTTTTTCCTCTATAATAATACGCAAAGTTACTTTCAATTTGTTATCAAGAATAGATCCCGTTTCCCTAAATTTATTCATAAGATTACGAAAGTTTCTCTGTGAGACGCACGAACAGCAGAGAATCTGTCTATAAATCGCCGTCTCTTTTCTCTATAAGAGTTTGTTGTCACAAAGGAATCATACATGATTCTGTGCTAAAGTATACGGGCCTTTTAGCATTATAACAGCACTAACACACTATAACATTGAAACACGTGGTATCTCAATGTATCAACCTCTGTACAAAGACTTTACGTCAACTGATTAGCCGGCACACGGAGAGGGGGGAAAGTGGGGAAACAGCGCAGTGTAGAGCAAGCAATCACGCGTCGAAGAAAGGTCTGTGTATAAAGAGTATGCCCTTTTTAAAAAGTATGGTGTGTATTGATCTGGGGTTTTGTTTGTTTGTATCGAATTTAATTCCACACCGTTTCACCGATTGCGACCAAATTTTGCACAGAAAACATTTGATGCAAGGTCATTTTAACTATACATGTGGGTTGCCTAAAAAAGACAGATAAACACAATATCAGTCTTGATTTTCTGTCTTCTTCTTTGTATATTGATGTAAAACAACAAAAATTCAACACAATCGTATATATTATTTACCATAAGCAATAACAAGTCTGTGCTCAGAAATTGCCTACATAAGAAAACTAAATGAGTCGAAATTAATATCGATACGTTCGACGATCATACTACGATATTCGGATATAATATACGAATCGAATATAAATATAAGATTATGTTCAATCCTTTGTGTTTTTCTATTCCCATATAAATAAGATAATTATTCCACTTCAAGATTTATTCTTAATTTTACTTTCAATAGGTAAAATAAACTTTTCAGCTTTGCGGATGATGCTAAAACAATCCAGTGCCATGAACAGAATGCTTTTTCGACAAATGCTATGCGTAAAGTCTATTTTAGTGAATTCAAATGGTTCTTCCTAATAGTATTCTACATACCCTGGGGCCATAGAATGCCACGCACGTTACACGAGGTAGTTTTCGGTTATCCAGAATTTGTAAAATTCCTAAAATAAAAGTAACATTGCAACTGCCTCGTAAAAATTTCGCGACAAGGCAATTAAATTACCCCACTTGGAAGATCTAGCTCCAAAAATTGAGGCAGTATATTTAACCCTTAAATGACTTCATACTAATTATATAATATATAAATTCAATAACAGCTCGCCTTATAGCAATATGTGTATGTACCAATATATAAAAAGTGTATATTTCAGTCATTGTAAATGTTTATATTATTGTATACATGTTAAATAATGTTGTGTGAATGTATTACGTAATTTAATAATGTAGGAGCTGTGTGAATAATAGGTTAAAAGTTGCTAACAATGAGGTAACCTTGAGGCAATAATGAGTAAGAAAGTTTAACAATAGTATTAGTCATTCTTGGAGCAACAATAATGTAATTTTAGAGACAGTTTATAAAATAGCCAATCAACAACCAGAAAAAAGCATAAGTTAAATGAAGGTATTCTATTGGACTAGGATTAGCCAATCAGAGACTTGAAATACAGAAATTTACAAATTTAGGCACTAGAAATCAAGACAGTTGCTTGTAGACAGCACTCATAACTGGACGTGTTGGTTGTAGACAGTGTTCCTGACGCGAGATATGTCCTCGAGAGATTTAATACACATTCGTGTGAGACGAAAATAGTTTACGTGTTTAAAAAGTGCAAGTATTTAATAAAAGAATTTCACAGCTCTCTGTATCAAAGAAGTGTTATTTAAATTGTGTCAAGAATTAATAAATGTAGTGGAGTAAAAATTATAATCTGTGTAAGCCTACATTCGTCAGCCGCATCACGCCCTGCTAAGACATTCATGTCTCTAAAAATAAATACTGACGCAGCCGAGGCAAACATAAATATATAATATTTAAAGAAACAGTCAAAATTACAAAGTTAATATTTTTAAACTTGGGGCAAAGGCCACCGAAAAGTACATTTGGGTGGAAGGCTACCGGAAACTTGTTACCATAGTGCGGTTGCAACTACTTCAAGTTCGGCTCCCCAACCGTTGAACTACAACACAACACCTACTTCTAATTGGCTTTCCATACGAGAAGCAACTACCTACTTCAAAATATTTCTAACTCTGAGTTTGGAGTAGGGGATACTGGATAAGGTGACTTGGGAAAAGAAATTAGACGTAATACTGACAAGAGTGCTTAACACTCGACCACAGATGTAGTCTAAATTATTTTATTACTTTATCTACCACATGCCTGTAGGCAGAGAAAGTATTTCATTCCGCCCAAAAACTCGATAGCGAGATTCCATCGGAAATAAATGTTTTGAGGCCCACTAAATATAAAATAAAAGTATCTTTAGAAAAACTTCCATATGAGTGTGTGTGTGAATAGCATAACTCAAAAACTAAATATCGTATAAATACCAAACTTGGTATTTAAGTTTAATACCTTTCAAAGATGCGGCACAAAGATTTTCAACAAAATCCTCCACCCCAAGCTACCCTTTACATGGAAAATGTTTCCACAGTTTTGATTTTCTCTGAAAATGGCATTGATTAAATGCCATATATTTAAAATCTTTGCATGAAAATCAAACATATTTCTTGAATTTTCAGAGAATAGTCTTTGACGTTCTCTTTATTCGGAAAGTGTTTTTATAATTTTGTTTAATGGATGAATCTTAAGAAATACACAAAAGCACATCACTGAAAAAAATTGTAGAGCACTTTAAAACACAATTTATTTCGAATAATTTATTTTGTCGTTAGCCGTTCCTGAGATATGTTAAAATTGCTTTTAATTTTTCAATGATTCGTCATTTTTTTAAAACGCTGTCATATTCAGTTTTTTCTCGTGATGCCATGGAAAGAGTATGGCATTTGAAGCCAACATTTAGCGATTGTTTTAAAAGATATGACCATCGATTCGGATTCCTCTATCCCCCTTGAGCCTACAACAAAATGTGTAATGAAGGTATTTCTGCAAAGGTTTATCTCAATTAATATGAAGTAGAGAAAATCTGATGTGTTACACTCACATGACTTTCTCTACTCTTGTACAAACTATTTTTACAAACGCTTATTGTTAATCGAGATGTTAATCTTATTGCTAATTTTCTTAGATGCAAGGGGAATTTGTAGGCTTTAAGCTATAGTCAAATATTTTAAGAGCTGGTTCCTATGTGGAGTACTCCATTCTCTTTGCATTACTAGGGCAAAAAAATGAATAACGAAATTGAAAAAAGTATAAGTGTCGGAAAATTTAAGGGAATAACAAGCAATATCTTGAAAATGGTTCACTCAACGAAAAAATGTGTATGACATAAATTATGTATTTTAACGGGATCAAAGTTTTTGTTTAGTAAAATTTTGTCTATTTCTTATGGTTTACCAGTTATGCAAAAGTCGATCACAATAAAGAATACTTTTACAGACATTCTCAGAAAATTCGAGATATACATTTCATTTGTCATGAAAGTATCTTAAATATATGATATTTTAATCAAGATCGTTAGAGCCATTTTTGAGAAAATTAAAATTTTCGAAACGTTTTCCATGTAAACAGTAATCTGAGGTGGGAAATTTTCTTGAAAACCTTCGTGTCGCACCTCTCGAAGATACTGAACCTAAATACCAAGTTTGGTGTTTATTCAACTGTTAGTTTCTGAGTTATGCTGTTCACAGACACACACACAGACAGACACACAGACATGTTTCCAAAAATGCTTTCTTTTGATTCAGGGGGTCTCAAAACATATATTTCCGGTGAAATCTCGGAATCGAATTTTTGGGTGGAATACAATACTTCCCCTACTTACTATACGTAGTAGAGAAAGTAAAAATTTAGATTTAAATTTTCAGTCAAATTGATCGAAAAAAATTAGAAAATAGCGTCTTCAGTTATGCATCCTCTTACACCAGTGAACAGTTCATAGTTTATAAAACATCGCTAACTACCTATGGAAAGCACCCAAGCGCTCTGATGCTGAATTTAGTACAGGTTGTTGGTCAGCGGTTACACATCACTACCGGCTAGTGTAAGTGACCTTGTAGCTGTCAGTGTATAATCAGCAAATGAGTGCTGAGTTGCAGATACATTAGATTCATTAGTGTCCGTGTTCCGGCAGCTGCTATTCCCTTTCGTTCACTTAACGTTCAACACCGTAACATGAATCAGCTGTTCCAGTACATCAGAGAGTATGTGAAATCGTGTCACACGACTTTCTCTACTCTTGTACAAACTATTTTTACAAACGCGTATTCTCCATCTACTTCATGTTAATCGAGATATCGAGATGTTAATGTTATTGCTAATTTTCTTGTAGATGCAAGCGGACTATGGTAGGTTATAAGCGATAGTCAAACCTTTTAAGAGCTGGTTGCTATGTGGAGCATTCCATTCTCTTTGCATGTCCAGGACATAAAAACATGAATAACGAATTTGAGAAAATTTATAAGTATTGGAAAATTTTAGGGAATAACAAGCAATATCTCGAAAATTGTTCACTCAGCAAAAAAAATGTATATGATATTAATTGTGTATTTTAACGCGATATACATTTTTTGTGTAGTAATATTTTGTCTATCTCTTATGGTTTATCAAATTATGCAAAAGTCGTTCACAATGAATACTTTTGGAGACATTCCCAGAAAATTCGAGATATACATTTCATTTGTCATGAAAATATCTAAACATATATTTTAATCAAGATCGTTAGAGCCATTTTTGAGAAAATTAAAATTTTCGAAAAATGTTCCATGTAAAGGGTAATCTGGAGTGGGGGATTTTCTTGAAAACCTTCGTGTCGCATCTCTGGAAGATACTGAACCTAAATACCAAGTTTGGTGTTTGTCCGGCTGTTCTTTTCTGAGTTATGCTGCTCACAGACACACACACAGACATACACACACGGATATGTTTCCAAAAATGCTTTTTTTTGGATTCAGGGGGCCTCAGAATGTGTATTTCCGGTGAAATCTAGGCATCGAATTTTTGGGTGGAATACAATACTTCCCTTACTTACTATACGTGGTAGAGAAAGTAAAAATCACAACAGAGGACAAGGGTCACTGACAGGCTGGTAAAAACCGGGATGGGGATGGGGGATGGTTTGTTATCTGTGGCTCCGTGCCTATAGTGCAGTGACAGTTCAACCATATTGGGCTTTACTGCGTAGAAATTCCTTTCTCTACCTCCATCATAAATATTCGCAAGAAATTGCCACGATTTGTTCGCTGAGACTGCTAAAAAGTAAGTCGATATAATTATGTTTGCTATTATGTTACAAACGCTAATGAGAAGACACGGGTAGTCGAGGTTATTAAGGCACGGATTCGTGAAAGGGGAGGTCTGCAATTCAAATCCCGCCAGGACCTTCCTTCCTGACTGCGATATTTTCCAAATTTTCCTCAGCCCTCATAACTGGCTAAACTTACGCGGGAACGTCTGCTTCCCAAATGTCTTTTCCCAGTTATCATTTCACTTCGGGTTATCACAAGTGTCACTGCCTGTGGTGCTATATGTAGTAAGAGTGGGAGTTAAACATTATTGAAAATAAAAAAAATCTGATGTGTTACACTCACATGACTTTCCCTACTCTTGTACAAACTATTTTTACAAACGCTTATTCTCCATATGCTTCATGTTAATCGAGATAAACATTTGCAGTCTCTATCTTATTGCTAAGTTTCTTGTAGATGTAAGGGGAATATATATTTACAAGGGCAATATAGAAATACAGTAGCCTTTAAGCACATACATATCTCTTAATAGATGGTTGCTAGGTGCAGCACCATTCCCTTTGCCACAGATTAATACTCTTTGCATATACAAGACAAAAAAATGAATAACGAATTCCCATTTGAGAAAATAAGTATTGAAAAATTTAAGGGAATAACAAGCAATATCTCGAAAATGGTTCACTCAACAAAAAATGTATATGACATAAATTGTGTATTTTAACGCAATCTACATTTTTCATGTCGCAAAATTTTGTCTATATCCTATGGTTTACCAGTTATGCAAAAGTCGTTCACAATGAAGAATACTTTTGGAGACATTCCCAGAAAATTCAAGATATACATTTTGTTTGTCATAAAAGTATCTTTCTTACATGTATGGTATTTTAATCAAAATCGTTAGAGAACATTTTTGAGAAAATTAAAATTTTCGAAAAATGTCCCATGTAAAGGGTAATCTGGGGTGGTGGGATTTTGTTGAAAACCGTCGTGTTGCATCTTTGGAAGATACTGAACCTAAATACCAAGTTTGGTGTTTATCCGACTGTTCGTTTCTGAGTTATGCTGTTCACAGACACACACAGACAGACACACAGACACACACACGGACACATTTCCAAAAATGCTTCTTACTTTCTCTACTACGTATAGTAAGTAGGGGAAGTATTGTATTCCACCCAAAAATTTGATACCGAGATTTCACCGTAAATACATGTTTTGAGACTCCCTGAATCCAAAAAAAGCATTTTTGGAAACATGTCCGTGTGTGTGTGTGTGTGTGTGTGTGTGTGTGTGTGTGTGTGTGTGTCTGTGTGTCTGTGAACAGCATAACTCAGAAACTAACAGTCGGATAAACACCAAACTTGGTATTTAGGTTCAGTATTTTCCAGAGATGCGACACGAATGTTTTCAAGAAAATCCCCCCACCCCAGATTACCCTTTACATGAAACATTTTTCGAAAATTTTAATTTTCTCAAAAATGGCTCTAACGATTTTGATTAAAATATCATATGTTTAAGATATTGCCATGAGAAATGAAATGTATATCTCGAATTTTCTGGGAATGTCTCCAAAACTAATCTTCATTGTGAACGACTTTTGTATAGCTGGTAAACCATAAGAGATAGACATAATTTTAGTACACAAAAAATGTAGATTGCGTTAAAATACACAATTTATGCCATATACATTTCTTTTTTTGAGTGAACCGTTTTCGAGATATTGCTTGTTATTCCCTTAAATTTTCCAATACTTTATACTTTTTCTCAAATTCGTTGTTCATTTTTTTATGTCCTGGACATGCAAAGAGAATGGAATGCGCCACATAGCAACCAGCGTTAAAATATTTGAATATCGCTTAAAAGCTACCATATTCCCCTTGCATCTACAAGAAAATTACCAATAAGATTGACATCTCGATATCTCGATTAACATGAAGCATATGGAGAATAAGCGTTTGTAAAAATAGTTTGTACAAAAGTAGAGAAAGTCGTGTGAGTGTAACACATCAGATTTTTTTGGATTCAGGGGGTCTCAAAACATATATTTCCGGTGAAATCTCGGTATCGAATTTTTTGGTGGAATACAATACTTCCCCTACTTACTATACGTAGTAGAGAAAGTAAAAGAGTAGACGCTAGCAGTTGTTCTGGATCCTTATCTGTACTACGACACTGGTATTCCAGAAAAGGTTAAAATGTGTTATTAAATGGCAAAAAACATCTATTATCTTTACGTCACTCCAGCTTACCGACAGGGTAATTAGTGACTGTAATTATAGGGCAATTATGATAAAAGGTTGATAATTCACAGCTAGTTCAGCTGAAAACGATATGAAATAAAATGGTGTAGTTTTACTTAAATAGCGCCCCTCTCCAGGATAGAAAAAGTATCCCACTTTAAATTTCTAGACACGTCATGTCCGTTGTATACCCTATACCAGCCTCTTACAACTCTGCTCGCCTGAGTCAGAGTACTCGCGCGTACGCAGCAACAGTGTTCGGAGCCTAGCTGGAGGGGAAGCGTGATAGCCAATATGCCACTGAGCGAAGGTCATAGCACAAGTCCTAGCGCTTCCTGTCAGTCTTGAGGTTGTGTCGTTTCTCATAACATATGTCATTACGTCAAGTCGGGGAACCCCGTTTATTATTTCGTGGGATGGACAGCTTCTATTTACCGAAACAGATAGACTCCTGCAGTGTTTTATATGTTAAAAGGTGCTGAATTCGACGAGAAAATGGAGCGTACCGCTCATTTCATTCAGCCATGACGACATTTGCTCCAGTGCCGAGCTGTATTGTATGCTGCAAGCAGGCTCTTGCGAGGAGTGAGTACTCCACTGCTCGCTAGCGCGTACCCAAGCTGGAACAGCCTGACCTATACCCTATAAACGCCTAGGATGTAACATTAACTTATAACAGATCTTAAGATTTCTTCGACCTTTCCGGTAGTCAATTTAAATAACGACGTCATTAGTTCAGCGAGCCCCTTGTTTCAAAGTGTGGGATTGAACCTCGGACTGTATGCGTTTCCTACTTCGTAAACAGGTTGATGTAAAGCGGCGGTGCAGAACTGGTTTTCATTATTACATTTTGTGCGTTCTTTGCATGTGAGATGGAAGTGACCACCGGCCACAGAATTAGCATAGTTGAGTGCTACTTCCCAACTGGAGAATACGAGGGGGAGTCTGTCGTTACGATACTGGATGCTGTATGAATGATTTTCCCCGTTCTTGTCCAGAATTTGCTCAAGCCTGAGACAAATCGTGATAAAAAAACAAACAACAGTTGTTTTTCATTTAACAAAACAGGAGAAACAACTACAACATTTAAACATATTTAAAAATATTTCTAAATGTTACTTCAGTTGTTTTTTGTTTAAAAAGTTAACGTTGTGCCATTAAAGTCCAGAAAATCTACGCTACAAAAACCGTTCAATAATTTGAGTTACATTTCAGCATACGTACTGAGATTGCTAATTTAAGAGACGCTAGTGAAGGAAGTTCCAAATGTAAATACTGGAAAGGTACGATACAAGCCCCATTTCACTAAGGCAGACAGTATTGCCTATTCCATGAAGAGCAGAAGAATAATAAATTAACTAAAATGTTAAACTGTAAACATTGTTAAGGGTGGACATATGCCCCCTTTCCGCTCTCCTAAGTTACACCAATAGTTATAGCAATTATTGTAAATGTTGATGTATCGAAATGGTACTGCTATTTGTCGTCCAGGTACATCACACGGGAAACTAGTCATGAGTTCATCACCAGAGGAGGATTTTCTTACTTTCCGTCACTGTAGCCGGTGAATATGATCAAATATTCTTTGACTCATCTATTAATTCCCATTCACCTAAGCTATTACGATGAAACACAAAGCAGGAGGTATGCATTAATACTCTCTGGTAAAAGCGAAATGTTTAAGAGATGGCAACACTGGAAACTGCTTTACTAGGTTGGTGATGTTTATTCCTCGCTATAAATTATGGCTGGCCATTTGGAGCCTCAGACGTGTACAGAAAGTTTTGATTTACTAATAATTAACTTTCTACAAAAAAGTGACGAATACCGGGTGAGTGAAGTATGTAAACGTCATCCTGTATTCTTTAAGGGGAACACCTGCCCCATAAGGACTAAAGAGAGAACAAATAGGAAACGATATTGGTGGAAAATTAAACATAAATGACCATAAATAATGTAAATAATTAATGTTAAATAAACATTATATATACGTAAGAAAGCTGCATAATTAAGAAAGCAGATAGGCTAGGGAAGTCCATAACAGATTAGACAAGCACAGGACAGCGAGTGAGAGAAGCAGGGTTAGACAGAGATGCCTTGGAAATCCTAGATGTGTCAAGCTTGGCGTAGCACGAGTGATTTTATTATCTACGACACTTCGGTAAATAACCAGTCAGATTGGGTGTTCGGTTACCTATAAAAGGAGAACAATTTCCAAGGATGGTTCTTCTATTTCCGATCATCGAGAGACCAACTTCAAAAAAGTCTGTGCTGGAAAATGTATATAACGTAATTGTTGCTCATTAAAACTTTTAAGTGGTGTAAGTTAATGGAAGTAAGATACCTAAAGAACTCGTGAAATTCGTTAAAGGGTTGTTTGAAAGTGAAGATGTGCTTGGCTGGACGCTTTCGTTGATTTAATTATTATTGCAACTGGAACAAATCCTGGTTAAATACCAAACGTGTGGTGTATTAATTTGGTCTCACATCCCATCAAGAGTAACTGGGCAATTATAGGTCGTCAAGAACGTCTAGAAAGAAGACAACGAAAGCCACTAAAGATCAAATGGTAGACCGGACATCGACATCGTGTATGTTTAAGACGAGGATATACAACATATAGCATCCCACATCTGTGTTTACCAGTTACAAAAGTTGTGAGTGTTATAAGGGAACATATACCCAATATAATAGAGTATTGAAAATAATAGGAATAACTAATAATATAAAATAATGTTGAGAAATAGCTTTACTGTAAAATAACTTGTACCTCGGAATATAATTAATGTGAAAGCAAGCAATGTAAGGAACAGTGTAATTAGTAACTACTAGGAGAGCGAGAAACAGCGGTAAAATCCACCGGCAAATACACGCTAATGCATACAAGGTTTAAGCAAATTCACAGAAAATAGAGAGAGGTCCGAGATTGGAGTGAGACTGAGATAGTGGTGTGCAATTCCTGGAAGACGAGGGATCTGGAAAAACAGAAAGAGAAACGAGAGTTCTAAAGTGAAACGGAGATAGTGGGTTTTACCAGAGAAGTCAAAGGAACATTTTATTTTTATAGCACGCTAAGTAGATAACCAATAAGAATGGATGTTAAATATAAAGGCGCGAATTCTAGCATCATAGTAGGAGAATATAAAAGGAGAAAGAGGCCCCAAGTTCCTCATTCTCTGAATGTACTCCTACGATTAATACATCAGAGTCTGACGGAAAATTTTGTATGTGTATATGGCTGAAAAAATGTCGTGTGACGCAGTTAGATAGGTCCACGTAAAGAATTTATAGTAGCGGGAAGATTAAATGTACAGCTTTTGTATAACTTTAATATTAAGCAAGGGAAAGTAGCTAGCCGCTTCAATGGGCATTATATTTTAGTAAATTAAGCTGTTTAAGGGAAAGTCAATTTGTTATTTGCCTTCATCCACATAAAATCCAGAAAAATATCAAGTTAGCAAGCTGGAATAGAAATTTCTCCTCAGCTCTACGACAAGCAGCCCGGCAGAGAACTTAAAGGGAACTTTGGTGATCCGAGACAGCATCTACGAGAGATAGCACGTGGTACTCAAGCGCGAGTCATTACTTCCTTCCCCCGCTACAACGCTTACCAGTTATACAAGAATATACAAAACTCCTTCCGAATGAAGAGGACCTCATAGGCTATTCCCATGTAAATATCTTTCATATATGGTATTGTAATTAAAATCTTAGAGCCAATTTTTAGAAAATAAAATCTTTCGAAAAATATTCCGTGTAAAGGGTAGTTTTGTGTGGAAGATATGGTATCTTTGGAAGATATGAAACTAAATACCAAGTTAGGTATTTATCCGACTTTTCGTTTTGGAGTCATGCTGTTCAGACACACATTTTTTTAAAATGTTCTTTTTGGATTAAGGGGACATCAAAACATGTATTTCCACTGTAATATCGTTTTCTTTAATTTTGGGTAGAATGCAATACCTTCTCTACCTACTAGGAACGTGGTAGAGACAATAAAAATGCTTTTATTATGGGTCCTCAAAACGTGTATTTCCTGTGAAATCACGGTATTGAATTTGTTTATGGAATAGTATACTTCCACTATTTACCATAGGTAAGCAATAAACTATAGTAGATAAATAACTATCCATCTACTGAACAACGACCACATATATATCGTTACAAGAGAATGTTATATATAATGTTATTTCGCGGTAAACCCGCGAACCGCATCGCGTCCTTGCAGCGGAGGTCTATAAAAGAGTAAACATTAGGTTTGATCTAAAAATTTAAATTCTGTAACATAACCAAGCAAGAAGCACAATGTTTTATCACCAGAGAAAGCAGCCACCGGTGCTTTTATTGTTATTGGTGTTTAACGACCATCTCTGTTTCTCGCCTGTCTGTGCCCTCTGGGTGAACAGAAATTAAAAGTTTCCAGTACGAGAGAGAGAAAAAAAAACAGAATGGATTTTCCTAATAGTTGGGTAGAATCATTACTAACACGAAAGCTTGTTATAAAACGCCACGCTTAATCTGCAGCAGGTAAGGGCACTATAGAATTAAGGAAGGACGGGGGGAGTGAGGCTGCTCTTACGCCATTACGGAGAAATCATTAACTAGTATTGTAGGCCCCTGACGAGAAAACATTTGCTGGTGTTCTGCTCTCCGGAGGAGAGAGGGGTGATAGTACCACGTGGCAACTCACGATGACATTGTAAATAGATTTACTAACTACATTAAAAACATCCCGCAACGTCAGTGTCCCAGCGTGTTTCACTTGGAGCAGTGTGTGCAAGTGTTTTCTAGTGATTTACAAAGTTATTTACAATGCTCAGTAAGAAAGGAAAAACTCTACACAGTCAAACCCGACAAACAGTTGCTAACGTTGTTAAAATCTGTGATAAGGAAAGCAAACAAAAACAACTGGTCAATCAGCATTACTAGCAGAAGAGCATATGTTTTCTAAGAGGCGTGAGCCTTGATATGTTGAAAGTACGATAGCGCTAGAATTGTTGATGTCAACACATCCTTACAGACACATTCTCGTGAGAAGAACACAGTACTTATACCTCCTCTGCCGCTACCTCAGAGTACAGAAACGTAATTCTAGAGAGAATTTACAATAAAGAAAACAGCATACACCTTGTGGGCTTTTGATTTGATTTATATAAAGATGAAGGTGGGTTACATCTTCCCTTATCACTGAAACTTTTGAGGTTTATTGTATATTCTCCTATCTTTATAGTTGTAGTTAAATAGACCTGTCGCTTTAATAAGAATCAGTCTGGATTTACAATACTCACTAGATTACCGAGCCAGATGGCTCCGCGAATCCCGGATTCGATTCCCGGTGACCTCCCATTATGACCATAGGGTTTTTCGCGGTTTTCCCCTGGTCACCAAGACGAAAGCCAGGGGGTTTTAGTCCAGCACAATTTCTCCTTTCCCCCCATTTCCTCTCATTTTATCTCCATTGCGTTTCAGGTGTGCTTTCAGGTCCTGCATTTCTGGCTTTGTCGTTGCAAAGATTTCTCCTCGTGAACGCCAAAGTGAGCTGTACCGACTGTGGTGGCTGGGATTCCTCGCTACTGGTGCGCGGGTGTTAAAACGGGGTCTTCTGCGCGTTTCTGTGGACCTGGCAACTCCTATTATTTTTCACCTCATCCCTGCCTCCCCGGGGGTGTAGCCACAATAGTGTCGTAGCCTCTACTAAATACTACTCAGAAAATGACGGGGAGACACTCGCTTGCAAAAGGTACCGGTAAATTAATAAGATCTTCACATGGCGAGGCCACGACGGGGACGCAGCTAAGTTAAACACACAAATAATTACTATCCCAGAACGTCACATGGCTTAAGGGGAAGGAAGGATTCTACTCTATCATAATTAAGACTCTCCGAAAATGGATGGCTACTACATTTAATGTATAAAGATAGATAACAGTGCTTACACTCTCAGCCCAATGACTGTCGGCGAGGCCATCATGCCTTAGCACGAAGAAAGCAGTTGCACGTCTTTACCACACGAACGTTACCTCCTGACTCTCCTTCTCAAACCCACGCTACCCCCAAGCGTCAGTGACGCTAAACAATTCATCCCCTCCTAAAAAGTCTAGTTCTCCCTACTCCAAGTCAACTGCCATCTCGAATCTCGGTGACCAGAGACGTATGTCCTATCATCTTTGCATACGTCACAATAGATCAAGAGGTTGAGTGCGCGAGGTGTCTCAAAAAATAGCCCGCTCTTTATTGAGAAATGTTTACACAACTTAAAACACTTATTGTACTCTTTAAGGACTTCTAGAATATATATTTTACAATATTGTGAGCTAAAACTATGAAAAATGTTTAAATTTTACATAAGTAAATTGTTAATAATGGTTTAACAAATTATATTTAACTACTACTTTTTATAGCAATGGAATAATCACCTCAAATTTAAACCAAAATCTGCTGTTGTTGAAAAACAATTAAGACAATATTAAATGATACTCTACCATTTGTCATTTGTATAAGCAAAGGTGTACAAGCGCTCAGTGTATCATGATAAATGCTTTAAAAGTCGTGTATTTCATTTCTTTTCTGCATTCTGAACATATAATACATTCTTATATTATGCAATTATTGCTTCTTTTAAACATGGGAGCAAAATTTTGCAAACTTTACAAAATCTTAGGAAATGTACACTAGAATTTCCTCAAGATTAATTGAAGTGCATTTTTATTTATTTCCTTCTGATCCTTTCTCATATCATGCTAGTTTATAGTACCAACATGTGCAAACAGAATATAACGGAGGTAACTTTGTACTGCATATAACATATTTGCAGTTACATGGAGTGTTCTAAACATATTGTTTGTCACTCTTCCTTCTACGAGTATTATAGGGTCATTCAGTGAAACCAAACCTTTTTAATAGTGTATAGTAAACAATCATATTATTTATGAAAATTAACAAATATATGTGATTAATGCCAATAATATGCAATTATGTGTAGGCGGAATGGTTCTAGCAAGATGGTGCCATATCACACATTGTTGAAATTTTCATGGCAGCCATGCTTTGGGAATAAAATTCTCTCGAAAAAATAACTATCCAGATTTCTCTGTCTGCGATTACCTTCTCTCTGTATATTTAAAGAGCAAAATTTATACAAATCCTTGTATACTTTAAATAAATACTCAGAGAAATTAACGTTATTCCAGTTGAAATTTTATAAAATTCATTTAAAGGTACACGCTACAAACTGGCAGCTTGTTGTCTCACGCCATTTCTGGGACATTATTTTCAAGAAATTAAATATTTTTCTGTGTTGCATAACATGGCCTTTATTGACATTAATCTCATATATTTCTTATGGACGTAAATGATATAAATAATGTTGGAAAGGTAGAAACAGATGACTGAAAAAATTCAATCTCATAGCCGAGATTGGAACCATGGATCTCCCGGTCTCCGTCCGGTTGTTCTAACCACTGAGCTACCATGGCAACATGCCAGCACGACATTAAATTCCCCAACTGATTTGCATTTTTTCCGGTAAACCACAAGGAGATCTCAAATTGTATTCAGATGACATACCCCAATGGCGACTTACAATGTTGTAAGTACTTTAAGTCCCAGGCTTCATAGTTTCAACCACTATTAGATCAATTAATGGCATCCATTAATTGACCTAATATCCAATTCATCCAATATAAATAATGTTTGCTACCTACTTGGTTTCACTGAATCACCCGGTATTCCAGACATTCATTATAAATTGAAGGTTTTAATCGTGTTATTATGTTTTTATGTACAGGATCGGCGAATAAAGGACGCATCATATCGATCCTAGTGCTGCTACTTCTGGTATTGGTGGTCATACTGGGTATCGCACTCTCTGGCGGTGGTAACATGTCTCATGGCTCTGGGATTTTGGCTTTAGTACCACTCATTGATGGGTAAGTTGCTTGAGATTAAAGATTATTTTCTACACTAATAATCTTTACACAATCCCGATAACGCCTAATTGGATCTTTATGGCGTGCCGGTCATACACGTTACCTAGAAAACAATTATGTAGATAATTCAAGTGACGAGAATCTATTCATACTCTATCTCATTCTAACCTGCGAAATTCTAAAACCTACTGTAACAGCACCCTTTTGATTCCTTCCGATTTGGACTCACAATGGAAACGAAGACATTGCGTTGCCGCATACAAGGTGAAAACCGAAAGTTTTAGTTTTAATGATACACCAATATTACAGGTTTTACTCTTATTCCTTCAGTTACTGCAGGATGTCCACGAATTCGTGCACTAGCTCTCCAGCATTCTATTTTACGGACAAATTGGAGACAAAAGGTTAATGCACGTATGTCTTAAATGTAATGGTTCTCAAGTTATAGCCGTGAAAAGCTAACCAATGAAAAGGGCGATATTACATTATAATTTTATCTCTACACATTTGCCAGCTAGGGCAGGAACGGTATTCGTTGAGGGAAGGAGAGGGAAAGTAAATTAAACTGAGTTTTATTTAAGGAACCTCTTTAACTACTATGGTCCTTAGCGTCCCATTCTATATTGGGCATGAAAGACCGGAAATTTTTCTCAGAGGCCTCTTATTAGGCTTGAGGTTCTTTTGCGTACCGTAAATCTACGACACGGGACCACTGGCTTTACTTCTCTTCCAAAGGAAGCCATGCTAAGGATTTTTACGCCCGAAAAAATCCATCGCCCTCCGCCGGGTTTGAACCCGCGACCTTGGGAACTAGAGGCTAGCATGGTAACCAGTACTCTCTCTTACCTCAGGTCATGTCTTCTGATACCCGATAAAAATGTCATTTAAAGCTAAATAACTTTATTCACACGCACATTACGTATATCGTTCCCTTTAGCTCCACTCCCGCGGTTCAATCCTAACCATACAAACATTTATATCTTCGCATCAGAGGCCGATTTCGCGAACTGTTCGCTATAAACTTATTTTACCATAACTCAAGACCTTTCACGTTCACCGGCACTGCATAATATCGCGTAGTTCCACTTCAGGAATTGCCTACATCCGCCTTTGCGTACTTCCAGTTTATAAGTTTTACGTATCCTCCCACGTGTGCTCCCAAATTACAAGTATTTATAAGTTCTCCTACGCACACATTCCATTTGGAGAGGCATACGTCCGTTCCTGCGTACTGCTAAATTGTAAGTTGTCTTACTCGTGTATTTCTTATCGCGTCATGAAATTCTTGTATTTCTCTTATCAAGTCACGTAATCTTCCTTTAGTATTATTCTCCTGACATAATTTTCACAAAATAAGTAATTTCCCTATTGTCAGATAAATATTACAGAAACTCCCACACTTAGTTTTCTTACACGAGTTTGAAACATAAACGTTCTAAACGTTTCCATGAGAACTGACGTGATCCCAAGATAAAACACGTCTCGCCAAAATCTTTACTTTAACATATAATCCTAGATTTAATTGCTCTGGTCACGTACACTGTACCTGCAAAGAATTATAGTGGCGACATGCTGGCGCCCTGCAGAAACCTTGTCTATTGTATTTCTAAAACGATCTGCTTTTCCCAGCGAACGTATATTTCGTTTGCCTCCGATACTATATATTGTCTTGATGTATGGGTTACAATTATTATTTTGTAGTTATTCATTCATAAGATTTGTAAATTATAAACTTTGGAAGTAAAGGCTTCCATGTGGAAGTGAAAGTTCTGATACCCACTTTAAGGAATGTGCAGCGTCAGAATTCGTTCAACTTAGGAGCGATGTATGGGTTCTGCTGAATCGTGCCAGGCCATTTGCCTGTAGAGGTAATGTTCTGCTTAGTTG
Source organism: Deroplatys truncata (assembly GCA_030765065.1). Lineage (NCBI taxonomy): Eukaryota > Metazoa > Arthropoda > Insecta > Mantodea > Mantidae > Deroplatys > Deroplatys truncata. The sequence continues at coordinate 169,167,446 of CM060980.1, forward strand.
GCTGAAATGAACCTTTAAAAACCCCAAGTTTTAGACCTCGTGGTCGATTGCTGGAGAGTTCCTGGAGGAACCTATGTCGCTCGGTCGATTGAGGGGAAGTGCTGCATGAACCATTGTCGGACGACCTTTAAAAGATATTACGCAAGATAAAGTATAATCATAAAAAATCCTGACACCATCGTCGGATAACATCTGTTGTGTTCTAGATAAGCGTGTCTTTCAGTTAGCCAGCCATGAACCATACTATAGTTTCATTAAACCTTATTTCCGTATAGTGTAGCATGTAAATCTTTGGATTCGCCCTTGCCGTATACACACCTTTCCCTGGTAGTCTCAGTAGTCTAGTAGTCCCCGGTGTGGGAACAGGTGTCAGCATAGCGAGTTGCCACCCCTTTAGGTACTCTTGGTACGTATGTGGTGACCTCAGCGCCCAGAGCCGCCCCCAGGAACCGTAGCCAGCGAGAAGAAGAAACACCTCCTGGGCCACCGCTATAAGTGATAGAGGCGCCAGGGTCTCTTTCCACTTGGGAGTTGTCATACATCCTTCCTTACCCCTTACCCCCGACAAATAGTTGAGGCGCCGGTTTGTTGAGCACCTTAATCCGATCCCTTATTTTAACCGCGACAATGTTCTTCTAAAATTAATATTAAATTGATATAAGAGTACATATTATTATCTATCTTGATCATCTACCTCTAGACGTAATGTCAGTTTCACAGCCTGTCATTGATAATACCCATGCGGGCTGGCCGGCTGCCTGACTAAAGGGAATTGCCGCTGTTCCTCCCAACCATAGCGTTCGACTTAATTTTAGATAAGTTGACCTTTAGCCAAGTATACGGGTGTCGTTTGGATTGGGTTGGACTCGGCGGGGCAGTGGTTCCCGATACCCATGGGTGATAGTGTACGTCTGTGCAGTTTTACGTCCAAGCGAGGTTTTGAAGTGCCTCAAGGTCCTCCTGTACCACCCTGGAGAGCTGGTAAGTGGCGTATACACTTCCACCTGTAATGGGGGGGGGCAGAATTTAAATTTTCAGGTGCCGATCCACAAGAAAATGTCTCGAGGGAGGGAGAGTCACTCGGATGATGCCCTCCTCCCAAGGTCACGTGGGGGCAGAGTCCGCGGTGTTTCAAATCCGGATCAGCCCGCAGGGTGTAATCAGAAGGCTGCCATGGTAGCTGCAATATCGCGCCTTTTTATTTTTTAAATGTTTACATCTTAACGTGTAACATTTTTTGGTAGTATTTTAGCTATTTTTCTTCTCACAAATGGCTTCAATGATGATGATTAAAATAGCATCTGTATTAGTAATTTGTATAGTGAATAAAGCGTTTGTGAAGTCTTCTTAATTCTTACAGAATTTTATATAAATTGGGAAATCACAAGAGAAGAAAAGATCTTGTTTATCAAATAAAGACATTTATAAAATTAAACACTTTAGAAATATTCCCAGCTGCCCGTTTAAATATTTTTATATTTAAGCAGTATGTATTGTTACTTGTGAACTTGGGCAAAGACTTAATCAAGGTTAGCATAGCTTAGATTTTAGCTTAGATCACAGCTTAGATTGAATGATGTTTACATCTCTTTTACACTGTTTTGTACCTAAAACAAATTTGCACTGAAATTATTTCTGGCGAATGTTTTAGCGGAAGTGGATATAATCCAAGATGTATGAATAACTTTGAGGCAGTATTTTAACACTAAAATGATTTCTGTCTAATTATATAATATATAAATTCAATAACAGCTCGCTTGAAGCAATATGTGTATGTAATTATTTGTAAAAATGTATGTAACAGCCATTGTATACTATTGTATACATGTTCAATAATGTTATGTAAATGTATTACGTAATTTAATAATGTAGGAGCTGTGAGAATGGTAGACTGATAGTTGCTAACAATGAGGTAACCTTGAGGCAATATGAATTTGAAAGTTTAAATGCTACTAGTCATTATTGGAGCAACAATAATGTAAATTTTTTAGACAGTATAAAAATAGCCAATCAACAACCAGAAAAAGCTTTAGTTAAATGAAGGTGTTCTATTGGAGTAGGATTAGCCAATCAGAGACTTGAAATACAGAGATTTGCAAGTTTGGACGGTTGAGATCAATTCAGTTGCCTGCAGACAGTGCTCATAACTGGATGCGTTGCTTGTGCGTCCTCGAGAGATTTAATACGTATTCGTGTGGGACGAAAAATAAATTTACGTGTTAAAAGGTGTAATTAATTAATAAAAAGAATCTCACAGCTCTCTATATCAGTGAAGTGTTATTTAATTTGTGTCAAGGATTAATAAAAGGAGTGCAGTAAAATTATAATCTTTGTAAACCTACATTCTTGTTGCATTACAACCCTGTCAAGATATCCATATCTCTAAAATAAATACTGACGCAGCCGAGGCAAACATAAATATATAATATTTAAAGAAACAGTCAAATTACAAAGTTAATATTCTTTTAGACTTGGGGCGAAGGCTAACGGAAACTGTTTACCATACGTGCGGTTGCAACTACTTCAAGTGTTCGGCTCCCCAGCAGTTTAAATATAATACATCAACTTCTTCAAACTGGCTTTCCATACGTAGAAACAGCAACAACAACTTCTTCAATTTATAGAATATCTATGAAAATAATTGCAGTGTGACTGTTACACATAACATGTTTTTAATTACTTGAAGCATTAGTGTTACACTACATCAATTCTAGAAATGTTTGAGTTTCGCTTCTGTTGCTTTAAACCTCTCATAGTGGGAGTTGGTTTTGTTGGCGAAGATGGTAGGCCGTGGAAATATGTATTATACATTTTCCCAGCATAAATTGGCACCAGTCCATATCGACAGAGTTTTAATGATCGGTGAAAGAAACTGGAAAGCAACGGAACGTTTCTTGATACACAGGCTGCCATTGACTATGATTAGCGAGCTGATATGGGGTCTAATGTGAACTGAAACCGGATTCAAGTAATCCTGAACCTTTCAGACCTACAGTATGGCACCAACAGTAGCAATAAAATGAAAATCTCCTTACCAGTGTGCCAAAAATTCATGTTACCCGCAACATTACTTTACTGAGAAAAATCTGAAGTGTTACACTCACATGACTTTCTCTACTCTTGTAAAACTCTTTTTACAAACGCTTATTCTCCATATGCTTCATGTTAATCGAGATATCGAGATGTTAATCTTATTGCTAATTTTCTTGTAGATGCAAGGGGAATTGCTAGGCTTTAAGCGATAGTCAAATATTTTAAGAGCTGGTTGCTATGTGGAGTATTCCATTCTCTTTGCATTACCAGGACAAAAAAATGAGTAACGAATTTACTTTGAGAAATACTATAAGTATTGGAAAATTTAAGGGAATAACAAGCAATATCTCGAAAATAGTTCACTCAAAAAAAAATTATATGACATAAATTGTGTATTTTAACGCGATCTACATTTTCTGTGTAGCAAAATATTGTCTATCTCTTATGGTTTACCAGTTATGCAAAAGTCGTTCACAATGAAGAACATTTTTGGAGACATTCCCAGAAAATTCCAGATGCACATTTGATTTGTCATGAAAATATCTTAAACATATGATATTTTATTCAAAATCGTTAGAGCCATTTTTGAGAAAATTAAAATTTTCGAAAAATGTTCCATGTAAAGGGTAATCTGGGGTGGGGGGATTTTCTTGTAAACCTTCATGTCGCATCTTTGGAAGATACTGAACCTAAATACCGAGTTTGGTGTTTATCCTACTGTTCGTTTCTGAGTTATGCTGTTTACAACAACACAGACACAGACACATACACGGACATGTTTCCAGGGGGTCTCAAAACATGTATTTCCGGTGAAATCTCGGTCTCGAATTTTTGGGTGGAATGCAATACTTCCCCTACTTACTATACGTAGTAGGGAAAGTAAAAAAATCTTATGTGTTCCATTCACATGCCTTTCCCTGCTTACTCTTCTACAAAATATTCTTAGAAGGGCTTATTCTTCTGAGTACTTCTTGTTAATTAATATACTGTACATTTACATTTGAAATTTCATGCTGTTTACATGACCACGGGGAAAAACAACTATCGACCTACCACTTGAAAAAAAAAAAGTGTTTCAAAATTCAAACCAATAACAAAAGATCCCTCAGATATGGCTAACGCCGGTTAACGCCAATTCCCGGTGGCTGCCCACTCTCACCATGGGGTTTTTCGTGGTTTTCCTCTGGTTGCCTAGGCGAATGCTGGTGTATTCTACCACGATTTCTCCTTTCGCTCACTTTCTGTCATTTCATCTCTCCCTTTCATCTTTCAGGAAATGTCTTCGGGTTCCGTAGTGCGGCTAGTGTCGGGAGATGGCATGGTTACTGCTCTTTGTAAAGGATTTCTCCCCGTAAAACCCCACGGTAGGTTGACCCGCTTCCTAGGGTCGCTTCGTCGCCTTCTCGCGGGATTCTTCGCCTCTGCTGGTGGCAGCGGGCGTTTCAACTTGGAAATATTAGGCACTTCCGTACGTCTCTATGAGCCTGTCTGCCTGCGGCCTCCTTCGCTTCCTTCACTTCATCTCTGCCTCCCTGGGGAGTGTAGTCACAATAAATCTAGTTGATCGCAGTGGCGAAGTGTCCCCCTCAGGTAAATTCCTCATTTGTCAATCAAATGTCTTAAAATGTGGTATTTCAATCAAAATCAACAGGGAATTTTTTGCGAAATCAAAAATATCAAGTTTTTCTATATAGAAAGTAGTTTGGGGTGGGAGAATTTTCTTTAAAAATCTTCGTGTTGCATCTTTGGAGGATACTGAAATTAAACACCAAGTTTGGTATTTATCGAGTACTTAATTTTAGAATTATGCTGTTTACAGAAACGCAGACACCCACAAGCACACGCATGCACACGAACCCGGATTGAATTGGCAACGGAGGGGACTCGGCACTGATCCACATAGGGGATGTTGTACTTACGCCCCACAAGGCGGCTTCCCAGGGAGGAAGGATGAGGCGAGAGGAGACGCCGGGCGGCCGGAACCAGGAGTGATGGCACAAGAATGGCAGAGTCTCTAAGTTTACAGATAGAGACTCCCCGTAAGATCGACAGGCAGAGCGGGGACCCCACCCCGCACAGAGGGGTCCAACTCCTCTCAAGGGGGTTCGGATATTCCCAGCAGTAAGCCGAAGGACGGAGAGAGCATCCTTTTTCCCTGTCATATCGCACCGAGAGATCAACGGATGAAAGATTAATTGAAATGGGGATGGAGATGAAATGGAGGACAAGAAATTCGGGGATGTGAGAATCCTTCTCCGCATTCGCCTGGCGACCTGGGAAAACCACCGAAAAAACCATGGGTTAGACGGGAATATAAGCCACGACCTCCCGATTGCGGGCCACAGACCAAACCGCCTGAATCACCCTGCTCGGTCACGCGGACCTTTTTCTAAAAATGTTTTTATTTAGATTCAGGTGGCCTAAAAACTCGTATTTCCGATGAAATCTCGGAATCCAAGTTTTGGTTGGAATACAATACTAATACTTACGTTCTATAGGCAAGTGGCCAAAAACAAAAAAGAAGTAAAACATTTTTAACTTCATGCCCTTTATCACATTATAAAATTAGGTATACCTGGGAATGCAGCCTGTATATGCAATTACTGAAACTCGGCGAAGAAAATAAGTACGCTCTTTACGACCTGCTGCAACTCAACCGAAACGGGTTTACCAGTGGCATCTCACTCACTAACTTTATGATACAATTACTTGCATTTGCTTATGTCACTGTGATGACCGGGGTTCGGTTCCTCGCCGGTGCTATGCACTTTATTTTACCTCATTAAGCTTTAAGGGGAGACTAAATGGCAAAAAATTTTAACAAAAATTACACTTTTTGGGCAGTCTTATTAATTGGACTGTCTCCTTTAATTTGATATATATTTTAATAATGGTACTGCATCTGCCATTATTATTGTGAATTCTGCAACAGTTCACAGGAAAAAAAATCTGATGTGTTACACTCACGTGGCTTTCTCTACTCTTGTACAAACTATTTTTACAAACGCTTATTTTCCATATGCTTCATGTAAATCGAGATATCGAGATGTTAATCTTATTGCTAATTTTCTTGTAGATGCAAGGGGAATTGGTAGGCTTTAAGCGATAGTCAAATGTTTTAAGAGCTGGTTGCTTTGTGGAGTATTCCATTCTCTTTGCATTACCAGCACAAAAAAACTGAATAACGAATTTCCATTTCAGAAAAAGTATAAGTATTGGAAAATTTAAGGGAATAACAAGCAATATCTCGAAACTGGTTCACTCAACAACAAAAATGTATATGTCATAAATTGTGTATTTTAACGCGATCTACAGTTTTATGTAGTAAAATTTTGTCTATTTCTTATGGTTTACCAGTTATGCAAAAGTCGTTCACAATGAAGAATACTTTTGGAGACATTCCCAGAAAATTAGAGATATACATTTCATTTGTCATGAAAATATCTTAAAGACATGATATTTTAATCAAAATCGTTAGAGCCATTTTTGAGAAAATTAAAATTTTCGAAAAATGTTCCATGTAAAGGGTAATCTGGGGTGGGGGATTTTCTTGAAAACCTTCGTGTCGCATCTCTCAAAGATACTGAATCTAAATACCAAGTTTGGTGTTTATCCGACTGTTCGTTTCTGAGTTATGCTGTTCACAGACACAGACAGACACACACACGGACATGTTTCCAAAAATGCTTTTTTTTTATTCAGGGGGTCTCAAAACATATATTTCCGGTGAAATCTCGGTTTAAAATTTTTGGGTGGAATTCGTAGTAGAGAAAGTAAAAATCATTACTCCAGCACGCTTTGGAGTACAGTGGTAAACTTTAGCTCATATTTTAGGGAAAGTTTCGTTCTAAAAGTTGATACTACTGTGTTTTTCAAATGGGATGATGTTTGTCCTTGAGCGCGGCCAGAGCGGCAACCAATCGGAGTTCCGCTGTGTTGTCATATTGCATTTGCCGTAAGCTAAGCGTGATGCGTGCTAAGCGAATGTGTTTCTAATAAATATAATTTGCGCTAAGACAAAAATTCAAATTTTGCAAAAAGTAACCTACTAGAAGGTAGGGAGTAATTTTCGTAACACAACCGTAAAAACCACATATTTTTAGCTCAAATAGTTTTCATAATACAAACAAATAAACATTCCCATATGTTATAATATAACCACGTAAGCACTGTAACGGTCACATTATTTGTATGTATGAATTATTGTATACATTATGTATATATATATATTATTGTAATTATACAGAACTACTGACTTGATGGTGATAAAGAATTATGTTGTAAAACCAAGGCGTTTGTTAAAGCTGAGAAAGAGCAAACAGCCCACCCAGCTCACTTGTGTTACTTGTAGAACCTGCAGAACGTGAGCCGTCACATGTTTATGATTGTGTGTTGTTTTTAAATCTGGGTTGGAGTTTATTTACCCTATACAGTTAATATCAGTATTCAGTTGTTGTTCAGAGAGCAAGCAGCAAGAGTAAAATAGTACAATGACTTATTGTGGAGAATTTAGTGGCGAGTCAAAGAGGCAGGTATTGCGAAGTCAGGCTCGAAGTATTATATTTAGGGTCTACTCGTTTTTTAAAAAAATGTAACAATGAGGAACACAGAAATCAACTTGATTTCAAATATCCTCAACAGCTTACTGCTAAAGCGTGTGGTGTCGGTAAAGCAAGTGTGTCTCGCATTTGCGGAGAGGCAAGAAAATCTGTTCCCAGTGATGCTCCAGTGTTTGTATCGCCCAGAAAGCACATTGGACCTCCGAAGAGGATTACAAATTTAACTGACTTTGACAAGGACGTTGTACGCAGAACTGTGTTCGAGTTTTATGACCAAGGTGAATTCCCAACAATACAGAAAATAACTTGTGCCCTTAGAACTAAAATATCATACACTGTTCAAATTCATCTACTTATAGAATTTTGAGAGGATTAGGGTTCAGGTACAGAAAGACAAATGATGGGCGACAATTTTTAATGGAGAGGAGTGACATTGTTGCGGCAAGAATAAAATTCTTACGCAAAATGCACGAAATTCGAAATTCTTACGATACGAGACCTATATTTTACTTAGATGAGACATGGGTAAATAAAAACCACACTCAAAATTCAATCTGGCAAGACTCCTCAAAAAAGGGTGGCCTGAAGGTACCTGTTGGAAAAGGCAGTCGACTTATCATTTGTCATGTAGGGTCCGCTAAGACAGGATTTGTACCTGAAAGCAAATGGATTTTTCTGTCCAAAACCACCTCAGATTATCACGAAGAGATGACAGCTGATACGTTTAAAGAATGGTTTTTGAACAGATTCCTAAATTATTTAGAAGAGGGAAGCATAATTATAATGGATAATGCACCATATCATTCGGTTATTAAAAACAAAGTACCGAATACTGCCAGTAGAAAGAACCAAATTGTTGAATGGTTGCAAAAAAAGGGGGTTGAATTTTCGGCAACAGAAACTAAAAATGAGTTACTGCAACGAGTACTTCCATTTAAAAACCAGGGAAAAGTGTATCAGCTGGATCAACTTGCAATGGAAATGGGACACGAGGTAATCCGCCTCCCCCCTTATCACTTCCAGTATAATCCAATTGAGTTAGTATGGGCTCAAATAAAACGAGGGGTTGCAAACAGAAATAACACTTTTAAACTGACTGACGTTGAACGTCTTATTCACGAAGAAATTGACAAGGTAACTCAACAAGACTGGGAAGCCTGCGTGAGACATGCAGAAAAACTACAAGACGACGACTTTTGGAAAGAAATAGGCCGTGACGATATTTTGGAACCTATCATCATAAATTTGCAAGACTCAGACGATGAAGACAGTGTCAGTGACGAATTGCCTCTTCACGTAACTGATGACAGTGATACGGATGAGCAAATGGCAGTTCCATTGGATTAAAAGCACAGGTAATTCATAACCTATAATTATATAACACTTAAAAAATACGTACGTAGCATGCGAGTATATTCCCAATTATGAATTTAAACACCAGGAGAATTATAAAAGTTTAGATAATTCAGTTTGGGTTGCTTTACGTCGACCATTCTAGCGACAGGCAGATGTGAGAGTGAGAGGGAAATATGAAAAGAGTGGGGGTAACGAGGTGGCAACGCTGTGCACGCAAATGCACCTCATTCGCTGTAGCTCAGAACTCTTCCCATTTGAAACTAATAATAGTGTTAAGTATGGCAGCTTCTATGTACTCGAGCCATGTGGTTTCTTTGTTTGAAAATTTATGCAAATTTGTTGTCTCAATGTTTGCTCTCGACCTTTTCTGTGAATGATATTTTCTGGTATAAATGACCCGTTTTCTCAAACTATTGAAGATGGCTAAATTAAATTTTAGTAAGATAAGAACCACTCCTAAATGCTACCTAATTTGGTGGTAATAACACTGTTAGTTATTTAAAAAAATGTAATTTATGATAAACCCTAACCAAAATATAGTATAGTTAAGAAAACAAATATGTTCCTAATTAAACAAACTTTTTGGACAAAAGCGGGTCTGTATAATTACAAAATTTTAGTCTGCTATATTAAATTGGTATAATGGGTCATATTTATCGGATTTAACATTGGATAGGGGTGTTATGTTCCCCTTAAATGGGCTAAACCTATTTTTAATCATATACAACATGGCTGGAGGAAATAACTATGATTGTTATCATAAATGTATTGCCATTAATTCTGTTTAAAAATATCTGTGGTCTAAAGAATGGCATTTTTCTGGTCACCTACTTAAGATATTTTTACAAATTACAATACAAAGGCTACATTATAGGTAAATAAAACTTTTTGGTTCTCATATGTTTATAAAGCACCTTGTCACATAAAGTAACGGTAAAACACCATACGTAGATAAGCTTGCAAAGCGCAAACTCCACATTGATGTATACAATGAAATGACATATAGGTTATGTTGGTATTACTTAAATGAGGAGAAAACAAGTGAAGATGGTAAATATACAATGTTAACAAATGCTAAGCGAATACTCGTGGATGTAATTTTATTGAAATCTATTCAAATGCTAACAGTAGGCTGGTACTATTTCCTAAAATGTGCAATGTGTGCAATAAATACCCGAATATAAGCACAAATTCTTGCGAACACCCCCCTACATTTAATGCTGTGTATAATATACGACATTGTTTATTTCATCATAGCATATACAGTGCTTTTCCTTCATACTGTGGTCACCGCACGGCTACTCACGCTCCGGCCGCCGCACCCCCAACTCCCACCCAAGCAGTTATTATATCTCGCAACCGCCTGGCGCTCTCGTAGTTGCAATTACAGTTACAATGAGAATAAACACATACACTATGTGATCAAAAGTATACGGACACCCCCACAAGCAAACGTTTTTCATCTTAGGTGCATTGAGCTGCCATCTACTGCCTGGTACTCATTATCCACGACCTTAGTAGTCATTAGACATCGTGAAACAGCAGAATGGGACGCTCCGTGGAACTCATGGACTTCGAACGTGGTCAGATGATTGGGTGTCACTTGTGTCAGAAGTCTGTAAGCGAGATTTCCACACTCCTAAACATCCCTAGGTCCACTGTTTCTGATGTGATAGTGAAGTGGAAACGTGAAGGGACATGTACAGCACAAAAGCGTACAGGCCGACCTCGTCTGTTGACTGACAGAGACCGCCGACATTTGAAGAGGTTCGTAAAGAGTAATATCCAGACCATCACACAGGAATTGCAAACTGCATCAGGATCCACTCCAAATACAATTGACAGTTGGAGGTGAGGTGAGAAACCTTGGATTCCATGGTCGAGCGGCTGTTCATAAGCCACACATCACGCAGAAAAATGCCAAACGACACCTTGCTTGGTGTAAGCAGCGTCAACATTACACCATTGAACAGTGACAAAATGCTGTGTTGAGTGACGAATCATGGTACACAATGTGGCTATCAGATGGCAGGGTGTGAGTATGGTGAATGCCCGGTGAACGTCATCTGCCAGCGTGTGTAGTGCCAACAGTGAAATTCGGAGGTGCTCGTGTTATGGTGTGGTCTGTTTTTCCTGGAGGGGGCTTGCACCCCTTGTTGTTTTGCGTGGCACAATCACAGCGTAGACCTACATTGATATTCTAAGCACCTTCTTGCTTCCCACTGTTGAAGAGCAATTCGGGGATGACGATTGCATCTTTCAACACGATCGAGCACCTGTTCATATTGTACGGTCTGTGGCGGAGTGGTTACACGACAATAACATCCCTGTAATGGACTGGCCTGCACAGAGTCCTGACTTGAATCCTGTAGAACACCTTTGGGATGTTTTGGAACGCCGACTTCGTGCCAGGCCTCACCGACCTACATCGATATCTCTCCTCAGTTCCGCACTCCGTGAAGAATGGTCTGCCATTCCCCAAGAAACCTTCCAGCACCTGATTGAAAGTATGCCTGTGAGAGTGAATGCTGTCATCAAGACTAAGGGTGGGCCAACACTATATTGACTTCCAGCATTACCGATGGAGGGCGCCACGAACTTGTACGTCATTTTCAGCCAGGTGTCCGGGTACTTTTGATCATGTAGTGTACCTTATTATAAGAGTTGTTGCAAATGTTGTGCTTCTATATCCACACATTTCTAGCATCTTCTCAGGAAATGTGCATTCACATTCGGGAGTTCAATATCCAAAATTCGGTGAATTTAACGCTGATGTTCTCTTTTGTTTGTTCAATGTATGGGGTTTGTTCCACACACTATTTTTCATGCGATCATCAGATTCCGGTAAATGTCTATAAAATTGGGTTTTGCAAAATGATGTGCAGTTGGCCCATGCTTAATATTCTTCTCTGACAAAGCATGGTTCCATTTGAATGACTATGATTCGTCTCAAAGTAACAGATATTAGAGTACAGAGAAATCCTATTTTACACACGAGATTCCCTTGTATGACAGAAAAATTGGTGTGCAGTAAGTGCATATAGGATATTTTTAACAAACAAATAGAGAGATACAGGAACAGCTGACAGACGTTAAATGTTAGTCTGGAGTTTCTCCAACAAGACTCTGCTACCACGTACAGAGTGAGCCAAAAGACTCCGAACCGCCTGCGCGGTGTTTTTCCTGTCCACGTTCTCGGCGCTCGTTGCCGCCTGTCGTTATCATAGAAAGGCGCGCATGAAACCATACAACATTTTTAAAACTACTTTTAAAGGCTTTACTCAAAAACTTTACGAAAGGAGATGTTGAAACTGGCCACCGTCGCTGTCCATACATATTTGCCACTTCTTTATGAGACTATCCATCACTCGCCGTTGTTCACGCTGAGAAATTTTCTGGCGGATATTTTGTTTTAATTCTTCCAGGGTGTGTGGGTTTGTCTTGTACACTTTATGTTTTACGTTATCCCGGAGGGGTATTTTATGAACAATATTGCCGGCTGCGCGGTGTTTTTCCACTGGGCGTGTGGAAATATGATAAAAACATGATAACGTACTGCTGCTATAAACAAAGTCACGCTGTGGTTTAGCTTTGCAGCGTGAAGTGCAGTATTGAATTGACGGTGATGTGATGTAGTTCAGTTATTACAAGTTATTTATTATTTTGTCCATAATATCTTTGTATATTATGGCTCAGCATATATTTTCTACTGCACCGCGTATATTTATTTTTAATTCGTATGTGTTAACTCGGTCAGCTCGCCAAGTGAAAGTACGATTTTCAGAAAGATTTCCAGGTGTAAAAGTTCCAGGCCGTTCAACAATCCACGACTTTTACAGTAAATTTCAAGCCACAGGAAGTGTTCAGGCTAAGAATCTAAAAGACGGCGTTCGGTTCTTACCGAAGAAACATTAGACGACATCGGTCAGCGTTTGGAAAATCCCCCCCCCAAATTCCATGATGGATAGTTTCCTAAAGAAGTGCCAAAAATGTATGGACAACGACGGTGGCCAGTTTCAGCATCTCCTTTCATAAAGTTGGTAAGTAAAGTCTTTAAAAGTAGTTTTAAAAATGTTGTATGGTTTCATCCGCGCCTTTCTTTGATAGAGATAGACGGCAACGAGCGGACAGGAAAAACACCGCGCAGGCGGTTCGGAGTCTTTTGACTCACTCTGTATATCTATAATGAGTCGATAATGTAATTCAGGACATTTTTGAAAATACGGTAATTAGTAAAGGATTGTGGCCCACACGATCCGCTAATTGAACGTATGCTATTTTTATCTATGGAGGAACTTGAGAAATATAGTACATGCAACCAACCCACATACACTGGAAGAACTAAAAGCACATGGCGAGAAATTCACTCCAATTCGGATACTGAACTCTCGAGTGTGAATGGAAATCTCCTGGGAATATGTGAGAAAGGAATATTTTAGAAGGAGTTGTATCGTATTTCGACTATTGGGGAGTCGAACTTGAAGTAGTTGCAACCGCACGTATGGTAAAAAGTTTCCGGTAGCCTTCGCCCCAAATGTACTTTCCGGTGGCCTTTGCCCCAAATGTTTAAAAAATATGAACTTTATAATTTTAACTGCTTCTTTAAATATTTATATTTATGTTTGCCTCGGCTGCGTCAGTATTTATTTTTAGAGACATGAATTTCTTAACAAGGTTTGTGGTGCGACTGAAGAATGTAGGCTTACACAAATTATAACTTTACTTCACTCCTTTTATTAATTCTTGACACAATTTAAATAACACTTCACTGATATTGAGAGCTGTGATATTCTTTTATTAATTACTTGCACCTTTTAGCACGTAAACTATTTTCGTCTCACACGAATACGTATTAAATTTTTCGAGGATGCATCTCGCGTCTGATTAGTAACATTGTCTGCTAGCAACGCGTCCAGTTATGTCTACAAGTAACTGACTTGATTTCTACCGCCTAAATTTGTAAATTTCTGTATTTCAAGTCTCTAATTCGCTATTCCTAATCCAATAGAATACTTTTATTTATCTTAAGCTTTTTTCTGGTTGTTGATTGGCTATTTTATAAACTGTCACAAAAATTACATTATTGTTGCTCCAAGAATGGCTAGTAGCATTATTACACTTTTTTACTCATTATTGCCTCAAGGTTACCTCATTGTTAGCAACTTTTAACCTATTATTCTCACAGCTCTTACATTATTAAATTACGTAATACATTCACATAACATTATTGAACACGTATATAATTATATAAACATATACAATGACTGTAATATACACTTTTTATATATTGTTACATACACATATTGCTTCAAGGCGGGCTGTTATTATATTTTTTATTAAATAACTTGACTAAAATCATTTAAGTGTTAAAAATACTGCCTCATATGCCAGAAATGTGTGGATAGAGGACATTTCCAACCTCTGTTATTATATGTGCTTATTATCATAGCATTGTAACTATAACTGTGAGAACGTGAAGAGATTTCGGGGATATTACACCTCTTTCCGCGCTAGACCTAGCCGAGGCGACCGGTACTCCAGCCGCCGAGCGTTGGCCACAGTGCGAGAGAAAAGCACCATATATAAGTTGGAAATACATGAAACCCTTCTCTGTTTCAGACATAATGACCTGCCTAATAACCTGAGAGAACTGAACAACAATTTCCTGTCCAACTTCAGTTTTGAAAAGGATCTCAGCAGAGATCCTGTTTGGAATTGCAGCTCCTGTTTTACTGATCTTCCTCGTCTTCGCGCCGGACAAGTTGGTGCACAGGTGAGTTACATTGTCTTCTTGTCTTAGTTCTCTTTTAGCACATTTGGTAACAGAGAGAGTGGTCCTAATCACAATAGTGATTTTTTCTTCCATAAGGTTTCCACATTATTAAGTAGGGCCAGAAATAAGGTATCTTAATGAATTTTACTCTGATTCGTATAATTTTGTTTTCAAACGGAATAAAATATTTCCCCTGCTTACTCTACGTAGTAGGGAAAGTAAAAGTGAGGAGAGGAAAGTTAGCATGTGTAGGATGTTCTTAAAGCAGTTCCAAGAGTGGGTTCATTACTTTCTTTAATTAATGTACATAATGTTTGGAAAATGTTCAACACATTTCTTTCCCTAAACTATATTTCGATCTTGAATGATTCTTCGGCCGCAGCTGTTTTTAGCACCCACGTGTGTTCTTGTCACAGTGTCAGCATCACTCGTAGCTGTTGGTATAGTCGTAGACAACAATTGATGAAAAACCTATTAATGGCTTCAAAATTACGAATCATTACCATTTTGCAGCATAACTAAGTACAATAGGTCGTAACAGGAAAGGTCATTAAACAAGATTTGGTTTAGTTGCAAAGAAAAAAGGAATAAACATTCATTTTTGGAAACATGCCGTGTGCGTGTCTGTGTGTGTGTGTGTGTGTGTGTGTGTGTGTGTGTGTGTGTGTGTGTCTGTGTGTCTGTGTGTCTGTGTTTCTGTGAACAGCATAATTCAGAAACGAACAGTCCGATAAACACGAAACTTGGTATTTAGGTTCAGTATCTTCCAGAGATGCGACACGAAGGTTTTCAAGAAAATACCCCCACCCAGATTACCCTTTACATGGAACATTTTTCGAAAATTTTAATTTTCTCAAAATGCCTCTAACGATTTTGATTAAAATATCATATGTTTAAGATATTTTCATGACAAATGAAATGTACATCTTGAATTTTCTGGGAATGTCTCCAAAAGTATTCTTCATTGTGAACGACTTTTGCATAACTGGTAAACCATAAGAGATAGACAAAATTTTACTGCACAAAAAATGTAGATCGCGTTAAAATACACAATTTATGTCATATACTTTTTGGGGGGGTGAACCATTTTCGAGATATTGCTTGTTATTCCCTTAAATTTTCCAATACTTATACTTTTTCCTAAATTCGTTATTCATTTATTTTGTCCTGGTAATGCAAAGAGAATGGAATGCTCCACATAGCAACCAGCTCTTAAAATATTTGAATATCGATTAAAACCTACAAATTTCCCTTGCATCTACAAGAAAATTAGCAATAAGATTAACATCTCGATATCTCGATTAACATGAAGCATATGGAGAATAAGCGTTTGTAAAAATAGTTTGTACAAGAGTAGAGAAAGTCATGTGAGTGTAACACATCAGACTTTTATTAAAATATCTTTCCTTGTCAGGTAGATCGTAGAACCGGCATGTATTATCCAGCTAAATTTCTGCGACCATTCCGTCCATTACTGCAAGATTTATCTTGAATGACGCAACTAACGGTCTGGCTCGTATTCGGTTTGAATGACTTCGACCTGCGTGCGGCTGGCTCTGGCGCCTACGGAGGTTAATGGCATTTGGCATTGTTTTGTATGAAAGAACAAGTGGAGGAGGAGGTGGTGGTGGTGGTGGTGGTGGTGGTGGTAGGATGGAAGCAGCAGCAGCAGGTACAGTGAACAGGAAGGAGCAGCCCGAAGCCACCCCTTAATGGAACGCTCCCCACGGTGATGAGAGAAATACCGCGGAGGGGCATGGGGAGCGTCTCAACAAAGGCATCCAAGCGACCGTCAGCAATTGGATCGAGAGGGATGACAAAGGCGGCGCTGTTTTGTATAGTGTGAATAAGGTTATGTGAAACTGTGCGTCTAGTAACCAAGGTCCCGGGTTCAAACTCGGCGGAAAGCGATGGATTGTTTTCGGGCGTAGAAATGTTTCGCATGGCTTCCTTCGGAAGGGAAGTAAAGCCGTCAAATTACGACATGTAAAAGAACCTCAAGTCTGATAAAGGGATCCCCGCGCAAAATGTCCGGTCTCTCACACCGAATATAGAATGGGACGCTAAGAACCATAGTAGTTAAAGAGCATCCATAAATAAAAAACCCAAAAAGGTCTTTGTAGTTATCATGGCGTATCCTACAGACGGTGTGTGTTTATTGTGTTAAGTTTTACTCCACATGTGGTTTGTCAGCTTGAATGTATGCAAGCATCCTTCGTCTCATTGTTCCTAACAAATCTACAATGTATACGTTATTATAAATAAAAAATCTGATGTGTTACACTCACATGACTTTCTCCACTCTTGTACAATCTATTTTTACAAACGCCTATTCTCCATATGCTTCATGTTAATCGAGATATAGAGATGTCAATCTTATTGGTAATTTTCTTGTAGATGCAAGGGGAATATGGTAGGTTATAAGCGATAGTCAAATATTTTAACGCTGGTTGCTATGTGGCGCATTTCATTCTCTTTGCATGTCCAGGACATAAAAAAATGAATAACGAATTTGAGAAAAAGTATAAGTATTGAAATATTTAAGGAAATAACAAGCAATATCTCGAAAACGGTTCACTCAACAAAAGAAGTGTATCTGACATAAGTTGTGTATTTTAACGCGATCTACATTTTTTGTGTAGTAAAATTCTGTCTATCTCTTACGGTTTACCAGTTATGCAAAAGTCGTTCACAATGAAGAATACTTTTGGAGACATTCCCAGAAAATTCGAGATGTACATTTCATTTCTCATGACATTATCTTAAACATTTGATATTTTCATCAAAATCGTTAGAGCCATTTTTGAGAAAATTAAAATTTTCGAAAAATGTTCCATGTAAAGGGTAGTCTGGGGTGGGGGGATTTTCTTGAAAACCTTCGTGTCGCATCTCTGGAAGATACTGAACCTAAATACCAAGTTTGGTGTTTATCCGACTGTTCGTTTTTGAGTTATGCTGTTCACAGACACACACAGACACACACACAGACACACACACACACACACACACACACACAGACACACACATGGACATGTTTCCAAAAATGCTTTTTTTGGATTCAGTGGGTCTCAAAACATATATTTCCGGTGAAATCTCGGTATCGAATCTTTGGGTGAAATGCAAAAATGGATTAGGTGCGTGTTAAACAAAAATAAACACAGACTGTTAACAGTTCCAGACGAGGAAAAATTAAATGAGATAGAGGGCCATCATGGAGAAAGGTCTAAAACCATCGTTGTCTCGCATTATGTACGTTTGATGACAGAATAACTGACCGGTCTGTTCGCTCTCCGGATCTAAATCTACCTATACGATTATTATCTGTGAGAAATTCTTAAATTTAAAGTTTATGCACAGAATCTCATATCCTCGACAAATTAGAAGAAATTCGTAGTGTCTTCAATAATGTGTTCCACAGGTACCAGGCTTGCAGAGATACGGAGGGGTATCATTTCGAACGCTTTCTATAATGAAAAAAAGCGTAACATAATAATTTTGTTTCTATCGTCAACAGCTCTCCGCCGCCACTGTACATATAGTTTCATATAGCAGTGGCGTGGGAACAGCAGGCTACCAGTTGCGTCATTCAAGGGAAACCTGGTATTTTTATTCTAAAAAATATTCTATTCTAAAGAATAACAAATTTCTTACGAGAATTTCCTATAAGCAACAATAGATGCCCAAAATACCTGCTGTCCAGCGAGGCAGGCATTTTTTGTACATGAACCCTAAAATTGTCAATTTAAGGAATGAAAACAGTCCACAAAGTCCTGCTTAGACAGTTTTGTGACCGCGGCCGCGAGGTAACCCGCAGTCCGCCGGTAAGCGCATCCCGGCCTGCCACCTGAATGGGACCTTCCACAGACCCTTCAGAACAACAGTCCGCTCAGGAAACCCATTATGTGCCTCTTCCCCGCAATTTGGGCAATTACTGCTTCAGAATATTAATTTTGTCATATTCTAGTAGCTTCCCCTTCGAGAATGTTTCATTTGTTTATCCCTTGCCCATACAAGAGGCTGACTAGCGCCCGGTTGCAGAGGTTACATAGTTCAGTTAGTTAAGAAGTTACGAAGTTAAAAGCCTACAGTTGAAAGTGGACACTTCAGTGCAGTTTAGTTGTGACTCAGTCATCAACGTGGTGTAGTGGTTACCATGCTAGGATCTAGTTTCCGAGGTCGCAGGTTCAAACCCAGCGAAGGGCGTAAAAATCCTTAGCATGCCTTCCTTCGGAAGGGAAGTAAAGCCGGTGGTCCCGTGTGGTAGATTTGCGGTACGTAAATGAACCTCAAGCCTGATAGAGACCTCTGGGCATATTTACCGGTCTTTCACGCACAATATAGAATGGGACGCTAAGGACCACAGTAGTTAAAGAGCGTCCATAAATAAAACTCAATTTGAGGCAGTATTTTTAACACTTAATGATTTTAGTCAAATTATATAATAAAAAAAATAATAACAGCCCGCTTTAAAGCAATACGTGTATGTAACAATATATAAAAAGTGTATATTACAGTCATTGTATATGTTTATATTATTGTATATATGTAATAATGTTATCTGAATGTATTGCGTAATTTAATAATGTAGGAGCTGTGAGAATAATAGGTTAAAAGTTGCTAACAATGAGGTAACCTTGAGGCAATAGTGAGTAAGAAAGTGTAATAATGCTACTAGTCATTCTTGGAGCAACAATAATGTAATTTTTGTGACAGTTTATAAAATAGCCAATCAACAACCAGAAAAAAGCTTAAGTTAAATAAAAGTATTCTATTGGATAAGGAATAGCCAATCAGAGACTTGAAATACAGAAATTTACAAATTTTAGGCGGTAGAAATCAAGTCAGTTGCTTGTAGACAGCGCTCATAACTGGACGAGTTGATTTAGACTGTGTTCCTAACCGGACGCGAGATGCGTCCTCGAGAAATTTAATATGTATTCAGTGTGAGACGAAAATAGTTTGTGTTTAAAAAGTGCAAGTATTTAATAAAAGAATCTTACAGCTCTCTATATCAGTGGTGTTGCTTAAATCGTGTCAAGAATTAATAAAAAGGAGTGAATAAAAAATTAAAAATCTGTGTAAGTCTACATTCTTCAGCCGCACCACGCCTTGCAAAGAAATCCATGTCTCTAATAATAATACTGACGCAGCCGAGGCAAACATAAGTATATAATAGTTAAAGAAACAGTCGAAATATAATACAGCTTTAAAATGACTTTCCATACTAGCAGCAACAAACCTTTTTCAAATTGACTCCCAAAACGTGGGGCAAATAGCTATACAGCAATAAATCTTCTTCAAATTTCAGTGTGACTCAGCAGTTCAGTTGTGATTCGATTCGAGGATCAGTTGTGTCCTGCGTGTGTCGATAGTGTCCCAAGTGTAACGTTGGTGCTACATCGAGTGAGATTAGCAGCAACTGGAGTTTTCATTCGTTACAGTATCCTTTAAAGCCACCATCCCAACATTTTAACCGACTAATAAATAAATACGTTACTAAACAACAAAGGCAACACTTGTAACGCCATTTGAACAAATCAACTCATTTTGATATATGAGTATAAAATCAATTCCTTGCAAAATTGAAACTGGCCTTTTACTTCTCCATTGCTTGAATAAACTGCTCGCGGGACCTAAATGGCAGCAGTCTAACTCTATTTCACTTACTCTCTGCAAAATATTCATTTTGTTTATGTTCATTTTGCAAACATGTAATGTTTAATTTCGATAAACAGGTTCCCAGACTAATGGTTCTTATCAATTACGTCACATGAAATAATGGTGACAACCGAAAGTAAACTAAGTAGGGGAAGTATAGCATTCCTCCCAAAGATTCGATACCGAGATTTCACCGGAAATACATGTTTTGATGTGCCCAGAATCCAAATAAAGCATTTTTGGAAACATGTCCGTGTGTATGTCTATCAGTGAACAGCATAACTCAAAAACGAAAAATCGGATAAATACCAAACTTCGGTATTTGAGTTAAGTGTCTTCCAAGGATGTGACACGAAGATTTTCAAGGAAATCCCCACCCCATACTACCCTTTACATGGAACACGTTTTGAAAGCTTTGATTTTCTCAAACTTGACTAACGATTCTTTATTACAATATCATATGTTTAAGATATTTTTATGCAAAATGTATATCTTGAATTTTCTAAGAATGTCCCCAAAGGTCCTCTTCATTCTGAATGACTTTCGCATAACTGGTAAACCTTAAGAGAGAGACAAAGACACCATCTCCGAATTTCACTTTTGGCACTACACACGCTGGCAGATAACGTTCACCGGGCATTCGCCATACCCACACCCTGCTATCGGATCTTCACATTGTGTACCGTGATTCGTCACTCCACACAACGTTTTGCCACTGTTCAATCGTGTAATATTGACGCTCCTTACACCAAGCAAGGCGTCGTTTGGCATTTTCCTGCGTGATATGTGCTTATGAGCAGCCGCTCGACCACGGTATCCAAGGTTTCTCACCTCACGCCTAACTGTCATAGTACTTGGAGTGCAGTTTGGAATTCCTGTGTGTTGGTCTGGATAGATGTCTACCTATTACTCTTTACGACCCTCTTCAAATTCGGCGGTCTCTGTCAGTCAACAGACGAGGTCGATCTGTACGCTTTTGTGCTGCACATGTCCCTTCGCGTTTCCAGTTCACTATCACATCAGAAGCAGTGGACCTAGGGATGTTTAGGAGTGTGGAAATCTCGCTTACAGACTTCTGACACAAGTGACACCCAATCACCTGACCACGTTCGAAGTCCGTGAATTCCACGGAGCGTCCCATTCTGCTGTTTCACGATGCCTAATGACTATTGAGATCGCGGATAATGAGTACCAGGCAGTAAGTGGCAGCACAATGTACCTAAGATGAAAAACATATGTTTGTGGGGGTGTCCGGATACTTTTGATCACATAGTGTAATAGTTATAAAGTGTTCTTAACATCATAGTAGAATTACCATTGTATTACATTCACATGACTTTCTCTACCCCTGATCGTTTATTTTTATGTCTGTTCTAGAGGCTCTTCGTACGAAACTTTTCTACCTAATTCGTATAAATCGAGATAAACGATTGCATAAAGTTTTAATTATACATTTTACTGTAGGTACAAGAGAAATACAGGAGCCTATAACGATATCAAACGTTTAATAAATGCTGCGTTTGAAATTCCATACTGTGCTCGTTATATCAGAAACAAAGGAATGTTGAACAAGCGTTTAAAAATTCAAACCAATAACAAGGAATATCTCAGAACTGGTTAATTCCACAAATATGTTGCATAAATTACGCTTTAATGAGATATGCCCTTTTCGTAACGTAACCCTTTGTCTATCTCTTAAGGTGTTACACAAAACTAAACAGAATTCTTTAAGAATGCAGAAAACTTCACCGGCTATTAGCCCAACATTCAAGTTGTATATATATTTTATTAGTCAAGAAAAGTATTATAAAAATGTTAAATTTAATTAAAAATCTTATGTGTTGGACTCACATGATTTTCTCTACACTTGTACAAACTATTTTTACAAACGCTTATTCTCCATCTACTTCATGTTAATCCAGATAAACATTTGCAAAAAGAAGCTTATTGCTAATTTTCTTGTAGGTGCAAGGGAATATGGTAGGATTTAAGCGATAGTCAAATCTTTTAAGAGCTGGTTGCTATGTGGAGCATTCCATTCTCTTTGTATGTCCAGTACGTAAAAAAAGAATAACGCATTCCCATTTGAGAAAAGGTAATAAGTATTGGAAAATTTATACATAACAAGAAATATCCCGAAATGGTTCACTCGACAAAAAAAATGTATATGACATACGTTGTGTGTTTTGACGAGATCTAGATTTTTTGTGTAGTAAAATTGTGTATCTCTTACGGTGTTCCAGTTAAACGAGTCATTTAGAATGAAGAGGACTTTTGGGGACATTCCCAGGAAATTCAAGATATGCATTTCATTTGCTATAAAAGCATCTTAAACATATGAATTTTAATCAAAATCGTTACAGCCATTTTTGAGAAAATCAAAATTTTCGAAAAATGTTCTATGTAAAGGGCAGTCTGGGATGGGGGAATTTTCTTGAAAATCTTCACCATATCTTTGAAAGATGCTGGAACCTAAATACCAAGTTTGGTATTTATCCCACTTTTCGTTTTTGAGTTATGCTGTGTTCAAAGACAGAATCAGACAGCTACATACATGGACGTGTTTGCAAAAATGCTTTATTTGGATTCAGAGCACTTCAAAATACTTTTGGGTTGAATGTAATACTTCCCCTACTTACTATACGTAGTAGAGAAAGAAAACCATGGTAATAAGAATTATTCATGTAAAGGGTAGTTTGAGGTGGGAGTCTTTTCTTGAAAAGTAAATTTGTTATTTGTTCGATATTTGGTTTTGAGGTCCACGCTAGGATGTCTTTTCCGAAAATGCTTTTTGGGGCGGTTCAGATGACCTCAAAACATATTTATTCAGTGAAATATCAATATTGTATGTTTGGGTGGAGTATAACTCTTCCTCTATTTATTATATGTAAGTGGTAGATAAGGCAGCGCCGTGGCCGAGTAGTTAGACCGCTTGCACTCCGAGTTCAATCCCAGGGATCCGCATGTGGTATTTGTAGTGGACAAAGCGGTTCCGGATTCCTCTGCCTTGTTTTATTCCACCGGTGCTTCATCATCACTTTTCGTATCATCCACTTCCTCCTCTTATCCCGGGCGTGTGGCTGACCACCCACCCACCCACTCTGGACTCTCATCTCCGGTCCGTAGCCCTGTACCCACACACGCGTTGTCATACATTTTGGGGAATGAGAGTCCTCGGTTCGAGTGAACGTTAAGGAGGGACGTTAAGGAGGGAGGCTGGTCCAGTTGGGCTGTCTCCGCCTTGTAGTTAGTTAAGTGGTAGATAAAATAAAAATTAAAGAATCTTACCTCACACAAACTATACCAGGGCAGAAAGGAAGGATTTTTGAAAGCAACACCACCCTTTACAATTTAACGCGGCATAACTGAAACCGTTTCCCTTTAAACTCTGCGAACGATAAGTTTACACCCAGCTTCCGTGTTTTTACTTTCTCTACTACGTATAGTAAGTAGAGGAAGTATTGTATTCCACCCAAAAATTCGATACCGAGATTTCACCGGAAATACATGTTTTGAGACCCCCTGAATCCAAAAAAAGCATTTTCGGAAACATGTCCGAGTGTGAGTCTGTGTGTGTCTGTCTGTCTGTCTGTCTGTCTGTGTGTCTGTGAACAGCATAACTCAGAAACGAACAATCGGATTAACACCAAACTTGATATTTAGGTTCATTATCTTCCAGAGAAGCGACACGAAGGTTTTCAAGATAACTCCCCTCCCCTGAGATTACCTTTACATGGAGCATTTTCGAAAATTTTAATTTTCTCAAACATTTTGACTAAAATATCATACGTTTAAGATATTTTCATGACAAATGAAATGTATATCTCGAATTTTCTGGGAATGTCTCCAAAAGTATTCTTCATTGTGAACGACTTTTGCATAACTGGTAAACCATAAGAGATAGACAAACTTTTACTACACAAAAAATGTAGATCGCATTAAAATACACAATTTATGTCATATACACTTTTTTTGTTGAATGAACCATTTTGGAGATATTGCTTGTTATTCCCTTAAATTTTCCAATACTTACACTTTTTCTCAAATTCGTTATTCAATTATTTTTTTTGCCCTGGTAATGCAAAGAGAATGTAATACTCCACAAAGCAACTACCTCTTAAAATATTTGACTATACCTTAAAGCCTACCAATTCCCCTTGCATCTACAAGAAAATTAGGAATAAGATTACATCTCGATATCTTGATTAACATGAAGCATATGGGGAATACGCGTTTGTAAAAATAGTTTGTACAAGAGTAGAGAAAGTCATGTGAGTGTCACACATCAGATTTTTATATCATCTTTACGCTCCTGAAATATGAACCTCCCACGTTTTATGGGGTTATATCGGAGGGATGTCGCACGTGGGTTTGTGTCCAAAGATATATGAACGTGCTGTGCAACGTGTGTTGGGTCGCGCTTGTCCAAGGAGGCTATAAATACTAAACGTCCTCCAAGAAATAAACAAATTCAGACGTCGCGCTGTTTATATTTACATGGCAGTTACGTCAGTGAGGAAAATTCATACTGGGGTAATTCTTAACCTTGTGTCCTTTAATAGCCAGAGCTTTAATCAGAGAGGAAAGTTTAACGCCTAAGCCGAGCCGAAGATCTGTTTGTTCCGGTATCGCCTACAGTACCCTATACTTTCTATGGCACCTAAGTACAATACGTATTATATTCCACCCAAAAGTTCGATATACAAATTTCACCGGAAATACACGTTTTTAAATCCCCTGAATCAAACCGCATAATTCAAAAACTCTGATGTGCTACACTCACATGACTTTCTCTACTCTTGTGCAAACTATTTTTACAAACGCCTATTCTCCATATGCTTCATGTTAATCGAGATATTGAGATGTTAATCTTATTGCTAATTTTCTTGTAGATGCAAGGGGAATTGGTAGGTTTTAAGCGATAGTCAAATATTTTAATAGCTGGTTGCTTGCTATGTGGAGCATTCCATTCTCTTTGCATTACCAGGACAAAACAAAATAAATAATGAATTTCCATTTGAGAAAAAGTATAAGTATTGGAAAACTTTAAGGGAATAACAAGATATATCTCGAAAATGGTTCACTCAACAACAAAAATGTATAACATAAATTGTGTATTTTAACGCGATCTACATTTTTTGTGTAGTACAATTTTGTCTATCTCTTATGGTTTACCAGTTATGCAAAAGTCGTTCACAATGAAGAATGCTTTTGGAGACATTCCCAGAAAATTCGAGATATACATTTCATTTGTCATGAAAATGTCTTAAACATATGATATTTTAATCAAAATCGTTAAGGCCATTTTTGAGAAAATTTAAATTTTTGAAGAATGTTCCATGTAAAGGTAATCTGGGGTGGAGGATTTTCTTGAAAACTTTTGTATCGCATCTCTGGAAGATACTGAACCTAAATATCAAGTTTGGTGTTTATCCGACTGTTCCTTTCTGAGTTATGCTGTTCACAGACACACACACACGGACATGTTTCCAAAAATGCTGTTTTTGGATTCAGGGGTCTCAAAACATGTATTTCCGGTGAAATCTCGGTATGGAATTTTTGGGTGGAATACAATACTTCCCCTACTTACTGTACGTAGTAGAGAAAGTAAAAAGAAAGTGGAATAAGTATCAAACTAGATAATTAAGTTTAGCATCCCTTTAAGATGCGAACACGAAGATTTCAAATAAAAGCTTCCTACCTAAAACTATAATTTTTTTCGTTTCTTTCCCCCTTTATTTCTTAAAAAGGCTCTAATGGTTTTGGTTGGATTTCCTGTGTTTGTAGTTATTTACACAAATTGTGGCTCTATGGAATTTTTTATGAGTGGAAAGATTTTCATCAGTTCCCACGCTTGTTATAAAAATTCCACGAGTATAAAAGGATCCCACGTTTCCACAAGTTGCGTACATAATTTTATTTACAAACCATAACAAAAATTTGTAATAAAAGTCTTGCAAAATCGGAAGAAAAACGTTGTGAGATTTAAGTTCAGAGCCTGTATTAAGCATAAACAATTGAATAGCAATGTGTCTTAAAGGGGAAGTATCTGTTTAAGACACTGAATCTGAAAAATCTGTCCTCAAGTTCTCGTCTTAATCTGGTTAAATATGGTGTTCCTCAAGGATCTATTTTAGGTCCCTTGCTTTTTATAGCATATGTTAATGACTTCCTTTCTGATATTGCAGTTATTAACAGAAATACATAAATAATTAGATAAGAAAATGTTAATAAGGAGAAATAATTGCAATAAATAATTCCTGAATATAAAATCAATGTATGCTGCATTAAACATCAGTTGAAATGTTTGTCCGGAAAGAAGAAGGTAATTAGAAAGTGAGGTTAGCGAAAGTCATTAGTATCAGCCGAAGTGGCGAACGCATTAGCTTAAAGATTCTGTAAATGTAGTTAAGTTATAAGCTCAGTACGCTTGCAGTGGCACTTAGGCAGAATTCTGGGAAAGAGAAAGTCACTTAGATTCTGAGATTTTAGCCAAACCCCACGGTAACAAACTAGAAGTTTTAAGTATTTACTGTGCGTAAAAAATAACGTTGGTAGGGAGTATTGAAGTAGGTGGCGCTAAAAGTAATAAAAGCATGTAATTTAAGATCAGAGAGTTACTCTCCGACTCTGGTACCGACATTGATACTTACAGTCTTTGTGTACACAGCTGTGCATGCATTACTCTCTCTGGTACCATCAGCGGTGCGTACTGCTCATGTGATATTTTAAGCGCTTAGTGAAGCGTTTGTGTGAGTAAGATTTCGCGCCTGTTGCGAGAGGTCTCGCTAATAAGCATTTCAGGGACTCACGGCAAATTATGCTACTAGTTTCTTTTATTGCGGAAACAGTTATTTCAAATGGTAAAATTGATACTGCAGAAGTTAGCAGATATAATACATCGGTTATTACAATTTTGAATGTTTCAATTCAGAGTCAGTCCATTTCTTCACCTCAAAAGGTCAGCAACTCACTTCAATAACTCAAATATTATTTCACAATAAATTTCTTAGTCAATTTAAACTGATGTTAATCTTTAACAATACGCCCACGCATTCCCTGAGAGAGATCATAGCTTACCACTGGAGCAGCTGGCGCACGAGGCAACAGAACGAGCTAGGAGATCAGGGCAGCAGAATCAACAACGAAGCAAGTAAAGTGCACGACATCGAAATACACGACCATCGATTCTGCTGCACTTCCATATAAAAGAAAATTGTCTTACTACTTTAATGTATGCTGGTGATTTCCTTTAAGTATGTCATGCCGAATTATAAATATTTCTCAAAACAACCATTAAAGTTCTTCAACTAAAATTTTTGAATGGTGTAATGCTAATAATCTAAGCTTGAATCTTAATAAAACTACTGATATGGGGTATAGTTTTAAACCTGAGAATTATAATAAATCTGTTTCTGCTTGCTTTTTAGGTATTCCTCTTCATTCTAAATTACAGTGTGACGCTGACTTTTGACACATCTGTGTTGTTCTTTGCTGTCGCTTCAGGTGACTCACAGTCCCGGGTTCGATTTTTGGATGGCGGAGATTAGGAACTTGTTCTGGTAGAGCTGAAGTTCTGTTTTCAGGGGTGGTGACACTGCCTTGAAAATATTAATAATGCTGCCGGCGAAGATTTAGTTATTATTCCTTTATTTTGTCACGAAGATTCCTATCTGACGACCCGCCACCTTCGTGGTCGAAACCACTGTTATTATTGTCATCCTTTCGAAGTCGCTACTCCTATGTTCCTCCGACTAGCCCTCGAATTGCCTAGATTTCGCAACTTCATTTCACACTTCAAACTTGCTCATTATTTTCTTCTTATTTTGTTTCATCAAACGTCTTCGTGGTTAGTTTTTACTCGAATGTGTGCTCGGGGTTTCTTTTCCTTTTTCACGCCTTTCGTCGAACTTAGAATTTTCCCCCACCTTTCTTATGTTTCGTTCCGTTTTAAGTTCAAACGTATCATGTTATGTATACGCGATCTTTGATTGGCTATCATTTTTGTTTCATGATTTTATTATTGGCTACCCCCACGTTCACGTCTGCTTCTTACAGCTTATTTTGAGTTTTAAAATCTCCCCACGAATATTCTTAGATCGTAGATAAGACACGTATACTTTCTGACCCTGCTAAGCTTTGAAACCATTGTAAACTACACGTTCGAGCCAAAGTACAGAAGCGAAACTTCCGGTAGACTTCTGCAGGTACATCTGCTTTCGTTTCGAGGAAAACAAAAATTGTTTTTCTGTCTTTTCAACAAAACCCGTTCCTAATATGAATTTACCAGCGGGCGTCTTTTTATTTTATAAAGTGGTTCTCTTTATATCCTTTATCTCTTTTCGGCATGTTTTTGTCGTTATGTTTGATTTTGATCGTATATTATTATTATTATTATTATTATTATTATTATTATTATTATTATTATTATCTCCTGGGTCTCGATAACCGGCTTCAAGTGGCAATCTCACAGAGTATGTTGCTGTTAAAATTAATAAAGATCTTTATGCTCAGAGTGCTCAGAAACTCAGTTTACTTAAAAGCTGTATTATGGAAATGTGCATTGTCATTTTAGTTATGGTGTATTGCAATAAGGAGGTAACTCGTATGCTAAAAATATTCTTACTTTGCAGAAAAGTTCGTTAAGAATTATTTGTGATACTTCATCTTTATCTCATTGTAAACCACTCTTTATTAAATTTCATATTTTAAATCTCCCATCAATATTTATCCTTTCAGGCCCTTTGTAAGTTAAAATGATATCGATAGATGCATTGAGTGCTTTAATATTCATACTCACTTGACTCTTGATACGTCTAAATTATATATTAAAAAATGTAAATATTCTAAAACTCAAAATAACTTTAAATGTGTAGCATTAAATTTACTTAATTACTTACCTGAGGGATTAGAGAGTTAAACTCCATCACCTTTAAAAGGTATATCAAATCTATTCTCATGTCTAATCCTTTGTATTAATTTTATGATTATTAAAATATTTTTATTAAGTCACGGATTTTATGACCTGCATTTTTTGTGTGCTTGTCTTTCTGACGTTTGTATAAATGTCCTTAGCAATAAAGTATACGCCGCTTTTTCGAACTTCAAACTGCTTAGTTATGCTGTGTTTTATTATGATTATAAATAAATGTGTATATGACAAGTAAATGATGGTAAAACATGGTTTGATTTTAGCAAATACAATAGATTAGATGTAACCAACAGATGACTGCATATATTCGAATAACAATGGTGCTGGTTTTAAACTTGAAGGTTATGTAAATTAATATAGTTAATTGCTTACTTAAAAACTATGATGTACTGATTAATGACCGTAAAAATGCGTAAGTTACGACAAATAGGAAGGCAATGAGCGTCTTATGCAGAGTCAATAATAATTTTATTCTTATGGCCGTTTTTTCTGAAAAATGAGAAAATGTTTAATATCGGCAATACTGCCAGTATACTATGAAAGCATTTCTCATGTGTTACTTTCACACGACTTTCTCTACTTTCTATTGTTTATTAATATAAAAACTATTTTTAACAAAGCTTATTTTTCTATCTATTACATTTTTATGCAAATAAACCTTTGCAGAAATAGCTATATTACACATTTCGTTATAGATACAAAGAGAACAGCGATAGACAAATATTTAAGAACTGGACGCTATATGCAGGCATTAAAATGTCATACTGTTTTCATGCAACCGCGAGAAACAACTAAATATCGACAGAACTTAAAAAGAATAACAGCATTGATCAATTCGAACCATTAATAACGGATATCTCGAATATGGCTTATTCCACAAAAAAGTTATTTAAAGTAAATTGTGTACTTTAAAGAGATATACATTTTTATGTAGTACGTCTTCATCTATCGCTTAACGTATACCAGTTATACAAGATTATACAAAATTCCTTCCGAATGAAGAGAACCACACAGGCTATTCCCAGAAAATTCAAGATATACGCTTTATCTGTCATGTAAATATCTTTAATATATGGCAGTTTAATCAAAATCGTTAGAACCATTTCTGAGAAGATCAAAAATTTCGAAAAATGTTTGAAGCGCTAATTCCAGTGACCCAAACACAAGCAGTTAACTGTAATAACTACCGAGATATTAACAATTAACTGAAATAAAACCTAATCAATACACAAATTTGGCTCCAGAAATGTGTAATTAGCATCATTGGAAAGCCCAGAGGAAGTTACCTATATGTTATAAATTTTGTAAATATTAATTAATAAATAACGCCACAGTGCTTTTTGCAAGATCTCGCCACAAAATATAGCGAAAATGATAGTTGTATCCTTTGTCAAATTTTGAATGCGAAGGTGTAAAGGACACGTAGCTTCATTGTACTCCTGAGGGACTTTACCTAAATGTAGCGTCTTTCTAACGATCTTAGAAAACATCGTTAAGTTTCAAATGTTCAAACCAGCATCAGTGAACGATCGCAGAAACAAATTTAACCAATGGAAAAAGTAAGAGTTGACTTAGTGTAGAAAATTACGAAGGTTGTCATTGTATGTAAGGGTATTCTTGGGTGGAATTGGACCTTTCTCGATGAGATATCTTAGTCGCTAAGATGGCGTACTGGTTGCTGAAGGAAAACACTTAGCGAAACAAAAGTAAATCACCGAACAAAGTGCGGGAAGTAATTATTAATTAAAGTGTTAAACGCGCACAGAATATTGTGTTGGGAAATAAAGTAAAGTAATTGTCAGTAAATCGCTGTACAGGAAATAAGTTGTTAGTATATACCGCAACATATATACTTTTGTACAAACTATTTTAAAACGCTTATTCTCCATCTACTTCATGTTGATCGAGATAAACATTTGCAGAAAGTATCTTTCCCATTTGAGAAAAATATAAGTTTGGAAAACTCAAACAAATAACAAGGATTATCTCGGAAATGGTTCACTAGACAAAAAAGTATATGACATAAATTGTGTGTTTTTATGAGATCTAGATTTTTATGTAATAAAATGTTCGTCTATCTCTTACGGTCTACCAATTATGAGAAGGCATTCAGAATGAAGACGACTTTTGGGGGAATTCCCAGAACATTCAAGATATACATTTCATTTGCCATGAAAATATCTTAACCATGTGATATTTTAAACAAAATTGTTGGAGCCATTTCTGAAAAAACCAAAATGTTTTAAAAATATTCAATGTAAAGGATAGTCCTGGGTGAGGAGATTTTCTTGAAAATCCTCATGTTGCATCCTTTGAAGATACTAAACTCAAATGCTTATATTTATTCAACATTTTGTTTTTGAGTTATGTTGTTCAGAGACTCACGGACGTTCCCAAAAATGCTTTATTTGGATTCAGGGCACCTCAAAACATGTATTTCCTGTGAAATCTTGGTATCGAATTTTTGGGTAGAATGCAATACTTCCCCTACCTACATACATATACACCGGAGTGGTAAACAAAAATGTTATAATAAGGAACAGAAATACGAAGCGATCGTGACGAACAAAATCTCGCAGGGGGCATAGTGACTAGACGGTGTTACTAAAACTGTAACTAGAGTACTGCTGCCTCCCATCTTCTGGTCATGGCACGTCATAACCCTTTCAGCCTACATCCACGCCGAGAATAGGAACGACACTAAGATTAAAATCCAGATCCAAAGACAACGTAGAGATCAGAGATCATCTCTAGACCGGCCACTATCATCATCTCTCTCAACCCCCGACTTCGTAGGTAGTAGGGTGAGAAACCCTTATACACTATTTGTTCAATAGTATCCGGACACCCCCATAAACATACCTTTTTCATCTTAGGTGCATTCTGCTGCCATCTACTGCCTGGTACTCATTATCCGCGACCTTAGTAGTCATTAGACATCGTGAAACAGCAGAATGGGACGCTCCGTGGAACTCACAGACTTCGAACTTGATCAGGTGATTGGGTGTCACTTGTGTCAGAAGTCGGTACGCGAGATTTCCACACTCCTAAACATCCCTAGGTCCACTGTTACTGATGTGATAGTGAAGTGGAAACGTGAAGGGACATGTACAGCACAAAAGCGTACAGGCCTACCTCGTCTGTTGACAGACAGAGACCGCCAACATTTGAAAAGGGTCCTAAAGAGTAATACGCAGACATTTATCTAGACCATCACACAGGAATTCCAAAGTGCATCAGGATCCACCCCAAGTACTATAACAGGCGTGAGATGAGAAACCTTGGATTCCATGGTCGAGCGGCTGCTCGTAAGCCACACATCACGCAGGAAAATGGGAAACGACGCCTTGCTTGGTGTAAGGAGCGTCCACATTACACGATTGAACAGTGGCAAAACGTTGTGTGGAGTGACGAATCATGGTACACAATGTAGCGATCTGATGCCAAGGTGTGGGTATGGCGAATGCCCGGTGAACGTCATCTGCCAGCGTGTGTAGTGCCAACAGTGAAATTCGGTGGCGGTCGTGTTTTTTCTGGAGGGGTCTGCATCCCTTGTTGTTTTGCGTGGCACGATCACAGCGCAGATCTACATTGATATTTTAAGCAGCTTCTTGCTTCCCACTGTTGAAGAGCAATTCGGGGATGGCGATTGCATCTTTCAATTCGATCGAGCACCTGTTCATACTGCACGGAATGTGGTGGAGTGGTTACACGACAATAACATCCCTGTAATGGACTGGCCTACACAGAGTCCTGATTTGAATCCTAGAGAACACCTTTGGGATGTTTTGGAACGCCAATTTCGTGCCGGCCTCACCGACCTACATCGATACCTTTCCTCAGTTCCGCACTCCGTAAAGAATGGGCTGTCATTCCCCAAGAAACCTTCCAGCACCTTATTGAAAGTATGCCTGCGAGAGTGAACGTTGTCATCAGGGCTAAGGGTGGGCCAACACCATATTGACTTCCACGAACTTGTACGTCATTTTCAGCCAGGTGTCCGGATAGTTTTGATCACGTAGTGTATGTTCCATGTAAAGGGTATTTGAACGTCGGCATTTTCTTGAAAGCCTTTGTGTTGCAGCTTTGGAATATACTGAACTAAATATAAAGTATGGTACTTATCCGACTTTTCCTTTTTGGGTTATGGTGTTCTCACACGCACACGACAGACCTTTTTCTAATTTTTTATTCAG
The DNA here is from genome assembly GCA_030765065.1 of Deroplatys truncata. Lineage (NCBI taxonomy): Eukaryota > Metazoa > Arthropoda > Insecta > Mantodea > Mantidae > Deroplatys > Deroplatys truncata. Next base: position 169,200,953 of record CM060980.1, read on the forward strand.
GGGGCCTCAAAATATGTATTTCCATTGAAATATCGTTATCTGTCTTTTAAGTGAAATGCAATACCTTCTCTGCTATGTATCTAGAGGTAGAGAAAGTAAAAGAGGGTAATAAACCTGTAAAACGGGACATTGCAGATTAAGAAAGCACCTGCATACAATGGGAATCATTAAACAAAGAACCAGTAAGTAGATTATGCAGTGAAGAAGACAAGCCTCTATTTTTAAATACAAAGCCTTAGATAGGAAAAGATAAAACCTACCGAGTATTGTAAATCCAGAGGAAGATACTCTTACAAATAATTAAGTTAAAACTCTACTGCTCCTTATTAAAGGAACGGTCCATTTAGCAAAAACTATAAAGATAGGGTAATACTATAAACCTCAAAGGTTTCAGTGTTAAGGGAAGAAATAACTACCTCAATCACTATACAAATCAAAGCTGTAAAAGGCAATGTTTTGAAATACTGCTTCCAACTGATCCAACAGGTATAGTACACGAAATTTTATATTAAACAAAATAACTTCAGTTCTTAGCTTCTGAAGTCCCGGGTTCAATTCCCGGCTGCGGCGAAGGAATTCTTCTTTAATTAAAATCTTTCCTTACCATCTGCAATGTCAGGAATAATGTACGTGAGGTTAATGTGTTTATCTTTAAGAAAACATCTGATGTGATAAATTCCCATGACTTTCTGTACCCTCTATGCCCGTCCTGTTCTGCCTCCGAGTCGCTGCTTAAGCACCACGCGCCATAATTTCGCCTAGCCCATGTTCTATTTTATTTCATTCTCACAAAATCGTTTATCACCTAACCACACCGCTGTTGTAACTAGCTAACTGCAGAGGCAGAACTAAAGACACAAGGGCATTGCAACAAAATGCTGTGTTTGCAGATTACTGTGACAGGCCACGCAAAGAGCAAGGTGCAGCGGGTGTTAAAACAAATGTTTGCATATAACTAGCGATAGCATTTCACATACGTAAGTATTATTATGAATATCTTCCAAAAGTTAATTCACACTTTTTAGGGTATTTCATAGCCTTCACTCCCCCTCCCCCTCTACCTCTTCAAGCAAAAAGGTTCCTCGCTGATTGATTATCATAATACAAATAATTTCCATTGAAGTTTTACAAAGAAAACTAGCCGCTTTACCATCACACATCATCATCATCATCATCATCATCTCGAAACTGTGCCCTTTAACATACCTCTGACAGAACTGGAATAATGATTTTAGCTTTTGAGTTATCACGATGTAAACAAGATCCTATTAATTTTTTCTACGCTATAAAATTGCTGTGTTTACAATAGTGACGTAACACTTGTTTCCCGCGTATCAGCCCACTTCCTCTTTAAGACACCTAACTAAAGGCAAAAGACAAGTAGAGTGGGGGCGATTTATCCCTCCTGAATACTCGCGCACTCCGTAGACAGAGGGATTTTACTAAGTTGTTATACTATAGTATTTTTATAGACAACGTGAGAAGCCGCATTGTTTACAGGGTTAAGCTGTATGGAACTTGAAGTGAACAAGTGAACAAACGTCTTGCCATTGTGGAATTTACCTCACCGCCACAGGTAATGACTGCTAATTAGTTACAACAACATTTACACAGGGATGTAACTGGGCTTCCTGCAAGCATCTCTCCTAGCAGAACAATGTAAACACTGAGAATAATTACTCTAGCCGTTCTCGGAACTCCGGCAGAGCCATCTAGTGAGAAAGCAAAACGCCTTGTTCATAGTTCCGTAATGGACATTAGTGTTACCCCAAAGGCATTCCGAGGAAATTAATAAACTACGTGATGCAAAATAATAAAAATGTGTTACGTACGCACAGAGCGTTTGCTAGCCTTGTCGAAAGTAATTTATATCGCTCTCCAGGGAATTCAGAGAACTGCTAAAGCATTAATTGAAACAATGACATACAGGTGCAGAAAATTGTAGAGCAGAAAGGCAAAACCAAAATAAGCATTTTGAGGTTAGGAACATAGGATCACACAAGCAGTATAACAACAGCAGCACTGCATGAATATAATTGAAATCTGTCTTTATGAAACATCTTAATTTGACAGTCAAAATGAAATGTAACTCTTACAACAAGTATGTACGTACTGTCTCAACTAATGAGTGCTAGTACACAATGAGAAACTAACGCGTACTGTACTGAACAAGACGGTATTACCGTACCATCCAGTAGACTTCACGTCAGCGTAGTGGATTGACTATGAAGTAGACTATGATGGTATCTTTGCGTTATTTGCACCACGCTTTGGGCGTCAATTTGAAGGAGTATTGAAGAAGTTGTGTAATATTTCAACTGTTGGGGAGCCGAACACTTGAAGTAGTTGCAACCGCACGTATGGTAGACGGTAGCCTTTCCCCCCAAGTTTTAAAAATATTAACTTTGTAATTTGACTGTTTCTTTAAGTATTATATATCTATGTTTGCCTCGGCTGCGTCAGTATTATTGTTAGAGACACGTTTCTCTTGGCAGGGTTGTGGTGCGGCTAAGAATGAAGGCTTTCACAGATTATAATTTTACTTCACTCCTCTTATTAATGCTCGATACGATTTAAATAACACTTCACTGATATAGAGAGCTGTGAGATTCTTTTATTAGTTAATTACACTTTTTAACACGTAAACTTAATTTTCGTCTCACACGAATACGTATTATATTTCTTGAGTACACTTTTTGCATCTGGTTAGTAATCCTGTCTGCAGGGAACTGAACTGATTTCAACCTCCTAAACTTGTAAATTTCTGTATTTCAAGTCTCTGATTGGCTAATCCTAATCCAATAGAATACCTTCTTTTAACTAAAGCTTTTTCTGGTTGTTGATTGGCTGTTTTATAAACTGTCACTAAAATTACATTATTGTTAGGCCAATAATCAGAAGTAGTATTATTAAACTCTCAAACTCATTATTGCCTCAAGGTTACCTCATTGTTGGCAACTTTTAACTTATTATTCTCACAGCTCCTACATTATTAAATTACGTAATAGATTCACATAAAATTATTGAACATGTTTATAATAACATAAGCATATACAATGACTGTTACATACATTTTACAAATTATTACATACACATATTGCTTCAAGGCGGGCTGTTATTGAATTTATATATTATATAATTTGACTGAAATCATTTAAGTGTTAAAAACACTGCCTCAACTAGTACTGTACTTACCTGTCTGACGAAAGAGTGCAGTTTTCAGGTGAGCTCACTAGTGTGCCATGGCAAACTTTAGACAGGAGAGATAACGCCGAACAAGAGTACAGTACAGTACGTCTGAGCATCAAACATCAACCTAACGTACCTACATAACGGGGTAGCTAGACCTTTACGTTTCTCTCCTTTATAAAACTGTAACACATTGAACATTATTATCCTATTTGTGAGCATTGACTTCGCGTGATGATGTTCGTATTTTTCTTGTTTACGAACCAGTGTTGCCAACCGTAGCGGAATTCCGCTACGCGTAGCAAAATTTGAGCCTTCGAAGACATTGCAACGAAAAGGTGGGAAAAGGTAGCGACTTTTGTCAATTTTGATTTTAAAAAATAAATTTATAATTATTACTATAATTAGCATGCAAAACGGTTCAGTTGTATTCTACAAATAGTTATTTTAAGTGTTACCAATTATATAATAATGAATGATAAGTGGTACTTCACCCCTAAGGAGAAAAGGGAATACGGCGGAAAATTTTCGAAAGATAAGAAAGTGAGAAAACAGTTGTTTTCCGATAAGTGATTGAAAGATGTTTGTTTTCAAAATGGTTACGACTAGTTAAAGGAGATAGTGTAAAAGCAAGTGCAGAGTGAAACGGCAACTCTAGGCCGAGCCCGAGAACTGTAATTATAGATAATTTATTAATTAATTTTTATTGATGTTAAATCATACTATGTACATATATTTTTCTTATACTGCTTGTATATTTTAAGAAGGATGATTTTACGTTATGTATGTATCTAGGTTACTAATATTAGAAGAGTTATAAATGGTTTAATGTAAATAACTTAAGCGCTATGTTAAAATACTGTCCACGACGAAATGTTTTAGCTACAGGAATAGTGCCTTCGAAGGCAGAAAATCTAGTTTTATGACGTCTCTTTGGTCGCAGGGTCATTATTCCTACAGCAAGGGTGTAGCGCCTTCGTCCCTTTATTTGATAATTCGCCGTGACCAAGTGAGAGAGACAAGTAGCTTAACGGTAAACTTAGAAAAAGCCGCGATTTATATTAAACTTGGACCAATGAGATCCCTAGAAGTTTATACGAAATAGTGAGACGCGTCTAGTGGCGCTAAAAAATGGACCAATAGGAAAGGAAGCAGCCCCAGAAGCCTGCGACTATAAATGGATCTGTTTGGAGCAAATTCGAGGCAGTTCAGGCAGTTTGGCATTTCATTCTAGTTTGGCATTTTGTCATGTGTGGTCAGGGAGAGATGCTGCAAGATGTGTGAGATATCGCGCCAAAAAGGGAATAAAGATAGTTTTAGAAACACACCTAAGAACCGCTACTCGTAAAGAGATAATAAGCATATTTAAACTTCGTGTCATATCCGCGCCGCATTTTAACAGCGGTGGACAGTATTTTAACGGCGGCAATACCAGTGTTGTATACTACGTGGGTTAGTTAAATAAAAAGAAACGGCAGTGTCATCTTTACATAACCAAAGCACGTCTATGTCTTCTTATATCACCACCCGAGATCTACGCTTCCTTTACCAAGGATAAGTCCATGCTCCCATATAGTTTAAAGAAAATTACTGCAGCTAGCCGAGGATAAAATTGCAGAGAACCAGCACACTGCGAACTTCTGGAATTAACATGGGAGATGCATCAAGGTAAGCCTACCAGCAGCGCAGAGGAGGAGGTGACTGCCGCAAGAGCATTAATACTGTTTTAGGGGTAAAAAAGAATTGATCTTTTGTAACACTGTGAAAGCCAGAAACACATGAATTTCTCAGGTTAAATTTGCTTGTATTATGCTTAAAAAAAGGTAGTATGATTAAATTAATTTAACTTAACCAAAAGTTAAATTAACGCCAACCAATAAAATAGGCTTAATTACCAACAGAGAAACTATAATAATTTTTCAATGACTATGTAATGTAGTATTTTTTTAGCGGAATGTAGCGGAATTTTCTTCGACCTGTAGCGAGATTCAGTATTTTGGTTGGCAACACTGTTACGAACCCGTCCACTGTGACTAATAGACTAGTGATGGGTCGAGCGCGTTACTTTACCGGAACTACTTTCAACACTTCATTCCGCAGTCGGAGTCGTTTCAAGGAAGTACTTCCAGCCTTAGATGGAACTAGTTCCATTGAAAGTACTTCCAGCCTTAGGTGGAACTAGATCCATTGAAAGTACTCCCAGCCTTATATGGAACTAGTTCCATTGAAGGTACTTCCAGCCTTAGGTGGAACTAGTTCCATTGAAAGTACTTCCAGCCTTAGGTGGAACTAGTTCCATTGAAGATACGTCCAGCCTAAAGTGGAACTAGTTCCATTGAAAGTACTTCTACTTCCTCATCCCGGAGTATTGGTGAACATACTTCCACTTTACTCCGGAGTGCTGCCGGAATGACTTCCTTTAATCTATGAAAAGGAAGTATTGCAAATGACATCCATTGGGATATCAACCATGTGTTAAAATTGTCTCCTATCGCATAAACAGATGTCTACGCTAGTATGTAGTGCTTTTATCCAAGTTGTATAATAAACTACAAAGTAATATTGGTAATATATGTAGTAATGTAGGCCCTATATACATGAATAATTTCTAATTCCATTTGCTGTAAAGCAAATATAGCCACCGGAAGACAAAGATACTAGATACTTCGTAAAATAATGCTTTATTACGAGTTAAACGTTGAGACAGTATTTTTAACATTTAAATGATTTCAGTCCAATTATATGTGTAAATTCAATTGCCTTGAAGCAATATGTGTATGTAATAATTTTTAAAATGTATGTAACAGTCATTCTATATGTTTGTATTATTGTATCCATGTGTAATAATGTTATTTGAATATATTACGTAATTTAATAATGTAGGAGCTGTGTGAAATAGGTCAAAAATTGCTAACAATGAGGTAACATTGAGGCAATAATGAGTTTGAAACTTTAACAATACTACTTCTGATTCTTGGAAGCAATAATGTAATTTTAGTGACAGTTTATAAAATAGCCAATCAACAACCAGAAAAAGCTTTAGTTAAATGAAGGTATTCTATTGGAGTAGGATTAGCCAATCAGAAACTGAAAAGGAGAAAATTTTACAAATTTAGAGTTCAGTTGCCTGCAGACAGAGTTACTAACCAGACGAAAAAAGTGTCCTCAAGAAATATAATGTGTATTCGTGTGAGACGAACAATAAGTTTACGTGTTAAAAAGTGTAATTAATTAATAAAAAGAATCTCACAGCATAACAGTGAAGTGTTATTTAAATCGTATCAAGTATTAAGAGGAGTGAAGTAAAATTATAATCTGTGTAAGCCTACATTCTTGTCGCATCACAACCCTGCTAAGAGAAACGTGTCCCTAACAATAATACTGACGCAGCCGGGGCAAACATAAATATTAAATATTTAAAGAAACAGTTTAATTACAAAGTTAATTTTTTTTAAACTTGGGGCATAGACCACCTGAAACTACACTTGGGGCGAAGGCTACCGGAAACTGTTTACTATACGTGCGGTTGCAACTACTACAAGTTCGGCTCCCCAACAGTTGAAATACAATACAACTCCTACCTCAAATCGGCTTTTCCATACGTGAAACAATAACAGTTACAACGTTTAGGTTATGAACATTGTGGAGGTAAATTATTTTGCAATAAATGGGTTTCAGCAATTATAAAATATTTTTTAGAAATTAATTTAAATATACCCATAATCTCTAGGAGCTGATTTTTATTTTATTGTGAAGCGGAACATTTTGAGAATTTAATAAAAACTTGCATGCTCCATTTGCATTACTTTTATTTACCCTTCCGAATCGTAATTCTACAGGATAAAATTTGCTGCCTGTAGGCAGTTTAATATTTTGAATTCTTAAGGTATTACTCAAAATTTGTGAAAAAAACTAGGTCAGCAAATACAGAATAATGGAACATACAAATTGTTCGTCTTAGCTACACCTGTATATGCAGAATTATCAGTTGTTTTGCTGTTAATGACTACTAATCTACGTTATGGCAGATAACCGACAACGAAGCGGATAAGAAAAATGTACAACGTCCAGTACCAACATTTTCAATAGAAATGAGGTTGGCGAAACTGAAAGTAACATTTATCAGCTTCAGCTGATTTAAAATGAGGTTATGTGACGTAAGGCAATTCATAATTAAATACTATTGTAGCTTTGTATCGCTTATTATGGTGCTTTAAAATTTTCCTGATTTCACAAAGTTATTTTGCTCATAGCGACAATTTAACAAATGAAAAATATATTTTGAATGGATAATTATGCATAAGTGATGCTATTCACGTAAAGGACTCATCTACTAATTTTAAGGCTAAAACTCGCAGTCCACATCAAATGTTGCTTTAGCGACCTTAAAATGCAACATTTTTCTATAGACACACTACAATATTACCTAATTAATATAATTGCTACATGACGTGGGAAGTTGTAGATGGACATGTAGCTAACGTTAGTGCCTGCCTCTTGCTCCTACGTAACTAGAAATTGGAATTTTGTCAAAGAAGCATAATTAGCATTAAATTATTACACAAAAAACAAGCTTCTGCATACTTTTAATATTATGTACGTAACGTTCAACTTACTGCAATATTCCCTTATTAAAATCACTGCTACATGGCGTGGGAATTCCGAGTAAAACTAAAAATAATCTGATGTGTTACACTCACATGACTTTCTCTACTCTTGTACAATCTATTTTTACAAACGCCTATTCTCCATATGCTTCATATTAATCGAGATATCGAGATGTCAATCTTATTTGTAATTTTCTTGTAGATGCAAGGCGAATATGGTAGCTTTTAAGCGATAGTCAAATATTTTATCGCTGGTTGCTATGTGGCGCATTCCATTCTCTTTGCATGTCCAGGACATAAAAAAATGAATAACGAATTTGATAAAAAGTATAAGTATTGAAAAATTTAAGGAAATAACAAGCAATATCTCGAAAACAGTTCACTCAACAAAACAAATGTATATGATATAAGTTGTGTATTTTAATGCGATCTACATTTTTTGTGTAGTAAAATTTTGTCTATCTCTTATGGTTTACCAGTTATGCAAAAGTCGTTCATAATGAAGAATACTTTTGGAGACATTCCCAGAAATTTCGAGATATACATTTCATTTCTCATGACATTATCTTAAACATATGATATTTTCATCAAAATCGTTAGAGCCATTTTTGAGAAAATTAAAATTTTTGAAAAATGTTCCATGTAAAGGGTAGTCTGGGGTGGGGGGATTTTCTTGAAAATCTTCGTGTCGCATCTCTGGAAGATACTGAACGTAAATACCAAGTTTGGTGTTTATCCGACTGTTAGTTTTTGAGTTATGCTGTTCGCAGACACACACACAGACACACACACACACACACACACACACAGACACACACACGGACATGTTTCCAAAAATGCTTTTTTTGGATTCAGGAGGTCTCAAAACATGTATTTCCGGTGAAATCTCGGTATCGAATTTTTGGGTGGAATACAATACTTCCCCTACTTACTATACGTAGTAGAGAAAGTAAAAATGGCTTTTCTCATGGAAGCATAATTGGCATTGAACCATAAATCAGGGGAAAAGGGAGTTATGCGAATATTTGGAAGTCTATAACGTTAAACTGAAGCGTTCATAGTATTTGTAGTATTCAATAGGGCATTTAACCTCAATTTTGCATAAATGACGCAAACTCCAATTGATCAGTACTAGAGTCAGAATTATTGACTTAATTTACTTAAACATTTTTTCTCGAATTGCAACGTGACGCGACTTCTAAATAATACGCATAACGCAATACTGATTAGGTATTGGAATGGCAATGGAATGGTGCAATTGGAAGTGCGGAGTGGAAGTAAATTGTTGTGGAAATAACTCCGACGGATTGGAAGTAAATGTCTTCCACTCAGGCGGAGTGGAAGTAAACCTGTTGTGGAAGTTGAGGCAGTATTTTTACTTTCTCTACTACGTATAGTAAGTAGGGGAAGTATTGCATTCCACCCAAAAATTCGATACCGAGATTTCACCGGAAATACATGTTTTGAGACCTCCTGAATCCAAAAAAAGCATTTTTGAAAATATGTCCGAGTGTGTGTGTGTGTGTGTGTGTCTGTGTGTGTGTGTGTGTGTCTGTGTGTGTGTGTCTGTGAACAGCATAACTCAAAAACTAACAGTCGGATAAACACCAAACTTGGTATTTACGTTCAGTATCTTCCAGAGATGCGACACGAAGATTTTCAAGAAAATCCCCCCACCCCAGACAACCCTTTACATGGAACATTTTTCGAAAATTTTAATTTTCTCAAAAATGGCTCTAACGATTTTGATGAAAATATCATATGTTTAAGATAATGTCATGAGAAATGAAATGTATATCTCGAAATTCCTGGGAAGTCTCCAAAAGTATTCTTCATTATGAACGACTTTTGCATAACTGGTAAACCATAAGAGATAGACAACATTTTACTACACAAAAAATGTAGATCGCATTAAAATACACAACTTATATCATATACATTTTTTTTGTTGAGTGAACCGTTTTCGAGATATTGCTTGTTATTTCCTTAAATTTTCCAATACTTATACTTTTTCTCAAATTCGTTATTCATTTTTTTATGTCCTGGACATGCAAAGAGAATGGAATGCGCCACATAGCAACCAGCGTTAAAATATTTGACTATCGCTTAAAAGCTACCATATTCCCCTTGCATCTACAAGAAAATTACAAATAAGATTGACATCTCGATATCTCGATTAATATGAAGTATATGGAGAATAGGCGTTTGTAAAAATAGATTGTACAAGAGTAGAGAAAGTCATGTGAGTGTAACACATCAGATTTTTTATCGTTTAAATGATAGTCTAATTATATAGCATAAAATAATAATTGCCCACCTATAAGCAATATGTGTATATTACAGTATATAAAATGTATATTACAGCCATTGTATTATGTTTATTTTATTATGTATATGTATAAGATGTTATGTGAATGAATTTCTTAGTTTAATAATGTAGGAAATATGAGAATAGAAGCAAGCTGCTTTTAGTAGCAAAACAGAGTCACAGAGTAGAAGCAGAAGGTTGCTAATAATAAGGTAACCTTGAGACAACAATAACTTAGAAAGTTTGAAAAAAAGGCTACCAATAGTCCAAGGAACAATACCAATGTAATGTTCAAAAACAGTTTGTAAATGGTCTCTTAGGTGCAGAAAGCAAGCCAAAGTAAAAACAAAATGTGATATATAAGAGATAAATAAAAACCCTTTCTTTGAAAAGCTTAGATCTCGTTAAAATAAGAGCTTATAGCACATATTTTTGCGGCATTATACATATCCAAATACTTTTTGCTATTTATATGAATTTTGCTTTACATTTATCATACATTATTGAAGTGTTAAGTCTATATAGTCACCCACTATTTAAATGTTTGTTAATGGCTTCCTATATCCCGCTTGTACCTACAATGGATTCTATAATAAAATCATTTCTGCAAACGTTTGACTCGATTAACACGGATTATACAGAAGAATAAAGCTTTTCCAAGAATAGTTGGTAGAAAAGGTATACAATTAAATCATAGTGGATTGAGAAAGCCGTGTGAATGTAACATACGTTTTAAACATTTTTTTCGCGTACAATTTATTTAGATGATAAATTACAACTAAATACACTAAGCTCAGGGCTAGTATAGTAATTATTTAAATTTAAATAGTGCAGAGAATCTGGTACAATTTTCAAGAATTTTGGATCGGTTTACGAATACTGGGAATTTCTTCACAGGATAAGAAATAATCGCATTAATTGTACTGACGTGCAGAATCTTGCGTGTTTCAGTTTTGGGTGGCATACGTCCCTTGCAGCGCGCAGTATAAAGACGCTGTTGAGATGACGTTGGAGCAGTTGGACGTCATTAGGCGTCTTATTGCCAAGTATCCCAAGGACCTGCAGCTGACGACAACATCTCAAGGTAAATATATAAACTTATGTCATATTCGTACCATGATTTTCATCAGACTTGCGATTAATAACGTATTTATTTATTGCCAAAGATTTAACTCTACTTTACAGTTGTATATTACGGTTCCAGTTATATAATTTAAAAATCTGATGTTACACTCACATGACTTTCTCTACTCTTGTACAAACTATTTTTACAAACGCTTATTCTCCATATGCTTCATGTTAATCGAGATGTTAATCTTATTGATAATTTTCTTGTAGATGCAAGGGGAATTGGCTTTATGCATTTAAGAGCTGGTTGCTATGTGGAGTATTTCATTCTCTTTGCATTACCAGGACAAAAAAAAAATGAATAACGAATTTGAGAAAAAGTATAAGTATTGGAAAATTTAAGGGAATAACAACCAATATCTCGAAAATGGTTCACTCAACAACAAAAATGTATATGACATAATTTGTGTATTTTAACGCGATCTACATTTTTTGTGTAGTAAAATTTTGACTATCTGTTATGGTTTGCCAGTTATGCAAAAGTCGTTCACAATGAAGAATACTTTCGGAGAAATTCCCAGAATATTCGAGATATACATTTCATTTGTCATGAAAATATCTTAAACATATGATATTTTAATGAAAATCGTTAGTCATTTTTGAGAAAATTAAAATTTTCGAAAAATGTTCCATGTAAAGGGTAATCTGGGGTGGGGGGATTTTCCTGAAAACCTTTGTGTCGCATCTCTGGAAGATACTGAACCTAAATACCAAGTTTGGTGTTTATCCGACTGTTCGTTTCTGAGTTATGCTGTTCACAGACAGACACACAGACACAAACACGGACATGTTTCCAAAAATGCTTTTTTTGGATTCAGGGGATCTCAAAACATATATTTCCGGTGAAATCTCGGTATCGAATTTTTGGGTGGAATACAATACTTCCCCTACTTACTATACGTAGTAGAGAAAGTAAAAAGAATTAAATTACAGTATAACAACTTAATAAAATCCCTCGGTCTACGGATACACGAGTATTTAGGAAAGAGAAATCGCCCCCACTCTACTTGTCTTTTACCTTTAGCTACTGAGTTATCCAATAAGGTGTCTTAAAGAGAAAGTGGGCTGGTACGAGGGAAACAGGCGTCGCTGTTGCGAGCAGCAATTTTATGGTGTAGAAAAACTTAATATGACCTTGTTTACATCGTGATAACTCAAAAACTAAAATCCTTATTCCATTTCTGCAAGAGAGATGTTAAAGAGCACAGTTCCGAGTTGATGACGATATATGATTGGTCTCCCTCTAAAAAACATTAAAGCCACTAGTTTTCTTTGTAATATATCAATTGAAATAATTTGTATTATGAAAATCAATCAGCAAAGAACATTTTTCTTTGAAGAGATAGATGCTATGAAATACCCTAAAAAGCGTGAATTAACTTTGGAATATATTCCATGATAATACCGCATTATATAAAATGCTATCGCTAGTTATATGCAAACATTTGTTTTCACACCCACTGCACCTTGCTCTTTGCGTGGTATGTCACAGTAATCTACAAACAAAGTATTTTGTTGCAATGCTCTTGCGTCTTTAGTTCTCCCTCTACAGTCGGATAGTTTCAACAGTGCTGGGATAAACGATTTTATGAGAATAAAATAAAACACGGGTTAGCGAAATTATGGCATGTGGTGATCTGCGACTCAGAGGCAGAGTAGAAGAGGCATGCTCGCCCAAGGCAGTTAGGGGAATACATGACCAGATGAGTTACTCTCAAAAAGGTTGTTTTCTAGTCGCTGAACTACAATACAATTATTTATATTTTACAATGTTCGATGCATGTATTGAATAAAGTTTACAATACTTGTAGCAACATCATCTACTACAAATGTTATACGATGGTTTCATAAATTCTATATTATAATGGTTTAAATGAAGTTTCAAACAGCACCTTTTGAACATGAACCGAGGACAATCAAAGGGTAAATGTTCTATTGTTTCTTCTTTTCCACATTACAATATTAACGTAATACGTTTCTTATTTTAAGCACACTTTTTCATATCAGAGGAACATTTTAGCCTGATATGCATGCATATACATGGTTTGTTTTGTCGTTCACCGCGGTCTAGTGGTTACCATGCTAGCCTCTAGTTCCCGAGGTCACGGGTTCAACCCCGGCAGAGGGCGATGGGTTTTTTTCGGGTGTAAAAATCCTTAGCACGGCTTCCTTCGGAAGGAAACTAAAGCCGGTGGTCCCATGTCGTAGATTTACGGCACGTAAAAGAACCTCAAGCCTCATAAAGTTGCCTCTGAGCAAAATTTCCGGTCTTTCACGCCCAATATAGAATGGGACGCTACGGACCACAGCAGTTAAAGAGCGTCTATAAATAAAACTCAATTTCATGGTTTGTTTCACAGTATCTTTTCCGTCTCCAAACCAGCAAGTCAAATTAACTTTCTTTTCAGTTACTTTCCCTACTCCAATACCAATATATGAATACATAATGATAAATCTACTACGAGAATAACTTCTCATAAGCATTTTATCTTCCGTAATTATTTCTACATCACTTTTAAATTTTAAATATTACATAATAAATCACATTAACTGATTTACCTGCACAGAATGTTATAACAACTGAAGAAGACTTTTATCTAATAATTTCTCATTTAATAAAATAAATTACGTTATTTATAATTCAATATACACCATTTCTTTCCATGATACTACTAAACTTCAGCAGTCCCATACTCAACAATACGTTGAAATAGTTGATACTTAACCCTTCTTTTTATTTAACGAAGTTCTGAGATAGCTATGATCTCTTTAATGTCTTTTACCAACAATATTAATAATTCATTATTTCAATTCTTATTATATTTTATTTTTCAGTATCAATCCATTTGATATTCACATTAATTACTTCAATTATCTTTCATTTCAAAAAGACTGTATTTTTTTCTTGTTTCTATTTGTTTTACCACTTTTTCAGTTGCTAGTAAACCTTGGTTTTATGGTTAGCGACGAATACTTCATTCACTTTATTAAAGAAGTCTTTTGTTTTTCCTCAAATGAATTAGTATTTCTTAGGTCAATTTCATTTTAAAAACTTCACTTTTACCTTCAATAATAATAATAATAATATTGCTTTTATTAATTAACTTTATATTCACTTATATTCTTAGATGATATGAAATTCAATATTTATAGCTATAACACTTTCCTTGAATTAAAGCACCTCGTATTTTTACTTTCTCTAATACGTATAGGAAGTAGGGGAAGTATTGTATTCCACCCAAAACTTCGATACCGAGATTTCACCGGAAATACATGTTTTGAGACTCACTGAATCCAAAAAAATCTGATGTGTTACCTTGTAGATGCAAGGGGAATTGATAGGCTTTAAGCGATAGTGAAATATTTTAAGAGGTGGTTGCTATGTGGAGTATTCCATTCTCTTTGCATTACCAGGACAAAAAAATTTTAATAACGAATTTGAGATAAAGTATAACTATTGTAAATTTTAAGGGAATAACAAGCAATATCTCGAAAATGGTTCACCCAACAAAAAAAATGTATATAACATAAATTGTGTATTTTAACGCGGTCTACATTGTTTGTGTAGTAAACCTTTGTCTATCTCTTATGATTTACCAGTTATGCAAAAGTCGTTCACAGTGAAGAATACTTTTGGAGACATTCCCAGGAAATTCAAGATATATACATTTTATTTGTCATGAAAATATCTTAAACATATGATATTTTAATCAAAATCGTTAGAGCCATTATTGATAAAATTAAAAGTTTCGAAAAATGTTCCATGTAAAGGGTAATCTGAGGTGGGGGATTTTCTTGAAAACCTTCGTGTCGCATCTCTGGAAGATGCTGAACCTAAATATCAAGTTTGGTGTTTATCCGACTGTTCGTTTCTGAGTTATGCTGTTCAAAGACACACACGGACATGTTTCCAAAAATGCTTTTTTTTTTATTCAGGGGGTCTCAAAACCTATATTTTCGGTGAAATCTCGGTATCGAATTTTTCGGTGGAATACAATACTTCCCCTATACGTAGTAGAGAAAGTAAAAATGCACGTCTATCTTGAATTTTCCGGTATGAAGGTTTCTTCATTGGAATTTTGTATAATTGGTAAATCGTAAGGGATACTCTGAAATTGACTGTACAAAACAGTAGATCTCCTTAAACCAGCAACTTTTTTTGCATCAACCATTTCTGAGAATGTTGTTGGCGAGTGTTTAAATATTTTATATATATTTTTAGGTTCTTTCAACATCCAGTTATTTCTTACGAGGTCATGGAAGGATTATGACGTATATAGAGACCTGTTGTTTAAGGATTTGACTATCGTTTCACCTCGCGTATCCCCTTTTTACTTTCTCTACTACGTATAGTAAGTAGGGGAAGTATTGTATTCCACCCAAAAATTCGATACCGAGATTTCACCGGAAATATATGTTTTGAGATCCCATGAATCCAAAAAAAAGCATTTTTGGAAAACATGTCCGTGTGTGTGTGTGTGTGTGTGTGTGTGTGTGTGTGTGTGTGAACTGTATAACTCAGAAACGAAGTCGGATAAACACCAAACTTGGTATTTAGTTTCAGTATCTTCCAGAGATGCGACACGAAGGTTTTCAAGAAAATCCCTCACCTCAGATTGCCCTTTACATGGAACATTTTTCGAAAATTTTAATTTTCTCAAAAATGGCTCTAACGATTTTGATTAAAATATCATATGTTTAAGATATTTTCATGACAAATGAAATGTATATCTCGAATTTTCTGGGAATGTCTCCAAAAGTATTCTTCATTGTGAACGACTTTTGCATAACTGGTAAATCATAAGATATTGACAAAATTTTACTACTCAAAAAGTGTAGATCGCGTTAAAATACACAATTTATGTCATATACATTTTTTTGCTGGGTGAACCATTTTCGAGATATTGCTTGTTATTCCCTTCAATTTTCCAATACTTATACTTTTTCTCAAATTCGTTATTCTTGTTTTTATGTCCTGGACATGTAAAGAGAATGGAATACTCCACATAGCCACCAGCTCTTAAAACATTTGACTACCGCTTAAAGCCTACCAATTCCCCTTGCATCTACAAGAAAATTAGCAATAAGATTAACATCTCGATATCTCGATTAACATGAAGCATATGGAGAATAAGCGTTTGTAAAAATAGTTTGTACAAGAGTAGAGAAAGTCATGTGAGTGTAACACATCAGATTTTTTTTAGGTTGGAAAGGTAGAATAAAACTGAAAAATTCAATGCCATAGCCGGGATTAATGCCATGGTGGATCAATTCATTACGTTTGTTACTTTTAATTTTCCCCTTTTTAACATTCAATCGTAAACAGATATACCTTCCAGGGATATTTCCAAACTCTAGGGAGGAGAGAGAATAATCTTAGTTAAAGAAAAATTAGCACCCTCCAGTCGCGAGTCGAACCCCGGACCTCTGAATTTGGAGGCTAACCGCCAGACCACAGAGGCAGTCAGAAATTATTTAGCAGAGATAATCAAATTGTAATGAAATCATTTCTGTAAAAGTTTATCTCGATTACATGAAGTACATAGAAAAATAAGTTTTTCTAAAAATAGTTTTTAGAACCTATATAAAAATAAACGATAGTGGCTAGAGAAATTCATTTGAATGTAACGATCAAAACTTCTTTTTTCTATCTACTTCATGTTAATGGACATAAACGTTTCCAGGAATGCTTTTATTATACATTTCGTTGAGAGTACAATAAGGGTACTGGAGCCTGGAGCGACAGTCAAATCTTTAACAAGTCTGCTACCAGCCTATAATATGAAGCTACTTAGAGTAATACAGCACAATTTAATGTCCTGATATCATTAACATCAACAGGCATTTGGGACGCCTTCAAAGCAGGAAGGATAGCTAGCCTGATCGGTATAGAAGGTGGCCATTCCATCGACAGTCGACTGGCTGTTCTAAGACTAATGTATGAAATGGGAGCCCGATATCTAACACTGACACACTCCTGTAACACTCCATGGTAAGTATGTTTCTATAAATTTTAAACATTAATTAGTTTTGAAGCGAGTTTGCCATTTTCAACCCTGCAAAGCTATGGTGTACTCTAGCTAGTTCATTGTTTTATAATTCAAGCAGGCATGCATCTTTATTGGTGTCAAAATTATTAAAAGTTATACAAATACTTAGTAAGTGGGTATATACAGGGGGAGCCAAAAATCTAAGAACCGGTTGCGCGGTGTTTTTCCTGTACGCGTTCTCGGCGCTCGTTGCCGTTTGCTGCTATCATAGAAAGGCGCGGATGAAACCATACAACATTTTTAAAACTACGTTTAAAGGCCTTTACTTACTAACTTTACGAAATGAGATGCTGAAACTGGCCACCGTCGTTGTCCATACGTTTTTGGCACCTCTTTAGGAAACTATCCATCATTCGCCGTAGTTCACGTTGAGAAATGCTGGCAATTTCCTGTCGGATATTTTGTTTTAATTCTTCCAGGATCAGCGTCATCCGAGCGGCTCTCCAACCGTGTGGGTGAGGCCAATACCTTGTTTCCTAAAAAGCACCCCCCCCCCGCCTTCGCGGGATTAGAAGTGGATATGCCACTTATGCGCGTCTCCCTAAATAGGGTGACTACCGAAAACCTCGGTAGGGCCGACAGCAATCTAGCATGCCGTCTGCCAACTCTCACTCGAGGCGTCTCACAAACCCGCCTGGGCGGAAAAACCAGCCAGAGTACCCAATCACCCATGAGTATCGGGAACTACTGTCCCGCCGAGTCCAACCCAATCCGAACAACTCCCTATCGGGAGAGGCTCGAATGTTCGGCCCAGCGCACTTCTATTAACGTCAGAGTACCACGAGCGCTAGGGGTCTGCAGCGCTCGCACCACGGCCGCTGAAGGGCTCGAAACCCCTCCCCTAAATATGCGTATAAATCTTAGAAGTAGAAATTTAACAATGTATATGATGTATAACATGGAACACGTTATTTTACTAACTTCCGTACTTAATGTTTATGCACTGAGCGAGATGGCTCCGCGGTAACGTATGAGGCTTGCATTTGGGAGGCTGGCCATAGGCTTTTTCGTGGTTTTCCGGGGCGGTAGGCGAATGCTAGGGTGGTTTCCTTCTACCACGAATTTCCTGTCCATCGTGTCCTTTCTTCTGTTTAACCTCATCTGTTTCTGAGTTGTAGGGCCAGGATACAGCGGCAAGACGGTAGAATTTGGGCTTTGGAAGGATTTCTCCGACACTTACAGGACTGCTATGGCCACCTTCCTTCATAGGAGCTGTCTCGCTTATTACCAGTTCCCCCAGGTTGCAGGTGACTTAGGCAAGGATAACAAGCGTCAGGTTTGGGTCATGCTGGAATCGTTAACACTCCGTCCTTGCTAGCGCATATCGTCGACCAGATCTGGTCATCCTTCGGGTCTTCCCTTCTTCCCTTTCTCCCAGGAATCACGTTGGAAGCACAAAAGAGCCGCTGTAGCCTACGTGTTGTGCTGTGCTCCAGTTACTGGAAGCCCATCCGTCTGACTACTCCTACATTTATATGCTGTTTGTAACAACTACATATATGTAGAACTTTTAAGAAGTTATGTTTTTTTTTCTTTTACACAGGGCTGTTGCATCCCCACAAGATGAAATGGACACCTTCAATGGCACAGGACTAACAGAATTTGGCAAGGTATACCCATTATCCAATTATGTTTCTTTAAAAAAAATGCACTTTGGTGGTTTTAAAGCTAATAGCACTTTCATACCACAGTGATTCAATCTGCAATTAATACATTACTTTATCCATTACTTATCTATGGTAAGTACCTAGAGGAAGTATTGTATTCCACCCAAGAATTCCATACCAAGATTTGATCAGAAATGCATGTTTTGAGGACCCCAAAACCTCCAAAATTATTATTAGAAAAATATACGTGCGCGCACCTGAGAACGGATTAACTCAAAAAACCTTATGTCATACATTCATATGACTTTCTCTACTCTCTATCGTTTATTAGCGGGTATACAAAGTAGTCTTACTAAAACTTATTTTTCTATTTACTTCATTTTAATTCAAATAAACTTTTGCAGAAATAGCTACATTACATACATGCAAAGGGAACAGCAATTTAAACCGCAAGCCCCTCGATCTTAACGATCTCGACTACCACTATTGTCTCAAAAATGCCTTTAACAGTTTTTATTAAAATGCCATATATTTAAGACATTTATATTACAATTAAAATGAGTACCTGTCTAGAACTTTCTGGGAATAGCCTGTGAAGTCCTCATTCGGAAGGAATTTTGTATAAGAGGTAAACCATAAGAGATAGTCAAAAACTTATTGCACAAAGAATGTATATGTCTTTAAAACATACAATTTATTTTATATAACTTTTTTAGGATACCCGTTGCTATTGGTTTGAATTTTTCAATAGCTTTGTATTTTTCTAAAGTGCTATCGCTATTCAGTTGTTTCTTGCTGTCCTGCAAATAACGTGGAACTTCAAGGCCAACATATACTGACATCTGACTATCGATTCTGTATCCGTCTTGTACTTACAACGAAATATGTAATGCTCTACAAAGGTTTAGTTCGATTAAACTGAAGTTGATAGAAAAAAATCTGATGTGTTACACTCACATGACTTTCTCTACTCTTGTACAAACTATTTTTACAAACGCTTATTCTCCATATGCTTCATGTTAATCGAGATATCGAGATGTTAATCTTATTGCTAATTTTCGTGTACATGCAAGGGGAATATGGTAAGTTTTAAGCAATAGTCAAATCTTTAAGAGCTGGTTGCTATGTGGAGCATACCATTCTCTTTGTATGTCCAGGACATAAAAAAATGAATAACGAATTTCCATTTGAGAAAAAGTACAAATATTGGAAAATTTAAGGGAATAACAAGCAATATCTCGAAAATGGTTCACTCAACAACAAAAAAATGTATATGACATAAATTGTGTATTTTAACGCGATCTACATTTTTGTGCAGTAAAATTTTGTCTATATCTTATGGTTTACCAGTTATGCAAAAGTCGTTCACAATGAAGAATACTTTTGGATACATTCCCAGAAAAATCTAGATATACATTTCGTTTGTCATGAAAATATCTTAAACATTATATTTTAATCAAAATCGTTAGAGCCATTTTTGAGAAAATTAAAATTTTCGAAAAATGTTCCATGTAAAGGGTAGTCTGGGGTGGAAGGATTTTCATGAAAACCTTCGTGTCGCATCTCTGGAAGATGCTGAACCTAAATACCAAGTTTGGTGTTTATCCGACTGTTCGTTTCTGAGTTATGCTGTTCACAGACAGACACAAACACACACACACACACACACAGACACACGCACAGACACACACGGACATGTTTCCAAAAATACTTTTTTTGGATTCAGTGGGTCTCAAAACATATATTTCCGGTGAAATCTCGGTATCGAATTTTTGGGTGGAATACAATACTTCCCCTTCTTACTATACGTAGTAGAGAAAGTAAAAATATGTATGTGCCATATTTTGATTAAAATATATCAGGAAGCACGCTACCAATTCACTCCCTAAAAACATCGTCGTTTATATCCTCGTGGTAATCAGTTGTGCGCTTTGACTCTTAAGCATAAGAGACCATCTTGTACAAAACCGCAGTCACTGCCGATGTGCATGATGATTAGGCGTTTTCCTTTCTCTGTAGGATTTTTAGCACAGTTAGTGTTCCACAAAGAAATGCCTATTTTAGACCCCATATTAACGTCAATCCATGTACAGGATAATGTGTGACCTTCGTTAACCCAGGTTTTATCACATTTTCTTACCCTCTGCTCTGTATCGGCAAATATTTCGCAAATAACGCGCCTTCCTAACACAATATCCTCTCTGTCAATGCATTATATTCACACAATTTCTCTTCATAAAAATAAATCCAATTTATACCAATATTTTAAATGTGGATCCTTAAAATAAGCCAACGGGATCATTGTTGACAATTTACGTTGGCGCTCCGTTATTTAAGAAAAATTGGTGCACCCTACAACATACATAGTAGATAGAGAAGGTATTGCATTTCACGCAAAAATTCTATACCGAGATTTCACCGGAAATACATGTTTTGAGGCCCCCTGAATCCAAAAAAAACATGTTTAGAAGAAGGCCCACGTGTGTCTAAACAGTATAACTCAAAAACGAAAAGTCAGATAAATACCACACGTATTTAAGCTCAGTACCTTTCAAAGATGCAATATGAAGATACAAAATAGCCCAACCCAACTACCCTTTACATGGAACATTTTTCGAAAATTTTGATTTTTACAAAATGCCTCTAACGATTTTGATTAACAATCATATTAAAGATATTTACATGGCAAATAAAAACGTTAACCCGATAGACGAAAACGTACTACACAAAAAGTGTAGATCTCTTTAAAACACACAATTTAATTAAAATAAATTTTTCTGTGGCATAAGCCTTTTCTGAGATATGTGTTATTAAAGCTTCGATTTGTGCATTTCTTAGTAATTCTCTTAAAGTCCTTTCAACATTCAGTTATTTCTCGCGATTGCATGAAAACAGTATGGAATTTTAAGGCTAGCATATAGCGTCCAGTTCTCAAACATTTG
This sequence comes from Deroplatys truncata, assembly GCA_030765065.1. Taxonomy (NCBI): domain Eukaryota; kingdom Metazoa; phylum Arthropoda; class Insecta; order Mantodea; family Mantidae; genus Deroplatys; species Deroplatys truncata. Next base: position 169,222,784 of record CM060980.1, read on the forward strand.
ACTATCGCTGTGCTCTTTGTATTTATAACGAAATGCGTAATTTAACTATTTTGGCAAAGGTTTATTTGTATTAAAATGTAAATAGAAAAATAAGCTTTAGTAAGCATAGTTTGTATACCCACTAATAAAGATAGAAGTTAGAGAAAGTCATGTGAATGCATCACATCAGATTTTGTTTAGTTTTACTATTCATATTCATCAAAAGTTTCGAACTATGTTTGATTAACGTACTTCTTGAAAACCCACAGATAATCGCGCATATTTAAGGTACGAAGTATTGTCATGGCGTGCTTTCGTTTCCCGCGTATCGTGGGCTAGTAAATGACGTCATGTGTTTACATCAAGTTGGGTTCTAAAACTGGAGCGATAATAGGTAAGTCTCGTAGTAGAGAAAATAATAAGAGCAATGGATTCAAAATTTCATCAATAATGCACTTTCGCACAAAACCGAATAAAATCAAGGAAGAAAGGCGTTCTGGTTAGCGTGGACTTTTACCCTGGTCGTACACTTTTTCTCCCTCCCAAGGTGAACTTACATCAAGGGTCAGAATGTACCATTAGCTTGCATGCTGCTATTTTGTACTTAAGTAATACATATTCAGAAAACAGAAACAACTGTTCCGGAATTCCATATTTTCCAGTCCACTGCTTAAGGCCACTTAAGGCAAAGCAAGGGCCGTCTAGTTGTATACAACGGTCAAGCTTTTTCAAGGATTCGACTCTCCTGAAAAGGATTATTGTTCAGTTGGATACATTAACGTTTGTCTATGGTGGGGATATACTTATTGGGTTCCTTGTCTTAAGGGCAATCCCATTTGAGACTCAATTTAATTGGCAATCACAAATTTTATATGAAAGTTTACCCCTTTGAACCGAGCAAGGTAGCGCTGCAGTAACGTGTGCGACTCGAATACGGGAGGTCCCGGGTTCGCTACCCGGTGACCGTCCATTCCGAACCATGGGCTTTTCGTGATTTCCCCGGGTCGGCAGGTGAATTCTGGATGGTTAATCTTCTACCACGACTTTCCTGCAGCTCATTTCCTGTGCCCATTATCTTACTTATCTCTGTATCACGGTTGTAAAGGGTCTTTCAACAAGAGTGTCCTATCTTTGAACTTAAATGAAACACGTTCTATAAATGATAGAGGTTTATTTATTTTTTTATTTTGGAACATAGTTAATGTCATTACGTGTGGAAGAGAACATCAGTTAAGTGACCGCCGCGACTTCGTTGGGTTTCGCGTATACGGAGACCCAATTTTCAATGACAGAAGAACGTAAATTAGGTCCAACTTCACGAATAACACGCGTGATGTTATTCATAAGATCATTTACTGTTTCTGGCTTGTTGACATAAACTCGAGATTTAACATAACCCCACAAGAAGTAATCCAACGGCGTTAAATCACATGACCTCGGGGGCCAGTTAACATCACGGGAAATGATAAAACCTCTGAACTTCTCCTTCAAAAGATCGATTGTTTCGAGAGCAGTATGACATGTGGCACCATCTTGCTGGAACCAGATGTTTCTGAGATCCATACCATCCAATTGAGGTCAAAAAATAGTCCCTTATAAGAGCCCGGTAGTTTTCTCCATTGACAGTTAGAGCTTCTCAATCTTCAACTTGGAAAAAATATGGACCAATGATTCAACCATACCAAAAACCACACCACATAGTAACCTTTTGGAGATGAAGTGGCCGTTCTTGAATCTGCATTGGATTGCGATTGCTCCAATAGCGGCAATTTTGTTTGTTAACACAACCATCCATCCAAAAGTGGGCTTCGTCACTGAAGATGATTTTTCGACAAAAATCCGGGTCAGCTTCCAATTGCTCCATACCACAGTCAGTAAATACACGGCGCAACCTAGGGTCGTTGTGCTTTAGTTCTTGAGTTAACACCATCTTGCAAGCGTGAAACTTCAAGTCCAAAAGCAGAATTCGCCAAGTTGTGGTGGGCGAAAGCCCCAATTCCTGCGCTCGACGAGCAATTGATTTGTTTCCATTCTCGCGTACACTCTCACGAACGGCGCCTATGTTTTCGTTGGAGCGCTTACGTCGATTACGTACAGGTGTTCTTTGGTCGCTGACAGAACCACTTGTTTCAAATTTATCGATCAAACGCCGAATCGTTCTCTCGCAGGGACGATTATCCACACCGTAAACTTCACGCAATACACGGAAGGTTTGGCGAAGAGATGATGCATTTTGAAAATAAATTTTCACAATTTCTACGCGTTGCTGAATGCTGTAATGGCTATTTGTCATAAACAACTGTAACCGCATGAAAAAAATGACTGCTGTAACTCACTAACAACGATAGCTATCACATGTTAAAAATAGGACACTGTTGTTGAAAGACCCTATAGGACCAGGCGACGGTGTTTGGTGGGTTGCGGCTGGACGGTGGCTTGCTCTACTTGGAGGTGCTTTCCTGAAGTCACCGTGGGGACTACTCAGTTAGGACTCTCCCAACGAGTGGGCTCCAACCGATAGGAGACTGCCGAAGGTTAGTTGCTTGTGGATAGGACCGGGCAGCGCCGGAAGTATTCAATCTGGAAATCCATTCCATGATTGCGCCCGTCGGAATCCGGATATGGTAACCCTTCGGGTCTCTACCCTCATCCCTCCCTCCCAGGGGTCACATTGGAAGCAAAAAGGGCCGTTATGGCCTACTTGTGGTGCTTTGCCCCGGTTTCAGTGGCTCCTCCGTGACATATACCTTTACCTTTTGAGGCAGTATTTTTAACACTTAAATATTTTTCAGTCTAATTATATAATATGTAAATTCAATAACAGCCCGCCTTAAAGCAATATGTGTATGTAATAATTTGTAAAATGTATGTAACAGTCATTGCATATGCTGTATACATGTTCAATAATGTTATATGAATGTATTACGTAATTTAATAATGTAGGAGCTGTGAGAATAATAAGTTAAACGTTGCTAACAATGAGGTAACCTTGAGGCAATAATGAGTAAGAAAGTTTAACAGTACTACTTGTGATTCTTGAAGTAACAATAATTAATTTTAGTGACAGTTTATAAAAATAGCCAATCAACAACCAGAAAAAGCTTTTAGTTAAATGAAGGTATTCTATTGGAGTATGATTAGTCAATCATAGACTTGAAATACAGAAATTTACAAGTTTAGACGGTTGAAATCAATTCAGTTGCCTGCAGACAGTGCTCATAACTGGATGCGTTGCTTGTGCGTCCTCGAGAGATTTAATACGTATTCGTGCGAGACGAAAAATTAAGTTTATGTGTTAAAAAGTGTAATTAATTAATAAAAAAAGAATCTCACAACTCTATATCAGTAAAGTGCTATTTAATTTTTGTCAAGGATTAATAAAAAGGAATGAATCAAAACTTAAAATCTGTGTAAGCCTAATTCTTGTGGCATCACACCCTGCCAAGATATCCATGTCTCTAAAATAATACTGACGCAGCCGAGGCAAACATAAATATATAACATCTAAAGAAACAGTCAAATTACAAAGCTATTATTTTTAAACTTGGGGCAAAGGCTACCGGGAACTGTTTACAATACGTGCGGTTGCAACTACATAAAGTTCGGGCTCCCCAACAGTTGAAATACATCATCTTCAAACTGACTTTCCATACGTAGCAGCAACAACGTAAAGACAATATCTTCTTCAAATTGACGCCTAAAGTGTGGTGCAAAAAAATGACGTAAACAAACCATCTACTTCAAATTGGCGTCCATACGTGGTACAAACAACGTAAAGAAAACCCGTACTTCACTTTATAATATATAATGAATATATGCGAATTTGTCAGTCAGTAGTATAGAATGTCTTGTGAATACATCACGTTAGACTTTTATATAAATATTATAATGCATAAGAAATATGCGAGGCTGTAATAGGTTATGCTGTATTGTTTTCAATTAATATATTGCTACGGATTAAACATGTGCACATTATAAAATATTATAATCTATTCCCACAATGCTTAGGTCTGCTGTTGCCTTTTGTAGATACTATCTCGCTATGTATGCCTTTCCACTAGAGATCTGCACGGGCTCGGGGCCGGGTTCGGGCTTAATTTGAAAAATGCTTGTCGGACTCGAGCTTGAAAATAAAGGCGAAGAAAATTAATTTATCACGCTCAACATATCATTTTATTTGTCATGTAAATATTTTAAACCTATAGCATTTTAATCAAAATCACCAACGTCATTTTTGAGAAATAAAAATAACTTTTCCATGTAAATGGAAAGTACAGACGAAAAGAATTAATTGATCACACGTTTTGGTCCGGGATACTAAGCTGTCCAGAAAGTACAATTACCGCAACATGCATAAATCCATAGAAGTAGTAATCCTAATAACAATAAATAGATGATCTCTTCGGCAATTGCAAGTAACATAATAAAAACGCGGCAGCTGCAAACTCCGCCTCCCTCCGTCCATCCATATCCAGGACATTCAAAGCAGAGTGCAATAATTGGGGAGGCATGTGGTCAATAAGGCAGTATGCCGTCAACATCCCGCTTACTACATAAGAATTCCAGGGCCTCAGCCACTATATTACTTTCTCTACTGCGTATAGTAAGTAGGGGAAGTATTGTATTTCACCCAAAAATTCGATACCGAGATTTCACCGGAAATACATGTTTTGACACCCCCTGAATCCAAAAAAAAAGCATTTTTGGAAACATGTCCGTGTGTGTGTCTGTGAACAACATAACTCAGAAACGAACAGTCGGATAAACAGCAAACTTGGTATTTAGGTTCAGTATCTTGCAGAGATGCGACACTAAGGTTTTCAAGAAAATCCCCCCACCCCAGATTACCCTTTACATGGAACATTTTTCGAAAATTTTAATTTTCTCAAAAATGGCTCTAACGATTTTGATTAAAATATCATATATTTAAGATATTTTCATGACAAATGAAATGTATATCTCGAATTTTCTGGGAAAGTTTCCATATTCTTATTGTGAACGACTTTTGCATAATTGGTAAACCATAAGAGATAGACAAACTTTTTACTACACAAAAAATGTAGATTGCGTTAAAATACACAATTTATGTCATATACATTTGTTTTTTTGTTGTTTTTCTTTGAGTGAACCATTTTCGAGATATTGCTTGTTATTCCCTTAAATTTTCCAATACTTATACTTTTTCTCAAATCCGTTATTCATTTTTTTGTTCTGGACATACAAAGAGAATGGAATGCTCCACATAGCAACCAGCTCTTAAAATACTTGACTATCGCTTAAAGCCTAGCAATACCCCTTGCATCTACAAGAAAATTAGCAATAAGATTAACATCTCGATATCTCGATTGACATGAAGCATATGGAGAATAAGCGTTTGTAAAAATAGTTTGTACAAGAGTAGAGAAAGTCATGTGAGTGTAACACATCAGATTTTATTTTTATTGGAACCAAGGACCTTAACGCATCGCTTATCAGTTCCCAACGCAGGGGAAAAAATTCCCATGTGGTACCGGAAGTCGAATCCGATTCCCTTTGAGCCGCAAGCAGCAGCACTTAGTGGTATAATAATAATAATAATAATAATAATAATAATAATAATAATAATAATAATAATAATAATAATAATCCCTAACTGCTAAATCGTTTTTATTTAAAATAAAATTATACAATCACCCGAACTGGGCGATACAGTATTGCCTATTCTCGGACTCGAGCCGGGCAGAGTCTAATTTCGGTCCTTGTAGACTTATACTTTTCACTGACCATCCACTTCTCTCAGAACTGAATGGCCTGGTTCGACAAACACATCGCCTCCTTTACTATTTGGCGCTCTGAATTCCTGCTTGCGTCACGAATCCTGCCTTAAGGTATCATACAGCTTTAGATCCTTGGGCTCATTGGCGCTCTCTCTAAGTTATTCATGTCAGTCATTCATGGTGTGATATGACCTAGCCGTTACAAGTCGTTAAACTTACAAAAAAGAAGAGAGAGGATATAATGATGAGCGAGCGAAAGCAGCCGACCTCAAAAACCATGATGTGTTACATTGACATGACCTTTTCTACACACTACCTTTTATTACTTTCTTTACTGCATATAGTAAGTAGGGGAAGTATTGTATTCCACCCAAAAATTCGATACCGAGATTTCACCGGAAATACATGTTTTGAGACCCCTGAATAAAAAAAAGCATTTTTGGAAACATGTCCGTGTGTGTGTGTGTCTGTGAACAGCATAACTCAGAAACGAACAGTCGGCTAAACACCAAACTTGGTATTTAGGTTCAGTATCTTCCAGAGATGCGACACGAAGGTTTTTCAAGAAAATCCCCCCACCCCAGATTACCTTTACATGGAATATTTTTCGAAAATTTTAATTTTCTCAAAAATGGCTCTAACGATTTTGATTAAAATATCATATGTTTAAGATATTTTCATGACAAATGAAATGTATATCTCGAATTTTCTGGGAATGTCTCCAAAAGTATTCTTCATTGTGAACGACTTTTGCATAACTGTAAACCATAAGAGATAGACAAAATTTTACTACACAAAAAATGTAGATCGCGTTAAAATACACAATTTATGTCATATTATACATTCTTTTTGTTGAGTGAACCATTTTCAAGATATTGCTTGTTATTCCCGTAAATTTTCCAATACTTGTTCTTTTTCTCAAATGGAAATTCGTTATTCTTTTTTATTTTTTTTTTTGTCCTGGTAATGCAAAGAGAATGGAATACTCCACATAGCAACCAGCTCTTAAAATATTTGACTATTGCTTAAAGCCTACCAATCCCCCTTGCATGTACAAGAAAATTAGCAATAAGATAAACATCTCGATATCTCGATTAACATGAAGCTTATGGAGAATAAGCGTTTGTAAAAATAGTTTGTACAAGAGTAGAAAAGGTCATGTGAGTGTAACATATAGATTTTTTCTGTCTACTTATTTCAGTAACGTAAGCGTTTACAGAAGTGGTTCCTTTACATATTTCGTTGTAGGTATACTGACGTGCACAAAAAGTGACCCATAATGGAACTCAGCTGTATACATTAGTACTGATAAATCTAGCCCCACCCTCTGCCAGTGTGACCTCCTCGAGCATAATTCTAGCCATTGAATTAGCAGGGTATTTTGACTCCCATAAAATATTGCCGAACTGTCAAAGGATAACATTGGCAATTTGCTCACTACCTGAATACATTTAAGGCAATGCTTTGTTGAATTTTTGACGCAAAAATTTAGTATAGTATAATAAAAAGGTAGAAATAAAAACGAAGGTTAAATAAAACGAAGGAACTTTTCGTTGTTTGTTTTTAATACACTTAAACCATGTACTTTCATGCTACAACACCGTTTTCTTAATGACAATTTTCGTATTGCCGTTCGATGGCGGCAATAACGTTAACCTTGCTCCCTTGCCACTGATAAAAGGTCTCATAAATATCACAAGAGTCGTCCAGTGTAACGACAGGTAAAGTTCTATAAATGCTCTCCAATTGAAATGCAGAAAAAAGATGGTTTAAAGAAGGAAAATGCTCATATGCTCACTTTAAAAGGAAATGTGAACAGTTAGAGAGCCTGTGACTTTTAACTACTTTCTTATATACGAAATAAATCGCTACAAAGTAATCCATTTTGTTACTACTGCGCATGCGCGGAAGAAAGTGTCCAATCCGTGAATACTAGCGAAATTCGCAAAAATAGCGATATTTTTAGTTCTTCCAAACACATCTGTTACCTACCATATCTAATCCACCAAATAAAGTGGCATAATACTTCATTGGAGTTTAGTCTCTCAGATCCTACGGCTTGAAGAAGTAGTTTCAGCCCCACTTATGGAAAGCCAATTTGAAGAAGATAATTGTCTTTACGTTGTTTGCCCCACGTATGGAAGCCAATTTGAAGTAGGTGGTTTGTTACGTTATTTATTAGCACCACGCTTTGGGCGTCAATTTTAAGTAGGTCGTATTGAATTAGCTCCACATATGGAAAGCCAATTTGAAGAAGTTTGTATTGAAGGAGTTGTATTATATTTCAACTGTTGGGGAGCCGAACTTGTAGTAGTTGCAACCGCACGTATAGTAAACAGTTTCCGGTAGCCTTCACCCCAAATGTACTTTCAGGTGGCCTTTGCACCAAGTTTAAAAAATATATTAACTTTGTAATTTGACTGTTTCTTTAAATATTTAATATTTATGTTTGCCTCGGCTGCGTCAGTATTTTTTAGAGACACGTTTCTCTTGGCAGGGTTGTGATACGACTAAGAATGTAGGCTTACACAGATTATAATTTTACTGCTTTCCTTTTATTAATTCTTGACATGATTTAAATAACACTTCACTGATATAGAGAGTTGTGAGATTCTTTTTATTAATTAATTCACTTTTTAACACGTTAACTTATTTTTCGTCCCGCACGAATACATATTATATTTCTTGAGGACACACAACCAACGCATCCAGTTATGAGCACTGTCTGCAGGCAACATTGATTTCAACCGTCTAATCTTGTAAAATTCTGTGTTTCAAGTCTCTGATTGGCTAATCCTACTCCAATAGAATACCTTCATTTAACTAAAGCTTTTTCTGGTTGTTGATTGGCTATTTTATAAACTGTCACTAAAATTTACATTATTGTTACTCCAAGAATCACAAGTAACATTTAAACTCTCAAACTCATTATTTTCTCAAGGTTACCTCATTGTTAGCAACTTTTGACCTATTTCTCACAGCTCCTACATTATTAAATTACGTAATATATTCACATAACATTATTACACATGGATACACTAATATAAGCATATGTAATGACTCTTACATCCATTTTACAAATTATTACATACACATATTGCTTCAGGCGGGCTGTTATTGAATTTACATATTATATAATTTGACTGAAATCATTTAAGTGTTAAAAACGCTGCCTCAGGCTACGCCCTGTCGTTCCATAGACCGCAACTGCTTCATTCGTCTACTTATAAAAGACATCCTTCGCCTACGCATTGCGGCTTAGAACCCTAAATCAATCATTCGGTAAAGCTCGCTGTGTTTTTCTTTCAGCTGTTAGAGCCTCTTCCGGGTGAACAGCACAGCCACAAAGTGCATGCTACCGGCCAAAGTGAGAACTAATTCTAGAAGGTAGATTAGGAACAAAGTCCAACGACCTTGTAAATAATCTTTTACCTCTTGCTCTAGAAGGCCGAATTATGTTGTATTGATTTAGCTTTTCCTTGTGTATCAGTGTAACGAAACTCTTTCATAAAGGCGGTATCCGAATCACCCCTTTATTTCACATCGATTCATTGGCTCGCTTTTGTGTCCCTGAAGTCCAGTTACTTAGATAATTGATACCGACTGGGTGGAGTCCAAGGTTGGTTACTTGAAGGTGGAAACCTTACAGAGGGAAAAACACTATAGGTATAGGCCACATTTTATGCGCGTCAGTGTACAAGGGGGTACAGGAGACTGAAGTATTAGTTAAATCTCTAAAAAAAAAAAAGTGGCCTTGAAATTCCATATTGTTGGAAACTGTAACTGCCACAAAAATTATTTGACATATATTGTGTCTTTTAACGAGATTTATATGTTTTGTGTGCAGCTTTTGTCTAACTGGTTTACCATTTATACAATATTCATTCAAAATCAAAAGGACTTCATAGTCTATTCCAGAGAATTTAAAATAAACGTTTTATTATTCACACATATGTCTACACTGTATAGTATTTTATCAAAATTGCTAGAGCCGTTTTGAGAAAATAAAAAAAAATAATGAAACATTTTCATTAAAAAGGTAATTTGGGTCTGGGAGTAGTTTCCTAAAAATCTTTGTGTAATGTTTTTGAAAGACAAACCTAAGTACCAAGTTTGGAACTTATTTGACCTTTCATTTCGAGTTATACTGTTCACAGACACATACCATACAGAGACACACCACACCACACTTCTTTAAAACTTATTTTCTTGGATTCGGGGACCTCAAAACGTATATTTCCAGTTAAATCTGATATTTAATTCTTGTGCTTACTACAATAAGCTGTAGCACAGTAAAAAGACCCTTTCTTTTGCAATTCAGGGGACCTTTAAACATGTATATCTGTTGAAATATGGATACTTAACTTTTGGGTGGAATGCAGTACCTCCTCTACCTACTATAGGTGGGTGACAGAGAAAGTAAAAGCATGTGATGACGGTCACTGAAATAACAGCATAGTCTGGTGTTATTTCTCTGTTGTTTGTAAATGCACAATTTTAATATTAAGTTGAGAATAAATCTGTGTACAGGTTGGTGGCAGCTATAAAGCTTTGTACCAGTGTTCTGTCTAGTTGGTCTACAATGAAAACTTTGTGTTTCAATCAGACACAGTAGCTCTAACTTTGATTTAAATGTCGTTATGGAACCTGAATGTTTAGATCAATTACTGAGTCGATTTTGTGACACTACAGCACTTACTATATTGACTCAGTAATTAATTTAATAAAACAGTGCACATCTCTGTCAGAAAGTCCACCATTCTTAATTGTAAGTTGAACCTGAATGTGGTTTTCCTGTACCAGGTGGCCAACACAAGCCGTCCTTGGTTGAAGTTTGTTTATACCGGATAGCGCGGATGCCAAAACGTTTGCCTAAGCAGAACTGCAAAGGGGGCTCAGTACCGACAGAGAGGAGACCGCTAAATGAAAGACCAATGCTTGAAAACAAACACTTTAACTGTTATTATTGATTCCAGAACTCATTCGGTAGAGAAACTGCCTGCTATATGAGGTGTTCCAAGGTTCAATTCCCGACTGGGCTCCAGAAAGTTGTCTTTAAACAAAAACATTTCACGGTATACCCAGAGTCTGGTGTTTGAATGTGAGAGTACCTATGTGTGGGGGCGGGGTGTTATCTGTTGTTTAATAACCAATTCGCCCATTAACAATAATTCAGGATTGCCGCTTGACGCAAACCTGAACGCACGTCATTTAGTTTCATGACAGCTGAAGTACAATCAGTACAACTATATGGCAGCAATTGGTGCCGCAAAGTTAACAAGAATAAACAAAATTATGTTTTCATTATATTTATGCACCCTTAAAGGTGTGTTAGAATTAAATTATTTTCTATTGGTGCATTATTCATAATAAGCAAGTGCAAAAACATGCTCGCCTTGGTGAACCATATCTGTGTATTCGTTATTAGTGAACGTTATCTTTTTGTCTGAATGACCTAGCTCAAACTGCATGTAGGTGACCACGCGACGCAAACCAGTACGAAACTACATCTGCAGACAGCAGCACTTCCTCAGTGACCTTTCGCTTTGTGCCTGCACTGCCCCTTTGAACAGCAGTGATGCGACAACTTCTTTTGCACCAATATATACGGAAAACATAAAACTGCAAAGGACGGCTTGTTTGGGCCACCTGGTATATACTGTAATACACTATTAAATTTGGTATTCGTGTTACCTCACCAAAGAAATTAGATGGCTAGCTTATACATGATAGTCTGAGAACATTGTATCCATCCCTACCTGCCATGCAATCACCTGTACTCTGTCCTGCACTGTTAATCCCACCCCACTCTTAAATATGACTGACACAAGAATAATAGAAACTGTATGTTAAAAGTACCTCAATAAAAATAGGTACCTATATGGCAGCATTTGTTGTTTTTAAGGCAGTTGTGACCGAGATGAACCGACTTGGCATGATGGTGGATCTGTCGCATGTTGCCTATCGTACAATGACAGATGCCATCAATGTGTCCAAGGCACCAATCATATTCTCACACTCTTCAGCCTATACCATATGCAACCATCATCGTAATGTTAGAGATGATGTACTCAAGATGGTGGTGAGTATGCACTTAATACAGATAAGTTGATGCAAATTGATAGAGTTGATTGTTTTCTGATGTTGCAACCACAAAAACTGGTATAAGGCTTTCTACTCTTCTCTCTTAAATGGCCTGCATAATTAGCATAAAAATACATGAATAAGCAGCATTCATTTTGCTGATAGATGGCAAAAAAGTTGTTCAAATTGTCAGAATCAATTCCATAGAGAAGCTCTGTACAAACATTAATTTTCTTTTAACTTTTACAAATATTTTTGTCACTTTGACAGGCAAATATCTAACTAGACACATAGTTACTTATAATGATGATGATTACAAATTATTATTATTATTGTTATTATTGTTGTTGTTTTACTGTATTCACCTTGTTGTATACAAAATTGAACAAGTACATTTTATATACTTTCTAATAAAAATAATATTACATAAATTAGTAGTGGTGGTGTGCCCAGATACTTAAGATGATCTTCATTTATACTCAAATTTATTCACCATTTGATTTCAATACAGAAATATTGGCTTCATCAACAATACAATTATTAGTACAAAAAGAACAGGTCTAATTAGATGTAATACACAAATACAGAAATCTTAATTTATTACATGAGTAGATACTAAATAAATTTTGGAATTGTAAACATAGTATATTCCATAAGAAAGCTTATAAACTAATTCATTTCTAGATATTCTTCCACTGAATAAAAACAACCCTGTATTAGGAATTTTTTCAAATATTTTTGAAGACTGTTAGGATTTTATTTTTTTTTTAAATATGTGGGAAGTTTATTAAACAATTGAATGCCATTATAATATAAACTTTTTTCTTTATGATGTGTAATGTTTAGATTTATTTCTTGTATTATAGTCATGAATATCAGCATTTGTGTTAAAACTATTTTGCTGCTTATACATTGTTACCAGAGTTTCAAAAATGTATAGCGAAGGAAAAGTCAAGATATTTAACAGTATGAAGTAAGGTTTGCAGCTTGTGTTGGTGCAAAAGTTTAACATTATTCTGATTGCCCTTTTTTGTATTATAAAGATTCTATTTTTATAGCTGGACTTTCCCAGAATATTACACCATATGACAAATGACTATGGAAATATGCAAAGTAGGTCATTTTAAGTACATCAAGATTAACTGAAGTATTAATTTGTCTTCTTGCTTTCCAATATAATTTTGATATGAATCCAGATGAGTTGAGATTAGTGCCCAACACTTATATAGATGGTCCTTATCCATGTTTGAGTTTTCTTCATTGGAAAGTACACATTTAGCTGAAGGGTATATGCCAATTTTGTACAGATGAGCAGCTAAGCAGTCATGTAAGCCAACAAAGTCCAAATTTTCCATGGCTTCTTATCTTAGTACCGTAATTCAGGATACCAGTTTCAGAGAACAAATAATATCAAGATTTATTACAGTTTTGGGTTCTAAATGTTTCCTCTAATATGTTTTTTAATAACAGGTTTATGATTATTTGTGGATGAAATGTTAAATTTTCATTGGATTTTGTAAGATTTGGCTACCTTTCTTGGCAAGAGAATTTGCATACTCATTACTAAGATTTGGAAGTTGAGGAAAAATCCCTTTCTTTTCAAGTTTTCAAAGATGGGGCCCAACATAATATAATTATGTTCATTTTGGGTCACTAGGCCAGAAAGTAGTGGGTTTTATTTACACTTTTTTTTCAACTACTGGTTCTTTTTTAGCCTTTTTTATTTAGGTCTTAACAGCTTTTTTAGCAACTTCACCTTCTTTTGATTACATTTTTATGGCCCTTTCTCAATTCAGACAACACTGATTTATATAGATTAACATAACAGTTTAAAATATATGACAGAAAGAAGATTTTGTATGTTTCATAGAACCAGAATTTTGTATTCTTTAAACAATAATGTTTAACTCCATTTCAAAGATTAACATTTGGGTGTTACATAATAAATAATAGGAGCATAAATCTCTATCTGCAATATTGTGATGGTTATAATTTTATTTTAATAGATTGTGATAAATATGATTTTATAAAGTTAGAGATATTCAGGACCAACTTTAAGTAACTCCGGGAAATTGACTTTAGATTTCCTGCCAGTCATTTCATGGATGTTGAAGTAAGCAGAGATTAGGTGACACATGGTTTAGGGGTAAAAGACATGTCTGACACATGGATGAGCTACATAATTTCTGCTGACATACACTTATGTCAGTTACCAACTACGCACTAATCAGCATTTTGTTGGGTATTTAAACTTAGAGATTTTTGAGAAGTCTTTTGACCAACCACGTGCCTAGCAGGACTCTTTGTGGGTCAGTTTCTTAAATCCACATAGTATTAATTTGCAATCTCGACATAGGCACTAGGCCCGACAGTGATGGACCACCAGACATTCTCTGCCATGCAGGTAAATCCACTAGCTGTTTAATTCTTTCTTTTTTGAAATGTAGTTTAGGTTATATTAGATAAATTAAAGATTAGAAGGATTGTGAATAGAAGTTACATGTCTTAAAATGGCACCTTTTACCACCCTTCCAATTACCGCAACCTCTCTCTTGAGGCTATCCTGTGCTACATTACCTCAGCCTTTACAAGATGTCTGGTGAGGTAGCTGAGGACATCATCGCTGGGCTTACATCACAATATGTATGTATTAATGTATATCAAGAATCCATAAATGACTCAATTTGCGAGAAAATTACACACATTTCCTTTAAAAAATGATTATTAATATCAAGCATTACATTAATTATTTAAATATGTAATTAAAACTAAAATTATTAAAGTATTAATTAATTTGCATCACTTTTACGTTACTTCTTTCCAGTTATTAGGTCCTTTTTATAACTTTGGGGGGGGGGGTTAGGCAAATTATGTCTTCAACTGCTGAGCCCTACCCATTATCCTGAAGGACACAAGAGCAGTTATCTGCTGCAATTTGATTATTTTATTCAAAGCAGTCAACATTCACTGATTTTTTTAGGTTTCTCTTATTTTAGAAATTAAGAGCTGCTTTTATGAAACAATTGCTTGAATGGCTGCTGTTGAATCACTTAAAATTACTGATTTTTTAAACATGTTAATTCTGCATAATAATAATTGCTGTTACAGTTATATTTGTTGCCAAAATTTCACCATCAAAATCTGTTGCATTAATCTCACCTGATATGTAGAAATTAAATAGAATTGAGTGAATCCCTGCTCCAAGCTCCACTTTCTTTATCATAGAGTGACTCATCAGTTTAAATATGGAGCCATTCAGTGCATAGTTTCCAGTCCAAGGATTTCAAAGCATCTGTAGTACATTCTGTTTCCTTTGCAACTTTCTGAAGTGCAAGTTTGAAATCCATTGGGAAATGTTCTAAAGGTGATGTAGTCAGTAATAGTTTTTCTGTCTTGGCATTAGCAAATTGACTAAGTTGCTTTCATATAAATAATACATAAATAAAATAAACCATAATAAATTAATATAAATTATAAATCAGAAATTACTTTACAGAGTAATAGCACTTTTAAGTTCAAAAAACATTTTACTGCTTTTGAGAATGTTTGATTAGTACCATACCTAAAATTGGATGGCAGTTTATTGCGCAATTAAGCTAACATACAAAAAACACTTTTGCTTAAGTTTCTCTTTCTATATGGATATGTCTTCTTTTTGCTAGTATTTTATGTAGTTGTGTTTGTTAACGTTTATGGTCAAGGCTTATATATACAGCAACTCTATATTACAGACAAGTTAGGGTAAGTACTTTGTAATGTTAAAATGCTGATTGACAAACATTATAAAAGGTTTTACTTGCTATGCAATATAGTGCATACTTTTACAATATGAAGTTGTGATTTACTATAGGAGGTTTATCCCATATAAGAGAACTGATTGAATATAAGCATGATATATAAGCAGTAATAGTATATTCCAATACAAGTGCAGTAAGTGCATAATTGGAGAATGAGAAAGAGTTTGAAAATACAAGACGAAGTTGAGTATTTTCTACTTCCGAGATCCTCAAATGCATTTAACATGTGTATTGCATACTATATTTTTTATGGTAGTAAATAATAGAAATAGTGCTTACATGAAAATAAAATTAATTACTAATACCTGCTGAACATTGTAGTTCCAGTCGCAAGGTCATAAACATTAACTTGGTGACGAAATCACACTCTCATTATAGATACAGGGCTATTTAACTGAAGCTATAAAGAATGGAGATGATACAATAAACCTATATGTTTCAGTGTTAAGGGCAAACAACCCGGCTCCTTTATGAAAAGTCAAGTCACCTGCTGCACAAGTATGTCCATCCCCTCCCAAAAAAATCCTTCTCCCCTCCCCTTTTTCCTGAAAGCTCAATTTAAACTATTTAGTTCCTTTTTTATGTTGCTGGAAAGCTTTGCAAAAACACTGTCTTATAGGTGCTAAAGTAACAATTGAATATCACTATAGAATAAAAGCTTAAATAATTGGAAAGTTAAAATCAATAAAAAAAATCATAATATTTACAGAAAAAAATTACCAATAAAAGTATATGGCAGATGGTGTACTTTATTACTTGGTATTTCAATTTATCCTATTGTGTCTATCTAAATAGACCAATATAGTAAGTGTAATAACACTATATATTCTGAACACTACATACCTACCCTTACTGGAGTGGAAAGGACATATACTCAAATTACATCTAAACAAGTGGATCCCAACACACATTGTTTATCAATAATATTTTGTGTTGTTTGTTCTAATTTAATTTCAGTTTATTTGAAAGCATAGTTTTAAAAGAAATAGAAATGAAATATATGATAAACTGAAAAATAAAAATGAGACATTGTAGCCTGTTACATCCCCCCAATCAATTGTCATGCTCACATCTTGTGCTGCCACATGCAAGATAAACAATATCCTTGGCTAGCTAATAAATTACTGAATTTCAAGTTTCAGTATATATTTATTGTCTAACAAGAATTATAAATAAAGGAGTATACAAAAAAAGTTAACCATGAAACTTTAGTTTTTCTTCTGTTATCACAAGTTACTACTAATATTTGTTATTATTCCATTACAGGAAAAAAATGAGGGCATAGTGATGATTAACTTCTATTCAGAATATGTAAATTGCAACAGATCCAGGGAGGCTACAATTGAAGATGTTGTAGGTAAGCCTAAAAGGAATGTTGGCATTGAGTTTAAGTTAAAAATGTATCATTAGGTAATTAATTATAGAGCTATTGTGGTGTAAGTCCTTACAGCATGAGTCAAATTATGGATGTCAAGGACAAATGCCACTGAAAAGAAAGTTTAATAACTTATTGAAAAATCCAAGTACATTAATGCTATTTGCAGCAAATGGGGTTGGCAGACACAATTTTTTAAGGAACATTTAAGAAACATTTTTCTTTTTTATTCCACATAAGTATAACGTAGATACCATATGGCAAATATTCCTTGTTTTTGCTGTTTCATTTAATAATGTGTCCTGCTTTTCTTGGAGGTGATGCATAAAGACACATGTTGTCATACACCAACAAAAACTAGTTGGCAATACTGGTTATCATCTTATCAAATACAAATTGCCATGTGCGTTTCTTTCCTAGTTATTGTGATCCTCAGATTTCAACCTTAATTCATGTGAATTAACATGAATTTTGCAGTGGTTTGATCTCCGCTTATATTTCTGGTAGAACCTTGCAGTTCAGCAGACTTAATAAAAAAGAATTGTTGATTTATCTAAACTGCAATAAACCATGCAGCAAGTTTTATGATAGTTCTCTGCAATAGTGTTTTAAGTACAGATAGAAATAGCAGTAAATATGTAAAATTGATCAGTTTCAGTTATGTACAAAAGGTATACATACATTTGTAATACAAGTTTTCTACAAGTAATAGACTTTATTTTGGTTTCAATTAAAGAAATATAATCCCACATGGGACTCCAGTATCTGTAATCACCTACTTAAGTCTCTTAGAGTAGTGTGCACTGTAACAATAAGTGTACTTCAGTAGTAGGAGTTGAATTTGGGTCACATTTGCTTCACTTAGTCTGTAATTATACAGGATATGTTTCAGAAGCCTTGGCTTCCATCATCAGCAATAGGTTGACTGGTGGCATTGGTGTCATCTTCATTCTGGTCTCTGGTAGATGACTTGATGAATTTGATATAAATGTCCAGATGTGGGATTTCAAAATTCATAACTCTGTATTTGTGCTTGTGGATGAAAATCTCTCCCATATGGTAAGTTTTAAAGGATGGTTTACTACTTTTAGCAATTCAGAGTTGCAACACACTTTTGGGAAACCAACCACAAAATAGACACAAACTTTGAATTGCTAAAATAAGTAAACCATCCTTTAAAACTTACCATATGGGAGAGATTTTCATCCACAAGCACAAATACAGAGTTATGAACTTTGAAATCCTGCATCCAGACATCTATACCAAATTCATTGTGCTGTCTACAAGAGATCATAATGAATCAGCATCGCCAGTTGACCTACCTGATGATGGAAGGCAAGGCTTCTGAAACATGTCCTGTATAATTACAGAGTAAGTGAAGCAAACATGTCCCAAATTTGACTCCTAATGCTGAAGTATTTACTGTTACAAAGCTTCTAAATAAACTAATTTAATAAGTGTGTTCCTTATTTTGAAGTTGAGAATCTGGCATCCCTAACAGAAAATGAAAGAGAAACTTCCAAGCTTGGAATGTCTGTCGCTAAATCACTGCATGTGTGCTTCTTGTATCATGACAGACATTCGTATGAAATTCAGGTCTCTCCAGCTGTTTTCTAGCATCTTCAGATTGGCAATTGTAGAAGCAGTTACAATTCATCACCATCAATTTATCACTGAAATTTTGTAGATGTTGCATTTTTCCAATCCCCAGAAATATGGAACAGATACAAAAACTAACCTATCCAGGAATCCAATGTCCCCATTGACCTTCAAGAGCTTAAAGATTGTTCTGTCAATTACAGAACAATATTTTCATACTATTGTTGTGAAAGAGTTTTAACTTTCTTATTTCTAGTTTGTGTCCCAGAAGCTCTTATTTTGTGCTTAATCATGTAAGAAAGTCTCAAACACAAATAATTTCTCTCTCACCTAATTATAGACCGTTTCTACTTCTTTAATATCTACCATCTAGTAGGTAAAGAAAGAATTCTGCCATAACCACAAATTGGAATTTAAGATTTTACTAGAATCACATGTTTTTTAAGGTCAGGTGATACAAAAAAGTGAATTGACCTCAGAGCATATGATTTCCAGTAAAACATCTGTATTACGGTTTTGGGTCAAGTGTAATATTTTCTCTATGTACCTTAGATAATGAGGCAGTATTTTAATGCCTAAATGATATTTATTGTATTTTTATTATAATTAAATTCAATAACAGCCCACCTTGAGAACAATATGTATATAATTATTATTTATATTGTATGTAAAGTCATTTAAGTACTTATTTTTATTGTAAATGCATTTATTAATATTAAGTAAATGTTTATATACTCTAATAGTGCAAAAACTGTAAGAATAATATGCTTTAGGATGTTAATAATGAGGTAATAATGTAATTTTGGTGACAATAATGTGTCTGGAATTTAAAAAAGATACTGGTAATGAAAAGATCGGTAATAACGTAATTTCGCTTACAGTTAGGAATTAGCCAATCAACAGTAAAGAAAAGTTTTAGTCTGAATACTTAAATTCTGTTGGACTAGAATTAGCCAATAAGAGACTGGCATTACCAAAGCTATAAGATTTTTACCGTTGAATTTAGTCAGTCGCGGACAAGATGTTGTAAAGAACAGACGTGAAAGTTGCGGATAAGATGTTGTAAAGTACGGATAGTAAAATTGTGTTCTCCGCTAGAATATATAGTGCTCACAGTTTTTCTTTTATAAAGTGTTGTGTTTATAAATGTGTAAGTATAAAAAAGAAAATAAAAAGAAGTGAAATTAAAAAAGTAAAATTCTGTGACGTATTTTAACTCTTGTCTTATCACAACCTTAAAAGAACTTGTGTTTCTATAGTGTGACGAAAGCAGCCAAGGCAAATAACTTTAATAATATTACATAAAAACAAGCATCATATTCACTATAAATTTTTGGCGCCCCAAGCATTAAACAACATCAAAGTGTATCTTCATTACGTAAGTTAAATACTTCTTCGTAAGTGATGCACATATGTGGGGATTCTCACATCTCATATCCAGCATCCAGCTAAATAACTTTTTCAAAGTTGGCAACAAACATATTTCTTCAAATTGGCATCCCTCAACATGGAGCTAAATAATTACATAACAGCTCGCTTTTTTTAAATATACATAATAATATTTACGTAAGCTAAAAACCACCCGCAATAAGCCACAGAAAAAGTAAAAATTGAAACACAAATACTAACTATTAAGACTATTGCAATATCAAATTTTCATTATGAAAAAAAGCTATCACAAATAAAGAAACTTTCACTCCAGAGATAAAATCCATAGTATGAACAGTGTGTCAATATGGTGACATGTTAGAATGCATACAATGCTGATGTTATCTCCTTTTCTTTATTTCCAGTATATAATTTTTACTTCTTCTGAAAGTGTTTAATTTATTTCTTTTATTGGCTATTATGTACATGATACTCTATAAGGTCAGTGAAAGAAGACATCTAAAACACAGCCTTAATAGTTCAATAATTTTATAATTTTCAGCTCATATTAACCATGTTCGGAATGTAGCTGGAGTGGATCATGTGGGCATTGGTGCTGATTACGATGGTGTCTCACAGTAAGTTCAAATAATGTGCATTTAGACACTATGGAATCCACATACATTATTTTAAATTTTATGAAATGGATAATTTTCTTAAAGCTAGCATTATAAACATTACCATTTAGCATACCATTTAAGCCACTTTGTTGCTCAAGGGACTTCTGAAAACATTAACTGCACTTTGTGTATTTGCTGGTGCATTACCTGAAGAAATTCTGTTAGAAAATTAAATGCAATAAATTCTAGCTGTTTCTCCAATACTGCATCTGACTTCAATATTCACTAAGAGAATTTAACCTAACCTAACCTAACCTAACCTACAAAAGTTTCATACTTGGCATTCTTACGTGATACATTGTCACTAAATTTTACTTTGTTGCAAAGTGCAATCAGATATCTACTGGAACCCCAATCTTTGTGATGACAGAGCAGCATGACAAAGGTCATAGCTGCATACTGAAAGTTATGGTTCTGTGGAAATTTTAATGGAAAATTGTGCAAAACCATTGATTTAAAACAAAATATGTAGAATGTCCATAGCCTTAAACAGGGTTTATAAAAAATGTATGTCAGATTAATGATGTGGTAGTTATCTCATACATATCAGTATTATACTGGGAGTCCAGGCTTAGGAAAAGCAGTTACAATATTTCATTCAGTATAATGCATAAAGTCACCAATTATCCCTTATACTCTGTATTGAAATGTCAAATTATTCGGATAATGACTGTTTTAGAATAATTCTTGTATTATTTGGTATATTTATAGCTGAATTAAGTATTTGGAAGTCAGTTTATAGTGCGGCAATAGGCAAAGCAGAATTGAAGACATGCATGCAGAAAGTGGTCTAATGCTCCATCTTTTAAAAAGAAAAATTGAGTTTTGCAAAAGCCTTTAAAAGAATATTTTGAATCAATCTATAGTATTAACAAGTATTTAAACTTTCCTTTTATGATATTGTATTGCAATAATTTTAACAATGATGTTTTAATTCATTATGATTGTTAATATTGGATATTAAAAGTGGGATGGCTCGGTCGGTAATGTCTGTGGCCTGCATTTGGGAGGTACCAGGTTCAAACCCCTGGGGCTATCAAGTCTGACCAAAGGTTTTCTCACAGTTTTTCTTGGTTGTTAGGTGAATGCTGGGTTGACTAATCTGATTCGCAAATTTTCCTATCATCCCTTTCATTTCCACATTTCTTTTCCTTCTTCTTCACAGCCGTATCATGCATTGGGCTGATCATCCATCCTAGATAGCTCTGATCCAAAGTTTGCTTGCTCCTCGAAAGGCTACTGACCCAAGGCATTGACTTGTAAGTTCTTGGGGATTTAAGTCCTATAAAGAGGAGGGTGATCAGTTAAAGAAGAAGAAAAAGAAGAATATTAGATTGAATCAAAACAGTTTTACATCATGAGTATATGTGAACTTGTGGACTAAAGGAAATTAATATTTTAATACACAAATGTATTATTAGGAGTAAATACTCCTCTTACATATTTGTTTACATCATAATATCATAAGCAATACTATTATTTCACATTTAATGAAAACAAAACATAATCATAAACAGGGATATTGAAATGAATTTCATCTGCACTATTTTCACCATTATCTTCTGATAGGCCTGATAGATTGTTATAATACTAGTGAAATCCTAGCACATAATTTAACAGCAGGTGATCCATCAGACAAGAAGACCTACAATTGGCTTTCGGCAGAGTGGCAGATTGGGCAGAACGAAACAACTTGCACCTCAATGAGGTAAAGACAGTCACAGTGGCTGTCAGAAAGGGAAGAAAGGTGTCAACCCTATGCCACAAAGGAAAACTACTTAAGTCAGTGCCACGATTCAAGTATGTAGGAGTGACATACCAGACAACAGGGATGATCTTCACAACCCACATTAAGGAAAGAGTGAACGCTGTAATAAAGGCCATGAGTGACATAATGGACCTCCAGCAGATGTCGTTGAAGACAGTGCTGAAACTATTTCAGACAAAAATAGTACCAGTGGTGACATATGTGCTACAGAACATATGGACACATCTGAAATACAAGCACCTGGCAGAACTAGAGAAGCTCAAGAATACATATCTCAAACGAGTTATGTGTCTCTCAAAGTTCACACCCTCCTGGCTCACCTAAGTACTGACGGGGTACAAGACCTCAGAACAAAGCTACTCCTGCCATCAACCCCCAGCCATGAAAAACTAATGCAAGACATGGAGAACAAGTGAAATAAGATATGGAGTGAATTCTATAGCACTGACATGATGGTGTACACAGACTGGACACAAAGCCTATACAAACTTTGACATGTTGTGACTAAGTTTACAATACATGACTTCTACTTTAAAGTGGCAAGAACAGATATTACCACCAACCGGCCCCAGAAAGTGTGACAGATATCATGCAATGTGATGTGAACGAAGACAGATATCACTCACACAACTGAGTTGTAAACTAGTATTAGTGCTTTACAAGTACATATTTTGCACTATTCCTTTATTATTATAGTTTAATAGTTCCATCACATCTTCCAGTTTAGCTGCAATTATTGGCCTGTGACAATCATACTTATTCAGCAGCATAACATTTAGAAGAGAGGGTCTATCTGCAATATTTTTGCATCTTATGTTGACACAGTAAAATAATTCTACTCTAGAATAAGTGTATTTGAAGAAAAACAGAAATGGTTTTCCTGCTTCTACCTTATAACACACCGCTTTACTTATCAATATCTTTTATTTTGAAAATGACAAGTTATTTTTTCATTATTTTGTCTAATGAGACAAGTGAGGAAAACCATGGATGACGTAACACTTAAACAGGTATACTATGCTTTTATTTATTCACACATAAAATATGGAATAATATTGTGGGGAAATATTACAACAACAGAAGTGCAAAAGGTATTTACATTACAAAAAAAAGCAATTAGAATAATAGGTAATGTTGAAAATAGACACACATGTAAATCAATGTTTAAATAATATGGTATATTGACTGTTCCTTGTATATACATTTATGAGACGATAAAACATCTTTTGGAAGAAAATGAGCCAAAAAATGCTGGTATACACATGTATAACCTAAGAAACAATGGTGATTATTTCAGAACAGCAATTAAAGGCACATTAAACAGACGTAGTGTAAAATATATGGGAAAAGAACTTTATAATAAGTTACCTGCAAAATAAAATTTATAAAAAATGCTGATCAAACTGTGAAAGAAATAAAAAGGCACCTACTAGTAAATGCATTTTATAGTCTGGAGGAATTTAAGCATGGGACTGGTAATTAGGAATTGTAAATAAATTGTATTTGTAAATATTCCAATTGTAAATAATTATTGTACTTGACGAATCCACAACATGTAGATGTTCTCATGGATGAAAATAAATTGAAATTAAAATTGAAATTTGTTGTTATAAGCATATATCTGGTCATCTTAATTACAACAAAAGGATATTTTACTAAAGTTTTCTACTAGTGGTTATGCACAAATGTAGGCAACAATTGTTTGAGTTGTTTTTCAAGGGGTTAGACCATTTTTATACCCTGGTAAAGCCTCTTAGCTTACATGCAAAAGGTTTACAGTGAAATATTTTACCACCAGGTGGTGTATAGGTTAAAACAACTTACAGGCAGTTCATTTCCACTATGATCCACAGAATTTTAGAGGGTTAGACAATTTTTGCTCACATTCATCAATTTGAAATTAGATCAGTGATGTAAAAGTTGTAAATACGAGGCAAAGTGTACAATAAATGTAAACATTACAGCTAGCAGAAACCTTTCCAAATGTTTGCATGTATCAAAATCTCAAGATATTCTTTGGGTACTTATAAATCTCTAAGTCTAGCGTTAAATTTTTAGAACTTAATCCAGTCCAGCCCAACCCACCATTTTCTTAAGATTCTTCAAGTAGTTATTAATACAGATCATTATCATCTCATAAAATCAAGTCATAAAGTATGAAGCTTTTCACTGTTTATGAGCCAGAAATTCTCTATATAAATACAGAACATTGCTTGAGATTCTTTATGGCCCTAGGTGGCATGCAATCCTGCATTAACATTCTCATTTGCTGCTAAACGTGGTCTGTAAAGTCAGCTATTAAAAATATAGTTTTCATATTGTTTACTAATATTGACTACAGAAGGCTTAAATTTAAGAATTTTAGTGGCTCTAAATGCTGTGATTTCAAAACACCATTTCTTAGACAGGAAGTGGGGAAATTTTCAAGGAGAATGTTCTAACCTATCTCCTATCTCATCATTTTTCCTTAGTAAGTAAACTGAGGAAAAACTCAGTGGTGTTTTGATTTCTCTTTCCACATTTATTCTGAATTGATCCCTTTCTCTAAAACTTTTTCACAATGTTTAATATAGTGATCCTAATTGGAATGGGAGCATTGGGAAATTTTATTGCAAAACGTTATCACACTTTCCCACCATTCCCCTTTCTAATGTAACATTCAAAAATATAAATCCTTTGTTGTAATGTAAAGTAAACTTTTGTGGTGTCATATTAAGCCACAAGTAAGACATATACCAATAATAGCATAATGTCAACACAGCTTATGAGCAGCAGAGAGATAAAGATTGTTGCAACCGACTCTAATCACCAACAAACGACAGTGCTAATGTAGGGACCACATGCAATAATTCACTTAATGACCATAGCTTATAATGGTCTCCCAATGAATATTAAAGAAATCATAAAATTCACCTTTTTTAAAAATAAGACAATAAAAGTACCTATTACAGAATATTAAGTAAAACCCTATTATATACATTCTAGATTCTAGTGTGCAATAGGTTTGTCTTATCCTGTTAAATGATAATTTTGGAATGTTCTTTGAATTGCCTTTATCTCTGTCTCTTAGTGCTGTTATGTAGTTTTCATATGTACTTTATGTATATCTTCCTTCCTTACATATCGTATAGTTCCTTATCACTGCCGTATAATTGTAAAGTGATTGTCCCTGATATGAACCCAAAGGCTCATTGGAACCTATATTTTCAAATAAATAAAAAATAAAATAGTAAATAAATAAATAAAAATGCTGCCTAGTGCCATAAGAAATCCCAAGGAATGCTCCATATATGTAGATATTGCATAATATACTAGGTTATATAGTTATGTAAAGTTGACCACCAGTCATGGTAATGAACATTATCATGTACTTTTAACAGAATGCCAATTGGGTTAGAAGATGTCTCAAAGTATCCTAACCTCTTTCAACGTCTGGCTGACTCAAGACCTGGAGAGCCTGATTGGAATGAACATGACCTGAAGAAGCTAGCTGCTTTAAACCTTTTAAGGGTTTTCAAGAAAGTGGAGCAGGTATGCTTTGCTTTGCTTTTTTCTCCACTAATCTTATTAGTAATCCGAAATAGTTAACAAGTTGTAAATCTACTTGATTCTTTTTTCTTGGATGCTAAGGCATGATAAACAATGACAGCGGTTCAAAATAGAGTTTAACCACAACATTAACCCTTAAATATTGTACAGGTTTAAGCACATCCCATTTGTATAATGTACATATAATCCCACATAATAAGCCTCTGGATACCTGTCTTGCAAGAAAAATATCTGTAACTGAAAAAGAACGTACTTATGTTTCTACAGTTTGGTGTAAACTTAATAAGAATGGGTAAGAAGAGTCACTAGTACCCCCTGTGACTCCATATTATTCACTTGTTGGTGTAAGATTCAACAAACCAAAGCACAACCAATTCCTTTTCAAGAATGTTAGAATGTAAAGGATATTTTAATTTTCATAATTATATTTTTCATATCTCATCATGCTGTTTCTCACCTTCTATAATGAAACCAATCACAAAAATTGCATCGTGGGCAGAGTTTATGTAGGTTACTGCAAAAGCAAATTCCTCCTAAATACCTCACATTTAAGAGTGCTAAAAATGTCATTACTAGTTATAATTTTGTATCTGAGGTAGCCAGTGTCTAGAATATAGGCAGTGAAATGTTCCTATATGAAATAATCCAAAGAAATAATATGAGAAGTGCATGTGGTCATTAATGGATTGGGTTATCAAATTGTTTCTGTGTGTTTTTGTGGAATGAGAAGCAGTCTTATTGTGCAGTCCTAATGTTATGAAAGAGCAAAGTTTTATAAGAGGATTGAAAATTAACTAAAATTACAGAAAATGCATGGCTATGCTTGAGAAAACAATTGCACAGAGACATGAAGGTTGGGAAATGGTGAACTACTGCTATCAGAGACATGATGTCATTATTTTATCAAAGTAACAATGTCCATATATTGGATAGCATTTGTTGACATACATTATTGCTACTAAGGGAGCAAGCACTTAGAATTCAGACAAAAAATTACAGCCATATTTTGCTTTAATACAGTATAACACTACCAACATTCAGTGTCTTATCTATGCAAATCTTCAAATTTTAGCCTCAAATATTTTGAGTTCACACCTTAAAACATCTGTTTACATTTTATCAATCAACATTGGAATTTATGTAGCACAATTCCGTAAGATTCTATGTACTGCTGTGTATATACAGAGTGGATCAGAAGTCAGATTACATAGAACAAACTTAAAATCATAGCACATGTTCAATATGAGAACCTATTGCTTGATAACAATCTTAAGCCAACATTCCCAGTTGTGTAAGATCTTAAAGTGGTAGCATTGGTCTATGATTAAGGCCAGCTCAGGAGGGGCCGAGCCATGCACTACCCAGGGCGGAAGATTTTAGGGGTGGCAAAATTTTAAAACATGACATGTGAAAATATGGCAGAATTACAAATCATGCTTATAATCTTGTAACCTTCTAGAGATTTTTTTGTTATGAAATGGTAACAAATGAAGCATCAGAGTAATTTGGTTGCAATCCTCATTAATGATTGTCAAAGCATCCTGTGTACATTAGGTGTTCAACAATGAACATTGCATTTATAAACAGGAATGTATCATCAAGCCACTAGCTTTAGAGTATTAATAATGACTCGTGAACCTCTCAGGTCAGCTATCGCCATAGTGTGTCATGGAAGTTTGTTGTTTGTGTGTTCAGTTACTTCTTGTATTGTTAGCCTGCTTAGTAACTACTGCTCCTAACTCCAGAGAAACTCAATTGGACAACTTAGAATTAAATGCAATAAGAAGGCACATCTATGGCTACTACATGCAAACTTATACCTTCATTTAAAGAAGCAGAGCTATTTCAGGGAAGCCTTAGCTATGAATAAATCCTTCATGATCTTGATTTGAGTTCAAGACAATTAATAAGAAGAATTTTATTTCAAATAATCAGATATAGCAGTCCTAAGAGCATTATTTCTAAGATAAATACAAAAGAAGAATTTGAGGCAGCATTTTTAACACTTAAATGATTTTAGTCTAATTATATAATATATAAATTCAATAACAGCCCGCCTTAAAGCAATATGTGTATGTAACAATATATCAAAAAGTGTATATTACAGTCATTGTATATGTTTATATTATGGTATACATGTAATAATGTTATCCGAATGTAGGAGCTGTGAGAATAATAGGTTAAAAGTTGCTAACAATGAGGTAACAATGAAGTAACCTTGAGTCAATAATGAGTAAGAAAGTTTAACAATAATACTTGTGATTCTTGGAGTAACAATAATGTAATTTTTGTGACAGTTTAAAAAAATAGCCAATCAACAACCAGAAAAAGCTTTAGTTAAATAAAAGTATTCTATTGGATTAGGAATAGCCAATCAGAAACTGAAATATAGCAACATTTACAAATATAGAAGTCAGTTGCTTGTAGTCAGTGCTCATAACTGGACGCGTTGGTAGCAGACAGTGTTCCTAATTGGACGCGAGATGTGTCCTCGAGAAAATTTAATACGTATTCATGTGAGACAAAAATAGTTTTATGTGTTAAAAAGTGCAAGAAATTAATAAAAATAATCTCACAGCTCTCTATATCAGTGAAGTGTTATTTAAATCATGTCAAACATTAATAAAAGGAGTGAAGTAAAATTATAATCTGTGTAAGCCTACATTCTTCAGTTGCACCACAACCCTGCAAAGAGAAACATGTCTCTAACAATAATACTGACACAGCCAAGGTAAACATAAATATAGTATTTAAAGAAACAGTCAAATTACAAAGTTAATATTTTTAAATTTAGAACGAAGGCTACTGGAAAGCGGGTACTATACATGCGGTTGCTACTACTTCAAGTTCGGCTCCCCAACATAAGAACTATAATAGGTACAACTCCTTCAATACAAACCATCTTCTCAAATTTGAGGGAGAAAGTATGGTTGGTTGAAACGTGGTTAAATGCTGACCATACCCTATCAAAGGGCTGGACTCATGACAGAAATGAAAGCTCCATGATGTCTGCAGGACTTTTATTGCCCTTACTGGAACATCTCAACTTTATGGCCACCTAGTGCTCTTCAATTTAAGATCTGGCAAATTAGCATGAACATATTAACCATGACCATTTCTACAGGTGGTCTAACATCCTGTGTTATTGTTATGGACAATGCCCCATGCCACACGGCCTAAACAGATAAGCACTAAAGTACAAAGAGTGACTCACTTGCATAGTGTGGCATTTAACATTACAATGAAATAAGGGGAGCTTATTAACTTCTGTTGCTCATATGTATGTAAATTAAAACAAGCCCAGGTCCAAATATGTTGTGGATTATTAATTAGTGCAGTCAATAGGTGTGTTTTCCTTTTGTGTGTGTTTTTAGTATTTTTGTCTCCTAATCGAGGGGTAAAACTGAAATATTGAAAATATTTATTGTGTGACTTTATATGTTTTACCTTTCACTCAGAACAATTTCATTGTTTCACCACATATATCTGTTCTTGAACATTCTTTATTGATTATCCTTGCAAATGTATACTTACTTCATGTGAGAATGAGTAGTCATGGAGGACTGACATTGCAGATAAAAATTAATTGTCTGAAAGCGTGAGGGGGCGGCATTTGAAATTATTGCATGGGGTGGCAAAACTCCTAGAGACAGCTCTGTCTATGATATTACTCTTCTCTGCATACATTATGGCCTTGAAGTGGCTCCACAAATAATAATCTAGAATTACTAGTTCTGATGACTGTGTTGGTCATCCAACAGAATCTCAATGGACTGTTAACCTTCATGGGAATTATTTGTGCAATCACATACAGTAATGAGGTGGGGCTCCAAAATGTGAGAAGACGTGTGGAAGCTTCCTTGTTTATTCAGGATGTTCAAAAGAACACTCCCATGAAGATATTCCTTGTACCCCTCAGTAATGAAATTACCTTCAATGAACACAAGGCCCAACTGTCATCCTTGCGACGGAATTAATGTTACATATGTGTTTAACATTTTTATAGCACCACGTTTGGAAGCCAATTTGATGCGGTATTACAAATAATGTTGTGTGTTTACTTCACGCGTTGCCATCTTGTGACGTCACTCCTTTGTCTGGTTCGTAGCTCCCTCTGGCGTAGCAATTTGCATCAGTTTTGAAATAATTCACTTTAAATGTTCTCCGGCTAGCTATTTAGGTTGACATTTAACTCTTGCAGGGTGTGAATCAGAAAGGAATCTTTTATCCAGAAATGATACTGATGAAGAAATTGGTTTTATAACTTTTATTGTCGAACACGTTCACTAACACTTTTTACATATGAATCTGGATACTCGCCAAACTGAAACTGTTTGTAATAACTTCTTATTTATCACTTTTAACTCGCATACTTCAACTTTATGTAATTTTTTTAAATGTATAATACTTTATAATAATTCTCGTAATTCTGCTGCGCGTAACTTGACGAAATGAAGGACTGGCTGACGATGTGTAGTGTACACGAAATTTTGATGAACTGAACGGCAAGCTACCTCGGGCCTGGCTTATTTATACGCTTGCCTCAAGATACGCCTAAAGATTATAAATGAACTGCCATTGGCTAATAAAACGCGCCAACATTAGCGTCTATTTTATTATCCAATTAAACCACGAATACATATGCTTTAGGAAATGTTCTAGAAGCTTCTAAACGAAAAAAACGCGCGAAACATTACGTAACTTCCTGGTTCCCGGTAATGATAAACAACTCACCCCCTCGCTGCATTATTGCGTTATTGTTGACAGTTTCAGTAAAGCCATATATTATTATTTACCAATAATAATTACAATTAATAAACATCAGAAATCAATGTCACATAAAAATACATATTTATATTACAATCATTATTTACCTTTAAGTAATTTGTGATACAAATTACCGTATCATATGCCCCACTAGAAACATAATTATAAATATTTATAACTTGTTTAGAAATTTTAAAATTGTGTTTTTAGTCTCCTAAATCTTGGAACACACGCTATCACTTTCACTTTACACTTCACACGCATTTAACACAAGACATATGTTTTTCTTCTATCTTGCCACTACTTACTGGCTCTGGTTTAATTAATTTAGATATTAATCTGACATCACAATTTTTTTTTTTATAGCAAATACTTTACCCTAAATTATTTAATCACTGTTTCAAAATTGTTTACTCTCTTACATTGTTGACAAAAATTTATACATTTAAGATTTTTGTAATTATTACACATATTTACCAAAATATTCACTCTCTACACAAATATTTACATCTCTTAAATCTAGGCACTGTTTCACATGTTCTATTTACTGCATAAATATTTGTTTTTAATTATATTTACCAATTTTTGTGATTTTGTACTTTATCTTAACAATACTCTTGGAATTGTATTTACGTACTTTTACTTTACTATCATATTAAGTTTCAATTATTACCTTCTTCTTTTCAAATATTGTTACAGTTACTAAAAATGTTATTTTTTTTTATTTTTTTTTTTTAAACATTTCTCTCTTTTTTTTTTTTTTTTTTATATATAATTTATTTCCCTTTTCAAATGACATATAAATAATTAACCCTCTTACGTTCCAATACATTTCTCTGCAAGTCATCTTTACCTATCCAGCATTTACTTTACATCTCATTGCTATTTACCCTCCTGGAACAAATTGTGTGTGGCTAAACATTACTCGTAGCCGTAACCTAACCTTCAAATTTTTGTTCATGAATAACCTCTTGTATTCATATGACATTTCGTTCTCTGATAATATTTGAAAACAATCTACAGTTTCTTGAACAATACATCTTTTAACAACTTTCATTTTCAATTCTTCTACTATCTCTTTACTTTGAAAGTACTCTGACAAATCTGTACTAAATTGTACTGGACTGGAGTTTTCATTTTGAACATCTTGGTACAATTTCTTTCTTTGCGTTATTGACTCCTTCTGTATTTCTGATATTTCCCCTCTGAAATTAACTTGAGCCTGATTTACATCTACGTTCCTAACCTCTTTTATCTCTCTTAGCTCACTTGTAATACTACTCATTCTACTATCTGACTCTGTACATTCTAAATCAACATGTTCATTTTTAGTATTAACCTCACTTTCTTTGTTATCTCTTTCCCTGTTCATGTCTAACATTTTCTTTGAAACTTCTCCTATCTCACTTACTATTACTTCCTCATTTTCATCTATCATTTTTGGCATACTACTATTTAAATTTACATCTTTCTTTTCAATTTCTTCACTGCTTTGATCTACTGTTTGCTCTAATTTCTCATTCCTCCTACCAATACTTTCAATTGATTTCCTGTTTTGTTCTAAGCTCTTACCAATATCTTCCCTTAATTCCCTATGACTCTTTTGCATATCTTCCCTTAATTGATCTGTAATACTCTTACTAATATCTTCCCTATTTTGATCTATTTTCTTTTCTAATTTCTCATTATTCTTTTGCATATCTTCCCTTAATTCCCTCTTATTCTTTTCCATATTCTCATTAGTCTTTTTCATATCTGCTCTCATATTTCTCAGCATTTCCATAATCATAATAGTATCAAGATTAACATTTCCTGCTATTCTATTCTCACCTTCTGCACTAACATTTTCATCCTCAAATCCTAAAAAGTCTGGGCTTCTTTCTGTAATTTGTATTGGATCACAGCTAACTGTTACACTATCTCCCTCCATAATTATTTCTTCTGTATTACTAGCAGCCATTGTTTTTATTATCCTACCACTCCTAAGGAACATTTAAATTGGTTTACCTTTTTGATGCTGTATGTTGCTGTTACTTTAATGTCCAGCGTTCTGCCCCATTCTCCTAGATTTGTATGTCGCTTCTGCGTTGTGTTGTGATGAATCTACGTCGTCTCGTTGCCTTGTAATCTCGGAATTACGATGTCCAATCATCCATGTAGTCTGTCGTTCCTTTTATTGTTTCTGGAATCTGCGTCTTGTAGATCATTTCACTGCTCCATTCATTCTACTTTCCTGGTTATTCTTGTTCCTTTCCTGGTCATCTCGCCCCACGTCCTGGGTGCCAATTTGTAACGGTATTAAATGTTACATAATTGTTTAACATTATTATAGCCCCACGTTGGGCGCCAATTATGCGACGGAATTAATGTTACATATGTGTTTAACATTTTTATAGCACCACGTTTGGAAGCCAATTTGATGCGGTATTACAAATAATGTTGTGTGTTTACTTCACGCGTTGCCATCTTGTGACGTCACTCCTTTGTCTGGTTCGTAGCTCCCTCTGGCGTAGCAATTTGCATCAGTTTTGCAATAATTCACTTTAAATGTTCTCCGGCTAGCTATTTAGGTCGACATTTAACTCTTGCAGGGTGTGAATCAGAAAGGAATCTTTTATCCAGAAATGATACTGATGAAGAAATTGGTTTTATAACTTTTATTGTCGAACACGTTCACTAACACTTTTTACATATGAATCTGGATACTCGCCAAACTGAAACTGTTTGTAATAACTTCTTATTTATCACTTTTAACTCGCATACTTCAACTTTATGTAATTTTTTTAAATGTATAATACTTTATAATAATTCTCGTAATTCTGCTGCGCGTAACTTGACGAAATGAAGGACTGGCTGACGATGTGTAGTGTACACGAAATTTTGATGAACTGAACGGCAAGCTACCTCGGGCCTGGCTTATTTATACGCTTGCCTCAAGATACGCCTAAAGATTATAAATGAACTGCCATTGGCTAATAAAACGCGCCAACATTAGCGTCTATTTTATTATCCAATTAAAACCACGAATACATATGCTTTAGGAAATGTTCTAGAAGCTTCTAAACGAAAAAAACGCGCGAAACATTACGTAACTTCCTGGTTCCCGGTAATGATAAACAACTCACCCCCTCGCTGCATTATTGCGTTATTGTTGACAGTTTCAGTAAAGCCATATATTATTATTTACCAATAATAATTTCAATTAATAAACATCAGAAATCAATGTCACATAAAAATACATATTTATATTACAATCATTATTTACCTTTAAGTAATTTGTGATACAAATTACCGTATCATCCTCCGTGGACTAGTGGTACCGTGCTAGCCTCTAGTTCCCAAGGTTGTGGGTTCAAACCCGGCGGAGGGCAATGGATTTTTTCAGGCGTAAAAATCCTTAGCATGGCTTCCTTCGGAAGGGAAGTAAAGCCGGTGGTCCCGTGTCGTAGATTTACGGCACGTAAAAGAACCTCAAGTCTGATAAAGAAGCCTCTGAGCAAAATTACCGGTCTTTCACATCCAATATGGAATGGCACGCTAAGAACCATAGTAGTTAAAGAGCGTCCATAAATAGAACTCAATTTCAATTTCCCAACTGTTTCTCCCTATACACCATATTATCAAATCATTAACTTTCCTGTCCCATGCCTTGCACCACTCCATTTAGTTGACTTTGGCATCACTTCAGTATCATCAGTTTTACATAAAAACGAGAAGAAAATATGTTTTATGAAGTAACACTATAGCCTTATAGATTTAATCAACATGTGACTCATTACTTACCCTATCTTCTATTACTATGCTTTGCCATTTTATATCAAGCTATATTCATTTTTTTTACTTAACACTTTTAATAGTAGGCCGCATTAGGTGGTGAATGAATGAAATGGATTAAATGATACTCAAATGAGGCAGGGTCATTCCCATATGAGGATATGGGAAAACCCAAGAAGAAAATCTTATCCTGGTAACTCGCCCCATATCATGGAGGTAGTCCCAATATGAAAAAGTAATTGGTCAGGGAATGACCTGGAAGGATACAGAATTAAAAGAAAGAGGCTTTTAGAAAGAAATTAAATCAAGAATTGATGGCACTGAAATTCACGAAACTGGTCTTCCAGGGAGGGGGCTGTGCAATGCGTTGGTTCCCCATTCACATAAAAAACAAACATTCTGATGTGTTACACTCACATGACTTTCTCTACTCTTGTACAAACTATTTTTACAAATGCTTACTCTCCATCTACTTCATGTTAATCTGTATAAAAATTTGCAGAAACTATCGTATTGGTAATTTTCTTATAGGTGCAATGATAATATGGTAGGATTTAAGCCTTTAAGTAATAGTCAAATCTTTTAAGAGCTGGTTTCTATGTGGAGCATTCCATTTTCTTTGCATGTCCAGGACATACAACAATAAAAAGAAAATCAAATAACAAATCCCCATTTGAGAAAAAGTACAAGTATTGGAAAATTCAAACAAATAACAAGGAATATCTCAGAAATGGTTCACTCGACCAAAAAAATATACCAGACATAAATTGCATGTTTTAATGAGATCTATATTTTTTGTATAGTAAAATTTTGTCTATCTTTTACGGTTTACCAGTTATGCAAAATTCATTCAGAATGAAGACGACTTTTGGGGACATTCCCAGAAAATTCAAGATATACATTTCATTTGCCATGTAAATATCTTAAACATATGATATTTTAATCAAAATCTTTAGAACCATTTTTGAGAAAATCAAAACGTTCGAAAAACATTCCATGTAAAAGGTAGTCTGGGGTAAGGGGATTTTCTTGAAAATATTTGTGTCGCATCTTTGAAAGACACTGAACCTAAACACCAAGTTTAGTATTTATCCAAATTTTTGTATTTGGGTTATGCTGTCCAGACACACACACGGACCTTTATCTAAAAATGTTTCTTTTTTTTATTCAGGGGCTTCAAAACATGTATTTCCGGTTAAATCTTGATATTGAATTTTTGGGTGGAAGGCAATGCTTCCCCTATTTACTATATATAGTAGAGAAAGTAAAAAAAACTTACTCAAAGCATCAAAGAAAATAGTCACATAGATGTGGGGAATAGGGGCTTCAGAAATGAGATTTCTGAGATAGGAACAACGCTGAAGTGGGAAGTGCAAACACAAGGAAGGAATTAGGGATAAAATCAACAGTGGTAGATGATGTTATACAATATCAAGAAAACTAATACAACCATGTTGGAAGGATGACCCCTGATAGATTACCAAAGCAAGCCTTTTTATATCAACTAACAAGTATACGGCCAAGGATGAGATGGAGAGACCGATTTTGATAACTTTTGATATGGAACAGGAAAAATATCTAATCCTTGATAGGGTAGAAGAACAACAAATTCAGGAAACACTTGGTAGTTTTAAAAATAAAAGGTCACTGAATGTTTACGTGGAGCTAGAACGGGGAAATGAAAACTATGTGGAAAAAGGAGATAAAGCTGCCAGGGATGGAATTGCATGGGCTAGTAAAACAGAGGTAGTAAAACTGAAAAGTTTAAGACAGAGAAGAGACTTTGATGAATGTCCAATGTATGGACTGAAAGATAATTATTGCCATGAGATTTCATGAATGTGAAGAAACTAAAGTTGGAGAAATGGGTTAACTTACCAATAGATATAATAGGGAAAAGGTGGTTAGAAAATCAGATAAGGATATTAAAGAAATTGCTAGTTATTAAGAAAATGTAAAAAAAAAAAATGGATGAAAAAAGTATTCAAGGAAGATGAAATAGATAGTGATAAATATTCTTTGTATACCATGGCCCTGCTAGCAAAATAATCACATTTTATAGCTTAACAGTACCAACAGAGTAGCCAGTAACTCCCAAGTGTGGGTTACAGTGTGTTTATTTAATAACAGTTAATAACATTTAATTAATAATTTATATATATTGAAGAAATAAATGTATCTACCTATCTATCTATGTGTGAAAAGTAGTGAATTTGAGGATAATTTTTTCTCCTCTTATAAATTTAATAAATTGAACATGCTGGTTTGAAAACTTGAATGTGAATAAATTACATAATTTTTATGCTTCTAGGTTAAAGAAACTCTGAAGAAAATTGAGCCAAATGAACTGCGGTTAGCTGCAGCAGATTTAGGAAACAATACCTGTCGATCTTGAACTGTTGTACCTGATGTAAAAGGGTAACTAATAGCTATCAATGGCTGTGATACTAAAATTACTGCAATATTTGGAAGAACAAGTTCCAAGTATGAGCTATATGGGTATTTTACTCATAAATGGGAATTCAAATGAAGAAATCCATAAAATCTTTATTCTAGTGCTAAAATTAGTTTAAATTATGCACAATGCATCTTATACAATGCCTATACATATTGTAATATGATTGTAAATGGCTAATTTTTATAAGTTATTTTGTAATTACACTCTGCACCTTAATGGTTCCTTTTAAGAAACTTTCCAACTTTTCACTGCTAACATTATACAATATGTGATCATTTCTGTTAGCTTATAGTAAAACATATAGAATTTTATTTATTATTAAGGAGTAAATTAATTTCTTCTGTCATATAATTCAGTTGTGAAATATGAAATATGCTCCTATGGCATACCAGGTAATCAAGCCTGCTTTCAAGTTTTCATTTAGTACAGATTAATAATGAGGAGATTCTGCTTACCTTATGCTTTTTTGAAAATAATAATGTGTAATCAAACAGTTGGTGGAAGAAAAACTGAATCTGGTTGGTTTCTTGGCTTATGTACTTTATTAGACTTCTTTATTTAAAAAAGTTATTAGAAGCCAAAAAGAAATTATGTTATAATACAGAGAGCTATGCACTCTGGTTGCATAGAAACTGTTGTTCCACCAATCTGCTTATGATTGTTGTTTGGTGACAACTTTTCTGTGTATTTTTGCTTATTTGGTCCATGCATACTTCTGCTATTTATTAAGCAAGATCATCTGATTAGAACTGGTCTTCACGTGCTAGTTTGAAATGGATCATTAAGTCCATTTTCATTTTAAAATAATTTATCTTGACAAAAATCAAAATATTTTGTACCATCAATATTACAGAGTTTTTGCAATAGCATATATTCTGATATAGTCTTTCATCACATTACCGAACACTGTAAATATAATACATATTTTACAATGAGAGAGCCTTTGGCCGCATCACTGAATATGGTATCATCTGCACAATAAATAAAATGGACTTCTAGTAAGCCACAGTATGATGTGTTTGGTGGGAAGAGGAACTAAACAGTTATGGAACAAGTGGGCGGGTCATTGGAAGGACTCAAAAAAGAAAACATATGCAGTTCCAAGTTACAACTAGCAAGGCTGAGACCTGCAAATGTTATAGTTTTCATTGTGCAACTGTACATCCCCCTATCACCTTGCCCTCACTCCCCTCTGATCCCTAGCCTGGATGACATTAGGCATTGTCAATAAAAACAGTGGTACCCTGCTCCAAGCACACTCTCATATCTTGGCCAATTAGTACTTCATAATGCTACATTTGAAGGCATTAAATACAGTTTGTTAATGGATATGGCTATCCTTCATATTAATAACAGAAGAGTATTCAGGAACAGGTTTAGAGAATTCTAAAATAGATTTAAATAGTTTAAGCAACAAAAACTGCTGTATCCTTGTAACAGTTTGGAGGAATACCCCATTGAAGCAGAACTAGGTCATTATTTATGTTGAAAAAAAATCTTTCTCGATTCACTTGCACCATTATATTTACCATAAACCTTGTTTAATCAGAATGTCATGTCATGTTATTAGTGTTTTTATTAATGTAAAGTGATGCATACACAGAACATTGGTCATGTGGTTTTGGTGCTTATGGGATCCAAGAGTAGGCTGTGCAGAAACTCTTTGTTGTCTCTCATAGAATACATTCCAAATTCAATTTTTTCTAAATTATTGCTCCATTCAATTCACCAACTGAAAGGAGAACACTTCTTATTATTATTCCCTTTTTCCTTCTTCTTCTTCCTCTTCCTTTAACCAGGTAAGTTATACTGAATGGTGAATGAATGAAATGATACTCATATTGGCCCAATGTCCTTATAGCTTAGAGTTACCTGACATTCATCTTCTCAGAATAATGGAAAACTCCAGAAAAATCCTTATTCAGGTAACTCATCCCAAACAAGATTTGAAGTCTAGATCTCATGGTATGAATTAGATACATTACCTCCACATCATGGTTACCAAGCTAGTCTCTAGTTCCCGAGGTCGCAGGTTCAAACTCAGTGGAGGGCATTGGATTTTTTTCGGGCTAAAAATCCTTAGCATGGCTTTCTTTGGAAGGGAAGTAAAGCTGATGGTCCCATGTCATAGATTTACAGCATGTAAGCGCGACTTTAAATACATTTATGTTCACTGTTAATAGCATCAGTATCTATAGATTTTATTGGGTATCACAAATTTGGAGACATAATAGGTCTTTCTGACATCTAGTAGGAAATTTGGAAAATCCAACCACACATCCCTTTCACCAGTAAAACACAAAACACTGGAGAAAATAAGATGTATAGTAAAGCATCCTTTACTTTACTGATTTATTTATATTTATCCTAACAGATTACAATAGCCCCTTGGATACCCCTCATGTCCCATTTTTATGAGTACCTATCATGATTTGTGTTATTGTTAAGAATAGCATTTCCTGCTTTTATACTTCATGTACTATGTTTGGAAAATTAAGATATATTAAGATTTTACCTTTTGGTAAAATAGGCTTTTATTTTGAAATTAAATAGTTAATAAGAACAAGTGGTATGAGATAGATGCCTACACCGTTAGATTTAGCTAAGTGAGCACATCTAATGTTCAAACATTTTAACTGATGGTGTTTCAAACTATATCAACATATCCATTTTACTATATTTATGAAAGGAACAAGAATAATTTCAATACATTTGTATATATTTATTTAACAGAAACATTTTTGATGAGTATGTATAATGTAAGACAATCACTCTCAACAATTTTATGACAGTATAAAATTTCAGGATACCATTATAAGAACCATGTGAATGATAGACTTTTTGACTGTAGTGCTCCTAGCAGAATCAGATAAAACTGACTGGTGAGAACTCATGGCCAACTTCATTGCTCTCAGTTTGTCTTTAGCGAGGTTGAAGCTGCAGCATGGCAAACACTGGCATTGTTGTAATTTAAGTTAGAAGGAGAAAACAAAAAGTCATGGCTTTTCTTCTCATTATCATTTATGTTTATATTCCTTCTGCAAACTATTACTACAAAAGTTTTTATTTAATTTTATTCAAGATAAATGTTTGGAGAAATGGTTTCTTTACACATTTCATTGTAGGTATAAGGGAAAAACAGAAAATCAAAATGATACTAAAATGTTTAAGTGGGTCATTATATGCTGGCCTTGAAATACCTTATTACTCTTTTCATGACATCATGAGAAACAACTGAATGTGACAGCACTTCAAAAAAATGAAATTGTTTGAAAAATTTAAACAAATAATAATGATCTCAGAATGGCTGATGCTACAAAAGCATTATTTGAAATAAGTTGTGTATTTTAAAGAGATCTACATTTTTGTCTCTTATGGTTTACCATATATACAAAATTATATGAAATTCCTTCTAAATGAAGAGGGCTACACAGGCTATCCAAGAAAATCTATGATAATTGTTTTCTTTGACATGTAAATATCTTATATACCAGGTATTAAAAAAATCTGATGTGTTACACTCACATGACTTTCTCTACTCTTGTACAAACTATTTTTACAAATGCTTATTCTCCATATGCTTCATGTTAATCGAGATATCGAGATGTTAATCTTATTGCTAATTTTCTTGTAGATGCAAGGGGAATTGGTAGGTTTTAAGCAATAGTCAAATATTTTAAGAGCTGGTTGCTATGTGGAGTGTTCCATTTTCTTTGCATTACCAGGACAAAAAAAAATTATTAACGAATTCCCATTTGAGAAAAAAGTATAAGTATTGGAACATTTAAGGGAATAACAAGCAATATCTTGAAAATGGTTCACTCAACAAAAAAAACGTATGTGACATAAATTGTGTATTTTAACGCAATCTATATTTTTTGTGTAGTAAAATTTTGTCTATCTCTTATAGTTTACCAGTTATGCAAATGTCGTTCACAATGAAAAAGACTTTTGGAGACATTCCCAGAAAATTCAAGATATACATTTTATTTTTCATGAAAGTATCTTAAATATATATTTTAATCAAAATCATTAGAGCCATTTTTGAGAAAATTAAACTTTTCGAAAAATGTTCTATGTAAAGCTAATCTGGGGTGGAGGGATTTTCTTGAAAACCTTCATGTCACATCTCTGGAAGATACTGAAACTAAATACCAAGTTTGGTGTTTATCCGACTGTTCGTTTCTGAGTTATGCTGTTCACAGACACACACACACACACACCACACACACATGGACGTGTTTCCAAAAATACTTTTTTTGGATTCAGGAGGCCTCAAAACATGTATTTCTGGTGAAATCTCGGTATCGAATTTTTTGGGTGGAATGCAATACTTCCCCTACTTACTATACGTAGTAGAGAAAGTAAAAAAGTATTCCATATTTTAAGAGGTGGTGGTGTGGACTAAAACAAGAAAATAAGTCCAGTAAACATGTGTTCTAAAATGCATATGTAAAGAGCTATAAGTTTGTTCATCTCTGCTACTGTGAAATATCTCTTCTACTGCAACCTCTTCTTCCTTTAGTGATGGTTCACAAGTGCAGGTCATATGTAATCGCAAGCAGATTATATTAGAAGCTATGCTGCTTCACAGTAACAAAGTAATGTGCCCTTGTTTGTTTACTGCACCCTGTAGGTCAAGAGCTTGCAGTAAAACACATGTTGTTTCATAGTAGCAAAATGAACAAGTGTTCTTAAGATATGCAGTTTAGAGCCCCTGTTTACTGTTTCCATAATACCACCTCTCAAAATACAAAATACTTTCTTTTTTAACACCATGCATACAAAATTAAATGAAGTTTCTTCTGAATGAAGAGGACTTCCCAGAAAATCTAAAATAATCTTTTCTTTGACATGTAAATTCTTATATGTATGACATTTTAATCAAAATTTTTGGAGCCATTTTTGAGAATATAAAAAATGTTGAAAAAGTTTCACTATAAAGCATAGTTTGAGATGGGGAAATTTTCTTAACTATCACATTGCATCTTTGAAATATGAACTAAGTACCAAGTTTGGTATTCATCCAAAATTTTGTTTTTGAGTATTGCTGTTCAAACACACACAGCAAAGTTGAGTTTTACTGTATGTGTGCATACACACTTACAGACACATACACATTAACACACTTTTTTTAAAACTGCTGGGTTTTTTTGTTTTTTTTTTCACCGTATCTAAAAAACATGCATTTCTTGTGAATTCTCAATATCAAATTTTTGGGTGGAATGCAATACTTTCTCTACCTACTAGGCATGTGGTAGAGAAAGCAAAATGGCAGTCAATGATTGCTTCCGCATAATTGCAAAGCAAGGTAGGAAAGTTGTCTTTAGGTATTTTTAAACTTAGCTCCTGGTAGGCTGTTTTTATAAATATAATTGCAGTCACCACTGAACACTACACATGTGATTTAATTGCTTCTTACACCAGATTTATTTGTAGTGTCCAGTGTATAGTTGTTTTATTAAAAAATCATAAAATTAAATAATTTTCTCTAGTTCTACCAAGAGCAGTACTGTTTATTCACATGGTTCCTATAAATCTCTTTAGGTGTTTCTTAATATCCTTTATTTATTTAATGCTAACAAATGAATAAGGAGCATTTTTTTATAAGTTAAATTCAAAATTTTAAAACTGAACTTGTAACGATTCCAATGTAACCAGCTTTCACGAATACTGATTTATATCGACACGAAAATCATTTTATTTAACAAAATTCTATAACTGGTTTCAAATCATGCATAGATGAGTCGATAAATGCCAACTGTGATACAAAGGAACATAATTTTTCTTCAAAAATGAACTTGCACAACTAAACCTAAGAATGAAAACAACCTAAGCCTTAAATATGAAAGTTGGTATTTATCAGATTTAGTTCAAGGACACTACCAAAAAGGAAACAAGCAGAAATTCCATAACAATTCTTCTGCATTAACTTGTTAATGCTTAATGTTTTTTTATGGGAAAAGAAGAAAGAAAGAAATTCCATCAAAATTCTGAAACACTGCTAATTGCATGATAAAAAATCAATCATTTTGGAATTGTTATGTTTCAGCCAGATAAAAAAAATGCATTTTCTGAAGAATTAATTTTGAAAAAAAAATGCTTCTCAGTGCATAGTAAAAAAAAAAAAACATACCTATTAAAAAGCTTTATCATCTTAGTGATGTACAGGTTAGGAATTCTTAAGCATTTGGCTTCAAGTTATATACATTCAAACGATTATATCAATATAAAGAATGTAAACAACAGTGGCCATGAGTCACTGATGGGCAGGCAGGTAAACATGGTCTAGTGAGTGCTGTCTGTAAATGCCAACAGACTATACCAGGGATGGGGGTGGTTTGTAATGTCATAAAATCCCGTAACAGTTCAACTTAATTTCCTTTTGTCCTGACTTTAATGCTTAGAAATTCCTATGCCTGGTTAGGTGAAGTATAGTTCAATAATGTTAAACATATATTGTT
Source organism: Deroplatys truncata (assembly GCA_030765065.1). Classification (NCBI taxonomy): domain Eukaryota; kingdom Metazoa; phylum Arthropoda; class Insecta; order Mantodea; family Mantidae; genus Deroplatys; species Deroplatys truncata. Next base: position 169,266,202 of record CM060980.1, read on the forward strand.
ATAATGAAGATAAAGCTTCAGCAAGTTCTACTTTAAGGAATAGATGTAATTCCCAGCACTTACAGCCCAAGCAAGACTATAGTAATTCCAATCCAGCCAAAAGGAGGAGGCACTTAGTAAACATGCAAAAATATGGCCTTACATTGTGGGCATAAATGTTTAAGAGAGTGGTTGGGGTAAGCAGATAGTGGGCTACTATAAACACAGTAGCTGAAAGCATAAGAAACAAACACCATTATCACATTCCCTCAGCTTCTCACATGTTTGGCTATGGAAACCATGTTTTAGCAATACTTTTTCTTTCTTCTATTTGTTAACTCTGTAAATGTGTGAGTATTTTAATCAGTACAGTAACAATGCAGTATATTATGCATCAGTATAACAAAAATTATATATGTTACATTCACATGATCTTCTCTACCCACTATCATTTATTTTTATATAACTTCTACAATCGGCATAAACATTTGCAGAAATAGTTTCATTACACATTTTATTGTAGGTACAAGGGGATAGACGAATATGAATTGACAGATGTTAAACATTGGGTCACTACATGCTGGCCTTGAAAATCCATACTGATCCCATGGCATTGCATGAAACAAGTGAATAGTAACAGAACTTCAAAAAAAATTACAAGGTATTGAAAACTTCCAACGAATATTACCAAATTAATCTCAGAAGTGGTCGATGCCACTAAAAAGTTTATTTGAAATAAATTGTGCTTTAAAGAGAGAGACATTTTTTGTACAGGAAGTTTTTATCTATTTCTTATGGCTTACTCGTTATACAAAATTGCTTTTGGATGAACTAGACTTCACAGGCTATTCCCTGAAAATTCAAGATATACATTTTATTTACCATGTAAATATCTTAAATTTATGGTATTTTAATCAAAATTGTTACAGCCATTTTTCAGAAAATCAAAATATTTAAAGGGCAGTTTGGTGTGCAGAGATTTTCTTGAAAATCTTCATGTTGCATCTTTGGTGTTTACATATCATCTCACTTTTGAGTTATTGCTGTTCACACATACATGGACCTTTTTCTAAAAATGCTTGCTTTGGATTTCATTGAAATGCGGATGTCGAGTTTGAGTGAAATGCAATACTTCCTCTACCAAGTATATGGTAGAGAAAGTAAAAATGCAGTATTTATTCATAGCACATACATGTGTTATATATTTGTATCAATAATGTTGGTTTCAAACTTGAATCTTCTTCATTGATAGAAAGTCTACACTTTTCATATTCTGTTGTTTGGATATGTGCTATATTTATTAGCAGAATATCCCTTATGACTGTATTCTACTGAATTTGCTTTCAAACCACAAGCTTCATTAACACTTTTTCTCCCAAAAGTATTCAGGTTTTTACTTTTAGTTTCAGTTCAAAGCAACTGTATAGGATTCAGACAACAGCTAGGTGCCAATAGCAACAAAACCATGCATGCCCATGTTTCTTTTCGTTTTTTTACTTTCTCTACCACATACATAGTAGGTAGAGAAGGTACGGCATTCCACTCAAAATTTCTATACCAAGATTTCACTGGAAATACATGCTTTAAGACCCCCTGAATTCCAAAAAAGCATTTTAGAAAAAGGACTGTACACGTACACGTGCGTGCGTGCATGCGTGCGTGTGTGTGTCTCTCCTACACGCACAACTCAAAAACCAGAAGTTGGAAAAACACCAAACTGGTATTTAGGTCAGGACCTTCTAAAGATGCGACAAAGATTTTCAAGATAATCGCACCCCTTCTAAGTTACCATTTACATGGAACATTCTTAAAAAAAATTATTTTTTAAAACTGACTGTAATAAGCTTGATTAAAGTACCATATATTAATGATATTTACATAACAAATAAAATGCATATCTTGAATTTTCTGGGAATGGCCTTTGAAGTCCTCTTCATTTGGAAGGAATTTTGTATAATCTTGTATAACTAGTAAATGTTATACAATAGACAATAATGTACTATACAAGAAATATAAATCTGTTTAAAACACATAATTTATTTCAAAAGCTTTTTTGTGGTAAGCCATTTCCGAGATATCTGTTATTAATGGTTCGAATTGTTCAATGCTTACCCCTGCTTTTAAAGTCCTGTCAACATTCATTGTTTCTCGTGATTCCATTGAAATAGTACGGAATTTTAAGGCCAGCATATAGCCTTCAGTTTTTAAACATTTCACTGTCACCTTTGTATAATAATGAAATAGATATAAAAATAAGTTTTAGTAAGACTAGTTTGTATAGTTACTAATAAATGATAGAGGGCAGGAACTCATGTGAATGTATCACATCAGATTTAGAATAGTGCTTAATGCTTCAGGTAGTAACACTGGTGATACATGAAACGAAATGATAACTGGGAAAGGAAAATTGTGAAGGAAGCATTCTAGGCTTAAGTTTAGGGTACCTCCCTGGCATTTGCCAGTTATGAGAACTGAGGAAAACCAAGGAAAAACTTCAGGCAGAGGGGTCCTGGTAGGATTTGAACTGCAGACCTCCCTTTCACGAGTTTGTGCCTTAATGACCTTGGCTATCCAGTCAGTTTGCATAATTCTGATCAACCTATAGATGTAGGGATAGTTTCTTCTAAGTTTGTTTTTATCTTCTTCTGCTTCATCAGTAGCTATTTGATTCATCAGGCCTTCATCTGTTTTCCTGCATCATGACAAAGCAATTGAATGCATATTATGGCATTCTGTTAACAGCACAAGCATTGCTTGGCATGCAATTGTCTTAATATGGCAGTCTGTTAACAGTACAAGCATTGCTTGGCATGCAATTGTCTTAACTCTGTCCTTCCTGTTACCCACCACCACTCTCTGTAACATTTCCATAACATAAAAATCTGGTCTTTGTGACCAAGGACTCAGTATACTTCTGTCAGATAACTTTCCAGTTGGCATATCAAGACTGGGTAAATTGCATTGCTTCATTGCTTAGCTTAGAATTGAACCCAGGTCTACAGTCAGAGGCGCCAAGCATTAGATAATAAAGCATGAAATAGAGTATACTGTTAAATTTTAAATAATATTTTTATATTAAGACTGCACCTTTTCACTATTTAAGTGCATTATTATGCTCAGATGTAACATAAACTTTATATTTCTGTTGATCTGCAGGCAATTCCAGAACAGTAAGCAAATACTGTAACACTATCAAATGTAGAGTCGACTGCATGGAAACATGCTGATGTCTCTGATTTTCTATAATGTTTTTCTTTATTTAATTTTAATAGAATCTCCTTATCATTTGTGTTCCACATCAGCCCTGTGTGAGCCATTCTCTTATTGATTTGAATTCTAGTCCAACACACATGCCATGCCTAAGCCTTTAAGTAAATGGCAGCCTAGGCAAGCAGTCAAAGGAGGGGAGTACAAAAACAATCACCTGAGTGGTTGGAAGGCATGCTTCACAACAACAGTCCACACAAGCTCTTGAATGAATCCATCTCATATTTATTTGATGTTGAAAGTCCAGCACTCAAACATTATTATATGAATACAGGTCGATTTCAGCCTCAGGAGCAAAAGAAAAGGGGAAGCAAGACGAACATTAAATGGAGTGCTAAACCAAATAAGGGGTGGAAAAGGTCATGGCAGAGGCAGTTTAGTATTTTCTTATCAATATAAACCACTGCGTGTCATTATATTGGCACAATTCCATGCACTCAACTGTACATTTATGCACTAACAAGCAGCATACTGCTAACCATATTGATTTTGAACGTATACTTTATTTTGAATATTTTACCGCCTAAATTAAAAAAAGCGTTACAGAAATCCTGATAAGAAACAGATATATGCTAAAACATAGTAGTTCAAAAGTTTTAAATGCTAAGCAAATTCTATCAGCATATTTTATGGTACATACTAACTGCAAATAATTAGGCTTCAGCTATAATAAAGTGGTGAGCAACAGAACATTGCTGCTAATTTTTATCTTTCATTATTTTGATACATTGATACAAAATTTTATACATTTTTGGGAAAAATGGATATTACCTTTAAAGCAATAGACTGAAAGAATATCAACAGTAACATGTTATCTATCGCAGTTCTTTTCAGCCCTGTTACAAATGATCACCATGCAATTCTACACAACTTCCAATAACACACTGCTGCGCTGCATGAAACTTCTTTTCTAGTCTGCAGATGTAATGTTGAGCACCACCTGCTGGATATGCTCCTTTAGATGAGCAATGGAGTTGACTTTCTTTGGTGAATCCACAGTGACAGGTACTACATACCTCAATACGCTTGAGTGTCCTTTAACCACAATTAGAACAGGATGGCTGCCCTGAAAATGGTGGCTTTCCAACAGACTTGTAGCCACCCCCCTTATTTTGTATGGATTGTTCATGAATACCTGAATATTACATTTCTACTTAGGTGAATTGGTGTGGAAGCAAAGCAATGTAAAAGCTTTGACAAAAAAAAACAATTATTAGATTCAAAATCCTAGTCCATTACAGTTCTGTCTCAGCCACATTCCTCATGGTGGTTCCACACAAATCTCTCGGTCAAAGCTTGTATTTCAATTTTATCCATTTTGTAACAAATGTTAATACTACGAGGGCTGTCCCAACCTAACAAAGAAAACACCAAAATTTTGGGCAAAAACATTTTTATTTCTCTACATAGCCTCCTTTCAGCTCAATACACTTTTCCCAGCGATGTTCAATAGATTTGATACCTTTTTTATAGTGAGAACTCTTGAGTTCTGCAAACTCCACCTCTTCATTATTGGCAAATCTTTTACCACCAAGCCATTTCTTCAACTTTGGAAAAAGAAAATAACCAGAGGGGCTAAGTCTGGCAAATAGGATGCATGAGAAAGCAATTCGAATTTTAACTTATTGATTTTGGCCATGGCGATAATGGATGTGTGAACTGGTGCATTGTCTTGATGAAACAGAACTTTTTTTTTTCGCTAAATGCAGCCGTTTTTGCTTGATTTCATCATTCAAATGCTGCAATAAGTTTGCATAACACTCGCCATTGATTGCTTTTCCTTTTGAAGATAATCAATGAAAATTATCCCACATGCATCTCAAAAAACTGACGTCATGACCTTGCTTGCAAATGGAACTGTCTTCGCCTTCTTTGGAGCCAATTCACCCCTTTCAATCCACTGTTTTGACTGTTCCCATGTTTCATCCATGGTTATGAATTGACGCAAAAACTCTACTTTATTGCAGCGAAACATCGCCAAACACTCGATTGAAACATCCTCATGATGCTGCTATTGTTCCATTGTGAGTAAACACAGCACCCATCTTGCACACAGCTTTCTCATGTCTAAATTTTTGGTTAGTGTGCGCTGTACAGCACTTTTTGAATTGCCTACGATGTCTCCTAGCCTGCGCACTTTCAGTCAACAGTCATCCAATACCATTTTGTGGATTTTCTTTCCAATTTCTGGCGTGGTCATCTTATTTGGCCAACCACTGCGAAGTTCGTCTTGGCAGCTTGTACTGCCTCGCTTAAACTCTGCCACCCAATATTTTACTGTTGTAAACAAAGGAGCAGACTCCCCCAGAGTAGAATCTAGCTCAGCTTTAATATTAGTTGGACTAAGACCTTTCAAATGAAAGTATTGTATCATATAATGATGGCCAGTTTTATCCAAGTCTACAAATTTGCAGAGAGAGTTCACTATTAATGGCTATCAAATAATTACTAAAGAACGTAGCATTGTCAAACTTCAAACTTAAGCTTTATAAGGGTGGTACTTTATACCATAGTCATTTGTTTGAAACAACAACCACTATTAATACGTCAGCTCGGGTACTTCTGGGACTGCCCTCGTAGTTTGTTTACATGATCGTCACAAGCAAGTGGCTATGCTTGCACTTCTGAAACTTTACAGCCTGCTATCTAATGGATGATACTTAACAAATACTAAAGTAATTTGGCCATCTTCACATCTCTGAGTGAGGCCAAGAACTTTTAGAAAACCCCTCATTTCTTAAAATATAATCTGTTACTGTATGTACAATATGAGGTACCATCTTATAGGATCAACTGATTTCGATCCACAATTTCTTGTTGACTGACACAAAGCTCGTCCATGACTTAATCTTATCCACAAACCTGCCACCATCACAGAACTTTCGGTAACACACACTCACAACTCACACCAGAAGAAAAAAAAAACCAGAGTAAAACAAATGCAGCTATTGGTACCTAGTCACTGAGGTAAAAACACATTTCTTTCAAGGTTCAAAGTATAGTGAAATGCAGGTTAGTTGCTGTCCCAGATAGAACTACCTGGAGCACTGAACATTTACCACAAACATGGTATTGTGTCATAAAATTCAAGACATCTGCTGACAAGCCTGGTGAATGCAGAGCCTTCTGTTAATTTTGGAGTGTTTTTGGCTTCCCCCCTCTCTCTGCCAAACCAAAGACTCTGTAATGGCCAGTAATAATGATGGATCTGACACTGCTTCAGTCTCTTTGTTACAGTATCAGTTGAGAAGAAGGTGTTTTGTTGGAGTTGTTTTATATTTATTTACCTCCACGTATGGAAAGTCAGTTTGAAGATGATGTATTGTATTTCAACTGTTGGGGAGCCAAACTTGTAGTAATTGCAACTGCACGTATTGTAAACAGTTTCCGGTAGCCTTTGCCCCAAATGTACTTTCAGGTGGCCTTTGCCCCAAGTTTAAAAAATATTAACTTTGTGATTAAACTGTTTCTTTAAATATTTAATATTTATGTTTGCCTCGGCTGCGTCAGTATTATTTTAGAGACATGGATATCTTGGCAGGGCATGATGCGACAACAATGTAGGCTTACACAGATTTTAAGTTTTAATTCACTCCTTTTTATTAATCCTTGACACAAATTAAATAGCACTTCACTGATATAGAGAGCTGTGAGATTCTTTTTTATTAATTAATTACACTTTTTAACACGTAAACTTAATTTTTCATCTCACACAAATACGTATTAAATCTCTTGAGGACGCACAAGCAATGCATCCAGTTATGACAACTGTCTGCAGGCAACTGAATAGATTTCAACCGTCTAAACTTGTAAATCTCTGTGTTTCAAGTCTCTGATTGGCTAATCCTACTCCAATAGAATACCTTCATTTAACTACCCTCCGGTTGTTGATTGGCTATTTTATAAACTGTCACTAAAATCACATTATTGCTTACAAGAATCACAAGTAACATTTAAACTCTCAAACTCATTATTGCCTCAAGATTACCTCATTGTTAGCAATTTTAACTTATTATTCTCACAGCTCCTACATTATTAAATTACGTAATATATTCACATAACATTATTACACATGGGTACAATAATATAAGCATATGCAATGACTGTTACATACATTTTACAAATTATTACATAGACATATTGCTTCAAGGCAGGCTGTTATTGAATTTACATATTATATAATTTACTGAAAAATATTTGTGTTAAAAATACTGCCTCACAGTTAAAGCATATGAATATTCTGCAACTATACAGAAAAGCAAATATTATTCAAGGAAACTTTTATACTTTAAAACCAATTTTTATAGAGACATTTTGGAATTTTTCACCAACACTTACAGTAAATGTTTAGAAAATCTATTATGTTTACCATCCTAATCATAGCTGAAGCCTTAGTGCACTTTAAACTGAATTTTGGAAGCCAAAATGCAATGAATATAAATTAAATGTATTATTCAAAATAGGAAATGCACGATTCCATGTAGGATGTAATCTTTATCATTGAGCTGCATGTGCTGAAACTGTTCTCCATTGACCAAGAGCAAATGCTGCTGTTAGGGTATAACCTAACCTTTTTCAAGACAATCACATAAATGTTGTGTAGATAGGAAAAGTGCAATACTAAAAGCATAAATTGCTTGTTGCAATCAGTTGTTTCTTACAAAAACAACATGCTGCTTAAACTGCATGACCTCAGAGTAAAAAGTATTAAATCAACTCAAAAACATATCACCTTAAGCTCTTAGTAACTATTTGTTAAAAACATAGCCTCAAAATATTTCTTACAATATAAGATTAAACTGTGAATACATTTATCTTTTTTGCAGATATTATCTTATAAATTTTTACTTAACTTCTGCACACTTGTCTTGATATGATTATATTGAACTGTTGCATTCTGTAATGAGACATGTTCAATATGAAATAAATTCCAAATAAAAAAGAAATAAAAGAAGAATAAGAAAGATGTACCATTTTTAAAAATGTTCCTGTTCCTTTATCTGTCTTCCTTTTGCTGTGTACTAACCATTCTATGGCAACAAAATGCATTCATTACATCCTATGTCACTTGCAGATTCATTTTAAAGCTGTATTCCCATACTTGTTTAAGATCTCCTAAAGATTTCTGAGTTTAACAGCAGTTAATTACTGCTTAAAACAAATATACTTTAAAAATTGAATTTTCTTTAAAACTTATTCAGTTCATTTATTTCAAATGCTCAAATTTATCATGCAGTATAAAAGTAACATACATCCCATTCCTATATAAGAAAATACTCTGAACAATCTATTCAGTGTTTCTAAAGGAATACAAAGGTCATTAAAGATCACAAAAAAGAACTGAAAACACAGGGTCTTTCAAATAGAATGAACCAATTTTGAAGATTTTATTTTGCAGTATGCAAGCAATGCAGTGGAACAAGTCACATGCCATTGCACAGAGCGTATTTTCAAGCTTTGAATAGTTGCCAACAGAATGTTCTGTCATGTCCTTTCCTCCTGACCTGCTGCTCATTGCATTTCCCGCATGAATTTCAGAATGACAACACCTCAGCAAAAAGCATTGTGTTCATGAGTGGATATTTGTGCAAGAGAAAAAGCCCTGGCCGATGGCGAACTTTAGAGGAAAACATGAAGAGAATTCAAGAGGTGTTTCATCGAAGCCCACAGAAGTCCATATCTAAAATTAGCTGTGAGGTTCAAATGAGCCGTTCCACTAACTGGCGTGTTCTGAAAAGACATCTACAAATGAAACTGTACAGACTGCAGCTGTTTCAGGCACTGAGACATGCTGACAAGGGGTAACACATGGGATTCTGTGCTGCAATGCTGGACATGGAAGGTGACAACTTCTTTTCATGCATAATTTTTAGTAACGATGCAACCTTCCACATCAGTGGTCATGTCAATCGGCACAATGTTCAGATTTGAGGAACTGAAAACCTATGTGAAACAATTGAGCATGAATACAGAGTGTTTTTTGCTAAGGTTTTGCCATTCTGAGATTCAAGCGGCAAATGCACTGAGCAGCCATCTATAAAATTCCTCGGGGTCTGCATACAAAGCAATTTGAAATGGGATGCCCACACTAGCTTCATAAATAATAAACTCAGCTCTCTATGTTATATGCTAAGAATATTGACAACATGCACAAGTAAAGAAACAGTTAGAGCAGCATATTTTGCACATGTGCACTCACTCCTAAGTTATGGAGTAGTCTTCTGGGGTGAGTCTCCAACAAGCAAGTCAATCTTTATTGCACAGAAAAAAATTATCAGAACTATTGAAGGAGTCAGCCCAAAGTCGTCATGTAAACCTCTCTTTAAAAAACTGGGGATCCTCCCACTTCCCTGCATTTACATATATGCAGTTATTCTGCTTATAGTCAAGAACATTAATGCTTCTGATTCACTATTCATAACTAATAATATGGTGCATGAACACAATACTAGGGAAAATACACAAATACATGTGACCAGCTGCAACACCTCGCTCTACCAAAAAAGTATCTTATTCTCCGGCATTAAACTTTATAATTTACCAAGTAATATTAAGGCAATTAAAAATGTAAACCAGCTGAAATCCAGTCTCAAGGCACATCTAATTAACCACTCCTTTTATTCTATTAATGATTTCCTTGAACACAAATGTATATCATGAACCATAGTATTTAGCATGTAAAGATCTATTGTATATAATGTAAAAACATATTGTATATATTGCAAAAACCTATTATTCTTTATGTTTATAGCTTGACGTGTCCAATAGTGAATGTACGTTGTACCAAACCACTTTAACGGATGAATAAACTAACTAACTGTTGGTCGGGGGAGCGGCATGACAGAGCACTCTATTGGCAACTATTCAAAACTTGAACTACTCAAAGCTCTTTATAATGGCACACAGTAATGGCATGTCACTTGTTCTGCTGCGTTGCTTGCATACTGTGAAATAAAGCTTTGAAATCAGTTCATTCTATTTGAAAGACCCTGTACATTAGTCAGGAAGTCCCAATGCAAGTAATTCTTAAAACATTTCTTTTTACTTTCTCTATGTACTCAAAAATTAGTAGATGAAGCATTGTACCACACCCAAAAACTCAATGTCAGGATTTCATCAGAAATATATGTTCTGAGGCCCCTGAACCCGAGAAAAAGCATTTTTAGAAAAAGGTGTGTGTGTGTGTGCGTGTGTCTGCGCACACGCTCAAAAATCAATGAGATCTATATTCTTTGTGCAGTAAGCTTTAGTCTACCTCTTACGGTTAGCCAGTTATACATAACTGTGTAAAATTCAATCAGAATAAAGAGGTCTTCACAAGATACTCACACAAGATTCAACATATACATTTTCTTTGTAATGCACATGAATCTTCATCATATTTTATTTTAAACAAAATTGTTAGCCATTTTTCGAAGAAATACAAAATTAAGACAAATTTCCCATGTAAAATGTTGTTTGCAGTGGGAGGATTTTCTTAAAATCACATCCTTGGAAGAAGCTGAACTTTAATTGAAGTTTAGTGTTTAACCCACTTTCTGTTTTGTGTTCTGTTGTTCCCAGAAACAAGCCCTTTTTCTAAAAATCTGATGTGTTACATTCATATGACTTTCTCTAAGCTCTCATCAACAAACTATTCAAATCTACTTCATTTTAAAAATAGATGAACGTTTGCAGATATGGTTTGAGTACACATTTTGTTGTAGAAACAAGAGGGATATAAGAGGCTGAAGCAATAGTCAAATCTTTAAAAAGCAGGTTATTACACAATAGCTTTAAAATTTTATAATCATTCCTCAACAGCCTAAGAAACAACTGAAAGATTGCAGCATCTTATAAAACTATAAGTATTTGAAAATTCAAACCAATAACAATGAAATTCCTGTAATGGTTAATGCCACAAAAAGGTTATTAGACAAAAATTGTATGCTCTAACAGGACCTCCATTTTTTATGAAAAGTAAGTTTTTGTCTCTCTCTTATGGTTCACCACTATACAAAATTAATTCAGAATGAAGTGGACTTTGTAGGCTCCTCTGAAAAAATTCAAGCTATACATTTACCATTACAAATATTTTATTTACCAAATATGGTATTTTAATAAAAAAAAATGGATGAGATACATTCACATGACTTTCCCTACCCTCTATTGTTTATTAATGAGTATACAAACTATCATTACAACACCTAATTTGTATATCTACTACATTTTAATCAGAAACAGCTTTATTATGCATTTTGTTAGATACAAAGGGAACAGAGATAGTCAAATGCTTAAGAATTGGATCCTATATGCTAGCCTTAAAATTCCATACTGTTTCCATGCAATCTTGAGAAACGACTGAATGTAAAGAATGACCAAGAAATGAACAACACGAACCATTAATAATGAATATCTCAGAAATGGCTTATGCCACAAAAAAAACTTATTTGAAATAAATTGTGTGTTTTAAAGAGATGCATCTTTTGTGTAGTACTTTTTCGTCTATCACAAAGTTTACCAGTTATACAAGATTATACAAAATTCCTTCCGAATAAAGAGTACTTCATATGCTATTCCCAGAAAATTCAAGATATGCATTTTATTTTTCATATAAATATCTTTAATATTGTTATTTTAATGCAAATTGTTAAGAGCAATTTTTTGGAAAATAAAAATTTTCGAAAAATGTTAAATATAAAGGGTAGTTAGGATTAGGGCAATTTTCTTAAAAATCTTTGTGTTGCATCCTTGGAAGGCACTGAACTTAAATAACCAAGTTTGGTACTTATCCAACTTATTGTGTTTGAGTTACACTGTTCACAGACACAAAAACCTTTTTTCTAAAAATTCTTCTTTTTTTTCATTTTTTTTATTCAGGGGGCTCAAAACATGTATTTAAAGTGAAATCTTGGTATCAAAATTTGGGTGGAATGCAATACCTTCTCTACCTGCTATGTACATGGTAGAAGAAGTAACAAAGTTAGAGCCATTTTTGAGAAAATTAAAAATGAAGAATTTTCTAGACAAAAGGTGGTTTGGGGTGAGCGTATTTTATCGAAAAATCTTTGTCACATCCTTGGATAGTGCTGGGTTTAAATACCAAGTTTGGTATTTATCCAACTTTTTATTTTTAAGTTTGGCTGATCTCTCTCTCTCTCACACATACACACACACACAAACTTTTTTTCTAAATATCTTAAGTACTACATTCACATGAATTTCCCTATCCTCTGTCATTTATTAGTGGGTACATGAACTAACCTTATGAAAGCTTATTTTTCTGTCTACTTCATTTTAATTGAGATAAACCTTAGCAAAAACAGCTACATTACACATTTCGTTATAGATACAAAAGAATAGGGACAGTCAAATGTTTAAGAACTGGGATTATATGCTGGCCTTAAAATTCCATCCTTTTTCAATACAATCACAAGAAACCATTGAATTGACAAGTATTTATATGAATGAGAAAGTATGAACAATTTGAACCATTAATAATGAATATTTTGGAAATGGCTAATGACACAATAAAGGTTATTTGAAATAAATTGTGTGTTTGAAACAGATCTACATTTTCTGTATAGTACATTTACCAGACTGTATAAAATTCCTTCTGAATGGAGGACCACACATATTTATGATGAAATCCATATTGAATTTTTGGTGAAATACAATACTTCTACTTATTATAGGTAAGTAGTAGGAAAAATAAAAATGCTTTTTCTGGGTTCAGGGAACCTCAAAATATGTATTTCCATTAAAATCTTCATTACCACTTTTTGGGTCCTTTATAATGTATATACACGGCATCTACTATTCTATATTGGTAAGCAATACAGAAAGGAAAAAAATCTGATGTTACATTCACATGACTTTCTCTATTTTCCATTATTTATTAGTGGGTATACAAACTATTCTTACTAAAGCTTACTCCATTTTAATCCATAAATCTTTGCAGAAATAGTTACGTTACACATTTCACTAAAGATACAAAGGGAACAACAGCAACAGTCAAATGTTTAAGAACTGGTCGGTATATGCTGGACTTAAAATTCCATAACTACTCTTTCCATGACATTGCAAGAAACAACTGAAATGGAGTAATGAACATTCAAACCATTAATAATGGATATCTGGGAAATGGCTGATACCACAAGAATGTTATTTGAAATAAATTTTTTTTTACAGAGATCTAGATTTCTTGTGTAGTACATTTTCGTCTATCGCTTAATGTTTATTAGTTACACAAGATTAAAGAAACTTCCTTCTGAATGAAGAGGACTTCAAAGGCTATTTCCAGAAAATTCAAAACATACATTTCATTTGCTTTGTAAACATCATTAATATATGGTATTTTAATCAAAATCGTTAGCCATTTTTTAGAAAATAAAAATTCCTTTAAATGTTCCATGTAAGGGATACTTTGGGATAGGAGGATTTCCTTGGAAATCTTTGTGTCACATTTTTAAAAGGTACTGAGTCTAAATACTAAGTTTGGTGTTTATCGGAATTTTCATTTTTAAGTTAGCTGTTCTAAGACAGACCGACACACCTATGGACCTTTTTTCTAAAAATTGGTTTTTTTTTTATTTATGAGGCCTTAAAACATGTATTTCTGGTGAGTTCTCAATATCGAATTTTTGGGTGGAATACAGTACTTCATCTTCCATGTATGTGGTAGAGAAAGTAAAAATTTATTGTATGGAGATATCTTTAAAGCTGGAACCTAATAACAAGGAACCACAAATTTAAAATTCTATATTACAATTTCAAATTAATATTGTGAGTAGTTGTGTTTATGCTAGAAATTATTCAAGGAGGTTCAAATTAAAACCATTGCTAGAGCTCTCTCATGTCGCAAGCTTGGAAAACTAAAACTAGAACAACAAAGTTTAAAGCATCCCAAGGTCCAATGTGATTCAGAATGCACAGTAAAAGCTGTAGGTCCTCTTGTTCCATCATCACCCTCATTATAACTGTACCTTCGGAGGTAATGGGACCTCTTCTAAGTGCCTTCAGCCATAGCTTGGTGGAATGAGATTTCCCTGAATGTCATTGACCGTAAGCAGAGCATTGAAGCAACTAAATAAGAAATAGTAAGGTTGAGCTTTTAGAGGATGCTTATTGCGTCAAATTTTGAAGTTGGTTAACCTACAATACATCTGTTGAATTCCAAGCAATGTCAATGGTCAGTCACAAATGACATTACAATGCTGAAAATTGGCTTCCCATTTTGCTCTCAATAAGCATTCCCATTTCTATTCCTGATGTATTGTGAACCATTTATCTATTTGCTTTCCATCCTTGTTACCAGTTTATTATGAACTAGCCTTTTAACAACTCTGCAGAGGCAATGAACTAAATCGTTGGAATGATCCTCAAATGGTCTGGAGATCTCTTGAGCTGAGAGTTATGCAGCATTTATAAGCCAATAACCTTTTTGGGAAGAGACAACAAAGTCTAATAATAATTGCTGCAATAATAATCAAAATGGATTACTCAATCGAAAACTCAACTACTTTTGAGTGAGTGATCCACTTGGATCATTACTAAAACTACTTGACAATTGAAGGATAAGATTATTTCCCAGACTTATTGGCCATGGTCTTGAAGGTTTCAAAGATCCTGATATTTCGTCATGGACTGTGCTTGGCATCTTCATAGGTGATAAAAAAAATTTTTTGGTTTGTTAACGATGCTGTAATTGCCAGGATCACATCAGTGTTGCTGGAATTTCGTCCCGTAAGAATACTTTTACATGTTAGTAAATAAACAGACATAGAGCTGTTGCTATTAAGCACACTTAAAAACCGTCGGTTTGGGCCAGGTTTGAACCTGCAACCTTGGTATTAGAATCATAGGTGATCGAGTCGCTTGTTAGAGCTTGACTAGCAACAGATCAGCTATGAAGATGCTAAGTGCACTCCATGGCAAAACACTGCGATCTTTGAAACCCTCAAGATCATAGCCAATAAGTTCGGGAAATAATCTTATTCTTCAAGACACCAGCCCTAAAAGCCTCAGTTTGTATACTTGACATTTGTTGATAAGGAAACTCAAGAAGAAACCTTTTCCAGGCTATTCACACCAAGCTTCAAGTTCTGATCCTTCAATTCAGAAAACAGACATGCTATTCTTACATCCTGGAGGTGGGCTCCACTGCCATTTAACCCATTAATGTCTAAAATGGCAAATTCACATGATACCGGTTTAATTTCTTTATAAAACTATACAGGATGGAAGTGAAACGGTCCTGCAGTCTGGGGGAGGTGGGAGAGTGTATGTAGATGATACTTTTTTTGTAATTAAACGCATTTTCTTAGAAAAAATACTTTTATCCAAAAAATTTATCGTCCTGCTGGATTAATATAGATTAAAAGGTTCTTAATTATGACTACATTCATAGAAAGTTGAATAAACGACAACTTTTCCTTTGGAGTATTTCAAAAGAATGAACGGTTTTTGTGAAAATTAAATTTAAAAAGTCCATAATCTGCCTCCTTAGTTCTGTTAGAAATAGCAACATCGCATCAGCTGCATTTACTTTCTTCCAATATCGGTGTAGATCGCAGGCAATGTCTACTTAATAGCATGCAATTGATTTTTGGCAAAGCCACAAGTTAAGATCAGAGCAGTTAAAGGAAGCATGGATAAAAAAAACCAAACAAAAGACGGAAAATCTTGTTACAGAAGAACATACACAATGCCGCGATTTTCAATGTCCGAATATCTAGACATGATTCTAATTTAGAGAAAAACAGTGAAATTCTCAATCTGCTCAATGGCTCTATGCTGAAAGATTACCTAACAGGATCTTGCCAAGTGCAGGCACGTTTGTTGCCATTTGCCAATGGGTTCGTGATACAGGTAGTGTAATTTCCAAGTTGTCATAATCGAGGATATATTGAACACTTCCTCTAAACTTATTTCAAATTTACATCATGGAAGCAAGTTCAGATATTTTAAATTAATCCCAATGTTTTCGCTTGTAAATCCTAATAAATGCTAGTGATTATGGTTATGATCATTTTTTGTTTCTAAAGCTACCAAGTAAATAATGGTAGTCCATGACTGTGGAATTCATTAGGCACGAAGAACAGTGTCAATTTTGTTTACCTATGTTTTTTTTTTAAATATTTTTATATCTATCGCACATACCCGCACACACAAATCTTATCAGTAACGTTAGTGTTGCAAATTTCACTAACTCAAGCTTTTTTGCGCCTATAAGCTTATTGTTAATTCATATTGGAGTAACCCTTGGTGAAATTGCTTCTAAAAACTTCTGCATCATGTTATACAGATTCCTTTTTTTAGACTGTTAATTAGATGTGCGTTCTGGCATGAAGCACATTAGTCCCATTTTAAAATGGGTATATTAAAAATTAAATAGAAGTGTACACTTCTCAGTTGGCCAAAGCTATAAACAATTGCATATAAACTTCCTTTAAGCATACTGCAATGGAGTGTAAATTCACATTATAAATTAATTTCCTAAGTGTTTAGTAATTATTAGCACCACATTGTTAAATTCAACACAGAATAATGGTGTTTATAATGTTTCACATAAGAAAGTCTAACCTTCAGAATGCTTATTTTCATTTCAAGTAAAGCATTACATTGTCACAGAAATATCACTGCAGTATGGCATTGCGTAATAATTAAAATGTTCCTTTTAAACGACATACATAGGTATTATGTGTACACAAGCCTTAAAACTGTTTAAAGCAGTAACAATTCCATGTGAGTTCGTTACCTTACCATGGCATAAACCCCTCAAACGGAATAGGGCAGATGTTCAGGCCTTTAAACGTATCAAACAAATTATTTATAATTACATGGGAATGTAGAATTCGAGGTAATGTTTATGTATGGTGCAGTAAACAGTAAACAGACTTTTTCCCGGAATTTTCTGGTGTCTCGAGCACCAGCGAAAAAACATCTAAATTTGATACATGACTAACATTACTTAAATAGTTTTACAGAGCTTTGGAATAATTCAAGGTGCCGCCAGTAGAAACTGGCTACTCAATCAATAAGTTGCGCCGCGTTGCCAAATACTCCTACTGTTAAACGTGATAATCTAGCTAATGGTGCATTTAATTACAAAGAAGTGTTGGAGGTTTTTGTTCTCTATATCCATTCTCCCAACTCCCCCAGTCCACAGGATCATTTCACTTCCAACCTGTGTATACTCTGGAGTATGCTGACAACCGATACATTTTTTGCAAAACAAAAATAATTTCAAATCCTGATTTGTAGATCGTCTCTCTAGACGAAAAGGACAGAACAAGAAAGTGCTGGATAGACTTTCTGAAAGTAATAACACAGAACTTGAAATAAAACTGTGTAACAGATCAAATATTTAAATAAATAAAAGAAAAATGTTTAGTTAACGTATCTAATTCCAGCAAACAGGTATGATATGCATTTCTGATGTTATGTATGACCAAATTTCCCAATGCTAAGCTCATGGTCTGGATCCAAGTTTGTTTCTTAAACTGGAACCTAATTCAGGCATTAAGAGATTAAACCCAAACAAATGATGGTATTTTAACATGTGTTACTTTTCAAAGTAACTTTTTCACTACTTCTGAAGAGATCTACCACTGTTTTGTTTAATATCAAACAATTATTTGGCTTTCCACCAGAAAGAAAGAGTTCTACTACTCAACTTAGTTACTGGAGTAACAAAAAGTAAAATGAGTCGGATGTACAGTGGAATCTCGTTAGCACGTTCCTCATTAACACGTTTTCCCGTGTTTTACGTTCAATTATAAAAGTCTCGGTACCAAATCATCAAATGTAATAATTAACGTTTGCTTAGTGCGTTTTCCCGGTCCCACTTACTACGTTTGAAGTTTGACAGCCTCATTCACTGTTTTGGCCAATCCTTGATCAGTCCAATGGTAGAAGGTGCTTAACACGTTCAAAGTTTAACGTCCTCATTGGCTACTTTGGTCAATCCTCGGTCACGGGGTGGATACCGGCAGTCAATCACATGCATGTATGTAAATATTTGTGTGACACGATTTGTGTGGGCGGGATAGAGAATGCTTTACCTTGGCGACCTTGGCCAATGACAGTTTCTACTGTTGAGTGTTGACCAAACATACGTAGATTGTATTTTAACTTTTCATTTGCAATGAAAAAAAGAAAGTGTAGTAAATAACAAATAATGAAAAACTGAAAATCCTTGAAATAGATCACAATCCAAATATGAAACATGTGGATATAGTGCGGTAGTTAAACATTCCTCCATCAACCTTAAACGCAATTGTTAGCAAACCTAAATTGATTAAAACTGCTTTTAAAGAAGGGAAAAATGCAAAACAAAACTTTCCTCTTGGAAAATAGGATCAGAAAAGGATCAGAATGAAATTTGTTGCATAGAAACACTTACCGTATTCAAATCGTATTGAATACGCCAAAGATACATTCGCCTATTGTACTCGTAACACGATGCACGCTCATAATTTTTTTTTTCTTTTTTAGCAGAAATTGTTATCACATGTGTAATAAAACGCACAGAAAAGCCACTCTTGTTGCTTCCATAATTTGCAATTTATTTTCTCAAAAACATTCATAACCTCAAAAATCCAAGTTGACCAACATAAAAGCTTGAATTATTTATTCTCAGGCTTCATGTATCCAAATATTGAATTCAACACGGATTGTACTCAAAATCGATTTCAATTACCCATGGAGACGTAGTAATTATTAAATTTTATTACATAAATATGTTCTTAAATTGCATATTTTGCATTTTCGTTAACACGTTTTCCCGCCTATGACGGCCAAATCCTTAGGTCCCTGCAAAAACGTACTAACAAGATTCTACTGTATATGCCATATTGTCTTCCTGTATGATTGCTTTCTTTCCATAGAAGGAATTCTGCTTGATTTGCATATTTTAAAACAAGTCATAGTTAAGAAATAAGCTTCCACAATCAACAAAAATAGTTTGCTGTTTAATTTGTTTGCTCTGCATACATAAAATACAATGGTAAACAGAAATCTGTGAATCAGTTCTAATGTAATAGATGTTACCTGGAAACCAAATATACATATATATACAACAGTTTTTTAAAAATACTGTTTTACTTAAGGTATATATAAACTGCCCAATGAAATGTAATGATGCACCACTGAAACATTTGTTTAAAAGGAATAACAGCACATTCTGTACAAAATATGTATTTAAAAATAGCATCCAGAAGCGCTAAAACCCTGGTATAATCCTTCCTTTTTTAGCAGCTTTCTTAAGCTTATTAACTTTCACTTGTTTCTTTCTTGCTTCAATGTTTTCTGTTCTCTTCTTCTGTTTTTCCACTTTCTTTTTGTTAACAGTTTCTGTCCTTGCTTGCCACTTCTTTTTACTCTTCTCCTTCTTCTTTTCATCTTTTTTGATGGTTTTCTTCAACAGCTCAGGATTGTCTTTAACCTTTTTGCCCTCGGCCTTTTCAAGTGCTCTCTTCCAGGAGAGTTTCTCTTTCAATTCCACTGCTTTCTCTACCTCCCCTTTGGTTTCTAAGCTTTTTACCTTTTCAGTTTCTTTCTGCAGCTTCTGCAGTACCTTTTGTGGCTTTTTTTCCAACTTCTCTTTTTTCTCATGTTTCTCCTTCTTCTCTTCTTTTACACCAGACTCTGAAAAGTCAAATTTACTGAACACCATCTTGCCTTCACTGTTGAACACAGGTCTCACTGGCTTTACACGTGGCTTTGTATCTGTGCTTTTCACTGACTTTACAAGTGGCTTAGTAGTCTTTCGCTCCTCCTTACTCTGCTTCTTTTTTATTCTGTTCTTCAGCCCTTTCTTTACCAGCTTTTCTTTATACCCAAGTTTCTTACCTAAAATGAAAAACACAAATAAAGATAAATAATCAGCATCTCTGATACAAAAGTCATTGAAATGTCAGACAAGTGATCTTATAGAGAATTTACAGTTAAGAGAACAGTAGAAGTCTTACTGCAACAGTGTAAGTATGACAGACAGTGAATGTAGCCCTAGTAGTCATTTGTTTTTGACATCAAGAATACTCTATTTCAGAATTTTATGCCGCAACAAAGAAATGGTTAACTATGCAAGAATGAATAGATAATGTTTTTGTAGAATGTGTTGTAGATACGCATGCTTCATTTACATTGAATTTAAAAATCCAAAACATGTTTCTGTAGGAATTCTCCAGAACTCATTTTGGATTTTTTAATTCAATGCAAGTGTAGCATATGTGTCTCAACATTGAAACTTTTTAAAAACTGCATGATGTTTCTCTGTATTTATTACTTCATTTTAAATTCAGACGATGATTTAGTCTTGGGTTCAATCGTCTTCACTGGTTATCCCTTTTAAGTAGGAAGTATTTTAAGCATTGGCATAATAGTTTAAGGAGACAAAGCTGAAGGAACAGAAGAGGATGGCAAAAATCCAGCACAATTAATACACATACAATTCCAGTGCTGCTATTTATAATTTAATTATGTTTTCTTTGTTTTCATTTTATAAGAACTTGCAAAAATAGACATCACAAAACTACCCCCTTTGTGATTCTTATAGTATACCTAGGATCACAAACCAACCCAACAGTCAGCGACAGAAAGTAATTATGGAAAAACAGCCTAACATGAAGCAAATATATATGACAACCATGGAGGGTTGCTCCAATAACTACGCTGAAAACCTAATGTCTTTTTTAAGAACAAAAGCAGTAATACAGCAAGAAATTGTTTGTATAATACCCGCTAAAAATACGTTTTACCAGAACTATATATGCTAATGTACATAACATTTTAGGTATTTCCATTGAAATCTTCATTACCACTTTTTGGTGCTATACAATGCATATACACATCTACTATTCTATATTGGTAAACAGTACAGAAAGAAAAAATCTGATGCATTACACTCACATGACTTTCTCTACTCTTGTACAAACTATTTTTACAAACGCTTATTCTCCATATGCTTCATGTTACCGAGATATCGAGATGTTAATCTTATTGCTAATTTTCTTGTAGGTACAAGGGGAATTGGTAGGCTTTAAGCTATAGTCAAATATTTTAAGAGTTGGTTACTATGTGGCGCATCCCATTCACTTTGTATGTCCAGGACATAAAAAACATGAATAACGAATTCCCATTTGAGAAAAAATATTGAAAAATTTAAGGGAATAACAACCAATATCTCGAAAAGGGTTCACTCAACAAAAAAAATGTATATGACATAAATTGTGTATTTTAACGAGATCTACATTTTTTGTGCAGAAAACTTTTGTCTATCTCTTATGGTTTACCAGTTATGCAAAAGTCGTTCACAATGAAGAATACTTTTGGAGACATTTCCCGAAAATTCAAGATATACATTTCATTTGTCATGAAAATATCTTAAAGATATGACACTTTAATCAAAATCATTAAAGCCATTTCTGAGAAAATTAAAATTTTCGAAAAATGTTCCATGTAAAGGGTAATCTGGGGTGGGGGGATTTTCTTGAAAACCTTCGTGTCGCATCTCTGGAAGATACTGAACCTAAATACCAAGTTTGGTGTTTATCCGACTGTTCGTTTCTGAGTTATGCTGTTCACAGACACACACACACACACACACACACACAGACATGTTTCCAAAAATGCTTTTTTTGGATTCAGGGGGTCTCAAAACATATATTTCCAGTGAAATCTCGGTATTGAATTTTTGGGTGGAATACAATACTTCCCCTACTTACTATCTGATGTGTTACATTCACATGACTTTCTCTACCCTCTACAGTTTATTAGTGGGTACATAAACTATTCTTACTAAAGCTTATTTTTCTTGTCTACTACATTTTAATCCAAATAAACCTTTGCGTAAAATGTGAAATAGATTACACTTTTCGTGTAAGCCATAAGCTGGCCTTAAAATACCATACTGTTTCCATGCAATCGCGAGAAACAACTGAATGTTGACAGGACTTTAAGAGAATGACCAAGAAATGAACAATTACAACCATTAATAAGAGATATTTCAGAAATAGCTTATGCCACAAAACAACTTATTTTAAATAAATTGTGTGTTTGAATGAAATCCATATTTTTTGTGAGTATGTTTTCCCTTAACGTTTACCACTTATACAAGATTACACAAAATTTCTTCCAAATGAAGTGAACTTCACAGGCTATTCCCAGAGAATTCAATATTTACATTTTAATTGTACTGTAAATATCTTTAATATATGTTATTTTAATCAAAATTATTGAGCCAATTTTTAGAAAATCTAAAATTCCTAACTAAATGCCAAGTTTGGAATTTAACCGACTTTTGGTTTTTGAGTTATGACATATATGCACGCACAACCTTTTTCTAAAAATGTCTTGTTTTGGATTCAGGGGACCTCAAACCATGTATTTTCGGTGAAATCTTGATATCGAATTTTTGGGTGGAATACAATACTTCCACTAGTTGCTATACAGTAGAATCTCGTTAGTACGTTTTTGCAGGGACCTAAGGATTGTTACGAGTACAATAGACGATATTATCTTTGGTGTATACAAGACGATTTGAATACGGAGGTGTTTCCATGCAACAAATTTCGTTCCGGTCCTCTTCTGATCCTATTTTCCAAGAGAAAAGTTTTGTTTTAGTATTTTTCCCTTCTTTAAAAGCAGTTTCAATCAATTTAGGTTTGCCAACAATCGTGTTTAAGGTTGACAGAGGAATGTTTAACTTCCGCACTATATCGACATGTTTTTTATTTGGATTGTGATTACATCAAGGATTTTCAGTTTTTCACTGTTGGTTATTTACCTACACTTTCTTTTTTTCATTGTAAATGAAAAGTTAAAATACAATCTACGGTTGTTTGGTCATCACTCAACATTAGAAACTATCGTTCGCGTTTACCACGCCAAGGTAAAGCATTCTCTATCCCGCCCACAGAAATCGTGTCACACAAATATTTAAATGCATATATGTGATTGGCTGCCGATTTCCACCCCGTGACCAAGGATTGACCAAAGTAGCAAATGAGGACGTCAAACTATGAACGTGTTAAACGCCTACTCCCACTGTACCGATCAAGGATTGGCCAAAACAGCAAATGAGGACATCAAACTTCAAACGTAGTAAGCGGGACCGGGAAAATGCACTAAGCAAACATTATTTATTATATTTGGTGATTTGGTACCGGGACTTTTATAATTCAATGTAATACACGGGAAAACGTGTTAATGAGGAACGTGCTAACGAGATTCCACTGTATATAGTAGAGAAAGTAATAAACAAGTACAGGTGGAATGGCATGGTAGGAAGAGTACTGCATTATCAACTACAAGCATGAGCTTTCAAACTCCACCACCAGATAACATCATAGCTGTAGTATCAGCATGTGTAGAGTTTACAATTTTCCCCGCTATTGGGCTTTTGTAGCACTCCATGTGTTACCTTCTGTTTTCCTGAGTTAGAAGTCTATATAGTTACATATAGTAGATTGTCTATGACATTGCTTAGACAATCTGCCATGTCACAAATGGAAGCTGAAGCAGTATTTCATTGCTCATAATATAATTTAGATTCTGAGCAAGGCTAACTGCGGATTTCCGTGAATTCGGAAGGGGTAAGTCAAGCTCTTGGACATCCTTGGCGAGGTCATCACCCGCTACACAAAAGAGAGCCAAGCCCTGTATAGCGTAAACTGGCTGGGTTCGAGTCTAACTGTAAACCCCTTAACATGTGGGTAAACATTTGTATAAATTGGAGAGAAACGTGAAGCTTGTTCTCTAGTATTTTGTTGACTTCGGCAAGTATACATATATCCATCGACGCTGCCACGAGAACGCGTTCGACATGTGAGCATAAGTTAAAGATACTAATATTCCAGGAGCATTTAAGTATTTTATATATCGCCGTGATAATTGGGAGCGAGTTTTGCTTTTATTTAGTGAACGGGAAAATAAGTTTACGCCACTATTCCCGTAAAGCTCTCAGTTAGCCTTTGCTCCGAGAACATTCTTGCCTGTAATATGAATCATCAATAAACTATGAATCAACGCAAATCGTAGTTTTCATTCCAACGTGGTAAACCTAGTTACCCTGCAGATAAGAGCTACTCATTGGGCATTTGAGCAAGACAGCCTCAAATTCCACATTAAACATCTTTGAATGTCCATGAATTTTAAGTCAACTTTCAGGTCATATCTCTATCTGTAAAATAAATTCAGTATAATGGTTGCAACATTCCTTTTTTGTATCAATCATTTTAAATTAGCCTGTTTATGCTCCAATTTTTTGGCTAGGGATATAGTAAAGTTTTTTACACCATCAGTTTTCTTCATAAGTAGGCAAATCTAAAGTATTGAATTACATAACTGTTTCACTCCCAACCACTGAAATACCCATAGACTTACCCTTCATTGCTTCTAGTTTCTCATGCAATTCTTCTAAACTCTTTGCACGCTGAGTGGATTTGCTATCTGAAGCTACTGGAACAACTGAAAAAAGAGTATTATATATGTTATAAATATAATAACAATTAAGCCTCCGCATACTTCTAAACCTAAAGAATATAAAAAAAAATCTGATGTGTTACACTCACATGACTTTCTCTACTCTTGTACAAACTATTTTTACAAACGCTTATTCTCCATATGCTTCATGTTAATCGAGATATCGAGATGTTATTCTTATTGCTAATTTTCTTGTAGATGCAAGGGGAATTGCTAGGCTTTAAGCGACAATCAAAAATTTTAAGAGCTGGTTGCTATGTGGAGTATTCCATTCTCTTTGCATTACCAGAACAAAAAAAATGAATAACGAATTTGAGAAAAAGCATAAGTATTGGAAAATTTAAGGGAATAACAAGCAATATCTCGAAAATGGTTCACTCAACAAAAAAAATGTATATGACATAAATTGTGTATTTTAATGTGATCTACATTTTTTGTGTAGTAAAATTTTGTCTATCTCTTATGGTTTACAAGTTATGCAAAAGTCCTTCACAATGAAGAATACTTTTGGGGACATTCCCAGAAAATTCGAGATATACATTTTATTTGTCATGAAAATATCTTAAACATATGATATTTTAATCAAAATCGTTAGAGCCATTTTTGAGAAAATTAAAATTTTCGAAAAATGTTCCATGTAAACGATAATCTGGGAAGGGGGGATTTTCTTGAAAACCTTCGTGTCACATCTCTGGAAGATACTGAACCTAAATATCAAGTTTGGTGTTTATCCAACTGTTGGTTTCTGAGTTATGCTGTTCACAGACACACACACACACACACACACACACACACACACACGGACATGTTTCCAAAAATGCTTTTTTTTTTTGGATTCAGGGGGTCTCAAAACATATATTTCCTGTGAAATCTCGGTATCAAATTTTTGGGTGGAATACAATTCTTCCCCTACTTACTATACGTAGTAGAAAAAGTAATTAAATCTAACTCTTCCTGAAAGTTATTTTCAACATAATCTCCGTAAGTAGCGTAATTTGCTGCTTTTGAGGCATAATACGCATTGTTAACGTAAGTTTACATACATCAGTATTTGTCGAACAGGTTTTTATACTACAGTCCCAGAACAGAATCCACTGCAACATGCATTGTACGTCAGAAGATTTCGTCAACGAAACCATCTTTCTTCTTATATTAACATTCTTGGTCAGGAATTCTCCTGCCAACTTTTCATCTAAAAGCATGTTTTAGTGTCCACTTTGATAAACAGAAACAACATTTGAGACAGATATTTGTATTTACCTACGTCCATCTCTCTTTCATGATTAGACCTGCCTACAATGTCATGTGCCATCAGGTTAAAGGCCCCATCCTGTGGTTTTTAAAACAAAGGAGGTTTTTAAAAGATACTTAGGTTGCTAAATATGTGTTTCTTATTACAATCACTTTTGGAAAGTGTTCCACTTCAACATTGTAGCTACTTATATCACTTCAAAACTTGTCAGCAAACTTTGAGAAAACTCTAAGGATTTTCTGCCTTATTTTAATTGACTGAATAATTTCCTACAATTTTTGATGTGGCATTCTTGGTAATGGTGTGTGACAGTGAATTTTTTGTTATTTGTTTTTTTGATTGAGAGAATAGCTTGTTTAATGGAAATAAAAATGATATTGCAGAGACATATACTCTTATAACTTGTTTTAATTGATACAGTTCAACTAGGTTCCGTATTTGATTTAAATGTATACAGATTAAATAAAGATGTAAAATGTCAACTCGGCTCCGTATTCGAAATGCTTGTATATAGATTAAACAAAGATGTAAAATATTGTATTTAATATTATAACTCGACAGGAAAGAACCTTCATACGGTAACATTGCAAATTGCTTGAGGAAATAAGGTTCAGGTCACTGGCCTATCCCTTTTCTTGGGACAGGAAGTGTCAGTCGGCACATGTATACAAAAGCGTAGGGCCATTAAAAAGGGTCTACGAGGAAAGTGCTTGTTTCTTTTCAAAGCGGAAGAAACATGAGGTTTGTACCGAGAAAAGGTTTAAAGCCATAAACATATGTACGTGCTACAGCATAAATTAAACAAATTGAAAATAGTACCGTGGGAAGAGAAAGTTGTGCAGAACTGAAATTTTAGCCAGTAAATGGAATGCCATAAATACAAACTGACGAATCCGAAAACAAAAGATCGTCACATGATTGAAAATCGAACGCGCAGTAGGGATGATATCAGACATGGCAAAATTCACAAAATACTAGTAACGACACTCTACACTCTTCACTGCAACATGCTACATGTAATTACACTCTTCGCTAAACTCTAGGACAAGTAACTTTGCCTCTTCGTTGAACCTTACGACAAGTAACTTTTAGCTGAACTCTGCACCGTACAAGTTAGGCCGCGGCTATGAATGCAGGGAAAACTTATTCAATACATCTTAATACTGCCGACTACAAAGCATCACTAGGTCAGTCGCAGATAATTAAAGAAGTGGAGGTTCGCGTTCCTGAATGCAAAATATAACAGTATAATAAAGTCAATATTCACCAGAGCTGATGTTATTATCGTAATCGATATAATTTCACCACACCCTGTAGACTTTACAGAGTCGACACTGCTCAACGCTAGCCGGAGAAAGAAGAGAAATACACATCGAGGAAGCGAACAACTCCATATGAACAGCGTCATAAGGCACCAACGCATATGAACTATATCATAATGCAGAAGCTACACCCATGTACTATCATCTCATCTTCTTTGCAAAATGTACAGAAAGCATTTTGGTAACTGTAAGTTGTGTCAAGGAAAGTCATAAAAGATTGTGCTTTGGAGCCGCAGTGTTGCAAGCTGCAATGTTTTTACACACAGCATCAAAGTAGCTTTCCATTCTATATAAACTATTCTGTTCTATACAAATATAAAGTCACAGAGGTGTTTACGCAGGTGTTTACTTCTTTACATCAGCTCCAAATACGATGCATTTATCTTCCACTGCAGTTTTTTCATCTTTTAATCAGTAGATACAATAACTAACTGAAAGCGATGTTTACTTGCCCATCATTTTACTAGCAATATAAAGATAAAGTAAAGATAGGAAATGATTGGAACAAAACAACTTTGAAAGCAAGAATGGAGCAGTGCCATCAATGCATACTTCCTGAAATTGACTATTGAATGTACCCTCACCCAGCAAAACATAATAATTTTGCAATGAACTGAAATTTAGAATGCATATAATGCTCAGTGCTATAAATGTACAAAAATTCCATGCAAAATAAGTGGGAGTCAAAATGAACTCAAATCAAAACTTGTCTCGGGATACAAAATATGTTGATTCCACACTTGTAGGCCGTGGTCCATCAGATAAAAATGCACTTGTAATGTAAATGTCTTTCATATATGGTATTTTAATTAAAATCATTAGAGACATTTTCTAAAAAATCAAAACTTTATAAAAATGGGCAAATCTGCTCTTAGTGTATCCTTGTTGAAAATGCTTATAAAAGCAAAAGGAAAGTGAATACATTACCTTAGGAGTGAGTTTCGAAGTGGGTGTGATCTCTTCACTACGAGCAGAATGTCGAAACGTGAATCATTCGAGTTTTAGATGTGCAGATCCCTCAGCTACGCCCTGTCGTTGCTCCTCTCCTTCTAAAAAACAACCCTCAGCTACGCTTTGAGGCTGAGGGCCCTCAATTTCTCGGCTATGCCTTGAGGCTGAGTATCTTACCGGTTTTGGCGGCATTAGTTATTCAACACATCATTTTCATCGCTGTGGAGGATACACTAAGAGCAGAATGTCGTAAAAATGTTCCACATAAAGGGTATTTTGAAGTGAAGGGATTTTCTTGGAAACGTTTGTGTCGTATCTTTGGAAGGTAATAAACCTAAATGCCATGTTGGTATTTATTCAAATTTTTGTTTTTGAACTTAAGCTGTTCTCACGCACGCACACATGCACACACACATATTTCCAAAAATGCTTTATTTGGATTTAGGGGGCCTCAAAAAATGTATTTTCACTGAAATCTTGGTATCAAATTTATGGGTGCCTACTAGATACATGGTAAAGAAAATAAAAAGTAAGATATACACTTAGTGTTTAAAATTTTTCCAGGATGCTCAACTCATAGCACAATGAAAGGCGAAGTACAAAAGTACTTTAAGAATGTCCTTTCATCAGGACAAGCCATGGAAAGTTCTATAATATAGAAGCAATGCACCTAGAAAGCCAACTGAGAGTTATAAAGAATGAAAGTGAAAATCAGTTCCAACAACAAATGCCAAAAGCAAAATTATAATGGTCCAAAGGAGATGTTAAATGTTAAATTGCTGTACTTGCGCCGACGTATATTAGGTATAAGTGAGAAATACTGAAATAAATTACCTTATGAGGGAATGTAGCAGTAAATGGGAACGGTTGTACATCAGGCGCCCGCCGGAACGCAACTTTTTTGTCCCTTACGGAAATGGGGAAATTGGGAAAGTAACTAGAGAAAATGTGGCCATCTTCACGGTAATACTGACGCTCAATCGGAAGTGCCAACTGAAAAAGAATCTAGGAATCCGCTAAGAGATGTATTG
Organism: Deroplatys truncata; assembly: GCA_030765065.1. Lineage (NCBI taxonomy): Eukaryota > Metazoa > Arthropoda > Insecta > Mantodea > Mantidae > Deroplatys > Deroplatys truncata. The sequence goes on from CM060980.1 coordinate 169,295,469, forward strand.
GTATTTCTTCTTATTATTATTCACATGTTATAGCCACGTATTCAGAGCCAGCTGTGCTCAAAGAAAAGAAAATGGTGTGCACAGGATGTGAGAATAGCGTGAAGACTGTATTGAAGGACTATGCAGATTTTGCAAACTTGCAGTTACTGCAGGAATTCCTGGTGCAGCATGGAATTATCAACAAAGTATGTATCTGCGATGTATGCGATGGAATTCTTCCATTAAAATGGAGGAAAGGAAGACAGATGTTTTTCATATGCGAAAACGGTCACCCAAGGAGGATACTAAGTGCTAAAAGAGGTAGTTTTATTGGTGACATCTCTCTCCACAACAAATAATGCATTTTTGTATAATGTGGTGCATACTGGATTCACATTGTGCTAGTTCTGGGATTATCCAGTATGCACCACATTATACAAAAATGCATTATTTGTTGTGGAGAGAGATGTCACCATTAAAACTACCTCTTTTAGCACTTAGTATCCTCCTTGGGTGACCGTTTTCGCATATGAAAAACATCTGTCTTCCTTTCCTCCATTTTAATGGAAGAATTCTGTCGCATACATCGCAGATACATACTTTGTTGATAATTCCATGCTGCACCAGGAATTCCTGCAGTAACTGCAAGTTTTATATAAAAAAACCCAAATCGAGAAATTTGGGGATATATCTCTGCCTTTGATGGCATTAGTTATTCATATGTTGCCAACATTGCGTTAAAGCCAAAGAATGAGATACAGTGCCATCTGTAGGACTCACAGTGACATCTGTTGGACATCTAAGACATCACTTTAGTCGCTAATGTTGGCTCAAGTAAGGCAATTTATCAAACATTCTGGACCATTTGGTACTAAATTACAAACACAAAGCCGGGCCTAAGCAGACGAACTGATGATTACGAAAACGTAAATAGAAAGTGTTCTTGCAACCGAAATAAGCAGGCCTGGAGATCTGATTGAAGTTTTTATGCAAACGTGTTAACATGGAATGAGAGTACGTAATGCTCTACCTATTTATACACGCACTAGCCAGGCCACAGGGTGTAATATACTGTAATAATGCTCTTGTTCACACCTTAAGTAAACCAAGCCGCTTACTTACTTTTCCTTTTCGCCTTCTTCTCCACGCTGTCCCTTTTAGGCAACAGATATTCTGAAAATAATATAGGTTAGTTTAGTCTTTAGAAATTAATCTCATCTAAAAAGGATGGCAATACTGGACATTATGGGGTGCTAACATTTAAAATTTACATAACATGTATTTCCCTTTATTTCGGTACAATTTAAAAATCCACACATGTGAACGATTTGAGGTTAACTTACCTGAATCGTCATTTTTTGCGCTTTCAGGGACACCTAGCTTTGGCCAAACTTCTGAAATGAATTTATTCTCATCAGTTAGGATCTGACGCACGCCCTTTGCATCAAATTTGGTGTTAACTTTCGTCTCTGATTCTAACTTCATTTTTATTCATTACTTTTGACCAATTATCACAGCATGCTTTCTCTGGATTCTGTAAACACAACAGAACAAAATAAAAGTTGAAGCACAATCTACGCTTATGAGTAATGCCAACATAAAGATGACAAAGGAAACAGTTTATCAACACTATATGATCAGAACTTTCAGAAATATATCTGGAAAGTACTTTGTACTAGTCTTTGCTTCTCTTATTTTGCTTTCTTTATTTTAAAAACCCCTTAACGCCTTATTGCCTGAATTATTATTCACTTCCAAATTAAAAAGGAAGTGTTGATGATAATGGCAGGGTTGAACTGACCTCATTTCAAGTAAAATTAAAAATGGAAGTTTGTACTCCCACGGTCCCAATTTTGTTTTAATATATTACAAACTTCTTCCAGAACGTAATTTTTTTCCATTCTAGTTGGTTTGATTCGCTTTTCTACTCAAACGTTTTTAAAAACAAACAAGACAATAAATAAGAACAACTACAAAATATTTGTTTTATACAAATTCGTGACATATGCATTAGTGAGTTAAAACCATTATATGTATGTATACTCTACGTTAACGTTGAATAAATTTTGACAAACCAGTGCACAAATACCCCTGACAACAAACTATGTACAAGTAGATTTTCATGAAGATGCTAATATTTTATTAATCTAAGCACTAAAAAGTACCAACTCAGCTATAAATATATAAGTACTATCTTTGTTCATGTTTTATAGAAAAATAAAGAAAACTGTGTACAAAACTGATATATTCATGACAATACTAGATACCTACTTTTGTTAAATTGGAATTTGTTATGGCTGCATTCTAATATACTACGCTCTTCCCTTTAGGCTAAAGGTCTTGTCTATTTTATAAATGGTAAATATTTCATTAAAATACCTGAGTAAAAGGGTCTTATATGAAAACTGATGTGTAAGCTTCGAATACAAATTATTTTAATTTGCATGTAGCAATTATAAGTATATGAGTAAAATAATGTTACTTAACTACCTTTGACAATTTAAATTAATCTTTGACATGTTTTGATATCTAATGCAGAAACATACAGAGTGTTCTTTAAACTGAATTAAACTAAACTAAGCCGAAATGCAATTCACCATTATTGATTTACAATGGAGATACCAAAATAACATTACGTAGAATGAGAATTTAAGTAGGTACAATTTGGAAATATTGATAAGGCATTAGTTAAGAATATTGTTGTAAATTTTGCTCATATTATCTAATATTTATTTCCCTTGTTACACCATCTAAATACTGATAATTCCTATATAATTGTTTTTTTTTTTCAAATTAACCACATATAGCTCCAGGTGCTTAATTCATCTGATACGTTACTTTCAACTTCCCACAACTGTACAAGATGTCAAAATCTTAGAAATTACTGCTTTATTTTAGTCTTCATGAGTAAAACAGATCCACAACTCCACTGTGGCAGTAATTTGTATCACAATAATGTAAATGCCAGAGTGATTGTAGTGTAAATAAGCATTATTGTATGACATTGATTTGAGATGTTTGTTAATTATAAGCATTGTTAGGAAATAAGTTTACACGGCCTCACTGAAACTGACAATAGGAGCGGATAACAATGTGCGAGGGGGTGAGTTGAATATTAATTAGAAGAGACAAACAAATGACGTCAGATTGGCGCGCTTTTCTTAGAAATAACGGGAATATTTTCCCTAGAGCATAAGTTTTCGTAATTTTTGATTGGATATAAAAATAGACGCTAATGTTGGCGCGTTTTATTAACCAATAGCAGCTCGGTTATAATCTTTAGGCATATCGGGGTGTGGGAGTATAAAAAGCTAAAGTCAGAGCAATTCATCTAAAAGCCGGCACGCCGCAAGGGAGCGCCATTTCCGGCCTCTTGTATATAATTTACACTGCAGACACCCCAAAACCAATAGTACCCACTGTCAATCTAGCGCAATAGGCCGACGATACACTCTACTGGTGCTCGGAGTTCAGGCCAACAGTAGCCAAAAAAAGACTGGAACGTCAGCTCAAGGAGTTTGTACAATGGGCAAAAAACTGGCGAATTTCAATTAACACGGATAAAACCCAAATACTTACCATCAAGAGAAAAGGCCGCTTTGCAAAGACTGCACTTCGCGTCAACATTGATGGGAAACTCATTAAATCAAAAGAAACGGCCAAATATCTGGGCATTACAATCACAAATAAATTAAAAACTAACCAGCACTTCAATCAGAAAATAAAGCAGACCAAAGCCATGCTATCAACAATGAGATACCTGGCAAACAAAACTAACGCAGGCCTCACCACAAAAGCCCTACTACACCTATATGTAGCACTCGTCAGGCCGGTACTAACCTATGTAACAACAGCGCTGGCGCCCATAACATCAGCAACAACAATACATCTCCTACAGACAGTAGAACGTAAATGCCTTCGAATAGCAGCAAAGGTGCCCTACTGTTATTCCAACAGGAAACTATACCAACTAGTAAAGACCGAAACGCTGCCAGACTTCATAGAGAGAGGGCTCCTCAACTACGCAGCAAAAGCAAGCAAACTCCAACACAGGCAACAACTACTGCAAAATTCTGAAAATTACAAGAAAGATGCACCTAACCAGTGCAATAAAATCACGACACCACCCCTAGCATACATAAGAGCACTAGTCCAAGAGAGAGAGACACAAGACGAAATGGAAGCAACGCTCTATCTCCAGAATCTCCTTCAATGAAGCACAAAGAATATAACATACAATATTAAAATGACTGGCCATGGTTACCACACCTTCAAATAAAAAAGAACAACCACAGACAAATAACCCTCATCCTAGTCCCAAGACAAATACAAACACCAGACCGAGAAGTGTGTTCTATTTACACAAAAAAATATATATATATATATATATATATTATATAAAAACAAAAAAAAACAAAAAAACAAAAAAAAAAAAAAAAAGAAGGGCACACAAAATTATGATAGCCTTAAAAAAAAAATATATATATATATATATAATAATTAAAAATCCAATCCATAGACACACAAAACTAAAAAGCAATGGTCCCCACAGCAAAACCCAAGACTCGACACTCGGCGCCTGCCCGCTCCTTACCTTCTCCTTTGCCCCCTCCCCCAAACCATCATTACCATCAAGCTGCTGTTGCCAAGTGACTGCGGAGGGTCGATGCCACCCCAAATAAAAATTAACCATTTGGCTGAAGAGGGACATAAACCCTAACCGGCCATGGTTAGCCTAGGCTAACCTAAATTACGCATTTGTTTGTTTTGTTGTGCAGATTTCGTCAGTCCAACAGAAGCATTCGCGTGTAATACGTCGATCAGTTCAACATAAGTATTCGTGAGTTATACGTCGCGTAGTTCAACGGAAAATTGAAATTGAGTTTTATTTATGGACGCTCTTTAACTACTATGGTTCTTAGCGTCCCATTCCATACTGGGCGTGAAAGACCGGCAATTTTGCTCAGAGGCCTCTTTATCAGGCCTGAGGTTCTTTTACGTGCCGTAAATCTACGACACGGGACCACCGACTTTACTTCCCTTCCGAAGGAAGCCATGCTAAGGATTTTTACGCCCGAAAATACACGTTACGCAATTCTACAGAATCTCTCGCGTCTTAAAGTTTGTTATAAATGTGAAACACGCGAATTAATAATGTGAGGTAAATAAGTGATTATAGTGATATTAGAAAATATAACAGTTTCAGTCTGGCGTGTATCACGTGTTCTGGCGTGTTCAATATGTGAACTTAATTAATTGTGACGGTAATAAAAGTGTAAAAACAAATTCTTTTATCAGTGTTATCTGTGAGTAACAAATCCTTTCCGTTTACACACCCTGTTCAAGAGATTTGCTTGACCGAGAAATAATAGCTAGCCGGAGGACAATGAACCCAACATTCAAAGTAGTAATACAATAACAGGCACCCAGCAAAAGATAACACGAAGTGGCCGCGACAAATTGGCTCCCATACATTGTGCATATAAACATGAAGCATCTTCCAACTACCAACAAATATTCCACTTCAAATGACACCCAACCGTGGGGCTAACAAACAAACCATCACTTCAAATTGGCACCCAACGTGGGGCTAACAAATATTACACTTCACCACCCATGCTAGATAAAATATTACACAGCAGCAACCAAGTTTTGGATGATAAAAAGCACTCATAGGAATGCTGTTTTGTTTGAGTAATTGGTTTTTCTACAACATAATCCATAATTTTCTTCACTGTGCTTGGTAGTCATGTGAATACAGTCTTATAGATATAATCAATTTGAAGATTATAATTCAGGTGAGATTAATACCTCACCAGCAAAATTTAATTTTTAAAAGTGTCTCTGATGTTTCTTTTGCTCTATGAGCTCATTATGATATTCTTACCTGTGTTACTTCCTTACTGCACAGAGGAATTTTACAGTCCTTTGGCTAGAAGGCATAAGTAGGTATTATATCATCTCTTTTTTTCCTATCTCTACCAATTATCTTTAGTATAGAGGAGGTACCTATTATGTTTCCACCCAACAATTTCATAACAAGATTTCACCAGAAATACACGTTTTGAGGCTCCCGGAATCCAAAAACATTTTTTATAATAAAGGCCTGTGTGCACATGCATACATGTGTGTGTGTGTGTGTGTGTGTGTGTGTGCGCGCGCGCGCGCGCGCACGCGTGGTGAGGGAGAGAGAGATCCACAGAGCTCAGAAATGAAAAGTCAATTAAATACCAAACTAAAGAAAATCTCCAACATAAATTACCCTTTACAAAAATTTTCGTTATTTTCCATTTTCTCAAAAATGGCGCTAACAATTTTAATTAAAATACCATATGTTTAAGATATTTGTATCACAAATAAAATAGATATCTTGAATTTTCTGAAACAGCCTGCGAAGTACTCTTCTTTTGAATGACTTGTATATCAGACTACACAAAAATGTAGATCTTGTTAAAGCACTCAGTTTTCTTTTTGGGAGGGCGGGGGTGATTATCTATTTCCGTAATATTCTTCGTTATTGTTTTGTATTTTCAAATACACTTTTTTCAAGTGATAAGTGCTACAGTTTTTCCACGTGGTCATCCAAGGAGCATTGAATTTTAAAAGTCATCACAGAGCAATCCACTTTTTAAAATTCTGACTATTGCTTCAGCCTTCCTTCTTTTACCTTTTTACGTTCTCTACTACGTGCTTACAGTAAGCATTGGAAGTATTGTATTCCACACAAAAATTCGATGTCGAAATTTCACTGGAAGTACATATTTTGTGAACCCCTGGACCCAAAAAACATTTTTAGAAAAACGTCCGCGCACGCGCGTGTATGAACAGCAGAATTCAAAAACGAAATGTCGGTTAAATGCGAAACCTGGTATTTAAGTTCAAGACCTTCCAAGGATGCTACGACACGAAGATTTTTAAGACGATTCGACACCCCAAACTACCCTTTACATTGAACATTTTTCGAAAATGTTTATTATCTCGATAATGGCTCTAACGATTTTTATTAAAGTATCATTTATTTAAGCTATTATCATGACAAATAAAAGATATCTTGAATTTTCTGGGGATAGCCTGTGAAGTCCTCTTTATTCTGAATGACTTTTGTACGATTAGTAGACCATAAGAAGTAGACAAATTCTTACTGCATAAAACACGTAGATCTCGTTAAGGTACGCAATTTAAGCCAAATACAATTTAACCATTTCCGAGCTATTCTTTGTTATTGCTTTGAATTTTCAAATACTGTATACTTTATATTTTTCTCCACTACAAGTCGCTATTCGTTTTCTTTCTTTTTCATCTCCATGCAAATGGAACAGAACTTCAAAGCCATCACATAGTGACCAGCTTTGAAAGGATTTGACTTTCGCTTTAACTTATTGTATTGGTATTCTTCTTATACTTATAACGAAATGTCTGAATTAGTAATGGAGGTTGTAGTAACGAGAAGTAGAAGAATAGCTTTTTTTAAGAAGAGTGAGTAGAGAAAGTCCCATGACTCCTTGGTGAAATAATGCAAAAATCCTATGTGTTACATTCACATGTCTTCCTCTACCTTCTATCGTTTATTAGTGGGTATACAAATTATTCTCACGAAAGTTTATTTTCCTACCTATTTCATTTAAATCGAGATAAACCTTTCCGAAAATCGTTTCATGACAAATTTCGTTCTATATAGATGCAAAGGGAACAGAGATAGGCAGATGTTTAAGAACTGGGCGTGACATCGTGAGAAACAATTGAAAAATCGACAGACTTGAATGATAAAGTATTGAACAAATCGAATCATTAATTAAATCGAGTTCAGCCATCCCAAAATGGCTGATGCCACAAAAAAAGCTTTTTGAAATAAATTCTGTGTTTTAAAATGATCTACATTTTTTTGTGTAGTACGTTTTGGTCTATCGCTTAACGTTTACCAATAATGCTATACAAAATCATACATAATTCCTTCCGAATGAAAAGGACTTCATAGGCTATTCCTAGAAAATTCAAGAGATTTTATTTGGCATGTAAATATCTTTGGTATGTGTGTTTTACTCAAATGCATTAGTCATTTTTTAGAAAATAAAAAAAATCGAAAAATGTTATTTTCTCGAAAATCTTCGCGTCGCCTCTTTATGTTATTGAACTTAAGCACCAAGTTAGATTCCAGATTCGAATCCTGGCGGAGTCCTATGGTTTTCTTTGATGCTTATGCAATGCACTTAACCCAAAGGCTCTGGGAAAAAGAGCCACTGCAAGATTGTAACGTTCCGTGGCCCTGTGGCGCAACGGATAACGCGTCTGACTACGGATCAGAAAATTCCAGGTTCGAATCCTGGCAGGGTCGTACGGTTTTTTTATCACTTATATAATGCATTTAATCCTAAGCATCAGGGAAAACGGTCGGTGCAAGGAGTATAGCACTACATGAACCTGTGGCGCAATCTGACCACAGATCAGAAGATTCTAGGTTCGAGTACTGACGGGGTGGCGTGATTGTTTGCTACTTAGTAATATATAAAGCATCTGGGAAAATAGCCAGTGCAAAGTATGCTCTGTGAGGTAGTGGAAAACGCGTCTGACTCGGGATCTTAAAGTTCCCGGTTCGAATCCTGGTAGGGTCGAGTTGTGTTGTGTTTTTGTTACTTGCATGTTTGTGTATCTCTTCTGGTTCCCTCAGTCTCAAAAAGTTATATAGGTTTCAATCAGGGATACAAATACAATTTACAGAAAATTAGAAGTATATATTTCATTCTTCATATCAATATCTCAAGCATAATGTATTCTAATTAAAATCATTAAGTTTTGGGAAAATAGGAATTAAAATCTAGTGCTTTAAAAGAATAGTTTTGAGTGAGGAGAATTTCATCAAAATCTCCGCTTCGCGTCCTTGAAAGTATTTGACTTAAATATTCATTATCTGTTTACCCTCCTCTTATGTAGGACTTACACCCCCCAGGACTTACAAGCGTTTGCCTGGGGTCAGAGGCCCGTCGAGGAGCAGACACTCATGGATCAGACAGAGCATCCAGGTTGGGTGATAAGCCCGATGGGATGAAGTAGATGAAACGAAATGTTGGTGAAATGGATGAAAGGAAAGGTGATGATGGAGCAGTTGGTGGAATGAATGGCGGAGGAAACCGGAGAACCCGGAGAAAACCCGCTTCGTCCACCACAAATCCCACATGCAGGTCCCTGGTATTGAACCCGGGCCGCCTCGGTGGGAGGCGAGCGGTCTAACCACTCGGCCACGGCGCCGCCATTTGACTTAAATATGAGAGTTGGAAACTCCAAGTTTTCAAGGGCTTCCAACAGGTAAACAGTGAAGTGCGAAGTTTATATACTGCTAGCAGTACAACAGGTGGAAGGAGTATTGATGTCATCTTAGATAATTTTATTTACAAAAAAAAATATCTAATGTATTACACTCACATGACTTTCCTTGCTCTTGTACAAACTGTTTTTACAAACGCTTATTCTCCACCTCTTTCATGTTCATTGAGATAAACATTTGCAGAAACTATAAGATATTTTCTTGTAGGTGCAAGGGGAATATGGTAAGCTGGTTACTATGTGGTGTATTCCATTCTCTTTGCATATCCAGGACATAACAAAAAAAAAAAGGAAAAAAAAAGAAAAACGAATAACGAATTCCTATTTCAGAAAAAGTATAAGTATTGGAAAATTCAAACAAATAACAAAGAATATCTCGGCAATATTTCACTCGACAAAAAAATATATGGCATATATTGTGTGTTTTAACGAGATCTACATATTTTGTGTAGTAAAATTCATGATATACATTTCATTTGCATTGCAAATATATTAAACTATGATATTTTAAGCAAAATCGTTATAGCTATCTTTGAGATGAAATTTTTGAAAGGTGTTCCATGTAAAAGGTAGTCTGGGATGGGAGGTTTTCTTTAAAAATCTTCATAATTTTTTTTTATTATTTATGGACGCTCTTTAACTAATATGGTCCTTAGCGTCCCATTCTATATTGGGCGTGAAACACCGGTAATTTTCCTCAGAGGTCTCTTTTATCAGGCTTGAGGTTGTTTTACGTGCCGTAAATCTATGACTCGGGACCACCGCTTTACTTCCCTTCCTAAGGATTTTATCGCCCGAAAAAATCCATCGCCCTCCGCCGGGTTTGAACCCGCGACCTTGGGAACAAGAGGCTAGCACGGTACCACGGATGACGACTTAAAAATCCTCATGTCGCACCTTTGAAAGATATTGAACCTAAATACCAAGTTTGGTATTTATCCGACTTTTCGTTTTTTAGTTGTGCTGTTCACAGACACACAGACAGACACACAGGGACCTCTTTCTAAAAGTGTTTTGTTTATTCTGTGGGCCTCAAACGTTTATTTCCGGTGAAGTCTCGGTATCGAATTTTTGGGTGGAATGCAATACTTCCCCTACCTACTATACGTAGTAGAGAAGGTAAAAATATAGTTGGTCAGTTATAATCAAATGACTTAGCAGTACGCAAAATCTACTTTCCACTTTACTATCGACATGCATTGCGATCTCGTTCCCGGGGTATTATGAATCAAAAGGTTGTATGCTGTTTTGCTTTCCGTTCCCGTTTACGTTCTTCTTTTTAGGGTTATTATAAATCAGTCTCAAGACAGTTTTCTTGTTACTCTCGTTTATTAAATTTTAAATCATTTCCTTCAAGTTTTTAATAAAATACCCATCTTACTGTTTCTTCTCATGAATGCTTCGATAGGCACCTGAACTTTTTGTATCTAATAGTTACATTCGTACCTTTTTGGTATTTACATTAAGTGCATAATAAACAAAGTTTTATTTTAGTTATATGTTTCGGTTTTCGTTGTTCATTAAGTATGAACATTTCCCTGAAAATGCATAAAGAAACTGTTTTTGGAATGAACCACTTCTAGTAAAATTAATATCGTTCTAGTAATACAGTAATTATTTAACGCATCGGAGATAAAGGGCGCGTTCTATTCTGTGATGGGCCTGGATTTACCCATCAAGTGCTATGTCCCCGTACATCTGCAAGAGAAAGAGCTTTTACCAAACATATCTGCGTTTATCTATAGAAAATAGAACAAAAGTGTGCATAAACGTTTTCAATGTACTCAGCGAGACCTATCTCTGTTTTATCTATATCCCTTTACCCATACTTTCTGCTCTCGACACCCGTTAACCTTGAAGACGGGAACATAAACCTGTTCGAAACATCGACGCCTCGCCGTATATTTACCTGGCTGAAATTCCAAGAAAACTTGGTTGTCTCATAAGTAATGTCGGTTTTTAAGTTTGGTGTTTTATAAAATAGAAATGGTTTTCTTTGGTTCATCAATGTTATTCATAGGATGCCATGGCTAGTATTGTGTATGTTGCGAGAATGTGTCAGTCGTCAGTTGTTAATACACAATCACAGAATGGAAGTTACAAAGTTTGAGATTAGAATCCCTTCCTCTGTAAACAAGATTATAAAGCTGCTGCTGCGGCTCGAAAAATGTGTGAAATGGAAGCAAAAGGTGACATTAGTGAACGTGTGGCGCAAAGATGTTTCAACACTGGAGAAGAAAAAACTAAAGATTTATCTTGTTCTGGAAGACCTAAATTATTGGTATATTGAGAATATACGCAAAGTTTCGAAAGAAACTCCGCAAAAAAGTACCCGTAGGCTGTCAGAACTTGGTCCATCAAAAGATACCATACATCGCCAGATTAAGAAACCTGGAAAATCAAACAGAAGTTGCAGATCTATACCTCATGAATTGATACCTCAACAGGCTCAACGTGGAGTAGATATCTGTCGTCAGCTTATCGGTAATCCCCTGAACGATAGATTTATGAGAGAATTGTCACATGTGATGAAAAATGGGTCTATTACTGCAACCCTGACGCCCCCAAACAGTGGCTCAGTCCCCGTCAACCTGCCAAAGTCATCGTTAAAAAAAATCCGTTCAGCCCCCAAAGTAATGCTGTGTAGAATTTTGAAGGAGTGATTCACTAGGAGTTTGTTCCAAACGGACGTGCAGTCAATACGGATCTTTATTCTCAAAAACTGGAACGAGTTCATGAAATTTTGAGATTGAGATACCCAGCATTAGTTAACCAAAATAGTTTTCTTACAGAAGGACAATACAACACCCCATACTGCACGAACAACCATGGCAAAAATCCAGGAATTGGAAGGAGTCGAACTGCTATCACACCCAGCATACAGCTCTAATCTTGCGCCTTCAAATTACCACCTGTTTCGATCTATGGCCCATTTCTTGCGTGGAAGAAATTTCGAAAACGAAGCTGTGGAAGTGGATCTTGAAACGGCAACTCTAGGCCGGGCCCGAGAACAGTAATTCTAGATAACTTATTAATTAACTTTTAGTGATGTTAAATCGTATTATGTAAATATCTTTTTCTCATACTGCTTGTATATTTTAAGAAGGGTGATTTAACGTTATGTATCTATCTAGGTTATTAATATTAGTAGAGTTATAAATGGTTTAATGTGAATAATTTAAGCGCTATGTTAAAATACTGTCCACGGTGGAATGTTTTAGCTACAGGAATAGTGCTTTCGAAGGCAGAAAACCTAGTTTTATTACCTCTCTCCGGTCGCCGTGCTATTATTCCTACAGCGAGGGTGTAGAGCCTTTGTCCCATTATTTGATAATTCGCCGTGACCAAGTGAGTGAGACAGACAACCTTAACGGTAAATGTAGGAAAAGCCGCGATATATATTAAAATTGGACCAATGAAATCCCTGGAAGTTTATTCGAAATAGTTAGACGCGTCGAGTCGCGCTAAAAATGTACCAATAGGAAAGGAAGCAGCCTCAGGAGCCTGAGACTATAAATGGATCTGTTTGGGGAAATTTCGGGACAGTTTTTGTCATGTGTGGTCAGGGAGAGATGCTGCAGGATGTGTGAGATATCGCGCCAAGACAGGGAATCCAAATAGTTTTAGCAACACACCTAAGATCCGCTACTCTTAAAGCGACAATAAGAATATTTAAACTTCAAGTCATATCCGCGCCATAGTTTAACAGCGGTGGACAGTATTTTACAGCGGCCATACCAGTTTTGTATACTACGAGTGTTAATTAAATAAAAAGAAACGGCAGTGTCATCTTTTCATAAACAAAGCAAGTCTATGTCTTCCTATATCACCACCCGAGATCTACGTTTTCCTTTACCGAGGATAAGTCCATGCTCCCATAGAATTTAAGAACAATTACTGAGGCTAGCCGAGGATAAATTGAAGAGAACCAACCCACTGAGAACTTCTGGAAGCAACGGGAGAAGCATCCAGGTAAGCCTAACAGCAACGGATGAGGAGGTGATCGCCGCAAACTGGCTCCCAAACGTGGGGCTAACAAACTTTAAGAGCGCCGCAAACTGGCGCCATAACGTGGGGCTCGAAGGGAGGACCAGCTCGAAGGGAAGACCAGCTCGAAGGGAAGACCAACATAAACGGAGGACTAGAAAACAACGAATAGACGAAGAATCTTCAGAGGAAAGGGGCACAGCAGAACAAAATTACAACGCGAACTTCTAATCTACCTACGTGGGACAACAAAACAGCTGAGAGCATCGCTTCTAGAACTTCACCAGGATTCGAACCCGGAACGCATCAGTTAACATTGAAAAAAGTACAGGTTAGAACATTTATTCAAAAACAAACAAAAAGGCATGCAGAGTAGTGACTCAGTTTTGTGAACACATGTTATTGAGAGGGGGTAAAGTCATTACTAGGGAGGTAGAACTTGCTAACGGAACCATGAGTAGGTCAAGGGAAGATTTGGAAGAACTGAATGGGGAGGCTATTGTCAGCATAACAACAGATGGAGAAAATATGGGTGCAGCAGAAGTAGAAGTTAGGATAGAAAGGCAATCACCGATTGAGCAGGTCATTGACGCAGGTCAAAACCAGCTGCTAATATTGCTTCAACATTTGAGTGAACAAAATAAAAATTTGAGTGAACAAAGTAAACATTTAGAAGGGAAATTAAATGAGTTGAGTAAGGAGTCAAGTGAACAAAATAAGAATTTAGAGGGGAAATTAGGTGAGCAAAGTAAAAACTTAGAAAAATTAAGTGAACAAAGTAAGAATTTAGAAGGGAAATTAAATGAGCAGAGTGTACAGATAGGCGAATATGTCAGAGAGGAAAACAGGAAGATGAGAGGGGAATTAGCTCAGGAGATGAGGGAATATTTAGGTGAACAGGTCGCCCGATTACAAAGTCAGTTGGACTCTAAATTCAGTAAGCAAGGGAAGGTAGTGCAAGAAATTCAGGCAGGACAACTATGTCTAAGAAACGATGTAGAAAAACTAAGGAAGGATGTAGAAACAGAATTAAGTGTTACCAGCTTAGCCATAAAGGAACAATTGGATGATGACTTAAGAGCTGTAAATGTTTCTTTAGAAAAAAAACAAAGTACCTTAGAATCTAACATTCAAAGGGAGTTCAAAGAATTTAGAATAGTGTTAGAAAAGGATCAGGGAAAGATGAATGAACTTTCGTCAAAAATGACTGAACAGCTCTCAAATCATCATGAAATTGTGAAGAGGGTGGAAGAGCATGAAAATTGTGTAAAGGAGTTAAAACGCTCTATTGGTAGACTAGGGATAAGTGTGAGACAGAGTGATGATAGCTCACCCAGTGAAACTAGCACCACTTTTAGGGAGGCAAATGGAGGCCAAAGTCCAGCTGCCGACCCATATAATTTCAATTCAGGGCACCAATGTACATCTAACCATGCAAGTAATGCAAACTACCATTTATTAAATGAGATAGGGGTACCTACTTTCGAGGAAAATTCGGCTGATAATCCTAAACAATACCTAAATGACCTTGAGGAGTATTTCCGTTTGAAGCAGATTCCGGACGAGCTAAAGATGTTAATCGTTCGTAAAGGTTTACGTCAAAGGGTTCTCCAATGGGTAAGATTGACTTTGGGAGAGAATAATAATTTCGAATATTTCAGAAGGGCATTTTTGAATAAGTATTGGAGTACTAATACTCAGAACCAGGTGAGATCTATCCTAGTTAATGGCAAGTACGATGAACGCGGAAACCTAAGCATGGTAGATTATTTGCTAACTAAAGCACAGAGTAGTAGACTAATCGAGCCACCCATAAGTGAGAGGGATTTCATTAATATGATTGTACCACATTATCCAGAACGTATACACCATTACCTACTCATTGCGAAGCCAAATTCTATTCCCGAATTGATTGAGTTGGTATCATCATTCGAGACAAGTAGTAGGAACCACGTACAAAACTATACAGTTCGACCATTACCGGATAATTCAAGGAATGCGAATTGGAGAGGAAACGCGAGAGGGAACTATAACCCCAGAGAGAGATACTGGAACGACGTGCCTCAATCCGGGAACAGGAACTGTCAAAATAACCGTTTCAGGAGGGAAGGTGATAACCAATATCACATAAATGCTATACAAACCAGACCAAGATACAGGGGCCGTTTTAACTATAGGAGAGGCAGAAACAATGAAAACAGATCCAGGGAACATTATTTTTCTGACCGAGGGGAAAGCGATATAGGAGAGAGGTATGACGAAAATTACCCAGAAAGAAACGAAAGGAGAGAGAGACCTTCCCGGGGACATTTTAGAGGAAGCAGAGGAAACTATAGGCAAATGCAGAGAGAGGGAAATGTGGAAGAGACTAGCGGAGCACCAAATAGTGTTGATAACCCGGAAAACTAAGACAGGATCCATTCAAGAGCTCGGAGCGGATTCTAAGCGCGCAAAATTCTCAAATAAACAGAAAATGTGAAACAGGGCTCAAAAATGACTTTATACTGGGAGAACTGATAACTACTATTCAAAATCACTCGGAAAAGGATCTGACAGATTCCCCTAGCATAAAAGTAGTATTGTTGGATGAAGAATATAACGCTTTAATAGACTCTGGAGCCAATGTGAGTGTATGCAGCCTGAGGTTATATCAGAACCTGGTAAATAAAGGAATTAAGCTAATGACATTACCCATAAGGAACACGGTATGCCGGGTAGCAGTTAACAAAGAGGTTACCCGAATAAAAATGCAAGTAATGTTGAACATGAAAATAGGAGAAGAAAAATTTGAGTTTATTTTTCTGGTAATCAATAATTTGATTTGTGACATTTTGATTGGGTGTGACGTTTTGTTTGAATTAAGAGCTAGGGTTGATTTTGCTGATAAAGTTTTGAAAATAGAGAAGAACAGAAATCTATTAGAAATCCCTTTTGTAGAGGGTATGAAGCAGGATACTTATAACAAAACCCAAGGAGAAGAAGATATCGCCGAAGAAAGATTTTTCGTACAATTAGTACAAACAGGTAGGAGTGAGAAATTAATTGCTATAGTACAAGGGGAAGAAACCGATGAGATGCATGCGTTCGCTGACAGGTTTTACAACGGGTATACGGAGCACAATGAGAAAGATTATGGTTACGCCCGAAATAAAGAATTCCAAGATACCGGCAGCCAGGTAGAAGCAGTAGAGGAGAAAGTGACCCTTGCCGAGAACCTCACAGAGACACAAAGGCATCTATTAAGGCGAATGTTACAAGAAAACAAAGCGGTATTTTCGGACGTCCCAGGCAAGTGCAAAGCATACAAACACAGTTTTAAGGTACAAGATATTGCACCCTTTACACACAAATATCGGGATATTCCGATTGCATTAAGGGAGAGAGCCAAACAAGTGATCGATAAAATGTTGAGAGACCGAATAATACAAAAGTCAAATTCTCCATACAGCAGTCCATTATGTTGGGTGACGAAACGCAATGGCGAACTTAGGATGACGATAGATGGTCGAAAGATAAATAAACATACTCAACCAGACAGATTTCGGAGCGAAAGTGTAGAAAAATTGCTGTCAAAAATAACCAAAGGCAAGTATTTCTCCACCATTGATTTAACTGCGTCATACTGGCAGATTGAGCTTCACGAGGATGTTAGAAAGTATACTTCTTTTTTATTTTTTGGGAAACAGTTCGAATTTTCGAGAATGCCTTTTGGTATGCTTACGTCATGTAGTGGACTATTAAGAGCCATCGATAAAATATTTGGCGACTCAGCCGACGAATTTTTGATCCAATATATCGACGATTTTCTAATAGTTGATGAAAATTTTGATGAGCATATTAAACATGTGGATTATGTGCTTAGAAAGCTGAGAGAAAACGGTATGACGGTGAACATTAATAAATCCAAATTTTGCATCCGCGAGGTGGAATTTCTAGGTTATGTAATTAATGATAGAGGAATGAAGCCAAACGAAGAAAGAGTAGCGGCTGTGAGAAGAATACCAGCGCCCAAGAGTGTTAAGCAGGTTAGGTCGTTTCTTGGAGTGCTAAATTATCAAAGCAAATTTATCCTGAGGTACGCCGCAGAAATAGCACCTTTGCGCGAATTACTTAAAAAGAAAGTGCGATGGAAATGGGACGAGGTACACCAGAAAGCTTTTGAAAAGATAAAAGAACTATTTGCGAAATCAATTCTACTAGAGAGACCCAAGGACAACCTACCATATGTAATTTACGTGGATGCTTCAGGTCACGGATATGGGTGTGTCCTAGCCCAATCAGATGAGGAAAATCAACTGCACGTGATAAGTACCGCTTCAAGAGGTTTAAGTCAAATAGAGAAAAATGCTTCGGTCACCGAATTAGAGATCTGTGCTGTGTATTACGCACTACAGAAATTTAGATCATATATATATCTACAGAAGGTTATTATATACACAGATCATGTGAGTCTTTCATTTATGAAACGTTGTCGGCTTACGAGTACTAAATTATCTAGATACATCCATGAGATTCTTTCGTATGATGTTGAGGTGAAACACATTCCAGGAAAAACAAATGTCTTTAGCGATTTGCTGTCTAGGTTACATAACAACAGTGAAATACCGGAGAGAATAGAACGCCCTAAAAATGAAGTAACCTTGATGAGTATTGAAATACCCTTGAGTAAAAGTTTGATAAAGGAATTAAAAGGAATAGGGGACCAGCAGCGACGAGATGAGAAGTTAAATAAATTAATAAAAAAGGCCCCAGAAATAGATGAAAATATCAAGGGAAACATAGGGGTAAAAGGGGGCGTGTTGTATAAACTACATGGCAGTGAAATACAGAAATGGAAGACGTATATACCTAAGAACATGGAGAATGAACTCATAAACACGTTCCATCAAGCTCTAGCACATTCTGGCTCAGAACGCACCGCTTTAATGATCCAAGAAAATCTGTATATTCCAAAATTACACCATAAAGTAAGGAGAATAATTTCGACATGCTTACAATGTCAAAAAGCAAAGCCACTGAATATACAATACGAATACGAGACAAACTCCATACTAAGAGAAAAACCTGGCATGTTAGTGACCTTGGACTGTCATGGTGAGATGCCTTGTAGTAGATTTGGATTTAGGTATATAGTAGTGTTAATAGATGTATTTTCAAAATTTGTGAAAATTTACCCAGTCAGGAAGATTACAAGTGAAACATGCCTAAGGAAGATAATGAAGTCGTATGTTCCACAATTTGGAAAGATGAAGGCAATTTTATGTGATAATGCTTCAATATTTACCAGCAGAAAATTTGTAGACACCTTAAAAGAAAACGAAATCACGTTGTATCATTGCTCAAAATACCACCCACAAAGCAATCCCTGCGAAAGAATAATACGGGACATTTCGGTTTATTTGAGAATTTTGGCCAATAAAAAACACAGTGATTGGGCAAATCACTATCAGCGCATCGAAAGTATTTTAAATGAAAGTGTGAGCCCTACTACCGGTTATAAGCCCATCGAGCTGATGAAGGGGAAATTAATGGAAACACTTGAAGGGGAATTACCACAGACACTAGAAGCTAAAGATCCGAAAACACTAACGGAAGAAGAGATGTTTAAGAAAGCTTTTGAAAGAATGGCCAATAAGGCGCAGAAAAGAAAAGAAAAGTTTAAGAAAAAGAAACGAAAACACTGGCTGATCAAATTGGGAGACTTAGTATTGGTACGGGACAAGAAAAAGTCTAGCATTCTAAACAAAAGGTATCATAGAATGGAAAATTTATTTAAAGGTCCATACCGGGTGATTAACATTTTTGGCTCGGATACATTTGAGTTACAAGAAATAAAGAATTCCAAGATCGTAGGGAGATACCATAAACAGTTGCTCAAACCGTACAAATGTTTAGAGAATGAGAAGGGTGAAGAATGTAATGAAAATGGTCAGGTTAGTTTTACTCGAAATGAGGTAGCAACCCTATGAACAAATAGTAAAGGTAATACACCCGATAAATAAGGAGGTAAAGAAATAAATAAATGCATAATAATTATGTATCAATATGTATGTAAATAGATTTAATTTTAGAACTTGATTTAGGTATTAGCGTATTTCTCTCCACCACAAGTTATTCGTGTGCGCGAAATGTATTGTGTAAGAATGTCTCTCGGAAACCTGTTTTTAAATGGTGAGAGGGGATCAACCATAACAAATGTGGAGTGAATGACCCAAATATAAACACCACTGGTGTGGCAGAACCCTTGTGAAGAAACAGGTATAGCGAAGGGTCTCTGTCAACAAAACAAACCTACAAAGGCCATAATCAGAGGAATTATTCTGGAAAAGAAAATTGTATCAAGTGCTGAAAAATTTATTCTTTTCCAGAACAGGGCAATTTGAAACGGCAACTCTAGGCCGGGCCCGAGAACAGTAATTCTAGATAACTTATTAATTAACTTTTAGTGATGTTAAATCGTATTATGTAAATATCTTTTTCTCATACTGCTTGTATATTTTAAGAAGGGTGATTTAACGTTATGTATCTATCTAGGTTATTAATATTAGTAGAGTTATAAATGGTTTAATGTGAATAATTTAAGCGCTATGTTAAAATACTGTCCACGGTGGAATGTTTTAGCTACAGGAATAGTGCTTTCGAAGGCAGAAAACCTAGTTTTATTACCTCTCTCCGGTCGCCGTGCTATTATTCCTACAGCGAGGGTGTAGAGCCTTTGTCCCATTATTTGATAATTCGCCGTGACCAAGTGAGTGAGACAGACAACCTTAACGGTAAATGTAGGAAAAGCCGCGATATATATTAAAATTGGACCAATGAAATCCCTGGAAGTTTATTCGAAATAGTTAGACGCGTCGAGTCGCGCTAAAAATGTACCAATAGGAAAGGAAGCAGCCTCAGGAGCCTGAGACTATAAATGGATCTGTTTGGGGAAATTTCGGGACAGTTTTTGTCATGTGTGGTCAGGGAGAGATGCTGCAGGATGTGTGAGATATCGCGCCAAGACAGGGAATCCAAATAGTTTTAGCAACACACCTAAGATCCGCTACTCTTAAAGCGACAATAAGAATATTTAAACTTCAAGTCATATCCGCGCCATAGTTTAACAGCGGTGGACAGTATTTTACAGCGGCCATACCAGTTTTGTATACTACGAGTGTTAATTAAATAAAAAGAAACGGCAGTGTCATCTTTTCATAAACAAAGCAAGTCTATGTCTTCCTATATCACCACCCGAGATCTACGTTTTCCTTTACCGAGGATAAGTCCATGCTCCCATAGAATTTAAGAACAATTACTGAGGCTAGCCGAGGATAAATTGAAGAGAACCAACCCACTGAGAACTTCTGGAAGCAACGGGAGAAGCATCCAGGTAAGCCTAACAGCAACGGATGAGGAGGTGATCGCCGCAAACTGGCTCCCAAACGTGGGGCTAACAAACTTTAAGAGCGCCGCAAACTGGCGCCATAACGTGGGGCTCGAAGGGAGGACCAGCTCGAAGGGAAGACCAGCTCGAAGGGAAGACCAACATAAACGGAGGACTAGAAAACAACGAATAGACGAAGAATCTTCAGAGGAAAGGGGCACAGCAGAACAAAATTACAACGCGAACTTCTAATCTACCTACGTGGGACAACAAAACAGCTGAGAGCATCGCTTCTAGAACTTCACCAGGATTCGAACCCGGAACGCATCAGTTAACATTGAAAAAAGTACAGGTTAGAACATTTATTCAAAAACAAACAAAAAGGCATGCAGAGTAGTGACTCAGTTTTGTGAACACATGTTATTGAGAGGGGGTAAAGTCATTACTAGGGAGGTAGAACTTGCTAACGGAACCATGAGTAGGTCAAGGGAAGATTTGGAAGAACTGAATGGGGAGGCTATTGTCAGCATAACAACAGATGGAGAAAATATGGGTGCAGCAGAAGTAGAAGTTAGGATAGAAAGGCAATCACCGATTGAGCAGGTCATTGACGCAGGTCAAAACCAGCTGCTAATATTGCTTCAACATTTGAGTGAACAAAATAAAAATTTGAGTGAACAAAGTAAAAATTTAGAAGGGAAATTAAATGAGTTGAGTAAGGAGTCAAGTGAACAAAATAAGAATTTAGAGGGGAAATTAGGTGAGCAAAGTAAAAACTTAGAAAAATTAAGTGAACAAAGTAAGAATTTAGAAGGGAAATTAAATGAGCAGAGTGTACAGATAGGCGAATATGTCAGAGAGGAAAACAGGAAGATGAGAGGGGAATTAGCTCAGGAGATGAGGGAATATTTAGGTGAACAGGTCGCCCGATTACAAAGTCAGTTGGACTCTAAATTCAGTAAGCAAGGGAAGGTAGTGCAAGAAATTCAGGCAGGACAACTATGTCTAAGAAACGATGTAGAAAAACTAAGGAAGGATGTAGAAACAGAATTAAGTGTTACCAGCTTAGCCATAAAGGAACAATTGGATGATGACTTAAGAGCTGTAAATGTTTCTTTAGAAAAAAAACAAAGTACCTTAGAATCTAACATTCAAAGGGAGTTCAAAGAATTTAGAATAGTGTTAGAAAAGGATCAGGGAAAGATGAATGAACTTTCGTCAAAAATGACTGAACAGCTCTCAAATCATCATGAAATTGTGAAGAGGGTGGAAGAGCATGAAAATTGTGTAAAGGAGTTAAAACGCTCTATTGGTAGACTAGGGATAAGTGTGAGACAGAGTGATGATAGCTCACCCAGTGAAACTAGCACCACTTTTAGGGAGGCAAATGGAGGCCAAAGTCCAGCTGCCGACCCATATAATTTCAATTCAGGGCACCAATGTACATCTAACCATGCAAGTAATGCAAACTACCATTTATTAAATGAGATAGGGGTACCTACTTTCGAGGAAAATTCGGCTGATAATCCTAAACAATACCTAAATGACCTTGAGGAGTATTTCCGTTTGAAGCAGATTCCGGACGAGCTAAAGATGTTAATCGTTCGTAAAGGTTTACGTCAAAGGGTTCTCCAATGGGTAAGATTGACTTTGGGAGAGAATAATAATTTCGAATATTTCAGAAGGGCATTTTTGAATAAGTATTGGAGTACTAATACTCAGAACCAGGTGAGATCTATCCTAGTTAATGGCAAGTACGATGAACGCGGAAACCTAAGCATGGTAGATTATTTGCTAACTAAAGCACAGAGTAGTAGACTAATCGAGCCACCCATAAGTGAGAGGGATTTCATTAATATGATTGTACCACATTATCCAGAACGTATACACCATTACCTACTCATTGCGAAGCCAAATTCTATTCCCGAATTGATTGAGTTGGTATCATCATTCGAGACAAGTAGTAGGAACCACGTACAAAACTATACAGTTCGACCATTACCGGATAATTCAAGGAATGCGAATTGGAGAGGAAACGCGAGAGGGAACTATAACCCCAGAGAGAGATACTGGAACGACGTGCCTCAATCCGGGAACAGGAACTGTCAAAATAACCGTTTCAGGAGGGAAGGTGATAACCAATATCACATAAATGCTATACAAACCAGACCAAGATACAGGGGCCGTTTTAACTATAGGAGAGGCAGAAACAATGAAAACAGATCCAGGGAACATTATTTTTCTGACCGAGGGGAAAGCGATATAGGAGAGAGGTATGACGAAAATTACCCAGAAAGAAACGAAAGGAGAGAGAGACCTTCCCGGGGACATTTTAGAGGAAGCAGAGGAAACTATAGGCAAATGCAGAGAGAGGGAAATGTGGAAGAGACTAGCGGAGCACCAAATAGTGTTGATAACCCGGAAAACTAAGACAGGATCCATTCAAGAGCTCGGAGCGGATTCTAAGCGCGCAAAATTCTCAAATAAACAGAAAATGTGAAACAGGGCTCAAAAATGACTTTATACTGGGAGAACTGATAACTACTATTCAAAATCACTCGGAAAAGGATCTGACAGATTCCCCTAGCATAAAAGTAGTATTGTTGGATGAAGAATATAACGCTTTAATAGACTCTGGAGCCAATGTGAGTGTATGCAGCCTGAGGTTATATCAGAACCTGGTAAATAAAGGAATTAAGCTAATGACATTACCCATAAGGAACACGGTATGCCGGGTAGCAGTTAACAAAGAGGTTACCCGAATAAAAATGCAAGTAATGTTGAACATGAAAATAGGAGAAGAAAAATTTGAGTTTATTTTTCTGGTAATCAATAATTTGATTTGTGACATTTTGATTGGGTGTGACGTTTTGTTTGAATTAAGAGCTAGGGTTGATTTTGCTGATAAAGTTTTGAAAATAGAGAAGAACAGAAATCTATTAGAAATCCCTTTTGTAGAGGGTATGAAGCAGGATACTTATAACAAAACCCAAGGAGAAGAAGATATCGCCGAAGAAAGATTTTTCGTACAATTAGTACAAACAGGTAGGAGTGAGAAATTAATTGCTATAGTACAAGGGGAAGAAACCGATGAGATGCATGCGTTCGCTGACAGGTTTTACAACGGGTATACGGAGCACAATGAGAAAGATTATGGTTACGCCCGAAATAAAGAATTCCAAGATACCGGCAGCCAGGTAGAAGCAGTAGAGGAGAAAGTGACCCTTGCCGAGAACCTCACAGAGACACAAAGGCATCTATTAAGGCGAATGTTACAAGAAAACAAAGCGGTATTTTCGGACGTCCCAGGCAAGTGCAAAGCATACAAACACAGTTTTAAGGTACAAGATATTGCACCCTTTACACACAAATATCGGGATATTCCGATTGCATTAAGGGAGAGAGCCAAACAAGTGATCGATAAAATGTTGAGAGACCGAATAATACAAAAGTCAAATTCTCCATACAGCAGTCCATTATGTTGGGTGACGAAACGCAATGGCGAACTTAGGATGACGATAGATGGTCGAAAGATAAATAAACATACTCAACCAGACAGATTTCGGAGCGAAAGTGTAGAAAAATTGCTGTCAAAAATAACCAAAGGCAAGTATTTCTCCACCATTGATTTAACTGCGTCATACTGGCAGATTGAGCTTCACGAGGATGTTAGAAAGTATACTTCTTTTTTATTTTTTGGGAAACAGTTCGAATTTTCGAGAATGCCTTTTGGTATGCTTACGTCATGTAGTGGACTATTAAGAGCCATCGATAAAATATTTGGCGACTCAGCCGACGAATTTTTGATCCAATATATCGACGATTTTCTAATAGTTGATGAAAATTTTGATGAGCATATTAAACATGTGGATTATGTGCTTAGAAAGCTGAGAGAAAACGGTATGACGGTGAACATTAATAAATCCAAATTTTGCATCCGCGAGGTGGAATTTCTAGGTTATGTAATTAATGATAGAGGAATGAAGCCAAACGAAGAAAGAGTAGCGGCTGTGAGAAGAATACCAGCGCCCAAGAGTGTTAAGCAGGTTAGGTCGTTTCTTGGAGTGCTAAATTATCAAAGCAAATTTATCCTGAGGTACGCCGCAGAAATAGCACCTTTGCGCGAATTACTTAAAAAGAAAGTGCGATGGAAATGGGACGAGGTACACCAGAAAGCTTTTGAAAAGATAAAAGAACTATTTGCGAAATCAATTCTACTAGAGAGACCCAAGGACAACCTACCATATGTAATTTACGTGGATGCTTCAGGTCACGGATATGGGTGTGTCCTAGCCCAATCAGATGAGGAAAATCAACTGCACGTGATAAGTACCGCTTCAAGAGGTTTAAGTCAAATAGAGAAAAATGCTTCGGTCACCGAATTAGAGATCTGTGCTGTGTATTACGCACTACAGAAATTTAGATCATATATATATCTACAGAAGGTTATTATATACACAGATCATGTGAGTCTTTCATTTATGAAACGTTGTCGGCTTACGAGTACTAAATTATCTAGATACATCCATGAGATTCTTTCGTATGATGTTGAGGTGAAACACATTCCAGGAAAAACAAATGTCTTTAGCGATTTGCTGTCTAGGTTACATAACAACAGTGAAATACCGGAGAGAATAGAACGCCCTAAAAATGAAGTAACCTTGATGAGTATTGAAATACCCTTGAGTAAAAGTTTGATAAAGGAATTAAAAGGAATAGGGGACCAGCAGCGACGAGATGAGAAGTTAAATAAATTAATAAAAAAGGCCCCAGAAATAGATGAAAATATCAAGGGAAACATAGGGGTAAAAGGGGGCGTGTTGTATAAACTACATGGCAGTGAAATACAGAAATGGAAGACGTATATACCTAAGAACATGGAGAATGAACTCATAAACACGTTCCATCAAGCTCTAGCACATTCTGGCTCAGAACGCACCGCTTTAATGATCCAAGAAAATCTGTATATTCCAAAATTACACCATAAAGTAAGGAGAATAATTTCGACATGCTTACAATGTCAAAAAGCAAAGCCACTGAATATACAATACGAATACGAGACAAACTCCATACTAAGAGAAAAACCTGGCATGTTAGTGACCTTGGACTGTCATGGTGAGATGCCTTGTAGTAGATTTGGATTTAGGTATATAGTAGTGTTAATAGATGTATTTTCAAAATTTGTGAAAATTTACCCAGTCAGGAAGATTACAAGTGAAACATGCCTAAGGAAGATAATGAAGTCGTATGTTCCACAATTTGGAAAGATGAAGGCAATTTTATGTGATAATGCTTCAATATTTACCAGCAGAAAATTTGTAGACACCTTAAAAGAAAACGAAATCACGTTGTATCATTGCTCAAAATACCACCCACAAAGCAATCCCTGCGAAAGAATAATACGGGACATTTCGGTTTATTTGAGAATTTTGGCCAATAAAAAACACAGTGATTGGGCAAATCACTATCAGCGCATCGAAAGTATTTTAAATGAAAGTGTGAGCCCTACTACCGGTTATAAGCCCATCGAGCTGATGAAGGGGAAATTAATGGAAACACTTGAAGGGGAATTACCACAGACACTAGAAGCTAAAGATCCGAAAACACTAACGGAAGAAGAGATGTTTAAGAAAGCTTTTGAAAGAATGGCCAATAAGGCGCAGAAAAGAAAAGAAAAGTTTAAGAAAAAGAAACGAAAACACTGGCTGATCAAATTGGGAGACTTAGTATTGGTACGGGACAAGAAAAAGTCTAGCATTCTAAACAAAAGGTATCATAGAATGGAAAATTTATTTAAAGGTCCATACCGGGTGATTAACATTTTTGGCTCGGATACATTTGAGTTACAAGAAATAAAGAATTCCAAGATCGTAGGGAGATACCA
Source organism: Deroplatys truncata (assembly GCA_030765065.1). Lineage (NCBI taxonomy): Eukaryota > Metazoa > Arthropoda > Insecta > Mantodea > Mantidae > Deroplatys > Deroplatys truncata. Next base: position 169,322,003 of record CM060980.1, read on the forward strand.
TAAACAGTTGCTCAAACCGTACAAATGTTTAGAGAATGAGAAGGGTGAAGAATGTAATGAAAATGGTCAGGTTAGTTTTACTCGAAATGAGGTAGCAACCCTATGAACAAATAGTAAAGGTAATACACCCGATAAATAAGGAGGTAAAGAAATAAATAAATGCATAATAATTATGTATCAATATGTATGTAAATAGATTTAATTTTAGAACTTGATTTAGGTATTAGCGTATTTCTCTCCACCACAAGTTATTCGTGTGCGCGAAATGTATTGTGTAAGAATGTCTCTCGGAAACCTGTTTTTAAATGGTGAGAGGGGATCAACCATAACAAATGTGGAGTGAATGACCCAAATATAAACACCACTGGTGTGGCAGAACCCTTGTGAAGAAACAGGTATAGCGAAGGGTCTCTGTCAACAAAACAAACCTACAAAGGCCATAATCAGAGGAATTATTCTGGAAAAGAAAATTGTATCAAGTGCTGAAAAATTTATTCTTTTCCAGAACAGGGCAATTTGAAACGGCAACTCTAGGCCGGGCCCGAGAACAGTAATTCTAGATAACTTATTAATTAACTTTTAGTGATGTTAAATCGTATTATGTAAATATCTTTTTCTCATACTGCTTGTATATTTTAAGAAGGGTGATTTAACGTTATGTATCTATCTAGGTTATTAATATTAGTAGAGTTATAAATGGTTTAATGTGAATAATTTAAGCGCTATGTTAAAATACTGTCCACGGTGGAATGTTTTAGCTACAGGAATAGTGCTTTCGAAGGCAGAAAACCTAGTTTTATTACCTCTCTCCGGTCGCCGTGCTATTATTCCTACAGCGAGGGTGTAGAGCCTTTGTCCCATTATTTGATAATTCGCCGTGACCAAGTGAGTGAGACAGACAACCTTAACGGTAAATGTAGGAAAAGCCGCGATATATATTAAAATTGGACCAATGAAATCCCTGGAAGTTTATTCGAAATAGTTAGACGCGTCGAGTCGCGCTAAAAATGTACCAATAGGAAAGGAAGCAGCCTCAGGAGCCTGAGACTATAAATGGATCTGTTTGGGGAAATTTCGGGACAGTTTTTGTCATGTGTGGTCAGGGAGAGATGCTGCAGGATGTGTGAGATATCGCGCCAAGACAGGGAATCCAAATAGTTTTAGCAACACACCTAAGATCCGCTACTCTTAAAGCGACAATAAGAATATTTAAACTTCAAGTCATATCCGCGCCATAGTTTAACAGCGGTGGACAGTATTTTACAGCGGCCATACCAGTTTTGTATACTACGAGTGTTAATTAAATAAAAAGAAACGGCAGTGTCATCTTTTCATAAACAAAGCAAGTCTATGTCTTCCTATATCACCACCCGAGATCTACGTTTTCCTTTACCGAGGATAAGTCCATGCTCCCATAGAATTTAAGAACAATTACTGAGGCTAGCCGAGGATAAATTGAAGAGAACCAACCCACTGAGAACTTCTGGAAGCAACGGGAGAAGCATCCAGGTAAGCCTAACAGCAACGGATGAGGAGGTGATCGCCGCAAACTGGCTCCCAAACGTGGGGCTAACAAACTTTAAGAGCGCCGCAATCTCACATAATTCTTCGCATCAAAAACCAGAGACTGGTACCGTCGCGAGATAATAAACCTCGCTGAAAGATGGCTAAAGACCATAGAATCCAATAGTCTCTACTTTGAAGAGTAGTTTAATTTATCAGAAAACGTTCCAAATAAAGTTTTGCTTAAAAGCCGACTTTACTTATGAGACAACATGATACGTCGCCAGCGAAGCTTCATCTTATACTAGTCTTGCCATTCATCTGCCTTTACATTAATTGAGATGTGCTGTCCAAAGACACACATAAAGTGAGACATACGTACCCGGGCCTTTTTCTGAAAGTGCTTTTCTGGAGGGGAGTCCTCGGGGACCTCAGGAACTCCATTTGTGCTGAAACCTCGATATGAAATTTTTGGGTGGAATACAATACGTTCACTGCCTATCATAGTAAATGATAGAGAACTAACAATCCGATGTGATACATTCACTTGAATTTCTCTACCTACTATGTTTATTACTTTCTCTACTACGTATAGTAAGTAGGGGAAGTATTGTATTCGACCCAAAAATTCGATACCGATATTTCACCGGAAATACATGTTTTGAGACCACCTGAATCCAAAAAAAGCATTTTTGGAAACATGTCCGTGTGTGTGTCTGTGTGTGTCTGTGAACAGCATAATTCATAAACGAACAGTCGGATAAACACCAAACTTGGTATTTAGGTTCAGTATCGTCCAGAGATGCGACACGAAGGTTTTCAAGAAAATCCCCCCACCCTAGACTACCCTTTACATGGAACATTTTTCGAAAATTTTAATTTTCTCAAAAATGGCTCTAACGATTTTGATTAAAATATCATATGTTTAAGATATTGGCATGAGAAATGAAATGTATATCTCGAATTTTCTGGGAATGTCTCCAAAAGTATTCTTCATTGTGAACGACTTTTGCATAACTGGTAAACCATAAAGAGATAGACAAAATTTTACTACACACAAAATATAGATCGCGTTAAAATACACAATTTATGTCATATACATTTATGTTGTTGAGTGAACCGTTTTCGAGATATTGCTTGTTATTCCCTTAAATTTTCCAATACTTATACTTATTCTCAAATTCGTTATTCATTTTTTGTATGTCTTGAACATGCAAAGAGAATGGAATGCGCCACATAGCAACCAGCGCTTTAAAGATTTGACTATCGCTTAAAACCTACCATATTCCCTTTGCATCTACAAGAAAACTAGCAATAAGATTAACATCTCGATATCTCCATTAACATAAAGCATATGGAGAATAAGCGTTTGTAAAAATAGTTTGTACAATAGTAGAGAAAGTCATGTGAGTGTAACACATCAGATTTTTTTTAAGCAGCTTCTACAAATTATTCTTGCGAAACCTTATTACTTTCCCTACTACGTATAGTAAGCAGGGGAAGTATTGTATTCCAACCAAAAATTCGATACCGAGATTTCACCGGAAATATATGTTTTGAGACACCCTGAATCCAAAAAAAGCATGTTTGGAAATATGTCTGTGTGTTTGTCTATCTGTATGTCTCTCTGTGTGTCTATCTGTAAATAGCATAACTCAGAAACGAACAGTCGGATGAACACCAAACTGGGTATTTAGGTTCAGTATCTTCCAGAGATGCGACACGGAGGTTTTCAAGAAAATCCCCCCACCCCAGATTACCCTTTACATGGAACATTTTTCGAAAATTTTAATTTTCTCAAAAATGGCTCTAACGATTTTGATTAAAATCTCATATGTTTAAGATATTTTCATGGTAAATAAAATGTATATCTTGAATTTTCTGGGAATGTCTCCAAAAGTATTCTTCATTGTGAACGACTTTTGCATAACTGGTAAACCATAAGAGATAGACAAAATTGTACTACACAAAAAATGTAGATCGCGTTAAAATACACAATTTATGTCATATACATTTTTGTTGTTCAGTCAACCATTTTGGAGATATTGCTTGTTATTCCCTTAAATTTTTCAATACTTATTTTCTCAAATGGGAATTCGTTATTCAATTTTTTGTTTGTCTTGGATATGCAAAGAGTTATAATCTGTGGCAAAGAGAATGGTGCTGCACCTAGCAACCAGCTATTAAGAGATATGTATGTGCTTAAAGGCTACTGTATTTCTATATTGCCCTTGTAAATATATATTCCCCTTACATCTACAAGAAACTTAGCAATAAGATAGAATCTGCAAATGTTTAACTCGATTAACATGAAGTAAATGGAGAATAAGCGTTTGTAAAAATAGTTTGTACAAGAGTAGAGAAAGTCATGTGAGTGTAACACATCAGATTTTTTTTCTACCTACTTCATGTTAGTTGAGATAAACCTTTGCAGAAATAGTTTCATTATAATTTTCGTTGTAGGTACAAGGGGAATAGAGGAAACCGAATCGATAGTCGGATGTTTAAAAACTGGGTCGTTATATACTAGCCTAAAAATTTTATACTCTTTCCGTGACATTGAGAAACAACTGAATAGCGACAGCACTGTTTAAAAATGACGGAGTAGTGAAAATTAAAATGAATAACAACGGATTTGTTGGAAACGGCTGATGTCACAAAAAGTTATTTGAAATAAAGTATGTGTTTTAATAAGAATTACATATTTTTTGCGTGGGTATTGCGTTTTTCCTCTATCTCTTATGTATACATTTAGTACACATTTCCACCGAAACGGTGGAATAGGTTTTGTTTTGATTTAAGAAGTAAAAATTAAAGTAAATTGAGTTTTATTTATGGACGATCCTTAACTACTGTGGTCCTTAGCGTCCCATTCTATATTGGGCGTGAAAGATCGGACATTTTGCTCAGATGCCTCTTTATCAGGTTCTTGAGGTTCTTTTACTTGCCGTAAATTTACAACACGGGACCACCGGCTTTGCTTCCCTTCTGAAGGAAGCCATGCTAAGGATTTTTACGTCCGAAAAAATCATCGCTCTCCACTGGGTTTGAACCCGGGACCTCGGAAACTAGAGGCTACCATGGTAACAGCTACACCACGGAGGACGACTTTAAGAAGTAAGCAACAGTGTTGTTATGCAATTGGTATTTGTTTTAACAGCTGGTTACCAATTGTAAGTTAGTCCTGTCTTCCAGCATATATAATTTAATTGAGTTTCATTGTATGTTTCGTTGATACGTTTGAGTAGATATTCTTTATAGTACTTTTTTTTCCTATTTTTCTACTTTTCTACCTTTAATCGCTTTCTTTATTTTAGTTAGTTTTTAGATTTAAATAAATCTTAACAATAATAATCTAAACAAAGTGTAAACATGTAATTGTGAAGTAAATGATAAAAGTTCTGCAATACACGTCCTGGTGTAGAAAACAAGGTACCGAATGTAGTATTACAGACCTTTATTTTTATTTTACTTTATTATCTTATCTCTTATGGTTTACCACTTATGCAAAATTATACCTACAAAATTCCTTCTGGATGAAGAGGATTTTATAGGCTATTCCCAGAATATCTAAGATAATTAACTTCTTTGTTATGTAAATATGTTAAATACAGGCAATTTAATCAAAATCGTTAAGAGCCATTTTGGAAAAAATCCAAAATTTCGAAAAAATCTTCCATGTAAAGGGTAGTTTGGGGTGGGTTCTTGAAGATCCTAGTGTCATATCTTTGGAAGATACTAAACCTAAATACCAAATTTAGTATTTATCGGATTATTTAGGTTATGCTGTTCACGCACACGCGCGCGCGAGAACTTTTTCTCTAAAAATGATTTTTCTGGATTCAGGTGCTTTCGGGAAATCTCGATATGGCATGTTTTGGCGTAATACAATACTCCCACTATCAATCTCAGATAAAAGTTAGAGGAACTAAACATACTTCACTCCTAAGTAAAATCAAGATGGCGGTGCAAGCAACCCATCGGGAGGCTCCTTCCTACAGCAACATTTAATGGTCTCTTTAACTACTATGGTTCTTAGCGTCCCATTCTATACTGGCCGTGAAAGACCGGAAATTCTACTCAGAGGACGCTTTATCAGGCTTGAGATTCTTTTAAGTGCCGTAAATCTACGTCACGGGACCACCGGCTTTACTTCCCTTCCGAAGGAAGCCATGCTAAGGATTTTTACGCCCGAAAAAATCCATCGTCCTCCGCCAGGTTTGAACTCTCAACCACGGAAACCAGAGGCTAGCATGGTACCTCTGGATCACGGAGGATGACTCTGTAACTGATTGTTGCACCCAGTAGACAATAATGCCCTTCCAGAAGATAAAAAATGAAGCACTTCAAATGCCACACTCAATCTTAAAAACCATAATACTTAATTTCAGCATACCACTAAGATAGGCGAAGTCGTTGGAGACATAATGTCTAGAAAGATATAAGCGACATAATATCTTCATGCCTCACAGTTGATTATGAATGTTGTTTCACAGTTAAATTTCAAAAGCTTTCAGTCAATCAGGATGAGAATCTATTCATAAGTTTGCCTTAAGGTGAGTCCACACTGTTCAACATATCAACAGTTAACATTCAACAATTAAATAAATGTCTCATTCAACATGTTAAATGCCTTCAACATGTTGTAACTGTGAATGTTTAACATTCTATCCACACCAGTTGACTTGTTGGGACAACAAAACCTTTTAACTAAAAGCAAAATGGACTCCAGTGATTAGGATTCGACTATTGCTATTTGTATCTGTGTTTGATATGTAATAAAAAGAAAAATGGAAGGTGATGAGGTTCTATCTTGTTAATCGGCACAGTAGTGAAAATATTTTGAATGGGTTTAAAATTCGGAGCAGGTTTGACTTCAATTTCTTGAGAACAAGTTAAAGTGACTTCAACTTTGTTTTGAGCAAGGTTTCTAACCTATAATTCACAAAAAGGACACACATTTGAGAGAAGCCTTTCCAGCTGCCAGACTTGGGCCTTTTTTGCAATTCTCTAGCAAAGTGAGGTTATTATTTTTCTTTTTCTGATATTGCCTCTGGAACAACAATAAATTGCACATAGTTTGGTATAATTGTCCATCCTTTTTATTACATATATTACAATGTTCCATAATGATAGCCTTAACAAAGATTTTATTAATGAAAGTGTCTTTTCTTTCGTCCATTCCATAACTTCACATGAAGCAAACCAAATCAAAGATATAAGCACAGAACGAGTCAACACAGAACTACCGAACACAATAACTACCATGTTTACAGTCTGGATACTTCCGAAGTTCATCCAATCACATACACAGAGAGCAAATTGACTTAACAAGTTTTCCATTAAAAGTGGAAAACATCCAACATGTTAAAAATGTCAAGCACAACTCTTTCAATTAACATGTTAAGTCAATTCTGCAATCAAAATTTGGCCAACATGCAAACTATTAACATGTTGCGCTTGACAAGTTTTGTTAAATGTTAATCAGTGTGGACAGGGCTTTAGGTAAACACTGCACGTTCGATTTTAATTTCCATATCTGTTTATTGCTTTCAAAAATAAATGTTAATCTTCGTAAAATGACATCTTTCTTTTAAAGAGCCATGCCATTTATCTGATCATAGCGCACAAAATTATGCCAACTTTAGTATAAGTTTTAGTTTAAAGAAAATACTTTAGAAACTAGCATAGTAAATTTCTAGCTTTTGTAAGCTCATAATTGCTTTGAAAATCAATAACTTAAAAACGCTTTGCAACATAAAAAAATTTCTGACGTGATACGTTTACATGACTTTCTCTACCCTCTATCTTTATTAGTGGATATACAAGGGTTCTTACTAAAGCTTATATTTCTATCTATTACATCTTAATCCAAATAAACCTTTGCATAGATAGCTACATTACACATTTCGTTATAGATACAAAGTGAACAGCGACAGTCAAATGTTTAACAACTGTACGCTATACGCTGGCCTTAAAATTCCATAATGTTTCTATGCAATCACGAGAAACAACTGAATGTTGAAAGGACTTGAAGAGAATGACTAAGAAATGAACAATTCGAACTTTTAATAACGGTTATCTTAGAAACAGTTTATCCCCCCCAAAAACGTATTTGAAGTAAATTGTGCGTTTTAAAGAGATCTAGATTTTTTGAGTAGTACGTTTTGGTCTATTATTTAACGTTTACCAGTTATACAAGATCATACAAAATTCCTTCCGAATGAAAAGATCTTCATAAGCTATTCAACGATAATTCAGGATATACATTTTATGTCACGAAAATATCGTTCATATAGGATATTTTTAAAAAAAATTATTAGAACTATTTTTTAGAAAATCAAAAATTTCGAAATATGTTCCATGTAAAGGGTAATTTGGGGCAGGGGGGATTTTGTTGAAAATCTTTGTGTCGCATCTTTGGAAGATACTGAACCTAAATACCAAGTTTAGTATTTATCCAACATTTCGTTTTTACTTTCTCTACTACGTATAGTAAGTAGGGGAAGTATTGTATTCCACCCAAAAATTCGATACCGAGATTTCACCGGAAATACATATTTTGAGACCCCCTGAATCCAAAAAAAAGCAGTTTTAGAAACATGTCCGTGTGTGTGTCTGTGAACAGCATAACTCAGAAACTAACAGTCGGATAAACACCAAACTTGGCATTTAGGTTCAGTATCTTCCAGAGATGTGACAAGAAGATTTTTAAGAAAATTCCCCCACCCCAGATTACCCTTTACATGGAACATTTTTCGAAAATTTTAATTTTTTCAAAAATGGCTCTAACGATTTTGATTAAAACATCATATGTTTCAGATATTTTCATGACAAATGAAATGTATATCTGGAATTTTCTGGGAATGTCTCCAAAAGTATTCTTCATTGTGAACGACTTTTACATAACTGGTAAACCATATGAGATAGACAAAATTTTACTACACAAAAAATGTAGATCGCGTTAAAATACATAATTTATGTCATATACATTTTTTTGTTGAGTGGACCATTTTCGAGATATTGCTTGTTATTCCCTTAAATTTTCCAATACTTGTACTTTTTCTCAAATTCGTTATTCATTTTTTATGTCCTGTACATGCAAAGAGAATGGAATGCGCCACATAGCAAACAGCGTTTAAAAGATTTGACTATCGCTTAAAGCCTAGCAATTCCCCTTGCATCTACAAGAAAATTAGCAATAAGATTGACATCTCGATATTTCGATTAACATGAAGCATATGGAGAATAAGCGTTTGTAAAAATAGTTTGTACAAGAGTAGAGAAAGTCATGTGAGTGTAACACATCAGATTTTTTAGTTATCGTGTTCATAGACACACACACACAGACACACGGACATGTCTCCAAAAATGGTTTATTTGGATTCACGGTGCCTCAAACTTGTATTTTTGGTGAAATCTCGGGAACGAATTTTTGGGTGGAATGCGATACTTCCCCTATTTACTATACGTAGTAAAGAAAGTAAAAAGTGTATGACCATTTTAATAGTTTGTCTTATCAGTGAGATAGCTCCGTGGCAACGCATGAGGCTCACATTCTGGAGGTCCCAGGTTCGATCCTCGTCTTCCGCCCCCTCTGACCTTGGGTTCTTCGCGGTTTTCCAGGATTGGTAGGCGAATCCTTTCCTTCTCTTCCCTTTAATTCCGTTTTTATTATGTTTTAGTGTGCTTCTATGGCGGTGGCGTATTGCTCCAAGGAAAGAGTATTCCCGTGGACACTGGAGGGCTGCTTGGTTGACGGGTCGCTGATCGTCCCCCTTTGGACAGCTCCAGTAGTAGGATGGGTCTTCGAGCCAGGAACTGTTAGGGACATCCGTGCGTCTCTGTGGCCTATAGCCTCCTGTGGTTTCTTCACTTCATCCCTTCCTCCTGGGGTGGTATCGCAATAGATCTCCCGAGGTCGCAGTGCGTGAGGGTGACCCTCCGTTGTATACCCTATATAGCTTTCTTTTCAGAGTGGTCTGAACATTTTAAGAGGAATTTAATGAAAAAAACATAGTTTAGAGTATTTGAATGAGCAAAGTTCTTCTAAAATGTTACGAAAACTTCATTGTTATCCTATTGCATAAGGTTAAATTTAATTTTGAAGCTATACATGCAATCCAAATATCCATTTTCCGAAAGCTTTCACCAAATTTCAGTGGTAAATAAATCAAACTTTTGCTATTTTTCAGGAATTCAATATTTCTTGCATTAGCCTATGTACACGTTTTATTATTACAAGAAAGTTGTAGAGAAATGAAAGTCAAATCTAAATGCGATTGTCACAAAATGTAACCTTGGTTTTCCTTTAATGTCTCTGCATATCATGAAGCTATTCTAAACGGACACGACTCTCATAATCATGCATGACAGAATTAAATAAAGAGATATCAAGGAGGAGCCGTAAATGCCGAATGGGACTGAAAGAACATTCAGAAGTTTACCATCAGCAAAAGATGGAGGTGTACATTTACCGCTCTGTGCTTCTCACGTGTTTTATACTGAGTGGAATTGCCCTAGATGGAGACAAAAGCAAGCAAAGTAAGGAAAAGAATGTTTATATAGGTAATACGGAAATAAAATCGGATGACTGATGGTAGTTTACCTTGAACGAAATCATATAACATGGCATTGCATTCCAGGTTCTCCGTATTTAGTAGCTCTCTTAGTAAATTTTTACTTTTTCTACCGATTATCTGGGTAGGTAGAGGACGTATAGTATTGCGCTCAAAAATTCGATAATGATATTTCATTGAAAATACATGTTTTGAGGCCCCCTGCTTACAAAATGTCATGTGATAAGACTCTATCGTTTATTAGGAGTATACAAACTATTCTTACTAAAGCCTATTTTTATATCTTTTATGTTTTAATCCAAATAAATCTTTGCAGAAACAGAGCACATTACACATTTCGTTATAGATACAAAAAGAACAGCGATAGTCAATGTTTAAGAACTGGGCGCTATATGCTGGCCTTACGTACTGTTTCCATGACATCACGAGAAACACCTGAATGTTGAAAGGGCTTTAAAGAATGACCAAGAAATGAACAATTCGAACCATTAATAGTAGATATCTCAGGAATGTTTTATGCCACGAAAAGCTTATTTGAAATAAATTGTGTGTTTTAAAGAGATCTACATATTTTGTGTAGTACGTTTTCGTCTATCGCTTAACGTTTATCAGTTATACAAGATTATACAAAATTCCTTCCGAATGAAGAGGACTTCACCGGCTATTCCCAGAAAATGTAAGATATACATTTTATTTGTCTTGTAAATATTTTTAATATATGATATTTTAATCAAAATTGTTAGAGCTATTGTTTAGAAAATCAAGTTTGGTACTTATCAGACTTTTCGTTCACACACACACACACACACGGACATTTTTCTAAAAATTATTTTTATTCAAGGGACCTCAAAACATGCATTTCTGGTGACATCTCGATATCGATGCACGCTTGCATATTTGCGTAAACAGCATAATTCAAAAACCAAAAGTCGGATGAATACCAAACTTGGTATTTTGGCCAATCATCTTCCACCCAAAATCACCACTTACATAAAAAAATCTCAAATGATTTACGTTAAAATATCACACGATTGACGTATTGAAATCAGAAATAAAATGCGTATCTTAAGTTTTCTTAGGTGGGGGAAACGGGTGAAAATGTGGCCAAAAATGAAACAATTTCACATTTTGTATTTTTGATACTAGGTGGTTTGAAGTGTATATATGCAAAGTTTTAAAGCACTACAGTGCCTGGAAGTTGCTCTAATCACATCATATTTAAAGGTCTGTTCTCCTTAAATGTCCCTGAGAAGGCGTGGCAGGTGATGAAGTTGCTGCAGGAAGCAAAAAAAATCAGTTGTTTTTTACTTTCTCTACTACGTATAGTGAGTAGGGGAAGTATTGCATTCCACCCAAAAATTCGATACCGAGATTTCACCGGTAATACATGTTTTGAGACCTCCTGAATCCAAAAAAAGCATTTTTGGAAACATGTCCGTGTGTGTGTCTGTGTGTGTCTGTGTGTCTGTGTGTCTGTGTGTGTGTGTGTGTGTCTGTGAACAGCATAACTCAAAAACTAACAGTCGGATAAACACCAAACTTGGTATTTAGGTTCAGTATCTTCCGGAGATGCGACACGAAGGTTTTCAAGAAAATGCCCCCACCCCAGACTACCCTTTACATGGAACATTTTTCGAAAATTTTAATTTTCTCAAAAATGGCTCTAACGATTTTGATTAAAATATCATATGTTTAAGATAATATCATGAGAAATGAAATGTATATCTCGAATTTTCTGGGAATGTCTCCAAAAGTATTCTTCATTGTGAACGGCTTTTGCATAACTGGTAAACCATAAGAGATAGACAAAATTTTACTACACAGAAAATGTAGATCGCGTTAAAATACACAACTTATATCATACACATTTTTTTTGTTGAGTGAACCGTTTTCGAGATATTGCTTGTTATTTCCTTAAATTTTCCAATACTTATACTTTTTCTCAAATTCGTTATTCATTTTTATGTCCTGGACATGCAAAGAGAATGGAATGCGCCACATAGCAACCAGCGATAAAATATTTGACTATCGCTTAAAAGCTACCATATTCCCCTTGCATCTACAAGAAAATTACAAATAAGATTGACATCTCGATATCTCGATTAATATGAAGCATATGGAGAATAGGCGTTTGTAAAAATAGATTGTACAAGAGTAGAGAAAGTCATGTGAGTGTAACACATCAGATTTTTTTAACACATTTGTGGAATTTTTCCCGTGACGTATAGTTTTTAATTTGTCACTGAGCCACCGTATCGGTATAATATAGTAACAGCATCTCTGGCGGTAGATGTCGCGTAACATCAAATTTAGTGCTGTTTCGTGTAATGAGCCAGAAACAAGTGTAAATAAGGTAAATAATACCAGTGATGAAAGGTTAGATGAGCAAGAATGTAGTGCAGAAAAGAAAATTTAAGGCAGAAACAGCTGGAGGATAATTGTGAACATATACCTGTTGTAAATAATGAAGAGTGTAAATATATATTGGTGGACACCAGTCTACTGCCATCATTGGTGAATGACCTGAAGTGTAATGACCACAATAAAAGTGTTTGTATATAGGACTTGGCACTGAAAAGCTTGGCTTATACCATAAATTAGAACTGATTTGCAGTGGTTGTAATGAAAAAGAGTACAAATTACATATCTAAGCTGGACACTTCTAGGAAGGTCTGTAAGTCATTATTTCTGGTTAATTGCACGCAAACTTTTAAACTCGTTTTTCCTCACTTTAATTTTTGCTACACTTTTATTCATTCAAAACAAAATTACATCCACAAATTAAGTGTTAGAGGGCTGAAATCTTTCCTGTACATCCCATAAAGCATAACAAAAAAAACTGACGCATGGTATTTAGGATTAACTTAAAATGTGTGTATTGATTGTAAAAATTTTGAAATTTTTGCTATGCAGGCCATATTTTTTTAAGTTCCCTTACAGTTAAGATATTACAAAACTCGGGCGTCAAGTTTTTTTTAAATGAGTTCCTGGTTTTGTAAAAAATATAATTTTTTTAAAAAAAAAAAAGGTTGGAGTGAATTTCATTTTGAAATTTTCAATTTTATAAATAAAATGTTCAATAATTCAAAAACTAATTGACATAAAAATGAAATTCTGCCAAATAGTTCCACATAACACGCCAATATGTGTACAAAAAATAAGTATGTAGCTTTAAAACTGTACAAAACAGGAATTTTACACTTCACCCCCCCTTAAAATAGTCTTTGAAAATCCCTTCATTCTGATTGAATTATATATACTTTTGTATAATTAGGAAATCATAAAATATATAAGAAAGAGCTTTGTTCTGAAAAACAACGCCGAACAAGAAATAAAAGGTATAAATAAACGCATGTCAGTCTTTTTTAGTATCATTAGAAGTTTTTAAATAGTTTATGAATATTTATTTGTACTAAGCATCAATACAAAAGAATATAGCTAAGCATTCAACCCATCCTGTTAACTTGCAATATTCATATCCAAAATATCCTTATTATCTAAAGCATTCTGTTTTAACAACCCTTAAGTTTATGTTTAATTTACTTCTCCTTTTATTGACCAGTTTCATTGCTTTTTGACTTTAATTACGTACTCGTCTACCTTCTTATTATCTTTACTAGAGAGTTTAATTAACGCTACCTTTCTGTGTAATGTAAACCATTCCCCATTTATACTCTTTTCTTCAAAGCTCTTCCTTTTAACATTAAAAAGTTATATGCTCCACATCCTGCTTTCCTCCACATAATGGACACTATTTTTGTGAGAATATTTTCTCATTCCTTTCAGTCTCCACGCACCTGCTCGTATGCATGCAATACACTCTCTTTGTACTTTATTTAATTTGTCAACATATGCTTCTCTTTCCCATATATTTTTATTGGTATATACGATTTTAACGATCTCTTTCCAGGTATGTAACTAAACAATTTTTGTATTTCTATATATTCAAATCTCCTCCTTGCTCCTTTACAAAATCCATTTATATTATTTTCCCTTTACCTCCAAATTTCTCCCAACCATGTTGTGTGATTGCATTATCTCAAATATCAGTGCAATGAGGGAAGATGATTGAAAGCTCCCAATTCTTCTTTTTACTATGACCGCATTTCTCTATGAATACGAATTAATGCACGTTGTATGTAAATAAGTACTTACTGTTTAATCTTAAATCATTTTTAACAAAAATGTATCATGTTAACGTTATGTGGATAGAAGGATCACTTTTTAATGAATGATATATCAGAGGGTGCGATAGAAAGAATAAACAATGGTTTTAAAGTGAACAATATTTTAATTTACAATAATTACTCATGTTTATTATTACATTACTTTAAAGTACAGTGGAGATTGGAGAACACTTTTCATTTTTTAAAGATTCGCCTCACGGTTCGATCCGATATGCGTAAAGCAATAGCATGCTTCCTTACCGACCGGCGTGCACTCCGCTGCACAGATGCCTATTTTGAGTTTGTGTTTTTCAACTACTCTTCACTGTTTTGTTTTTATCCAATTCAGTTTCACTATCGCTTCACTAAGGTGAATTAATTCAACTCTCTGTTAACTTCACTTCTTTCGTAATGTAGCCTCTTCACACCAGACAGGACAGTTCACTTCATTCGGGAGTCGAACACAAGACTTCCATAACCCTCGCTCCGCAGTAGCACTCGCTGCACATCACAACAGCCGTCACTGACACAACAACTCTACTCACACTCGATTCGACTTACACGGACTGGACTGCCTCGCACTTGAACTGACTACCCGCGAGAGCGCTCGCTTGTATAGTCAGTGGAAGGTTCTCGAACATTCTGGAGCTATTTAGACACATTTTCTGGAAGAGGGGGGAGATAAAGCTTCCAGATAGTTCTAGTTATCTGCCGAAAGCGCTCCCGGTGTTTACGCTGGCAAGCGGCCGTTATTGTGTTTACTCCGACCGCCAGGCGCGGACTTCCCGATAACCTTAGGCCATGGCTGTTGCGTCACACTGTGCTCACGCAGTGTGTTCTGTGCGTACAAAACGAGGTTGTCCAGGCGCTGATTTGTTTGTCATGCTAACTTCTTGATCCCATTGTTGTACTCAATGATGATTAGCATGCTTTGACGGTGCATCACGTCGATTCAATTCCAGTCGAAATGCTCTTTGAGTTTCATTGATGGAATTCGTTCCGAATCAAACACGCCCTCTCACTATCCAGCGCTCCATGACTAAAGCGGGTATTAAACGTAGCAGTATTCACGTATACATGCTTCGGGATAAAAGGCGCATTGACTCTCTCTTCCTATTACACATGCACGCAAAACGCCAAGAAAGTTCAAACTTTTCAGTAGTGACTCATGAAGAGTGTTCTTTGTGAAAGATGTTAAAGCATGCTATTGTGGCGTATTATTAATTTTGTCATTATCAGACGCACTGTTGTGTTGTATTCTTGCTACCAGACGTAGCGTTATTGGGTCTCTAGTTATTTTTCGGTCTCTCCTTTTGGCGCGCACCACGCCAAAGGGAGGGATCTGTTTGAAGTTGTCTGGTGTGACGTTAGCCCTGTTTGGCTTTAGCTAGACACGGTTGGTGGGAGCAAGATAGTGTGACTCCAGAGTAAGTGGTCGTTGGAACGAGTCGCTCTTCGGTCTGTGGCATCTCCCTATATCCTGTTTCCTTTGTTAACTATGTAGAGAAGCCAAAGGTTTGTTAATAAATCCCAGGTAATGTGTGTTATGTAAGGTTTTTGTGTAATATAAAATCCACGCCTTCCCCTTAATTACTCACCAAGGTCCCGGACTTCTAGCTGCTAGCGAATTGCATCCCTCATGTGCGTGTTGGGGTGACCTAAATTAATCATTCTCTGGTAACCTTTTTGGGCTTCACCCTAACGTGTAACAATATTCTGTTGTATTTGCCTGGAGTGTGTATATTCAGGGAGAGGTTAATGGAAGATACTAATATTAAAAGATGGTTAATAGAAAGACACACTTTATCTCATACCAGATTAATAAGAATGTTGCAGAGTTAATCACAGTGTATTTCTTTTCTGTCTTACACCGTCTCCCTATTAGGTTCCGGGTCTATTTCCTTCATGTTGTTTATAAGATGTTCATAAGACTTCTCCCCTGCTAAGTCTATCGCTATATTCCTTGCATTTTACCTTCCAAAGATAAGGAAGTTCCCTAAGCATTCCAATAAGCTCCTCCAAAACCTGCTTGGAAAATGTTCTTAAATAGCTCGTTTTGGTGCATAGGCACACAAAATTACGCACTGAAGATATACACTTCAGTTGTCAAGTAAATATCTTTAATATATGCTATTTTAATCAAAATCGTTAGAGGCATTTTTTAGAAAATCATAATTTTCAAAAAGTGTCCCATGTAAAGCATAGTGAGGGTGGAATGATTTTATTGAAAATCTTCGTGTCACATCCACGGAAGATACTAAACTTAAATACCAAGTTTGGTACTTACCTGACTTTTCGTTTTTAAGTTACGCTGTTCAAAGACAGACACACACACACACACACACACACACACACACACATTCGGACGTGTATCCAAAAATGCTTCATTTGGATTCAGGAGGGTCCAAATAATGTACCTCCGGTGAAATCTCGTTATCGAATTTTTGGGTGGAATACAATGCTTCCCCTACCTACTATACGTAGTAGAGAAAGTAATACAAACATTAAATGCACACGAAGGGAGCAGCTTCATACGAGGGCAGTCCCAGAATTACCCGACCTGACGTACAGATAGTAGATGTTATTTCAAACAAATGGCTGGTAGAAAGTACCACCCTTATAAAGCTGAAGTTGATGATGCTAGTTGTTTAGTAATTGTTTGGCAGCCATTAATAGTTAACTCTCAGCGAATTTGTAAACATGGATAAAACTGGCCATCGTTATGTGATACAATACTTTCATTTGAAAGGTCTTAATGCAACTAATATTAAAGCTGAGCTAGATTCTACTCTGGGGGAGTATGCTCCTTCGTTTACAACAGTAAAATATCGGATGGAAGAGTTTAAGCGAGGTCGTACAAGCTGCCAAGACCAACATCGCAGTGGTAGAACAAATGAGGTGACCACGCCAGAAATTGTGAAGAAAATCCACAAAATGATATTGGATGATCGTCGACTAAAAGTGCGCGAGTTAGCAGACATAGTAGGTATTTCAAAAAGTGCTATACATTGCATATTAACTGAAAATTTGACATGAGAAAGCTGTGCACAAGATGGGTGCCGCGTTTACTCACAATGGAACAAAAGCAGCATCATGAGATGTTTCAATCGAGTGTTTGGCGATGTTTTGCTGCAATAAAGCCGAGTTTTAGCGTCGATTCCTAACCATGGATGAAACATGGGCCCATCACTTCACATCTGAGACGAAGGAACAGACAAAACAGTGGATTGAAAGGGGAGAATGAACTCCAAAGAAGGCGAAGACAGTTCCATCTGCAGGCAAGGTCATGGCGTCAGTTTTTTGGAATGTGTGTGGAATAATTTTCATTGATTATCTTCAAAAAGGAAAAGCAATCAATGGCGAGTAATATTCAAACTTATTGCAGCATTTCAATGATGAAATCAAGCAAAAACGGCAGCATTTAGTGAAAAAGAAAATTTTGTTTCATCAAGACAATGCACCAATCCATTATCGCCGTGGCCAAAATCAATGAGTTAAAGTTCGAATTGCTTCCTCATGCACCCTATTCGACAGATTTGGCCCCCTATGATTATTTTCTATTTCCAAAGCTGAAGAAATAGCTTGGTACTAAAAGATTTGCCAACAGTGAAGAGCTGGAGTTTGCAGTTGAGGGCTATTTTGCAGAACTCGACGGTTCTCACTATAAACGGGGTATCGTGCTGAAAGGAGACTATGTAGAGAAATAAATATGTCTTTTCCCAAAACTTTTGTGTTTTCTTTGTTAGGTCGTGTACTTCTGGGACTGCCCTCGTATCACAACGAATCACTTAAAGGAGGCCCCCCCACACATACACACACACACACATACACATACCTAAATAGGTTGATCAGTGCATTTCCTTCAGCATTTAGTTTAAAACCTTTCCAACAATTATAATAACAAATGCATTACGTGCATGATGAGTTTTACTTTATATACTACTTACTATAGTAGAATATATATATATATATATATATATATATATAAACAAAGCTTTAAAATTTCCCCTATTGTAATTATCCAAAACTTATTCGACCATTCCAACCGATGATTGTTCCACAGCCAGAGGCTAAGTAAAAGCTATGCAGCATTTCCAGAACTTGCAGAGTGTCGGTGGGTAGTTAAGGAAGTCAGACGTTCTGCCGATGTCTCACATCCTTTTGCGTCAATATCAGACGTTTCATCGTTATGGGACTGTGCGAAATTACAATTATAAGTATTAAAGTGGATAATTCACCACAAAAATCCCATACAACATTGTACAACATTTTTATAAACAACGGTGAGAGGTAAGTTAAATTAATTTATTCTTCATTCGAGTTTAAAAAGCAAACCGTGTGAGGCCGGGTAAACCAGCTAGTTGACTATAATTAACTGCGAGTGTGATGCAATAAATTTGTTCCACCGTGGAGAAGCACCGTGAACCTTAAGAGGCTTGTACAATGTAAGCCAGTGCAAGTTTCTGGAAAATTTACACCTACGTGATAAATAGTAAGGAATGTGGTTCCCAGTACGTCAGTAAGGTCTGGGTTGACTCACATTAGATGCAACGTTTGACATTGAAATATCATCTGCGTTAAGAAAAACTGTTTGTTTTGAATTTCTTAAAGCGTTTCCTTGAAAACCCCACGGCTATTTTCCACCATAATTAACTATGGCCTTAAGTTGAAAGGAAGCAGAGAAGTGTTCCCAATAATGTTTTTGGATGGTATATAACACAGAAAGAACAGCTCTGGTATTTATATTTTTACTTTCTCTACTACGTAAGTAGGGAAAGTATTGTATTCCACCCAAAAATTCGATACCGAGATTTCACCGGAAATACATGTTTGGAGGCGCCCTGAATCCAAATAAAACACTTTTGGAAACATGTCTATGAGTGTGTCTGTCTGTGCACAGCATAACTCAAAAACTAAAAGTCTGATAAATACGAGACTTGGTATTTGAGTTTAGCATCTTTCAAGGATGCGACACAAAAATGTTCAAGAAAATCCCCCACCCCAAACAATCCTGTACATGGAACATTGTTCGAAAACATTGATTTTCTCAAAAATGGCTAAAGATTTTGATTAAAATATGATATATTTAAGATATTTTTATGTCAAATGAAATGTATATCTTGAATATTCTGGGAATGCCCCCCAAAGAACTCTACATTCTGGATGATTTTCGCAAGGTAAGTGATGGACAAAATTTTACTACACAGCAAATGTAGATCTCGTTAAAACACATTATTTATGTCGTATACTTTCTTTTTTCAGTGAACCATTTCTGAGATACTCCTTGTTATTTGTTTGAATTTTCAAATACTTATTTTTAATTTCTCTACTACGTATAGTAAGTAGGGGAAGTATTGTATTCCACCCAAAAATTCGATACCGAGATTTCACCGGAAATATATGTTTTGAGACCCTCTGGATCCAAAAAAAGCATTTTTGGAAACATGTCCGTGTGTGTGTCTGTGAAAAGTATAACTCAGAAACGCACAGTCGGATAAACACCAAACTTGGTATTTAGGCTCAGTATCTTCCAGAAATGCGATACGAAGGTTTTCAAGAAAATCCCCCCACCCCAGATTACCCTTTACATGGAACATTTTTCGAAAATTTTAATTTTCTCAAAAATGGCTCTAACGATTTTGATTAAAATATCAATTGTTTAAGATATTTTTATGACAAATGAAATGTATATCTTGAATTTTCTGGGAATGTCTCCAAAAGAATTCTTCATTTTGAACGCCTTTTGCATAACTGGTAAACCATAAGAGATAGACAAACTTTTACTGCACAAAACATGTAGATCGCGTTAAAATACACAATTTATGTCATATACATTTTTTTGTTAAGTAAACCGTTTTCGAGATATTGCTTGTTATTCCGTTCAATTTTCCAACACATACGTTTTCTCAAATTCGCTATTCATTTTTTTTGTCCTGGTAATGCAAAGAGAATGAAATAATCCACATAGCAACCAGCTCTTAAAATATTTGACTATAGCTTAAAGCCTACCAATTCCCCTTGCATCTACAAGAAAATTAGCAATAAGGTTAACTTCTCGATATCTCGATTAACATGAAGCATGTGGAGAATAAGCGTTTGTAGAAATAGTTTGTACAGGAGTAGAGAAAGTCATGTGAGTGTAACACATCAGATTTTTTAATGGGAATTCGTTATTCGTTTTTTATGTCCTGGACATGCAAAGAGAATGTAATACTCCACATAGCAACCAGCTCTTAAAATATTTGACTATCGCTTAAAGCCTACCATATTCCCCCTTGCACCTACAAGAAAATTAGAATAAGACAATTTCTGCAAATGTTTATCTCATTAATACGAAGCAGATGGAGAATACACGTTTGTATAAATAGTTTGTTCAAGAGTAGAGAAAGTCATGTGAATGTAACACATCAGATTGTTTTGTAAAGGCAAGTTACACACGGAGGTATAATTATCTGTAGGTGCTTCAATTGTTTTGAAAATATTGGATATGCACCCGCACACCACAAATATTTTATTTGCAGAGAGGTTAAACTAGACTCCTTTTCATTTCGCTACAAAAAGAAATTTCCCAAGCTCACTACAAGTAATACAATCCTGTAACACAGCGAATGAACTACACCAAGCCTGTGGAATCGTCCTCCGTGATCTAGGGGACCATGATAGCCTCTTGTTCCCAAGGTCGGGGGTTCAAGCCCTGCGGAGGGTGACGGATTTTTTAGGCATAAAATACTTAGCATGGCTTTCTTCGAAAGGGAAGTAAAGCCCCTGTCGTAGATTTACGGCACGTAAAAGATCCTCAAGCTTGATATAGAGCCCACTGAGCAAAATTTCCGGTTCAGTATCGAACGAGTTGCTAAGAATCATAGTAGTTAAAAACCATCTATACATAAAATTCAATTCAATTCGGGCTGTCGACAATTTAAAGAATTAAAATTGCTGAAGTCAATTTAACTAAACTTTCTCAAAATTCTGTTAAGTAATTTTGTTGAATGTAGAACTTGCAGTAATCCGTAAACAAGCGCTGTCACTGCCCAATTCTACAAAGAAGATACAAAGAAATACACTTGACAATAAAGGGAGACTACAATAGCTCTATAATAGAACGGAAATTAAACACCTAGAAAGCATTCCGCTCAATTCCAACAAAGAATCCATGAGGACTAATCTACAGGCTATCACAAAAGCCTATAAACTTTTCCTCTATTGAGACTGGAAACTGTTTCACAAATTCATTTTCTGATACCGTCACCGTCTTAACCAATGCCTTCTTCTCGGATGAAACGGAAGACAGATTTTCAGGAAACAGAAGTTTCCCGACCGACGATGAATCATTCTCACAGCAAGATCAAGCGCATTATTCTCACACAAAATAAAAAGAAAGCACCGGATTACGTCGAAATATCAACTAATATAATTTAAAATATTCACTTTTTTCTCCCGTCCCTATTCGTTGTCCTTTTCAAAAAATCTGATGTGTTACACTCACATGACTTTCTCTACTCTTGTACAAACTATTTTTACAAACGCTTATTCTCCATATGCTTCATGTTAATCGAGATGTTAATCTTATTGCTAATTTTCTTGTAGATGCAAGGGGAATTGATAGGCTTTAAGCGATAGTCAAATATTTTAAGAGCTGGTTGCTATGTGGAGTATTCCATTCTCTTTGCATTACCAGGACAAAAAAAATCTGATGTGTTACACTCACATAACTTTCTCTACTCTTGTACAATCTAATTTTACAAACGCCTATTCTCCATATGCTTCATGTTAATCGAGATATCGAGATGTCAATCTTATTGGTAATTTTCTTGTAGATGCAAGGGGAATATGGTAGCTTTTAAGCGATAGTCAAATATTTTAACGCTGGTTGCTATGTGGCGAATTCCATTCTCTTTGCATGTTCAGGACATAAAAAAATGAATAACGAATTTGAGAAAAAGTATAAGTATTGGAAAATTTAAGGAAATAACAAGCAATATCTCGAAAACGGTTCACTCAACAAAAGAAACGTATATGACATAAGTTGTGTATTTTAACGCGATCTACATTTTTTGTGTAGTAAAATTTTGTCTATCTCTTATGGTTTACCAGTTATGCAAAAGTCGTTCACAATGAAGAATATTTTTGGAGACATTCCCAGAAAATTCGAGATATACATTTTATTTGTCATGACAATATCTTAAACATATGATATTTTAATCAAAATCGTTAGAGCCGTTTTTGAGAAAATTAAAATTTTCGAAAAATGTTCCATGTAAAGGGTAGTCTGGGGTGGGGGGATTTTCTTGAAAACCTTCGTGTCGCATCTCTGGAAGATACTGAACCTAAATACCAAGTTTGGTGTTTATCCGACTGTTCGTTTTTGAGTTATGCTGTTCACAGACACACACACACAGACACACACACAGACACACACACACACACACAGACACACACACAGACACACACACGGACATGTTTCCAAAAATGCTTTTTTTGGATTCAGTGATTCTCAAAACATGTATTTCCGGTGAAATCTCGGTATCGAATTCTTGGGTGGAATGCAATACTTCCCCTACTTACTATACGTAGTAGAGAAAGTAAAAAATGAATAACGAATTTGAGAAAAAGTATAAGTATTGGAAAATTTAAGGAAATAACAAGCAATATCTCGGAAACGGTTCACTCAACAAAAAAAATGTATATGATATAAGTTGTGTATTGTAACGCGATCTACATTTTTTGTGCAGTAAAATTTTGTCTATCTCTTATGGTTTACCAGTTATGCAAAAGTCGTTCATAATGAACAATACTTTTGGAGACATTCCCAGAAATTTCGAGATATACATTTCATTTCTCATGACATTATCTTAAACATATGATATTTTCATCAAAATCGTTAGAGCCATTTTTGAGAAAATTATAATTTTCGAAAAATGTTCCATGTAAAGGGTTATTTGGGGTGGGGGGATTTTCTTGAAAACCTTCTTGTCGCATTTCTGGAAGATACTGAACCTAAATACCAAGTTTGGTGTCTATCCGACTGTTAGTTTCTGAATTATGCTGTTCACAGACACACAGACACACACACGGACATGTTTCCAAAAATGCTTTTTTTGGATTCAGGGGGTATCAAAACATGTATTTCCGATGAAATCTCGATATCGAATTTTTGGGTGGAATACAATACTTCCCCTACTTACCATACGTAGTAGAGAAAGTAAAAATGCTTATTTATAAATTTCTTTCCCTCCTCCTGGAAACTTGCAACTGCTAAAATGATATCCAAGGGTAATTCCATCGGACCTTCTATTAAATCTTTCAGGCCTGTTTGTCTATTGCCATTTCTAGGAAAGATTTTGTAGAAGTTACTGAATAAACGAGCCATGTACCATCTACATAGCCATGACTACTTAAGCCAAAAGCAACACGGCTTCAGACCTCAGAGGTCGACAGAGGGTGACTTTTTTTTATGTAGTTGGATGGATTCAACGAATTTTCTCTTCGAAAGCGATAGCATTACTAATCTCCCTGGACATAACAAGCGCTTTTGATAATGCCTGTGGCCCAAAATTTTATTCAGCTAAAAGCAAAACTATTCCCTAGAAATTCATATAAATTAATAAAAGCGTTTTTTTTTCAAATCGAAAAGCTAACTTAATTTTTGGAATGCATTCACTTAAAAAAATCTGATGTGTTACACTCACATGACTTTCTCTAATCTTGTACAAACTAGTTTTACAAACGCTTATTCTCCATCTACTTCATGTTAATCGAGATAAACATTTGCAGACTCTATCTTATTGCTAATTTTCTTGTAGATGTAAGGGGAATATAT
The DNA here is from genome assembly GCA_030765065.1 of Deroplatys truncata. Taxonomy (NCBI): domain Eukaryota; kingdom Metazoa; phylum Arthropoda; class Insecta; order Mantodea; family Mantidae; genus Deroplatys; species Deroplatys truncata. The sequence goes on from CM060980.1 coordinate 169,346,071, forward strand.
ATTTACAAGGGCAGTATCGAAATACAGTAGTCTTTAAGCACATACATATCTCTTAATAGCTGGTTGCTAGGTGCAGCACCATTCCCTTTGCCACAGATTAATACTCTTTACATATCCAAGACAAAAAGATGAATAACGTATTCCCATTTGAGAAAATAAATATTGAAAAATTTAAGGGAATAACAAGCAATATATTGAAAATGTTTCACTCAACAAAAAAATTGTATATGACATAAATTGTGTATTTTATCGCGATCTTCATTTTTGTGTAGTAAAATTTTGTCTATCTTTTATGGTTTACTAGTTATGCAAAAGTCGTTCACAATGAAGAATACTTTTGGAGACATTACCAGAAAATTCAAGATATACATTTTCTTTGTCATGAAAATATCTTAAACATATGATATTTTAATCAAAATCGTTAGAGCCATTTTTGAGAAACTTAACATTTTCGAAAAATGTTCCATGTAAAGGGTAATCTGGGGTGGGGGGATTTTCTTGAAAACCTTCGTGTCGCATCTCTGGAAGATACTGAACCTAAATACCAAGTTTGGTGTTTATCCGACTGTTAGTTTCTGAGTTATGCTGTTCACAGACACACAGACACACGGACACACACACGAACATGTTTCCAAAAATGCTTTATTTGGATTCAGGGGGTCTCAAAACGTATATTTCTGGTGAAATCTCGGTATCGAATTTTTGGGTGGAATACAATACTTCCCCTACTTACTATACGTAGTAGAGAAAGTAAAATGATCCGCGCTCGTGTGTGTGTGTGTGTGTGTGTGTGTGTGTGTGTGAGAGAGAGAGAGAGAGAGAGAGAGAGAGAGAGAAGAGAGAGAACAGCAGAACTCAAGAACGAAAAGTTGGTTACATAACAAACTTGGTATTTTTATTTCAGCATCTGTGTAGTAACATTTTGTTTGTGCGTTACCTACTGTTTACCAATCACACAAAACGTCATTCAGAAAAAGAGGACTTCACAGGCTATTCCTAGAAAATTCAGCATATACATTTTACTTTTAGTGTAAATATCTTAAACATATGGCATTATAATCCAAATTTTAGAGCCATTTTGAGAACTTCAAAAATATATACAATTGTTCCACATAAAGGATAGTTTTGAATGGGCGGATCTTCTTGGAAATCCGCGGTTCGCATTTTTCGGAGATACCAAGTTTGGTAATTAACAGACTTTTCATTTTTAGTTACATTGTTCATAGACATACACACTGACGCATAGACATGCATTCGGAACTTTTTCTAAACATGCCTTTTTTATTTAGAGGGACTCAAAAATATATTTCCGGTGAAATCTCGACATCAAATTTTTGGGTGGAATGCAATACTTTCCCTAACTACTTGGTACGTGGTAAAATGCTGCTGCTATGACCTTAGATCTTAAAAGCGGTACATAAATGAAATATTAAAAAAAATCTGATGTGCTACACTCACATGACTTTCTCTATTCTTGTACAAACTATTTTTACAAACGCTTATTCTCCGTATGCTTCATGTTAATCGAGATGTTAATCTTATTGCTAATTTTCTTGTAGATGCAAGGGGAATATGGTAGGCTTTAAGCGATAGTCAAATCTTTTAAGCGCTGGTTGCTATGTGGCGCATTCTATTCTGTTTGCATATCCAGGACATAAAAAATTGAATAACGAATTTGAGAAAAGGTATAAGTATTGGAAAATTTAAGGAAATAACAAGCAATATCTCGAAAATGGTTCACTCAACTAAACAAAAATGTATATGACATAAATTGTGTATTTTAACGCGATCTACATTTTTTGTGTAGAAAAATTTTGTCTATCTCTTGTGGTTTACCAGTTATGGAAAAGTCGTTCACAATGAAGAATACTTTTGGAGACATTCCCAGAAAATTCAAGATATACATTTTATTTGTCATGAAAATATCTTAAACATATGATATTTTAATCAAAATCGATAGAGCCATGTTTGAGAAAATTAAAATTTTCGAAAAATGTTCCATGTAAAGGGTACTCTGTGGTGGGGGAATTTTCTTGAAAACCTTCGTGTCGCATCTCTGGATGATACTGAACCTAAATACCAAGTTTGGTGTTTATTCGACTGTTCGTTTCTGAGTTATGCTGTTCACAGACAAACACACACACACAGACACACACACGGACATGTTTCCAAAAATGCTTTTTTTTGGATTCAGGGGGTCTCAAATCATGTATTTCCGGTGATATCTCGGTATCGAAATTTTGGGTGGAATACAATACTTCCTCTACTTACTATACGTAGTAGAGAAAGTAAAAAAAATAGACAGACTCCAAGTATAAACATAAATCTTTCTCCAGAACAGCTCTTTGGTTTTTCAGATTAACTCAAGCATCTCGATAATTATGGAGTCCAAAGCACTTATATTGTTCCGTGTACTTTATTATCGTATATAGGCAATGTTCCGTCACCAGTGCTTATTCATGAATTGTTTGCACTTTGTTGTGAAATTCTAAAAGCAGTTTCATCTGAAATGAGTTTTCCAAAGGTACTTCCCGAAGTCATACTTGTCGCCTGCTTAATCACCGAAGGATTTCGAAATCTGGTGACATTTTCTTTATGAAGCAGGTCTTGACGTTTCATTTCCGAAAACTTTGTTTCCATTTCTTGGAGGGGAGGGGACCTAGGTATTCGCAAGGTTGCAGCTGAGCACTAATTCTGTGAAAACCAAACCACATCCAATGTTTGACCATTTAGTACCGCTCTTCCGGTGGGAAAACCTGAGGCACGAACAGATACTTTAGAACGGAATCTGACTAGTAAAAACCTGATGTGTTACACTCACATGACTTTCTCTACTCTTGTAAAACTATGTTTACAAACGCTTATTCTCCATATGCTTCATGTTAATCGAGATACCGAGATGTTAATCTTATTGCTAATTTTCTTGTAGATGCAAGGGGAATTGCTAGGCTTTAAGCGACAGACAAATGTTTTAAGAACTGGTTGTTATGTGGAGTATTCCATACTCTTTGCATGTCTAGGACATAAAAAATGAATAGCGAATTTGAGAAAAAGTATAAGCATTGGAAAATGTAAGGAAATAACAAGCAATATCTGGAAAATGGTTCACTCAACAAAAAAAATGTATATGACATAAATTGTGTATTTTAACGCGATCTACATTTTTTGTGTAGTAAAATTTTGTCTATCTCTTATGGTTTACCAGTTATGCAAAAGTCGTTCACAATGAAGAATACTTTTGGAGACATTCCCAGAAAATTCAAGATATACATTTTATTTGTCATGAAAATATATTAAACATATGATATTTTAATCAAAATCGTTAGAGCCATTTTTGAGAAACTTAACATTTTCGAAAAATGTTCCATGTAAAGGGTAATCTAGGGTGGGGGATTTTCTTGAAAGCCTTCGTGTCGCATCTCTGGAAGATACTGAACCTAAATACCAAGTTTGGTGTTTATCCGACTGTTCGTTTCTGAGTTATGCTGTTCACAGACAGACACGGACATGTTTCCAAAAATGCTTTATTTGGATTCAGGGGGTCTCAAAACATGTATTTCCGGTGAAATCTCGGTATCGAATTTTTGGGTGGAATACAATACTTCCCCTACTTACTATACGTAGTAGAGAAAGTAAAAAGAAGCATTTTTGGAAACATGTACGTGTGTGTGTCTGTGAACAGCATAACTCAGAAACGAACAGTCGGATAAACACCAAACTTGGTATTTAGGTTCAGTATCTTCCAGAGATGCGACACGAAGGCTTTCAAGAAAATCCCCCACCCTAGATTACCCTTTACATGGAAGATTTTTCGAACATTTTAATTTTCTCAAAAATGGCTCTAACGATTTTGATGAAAATATCATATGTTTAAGATAATGTCATGAGAAATGAAATGTATATCTCGAATTTTCTGGGAATGTCTCCAAAAGTATTCTTCATTGTGAACGACTTTTGCATAACTGGTAAGCCATAAGAGATAGACAAAATTTTACTACACAAAAATGTAGATCGCGTTAAAATACACAACTTATGTCATATACATTTCTTTTGTTGAGTGAACCGTTTTTCGAGATATTGCTTGTTATTTCCTTAAATTTTACAATACTTATACTTTTTCTCAAATTCGTTATTCATTTTTTTATGTCCTGGACATGCAAAGAGAATGGAATGCGCCACATAGCAACCAGCGTTAAAATATTTGACTATCGCTTAAAAGCTACCATATTCCCCTTGCATCTACAAGAAAATTACAAATAAGATTGACATCTCGATATCTCGATTAATATGAAGTATATGGAGAATAGGCGTTTGTAAAAATAGATTGTACAAGAGTAGAGAAAGTCATGTGAGTGTAACACATCAGATTTTTTGGATTCAGGAGGTCTTAAAACATATATTTCCGGTGAAATCTCGGTATCGAATTTTTGGGTGGAATACAATACTTCCCCTACTTACTATACGTAGTAGAGAAAGTAAAAAGAGAACGATCACTAGATTTTTATAAAAATACGTCTAATTAACCAGAGTGGGTCACTTAAGTTGAGACTGTACAATATCTCCAAAACTAAGCGCTGTAGAAAGAAATGTCTTTAGTAGAAGTTGCTTGATATTATGAGCAAAGTGAATGCCATTAGTCGTGTTTTGTTTGGAGGACGTTACGATGGTCATTTTAGGGTGGATTTAATTTTTTAAAATGGGAACCTACAATTACGGTTAATTTAATTTGACCCTAAAATGACCATCACAACGTCCTTCAAATAAATACGACTAATGGCATTTACTTTCCCTCATAATATCAAGCAACTTATATTCAAGAATATTTCTTTCTACAACGCTTAGTTTTGGAGATATTGTACAGTCTCAACTTAAATGTCCACCCTGTATAACAATAAGTGTCTCTTTTAATTATTCGACAAATTAAACCCTATTTTACAGTTTTTATATTAGGGTTGTAGTTTTATAATTTAAAAACGATAAAATATAGCATTATTTGCATTTTACAATGTTCGATGGATATGGTGAATAAATTTTACAAAATACTTGTAACAACATCTTCTACTAAAATTGTTATGCAATGGCTTTATAAATTCTACATTACAATGTTTTAAATCAAACAGTATCTTCTGTACATGAACTGAGGAAAATTAAAGAGTAAATGTCCTGTTGTTTCTTCATTTCCGCAAGGGCAGTCAAGATCCTTTTCTATGCTAATACGAAATATTCGGAAGTATGTACTAAATTTTCCATGACCAGAAACAAATTGTGTTAATATATTGGCGTGTTTTATGATAAAGCTACATCCTTCCCGGGCAAGAACTGGCAAACATTTGCTTTTTATTCTATTAATCGCGTTGTGAATTTAAAACACACAAACAAAACACATTCATATCTACAAAAAGTATGATAGTTTCAGAAATATTACCATCCCATATCTTGAAAATAAGACAATATCCTCACTTTAGAACTAGTATGAAATTTAGTGTCTTATAAACAGGCAGAGGGGTTTTAGTAGGTAAACATAGTAATCGTGTTACCTCATGGAGTATGGGTGACGTCAGGCACTGTGGCGGACACTCTCCTTCCCTTCATAAGAGCCGGTTTCGTTGCCACTGTTTGAGAAAGCTATTGTTGCTGCTACGTATGGAAGGTCAGTTTGAAGATGATGTAGGTATTATCTTTTAGATCCACGTATGGACGCCAATTTGAGAAGATGGTTTGTTACGTTATTTTTTTTACCACGCTTTGAGCGTCAATTTCAGGTAGTTTGTACTGAAGGAGTTGTATTATATTTCAACTGTTGGGGAGCCGAATTTGAAATTCGTTGTAACCACACGTATAGTACTTGCTTTCCGGTAGCCTTCGCCCTAAATGTACTTTCAGGTGGCCTTTACCACCAGTTTAAAAAATATTAACTTTGTAATTTGACTGTTTCTTTAAATATGATATATTTATGTTTGTCTCGGCTGCGTCAGTATTTGTTAGAGACACGTTTCTCTTAGCGGGTTTTGGCGCGCCGAGAATGTAGGCTTACACAAATTTATAATTTTACTTCACTCCTTTTATTAATGTTTGACACGATTTTAAATATCACTTCACTGATATAGGGAGCTGTGAGATTCTTTTTATTAATTAATTACACTTTTAACACGTAAACTTATTTTTCGTCTCACACGAATACATATTATATTTCTTGAGGACACTTTTTGCGTCTGGTTACAATCACTGTCTGCAGGCAACTGAATTGATTTCAACCGTCTAAACTTGTAAATTTCTGTATTTCAAGTCTCTGATTGGCTATTCCTAATCCAATAGAATACCTTCATTTAACTAAAGCTTTTTCTGGTTATTGATTGGCTATTTTATAAACTGTCACTAAAATTACATTTATTGTTACTCCAATAATCAGAAGTAGTATTGTTAAACTCTCAAACTCATTATTGCCTCAAGGTTACCTCATTGTTAGCAACTTTTAACTTATTATTCTCACAGCTCCTACATTATTAAATTACGTAATGCATTCACATAATATTATTGAACATGTTTACAATAATATAAGCATATGCAATGACTGTTACATACATTTTACAAATTATCAAGTACACATATTGCTTCAAGGCGGGCTGTTATTAAATTTACATATTATATAATTTGACTGAAATCATTTTAAGTGTTAAAAATACTGCCTCATGTTCCACTTATTCGCTGCATACAAACAAGTGGAGAACTGTGGTAATATGCCTAAAGTGGAGGCAGTATTTTATATCACAACATTGTAAATGCCAGAGTGATTATAGTATAAATTAACATTATTGTATGACAATGATTTGGGATGTTTGTTAATTATAAGCATTGTTAGGAAATAAGTTTACACGACCTCACTGAAACTGACAATAGGAGCGGGTAACAATGAGCGAGGGGGTGAGTTGTTTATTAATTTGAAGAGACAAGCAAATGACGTCAGAGTAGCGTGCATTTCTTTAGAAATGGAGGGAATATTTTCCTTAGAGCATATGTGTTCGTAATTTTGATTGGATATAAAAATAGACGCTAATGTTGGCGCGCTGTATTAACCAATAGCAGCTCTGTTATAATCTTTAGGCATATCGGGGTGAGGGAGTATAAAAAGCTAAAGCCAGAGACAAGTATTGCTCAGTTTAAGAGAATCATTCACGCGTTACACGTCGCACAGTTTAAGAGAATCATTCACGCGTTACACGTCGCACAGTTCAACAGAATCATTCACGGGTTACACGTCGCGCAGTTCTACAGAATCTCTCGCGTCGTAAAGTTAGTTATAAAATGTGAAATACGCGAATTAATAATGTGCGGCATATAAGTGATTATAGTTACATTCGAAAATATAACAGTTTCAGTCAGGCGTGTATCAAAAGTAAATCTGTGAAATTAATGAAGTGTGACGGCAATAAAAGTGTAAAAACAAATTCTTTTATCAGTGTTATCTTTTGGTAACAACTCCTTTCCGTTTACACACCCTGTTTAAGAGATTTCCTCCACTGGGTAATAATAGCTAGCCGGAGGACAAAGAACTCAAAATTCAAAATAGTAAAACAATAACAGGCGCTCAGCAAATAAGATAACACGAAAGTTGCCGCGACAAAGTAAGGATGAATCACACACCAAAACCACCAACAATTAGCATCGTTTGTGGCGGAATTTGGTAGGAAAAATTCAGCACAAATGGCCAAACCGTTTAGAAGAACCTGGATTTCCCTTGGCACACAACCAATTGTAACTCGGCGGGGCACATCGCTACGGGCTGCAGTATACTAAGCTCAATATTACCACAGGGTTGTGAATGTAATTAATGCCTCTGACGAGAGAAAAAAGCCTCTATACTTGCAGTGAAGGAAATTATTTCACCAGCATTGTTTTTAGATCCTCCATATATTCAGAATAATTTCAATAACATTACAACTACAATAACAAATGTATTTGCAAGCATTTACACTAAAATTACCAGAAGATCTTGAGGGCAGTATCATAGGTTTCGGAAACACCGAGTATGGTATAAAACCGGAACTGTTAAAGAAAGGGGAACAAAGAAACTTAAAATGTATTCTATAGACGAATTCAGGGTACGCAGAAACAAGGGACCTGATACTGAGCCAGGTAATATAAAGCAAAGTCGGATATTTATTTTTTATTTACTCCTACTACGTCGGGTGATGTGAAACTAAGTTTTTCAATATATAAAAACTCTCTACTTGCCAATCTCATGTAATTTAAGTTCCATGTATTTCGAATATACATTATTGTAGGTTGTAAAAGCTCAAGATTTAAAGAAAATCTCCCGCAACTTAGACTTATGTAACATAGCCTTAAATAAACAATAAAGTAACTTTATTGCACACTACACATAGCTAAACATATCTATATTGTTTTCTTCCGACAATCCGTAATCCTGATCTACCTGCTTTCGAAGCAGGATGCAGTGCCTTGAAGTGTTCATATTTGTTTACAGAAAACACTGCAAGGTCGCATTCGCTTCCACCTTCCCTCGATGCGTTCCTAACTTGATGTTTATTTACTAAAACCCCTCTACCTGATTATAACCTATATTTTTACTTTCTCCACTACCCACCTATACTACGAGAGGGAGTACTGAATTCCACCCAAATATTCGATAACGAGATTTCACTGGAAGTACTTGCTTGAGACCCCTGAATCCTGTGGTCCTGTGTATCTATGAACAGCATAACTCAAAAACGAAAAGTCCGATAAACATCAAGCTTGGTATTTAAGATCAGTATCTTTCAAAGACGCGACACAAAGATTTTCAAGAAAATCCCTCTACCCCGACTACCCTTTACATCTAAATTTATGATTTTCTGAAAAATTGTTAAGCGATTTTGATTAAAGCACCATGTATTAAATATATTTACACGAAACATAAAACGTATATCTTGAATTTTCTGGGAATAGCCTGTAAAATCTTCATTCGGAAGAAATTTGATATAATCTTGTATAACTGGTAAATCTTGAGCGATAGACAAAAATATACTACACCAAAACAATGTAGATCTCTTTTGAACCACACAATTTATTTCCAATAACCTTTCTTGTGGCATAAGCCATTTCCGATATATTCGTTATTAATGGTTCGCATTGTTCAAGGCTGTCATTCTTTTAAAGTCCTGTCAACATTCAATTGTTTCTCATTATTGCATGGAGACAGTATGGAATTTTACGGCCAGCGTATAGCGTCCTGTTCTTAAACATTTGACTATCACTGTTTCCTTCGTGTCTATAACGAAATGTGTAATGTAGCTATTTCTGCAAAAGTTTTTCTCAGAAAATTAATTAGATAGAAACAGAAGCTTTCGTAAAAATAATTTGTATACCCACTAAAAAAACTAATGTGTTACACTCACATGACTTTCTCTACTCTTGTACAAACTATTTTTACAAACTCCATCTATTTCATATTAATCGAGCTAAACATTTGCAGAAACGATCTTTTGACATACAAAGAGAATTACATTTTACACATAGCGACCAGTTCCACAAATATTTGACTATCGCTTAAAGGCGTACTATGTTCCCCTTGTTTTGTATTTGCAAGGGCAATATAGAAATACAGTAGCCTTTAAGCACAGACATATCTCTTAATAGCTGGTTGCTATGTGCAGCACCATTCCCTTTGCCACAGATTAATACTCTTTGCATATCCAAGACAAAAAAAAATGAATAACGAATTCCCATTTGAGAAAATAAGTATTGAAAAATTTAAGGGAATAACAAAGCAATATCTCGAAAATGGTTCACTCAACAACAAAAAATGTATGACATAAATTGTGTATTTTAACGCGATCTACATTGTTTGTGTAGTAAACTTTTGTCTATCTCTTATGGTTTACCAGTTATGCAAATGTCGTTCACAATAAAGAATACTTTTGGAGACATTCCCAGAAAATTCAAGATATACATTTCTTTTGTTATGAAAATATCTTAAACATATGATATTTTAATCAAAATCGTTTTTGAGAAAATTAAAATTTTCGAAAAAGTTCCATGTAAAGGGTAATCTGGGGTGGGGGATTTTCTTGAAAACCTTCGTGTTGCGTCTCTGGAAGATACTGAACCTAAATACCAACTTTGGTGTTTATCCGACTGTTCGTTTCTTAGTTATACTGTTTACAAACACACACACACGGACATGTTTCCAAAAATGCTTCTTTTGGATTCAGGGGGTCTCAAAGCATGTATTTCCGGTGAAATTTCGGTATCGAAATTTTGGGTGGAATACAATACTTCCCCTACTTACTATACGTAGTAGAGAAAGTAAAAATAGAAGGTAGAGGAAGTCGTGTGAATGTAACCATCAGATTTTTTTAAAAATGTGTTATCGCTTCAGCCTAATGTATTCTTCTTGTACCTACAACGAAATATGTAATAAAACCATTTCTGCAAATGTTTGTCTCAATTAACATGAAGCAGGTAGGAGAATAAGCTTTTGTAAGAATAGTTTATAGATGAGCGGGTAGAGAAAAACATATGAATGTAACACATCGCATTTTTACTTTCTCTACTACGTATAGTAAGTGGGGGAAGTATTGCATTCCACCCAAAAATTCGATACCGAGATTTCACCGGAAATACATGTTTTGAGACCCCCTGAATCCAAAAAAAGCATTTTTGAAAACATGTCCGTGTGTGTGTCTGTGTGTCTGTGTGTGTGTGTGTGTCTGTCCGTGTGTGTGTGTCTGTGTGTCTGTGTGTCTGTCTGTGAACAGCATAACTCAGAAACGAACAGTCGGATAAACACCAAACTTGGTATTTAGGTTCAGTATCTTCCAGAAATGCGACACGAAGGTTTTCAAGAAAATCCCCCCACCCCAGATTACCCTTTACATGGAAGATTTTTCGAAAATTTTAATTTTCTCAAAAATGGTTCTAACGATTTTGATTAAAGTATCATATGTTAAGATATTTTTATGGCAAATAAAATGTATATCTTGAATTTCCTGGGAATGTCTGCAAAAGTATTCTTCATTGTGAACGACTTTTGCATAACTGGTAAACCATAAGAGACAAAATTTTACTACACAAAAAATGTAGATCGCGTTAAAATACACAATTTATGTCATGTACATTTCTTATGTTGAGTGAACCGTTTTCGAGATATTGCTTGTTATTCCCTTAAATTTTCCAATACTTATAGTTTTTCTCAATTTCGTTATTCATTTTTTTATGTCCTGGACACGCAAAGAGATTGGAATGCGCCACTTAGCAACCAACGTTAAAATATTCGACTATCGCTTAAAACCTACCATATTCCCCTTGCATCTACATGAAAATTACCAATAAGATTGACATCTCGATTAACAAAATCATATGGAGAATAGGCGTTTGTAAAAATAGTTTGTACAAGAGTGGAGAAAGTCATGTGAGTGTAACACATCAGATTTTTTTATATTGCCCTTGCAAATACAAAACAAGGGGAACATAGTACGCCTTAAGCAATAGTCAAATATTTTTCGAACTGGTCGCTATGTGTAAAATTCAATTCTCTTTGCATGTCAAAAGATCGCTTCTGCAAATGTTTATCTCGATTAATATGAAATAGATGGAGAAAAAGAGTTTGTAAAAATAGTTTGTACAAGAGTAGAGAAAGTCATGTGAGTGTAACACATCAAATTTTTTGTCTTGGATATGCAGAGTATTAATCTGTGGGAAAGGGAATGGTGGTGCACCTAGCAACCAGCTATTAAGACATATGTATGTGCTTAAAGGCTATTGTATTTCCAAATTGCCCTTGTAAATATATATTCCCTTTACATCTACAAGAAAATTAGCAATAAGATAGACTCTGCAAATGTTTATCTCGATTAACATGAAGTAGATGGGGAATAAGCGTTTGTATAAATAGTTTGTACAAGAGTAGAGAAAGTCATGTGAGTGTAACACATCAAATTTTTGCACTTTCACTCACGTGGGGAAGCCCGCAGGTACATAACCGCTGTTAAACTCGTTTTTGCTACATTAACCGCAGCAATACATTAAAAGCCGCATCACTTCCATGTTAAGCGATTTAACTAGTAAAAGTAAAAAGTCACATTGTATGCTTGTGGTTCGCCAACTGGTTCACACTGGCCTTGGAGCTAATTCAAGGAACTTCACGAGTTGTTGCACATAAAATAGCAAACACTGAGGCCGTATTTTATTCCAAATTCTATGAAAGAACACTGTCGTTTGTGAAAATTGCAACACCAAGAAGGAAACGCGTGAATTCAGTGAATTTAATCCCACAGGTTAGGTACATGCCAAGTGACAAATGATAAACTTTTCAAATCTATACAGGACCTTTGAGCCCTAATATTCAGTATTTGGTGTGGCCTCCATATACTGCAAATAGAGCTGCTATACGCCGTGGCATTGAATCAAAAAGGTTCTGAATAAGTTCCTGAGGGATTTCCCTCCACGCAGTTTGTATCCGTGATTCTGGGTACTGGAGGACCGTGACACACCAGGTGCCGACCAAGCATATCCCAGACATGTTCGATGAGCGACATGTCAGGCGAACGTGCAGGCCAGGGAAACATAGGTGCCCGTCGCTCTTCGAAGAGGGCTTGTACATTCCTCGCAATATGTGGCCGGGCATTGTCCTCGTGAAATGTGGCCTGTAGAGATGCCTGAAACAGGCGGAGTACCTCAGGCTCTACAACCACCATTGCTGTTGCTGTTCAAAGTGCCCTCAATTCGTAGAAGCCGAGATCGGTTGTTGTAACCAATGGCGCCCCAGACCATCACACCTGGTGTTTGACGGCTATGCCCCTCAACAATGCAGCCTTAAAGGTTGCGCTTACCACGGTACCGCCGGACACGTATGCGGCCGTCACTATAGAACACTTTGAAGCGGGACTCGTCCGAAAGGACTACATTTTGCCACTCAGCACTCCAGTGACGGTGTTCACCTGCCCATTGCAGTCGGCGAAGCTTGTGGTTTCTGGACATGGAAGCCGACGTAATGGCACGCATGCAACCAGTCCAACCTGCAGCAGACGGCAACGAATCGTTGATGCAGACAATTCCACATCTGTTGCAGTGCTCCAGCGTCGAACCAACACTGTGGATGAAGCTATACGTCCGTTATAGCCAAGCGGACAAGATGACGGTCATCGCATTCCGTGGTCCAGTACCCGCTCTTCGCTGAGTACGACCTTCATCTATCCACTGCTTCCACACACGCATCACTGTTGTAGCAGCATGCCCTGTACAAGCCGAAATGTCAAGGTATGCCAAACCCGCTTCCCGGAGACCGATCATTCTGTCCCGTTCGAAATCACTCACACGCCGATAGCTCCTTTTGACGTCGACGAGGCATACTGGCACTCACTTTATTGTTTCCACCTTGCTTGACAGCTCTGCACTGACTACACTGAGTACAACACTGACCTTGTCGGACCGACACGAGAGGGCTCTGCTCGGCCTACGTGTACCTTATCTCTCTGCAAACCTAAAAACGTATTGGCTGTACACTCTTCTACACTTCCACCAAGTTTGGGGTTATTCGGGAAACTCTTTCTTGGTGTTGCAATTTTCACAAACGGCAGTGTATTTCTTCAATATTGGTATTATCGTAAACAAACACTAACATGTATTGCAATATATTAGGGAAGACACTTTCGGTTTCTGTTTAAAATGAATATAATTTATAGTCAGCGAAAACTCCTTACCTGTTGTGCTGAGCGCGCCAGGAACACCTGACGGTTTTTAAAATAGCATAATTCATCAGAGGAAAGTGTAAACATTTTTACTTTCTCTACTACGTACAATAAGTAGGGGAAGTATTGTATTCCACCCAAAAATTCGATACCGAGATTTCACCGGAAATATATGTTTTGAGACCCCCTGAATCCAAAAAAAAAACATTTTTGGAATCATGTCCGTGTGTGTGTGTGTGTGTCTGTCTGTGAACAGCATAACTCAGAAACGAATAGTCGGATAAACACCAAACTTGGTATTTAGGTTCAGTATCTTCCAGAGATGCGACACGAAGGTTTTCAAGAAAATACCCCCACCCCAGATTACCCTTTACATGGAAGATTTTTCGAAAATTTTAATTTTCTCAAAAATGGCTCTAACGATTTGGATTAAAATATCATATGTTTAAGATATTTTTATGACAAATAAAATGCATATCTTGAATTTTCTGGGAATGTCTCCAAAAGTATTCTTCCTTGTGAACGTCTTTTGCATAACTGGTAAACCATAAGAGATAGACACAATTTTACTACACACAAAATGTAGATCGCGTTAAAATACACAATTTATGTCATATACATTTTTTTTGTTGAGTGAACCATTTTCGAGATATTGCTTGTTATTCCTTTAAATTTTTCAATACTTATTTTCTCAAATGGGAATTCGATATTCAATTTTTTGTTTGTCTTGGATATGCAAAGAGTTATAATCTGTGGCAAAGGGAATGGTGCTGCACCTAGCAACCAGCTATTAAGATATATGTATGTGCTTAAGGGCTACTGTATTTCTATATTGCCCTTGTAAATATGTATTCCCCTTACACAAGAAAATTAGCAATAAGATAGAGTCTGTAAATGTTTATCTCGATTAACATGAAGTAGATGGAGAATAAGCGTTTGTAAAAATAGTTTGTACAAGAGTAGAGAAAGTCATGTGAGTGTAACACATCAGATTTTTTTTGTATGTAGACTCCTTTTAGGTCTATGCAGTTTGTACAACGTTTTTCCAGTGAGGGAATTTCATCTCTGAAGTGTGATGCTGGAAGGTCTGCAAAATACCCATCTACGACTATCATAAGGTCTTCATTAGATGCAAAATGTTTTACAGCGAAAACCTTCTTTAGATATGGAAGTCAGAGGGTGCCAAATATGGTGAATACGATGGATGTTCCAACAATTCGTAATTCAAGTTCCTCAGTTTTTGAGCAGATGCATTGTCCTGATGAAAGATGATTCTTTTTCGTTTGCAATCCAGGCCTTTTCTCGCAATTTTTTTCATTCATTTAGTCCAGGAGACTTGTATAGTATTCGCCAGTTATTGCTTTTTCTAGTTGAAGGTAATCAACGAGAAGAATCCCCTTTTCATCCCCCCAAAAAACACTTGTCATGACCTTTTCGGCAGATGAAATCTACTTCACCTTTTTTGGTGCAGCCTCCAGCTTCCACCCACTGCTTTGTCCGCTGTTATGTTTCTGGCGTGTATGGTCCCATCCACAGTAACAAATCGACGCACAAAATCAGTTACATTGTTTTTAAAACCGTCAAGACTTTGTTGTGAAAGTCGTTTTCGCGTTTGTTTTTGGTCAGCATTCAACAAGCATGGCACCCACCTAACGCAAAGCTCTCTCATCTTTAATTCTTCATGCAGAAACCGTATATGTTCTTCTGATATGCCTGTGTCGTCAGCTATTTCATGCACCCTTATTCGCCAATCGTCCAATACCATATTGTGCACTTTCTCGAGTTTTCTTCAGTGGTTGCAGTTTTAGGGGGTCCTTCAAGTCCCATGCTAGCCACTAGTTCCCGAAGACGCGGGTTCAAACCCAACGGAGGGCGATGGATTTTTTAGGCGTAAGAATCCTTAGCATGGCTTCCTTCCAAAGGGAAATAAAACCGGTGGTCCCGTGTCGTATACTTACGGCACATAAAAGAACCTCAAGCCTGATAAAGAAGCCTCTGAGCAAAATAACCGGTTTTTCACGCCCAATATTTAATGGGACGCTAAGAACCGCAGCGGTTATAAATAAAATAAACGTACGTACTACTGTTTATTACTTACTTTATTACTTAAATCTTAACCTTTTATGTGCTTCACGTTAAGCGAGATAAACGTTTATGGGTACAAGAGAGATACAGGAGGCTACAGCGAGAATCACATGTTTAGATCGGGTCACACTATACTGGTTTAGAAATTCCATAATTCTTGCACGACAAAGCTAGAACCAACCGAATGTTGACAACACTTAAAAAAAACACTACATCGGTAGCCCTTGATCTAGTTCTCCGATAGGTGCCACTTCATCCAACTCGGTGAGCTTGCTTGATCTTGTTTTCAGAACAGCAGAGCTGCCAACATATGGCTAACAATCAGCGCTATGACTAACAAACAGCGCCATCCTTTCGCGAATAACCAATACTCCTTGCATCCCAGATTAGGCTACGACGCCTCCGCTAGAGGGAGAGAGAGAGAGAGAGTGTGTGTGTGTGTCTACAAACGGGATATCAGGGTTACGTGGTATCGAAATTTAACCCCAGGTTAGGCTACTTCGCCCAGGTTTTTGTGTGTATGTATGTGTGAATGGGATGACAAGATCCTGTGGTATCGAAACTTAGCCTGGGGTTAGGTTACAACCCCTAAGTTAGTATGTGTGTGTGTGTGTATGTGTATGAACGGGGTGACAGGTCCTGTGGTATTGAAACTTAACCTGAGGTTAGGTTACGACCCCTAGGTTAGTATGTGTGTGTGCGTGTGTGTATGAACGGGGTGACAGGTCTTGTGGTATCGAAACTTCGCCTGAGGTTAGGTTACGACCACTAAGTTAGTATGTGTGTGTATGAACGGGATGACAGGATCCTGTGGTATCGAAACTTAGCCTGAGGTTAGGTTGGACACCTAGGTTAGTATGTGTATGTGTGTGTGTGTGTGTGTGTGTGTGTGAACGGCATGACAGGATCCAGTGGTATCGAAACTTAGCTTGAGGTTAGGTTACGACACATAGGTTAGTATGTGTGTATGAACGGTATGACAGGATCCTGTGGTAACGAAACTTAGCCGGAGGTTAAGTTATGACACCTAGGTTAGTATGTGTGTGTATGAACGGGATGACAGGATCCTGTGGTATCGAAACTTAGCCGGAGGTTAAGTTATGACACCTAGGTTAGTATGTGTGTGTATGAACGGGATGACAGGATCCTGTGGTATCGAAACTTAGCCTGAGATTAGGTTAGACACCTAGATTAGTATGTGTGTGTGTATGAACGGTATGACAGGATCCTGTGGTATCGAAACTTAGCCGGAGGTTAAGTTATGACACCTAGGTTAGTATGTGTGTGTGTGAATGGGATGACAGGATCCTGTGGTATCGAAACTTAGCCTGAGGTTAGGTTAGACACGTAGCTTAGTATGTGTGTGTGTATGAACGGTATGACAGGTCCTGTGGTATCGAAACTTAGCCTGAGGTTAGGTTAGACACGTAGGTTAGTATGTGTGTGTGTGAATTGGATGACAGGATCCTGTGGTATCGAAACTTTGCCTGAGGTTAGGTTATGACACCTAGGTTAGTATGTGTGTGTGTGTGTGTGTGTGTGTGTATGAACGGGATGACAGGATCCTGTGGTATCGAAACTTAGCCTGAGGTTAGGTTATGGCACCTAGGTTAGTATGTGTGTGTATGTGTGAGTGTGAGTATGAACGGGATGACAGGATCCTGTGGTATCGAAACTTAGCCTGAGGTTAGATTACGACACCTAGGTTAGTGTGTGTGTGTGTGTGTGGGTGTGTGTGTGTGAATGGGATGACAGTGTCCTGTGGTATCGAAACTTAGCCCGTGGTTAGGCTACGACGCTTAGGTTAGTGTGTGTGTGTGTGTGTGTGTGTGTGTGTGTGAGAGAGAGAGAGAGAGAGAGAGAGGGAGGGAGGGAGGGAGACAGAGAACGGAATGGCGGAATCCTGTGGTGTCGAAAATCTATGCGGAAGAACAATAGCAATGCGTTAAAACATTGCCAACCTAGTGGATTTGCCTAACTACGATAGGTTGGTAATTCCCTACATGTGCCCTCAAGGTTAAGCTGAAAGAGAAAGTTTTGAATGCCCTGCACTAAAGGATAGAAAGCCTTTTGAACACATATTACGTAAGGAAGTGGGCAAGATTATTGACGGAATACGGGTTTTTGTTGGTAATACGTAAGCCATGCCACCGAAAGGAAGGAGAAGGCGGGAAAAACCATGCTCATGCACCACATAACCTCGCGCCCGCAATAGGTACATAACCTTAAAATTTGAATACATTTTGTAACGGGGATTACGTAATTACTGATGAAATAAACATAATCTAATGCATCTACCGCAAAATATTAAATCATCATTAATCATATCCCAATTCCGTGATAGGAAAACAGCCTTAGAATTTGAATGCATTTAGTAACGATTACGTCAGTTCTAATGAATTAAACTTAAGCTAATGCAATAGCACATAACTATTATACTACAACCTCGCCGGGTTCCACAATAGGTAAATAATCTTAATATGTGAATACATTTCGTAATATACGCTTATTCAACCATAATGCAGTTTCATGATAATGTGTTAGTGTGATTCAGAAACAGTATTATTCAAATTAATTTCAGCAACTTATTGGGGATTAAAATGGAATTGCAAATGCACCATAACTATTAATGTATTCTAGTTTACGCATAATCAATATCATACACCCCTTTTCCTCTGCATTTTAATCGGCTGCTTAAATGACGTGACTTTATCACCTTACCATCCGTTTCAGTTCAGTATCAGTTCCGGTCCTTTCCGCAAACACAAGTTCCCTCATACGTCCCTTCCGTTTCCCTATGAGACTAGTACTTCCATTCCTTCTTGCCAACTACTTATCTTCCTCGCGAATTTCGTTCTGTAAGTTGATATGGTTTAGCGGCGTGACATAGTAAAGGAAGAGGCTAGCAACAAGATCAGCGCTTTGTCACAGAGGTGATCTTAATGGAATCTTGTGAATGAACTAATTTTGTTGTCATGCTTTACGATCTCTCTGGTTAATTGTACACCATATAATTTTGTAATATTAAATGCAAGTGAATGTGCATATTTACCCTGTAAGCTATTTTACACCGTTGTATACGAAAGTGAATTTACTGAAAAAAACTACTTAGTATACATGTGTTTCCCAGAGTAGCTTATCCTAACCAGCTTACTAAAACATTTCTAAATTACCTGGAAGTTTTATTCACTGCTTAGATTTAAAATACTATGGACTAAAACAAACAGTATTAAATCCAAGTAGCTGTGCTTTAGAGCATATTACAGCATAGACAAGCATGTAAATGACCAATTTACTTACTATCTTGGAAGATGCCTCTGGCACAAGAATCTTTTGACAAAGAGGAATTGCTTCAAAACGTTGCTAAATGTTAGTCGAGAATTTCAGAATTTTAAAAAATAATACATTGTCCCAGTGAAAAGACATTCTGAATTACTTGAAGAATTTTGAAGTCATTTGACTATAAACTAAAATTTAGACTCTTATATGAACGTGTTACTATAACAACAAAACAAACTCTTTATATCTCATATAGGATTCCATGAATAATTTTAAGGATGCTAAGCGCACATTTTAGTGGATTTACCCACCTCAAACAAACCTTCACATGAATAAACTTAGTTTTATTTTATTTTCTGAAAACTGCTCTAACAATTTTTATTAAATTATCACAGAGATATTGGAATGAAAAATAAAGTCCATGTATTGCATTTTCTATAAATAGTCTGTAAAGTCGGTTTCATTTCTTTTGAAATTTATATAAATGTGAAACCATAAGAGACAGAATAACCTCGCTGCAGCAAAATGTACAGCTGATTAAAAATTCTTGGCATTAATCGATTTCTGTGTATACGTTGTTGTATGTTCAAATTATCGCGAAAGAAGTAACTTTATTTAAAATAAGTTTATTAAAACAGTGACTCCTAATGTGATTCAATGGTCGCTTTTCACATTAAAAAATCATACATAAGACACTTAATCTCTCCATGCTTTAAAATGAATGTAGGCTTATTTCTAGAGAATACTGTTATTTATGAATTCAGTTATGTGCCTAAGAAGTTATCTAACAATTCTATCTCTCTCTCACTCATACTTATATAATATACAATATAATATATATTATATACTCGTACATATATATTTAATATTAATAATATAATTTGTCCTTAAAGTACGGTATGTGATACGGTAGTACACGAGGAGTTTCCCTACAGGTGCCATTTGCTCCGTCTTGCTGAGCCTGCTTCCCAAATGAAGAGCTGCCAACCTGACTAACAAATAGCGCCATGCTTGTGACTAACGTAAGGGTCGTGGCCATACTACCACCCTTTCACCTCTATATTCACAGTGATATAGTTAACCCTAGCTTTATTTTATTTAATTATAAGCAGAGGAGTGAGGCAGTTGTAGCCTTATGTTGCTACTCCTTTCACCCCCTTATTCGCAGTAAAATACATAACCTTAACTTCCCTTTATTTCTTTATAAGTAGAGGAGTGAAGCGGTTGTGGCCTTAATTTTACTACTCCTTGTATCGCTGTATTCGCAGTAATATACATAACCTTAACTTGCTTATTTTCATTTCTTTATAAGTAGAGGAGTGAAGCAGTTGTAGCCTTAATTTTACTACTCCTTGTATCGCTGTATTCGCAGTAATATACATAACCTTAACTTGCTTATTTTCATTTCTTTATAAGCAGAGTAGTGAAGCAGTTGTGACCTTAATATTACTACTCCTTGCACCTCTGTATTTGCAGTAATATACATACCCTTAACTTGCTTATTTTCATTTCTTTATAAGTAGAGTAGTGAAGCAGTTGTGGCCTTGATATTGCTAATCCTTGCACCTCTGTATTTGCAGTAATATATATAGCCTTAACTATCTATCATTTCTTTATATGCAGAGGAGTGAAGCAGTTGTGACCTTAACATTACTATTCCTTGCACTTCTTTATTCGCAACAGTATACATAACCATAAATTACTTCATTTTATTTCTTTATAAGTAGAGTAGTGGAGCAGTTCTGGCCTTAATATTACTACTCCTTGCATCTCTGTATTCGCAGTAATATACATAACACTAACTTGCTTATATTCATTTCTTTATAAGAAGAGTGAAACAGTTCTGGCCTTAATATTACTACTCCTTGCATCTCTGTATTCGCAGTAATATACATAACACTAACTTGCTTATATTTATTTCTCTATAAGAAGAGTGTAGCAGTTCTGGCCTTAATATTACTACTCCTTGCACTTCTTTCGTACATAACCTTAAGTTACTTCTTTCATTTCTTTATATGTAGAGATGCGAAGCATTTGTGACCTTAATATTACTACTCCTTGCATCTCTGTATTCGCAGTAATATACATAATCTGAACTTGCTTATTTTCATTTCTTTATAAGTAGAGTAGTGAAGCAGTTGTGACCTTAATATTACTACTCCTTGCATCTCTGTATTCGCAGTAATATACATAATCTTAACTTGCTTATTTTCGTTTCTTTATAAGTAGAGTAGTGAAGCAGTTGTGACCTTAATATTACTACTCCTTGAACGTCTTTTCGTACATAACCTTAAGTTACTTCTTTCATTTCTTTATATGTAGAGATGGAAGCAGTTGTGACCTTAATATTACTATTCCTTGCACGTCTTTATTCGCAGTAATATACATAACCTTAACTTGCTTATTTTCATTTCTTTATAAGAAGAGTGAAGCAGTTGTGGCCTTAATATTACTACTCCTTTCATTTCTTTTCGTACATAACCTTAAGTTACTTCTTTCATATCTTTATATGTAGAGATGCGAAGCAGTTGTGACCTTAATATTACTACTCCTTGCACTTCTTTTCGTACATAACCTTAAGTTACTTCTTTCATTTCTTTATATGTAGAGATGCGAAGCAGTTGTGACCTTAATATTACTACTCCTTGCACATCTTTATTCGCAGTAATATACATAACCTTAACTTGCTTATTTTCATTTCTTTATAAGAAGAGTAAAGCAGTTGTGGCCTTAATATTACTACTCCTTTCATTTCTTTTCGTACATAACCTTAAGTTACTTCTTTCATTTCTTTATATGTGGAGATGCGAAGCAGTTGTGACCTTAATATTACTACTCCTTGCACGTCTTTATTCGCAGTAATATACATAACCTTAACTTCCTATCTTTCATTTCTTTATAAGTAGAGTAGTGAAGTAGCTGTGGCCTTAATATTACTACTCCTTGCTTCTCTGTATTCGCAGTAATATACATAACCTTAACCTTACTTACTTGCATTTCTTTATAAAATGAGTGAAGCCTTAATATTACTACTACATGCACTTCTTTATTCGCGGTAATATGCATAGCCTTAACTTACTTTCTTTTATTTTTTTATAAGTAGAGGAGTGAAGCAGTTCGGCCTTAATATTACCTACTCCTTGCACCTCCTTATTCACAGTAATATACATAATCTTAACTTTCTTTTATTTCTTTAAAAGCAGAGGAGTGAAACAGTTGCGGCCTTGATATTACTACTCCTTGAACCAAAAATAACGGTGCGCTAAAAGATCGGCAATCTAGCGGATTTACCTGATTACGATAGATTGGCAATTCCCTATGCGCATGCGCACTATCTACAATATGGCGATGTTTGTCATTACTCCAGGATTATAGTATAAAATAAAGGATCCTTAAAAGGGTGGGAGGGTGTATGGTTTACAGGCTCTTGAAGTGTCAACATCTATTCCAAAATACAATTCTAAGGTAATTTTACTTATTCTTTTCACTTCTATAACGTTTTTAACACTATCTAACGTGAAAAAACTAAGTTTTATTTATAGACGCTCTTTAACTACTATGATTCTTAGCATCCCATTCTATATTGGGCGTGAAGGACCGTACTACTTTCACTTTATATTAATGATTACTGTGTGACCAGAAATAGTTTAGAATTAGGCAAATTAGTAATTTGAATTGCAAGATGTGGGAAGAATAATCATTTGTTCACTACAGATGTCGACGTTTGTTAGCTATGATCGTACGGTGAAAAAGGGGGGGGAGCGAAGGAAAATGTCACGTTTTCAAAGGTATAGCGCAAATGGTTTGATGGAGGAATTAAATTTTAATGAAAACTTCTGCTTCTTGCATCTATCTGAAGGCCACTGCACACTAACCTTATCAAGGTGCAAAGTATTAAAATAACTAATACAAATATAAATAAGTGATTTCCAAACTACGGTATGTGGACTCACGTTAAATATTAGTCGTCCTCCGTGGTCTAGGTGTACCATGCTAGTCTCGAGGCCGGGGGTTCAAAACCCACGGAGGGCGATAGATTTTTTTCGGGCGTAAAAATCCTTAGCATGGCTTCCTTCGGAAGAAGTAAAATCGGTGGTCCCGTGTCTTAGATTTACGGCACGTAAAAGAACCTCAAGCCTGATAAACAGGCCTCTGAGCAAGATTACCGGTCTTTCACACCCAATATAGAATGGGTCGCTATCCTATCCTCTCCCTTCTTGAACATCTTCGTATCTTATCTTTGGAAGATGCAAAAGTTAAATATCAAGTTTGATATTTTAGCGATTGTACATATACACAGACAGACATAAGCATACATGCACGGATTTACCTGAAATTTTTTTATCAGTAGCCTCAAAACATATTTTTTCGGTGAATTATCTGTATAAAATTTTTGGGTGGAATACAATACTTCCTCTACCGACTATAAATAAGGGCTAGAGAACCTAAAAGTTACTTTTTATATGAAGAGTCCAACACATAATTATACTTGTAAATTGTTAAAGTGTAGAGAAATTCATATACTTTTAAACAAAAGGACCTACTTTTCTCTTCTTTTTTTTTCGTTTTCCTTACGAACATTCAGTAATCACAATGCTTTCAGTGTGTGAGAAGTATGCTGCCGCGGTTTATAAGGAAGAGGACAGTCCTGTGTTGACACCCGGGGCTCAGAAGACCAAGGTCTCCGTCTGTGCCATAGCTGAGGTCCCCCTTGTGATCGGCGGCCTCAAGTCGGCAAGCAGGGAGTTCCCACACATGGTGACTAATCATGACTGCACTACTAATTAAGTTTAATGTTTGCAATCAGGTATTCTAATGGTGATTATTGCAGGCAGTGATTGGCTATGGAAAACCCGAGGGTGGCCTAGAATGGATGTGTGGGGGCAGTCTGGTCAGTGAAAAATGGGTCCTCACTGCAGCCCACTGTGGCAAGAGCAAAGACCTGTAAGTCCCATGAAACACATTTTAGGTAGGATTTAAATAATAATAATAATAATAATACATGCTGTCCAAAAGACAGAAATACTGGGAATAAGCCTTGTGTGTCGTCTTGTAAGAGGAGCAATAACTGTGAAATTGTTAGGTATGTGGAGAATGGCGTTAAGATAAGCAGCAAAAACTCAAAGATAATAGTGTTTAATAATGTGATGCATTCACGTGGCTTTCTCTATTCTCTATCATTTATTAGTGCGTATACAAACTATTCTTGCTAAAGCTTATTTTGTTTAATCCAAGTAAATCTTTACAGAAATAGGTGCATTACACATTTCGTCATAGATACAAAGGAAACAGCGACAGTCAAATGTTTAAGAACTGACGCACATGCTGGCCTCAAAATTCCATACTGTTTCCATGACGTCCCGAGAAACAATTGATGTTGACAGGACTTCAAGAGAATGACCAAGTAACGAACTATTCGTATCATTAATAACGGATATCCCAGAAATGACTTATGCTACAAAAAATCTAGTTGACATAAAATGTATGTTTTAAAGGGATTATATTGTGTAGTACGTTTTCATCTATCACTTAACGCTTAAAAGTTATACAAGATTATACAAAATTCCTTCCGAATGAAGAGGACCTCAAAGGCTATTCCCATAAAATTCAAGTTATACATTTTATTTTTATTTAATATATGGCATTTTAATAAAAATCGTTAAGAGTCATTTTTAGAAAATAAAAAATTTCGAAAAATATTCGATGTAAAGGGTAGTTTAGGGTGGGGTATTTTCTTGAAAATCTTCGTGTCGCATGTTTGGAAGGTGCTGAATTTAAATACCTACCAAGTTTGGTGTTTATCGGACTTTTCCTTTTTAAGTTATGCTGTTCACAGACGCACACAGACACGAAAACCGACATTTTTTTCTAAAAATGCTTTGTTTTGGATTTAGGGTGCCGCAAAACATATATTTCCGGTGAAATCTCGGTATCAAATTTTTGGGTGGAATACAATACTTCCTGTACTTACTATACGTAGTAGAGAAAACAAGAAACACTACAGTTTTATTGCAAAAATATTAATATCAGTACAATATAAATCAACTGAAAATAGCCTAATTTTATTGCTGAAGGTTGGTATAGTATGAAATTAGAAAAAAATACAATAAAAAACCTAAAACCTAAAAAAAAAAATTAAAAAAAACCTTTGTAACGAATATGATACACCAGGCTATAAAGAGTAGTAGTAGTAGTAGTAGTAGTAGTAGTAGTAGTAGTAGTAGTAGTAGTGGTATTTATTAAGTACTTAGTATTACATTAATTACATAACACAGTCGCATGGGTCATAAGACCGTACATGCTCTCTAGAAAAATATCTGGTCTATAAACGTGATTTGCAGAATCGACCAGAAAACAACTATTTTTATAATCACCACACTATATACATACATATAAAATGAAAAATACTCTAAATCACACACAAACACACAAATACAATCACGCACACAAGTACTCAAGCACCACAAATATTTAACACAAATTTACATAAACGCCTTATCTCTTAGTACACGTACTTCCATTAAGTATGTGTCCAAGCTTGGCCAGTTTTGGCTGTTTAGAATCAAGTCCCAGCATGCTGTCCTCCGTCTGTTGGAAGCCAAAAATACTTCCGGTAATAATGTTTTCCTAATACTCTCTGTCTACACGAATGCTGCCAAAACATGCGTCCAGTCTTCTTGTTCCCAGCATAATGGGCAAACCCTCCTGCCATCATCATCAACAATCTTGCGAGCTTTAAACAGGCAGGAAATAGTATCTGAATGTAGACAAAAACCAACATTGGAGCTACAAAATGAAATAAAAACTAGGTGGAATAAGGAAACATATATTTTGGAATTGGGTATGAAACAGAGGCTATAAAGAGTTAACATGTGATCGTGCAAATGGCAATGAGAGGAAATTGCGGCGGCACGCCTATATCGGGAACAGTTTGCTAACATAGCAACTGTCGTACAGGATATTTTTCGCTGTGCATTGTCGCGAGAAACGGCTCAGTACTATCTCCCTATGCGAACGTGGTCGACCCCGCCGTGCACGAGCACATGTCCTGGAGGAACGTGTGTTACGACCTGTGGAAAATGATCCACGTACGAGTACACGAAGGTGGCCCGTGAAATGAATGTAGGCCACATGTCTATGTGGCGTATTTGTCCATAGGAATGCATTGTACAAAGAGCATCAAAGAAAATCTCACTGCATCTCGCGTCTATGTCCCATTATTTATCGTTGTACGTGGCCTTCTGAAGATATGGTCATTTCATTGGTTGCTTTAGGCCACGGTGCAAGGGTGCGCCACTCGTTCTGCTAAATGGTTACACCAATAACCAGAAAAAGGTTACAAAATGGCGTAGAAACGAAATATATGTTTATGCTCTCGATCGTATTGGCTAAAAGAGAAAGAGGTAGAGTGAATGCATTCAGTTTTTCATACAGACCACTCATCGTGATTGGTAGCCCATACTTTAGCGGCGCCCAGGTTAGCGAAATGTAGAATGTGAAGTGTGAGAAGATTTTAAGGGGGTGTAAATTAAAGCTTGAATGGTATTCATTAAACACATAGGAAGACAGCACTTTATAATAAAAATAAACAGAACTGTCTTCTCACAGTGGTATCAATGCTTGTTGCTGCATAGAAGCAAACATAAGTAAATAATAAGTAAAGCAGCTTGTTTTCCCTCTAATTCAAACTATAATTGGTTAATATGCCTTTACTAACATATTGCTGTTCATAGGAATAAAACAGGATTATAGACAAAAGGATAACCCAAATTTATTACCATAATATATATGTCATATTCGGTAAATCATATACGTATTTATCTCTAGTTTCTAAACATGACTAGTTCAATTATAGCAAAAGAATAATTTAAATTTAGTAAACTAATATCATCATCTGCGGAAGTTTTACGGGAAGTGCCCACTTTCTAACGAGTATGTAGACCGTCTTCTCCCCTTTTCTGGAATATTTTTATTCAGTAATTTACTATAAAAACACTTTTATGCACTGCCGTTGCAATTGCTGTAATACTGCGACCAGCCTCCCATATACCCACGATACGTCCACGAGTAATTTTACTAGTATATGGCATGACTGGTTCTGAGACAATAAACACGTTTTGGTTTTAATGACACCAGAAAAAGCAAAGGCATCAACCTCCCCTCTTTTCCCCCTTACTGCTGTGTTATCAAGTTGTCACGCTCTGCGATAGGTAAGGTGAAGGACACGCCTCAAAAGACCCCAGAAAACGACACAAAATCCGAAGATTTTCTTTGGCGCTCTGTGTACATATACCACCTTCAAAGGGCACAGGAACTAAATGAGGCTGATTTCCACCCATGGGCAGAATTCTGCCAGTGCTTCATTCACAAAGCCACCACCATGCTGACGTTTGTGCTATCCCTTTTGTTCACTGACGAGGCCACATTTGAACGCATGGCATCATAAACCTAAGGCAAGTATGAATCCCATTTGTACAATTGTCGCCAGTCAAGAACGCCGATTCCTGCTCCATGTGTGGTGTGGTATTATCCATGATCACTTGATCGGCACTTACATTCTACCCTGACGATTGAATGGAGCAACGTTCTTGACCTTTTTGAGGGACACGCTGTTTGTACTACCGAACAATGTGCTTCTAGCGGTTTGCCGCACCATGTGATTCGTGCACAATGGAGCATCAGAGCACTTTAGTTTGGATATATGCCAATTTTTGGATAACATATTTTCAAGACTGTGGATCGGGCGTGCAAGTCCGGTGCGTTGGCCTGCCCGTTCCCAAATAGATTTTTACTTTTAGGGCCACTTGAAAAGTGTGGTGTACGGTACACCGGTGAACGACGTCAGTGACCTGAAACAGCGTTCCGTAACGCCTGTTCAGCTATATGAAAGGACATAGGAATCACCGAGCAGATTCGCCAATTCATGTTGAGGCGTTGTCACAATGCACTTCTCTCACGGCGTACATTTTCAGCATATTCTGTGATGTGTTTGTACGTCCTATTATCGCTTTGGCATAAACTCAATAACAACGCATTGTATGGCATACGTTCATAGGGCATTTTTCTTGAAATACGCAGTACACTCCGAAGAACGTTTTAGA
This sequence comes from Deroplatys truncata, assembly GCA_030765065.1. Classification (NCBI taxonomy): domain Eukaryota; kingdom Metazoa; phylum Arthropoda; class Insecta; order Mantodea; family Mantidae; genus Deroplatys; species Deroplatys truncata. The sequence continues at coordinate 169,374,224 of CM060980.1, forward strand.
TCCACCTTTATTAATAGGGACCCAATAGAGGTAGTGAAATAAATGTATTATGTATTATAAATATATTGGCAGAGGTGGTTTTCAAGCAGGGAGGCACAGTCGCAATGTGCACAGATGAAAGGCAAATTAGCTATAAAAGCAGTTAAAAGATGTTTTACCACGTTTTATTGCCACTGAACTGGCCAGAAAGATAATACGAGGCAATAGTAGAGTAATATGATGTATGGAGTAGAGATCTGGGGATCGACAAAAGGATGGTTAAAGATAGATATGGTACACAGGATGTTGTTACTTTCTCTACTACGTATAGTAAGTAGGGGAAGTATTGTATTCCATCCAAAAATTCGATACCGAAATTTCACCGGAAATACATGTTTTGAGAAACCCTGAATACAAAAAAAGTTTTTTTTGGAAACATGTCCGTGTGTGTGTGTCTGTCTGTCTGTGTGTCTGTCTCTGAACAACATAACTCAGAAACGAACAGTTGGATAAACACCAAACTTGGCATTTAGGTTCAGTATCTTCCAAGGATGCGACACGAAGGTTTTCAAGAAAATTCCCCCGCCCCAGATTACCCTATATATGGAACATTTTTCGAAAATTTTAACTTCCTCAAAAATGGCTCTAACGATTTTGATTAAAATATCATATGTTTAAGATATTTTTATGACAAATAAAATGTATATCTTGAATTTCCTGGGAATGTCTCCAAAAGTATTCTTCATTGTGAACAACTTTTGCATAACTGGTAAACCATAAGAGATAGACAAAATTTTACTACACAAAAAATGTAGATCGCGTTAAAATACACAATTTATGATATATACATTTTTTTTGTTGAGTGAAGCATTTTCGAGATATTACTTGTTATTCCCTTAAATTTTTCAATACTTATTTTCTCAAATGGGAATTCGTTATTCATTTTTACTTTCTCTACTACGTAGAGTAAGTAGGGGAAGTATTGTATTCCACACAAAAATTCGATACCGAGATTTCACCGGAAATACATGTTTTATGACCCGTGAATCCAAAAAAAAACATTTTTGGAAACATATCCGTGTGTGTGTGTGTCTGTGTGTCTGTCTGTGTGTGTCTGTCTGTGAACAGCATAACTCAGAAACGAACAGTCGGATAAACACCAAACTTGGTATTTAGGTTCAGTATCTTCCAAGGATGCGACACGAAGGTTTTCAAGAAAATCCACCCACCCCAGATTACCTTTACATGGAAGATTTTTCGAAAATTTTAATTTCCTCAAAAATGGCTCTAACGATTTTGATTAAAATATCATATGTTTAAGATATTTTTATGACAAATAAAATGTATATCTTGAATTTCCTGGGAATGTCTCCAAAAGTATTCTTCATTGTGAACAACTTTTGCATAACTGGTAAACCATAAGAGATAGACAAAATTTTACTACACAAAAAATGTAGATCGCGTTAAAATACACAATTTATGATATATACATTTTTTTGTTGAGTGAAGCATTTTCGAGATATTACTTGTTATTTATTCCCTTAAATTTTTCAATGCTTATTTTCTCAAATGGGAATTCGTTATTCATTTTTACTTTCTCTACTACGTAGAGTAAGTAGGGGAAGTATTGTATTCCACACAAAAATTCGATACCGAGATTTCACCGGAAATACATGTTTTATGACCCCTGAATCCAAAAAAAAACATTTTTGGAAACATGTCCGTGTGTGTGTGTGTGTCTGTGTGTCTGTCTTTGAACAGCATAACTCAGAAACGAACAGTCGGATAAACACCAAACTTGGTATTTAGGTTCAGTATCTTCCAAGGATGCGACACGAAGGTTTTCAAGAAAATCCACCCACCCCAGATTACCTTTACATGGAAGATTTTTCGAAAATTTTAATTTCCTCAAAACTGGCTCTAACGATTTTGATTAAAATATCATACGTTTAAGATATGTTTATGACAAATGAAATGTATATCTTGAATTTTCTGGGAATGTCCCCAAAAGTATTCTTCATTGTGAACGACTTTTGCATAGCTGGTAAACCATAAGAGATAGACACAATTTTACTACACAAAAAATGTAGATCGCGTTAAAATACACAATTTATGTCATATACATTTTTTTGTTGAGTGAACCATTTTCGTGATATTGCTTGTTATTCCCTTAAATTTTTCAATACATTTTCTCAAATGGGAATTCGTTATTCATTTTTTTGTCTTGGATATGCAAAGAGTATTAATCTGTGGGAAAGGGAATGGTGCTGCACCTAACAACCAGCTATTAAGAGATATGTATGTGCTTAAAGGCTACTGTATTTCCAAATTGCCTTTGTAAATATATATTCCCCTTACATCTACAAGAAAATTAACAATAAGATAGAGTCTGCAAATGTTTATCTCGATTAACATGAAGTAGATGGAGAATAAGCGTTTGTATAAATAGTTTGTACAAGAGTAGAGAATGTCATGTGAGTGTAACACATCAGATTTTTACTTTCTCTACTACGTATAGTAAGTAGGGGAAGTATTGTATTCCTCCCAAAAATTCGATACCGAGATTTCACCGGAAATACATGTTTTGAGACCCCCTGAATCCAAAAAAGGCATTTTTGGAAACATGTCCGTGTGTGTGTCTGTGTGTCTGTCTGTGAACAGCATAACTCAGAAACGAACAGTCGGATAAACACCAAACTTGGTATTTAGGTTCAGTATCTTCCAAGGATGCGACACGAAGGTTTTCAAGAAAATCCACCCACCCCAGATTACCCTTTACATGGAAGATTTTTCGAAAATTTTAATTTTCTCAAAAATGGCTCTAACGATTTTGATTAAAATATCATACGTTTAAGATATGTTTATGACAAATGAAATGTATATCTTGAATTTTCTGGGAATGTCTCCAAAAGTATTCTTCATTGTGAACGACTTTTGCATAGCTGGTAAACCATAAGAGATAGACACAATTTTACTACACAAAAAATGTAGATCGCGTTAAAATACACAATTTATGTCATATACATTTTTTTGTTGAGTGAACCATTATCGTGATATTGCTTGTTATTCCCTTAAATTTTTCAATACTTATTTTCTCAAATGGGAATTCGTTATTCATTTTTTTGTTTTGGATATGCAAAGTGTATTAATCTGTGGGAAAGGGAATGGTGCTGCACCTAGCAAGCAGCTATTAAGAGATATGTATGTGCTTAAAGGCTACTGTATTTCTAAATTGCCCTTGTAAATATATATTCCCCTTACATCTACAAGAAAATTAGCAATAAGATAGAGTCTGCAAATGTTTGTAAAAATAGTTTGTACACGAGTAGAGAAAGTCATGTGAGTGTAACACATCAGAGGTTTTGAAGAAGTTTTGTGTTTACCAAAATCACCCAGAGAAGTGAATTAGATAGAACTAGGAAGGAAAGGTATAATGCTGGAGAGAATTTTGAAATATTGGTTTAGATGTTTAAAATTAAAGGACAGCAATGTCTGAAGTATCAAAGAGACAGAGTGGGAAGAGAAAGTGGTTATGGGGAGATGAGAGGAGATTAGGAATGAGGGATACTTGGAGACAAGAAGAAAGCTATATCAGTAGATTTTGCAAAGAAGTCAGAAAGAGACTGGAAGATACGAGAAACAGGGGATTTGGGCAAGCTTGGAGAACGAGAGTTGTTTAAATCTGTATAAAATAGTAAAACGAAATTATACAAGTTACACCATTTAAGTTGAGACTGTATAATATCTCCAAAGCTAAGCGTTGTAGAAAGAAATGCCTTGAATAAAAGTTGCTTGCTATTGTGAGGGGAAGTAAATGCAATTAATCGTGTTTTATTTGGAGGACCTTGTGATGGTCATTTTAAGGTCAATGTAATTCGACTTTAATGTAGGTTCCCATTTAAAAAATTAAATTGACCCTAGATGACCATCACAACGTCCTCCAAATAAAACACGACTAATGGCTTTACTTTCCCCCATAATATCAAGCAACTTTTATCCAAGACATTTCTTTCTACAACGCTTAGTTTTGGAGATATTGCATAGTTTCAACTTAAATGGTCCACCCTGTATAGATAACTGATCATTTGGAAGAATATCTCTTGCGTGGATGAGTACTGGGACTTTATTCCTAAAAGAATTAAGGAAAAACTTTGCATAAATTTGTATTTTGTGTGGGAAATTACATTTTTAAAGCTCCCTTGTATCCAGTTTATGCTACTGCGTTTTATTGTTTCATACCTCTTATTTCCGTAACACACAAACACCCATGCCCGTGGCGGGACTCGAACCCGTGACCCTATGCTTGGCGGAGCGCCGGAGCAACCACTACAGCAACCACGGCTACGAGGGCCGGCAGATGATACCTTCCACTGTTTAATGGAATGTGAAATGACAAAAATGAGGAGAGATAGTGTCTGGGATAAATTACCACAGTAGAGTTATAATGTTGGCAGACATGAGGGAAGGGAACATTAATGAAATGAGAAATTTTCTATGAAAAGTAAAGGATAAGTGGATGAGAATTTTAAAGAAGGGGCACGAGGGATAATGATGCTGGCTCGTAGAGGATCTTTAGCATTCATATAACTTGGGGTTGAGGTATGGGAGAGTCCTGGTATAGTAGTGCCAGACTTTTATTTTGCTGTTGTAATATATGGTCTGTTATGTTGTTTGTACTTTATTGGAATTATAAATAAAGTATTCATTCTTATTAATGTATTAATTCAAGTTTCGCGAAACATCTTCGAGTTTTCACTAAGTTATTTATATGACAATTCTTATGAAATGACTACTGTGATAGAGAACAGGCGACCGGAATATGAGGGAAACATGACTCGCACTTCCAGGAAAAAGAAAGGGAAGGCAGCAGTCACTAGGGAACACTTCATCAGGGAAAATGAGAAAAACAATGTAGGGAAATCACTGTAAAAAATTTGATGTACTACGTTCATATGACCACCTTTTATGTTTATGTATCTTCTGCAAACAGTTCATCGAAAGCTTATTTTTCTATTTCATATAAATCGAGATATACGTTTACAGAAATAGTAGAAAAAACCGATTCGATATTCAGATGTTCAAAAGCCGGTCATTATATGTTGGCCTTGAAATCCAGACCTTCTCTAACTACTCTTCAACAAACTATTCTTAAAAACAAGTTTATTCTTTTATTTACTTCACGTTAATCGAGATCAACCTTTGGAAAAATAAATTTATTGCACATTTTCTTGTGGAGACAATGGGAAGTGGAAATACATAGGCATAAGTGAGAGTCAAATCTTTTAAGAGCTACTCATTCAAAGCCATCGCATAGTAATGTGATGGCTTTGAAATTCCGTTCTCTTTGCTTGACCAGGGGAGAGGAAAGAAAAAAAATGACTTCCTATTTGAGAAAAGCATTTTAATATTGAAACCAATAACAAAGAATATTTCAGAAATGGTTAATTCTACAAAAACATACATTTTACATAAATTGTGTGCTTTAACGAGGTCTACTTTTTGTGGTAATATTTTGTCTATCTCTTATGGTTTGCGAGTTATGCAAAAAGCATTCAGAATGAAGATAACTTCAGTGGCTTTTCTCAGAAAATTCAAGATATACAGTTTATTTGTCATAAAATGTCTTAAGTATCCGTGTTTTAATCAGAATCTTCGTGTCACATCCTTGGAAGCTGCTGAACTTAAATACCAAGTTTGGCATTTACCCGACATTTCGTTTTTGTGTTATGCTGTTCACAGACACACTCACACATACCTACACATGCGCGCGGACTTCTCACTTCCTCTACCAGGTACCGACATAGTAGGTAGGTACTGCATTCCACCAAAAATTCGATTTCGAGATTTCACCGTAAATACATCTTTTGAGGCCCCCAGAATCCAAAAGCAGAATTTTTAAAAAAAAGGTCCGCGCGCACGCTTGTGTGTGTCTGTCTGTAAAGCAGAACTCACAAACTAAAAGTCGGATAAACACTAAACTTGGTATTTAGGTTCAGTACCTTCTGGAGATACGACACAAAGATTTACAAGAAAATTCCCCTACCCCAAATTATCCTTTGCATGGAACATTTTTCGAATTTTTTTATTTTCTAAAAAACGGCTCTAACGATTTCCATTAGGAACAATAGCATGTACTAATGATATTTACATGACACATTAGATGTATATCCTGAATTTTCTGGGAAAGCCTACGAAGTCCTCTTCATTCGGAAGGAATTTTGTATAATCTTGTATAACTGGTTAAACGATATACGAAAACGTACCACACAAAAAATGTAGATCCCTTTAAAACGCTCAATTTATTTAAAATAAGTTTTTTGTGGCATAAACCGTTTCTGAGTTATCCGTTATTAAAGGTTCGAATTGTGCAATACTTATTCTTTTAAGTTCCCATCGATTTTCAGTTGTTTCTCGCGATTGCATGGAGACAGTGTGGAATTTTAAGGCCAACATATAGCGTCAAGTTCTTAAGCATTTCACTCTTTGCATTTAAAGCGAAATGTGTAATGTGGCTATTTTTGCAAAGGTTTATTTGGATTAAATGTAATAGATAGAAAAATAAAAGAAAGTCATATGAATGTATCACATCATTTTAGAGGAAGATCTGCGTAAAAGAGAACCAATAAATTTAATTGTTTGGTGTAGGTAAGTACGTAGAAATCATATTGAAACGTAACTATACTATTACAGTACAGTAATTTGCAACGTTTAGGTAATAACATAAACATGTAATATTAAATAATTCCTTAGCACAATTAAGTGCTTAACTTAACACTTAAGCATCCAGATCGGTAAACAGCGATTATGGGAAAGAAAGAAGGTGATGACCAAACCTTTGCACTGAAGAAAGGAACGTTACAGAGCAGTATATATGATATGACAATGCTAGCAGAACACCGAAATAGTGTGTCTTTTGTAAAAAGGCTGTCTGGTGATTTCTCTGGTTATATATCTAGTGATTCAAGTTAGAAAGCTGGCTGTTCTTTCTTTGTTTTTTAGTAACTTGAGTTCGGTGGCGTTCCCCATACAAGGTGGACCATTTAAAAATCTCCAAAACTAAGCGTTGTAAAAAGAAATTTCTTTAATAAAAGGTGCTTGATATTATGGGGGAAAGCAAATGCCATTAGTCGTATATTATTTGGAGGACGCTATAATGGTCGTTTTAGAGTCAAATTATTTTTTTTAAATGGGAACCTACAATTAGACTCAATTTAAACTGACCCTAAAATGGCCATCACATCATCCTCCAAAGTAAACACGACTAATGGCATTTACTTTCCCCCATAATATCAAGAAACGTTTATTAAAGGCATTTCTTTCTACAATGCTTAGTTTTGGAGATGTTCTACGTGTCAACTTAAATAGCCCACCCTATATATGAGAGGCCGTTCAGAAGAAAATGTCCAAACATGTCATTCTTCTCCCTGACAGTGCCAGGCCACATACGGCCCATTTGGCTCAAACAATACTGGCCGACATGGACTAGGAGGTTCTACCACACAGTCCTTACAGCCCAGATTTAGCCCCTAGTGATTCACTTGTTTGGGCCTCTTAAAGAGCATTTTGGTGTCACGCACTTCCAAACAACTGAACTCAAGAACACTGTCTTACAGTAGTTACGACACCAAAACCACTTCTTTCTATGCCAAAGGTATCAGGGAACTTCCAAAATGATGGCAACGGTGTCTAGGAGTTCAGGGGGAATGAAGTGAAAAGCTGACAATTTAGGGTTTCTATCACTTTGGCCTTGAAACAGTCGCTTGATATTGACATTTCGTTGAGGTAGTTTAATAATTTTACATGCATATTTCCTATCTAAAAGGTAAAGTGTCGCTCAACCCTGAACGACTTTGGTAATGCTTTAAAGTTGCTTGTCATTAAAACTAGTCCATAATTCCTGTTTTTAGATATCCTCGATTCTTTTTTCTATTTTTACTTTCTCTACTACGTATATTAAGTAGGAGAAGTATTGCATTCCACCCAAAAATTCGATACCGAGATTTCACCGGAAATACATGTTTTGAGACCCCCTGAATCCAAAAAAAGCATTTTTGGAAACATGTCCATGTGTGTCTGTCTTATGTGAACAGCATAACTCAAAAATGAAAAGTCGAATAAATACCAAACTTGGTATCTGAGTTTAGTAATATTCAAGGATGCGACACGAAGATTTTCCAGAAAACCGCTATCCCCAACTATCCTTTACATGGAACATTTTTTCAAAAATTTTGATTTTCTCTAAAATGGCTCTAATGATTTTGATTAAAATATTATATGTTTAAGATATTTTCATGGCAAATGAAATGTATCTTTAATTTTCTAGGAATGTTCCAAAATTTCCTCTTCATTCTGAATCACTTTCGCATAATTGGTAAACCGTAAGAGGTACACAAAATGTTACTGCACAAAAAATATAGATCTCGTTAAAACACACAATTTATGCCATATACATTTTTTGTGGACTGAACCATTTCCGAGATATTCTTTGTTATATGTTTGAATTTTCCAATACTTATACTTTTTCTAAGTGGGATTTTTTTTGTCCTGGACATGCATAAAGAATGGAATGCTCCACATAGTAACCAGTTCTAAGAGATTTGACTATTGCTTAAACCTACCATATTCCCACTGCAACTACAAGGAAATTAGCAATAGGATAGCTTCTGCAAATGTTTATCTCGATTAACATAAGTATATGGGGAACAAGCGTTTGTAAAAATTGTACAAGAGTAGAGAAAGTCATGCGAATGTAACACATCAGACTTTTTCTCTCTCAAACCATGTTCAACTATTCAGAATTTTAAATATCCAGGTTTCTTTCATGTGCTATATGTCTAATATGCTGTCCTCATCTAACTTATATATTCTATATTCATATGTACATCAGTACCCTTTCATAACCTAGTGTTCCTAACTCCATTAAAGGTATAGATGGACCAATCTACAAAATAATCAGTTTATTACATTTATTGTTTTCCATTCATATGGTCTCCAGTTCGATTCCCATGACCTAGGGTTTATTCGGGAATTTCCCTGGGTCGCCAGGCGTATGCTGGAAAGGATCATTACATCCCGAATTTCCTGTCCCTCTGTTTCATCTCCATTCTCATTTCACTTCATATTTCGTCTCCTTGGCCTCTTTCAGGTTGCAAGTATTGATGGGAGTTCTCGGTGTGCAGATGGTAGGGGAAATGGATGCTTCGTCCTCGGGACTGCGAGCGGTCTCCGGTTCCCGGGCCCCGCTGCTGCACTAGCCAGCACCCGCGAAGTTCAAATCTATAAATGGTAGGGACCCTGCCCTCTGCCTCCAGCCTCCGTCCGGCCTCTCTCAGTCTCCTCTCAGCTCATCCCTCCCTACCGGGGCGCTCCGTCTGGGCTCTAGGCACAACAGATCTGAACAGGTCGAGGTGGTAAGTCCCACTCCAGTTCTAGTCCTACTCTATCCTGTGATCTCCAAATTTCTATTCCAAACATCATTTTGCTTTCCACTATTGACCATACGCTCTTTCTAATCATGTTACTTACATTTCTTTTTTATAAAGGACCGCTCTTGGGATGCCTTCCTTAACTGCGTCCTCGTTGTAGGACTTACGAGCCAATACCTTGGGTCAGTAACCTATCGAGGAGCAAGCAAACTCTGGATCATCCAGCGTGATCAGTCCAAGTATGGCGGTGAAGAAGCAGGAAAACGAAATATAGTGATGAAAGGGATTATAGGAAAGTTCGCGGATCAAGATATCCAACCCAGAATTCACCTAGCAACCGAGGAAAACCGCGAAAAAACCTTGGTCAGAGGTTAAATGTAAAGGTAAATATACAGAGGAATGGAGCGGCTCATGCAACAGGGGTAGGTCCCAGCAGTTCTTTGTGCTTCTACCATGACTCTTGGGAGGGATGGGGGGATCAACCGAAGCGCGAACAGCTTCGAATGAGACAGGCACAAGCATGGACAAGATCTCTAAGGTTTTTATATCGAACGCATCCGACACCGCCAGGGCCCACCCATAAGGCCACCTGAAAACTCGTAGGTCCCCCATGGCGAGACCCACTCGAAGGCGAGACCTAACTGAGCAGACCACGCAGCGACGCCAAGGGACAACCTTCTACAGAACGCACAGCCACCACCCAGCCGCAACCCGCCGAACACCGTTGCCTGGTCCTACGACTCTGAAACAGATGACAAGGAAGATTATGGGTACAGGCAATGACGGACAGGAGAGTCGTGGTAGAAGATGAACCATCGCAGCACTCGCCTGACGACCCGGGAAACCACGAAAAACCCATAGGTCAGAATAGGCATTCGCTGGGAATCGAACCCGGCACCCCCCGCATGCGAGTCGCACATGTTACACGGTGCCACCCACGAGCGTTTGAACCCGGCACCTCCACCTCCCGAATGAGGGCCACAGACATTACCTCCTGAACCATCCCCCTCGGTCACATGGAATTACTTCTTCTTTCTCTGTTTAACCTCCTCTTATGTAGGACTTACACCCCCCAAGCCTTCGAGGAGCAGACACTCATGGATCAGACAGAATATCCAGGATGGGTTATCAGCCCGATGCCTGGTATGGGAGGAAGGAAGTAGATGAAACGAAATGATGGTGAAATGGATGAAAGGAAAGGCGATGATGGCAGCTGGTGGAATGAATGGTGGGGGAAACCGGAGAATCCGGAGAAAACCCGCCCAGACGCCGCTTTGTCCACCACAAATCCCACATGCGGGTCCCTGGGATTGAACCCGGGCCGCCTCGGTGAGAGGCGAGCGGTCTAACTACTCGGCCACGGCGCCGCCATCACATGGAATTACTTTACATATAATTTACGAAAGGAACCTGCTGATATTAACCTAATTGGCTGTTGTCAACAGCGCTCTAAAATGATTATAATTTTATGTGTATTGTTCTTTCTCTGTTTATCCTCCCCGTTAGGAGGGCTTACACCCCCGGATTTACAAGCGGGTTTCTGGGATCAGACGTCTGTCGGGGACCAGACAGACTATTTGGATCTGATTGAACAGCCAGGATGGAAAAAATTAAATTGAGTTTTATTTATGGACGCTCTTTAACTACTATGGTTCTTAGCGTCCATTCCATACTGGGCGTGAAAGATTTGAAATTTTGCTCAGAGGTCTTTTTATCAGGCTTGAGGTTGTTTTACGCGCCATGAATCTACTACACGGGACCACCGGCTTTACTTCCCTTCCGAAGGAAGCCGTGCTAAGGATTTTTACGCCCGAAAAAATCCATCGCCATTAGACCACGGGAAACAACACATTCAGGATAGGTGATCAATCCGAAGCCTGGTATGAGAGTGAGGAAGGAGATAATATGAAATGACGGTGAAATGGATGTAACGAAACTTCATGGAGGAGTTGGTGGAATGAATGGCGGGAGCAATCGGAGAAGACCAGTCTAGACGCCGCTCTATCCACCACAAATTCCACATACGGTTTTCCGTAGCCTTGGAAAGAGATGAGGGTTCTAACCACTCGGTCACGGCGTCGCTCTCATGCATATTCAAGGAATTAAAATAATGTTGTATGGAATTGCCTGCTTCCTTAATGAGCAGCGCTGATAACACTTTGTGATTCAGTGGAAGTATATCGAGATAAATGCGCATTTACCGCACGTTATCACAGTCGTCTGATGAAACATCAGCTTCTGACGTCGTGGGATAAGGAAGTCTCTTACCACCTGAAGGATGTCCTCAATGACGAGAAAACAGGTTCATAGTCGCGCTGTTTTCCGGGAGCAAACAGGGGTCAAACCGGTTCAACAAACTCCAAGCTCTTTGACAAAGTTCTTTGTCTCTATTTTCCAATCCCAAAATACATTTGACATTTAGTGTTTTTTTAATTTCTCTACTACATATAGTAAGTAGGGGAAGTATTGTATTCCACCCAAAAATTCGATACCGAGATTTCACCGGAAATACATGTTTTGAGACCCCTGAATCCAAACAAACATTTCTGGAAACATGTACGTGTGGGTGTCTGTGAACAGCATAACTCAGAAACGAACAGTCGGATAAAGGCCAAACTTGGTATTTAGGTTCAGTATCTTCCATAGACGCGACACGAAGGTTTTCAAGAAAATCCCCCCGCCACAGATTACACTTAAATGGAAGATTTTTCGAAAATTTTAATTTCTCAAAAATGGCTCTAACGATTTTGATTAAAACATCATACGTTTAAGATATTTTTATGACAAATGAAATGCATATCTTGAATTTTCTGGGAATGTCTCCAAAATTATTCTTCATTGTGAACGACTTTTGCATAACTGGTAAACCATAAGAGATAGACAAAATGTTACTGCACAAAAAATGTAGATCGCGTTAAAATACACAATTTTGTCATATACATCTTTTTTGTTGAGTGAACCATTTTTGAGATATTGATTGTTATTCCCTTAAATTTTTCAATACTTATTTTCTCAAATGGGAATTCGTTATTCATTTTTAATTTTTCTACTACGTATAGTAAGTAGGGGAAGTATTGTATTCCACCCAAAAATTCAATACCGAGATTTCACCGGAAATACATGTTTTGAGACCCCCTGAATCCAAAAAAAGCATTTTTGGAAACATGTCCGTGTGTGTGTCTGTGAACAGCATAACTCAGAAACGAACAGTCGGATAAACACCAAACTTGGTATTTAGGTTCAGTATCTTCTGGAGATAGGACACGTAGGTTTTCAAGAAAATCCCCCCACCCCAGATTATCCTTTACATGGAACATTTTTCGAAAATTATAATTTTCTCAAAAATGGCGCTAACGATTTTGATTAAAATATCATATGTTTAAGATATTTTCATGACAAATGAAATGTATATCTCGAATTTTCTGGGAATGTCTCCAAAAGTATTCTTCATTGTGAACGACTTTTGCATAACTGGTAAACCATAAGAGATAGACAAAATTTTACTGCACAAAAAATGTAGATCGCGTTAAAATACACAATTTATTTTATATACATTTTTTTGTTGAGTGAACCATTTTCGAGATATTGCTTGTTATTCCCTTAAATTTTTCAATACTTATTTTCTCAAATGAGAATTCGTTATTCATTTTTTTGTCTTGGATATGGAAAGAGTATTAATCTGTGGCAAAGGGAATGGTGCTGCACCTAGCATCCAGCTATTAAGAGATATGTATGTGCTTAAAGGCTACTGTATTTCCAAATTGCCCTTGTAAATATATTTTCCCCTTACATCTACAAGAAAATTAGCAATAAGATAGACTCTGCAAATGTTTATCTCGATTAACATGAAGTAGATGGAGAATAAGCGTTTGTAAAAATAGTTTGCACAAGAGTAGAGAAAGTCATGTGAGTGTAACACATGAGATTTTTTACTTTCTCTACTACGTATAGTAAGTAGGGGAAGTATTGCATTCGACCCAAAAATTCGATACCGAGATTTCACCGGAAATACATGTTTTGAGACTCCCTGAATCCAAAAAAAGCATTTTTGGAAACATGTCCGTGTGTGTGTCTGTGTGTGTGTGTGTCTGTGTGTCTGTGTGTCTGTGAACAGCATAACTCAGAAACGAACAGTCGGATAAACACCAAACTTAGTATTTAGGTTCAGTATCTTCCAGAGATGCGACACGAAGGTTTTCAAGAAAATCCCCCCACCCCAGACTACCCTTTACATGGAACATTTTTCGAAAATTTTAATTTTCTCAAAAACGGCTCTAACGATTTTGATTAAAATATCATATGTTTAAGATATTGTCATGACAAATAAAATGTATATCTCGAATTTTCTGGGAATGTCTCCAAAAATATTCTTCATTGTGAACGACTTTTGCATAACTGGTAAACCATAAGAGATAGACAAAATTTTACTACACAAAAAATGTAGATCGCGTTAAAATACACAACTTATGTCATATACGTTTCTTTTGTTGAGTGAACCGTTTTCGAGATATTGCTTGTTATTTCCTTAAATTTTCCAATACTTATACTTTTTCTCAAATTCGTTATTCATTTTTTTTATGTCCTGAACATGCAAAGAGAATGGAATTCGCCACATAGCAACCAGCGTTAAAATATTTGACTATCGCTTAAAAGCTACCATATTCCCCTTGCATCTACAAGAAAATTACCAATAAGATTGACATCTCGATATCTCGATTAACATGAAGCATATGGAGAATAGGCGTTTGTAAAATTAGGTTGTACAAGAGTAGAGAAAGTCATGTGAGTGTAACACATCAGATTTTTTTACCGTAATAACGCAGGATCAAAGATATATCTAACGTTGCTATGGTAACTAGCAGAACTGATGCTTGAGTAAGGTTATGGAAATGGTTCAACGTCAATAGGAAAACCCATTCTGGCACAAATATGCAATACTCTATATCTTGATATTTCTTTCACACTATGTCGAAATGTTAAAAACTGCGCAGAAAGTCTAACTTTATGCTGTTTTTACACTTTATCAACATACCCAAAGAAATATCTGATATCGTATTTAAGGGTAGGTGTGCGTGAAGAAGTACAAATTGTTTACAAAATGGACCATTTTCAGTGTCGGAACAAATATAACAAGAATGGAATAAACTTTTACTTTAGCTTGAAGTTGTCTTCTTAAAGATATATATTTCCATAAGTCAAAAGGGATTACAGTGAGCCTAAACTTAGTATTTTCTTTCTTGTGATAAGATATATTTAGATTAAAAAAATCAACTGATGCATTTTGCCTAACTTATGACAGAATAATACAGGGAGACCCAAAAAAACTACGAACCGGCTGCGCGGTGTTTTTCCTGTCCGCGCCCTCGGCACTGGTTGCCGTCTGCCACTTTCATAGAAAGGCGCGGATGAAACTATACAACATTTTTAAAACTACCTTTAAAGGCTTTACTTACCAACTTTATAAAAGGAGATGCTGAAACTGGCCACCGTCGTTGTCCATACATTTTTGGCACCTCTTTAGGAAACTATCCATCACTCGTAGTTCACGTTGAGAAGTGTTGGAAATTTCCTGGCGGATATTTTGTTTTAATTCTCCCAGGGTGTGTGGGTTTGTCTTGTACACTTTGTTCTAACTTACCCTAGAGATAGAAATCGCTGAGGTTTAGGTCGTAGGACCAGGGGGCCACAAATCTCTACTAATAATTCTGTACTCAAACACAGTTTCAATTGTTCTCGTCGAAATATTGGCCTTATGAGCTGTTGAAAAAGGCAAAATCACGCTCCCTGTCTGTCAATTCTCTAAAAACAGGGGGCAAAATTGTATTCACTATGTATGGACGTCATACAATCTCATAACAGGTGTGGTTTTAAATTCTTCTGGTTCTAAAAACGTTTTCCAAAAGCTATACGTCTTCTTCTCACAGGAGCATATACGTAATGTGCTGGGCTGTTTCAGTTTCTTGCATACTCTGCAATCTAAGTTACCCTGAAACATTTCCATCTTGTTAAGATGTTTTTTCACAGCAGCATGTCCTGTAAGAAATGCAATAATTGTTCTCAGCTGGTCTGGTGCATTTAAGTAAGCTTTTAGCTCTTTTCTTACATGGTTTTCTAATAAAAAATTATCATGTTTCCTGGAGTATTAAGCCTGGCTTATTGATGTTCTACTTTTCTACTTTGGACAAGTTATTAATAGCCTCTCTTATTACACATCGTGTTGTTCCTAGAGCCGGCTCTGGCCCAATAAATTGTGAAGTTGCTCCTTATCTTGCAAGTTCATCAGCTTTTTCATTTCCCTCTATGCCACTATGACCCGGCACGCAGATGAGTTGAACTTCATTCTGCTCTGCCAAGATTGTGAGCATGTTTAGATAGTTTAAAACCAGCGCTGACGTTACCTTATGACTACTTAAGCTTTAAGTGCAGCATGGCTATTTGAGAACATAAGAATCTGTTTACCTTGAGCTCTCCTTATGGGTTCATGTATGCATTGAGTAATAGCATAAATTTCTGTTTAAAAACAGCAGCGTATTCACCCAAGGAAAAGCTTTTGCAGCTCAGTCTTATACTATATACCTACTCCGGGTCCTCTTCCTGAAATTAAATTAAGTTTTATTTATGAACGCTCTTTAACTGCTGCGGTCCTTAGCGTCCCATTCTATATTGGACGCAAAAGACCGGTAATTTTGCTCAGAGGCCTCTTTATCAAGCTTGAGGTTCTTTTACGCGCCATAAATCTACGACACGAGACGCCGGCTTTACGTTCCTTCCGAAGGAAGCCATGCTAAAGATTTTTACGCCCGAAAAAAATCCATTCGCCCTCCACCGGGTTTGTACCCGTGATCTCGGGAACTAGAGGATTGCACGGTAACCACTACACCACGGAGGAGGACGCAGCCAATTCCTGAGCCATCCTTTGAGCCGCCATGCTAGAATGTGCTGTAAAAAGGGGTGTTAAACACTTGTAAAAATGACTTTCGAGAAAATAGCCCCACGCCAGACTACAGCCTGTGGAAAATATCGTTACGTTTATTTTCTTAAAAATTGCTGTATTAATTTTTACTTTCTCTACTACGTATAATAAGTAGGGGAAGCATTGTATTCCACCCAAAAATTCGATACCGAGATTATACCGGAAATATATGTTTTGAGATCCACTGAATCAAAAAAGCATTTTTGGAAACATGTCCGTGTGTGTGTGTGTGTGTGTGTGTGTGTGTGTGTGTGTGTCTGTCTGTCTGTGAACAGCATAACTCAGAAACGGATAAACACCAAACTTGGTATTTAGGTTCAGTATCTTCCAGAGATGCGACACGAAGGTTTTCAAGAAAATCCCCCCACCCCAGATTACCCTTAACATGGAACATTTTTCGAAAATTTTAATTTTCTCAAAAATGGCTCTAACGATTTTTATTAAAATATCATATGTTTAAGATATTTTCATGACAAATAAAATGTATATCTTGAATTTTCTGGGAATGTCTCCAAAAGTATTCTTCATTGTGAACGACTTTTGCATAACTGGGAAATCATAAGAGATAGACAAAATTTTACTACACAAAAGATGTAGATCGCTTTAAAATACACAATTTATGTCATATACATTTTTTTTCTTAAGTGAACCATTTTCGATATATTGCTTGTTATTCCCTTAAATTTTTCAATGCTTATTTTCTCAAATGGGAATTCGTTATTCATTTTTTTGTCTTGGATATGCAAAGAGAATTAATCTGTCGCAAAGAGAATGGTGCTGCACCTAGCAACCAGCTATTAAGAGATATGTATATGCTTAAAGGCTACTGCATTTCTATATTGCCCTTGTAAATATATATTCCCCTTATATCTAGAAGAAAAACAGCAATAAGATAGTCTGCAAATGTTTATGTCGATTAACATGAAGTAGATGGAGAATAAGCGTTTGTAAAAATAGTTTGTACCAGAGTAGAGAAAGTCATGTGAGTGTAACACATCAGATTTTTATAAAAGTACCACAATTATGTTTCATATATATGAATAAAAATAAAATGTTTATCTTGAATTGTCTACATAAAGCCTTTTAATCCCTCTAAATCTGATTGAATTCTATATAGCCATTCAACCATAAAAGATACAGAAAAACCTGCTTGCAACAAAATGTATATTGAAACCATTTCGAAGAATCTCATGTATTAACATTCACAGTACTGTCACTATCTGTTCTTCAACACATTATTCTCATAAACGCTTATTCTTCTATCTATTTCATCTCAGTACAGACAAACATTAGTAGAAATGGTTTTCTTACATATTTCCTTGTAGATACAATGGGAATGGGGTAATACAGTAGGCTTAAGCGATAGTTAAATATTTTAAGAGCTGGTCCCTATGTGATGGCTTTGAAATTCTGTTCTCTTTGCATGACCACAGAAAAAACCGAATAGTTATGCAATATATATATATATATATATATATATATATATATATATATTGCATAACATCTACATGTTTACCTTTTCAACTGTAGGGAGAGAATTGCATTCCACCTAAAAATGGGATACCGAGATTTCAAAATACATGTTTTGAGGTGCCCTGAATCCAAATAAAGCATTTTTGGAAACATGTCCGTGTGTGTGTCTGTCTGAACAGCATAACTCAAAAACAAAAAGTCGGATAAATACCAAACTAGGTATTTGAGTTTAGTATCTTCCAAGTATGCACGACAGAAATTCTCAAAAGTATCCCCCATTACAGACTACCCTATGATGGAACATTTTTCAAAATTTGGTTTTCTCAAAAATAGCTCTAATCATTTTGATTAAAATATCATATGTTTAAGATGTTTTCATGGCAAATTAAATGTATATCTTGAAGTTTCTGGAAGTGTCCCCAAAAGTCCTCTTCATTCTGAATGACTTTTGTATAACTGGTAAACCGTAAGATATAGACAAAATTTTACTACACAGAAAATGTAGATCTCGTTAAAATATACAATTTATGTCATATACACTCTTTTTATCGAATGAACCATTTTCGAGATATTCCTTGTTATTTATTTCAAATGGGAATTGGACATTTTTTATGTCCTGGAAATGCAAAGAAATGAAATGCTCCACGTAGCAATCAGCTCTTAAAAGATTTGACTATCGCTTAAAAGCTACCATATTCCCCTTGCATCTACAAGAAAATTAGCAATAAGATAGTTTCTGAAAATGTTTATCTCGTAATATGCAGTAGATGGAGAATAAGCGTTTGTAAAAACAGTTTGCGTAAGACTAGAGAAAGTCATGTGAGTGCAACAAATTAGATTCTTTGTGATGTAAGATTTTGTCCATCTCTTAGTTTTACTGGTAATGCAAAAGTTTTTCAGGATGAAGAGGACTTCAGAAGCTTTTCCCAGAAAATTCAAGATATTCATTTAATTTGTCATGTAGGTATCTTAAACATGTGATATTTTAATAAAAATCGTTCGAGGCGTTTTTGATCAAATAAAAATTTCGAAACATTTTCTATGTGAAGTTTAGTTTGGTGTGGGAAGAACTTTATTAACAATCTTCGTGTCGAATCCTTGGAAAATGCTGAAATTAAATACCAAGTTTGGTATTTAACCGACTTCTCGTTTTTTAGTTATGCTGTTCTCATTTTAAGAACACACACACGCATCTTTTCCTAAAAATTCTTCTCTTTTGGTTCAGGGGATCTCAAAACATATATTTCCTGGGAAGCCTGGACATCAAATTTTGAAGTGGTAGTACTTATTCTACGTAGTAGAGAAAGTAAAAGTATTTTTTGTAATTAACTAGTAGGTAACCTGCAAATCCAGAGGTCCCAGGTTTGGTTCCCGGTTGAAGGGTGGAAATTTGTCTTTAATCAAGATTACTCCCTTTCCTACTTAGAGTCTGGAAGTATGAATGAAAGTGTGAATATATATGTGTGTAATAGCAACACAAAGATTTAACACCATTGTAAAACGAGTGAGCATTATTGCTGATGCAGTTGTTCCAAAGCTAAAAAAACTGATGTGTTACACTTACATGACTTTCTCTACTCTTGTACAAACTATTTTTACAAACTCTTATTCTCCATCTATTTCATATTAATCGAGATAAACATTTGCAGAAACGATCTTTTGACATGCAAAGAGAATTATATTCTACACATAGCGACCAGTTCTAAAAATATTTGACTATCACTTAAGACGTACTATGTTCCCCTTGTTTTGTATTTGCAAGGGCAATATAGAAATACAGTAGCCTTTAAGCATAGATATATCTCTTAATAGCTGGTTGTTATGTGCAGCACCATTCATTTTGCCACAGATTACTACTCTTTGCATATCCAAGACAAAAAAAATGAATACCAATTCCCATTTGAGAAAATAAGTATTGAAAAATTTAAGGGAATAACAAGGAATATCTCGAAAATGGTTCACTCAACAAAAAAAAATGTATATGACTAATTGTGTATATTAACGCGATCTACATTTTTTGTGTAGTAAAATTTTGTTTATCTCTTATGGTTTACCAGTTATGCAAAAGTCGTTCACAATGAAGAATACTTTTGGAGACATTCCCAGAAAATTCAAGATATAAATTTTATTTGTCATGAAAATATCTTAAACATGTGATATTTTCATCAAAATCGTTAGAGCCATCTTTGAAAAAATTAAACTTTTCGAAAAATGTTCCATGTAAAGGGTAATCTGGGGTGGGGGGAGTTTCTTGAAAACCTTCGTGTCGCATCTTTGGAAGATACTGAACCTAAATAACAAGTTTGGTGTTTATACGACTGTTCGTTCCTGAGTTATGCTGTTCACAGACACACACGCGGACATATTTCCAAAAATGCTTTTTTTGGATTCAGGGGGTCTCAAAAGATATATTTCCGGTGAAATCTCGGTATCGAATTTTTGGGTGGAATACAATATTTCCCCTACTTACTATACGTAGTAGAGAAAGTAAAAAAGCCGCCGATGTGACCCGAGTTGTTAAAGGCGGCATATAAATAGTGCCAAAAAGGGTAGAAAAACAGGTTTTTATTAGCAATAGATTGCATAATATGTATTAAATTAAAACACAGTGAATAGAAAAAGCTTTTAATTGTATATGATCAGATGGATTTGCTATCTATATTAATGGCATAGATATGGTATACCTATTTTAGGTAATGCGAATAATATGGATTTGCTTCTTCAGTGTTAACGTCTTCTGCCATATTAAATAGACGGTGAATGAATCTATAAAGGTAAAGGTATATCTACGGACGAACGGAGGGGCCCCCGCAATGGGGCAGAACACCGCAACTAAGGTCACAACGGCCGTTTTTGCTTCTGCCTGAGTCACAGAAAGGAAGGGATGAGGTAAGAGACCCGAAGAGCGATCAGATCCGGATGCCGACGGGCGCAAGCATTGGCGGGGTCCCTCCCTTTCATTTCCAGATCGAACGCATCAGATGACGCCCGGACCCACCCACAAGTCCCTAACCCCCAGGAGTCCCCCGAAGGGGCGCCCGTCCGAGAGCACCCCGCAACAACGCAGTTCCGCAACAACGCCATGGAAGAAATCTTGACAGATGCACATTCACCGCACAGCCGCAACCCGCCGAACACCGTCGCCTGGTCCTCAACCCTGAAACAGATGACAAGAAAGATGGGTGCAGGAAATGAGGGGCAGGAAAGTCGTGATAGAAGATGAACAATCCTAGCAATCACCTGCCGACCTGGGGAAACCACGAAAAACCCATAGGCCAGAGTAGCCAGTCGTCGGGGATCAAACCACGTTCCGCATGAATGCGCAAACTAACTCAGGGACTTACAACGTCAGTGACTGCGGAACAACCTCGAATAAAAAGTGGTGTGCAGCTTGACACGACCAGAATGTTACCAGGGCCTGCAGCGTAAGAAACAAATTATAAACATGCTACTATGTTTCAACAACACCCAACAAATCGTTTTAGGTGCGTTCGCTACTGCGGTCGTGTCCTACTACACGCAAGCTACAACACGCATACCGCAACAAGTACTGGATTGAACTTTTGCACACAAGATCTTGAAGAAAATTTGTCCACAGGACTTAAATCAGCAAAATAATTAAGGGTATTTGTATGAATAACATCTTAAATGATACATTTCTTACACTAACTGAAATTTTAATGGTTAAGATCTTGGAGATATTAATCGATATTTTAATTGGTTGAAATCGACACAAAATTAAGGGTACTTAGTGAAAAGCAGATGAAGCTCATGTCTGGATCTGATGAATGATCATGGGAATTTAAAACAAATCTGATGTGTTACACTCAAATAACTTTCTCTACTCTTGTACAAACTATTTCTACAAACGCTTATTCTCCATATGCTTCATGTTAATCGAGATATCGAGATGTTAATCTTATTGCTAATTTCTTGTAGGTGCAAGGGGAATTAGTAGTATTTAAGCGATAGTCAAATCTTTTAAGAGCTGGTTGCTATGTGAAGCATTCCATTCTTTTTGTATGTCCAGGACATAAAAAATGAATAACGAATTCGCATTTGAGAAAAAGTATTAGAAAATTTAAGGGAATAACAAGCAATATCTCAAAAATGATTCATTCAACAACAAACTGTATATGACATAAATTATGTATTTTAACGCGATCTAAATTTTTTTGTGTAGTAAAATTTTGTCTATCTCTTATGGTTTACCAGTTATGCAAAAGTCGTTCAGAATGAAGAACACTTTTGGAGACATTCCCAGAAAATTCGAGATATACATTTCATTTGTCATGAAAATATCTTAAACATATGATATTTTAATCAAAATCGGTAGAGCCATTTTTGAAAAAATTAAAATTTTCGAAAAATATTCCATGTAAAGTGTAATCTTGGGTGGGGGGATTTTCTTGAAAACCTTCGTGTCGCATCTCTGGAAGATACTGAATCTAAATACCAAGTTTGGTGTTTATCCGACTGTTCGTTTCTGAGTTATGCTGTTCACAGACATACAGTCACACAGACACACACACAGACATGTTTCCAAAAATATTATTTTGTTTTGGATTCAGGGGGTCTCAAAACATGTATTTCCGGTGAAATCTCGGTATCGAATTTTTGGGTGGAATACAATACTTCCCCTACTTACTATACGTAGTAGAAAAGGAAGTAAAAACGTAGGTAAACTAAATTGACACTGTTCTTCGTGCCTAATGAATTCCACAGTCATGTATTACCATTATTTACTTGGTAGCTTTAGAAACAAAAAATGACCATAACCTTAATCACTAGCGTTTATTAGCATTTACAAGTATGCGAAAGCATTGGAATTAATTTAAAATATCTGAACTTGCCTCCAGGATGTAAATTTGAAATAAGAGTTTAGAGAAAGTGTTCCATATGCCCTCGATTGCAACTCGGAATTTCACTACCTGTATCACGGATCCGTTGGCAACAAACGTGCCTGCACTTGGCAAGATCCTGTTAGGAAATCTTTCAGTATTAGAGCCGTTGAGCAGATCGAGATCTGCACTGTGTTTCTCCGCAAATTAAGATCATGTCCAGGTATTCGGATGTTGAAAATTGCGACATATTGTATATTGTTCTGTAACAACATTTTCTGTCCTTTGTCTGTTTGTTTTTTTATCCATGCCTCCTTTGACTGCTCTGATATTAACCTGTGGCTTCGGCACAAAAACACTTGCATGCGATTAAGTAAACATTCCCCGCGATCTACACCGATATCGGAAGAAAGTAAACACAGTTGACGCAATGTTGCCAGTTCTAAAAGAACTAAGGAGGCAACAAATTATGGGTTTTTTAATTTACGCAAAAACCGTTCGTTGTATTGAAATACGCCAAAAGAAAAAGATTTTACTCAATTTTCTATGAATATAGTTCATAAATTAAGAACCTTTAATCAACAGTAATCCAGCAAACTGATGATAAATGTTTTGGGTAAAAGCATTTTTTTCTCGAAAACGGTGGATTTAATTACAAAGAAGTGTTGGAGGTTTTCTTTCATCTACATCCACTCTCCCACCTCCTCCAGTCCAGACTATTTCACTTCCACTCTGTACTTTTTCTCAAATGGGAATTCGTTATTCTTTTTTTTTTTGTCTTGGACATGCAAAGAAGATGGAATGCCCCAAATAGCAACCAGCTCTTAAAAGATCTGACTATCGCTTAAAGCCTACCAATTCCCCTTGCACCTACAAGAAAATTAGCAATAAGATTAAGATGAACTAAATGGGGAATAAGCATTTGTAAAAATACTGGTACAAGAGTAGAGAAAGTCATGTGAGTGCAACACATCAGATGTGTTTTACTGGCATTGACTTATTTAAAGAAATTTGACAAAATAATTACTTTCCAATCAGAGGCCACACTTTCCCACCATGCAGCCGAGATTCTGTGTGATTAGAAGAAAATTGCGTCCTCAGGATAGAATTTACAATCCTGGACAGTATAATGAACATCTTGCTAGTGGCAGTCCACTCTGTTAATTTACTTCGACTTTGTACACTTCTAAAGTTTTCCATAGACTACAAAAATTATTGGCCTAAGTTCTATAAACAAATGACCCTCTCTATAGAATTGTATGGAAAATGAGTTCGAAATGAAAGTAAGATGTAATTTGAAATCTTCATCTGTTATATGACAGCTTAACTCCAGGTGTTGTGAAAACTTGGAACTTCGTCGATGGAATGGCAATAAATACCTTCAGACTGACCTTATTAGGAAGAGAACCATCATTACAGTGAACGCCCAGTGGTAAGCTATGCAAATAAGATGGAGACACCAGAAATTTCCTACAAAATGTTCCTGACGAACACATGATATTCCATAGAGACATTGTTCCATGAAAATCTGTCGAAATGTATTAAAACTCCGATATAATTAATCTTGCTGAACAGAAAGTGCGTGCAGTTGGAAAACATTTTTCATATTGAATGTACTTGATTTATTTCAAACTGTTATGGTGAAATAAGTAATCTTTATTCTGAGGTGTCTAAGTCAAATGTTTATTTTTAAAACGTGTCCAAGTCAGGTGTGTAAAATTATAACGTTAAACTGTTTAAAATTCCAGTTATTCAAAATACTACTGAAGATGTATTTATCAGTTGACTAAAACATTTTTTCATCAAGTTTAAAGTCTCTACTCAATGCAAGCCCTGAATGCCTTTTCCGTTTCCTGAAGTTGCTGGGATAATTTGTTTATTATTATTATTATTATTATTATTATTATTATTATTATTATTATTATTATTATTATTATTGCTGCTGCTTTCTAAAAATTTAACCCAAATTTAAAAAAGAATCTTATGTGTTGCACTCACATGACTTTCTCTACTCTTGTACAAACTATTTTTACAAACGCTTATTCTCCATATGCTTCATGTTAATCAAGATGTTAATCTTATTGCTAATTTTCTTGTAGATGCAAGGGGAATTGCTAGGCTTTAAGCGATAGTCAAATATTTTAAGAGCTGGTTGCTATGTGGAGAATTCCATTCTCTTTGCATGCCCAGCACATAAAAAAACGAATAACGAATTCCCCTTTGAGAAAAACTAAAAGTATTGGAAAATTCAAACAAATAACAAAGACATCTCGGAAATGGTTCACTACACAAAAAATGCATATGACATAAATTGTGGGTTTTAATGAGATCTACATTTTCTGTGTACAAAAATTTTATCTATCTCTTACGCTTTACCAGTTATGCAAAATTCATTCAGATGAAGAGGAGCTTTGGGGACATTCCAAGGAAATTCAAGATATAAATTTGATTTTTCACGAAAATATCTTAAACATTTGATATTTTAATCAAAATCGTTTCAGCCATTTTTGGGAAAATCAAAAGTTTCTAAAAATGTTCCATATACAGTGTGGTCTAGAATAGGGAGATTTTCTTGAAAATCTTCATGTCGCATCTTTGAAGGATACTGAACCTAAATAAGAAGTTTGGTATTTGTCCGACTTTTCGTTTTTGAGTTATACTGTCTACGGACACAGACGGACCTTTTTCTAAAAATGCTTTTTTTTTATTCATGGGGCCTCAAAATATGTATTTCCGGTGAAATCTGGATATCAAATTTTTGGGTGGAATGCAATATCTCTCCTACTTACTATACGTAGTGGAGAAGGCAAAAGATAAGAAAATATAAATTGGAGAACGTAAAACGTATTCCAATGTAATAAAACTAATCTCAGTGTGGATTTAGTTGCAGATTTCTAGGTAAGCAGTGGACAGCTTTCGAGAAAAGTTAATCCAAATTTTGAAATTTACGGTATAGACATCTCCACTTAAGAAAACCTAATATTAGTATCATAAGTATTTCCTGCATCAGGTAGTCAAAAACAATTCAAGAATTGCTTCTAGAAATAATATTATCAGAAACCTTATCTTCGTTTTCTCTACTAGTTCACGGAAATGAACAAGAAGCTTCTGAGAATGTCTGCTGTTTCAGGGGTTCGGCCAAACGAGTGCGTCTGGGAGACTTAAGCCTGAAAGCCACGGATGACGATGCAAAAACTCAAGAATTCGCGATCAAGGCATTCATCATTCATCCGGATTACAAACGCCCTGCTCGTTACAATGATATTGCGCTCGTCAAACTGGACAGGAAGGTCATCTTCGACGCCTACGTGCGTCCTGCATGTCTGCATATCGATCCTCACGTTAAGGACAAGACGGGCATCGCTACTGGCTACGGTTATACCCAATATGGTACAATATCCATTTCTTTGACCGCGGTAGTCCACAAAATAATTTTGTTTTTCATATCTGAGGTTAAAAATAGCCAAACGTTATCAAGGGTCGATTTATAAGTAGTGACAACTTTCATCTTCCGATAAACTAAAAACACATTAAATGTGTTCAAAAGACATTAGACAGTTCTCAACACTAACAACAAAATGGATACAACTATAAGACAATAGTAGGAGGCAAACGAAACATAGTAAAAGCATAGCTTTAATTGTTTATTTATTTACTTCAGTGCTAAGCACAAACATGTGATGGCTTGGCTACATACTTTTAAAAGTTTAATTGTATTATATCAAGAAGAAATCAAAGTATACCAGGTGGTCCAACTGCGCCGTATTGCACGTGTGCAGATATCCCTTCGTGCGTTAAAAGAGTTTCAGAACTCAACGGGACAATTCCAAGTAAACATAGATCAGTGGGGAACAGGCGTATTAGCGTGAAAGACCTTCTTTCTACTCCTCTTGCTTATGAGCGAACACGATGAGCATTTGCGTTCATTGAGAGGCAGTTCTCAGGCTTGCACCAGAGTGTACAGTCCGTGATGATAAACAAAAACAGACCGTAAAGGTCATGTGTTCTACTTCATTTACACAGACTTTATTTTCGAGAGAATAAACTCACCTTTTAGACTGGAAAATAATTAAAATGTCTTTATTTGTCCTATCTGTATCCCCTATATATTCTTTTTAATTGTGTTTACGCTGTTCTTGTCTAACATCACGGACTACACGCAGCAAACATGAGAGCATGCAGTGTTTCACTGCCATTTTTTTACTTGCTATGATTATCATTATCTTATTATTATTAATATTATTATTGTTACTGTTATTATCATCATCATTTAACGGTACTGTGCTAACTTCGCTATTGAATAGGTGTTCGAAATTTTGCCCCTGTTGATTAATGTGATGTTCCAACCGTTTCCATGTATCCATAACTATCTCGCTGAGTTCTGCAACTCTTTTAACGCACGAAGGGTTCTATATATATAGTGCCTTCGTTTTATGCCAAGGCCGCAGATCGCGTGAATGCGCACACTGCGGGATTTCCGTTTCGTAACTCCCGTGTTACTTACGAATGTTGGTAACATATATATATATATAATGAGTACTAACCTTGTTGTAAGTGTTGTGGAAAGTGGTGGCAATCTGCGCGAAGACATTTTTGACATCATCGGATGAAATTACCATTCACACGCATAAGTTCTTCTCGGTAATGCGTTTGTTTAATTTCTGCTTTATATTGTCCGTAAGTTCGTCTATGGTGTGGGAATTGTTCCTATAAACTTTATTTCTTAGCGTTTAGCGATCCCGTCGTTCTAAATTTATTGACCCACATCTTACAGTGTCTCTATCCGGAACTGACAATCAGAATATTGCTGCTGAAATTGTCTAGACAACTGTCTACATGATTCAGTTTTCACGTATGTATTGTACATAAAAATACGCTGTTCAAGCGCGAATTTGTTGGCAACTATTTCCCTAGACTAAGAAGAGAATAACATTCCTAAGGAAAACACACACAACACTCGTGTTTCCGAAACACTTCACAACACGAAGACAAAGTAAGGACTGAGACAGCTGACAGCCGATAAATGTACCTTGGACACGTCCTGCTCTGCTTCTGCGCAGTGGCATAATAGTGAGGTCGCTGCCGTCTCGGCCGATACGCATTAAGATGGTTGTGGCCTTGGCATAAAGCAAAGGCACTGTATATAATGTGTTGCGTTAACATAACTTTCTCTACTAACTCTTCTACAATCTATTACAATAGGAGCTTACTAATTCTAGTTAATAGAGATAAATTCTCATTGCACATATACACATTTACTATCAAAAGGATACAGTAGGTTAAAGTACTAGTCAGGTTTTAATAATGGGGTCGCTTTGAAATTCTGTGTTTTTTGTATGACCACGGGAAAAGACAAAGAGGGGATTGCCACTTAGAAAAGCATAAGTGTTTGAAAATTGAAATCAATAAGATAGTTGGAGAGTAAAGAGAGATTAAGAGAGAGAGAGAGGAGACTATGAGGGCGGGAGAGAGAGGGAATGCGGGAGAAGTCGAGAGAGAACAGTTAGAGAATGAGAAAGACAGAGAAAAAAGGGGAGAGAGAAAGAGGAGATTGAGAGAGAGGGAGTGTGAGAAAACAGATGAGTGAGAGGCTGAGAGGTAGTTCGAGAGGTAGAGAGGGATGAGAGAGAGAGGAGTGTCAGAGAAGGAGTGAGAGACTGAGAAGTAGTTCGAGAGGTAGAGAGGGATTAGGAGAGGAGGGAAGTGTGAGACAAGTCGCGAGAGAACAGATAGTACGAGAGTGGAAGATAGTTGGAGAGATAGGGAGAGAGATTAAGAGAGACAGTAGTATGAGAGCGGGAGAGAGAGGGCGTGCGAGAGAAGTCGAGCGAGAACAGACAGAGAAAGAAGGAGAGAGAGAAAGAGGGGATTGAGAGAGAGGGAATGTGAGAAAACAGGTAGGGAGTAGAGATGAGAGGTTCAATAGGTAGAGAGGGATTTGGAGTGAAGAGGGACTGTGGTAGAAGTCGCGAGAGAACAGATGGAGTGAGAGATGGGCAATGAGAGAGAAAACATCCATAGTTGGTAAACGCAAGCAGAACTGCTGCTGAAATACACTGATTTCTAATATTTGTTTTACAGGAAAGGATTCCCCGAGCGACGATCTGATGAAAGTCAGTTTGAACTTTCTCACGCAAGAGGAATGTTCCAAGTACTTCAAGGTCGAGGAGGGTATGAAACACATTCCTCAAGGGTTGAACGAAGGCATGCTGTGTGCCGGTGTGCTGGAAGGAGGAAAAGACACATGCCAGGTGAGGCAAATTTAACTTTCCTGTGGCTAGCATACACGTTATGTCATGCTTCGTAGAACAAGAGCACTGGAACACAAGAGCTATTATAACAATTATACATCAATGGAATTAATTGCTCCTCCACACAAGCCGTGTATTGGGCAAGGTCAGAAAAGTAGAATCAGACATTCGTTAAATTTAATGCCATAGCCGGGATTTGAACCACGGATCTTCCGGTATTCGTACGGCTCTCTAACAAACTGAGCTAGTATGGCAACATGCCGGTGTGACATTAAATTCCTCTTGGTTTACCGGAAAAAATGCGAGTTAGTTGGGGAATTTAATGTCGTACCGGCATGTTGCCATGGTAGCTCACTTGGTTAGAGCAACCAGGACGAAACCGGAAGATCCGTGGTTTAAATCCCGGCTATACGGGGGCACTATTTATATTTGAGCCTAATAATTAAAACAAAGTAATTTCTGATTGAAAACTGCTTTATTGTTTTTCAAAATATTCTCCTTTATGATCAATACACTTTGCATCCGTCTGAACCATTTGTCAAAGCATTTATTCCAGTTTTCTTGAGACACCTCCAAAACATAGTGTTTGAAGGCATTAACGGCTTCTTCTACCAACGAAAATCGTTGTCTACGCAATTTATTCTTGATGTTCGGGAACAAAAAGAAGTCACTGGGTGCCAAATCAGGACTGTATGGCGGATGACCCATCAATTCGATTTTTTGAGCCTTCAAATACTCTGTTGTTAGACGAGATGTGTGTGTCTTGATGAAGAACGATCCTACGATTATTGTTGGTTTTCCTTACTTTACCGAAGACTTCCGGCAAACAAATAGTTGCGTACCATTCGGCATTGACCGTTTTACGTTCCTCTAAAGGCACTGTTGCCACATGGCCAGTTTTGCTGAAAAAGCAGGCGACCATTTGCTTCGAAGTGCTTCAAGTGCGAACAACTTTTGTTGGATTTGCTTCATCTTGAAACACCCACTCAGTCGACTGCTGTTTACGTTCCGGCTCATACGCATAGATCCATGATTTGTCACCTGTTGCAATCTAATATACGTCTTTTGAAGCACCGCCATTGTATTTCTTGAGCATTTTTGTACACCAATCGACACGAGCATCTTTTTGAGATTGCGTCAAATTATGTGCGATCCAACGAGAGCAAACCTTTTTCACGGCTAAATAATCATGCAATATTTTATATATGCTGGTGGAACTAATGCCTAGGGTTGCCTCAATCTCACAATATGTCGCATGACGATCTTTCATTATTAGTTTTTGCACAGCATCAATGTTTTCTGGTACAACAACTGATTTTGGATGACCTTCACGAACTTCATCATTGAGCGAACGGCGGCCACGATTAAATTCGTTATATCAGCGTTTCACAGCGGCAAAGGATGGAGTTTCGTCGCCAAATGTGGAAGTTAGTTGATCGATGCATTCTTGTCTTTATAATTCCACGTCGAAACTCGTAATAAATCATTGCACGAACATTTTCACGAGTTAATTCCATGTTTTTGTTGACACACAATTTTCAATTTAGTGTAAACAAAACAAATGACGCTCTATTGACAAAATGTTTGAAGTAGATTATGGTCAAAAATGTCAAACTTTCCATTGGAAACGTCAATGGCACCTAGAACATTCAGGGTTGCCAAGGCTCAAAATATAAATAGTGCCCCTCGTGGCTTGAATTTTTCAGTCGTCTGATTCTGCCTTTCCAACTATACATTAGTTATTATCAGGGCTGCGACATCGGAATCGCTACGAGGAGTAAAGCGTACAGAATAGGAAGGTAAGGGTGTAGCGATAAGGACTGACATTGACCCCATGCGGTACAGAGTATACAAGAATTACGCTTGTCTCGCGAACATTTATTTTATTTCTGCAATATTATTTATAACACATACATCTAACTTCTATAACTGAAATATCTTTATTAAATCATTAATGTAAAATGCTACGTCACAACGTGCACATGGATAAGATTCTATGTCAGTTTATTGCAATGAATTACAACCCGAAACTTTGTATCCTGCAGTTTATATAAGGGATAATCGACAGAAATAAATGCCGCGTACAGTTCTTTATTAAACGTTTGATTCGATGGAGGGGACTCTTGCTGTAGCAGTTTATCCTCACATTTTGCAATACAACGCTTGTATGTTTCTGTGTTGACATGTCTTCGCGCATTACTTGACCTACTTGCGCAGAAACAATGTGCTATTGCACTGTTTGTAATAAAGGTTTTCCTTAATAATAGAGAAAACGTTTTCCCCATGCTCCATTATATAGTTTTGTAACGTTGTGGACTTTCGTATCCTTTCCTTTAGCATTTCGTCTACGTGAATATTGTGCGGTAAAACACTTGACTCAACAGGTAACCCTCTTATTGTAAACAGTCAAATAAAGGACGCCTCTAAACAAACGTAACGACTCCGATGTCGCAGCCCTAGTTATTATGCTATATTCATTAATACGAAATTATATCATAATTGTAAGTACATGCTTTTAGGTTTTTGCTAAAAATGAAAGAACACCAACTTACATAAGAACCTGAAGAACGCAGAGAAACTTAAAACACTTCAATTTTTGTTTTTACTTTCTCTGCTGTCGACCTGTGGTAGGCAGAGGAATAATTTGTATTTCACCCAAAAATTAGATATTAAGATATTGTGTGTGTGCGTGAGTGAGAGAGAGATAGTAGTATAATTCCAATAAGTGTTACGCTCCAATAAATGCCAAACTTGGTATTTAAAAGCTAAAGACACGAACGAAGGCAGAGTATCTCAAGTACGCTGCCCTAGCCGTTTTGCTTCTACCGTGTCCCCTGGGAGGAAAGGAAGAAGGGAGAGACCCGAAGGGAGGGCAGAAGCGGATGACGCGGGCGCAAGCATAGAAGGGGTCCCTAAACGTTTCCAGTTCGAACGCATCCAACGCCGTCCGGGTCCACCCACAAGCCTTCAGATCCCAGGCTGTCCCACCTGGTGGGGTCCACTCGGAGGCGGGTCCTAAGTAATCCTGCAACGATGCTAGGGAAAAAACCTCTACAAAGCGTACAGCCACCGTCCAGCCGCAACTAGCCGAACGCCTTCTCCTGGTCCTACTTCAGCATCTTCCAAAGATGCACCAAGAAGATTTCCAACGTTTTTTTGAAATACTTATTTACTATGAAAATGTATACTTACCTTGGAATTTCTGTCAAAGTTTCTAAAGCCCTCTTTATTCTGAACGAATGCTATATAATTTTGCACAACTGGTAAATCATAGATAAAAGTTTTCCACATTAAGCATGCAGATCTCGTTAAAACACATAACTTACCTCAAATGCATTTTATGGCGTTAACCATTTCCGAGATATTTAGTGTTATTGGTTTGAAATTTCCAGTACTTTTCATACATGTTTGAAGTCCTAAATCAGTTTATTATTATATTTTTGTTCCATTTATATGTCGTCTTTAACATCTCAGGTCATGTCGCGCCTTTTTACCTTTGAAACAATTGCTCATTGGCAATGGTGTTCTCTCGTTTTACAGTTGGGTGGTACTACTTTGGGTAATTACATTAAATTTACACACACATCCGGGAATCGAACCCGGAACCTCCGATTTGAAGGCTAGTATACTAGCCACCAGACCGCAGAAGCAGTGTAGCTTTATTTTTGTTTCTCGCGATGTCGTGCAAAGGTATGAGACTTTAAAGCCAGCATATAGCGACCCACATTTTAAACATTTGACTATCGCTTCAGCCTCCTGTATCCCTCTCGTATCTGCAACGAAATGTGCACTAAAATCATTTCTCCAAACGTTTACCTCGATTAACTTGAATTAGATAGAACATTTTTAGAAATAATAAAAGTTACTGGCTGGAGAAAGTCATATGATGTAATAGTAAGCTTTCTTTTATCTTGGGCCACAGTTTATAACCACGAGCTGAACTCATGTTGCCACGACCAAGTGCTCGATCCAGACACTTGCGGGACCACTCTCTGTGAAAGACGTGGCTAGTATTTTACGTGGTGTATTTTTGTTCTCTTTCATTGTAGTTTCAAATAAAAGCAAGGAAGGTCTCTTCTATTAAATGTTTAAATAAAATAATACACTTTGATTTACTTGTATTATAATCTTACAAATTGCAAGTAAACACCCATTTTGGCTTTAACTGTTTTCATTGAATGCTTTGGTAAGTGCGTAAACTTTTGGTTTTTGTCTGACGGGATTAGGATTCTCACGACAGGCTGAGAGCAGCGTCCCTACCATTTCCAGATTTAAAATCCCCGGGTGGACACTAGGACAGCCGAGTCCGCCCCCTGTGGGGCATGCATATCCCCTGGGGGCCCCGTCCCCAATTTGGGGGACGAAGATTTCCACAGAGCAACCTTTTTCCCTGCCGAGACCTTCCACCGACACCTGCAACCCTGAAAGAAACCAAGAGGATGAAAGGTGAAGTGAAATGCGAATGAGGGTGAAATTGAGGGACAGGAAATTCGTGGGACTTAGTGATCATTCCAACATTCATCTAGCGCACTGAGAAAAAACCCATGGGTCAGAAACCCACGACCTCCCGAATGCGGACCACAGACGTTGCCGCCTGAGCCATCCCGCTTTTATCGACAGTTAAAAATGTACTATACCTACGTATTTCGTGAGTTAAGTGGGTGTAACGATTTTCTTTCGTTTTTTCATTCAAATTTAAATGGAGTGTTTGGCTTTAGTTCCTATTCTTAATTCGCTACAAACACATGAAATAACTGCCTTGAGAACTAAATGTTACTCATAAAAGTTGTAGCGGGAACTATGATATATAGGGAACATAAATGTAATAGGAAATAAGCTGAGTATTGTAACATATATGTAAGATGTGAAGCTAGCTAGCCGTGAGAAGAGAAACAGGCAGGTAGAAAGGGGTTTAGGGCTGGCAACACAGCTAAACAGTCATAGGCACGGAGAGAGATAGCAATAAGATGGAAAGAGAGGAAGAGAGATTTTGACACCTTGGAAATCCCAAACTTGTCAAGACTGCAGATTTGGAGGCAAATGTTTTCATAGCACGCTTAGGGTAGAACCAATAACAGAAAAGATTAGAAAAGAGCTAGGCGAACTTAGCGTCCCCTAAGGGAGTATAAAAGCACACACGTGCAGAGCTCGCGCGTCTGTTCTTTTTCGTCTGGTCCTGAAGAAGAGGCAACAATTCACGCCATGTTTGTGGCGATGCGTGTGAAGTTATATATAGGAGACACAGCTAGCTTGGGGAGGTAAATCTTTGAAGATAGGCCCCTTTGAATTGCACATAGGTTTAAAACACACGGCTAGCGGCATCACAAAACAGTATTATCACAATACAATAAATTAAAGTTCAAGTTATCTGGAGTTTCATTTCGTCTACCGTCACCACACCCTGGGAAAGAGTTTAGAAATAGGGCAACACACAAGTGTGCTAGGCTTGAATTCCAGGAACCAGCCACCAACAGCTCCAAGAAGGAAGGAAGACGACGGCACGAGGAGGTCCGTCGCAAAGTTAATATCATTCCGTCGCTTTCGGAAATTCACCAGGTTATGTTGTGAAACAAACGTAATCTATCCCTAAAGGATCTCTCATTCACCAGGAAGATGAAGCGCGCAGCTGCCAAACATTTCTTTTCAAAGCGTTTTTATACAAATCTATGAAGTAAAATGCTTATAAACATGTTCGATGTTCCCATCTAAATCTCTCTCTAGTTTAAAGGATGATATCTATACACCTACCATCCTACATACGTTGACTTATTAAGGGACATTGGAACTGAGTTTTTAGGTGAAAATGACAACTATATCATATTCTGTGGACATCTGTGAATCATTTTGCCAAAACATTTTTCACAATTCAGCATTTGTAAAAGCCCAGCGACAAGTTTAAATCACCCTACGCTCCCTTTTAACTCAACTGGACCCTTTCTGTGTGTGTAATTTCTCAGTTTTACATCTTTACACGTGAAATTTATTCCCTACATTTCAGTTTGGCTCTTGATTTGTGTACAAACTTGCATATATAATCTGAAATGTACTATATAATGATCCAAGCATGCATTTTATTATTGTTTTGTTCATTGGCTCACAAAAAAATTCATTTACACTGAAAAACAAGGAACATTTAACACAACATCTTCATAAAAACAAAAATTTATTTCTCTACAACTAATGAATCCTTAGATTTATTTTCACTATTCTGAAGTATCAGAAAATGTCGCTGTAATACTTCTCTGACAAATCTGAATGCACAAGGCAGTTTTAGGAAAGTTGCCTTTTTTTCCTAATTAAAAACATTTAACTGTATTATATGACAAACTATTTGAGCTAGAGTTTTGAGCGTTTGCACAGTCATTTCCTTATTTACCCATATTAAGTGTACCAATTTTCAAGTAAATGGCTTTAAAATTTAAAAAAAAAGGTATTAAATTTAGTTGCAGTGTACCTTAATGGTTATCACTGTCATATAGTGTGGGATATTCACTTTGAAACGATGAAAGACAAATCTGGTGTGTTTTTAGAAGAACTCTAGTCATTCTTTTACAACATATTCTTAAAAATTTGATGTGTTGCACTCACATGACTTTCTCTACTCTTGTACCAACTATGTTTCAAACGCTTATTCTCCACCTACTTCATGTTAATGAGATAAACATTTGCAGAAGCTATTGTATTGCTAACTTTCTTGTAGGTGCAAGGGAAATATGGTAGGCTTTAAGCGATAGTCAAATATTTTAAGAGCTGGTTGCTATGTAGAGCATTCCATTCTCTTTGCACGTCCAGGATATAAAAAAACGAATAACGAATTCCCAGTTGAGAAAAAGTATAAGTATTGGAAAAGTCAAACAAATAACAAGGAACATCTCGGAAGTGGTTCACTCCACAAAAAAAATGTATATGACAGAAATTGTGTGTTTTAACGATATATACATTTTTTTGTGTAGTAAAATTTTATCTCTCTCTTACGGTTTTCCAGTTATACAAAAGTCATTCAGAATAAAGAGAACTTTTGAGGACATTCCCAGAAAATTCATGATATACATTTCATTTGCCATAAAAATATCTTAAACGTATGATATTTTAATCAAAATCGTTAGCCATTTTCAAAAACATTTTCCATGTAAACGGTAGTTTGGGGTGGGAGGATTTTTTGAAAATATTTGTGTCGCATCTTTGAAAGATACTGAACCTAAATACCAAGTTTGGTTTTATCCGACTTTTCGTTTTTGAGTTAATCTGTTCATAGACACACAGACCTTTTTCTAAAAGTTATTTTTTTTATTCACGGGGCCTCAAAACATGCATTTCCGGTGAAATCTCGGTATCGAATTTTTTGCTGGAATGCAACACTTCCCTACTTACTATACGTAGTAGAGAAAGTAAAAAAGCCTATTATTCCACCTACTTCATGTTAGTCCACATAAACTTTCAATACATATTTACACATGTTATAGATACAGTAAGCCAGGTATGGGCGAACGCATGTCACATCCAGGAGGGAGAGGTTCTGTGACGTAACCTAGCAACTCCCATATCCAACCAGTGGCGTAATGCGATTCTTAATTTTGAAAAGCTAGAAATGTTTGTTATTTCCTCCTCCTTTTTCAGGTATGCTTCTAGGTTTCGTGGCGATGGTGGTGCCGGGCAGATAGCGCATACTTCATCAAAGGAAAGAGTTTTTCCCATGGACAATGGGGGGAAGCGCTTGGTCGACGGGTCGTTCATCACCCTTTCTACGCAGTTCCAGCAGTGAGACTGCTCGCCTAGAACTGTTAGAGAATTCCGCGCGTCCTTGTGACCTGGCAGCCTGTGGCCTGTAGCCTCCTGTTATTTCATTCCTCCTGGGGATGGTAATCACAATATATCTATGCGGGTCACAGTGCTCGAGGCGTCCCCTCAGTCGTATAACTTATACCTACAAATTCACTTTTCAGGGTGATTCCGGAGGACCTCTGCAAGTTGTTCTAGAGGAGCCATATTGTATGTATGCCATTGTTGGTGTTACATCTTTCGGCAAGTTCTGCGGTTTTAAGGACTCCCCTGCCATCTACACCAAAGTTGCTGCTTATACTCCATGGATAGAAAGTGTTGTTTGGCCCTAACACAGACAAATGAAACTACATCTCAAAGATATGTGCTAAGGCGTGTAACAACTGATAAGAAATAAATTATCATACCTGCAAGTTATGTTTTGTAATTTAATGCTAGAAATTTCAGAGCCACATCTGTGGACCAGTTATCAGCAATTGAGGTGACACAGGTCTACCAGGCAATCGATAAAAACATCAATCCTTTCAAAAAAATCTGATATGTTACACTCACATGAGTTTCTCTACTCTTGTACAAACTATTTTTACAAACGCTTATTCTCCATATGCTTCATGTTAATCGAGATGTTAATCTTATTGCTAATTTTCTTGTAGATGCAAGGGGAATTGGTAGGCTTTAAGCGATAGTCAAATATATTAAGAGCTGGTTGCTATGTGGAGTATTCCATTCTCTTTGTCTGTCCAGGACATAAAAAAATGAATAACGAATTCCCATTTGAGAAAAAGTATTGGAAAATTTAAGGGAATAACAAGCAATATCTCGAAAATGGTTCACTCAACAAAAATATATATAACCTATTTGTATTTTAACGCGATCTACATTTTTTGTGTAGTAAAATTTTGTCTATCTCTTATGGTTTACCTTATGCAAAAGTCGTTCACAATGAAGAATACTTTTGGAGACATTCCCAGAAAATTCAAGATATACATTTCATTTGTCATGAAAATATCTTAAACATATGATATTTTAATCAAACTCGTTAGAGCCATTTTTGAGAAAATTAAAATTTTCGAAAAATGTTGAATGTAAAGGGTAATCTGGGGTGGGGGATTTTCTTGAAAACCTTCGTGTCGCATCTCTGGAAGATACTGAACTTAATATCAAGTTTGGTGTTTATCCGACTGTTCGTTTCTGAGTTATGCTGTTCACAGACACACACACAGACACACATACGGACATGTTTCCAAAAATGCTTTTTTTGGATTCAGGGGGTCTCAAAACATGTATTTCTGATGAAATCTCGGTATCGAATTTTTGGTTGGAATACAATACTTCCCCTACTTACTGTACGTAGTAATATACATAGGCATATATTAGGTATACTCTCCAGTGAATAAAAGGAGTTCTTTAGTTGTTATAAAATTATTATGCTACCATTAATTATTGAAAAGTATTTAGACGTATGTGACAAAGAGAGAGATTTACTGCTTGATTTATATTAGCAGTGTGGTAACTAAATATCTTAGAGGTAATATTACACAGGGCACTTGTCCAATCTGTCAGAATTATGAAGATGGGTTCCATATTTTATGGAATATAGAGGAACATGGAGGAGAAAATTGATTAGAGAAAACTGGCTTAGGAGCAATAAAAGGGCAGTGATTAATAAAATCTTTAATGACCAGTCTCAGTTAAGAAGGTTAGGAGAATTTATTTGGAATGATAAGATGAAATGGATATTTTAGTGGACAAGAGTTAGCAGTTTGTTTATATAAATAAGCAAAAATTCGATACCGATATTTAGCGGAAATACATGTTTTTACGACCCCTGAATTAAAAATAAAATAGAGAAGGATCTGTGCATGTGTGTGTTTGTGAACACCATAACTCAATAACGAAAAGTTGGAATAAATACCAAACTTGGTATTTGGATTCAGCACCTTCCAAAAATATTATATGAATATTTTCAAGAAAATCCCCATCGCAAACTACCCTTTACATGGAATCTTTTTCGAAATCTTTTATTTTCTAAACACTGGCTGTAGCGATTTTGATTAAAAGATATTACATCACAAATAAAATGTATGTCTTGAATTTTCTGGGTATTGCCTGTAAAGTCCTCTTCATTCAGAAGGAGTTTTGTATGATTTTGTTTAACTGATAAACGTTAAGATAGACGAAAACGTACTACACAAAAATGTAAGTCTTTAAAACACACAATTTATTTCAAATAAGTTTTTGTGGCGTAAGCCTTTCTGAGATATCCGTTATTAAAGGTTCGAATTGTTATTTCTTGATCATTCTCTTAAAGTTCTGTCAACATTCATTTGTCCCTTCTTAAATATTTTATTATCGCTGTTACCTTTGTAGGAGTAACTAAATGTGTAATGTAACTATTTCTACAAAGGTTTATTTGGACTAAAATGTAAAAGGTAGAAAAATAAGCTTTAGTAAGAATAGTTTGTATATCCAGTAATAAGCGATAGGGGTGGAAAAAATCATGTGAATGTAACACATCGGATTTTTACTTTCTATACTACGTATAGTAAGTAGGGGAAGTATTGTATTCCACCCAAAAATTCGATACCGAAATTTCCCCGGAAATACATGTTTTAAGACCCCCTGAATCCAGTCGGATAAACACCAAACTTGGTATTTAGGTTCAGTATCTTCCAGAGATGCGACACGAAGGTTCTCAAGAAAATCCCCCACACCAGATTACCCTTTACATGGAAGATTTTTCGAAAATTTTAATTTTCTCAAAAATGGCTCTAACGATTTTGATTAAAATATCATATGTTTAATATATTTTCATGACAAATAAAATGTATATCTTGAATTTTCTGGGAATGTCTCCAAAAGTATTCTTCATTGTGAACGACTTTTGCATAACTGGTAAACCATAAGAGATAGACAAAATTTTACTACACAAAAAATATAGATCGCGTTAAAATACACAATTTATGTCATATACATTTTTTTGTTGAGTGAATCATTTTCGAGATATTGCTTGTTATACCCTTAAATTTTTCAATACTTATTTTCTCAAATGGGAATTCGTTATTCATTTTTTTGTCTTGGATATGCAAAGAGTATTAATCCGTGGCAAAGAGAATGATGCTGCACCTAGCAACCAGTTATTAAGAGATATGTATGTGCTTAAAGGCTACTGTATGTCTATATTGCCCTTGAAAATGTATATCCCCCTTACATCTACAAGAAAATTAGCAATAAGATAGAGTCTGCAAATGTTTATCTCGATTAACATGAAGTAGATGGAGAATAAGTGTTTGTAAAATAGTTTGTACAAGAGTAGAGAAAGTCATGTGAGTGTATCACATCAGATTTTTTATCATAGTTTGTATACATGGATGCCTTTAGGACAAGAGGCCAGGGTCGGATTCCACAGGCTTCATTATGCAGTGTGCTTGGCAATATATGTAAACAAATTAACAACCAGGAGATTTTTCGTAATTTGGAGAGTAGTGCCTGCGCATATACTAAACGAGATCGTAACTGATACAGTATAAAATATTCTCTATGTACAGTAAAGTAACACACCCCAGGGGGGGCCGAGGTCGCGGATTCAAACCTGGCGGATGGCGATGAATTTTTTCGGGCGTAAAAATCCTTAGCATGGCTTCCTTCGGAAGGGAAGTAAAACCGGTGGTGCTGTGTCGTAGATTTACGACATGTAAAAGAACCTCAAGCCTGATAAAGAGGTCTCTGAGCAAACTTATCTGTCTTTCACGCCCAATATAGAATGGGACGCTAAGGACCACAGCACTTAAAAAGCGTTCATAAATAAAATTAAAAAAAAATACTCCAGGGGGAAAAGTCGTATGAGATGCAAAATTAAGATCAATAGGCAAA
Source organism: Deroplatys truncata (assembly GCA_030765065.1). NCBI lineage: Eukaryota > Metazoa > Arthropoda > Insecta > Mantodea > Mantidae > Deroplatys > Deroplatys truncata. The sequence continues at coordinate 169,414,818 of CM060980.1, forward strand.
TAATAGGTAGATATACAGTTCTAATTATCTAGGATTTAATGTTCTAGAGAGGGAAAATACGGAGAACTTTAGCAAATAAAACTCTTAAAACCATAAGTTAAAATTATATAAAATGATATCAGCGCCAATGCTGACACACAAGGGGAAACTGGAAGATAAAAACTAAAACATGGGAAATTAAGTTTTTACACTCAGCAATAGGGGTGACGATAAACCAAACACAAAATAGCTCATAGGAACATGTATAGTTGTGGACAGAACATAGCGTCCTTTTCATTTAAGAGAAGGGAGACGACCTTCCCATTCCTCGTAAATTTTATAACATAAAACAAGTTGTTTTGGTGCCAAACACCAGCAGACTTCAACAAACACGTTTGTCAGATCTAGCAATTTCACAGCCTTTTCTCACTTCTCGGCTCCTACTTGTATGCTCTTATGAGCGGATGTGTTGACGGAAGCGAATGTCTTTTTTATCTCTTCTGTGGTTAAGTGGCGAAACATCTGCCAGGCATTACCTCAAGAAGGAACAAAATCCTGGTCGTTCACCGCAAAGGAATCCGACTGTTTTTCTGCTCCATTTATATGCCCCTTTAATATCTAAGGTCATATCGGTGGCTTTGCCTTTGGAACAATTGATCATCGGCAATAATGTTCACTCGTATACTATTATGTATACGTTTGTTTACGTTAGATTTTCTCTTTAAACATTGAATTCACACACACACATTTACACTCTTATTCATACTTTAGTTCTAGAGAGGATGGGGAATAATTCTTGCTAAAGAAAAATTCTCACCCTCCAGCCGGGAATCGAACCCGGGACCTCTGGATTTATGGTGTACTTGCCGTACCGGATAGCTCAGGCGGTAACGTTCGTGACTCGATTCGGGAGGTACCGGGTTCCATCTCCGGCGGCCGCCCATTCTGAAACAAGGGTTTTTTTCGGGATTTTTCCGGATCGTCAGGCAAATGCTGTAGTGGTTTCTTTCATATCCTGAATTTCCTATCTCTCCATTTCGTTCCATTAAGCATTCATCCTTCACCTCGGTTGGACCATTTCAGGATTGGAAGTGTCGGCGATGGTGTTTCGGTGCAACGCGGTAAGGAAAAAGTATGCTCTCTGTAAACTTTCTTCGTCCCTCGGCCTTTGGTTGGTTATCGGGGTATAAGACCGCCCCTACCGGCGGCGTTAGACCCTATGTTGGACGGAGTCCCCGGTCTGCCTGTCCGACTGCCGGGGCGTCTATATCTGGAAACTGTATGGAACTTATTGCTGTGCCGTCACTCCTGGTTCCGCCGCCCGGTGTCTCCTGCCGTCTCATCCCTCCCTCCCGGGAACGCCCCTTCGTGGGACGTAGAAACAATATCCGCATTCCCTAGATCAGTACCCAGTCCTCCCAGATACACATTCCTGGTGTACTTAATTAAATATTCATCGCTTTAAATTGCTTTTCTGGCTGAAGTTTAACGTCCTTTAAATCGGACGAAGAAAGAATGAAAATAGGCGAGATGATGCTCAAATGAACCCGGGGTCCATAGAGATTAGAGTTACTCGACATTCGTCTTCTCAGGATAAGAGAAAACCCCGTAAAAAGAATTATCCCGATAACTCACCTTAACGAGATTTGAACTTCGGACCTCTTGAATGTGAGGCAGACACATTACACTGACACCACGGAATCGAGCTGCATATTAGCTTTTCCAGATGCTTTATATAGCCCCACTTATAACTCCTTTAGGGAAATAATTCAGATAGATACGCTGTGTCACAAGCATTGTTGTATACGAAGTTTCATAGTAAAGGGTTTAGTTGTTCTTACATGAAAGGATAATAATGGTGATCATAATAATAATAATAATAATAATAATAATAAAGTACCACACAAATACAATTTGAACTTACGGTTGCTCATTAATTATATACCCATAATCGAAAACTATCAGACAGTTTTGATAGATGTAGATTATTATTATTATTATTATTATTATTATTATTATTATTATTATTATTATTATTATTATTATTATTATTATTATTATCATCATCATCATCATCATCATTATCATTGTTGTTGTAACTTAGAATATTATGATAATTTCTGTCAATGGATTTTTAAAAAGAATATTCATATCTATTTGGAACCTTGTTTTCAATAAAGCAAAATATTAGGTTGTTATCCAAACAAACATCATGATTAACAGCAGTTTGTTACCATAACTTAACAATACGTTTCCTGCACTTAAATAAAATATTTTAATCCGCTGTTGCCGAAAATAAGAATAATTACATATTTTAAACAAACAATTAAAGATAAATAAAAGATAGGCGTGGTTATTTTATTTAGTTCAGTATTAAAAATTACATTTATCATTAGTATTTTCAGGTTTTTATTAGAAATGCTTTTAGGAATGTTACCCAAACATTCCTTGTTCTTCCAGCTCTTTAATGTCACAGAAAATATCTTTATGTTCACAACTAATATACTGTATAAAGCATACGGGAACGCAGTAAGGGTGTTGGTCCCTGATATATAATAATGTACGCCTGCACATTAGACTACTGTTTATACTTCACTGCATTGCAGGAGACTGCGCTCTTTCGCCGATGTGATTGTTTCTTGCTACTATCTAAATAAAAGCATTGGATTTTCGCATAATGAAACACGGCAGGAGGAAAAACAAGTTTTGAGTGATACGTTCATACGACTTTCTCTACCCATGACAAATCCACATATATCCTTTATATATTATACTATTCATAAACAAGTTTTCTTGCATCCATATTACGTTGCTCACGATATTTTTGCTTAGGAATGATTTCAAACTACATAAGACAACATTCAAATGTTTATTCCGGGTAACACGCTCTTATGATGGGCAGAAAGAATGAATGAAGAATAAAAAGCGCAAGTTTATTAGCAATTATATTATATGACACACTCACACTTGGGAAAAGTGTAAACTTGCAACGTGGAATACTTCGGAAACGGTTGAACTTTACATTTTATGTTGTAAGTTTTTACTTATCTTTTATGATTTTCTGACTTCGTAGGCTTTTGACAGAAAATTCAAGATATACATTTTATTAGCTATGCAAATATCTAAACATATGGTATTTTAATCAAAATCGTTTGAGCCACTTCTGAGAAAATAAAAAAATAACGAAAACTTTCCCATGTAAGAGGTAATTTGGGGTAGGGGATTTTCTTGAAAATTTTCGTGTTGCATCCTTGGAAGATGAAAACGTTTATCTCGGTTAACGTTAGCGCAGTGGCTTCGTTTCGGCTCTCATACTGAGGGTCCGGGGTTCGATTCTCAGCTCTGGGGTGGCTCTTGCTCATATGAAGTATCCCCGAGGCCCAACGTGTTCGGAATCCACGGTAAAAGCTGTAGGTCCTCTCTTTCCACCGTCATACTCATCATCACCCTACCATTGGAGGCAACGAATTCCGCCGTCTGGGTGCCTCCACATACGTGTTCAGTCACCGCTTGATGGAATGAGGTAACTCCGAAAGTCATAGGCCATATAGGGAGCGTTAAAAACGGCGATATTAAATAGAAAAATAAACATGTGTTTACAGCAGATATTTTTTAACTTTAACGCCCCAATACTAGTTTTTCCATTTCCTGGGATATTATTTTACCGCCTGCACGTTCTAGCGTTCTTCAGAATGAAATTATTCTGAAATAACTCTTTTACTGAATTATTGTGATAATATCTTGTTCGGAGAAAACATAAATAAGTAATAATAAATTAATCATCAATGGCGGCTGGAAGACTCTAGGAACTCTAGGCAGCACCCTTCCCATAAATAAAAGATAAAAACAGGAAATATAACATCAGACGTCATTGCAGTATTAATTTCTGCACTAGATTCTTTTTTGTTTAAATTATTTTTGCAACGCTTATACCTGAGTAGCGCGAATGTACTTTGGACTACATCAAGTCTATTCCTAGCGTTTTGGATACTGCTAGAGGTGAGACGTGCGGAGGGGAATGTTTCGAATGATGGCGAGGGGTTCAGAGAGGTAATAGCAGCTTGGCGGAGTCCGAGGCGTTTCGCTATTGGTCTTTTCTCCACGTGGAGTCATTCAAATTCGCTACCGCCACCATATGAAAAAATCTGAGTGTTACACTCATATGACTTTCTCTACTCTTGTAAAAACTATTTTTACAAACGCTTATTCTCCGTCTACTTCATGTTAATCGATATAAACATTTGCAGAAACTATTTTATTGCTAATTTTCTTGTAGGTGCAAGGGGAATATGATAGGCTTTAAGCGATAGTCAAATATTTTAAGAGCTGGTTGCTATGTGGCGCATTCCATTCTCTTTGCATTACCAGGACAAAAAAAAAGATAACGAGTTCCCGTGAGAAAAAGTGTAAGTATTGGAAAATTCAAATTGTGTTTTAATTAGATCCACATTTTTTGTGTAGCAAACCGTTGTCTATTTCTTACGGTTTACGAGTTATGTGAAATTCATTCAGAATGAAGAGGAATTTTGGGAACATTCCTAGAAAATTCAAGATATACATTTCATTTGCCATGAAAAAAATCTTAAACATATGATATTTTAATCTCGTTAGTGCTATTTTTGAGAAAATACAAATTTTCGAAAAATGTTCCACGTAAAGGGTAGTCGGGGTGGGGGATTTTCTTGAAAACCTTCGCGTCGCATCCTTGGAAGATACTAAACTCAAATACCAAGTTCGGTGTTTATCAGACTTTTCATCTTTGAGTTATGCTGTTCACAGACAGACACATACATGGGCATGTTTCCAAAAAATGTTTTATTTGAATTCAGGGCACCTCAAAAAATGTAATTGCGGTAAAATTTCGGTATGAGTTTGTGGGTGGAATACAATAATTCCCCTGCTTAGTATACGTAGTAGAGAAAGTAAAAATATACGCAGTCCTGTCTAAAATGTAATTCTGTTATATGAATTAATTTAAAATTTAATTAAATTCTTAAGTTATACTGGGATTTAAAGTATAGCATTGTAGAGTTAAAACGATTCAGAGCAAAAAAAGAATACCCTTATACTACAATCTATGCTGTTGCTTTTGTTTGTGCGTCACATAATCACAGTGCACGTCCCACTGGTCCCGTGTCGTAGATTTACGGCACATAAAAAACCTCAAGCCTGATAAATAGGCCTCTGGGCAAAATTACCGGTCTTTAACGCCCAACATAGAATGGGACGCTGAGAACCATTGCAATTAAAGAGCGTCCATAAATATAATTCATTTGCACGCTCCCAAACGCAGTGCTGTGATTCACAGGTTTGGGAAGTACGTTTGGGGTACAGTGCCTAACTTAAGCAGTTAATTCAGCGCAAGCAGCTCTTGGTGGAGACCATTAAAAATCTGTAAGTGTGCATTTAAAGTTAAATTAATTAGTTAAGGAATCGTAATGAACAGCGTAAATAACAAGAATATGGACTTAATGATTTAGTCATATGTTACACTGAGAAGGCCCTTATTTCAGCCATTTTGCTGAACAAAAGGAGGGGAGAGTGGAATTCATCTTGCGGCTGTCTCTCCGGCCTGCTGTCCTTCACTGGTGATAGCCGCGTCTCATCAATTGAAATCGCCAGCGAACGTGATTGTAATGGTTCTCAGAGTATATGTGGGGGGGGGGCCTAATGCAGGATCTAGGATGCAAGTGAAATGAGCAACACAGTCTCAATGATGCTCTTTTATTCTCGAACTTAACTATTCATCCCTGCCAGAAGTTTGATTGGCATTACTTTCTGTGATGTGTTCTCATGCAATGTCGCCAACACCGCGTGACGCGTGTTTATCTCGCGAACATGATTTTGAAGAGTGATCTTTCCCTCAATTTTTCGTTTCCTCCATGACACGAATTTCCCTTTCCTTCCGATATTTCTAAATCATGTAACTTATAAATACTTTTCTGTTCGTCTGGAAGAAATGATTGGCTCTCTACATTTAGGATACACGCCTATACTTTACTTTTTTCCTTTCCCATGACCTCTTTGACCACTTAGATTTATATCACTTGCCCTGTGTTTTCCTGGAAGTTGGTGCTTTATTGTTTCTCTCCTGTTTTGTTATTTCAGTTTTCCGTATCCTCTATGACAACACATATTTATAATACTTGCTCTGCGTTTTCCTGAAAGTTGAAGGTTTTTGTTTACCTCATACTGCCTACATTTTTGTAAGGATTTCGGGTCGGCGCCGTGTCGCCTAAAATCTCCTGCCGGGCTTTGGTCTATTGTAGAAGTTTCGGCCTTTCTTAGAAGCTCATTTGTATGCAGTAACTTGCCTCTCCACTAACAGAAAGTTTTTTTCCAATATTGATCTCCTTTATTGTGGCTATTTCTTCATGTATATTTTTTATTTCGTTATTATTCATATTTCCTCATACGTTATAATTTATTAACTGGGGTCTGATACACAGTTACAACCTACAGAATATTAATCAGGTTAGTTTAGTTCCAGTCTAGTGCTCTTTTCAAGACAAATAGATGCATAATAATTTCTTATAGTTAATTTTATACTCTTGAACATTTTTCTAATGCATGTTGCTGATTGCTTGTAGCACATACACGTTTAGACACGAGATAAGGTTGGGCAACATGCAAAAATTAAACTACGCGTTTCCACTTAAGAGTTTATGACCTTACTCTCAATAAATGTTATTATACAAGATACAGTCTCAGAAGAAATATGTTTATGAAATACACAGTTACCGATGTGTAAGCATGTGTGCTTAAGATTTGTAAATAATTTATTCTGTGAAAACAACGCACAGAATATCCGTTTGTTATAAAATCGTGTGTTCTCCGTTGAAATTTTAACCGTTATTCATTAACCCAAAGGTACACTGTTACAATATAAATGACTAAAGGCTTCCTGCTACTGAAGGAAATGATACAGTAATTATTAATATAGTTTAATTTACGGTCGCTTTGATACAGCGTTGTATTATACATTTTATTTCTAAATTGCACTAATGAATAGGATTTTGTACTTGCTGAAAAATACATGCTGAACAAGCAAGAAATTATATGCAGGACATAGGACATATTGGTTTATATATGTGTGTATATATATATATATATATGTTCAGGGCGGACCATTTAAGTTGAGATGTACAATATCTCCAAAACAAAGCATTATAGAAAGAAATGTCTTGAATAAAATTTGCTTTAATATTATGAGGGAGAGTAAATGCCATTAGTCGTGTTTTATTTGGAGGACGTTGTTGTGGTCACTTTATGGTCAATTTAAATTGACCTGATTGTAGGTTCTCATTTAAAAAATTAAATTGACCCTATAATGACCATCATAACGTCCTGCAAACATAACACAACCAATGGCATTTACTTTCCCCCATAAATCAAGCAACTTTTATTTTTTTTTTTATTTTTTTTTTCGAGTGGAGGAGAGAATGATTTAATCACTAACCCCAGCCCCGATGGGAGTCGGGACTGAGAGTGTGGGAATCTCCGAGCGTCGGCATACCCACTAAAAACTCCTCCACCGGTTAGGTCGTGGATTTGAAAGGAAGTTCAAGGGAAAGGTAACACGGTCCCGCATAGCACCCGTGTTAGTCAAACGAAAGATTCTATGCTGCCGCCCAATGGGCGGGAGCGGCGTGAAGTGCGGTCCTAGCCTACAGCCATGACAAATTGCCCTGACTGCAGCCTAGGGGGTTAGGAAGTGGTAATAGAAAAGGGGGTTCCAAAGGTGATAATACAAAGGGATGGTGATGAAGGTGGACTTACTCTGGCGCTGGAGGCCGTCGTCGTTTGGACTGGTCTTGCACAAGCGCACGGCATTGTGCAAGAATCCGCTGCTGGCTCTCGGAGATGACCTTTTATTAAACTTTTATTAAAGACATTTCTATCTACAGAACTTAGTTTTGGAGATATTGTACAGTCTCAGCTTAAATGATCCAGCCCGTATAAGTATATATATTTACTTTCTCTACTGCGTATAGTAAGTAGGGGAAGTATTGTATTCCACCCAAAAATTCGATACCGAAATTTCAACGGAAATATATGTTTTGAGACCACCTGAAACCAAAAAAAACATTTTTGGAAACACGTCCGTGTGTGTCTGTGTGTGTGTGTGTGTGTGTGTGTGTGTGTGTATGTGTGTGTGTGTGTGTGTGTGAACAGCATAACTCAGAAACGAACAGTCGGATAAACCCCAAACTTGATATTTAGGTTCAGTATCTTCCAGAGATGCGACACAAAGGTTTTCAAGAAAATCCTCCAACCCAGACTACCCTTTACATGGAACATTTTTCGAAAATTTTAATTTTCTCAAAACTGGCTCTAACGATTTTGATTAAAATATCATATGTTTAAGATATTGTCATGAGAAATGAAATGTATATCTCGAATTTTCTGGGAATGTCTCCAAAAGTATTCTTCATTATGAACGACTTTTGCATAACTGGTAAACCATAAGAGATAGACAAACGTTTACTTCACAAAAAATGTGGATCGCGTTAAAATACACAATTTATATCATATAAATGTTTTTTGTTGAGTGAACTGTTTTCGAGATATTGCTTGTTATTCCCTTAAATTTTCCAATATTTATACTTTTTCTCAAATTCACTATTCATTTTTACTTTCTCTACTACGTATAGTAAGTAGGGGAAGTATTGTATTCCACCCAAAAATTCGATACCGAGATTTCACCGGAAATACATGTTTTGAGACCCCCTGAATCCAAAAAAAACATTTTTGGAAACATGTCCGCGTGTGTGTCTGTGTGCTGTCTGTGTATGTGTCTGTGAACAGCATAACTCAGAAAGGAACAGTCGGATAAACACCAAACTTGGTATTTAGGTTTAGTATCTTCCAGAGATGCGACACGAAGGTTTTCAAGAAAATCCCCCACCCCAGATTACCCTTTACATGGAACATTTTTCGAAAATTTTAATTTTCTCAAAAATTTCTTTAACGATTTTGATTAAAATATCATATGTTTAAGATATTTTTATGACAAATGAAATGTGTATCTCGAATATTCTGGGAAAGTCTCCAAAAGTATTCTTCATTTTGAACGACTTTTGCATAACTGGTAAACCATAACAGATGCACACAATTTTACTACACAAAAAATGTAGATCGCGTTAAAATACACTATTTATGTCATATACATTTTGTTGTTGAGTGAACTATTCTCGAGATATTGCTTGTTATTCCCTTAAATTTTTCAATACTCGTTTAATGTGCTAATCACGAGCCTCCACTGTTAATCACATTATCTATACATAGTTTGACTATGTCAGTGTGTACGTAATATAAGCTTAAATCATGTTTCTAATAAATCTACCTCATCAATGTGACATCGACTTCATCGAACAAGAGCAAATAACGATGAGTCGGACTTCGAACTTCGTAAGTGGCATATTTTTCACAAAGGAGGAAAATGTCTAGGCTTTGCAAGGACGTCATACTTACGTCATAATGAGCGCGGTATAAAGCCGGCGTTCCACAGGTTCTGGGATTCGTTCCACGGTAGCAGGCAACACGAGATGTTAATAACACCTTACACGGACTTGGCAGTGGTTCTGCTGGTGGCGTTCTTCTGCAGGGCAACTCTGTCGCAGAACTATGAAGGTGAGCAAGTGTGTGTTGTTATTTTGTTTTAATATTCCATGTTTGTGGGAACGGAAGTGGCCAGGTGTACGATTAAGTGCGGTTGCTACAAACACTAGATTCATACTGCAGAGGGAAATTCCCGGTCGTAATCAAATGCGACAATTAACAAGGCGGTACAAAGTATATTCTGAATGTGCCTTAAGGCATTCTGACGTCATCTAAAAGCAGTTAAGATCTCCTACAACAAACAAGGCAGCAAATTCAAGGTTAGAAAGAAAATATTTTCCATCCTAGTAGAGTAAATACTTATAGCTTATGTCCTTAAAGAGGCCTCATTGAAATTAACTGTGAAGAGTCCTCGGCAACATTAAGGTAGTAGATTATTTACGTTGGCTCCGCTGCCGTAGACATGCGCAGGATGAATTGACAGTGCGGTCTTCCAGAGGTCCCGGGTTCGAATTCCGGCTGGGCAGGAGAATTCTTCTTTATTCGGAATCATTCAATCACCTCCGTAGAGTCTGGCAGCATGAATGCGTGAGTGAGTTTAATGTGAAACGTAATGAAAAATCCAACGCTAAAGAACCCTATAGTTCAGAGAGTTAAAACACCATCAGTGAGTTGCTTCTCAAGCCAAAGACCCGATATGACTATAGAAGTTAAAAGTGGTTATATAAATGATACAATAAAAACAATCTGATGTGTTGCATTGACACAACATTCTCTATCCTCTATCGCTTATAAGTGGGTATACAAAGTCTTCTTACTAAAGCTTATTTTTCTGTCTACTACATTTTAATCCAAATAAACCTTTGCAGAAATAAACTACATTACACATTGGGCTGTAGATACAAAAGGAAGGCCCCTGAATCCAAAAAAAACAGTTTTAGAAAAAGGTGCATGTGTGTGTGTGTCTGTGAACAACATAACTCAAAAACGAAAAGTCGGATAAATACCAAAGTTGGCATTTCGATTCATTATGTCTCAAAAGATGCGAAACGAACATTTTCAAGAAAATCCCCCGCCCCAGACTACCCTTTACATGGAACATTTTTCGAAAATTTTAATTTTCTCAAAAATGGCTCTAACGATTTTGATTAAAATATCACAAGTTTAAGATATTTTCATGGCAAATGAAATGTATATGATGAATTTTCTGGGAACTCCCCCAAAACTCCTTTTCATTCTGCATCACTTTTGCAAAGCTGGTAAACCGTAAGAAATAGACAACAGTTTGCTACATAAAAAATGTAGATCTCGTTAAAATACACAATTTATGTCATAAACCTTTTTTGGTGGAGTGAACCATTTCCAAGATATTCCTAGTTATTTGTTTGAATTTTTCAATACTTACGCTTTTTTCAAATGGGAAACGTTATTCTTTTTTTTTTATGTCCTGGACATGCAAAGAGAATGGAATGCTCCACATAGCAACCAGCTAAAGATTTGACTATCGCTTAAAGCCTACCATATTCCCCTTGCACCTACAAGAAAATTAGCAATAAGATAGTCTCTGCAAATGTTTATCTTGATTAACATGAAGTAGATAGAGGATAAGCGTTTGTAAAAATATTTTGTACAAGAGTAGAGAAAGTCATGTGATTGTAACAAATCAGATTCTTTTATTAATGTTTTGTTTGGTTAGGAGGAGGCTTGGTCACTAGAACAGAAGGTAACAGAAAAGCACGAAAATAGAAGATATAAAAGATAATTAACAAAACCAAGAAGGCTAAATCTTTTTTCACTTATACAAAATTTCACCTATGCGCAATGCATCCGCTAAGACAGATCGCTGGAATTAAGCCATTTGAGGAGAACTTCCAGCTAATCAGTATGCCTGTTATTCAGACCATCTTTGCCAAGGTGGTTCACAATGAAGCCTTGTGTCCCTTTGATGCCAAAGAAAATAACTGCATACAAGTGTTTTAAAGCTATTGCCAACCTTCCTTTGTCTATGCGGAACAATCTTCTCAGCAGTGGTGAAATATTTCTCTTGTCTGTTTTTACAGAAAGGCCAACCGTAAACAAAGAGGCATATATTGGTTCCTAATTCTGAGAGCTTAGCTTAGCCTTTGCAATATTTTCAACGGTATGAACACTGTACTTAGAAGTTTTACGATGTACATTCCATAACAGACATGGTTTATGTTAGCCTGTTTTCTAAAACGTTCGGCAATTGCAAAACATTTCAGAAAATTTGAAATTTTTATCTATTTACGTTCTTTGAAATTCTATAATGCTAACAATTATGGAACAATCGACTTGAAATTTGCTTCATTTATTTTATTGATAGTTTCTAAATCTTACACAGTCATCCACTGAACATTTGCTATATATTATAAAATTAGAGCAGCATGGTTTATGTTAGCCTGCTTTCTAAAACGTTCGACAATTGCAAAACATTTCAGAAAATTTGAAATTTTATCTATTTGCGTTCTTTGAAATTCTATAATGCTAACAATTATGGAACAATCGACTTGAAATTTGCTTCATTTATTTTATTGATAGTTTCTAAATCTTACACAGTCATCCACTGAACATTTGCTATATATTATAAAATTAGAGCAGCATGGTTTATGTTAGCCTGCTTTCTAAAACGTTCGACAATTGCAAAACATTTCAGAAAATTTGAAATTTTATCTATTTGCGTTCTTTGAAATTCTATAATGCTAACAATTATGGAACAATCGACTTGAAATTTGCTTCATTTATTTTATTGATAGTTTCTAAATCTTACACAGTCATCCACTGAACATTTGCTATATATTATAAAATTAGAGCAGCATGGTTTATGTTAGCCTGCTTTCTAAAACGTTCGACAATTGCAAAACATTTCAGAAAATTTGAAATTTTATCTATTTGCGTTCTTTGAAATTCTATAATGCTAACAATTATGGAACAATCGACTTGAAATTTGCTTCATTTATTTTATTGATAGTTTCTAAATCTTACACAGTCATCCACTGAACATTTGCTATATATTACAAAATTAGAGCAGTGTGTAATCAAACTTATTTTGTTTTTACTCCCCAGAAAAGAACAATCGTAAGTCAGAAAGCATATGCAAGCTTTTACTATTTCGCATTTATTTACTTACATTTTTTCACACTAGTTTAAGAAAAATAGTTATTTTTATAGAATATCATGTTAACCAATTTGTAATTAATCGAGCACTGTTTAAGACGCAAGGTTTAAATGTGGTAAAATTTAATTGTATAGTTGGAACATTTGACCAAATTTTCATAAGTTTTGGTGTAAAAGTTTACAATATTCAATTTTCAGGAAACTTTCAGGAAACCATTTCTATGGATTCAATGAAATTAATTCTGTAACTAATCTGAAGATTTAAAAAAATTGAGAATAGTTTTCATACTTTTTTAAAAAAAAAAATCGAATTTCGAAATCTCTCCAAGACGATATTTACTGTTGTTCTTTTTTGACAAACGGAGGCTGAAGTAAAACTGGAGAAAAATATTCCAAAACATGCTCTTGTATTCTGTATACGGTATTTACATATTTAAATGCTATATATAGTATTGACTGAATACTTATTTTCATAGAGTAACCCCATTATATTCCACGTATGAACCTGAAGGTGGAGTTGTGGTAATAACATATCTATTTAGATTAAGAAATCATGCTACGTAAGCATTTCCTCTTAAAGGAAGCTCTGTTGTTGTTCTGCAAAAGAAAAGCTAATCATAGTTTCATTGTTATTTCATCAGAGAAGATCTAAAGGTACACACACTTGTAAGTAATTGTAAGTAATTACAAATTATACCTTCAATAAGAATTACTGATTTTTTAAAATAAAACAAAAATATTTTTATAGGGATCATAGAAGACAAACTAATATTTACCTTCAATATTTTAACTTTTTCTACCACTAACTAGCGGTAGGTAGAGGAAATATTGCATTTCATCCAAAAATTCGGGATCGTGATTCCACCGGAAATGCATGTTTTGAGATTTCCTGAACCACAAAAAGCATTTTTATAAAAATAAAAAACCAGGACGCACGCGCATTTGTGTGTGTGTATGTGTGAGAGAGAGAGAGAAGAATTGTAAAGTTGAATAAATAGGTCTAAACCTAGTATTTAATATCAGTATCAGGTTTTCAAGAGAATCTCCCAATACCAAACTACCCTTTATATGGAAATATTTGATTATTTCTACAAACATTAATCTCTTCAAGTATACATATAGAAAAATAAGGTTCTATAAGAATTTTTTTGGAAATAATAGACGATAGTATCTAGTGAAAGTCATGTGAATCTATCACATCAGATTTATCTTCTTGAAGTTCCATACAACTATTTAAACGGCCACATATCACAGAGTTGCTCCAAGTCCACTTTTATCAGCTATTTTTGCAGCAATTTCACTATTCAAAGTAGACTACATATCACAGTTTTCAATTTAGATTATTACAATTTTAGGAGAGTTTCAGGAGTAAATATTTAAAAACTATTATGCAATAATTATAAAATATTAAGAGTTCTCTTGTAATAATTATTTTCTATAACACAAGTTTGTAAGTTGAATTAGACTTGAAATATCCAGTGCCATAACCGAGACTCGAAACACGTATGTTTGGTTTTCCATGCCGATGTTCTTACCGCTTGACACTCGTACGTCTAAAATCATCTGACTCAATTATTCTTGTAAACCTTCATGACTTTCTAATACTCAGATATAGTTCCTCAAAGGCGACTTACAATGCTGCAAGTAATTTTTAATTTCCAGGCTTGCTTTATAGTTAACTACTATTAGACCATGAATATTTAATAGGTAATAATAATTATAACAAATTTTATATTATTATTATCGGTTCGAACAACATTCACAGCCTCTATAAACCTTGGAAATAAAAATTTTAGGACAGTAAGGTCCCAGATACCTTACATTTAAGTTATATCGTAACAAGCCAGAGTACAAATTGACGAAATTGTCTATGTATTCCTTTCTCCCCTTTTCCGTATTTTACTTTCCCTACCGCTTATTTAAAGTAGAGGAAGAATTTCATTTGCACCAAAAATGTGATTTCGAGAGTTCACGCTAACTCTCTCCCTTGTGTGCGTTTGCGTGTGCGTTTGCGTGTGCGTGTAAGTGTGTGTGTGTGTGAGTGATTTTTATTTTTGTAAACTTTTACGTGAAAAAATTCTTGTTAATTTTTTTATTTCATAAAAGCGATCAAAGATTTTGATAAAGGCATCATCTTTTTTGACAAACAAATATGACGAATAAAACGCTCATCTTGACGTTTTTTTTAAATAGCTGGTGAAGTCCCTTTCGTTGTTATTAAATTTATATACATAGGTAGCAGGATACAAAAGAGACAAAAATTCACTAAATAAAAACATAGACCTGGTTGAAGTAATGTGTATTAATTAATACTAAATAAAAATGAATGTAACAAGAACCATTTCCAAAATATTAAGTGTTGTTAATTTTAATTCTCCAATCTTTTAAATTAATTTAATTTATTTGTCCTAACGAGGTCTATTAGGACTGACCCTGATCAGTTGTTCCCCAGGCCTCCGATAATACTTTCCGCATTACATCTCCTACATTCTTACATTCCACAATCTTCCTCACTCTCCGTCTTTTCACATACTACTTCCAACTTCCCTCAATTCCCACTTCCATTTACTTCTCATATTCCGCAAAAATTCTCCTAAACCTCTAATCTGAGACCGATCGAAAAACATTTTATTTATTTTTTAGCTACTTCTCTTTAATAAATCTTTTCCTCCATTCATAGTTTGTTCCTTGACATAACATCAGGATATGTATTCCATCTTCAATTTCTCCACATATCGAACATATCTCTTGATACGCCTGAGTCCCCTAAGTTTTTATATCACTAGCCTAATCTGTTATCGCTTTCCTTTCTTTTTTATTACAAAATTCTACGTAGTTTTCCGTCTTTTATCATTTGTAGAATATCATGATTTCGTTTTATTACTCCTTGATCTCAGCTTTTGTTGATCAATGTTCTCCCTATATCTTTCTCTGGCAATTTTCCAGACTCCCTGTATCATACATTGTCTTTGCTCCCATATATCACCTAGCCCTACTCTCACTAAGATCTCTTTAATCTTACCCAGCCAACATTCATGGTTCAAGTGCTATTCTTGGTAATCTAAACATATTTTCAAAACATTATCTTCTGACAACTGACTCATCCTGTATAAATACATCAAAAATTTCCCATCACCATTCTTCTCATGTTAACTTTCCCCATTTCTAGTAAATACCCTACATTCTGTGGGACACCCAACATTAACTTACAAAATACTCTTACGATTATATCCATTTTCTCCCACCCTTCGTCTATTCCCCATTTTTCTATTCGGTACATTCCATCTTGATTCTACAAGTGCTGTGTATAACCTCTCAAACCATTCTATCTTCAATATGGGGCGATATACAAACATTTTCTTACTAATCCCAGTGTCGATTTCCCTTTCGCTAATTCCAGTTTTATTTTACCCCCCCACCGATATAAAATCCTCCACTATTTGGATTTCTTTCCCTACCATGACCAACTTTCTTGATTTTTTCAGTTCCTTTCCCTTTTGGAACATTAAAATCTTTGACCAATTTTGGTTTATTTTCAGGATTTTCCAATACTTTAACATGTACATTCTGAAATCTTACTTGCTTATTTTCCTAGGAACAAATGCAAAGAGTATGCAATATCGAGACAACTGACTATTTTCTCAGTCATTTTTCACCCACAATAAAAATATATTTGGATTATTTCTCGTAAAGATTTATCGGGAAGAAATAGAAAACTATGAATAATTTTAAGAATAATGTAAAATAATAATAATAATAATAATAATAATAAATAATTGTTACAGAATACCGTGCGTGTGACTGTTATACTTTAAAAATTTGTAGAAAACAATGACGAAAAGTTGTAATCAATGTGAAATAAAATTGAGGTATTTTGAACAAACAGCATTGCTTCTCTTTGTGCTTGTTTGTTGAGGGGGTTTAATTGTTGTTTATTTTTATACCACGCACGTAATGGATGCCAATTTGCGGGAGGTTGTTTCTAGGAGTGTTTGCCCCACGTACGGTACAAATTTTCCGGTGGCCTTCGCCCCACGTTTAAGAATCAACTTTTTATTTTAATGTTTATTTAAATATTATATATGTATACCTCGGCTGCATTATTAGTATTTTTAGAGCACGTATCTCTTAAAAGGGCTGGTACGGCTAAAGAACAAGGCTTACACTAATTATAGTTGTATTGTACTTTTTATTAATCCTTCACACAATTAAATAACACTTCACTGATTTATCCTAGTATAGAGCATTGAGATTATTGTTATTTGCACTTTTAACAGGTAAACTTTATATTATTCACACTACAATGAATTTCCATGTCTCACACTGAACCTGTACCGTACCGAAATGCTTGGGTACGCTTTCTTGTAGCGTCTATCGTTTGAATTTGTACATTTTCCCTATTTCTAGTTTCTGATTGGCTAAGCCTACTGCAATAGAATACCTTTATTTAACTTTTAGCTTTTCTAGTTTTTGATTGGCTATTTATAATATGTTTTAAATATTACGTTATTATTGTTCCAAGAACTATTAGTAGCCTTTTTAAACTTTCTAATTTATTTTTGTCTCAAAGTTACCTTATTATTATTAACTTTGGCTTTTACTTTGTAATTCTGTTTGCTACGAAAAGCAGCTTGCTTCCTTTCTCACAGCTCCTACATTGTTAACTACGTAATACATTCACATAACATTACTATACATATACATAATAAAATAAACATAATACAATGGCTGTAATATACACTTTATATATTATCTACATATTGCTTTAAGGCGGGCTGTTATTATATTTTATATTATATAATTAGATTGATATCACTTAAGGTATAAAAATACTGCTCGTGTTATTTACTTAGTATAAAGATAACATATTGATAATTATTGGTATTAACTGCATCGCAATTGTTTTCCTTTCAGGAGATACATGCACAGATAATAATGGAAAGGCTGGAGTCTGCAAGCTAGTTGACAGTTGTAGTGAAGCAAAGAAAAATTTAGACAACGGCATCCTACCACAGATATGCGGCTTTCATAAACAAACTCCAATTGTTTGCTGCCCTTCAAGTGCTCCTGTAACTCCAGACAGACGGTCGGGTGACAAGAGTCAGAAAAGTAAGTCATTGTTTTCAACATTCTCAACGACTGACATATACCTATGTAACAAGTTCTTAAATCATTGGCCGCCATTAGGCTACAGAGAACAGACGTCTTATCTATACGAGTTCCGGAGTCTTAACAGCAGATTCGCGCAACAGGGAACTGGAGGGGGAAGCAAGGGGCTAGGTTTAGCAAATTTCTAAAGTGCTGAGCTTGCCAATATTTGCTATACCTTTTTTGTTTATTTATTGTGGCTTCAGCTATCAAGTCATATTGCGACTACTTCTTCTTCTTCTTCTTCTACTACTTCATGATTTTAGGCCGTTTAGCCTGTTCCGGCTCCAAAATCTTGTTGTGTCAGTCTCTTTTTTGGTCGTCCTGGGTTTCTGTATCCTCAGGCTATGTATTATATGTTGCTCGGGATATCCTATTTAATGACATTCTTTCTAAGTGTTGTTCCTAGTTAGTTATATATTCTATTGTTACTTTATTTATCTCTTCTATTTTTACTTTCTCTACTACGTATAGTAAGTAGGGGAAGTATTGTATTCCACCCAAAAATTCGATACTGAGATTTCACCGGAAATATATGTTTTGAGATCCCCTGAATCCAAAAAAAAGCATTTTTGGAAACACGTCCGTGTGTGTGTGTGTGTGTCTGTCTGTGTGTCTGTCTGTGAACAGCATAACTCAGAAACGAACAATTGGATAAACACCAAACTTGGTATTTAGGTTCAGTATCTTCCAGAGATGCGACACGAAGGTTTTCAGTAAAAATCCCCCACCCCAGAATACCCTTTACATGGAACATTTTTCGAAAATTTTAATTTTCTCAAAAATGACTAACGAGTTTGATTAAAATGTCATATGTTTACGAGATTTTCATGACAAATAAAATGTATGTCTTGAATTTTCTGGGAATATCTCCAAAAGTGTTCTTCATTGTGAACGACTTTTGCATAACTGGTAAACCATAAGAGATAGACAAAATTTTGCTACACAAAAAAATGTAGATCGCATTAAAATACACAATTTGTATCATATACATTTTTTTGTTGAGTGAACCATTTTCGAGATATTGCTTGTTATTCTCTTAAATTTTTCAATAATTTTCTCAAATGGGAATTCGTTATTCATTTTTTTGTCTTGGATATGCAAAGAGTATTAATCTGTTGCAAAGGGAATGGTGCTGCACCTAGCAACCAGCTATTAAGAGATATGTATGTGCTTAAAGGCTACTGTATTTCTATATTGCCCTCGTAAATATATATATTCCCCTTACATCTACAAGAAACTTAGCATTAAGATATTGTCTGCAAATGTTTATCTCGATTAACATGAAGAAGATGGAGAATAAGCGTTTGTAAACATAGTTTGTACAAGAGTAGAGAAAGTCATGTGAGTGTGACACATCAGATTTTTACCTTTGCCTTATTTCGTTGTTTGGCTTTTTATCCAGTCTTGTGTATCCTGCTATAGGTCTGAGAAATTTTATTTCAGCTGTTGTATCCTTCTTTTATTTTCTGCTACCACTGTCCATGTTTCAGACCCATAAGCTACTGTGGGTATGGCCATTGCTTTATACAATTTTATTATTGAATCTTTTATAATTTTATTTTTTAGTGTTCTCTTTGTGGTTCCCGTTATGTAATTGAATTTATTTAGCTTTTAATTAATGTCTATTTCAGACCCATATGTTACTTCACATCCTAGAAAATTAAATATTGACACTAGTTCTATACTTTTATTTTCTATAATTATTTTAGACCGGACCGAGTGAGTACCTTTAAATGTCATAATTTTAGTTTTTTTAGTTGAAATTTCCATGCTTATGTGTTTGATATTAAATTTAGTTTGTATGTCATCCTTTAAGTTCCTCTGCACTTTTCGCTATTAATATCTGGTCATGCAAAGAACATTGTTTTACTATCGCGACTACTTTAGAATAGAAACACGATTACAATGAAAACAAGCAATATCTCAAAAATGGTTCACCCAACAAAAAAATGTATATGACATTAATTGTGTATTTTAACGCGATCTACATGTTTTGTGTAGTAAAATATTGTCTATCTCTTATGGTTTACCAGTTATGCAAAAGTCGTTCACAATGAAGAATACTTCTGGAGACATTCCCAGGAAATTCAAGATATACATTTTATTTGTCATAAAAATATCTTAAACATATGATACTTTAATCAAAATCGTTTGAGCCATTTTTGAGAAAATTAAAATTTTCGAAAAATGTTCCATGTAAAGGGTAATCTGGGGTGGGGGGATTTTCTTTAAAACCTTCGTGTCGCAACTCTGGAAGATACTGAACCTAAATACCAAGTTTGGTGTTTATCCGACTGTTCGTTTCTGAGTTATGGTGTTCACAGACACACACACGGACATGTTTTCAAAAATGCTTTTTACTTTCTCTACTACGTATAGTAAGTAGGGGAAGTATTGCATTCCACCCAAAAATTCGATACCGAGATTTCACCGGAAATACATGTTTTGAGAATCACTGAATCCAAAAAAAGCATTTTTGGAAACATGTCCGTGTGTGTGTCTGTCTGTGTGTCTGTGTGTCTGTCTGTGTGTCTGTGTGTCTGTGTGTCTGTGTGTCTGTGTGTCTGTGAACAGCATAACTCAAAAACGAACAGTCGGATAAACACCAAACTTGGTATTTAGGTTCAGTATCTTCCAGAGATGCGACACGAAGGTTTTCAAGAAAATCCCCCCACCCCAGACTACCCTTTACATGGAACATTTTTCGAAAATTTTAATTTTCTCAAAAACGGCTCTAACGATTTTGATTAAAATATCATATGTTTAAGATATTGTCATGACAAATAAAATGTATATCTCGAATTTTCTGGGAATATCTCCAAAAATATTCTTCATTGTGAACGACTTTTGCATAACTGGTAAACCATAAGAGATAGACAAAATTTTACTACACAAAAAATGTAGATCGCGTTAAAATACACAACTTATGTCATATACGTTTCTTTTGTTGAGTGAACCGTTTTCGAGATATTGCTTGTTATTTCCTTAAATTTTCCAATACTTATACTTTTTCTCAAATTCGTTATTCATTTTTTTATGTCCTGAACATGCAAAGAGAATGGAATTCGCCACATAGCAACCAGCGTTAAAATATTTGACTATCGCTTAAAAGCTACCATATTCCCCTTTGCATCTACAAGAAAATTACCAATAAGATTGACATCTCGATATCTCGATTAACATGAAGCATATGGAGAATAGGCGTTTGTAAAATTAGATTGTACAAGAGTAGAGAAAGTTATGTGAGTGTAACACATCAGATTTTTTTGGATTCAGGGGGCCTCAAAACATATATTTCCGGTGAAATCTCGGTATCGAATTTTTGGGTGGAATACAATACTTCCCCTACTTAAAAGAAGAGCGATGTTTGGTGTGGTTCCCCCTGCCCCCTGAAACTCTCTGATCGGAGCTTGCACATTTACTTTATACTTTATTATTCTTTCTAATAGTTGCTTGTTACCATGTTTTAATACTTGTATTCATATATATTTATTTACTACGTAATTTTTCATTTGTTTGTAATGTCTCACAAGGACGATTACGACTCTAGTTAAATGCGTTTTTTCAGCTTTGTTATTTCTGGGTGAATTACAATGCTCCTGGTACTAGATTCAGTTCATTTTTATGATTTTATTTTACTTATAATGAAAGTTGCTGTCTTAACTCACTGGTAAACAAGAACAAATTAATAACACTAAAGCAATTATTTTTGTGCTACACTATAAATATATACTTGGGCTTTCTAAAATTAATTGTGTTTTAATTTATATTTCCACTAGTTGCTAGAATTAAATGTGCACGGAATCCTTGAATAAAGACATTTTTATGCACTCTTCCCTATAGGACTTTGCTCCTTTATAACGCACATATATTGAAATATTGATCAAAAATGTAAACGTTTTAATCTGTGTATGCAGAATGTATGGAATACGCCAATGCAGTGTATGTAGACGACGGTGCTGCTCCACTGCTATTGGGCGGTGAAGAAACTAAAACCAATCAATGTGTTGAAGGTAACCAGCTCATTATAGGAGGCACAGAAGCTGTGCCACAGGAATTCCCTCATATGGTATGTATATTTTGCTTCTTTATTATTTTTTCTGCTGCTTACCTACGGTAGATATAAAAAAACACTGTATTGCACACAAGATTCAATCAATCAATTTTATTTGTCATCAATCATGTTCAACATTAGAGCATTGGCAACAGTAATATAACATCAGTTGATATTAAATATACAGGGAGAGCCAAAAGACTACCAACCGGCTGCGCAGTGGTTTTCCTGACCACGTCCTCTGCGCTCGTTGCCGTCTGCCGCTATCATGGAAAGGAGCGGATGAAACCATACAGAAATTTTAAAACTACTTTTAAAGGTTTTACTTAACAACTTTATGAAAGTGTGTTTGAGGATAGAATTATTAGCACAGATTTGTGGCACCCCTCAGTCACCCGACCTAACCCCCTGCGATTTCTATCTCTGGGGTAACTTAAAACAAAGTGTACAAGACAAACCCACACACCCTTGAAGAATTAAAACAAAATATCCACCAGGAAATTGCCAGCATTTCTCAACATGAACTACGGCGAGTGATGGATAGTTTCCTAAAGAGCTGCCAAAATGTATGGACAACGACGGTGGCGAGTTTCAGCATCTCCTTTCATAAAGTTGGTAAGTAAAGCCTTTAAAAGTAGTTTTAAAAATGTTGTATGGTTTCTATGATAGCGGCAGACGGAAACGAGCGCCAACGACGCAGACAGGAAAAACACCGCGCAGCCGGTTCGTAGTTTTTTGGCTCTCTCTGTATTAGGACACTGACATTCATTAATTGAGTAATAAGATAAAAGTAACTAAACGGTTACTCTTTTTAATCACTCATGTTCTATGTCGTTGCAATTATAAATTATTTATTATAAAATAATAAATCTTCATTTTATTTTGAGATAACATACCCCAATGGCGACTTATAATGCCGTAAACGCAATTAACAATTAATTACCATTAACAATTGTTAAACTATGAAGCTCGGGACATAAAGTATTTACAACATTGTAAGTCGACATTAGGTTACATCATCTCAAAATGAATTCGAGATCTCCTTCTGGTTTACCGGGAAAAATGTGAGCCAGTTGGGGAATTTAATGTCATACCGGCATATTGCCAGGTAGCTCAGTTGGTTAGAGCAACCGGACAGAAACACGATGGTTCAAAGCCAGGCTAGGGCATCGAATCTGATTCTACCTTTCCAGAGACCTATAATGTTCAACGGGTTTCTTCCTTAACAATACCAAGATTTCAGTAGATACACATGTTTAAAAACTTAAACCGAAAAATAGTCACTTTAGATAAACATCCATGTGTGTGTGTGTGTGTGTGTGTGTGTGTGTGTGTGTTAACAGCATAACTCAAAAACTAAAACTCGGGAAGATACTTAATTCGATATTTAAGTCCAGCATCTTCGTATGAAGTTTATTACCAAATTTTCCACATTCCCAACTACCCTTTATACGAAAATGTTTCGTTTCTTTTTATTTTCTAAAAATCAGCTGTAAAAAGTTTTATTAAACATGTAATTGAGAGGCGTCCTCCGTGCTAGCCTCTAGTTCCCAAGGTCGCGGGTTCAAACCCGGCGGAGGGCGATGGATTTTTTTCGTGCGTAAAAATCCTTGGCATGGCTTCCTTCGGAAGGGAAGTAGATTTACGGCACGTAAAACAACATCAAGCCTGATAAAGAGGCCTCTGGGCAAAATTACCGGTCTTTTACGCCCAATATAGAATGAGACGCTAAGGATCACAGCAGTTAAAGAGCGTCCATAAATAAAACTCTATTTAATTTATGTAACTGAGATACTTGTTTTCTGGAGTACCCTATGAAGTCCATTTCATTCTGAAGGGATATCGTGCAATTCTGTATAACTTGGAAACCGTAAGAGTTAAACAAAATTTTTACTAAAAATGTAGATATCGTTAAAACACACAATTTATATACAAAAATGATTTGTGACATTAACCACTTCTAAATATTTGTTGTCATTGATTTGAAGTTTTCACTACTTTTATTACATTTTTGAGGTGCTAATGAAACCATTTCTGTAAATCTTTATCTCGATTAACATGAAGTAGATATAAAAATATATTTTCGTATATGTATTTTGTGGGACAGACATAAGAATAAATGACAGTAGAGAACATCCTATAAATCTAACACATTAGACTTTTTATTTACTTCACTTTCCTATAGTAGATAGAGGAAGTATTGTATTCCACCCAAAACTCAATACTTAAATTTAACTGGAAATGCATATTTTGAAAACCCTGACCCCTCCCCAAATATGGCATTTTTAGAAATACGCCCATTAGGATGTAGGTATGTATGTGTAGGCGTTAGGCATTCTTTAAGGATAAAATATAACGATTTTTCTGTAATTATCCAATTACAGACAACCTTTAAATAGAACATTCCTCACAGAGCTTTTGTTTCCTCAAAAATTGCTTTTAAAGTTGTTACTAAGATATCAAAGTTTAAGCTGTTTGCATGAAAATTAAACCTGTATAAATATGTATCTTGTGAAAGCTGTGAAGCCTTCTTCAATGTTATTGCATTTTATATACCTTAAGAACCATAATAAATAAACAGCATCTCCTTATGTAAACGCATTCACATCCACATAACTTTCTCTACCCACTATCATTTATTAGTGAGTATGTAAATTATTCGAAGCGGCGTCTGGCGGGTTTTCTCTGGGTTCTCCGGTTTCCCCCGCCATTCATTCCACCAACTGCTCCATCATCACCTTTCCTTTCATCCATTTCACCATCATTTCGTTTCATCTACTTCCTTCATCCCATACCAGGCATCGGGCTGATCACCCATCCTGGATGCTCTGTCTGATCCATGAGTGTCTGCTCCTCGACGGGCCTCTGACCCCAGGCACCCGCTTGTAAGTCCTGGGGAGTGTAAGTCCTAAATAAGAGGAGGGTAAACAGATAGTGAATGAATGAATGAATGTAAATTATTCTTACGAAAGTTATTTTTTATATATTTCATTTTAATCGACATAAACCTTTGAAGAAATAGCTATACATATTACACATTACGTTACAGATACAAAGAGAACAGCGATAGTCAAATGTTTAAGAACTGGACGCTATATGCTGGTCTTAAAATTCCATGCTGTTTCCATGCAATCGCGAGAAACAAATGAAACTCGACGAGACTTAAAAGAATTATAAACTATTGAACAAATCGAAACGTTAATAACGACAACTCAGCAATGGCTCATGCCAGAAAAAATAGTTATTGGAAATAACTTTTGTATTTTAAAGAATCTACATTTTTTATGTAGTACGTTTTCGTCTATCACTAAACTTTTACCAGTTATACAGGATTATATAAAACTCCTTCCGAATGTAGTGGGCTTCACAGGTTCTTCCCAGAAAATTCAAGATATTCATTTTATTTGTCATGTGAATATCTTTAATATATGGTATCTTATTGAAAATCTTCAGAGCTATGGTTTAGAAAATCATTAATTTCCAAAAATGTTCCATGTAAATGGTAGTTTGGGGTACGGGATTTTCTTGAAAGTCTTTGTGTCGCATCCTTGGAAAATACTGAACTTGTATACCAAGTTTGGTACTTATCTGACTTTTCATTTTTAAGTTATGCTGTTCATGGACACACACAAGCGAACCTTTTTCTAAAAATCTGATGTGTTACACTCACATGACTTTCTCTACTCTTGTACAAACTATTTTTACAAACGCTTATTCTCCATATGCTTCATGTTAATCTTATTGCTAATTTTCTTGTAGATGCAAGGAGAATGTGGTAGTATTTAAGCGATAGTCAAATATTTTAAGAGCTGGTTCCTATGTGGAGTATTCCATTCTCTTTGAATTACCAGGACAAAAGAATGAATAACGAATTTGAGGAAAAGTATAAGTATGGGATTTTTTGTGTAGTAAAATTTTGTCTATCTCTTATGGTTTACCAGTTATGCAAAAGTTGTTCACAATGAAGAATACTTTTGGAGACATTCCCAGAAAATTCGAGATATACATTTCATTTGTCATGAAAATATCTTAAACATATGATATTTTAATCAAATTTGTTAGAGCCATTTTTGAGAAAATTAAACTTTTCGAAAAATGTTCCATATAAAGGGTAAGGGGGGATTTTTATGAAAACCTTCGTGTCGTATCTCTGGAAGGTACTGAATCTAAATACCAAGTTTGGTGTTTATCCGACTGTTCGTTTCTGAGTTATGCTGTTCACAGACACACACACACGAACATGTTTCCAAAAATGCTTTTTTTGGAGGGGGTCTTAAAACATGTATTTCCGGTGAAATCTCGGTATCGAATTTTTGGGTGGAATACAATACTTGCCCTACTTACTATACGTAGTAGAGAAAGTAAAAATGTTCATTAAAATATACAATTTGCGTTAAAAGAAATCTTCTCATGACTTCAACCGCTTATAAAATATTCGTGCTTTCACCACGAAGCATCTTGGAGAACATGTGACCCTTGTGTTTTCAGCGAATGTGCTCGTCAGTATCAAATAGTGTTTTGTTATATAAAGAGTTGTTTTATCTTTGCATCTTGCAAGTAACAAAATCCCGGAATGCATAATTTGGTATCATTTCTAGGCAATAACTTACCTCGTTTAACATAAAGTGAAATGGTAATAGGTATAAAAAGTCGTATGAATACCAAAAGCTACTTCTCTCGTTATTATTATTACCTGTATCTAGGTAATTTAGATAAACTAAATCAGTGGTTTCAAATAAATACTAATTTTCTGGACTATTATTAAAATTTGTTACGGTATTTCCAAAAATATGTATGTTTTTGTCACTCATTACAGGCGGCTGTGGGTTATGGCG
Organism: Deroplatys truncata; assembly: GCA_030765065.1. Taxonomy (NCBI): domain Eukaryota; kingdom Metazoa; phylum Arthropoda; class Insecta; order Mantodea; family Mantidae; genus Deroplatys; species Deroplatys truncata. Next base: position 169,441,533 of record CM060980.1, read on the forward strand.
AAGAAAATGACATTTCTTGGTGGTGTGGAGGAAGTCTTATCAGTGAACGATTTGTGGTCACTGCAGCACATTGTCTCGCTTCACGTGGCAAGTAAGTACAGAAAAGTTCATCATCGTCATGAGTATACAGAATTTACACTTAAGAGAACAGTGCAGGCCTTATGGTGTGTTACTTTTTGTATACTCACTGGATATTGTAGGAGAAGAGTTTACCTAAATTCCCTGTAGGTGTTATATACTAATATTACATAGGAATATATAATAATTCTATTAAAACTTATTTGAAACATTATAAAATGAACAATTTCCTTCTAAATTATTGCGTGTGTAACTGAAAAAGCATTAGTTTTTCGGCAGATATTGAGACAACCCTCTTCGCTTCCATGTTGTACAGTTTTTTCCATAATTATTCACTTGTGTGTCACTGACTGTCCCGTTAAAAATTCAGTTTAATTTATGGACGTTCTTTAACTACTGTGGTCCTTAGCGTCCCATTCTATATTGGGCGTGAAAGCCAGGTAATTCTGTTCAGAGGCCTCTTTATCAGGCTTGAGGCTCTTTCACGTGCCGTAAATCTTCGACACGGAACCATCAGCTTTACTTCCCTTCCGAAGGAAGCCATGCTAAGGATTTTTGCGCCCGAAAAACCCCATCGTCTTCCGCCGGGTTTAAATTAAATTGAGTTTTATTTATGGACGCTCTTTAACTACTATATTTCTTAGCGTCCCATTCTATATTGGACGTGAAATATCGGTAATTTTTCTCAGAGGCCTCTTTATCAGGCTTGAGGTTCTTTTACGTGCCGTAAATCTACGACACGGGACCACCGGCTTTACTTCCCTTCCGAAGGAAGCCATGCTAAGGATTTTTACGCCCGAAAAACTCCATCGCCCTCCTCCCGGTTTGAACCCGCGTCCTCGGGAACTACAGGTTGGCATGGTAACCACTACACCATATGACTTCGTGATCTTAATTTATACCACAGGGCCATGAAAACTTGTGTGATGTTCGTTTTTGCGAGCTCTTGTAAATCGAAAATAAAGAAAGTACGACGATGAATCGTACCTATTGGCAGGCTGAGGCTCATTCTGAGACAGTGTTATGAAACGTACATTCCTATCCGTGATGGGGGTTGAGGGGGGACTGATGAGAATGATGTAGGGGAATGAAAGGAGGTAGAATGATTGCTCCTCAAGGGTTGTTGGTCAGTCAGTGCAATGGAACTCCTACACCGCTCCTGGTAAGATATGTTTCCCCCAAAAATATTTATTTGTTGGGGTTGCTATTGTAGTTTTGAAAGGATTGTACAGGAGCTCAGCTTTAACGCTGGTGGAGTTAATCCTTTGTTACCATTACCCACATGCCGTGCGAGGAACCCGGTGTCGCCTTAAGGGGTGTGTTGTCTGGGGTTGCAATCCTCAAGAGACTAACGAGGGCGCTCCGGAGGAATGGCAAACTGTCGTAGAATTTTGCAACTAGGTGTCTAATTCCACCATCCATGCATGGAAGAGATGAGGTTTCATGAAGTAGTCTCGCGGGGAAAGGACAACCCAGTGTATAAATTGCCCTGAGGGCCTTATTTGTATCCTTTGCAGCCGTAGCAGTCTGGAGTCTGCGGTCATGCCCCAGATCTTGCAGCGTAAAGTAGAGCAAGGAGTGCTGAAAAGGTGTAGCTTAAGAGAACTGGCATCCCCGACCTGAGCATGGGGTACAGTGAGGTGATAGCCCCAGTGGCCCGATGCGACAAGTATCTGATGGTTTCTTAAAAGTCAGGCCTTTATTTCTAGTTTTACTCTCAAGTAGGTGTTGGCACAAATGAAAGTAAAAACAGCGGCTGGTGAAAACACTGAAATTCGAATTTCTTTGCTTATCAACTTCAAATTCTTAAGTGATCTACAATTTACATGTGCTCTATAAATAAAATACGTAATCTGGAACCTCCAAGCTAAACCACGACTGAGAAATTATTCACTAAAATGCTAGGTTCTAATTTTGTAATGTTTCAAAATGCTCCCCGTGATGAAGTACTACAGACTTCTGATTTAAAATTGAATTTCTGTGCCATTAAACCATAATAAAAAATATGAAATGGACTTTTTGGGAAATGTTCATTCATTTGGCAATTTGAACATTGCAAGATGTTAAAAAAAAGTATTCGAGAAAAAGAAATTGGAAAATTGGAGTATCGAGCAAAAAACATGCATAAGAAGTTTTAAATTTCTGAAGTACTTAATGTCACAGCTCAAAAACATGGATAACGACTTTCTGACTACTTTTGAACGAAACTTTACCGATGGTTTGCCTTAAAAATGAATGAGTATTGTTCGTTTTAGTGTTTCTTGCGTTCTCTCAGCTTCTTCTTAAAATGTAATGATGAAGCTTAAAATACTTCCTAACAGTGTATACAATACCATAAGGGTTAACTAGTGACGCTTTTAATCCCAAAAATAATCATTATCTGATCCTTTGTTCCTGCGATAATTGCAAAGATGATATATCTGTAAAGTCGATCCAGCCTTAGAAACAAACTTGATGTAAATAAAACATTATGTATCCCTCCGCGTTAACCTCGTGTTTGTATCAGCTGTGGGGAACAAACTGTAACTCATAATCGTCTGCATGCAGAAGAGAGGTTGACCACACCACGCAGAATTAAACGAAAGCTTACTAACTTCTGTAGTTTTCAGCTTCATGTTATTTATTATTTCATATTAATCAAAAGTTTGGAGTTATGTTTAATTAACGTATTGCTGAAACCCACAGATAATCGCGTACATTTGAGGTACTATATGTTAGGGTGTGCTTTGGTTTCCCACGTATCGCGGGTTGGTTAATGATGCCATGTGTTTACATCAAGTTTGGCTCTAAGAGTGGAGCGATTATAGTATAGTTAAGTATTTCTTTGTTGTGGCATAAACTTCTGAAATGTGTGTACCCATAACGCCAGAAACAAATGACCACTAGAGCTACGTTTATCTGCTTTCTTAACTGTAAATTCTCTACCCTTACAAATTTAGTAGAGTGTGCATGCCTCCCCAAGCACAGAATAAAGTGCTTGCCCCAATTGTTGAATTATTTCACATTATTTCTTGAGCACTTTTTCATTACAATTCTTTTACAGAGGACTGGCACGGTGGGTTCGGCTTGGAGATCTAAATCTGGTACGCACAGATGATCGGGTAGAAACGCAGCAATATGGCATAGAGCGCATGTTTCGTCATCCCGACTATGTCCCTCCTGCACGTTACTATGACATTGGATTGTTGAAACTCAACCAAGATGTCACATTTAGTGCTTTTGTGAGGCCAGCATGTATCCATACAGATACAAAACTTCCAAGTATTAAACCAGAGGCCATAGGATGGGGTTTGATTGAATGGGGTAAGTAGTGGAATGTGTATTGCTCTTTTATTTAAATATAGGGCTTTAGTTTAATGTAGCACCGTCACACGGTGATTTTTCGCTTGGCTGTTACGTGTGCGAGCCGCTGCTATAACTCCCCTTGCTAAACTATGTAAGCTTTTTCTCTCACACACATACTGTTAATGCCTAATGAAGAAAACTTACCTTATATTATAATGTGCTGAAAATGCTGTACTCTCGCGGTTACTCAGGCATCGTAGTGAAAAAATCTGATGTGTTACACTCACATGACTTTCTCTACTCTTGTATAAACTATTTTTACAAACACTTTTTCTTCATATGCTTCATGTTAATCGAGATATCGAGATGTCAATCTTATTACTAATTTTCATGTAGATGCAAGGGGAATATGGTAGGTTTTAAGCGACAGTCAAATCTTTTAAGAGCTGGTTGCTATGTGGCGCATTCCATTCTCTTTGCATGTCCAGGACAAAAAAAAAAATGAATAACGAATTTGAGAAAAAGTATATGTATTGGAAAATTTAAGGGAATAACAAGCAATATCTCGAAAATGGTTCACTGAACAAAAAAATATGTATATGACATAAATTGTGTATTTTAACGCGATCTACATTTTTGGTGTAGTAAAATTTTGTCTATCTCTTATGGTTTACCAGTATGCAAAAATCGTTTACAATGAAGAATACTTTTGGAGACATTCCCAGAAAATTCAAGATACACATTTTATTTGTCATGAAAAAATCTTAAACATATGATATTTTAATCAAAATCGTTTGAGCCATTTTTGAGAAAATTAAAATTTTCGAAAAACGTTCCATGTAAAGGGTAGTCTGGGTTGGGGAAATTTTCTTGAAAACCTTCGTGTCGCATCTCTGGAAGATACTAAACCTAAATACCAAGTTTGGTGTTTATCCGACTGTTCGTTTCTGAGTTATGTTGTTCACAGGCACACACACGGACATGTTTCTAAAAATGCTTTTTTTCTGGATTCAGGGGGTCTCAAAACATGTATTTCCGGCGAAATCTCGGTGTCGAATTTTTGGGTGGAATACAATACTTCCCCTACTTACTATACATAGTAGAGAAAGTAAAAACCACATTTCGATTCACACGAATCAGTTCAGCCACTGAAATGTTTCTGACTTCGTGCGTTGTTTCCCATAAATTCTTCCAGGGTGTGAGGATTTTGTGTAGACTTCCTCCTTCAGGTTACCCCACAAGTAAAAAGCTTACACTGTTAAGCCTGGGTAACGATACTAGCACTAATTACTCTATCTTCAAACACTTTAGTGATTTTATTCATGGAGATAGCTGCTGTATGAGCGGTTGCCGAATCTTGTTGAAACCATCCATGTTTTCTCTTCTTCTGTCAACTGGCGAGAGAATGGAGTAAAAATGTTATCTCTGTACCTCTCGGCATTGATTGTTTACTCAAGAAAATCGGATCGATTATTCTTTTTGTGCTAACAGCACACAACCTCCAATTTTCCTATAGTAATAAGGAATTTCATTAATGCGATCCGGTTTTTATAATACCAATAGCCATTTAGGTGAAACCACACTCATAGGAAAAGAACACTAGCTGAAAATCGATTAATCCTTACGTCACTGACGAAAAAAACTATTCACAATAATGTGAGGGGAGGAGTAGCGATGGAGCTAATAGCCGAATGGAAAACTCCTGCGATCCTGACATAAAGACAAAGCTTGAATAGTTAGTTTAACACTGAGAGTTATAGCAGCGGTACGGCCGGCCGAAGCACACGTAACAGCCGAGTGGAAAATTTACACTAACGGTCCTAACATAAAACTAAAGCCCTGTACATACACGTACGTTACCTTAATAAAATGTATTTCCATTGACCATAAAGACTATAGTATTTTCATTTTCGCCAGTCCACTCAAAGCTATTCCCTGCTTTGCAACCGCCCCCTCACTCCACTCAGTTCCCCCCAATAGAAGTTGCATTGTTGTAACTCTAGTCTCAAGCTTTGAGGGAGGGACTGGAGGAAAACTAAAAAATCTGATGTGTTACACTCACACGACTTTCCCTACTCTTGTACAAACTATTTTTACAAACGCTTATTCTCCATCTACTTCATGTTAATCGAGATAAACATTTGCAGACTCTATCTTATTGCTATTTTCTTATAGATGTAAGGGCAATATACATTTACAAGGGCAATATAGAAATACAGCAGCCTTTAATCACATACGTATCTCTTAATAACTGGTTGCTAAGTGCAGCACTATTCCCTTTGCCACAGAGTAATACTCTTTGTATAATATCCAAGATAAAAAAATGAATAACGAATTCCCATTTGAGAAAAATAAGTATTGAAAAATTTAAGGGAATAACAAGTAATATCTCGAAAATGGTTCACTCAACAAAAAATGTTTATGACATAAATTGTGTATTTTAACGCGATCTACATTTTTTGTGTAGTAAAATTTTGTCTATCTCTTATGGTTTACGAGTTATGCAAAAGTGATTCACAATAAAGAATACTTTTGGAGACATTCCCAGGAAATTCAAGATATACATTTTATTTGTCATAAAAAATGTCTTAAACATATGATATTTTAATCAAAATCGTTAGAGCCATTTTTGAGAAAATTAAAATTTTCGAAAAATCTTCCGTGTAAAGGGTACTCTGGGGTGGGGGATTTTTCTTGAAAACCTTCGTGTCGCATCCTTGGAAGATACTGAACCTAAATACCAAGTTTGGTGTTTATCCGACTGTTCGTTTCTGAGTTATGCTGTTCACAGACAGACAGTCACACACACACACACACACACACACACACACACACACACAGACACACACACGGACATGTTTCCAAAAATGTTTTTTTTGGATTCAGGGGTCTCAAAACATGTATTTCCGGTGAAATCTCGGTATTGAATTTTTGGGTGGAATACAATATTTCCCCTACTTACTATACGTAGTAGAGAAAGTAAAAACGATATATAGAGCGAGAGTAGGGGATTACCTGTGTGACCTTGACTGGACTGGCCAGAATGAAACCACTATAGGACTCAATTGCTATTGGCCTGTTCTGACTCCTGTAATTGTTTTCGCAATCTTCTCTTTTCCAATCTTCTCAGTCTCTAACTTGACTTCAAAAGTACTCATCTCCATTATAAAAGAAACTTTTAGCAGCCAAATTAACGAGAGCAAATTATCATTTATATATATATATATATAAAATAAAAGATGTTAAAGTTTATGTTCTGACGGTTTTCAGATTGTTCATTTATTAGTTTTATACTTGTTTTTAAAATATAATAATTTTCAACTTTTCCATGTCAGTTAAATAAGAGTGAACCAAGAGTATCTTGCTTTATGGTTATGCATAAATACTCGTGGACGTTCTCTACTGTTATTTTGGAACGATTATCTGGAACCTAGCATTTTTTAACTGGAATAATCGGAAATATTACTGAAAATTAAACATGTTTTTACCGCTCATCCGTAAAGAAGCAGCCTAGCTATAGCTATAAAATGTTAATAATGTTTATTTCCTTATGCATGTTAAATATATAAACATCCAAATTTAGTTTCTATTCCTTTGTATTCTTCATATGCAATATTGTAACGACCCGGTAACGTAACTGTGTGGGAGAGCACTCGCTAGGTTGCGTGTAGCGCTCGGGAAGGGGATGGAAAGATAACTCCAGGCAACATTCCTGCTCATGCCTTGAGCCCTTTATTCTATCCTAAGAGCCTACGGCCCATAAGTACCTACCTCAACCTAATACATACCTCGCTGGCGGCAAAGTTTGATTCCTATTTATAAGTTATAAAATACTCGTTGTGACACAACCGTCGTGGAGAAGTTATGTATCGAGTGTCAGGTGTTCCGCTCTTTTATATCTATTCGGTCAGCTTATATATCCTACGCTGTGAGGCGTCAGCGTTCTGTTATTCTGAATTCACCATATACCCTAATTTCAACATTTCCCTCAGTGTAGCCTTCTTCCGGCACCTGGAGCTCCTTTCCAGCCCTGGGACATTTCAATATGGTAGCCAGATATTTAAAATTATTTACTTCCTCTATTGTGAATTGCTCTTATTGGCATACCTTCCTTTAAGGCCATAACATGTTTCTCCTCTTTTATGAATTGAATATCATTAAAATTTTAGCTAATAAAAACTATTTCCTGAACTTAATTATCATAAAAATTAACTGGTCAGTGTTGGTAAAATTATTTTAGAATTGGTCCCATTATTGTTTATTGTGTATTGTGATTTTGATAAGGGAATTTGTGTTATTTTTAGGAACCTCACAGACTAGCGATTATCTTCTTAAAGTAGGCCTGAATTATATTGACATGGAATACTGCAACAAGACCTATGCACCTCTTGAAGGAGGAAAGAGGCTAAACAAAGGTATTGATGAACAAACAATGCTGTGTGTGGGTGATCTCCAAGGAGGAAAAGATACCTGCCAGGTAATATTCTTAGATAGTGTAGTGACTGAGATAGTAATAATTCGGTTGGAACTGTAGTTGTAATAGAGCGTGAATATGAATTGGGAGGATGGTGCATATCCATGTGCTTTAAAAGATTCAGCTCAAGTAGACCAAAAAATTAAACACTTATGACATATTCTTCTGTTAAAATATAGAAGTAGAGGCATGAAACATTTATTGACATGGGAATAATGCCAGTGACAAAAGCAATGAAAGAAAATGAATTTTTGTTGCAAATATAGTCATTTTGATGTGAGTGATCCTTCAGATTCAGGAAGATCATCAGTCTTGAGGAATACATTTTTAAGTTTTTTAATCCATTATGATCTACATCATTCGCATCCCATGGACAAGGTTTAAAATGCTACAAACTTATGCATCAACCCAATAGAAAAGAAGGGATATAGAATATCTACAATTTATGACACATAACTCTACAAAACCACACATCCCCACCACCTTCCCCCTTCCATGCTCTCATCACACCAAAAATCAATCAAGGGCTTCACTTGGCCAGCAACTCCTGATGATGCAAAATGATTATCCATATTTTATTAATATAAAAGTATTTGCATTCGTGAAAGGTTCATTTAACGTAATTTAAGATACAGTACCAAAGTAACATACATTTGTTTGTTTCATAAGCCTACAAACTAATTTTTGTTTTTGACAGGGAGACTCTGGAGGTCCTCTACATGTGCGCATGGTTGAACCATACTGTATGTTTGACATTGTTGGAATTACTTCATTTGGCAGTGCCTGTGGCTCCAGGAATTCTCCAGCTATTTACACAAAGATGTCATACTTTATACCATGGATTGAAAGCATAGTTTGGCCTTAAAATGCTAAAATGGACTGTAAATAAGAAAGACTGCAAAATCTTCTTCCTCAGGAGAGTTGCATCTTGTACCAGCAAAACACTCTAGTCTGGACAGCAAAAAACAAGTGGTCATGCAGCTTTTTCAGGAGGTGTAATAAAGAAACGAGTTACTGTAATAGACTGTTCAAATCAACTTGTATAATTGCATTACATACACACATATAGAGTGCCCCTTAACCTTTGGAACACTTCATACTTTCATATTTTAATGCATCTAAAGACAGTTGTACTTAGGCAAGAGTGTATGATTTCAGATGGTTGCAAATTACACATTCTCCCAGAAATTCTAGTAACACAAGGCCAGAGAATTTTGAAACATAACTTACCAGTGGGCAAAACCAGTAAATAACAGAGCATTTTATCTTTCTATATTCTCAAACATGATTTAAGTGATCCACAGATCATTTTTTGGATGCAAACATTAATTTAAATTCTGAGGAAGCTAATAGAAATATTTATTAAATATACCTTTTAAAAGTAATATTTAAGTAGTTTGATTACTCAGTTTTATTGTAAGGTTTTGCTCCTATTGTTCCAGAGCTTAATTCTTATTCAGAAGTTATTTTCTAGTAAATGTAAATAAAAATTTGTACAAACTTAAAATACTCATATTCCAGTTGCCAATGATTGCACATGAATGTTTATTTCACCTACAAATTTCCCAGTTCTTAATAGATTGGAAAACTACCATAATGTTTCATAAAACAACACATATTTTTATTTCATGTAAACACACAAAATCATGCATTTTTGTAACACAAACAACAATAATTGTACTGTTATGTGAATATCATAGGTTTTGCTATCTATAATTTGTATATATGTTGCATTTGTTTCTTTCTCATTGAATCCCCATTTAAAGAATTGTGGTTCATGATTCATGCACTTATTGTATCTTTGCTGGAATGGAAAAGGAGCAAGGCTTTCCACTTCCAGTTTTACAACTTCATCTACAATTCAACTGAATGAACTGAATCTATTTTATACATGTATTGAAGATGAAAAGCCAGTCAGATGGCTCTGGAATCCACTAAAGATTTTAAGGAGAGTCAACAATTACCATATTTCTCATGTTAAATTTGTTAAACATTTATTTTACAGACCTATTGTCTCAGATACCACAGTTATTAACATGCAATTTTTATGTTTCATTATTTTTAAAACTACCTTTTTCTCCTGGTGCAGTCCTTTTAATAAACTCAAAATCAGGAAATAAAATTATCATTTAAGATGTATTTTTGTGCATATGCATGTAAAGATTTTAATTAATTTAATACCAGATGTTTAGTATAACATGTTTTCTGAGAAAATGTGTCAAACAGAATAAGTGGGCTATTTTTTTGTATAAATTTCATTTATAGATATACATATTACATATAGTTAGTATCATGTGCTAATTAAAATAGGTAATTTGCTTAGAAAAGTACATAGAATTTCATAAAGCATAAATAGGCATAGTACTTTCTAAGGATTAAAGCCAGGATAAAAAGAAATGAAGTTTAACTGTTACTGGACTTCACGTAGTGGTGTTGTATGCTAAAAACCATCCCCTAACCTTTGAACAGTCATTGGCATTTGCAGACAATACACACTAGACCGTGCTTACCTGCCCATCAGTGACTTTAACCACTGTTGCTTATGATATTTGTATTGATGTATGGTTTGACTGTAGATAACTTGAATTCAACTTGAGAATGTGTATTTCTGGATATAAATAAATTGTTTTGACCTCCTAGTGGTTGATTCCCCTAATGACTTGTACATGTGAGCTAGTCCAAGAAATTGTGCTATATTATGTAAATTGGGAAGAGGGTTTCAGAAATCCTGGTCTTTTAAAGTAAATTTACTTTTTCAGCTGAGAAATAGTTATGTTTTATTGTATATCAAACAATAACATTAATTGCCACAAAAAAGCAATCCAAGTACAAGGGGGGAAAATTATATAATCATCTCTTTTGTTTTCACTTTCATATTTGATCTTTAAAGGCTCTGGTTTGAATTAATGGGTGCATGTGACTTGTATTTTCTGTTGTACTGAATGGTTTCTCCAATCAGCATGTGTCATAGTTTCCTGTGCTACATCACATAATATGAATGACACAATAGCGATTAAAAATCACATAAAGAATACTCCAGGAAAGAAAACAACTTTAGAGATAGATTATGTATTTCTAAAGACATGGAAAGTGTGCAAGATCAGAATTAAGAGTAGGAGACAAAAATAAAAGGACAGTAAACATTTTTAACTACCACACAGGTGCTCTGGAAGGACTGGTTATTATTCTTAAAATGTGGTATTTATTTACTTCTAAGCCATATTTGTAAATGTAAAAACATATCTGTATTTTTGTAAACTTATTTATTCATTTTTATTTAAAGTGTGTAATGATGATTTCTGTGATATTTCAATAAAATAAGTTTAAAAGATGCCCTTTTTATAATTAACTTTCACCATAAAAACAATATGCATATTACAGATTGCCTAAAAACTTGAATAGTACCAACAATACAACAACATTTAAAATTATCAATCTTCATTTCATTCATATACACACAATAAGGGTGGACCATTTAATTTGAGACTGTACAATATCTCAAAAACTAAGTGTTGTAGAAAGAAATGTCTTTAGTAAAAGTTGCTTGATATTATGGGGGAAAGTAAATGCTATTAGTCGTGTTTTGTTTGGAGGACGTTATGATGGTTCATTTTACGGTCAACTTAGCATTTTTAAATGACAATCTACAATTAGGGTCAATTTAAATGGACCCTAAAATACCATCACAACGTCCTCCAAATAAAACATGACTAATGGCATTTACTTTCCCCCATAATATGAAGCAACTTTTCTTCAAGACATTTCTTTCTACAACGATTAGTTTTGGAGGTATTGTACAGTTTCAACTTAAATGTCCACCATGTATATCATACAATATATAATAATTAGTTTTATACTTAAAAAGAACAGTTGCTCATGATCACGATGGAATTGTTTGCTTTGCCTCTGAAGATTTCAAAAGTCAAACTGAATGAATATTTATGATACTTGACCACTAGATACTGATAGCCAAAAATATATAATTGTTCATAAGGAACCCTTTCATTATTTAAGTTGACACTGTACAATATCTCCAAAACTAAGCGTTGTAGAAAGAAATGTCTTGAATAAAAGTTGCTTGATATTAGGGGGAACTAAAAGCCATTAGTCGTGTTTTGTTTGGAAGATGTTGTTATGGTCATTTTACGGTCAATTTAGTATTTTTAAATGGGAATCTACAATTAGGGTCAATTAAAATGGACCCTAAAATGACTATTGCAGCGTTCTCCAAATAAAACATAATTAATGGCGTTTACTTTCTCCCATAATATGAAGCAATTTTCTTCAGGACATTTCTTTCTACAACAGAGATAGATATCGTACAGTTTCAACTTAAAGGTCCATCCTGTATATCATACAATATGTAATAATTAGTTTTACACTTAGATAAAAAGAACAGTTGCTCATGATCCTGGTGCAATTGTTTAGCTTTGCCTCTGAAGATTTCAAGAGTCAAACGGAATGAATATTTATGATATTTGACCACTAGACACTTAAAATGGTAAAAAATAAGCAATTGTTCATGAGGAACCCTTTCGTTATTTTGGTTGCATTGGAAACCTCTGGCGTAAAAAAGAAAAATGTTACAGTTTTAACGATCCCCGGGTTTCAAGGACCTTCGAGGAAACCTTATTCCACCAAGTGATAGCTGGACATATTTATTAACTCGAGGCAACCAGCAGGCTAAGGTGTGGGGAGGTGTTGGAAAGATACTGTGGACTTCGAAACAAGTTGAGCCTTGAGAGTACTTACATTGTATGTTAACATTTAAGTGCATCCTCAAAGAAAAAGATACGATGTAATATTAACAAAATAAAAACAAAACTGCCGGAAGAACATTTATTTTAAAACAAATTCATTAAACACAAGGCGTTTCACCAAATCTTAAAACTGCCATTTTGTTTCGAATCTCCCGCAATGGAAAACAAATGATGTTAAGAGACAAAATTAAGGCTGGTTCATAATAATCGGTAAAGAGAACCAAAATGGGAACGACAACGTTAAAATATTATGTGAATTACAATGGAGTGTTAGGGAAGCCCGGTAACGGAAACGGGAAACCTGGCCAAGTTTTGATTTTTCCGTTTCTCTTCCGGAAACGGCTTATTGGATTTATAATTTGTTCAAGGAGGCCGTGAAGTAAAACTGCCGCTTGAGCTCTCTCGAACCGCAAACTTGTAAAACAAAATCGGAGCAACAAACAACGGAACACAGCATAAAACGAACTTGTATGTAAGCGGTTTATTACACACGTATTAAGATTACGCTTTCACAAGAGGAATCAGAAATAGAAATGGCTTTGCTTTTGGGAAATATTAAGTTCATCGCAATTTTAAGGTGAACATCCATTACGTAGGCTGAATTACAAATGGTTGAAAAAATACAATCACAAACAAAAGGCAACCCAATGCTCATAATCGACTTTCCACTTACTATCGATAAGTATTGCCGTTAGATTTTCTTACTTTCCGTCCCCGTTTATTATGAACCAGCATTTAACTATTGTCGGATGAAATTGTCACGTTCTGGGAATGCAATCAAGCTTCGCTGGTTGATATCGTACTTATATGATATTAATGGAAACAACAAAAAGCGCAAAAAACATAAGCACAACCCTCTCATGGCCTTGCTTTGATTGGTCAGTTATAAAATTAGTTTCAGCTACCAAGTTACTGTGATTTGACCTCACAATTATGGAATGTACTTTTAACTTCACGCCAATTTTAAGTTCAAATACAACAGTAAAACTCAAATTAGCTATGCTGAAAAATACTCTATGATACTTTAAAGTGATGCGCCAACTGTCGTCGATTATTGAGAATTACAAGTTTTCCCGCCGATTATCGTTGTTAGCATCTCGGTAACTTCGAGCTGAGACGTGAACTCATCGAAGAAGTCTGGCTTCTCTTTGTATCTCTTCTGAAGCCCTAAATAAAAACGTTGTAAAATTCTGCTGCGTTTATTCTGACCACACCACATTGTTTGTACTTTTTCTGTGCATATCTTTTAATTTTGAACTCGTTTTAGTTGTTTGTTTCGAAAAAAATATATAAAATAAGCTCGAACTGTAAATGAGTGGTAAGAAGAAGTGGGTTACAAACTGAAGAACTCGTTTTGAGTGAGCACTATTTAAAGGACAAACTGCTCCAGAAGATGATACTGGTATTGGAAAGTTTTTATTGTAATGATGATATATGAATAAGTGAGTTATGCTTTGTGATCTTTCATGTTTACTTTCTCCACTACTTTCCTTTAGTAAATAGAGGAAGCATTGCATTCCAACCAAAAATTCGATACCGAGATTTCACCAGAAATGCACGTTTTGAGGCTACCTGAAAAAAATTATATTAGAACAAAGTGTGTGTGTGTGTGTGTGTGTGTGTGTGTGTGTGAACAGCATAATTCAAAAACATAAAATCGCTTAAATACACTTAACTTGGTATTAATTAAGTTCGATGTCTTCTAAGAATGTGACAAAGATTTTCAAGAATACCCCCTACTCCAAACTATCCATTACATGGAAAAATGTTTCTTATTTTTACTTTCTCTACTACGTATAGTAAGTAGGGGAAGTATCGTATTCCACCTAAAAATTCGATACCTATATTTCACCGGAAATACATGTTTTGAGGCCCCCTGAATCCAAAAAAAAGCATTTTTGGAAACATGCCCGTGTGTGTATCTGTGTGTGTGTCTGTGAACAACATAACTTAGAAACGAACACCAAACTTGGTATTTAGGTTCAGCATCTTTCAGAGATGCGACACGAAGGTTTTCAAGAAAATTCCCCACCCCATATTACCCTTTACATAGAACATTTTTCGAAAATTGTAATTTTCTCAAAAACGGCTCTAACGATTTTGATTAAAATATCATATGTTTAAGATATTTTTATGACAAATGAAAAGTATATCTCGAATTTTCTGGGAATGTCTCCAAAGGTATTCTTCATTGTGAACGACTTTTGCATAACTGGTAAACCATAAGAGATAGACAAAATTTTACTAAAAAAATGTAGATCGCCTTAAAATACACAATTTATGTCATATACATTTTTTTTTGAGTGAACCATTTTCGAGATATTGCTTGTTATTCCCTTAAATTTTCCAATGCTTATACTTTTTCTCAAATTCGGTATTCATTTTTTTGTCCTGGTAATGCAAAGAGAATGGAATACTCCACATAGCATCCAGCTTTTAAAATATTGACTATAGCTTAAAGCCTGCCAATTCCCCTTGCATCTATAGAAAATTAGCAATAAGATTAATATCTCGATATCTCGACTAACATGAAGCATATGGAAAATAAGCGTTTGTAAAAATAATTTGTACAATAGTAGAAAAAGTCATGTGAGTGTAACACATCGGATTTTTTATTTTCTAAATATACCTCTAACAATTGGGATTAAAATACCATATGTCTAAGACATTTGCATGCCAAATTAACGTACATCTTTAATTTTCTGCTAATAGACTGTGAAGTGTTCTTAATTCTGAATGGCTTTTGAATAAACAAAATCTTACTACAAGAAAAAATTATTTATTGGATTAATGGATCTCAAAGTGTGTATTTTCGGTGAAATCTCAGTATCGAATTTTTGGGTGGAATGCAATACCTTCTTCCTCTACTTAGTATAAGTAAGTAGTAAAAGTAATAAAACCTTTGCTCTACATTTTACATTTATTTATTTTAACTTAGAAACTCTCAGTCCACTCTAGTAAAACAGCACTATGTACTATAAAGGAAGTTTTGGTAACAATGATTAATCCCAATTATTGCGTACCTTCCAAATAAATCACGAGAATTTATATGGGAAAACAGCAATGAACAAAGGAAGCAGGCGATGCCTGGTTGAATGCGTAGGACGTCGAACTTCGCTGAACATGTTATTTTATTTTTGTATTCCTTTTTTCAACCGTAGAGGAAATCTGCGCTTAGCGACAACACCATTCCTACGTCATGATGAACCGGTATAAAATCTACCTTCAAGGTCTGCCGTAACTTGTTTAACACTCCTACAAGCCAGAAGATGTTACCAGCACCTTGCAGACTTTTGGCAGTTATTCTGCTTTCAGGATTCTCCTTCAGATGTGCTTTGTCGCAGTCGTATGAAGGTGAGCAAGTCTGTTATGTTTTAAATAGTTTTTTTATGTCATTCCCTGCCTTTGGGCGGAACAGAAGCAGTTACGAATAGTTACAAAATACAGAAGCTGTTATTTTCCGACAGCTACCAACACTCGTGACGTCATGTATATCTAACGCAGAGAGCAAAAATCTAATACTGCTCGCTTTAAATATATGCTGCCTGCAGAAAAACAATATGTAGAAATTATAGAGTAGAAAGGCAGTGCCTTAATAAGCATTTTGAGGAACAAGGGTCGTAGGAGCCCTTTTATTGCGCTACATGCGTCAACATTAAATCCGTCATGTTAGTCTCCGATTTTGAAGCTGTTAGTGGCGTGTAAGATTTAAACAAGATGCCTCTTATGCAGTCACTGTAGTTAGCTTTGTCTGATGTGAAGCCTACTGGATGGTACGGTAATACCGTCTTATTCAGACTATTGGTTTCTCATTGTGTACCAGTATTTATTAGTACGTGCACAGTTGTCGTGTGAGTTACATTTCATTTTGACTGGCAAATGAAGGTGTTTCATAAAGTCCTAAAGTCCGATTTCAATTATGTTCTTGCAGCGCTGTTGTTATTATACTCATCTATGACCCCCATGCTCCTAACCTCAAATTGTTTAGTTTAGTACTGCCTTTCTGCTCTACAATTTTCTGCACACTGTTTTTCCGCACCGCAGTGTCATTTCATCCCTTGTGAAAAAATAAGGGTTGAATTTTATGCCCTTAAGATCGTATCAAGAGAAAAATTATTGGTTGTTAAGAATTAGAGTTGCAATTTAACGTGTTTTGCTCAAGTGACCTCAAGTTTAAATTGTTGTGTCTGATTTCAGTCCCCCTGAAACCGCAACATTTCTACTTTAATCATAAATGTTAGGTCTAAATCAGTTTATATATCTACTTTTTTTTAGTTCCATTTAAAACCTGCCTTTAACTACCTTTCCTTTGGAACTTATTGCCTATTGGCAATGCAATTAATCCGTATTCTCTTGCACTTTGTTGATTTTAATCACTAGTTATCTCTCTCTCACACACAGACATACACATATTCACACTTCGAGACTCTGGGGAGGATAGGGAATAATCTTGGCTAGAGAAAAATTCCCAACCCTCCAGCCGGGCATCGAACCCGGGACTCCTCGTACAGCACGCAGGTGCTCTACTGACTGAGCTATAGGGCCAGACCCAGTTTATATTTATGCGGCTCAATGTGAATTTTACTGTTAACAAAACAACTATTAACGCTCCACTCTCAATAGCAGTAGAAGGCAGTTTGACTCTGGCTCTATATGTTAGCTTTATAAAGTTGTATAAAAGGCAGTAATTTGTGTAATTTATAGCTGAGCATTGTTGTGATTATAATCTAATTAGTGCTTTTAAGCAAAATTACAATTTGATACGGTTTCACAAAATTTTCAGACAAATCTGGCATGTTTTGTTTTTGACAGTAGTAACATTCACCAAGATTGTCGTGGTCTAAATTCATTGTATTAAGTCAACCCAAGCTCAACTAACTATGACCTTAAACATAAAAAAGATTTTACACAAGAAGTATTTCAACATTTACATCTCACTCCGTTACTCTAAGTTGTATACGCTCTGATGCTGAGATTGACCCTTCAACTCTCCCTCAAAATGTGACGTATTATATACATTCCGTATTTGCATTATTTGGTTTTCAAATCAGTAAGAAAGCTTTCATATGCACACGGACATCCGTGTCTGAAGTGACTGATGAATGAAATCTTCACAATATTTTATTTAGCCATCATAAGAGTTTGAAATGAGGTTACATTAATAGCGACTGAATCTATAAAACAGTGACATAATAGTATACAGTTGTTTGTGACTTATCAAGTCAGCAATGGTGTAGAATTTGCATACTGTCATAATTTGATAGCCCTGAGTTTGTTTCCCATTTGGAAAAAGTTGTCTACAAAGATGAGCACCATTCATTTAGCTGTCACATAAATTCTATACCATCTTTTCACTTTGAAACTCTTGAGGTGAGATGTCAAATGGCTGAAACAGGCTCATCCTGTATTTTCACATTCTATCAGTTATCTTCCTAATTTTAGAGATGGAGAAAATGACCATTTTTACTTTCCCTACTACGTATAGTAAGTAGGGGAAGTATTGTATTCCACCCAAAGATTCGATACCGAGATTTCACCGGAAATATATGTTTTGAGACCCCTGAATCCAAAAAAAAGCATTTTTGGAAACATTCCGTGTGTGTGTCTGTGAACAGCATAACTCAGAAACGAACAGTCGGATAAACACCAAACTTGGTATTTAGGTTCAGTATCTTCCAGAGATGCGACACGAAGGTTTTCAAGAAAATCCCCTCACTCCAGATTACCCTTTACATGGAACATTTTTCGAAAATTTTAATTTTCTCAAACATGGCTCTAACGATTTTGATTAAAATATCATATGTTTAAGATATTTTCATGACAAATCAAAATGTATATCTCGAATATTCTGGGAATGTCTCCAAAAGTATTCTTCATTGTGAACGACTTTTGCATAAGTGGTAAACCATAAGAGATAACAAAATGTTAAAAAAATGTAGATCGTTAAAATACACAATTTATGACATACAAATTTTTTTGTTGTTGAGTGAACCATTTTCGAGATATTGCTTGTTATTCCCTTAAAATTTTCAATACTTATTTTCTCAAATGAGAATTCGTTATTCATTTTTTTTTTGCCTTGGATATGCAAAGAGTATTAATTTGTGGCAAAGAGAATGGTGCTGCACCTAGCAATCAGCTATTAAGAGATATATCTATGCTTAAAGGCTACTGTATTTCTATATTGCCCTTGCAAATACAAAACAAGGGGAACATAGTACGCCTTAAACGATAGTCAAATATTTTTAGAACTGGTCGCTATGTGTAAAATGTAATTCTCTTTGCATGTCAAAAGGTCGTTTCTGCAAATGTTTATCTCGATTAATATGAAATAGATGGAGAATAAGAGTTTGTAAAAATAGTTTGTACAAGAGTAGAGAAAGTCATGTGAGTGTAACACATCAGATTTTTCAGTATAGTTCCAGGCCTTTCAGTTCAAAAAAAATACTAAGTTCCTAATAAATGTTCCATTTTTTTCGAATGGAGGAGAAAATGCTATTAGGCAGTTACCCCAGCACCGATTGTCGACTATATCCACTAAAAGCTCCTCCAGCGGAAGGAAAAAAAGCAATAAAAAAGGTGACTGATGAGGTCCCGCAATAGCACCCGCGTTAATTAGCGAAAGTTGCTGTACTGCCGCCCTATAGGCGGGTGTGGGTGAAGGTGAGGTTCCAGCCATGACAAACTTCCCCTAGAGGTTGGAAGGTGATAATAGGGTTAAGGATAGAGGGTGATAGTAAGACGAGGTCAACCGGTGTGAAGACACAGTCAACGTGACATCCTGACTCTGAAGATCTCATCGTATCGTCGAGAGCTGGGTGCGTCCTATTGCCGGAGTTAGTTTCTCACTTCTGCGAGATGATGATGATGATGATGATGATGATATGCGGCTTAAGGGCGCTAAACTGCTGAGGTCATCAGCGCCCTTACAATGGAGAAAATATAAAGTCAAAAGATAAAAACAGGTAAAAGAACCGCATAATTAAAAAAAACGGGACGTAAACCCGCGATGTCCAAAAGGCTAAAAATAACAATAAGATAACAATAACAATAATGATAACAATAACAACAAGAATAACAATAACAACAATAAAATCAATAACAACAATAAAATCAATAACAACAACAACAACAATAACAATACAAATATCTGAAAAAACCAACACACTAAAAGCATAGGCAATAAACGATTAAAACGTGTCAAGAAATATGGAATGCGAGGGACATGAGCGCCATATGTCCACTGGGGAATAGAGTCCCCATAAAAACTGACAGAATAAAAGTAATAAGCTAAAAGACGCTCAACGCATTAAATGCGCAGATTAAAATCACTGTCATGAATAAAACGTAAAACACATTCCACAGCATGCGTGTCGTCTGCCAAAACGTTGGCTAAGCCAACAGGCACACCTACACGAGCACGCAATGCAGCTAAAACCTGACACTCTGTTAAAATGTGACGCACCGTTAAGGGCACGTCACACTGCCCACAGAGTGGTGCGGGGTCACCACTGAGCAAATACCTATGACTAAAAACACAATGTCCAAATCGTAAGCGGGCTAAAAGTACCTCCTCCCGACGTGAAGAACGAGAAGAGGTACCCCAGATTAACGGGAGAGGCTTAACCTCCCGCAACTTGTTCCCCCGGAGGGCCGTCCACTCATCGCGCCAGCGCGAGAGGATGCGGCGACGTAAAAGAGCACACGAATCTGACGAGGGAACTACAGAGGTAAAAAATCTGGGTAATAAAATCGCCGATTTCGCAGCGGCGTCGGCAGACTCGTTACCTGAGATGCCCACATGACCTGGAATCCACATGAAGGAGACGCTGATGCCAGAGACACCGAGCGAGTGGAGCAGGTCATGTATGCGCTGTACGAGTGGGTGGTAATTGTACAGCGCATGAATAGCCTGAAGGGCACTCAGAGAGTCCGTACAAATAAAACAGTGCCGTAAGTCGTGCCGCTGAATGAATAAAACAGATTGATAAATGCTAAAAAGTTCGGCGGTAAAAATTGAACATTGTTGAGGTAAACGAAAAGTAAAACTCCGTACACCAAAAACAAAGACACATCCTACTCCAACATCAGTCTTAGACCCATCAGTATATATAAAATGACAGTCCCCGAACTGCGCCTGTAGTTCTAAAAAGGCGGATCTAAGAACAGAAGCAGGGGTCGCAGTTTTCGGCATCGACGTTAGCCCAAGGTGGATGTGGGCCTCAGCGCGCGACCATGGAGGAAAACGCGTTTCCCCTCGGGTAACGGCCGGCGCTGGCGTAACGTCCAAATGCCGAAGTAGCAGTCGAAATCGAACCCCTGGGGGGAGCAATGCAGAGGAGCTAACGAAATATTGTCGATCTAGCGAATCCTCGTAAAATACATCGAAGGACGGGTGGTTAGGCAAGCCTGAGAGCCGACAAGCATAGCTACATAAGAGCATCTCACGCCTGAAAGACAGCGGAGGCTCTGCAGCCTCAGCGTAAAGACTGGGCACGGGGCTAGTTGGAAAGGCCCCTGTAGCGACTCTAATACCACGATGATGAATGGGATTCAAACGACGTAACACAGATGGACGTGCCGACGAATAAACTATACACCCGTAATCAAGTTTGGATCGGACCAAAGAGCGATAAAGGCGAAGAAGGACGGTCCGATCAGCTCCCCAGGATGTGCCACTTAAAACACGTAAAATATTAAGAGAACGGTCACACTTTGCTTTTAAAAAGGAAACGTGCGAGGTCCAACACAACTTCCTGTCAAAAATCAACCCCAAAAATTTCGCCTCGTCTGCAAACGGAAGTACCCCTGGCCCAAGATGGAGAGAGGGCGGAGGGAAATACTTCCGGCGCCAGAAGTTGATGCAGACGGATTTCTCGGCGGAGAAATTAAAGCCGTTGGCGTTACTCCAGGCGTAGAGACGGTCGATACAGCTCTGGAGACGGCGTTCGAGTAGACAGGTCCGCCGTGAACTGCAATAAATAGCGAAATCGTCAACAAAAAGGGACGATGAAATGCCAGGTGGAATACAATCAACAATGGGGTTGATAGCAATCGCAAAAAGTGTGACACTGAGTACAGAGCCCTGCGGTACTCCGTTCTCTTGAATAAAACGACGAGATAAAACCGAGCCCACACGTACACGAAAGACGCGGTCCGTCATAAACTCCCGAAGAAATATGGGAAGACGACCGCGGATATTCCAATCGTGAAGTGTACGTAAAATGCCGCCCCTCCAACAAGTGTCATAAGCTTTCTCCAGGTCAAAAAATACAGCCACGGTTTGACACTTTCTCAGAAATCCATTCATAATATGCGTCGACAAGGACACCAGATGGTCGACGGTAGAGCGATAGCGACGAAACCCGCACTGAGCGTTCGCTAGAGGTTTCTGAGACTCAAGCCACCATGTCAACCGCCCGTTGATCATGCGCTCCATCACCTTGCAAATGCAACTGGTGAGAGAGATAGGGCGGTAGCTGGAAGGTAGTTGGCGATCCTTCCCAGGCTTAAGTATAGGGACAATGGTGGCTTCGCGCCAAACGGAAGGAAAAAGGCCGTCTTGCCAAATACGGTTATAGACCTGTAAGAGAAATAGTTTACTGTCGGCTGAAAGGTTCTTTAACATCAGGACATGAATGCCGTCGGGCCCGGGAGCGGAGTGCCGAGAGCAATGAAGAGCGTGCTCCAGCTCCCTCATTGTGAAGAGTTCGTTATAGCATTCATCATTATCAGACCGAAAAGTATATGATGCGGAATCCTGCCGGTCTTTAATAGAGCGAAAGCCGGCGGAATAATGGTCTGAACTGGAAACCGCCTCAAAGGCAGAACCCAGAGTGTTAGCGATGGCAGCCGGATCCACTATGGTGGCATTAGAAACCTGAAGGCCAGAAACAGTACAATGTGACACTTTACCTGAGAAGCGACGAAGTTTATCCCAAACAACGGATGAAGGCGTAAAACGATTAAAAGACTCGACAAAACGAGCCCAAGATGCCTTCTTGCTATCCTGAATAATGCGACGAGCCCTGGCGCGCGATTGTTTAAAAGTCACCAAATTATCAAGTGTAGGGTGGCGCCGAAACACCCTAAGTGCAGTCCTACGGGCACGAACGGCGTCCCGACAATCCTCGTTCCACCACGGAACAGGTGGCCGCCGAGGTTGGGAGGATGAACGGGGTATTGCACGTTCGGCGGCTGAGAAAATAATAGACGTAAGGTGCTGCACTAGTTGATTAATGTCGGAGAAGGGCTGGTCGTCAAAATGCACGAGGCTGGAATACAAGCTCCAGTCGGCTTTTGCGAATGTCCAGGTAGGTACTCTGGAATGCTGTACGTGGTGCGACAGAAGAGAAACGATGCAGCGGAAATGGTCGCTGGAGTAGGTGTCAGCGACGACGTTCCACTGAAGACGACGTGCAAGCTGGATTGAGCAAATCGCAAGGTCCAGGTGAGAGAATGTACCAGAAGAATCAGAAATAAAAGTAGGTGCACCTGTATTGAGGATGGAAAGATTGAACTGATAAAAAATGTCGGAAAGAAGAGTTCCCCTCGCACAAGCCCTTGGCGAACCCCATAGTGGGTGATGGGCATTAAAATCTCCCAACAGAAGAAATGGTGTTGGGAGAGCGGACAGGAGAGCTCGAATGTCCGCGGGAGCGAGGGGAGACGATGGAGGTGAATATACAGAGCAAACAGAAAACAAAAAGCCGGGTAAGTGAAGGCGAACGGCAACAGCTTGCAAGTCGGATGTAAGTGTGACAGGTGTAAAATGAACGTCGTTACGCACTAAGAACATGACACCTCCATGAGCAGGAGTACCCTCCTCCGGTTCAAGGTCGTAGCGAACCGGAGTATATCCTCGGAGATCAAAAGGATCGTGAGGGCGAAGCTTAGTCTCCTGCAAACATACGACCATAGGCGAATGGGAACGCAATAAAAGTTGCAGTTCCGCCCTACACCACGTACATTCCAGGTCAGGATAGCCATTAAGAATAAGGGGATAAACTGTCTATTTAGAAGGGCGGCTTAAAATTACCTTTTGTTTAACCTTTGGGCTCGGGCTTTTTGTATGGAGTTGGTCAGACTCCATAGCTTCCTCGGAGGGAGGGCCCACGCGCTCAGTGCCAGAAACCGATTCAAGTTCCGTGAATCGGTTCTGGGTGGCGATGGGTGAAGGGTGCCGCTGAGCGCGGCTTGTCCCAGGACCATCCTGGGACAGCGACCTCCGAGGAGGAGAAGGTGAACTTTTGTTACCGCGCGCACGCGGAGGGTCTTTCAAAAAATCTTCCCTACGAAGTTTCTGCTTGGGCTTCTTTTCAACGGCTTGCGACTTCATTGACTTGGGACCAGGTTTATACGGCTTGGTAACTGTAGCCTTAATAGACGGCCGGATGGTAGTGGCGGTTAATCCAGTCAAGGTCCAGGTCTGAGTTTCGGCATCTACTCGTGGTACTGGCGAGGCAACAACAGAACTAAATGTGCCAGATCGCAGGAGTGAAGGTTGGCGCGCATGGTAACGCCTCCGGGCTTCAGCGAAGGAGAGTTTTTCCTTTACCCGGATCTCCTGGATCGCCTTCTCGTCCAAGTACCGCGGACAGTCGGCAAACGAAGCAGAATGAGACCCTTTACAATTAACGCAGACGGGGGCTGTGGAACAGGTACCTTCGTGTGAGGGCTGGCTACAGGTTGCACAGATGTTAACGGCACTCTTACATGAGACTTGCGTATGCCCAAAACGTTGGCATTTAAAACAACGCAGAGGTCTAGGAATATAAGGCCTCACAGAAATCCGTTCGTACCCTGCGGAAATGCTCGTGGGCAGATCGACGCCATCAAATGTAATAAACAGGGTACGAGTGGGTACCAACACGCCGTCGCGTTTGGCCTGCACTCGATGAACCGCTGTCACCCTCTGGTCTGCAAGATATTCCACCAGGTCTTCGTCAGAGATACCATCGAGGCTATGCGTGGTGACAACGCCTCTACAAGAATTCAAGGTGCGGTGCTTCTCAACACGGATAGGATAACCGTGGAGAAGCGTGGTGCTCAACAAGGACTTACTTTGTGCCTCGGATTTGCTTTGAACTAGCAACGAACCATTACGAAGCCGAGTGCAGGAAAGAACCGGACCAGCAATTGAGTCAATGCCCTTCTGGATAATAAAAGGGTTCACCTTCTCGAATGATTGTCCCTCCTCTGTACGGGTAATCACTAAGTAACAACCAGCTGTTGGCGGTGCTACTTCTGTTACTAAAACTTTGCGGCGCTTGTTGTTAACAATGGAGAAAGGGTGCTCCATAGCGAAAAAAATCCTCCACCATTGCAACCGTCTCCGACCTCGGGCTCTGACTTCCCGGGCGTTACCCCGGCTTGGGTGAGTG
This sequence comes from Deroplatys truncata, assembly GCA_030765065.1. Lineage (NCBI taxonomy): Eukaryota > Metazoa > Arthropoda > Insecta > Mantodea > Mantidae > Deroplatys > Deroplatys truncata. The sequence goes on from CM060980.1 coordinate 169,466,513, forward strand.
GCCTATCTATACCTAGCTCACCCCAGGGTCACACCTCCCAGAACATAGACAGAGGGACCCAATCGCCGTCGGAAGCCAGCAGCTCATGCAATGGCCCCCCGCGGGACTGCAGTTGAACAGCGGATACGAACAACAACCCTACATGACGACCCCGGGTGGTGGGGATGACGCCATTACCCACTCACCCAGCTGCGCACGCGGTGCGCGGGTATCCGTCAGGCTGTGTCCACGGAGGATTTAAATAAAAGGATAAAAGGAACTAAAACTGTGTGGGCGTTTCGCACGCAAGGTAGGCCGGCGGGGAAGAAAAAGAGAGATATGCGAATGTCGTGGTGCGAAATGGCCGGAAAGTGATAAGGGAAGAAAGAAACGATGGTGAGGTGCGGTATGGATGGAATGCAAAGAACGCACGAGAGCCTACCTTGGGTCCACCGGTCACGAGAAGAACCCACCTCGACCGGATGGGGGTGAGAGGATGAATGTGGCGATGATTGGCTCGGGAACCCCCGGGTGCGCCAAAAACCCGTACTCACATAAGGTGAGCCCCTGAGGGGACTTCTGCGAGGTTCGTGTCCAGAACTCGCAGGGTCAAAGCAAGCTTCAAACTTATAACTGTGGTCCAGTTAAACATATTCGGGTTCTTTCGCACTAAGTCGTGATTCTTCGTTCCATTACGAGTATTCTCAAGCGGCAAAATATGCTCTCCTTTCTCCCTCCCAGCCTAGTGATGCACGCGCGACTTCATAACATGCTGTTAACAACGCAAATCGAGTTACATCGTATATGCTTATTATAATTACTGCTCACGTTAACGAATACACGTCCCTCATCGCCGTAGTAACCATAGTTTCATCACGTTAATGTAATATATGTATTACATGGCATCTCGAGTAGTTGCCAACTCAATAACGTAATTAAATATTATCGGCCAAAAGCTTTCGTGCAGGTGTTTTCCTCAAATGGAACTTGGCAGCACCAAAGCAGCACGGTTCCAAGGTCTCATATAATATACAAATACCTGCTGTTATATTGTAACGCAACGTAATCACTACGATCAGAGCTTTGCTTTTGGAACTGGTTGTAAAACTACTAGAACGATTGCATTAATACAAAATTGGAGGTCTATTATTTTGGAACCGTATAACCGGACTAGCCTCGGAACCTCTCGTACCTCTGCCTAATATATAAGAGATACTTTTAAAACCATGGAGTCTCATATCAAATGCATATCTTTGTTCAATCAAAAGAATTTATTTTGTTTTTCCTTTTAAAAAATCTGATGTGTTACACTCACATGACTTTTTCTACTCTTGCACAAACTATTTTTACAAACGCTTATTCTCCATATGCTTCATGAAAATCGAGATATCGAGATGTTAATCTTATTGCTAATTTTCTTGTAGATGCAAGAAGAATTGGTAGGCTTTAAGCTATAGTCAAATATTTTAAGAGCTGGTTGCTATGTGGAGTATTCCATTCTCTTTGCATTACCAGGACAAAAAAAATCTGATGTGTTACCCTCACATGACTTTCTCTACTCTTGTACAAAGTATTTTACAAACGCTTATTCTCCATCTAGTTCATGTTAATCGAGATAAACATTTTCAAACTCTTATCTTATTGCTAATTTTCTTGTAGATGTAGGGGAAAATATATTTACAAGGACAATATAGAAAAACAGTAGCCTTTAAGCACATACATATCTCTTAACAGCTGGTTGCTATGTGCAGCACCATTCCCTTTGCCACAGATTATAACTCTTTGCATATCCAAGACAAAAAAATCTGATGTGTTACACTCACATGACTTTCTCTACTCTTGTACAATCTATTTTTACAAACGCCTATTCTCCATATGCTTCATGTTAATCGAGATATCGAGATGTCAATCTTATTGGTAATTTTCTTGTAGATGCAAGGGGAATATGGTAGGTTATAAGCGATAGTCAAATATTTTAACGCTGGTTGCTATGTGGCGCATTTCATTCTCTTTGCATGTCCAGGACATAAAAAAATGAATAACGAATTTGAGAAAAAGTATAAGTATTGAAATATTTAAGGAAATAACAAGCAATATCTCGAAAACGGTTCACTCAACAAAAGAAATGTATATGACATAAGTTGTGTATTTTAACGCGATCTACATTTTTTGTGTAGTAAAATTCTGTCTATCTCTTACGGTTTACCAGTTATGCAAAAGTCGTTCACGATGAAGAATACTTTTGGAGACATTCCCAGAAAATTCGAGATATACATTTCATTTCTCATGACATTATCTTAAACATATGATAATTTCATCAAAATCGTTAGAGCCATTTTTGAGAAAATTAAAATTTTCGAAAAATGTTCCATGTAAAGGGTAGTCTGGGGTGGGGGGATTTTCTTGAAAACCTTCGTGTCGCATCTCTGGAAGATACTGAACCTAAGTACCAAGTTTGGTGTTTATCCGACTGTTCGTTTTTGAGTTATGCTGTTCACAGACACACACACACACAGAGACACACACACACACAGACACACACACGGACATGTTTCCAAAAATGCTTTTTTTGGATTCAGTGGGTCTCAAAACATATATTTCCGGTGAAATCTCGGTATCGAATTTTTGGGTGGAATGCAATACTTCCCCTACTTACTATACGTAGTAGAGAAAGTAAAAATGTATATGACATAAATTGTGTATTTTAACGCGATCTACATTTTTTGTGTAGTAAAATTTTGTCTATCTCTTATGGTTTAGCAGTTATGCAAAAGTCGTTCACAACAAAGAATACTTTTGGAGACATTCCCAGAAAATTCAAGATATACATTTTATTTGTCATAAAAACATCTTAAACATATGATATTTTAATAAAAATCGTTATAGCCATTTTTGAGAAAATTAAAATTTTCGAAAAATCTTCCATGTAAAGGGTACTCTGGGGTGGGGGGATTTTCTTGAAAACCTTCGTGTCGTATCCTTGGAAGATACTGAACCCAAATACCAACTTTGGTGTTTATCCGACTGTTCGTTTCTGAGTTATGCTGTTCACAGACACACACACAGACAGACACAGACGGACACACAGACACACACACGGACATGTTTCCAAAAATGCTTTTTTTGGATTCAGGGGGTCTCAAAACATGTATTTCCGGTGAAATCTCACTATCGAAATTTTGGGTGGAATACAATACTTCCCCTACTTACTATACGTAGTAGAGAAAGTAAAAATGAATAACGAATTTGAGAAAAAGTATAAGTATTGGAAAATTTAAGGGAATAAGAAGCAATATTTCGAAAATGGTTCACTCAACAAAAACCATGTATATGCCATAAATTGTGTATTTTAACGCGATCTACATTTTTTGTGTAGCAAAATTTTGTCTATCTCTTATGGTTTACCAGTTATGCAAAAGTCGTTCACAATGAAGAATACTTTTGGAGACATTCCCAGAAAATTTGAGATATACATTCTATTTGTCATAAAAATATCTTAAACATACGATATTTTAATCAAAATCGTTAGAGCCATTTTTGAGAAAATTAACATTTTCGAAAAATGTTCCATGTAAAGGGTAATATGGGGTGGGGTGATTTTCTTGAAAACCTTCGTGTCGCATCTCTGGAAATTATTGAAGCTAAATATCAAGTTTGGTGTTTATCCGACTGTTCGTTTCTGAGTTATGCTGTTCACAGACACACACACGAACATGTTTCCAAAAATGCTTTTTTTGGATTCAGGGGGTCTCAAAACATGTATTTCCGGTGAAATCTCGGTATCGAATTTTTGGGTGGAATACAATACTTCCCCTACTTACTACACGTAGCAAAGAAAGTAAAAAGAAGCTAAAAACCCTTTTTTGTGTTTTATTGCATTAAAAATCGTCTATATTAATTTCCATTTTAGGAGACATATGCACAGACGACAATGGACAATCTGGCGTTTGCAAAGCAATCGATGATTGTGAAGAGGCAAGAAGAAATTTGGACACTGGCATCACACCAAAAATATGCAGTTTTCATAAACTAACGCCAATTGTATGTTGCACTGTGGGAAAACCGATAGCATTAAAAGGCAAGAATGAACAAAGTAAGTCATTTTCTATGGTATTCTTGGACATTAATTTGTTTCGCCAGATGCTTATATTCAAGTTACTACTATACAAGTTACAAGTTATCTTACACATATTAATTAGTATTAAAGGAACACAAAATGATACGTAATTAATAATTAAAGTTTGTAATTTTGTTTTTAATGCAGAGCATGTTCAATATGACCACTATATGGCCTCTTTCAAGCTGTCCTTATGTTCGTCTCCGCTCTTCGACTTCAGCCATTACTCAATTCCAGTATTTGAGCTCTGAGTTGCCATGTATTTTCTAGCCTCCTTTTGTAACTTTCTCTTTTTGTTTCCCTTTATTATGAAATCGATCAGCAAAACAATGCACTAAGATGTACAGGTCCGGAAGCACAGACAGTATACAATAACAAGAAGAAGGCCAGCCATATGAGGCCCCTCTAACACTAAACAATATTAAGTAAAAGCATAGGTCATTGTGGCACTAAGGATCGTCTTGTTTCGAGGCGCTGTGGAAGAGGGCGGCGAGTCCTGTAACAGATGACTCCTGATCCGAGAAACTTCAGTTGTTCTTCTACCTAAGAAGAAATCCAATGTGCCGAGCACAAAGCTGAATCGATGGAACAATGAATGAGCCTGAAAACAATATATGTAGATATAAAAATTAAATTAAACTGCGTTTTATTTAAGGATGCTCTTTAACTATTGTGGTCTTTGCGTCCCATTCTGCATTGGGCGTGAAAGACCGATAATTTTACCCAGAGGCCTCTTTATCAGGCTTGAGGTTCTTTTTGAGAAACGGTGGTTTTAGGAGTTGTATCGTATTTCGACTGTTGGGGAGCCGAACTTGTAGTAGTTGCAACCGTACGTATAGTACCCTGTTTCCGGTAGCCTTCGCCCCAAGTTTAAAAATATTAGCTTTGTAATTTGATTATTTCTTTATATATTATATTTATGTTTGCCTCGGCTGCGTCAGTATTATTGTTAGAGACATGTTTCTCTTGGTAGGGTTGTGGTACGACTGAAAAATGTAGGCTTACACAGATTTTAAGTTTTAATTCACTTCTTTTTATTAATCCTTGACACAAATTAAATAGCACTTCACTGATATACAGAGCTGTGAGATTCTTTTATTTAATACTTGCACTTTATAACACGTAAACTATTTTCGTCTCACACGAATACGTATTTAATTTCTCGAGGACACATCTCGCGTCTGGTTATGAGCACTGTTTGGAGGCAACTGAATTGATCTCAACCGTCTAAACTTGTAAATTTCTGTATTTCAAGTCTCTGATTGGCTAATCCTAATCCAATAGAATACCTTCATTTAACTAAAGCTTTTTCTGGTTGTTGGTTGGCTATTTTTAAACTGTCTCAAAATTTACATTATTGCTGCTCTAATAATGCCTAGTACTATTTAAACTTCCTTACGCATTATTGCCTCAAGGTTACCTCATTGTAACCTCATTGTTAGCAACTTTTAACTTATTATTCTCACAGCTCCTGCATTATTAAATTACGTAATACATTCACATAACATTATTGAGAATGTTTACAATAATATAAGCATATGCAATGACTGTTACATACATTTTACAAATTATTACATACACATATTGCTTCAACGCGAGCTATTGAATTTACATATTATATAATTTGATTGAAAACATTTAAGTGTTAAAAATACTGCCTCATTTTACGTGCCGTAAATCAATAACACGGGACCACCGGCTTTACTTTCCTTCCGAAGGAAGCCGTGCTAAGGATGTTTACGCCCGAAAAAACCATCGCTCTCCGCGCTTGAACCCGCAACCTCGGGAACTACAGGCTAGCATGGTAACCACTACACCACGGAGGAGCTCCATCCCAAATTTGGTAATCTGGATTAAGCCAAGTTTAATTTGGAGTTGATATAAGAGTGGCAGGTCAAACGACTATCGAAGTGGACGCCCAGATATTCAATACTGCCATCTGCAATCTTCCGGTGTATGGGAACGGAATACAAAGTGATAGGAGGTAGAACAGTGGGACGACAAAAATAGGTGGCGCAAGTTTTTGGGGGACAATTCATAATGTTGGGGGATACAAAAATGTTGAAGCAAATTAATGTAGATAATATAAGGACATTTATTTCAATTTTTAATCCAGTACTGCAATGTTAACTCAGTTTGTGTCTTTAGGTTTGTTAATCTAAATGCGCTGCATCTCCCCCCCCAAAAAAAAAACTGATGCTAAGTAATTCATACTGTATGGTATAATGTGGTGTATCAAACCATAATTTTTGAAAATGTATAAAAGGAAGTACAACATTATAGGTAGGTATGTAGTTGTTCAGAACATATAGCGCTGTTATACTTACTATATTGGTCTATTTACATAGATAGAATAGAATACATTGAAATACCAAGAAATAAAATACACTGCCTGCCAAATATTTTTATTTGGAATTTTTAGCTGTAAATAGTGTGATTTTTGTTGTTGATTTTAACTTTCCAATTATTTATTTAAGCTTTTGTTGTGTGAGGCAGTATTTTTAACACTTAAATGATTTCAGTCTAATTATATAATATATAATTCAATAAAGCAGTGTGTGTGTATGGTATAGTATGTGAAATGCACGTAACAGTCATTGTATTAATATTTATATTATTATCTACATGTTCAATAATGTTATGTGAATGTATTACGTAATTAATAATGTAGGAGCTGTGAGAATAATAGGTTAAAAGTTGCTAATAATGAGGTAACAATGAGGTAACCTTGAGGCAATAATGAGTAAGATAGTTTAATAATGCTACTAGTCATTATTGGAGCAACAATAATGTAAATTTTGAGACAGTTTATAAAGAGCCATTCAACAACCAGAAAAAGCTTTAGTTAGATGAAAGTATTCTATTGGAGTAGGATTAGCCAATAGAAACTGAAATATAGCAAAATTTACAAATCCAGAAGTCAGTTGCTTGTAGACAGCGCTCATAACTGGACGTGTTGGTTGTAGACAGTGTTGCTAACCGGACGCGAGATGTGTCCTCGAAAAATTTAATACGTATTCGTGTGACGCGAAAATAGTTTTACGTGTTTAAAAAGTGCAAGTATTTAATAAAAGAATCTCACAGCTCTCTATATCAGTGAAGTGTTATTTAAATTGTGTCAAGCATTAATAAAAGGAGTGAAGTAAAATTATAATCTGTGTAAGCCTACATTCTTCAGTCGCAACACAACCCTGCAAAGAGAAACATGTCTCTAACAATAATACTGACGCAGCCGAGGCAAACATAAATATATAGTATTTAAAGAAACAGTCAAATTACAAAGTTAATGTCTTTAAAAATTGGGGGGGGGCAAAGGCCAACGGAAAGTACATTTGGGGCGAAGGCTACCGGAAACCGGGTACTATACGTGCGGTTGCAACAAACTTCAAGTTCGGCTCCCAACAGCTGAAATATAATAGAACTCCTTCAATACAACCTACTTAAAATTGACGCCCAAAGCGTGGTGCAAATAATTTAAAAATAACAATACAACGAAACTACTTCATGTGTACAGGTATCACAATAGCTACTATACCTATAAGACAACCTCTTTGAGAAGCTTTCCAGTGTTATAAAAATAAAAATAAATAGTTGAAATTGAGCTCTCAGAAAAATTAGGGTGAGGATGATTGTTTTTGGGGGATGCGCCATAGCCTTTGGGCAGAATGGGCACCCCTATGTGTATGGTGTTTGTGAACAGTGTAACTTAAACCGAAATATCATATGAATATCAAATTTTTTATTTAGGTTTAGTATCTTCTAAGGATGTGACACAAAGATATTCAAGAGAATTTCTCAACCAAAACTACTCTACATGGAAAATTTTTTGTTGCTTTTTAACTTTAAAATGTGCATAACTATTTTGTTCAAAATACTGTATGTTTAAGATATTTGCATGACAAATGGATATCTTAAATTTTCTACAAATAGTCTATGAAGTCCTCCTCATTTTAAATGAATTTTGTGCACTTTTATGTAACTAAAAATTGAAAATTTAAATCGAGTTTTATTTATGGACGCTCTTTAACTGCTGTGGTCCTCAGCATCCCATTCTATATTGGGCGTGAAAGATTGGTAATTTTGCTCAGAGGCCTCTTTATCAGGCTTGTGGTTCTTTTACGTACCATAAGTCTATGACCTGGGACCACCAGCTTTACTTCCCTTCCAAAGGAAGCTGGTAAACCGTAAGAGACATACAAAAAAGCTTACTAAAAGCTTACTACACATAAAATGTAGGTGTCATTAAAAGGTAGAATTTATGTCACATCAGTTTTTTTGTGTCATTAACCATATTTGTTAGTGGTTTCGAATGTTCAAACACTGTAAACTTAAGTGGCCATTCATTTCTTTCTGCAATGTCATGCAAAGAATATGCAGTTTATAAGCCGACATATAGAAAGCTGCTTTTTAAAAATGTGACTAGTGCTTCAGCCTCCAGTATCCCTCTTGTACTTGCAACAAAATGTATAATGACACTAACATTTTTTTAAGAATAGTTTTCTTTATACATGTACACACAGAACAATATGCATAATAGAATTAAGTTGGTAACTGATACCATCTTATTTGTATGCAGAATGCATGGAATATGCAAAATTAGCAGTCATAGAAGATGAAGCTGTTACTCCACAAGATGATGGTGAAGATTCTCATGCTTTCCCAAATGATACACTAGGTATCATTGGAGGCAATGCTGCTTTGCCAAAAGAATTCCCACATATGGTAAGGTTTGTTATTGTTTCTTTAACTATGCATTTTTTTGAGTGATGCCTTTGATGCCTAGCTTAAGCACACAATGTGCATTTAGAAACCTAGTAATTAGTAACTTTATTATGTGATGTGTCAATATGATGATGTCATCTTATTCACTTGTAGCAACTACAGCTATTGTTAAAACAGATTTAGCATGTACAACACATATGCTCACCAATATTACTTTAATTACATATTTAAATGATAGGTTCACAAAATTTTATACAGCTTTTCTATATTTAAAATCCTCTTTACTACAAAATGCATTAACAGATAGGTATTTTTTATGGTTTTCATCTTTATATTTGTTTGGTTATGTTCTTTATTTCAATTTGTAGTTTATTGAATAATTTCCTTCCTACAATTTTTATCATAGAATATTCCAATTAATGTTGTTCTGAAGTAGTCACCATTGTTTCTTAAACTATAAGTAAATATTATATTAAATTCTTTTGATTGTTTTCATGTGCAGTAGTTTTATGCTTTCATTAGGTTTCACTGGCAAAATTGTTAAAGAGTTCCTATTAGAAACAATGCCATTTGCAACAGATGAAGACTTAAAGATAAACTTGAATATGTTATAAGATTGTTTTCTAATTTATAGGCTTATTCATTAACGAATTGTATACAGCAACGAACTAAATTCAGAATTGTGTAAATATAATTTAAGGTAGCATTAATTAACAATGTACCAAGTATTTTGTAATATTTCCTATATATTGCACCATACTTAGATTTAAGTTGATGACACCATGAATACATACATTTTTATGGTGAATAAATCAATGTACTCAAAACACTAACCTAGCTTTTATATAAGTAAATAGATACCTACTCGTCTATTTGAAATATCCATGTACAGAGGTACATTTAAGTTATAAAATATTACCTTTTCAACATTATGAATCAATGGCTGAAAGTAAAAGGGTCACAGCTCAAAAAGATGCACTTTTGAGGTATTACCTTCATTATATAGATTATTTCAAACTCCACTCTACCATCTGTGAGAGGATTATAACATAAAATCCAACATATTAGCATCAGGAAGTATTTCTAATGGTTAAAGTACTGTCATATAATATCAAGAGATATATCACTATTGAAATACTACACTGAGGATATACACTCTATAAAAGAACACACAAGTTATATTAGTAGTACCTATATATACTTATGGTTCGTTATCTCTTGCTAAAATATTACTAAATTATACCGCCACTTGCTGTATTTATGAAGAAGTATTGTTCTTCAACTGTTGTAGTTTATTGTGTTGAAGTTTTACTGTTGTTGTTAGCCACACACTTGGGAAGCCAACTTGAAGAAGTTATTGTTTTGGAGTTTATTTATTTAATCAGCTCCATATATGAACGTCAATTTTTTAGTCGATTATTTATTACGTAATATATTGCTACATATGAGAAGCTGATTTGAAGATGATGTATTTTTGTTGTTACGCTCCAAGTTTAAAAATATTATATTAACTTTGTTATTAAACTGCTTCTATAGATATTATTTATGTTTATGTTTGCCTCAGCTGCGTCAGTATTGTTTTAGAGATCTAATCTCTTAGACAGGATGTGGTAAGACAAGAATGTAGGCTTACACAGATTTGAAGTTTAAATTCACTTCTTTTTTTATTAATCCTTAAATAGCACTACACTGAGCTGTGAGATTCCTAATTTAAAACTTGCACTTTATTATCGCGTATACTTAATTTTCATTACACACGAATATGTGATATTTCTTTAGAGAACACATCTTCCATCCGGTCACTATCAAGGTCTACAGGCAACTGAACATATTTCAACTGTCCAAACCTATAAACTTCTGTATTTCAAGTTTCTGATTGGCTAATCCTAGTCCAATAGAATACCTGCATTTAATTAAAGCTTTTTCTGGCTGTTGATTGGCTATTTTTAAACTGTCACAAAATTTACATTATCATTGCTCTATTAGTAACATTTAAACTCTCAAACTCATTATTGCCTCAAGGTTACCTCATTGTTAGCAACGTTAAACTCATTATTCTCACAGCTCTTACATTATTAAATTACGTAATGTATTCACATAACATTATTAAACATGTTTACAATAATATAAGCATATGCAATGACTGTTACATACATTTTAAAAATGATTATATACATATTGCTTCAAGGCAGGCTGTTATTGAATTTATATATTATATAATTCAATTGAAATTATTCAAGTGTTAAAAATACTGCCTCATGTAACATAGTTTGTATTGTCCTTGGTGTAGGCTTCCATGACTCTTTGGGACCTTTATAAGAGAAAAAAATAAAATAAAAAAGGTTAGCATGTACATCTCTAAAAAAGCATAGCAAAGCTGTGTCCGTACTTTGGTTTCAAAGTGTACAACTTTGCATGAAGACAGCAGTGAAAACAATACTATTGCAGTCTTAAAATTGGAGTTTTTTATTTGGTGAAGTGTACAAACAATTTATTATAATGATCCTCAAATTATCATTATAGGCAGCTGTGGGTTACGGAGAAGAAAATGACATCTCTTGGTTGTGTGGAGGAAGTTTAATCAGTGAACGATTTGTCCTAACTGCAGCACATTGCATCACTTCTAAAAGCAAGTAAGTTAGTGCAAAGATCATTACCTACAAATGCATGAATGAGCTAGTCATGCATGCAGAAAATCAGCTTTCTTCACTCCAGTATTACAAACTTAAAACACACCTTAACAAATCTTGTCTCTGGTAATGTGAATTTAAAATCAGATCGGTTTAAGGCGACTGGGAAGTGTAACATGATGAAATTTAGACTTTCTGTTTTTAATGGAAAAAATGCCCTGTTTTTCTTCCTGATTAGAATAAGTATGATTTAATGGTCATTTAAAACATTTTGCCATTTAAAAAAAAAATTTAGATGGACTGGGCAGCACTTCAAACTTTGGATTTCCATGCCCCTTTTGCTGAAACTTAATATCTCAATGCATGTTATCTGCTAAAGGGCATAAGAGGCTTCAACTAAGGAATCCCAGGTCAAAAGCATAGAATTACAAATCAGAAGGCAACACAGTAAGCAATTAATGATACTCCCCTAGAATGCACTTATGTTAGCCATTGCTGTGAACTTTAACTTTAACTTTGCTATTGTGAATTGAAGTCTAATACAATTACAAACACATGTACTAAACCTAAGACTAGGGTTAAACCTAGATAACCCAGGAACATGTGGTTACACTTTGACTTGCCATGCTCCCCTTTCACCTCCTGCTCCCTCTAAGGATAACAAGTGATTATCTCTAAACTACAGTTGCCCAAATATCTATTTCTTTTTTTAAAATGTTCTAAGGAGAAAATTTTGCACACCTGTGTGAGATAATCTCTTTCATGGACTAAACTAAAATTATATTTTTAAGTGTATACATTTTTAAAAACTGAGGATTTTTTCTAAGAATTTTAAGATTTAAATTTTGGCTTATTTTCTGCACAGAGAAAAAAAATTACAACCAAATATACCATTTGTTTTCCTTAGTTCAGTGGTATGATGCATAATGCCTTCATATATAAAAATCTCAGATATCCACTTCAATTGGTTTCTAAGAAAAAGGAATATAAAGATATGAAATGTTTGTCTTTTATCTCGCAAAATCTTTTTAGAAGTTAATTTTTTTCAGGCAAACTACAAACCATATACTTGTAAAAACTTAAAGGGATATATAGGTGTATTACTGAAATACAGCATTTATTTATTTATTTATTTTTTTATTTATTTTTTACATCGATCTGTCAACTACAGTCAGAAATATTCACGTTTCTTGGGTTAGCTGCCAGTCCATATACAGCTCATACTTCCCATGTCTCTTAAGCACAGCATCTCCCTATGTACTGTTTCAGGCAGTGCAGAACCTAAACTGCACGTCTGAAACATTACTTTAAATCTTTATAAGTATAAGTTTATTTCATCCCGTTTTACTTACATTGTATGTGCAACATGCCATGCTCTTACAAAAAAAAGGGCTATATACATTCAAAACAATGATAGTAATATAAAAGATAACATTGTAATAATTTAAAAAAATATACTTACCTGCTAACTGTAATGCTTCATGAATTCACCTACAGAGTAAAAACAGTGTTCCAATAATGTAGTTTTGATTTTCAGTTTAAATTTTGTTTCTGAGGTGTTTTTTATAAACCACCTAATTCCATCATAAATTTAAATTAAATTCACACCAAAGACTGCAATTCTGTGAGTAATGAGGTTAAATTGATCCCTAATTTTTTAACTCTAGTGGTGTTTATAATCATTGACAATACATACATAATATGAATATAATGAATTTGTAGTTAACTTCTATGGTAACTTAAAATTTTGAATGAAGGTTTATAGCTTTGTGTATAGAGGAACCAAAACTCACATTTTTTAAATATGTGTGTACGTGAGTGCATGTATGTCACTGTACACATTTACAGTCATATGACCTATTTCAAACCATAACTTTTCTGCCTTATCCCCACTATTCCATTTCACCACCTTACCACTTAAACACAGTTGCTAGTTTTGCTTACCCCAGCAGTCTAAAAACCCTTTTATGGAAAGTTTTGCTCTTTATATTGGTATTACTATTAAATATGGAAGCTTCTATGTGGTCAAGCAATATTGTTTATTTCTTTGCGGATACATGTGAGTTTGTTTCCTCCATTTTTGTTTTGAACAGCTTTTTCTGTGAATGACATTTTCTGGAAAAAATGATCCATTTTCTCATAAATTACCATAGTTAGCTAAATAAAATTTTGGGATGATAAAAACAAACTTTAAGGACTGTTGTGAATCTTCTTTGATGTTAATAATTGTATGTTTATTTTTTAAAAAATAATTTCTGCTAAATTTTAATGAAATGATAGTACAATTGAGAAAAAAAACCTATCTTCCTTAATAAACAAACTTATTGGATAAAAGTAGATCAATGAACTAAGAAGGCATACATCTATATTCTGTAAAACTTTCAGTCTGGTATCTTAAATCTTAAATTCAACTTTGGTAGGACATAACTTTTAATCTCCCCTTAAGTTCTGCTTTAATTTATTTCACTATTATTTCAAAACATAATTCTGTGCAGGGGTCTGGCTCGATGGGTTCGACTTGGTGATCTTAACCTGGTACGTGCAGATGATCCAGTGGAAACTCAACAGTTTGCTATAGAGCAACTATATCGTCATCCTAACTATGAGCCTCCGGCACGCTACAATGACATTGGATTGTTAAAATTGGACCGTAACGTTACATTTACTGATTTTGTTAGACCAGCATGCATCCATGCAGAAGAAATACTGCCTAATACTACAGCAGAAGCCATTGGTTGGGGCTTAATTGAATGGGGTAAGCAGAAAATCTTTGAAAATGCTCTGGATGCAAAGGTTTTAATAAATGGCATTAAAAAAAGGAAAGTTAATATAATTTCTGTAGCTCAAGAGACAAGTTATCTGAATAAGCCTTGTGACAAGGTATGTTTCAATAAAAATGCAATGGAACTGGAAGTTAATGGCACTCTAGTAATGATTAGATTCCTAACCTTAAATTGAGACAACTGCATTTTGATCCCAGCAATTCTAACTGGGATTTGTAGTGGACAGAGCTGCATGTGATATATTATATTCAGATAAGTATTCCATTTTCATTTTCAGTTTATTCTACAACCTCCCTTTAATTGCTTTGTCTACCATGTACATAGTAGATAGAGAAAATATTGCATTCCACCCAAAAATTTAACACCGAGATTCCACCAGAAATACATAGTCATCAAGCGCCTTGTATATATATATATATATGTAAAAATTTTAGAAAAAGGTCCATGTATGAGTGGTCTGTGAACAGCATAACCCAAAAACTAAAAGTGGGATAAATACCAAACTTGGTATTTAGATTCAATACCTTTCCAAGATGTGACACTAAGATTTTTAAGAAAATTCTCCACCCCAAACTACCCATTACATACAACTTTTGAAATTTTGTATTTTCTAAAAATTGGTTCTAACAACTTTGATTAAAATACTAGGATATTTAATTTACATGACAAATAAAATGTATATCTTGAATTTTCTGGAAATAGCCTTTGAAGTCCTCTTCATTCAGAAGGTATTTTGTACAATCTTGTATAACTGGTAAACGTTAAGCAATAGACGAAAACGTACTACACAAACAAAAATGTAGATCTCTTTAAAACACACAATTTTTGTCAAATAACTCATTCTGTGCATTATCATTAATGGTTTGAATTCTTCAATATTTAGCCATTCTTTTAAAGTCTTGTCAATTTTCAATTGTTTCTCGCCATGTCATGAGTATGGAATTGTAAAGCAGCGTATAGCATCCAGTTCTAAAACACATCACTATTGTTATTCCCTTTGTATCGTTAACAAAATGTGTAATGCAGGTATTTCCAGCAGTTAATGTAGGGAGCTGATTTCTGGACTGAAAATTTCATAAAATGCTCATCATAAATAGCTATTACCTATCCTGGAACTCCAGTAAATTTTATGAGTGCAAATTATATTTTTTTCAACAGTTTTATAGTGTAAATTCAATGGGTGAGGTTAGGTGACTGGCTACGTCCTTGCTGATTGATCTTCAAGTTAAGCAGCTTTGAGCTTTATTGACACTTGGACAAGTGACCCTCCACTCTGGCAGCTATTGGGGGCATAACTTAGCCCACCATGGTTTAGATTACATGTTAAGCTGTAGGTTCTCAATCTCCACTTGGATGCATTTCCCTAATTATAGTGTAAATTCACAGTGTCTTAACCTTACAATGCCACAAAGTGAAACATGCTTCTTATTGGGTTTTGCACTAACTAGATCAGCCTGTCACCTGCCATGAAGCTTTGTGTTTGCCAGAAAAATTGTAAATTATTTGGAGGCTCAACTTATGAACTACTCTTAATTTTTGTAAAGATTTTAGCCAAATTTGAAAGTTTCCAAGAAATTTTATTCAAACTCACACATATAAAATTTAGACTTCATATATGCAGCAATTCATGAGTTGCTTCACTTTACTATCTGCAGTAGATACTTACAGTAAGTAGAGGAAATATGGTACTCCACCTGAAAATTTGATACTGCGATTTCATTGGAAATACATGTTTTGCAGCCCCCTGAACCTCAAAAAAAAACTTTTTTAGAAAAAGATTCAAGTGTGTGTATGTTTTGTGTCTGTGAATAGCATAACTCAAAAATGAAAAGTCAGAAAAAAAGCTAACGAGTTCAGTATCTTTCAAATATTTGACACAAAGATTTTCAAGAAAATCTCCGCATCCCAAATTACCCTTTACACCAAAAATTTTTTGTATTTTTTATTTTCTCAAGAATGGCTTTAAAGATTATAATTAAACACCATTATATTTAAGATATTTTCATGACAAATGAAATGTATATCTGAATTTTCTGGGAGTAGCCTAAAGTCCTCTTCATTCAGAATGACTTTTGCATAACTGCAAACTGTGAGAGAGAGACAAAGACTCACTACACAAAAAATGTATAGCTTGTTAAAGCACACAATATAAGTCAAAAAAAAATGTTGTGGCATTAACAACTTTCAAGATATTCTTTGTTATTGGTTTTAATCTCCAAATAGTTATACTTTCTAGAGAAAAATTGCTATTTGTTTTTTTTTTCTCATGATCATGCAAGAAGAATGGAATTTCAAAGCCATTATTACATAGTGATCCAATCTTAATATTTGAACTATTGCATAAACCTACTGTATTTCCATATTCCCCTTGTAACTTCAAAGACATATGCAATAAAACTATTTCTGCAAATGGCTATCTCGATTTAACATGAAGTAGATAGAGGAAACAGCTTTTGTAATAATAGTTTGTTGAAATGTGTAGAAAAGTCATATGAATGTAATAACACATCAGAGTTTTACAGAAGGACAGTGGGGCTAATAGGAGTTCTATAACAACCAATGCATCTAAAAGAGGTGAAATCCCTTCTAGAACCATATAATAGCTGCGCCAGAGTAGAGTACCAAACTTAATGATTCACGGGTATTGCCATACTACCACACTTAACATGTGCTGTCCCCTTAGGAAATTATTTTAACAGTGTTAGTTCCAATTTTCTTATAACCAATTTCTTCTTGGGTACTTTATTTTATATTGTATAAGGAAATTAATCTTATTTTCAGGCACCTCAAATGTTAGTGAAGATCTTCTCAAAGTCAGTCTCAATCATATTGATATGGAGTTTTGTAACAGTACTTATGCTCCTCTTGAAGGAGGAAGGAAGTTAAGCAGAGGTATTGATGAACAAACAATGCTCTGTGTGGGCGATCTCGAAGGAGGAAAAGATACTTGCCAGGTAATATACTTAGATATTGTTACTCACACTGTTACACAATAGTTAATTAATTTTTAGAAGGTATTGCTTTTTAGAAATAATTAGTTAATTTTTAGGAAGCTTTATTTGTGAGTGAGATGAACATACAGTACTGAAGCTGGGCTGTAATACTGTAGAATGCACATCTCTTTATTAGCAAATATAATTATAGCTTTTGGCATAACAAGAGTGCACTATTTCAAAACAAGAATGATCTTACTGCTTAGATTTCAATAAGTAGTATTAATTATCAGAAAAATCCATTATTTAAATTCAATTATGGGCATGATAACTGAAAATATGCAAACATATACAAGTAATTTTAATTCTTTATCAAAGAAGTTACGGTTATCTATATAATTCAACTGAATAAGCATTGAATCTGTTAAACATTTCTGATAATCTGATTAACAAAGAATTTGTAAAGTTGAAAAAGATTTAAAAATTGTATAATAGAATATAATAGAGTCTTTATTGTCAATAACGCTTACAGTATGGGCCTTCCTGAGCTCGTAAATTGGTGACTCATCAAAAGTTACTTAAAACTAAGTTGAAAATTGTTAAAATATGTTAATATTTCTAAAAAAAGAAAAAAAAATTAGCTTAATTTTAATATGTACAAGTTTAACGAATTCTATACATGGTATTATTTGTACAATATATTGGAACTTACAAATAAGTATTTAGTCTATTGTTGATATTGTATATAAATTCTTGAATGGAGTAATGTTTTATGTAGTAACATTTCTTTAACTCTTTTTGTGAACAATTTGAATTGGTGGTGGCAGTTTATTGTAAACTTTTATGCCCGTGTAGTAGGGGGTTTTTTCATAGAGTGCTAGACTGTGCATAGGAAATTTGATGCTAGTTTCTCTCCTGGTATTGTAGTATGTAGGTTTTGTTTTTCCATGAAACTATCCCAATTTTTATGTACATAGGCGAACAACTCTAAGAGATATGCTGAAGGCATAGTTAAGATTTTTAGTTTTTTAAATAAGTCAGTTTGTAACATAATGTGTATTATTTTTTTCTGAATTTTGAAAACTGTTTCCCATCCAGGTGCATTTCCCCATAATATTATACCATTGGTCAAGACTGAGTGGAAGTAACTATAATAGACTGCCTTCTTTGTTTCTATATTCATTATATGTGTCAGGCACACATCATATTAAAACAGACTGAGTTCATAATGACACAGCCAGGACTTGAATCATACGTCTTCAGCTCTTCATGCTGATGCTCTTACTGTTTGAGCTACCATGGTGGGCTATCATGAATGTATACTAGGATACTTGAATCAGATGAGTTTAATATGTTTATGAGCAATTTGCCATGGTAGCTACAGTGGTAAGAGCATTGACAAAGAGAGCTAAATACCCGGGGTTTGAGTTCCAGCCATGGCAATGAATTTTTCAAGTCTGATTCAGCTTTATTACCAGCTACAAATGGCTAGTATGAAAGAACTGTTAACAAGTACTAAAACAATTTTCATTAACAGAGTTGATGAACAACGTTACTTAATGATAACTGCAAGGTAGAATCAGACTGAAAAATACAATGCCATAGCCAGGATTTGAACACAGATCTTCAGCTTACTGTACTGCTACTCTAACCAACTGAGATATCATAGCAATTGCCAGCTTGATATTAAATTCCCCAACTGATTCACATTTTTCCTGGTAAATTATGAGATGTTCTCAAATTCATTTTGAGATAAAATACCCCATATCATTGATTGACCTAAAAGTGGTTAACTATGGAGCCTGGGACTTAAAGTACTTATGAGATTGTAAGTCATCATTGAGATATGTTATCTCAAAATGAGTTTGAGAATGCTTTGTGATTTACTAGGAAAAAAGTTAGTTATTTGGAGAATTTAATGTCATACTAGCATGTTGCCATGGTAACTCTGTTGATCTGAGCAGTAGCATGGTAAGCCAAAGATCCATGGTTTATATCCTGGATATGGCATTAAATTTTCAGTCTGATTCTATCTTTCCAGTGTTACTTAATTTTAAATCAATAACCTTTTGGGAAGACACAGAGAAGGGCACTAATTGTTGCCATAAGAATTCAAGTGGATCACTCACTCAAAAACTCATTAATTTTTACTTTCTCTACTATGTACAGTAAGTAGGGGAAGTATTGTATTCCACCCAAAAATTTGATACCGAAATTTACCGGAAATACATGTTTTGAGACCCCCTGAATCCAAAAAAAGCATTTTTATAAACATGTCCGTGTGTGTCTGTCTGTCTGTCTGTCTGTGTGTCTGTCTGTGAACAGCATAACTCAGAAACAAACAGTCGGATAAACACCAAACTTGGTATTTAGATTCAGTATCTTTCGGTGATGCGACACGAAGGTTTTCAAGAAAATCCCCCCACCCCAGATTACCCTTTACATGGAAGATTTTTCGAAAATTTTAATTTTCTCAAAAATGGCTCTAACGATTTTGATTAAAATATCATATGTTTAAGATATTTTCATGACAAATAAAATGTATATCTTGAATTTTCTGGGAATGTCTCCAAAAGTATTCTTCATTGTCAACGACTTTTGCATAACTGGTAAACCATAAGAGATAGGCAAAATTTTACTACACAAAAAATGTAGACCTCGTTAAAATACACAATTTATGTTATATACATTTTTTGTTGAGTGAACCATTTTCTAGATATTGCTTGTTATTTCCTTAAATTTTTCAATACTTATTTTCTCAAATGGGAATTCGTTATTCGTTTTTTTGTCTTGGATATGCAAAGAGTATTAATCTGTGGCAAAGGGAATGGTGCTGCACCTAGCAACCAGCTATTAAGAGATATGTATGTGCTTAAAGGCTACTGTATTTCTATATTGCCCTTGTAAATATATATTCCCTTACATATACAAGAAAATTAGCAATAAGATAGTCTGCAAATGTTTATCTCGATTAACATGAAGTAGATGGAGAATAAGCGTTTGTAAAAATAGTTTGTACAAGAGTAGAGAAAGTCATGTGAGTGTAACACATCAGATTTTTACTTTTGTATTGCATTCCACCCAAAAATTCGATACCGAGATTTCACCGGAAATACATGTTTTGAGACCTCCTGAATCCAAAAAAAAGCATTTTTGGAAACATGTCCGTGTGTGTGTCTGTGTGTGTGTGTGTGTGTGTGTCTGTGTGTGTGTGTGTGTGTGTGTGTGTGTGTCTGTGAACAGCATAACTCAAAAACGAACAGTCGGATAAACACCAAACTTGGTATTTAGGTTCAGTATCTTCCAGAGATGCGACACGAATGTTTTCAAGAAAATCCCCCCACCCCAGACTACCCTTTACATGGAAAATTTTTCGAAAATTTTAATTTTCTCAAAAATGGCTCTAACGATTTTGATGAAAATATCATATGTTTAAGATAATGTCATGAGAAATGAAATGTATATCTCGAATTTTCTGGGAATGTCTCCAAAAGTATTCTTCATTGTGAACGACTTTTGCATAACTGGTAAACCATAAGAGATAGACAAAATTTTACTGCACAAAAAATGTAGATCGCGTTAAAATACACAACTTATGTCATATACATTTCTTTTGTTGAGTGAACCGTTTTCGAGATATTGCTTGTTTTTTCCTTAAATTTTCCAATA
Source organism: Deroplatys truncata (assembly GCA_030765065.1). Classification (NCBI taxonomy): domain Eukaryota; kingdom Metazoa; phylum Arthropoda; class Insecta; order Mantodea; family Mantidae; genus Deroplatys; species Deroplatys truncata. The sequence goes on from CM060980.1 coordinate 169,487,346, forward strand.
CTTATACTTTTTCTCAAATTCGTTATTCATTTTTACTTTCTCTACTACGTATAGTAAGTAGGGGAAGTATTTTATGTCCTGGACATGCAAAGAGAATGGAATGCGCCACATAGCAACCAGCGTTAAAATATTTGACTATCGCTTAAAAGCTACCATATTCCCCTTGCATCTACAAGAAAATTACCAATAAGATTGACATCTCGATATCTCGATTAACATGAAGCATATGGAGAATAGGCGTTTGTAAAATTAGATTGTACAAGAGTAGAGAAAGTCATGTGAGTGTAACACATCAGATTTTTTAGTAAATGCAATGAGTGTTTCAAAGACATGTGATGGAGACAACATTCCTTCAAAAAATGTCTGAGTTAAATATCTACTCAAAAAGCACTTAAGTTTCTGAATGAGAGATTTACTTGGATTATTATTGCAACAATTACTTACCTACAAGAATATACAATATGTAACATTAAATGAGATAGTAACAGTTAAACTTTGTTTACTTCCAAAACACACATATTTGACTTTCAAGTTGAGGACTGTAGTGATTGTAAGTCAGTTTGATAAATAATAACTGAAACAGGTACATCAATCAGGCTTTTGCACATGCGCAGAGGAAAATGTTAGTAAACACACAAAAAGGTAATGAAATGTTTCATTCATAGAAGTAAACACAATTTTGTTGATTAAAAATAACATTTTCTTCAACATAGCCAGGTTGTTTTGCAACATAAAGGTTTGTTGATAAATGCATAAAAATATTAATGAATAAATTTGATTAATAATGCTAATAAAAGCATGCAGGTGTAGATGCACCTGAAGTCGAATATTTTTTGGTAGTTGGAAAATGCTTCATGATTATCTGCACAACGTATGGGAGCCAATTTGTGCGGTAACTTCGTGTTATCTAATTGCTGACGCCTGTTATGTTATTAATAGTTTGAATTTTGGGTTATTTGTCCTCGGGCTAGCTATTATTACTACTCAGTCGAGCAAATCTCTTGAACAGGGCGTGTAAACGGAAAGGATTTGTTACTGAAAGATAACACTTATAAAAGAATTTGTTTTTACACTTTTATTACCGTCACAATCAATTAATTTCACATATTGACTCTGGATACACGCCCGACTGAAACTGTTATATTTTCTAATATCACTATAATCACTTATTTGCTGCACATTATTAATTCGCGTACTTCACATTTATAACTAACTTTACAACGCGAGAGATTCTGTAGAATTGCGCGACGTATAACGCGTGAACGATTCTCTTAAACTGTGCGACGTATAACCTTTGTATGATTCTGTTGGACTGAACAACGTATTACCCGCGAATCCTTCTGTTGGACTGAACGATGTGTAATGCACGAATGTTTCTGTTGGACTGAGCGTTACCCATCTCTGGCTTTAGCTTTTTATACTCCCTCACCTCAATATGCCTAAACATTATAACAGAGCTGCTATTGGTCAATAAAGCGCGCCAACATTAGCGTCTATTTTTATATCCAATCAGAATTACGAACACATATGCTCTAGGGAAGAAATTCCCTCCATTTCTAAAGAAACGCGCGCTACTCTGACGTCATTTGCTTGTCTCTTATAATTGATAAACAACTCACCCCCTCGCTCATTGTTACCCGCTCCTATTGTCAGTTTCAGTGAGGCCGTGTAAACTTATTTCCTAACAATGCTTATAATTAACAAACATCTCAAATCAATGTCATACAATAATGCTTATTTACACTAGAATCACTCTGGCATTTACATTGTTGTGATATAAAATACTGCCACACACCACAACATGGTACCCTAGGAAATTAGTTCTGTTTGAAATTTCTGTATTTCTCTAAAGACTTAAGGCACATTGCTGTACCATTTCCTTCGTCTGTCACATATAGATAATACATTTGGATATTTATTGAATGTTTTTATTTTGTTTCTAATTCAGGGAGATTCTGGAGGCCCTCTACATGTGCGTCTTGAGGAGTCGAATAGCACATTTAACATCATTGGCATAACTTCTTTTGGTACTTCTTGTGGTTCTAAAAATTCACCAGCTATTTACACAAAAGTGTCACATTTTATTCCATGGATTGAAAGCATAGTTTGGCCATGAGCAACTGTTATGCAAGAAGAGTTTCCATTTTGATTCAAGGGCATTTTCTTTAGTGACATGCATCAACAAACGCTACAAATTGCATAAAAGCAAAAGAATAATGAAGAGGCAAATGGATATTAAGAGGCTAGCCTTGGTTGTTACAAAAGTGCATGGCAAGGGTAGTTGACATTTGGTAAAAAAGGATTGCACCCTTTACTGCGGCAATATTTGGGTTCTGGGAGAAGGAAAAGTTGTTTTTTTATGCAAGTGCTTTTTATCCACTTCCCATTCATGCTGTCATGGTATAAAGTTGAACTTTCTGCATTCAGTGTTGGTAACCTATCCTACATGCATGGTTTGTCTATTTTACTCCATGTGCATGAACTATATTGTCCTCTAATTTTTATATATATTTATTATTGTAGACATGAAATATAATCATATTTGATTGTTGAATTTTGCCATTAAAATCTTACCTGGTTATTAGTTCCTTTTTGTTTTTTAATATTTGCTTACAATTTAATTCACGCAGTAATTAAGTATGAGGTGCAACTACTGATTTTTTAAGGTCAACAACCAGGATAATAATTGATCCCCAGTTCACCAAAATTGATGTTGGCAAAGTTACTACTGGAACCACCATGTTCAACAGATGTTAGTAATTAATTCTATTTCCATATATGTACTATTTCTGTTGAAGAAATACTGTGCAATACATATGCATTAAGTGCATTGTTGGAGAATCTCAGAAGTAAAAAATGCTCGACTTATCTCAAATTTTCAAGTCTTCCTCATTCTCCAATGATACCTTACCATACTTGTACCACAATACAATACTTTTGCTGTCTCTTAACTGTTGTGATTAGCAGAGATGAGAATAAACTGCTGTAAAGTTTATTTTTTCTACATAAATAAGTATATTCTGTAATATTATATTACACCAATAACAAGCATAGTTGTGAATATTTTGTACCATTCTCCCCAACATTTCCTTTCTATGGTAACATGCTGAAGTATTAGCTGTCAATAAAAAGGCTATTGGTTTAGGATACACAGTGACAACAGTAGTACCCATTAGAAATTTTACAGTCAATCAGCTTTAATTATGTAGCTGAAATTTTTATATAGTTCCCTCAATTTTACATTCATTCATTTTCATCCTTTGTAAACAATATACATTATTATTGGTCATGGCAAATAAAATGTTTATAATATAAGATGCAGACTTACAGTTGTCAACAATTACATTACAAACAGACTAGATAGAAAATATTCTTCATATAAAATGTTTATAACATCCAGTCATCAGTTGTTGAATTAAAACCTATGGACATAGTGTTTGAATTAATGTTCACAACATATTGCAGTGTTTTTATAAATTCTTGCAGTGTACAAAAACAATGCCATAGTGGGAAACTTTTCAGCTGAATCTTAAAGCTTTTGCCTTCAGTGTTTTGAAGGCTAGGGGTAATTTATTGTAAATTATTAATCCAGTGTACTTTAGTATGCTCTTTTTGCTGCTATAGTTAAGGTTTCCACAGTTTTTATTATTTTGTACTACAAAAAGATGATGAGAATGGGTGTGACTTCCTTACAGGAGAGCTAATACTATGCAGTAATTATAATAAACAATGCACATGTATTGTTGCAAACAGTACATTACAAATTTGCATGCACATGGTTGAATGTGCATGGAGAAGTTAAGAGGAAGGTAGGTAAGCATACATCTCTTTCTTTCTGGGCATCAGTTGGGCTTCCGAAAAGAAAACTAATAGGATGATGAGATTTCATAAACAATGTTAAGACGTTGATTGTTTTATCCCTTGAGAAGTTGCTGCTTACCCGCAGTATTGAAGAGAATAAGATTTCTAAACTGTAATTTGTTTTTGTTACATAGCTAGTAGTTAAAAAAGATATGCATTCCACCCAAAAATTCACATAAATACATGTTTTGAGATTACCAGCTGTGTGTGTGTCTGTGAACAGCGTAACTTCAAAATGAATCTCGCTCCTGTCTACAGAGTTTTATACCTGTACTTTATGTTAGATGTTTGTACAGAGCCACAACTTTAACTGATTAAAATGTGTGCCACCCAGCTTCATACAACCAACATTACCGGCGCGCCGTGCATAACTACAAGATATAACTTCAAGAAATGGACGAGGATTTAAGAACACTATATCTAAATAACTAGCTGGCTTACCCCGGCTTTGCAGGTTAGTTTTTAAACCCGATGGAGAATTAATTAATTTCATTTACCTCACCCGTTCTTTATGATCTAGAGAGATTTTATTGCGAATCCTCCCCTTCGCTTTATAACTGTAATTTCGTGACTAATAACGGATGAAAAATCTCCTGATGTTCACACAAAAAATAGGGAATGTCTGACTTCCTTAACCTCTCCACAATTCTGGAAATGCTGCATAGTCTATACACTTTGGCGTTGGAAGAATCATCGGCCGGAATGGTAAGTTGTACATTATAATTTCTTTCTTTTCTACAAATAACATGAACCGAAAAACTATTTCAAAATACTTTCAACAATAGAAGTGCATTCATTTACAAGGGCCTTCGGATTTGGCGATGGAACATAACAGGTGGACAATTGAGCTGCAGTATTATGAATTAAATACAACCAGATTACATTACTGTATTTACAACTTTACATTTTGTGCACTGGAAAAATTAATGATACAACACATACTTTTACTTGAATACAGCAATACATGTTATTTGTTTGTCGCTGCGGGCTTGATGGTCAACTATTCTTGGCTTACATGTGCCTTCTGGACAGAGCAATTCTTTCAGTGGTGGGAAACTTCTGTTCAGGATCTAACATTTAGTAGTGTATGGTAATGTCACCTCCTTCCGGCATTGCCAGCACAGTTGCAAACCATTGCAATCCCTTGGGTGTGTGAAAACAATGTGCAGAAAATTGTAGCGTAGAAAGGCAGTACCAAACTAAGTATTTTAAGGTTAGGAGCACGGGGTCACAGATGCAGTATAATAACAGGAGCACTGCATGGACATATTGAAATCTGGCTTTATTAAACAACTTCATTTGCCAGTCAATGAAATGTAATTCACACGACAAGTGTGTATATACTGTCTCAACTAATGAGTACTGGTGCACAATGGGAAACTACACAATGCGTATACTACATTTGAACAGTAGGATTCACTTCAGACACACCTAGTAACATAAACAGGAACGAACAAACGGCTACTTGATGTCACTAGAAGCCGCTCGCTTTTTTCCAAGCTACAATCGACAACCAGAGGGCTCCTTTCGAGGGCCGCGCTACAATCAATGAAATGATGCACTAAAATCATTTTTCTTTTTCGAGTGGAGGAGAAAATGATTTAATACTGACCCCAGCCCCGATGGGAGTCGGGACTGAGAGCGTGGGACTCACCAATAGTCGGCATACCCACTAAAAACTCCTCCACCGGATGGAAAAATGGAAGAAGGAAAAAGTGGAATGGCGTGGCTTTGTGCGTTCCCGCATAGCACCCGCGTTAGTACGTGATAGATGGAAGCTGACTGCAACCCTAGTGAAAATAGCGAGGATTTTAGGAAAGAATTGGAATGGTGATTTTATGGAAGGTATAGGTTGGCGTACAACTTACTTCTTGTGAAGATGCATCCGGCTTATATATTCTTCTGAGTACGTTGCGCTGGTCGGAGGCCTTCGGCGGTTGCTTGGGACCTCCGGTTTGGCTGGCTGCTGGAAGTGGGCCCGAAGTTAGTATTGCTGCGCTTCCAGAGATCTGAGTCATGTCGATGGTGTGAGGTGTTGAGCAATGGTGTCCGATGCTGAAGATGAGGTCTGGATGGAGTTGTCGATGGTGCTGAATCTGGTAGTGATGATCTCGAACTGCCCAGCTAGAAAAACCTGCTGAGAAGCTGAGGTGTCTTGAAGGTCCCTGATGAGTTCCTCCAGGGCTGTCAGCTTCGTCGTCATGTTCAGGAACTCCGCATGGAGATCCTGAACGGCGTCGCGTAGGCCCTGGACTTCCTCGATGATCGGTGCTGTTGAAGATGTTGGTGTCGGCGACTGTGGAGGTGCTGCTGGCTGCGATGAAGGTGCTGGCGGCTTCGGCGTTGCCTTCCGTGGGAATGCAGGGGGCAGAGCGCTTGGCCGGCGTAATGAGTCAAGCCTCCACAAGTTGCACAGTAGCGGCATCGGCGGCGGAGATCGTGCTGTGTGGACGTAGACGTGGTACTGGAAGCGCCACAGTAGTGACACCTTGGTTTCGCCGTGCAGGAACTCTCGTTGTGCCCGTAGGCACAGCAGCGTCGGCAGGGAACCTGGCGTTCCATTCGGCTGGCCTCGATGCGTAAGCACCGCCCTAATAAGGGCAGGCCCGCCCTTCCTGGTCACCAGGGTCTGCAAACTCGATCCTGATGGTCCCTGTGTTCCGTGGATCCGAGCGGCCTTAAAGGCTGAAGGCCACTGCTGGTGTGCAGCGCTGATGAGGAACCTGACTGGAAGGTCCCTCGGGACCCCTCGGATAACAGCGCTGTACCTCCCATGAGGCACAGACTGTATCTGCGCTGGCTGGATGGATTCCAGGATCGGCGGCGTTGGCTTCGGTGAAGTTGGCGGCAACTGCGGAGGCAGTCCCGGCGAAGCTGCGCTGGCAGGTTGCGAAGCGGCGGTCGATGCGTAGGTTGCTCTATGCTGCGGCGGCTGCGGTGAGATCTCCTCGGCGGGTACTGGAGGAGACGAAGAGGTTCTTGCCTTAGCAGGAGCGGCGACAGAGCGACCCTTCTTCCTCGCCATCTCGGAGCTGAGTGTGTGATAATAAAAACATCAACGCTACATCCCTTCTAATTTCTTTCCACGAACCTCCCCATGTGTGGCGGCCAGGGCCTTGGTCATGGTCGTCACCCGGGCATTACCTTATTCCTCTGCCAGCGCAATAAGCTAGCAGCTATCCTACGCGTACTAACGGGAGTGCAACAGCGGAACCCCAATACCCCTCCTAACTTCTCCCTTCTACTCCACGTTTAATCCTATCTATTCCTGAACCCCCCCCCCCAAAAGAAGCGAAATTTAAAAAAAAAACTAGTAACAATGACTACATTTTCAGCTACTGAAACTTCAAAGACACAATGTGAAGTCAGAATATTGCAAAATCAAGAAAAATGCACCGTTTCGGTAGCTGAAAATGGGAACACTGTGTATAGTACACTTCTGCTAACATAGCTAGAGCGTGCAGCTAGCGATTAGCGCGTGTTGTGTTCCGGTCGAACCGAGCGGTAACACGGTTTTCTTGATTCCGTAGGTTGCTTCCCAGATTGGCTCTACATTGAAAGGTAATATTTAAAAATCCGCATTTCTCACACTTTTAAGGTTTCATTAGTTAAATTTGCGAGGTAGCGATGTATTTTATGTTACTACTTTTGCACTATCAAAATAAGGATTTTGAGGGTAGGAACAAGCGGTAGCAGAAGCCGTTTTGTCTTTTCTGTGTTACTGCGTGAACATTAAATCCGTCATGTTAGAGTCTCCGATTGTGAAACCTGTTTGTGACGTGTCAGATGTAAACAAAACGCACTCTAGTACAGCGGGCTCCAAATGTTTTCCGATAGGACAAGGGGTGTAGACGAAGAGGGGGAAGAAATTTCTTCTCCACTAGTTATGCCTGGCTATAGCCAGCGTGCCCGCGCCGGTATCGTCTCAAAGGTCACATTTACTTCTGTGTATGCATTCAGCGACCTGACTCTAAGAAGCAAGAAGACGAAACCAAATACTTTTCGCTTTACTAGAACTATTCAAGCGAAATAAATTAACATATTATTTGCATAATATGTTGTTTAAAAATCAAATATTGCACTCTTTATGCGGGTGCTACACAAGTTTAAGATTCAGTAATTTTCTTGAGAAACAAGGTTCGCATAATGTATATCTTGTTTTTAAGGTTTGTTGCTAGTAATAAATAATAATATTAATAATAATAGTATCATAATTATCACCAATAGAACGTTCTACGCGTACTCCGAGAGTATTTATTACCTTGAATGTAAGTTCATTTTGCTTTTTAATTGTCATAGATATTGATCACAACGTTTAGCGCTAAGTGTGTAGTTCCATACAGTTGGCACATTCAGTTCTGATAATATCCAAGTAATGTTTTAAAAACATGGCAGAAAAAGTAATATTAATGTCAAACTGTTGAAGCAGTTTGGGAACAATTAAGTACAACATTAAATTTTCTTCAAAAGGAGATATATTTTGCGTTTGTTACTGAAAAATGAATAATGATTGTTTTATTTGAAACATAATTCCCCTTACATGCACACTCACAAGAGAAAAGAAGAGAAACCGTGCCAGTCGTATAGTGGACGTAGAGTAAAAACACCTATTTAGGTATTGTATGCAAAATGTTAATAGATACGACGAAACAACGTTTAGCGCAAAATATGCAGTTTCTATATAGCTGTTTTATTCGGTTAGGATAACATATAACCTAAATTTTCAAAATAGTGACCCGAAGTGTTAATGCAGATAGGTTGATGTGCTTTTGTTGTAATTGGTTCATTTGAAAGCACTCTATTCTGAAAACTAAATTGCTTTCAAGTTACAAATCTGAAGATGCTCCCCCCAAAAAAGACTTTTTATTACGATTCACGTTCTGAATTCTTAAAATGCTTCTCTTCTCTGGTGTGGAATGGAATGGAATGTGTAACGGAGGGGACTCGACACCGATCCAGTGAATGAGGATATTGTGCTTGTGCCCCTCGAGGGTGCGCTCCCGGGAGGGAGGGACGCGGTGAGAGACACCTAGCAGCCGGAATCAGGAGTGACGGCACAGCAATGACAATGTTCCTAAACTTTCCAGATTGAGACGCCCTGACACTTGGGCAGGCAAACCGGGGACCCCACCCCAAACAGAGGGTCCAACGCCCCCCCAAGAAGCGGCCCTTATACCCTGGCAACCAGCCGAAGACCGAGAGATGGATAAGGTTCCACAGAGAGAATCCTTTTTCTGCGCCACGCCGCACCGGAATACCATCGCCGACACTTTCAGACCTAACGGGGTTAAGGATGAATGAAATGAGGAATGGAACGAGATTCGGGGGCTGAGAGAAATCATATCAGCATTCGCTTGACGACCCGGGAAAACTCTCGAAAAAAAACCGTGGTTCAGATTGGGCGGTAGCCGGGAAGCGAACTAGGGATCTCTCGAATGCGAGTCGCACGCGTTACCGCGGCGCCACCTGGACGTAAACTGTAAGATCCGTAGTTCAAATCTCGGCTATGACATTGAATTTTTCAATCTGGTTCTATCTTTCCAACCTTGTCCTACACACGGCTTGAGTGAAAGAGTCTTCTTGTTAATTTAGATGTAACTGCAATTGCAAACTTCGTGTAAGCATAAGAAGAGTGCAGTAGCTCAAACGATAGTCAGATTTTTATGTGGTGTCTTGAAACTCCACGCTCTTTGCAGTACCACAAGAATTATGATTAGGAAGAATTATATTTAAATATATATTAAATTCTTATTTTAAATTGAACAAACTAAAGTGTTGCATTCACATAACTTTCTCTTCTCACCATTCTACAAATTCTTTTTTCTAAATCTCATTTTTCTGTCTACGTCTTATAATTCAGATAAACTTGCAAATCACATTTAGCTCATCTGTGTGGTGTGGGGGTCTGCCTCACATTCAAGAGGTCCCGAGTTAGAATCTCGGTTAAAGTGAAATACCTGGGTAAAGCTTTTTCCAGGGTTTCCTCTTATCCTGAGAAGATGAATGTTAGATTCTAATTTCTAGGGATCTAGGACCCATTTGAGCATCTTTTAACCATTTCCTTCATTTACCGTCCGTAATGGCCTACCCGGTTAAAGGACTTTAATTGAATACAAAAGAAAAAGTTCACATTTACACGTTTCGTTTTAGTATATGTAGATAAAGCGATAGTCAAATTTTCAAAACGCATGTCACTACGTGATGCTTTGAAATTCCATGCTGTTGTATGACCGCGACAAAAACAAAACCAATACAGACTTCTCAGTTACAAAAAGTATTCAAACCAATAACAAAAAATATCTCGGAATTAGTTAATCTCATAAAATATATGTATAACAAACTGCGTGCTTTAACGGGGTCTGCATTTCTTGTGTAGCAAATCTTTGTCCAATCTTTTAGAGTTTACCAATTATACAAAAGTTATTCAGAATGAAGAAGGCTTTAGAGGCTCTTCTCAGCAGTTCAAAATATATGTTTCGTTTGTCATGAAAGTATTTTAACCAAAATCATTAGAGCCATTTTTAAGAAAATAAATTTCGAAAATTTTTCCATGGAAAGGGTTGTTCAGGATGGGAAGATTTTCTTGAAAATCCTTGTTACATCTTTGAAAGATGCTGAACTTAAATATCAAGTTTGGTATTTAACCGACTTTTCGCTTTGGATTTATGTTGTTCACAGAGACGCAGGCATATGGAGCTTTTGCCCTAAAATATGTGTTGCATTCGCAGGACTTTCTCTATCACTCTTCTTACAAAGCTTATTTTGCACCTGTGTCATGTTAATACCTATAAACCTTCATCACTTATTTTCACAATTCGTTGTAGGTATAACCAGAACATATTAAGCTAAAGCGATAGCCAAATCCCTCAAAGCTGATCGCTACGTGATAGGTTTGGATTGGTTGGCTACGGAGGGGACTCGGCATTAATCCACATAGCGGATATTGTGCCTACGCCTCACAAGGGGGCGTCTCCGGGAGGCAGGATGAGGCGAGACAGACACTGGGCGTCCGGAACCAGGAAAAACGGCACATGAATGGTAGGGTCCCTAAGTTTTCAGATAGAGACTCCCCGTCAGACGGACAGGCAGACCGGGGACTCCACCCAGCAGAGAGGGTGTCCAACGCCCCTCAAGGAAGTTAGGATACTCCGGACAGCCAGCCGAAAGCTAAAGGACGGAGAAAGTCATAAAAAGCATCCTTTTCCCCTGTCACACTGCACCGAAACACCATCGCCGACACTTACAACCCTGAAAGAGACCAACGAATGAAAGATGAAGGGAAATTAGAATGGAGATGAAATGGAGGTCCGGAAATTCTGGGATGTGAGAATCCTTCCCAGCACTCGCCTGGCGACCCGAGAAAACCCCCCGAAAAAACCTATGGGTCAGGAAGGTCGGCCAGAGGAATCCAACCCACGAACTCCTGAATGTGAACCACAGACGTGATAGCTTTGAAATTCTGTTCTCTTTGTATGAACACGAGAAAGAAAGAAAGAAAGAAAGAAACAAAGAAAGAAACAAAGAAAGGAAAAACAATAGCTATTTGCAGTTGAGAGAAGTATAAAGTATTTGAAAATTGAAACTAATAACAAAGAAACTTTCAGAATAGGTAAAATATAAAAGTTATCTAACATAAAATAAAAATGTTATTTGATTTAAATTCTGTACTTTAACAAGATCTACAGTTGTAGTGTGGTAAGATTTTGTCTCTCTCTCTCTCTCTCTCTCTCTCTCTCTCTCTCTCTCTTACGATTTACTAATTGTCAAATGTCATTGACAATAAAGACTAATTTACAGACTATTCCTAGAAAATAAAAGATATACATTCTATTTATCATGAAAATAGCTTAAACATATGTATTTTAATCAAAATCCTTAGAGTCATTTTTGAAAGAATAAAAATTTCAAAAAATGTCCAATGTAAAGGCGAGTTTGGAGTGGAGGATTTTCTTTAAAATCTCAGTGTCGCATTCTGGAAGAAGTTGATCTTAAACACCAAGTTCGGTTTTTAACCAAACTTTTGCTTTTGAGTTATGCTATTTGTGGATACACACACACTTGGACCATTTTCTAAAAATAAATTCATTGGATTCATGGGTTATAAACGTGATTTCTGGTGAAATTACGACGTTGAATTTCCAGATGTAACACAACACTTTCTCTACTTACTGTAGCTACGTAGTAGATAAAGTAAAAATGTTACTTTGGATTCAGGGGTTCTCAAAACGCGCATTTCCGTTGGATCTCGTTATTCAATTTTTGGGTGGAATGCAATACTTTCTCTACTTACTGTAACTACGTATTAGAGAAAGTAAAAATAATTTCTTTGGATTCACGGAATCTCAAAACGTGTATATCCGGTGAATCTCGTTATTCAGTTTTTAGGTGGATAACAATACTTTCTCTACCTCCTGTAGCTACGTAGTAGAGAAAGTAAAAATGATTTGTTTGGATTCAGTGGGTCTCAAAACGTGTATATCCGGTGAATCTCGTTATTCAATTTTTGGGTGGAATACAATACTTGCTCTACTTACTGTAACTACTTAGTAAAGAAAGTAAAAACGCTTTGTTTGGTTTCAGGGAGTCTGAAAACGAGTATTTCCGTTCCGAGTATTAATCTCGTTATTCAATTTTTGGGTGGAATACAATACTTGCCCTACTTACTGTAACTACGTACTAGAGAAAGTAAATATGCTTTCTTTGGATTCAGGAAGTCTCAAAACGAGTATTTTCGGTGAATATCGTTGAATTTTTGGATGGAATACAATACTTTCTTTATCTCGTGTAACTACGTAGTAAATAAATTAAAAATGTTTTTTTTTGGATTCAGGGGTCTCAAAACGTGTATTTCCGGTGAATCTCTTTATTGAAGTTTTGGGTGGAATACAATGCTTTCTCTACCTCCTGTAGCTATGTAGTAGAGAAGGTAATAATGCTTTCTTTGGATTCAGGGTGTCTCAAAGCGTGTATTTCCGGTGAATCTCTTTATTGAATTTTTGGATGAAATACAATACTTTCTCTACTTCTGTATACGTAGTAGAGAAAGTGAAAATGGATTCAGGGAGTCTCAAAGCGGGCATTTCCGGTAAAATCTCGTTATTAAATTTTTGGGTGGAATACAATACTTTCTCTACTTATTGTAACTACGTAGTAGAGAAAGCAAAAATACTTTCTTTGGATTCAAGGAGTCTCAAAACACGAGTATTTCCGGTGAATATCGTTGAATTTTTGGGTGGAATACAATACTTTCTCTACCTCGTGTAACTACGCAGTAGAGAAATTAAAAATACTTTCTTTGGATTCAGGGTGTCTCAAAGCGTGTATTTCCGGTGAATCTCTTTATTGAATTTTTGGATGAAATACAATACTTTCTCTACTTCTGTATACGTAGTAGAGAAAGTGAAAATGGATTCAGGGAGTCTCAAAGCGGGCATTTCCGGTAAAATCTCGTTATTAAATTTTTGGGTGGAATACAATACTTTCTCTACTTATTGTAACTACGTAGTAGAGAAAGCAAAAATACTTTCTTTGGATTCAAGGAGTCTCAAAACACGAGTATTTCCGGTGAATATCGTTGAATTTTTGGGTGGAATACAATACTTTCTCTACCTCGTGTAACTACGCAGTAGAGAAATTAAAAATACTTTCTTTGGATTCAGGGTGTCTCAAAGCGTGTATTTCCGGTGAATCTCTTTATTGAATTTTTGGGCGAAATACAATACTTTCTCTACTTCTGTATACGTAGTAGAGAAAGTGAAAAAAGCTTTCTTTGGATTCAGGGAGTCTCAAAGCGTGCATTTCCGGTAAATTCCGTTATTAAATTTTTGGGTGGAATACAATAATTCCTCTACTTAATGTAGGTGCGTAGTAGGGAAAGTAAAAATGCTTTCTTTGGATTCAATGGGGCTCAAAACGTGTTTCCGGTGAATCTTGTTATTGAATTTTTGGGTGGAATACAATACTTCCTCTGCTTACTGTAAGTACGTAGTAGGAAAAGTAAAAATGCTTTCTTTGGATTCAGTGGGTCTCAAAAAGTGTACTTCCGGTGAATCTCGTTTTTTAATTTTTGGATGGAGTACAACACTTTTTCTACTTATTATAGGTAAATAGTAGAGACAGTAAAAAGTTGAGTTGTGAAATAGATAAGCGGCTGGTTGTCGTTACGGCATCTTGCATGCAACCAAATTGGGAAAAGTGTAACTTAGACTGTAACTTTAAATAATTTATGGTCTAAATTGTTGTCACGATGCACGGAAAAACCATACTTCATAAGGACATTATGAAAATAAAGAACATATGTTAGTTGATAATGGGTAGAGAAAGCAGTAAACATTGAACACCAAACCATTTGGTTTTAACACTTGCTTGTTATACAATAATATGATGCCTCTAATTCCTAAAACTTAGTTTGTATACTGCTTATGTCGCTGTGTTATAATGTTATTGCTGTTTTCTTTTCACAGTTATTGCATTCTTACAGCCAAGTCTAAGGGAAATGTGTTGGAATGATGTTTTGTTTAGCCTGTTGCACTTCTTAACCTTCCTTGTAGAGCGGGTATGAGCTAAGATACCTGGAATAACTTCTCGATAAGCACCCCGCTTGCCCCGCTGCCGTGCAACGGAAAACATTTGGAGCCGTCTGTACAGTACTAGTCACCGTTGCTAGGTGAGTCTGATGTGAGGCCTACTGTTCAGTACAGTACGCGCGTGTAATGGTTCGTTTCACATTGTGTACCAGTACTCATTAGTTGAGACAGTACATACACACAAGTCTTGTCGTGAGAGTTACATTTCATTTTGACTGACAAATGAAGATGTTTTATAAAGTCAGATTTCAATTCTATTAATGCAGCGCTCCGGTTATTCTACTGCATCTGTGACCCCATGCCCCTAACCTCAAAATGCTTAGTTTGGTACTGCCTTTCTACTCTGCAATTTTTTTTCTGCATATTGTTTTCGCGCACCCAGGGGATTGCAAGGTTTGCAACTTGTGAGTGTTTTACTTACAAATGTTTGTTACTTGATGATGTTTGTGTATGTGTGTTTACTCAACATGGTGAAGCCATCTTGTGACGTCATTCATTTGTTCGGTTTGTAGCTCCATCTGGTGTTAGCAATTTGCAGCAGTGTTCGTGTTCGTTTGAAAGAACGATATTGTTATCTTAATTAATTTTGGTTTACTGTCCACGGCTAGCTATTATTTCTCGGTCGAACATATCTCTTGATCAGGGTTGTGTAAACGGAAAGGAATCTTTTATCCAAAAAGAACACTGATGAAGAAATTTGTTTTATACTTTTATTGTCGAACACGTTAACTATCACATTTATACATTGATCTTAACACTCGCCAAACTGAAACTGTTATAACAACTTCTTACTGATAATTCTTTTAATCCACGTACTTCAATCTTTTGTATAATTAACTTTACCATACTTTAGACCTTTCATAATTCTGCTGCGCGTAACTTGTGAATCTATATCCGATGTATGCCGTACTAATACTTTCGACGAACTGATTGACTGAAGACGACGTGTAGTGTACACAGATTTTTTGATGAACTAACCGACTGAAGGACTTTACCTCTAGCCTAGCCTCTATTTATACTCCCACTCCCCGATATGCCTAAAGATTATAACTGAGTTACTATTGGCTAATAAAACGCGCCAGCATTAGCGTCTATTTTTATATCCAATGAAAATTATGAATACATATCCTCTAGGGAAATATTCCAGAAGGTTCAAAACGGAAAAACGCGCCAACATTACGCAACTTCCTCGTTTCCAATAATGATAAACAGCTCACCCCCTCGCTGCATTATTGCACGCTATTATTGTCAGTTTCAGTAAGGCATTAAAAACTTACTTCTCAACAATAATTACAATCAATAAACATCTCAAATCAATGTCACATAAAAATGCATATTCATATTACAATCATTATTTACATTTAAGTAATTTGTGATACAAATTACTGCATCAAACTGTGATGGCAATGCCGGAAGGAGCTTACATAACCATACACTGAATGTTAGATCCTGGACAGAAGTTTCCCAGCACTGAAAGAATTGCTCTGCCCAGAAGGCACATGCAAGCCAAGAATACTTGACCATCAAACCACAGCGAAAAACAAATAACATGTATTGCTGTATTCAAGTAAAAGGATGTGTTATATCATTAATTTTTTCAGTGTACAAAATGTAAAGTTGTGAATACAGTAATGTAATCTGGTTGTATTTAATTCATAATCGCAGCTCAACTGTCCATCCATTACGTTCCATCTGCATTCATTTAGGTTAGGTACTTACGTAACATAGCGAACTGATTCTCAAATATAGCATTTAATTTTATTGAAAGCTTTAGCTTACCTCATAATACCACAATAATACAGTAATTTCAGTTTAATTGTGCAGTAAAAAGGTTCAAATTGTATCCCTTCCGTTTTAAACATAAACCTTTTGTGCAATACTCACGACTTATTACAATTTCATATATATTCCTTCACATAATAAATGATTCTTCAATACACTTTATGTCGACCAAGAAAACGGCTTTATTAGAAATCGTTTCAAACTAATCAAAATGTACAGAATTATAATGTAAGATCGTTTATATAACAATCAGTATTTTAGTCGTAAAGATCTCATGCGAAGTTGAAAAGAAGGCTCTCGGGTTTTCATGCCAGTTGCAGCGCCATACAATAACGAATATTTCGGAAAGATTAATGCTACAAAATTTGACACAAATTGCATAGTTTGATGATTTCTAAACTTTTCCTGTAGTATGCTTTTATTCATCTCCTATGGCTTACCGATTACTATATTAAATTCAGTGAAAATAAAGAAGACTTCACAGATTACTCACATAACTTGCAAGAAAAACATTTTATTCATATCAGTATTTCAAACATACGAAATTTTAATTAAAACCTTTATAACCACTATGACAATAACGAAAATTTTCCCATATGAAGGAGGTGGATAACATCGTGAAAAACTTCATTCTTCCATATTTAAATACGAAGTTCGGTATGTACCTGACATTTTTTCTTGAACTCTGTTGTTTACAGACACAGATATACGCATACATATGTTCCTTTATAGGAAAAGGAAGTTCTAGGGACGTCGAAACATCTATTTTCAATGGTATCTCGATAGCAAGTTTTTTATAGTACCTATTTCCTCTACCTTTACCACAGGTGGACAGCAGAGAAAATAATAATCATTTTATTTTTTTTTCTTTTCTTTATTTATGGACGCTCTTTAACTGTTGTGGTCCTTGGCGTCAATTCTATATTGGGCGTGAAAGATCGGTAATTTTGCTCAGAGGCCTCTTTATCAGGCTTGAGGTTCTTTTACGTGCCGTAAATCTATGACGCTGGACCACCGGCTTTACTTCCCTACCGAAGGATGCCATGCTAAGGATTTTTACGCCCGAAAAAAAAATTCATCGCCCTCCGCCGGGTTTGAACCCGCGACCTCGGGAACTAGAGCATGGTAAACCTTACACCACGGAGGACGACCTAATAATCAGTACAGCTCGCTTTCTGATAGGTACACTTTCTGTTTCCAGTCTTGAGAAATGAGTAAATAGGATTAAAACCTATAACTTGTAACACTTTAGATTTTAACATATATTTTTAAGAAAAATATTTCCTTGTATAGAAGAAAATCTTCTAGCTGTCCCGTCTATTACATTGGAATGGTTGAGCCCGAAAGAACTGCATGTCATGAAAAGTATTTAAATGTCCTGATTTTATTTGATTCTGTTAAAAATCTGCCTTTTCCGAAAAACTTTTTTTATGATGGAAAGAAGTAACAAATATATAAATCTCCTAATTTCGGTCCTTATCAATACCATTTAAGTGTCAAGGAACTTAACACCATAGCCTATAGATGTGGCGTCTTTGGATCATCGGACATTGAGTTTGTACGACTTTTTACCTTTTCGTTTGAAGTGGAATTTTAGACTACGTCATTCTTACGTCATAATGAACGAAGCATAAAGTCAGGTTTATTACCCCCCTGCGGCTGGTTTTACAGCACAACACAACAGAAAATGTCAGCACGTTACAGAATCTTGACTGTCGCGCTGTTAACAGCGTTCTTCTTCAGAGAATCATCACAACAAAATGAAGGTGAGCAAAAAGCACAGTGCTTCAATTACATTTCTTTTAATATTCTTTGGTAAAATGAGAGTACTCTTTATACACGGAATGCGAGTGGAATCAGGTAACTCATAGTTCAGGTTCAAATCCAAGTATGCCAAGATGGCTGCTTCTGCTTCAGTAATTCATCTCTATTGTAGTAAATTTTAATCAGCTTTTTTACTTTCTCTACTACGTATAGTAAGTAGGGGAAGTATTGAATTCCACCCAAAAATTCGATACCGAGATTTCACCGGAAATACATGTCTTGAAGCCTCCTGAATCCAAAAGAAAGTATTTTTGGAAACATGTCCGTGTGTGTCTGTGAACAGCATAACTCAAAAACGAACAGTCGGATAAACACCAAACTTGGTATTTAGGTTCAGTATCTTCCAGAGATGCAACACGAAGGTTTTCAAGAAAATCCCCCCACCCCAGATTACCCTTTACATGGAAGATTTTTCGAAAATTTTAATTTTCTCAAAAATGGCTATAACGATTTTGATTAAAATATCATATATTTAAGATATTTTCAATACAAATAAAATGTATATCTTGAATTTTCTGGGAATGTCTCCAAAAGTATTCTTCATTCTGAACGACTTTTGCATAACTGGTAAATCATAAGAGATAGACAAAATTTTACAACACAAAATGTAGATCGCGTTAAAATACACAATTTATGTCATATACATTTTTTTTGTTGAGTGAACCATTTTCGAGATATTGCTTGTTATTCCCTTAAATTTTTCAATACTTATTTTCTCAAATGGGAAATCGTTATTCATTTTTTTGTCTTGGATATGCAAAGAGTATTAATCTGTGGCAAAGGGAATGGTGCTGCACCTAGCAACCAGCTATTAAGAGATATGTATGTGCTTAAAGGCTACTTATTTCTATAATGCCCTTGTAAATATATATTTCCCTTACATCTACAAGAAAATTAGCAATAAGATAGAGTCTGCAAATGTTTATCTCGATTAACATGAAGTAGATGGAGAATAAGCGTTTGTAAAAATAGTTTGCACAAGAGTAGAGAAAGTCATTGAGTGTAACACATTAGATTTTTTATGTTTATTTCCTCTACCGATTTCCTAGGTAGAGGAAATACTATATAACAACCAAAAATTCTCTATGACTTTTGTACCGGATTTTCGTGTTTTTTATTTAAAAAATAACCTTTTAAAAGAATCTGATGTGATACATTCATATGACTTTCTCTACTCTCTATCTTTATTAGTGGATATACAAATTATTCTTACTAAAGCTTCTTTTTCTATTTACCACATTTTAATCCAAATATACCTTTGCAGAAATAGCTACATTACACATTTCGTTATAGATACAAAGAGAACAGCGATAGTCAAATGTTTCAGAACTGACACTAAACGCTGACCTTAAAATTCCATATTGTTTACATACACTCGCGAGAAACAACTGAATGTTGAAAGCACTTTAAGAGAATGACCAAGAAATGAACACTTAGAATCAGAAATAATGGATACCTCAGAAACGGTTTATGTCACAAAAAAGGTATTCTAAATAAACTGTGTGTTTTAAAGAGATTTGCATGTTTTGTGTAGACGTCTCCGTCTATGGCTTAATATTTACCAATTATACAAAATTCCTTCAGAATGAAGAGGTTATTCCCCGAAAATTCAAAATATACATTTTATTTGTTATGTAAATATCGTTCATGTGTGGTATTTTAATCAAACCGCTGGAGCTATTTTTAGAAAATAAAAAATTTCGAAAAATGTCCCATGTAAAAAGTAACTTGGGGTCGGGGGATTTTGTTAAAAATCTTCGTGTCGCGTCTTTGGAAGATATTAAAGCTAAATACCAAGTTTGGATTATCCGACTTTTCGTGTTTAAGTTATCATGTTCACAGATACACACCAACACACGGACATGTTTCTAAAAATGCTTTATGTGGATTCAGGGAACCTCAAAGCATTATTTCTGGTGAAATCTCGGTATCGAATTTTTGGTTGGAGGAATACTTCCCCTACTTGCTATATACGCTGCCGTTTGTGAAAATTGCAACACCAAGAAGGGAAACCATGAATTCAATGAATTTAATACCGCAAGTTAGGTACATGACAAGTAACAAATGATAAACTTTTCAAATTTATACATGACCTTTGAGCCCTAATATTCAGTATTTGCTGTGGGCTCCATGCGCTGCAATTAGAGCTGCTATACGCCGTGGCATTGAATCAAAAAGGTTCTGAATACGTTTCTGAGCGATTTCCCTTCACACAGTTTGTATTTGAGCCCACAAATGCGTGACACTGGTTACTGGAGGACTGTGACGCACCAGGTGCCGACCAACAATATCCCAGACATGTTCGATGGGCGACATATCAGGCGAACGTGCAGGCTAGGGAAGCAATGGTACCCGTCGCTCTTCGAAGAAGGCTTGTACATTCCTCGCAATATGTGGCCGGGCATTGTCTAAAATGTGGCGTGTGGAGATGCCTGAAACGGGGGAGTACTTCAGGCTCTACAACCACCGTTAGGTACCGGTTTTTGTTCGAAGTGCCCTCAATTCGTAGGGAGGCGAGATCGGTTGTTGTAACCAATGGCGCCCCAAACCATCACACCTGGTGTTTGTCCGCTATGTCGCTCAACAATGCAGCCCTCCAGGTTGCGCTCACAACGGTACCGCCAAACACGTATGCGGCCATCACTGTAGGACACGTTGAAGCGAGACTCGTCCAAAAAGACTACATTTTGCCACTCAGCACCCCAGTGACGGTGTTCACGTGCCCTTTGCATTCGGGGGAGCTTGTGGTTTCTGGACAATGTAAGCCGACTTATTGTCATGCATGCAACCAACCCAACCTGCAGCAGACGGCGACGAACCGTTGATGCAGTCAAGTTCACACCTGTTGCAGTGCTCCAGCGTCGAGGCAACACCGTGGATGAAACTGTACGGTCCGTTATGGCCATGACGGTCATCCCGTGTTGTGGTCATGCTCCGTGGTCCAGTACCCGCTCTTCGCTGCGTACGACCTTCATCTATCCACTGCTTCCACACACGCATCACTGTTGTAGCAGCATGCCCTCTACGAGCCGAAATGTCACGGTATGACAAACCCGCTTCCCGGAGACCGATCATTCTGCCCCGTTCGAACTCGCCGATATGGCTCCCTTTGACGTCGACGAGGCATACTGGCACTCACTTTATTGTTTCCACCTTGTTTGACAGCTCTGTACTGACTACACTGGGCGCAACGTTGACCTTGTCCGACCAATACGAGAGAACTCTGCTCGGCCTACGTGTACCCCATCTCTCTGCAAACCTAAACACTTATTGGCTGTACACTCTTCTATACTTCCACCAAGTGTGGAATTATTCGGGAAATACTTTCTTGGTGTTGCAATTTTCACAAATGGCAGTTTATATTGAATGTGTGTGCGCGCATGCGCGTCTTTCCACAGTGGATAGTCTCTGATTGTCTACCACTTTATCGATTTTGATAATTAAATATTGAAAAAGCATTGTTCTTCCCGCAATAGATAGGGTATAAGTCAGCTTCTGATTTCAACTCCTAAAAGACAAAAATAATTTACATGGCATGGGTATTAGAATGTAGAACATTGGAATCATAATAGAACGTACTTACTACAATGACTTTTGACATTTCGTGGTTGTACAATAATAATGTTACATTTGTAAGATCTCCTCCTTAACTTCTCTGGTCATATCGAGGGCTTTGACTTGAGAGCAACTAATTATAGTGTTAATCATTAACTTATAGGTTTAGACGTTGGTTTTATTCATAATAAGTTCTGCTGAGGATAGGGTATGATTCTAAGTTAACGCAGACACGCTACGTCCTCCAACCACTGAAGCAATACCTTTGCCTCACGATTGCTGCTTTTCTCCTCTTAGTTGTTTTTTATACTTTGCCACGGTTACTCGAGCATGAGATCTTAATCACTGGGTATGCGTGAGTGTATGTACATAGAAACACGAACGCTTTCCTTTTTATTCACCATTACAATAAGACTTAACATTTGCCGATCACTTTTAAATTCTTACGATGTTACTGTGTCTTTTCCAAGACCGAAGACTATCAATTACAGCTGAACGTTCGATCCTCTTGCAAGTTCACACCCAGAGAATATTGTTCCGCACCCCAAGAGGGCCCCAACGAGAGTGTGTCCTCACCACTCGAGCGTCCCAGCGAGAATCTTCTCACCACACGCGCGATACAAGGAAACACCTCCTAACTTCCCCTCTCTCCCCTTAAACATTTCGCACCAAAACTGAGCGTCATGAAGCTTCTAGTGACCTTCACATCCTGGCCAGTGCAACTGCACCCATTAATTCCAAGAGAAACTGGCTTCAGCGGATTTACCCTTTATACCTGGGGCTGGTCCCTAATTAGCTAAGCTGTGCCTGTCTGGCTTTCTGTCACTTATAGCATTCAACAATTTTCCCAATGCTTCTCCTTTTAATACATGCACTGATTTTTAAATATTTTATTATTTATTTTATTTCGTTATCCTTCCCAGATTATTATAATTATTGACTTTATAATTTCGGCTTCAAAGTTAAATGAAAATTCACCCGGAATCTCTGGGTTGAAAAGTCATAACAAGAGGACTAGTCGTCTTGAGTCAAAATGCGACCACTCGACCACAGAAGCAATCATTGTTGTTACCCTAAGTCTATAGAGAGTAAGTGTAATAAAACTTCAAGCATACAATATGTACAAGACAGCCACTATGTAACATCTATCCATGAAGGGATATTAAGTAAACGCAGAAAGAGCGAAACGAAAGACAATCGGGTACGGGATATTTATTTCCTTTGTCATTCCTTCACACACTACAGCCTGTGCAGTGAAGTCAGTACCAAAACCTTTGAGTAACCATATTCTAACTCTGAGGATGTAATGTAGTGAAGATTCTGAATGCCAACTCGTTTAATAACCCTTATGTAACTTTTGTGGTATTTCCTTTGTATATGTAATAAAAGTCACTACCAATGTGTAGTAAACACGGGAGTAGTATAAGTCCCGGATGAGCCAATTGGCTTAACGATAATCCTGCCGCTAGGGGCGCTAGTGTCGCTGCGTGCGACGGCGGCGGCTGTAAGTTTGAAAAGCGCCCTGAGCGGGAGGATTATCGTTATTGCAATTGGCTCATCCGGGACTGTTTTCTTTATTTATAATTTGAATACAGTACATTGGATAAAGATATGAATACATAGTTTTGATTAACATGATGTATTATTTGCTTAACATATGAATACATAGTTTGAGAATAACATAATGGATTATTTGATTACAGGAGATTAACATATGAATACAATAAATGGACAATATAAGAAATATTAGGAGAAAAAAAAGCACATTAAAATTCATAGTTTGTTGAGGCACTAGGACACACAGATTTCGCGCACAACAGTGATTTTAAAGCACGTGGTGCACTTTGAGTCCTCGTCATTGCTGCTGCTGCTATCGACGGTAAATTGGTGGATAGGTTTGGTGATGCAGGTGACGAGCAGGTGAGAGAAACTTTCGTTGACGAACTCGGTGAAGGTTGGTATATAGATGGGGATGGTAAATTCGTTGTAATGGCTGGTTGAGAAGCATCCTGTGGATGTGGCTTTGTTGGTTAGAGCAGGAATGTTGCTGTTGCCGAGGTATATGATGCATAGTGCGTCTTGTTGATGCTGGTGCACTTTGGTAGGTACGCATTTGACGTGGACGGCGTGAGCCCCTTGGACGTCGAGTGTGATGGTGACAACTCTGCTGTTGCGGAAATAGGAGTTGGAGATGCAGAGGATACGGATAGGTGAAGCTGCGTTGAGAATGAGTTGTAGGTTAAGATTGTTCCCCACGGGGTCGGGATAGGTTTCGTCGGACATTATTTAGGGTTATATGGGGAGAACGTGACGATGTGACGTTTGAAACCGCTGCGTAGTTTTTCCTCGCCTGCGTATATGATGCAGAATGAGGTAGAGTTGAGTTTGTTGATGAGTTCTGGAGAGGCTTTTGCAAATCTTGTTGGTAGGAAAACTTCTGTGTCGTTGTCGAGTTTGGCGACGAGCTTTGTACCGTGAACGGTGTCGATTGTTTTGACGCCGACGACACGATATGGTACGTGCTGTTGAAGCGTAGATACGCTGAGAGTGTGGGCGCTGCTGGAAAGTTCTTCTAGCTCTTTAAGGACGTCCTGTGACATTATGACGGCACAGATGGCAGTTTTTGATAAACGGGGGAGGACCGTCTATATGAGTGGTTTGATGAGGAAGGTTGTAGTGTTGTTTACACCTGCGATAAGGTGCGCAAACTACCTGTGCGTCTGTGGGAAGTTGGTTCCACACAAGGTCGACGTCGCTTGGGGGATAACGTTCGAAGATGTATATGCCGTTCTGCAGCAGCACTTGGCGTTCCCTGGGCAGTAGCAGGTGGATTCGTCGTCCGTTATCGAGATACCGAAAGAGCACGATGAAGCAGTTCATGTGGTGTTTCTAGCGGAGTACCTTCGAAGGAATTGTTGAATTTGCTTGTTGAGATGATCGAGGTCTTCGTAGAAACCGAGTTGACACTGCGTGCACAGGCGGGTGAGACGGTGCTTAAGTTCGCAGCTGCACGTTTGGTGAAAGCAAAACGAGCAGTGGAAGTCTTTACACGACGGTCCTGGCATTCCCCACGGCTGGCTAGCACCGAATGAAGGGGAAAAGAATGCGCGTGCATAAATATAACCCAACTGCCGGAAGCAGGAAATCACTGGTGGGGGAAAAGTTCGTTGGAGATTTACCACATCAGGGGAAGCACTGGTGGGGGAAAAGTTCGTTGGAGAATTACCACATCAGGAGGAAGCAGTGGTGGGGGAAACGTTCGTTGGAGGTTGGCTACATACGCCGGAAGCGCTTAGCGATTATTGCACAACATCCGCAGGAAAAACACTGTGTCCGTTGATTTAACGGTTTTCGTCTTGGAGGAGAGCTCTGTTTTGAACGGCGCTGAACATGCAAACGACCACATCAGGGGGAAGCACTGGTGGGGGAAAAGTTGGTTGGAGAATTACCACATCAGGGGAAGCACTGGTGGGGAAACGTTCGTTGGAGGTTCACTACATCCGCCGGAAGCGCTTAGCGATTATTGCACAACATCCGCAGGAAAAACACTGTGTCCGTTGATTTAACGGTTTTCGACTTGGAGGAGAACTCTGTTTTGAACGGTGCTGAACATGCAAACGCCGTGAATGTGATCGGGTATGATATAGGATGCTTCGCGACCCAAATGCGCCGCTAAGCACGTGCCGTAGCACATGGGGTTTTCGTTTAACATTTGCTGCATTTTGTCTGTGGAAATGTATTGCTGTTCGTAGAAAACGATGTATAAACCTCTTGCGGGCACAAATTGGAACCACTGATGTTGTACGTCTTCTTTATCTGCTTTGAACTGGATATCGTTGAAGCACATGTTAGATAGCACAAAATGAATTTTGGTTTCGCAGCTGTGAACTCTGGCGGAGACGGATTTTCCGTCGTAGGTGCTGTCGACGAAGCGAAGTGCATAAGGTGTATTTTTATAGGGATGACCGTCCACCTCGTAGTTTTTAAACATCTTACTGTCATGGTAGTACACCGAAAGGTAATTTCTGTAACACATGATGCGGGAGCGAAGGGCGCGAGATGTTTGGGTGAGGTGCGGTTGGAACGCTGGTAGAAATACATGCGCACTAAGGACTATTTTGTGAGATGCGCAGTGCGAAATGGGTGTTGAGGAAATGATGAACCTCGAGGAATGTTCTAAAATTGGCGCACCGTATGTACTTGGTGAACTGCGTGAAATTCAAGTTATGTAAGGGAACGTTGGAGGCATGGTTGTGAAGCATGTACTTGTGGTATGCCATGATTTGATTTTGCACGTCCGTCTCTTCCTTCTTTTTGTGATACATGATGTCGGTAATGATGCGCTGCAGGGTATGCAACACGTGCCATTCTTGTTGGTTGAGCGTAACGGATGCGCCTTGCGGTTCTTTGAAAACGAGCTTTAGCTTTCCGAACACAAACTTAAACACGATGGTGACGCTGTCGCTGAACTGAAATTGCTGTAGACGTCCCTGTGGGTCATTCAAGCGTTTGTGAATGATGGGGATGGCTTCGACGAGTTTGTGCCACTGCGAGGAACTCATGACGACTGCGTTGTGCTGTCCACATTTGGCAATGGTGACGACGAGATGGTGCGGCGGCTGGGGGGAGAATCCCACACTGACGAATTTAGTTTGTTGCGGGTTGAGGAAGTAGATATCCGCCAGAGGACCCACAACTGCACTGTGTTGGAACTGTGCTGGCGGAGCAGGGCTGTCGGGATGCTGTTGGAGGTCGAAGATGGGTAGTTTCCTTTTTTCCCCGGGTTTTGAGGTGGTCGGGGTTTGACATCCGGTTATACTGGAACACACAAAACAATAATAATAATGTGAGGGATAGAGAGATAAACGGGATAGAAAAAAGCAAGCTAATGCATAGGTGCGGACCTACCTGGTCGGCGTGCTGCATGGCAGCATGACTATCCGCGTGCTGCATGGTACACTCTGAATGAGGCGAGCGGCACGGTGACGTTGCTTTTTATATGAGCAGGAGCGTCTTCTGAAAGCACGTGCAAGACGATGGATTAGCTTAGATGTGCTGAATAGTGACACACACACACACGTACTCACCTTCAAGGGTTGACAAGTTTGCTGAGCGTCAGAGCACTTTGCGCGGCATGCGTCTTTGAACGTTTTGCGAATCACGACATCATTATGCGCGTGATTGCTGACGTGAAATTTTGAGAAGAATGTATGCTTAGGTAAGCCGGAGCAGCGGTGGGTGAGGTAGGCGATGACGTAATGACCGCAAGTGGTGCTGTCGAAACCTTGCAGCCTTCTGGCGTTGGTGGACCAACGCGTCCCGCAGACCGAATTTAAGAACCGGAGAAAATGGGGCGAAAGCGGTCCTATGCCGTAACTGTCAAAATATTCCGCATGCGAGTTTTTGTCCACAAAGATGCAAACCCAGTGTTGCCCGGATTTGGTGCTGGGGTCGGTGTTAGCCACTAGCGCCAAGGGAGGCGTTCGAATGCCGTGAAGTACGGGTAGTTTATCGCAGGGGTAGACGCCTAAAAAGTGAGAGCGCGTAGAGGGGCATGTCGATAGAAACCGTTGAATTTGAAAGGTGTTCATGATACCAAAATGGATCGGTTGGCGTCGATTTCCACCGTGCGATGTATTTCCGCTAGCAGCAGAAGTATGACCGGTTCTGTCAATTTATAGGCAAAACCGATGCTTATAGAGACGGTTCCGTGGCGCTGACCCGAGATGTGAGACTCGTTAGCGCTCATGTCTGCAGTGAGATCGAAAACCATTATCGTATACCCTTGCGGGTAGGTTTCTCTGGAGATGGAGTGTCCCTCGTCCTTGAAATGAATGCCTAGGCCGTCCTGCAGGGTTTGAAAGCATTGCAAATAGTGTCCCTTTGTAAAGTCGGGTTGCAGAGGTTGGGAGGGAACGGGTTGCCCGTTCACGTAGAGCTGAAAGAAGTTCATTTTAAAATGTTTCAAGTTGTACGGATTTGAGTTAAAATGGCCGGAATAGGCCTTGTCGGTGACCATGGCTACTACCACTCTCCTTGGAACTTGCCCTACGCACACGTCGCTAAACGTCATTGCCCTGGACTCCTTGGGGATGCTGAGAGCGTGAAAGCTGACGTCTTTGAGATGGTACTTTGCGTTGCCCTTTGCGAGCACGGCCTGGTGCGCGAGCTTTATGGTCAGCGAGGGCCGCACCGATTTTAAGCGCAGCGTGGCAGACACGATGTCGGCGTACCCCTTAAAGGTATCTACGTCGGAAAACAGATAAAACTGGGGAGAGGCGGGAGTGAGCTTGACGGTCATGCTAACGTTGTTCAAAAGCAGCTTCTCCTGTCTAAAAAGAGCGTTGGACAGAGGACCGATGAGCTGTACGACGTTGCTCCCTTTGGTAAACCCCTGACGCCACTGAAAACCCGCATTGGCGATAAAAGTGTCCATGATGCCTGCCGTGTCCTTTATCCAGAGGGTAGATTCTAGTTTGGTGTTCATGGCATCTTCGGAGTAATTGAGAAGCGTCTCGAGGTAGGTTCTATAGGGGTAACCGGCTTGCGGCATGGAGACGATGACGTTATTGAGGGTTACCTCCATCTGTTGAAACAGGGAAATTAAGGCGTTGTTGACCAGAGTGGCGTTAGCGTCAGCGTTTAAGGCCTCTCCTTTGTCATCTACAATGCGCACCATGAGTTCGAGTACGACGTAGGTCAAGTCTAGCTAATCGTCCGCATTTCCGGAATAATGAAAGGTGATGGGGGCATTTTTCATTAAAGTGTTTTGAGGGTTTAGGTATAGGAACCGTGACTCCTCGATGCTCATCTGAACCGGTACCTCTGTAAAGAGGTCCAGTTCGAAACTCATGTGGACGGCCGCGTCTGCCATTACGAAAATACGTCTTGCACCTTACGCCTACCTCGTTTCAGCTTGGACTGCTTGCTCTTTTTGGATTTGCTCGGTTTTATTCTCTTGAGGCGCCTGGCGCCGGAACCGAGCATGGAATCGAGCTTTTCATCGGCTTTTCGCTTTAAATTGTATCCGGACTCCTTGAGCCTCCGTTGGAGCGCTTGCTTTGGCGCTGCTCCCGCCGCAGTCACATCGGACAGAACGTGAGCGCCCGCCTTTAAGGCCTCCTTTCCGACTGCTTTTGCTCCGCTCTTTAAAAACGGTAGCAACCTTCTGAAGAGTCCTCCGAGGGCTGAAAAGAGACCGCTGCCTCTTTGGTAGCGCTTGCCCCTGTAGAGAGTGAAATCGCGATGGTGGAACGCGCCGCCGGTCTGATTGAGGTAGTACCGCGTTACGGCGTGCACGTCCATTACGCCTGTTTCGGACGAAAAGCGAGAACTATAGTAGAGGAAAATCCGTCGGCGAATGGCAAGAGATCGCCGTAACTGTTCCTTAAATCTATGTTGACCGTCTTGAAGTCTTGCTGAATCAAGGGTACCCAATTTTGGGGAAAAAACGTCTTTTCGTCGCTCATGTAAGTGTTGTTGCTTCTTTCGTATTCCACGGCCGCGCTCTCTATGACTTGGGCGAAGGTGTCGCCCACAACTTGCGGGGACACTAGATTACAATAGATGAACATTTCGTAAGGAATACCATTTGCATTTAAAGCACTTGTGAAGGTTCGCGATAGCATTAAAGTGCCCGGCGTGGAGCATGACGTCGATGTATTTATCGCATTTCTTATCCGACGCGTACAGCACGTGCTTCCCCGTATGATCGCCAAACACCGTCACAGCGTAGCCCTTTAACGCAGCGTCAAAGCGTCTGACGTCATTTATCGTGCAGCAGTCGTGGCCTTGACCGATGCTCGCGCACAAGGCTACGGCCTTCGATTTTTGCATAGTCGGAGCGCGTCATCGTTCTATAGTTGACGTCGCGATCCACTTTGGCTTTAACTACAACAATGGCTCTTGCTAAACACAAGTTGTCTTTGTTGGCTATTTCGACAATGCCTTTATTGTCCCTACAGGCATCGCAAGGTTGGTGGCACGAACCCGAGACCTCCTTGGTCCACACAAACGTCACATGAAGAGGCCCGCTTAGCAAGAATTGTTGGTTACTTTGCATTACTTTTTCGATGCTTCCAACAATGACATCCGCATTCAATTGCTCTACGCGCCTCACGCTCATGTTGAAGGCTTTGGACGTCTCCTTTTCGTCTGTTACGGATATGCCTAAATATCCGGGTTCGTTTTCTAACAGGTTCTCTTTCGCAAAGTTTAGAATATCGTTAAACAAATGTGATACCCATTGCTCCGGGTTAACATCTCTGGGGACCGGGTTTACGGTAATTTGAGACTCTGTAAAGCCGGAAAAAAGCTTTGGCAGCCTTCTCTGCTTGTGCCCTATAATTTCGAACGTAGGCTGCAAGGTGCCATCGCGACTTCCCCCGGGTTGCGGCTCCATCTTATCGTCCGAATGCACCGATCGCTCTTTCCCTGCAAAGTGCTGCTGCTATTTTGTTTTTATTTTAAACTATTTTTCGTCAAATAGAACGATTTTGTAGAAAAACCCACTATCGCTCCCGTTTCTCACTACGGCCGTTTGCTCTTGGCACCGGGTTTTTATAAGCTCGCTTATCGCAACCGCAATTACAACATGCGCGTCGAGTTAAATGCCTCATTTTGCCACAAAATTGTCAAGTTGTAAAAACGCAGTCATCCTGTCACGATCCGCCACTGCGCGATCCCTACCATAGGCAATAAAGCTGCATTTTATCGCTGACGAACATCCGTTTCTCACGCTCAATTTTCACTTACATCAGCACACGGTCTTTGCGCGCAGTGCTGTGCGTGAGAATGACTGAAGCGAGCAGCGTTGTAACGCTTGCACACCCATTAGTGCATTATTTAAAACTATGAGTGTCGTGTGTAGTGTTTTTGTGTTGTGCCGTGCATACGTGTTATGTAAAATGTAAGAATTAAATATAATCAGCAGATACTTCCTTTCTAAGGAGTAACACCAACTGTTGAATAAAAATTCTCAAGTGTTACGTTCGTATGACCTCTACCCTCTATCTCTTATAGGTGAGTACGAAAGTTTATTTTCATATCCACTTAATTTTAATCCAGATAAACGTTTCGGGAAATGGTTGCATGCACATCCGTTATACATCCAAAGGGACGCTATACACTGGCCTTAAAATTCTAAATTCTTTCCATCAACATGGCGAGCAAGAACTGAAAAGCGACATGCCTTTAAAAAAGAATGGCTAAGCATTGTACAATTCGAACCATTTATAACAGATATCTCGGAAATGGCTGACGTCACAAAAAAGTTATTTCAAATAAATTGTGTGTGTTTTTAAAGAGATCTAAATTTTTTGTATTGTATGTTTTTCTCAAACCTTAGCAGTTATACAAGATCATAGAAAATTTCTTCCGAATCAAGAGGACTTCACAGGCTATTTCCACAGAATTCAAGATATACATTTTATTTTTCATATAAATGTCTTTAATATATGGTGTTGTAATTAAAATCGTCAGAGACAGTTTTAGAAAATAAAACATTTCGGAAAATAGTTCATGTAAAGGGTAGTTTGGGGTGGAGGGACTTTCTTGAAAATCTCTGTGTCGTATCTTTGGAAGGTACTCAACCTAAATACCAAGTTTAGTATTTTTCCGACTTTTCATTTTTGAGTTATGCTGCTCTGACACATACACACAGAATTTTCTAAAAATGTTTTTTATTCAGGGGACCTCAAAACAAGTATTTAGTTTTCCAGTGAAATCTCAATATTGAATATTTGGATGCAATGCATACCTCCTCTACCTACTATTTTACGTGGTAGAGAGAGTAGAAATACCAACCTCTTCAGCAACAGGTCCACAGTTGTCCAGCTTGACAATATAAAATGTTTTAGAACGAATAGCAAATTACTAAAAGCCCCTAAATCAATATTATTACATGCAGTTGTGAAAAATATTACAGCTATGATTAATAAATTCTGGGATTACGAGAAATTTGTTAATATTAGTTTAAACGTATATAGTTGCAAGAAAAGTGAGTATAGCTAGCTCGAAACTTAGCGTTGTTGTCACAAATAAAGGATATAGAGAAAACTCTGTTTTCATAAAAGTAAGATTAAAACTACTTGCTTAAGGTAAAATGCTTGTCTCATATTAAGAATATTCTCAAATATTCGGAGAATGGCGCGAAAGTTGAGTCTGACGCCTTGTTATTTTTATTCCGTTTTTTCTTCAAGTGGGTTTCTCTATTGTTACATTTGTATAGTCACTGTAACTATATTTACTTTCTCTACCACGTACATAGCAGATACAGGAGAAATTGCATTGCACTCAAAAATTCCATACCGGGATTTCACCAGAAATACATCTATAGATTTGCACATTTCAACTTATTACATAATTGGCTTGTATTGTGCATGATGTTTCATTTAAATACCCACAAACTGGGTCTGTGATTATTACTTATTGTTTTTATGTGTTTCAGTGGGTGAATAATAATTAGTTTGTTGGTATCGTTATCACAGTACTGTTTCACTTGTGAAATTCCGTTCTCTTTGTATGAAAATGAAAAAAGAAAAGATAAAAGAATGACGAGTTTTAGTGAGAAAGGTCTAAAGCTTTTAAACATTAAAATCAACATGGAAACTTTGTAAATAGACAACGCCACAAAGTAATAATAATAATAATAATAATAATAATAATAATAATAATACACATAAATTGTGTGCTTTAACGTTCTTGTACAGTTCTTGTACAGTAAGGCTTCGTTTCCTACGGTTTAACAGTTGTACAAAAGACATTCACAATGAGACTACTTCACAGCTATTCCCAGAAAATTGAAGTTATACATTTTATTTGTCATGCAGTTATCTTAAACATACCGTACCGTAATCAAAAGGGTTAGAGCCATTTTTAAGACAATAAAAATAACGAACTTTCTTCCACTAAACGGGTAGTTTGCGGTGTGGGAATTCTCTTGAAAATCTACGGTTTTTTAAATTTTTTTTATACGCTACTATTTTAGTGTGTGTGTGTGTGTGTGTGTGCGCGAGTATGTGCCTAGTATCCGTGCGCCACAAGCCAAAACGACGCCATTATAGAAAAACTTTATCATTTGCCTACCGGACAGGGACAACCGCGAAAAACCTGAAAAAGCTCTAAGAGTATTCTAACGCTTACCGATCTGGAAAACCCATGAAAACAAGATAGTACACTTTTTTGCCGCTTTCGACCGGCAATGAGAACCCTGCTCCTACGTACGCTAGCGACCAGGTTTTTGGTTTAGTTAAATTACGTCTGTGCAAAGGGCGTCTGTACCGCTTTAAAAAACCTAGGTATATCAGTGCGTAGTGATGTTGGTTGATCTTATAGCTGGTTAAGCATTTTTCAAAAACAGTTTGATACACGCTACTATTAAATGTGTGTGTGTGTGTGCGAGTATGTGCCTAGTATCCGTGCGCCGACAAGGTAAAACTTCATCATTTGCCTACCGGGCAGGGACAACCACTAAAAACCTGAGAAAACCTCGAAAATTAGAAACGGTTTCGTCAACCACTACAGAAAACGCCTACCAACCAGGGAAAACCTATGAAAAAGCAGAAAGAGCTTGCATTCGTTTACCAACCGCAGAAAACCCCCAAAAAACTAGTTATTTTTTAAAAAAACGAAAAAACAAAAAGAAAAAAAGAAAAAAAGGAAAAGACGAATAATATAAGTATGGCAACTGCAACGGGTGTGTGTGTGTGTGTGTGCGCGAGTATGTGCCTAGTATCCGTGCGCCGACAAGGTAAAACTTCATCGTTTGCCTACCGGGCAGGGACAACCACTAAAAAACCTGAGAAAACCTCGAAAATTAGAAACGGCTTCGTCAACCACTACAGAAAACGCCTACCAACCAGGGAAAACCTATGAAAAAAGCAGAAAGAGCTTGCATTCGTTTACCAACCGCAGAAAACCCCCAAAAACTACTTATTTTTAAAAAAAACAAAAAAAGGAAAAGACGAATAATATAAGTATGGCAACTGCAACGGGTGGGTGTGTGTGTGTGCGTGTGTGTGTGTGTGCGAGTATGTGCCTAGTATCCGTGCGCCGACAAGGTAAAACTTCATCATTTGCCTACCGGGCAGGGGCAACCACTAAAAAACCTGAGAAAACCTCGAAAATTAGAAACGGCTTCGTCAACCACTACAGAAAACGCCTACCAACCAGGGAAAACCTATGAAAAAGCAGAAAGATCTTGCATTCGTTTACCATCCGCAGAAAACCCCCAAAAACTAGTTATTTTTTTAAAAAAAAGAAAAAAAGGAAAAGACGAATAATATAAGTATGGCAACTGCAACGGGTGTGTGTGTGTGTGTGTGTGTGTGTGCCTATTTAATTTTTATTTTCTTTTGCACTGCACACATTTGTGTTACAATATATGCATTTTCAATTTTGGGAAAACCTATGAAAAAGCAGAAACAGCTTGCATTCGTCTACCAACCAGAGAAAACCCCGAAACACTAGTTATTTAAAATTGCTGATGAATTCTGGATAGGCTTTTGCAAATGTTGTTGGTAGCAAAACTTACCTTTACCATCACCTCCAACATACCCCACTCCCACACCTTTTTTATTTCCACCAATCATAATCTCTCTTATTCTTACCAATCAACAACTTTCATTTGTTCCTTTCCACCAATAACATCACTTCTTATTCCCACCAATCACAACTTCACACGTCACTTTCTGTTATACTTTTTATCCCTCGTTCGCCATCTTTCCCCTCTTTCAGCCCCAACCTCCGCACAGACAACACCTCACCGCTCCTTAACCTCAACTTCATGCCTCCGCCATCTTATTTAGTTCCCATTTTTACCACCGCGCCTCTCATCTCCCAACCAGATTGCCGGCAAGAACAGATCTCGTTCATTCACACCTCGACGGTTAACTCGACAGCAGCTACTGTGAACACCTACGTCGTACACTTTTTTGACCGCTTTCGACCGGCTATGAGAACCCTGCTCCTACGTACGCTAGCGACCATCACGATTGTCCAGTACCAGGTTTTTGGTATAGTTAAATTACGCCTCTGCAAAGGGCGTCTGTACCGCTTTAAAAAACCTAGGTATATCAGTGCGTAGTGATGTTGGTTGATCTTAAAGCTGGTTAAGCATTTTCAAAAACAGTTTGCTTTTATTTTTTCGCGTCGCGTGAAGCTGCCGCGCTTTTGGTGACGCATCCACACCAGTAACAGGTAAGTACCACACGCATAATTATTTTTCGGACCTGCTTGGCGTAGGAATATATACTTTCGTGTTTTGGTACTGTAACCTCAAATCTCCTTACCCTCCTCTTGCGTCCGCCATCTTGTTTAGTTCTCACCGCATCTCCTTGTCGCAGACCCTCCGCCATTTTTAGTTCCCACTATTTTAACCTCAAAATCTGCTCTTCTAAGCTCTTGCTACCGCCATCTTCTTTTAGTTCCCATTCTCACCACCGCGTCTCCTTGCCCCCACCTCTTGCGACCGCCATGTTCACCACTAACCTCCAAATTTCCTCGTCCTTAAACCTCTTGTCTCAACCATCTTGTTTAGTTCCCATTTTCGCCACCGCATCTCATATCGCCCCATCTCTCTATCCACTCAAGAAAACTACCATCCAACGTTCAAAAAATTGCTGATCAGTTCACGACAGGCTTTTGCAAATCTTGTTGCTAGCAAAACTTACCTTTCCCATCACCTCCAACATACCCCACTCCCACACCTTTTTCTTTCCACCAACCATAATCTCTCTTATTCTTACCAATCAACAACTTTCATTTGTTCCTTTCCACCAATAACATCACTTCTTATTCCCACCAATCACAACTTCACACGTCACTTTCTGTTATACTTTTTATCCCTCGCTCGCCATCTTTTCCCTTTTTCAGTCCCGACCTCCGCACAGACAACACCTCGCCACCCCGCTCCTCTCCATCACGTGACCTCCATACTCTTTCATCTTCCTTCCTTCATCTTCCACCCAAATTAACGAACCAATCAAAACACTCCACGTCACTTCCTGTTTCTCCTTCACCTTTCCCTAATCCTCAATTCTTTTAACTCGTCCCGGATGAACCAATTGCAATAACGATAATCCTCCCGCTCAGGGCGCTTTTCAAACTTACCGCCGCCGTCGCACGCAGCGACACTAGAGACACTAGCGCCCCTAGCGGCAGGGTTATCGTTAAGCCAATTGGCTCATCCGGGACTTATACTACTCACGTAAAAAGAGAAAAGTGTGTCCAGCATGACTACTCAACCGACATTTATAATCAAACAACTACATGTCTACTTATGTCATGTTCAAAAGTTTTAAATAAGTGGGTTGGAGCGCAGGGAATCTTCATATCCGCCAGTTTCATCTCTATTTTATTGATTATTAATGTAAGTTGATTATGTATTGTATTGATATTAAAGTTATACAGCCCTGATGTTATTAAATGATTGCAGGACAAAACAGAAGTTCCAAATTTCATTCCACTGTGCTTACCTTAAGTTATTCGATCATTTTAAAGTTTAGATACATCCTTCACCGCTAATTGATACTTAAAGAGATTAGACAGAATTTTTAGAATTTGTAAGATATTTGATTCCCCTTTCTGAAACAGAAGATTTTTGGCCAGTTATTAAAAATCTGTAGCTTTATAGAATCAAGTCTTAAATCGTCATTGGAGATTTAATCACCCTTGCAACACCGATAAGTCAGCTGGCTGGAAAGTATTTCTAGACAGCGGGCCAAAATGTTTATAAGAGTGTTGGGAGTAATTGCACAGGACAGAGACTAATTTTGCTGCTACCTCCATGTACCGTTATTTATGTTAAATACAGACTCCCTGCTCTATAGCTCCATAGCAGGCATGTCATGTGGATTCTGAAACGGAGGCAAGATTTTGTTTTTGCAGACTAAAATAAGTTTCTCGTGACGAATGAATAATTTCATATATTGTGCTTTGCTTCTAAAAAACGCACACATTTGAAACAAAATAAACTTACACGCTTTTTCAGAACATAAAAGTGAATGGTGAAGGTGGTGATGACCTACAGATTTGGCTTCATTTTCCATCCTTTACCCAAACATTGTAAATACTTTTCAGCCACGTTTCCCTCAAGTTTTTACATAAAGTCCAGATTCCAAGGTGAACCTGCCAAAAATACCACACCAGCTCCAAATCCTACTATAATAACAGAGAGGGATTCGATGCAACTGAGAAAACAGTGTTATTTATTAACAGCTTTGTCTTTGAAATTAATAAAATCCAAACAAGATTCAGCAGCATCGAATTCACACTCAGTGTATGGGAATTTTATTTCTCTTTCCCTGAAACATGGGTTCATACCCCAACGTATTACAATTAAATTAAGGTTCAGAACCGACAATTCTCACAAAATATCTTGATATCCTTTGCAGTCATTTCCAGGCCCTTTGTTACTGCTTCCTGCCGTAAGTATTCTACCCTCAAGTTGAATTTTTACCTTCTCTACCGTACATAGTAGATAGAGAAGGTATTGCATACCACCAAAAAATTCGATACCGAAATTTCACGGGAAATACATGTTTTGAAGCCCCCTGAAGCATTTTTAAAAGCATTTTTAAAAAAAGGTCCCGGTATGCGCGCGCGCGTGTGTGTGTATGTGTGTGTGAACAACATAACTCAAAAACGAAAAGTCAGATAAACACCAAACTTGGTATTTCAGTTCAGTCAGTACCTTCCAAAGATGCGACACGAAGATTTTCAAGAAAATCCCCCATCCCAAACTACCCTTTACGAAGAGCATTTTTTAAATCTTTTTATTTTCTAAAAAATTGCACTAATGGTTTTGTTTAACATACCACATATTAAAGATATTTACATGACAAAGAAAATGTATTTCTTGAAGTTTCTGGGAATAGCCTGTAAAGTTTTCTCCATTCGGAAGGAATTTTGTGTAACTGATAACCGATGGACAAAAAATATAGATCACTTTAAAACACACGATTATTTCAAATAAGTTTTTTGTGGCAAAGCCATTTCTGAGATATCCGTTATTAAGGGTTCGAACTGTATCTATACATTTTTACGTTCCCTACTATATATAGTAAGTAGGGGAAGTATTGTATTCCACCCAAAAATTCGATACCAAGATTTCACCGGAAATATGTTTTGAGACCCTCTGAATCCAAAAAAAATCATTTTTGGAAACATGTCCGTGTGTGTGTCTGTGAACAGCATAACTCAGAAACGAACAGTCGGATAAACACCAAACTTGGTATTAAGGTTCAGTATCTTCCAGAGATGCGACACGAAGGTTTTCAAGAAAATTCCCCACCCCAGATTACCCTTTAGATGGAACATTTTTCGAAAATTTGAATTTTCTCAAAAATGGCTCTAACGATTTTGATTAAAATAGCATATGTTTAAGATATTTTCATGACAAATAAAATGTATATCTTGAATTTTCTGGGAATGTCTCCAAAACCATTCTTCATTGTGAACGACTTTTGCATAACTGGTAAACCATATGAAATAGACAAAATTTTACTACACCAAAAATGTAGATGGCGTTAAAATACACAATATATGTCATATACATTTTTTTTGAGTGAACCGTTTTCGAGATATTACTTGTTATTCCTTTAAATTTTCCAATACTTATACTTTTTCTCAAATTCGTTATTAATGTTTTTTGTCCTGGTAATGCAAAGAGAATGGAATACTCCACATAGCAACCAGCTCTTAAAATATTTGACTATCACTTAAAGCCTAGCAATTTCCCTTGCATCTACAAGAAAATTAGCAATAAGATTAGCATGAAGCATATGGAGAATAAGCGTTTGTAAAAATAGTTTGTACAAGAGTAGAGAAAGTCATGTGAGTGTAACACATCAGATTTTTTATGTTTACCTTTATGTAACGTTTTATTTGTATCTTGTCTTGGTGAAACGAATCGTAGTCCTTTTGATTTTGCTGAAGGTGGGGAAGATATAATTAATACACTCAGTGTAAAAATTATTCAATTTTAACTTGTGTAGTCTGTACGGCTACTTTGATAAGCAGTTCCATTGACTCACGGGTTGCAATAATTATATCATTTAAACAGTATTTATTAAACCTCAAAATAAGCAAAAATGTTTGTTGCCTTCTCTACTACGTATAGTAAGTAGGGGAAGCATTGTATTCCATCCCAAAATTCGATGTCGAAATTTCAACAGAAATAATTGTTTTGAGGTCCCCTGAACCCCCCAAAAAGTTCGTGTGTATGTGTGTGTGTGTGAACTGCATAATTTAAAAAAATCGGCTAAAACCTAAACTTGGTATTTAAGTTCAGCATCTTCCAATGATATAACACGAAGATTTTCAAGAAAATTCCCCGCTCCAAACTACCCTTTACGTGGAAAGTGTTTGGAAAGTTTTGGTTGGTTCAAAAATAGCTCTAACGATTTGGATTAAAATGTCGTATATTTAATATATTTTCACGACAAATGTATGCATATCTTGAATTTTCTGGGAATAATCTCTGAAGCACTCTTCATTGTAAATGATTTTTGCATAACTTATAAACCATAAGATGTAGACAAAATCTTACTGCATAAAAACAATATAGATCTCGTTAAAACACACAGTGTGTCTCTTTTTTTTCCGCGGAATTAAACCATTTCCGAGATATACCTTATTATTTATCTGTATTTTAAAATACTTCTACTTTTCTAAAATGGGAAGTCGTTATTCGCTTTCTTTCTTTCTTTCTTTCTTTCTGTTTCTTCTGTCTCTTGTCCATGCAAAGAGAACGCAATTTCAAAACCATTACATAGCAACCAGCTCTTAAAAGATTTGACTATCGCTTAAAGCCTACCATATTCCCCTGATCCCCTTGTACCTACAAGGAATTTGTGCAACAAGATAATTTCTGCAAATATTTATCTCGATTAACATGAAGTATGAGGGCAGTCCCAGAAGTACCCGACCTGAGTATATATAGCGGTTGTTGTTTCAAACAAATGACTATGGTAGAAAGTACCACCCTTATAAAGTAAGTTTGAAGTTTGACGATGCTACGTTGTTTAGTAATTGCGTGGCAGCCATTAATAGTGAATTCTCTCAGAGAATTTGTAAACCGGATAAAATTGGCCATCGTTGTGTGATACAATAATTTCATTTGAAAGTTCTTAGTCCAACTAATATTAAAGCTGAGCTAGATTCTATCTGGGGGAGTATGCTCCTTCGTTTACAACAGTAAAATATTGAGTGGCAGAGTTTAAGCAAGGCCGTACAAGCTGTCAAGATGAACATCGCAGAGGTCGACCAAATGAGGTGACCGCGCTAGAAATTGTGAGGAAAATCCACAAAATGGTATTGGATGACCGTCGACTGAAAGTGCGCGAGCTAGCAGATATCATAGCCATTTCAAAAACTGCTGTACATTGCATACTAACTGAAAATTTAATCATGAGAAAGCTGTGCGCAAGATGGCTGCCGTGTTTACTCACAATGGAAGAAAAGCAGCGTCATAAGGATGTTTCAGTCGAGTGTTTGGCGATGTTTCGCTGTAGCAAAGTCGAGTTTTTGCGTCGATTCATAAACATGGATGAAACATGGTTCCATCACTTCACACGTGAGACGAAGTAATAGTCAAAACAGTGGATTGAAAGGGGAGAATCGGCTCCAAAGACAGTTCCATCTGCAGACAAGGTCATTGCGTCATTTATGGGGGGGATGAGCTTGGGATAATTTTCATTAATTATCTTCAAAAAAGAAAAGCAATCAATGGCGAGTATTATGCAAACGTATTGCAGCATTTGAATGATGAAATCAAGCAAAAACGGTCGCATTTAGCGAAAAAGAAAGTTCTGTTTAATCAAGGCAATGCACCAGTTCACACATCCATTATCGCCATGGCCAAAATCAATGAGTTAAAGAAAGAATTGTTACCTCATGCGCTCTATTCGCCAGATTTAGCCCTCTCTGATTATTTTCTGTTTCCAAAGTTGAAGAAATGGCTTGGTGGTAAAAGATTTGCAACAATGAAGAGGTGGAGTTTGCAGTTGATGGCTATTTTGCAGAACTCGACGGTTCTCACTATAAACAGGGTATCGAAGCTATTGAGCTTCACTGGGAAAACTGTATCGAGTTGAAAGGAGACTGTGTAGAGAAATAAAGATGTTTTTTCACAAATTTTTTGTGTTTTCTTTGTTAGGTTGGGTACTTCTGGGACAGCCCTCGTATATAGAAGAATACAAATAGTTTGTACAAGAGGCAGTAATGAAAGTCACATATTGCACTATGTGAGTGTAGTATATCAGATTATATGTTTTCTTCCCCACCTCCTTTTAGTTTTGTAAATAAATGGAATAGTAGAATTGTACTTCAGAAAACTGTTTAGGTCCACTTTAAAGAATAGTCATTAATACAATTTGAAAACAATCAGCACATATTTAAGCCATTCGAAATGAAGTGCTCGGCCCGTATTGAGACCATGATTCCTTTGCTATGTCAGACTGCAGGTATTTTCCACTGCTTCCAGCCTTACTGAGTTATTACATATCAACGTAGTATTTTACAATTTTTCGCGGAGGTAAAGACTTGGTATTTTGAAAAACCAGTACACATTTGTTCTGCTGGATTTAAGAAAGCTAGTTCTACTGGTTATCCTCGACCCTACAAGGTCAACACCATCCTACATACCATAACTAGCATCATTAGGAATCTTCGTCTGTGCTTCGGAAATCTGTCAACCAATTTTGATAACGCTTTCACCATTGGTAGACACTGTTCTTCTTGACGGACATAGGTATAAGACAGTTTCTTATTTAAACTCCTAAATGACCAAAAGACTAAAAAGGATTTAAAATGCATGACTATTAGAATATGAACATGATGAATTATAATGAAAGATTCTTATTAAGAAGGATTTAACTTTTCGAATATGTACCTATTCCATGGGTAAAGGATTTGTTTCACTCCACACACACACACACACACACACTCCAATTTTAAACTCCAATTGTATTTTATTTCAAGTCATACGCATTAAATACTATCGGTTTATCCTATTGTATTCTTCGTATATCTACAAAGAAATATGTAAATGTATGAATAATGAAAGTCTCTCTATTAAAAAGAGTTAGAAGAATAAGTCTATGTAAGAGTATTTTAGAATGAGTAGAGAAAGTCATGTGAATGCAACATATCGGTTTCTATTTTTCCCCTTCCTTCAAGTCGATTCTTTGACGAGCTCCTTCTTGGACATGTCCACATGGGAGAAACGTCGGTTATTGGGGGAAAATAAGATGAGAAACACCAAGATAATAACTACTTTCTACCAACTCAAGTTTCACAGTTCATTTATTTAAGTTCAAATAAAATTCCCATGGCCATTAACGCAAAACAAAAATTGGCACCAAGAAGACTCCCAAGGGTACAAAAGCCTCTGCTTCGTTTCTGCTTCATTCATTACTACAAAACTACGTTGAGAATAAGCCACAAAACAAACTCACTCTCATCTCCGATCTGTGAAACTCGTCTTATTTCATTGCCAGTCACGTGTTTATGAATATTACCCTAAATCTAGAGTTAACACAGGACCGACTGGACAGTAGCGTTGGATAGAGCGACAGGTACCGCATCTACTGCTAGGTTCGCTCAGAAGCTCACGCAAACGGCGTGTGCGTTTATCAGTCGAGTTCTGGCAGTTGCCTGGGACGTAAGTTTGCTGCTGTTAAAAGCTAAATTGTGTTGTGTCGGTAATAAACGATAAATACAAAATGTGAAATCGTTCTCTAAGCTACTAGTGTTATGGGAACAGAGATTTCTGCAGTTTGTGATATGCTGAATGCTATTCATAGGTTAAAAAAGTATATATTTTCATAAAACCTTTATTACTTCTGCTACGTAAATTTTAAAATTTTTTACTTTTAAAAAAAAACATGCTTTATTTTCATATTTTATACAGTATTTTTCTCTCATTAATACTTCCATTAGCAATGAATTGGACTTTCTAAGTATTGTGTCAAGGCAATTTTCCAGGAAAGCTGCATAAACCACTCCAGTATAAAGAACCTGAAAGAAATTTGCCTGAACTTCCAAGGATATTTGGAAGAACTGTTTCTATCAAATTTGATTTGTTGCCAGGAAAGAATCCATTGTACTCTACACTGTTTTAGTTTGTAAGGTACTTGAAGGTAAGAGCAGTGAAATGAGAGCAAATATTAAGCCACCAATTTAGCACAACACAAGGCATGTTCCCATTATATTGTGTGATGTGGAGAAAACTTTTTCATCATTTAAAACAATACTAGACGATGCAACCTTTTGCCAGAAAATAGTGAAAAGCTACCTGTAACTAGTGTTAAGGCCAGACCAAAGCAACCAGTGATCTATTTTCCCCTCTCAGTGAGTTTCATTATCTGAAAGGCTATAGCATTATTGTGATTTATTGTATTTCATTTGGTATCATATTACGAGGTATATTTTTAAAGTAAGTGCCCATAATTTTTAAAAAAAACAACAGAGCATTATTTTCCAAATACTTTATTAACATTCATTACCTTACACTACTTCTCCATATAGTCACTACCATTATTTAGGGACTTGTCATAATAGGAAACCAGTTTTTGTATGCCTTTTTGTCAAAGAATAATGCCCCTGTGATGAAAGCCACGTCTGCACTTCTTGTTTCACATCATTGACCTTGAGATGAAAATTGGTTGGTGCCAAATCCGGACTGTTGTGAAACAAGAAGTGCAGACTTGGAGCATCATTCTTTGACAAAGGCATACAGAAACTGGTTTCCCGTTATGATAAGTGCCTGAATAACAGCAGTCACTATTTGGAGAAGTAGTATAGGTGTAATATAATGATAATAAAGTATTTGGAAAATAATATTCTGTTATTTTATAAAAATTATCTGAACTTAATTTAAAACAAATCTGATGTGTTACACTCACATGACTTTCTCTACTCTTGTACAAACTATTTTTACAAACGCTTATTCTCCATCTACTTCATGTTAATCGAGATAAACATTTGC
The DNA here is from genome assembly GCA_030765065.1 of Deroplatys truncata. Taxonomy (NCBI): domain Eukaryota; kingdom Metazoa; phylum Arthropoda; class Insecta; order Mantodea; family Mantidae; genus Deroplatys; species Deroplatys truncata. The sequence continues at coordinate 169,530,942 of CM060980.1, forward strand.
AGACTATCTTATTGCTAATTTTCTTGTAGATGTAAGGGGAATATATATTTACAAGGGCAATATAGAAATACATTAGCCTTTAAGCATATACATATCTCTAATAGCTGGTTGCTAGGTGCAGCACCATTCCCTTTGGCAAAGGTAAATACTCTTTGCATATCAAGACAAAAAAAATGAATAACGAATTCCCATTTAAGAAAATAAGTATTGAAAAATTTAAGAGAATAACAAGCAATATCTCGAAAATGGTTCACTCCACAACAAAAATGTATATGACATGAATTGTGTATTTTAACGCGATGTATATATTTTGCGTTGTAAAAGTTTCACTATCTCTTATGGTTTACCGGTTATGCAAAAGTCGTTCACAATGAAGAACACTTTTGGAGACATTCCCAGAAAATTCAAGATATACGTTTTATTTGTCATGAAAATATCTTAAATATATGATATTTTAATCAAAATCGTTAGAGCCGTTTTTGAGAAAATTAAAATTTTCGAAAAATCTTCCATGTAAAGGGTATCCTGGGTTTTCTTGAAAACCTTCGTGTCGCATCCCTGGAAGATACTGAACCTAAATACCAAGTTTGGTGTTTATCCGACTGTTCGTTTCTGTGTTATGCTGTTCACAGACAGACACACAGACATACAGACAGACACACAGACACACACATGGACATGTTTCCAAAAATGCTTTTTTTTGGATTCAGGGGGTCTCAAAACATGTATTTCCGGTGAAATCTCGGTATCGAATTTTAAGTTGGTTAAATACCAAACTTGGTATTTAAGTTCAACATCTTCTGATAATGCAAATACAAAGCTTGTCAAAAAATTCCCTCCATTCCAAACTAGCATTTACATGGCAAATTTTTGTTTATTTTTTATGTTCTCAAAAATAGCTCTGATTATTTTGATTAAAATACATGTTTAAGATATTTGCATGACCAAATCAAATGCATATCTTGAATTTTCTGTGAATAGTCTATAAAGCTCTCTTCATCCCAAACGACTTTTGTATAACTGGTAAACCATGAGAGATAGACCAAATCTTACTACACATAAATGTATATCTCATTAAAGCATACAATTTATGTCAAACAGAATCATTTGTGGCATAAGTATTTCTGAGATATTCTTTGTTATTGGTTTGAATTTGCAAATACTTATACTTTTCTCAAGTTGAAAGCTGCTATGCACGTTTTCTCGTGGTCATACAAAGAGCATAGTGTTTCAAGGTTATCACTTTTTAAAAATATGACAAATGCTTTGCCTACTAGTTCCTTCTTACACCAACAAGTAAATATGTAAATGTATAATGAAAGTTTAACTCCATTAACAAGAAAACTAAGCTTTTATAGGATTAGTTTACAGAAGAGTGAGTGGAGAAACTCATGTAAATCAACACATCAAATGTTTTTTTAAATATTGATGTAAACATGCTCTAAATAGTTTTGGGGCAAAGTTATCTGAATTAAAATATGTATTTTATATTTTGAATACTCTTTTCTCATATCATATTTTGGAAAATCAATTTTATATTTTGGCAAATTTGTTTTCATCTTGTGCATGTCTCTAGGGATAAGTTATGAATTTTGGTTGAGTGTGTTTTTAAACAGCATACTTTTCTGTATATGTGCTTAAGAAAAATTCTTCTGCATGAAGAATTTTTAAGACCAACCAACAAGATATGACTTTTCATAGATTTGCTTAGTTCTTAGATAAACACTGAGTACACTTTCATAAAGTTCCAAAATGCTTTCCCTTTATTTCATTTATTTCACTTCTGCAGCACTTTGCCACTTTGTTGAGCCTTTGGAATATTGGTAGCAAGTAGCATATATGGAAAGCTTTGGCTTAAAGGCTTCCTCAATCAGATCAAATGTATTATTCCAGAATCACTTCTTTTTTACTTTCTCTGCCACCTATCTTTAGTAGGTGAGAGTATTGTATTGTATTCCACCAAAAATTTGATATGGAAAGATTTAATTTTTAGAAAAAGGTGCGTGTGCGTGTGCATGTGCGTTCTATTTATTACACTGAATTTGATTTAATTTTGTATAACAAGAAAATCTTAAAAGATAGACAAAATCTTACTAGAGATAAAATATAGAACTCATTAAAATAAAAATGTTGTGTCAAACCTTTCAGCCATTTTTCAAATATTCTATGTTGCAAGGTTACACCTTTTCTAAGCATCAACTAGTAGACATGCTTGAAAGTTTGTTTTTCTTGTTCCCCCATCCCCCTTTCTTTTCTTTTCATTGCAAGAGCTTTTATCACAAATAAACATTTGAATGCTGTTTTTAAATGTTGAAACCTTCTTGCTTAATTTGAAACAATTCCCCAGTAAAAATATTTTATGAGTAATGTAGCAAGGATAGAAAAATAACATTTTACAAATATTGTGAATGTACCATTGGTAGAAAGTCATATTAAGGTATTGTCAGATTTTTTATTTCCTGCTTCCCGAAACATTAAACTGGCCTTTTAAAATATTTCCAAATTTATTATTTAATCACAACTGCATTCCTTTGATTTAGTGATATCAAAGAGCTTATGTTGTATATTTTCATTTCAGGAGATGCTTGCACCGATAACAGTGGACAATCAGGAATTTGTACACCTCTTGGTGACTGTGAGAAATTGATTAGCAGCTTGGACAGTGGAGCTAAACCATACATCTGTGGTACACCTGAACAAATACCAAAAGTGTGCTGCCCTACGGAGAAAAATGTAACTCATGAAAAACAATCAAATAGCAAGAGTCAACAGAGTGAGTTGTTCTTTTTGATACTCTTTTAACAATTTCTGTGTTCTGTGAATGGCCTAATCCAAAAATGAAATGTCCAACAAATACCAAACTTTATATTTAGATTCAGCATTTTCCTAAGATGCAACACAAAGATCTTCAAGAAAGTCCCCCATCCCAATCTACCCTTTACTTGGAAGATTTTTTAAAATATTCAATTTTCTTAAAATTGGCTCAAATGATTTTGATTAGTATGCATATGTTTAAGATATTGATATGACCAATAAATGTATATCTTGAATTTTCTGGAAATAGCCTTTAAATCCTCTTCATTCAGAAGGAATTTTATATAATTTTTGTGTAACTTGTGTAAACCACAAGAGATAGGCAAAAACATACTATACAAAAAAGTAGATCTCTTTAAAACACACTATTTATTTAAAATACCTTTTTTTTTGCATCAGTTATTTCTGAGGTATCCATTGTTACTGGTTTGAAGTTTTAAATACTTCATTTTTACTTTCTCTACTATGTATAGTAAGGAGGGGAAGTATTGTATTTCACCCAAAAATTTTATACCGAGATTTCATCGGAAATACATGTTTTGAGACCCCCTGAATCCAAAAAACGCATTTTTGGAAACATGTCCGTGTGTGTCTGTGAACAGCATAACTCAGAAACGAACAGTCGGATAAACAACAAACTTGGTATTTATGTTCAGTATCATCCAGAGATGCAACACAAAGGTTTTCAAGAAAATCCCCCCACCCCAGGTTACCTTTTATATGGAACATTTTTCAAAAATGTTAATTTTCTCAAAAATGGCTGTAACGATTTTGATTAAAATATCATATGTTTAAGATATTTTCATGACAAATGAAATGCATATCTTGAATTTTCTGGAAATGTCTCCAAAAGTATTCTTCATTGTGAACGACTTTTGCATAACTGGTAAACCATAAGAGATAGACAAAATTTTACAACACAAAAGATGTAGATCTCATTAAAATACACAATTTATATCATATACATTTATTTTGTTGGGTGAACCATTTTCGAGATATTGCTTGTTATTCCCTTAAATTTTCCAATAATTATACTTTTTCTCAAATTCGTTTTTTTTTTTTTTTTTTTTTTTTTGTCCTCGTAATGCAAAGAGAATGAAATACTCCACATAGCAACACCTCTTAAAATATTTGACTATCGCTTAAAGCCTAGCAATTTCCCTTGCATCTACAAGAAAATTAGCAATAAGATTAACATCTCAATATCTCGATTAACATGAAGCATATGGAGAATAAGCGTTTGTAAAAGTAGTTTGTACAAGAGTAGAGAAAGTCATGTGAGTATAACACTTCAGAATTTTTTTAAAGTACTGTTGCTGTTCGGTTGTTTTTCACACTGTCATGCAAAGAATATGGGATTTCTAGGCCAGCATATAGCAACCCAGACTATCAATTCAGTTTCCTCTATCAACCATGTATTTTCATCAAAATGTGTAATGATACTATTTCTGTAAATGTTTATCTCAATTAACATAAGTAGTTAGAAAAATAAGCTTTGTAAGAAAAATGTGAAACTATATAAACATAAATAATACTAGGTGGAGAAATTCATGCTAATGTAACACGCCAGATATTTTCATTTAAATGTTTAATTGAAAAAAAAGTATACGCTTTTTTACTTTCTCTAATAATAATAATAATAATAATAATAATAATAATAATAATAATAATAATAATAATAATAATAATAATTTATTGTCAATAGATTTGTATACAAATTTCTGACATTGTCCAAATTAGTTAAAAAGGTTACAAAGTATATACATAATTGCTACAGTAAATTAATTTTTTACAAGGTCATCTAAATTATATAAACATTTATTGTTAAGATATGTTTTTAATTTTGTATCAAATCTGGATCCAATTATTTTTTTAATGACATTTGGAAATTTATTGTATAGAATTAAACCCTGAATATTTACATTTTTATCTGTTATTTTCTTACTAAAACCTTTATTAAAATAATCTGTATTATGTCTAGTATAATGATGGTGGATATTATTACTTTCTCTACTACGTATAGTAAGTAGGGGAAGTATTGCATTCCACCCAAAAATTCGATACCGAGATTTCGCCGGAAATATATGTTTTGAGACCTCCTGAATCCAAAAAATGCATTTTTGGAAACATGTCCGTGTGTGTGTCTGTGTGTGTGTGTGTGTCTGTGTGTGTGTCTGTGTGTGTGTGTGTCTGTGTGTCTGTGAACAGCATAACTCAAAAACGAACAGTCGGATAAGCACCAAACTTGGTATTTAGGTACAGTATCTTCCAGAGATGCGACACAAAGGTTTTCAAGAAAATCCCCCCACCCCAGACTACCCTTTACATGGAAGATTTTTCGAAAATTTTAATTTTCTCAAAAATGGCTCTAACGATTTTGATGAAAATATCATATGTTTAAGATAATCTCATGAGAAATGAAATGTATATCTCGAATTTTCTGGGAATGTCTCCAAAAGTATTCTTCATTGTGAACGACTTTTGCATAACTGGTAAACCATAAGAGATAGACAATATTTTACTACACAAAAAATGTAGATCGCGTTAAAATACACAACTTATGTCATATACATTTCTTTTTTTGAGTGAACCGTTTTCGAGATATTGCTTGTTATTCCCTTAAATTTTCCAATACTTATACTTTTTCTCAAATGCGTTATTCATTTTTTTATGTCCTGGATTTGCAAAGAGAATGGAATGCGCCACATAGCAACCAGCGTTAAAATATTTGACTATCGCTTAAAAGCTACCATATTCCCCTTGCATCTACAAGAAAATTACCAATAAGATTGACATCTCGATATCTCGATTAACATGAAGCATATGGAGAATAGGCGTTTGTAAAATTAGATTGTACAAGAGTAGAGAAAGTCATGTGAGTGTAACACATCAGATTTTTTTTTTTTTCACTCCCGTTTTCTATTGCAAGTATGATCGCCTTATACACATACAGTGAATATAGTGTCAACATGCTGTTACCGATGAATGCATGTTTACATGTATCAGTGGGTTTTAAGTTGTAGATTTTCCTTACACATCTTTTGTAATATGAAGAGTCATTTTTTATGGGTTTTGCAGGAAATTCCCCATATTTTGATGCCATAAGATAGATGTGGATAGATTACTTCCTAATAATTTTTTTTCATGAAGAAATCAAGAGAGATATTGGTCTATAAAGATGAAACTAAATTTTTAGCTCTGTGGACTCAAAATAATTTCAAATGGGGAACTCATGTAACTATTCTGGTCAAAACTTTAAATAAAAATACATATGCAATAAGAACTTTGACATTCTGCACTGATCAAAAAACTTAAAAAAGCATGTATTTTGCAAATGTTCACTCCTTGATAAGATATTGCATTATTTTCTGGAGTAACTCACCACCAGCAAAAGGAATATTTATTATTCAAAAACGAATTCTTAAAGTAATGATAGGGAGTAAAGTAGAGGTTCTTGTAGATCAATCTTTAAACGATTGGGCATTTTGCCTCTGGCATGTATGTATATTTTATAAATATTATTGTTTGCAAAATGAAATAGCTCTCAATTTCAGTTTAACAATGAAATTTATACTTATAGCACTAGATCAATAAATAATATGCATATTCTTTCTGCAAATACTAAATTAATGGAAAATACAGTAATTCATGCAGCTATAATCATATGCAATGCTTTACCAAATGAAATAAATGCTGAAGACAAAGCTGAGACTCTTAAAGCCAAAACTAAAAAATGTTTTTTTAAAACCTGTTTTAAAATGTGAGTATTTTTGTAAATAAACTATGTAATTTGTAAACTTATATGTTCTATATCATTGTGCATTTGTACATTGTATGATCTAAATGAACAAATAAACGATCCATCCATCCCCATTCAGCAGACATGCCTTCTCAAGGTATGATGTTTCTTTCCTTTGTGGGAGTTTAAAATGTTTTGTATACAAATGTGAAATTGGTTTTACTTTTTGAAATGCTGTCAGATGATACTACAGCAATATGTTCTGGAGTAAACTATGAAGTCTTGCATAAAAATATGGAAAAATTTATAACTGCACTACAAAATCTCTTCAAATCGCTCAATTTAAAACGTAATTTAGAAAAGACTGCTGTGATGAATATAAGTCTTTCAAGGAAAATGGAAACTCACACCTATGATAATGTAAAAAATTGAGGCAGTATTTTATATCATAACATGCTGTGAATGCCAGAGTGATTATAGTGTAAAGTAATATTATTGTATGTACAGGATTTTAGATGTTTGTTAGCCATAAGTATTGTTAGGAAATAAGTTTACACGGCCTCACTGAAACTGACAATAGAAGTGGGTAACAATAAACCGAGGGGGTGAGTTGTTTATCACTAAGAAGAGACAAACAAATGACATCAGGGTAGCGTGCCTTTTTTAGAAATGGAGGGAATATCTTCCCTAGAGTATATATGTTAGTAGTAGTGATTGGCTGACCAAAGCAGACGCTAAAGTGGTCGCAATTTGGTAACCAATAGCAGCTCTATTATAATGTTTAGGCAATTCGAGGTGAAAGAGTATATATTCTCGAGCCATAAGTAAGTGTCGCACAGTTTTGAAGAATCTTTCATGAGGTACATGTCACGCAGTTCTGAAGAATCTCTCACAAGGTGGACGTCGCAGAGTTAGTTACAAAAATGTAAAGTACGTGAAGTAATTGGTGCGCGGTAACTAAAATGACTGTAGTTACATTCAGAAATATCACAGTTTCAGTCAGGCGTGTATAAAGATTAAACATGTCAATTATTAATTAAGTGTGATGGCAATAAAAGTCTAGATTCAAATTTTTTGTTATCAGTGTTATCTTTTAGTAACAACTCCTTTCCGTTTACACACCTTGCTTAGAGATACTTGCTCGACTGAGATATAATAGCTAGCCAGAGGACAATGAATCCAAATTTAAAATAATAAAACAAGAGGCACCCAGTAAATAAGATAACACAAGCCATGAAAACTGCAAAAAAATGTAAATTATCAAAACTTTTTGGATATAATTATAAATAGTAATTTAACTTGGGTAGATCATATAGATTATGAGTGTAACAAAATAAGTAAATCTGTCTATATATTACGATACTTCAAATGTTTTAATAATTTGAACTTTTCAAAAATTCTTGAAAAGGTGATGGTTAATAGATTGTATAAATACCTTAAATATAACAACATACTTGTCAGGGATCAGTTCGGGTTCAGAAAAGGAATGTCGACCAATAATGTAACTTATAAACTTACTCATGAAGTGTTAACTGCGTTAAACAAAAAAATGCATGTAGGTGGGATTTTCTGTGACTTAGCAATTGACTGTGTTAATCATAATATTCTGATAGCAAAATTGAAATTCTGTGGACTAAAAAATGAAACTCTAGTTGGTTCATATCATATCTAAATGAAAGAAAACAAAGTGTTGAAGTAGTCAATGATATTGGATTTGGAATACATACATCAAAATGGAAAACAGTAACATGGAGTGCCCCAAGGTTCAGTCCTAGGACCTTTACTATTTTTTATCTATATAAATGACCTATCACTTTAGTTAAAGGATATTGCAAGTATCATTCTGTTTGCTGATGACATGAGTGTTCTGGTGACTAGTAAAAACTTGAATGAGTATGTAATTAAATTGAATTATGTTTTGAACTGTATGTTACACTGGTTTAAAGCTAACAAATTATCTGTAAATCTAGACAAAACAAAAGTTCTTAAATTTATAACCCATCGATCATCACACACTCCAATAGAAATTGGGATTAATGACATGTTACTAGAACAAATAGACAACATTAAATTTCTGGGCCCCCAAGTAGACAGATATTTAGATTGGAAAGTTCACATTACGTATATCTTACAAAAACTCAGTTCTGCCTGTTATGCTATCCAAACACTGGTAAATGTCAGGTCTATAGATACGCTTAAATTAGTATACTATGCGTATTTTAACTCTATCATTGAATATGGAATATTAGTTTAGGGAAACTCGGTAGAAAGTGAACGAATATTCCTCATGGAAAAGAAGGTTATAAGAATCATTTCTAGCACCCATAGCAGACACTCTTGCAAACATATTTTTAGAAGACTGAAGATATTAACCCTACTTTGCATGTACATATTTTCAATCTTAAAATTCTTTGTATGCAATCGAACCACATTTATAACAAACGGAAATTCATGAGACAAACACTAGACAAAAGAGTAACATCCATCATCCCAGTGTAAAGCTTTCTTGCTTCCAGAAAGGTGTATATTATAAGACCATAAAAATATTTAATCCTCTCCCTAATGATCTTAAGGGAAAAGTTGAATTTTCAATGTCTTTAAAACTGCTGTTAAAGAGTACCTATGCTCAAAGCATATTATTCTGTACAAGATTATCTGAATACAAATTATCCTGATGGTAATACATATATAGCTCTGTAAGTAGAATTAGTAAATATTAATGACAATTGCCAAAGCACAACATTTGATGCCTGCTCTAGAATTAATGAAGCTATTTAAATGTATGTATATTAAGAACTGACAGTAAATGCTATGCATTATAAATAAAATAGAACAAAATGATGAGACGAATAAAAGGTATAAGCCTAGTGAAAGTTAAAATAACTGTTCTTGCCTATAAATATAATGTTAGCCTTATAACGGTAGGGAAATATTCGATTTTGCACAAAATTACACCTACTTTGTTTCATTTTGTATATAATATGTCTTTATTTTATTTTAAATGTTCTGTATTCTATGTAATATTTATGTATATATGTAACTATATTGTATATTTCCTTGACACGCATATAGTATGTCTTTATTTATTTTAAATGTTCTATATATGTGTAGTATTTCTGTTTATATGTAATTTTTGTACATTTCCTTGACATGTTCTGTGTTCACAAGCCTTTATGGCTGCTAGTGAACTCACAAAATACAATCCAATCTAATCTAATTGTAGTTCTTCATTATTTAACTTCATTGTGGGAATAGGATCATTATTTATTTGTTTATTTATAAGTTTTAGGCATACTGTTTCATCTATATTTATTATTAAATTAATAGCATTAGTCCATAGCACTAATTCTTGAAATGTTTGATTGGCAGATGATTGTAGCTTTTTATTATTTTTCTCTTTAATTAATATATTAGTATCATCTGCAAATAAAATGCTTCCATTTGAATCTATATCATTTACATAGAGTACAAAAAGAAGTGGACCTAATACAGAACCTTGCAGTACTCCATGTCCTATCATTTTTCCACCAATGAATAATAGCTCCCTACAGTTCCCAAGCTATTAACATGTTTAATTTTCATTAATTGTTTTTTATTATTAAGATATAAATTAATCCATCTATACGCTACTCCTCTGGTCCCACAATTTGATAATTTCTTAAGCAATGTTTTATGTTCCACCATATCGAATGCCTTAGTTAAAACTAAAAGTAATATTCCTAATATTTTTTCTTTATGATCAATTGATTTCGTAACATTCTTCAAAAAGTTAAAGATAGCTGTTTCAGTAGACCTATTTAATTCTAAAGCCATGCTGTGTATCAGTTATTAATTTAGTTTTATTTATAAATAAAATCATCCTATTAAACATAAGCCTTTCAATGTTTTTAGAAAAAACAAATGGAATGGAAATGGGTCTATAGTTGCTAGGGTTTGTTTTGACCTCTTTTTTGAGTATGGGAGTTACTTTGGATATTTTTAGAATATCTAGAAACGTTCCCAATTTAACGATGCATTGCATACCTGTGCTAATGGCTTTATTATAGACAATACAACCTTTTTGGAGAACAGTTTAAACAAGACAGCAGTGCCATTAGCTGTGTGCACCAAGTTCATAGAAGAATGTTGGAAAGGTATGAAAATAGCTGCATTAGATAAAGAGGAGTCTGCAAGTGGGCAGATACATTTAAAAGTGGGCACACATCAATATTTGGTGAGACTGAGATTATAGAATCTTTGGACATACCCCAGTCTCACTCCTGATTACCATGTCTTTGAACCACTAAATGATGCTTTGAGATCACAAAGATTTGGGAGCTATGATGAGGTTGAAACAGCATATTCTGGAATAAAGGCACAACCAAAAACATTTGTTCAGTGGAATAAAAATGTTAGTGCAACAATTGAGAAATGCATTGAAAAGGAGGAAACAATAGTGAAACATGACATATCTCTTACATTACAGTTAGGGATCCAACTCGTTGGTTCTTCTGCTCTGGTGGACTTTGCCTCTGCTGGTCTAATGATGTCATTACCAAAGGCAGAAATTTCCTGCCTTGGTCTTCTCTGAAATGCATTAGAGGTAGTTTGGTGTTGCTTTGAGCTGGTAGTAAGGCAACTATACAGTTGAAAATTTTCTCAAACTTCACTAATTCTCCTGTCTGGATGAGAAATCTTTTCCAAGGTAATCCATTGAATGAATATTATCACTTAGCTATTGGTTGTGGAAACTAGGTATAAACTATTTGAATAATCATTCACTGAGCAGTATCAGTAAATGTGGTATTCATTTACAAAATATTCACATAATTAAAAATATTAAAACTGCACAATTCTGTCTTTAACACTGTTTAACACTTGTATACATTGGTAGTATTCTTATAGATTTAAAATGTTGTTGTTGTTGTTCACCAATGGCACTGGAGATTAATTGATCTGCACCATTTTCCCTCTGGCTTCCCAATATAAAGTCTGTAAGTTATCACTTTTAAGGCCTTGGCATTTGGCGAGATGTTGTTTGTTCAGGATGACATCTACTTCACAGAGAGTGTGTACTTGGGTGTAGGTAGGCATCGTATCTTGTAGAGGTGTTCTGCAAGGCAATCGTGGCCAGTTGTCATCCTAAATAAGGCCACTGCAGTTTTCCTTGGCATTTTTTGTATATCAACTCTATCTTTAATATTCTTATAATCTTTATCTTTTAATTTATCTTCTTCATCAAGTCTCTGCTGTCTTTTGTAATGTTGTTTAATATTATTTAATTGTTTATTTATTTCTATTTTTCCTGCAGGTTTTATTTGTTGTATTGCACCTTTCTTTGCTAATTGATCCACATGTTAATTGCCCAAAACTCTGACATGAGCTGGATCCATTGTAGAGTGACATGATTTCTAGTTTTATTGATGAGGGATCCATCTGTATGTATTCAGAGCCATTCTTTTTCTGGATATCTTTCATTTTCCATAGCTATTGCTATGGCTCTCATTTCATCTGATATATTGTTTTGTTTGTGTATTGTGGGTTAGGAGACATGTGGAGAAGGAGAGAAAATAAGGTGAAAAATTTTTGGAAAAAGGCGAGGAAAACACTGGAAGATATAGAAATACAAATCATGTTCAGTGAGATTGCCAAAAAGAGCTCATTAGTTTGTTATAGGCCAATGAAAAATACATGGTGTAGAGAAAAATATATAGACATAGTAAATAAAGAAGAGAGAGAATCTATTGCATGGGTAAGAACCGGAGCATGGAGGCTAAGAGGGTTAAGACAGGGTATTCCTCAAAACCAATGTCCGATATGTGGTGGTAATGAAGACATTGAACACATAGTATTTAAGTGCCAAGGAACAGAAAATTGGAGAAAAGAATTTTTTAATAAGAAGTGGTTGAAGGGGGATAGAAATACGCTTATAATCAAAATGATGTGCAAGGACACTAGAAGCATTGGACAGTTTTTGTGTAAAGTCAAAAATAAAGGGCTTTAGACAGTGGATAGGGATAAGTAAGAGGTAGCATATCTTACTTTGAATGGAAAACTATAGTGAATGTGTGATGGTTAAGTAATCAATAAGTGAAAAGTGAAAAACAAGGGGAAATGGGACATGAAAAAACTGAAAAAACAAGATAATTTATTGACAAGAAATTGTAAAATGTAAATAATCTGTAGCGATTGTCTACAGAATGTGTTGACGGTAAATTGTAAAATGTAAATGAACTGTAGTGATTGTCTACAGAATGAGCGGCCAGGGTCAAAGTGCAGTAGACAATCAAATTGTAAAACTCTTAGCACAATATATCAGGTCATTCTGATATTGTATATCAATTTTTTGGCTTGGGAAGCATGCCTGTGTAACATTTAAAATGTTATGTGCATTGATGATGTATCTTGAGAAATTATTACTATTCTCAGAGAAACACAGCTGCAAGTTAGTCTCCTCTTTGACATGCAAGACACTTGCGACTAGCATGGGTATGCTACCAAAAGTATCAGGAAAGGGGAGCTAAGTCATGATTGATTGATCATTGGCTTCCCATTCCTGATCCTCTACCAATGATCAATCATTTATGAATATTAACTGATGCATTACAATGACAATGATGCTATCCTAAATCCCAAAGCATAGTCATTATATATGGCTATGCTTTTTAAGTGTACATTGATTATGTATTATTAAAATATTCTTTGATCACAATACAATATTTAAAATAAATTAACATATGTATAAGAACACAAATTTTGAGTTAATTTTTGGGGGGTTATGCATTTAACAAATATTCAGTAAATGATGTACATAAATAAAATGGCTTGGGCATAATATATTTGGCTTCAAAATGTGTCTTTATTTATTGAATTATGTGCTTCAAAAATGTTAATTTGCTGTTACAGTTTTGAAATATCCTTATACATCTTAATAAGTATTTCACTTAAAATTAATGCATCAATGCTCCTTCCACTCTTTGTATATCTCTTTTTAATTCACCAGGTGAGTTGGTATTATGTAAGAGTACTTTCTCAACATAATTGTGAATCCTAACTGTGTGCAGAGTGCATGGAGTATACCAAAGTGACCCTGAGAACAGATGGCACTTCAAGAACGCCACCAGTTCCTGCTATCGTAGGAGGTGCTAGGGCTAGATTAGCAGAGTTTCCCCACATGGTAATTTATTTCACTTTAATCTCCATTTCATTATAGCTTCTTTTTTCTATGTTAATACTTCTCTTCTGCTATTTCTTTTTTCTTTCTTTCTTTCTTTCTTTCTTTCTTTTACTTTCTCTATAGTAGGAATCTGGAGAGATTCTCTGGAAAAAATTCCATTACTTTTTCACATTCTAAAAAAATGGCCCTAAAAATTTTGATTAATGTAATATTAGTGCCAAATTCAACATATTATGTAGTATATGTTTTCATAAATAGCCTTTGAAATCCTCTTTATTTGATTGAATTTTGTAGGATTTTAGTAAGCTAGGAAATCACAGGAGATACACAAACATTTACTGCAGGAAAAAATACACAGTTTGTGTGAAATAAATTTTTTCATACTATTAACCATTTTTAAAATATTCCAATTTACATATTACACTTTCTTAAGTAAATCATCTGATGGATATGCTTGAGAGTTTTCTTTCTTTTTCTTTGTATTTCAAGAACTCATTACCATGTGAATGCTGTTTTTGAATATTTTATGTTATTATACCCTTATTTCTTAAATTAAAATTATCCCTAGAAGTAAAGAATATACTGTAAATAATTTAACATTAATAGAAGAATCACTTTTTATGTGAAGACTATAATATATAATGGATATATATGAGTTCGTTATGGGTAGAGAAAGTTTTATGGGTGTTCACGTCAGACCTTCTAGTTTTATATTGTAAGTATAGGGTAGTTAAATTATATTCGAGCCCACTCGTGGCCTCTCTCTACTGTGCAAGACAGCCGGCAGTCGCCGAGAAAATTACACTGGCAGAGGTGGACTAAAATCCTTAACTTATAATAGATGCTGGAAATGTTGACCTTCTGCTCTCAAACAGGCAGCATATCTTGTGTAAATATTCTCGCTCACTCTCCAAAGCTCAGCAGCAGGAATTCTTGTAATGAAACGCCTCATTATGATCAGAAAATTGGAGTGTGGTGTGTGATAAGTGCTAGAAGAATACTAAAGCCCATATTCTTTGATGAAACAATAAATGCAGAGCGATATCAGAGGTTGATTCTGAGGCCATTTTGCAATCGCTTGACAGAAGAAGAGAAATTGTATGGTTGGTTCCAGCAAGATTCTGCAACAGCACATATGGCTGCTGAATCATTACATGCAATAAGAGAGGTGTTTGATGACTGAATAATTAGTGTTGATTTGTGGCCCCCTCATTCTCCTGACCTAACGAGTTGTGATTTTTATTTATGGGGTTCTTTAAAAGACAAAGTGTATCATTTCAATCCTCACACACTACAGCAACTTAGAGAAAACATTGTGCAAGAAATCACAAGAATTCCTGCTGCTGAGCTTCGGAAAGTGAGTGAGAATATTTACACGAGATATGCTGCATGTTTGAGAGCAGAAGGTCAGTATTTCCAACATCTATTATAAGGTAAGGATTTTAGTCCGCCTCTACCAGCGTAATTTCCCCCGCAACTGCCAGCTGTCTTGCACAGTAGAGAGATGCCGCTAGTGGGTTCAAATATAATTTAACTACCCTATATAAGAGAAAAGGACCTTAAAATACTATGCCTAAATAGAAATTACTCTAAAAATCTACTTGTTTTGTGTCTATTATAGGCAGCTTTGGGTTATGGAGAAGAAGAAAACATCTCTTGGTTGTGTGGTGGAAGTCTCATCAGTGAACGATTTGTCCTAACTGCAGCACATTGTCTCGCTACACATGGCAAGTCAGTATAATAAAACTGGATATAAATATGCATAGAAATCGTACAGGGGAGGAGTGCTTATTCCTCAGAAACAAAGGAAGCATTGCTTGTAGTTTAACTTTCTTAAAACTATTGCAGCTGAATGCATAAACAAATGCTGGAACCACACTTCAAAGTAGAACACACTGTGCACTTATTTTAGTAGTTTAAATTTGATCTGATGACTCAGCTTTAAGTTGAGGTGCAGAAAATAACATAAACGTTCATAAAATACTGATATTTTATAAAATAACATAAATATCTACCAAATATATTCTTGCTTACACAGGTAACTATTTTTACCTTTGTTCTATTCACTTCCCAACTTCATAATGTAATGAAATCACAAAGTAGCCTATCTTCTCTTCTCTTCTTTTCTTCCGCCTCTCCCTCTCTTCTGAATTTCAGTTCACTTTTTGTTATAATTTGAATATAGCTTTCTAATCACTAGATAAATTAATAAATAAATATTGTGGATTCTAATAGAGATGTAGCTCTGGATCTCAGGAACTATGGAAATTCTTTTGTGGTGTGGTTGAGAGGGTGCAAAGGTATTACCTAATTTATCGAAATGATAGGATATTTTTGTGAAATTATGTCAAAATTTACTTTTTAAAAGCAATATCAGTTAGTAGATTTTATAGCTGAGATATATAAATATCAGGTAGATGATTTTAATAAATAAAAAGGTAAACAAAGGAAATATAGTATTGGAGATTAGTAAGTAACCGCTGGATACCAGTGGAATAGGTTTTAGTCTAGTAGTAAGTTTTGCTAGTTAAGCAGCTGGATACCAGTTGCCTTTATGCGGGTTATTAGTAGTAGCAAAAAAAATTGAATGAATTATGTATGTATCTAAATATATGGAGAAATAAATAAATCCATCTATTTAAATATCATTGTAACAACAATTGGGCGGCGCCGTGGCCGAGTGGTTAGACCGCTCGCCTCCCATCTAGGCGGCCCGGGTTCAATCCCAGGGACCTGCATGTGGGATTTGTGGTGGACGAAGCGGCGTCTGGGCGGGTTTTCTCCGGGTTCTCCGGTTTCCCCCGCCATTCATTCCACCAACTGCTCCATCATCACCTTTCCTTTCATCCATTTCACCAACATTTCGTTTCATCTACTTCCTTCATCCCATACCAGGCATCGGGCTGATCACCCATCCTGGATGCTCTGTCCGATCCATGAGTGTCTGCTCCTCGACGGGCCTCTGACCCCAGGCACCCGCTTGTAAGTCCTGGGGGGTGTAAGTCCTACATAAGAGGAGGGTAAACAGATAATGAATGAATGAATGAATGTAACAACAATTAAACACTTTTGCTGGCTTACATTCATTGTGGATCTTTTCACAAAAACAATTTGCTGCCTGATCAAATCTAAGATTTCTCTTCCCAACAGTATTTCAAAATTATCACTTCTGTTGCTTTTGTAAGACATTTATGTGCTTTATACTGCTTTACTTCACTTTGCTTCAAGCTATTTTATTTTATTTTCTGTGTGGTGATAACAAATATCAATTTTTCATCACATCTAAGTCCAGTGGGTACTAATCCTCACCAGCAGGACAATTCCTATCTGCCGTACATTTTTCTCATGGAGGATAATTCACGTGATCTTCTATGGTACAATTCCCTCATCCTAAACCTTTAGTTACGCAGAATAATCTTGACTCTCGACTTGCAATGGCTCAGATTTTGCAGTGCATCTCTTTCACTACCAGGCCTGGTCTGGCACATCTGCAACTGTTGGTGATCAAATCACAGCCCTCTGCATTTTCTTTCTGCTTCTAGCACTATTCCTACACTTACATTGTTCCTCATTTGTCTTATCCCTAGGTTACGTAGTTTTGACCTATTGTGTATATCTGCTTTTCTTCCTTAACAATTATCTTTCGGTTTTGCATTTCACCT
This sequence comes from Deroplatys truncata, assembly GCA_030765065.1. Lineage (NCBI taxonomy): Eukaryota > Metazoa > Arthropoda > Insecta > Mantodea > Mantidae > Deroplatys > Deroplatys truncata. The sequence goes on from CM060980.1 coordinate 169,548,313, forward strand.
CTTCACTGTAGCTTCCATTCCTATTCTTCTTCTTCTTTTTCTTCTTCTACTTCATATATTAGGCTCAATAGCCTGTTCCGGCATAACTGGACGTCCTTTACTTCTTTTCCCTTGAGCATTATAATTGATAGCCAACTTTGGTATTCTGCCATCATCCATTCTATTAACATGTTGGTACCAATTGTACCTATATTGATTCATCCTGTCTTGTATTGCAAATAAATATATTGAGTTCTTCTCATATAGCATCATTTCGTATTTGTTCCATTTTACTCATCCTTTCACTTGCCTCAGAAATTTCATCTAGCTGTCCGTATTTTCCTTTTATCATTCTGTCATATTACCCATGATTCACAGCCATATGTTAAACTAAGCACCACCATAACTTTATCAAATTTTAATTGGGGTTCTTTTCTATAATAATGTAATGTTCTATGGATCGTACCCATACCTTGAATATATATTAATTTTATTATCTATATCGTGATCATAGGCATAAGATATATCATAGCTTAAATATTTAAAATGAGTATCTTGTTCAAGAACTTTATTACTTATGCATATTTTTTATCTTAGAGTTTTATTGCCTTTAAAAGCCATAATTTCAGTTTTCTCTATAGATATTTCCAAGTTATAGTCTTTATCCATTGTTTCCAGAATATATATTGATTTCTTAAGCTTATTCTCTGTTGTGGCGATGATGGCTTGATCATCAACAAAAATTAAAGCTAAATTTTGTTTTAAATAAATTCCTTGAGAGATATTTAATTTCCACTTTTTGATTAAGTCATCCATATAAATATTAAACAGTAGAGGTCACAGGCAACATCCTTATCTTACTCCTTGATTAATATATATCAGCTCAGTGGCATCATCATTGTTAAAAGCTATAGAGATTGCTGTGTTCCTGTATGTCTCTTCAATTACTTCTGTTAGGTGTTTTGAGTAGTCTTTTTCTCTTAAAATACTCCATAATTTTACATGATCTACTTTGTCAAATACCTTAATGTAATCTATATAGGCAAGGTGTGTTTCTAAATGTTTTTCTCGATATTTCTCTATTATCTATTGGAGTGTAAAAACAGCATCACTACATGAACGACCCTTTCTGAAACCCATTTACTCTTCACTTTGAGCTAAGAGCTTTACAAATTTGATTGTCTACTGCACTTTGACCCTGGTCACTCATTCAGTAGACAATCACTACAGTATATTTACATTTTACAATTTCTTGTCAATAAATTATCTTGCTCTTTTTTTTCAGTTTTTTTCATGTCCCATTTCCACTTATTTCTCACTTTTCATTTATTAATTACTTAACCATCACACATTCACTATAGTTTTCCATTCAAAGTAAGATGCACTACCTCTTACTTTTCTCTTTCCACTGTCCAAAGCCATTTATTTTTTACTTTACACAAAAACTGCCCAATGCTTCTAGCGCCCTTACATATCATTTCAATCATAAGTGTATTTCTATCCCCCTTCAACCACTTCTTATTAAAAAATTCTTTTCTCCAGTTTTCTGTTCCTTGGCCACCACATATCGGACATTGGTTCTGAGGAATACCTTGTCTTAGCCCTTTTAGCCTCCATGCTCCGGTTCTTAACCATGCAATAGATTCTCTCTCTTCTTTATTTACTATGCCTATATATTTTTCCCTGCCCCATGTATTTTTCATTGGCCTATAATAAACTAATGAGCTCTTTTTGGCAATCTCACTGAACATGATTTGTATTTCTATATCTTCCAGTCTTTTCCTTGCCTTTTTCCAAAAATGTTTTACGTTATTTTCTCTCCTTCTCCACATATCTCCTAACCCATTTTGCTCCAAAATATTCCATAATTTACTTAACAACCTGCTATTATCATTTTATGCACTCCTACTTCATTTAGTATAGAATAAACTCTCCTAATATTTAGATCACCACATGTTTAAGTTTCAGTGGGAGGGAAAGTTATTTTAAAACATTTCAGTATGTGACCAAGTATTTTTGGAAATATGCAGTTTTATGGGCATCATTAAATACAGATCCTTTAGCTGTTTTAAATTTAAAGACAAATAATGGATTAAACAAATTTTAATATTTATAATTTTGTTAATGGTATTGTTAAAATTTTTTTCAGAGGACTAGTACGATGGGTTCGACTTGGAGATTCAAATCTGAAGAACTCGAATGACACAGCAGAAACTCAACAGTTTTTTGTAGAGCATCTGTATCGTCACCCTGACTATCAACCTCCTGCACGGTACAATGACATTGGATTGTTGAAACTGGACCATAATGCTAAATTTACTTCTTCTGTTAGACCGGCATGCATCCATGCACAAGAAACATTGCCCAGTACTACACCAGAAGCCATTGGCTGGGGTTTAACAGAATGGGGTAAGCAGAAAGTTTTTATTTCCCTTATCATTTAATCTGGATATGCTTTAATTAAATACTCTTTAACTGTGATGTTTGTTCATTCTCTGGCAAAGTTGGTAAAGTCTCCTCTGTGGTCTAGGGGTACCAAGCTAGCCTCTAGTTCCTGAGGTCACGGGTTCAAACCTGGCAGAGGAGGATGAATATTTCTGGTCTTAAAAATCGTCAACATGTCTTCTTACAGAAGGGAAGTAAAGTTGTGGTCCCGTGTTGTAGATTTACAGCATGTAATAGAACCTCATACCTGATAAAGAGGCCTCTGGTCTTTCATGCCCAATATATAATGGGACGCTAAGAGCCATAGCAGTCAAAGAACATCCATAAATGAAACTAAACTTCAATTTTACAATTAGTAAAAGAATCAAATTGCAAAAGTTATCATTTGCATGTTTCTGGACATTAGTAATAAGGGATAAGGAGATTCCAGGTTTATTATATGTAGATGACCTTATGATAGGTGCTATATCTATAATAATGTTACAAAAAGCAATAAATGAAATTCAAGAGTTTTATGGAAAATGGGGAATTAAGGTAAATATAAATAAATCCAATGGGATAGTTTATAAAAAAAAAAATAAACTGAGAAAGGAACAAAAATGGTTTCTAGGTGGTCAAGAACTGGAAGTAGTCAAAGAATATGACTATTTAGGAGTAAGGTTGAGTAATACCTGGGAATGGGGAGCACATGGTAGGAAGATGTTAGCTAAAGGGAAGGCAGGTATGACAGAAATAAGAATATGCAAATATAAATTAGAGATGTCGACAAAATGGTTGGAGAGAGTGTACAAGGCATTGGTAGAATAAAAAATGCTCTATGCATTAAGTATTATGTATTAAGAATTAAGAATTAAGAATTAAGTAAGAAAATTGACCACATGTATAGAATGTTTTGTAAAGAATTAATTGGAGTACCAAGAGCAGCACTACACGAGGTTGCATTAGTAGAACTAGGAGGAAATGTATAATTTTGGTTTAGATGTGTGACAGTGGAGGAAGGGAAATCTTAAAGACATGCATGGCTCAGCAAAAGGTTGTAATAAGCAAAAGCAACTGGTGGAAAGCAACCGAAAAATAATGGAGTTAATTGGGATGGAGGATATATGGGGGCTAGAAGAAAGAAATACAAACAGTTTTTGGAAATTAGTAAGAAACAGAGTGGAGGATATAGAATGATGAGATATGGGGAAGCCTTGAAGATAAAAAAATCATTAAGCTTTTATAAATTGATAAAGAAAGGGTAGGGAAGAGTGAGGTATGTTGATTGCTGTAATAGACAACAAAGGGAAGGTTTAGCATGGATGAAAATGGGATCAATGTATTTAATATGGATGAGAGGCAGCAGAAGAGGAATATGTGAGCTGTGTGGAGGAAGAGAAAGTAAACCGCACTATATGATGGAATGTAAGGAAACAAGGAGCTGGAGGGAAAGAGTGTGGGAAAAGAAATGGGAAAATATGGAAAGAAAAATAGTAGCTATAAAGATATTGACAGGGAAAGAAGAAAATAAAATCAAGTGCACAGGAGAATTTTTAAGGAAGGTAAAGGAAAAAGAAAAGTAAAAGAGGCAAAGAAAGTGAGCAATAAGGGCTGGGAACCAAGCAATCTGAGTGACTCAATAAGAAGACAAGAACCAGACAAATTGTACATAAGATGTAGGGGTACGAGAGATATATATTGTATAAAATTTGTAAACTAAATTGTAAAACAAATTGTACAATAAATTCATTTATTTGCATGTTTCTGGACATCTTATCTCATATATATTACCCAAGAAACACAGAAAATAGAAGGTTGTTTTGGCAAATACTATGAATTTGTCTATTTTCCTCAGCTCCAGAAAGGTGCAAATATTCTACTACAGAGGAAGAGAATGAATGCTAATCCTGTAAGTGAATTTGTTCTCACAGACCAAACTGTGTATATTGCTTTATACTATGATGGCACATTTGACATAAATGACCAGAAGAGTTATGATTCAGAGAGTTCTGGTTGGGTCTGCTGAGAACAAATGGATGCTTCATGATGACAATGAACCAGTAGACAGATCTCAAACAGGCACCAGTTTTTCATGTGTATTACAAGAGATCTTTATCCTCATTCAGCAGTTATGATCTCCTGCAACTTTTTCTTTTCCAAAGCTGAAGCTGAAGGGTCACAGTTATGATGCTGCAGATCCCAGAAGGTGCTTAACAAGCTGACAGAACTGTTAGAATAAGTGTATAGCTGTCCAACAGACTTACTTTGAAGGGGATGGTAGCCTAATTTAAATAATGCAGCAACTTTATTTGTTGCAACAGAAATAGCCTCAGAATTTAATGACCACACATTATTTCTGCTTTGCTATCCATTAGTATCTGTTGAAGACTAGGCATTGATGATAGTAGACTATTTTTGCCTGTTGAAGGTAATAAGCTTCAGATACATATTCCACTGGTTTGATAACATGCCAAAATATAATTAACTCTAAAGACTAGCATGTTGATTCCAATACCAACAAAAATAACTGCAAGTATTTAAAAACTCAACTTTACCTATAAAATATACTTCACAGTTTTAACAATTTCAAAATCTTGAGATACTTCAAAATTAATAATACATAATCACAAGATTATAAAAGACAACTGGAGAGGCATCAATTTTTAAGTTACATTAATTCTATTTAGTTCCTGGGGAAGACAATATATCCCTCTTTGAGGCATTCATTGGGTCACAGATGGAGAATCTCAACATGAACGAACTTTTTATTTAAGGACACTAAGTATTTTTTTTCTTTTTTTGTAGGCACCTCTGAGCTCAGTGAGGATCTTCAGAAAGTAGATCTTAACTTTCTTGATATGGATTATTGCAACAGAACGTATGCACCCCTTGTAGGAGGCAAAAAATTAAAAAGGGGTATTGATGAACAAACAATGCTATGTGTGGGTGTCCTTGAAGGAGGAAAAGATACTTGTCAGGTAGGGTTCTTGCACATTATCATTTGATTAAGTTGCACTAATAGTAGAGGTGATGGTGGTAGTGGTAACAATACTACAGGATCTTTGGTATAAATCCTGACCACTCACACAGGGTTTTTGCATTGATAGCACAACATGCCACAGCTGGTCATGCCAGCACTTGTCTTTTCCTCTTAAATCTGTACTCCTGTATACCTGTACATAAAACATAACAAAATTAGCTCTTACTTCAAAGCAAATGCTTGAAATGTCATCCTTGCACAGCTAAACAAGATTGTATCAAGTAAACACATTTAGATTGATGCAATTTACCTTGGCCACTGTAATGTTTCATATTTCAGTTTGTATGTTTTCCTTAAGTTCCTCCAATGTGTAAGGATTTATTGTCCTTCAGGGTACCCCACAGGTTAAAATCACTGACTGTTAGATCCGGAGAGCAGGAGAGCCACACACTAGCACTAATCACTCTGTCATCAAACACTTCCATAATTACATCCATGGACTCCTCTGTTGTGGGAGCAGTTGCAGAATCTTGTTGAAACCATGAATATGATTTTTCTTCTTCCGTTAGCTGATTGAAAAATGGAGTGAGAATGTCATTTCAATACTGCTCTCCATTTACTGCGCTCTCATAAAAATTGGACCAATTATGCATGTTGCACTAATTGTACATCTAAACCCAATTTTCCTATCATAAAATTTTCCTCTACACCTTGTGAAATTTCAGAACACTAGTAGCATGCATTCTTTACAGACAAGGCATGGTTCCATCTAATGGGCATGTGAACACTCAAAATGCATGACATTTCTGTACTGGTAAGTACAGTGACCCAAATAAATTCCAGGTCTCCTGAGCTAGTGGCTTCAGGCAGCCAACAGCTATTGTTAAATATCACCAGAGCCATAGCAGGGTAACATACAAAGGGTTAACAGATATCATGCAATGTTAAGTTTACTCCAACTTTTTGTATGCACATTTATATTCTTTAGCAGTGCATTTATACCATAAATATGTTGCTATTTCATTATTTTGTATCCTTTCCTCCTTTTATTAATTCTTTCGTCTTTGTTTATTAGGGAGATTCTGGAGGTCCTTTACATGTGCACCTGGAAAACGCAATCGATATGTTTGACATCGTTGGCATCACCTCATTTGGCACTGCTTGTGGTTCCAGCAATGCACCAGCTATATACACCAAAGTATCACATTTTGCACCATGGATTGAGAACATAGTATGGCCTTGAATTAATTATAAGCAGCACCATCTTAAAACTTCAGCATTTTTATTAGAGATGGGGTTACCAGATGCTGCATATTCTACACAGTTTCCCATATCTGAGACTGTAGAAGCCTGTTCCCTTATTGACCTCACATGGGACATGTAAAAGTGTTAATATTTTCCATATTTTCTTTTAATATTCCACATGTTTTCTCTATAGTTATCATGGCAAATTTTACTGTTTTCAAAAGTTCCTTGAACATATTCTCAGCAACTAATAAATTTTTAAGTTACGAGGGCTGTCCCAGAAGTACCCGACCTAACAAAAAAAACACAAAAATGTTGGGGAAAAAACATCTTTATTACTCTCCAGGACATCGAGTTCTGCAAAATAGCCATCAATTGCAGATTCCAGATCTTCACTGTTGGCAAATCTTTTAGCACCAAGCTATTTCTTCAACTTTGGAAATATAAAATAATCAGAGAGGACTAAATCTGGCAAATAGGATGTAGGAGGAAGCAATTCAAACTTCTCATTGATTTTGGCCATGGCGATAATGGATGTGTGAACTGGTGCATTGTCTTGATGAAACAAAAGTTTCTTTCCACTCAAATGCTGCAATAAGTTTGCATATTCTCACTATTGATTACTTTTCCTTTTTAAAGATAATCAATGAAAATTATCCCACATCATCCCAAAAAACTGACGCCATGACCTTACCTGCAGATGGAACTGTCTCACCTTCTTTGGAGCCAATTCTCCCCTTTCAATCCACTGTTTTGGCTGTTCCTTCATCTCAGGTGTGATGGACCCACGTTTTATCCATGGTTATGAATCGACACTAAAATGCGGCTTTATTGCAGCAAAATATCGCCAAACACTCAACTGAAACATCATCACGATGCTGCTTTTGTTCCATTGTGAGTAATCACGGCACCCATATTGCGCATAGCTTTCTCATGTCTAAATTTTCAGTCAGTATGCAATGTACAGCACTTTTTAAAATGCCTACAATGTCTGCAAGCTCAGTACTCAGTTGATGGTCATCCAATAACATTTTGTGGATTTTCCTCACAATTTCTGGTGTGGTCACCTCATTTGATCGACACTGCGATGTTCGTCTTGGCAGCTGCTACGGCCTTGTTTAAACTCTGCCACCCAATATTTTACTGTTGTAAACGAAGGAGCAGACTCCCCCAGAGTAGAATCTAGCTCAACTTTAATATTAGTTGGACTAAGACCTTTCAAATGAAAGTATTGTATTACAAAACAATGACCAGTTTTATCTATGTATACAAATTTGCTGAGATTGTTCACTATTGATGGCTGTCAAACAATTACTAAATGACGTCGCATTGTCAAACTTCAGACTTATGCTTTATAAGGTTGGTACTTTCTACCATAGTCATTTGTTTGAAATAATAACCACTTTCTATACATCAGGTCGGGTACTTCTGGGACTGCCCTCATATATACTTCACACTGTAGAACTGGCAATGCTTTGCTGATGACAGTACAGATGCATAAGTAACACTGTATAGGACTATGTTTAATCATTATATTACAAATGAACAAATGTCACATAGCTCTAATTTTGTAACTCTCGAATATGCATGCTTCTCTGTGCCTCTGCTCTTAATTGCATATGGTACAAAAGTATAATTTGGAGGTCTACTTATCATTTATTAAAAATACTTTTATGCTGAAATGAATGATTTTCCTTTATACAAAAAAGGTATTATATCTGTGTCTATCTACCATAAGTGCACCATTAGCTGACATTTGGTCAACATTTTCAAAATATTAAAAAATTATTTATGTTCGAAAAATAATTTGAAACTTTAATTTCAATTACATACTATGGCTTTTGCTCCCAACTCCCTTTAAAGCTTCAACATGTGACCACTTAAATCTCAAGAGTACAGAGCCTAATGGCTGTATTTACTTTCAATGCTTTTTATTTGGTTTTGATTTTTGTTATGCATACGGGCATTAAAATCTTCCACATGATGTAATTTGTAACCAATCTTGTTAAAAGTTTCAGCATAAACTCAGAGAGAATGAACTTAAGAAACTGACATATGATTTTTGTTACACTTTTAAAGTACTCAAGATATGACATAATTAATTACTCTACAGAGGATAAATTGTTTAAAAAAAGTATATTTTAAGGTTTAAAAATTGTTTCTGAGACAACTAGGGTAGTGAATGAAATTCTGTATGCCAGTTTTATATATTAGTACTTAACTAATGTGGCAGTATTTTTATTTTTTAGAAAATCTGATTTCTGCATCATTAATTAGCATAAATAAGTAAAATATAATTTTTTTTCTCAACAAATATTAAATATATCTGTATGAAATTTAAAGCATGCTTATAATAGAGGTAGATCAGTTTGTTACAAACTTTTAAAACAGTTGGATAAAAGCTGCAAGATTTAGAAATTTCATCAATGGGTACCCTTAAGTTTATATACTATTTATCTTGTTTACATTTGCCAATAAACCTGTAAGCATTGTTATATGTTGACAAGCTGACAATGATTAAGTATGTGTGATATATACAATATATATTGCAGCAAACAAGCAAGAGGAATCAATATAGGTGTGGTATTAGAGAGTTTTTATTTTCTAGGATGTTTTAATCAGGGAAAGCTCATCCATAAGTTCTTTAGAGCTGCAGCTCTCCTACTTTAGCAAAACATTGGAAATAAAATTTTTGTTTTGTATATTTTAGTGGATTTTTTTATTCCTTTATTTGATACACATACCACTATTTTCTTAGACTACTCATACTACATTTTGTTTCAGGAAGCCTTCTCTTTCCACAGTGACTATACATAAGCTCACTGACTCAGTAATATTTAGCTGTCCCTGGACATTGCAGAGTAAGCAGATCCTGGCAGGCTTTAAGTTATAGTTGCTTTTGTTGCTTTTTGCTGCTTGAGATCAAACTTTAAAATAAAATATGCAAACAATCTTTGCAATGTGACAACAATCTTTGTAGGTATTTATGGTGTACATTTTATTTTTATTTATTGTGCTAAGAGATTTACAATTTGATTGTCTACTGAACTTTGACCCTGGCCACTCATTCTGTAGACAATCACTACAGTTTATTTACATTTTACAATTTCTCATCAATAAATTATCTTGCTTGAGTTTTTCATGTCCCATTTCTACTTGTTTTACACTTTTCACTTATTTATTACTTTACCATCACACATTCATCATAGTTTTCCATTCAAAGTAAGATACACTACCTCTTACTTTTGTCTATCCACTATCCAAAGCCATTTATTTTTGACTTTACACAAAAACTGTCCAATGTTCCTAGCGTCCTTGCACATCATTTCGATTATAAGCGTATTTCTATCCCCCTTCAACCACTTCTTTTTAAAAAATTCTCTTCTCCAATTTTCTGTTCCTTGGCACTTAAATACTGTGTTCAACGTCTTCATTACCATCATATATCGGACATTGGTTTTGAGGAATACCCTGTCTTAACCCTCTTAGCCTCCATGCTCCGGTTCTTACCCATGCAATAGATTCTCTCCCCTCTTTATTTATTATGTCTATATATTTTTCTCTACACCATGTATTTTTCATTGGCCTATAACATACCAATGAGATCTTTTCGGCAATCTCACTGAACATGATTTGTATTTCTATGTCTTCCAGTCTTTTCCTCGCCTTTTTCCAAAAATTTTTCAAGTTATTTTTTCTCCTTCTCCATTTTTTCCCAAAATTTTCCATAAAGAACTTACCCATCCATCATTCATTAAACTATTCTCTTGGCATTCTATACATTGTCTTAATACAATACTTTTTCCTAGATTTAAAGTTCTGAACCAAAATTTGAAAACTCTTTCCATTATCTTCCCCTTAGTCGCCACACTGCCCATCTCTAATTGCACTACCTGTCTTACAATTGCCTTGGGTAACCCTAGTATTTCTCTACTATGTGAAATCACTAAACTTTTTCTAACAACTTGGATTTTCATTAAAAATAGGCATTATGTGGTAAGGTACCATTGTAAGGTAAATGTTCCCTCCTAGTCAGCAGTGCTCATCTCTGAATCTGAAAAGTCTGCATGGTTCAGTCATTCTCATCAGTTATGTATGTAAGTACTCTTTTAGAAAATATGGATAAATTTTTTGCAAGAAAGAAAGAAAAGAGAATGGAGCCCTAGTCCTAGTAAGATGAGCAACGAAAGTATGAAAGCAATAAAATCCAATTCTAAAATAGGCATGCCAAATATACAATTACCAGAAAAGTTGAAATTGTTATATAAGTGGTACAAATGTCATTATTCTGGGAAGGCTCCAGTATTTGTGTGAAGTTTGAGAACACAAAGAAGTGTTTGGCGTTATCATCTGGTAAGATGCAACATTAACATTCACAACAAACGGGAGAACTTAATAGCTGGAAATATTTTAATATAACCAGTAAAAGACACTAACATTTCAATAAGCAGCTTACTGTTGCACCATTTTCTGTAGGCACTATTTTTCTTTTAATTTCTTTTCTACTCTCCTGTTAATGTACAAAGTAATATTTCCTGCTAGTGCCAAGATCTGTGCTTTAGCTTTTTATCTGCATTTGTGAATTTATCCTTTCTATCATGGATAGCATGGTTTTCTTTCAGCTTGCAGTCTGTTTTGCTGGTTTTATGGTTGTCACAGCTTCCCACCTAGGGCATGAGTATAGCTTGTCATGACATTGGCATAATGTCTACAGGGAGTGAGTGAGCAGATCAGGTTTCTGAGTCTTGCTTGGAGATAGCTTGTGGACTGGTCTTCCTTTGAGCATGCAGAAGAATCTTACAGATGGGTTCGTCATGACATGGGCCTGACAAAAAGTAGGACGAGCTGCTTCTCAGTCATGTAAAAGGTTTTTCTTTTTGGTGGCAGGGTAGTAATTTTTCTAGATTCTTGCTTTATCTAAATTCAGTTTTGTTTGAAGGCACGTTTCCAGGGTCAATATATATATATATATTTTTTTTTTTTTTAATTCTTTGTCTGTTTGCTGCAGCTTGTTTTATATTAAATTTGTACATCAGAATTATGGGGCTATGTTAGAAGTTTTAGAACCTTCTTGTTATGCATTTGTGGGTCAGACTTATGGGGCTCTGTTAGATCTTTTAGAGCTTTTTGTTATTAATAACATTTTATGAGTTTGGGTGAAATAAATCGGCAGTACTTTGGCCTTAATGGTATTTGGATTGAATGGGGCACGAGTTAGGTAAATGAGAAATAATAAATTCATGTGTTGCTGGCTTCAAATTTGTCCTAGGAGAAACCATATTTCTCATTCAGTAATCCAAGACTTTTACAAGCAACCCAAAATAGTTATATTTCACATTGCGTTAGTTTGCTTAAAATGCTAAATGAAACAACTGTATAGAATTGCTATACACTGACTTAATATTCTTGGTGAGAGCCTAAATTCCATTGTTTAATATTTATAGAATTATAAAAGTAATTTAACAAGTGGCAACTTTCATATCTTGCTAGCTTACATTAGTTTCAATTTCAAGTGAAATAATTGCATAATGTCATTGCATACTTTTGCTTTTGCAGGAAGTCTAGATTTCTTTGGTTAATTTTTCTAGAATTATAAAAGTAATAAAAGTAACTTAACATTGTGACATGTTTCATGTCTGCAATTTCAAGTGAAATAATTACATAATCTCATTGCATACTGATTCAATACTTTGCTGAAAGCCTAAATCCCTTTGGTTAATGTTTCTAAAATTATAAAGATAACTTGACATAGAAAGTGTTATTCAGAAGTTAGAGACAGTGAAGCAAAACAATAATTTTATTCAATCTAGAGTGGATACACTAAAACTTCACTTACTTTAAATTAATGGAATGTTTTTCGTAAGCACCGCTTGTTTTCATCTTCAGTTTTTCTCCACTCAAGATTCAATAAAATTATAACTTGACATGTTTCATGTCTTTACAGCTTACATTACTTTCAGTTTCAAGTGAAATAATTGCATAAGCTTATTGTATACCCATTTAATATTCTTGCTGGGAGACTCGTTCCCTTGGCTTTTCTAGAATCATAATAGTAGTTCAGCATGTGACAGTCTGATGCCTGTACAATATACATTACTCTGGTTCAAGTGGAATAATTGTGTAGGGTTATTTACATACCTATTCAAACTTTTGAGCAGGTTTAGATCTTTTTCCTAATGGTGCTAAAATTACTAAAGCAACATAATGTGTAACATCTTATGTGCTTGAATGGTATACACTAACTGAAGTTTCAAAGAGAGTAATTCCATTGAGTTACTGGATATTTGTCCAATATTCTCTTAAAACACTTAGATTTTGGTTAATCACCTGGAGGTTATAAAGCCATTTCAATATAAACCTGCAGTGTAATCGTGTTTGGTGTAACTCATTTCCAGGCAACTATGGTTGTTTTGTTAATAGTTCTCTAGGACTAACTTAAATTAATTTGAGTCTACTAGTATAGGTGATACAATGCATTAGAGTGATAAACTTAAGGGAGGTCTGTGGTTGCTTGAAACCGTGTTAGGAGTTGTTGCCAAAAGGTTTGTAATGAAGCCTTTCTTTGTAATGTATCCAAGGGCCAATTATCAAAATAATTAGAACTGGTTGCTTCATATTGTAACTCACTGTTTCTGTTAATAAAAACCTGGAATAAGGGACATTATTCTGGCATAGTTCTGGAAAGTGTCAGACCTTATTCAAATTACAGCCTTACTTCCAGTAAATTTACTGTAGATTTTGCAAAATGCGCAGTTTGCACAAATGTAAACTTTTATTTGTACATTTTTCCAATATGCTTTTACTTTCTAGCTTAAATCCTTGATCCTGATATGTGCTTTTGAGTAGATAAGAGGGTGGAGTGGATTAAAGAGGTAAGAGTATAAAATTAGGGTTTGAAGTAGCCCTTGTGGTTGCAGTTCATGGATTTGACAGGAAATGAAAACCATTCTCAACCCCTTCCTTCGCCCTTTGCTCCTACCTTAATGACTAATGCTACATCAAATGTATTGTTTACTTTCTTGAAACTAAATGGCAAAAGAAAAATATTTCTTTAGAGTTCAAATATTTAGTATTGTAGAATATAACCATTTTAAGGTAATAAAATTCATTCTGCCTTCTAGTTAGAAATGTCTTCTATTTACTGAATATGACTGAGGCAACAGAATTATTTTAACATAGCATTTAAAATACCAAGAGAACTGTTTCCAGATTTAAGACATTTCTATAGGACCTGCTCAGCACAGCATTGTTGTGCCACTCTTCCATTGCATTCAGTGAACCCATACATGAGGTGCATATCAGCCAACTCTTCATCAGTAAACCAACCCATACTGCTGTGTCCCACTGTTAACGCACAACTAGAAAAACAAAACCCAAAAAGAACCGAGCAGTACTGAATGCAAACTAGAGGGCAAAGAGTTAAAGAGCGCATTACTGTTGTCAACAGCTGGTACTGTAGGCAAATGGAAACATTTGTTTACAAACAAGATACACAGCACAAACCTTAGACATTTGCACTGTTGTGCAGTATTTTCAGTGTAATAGAGATACAAAGCTAATTCAGGCAAGAAACCAAATGAAATGCAATTACTCTGTAATGAGCCACCAGAGACCATGGGTCACTTATACCAAAATACTCAGAAGGTATCCCTGAACAACCTCTGGAATCTAGTTCTGGTTCATCCTATATATATATATATATATATATATATATATATATATATATATATATATATACGGAAAGAAAGCCCTGACATTGGAGTGATCCGCTAATCAACAATCACTGAATGGTACAGAGGCTTCTTAGCTTAATAACAAGTAGGACTTTTGCTTTTATACTCTGTTGCTCGATTTAAGTTAATTTCAAGATCATGAAACTTTTTTTGGAAACATGTCCGTGTGTGTGTGTCTGTCTGTGTATGTGTCTGTGAACATAATAACTCAGAAATGAACACGCGGATAAACACCAAACTTGGTATTTAGGTTCAGTATCTTCCAGAGATGTGACACGAAGGTTTTTAAGAAAATCCCCCCACCCCAGATTACCCTTTACATGGAACATTTTTCGAAAATTTTAATTTTCTCAAAAATGGCTCTAACGATTTTGATTAAAATATCATATGTTTAAGATATTTTCATGAAAAATAAAATGTATATCTTGAATTTTCTGGGAATGTCTACAAGAGTATTCTTCATTGTGAACGACTTTTGCATAACTGGTAAACCATAGGAGATAGACAAAATTTTACTACACAAAAAATGTAGATCGCATTAAAATACACAATTTATGTCCATATACATTTTTTTATTGAGTGAACCATTTTCGAGATATTGCTTGTTGTTCCCTTAAATTTTCCAATACTTATACTTTTTCTCAGATTCGTTATTCATTTTTTTGGCCTGATAATGCAAAGACAATGGAATACTGCACATAGCAACCAGCTCTTAAAATATTTGACTATTGCTTAAAACCTACCAATTCCCCTTGCATCTACAAGAAAGTTAGCAATAAGATTAACATCTCGATTAACGTGAAGCATATGGAGAATAAGCGTTTGTAAAAATAGTTTGTATAAGAGTGGAGAAAGTCATGTGAATGTTACACATCAGATTTTTTTTAAGTACTGTGGCTATTCATTCGTTCATCATGATGTTATGGAAAGAGTATGAAATTTCTAGGATAGCATATAGCATTATATTTTTAAACATCTGACTATCGATTGCATTTCCTTTATCCCTCTTAACAAAATGTGTTATATAACTGTTTCTGCAAAGGTTCATCTCGTTAACATGAAATAGATAAAAAAAATAAGCTTTTTTAAGAATAGGATGTAAAATCTGTATAACAATAAACTTTTAATAGGTAGCAGAAGTCATGTGAATGTAAGATATCAGATTTTTATATATCATAAAGGTTACATAAAACTTGCAAATATCAAGTTTAATGTTTAAATTAACTATTAAACATGAAAATCACAGACACTGATAATGCTGTTTTGCAAAAATAAATAAATACTTCATTTGTATTGAGGTCTGAAGATTTTGTACAAAGTACATGTTATAAGTAGGAAACTTTTAACTTTCCATAAGAATAGTCTTTTTCATTTTTGTAAACCTGAAGCTATACATCACTTTCTATGATCCCTTCTTTAATGATACAAGGCTGGCTGGTTCCTGAAATAACCTCCTCATTTGGAGGATACTACCTACAGAGAGAAACAGGAAGAAGGAGCTGATATGGCTGGAATTTTAAACCACAAGATATGTCACAGTTAGAACAGGAACTAACCAACCACTAATCACACAGTAATCTCTGGTGATATGCAACCAGGAGTATGTGTGATATTTGTACATTTTTACTTTCCCTACTACATACAGTATTGTATTCCACCAAAAAGTTTCATGTCATGATTTCACTGGAAATATATGTTTTGAGGACTCCTGAACTCCCCCCCCCCAAAAAAGCATTTTTAGAAATAGGTATATAAAAAGATTTTCAAGAAAATTTTCCCACCTCTTTATATGGAAAATTTTTCGAAATTTTTTATTTCCTCAAAAATGGCTCTAGCAATTTTGATTACACTACCATATATTTAAGATATTTTCATGGCAAATGAAATTTATATCTTGAATTTTCTGGGAATAACCTCTTAAGTCCTCTTCATTCTGAATGACTTTTGTATAATTGGTAAACCACAAGAGATAGATAAAATCTTACTCATAAAAAATCTGATGTATTGCATTCACATAACTTTCCCTACTCTTGTACAAACTATTTTTACAAATGCTTATTCCCCATCTATTTCATGTTAATCAAGATAAACATATGTAGAACTATCTTATTGGTAATTTTTTTTTAGGTTCAAGGGGAATATGGTGACTTTAAGCAATAGTCAAATCTTTTAAAAGCTGGTTGCTTCCATTCCCTTTGCATGTCCAGGATATAAAAAAACTAATAACAAATTCCCATTTGAAAAAAAGTATAAGTATTGGAAAATTCAAACAAATAACCAGAAATATCTCAGAAATGGTTCACTGAACAAAAACAAATATATATGACACAAATTGTGTGTGATTTAGCAAGATCTACATTTTATACTATTCTTACGCTTACTATTTATGCAAAAGTCATTCAGAATGAAGAGGGCTTTTGGGGACATTCCAGGAAAATTCAAGATATACGTTTCATTTGCCATAACATATCTTAAACTTATGGTATTTTAATAAAATTGTTAGAGCCATTTTTGAGAAAATAAAAATTTTCGAAAAGTGTTCCATATAAAGGGTAGTTCGCAATAGGATTTTCTTGAAAATTTTTGTGTTGCATCCTTGGAACATACTAAACTCAAATACCAAGTTTGGTATTTATCTGACTTTTTGATTTTGAATTATGCTGTTCACAGACAGATACACACACGGACATGTTTCCAAAAATGCTTTGTTTGGATTTAGGGTACCTCAAAACATGTATTTCCAGTCAAATCTAAGTACCGAATTTTTGGGTGGAATGCAATATTTTCCCTACTTACTATACGTAGTAGAGAAAGTAAAAATGTAGATCTCGTTAAAGCACACAATTTATGCCATGTAAACTTTTTTTATAGAGTTAACTATTTCTGAGATATTCCTTATTATTGGTCTGAATTTTCCAATGCTTATACTTTTCTCACCTGGGAAATCATTATTAATTTTTTTTCTCGTCATCATGCAAAGAGCGTGGCATTTCAACACCTTCACATTGTGACATGCTCTTTAAAAATCCGATTATCATCTTACCTAGTGTATCTCACAACAAAATATGTAAATGTAAACTGAAAGCTTGTCTGGGTTAACAAGAAATAGATAGAATAATAAGCTATTGTAAGAATAGTTTGTAGAAGAGTGAGCAAAGAAGGTGATGTGAATCCAACACATCAGATCTTTTTATAAATGGTGTATAAGAACATATAAAGATGAACTCAATGTCATTCTCACTTAAAACTGAGAATGAACCAATCATGAACAGGTAGCCAATTCCAAATATCAGCTTTAAGAAACTGACATTAATGCTAGTGTGCTCAGATGTTTATCATTTATTGAATACCCTACTAACTTTATAAATAAAGTATGTACCATTTTGTAAAGATGCTTGTTATTAGTAGCTATTTTAATTATTTCTGTTCTATAAACAAGTGAAGATACATAAAAATGAATATCATATTTTGTTCACTTTGGCAGTGTATTAAAGTCACTAGAGAAAAATGAACTTCCAAAGTGCATGTGTTTTTACCTTTGAAAATAATCACTGAACAGCTGTTTCATAGGGTTATGCATGCATCCTTTGTGGTTGTGGGTCGGCTAAGGTCTTAGAATAATTTTAGGGTGGTTAGTGTGTGGTGGGGATAACAGGAAAAAAAGGTATATAACATAATCACCATAAAATGAATCTAAGGCCAGCAACTGCTGAAGATACATGGATAACCCTGCGAAATAGTTGTCCAGTGATTACCAAAAGTAAATACAACATGGTTGTGTGAAAGTTTATTTTTCTCTAGTGTGAAATGAATTTGTTTTTGTTAAGCAGAACCATCTTGCTTAGTGTTATGATATAGAATTATTTCCGCTTCATTACAGAGCACACATTGACTTTGCAAAGAATGGCATACATGGTTAAATACATATGGTTGTATGCTAAGTATTTCATTCACTACATACTTCCTGCAATAAGATCCTCCTGATATGTTACACTAGTTGCAGAAGTCTTGTATATCATATTTTTCACAGTACCTTCAAACAAGTTGAGGTGTGAACATCTAGTAATACCAGTGGCCATAGAACAGGCCCTCTTCTGTCATTCCATTGATTTGAACATGTGGGAGCATCTCAGTTATATCAGTAGTAGAGTACAGGATGGCTCGAATAGATACTGATCAGTAGATTGGGTAGCCTACTCCCTGGTCACTGCAGGGGCTTCTATTGTGAAAACTCAAAGACGATTTTCAAAATAAGATCCATGCTGCTCATGTACAACAGTTCTGCAGCTGTTATAGCACTTACAGCAACAGCTTCCTTTATGACATTTACAGCCACAGGGTCTCTCTGTTGACATGTACCTAGTGGCCGATTTGACACATACTGCAGACCATGATTCTGCATTTGTTGTTCCAGTTGATGGAAGAGAACTAATCCAGTCATCTAACCGGAAATCTTAGGCTAAAAACTACTCATGCCAGTCTGCCACTGCATTGATACTCTTCAAACATTAACAATATACCAACTATATAGCTCGTTGTTTCCTTATTGTGCTTGCTCCATGCTACACATGTTTAAAGAACTAATCACAACAGAGAGTGAAAGACGTAGTTAAAAGCTTCATTCAGCATGTGACTGGTAAAGGTAGAGATACGGACGAACGGAGAGCACTGTAAGTAAACCCTTTCTGCTTCTACTGTAACCCCTGGGAGGGAGGGATAAGGGGAGAGACCCGAAGGACGACTAGATGCGGATGACGACGAACGCAGGCATGGATGGAGTCTAACGTTTCCAGATCGAACGCATTCAACGCCCCCAGGCCCACCCGCAAGTCTCCAAACCCCCGGCGAGAGGGCCACTCGGAGGCGATACCTAACTGAGCAGTCCCGAAACGACACCAGGGAAAAAAACTCTACAGAGAGCATAACCACCGTCCAGCCGCAACGCGCCGAACGCCGTCGCCGGGTCCTACAACCCTGAAACAGGTGACAAGGAACATAATCGGCACAGGAAATGAGGGCACAAGTGACCGATAGGAAGCTTGTGTTACAGCTGCACAGTAATATCCTCCCGAGGACATACAGCCCCTGCACAAGTAGGCAAACCCAATCTATTGCACAGTATATAACCGAGCCCCCAGTATGTCTTCCTCCTGTCAATATATTTCAAGAACGCGCCACGACGACAACGAGCTACTGGCAGGCTAAGCTTTAGCTCGAGTGAATTTTTGCTCCGTGCCCACCCTCAACAGGATTTAACCGCATGATGGTTATTTTCAATAGGAAATTATGGTTAAGGATGACTGTTTTGTTTTAGATAGTAATGAAAGAAGGGAGGAAGCATGTAGCTCCTCGACAGCTGCCTGTTAGGATGCAGTGGCCCTTCTGCACCCTGGTGTGTGTGTATTTACCAATTGTTCTTTGGCTGGGATTGAATTTTGAGACCAATCATCTCTTGGGTAGAATTACTATGGAGTTCAGCTTTAGCTGCTGTTGGTGTAACTCCTTGGTTATCTGGTGTGCCCGCATGGGGAACCCAATGACGCCGAAGACGGCGAGTTCTAGGGTTGTAATTCCCAAGTGATCTGATCAGGATACTCTGATGGTTTGATAAACTAGCGTAGAATTTAGTAGCCCCGCGCTTAATTTCATCTTCCACATATGGAAGAGATGAGAATTCGTGTAGTAGTCTCACGGGGAAGGAGCGGCCGGCAGAATAGATGGACCGGAGACCCCTATTCTGCACCCAGAGTAGTCATAGCAGCCAGCTGTCTGCGGCCATGCCCCAGACCTCGCAGGCGTATAGCATGAGGGGGACTATCAGGGCTCGGAAAGGGTTTATCTTTAGTAGAACAGGCATCCCGGATCTCAACATCGGGTACAAGGAGGCAATTGCCCCCTGCGCCCGAGCCGAGTTAGACCTCGCGAAAAGTTAGACCTTTATCCAACTTCACTCCCAGGTAGGTTATAGAATTCCTACATTCAATTCTTCGGCCTCGAAATTGAAATGTGGGGCAGTCTGCGGGGATGTGGCGCTTCGTTAGCAGCAAGGCGTGGCTCTTGTCCGCGTTAACGACATGCGCCAACGCCGGCACCACTGCTGGATTAGGCGGAGGTGTCTCTGTATTGGATTGAATGCTCTAATTATATTTTTGTTTGAGCAGTACAACAGCACGTCGTCAGCATACTGTGGCATTTAGACTTGCTGCTGTGTTGGAAGGTCTGCCATGAAGACGCTGAAAAGCGTGGGGGATAGTACAGAGCCTTCAGGGCCTCCACCTCTAACTGGCCTAAGTGTAGATGTTTTCCCCGCAACTGAAACTTTAAATGTGCGGTGTCGTAGAAAACTGTGTATGATGTTGTTAATCTGTGTTGGTAATCCCAGGTGGATGAGTTTGTACACGAGACCCGCGTGCCACGTCGTTGAGAAGGCGATACCGCGGCGGTGAAGCAACCTTCCTAGAAACTCAGGGCGGCTGTCTCCACCACTCGCAGCAGCTGCTGAAACGTCGAATGCTCAGAACGAAATCCAAACTGGTGGTCCCGGATGGCTTGAATGTCTCCCAAAAGTGGGGACAAGCGGTTGAGGATCATCCTCTCGAGAACTTTCGAGAGGGTCGGAAGGAGACTAATGGATCGGTAGTTGGAAGGATGTACCGGATCTTTCCCCGGTTTCAAGATGCATATTACCCGAGCCTCTCGTCAATCTCGTGGAAAGTGACCCAGAGCGAGACACATGTTGAATACTCGGGTAAGAAAGAGTACGACGTTGAAGGGAAGATGCCGGAGCATGAGGGGTTAGCCCGTCAGGTCCGGCCGCCTTTTTGGGTTGAGACGCAGGAGTGCGCCATGGAGCTCACTCGGGCGGATGATGGATAGCCGATCCGCGTCGTCAGGAGGGCGTAGAAAGTATCGGCGTACCTCTCGACGAACGTGTTCGGAAAAGATATCGTCCTGGGGGTCTTCTCTCGGACGTAAGGTACGTTCAAGATAATCGGCGAACACATTTGCTTTGGCCTGGGGTACATAGGTGAAGCCTTGGGTGCATTGTAGAGGAGAGGCATATTGGCCTCGACGGTTTTGGAGGCATTTTGCAATCCTCCACATGTCGCCACCATCGATGCGCAGTCTGGTCATCGTGTCCTCCCACGCTTGCACATGGTGCTCGCGCAGGCGGAGACGGACCTGTCGGCGTAGACGCCGCAAGAGCGCCCGATTGTGTGGTGTGCGAAGACGCTGGTACAGTCTCCGTGCATCCCAGGAACGGCGGATGAGAAAAATAAAGTCCACTGGAAAGACGTCGGGATGTAGGGGTGCTGGAGCAAAGACTGTAAGGTTGTGGGCAGTTTGCGTCACTATGAAGGTGAAGGAAAACACTGCTGCCTCCAAGGATGAAATGTCTGTAATTTTGGGGTTCAGTGGTATGGAAGTGCAAAGGCAATTCCTAACGCCTACCCAGTCGACTTTTCGTGTACGAAACGAGGGGTCGTGGCTGGCAACCCTAGTGTTGATTTCTGCCAACACGGGATTATGATCGGAATGTAGTGCGTTGATTGACGTGAGGGTGAGATGATATGGCAATTGCTTGGTGATCGCGAAGTCGAGACTGAAGACAGTCCTCCACCTCGCGGATAATGTGTAGGTTGCCAGGTACCCTGCACTTGAAGCAGTGGGTCCGCGTCGATCAGGCGAATTATTGCATTGCCTCTGGCATCCGCCCTGCGGCCGCAATGCCAATGTAGATGAAGTCGCCGGCTAGAATTGCACTGGGATATAGGGCTAGGAGTGTAAGGACTGCCTACCTGGAGGATGGTACACGGAGACCACCAAAACCTCCGTTCCGTCGAGATCCATACATACTGCTGTGGCCTCTACGGTTTGAAGAGGAGGGAGCTGGATTGGGCGATGGACCATGTTCTGCCGCACAAGGACCGCCGTGCCGCCTCCTGGACGACCCTGGCGATCCGTTCTGCGGCAGATGTAATCCGTAAGACGGAAGCGGTTTTCGGGACGGAGAAATGTTTCACCGACTAAGATGACATAAGAACGCGCCACAAATGATCCAATAGAATATGAACCATGGTCTAGCGCAGAGGTGGTGAAAATGGACTCTTGGGTCACATGGACTCACAAGCGCCGCTCCCTCTCTGGCTGGGTTGTCCGTTTGTTTTTCTGAGAGGCGTAGCGCGTATATATGTATACTTGATGACTCGCGGTAAAAGACATTTTTATCACTAGGAAAACTAACAATCTAGCATGGCTAATGTTTTGCGCATAATTATGTACGATGCGAACAACAAAACTGCGCAAAATGTAACCAATACCAAAGCATTTTACATAGGTTGTGGGTTCGATTTCCGCGGCCGACCTTCCTGACCCATAGATTTTTTCGGGGTTTCCCCGGGTCGCTAGGCGAATGCTGGGAAGGTTCATTACATCCTCAAATTTCCTGTCCCCTCATTTCACCTCCATTCTTATTTCACTTCACCTATCAGTCTCGGCGTTGCATGGTAGAGGAAAACGATGCTCTATGTAGAACCGTTTGTCCCCCCGAAATGGAGACAGCCTCCGAGTGTCGACCCCTCAGTGGGATGTGCAAGCCTGCAGGGGGAGGATAGCCGGTTGCACCAGCTACATCCGGAGAGTTTCAATAGGTAAAAGACAGGGACCCTGTCCTCTGCCCTGTCGTGCCTCTTGGTGCGGCCGCCCTCTGTATCCTCACACCTTCCTCCCGGGGGCACCTCATCAGAGGCTTAGGCACAAAAGATCTTGTAGGTCGTAGCGCAAATCCCCCTTCGTACCTAGTCCTGCTCCTCCTAGAATTTTATAAAAGCGTCCCTTTTCCTTTTGCATATAAAAATAGTAAGCATAAGATTCTCGAATATCGGTTCTACTGCAAAAATATTTAGTTATAACGCTGAACCCATCCTATTTAGGTTTCAAAGAGCTGTATGTTATAAATAGAACAGAAATTTCGAAGCATTAAAGCCAGGATGGAAGGAAATAAAGTTTAACTATCACTAGACTAGAGGTAAGGAAGTCGCAGATAACAAAACTCCCCCAACCCTCGTACAGCCTTTTAGCGTTTGAAGATAACACTCGTACCGGTTTACCTGCCTGTCAGTGACACCTTGGCCTTTGTTGTTTTGCAATCTTTGGTTTTAGTGCAAATAACTTGAAGTCAACTGCTTAAGAATTCCTTTGCCTGGTCATGGCTAGAAGGTATATCGCCTTTGAATCGTCGGCCATCCAAAACCTGTTGCGGTCTTTTGTATTTGTATTGCAATGGGATGCTGCGCTAGCAACGTCATTCTTACGTCATAATGAGCACGTTATAAAATCAGCTCCGTTGTCCCCTTTGAATCATTCTACAGTTACATCCATCAGAAGATGTCAGCACCTTGCAGAATCTTGATTCTCGTTCTGCTAGCAGCGTTCTTCTGCAAAGAGGCTTTATCACAGCAATGTGAAGGTGAGTAAACGTAAAATGCTTCCAGTGTAAAAGTATTTTTGTCTTGTTTTATAAAATAGAAGTACCTAAAACGTTAGTCAACTGTAATAGGAAGCCTCTTTATTAAAAAAGAATACATAGGTAATAGGAGCCAGCATTACTTCAAATCCGAGAAAAGAAACGGAGCGCCAATGCAACTGTTTTTACTGTCTCTACCACGTATAGAGTAGGTAAAAAAGGTATTAATTGCATTCCACTCAAAAATTCATATTTCATCGGAAATACATGTTTTGAGGCCCCTGAATCCAGTGATTTTTTTTTGCTTTCTCTACCGCGTAGAGAAGGTATTGCATTCCACTGAAAAATTCGATACCGAGATTTCACCGGAAATACATGTTTTGAGCCCCCCTGAATCCCAAACAAATGTTTAATTTCTCTGCTATGCACCTATTAGGTATGTATTGAATTAGGTATTAAATTCCACCCAAAAATTCGATACCGAGATTTCATGGAAATGCATGTTTTGAGGCACCCTGAATCAAAAAAGGCATTTTTAGAAAAAGATTCGTGTATGTTGTGTGTGTGTGTGTGTGTGTGTGTGTGTGTGTGTGTGTGTGTCTGAACAGCATAACTAAAAAATGAAAAGTCGGATAAATACCTAACTTGGTATTTAAGTTCAGTACCTTCCAAAGATACGACACAAGGATTTTCAGCAAAATGCCCCCCACACCGAACTATCCTTTACATGGAAGATATTTCGAAATTATTTTCTAAAAAATGGCTATAACGATTTTGATTAACATACCAATATTTTAAAGATATTTACATGACAAATAAAATGTATATCTTGAATGTTCTGGAAATAGCCTATGAAGTCCTTTTCATTCGAATGGAATTTTGTGTAATCCTGTATAACTGGTAAAAGCTAAGCAATAGACGAAAACGTACTGCACAAGAAATGCAGATCTCTTTAAAACACACAATTTATTTCCAATAGTTTTTTTTGTGGCATAAGCCATTTCCGAGATATCCTTATTAATGGTTCGCATTGTTCATTGTTTTCAAATACTGCACGCATTCAGTTGTTTTTCGCAATTGCATGGAAACAGTATGGAATTTTAAGGCCAACGTATAGCGTCCAGTTCTTAAAACATTTGACTATCGCTGTATCCTTTGTATGTACAACGAAATGTGTAATTTAGCTATTTCTGCAAAGGTTAATCTCGATTAAAATGATGTAGATAATAAAACAAGCTTTCGTAAGAATAATCTATATACCCACTAATAAACGATAGAGGGTAGAGAAAGTCCTGTGAATGTAAATCCGATCATTGTTTTCTTTCTTAACTCGTTGCTGTTCCGCCAAATATGAATTAGCTGTTAGTATGGTTTAGTAGCGGCGTATGTTTTAAGTATACAGTCATTCTTCTGATGAAAACATCAAAACCTCAGTTGGATGTTCATATGATAACAGTACCAAAATATTTGTTTCTAGTTTCCGAAATTAATTTTAATATCAGCTTTTAAAAATCCACTGTTTTTTACTTTCTCTACTGCGTATAGTAAGTAGGGGAAGTATTGTATTCCACCCAAAAATTCGATACCGAGATTTCACCGGAAATACATGTTTTGAGACCCCCTGAATCCAAAAAAAGCATTTTTGGAAACATGTCCGTGTGTGTGTCTGTGTGTCTGTCTGTCTGTCTGTCTGTGAATAGCATAACTCATAAACGAACAGTCGGATAAACACCAAACTTGGTATTTAGGTTTAGTATCTTCCAAGGATGCGACACGAAGGTTTTCAAGAAAATCCCCTCACCAGAGTACCCTCTACATGGAAGATTTTTCAAAAATTTTAATTTTCTCAAAAATGGCTCTAACGATTTTGATTAAAATATCATATGTTTAAGATATTTTATGACAAATAACATGTATATCTTGAATTTTCTGGGAATGTCTCCAAAAGTATTCTTCATTGTGAACGACTTCTGCATAACTGGTAAACCATAAGAGATAGACAAAATTTTACTGCACAAAAAATGTAAATCGCGTTAAAATACACAATTTATGTCATATACATTTTTGTTGTTCAGTGAACCATTTTCGAGATTTTGCTTGTTATTCCATTAAATTTTTCAATACTTATTTTCTAAAATGGGAATCCTTTATTAATTTTTTTTTGTCTTGGATATGCAAAGAGTATAATCTGTGGCAAAGAGAATGGTGCTGCACCTAGCAACCAGCTATTAAGAGATATGTATGTGCTTAAAGGCTACTGTTTTTCTATATTGCCCTTGTAAATATATTTTCCCCTTACATTTACAAGAAAATTAGCAATAAGATAGAGTCTGCAAATGTTTATCTCGATTAACATGAAGTAGTTGGAGAATAAGCGTTTGTAAAAATAGTTTGTACAAGAGTAGAGAAAGTCATGTGAGTGTAACACATCAGATTTTTTTAGTTCCATTTATACCCCGCCTTTAACTACATCGGTCTTATCGGCGGCCTTTCCTTTCGAACTTATTGCGTATTGGTAATGGTGTTAACTCGTATTCGCTTGTCGGTAAGTTTCTTGCATTTTGGGTTTTTTAATCATTAGATCACACACACACACACACACACACACACACACACACACACACACACACACACACACATTCACACTCTCATTCATACTCCCAGGCTCCGAGGAGGATAGGAAATAATCTTGGCTAGAGAAATATTCCCACTCCCAGCCGAGAATGGGGTCCCTCCCACAGAGGCAGATGCTTTGCCGACTGAAGCAGGTTGTTGCTTCACGTATGGAAAGCCAATTTGAAGTAGGAGTTATATTGTAGTTCAACTGTTGGGGAGCCGAACTTGAAGTAGTTGCAACCGCACGTATGGCAAAATGTTTCCGGTAGCCTTCGTCCCAAAAATGTTTAAAAAAATATTAACTTTGTAATTTTGACTGTTTCTTTAAATATTATATATTTATGTTTACCTTGACTGCATCAGTATTATTTTTAGAGACATGAATTTCTTAATAGGGCGTGATGCGGCTGAAGAATGTAGGCTTACACAGATTATAATGTTTTAATTCACTCCTTTTTATTAATTCTTGACACGATTTTAATAACACTTCACTGATATAGAGAGCTGTGAGATTCTTTTATTAATTATTTGCACTTTTTAACACGTAAACTATTTTCGTCTCACACGAATGCGTATTAAATTTCTCGAGGACACATCTCGCGTCCGATTAGGAACACTGTCTACAACCAACACGTCCAGTTATGAGCGCTGTCTACAAGCAACTGACTTGATTTCTAGCGCCTAAATTTGTAACTTTCTGTATTTCAAGTCTCTGATTGGCTATTCATAATCCAATAGACCACTTTCATTTAACTTAAGCTTTTTTCTGGTTGTTGATAGGCTATTTTATAAACTGTCACAAAACTTACATTATTGCTTCCATGAATTACAAGTAGTATTGTTAAACATTATTAAATTACGTAATACATTTACATAACATTATTGAACATGTATACAATAATATAAACATATACAATGACTTTAATATATACTTTTTGTATCTTGTTACATACACATATTGCTTTAAGGTGGGCTGTTATTATATTTGTTATTATATAATTTGACTAAAATCATTTAAGTGTTAAAAATACTGCCTCACAACTGAGCTAAGAAACCAGTCAAATCCACAGTAATCACAGTTATCAGTAATTCACAGTTATTTAGCCTCTTCTCTATCGTAACCAACATTTACTAGCATTAAAATGTGTGGTTTTGTCATTTCGATTACAGTAAGATTTGGATCGCTTTGATAAACGATTTTTATAGGAAAAATAAACTAAGTAACTTTTAGAAAGTTGTTTTAATTCATACATTTTATTCAAAAGTTAAAAATTACCAAGAATTGGCGAAGTTTGTTAGCCACCAACACTCTGTTGTATATTTACACGTATATTATCATTCAGTATTTCTTCTGGTTCACAGATATCTGAGATTATATCTTTAGGTAATTCTTCTGAAGTTCCAAATAGTTTATCAACGAAACTAGCTTCTGACGTTTGCTTGAGGTTCGACTAACTTCGACAGCTGAGAAACAGCAATATCTAATAACTATAAGAAAATCGTGATATAAATTTGAGAAAGAATATAAATTTTAGCTAAGCTTGCCGGATTTTATTTTTCCCGTAAGTTTTATTTTTTTTCTCGCTGGTTTTAGTTCTATTTGTTATATTCCCCTCAAAACAAATTATTTTATTTTTATCTTCAATAAGTAAATCATATATCATTGGGTGTTCTAAAATACGGCTTGTAAATTAAATCGTGGAAATTGGAAAGTGATTTACTCAGGAATAAAACTGAGTAAAGGATAAAGGATAACTTAGCTATTGGCATCAGGGCTAGTAGACACTAAACTCTAAGATAACAATCAGTTATCGCAACTATGAATTTTACAGCCAGATGTCTTTAGGTATATTACGTCTGCGATATGTCACAGTAAAAAAAAAACTCAACCTTCCAATACAAATAAGAGTAATTAGCCAAGTGGAATCGCTCAGACGATAACGTCTGTGGCCCACATTCGATTCCCGTGGCCAACCTTTCTGACCATGGGTTTTTTCAGGGGTTTTCCCGGGTCGCCAGGCGAATACTGGGAAGGATCATTACATTCCCCGAGTTTCCTGTCCCTTCATTTCATCTCCATTCTCATTTCATTCACCTTTCATCTGCTTGGTCTCTTTCAGGGTTGCAAGTGTCGGCGGGAGGTTTCGGCCTGTGCATGCCAGGGGAAAAGTATGCTTTATGTAACCTTCGTCCCCGTGCTGCGAGCACGACAGGCACAGGGCAGGGACTCTACCCTGTGCCTGTCGTGCCTCCTGTTCCGGCCGCCCTCTGTCTCCTCTCACCTCATCCCTCTCTCCTGGGAGGGCCCTGTCAGTGGCCTAGGTACAAAAGCTCGAGGTGCTAAGTCCCCCTCCGCTTTTAGTCCTATCCTATCCTACAGTTGCTAGCACTAAGGCCTCTGCAGACATGTGATGAAGTAAGATGGTATGGTACAGGGATGAGACCTAGAAGACTAATTGCCCGCCAGACACCGATCCACAAGATATCTCCTAACAGGTTCTCACGAAATGACCGTATAGCGGCATGTTGAGGAGAGACCTAACTGAGCGGTACCGCAGCGACGCCAGGGAAGAAACCTTTTACAAGAGCGCAAGCCACCGCCTAGCCGTAACCCGCCGACCACCGTCACCTGGTCTACAACCCTGAAACAGATGACAAGGAAGATGATGGATACAGGAAATCAGAGAAAGGAGAGTCGTGCTAGAAAATGAACCACTGCAGCATTCGCCTGGTGCCCCGGGGAAACCACGAAAAACCCATGAGCCAGAGTGGGCAGTCGCCGGGGATCAATCCCGGGACCTCCCGAAAGCGGGCCACAGACGTAACCGTCTGAGCCATCCCGCTCGGAATGGCGGTGCTGGACAGATGGTGCGGATGCAATTTCAATGGAAAGAGCAATTATTAAACAACGTAGCATCGTCGCGGACACCAGAGGGCTGCTTTAATGGTGGTTCGTTCTTCGCTCTCTCTTGGCGGCTCCAGCAGTGGGACGCATTTGCGAGCTTGGAAATGTTAGGGACTTCCGCGCGTCTCTGTAGCCTGTCTGCGTACGGCCTGTAGCTTCCTGTGGTTCCTTCACCTCATTCCTTCCTCCTGGGGGACGGTGGCCGCAATAGATCTGCGCACACGATCACACGAATAACTGACAGGAACTTGCAAGAGAAGATGCCTCGGCGCGGAAATGTTTATTTGACTGAATAATATTAATTAAAACTATTTTTGTAGAAGTAAGTGCAGCAAATTTATAATCTGAACAAATGTAGTTAGGAGAAATATAACGTAACCGTGATTTTGGAATGCTTCCGAGGATGTGACCGTTCCAAAATAAACATACAAAGGTATCCGGACACCTGGCTGAAAATAACGTACAAGCTAGTGGCACTCTCCAGCGGTAATGCTTGATGACAGCGTTCACTCTCGCAGGCATACCCTCAATCAGGTGCTGGAAGGTTTCTTGGGGAATGGCAGCCCATTCTTCACGGAGTGCGGAACTGAGGAGAGGTATCGATGTAGGTCGGTGAGGCCTGGCACGAAGTCGGCGTTCCAAAACATCCCAAAGGTGTTCTATAGGATATAAGCCAGGACTCTGTGCAGGCCAGTCCATTACAGGGATGTTATTGTCGTGTAACCACTCCGCCACAGCCCGTGCAGTATGAACAGGTGCTCGATCGTGTTGAAAATTCAATCGCCATCCCCGAATTGCTCTTCAACAGTGGGAAGCAAGAAGGTGCTTAAAATATCAAGTAGGTCTGCGCTGTGATCGTGCCACGCAAAACAACAAGGGGTGCAATCCCCCTCCAGGAAAAACACGACCACACCATAACACCACCACCTCCGAATTTCGCTGTTGGCACTACACACGCTGGCAGATGACGTTCAACGGGCATTCGCCATACCCACACCCTGCCATCGGATCGCCACATTGTGTACCGTGATTCGTCACTCCACACAACGTTTTGCCACTATTCAATCGTGTAATGTTGACGCTCCTTACACCAAGCAAGGGGTCGTTTGGCATTTTCCTGCGTGATGTGTGGGTTATGAGCAGCCGCTCGACCATGGAATCCAAGGTTTCTCATCTCACGCCTAACTGTCATAGTACTTGGAGTGGATCCTGATGCAGTTTGGAATTCCTGTGTGATGGCCTATTACTCTTTACGAACCTCTTCAAATGTCGGCGGTCTCTGTCAGTCAACAGACGAGGTCGGCCTGTACGCTTTTGTGCTGTACATGCCCCTTCACATTTCCACTTCACTATCACATCAGAAACAGTGGACCTAGGGATGTTTAGGAGTGTGGAAATCTCGCGTACAGACTTCTCACACAAGTGACACCCAATCACCTGACCACGTTCGAAGTCCGTGAGTTCCACGGAGCGTCCCATTCTGCTGTTTCACGATGTCTAATGACTACTGAGGTTGCGGATAATGAGTACCAGGCAGTCGGTGGCAGGACAATGCACCTAAGATGAAAAACGTATGTTTGTAGGGGTGTCCGGATACTTTTGATCACATAGTGTAGGTCTATTTATACAGTTTTAAAACACACGCCTCCAACTTTACGCTAACGCGACCATTAGTCTATTACTTTCACTACCACGTACCTAGTAGGTAGAGAAGGTATTGCATTCCATCCAAAAATTTGATATCGAGATTTCACCGAAAATACATGTTTTGAGGTCCCCTGAATCCCTAAAAGGCATGTTTAGAGAAATATCCGTTTGTGTGTCTGTGAACAGCATAACTCAAAAACCAAAAGTCGGTTAAGTACCAAACTCGACATTTATGTTCAGTACCTTTCAAATACGCGACATGAAAATCTCCCCACACCAAATTACCCCTTACATGAAACACTTTTCGAAGTTTTTGGATTTCTAAATCATGGCTCTAACGATTTTGATTAAAACACCATATATTAAAGCTATTTACATGACAAATAAAATGTATATCTTGAATTTTCTGGGAATAACCTATTAGGTTGCTTCATTTGGAAGAATTTTGTAAAGGGATAGACGAAAACGTACTACACAAGAAATGTAGATCTCTTTAAAACACGCAATTTATTTCAAATAAGTTTTTTGTGGCATAAGCCGTTTCTGAAATATTCGTTATTAACAGTTCGAATTGTTCATTACTGGTCATTCTCTTAAAGTCCTGTCAACATTCAGCTGTTTCTCGTGATAGCATGGAAACAGTAAGGAATTTTAAGATCAGCATATAGCTTCCAGTTCTTAAACATTTGATTATCACTATTATTTTGTATCTATTACGAAACCGTAATGTAGTTATTCCTCCAAAGGTTTATTTGGATTAAAATATAGTAGGAGGAAAAATAAGCTTTAGTAAGAATAGTTTTGTACATCCACTAGTGTAGAGAAAGCCATGTGAACGTATGACATTACATTTTTTATTTATTTTTTTTATAATTAGTTCCAAAACTAACGCTCTGATTGTAGAGGGCATGTTGTGTCACAATATAAAATCGTATGATGAGAGAGCTTTGCCTGCTTCCAAGTTCTAATAAAGGGCAACGCTCACCAAAAATCTTCTGGCAAATCAGATTTAATTATGCTGTTAATCGCTTGGCGACACAAATGAAATACCGCTTTGAATTATAATTATAACCATTAGTGTCATGGAACTGTAAGGGCGGTTTACTATTTTGATGACGGATGAGAATCCATTTAACATAAATTAAGTCAGCGACAATTACTATAGGTAAATATGTAGATGTAACAAGGCACGTGCATTGTTATTGAGGGGGGACTAGAAGAAAATTCATGCTTACAAACAATAAGCTTCAGTGCCTTCATTTTATGCCAAGGCCGCGGATCGCGAGAATACGTGCTCCGCACACAATCTACTACACTGTGGGGTTTTGCGTTCCCCAACCCCCGCGTTACTTACGAGTATCAGTACATGTATGTAATGAGTACTAACCTTGTTAAAAGTGTTGTTGAAAGTGGTGTCCATCTGCGTGAAGATATTCTTGACATTATCGGATGAAATTACCATTCACACGCAGAAGTTCTTGCGTAATGTTCATAATTTCTGCTTTTATATTGTCCTTAAGTTCGTCTATGGTGTGGGGATTGTTCCTATAAAGTTTATTTTATAGAGTTTAGTGATCCTGTTCTAAATTTATTGACTAAACATCTCAGAGTGTCTCTACCCGGAACTGGATAACCGGGAATTGATGCCTAAATTGTCTACAACCTGTCTATAGATTTAGTTTTTACGTATGTATCGTGCATAAAAATACGCTGTTAAACATGAATTTGCTGGCAGGCATTTCGGTGGTATAATAAGAAAATAACATTCCTAAGGAAATCACACATAATACACGTATTGTCGAAACACTTCACAATACACAAAGCAATGACTGAGACAGCTCACAGCTTATAAACGTACACTTACACGTCCTGCGCCGCTGCTGCGCAGTGGCATAATACCGAGGTCACTGCTGTCTCGGCCGATATGCATATAAGGCGGTTGTGGCCTTGGCATAAAACGAAGGCACTGTATAACTTGAAACATTTTTAAGATAAGGTAATAAAACTTGGCATCAGTATTTGAAATACAATTGCTCACTAATGCTGAACATTTCAAACATTTTCTTGGCATGTTAATATCATCATTGCAAAAAATAATTTAAAATCAATATTACCTTATTTTATCTCTTTCTAAGTATGTATTCAACCAGTCAATTGTATCAAAACCCTGTGGTCAAGTTCCTTATGTAGTGATGAATAATTGTATTCATTGTAAAGCATTTTTGGAAACATCTCGGTGTGTGTGCGTGTGTGTGTGTGTGTGTGTGTGTGTGAACAGCATAACTAAAAAACAAAAGGTTGGATAAATACTAAACTTGGTATTTGAGTAAAGTTATCTTCCAAGGATGCGACACGAAGATTATCAAGAAATTCCCCCACCCCAGACTTCCCTTTACATGGAACATTTTTCGAAATTTTTGTTTTATTTCTTTTTGTTGTTATCGCTTCTATACAACAAGACTAGCAATGCGACAGTATTAAAAAAGTCTGTGTTACATTCACATGACTTTCTCTACTCTTGTACAAACTATTTTTACAAACGCTTATTCTACATATGCTTCATGTTAATCGAGATATCGAGATGTCAATTTTATTGCTAATTTTCTTTTAGATGCCAGGGGAATATGGTAGGCTTTAAGCGATAGTCAAATATTTTAAGAGCTGGTTGCTATGTGGAGTATTCCATTCTCTTTGCATTACCAGGACAAAAAAAATGAATAACGAATTCCCATTTGAGAAAAAGTATAAGTATTGGAAAGATTAAGGGAATAACAAGCAATATCTCGAAAATGGTTCACTCAACAAAATAAATGTATATGACATAAATTGTGTATTTTAACGCGATCTACATTTTTGTGTAGTAAAACTTTGTCTCTCTCTTTTGGTTTACCAGTTATGCAAAAGTCGTTCACGTGAAGACATTCCTAGAAAATTCAAGATATACATTTTATTTGTCATGAAGGTATCTTAAATATTTGATATTTTAATCAAAATTGCTATAGCCATTTTTGAGAAAATTAAAATTTTCGAAAAGTGTTCCATGTAAAGGGTAATCTGGGGTGGGGGATTTTCTTGAACACCTTAGTGTCGCATCTCTGGAAGATACTGAACCTAAATATCAAGTTTGGTGTTTATCCGACTGTTCGTTTTTGAGTTATGCTGTTCACAGACACACACACGGACATGTTTCCAAAAATGCTTTTTTTGGATTCAGGGGATCTCAAAACATATATTTCCAGTGAAATCTCGGTATCGAATTTTTGGGTGGAATACAATACATCCCCTACTTACTATACGTAGTAGAGAAAGTAAAAACAATTTCTGACAGATGTTCGATGCAATAAGTGTGCATCTACTTTCAGTATAAGTCGTAGGGGCGGTCGGATATATCACAACATATAAACAATGGAAAACATAAAAGAATGGTGCGTGCAAGTGATTCTTCTAGCACCGTATTGACTGACTCATAGCAGTGAAACGTGGTAGTATCTTTTAAAAGCGTCACATATCAGGTATATACGAGGGAGGATAGAAAAGTAACGCACAATAATGTTTTTCTGTCTTGGTATTGCAGCTGGAATGTTGCAATTTCACACAGATATAGTTTGAGGTTTTCACTACAGAGGGTATTTTTGTTGCATATGCAGTTCTAGCGAGAGAAGCGTGAACTACGCAACAATGATGGCGCGCATGTTACTGTCGTCCACCTGTGAAGAGCAGAGAGGTGTGGTTCTATATTTGTGGGCCAAAGGGCATAAACCGAGTGATATTCACAGGGATATGCGTGGCGTGTATGCGGATGATTCTATGGACCGCAGCAATGTCTCCAGGTGGTGTGCATTCTTCCTAGAGGGCCGTATGAACCTTAGTGATTCGCCACGCTCTGGGAGGCCGGTACAGCTTCAACCCTGCAAAATGTCAGAGGCATTGAGGCGGCAATTTTGAACGACCTGCGTGTGCAACTGCGAACCTTATCGCAGCAGTTCAACATTTCCTATGGTGCAGTGTACGATATTGTTCATGACACGTTGAAATTTCGTAAAGTTAGTGCTCACTGGGTGCCTAACAACCTGACAGATAACCACAAGGGCCAGCGAATGATGACGCGCTTGGATCAACCAACGCGGTACACCGCAGAAGGGCAGAACTTTCTGAAAGGAATCGTCACTGGTGATGAGTCGTGGGCAAACAACTACATGCTCGATACCAAGCACTCAAGTATGGAATGGAAACATGCTGGATCCGCAGTGAAGAAAAAATTCAAAGTGATTCTATCTGCTAGGAAAGTGTTTGTGAACGGTGTTCTGGGATATGCATGGTGTTGTATTGGTGGACTTTGCTGAACAGGGGACCACTGTGAATGCTGCAGCCTACATAAAAACTTTGGTGAAGTTACATTGTGCCCTTCGTGACAAACGCCATAACATGAATGCTGACGATGTCATAATTCTTCATGACAATGCTCGTCCCCATGTTGCTGCCTCTGTTCGTCAGAAAATCATCAAATTTGGTTGGGAGGTGCTCCAGCATCCACCATACATTCCGGACTTTGCACCGTCGGACTTTCACCTGTTTGATCTCATGAAGAGATCCCTGGCCATCCAACGCTTTGCGACAGATGCGGAAGTGAAATCAGCAGTCGCAGATAGCTATACTCCAAGGACTTCTACGAACAGGGCATATTGAAACTGGTATCATGATGGGAGAAATGTGTTGAGAAACATGGTGACTATGTCGAAAAGTAGGTAAAAGGTGTAAGTTCAGTTGTGATCTTTGTTTTGTTGTTTTAACTATGCCTTTGCTCCGGGTACCAACTTCCCTTTTCAGCAGGTATTGTTTCCTTCGAGAACTCCTTTGCAATTGGGCGAGGTTCGGTTGTTGGAGGATGGTAAGGGCTTTGGGATGCTCAGTCATTTATCTCTTGAGCAGGCAGGGATGATAAATGCTTTGTTTGCTGAATTTACCCAGCTATTCTCAGAGTCTTTGGGGGTGACTAGTTTGATAACATATGATATACGGCTTACTGACGAAACGCCGGTTAAGGTGTCCCCGTATCGACTTTACGCCACCTAATATGGCCATATTGAAAACTAAGGTGAAGGAGTTGTTGAAGGAGGGTATTATTAGGCCTGCTACATCGGCCTATAGTAGCCCAATTTTTCTAGTTCCGAAAGGAGAGGATGATTTTCGACCTGTAGTTGACTATCGTTTATTGAATAAAAAGATACACGTAGAATCGACTCCTCTTCCGGACCTTCATACTGTTGCACATTATTTTGCTGGTGCCCGTTATTTTACATCCTTGGATCTTAACAGTGCGTATCATCAGATTCCTTTGGCCGAAGGTTCTTAACATATTACTGCATTTGCTACACCGTGGTGGTTGTATGAATTCAATTGTGTTCCGTTTGGGATGGCTACAGGAGTTAAAGTCTTATCGCATCTTTTGGACAATCTTTTTTCTGACATAAAGTTTAAGCTTTTATATCATTATTTGGATGACTTAGTGGTATATTCTCCTGATTTTGAGTCACATTTAGTTCATCTCCGGGAGGTATTCCAACGTCTTCAGCAAGCAGGCCTCACTGTTAGACATTCCAAGGTAAAATTTGCCGTCACCCAGCTATCTTTTTTGGAGCATTTCATCTCCCCCGCCGGTATCACCATTGACCCCGATCGTACGAAGGCCGTCAGACAGTTTCCTCCCCCTCACAACCTTCGCACTCTAGCTAGGTTTGTGAGTATGATTAATTTTTTTTTGAAGTTCATTTCAAATTTTGCTGCACGTGTTGAACCATTGAATCGCCTTCGTCGTAAAGGTGTACATTTGGGGGAGCGACCAGCAAAACGCGTCGAGTACCTAAATGTGCTATTTCGGCTCCGCCGGTATTGGCCTTTCCTAATTTCAATGCCCAATTTGTATTGCAAACTGACGCTAGTTCGCACGCTATTGCCGCAGTTCTTTTGCAAGATTTTTCAGAGGGCCGGCGGACTATACATTTTGCTTCGCGCACTCTTTCTGAGGCCGAGCCTAAATTTTCGGTTTACGAGTTGGAAACACTTGCGGTATTATTTGGGTTGGAGAAATTTAGGTCTTATTTGGAACATGTACCGTTCACGTTGGAGTGTGATAATCAAGCCCTAACATGGGCGCTAGCTACTCCTAGGAAGACGGGGAGACTGGCTAGATGGGGGTACGTATTGGGGCATTTAAGTTTACTCCTAAGCATATTCGTGTGGCTGATATTGTCGTGGCCGATGCCCTTACCCGCCTATTCTCTGAGGATGCCGCCCCTCCGACTGTTCAGGAAAAGTTCTCCTGTGCTCCTTGTGTTACCTTTCCGGAGATGTTTACTTCGATTGCTGAACATCAACGCCTTGACCGCGATCTGGATAATATAATTTAAAAGTTGACTAAAGGCGAGTGTTTGCTTCCATATCGTCTGTGTGACGGTGTGTTGGTTGCTAGAGCGAATTTTGACAAGAAATTAAAGACTGTGGTCCCTGAGAGCTTAATACCAATGGTGTTTTCATATTTACATGACTCGCCTTTTGGAGGGCATTTGGGTATGACTAAGACTCGGTGGAAAATTCGGGAACGTTTTATATGGAAGATATTATAGCCCGGGTTAAGTCGTGTAAGGTGTGTTCTATGTTGAAACCGGCACAAAGACTGGCTTGGAGTGGTTTGACGTAGCCACTAAACCATTTGAGAAATTGTTTATTGATTTTGTTGGTCCTTTCCCTCGTTCTGTGCAAGGCAACACTTATATTTTGGTAGTGGTTGATGCTTTTTCTAAATTTACCTGGCTTACAGCAGTACCTAGGGCGACGGCTCGTTATGTGACTAAAGTATTAGTTAACATCTTTGGGTCTTTTGGGGCTCCTCAGTATCTTGTATCCGATAATGGATCCCAGTTTACATCTAAGTGGTTCAAAGCTTACTGTTTTGATGCGGGAGTTAAGCACATTACTACCACACCTTATTATCCCAATCCTTCACATGCTGAGAGGTTCAATCGTAACTTAAAATCAGCACTTATAGCCAACCACCATCAACAGCATAATCGTTGGGATTCTAATTTAGACTAATTACAATTCGCTTTTAATTCTGCGTGCCATGAGGCCCATAAGACGACTCCATTTTCTCTAGTTTTTGCGTTCCGCCCTAGTTTTCCCCTTGCTAACCTGTGGTCACTCAATGACCTTTTACCGGAGGACTTCTCCCCCGAGGTTATTCGCCGCAACTGGAAGCTTGCCTTCAATAATCTCAAGCGCAGTCATCAATTAAGCAAGAAGCGATATAATGATAATAAGAAACCGTCTCCTTATAAATTAGGCGATCGAGTGATGTGCCGGACTTTTCCGGTTTCCTCGAGAAAACATAACCTATGCGGCCAAGATGGCGCCCCTTTTTTCAGGGCCTTACGAAATTATTAATATTTTTAAGGGGGTTACCGTGAAGTTGAGGGATCTTACCTCGGGTGATATTAAGCGGGCACACGTTACACAAATTAAGGCGTGTCCTTACGTTTCTGTTTAGTTTTTTTACACTTTGTTTGGTTTTCACGTTTTAACTTGTTTGCGTCTGCCCCTTTTACTTTATCACTGGTACCGCCTTTGGCACATTTTGTGTTTCAGGAGTCTTAATTTCTGTTAAAGAATTTTTAGGTGTTTGTGTATTATGTTCTGTATTTTTGTTGTAATTGAAAATTTTTAAATGATTTTATATAGAATTCCTTTATTTTTCTCTTCTATGTAGTATTAATTAGATCTGATGTTATTTTAATCTAAATCTGCTTATAAAAAAGATCATTGAAATTGCAAACAGAGAAAAGTACCTGCAGAAAATATTTATATAGTACAGCCCTTATTGTTGTCCTGTTTATTTATTTAGATGATGATGATGATGATGATGAGATGCGGTTTAAGGGCGCTAAACAGCTAAGATCATCAGCGCCCTTACAAAGTATAAAATGTACTGTCAAACAATAAAAGTCCTATAAAAAACCGCATAATTAAAAACGGGACACAAGCCCACGAGTCCAAAAGGTAAAAAACCAAACACCAAATACCAAAAACGAACACACTAAAAACATGGGCAATAAAAGAGTAAAAACAACGTGTCAAGAACTGTAGAATGTCAGGGACACGAGCGCCAAATTCCATTGGGGAGGAGATGCCCCATTAAAAAACAAGAGAAAAGTACATAGTCAAAAGACGCTCAGCGCATCAAATGCGTCTGGTAAATCCAATGTCATTGATAAAACGTAAAAGACACTCTACAGCACGCGCGTCGTCTGCCAGAACGTTGGCTAGGCCAACAGGCAGACCAACACGAACGCGCAAAGGAGCTAAAACTTGACACTCTGCTAAAATGTGACGCACCGTTAAGGGCGCATCACACTGCCCACAGAGTGGTGCGGGGTCACCACTCAGCAAATACTTATGACTAAAAATGCAATGTCCGATACGAAGGCGTGTTAAAATTACCTCTTCCCGACGAGAAGCACGGGAAGAGGTAGCCCAGACTAGCGGAAGAGGTTTAACCTCCCGCAACTTGTTCCCCCGGAGGGCCGTCCACTCATCGCGCCAGCGCGAGAGGATGCGGCGACGTAAAATAACACACGAATCTGACGAGGGAACAACAGCGGTAAAAAATCTGGGTAATAAAATCGCCGATTTCGCAGCGGCGTCGGCCGACTCGTTCCCTGAGATGCCCACATGACCTGGAATCCACATAAAAGAGACGCTGATGCCAGAGGCACCAAGCGAGTGGAGCAGGTCATGTATGCGCTGTACAAGGGGGTGGTAAGTGTACAGTGCGCGAATACTTTGAAGAGCACTCAGGGAGTCTGAACAAATAAAACAGAGTCGTAGGTCGTACCGCTGGACGTATAAAAGTGACTGATAAATACTAAAACTTTCGGCGGTAAAAATCGAACATTGCCCGGGTAAACGAAATGTAAAACTACGATTATCATCAATAAAGGCACACCCTACTCCAACATCAGTCTTAGACCCATCAGTATATATAAAACGAAAGTCCCCGAACTGCGACCGAAGTTCGAAAAAGGCCGATCTAAGAACTGAAGAAGGGGTCTCATTCTTCGACATAGACGTCAACCCAAGGTGACACTGGGCCTCAGCGCGCAACCATGGAGGAAAACGCGTTTCCCCCCTGGGAAGGGCCGGCGCTGGCGTAAAGTCCAAATGCCGAAGAAGCTTTCGAAAGAGATCCCCTGGAGGTAGTAATGCAGAGGAGCTAACGAAATATTGTCGATCAAGCGAATCCTCGTAAAATAAATCGAAGGACGGGTGGTTAGGCAAGCTTGAGAGCCGACAAGCATAGCTGCACAAAAGCATCTCACGCCGGAAGGACAGCGGAGGCTCTGCGGCTTCTGCGTACAGACTGGGTACAGGGCTAGTTGGAAAGGCCCCTGTAGCGACTCTTATGCCACGATGGTGAACGGCATTCAATCGACGTAACACAGATGGACGTGCCGACGAATAAACAATACACCCGTAATCAAGCTTGGATCGGACCAAAGAGCGATAAAGGCGAAGAAGGACGGTCCGATCAGCTCCCCAGGATGTGCCACTTAAAACACGTAAAAGATTAAGAGAACGGTCACACTTTGCTTTTAAAAAGGAGACGTGCGAGGTCCAACACAACTTCCTATCAAAAATCAACCCCAAAAATTTCGCCTCGTCTGCAAACGGAAGTATCCCTGGGCCAAAATGGAAAGAGGGTGGAGGGAAATACTTCCGGCGCCAGAAATTGATACAGACGGATTTCTCGGCGGAGAAATTAAAGCCGTTGGCGTTACTCCAGGCGTAGAGACGGTCGATACACTGGAGACGGCGTTCGAGTAGACAGGTCCGCCGTGAACTGCAATAAATAGCGAAATCGTCAACAAAAAGGGACGATGAAATGCCAGGTGGAATACAATCAACAATGGGGTTGATAGCGATTGCAAAAAGTGTGACACTGAGTACAGAGCCCTGCGGTACTCCGTTCTCTTGAATAAAACGACTAGATAAAACCGAGCCCACACGTACACGAAAGACGCGGTCCGTCATGAACTCCCGAAGAAATATGGGAAGACGACCGCGGATATTCCATGCGTGAAGTGTACGTAAAATGCCGCCCCTCCAACAAGTGTCATAAGCTTTCTCCAGGTCAAAAAACACAGCCACGGTTTGACACTTTCTCAGAAATCCATTCATAACATGCGTCGACAGGGACACCAGATGGTCGACGGTAGAGCGATAGCGACGAAATCCGCACTGAGCATTCGCTAGAAGTTTATGAGACTCAAGCCATCATGTCAACCGCCCGTTGATCATGCGCTCCATCACCTTGCAAATGCAACTGGTGAGGGAGATAGGGCGGTAGCTGGAAGGTAGTTGGCGATCCTTCCCAGGCTTAAGTATAGGGACAATGGTGGCTTCGCGCCAAACTGAAGGAAAAAGGCCGTCTCGCCAAATACGGTTATAGACCTGTAAGAGAAAGAGTTTACTGTCGGCTGAAAGGTGCTTTAACATCAGGACATGAATGCCGTCCGGCCCAGAAGCGGAGTGCCGAGAGCAATGAAGAGCGTGCTCCAGCTCCCTCATTGTGAAAAGTTCATTATAACACTCAATATTAGCAGACCGAAAATTAAAGGTGTCGGAATCCAGCCGGTCTTTGATAGAGCGAAAGCCGGCGGAATAATGGTCTGAACTGGATACCGCCTCAAAGGCAGCACCCAGAGTGTTAGCGATGGCAGCCGGATCTACTATAGTGGCATTGGAAACCTGAAGGCCAGAAACAGTACAATGCGACACTTTACCTGAGAAGCGACGAAGTTTATCCCAAACAACAGATGAAGGCGTAAAGCGATTAAAAGACTCGACAAAACGAGCCCACGACGCCTTCTTGCTATCCTGAATAATGCGACGAGCCCTGGCGCGCAATTGTTTAAAAGTCACCAAATTATCAAGTGTAGGGTGTCGCCGAAACACCCTAAGTGCAGTTCTACGGGCACGAACGGCGTCCCGACAATCCTCGTTCCACCACGGAACAGGTGGCCGCCGAGGTTGAGAGGATGAACGGGGTATTGCGCGCTCAGCGGCAGAGAAAATAATAGACGTAAGGTGCTGCACTAGTTGGTTAATGTCGGAGAAGGGCTGGTCGTCAAAATGCACGAGGCTGGAATACAAGCTCCAGTCGGCTTTTGCGAATATCCAGGTAGGTACTCGGGAATGCTGTACGTGGTGCGACAAAAGAGAAACGATGCAGGGGTAATGGTCGCTGGAGTAGGTATCAGCGACGACGTTCCACTGAAGACGACGAGTAAGCTGGAGTGAGCAAATGGCAAGGTCCAGATGAGAGAAGGTACCAGAAGAATCAGAAATAAAAGTAGGTGCACCTGTATTGAGGATGGAAAGATTGAAGTGGTAAAAAATGTCGAAAAGAAGAGTTCCCCTCGCACAAGCCCTTGGCGAACCCCACAGTGGGTGATGGGCATTAAAATCTCCCAACAGAAGAAATGGTGTTGGGAGAGCGGACAGGAGAGATCGAATGTCCGCGGGAGCGAGGGGAGACGACGGAGGTGAATATACAGAGCAAACAGAGAAGAAAAAACCGGGTAACTGCAATCTAATGGCAACAGCTTGCAAGTCGGACGTAAGAGCGAGAGTTTGAAAATGAACGTCGTTACGCACCAACAACATGACACCTCCATGAGCAGGAGCACCCTCCTCCGGTTCAAGATCGTAGCGAACCGGAGTGTACCCTCGGAGATCGAAAGGGTCGTGAGGGCGAAGCTTGGTCTCCTGCAAACACACGACCATAGGTGAATGGGAACGCAATAAAAGCTGCAGTTCCGCCCTATGCGATCGTACACCACGTACATTCCAGGTCAGGATAGCCATGAATAAAAGGGATAAACTGTCTACTTAGAAGGGCGGCTTAAAAGAATCTTTTGCTTAACCTTTGGGCTCGGGCTTTTTGTATGGAGTTGGTCAGACTCCATAGCTTCCTCGGAGGGAGGGCCCACGCGCTCAGTGCCAGAAACCGATTCAAGCGCCGTGAATCGGTTCTGGGTGGCGATGGGTGAGGGGTGCCGCTGAGCGCGGCTTGTCCCAGGACCTTCCTGGGACAGCGACCTCCGAGGAGGAGAAGGTGAACTTTTGTTACCGCGCGCACGCGGAGGGTCTTTCAAAAAATCTTCCCTACGAAGTTTCTGCTTGGGTTTCTTTTCAACGGCTTGCGACTTCATTGACTTGGGACCAGGTTTATACGGCTTGGTAACTGTAGCCTTAATGGACGGCCGGATGGTAGTGGCGGTTAATCCAGTCATGGTCCAGGTCTGAGTTTCGGCATCTACTCGTGGTACTGGCGAGGCAACAACAGAACTAAATGTGCCAGATCGCAGGAGTGAATGTTGGCGCGCATGGTAACGCCTCCGGGTTTCAGCGAAGGAGAGTTTTTCCTTTACCCGGATCTCCTGGATCGCCTTCTCGTCCAAGTACCGCGGACAGTCGGCAAACGAAGCAGAATGAGACCCTTTACAATTAACACAGACGGGGGCTGTTGAACAGGTACCTTCGTGTGAGGGCTGGCTACATGTTGCACAGATGTTAACGGCACTCTTACATGAGACTTGCGTATGCCCAAAACGTTGGCATTTAAAACAACGCAGAGGTCTAGGAATATAAGGCCTCACAGAAATCCGTTCGTACCCTGCGGAAATGCTCGTGGGCAGATCGACGCCATCAAATGTAATAAACAGGGTACGAGTGGGTACCAATACCATCGAGGCTATGGGTGGTAACGACGCTCCGACAGGAGTTCAATGTGCGGTGCTTCTCGACACGGATGGGATAACCGTGGAGAAGCGTAGCGCGCAATAAAGTCTTACTTTGCTGATCGGACTTAGTTTGTGTCAATAAGGATCCATTCCGTAAACGAGTGCAGGATTGAACCGCACCAGCAATAGCATCTATGCCCTTCTGAATTATAAAAGGGTTCACCTTCTCAAAGTTTTGTCCTTCTTCTGTTCTTGAAATGACCAAGTAACAACCAGATGACGGCGGTGCTACTTCTGTTACAATGACTTTTCGGCGCTTGTTTGTATTAATGGAGGAAGGGTGCTCCATAGCGAAATAAATCCTCCACCATTGCAACCGTCTCCGACCTCGGGCTCTGACTTCCCGGGCGTTACCCCGGCTTGGGTGAGTGGCCTATCTATACCAGACTCACCCCAGGGTCACACCTCCCAGAACATAGACAGAGGGACCCAATCGCCGTCGGAAGCCAGCAGCTCATGCAATGGCCCCCCGCGGGACTGCAGTTGAACAGCGGATACGAACACATACCCTACATGACGACCCCGGGTGGTGGGGATGACGCCATTACCCACTCACCCAGCTGCGCACCCAGTGCGCGGGTATCCGTCAGGCTGTGTCCACGGAGGATTAACATAAAAGGTTAAAAGAAACTAAAAGTGTGTGGGCGTTTCGCACTCAAGGTAGGCCGGCGAAGAAGTAAAAGAGACGTGTAAATGAATATGCGTGGGGCGAAATGTGCATAAATAAAAGAGAAGACAGAAGCGATGG
The DNA here is from genome assembly GCA_030765065.1 of Deroplatys truncata. Taxonomy (NCBI): domain Eukaryota; kingdom Metazoa; phylum Arthropoda; class Insecta; order Mantodea; family Mantidae; genus Deroplatys; species Deroplatys truncata. The sequence continues at coordinate 169,592,913 of CM060980.1, forward strand.
CGAGGGGCGAGATGTAATGATATGCACAGAACGCACGAGAGCCTACCTTGAGTCCCCCGGTCACGAGAACGAACCCACCTCGACCGGACGGGGATGAAAGGGTGAAAATGGCTATGGATGGCTCGGGTACCCCGGGTGCGCCTAACCCGTACTCACAAAAGGTGAGCCCCTGGGGGGTATTTATTTAGAGGTTTATATAGTTCTAACAATTGTTTTAGTTTGTTGGCGATCCTGTTTCTGCTTCCTGTGTTTCATCTTCTCTATTTTATACTTATCCTGGTCGGGGCGGTTCCTGTATTTCTGCTCATCTAGTATGTCTTCGTCACCTTCTTATGGTGTGATAGCCTGCTTTTGGTTTGTGGGAGAGGCGCTTCGTAGGATATTTCTGCTCTGGTATTACCTACAAATATGGAGATTGGTGAGGTGGCATTGGCTGATGTTGCTGTGGAGGTGAATTATATTCCTACTATTTAAGCTGCTTTCATGCGTGCTCGCTGAACTACTTATCAGACATTCCAGTTTCTTTATGTTAACTGGAGATGAGCTTCGGATTGGACGTGCTCTTCCTCGACGAAGTAGTTGGCTTTGTAGTATGGATATTATATAGAGAACTGGGCAGCTTTACGGCTGAGCTAAATTACGCCTGGTTATCACCTTTCGATAAAGGTTTAAACTCGTTGTTTACACTAGTGTGAGAACCACTGTTTGAGTGTGATGGTTATATGGACCCGCATCTAGCTACTATCTGCCTCTCCCATGAATGGTTTCTACTCTGCTCATGGCTATACATTTTTGGGCGGCCGCCCCCACTATCCTTTATCCTTATCTTTCCATTCCTCACTTTTCGTAAGGGTCAAATATATATTGTATTGGGGGGGGGAGTTTGTGCTGTGCACTTAACTGTCACTTTATGTATCGCGCCAAAGTCTCTTTTTTTTCTTTAACCCTCTCGTACGTGAACGTTTCCAGTCGTCTTGGTTCTTGAGTTTCTGGCGTGGCGGTGTGGTTATCGGTCTTTCCTGTTCTTTGGCTCTGCCGTACGTGAATATGCCCAGTCGTGTTAATTCGAAAAGTCAACCACCAATCCCGTGCGTGACATAAAATCAGTACCCAAAATAAGAGATTGAGGGATCTTGGGAACGATCATACACCACTGTTTCCAAGAAAATGACGGAAATCTAATAGTGCACAAGACTTTCGCCCTAATGGGAAAAACTTCCCCACTCACCGTTGAACACTTCAAATCACAAGGAACAGTTTTAGGACTAAATCGAGCTGCATGCTGTTTAAAAAACTCCTCTTGGACTAAAGAAAGACAACTCCCCGAAACACTGAAACTGAAACAGCAACACTGAAATTTAGACAAGGCCTGTACTTGATCCTTCGCCTTTACCAGAAGGTCTAACATAATCCCCCTTAGATTAGTAGAAAGAACTTCAATCACCTGAAACTCTGCAATACTATGAATCGTAGCTATATCACATACTTGCACCAAAAACTTCAAAAATATCAAAGCCGATGCCACATCGTGAACCTCAAAGTCCTGAACACTTTCCCAACCACAAGCTGTATTAAGGGTCTCTCCCAAAACTGTAGTCCTATAATACGACGGTCCGGGGCACGGCAAGCCAAAACCTCCGGATGTCCCTGGCGTCACAAATGACGCCGACCAGCCCCTTCGCCCCGTTGAGCCTCAAAATGACCATATGCGGTATAACTTCTTTTATCGCAAAATCGCTGAATATGTCCAAACTGATTGCATCGAAATCATCTCACAGACCTCAGAGATGACCTCTCTTCTGCTTGAGGCCCTAAGCTGGAAAACGGAATGTTCCCACGCAAGGAGCAAGTAAAGACACCAGCTCCCTAGTTCTAGAACGATCGACCGCCGCACATTGCACAAGGGTTGGAATAAGTCTATTCATGTCCTCAAAAGTGCCCGGTCTGGATGCATTTACCAAACTCGAACGGCCTCTGGGTTTAAGCCAGGCAAGATTATTTCGCAAATTTCCCTTTCCGAATCTTGAACACACAAAACCAACGCAATCTCCTTAACTCTCCGCATATATTCCACAAAGGGTTCAGTCAGCCCCTGAGGTGGAAAATACAGATCTTGTAACAATTTATTCCGTTCACGTCTAGGAACAAATAAATCTAGTACTAACACTGAAATTTAGACAAGGCCTGTACTTGATCCTTCGCCTTTACCAGAAAGTCTACCATAATCCCCCTTAGCTTAGTAGAAAGGAACTTCAATCACCTGAAACTCCGCAATACTATGAATCGTAGCTATATCACATACTTGCACCAAAAACTTCAAAAATATCAAAGCCGATGCCACATCGTGAACCTCAAAGTCCTGAACATTTTCAACTAAACGTTGTAAAGGATGCAATAATTTCAAATGCTTTAAGGCTGACTCAGTTTGAGCTGCGCCTTGAGCTTCCTGGGCAGTAAATGAAGCAGCCGAGATTGATGCCAACCCCTCCTCCCTCTGAGGAGTCATAGCTACAACCGTCTGCAATAAGGTATCAAAACCTTCTAATTTTTTCAACTTGGGTAACACACTTTGCTGAGGACAAATCCTTATTACACAATTCAACCTATTTATAATGTTGAATTCTAGTTGAAACCCTAACAAGCTGTTTCCTAGTCGGAGGACCATCCCTTTCTAATTCTGCCACAAAATTCTTTAACTCTTGAAAAGCTGAAGCACAAAAAATTTCAGACTGCCTGACCATTTCATGGTCCACCGGTAAATTACAATAGCGGCATCTTTAAGCTGGCGCAAAGATCCTAAAAGGGAGGGCCAATCAGCCGTAGCTTCCACATTCCCACCCCGAATTGCCACTTCGAAAGACAGCTCCTGTTTGCGTAACAGATCCATATGTACTAAAAGGTTAGCCATAACGTAACTAATCCTGAAAAATAACGAAATGCTAAGTGCTCCTGAAACGTATGCAACCACGCTCTGCTACCAGTGTTATGTTTTTATCATTTTAAGATTTCATCTTAAATCATATCGATTATACAGTAAATAGAAGAACCTAAATTTCTTAGCTAGAACGACAAAGTAGGCACTTTATAAATAGATGGGAGGGTAATACCACCTAAAGTACAAATGCTTTAAAAACACTAACAGAGGTCCGACCAAGTGTCTGGCACAGGGCAGAACAAAGTAAGCCCAGGCCAAAGTTATTTGAACACTTTATTAAAAATAATAAAAACAAATAACAGCAAAAGTAAGTACTTCAGATATCATAAAGGCATCCCTTGGGTGCCTATATAACATTTAACATTTTAAATTATGCCCGGTATATGATTACAAAAAAAATAAAAATACAGAAAGGATTGATAAAATGTTAAAACATGAATGAGCCCACCCTAGGCTAACATGTATGCCTAACTACATATTTATTTTTAATGCCTTTTAAAATTCTACTAAAACAACAATATTTACAACTACTCTCTCTTAAACCAGAAACCAAAATTAACTGCAGCAATCCAATACCAATAAAAAAATCCAGAAAAAAAGACTAACAACTGAACAAAAAATTATAAAATAATAAACAATTTAATGAATAATTATCCCATATAATTAATACAAAATTTAACGAAACTATGTTTATTAAAACAAAATAACCACACTACTGCAATAATATTGGTAGCTGTACAATTTCTCTATCCTTTTATAAAGTGAGCTCTAAAGAACTAAACCATATTATATAATACACAATTCACTATGTCCCACAGTAATACTATACTGGGCAAAAGCCAAAGTAAAACCACAACCAAAAGGATATTAGCCTTTCTCATTCTCTCAATAATAATAATAATAATAATAATAATAATAATATATTAACATAATTAAAAGAAGACATAAAAGAACAAAGTACCTAATATTCATGAATAATGCCACAATAAAAACCTTGCCCCAACTGACTAACCATAAACTTCAAATGGAGGAAGCTTATATTATCCAACTCCAAGAAATAATTACACGTTTTAATACGAATAAAATACCTTATATCAAGTTTGAATTAAATAAAACGAAATAAATTTCCCTAAAAATATCTAATCATGATTACCTATAGTCAATCAGCTTTCCCACATACAACACGTTACTTGGGAAATCAATTACCAACGATACACCCTTTTAAGAAAACGAAAGCTTTATGCAAATATATCTGTAAGCGACATAAAGCAAAAATGACCAACTAGAGGGCTTTTCGTATCAAAATGGCAAATGTAACGCAAAAACTGAATTATCTTAAAATAATATCCTTTTTGAGTTGTACTTCTACCCAAGCTCTACAACAATTATGTATGTGGAATTACCCACTAAGTGATAAACCCTGCTTAATTTTACAAATATATGGTATTTAAAATAACAAAGCATTAGTTAACGTAAACCACATATACGATATTTTAACACAGTAGCAGGGAAATTAACAAAGGAAAAAAAAAAGTAAAATAGGGCAGCCCAATTTTGTTTCCTTGGTCACACCAAATAATTAAAGCACCAAAGTCTCTCAAGTATACGCCACAAAGACAAGAACAAGCGATCAGAATACGGCTAGTTTAATGCCAGAAATTAAATCATAAAAAGCCGAAAAGTCGGAGATCTTACCTTTACTGATTATCACTCTAGGTACCCCCAAGCCACAACTGACTTCCGTCACCACAGAATTTTTTAACCAGCTCAGTAGAGCAAACGCGGTAGCCGCGCCGCCACACCATAAACTCACGAATTAACACGACTGGGCATGTTCACGTACGGCAGAGTCAAACAACAGGAAAGACCGATAACCACACCGCCACGCCAGAAACTCAAGAACCAAGACGACTGGAAACGTTCACGTACGAGAGGGTTAAAGAAAAAATCTGATGTGTTACACTTATATGACTTTCTGTACTCTCGTACAAACTATTTATACAAACGCTTATTCTCCATCTACTTCATGTTAAACGAGATAAACATTTGCAGAGTTTATCTTATTACTAATTTTCTTGTAGATGTAAGGGGAATATATATTTACAAGGGCAATTTGGAAATACAGTAGCCTTTAAGCACATACATATCTCTTAATAGCTGGTTGCTAGGTGCAGCACTATTCCCTTTCCCACACATTAATACTCTTTGCATATCCAAGACAAAAAAATGAATAACGAATTCCCATTCGAGAAAATAAGTATTGAAAAATTTAAGGGAATAACAAGTAATATCTCGAAAATGGTTCACTCAACAAAAAAATGTATATGACATAAATTGTGTATTTTAACGCGATCTACATTTTTTGTGTAGTAAAATTTTGTCTATCTCTTATGGTTTACCAGTATTGCAAAAGTCGTTCACAATGAAGAATACTTTTGGAGACATACCCAGGAAATTCAAGATACACATTTTATTTGCCATAAAAATATATTAAACATATGATATTTTAATCAAAATCGTTAGAGCCATTTTTGAGAAAATTAAAATTTTCGAAAAATCTTCCATGTAAAGGGTAATCTGGGGTGGGGGATTTTCTTGAAAACCTTCGTGTCGCATCCTTGGAAGATACTGAACCTAAATACCAAGTTTGGTGTTTATCCGACTGTTCGTTTCTGAGTTATGCTGTTCACAGACAGACACACACACACACGGACATGTTTCCAAAAATGCTTTTTTTGGATTCAGGGGGTCTGAAAACATGTATTTCCGGTGAAATCTCGGTATCGAATTTTTGGGTGGAATACAATACTTCCGCTAAGTAAACGTAGTAGAGAAAGTAAAAAAATCTGATGTGTTACACTCACATGACTTTCTCTACTCATGTACAAACTATTTTTACAAACGCTTATTCTCCATATGCTTCATGTTAATCGAGATATCGAGATGTCAATCTTATTGCTAATTTTCTTGTAGATGCAAGGGGAATATGGTAGGTTTTAAGCGATAGTCAAATATTTTAAGCGCTGGTTGCTATGTGGCGCATTCCATTCTCTTTGCATGTACAGGTCATAAAAAAATCGGATGTGTTACACTCACATGACTTTCTCTACTCTTGTACAAACTATTTGTACAAACGCTTATTCTCCATATGCTTCATGTTAATGCAGACATCGAGATGTCAATCTTATTGATAATTTTCTTGTAGATGCAAGGGGAATATGGTAGGTTTTAAGCGATAGTCAAATATTTTAACGCTGGTTGCTATGTGGCGCATTCCATTCTCTTTGCATGTCCAGGACATAAAAAAATGAATAACGAATTTGAGAAAAAGTATAAGTATTGGAAAATTTAAGGGAATAACAAGCAATATCTCGCAAACGGTTCACTCAACAAAAGAAATGTATATGACATAAATTGTGTATTTTAACGCGATCTACATTTTTTGTGTAGTAAAATTTTGTCTATCTCTTATGGTTTACCAGTTATGAAAAAGTCGTTCATAATGAAGAATACTTTTGGAGACATTCCCAGAAAATTCGAGATATACATTTTAATTATCATAACAATATCTTAAACAAATGATATCTTAATCAAAATCGTTAGAGCCGTTTTTGAGAAAATTAAAATTTTCGAAAAATGTTCCATGTAAAGGGTAGTCTGGGGTGGGGGGATTTTCTTGAAAACCTTCGTGTCGCATCTCTGGAAGATACTGAATCTAAATACCAAGTTTGGTGTTTATCCAACTCTTCGTTTTTGAGTTATGCTGTTCACAGACACACAGACAGACACACAGACACACAGACACTCAGACAGACACACACACGGACATGTTTCCAAAAATGCTTTTTTTGGATTCAGTGAGTCTCAAAACATGTATTTCCGGTGAAATCTCGGTATCGAAATTTTGGGTGGAATACAATACTTCCCCTACATACTATACGTAGTAGAGAAAGTAAAAATGAATAACGTATTTGAGAAAAAGTATAAGTATTGGAAAATCTAAAGGAATAACTAGCAATATCTCGAAAATGGTTCACTCAACAAAAAAACTGTATATGACATAAATTGTGTATTTTAACGAGATCTACATTTTATGTGTAGTAAAAGTTTGTCTATCTCTTATGGTTTACCAGTTATGCAAAAGTCGTTCCCAATGAAGAATACCTTTGGAGACATTCTCAGAAAATTCGAGATATACATTTCATTTGTCATAAAAATATCTTAAACATATGATATTTTAATCAAAATCGTTAGAGCCATTTTTGAGAAAATTAAAATTTTCGAAAAATGTTCCATGTAAAGGGTAGTTTGGGGTGGGGGGATTTTCTTGAAAACCTTCGTGTCGCATCTCTGGAAGATACTAAACCTAAATACCAAGTTTGGTGTTTATCCGACTGTTCGTTTCTCAGTTATGTTGTTCACAGACACACAGACAAACACACAGACACACACACGGACATGTTTCCAAAAATGCTTTTTACTTTCTCTACTACGTATAGTAAGTAGGGGAAGTATTGCATTCCACCCAAAAATTCGATACCGAGATTTCACCGGAAATACATGTTTTGAGACCTCCTGAATCCAAAAAAAGCATTTTTGTAAACATGTCCGTGTGTGTGTCTGTGTGTGTGTCTGTGTGTCTGTGAACAGCATAACTCAAAAACGAACAGTCGGATAAGCACCAAACTTGGTATTTAGGTTCAGTATCTTCCAGAGATGCGACACGAAGGTTTTCAAGAAAATCCCCCCACACCAGACTACCCTTTACATGGAAGATTTTTCGAAAATTTTAATTTTCTCAAAAATGGCTCTAACGATTTTGATGAAAATGTCATATGTTTAAGATAATGCCATGAGAAATGAAATGTATATCTCGAATTTTCTGGGAATGTCTCCAAAAGTATTCTTCATTGTGAACGACTTTTGCATAACTGGTAAACCATAAGAGATAGACAAAATTTTACTACACAAAAAATGTAGATCGTGTTAAAATACACAACTTATGTCGTATACATTTCTTTTGTTGAGTGAACCGTTTTCGAGATATTGCTTGTTATTTCCTTAAATTTTCCAATACTTATACTTTTTCTCAAATTCGTTATTCATTTTTTTGATGTCCTGGACATGCAAAGAGAATGGAATGCGCCACATAGCAACCAGCGTTAAAATATTTGACTATCGGTTAAAAGCTACCATATTTCCCTTGCATCTACAAGAAAATTACCAATAAGATTGACATCTCGATATCTCAATTAACATGAAGCATATGGAGAAAAGGCGTTTGTAAAATTAGATTGTACAAGAGTAGAGAAAGTCATGTGAGTGTAACACATCAGATTTTTTTGGATTCAGGGGGTCTCAAAATATGTATTTCCGGTGAAATCTCGGTATCGAATTTTTGGGTGGAATGCAATACTTCCCCTACTTACTATACGTAGTAGAGAAAGTAAAAAAGAGACTTTGGCGCGATACATAAAGTGACAGTTAAGTGCACAGCACAACTATTAGCCTTTTTTGTAAAAAATTTTGTGCGTTACTTTTCTAACTGCCCTCATGTGGGCGGAGAGTGAGTCAATAAATAAGTCGCAAACGTCAGTTTACCGTATAAGATATTTAAATTCCGCGAATATATATTTCCAGCAGAAAGTGGCATGTGTTTGCTTGTAGTAGAGGTTGCACGACATCACGTAGGCATCTGGTCAGTCAGTGGCAGCCAGAAGAAGATGCCTGTTGCGCTGCAGGAGTGTACACGAGAAGAAAAGCGTCCTGGTCGTCCTGCGGAAGTGCCAACTGAAACCATAGTGCATGTTGATGCAGTAATTTGTATCACAAATTACTTAAATGTAAATAATCATTGTAATATGAATATGTATTTTTATGTGACATTGATTTGAGATATTGTAATTATTGTTGAGAAGTAAGTTTTTAATGCCTTACTGAAACTGACAATAATAGCGCGCAATAATGCAGCGAGGGGGTGAGCTGTTTATCATTATTGGAAACGAGGAAGTTACGTAATGTTGGCGCGTTTTTCCTTGAGAATCTTCTGGAACGTTTCCCTAGAGCATATGTATTCATAATTTTCATTGGATATTAAAATAGACGCTAATGTTGGCGCGTTTTATTAGCCAATTGCAGTTCAGTTATAATCTTTAGGCATATCGGGGAGTGGGAGTATAAATAGAGGCTAGGTTAGAGGTAAAGTCCTTCGGTCCGTCAGTTCATCAAAATTCTTTGTATACTACACGTCGCATTCCCGTCAGTTCGTCGAAAATATTTTGTATGATACACGTTGCCTTCAGTCCAGCAGAAATATTACACGTCGGCTATAGATTCACAAGTTACGCGTAGCAGAATTATGAAAAATCTAAAGTGTTGTAAAGTTAATTATACAAAAGGTTGAAGTACGTGGATTAGAAGTGATCAGTAAGAAGTTATTATAACAGTTTCAGTTTGGCGAGTGTTAAGATCAATGTGTAAATGTGATAGTTAACGTGTTCGACAATAAAAGTGTAAAACAAATTTCTTCATCAGTGTTATCTTTGGATAAAAGATTCCTTTCCGTTTACACAACCTATATATAGAGACGTGCTCGACTCAAAAGCTAGTCGGAGGACAAAGAACCAAAATTAAATAAAATAACTAGCATTTTTTTAAACAAAAAAACTAATACTGCCGCAAATTGCTAACACCAGATGGAGCTAACAAATCTAAAAAATGAATGACGTCACAAGATGGCTTAAACACGTGAAGTAAACACAAATAAACAACATCAATAATAACTACTACAAATTGGCGCCCATACGTGGGGCAGTTAAAATTATGTAACCAAACAAAATAAAAAGCAGCACAATATAAGATCTTCAAGTTCTAATAATTTACGTAAAAACATATTACGTAAGCACTTATACTATTACAAATTGGCTACCACAACGTGGGGCTACAATAATACATTACAAGTAATACCACCGCAAATTGGCACCCAGAACGTGGGGCAGAGTGACCAGGAAAGGAACACGATGACCAGGAAAGGATCAGAATAACCAGGAAGGGGCAGAATTAACCAGGAAGAAGTGAGATGACCAGGAAGGGGCGAATGGAGAACTGAACTAACTACAAGACGCAGATTCCAGAAACAACAAAAGGGACGACAGACTACGCGGATGATTGGACATCGTAATTCCGAGATTAAAAGGCAACAGGGGAAGTCAAATACGGAACACCAAAACGACGTAGATTCATCGTAATACAACGCAGAAGCGACATATAATCTAGGAGAGAGGGGCAGAAAGCTTGACATCAAAGCAACATCAGCAGATACCATCAGAAAGGTTAGAAACGTGTGATTTTTATTCTAAAAAAAAGGGGTAAAAAATGTTTTAATGTACCTTAGGAGCGGTAGGATAAAGAAAACAATGGCTACTAATAATACAGAAGAAATAATTATGGAGGGAGATAATGTAACAGTTAGCTGTAATTCAATACAGATTACAGAAAATAGCTCAAACAATGTAGTATTTGAGGGAGGAAATGTTAGTGCAGAAAGTGAGAATAGAACAGCAGGAAATGTTAATTTTGATGCTAGTATGATTATGGAAATGTTTAGAAATTTTGGTGAAAAATTAGATCAGATTAAGAGGGAATTAAGGGAAGATATTAGTAAGAAAATAGATCAGAGTTTTATGGAATTGAGAGAAGCTATAAAAAAAGATCACAGGAAATTAATTGAAGATATTGGTAGGAGTAATGAGATATTAGAGCAAAAAGTAGATCAAAGCAGGGAACAAACTGAAAAGAAAGTTACGAAGCTAGATAGTAGTATGCCAAAAATGAGAGATGATAATGAGGAAGTAATAGCAAGTGAGATAAGAGAGATGAAAGAGGTTATGAATGTAGATGTGAATCAGGCGCAAGTTAATTTCAGAGGGGAGATATCAGAAATACAGAAGGAGTCAGTAATGCAAAGAAATAAAGTGTACGAAGAAGTTAAAGTTTTGCCTGTAAATAATCAAAAGTTAACTTCTGAAATTGACAAGTACCAAGATGTTCAAAATGAAAACTCCAATCCAGTACAGCTTATGAAAGATTTGTCAGAGTACTCTCAGATTAAAAAGATAGTAAAAGAATTGAAAATGAAAGTTGTTAAAAGACGTGTAGTTCAGAAAACTTTAGATTGTTTTCAAATGTTATCATGGGACGAAATTTCATATGAATATAAGAGGCGATTCATGAACAAAAATTTGAAGGTTAGGATACGGCTACGAGTAATGTTTAGCCACACACAATTTGATCCAGGAGGGTAAATAGCAATGAGATGTAAAGTAAATGCTGGATAGTTAAAGATGACTTGCAGAGCAATGTATTGGAACGTAAGAGGGTTAACTATTTATAAATGTCATGTGAAAGGAGAAATAAAATTTTGGACATAATTACATTTTTTTTTAAAAAAAAAAGGAAAATAACATTTTTTTGTAACTGTAACAGTATTTGAAATTAAGAATGCAAAGATTGAAACTTAATATGATATTAAAGTAAAAGTACGTAAATACAATTCCAAGAGTATTGTTAAAATAAAGTACAAAATAACAAAAATTGGGTAAAAATAAAAAAAAACAAATACTTATGTAGCAAACAGAACATGTGAAACAGTGCCTAGATTTAAGATATGTAAATATATTTGTGTAGAAGGTGAATATTTTTGGTAAAAATGTATAGTAATTACAAAAATTCTTAAATGCACAAATTTTTGTCAACAATATAAGAAAGTAAATAATTTTGTAACAGTAACTAAATAATTCAGGGTACAGTATTTGCTATAAAAAATTGTAAATGTCAGATTAATGTCTAAACACATTAAAACAGAGCCAGTAAGTAGTGGCAAGATAAAGACAAAACGTATGTCATGTGTTAAATGCGTGTGAAGTGTTAAGTGAAAGTGATAGCGTGTGTTCCAAGATTTAGGAGACTAAAAACCCAATTATAAAATTTCCAAACAAGTTGTAAATATTTATAATTATGTTTCTAGTGGGGCATATGATGCAGTAATTTGTATCACAAATTACTTAAATGTAAATAATGATTGTAATATGAATATGCATTTTTATGTGACATTGATTTGTTTATTGTAATTATTGTTGAGAAGTAAGTTTTTAATGCCTTACTGAAACTGACAATAATAGCGCGCAATAATGCAGCGAGGGGGTGAGCTGTTTATCATTATTGGAAACGAGGAAGTTACGTAATGTTGGCGCGTTTTTCCTTGAGAATCTTCTGGAACGTTTCCCTAGAGCATATGTATTCATAATTTTCATTGGATATTAAAATAGACGCTAATGTTGGCGCGTTTTATTAGCCAATTGCAGTTCAGTAATAATCTTTAGGCATATCGGGGAGTGGGAGTATAAATAGAGGCTAGGTTAGAGGTAAAGTCCTTCGGTCCGTCAGTTCATCAAAATTCTTTGTATACTACACGTCGCATTCCCGTCAGTTCGTCGAAAATATTTTGTATGATACACGTTGCCTTCAGTCCAGCAGAAATATTACACGTCGGCTATAGATTCACAAGTTACGCGTAGCAGAATTATGAAAAATCTAAAGTGTTGTAAAGTTAATTATACAAAAGGATGAAGTACGTGGATTAAAAGTGATCAGTAAGAAGTTATTATAACAGTTTCAGTTTGGCGAGTGTTAAGATCAATGTGTAAATGTGATAGTTAACGTGTTCGACAATAAAAGTGTAAAACAAATTTCTTCATCAGTGTTATCTTTGGATAAAAGATTCCTTTCCGTTTACACAACCTGTATATAGAGACGTGCTCGACTCAAAAGCTAGCCGGAGGACAAAGAATCAAAATTAAATAAAATAACTAGCATTTTTTTTAAACAAAAAAACTAATACTGCCGCAAATTGCTAACACCAGATGGAGCTAACAAACCTAAAAAATGAATGACGTCACAAGATGGCTTAAACACGTGAAGTAAACACAAATACACAAACATTATAAGTAATACCGTTACAATGTGGAATAAATCATTTGTAATGACAGGCGTGTGACGATGGATGATGTAGCGCGTGCTGTAGGTTGTTCACATGGAACTCCTTACATCATCCATGAACAGCTGAAGTTTAGCAAAGTTTGTGCACGTGGGAAACATCCCAAACCCCCTCCCCCCCCCCAAAAAAAACAAGTTCAAGACGATTTCATCAGTCCGCAAGGTTTTGCTCACCGTGTTTAGGGACACGCAAGGCGTCATACTGTTGACACCTCCGCAGGACAAGCAGGACATTTCTGATCTCTGGTGCTTCGCCTTCCGTGTTATATTCGGAATCCAAATGAACACAGCTTTACGTGATAAACAGTTCTCACCTAAACGGGATGATTTCGTGATGCACTTCTTCTGTGGACAGTCCTTTTGCCACAAGAAAACGCACAACCGCATTCTGTTCTTCTCGTGTAGGTAAACTCCTGCTCCACCCGTCATCTTCTTCTGGCTACACGCTGACTTAACGGGTGCCTACGTGATGTCGTGAACCCACTACGACAAGCATACATGTACTGCTATCTACTGGCAAAATACACACGCGGGATTTCTATATGTTATAAGGTAAAAACTGACATTTGTGACTTATTTATTGACTCACCCTTGCATATATATTGTACATAAGGTGACCATATTTTTGAAACAAGAAAACGGAACATTTTAAATTTTTCTCAATGAAACAAGGAACAAAAGAGAATGCGTAAAATTGCTTCGTCATAAATACAAAGGTTTCGAAACCTATAATAAATACATAAATAAGTGTAACTTACATATATAGTAGCTCTGAATTCACTCCAGCCATACAATCCTGTAGAATTATTAGTGCAGGGGTCATTCCTCATACATTGGATAGATTTAGAAGTACAGTCCATTGATGTGAAAGATTGGTTGTGGTGGACAGTATGGTAAGCGAATGCTCCTTCAACAGCTGCTAACTTCATATCCTTATAACCAAAACTTACACTTTTAAAAAAAAATTAGTCAATACTGTGCCAGAAGAAGCAATTGCACGCACTATTCTTTTATGCTTTCCACTGTTTATATGTTGTGATGCATCCGATCGCCCCATGGCTTATACTGAAAGTAGATGTACACTTACTGTATCGAACATCTGAATCAGAAACTGTTTTTTTAATGTATGAATATTCCTTTTGTAGGTTACTATTAAACACACACTTCCTTTTCGCGGTGGCAGATTACTAATTTCAAGTGTTTTAGCACTCGCAGTTTGCAAGAGTTCACTGTATGTTGTTATTTCACAAATGCAGAACACAGTACTGTCTTCTACCAAAGCCAGAACTGTAATAAATTTCTTTTGACTCAAAAATACGTGTTTACAGTTTTCATTATTGTTGGTGGCATTTGCATCAAACACGAGTGATTACGATTTGTTTGTTGATAGCGCAGACCGGCACAGTTCAATTGTCGTCCGCAACTGCACTTTTCCAAGCGAAGTCTCCACACGGTTTCAGGTGTGAATGTATTGTAGACCCATAATTTAAACAGCGCTTTGCTTTGTCAATTGTTAGTGTATTCAAATTTTTCATCAAACTGATGTAAAATAGGACATTTTTAATGTTTGAGAACTATTGTTAATGGTGTTTTATGCCGATAAGTCATTGCCACAAAAAAGGACATTTTGGCATCCCGTTTCTACCTTAAAAAATTAATGGGACAGAGACTCAAAAAACCAAAAGGGGGGAGGGACTGTCCGGGCTAATCTGGTCACTTTCTATATACATCATATTATTCTTTTCTAAGAAATAATAAAGACCTTATTCCATTGTAGAGCTATGTCATATTTGCCTAGGTGTCAACCTTAGCAGGCTGCATATAAGGAGGACATGGGTCAACATTCCTTTCAGTTAGACCATATTTTTAGAATTACTACTTTTTCTGCTTAAAAATGGAACCAGCTTTAAAATATTTCCAAAAACTGTATTCCTTTGTTTACTGAAATTGAATTACTCATATTTTCATTTCAGGAGATATGTGCACAGATACCAGCGGACAATCTGGAGTTTGTAAACCACTTAATAACTGTGAAGAAGTAGTTAAAAGTTTGGACAGTGGAGTTACACCATATATATGTGGCACACCTAAACAAATGCCTATAGTTTGCTGCCCTGAAGAGAAAAGTGTAACTCCAGAGAAGCAGTCAAATAGCAAGAGCCAACAGAGTAAGTTATCTTCTGGTAATCTTAACATACTGATGTTAAACAAACCCTTTTTATGTATTTTCACTTGATTACTATTGGATATATTTAACCTCAGCAGTAATGTAGCCTAAGAAAACATTTTGGATACATCCTCCTTGACATATGTATACCTAGTTGCACTGCTGATGAATATCCTCAATAACACATCATATTTTCACTGTTTCTTTGTTTGCCGAAGAGAGCTTTCAGGCAAACAATGATTAGTCTTGTTTCTTCCTAACATATGAAATATTTATGTGTTTTAAATACAACCTTTTGTTATATTGCTGTAACTTCAGAGTGTTTTATTCTCCATGACTTGACCACAATAGTAGTGACAAAGTATTTTCTTAGGACTACAGCCTATAAATAACAATTACTTTGGAATTTTCTTGTTGCTTTTTCATCTTTCTGAGAAAGATCCAGGATTAATTGTAATGTTTTAGATTTTAAACATGCCACACTGGTTTTGTACAGCAACTAAGGGAAGTATTGCATTCCATCTAAACATATTACATCAAGTTGTGTAATTCAAATCTGAAGGGCCTAAGAAAATATTCTAATTATCCATAATTTGAATTAAAAATATGGTAGAGGCAATTTATATAACATGTATTCTGAAGTCAGTAGAGTATATTAGACAGTAATATGAAAAAATACGTACAGTAGTAACAATAGTACACGTTGACAAGCCTAATGATGTCATGAATCATAGGTTCGCTGTGAATGAATCACTTGTAGAGCGTTGCAGACACAAGTTTTCTAAAAGATGTGTAAGGTTTGTTGATGTATCAGAATCTGAGCCCCAGATCTTCTATTATTGCAGTTGTTGATTCCACAAATTCCTTTCAGAGACGTTCTCATAAGTGAAGCACAGTACCCAGTCACTCTGAGAGGTAGTCCTCTCACTTTCTCAAAAGCAGAAAAGGCCCTAACTGTACAATATTTCAGTTTTAGAATTAGAAGCTTGCCCATTGTCATTGTAGAACCCACTCCCAAGCCTACCACATTCCATTACTCTCCATCACTCTAGAGATTTTTTCTTTGAATTAAATAAAATTGTGTTCAAATAAATTATATTTATCACTGTTTACATAAAAAGTTCAAAGGGACATAGTAAGTTTGAATTAAAAAAAATAATTCAAATTATAAATTTATGAAATACCCGAGTTTCACTGTATTTAAGTTCAGCATCGTTAAAAAGATATGACAACAAGGTTTTGAAAAAACTACTCCATTCCAGGCTACCCTTTACATGGAAATCTTTTCGTTGTTTGTGATTTTCACAAAAATGGCTCTAAAGATTTTTAAAATACCATATGTTTAAGATATTCACATGACAAATAAAATGTATATCTTGAATTTTCTAGCATTGCCTGTGAAGCTCTCTTTATTTCATTGAATTTATGTTCTGAATTACAAAGAAACCTTAAAAGAAGGTTTGGAAAAAAAAATGGTTTGCAGGAAAAATGTAGAGATTAATAAAATACACAATCTGTGTAAAATAAACCTTTTTGTTTTTTTAAATATTCCATGCTGAGCATCATCTAATGGACCTGCTTGAAAATTACAATTCCTACTCTCCCTCCTCTGTTTTGTTCATCGCAAGAGCTTGTTACGATGAATAAACTTTTGATAACTGTTTCCACATGTTATAACTAAGCATGTTTTGTTTAATTTGAAGTCATTACTAAGCAAAAATATATCTTGAGTAATATAACGTGAATAGAAGAATCACTTTTTATATGAATATTGTAATATATAACAGATATAAGTGAATTTGTCATTGGTAGAGAAAGCCATATGGGTACATCACATGAGAATTTTTTTTTCTTTTTTGTTGGTGTTGATAATGCATGTTTGTTTTACAAAAACAGAACAGAGTCAATGGTTTTAATCTCTGTATCAAATTGACCAGAACTATTAATGCATCACTTTAAAGTTACAGATGCTCTATTGTATATTGTTTATTGTTTTATTGTGCTAAGAGATTTAAAATTTGATTGTCTACTGAACCTTGACTCTGGCCACTCATTCTGTAAACAATCACTACATTTTATCTACATTTTACAATTTCTCATCAATAAATTATCTTGCTTCAGTTTTTCATGTCCCATTTCCACTTGTTTTTCACTTGTCACTTGATTGCTTTACCATCACACATTCACCATAGTTTTCCATTCAAAGTAAGATACACTACCTCTTACTTTTCTCTATCTACTGTCCAAAACAATTTATTTTTGACTTTACACAAAAACTGTCCAATGCTTCTAGCGTCCTTGCATATCATTTCAATCATAAGTGTATTTCTATCCCCCTTCAACCACTTCTTATTAAAAAATTCTTTTCTCCAATTTTCTGTTCCTTGGCACTTAAATAATATGTGTTCAATGTCTTCATTATCACCACATATCGGACATTGGTTTTGAGGAATATCCTGTCTTAACCTCCATGCTCCGGTTCTTACCCATGCAATAGATTCTCTCTCTTCTTTATTTACTATGTCTATATATTTTTCCCTACCCCATGTACTTTTTCATTGGCCTATAACAAACCAATGAGCTCTTTTCGGCAATCTCACTGAACATAATTTGTATTTCTATATCTTCCAGTCTTTTCCTTGCCTTTTTCCATAAAATTTTAACGTTATTTTCTCTCCTCTACATGTCTCCTAACCCATTTTTTTCCAAAATGTTCCATAAATTACTTACCCATCCATCATTCATTAAACTATTCTCTTGGTATTCTATACATTGTCTTAACACATTACTTTTTCCTAGGTTTAAGGTACTGAACCAAAATTTCAAAGCTCTTTCCATTATCTTCCCCTTAGTCGTCACCCTTTCCATATCTAATTGCACTACCTGTCTTACAATTGCCTTCGGTAACCCTAGTATTTCTCTACAAAACATCCTGTGCACCTCATCTATACTTTCCCATCCTCTATCTAATCCCCATATTTCTATACCATACATCATTTTTGCCTCCACAACCATCTCATAAACTTTTTCCAGGCATTTAACATTTATATTAGGTACTCTATATTTGCAGCTTCTAATTGCTACCATCGCCCCTTTAGCTTTTCCAATGCAAACTTCTTTTGTTTCTCCCATTTATTACCTCCATCTATTTTTACTCCTAAATAAATAGTCATGCACCACCCTGTAATCTTTATGCTCTCCCTTCCACTTTTCATATTTGCTTAATTTTCCCCCCTTTTTGAATACCACAAACTGTGTTTTCTCTTGATTCACTTTTAACCTCCATTCTTTACAATATACATAAATTGCTTGTAATGATTGTTTTAAACCACTTACTGTAATAGATCCTACCACTAGATCAGCTGCAAAAAGAAGTCTTGGATAGATGCTTTAATAAATCTATAACAAACAACACACCCAGAAGGATAATACTGTGTCACTGAACAATATGCATGCATCATTCTTGCACATGACCATAGACATGTCTACCCTGACCAGTCAAAGATTGCCACTAAAAATTTGTGTGTTAAAGCGATCATGTAAGCAGCATTCTGAGTAAAAGAAACAGACAGGCTCATTAATGATTTAGATAAACAGAATAGAAACTGATATCACATGCACAGGCTTTCCACTCCACAATTCACCACCCAAGATTCATTTTACTCTAATATACCTTGCATCCACTATACCTATCTTTGTAAATTCACACTAATTAAATAGACTGGGATTATAAAGAACAGTATCCTCTTAGTGTTCCAACATAATAATTGTAAATCCCATCTATGTGCAGAGTGCATGGAATATGTCAAAGCAACACTGAGTAATGACGGAGCAGCTGCTTCAAGTGTGGGATATGACGTAACTCTCCCACCTCCTGTCGTAGGTGGTGATATGACTAGACCAGCAGAGTTTCCCCACATGGTAATTTTTTTTCTGTGGTCTTTCTTTCATTACATATTTATTCATTATTTTCTGTTACTTATTGAGCCCAGATGTTTGCATTTATAACAATCAAAATAGGCAGGCAAAAATGGAAATAAAAACAAAATGGCGCCTTTAAGTAAATTTAAAAGAGGCATTATAAATTTTAAAATGCAATAATAATAATAATAATAATAATAATAATAATAATAATAATAATAATAATAATAATAAATTTAATACCCAATATTTGGTTTAAAGGTGATATAAATTACATGTTTTTATTGTTGCATACTACCACAGTAAGATAAGCTGTTTTATTGTTATGTATGCTCACATTACACTTAAGCAATGGCTCCATAAATAGATGACTTGTCAAAAAGATTACAGGTACATATATGAGGCTGTCAAGTGCTAAACTCGTCTTATCCAAAAATTTTAAAAATTGAGTTAGATATGGGATTCAATACTTCTTGCAGTTCTCTACGAACTGGTGACTTTAGGTTTGAACAAAACTCATCTAATACACCTTCAAGAGAGCCCAGAAAACTGCTGTTCAATGCAAAACACTTCAAATCCATGGTGTTGGTTGATGCAGAACTCGTCTAATACATCTTACAATTCAGAGCAAAACTTGCCTTATCCAAAACTTGTTCCACAACAATTGTGCTGTGTGAAGAGCAAAACTAGCCTTATCCAGCACTAAGAAATATAGCAGTTTCACTTCTCTGTTTCCCTACATTGGCAGTCCTGTGTGATTCCAACTGTTTTTAATTTAGTTTTGACTAGTCTAAGGTGCAGACGTGTTATTACAGAGTCTTCTGATATCCCAAAGTTGGTGGAAAGTGTAGAACTAGGAAATAGGCATCCCATGAATCGAAACATGAAAGAGAGAA
This sequence comes from Deroplatys truncata, assembly GCA_030765065.1. NCBI lineage: Eukaryota > Metazoa > Arthropoda > Insecta > Mantodea > Mantidae > Deroplatys > Deroplatys truncata. The sequence continues at coordinate 169,612,885 of CM060980.1, forward strand.
GAGGGAAAGGTATGTATGATCGAACTAAAATTAAGTAATATTCTTCTATTGTTGACAGATGTGACCCATATAGGAATAAGCAGATGTGTTTACAATACAGTCTCTATTGTTAAAGGCATTCAGCAAGCCTTGGCCTCTGTTTGCCTGCAATCACAACAGCAAGTCATTGCAATAGAGCAACTTGACACAAAAGGACATAAGGAAATTCCATGAAGCCTTCTATACCTGCAGCTCTAAAATTAAACAAGATTGCGTTATACTGACTTACTGTTCAAATGATATACCTGAATGGCAGCGTGCAGCCAAAGACGATTCTCGGAAGGGTTTTACAACTATCACGTGAAATGTATACTGGGTCTGCCAGTTAAGATGTGTCAGAAAACTGTTGTGGACATTTTGCAAATATCAAAAGAGAGAGTATAAAAGAGACCTTGAAACTGGAGTGGCACCAAAGGAATTCCGAGGTGGAGATAGGGTGTCACAAAAAAATAGTAATAAGAGAAAATATGTAATTAAATTCATATAGAAGTTTAAAGTACTTGATGTCCATTATTGTAGAAGAAAAACATCAACACAGCAATTCTTACCAAGGGAATTAAGCATTAATAAAATGAGACATATGTATAATGCAGAAGCATCTAATTCATTGAAAGTGTCTAAGAGTTTCTTTGGTAATATTTTAATGCAAAATTTAATATAGGCTTCAAAAGCCCTATTTCTGATGTATGCTCACTTTGTCTTTCTTATGACGAGAAAATAAAATTGGAAACAGATGAAACTAAACTTTCTGATTTGTTGATAGCTAAACGAACACATAAACTTAGAGCTAAGGTACATTTTGATCTCCTGAAAGAAGATGATAAAGTAGCAACATTTTCATTTGACTGTCAGAAAAATGTGGTACTGTCAAAAGTAGAGGATCAAGCAGCATACTTACAGCAGGCAGTTATACATGTATAACTTATCCATTGTGCAGGGTTCACCCAAGACAACACTGACAAAACAGCATGTTTGTAATTTTGTTTGGACAGAAAATGAAAGTCCTAAAGGTTCAAACAAAATTGTAACAGCAGTACCCAGTCATTTGTGCAAATCCGATTTTTCTGGGGTTAAGAAAGTTAGGCTATTTGCAGATGGCTGCTGTGGGCAAAATAAAAACACCACTATGATAGGCATGTATAATAAATGGCTTGCTATTCAAGCACCACAGAACGTGTAGGTGATAGAAATGATCTTTCCTATTCCTGACCATTCATTCATCCCTATCTATCATGTTTTCAGGCGAATAGAGAGAGAAATAAGAATAAGAAACACCATCAGTAGGCTGAAGAATATTTTGAAATCTATAAAAATCATAGAAAGATAATCAGTCTAGGGACAGATGTATCTGTACAAGAAAACATTGCAAAGGAAACATTGAAGTCACCACCAGGATGCTGGCATTTTAAATTAAAGGCATCCAAACATATTATTTTATAACGTTTTACCTCAAACAAAGTTCTAGTGAAAGGTGATGCAAATTATCGGTCCGATTTGTGTGTAGGCAAGACCATTCTGAAGTGAGGCAAAACCTTAGAAATGCTTATTGCAAGGAATTTAGATGTAGGTGTAAAAGTAAAGGAGGAAAAAGTTAAACATGTGAAAAATGTATTAAAAAAACATTTGGTGATAACTGGGAGGAAAATGAAAACCTGTATTTTACAAGAATTTAATACCTAAAAACAATATTGCCAGTGACGATAAAGAAGTAGATGCTGTTTGTGAGAGTTTTTTGGATAGTGAGGAAGGAGAACTTAGAATTTGATATGTTTGTTTTTGAACATTAATTATTAATATTACATTTTAAACATAATATGTAAATTTTACAAGTCATAAGATGTATGTGATATGAAAACTGGTCAATTTTAGTGAGCAAACTATGAATTGGTGACAAAATTGTGAAAATTTAGTTCTTTTTAACTAAAATGAAATCAGAAATGGTTATAATTATACAAACATTGCAAGAAGTCATTTATTAATATTGTCAAACATGAATATTGAGAAGTAAATCGAAAATGCTTGCACTTAATTGTAATTTAGCATTGTGTTTCCACCAAAACTCGCCAAATCCACTACAGTTGTACAAAACTCGCCTTATCCAACCTTAAATTTTTATTTACCGCCATATTATTTGAGACTAATTTTCAAGAGAATACATGCATCTTTAAGGGTCTAGTCCGAACAATATTACATTAAAAGAATTTTCAAATGTTCTGCTGTTTGCCTAATTTTAGTTTTTCATATTTTCTGAAAATTTGTTTTACTTGGATAAGGCGAGTTTTGCACTTGATGGCCTCATATATAAAAGGTAGGTATTTACATACAATATGAGATAGTATTTATAACAATAGCACATAATTAATAATACCAACAATAATCTATCTATAAAAAAGAAAACATTCTACATTCTGCTAGTTCAAAACATTTAACTTTATAATTTTATAAATTGTCATTCATTTATTCCATTACTGAGTAGTAGGCCTTGTCATTAAGTAAACTCTTCACTGTTCTGTTGAATAGTTTGGATCTTTAATGTCTCTAATTTTGTCTGGCAGTTTGTTGTAGACTTTAATGTCAGCATAGAGTAGACTTGTTTCCTTTGAGTTTGGAAGTGCATTATAGATGTTTCTGAAGCATTTAGTTTTAATCTGTTATTACTAAATCATTTCTTTATATGTATTAAGATTTCTGTTGTATTGCATTGTAATTCTTCACTGTTTAGCCCATTTAGTATAACTGATGTGTATAGTATGTAGAGTAGAGGCCTTGAGACGCTTTCCTTTGGGATTTTAGTCTTGATTGACTTTTGATTGTGCAATTCCTGTAGGAATGTTTAAGATTACCCTCTGCTTAAATCTTTAAGATAGCTTGCAAGCCAGCCTAACGTTATGTTGTTTACACCCTAAGAATTTTAATTTATTTAATATGTCATGATCCATGAAGTCAAAGGCTTTTGAGTTATCACATATTAGGACTGCATTATGCTGTTTTTCATCCATCATTTGGAAAACATTGACAGGATTTGTTAGTGCTGATATTGGTGAGCACTTTTCTCAAAAGCCATGTTGAGAGTTATTGAGCTTAGTGAAATATTCTAGGTACGAAATGAGTTGCAAATGTACTATTTTTTCAAATACAATGGAAAAGGATGTCAGAAATTTTTAAAATTTTTATCCCCCTCCCTTGTGAATGAGTTTGACTATTTGACTTCATCCTTTCTAGGAAAGTTCTCAAGGATAAGGATTGATTAATTATTTGGCTGAACGGCCCACTTATTTTATATTTTATTTCCTTAATAAGGACTGGAGTTAATTTATCTCAGCCTTTAGAAGTTTTTGCTTTTTGTTACTGTCTTTTCAACCATTTCTGAAGAGACCACGGTGAAAGTAAGTAAATACTCTCTGCCAGCATCAATTAAAGATTTACACAAATCTAATGAAAAATGTGACTGTTTGTTAGATGCAGCAATGGCTGTTGGAAGTAGCCTTCTTTAGTTTATTTATTGTGCTAAGAGATTTACAATTTGATTGTCTACTGAACTTTGACCCTGGCCAATCATTCTGTAGACATCACTACAGTTTATTTACATTTTACAATTTCCTGTCAATAAATTACCTTGCTTCAGTTTTTCATGTCCCATTTCCACTTGTTTTTCACTTTTCACTTATTGATTACTTTACCATCATACATTCACCATAGTTTTCCATTCAAAATAAGATACACTACCTCTTATGTTTCTCTATCCAATGTCCAAAGCAATTTATTTTTTACTTTACACAAACACTGTCAAATGCTCCTAGCGTCCTTGTACATCATTTCGATTATAAGCATATTTTTATCCCCCTTCAACCACTTCTTTTTAATAAATTCTCTTCTCCAATTTTCTGTTCCTTGGCACTTAAATACTATGTGTTCAATGTCTTCATTACCACCACATATCGGACATTGGTTTTGAGGAATACCCTGTCTTAACCCTCTTAGCCTCCATGCTCCGGTTCTTACCCATGCAATAGATTCTCTCTCTTCTTTATTTACTATGTCTATATATTTTTCCCTACCCCATGTACTTTTTCATTGGCCTATAACAAACCAATGAGCTCTTTTCGGCAATCTCACTGAACATGATTTGTATTTCTATATCTTCCAGTCTTTTTCTTGCCTTTTTCCAAAAATTTGTCACGTTATTTTCTCTCTTTCTCCACACATCTCCTAATCCATTTTTCTCCAAAATGTTCCGTAAATTACTTACCCATCCATCATTCATTAAACTATTCTCTTGGTATTCTATACATTGTCTTAATACATTACTTTTTCCTAGATTTAAAGTTCTGAACCAAAATTTCAAAGCTCTTTCCATTATCTTCCCCTTAGTCGCCACCCTGCCCATCTCTAATTGCGCTACCTGTGACTTGTGCTTTGTTGTTAACAACAGTATTGATTGATGAAATACTTTTCTTTTGTGATTAACTGTCTTTTCACAAGCTGTACCATCAGTTGAGAACACATGGGCAACAAATTTACTAACATAACTGTGAAGTTTGCTTTTCTATGGTTGCCTGAATTTAGGCATTATTACTAAATAACATTATGTCTGCTTTCATCTGGCAGTAACTGACCATCACTATTCATCAAAATGTTTCCCATATAATACTTCTCTGATATACTGAGAAACCCATTTTCAAAGAGAAATGTTGAACCTTTAGCAGTTAGTAAAAAATACAAGATGGTCACATTCTAACATAAAGAATGTCCAAATGATGTCCATCATCTCCAGTTCACTGAATGTAATAGAAAAACTGAATATAAATTGGAAAAGCTTAAGTTGATTTAAAAAAGCAAAAATTTTTATTTATAATTCAAATAGGCAAAACAGGCAAAATAAAAACCAGTTCTATCACTTCAAAAATCTTGAAACACAATTATATATACATAAACTTTGACTTATTATTACCCAGTAACGTTTTGTCTAACATCTGGGCTCTAGTTATTTATGTCCTTTTTTGGTTTTATGCTGCAAGCAATAAGGACAATAACCCTGAAATACTATACATATATATAGTAGCAACACTACATTGATCATTACAGGCAGCTTTGGGATTTGGAGAAGAAAATGATATCACTTGGTTGTGCGGTGGAAGCCTCATCAGTGAACGGTTTGTCCTAACTGCAGCACATTGTATCGCTCCACGTGGCAGGTTAGTAGAATAATCAAAGCATAAGTATTTACAAATCAACCAGATTGGAAAAATTCATTGCTATGGCCAGGAATGGATTCACCTTTCACCTTCCATGTCAAAGCTCTAAAGCTGAGCTAACATGGTGGGATGAATTGAACTCTCTCATCTCATTCAGTGGCATAGCCAGAAAAATATATAAATATAAGGATCCATTTTTTTTAAACAATTTATATCATTTCAATGATGAGTGTGAATTAATCTTAAGTTCAAATATGTAAATAAACCTATTTTACGTTCACAAGTTAAGGTGCAGTATTTGGAATTAAAATTAGGATAGGATGTTTTGCATATTCTAAGTAACAAATGTGTTGTGACATGAGAATTAATGATCATTGTGAAGTATTTTATATTACCACTGAAGGCCATTTTATTTCACTACAAAATAAGCTTTCTAGTTATGTTCTAAACTGGGAGATGTTGCACTCATTTAGAAACGACTCATATTTAGCATCAGAACAAAAACATGCACCCGATCTTAACATGGTTACACCTATGCCATCTAAAGCACTCTTTCTGTTGCTGTTGTCTAAGACATGTGAAGTAAATATAATGCTACCAGTGATATGATTAGGAAGTACCTTGATCCCAGCAACCTGGAAAGTACTATTATTTTAATGAAGCTACTTTTGCTATTCATTTTTACATTTATTGTAGCAAACGGGGGTTACAATGCCCAAAGCCCTTCCCTAGCTACACCTCTGATCTCATTCATACATCCTGATAAACCTTCAAGGTGGTCTCAAATACTATGAGATATCATACTCTACAGTAGGTGAGGTTACTGCAATAAGATTATGCACATGTTGAATTTAGCAAACATTAGGTAGACATTGTAAGAAAAGTATAACACCTACATTATGAAATTTTTACACAATATAGCTAACATATGTAACTAAAAACTGATAACATTTCAGGCTGGATTGATTTAAGGGTTAGTGTGTATCAAACAGTACTTGAAATTTCCATTTTCACTTTCTCTACCACATACATAGTAGATAGAGAAGGTATCGCATTCTGACTCAAATGTATTTATTTATACTATTCACACAAAGACAGAGAGGGATGAGGAGAGAGACAGACAGAGAGAGAGATATAATGTTATGTGCATTATTTTGTTTCTCATCAGCCTAAACAGTCATCCTCCATGGTCTAGGGGTATCATGCTAGCCTCTGGTTCCCAAGGTCACGGGTTAAAACCCAATAGAGGGTGATGAATTTTTTTCGGTTGTAAAAATCCTTAGCATGCCTTCCTTTGGAAGGGAAGTAAAGCCAGCACTCCCATGTCGTAGATTTACGGCACATAAAAGAACCTCAAGCCTCCTGATAAAGAGGTCTTTGAGCAAACTTTTCGGTCTTTCATGCCCAATATAGATGCTAAGAACCATAGCAGTTTAAAAGTGTCCAATAATAATAATAATAAAAAATATAATAAAAATAAAAAAAAAATCAGCCAAAGCAGAGAGTATACAACATCAGAACCGATATTTAGTGAGCTTCTCTTTAAATATTTGAATGCCGTAGTGGCAGCGGTGGGGTTTACTGATCCAGTTAATCAGAAAATTGCATTTAAAAATTAAATGATATTGGACAAGTCAAAATAATTTACCGACAAGATATTACAATTATTTGTACATAAAAGATCAGTGTGCTAATGTGTAAATATACAGATTAATTAATTAGGTTGCTTTTCTGTAATAATTAACATTTAGTATCACATGGTTTCCATATCACATATGTAGATAAACTTGTACAGTTTTATTTAAAAATTCTTCCGTAGAGTAATAGCAGTGATCAATAAAATGGGACAGCAATGTGTGTTCTTTCATGTAGATACAACAAGCTTGTATGCACTGAAACCATTTAAAAATACATCTATTATGGCTTAATCAACAAATGCATGTATGGCCATTTGGTAACAAAGATGTTTAGTCAAAGTTTTAGAATATCTTAACAGTGCTTTTTGTTATTTCCATATTATGCTGGCATTTAACAATAAAACAGAAGTATTTGTAACTATTTTATATTATGAATATATTAAATTATTTATTTCAGTATTATTGTAGTGTTTCTTTTTATACAGAACAAAAACTAAAATCCATGAACTGCAGTCAACTGTAACCCTGTCATCATACATGCATGCCAGCACACCGTTTTTTACAAGCCCCCCCCCATCCTTTACTAGGCAATTTGACTGCAATCACTCAGATTCGAACTCATGACGTTTGGCTTTGAAAGGAATGCCACTCCATTTTGTCTCATCTTAACAATCATGGTTATTTGAATAGCTTAAATTAAGGTGCCTGTGACAGGGATATCTAAACTAGTTTAGGAATCAGAAGAAGAGTGGCATATGTAGCAAAATAATTCATGCATTAGAGGGTTAATAGGAAGTAGACACAAAATGAGTTTGTGTTTATGAATAATTTGCAGCAATAAATTATAGTAGGTAGAGAAAGCTGTGCGATTGTTACACATCATATTTTTCTACAAAGCAGAAAATTTAAATGCCTAGACCTAAAGAATTCATGCATGCATTTAACTCTTTTTATAAATACGATATATCAGCTTTGTAAGCATATTATAACTTGAATTCATCAACTTGTTTTAAGCTCAGGTTAAGTCAAATAATAAATTAAATGATTTTATATATTCAAATCTGTCTTATTCAATTGCCGTAACTGTTTGCAGAGGACTAGTAAAGTGGGTTCGACTTGGAGATCTAAATCTGGTAAGAACAGATGATGCTGTAGAAACACAACAGTTTGCTGTAGAACATCTGTTTCGTCATCCTGACTATCAGCCGCCTGCACGCTACAATGACATTGGATTGTTGAAGCTGGACCGAAATGCTACATTTACTCATTTTGTTAGACCAGCATGCATCCATGCACAAGAAATGCTACCCAATAGCATGCCAGAAGCAATTGGTTGGGGTCTAACTGAATGGGGTAAGCAGAAAGTATTTCCTTTATTGTTTAATCTGATTGTCAGCTTTAATCAAATACTCTTTAACATATAAGTATATTCTGACTGTACATATACCAGAATGTGAATATTTATTTTCTGGTACCTTGTAGGACAATGATACAAAGATTAATTGTATTTCCATTTCTGGACAGTTCACTTCCATAAACCTTAAGCCACAAGTGTGATAAACTTAATGTGACAGGACGCAACATGAGTTAAATAATGCTGTCAAATTCAAGGTGAAATTAGTATACACTTAACCTAATAAAATGGGAATAACCCTGATTGGTAGTTGTTTTCATTACTTCATGCTATTGTTTCATGCCAATTGGTTTTAATTATCACGTGACATCAAACAATATAACAGGAAGGAAAAGATTGACGTTGACAAACTCTTAAGTTACATTGCATTAAGTTAAGTCAGCTCTATATAGCTCCATTTAATACTGTGTTAGACTTTCACGCTACATTGTGTTAAGTAACATTACATTAAATTCATTGTAATGCCGGCTTTAACCTGGAAACGTAGAAAACAGTAACTTTCTTGATAGGTACTAAGAATTTTTCTAATTCCCTCAGCTCCAACAACAAAATGAACAGTTCTCAGGGAAAGGCATGAATGATAGTGCAGGAAGCTACATGCCCATAAGTAATTCAGAAATGTAGACCTTAAAAATTTATAATTTCTTATTTTTAAATAAAAATTCTTTGAAATCTCCTTTCCCAGAAAAAAAAATATATATACATGTCTTATTTCAGTGATAAGTTATTTTGAAATGTAGATTACCATTTTGAGAGAAAATTCAAAGTAGTTTTTCTCAAAACTATATTTTATGTACAAAGGTGGTATACTATTCTCTGAAACTATTGTAAAGCTATAAAACTGACATTTTTTATCTCTATTTCTGCAGTAACTAATGGCACTGAGCCAGCACAATACCTTAAGAGATAGTAGAAATACTGGAAAATCTATAATTTTTTAAAATTTTCAGCAGAATTTAACAACACTTTTCAGTGCACACACACACGCATGCACACATACATACATAACCTGCCTGCCTGTGGATAAACCTAATTTTAAGAAATTCAATACCATCCCTGGACATTTCATAAATTCCAAAAGAACTTTAATGAGTCAATGCAATCTTAGCACCACAAAATAAATACAGTTTAAAACAGGCTGAAGTGAGAATGTATAGGCAGAATCCCATCAGAAAAGAAACCAGGCATATATAGAATAGACTGTTTAGAAAAACAAGAGAAACAGAAGCACAAGATTAAAATAATACTTCAGAAATATCAAATGCAAATGGTTAGATAAATCAGCAATAGCTTACTTCTAAGAGAAAATCACAATATAGAATTAAATTCAAGCTGCTAATATCTGTACATAACCCTGTAGAACTGAACTTATGGGAAAGAACATATATCCAAGGTTTTGAACATCAAATTATGAACAGACAATGGTTTGATCTCTAAATGATGATGCTATGGTTACCCAGGGAAGAAAAAATCAGGGAATCACAGTTAGTCAACCATCAGCCAAAAATGGGAACAATACGTCCTCAATACCATATCAATAATTTGGTAAGTGGAACAATGTGAGAATTTATGTCAATTCATTTTCATCATTTAAAATAATGAGTACTACACATTAGATTATTTTGTTTAGATTACCTCCTGAGGGACTTATCACAATACCTATTTGAGGCATACACTGGTCACAGACAGACAATCGTCCTCTGTGGTGTAGTGGTTACCATGCTAGCCTCTAGTTCCCGAGGTCGCGGGTTCAAACCTGGCGGAGAGCAATGTATTTTTTTCGGGCATAAAATTCCTTACGCCCTTCAGAAGGGAAGTAAAGCCTGTGGTCCTGTGTCATAGATTTACAGCACATAAAAGAACCTCAAGCCTGATAAACAGGCCTCTGAGCAAAATTACTGGTCTTTCACGCCCAACATAAATGGGACGCTAAGGACCACAGCAGTTAAAGAGCATCCATAAATAAAACTTCATTTCACAGATAAAGAGTTTCACCACCACAAAGCATATAAATGAACAGTAGCTAAACAGGAAGGAATTTTATAGTTTTCCTTTTGTTTCACTTGCAGCTACTCAGAAAACCAATCATTTTTGCAGGCACCTCCAAGCTCAGTGATGATCTTCTGAAAGTACATCTTAACTTTATTGATATGGAGTACTGCAACAGAACATATGCACCCCTTGTAGGAGGCACAAAGTTAAACAGGGGTATTGATGAACAAACAATGCTCTGTGTGGGTGAACTTGGCGGAGGAAAAGATACTTGTCAGGTAGGGTTCATGAATACTATCATAAATAACGACAACAACAACAACAACAATAATAATAATAATAATAATAAACACTTTATCAGATATGTAATTACTCCTCTATGGAGTATAACATTTCTGTAGCAGGTAGATTTTTAAGCTCCTGTTTAATTTTCCAAAAGATGTAATAATAGGTGTTATTTCTGAGGGAGGTTTTTGTTATCAATTTGTATCTATATTTATTTTTTTTATTTATTTATTTATTTATTTATTGTGCTAAGAGATTTACAATTTGATTGTCTACTGAACTTTGACCCTGGCCACTCCTTCTGTAGACAATCACTACTTTATTTACATTTTACAATTTCTCGTCAATAAATTATTTTGTTTCAGTTTTTCATGTCCCATTTTCACTTGTTTTTCACTTTTCACTCATTGATTACTTTACCATCACACATTGAGGCAGTATTTTGAACACTTAAATTATTTCAGTCTAATTATATAATACAAAATACAATAACAACCCGCCTTAAAGCAATATGTGTATAATATAATATATAAAATGTATGTAACAGTCATTTTATTAATGTTTATATTATTGTGTACATGTATAATGTTATGTTAATGTATTAAGTAATTTAATATTGTTGGAGCTGTGAGAATAGAGGCCAAAAGTTGCTAACAATGAAGTAACAAGGAGGTAACCTTAAGGCAATAATGAATTAGAAAGTTTAATAATGCTACTGGTAATTCTTGGAACAATAATGTAATATTTTAAAACAGTTTATAAATAGCCAATTAAAAACTAGAAAAGCTGAAAGTTAAATAAAAGTATTTTATTGGAGTAGGATTAGCCATTCAGAGACTTGAAATAGAAAAATTTACAAATTTAAGCGGTAAATGGCAGTCGTTAGAAGGGAACGTACCTGAGCAGTTCATTCGTTCTGTATGTATTCAGCGTGAGATGAAAATTCATTACAGCGAGAATATTATAAAGTTTACGTGTTAAAAAGTGCAAGTAATTAATAAATAATCTCACAGCTCTCTATATCAGTGAAGTGTTATTTAATCATGTGAAGGATTAATAAAAGGAGTGAAGTAAAAATTATAATTTGTGTAAACCTACATTCTTTAGTCGCATCACCCCCTGATGAGAGATACATGTTTCTACAAATTAATACTGACGCAGCCGAGGCAAACATAAATATATATAATATTTAAAGAAACATAAAAATACAAAGTTGATTCCTAAACGTTGGGACATAGGCCACCGGAAAGTTTGTACCATACGTGGGGTAGTTACTTCGTCAAGTTTGGCTCCCCAACAGTCGAACTACAATACAACTCCTCCTAAAATAAACCTCCTTCAACATTCACCATAGTTTTCCATTCAAAGTAAAATACACCACCTCTTATTTTTCTCTATCTACTGTCCAAAGCCATTCATTTTTGACTTTACACAAAAACTATCCAAGCTCCTAGCGTCCTTGCACATCATTTTGATTATAAGCGTATTTCTATCCCCCTTCAACTACTTTTTTAAAAACTCCTCTTCTCCAGTTTTCTGTTCCTTGGCACTTAAATACTATGTGTTCAATGTCTTCATTACCACCACATATCAGACATTGGTTTTGAGGAAAACCCTGTCTTAACCCTCTTAGCCTCCATGCTCCGGTTCTTACCCATGCAATAGATTCTCTCTCTTCTTTGTTTACTATGTCTATATATTTTTCCCTACCCCATGTATTTTTCATTGGCCTGTAACAAACCAATGAGCTTTTTTTGGCAATCTTGCTGAACATGATTTGTATTTCTATATCTTCCAGTCTTTTCCTCGCCTTTTTCCAAAAATTTGTCACATTATTTTCTCTCGTTCTCCACATGTCCCCTTACCCATTTTTCTCCGAAATGTTCCATAAATTACTTACGCATCCTCATTAATTAAACTATTCTCTTGGTATTCTATACATTGTCTTAACACATTACTTTTTCCTAGATTTAAAGTTCTGAACCAAAATTTCAAAGCTCTTTCCATTATCTTCCCCTTAGTCGCCAACCTGCCCATCTTTAATTGCACTACCTGTCTTACAATTTCCTTTGGTAACCCTAGTATTTCTCTACAAAACATCCTGTGCACCTCATCTATACTTTCCCATCCTCTATCTAATCCCCATATTTCTATACCATACATCATTTTTGCCTCCATAATCATCTCATAAACTTTTTCCAGTCATTTAACATTTATATTAGGTACTCTATATTTGCAGCTTCTAATTGCTGCCATCGCCCCTTTACCTTTTGCCAATGCAAAATTCTTTTGTTTCTCCCATACAATATACTTGAAGCTGAGCTTGTACATATTTTTTTCTGTAAACGCTAATATGAGCTTGTTCACATTTTAATAGTAATTCCATAAATGTATGTACTAGGTAGTGCCAGCTTTAAGCTTTTTAAATCATTCTTTACAACTGATAGCTTTTTTTTCAGGTTCATCATTGTTGTAATTACCCATTCTTGCATTCTGAATTCTTGTTATGGTAACGTACAACATCATGTTGACGCTGTGTAAATAAGTATGTTGGCATTATGTAAAATAATAAAAAGAGAGGTAAAATGGCTGTACATTTTTTTAACAGACAATCGAGCGGGATGGCTCAGACAGTGGCCTGCATTTGGGAGGTCATGGATTCAATTCCCGTGGCTGACCTTCCTGACATGAGTTTTTTTGGGAGTTTCCCCGGGTCACTAGGCAAATGCTGGGAAGGATCATTATATCCCCTGAATTTTTTGTCCCTCCATTTCACTTCACTTTTCATCTGCTTGGTCTGTTTTAGCGTTGACAGTGTCAGCAGGAGTCTTAGCGCTGCATGTAACCCTTCATCCCCTGGAATGGCAGCGGTCTCCAAGTCCCAGGCCCCCCAGTGGGATATGCAAGCCTGCAGGGGGGAGGGGGGCTGGTTGCACCACCTGCCCTATGGGGATTTTCAATCTGTAAAAGGTAGGAACCCTGCCCCGTCATGTCTCCTGGTCCGGCTGCCTTCTGTCTCTTCTAACCTCACTCCTCCCTCCCAGGGTAACCTGTCAGGGACTTAGGCACAAATGATCTTGTAGGTCGAGGTGCTAAGTACCCCTCCATACCTACTCCTACTAACAGATGCCTAAATAAAAACCAGAAAAGGACACATTGTTCTCTTAATGTGTTAACCACCCTGAAACAATACAAGATATAACATAACAAAGAACAAGAATTGTAAAATGAATATTTTAATCAAAATCAAAATAAATGGAACAGAGCAACAGAGATCAAGAGGATTATAAAACATTAGATAAATGCTTTTAATCTGGCAACTCCTTTTATTATGATTTATCACAGGGCTCAGTATTCGACCCTTTAATTTTTATACTTTACATAAATGACACATAAATAATATATACATGTATCCTTCAGCAAATTGTAAAATTATAAGTTATGCTGATGACACTACTATTATCTGTAGTGCAAATAATAATCATGAATAGTTTATTGTGCTAAGAGTTTTACAAATTTGATTGTCTACTGCATTTTGACCCTGGTCACTTATTCAGTAGACAATCACTACAGTTTATTTACATTTTACAATTTCTTGTCACTAAATTATCTTGCTCTTTTTTTCAGTTTTTTTTTTCATGTCCCATTTCCACTTTTTTTTTCACTTTTCATTTATTGATTAGTTAACCATCACACATTCACTATAGTTTTCCATTCAAAGTAAGATGCACTACCTCTTACTTTTCTCTTTCCACTGTCCAAAGCCATTTATTTTTTACTTTACACAAAAACTGTCCAATGCTTCTAGCGTCCTTACATATCATTTCAATTATAAGTGTATTTCTATCCCCCTTCAACCACTTCTTATTAAAAAATTATTTTCTCCAATTTCCTTTTATTATGTTTCCTGTAATAAATTCAATAGACTATACTTCTGGGGTAGGCTCTACTCCAGAAGTATATTAGACAATTCTGTTAGAAGCAAACTTTTTATATTCTGTCAGATATTCACCAATTATAAACTTGAAGTCACTAGAATTCTATAGGTTAGTAAAAAGGAAATGGGGAAGAGAAGGGTATGTTGATTATTATAATAGAGCAGAAAATGAAGCATTTCCATGGATGAGAACAGGATCAATGTACCCGAGAGGGCTAAGAGGCAGAAAAAACAGAACTTGTGAACTATGCAAAGGCAGTGAAAGCACAGAGCATTATATGACAGAATGAAAAGAATTAGGGGAATGGAGACAAAACGTATGAGAGGAAAAATGGGGAAAAAATGGATGCAAAAATAGTAGTAATTAAAATGTTGACAAGTAAAGAATAAAGGAAAAATAAGAATATGGGGGAGTTCTTAAATAAATTAAAGGAGAAATGGATTAGAAAAGTGAGAGAGATAAAAAAGGTAGAAGGGAAAACGGAGGAGGGAGAGGATGGATCATAGGTGATTAAGGGTAATAAGGGCTGCTCAGCTGAGCCATAAGGCCAGGGTACAAGGCAAAATGAGTAGTATAGGTAGAACTTAGCTGGTAAGAAAATTTGTACATAGGTTAAGTTAGTTTACAAGTGGAATATTGTAAAAACAGATTGTGTAAAAGATGTACAAATAAAATTTATTCATTTATTATTTATTTATAAACTTGAATGGATTAAATACTTCCTTTATTCTACTCATCTAATTATTATTTAGAGTATGTTTTGCAAGCTATTGTCTATAACATTAGTAAAGTTGACTTGCCACTTACAGTTAAGTCTTAGTTAGAGGAACTTGTGTCATTAAATGACCACCATAGCTAATTTGAGTGTTTAATCCACTTAAGCTTTTAATTAGTGAGTATATGCACCTCTATTTTTCTACAGCAACATATTTGTATTACTTTCATAACTAGCCAAATATTCTTGGTTCAAGTCCAAGCCATAGCACTGAACTTTTACTTTCTCTACTACGTACTTACAGTAAAGTTAAAGATAAAGGTACATATAATGGAGGGGCCCTACTGCATGTAGGCTGTAACAGCCCTTTTTGCTTCCGACATGACCCCTGGGAGGGAGGAATGAGGAAAGAGACCCAAGGGTGACCAGATCTGGATGCCAACAGGCACAAGCAAGGATGGGGTCCTTAACATTTCCAGATTGAACACATGGGGGAGAGACCTAACTGAGTAGTCCTCACAGTGACATCAGGAGGAAACCTCTACAGAGCACAAGCCACCGTCCAGCCGCAACCTGCAGAACACCATCGCCTGATCCTACCACCCTGAAATAGATAATAAGGAAGATGATGGGTACAGGAAAGGAGGGGCAGGTAAGTTGAAGATGGATCATCCCAGCATTCACCTGCCAATCCGAGGAAGCCACAAAAAATCCATGGGACACAATAGGCATTTGCCAGAATCAAACCCACGACCTCCTGAATATGAGGCATAGACTAACACTCGGTCATACTTACAGTAAATAGAAGTAGTATTGTATTCCACCCAAAATTTTGACACTGAGATTACATATTTTGAGGCACTCTTAATCCCCAAAAAAGTATTTTTAGAAAAAAGCATGTGCGTGCGTGCGTGCGTGCGTGTGTGTGTGTGTGTGTGTGTGTGTGTGTGTGTGTGTGTGTGTGTGTGTGTGTGTGTGTGAGAGAGAGAGAGAGAGAGAACAGCATAACTTAGAAATGAAAAGTTGGGTAAATACCAAACTTGGTGTTAACTTTGTGCTGTGTTTTGATTTTCTCAAAAATGGCTCAAATGATTTTGATTAAAATACTTAGATATTTTCATGCATTTTCTGCATCTTCTGTGAATAGACTCTGAAGTTCTCTTCATTCTTAATGACTTTTGCATAATTAGTAAACCATAAGAGACAGACAAAATCTTACTACAAAAAAAATGTAGATCACATTAAATCACACAATTTATGTCAAGTAATATTTTTGTGGTGTTAACCATTTTGGAGATATACTTTGTTTATAATTCACAATAAAATTGCTTTGGTGGACTTTGTGACAGTAATGTGTCTATAATTAGTAATTATTGAGTCGATTGTAACACTACATCACTTACTTGTTTTTATAATGAATACATGTTTCAGGAGCTAATTGCTCCCATCCTCAGTTCCCTGTTGACTGCCCGCATCCTTCGTCTTGGTTGTAAGCTTGATCTCTGGTGGCGGTTGGAAGAACTTCTTCAAAACTAACAGGGTTTCAAAATTATAAGTGCGGTTTCTGTTCTTCCAAATATAAATGTTTTCCCAAGTTGTAAGTTCTGCTTTCCTGAAATGTTTTTAAGTATTTTTGGGTTTCTGTCTATGGTGTGTTTGTCTCTCCAAAAGTGCCAAGCTATTGCTGATTTATCTTCCTGTTTTTGCTTTATGTAACTGAAGTGTTCTTTTGTTCTTGTTTTTACATTTCTTTTGGTTTGTCCAATGTATATTTTTTTGCAGACATTGCAGCTGATCTGGTAAATTCCTGGTTTGTTCTCCTGTAGGATGTCATCTTTTAGTTTAGAGTTTAGTAGGTTTTCTATGGTATAATTGTTTTTTGAGGCCAAAGAGATGTTGTGTTGTTTGAAGATTCTCGAATTTGTAGAAAGCTGTTGGGTGGTATGTGAATTTTTTGAAGATCATCTTTTCTTTTTCAGTAGGGATGAGTGTGGTAACTTCTTTTATTTTCTTTTTGCTCACGGCTCTGTTTATTTTCTTGTATATTGTTTCTGGCCTGAATCTGTTTTCTGTAGCTATGTCCAATATATTGTTTAGCTTAAGTGTGTATTCCTCTTTGTCCATAGGGACGTTGATCAGTCGATGTGTCAGACTGTTGAGTGCTGCATGCTGGTAGGGAACGGGATTTAAACTGTTTTGTTTTATGTAGCTATTTGTGTGTGTGGGTTTCCTGTAGATGCCGAATGTTAGGTGGTTTTTTTTCTTGATGATTTTAAGGTCAAGAAAGGGGAGTTGTCCATTCTGTTCTTTTTCCATTGTGAAATTTATGGATTTTTCCTGAAGGTTCAATAATTTTAGTGCGTCTTCCAGGTGTTTTTCCGGGACTATTGCAAAAATGTCATCAATGTAGCAGTACCATCATTTAAATAACCAGGTGCTGTAAGGTAGAATATCTTCATTCTGGCAAAATTTTCCTGTCTCTATAATGTCTCCAAGCAATTTTCTTATCTACATAATGTCTATTTACTATGGAGTAGGTACATGGTAACTGTGTGGGGTACTGTTAAGTTTATATCTAGTTATGGAAAACCCTCCCCAAAATCTTTTTCTGGGTACGGGCATGCTCTATACAAATTTCCCTCTGAATGAAGAGGAGACTTGGTGAACTATTCCCAGAAAATTCAAGATATTATACATTTTATTTGTCATATAAATATCTTAAATATATGATATTTTAATGAAATTGTCACAGCCATTTTTGAGAAAATCCGAAATTTTTAAAAGTGTTCTATGATAAGGGTAATTTGAAGTGGAAGGATTTTCTTGAAAATACTGTTTCTGAAAATACTTCTTTTTTATTCAGAGAGGCTCAAAACATGCATTTCCATGGAAATCTTGATTTTAACTTTAACCATAACCTCTCTATCTGCTAGGTACATGTAGAGAAAGTAAAAACAAATATCAGAACTTGCATAATTGGCCTAGATATTTAATGAATGTGTGGCATATCTTTCATTTTCTTATTTTCTTTTTATCAGAGGGATTCTGGAGGTCCTCTACATGTGCGCCTGGAAGATTCACCTGGTATGTTTGACATTGTTGGCATCACCTCATTTGGCACTGCTTATGGTTCCAAGAATGCTCCAGCTATCTACACAAGAGTATCATATTTTGTTCCATGGATTGAGAATATAGTTTGGCCTTGAGTAATTTGTATACAAGATCTTCAAAAACTGAAAATCTTTATTACAGATAGGATAGCCAGGAATCCCATATTGTAAACAAATTGAGGCAACTATGCCTTGTTGACTTCATACAGGATATCCAAAATTCTTACATATAGACAAAAAAAGAATAATGACTCTTTTGTATTCTTTGAATTGTATTACTTTCTTACAAATTAAGCAATGTCAAAATTCCCTAGCACATGCTCCCAACAACTAGTAAACTGTTCAAGTTTTTATTATTTCACACTGTAACTCTGTGACTTAGAAACCCTTTTCTAATGCCTACCTACAAGAGACAAGGCAACAATTATGATCTCGTGCAACCAGGCTAGTGTAACGAGAAATTCCTAAAACTCAACAACATTTCTACAAATGCTGCCATCATAGAAACACATTACAAGGTAAATGTTTAGCAAAGATACAGTGCAGCTTAGAATTTCACAAAACATTTAACCAAAATATACAAAAAAGGAGTTGAAATTCTTATCATGATAAAAGCAATGTATGATAATCCTAAGAGCTAATAATATTTTCTTACATTTAATAGTCGTTTGACTATAATAATTAACAATTTATGTCACATTAACATATTTTCAAGAATTGCACAACTGTGAGTGTAAATTGACCATACCTGTAATCTTTAAAATTCTCATTTTTCTATTCAGTTCATTGTAGATATAAGGGGGATACTATGCTAAAATCTTTGAAAATGGGTTGCTATATGCAGGCTTTGAAATTCCACTTTTTGCATGACATCACAAGAAACAAAAGACAGTGACTTACTACTTAAAATATGTATGATAAAACTATTGGAAAATTCAAACCAATAGCAGTAAAAATTGTAGAAATGGTTAATGGCACCAAAAATTTATTTGGCATAAACTGTGTGTTTTAATGACATCTACATTTAGCAGTTATACAAAGTGTTACAAAACTCATACAGAATGAAGAGTACTTCACAGGCTATATGCACAAAATTCAAGATATTGATTTTATTAACCATACAAATATCTTAAAATGTCATATTCTAATTAATACATAGAGTGATTTTGGAGAAAATATAAAATAACAAAAAATGAATCAAATACAGAGGGTAATTTGAGGGTGGAGCTATTTTTTGAAAATTATATTGCATACTTAAACATACGTTTGATATTTACTGGAATCATTTTATTTTTGAGTTTTGTGTGCTGTACACACACACACACACACACACACACACACACACACACACACACACACACACACACACACACACACACACACACACACACACACACATCAACATCTTCTGGTAAAAAAATTGAGTTTTATTTATGGACGCTCTGTGGTCCTGTGGTACTGTGGTCCTTAGTGTTCCATTCCATATTGGGCATTAAAGACCGATAATTTTGCTCAGAGGCCTCTTTATCAGACTTGAGGTTCTTTTACGTGCTGTAAATCTATGATACAGGACTGCTGGCTTTACTTCCCTTCTGAAGGAAGCCATGCTAAGGATTTTGATGCCCGAAAAAATCCATCGCCCTCTGCCGAGTTTGAACCCATGACCTCAGGAACTAGAGGCTAGCATGGCAACCACTACACCACGGCAATTGTAAACAAGACAAGCAATAGAGGATGTAGATACACATTCTGGGCTTGCTCCCATAAAACCTATCCCATGTCTGGTGCTGTTCCGTATTAGGAATCCGAAAACTTTGGAGATTAATGGAGTTATGTTCATCAAAAGGCAGATCATCCAGGATGCCTTTAGGAAGGGGGCTAACATATTTTGAACCAATGAGCAAAATGTAGTCAGTAATAGGGCATTTGTTTTCATTTCATAAATTTTCAAACATCTTATAACCGATCCATGGATTATCCTTTGGATACAAAATGTCGTCCTCCATGGTCTAGTGGTACCAGAAGCTTCTAGTTCCTGAGATTGCAGTGTTCAAATCCAGCAGAAGGCAATGGATTTTTTTCAGATGTAAAAATCCTTAGCATGGCTTCCTTTGGAAGGGAAGTAAAGCGGGTGGTCCCATGTCATAGACTTATGGCATATAAAAGAACCTCAAGCCTGATAAAGGAGCCTCTGAGGAGCAAAATTTCCAGTCTTTCATGCCCAATATAGAATGGAATGCTAAGTACCATAGTATTTACAGAGCATCCATAAATAAAAAAGAACTCAATTTTGGATGCAAAGATTAACTTAAAATTTGACAAAACTTATGAAATTATTAGTAAACAAAATTGCCATTTAAACATAATATTTAAAGTAGTTTTATTACTCAGTTTTGCTGTAACTTATTGATACTGATGTTTGAAAGCTTAATTCTTATTCAGATATTATTTATAGTAAATGTTAAGCATATCTGATTTGGCCTGTCTGTGTTTTTCATTTTCTTTCTTTTCGAGTTAGTAATACAGTCCATTGCTATGATAAATTCACTCATTGACTTTAAACGAATAGGTGCTTCTCTGGTTTAAGTAAATATGATTTTACCAAAGCAAGGCAACAGTATTAATCATATTTTTTCTATAATTAAGTGTTGAGGGAGGAGCTATAGCCCCTCTTAGCCACTACCAGAGTCTGCCTATGCTTATGTTGTTACTTGTTCAACTTGTAAAAGGACTGAGTCATTTCAAGAAACTCCAGTAATGCAGTGCTAAAATGTGTCTCACAAACATCGAAAGCTAAATTCAGAGAATTGCTGTTTATAGACACTACATTACAAAGGATTCAAATATTATTGAGAATCAATAGAATTCTATCAACTGGCCTGAATTCATTGTCCTGACATTTTAACCAACTCTTACTTATTTGAGCCAGTTATTTTATACCATAAAATGCTGACTGCTCTTTAATTTTCTGAGAATTAGCTGAATTTACAGGATTACTATTGCCACTAGCCATTTTTTATCCTGTGGTTGAAAAGAGACCAGCATAATGGATGCAGCAAAAGCAAAATGGAATGAAAACAAATGCTTGGTTGGCAAGGACCTTTAGTACCCTCTAGAGTGCACTAAGGAAATATTTTAAAGGTTCAGTAGCTCAATTTATTCAACATAGGTAACAGCAACTCCATATCAATGCTGGCAGAATATTTAATTTGAGAGCTTCTATATGCTACTTAGAACTGCAATAATGTATTTTGGGTGTTCAATTAATGAAAGTATTGCTATGCATGATATTCAATAAATATTACATAGCCTGCATTTCAGAAGTTCTTTTTGTCGAATTTGCAATAAGCAACAATTTGGCTATCCTTTGTTCAGAAATTGGCTGCAGTGGGATACAGCAAGTAATGAGAGGAATGTGGGATGTTAATTGGAACATCAGCTGCTAGTAGAGCTCTTCTTGTGCCCTTTAGCTATCATACGAATTGAAGTTATGTAGCTTTGTCTCTAACTACTCCACATGTTTTATATTAGTTGGATCATCTACTTAGTTATGTATTTATATAAACATTAAAATGCTTCTGCTAAATAAGTGTTTAGAGGTGTTTCCTTCAATATGAAGTGGTAATGAATGTGTCACCTAATTTAAAATCGAGCTCTATAATTAAAAGGCAAACAAACTGGAAAAGATTATTCCAGGACAGTGCAAATGCAGTCCTGACTACCAAAAATATATGCCCGAGTTACCCACATTTGGGGCATTTGCAGGGGTCAGCCCAACCAAAGTGCAATGGAAAGCCTCACCCTGGGGGAACTATCTTCATGATCACGGTAAGCTATGCCAGGTAAGTATGCTGAGGTTTTAGGTTTATTTATTGAGAGAAAAAATGGTCTGGTGCCGGTTCATTGGGCCCAGCTTACAGGATTTTTCGTATTGAAAGGTTCTGAAGAGTTTGAATTTGCTTTTGTGCAGTCTTGGAGGCGTTGGCCCAGGCTACGCAGGCACACAGAACCACTGACGGAATGAAGGATTTCTATAAAATTAATTTTGATTTCAGCTGTAGCTGTTTGCTATGAAAGATGGAGGCGCATAACTTTAATCGCTGACGCCCTTTGTTGGCGATATTTTTTAAGTGGGCAGACCATCGCAATGTGTGGTCCATGGTGATAAAATTAAATTGAGTTTTATTTATGGACGCTGTTTAACTACTATGGTCCTTAGCGTCCCATTCTATATTGGGCGTGAAAGATCAAAAATTTTGCTCAGAAGCCTCTTATCAGGTTTGAGGTTCTTTTACGTGCCGTAAATCTACGTCACGGGACCACCGGCTTTACTTCCCTTCCTAAGGAAGCCGTGCTAAGGATTTTTACGCCCGAAAAAATCCATCGCCCTCCGCCGGCTTTGAACCCGCAAGCTCGGAAACTAGAGGCTAGCACGGTACCACGACATCCATGGTGAAGCCGAGATACTTGACATGCTGGCTGCAGTACAATCTTTTACCACCGACCGTTAGATCCATTACCGGAGGGCGCAGCCTCTGGAAAAATAAATCAGCTGGCACTAGTTTGCATTGATTTCTATTTTCCAATCATGGAGCTATGAGAGGAAGCAGTCAATATACCGCTGCATTTCTGCTAGTCCGAAATGAGGATTTTTGTGGTGGTTGTAGATGGGACTGTCGTCAGCATACATGGCAACTTTACATCTAGCATCCACAGGGAAGTCATTTGTGAATATGTACAAAACCGGGACATTATTGCCCCTTGAGGGACGCCAAGAGGGAGGAGCGGCTCACTTAGACGTAGAAGCGGCGATTTTCTAAGAAATTTTGAAGCAAAAACATGCAATTCCGGGAAAGTTATGGTGCAGTTTGTAAAGGTCATTGTGCCAGCACCGGTCGAATGCGGCATCTAATCCATAAACAACGCCAACGTGAAGCCCCATTGTTAAATTGCTCGGTTATGTCATCTGCAAGTCGTAATAGTTGTAATTTTGTTGAATGACCTTTTCTAAAACCAAACTGAGATTTAGAGAAATCATGTTTATCCGAAACCTGTTTTTGGAGTCGACGAAGTCTCTCGAGCAATTTTCCAATAGTAGACAGGCAGTAATTTTTAAGTTGCTTGCTTTTCCCTTGCTTCGGTAGCATAATTACCTTAGCTAGTTTATAAGTTGTGGGGAAATAATTATGCCTCAAACAGGCGTTGAAAATCTTCGTGAGTTGCACCACGGCTTTTCTCGGGAGATGCTTGAGTTTCACCCTGTCCAGGTCGTCGGCTTTGTCTTTCCTAATAGGCAATCGTCTAACGAGCTTGTACACTTTCTACGACGTTATGAGTTCCCTCCAACATTTGCAGAAACGATCTTATTGTTAATTCTCTTTTAGGTGCAAGGGGAATATGGTAGGCTGTAAGCGATAGTCAAATCTTTTAACAGCTGGTTGCTATGTGGCGCATTCCATTCTCTTTTCATGCCCAGGACATAAAAAAAGAAAAGAAAGAAAAACAAAACGAATAACGAATTCCCATTTGAGAAAAAGTATTAAGTATTGGAATATTCAAACAAATAACAAGGAATATATCGGAAATTGTTCACTGCACACAAAAAAAATGTATATGACATAAATTGTGTGTTCTGTGGTAAAATTTAGTCTATCTCTTACGGTTTACCAGTTATGCAAAATTCATTCACAATGAAGTCGACTTTTGGGGAAATTCCCAGAAAATTCTAGATATGCCTTTCATTTGCCATGAAAGTGTCTTAAAATGTGATATTTTGATCAAAATCGTTAGTGCCATTTCTGAGAGAAAAAAAACTTGGAAAAATGTTCCATGTAAAGGGTAGTCTGAAATGGGGGGACTTTCTTGAAAATCTTCGTGTCGCATCTTTTAAAGATACTGAACCTAAATACCAAGTTTGATATTTATCCGACTTTTCGTTTTGAGTTACGCTGTTCACAGACACACACGGGCGTTTTTTTTTTAAACTGCTTTTTTTGCATTATGGGGCTTCAAAACATGTATTTCCGGTTAAATCTCAATATCGAACTTTTAGGTGAAATGCAATATTTCTACTTACTATACGTATTAGAGGAAGTAATAAGCTTAAGTAAAAATACTTTGTATACCCATTAATAAACGATAGAGGTAGGGAAAGTAATGGGAATGTATCACATCAGACTTTTTTTTTCTTCTAGTTTACTGCTTTGCTGGAAACACGTGCTGCCTCACTTGTACCTCAATTTTAGCTTTATCTGAGTGCACTTCCGCTCGTTTATAATCACACCTTGCTTTATCCACACACATCAGTACTTCCGTTCGTATATAATCATATCTTGCTCTGTGTTTTGGTTTTCGGTATTCTGCAGATATCGTTTTCACTGTTATTACGTTCTCATTTCTCTTACGCCCACAGAATATTTTTTTATGTTCTTGACATGCAAAGAGAATTACATTTCACACATAGCGACCTGTTCTAAAAATATTTGACTATCGCTTAAGGCCTACTATGTTCCCCTTGTTTTGTATTTGTAAGGGCAATATAGAAATACAGTAGCCTTTAAGCATAGACATATCTCTTAATAGCTGGTTGCTATGTGCAGCACCATTCTCTTTGCCACAGATTAATATTCTTTGCATATCCAAGACAAAAAAATGAATAACGAATTCCCATTTCAGAAAATAAGTATTGAAAAATGTAAGGGAATAACAAGCAGTATTTCGAAAATGGTTCATTCAACAAAAAAAAATGTATATGGCATAACTTGTGTATTTTAAGGCGATCTACATTTTTTGTGTAGTAAAATGTTGTATATCTCTTATGGTTTACCAGTTATGCAAAAGTCGTTCACAATGAAGAATACTTTTGGAGACATTCCCAGAAAATTCGAGATATACAATTCATTTGCCATAAAAATGTCTTAAACTTATGGCATTTTATTCAGAATCGTTAGAGCCATTTTTGAGAAAATTAAAATGTTCGAAAAATGTTATATATAAAGGGTAATTGGGATGGGGGGATTTTCTTGAAGACCTTTGTGTCGCAGCTCTGGAAGATACTGAACCTAAATACCAAGTTTGGTGTTTATCCGACTGTTCGTTTCTAAGTTATGCTGTTCACAGACACACACACGGACATGTTTCCAAAAATACTTTTTACTTTCTCTACCACGTATAGTAAGTAGGGGAAATATTGTATATTCCGCCCAAAAATTCGATACCGAGATTTCACCGGAAATATATGTTTTGAGGCCCCCTGAATCCAAAAAAACTGTTGTGTTACTCATGTGACATTCTCTACTCTTATACAAATTATTTCTACAAACGCTTATTCTCCATATACTTCTTATAGCTCCCTGTTTCGTACTTTCCATCCCTGGCCGGGATTTGATATTTTAAATTCATTACTAAGATATTCTGCGAATCGAATTTCACATCAGGGGCGTTTAGAAAATAACCCACACCGACTAACGGAAAACCACTGGAAGTATCTAGTATAAGCTCTATTAAGAATTGACCAATAATTAACCGGTGATTCTCAACAGCTTACAAAAGGAAGTTTTAATTACACTGGTACTTAAATACGTATTTAGTGAGCTTCATTCTTGAAGGATAAAATAAATTCAAATGGAAAAGCTAACAAAACATAATTAAGAGTAATATTATTCGGTGGTTCTCGTTAGTACTGATTTTTCATTTCCTTACTCTTCATTTTCTATAAAACTATTTCAATATTAGTTACAAAACGAGCATTTATATACAGATGGAGAAGATTAATGTTATACTACCATCTATAAATGGACTTGGGTCTGAAGTCACTGTACCACTGCCATCTGTAAGGGAAATTTTGGCTGTTATACACCTAGGGGTTTGCGAGGTTCACTAACTCTGGCAGATCCCGATAGCTCACCAATCTCGTTGGCTCGCCGGTATTGATCCAAATGCCGTATTTTGTAATATTTATGCCGTATTTCTCGTTCTACTTTGAGCTTGAGCCAGTAAATTGATAGAACTATAACTAAATTTACATCAATAGCTATTTTGAATATGAAATAGAGTATTATATAAGTTTATGCAAAGATTGTATAAATAGGCCGTATTTAAACATAATGTTTAACAAGACATTCAGTTATTCTAATTTCACTTGTTTATTTTGAAAAAAAGTCATATAATTCCACAATTTAAAAAAAAATCACAAAAGGAAACTCATTCAATTATAATAAAAGCAGGTGCTCCTTATAAGCATTATTTAATGAGAACATTACAAAGAATTTTATGCTCGACCATGCAAAAATGTGGTATTTATACGACTGGTAGCAGTACTGTTCATTAAAGTATTGGTATTCGACCAATCAGAAGTGGCCACGTAACATTGTGAAAGCGCGAGTATCGATTATTCTGCGTAGTACGTCTCACAACGCTAGCAACTTTGTTTGACACAGGTGCTACAAGGTTATTGTATTGTAACCATAGATAAAGGAATAACGATTGTAACACATCACTCAAACTAGAAACGAACACTTATGAAACATTTAATTTAGATACATGGTCGAGCATAAACAGTCGTATGAAACTTGACTATAATGGTGATTAAAACGCTCGTATGATAATTATTAACTCGCTTCGCCTGCCCGGTTAGTAATATTACTCGCGTTTAATTTCTACCATGATAGTCTCGTTGCATAATATACTATTAAAACCTGTAATGTTAATGTGGCTTAACAGTTGAACGTTATTAATGTTAGTAATATTCATGCCAGAAAAACTTTGCTCATAAATGTATGTGGAGTCAAATCTACACCGAGCTTTAGAGCAAGATCGCTAATTTCAGGAATTCTGTCTGAAGGGACATATTTCCAAATTTCAATCAAACTAGGAGAAGTGGATACTTTCATTTGCAAGG
The DNA here is from genome assembly GCA_030765065.1 of Deroplatys truncata. Taxonomy (NCBI): domain Eukaryota; kingdom Metazoa; phylum Arthropoda; class Insecta; order Mantodea; family Mantidae; genus Deroplatys; species Deroplatys truncata. Next base: position 169,640,109 of record CM060980.1, read on the forward strand.
ATGGGAAGTATTTATGAAGCTCACACTCTAAAATGCAAAATGTATTTATGAATTTTGAACAAATCTAGGTTTCTCTTTCCAGGTTTAAAAACAGAGGGCTTTGTAATTTTATTACAAATAGGTTCACATAGCTCGTATCCTGAGCTATGGGCTGACCATTCAAAATGTTTTATTGGACAATTACTTAGCCCTGTGCCTAGGGTTGGCCACCCCTGGTTTAGACTGTAATTAAAAGTCGCCAAAGAAGTATTCAGTGATTCATGTTTTGCGAGAAAAAGTGAACTGTAGACGCACAAAAGTTAAGTGTATAGTAAACAAAGTTTTGGCATGGAAAAGATTTTACTATTTAATTGACATGTTAAGTTATCCGAATAAGACAATCGTGTTTCTCTCACTTACAACAGATAGATCTAATCTGATGTAGTTGTTGCTCCACGTATTGGGAGATATGTTTCTAGGTGTGTTCGCCCCACGTACGTTACAAAGTTTCCGGTGGCCTTCGCCCCACATTTATTTTTCCGGTGGCATTCGCCCCACGTTTAAGAATCAATTTTAATGTTATTTTTTTATTTAAATATTATATATGTATATCTCGACTGCGTCAGTAGTAATTTGTAAAACACGTATCTCTTAGCAGGGTTGGTACGGCTAAAGAACAAGGCGTACGCAAATTATAATTGTATTCTGCCCCTTTTTAATACTTCACACGATTAAATAACAATATCCTACTGTAGAGCTGTGAGATTATTGTTATTTGCACTTTTAAACACGCAAACTTTATATTATTCTCACCGCAATAAATTTTTATGTCACACTAACCTATACCGTACTGCTCGGGTACGCAATCTTGTAGCGTCTGCCGCCTGAATTTGTATAATTCCTCTATTTCAAATCTCTGATTCTAGAAATCTCTATTTCTACTCCAATAGAATACTTTTATTTAACTTAAGCTTTTTCTAGTTTTTAATTGGCTATTTATAAACTGTTTTAAATATTACATTATTATTGTTCCAAGAATTATTAGTAGCCTTTATTAAACTTTCTAATTTATTGTTGTCTCAAGGTTACCTCATTGTTAGCAACTTTCGGCTTTTGCTTTGTAATCCTGTTTGCTACGGAAAGCAGCTTGCTTCTATACTCACAGCTCCTGTTATATTAAATTACATAATACATTCACATAACATTATTATACATGTGCATATTAATATAAACATAATACAATGACTGCAATATACATTTTATATATTATAACATACACATATTGGTTTAAGGCGGGCCGTTATTATTTTTTTATATTATATACGTAATTAAACTGATATCATTTAAGGGTTAAAAATACTGCCTCAAATCACAGAAACACAAAAACGTTTCCTATTATTTTGAGAAATTTCTATCCTTCCATTGGAGTTCGAAATAAACTTTAAATGTAGTTTAAAAATTAATGTAACAGCTATTGGCATACGTACTTTGTTGACCAGTTCTCTTAACTTAATGGCAGCATAAAAGCAGCAAGAGCGAGAGCATAACTGCAATCAGCACTACGAGCAGAGAATACTAAAAACAAGTAGTACGAGAAATTTGAGATTTGTTCCTCATCTCTGTAATCGGCAAGATTTACTTCGCTCGGATACGAATCCACAGACGCTGAGGGGCCTAAGCTGGAAAGCGTATCCAAAGGATGTTTTTTTTTTTTTTTTTTTGTAGAAGTAGGGGAGTGGAGCAGTCGCAACTGCGAAGCAACGACAGGGCGAAGCGTTGGATCTGCGCGTCTAAAACTCGAATAATTTGCCGATTAATTACGGAACCGTTACTGAAATGAGAAATACGGTATAAATATACAAAATAGGGGACTTGGATAAAAGTAATGGTTGAAATACGAGACGTGCAAGATAGCTGCCAAACCCTTCGGAAACAATCTAAAATAGCAGCCAGCTGTGCCAAGGTCAAAGTAAGACGAAAAATACGGGATAAATAATACGGCATTTGGATCAAAACCGGCGCGACAACATCGGTGAGCTATCGGGACCTGCCAAAGTTAGTGAACCTCGCTAACCCTTGGGTGTACGACAGCCAAAATTTCCCTAACAGATGGCAGTGATGCAGTACGTTCATACCCAACTCCATTTATAGATAGCAGCATAGCATTAATTTTCTCCTTTTCTAAATAATTGTTCATTTTGTAACTAATATTGAAATAGTGTTAAATAAAATGAAGAAATAGGAAAGGAAAAATAGTATTAATGCGAATTATTGAATAGTATTGCTGCTAATTCTGTTTTGTTAGCCTTTCGATTTGAATTTACTTCACTCTTCAAGAATAAAACTCAGCAATACGTGTTACATTAATAGTGTAATTTGAAACCACGTCGTGCACTTCGCTTCGAGACTCCGCCGAGGCAACATCTCTACACTCAACGAGATCGCCGAAATGGTGAAGAGAAGGAAACGCCTCGCCGCTGAAGCTTCCGCTGCTGCCTCTCCGGCCACCGCTGAGGAGCCCAGCGCTCTCCAGCCGACTCCGGCCGCAGACCCCGCCGACTCGCCGGCAGCTCCACCGGCATCCGCCGGGAAGGCTGCTTCACCGTCACCGCCGACCGGGCGCAGCTACGCTTCTGCTGCTGCTTCACCCGGTCGCAGCATTGCAACGCCTGCACCTGTTGCCTCCGGCTCTGTTTCACAGGGCTACACGACGCCACCGACTACCGCCGGCTTACCACCCTTGGTGAGCCCGATGTCTCCGCCGACGCAACCTCCGACAGATGGCCGCCACAGTGTTGTCATCTGTGGAGTACCGAGGGACCTGCCAGCACGCTTCGTGCTGGATGCTGCAAGGCAGCACTGGCGCTCTGCGATTCGGGCCTCCCGAATTTCTTCAAACAGAGGGCCAACACCGCTGGTTCGCCTCCATCTGGGCTCCGCCTCGGACGCTCAGGCGGCCTTGGGGTCAAGCCTGCCTCTCCTGGGGCAGTGCTTGCGCATCGAGGCCAGCAGGAGTGAACGACCGGTACCCTGCCGCCGCTGTTGTGGCTACGGTCACACAGCACAGGAATGCAACGCCGCACCTAGGTGCCACTACTGCGGGGCAGGCTGTCTAACTGCAAACTGTACCGCTCACGATCTCCGACGACGCCGCAAGTTCTGCGCCACTTGCTCTGGGCACACGCACTTCACGGGGCAGGCTCAGTGCCCCCTGTACCCCCGGAGCAAGCCACCAGCTGGGTCAGCTACGCTGACAGCTACCACTAAACCGCCTCCGCCGACGACGCCCCGTGTAAGGGGAACCTCACAACTAACTCATCCAGAAATACAAGACACGCTGCCTGCAATGCAGGCTACTCTTCAAGACGTCACCGCCCGCTTGGCTGAGTTACGCTGTGCAACCAACACGCGCCTAGCGGCAGTGGAGGCCAAGCAGCGGACCTCGGCCAGGGCGATCTTCGCACTCTCCAAACAGATCTCAGACCTCCAGGGTGATGACGGGATCCTCGCGTCGGTCCAGCGCAAGCTGGCACGCATCGAGGACCACCTCGTCGAACCAGATGACACAGAGGCGGAAAGCGACGACCGGCCCACGCGACTGGGAGCCCTTGAGGCCTCAGTTGCGGGGCTTCGAGAGCTCCATACCGAAACCAACAACTACATAGCACGAGAAGTTACATTTCTCAATGGAGAAACCCGCAAAATGATCAACGCACTCCGCAACCAGATTGAATATGCAATCATAGGCGAAGTCAGCAAACTTCGTCAACCAACAACTGCTCCTACGGACTGGCCGGGCTCGACACCAAGAGGTCGCGCCAGGAACCCGAAGAACCACTGAGTCACACACTTCACTCAACACGGCAGCATCCTGGGAACTGCTGCCACACTACCACCCACGACTTCCTTTACCCTTCGCTCCTGAATTCCCAAGGGCGCAAGTAGGGCCTCGGTCATGCTTGCGTCCTGGCACGTTCCTTCACCCGGCTTAGGCTACGCCTGCCGAACAACCTATCACCTCAATCCGCCGGTGCAACAGCGGTACGGCCACATTATCACTCTGAATTTCCTCCTTTTTCCTTCTTCCATTTTTCATTCCGGTGGAGGAGTTTTTAGTGGGTATGCCGACTATTGGTGATTCCCACACTCTCAGTCTCGACTCCCATCGGGGCTGGGGTAAGTGAATAAATCATTTTCTCCTCCACTCGAAAAAAAAAAAAAAAAAAAAAAAAAAAAACCTCAGCATACTTACCTGGCGTAGGGGCTACCGTGATCATTAAGGCGGTTCCCCCAGGTTGAGGCCCTTCCATTGGACTTCGGTAGTGATGGGTCGAGTGCGTTACTCTACCGGAACTACTTCCAACACTTCCACTCCGCAGTCGGAGTCGTTTCAAGGAAGTAGTTCCAGTTCCTCTCCGAGGAAGTAGTTCCGGCCTCTGGTGGAACTAGTTCCATTGGAAGTACTTCCACTTCCTCATTCCGGAGTATTGGTGAAAATACTTCCACTGTTTTACTCCGGAATGACTTCCCCTAGTCTATGAAGAGGAAGCTTTTCAAATATATTCAACGGGATACCACACATGTCTTTAACAATTAATGTCTCCTGTCACATGAGCAATTGTTTGTGATTTAATGGCTTGTAGTCCTACGCTAGTATGTTGTGTTTTTATCCCCGTTGTATAATGAACTACAAAGTAATATTGGTAATATCATATGTAGTGATGTAGACCCAACGTACTTGAATAATTTGTAATTCCATTTGCTGTAAAGCAAATATAATTAACGGAACGCTACACTGGCTTTAAGACTGAAACTTATGCCTAGATACTTAGTAAAATATTGTTGTATTGCGTGTTAAACATTTAGGTTATGAACAGTGTGGAGGTAAATTCTTTTGCAATAAATGTAGTTTCAGCAAATATAAAACATTACTTTTGGGAAATTAATTTAAATATACTCATAATCTTTAGGGGCTGCTTTTTATGTTATTGTGAAGCGGAACATTTTGAGAATTTAATAAAAAGTGGTATGCTCCGATTTACATTTATTTTATTTATCCTTCTGAACCGTAAGTCTGCGGGACAAAGTTTACTGCCTTAAGGCAGTTTAATAGTTTAAATTCTTAAGGTATTACTCTAACTTTGTGATGAAAAAAACTAGGTTATCAAATACAGAATAATGCAAATTACAAATTGGAATTAATTGTTCTTTCACACAAGCCGTGTGTTGGACAGGGTTGGAAAGGTAGAATCAGATGACTGAAACATTCAATGCCAAGCCGGGATTTGAACCACGGATCTCCCGGTCTCCGTCCGGTTAAATTAAAAATTGTTCGTCTTAGCTACAGCTGTATATGCAGAATTATCAGCTATTTTGCTGTTAGCGACTACTAACTACGTCATGGCACACAGCCAACAACGAAGCGGATAAGGAAAATGCGCAATGTAGAGTACCAACATTTTCAACAGAAATGAGGTTGGCGAAACTGGAAGTAATTTATCAGCTGATTTAAAATGAGGTTATGTGACGTATGGCAATTCATAATTAAATACTATTGTAGCTTTGTCCTAATTATGGTGCTTTCAAGTTTTTTCTTGTTTCAAAAAGTTATTTTGCTCACAGCGACAATGTAACAAATGAAAAATATGTTTTAAATGGCTAATTAAGCATAATTCGTGCTGTTCACGTAAAGGGCTCACTATTAATTTTAAGGCTAAAACTAGCAATCAACATAAAATGTTGCTTTAGGGAGTTAAAATGCAATATTTGACTACAGACATACTGCAAAATTATATTATTATAACTGCTACATACGTGCGAAGTAGTAAGCGCACATGTAACTAGAAATTGGAATTCTCTCATAGAAGCATAATCGGAATTAAATGATTACACCAGAAAAAAAAAGCAGGCTTCTGCGTGCTTTTGAAATTCTGTACATAACGTTCAACTTACTGCAATATTCCCTTATTAAAATCACGACTACATGACGTGGAAAGTACGAGCAGATGAAATATAACTAAAAAAAATGTTTTTTCTCGTGGAAGCATTATTGGTATTGAACCATACATCGGGGAGGGGAGAAAGTTTATGCGTATTTTATAGAAGTCTGTATTAACGTTCAACTAAAGAGGTTCATTGCATTTGTCATATTCAATAGGGCATTTAACATCAATTTTGCATAAATGACACAAACCCGAATTCATCAATACTTGAGTCAGAATTGACTTAATTTACTTAAACATTTTTTCTCAAATTGCAACGTGACGCAGGCTGCATTAATACCATCTCATTTACCATAAAGGAAATGATATCCAATGTCATGGCGACTTCTTAATAATACCTACGCATAACGCAATCCTGGTTAGGTATTGTACTGCCAATGGAATTGATGGAATGATGCAATTGGAAGTGGAAGTAACTCCGACGGAGATGGAAGTAAATGCCTTGGAAGTACTCTGGCGGAGTGGAAGTAAAACTGTTCTGGAAGTAACTCCGACGGAGTTGGAAGTGATTGGAAGTAAGGAAGTGCCAGTTCCGAATAGTGGAATGGTTACTTCACACTTCCAAAGGAGGAACCGTTCCTTTGAAACGACTCCGACTCCTTCGACCCATCACTAGACTTCGGTTGGACTGACCCCTGCGATTGCCCCTAATGTGGGTAACTCGGGCGCGTAATTTTTGGTAGTCGGGACTGCGTTCGCGCTGTCCCGGAATTAATGATAATTTGCACTTGGATATTCCATTGAAGGTGGCGCATTCTCTCGCTCGCTACCATTTGACAATTACTCTGAAGGGGAACCCTCTAATTAATAAAAAGCTTTTTAATGTTTATATGAATACTCCAACTAATATAATTATAGAACTTATGTAACAGTTGCAGACAAAACTATATAACTTAGCTTGAGCCTTGAATTCCTATGATACCTAAAGGGCACAAGAAGAGTGGCTGAGTGCCAAAATAGTAACATTCCTTTCATTATTTGCTGTATCCCTCCACAGTCAATTTCTGAACAAAGGGTAGCCAAATTGTTGCTTATTGCAAATTCGACAAAAAGAACTTCTGAAATGCAGGCTATTTAATATTTATTGAATCTCATGCATAGCAATACATTCATTAATTGAACACCCAATATACATTATTCCAGTTCTAAATAACAATAGAAACTCTTAAATTAAACATTCTGCCAGCATTGATATGGAGTATTATAATTACTTGCCAGTGTGAGTTGCTGTTGAATAAATTGAGTTACTGAACCTTTAAAATATTTCTTTAGTGCACTCCAGAGGGTACTATGGGTACTGGCCAATTAAGCATTTGCTTTCATTCCATTTTGCTTCTGTTGCATCCATTATGCTGAAGTCTCTTTTCAACCACAGCATAAAAAATGGCTGGTGACAACAGTAATCCTGTAAATTCAGCTAATTCTCAGAAAATTAAAGAGCAGTCAGCATTTTATGGTGTAAAATAACTGGTTCAAATAAGTAAGATTGGTCAAAATGTCAGGACAATGCAATTCAGGCCAGGTGATAGAATTCTATTGATTCTCAATAACATCTAAATCCTTTGTAAACCTATAAACAGCAATTCTCTGAATCTAGCTTTCGATATTTGTGACAGACACATTTTAGCACTGCATTACTGGAGTTTCTTGAAATGACTCAATCCTTTTACAAGTTGAACAAGTAACAACCAGGTCATAGACAGACCTGTTGTGTCTAAGCTCCTCCTCCGTCACTTAATTACAGAAAAAATATGATTAATACTGTTGCTTTGCTTTGGTAAAATCATGTTTACTTAAGGGGGTGATTGGTGAAATTTCTATTTCTAGTTTTTTAATTATTGAAAATTTTCTTTAAAAAAATTTGCAAATTGCAAAATGAAATTCACTCTACACATTTTTGAAAAAAAAAACTTTGAATTTTTGTTTTATAAAACCAGAAACTTAGAAAAACTTGACACATAGATTTTGTAATATTTTAACTGTAAGGGAAATTAAAAAAAAATATGATCTGCACATCAAAAATTTCAAAATGTTTGCAATCAGTACACAAACTTTATTTTTTATCTCAAAAAGTACTAAGTTAATCCTAAATCCCATATGTCAGTTTTTTATGCTTTATAGAATGTAGAGTAAAAATTTCAGCCCTCTAACACCTAATTTGTGGATGTAATTTTGTTTTGAATTAATAAAAGTGTAGCAAATTAGATGTGTAAGTTTTACTCTTTTTTCATTACAAGCACTGCAAATCAGTTCTAATTTATGGAATAAGCCAAGTTTTTCAGTGCCAAGTGCTATATACGAACACTTTTGATTGCTGTCATTACACCTCATGTCATTCACCAATGATGACAATAAATTGGTGTCCACCGATATATATTTACACTGTTCATTATTTACAACAGGAATATGTTCACAATTATTCTCCAGCTGTTTCTGCCTTAAATTTTTCTTTTGTACACCACACTTTTGCTCATCTAACCTTTCATCACTGGTATTATTTACATTATTTACACTTGTTTCTGGGTAATGTATATGAAACAACATTTAATTTGATGTTACACGACATCTACTGGCAGAGCTACCGTTACTACGTTATACCAATCACAGTGGCACAGTGACAAATCAGAAACTAACCCATGAAGGTTAGGGATGGAACAAATCCAGTTGTCAAGAGTCACATTTCGTCCTGTGCCCTCAATAGGCTTTACAAGTCTATTTACTATCTCCTTGGGTGAATTTGATAATGCAAAGGGACCCTCTGGTTGCTTTCCAACATAGATTTCCATCCCCAAAGTATACCATGTTCTTGCATAGCACAAGGTGAAAATCTTCAATCCATATTTCATTGGCTTGCTTGGTATATACTGACGGAAACAGCATCTGCCTCTAAATGCAACCAGTTGTTCACCTACCATCGTATATTCAGACACAGTATAATTATTCTCACAGTTCGACAGAAATAATTCAAACACTTCTCTGAATGCAGCTAGGCGATCAAGCTCTCTACGCTGTGGTCTGTCTTGAATATCATCGATCTCAAACAGCACAACAAGAAATGAAAGTGCCATAAACTCATTGTTGCATGAAATATTGCATCTCCAAAACCACTAATATCCCATAAGTCTTCCAGATTTTGGTGTCCCACTTGGTAATGCCCTGCCAATATCAATAGACCCAGAAGAGATTTGATTTCCTTCTCATCGGTTGATTTGGCATCACGGTCTCTTGAGAAATTTGATGCATTGTGCTGTATGTAAATGTTTGTACACGATGTAATCATTCTAATGATTACATCATTTATAAATAGTGAGAAACAGTCCACAGAAGTTTTTGCAGCTTTTGCAACAGCTTTCGCACCAGGGAGGTGAATTATAAGATCTACACTTCGAGTTCTAACATTGCAACTAGGGCAGTTTTTCTTCCATTTGGAAACCTTATCCTTTCCAACAAAGAAGTCGCACACACTTTGATTGTTTGCTGTACTTACTTGTAATTCTAGGTTGTCATCATCCTCCGTTTCTGTTTGGCTGTGATGAGAGAGAACTTCACAACTGTCTGTTTCCTCTCCTACAGAAGATTCGTCTAGTACTTCTTGCAGAAGCTTCCTCATTCTTTCTTGCTCTACCTCATAAGGATCCATTGCTAAACTAATCACACAGAGTGACAACAGACAAACATCTACTTTGGAAGACAACTGTAAGCTTTCTCAGTGCACAGTAACATAATGACTCACGCGGGGTGTTAACAACACCCCAAGGCATATTGTTGCATATTTTCTTGGAACTCGGGCTTCCATTATAGATCCTATTTTTACTCAAAGCTCACACATTACTTCCTAGAAGGGTGCCAAAGATCATTAAGGTACACTCCTATCCATTATGTAATAGTACCTCGATAAGAATGACTGGGGTGTTCTGAACACCCTGTGCGGCCACTAAAGGTTTAATTATAGAAAACAAAACAACTTTCCATGTCTTTTATCCTAAATGCAGTGAATAGGAAGCACAGATTAAACTTGAAGAAAAAGAAGACCCAATTAGGTATACTAATGTTTCTAAAACAAATTTGGGGCAAGAGCAATGGTATTCATTTAGTTTGGAGAAATATGCCATGGTCTTTCAGGAAGAGATATTTGCTATTTTAACTAGTATTGTGGGAGAGTGTAAGAAGACACTTTAGAAATAGGCAAATTCTTATGCTCTCTGATAGTTCCGACAGGCCTGAAGGACTTGATAACCACTTGGTCCAAATTGACTTAAGAATTCTGCAAGTCCCTCATGGCACTGACTTACCCACAATGCTCTCATACAAAGATTGGACAGATGCGGGTCATGAAAACAACTAAAATTAAACAGGTGTAAGCTCTCATGGGCAATGGGCCTCTTTACAGTACACTTAGCTTAGAGGGCTACTATATAGGATGGAACAGCAAGTGAATCTTGCATGTAGACAGTGGCAACAGGTAGAATAGATAGCTGCCCATCTATTATGTAAGTGTCAGCACTTACTCAACAAAGAGCCCACACTTTTGGGATTCAACAGGAATAATAGACAGCTGCCCATCTATTGTGCAAGTGTCCAGCACTTACTCAACAAAGAGCCCTATTTTTGGGAGTCAATTTTCAAAACTGGAAGAGCTTCAATCATCACGGTCCAGATGTTGATTCAGTTCATAATGAGTGTCAGACTTCTGGATGGTTGACAAGACTTTGGTTGCACAACAGATCTGCAAAGATCATAGCACAGAGCAGTGTTACCTCCCCCTATCATACTAAACTAATTATAGAAAGAAATATGGTAATTATTATACTTATGTAATAGTGTTACTCTGCTTTAGTAAAATCAAAACAAACATTTTTATTTCTATCCTAATTACTTAAACCAGATGAGAATCTATTTGTTCACTCAGTGAGTGAATTTATCATAGCAGTGGCCTGTATGAGTTATGTTCCACTAACTTGAGAAGGAAAAGAAAACAGTTAGGCCAAATGAAATGTGTTTTACATTTAGGTATTGATAAATAACTTATGAATAAGAATTAAGTTCTCATATAATGTGGAGCAAAATTTTACAGTAAATCTGAGTAATCAAACTACTTAAATATTTTATTTAAAAGGCATGTTTATGTACTAAATATTTTTGTATGTTTTCTCAATATTTAAATTAATGAACTGCATCCAAAGAAGTGTCTGTGGAATACTTATATGATGTTTGAAGGCCTAGAAACATAAAATGCTCTATTACCGATTGTATTTTGCTCATTTGTAAGATATGTTTCAGTGTGTGCGTGCCCCTCCCTAAGGGAATCCTGGATCCACCTCTATGCAACATGACTACCACATTGTAAGTTAAAGTGATATAAAATACAATTTAAAAAACACATCAAAGTATAGGTACCTATACTACATATGGTTAATGTAATGGCTATAAAGCTGGCAAAGAATTCACAATTCCATAACAAATGTAAATGCTTATGACACTATTTTATATGTGAATGTCATTCAAATAAGAAATTAAAAGTAGAGCATATTTATGGCCAAAATTAATTAGTCGATATGCTCACTTCTCTCTCTAAATTACTGCAAACATCTATGTGCATTTCTCTCCGACAGTCTGTGTTTAGTTCTTTCTAAACTCTCGGAAAGGTCTTCTCTCTCATTAATGCCCACATATCCTGTCTATCTATATCTTCCAATCTGCTTTTAACGTTATTCCAAAATATCATATTATTATTTGGTATTTGAGTTTAGTATCCTCCAAGGATGCGACATGAAGACTTTCAAGAAAATCTCCCCATCCCCAACTACCCTTTACATGGAACATTTTGATTTTCTAAAAAATGGCTTTAACGGTTTTGATTAACATGCCACATATAAAACATATTCACATGAAAAATAAAATGTATATCTTGAATTTTCTGGGAAAAGCCTGGGAAGTCCTCTTCATTTGGGAGGAATTTTGTATAATTTTGTATAACTTGTAAACATTAAGTGATAGATGAAAATGTACCAGACAAAAAATGTAGAGCTCTTTAAAATGCACAATTTACTTAAAATAAGTTTTTTGTGGCATAAGCCGTTTCTGAGATATCTGTTATTAAATGTTTGAATTGCTCAATACTTGTCATTCTTTTCAAGTTCCATCAATTTCCAGTTGTTTCTTGCATGTAAACAGTTGGAATTCTAAGGCCAGCATATAGCGTGCTGTTCTTGAACATTTGACTATCGCTGTTCTCTTTGTATTTATAACAAAATGTGTAACGCAATTATTTTTGCAAAGATTTATTTGGATTAAATGTAGCAGACAGAAAAATAAGCTTTAGTAAGAATAGTTTGAACACCCACTCACTGGGTAAGTGTAAACAAGACAAGCAATAGAGGATGTGAATACCATTCTGGGCTTGCTCCCATAAAATCTATTCCATATCTGGTGTTGTTCCATATTAGGAATCTGAAAACCTTTAGATATTTATGAAGAATCATAGATTCCTTTAGGAAGGGGCTAACATATGTTAACCTATGAATAAAATAAAGACAGCAATAGAGCATTTGTTTTCATTTCTAAATTTTCAAACATCTTATAATTGAACCACGGATTACCTTTTGGATGCAAAGATTAATTTAAATTTTGACAAAACTTATGAAATTATTATTAAATAAAGATGCCATTTAAACATAATATTTGAAGTAGTTTGATTATTCAGTTTTGCTGTAACTTATTGATACTGATTGTTTCAGAGCTTAATTCTTATTCAGAAATTATGGTAAATGTCAAGCATATATGATTTGGCTTAATCTGTGTTTTTCATTTTCTTTCTTTTCTTCTTCATTTTCTTTGATTTTAGTCAAACATCTTTTGTAATACAGTACACTGCTGTGATAAATTCACTCATTGACTAAATGAATAGGTACTTCTTTGGTTTAAGGGGAAAAATGGGTGAAAATGTGACCAAAAATGACAAAATGTCACATTTTGTGTTTTTTGTACCAAAAAATACTAGGTGGTTTGAAGTGCATATATGCAAAGTTTTAAAGCACTACAGTGCCTTGAAGTTTTTTTAATTACATCATATTTAAAGGTCTGCAGTCCTTGGATGTCCCTGAGGAGGCATGGCAGGTGTTGAAACAGCTGCATGAAGTAAAAAAATCTGCTTTATTTTTTTACAGATTTTTGTGGAAGTTTCCGATGAAGGTTAGTTAGAAGAAGAAATTGACAGTAGTAGGAACTCTTAGAAAGAATAAGAGAGAGCTACCTCCAGAGTTTGTTTGCATGAGAAGTCGTGAATTAAGAAGCAGCCTTTTCGGATTCAGAAAGGATAGTACTATAGTTTCATATGTGCCAAAGAAAGGTAAAAATGTTATCCCCCTTTCATCTTTGCATCATGACGAAGTTATTGACACTAATACTGCAGATGAGAAGAAACCAGAAATTATAACAATGTATAATATAACCAAAACAGGAGTAGACATAATAGATGAAATGTGTGCTACTTACTCAACCTCAAGGAAAACCAGGCGCTGGCCACTTGCCCTATTTTTCCGAATGATTAACATTGCTTACATTAACGCCTTCATCATATATGCAAGTAACTACAATGAGAGGATTTCCCAAAGAATGCTCTTACATGGAGTGGGAAAAGCATTAGTAAATCCCATAGTGCTCAAGAGAGCAGCCGCTCACTCCTTGCCTAAACATATTAGAGAGAAAGCTGCTAAAATTGCAGGAATCGAAGACAGCAACAATGTAGCACCTTCTGAACCAAGGATATCTAAGCCCAGGCACCGCGCAGTTTGTCCTCGGAGCAAAGACATAAAAGTAAATCGCATTGTGCCCGATCTTTGAAAGCCATGTGCCTAAAGTAGATGAAGAATGTATGTGAAAAATGTTATGATAACGTATCCATTGTAGCCAGTGACAGCGACTAAATTCATAAAAATTTTGTATGAGTTAACAGAATAAATGTTTAGTGATATGTGTGATCACCTAAATCTGTAGCACAGAACGAAGAATACCACAAACAAATAATTTCCACAAGGTTGTAAGAAAATGGGAAATATTGTATATGCTTCAAGAAATGTAATTTGATATGTTATTAATATAAAAAATACACTCATTTACAGCGAGGTAGTATTCTGAAGAGCCATTTATTCTGAAAACATATTTATATTAATAATAAGCTGCACAACTATGTCATTATAGTCGCTTTTGTTTGGGGTGTCAAAACATCCCACGCGACTAGTACCGTTAAAAACAGGCGCGAATGCATAAGGGTTAAGGGAGGTTATAGCCCCTCTCTGGGCCTGTCTATGGTGTTCACTCCTTTGAACTACTGCATGTAGCAAGTCTAGCAAAGAGCATAACAGTGGAAAGTTCTTATTTAGCAAAAATATCAAACTGGTATGGCATCTGAGGACTAAATGGTCTGAAATATATGTGTAATATAATAACATATGATATAGATGTGAATTTATAAAGTGTAAAGAAAGTTGTTATTCAACAAATAGAAATTAACAGGAACAGCATCTCAACAAATATACAGTAAATAATTTATTTTGTTAAGTCGTCGTCCACAATGAATGTTTAAGCATAGTGCAGATAAGCTTGCAGTTCTTAGCTGATTAAAGATGACAGAAACCTCCAAAAAAGCTCCATCTAGGTAACTTGGGAACCAAACCCAGATCTGCATATTAGAAGGTAAGCATGTTAGTCTATACCATCACAGTTAAAGCTCCATTGGTAAGATGTGGAAATGAAGTTTTGTTAATTTCATTACTTGCCTCCATTTTGTTCAGAGAATTATGTGTAACCTAACATGCCAAAAGTAAAGGAATTGTAGAGTAAATAAGTAATAAACCTCTTTTTACAATTAAAGGTATTTCAAGAATAATTTATTACATAAATTCCATATATGTAACAGAATGTATCAGGGCTATTTACATACTGTTTCCTGACATTTTACAAGCACTACTTCTGAAACAACACTATTGACAACAACTCATGCAAGCACTTTCTTTCAGCCCTCACACACACCAAACTGTTGATTTCTGCAGCAATAACAGAATGGCAGCATTCAAGGGCATTTCCTTCCCCATCCTACATATAAGTGATGTTGCCAAATTTAGACATGACACTCCATAATGTAGATTTACCACAAGCCTATTCATTGCACAGAGACTTTATGTCAACTGATTAGCCAGCATATGGAGAGGAGGGAAATTTCAGGGGGAACAGAACCAGTTAGAAACAACTCAGTGCAGGCAAGCAATTCCCTATAATATGGCCATGCATCCAAACAAAGGCTCTGTATTATTTCTATTCATTGCAAAATTTTTCTCTCCAGAAGGAAAAAACAGACACATAAAGAAATAAATAACATTTTATTATTTCATGCCAATTACAATTATACATAATAACTCTCCTCAGTCATTTTCTCTTATTGCTATTTAAGAAGGAAAAATCTCTAAATAACACAATTATTTAGAATAAATTGTACCACTTGGATTATTTACTACCAGACCAATATTTGAGATATGTCGACAACCTTTTGGTTAAGCATATTCCAAAAGTAATGAGAAATCTCTGTTGATATTTATTCTCAGTAGGTACCTGGAGGCCCAAGATTTGCTTGGTGATGATATATGTAATTGCCATAGAGAAGATTAACAAGATCTTGTAAAATTCTCTCTCCCTCTCCCTCTCTCTCTCTCTCCCTCTCCCTCTCTCCCTCTCTCCCTTTCCCTCTCTCTCTCTCTCTCTCTACCCCTAATCTAAAATCATCAGTATAGCAATTAAAATGAAAATAACTAGTTATTTATAATTTCATAAAGTTTCTAACGTTGTTTTCCTTGTATACTGTTGCACATTGTATTAAAATTTCTATGTTTCCTCTGTGAATTTGTAATACACTGAGTGGAAGGGTTAGAGATCTCATCCTTTAAACCAGAGAGAGGCCTTAATCAGTACATCAAAAAGGTTTATGAGCATTTTACGTCTATCTTTCCTAGACTTTAAAAAAAAAACTTTGGAGAGAGGAAAAATTTGGCAACTACTATGTGCTTCACCTTCACAGAAAATGAGCATGATAGAGTATTAGGAAACCATGCAAGAAAAAAGCTGAAAACTTTCTTAAATGCAACTGATTTCATCTGAGAACAATTGCATGGACATGCTTCTGTGAAAAAGCATCATAATACAATGGAACTGCTTCAGGGTAACTTAGATTACAGATTATGTAACAAACAGTTCACCACATTATAAGTCCCTGTCAGGCCTTAGCTCACAGAAGACATATTACTTTTGGAAAATTGTTTTAGCAACAGAAGATTTTGAATTAATATATGTTATGAGACTGTGTTCCTTGGTAAAGGATACAGCCATAATGAATTGGTATTAAAACATAATAGGTAGCACAATAGGCCTATAAGCTGAATTGCATCCAAAGTAAATGGCAAAAACTATATTGAAACAGGCAAGACAAGACAATATGCTTCAAGTTGAAGGTGAGTGAAAGATTGCATTAGAAGAATAGGTTACATTTTCCATACAAAGTCAGGCATTGTGGTGACATTCTAAAAGTATCTGGGTCTGCATAACTTTTGCTAGCGGTACCTAATTAGTTCACAATGCAGTTCTTTCATGAATTTACAACGAATTAACAAAAGTAACTAAAGCCAAAACACTTGAAAGGAGGAACAAATGCTTTTACGCACTAAAAGTAGAAATTAAAAATATACAGATACAAAAAAAAAAGTCAATGAAAGCAAATTAAAGAGAAATGGGTGTTTTATTTCACATATATAAATCAAAATTAATTATTGTATTTAAGCATTTAATATAAAACTATTCTAGCTTGCTTTAATTTGAATCTACAATAAAAGTTTTCAAGTATTAGTCTTGCTTTCTGCAGAGAGAGAGAGTAGTACTACAAGTATTTGAATTGAATGTTAGGTTATGGTAGCACAAGAGGTCAGTGCAATTGTAATTAATTGACTCTCATTAAATTACAATTTCTGCAAAACAAGAATGATAAAATGTGGCAAAACTATGCACTCAAAGAAAGTCAAGATAACAAAAGATGCAGATAAGCTACTGATCTGTCATATACTTCAATCAGACTACTGAAATAAGGACTCAAAGACTAAAATGAAATTATAAGTTTTCATTTATCTCTTCACTTAGTATCAGCTCCTAGAAGGATGGTATCTATAACCCTTTCACGTGGTAAGATCAACTATTTTTGAATTCATTGTATTTTAGGTGCTGAATTCCCATGTAGAAGCATGAGATAGCTTTCTTGATTCTACAACATAATTAGAATGAGGTCAGTAATAGTAATATTATCATCAGTTTCAGTGGATTTTCCAGAAAAATATCACTCAAGAGTTAAAATTGTATCTCATCTTGATTGTGAAGTACAATGTTGAAATTTCATGTTTTTGAAAGATATTTTCAAAATAATCATTCATGCATGAACTAGACAAATTCATAATAGAGCAACATGCCATAAACTATCTGCCTTGAGGTTAAATTGTACTGTAAAATAATTATGAATGCATATAATTATGTATATAAGAATAATTTTCTGAATAATTGTACATTACATAATACATTTTAATAAAAATTATTGCCCCTTCATTTCCCAAACTGTAGTAATCTATAACATGTTTTGTTCATAGCTATTGTTATTGCTGTTGTTATGCCTATACAAGGTTAACTAGCATAAGATAGTATAACTTCTTCTGTGGCAGAAAATAGACATTAATAATGGTTCAGTCTTTTATATTCTCTTGCAGTTATAAACACTGATACAAAACCAGTAGTAGCCTGCTGGAATAGACATGTTATAAGTAATTAAAATGCTGTGTTTAATATTCTGAAATGACTGAAAACCATTTGAAGTATGGATATTATTGCATTACTGATGTATCACTGTTCAAGTTTTCTTTGATACCGTATGAATACAGTATTTATACTCGATGGTGTACCAAATAATGACTGCATCTGTGTACATCTATGTCAACAAATGGCATGTATATGTCCAAGAATGGTCAATAGCTGGACACTCATCAGATTCCTCATCTACAATAAATGCAATAGAATTAAATACCCCAAAAAAGTTACATTACAAACAACATCCATAATTTATGGAAGTTTTCTTTTGAATTTATCTTCTGATAGGCACTTCTTAGGTTGCTTATAAATATACTGCATTAGGATATTTTTTTCACTTTTATCATTGCACTGTAACATGCACCATGAACAAACACCTAAAAGAAACTACCAAACTTACACTGAAATAAAAAGAGGGAGTTGCCTTCAAATTCAAATTCCATTTAAGTTCCTTAGAACACTTCAGCAAAATCTTCAAAAACTGCAACATTCAGTTAATGCCTGCTGTCTAAATGCATAGAAAGAATGTACGAGGCATGGGTAAAAGCAAGAAAATTTGGGGGTGGGGCAGGATCTGAATTAAGCAGAAAAATAGACCAGAGCTACAGAATGTTTTGTGAAGAACTATTGGGGTTACCAAGATCAGCACATGGGGAAGTAGCGTTAGTAGAGTTAGGAAGAACAAGAAGAAAGGGAGTGATACTGGAAAGGATATTGAAATTTGAAATTTTGGTTTAGATCCTTGAAAAAAGATGAAGGGGAAATTTTAAGGATATGTATGGAACAACAAAAGAGTACAAAAAATAAAAATAGCTGGTGGACAGGGGTAGAAATAATTATGGAGAAGATAGGAATAGGAGATATTTGGAGAGCAGGAGAAAGAAATAGCAACGGCTTCTGGATAACAGTAAGAAACAGAGTGGAGGACATAGAAAGACAAGAGATTTAGGGAAACTTAGAAAATAAAAAATCACTAGGGTTCTATAGGTTGGTAAAAAGGAAATGGGGAAGAGAAGAGTATATGGATTATTGTAATAGAGCAGAAAAAGAAGCATTTGCATGGATGAGAACGGGATCAATGTACCTGAGAGAGCTAAGAGGCAGAAAAATCGGAATTTGTGAACTATGCAGAGGCAGTGAAAGCACAGAATATGGTAGAATGCAAAGAATTAGCGAAATGGAGACAAAAAGTATGGAAAGAAAACTGGGGAAAAATAGATGGAAAAATAGTATCAATTAAAATGCTGACAAGAAAAGAAGAAAAGAAAAATTATAATATGGGGAGTTTTTAAAGAAATTAAAGGAGAAGTGGATTAGAAAAGTAAAGGAGATAAGAAAGGTAGCAGGGAGAAATGGAGGAGGGAGGGGATGATTAAGCATAGCAAAGGGCTGCTCAGTTGAGCCATAAGGCCAGGGTGCCAGGCAAAATGAGCAGTATAGGTAGAACACAGCTGGCAAGAAAATTTGTACATAAGTTAAGTTAGTTTACAAGTGAAATATTGTAAAAAAGAATTGTGTATAAAATATGTACAAATAAAGTTTATTCATTCATTTATTCAGTTAATGCCAATCAATAGATTTTCCTGGAAAAACATTTTGAATTTAAGAACAAAGCAACTATTCCCGAAACAAAGGTCTGGCATATATAAAACTGAATGATGTACAACTGTGAACAGTCCTACATAGGGAAAACAAAGAGGAATGTGGAAATTAGAGCTAAAGAACACTCAGGCACTTAAAGTGTAAACAATTAGAAAAATCAGCTTTGGCTAATAATTTCTGAAGCTAAAAATCATTATATAGATCCCACTCTTATACTCTTAAAACAATTAACAAAGCAACAGAAACTGACCACTTGGGAGCAAATCTACATCTAGTTGAAGTTGAGTATTGACCACAGGTTCTCAAAATTGCCAAGTTGAATGAGTGATTGTGAATAACCTTAACAATGTTTATGTTTTGCCATTGGATTATGAAAACATAAACTGTTTTTGTTTGTTCCCCCCCCTTTCTCACTTTCTTCAATTCACATACAGAATGTAACAAAAATCCAGTGACAAACATGGAGCAAATTCCTCTCACCAAAGCAGGTCATATATGTATTATGCTAAATTAATCAAAAGAGTTACCATTGCATAATCAAAATTATCATAAATATGTGTAATTACCAACCACTTCCTAAAAGTATATTTGAAAACATTTTAGAAGCTTTTATTTGGAAATGTTATAACATTTAAAGAAAGTAGGATGTATAAATGTATGTAATGTTTATACAACAACGTTAATCTATGTTAAATGTTCCAATCCATTTTGGCCAGAAACTTACATAATTTCTAGTATAAATGAAGTATGATGTCAAGAACGTTATAGTCGGTCTTGGCGACAGAAAATAAATACTTAAAAATGTAAAGCATGTTACTTTTCAAGGTAAGATACAACTTTTATATCCTTGTTTATGTGTTTGTATACTGATGAAGGTTATCAGAATATATGTAATACCAAAAGCAAATATATCACTCCATCTTTAGACATACAGAACACATGTCTCTCGGATATCAGACATTAACGATACACATCAGTTATGATCACATACTGAGGCAGTATTTTTAACACTTGAATAATTTCAATTAAATTATATAAAATGTAAATTTAATAATAGCCTGCCTTGAAGCAATATGTATGTAATAATTTGTAAAATGTATGTAACAGTCATTGCATATGCTTATATTATTGTAAACATGTTCAATATTGTATGTGAATGCATTACATAATTTAATAATGTAAGAGCTGTGAGAATAGTAAGTTTAAGGTTGCTAACAATGAGGTAACAATGAGGTAACCTTGAGGCAATAATGAGTTTGAGAGTTTGAATGCTACTAGTTATGCCTCCATCTCATAAACTTTTTCCAGCCATTTAACATTTATATTAGGTACTTTACATTTGCAACTTCTAATTGCTGCCATCACCCCTTTTACCTTTTGCCAATGCAAACTTCTTTTGTTTCTCCCATTTATTACCTCCATCTATTTTTACCCCTAAATAGATACAGTCACGCACTACCCTGTAATCTTTATTCTCTCCCTTCCACTTTTCATATTTGCCTAATTTTCCCCCCTTTTTGAAAACCACAATCTGTGTTTTCTCTTGATTCACTTTTAACCTCCATTCTTTACAATATACATCAATTGTAAGACAGGTAGCACAATTAGAGATGGGCAGGGTGCCAACTAAGGGGAAGATAATGGAAACAGCTTTGAAATTTTGGTTCAGAATTTTAAATCTAGGAAAAAGTAATGTGTTAAGACAATGTATTGAATACCAAGAGAATAGCTTAATGAATGATGGATGGGTAAGTAAATTACGGAATATTTTGGAGAAAAATGGGTTAGGAGATATATGGAGAAGGAGAGAAAATAACTTAAAACATTTTTGGAAAAAGGCAAGGAAAAGACTGGAAGATATAGAAATACAAATCATGTTCAGTGAGATTGCCGAAAAGAGCTCATTAGTTTATTATAGGCCAATGAAAAATACATGGGGTAGGGAAAAGTATATAGACATAGTAAATAAAGAAGAGAGAGAATCTATTGCATGGTTAAGAACCGGAGCATGGAGGCTAAAAGGGCTAAGACAGGGTATTCCTCAGAACCAATGTCCAATATGTGGTGGTAATGAAGACATTGAACACATAGTATTTAAGTGCCAAGGAACAGAAAGTTGGAGAAAAGAATTTTTTAATAAGAAGTGGTTGAAGGGGGATAGAAATACACTTATAATTGAAATGATATGCAAGGACGCTAGAAGCATTGGGCAGTTTTTGTGTAAAGTAAAAAATAAATGGCTTTGGACAGTGGAAAGAGAAAAGTAAGAGAAGTGCATCTTACTTTGAATGGAAAACTATAGTGAATGTGTGATGGTTAAGTAATCAATAAATGAAAAGTGAAAAAAAAAGTGGAAATGGGACATGAAAAAAAAAACTGAAAAAAAGAGCAAGATCATTTATTGACAAGAAATTGTAAAATGTAAATAAACTGTAGTGATTGTCTACTGAATAAGTGACCAGGGTCAAAATGCAGTAGACAATCAAATTTGTAAAACTCTTAGCACAATAAATACTATACTATACTATACTATACTAGTTATGATTAGGGCAGCAATAATGTAAATTTTGTGACAGTTTCAAATTAGCCAATCAACAGCCAGAAAAAGCTTTAGTAAAATGCAGGTATTCTATTGGACTAGGATTAGCCGATCAGAGACTTGAAATACAGAAAGTTAAAAGTTTATACGGTTGAAATATGTTCAGTTGCCTGCAGACCTTGATAGTAACCGGATGGAAGATGTGTCCTGTAGAGAAATATTACGTATTCGTGTGAGACATAAAATAAGTATACACAATAGAAAAGTGCAAGTATTAAATTAAAGAATCTCACAGCTCTTAATATCAGTGTAGTGCTATTTAATTTGTGTCAAGGATTTAATAAAAAGAAGTGAATTTAAACTTAAAATTTGTGTAAAGCCTACATTCTTGTTGCACCACGCCCTGATTAAGAGAAACGTGTCTCTAAAATAATACTGACGCAGCCGAGGTAAACATAAACATAAATACTATCTATAGAAGCAGTTTAATGACAAAGTTAATATTTATTTGTTAAACTTGGAGCGTAACAACAAAACTACATCTTCAAATAGGCTTTATGTATGTAGTAGCATAGTACGTAACAAACAATACAATTTCAAATTAATGCCCAAAGCATGGTGTAAACTCCAACATCAACTTCAACAACAAAACATCCACTTCAACTTGATGTACACACGTGGAGCTAAATAAATAAACAACGTAAAGACAATACATCTTCAATACATAATATGATTACTAAAGATATCATTCATTAATTTGTGTTAAAAAGTAAGTTATTTAAAGATTATACAAGTCTTTATGCACAAATGGAGTGAATCTTAATATCTTGTATATATTGAAAGAATAGAAATTATACCATTATACATTGTACTTAAAGGAAGATTAATAATTAATCAAAGTAAATGAAATAATATTGATTGGATTTGGTAATTTCTACATAAATTGTATAAATACAGCAGATTATTAAATCATACATGAAATTCTGTTCCACTGGGGGGAAACAGAATAATTATCATTGTGCAACATTAAATAAGTGAATATAATTCCTAGACGCTATCTAAAATTTGCTTTTGCTACAGACGCATTGCTGCAGTTGATCTTGAAGCAACTGAAACCACACTTACAATAATTATTGCACCAAGTTTTGAGTCATAGAGCTGATAATGGCTGTATGTATTTAAAAATGAACATGTTATTTTTTTATTTAAATCAGAGCCTATGGAGAGTAACCCCTGGATGTCCATTTAATCATTTTAATATAATTTTTACCAAAAATGTCAAATATTGGTCTGAAAATATCTCCTTGTAAGAAATTATTTCTTTAAGTAGATATACAAAAGTGGTAAGTACACCAGTCCCTTAAAATTTGGTTTATATTCCTACAGTTTATAGACATCCCACAAATATTAATCCCAGTTCCCATTCGAATGATTTTCTTGGGTCAGTACTCTATAAGACAAAAATAATCATTAGCAAATTCTTAATTTCAATGTTAGAAACCACTGAACTCTTAACATGTCTATAGTTCAGCACACAAGTCCTATGAAAAGGGATGTACAGACTGTATGCTCCAGCTGTGCTAAACTGATAAAATATGTGTAGCATCAATTCAGTTTCAAGTCCTTGAAAGTTTGTTTGGTTTATTGTTTTAACTATTTCATTTGTATAGCCTGCTTTAACATATTGGAGTCATTCCACGTCAAGCCGCATAAATTTTCACAAAATCTGACCTCATGTCTCCAATTCACTTCAAATTTTGTCCATGGATTACAAAAAAAAACTGAATTATGTTTTAAAAACTTATTTTTTTTAAATAGCAATATTTTTTAAAATACTGCGCAATACAACTTGTGAAAAGTGGCACACTTCTCTACCTTTAAATTATAATATCTCACAGACGATAAGTGATAAAATTATGCTATAAAGTGCTATGCAAAGCTTAATATGTAATCTTTTACTTAACATTTATTATAATTGATTAATTAACTATGTACATCAATTTTTAAAATTGAAATATTTAGAAACTATATATCCCTATTAATCCCCAAGTTTAAATTTCTATAAAAATCATAAATAAATTCCTTGTAGTTTTTTGTATATATTTACATAAAACAAAGATGGGATCATGTATAGTTAATTTTTAAATAAAGTAACTTAGAAAGCGATGCATTGCAGGATTCCAGTGCAGCGCGGCCAGAGAGTAACAGCAGCAGCCTGTCATTGGACACCTTGTCAACTGTTCACAGCATTTAGTTGCACTAGTTTGTCCACATGTAACTCAAACTTGGCATCAGTTAGTAACATTCAAACTTTCAATCTTATCCTATGAGAGGCACCTTAACTAAAATTTAAATGTGTACTTTTTCCCCTTCAGGCTCAAGTGAATACCATTTGGTTATTATTGCATTATTGATTGATGGAATAAATGAATTTAGCTCTAAGGTATCAGGGATCCTTAAAATGGGCACTTGTCTTAAAATAGGTACTTCTGGATTATTCAACGCATTGGACTGTTTTTTTTTTGGTTTTTTTTTGACACGCATCGCATAGTTTTAGGTCTGGTGACAAAGCTAAGTTCTTCATTTTAAAGTTTTCAAGCATATTGCAGGTAACTAAGCTTAATGATTTCTGCCTTGTATTATGCTTGGAAACATTAAATGGATTGAAGCAATAGTCACAGCTATGTTTCTTCTTCAGTTATGCACTTTCAGAAATCACAAAGCTAAGAATGAACTTCTATTGCAAAAAGCTGAACACAAAGTAACATTTAAAATGAAACAGCGGAGAGAGGCTTTATAGAATATCTGATTCCAGTTGCTAAGTTACACCGAACACTGGAAGTGATAGCCTATCACGTTAGTACTGTGTAACACTTCGGCCAGCGCGGCGTGCTGCTGCAGTGTAAAGCTCTCAGTCAGCAGCCTATGCTCTAAAACCCTATGCACTAACATAAACTGTTTAAAAGTGTACTTCTATGGAAGATCCCATCCTGATATTAACAGATTTAAAACAAAATATATCGCAGATTTGCCCTGCATTTTTTTCCAAATTTTAATATTAGGGGGTTAAATATGATATTGTGGCTTAAAATATTCATACTTAAAAAAGTGATTGTTTTCTTATTCCGAAAAAATAGTATTTTATATAAGGAAAACCACAATGTTTTTATCTGCAAAACGATGTATTGTTCTTATTCCTGACCATTCTGTATTCCGAGAATAAATTACTTTTATGTAACGTTGTGTATGTATAAGAAAAATATTAAGTATGCTGTAAATCCTAAAATAATTATATTTTCGGCAAAATATAAAATACGTGTTGATTTATTTTATGAGTAGAACATGTAAATTTCAGAGAAAGTGATGTTTTATTGTATTCGCTTTGATTGGCGGCTTTGACTTGAGAAACAACTCCTTAACTGTAGATTCTTTTAACGTTTGTTTTTAATTATTTTTAACATGAAACTCACTCTCATTTAAACCCACATGCACTCTGTAGAGGGTAGGAAAAGATTCTGGTTAAAGAAAAATTCCCCCACCCCAGCCAGGAAATGAACCTAGGACCTCTGGGTTGAGAAGCCAGAATGCCTACTACTTGACCATGGGCCAATCTTTTTGTTTGTTTTTAAATAAACCCTTCTCACAAAAGGAATAAAAATAATTGCAAAATCTAGGCATTTGTTTGTTTACTTATGTTATTCTTCTTTGTTTTTCTTCTTCTGGGTTAGTTTTCTATATTTTTTGCTCAGTACCTCTCTTCTTGCATTGACAGCAAACTGAACATGTGATAAGAGAAAAAAATAATCTGATGCATGAAGCAGTGTGCACAGTTTGTAGAAGAGATTATGTGACATGTATTCTGTTCTATTTGGGAGTGCTCAAACCTAAATGTATGAGATGAATCAATGAATAAATAAATAATAAAAATAAGCCCATGTGTATCCTAGGATTCAATCCACTCAACCCTTTGCTGTGGTTGTAAGACTGTGTACTTGTCCATTCAGCCTGAACATGTTTAGTTCAAAACATGGATGCAACTTGCTCTTTCCACTTTTGAACTGAATATTCTATTTTATACTTATGTTCATGATTTAAAACTTTCATTTAACCTATCTTGTTGTAAATCACATTAGAAAACTGGTAATTCATCTTATTATAACCACAGCACACTATAGTCTCATGTTTTTGGACTGCTATGATTATTGTTTCCAAGGTCTGCTTTTGTTTCAACAGAAGACTGGTTTTATGTGGTTACCAAATACTGAGAAAACAGAACATTTAAACATTTTCAGACTCAGGACATTGCAGTGCTGTCTATCTCAAGAATTATAAGGGACTGATGTACCACATGGTACAGGATTTCTCAAAAAAAAAAAAAACAATTTAGTTCCATGCACTTTCCAAAGATGGTATAGAAGTTACAGGCCAGCGACACAAGGGACAAATATTAGTATTGACCTCCAAAGACTTCTCAATACATTCTCCATGAAATATGTGACCACAGGGTGTCGCTGTAGCTGTGCAAGGTTGTATTTGTTCTAAACAGATAGAGCAAGGTCCTGTCCAATCTCTTGCTTGGCGATCCATAGTGGGATAGCGCCTCATATGTTCCCTTTGTTGTCCTAATGGTGGCCAGTACCATTCCATTGTATACAGGATGTACACAAAAACATTGGAGTACCTAGAAAATCAAAAGGTGCAATTTTGTCTATTAATATGTCTATTTTTAAAAATATCATAAAAGCAAAATATTTATAGTATTATATGAGAGATATTTAACCACTTATGTACCTAAGTTGAAGTATTTACATTTAATATTTGAGCTGTTGATTTTCTATAAAAAGGTTAAGTCAAAAGTGGTAATTCTTTAAGGGATCTGTGATGCGGTAATTTGTATCACAAATTACTTAAATGTAAATAATGATTGTAATATGAATATGCATTTTTATGTGACATTGATTTCAGATGTTTATTGATTGTAAATATTGTTGGAAAGTAAATTTATAAGGCTTTACTGAAACTGTCAATAATAGCGCAATAATGCAAAGAGGGGGGTGAGCTGTTTATCATTATTGGAAACGAGGAAGTTACGTAATGTTGGCGCGTTTTCGGTAGAACCTTCTGGAATGTGTTCTCCCTAAAGCAATATGTATTCATAATTTTAATTGGATATTAAAATAGACGCTAATGTTGGCGCGTTTTATTAGCCAATAGCAGTTCATTTATAATCTTTAGGCATATCGGGGAGTGGGAGTATAAATAGAAGCCAAGTTAGAGGTAAAGTCAGTCAGTCCTTCAGTTCGCCGAAAGCATTCATACACTACACGTCGTCTTCAGTCAGTCAGTTCGTCGAAAGTATTAGTTCGTCATATGTCAGCTATAGATTTACAAGTAATAAAAAAATCTAAAGTATTATAAAGTTAATTATACACAAAGTTGAAGTACGTGAGTTAAAAGTGATAAGTAAGAAGTTATTATAACAGTTTCACTTTGGCGAGTATCTAGATCAATATGTAAAAGTGATAGTGAACGTGTTCGACAATAAAAATTATAAAACAAATTTCTTCATCAGTGTAATTTTTGGATAAAAGATTCCTTTCCGCTTCACAACCTGTATTGAGACACATGTTTGACCCAAGCCAACAGGATAATAGCTAGCCGGAGGACATTTAAAATGAATTATTTCAAAAACTGATACTAGGGAATGCAAATTGCTAACGCCAGATGGAGCTACAAACCAAACAAATGAATGACGTCATAAGATGGCTTCCACTCACATGAAGTAAACACAATATAAGATCTCCAAGTTTTAATAATTTACGTAAAACATATTACGTAAGCAATGTTACCATCTCTCGCATCTGTTATTAACTTTAAGAGGAGATACCTGAGAAATTATGACTAAATATTTTAAAAACATCACGTTTTCCTTGTTTTTACTTTCTACTTGCCTATAGTAGGTAAAGGAAGTATTGTAGTTACCACAAAATTTTATGATACCAGATGTACACATTTTGGAATCCCTGAATCCTAAAATGGCCCATGTGCACACAAGTTTGTGTGCATGCGCCTGACTGAATATGTATGCATGCGCCTGAGTGTGAGTATGTAAGAGTGTGCATGCATGAGCGTGCGTGTGCGTACGTGTGTGTGTGTGTGTGTGTGCGCGCGTGTGTAAGAAAATGAAAAACTTAAAAATGAAATGTCTGTTAAACGGGAATTTAGAATTGAGTCACCTTATTCTCTTACCATATTTACAACAGGAACATGTTTTCATAAGCTGTTGCTTATATGATCAGCTGCAGTGGACCGTTCAAATATCCAGGTCCCTCATTGATTGTTAGAGTTCCCCTGGTGGTGAAGCCCTCAACCATTTAGAGTAGAAGTTCATATGCTCAGGAATTTCAAAATTCATAATTAAGTCTTCATTTTGTTGATAAGGATTTTCTTCTACATGTCCAAATCTTTTTTATTTAAAAGTTTTATGCAAATAGCAGTCCTTAAATTATGTAATTTAGCAAAAGATTATAATTTTAAAATACATATATACAAAACAAAGACCATGGCATTTAAGGGCAAGTTCCCAAGAAGCAAAGATAGTAATAGAAGATAAAGTAGTAGAACAAGTGAAGTATTTTAAATATTTGGAGATTATGTCTCATATGAAAAGATAGAGATCTGGATGACAAAATAAATGAGTTCAGAAATATGCAGGAATATTCACAGAAATTTGAAAAATAAGACAAGAAGAGAAACTCGCATAAAAGTCTTTAATACTGTCGCAGTGCCAGTCTTGATGTATGGAAGCAAATCCATAATAACAACAAAAAGAAATAAAACAAAAATTCAGACAGCTGAAATGAAGTTCCTAAGAAGCACCCCAGGTTACACTTTATTAGATAAAAAACAAAATGACGAAATAAGACAAGAATTACAGTGGAACCACTAATAGATAAAATAACATCAAATAACAAAAGATGGTATCAACATTTAGAAAGTATGTCAGAAAAAAGGCTACCTGAAGCAGCTATGAGATATGTTCTGAAAGGAGAGATTTGGGAAGACTGAGGAAAAAATGGGTGCCAGAACAGGCTGTAGAGCCTAATCCTTGAAGAGCAGAAGTAGTTTTATGCGACGGTTATATTATAGTGACTACTCTTTTTTTTTTTAAATGATCATTTACTTTATTATATTCAAAGATAACTGTCAAATTTACATTTTCATAACTGTATGAATCAGAGTTAATGCATCTGAAATGCATGTAAATTCTTATCAAAAGATAGATGGGAGGAACCTTCAGTTTAAACCTGCCTCTCAAAATGAAAAGAGTGCGTGCATCTATCATTACAATGTGTTTATATTCTGCTAAGAGTTTTACAATTTGATTGTCTACTGCACTTTGACCGTGGTCACTCATTCAGTAGACAATCACTACAGTTAATTTACATTTTACAATTTCTTGTCAATAAATTATTTTTTTTTATTTATTCAGTTCTTCTTTTTTTTCCCATGTCCCATTTCCACTTGTTTTTTCACTTTTCATTTATTGATTACTTAACCCAAAAATGGTGGGCCACAGCTGATTTATCTGTTTGATTGAATTTAATCTTTCTACAATGCTCTTTCATCCTGACATTGAGATTTCTTTTTGTTTTACCAGTGTATATCTGGTCACAATCCAAACAGTTCATTTTGGTACATTCTGGATTTTTCTTTAGATGTGATAGTTTTCATTTTGTTTAATTTTAGCTGGTGTCCAAGGAAATATCTATTTTAAGGAGCCACAATGACATGATTTTTGAAAATATTCTGAAACCAGTTCCTAGCTGTAGGGTGGTATATGAATTTCCTGTACAACATGATACAATTTTCTGTAGAGTGGTTCACTCAAGTACTTTTCTTTTTTTAATTTGTGGATTTTTTGCTCACCAGTTGCTCATTGTATTCAACTATGTTAATAATTTCCTTGTATTGCTTTTGGCATTCACTCTGGTTCAAGGGGACATTCATCTATGAGCCAAACTGTTGATGATGGCAGTTTATGTTGCTGGGAGTTGAACTCATTAGCTTTGACATAGCTCGGCATATGTGTGGGCATATTTCCTTGAGCACATTTTATTTAACTTCTGTTTTTCGACTTGACCATTTTATCAACATGTATTCAGATGAGATCAAATGATTTCCTTTCCAATTTATCTTACACAGCAGCTCCCAAAGGTGAAGAGGGACCAGATATTTGAATCAGTCAACAGAAGCTGATGATGTAAGCAACAGCTTACAAAAACATATTCCTGCAATAAATGTGATGAGTGCAACATAGGAGTGTTAGTCAATTCAATTCTAAATTACCATTCATGTTGGCTTTGCTGTGCAAATTCCTTTAAAGATTAATTTGTTGACTTTTAAATACCAAACTGTTATTTTGTATTTATTGTGCTAAGAGTTTTACAATTTGATTGTCTACTGCACTTTGACCCTGGTCACTCATTCAGTAGACAATCACTACAGTTTATTTACATTTTACAATTTCTTGTCAATAAATTATCTTGCTCTTTTTTTTCCAGTTTTTCTTCATGTCCCATTTCCACTTGTTTTTCACTTTTCATTTATTGATTACTTAACCATCACACATTCACTATAGTTTTCCATTCAAAGTAAGATGCGCTACCTCTTACTTTTCTCTTTCCACTGTCCAAAACCATTTATTTTTTACTTTACACAAAAACTGTCCAATGCTTCTAGCGTCCTTGCATATCATTTCAATCATAAGCGTATTTCTATCCCCCTTCAACCACTTCTTATTAAAAAATTCTTTTCTCCAATTTTCTGTTCCTTGGCACTTAAATACTATGTGTTCAATGTCTTCATTACCACCAAATATCAGACATTGGTTCTGAGGAATATGCCCTTTTAGCCTCCATGCTCCGGTTCTTACCCATGCAATAGATTCTCTCTTCTTTATTTACTATGTCTATATATTTTTCCCTACGCCATGTATTTTTCATTGGCCTATAACAAACCAATGAGCTCTTTTCGCCAATCTCACTGAACATGATTTGTATTTCTATATCTTCCAGTCTTTTCCTCGCCTTTTTCCAAACATTTTTCACGTTATTTTCTCTCCTTCTCCACATGTCTCCTAACCCATTTTTCTCCAAAATGTTCCATAATTTACTTACCCATCCATCATTCATTAAGCTATTCTCTTGGTATTCAATACATTGTCTTAACACATTACTTTTTCCTAGATTTAAAGTTCTGAGCCAAAATTTCAACGCTCTTTCCATTATCTTCCCCTTAGTTGGCACCCTGCCCATCTCTAATTGTGCTCTGTTATTTAAAAGTCAACAAATGTCAAGATTTGTGTATAATGTATTTGTTTACGCCATAGGCTGTTTGGATTATTCCACTATATACTCTTTCTGATGTCATACAAGGATAAGTCAGTAAGTATCTGCACACTATTTTTATCATTAATGTAACAACAGAAAATTTACAATTACTTCATTTTTGACATAGTTTGACTGCCTCTTATACTCTTTGTTCATCATTACACAAGCTTCCTAGTGCCCTCAGAAAAAAAGTGTGTATGTGCACCACTTCCTTCATTTGTTTAACTGGTGAATTAAAAAGATTTTTTAAGCAGACCAAAGAGTTGGAAGTCTAATGGAGTAAGATAGGGTTGTATCCAAAATCTTAAAACTGAGTTTCTTCATAGTTTGAGCAGTGTGGATGGCATTGTGTGAATGTGCATTGTCATGTAGCAAAAGAAATCTTTTCAACAACAGGCCTCTGTGTTTGGTTTGAATGAAAATTTCAGCTCATTCCTCAGCATCTTACTGTAATGCACAATTTTTATTGTTAGGACCTTTTCCAAGTAATGTTGCAGTATTGACCCTTCTGAGTCCCAGAAAAGTGTGAGCATTATTTTTCCTGCAGAGTGTTGACTCTTGAATTTCTTTTTGACTGGAGATTTGGAGTGTTCCATCCCATGCTCTGGTGTTGGCTTTCTGGTTCAAAGTGATGAATCTACATTTAATCTCCAGCGACTAATCATTTCAAAAATGTTTCACCTTCGTTAGCATAGTGGCCCAGTAAGTGTTGGCTGATGAACACATGAGCTCACTTGTGCTTTTCAGTGTAGCTGCTTCAAGACCCATCTTGAACGTACTTTATGAAAGCCAAGTCTATTATGAACAATGTCATTTGTAGAACCATGACTAATTTGCATATGTAAAATATAAAATGGTTTCTGGACTTGTAGACTGTGCTCAAACAATACAATTGCTAAAACTTGATGTTTTGTCCTCAACTTGTAGGACATCCTCAGAAGAGAAGAGTGGTAGGAACAGCTGATACTGCATATTCATATGGCAGTGGATGGTAATTTATACTGTTGAAGTATGGAAGGTTGTTTATGAAATGCTCCGTTGTGATTAGCTGCTGCATTGGCCAATGCGAAGGCATTGTAAAGCAGGAATCCAAGCCTGATTTATCTTAAATCCTTCTTCTCTATTGAAATTATTGGAATGTTTGTATATTTCTATGGCTTCTCTGAACATTCTAGGGTAGTACTGTTTGGTAGTTGTAAAGTACTTGTTTTGCTGAACATAATGTTGTGTTCATGTAACACAAGGACATGATCTGCAATGGCAGATTTGTACATATAACTGAAGTAACAATATCTTTTATGCTTGGCAATGCAGGTTTATATGGTGCATTTTGTTGTGCCAATATAAGATTGGTGCAACATGGTATCTTGTAAACACTGGCAGCAGAGAGTGGATCCAATGGATCTCTGGCCAATTTATGAATCTGTTTTAGTTTTTGTATGGGGAGAAGTATTATTTTAATTTAGTGTTTATCTAGTATCTTACCTATTCTGTCAGTGATGCCTTTAATGTACACCAGATAAATCAACTTAACCTGAGAGCTAAGGATGGACGACCTAATCTCTCATCATCTTTCACACTTCTTCAAACATTTTTTTAATTTCTCAAACCTTAGTACACACTTCGCCATGGTGAAACATTGTCCCCATATTGTGCAGAAAGTGTTCTATGTATTCCAACTTCTGTTACACCTTCAGACAACAAAAACTAGATCACTCCACACTGTTCTTTGTTGGTGCACACAGAAAGAGGCTCAACTATATTTACTGTGCAACAGTACAATAACAACTGGAGTAATGACGGTAAAATATTCCACAAGTTTAGACAAAGATACCACCTGTTGATGTGCATGCAATGGTACTGCCAACCTAAATAGTTGTAGAAAAAGTAGCAGATATTTATTGACTTACTCTCCTATGTTTTGCTAAGTACGAAAACCGTTCAAACAAGCCTCCTGAAGTCCTCATTCTCAGAAGGAGAATGTTTAGAAATCCTTCTAAGCTTATAAATTCAGAGACAATGGTTAAATCACAAATCAGATGAGTGATACATTCTGTTTGTAAAATTAGTTTATGTTATTTATGGACAAATTATATCACTCTAAGTATTAGTATATAGTATAGTATTTTATTGTGCTAAGAGTTTTACAAATTTGATTGTCTACTGCATTTTGACCCTGGTCACTTATTCAGTAGACAATCACTACAGTTTATTTACATTTTACAATTTCTTGTCACTAAATTATCTTGCTCTTTTTTTCAGTTTTTTTTTTTTCATGTCCCATTTCCACTTTTTTTTCACTTTTCATTTATTGATTACTTAACCATCACACATTCACTATAGTTTTCCATTCAAAGTAAGATGCACTACCTCTTACTTTTCTCTTTCCAC
This sequence comes from Deroplatys truncata, assembly GCA_030765065.1. Taxonomy (NCBI): domain Eukaryota; kingdom Metazoa; phylum Arthropoda; class Insecta; order Mantodea; family Mantidae; genus Deroplatys; species Deroplatys truncata. The sequence continues at coordinate 169,673,903 of CM060980.1, forward strand.
TGTCCAAAGCCATTTATTTTGTACTTTACACAAAAACTGTCTAATGCTTCTAGCGTCCTTGCATATCATTTCAATTATAAGTGTATTTCTATCCCCCTTCAACCACTTCTTATTAAAAAATTCTTTTCTCCAATTTTCTGTTCCTTGGCACTTAAATACTATGTGTTCAATGTCTTCATTACCACCACATATCGGACATTGGTTCTGAGGAATACCCTGTCTTAGCCCTTTTAGCTCCATGCTCCGGTTCTTACCCATGCAATAGATTCTCTCTCTTCTTTATTTACTATGTCTATATATTTTTCCCTACCCCATGTATTTTTCATTGGCCTATAATAAACTAATGAGCTCTTTTCGGCAATCTCACTGAACATGATTTGTATTTCTATATCTTCCAGTCTTTTCCTTGCCTTTTTCCAAAAATGTTTTACATTATTTTCTCTCCTTCTCCATATATCTCCTAACCCATTTTTCTCCAAAATATTCCGTAATTTACTTACCCATCCATCATTCATTAAGCTATTCTCTTGGTATTCAATACATTGTCTTAACACATTACTTTTTCCTAGATTTAAACTTCTGAACCAAAATTTCAAAGCTCTTTCCATTATCTTCCCCTTAGTTGGCACCCTGCCCATCTGTAATTGTGCTACCTGTCTTACAATTGACTTCGGTAGCCCTAGTATTTCTCTACAAAACATCCTGTGCACCACATCTATACATTCCCATCCTCTATCTAATCCCCATATTTCTATACCATACATCATTTTTGCCTCCACAACCATCTCATAAACTTTTTCCAGCCATTTAACATTTATATTAGGTACTTTATATTTGCAGCTTCTAATTGCTGCCATCGCCCCTTTACCTTTTGCCAATGCAAACTTCTTTTGCTTCTCCCATTTATTACCTCCATCTATTTTTACTCCTAAATAGATACAGTCACGCACTACCCTGTAATCTTTATTCTCTCCCTTCCACTTTTCATATTTGCCTAATTTTCCCCCCTTTTTGAAAACCACAATCTGTGCTGTAAGTATTAAAAGCATATGAGCTCTCTTTACTATTATTGTACTGTTTGTGACAGATTTATTTATATCAACTTTGTTTGAGTCTTATTTCATGTGTTTTCATTTAATTTCATCCACATTTTAAATGCCTGCTATCACTATATTTCTTTCTATTTTCATATACTGTAAACCTTAAATTGTACAACATTCTTGTGGTGTAAAATAAAATAGAAATTGAATTGAGCATCTCTAGAAAAGAACATAGGTGCCAACTTTTGATTTTAAGCATGGCAGCAAGAGATGATGTACATGGATAGATATGAGGGATAATAAAAAGGTTTCCTTAAACATATCTTAATAATACTGTTTATATGTTGTAATATACTATAATTGTGATTGAAAGTGGCTTCTAAATATACATTATTGCAATCAGAATTGTGTCATTACAAGTTGAAACAAATTTAAATTAAATACACATAGCAAAAGCATTGCGCCAAACTGTCGTTTTCTCCATGAATTTATTTCCTATGTTATTTAAATTAATTTTATCTACTTCCTCATGGTGACAGTTAATAATCACCAGGTGCTTCAGCCTTTTTTGTGTCATGGTACTTCTTAAATAACTTTTCAGTCTTCTCAGCATTGGAAATGAATGCTCTCTGGTGCAAGTGGTTAATGGAACCATTAAAATTAAGTGTATTAGATTTTTTATCTCACTCAGTTGCTCAATTAAATTTGGCTGAGTCTTACAGACATTCAGAACACCCATAAATGAATCTACCTGCAAACTTTTACTCTGGATAATATCATGAAATATATCTCTGTGCAGTTTCAAACTGTGAATGTCTAAATCATCTTTAAAAAAGTGGAAAGTGTTGGGCAACACACAGGTATTAAGTAGAACTGCTCTGCATCTGTGAGTAGTTCTTGGCAGTTAGAGTCAAAACTGGAGACAAGGTCAGTGATGATAACGTTAACAATTTCTTTGAAGATTCCCTTGTAATGTTACTTTGGAGTGAAATTTCAACTATCAGTAGAATCATGATCATACTTTCATGGTAACTTCCATTTCCTTTGAACCTGGAGCCCATCCAGTTCTAGAAATTTAAATTCATCCTCAATATCTTCCCAATTAAATTTATCACTCAAACTTAACATTGTGTTTTTCAAATCGTTAATACATTTGCTCTGCATTGTGATGTTTGAGAAGTTGGTTTGTTAGCCCCACGCTGGGTGCCAATTTGAAGTAGGGGGTTGCTGCTATGTATGGATGCCAGTTTGAAGTTGCGGTTTTCTTTACTTTGTTTACACCACGTATGGACGTCAATTTGGAGAAGAAATTTCTTTACATTGTTTGCTGCTACGTATGAAAAGCCGATTTGAAGTAGTAGTATTGAAGGAGTTGTATTATAGTTCAACTGTTAGGGAGCCAAACTTGAAATTCGTTGCAATCGCACATATAGTACCCGGTTTCCGGTAGCCTTTGCCCCAAAAAAATGTACTTTCAGATGGCCTTTGCCCCATGTTTTAAAAAATATTAACTTTGTAATTTGACTGTTTCTTTAAATATTATATATTTATGTTTGCCTCGGCTGCATCAGTATTTATTTTAGAGACATGGATATCTTGGCAGGGCGTGATGCAACAAGAATGTAGGCTTACACAGATTTTAAGTTTTAATTCACTCCTTTTCATTAATCCTTGACACAAATTAAATAGCACTTCACTGATATTGAGAGCTGTTGAGATTCTTTTATTTAATACTTGCACTTTTTAACAAGTATACTATTTTCCTCTCACACGAATACGTAATTAATTTCTCGAGGACACATCTCGCGTCTGGTTATGATCACTGTCTAGAAGCAACACGTCTGGTTATGAGCACTGTTTGGAGGCAACTGAATTGATTTCAACCATCTAAACTTGTAAATTTCTGTATTTCAAGTCTCTGATTGACTAATCCTACTCCAATAGAATACCTGCATTTAACTAAAGCTTTTTCTGGTTGTTGATTGGCTATTTTTTTAAACTGTCTCAAAAATTTACATTATTGCTGCTCTAATAATGACTAGTAGCATTTAAACTTCCTTACTCATTATTGCCTCAAGGTTACCTCATTGTTAGCAACTTTAAACCTATTTTTCCATAGCTCCTACATTACCAAATTACATTCACATAACATTATTGAACATGTTTACAATAATATAAGCATATGCAATGACTGTTACATACATTTTACAAATTATTACATACACATATTGCTTCAAGGTGGGCTGTTATTGAATTTACATATTATATAATTTGACTGAAATCATTTAAGGGTTAAAAACACTGCCTCATGTTAACCCCTTCCAAATGCTTTAAAAGGTTACTTAAAATTTTTGACATAATGAATGTGTCATCTTTTAGAAGTTGCTTCAGAAATCCATGGGCTTTAGATCCTGCTTCACTTTTCTCGGTTTGTGAAAAATCAGAAAGAAATTCTAGTAGCCAAGACTTATGCTACAGAGTGTATCTTAATGTGCATCTCTCTGTCGGGCAGAAAGGTCTTGAGGAAGGATTCTCTTTTTCTTGAAATCTTTTAAACCACGAAAGTCTTTTCAGGAATTCATGTATGAAATTAATTAAATCTCTCATGAATTGCAAAATGTTTCTTGCCTTGTTTATATTTTTCATCAAGTCTTGTGTTATAAGATTCAGTGAATGTGCTTGGCAATGCACAAATAATGCTCGGAGTTCAATATATTTTATTTTAGCCTGCAGACAATTGTGGACACCTGAAACTTGCTAGCACTATCAAAACACTGCCCTCTTAAATGTGTTATGGGTAAGTTAAATCTGGTAAGCATATCTTCAACAATTTTAAAAAGAGTCTCAGAATCAGTTCTATCCATAGAATAAAATCTCATAAAGTATTCATCAACATGAAATACATCACTATAACAGTCCTTATACACCACAAAATCTGCTCACTAACAGAAATGTCACACATTTCATCTAACATGATTGAAAAATATGTTTCCTTCTTGATTTTAGCAATAATAGCCTGAATTACTTTATAGGACAACATTTCTATTATTTAACATGGAAAATCCATCTATATTTGCTCCTCTCTAACCAATTTTTCAATTCTGGAATATCTCTGCATCTAAGCTGTAATAATTGGTTTAAGTTTGATTCATTATCAGTTTTGCTTCATAGTGATAATCCTTGTCTAGCCAGAAAAATAACAGTAGGTATGATTTTATCAAGCGCTAACCTCGATTCTTGCATCTCTTTGCTGTGTGCAGACATGATTTGTGTACTTACATTTACTTCCTTACTTTTGAGATTTATTTGTTATGTTTTCATGACGGACATCTGATTTCTCATGAATACAAAATCTTTCAATGGCCCTTTTCCAGTTATAAACCCTTATTTTGAACACAGCAAATACAGCTTTTTTGGCTGGATTTCTCTTATAAACTGAGCAGTAAGCTTTATCTTAATTGTTATCATACTCAAGCCAGAAAAGTTGTTAATCCATGAGTGCAGAAACTTATGACTTGTTGAAATTTTAGGAGCTGGCATTGGTGATTCATCTGCCGCAGTGCTGGCAGACATCACTTGCAATGATTCTGCAGCTTTTTGACTTGCCGTAGTTGTCTACAATTCCCTCTGAATAAATGAATGAAAAAGAAAGAAGGTTTTAAAAAGTGTATGATTTTATGGTATGAATATTTAACTTATTTATAATAATGTATTCTGTGAGTAAATATATTATATAGGTAGGTACTTACCGGTTTCTTCAAACTGCATTCTTCATCAAATTATGTAGCTGAATCAACTTGTGCATCCTGCTTTGCTGTATTTTATCAAGTAGCACCACATTATATTTATCACATGGCACACAATCATTTACTCCTGCACATTTGCAGCCACGATAATAGCTGATGCATATTACGCGTGCAAGGAAATCTTGAATGGAGATTGGACTTTGAAGTCAAAAGCTTTTCCATTGCTGTCAGGTGCAACTTAAATTAGTTACAATTCAACAACAAGAACTTGAGTTGATTGTTGCCATGTTCAAGCGACAGTCTTCAGTTATAAGCACTTTTTTTCAATTAACACATTCAGACATTCCTTTTTAATTTCACAGGGGTAAAATAACATGTTCGCCCCCATGCTCACATAATCATGGGGGCAACAGCCTCCACTGCCCCTGTGGAGTCAGCGTGTATAGAGAAGAACTGTTCTACCAAAAGGACAGTTTTTGTATGATTATCATCCATACAAATTATAGGTTTTGATCATTGCTATAGCATGAATACAAAACTATTTTAGATGCAAACATGCTAGCTGTGGGAATGTCCCAAAGGTAATGGGACACTGTAGAAAATGAAATTGTATACTTGCCAATCTCTAGACATAGTTTTATAATAAAGATTAATTTTTTCAGTCATTAATTCATTAAATACCCCTCTTACTTCTGTATGCAAAAACATAGTCTTACCAAACCCAGACACAAAGCTTCCATGAACTCCTGTCATACAAAGCAGCTATAGTCAATATAGCAGATAAGAGAGCAGAAAAAGCACGCATTAACAGGGGTACCCAATACTCTTCAGCTCCTCCCAAAGCTGTCATCTTCCATTTCCTTACAGTTGAAATGGTTTTGGAATCTTTTCCTGGAATACCTAGAATTAAAATACATATATAAGAGCAATTAAATATAAAAAGGTCCTCAAAACTGGTATTTTATGATGTGTAAGTGAAAAAGTGTAGTGGTGATTATGGTAAACATGGATGGCTTTTCAAATGCCAGTTTCTAGTTATTCATACACTAAATAAAGCTTTTCTCCCCTCTTACATTTCTTTATCTGTGCACCACTAATAGTGCTCCATTCATAGGAAGGCAATACATCACGCAATGTAAGCAAAATGCTCTCACTAATTTCCTCTGTTATTTTCCCTTCCAGAAAAAAGAAGTTAATTATATCACAAATTTCAATCTTACAAATGTTTCATTGCCTTTTAAAACACCTGTATTTAAAGAACAGCCAAATAATGAATTAACACCAGAATATTTTGTGATAATAGAACATTAAGAGACAGAAAGGAAGTTTTAACACCACATATACAGTTAATACAAGATAGATGAGACAGCTTAACACATTCTTACTGCTTCACTTACTCAAAATGTTAAGGACGTGTTTCACAGAATTTTGTCAGCACAATCAGCTCATTGCCAACTGCTTTTATGGATAATTTTCCACTTTAAGAACTCCTGAGAGTTGCTGGTGGAGACTTAATGAACTTGAAAATCTTATAGTGCTCAGGGATACCAGAGTTCATGAGGTTGTTGTTGAACTCCTTTATATAGATCTTCTTCCATGCGCTGCTGTCGATAGCCTTATTTACTGGTTTAAGTAATTTATTTTTTCTGCTATTATCATAGTTTCTGAAATTAAATTACTTAACCTATATGAATGAATGAATTTATTCCCAGACTTTCCATGCAAAAATTATTTTTTCATTAGTACAGTATTACTATAAACTTATTACTAACAATAGAATTATATTTTGTAATTTAAAATTTTCCAATTTATGGAGTTGCATACTTCTATTCCCCCATTATATTTAACATGAGACTATCTATATAACGGATTATATATTGGATCTGTCATCCTAAAAGTTAAAATTTTCTTGTATACCTCAAGCAAGATTATCTCCATTGTTCTTTCCATTAATGTTAGCCACCTTCCATAGCAATTTTGTTTTACCTTACCTATGTCTTAATCAGTTTTTTATATTTTCCTCTGATCTTAGATTTAAAATTCTTCTGCCTGTTATTTCATTTTGTAAATTTTCCCACTTCTGTAAAAGGAATTCATCCTTCCACATTTAAACTTAAACCAATAAATAAAGCCATCAGACTCAGAACTTGGGAGCAGATCTGTTATATGGTATAGAAGTATGGGGTGGCTGTAGTAATACACTCATTCAAAGAGTTCTAATGCTCCAAAAGAAATGTATTACAACAATGTTCAAAATTGGAAGACATGAATCCTGAAGGAAGTCTTCAAAAGAGATAAAATGTTTACTGTAGTGTCTTTGTACATATACATCTGTTTGACAGAACTGCACAAACCAAACACAAATAGTGAAACACATGGTCATGACACAAAGTATAAATTGGACTTGCACCACAATAGTTATAATATAAAATCCATAAACAAAGATTGGTTTATATATACTGCCAATTGAAGTAAAAAGTGGAAGCAACAGCATTAGATTTAAAACCATAGTTTTCAACTTTTGTACATTTTCTTTGTCTTTGACAATGCTTGAAACTGAGTCTGTATATAATATTAATGATTTTTTTAAACCATCTTACTGTAACTTTTCAACAAAGTATAAAAACTCTCTCTTAAACAATTCTGTATATAATATTACTGATTTTTCTAAACTAACTGTAATTTTTTAACTTTTTATTTTCTTTGAACTTGACAATGCTTGAAACTTGTAATTCAGTCAATGGGTAATAAATTATTATTATTATTATTATTATTATTATTATTATTATTATTATTATTATTGTTGTTGTTGTTGTTGTTGCTGCTGCTCAACGATAATCTCATAAAATTTGACATCCCTGAGGACAACATGATTTTCGTGTTCACTGAACCTCCATTAACAGACCTCAGGAGATCTTACACTAGAAAATTATCCAGCGCAGGCAACTGACATGAGCTGATGACCAAGACAAAGGTCTGTGAAACATGTCCTCAAAATTTTAAGTAAGTGAAGTAGTAAGAATGTATTAGACCTCACTGCGTTTAGTTTCTTCATCTTACGCAAACATATACAAATGTTACTGCTACTATTTAATTTTATTAGTATGAAAACTCAGTTGCTTATCAAAACACCCTCCTATGAGTATAACAAGAGATAAAAGTTCATACGACTTCATTAAGCGTTAACCTAGAATATGTTTAAGCAATAAATTCTTGTAAATAATTATAAGCGCAATTTTGTACATTTTTTGACTTGTCCTATATGATTTTACCTAGATATGATTTTACAGGATGAATAAAATATGAGGCATGTTTTTAAAATAAGTACTGTTTTAATATTTTACTGCTTGCAGTCACAATTTTGAGCATACACGATCACTTCTACCATTCATTAGGAAGCCAGGCACAGCTGTGAGCAATCATTAATTTTTGTTTTTCTGTTATTAGAACATTTCAAAATGTTTGAAACAATCAAACGACCCACCGACTGTGAAGTCAGATCAGTGATTCATTTTGTAAACAAGAAATGTTACACCAGCAAACATTCATTGCCAATTGTGTGAGGTTTATGCGGAAAGAATAGTGAGTGACAGTGACACATAGCCAAACAAACTCAAGATCTGATTGCATCATTTGGTTGGGAACAATTCGACCCTTTTACAGTCTGAATTTGGCACCAAGCTATTTTCATCTGTTTCTTCATCTGGTGGAAAACATTTCAACGATGATGTTATGAAACAAGATGCACAGACTTGGCTTTCATCAAAGTGAGACGGTATTATTTTTAATGTTTGTGTATTTGTGTTTACTCCACGTGGTGAAGCCATTTTGTGACGTGATTCTTTGTTAGGTTTGTTAGCTCCATCTGGTGTTAGCAATTTGCGGCAGTATTAGTGTTTGTTTGAAAGATTGCTACTGTTATTTTATTTAATTTTGGTTCACTGTCATCCGGCTAGCTATGAACTTTTTGGTCGAGCACTTCTCTTTATACAGGTTGTGTAAACGGAAAGGAATCTTTTTATCCACAGATAACACTGCTGAAAGAATTTGTTTTACACTTTTATTGTCTAACACATTCACCATCACATTTACACTTTGATCTTGACACTCGCCAAACTGAAACTGTTATAATAACTTATTTACTGATCATTCTTAATTCGCGTACTTCAACTTTTTGTGTAATTAACTTTACAACACTTGAGATTTTTCATAACTCTGCTACGCGTAACCTGCGAATTGATAGCCGACGTGTACTGTACAAATATTTCGGCTGGACTGAAGGCGACGTGTAACGTACAAATGTTTTCGACGAACTGACGGACTGAAGGACTTTACCTCTAACCTAGCCCTTTTTATACTCCTACACCCCGATATGCCTAAAGATTATAACTGAGCTGCTATTGGCTAATAAAACGTGCCAACATTAGCATCTATTTTTATATCCAATGAAAATTATGAATACATATGCTCTAGGGAAGATGTTCCAGCAAATTCTAAAGAAAAACACGCCAATATTACGTAACTTCCTCGTCTCTAATAATGATAAACAGCTCACCCCCTCGCTGCATTATTGCACGCTATTATTGTCAGTTTCAGTAAGGCCGTATAAACTTACTTCTCAACAATAATTACAATCAACAAACATCTCAAATCAATGTCACACAAAAAATGCATATTCATACTATAATCATTCTTTACATTTAAATAATTTGTGATACAAATTACTGCATCAAAAGGCAGCATCTTTCTTTGACAAAGTCAAACAAAATCTGGTTTCCCGTTGTGACAAGTGCCTGATAACAGCAGTGACTATGTCGAGAAGTAGTATAAGGTAATGAATGATAATAAAGTATTTGGAAAATAATGTTCTGTTATATTTTAACAAATAATTGCTATTTACTTTAAAATCACCCCTAGTAGCTATTTATCTATGCACATACCTGCAAATTTTGTGAGCATGATATAAACTGAAGCAACAGCTAGAGTAAACAGACAGCCTGATGTAATATTTAAAAGCAGTGAAAAAGCTAACATTGGTGCTGCTGCTTTCCATGTCATTTTCTGTAAACAGAAAGTTATTTATTAATTAGCATTCATTCCAATAGTTTTAATAAATTTCTGATTTCTCCAAAGATTGATATAAAACTTCTTTTTTATCCCTTTGAAGATTTTCCAAAAGGAATTTTGGATAGATATTGTAATTCTTCTTGATTGTATTTAACTTTTTGTAATCTAAACACCAGTTTTGGCTTTTATATATGTAGCCAAAATAATTAATGATTTATTAGATCCTCCTTGCTTTATGTCTACCCTATAGTCATTTGATTTTTGTTGTTTTTTTTCAATAAAAATAGTGAGCATTATGGGATGGAGATAATTGAACAAATTTGGAGTTTAACTTCTCACTTTTCTGCATCATATTCTTACAAAAGCTTATTCTTATATCTTTTTCTTGTTAATTGAGATAAACTTTCATTACACATTTTGTTGTAGGAATAAGAAGATATAGTAGGCTAAAGCGATAATCAGATTTTTTAAAAAGCAGATCATTGCATGATGGTTTTGAAACTCCATGCTCTTTGCATAACCATGACAAAAAATTAATAGCAACTTACCACTTTGAAAAAAGTATAAGTATTTAACATTGGAAATAATAAGAAAGAATATCTCAGAAATATTTAATACCTCAACAAAAATTTAGTCGATTTAAATTATGTACTTTAACAATAGCTATATTTTTTATGTAGTAAGATTTGTCTATCCCTAATGGTTTACAAATTATACAAAAGTAATTCAAAATGAAGAGAAACTTACAGGCTGTTCCCAGAAAATTCAAGATATGCATTTTATTTGTCATAAAAATAGCTTAAATGTATTGTATTTTAATCAAAATTAATAGAGCAATTTTTTCAGAAAATAAAAAATAATGAAAAAATTTCCGTGTAAAGGGTAGTTTGGGGTGGATTTTCTTGAAAAGCTTCATGCATATCCTTGGAAGATACTGAAAAAAGTTTAGCATTTAACCGACTTTTCATTTTTTAGTTATGCTGTTCACAAACAAGACACATACTATTATGTTTTTCTACATGTGATTTTTTTTAATTTATTTATTTGTGGACCTCAATATGTGTATTTCCAGTGAAATCTCTGTATTGTATTTTTGGGTGGAATGCAATACTTCCTCTGCTTACTACAGGTAACTAATAGAGAAAGTAAAAAGACAAAGACTGCAGTTACTGTAAGAAAAATAAAGATAATACACTAAAGTATTCAATAAGAGATAGTGAAGCAAGGTGAAAGTTTTAAATATTGGAAATTAGACCAAATATTAACACAAGCTATTTTCAAGAAACCAAACACCAGGCAACAGTGAGAAGGAAGCTTTTAGTAGGGAAAGAAGCATTTTTGTGAAGCCTTGAAGAAAACACTAAAGAAGAAGATGGTGAAATGATTTCTGAGTTCTGCGCCTGGCTTTTGTGCCTTAAAATCAGATGGTTTTTGATTGTAAGACACAGAACAAAGTGAGCAAAAATAACTGGAAGAATTTTAAATGTGCAATAAAGAATAATGGAGTGTGTGAAATGACAGACAATAAGTAATGAATCAGTTTTAAAAAGAGTGGACAAAGGCAGAAAGATACTGAAAGTGATCAGGAATTGGCAAGGACACTGGATGAGATGAAACAGGTTGCTAGAAGATGTACTGGAACAATAGCAGCTCATGGGTATACATTTTGGTGTTCAAATTTTAGACAGACAGCCCTGAAAATGTGAAATGGCATCTGCTGCGTAATAATTATGATGATGAAAAAAATTTATACAATTGCAGCTACTTGTTGCATACATAATTAAGTACACTGTGTTTAGGCAAGAATGAAGTAATGTGTAAATTAAATTGTAATTGAAATTCTGGATGATATCAAGAAACTGGAGAAGTCTCCATACTCATGCATGTTACCTATTTCTCTGCTACAGTGATTCTGACTTCTGCTGTAATGTGCTACCACCTAGAGGCATTGACATAAAATTGTAGCGAAAGAGGAAACAGAGTGCAGGAAAACCTTTCGTATTAGTGCACTTTGGCCCCATAAGATAATTATCACACCAGTTGTGCATGTACAGAAGCTCCTTAAAACGTGCACAAGTACAGATGTGCTAGGGACCCATTTGCCATATATTTCATCATTCTAGAGGAGTAGCGCGGTAAATTTAAATGCTGTAGATTTTAAATTACCACATATATATTACATTTAATAGCATTCAAAAAGAAAAATAACCAATAAATCCCCAAGGTGTCAAAAGTAGGGTGTTCATGTGCTCTTGTGCAGCAGCCACCACTGCACTGGAGGAATGGTGAATGGCAGAAGAAGATACCAGATAACAGACAATATTAAGACAAATTGTTTATGTGCAGAGACAAACAGAAAAGTGGGAGAGAAAGAATGCTACTGAGTTTGCAGCACAGGACCTGGCCCTTGAGTATAAAATTAGAATTGCTTGAAGTGATATAAAATGATAAAGTGGAAGCTACATACCTTTTTGAGTCTTAAGGTAATAAATCTGTGAAAAACTAAAAATCCACAATTTTATTTTGATTAACTTGAAATGTTTTTATATATGCAAAATATAAAACAAAGAGAACATACAAAAATTTAATGAATAACGTATGTCAATCTATTATGGATATATTCATTTTTTATTTATAATCATTCAACTTGATGTGTTAACACAAAGTGCTCCTTTGAGACGGTAATTTGTATCACAAATTACTTTAATGTAAATAATTATTTACATATGAATATGTATTTTTATGTAACATTGATTTCAGAGGTTTAATAATTGTAATTATTAATGGTAAATAATAATTTTCGGCTCTACTGAAACTGTTAACAATAACAATACTGCAATGAAGGGTTTGAGTTGTTTATCGTTACCGGGAACCAGGAAGTTACGTAATGTTTCGCGCCTTTTCAGTAAAAAAAGCTTCCAGAATGTTCTATAAAAGTAATTTGTATTAGTGGTTTTCATTGGATAGTAAAATAGACGCTAATGTTGGCGCGTTTTATTAGCCAATGGTAATTCATTTATAATCTTTAGGTGTATATTGGGGCAAGCCTATAAATAGCCATGCTCGAAGTCAAGCGTCCCCCAGTGTAACAAGATTCTCCGTACATTACACATCGTCCCCAGTTCGTCAAGATTCACGAAGCATTACACATCGTCTCCCGCTCAGTTCATCAAAGATTCGTGTACAATACGTGACTACATGTCGCCTATCGGTCCTTCAGTTCGTCAAATTACACGCAGTGAAAATCATTAAAGATCTAAAATATTACAAAGTCACTTATATACAAAAATTGAAGTACGTGAGTTAAAAGTGAGAAGTTATGATAAACAGTTTCAGTATGGCGATCATCTAGATAAATCTGTGAAAGTGTTAGTGCACGTGTTCGACAATAAAACATTATAAAACACATTTCATCACTAGTAATTTTTTTGATAAAAGATTCCTTTTCCGCTTCACACCCTGCAAGAATTAAATGCCTACCTAAATAGCTGGCCGGAGGACAATATACATAACCTTAAAACTAATTCATATAGATTGCTACGCCAGAAGGAGTTAACAAACGACCAACGAATGACGTCACACGAGATGGCTGCACTAGTGAGGTAAACAACATTACGTGAGAAACATTATCTACAACGTGGTGCTCTGAAGCATATATACAAATTTGTGCTATAACTACTTCAAATTGGCGCATCAACGTGGAGCGACAACTAGGAAAGGAAGGCTAGACGACTAGGAAAGGAACAAGAATAACCAGAAACAGGCGAAAGCAGCAGTGAAACGACCTACAAGACGCAGATTCCGAGACAGAAGGGTAATTCAGCTACAAGAAAACATCGAAACGACGTAGATTCATCACGATACAACGCAGAAGCGACATACAAACCTAGGAGAATGGGGCAGAACGCTGGACATCAAAGATACATCAGCAGATAGCATCAGAAAGGTTAGAAAAGTATGATTTTAATTTAAAAAAAAAAAAAAAAAAGTGTAAAACAAGAAACAATGATGGAAGGGGATAGTGTAACAGCTAGCTGCAATTCAATACAGGTGACAGAAAATAGCTTAAACAATGTAGTAGTTGAGGGAGGAAATGTTAGTAAACAAAGTCAGAATAGAATAGCAGGAAATATTACTATTGATGCTGGTATGATGAAGGAAATGATGGAAATGCTGAAGAATATGCAAAAGAGTTATAGGGAAACGAGGGAATATCTTAGTAAGAAATTAGATCAAGAAAGGGAAGATATGCAAAAGAGTTTTGAGAAATTAGGGGAAGCTATGGACAGGAATTATAGAGAATTGAGGGAAGATATTGGTAAAAGCTTTGAACAAAACAGGAAATCAATTGAAAATATTGGTAGAAGTAATGATATATTAGAGCAAAAAGTAGATCAAAGCAGTGAAGAAAGTGAAAAGAAAGTTACGAAGCTAGATAGTAGTATGCCAGAAATGAGAGATGAAAATCAGGAAGTAATAGCAAGTGAGACAGGAGAAATTTCAAAGAAAATGCTAGACATGAGCAGGGAAATAGGTAACAAAGAAAGTGAGGTTAATACTAAAAGTGAGGTTAATGTAGAATGTACAGAGTCAGGAAGTCAAGTGAGTAATATTTCAAGTGAGCTAAGAGAGATAAATGAGGTTATGAATGTAGATGTGAATAAGGCGCAAGTTAATTTCAGTGGGGAAATATCAGAAATACAGAAAGAATCAGAAATGCAAGGAAATAAATTGTACCAAGATGTTCAAAATGAAAACTCCAGTCCAGTACAGTTTAGTACAGATTTGTCAGAGTATTTTCAAAGTAAAGAGATGGTAGAAGAATTGAAAATGAAAGTTGTTAAAAGATGTGTAATTCAAGAAACTATAGATTGGTTTCAAATGTTATCAGGGAACGAAATGTCATATGAATACAAGAGGTTATTCATGAACAACAATTTGAAGGTTAGGTTACGGCTACGAGTAATGTTTAGCCACACACAATTTGATCCAGGAGGGTAAATAGCAATGAGATATAAAGTAAATGCTGGATAGGTAAAGACGACTTGCAGAGAAATGTATTGGAACGTAAGAGGGTTAACTATTTATATATGTCATTTGAAAAGAGAAATAAATTATATATATTAAAAAAAAAAAAAAAATTAAATTTTTAGTATCTGTAACAATATTTGAAAATTAAGAATGCAATGATTGAAACTTAAGATGATATTAAAGTAAAAGTACGTAAATACAATTCCAAGAATTAAAAATTAAGAATGCAAAGATTGAAAATTAATATGATATTAAATTAAAAGTACGTAGATACAATTCAAAGAGTATTGTTAAAATAAAATTCAGAATAACAAAAATGGGTAAAAATAAATAAAACAAATACTTATGCGGCAAACAGAAAAGGTGAAACATTGTCAAGATTTAAGAGATGTAAATATATTTGTAAAATTCAAAATAACAAAAATGGTAAAAATAATTCAAAACAAATACTTAAGTAGCAAACAGAAAAGGTGAAACATTGTCTAGATTTAAGAGATGTAAATATTTGTGTAGAGGGTGAATATTTTGGTAAACATGTATAATGATTACAAAAATCTTAAATTTATAAATTTTTGTCAACAATGTAAGAGAGGAAACAATTTTGAAACAGTGATTAAATAGTTTAGGGTATAGTATTTGCTATATAAAAAAAAAAAAAAAAAAATTTTGTGATATCAGATTAATATCTAAATTAATGAAACCAGAGCCAGTAAGTAGTGGCGAGATAAAACATATGTCGTGTGTTAAATACGTGTGAAGTGTTAAGTGAAAGTGATAACGTGTGTTCCAAGATTTAGGAGACTAAAAACAAAATTATAAAATTTCCAAGCAGGTTAGAAATATTTATAATTATATTTCTAGTGGGGCATATGAGACGGTAATTTGTATCACAAATTACTTTAATGTAAATAATTATTTACATATGAATATGTATTTTTATGTAACATTGATTTCAGAGGTTTAATAATTGTAATTATTAATGGTAAATAATAATTTTCGGCTCTACTGAAACTGTTAACAATAACAATACTGCAATGAAGGGTTTGAGTTGTTTATCGTTACCGGGAACCAGGAAGTTACGTAATGTTTCGCGCCTTTTCAGTAAAAAAAGCTTCCAGAATGTTCTATAAAAGTAATTTGTATTAGTGGTTTTCATTGGATAGTAAAATAGACGCTAATGTTGGCGCGTTTTATTAGCCAATGGTAATTCATTTATAATCTTTAGGTGTATATTGGGGCAAGCCTATAAATAGCCATGCTCGAAGTCAAGCGTCCCCCAGTGTAACAAGATTCTCCGTACATTACACATCGTCCCCAGTTCGTCAAGATTCACGAAGCATTACACATCGTCTCCCGCTCAGTTCATCAAAGATTCGTGTACAATACGTGACTACATGTCGCCTATCGGTCCTTCAGTTCGTCAAATTACACGCAGTGAAAATCATTAAAGATCTAAAATATTACAAAGTCACTTATATACAAAAATTGAAGTACGTGAGTTAAAAGTGAGAAGTTATGATAAACAGTTTCAGTATGGCGATCATCTAGATAAATCTGTGAAAGTGTTAGTGCACGTGTTCGACAATAAAACATTATAAAACACATTTCATCACTAGTAATTTTTTTGATAAAAGATTCCTTTTCCGCTTCACACCCTGCAAGAATTAAATGCCTACCTAAATAGCTGGCCGGAGGACAATATACATAACCTTAAAACTAATTCATATAGATTGCTACGCCAGAAGGAGTTAACAAACGACCAACGAATGACGTCACACAAGATGGTTCCACGCGTGAGGTAAACGACATTACGTGAGAAACATTATCCACCACGTGGTGCTACAAATACATAAACACAACACTATATCACTCGCACCTTTTACCTAATGGTTAAACCTATATCTGGTTTAACATATTATTTTGAATAAAACAATATTATATATATATATATATATATATATATATGTATTAATTAGTATTATTTGAGTGTTAATGAATTATGTTTTACCAACTTGAAATATGGAAAATATTTAATTGCAAATTAACTGTTTAATATATTCGGATACATAAAAAAATTAATTAAACTCTTATTATCTGAAACTCTCCTGAAAATTGAAGTATTTTAATTAAAACTTGTGATGAGCAGAGCATTTTATATAGAAAAACTTTTGAAAAAAAAATTCTGAGAAAAATGGGCTTAAAGGATACTCTGCTTTAGCATGAGACAGTTTAAATGGGTGAATGGAACTTAAAAATGAACAAAATTCAATAAATAAATTAAAAAAAAAAAACATCAAGATAATGCACCTATAAAAGCATAACAAAATGCTTGTAATAAAAAATTCTCCGATTTTTACCAAATTTCACCAATGCATTAAAGACATGTCTACAGTAGTGCTTACCTCATAGAAGTAAATAACAGCAATGATGCTTAAATATTGCCAGAAAACATCATAACAAGTCAGCTGAGGGCAGAAAACTGCCTTTGCCAAGAAGCAAACCAAAACCTAAGCACAAATATGCAAAATAAAATCAACATATACAATGAATTAAAATGCTACAAAATGCTAAGTGGTTTATGTAGCATAATGTAATAAATTCTTAGTATATTTTCAATACCAATATAAAAATTTTACTACATATCTGCAACACAAATTTCTATTCTGCTTTCTATTGTAGTTATTGTTGTTAAGTTGTAGAAATAATAGTGTATACAAGAGTGATCTGAAATTATGTATTTAAGAAATAAAATATTTTACCTGATTCAAGACAATATTTATGTTGATGAATTGATGTTGAAGTTTCACTAGATTCTTTTCAAAGCGCATGTATAGTTCTGCTTTAGTTACATCTCCCTGCATCAATGCAAGAAAAACCCAACTGCAAATAAACACAAAAACTAAATGACTTAATGAAGTGGCTAAACTTAAAATCTCCATAATGTGGAGATTATTTTAATGAAGTTTAGCTTTGTATGAGTATGTGTCTAAAATGACTTCAGTGCAGTGAAAGGTTCAGTTGTTTGATTGATGCAAAAAGAAATCTAAACCAAGCATCTCACCTGAGACCCCATACTCTAGTGTAACCTAGCACAGCCTTCATTTTCTCCTCAATTGGTACTATTCCCATCACAGCCGGAATTATTATCAACATATACAGCATTGCCACTTTACTGTGTAGATTTCTTGCAAAACTTAGACCATAGGCTAACATGATTATACAACATAACACACTTAAAACACCTCGGTATTTGCTGGGATACACTGAAACAAATATATGTATACAAGTAAGTACTTTGTTAGAAGAACACAAAAAAAGAAAACTTTTCTAAATTGTTCATTTCTCTAGATTTAAAAATCATAGCTCAACTTTAGCCTTTATTATTGAAAAAAGTTAAAACAAACTTATCAAACCAGATGTTATAAAATTACAAGATTTGTAAAACAATTACTGGTAACAATTAACTATTGACATATCCTGTATCAATGTACTATGTACTGAATTGATGTTAAAGGATTAATAAATAAATAAATAAATAAATAATAAATGGTATTATGGCTAAGCAATTTGGCTATGTGAAAAAATTCTGATGTGTTACATTCACATAATTTTCTCTACTCATTCTTCTACAAACTATTCTAAAAAGTTTATCCTTCTACCTACTTGTTAATCGAGATAAACTTTCATTACACATTTACACTTCGTTTTAGGTATAAGCAGAGTGCAATAGGCTAAACTGATAATGTTTTAAAAAATGGATCACTATACAATGGGTTTATAATTCTATGCTCCTTGCACGACCACAAGAAAAAATGAATAGCCACATACCAATTGAAAATAGCACAAGTATTTGAAAATTTAAACCAATAACAAATAATATCTTAAAAATGGTTAACACTATAACAAATTTTATTTTACATAAATTGTTGCTTTAATGAGATTCCCATTTTTTTGTGTAGTATGATTTCTTCTATCTCTTATGCTTTACCAACTATATAAAGTCATTTAGAATAAAGAAAACTTCACAGGCTATTCCTAGAAAATTCAAGGTATACTTTCATTTGTCATGTATATATATTTGATTGAAAACAATTTTAATAAAAATTTTTAGAAACATTTTCGAGAAAATCAGAAATAACAAGCAATTCTTTATATAAACAGTAGATTTGGTTTGGGGGGAATTTTCTTGAGAATCTTCATGTTATAGCCCTGGAAAACATTGAACTTAAATACCATGTTTGGCATTTAACCGACTTTTCGTTTTTGAGTTACGGTATTCACAGACACATGTGCACACACACACACACACACACACACACACACACACACACACACACACACACAGAGAACTTTTTCTAAAAATGTTTTTTATTCATTTAGGGGATGTCAAAACATGTATTTACATGATGAATCTCAAAATCAAATTTTTGGGTGGAATGCAATACTTTCCATACTTAGGTACTATAGATAAATGGGTTGCAAGGAATAATGAAATGCATTCCATAACCTCTCCTAACCAAATCCCCTCCTCAATCTCCCTATGGTGCAACCTGTTTTTATAGATGAGGCTCTGGGGACCAAGTATTGGCAGTATTACCAAAACATCTTTTGTAGAGGAAATGCTACATTTGTGGGGATCCCACAAACATAACCCTCTGGGCCAGCAACCCATTGGCAAATTTTTACATTACTTTCAAGACTCAAAGTAAACCTCAGATGAACAACCAGATAAATCTTAATGTTAATGACTCTGGCAAGGTTAAGGATAATGCATGGAAGAAACAACACATTCTAAATTTTGCTATTTCCTAAGAACCAACTCAGTTATCAAACATAAAAAAGATATTCACTCTTACAAAACAAGATCAGCCAATCACATCTCCATAGAATCAGTTAAATCTACCAAATATGGAATAAAAGGTATACTACATAGTGCTGCCAAAGCATAAACAGTCTCCCATTTGACATCAAAGCATCACTTAACTTATCTCACTTCAAATTCTTCAAATACCTACACAAACAATACTGTGATTCCTAATACTTGACAACAGAAAATCTTTGTGGTGCTTGTTGAAATATTTAATATATATGTATGCATAGCTAGTTTCTTTTCTTTATTTACTTGTGTACTCTTTTTAAATGTATTTATTCTTTTGTATTTTGTTTACACCTCAATTGTAAAGGGCAGTTTCTACCTAGAGCAGTATGCTCATTGGTCTTTGTAAATAAATAAACATGAAATGTGCAAATTATAGCATACCAGGAAGATCAATTGGATGATATTTTATTTATAAAATAAATCTCAATAGCTGTTATTTCTGAAACAAAAAAGAAACTACAAGGTACAAAGGAGACCCAAAATTACTTGCAACTTTACGAGTTGCGAATGCAAAGCAAAGGAAGTCATGTTTATGATACATAAGAAATTCTGACCAAAAACAGATACTTACTACTTTTGGAATGAAAGACTGATACAACTACGCATAAAGCAATCAAGAAGTTACCTAACAGTAATAGGAATATTTGCTCCAGCTGAAGGGGAAGATGAGGAAAGTAAACAGTTCTATAGATTATTACAGAAAATTATACTCAAGGTCAACAAATCAGATATGTTACTATTAATGGGAGATTTTAATGCTGAAATTGGGAACATTAAAATTGCAAATTGTGTGGGGGCAAATGCAGAGGAGACTTGTAACTTGGAATAAGATTAGTTGACTTCATAGTATACAATAATTTAAAAATTATTAGTACTATGTTTCAACATAAAGATAGCTGTAAATTCACACGAGAAGTTAGAAACACTAAATCTGTAATTTACTATATAATATATAACAAAAATTAGCAGATATGGCCTTAAATGCCAGAATATAACATGGACCTGAAATTGAATTGGATCATTATCTTTTCATATCTCCCTTACACATATCAAACCAAGGTGGTATAAATGGAAAAAGTTTGAAAAGAAAAAGCTTTTGAGCAGCCCATTTAATAATCCTAGTGTGGTTTAGCTTTATAAAACAAGAATGAAAAACATCATGAAAGAAATACCAGAAAGAGGGCACTGAAAAAGAATGAAATACTCTTAGATATATTTAAGAACAGCCAAAGAAAGCTTAAAACAAAAGAAAAAATTATGCAAATAAAAGGGTCTAAGGAAATGGGATGATGAAATTAAGAAAATTATACGTGACAAAAGAGAGGCTTATCAGATATACTTAAACACCAGAAGTGAAGAAGACAAATTAAACTACAATAGAAAAAAAGTTATAGCAAAAAGAGAAACCAGAAGAAAACATGGACAAAGTTGAGAAGAGTTTATAAGCTTCTTAGAAAATGATATCACTAGACCCCAGCCACAAATGCACAAGAGTCCAAAAAAACTGAATAGTGAAGCCAAATATAATTTAAAGATTCATATTATTCCTCTAGAAAAATTATCTCAGAATTTTAAAGATTTATGGTCCAATACAGTAGCACCCTTGGAATTACCATATTCTGATGACAATGATGATCAGCCCTGTATTTAGGCAAGGGCCACATGGGCCCAGGTCCAGGATGGCAACATTGAAAAGCAAATATATGTGTGTGTGCGTGCGCATGTGTGTGTGCGTGCGCATGTGTGTGTGTGTGTGTGTGTGTGTGTGTGTGTGTGTGTGTGTGCGCGCGCACGCACGCTGAAAATAAATTTTCACATGCGCTAAAAAAGAGCAGTGATGGTAACAGGAGTTCTTATTAGTGAGAGGGAAATTGTAGGTAGACAGATGGAGATCTGACATGCATGGTGCAACTGGCAACATTGTCCTCCTGCATGCTGCCTGCACTGCTTTTAAGTGGTGCGCACAGAAGAGAGGTGGAAAAATTGTTGGGCCCATGGGTGTAACATTACCTAAATATGGGGCTGATGATGAGAATTAATTGAGTTTTATTTATGGACACACTTTAACTACTACGGTTCTTAGCATCCCATTCTATTGGGCATGAAAAACCAGAACTTTTGCTCAGGGGCCTCTTTATTAGGCTTGAGGTTCTTTTACGTTTTGTAAATCTACAACACAGGACCACTGGCTTTACTTTCCTTCCAAAGGAAGCCATACTAAGGATTTTTATGCTCGAAAAAAAATCCATCATCCTCTACCGGGTTTGAACCCACAACCTTGGGAACTAGAGGTTAGCATGGTACCTCTAGATCATGGAGGACAACATGACGATGTGATGATGACAACATGACGATGTGATAGTGGTGATGATGATGATGATGATGATGATGATAACATAGACTTCATTTCTATGGATGATCTTCATGCAGTTTTGAAGGATATAAGAATAAGAAATCTCCCGGTGAATATTTATTGAATACCAAACTGTTCAAATACTTACATTCCACTTTTAAACTCAATTTTTTAAATTTATAAATTGTATATGAAATGGAAGTGACAATCCAGAAAGATATACTGAATCTACTATTATACCTATATTATAAAAGGAGATCGAATAGTGTGCAATGATTATAGAGATATCAGTCTATTAAATTCAGGGTTTAATTAAATTTACACTAACACTATCAAGAATAAATTGCATAAACATTACAGAAATCTAATTGGGAAAGAACAAAATGGCTTTAAAAGAGGAAGATGTGTATAACTGTATGTGTGTATGTAATTGTGATGGCTGTTTCTCAATGAAAATATTAATAGAAAAGCATAGAGAATTTAATTTAAAAACCCACATTGCTCTTATCAATTTCAAAAAAGCTTTTGATAGAATAGATAGAAATAAGCTCTTACAAATTCTAGTCATAAAGTTCCACAGAAAATTATAAATAATATTTATAATATCTATAAGAAAATTTTGATAACTGTTAGAATAAATAACCAATTATCTCAATGGGAAGAAATTACAACTGGTGGTTGTGGCCTCCTATCCCTTCTATTTATAATATATATGAACAAAATTATTCAAGGCTGGAGAAAAACACATCATGGATTCATACAAGTGAACAGAAACCTACAAATGGAGGCACTCCTTTTTGTAGATGATTTGGCCCTCATAGCACCCATAGAGAATGATCTTCAGTACTCAGTTCATAATTTATACCAAGTAGGTGAAATGCATGATATGGAAATTAATATTCATACCTTAAAAATAATGGCATTTTGTGGAAAATTTCTAGTCTCTAGTAAAATCTGTCTAATGAATGAACTACTCAAAATAGTGAATGAATTTTCATATCTTGGCTATAAGGAATTCTTTGTGGTTGAAGTAGATATACTATTAAAATTCCTAAGCACACCAGAACCATGGGGATAATAAACAACATAATGAAATCCTCAAAAGTACAGAGTCACACAAGACCATGCCTCTATAAGATTTTAGCAAGACCTGTCTTATGTTATGGTGGTGAGGCATGGATAATGAGATGAAAAAATCTGATATGTTAACTGACATGACTTTCTCTACTCTTGTACAAACTATTCTTGCAAACGCTTTTTCTCCATATGCTTCATGTTAATCAAGATATTGACATGTTAATCTTATTGCTAATTTTCTTGTAGATGCAAGGGGAATTGGTAGGCTTTAAGCTATAGTCAAATATTTTAAGAGCTGGTTGCTATGTGGAGTATTCCATTCTCTTTGCATTACCAGGACAAAAAAAAAAATGAATAACAAATTTGAGAAAAAGTATATGTATTGGAAAATTTAAAGGAATAACAAGCAACATCTCGAAAATGGTTCACTCAACAAAAAAAATGTATATGACATAAATTGTGTATTTTAATGAGATCTACATTTTTTGTGTAGCAAAATTTTGTCTATCTCTTATGGTTTACCAGTTAATGCAAAAGTCGTTCACAATGAAGAATACTTTTGGAGACATTCACAGAAAATTCGAGATATACATTTCATTTGTCATGAAAATATCTTAAATATATGATATTTTAATCAAAATCGTTAGAGCCATTTTTGAGAAAATTAAAATTTTTGACAAATGTTCCATGTAAAGGGTAATCTGTGGTGGGGGGATTTTCTTGAAAGCCTTCGTGTCGCTACTCTGGAAGATACTGAACCTAAATACCAAGTTTGGTGTTTATCTGACTGTTCATTTCTGAGTTATGCTGTTCACAGACACTCACAAACACACACACACACACACACACACACACACACACACTCACACACACATGGACATGTTTCCAAAAATCCTTTTTTTGGATTCAGGGGGTCTCAAAACATGTATTTCCGGTGAAATCTCGGTATCAAATTTTTGAGTGGAATACAATACTTCCTCTACTTACTATACGTAGTAGCAAAAGTAAAAATGAAAACAGGATAACAACTAATGAAATGAGATTCATGTGCTCAACAGCTGGCTGTACAAGATGGGACCACAAACACAATAAAGATTGCTAAAGGAGCTACAAGTTGTACCTGTAATCAAATATATCCAAAAATTCCAGAACAACTGGAAGAAGCATATACATTGAATGTACTCTAGTAGGATCCCTAAAGCCATGCTTAATTACCATCCTAGAAGGAAATGATCTCTGAGCTGTCCTAAGAAACAATGTTTGGTTAATTCAGATTTGAGTCCATAACAGGTTCTTGGCCTAAAAGTTGAATGGAAGAAGAAGAATAAGAATATAGATAAATTGTGGAGAAAGTAAAATGTAGTATATGATCCCAAGGTAAGTTCTTACCAAGTCCTATCTGTTTCTTAAGCCTGTGGAGAACAAATGAATAATGCCAGTCCAGTGTTTCCTTGCAACATAGGTATGGAGTACCCTAACTCTCAGAGCTTACTCATCACATAACCTGGAGCATTTCTTTTATCCAAGAATAAGCAAATTGAAATCTTGGATATTTTATGTGGGTAAAAGGGAAATTCTAATACCTACTCATAGTTTTTGATATGATTTTAGCAATGCATGAAATTTAGAGAAATTAAATAAAATAATCACAAGGGTTCTCTGTATTCAAAAGATTTCACTATGAATCTGTCAAGGTTAAGCAAATCCTAACAATGCCTTACACAACAGAAAATGTATTTCGAATACATGTATTTCCAAGCATTAGGGTGCCACAGTTTGCATAAAAAATCCTGAGCTTCCATTGTCTCCTACAGGTTAGGGAGGTGACAAAAGGCATAACTGGCAACTTTGGGAAATAATTCTAAAAATCATAAATTTGTAGAAAGGTGTCATTGATCAGCATTAATTTTATACCAATTTCAACTAAATTTGAAAAGTGGTGACAAATTTTATCTTTGAACTGTTATATACAGGGAGAGTAAAAAAACTGCGAACTGCCTGTGCCTGTCCGCATCCTCGGCGCTCGTTGCCATCTGCCGCTATCATAGAAAGGTGCAGATGAAACCATACAACATTTTTAAAACCACATTTAAAGCTTTACTTATCAATTTCATGAAAGGAGATGCTGAAACTGGCTACCGTCATTGTGCATACATTTTTGGCACCTCTTTAGGAAACTATCCATCACTCGCCAATTTTTTTTCAAGTCAACAGTTGAAGTCCGTACATATGCGAATACAATTTTGCCCCCTGTTTTTAGAGAATTAACAGCCAGGGAGCATGATTTTGCCTTTTTTCAACAAGACTCTGCAACAACTTATACGACCAATATTTTGATGAGAAAAATTGAAAGTGTATTTGAGGACAGAATTATTAGTAGAGATTTGTAGCCCCTTCGGTCCCCTGACCTAACACCCTGCGATTTCTATCTCTGGGGTAATTTAAAACAAAGTATACAAGACAAATCCACACACCCTGGAAGAATTAAAACAAAATATCCACCAGGAAATTGCCAGCATTTCTCAACGTGAACTACAGCGAATGATGGATAGTTTCCTAAAGAGGTGCCAAAAATGTATGGACAACGACGGTGGCCAGTTTCAGCATCTCCTTTCATAAAGTTGGTAAGTAAAGCCTTTAAAAGTAGTTTTAAAAATGTTGTATGGTTTCATCTGTTCCTTTCTATGATAGCAGCCGAGGATGCAGACAGGAAAAACACAGTGCAGCTGTAGTTTTCTGGCTCACCCTGAATAAAATCAAACTACAGATACACTTCATATGACTCATGAGTTTGTTCTTGTATATAGAAGGACAATGTTATTAGGTGATCTGGTATTACAAATGCAGTTAGGAGGTTTATCAGTTTAATGTAGCAGTAAATCTTGAATGACAAGTTCCAAATCCAAACCATTAGGTAGAGCATAGCTAATTATAAGATACAGGACTAAATTCATACAACAGCATTTATTCCTAGATGTGGAAGATATGTAACAGTAACGTAAACAATATAATTTAATGGCAGTTGTTACTACTGCACTATACATCACTTACTGAATTTATTTAGCAGACATGTTTCAAAAGTATTTGCTTTCGTTCTCAATCAGATGCCAACATTAAAATGAGCATTGCAGCATTTGAATCAGTAAGACAGAAGTAAGTAGTTTGATATTGATCTGGGTTAGAATACCATACATTCATATAATTCAGTGGTAGAGACAAAAAGAGCTATTATGAAAACTTTTAGACTGGCAAATTCATTTATCAGACTTTCAAAATTATATAGTCAAACCCATTAAACTTTCAGGTTCTCAACAGCTGTCCTCATGCCCTGCCTCCTCCTTATGGACAGACATGTCTGTAAACATCTGGTAGATATTATGTCAATCATGAATGAAAATAAAATATTATTTGAGATAAATACTGTTCCAAAATCATATAAAGTTCTAAAATATAATTTAAATTTTTAACATACCTCAAGGAGTAGCTATGCATCAGACATTTAGTGGCAGCAAAACAATTGGATAGTAGTGTTCACAGCTAAGAACTAACTAGTTTTAAAGAAAGTTGAGCAATAATTGTAATATATTTCTTATTAGGTATTTAAGGTTGCATTACCTGGTCTTGTTGAGAACGATGATGAAACAAATACAAGTGGTAATAGAATTGCCTCCAAGAATTGCATTTTGTAGTCAATATCTTCTTTATCTAAAGATAATACAAGTTATTTGTTAAGTCTGAGTCACATTCTATGACCATTAATTGATCTTTGATAACTACATAAATTA
Organism: Deroplatys truncata; assembly: GCA_030765065.1. Taxonomy (NCBI): domain Eukaryota; kingdom Metazoa; phylum Arthropoda; class Insecta; order Mantodea; family Mantidae; genus Deroplatys; species Deroplatys truncata. The sequence goes on from CM060980.1 coordinate 169,700,881, forward strand.
GCCCTCAATTTCACAGGTATTTTTATTAATAGCACACCAGGGCATAGCATATCATATTGATGTCAAAATGTTATTATTAAGGCAGTCATTTAAATCAAGACTTTATAGCAAACTAATTACATTTATGAAACAATAAAGAGAGCCATATCACAGGAATTGCGGTTTAGCAAAAATATTTGGCAATAAAGAATTGCAGACCTCTAAATAATTAAATGCCTTATTTTATTAAAAATGTATTCCTCAGAGCTAATTGCATGGACAATATAAACCTTCCAAATCAAATAGGTAGGTACTTATAGGCAAAGGAATTTAATGTTAGGTATATTTGTTGTAGTAGGTAGGTACATAATATTGTGTTTCCTTTCTGCAATTGGGGATTGAGATCTATGGGTAAAAAATGTCATAACCTTTGAAAATATTTATACCATGAAGTAGAAGTAAGGACATGTAAATATTCAGATTTTTTAGGCTTAAGGTTGTGTAAATGTTATGGATATATATATATATATATATATATATATATATATACAATTAAGAATGCAAAATTTAAAACATGTCTCAATAATTTAAATTGATAAAAATTATAGTATGATTACTTATCATTTTCACAAATTCTAAATCAGTTACACTTAATCTACTAAAATCATTCATATTATTGAAATATGTAGGTATAATTTTATGAATATTTCCCTGACTGAATCATGTAAATTGCATTACATACCAAATTCTTGACTCTAAACTGGTTCAGTGTGTTATCAGAAAGTTATTTAATGGAGAGAACTATTTATCTAAGTCTCACATCAATATGAATTTTTAGGCTCTTAAAATTATCAAGTTGCAAGATATGACTGGAATCAAATCTAGCATTGGCTAGTTGAATGAAGGGAAAAATTAGTTAAAAATTAGTTGTTTGCACATGTTTTAATACTGTGTAACTAAAACAATAGGTATTACACAACTCATAATGAAAATGAATACAGGTAAAGGATGTTGATAAAATGTACATATACTTTATTATCGCTGTTCTAAATCCTGGTGTTGATACAAATATCCTAATTTTCATAGGTACTAACTTAATATAATGTTTCAGTAGGGCTATATTAATAGAGCTATGTTCGATAATATCCCTCAAATTCTTGAGTTTCTTCAGAGGAATGTCATTGTTAAAGCTAATCTTTATATCTTTGCTTCTAATGGCTACCATTAAATGCATAAGATATATTTTCTATTAAAAAGTAAAGTAATTTCTTAGTATTGATATTAAAGTTAAAAAAATGTCATTTCTCATTTAAAGTACAGGGTACCTAGTAATTTTTCTGTATTAGATATGTAAGTACCTCTTCAGATGCTTTAAAAAAGTGTTTAGAAACAAATTGAGAAGTTGGCTGACTCACTGTACCTGCCTGAAGACAGTATGGATGCTATATTGACAATGCACTACTGTTATTTATGATGGTGAGAGAGAAAATATGCAAATAAGAAAAATTTGTATACAATGCAGTAACAAACCATTGCAACATAAACAACTCAGAAATGAAATCGCCCTACTTGTGTATCATTTCAGTGACGTAAACTTAAGTGAACCACAAGAAACTGAAAACTCTTAAATCAGGATAAAGGACAGGTAATCTTTCTTTCAAACACTGAGCACTGAGGTAGGTAGATAGGTACCTATGTTTAAAAAAATGTAATACCTATAATTGTTAATTTTATTTTTAATATATTCATTATAAAATTAAGAGAAAGTGGAAAGCTTTGTTTTTTTGACAGGAAGGCGTGACGCGGCTCTTTTTCTCGTAATTTGAGTTTGAGTTTTATAAACATTAGCAGTTTCATATTGTGCGCCATAAACATAGCGTGCTCTGAAAATAGTTTTGTAAAACCCGTACCGTATAATCTGTGCCCCGTACAAAACTAAATGACTAAATGAATCATAATATTCTTATTTATGAGAATGAAAATTATGACACAAATTGTTTTTAAGTCATTTTAGTTAAACCATATTGCTGTTAAAATATTGTTAAATTTGTAATACGAAATAAAAGGGATACCGGGATTGTGTGTATTGGCAGTCCTTTATTAGTGACCTAAACGGAAGCGCTTTCGACGGAATCCGTAATGAAGCCGACTTCCCATTTCATTCGTCTTTTGCATGGAATGGCGGATTGCTGAACTGAAGGACTGAAGAGGATTACACGTAGCGCAATGGTAAGTTAAAGGTTCTGACATGAATGCAATAAAATGAGGATGGAGCAAAGAATATTAATACAGTAATTATGTGTGTAAAATGGAAATACAAGTAATGCAAGGATTATATGACCACGTGGTAATGCTTGTTAGTTTACGATGACCTCACAAGCTTTACTGTTTACAGTTTATTGCACTAAAAATGTCCACATCCATACACATCCAGAGTGCTTGGATGTTCCTTGAAGGTGCTAAAGTAAATGGTTAACAAGGCATTCTTTTTTGTTATTTGTAACAGAGAAGATCTCAGGATAACCAACAAAGCACGCCTATCTACCACATGGGCTACCAAAATCAAAAAAACTGAAATTAGTGTAACGTTAATTCGTGCCCGAATTGATTGTTTGAAGTTTCCCAATCTTATAAGACTTGTCAAATTTTGCTGATGCTGACCCTAACTTTACATACGTTTACGAAAATGCAGTCGTTTGATATTTAAAAGTGGTGTTTACATTTTTACTGAAAAAATCTTCAGTTCCTTAGGGGTAAATTGTCATAAAGCTGTTAGATACGGTTTGATAATGCATAACTAGAATAAAGTCCAAGTATGACTTCAAGATTGAGGAGACATACTATTGTATGTGGTTGGGGGGACGAATAAAAAGTTCGAACTGCTATCGAAACCGGCAAAAAACTAAAAAATTCATTGTATACACAACTGAACTTAAAAATGACATTCTGCTCTTAGTCCTCTTCCTTAGTGATGAAAATTGTGTTATATGTCCAACAGATGGCACTGTATGTCATTCTCTGGCTGTAATGCAATGCTGGCAACATATGAATAAGTCGGGTCCCTGCGCTTACCTTCCATATCCACCAAATTCCACCTTCCCCTCCACGCAACATGGTTCCCCCACCACTGCCTTATACACGCAACATGGTTCCCCCACCACTGCCTTATACATGCAACATGGTTCCCCCACCACTGCCTTATACACGCAACATGGTTCCCCCACCACTGCCTTACTGAAACTGACAATAATAGCGTGCAATAATGCAGCGAGGGGGTGAGCTGTTTATCATTATTGGAAACTTATTCATAATTTTCATTGGATATAAAAATAGACGCTAATGTTGGTGCGTTTTATTAGCCAATTGCAGTTGTTATAATCTTTAGGCATATCAGTGTGTAGGAGCACCACGCACTGATACGTGAAATTGTCGGGACCCTGTGCTTGCCTGGCATATCCACGTGAATGACATGCAATTTATTTTATTGCAAAGAAGGAATAGTTTGCACGCAAAAGAAATATAATTTATTACAGTGTAAGGGAAGGGAGGAAGAAAGGATAGTTTACATAATGAAAGGAATAGAGTTTAATTGATTTTAAAGGAAGGGAGGAAGAAAGGAATACAGTTTATTGCACTGTAAGGGAAGGGAGGAAGAAAGGAATACAGTTTAATTGATTTTAAAGGAAGGGAGGAAGAAAGGAATGCCCATTATGGTGGGGGCTATCACGTGGTTAAGAGTAGTGGGGGCACTCTTCCCGTTCGTGCGAGGAGAATGACGGGTAAGCGCACGGTCCCGACTTTATCACTATAACCTGAATAAGTAATGCTGCCAACGGCGGAGATATATCCCCAACTGTCTCGGTTTCCGTTTTTATATATATAAGATTAGGTTTCTGAATTCACACAAGGTTAGCCTTAGGTTAGGTTTTTTTATATAAGCTTATGTTTCTGAATTTATCATTCGTTCCTTTATGATGCTTATGATTACCTATTTATAAAACCTAAGGTTTATGATTTTCGGGAGGTTAGGTTCAGTTTCTTTTTTTTATATAAAAACTTAGGTTAATTAGCTGTCAATAGCTACATCAAAGCATGCGACCGCTTTTATATTCGCTCCCAAGGTAATTTATTCCATTATTTCTCACTTCCTTCAACATTTTTTTAGGTGGGCCCAAGAAAGGCAACTTTACTGCAATGCTGGCAACATATGAATAATTAATGCCACCAAAGTGCCGCAACTGCGAAACGACTACAGGGCGTAGCCGAGGGATCTTATACAAGCTTAGGTTTATAAATAGGTTAGGTTTTTTTTTTTTTTTTAATTTTTTGGGTGAAGTTGCCTTTCTTGGATCCACCTAAGAAATGCTGAAGGAAGTGAGAAATAATGGAATAAATTACCTTAGCAGCAAATGTAGAAGTAGAGTGAATTGGTCAATATCTGGTGCCCACCTGCCCGACCTTTTTTGGTGTCTTATATAGGTGAATTGTGATACGAACACGAAAAAACGTGGCCATCTTCACGGTAATACAGATGCTCATTTGGAAGTGCCAACTTAAGTAACAAAATGGGGAATCCGCTAAATATGCATTGTGTTGTTACTACTTCATGTGGTATAGCCGCAGAAAAAAGCGCCACGCATTCAGAGCAACCTGTGCAGAAGAGGAAAGAAAATCTGTGCACAGGCTGTCAAAATAGCATGTACACAGTTACAAGAGACTACATGGGTGGTGCAAGCTTGCAGTTGCTTCAGGAATTCCTGGTGCAGCATGGAATTATCAACGAAGTATTATCTGCAATGTATGCAACGAAATTCTTCCATTAAAATGGAGGAAAGGAAGACATGTTTTTGATATGCCAAAAGGGTCACCCAAGGAGGAAACTAAGTGCAAGAAAAGGTAGTTTTATTAGTGACGCACATCTCTCTCCACAACAAATGATACATTTTTGTATAATGTGGTGCATACTAGATAATCCCAGAACTAGCACAATAATGTGCGAGATGAATGCAAACTCGCACACCGTAGTAAACTGGTCTAACTGTTGCCGAGAAATCTGTGAATTGGGCCTACAAAACCGCAGGCGAATTGGAGGAATCGGAACAGTGGTTGAAATCGATGAATCCAGATTTGGACATAGGAAATACAACTGTGGGCATCACATTAAAGGCCAGTGGATGTTCGGAGGTGTACAACGAGAAATAAAGACCAACTTCTTCCTTGTTCCAGTGGAAACCAGCGATAAGGAAACATTACTGCTTATAATCCAAGACTGTATTTTACCTGGAACAACAATAATATCAGATTGCTGAAAATCATATGATACACTCCAAGACGAAGGCTTCCAGCATCTTTGAGTAAACCACTCATTGGAATTCATCAGCAGCTGCGCTAGTGGACAAATCCACAAGATTAATACACAGAGACTGGCAGGGCAGGTGCTCTCAATCCATACCAACACTATTGAAAAGCCTGCAAGTATTAAATTCCCATTTTCAGACGAAAAAGGAACATTTTGCAGGCTATCCAGCTGAATACTCTTTCAAACGCACGTACAATAAAAAAGAGGCTGCACCATCTCCTAACAGGAGGAGTGAATTCACAGAAGGTTAGCCTTAGGTTAGGTTTTTTTTTTTATATAAGCTTGGGTTTCTGGATTCTGCAGGTTCTGTAAGTTTTGGATACCCAGGTGGTCGGTTACAATGCTATATACTGTATTCTCACATCCTGTGCACACCATTTTGATTCGTATTATGCACTCTTAATATGAATGCGTTGCATTTTTTTTCAGCGGCAACACGCTAAATGAAGAAGAAATAGTAGTAACAACAAAACATTGCATTTTTAGCGGATATCAACTTTTCATTTAGGTTGGCAGTTTCCACGTTGCATGTGCATGACTTTCTCTACTCTTGTACAACCTATTTTTACAAACGCTTATTCTCCATATGCTTCATGTTAATCGAGATATCGAGATGTTAATCTTATTGCTAATTTTCTTGTAGATGCAAGGGGAATTGCTAGGCTTTAAGCGTTTAAGAGCTGGTTGCTATGTGGAGTATTCCATTCTCTTTGTATTACCAGGACAAAAAAATGAATAACGAATTTGAGAAAAAGTATAAGTATTGGAAAATTTAAGGCAATAACAAGCAATATCTCGAAAATGGTTCACTCATCAACAAAAATGTATATGACATAAATTGTGTATTTTAATGCGATCTACATTTTTTGTGTAGTAAAATTTTGTCTATCACTTATGGTTTACCAGTTATGCAAAAGTCATTCACAATGAAGAACACTTTTGGAGACATTCCCAGAAAATTTGAGATATACATTTCATCATGAAAATATCTTAAACATATGATATTTTAATCAAAATCGTTGAGCCATTTTTGAGAAAATTAAAATTTTCGAAAAATGTTCCATGTAAAGGGTAGTCTGGGGTGGGGGGGATTTTCTTGAAAACCTTTGTGTCGCATCCTTAGAAGATACTGAACTTAAATACCAAGTTTGGTGTTTATCCGACTGTTCGTTTCTGAGTTATGCTGTACACACAGACACACCGACATGTTTCCAAAAATGCTTTTTTTGGATTCAGGGGGCTCAAAACATATATTTCCGGTGAAATCTCGGTATCGAATTTTTGGGTGGAATACAATACTTTCCCTACTTAATATACGTAGTAGAGAAAGTAAAAATGGCTACATTTGTTGTTCATAATGCGATTTGTCTATAAAAGTAAAACACCTAAAAGGGGCAGGCAGGTGGGCACCAGCTATTGAAGAGATCACATCCACTTTTGTACTCACTCCTAAGGTAGTTTATTCACTTTACTATTGTTTTTATAACATTTTCAACAACAGTGCTCTAAGAGCAGATTTGACAATATATATATATATGGTCTGCACTTTTAAGTAATGCAAAATATTAGGAGTTAGATATTGGATTATGGTGAAAATAGAAGATTTAATGTACAAAACCCCCGTGTTTTGCTATCCACAGTAATTCTTGGTTAATGAACGTTTTGGTGTAGTAGATGTTGCACCGGGGCTAATATATTGCCTACACACCCGCCTTTTTTTGTGTGTGTGTGTGTGGTGTGGCCTTGCCTCTGCCACACCTGGTGACGATCTGAAAGGGCTCCACATTGCCTCCCCCTACCATGCACTAGCTGCGCTATGGTGATGGAGGGGAAAATCAAAGGTAAGGTGGTGTCTGGTACCGCCGAAGCAAACCGAATGTTAGTGGGTTAATTTCTAAAAATGCACCTAGACACGAGAGTATGCAGGCAGAGTGGAGGTTAGGTACTGATCTTGGCATAGCCCAGACCAGAAACCTATGGTTGCTAGTGGTAGTCATTCTCATGTTAGAGGATTATGGGTGCTATACCTTTTTCACTATAAGCTGAAAGAAATAAACAGAACTTACATGTATGAGCACATGGCAGCACCACGTGGAGGATGACGGGAGCTAAGACCCATGAGAGGATATTGCTTCAGACAGAATGCAAATACAGTATATTGTGCAGCTTGGGAATCATTAGTTTTTAAACATTGTATGTCTTATAACTATATTTTGCCCTATATCCTAAACTTATAACACATAATACTAAGAGTAGACAACTAAAAGTTGTTACTGAACAGTTCGGCATCTGTAATTAAAACTACTGGATATTAAACTGTTCTTAACTTCGGGCTTTAGAAATCATTCATTTAATGACTAATATCAGTATACCACTTTTGCTTTAACCTTTTATGAGTCAAGTTAAATAACGATTAACACTATAGGTTAAAACAAACACGACCCAAGCTATCCGAGCAACAATTCTGCATCACTAACAAAGAAGTTCAGCTATTGCTAAACAATGGCCAACCATATTCATTGTCGATTAAAGGTAAGTACTTTTCACAGAATTTGTTACAAGCATTTAACGCAATTTTCTTCTTTCCATTTCCCGCGTTTGTTTTCCACAGTGGCAGAAGATTCTCAACCGGAAACAAACTGCAGCGCCTGCACATAGCCTCTTAAACCCTCTGCTATAACGGTTCATTTAGTTATAGGTGATTTTGAACAAACACGTTTACTTTCATAAATTGAACTGTTTCAATAGTGAGTTTTTTAAATTTCTCTGCACGAGAATAACCACAAAATGTTACGATCTGAACTGAACTGATTTTTGTGGAGGAAGAGATGACATGCTAAGCAGGAAAGGTTGTAGTTTGTCCACCAGCCAATGAGGTGCTGTCTTGTCACGTGGATTTGTTTACTTCTCCTTTCAGCTTATAGTGAATAAGGTATAGGTATCATGCTATGTATTGAATTAAGGTGTGTACGTTTTATTATGTGGCTGTTCTTATATAGTCGTTTTTGGCAACTTTTGGCAGGAATAGCGCCAACGTGAAAGCCAAATTTTAGATGCGCTGGCTACGCCCTATCGTTGCTTCGTACCGCAACTGCTACATTCTTCTCCTTCTAAAAAAACATCCCTTGGCTACGCTTTGATGCTGAGGGTCCTCAATCCCTTGGCTACGTCTTGAGGTGAGGGCCCTAAATTGGGATTTCAAATGTTGGTAGCAGAAAGACAATGCAACGAATGTTCCCATGATGCCACGGGTGAGATGCATGCGATGCGACTTCTGAGTGTCAGTAATATGGAACAAAAGTGACAAAATATGCCATATATTCATGAAAATAAGAAAAGCACCATGTTTTTTGTTCTTTATTATGTGTAATAATGTGTTGAAGTCAATAAAAGGCATGCAGTGTATGCGTGTGTTATGTGTATATAGTGATACCGGCCATAATCCAATATTGAAGTATTGTTGAATATTATTTACTACTGATCTATATCTGGCCATTGATTAACGTTTACAATACAAAGCATGTTTAAAAATCTGGCTCAACTTTTCAACATGTGACGTGAGATTTTTTTCTATACCACAGGCTAGGCTTGTCTTCCATTAGTTCCTGGAAAGGTTCTGCCAAACAGTTCTTGGTGCCAGCATGCCACAAATTCTGACAAATTTGGGCATCTAGGTGTTCTCTGCATCACTGAGGTGAACCGACAAATCCTTCCTATTACTTGGACAAGCCATTTCTAAAATTTTTATTATCAAGAATATCTCCAAGAACATACAAACTTTGCTTCTTGCACTCCACAGCATGACTGTGGTGGTGAAGCAAAAAACCCTAGAAAAAGCATGGTAAGGACTTTTCAAAGGTGATCAATCGGTTGTTAATCGCTTCCAGATAGTACATACTTGTAGAGATGCATGGGAATTTTTTTTTTCAGAGGTTGGCTATGGTTGTTACAAATTAAGCACATGTTGGTTGCAATGTGAGAAGAAATAAAACTATAGTCATTGGTCATTTGGGTCTGTTTGCGCTGTGCATTGTAGAACCTTTGGACTTAAAATTTCTTGTATCTCTCGACACATGTTCAAAAGTATCTCCAGTAATTCTGTCCAACTTGTCATTATGGTGCACAAAATCTTTGGACAAGTTGCTGAATCTGTCGTCCTAAACAAGGATGAAAAAATGATACAAATAATAAAAATAGCTAAATAGAAGTTTAAGAGAAGATGTGAACTTTGGAAAACCTGTAACCCACCCACCTATCCTTTTAATTCTTTTATAGCAAAATCATTGTGGATTGCGAACAAGCATACTCAGAAGAAACTGTCAGCCCATCCATTTAAACCAGTTATTTGAATCCTATTCATATATACACACACACACACACACTAATCTAGGTGCATAACCAGCCGTTGGCTAAATTTCGAAACCACAGGACTTGTGTTATGGCATGTTTTTATCTCAAATGTTGGCAGCTCTTCAGTTCTGAAAAGAGATAGTGCCTCCTACTGATGGAAGCACAAACTAACCAAAGGCAACATATAAGGAAGTTTGTTGAATTGTATTTTCTGTTATATATTGGTGAAATAGGACATCTTTAAAATGTAAAGGACATGTTTAATTTAATCTGTCAAATCAAACCTTACAAAAGAAAATGTTTATTCTCATTTCAATGGGTATTTGTATTCTATCAGAGGTTGACCTGAAATGTGATTGTGGTCTGGAAGTAAATAGAGCTAAGTGATCACCTATTTTGGGTGTTGTACTTTAAGTACATAAATAATCTACTTTTGTTCTTTTACTGTTGCACCAAAAATGTCCACATTCTTGCACACATGAGTTGCTTGGATGTCCCTAGAAGGTGCTAAACTAAATGATTAACAAGGCATTCTTTTTTGTTTGGTAACATAAAAGATCTCAGGGTAATCAACAGACACAATATATAACATTCTTATTCAACACTCAGGTGTTGTAGTGAGACAGTATTTTATATCACAACACTGTGAATGCCAGAGTGATTGTAGTGTAAATTAACATTATTATATGACGATTTTAGATGTTTGTTAGCTATAAGCATTGTTAGGAAGTAAGTTTACACGGCCTCACTGAAACTGACAATAGGAGTGCGTAACAATGAAGCGATGGGGTGAGTTTATCACTTAGAAGAGAGAAACAAATGATGTCAGGGTAGCGTGCCTTTCTTTAGAAATGGAGGGAATATCTTCCCTAGAGCATATGTGTTTGTAATTGTGATTGACTTATAAAACAGATGCTAATGTTGGTGCGATTTACTAACCAATAGCAGCTCTATTATAATGTTTGGGCATATCGGTGTGAGGGAGTATAAATTCTTGAACCAAAAGCAAGTATCGCGCAGTTCTAAGAAATCTCTCTCGCAAGCTACACGTCAGGCAGTTCTAAAGAATCATTCGCGAGTTACACATCATGCAGTTCTCAGCAATCTTTCACGAGGTACACATCACACAGTTCTACAGAATCTCTCACGTCGTAAAGTTAGTTACAAAATGTGAAGTAGGTACGCGACAACTATTACGACAGTAATTACATTCGGAAATATAACAGTTTGTCAGGCGTGTACAAAGATTACAGATGTGAACCATTAATTAAGTGCGACTGCAATAAAAGTGTAAAAACATTCTTTTATCAGTGTTATCTTTTAATAACAACTCCTTTCCGTTTACACGCCCTGCTTAGAGATATTTGCTCGACTGAGTAATAATAGCTAGCCAGAGGACAAAGAACCCAACATTCAAAATAGTAAAACAATAACAGTGAAAAAAGATAACACGAACAGATTACCGCGACAAAAGCGAGGATATTCAGATAAACTTGATACTGATATCAGCAAAAAAAAAAATGTGTTAATTGTTTTTACAGGGCCCTCAATAGCGATGGAAGTGATGTGTTATATGTCCTACAGATGTTATTCTCTAGCTCTAACGTAATGCTGGCAACATATGAGTAACTAATGCTGCCAAACCCGGTAAGATACTCAGCCTCAAGGCGTAGCCGAGGGATGTTTTTTAGAAGAAGATGATTGTAGCAGCGATGACAGGGCATAGCTGAGGGATCTGCGCGTCTAAAACTCGAATGATTCACGTTTGCAGAAATTCCTTACTTTGCAGATTTCATTTCTTATTTAGGTTGGCACTTTCCATTCAGCATCTGTTTTAGTAGGAAGATAGCTACGTTTGTTGTGTTCATATCGCAATTTTCCTATAAAAGTAAAAGACTTAAAACGGGAGGGTAGGTGGGCACCAGATATATGCGAGATCACATCTACATTCACTCTTTAGGTAATTTATTCCATTATTTCTTGCTTCCTTCCACAATTTCTAGGTGGGCCCTCTAAGAACAATTTAGCCAAGAAAATGTTAGGGGTGGCATTTTCATCAGCTCTTTACTGAGCCACTTGATTAAATGCACTTCAAGGCATGTAACAGATATTCAGGAGTCCACTTTTGTGTTGTATACAGTTCAAGTTTGAACACATTAAAAGGTATATTTGTCATACATGGGGTAAGAAAATATTAATTTTGAAGTGGGCATCAACAAGGCAAAGAGGTCAATCAAAATGGTCAATGTTTAAAATTAAAATTATTTGGGGCTCATTTTAAATTCATTTTATGGCATTTCATAATAAAGACCAGTTTTACAGTATTTAAAGCTCAGTAAAACCTCAAGAAAAAGGGAGAAAAAAAAAAGCATGTAAGAGCTTAAACAGAGCAACAGAATTTTCATCTTTAGGTGCAGGAGAACCTTGAAAATTGAGTAAGGAAAACTAGTGTTGGAGCAGATTTTCAAGCTTAATTTTTCAGTAGAAAATCCATGCAAATTTTCTGGTTATCTTGTGTATATATTAACTTAATTGTAACATACATAAATCTCATGTGCAGTGCTGTTTGTTCTTCTTTTGCCATGTCTTATTTAGACATAATCATGAGGCATGTACAGGGTGAGCCAAAAAACTACGAGCCGGCTGTGTGGTGTTTTTCCTGTCTGCGTCCTCTGTGCTTGCTGCCGTCTGTCGCTATCATAGAAAGGTGTGGATGAAACCATACGTTTTTAAACTACTTTTAAAGGCTTTACTTACCAACTTCATGAAAGGAAATGCTGAAACTGGCCACTGTCGTCCATACATTTTTGGCACCTCTTTAGGAAACTATCTGTCACTCACCTTAGTTCACATTGAGAAATGCTGGCAATTTCCTGGCAGATATTTTGTTTTAGTTATTCCAGGGTGTGTGGGTTTGTCTTGTACACTTTAAGTTACCTCAGAGATAGAAATCGCAGGGGGGGGACACACTTTCAATTTTTCTCATCGAAATATTAGCCGTGTAGGCTGTTGCAGAGTCTTGTTGAAAAAAGGCAAAATCACGCTCCGTGGCTGTTAAACCTCTGAAAAAAAAGAGGGCAAAATTGTATTCACATAGGTACGGGCTTCAACTGTTGACTCAAAAAAAAAATTGACGAGTGATGGTTAGTTTCCCTAAAGAGGTGCCAAAAATGTATGGACGACAGTGGCCAGTTTCCGCATCTCCTTTCATAAAGTTGGTAAGTAAAACCTTTAAAAGTAGTTTTAAAAATGTATGGTTTCATCCGTGCCTTCCTATGATAGCGGCAGACTGCAACGAGCGCCAAGGATGCAGACAGGAAAAACATAGCGTAGGCGGTTCATAGTTTTTTGGCTCTCCCTGTATATTGTAATAACACCTTTTAATGTTTATTATGGCCAAACTAACCCTTTACCCCTGAAAAGACACTTTAAATGTCATAAGGATGTTGTCTAGAATTGTCATTAGTAAAGTTTAGAAATATATCCAGACTATCACTAGGAAAATATTCCAGATGTTTCCTCAGCTTTAAAAATTATTCACCATGCTCCACATATTTTGTGTGAACCTCTTTTGGAAACATTCTTTCCACTCTTATTTCTTCAAGGGATGCAAGTTCTGTTTTGTAAGCTGTGATAACTTCTTCAGGGCGGTTTGGTTCTTTGCTGCCATTCAACGTCTCCCAGAAGACTTGGCAAGGTAACTGTGATGGACAATGGCGAGCTTTTTTTGTTTCCAACGCTAACCAAGATTAAACTTGTGGGCTCTTGAAGGTGAGGCAAACATGCTACCCTTCACACAACAGAAGTAGGGTCTACACTGAGAGTAAAAAATTAAATTAAATTGAGTTTTATTTATGGATGTTCTTTAACTGCTGTGGTCCTTAGCGTCCCAATCTGTATTGGGTGTGAAAGACCGGTAATTTTGCTCAGAGGCCTCTATCAGCTTGAGGTTCTTTTACATGCCATAAACCACGGTACCACCGGCTTTACTTCCCTTCCAAAGGAAGCCATGCTAAGGATTTTTACGCCCAAAAAAATCAATCATCCTCCACTGGGTTTGTTTTTGTAGACTTGAGTGTGACAGCCTAGGTTAGGAACCTAGTGTATGGTTGTACAAGGCTACTTTTCAAAGGTTGGGGGGGGTGGCGGCAACAGTTTTATTACCAACACTGGGCTTGCTTCACTTTCAGTGGAGGATTGTTATCTGGAAAGTTCCATATTGCTGCATAACATGTCTGGGTCAAACTGGACAACACAAGTTCCCTCACTGATGTCAGCCACCCATCATTGAACCATGTCAGCATTTCCTCCATACCATTCAGCATGAATACAATTTCATCTGTCTTATCAAATTGTGAGGCACCCATTTGGAGGAAAATTCCTTGACTCAATGATCCACCTTGTTATAGTAATGTCTGTAAATGCTATGCATTTGTTTTCACAGACAATCTTTTCAACAGGAGCAATGTTTTCGTCACTGCAGTTGCTGGCTGTTTGCTGCTCTCATCATTTAGAGATATCCTGCCCTGCTTTTGAAAACTTGTAATGGAAGGGACAAAGCCATAAGAGCCTATTGCGAGGATTCAAGCCTTTAGACTCATTTAAGCCTCTTTTAAAATTATAGAGGATCATTGCACAAAAGTGCTCACCCTCCAGCTCCCATGTTGCAACTGGCTGCCACACATTTCATTTCATGCTGTTGGAATGTGAGGGGGGTAGGGCTGACACAGATCCTATTGTCGGCTTTTACCTTCATGTATCTCAAATACTTTTATAGTGGCCCTAGTAGCACATAATAAATACAGTTTGAAATTAATTCAATCACTGAACACAATAGTAATTGGTTAAAGAGTTCTACATTATTCACACATTTTGTATAACATATTGTCGTAACCCCTTTACTATTCTAGCTCAATGGGGGGTAGAGCAACAGGTACCGTGAACATATAGAATAGTTATCACACATTATGCGAGGTTCAACGGAGAATAGCTCAACGAAATTATGAAAAATATACCAAAAGGTTCCTAGCAATGTCTCTAATTCATTATGGGGATAAAGGAAGGGTCTATCTACTATAGAAATTTACATTAATATGAACTGGATGACAACTGTATTTTATGATAAAAAGGAATTACAATACCTCCTTGCCTGTTGGTGGGGATGCCATGCTGTATGCATGGACAAGCTGTACAGACCTGTTCGCTAGCAGAACCTCGACTCGACTGACTCAACCCATGCTAAACTCGGTGTGGGTACGCTACACTAGAACTGGTTTTTCATCCCCTCCACTCTTGCACAATATCCGATCTGGGCCACCAGGTCACGTACGCAATAATGCTATTGAATATGTCACAATATAAGGCCGCATAATTTCATATCTATTCTTTCAAGAGTTTGTAAAGTTTAAGCCTTTGATAATGGATTGCTTATATTGACAACATGAATAAGTATGCTTTCTGAGACACTTAGCTGGCATTAAGCCACCCACTAGGTGAGACAAATCTTTTTTGCATCTGATAAATATTGTATAAAAAGAACTATAATAGTAATTGAATGGGCAAGAGCAAGAGGGGAAAGATTCCATAAATCATAATTTTGAACAAATAAAGTTGGAGAGAAATCAAATTCTTATTTTTAAAAACTTTGTATTGTATTGGCAGTGATAATGGAACAAGATTTTTCATAAATGTTTTCAAATATGAGATTTGTGGTTTTTTGATTCTCAGAAGGACTTTAAATAGAAATAAATTTAGCATAACAAATAAACAAAACATTAAAATTAATAAGATATTAAGTATTCTAATAAAAACTTTAAAACTGCAAATTGGAATACATTCTTTTTCATTAAAAGTAAACCTCAAATGCAGTAATTGGAAACAAATGTGTGTGTATTCATCAATACCAGTATTAATCGCCAAACTGCATGGATGTATGCCATGATAAAGAGTTTTCAAAAAACAGCTTTTCAAACATTTACTGTGTTATTATTATAGCCTGATTTATAGAGGAATATTTCATTTTGTTATATCAAAGAATGCAGCTTTTCTAGATAAACATGAAACAAAGTAGCTATGCCTGTTTTTGGCCAAAATGCAAATCTTTCCTTCTTGCTATCACTCAGTCAATTATACAAAATTTATGTATTCGACCCTACCCCTAATCTAGCTAGATTCTCGATTCCTCTTGTGATCAGTGACATTGCCAGGGTCAAAACAGTGGTTACCCTCTGAAATGTGTTATCTTGGTACTGCAGTTAACCTAAAAAATATGAAAATTGCATTGTTTACAGGCGCAGTCAGCAGCCCGCCCCCTAGTGAGCGTATTTAGTGATAAAAATGAACCCATTGGCACATCTGTTCCATTGCCAGCTGTCTTCAAGGCACCCATTAGGCCAGATATTGTCAACTTTGTCCATGACAACATGGCAAAAAATCACAGACAACCATATTGTGTGAACAAAGATGCTGGTAGGTATTTAAAATGTGCTGTTTATCATACCAAGACATGTCCAATAAAGTTCTAAGGTATATAGTTTAAGGGTTGTTAATTAACACACTTCTCTGTTTTTAACTGCAGACTTTTCACTAGAGAAACCTTTCCATTGCTGTTTAATAATCTTTTCGGCCTGAGAATGGGTCTGCACATAAATAATGTAGTATCGCTCCAAGCTGGACAGCTCAGGAACACATACAGCTGCTCAGCTGTTTACTTTCAGGAGCTCAAGAAACTGCCGTTATGTGCCAGTGTTATCTTAACCGTAGCACTATCTTTAGCTGCACCAGCATTGAGTTTTAAAGAAATGCATAACCCTATATATGCTAAATACACTAATTCAAGAATGAATGAAGAAATGTTATGAAATGTCTCTTATTAGTAAAACGTTACGCTTAATCAGAGTCCTTGAAATGCCCAGCTCTGAATCAGAAGTTTGAATAGTCTTTCAGATTTATAATTAGTCTATTTACAACTTTCTCGCAAAACATTCCCATAACATTCACATATATACCAGTTGCTGTCAGTGTTAATTTAGTGACATCCTTAACAATAAAACTCAAAAAGTTGAATGCATTCAAAACTATGGTTTTACATTGCTTTTAAGGACTTCGCCACATCTATTTGTCATTACGCTGCTCTGACCACCTATGTACTCAGCCATGATTGTGACAAATAATACTACATTAGCATGTCCATTGCTTGACTTCAATAAACAATGCAGGAATACAGATGGCTGCAAGGCTATGATAAATAGAAGCTAATTAAGTTGTGTTCAAATGGAATAATTATTGAAATACTATGCTTATTCACTGTCTATTATTTGAAGTAAAAAAAGGGTGATAACACAGTGCAATATCAAACTATTTTCATTTGGCTTGAAAATTTTACTGTGGCAAACGTGTTTGTTCACCCTCTCTTGGGCTTAATTGAGTATAGTCTTAATCCATGCTCTTTAAAATGCACAAGAAAAGTCAAAGTATAAGTCTTGGCACACTTAAGCTGAACTCTTTGCAGAGATTTTGCTTGGATGTTACAGAAGTGTGCAAAATAAATTGTGTGGTTAGGCGTTCCCTCTCAGTCCTGAAATGATTGAGCGAGGGCAGTGCCACCCAACAAGCATTGTCAAGCTTCACAGTGTTCCATTTTGTCAATAAACATTAATGTTAGGACATGTTATGAATGATTGTTTTGTTTGCAGGCCACCAAACTAGTGCTGAATCCTGGGGAACTGGTCGTGCAGTGGCACGTATTCCCCGTGTCCGAGGTGGGGGTACTCACCGTTCTGGACAGGGTGCATTTGGAAACATGTGCCGAGGAGGACGCATGTTCGCACCAACTAAACCATGGCGTCGCTGGCACAGACGTATAAATGTAAACCAGAAGAGATATGCTATGGTATCTGCCATTGCAGCAAGTGGCGTTCCAGCTCTTGTAATGTCAAAAGGTAGGTTTTGTTAGCTGAAATGTGTGTTAAAAGTAGGTTTTGTTATTGAAATGATGATAACCACTTAATTTTTCAGAGCATTGGGTTCTGAATGGATGTGATTGGAAATATAATCTGAGCAATAACTAATCTACAGTTAGCAGTGTGGTTATATAGTATTTCTCTACAGTAAACAACTTTCATTTCAGGCCACATGATTCAAGAAGTTCCAGAGTTCCCACTGGTTGTGGATGATAAAATACAGGAATACAACAAAACTAAACAGGCTGTCATTTTCCTACGCCGCATTAAAGCTTGGGCTGATATACAGAAGGTAAGATCATGAAGGGTGTCGTGTAACAGTCTTATGTCTGGTGTAAAAGCACTAAAATGAGGACACCAGCGAGTGTAATCCTCTGAGTAATTGTAGCTTTTATTATTCTTATCATATAGGTATATAAATCAAGAAGATTTCGTGCTGGTAAGGGCAAGATGCGAAACCGCAGACGCATTCAAAGACGTGGACCATTGATCATTTATGCTCAAGACCAGGTGAGGTAATCACAATCTTAAGATGAGGTAAAGTTACATTTAAGTATAGGTATGCAATTCCTAATTTGATGTTTCTATTTTAGGGTCTGAAGAAAGCATTCCGTAACATCCCAGGTGTGGATCTAATTAGTGTATCCAAATTGAATTTGCTTAAACTTGCCCCTGGTGGGCATGTAGGAAGATTTGTTATTTGGACACAGTCTGCTTTTAAGCAGCTAGATGATTTGTATGGTTCTTGGCGCAAGACTGCAAAGTTGAAGAAGGGCTACAATTTACCAATGCCCAAGATGTCCAACACTGATCTGTCACGTCTGCTTAAATCTGAAGAAATCCGCTCAGTACTTCGACCTCCAATGTAAGTTGGTTTAAATATTGCCTAGCATTCTCCCAAAGTTAAAGGCTGGTTCACAATTACAGAGAATGGAAAACAATAACAACAAAGCTAAAACACATGTATTATAATGCAGCAATCACAATTAATGGGAAGCTGTACCAGGAACAGGGTTAGTAGTCATCCTCCGTGGTGTAGTGGTTACCATGCTAGCCTCTAGTTCCCGAGGTCACAGCTTCAAACCGAGTAGAGTGCAGTGGATTTTTTTGGGCGTAAAAATCCTTAACATGGCTTCCTTCGGAAGGGAAGTAAAGCCGATGGTCCCATGTCTTTGATTTATGGCACGTAAAAGAACCTCAAGCCTGATTAAGAAGCCTCTGAGCAAAATTACTGGTCTTTCATGCCCAATATAGAATGGGATGCTAAGGACCACGGAAGTTAAAAAAGCATCCATAAATTAAAAAAAATTAAAAAAAAACTCAACCAGGAACAGAATCGTTGTATTAGATTCATATTGTGGATATCAGACTCTTCATAGAAATTATTCAATGTAACCATGACACGAAACCTCTGCTAGAGCTCCAATTGCAAGCTGAGAAAGTTAAATTGGAATGCATACTAGCCAATGTGCATCCTGACTCAGATGCAGTGTGTTGGGTCTTCTAGCGAAAGCGTCGCATGTAGTTTATATAAAATTCAAAACTGGCTATTTTCTCAAAAGAAATTCCAAAAACCAGAAATTATCAGAACAAAGAACAGCAAATAATTTTAATGTATGCTGTTAATAAAGAAATGAGACTTAAGACTAGAGAATTTGGAACTGTGATTTATCTGCATTTAGAAAATGTTTACTAAAAATTGCAAGTGAAAAAAAAATCAATGGTCTGGTCAGTTACAAACGATGTGCCAATGCACAGAATCAGCTTTGCTGTCAATATGATCAATGTGCATGCTTGTTTTGTGAACCAAAATGTGTGCTAATTTTTTTTTCTCGTTTTCGTTCTAGGATTATTGTGAACCAGCCTTAAAGCAAAGTATTTCCTTGGGCATCTGTATTTAAATGCTATAGCAAGCAACAGATTTAAAATTTTCTCTGTTTGATGCCTTTTATCAAAAATAGCAAAGCTCTTATTTCTTTCTTTTGCAGAAAACAAGCACGACGTGAGAAGAAACTCAATCCACTGACAAACACAAGGGCAATGCTCAAACTGAATCCATATGCTGCTGTGCTTAAACGCAAAGCAATTCTGACTGCAATTCAGGGCAAGCGCAAGCGTGATGAACTTCTTGCTAAGAAACGTGGAGTAAGTACAAAGCTTTTCACCACCTGAAGTGTACAGGTATACAGAGTAAAATTAATGGCATATATCTTAGTTGTGTAGATAGACCTCGTTTCTCTGATTACAGGATACAGTAGACTGCATTTATCCAAGCTATTTGGGACCAACTTCTTAGGTTATGTGAAAGCTTGGATAATATGTGGTCCTAAATGACCAAAAAAAAAAACGTTTTAAACTAACAGTTGTTTATTGCACTACAATTCCTTAAAATTTACATTGAATGCTTTATACAGACAGATAAAATCAGATTACAATGACCTCTTGTTTCTCATGGACAGTTAAAGAGTGTCCATAAATAAAACTCAATTTCAATTTCATCTCCCAAGTGGATGTGAAATATGGACACTATTTACACTGGTTTGAAGTACATATCTATGGTTGATTGCTATGTTAGTTTTAATGCAAAAATTTACTGTCCATCTTTTAGTAAAGTCATTACATTGTCATCAAGTTCGAAATTGCACACATACTGCTTCACGATGTCCATTGCCTCTGACACTCGGAATTAGCTCAGGATCTGGCTCATCTCCCAATGACGCTTTTGCTTTCATTTGTTCAAGTATTTCATCTATTGTCACTTTCACACACTGAATTTCATTGTCATTATTAACATATATTTCAAAAGACATGCCGGCATCGTCTGCTATTTTGTGTCATTCTTCACTCTTGGAAAACTCATCTTCAAGTGTGAAATCATCAAGAACACGGCAAAAGCAAGCTTTATTAAAGCAGTTCCTAATGATATCTTGCGTCACAGAATCCCAGGCAGTTGTAATGAAATGCATGGCAGCTAAGACGGTGTATTTTCTTGTTTATTTCAGTGCAACCAACCTTCTCTGTACCAGCCTCTTCAGATACATTTGCTATATGCACCGAATTATGCCTTGATCTTAAGGTTGTAGCTTATTCATGCAGTTTGCTGGTAGAAAAATGATGTTTGTTTCTTAAATTGGAAACAGTTGGTGGATGAGCAGCACATTTATCAATGAAGAGTACAATTTTCCTGCTACTTATCCCCAGTCTTGCATGCAATGTTCATAAGAAATTTTCAAATATGCAAAGTTATCCAGGCTTTTCTGTTGGAAGTATACTTTACATTCTTAAAGCATTGCGGACTGCATGCTTTTCCAATAACCAGCTGTACCAATTTCTCCGTTCTGTTACAGCACAACAAAATTGCAATCCTCTCCTTGTTAAGTTTACCATCATGGCCTTAGTACCCTTAAAATCCAGGGTTTTGTCTGGCAAAAGATGGGAAAAATAGTCCTGTTTCATCTGCATTATAAACCTCAGGGCTATAGTCTTTCAAAATTGACAGGAGTGTCATATTTTTAAACAGTGCAATGTCATTAACTAGGTTGGCAGCCTCCCCTCACGCATCTGTAAACTAAGCCATGTCATTTCTTGAATCTTTCAATCCTACCATTGGAGCTTTGAAATCATCCACTCCCATCTTCTGTGTAAATGTGTCACCTGAGCTCGAACCACAGTACTGTCTATTGGCAAATTTGAAGCTCTTGCTTGCATAAACCACTTAAGTAGAACATCCTCTAATTCTGGCCAGGGCAATTGCATTTTCTTTTAGCATTTTTCGCTTCTAAAGCAGTTTCAATCAGTTTACATTTGCTAACAAATGTGTTTAAGGTTGACAGAGGAATATTTAACTTCCACGCTTCATCCACACGTTTCATATTTGGACTGCGATCTACTACTTCAAGGATTTTCAGCTTTTCACTGGTTATATGCTGCACCTTCTTTTTCTCCATTGAAAACAGAAAGTTAAAATACAATCTACGTATGTTTGATCAACACAACAGTGTAAACTATCTTTAGCATTTACCATGCCAAGCCAAAGCAATCTCTATCCCGTCCACACAAATATGTATATATATGCATGTTATTGGCTGCCAGTCACCCCTTGACCAAGGATTGACCAAAGTAGCAAATGAGGATATCAAACTTTGGACATGGTAAGCATCTACTCCCACCGGACTGACCAAGGATTGGCCAAAATGGCAAATGAGGATGTCAAACTTCAAACGTAGCTAGGGTAGGGAGCAAATGTATTAAACAAATGTTATTTCTTACATTTGGTGCCAGAACTTTTATAATTCAGCTTAATACATGGGAAACCTTGTTAATGAGGTATGTGCTAACAAGATTCCCCTGTATTTTTTCCTGGAGAAGTTTGCATGGTTTGTAAATGTAAATAATTACATAAGGTGTAAGTCATCCAAACCACTCCTACAGTGCCATTTAATCAATGTGTAACTTGTGATAGTTGGCAGGAGAGTTGTGTTTCTATGGCAAGTTCCTCTCCACTGTTGCTCTAGCCACTTCTTTCCCCACAAGCTTAACTTTGAGGGGTTGCACTGTAATTTCCTATGATACACCAGTGTTCATTTGTATTCTCTTTATAATTATGTTCTGTTTTCTGTTTACTGGTTGCAAGCAGTGAGTCATTGTTCTTCATGCTAGGGTTAACATGGTTTTGTCTCCTTATGTTTGGAAAAAAATTAGCTACCATGAGGAAATGAATGCTGCAGCTTTTAGATGATGATTACAGAGCTGTTGACTTAGCATATCCGTCCAAATTTTGCCATACTGATGAAGCATTCTATGTAGAAATCAAGGCATGGTACATTCTAATTTAAGATTGTTTTATGTACAGAAGAAAATAACTGGCAGCCATCTCTACATTGTAATTTCTTTAGAAAGTAATGAGCTACATTGATCCATATTGTAGGCTATGAAAGTTGATTATTTTCTGTGTATCTATATGCTTACTGCAGAAATTAGTGCAGAGACGTAAAATGTATTCCATACATTATGCTCCATACTTAAATGCAAAGTGTGGGAGAATGTTTGGAATAAAATTAGCTTGTGCTGAACAAGCTACATTTTAGTTATACAATCCTAGCTCTCACCATTACGGACTTATAAAATACTAAAGCTATGCAAGTGGTTAGCTGTTCAAGATTTCATCAGCATGCTGCTAAATAACTGATAAGATGCTTTAAAATATAATGTGGCAATGCAGCTCTCCCATTTGAGTTAATCATCACAAGTCAGATGTTGTTTAAATGGCACAGTATCATGTTTTCACAGGCTTGTGGGCATTATCTTCAGCTAGTTGTCAATTGCTGAACCTCCTGGATGAATTATCTTTCCATAAACTTTATACTACTTTCTCTCTTCTTATTCTCCCAATTTTTTTTCTCTTCAGTTATAGCATAAAGGTTACACGAACAAATGTGATTTATCGGCTAAGATCTGATTAAAATGTTATTATATGTATACCAATTATTGCATTTTGGAAATTAACAATTTGTGTTACATTTCCATCCCTATTTTTATTTAACCGCATTATTCTAATATTTTCCTTTCTTCATGCTCCCTCTTCACCGTTCATATCCATTTCTCTCAGTTTACCGAAATAGTTTCCTGCACTATATTTTTGTTCTCCTTTTACAGTGAAAATTTTCCCATCTAAATTATTCCGTTATTGTTGCCATGCCTTTGTTTGATTGCAGTATAATACACAATAAAAAGCTATGTTTACTCCACACATTGGACATTTCAGTAAATCTTTGGTATGTCTTAGACCTTGTAAGTTCACAACTCCAGTTCTTGCCTGAACAAACCCATCTCTACCTGTTTTATCACAAATCTCTCTATTTTTTCCCCTGTCCCATGCTGGTTTTTTTTTCTCTCCTTATAGAGCCCAGAAGAACCCCTTTCTCTCACACCATTAAATATTTCTTGTCTTTTAATATCATTTAGTCTAACTTCTTTCCAAAACCCTTTGCTTTGGTACTCCACATCAGTCCATGACACCCCTATCCCTATCTGATTACTTGTTGAATTTTGAGGAACCATGATCCTTTCAACTTGCACTTCCTGCATACGCAAAGAATTCTTTAATAATGTTACTGTCTTGCAGTGTGGAAATGCTATATAGGTATTTTGTACTTCTTGTAATAATATCTACTTCGCTGTAAAACTGCTATCCTCTTTGGCAGTACTGACTGTAAACCCAAAAAGTGTTTACAAAAGGCTCTGTTGATTTTATTGACATATTTCCAGGCATTGTCTACACCCCATATTTCCATTCTGGCTTCAACTATATCTATGACGATTCTTTATAACCAATTGACTCTGGTAATTTTTTCAAGCATGCTCTTATAACAATCATAGCTGTTTTTTTCCTTTTACTATTGCAATTTTTTCTGTTCATTCCAACTTTCATTGGATCTTAATCTTGATCCTAAATAATCAAATATCCTTATCACCTCAATTTCTTTCCAGTTCATCTGCTGTTTCTTAGCACTTCCCATTTTAAATCCATATCTCCCATTCTACTGTCTTTAATTTGTAGTTTCTATTGTATAAAGTCTTCAATGTTCTGTCAAGATCGTCTTTCTCAACTTTCTTGTACACCAAAATAATTAAATTTAACTTCCTATTCTCTTCCTTCATATTTTTCAATTCTGTTAAGTCTTCTTCTGCACTGTCATCTGTCTTTACCTCCCCTTCAAAATTGCCCAAGAGCAATTTCATCGTTTTCCAATTTACCATCAATTTTCTTGTCCATTCAGTTTTCCATATTTCATTGGTAATAGTTTCCAACATCTGCCTGACTACTATTCCAATATTTAGGCTGAATACATATTAGTTCCTCCAATTATCAACAAGATTAGTATTACCAGAATGAACCAATAGCTTCCCATCCTTGTTCCTGTTTTCCCTACCAATTTATTTTTTTTTTTTTTTTTTTACAATGAATATGTTGATTCTAGCTCGATACATTTGTATGTCTGTACACATTTCCTTCCAACATGAGAGTGTGTGTCACATTCCTTCTCCCTCCGTGATTTGCATGTAAACTTCCATAAATACTAAAGGATATAACATTCAAGAACCAAAACCTAAACAAGCAGATTTTCAGAAAATAGTTGCATTGATTGTTCTCAGAAGCATTTTAATTTAAACTCTGTAATGAACTTAGAAGGTATAGTTGTGGAATAGGCTGTAAATGTTATAATGATGTTGTAGATCACGCTGCCACCATCACCAGAGGAAGAGAAGGATAAGAAAATGCAGGAACGCAGAAGAGCTGCTATTGTTAAAGCAAAAGCAGGCAAGCCCAAGAAACCAAAAGTAAAGAAAGAAAGCAAAGCTCCAGCTGCTAAACCAAAAGAGTCCAAGAAGGCAGCTGCTCCACCAGCAAAGAAGGCTGCAGAACCCAAAAAACCTGCTGCCCCAGCACCGAAGAAGTAAATTAACTATATTGTTAAATAAAAGAAATCTGGAAATAAAGATGTAAAAAAAATTATATGAACCTCTTTTGTTTCTATCATTCTTTTTGCTTAAAAGGCGCTAATAATATTTCTTGTTACTGATGTGCATTCATGTCTTTTTTAAACCTTTAAATTAGAATGAGTAGTAATATTTGAAATCATCAGTTGCAGATCTTAACATTTTGCATCATTTTCCTTTTTCAAAAAACACTCTACAGCAATGCTTTTCAAATTAGCCATTTCCAATAGCTAAAAACAATTCAGAATAATACTTCAAGATTCCTAAAATGTATGAAATTGAAGCTAAACAAGTGTTGAAAAACAATGCCTACCTACATATTCATAAAAATGTACTAAAGTAGCTTGGTAAAGGCGGGAATCTGATGTGTTGCATTCGTATTTCTTTATCCAGCTGCTATTGTTTATTTTTATACCTGTCACGAACTATCCTTGCAAATTTTATTTTTGTCTACTTCATCTTGAGGTAAATATTTGCAAAAATGATTTCATTTTAGGCACAAAGGGAACACAGGAAGCTTAAGCAAAGGTCAAATCTTGATAAGATGGATTTAAATTCCATAAACTTCCAGTAATGTTGCAATATACAATTCGAGACCATTTTTTAAAAAATCTGATGTGTTGCACTCACATGACTTTCTGTACTATTTTTACAAACTCTTATTCTGCATATGCTTCATGTTAATGAGTTATCGAGATGTTAATCTTATTGCTAATTTTCTTTTAGATGCAAGGGGAATATGGTAGGTTTTAAGCGATAGTCAAATATTTTAACGCTGGTTGCTATGTGGCGCATTCCATTCTCTTTGCATGTCCCGGACATAGAAAAATGAGTAATGAATTTGAGAAAAAGTATAACTATTGGAAAATTTAAGGGAATAACAAGCAATATCTCGAAAACGGTTCACTCAACAAAAGAAATCTATATGACATAAATTGTTTATTTTAATGCGATCTACATTTTTTGTGTAGTAAAATTTTGTCATCTCTTATGGTTTACCAGTTATGCAAAAGTCGTTCATAATGAATACTTTTGGAGACATTCCCAGAAAATTTGAGATATACATTTCATTTCTCATGACAATATCTTAAACATATGATATTTTAATCAAAATCGTTCAAGCCATTTTTTAAAAATGTTCCATGTAAAGGGTAGTCTGGGATGGGGGGATTTTCTTGAAAACCTTCCTGTCGCATCTCTGGAAGATACTGAACCTAAATACCAAGTTTGGTGTTTATCTGACTGTTCATTTCTGAGTTATGCTGTTCACAGACACTCACAAACACACACACGGACATGTTTCCAAAAATGCTTTTTTTTGGATTCAGGGGGTCTCAAAACATGTATTTCCGGTGAAATCTCGGTATCGAATTTTTGGGTGGAGTACAATGCTTCCCCTACTTACTATACGTAGTAGAGAAAGTAAAAATCAAACCAATCACAGCAAATATCTTGCAAAACTGACCACATTTGAAATAAAACTAAATTTTATAGAAATCTCCAATTTTTTTGTGTAGTATGTTTTTATAGTTTACCAGTTATGTAAAACTCTTTCTGAATGAAGGGAACTACATAGGGTTATACTAGAAAATCAAGGATACTAGTTTTATTAACCATGTAAATGTCTGAAACATGGTATATTAATAAATCATTACACATGTTTTTAGAAAATTTAAAGTGTTGCTTGTAACGGATAGTTTGGGTTTAGGTATTTTCATGTAAATCTACCAAGTTGGTAACTTCATGTTACGTGATGGACACTAAACATTTCATGTTATAAGTAATAATGATGTAGAAGTGGTTGATAGTGAAGTATTTCAAATGAAAATGGAGTAGGAAAACTCATTTACACTCTTCACTTAAGTAGGATTACCTGGGCATGTTGCGAGAGTCCTTTGCTCTCATTGTCAGCCGATCCTGATTTTGCTATGGCAGCTTAGCACATTTGCAAATATTATTTCCAACGGCATACGCAAAGCAGCTTATTCAGATGAGACTTCTGGTGTTCAAAATTACTGCTATTTCTTCACCATTAAAAGACATTGCAATCAATGTCCAGGTATAACAGCTACATCGTTAAAACAGTGTTTAATTTCAGTTTAAGCACAGTTGAAAATGCCTAAACCTCAAATCTGTCATTTCTCTTCCGTAATGGCATTTTTGGAAGACTAATTAGTAACTTTTACAAGCACAGGAGTACAAAAGAGCACATTGCAGTCTGCATGTAGTAAAGGAAATTAAGTCCTACATAATACTCTCCATAGCTTCCCCATCTCGTTCCTTTCTTTTCCTGCAGTGTTGCTATAGCACTATCAACAGACAGTTGAAAGAAAAGGAGGTTGCATTTGATGTGATACATTCACACAACTTTCTTTGCCCTCTATTTTTATTAGTGGATATACAAACTATTCTTGCTAAAGCTTATTTTTATCCACATAAACCTTGACAGAAATAGCTGCACTACACATTTTGTTAGGATACAAAGAGAATCGGTAGTCAAATGGATACTATATGCTGTTCTGAAAATTTCATACTGTTTCCATGCAATTGGAAGAAACGACAATGTTGAAAGCACTAAGAAATGAACAGTTCAAACAATAATGGATATCTTGAAAATGGTTTATGCTACAAAAAACTGATTTGAAATTGTTTTTTTTTTTTTTTTTTTTTTTTTTTTTTTTTTTTTCATTGCTTAACATTTATCAGTTATACAAGTTTATACATTTTGTCATGTAAATGTATGGTAAATATGTTAATCAAAATCATTGGCCATTTTTTTAGAAAATTGAACTTTTCAAGAAATTTTCTGTGTAAAAGATAGTTTGGGGGGATTTTCTTGAAAATCTCCGTTATCACATCTTTGGAAGGTACTGAACCTAAGTACCATGTTTGGTATTTATCCAATTTTTCGTTTTTAGTTATTCTGTCCACAGACCTTTTTCTAAAAATGCATTTTTTTGGGGGGTGCGGGTGGTGGTTCAGGGAGCCTTGAAAGCCTATATATCCAGTTAATATCTAAAAGATATTCTTGTGTATAGTTCTTGTTAAAATACAACTTTCTTTATACACTTATTGTAGGTATAAGAGTACAATAGGCTAAAGCAATCGGATTTTTACTATCTCTGCTACTTACTCATAGTTAGTAGAGAAAGTATTGTGTTTCACTCAAAAATTTGATATGGAGATTTCCCTGGGCAGTATACGTTATGAGACTCGCTGACATCCCCCTCCCAAAAAAAAAAGAAATTAGGAAGAGATCTCTTTGTGTTTGTGAATACAATATGATAAGTCAGATAAATACAAGACTTTATATTTAAACAGCATCTCCAAGGAATACTGCACATTTTTTAAGAAAATTCTCCCCATCCAAACTATCTTTTATATAGAAATTTTTTGAAAAAAGGGGGTAGAGAAAGTCATGTGAATGTTCAGTAATTGGTACCACTTGATGTCAGTAGAGTTACAAGGTCTGAAATGTTAGTTGGCACAGGGACATTTTCAATCTATGATGAAGGCATGTGGTTATAATTTCATGAGAAATCTATACGCTTTGAATAAGGACACACTAATATACAACTGCTGGCAAATAGTATGCTTGCCAGTGCCAAGAAAGTTCCTGGCCACGCATCCAAATGAGGGTTCTGTATATATGATCCAAAGTTATGCTTAGGTCAGTGAAGTTGGTTACTTTTGAATGTGGATGAGACAAGTGTAAACTCTTACTGGTTCACTTAACCTAAAATGTCTCGTGGATGATTGTACACATCAGCTATCTGTTGGCTACTGCCAGCAGTGGGTGATTTTGTGATGCAGACATGGACCACTTTTTAGGCTTTAACTAAAAGATTAATTTATCCCGAATATTGAAGTTCACCAGGTAGCATTTCAAATTTTTTTAATACAAATTTTCTGCCAGAAGTTGAGGTCAACAGCTCTACTTATCAGTTGATGTGTATGAGCTAATAATATTGTGATTATTATAAAATTCTGATACGCATTCACAGGACTAACTTTTTTTTTTTTTAAATATACACATTACTCAAGATAAAACATTGGAGAAATAGTTTCATTGTAGGCACAAGGGGATACACAGGCTGAGGCCATGTCAACCTTACTGTTTGCATGCCATAAAGTGTAAAATTTAAACCAATAATGAATATTCAGAAATGGTTAATGCCACAAAATAAAGTTACATATTGTTATACGTTTTTGGGGAGTAAGTTTTTATCCACGTTACGGTTTACCAGTAATAGAGAACTATGCAAAATTCCTTCGGAATGAACATTTCAGTTTGTTTGCAGAAAATTTATAATTTGTTGGTCATACAAATGTTTTAAACAGGAAGTATTTTAATGAAAATCAGTTTTGATACATTCATATGACTTTTTCTACCTACTTTATATTTAACACAAAGTAAGAAGTAGCTGCATCACACGTTATGTTATAAATGCAAAGGAATAGCCACAAAATCTGTAGGGTGAAATAAATTGTGTTAGAGTACATTTCTTGTGTAGTGCATTTTTGTCTTATTATTTTAACATTTAACAGATTATACAAAGTTCCTTTCAAATGAAGACTTAACAGGCTATTCCCAGAAATGTTCAAGATATACATTTTATTTTTCATGTAAATATCTTTAATACCTGGTATCTTAATGGAAATATTTAAGAGCCATTTTCTATAAAATAAAAAATTTTGAAATATGTTCCATATTTGTGTAGTTGGGGAAGGGTGAGTTTCTTTATAATCTTTGGAAGATACTGAATTTAAATACCAGGTTTGGTATTTAACTGACCTTCGTTTTTGAGTTATGCTGTTCACGGACCATTTTTAAAACTTTTTTTTTTTGTGAGGCTTATGGGGACATTTCTGTGAAATCTCAGTATCAAGGTTTTGGATAGAATGCAATACCTTGGTAAAAAAATGTCCATGCAAAGGATAGTTTGGGGTGGGAAGATTTTCATAAAAGTCATGTCTTTTCTTTGGAAGAACTGAACTTAAATATCAAATTTGGAATTATCCAACATCTCATTTTGATTTATGTTCATAAATAAACACAGACGTTTTTATAAATGCTTTTCCTGTTATTCAGGGGACTTCAAAACGTGTATTTCTGATGATACATCAATATCAAACCTTTTGGGCAAAAATACAGTACTTTCTGTACACACTGTAGGGTGGTAGAGAAATTACAATTGTGCTGCTAATTCTTCAGTTGGTGCAAAATGTTCAGGAAATTTAATCTTTTAGGTCAATTTTGATACCGATTTTGGTCTTCTCAATTTACGGTATATATTAGAATCCAAAGAATAAATCCTTTGTATGCCTCAGCTGCTTTTTTTTTTGGTGGAGGGAGAGGGGAATATTGTTTTAAAACTACAATGTTTTTGAGGCTGTTTTTGTTCTGTAGTGCTAGGATTTCTTTTTAAATTTATTTGAAAAGGCTTTGAACCCTAGCCTGATGTAGGAATAAGCACACCTTTTGTAAGTGGATACGTTACAATTTATAAACCATTGGGCACACTGGAGGTGGGAAAAACAAAACAATCTTCCAGCTTTACACTAATGTGATATTCATTTATTACTTTATCTAGTTAGTAGGGAAAGTATTGTATTCCACCCAAAGATTTGTGTTGAGATTTCACTGGAAGTATATGCTTTTGAGGCCCTCTGAACCCAAAACATTTTTAGGAAAAGGTGTGTATGTCTGAGTACAGCATAACTCAAACAAAATGACAAATACCAAATTTGGTATGCTAGTTTAATATCTTTCAAAGATGTGACACAATTTTCTAGAAAATCCCACCCACCCCAACTTCTCTTTATATGGAACATTTTTTGAAATGGCCCTTTTTAATTTTGTTTAAAATACCCTACATTAAAGGTATATTTACTTGACAAATAAAATATATATATATTGAATTTTCTAGGAATAGCCTAGGAATTCCTCTTCTTTCAGAAGGAATTTTGTATAATCTTGTATAACTGGTAAACATTAAGTGATAAATAAAAATGTAGATCTCTTTGAAACACAATTTATTTCAAATAACTTTTTGTGACAAGCCATTTCTGAGATATCCATTATTAATGGTCGAATTGTTGATTACTTTGTCTAAAGTCCTGTTAACATTCAGAATTGTGATTACATGGAAATGGTAAGAAATTTTAAATATAGCTCCCAGTTCTGAAACATTTAACTGTTAATATTCCCTTTGTATCTGTAACGAAATATGTAATGCAGCAGCCATTTCTGCAAAGGTTTATTTTAATTAAAATGGAGTAGATAAAAAAAAATAAGCTTTAGTAAGAATAGCTTGTATATCCACTAATAAATGATAGAGGGTAGAGAAAGTTATGTGAATGCATCACATCCGTTCTTATTATAACTGCTTCCAAAAGTAATACTTTGCTGCAGAGATAGGATTGTTAAAAGAATGTTTATCATGCTATCTTGCTGTAAAAATCCAACAGGATCTCCAGGAGTTCTCTGCGGCTCAAGGAATACTACTCTAAGGAGAGCCAAAAGACTACGAACCGGGTGCGTGTTTTTCTTTCCTTGGCGCTCCCCATCTGCCGCTATCATAGAAAGGTGCGGATGAAACCATACAACTTTTTAAAACTACTTTTAAAGGGTTTACTTAACTTTATGAAAGTGTGTTTGAGGACAGAATTATTAGTAGAGATTTGTGACCCACTCAGTCCCCCGACCTAACTCTCTAGGGTAACTTAAAGTGTATAAGACAAACCCATACTCCCTGGAAGAATCAAAACAATATATCCACCAGGAAATTGCCAGCATTTCTCAACGTGAACTACGGCGAGTGATGGATAGTTTCCTAAAGAGGTGCCAAAATATGTATGGACGACGGTGGCCAATTTCAGCATCTCCTTTCATAAAGTTGGTAAGTAAAGCCTTTAAAAGTAGTTTTAAAAATGTATGGTTTCATACGTACCTTTCTATGATAGCAGCAGATGACGAGCACCGAGAACGTTGACAGGAAAAACACGCAGCCAGTTCGTAGTTTTTTGGCTCCCTACTGGAAAACCTCTGGCAAATTCTAATGCTGTTGAGTTCTTGTCATACACATGCAAAAGGTAATTGTCCAAGTTTATTTTTTAGAGCATATTGCCATTAGCATGATGGAAGCCAAGTGTGACTATGATGGTGATGGATGTGAATTCCTTAAACATGTGATAAATGCACAATAATTATTTAGATGATTGTTAACATGCATTCATGGTGGAAGTTAGATCTTGCTTTTATGATTAAGCATAAACACTCTGGAAACTCTTGACTGTTATTTCAACCTTAGTATATCTTTGGTATCTATGGTTGAAACTGTTCTTAAAAAAATCTGACATATTTTGTACCTACTATCGCTTATTTTTATAAAACTTCCACAAACTTCTTATGAAAGCTTACTTTCCTCTCTACTTTTATGTTAATCCAGATAAAATTTTGCAGAAATAGTTTGTTTCATTACACATTTCATTGAAGGCACAAGGGGAATGCGGTGCTAAAGGCTGGCCTTAAAATTCCATACTTTTTCCATGACATTGTGGGAAACAATATGGACAACACTTTCAAAAAATCTGATGTGTTACACTCGCATGACTTTCTCTACTCTTGTACAAACTATTTTTTACAAACTCTTATTCTCCATCTATTTCATATTAATCGAGATAAACATTTGCAGAAACGATCTTTTGACATGCAAAGAGAATTACATTTTACACATAACGACCAGTTCTAAAAATATTTGACTCGCTTAAGGCGTACTATGTTCCCTTTGTTTTGTATTTGCAGTGGCCTTTAAGCATATACATATCTCTTAATTGCTGGTTGCTATGTGCAGCACCATTCTCTTTGCCACAGATTAATAACGAATTCCCATTTGAGAAAATGAGTATTGAAAAATTTGAGGGAATAACAAGCAATATCTCGAAAATGGTTCACTCAACAAAAAAAATGTATATGACATAAATTGTGTATTTTAATGCGATCTACATTTTTTGTGTAGTAAAATTCTGTCTTATCTCTTATGGTTTACCAATTATGCAAAAGTTGTTCACAATGAAGAATACTTTTGGAGACATTCCCAGAACCTTTGAGATATGCATTTCATTTGTCATGAAAATATCTTCAACATGATATTTTAATCAAAATCGTTAGAGCCATTTTTGAGAAAATTAAAATTTTCGAAAAATGTTCCATGTAAAGGGTAGTCGGGTGGGGGGATTTGCTTGAAAACCTTTGTGTCGCATCTCTGGAAGATACTGAACCTAAATACCAAGTTTGGTGTTTATCCGATGTTCGTTTCTGAGTTATGCTGTTCACAGACAGATATGTTTCCAAAAATGCTTTTTTTTGGATTCAGGGGGTCTCAAAACATATATTTCCGGTGAAATCTCGGTATCAAAGTTTTGGGTGGAATACAATACTTCCCCTACTTACTATACGTAGTAGAGAAAGTAAAAATGGTAAAGAGTATAGAAAATTCATACCAATAACATGTATCTGCAAACTGGCTAATCCCACAGAAAAAAGGTTTCTAAAAATCTGTTACATAAACATGGCTTTCTGTCATTTATTTTTATATAGCTTCAAACTATTCTTACAAAATCTTATTTTTCGTGTTAATCAAGATAAAGCTTTGCAGAAATTGTTTCATTGTAGGTACAAGCGCAATAGAGCAATCTGAATTTAAGATGTTAAAAGGCAGGGCAATGTATGCTGGCCTTAAAATTCAGTACTCTTACAGTTACATCACAAGAAATAACTGAATAGTGATAGCAGTTTAAAGAAATGACAAACTATTGACAAATTCAAAGCAGTATTAAACGATATCTTAGAAATGACTAATACCACAAAGAAGGTTACTTGAAATAAAATTGTATGTTTAAAGATTTTTATGTTATATTGTCTAGGGCATTTTTTTTCTACCTCTTAAGCTTTACCAATTATACAAAATACCTTCCATATGGAGTGTACTTATCAGGTATTCACAGAAAATACAAGAGATACATTTTGTATATAATTTAAATATTTTATGACCTTTTAATCAAAAGCTTTAAGGCTATTTATTGAGAAAATAAAAAATGTCAAAAAAAATCTTCCATTTGTAGGGTAGTTTTGGGTGGGGAATTTTCTTGAAAATCTTAGTATTGTATCTTTGGAAGATACTGAACCCAAACACCAAGTTTGATATTCATCTGTGTTTTTTATTTATTTATTTTTAATAGTTATGCTTTTCAGAGGCATACATGGTCACCTTATACTAAAAATATATTTCTTTATATTCAGGGACCTCAAAACATGCGTTTCTGGTGAAATCTTAACAAATTTTTAGGGTGGAACACAGTACTTCCTATTGCCTACTTTAGGAAGGTGGGAGAGAAAGTAAAAACATTTTTTCCTAGCTCTGGCACACACTATATAAAAATTAGGATCATATTAAGAAGCGAATGTGCATGGTAAGAGTCTTGGGTAAGGCCGTATTTAGAGGGAGGTTTATTAGGGTTCAAACCGCCCCCCCCTCTGAAACATCTGACAGTTTTATTTATTTAAATTCATAGCAAACCAATATGGGAAAATGTTAGATAACAGTAGGTCTATTGCTAGTAGCACATTTACAAGAAAAAGGCAAACTTAATATCGTCACCTTACATGGGTAAGGTGACCATACATTCCGGTTTTCAAAACAGTCTCCATGTTTTGTGTTGTAAGGTGGAATATCTTCATTGTGGTGAGTTTTTCTTGTCTATATAATGTCTCCAAGCAATTTTCTTATCCATGTAACTCTATATACTATGGAGTATGTACATGGTAACTGTGTGGGGTATTGTTAAGTTTAGATCTACTTGTGGAAAAGCCTCCTTGAAATTTTTTTTCTAGATACGGGCATGATCTTGGGCTGTATACCATGTCATATTCACTTTTAAGTTGCTTAATGCAATTGCAGTTTTATTTTAATAGCATAACTTGCATAAGACAAAACGACAACAGTTAAAGTATCTATGTAACTTCTGCAAAGGAAAATTTAGCAATGTTGTAGTCTTTTTTAATGAAGATGATAAACTAACTTGGGATTACACATGTAAAGAAGAAAGTCTTGTTTTGCATTCACGTGACTTTCTTTACTCATTTTTCTATAAACTATTCTTATAAAAGCTTGTGCCTCTATCTACTTCTTGTTTCTAGGTAAACGTTCACTAAAACATTTGATGCTTTGAACTATGTATAAGAATTCAATGAGTGCAATAGTCAGATCTTA
This sequence comes from Deroplatys truncata, assembly GCA_030765065.1. NCBI lineage: Eukaryota > Metazoa > Arthropoda > Insecta > Mantodea > Mantidae > Deroplatys > Deroplatys truncata. The sequence continues at coordinate 169,736,304 of CM060980.1, forward strand.
AAAGAAGTGGTCACTATGTGATTGCTTTGAAATTACATCCACAAGAAAAATGAATTAGTGACTTGCCACTAGCAAAAAATATTAAGAATTTGAAAACTCAAACTAACAACAAAAGAATATATCAGAAATGGTAACACCACAAAACAAATTGTCATAAATTGTGCACTTTAACGAAATTTATGTTTTTATGTAGGGAGATTTTTTGTATCTCTTACCAGTTTACCAGTTGCACAAAAAGTCATTCAGAATGAAGAGGACTTTGCAGGCTATTACTAAAAAATTCAGTAAATGCATTTTATTTGTCATGCAAATATGATATTTTAATGAAAATTATCAAGCCCTTTTTGAGAAAAGCAAAAATAATGAACATTTTCCCAAGTAAAGGGTAGCTTGAGGTGGGGAAATTTTCTGAAAATCTTTGTGTTTCATCCCTGGAGAATGCTGAAAGTTTGATATTTAACTGACTTTTCATTTTTGAGTTATGCTGTTCACCGACACACACACAGATATTTCTTTTTTCTAAAAAAAATGTTTTTTGTTTGCTTACTGGAAATGAGTGGTAGAGAAAAGTAAAAATAGAAAATATTTTCTTTTTATGTATATTGTTTATTTATAGTTTGTATTGAACATAGATGCATGTAATTATTTATAATCTATTGTTTAAGATAAAGTTTTTATACTGCACTCAGTGGATAAAAGAATTGCTGTATTGATTACACTTCATTATCTTGGATATCACCAAAGTTCCAGATTACCGCATTTAAAGCCATGGTGCAGATAAGACAAGAACACCATCACAAGCTAAATCGCCCTTCAGTTCATCAGCTTTCACGTTTTGTGGGAGGAAATAGGTCCGTTCCATTGTCTGTTGGTGTCTATATGAAGCAGTTTCTTCATCTTTTGTTGCAGACACGTCAACTCTGTTATCTTCAACAGTGACATTAATACTTTCTGGAGTATATCCCTTCACATCCAGAATTATCTACAGAACAAGAACACCACACACTAGTCAGTCATGTTGCTTCTGATCTTGCCTTAGTGAAGTCACTTAGCTATTATATTTATGTTGTCTGCTCAGTTCAACAATCAAGTAAAAAAATTCTGATGTGTTCCACTCACAGAATTCCTCTACCCTGAGCAAATTTTTATATATCCATTATATGTTATAGAATTTATATAAAAAGTTATGTCTATCCATGTTACATTATTCATGACGCATTTTTGCCAAAGAATGGTTTCCAATAAGTAATAAGTGCTTAATTACATAAATGTGCAGAAACAGCATTCAAACGTTTAACATATAATATGAAATATTTTAAAAAATGGCTAGCTCTACAAAAACATGTTATACAAATTATGTAGTCTGATTTACCAGTTATGCTAAATTCAGTCAGATGTTTTCTTTAGGTTTACTGGAACTCAAGAACATGTACTTATGAAATCTAGATATTAAGTTTTTATGATACTACCTTTAGGTAAATAGAGAAATTTAAAAAAGTGAACAAATAATATTTATTAGGTATATGACAAGAGAAGTGCAAACAAAGTTTGAACTTGTAGCACTAATATTGCTTATTTTGATTTCTCAAGGTACTTTTAATATACTAGTTGGCCTATAGAAAGTGAATCACACAAGTTGTTTGCTATCAGAAATGTCCCTTGCAACTTTTTGTTTTAACCATGAATTGTTTTAATTTTGTACTGTTAGGTTTTATTTGTCAGTTTATGTTAACTCTTTCTCAAGTGAGAGAGAACACCAGAATTATTAGTTTTAATTAGTTATGGTCTCCATTAAAACTCAGTTATGGTTCTTAAAATGATCCATATGTTTTAATACTCTTAGTAATGGTTTACATACAGTGATATTTTATGCAGAAACATCGAGCTGAAATAGGAAACAAATTGTGGTGCTATGTAAGATTCAAGCCCAAGCCATCACTTCATAAAGCTGAAGCCATAACTCCTGTAACCACTGTGAAGCTATAAGTTCAATGCATTTTAAATTCAAATCTTAGATGAGTTCAATTAAAACTGGAAAATTTTCTTTCTCGGCCTTTTAGCATGTTACTTCTCTACTTGGATTTGTAATGTTATTAAATGGCAAAAATATTTATGTGCGCACTAATTTACAAGAAATCAAAATATTAATTTAACATATAGTGTCTTTCAAAAGTAACTTTGAACTTTAAAGCATCATGAATATGGTAATTGCCAGACAAAATAAAAATTTAGGTACATTGTTAGAATTTGTTTGCATGTTCTCTTTGCAAACAAGAATGAAAAATTTTGGCTCTTAAGGGATATTCTGTGGTGCATTTAGAAGGCCCTTGCCTGCTTTGTAACATTGTTGCAGTACTTCTATCAAGCTTTACAAATCCCACTTCTGCCACTTTGATATTGTTGTGATTCCATGCTTAACATTGTTGTAATTGCAAACAAGTCATATCACACAAATGAAAGTTCATTCAACATTCTCTATAGTGTTGAGATGAAAGATGGCTTTGAGCTCTGTTGATTGCTCAAAAGCTGTTGTATTAGTTGAAGATGGGCGCAGCTATCGCTATGTAGTATGAATTTTAGGAACAACTCCCACATGTATTCTGCGAGTTGTAAGATTATTTCACAAACATACACCTATGACAGGTTTCTGGATCAGGTCGTCCAAGATGGGAATGACCAACAATAAAGAGATGACCATTTTTTAACTTTGGCAATTTTAAGAGATCATCACATGATAGCAATTGAGGCAAGAAATCATGTGGAAAATGCTTGCAGTATTAACATAAGCAAATGGACGTGCAGTAGACAACTCAGAGCAGTAAATCTGAACTCAAGACATGCCACAGGACCACTATAAACTCCAAGAGTTGGACTTCATTTTGCTCGAGCACACATAGACTGGACAATTAGCAACAGAGCAAAGTTCTCTATACAGATGAGTCCAAATTCAACCTTAGGGCTCCATATGGAAGAGATAGGGTATGAAGAATACTATGTCGCTTGCATGTTTCCCCAAGGGTTCCTTATGGAGGAGGCTCAGTTATGGTGTGGGATGGTGGAAGCACCAATGCAAATGTTACTCTTTTTTTGCCCAGCAGTGTCTTTGAATTAGAATATATTTATATAAACATCATTGTGCTGAGCAAAAAATAGAATTTGGTTTTCATTTGCTTCGTTTTGCATTCCATATTCACCATGCTATGAATAAAGCACTAAAACAGCTGCAACATTTTCTGAAGTAAATTTCTTTCTTAATGGTTGGGTTAACATATGTAATTTTAGAGATTGATCTGAAAATGAATCCCAGATTTCAATTAATAATGTCAAGTTGCTGTATGGTGGGGCTTCACTTCACATTTCATCACCGTTCCACATTTCTTTGAAGACAATCATGGAATAAGAGAGTTTTTTCTATTCTGAGGAATCTTGACATGGAAAACATGATTTCATGCAAGATGGTGCACCACCCCACATCTACAACCCTACTAAAAAATTAATTACACAGATTTTTGACAATCATGACATCAGTAACCCTTTCCAATGATACAGCATTCATATCTCAATTTGCCCATTTTTGGTTGTGGTGTTAGTTTAAAGAATGAGTTTTCCTGGCACATCCAACAACCCTCTTCAACTGAAAGATGCTGTCTCGCAAATTGCAAATATTCCAACACATTAGTTTCACAAGATTACAGCAGATGAATTCTCACTTGTGTAAAAAGCTAATCCCATTGTTCGTCCAATACAATGATTTTTGTTTTTTCCAGTCTTAAATATTTTAGTATTTATAATACAATAACGTTGAAGTGATTTTTTTTAGACAGTATACAGAGATATAAGTGCACAACACCCAGTTTTGACATGGCCATGTGTACTAATATTCTCTAACTATGCAACTCCACAATTTTCATTTTGACTGATTTTGGATGAACCATTTGATAGGCAAGTTCATCCAACAGCAATTTTTGGAATAATTTATCACACATATATTTAAAAGACTTCAATAAAACTGGCTGGAAAAGGGTGTAGCTCTCATAAGGGTAGTATGTTTTTGAGATGGGATTTCAATCCAATTAATGTATCCTTATTGTTTTTTCATTATCAGTATCAAGTGTTCATCAAGGTAGATATTTAAATGTTAAGTGAGTTGTTATTTGAATAATGAATATCTAAGGCACAATTACAACTTAGCATGCTGAATTAATTTAAAAATTGAAAAAGGCTGACTGGTGCATCTGTTGTCCTCCCCTCCATGAAACAGAGCACATGGTAGCTCAAACATTGAAGCAGCAAGTATTGATCAGAAATGTTCTTTTCTTACCTCAAAATGATCTGGTTTAAACCTTACATCGCTGCCCATCATATCCATAAGAAAGCGCTGATTTTTTGGGTCTGTCAAGGAAAAGAGATAGTAATGTTAAGTAACAAATACAAACTGTTTGCTAAGCCCTCTTTAAGGGAAAGTATTTGTGAAATTTGGCACAAAATGTGAAAATTTTCAACTTTTTTGTTTCCTGCAATTTTATGTTTATGCTTATAGCCTGTATTTTCATGCTAATAATTTTTTTTTTTAATACCAACACTTTTAAAGCCACAAATGACTATTTGATTGGTCCTGTACCATTTAGGTAAAGCATAATGAACTTTGAACTTATTTTTCTTGTTTTCTATTTTTCAGCATTCAAAATGTTTCTTGGACCACAGTTTACAAGTTATTAACTTGAAATTTTCAGGAGAGCTCCAAGAATTATGAATTCAAAAGTTGTTGTGTAATGGTTAGAAAATATTAAATAGTTCAGCTGAAATTATTTACCATAACTTACGTTGATAAAGTTGAAAATTCAATAATATGTATACGAAAAATATTCTCTTTTAAACTAATTAAAATTAAGAAATGCCTGCACAACATTTTCTTTATCTTTGCATATTAAGCTCAAATTAGAAATTTTGGAAAAATATAGTAAACTCTAGGGAACACGGAGTATTTCATATTATCATATCAAAAAGTGATTAATTATGGATAAAAAAGTAATATTTAATAATGTTTGACATGGCTCATTAAATGTTTTTGTGCTTTACATGTTTTAAGTTCTGAGTACCTGGTAAAATTAATCAAAGCAATCAAAAGAAAACTGTTTTTGGATTTTCATAGATACATTTCTGTGAAGAAAGTAACCATCATTTTGGATTCTCCTAAGCAGTATTAAAAATATTTCTCATTTGTGTAGGACTTAATAAAACTGCAGTTCTTACCATTCAAATTGACTGAAATGAGGCACAGAAATACAGAATGGTGTATGAAATCCCATACCATTTAATTATCTCATTAAAAATTTAATACTGTAGTTTAAATGTTTCTACCCATGTTAGTAAATGCTGAAGGTGCTGGAATCTGATAGATGGCATCACAATTTGGATGTAACTAAGTATGGGCACAGTCATTTGTAAAATGGCAGACAATGGTGTTTTACTTCAACATAAAGTGTGAAAATTGTACTGTTTTTCATCGAAATGTAAAGACTAGGTGTCTTTATTCTTGCTTTAATACAAAGTGAATGTTTTAACAAGCAACATTTGTCTCTCTCAAAATGAAACTAAAGGCTCTGTGTTGAAGAAATACTGAACACCACCGGCTTATGTCCATAAGCCCAAAAACATTGAAATCACAGTCAAAACATTTGCCGAGTGGAAAAAGGACTTTTATGATGTTCTGACATCATTAAAAGGGAGAAATAGGCTCAAACAGTTCGAAGTGTGCCACTCTTTCCTTAAAAGGGAAGAAAAAGAACATAACAGTTTGGCAGTCAGAAAGAAAAAAGAGGTGATATTCCATTATTTGATGGACAACGTTCTACCAAAACTGACATTCCTTGCACTGTAACCAAAGGTTTGTCATGGAATTAATTTCATGCATTTATTGATCTAAATTTAGAAAATGATGTAGACGTTTTAAGGGATATACAGAGCCTTATTTTGAACAAATGGCCGGCATAGCGGCAATTTTCTTGGCGCCGGAAAGCACGCTATTTGCCAGTGGAATCTGATATTTATAGCCCCTTTAATTCAAGCACATAGGTTTCATTCAAATTTTAACTACAATAACCATATACCTACTTTCATTATAGAAGACGGAAATGATGCCCTTATGCCGCCACACATCTCTCACAACTTTTAAGAAAAATTGCATTAACAATCATTAATTCATGACCATGTAAAACTATGCTTTGTCCCTAAATAAATAAAAAAAAAAAGTAAACGCGGGTCAATACAGCGATTATTAAAATGGCTATTTTGCTCTTATGGGGTCCCTTTTAGGTGTTTTACTTTTATAGGAAAATTGTTATATAAACGCAACAAACCTAGCCATTTTCCCGCTTAAACAGACGCTGAATGGGAAGTGCCAACCTAAATAAGTGAAATCCGCGAAATAAGGAATTTCTGCAAACGTGAATCATTCGAGTTTTAGACGCGCAGATCCCTGGGCTATGCCCTGTCGTCGCTTCGCAGTTGCGGCCACTCCTCTCCTAAAAAACCATCCCTCGGCTACGCTTTGAGGCTGAGGGCCCTCAATCCCTCTGCTACGCCTTGAAGCCGAGTACCTTACCGGCTTTGGCGGCATTAGTTATTCATATGTTGTCAGCATTGCGTTAGAGCTAGAGAACGACACAGAGTGACATCTGTAGGACATAGACCACTTCTATCGCTGTCGGGGACCCCGTAAGAGCAACTTACCTCAGTTATCTTATAGGGTTTTTATTTTAAAAGTTTAGGGGCATTCCAGGCCGAGATTTGCGAAATTCCTGATTCTTGTGCAAGCTTTCTCGGATTTCTTTGGACTTCAAACTTTTCTCTGATGTCAAGATTTTCCTGTGCAAGAATATGGCAATTCAACTTTGGCTTCCTATGGCGGATAAGAGTACGAAACGCTTTTCTGTGAGGCGCACGAACAGTAGGGAATCTGTTTATAAATCGCCATCTCACTTCTACAAGAGTTGGTTGTCAATAGGAATCATACATGATTCTCGGGTGCTAAAGTATTAATACTTGTTGTCATTACAACAGTACTAACACACTATAACACTGAAACATGTGGTCCCACCACGTACAAAGACTGCGTCAAATTATTAGTCCACACACGGAAAGGAGAGAAAGTGGAAGGTGAACAGAATTGGTTAGGAACAGCGCAGTATAGGACAAGCAATTCCCTGTAATATGGTCACGTGTCCAAAGGAAGGCTCACTATACACATTCCTCCCGCGCCCCTTGCTGTAGCTATTCATGAAGTTTTTAAACGGCCATGACACCGAACTATTTTCTTAATAGCACTACGAGACTCATATCCAAATATTGAAACTTTGCTGCATTTTGAACCATAAGACAAAGAATAGTAATAAATTGCTGCTGCTAAATTAAATTACCAAATACCGAGGTCATTTCCGGGCTTACATCTGGTCCTGCCAAAACAGGTAGTCCAAGAGATCCACTCATTCTTTGGAAATCTACTAATGACTGTTGCAAAATCTGACGAGCTGTTTGGAAAGCTGGATCTGTTCGGATACTGGTTCTGGCAGTAACTGGAACATTGCGTGGTCCTGGATTATCCATTTTGGCTTTTAGTAAAGTGCGTTTTCCAAGATGACAAGGAACCTTGTGCTAAACAGCAAATTTCTTGTTTATCACTATTGATGCAGACATTGTGGAAAAGTCGAAACTCTTCATAATTTGGGCGTCATTTTCGATTCTGTTTTGTTTTCTCGCAGAAACAGTCGCAAGCGTTACAGCTTAAAATGTAAATGCATCTGTGTTTATAGAGGCCTTGGAAATGGCAATCCACAAAACATTTAGTATAGATATACCAGAAAGGGCAATAATTCCTAAGCATTTTAATGGCTGCATTACGTTATGCAATTGCACTGTAATATTACACAGAACCTCTCAAATTGACTGGGTGTGTTTTGCAACAGAATGGTTGAAAATTACTCCCAGAAATGAATCTCTGAAGGAATACAGGATGATTCTTTTTTTTTTAAGAGGGAGGACTAGGTAGTAAAATTGTCTATTATTATTAATAACACTGAGATGAGACTAAACATTATTTTGAGCATAACAATGTAAATTCAGCGTGGTAGATTCTACTTTACACTATTCACAAAATTACGCGAAATTTGGGGAAATTCAGCCATTTCCACAATTCGCAATATAACTATACATTGATACGAGAAAAAAAGCGGCCGCATTGTTGGACCCCTTGGTGAGAGACAAAATTGAGTTTTATATTTATGATGTTCTTTAACTACTATGGTCCTTAGTGTCCCATTCTATATTGGACGTGAAAGACCGGTAATTTTGCTCAGAGGCCTCTTTATTAGGCTTGAGGTTCTTTTACGTGCCGTAAATCTACGACACGGGACCACCACTTTCCTTCCGAAGGAAGCCATAAAAAAATCCATCGCCCTCCGCCGGGTTTGAACCAACGACCTCTGGAAGTAGAAGCCCAGCATGGTAACCACTACACCACGGAGGACGACATTGGTGAGAGGAAATGTATAACTATGCTAATATTATAAAGAGAGAAGATTTTGTGGACGCATGAATAGAGAAATCCCTAAAACCATTCGTCTGATTTTGATAAACCTTTCACCACTGAAAAGCCCCCATCCTCCCAACAGACGTAGGCTTTTTATTCGGGTGTTATGGGAATTTTTAAATTCATGTCACCTAAACCAATCCCGTTTATTCGAAGAATATCATAAGGCTTTTGGTCCTTTATTGTGAACATGGTGAATTTTTAACTCTAACCAAAGAAATAAAGGGCAGGTTTAAAATCTTTAAAATTGGGAGTTAAATCCATTATCACGAATTTTCCTCTGATTTCGATGAACTTCTTATCAGAGTGTATTTTTAGTACGATTTTGAAAAAACGTACATTTGAGTTTTAGAGTCTGACAAGAATGCTAAGCTGCCCTACAACTTTCAAAAAACTTCCGCGACCCTTATTTTCAACTACTTAAAAAAAGCTTTGATCTATCTAGACAAAACGTTCTACACTTAACACCACAGGACTCATTGGAAATTTGAGCTATTTCATACCTTTAAAAGACACTTTAAAACCCTACCCCTACTATATGTTCAACCCCTTAATTAGAAATCTGTTAGGAGTTAGGAGTGGGCAGACGGAGGGGCCTCCAGTAACCGGAACACAGCACCACAATTAGGCCAAAGTGGGCCCTTTTTGTTTCTGAGACCTCTGTGAGGAAGGGATGAAGGGGAGACCCGATGGGCGACCAGATCCGGACAATATGCTCAGTAAGGACGAGGTTCCTGACGATTCCAATATGGCACCAATCCTGACGCCGGTTAGCTCTGCCTAAGCCACTCGCAACTCAGGAAACCCATGGCGGTCGAGATAACTCCCAGGAAGGGGACCCTAGCAGTCCCATCAAACGCCAAGGAGAAATCTTTCCAGAGCGCAAATTTCACCGTCCTGCCGCAACACACAAGCCGCCGTCGCCTGGTCCTAGAACCCTGAAACATATGAAGGATAGAATAGATGAAAGGAAATGGACAGGAAATTCGTGGTAGAAAGGAAACCACTCCAGCTTTCGCCTACCGACGCGGGGAAACCACAAAAAACCCATGGTCCCAGTGACCGGCCCGACGGAAATCGAACCACGCAACTCGCGAATGCGAGCCTCAAGTTACCGCGGAATCATCTCGCTATACACTTATAGCACAGCACCTAGCCAAAGTCATAGGTTGCCTTACAACTTACAAAAATACCCCAGCCCTTATTTTTAATCATATAGTATCTTGAAATTCTTTAAAACTACCCTTGCTCTTTATTTGCAACGCCTTATGTACAACATTACGCCGTTTGCCTAACGGGACATAAAACGAGATTCAACGAAAATTATACAGCTTTCAAAACTGCACCTGTTCATATTTTCAACCCATCTGCACCATTTGATTAATCTGAACAAAACTGTGGGTACTTAAGCTTTACATCCGAGACAAAATGATAGCCTACTCTTTTATGCCGAGATTACTGTTAACTTTACTTAACGTGACTTAACACAACGGGGTGTAACGCGAAGTTATGAAATGCTGCTGAACTAAAGGTCTATTCTGTATTCACGCTTAGGTTGATCCGCGGGAAAACAAATCCACGTGGTCAGTTCACCGAGGTGCAACACGGTAGCAATGCGCCAGGAAAGTAGTCCCATGCTTATCTCTGAATTTTAGAATGAATTTATCCTTAAATGGTATAATATTCTATACAAATACCTAAGGTTTTATTTAACGCTGATCTATACCGTAAAACAGAGCTACAAGTCCCATGATGCAATTCGTATGAGTCACCTGACATCCGGGTAGGCGCAGAATATTGTTTACAGCCAGAAACCAGCAGTTGTGTTTAGTATCATGGTGGACGGTGTATTTGCTCCTGTGTTTTCGTCGAATTACGTAAAGCATTAGTCGCGTAAACAATTGACTAGTGGTGAAAAAACAATAGTGCTGAAACGTTATTATAGGTTAGAAATATTCAACACTTTCCGCGAAAGAAATGGTGAAATTAACTTCTGAGTTCACCGGTGTTTCGAGTACAAGTATAAACAGTGCTTGTGCAGAAAAATCTGAAACGAGAAAAGTGGTTACACCCGGAAAAAAAAGAAAACATATGAAATACGCGATGCAAGAATGTAGAGATTTTGAGAAGAATGCAATTCGCGTAACTGCATAATTTCTTTTTTAAAATGAGCCGCCAACAGTTAATAAAGTGCCGCTTCCAGAGAGCGAATAAATTAGGTTATGGCATACCTGTTACTTTATTTTTCGCTCATTTATTTTAGAATTAACTATTATTATATGTGCAAACGTTTCTTTTGTTGCAACTATCAATCTTATCACCTTTAACCCTTAACAGAATATGCTAGTCACCGTTTCAGTTGTCGAAGTAAGGACTCTGTTCTTTTTTGCATTACGTGCCGCTTGTACTCGCCACATGGTCTGAAAGTGTGACAGTATGCGAATGGCGGAAGGATACATTATAGCGGTGCACTGGTCACGTGTGGTTTGTTTTGACGCGGATCAACCTAAGAGTGAATACAGAGTAATTAGGATGCACTTAATGTAACCAGAATGACTCTCGATTGGTAGTTGCTTTTATTACTTCATGCCACTGATTCACGTCGATTGGTTCTAATAATCTAATTATATACCAGTGACGTCAAACTTAACGTAACAGGAAGGAAAAGTTCGGCATTGCCAAACTCTTAACTTACGTCACGTTAAGTCGATCCTAAATAGCTCCATTTAATACAATGTGTTAGACTTTCACGTTCGCATTAAGTCACGTTACGTTAAGTTCATCGTAATCCCGGCATTAGAAACTAATTCTATCCTTATTTGTAATGTTTTACTTGCAATCCTCATTCTCTGATATGGATTGAAATTTGTACATTTACGCTACAGGACCCGGCGAAAGCAATAGATTGATTACCTTAAAAATCCCCCAAAAATTACCTCAGCCTATGCGCTCTACATTCGCTTTGAATTTATACTCTTTGCATATCATAAAAAACAAAACAGTAGCGACTTGGCATTTCAAAAACATGTAAGTATTGGATATTGGACAATTAAAACCAACGGCAGCTAAAAATAAAAATGAGTTTTATTTATGGACGCTCTTTAACTGCTATGATCTTTAGCATGCCCTTCTATATTGGGCGTGAAAGACTGGGAATTTTGCTCAGAGGCTCTTTATCAGGCTTGAGGTTCTTTTACGTGCCGTAAATCTACGACAAGGGACCACCGGCTTTGCTTTCCTTCCGAAGGAAGCCATGCTAAGGATTTTTACGCCCGAAAAAATGTAATTCTGCCCTCCGCCCGCAACTAATATATCGGAAATGGTTAATTCCACAAATTATTTGGTAGTGTATTTTAAAACGAGATGATATCTACGCTTTTCGTGCAGTAACACCCCCCTTATCTCTAGGTTTTTCCGGTTATAGGAAATTATACAAAATTAATTCAGAATGAAGAGAACTTTATATTAGTAGAAAAGTCAAGATATGCATTTAATTCATCACACAAATACCGTAAATATATAGTGCTTTAAACAAGTCATTTTTAGATTAATGGGTCCCTATGTGATAGATTTAAAATTCCATGTTCCTTGCATGACCACGAGAACAAATTTTCTGAGTGTTACACGCACATGACTTTCTCTAACCTATATGGCTTAGTGGATATACAATTTATTCTTGCGAAAGTTTATTTTCCTATCTACTTCATTTTAAACGAGATAAACCTTTCCAGAAATAGCTGCATTACACATTTCGTTATAGATACAAACGGAATAGGAATAGTCAAATGTTTTAGAACTGGACGCTATATGCTGGTCTTAAAATTCCATACTCTTTCCATGATATGGCGAAAAACAGCTGAAAATCGACACGACTTTAAAAGAATGACTCAAGTTATTAAACAATGATTCAAACCATTAATAACGGATATCTTAGAAATGGCTGATGCCACAAACAAGTTGTTTGAAATAAATTGTGTATTTTAAAGTCATTACATTTTTTGTGTAGTGCGTTTTCGTCTATCACTTAACGTTTACCAGCTACACTCGTACAAGATTCTACAAAATTCCTTTCGAACGCAGAGGACTTCGAAGGTCATTCGCAGAAAATTCAAGATATACATTTTATTTGTCATGTAAATATCTTTAATATATGGTATTTTAATCAAAATCATTAGAAAAATGTTCCAAGTAGAGGGTAGCTTGGGATGACAGAACCTTAGAATCATGAGGAACATGCACTCTTGGTTACGTTGTCATTATCGTAGGTGCACCGCCAGTGTTTTGTTTTACATGTCCCTGTTGCCATGCGACTTACATCATTGCTTGTTTACAAGTAACATCAACTGTTCCAGTGAGCAGTACGACCTTGGCAAGCACACGGGTTACTACGTACTGGTAGAGTTGATCACAGACTTGGCTCGTGCAATGGCAGTGTGCACAAATGCAGAGATGGCAGATGCCCATTTGTTGTATGGATTAGCAGACGACAATGGCGCTTGCGCTCAACGTTTGTACCGGGAGAGATTTCCAGGACGAAGGTGCCCCGATCGGAAAACGCTTGAAGCCAATGATCGTCGTCTTAGGGAACTTTTTTATTGTCTATGAATGTACTACATTGTTCTCAATTAAGAATGCTTAAAATGTCTATTTGTATTTGCTTTTAAATATACTTATATGCCTTAAAAATTGTAAGACAAAATGTCATCCAGGGCATTTCAGTCTGATTCTCGCGACCGGGGGAGGCCTAGAAGGACGAGGGCACCGCAACGGGTGCCCTCGTCCTGGCAATTCTTCAGACAATTGACGACGACCTTAGTGTCAATACAAGACAAGTAGCTGCAACAATGAATGTTCACCACATGACTGTCTGGCGAATGTTACACGAGGTCCGGCGGTATCCATACCATTTATAGCGTGTGCAAGCACTATCAGCAGCTGATTTTCGTGCACGGGTACGCCTCTACGAATGGTTTATGCAACAAAGTGTCAACCCTAATTTTTGTGCAACGTTGCTGTTCACAAATGAGGCGTCGATTCAACGAGATCAGATTGTAAATTATCACAATCAGCATGTATGGACTGACTCAATCCTCACGCAACTATTTAAGCAAGTCATCAGCAAAGATTTTCTGTCAATGTTTGGGCCGGCATTGTTGGCGAGTGTTTGGTAGGGCCTCACGTTCTTCCACCCAGGCTCAACGGACAAAGTTACCATAATTTCGTAGAGAATGTTCCACCTGGTCTGTTAGCAAATGTACCTTTATCTGTGGGACAAAACACGCACTTCATGCACGATGGCGCACCTCATTTTAGTGTTAATGTCCGTCGTCTTCTAAATAACAGATTCTGTGACAAATGGATAGGTAGAGGTGTACAGATTGCCTGGTCTCCACGCTCCCCGGATGTTGTGTATCGAACCCAAGTACCAGATATTCAGACTCTCCGTGCCCGTATTATGGAAGGCTACGAAACCATACGCAATACTCCAGGGATACATCAGCGCATCCGGGATTCACTACGACGGCGGGTTGATACGTGTATCAATGCTCACGGGGGTCATATTGAATATCTGTGAGAAAGAGTTGCATGTGCTACGTTCTATTCTTGTGTGTTTCCCATGATTAATGAGTTGGAGAAAATGAGTTGTAACATGGAAACAAGGCGTTTCCAGACCCATGTTCATAAAACATAATTTCTTCCTCTACGTGCGAGGAATGTGTCCTGCAATTTGTCCCGTACATTTTTGTTACATTCTGTATTGCGCAATTTTGGAAGATAATGAACTTAAATACTAAGTTAGTATTTAAACACAATTTTCATTTTAGGGCACACACACAGACATGGACCCTTTTCAAAAATGTTGTTTTTTATTTTTATTTATTTATTTACTTTTACTCTGGAGACCTCAAAGCATCTGTTTCCAATGAAACGTCGATATCGAATTTTTGGGTGGAATACAATTATTTCTCTAGTTACTATAGATATGGAGTAGAGAAAGTAAATTTGTTTATCCAGGAACCTCAAAACGTACATATCCAGTGAAACCTGTATTGGAGTTTTTGGGAATGCAATACTTCCTCTAGTTATTATAGTTAAGTAGAAGCGAACGTAAAATTTAAACATCGGATGAACCAAACTTCTTATTTAAGTTCAGCACAGCTTCCAAAAATGCGGCCGGGGGGCTTTCAAGACAATTCTCCCACCCCAAACTGCTCCTTATATGGACATTTTTTCTTATTTTCGATTTCTTAAATGTGGCTCTAAGGATTTTAATTTAAATACTATGTTTCAGATATTTACATATTCGCAAGATGTAGTAGCTATATCCTGAATTTTCTGCGAAAAGATTCTAAAGTCCTCTTCTCTTTTAATAAATTTTGTATGCTTCTGCATAACTGAACTAAGAGGCAGACAAAAACTTACCACGCTAAAGCCACAGAGCTCGTTAAGACACACAATTTATGTTCAAATCACTTTTTGTAGCATTAAGTATTTCCGAGCTATTCGTTGTTATTGGTTTGAATTTCTAAGTACTTTATACTTCTTTTAAAGTGTTAAGTCGGCATTCATTTGTTTCTCGTAGTCATGCAAGGAATGGAATTTTAAAGACATACAGCGATCCCTTTTTAAACATTTGACTAGCATTTCAGTTTACTGTATCCCTCTTGTACCGCTGCAGAAGTTCTGGTACGATATATTGTCGTTTTCCGAGGACGTAAGCAGACATGACAAGGTATAAAGAGTTTTTAAGGCCAATTTTCAAAAGAACATGTCAATGTGACTTTTATGACATGATCACTTAATTATTTAATGTGAACTGATTTTTAAGAATTCGTATAATTTTATTGGACGACAACAAGAAGACACGAAAACCTCCAGCTCATGTGGTACTCCACAGCCTTCTTTATTATCCATGGATGATGTCACTGCTACAATCGATACATGCAGCCAGTTATCTTTCATATCACAACAAACATATATAAATTTTATTTTATTTAAAGGATCACGTCTGTTTCAATCTAAGATTGCTGTTTCTGCCGCAGATGTTTTCTTTAAATGTCCAGTTTTCGGTCTCGTTTTAAGGACTACTTCACCTTGATCTTGGAAACATTTAATCTAATATTTTACGACCTTCACATCTCTCTGGACGACATTTGCTATATTGCTTTTAGGAATGCCTCCTTCCCACATTCTTACGAAACCTTCACGTGTCACATCTGATGTATAAAGCATGGTGGTTATAGTTTATTTGTAGGTTAGGTATTGAAGACATACTCGAACAATTATATGCTCGTAACACCATAATATCTCAAATCGATAGCAGCTGGGGTGCATAGGGGTACCCAAATTATTGAATTTTAAAATTTCTCATATAACCTGAAAAACATTTCACCTTGCCATTTCAAAGCCAATTGTATCTTTTTTGTTTACCTATGATTGGAAAATCTCATATTACTCAAGTTTTCCCTTGTTTCGATGAGTATTTTAGGGATATTTACTAGGAATGTGTTGATGTTCGGGAGATATGTTAAATTAAATTGAATATTATATATGGATGCTCTTTAACTGCTGATTCTTAGCATCCCATTCTATACTGGGCGTGAAAGACCGGAAATTTTGCTCAGAGGCCTCTTTATCAGGCTTGAGATTCTTTTACGTGCCGTAAGTCTACGACATGGGACCACCGGCTTTACTTCCCTCTCGAAAGAAGCCATTCTAAGATTTTTACGATCAAAAAATCCATCGTCCTTCGTCGGGTTTAAACCTTGATGTATGTTGACGTCCTTCGTCGGGAGATATGTTGATGAAGTTACATACAATATGATTCGAGATTTAGGAATAATCGGTCGTGCAAGCTGGTTAAGAGAGATAGTAAATGACTGTATACCGTCCTTCAGATCAGAGGCATATTTAAGTGCGGCCTGGGAAGCCCTGCCTACACCCCCCCCCAAAAAAAATTTATTCTTTCCTGGCACAACAGCAGTAAAAATAAATTAATAAGGAAAGCAATCACAAACATTTTAACTAAAATTAATCCCATAGGGAGGCATTTCTTTAGAAAGCAAATCTTTATTTTTCAAAGGGAATTTTTTTAAGACTCCGACATGTGAAGCTTCAATGATACAACGTCTATGGTTGTCTATGTTCTTTTCTAGACATTAACCACCTTGCCAGTTTCCATTGGCTTCTACAGAAAGAAATTTGTCCACGCTAAGACAATTAAGGACATACATGAGAAACATAACATCTGAGTCACGATTAAATGGACTTGCCTTGCTGTCAATTCATTGTGATATTCACGTGAGTAGTAATAGTCCCGGATGAGCCAATTGTTTTAACGATAATCCTGCCGCTAGGGGCGCTAGTGTCGCTAGTGTCGGTGCGTGCGACGGCGGCGGCGGTAAGTTTGAAAAGCGCCCTGAGCGTTAGGATTATCGTTAAATCGGTTGGCTCATCCGGGACGAGTTGAAAGAATTGAGGAAGTGACGTGGAGTGTTTTGATTGGTTCGTTAATTTGGGGTGGGAGATGGAGGAAGGGAGATGGAGGAGTATGGAGGTCGCGTGATGGAGAGGAGCTGGGTGGCGAGGTGTTGTCTGTGCGGAGGTCGGTACTGAAATGGGGGAAAAGATGGGGAGCGAGGGATAAAAAGTGTAAAGGAAAGTGACGTGTGAAGTTGTGATTGGTGGGAATAAGAAGTGATGTTATTGGTGGAAAGGAGCAAATGAAGGTTGTTGATTGGTAAGAATAAGAGAGATTATGATTGGTGGAAAGAAAAAGGAGTGGGGTATGTTGGAGGTGATGGGAAAGGTGAGTTTTGCTAGCAGCAAGATTTGCAAAAGCCTGTCTTGAACTGATCAGCAATTTTTGAACGTCGGATGGTAGTTTTCTTGAGTGGATAGAGAGATGGGGGCGATATGAGATGCGGTGGCGAAAATGGGAACTAGACAAGGTTGTTGAGACAAGAGGTTTAAGGACGAGGAAATTTGGAGGTTAGTGGTGAACACGGCGGTCGCAAGAGGTGGGGGTAAGGAGACGCAGTGGTGAGAATGGGAACTAAAAGAAGATGGGGGTAGCAAGAGTTTTAGAAGAGTAGATTTTGAGGTTAAAATAGTGGGAACTAAAAATGGCGGAGGGTCTGCGACAAGGAGATGCGGTGAGAACTAAACAAGATGGCGGTCGCAAGAGGAGGGTAAGGAGATTTGAGGTTACAGTACGAAAACACGAAAGGATATATTCCTACGCCAAGCAGGTGCGAAAAATAATTATGCGTGTGTTACTTACCTGTTACCGGTGTGGATGCGTCACCAAAAGCGCGGCACGCGAGACGGAAAAATAAAAGCAAACTGTTTTTGAAAATGCTTAACCAGCTTTAAGATCAACCAACATCACTACGCACTGATATACCTAGGTTTTTAAAGCGGTACAGACACCCTTTGCAGAGGCGTAATTTAACTATACCAAAAACCTGGTACTGGACCATCGTGATGGTCGCTAGCGTACGTAGGAGCAGGGTTCTCATAGCCGGTCGAAAGCGGTCAAAAACGTGTACGACGTAGGTGTTGACAGTAGCTGCTGTCGAGTCAACGGTCGAGGTGTGAATAAACAAGATCTGTTCTCGCCGGCAATTTGGTTCGGAGATGTGAGCAGCGGCGAGGTGTTGTCTGTGCGGAGGTCGGGACTGAAAGAGGGAAAAGATGGGGAGCGAGGGATAAAAAGTGTAACAGAAAGTGACGTGTGAAGTTGTGATTGGTGGGAATAAGAAGTGATTTTATTGGTGGAAAGGAGCAAATGAAAGTTGTTGATTGGTAAGAATAAGAGAGGTTATGATTGGTGGAAAGAAAAAGGAGTGGGGTATGTTGGAGGTGATGGGAAAGGTAAGTTTTGCTAGCAACAAGATTTGCAAAAGCCTGTCGTGAACTGATCAGCAATTTTTTGAACGTTGGATGGTAGTTTTCTTGAGTGGATAGAGAGATGGGGCGATATGAGATGCGGTGGCGAAAATGGGAACTAAACAAGGTGGTTGAGACAAGAGGTTTAAGGACGAGGAAATTTGGAGGTTAGTGGTGAACATGGCGGTCGCAAGAGGTGGGGGTAAGGAGACGCGGTGGTGAGAATGGGAACTAAAAGAAGATGGCGGTAGCAAGAGGTTAGAAGAGTAGATTTTGAGGTTAAAATAGCGGGAACTAAAAATGGCGGAGGGTCTGCGACAAGGAGATGCGGTGAGAACTAAACAAGATGGCGGACGCAAGAGGTGGGTAAGGAGGTTTGAGGTTACAGTACCAAAACACGAAAGGATATATTCCTACGCCAAGCAGGTCCGAAAAATAATTATGCGTGTGTTACTTACCTGTTACCGGTGTGGATGCGTCACCAAAAGCGCGGCACGCGAGACGGAAAAATAAAAGCAAACTGTTTTTGAAAATGCTTAACCAGCTTTAAGATCAACCAACATCACTACGCACTGATATACCTAGGTTTTTAAAGCGGTACAGACACCCTTTGCAGAGGCGTAATTTAACTATACCAAAAACCTGGTACTGGACCATCGTGATGGTCGCTAGCGTACGTAGGAGCAGGGTTCTCATAGCCGGTCGAAAGCGGTCAAAAACGTGTACGACGTAGGTGTTGGCAGTAGCTGCTGCCGAGGCAACCGTCGAGGTGCGAATGAACGAGATCTGTTCTTGCAGGCAATCTGGTTGAGAGATGAGAGGCGCGGTGGTAAAAATGTGAACTAAATAAGATGGCGGAGGCACGAAGTTGAGGTTAAGGAGCGGCGAGGTGTTGACTGTGCGGCGGTTGGGGTCTGAAAGAGGGGGAAAGATGGCGAACGAGGGATAAAAAGTATAACAGAAAGTGACGTGTGAAGTTGTCATTGGTGGGAATAAGAAGTGATGTTATTGGTGGAAAGGAACAAATGAAAGTTGCTGATTGGCGAGAATAAGAGAGATTATGATTGGTGGAAAGAAAAAAAGGTGTGGGAGTGGGGTATGTTGGAGGTGATGGAAAAGGCAAGTTTTGCTACCAACAACATTTGCAAAAGCCTATCCAGAACTCATCAGCAATTTTAAATAACTAGTGTTTCGGGGGTTTTCTCTGGTTGGTAGACGAATGCAAGCTGTTTCTACCATACTTATATTATTCGTCTTTTTCCTTTTTTTTTTTTTAAAATGACTAGTTTTTTTTTTTTTTTTTTTTGGGAGTTTTCTGCGGATGGGAAACAAATGCAAGCTCTTTCTGCTTTTTCATAGGTTTTCCCTGGTTGGTAGGCGTTTTCTGTACTGGTTGACGAAGGCGTTTCTAATTTTGGAGGTTTTCTCAGGTTTTTAGCGGTTGTCCCTGCCCGGTAGGCAAATGATGAAGTTTTACCTTGTCGGCGCACGGATACTAGGCACGTACTGGCGCGCACACACACACACACACAGAGAGACAGACAGACACACAGACAGGCACACACACACGGACATGTTTCCAAAAATGCTTTTTTTTTTTTTTTTTTTTTTTGATTCAGGAGGTCTCAAAACGTGTATTTCCGGTGAAATCTCGGTATCGAATTTTTGGGCGGAATGCAATACTTCCCCTACTTACTATACGTAGTAGAGAAAGTAAAAAAGTATTGAAAAATTTAAGGAAATAACAAGCAATACCTCAAAAGTGTACTATCTTGTTTTCACGGGTTTTCCAGATCGGTAAGCGTTAGAATACTCTTAGAGCTTTTTTCAGGTTTTTTAGCGGTTGTCCCTGGCCGGTAGGCAAATGATAAAGTTTTTCTATAACGTCGTCGTTTTGGCTTGTGGCGCACGGATACTAGGCACGTACTCGCGCGCGCGCGCACACACACACACACACACACACACACACTAAAATAGTAGCGTATAAAAAAAACTGATGTGTTACACTCACATGACTTTCTCTACTCTTGTACAATCTAATTGGTAGCTTTTAAGCGATAGTCAAATATTTTAACGCTGGTTGCTATGTGGCGAATTCCATTCTGTTTGCATGTTCAGGACATAAAAAAAATGAATAAACGAATTTGAGAAAAAGTATAAGTATTGGAAAATTTAAGGAAATAACAAGCAATATCTCGAAAACGGTTCACTCAACAAAAGAAACGTATATGACATAAGTTGTGTATTTTAACGCGATCTACATTTTTTGTGTAGTAAAATTTTGTCTATCTCTTATGGTTTACCAGTTATGCAAAAAAGTCGTTCACAATGAAGAATATTTTGGAGACATTCCCAGAAAATTCGAGATATACATTTTATTTGACATGACAATATCTTAAACATATGATGTTTTAATCAAAATCGTTAGAGCCGTTTTTGAGAAAATTAAAATTTTCGAAAAATGTTCCATGTAAAGGGTAGTCTGGGGTGGGGGGATTTTCTTGAAAACCTTCGTGTCGCATCTCTGGAAGATACTGAACCTAAATACCAAGTTTGGTGTTTATCCGACTGTTCGTTTTTGAGTTATGCTGTTCACAGACACACAGACACACAGACACACAGACAGACACACACACGGACATGTTTCCAAAAATGCTTTTTTTTTTTTTGGATTCAGAGATTCTCAAAACATGTATTTCCAGTGAAATCTCGGTAACGAATTTTTGGGTGGAATGCAATACTTCCCCTACTTACTATACGTAGTAGAGAAAGTAAAAATGAATAACGCATTTGAGAAAAAGTATAAGTATTGGAAAATTTAAGGAAATAACAAGCAATATCTCGAAAATGGTTCACTCAACTAAAAAAAAATGTATATGACATAAATTGTGTATTTTAACGGGATCTACATTTTTTGTGTAGTAAAATTTTGGCTATCTCTTATGGTTTACCAGTTATGCATACTGAACCTAAATACCAAGTTTGGTGTTTATCCGACTGTTCGTTTTTGAGTTATGCTGTTCACAGACACACAGACGCACAGACAGACAGACACACAGACACACAGACACACAGACAGACACACACACGGACATGTTTCCAAAAATGCTTTTTTTTTTCTGGATTCAGTGATTCTCAAAACATGTATTTCCAGTGAAATCTCGGTATCGAATTTTTGGGTGGAATGCAATACTTCCCCTACTTACTATACGTAGTAGAGAAAGTAAAAATGAATAACGCATTTGAGAAAAAGTATAAGTATTGGAAAATTTAAAGGAAATAACAAGCAATATCTCGAAAAACGGTTCACTCAACAAAATAAATGTATATGGCATAAGTTGTGTATTTTAACGCGATCTACATTTTTTGTGTAGCAAACTTTTGTCTATCTCTTACGGTTTATCAGTTATGAAAAAGTCGTTCACAATGAAGAATTCTTTTGGAGACATTCCCAGAAAATTCGAGATATACATTTCATTTCTCTCGACATTATCTTAAATATATGATATTTTCATCAAAATCGTTAGAGCCATTTTTTAATACAAAGAGAACGGGATTTCACAAGTGAAACAGTACTGTGATAACGATACCACTGAAACAAAAAAAAAAAATCTGATGTGTAACACTCACATGACTTTCTCAACTCTTGTACAAAGTATTTTTACAAACGCTTATTCCCCATCTAGTTCATGTTAATCGAGATAAACATTTGCAAAATCTATTTTATTGCTAATTTTCTTGTATAAAAAAAAAATCTGATGTGTAACACTCACATGACGTTCTCTACTCTTGTACAAAGTATTTTTACAAACGCTTATGCTCCATCTAGTTCATGTTAATCGAGATAAACATTTGCAAACTCTATTTTATTGCTAATTTTCTTGTAGATGTAGGGGAAAATATATTTACAAGGGGAATATAGAAAAACAGTAGCCTTTAAGCACATACATATCTCTTAATAGCTGGTTGCTATGTGCAGCACCATTCTTTTTGCCACAGATTAATACTGTTTGCATATCAAAGACAAAAAAAAATGAATAACGAAGTCCCATTTGAGAAAATAAATATTGGAAAATTAACAAACAATATCTCGAAAACGGTTCACTCAACAACAAAAATGTATATTACATAAGATGTGTATTTTAACGCGATCTACATTTTTTGTGTAGTAAAATTTTGTCTATCTCTTACGGTTTTTCAGTTATGAAAAAGACGTTCACAATGAAGAATACTTTTGGAGACATTCCCAGAAAATTCGAGATATACATTTCATTTCTCACGACATTATATTAAACATACGATATTTTTCATCAAAATCGTTAGAGCCATTTTTTTTAATACAAAGAGAACGGGATTTCACAAGTGAAACAGTACTGTGATAACGATACCAACAAAACTAATTATTATTCACCCACTGAAACACATAAAAAAAATCTGATGTGTAACACTCACATGACTTTTCTCATCTCTTGTACAAAGTATTTTTACAAACGCTTATTCCCCATCTAGTTCATGTTAATCGAGATAAACATTTGCAAACTCTATTTTATTGCTAATTTTGTTGTAGATGTAGGGAAAATATATTTACAAGGGGAATATAGAAAAACAGTAGCCTTTAAGCACATACATATCTCTTAATAGCTGGTTGCTATGTGTAGTACCATTCTTTTTGCCACAGATTAATACTCTTTGCATATCAAAGACAAAAAAAAAATGAATAACGAATTCCCATTTGAGAAAATAACTATTGGAAAATTTAAGTAAATAACAAGCAATATCTCGAAAACGGTTCACTCAACAATAAAGATGTATATGACATAAGTTGTGTATTTTAACGCGATCTACATACTTTCGTACTCACCTATAAGATATAGAGGGTAGAGGTCGTACGAACGTAGCACTTTGAGAATTTATATTCAACAGTTGGTGTTACTCCTTAGAAAGGAAGTATCTGCTGATTTTTATTTAATTCTTTACATTTTACATAACACGTATGCACTGGCACAACACAAAAGCACTACACACGATACTCAGTTTTAATATTTGCACTAATAACATCAGGAATAACTGAAGTCTGCAAACAGTCATTTCCCATGTGCAGCCTTACGTACAGAGAACGTGTGTGGCTGATCTATGTGTAAAAAGAGCCTGAGAGCGGATGTACGTCAGCGGTAAAATCTTTTAAATGCATTTTTATTGGCGATGGTAGAAATCGTGCAGTGGTGGATCGTGAAAATTCATATAAATGGATGTATCACCTCATAATAAGCCTCTATATACCAAGAATATTGAGTTTTTAAAAAGTCAGCAACTGTACCTGTGTTTCTATACGTGAACGTCAGATGGCAGCTTCGATACGTGTCCACGGAGACCTTAGTGCTAGGCAACTGTACCTCTGTTTCTATACGTGAACGGCAGATTGCAGCTTCGATACGTGTCCACGGAGACCTTAGTGCTAGGCAACTGTACCTCTGTTTCTATACGTGAACGGCAGATTGCAGCTTCGATACGTGTCCACGGAGACCTTAGTGCTAGGCAACTGCACCTCTGTTTCTATACGTGAACGGCAGATTGCAGCTTCGATACGTATCCACGGAGACCTTAGTGCTAGGCAACTGCACCTCTGTTTCTATACGTGAACGGCAGATTGCAGCTTCAATACGTGTCCACGGAGACCTTAGTGCTAGGCAACTGTACCTCTGTTTCTATACGTGAACGGGAGATTGCAGCTTCGATACGTGTCCACGGAGACCTTAGTGCTAGGCAACTGCACCTCTGTTTCTATACGTGAACGTCAGATTGCAGCTTCGATACGTGTCCACGGAGACCTTAGTGCTAGGCAACTGCACCTCTGTTTCTATACGTGAACGGCAGATTGCAGCTTCGATACGTATCCACGGGGACCTTAGTGCTAGGGAACTGCACCTCTGTTTCTATACGTGAACGGCAGATTGCAGCTTCAATACGTGTCCACGGAGACCTTAGTGCTAGGCAGCTGTACCTCTGTTTCTATACGTGAACGGCAGATTGCAGCTTCGATACGTGTCCACGGAGATCTTAGTGCTAGGCAGCTATACCTGTTTCTATACGTCAACGGCAGATTGCAGCTTCGATACGTGTTCACGGAGACCTTAGTGCTAGGCAACTGTACCTGTGTTTCTATACGTGTCCACGGAGACCTTAGTGCTAGACAACTGTACCTCTGTTTCTATACGTGAACGGCAGATTGCAGCTTCAATACGTGTCCACGGAGACCTTAGTGCTAGTGCTAGGCAACTATACCTCTGTTTCTATACGTGAACGGCAGATTGCAGGTTCGATACGTGTCCACGGAGATCTTAGTGCTAGGCAACTATACCTGTTTCTATACGTGAACGGCAGATTGCAGCTTCGATACGTGTCCACGGAGACCTTAGTGCTAGGCAACTGTACCTGTGTTTCTATACGTGAACGTCAGATGGCAGCTTCGATACGTGTCCACGGAGACCTTAGTGTTAGGCAACTGTACCTCTGTTTCTATACGTGAACGGCAGATTGCAGCTTCGATACGTGTCCACGGAGACCTTTCGCTTCAGGTGACAAAATAACACTAGGCACTTGTGTGCCGTGGTGTAAGCCGCAATCACGGTATTGGTAGCGTGGATCTCCTTGGGGCTCTCCTCGGAGTTACCTCAACACCACGTACATGACCTGGTTCGTCACGGGTACGCAGGTCTGCACTACCACTTCCTCGGCGTTGAGCAGGCCCAGGAGGCGATCGTACCGGTACACCAGCTAGCACGTGGACATGTTATCGCGCTGTGGTGTTGCGTGTGCGAGGTATGGAAACTCAAGGACGCAAAACATGCACGACCGAGGGTTAAAAAGCAGAACAAGTAGTGACGTGGAGCGTTGTGATTGGTGTAAATAAGACGATCTCTGATAGGTGGACAAATTGAAATAACGTGATGTGATAGGCGAAAATAAAATCAAAGGTGATTGGATGAAAAATGACGAGAAGGAATTAGCGGTGAATTTGTGAACTAAGATGGCGAAGATTTTTTTTTTTAAAAAAAAGGATAATATAAGTACGGCAACTGTAACGGTTTACGGCAAACGCGCGCCGCGCAATGCGTCACGCCCGGGCATCTTGCTCAATATGATTTTTGTTTTATTGCCCGGGCGTGACGCATTGCGCGGCGCGCGTTTGCCGTAAACCGTTACAGTTGCCGTACTTATATTATCCTTTTATTTAAAAAAAAAAATCTTCGCCATCTTAGTTCACAAATTCACCGCTAATTCCTTCTCGTCATTTTTCATCCAATCACCTTTGATTTTATTTTCGCCTATCACATCACGTTATTTCAATTTGTCCACCTATCAGAGATCGTCTTATTTACACCAATCACAACGCTCCACGTCACTACTTGTTCTGCTTTTTAACCCTCGGTCGTGCATGTTTTGCGTCCTTGAGTTTCCATACCTCGCACACGCAACACCACAGCGCGATAACATGTCCACGTGCTAGCTGGTGTACCGGTACGATCGCCTCCTGGGCCTGCTCAACGCCGAGGAAGTGGTAGTGCAGACCTGCGTACCCGTGACGAACCAGGTCATGTACGTGGTGTTGAGGTAACTCCGAGGAGAGCCCCAAGGAGATCCACGCTACCAATACCGTGATTGCGGCTTACACCACGGCACACAAGTGCCTAGTGTTATTTTGTCACCTGAAGCGAAAGGTCTCCGTGGACACGTATCGAAGCTGCAATCTGCCGTTCACGTATAGAAACAGAGGTACAGTTGCCTAACACTAAGGTCTCCGTGGACACGTATCGAAGCTGCCATCTGACGTTCACGTATAGAAACACAGGTACAGTTGCCTAGCACTAAGGTCTCCGTGGACACGTATCGAAGCTGCAATCTGCCGTTCACGTATAGAAACAGGTATAGTTGCCTAGCACTAAGATCTCCGTGGACACGTATCGAACCTGCAATCTGCCGTTCACGTATAGAAACAGAGGTATAGTTGCCTAGCACTAGCACTAAGGTCTCCGTGGACACGTATTGAAGCTGCAATCTGCCGTTCACGTATAGAAACAGAGGTACAGTTGTCTAGCACTAAGGTCTCCGTGGACACGTATAGAAACACAGGTACAGTTGCCTAGCACTAAGGTCTCCGTGAACACGTATCGAAGCTGCAATCTGCCGTTGACGTATAGAAACAGGTATAGCTGCCTAGCACTAAGATCTCCGTGGACACGTATCGAAGCTGCAATCTGCCGTTCACGTATAGAAACAGAGGTACAGCTGCCTAGCACTAAGGTCTCCGTGGACACGTATTGAAGCTGCAATCTGCCGTTCACGTATAGAAACAGAGGTGCAGTTCCCTAGCACTAAGGTCCCCGTGGATACGTATCGAAGCTGCAATCTGCCGTTCACGTATAGAAACAGAGGTGCAGTTGCCTAGCACTAAGGTCTCCGTGGACACGTATCGAAGCTGCAATCTGACGTTCACGTATAGAAACAGAGGTGCAGTTGCCTAGCACTAAGGTCTCCGTGGACACGTATCGAAGCTGCAATCTCCCGTTCACGTATAGAAACAGAGGTACAGTTGCCTAGCACTAAGGTCTCCGTGGACACGTATTGAAGCTGCAATCTGCCGTTCACGTATAGAAACAGAGGTGCAGTTGCCTAGCACTAAGGTCTCCGTGGATACGTATCGAAGCTGCAATCTGCCGTTCACGTATAGAGACAGAGGTGCAGTTGCCTAGCACTAAGGTCTCCGTGGACACGTATCAAAGCTGCAATCTGCCGTTCACGTATAGAAACACAGGTACAGTTGCTGACTTTTTAAAAACTCAATATTCTTGGTATATAGAGGCTTATTATGAGGTGATACATCCATTTATATGAATTTTCACGATCCACCACTGCACGATTTCTACCATCGCCAATAAAAATGCATTTAAAAGATTTTACCGCTGACGTACATCCGCTCTCAGGCTCTTTTTACACATAGATCAGCCACACACGTTCTCTGTACGTAAGGCTGCACATGGGAAATGACTGTTTGCAGACTTCAGTTATTCCTGATGTTATTAGTGCAAATATTAAAACTGAGTATCGTGTGTAGTGCTTTTGTGTTGTGCCAGTGCATACGTGTTATGTAAAATGTAAAGAATTAAATAAAAATCAGCAGATACTTCCTTTCTAAGGAGTAACACCAACTGTTGAATATAAATTCTCAAAGTGCTACGTTCGTACGACCTCTACCCTCTATATCTTATAGGTGAGTACGAAAGTATGTAGATCGCGTTAAAATACACAACTTATGTCATATACATCTTTATTGTTGAGTGAACCGTTTTCGAGATATTGCTTGTTATTTACTTAAATTTTCCAATAGTTATTTTCTCAAATGGGAATTCGTTATTCATTTTTTTTTTGTCTTTGATATGCAAAGAGTATTAATCTGTGGCAAAAAGAATGGTACTACACATAGCAACCAGCTATTAAGAGATATGTATGTGCTTAAAGGCTACTGTTTTTCTATATTCCCCTTGTAAATATATTTTCCCTACATCTACAACAAAATTAGCAATAAAATAGAGTTTGCAAATGTTTATCTCGATTAACATGAACTAGATGGGGAATAAGCGTTTGTAAAAATACTTTGTACAAGAGATGAGAAAAGTCATGTGAGTGTTACACATCAGATTTTTTTTATGTGTTTCAGTGGGTGAATAATAATTAGTTTTGTTGGTATCGTTATCACAGTACTGTTTCACTTGTGAAATCCCGTTCTCTTTGTATTAAAAAAAATGGCTCTAACGATTTTGATGAAAAATATCGTATGTTTAATATAATGTCGTGAGAAATGAAATGTATATCTCGAATTTTCTGGGAATGTCTCCAAAAGTATTCTTCATTGTGAACGTCTTTTTCATAACTGAAAAACCGTAAGAGATAGACAAAATTTTACTACACAAAAAATGTAGATCGCGTTAAAATACACATCTTATGTAATATACATTTTTGTTGTTGAGTGAACCGTTTTCGAGATATTGTTTGTTAATTTTCCAATATTTATTTTCTCAAATGGGACTTCGTTATTCATTTTTTTTTTGTCTTTGATATGCAAACAGTATTAATCTGTGGCAAAAAGAATGGTGCTGCACATAGCAACCAGCTATTAAGAGATATGTATGTGCTTAAAGGCTACTGTTTTTCTATATTCCCCTTGTAAATATATTTTCCCCTACATCTACAAGAAAATTAGCAATAAAATAGAGTTTGCAAATGTTTATCTCGATTAACATGAACTAGATGGGGAATAAGCGTTTGTAAAAATACTTTGTACAAGAGTTGAGAAAGTCATGTGAGTGTTACACATCAGATTTTTTTTTTGTTTCAGTGGTATCGTTATCACAGTACTGTTTCACTTGTGAAATCCCGTTCTCTTTGTATTAAAAAATGGCTCTAACGATTTTGATGAAAATATCATATATTTAAGATAATGTCGAGAGAAATGAAATGTATATCTCGAATTTTCTGGGAATGTCTCCAAAAGAATTCTTCATTGTGAACGACTTTTTCATAACTGATAAACCGTAAGAGATAGACAAAAGTTTGCTACACAAAAAATGTAGATCGCGTTAAAATACACAACTTATGCCATATACATTTATTTTGTTGAGTGAACCGTTTTTCGAGATATTGCTTGTTATTTCCTTTAAATTTTCCAATACTTATACTTTTTCTCAAATGCGTTATTCATTTTTACTTTCTCTACTACGTATAGTAAGTAGGGGAAGTATTGCATTCCACCCAAAAATTCGATACCGAGATTTCACTGGAAATACATGTTTTGAGAATCACTGAATCCAGAAAAAAAAAAGCATTTTTGGAAACATGTCCGTGTGTGTGTCTGTCTGTGTGTCTGTGTGTCTGTGTGTCTGTCTGTCTGTGCGTCTGTGTGTCTGTGAACAGCATAACTCAAAAACGAACAGTCGGATAAACACCAAACTTGGTATTTAGGTTCAGTATGCATAACTGGTAAACCATAAGAGATAGCCAAAATTTTACTACACAAAAAATGTAGATCGCGTTAAAATACACAATTTATGTCATATACATTTTTTTTTAGTTGAGTGAACCATTTTCGAGATATTGCTTGTTATTTCCTTAAATTTTTCCAATACTTATACTTTTTCTCAAATGCGTTATTCATTTTTACTTTCTCTACTACGTATAGTAAGTAGGGGAAGTATTGCATTCCACCCAAAAATTCGTTACCGAGATTTCACTGGAAATACATGTTTTGAGAATCTCTGAATCCAAAAAAAAAAAAAGCATTTTTGGAAACATGTCCGTGTGTGTGTCTGTCTGTGTGTCTGTGTGTCTGTGTGTCTGTGAACAGCATAACTCAAAAACGAACAGTCGGATAAACACCAAACTTGGTATTTAGGTTCAGTATCTTCCAGAGATGCGACACGAAGGTTTTCAAGAAAATCCCCCCACCCCAGACTACCCTTTACATGGAACATTTTTCGAAAATTTTAATTTTCTCAAAAACGGCTCTAACGATTTTGATTAAAACATCATATGTTTAAGATATTGTCATGTCAAATAAAATGTATATCTCGAATTTTCTGGGAATGTCTCCAAAATATTCTTCATTGTGAACGACTTTTTTGCATAACTGGTAAACCATAAGAGATAGACAAAATTTTACTACACAAAAAAATGTAGATCGCGTTAAAATACACAACTTATGTCATATACGTTTCTTTTGTTGAGTGAACCGTTTTCGAGATATTGCTTGTTATTTCCTTAAATTTTCCAATACTTATACTTTTTCTCAAATTCGTTTATTCATTTTTTTTATGTCCTGAACATGCAAACAGAATGGAATTCGCCACATAGCAACCAGCGTTAAAATATTTGACTATCGCTTAAAAGCTACCAATTAGATTGTACAAGAGTAGAGAAAGTCATGTGAATGTAACACATCAGTTTTTTTTATACGCTACTATTTTAGTGTGTGTGTGTGTGTGTGTGTGTGTGTGTGTGCGCGCGCGCGCGAGTACGTGCCTAGTATCCGTGCGCCACAAGCCAAAACGACGACGTTATAGAAAAACTTTATCATTTGCCTACCGGCCAGGGACAACCGCTAAAAAACCTGAAAAAAGCTCTAAGAGTATTCTAACGCTTACCGATCTGGAAAACCCGTGAAAACAAGATAGTACACTTTTGAGGTATTGCTTGTTATTTCCTTAAATTTTTCAATACTTTTTTACTTTCTCTACTACGTATAGTAAGTAGGGGAAGTATTGCATTCCGCCCAAAAATTCGATACCGAGATTTCACCGGAAATACACGTTTTGAGACCTCCTGAATCAAAAAAAAAAAAAAAAAAAAAAAAGCATTTTTGGAAACATGTCCGTGTGTGTGTGCCTGTCTGTCTCTCTCTGTGTGTGTGTGTGTGTGCGCGCCAGTACGTGCCTAGTATCCGTGCGCCGACAAGGTAAAACTTCATCATTTGCCTACCGGGCAGGGACAACCGCTAAAAACCTGAGAAAACCTCCAAAATTAGAAACGCCTTCGTCAACCAGTACAGAAAACGCCTACCAACCAGGGAAAACCTATGAAAAAGCAGAAAGAGCTTGCATTTGTTTACCATCCGCAGAAAACTCCCAAAAAAAAAAAAAAAACTAGTCATTTTAAAAAAAAAAAAGGAAAAAGACGAATAATATAAGTATGGTAGAAACAGCTTGCATTCGTCTACCAACCAGAGAAAACCCCCGAAACACTAGTTATTTAAAATTGCTGATGAGTTCTGGATAGGCTTTTGCAAATGTTGTTGGTAGCAAAACTTGCCTTTTCCATCACCTCCAACATACCCCACTCCCACACCTTTTTTTCTTTCCACCAATCATAATCTCTCTTATTCTCGCCAATCAGCAACTTTCATTTGTTCCTTTCCACCAATAACATCACTTCTTATTCCCACCAATGACAACTTCACACGTCACTTTCTGTTATACTTTTTATCCCTCGTTCGCCATCTTTCCCCCTCTTTCAGACCCCAACCGCCGCACAGTCAACACCTCGCCGCTCCTTAACCTCAACTTCGTGCCTCCGCCATCTTATTTAGTTCACATTTTTACCACCGCGCCTCTCATCTCTCAACCAGATTGCCTGCAAGAACAGATCTCGTTCATTCGCACCTCGACGGTTGCCTCGGCAGCAGCTACTGCCAACACCTACGTCGTACACGTTTTTGACCGCTTTCGACCGGCTATGAGAACCCTGCTCCTACGTACGCTAGCGACCATCACGATGGTCCAGTACCAGGTTTTTGGTATAGTTAAATTACGCCTCTGCAAAGGGTGTCTGTACCGCTTTAAAAACCTAGGTATATCAGTGCGTAGTGATGTTGGTTGATCTTAAAGCTGGTTAAGCATTTTCAAAAACAGTTTGCTTTTATTTTTCCGTCTCGCGTGCCGCGCTTTTGGTGACGCATCCACACCGGTAACAGGTAAGTAACACACGCATAATTATTTTTCGGACCTGCTTGGCGTAGGAATATATCCTTTCGTGTTTTGGTACTGTAACCTCAAACCTCCTTACCCACCTCTTGCGTCCGCCATCTTGTTTAGTTCTCACCGCATCTCCTTGTCGCAGACCCTCCGCCATTTTTAGTTCCCGCTATTTTAACCTCAAAATCTACTCTTCTAACCTCTTGCTACCGCCATCTTCTTTTAGTTCCCATTCTCACCACCGCGTCTCCTTACCCCCACCTCTTGCGACCGCCATGTTCACCACTAACCTCCAAATTTCCTCGTCCTTAAACCTCTTGTCTCAACCACCTTGTTTAGTTCCCATTTTCGCCACCGCATCTCATATCGCCCCATCT
The DNA here is from genome assembly GCA_030765065.1 of Deroplatys truncata. Classification (NCBI taxonomy): domain Eukaryota; kingdom Metazoa; phylum Arthropoda; class Insecta; order Mantodea; family Mantidae; genus Deroplatys; species Deroplatys truncata. Next base: position 169,768,679 of record CM060980.1, read on the forward strand.
CTCTATCCACTCAAGAAAACTACCATCCAACGTTCAAAAAATTGCTGATCAGTTCACGACAGGCTTTTGCAAATCTTGTTGCTAGCAAAACTTACCTTTCCCATCACCTCCAACATACCCCACTCCTTTTTCTTTCCACCAATCATAACCTCTCTTATTCTTACCAATCAACAACTTTCATTTGCTCCTTTCCACCAATAAAATCACTTCTTATTCCCACCAATCACAACTTCACACGTCACTTTCTGTTACACTTTTTATCCCTCGCTCCCCATCTTTTCCCTCTTTCAGTCCCGACCTCCGCACAGACAACACCTCGCCGCTGCTCACATTTCCGAACCAAATTGCCGGCGAGAACAGATCTTGTTTATTCACACCTCGACCGTTGACTCGACAGCAGCTACTGTCAACACCTACGTCGTACACGTTTTTGACCGCTTTCGACCGGCTATGAGAACCCTGCTCCTACGTACGCTAGCGACCATCACGATGGTCCAGTACCAGGTTTTTGGTATAGTTAAATTACGCCTCTGCAAAGGGTGTCTGTACCGCTTTAAAAACCTAGGTATATCAGTGCGTAGTGATGTTGGTTGATCTTAAAGCTGGTTAAGCATTTTCAAAAACAGTTTGCTTTTATTTTTCCGTCTCGCGTGCCGCGCTTTTGGTGACGCATCCACACCGGTAACAGGTAAGTAACACACGCATAATTATTTTTCGCACCTGCTTGGCGTAGGAATATATCCTTTCGTGTTTTCGTACTGTAACCTCAAATCTCCTTACCCTCCTCTTGCGACCGCCATCTTGTTTAGTTCTCACCGCATCTCCTTGTCGCAGACCCTCCGCCATTTTTAGTTCCCACTATTTTAACCTCAAAATCTACTCTTCTAAAACTCTTGCTACCCCCATCTTCTTTTAGTTCCCATTCTCACCACTGCGTCTCCTTACCCCCACCTCTTGCGACCGCCGTGTTCACCACTAACCTCCAAATTTCCTCGTCCTTAAACCTCTTGTCTCAACAACCTTGTCTAGTTCCCATTTTCGCCACCGCATCTCATATCGCCCCCATCTCTCTATCCACTCAAGAAAACTACCATCCGACGTTCAAAAATTGCTGATCAGTTCAAGACAGGCTTTTGCAAATCTTGCTGCTAGCAAAACTCACCTTTCCCATCACCTCCAACATACCCCACTCCTTTTTCTTTCCACCAATCATAATCTCTCTTATTCTTACCAATCAACAACCTTCATTTGCTCCTTTCCACCAATAACATCACTTCTTATTCCCACCAATCACAACTTCACACGTCACTTTCCTTTACACTTTTTATCCCTCGCTCCCCATCTTTTCCCCCATTTCAGTACCGACCTCCGCACAGACAACACCTCGCCACCCAGCTCCTCTCCATCACGCGACCTCCATACTCCTCCATCTCCCTTCCTCCATCTCCCACCCCAAATTAACGAACCAATCAAAACACTCCACGTCACTTCCTCAATTCTTTCAACTCGTCCCGGATGAGCCAACCGATTTAACGATAATCCTAACGCTCAGGGCGCTTTTCAAACTTACCGCCGCCGCCGTCGCACGCAGCGACACTAGGGACACTAGCGCCCCTAGCGGCAGGATTATCGTTAAAACAATTGGCTCATCCGGGACTATTACTCACGTGCAGGGCCGGGTTTTTGTGTTATTAACGATAAACGAACGATAAACGCGAAAAGTAACGGAGAGATGCGGCAAGAAGTATGTGCACAGTTTATGACAAATGTGAACAATTTATGGTATAATTTTGTCGCAAATTTTCGCGAAAATTTATCGTTTCTGAGAAAAGCTCTATTTTTAGGCAATATTTTATATCACGACAGATTGATTATAGTGTAAATTAATATTATTGTATGTACATGATTTTAGATGTTTGTTAGCCATAAGGATTGTTAGGAAATAAGTTTACACGGCCTAACTAAAACTGACAATAGAAGTGGGTAACAATAAACCGAAGGGGTGAGTTGTTTGTCACTAAGAAGAGATAAACAAATGACGTCAGGGTAGCGTACCTTTTTTAGAAATGGAGGGAATATCTTCCCTAGAGCATATATGTTAGTAGTAGTGATTGGCTGACCAAAACAGACGCTAAAGTGGGCGCGATTTGGTAACCAATAGCAGCTCTATTATAATGTTTAGTATATATTCTCGAGCCATAAGCAAGTTTCGCACAGTTCTGAAGAATCTCTCACGAGGTGCACGTCGCAGAGTTAGTTACAAAAATGTAAAGTACGCGAAGTAATTGGTGCGCGGCAACTAAAACGACTGTAGTTACATTCGGAAATATCACAGTTTCAGTCAGGCGTGTTTAAATATTAAATATGTCAATTATTAATTAAGCGTGACGGCAATAAAGGTCTAGATTCAGATTTTTTTTATCAGTGTTATCTTTTAGTAACAACTCCTTTTCGTTTACACGCCCTGCTTAGAGACACGTGCTCGACTGAGTTATAATAGCTAGCCGGAGGACAAAGAACCTTTTTCATTCATTCATTATCTGTTTACCCTCCTCTTATGTAGGACTTACACCCCCCAGGACTTACAAGCGGGTGCCTGGGGTCAGAGGCCCGTCGAGGAGCAGATACTCATGGATCAGACAGAGCATCCAGGATGGGTGATCAGCCCGATGCCTGGTATGGGATGAAGGAAGTAGATGAAACGAAATGTTGGTGAAATGGATGAAAGGAAAGGTGATGATGGAGCAGTTGGTGGAATGAATGGCGGGGGAAACCGGAGAACCCGGAGAAAACCCGCCCAGACGCCGCTTCGTCCACCACAAATCCCACATGCAGGTCCCTGGGATTGAACCCGGGCCGCCTAGATGGGAGGCGAGCGGTCTAACCACTCGGCCACGGCGCCGCCGTGACAAAGAACCTAAATTTAAAAAAATAATGAAACAATAAGCGTTCAACAAATAAAATAACACAAGCCATCGAGAACTGCGACAATTTTTACGATAAAAACGAAGAAATGGATTTTTAAAAAAATGTCTTAATTTTGAAGATGTTGGCTTTAAAGGAATGAGAATTCATTTGGAAAGGTACATTAATCCGAAATTTTATACTAGTTATTATTCTATTTTATGACCTACAGGACCATCCATGACATATGACAGGGTTTTCCTGAGCTTTTGGAACATTTCGTTTGGAAATAATTTTGTTTTGAAGTTCTTGAAGTAATTGCTGCAGCGGAAAACTAATTGACTTATGGAAACTAACAAAAGAAATACACTGACGGAAATGCGACCATAAGCAGTGCATGTGATCAGCAATCGATAACTACTGAAAGCTTGTTTCCAGCTGAATTTAAAAAATATCACGCCGCAACTGCGACAATGAGAACCATCGCCTATGACATTAAAAATATCACGAAATTCTCATGAAATTCTACCATATTTTAAACTATAAATACATTTTATATTTTAAACACCAGAAAAACCTGGCCCCTGCTCATGTGACTGATGAAGTAGATCAATTTGCTAGTCTTCCAAGAATACTGATTCTACATTATAAACAGATTAGATTAGATTGCATTCTGTGAGTTCATTAGCAGCCATAAAGGCTTGTGAACATAGAACATGTCAAGGAAATGTACAAAAATTACATATAAACATAAATATTACACAGAATATATAACATTTAAAATAAAATAAAGATATACTATATGCGTGTCAAGGAAATGTACAATATAGTTACATATATACATAAATATTACATAGAATACAAAACATTTAAAATAAAATAAAGACATATTATACACAAAATGAAACAAAGCAGGTGTAATTTTGTACAAAATCGAATACCTCCCTACCATTATAAGGTTAACATTATATTTATAGACAAGAACAGTTATTTTAACTTTCACTAGGCTTGTACCTTTGTTCGTCTCATCATTTTGTTCTATTTGATTTATAATGCATATCATTTACTGTCAGTTCTTAATATACATACATTTAAATAGCTTCATTAATTCTAGAGCAGGATCAAATGCAATTGGCAATTGTCATTAATATTTACTAATACTACTTACAGAGCTATATATGTATTATTATCAGGATAATTTGTATTCAGATACTCTTGTACAGAATAATATGCTTTTGAACATAGGTACTCTCTAACAGCAGTTTTAAAGACATTGAAATGTCAACTTTTCCCTTAAGATCATTAGGGAGAGAATTAAATATTTTTATGGTCTCATAATATACATCTTTCTGGAAGCAAGAAAGCTTTGCACTGGGATGATGGGTGTTGCCCTTTTGTCTAGTGTTTATCTCACGAATTTCCGTTTGTTATAAATGTGGTTCGATTGCATACAAAGAATTTTAAGATTGAAAATATGTACATGCAAGGTAGGGTTAATATCTTCAATCTTCAAAAAATATGTTTGCATGAGTGTCTACGATAACGCCGACTTTTTTTTTTTAAAAATATTCCCTAAAATGCTTGGGAAACTGTTACTTATACATAACGTTGTTAACAATTCGAAAATTAGATTTATTTCGCGAAATAAAATAAAATGAAATGAGTCAATAACGCGAATTTGTCAATTTTATACATTTTATATGCACAATAATGAGAATTCACGGTGCTTGCCTGGCTTCATTTCTCAATACGAGAAAGAGAAGACACCTGTATGTTCGATTTCTCAAAGAAAAGTATCCATGTGAGAAACCTATACGGTTTCCAGCACCAGTGTTGACAAGATGAAATACTTGGTTAGAGGCCGGTTTCTAAGTTGAGAAGCATCTTCGTGATACAACTGAGTTCGTGCAGTTAGAAGATCTGAACTCAGTCAGCAATGCTGGTTTCGATTTGATTAATTCATTGACGAACGATGAAGTAAGTATAATTTCAGCTGAAGCAACATTCGTCAAGGAACATGTCAATGATTTAGTGGAATACATCACTGAAGTAGAAGGATCTTCATACCCAACAAGTTCTACACTTCATGGAGAACTCAAGAAAATATTGAAAAATTTGAAGTAGCAGAAGAAAAGACTATTCCATTCTTTAAAAATGTGAATGATTCAGTGATCACAAAAGGGTACAGCGAACTTCAAGAGCAAACCACTAAAATTATGTTGCGAGATGGAAAATAAACATTGTAAAAGTTGTCGCAGTAATCGGCTCGTATTATCTTATTTGATGGGCGCCTGTTATTGTTTTATTTTAAAATTTGGGTTCCTTATCCTCGGGCTAGCTATTATTACTCAGTCAAGCAAGTGTCTCTGAGCAGGGCGTGTAAACGGAAAGGAGTTGTTACTAAAAGATAACACTGATAAAAGAATTTGTTTTTACACTTTTATTGCCGTCACACTTAATTAATAATTCACATTTTTAATCTTTATACACGCCAGACTGAAACTGTTATATTTCCGAATGTAATTACTGTCGTATTAGTTGCCGCGTACTTCACATTTTGTACTAACTTTACGATGCGAAAGATTCTTCCAAACTGTATGATGTGCACTTCACGATAGATTCTTCAAGACTGCGCGAGGTGTACCTCGTGAATGATTCCATAGAACTGCGTGATGTGTATCTCGTGAATGATTCTTTAGAACTGCGTGAAACATGCTTATGGCTCGAGAATATATACTCATTCTCCCCGAAATGCCTAGACATTATAATAGAGCTGCTATTGGTTACCAAATCGCGCCAACATTAGCGTCTGTTTTGTTAGCCAATCACTACTACGAACATATATGCTCTAGGGAAGACATTCCCTCCATTTCTAAAGAAAGGCACGCTACCCTGACGTCATTTGTTTGTCTCTTCTTAGTGATAAACAACTCACCCCATCGGTTCATTGTTACCCACTTCTATTGTCAGTTTCAGTGAGGCCGTGTAAACTTATTTCGTAACAATGCTTATGGCTAACAAACATCTAAAATCATTGTCATACAATAATGTTAATTTACACTACAATCACTCTGGCATTCACACTGTTGTGATATAAAATACTGCCTCAAAGTTCTACGTAGTTTGCTTGACAGTCATCTTGAGTTTAGTGGCACAGCTCCCCGGTCAGTGTGGTATCCATATGCTAATGTTGACTGAACGTCTCTTTTCTTACTACTCAGGAGTTTTGAGCGACTTGTATTGCAACATGAAAGAAGAAAATTCTAACAGTATAGCAATGTTCTCCTTTGACAGAAAACACAACATAATGTACTTTTCTTTTATGGTATTATATCCATTTCAGTGAGACTTAACAGTCAGTCGTTGTAGTATCAGTGTGTAATGTTGCCTGTGAAATTTTCTTCTCTTACTACTCAGGAGTTTTTAGCGAATTGGGTTGCAACAGGAAAGCGATAATGTTCTCCTTTGCTAGTTAGAAAAAGCAGTATGTATTTTTCTTTCATGTTATGTCCTCTTCACTGATAATTGAAGGATAAAAATGTGTGTTCTTTAAAATAAAACTCCACACTGTTCTTGAATAATCTATTTACATGAAAAAGTACCTTTAAAATCTCAAAATATGATAATAAAAACTAGTAAAAATTGAGGCAATATTTTTAACACTTGAATGGTTTCAGTCAAATTATATAAAAATAAATTCAATAAAAGCCCGCCTTGAAGCAATATGTGTATGTAATAAATTGTAAAATGTATGTAACAGTCATTGCATATGCTTATATTATTGTAAACATGTTCAATAATGTTATGTGAATGTATTACGTAATTTAATAATGTAGGAGCTGTGAGAATAATAAGTTATGAGGTAATAATGAGGTAACCTTGAGTCAATAATGAGTAAGAAAGTTTAACAGTACTACTTGTGATTCTTGGAGTAACAATAATGTAATTTTAGTGACAGTTTATAAAATAGCCAATCAACAACCAGAAAAAGCTTTATTTGAATGCAGGTATTCTATTGGAGTAAAAATAGCCAATCCGTGACTTGAAATACAATTTTACAAGTTTTGGCGGTTGAAATCAATTCAGTTGCCTCCAAACAGTGCTCATAACCAGACGCAAAAAGTGTCTTCGAGAGATTTAATATGTATTCGTGTGAGACGAAAAATAAGTTTACGTGTTAAAAAAGGCATCTCACAGCTGTCTATATCAGTGAAGTGCTATTTAATTTGTGTCAAGGATTAATAAAAAGGAGTGAATTAAAACTTAAAATCTGTGTAAGCCTACATTCTTGTCACATCACGCCCTGCCAAGACATCCATGTCTAACAATAATACTGACGCAGCCGAGGCAAACATAAATATATAATATTTAAAGAAACAGCCAAATTACAAAGTTAATATTTTTAAACTTGGGGCAAAGGCTACCAGAAACTGTTTACTATACGTGCGGTTGCAACGAATTTTAAATTCGGCTCCCCAACAGTTAAAATACAACTCCTCCAATACGACCTACTTCAAATTGGTGCTCAAAGCGTGGGGCAAATAATAACAATTCAACATCATCCAATACTCCTGAAACAACCTCTTCTTCAAATAACGCGAAATTCTCCAAAAATAACCACGATTTCTACCAAAAAATAAAACGAAAAACACAGGTCCCTAGCTATGGGTGCTGGAAATGATTCTTATAACCAATGTTTATTCTTTCAAATTGTTTCTAACATTTTTAATTGAAAATGTGTAATACTTGTAAAACTTTTTGTAAAATTCACTTTATAATATTTATATAGATTCGCCACACTGAAAGTGAAGGTTTCTTTCCCACTAAAGAGTGTACTTTTTTTAAATAATAACTCTCGACCGTAACATTGTGTGTATTATGTCTAAGCCCCGGATGTTTAGGTTCTAAAAAGTTAAAATTAGGTTCTATGTATCAGTGTATTAGGATTTTATAGGATCTTATATGTTGAGTTTAGGAATTTATAGGATCTTTGGCATATATATACATGCAAGTCACTGGGCACTTTGTTTAAAACACTAACTTTAAATTGTAAAAAGTTAAATTAACTGTAACTTTAGTATGTATTTGAAAGTATCAAATTCAAAAATGTCGTGTTAGAAACTCCCTGTAACGGAAGAAGCAATAATGCATACTACTCAACAGCGCTATTAAAATGTTTGCCTCTAGTTTTCACCTATTGTTGCGGCATGTAAACATCACACGTTTCAGAAATACCGCGTGCCACTGATCACCTCTTTCGACTATAGCTAGAAAGTGATAACTGAAGGCGGCGAACGTTTTAATTACTTTATTATTGTGGCGGACGGTTTAATTAAAGTTTATTATTGTAAGGTATTGCGCAAGATTTCATAATCTAATTATTTAATAGTTTCCTTATTTGAACGGTCTCCCTTCGTTTTAAAAATACTTCTATATTCATAAATGTACTCTTATTTGCTTAAATAACCGAATTAGGCACTTTTAGGTTCTATCACGAAAAATAGGTTTTATTAGATCCTAACGTACAATTAGGTCAATTTAGGTTCTATAAAATTGAAGTATATTACTCGTCGGTAACTAAAACATTAAAATAAACCGAAATTTGGAGTGTAGGAGGTCAGGAATAAAATAGATCAGAACCTAAGAATCCCGGGCTTAATTATGTCTGTGTCTTATTTGCAAGCGTTCCAGATTTTTAACTTTATGCAGGTTAGTCACTTTCGCCCACCAAATAAAACGCCCCTTATACTATTTCACATGCCTGCTCAAAGTTACGGACGGCTATCGTTGAATCTTACAGTGCCGGATACATTAGTATTCTGAGACCGCGTCTGATGTTGAAGCCGGCAAGCGCTGGATGGCGCTAGCGTGGAGACTACTTGAGGCAGCTGGTCCAGCCAGCCAGCCCTTTGTCATTCAGTTCCAGAGATGCTGAGGATAGCTGTGTTCATGCCGGCAACATCACACAAGCGAAGATGAGTCGCTACACACTTCAGGTGAATATCCAAACGTTGCAAAAATTGTTATATCGCTACTTTACATTACAGATGTTTTAGTTCACTGATTCTTATCGTGTGAAAAACCAGTTTGCCTCGTTCTACAGTGTATGTTTGCAACAGCTTTTCAACAATCGAAAGTTAAACATTGTTGCGGATATCAGACTAAATATTTTTTTCTCTGTTCATGGTTTTTATATCGTAATGATTCTTTGGCATACAATGCTAAAACAATAAAAATAAGTTTATATAGCTGAGAGAAGTGCAAACCGCAACAGTTGTCATTTTCTGTTGTTTACAAATCTATTACTACAGGTTTTATCTCCAGTGCACATGCACGATTTCTATTATTAAACGTATGGATATTATATTTCAAGAAAACGCAAAATACTGTCTCGTTACGTCTGTTTTGTGGCGAAAATAATGAGTTATGATAGGTAAAATGTACCATCATAGATATTTGGAGAAAACATTCTAAAAACCGTACGTTTCCAGGGGAATCCCCATATAAATAAGCTTTATTTTGCCCTGATTTCATCCAAATCTGAAATATACCTATTAATTTTCTTAAAAATGTATAGTTTTACACGATGTGAAACAATTTGTCTAAAAGTCGTACATTTTTAAAACACTTTCATATAAACTACACTTCTTTTGTTACTGATTTAAGGCATGTTTTGAAAAGGGACAAAATTTCTTCAAATTTATTCCGTATGTAGTGACTTAAATGTTTGAAAAACTTTGTTCATTACTTATATACATATTTCAACTGCTTATTTGCTGTAGTTCCCCAAAGCCGTAAACGTGCATAAATCTGAATAAGATATAAATTTTGTATCTATTTTTAATAAGATTTCTACCGATCGGCAATTTCTTTCCATCCCTTACGCATATAAAAGATCAACCCCATGCATGCAAAGTTCGTGTTTCATGAGTGTTAACGGACGGACAGACAAAATGACGCTAATAGATGCTCCGCATTAGCACTGTCGTCTTTTCCCTCAATCATAATAAGGTGAAATAGAATAAAACAAAGGTCACAACTTTAGTGATGCTACATTGTTTTTCAGTTTTCTACTATGCCGCCTTTAACATCTTGCTCATTGACGACATTCACTTGTTTATAGCTCGCATCAATCTTATATATTTGTATTATATTTTGGTTTTCCTTTTTCAAAGCGTTGAATCGCAACACACATTCAAACTCATTCATACTTCCAGGCACTATGAAGGATAGCCAATAGTCCTGGACTAAAGAAAACTTATAAACTATAGGCGGGAAACGAAATAAGGACTTATGAATTTCTAGGCTAGCATGCTAACAAATTCAGTTAATTTTCCGTTTTATTTCTGTAAAAGTGAACAAAATCAGTAGATTATTTAATTTCGTTTTGAAATACCTTAAAGTACGTCATATGCAGGACATTGATGCACTCAGGAGTAGCATTTATACATCTTTAACGAGTCAAAAGCGTCTGCCATCAAACTCGCTTTGCAAACAAAAACAGGAACACGATCTCAAATGAAAGAGCAAAAGAAAAGAAGAAAACTTGAAGCGTCATAGAACTCATTACACCTTTTCCTCCCGCCGTCTGGCCGCAATGATCGTGTTTATCTTTTTGTTTCGAATTTTTATGGGTCCATTTTTTAGAAGGCTGGTGTCGGCCGGAGCGACTGAAAAGGTCTGACAGGTGAATTAATACAATGCTCATGAAGGTACATATATGGCGATCCGGAGAATGGAACGATTTGAAAGTGGCGGGTGTATGTGTGCGTGCGTGTTTTGTGCCATTTAAGGCGTGAAGGATTCTCCTGACGCAATCGCCTATAGTATTCTTCCTTTATTTGTTTATTTTACTGCGTCCCTTACGTTTTTTATTCTTTTTCAGTCGCTCCCAGTAAAACGCTGGGGCCGTAAATTTGTACACTATTCTCTCTACATATAATTTGTGAACTCGTGTATACGTCGTAAGATTTAGTTTATTGTGACTTGTTTTTTTTCATAGTGCGTGTAATATTGCTTTTTATTTTTCTTCTTTTACTTATTCTCTGATTTTTATGACCAGTTTAGCCTCTCTGGCGCCAACGGAATATCATTTTTCCTGCTTTAACCTCTAGTTTTTTACCTTCTTCCTCTTCTACTTCTTCCTCCGTGATTTACGTAAAACAAGTGCATCAATCATTGTAACATGTTTAATGTTTTTACTTTCTTTACCGCTTAACTACCTATTGTAGAGATAATGCTGCATTCGATCCAAGAATCATATATCGAGATTTGAATCCCTGAATAAAAGACAATCATAGAAAAAGCTCCTCGCGTGCCCGAGCACGTGTCAGTCTGTGTCTATTGAAAAGTCCAATAAATGCCAAATTTCACACTAAGACAAGCTTTAAGCACGCAAAGTGAAATTCTCCCCACCTCAAATGACTTTTTATATGAAAAATGTTTCATTATTTCTTGTTTTTTAAAAAAATGACTAAGGATTTTGTTTAAATTATCATTTATTTGAGATACTGCTTCACACACACACACACACACACACACACACAGATTTTACCGGAATTAAGATTTTTTATTTCGTCAAGTAAAATAAAAGGGGTTTAGAAAAAGGTCCGTGTGCGTGTGTATCTGTTTCATTAAAAAAAAAGTCGAATGAATACAAAACTGCATTTGAATTCAATACTTTCTAGAGATATGACACAAAGATTTTTAAGAAAATCCCCCATCTCAAACTACCCTTAATGTGGAAAATTTTTTGTTATTTTTTATTTTCTCAAAAATACTCAACGATTTTGACTGAAATACAACATATTTAAAATATTTATATGACAAATAGTGTAACATATCTTGAATTTTCTGGGCATAACATGTAAAGTATTCTTCATATAGAAGTAATTTTGTTTAATAATTTTGTATAACTGGCAAACCATAAGAGAAGATAAAAACTGACACCTCAAAAAATGTAGATTTCTTTAAAACACGCAATTTATTTCAAACGTTTTCCGTGGCATAAGCCATTTCCAATATATGCGTTGTTATTGGTTTGAATTTTTCAATACTCTGGCCATTTTGAGGTGGTCGCCATTCACTTGTCACTCGCGATGTCATGGAAGTACTATGGAATTTCAACCAGCGTATAGAGACCCTGTTTTAAACATTTGACTTTGACTTCAGTTTCCTGTATTAACCTTATAGCTACAGTAAAATATGTAATTAAATCTAATTAAATATAGATAGTGGTAGAGAAAGGCATGTGAATGTAACAAATCACGTTTTTTTAATGAATGGCCTAGAAAAGCCTCCTCCTTTTTATTGAATTCTATAAGAAAACGGAAAAAAGCACATTTGCATCCTCTGTATGTACACCTACATTAAAATGGAACTCAAACCTTTTTGGCAAACATTTATCATAAAACAGGAAACACAGAGAAAAATTTGATAAGTTACATTCACATACTTTCTCTAGTCACAATTATTTATTTTTATGCCTGTGGTACAAACTCTTCTTACAAAAGTTTGTTACTGCTTATTGTATTCCACCCAAACATTCGATATCGAGATTTCACCGGAAATACATGTTTTGAAACCCTCGAATTAAAAAAAAAGCATTTTTAGAAAAAGATGTGTGTGCGCGCGCACGCTTGTATGTGTGCGAGCATAGCTCAAAAGCGAAAGATCGGATCAACACAAACTCGGTATTTAAGTTCAGTACCTCCCAAAGATGCGACACATGGATTTTCAAGAAAATCTCCCCCACCCCAGACCACCCTTTATATGAAACATTTTTCGAAAATTTTGATTCTCTCAAAAATGCTGTAACGATTAAAATATCATATGTTTAAGATACTTTTATGACGAATGAAATGGATATCTTGAATTTTCTGGGAATGTCCCCAATTCTGAATGCCTTTTGTTTACTACACAAAAAATGTTAAAATATACAATTTATGCCACACACACTTTTTTTCGAGTGAGCCATTTCCAAGACATTCCTTATTATTTGTTTGAATTTTCCAATACTTCTACTTTTTCTCATATGGAAATTCGCTATTCGTTTTTTATGTCCTGGACATGCAAAGAGAATGAAATGCTCCACATAGCAACCATCTCTTAAAAGATTTGACTATCGCTTAAAGCCTACCATATTTCCTTTGCATCTACAAGAAAATTAGCAATAAGATTATTGCTATTAACATGAAGTGGGTGGAGAATAAGGTTTGTAAAAATAGTTTGTACAAGAGTAGAGAAAGTCATGTGAGTGCAGCACATACGATTTTTTAAAATCACTTTTTAAAATCTTATCAAAAATCAATAAGGTGAACAAAAGAGTAGTGAAATTTACGCCTATTACCCATAAGTAAACATACAAGCCAAACCTCACATTTCAAGATACGTACAATTAGAAGCATCCACATTCAACTATGCTGTGCATTCTGAATCAACCTATACTTATTTAATTAGAGTCAATGCGCATTTCAAATTTAATTTAAAGTATAATATTTAATGGTGTCATATAATTCGTGTAAGTTGTAGAAAATTTATTATTATTATTATTATTATTATTATTATTATTTTATTATTATTATTGTGGATGTTGTTGAAGCCAAAAGCTGACATATTTGATTATAATGCATAGAGAAATCGAATTCTGCTATTACTTATTATAAGAGAACTTGCATTCTATAAAAATGAGTAAGGCTTTTATAACCAAAGAATCATAAGGAGATATACAAATTTCCACTTATGAACATAATTGTACTGACGGTTGTAGAATAAGAAACAATAATCATAGCAACTTAACTGTTTATATGCAGGATTATTTTTTTATAGTAATCCGAATCATAGATTTGTGAGTGCGAAGTACGAGGGAATCTATCTGATGAAACTTATAACCTGGAATGGGATTTATTAAGATTATTCCAGGAATAATATGTAACAGATTATATAAATAATAATCACTTTCGTAGTTTGTTACTTAAAATCAAATCGCCATCGTGTCAGCTGTTAGACCATGGCATACTACGAGGGCTATCCTAGAAGCGCCCAACCTAACAAAGAAAACACAAACATTTTGGGAAAAAACATCTTTATTTCTCTACATAGTCTCGTTTTAGCTCGATACACTTTCCCCAAAGATGTGCAATCGCTTCGATACCCTGTTTATAGTGAGAACCATCGAGTTCTGCAAAATAGCCATCGACTGCAAAGTCCACCTCTTCATTGTTGGCAAATCTTTTACCGCCAAGACATTTCTTCAACTTGGGAAACAGAAAATAGGTAATCAGAGGGAGCTAAGTCTGGCGAATAGGGTGCATGAGGAAGCAATTCGAACTTTAACTAATTGATTTTGGCCATGGAGATAATGGATGTGTGAACTGGTGCATTGTCTTGATGAAACAGAACTTCCTTTTTCGCTAAATGCGGCCGTTTTTGCTTGATTTCATGATTCAAACGTTGCAATAAGTTTGCATAATACTCACCATTGATTGCTTTTCCTTTTTGAAGATAATCAATGAAAACTATCCCACGCGCATCCCAAAAAAACTGACGCCATGACCTTGCCTGCATATGGAACTGTCGATTCTCCCCTTTCAATCCACTATTTTGACTGTTCTATCGTCATTGGTCGATATCTCAAGCATCGAAAACGCTGTTGTTCAACATAAAATGCGCAGCGTATGAATGGAATAGTCAGCGAAAATAGTTGCAACTTCCAAATCGCCTGCTATTTGTTTCTTTAACTATTTTAATAATATCGCTTATATATGGCAGAAAATATCTAGTTCATGCAAAATACGGATAACTTATCGAAAATCTGTTCTTCCATTTAAACAAAAAACCAGCGAGTCAGCTGGAGAATTTAATGGCGTGCCGGCATGTTGCCATGGTAGCTCAGTGGTTAGAGCAACCGGACGGAGACCGGGAGATCCGTGGTTCAAATCCCGGCTATGGCATTGATTCTACCTTTCCAACCCTGTCCAACACACGGCTTGTGTGAAAGAACAATTAATTCCATTAATTGACCTAATAGTGGTTAAAACTAAAAGCCCGGGACTTAAGTACTTACAAGAATGTAAGTCGCCATTGGGGTATAACATCTCAATACAATCTGAGATCTCCTTGTAGTTTACCGGGAAAAATGCGAGTCAGCTGGAGAATTTAATGAATTTTTCAGTGATCTGATTCTACCTTTCCAAAAAACCAGTATGTTTACTTATCTGTATGAAATTAAAAACACCTGATGTGGTACACTCACACGACTTTTCTCTACCGATTACAATATCATGTTTATACTTTGTGTATTATATTGTGACGCAGCGGCTATGGCGCCAGGCAGTCGGAGATAAACAGAGATAAGTCGCATTCTCGCCCGACGCAAACTTCAGAAGCGCTATTGGCAGATAACCAGAATTTTCTGGAAGTTTCTTACCCCCTCCTCCAAGGCGTGTGTCGAGATAGTCTAGAGTGTTCTTTGGAAGATTCCATTGGGTATGTAAGCGAGCGTTCTCGCGAGAGTAAATAAGAAGTTGGTGAGCGCGTTTCTGCTGCGACATCAAGTGCGGTTCTCCGAGCGAGTCGGTGACGACTGCTGCAGCAGAGATTAAAGAAGTCTTGTGTTCCACTTCCCAGTAAGTGAACCTCCAGGAAGAATTTCCCCGTGCGCGGAAATCGAACAAGTTCAATTAGTGAAGTGACAGTGTAAACTAAGTGAAGTCCCAGTGAATTTGGACCAGATAAAAACACTGAAGTGACAGTTAAGAAACTGAACAAAATCGCAATATTCTTCATATTCAATAGTGACTCTTCTATCCATATTACGCTCCTCGCGATACATTTTTGTCTAGAAATTACTAAATTAAACAATAATAACTTGTTACGGACAGCTTGCGAAAAAAGCATTGAAATGTTAATGTCACAAGTATGGAGGAACAAATCCAGAAGTTGTAGTAACGAGTTCTTGCGAAAAAAAGAGAGAGAAAAAGAATCTCAGACTTATGAACGTTCCATCAAATGACGCCTTTGCACTTGTGAAAATCCAACTTGCAACATGGAATATTTTAAAAATTGTTAACACCGAAGAAAGTATATGATGTAAATAGCGCATTTTAATGGCCTTTATATTTTCCCTGCAATAAGTTTTTGTCTATTTCTTGTTTTTCTAGTTATACAAGAATTCAATCAGAATTAAGAACACTTTACAGAATAGTTGCACAAAATTCAAGATGTACGTTTTATTCTTCATATCAATACCTCAAATATATGAAATCTTAAGCAAAGTCGTTATAACCGTTTTTGAAAAAATAAAAAATTATATTTTTGCCAATTAAAAGGTAGTTTGTGATCCGAAATTTCGTAAATATCTGTATGGTACCCTTAAAAGTTGCTGGATTTCAATAAAAGATTTGGTAGTCATCCAATATTTTGTTTTAGTTATGCTGCTCTCTCTCTCTTTATCTCTCTCTCTCTCCCTCGCATACAAACACACAATTTTCTCTTTTTATAATATTAGTACAAATTACAGTACAGGGTAGAGAAGTGAATTTTATGATATCGAGGAAATGTTTCTAAAAACGAGAGAAATTTAGCTTTCTTTTTCACGTTTTGTAAAGTCTCCATATTTGTTGTACAATATTTTAGCAAAATCTTATATTTTGAAAACCTAAAACACCTATATAGTAATCTAACCTGACTTAGTGTAAACATATGTAAGCGAAAGAGTCCGTTACATATGCAAATTAATATTACGAGGAATCAAGAAGGGATTCCGAAGTTTGTGACGACACACATATAAGGCAACGATGTTATGTCAATGCCAAATCGAGACAGACCTACTTTGGTTACAGCAACCATATACAGGATGAACCAGACGTACTGTCAGTCAATTGTTTCGGAAAATATGGCATTCACAATTTTCGAGACAAAAGTATGTATAACAAGAGCAATGAGAATTTTCTCTTGAGTTTAATTGATAATCAACCGTAACCGGAAGTCATTTATGTTTCACTTTAAAATTCAAAATGGAAGTAGAGATATAATACGGTATCATTGGATAGAGCTTGTTGTATTAGTATACTTTCAAAAGGAAAAGCATATGAGAATTTTTGTTGTGGCTAGGCTGTAATAGTCCACTAACAGCAGCACGTCTGACGAGTATAATCCACTTTATTTCTTACCAAGTGATTTACTCCACGCGAGAAAGATATTCTGGTCGCTTTGATTGGCTAAAGTTAGATATGAATGGATTCCTACGTTATGGATACAGGGTAGAAGTGAACTCTGCTCCAGCCAATGAAGGGTGTCACGAAGGATGTAAAACGAAATTAATTTGTACTTCTATTTTATATAGGATATATATCGGTTAGATACTTCAACTTTGTAGTTTTATCTTTTCAAATATACTAACCCCCCCAAAAAAATCAGGGGAATGTTTTTAACAAACACACATAAATTATTTGTTTACATAATATGGATCCAGTCGACCGGAACCCAAGATTAAGTGTTTGATCTCGGCCAGGATGATGGCTTTTTTAAAATGCGACATGTCAGTGGATTTAGTGGTACTTAAAAAGCTCCTGTGGAACAAAATCTGGCAATACTATCGTATCTATCAATGGCTCGGAATCACTATACACGTATAATAAACGGATATCTTTACTATTTTATTCCAGAATGCAAATATAATACATTCTAACAAACTGAATGCAGATAATATGAACAGCACATTTAATGAACAAATCACAAATTTTTAAAAGTGGTCATTATAAACAATCGATACGAGGGGCACTATTTATACTTTGAACCTAATAATTAAAACAAAGTAATTTCTGATTGAAAACTGCTTTATTTTTTTTCAAAATATTCTCCTTTATGATCAATACACTTTTGCATCCGTTTGAACCATTTGTCAAAGCGTTTATTCCAGTCTTCTTGAGACACCTCCAAAACATGGTTTTTGAAGGCATCAACGGCTTCTTCTGCCAACGAAAATCGTTGTCCACGCAATTTATTTTTGATGTTCGGGAACAAAAAGAAGTCATTGGGTACCAAATCAGGACTATATGGCGGATGACCCATCAATTCTATTTTTTGAGCCTTCAAATACTCTGTTGTTGGACGAGATGTATGTGCGCTCGCATTGTCTTAATGAAGGACGATTCTATGGTTCTTGTTGGTTTTCCTTACTTCACCGAAGACTTCCGACAAACAAATGGTTGTGTACCATTCGGCATTGGCCGTTTTACGTTCCTCTAAAGGCACTGTTGCCACATGGCCAGTTTTGCTGAAAAATCAGGCGACCATTTGCTTCGAAGTGCTTCGAGTGCGAACAACTTTTGTTGGATTTGCTTCATCTTGAAACACCCATACAGTCGACTGCTGTTTACGTTCCGGCTCATACGCATAGATCCACGATTCGTCACCTGTTACAATCTTATATACGTCTTTTGTGGCACCGCTTTTGGATTTCTTGAGCAATTTTGTACACCAATCGACACGAGCATCTTTTTGAGATTGCGTCAAATTATGTGGGATCCAACGAGAGCAAACCTTTTTCACGGCTAAATAATCATGCAATATTTTATATATGCTGGTGGCACTAATGCCTAGGGTTGCCTCAATCTCGCAATATGTCGCATGACGATCTTTCATTATTAGTTTTTACACAGCATCAATGTTTTCTGGCATAACAACTGATTTTGGACGACCTTCACGAACTTCATTATTGAGCGAACGGCGGCTACGATTAAATTCGTTATACCAGCGTTTCACAGTGGCAAAGGATGGCGCTTCGTCGCCAAATGTGGAAATTAGTTGATCGACGCAATCTTGTCTTGATAATCTACGTCGAAAGTCGTAATAAATGATTGCACGAACATTTTCACGAGTTAATTCCATGTTTTTGTTGACATACAATTTTCAAGTTAGTGTAAACAAAACAAATGACGCTCTATTGACAAAATGCTTGAAGTAGATTATGGTCAAAAATGTCAAACTTTCCATTGGAAACGTCAGATGGCACCTACAACATTCAAGCTTGCCAAGGCTCAAAATATAAATAGTGCCCCTCGTATATGGATCACACCCGAAGCATTACGTCCATTTCCGCTTGCCCTAAGCCACAAAACGTAGTCGAGAGATTGAGGGCCCTAAGTGCAAAGCATAGCCACAGTATCTGCAAAGTGAAACATCAATGATCCAAAGCCTTTTCAAATGTTGCTGACATTGATTTAGCGACTTTTTACCGATTGATGTAGGGCTTCCAGCTCAAAATGGGGATAGTTTCTGCTATACAAGTCTCGTCGCTTAAAAGGTGGTTGTGTGGGCCACAGAATTTCATTCGAGAAACATCTAGTGATTCACTCCTTCCTTTAACATTCTTAATTATCCTACAGGCACCTTTTACTGGACTTAGCATTTTTTCCTCTAAAATCTTAATTGATAAATACGGGAGTAGTATCCAAAATTTGGCCACGCTGATACGACTCTAGAAGTTGTTTTTAGACAGTATGGCCTAAAAGTAGAACTACTAAAACAGAGTACACGAGCTAACAGCTTTAGATTATCGCACTATCTTCATTGTGACCAACTTTGGTTTCAAGTCCAATCACATGACAATTACCTTTGTATTTGCACGTGTTTAATAAATCGACTTAGTTTGATTAGGTTTAACTTTTCAATGTCTTTTTACATGATTAATTTCTCATTGTGCTCGCATTATTTGTTCACAATACAAATCGTCATTCTTCAATTCATCTCAATTCGTTATAGAGTTAACCTATACTTATACTGGCAGCTCTCTTTGATCTAAAACACACCACCTGCTAAATATTTTAGGTTGTATTTTTTACTTTCTCTACTACGTATAGTAAGTAGGGAAAGTATTGTATTCCACCCAAAAATTCTATACCTAGAATTCACCGGAAATATATGTTTTGAGACCCCCTGAATCCAAAAAGAGCATTTTTGGAAACATGTCCGTGTGTATGTCTGTGAACAGCATAACTCAGAAACGAACAGTCGGATAAACACCAAACTTGATATTTAGGTTCAGTATCTTCCAGAGATGCGACACGAAGCTTTTCAAGAAAATCCCCCCACCCCATATTACGCTTTACATGGAACATTTTTTAGAAAATTTTAATTTTCTCAAAAATGGCTCTAACGATTTTGATTAAAATATCATATATTTAAGAAACTTTCATGACAAATAAAATGTATATCTTGAATTTTCTGGGAATGTCTCCAAAATTATTCTTCATTGTGAACGACTTTTGCATAACTGGTAAACCATAAGAGATAGACAAAATTTTACTACACAAAAAATGTAGATCGCGTTAAAATACACAATTTTTATCACATACATTTTTTGTTGTTGAGTGAACCATTTTCGAGATATTGCTTGTTATTCCCTTAAATTTTCCAATACTTTTTCTCAAATGGGAATTCGTTATTCATTTTTTATGCCCTAGTTATACAAAGAGAATGGAATGCGCCACATAGCAACCAGCTCTTAAAAGATTTGACTCTCGCTTAAATCCTACCATATTCTCCTTGCATCAACAAGAAAATTAGCAATAAGATTAACATCTCGATTAACATGAAGCATATGGAGAATAAGCGTTTGTAAAAATAGTTTGTACAAGAGTAGGGAAAGTTATGTGAGTGTAACACATCAGATTTATTTTTGCTGTAAATATTACGATTCTTTTATAGATGATTAACTTTCCAATTAGTTGTTTAAGCTTTTATGTGTACCAGTATCACAATAGCCACTATAGTACCTATAAGACAGCCCCATTGCAAAGCTTTCCACCAACATGGAAAAGGAACTAAATAGTTTAAATTGAGCCCTCAAAAATGGGTGGGAGGATGATTGTTTTGGGGGATGGGCACCGCTGCCAAGCACTATATATAAATGACCATGATGGCTAAACCATAGAGGAATATTAAGCAAACAGAAGACAGAGTGAAACAAAAGGTAATCGCTTCTGCTTATAACGGTATGAATCACATGATAAATTGATTTCTTCAATTGATATTACATGAAATGCTGTAGAAGTTTGCAGCAAAATGAGTTGAAAACTTGTCATCCTCCGTGGTGTAGTGATTACCATGCTTAGCTTATAGCGCTCAAGGTCACGGGTTCAAACCCGGTGGAGGGCACTGGATTTTTTTTTCGGGCGTAAAAATCCTTAGCATGGCTTCCTTCGGAAGGAAAGTAAAGCCAGTGGTCCCGCGTCGTAGATTTACGGCACGTAAAAGAACCTCAAGCCTGATAAAGAGGCCTCTGAGCAAAATTACCGGTCTTTCACGCCCAAATTAGAATGGAACGCTAAGGACCACAGTAGTTAAAGATTGTCCATAAATAAAACTCAATTTAATTTAATTTGAAAACTTCTGAGTAAAGCTAGTGTATGCAAAACCTTTTAATAACGTCTATATAAGTGAATTTTGCTGTGTTTATTTTCATTGTCATTGTAATTGATCTCAACCTCAGTATGTAGGCATATAAAAGAACAGTTTATTCATCGTAACGTGCAACATTATTCAAACAATACATTTTATAGCTAATAACCGAGAAGATTATTTACGTAACGACTCCAAAACATTTCAATTGATGGCTGGAGGGATGGTATATTAGATCTCCATATGCACCAATTTCATTCTTATTTCGTTGTATCTTGATATCAGGGGATTATATGCTTTCGTAACATGAAAGCAGAGGCTTTTTGCTATTAAATAACTACAGAACCAAAGAGAAAGTACAAACGTTAAAAATGTCATCTTCTATACTTATCTAAAAATTATTCAACCAAGTAAGCTCGTAGACTTTCACGACCGCTGTCGTCAAATAAGAAAAACCTGATGTGTTACACTCACATGCCTTTCTCTACTCTTGTACAAACTATTTTTACAAACGCTTATTCTCCATGTGCTTCATGTTAATCGAGATATCGAGATGTTAATCTTATTGCTAATTTTCTTGTAGATACAGGGGGAATTGCTAGGCTTCAAGCGATAGTCAAATATTTTAAGAGCTGGTTGCTATGTGGAGTATTCCATTTTCTTTGCATTACCAGGAACAAAAAAAATGAATAACGAATTTGAGAAAAAGTATAAGTATTGGAAAATTTAAGGGAATAACAAGCAATATCTCGAAAATGGTTCACTCAACAACAAAAATTTATATAACATAAATTGTGTATTTTAACGCGATCTACATTTTCTGTGTAGTAAAATTTTGTCTATCTCTTACGGTTTACCAGTTATGCAAAGGTCGTTCACAATGAAGAATACTTTTGGAGACATTCCCAGAAAATTTGAGATATACATTTCGTTTGTCATGAAAATATCTTAAATATACGATATTTTAATCAAAATCGTTAAAATTTTCGGAAAATGTTCCATGTAAAGGGTAATCTTTGCTGGGGGGATTTTCTTGAAAACCTTCGTGTCGCATCTCTGGAAGATACTGAACCTAAATACCAAGTTTGGTGTTTATCACACTGTTCGTTTCTGAGTTATGCTGTTCACAGACACACACATGGACATGTTTCCAAAAATGCTTTTTTTGGATTCTGGGGGCCTCAAAACATATATTTCCGTTAAAATCTCGGTATCGAATTTTTGGGTGGAATACAATACTTCCCCTACTTACTATACGTAGTAGAGAAAGTAAAAAGATATCGTCCAAGCTAGTGTGTCGTGGTCGAAGATTAAAAACATATGAGCAGGCTTTCCTATGAAACTGTGGGGGACATGTTAGAGCAGTCGGTTGCCTACAGAACTTTGTGGATCAAATATTAGAGCTCAAAGGTTTATCCTCTTCTGTCACGGCATCCTACGCTGGAAGATATGCTTGACTTAATTATTGGACCATTTGGATAATTCTCTAAAGGATGTACAACATTTCCAGAATTTGGAATATTGTCGAGGGAAGTTTAAGGAATGTTCAGAAATGCAACATCCGGCGATATTTCACTGCCATTTCCGTGAATATCACGGCATTTTTACCTTCTCTATTACGTATATAGTCAGTAGGGGAAGCACTGCATTCCCCTCAAAAATTCGATACCGAGATTTCACCGAGAATACATGTTTTGAGGTGCTCTGAATTCAAATAAACTTGTGTCTGTCAGTCTGTGAAGAGCATAACTCAAAAACGAAAAATCGGATAAATACCAAACTTGGTATATGATTTTAGTGTCTTCCAAGGATGTGACACGAAGATCTTCAAGAAAATCTCCCCACCCCAGACTACCATTTACATGGAACAGTTTTATAAAATTTTGATTTTCTCAAAAATGGCCTTAATGAATTTGATTAAAATTATTAAAGATATTTTCATGGCAAATGAAATGTATATTTTAAATTTTCTGGGAAGTCCCCAAGAGTCCTCTTCATTCCGAATGACTTTTGCATAACTGGTAAACCTTAAAAGATAAGAATTTTGCTACAGAAAAAATGTAGATTTCGTTAAAACACACGATTTATGTCACGTACATTTTTTTTCGAGTGAACAATTTCCGGCATATTCCTTGTTATTTGTTTGAATTTTCCAATACTTATACTTTTTCTCAAATTGAATTCGTTATTGTTTTTTTATGTCCTGCGCATACAAAGAGAATGGAAAGCTCCACATATCAACCAGCTCTTAAAAGATTTGACTATCGCTTAAAGCCTACCATATTCCTCTTGCGCCTACAAGAAAATTAGCAATAAGATTATATTTATTTATTTATTTATCTCGATTAACATGAAATAGATGGAGAATAAGCGTTTGTAAAAATAGTTTGTATAAGAGTAGAGTGCAACACGTCAGATTTTTTTGTTTATTATCACGAATATAGTAATAGGGCATTAGGAAATAACATTTCTAAGGTTTAAAAATAAAATCATCTAAATCATGGATAATTTCTTAGAGGACGGAGTAAATGAAATTAACTAAATTGTCATTCGAGACTTAAAAAATCCACTCGAAACACCGGTTAAGCAAGCAAGTAGTCAGCCACAATATGAGTGCCTTTGGAGGAGGCGCCACTGTTTTTGTTGACAATGCAAGGTTAGGGATCAAGGGGTGTTAGGAGCAAGGTGAGAGGGGAATTTACAGTCGCGCAATGAAAACAGCACTAAACGCCATTTCTTATAACCTTGTCCCGCAGACATGCATTCTTTCCGCTGCATTTCCTTCCCCTTTACTCTGGTTGGCTAACGTACACTTTCGAACGTGACAAACAAGCCATGTGCAGTGGAAGGATAGGCCACAAAAGCGATATAAACACATTATCGATATAGGTGCTTTCGTCATCCTGAGAGGCAGGTTTAAATCGAAGGATCCTCCCATCTATTTGTTGATAAGAATTTACGATGCATTAACTCTTGTTACGTAATGTATTTAATTCATACGGTTATGAAAATATAAATTTGGCATTTATTTTCGAATATATTAAGGTAAATGATCGTGTTAAATCAGAAACTATTTTGTATCGCATAACGGCTTATTCAACGAGAGCAGCCAATGATGGGTAACTAGTGCACGTGTCCGTCAAGAAATCGGGGTAAAGTTATATGAAACAGGTCTCGCTAGTAAATGCAACTCTGAACTGAGGATGTTTACTTTACCTGACTGTCTTCTGATGCCGCGCCCACCGTAACTGTTTAGTTCCTCTTCTTACAGAACCCACTCATATCGTGGCCGGCTGGTACACTAGGTTGCAGAAGAAAATGTCAGTACGATATATAATAGGACGTAAGTAAGCATGACGCAGTAAATTAAATTAGTACTAAATTGAGTTTTATTTACGAACGCTTTTTAACTGCTGTGGTCCTTAGCATCCCATTCTACATTGGGCGTGAAATACCGGTAATTTTTCTCAGAGGCATCTTTATCAGGCTTGAGGTTACTTACGTGCCGTAAATTTACCAC
The DNA here is from genome assembly GCA_030765065.1 of Deroplatys truncata. Lineage (NCBI taxonomy): Eukaryota > Metazoa > Arthropoda > Insecta > Mantodea > Mantidae > Deroplatys > Deroplatys truncata. Next base: position 169,793,505 of record CM060980.1, read on the forward strand.
ACGGGACCACCGGCTTTACTTCCCTTCCGAAGGAAGCCATGCTAAGGATTTTTACGCCCGAAAAAATCCATCGCCCGCCTCCGGGTTTGAACCCGCGACCTCGGGAACTAGAGGCTAGCATGGGCATGGCGCGGTGTAAGGCTGTAAGGTCAATTCTTAAAAATATGTAAATGATATGTTTATACATGTTCACGTAATTGTTTAACGTGAATTAATTTTAAAATATGAATATAAAAATAGTATACAACAGTAATAAGAATACTACACGTTTATTTGTAGATTATTGAAGACATGCACGAACAATCTGGGTTATTGATGGAATAATAATAATAATAATAATAATAATAATAATAAAGTTTATATGTGTGTATGTAACATAATATTTCAAATCGGTAGCGATTCTCGTACATCATATGTATTTTCTTCTGCATAGCCTATATTTCAATAATTGATTTCGAAACAGCATATTTTATAATAGTAAGTACTTTGCCAAAAAAATTATTTGTTGGGAATAGTTACGTACTGTGTAGGGTATGCTATAATAACAACATAAAACATACTTTTTATATCGAAAAGGTATACAAACTCATTGTTTTAATTTGTGTAATCACACGTTTTGTATCAGATATGTACATATTACATGTAGTGACCTCGTCCTCCGTGGTGTAGTGATTACCATGCTAGCCTCTGGTTTCCGAGGTCGCGGGTTCAAACCCGGCGGAGGGCGATGGATTTTTTTCGGGCGTAAAAATCCTTAGCATGGCTTCCTTTGGAAGGGAAGTAAAACCGGTGGTCCCGTGTCATAGATTTACGGCGCGTAAAAGAACCTCAAGCTTAATAAAGAGACCTCTGAGCAAAATTACCGGTCTTTCACGTCCAGTATAGAATGGGAACGCTAAGGACCACAGCAGTTAAAGAGCGTCCATAAATAAAACTTAGTTTAACTTTTTAATATGTAGTGACGAGGATAATTAAGGAAGTATGTGTTAGGCTTGAGTTCAGTAACACTATGCTAAACTTCATTTGTTTCATTTTGAAGCAATCGCAATACAGCGGATTGTTTATTATTGGAAGAGTGGAAATCGCTCGAAATGCACCAGAAAGAGCTCTTGGCTCGTGTTGTCCTTAATTGTGTTTCTTTGTAGGCACCTGATATAGCAATTACTAACTTGTTTTCTAGCTCCAAACTTGTTCTTTCCGTTGTTTTTCCCTATCTGCATGATCTAACACGTATTAATAGATGTCAAGCAAATGTTTGCAAAGCGAATACAAAGATAAAATTCATTCCAAGTGTAGTTGACAATATCTTTCATCTATGATTTATTATCTATGTAACTGTAGTTCGATAACCATTTGAAAAATGAACAGTAGAAGGGCCGGGAGAGGCATGCAAAGAGAAGTTTAGATTAGCTGCTATTGCGAATTTCTTTGAGATGTTTATCATGCATAGACTACACGTTACTAATTTTCTCCTCCTCCATGATCTGTGCATTTTCTTTTCACCGCCGCCATTATCACCTTGAAATATGACTACTAAGATAGCTGGACCTGTTTGTTGTTGCCCAAACTTTCGGGTCCGGGAGAAATTAATCTCCTTACTTTTGGCTACCGTTTCACGTATCTCTAACCTGAAAAGTGAATAATTCTGGAAGCCAGTTTGGGTCAGGTTTCACTTTAGCTACTTCAAACTTCGGCGGGCGATAATTATCTTCCACAATAATAGACTTTAATGATACTTTCTTTTAACTTTCGCTGCCGTTAGATATGGACTATTTTAGTTGCAATGCGATGAAGCGATATCTACTATCACAGTGATGATGCATCGATCACTTTGCACTGCTGTCATCTCTTGTGAATATTTACCTTTGCATCAAAAATATATTACCCGAGTACTTCAAATTTATCCATCTAAAAGACAGTAATATTTTATTTTGATTTTAAACAAGCATAAATATACACAATGTAGTTTCTTAAACAGGAAATTAAGGCTATCGATGACCGCTGTTGTCAAGGAGACAATAAATAAACCGAAAACAATTTTTACTTTCTCTACTACATATAGTAAGTAGGGGAAGTAAGTATTGCATTCCCCCCAAAAACTTGATACCGAGATTTAATCGGAAATACATGTTTTCAGGCCTCCTGAATCCAAAAAAGCACTTTCAGAAAAAGGTCCGTGTGTGTGCCTGTCTGTATGTCTGTGAAACAGCAAACTCAAAAACGAAAAGTCGGATAAATACTAAACTTGGCTCAGCATCTTTCAAAGATGCGACACGAAGATTTTCAATAAAACACTTCCACCTCAGACTACCCTTTACATGGAACATTTTTAGAAATTTTTTATTTTCTCAAAAATGTCTCTAACGATTTTGATTAAAATATCATATTTATGATATTTTTATGATAAATAAAGCGTATATTGAATTTTCTGGGAAGTTACCAAAATTCCTCTTCTTTCTGAATAGCTTTTGCATAACTGGTAAACCATAAGAGATAAACAAAACTTTTCTACACAAAAAATATAGAGCTCGTTAAAACACAATTCATGTCATATGCTTTTTTTTGTGGAGTGAACCATTTCCGAGATATTTCTTGTTATTTGTTTGAATTTTCCAATATTTATACTTTTTCTCAAATGGAAATTCGTTATTCGTTTTTTTTTATTTTTTTTAATGTCCTGGATATGCAAAGAGAAATGGAATACTCCACATAGCAACTAGCGCTTAAAATATTTTACTATCACTTAAAGCCTATTCTCCTTGCACCTACAAGAAAATTAGCAATAAGATAATTCCTGCAAATGTTTATCTCGGTTAAGATGAAGTAGGTGGAGAATAAGCGTTTGTAAAAATAGTTTGCACAAGAGTAGAGAAAGTCATGTATGTGTAACACATCAGATTTTTTTCTTTGTTTATTTTAGTTTTTTACTTTCTCTACCGCATATCTAGTAGGCAGAGAAGGTATTGCATTTCACCCAAAATCTCGATAGCGAGATTTTACCGGAAGTACATGTTTTGAGGCTCTCTAAATCCGAAAAAAAATTAGAAAGAAGTGCGGGTGTCTATTTGTGTGTGTCAGCACATTTCGAAAACAAAAATTCGGATAAATACCAAACCTGGTATTTAAGTTCAGTACCTTTCAAAGGTGCGACACAAAGATTTTCATGAAAATTCGCCCTCCCCAAAATTACTCTTTACGTGGAGCAATTACTCTTTGGAAATTTTTTATTTTCTAAAAAATAGCTCTAACGATTTTATTAAAATGCCACATCTTAAAGATACTTACATGACAAATAAAAACCATATCTGAATTTTCTGGGAAGAGCCTATGAAGTCCACTTCATTCGGAAGGAATTGTGTATAATCTTGTATAACTTGTAAACATTAAGCAATGAAAACGTATTACACAAGAAATTAGACATCTTTAAAACACACAATTTATTTCTAATAATCTTTTTTTGTGGTGTAAGCCATTTCTGAGATATCCGTTATTAATGGTTCGAATTGTTCAATACTTGATCATTCTTTTAAAGTCCTGTCGATTTTAAATTGATTCTCACGATTGCATGGAAACAGTATGGAATTTTAAGGCCAGCATATAGCGTCCAGTTCTTAAACATTTGACTATCGCTGTTCTCTTTGTATCTATAACGAATTGTGTAATGTAGCTATTTCTGCAAAGGTTTATCTAGATTAAAATGAAGTAGGAAAATAAACTTTCGTAAGACTAATTTATATACCTATTAATAAACGATAGAGAGTAGAGAAATTCATGTGAATGTAACACATCAGATTTTTTTCTTTCTCTACCACGTTTGCAGTAGGCAGAGGAAATGCGACATTTCACCCAAAAATTCGATGTGGAGATTTCACCGAAATACGTTTTGAGATCCCTAAATACAAAAAAAAAACATTTTCAAAAAAAAAGGTCCGTGTGTGTATGTGTGATAAATATCTAAGTTAGTATTTAAATTCATAATCTTCCAAGGATGCTATACGAAGAAATTTAAATAAAATTCTCAACCCCAAACTACTCTCTACATTGAAAATTGTTGGTTATTGTTTTATTTCCTCAACAACAAAATGGTCCGTACAATTTTGTTTAAAATATAAGTGTTTAAGATATTTGTACGAAGGATAAAATGCATATCTTGAATTTCCTTGGAATAGCCTTGAAGATCTGTTCATTCTGAATGAAATTTGTATAACTTTATATAATTGGTAAACCGTAAGAGATGAGATACAGGCGTACTATACGAAAATATAGATCTGGTTAAAACATGGTTTATGTCGAATACGTTTCTTTCTTTTCTCTTTTTTGTTGTTGTTGTGGCATTAATCTTTTTCTAGATATATATTGTTGGTTTTGAATTTTCAAATACCATTTTAAAGTGCTAAGTAATCATTCAATTGTTTTTATGCTCATACAAAGACTGGAATATCAAAGCCAGCATAGAGCGATCCGATTTTTAAACATGGGAGTATCGCTTTTCGAAACGTTTTTCTCGATCACCAGAAGCAGATAGAAAAATAAGCTTTTGCAAGAATAGTTCGTAGAAGAGTTGGCAGAAATAGACACCCTGTATAATTGGGACAAACCTCGGGGAATGATTTCTGTCATAACATAGATAAAAATAATCCTAATAACATTTGTCCTCAAATATTTCGTCCGCGTGATAGCTAGCAATGCTGTTTCTAGTAAAAATGCTACGTGTGGCGATAGATACCAGCTTGTTTTTCTTGCAGTATGTTGATCAGCAAACATAAATGTGGTCATGCTTAAACTTTGTCTCACGTCATTCCTCATGTATGCGTCATAGGAATCACAGATTCTCGATTATGGATCGGACGAGGTAGCCCTGAAGAGGGGCCTCTGCGGTCGCTTGTTCTGAATCCTCTCCACCCTAGTGTCCAGGTTTTGAAGCAACGCCTGCATGATGTTTGTTATTCTCTTCAAAGTGATACTAGGATCCTTGAGATTGTTTCACCAGTGCATGTTTTGACACTGCATTACAAAACTTGGTGACATCAACCGTTGCGATGGAAATGATGACATCAAATATTCATACTGTGAGTTTGTTACATTGTTAACAGAGCGTAGAGAGCGGCGGAAGCTTGTGCATTACTTCATATTTGCTGTAAATAACTCCATTAATCAATGTACACAAAGACACTAATGTCTTTAAGAACAATCCTTCCTTTCCTCAGACAAGTTATGCCTATTATTAATTATTATATTAATCCGCAGTAGTGGAAGTATCATCACCATTAATCGTCATTTCTATGCAGCCTATGAGTTTTGAAATTCTTCAAGGAGCGTTGAAACTAAACCTTTGTGAACACCTAACATGTTTACTCATGAGCCGCCGCTATATAATAATATAGTGAACGCAGAATTACTCTAATAACGCAGAGTGTAAACAAATTGGTGTCATGTATTTTTGGGACGTATATCTAAAACCAAAACATTGGAAAAGGTTCCATGAACATGTGTCTAAAAATACTTTATTTCAGAGTTAAAAGACTTCGCTGCTAATCGTAAAAGTGATAAAGTGAAAAGTTGTAAAAATTGTCTGAATGTTCTCCTACCTGCGTTACGTTAGGCGTATTTCTGAAAATTCTTGGAGTACTCCTATTTGGTCAAATTCGGTTTGCATACGCGTTTTCAGAATCTTCAACTTCAAGGTGCAGGAGTTAAATATAATAAACTTAGAGGAAGAAATACATTGGATTAAGTAGAACCAAGAATATGATCATGAATAATTCTACCGCTATTTAGACTGAACCTCAATTTATATTTCTCTTGTTCCTACAGTACTTAATTACGACCCAGATATGGCCGATCATAACTGAAGATACCATAACATGTAAATTCGGACAGGTTTCCTTCTAATCTCTTTGCTCTACAACAAATAAAAAATAAAACAAATGCCCTGGCCTACTTTAAAGAAACCTGTCAATAAAATAAAAATTTGTTGAATATACATCAGCCGTCAACACTAGAAGGAACTGTTTTCAGAAACTTGTTCACATGAATCTTTCTCCCCCATTTTGTTTTTAGGAACGCTTTTCTCCAAAAAAATTGACAAATTTGTTTACAGTTTGGAGTTGATATAACATCAATTATATGACAAAATATCTTTTTAAAAAAACAAGGCTCAGCACTTTACAAGGTTCCTTATAGGGCTCAAGGGGTCAAAGACCACAATCGCTGACACCTAGGTAGCTGAGGATAACTGAACAGAAGAGTCAAGATAACATATTTTCATTAAACATTAAATAGAACTCTAAAACTTCATCTTCTACAGAGACTGTTTATTTTGTAATTTTTTTCTGCTATTATGGTCTTGGATTTTTGGGACCAATGTAATATTCTTAAGACACGCTTAGAAACCTTAGACCAAACCTCAAGGACACTAGTCTAGAATATTATACAAGACAAGTGCTTTTATTTGACAATGTTCGGACTCAGGCTGCAAAAACAACCACTCATCAACTAAAACTCTCTCTTTAGGAGACATTCTATAGAACATGCTGCCCCTTCTTACAACCATGATTCCGACTTCTTCAAGCGACCAAATGGTGAAGAATGTTGTTCAACGTTGATTTATTTCTCAACCAAAAGAATATCTCGAAGTCCGTATCCTTCACCTCATACCATAATGGGAAAAGTGTGTCAACTACCATAGGAGTATTAATCGTTTGTTTTATTCCATACCTTCTGTTAGTAAGCTTCGACTTTCAATAGGCCATACTTATACCAGGCATATTTTACTTTCTCTACTACGTATAGTAAGTAGGGGAAGTATTGTATTCCACCCAAAAATTCGATACCGAGATTTCACCGGAAATACAGGTTTTGAGACCCCCTGAATCCAAAAAAAGCATTTTTGGAAACATGTCCGTGTGTGTCTTTGTGTGTGTGTGTGAGTGAGTGTGTGTGTGTGTGTGTGTGTGAACAGCATTAACTCAAAAACGAACAGTCGGATAAACATCAAACTTGGTATTTAGGTTCAGTATCTTCCACAGATGTGACACGAAGGTTTTCAAGAAAACCCCCCACCCCAGATTACCCTTTACATGGAACATTTTACGAAAATTTTAATTTTCTCAAAAATAGCTCTAACGATTTTGATTAAAATAACATATGTTTAAGATATTTTCATGACAAATAAAATCTATATATTGAATTTTCTGGGAATGTCTCCAAAAGTATTCTTCATTGTGAACGACTTTTGCATAACTGGTAAACCATAAGAGATAGACAAAATGTTACTACAAAAAATGTAGATCGCGTTAAAATACGCAATTTATGCCATATACATATTTTTGCACGATCGTGTAGTTAATTATGTTTAATAAATGAACAAACAAAAATCTAATTAACTTACCCATCGTCATCTACTACCAATGCTACCAATTCAATAACTATGTCTGATGGAATCGCTTAGTATGATGCTATAGTTTAGGAAGTTTTGAGTCCAATTGTTTGACGGTTGATGCCGTGACTCAAAGCAGGTTGTTCAAAGATAATAATATAGACGATAATAGAGATTCAGTATTTCAAAGTCGTCCTCCGTGGTCTAGACTCTAGTTCCCGAAGTCGCAGGTTCAAACCGGGCGGAGGGCGATGAATTTTTTCGGGCGTAAAAAGCCTTAACATGGCTTCCTTCGGAAGGGAAGTAAAGCCTGTGGTCCGGTGTCGTAGTAGATTTACGGTATATAAAAGAACTTCAAGCCTGATAAGGAGGCCTCTGAGTAACATTTCCGGTAGGTATAGAATGGGACGCTAAGAACCATAGTAGTTAAAGAGCGTCCATAAATAAAATTCAGTTTAATTTTCAATATTTCAATAAAAATTTGAAGTCGGAAAAGTGGATAATGAAACTGTAATGTTGAAGAGGCATGAAAATTGAGTTGTATTTTACTTCCCGCCCTAGTGTATATTGTATGTTAGGGACTAGGATTAGAACTAAGCCTAACTGCGGGGGGGGGACTTAGCATCTCGACCTACAAGATCTTTTATGCCTGAAGCTCCTGACGGGGTGTCCGCGGGAGGGAGGGGTGAGATGAGAGGAGACAGAGAGCGGCCGACAAGGAAGAGGGCAGGGGCCCTACCTTTTACAGACTGAAACTCCCCGGTTGGAAGCTGTCCCCTCCCCGTTTCCGGCTTACACGTTCCCTGGTGGGTCCGGGACTCGGAGACCGCCTCCATTCAAGGGAACGAAGGGTTACAGAGAGCATCTTTTTTCCCTGCCATGCAACACCAAGACTCCCGTCGACACTTTCAACCCTCAAACAGATTTAAAGATAAAGTGAAATGAGAATTTAGGTGAAATAGAGGGACAGGAAATTCGGAAGATGTAATGAACTTTCCCAGCATTCGCCTAGCGATTCGGAGAAATCCGCGAAAAAGCCCATGGGTCAGAAAGGTCTGCCGTAGGAATCGAGCCCACGACCTCCCGTTACCGCCTGAACCATTCCGCTCGGTATAGTGTATGTTAATACAACCACCAAACCACCACCCTAAAAACGAATTTATGCATTAACATTTTAAATTTCCTTCTGTGTAAATATCATCGGAAAGATGTGGAAAAGGGATGTTAACAAATATTAAGGTAATATTCGTAAATTTAATTTGTTTGAAATCGATAGAAATTTAAGAGTGATGTATGTGTTTCCTTAAAGGTCTACTAAACATTATAATGCCCTGATATGTGACCTTATATATGCATTTACGATGTTGTTCTAAGTTTTTTCAAACAGACCACTCTGCATATCTCATTAAAGGACGTGATTTTTGAAGACTGATGTAATACTTCATTTCCTGTGAGAAATTATGTTAATAAACACAGTCGCAGAGCTCATAAATTAAGCTTGGCTGTTTATTCAGCACAACTCGTAAAGATGCTATTAAAATTTCCTCCTGGTTCTAGTGAAACAAACGAAGCCGTCAAAAGCTGATTGGCCGTGAGACGAAGTTCTGCTAATAACGTACCGTGGAGCATTAAACGGCAGAGTCCTTTCATTTGGAAGTGAACGACCGTACAAAAGCGACATAAAACGTCTCTATGGGTAGAGGAAAGCAGATTCTAAAGATAGAAACGCGCGACAGAGAGCGCGGACTGGTAGAAACCCATGTGCGACAAATGAATCCCCACAATTCGAAAAAAGATCACCGGCTATAATTATGTGCTCGTGTGCACTCGTGTATTTCAGTCTCCCATCTGCCACTTCAGCAGACCTTGAAGCTGTTCCCTGTATCCGGTGCATCAAAGTGTCCGGAGTTCGCACCATTTGGGCAGTCAGATGTTACAGGTGTATCGTATAAATGGTAATACAGAAATTGTGCTCGACCTTGCACCTTATAAGGTAAAAGTATTTCCAGTTCGTAAGACCCTCAGGCCCTTTGGGGCGCGGCAAGCAAGTCTGCACGCGATTAGAATCATGTACGGCTCTCCGACGGGCTATGCCCCCAGCAAAATTCCAACACTTGCAACTATTTTCAAAGATTTTGTCATAACTACAACGGAGAGTCAATTTAAAAAAGAAAATCAAATACCAATACCTTGTGCCATTAGTAGATAATAAAGTTATTTATTAATTATTATTATTAATATAATATTACGTCTTGTATAAATTGGAAAACTCGTCAGATTTGGATAGCTTAGTAAGTTTTGTTTAAAAATATTATATAAATCAACTAGCGTAAATTAAAACCACTTTTCACTATTCTCAAGAAATCGTCATCAAGCTTTGTCAATGCCCTCTATTCATTTCCCTGTTTTGTTTTCACAAATCTAAGTAAATAATCATCAAGCTTGTCACTGCCTTCTAATCATTTCTGTGTATTCTTTTCACAATTCTCAAAAAAGCATCAAATTTATGATTTCCATCACTTCATTTCTCAGTTGTCAAGAAATCATCATCAGACTTATCACTACCTTCTATTGATTTCTTTGTTTTATAAATAATCATCATAGCTGTCACACTGATTGGGAATTTGGGCATACTCTCTAACGAGATTTTCTGTAATCAATCAGCTTTCTTTTAGTGACTGCTATCGAGCCTGCAGTTAATGGCGCTTCTAAATTTGAAATTGATCGAACAATTTTGCACAGGGACCCTTTCTCTCAGGGTAGGTGTTTCTTCTTAACCGAAGTTTGCAGGCATAGTACTCCTGACAAGTTATGTTATTTACAAAATTTAAGTAGGAAGAATATATAAGAAGTTATACCAATTTTTTGTTACTATTATTCGTGTATATAAAACGGTTACCATGTGAAACAGTATAATTCTGATTGAGTTACAAACATATTGAAGAAGCACACGTCTGTGCACTATTAAATATTTTACTTATGTTTATTAAAAAACCAGAAAAATCTATGTAGGTTACACAAAGAGGAGAAAGGGTTGAGGGAGATGGAGTGGGAAAGAGAGAAAAGACGGAGATGAAGTGACAGAGAGAGAGGTGAGAGTGATGGAGGGAAAGGGCGAGAGAAAAAGAATCTCTGCATTTAACGCAAAAACACGAGCTGAGCTGCGGGTTCTGTCAGAATAAAGTTAATAAACGGAGATGAAGTGGAGAGAGGAAAGGGGAAAGACTTGAGGAGGCTTGGATAGCAGTCGAGGATTTTCTCGGACAGAAAAGTACAATTGACTGACCATTTCCATTGGGAAACAGTGAATAGCATTCATCAAGGAATTCAGTATGTAATAAAATCCTATCGCATAAAAAAAGCGATCGAAAGCCAATCTTTATATTCAGAGAAATTATTTTGAAATTAAAAATTATATGTAATATAATAAATACACATATAAATATTATAATGAATAATAACAACTCCAAGCAGATGAGCAAGGAACGATGTGCTATATTAGTAACCGAGAATTCTTGGGGGGCATGACCTCTTTGTTCCTCCTTGCCACGTCAGTGTGACAAAGGGAAATGTGTTTTGAAAGCCGAACATCGCACAGAGCTCTTAGAGGATATCGGGTTCCCCAGAGAGGAGAAGGGTGAACTCGTTGCCAACTCGAATCTTCTGGACACTCGCCCTTGACGTTCCTATGAATTTGTTCGCCAGAAGACGAATGTGTGCCTTTGTTGGAGCTGGTTTATGGAATTTACACGTACATTCAGCCCGCTCGGCTTCCAATGATAAATTGGTACTCTACATAACTTCGCACACAAAATGTATAACCCGTTCTTCGTTAGCAAACTTCTGCTAAAGAGGAACAGAATATAATAGCATTTGTATTGAAACGTGTAGGTAATATATCTCGGGAACACGTGTGACGTACTTAAAATTGCATGATCAACACTGAGATATGTATGTATGACTCGTCGGGTGGTCTATAATCAATTTCTGTCTATAAATTTCTTTTTTTTCTCCGCTCTTTACAGGTATATCTATTTCATTCATTGTCTCAAATGATACTTTGCAGAAATATTTCATTTCATTACACATTTCTTTGTAGGTACAAGGGGAATAGAGGAAACCAAATCTATAGTAGATGTATAAAAGCAACTTGCTATATGCTGGACTTGAAACTGCATACTCTTTCCATGACCGAGAAACAGCTGAATAGCGACAGCACTTTAAAAAGACAAAGCATTGTAAATTTCAAACCATAATAACGGATACTTCGGAAATGACTGATGCCACAGAAAAAATTATTTGAAATAAATTGTATATTTTAAAGAGATCTACATTTTTTCTGCAGTACATTATTGTCTTATCTATTAACGCTTACTAGTTATACAACAATATACGAAATTTCTTTCGAATGAAGACGACTACAAAGGCTATTCTCAGAAAATTCAACATTACTTGTCATGTAAATACCTTAACTATATGATATTTCAACCAAAATCGTTAGAGCCACTTTTTAGAAAATCTAAACTTTCGAAAAATGTTCCAGGGTAGTTTGGGGTAGGGAGATTTTCTTGAAAACCTTCGAGTTTTTTTGGAAAGTTCTGACCTTAAATACCAAGTTTGGTATTTGTACGACTTTTCGTTTTTAGTTATGCTGTTCACAGACGCACACACAGACCTTTTCCTTAAAATGCTTTTTATTCGAGGTGCCTCAAAACGTGTATTGCCGGTGAGACCTCAATGTTGAATTTTTCGATGGATTGCAATACCTTCTCTACATATTAGGTATGTGATGGAGCTTTCATAAGAATAGTTTGTAGTATAAAAAAAATTGTGCTGTGTTCACGTGAATTTCTCTACTTACTCTTCTACAAAACGTTCTTCCGAAAGCTTCTTGTTATTCTTATTCTACTTCATGTTAGTCCATATAAACTTTAAATTCACATTTACACATCTCACTGTAGGATACAGTAGGTAAAGTGATAGCCAGATTTGTAAAGAGTGTGTCGCTATGAGATGATTTGAAATTATATGTTCTTTGCACAACCACGAGAAAAAAACAAATAACTACTTTCCAGATGAGAAGAGTATAAGTATTTGAAAATGCAAACCAATAACAAGGAATACTTTGAATATAGTTAACTCCACAAAACAATTTTTATGATATAAATTGCGTGCTTTAACAAGATCTGATTTTTTGTGTAGTACAATTTTGCCTGTCTCTTACGGTTCACCAATTGTACAAGTCATTTAGAATTAAGAGGACTTCAGAGGCTATTCCCATAGAATTAAATATATACATTTCATTTATCATAAAATATTTTAAACAAATGGTATTTTAATCAGAATTGTTTGAGCCATTTTTGAGAAACTCAACATTTTCGAAACATCTTCCATGAAAGGGTAGTTTAGGATGGGGTATTCTTGAAAATTTTCGTGTTGCATCCTTGGAGTATGCTAAACTTAAGTGCCAACTTTGGTATTTAACCGATTCAATTTTAATTATGCTGTTCACATACACAAAGAGACGTTTTCTATTTTATTTATTTAATCTCAAAACGTATATTTTCGGTGAAATCTCGGAATTGAATTTTTGGTTGGAGTGCAATACTTCATCTACTCACTGTAGATGAGCAGTAGAGAAAGTAATAGACGTTAGGGGGTAGAGAAAGTCATGTGAATGCAGAAATCAGGTTTTTAAAACAATACGATACCCAGCACTGGAAATCTTAATGATTCAGATTGCTTTAATAGCAATATGACCGCTTAACAATCTCTGATCTAATTAGACGCCCATGATTTTGCGACACACTTACAAACAACACACCCCTGCATGTTAGACCACCATTTACACTCCAGTGTTTTCCAGGAGTAGACAAGCCCGGCCTTTCTTGCTGGTCGCTCGCGGCTTCCTTACAAATAAAGGTTTCGCATTTGCCACAGAGAAAACTGCACTATCCAGTATTTTGGCAATCATAGCATTAAGATTCCAGATAGTGTCTTTATTAATTAAAACATATTTTCAGTACAATAACTTCTATGTATCTAACAGGGATATTAGATTTTGGAAGCCTGTTGTGTGTTTAAAACCTCTAGGGTGGGATCAACTTCTGTGCGCCGCTGTACAGGTTATATCTTTATTGGTGTCATATATTTGGGGCACGTGTTCCTGACAATCAAAACAGTAAAAAAGTTAATATGAACATGGGTCTGAAAATCATTTATTTCAGAGTTACAACACAAAATCGAGCTTCCTCTTGCTTCGATGTATGCAGTAAGCGTGCGTGGTGTGTTTTGTATTTGGTCAAATCCAGTTTGGATACGTCCTCTCAAAATGTCAACATCAGGTACAGGAGTCGCTTAAACCAAGGATTTCAAATGTCCCCAGACGAAGAAATCCATTGGATTCAAATCTGGTGATCGAACAGGCCATGCAATGGGTCCACCCTCGACCAATCCATCTTTGTGGAAATCGACCATTCAGAAACTTACAAACTATCATACTGAAATGAGCTGGAGCGCCATCGTGTAGAAACCACATTCGTTGGATGATGTCCAGAGGCACATTATCAGTTAAATCATGAACTCATTCTAAGAAACTGGAGATAGGTTTGTCCATTCAGACGCGGAAGGAAGAAGTAGGGACCAATAAGGTGATCATGAATGATTCCACCCCAAACGTTGAGAGAGAACGTCTGTTGATGGTTGTGCTGTCGTACTTGATTAGGATTTTCAAATGCCCAGTTATGAGTTTTATGAAAATTGAAGATGCCGTCGCGAATAAAACCAGCCTCATCCATGAATAGGATACAGGCTAGGAAATTGATGAACACAGCTCACTGCTGTAACATGCGTTGACAGAAACGTCTTCTTGTCTCAAACTCCGCCTCATTTAAATACTTGCACACGTTGAAGACGATACGGGTACGAAGGTTTTCATGCAGAATTCTCCAGATATTCATATGACTAACTCTTTCCCTTACAGTCATACTTCTTGTGCTTTGTGATGGGTCTGCATCCACAGCACGAAGAACTCGTTCTTCAAGCTCAATGCCGCGTACCGCTCTTGGTCTACCAACATCCCTAGTACTCCTCTCAAAGGCGCCATTCTCTCTCAAGCGTTGGTGAATTCGTGCGAATGTTCTTGCACACGGTAACGGCCTGTCACGGTACCTTTCTGCATAAAGTTCACGTGCTCGTGCTGCATTGCCGTCCGCACGGCCATACGTGTAGTGCATATCCGTCTGTTCACTCATGGAATACATCTTCTTTGACCTATAACAACGGAACGGTTGATTTTCAGACCCATGTACATATGCACGTTTTTTACTGTTTTGATGTCAGGAACACGTCCCCCAAATATATGACACCAATAAAGATACAGTCTGTATAATGCAAGCCACAAGGCACCGACCGATTGGGCTATGTCTTCACCATGCTTGGCGTGAAGCAGTGGTTAAGTTACTTAACTTTTTCTCAATCAGCTCGAGTTCGGTTCTCCGTAGTGGATTGTTATCTTTTATTTTTACAACTCGTTTAACGAGTTTATATAGTTAAATACTATTGCTTGTGTTACTTTATTTTACATACAAATATAATTACACGATAATTATGAAATTTGTGGTTATAAAACTAAATAAAATGACTAAGTATTTGCCGGCCCGTAGCCATGGTTGCTGGAGCGTATAGCTTCGGCGCTCCGCTAAGCTGAAGGTCGCGAGTTCGAGTCCCGCCATGGGCATGAGTGTGTTTGTGTGTGTTGTATGTGTAATTGCGGTAATAAGTGGTAATGTAAACAGTAAAAAAAACACAGTACTCATAAACTGGGTAACCAAGGAGAAAAAGTATGAAACTTTCTCCCGACCGATAAATTAATGTTATGGTTGCCATTTACCCGTATGACGGACTAATAAACGCCACATACATAAAAAATTAATAAAACTTAAGTTACTTTTACTCATGCATTTGAACTAAAAGGGGGAATTTTGAGTAGCTCTACGGAGATTTGAACTTATAGCCTCAGGAAGAATAAAGTAATTCTTTACCACTGAGCTAAGATGCTGACGTAAGGGGCTTATTCATACTCCACTTGAGAACCTTAAAACAATCAAGTGTGTTTTGGTTACAAGTAGGTATTCGGTACTGAATCACTCTGAAACATCTCTCTGTTTGAAATCTCGTATATGAGTTATTTTTTTCTCGGAAGACTTGTGATTATAATTGTGTTCCCCGTTATAACTACTACAAGAATATACGCAGTCTTTTGAGCAAAGCCTGGCTTTCTCGAGCTTCCACGGAAGTACCCGATTCTAGCCAGTTTTAAACTGACGGAGAATATTATGAGCACAATACATAGGTTTATGGAAACAGTGAGGTTAAGTACTAGCCAAAGTAAACCCAAAATACAGTATAGCAATCACTAGTAAGATGCCTAGCGATGTAAATATTAGATTAAGTTATTATCGACAGTACATAAACGACTGGTTGCTTCATAAGGTACAGAAACATCATTAAAACTGTAACATAGCTGCAAGTGTGAATGTTGGTGCCATTCTGTGCGACATTTAGTATTTGTAGGTTATGTGTAGGTTTAACAGCAGTGAAGCTAATGACACCAATGGAAGGAGGTACTGATGATGACAAGATTGCTAGAGACCTTTAGAACTCATATCTAGTCTAAGATTACGCTTAAATTATTTTAGAACGAATTCATAATTCGTGCATATTTACTATGTGGGTTTTTTCCCCCAAACCACTGTAGAAACAAACTCACTTTCGTCACTGTCGTTTAATCTGGATACGACCATTAGTGTTTAATACAATAACTTATATGTATCTACAAGGGGTAGTAGATTGTGAAAGGCTTTTGTCTGTTTAAACCCAGTGAGTAAAACACCATCCAGAATATTACATATATCACTTTCAGTTGTTAGATGTCGTTAAACAATAATTTAAACTTGCATTACTTTCATAAAGTATACATTCCCCTGTGTAAGTTATCACAAAAATCTCTCATCCCAAACTGCCCTCAATAATTAGTGAATTTTAAAGCATTTAACCAAAAAACTCAGTTTGTATAAAAATGCCAAGAATGAGGCCACGGCAATGACAGGGTCCCTACGGTTTCCAGATTGAGGCAGTCGGACAGGCAGACCGAGGACCCCGCCTCATACAAAGGGTCCAACGCCCCTCTCTGAAGAGGCGGTTTTGTTACACTCTGGCAACCAACCGAAAGTAGGGACGGAGAAAATTCCACAGAGATCATCCTTTTCCCCTGCCACGCCGCACCGAAACACCATCACTGACATTGAAATGGAGGATCAGGTAATTCGGCGTCCGAAAGTAACCACTTCACATTCGCCTGATGACCCGGGAAAATCCCGAAGAAACATGGGTCAAAGTGCCGGTCGCCGGGAATCGAACCTGGGACCTCCCGAATGAGAGCACACGCGTTACCGCTGCGCCACCTAGCTTGGTCTGATGTGTTAGATTCATATATCTTTCCCTATACGCTCGTTTATTACTTTCTCTACTACGAATAGTAAGTAGGGGAAGTATTGCATTCCACCCAAAAATTTGATACCGATATTTCACTGGAAATACACGTTTTGAGGTACCCTGAATCCAAATAAAGCATTTTTGGAAACATTTCCGTGTGTGTATTGTGTCTGTGAACAGCATAACCCAAAAACGAAAAGTCGGATAAGTAACAAACTTGGTATTTAGATCCAGTATCTTCCAAAGATGCGATGATTTTCAAGAAAATTCCCCCACCCCAGACTACCCTTTACATGGAACATTTTTCGAAAATTTTTATTTTCTCAAAAATGACTAACGATTTATATATATATCACAGATTTAAGATATTTTTATGGCAAATAAAATGTATAGCTTGAATTTTCTGGGAATGTCCCCAAAAGTCCTCTTCATTCTGAATGGTTTTTGCATAACGGGTAAACCATAAGAGATAAGACTTTACTACACAATAAATGTAGATCTCGTTAAAACATACAATTTATGTCTCATATATACATATATACTTTTTTTATCGAGTGAATCAATTCCGAGATATTCCTTGTTATTTGTTTGAATTTTCCAATACTTATACTTTTTCCTAAATGGGAATTCATTATTCGTTATTTTTATCTCCTGGACATGCAAAGAGAATGGAATGCTCCACATAGCAACCAGCTCTTAAAATATTTGACTATCGCTTAAAGCCTACCATATTCCCCTTGCACCTACAAAAATTAGCAATAAGTTAGTTTCTGCAAATATTTATCTCGATTAATATGAAGTAGATGGAGAATAAACTTTTGAGTAGGGAAAGTATGCGAGTGCAACACATCAGAATTTTTTTTGTTATAGTTACTACAAACTATTCTTAGGAAAGCTTATTTATTTATCCACTTTATGTTAATTGAGGTAATTATTTGCAGAAATAGTTTCATTACACATTTCATAGTAGGTACTAGGGTGATACAGGAGCTGAAGCGATAGTCAATCTTTAAAAAGCGGGTCGCTCTATGCTAGCTTTGAAATTCCATGCTTTACACAACAAATGACCATGAAAAATAAACGAATTATGATGCCTCAGCACTTGAAAATATAAAAAATATTGGAAAATTCAAACCAGTAGTAATATTTTTCAAACGGTTAATACCACAAAAATATATTTTGGATATAAAATGCATGGTTTAAGGGGATCTTTTGTGTAGTAAGCTGTTATCTTTCGCCTACGGTTTATCAGTTATGCAAAAGTATACAAAATTCCACTCCAAATGAAGACGACTTCACAGACTATTCGCAGAAAATTAAGATAAGCATTTTATTTTATCTTAAGGTTGGTTCACAACCAACGAGAACGGTAACCAGAACGAGAACGAGAAAGTTTAAATACATGTATTCAAATGGGAGTATTCACAATCGACGGCAAGCCTTCCCGGGCCCCGGGAACGGGAAAGAAGAGTTGCCCAACTTTTAACTTTCTCGTTCCCGGGCACGGCATATTAGATCCCTATTGTGCATATTAGACTCTTCACTCTAGAGGTTATTCTAGGCGGCCGTGACATGAAACAGCCACTAGTCTTCTCTATAGTCGCGAGCTGGAAACATGAAACTAGAAGGAATTAGTGGTAAATGTGCTTCCTAACCTCATCCCGACACCCGCAAATCTAATCAGCGTTGGTTCCTCTGGTGAAGGGATCAACAAATAATGACAAAAACTACAAAGAACGGCTCAAACTGGTGGAAATGGAAAAAGAACAATAAACAATTTTAATGTATGCCATTAAATAAAGGAATGAAAGCTTGGCATAAGTCGAGGGACCGGAAATGTAATGGATGTACATTTAGATAATGTTTACTCTATCGATTTTTGACTTTGGTTTGGCAAAATTGGAAGTAGGTGAAAAACGTCATTGGTCAGTTAAAAACAAATGAAATCCCAATGCGCAAAATCGACTTTCCCTTTGTGATCGATATGCATTTCCGTTCTCGTTACCGGGCGGTTGTGAACCAATATCTTGCATGGTGCATTGCTTCCCGTTCCCGTTCTCGTTTCCGTTCTGGTTACCGTTCTCGGGCGGTTGTGAACCAGCCTTTACAGGTATCTTAAACATACAGTATTTTAATCAAAATCCTTAGAACCATTTTTGAGGAGAAACAAATAACGAAACATTTTTCAAGCAAAGGGTAATTTGGTATGGGGGATTCTTTAAATAATTCTTGAAGTATTAAATGTTTAAAACCAAGCTTGACATTCATCCGAATTTTCGTTTTTGAGTCGTGGTGTTCACAGATACATACGCACATAAACACATATACACACCTTCTTTTCTAAAAATGCTTTGTTTGGATTCATTGGGGCTTAAAGCATTTATTTTCAGTGGAATCTCTATATCGAATTCACATTAAACGGTTATTCTTCGCTAATAAAAAGCAAAGTAGCCATAATAAAATAAAGAAAGTTCACGCGGATCTTGTTTTGACCTTATTAAAACACGTACACCGCTTAAAGGAAAATGTAGCACGCTATCTGTAAGTCAACTTTTTTTCCTTTCTTTTCTTATTGCGATCCAACATATAGTAACATGGTTACTAACCTATAATTATAAGTATGACTTCGGTTTTAAGGCACATTTACCCTTGATAGGTTTTTATTTTGTTGGTTTGTATTCGTGCAAAGGAAACTCGTGTAATAAATCCATTAAGTGCATAGCCTGCAATAATGTTCTGCCAATACTATATTATGTTGAAAATGACGTGATCAAAGGAACCGCGTAGAAAATTGGAACCAGAGTGTCGTAAAAACTCTAGAAGACTCGCATTACATCTGAAATATTTTAAAACACTGGAAACATTACGATCTCATAAACAAATGCATTTGAATTTATTACCGCAAGGAAATAAAATGCAGCAGCACACATATTCATTGCCCTAGTATTGCGTTGTCCTGGAAATCCCTAGATTCTCGATATTAACTTTGACAACAGGAGAATCCCACAGGACTCCGTGAACAAAAGCCGCTTTTAATATTTTAATTAATAAATATAAACAATTGTGGTTTCCTGAACTAGCTTGCTGATTACCAAACTTTACAACGTTTTGATGTAGAGTGTAATGGAAAAATACCAACATCTTCATCTTTATAACACCAAACGTCTTGACGATTCAAACACGTTCAAAACGACAACATGTAGTTGGTAACAATAAAGGATTACAGGACTCAGCGTGTTATCAGAACCCTTGTCGCTGCCTGCCGCTGCAGGGTCCATAACCTGGCGTGGCGAAGGGAGAAATCCGAAGAAGCGCGGTGACTGCCAGAAAGTTATGGCCTAGGTGACTTAACTCGAGCCTGTCTGAATTCTGATCTCCTTGGAATCTTCTGGCATCGAAGTCTCTGAACTAAGTTCGCTAAGTCACATTTTATACCACAGCTACCACTAAACCAAAACACCTCACTGGCGAAAATGAAAAATGTGAAGTTACATACCTTTGAGATTACCAAATTATGTATATTGTTCAATCATCTGTTAATATCCGTCCTCTGAACTAAAGAAGTACTGTTATATTTTAAGTTATGACTAATAAATGTAATCCCTTTGTACACAATCAAACTTTTTTTCCATACAAGAGTTTACAAGAAAAATTGTCAAATATTTTTCAATGTGTGACAAGATTGGACAAGACTTGACAAGACCTGGCAAGACTTTACAATGTCATAAATGTGTATTTACAAGTTGTCTCTTTGCCAAACCGAAATCCTTCAGAACACATTGATAATTTATCATGCGGAAATCAATTTACTATTTGCGTCACGGTATAACAATTTGCAATGAAATATTGTTCTTCTCTAATATTATTTAACTTGTACTTCGATATTGGATTATGGTGAAAATAGAAATCGGGTTTTTTTTTTTTTTTTTTTTTTTTTTTGCTATCCACAGTAATTCTTGGTTAATGAGGAACCTTTTGGTGTAGCAAATGTTGCTCCGGGGGATAATATATTGCCCATCCTCCCTCCGTTTTATGCCGCCGTTGTTATATAGTCGTTTTGGGCAGGTTTTGGAAGAAATTGCTGCCAACGTGAATCATTCGAATTTTAGACGCGCAGATCCCTCGGCTACGCTTTGAGGCTGAGGGCCCCCAATCGTGTTTTCAGCTATGTTGAGATTTCAAATGTTGGCAGCGGAAAAACAACACAACCAACGTTCCCATGATGCCATGGTGAGGTACATGCGATGTGACTTCTGAGAGTCAGTAATGTGTAACAAAAGTGACAAAATATGGCATATATTCACGAAAATAAGTAAAGCATCATGTTATTTGTTCTTATGTGTAATAATGTGTTGAAGTCTATAAACGTCATGTAGTATATCCGTGTGTTACGTGTGTGTGGTGATACCGGCCATATTCCAATATCGAAGTTTATCTATTATGGGTAGCACTTTCAGTATTATATCCAATGAAACGACATTACGAGTCTGGCATGCAATGGAAATAATACCAACTGATATGTTAACCACACTATATAACTGTATACTTAGTTCGAAAATCTGTCTGGCAAATATTTCTTCGTATGCCTTCATCTGCTTCATCTTGTGGTAATCCAAGGAACCCTCGACGTACAGACATGGCCAGCTTATGTATAACCTAATCAGTTCGCATACGACATACCTTGGCCGGGTAGCCATTAT
This sequence comes from Deroplatys truncata, assembly GCA_030765065.1. Taxonomy (NCBI): domain Eukaryota; kingdom Metazoa; phylum Arthropoda; class Insecta; order Mantodea; family Mantidae; genus Deroplatys; species Deroplatys truncata. Next base: position 169,815,078 of record CM060980.1, read on the forward strand.
TGTTTACTTTTCGCTTTCAGCCTTATTGCAGATTTCGTGACGCACTGTAAATACTCGCATTTCATTGGCCAAAGCCATCAAATCATTGTCAAATTTTTTACCGTTTAGAGCATGTCCCTTATTTGCTTTCAAGACTTTCAAAGGCTAAAAGTATTGGAAGCAAAGCATTAAATTTGACAAAAAATGATGTGTACAAGGAACTTAAAGACGTTTTTTCAGCAGATTTCCATGTCTTACGAAGCAACTCCGATGAGACCATAGTTCCTCGCTAAATTCTGGTTTAATGCATGGTGTGTATGGCGATAAACTGCGGGATGTCCTCGACTTCTTGTGCTTTGAATGGTGATGATAATAATTGTCCTGGAGATCCTCAGGGTATTTCTGAGAAGGCTTTCTCAGAAAAAGTGTTGAACCACTCCCTACGCACCCTCAGAGTCTGTCATCATAGATAATGACTAAACTACAACCTCGGGAAGGTTCCTTTGTGTCGATGAAGGCAGCGGCAGAATTCACCACTCACTTCAGCAGACTTACATTACAGGTATCCTTTGTACTCCTTGCCACAGTAACACGTTCCTCAATATTTGTTATTGCCGTTGTTGAACTTCACATATTTATTTCAAAACTTAAGGGTACTCGATACTTATTTTCAAAAAACTTTAAAATGTTCATAGGTAATCCCACGAGAAGTTAGGTGTTTATCTGATGAAACTCTTAATCCCGAATGGAATTTATTAAGGCTATTCCATGAATAAAATGCAATGGATTGTATAATAAAATTACTTTCTTACTTGTGTTATTTAAAATCAAATTATATTGCGTCAGCTGTCAGACCAGACTGCCTGAATAGTCGAATGTGTTAAGGGCTACTAACAAATGCTACCAATGGAAAATAGTTAAACTCATAATTAAGTTAAGGTAACATCAGAACAATTTATATGTAAATTTACACTATTTCAATGTGCATTGATTAACAATTCAATTTTAAGTTGAAAGTTAAAGGAATGTACTGATTTTTACTAATGGAAATTTATATTAATCGAACTGAAATGGATGTAATAGGTGCTAAAAATATTTTTAATGTAAAGTTCATCTTCAAATTAACAGAAAATGCTATGGCATTGTAAGGTTACGTTCTTTTGAAAACAAGGGAAAATTGTTTAGAGTCTGTTTCACAAAACTCTCGAAAACGTTTCTGACGTAAGAGACCGAATTATGACGTCACCGTCTAGTACGAATTGCAGTCGCGCTATATGCTTGCGTTGATGATGGATATATATTGTTGGTTAGAGTTTTATTTTAGCATTATTTTATAAAAATGACGGATAAAGATTTTTAAAATCGAATAATCCTCCATGCAGGATGCATTAACGGTAGCATAGTTTTTCAAAAATAACGACTGTTTTGTGGCTGCCAAATTCCTGGATTTAAGTATATTGTTAAGTAGCGTACCCATCGATTATAATTTAGTAAGTTGCAACAATATTGAAAAACTAACATGTGTTGTTACTTAGTTTTCAGAAAAAAAAACAGTGAAGCATAGTAATCGTATTTCTCATTTGCAAGGAAGTATTAAGCCAAATATACGATTTAAAACTGTTTTTCATTAGATTAGCAGATTTTTTACCTATTAATTTCTATTACATAAACATAGAGCACCACAGTAGAATGTGTAGCAATGCAGAGAATGCAAATAGCTGCAACTTGTTGACGCTATGAAACAAATGCAATGCCTAAAAACCGTCATAGCACTTCTAATTATAGTATCAGGATAAGATTAACATAAAAGCAAATAAGATATAAGGCTTTATTTTATTACATGAAATGAGACTATAATGACAGTGATGATAACAAGAAACGTTAATGGCTTAGCATACAATGATCAGATGTTTTTATTTTTACCTTATGGTTTCTTACCTTGGCACAAGAAAAGATAGGTTATGTTTGAGTAATCCCGTATTCATTATTATGTTTTACTAAATACGTATCAAAATCAACTGAAACTTAAATGCAGTTTGGAAAGGGGTTAAAAGTGGCAGTTGTAGATTTCAACGACTTAGCATTAGCAAAAAATTAAACATAAACATATATAAAAACATTAGAATACTTACACCAAACTGATCCTCGCAATAATACATTGTAGATTTCCTTGCAACAGCAAAAACCTTTTGCTTCCTGATTTCTGGCTTTTGAATAAACAATTCGTTGCGGGTATGCGATGTATTGGTGCAGAGTGGACTATACACGATTTATAGCCTCTTTCTGCTTCAGCATCTGGTTGAAATTCATGTTAATCCCAAAACCAAAATATTCTGCTACATATGATACCCAAAAACTTTACTAGCTACACCATACATTAAAATAAAAGGGAAGCCAAGCCGGGAGGATTTTTTGCAGACAACCACAGCTAAACGAAATAGGGACAAACGATTTGGAATATTGGAACATTTAAACTTAACAACTTGGAATCTACGTGGTCTAGCCCAGGAAAAAAATTGAACCAGTTAACACATTTAAATTTTTAGGTTCTTCAGTATCATTAATTAAAGCAGCAGATACTGTAATTAAAATAGAACGTTTTTCAAAAATATGTGGAACAATTAAAAGAACTTTAAAAAATAAAGTGAGAAATGCGATGATGAAGTTCTATAAAACCATGGTAGTTCCAGTTGCTCTATATAGTAGCGAAACTTGGACAATGACAAATAGAGATAAAAGCTGATTACAGGCATCGGAAATGAGATTTTTAAGAAAGTATTAGGAGTCACTAGAAGAGATGGAATGAATGCTGGTGATATATGAAAACAATTATGGATCTTTAACCTAAATTAAGAAATAGAGCAGAACAGACAAAAGTGACTAGAACGCGTAGAGAGAATGAATGAGGAACGTTACCCAAAGAAAATATTCTACTACATACCTAAAGCAAAACGAAATGTGGGAAGACCCAGGAAACGATGGATAAATCAGTAGATAAACATTTGGAGCACGCAACAAGCCTTGGAAAGGTTTAATGCTTGGTGAAGAAGAAGGGAAATAAACTCAGAATGTCTTCATTTTACACAGCACAGTGTGTTTAATTCTTTCTGCTCGGAAGCGCGAACTTACGGTGACGCCAACCAATAAGGGTGCGTTATTACCTCACGTGACCTCTTTGCAGATTAAATAGTATTTTAAAGATATTTAGAGTTATTTTTGCTTCCTGATGCTAATTTCGGATTCTATGTAAAATTTTCCATAGCTCATACTCTCGTGCTCGTTCCCAATTGAATCGTGGCTGATTTATCTACAGATATGGCTTCATTGAAGATGCGTTGTCGTGACCTGTATGTTTATTAATTCTTGCTTCTCTATTCCAATTTGAAACATGATTGATTCTGCCGTCGAAATGGACAGCAGAATATCCTATTAATCACTGCATACTGATACCATTACGGTTCAGAAAGGAGCTGACGTTTTATTCGATATAATCGCATCCTTGCAAGCATGTTTTCAGATAAACGACGCTGAATGGTACATAACCGAGGTATTGCTAAACGCTATTGGTCAATTGAAATTGAGGATTTTTTTTATTATTTATGGACGCTCTTTAACTGCTACGGTCCTTAGCGTCCCATTCTATATTGGGCGTGAAAGACAGGTAATTTTGCTCAGAAGCCTCTTTATCTGGCTTGAGGTTCTTTTACGTGCCCTAAATCTACACAGGGGACCACCGGCTTTACTTCCCTTCCGAAGGAAGCCATGCTAAGGATCTTTGCGCCCGAAAAAATTCATCGCCCTCCGCCGGGTTTGAACCCGTAACCTCGGGAACTAGAGGCGTAGTCAACTACGCCGTGTATCAATGGAATAGTCAAGAGAAAATATTCTTAAACATTGTAAAATCAAGATCCAATTACGTGTTGTCTTTCTAGCAATTTAAATGCCCAAACGTAACGTTTAAATGGATGTGTGTAGGATACAGGGTATTCTACGGAGGGGAACACCCCGCTCCCTGCATAGATCTGTTAGGGCTATCACCCCCCAGGAGGAAGGGATGACTGAAGAAACCACAGAAGGCCACAGGCCGACAAGCCACAGAGACGCGCGGAAGTCCTTAACGTTTCCAAGCTCGCAGACTCGTCCCATTGCTGGAGCCGTCTAGAGAGGGTTATGAACCACCCACAAACCAAGCAGCCCTCTGGTGTCATTCTTTCCATGGAGTATGCATCCGCGCCAAATGTCTGGTACTGCCATACGCCACGAAACCTAAAAACATGCCTGAAGGAAACGGAAATTATGGAAATAAAATGGTGGTAGAGAGGAAATCACCCCAGCATTCGCCTGACGTCCCGTAGAACCACGAAAAACCCATGGGTCAGAGTGGAAGGTCGCCGGGAATCAAATCCGGGACCTCCAGAACGCTAGACTCACACGTTACCGCAGAGTCATCTCGCTGGGTTTGTTTAAACGTAACTATTTTGCCTTCAGCCTAAGGAGGACTGAAAGTGCAACCCATGTGGTGGATGAGCATTGTGGAATATAGAACTATAACTTGCAGAAATAAACGTTGATTCTAGGACATCACATGTCTTAAAAAGATCAGGACTGCCTTCCTGATCGAGTGGTTAGCGAGTTGACTTCTCACCCGGAGATCCCACGTTCGATTCCAGGCTGGGGGTGTGGTAATTTTTCTGTAATTAGTATTATTCCCTGCCCTCCATAGAGTGTGAAAGTGTGGATGTGAGAGTAAATGTGCGCGTGTAAAAAAATTAAAGATAACGACTAAAACCTACAGTACCCTAACCTAAAAATTCAGAGAATAAGAACACCATCAAATGTTTCAATCAAAGTCCACGATATGAGCATAACAGTTAAAGGAGGCTATAGAAATGAATACAAAATTTGATGTAATGTATTCGCATGGCTTTCTCTACCCTCTATAGTTCATTAGTACTTATGAAAACTATTCTTACTAAAGCAGTTAATGCACTGTGTGTTTTAACCTCGCCAAACATATCATTATTTTGGCTCATAGAACAGCAATCACTTTGGCTGCTTTCACGAAAAAACACTTCTTTACATTAAATATTTTCTTCCTTTAATTATATATATACATACAGGGTGGACCATTTAAGTTGGGACTGCACAATATCTCTAAAACTAAGCGTTGTAGTAAGAAATGTCTTTTTAAAAGCTGCTTGATATTATGGGGAAAGTAAATGCCATTAGTCGTGTTTTGTTTGGAGGATCGATCTCGATTAAATTTTAACGAAGAATTTTAACAGTAATTTATATTAATACACAACGGAAATATTACATTTGCATTCAAATGGGACATGGGCCACTTTTATCTGCGCCACCCTCTGATATACCACATTCATATTTTTTCCTGCTTTTACTTCATACCTAAAATTCCAAACTGCATCATACAGGAACTCATGAATTGATTCCTGCACACTGGCAGATAAACACCAAGACACCCATTCACAACGAAGACGTAACGTTAATAAAACGCAGCATAAGCGCAGGCGTAATGCAAAAACAAGACACGGATTTCTAGATCCGTAAATTCTCCGAGCTTACTGCAAGTTTCAAATTGAATAAACAACCAATAATACTCAGTATTAAATTTCATCCAGTCTTTATAAATAAATATGAATAAAAAGGTATTGTACCAAGGAAATAACAGAGCAGCACTGCTGTCAGCATTTAAAACTACGTGGCACGGTCAATTGGAATAGCACCGCGATGTTCGATAGATGGTATGAAACCTTTCATCAGATCGTGTGCTTTTCAGAAGCTAGCAATGCAAGGACAAAGATATATAGAATAGAAAAGGTAGAATCTGACTGAAAAATTCAATGCCATAGTCGGGATTTGTAGCGATATTTCGCCTGTTTACGCATATACAAAAAGGAACTCTGTAATAATTATAATTTAGGAATTATTAATAATTAATTAACATGCAATTTGGTAATACTGCATAATTTTAAAGTAATCCGAATCAGAACTGCATCAATCGAAAGCCCTTCTGAAATTGTAAATATGTTTTAAGTTTCAATACTATTGTCAAATAAATAAAGGCGTAATTGCCTAAGAAAAACTGCAAGATTTAGAAAACAAATTCTTATGTGTTACACTCACATGACTTTTTCTAATCTTGTACAAACTATTTTTACAAACGCTTATTCTCCATATGCTTCATGTTAATCGAGATATCGAGAGTATTGTTAATTTTCCTGTAGGTGCAAGGGGAATATGGTAGGCTTTAAGCGATAGTCAAATGTTTTAAGAGCTAGTTGCTATGTGGAGCATTCCATTCTCTTTGCATGTCCAGGACATAAAAATAACGAATTCCCATTTGAGAAAAAGCATTGGAAAATTTAAGGGAATAACAAGAATATCTCGAAAATGGTTCGCTCAACAAAAAATGTATATGACATAATTTGTGTATTTTAACGCGATCTACATTTTTGTGTAGTAAAATTTTGTCTATCTCTTATGGTTTACCAGTTGTGCAAAAGTCGTTCACAATGAAGAATACTTTTAGAGACATTCCCAGAAAATTCGAGATATACATTTAATTTGTCATGAAAATATCTTAAACATATGATATTTTAATCAAAATCGTTAGGGCCATTTTTGAGAAAATTAAAATTTTCGAAAAATGTTCCATGTTAAGGGTAATCTGGGGTGTGGGGATTTTCTTGAAAACCTTCGTGTCGCATCTCTGGATCATACTGAACCTAAATACCAAGTTTGGTGTTTATCCGACTGTTCGTTTCTGAGTTATGCTGTTCACACACACACACACACACACACACACACACACACACACACACACACACACACACGGACATGTTTCCAAAAATGCTTGTTTTTTTATTCAGGGGGTCTCAAAACATATATTTCCGGTGAAATATCGGTATCGAATTTTTGGGTAGAATACAATACTTCCCCTACTTACTATACGTAGTAGAGAAAGTAATAAGAGTAGGTTCGTTTCAGACTGTCCATTATATTTTCCGAGCATGGGGGCATAAAAATCGAAAGCTTCTTGTATTTCGAGGGGATGAGGAAGGTTGTAGACTTTTCTTACAGTTAGGCTTTGAATTTTCAACCAGGGAACCAATAAACGGAGAGGATATGTATTAGAACCAGTGAAAATATAGGAGGATGTAGTGACATGTACAAAATTTGGAGGCGAGCAATGATTGATATGTGAACGCGACCGTGGATTTCAGAGAATCTGCCATCATTCACATTAAGGAAACACGCATCACGTCGAGTCAAAAGATAAGGACAATAGGTTCCGAAATTTAAAGTGCCGCACTACGGATTAATCATAAAGTAATGTGTGTGGAATAACTATATAGCGGTACAGTGTTCGTTGAAGCTATACTTTATCCAAGATAATAAATAACTTAACACACCGGTGACAGAACGCCTTAGATTCTAAATAATTAGCCGGAGCAAAAGGTTAGCAGACCAAAGGGGGAAGATATTCCTGTATAAGAACCGTACGGGAAAAAGACAAAACAACAATCTGGCAGGAATACGCGCTTTAGTGAGGAAGTGAAAACGTGTTTTCTTGAAGAATAATATCCTAGTGTCGCCACTCCCGCAATCCTACCCTAAGAACAACTGTAGGGAATTTCAGATCGATTCGTCGACAGTTGACCCTGAGATGCGACGAGAAGGGCTTCCTGACTAACATCGGCGATCTCGAGTCCTGAAAACTACACCTAAAACAATGCAGAGACGATAACGACGCAGGTAAGATACCCACAACAAAGTAGCGGGAGAAAACGCTACAGATTTGAAACACGAATCTTGGGTTTTCGGTGTCGCTGCTCTAACCAACTGAGCTACCATGATAACATGCTGAATTACATTTTTCCAGATGTACCACAAGAAGTTCTCAAATTTATTTTGAGGTAACATACCCCAATGGCGACTTGCAATATCGTAAGTACTTTAACTCCTAGAAAGTATAGAATTCTTGCTCTGTGCACGCAACGCAAGTGTATAGTTTGGAGTATACAATCTCTTGCGTTACGTTGGCTGTAACAGAATGCTTCCACTAATCAACATGGGTGCTAAGTGTTGCGTTTACGCTACGTCTGTGTTTACTTTGAGAAGGTTATTGTTTCACGTATGGAAAAGCCGATTTGAAGGAGTTGTATTGTATTTCAACTGTTGGGGAGCCGAACTTGTAGTAGTTAAACCGCACGTATAGTAAACAGTTTCCGGTAACCTTCGCCCCAAATGTACTTTCAGGTGGCCTTTGCCCCAAGTTTTAAAAAAAATATTAACTTTGTAATTTAACTGTTTCTTTAAATGTTATATATTTATGTTTGCCTCGGTTGCGTCAGTATTATTGTTAGAGACACGTTTCTCTTAGCAGGATTGTGGTGTGACTAAAGAATGTAGGCTTACACAGATTATAATTTTGCTTCATTCCTTTTATTAATACTTGATACGATTAAAATAACACTTCACTGATATAGAGAGCTGTGAGATTCTTTTTATTAATTAATTACACTTTTTAATACGTAAACTTATTTTTCGTCTCACACGAATACGTATTAAATCTCTCGAGGACGCATCTTGCATCCGGTTACTATCACTGTCTGCAGGCAACTGAACTCTAAATTTGTAAAATTTTCTCTTTTTCAGTTTCTGATTGGCCAATCCTACTCCAATAGAATACCTTCATTTAACTAAAGCTTTTTCTGGTTGTTGATTGGCTATTTTATAAACTGTCACTAAAATTACATTATTGCTTCCAAGAATCAGAAGTAGTATTGTTAAATTCTCAAACTCATTATTGCCTCAAGGTTACCTCATTTTTACCTCATTGTTACCTCATTGTTAGCAACGTTTAACCTATTATTCTCACAGCTCCTATATTATTAAATTACGTAATATATTCACATAACATTATTACACATGGATACAATAATACAAACATATACAATGATTGCAATATACACTTTTTATATATTGTTAAATACACATATTGCTTTAAGACGGGCTGTTATTGAATTTATATATTATATAATTTGACTGAAATCATTTAAGTGTTAAAGCCTCAACTTTTCATCATGAATGGGGCTTAATAAGTGTCCTGCATTAGCGAACGCATCTGAAAGCCCACGATATGAACCATGATAAATGCAAAACACTAAGCGTAAAGTGACAACAGGCAGCAATAATGGGTTGAAATGTAAGTAACCTTGTATTTAATATTGGAAGTTAATATATTAGAGCGCTACGTATGATTAACGATCCGTGTGTCAGATTAAGGAATTGGAATTTCGAATTACTGCCTTTTAATGGAAATACTTAATCAATTACTGGAAATTGGCGTGTTAACTGTTGCTGGAATGTTGTTTATAGCGCTGGTCGATCAAGGGAAACAAGGTAGGTTGTTCTGAATGAATTAATATGCTAAATCACGTCGTCACTCCTGGAGATATAAATGATGTGAAGAAAATTTGTATTCTAAAGCACATCACCTATTAAAACGCTGTATCAAGTGCCATTATAGAACAGGTTTAGTCACCTTTGGAGACTGTTGTTGAAAGTTTACCGTTAGGAAATACCTGACATTTTTAATAAAACTTACAGCAAAATGACGATAGTCTTGAAACAAATGCAGCAGATGGAAATACTTTGTACACAAAACTGGCTTTTACCCGTGTTGGTATTCATATCTCCTGCAAATCATTGTACTTTTTTTAATAATCTACCATCAGGTACATTTTTATAATCAATACGAAGATTTCACCGGAAATATATTATGACTTTGTCCAGTTTTTCAATTGTTACTGTTTACTCTCAGTTCTCACTGCCACTATTCTAACTTCTTATCAATTCATCTTCATTCGAGTTCACTTCGGCGAACTAGTTCAATTCTCTGTCAGTTCACTTCCTTCGTGACACAGTCTCTTCACGCCGGACGGTTCACTTCACTCTGGAGTCGTAAAATACAAGAGCTCTACAACCGTCGTTCCGCAGTAGCACTCGCCGTACGTCACAGAAGCTGTCACTAACTCGCTCGGAGAATTGCTCTTGACGTTGCACTCCCCGTCAACTCGCTTGCTGACCGACACAACTAACTCACCGACTTGCACCCATTGATGCGACTCACTCTATTGTCCCACTCCTCTCCTCACACGGCACTGACTGACTGCCCGCGAGAGCGCTAGCTTGTATAGGCAGTAGAATATACTATGGAAGATTCTCGAACCGTCTGGAACTATTTCGACACATTTTCTGGAGAAACGGGAGAGATAAAGCTTCCAAAATGTTCTAGTTATCTCCCGATAGCGCGCCCTGTGAAATATTTTTACTTCGTCTACTACTTACCTAGAGGAAAAGGTAAGGGTACAGAGGAAGGAGGGGACCCTGAAACTGGGGGAGAGTACCACACGCAGGCCATTCGAGCCCTTGTGCTTCTACCAGCTACCCCTGGTAGGAAATAATAAAGGGAGAGACGAACGGAGGCGGTCCCGAAACCGAGACAAAGCACCACACGCAGGCCAGTAGAGCCCTTGTGCTTCTATCAGCTACCCCCGGAAGGAAAGAGTGAGAGGAGAGACGAACGTAGGGGGTCCTCGAAACCGGGGCAGAGCACCACACGCAGGCCAGTCGAGCCCTTGTGCTTCTACCGTGACCCCCAGGAGGAAAGACGAACGGAGGGGGTATTCGAAACCGGGGCAAAGCTCCACACGCAGACCAGTCGAGTCCTTGTGCTTCTACCGTGACCCCCAGGAGGAAAGAATGAGAGGAAAGACGAACGGAGGGGGTCTTCGAAACCGGGGCAAAGCTCCACACGCAGGCCAGTCGAGTCCTTGTGCTTCTACCGTGACCCTCAGAAGGAAAGAATGAGAGGAGAGACGAGCGGAGGGAGTCTTCGAAACCGGGGCAAAGCACCTCACGCAGGCTAGTCGAGCCCTTGTGCTTCTACCGTGACCCTCAGAAGGAAAGAATGAGAGGAGAGACGAGCGGAGGGAGTCTTCGAAACCGGGGCAAAGCACCTCACGCAGACCAGTCGAGCTCTTGTGCTTCTACCGTGACCCTCAGAAGGAAAGAATGAGAGGAGAGACGAACGGAGGGGGGTCTTCGAAACCGGGGCAAAGCTCCACACGCAGACCAGTCGAGCCCTTGTGCTTCTACCGTGACCCTCAGAAGGAAAGAATGAGAGAAAAGGCGAACGGAGGGGGGTCTTCGAAACCGGGGCAAAGCTCCACACGCAGACTAGTCGAGCCCTTGTGCTTCTACCGTGACCCTCAGAAGGAAAGAATGAGAGAAAAGGCGAACGGAGGGGGGTCTTCGAAACCGGGGCAAAGCTCCACACGCAGACTAGTCGAGCCCTTGTGCTTCTACCGTGACCCCCGGAGGAAAGAATGAGAGAAAAGGCGAACGGAGGGGGTCTTCGAAACCGGGGCAAAGCTCCACACGCAGACCAGTCGAGCTCTTGTGCTTCTACCGTGACCCTCAGAAGGAAAGAATGAGAGGAGAGACGAACGGAGGGGGGTCTTCGAAACCGGGGCAAAGCACCTCACGCAGACCAGTCGAGCCCTGGTACTTCTACTGTGACCTCCGGGGAGAAAGAATGAGAGGAGAGACCCGAGGAGCGACCAGATCCGGATGACGACGAGCACAAGCAGAGACAGGCTCTGTTTGAAGATTGAACACCTCCAACGCCACCCGAGCCCCTCTATTAGGCCCGACCCTCCAGGGTCCTCCAAAGGAGCTCCCGCTCGAAAGCACACTGAGGTACGTTCCAGCCGAGCAGTCCCTGGATGACGTTAGGATGAAACTTCCACAGAGCGCACATCCACCGTCCAGCCGCAACCCGCAGAACACTGTCGCCCGGTCCTACAACTCTGAAACGGATAAGGAAGATGATGGTTACAGGAAATGGGGACAGGAAATTTGTGGTAGAAGATGAACTACTCCAGCATTCGCCTGTCGACTCGGAGAAACCACGAAAAATCTCTGGATCAGAGTGGACGTTCACCGGGGATTGAACTCGGGACCGCTCGAATACGAGTCGCATACGTTACCGCCATCTCGTGGTGGAAATAGACAAAGCATTGTATTCAATCCAAAAATTCGATATAGAAATTACACTGAAAATAACGTTTTGAAGTTCCCTGAATTTAAAAAGAGGCGTTTTTAAAAAGATGGTCCGTGTTCGTGTGTGTGAATTTACGAGCGAAAAAACGAAAAGTTGGTTAAATACCAAACATTGTATTTAAATTCAGCGCCTACCAAGGATGTGACACAAAGATTTTCAAGAAAACCCACACACACAGCGGTTTGTCTAAAACTATCTGTGTGGCTTCAGTGTTGGCATCAAAACATGTATTTACGTGGAAATCAATCTAAATGTCAACATTTTGATGGAACACAGCACGTCTTCTGTCTACCTTAGATAAGCGGTAAGGAAAGTACAAATAATTGGTAGATAGTTACTAACCTGTAACATTTGAGGCAGTATTTTATCACTTAAGTGATATCAGTCTAATTATATAATTTAAAATATAATAACATCCCGCCTTAAAGCAATATGTGTATAATATAATATATAAAGTGTATATAACAGTCATTTTATTATGTTTAGATTATTATGTACATGTATAATAATATTATGTGTATTACGTAATTTAACAATGTAGGAGCTCTGAGAATAGAAGACGAAAGTTGCTAACAATGAGGTAACCTTGAGACAACAATAAATTAGAAATTTTAATAAAGGCTACTAATAAATCTTGGAACAATAACGTAATATTTAAAACAGTTTATAAATAGCCAATCAACAACTAGAAAAACTATCTAAAAGTTAAATAAAAGTATTCTATTGGAGTAGAATTAGCCAATCAGAGACTTGAGATATAGTAAAAGTACAAATTTAAGCACGCCAGACGCTAGAAGGCAGCGTTCTCGAGCAGTTCGCTCGTTACGTATTCAGTGTGAGACAAACAATTCATTACGGCGCGAATAATATAAAGTTTACGTGTTAAAAAGTACAATTAAACTATAATCTCACAGCTCTAGAGTAGGATACATCAGTGAAGTATTATTTAATCGTGTGAAAGATTAATAAAACGAAGTTAAATACCATTATAATTTGTGTAAGCCTTCATTCTTTAGCCGTACTATCCCTGCTAAGAGATACGTGTTTACAAATTACTACTGACGCAGCCGATATATATATATATATATATACATATAATATTTAAATTTCATTCATTCATTATCTGTTTACCCTCCTCTTATGTAGGACTTACACCCCCCAGGACTTACAAGCGGGTGCCTGGGGTCAGAGGCCCGTCGAGGAGCAGACACTCATGGATCGGACAGAGCATCCAGGATGGGTGATCAGCCCGATGCCTGGTATGGGATGAAGGAAGTAGATGAAACGAAATGTTGGTGAAATGGATGAAAGGAAAGGTGATGATGGAGCAGTTGGTGGAATGAATGGCGGGGGAAACCGGAGAACCCGGAGAAAACCCGCCCAGACGCCGCTTCGTCCACCACAAATCCCACATGCAGGTCCCTGGGATTGAACCCGGGCCGCCTAGATGGGAGGCGAGCGGTCTAACCACTCGGCCACGGCGTCGCCTATAATATTTAAATAAACATAAAAAAATACAAAGTTGATTTTTAAAAGTGGGCGAAGGCCACCGGTAAGTAAACGTGGGGCGCAGTCCACCGGAAAGTTTGTACCAAACGTGGGGCTGCAACTACCTGAAGTTTGGCGCCCAAAGCGTGGTGCTAATAACGTCAAGTTTGGCTCCTACACGTGCAGCATCAACCCTCTCACATGGCAAATTACCACTTTTTTTAACTGTTTTTAAATTCATAATTACATAGGTGTAGGATGATCATAATTCGTACAAACTAAAACATGGTTCAGTATTTGTTCATGCACTTGATTTAGAAACATTAGACTTTCGCAGTTATACACTTTAAAATTCTAAAGCTAAGGTTTAAAACACTCGATGGAGGAAACACACAGTTCTGCCTTTCACTATTTTACACAATGGGCTTACTTTTACCACCTCCTATTCTTCGGGAACATTTTTTCCCAACGCATAATTCGTTTAAGGTTTAGAAACAGGAACTGACGTAACTATGAAATATTATGCTTCCTCCAGATTATCAGTTTCACAGCAGCTCATTCATTAGTAAACACGCGTGCCCAGTAATGACAATGGTTATGGATGTGCACTCCCATTTCTCTGAGAATGCTGGCATTGAAAATGTATGTGTTTATCCATAATCAAGTTCTATTAGTCACTTGTTCTTTGCATATACACCTTAATTTTTAACTACTACCTTTAAACGCGATTTGCCTCCACTATCTGTCAAAGTGGAAGGCATGAAAGGATTTAATGAGTCGTAAAACGCTATTGGTTCTATAAACGAGCTTATAGGGTGGTCAATTAGCGCCGATTGCAAAGTCGCCTTCCTTTACCATCTACGCTATTTCTTTGGGTCTATGTGTGGAATTTTAGTGCATTATATTGAATATCAAATCTAGCATTTACCCGAGTTCTCAGAAAAGAAAGAAAGAGAGAAACAATGAAAAAAATCTTATGTGTTACACTCACATGACTTTCTCTACTCTTGTACAAACTATTTTTACAAACGCTTATTCTCCACATGCTTTATGTTAATCGAGATATCAAGATGTTAATCTTATTGCTAATTTTCTTGTAGATGCAAGGGGAATTGGTAGGCTTTAAGCGATAGTCAAATATTTTAAAAGGTGGTTGCTATGTGGAGTATTCCACTCTCTTTGCATTACCAGGACAAAAAAAATGAATAACGAATTTGAGAAAAAGTGTATTGGAAAATTTAAGGGAATAACAAGCAATATCTTGAAAATGGTTCACTCAATAAAACAAATGCATATGACATAAATTGTGTATTTTAACGCGAACTACATTTTTTGTGTAGTAAAATTCTGTCTATCTCTTATGGTTTACCAGTTATGCAAAAGTCGTTCACAATGAAGAATACTTTTAGAGACATTCCCAGAAAATTCGAGATATACATTTCATTTGTCATGAAAATATGTTAAACATATGATATTTTAATCAAAATCGTTAGAGGTATTTTTGAGAAAATTAAAATTTTCGAAAAATGTTTCATGTAAAGGGTAATCTGGGGTGGGAGGATTTTCGTGAATACCTTCGTGTCGCATCTCTGGAAGATACTGAAACTAAATACCAAGTTTGGTGTTTACCCGACTGTTCGTTTCTGAGTTATGCTGTTCACACAGACACACACACACACACACACACACACACACGGACATGTTTCCAATAATGCTTTCTTTTTGATTCAGGGGGTCTCAAAACATATATTTCCGGTGAAATATCGGTGTCGAATTTTTGGGTGGAATACAATACTTCCCCTACTTACTATACTTAGTAGAGAAAGTAAAAATAAACCTCGGATAAATAAAAAACTTTGTATTTAAGTACAACACCTCCAAGGATACGACTCAAGTAGTCTATGTTCAAGAGACAAATAAAATGTGCATCTTGAACTTCCTGCGAGTAGCCTGTGAAGTCCCCTTAATTTTGAATGCATTTTGTATACTTCTGTATAAGTAAACGTAAGAGATAGACAAAAGGCTAGGTATTACACAAAAGTATAGACGTCGTTAAAACACACAATTTATGCAAAATATATTTTTGTAGCGTTGACAATTTTCAAGATATTCGTTTTTATTGGCCTGAATGTTTAAATGCTTTGTATGTTTATAATTGCTAAAGTCGTCACCCCTTAGTTCCTCTTGCTGTCATTCAAAGAGCAGGAATTACAAATCCAGCATATAGCGACCCACTTTTAAAGATTTGACTATCAATTCAGTCTCTTGTACCTATAACGGAATGTGCAATAAGAGTATTTTTGCAAACGATTTTCTCGTTTAACATAAATGAGCTTTTTAAAGAATAGTTTTAGAAATGTAAGTAGAGATAGTCATTTGAATGTAACATATCACATGTTTTCAAAACAAACTCGGAGCTTCTGAGTAGTTATGTTAAATAAAAAGCATATGTGGATGAGCCCTTCAGAGCTCAAATCCAGCGTCAGCACCCCTACACTAGCAGCACATGATTGGAAGGAGCTAACATTGGATGTGCAATTATATATAACACAGCGAGTGTGAAGTTAATATTGCCTATAAAAATACTGTGTTACATAATTTCTCATCCCATACGAGAGCAATATCTCCTAGTATAATGTAGTATATAGGCGGCGGCGCCGTGGCCGAGTGGTTAGACCGTTCGCCTCCCACCGAGGCGGCCCGGGTTCAATCCCAGGGACCTGCATGTGGGATTTGTGGTGGACGAAGCGGCGTCTGGGCGGGTTTTCTCCGGGTCCTCCGGTTTCCCCCGCCATTCATTCCACCCACATTTCGTTTCATCTACTTCCTTCATCCCATACCAGGCATCGGGCTGATCACCCATCCTGGATGCTCTGATCCATGAGTGTCTGCTCCTCGACGGGCCTCTGACCCCAGGCACCCGCTTGTAAGGCCTGGGGGGTGTAAGTCCTACATTAGAGGAGGGTAAACAGAAGCTGTCAATTGCCCGTTAATCAGAGGCACAGTTGCCTAACACTAAGGCATCTGTGGATACCTGACGAAGCAAGATGGTATGGTAAAGGGTTGAGACCTAGTAGGCTAACTGTCCGCCACACACCGAGCCACAAAATATCCCCTAACGAACCGATGCGATATGACCAAGTAGTTTACCTTAAGGGAAGCTGATGCCACAAATGCTCATACCAGCTGCAGCGCTATTGTTCATCAGCAGGGCGGATCTTATTTTAATCAACTTTGAGTTTCCAGTGTATAACAGAAGCCTCTGCAGCGAATAGGTGTAGACCACCCAACCTACTGCTGAGTATCTACCCTAACCACTCAGTACGTGTGCTTTAAATATATACCTTAATAGACTCTTGGAAATGAGATTTACTCTCCAAGCCCCTGACATCCTGGCAACCTCTCTGCTTTAACTGTAAAGCAGGATGATCTACCCTGTTTTTGGTGCTTATGATATTGTTACATGCTGGGTAGATGACCTAAAAGTTCACATGATTAAATTAATTTCTAATACGCAGCACACACATTGAGGAGACGTATACTTACTTGGCTGCGGAGGATCGAAACGTGGTGTGGAGGTTAAGAGGAAGGCGTGGGTTTTTCACTGTACAAAATCCATAACACAAATCCACTCACACATTCCTAGGTTTATCTCAAACGTTTGGGGTTCCTACATTATTAAAATGGAAGGTGGAAGGAAATGTCCACCGATCCAAAGCCCGGCTTACACACCCGGTCCGTTCCTCACGGAATCCTAACGATAGACGCTATATCCCCCACTACCCATGAATAGCAAAAGCTACCAGCCAAGAGTGGCGTAAACAACAGTGTGTCTGGTAATGACAATGTAGAACAATAATGTAACTCCCCAAATTATTAATACGCCACAATATCGTTTAGAAGCTTTCTTTAGTAGAAAATATAGTCCCGCTGAACAACCAAAGCAGAGAAGTTGCCGGTATATCAGGGGTTTAAAGTACAAATCCAACCGGCTATGTTTCTAGCTACACAACTATAGTGTTTTGTTTTAGGAAGGCCGATGGATGCACAGAAAGAAAGAGATAACTGTATGCTCCCCTCTCTTTCTCTCAGTCTCCTCACCAACATTTAACCTCCACGAATTCCTAAAGCACTCTTACAATACAACTCTCAGTTAACTTTCGCTAAGTCATATCCGTGCTATTGTTCTTTTTCTAGTACTGTGGGAACTTACACCGTAATTAACCCTGCAGCGATTGTATACAGGTATAGATTTAAATTTGAATTCTGTGGCGCTCCGGGAACTCAGGGTTTGCTACTTGTGATTTACTATCTACTGCTTAAATCAATAAACAGTTTTAAGTTTGGAAAATAAATTATTTATGTTTTATTTTGCTTAGGTTTGCCCAAGAGCTGTAAGACTCTCTTTCTTTTGATATTTCTTTCGAAATAAGATTTTTTACAATTTTCAATTTATATAATTATTTATCATTACAATTTTAATTTCCCATTTCTATAAACTTATTATTGCTTAACAAAATCTCAAGAATAGCTTTGTAACTATTACTACGTTTCGAATTTTGTTATCTGATTTCTAATATTATGTTATATCCCTTTGTGTGGCACGAATTTTATACATTTAATTATCTTTCGATTAAATAATTATATATCTGTGGAGAGCTAACTACAATATATTTATCATGGAAAATCCAAATCCAGGTACTTCTTGGCGTGCGGAATGATTTGCTATTTCTCTATGCGTCTCGCGGAGCTTTCTATTTAAATACCTCGTCACAGAATTTTTCCCACTTAACTTATACATGAACTAGTGCTAAACCTTCCGCCAAATATATTGTCACTAACTGTTCTCTCTTTTTTATCTTCGGCAATAATTTCTCTTCTGCGCCGATCACGTGACTGCTACACAAAAGATACAATGATATCCTTCTTCTAGCTTGTTGATGTTTCTCCATCTTTGCCCCGGATAATTTATTGTTGATCTCACTCTTTGCTAGCAATCGTGCTTTATTTTAACTGTTATTTCTGTACATATTATTTTGTATGTTAAACTTTAAAATCTTTCCTATCGTTCTTCTTGAGATTTAATTTGGGTTTTACATTATTACATTCACTATACCAAGTGTTTAAAAAAAGTATTCCTATTTTGAGAGGTGGTAGTATGGACCAAAACAAGAAAAAAATTTCCAGTAAACGTGGGCTCTAAAGTACATGCCTTAAGAGTAATGAGCACTTGCTTATCTTCGATACTGTGAAACATCTCCTCTACTGCAAGCTCTTTGCTATTACGCTGTTATTTTCCATGGATACAGCATGTAGTAAACATCTGCTAGTGCTGTTACTGTAAACCGTATTCACAGTTATGGTAAGTGCAATGCATATTCTTATTAGTTTTAATGGAATCAGTTTGTGTTTTGATAAGTTTGTGAATACTTTTACATTATTTTAAATATTTTATGCATGCAACCCCCATTAATGATGCACAAACACTACAGGAAGGCGTCATCAATGCCTGCCGTGACCAACTGGAGTGGTGAGAGTGCGTGATTCCCCAAGACGTCGGACAGAAGCATGCTTTACTATGAGTGGGCACCATATTGAGCACCTCCTTTAGCGATGGTTCACAAGTGCAGATCGTATGTAATCGCAAGCAGATTACATTGGAAGCTATGCTGTTTCACAGTAACAATATAATGTGTCCTCATTTGTTTACTGCATTCTGTAGGTCATACGTAATAGCAAAGAGCTTGCAGTAAAAGTGATGTTTCACAGTACCGAAGATGATCAAGTACTCATAATTCTTAAGGTACGCATTTTAGACCCCATGTTTAATAGACATTTTTTCTTGTTTTGGTCTCTCAAAATATGAAATACTTTTTATTTAACATCATGCATATTACAATATCTAAATATTATTAATAATTTACATTAATTTATTTTCTACTACTTTTCTTCTTGTTCTCTTGGTGTGAATTTATATAATAACTCTATGACAATTCCCGTCTCAACTCTAAGTGATCAGAAAATTTCTAGTGGGCGTCACCGTTGTCACTGCGCATTCAAGGCCATTAGTCTTCGTAATTGACAACTACTTTAATTGAACTCTGTTTATCTGAAGCACAATGTGCATACAAGCATAAATTGGCTTTCATGTCTTGCAATATATTTTTACTTTGAAGGTAAATGCTACATCTGACAAAACAACAATTTCATTCCGTGGAGGCCAACAGAGATTTAATCCTTACTCCAAATTAATGTCGTCTCATTATACCTTTTTTGGACAAGTCAGGCAATGTCATCGACCATATTATCTGTCTACTTCACCCCTTCCTCCAAATAAGCTGAAACAGATGTTTGCATTTCACCTTCACAGTCAGACTCTGGTTAGTACAGTGGGCTCGTGGAGAAAGCTTGAAGTCAGAGAGGACAAGTGAATGTTTTATATATAGTGATGGACAGATGGCGCAGCTGCAGAGTGTTCCCCGTGAACACTAGAGAGCTGCTTGGTCGACGCCCCCTCTAGTTAGCTCCAGTAATGGGACAGGTCTTCGAACCTGGAACTATTAGGGACTTCCGCCGTCTCTGCAGCCTGCGGGCTGTAGCCTCCTGTGGTTACTTCACTTTGTCCCTTCCTCCTGGGACGTGGTAACTGCAATGGATCTATTTAGGTGCGCGAGGTGTCCCCTCCTTAGGTAACCTATACCTAAGGATGGAAGATTACACTTTTTCTATCTATCATAAGTAACAGTAGGAAAAGCAAAAATCTTCTATACTTTCGAGCAGGTTGTTGCGTTTATTACTTTCTCTACTACGTACAGTAAGTAGGGGAAGTATTGCATTCCACCCAAAAATTCGATACCGAGATTTCACCGGAAATACATGTTTTCAGACCCCCCGAGTCCAAAAAAACGCATTTTTGGAAACATGTCCGTATGTGTGTCTGTGTGTGTGTTTGTGAACAGCATAACTCAGAAACAAACAGTCGGATAAACACCAAACTTGATATTTAGGTTCAGTAACTTCCAGAGATGCGACACGAAGGTTTTCAAGAAATTCCTCCCACCCCAGATAACAAATAAAATGTATATCTTGAATTTTCTGAGAACATCTCCAAAAGTATTCCTCATTGTGAACGACTTTTGCATAACGGGTAAACCATAAGAGATAGACAAAATTTTACTACACAAAAAATGTAGTTCGCGTTAAAATACACCATTTATGCCATATACATTATTTTTTGTTGAAGGAACCATTTCCGAGATATTTTAAATTTTTCAATACTTATTTTATCATATGGGAATTCGTAATTCATTTTTTTGTCTTGGATATGCAAAGAGTATTAATCTGTGGCGAAGAGAATAGTGCTGCACCTAGCAACCAGCTATTAAGAGTAATGTCTATGCTTAAAGGCTACTGTATTTCTATATTGCAGTTGTAAATATGTATCCCCTTACATCCACAAGAAAATTAGCAATAAGATAGAGTCTGCAAATGTTTATCTCGATTAACATGAAGTAGATGGAGAATAAGCGTTTGAAAAAATAGTTTGTACAAGAGTGGAGAAAGTCATGAGAGTGTAACACATCCGATTTTTTTGTTCCGGTAATGCAAAGAAATTGGAATACTCCACATAGCGATCAGCTCTTAAAAGATTTGACTATCGCTTAAAGCCTACCAATTCCCCTTGCATCTACAAGAAAATTAGCAATAAGATTAACATATCGATTAACATGAAACATACGGAGAATAAGCGTTTGTAAAAATAGTTTGTACAAGAGTAGAGAAAGTCATGTGAGTGTAACACATCAGATTTTTTTATGTTATTTTGTTGACAATAAAGGAAAGTTTTGTAAAAACAGCTGTAATAATAATAATAATCTAAATAACAATTCTATGCTGCATCAATAAGTGAAAAATTGCTATTTTTGTCTCAACTCACTTATATAGTTCAAATTTAATATTAAAATTGCTATTTCATCTCAAGCTTACCATCTCGCTTCTTATGATGAGGTCAGAGTATGGAAAAGTGCTTGTTTATAGCCTAGAGCGTTCAGCTATCAAAAAAATTGAACTTCCCACCAAAAACCATCTATAAACATACACAAAGCCAAGAGAGGTGACGTCATCCAATTTCTTCGAAATAGGGAATATTAATTATAATATGTCTTTTTAATATCGGGAAATGATGTAAGTGAACCCTGATCCAAAGATGACATCATTCTCAATAAAGTAATTATAGTTTTGTCGTGAAGTTCGTGTGTTTTCAAAGGCTTATTAATAAAAAGCCCCTATGTATTACATTCACATTCGCTTCTCTGTTCGCTCTTCTACAAACTATTCTTACGAAAGCTTATTCTTCTATTTCATGTTAATAGAGATAAACGTTTGCATAAATGGCTTCGTTACGTATTTCATTGTAAGTACATACAAGCGGACTAGAGTAGCCTTAAGCGATAGTCAATTTTTACATTCTCTACAAGTATAGTAAGTAGGAGGAGTATTGCATTCCACCCAAAAATTCAATGCGAGATTTCACCGGAAATACATGTTTTGGTGTCCCCTGAATCCAAATAAAGCATTTTTGGAAACATTTCCGCGTGTGTATCTGTAAACAGCATAATTCAAAAAACGAAAAGTCGGATAAACATCAAAATTGGTATTTAGGTTCAACATCCCAAAGATTTTAACAAAATTCCCCCACTCTAAACTACGATTTACGTGGAAGATTTTTCGGAATTCTTGATTTTCTAAAAAATGACAAAAATTTTTATTAAATAACCATATGTTAGAAATTATTTACATAACAATTAAAATGTATATCTTGAATTTTCTGGGAATAACTTATGAAGTCTATTAGGGAAGGAATTTTGTATAATCTTGTATAACTGGTAAACGTTAAGAGATAGACGAAAACGTACTACACAAAAAATGTAGATCTCTTTAAAACACACAATTTATTTCAAATATTTTTGTGTTATAAGCCGTTCTTGAGATATCCGTTATTAAAGCTTCGAAATGTTAATTTCTTGGTCATTCTTTAAGTCCTGTCAATATTCAGTGTTTCCCGCGATGTCATGGAAACAGTATGGAATTTTAAGACCAGCATATAGCGTCCAGTTCTTAAATATTTCACTATCAATGTTGCCTTTGTATCTATAATGAAATGTGTAATGTAGCTATTTCTACAAAGGTTTATTTGGATTAAAATGAAGTAGGCAGAAAAATAAACTTGAGTAAGTGTAATTTGTTTACCCATTAATACACGATAGAGGGTAGAGAAAGTCGTGTGATTCTATCACATCAGATTTTTACTTTTTCTACTACGTATATTAAATAGGGGAAATATTGCATTCCACCCAAAAATTCAATGATGAAATTTTACCGGAAATATATGTTTTGGGGCCTTCTGAAACCATAAAAGTATTTTTAGGAAAAAGTTAGTGTGTGTGTTCAGAAGCGTAGTTAGGAAGGGGTTTTGGAGTTTGAAACTCCCCTTTACTAAAGAATGTAAAAACGAATAAAAAAAATAGCTTTGTTAATATAATAGCACCATTTGAAGTAGGTATTGTCTTTAGTTTGTTGCTGCTACGTATGGAAAGTCAGTTTGAAGATGTTGTATTGTTACGTTATTTGCACCACGCTTTGGGCGTCAATTTGAACAAGGTGTTTTGTTGTAATTGTTATTTGCAACACGTATGGAAGCCAATTTAAAGTAGGAGTTGTGTTATATTTCAACTGTTGGGGAGCCGAACTTGTAGTAGTTGTAACCGCACGTATAGTAAACAGTTTCCGGTAGCCTTCGCCCAAATGTATTTTTACTGTTTCTTTAAATATTATATACTTATGTTTGCCTCGGCTGCGTCAGTATTATTGTTAGAGACACGGATGTCTTGGCAGGGTTGTGATACGACTAAGAATATAGGCTTACACAGATTATAATTTTACTTCACTCCTTTTATTAATATTTGATACGATTAAAATAACACTTCACTGATAGAGAGCTGTGAGATTCTTTTTATTAATTAATTACACTTTTTAACACGTAAATTATTTTTCGTTTCACACGAATGCATATTAAATCTCTCGAGGACGCACAAGCAACGCATCCAGTTATGAACACTGTCTGCAGGCAACTGAATTGATTTCAACCGTCTAAACTTGTAAATTTCTGTATTTCAAGTCTCTGATTGGCTATTCCTACTCCAATAGAATACCTTCATTTAACTAAAGCTTTTTCTGGTTGTTGATTGGCTATTTTAAAACTATCTCAAAATTTACATTATTGTTGCTCCAATAATGACTATTAGCATTTAAAATTTAAAATTCATTATTTCCTCAAGGTTACCTCATTGACCTCATTGTTAGCAACGTTTAACTTATTATTCTCACAGCTCCTACATTATTAAATTACGTAATACATTCACATAACATTATTTAACATGTTTACAATAATATAAGCATATGCAATGGCTGTTACATACATTTTACAAATTATTACATACACATATTGCTTCAAGGCGGGCTTTTATTGAATTTACATATTATACAATTTGACTGAAATCATTTAAGTGTTAAAAGTACTGCCTCACTTTCTAGGTTGGCAGGAACGAGATACTTCCTAATCGTATCACTGGTAGTGCTATATTAACGCCGCATGTATTGGACAATATGACCAAAGATGGCAGCAACAGAAACTGCACGTTAGTTGTGTTGGTACAACCATGTTGAAATATCAGAGGCATGTTTTCGTTCCGGTGCTAAATTTGAGCGGTTTCCAAATTAGTCAAATACCTTCCAGTTTAGAACACAACTAAAAACCCTATTTTGTAGTGAAATAAAATGGCCTGTAGCGGTAATATAAAATACTTCACAGATGTCATTAATTCTCATGTCACAACAGATTTGCTGCTTAGAATACGCAAAACATCCTAACCTAATTTTAATTCCAATTGCTACATCTTAATGTGAATATAAAATCGATTTATTTAAATATTTCAGCTCAGAATTAATTTGTATTTATCATTTCCATTTATATAAATTGTTTCAAAAATGGAGCCCTATACATAACACTTTTAATAATTTTCTGGCTACGCTAATGTCTGTGAACAGCATAACTCAAAAGCGAAAAATCCGATAAATACCAAATTATAGCTTAGCTAAACAAAGGTTTATATTGATTAAAATGTAGTAGATAGTAAAATAAGCTTTAGTAAGAATAGTTTGTATACCCATTAATAAAGGTAGAGGCTATTCCCTGAATATTTAAGATATAATTTTTATTTGTCCTGTAAATATCTTTCATATATGGTATTTTAATCAAAATTTCTTAGAAAAATAAACATTTTAAAGGATAGTTTGGGGTTGGGAGGATTTTCTTGAAAAATCTTCGTGTCGCATCTTTGGAAGGTACTTAACTTAAATACCAAGTTTGGTATTTATCCGACTTTTCGTTTTTGAGATATGCTGTTCACACACAGACCTTTTCTAAAAAATGCTGTTTTTACTTTCTCTACTACGTATAGTAAGTAGGGGAAGTATTGTATTCCACCCAAAAATTCGATACCGAGATTTCACCGGAAATACATGTTTTGAGACCCCCTGAATCCAAAAAAAGCATTTTTGGAAACATGTCCGTGTGTGTGTGTGTGTGTGTGTGTGTGTGTGTGTCTGTCTGTGAACAGCATAACTCAGAAACGAACAGTCGGATAAACACCAAACTTGGTATTTAGGTTCAGTATCTTCCAAGGATGCGACAAGAAGGTTTTCAAGAAAATCCCCCCACCCCAGATTACCCTTTACATGGAACATTTTTCGAAAATTTTAATTTTCTCAAAAATGGCTCTAACGATTTTGATTAAAATATCATATGTTTAAGATATTTTCATGACAAATAAAATGTATATCTTGAATTTCCTGGGAATGTCTCCAAAATTATCCTTCATTGTGAACGACTTTTGCATAACTGATAAACCATAAGAGATAGACAAAATTTTATTGCACAAAAAATGTAGATCGCGGTAAAATACACAACTTATGTCATTTACATTGTTTGTTGAGTGAACCATTTTCGAGATATTACTTGTTATTCCCTTAAATTTTTCAATACTTATTTTCTCAAATGTGAATTCGTTATTCATTTTCTGTCTTGGATATGCAAAGAGTATTAATCTGTGGGAAAGGGAATGGTGCTGCACCTAGCAACCAGCTATTAAGAGATATGTATGTGCTTAAAGGCTACTGTATTTCCAAATTGCCCTTGTAAATATATATTCCCCTTACATCTACAAGAAAATTAGCAATAAGATAGAGTCTGCAAATGTTTATCTCGATTAACATGAAGTAGATGGAGAATAAGCGTTTGTATAAATAGTTTGCACAAGAGTAGAGAAAGTCATGTGAGTGTAACACATCAGACTTTTTTATTCAGGGAGCCTCAAAATATATTCTTACGATGTAACCTCGACATAGAATTTTTTGTGGAATATAGATAATACTTCCTCTACGTACTGGTACGTGGTAGAGAAGGTGAATTTACGAGGGTCGTCCAATAAGTAAGTTTCCCTATTTTATAAAAAACATTACACACAATTGATCATGTGGAATTAATTTTATTTATATTGTACAATCCTTCTGTTAGTTTTCTACGTAGTCAACATGTTTTTCCAAGCATTTTGGGGACGTGACAAAACTTTTTCCAAGCCAGTGTTGTACCAGGTCGGGTCCTGTGCTCGTAACCAGCTGTTCATTTCTGATTCATCTTCGCCACGGTGTTAAAGTGCTTACCTCCAAGATGACCTTTGAGTTAGGGGAACATGTGAAAATCACTTGGAAAAAGATCTGGTGAATACGGAGAATGCGAGAGCTTCTGAGCTCCGTCTGGGTCAAGATTCTGGTTGGAAGTTTCCTCGTATCCTCCGTAT
The DNA here is from genome assembly GCA_030765065.1 of Deroplatys truncata. Lineage (NCBI taxonomy): Eukaryota > Metazoa > Arthropoda > Insecta > Mantodea > Mantidae > Deroplatys > Deroplatys truncata. The sequence continues at coordinate 169,841,613 of CM060980.1, forward strand.
TCACCGGAGCTTGCCCCAAGTGATTTTCACATGTTCCTCCAACTCAAAGGTAAGCACTTTTAACACCGATGATGAAGTCAAATCAGTGAACAGCTGGTTGCGAGCACAGGACCCGATCTGGTACAACACTGGCTTGGAAAAACTGTCACATCCCCAAAAATGCTTGGAAAAACATGTTGACTATGTAGAAAAGTAACAGAAAGATTGTAGAATATAAGTGAAATTAATTCAAAATGATCAATTGAGTGTAATGTTTTTTATTGTGTCAGTAATTTGTATCACAATAATGTAAAAGCCAGAGTGATTGTAGTGTAAATAAGCATTATTGTATGACATTGATTTGAGATGTTTGTTAATTATATACATTGTTAGGAAATAAGTTTACACGGCCTCACTGAAACTGACAATAAGAGCGGGTAACAATGAGCGAGGGGGTGAGTTGTTTATTAATTAGAACAGGCAAGCAAATGACGTCAGATTGGCGCGCTTTTCTTAGAAATGGCGGGAATTTCTTCCCTAGAACATATGTGTTCGTAATTTTGATTGGATATAGAAATAGATGCTAATGTTGGCGCGTTTTATTAACCAATAACAGCTCGGTTATAATCTTTAGGCATATCGGGGTGTGGGAGTATATAAAGCTAAAGCCAGAGGCAAGTATTGCCCAGTTCAACAGAATCATCCACGCATTACAGGTCGCTGAGTCCAACAGAATCATTCAGAAGTTAAACGTCGCTCAGTTCCTCAGAATCATTCACGCGTTAAACGTTCGCGCAGTTCTAAAAAAATCTCTCGCGTCGTAAAGTTATAAATGTGAAATACGCGAATTAATAATGTGCGGAAAATAAGTGATAATAGTGATATTAGAAAATATAACAGTTTCAGTCCGGTGTGTATCAAGAATCAATATGTGAAATTAATTAAAAGTGACGGCAATAAAAGTGTAAAAACAAATTCTTTTATCAGTGTTATCTTTAGTAACAACTCCTTTCCGTTTACACACCCTGTTTAAGAGATTTGCTCCACTGAATAATAATAATAGCTAGCCGGAGCACAATGAACCCAAAATGCAAAATAATAAAACAATAACAGGCGCTCAGAAATAGATAACACGAGTTACCGCGACAAATTGGCTCCCATATGTTGTGCAGATAAAGATGAAGCATCTTCTAACTACTAACAAATAATCCACTTCATATGAAATAGATAAACTTACTTATCGGGCACCCCTCGTTTATACACACACACACATATATATATATATATATATATATATATATATATGATATTTTGGCAATTTTCGCCATGTATCTCCCCTTAAGTGCCTAAATCCCTTATAACTCTGTTTCTAAGCAAACATTAAAACAACGTTTAATTGTTGCTGTTTCGTCTGCTACAAACCTAATCCATCTACAAATCCGTAATGCGAAAGTTGCTGTTTCCATGTAAAACAATGAAGATGCTTTGAGTGGAGAACAGCACCTTCCCGCCAGCCGCAGCTGCCTCCTGGCAGAATTGCAAATGCAAAATGATCTGGTACCATACGCCCCCGTATTTAGCACAGATGTAGTTGTTTCAATGCTACAGTACTAAAACTGTTGATGACATCCACAGCGAGGGGGCTGCTCGACTGATTTTCACGCGCGTCACGTGAATGGACCAGTCCTTCATCGGTCCATTCATTATTTTTTGGCACTCGCTGCTTTCTGCCTTGTTTACTCTCGGCGGCGGAATGACTTTTCGTCTGAAATTCTGCTCGAACAAGGTCAACGACTGTTTACATCTGAAGCTATAGGCTGGCTTTCTCCGCGTGTCTTGTGTTGTATTTCTGCTGCTAATTGACTCATTTGTCTAACGCCTTCAGATGTCTGTCAACTTATTTATGTCCACATCCCACCTTGCTGGAATAGAGAAAATTCTGAGATGCAGAACACATGATGTACCCAGAATATTTTTTCCACTTTTTATTCTTTCGTTTCGATCCCTCTTTAACATCTGTGGTCAAATGGGAATTTGACATTCTTAAGAACAATTTATATAAGCACTAATAAACGACAAAGGATAGTGAAAATCATGTGAATGTAACACATTAGAGTTTGTTTTCTATCTACTTCATTATAATCGACATAAAATTAGCAGAAATAGTTACATTACACATTACGTTATAGATAACAAAGGGAATAGCAATAGCGAAATGTTTAAGAACTGGAATCTATATGCTGGCCTTAAAACCCCACATTTCCGTGCAATCGCGAGAAACAACTGAATGTCAACAGGACTTTAAAAGAATGACAAAGCATAGAACAATTCGAACAATTAATAATGTATATCTCGGAAACGGCTTATACCACAACATGAGTTATTTGAAATAAATTGTGTGTTTTAAATAGATCTTCATAATTTGTTTTCGGTTCATTTTCGTCTATCGCTTAAGGTTTACCAGTTATACAAAATTACTTTTTGAATGAAGAGGAATTTACAGGCTATTTACAGAAAAATAAAGATATTCATTTTATTTGTCATGAAAATATCATTAATATATATGGTATTGTAATCCAAATCGTTAGATCCATTTTTAAAAAAATAAAAAATTTCGAAAAACTTTCATTTCGGTCACATCTTTGGAAGATACTAAACTACAACTTTTTTTTTACTTTCTCTACTACGTATAGTAAGTAGGGGAAGTATTGTATTCCACCCAAAAATTCGATACGAGATTTCACCGAAAATATATGTTTTGAGACCCCCTGAATAAAATAAAAAGCATTTATGGAAACATGTCCGTGTATGTGTCTGTGTGTGTGTGTGTGTGTGTGTGTGTGTGTGTGTCTGTCTGTGAACAGTATAACTCAGAAACGAACAGTCGGATAAACACCAAACTTATTATTTAGGTTCAGTATCTTCCAGAGATGCGACGCGAGGGTTTTCAAGAAACCCCCCAGCCCAGATTACTCTTTACATGGAACATTTTTCGAAAATTTTAATTTTCTCAAAAATGGCTCTAACGATTTTGATTAAAATATCATATATTTAAGACACTTTTATGACAAGTAAAATGTGTTTCTTGAATTTTCTGGGAATGTCTCCAAAAGTATTCTTCATTCTGAACAACTTTTGCATAAGTGGTAAACCGTAAGAGATAGACAAAATTTTACTACACAAAAATGTAGATCGCGTTAAAATACACAACTTATGTTATATACATTTTTTTTGTTGAGTGAACCATTTTTGAGATATTGTTTGTTATTCCCTTAAATTTTCCAATACTTTTACTTTTTCTCAAATGGGAATTCGTTATTCATTTTTTTTGTCCTGGCAATGCAAAGAGGATGGAATACTGCACATAGCAACCAGCTCTTAAAATATTTGACTATCGATTAAAGCCTACCGATTCCCCTTGCATGTACAAGAAAATTTGCAATAAGATTAACATCTCGATATCTCGATTAACATGAAGCATATGGAGAATAAGCGTTTGTAAAAGCAGTTTGTACAAGAGTAGAGAAATTCATGTGAGTGTAACACATCGGATTTTTTTAGTTCTTTTCACTTTCTCTCACAAAAAAATCAGGGTTCTCAGAACATATATTTCCGGTGAAATCTCGACGGCGAATTTTTGGGTGGAGTACGACATTTCCGTACTTACCATACCTAGCAGAGAAAGCAAAGAAACGTAGTTAAGCAGAATGCTTTAGAGCTGCTTTGTCGAATAGCACTTCAGCTCGGGTTTGGTAAATTGAGTCCCCCTAAATTTTCGTGCTGAGTAAATTTAGTCCCTCCTAAATCTTCGTGTGGTGGGTTAAGTTGAGTCCCTCGACCCGTAATATTAGGTGACAAAATTTCCCCTCCCAGACTTGGGACTGCGCAACCATTTAGCAGGTTACTGTAGTTAAAATTTTTGTCTTGATAGGTGTATAGTCCCCCAAAGTTTTTATAAAATAAAATCATTCGCATGAGTAACCTGCAATAGTGTTATCATACATATAAAAATTTAAAAAGAAGAGTTTTCACAAATTCAAATCTTAAGTCTGTCCTGGTTACTCAACTTTGTCGTCTGTTCCCTCAAAAAATGTTTGTTTTCCCATTATTTTGTTCCTCTTTTTTCCTGTACTTCATAACTAAACTACACATCTGACTGTATGCTGGTCAAAACGTTAACGAAGTTGTAAATGTTCGGCTGCCGTTCAGTTTGGCATGGAAAGATTCACAGCTATCTGTTGTTCGATTTGTGGTAGCTGTGAAATCAGCTCAAGTAGCAGAGGGAAACATTGAATCTGCCGCAATGTACAGTGAGTAAAGAAAAATTATTGAGACGCCCAATAGTATACCTTCTATTTTAGTTGTATAACTGAAACTGGAAATCATAATTTCGTTTTCTATTGCTTTCTATAAGCCCAGTAATCTCGGTAAATATATTTATAATTGTTATACGTCTTATCATATTAACTGTAACAACTATATATTCGAATATTCACATAATTTTAGGCAAAATAAATATTGGGACCTTCATTTTGTGCGCCCTATTATACGTTTCAAATGCTCACTGGAAGGAGGCACAACAGGTCTAGCTATGGGTAGTAAATAATCTTACCTATAATAAAAACAAACAGTTCAGTTACACAAAAATGGGGCGTAGAGGTAAGAATTCGATCTTTGAGCAAAGGCAACTCGTCATCTTTCATTATGAAAAAGGTAGCAGTTACAGAATGATTGCCAATATATTAAAAATGAAGAAAATTGCAGTTGGAAATTAATTAAAAGATACGTAAATGAGAACAGAATCAACTTGATACCTTAAACTGGTCGTCAAAAAACATTTACTGACCGAAAGGAAACAAATATTGTTAGGAGTGTGAAAAAATATACTAAATTGAGTACCCCCAAACTGCTGAAAAAGTAACCCCTAAAACGATTAGGAATATACTGAAAAGAAAGGGATTCCATGGTCGTGTGACCAGGAAGAAGTCCTATGTAAATGAAAAAAAAAGAATAAAAAGGCTCAAATATGCAAAGGAGTTCATTCATAAAGAAGAAAACTGATGAGAGAACGTTCTTTTTGCAGATGAAAGTAAATTTAACGTTTTCGGATCAGATGGAATAACAATGCTCTGGAGGAAACCTAATACGGAAATGGAAAAAAAAAATCTTCGACCTACTGTAAAACGTGGTGGTGGGAGTGTGATGGTCTGAGGTTGCATGGCGGCATCTGGAGTTGGAGAATTGGTTTTCATCGAAGGAAAAATGGATAAAATGAAATGCTTGAACCTTCTGAAGGAGAACCTACGCAGGAGCACAGAGAAAATTTGTATCAGTGCTACTTTTAATTCTATGTTTTAAGTTCATACTTCCAGGGTTGTGCAAGAATGGCTACTCTACAACTCTCCACATATGCTTCATCCACCTTCATAATCACCGGAAATCCAAATGAGAATTTGTGGGATGAATTGGACACTAGAGTCCACAGTCAGCCAATACCTTCAAAGGAGCATTTGAAAAGGAGACTCAGTGGATAGCTGGCCAAACTTTCAGCTGCATATACTGCTAAACTTGTAAGCAACATGTCCATCATCTGAGAGAGAGGTCATAAAACAAGGAAATCCAACAAGGTATTCACGCTTCTGGTTTGGTGCACAAGATAGACTATTTTCTTCAGGTGCCCCAATATTTATTTTGCACAGAAATATGTAATTGTTTATGTTTTTATATTTGTGGCCTTAAAAATATCATAAAATAAATGTTATTTTGTATTTTATTGGTTGCAAATAGCTTGCTATGCGTTATAAATAATTTGTATGACTTCCAATTATAAATTATGATGTTAATGAGAACATTTCAAGTTGTTCCAATAGTTTATTTACTCACTGTATATCTCCAGGACGTAGTCACAGAACTCTTGTATTTTTATGTCTTCTGCTTGTACAGCCATCAGATCTTCGACAAAGCAGTCCTCTACGTCATAAGGGATTAAAAAGGGAAGTTTAAAGAAATGTTTTAAAAAATTACCTTTCTTGAGTTAGATTGGTATTCCTTTGATGGACTAAGCACATGTATTTTGCGCCATAATTTTGTCCTAAATGGAAACGACACCCTTTTATCACAACTGAAGGTCAAACAAAGTTTGCGGTCATGTGAATAGCTGCATCATAGTCTATAAAAATTACTTCTGGTGAAAATGTTAAACCAAATATCGCATAATGGGTTCCATATTGTGGAACATATGTTACATAGGTTTCAATTGCCTTATTTGGCAGCAGAAAGAATGGAAGTGACACGCAAATATCATTTACTAGTGCATGAATAGTAAACAATTGTGTATAAAACTTGGGACGGCTTTTAAAAGTGCCATCTGCGTAAACTTCAGGCCTTCCCCAAAGAACGGTTAAACTTGTTGTAGTTGAAAATCAATTATATAGGATCATTTATCACTATATCACTAGGAATGGCTCATTTCTTGCAGCACGGTATGTGTATTGTTGCACTTTTGGGGAGATCGAGATGAGTGCCAGTGCGTGCATTACGTATATTCCTTTTAATGAGGGCGTATCTGCCATTGTTTTAGTTCTCTGTGTAACAGTTTTGATGGTACTATAAGTATATCTCGTTGCTTTTCTCTTTAAATTATTGCTAAGATTTTGTCTATTTAGTTTCTGTATGTCTGGTCTGTCATGGTTGTGAGTCTGAAAGCTTTCTACATAGAATTATTTTTACTTAATTTTATATAACACTTACAGGAGTTCAAGGAGTAGGCCCACCGCTGAATTCCATCCTTCAATGCTTTATAGTAGGAAACTTGTAACACCAAATAAAAAGTTTTTTATTTTCTCACTGATCACCACTTCCACATTGGCCCATTCACCATCTGTTCACTACACTAAACGGCATGATAGCTCGCTATACACTGCACCATGCTGTAAATGCCCTGGTATCACAGTGTGTCGGTATAGCCAACCGTAACGGACTCAATTTACCGTATGAATTAAAAAAATCTGATGTGTTACACTCACATGACTTTCTTTACTTTTGTACAAACTATTTTTACATACGCTTATTCTCCATATACTTCATGTTAATCGAGATATCGAGATGTCAATCTTATTGCTAATTTTCTTTTAGATGCAAGGGGAATGTGGTAGGTTTTAAGCGATAGTCAAATATTTTAAGCGCTGGTTGCTATGTGGCGCATTCCATTTTCTTTGCATGTCCAGGACAAAAAAAATGAATAACGAATTTGAGAAAAAGTATAAGTATTGGAAAGTTTAAGGGAATAACAAGCAATATCTCGAAAACTGTTCACTCAGCAAAAAAATGTATATGACATAAATTGTGTATTTTAACGCGATCTACATTGTTTGTGTAGTAACATTTTGTCTATCTCTTATGGTTTACCAGTTATGCAAAAGTCGTTCACAATGAAGAATACTTTTGGAGACATTCCCAGAAAATTCGAGATATACATTTCATTTGTCATGACAATATCTTAAACATATGATATTTTAATCAAAATCGTTAGAGCCATTTTTGAGAAAATTAAAATTTTCGAAAAATCTTCCATGTAAAGGGTAGTCTGGGGTGGGGAGATTTTCTTGAAAACCTTCGTGTCGCATCTCTGGAAGATACTGAACCTAAATACGAAGTTTGGTGTTTATCCGACATTTCGTTTTAAGTTATACTGTTCACAGACGGAAACATCCGCGCGCGCCTTTCTTTTCTTTTTTCTTCAAGAATCTCAAACCGCGTGTTTTCGGTGAAATCGTGATATAACATTTTTAGGTGGTAAAAAAAATAAACATTTTGGGGAGGATTCCTTGATATCGGATTTGTAAGTGAATGCAATATACAGTACTTCGCCCACTCTTGGTAATACAAGACCGAAGCTGAACGCCCGCTTGCAGCAAACGCCGTCTTATGCAAAATAAGAAACAAAAGAAATATATATATAATTGATGATGTGTTACATTCACATAACTTTCTCTACCCACTATCGTTTATTTTTATGTAATTTCAATACACCATTCTTACGAAAGGTATTATTTTCTCTGCTACTTAGTATAGTAAGTAGGGGAACATTCTCTACCGAGATTTCACCGGACCGTTTTGAGACTCCCTGGATCCAAAAGAAGCATTTTTAGAAAAAGGTCCATTATGTGTGTGTGATATAATGTATAAAACTCAAAGAAAGAACCAAAAAGTCAATGATAATTATATACGACTTAACACCATAGGCAAAAAATTAAATTGAGTTTTATTTAGCGACGCTCTTAAACATCTGTGGTCCTTAGCGTCTCAGAGACCTCTTTATCAGGCTTGAGGTTCTTTTACGTGCCGTAAATTTACGACCGGGGACCACCGATTCGTAGATTTACGGCACGTAAATGAACCTCAAGTCTGATAAAGAGGCTTCTGAGCAAAATTTCCGGTCTTTCACGCCCAATAAGAACCACAGCAGTTAAAGAGTGTCCATAAATAAAACTCAATTTAATTTTATACCTGAAACATGAGAAAGAAACCGAATGAAAGGGAAATGATGGAAAGGAAATTGTGGTAGATGAGAAACCACCCTAGCATTCGCCTGCCTACCGGGTAAAACAACGAAAACCCTAAGGTCAGAGTGGGAGGTCGACGGGAATTGAACCCAGGACTCCCCGAACGCGAGCCTCACATACGATCATACGTACATATTGTGTCCATCACACGTGTAATACTCGATTCGCATATGAGTTACTCGGTGTGTAACACAATACATAATTAAGTGTATTAATTATGTAAGTAAATAAACTGTAATAATTTTCATGAGGTGACAAAATTTCGTTGCATGGGTAATTACATTTTGGTCAGGATTGTATCATGTCACCCTACCAAACGTGTCTATACATCGTGTGGGCAATGCAATAGCAGCTTTAGAAAGTGTCTGAAACGAAGCATGGCCTAAGGAACAGCGCTTTGAATCAAATGAAGAGATAAAGAAGGCGGTGCACAAGTCAAAAATATGAATGGATTTCCTGTGAGAGGCATAACGAGTGCAACAAAGATTAAAGCGCAGGGTCCTTTTACCCTAGGTGAAAAATCTTTCTACTTTATTGCTTGCACTAAAACTTAGGTTACATTACAGACGATTCTTTTACTTGTGATCATCAAACGAACGAAATCTCAACATCAAAAGAAGCTCTTGCTTGATGTGGTTAACCCGCTGGAAAGGTTTCCAGTCGGCTTCCTTTGAAAAGCAACAGCATGTATCCAGACGATAAAAATAAGACTTCGTCATTGACTGCCAGGCCTTAATTTCATTTGCCATTGGCCGAGGTTACAAATAAATGTCATCTTTGAAGTCTTCAAACAGAAAGGGCAGGCAAACCTTTTTTCCAGGCTCGAGATAGATAAACATGGGCACTACAACAAATGCACAGTGATTCGCTTCAAAACCTTAGAGAGAAAAAGTTTATATGAAATACAAAGTCATTCATTTTAAACAGGTTGTGTTAAAAAGCGTCTCATTACATTTGGTGGTAACTAAAAACTACAAATACTCCCTAAATGTGCAGTACTCTGGAAGAATTCTTAATTCTCACATTAGAAGCTGAGAATTACCTTCTTCTTTCTGCAGACTCATCTGTAACTATCGCTGCACGCTTCTGGCAGTACACCGCAGTACCTCCGGGTCGTGGGATGTCAGTAATGATTTGCCTGTTGAAATCTTCAATTGTTTACGGCCGATTCAATGAACTCAATCTTTAACCCTTTCATGCGCAGATAATATATTGATCAAAATATTGTAGAAAGTTAATAGTTTTTATATTAAGAAATGTATTTTGAAAATTACAATTCAATGTAAAATATCATACAGATCAACAGTGTGTCTCAGTTAAAGTTAGGTCCAAATATCAAAGAAATAAGAAGTACATTTTCCGTACCATCATGCCTAGAGTGGTATGTATTTCTTTTTTGCTACACAGAGAATAATTTTGCTCACAGATGATATCAGTGCTGTTAAAACGTAATTCTTTATTGTGCTAGTATAGGATCTCTTCTTCTGGTCGAATTCTGCGATTGGTGGGTAGAACTTTACACATGTGGTTTGTTTTACTCATAAGCCTTTTGATTGCTATGTCGGATACACAGTTATGGAAAATGGTTCACCAAATACATTACCAGGAGCATATTTTAAACCTGATGTATATCGATCCATTTAAAATGGTGGTATTACTATATTCCTACAAACTTGAAAGACTTAAAGTAAGATAAAGGTTAAGGTAACGCCCCAAGAAGAAAATTTGGTGATGCAGATCAGAAAGACAAGTTTGCTGCTGCTCATGCTTTTTAACTGAACAAAACAGACCGGTTTACATCTTAATTTTCACATGTTCACAGATGAATTCAACTTCTCTGGATAGCTGAATTCCCAAACATCACCAGTTTGGTATTTAAGTAATCCGCATGCGGTTCTTAAAGTGCTCCAGAATTCTGAGGAGATTTGGGGTTTGGTGTTAGCTATCGAGAAGCCGATTAGGGCCAATTCGACCACAATGGATATTGTCTGATACATAATTTGCTGAGCAACTGAGTAACATTAATTAATACAGGATTGTTTTTTAACAAGACGGCGCAAATTGTTTCTTGATGAGTATTTCCAAAGGTGTCTTGATGACCAAATAATTTCAAACAACTGCTGGGCTTTCAGATCAATCAACCAAATGCCACCAGTAATGATGAGGCAGTTCTGAAAACCACCCACTGTATGAATCCCTCTGTAGTTATTTTAATACGCTAATGTTACGATGGTGTAATTGAATTCTGTTGTAGGTAAACCACTGGAATCCCTACTGCTGGATGGTTTTCTTGTCTGCGGTGTGGATCCAGGTGTCAGTCCAAGTTCCTGCGAGTCCAACAGAGAGGCTATGGGAAGAAATCGGCAACGTGAAGACAATGATGGCTGCCGTATCAGGTAAGGCACAGGATATGCCAGTTGTTGATTCTCGAATAAGCTTTGTGCTTGAGCAAAACGAAAAAGTTTGCCCAAAAAGATACCATCACTAAACGACGCTCTCAAAACCAATTAGTGCAAGAAAGCTTCTGAGAAGCTGCAAGCATAAATTCCTGTAGTTTTTCTTCACTGCCGTTTATCTTTGGTAGGTAGAGGAAGTATTGCATTCCATCTAAATTTCCGATTTTCAGATTTCACTAGAAATATACGTCTTTAGGCTCCATGAATAAAAACGTCAATTTTTATAAGCAGATGGGCGCGCGCGTGTGTGTATATGTAAATAGCACAACTCAAAAATAAAAGTTGGATGAAAAGCCCAATATCTTTTCAGGCGTTCAACGCGAACATTATTTATTAAATTACCCCCACACAAACTTTATAGGGAAAAAAAGTGTCCCCATTTTTATGTTTTCAAAATAGCTCTAACGAATTTGACTAAAATGTGTATGTTGCAATTTGTAATACGAATAAAATGTACGGTTTAATTTCTGTGAAAGTCTGCAAGGTCCTTTTCCGTCTTTTTGAAACTATGAGAGATACATAAAAGCTTATTACAAAAATGGAGATCTTATTGAAATATGCGTTTTATGTTAAACGGCATTCTTAGCATTTGCTGTTCCAGAGATATTTCGTTGTTAGTTTTCCTTTTACAATATTTTAAGCCATACGCGTTTGAAAAGTAGGTAATGTACGTTGTTTTTATTTTTTATCAGTTCATACAAAGAATATCAATATCAAGGCTTGTAATTCGACTTGTTACTTTCTCTATTACGTATAGTAGGTAGGGGAAGTATTGTATTCCACCCAAAAATTCGATACCGAGATTTCACCGGAAATACATGTTTTGAGACCTCTTGAATAATAAAAAAAAAGCATTTTTAGAAAAATTGTTTGTGTGTGTCTGTGAACAGCACAACTCAAAAACGAAATGTCGGATAAATACCAAACTTAGTATTATCTCAAAGATACCACAAGAAGATTTTCAAGAAAATCCCCCCACCCTAGACTACCCTTTACATGGAACATTTTTAGAAAATTTTGATTCTCTCAAAAATGTCTCTAATGATTTTCATTAAAATATCATATATTTAAGATGTTTTCATTACAAATAAAATTATATCTTGAATTTTCTGGGAGTGTCCCCAAAAGTCCTCTTATTTCTGAAGGACTTTTCCATAACCGGTAAACCGCAAGATATAGACAACATTTTTTTTACACAACAAAATGTAGATTTCTTTAAAACACAATTTATGTCATAAATATTTGTTTCTGAGATATTCCCGGTTATTTGTTTGAATTTTCCAATACTTACACTTTTTCTCAAATGTAATTCGTTATTCGTGTTTTTGTGTCCTGGACATGCAAAGAGAATGGAATACTCCACATACCAACCAGCTCTTAAAAGATTTGACTATCGCTTAAAGCCTACCAATTTCCCTTGCATCTACAAGAAAATTAACGATAAGATTAACAACTCGATATCTCGATTAACATGAAGTAGATGGAGAATAAGCGTTTGTAAAAATAGTTTGTACAAGAGTAAAGAAAGGCATGTGAGTATAACACATCAGATTTTCTTTTTAATAGTATCGCCCCAACCTGTGTGTTTATAAGAAAGACTTAGGACTGCCTCTTTGGTCAAGTGGTCAGCGTTCTGACTTCTCAACCAGGGGCGTTGAATTTGTTTTAAATAAAAGCATTCCCTACCCTCAACAGAGTCTGTAAACATGTGTATGGGAGTGAATATCACTGTGCTTCATGGCGAAAATTAATAAAAAACAACGTTAAATCCCTACATTTCAACGAGTAACAACACATCAATCAATTATCTGGTTAAGACTCCGATATGATCACAGAAGTTAATGGGGACTGTACAAATGAAAAGTTTAAAACAATATGCATACTGAAACCATTTCTGGCGAATTTTTTTCATAATTTACATGTTGTACATAGAAAAATCTGAAGTGTTACACTCACATGACTTTCTCTACTCTTGCACAAACTATTTTTAGAAACGCTTTTTCTCCATATGCTTCATGTTAATCGAGATATCGAGATGTTAATCTTATTGCTAATTTTCTTGTAGATGCAAGGGGAATTGGTAGGTTTTAAGCAATAGTCAAATGTTTTAAGAGCTGTGGAGTATTCCATTCTCTTTGCATTACCAGGACAAAAAAAATCTGATGTGTTACACTCACATGACTTTCTCTACTCTTGTACAAGCTATTTATACAAACGCTTATTCTCCATGTATTTCATGTTAATCGAGATAAACATTTGCAGACTCTATCTTATTGCTAATTTTCTTGTTGATATAAGGAGAATATATATTTACAAGGGCAATTTGGAAATACAGTAGCCTTTAAGCACATACATATCTCTTAATAGCTGGTTGCTAGGTGCAGCACCATTCCCTTTCCCACAGATTAATACTCTTTGCATATCCAAGACAAAAAAAAATGAATAACGAATTCCTATTTGAGAATATGTACTGAAAATTTTAAGGGAATAACAAGCAATATCTCGAAAATGGTTCACTCAACTAAAAAAATGTATATAACATAAATTGTGTATTTTAACGCGATCTACATTGTTTGTGTAGTAACATTTTGTCTATTTCTTATGGTTTACCAGTTATGCAAAAGTCGTTCACAATGAAGAATACTTTTGGAGACATTCCCAGAAAATTCGAGATATACATTTCATTTCTCATGACATTATCTTAAACATATGATATTTTCATCAAAATCGTTAGAGCCATTTTTGAGAAAATAAACATTTTCGAAAAATGTTCCATGTAAAGAGTAGTCTGGGGTGGGGGATTTTCTTGAAAACCTTCGTGTCGCATCTCTGGAAGATACTGAACCTAAATACCAAGTTTGGTGTTTATCCGACTGTTCGTTTCTGAGTTATGCTGTTCACAGACACAGACACACCCACACACACACACACACACACACACACACAGACACACACACGGACATGTTTTCAAAGATGCTTTTTTGGATTCAGGAGGTCTCAAAACATGTATTTCCGGTGAAATCTCTGTATCGAATTTTTGGGTGGAATGCAATACTTCCCCTACTTACTATACGTAGTAGAGAAAGTAAAAATTAATCACGAGTTTGAGAAAAAGTATAAGTATTGAAAATTTAAGGGAATAACAAGCAATATCTCTAAAATGGTTCATTCAACAACAAAAATGTGTATGGCATAAATTGTGTATTTTAACGCGATCTACATTTTTTGTGCAGTAACATTTTGTCTATCTCTTACGATTTACCAGTTATGCAAAAGTCGTTCACAATGAAGAATACTTTTGGAGACATTCCCAGAAAATTCGAGATATACATTTCATTTGTCATGAAAATATCTTAAAACATATGATATTTTAATTAAAATCGTTATAGCCATTTTTGAGAAAATTAAAATTTTCGAAAAAAGTTCCATGTAAAGGGTAGTCTGGGGGGGATTTTTTTGAAAACCTTCGTGTCGCATCTCTGGAAGATACTGAACCTAAATACAAGTTTGGTGTTTATCCGACCGTTCTTTTCTGAGTTATGCTGTTCACAGACACACACACAAACACACCATACAGACACACACACACGGACATGTTTCCAAAAATGTTTTTTTTTTGACTCAGTGCGTCTCAAAACATGTATTTCCGGTGAAATCTCGGTATCGAATGTTTGGGTGGAATACAATACTTCCGCTACTTACCATACGTAGTAGAGAAAGTAAAAAAGAGCTACTTGTGCATAAATTGTAGAACAGTTAAACAAATAGCAGTTGGTAGAGAAAGTGGTTGCAGCACAATAAGACAAAACAGAAGCGAAAATGTAAGAGCCGATAATACTTATGTTGATCAGTTAAAGCCATGAACTAGTGCTGTTATAATGTGCATCCTGCAGAAGGAGCTAGGAGCTTACTTGGCACTGGTCAAGAGGCACCTTAAGGACAACCTCATAACGTGCTTCAGTCTTTACCAGCTGAACTCCCTGCAGTATTGATTTTTCATTGTGAATATTGTACGACTCAAGCCGTTCGTTAATTGTTTTAGACAGCCCGCACAGCATGCCACACGTACTTCTGTACTTCTGGTCTCTAATATGCTTTTACTCAAGTAAGAAATTATCGAAACAGCTAAACACAATAAGCAAAGTCGTATGGGCTGGTTTATTTATTTTAGATACGTCTATCTTTCAATAGTCACTTATACAGTGAAATTTTACCAAAATCTTTCAAAAATGCAATTCTTGGTTTTAAAACCTGAAAACTTCATTAAGTTTTCTCCTTTAGTAATCTGTTCTCACATTTGATCTTTCTCATATTTCGTTGCATTTAAAATGCTCCACACGAGCAGCTTTTATTCAATCTTTTTCAAACTTTCAACAGAAACTCACAAATAAGTAAGCAAAAATCTTATGTATTGCACTTTCTCTACTCGCTCTTCTACAGACCATTCTTACAGAAGCTTATTCTTCTATCTACTTCTTCTTAATGCAGATAAATCTTTATTACACATAAACAATAATCAAATCTTTTCAAAGCCGGGCATTATGTGATGGCTTTGAAAAAAGAGAAATGGAAAATCGAATAGCGATTTGCAATTAACAAAAGTATAAAGTATTCGCAATTCAAATAAAGAACAAGGAATATCTCGGAAGTGGTTAGCCACAAAAAATCAAGATAGTCACTTTGTCATAAGATATCTTAAATATATGGTATTTTAATAAAAATCGTTAGAGGCGTTTTGACAAAAAAATGAAATTTTTGCACGTAAAGATAGTTGGGGTTGGGGCATTTTCATTTTATTTAAAATCTTCTGTTGCATACTTGGAAGACGCTGAACTTAAATACAAAGTTTGGTGTTTTACCGAATTTTCGTTGTTGCGTATACTGTTCACAGACTCATACACACGCGCGCGGACCTTTTTCTAAAAATGCTGATGTTCAATTCAGCAATACTCTCTCTAAGTAAGTACTAGAAAAAGTAAAAATAAACAAAATAAAGATCAATAATTTGTCTATCACTCCAGATATCTGTATAAATTTGATGGAATTAAAACAAATATAACTTTAGAGTATTAAGAATTTTTTATAAAAATATCTGACATTTATATGACTTTCATTACCCCCCATCGCTTATATTTTTACTTTCTGTACTACGTATAGTAAAATAGGGAAGTGTTGTATTCCACCCAAAAATTCGATACCGAGATTTCACCTGAAACACATATTTTGAGGTGCCCTGAATCCAATATAAGGTATTTTTGGAAACATGTCCATATGTGTCCGTTTCTGTCTGTGTGTCAGTCTGTGAACAGCATAACCCAAAAACGAAAATTCGGATAAATACCAAACTTGATATTTGAGTTTAGTATCTTCTAAGGATGCAACACGAAGATTTTCAAGAAAATTCTCCCCCCCCCCACAACTGACCTTTACATGGAACATTTTTCGAAATTTTTGATTTTCTCAAAAGTGGCTCTAACGATTTTGATTAAAGTATGATATGTCTAAGATATTTGCATGGCAAATAAAATGTATGTCTTGAATTTTATGGGAATGTCGCAAAAAATCCTCTTCATTCTGAATGACTTTTGCATAATTGGTAAACCGTAAGAGATAGACAAAATTTTACTACATAAAAATGTGGATCTCGTTAAAACACACGATTTATGTCACATACATTATTTTTTGTCCAGTGAACCATTTCCGAGATATTCGTTGTTATTTGTTTGAATTTTTTAATACTTATACTTTTTTCCAAATGGGAATTCGTTATTCGTTTTTTTTTATGTCCTGGGCATGCAAAGAGAATGGAATGCTCCACATAGCAACCAGCTCTTAAAATATTTGACTATCGCTTAAAGCCTACCATATTCCCCTTGCACCTACAAGAAAATTAGCAATAAGATAGTTTCTGCAAATGTTTATCTCGGTTAAGATGAAGTAGATGGAGAATAAGCGTTTGTAAAGTTAGTTTGTAAAAGAGTAGAGAAAGTCATGTGAATGCAACACATGAGTTTGTTATATATAACTTCAACAAACTATTCTTACGAAAGCTTTATTTCTATCTATTTCATGTAAATCGTAATCATTTGCAGAAATGGTTTCATTATACATTCCAAGTGAATGTTTTTATTTCAAAAAAATTAATGGCGCATTTTCCAAAGTAAATTACTGTTACAGGTGGTCTGATTCACCCTGTATAATCCGTATTCCAATTTTTAAGCGTTAGAGAAAGTCGTGTGACAGTACATATGAGATTTTTAAAATTTCTGTGGAGTTATTCCCTTTTAGTAAGAAACAGCTGAGACAAGTATGACGCCTACACAAGTGACCTCTGCCTTTGTAAACAGATGAGCTGGAGAGGTTCAACACGCTGTACCTGGGCAAGCTGGAGTATCGTATGTTGGCGATGGCTTCCACACTGAGCAGTTTGGACAGCAACGTTAAAAATCTCCAGGAGCGGGCGCACGTGTGGGACACATTCCAGCTCCACGTGGCGGCTTGGAACGATCAGATCAGCACCCTGGACAAGAAGGTGGACATCCTTAGCAGGTACGATACAATTATATGTCTGAGATAAGCATACGAGTTTATCTGATATTTACTTTCTCTACCAAATGATAGAAATAGTGTTGGAGTAAATAATGAAGTATGTATATAGTCATAAGTGGGACTAGTAATAAATGCTATCCCTACTATCATAAGAATAATTAAAATTAAACCTAACCCCCTTATTAGTAACTTATTCTTACTCAAGTAAGCCTAGAAGAAAACTCTTAATACTAAATAAAAAAAGAAAAACATTCAATTTTCTATCTGCACAATTAATGTTTTAATTAATACTGATTTATATTTCACTCAAAAATTGATATCAAGATGCGAGATACCGCGGAATATGCGTTTTCAGATCTCCTGAATAATAATAATAATAATAATAATAATAATAATAATAATAATAATAATAATAGCATTGTTAGGAAAAGGTCAATTCGCGCGCGCGCTTGTGAGAACAGTCTGACTCAAAAACTAAATATGGGATAAATATGAAGTCCAGCATCCTTCAAAGATTTTCAAGAAATTCTCCCCATTCTAAACCACTTTTACATGGAACATTTTTCGTTATTTTTCATTTGTTGAAAAATCTGATGTGTTACACTCACATGACTTTCTCTACTCTTGTACAAACTATTTTTACAAACTCTTATTCTCCATATGCTTCATGTTAATCGAGATGTTAATCTTATTGCTAATTTTCTTGTAGGTGGGCGACACGAAGGTTTTCAAGAAAATCGCCCACCCCAGATTACCCTTTACATGGAACATTTTTCGAAAATTTTAATTTTCTCAAAAATGGCTCTAACGATTTTGATTAAAATATAATATGTTTAAGATATTTTCATGACAAATAACATGTATATATCGAATTTTCTGGGAACGTCTCCAAAAGTATTCTTCATCGTGAACGACTTTTGCATAACTGGTAAACCATAAGAGATAGTAAAAATTTTACTACACAAGATATGTAGATCGCGTTAAAATACACAATTTATGTCATATACATTTTTGTTGTTGAGTGGACCATTTTCGAGATATTGCTTGTTATTCCCTTAAATTTTTCATACTTATTTTCTCAAATGGGAATTCGTTATTCATCTTTTTATCTTAGATATGCAAAGAGTATTAATCTGTGGCAAAGAAAATGGTGCTGCACCTAGCAACCAGCTATTAAGAGATATGTCTATGCTTAAAGGCTACTGTATTTCCATATTGCCCTTGCAAATACAAAAGGGGAACATAGTACGCCTTAAGCGATAGTCAAATATTTTTAGAACTGGTCGCTATGTGTAAAATGTAATTCTCTTTGCATGTCAAAAGATCGTTTCTGCAAATGTTTATCTCGATTAATATGAAATAGATGGAGAGTAAGAGTTTGTAAAAATAGTTTGTACAAGAGTAGAGAAAGTCATGTGAGTGTAACACATCAGAATTTTTTTTCATTTTCAAAAAAATGTCTTGAATGATTTTATTAAAGTACCACATGCTTAAGATATTTACATAACTAATAAAATGTATATCTGAATAACCTGTCAAGTCATTTTCATACTGATGAATTTAATATAATTTACGGAGCGGAATGGTTAAGGCGGCAACGTCCGTGATCCGCATTTGGAATGTCCCGAATTCGCTCCCTGGTGATCGCCCACTCTGATCCGAGGGTTTTCCCGGGAGCGAATTCTGGAGTGGTTTCCTTCAGCCCCGAATTTCCTGTCCCTCCATTACGTTCCATTCATTTCATTCAGCCTTCGCCTCGTTAGGACTGTTTCAGGATTGGAAGTATCGGCGATAATGTTTCGGTGCGGCGTGGTAGGGAAAGGGGATGCTCTCTGTGGTGGAATTTTCTCCTTCCCTCGGCTTTCGGCTGGTTGCCGGGGTATACGAATCGCCCCTTCGGAGTGGGCTGTTGGGGCGTGGGTCCGACTGTCGGGGCGTCCAATCCGGAAACGTTAGGTCCCTGTCATTGCTGTGCAGTCACTCCTGTTTCCGGCCGCCCGGTATCTCCTCTCACCTCCTCCTCTTCCCTCCCGGAGACGCCCCCTTGTGGGGCATAGGTACAGAGATGACTGCCGAGTCTCCTCCGATAGTCCACATATATATGGAAATAATGGGAAATATATAGAAATTTACTATAGGAAGAACGCAGAGCTCATTTAAATACACAGTTTGTATTAAATGCGTTTTCTCGTGGCGTTAGCCTTTTTTGAACTATTCTATGTTGCATGTTTACACTCTCCCAAGTGCCTCATCTGATGGACATGCTTGAAAGTTTGCGATTCTTTTTTTTTTCTTTCTTCCCACTGCAAGAGTTCCTTATTACGGCTACCCATTTGAATGTTGTATGTAACCAAGCATTTAATGCTTAATTTAAAATCATTTCTAGGAAAATCTGTATCTAGATAGAACAATCACTTTTTATAGGAGTAGTATAATAACAATGGATGTATGTCAATTTTGTCATAAGTAAAAAAGTTGTGTGAATGTTCACATTATATTTTTATTCCTCTTCTTGCAAGGACACAAACCAATGGGTAAACAAAATGTTTCTGTGTTGAACTTTTTTTTTCTGTTAGAAAGACCGGAGGATTCTATTTAATTTCTTCTCTTCCAAGAAAGAAGAAAGAAAATTAAATTTGTGCTTTCGCTTTAGGTTCTCTCCCTCTCTCTTTTTATTTTCCCCAAAAGAACATACACAAGCAGACACAGCTGGTACAACTCCTTTATGTTTTCCATGTGTTCTATTCCAAGCTCATTTCTGTCGTATTTTTATTTTACTGAAAGAAAACAACATAATTATTTTGTTCTCGTGTTCTTTCTCCTCTTCTACTCTTTCTTGCTTTATTTCTTTTGTATTCTTGTTTTGTTCTTTGTTTCTTCTTAAATTAGCGTGTAGCTGCTTTATAACAATGGACCTTTTAAGACCATCCTTTGAGCTGTCGGTGAAAGAAATCACAAAATGGAAGCATTCAGTAACTGTCAAGAGCGTTAGACCTAATTTGGCACATGTAATTAAGGAACCTACCTTCGAGACAGCATCAGAGTAATCTTTTAAAATCTTGTACTAATAGCACGCAAAACCAGTTTAAATCATGTTGAAATTAAGTTGAGCTAATCTCATTTTCCTCCAAACCAAGTCGCGAAAAAATTAAGTTGCATACATATTCTATGACTTGATTTATTATTGCCCTGTTTAATTATGTATTGTTTATTTTAAGGTTACTGTAGATAGGGTTGTCATAACCTGATAATCCAAAACCAGTATAATATCCTGGCGTTAGTGTAATTGATTTAAGGAAATGAAATTTAATTATTGTTCGCTATAAGGTTACTGTAGATAGGGTTACCATAACCTGATAATCCAAAACCAGTATAATATCCTGGCGTTAGTGTAATCGATTTAAGGAAATGAAATTTAATTATTGTTCACTATAAGGTTACTGTAGATAGAGTTGCCATAATCTGATAATCGAAAACCAATATAATATCCTGGCGTTAGTGTAATCGATTTAAGGAAATGAAATTTAATTATTGTTCACTATAAGGTACTGTAGATAGAGTTGCCATAACCTGATAATCCAAAACCAGTATAATAACCAGTTAGTGCAATCGATTTAAGGAAATGAAATTTAATTATTGTTCACTATAAGGTACTGTAGATAGAGTTGCCATAATCGGATAATCGAAAACTAATATAATATCCTGACGTTAGAAAGGTAGAATCAGATGACTGAAAAATTTAATGCCGACCGGGAGATCTGTGGTTCAAATCCCGGCTATGGCATTAAATTTTTCAGTTACCTGATTCTACCTTTCCAACCGTGTACAACACGCGGCTTGTGTGAAAGAACAATTAATTCCATCCTGACGTTACTGTAATCGATTTAAGGAAATGAAATTTAATTATTGTTCACTATAAGGTACTGTAGATAGGGTTGCCATAATCTAATAATCCAAAATCAGTATAATAACCAGTTAGTGTAATCGATTTAAGGAAATGAAATTTAATTATTGTTCACTATAAGGTTACTGTAGATAGGGTTGCCATAATCTAATAATCCAAAACCAGTATAATAACCAGTTAGTGTAATCGATTTAAGGAAATGAAATTTAATTATTGTTCACTATAAGGTTACTGTAGATAGAGTTGCCATAATCTAATAATCCAAAACCAGTATAATAACCAGTTAGTGTAATCGATTTAAGAAAATGAAATTTTGAGGAATAAGGAACCCTAATGTAGGAGAAATGTGCATTTAATTAATAATCCGTTTTGGAAGGACTACTTTATTGTATTTTACCTTAAGATAATGCATCCGTGAAATTTAGAAAATCTAAAATATATATTATATCTTGTTGAAATTTTTGATTTGTTACACATAATAACATAAATGTTTTTGCCATGTTTCAAAATTCTTGCTAGCACGTTTATTTGTATATTAATTTTTATTGTGTAAATTCATTGCTCTAAAAAAAAGTGCTCCACACGATGCATTTTTAAAAATATTCACATAAAAAATTCAAGTTTTACAGTAAATTAGTTTATAAAAAGATCTATTATACCAGATTTTTTATATTAATCCCTAATTATTGTACAAAAATTATTACGTTTTGCAGTCTCTAAAATTCTTGATTTTTCAAAAGTTAATAATTTATTTCTCAAAATTAGAGCATTATTTTAGAAAATTATGTGACAAATTTCTTTAATGTACTTATGGAGACAGTATAAAAGTTTTGAAACAAATTAGTAAAAATTGGATCATGTAGAGCATTTTGAGTATAGTGATACGGTAATTTGTATCACAAATTACTCAGATGTAATTAATGATAGTAATATGAATATGTATTTTTATGTGACATTGATTTCAGAGGTTTATTAATTGTAATTATTATTGGTAAATAATAATATACGGCTTTACTGAAACTGTCAACAATAACGCAATAATGCAGCGATGGGGTGAGTTGTTTATCATTACCGGGAACCAGGAAGTTGCGTAATATTTCGCGCGGTTTCGGTAGAAGCTTCTGGAATGTTTCCCTAAAAGCAATATGTATTAGTGGTTTTCATTGGATATTAAAATAGACGCTAATGTTGGCGCGTTTTATTAGCCAATGGCAGTTCATTTATAATCTTTAGGCGTATCTTAAGGCAAGCGTATAAATAAGCCAGGCCGAGGTAGAGTGTCCCCCAGTTCAACAGAATACTCAGTACACTACATATCGCCAGTCAGTCCTTCATTTCGTCATAAGTTACGCGCAGCAGAATTACAAGAATTCTTATAAAATATTATACAGTTAAATATACACAAAGTTGAAGTATGCAAGTTAAAAGTGATAAGTAAAAAGTTATTAAAAACAGTTTCAGTTTGGCGAGTATCTAAAATCAATTTGTAAAAGTGTTTGTGAACGTGTTCGGCAATAAAAGTTATAAAACCAATTTCTTCGTCAGTATAATTTCTGGATAAAAGATTCCTTTCCGATTCACACCCTGCAAGAGATACAAGTTCTACCAAGATAAGATGATAGCTAGCCGGAGGACAATATACATAACCTTAAATTCTTTCAGAAACTAATTGATACAAATTGCTACGCCAGAGGGAGCTACGAACCAAACAAGGAGTGACGTCACAGGATGGCAACGCGTGCAGTAAAGCAGCACAACATATGATCTACAAGTTCTCATTTCTTACACTATAAATATTACGTAAGAAACATATACCGTCGCAAATTGGCTTCCAAACGCGGAGCTACAATTAATGTTAAATAAATACAACATTAATACTGCATCAATAGAAAAATGCGAAAAAAAGGTTTGCGAGGAATCAAGGCTTTAAGTTGTGCGTGTTTATTAATAAGCATGCGCCTGTCCATTTATAGCTTCAGTTAATTGTAGTTTAAATGCACCAAGTGAAAAAACGGTTACGTTTGCTTAAACCTTAGAATTCATATTATTTTATTAAAAAAATTAATTTTTCTAATTTTCAATTTTTTTGGTCAGTACTTAAGAAAGCACATATTACAAGAAATATATTAGTGTATTTAGTAGCAATCTTATTTCTCAGAACCTGGAACAGAAGAAAGGAACTTGGCATTATTTATAATAAGTTTATGAATCTCAGTACAATTTATATTTTTACTTTCTCTACTACGTATAGTAAGTAGGGGAAGTATTGTATTCCACCCAAAAATTCGATACCGAGATTTCACCGGAAATACATGTTTTGAGACACCCTGAATCCAACAAAAAGCATTTTTGGAAACATGTCCGTGTGTGTGTGTGTGTCTGTGAACAGCATAACTCAGAAACGAACAGTCGGATAAACACCAAACTTGATAATTAGGCTCAGTATCTTCCAGAGATGCGACACGAAGGTTTTCAAGAAAATCCCCCCACCCCAGATTACCCTTTACATGGAACATTTTTCGAAAATTTTAATTTTCTCAAAAATGGCTCTAACGATTTTGATTAAAATATCATATGTTTAAGTAGTATTCTTCATTGTGAATGACTTTTGCATAACTGATAAACCATAAGAGATAGACAAAAGTTTACTGCACAAAAATGTAGATCGCGTTAAAATACACAATTTATGTTATATACATTTTTTTTGTTGAGTGTACCATTTTCGAGATATTGCTTGTTTTTCCCTTAAATTTTCCAATACTTATACTTTTTCTCAAATGAAAATTCGTTATTCATTTGTTTTGTTGTTGTTGTTCTGGTAATGCAAAGAGAATGAAATACTCCACATAGCAACCAGCTCTTAAATATTTGACTATAGCTTAAAGCCTACCAATTCCCCTTGCATCTACAAGAAAATTAGCAATAAGATTAACGTCTCGATATCTCGGTTAACATGAAGCATATGGAGAATAAGCGTTTGTAAAAATAGTTTGTACAAGAGTAGAGAAAGTCATATGAATGTAACACATCAGATTTTTCATATTGTATTATATTTGCAACATTGCGTGAACCGATTTTACTTTCTTTACTCTCCTTTCTTCTGATCATTGAACACTCATAGAGGGAAAAACTCCCTCTAAATTGGTATTATGATCAGAAATGGAGAAATAATATCCCATAATTTTTAGCAACTCTGAATGCTGCTCACTAGAAATGCAATTATGAATGAAGGCAACCTTACGTGACAACAAATTCTCGAAACCAAATTCTTGGCCTCTCCTCCCCCCCCCAAAAAAAATAAAACATTAAACTTGTTGAAGTGGAGTTCAAATATAGTAAAAATCGCGGACAGTCCACGAAATCCATGGCATATGGCAACCCTAACTGCAGATATAGCTGTTGCCACTCTTAGGGCGGCGTGCACTAACCTAGAGTAAGATCTACTTTCGTAGTAAACTACTATTCAAGTCAACACTCGGCGACTTCCACACGAGAGTAAGCTAGTTCCGAAGCATTTCACTCCTTTTAGATACTCCCAGATTAAATTACCGCAGAAGTAAATGTCAGAGAGCACCATCATGTAGTATGTCACTCGGAATTAAATAAAGCACAAATGTAGGCTAGAATTTACTCTCGCGAACTGGATGGAGTAACTAACCTATCGATTGAACTAAAATACCGTATCGTACTTGGAGGAAGATATTTTGATGCGTTCATGGATTACTTAGATTACATTGATGATTTCGACGAAGAAAACAACGGGAATACGATAGTGGTATGCAAGA
The DNA here is from genome assembly GCA_030765065.1 of Deroplatys truncata. Taxonomy (NCBI): domain Eukaryota; kingdom Metazoa; phylum Arthropoda; class Insecta; order Mantodea; family Mantidae; genus Deroplatys; species Deroplatys truncata. Next base: position 169,866,850 of record CM060980.1, read on the forward strand.
ACCATGTGATATTTATAAAGAGCGAGAGAGAGTTCAACGAATGTTTCGGTATTAGGAAAGAATCATTTACATGCCTTGTGAACCTGTTTGGAAAGCATTTACGAGACAGGAATTCAGCACTATAACCCAAATTGGTTATGCGTCCTACGAGGTTTCGTACCGAAACATTTCAAATACTTAAGCCGGCATTACGATGAATTTAACGTAAAGTGAGTCTAACACTGTATTAAATGGAGATATCTGGGATTGATTTAACACGGTGAAACTCAAGAGTTTGGTAATGTCACACTTTTCCTTCCCGTTATGTCAAGTTTGATGTCACATGGTAATTAGAACCAATTGGCGTTGTTTTTTTTTATGGATGCTCTTTAACTGCCGTGGTCCTTAGCGTTCCATTCCATATTGGGCATGAAAGATCGGAAACTTTGCTCAGAGGCCTCTTTAGCAGGCTTAAGGTTCTTTGTAAATCTACGACACGGGACCACCGGTTCCAATGGGCGTGAAGCACTAGCTCGAAGTAATAAAAGAACTATCCATCAAGAATCATTCCCATTACGTTAAGTGTATACCAATTAGACATTTAATTTACCAGCATTTCTTAGCTTCATGTCACGTTAAATAAAGCTCATCGTAATCCCGGTAATGCAGGCGAGCTTATAAATAAGGTTCACCATGCGTCTGCTGGTCGTGTATTTCATCGCGTTGTTAGAGTGCTTTTGAGGTTAAAAGCAAGGTGTATAAATATACACGAGTGTTCAGAAAATAAAGGGCAATTCTTCATTTTTGCAGAGTTCTCATACAGTGTGGGTGGAATTAACTGCACGCATGTTACTATTTTGTGCCTATTCGTGAATATGGTAAACTTTTCCAAAATCGGAAACGGTATTTCTCCATCAACACGCAAGTGATCTGCGATACAAATGAAGATTAGAAACATTGTTTCCAGAATTTTAAGCTGTCTTCAGTACGTTTCCTGTCGCTCGAAGCATTAAACTGGTCCGTCATGGCTTTCCAGCATTTCTCTTCCAACATCTTTATAACACGTTTTTTACACTCATACACTATGTGATCAAAAGTATCCAGACATCCCACAAACATAAGTTTTTCATACGTTTCATCTGTTTCTGATGCAATAGTGAAGTGAAAACGTGAAGGGACATGTACAGCACAAAAGCGTACAGGCCGACCCCGTCTGTTGACTGACAGAGACCGCCGACATTTGAAGAGGATCGTAAAGAGTAATAGGCAGACATCTATCCAGACCATCGCACAGGAATTCCAAACTTCAACAGGATCCACTCCAAGTACTATGACAGGCGTGAGGTGAGAAACCTTGGATTCCATGGTCGAGCGGCTGCTCATAAGCCACCATCACGCAGGAAAGTCCCAAACGACGCCTCGCTTGATGTAAGGAGCGTCAACATTACACGATTGAACAATGGAAAAACGTTGTGTGTAGTGACGAATCACGGTACACAATGTGGCGATCCGTCATCTGCCAGCGTGTGTAGTGCCAACAGTGAAATTCGGAGGTGGTGGTGTTATGGTGTGGTCGTGTTTTTCCTGAAGGGGGCTTGCACCCCTTGTTGTTTTGCGTGGCACGATCACAGCGCAGACTTACATTGATATTTTAAGCACCTTCTTGCTTCCCACTGTTGAAGAGCAATTCGGGGATGGCGATTGCATCTTTCAACACGATCGAGCAACTGTTCATACTGCACGGGCTGTAGCGGAGTGGCTACACGACAATAGCATCCCTGTAATGGACTGGCCTGCACAGAATCCTGACTTGAATCCTATAGAACACCTTTGGGATGTTTTGGAACGCCGACTTCGTGCCAGGCCTCACCGACCTACATCGATACCTCTCCTTAGTTCCGCACTCCGTGAAGAATGGGCTGTCATTCCCCAAAAAACCTTCCAGCACCTGATTGAAAGTGTGCGAGAATGAACGCTGTCATCAAGGCTAAGGGTGGGCCAACACCATATTGACTTCCAGCATTATCGATGGAGGGCGCCACTAACTTGTACGTCATTTTCAGCCAGGTGTCCGGGTACTTTTGATCACGTAGTGTAGATATTGTTTAAATGGATTTTCTTTATCTCTACCAACAAACATTTATCTCTTTTGCTGACGTTTCCCCCCTTTTCTTCCTATAGCACATAACCTTATCCATGATCATGTCAAGTAAATAGCGCAAACAAAACAATACCTCGGGGAGTAATGAGCTCTTACTTCGGTAGTCGTAACTAAAATAGTAAATTGTAATTGAGCTCTCCAACGTTACTTCCTGAGTACATTGCTCCCGTAGTAACCTACTACATTAGTACGGACTTCTTTAGTAAACGTTACTTCCGAAGCAATTTACTCCAACATGATGCACGATGCCCAAAGTGGTTCAATCGCCCTACTTCGCCATCACCTCTACAGCGTGCAATAATGAGCTGGCATTACGATGTTGCACTACATCTAAAATTATAATTTTAATCATCATCGGCGCTACAGTCCTACGTGAGCCTTGGCCTCCTTCAAAATCAGTCTATTCTATCCCATCTCTTGCTTTCTCACTCCATTTCTTGCCGTGTTTGTCTATTCTATTTTTCCCATTCCAAGGCTGATTATTTTGGTTTTTAACTGTCTTCTTTACTGTGTGGGGTAGTTAATACCACATCCAACCCCCAACCTGGAGAACTAGGTCCCATATTTGTATCTCCTGGGATAGAGTAGTCCGGCTATACCCCAAGCATTGGATACCCATTATAGTCGCCTCTTACGACCCGTATGGGTTACGATGGGGCTATTCTCTTCCGGCACCCACACGGCATTATAATTTTAATAATCACCTTATCATCTTACTTGTACCATTTCATAAAGTTTTCTTTTTTAATTGTTTAGTTGATGTTCTGTCCAATGTGGCAATCCGTAATTACGTGGAGCTGTTATTGCTATTTCAACAATAAATTTTAGGGATGGGACCTCGATACCGGCTATACCTCGATACTTCTAAATTTTTAAGTTTTGCATTATTGAAGGTTGTTCCGTTTAACTTTTGTATAATAACTTTAACTTAACTTGCTAGATAAGGAATGAAAGGAGTCGAGATTTCATATTTTTGCCTCGAACGTGTCCCCAAAGAGTTGCTGGACTATAGTTCTTAATAGACCTTGACTGCGATGAATGCAACATTCCATAGATTCTTGTGTCTAAATGACAACATGCAGAACAATGGGGGGAGGAGTAAATGTACTCATGTAACATTAACTGAGTTGTGAATGAAGCTGATTTAACTGATGCACTAAATCACGTTTCTGCAACAGCCTGGCTTGGTGTTTCACTCTCAGCCATTACATTTACCTACTCCGGTGACCAAAATCTGGAATTCAGCAGAAACAAGACGTTTAACACGTGAGATAATACAATGCATGGGAATATTTGTTATTTTTAGTTGTTTGAGTTTTGTGTAAAATATAATATTATATTTGTTATATATAATATATATTATTTTTAGTTTCACGTAAAATATATATTTGCTTATATTTCCAAGATTGCAGAATAACTAAGAATTCTAGCATTTGTTTTTCTATGGATAGAAAATCCTTAAAAAGAAAGTTTTCAGAGCAAAATATAGTTACATAAAAACGGAACAAAATAAATTATTGTAATTATTATTATTATTATTATTATTATTATTATTATTATTATTATTATTATTATTATTATTATTATTAGCCTTGACTAACAATATGGGATATATAACGTTTTTCTTATTAAGATAAAGAAATTGCTGCCAATTGGAGAATGTCAAACAGGAACAATTTCGGAATTGGCATGCAATTCAAACTTCGTTACATGCGTTTATACACAGAGAACTACTAAGGACATAATTCAATGAACAAGCCACGCCTTTACAGCTTTTTATAAAGTGAGTATGGATAAATAGTGGTATGGTCCCATCACTAATAAATTTATAAAAACACGAAGCCTATGCTAAAGTCTCTAAAATAAAAAGTGTGTTTTGTTTAATATGTTGCATCAAGTATAGTTTGCATTAATTAGTTCCATTGTTATCAATTACTATGAATTCTTTTCTCAAAATGTATTTCCGAAAAAAATAGTAAATTAGGAACGCCAGTTGGACCTTAATTTTAAATTCTAACTTTCCTCGCGTCGATATGGTTATGGGACAGTGCGAATCAAATTTTGACCGGAGCGTCCCTAGTGGAATGAATAATTGACTGGTGGGAGCATTGTTGTAATTTAGATTAGTGTGAAAAATCAGCTAATGCGAAGTCTTTTAATCTTCATATATTTAAATAATGACCTTTAGCTGCCATTAATGGCACAGATTTTCAGAAAATCTCGTGAAACTACAAACATTTTATTTAAATAAAGGAAAATAGCTATGACAGCAACCATGTACAAGTAAAAGCAAAACTATATTAGGAAACCTTAGGATTTTGTTTGAGAGAGACAAATATTAATCATCTCCCATATAATGTACAAGCCAATGTAACCATCGTTACCTTTAACTTTATTTCCCGGTGGACTATTTTCATAGGTGCTGATTAGTTTATATGTAATTTAATGTACTATCTATTCTCATCAGATTTAGGATCCTTGTATAGTTTTATTTTCTTCGAAGAATCGCCAAATGCTTGCTTCAAATGAACTGATAAGGTTTATTTTTCTCCCAAGGTAAGTAAACCAATTTGCTCTCACCAACCGTTTGCGCTTGTTCCTACTAGATGGTAGCACTGTTTATTCGCACTGACTCTATTCTCAACACTAAAATATACAGTTAAATAATTACAAAATGAAATAACAGGTGTTTACTTCTCTTGTAAATTTATAACAAATCACTTAAATGGGACTTGGAACAAAGTCTTCAACTTGATATCTAAAGAAGGCTAAAATAATGTGGTTGCCTTTCTGCTGAAAGCTGAGTAGCTTCTTCCTTTATTGGTTTATTTTATTAAATTATTTCTCTAACGCTAAGATACCTAAGGAAAGGAAATATTCCATTTAACCCAAAAATTATATATCCAATTACACTGTAAACATGACTTTTCAATTCTGTGAAGAAGAGGAAAATGTTCATAAAAGTGCCCGTGACTGTGCGCGCGCGCGTGTGTATTTCTCTTTTTGTGCCTGTCTATGAATAGCATAACTCAAAAACGAAAACATAAGTAAATAGTAACAAAATACTTCTACAGCTACCTGCTGTTCTTTTCAAAAGTCTGTTGTTTTTGCTGCCTATGCGTTTACCTAACGTAGGTATAGAACATTTTATATTCCATCCAATAATTAAATATCAACATTTCAGCAGAAATGTACGTTTTGAGATCCTTGAATAAAATTAGAAAAAAATCGTGTGTGTGTGTGTGTGCGTGTGAGCACCATACTCAAAAATGAAAACTCGGATGGAAATCAAGCCTGTATTTAATGTCAGCATCTTGCAAGGATGTCACGTGAAGCTTTTCACCAAATTTCCCCATCCCAAACTACCCTTAACATGCAAAAGTTTTCGACTTTACTTTCTCAAAAATTTCTGTAAATGGCCTGTGGAGTTTCTTTCATTCTGAGTAAATTTTGTGTATAAACGGGAAACCTTAAGATGTAGACAAACACTTAGTGACTCGCATTCGATTGTGGTTGTGGGTTCGAATATCGCGGCCAACCTTCCTAACACATGGGATTTTAAATTAACCTAACCCGGTCGCTAGGTAAATGCTGGGAAGGTTAATTATATCCCCCGAATTTTCTGCTCCTTCATTTCACTTCACCTTTCGTCTGCTGGTTGTTTCAGGGTTGCAAGTGTCGGCGGGAGTATTGTAGTTGCATGACAGTGAAAAACGATGCTCTCTGTACAACTTTGGCTACCCCGTAATGGAGGTGTCTCAGAGTCCCGGGCCCCCCCAGTGGGATGTGTAAGCCTGGAGGGAGGAGAGGAGCCGGTTTTACCCATTGCCACCCAGGGAGTTTCAACCTAGAAAATGTAAGGACCCTGCCCTCTGCTCTGTCGTGCCTCCTAATCTGGTCGCCCACTTGTCTGCTCTCACCTCACCCCTCTCTCCCGGGGACTCCCCGTTAGGGGTCTAAGCACAGAATATCTCCTTAGGTCGAAGATGTTAAATCCCCCTCCCGCTCCTGGTCATGCGTCATACTGCGGCTTATGCTAAAAACTTTTGAATGTTGCTTTTACAAGTAGTGTAACAACTAAGCCCATAACAGTTAATTTAAAATCATTTCTAGACGAATATTTATTGTGAATAAGATAACGTGGGTAGAAGAATAGCTTTTTATATGAATAATGCATTAGTTATATAAAGAATATAATGGGTACATGAATTTGTAATGAATATCACAAGAGCCTATCCTGTAGAAATATGAATGCGAGCGTATTTCATGGCAAAAATGATTAAATCTAATCTTAAACTCTACAGTTCAGAGGGCTGCCAATACCTTTGTAGTTTAACGTCCTTTAACTTAAAAGGTCATATCGGAATATGGTAGAAATAGGTGAAATGATGCTCAAATGAGCCCGCGGTCCATAGAGCTTAAAGTTAACGACATTCGCCTTCTCAGGATAAGGAAAAACTCCGGGAAAAAATCTTATCCGAGTAATTCACCCCAACCGAGATTCGAACACGCTACCCCCGCCCACACCACAGAGGCGGACGCTCCCGATTTGACCATAGAAGTTAAAGAGGGCTACACAAATGAAACAAAAAAGCTAAGTTCTACATCAAACTTTTATGTACGTATTTATCTAATTGTTTTATTTATTTGTTATTTATTTGGTACAGAATTTAAAAGGTATAAATATATATTCATCAATCGGTATTTGGTTCTGCTTGAGGTAGTCTTTTTTTATTCCGGAGTAATACAAACGCATGCTGCAATGAAAATTACCCTAATGGTTTGCGTTACAGTGGCGCTATAAATATGTATTCATACCCGGTATTTGATCCTGCTTGAGGTAGTCTTATTATTATTATTATTATTATTATTATTATTATTATTATTGTTATTGTTATTTTTACTATTATTCCAGAGTAATGCAAACGCTTGCTGCAATGAAGATTGCCGTAGCTATTCAATGGTTTATATTACAGTGGCGCTGTCTCACAGTTCTAGGGTTATTGTTTCCAGTGATAATTTTCCATTTGGCTCGGGCGTCTGGCAGTAACCAACACGCAATCACATTGTTAGTGGACACCAAAGCAGTTCTAATAAACATAGCTTGTCCATGCTCGTTAGGGCTACATAACAAATGAGAAGCGAAACAGAAAGCAAAGAAGAAATAACTCACTATTAAATGCCATTGAAAACAAACAGCGACAAAAAAAACAAAAGAGCATCGAAGCTTAGTTTTGTTCAGTTTTTTGTGGCCCGGACGTGGTATAATGCGAGAACTAGATAATGACATGTTTTGTGGGTCGATGCACCTTGATAATTTGAGGTGTACGTGAATCAGAGGCTTCGGAGCGGAATGTCCGAGGACTGTGCCTCCCGGATAAAATATGCAGTGCGCTCTTTTTTTAAAAAAAAGAGGCAAATAAACCAAGTGCCGCCCTTCCGCTAGCGAAATGTATACCTACCTCAGTTTCTATACAGTGTACGTGATTTACGATTGTGGTGACCATCTGCACACAATCGGCTGCAGCTACCGACGGAAATGTGGTTCTTTGAATAGCAACGTAATATCGTGTTGAGAAAAGGCGTCATGAGACGGAAGCTGCGCTGTATTTAACGACTTTTTGTTTGGTTTAAACCAAGCAGAGAACTTGTAACTGCTTATATTCTACACGTGTCCCGGCTGTTTGCCAGAGTAAATTTATGGGATTTACTGACGGATGTGGTTGTATTGTGTTACAAGAGGGAAGTCTGCGCGTGGCGTAACCAATCATTTCAACTCTCATTTTCGCACAGCGGTCATGGGAATTAATAACAACCAGTTTTTGGTAACAGCGATGTAATAACTTAAAATTGAAAGAGATATTTGGTTGTTAATTAAATGGGTGTATCGCTAGCGCATTTTGAAGACGTAGAAAATGTTACTTCCTACTACGTCATACTATTTTTGTTCAATAAGACGGTACGAAACGACGTGCCTCAACCAATCATGGCTGCTTATCCTCACAATTTTTATGACTTCCCTAGCATTTGTTTCTTTATTTGCCAACATTTCAAACTGTAAATTCCTTCTGTGAGGTAGTACGTTCGGAGTAGCTAAATCTAAAATTATAGCCATAGGGAAAATAAATATTAATAACAGTAGGAATAGTATTATTAAATAAGACTGGGAAGTGAGTATTACATGTAAAGGTGAAAGTGGGTTGAAAAGACAGTGTCAGCAGCAGGCAGGAAACGGGGGTTGGTTTTCCCCTTATTCTAACCGAGTGAGAGAAGAATACACTTTGTTAGTGTACCGTTAGGTCGCCTGAAAAGCAGATGTATAGAAAAAGGTCAATGTTCTCAAAGCTCCAGGCATCCATTAAGAAATAAGGTAGAAATCATGTGGTAGTGAAATGGGGAAATAGGAAATTTGAAATAAAGAAACAGGAGAGTTGAGAAAAACACTTCTTCTTCGTGGTATTTCCTTGTAAGTTGTTCGGAAAACAAGTGTAAGTGCCCGTGGATAGGGGCCATGGTCTGAAGCACAGAAGTAAAGAAATGCGCGCGTGTGTGTGTGGCGAGGTAATATCAGGAGTCAGATTTTAAAACGGTGACGAGAAATAAACGGACAGGAAAATGAATCAGTTGTATATATTAACCGCCAACCCTAGATTCAATCCATGCAAGTCCCTGAGCTAGCATCGAACCCGGGACCATTCCTGCAAATCCCGTGCCGCCAAATTGGCGCTCAGCACCACCCCAGAGTACTGCCGCAACTGCCATTATGCACTGTCTAATATAAACATCAACTGAAACACCAATCACTAAAATATACAAATTTGAAAATTGTAATTTCATGAATTGTATTTTTAAAAGTTCTATTTCATCTTTCTCAGTTAAAACTTTTCTACTATTTTATCTCGTTTGTTATTTAGGTTCAATTATAGCTCTGCTGTATGACAATATGGGCAGCCACGTACGGAATACAATTGTTTTAAGAAAAGTAAAATTGAATCGACAAAGTCTTCTTGACTGGTAATCGACCATAGAGTTCAATGAGTATTGTATAGCTGGCATAACTAGTAACAAGAGAACATCTGATTGCACTTTTCATCATAATGAAATATTAGTAAACCAATGATTTAAAAGATCCTTGAAATGGAGTTTTAAGCAAAAATAGGATTGTTTACTACTTCCATTTAATGGAACGTTTGTAATGATATGGTACAATAATACATTTTCAAGACAGTTCAATACTTTAGTAAGACAATATTATACTTCTTTCTTCTAATACACGATGTTCCTGAATCCCCGTCTTTGCAGTTATACAGAATGTTCGGAAATTCCCCTTACAAACTTTTAGGACTTGTAGAGGGGACTGAATATATCATGTTTTGAATAGGAATATATGTCCGGAAACGTACCACTCCTGTGCTACAACAATTTCAAGTCGGTTTGCCTGGTATGCAACCGGCTAGTCACGACGAGCGGTGTTACGTCAGACGAGCAGCTGATGTCATTTGACCTCTACCTCTCTGACCTGGTTTGAGCCCTGTAAAGTCGAGGAAAAACTTTTGGCACGATTTGTGATCGCTGTACAACAAATTGCAGAGATACCAGGGGTGATTAGAGACTTTATCAGAACATCATTCGTAAGTACAATGTGTGCAACAACCTTAGTGGTCCTCGCATCGAACCGGAGTTGTAGCGGATCAGAATGCCAACCAGCCTGTGACGAAGAGAAATACAGATTGTTCAGTTTAACTGTAAACAAAAGTGTTTGGAAACGTGATTAAATTTGCTTTTTGTTTCTTAAGTATTATTTCCTAATGGGTTGTAGGGAATCGGATTGGTAACCATTCTGTGAGGAAGACAAAAACAAATTGTTTGTAAAGTTTAATGTAAACAAAAATGTTTGTGAAAACTGATTAAATTTCCTGTTATGTACTGAGTCACGCCTAACTAAAGCACTTAAGCAAATGTGGTCCCTTAAAACACCTGTTTTCAAATGTTTGTAGCAGGATGACCCATTCAGTCCTCTCTACAAGTCCTAAAAGTTTGTAAAGCAAATTTCCGAACATCCTGTATAGGTGTACATTGCAATTGTGCACGGCGCGCCGATAATGCGGGTTGTACTTATATCACAGGGGTTTCAGGGGTGGTACAGTTTTAAACATATAGTTACGAGTTGTGGTTCTGTATCTACCTAAATACATATAGTACAGTATGTATTATAGATATAAAATTCTGCTAACTGGAGCGGGATTCAATTCGGAACCTCTTCGTTAAAAACACACCGTCCTAACCACTCGTATACAAAACACAGCTACGAATGTGTAGATCAAAGTAGCTAACAGGTTATCTTCAGATGTATGATTTATCCGACGGAATATGCTTGAAAGTTTCGGATTCTTCTCTCTCTCTCTTTCTTTCCCTTTCTCCCTCCACCCTCCGCAATGTGTCATTATTCTGATTTCTAATTTTATTCATCCGTGATTCCAATAAACGTCTGAATGTTGTTTCCGCATGTTTTATATAACTAAGTGCTTACCGAGGGGGATGGCTCAGGCGGTTTCGTCTGTGACCTGCATTTAGGAGGTCTGGGTTCGATTCCTGTAGCCGACCTCCCTGACCAATGTTTTTTCGGGTTTTTTCCGGATCGCCAGGCGAATGCTGGGAAGGCTTTTCACATCCCCCTAATTTCCTGTCACTCGATTTCATCTCCACTCTCATTTCGCTTCATTCTTCATCCATTGGGCTCTTTCAGGGTTGGAAGTGTCGGCGATGGTGTTTCGGTGTAGTGTGGCAGCGGAAAAGCATGCTCTTTGTGGCTCTCTCCGTCTCTCGGCTTTCGGCTGGCTGCCGGGGATATCCGAACCCAGGAGCGTTGGACCCCTCTGTGCTGGGGGGGATCTCCGATCTGCCTGCCCGTCTGCCGGGGAGTCTTTATCTTTAAACTTAGGGATCCTGTCATTCCTGTGCCGCCACTCCTGGTCCCGGCCGCCCGGTGTCTCCTCTCGCCTCATCCTTACTCCCGAGGAGCCCCCCGTGGGGCGTAGGTACAATATCTCCAATGTGGATCAGTACCGAGGCCCCTCCGTAGCCAATCCAATACAAGTACTTCATTTGAAATCCTTTCTAGAAATAGTCGTCCTCCGTGTTTAGTGATTACCATGCTAGCCTCTAGCTCCCGAGGTCGCGGGTTCAAACCCGGCGGAGGACGATGGATTTTTTTCGGGCGTAAAATTCCTTAGCATGGCTTTCTTCGGAAGGGAAGTAAAGCCGGTGGTCCCGTGTCGTAGATTTACGGCACGTAAAAGAACCTCAAGCCTGATAAAGAGACCTCCGAGCAAAATTATCGATCTTTCACGTCCGATATAGAATGGGACGTTAAGGACCACAGCAGTTAAAAAGCGTCCATAAATAAAACTCAGTTTAATTTTTCTAGAGAAACATGTATCGCGAATGACGTATAGTGGATGGAAGAACCTCTTTTTAATGAATGCTGTGATATATAAGGTACACTTTGAAATAAGTAATGGGCGGAGAATGTTATGTCTGTATCGCAACAGATTTGTTAATGAATTTGCGTAAACTATGTAATTACTTAATATTACCCATGTAGTTTCTGAAGTATAGCTGAAGAGGTTTGATTGAGGTCACAGTTCGTTCCTGTGAACCTTTTAGAGGATACCTGAGTTTCTCGCTTGCCTTTATCAAGCCTGTGGAGCTGTCTAATGACCGCGATGTCCATTTCACCGCAGGAATGTTACTCTGACATATACTGCCAATGTTGGGGAAAATAAAAAGCTAATAATTTAGTGCCCATGTGTTTCAGAGGTCAAGAGAAGATGGTGGGCTTGGATGGCAAGGTGCTCGAGGTGGACTACAAAGTCGAACGAGTGGTTGAAAAGCTGCAGCAGACAGATTCTAAATTGAACGCCATCGGCAAGGCGCTTGACGACCAGAAAGACGGTTATCCGCTGTTCGGAGAGTTTGCCACTCGCGGTGTCCTCAGCACCCTCAAGGTTGGTTCTTATATTGAGACATACTCGTGAGTAAATGCCACGAGTGATTTTGAATTTACCTTTGAAGTTTAGAATCACAAGTTTAAGATTATTCAACGAATAAAATGTAATAAAACTAATACAACTAATTATTATTGACAAATAGGCAATAAAATAGCTATACTCAGGCCCGGATCTATACAAAAGCCTCGTTGTGGGCGGAGTGAGGCATACATTTACGGCATGTAGAACTTTGGGTTCAAAATGTTTATAAGTTTAGGGATGTTTTTAATCGATAGTCTGGTAATTCTATAGCGAAATTTCGTTTAGTATATTGGTTATTCTGGATTTCAAACCGATTGTTTTGCGTTTCTTTATTTTGTAGTGTGTTGGCCACTGTAATCGACAAATCGTAGACTTGTTTGTCTGATTATATTTGTTCTGTTCTATAGCATGCTTCCTTTACGGTTCTTTAGAGTCGGGAGCACAAGCGAAGGCGGGTGGGGGAAAGCCATTGCGCAGATATATATATATATATATATATATATATATATATATATAAAGATAGTACACTGTCTCTTTCTTTCATTCTCGCTCGCTGTGCGCTGGCAAGTCAGTGACTCAGAACAATACATTACGCAACCTGCATTCGCCCGCCTTCGTGTGCGCTCCCGACTATAGTTGTTTGAAAGCTGGATTAACTGTGTGTTTATTGTGTAAGGCAGCACGTGTGAAACAAAAGACGACTGCAGAATATAAAGACTGAGACAGAGCGAATTGGCTCTGCAGTAACGGGTGAGGTTCGGATTTTAGAGGTCCCGAGTTCAATTTCCGTTGCTCCTTCACCATGACCTAGAGTTTTTCCTGGTCAGTAGGCAAAAGCTGGGGTGGTTTCTCTCTGACAGACTTGCTCTTCCTCATTCCCTTTTATTCCGTTTCCTTATCATGTTTCAGATATACTTTCAGGTTTCGTAGTGTAATCAGTGCCGAACAGATGACGCAGATGCTTCTCCAAGGAAAGAGCATTCCAGAGGGCTGCCTAGGTTGAATGGGTCGTTCACGTCCACTCTAGGCGGCCCTCGTGATGGGTCGCGCCTTCGAGTCAGCAATTTAGGGACTTCTGCGCGTCAATGTGGCCCGTCTACCTGTGGCCTTTAGCCTCCTGTGATTCCTTCGCTTCATACCAGATGGAGTCAGGGCCGCCCACAGTGGGTACCATGGTACAAGTTGCGCTATCAAGAACATTTTTGGGGGAATCCAAAATTTTGCATAATACAAAAATATTGAAGTAAATCAACGTATAAACACATTACAATTTTTAATCGAGTAATGTAATTGTTAACTCTGTATATTTAAGTATATAATCCGAATGTGCTGTATCCCTCCCAAAAGTAATGTTAAGTACAATTCATACGGTATGGTATAATGTGACGTATCAAATTATAATTTTTTGAAATGTATAAAAGGAACTGTAACATTATAGGTAGGTAGGTAGGTAGGTAGGTAGGTAGGTAGGTAGGTAGGTAGGTAGGTAGGTAGGTAGGTATGAGTTGTTCAGAACACATAGCGTTATACGCAGCGTTATATTAGTCTATTTAGTTAGGTACGATATGATACTTCGAAATTCCGAGTAATAAAATACACCACCTGCCAAAGATTTTTTTTGTAAGATTGGTGTAAATATTAAGATTTGTTTATTGATTTTAACTTTCCAATTATTTAAGTTTTTATTCTGTACCCGTATCACAATAGTTACTACAGTACTTATAAAGCGCTTTGGAAAGATTTCTCCCCGCCAACAACAGGACGCGTTGGCCTGCCTGCAAGGACCGCTTCGTCACCTCTCGCGTGACTCTTCGCGTCTATTGGCGAGAGCGGGTGCTTCGTACTGGAAATGATAGGGATATAAATCTGTGTAGGTCGCGGTGTGCGAGATATCCCCCTCCGTTGTACATTCTGTATCATGTGGAGACTGAATGGTCCAACAGAAAAACAAACTTGTTAGTGATTTTCGAGAAGATGGCTCGCGTAATATAGATAATGGTGGATTCATATCAATTCGGAGTCTGTAGAAAAGACGCTAACCTTCGAAACTGAAGTAACTTTACATTAATGAGTCTTCTTTTCCTTGGTTCATTTATAATTGTCGCATTTTTCATTGATGTAGATATAGAGATACCTATTTGTTAGTGTTCTATATTTTCAAAGGAATCTCAGCTTCATCTAATTTTAAGAAAGTTCTGAAGTAAACACGTAAGAAAGTTTAGTGCTTTAGGATTTCCATTATTTGACAATAAAAATATTCTTGCAGTGTAAGGAGTGTTATTATACTTGTAGGGGATCCTAACTTTATAGGTTATACTCACTTTCAAACAGTGGTTCTTGTATTTAGAAGTAAATCACCACCATGGACGTCATCTGGAGAGTATACCTACCCTTTTGTAAGTGTAAATGCGTAGCGTCAGCAAAACTGCAAGGCCTAACCAAGTCTTTAGGTAAAAACAACTTCATTATGTTTCTTTACGACGTAGCTTGAAGCAAGGCGATTTACGTTCTGTTTTGAAATAAAGTTAGTTAATGGTCGGCATTTCATCGAAGACTTGAACTTCTGGTATCTACTTGAGCTATTCACAAGATGGATACAGCGGACTAATAGTCACGTGATAACCTTGGGCCTAAGCATGGCCAGCACTGAATGGATTAACATTTACAAGATGAACCACAGGATGTTGACGATTTTTGATACGCAGTAGGTTCGTAAGGCTGAATACATTTTGTGTGTGTTTGTATGTGTGCAGTGCCGTTTAACTTCAGTAGTCAAAAGGAGGGCGGCTTTGATTTGAAAAACAATTTAAGTGAGAAGCCAGAACGCTGACCACTCGGTCATAGAGGCAGGAGTATCTACGTATACTAGACAGGACAAGCATTGTAGTTCATCCAGAAATTCGATATATTTCACTGAAAATATATGTTGAGGTCCCTGAACCCTCTCCACAAAGCATTTTTGAAAAAGGTCCTTGTGTGTGCGTGTGTGTGTGGTCTGTCTGCATAAATCAAAAAATTAAAAGTCGGATAAATACGACATTTCAGATTTGACTCAGACAGGGGATTATTTAGGGGTGTCAGGGGGCAAATGCCACCCCAAGATTACGAGAAATAGCTATGCTATTGGTTATTATTGCTCTACCAAAGGAAAAAATACAGTAACTACACTTTTAACACAAATATTTCAATTTAAGACATGAAAGAAGATCTTCTTTTAGGTAAGTGTGTGGTTAAAAGTCACATGACAATTTTGGAAGGTGCTTCAGGCAATTTTGACCGCCCCCCAAGCAGAAACTGAAATGACGCTCCTGCTGCTTAAGCATATCAGGCTAAGATTTTCAGGAAAACACTATCACCTCTCTCAAGGTTTAAAACATGGCGAAATATGGGATAGTTGCCTTTCCCGACAGGAAATACCCGGTACGCAGGATGAATACGGTACTGTCCGAAAAAATCTCGGACGTCTGGCAACTCTGTTCAATGGCGTCAGCTTAGAACAAGCGTATTCATTTCAGATGGACAGGGTTAAGCAGCGTAAGATAAGATCCAGTGGACAGTGATTTAACGTAGCAATACTTAGGTGACTGAAATATTACTATGAGTTTCGTGCTTATCTCGGAGGCCACGTTAGGCAGGCACCACCAGTTTAACAGATGCTGAAATTGATACACCCTGTTGTGACAATTGCCTTAATAATGGAAGAAAGCGCGTAATAGTTATTTTTACTCGTACAACTTGAGGCTAAAACAAAGCTTTAATTCAGAAGTTTCACATTTCTCAGGAAAATGTGGAATGAGTAGCTGTTTCTTTTGTTTTTCTTTCATTAATTGCTCAGAAAATAAATGAAAAACTCAATCAAACATAAAGGCGTTCATTTGATTCAAAAAACAACTGAAGAATATCTTTGTTTTAAATAAAGGTTAAGTCCAGTAGATACTGCAGTGACTGAATACTTGCAGTGTGGAAATTTCATTGTAAAAAGTTCTTCTTGGTTTCATTCTTTCCTTAAATGACCAACGAAAAACAACATACCCTCGGAATTCCACATACTACGAGGAAAACTGACACTGTGGTATCTCACATTCAGCACAGCAGTGTTATGCATCACATTTCCTAGTGTTTCTCCCAATATATGAAGTTGAATGTCAGAGAAACTGTATACGCAGTAGATTTTAATGGAGGTTTTGAACATTCAGACAATACAAAGGTAGTTAAGTGATCTGTGTGATAGCTTACCACATCTACCACTTTGTTCTGCGAGATATTGCTTAAAAGGTCTTAATTGCTGCTGAGAAAAGTGCACCATAACAGTAAATAAAATAAATTACTTACAATTAGTTTGGTTAGCTGAGCTCGCTGGCTCGCCTACGGCGATTTCGTGCCCCGTTAATATTCCGTTGTTTACGATAGCCACCTTTGTGCAAGAGAGACGTATATGGGGAGCTGCGTCTAGAATTTTAATAAGGAAGGTAAATTAGTTAGTTTGGTATCATCGTTAAAACTGAATGGTTTTGTTTTATTATTTTAATTCTATTTTAATGTCTTTTGTACATGTTCAAGTTTTCTGCAGAGTTGATTATCAACCCTTAACCTTCGTGAATAAGAAAATAATATCAGTAAAGAGTTCGTTGTTGAACTTTTGAACAGAAGTAATCTTGGTAATTGCTTTTTCACACAAACTGGGTGCAGGACAAGGTTGGAAAGGTAGAATCAGGCTGAAAAATTCAATACCAAAGCCGAGACTTAACCAGGGATGTTCCGGTTTTCATCCGGTTGCCGGTTCCAAGAAAAGAGCAGCACAGAGCGAGCGGTAGATTCACATGACCATAAACACGAACCGGCACAGTGACGGATACGATAGCGCAGTGGTTAAGGTGGGCCGTGATAATGTTCGTATATTAATCATGGCGGAGATACAAGATTGCAGTAATGAAAGACTATCAACTCACACATTTTCCAAAGTTGTCTACAGAATGTCACCTAATTACCCATATGAATATCTATGTATATTGGAAGAACTAAGTCAAGAATTTGGTAAAGATTTCAAGATATTGTAAATCCCTCCATCTAACATCTAATATTTGCAACCCCATTTTCAGTGGAATATTGAGAGTGTCGTCATTGCAATCAGAAATAATTGACTTACAAAATAAATATTGACTGAAGCACAGCTTTCAAAACGAAAAGGATTTGTCTTCCTTTCATAGAAATGTCCCCCAAACAAAGTTCCCTCGGGTGCACAAGTTTACTGCCAGGATTCCGAGCATATTCGGATCTACTTACGTATATGAACAGTTCTTGTATGAAGATCATAAACCACAACATAGAAAGCAACTTTCTGATCTGTACTTGAAAAACGTTCCTCACTTGCGTGTTAGTTACACTATAGCTCCAAATACTACAAAACTATGAAAGAAAGAGAGAAAAAGCCTTGAAAAAGTGTCGAGCTTGGTCAGGGCAGTGATACAAAGTAATTGTGTGTTTCACATGTATGCATGCTGTGCGTAATGCAAAGTAAAATGTATAAACCTGTATTGCGTAAAAGAATTTGAGAGAGAGAAGCAGCTGTTTTCAACGTTTCAAATGAAAAATGTGGCACTCCTGCTTAAAGTGTTCGAAGAAGTTTCACAGCCGCATTTATGTAATCGAATGTCTCTGCAGTTATGTATTTCGTAGTTCTATTAGTTCATTAAAATAAAACCTTTGTTACATTGTTTTACAGTGGGTATTTTTCATACATAAGTATTATTATGCCTACTGTGACTGACTGAAATTTGTAGTCAGTTGGAAATAATGTGTACTGCCATTATAGTATCTCAGAAGAATAATGCATAGTCGGTTAAAGCTCAGGCACTGTTCAGCTGAAGCTTTTCAGGCCTCCCCTCCATTCTGTGTTCGCTATATAAATATCGCCGAGCAGTGAGCAATTTTACTCGCTAGTATGACGTCATAGAGCAAGGCATCTGCCTGCTACTGCTCTAACCAACTAAGCTACCATGACAACATGCCGACACGACATTACATTCCCCAACTGACTCACACCTTTCCAACCTTGTCCTACACACGGCTTGTGTGAAAAAATAATTAATTACCACTGATTGACATAATAGTTGGCTATACTATGAACCCTGGGGCTTTAAAGTACATTGTAAGTCGCCATTGGGATGTCATTTCAAATTTGAGATCTCTTTGTGGTTTATCAGAAAAAATGAGAGTCAGTTTAGAATGCAATGTCTCGCTGGTATGTTGCCAAGGTAGCTCAATTGGTTATAGCAACCGTACGGAAACCTAAAATCCGTGGTCCAAATCGGCTATGGCAATAAATTTTTCAGTCTAATTCAACCTTTGCAGAAGTGAATCTGCTAGTAGGTAACTGGAGTTTATCCCATCTAACTTCGAGGTTAACATATTGTTTTTGGAGCCTATCCCACTGTAGTCCAGACACTTTTTACATTCTCTAGGAAATACTGATTCCATCCAAAACTGATTTCACCGGAAAATGGTGTTTTATGCCCCCTGAATCCGAAAAAATAATTTTTGGAAAAAGTTCTGTGTGTGTGAACAGCATAATTCAAAAAGGAAGATGGTTAAGTTCAACATCTTCCAAAGATGACCTTAATTGCGTAGTTGCCTTCCTATATCTTCTGCGTAAGTAACTTGTTGATACTATGGTCCTTAGCATCCCATTCTATATTGGGCGTGAAAGATCGGAAATTTTGCTCAGAGGCCTCAGCCTGAGTGAATAACATGCAGACTTATGGGGCAATGCGGGAAAAATAAGAAATACTGGTTTCTTTGCCATTTTAGTGCAGATTGGCTATTGAAATAGTTTTGTTACTTTCTCTATCATGTACATGGTAGGTAGAGAAGGTGCTGCATTTCACACAAAAATTCGATATCGAGATTTCAACGGAGATACATGTTTTGAGGCTCCCTGAACCCTCAAAAAAGCTATTTTTAGAAAAGGTCCATGTGTGTATGAACAGCGTAACTCAAAAACGTAAAGTCGGATAAATACCAAACTTGGTATTTAAGTTCAGTATCTTCCAAATATGTGACACGAAGATTTTCAAGAAAATCCTCCAACCCCAAAATACCCTTTACATGAACATTTTTAGAAATTTTTTATTTTCTAAAAAATTGCTCAAATGATTTTGGTTAAAATACCATATATTAAATATATTCACATGACAAATGAAATATGTATGTTGAATTCTGAGAATAGCCTGTTAAGTCCTCTTCATTCGGAAGGGATTACATAATCTTATATAACTGGTAAACGTTAAACGATTGATAAAAACGTACTGTACAAAAAATGTAGACCTCTTTAAAAGGCACAATTTATTTCAAATAACTCTTTTTGTGCCATTTTTTAATATACGTTATTGATTGTTCGAATTCTTCAATATTTTGTCATTCTTTTAAAGACGTCGATTTTTAGTTATTTCTCGCAAATGCATGGAAAGAGTATGGAATTTTAAGACCAGCATATAGCGTCCAGTTCTTAAACATTTGACTACCGCTGTTCTCTTTGTGTCTATAACGAAATGTGTAAGGTAGCTATTTCTGCACAGGTTTATCTTGATTAAAATGAAGTAGATAGGAGTTAAACTTTTGTAACAATAATTTGTATACTCACTAATCGATGATAGAGGGCAGAGAAAGTCATGAAAATGTAATACATCAGATTTTTAATGTTAGAACCTCCGCATGAAACTATAGATCAATTCATTAATGCTCAGAAATGTAATATTAATCGTGCAGGGACGAAGCGCAAATTTCAAATGCGAAGATAAGTATTCTCATGTTTCCGAGTACAGTTTCGATTTAGGTGTGTCTCTCTCTAAACAGAAGACGGGGGTGGAGGGGTTTCTATCCCTTATTCGTGTGTCTATTTAAAGACTCTCCTATATTTAGGATAGGGGTTTTAAGTGGATGGAAAATCTTGTGTTCTCAGTGCTTCCAATGAATATTTTTGTGACTAATGATTCTGATTAGGCTTATTTTTAATTGAGCTACAAACCTATTTGCAAATAGAGGTTAAATAAGTGTTAAAAATAATATAGGAACTTAAAAAATGCACCCAAATTAATATATCCAATAGGCCACTTTTAATATAATGTGACTATGATGACGAACAGGATATAATAAAAAGTGAAGAAGTAGAATAGTTGTTTTGTTTAACTGCCCCACGTATGGGAGCCAACTTGAAGAAGATATGTTGTTCAACTTTTGGAGTCTATTGTTGTTGAAGTTTTACTGTTGTTAGCCACACGCTTGGGAGCCAACTTGAGAAAGTGTTTTGTTTACGTTAATAGTTTACGTAAATTATTATTAACTTCTCACTTGGGAAACCAACTTGAAGAAGTATTGTTCTTGGAGTTTACTTTGTTTAAGAAGTTTGCAACACGGTTTGGGCTTCGGTTTGAGGTTGTTGATTACGTAATAGTTACTGTTGTTACGCAATATGCTGCTACGTATGAGAAGCTGATTTAAAGGTGTGTTTTTGTTGTTACACTCCAAGTTTTATACTGTAATATTTAACTTTGTTATTAAAACTGTTTCTATATATTATTTATGTTTGAATTTGCCTCGGCTGCGTCAGTAATGTTTATAGAGTCATGTATTTCTTAGGCAAGGTGTGGTACGACAATAATTGTAGACATACACAGAATTTAAGTTTTTAAATTCACTTCTTTTTATTTTATCCTTGCACATTTTTAATAAAGCACTACACTTTTTAAGAGCTGTGAGATTCTTTAATATATTCACGTAGCTAACGCGTAGACATATTTTACGATTCACACATAATATTTCTGTAGAGAACACATCTTCCATCTGTCACTACCAAGGTTTGCCAGCAACTGAACATTATTTCAACCGTTAAACCTATAAGCTTCGGTATTTCAAGTCTCTGATTGGCTAATTCTAGTCCAATAGAATATCTGCATTTTACTTAAAGCTTTTCTTTGCTGTTGATTGGCTAATTTTAAACTGTTACTGAATTTACATTATCGTTGCTCTAATCATGACTAGTAACTTTCAAACTCTCAAACTCATTATTGCTACAAGATTAGCTCATTATTACCTCATTGTTAGCAACTTAAAACTTATTATTCTCGCAGCTCTTGCATTATTAAAGTATGTAATGTATTCACATAACATTATTAAACATGTTTACATTAATAATCAGCATATGCAATGACTGTTAGCTACATACATTTAAAAATAATTATTACATACATATTGTTTCAAGGCGGGCTGTGATGTAAATAATGATTGTAATATGAATATGCATTTTTATGTGACATTGATTTCAGATGTTTATTGACTGTAAATATTGTTGGGAAGTAAATTTATAATGCCTTACTGAAACTGTCAATAATAGCGCAATAATGCAAAGAGGGGTGTGAGCTGTTTATCATTATTGGAAACGAGGAAGTTACGTAATGTTGGCGCGTTTTTTCCGTTGAGAAACTTCTGGAATATTTTCTCCCTAAAAGCATATGTATTCATAATTTTCATTGGATATTAAAATAGACGCTAATGTTGGCGCGTTTTATTAGCCAATAGCAGTTCAGTTATAATCTTTAGGCGTATCTGGACGAGGGAGTATAAATAAGGTAGGTTGGAGGAAAAGTCAGTCCGGTCGCCCAAGTTAAGCAGCATTGGGCTTGGTCACCGCATGGTCACTAGTCCGCCCATGAGGAAACGCCGAGACCCAGCCAAATGGTAGTGCAGAAAGCTAAACCCCGCCCAAGACAGACATAAATCAAAAGCTTGTGTATATTCTTTTAAACCTCCTTTATCGCACGGGTAAAGCCGCATACGCGGCTAGGTACTGTGGCGATTATATTCCGCCCAGGTAAACCTGGGCGACCTGTTCTCGATTGCTGGATTGCTGGAAAAGTCAGTCAGTCCTTCAGTTCGCCGAAAGCATTCATACATTACACGTCGTATTTAGCTCAGTTCATCAAAATTCTTTGTGCACTACACGTCTTCGTCAGTTCGTCAAAATATTTGTATGAGATACGTCGGCTATAGATTCACAAGTTACAAAAATCTAAAGTATTATAAAGTTAATTATACACAAAGTTGAAGTACGTGAATTAAGAGTGATTAGTAAAGAAGTTATAACAGTTTCAGTTTGGCGAGTATCTAGATCAATATGTAAAAGTGATAGCGAACGTGTTCGACAATAAAAATTATAAAACAAATTTCTTCATCAGTGTTATTTTTGGATAAAAGATTCCTTTCCGTTTACACAACCCTGATCAAGAGACATGTTCGACCGAGAGATAATAGCTAGCCGGAGGACAGTAAACAAAATTTAAATCAAATAACAGTCGCATTCTTTCGAACATTAACACTGATGCAAATTGCTAACACAAGATGGAGCTACAAACCGAACAAATGAATGACGTCACAAGATGGCTTCAACACGTGATGTAAACCCACATACACAAACATCACAAGCATCAACATTAATATAAGTAATACCGTTACAAATTGGCTACCACAACGTGGGGCTACAATAATGTTAAATAAATACAACATTAATACCGTCGCAAAGTGGCTCCCATACGTGGGGCAGTGAAAATTATGTAACCAAACAAAACAAAAGCAGCACAATATAAGATCTTCAAGTTCTAATAATTTACAAAAAAAAAACATATTACGTAAGCAATACTAACTACTACAAATTGGCACCCAGAACGTGGGGCAGAGTAACCAGGAAAGGAACACGATGACCAGGAAAGGATCAGAATAACCAGGAAGGGGCAGAATTAACCAGGAAGAAGTGAGATGACCAAAGGGGCGAATGGAGAAGTGAACTGAACTACAAGACGCAGATTCCAGAAACAACAGGGACGACAGACTACGCGGATGATTGGACATCGTAATTCCGAGATTACAAGGCAACAGGTGAATTCAACTACAAAAACATCGAGAAGACGCAGATTCCAGAAACAACTATAGGAACGACAGACTACACGGATGAGTGGACACAAAAACATCGAGACAACGTAGATTCATCATAACACAACGCAGAAGCGACATATAACCTAGGAGAGAGGGGCAGGAAGCTGGACATCAATGTAACAGCAACAGACAGCATCACAAAGGTCAGAGTATCGTAATTTTTTTTTAGAAAACAAAATTGTAACCTTCAAATGTACTTAAGGAGTGGTAGGATAAAGAAAACAATGGCTACTAATAATACAGAAGAAATAATTATGGAGGGAGATAATGTAACAGTTAGCTGTAATTCAATACAGGTTACAGAAAATAGCTCAAACTTTTTAGGATTTGAGGGTGGAAATGTTAGTGCAGAAAGTGAGAATAAAATAGCAGGAAATATTAATCTTGATACTAGTATGATTATGGAAATGCTGAAAAATTTGAATGAAGATATGCAAAAGTATCTTAGTAAGAAAATAGATCAAAACAGGGAAGATATGCAAAAGAGTCATAGGGAATTAAGGGAAGATCTTAGTAAGAAAATAGATCAAAACAGGGAAGATATTGATAGGAGTTTAGAACAAAAACTAACTCAGAATAATGAGAAATTGAGAGAAGATATTATTAAGAGTGTAGAACAAAAAGTAGATCAGAGTTTTGAGGAATTGAGAGAAGCTATAAAAAAAGATCATAGGAAATTAAGGGAAGATATTGGTAGGAGTAATGAGGTATTAGAGCAAAAAGTAGATCAAAGCAGTGAAGAAATTGAAAAGAAAGTTATGAAGCTAGATAGTAGTATGCCAGAAATGAGAGATGAAAATGAGGAAGTAATAGCAAGTGAGATAGGAGAAGTTTCAAAGAAAATGTTAGATATGAGCAGGGAAATAGGTAACAAAGAAAGTGAGGTTAATACTAAAAGTGAGGTTAATGTAGAATGCACAGAGTTAGGAAATCAAGTGAGTAGTATTTCAAGTGAGATAAGAGAGATAAAAGAGGTTATGAACGTAGATGTGAATCAGGCGCAAGTTAATTTCAGAGGGGAGATATCAGAAATACAGAGAGAGTCAGAAATGCAAAGAAATAAATTGTACGAAGAAGTTAAAGTTTTGCCTGTAAATAATCATAAGCTAACTTCTGAAATTAACAAGTACCAAGCTTTTCAAATTGAAAACTCCAGTCCAGTACAGTTTAGTACAGATTTGTCAGAGTATTCTCAAGTTAAAAAAATAGCAGATGAATTGAAAATGAAAGTTGTTAAAAGATGTATTGTTCAGGAAACTTTAGATTGTTTTCAAATGTTATCATGTGATGAAATTTCAAATGAATACAAGAGGTTATTCATGAACAAATTTTTGAAGGTTAGGATACGGCTACGAGTAATGTTTAGCCACACACAATTTGATCCAGGAGGGTAAATAGCAATGAGATGTAAAGTAAATGCTGGATAGGTAAAGATGACTTGCAGAGAAATGTATTGGAACGTAAGAGGGTTAATTATTTATATATGTCATTTGAAAAGAGAAATAAATTATAAAAAGAAAAAAAAGAGAGAAATGTTTAAAAAAAAAAATTAAATTTTTAGTAACTGTAACAACATTTGAAAATTAATAATGCAAAGATTGAAACTTAATATGATATTAAATTGAAAGTACGTAAATATAATTCCAAGAGTATTGTTAAAATAAAGTACAAACTAACAAAAATGGGTAATAAAAATAATAATAATAATAATAATAATAATAATAATAAAAACAAATACTTATGTAGCAAACAGAAAAGGTGAAACATTGTCTAGATTTATGAGATATCAATATATTTGTGTAAAGGGTGAATATTTTTGGTAAATATGTTTAATAATTACAAAAATCTTAAATGTATAAATTTTTGTCAACAACTTAAGAAAGTAAACAATTTGGTAACAGTAATTAAATAATTTAGGGTACGGTATTTGCTATAAAAAATTTTTTGTGATGTCAGATTAATATCTAAATTAATTAAACCAGAGCCAGTAAGTAGTGGCGAGATAAAAAAAAAAAAATATGTCGTGTGTTAAATGCGTGTGAAGTGTTAAGTGAAAGTGATAGCGTGTGTTCCAAGATTTAGGAGACTAAAAACCCAATTATAAAATTTCCAAACAAGTTGTAAATATTTATAATTATGTTTCTAGTGGGGCATATGATGCAGTAATTTGTATCACAAATTACTTAAATGTAAATAATGGTTGTAATATGAATATGCATTTTTATGTGACATTGATTTCAGATGTTTATTGATTGTAAATATTGTTGGGAAGTAAATTTATAATGCCTTACTGAAACTGTCAATAATAGCGCAATAATGCAAAGAGGGGGGTGAGCTGTTTATCATTATTGGAAACGAGGAAGTTACGTAATGTTGGCGCGTTTTTTCCGTTGAGAAACTTCTGGAATATTTTCTCCCTAAAAGCATATGTATTCATAATTTTCATTGGATATTAAAATAGACACTAATGTTGGCGCGTTTTATTAGCCAATAGCAGTTCAGTTATAATCTTTAGGCGTATCTGGACGAGGGAGTATAAATAAGGTAGGTTGGAGGTAAAGTCAGTCAGTCCTTCAGTTCGCCGAAAGCATTCATACATTACACGTCGTATTTAGCTCAGTTCATCAAAATTCTTTGTGCACTACACGTCTTCGTCAGTTCGTCAAAATATTTGTATGAGATACGTCGGCTATAGATTCACAAGTTACAAAAATCTAAAGTATTATAAAGTTAATTATACACAAAGTTGAAGTACGTGAATTAAGAGTGATTAGTAAAGAAGTTATAACAGTTTCAGTTTGGCGAGTATCTAGATCAATATGTAAAAGTGATAGTGAACGTGTTCGACAATAAAAATTATAAAACAAATTTCTTCATCAGTGTTATTTTTGGATAAAAGATTCCTTTCCGTTTACACAACCCTGATCAAGAGACATGTTCGACCGAGAGATAATAGCTAGCCGGAGGACAGTAAACAAAATTTAAATCAAATAACAGTCGCATTCTTTCGAACATTAACACTGATGCAAATTGCTAACACAAGATGGAGCTACAAACCGAACAAATGAATGACGTCACAAGATGGCTTCAACACGTGATGTAAACCCACATACACAAACATCACAAGCATCAACATTAATATAAGTAATACCGTTACAAATTGGCTACCACAACGTGGGGCTACAATTAATGTTACACAAATAAACATTAATACCGCATCAGCTGTTATTGAATTTAGATACTTATTATAAAATACAATTGAAATTATTCAGGTATTAAAATACTGCCTCAAAAGAAAACTTTGAAGGTTGATTACAGAAATACAGACATAAAAAAGATCGAGTTAAAAACTTATTTTGTGTGGTGTTTTTTTTTCTCAGAAGTACCAACACAGCATTTTAAAACAGCAAATAAAATACCACTTCGCGTTGTCATCGTCTCTAACGCTCCCCATATATAGCCTATGACCTTCAGGGGTTACCGCATTTCATCGTGAGATGACTGGAGCCATTTCTTAGATGGAGGCACCCAGAGGGCGGAATTCGTTACCTCCGATTGTAGGGTGCTCCCTACATGACCCTGGGAGGAGGGCGTCATCCGAGTTACTCACCCCCGCCGTCGAGAACTTTTCAGTAAGCCGGCACCTGAAAATTTAAATCCGCCCCCCATTACAGGGTGGAAGTGGATACGTCACTTACCGCGTCAACCCCCAAAGGGAAAAACTACCGAAAAACCTCGTTGGGGCTGACAGCAACTTAGCAGACTGTCTACCGGCTCTCTAGGACGGTATCTGAGGACCTTGAAGCGTCTCAAAACCCCGCCTGGACGGAAAACCGTACAGATGTACCCAATCTACTATGAATATCGGAAACCACTGCTGCGCCGAGTCCAACCCAATTCAATCGACACCCTTACTGATGGGACTCGGTCGTTTGGCCCGGCGTACTTCTAGTAACGTCAAAAGTACCACAAGTGCTCAGGGTCCGCAGCGCCCGCACCACGGCAGCTGAAGCGTTGACCGCTTGCGGGAAGGTAGGGTGATGAATGATGATAAGGATGGTGGTGGAATGAGAGGACATACAGCTCTTACCGTGGACTTCGAACCACGTTGGGCCTTGGCAAGTTAGAGGTGAAGGCGTGGATGGGCCGACTTAATTCCCAGAGTCGGGAATCGAACCCTGGGCCCTCGGAACGAGTGCCGGAAACGAAATCACTGCACTACCCCAGCGCCCATATACTAATTCTGCAAAATTACATTCATTCATTCACTGTTTAACCTCATCTTATGTAGGACTTACACCACCAGGACTTACAGGCGGGTGCCTGGGGCCAGAGGCCCGTCGAGGAGCAGACTCTCTCCCAGGATGGGTGATCAGCCCGATGCCTGGTATGGGATGAAGGAAGTAGATGAAACGAAATGGGTGAAAGGAAAGGTGATGATGGAGCAGTTGGTGGAATGAATGGCGGGGGAAACGGGAGAACCCGGAGAAAACCCGCCCAGACGCCACTTTGTCCACCACAAATCCCACATGCGGGCCCCTGGGATTGAACCCGGGCCGCGGTCTAACCACTCGGCCACGGCGCCGCCCTGCAAAATTACAAATTGCTTTATACTATAAAAGATCAGGAGATCAGTCATTAACACTTAAGGGAAGGGAACCATACTTATTTAAAAGGAATAAGCATTATTATAAAACGTTAAGGTAGATACCTAATCTATCGTGCAGTAATACAAGCAAGTTATTGTATGTGTACTTTTTCTAAAATAGCTTCTTCTTTTGATTTCAGGGGACCTCAAAACATACATTTCTGGTGAAATCTTGGTATCAAATTTTGGGATGGAATGCAATACTTCCTCTACCTAGTATATGTAGGTGCTAGAGAAAGTAAAAATGGATACCTTTTTCTTTTAATGCTCTGTTATATGCTGCCTTTAACCTCTCGAGTTTACTTTGGAACAATTGCTCATCAGCAACAATATTCACATGTTTACAATGGTGTTAATCTTTGGGTTGGTATTACTTTTGGTTATTACTTAAATTTACAGTACTTCATACTTGCAGACTCTAGGGAGGTTGGGGAATAATCCTGCCTAAAGAAAAATCCCCACCCTCCAGCCGGGAATCGAACCTGTGACCTCTGGATTTCAAGCACCACCAGATCACAGAGGCAGTCCTCTAACTCTTGTTCATATCTTATGATTTTGAATTTTGTCACTCAAGTTTAATTAAAGTACATGTATATCTAACTGTTTTTCTTATATTTTTTAATTTTTTTATCACTCACTGGAAGCTGATAGAGAGAAAGGTTGACCGACTTCAGGGAGGACTTTCGCAACACGTATCATCACATCATCACAACAAATACTTCTCTGGAAAAACAGTGAGAAATGCAAATGGAGGAACGTTGAGAACTGAGGGTCTATCAGGTGGTGAAGAAGCAGTGATTGTTGGTGGTAGGGGCGGAGGAAAACTTGTTATTAGGTGCAACACTCCTGCAGCCGTAGAGGACATACTAAAAGATGTAGCCTCCAAAGTGGATATTATTTTTGATAAAGTGTCAAGAGAAGGTGAAGAATCCAGTACAAAATCCAAGAGCAATGCAGTGGATGAGAGAGCACCAGAGGAAATTCGTACAACAGATGCTCAGGAAGCCAAACTGCTAGAAAGGTAACATTATCCAATACCTATATAATTTTAGATGTAATGATAAAGATATGCCTTAAAGTTCTAGGATTTATAGTTTTATATTTTACCAAATTACTTATCTCAACACATTCATTTTGGAGGGAAAATATAACATTTGGAAAATAGTCTCTAATAACAGTCCTGAAATAAGTTGTACAGAATGAACTTTTATTCATTTATCCATAAAATTATAAACACTTACTTCTTATGTAAGCTTTGAAAAGCTTCTCACTCCTCACCCAGTGCACCATCTTCTTGATTGTTCCCATTTCTGGAAGGGTTTTGCAGTTACTCTGTAACTTTCCTACACTGCCACAATGTATTTCATTGGCAGGGGGGAGGCAAACAATGGAAAACCATGTATCTCTTTTTGCAATACCTAATTAACATTTTCAAAACATTCATAGGCTGATCCCAAAGCTCAGTTGGTAGAGCACCTGCCTACTGTGTGGGTGTCCTGGGTTTGGGAAATTTTTCTTTAAACAATAAGGTTTCTTGGTATGCTTGTGTGTGCATATGTGTTATTGGTTAGTTAATAACCTTTCACCCATAAAACAAGTTTTCAGGATTATTGCTGGACAAAATCCTAGCACATGTGCTAAGTCATAATTAAGACAAATTAATCTACAAGCAGCAAACTATATGTTACCAATAAGTGCTGCAAAGTTAATAGAATTAACAAACAAACAACCATTCCTGTTTGTAAGAAAAATTTATTCACATTTGTTGTTATGGTTGTTTGGAGGGGGTGTTTGTGTTTGTTGTTGTTGCCATTATCATCATCATCATCATCATCATTGCTATTTTTTAAAAATGGTTTTACCACTACCTCTTAAAAGCAAAACTATGTCAGAAATAATGTTCTCCAATATGAACTAATTTTAATGCATGCCAATTTTAAATGTTAAATTTATAGCAGTATTGTGTTTATAAGCCTTCCTGGGCATTTTGGCATTGTAGTTATGTTGTATTGTATTGTTAGTGCCTCCCTGAATGCATATTATTATCTATGTTACTGTGCTAGCAGGAGCGTAAAACCCTTTCATGCTATAAGCTTAAGCTTAACCACTCTGTTTCTAAATACAAAACAGGTCACTTTCCTCTACAATCATAGCATTTCACTGCCCACATGATAAACTTGTACACTTGAATGCAAAGGCCTTTTGTCCATACACAGTTTGTGTTATGGCTTGAAGGAACGCTAACATAAACTTGCTGTCAAGGCCAGCCTAACAAACCTGTAATGAGCATCTAGACCCTTACATGAGATTTCAATCTCAGTCAATTTTTGAAATATTCAGAATTTGAGAGACTGCAAGATATGTGTGAATTTGCTAGGAATTACTTTCAAATTGTCAACACCATGATTGGGTCAACAATTTTATTCATAAGCCAGTGCAGTAAAATAGGCTATTGCAAATATGATAACTATGTTACCAAGCATAAAAAATAAACAAACAAATAAAATAAATTTAAATGAACACATAAGCTAATTATGATTGAACCATAAAGTTGATTGTCTTCTCGGAGACAAAAGGTGTGTTAAAACTCTAAAAAAGCTTAAAACGTATTGTAACTTTGTCCAGTTTTTCCCCAGTCAGTCTTCACTTTCTTCTCATGCAAAGCATGATTTACTACACGATCACTCACTAGAGTGTCAAACATAGGACTCCTCTTCAGCTTCCACAACTGCTCACTTCAGTGCCAAATGCAGGACTCCTCTTCCCTCTTCCAGTACCTTACTGATGCTCATAGAACCCGCTGAGTAACATTCTACATCAACAACCAGCTGCTGAGGCAAATACACTCCTCCTTATACCTGCAAGAGGTTTGAGAAACTCTTTAAGTTGCCGAGGAATTATTAGGTCTCAAAGTTTCACTATTCTTCTCGATCCGTATTCCAGATGCTACCTGAGCAGGGAACTTCTCCACCCTCTCTCCAACCAATCATGTGCCGGCTAGCACTGAAGAACACACCCACTATCCACAAAGCAGACACTTTGCCTTGTCACAACATATAAGAATTTCTTGATAAACGACTCCCAGTGTCACCTAAAAATGCTGTCCAAATGTCCAAAATTCTAATCAAGGGTACTCAAGCTGGTCTAGAGGAAAGTTTAAAGTTAATTTAAATTTAGACAGGTACCTATTATTTTTAAGGTTTATGCTAATGGTTGACAACATTATTAATTCTTTTAATGATGAATAAAATACTTATATCAATGGGCCAAATAACTTGTTTTCCTCTAAACAAAGCTCTGATTGTTGTTAGTTTTAATGTTTACTGATGCAGGCTGTGGAAGAGACTGACTTCTCCGCAGAAGAAAACTGCCCGTGCCTTGGAAGCTCTGGAAGAATCAGTGAGGACTTCTGCCAACACCACTACTGCACTTTGGGAAGATGCCATGAGCACATCAGAGCAATTACTAGGCTGCTGTCAGGATACAAACCGTGCCCTACAAGATTCAAGTCGCTTCCTGCATAGACTTGAAAGTCTCCTCCTCAATGTGGCCCTTCAGGAAGAAACCCGCACTGAAACACTTTCTTCACACTTCCAGGAACAGAAAGACTTCTTTCAGCAGAAACTGTCAGAAATTACTTGCAAGGTTAGTATGTACTCATTGTTAATTTTTATACTTGAGAACATGAGCTATCTAATACTTTTAAAAATATTAATAAAACAGAAAGTTTCATGTGACTGCCCTGTGTTCTGGTGGTTAGCATACTAACCTTGAAATCAAGAGGTCCTGGGTTCGATTCCTAGCTGGAGAGTGGGAACTTTTCTTTAGCCAAGATTATTCTCCATCCCTAGAATATGGAAGTATGAATGAGTGTGAAAGTATGTGTGAATTTAATGTAATAACCTAAAGTAATACCAACCCAAAGAATAACACTACTGTGCGTGAACATCATTACTAATGAGCAATTGTTCCAAAGGTAAAAAGCCGCTGATATGTCCTTAGATGTTAAAAACGACATTTAAATGGAACATGAAAATAAAAAACATAAAAAAGGTTTCTATAGCACTAAGTTAAAAAATTTGATTGGTTGCATTCACGTGATTTTCTCTTACCACTCTTCTACAAGCTTATTCTTCTATCTAATTCTTATTAATACAGATAAACCTTCATTACCCATTTACACATTTTGTTGTAGAAATAAGAAGAATAAAGTAAGCTAAAACAATAGTCAAATCTTTTCAAAGCAGGTCACTATATAATTGGCTTTGTAATTCTGTTCTCTTTGTATGATCATGGAAAAGATAGAAAGAAAGAAAAAAGAACTGCATTTTGCAGTTGAAAAAAGTATAAAGTATTTGAAAATTCAAACCAATAACAAAGAATATCTTGGAGATGGTTAATGCCATAAAAAGGTACCTATTTCATATAAATTGTTTGCTTTAACAAAATCTACATATTTTGTGCAGTAAGATTTTGTCAATCTCTAACAGTTAAACAATTATACAATAATCATTCAGAATGAATAGGACTTCATAGGCTATTCACAGAAAATTCAAGATATAAATTTTATTTGTCATGAAAATAGCTTAAACATATGGTATGTTAATCAAAATCATTAGAGCCATTTTTGAGAAAATCAAGAATTTCAAAAAAAGTTCCCTGTAAAGTGTAGTATGGGTGAGGGAATTTTCTTCAAAATGTTCATGTCACATACTTGGAAGGTTCTGAACTTAAATACTAAGTTTAGTATTTTAACTGACTTTTCGTTTTTGAGTTGTGCTATTCACAGCACACACACCTGGACCTTTTTCTAAAAATGCTTTTTTGGGGTTCAGGGGACCACAAAACATGTATTTCTGGTGGAATCTAAACATAAATTTTTTTGGGTGGAATACAATACTTCCTCTACTTATTGTAACTAACCCAGTGGGATGGCCCACATTCAGAAGTTCGATTCCTGTGGCCGACCTTCCTGACCCATGGATTTTTCGGGGTTTCTCCTGGTCGCCAGATGAATGCTGGGAAGGATTATTACATCCCCCGAATTTCCTGTCCCTCCATTTCATCTCCATTCTCATTTCACTTCACCCTTCATCTGCTTGGCTTTTCTGATGGTTGCAAGTGTCGGCAGGAGATCTCAGCGTGTGCATGACAGGGAAAAAGGATGCTCTAAGCAAACCTTCATCCCCCAGACTGCAAGCGATCACCGGGTCCCGAGCCCCCCCCCAGAGGATGTGTAAGCCCACAGGGGGCGGGAGGCCGGCTGCACCAGCCAACACTTGGGGAGTTCAAATTTATAAATGGTTGTGACCCTGCCCTCTGCCTGTCATGCCTACTGGTCCGGCCACCTTCTGTCTCCTCTCACTTCATCCCTCTCTCCCAGGGGTGCCCTGTCAGGGGCCTAGGCAGTATTTTTCCATCACTCCATTTTACCTTCTCTACTATGTGTTGTACTTACAGTAGGATAGGATAGAATAGGATAGGACTAGAGGGGGACTTAACACCTCGACCTACTGCCCTATGTCAGTAGATTTACTAGCATGCAAAAGAACTCCTGCAGGATGAAATTCTTGCACATTAGAGTGCTGATATGATCCTGGCAATTGGCAGCAACGATAACAAACAAAAATATTTCAAATCCCTGCTGAGCTCCAGAAATTTTTCTTAAATAAAGTAGGTTCCTCAATATATCCAGAATATTACATACATATGTGTGTGTATGTGTGTGTATATGCACTAGTTATTTTATTTAATAGCCCATTAGCCTATATCAGGATTGTCACTGGGCAGATGCCTGAATACATGTTCCACATTTATCATTATAGTGAGTACAACAGCTACATGCACCAAGATATATGTCTCACTGTTAACAGAAGGAAAACAAATTGTTGCAACAAGTTGCACCTCAGGCATTTAATGGTAAGAAGTGTAAACAGATATAAGTTTAAAGTTTATTTTCTGTCTGTTAAAACAATTTGTGCCAGTATTTGAATAATTATTTAGGGTACAACAAAAGTAAAGCATTAGTAAGGAATATTTTAAGGCCCACAAGTATTGAAGGCTATTTTGTAACGTGTAAACGTTGAGCCTTCTAAAAATAAATGTTTAAAATTGCAGTTCATTCTATTTATTCATTGTTTCCAGGGAATAAATGCTAATTGTTAATTCTTATATAATGCAAAACACACATTTTATAAAACATAAAAGATGCTTTGAAGATGTGTGATTTTGTTGTCTGAGCATGATCAAGTAATCGTGCAGTTTTACAATAGTAGTAGATAAAATATTTTTACTAACATACATACTCTAAATATTAATATATTTTTATAATTACCTCATCTCTCATTACTGTTGATTTGACATAGTTATTTTGTAATTCGTTACTTTAGAGTGATATTCATTAATTCTTAAACTCAATATTTCAGGCACCACCTGCTCCTGCACCAGAAACTCCACCTCAAAGGCCTCCGTTATTGCCACTTCCAGATGGAACTGGTGTAGAGATTGTTGGTAGTGGTGATGACAGTGTGGAACAATGTGGAATACCCTTGAGCTCAGAATCAGCTCTGATAGTAACTGAGAGCAGCTGTGAAGAATTACAAGGTGTTGGTAGTGGTGTTTATCATCTAAGAGGGGGAGCCTGTGATATCAACCCTGCAGGACGAAACCTTTTCACTCGTTATTGTGATATGGATACCGATGGTGGTGGTTGGACTGTGAGTCTTTTTAATCATTGTTAATACTAACAATACTAACAAGAGGTTAAAGTTAACAATAACATTGTTGAGTATAGTTCTTAATAGAATTAGTATTTTTATTATTATTAGTTAACAATGTTCAGTATCTGGCAGCAAGAAATATACATATATAAATCAATTATATACAGTGTTCAGAAGTTCACTATAAACTTCTAATAGTAATAGAAGAGGTTCAATAAATAATCTCTTTGTTATATGATTAAATTAGTAATCTTTGCAGTAATCTATTGTAACCTTGATTCATATTTGTTATTATTATTATTATTATTGTTTATTACTTTTGTTATTTCTTTTATTATCTATTTCTTATTATTTATTGGTTTATCTACTGAAATTTGGCTCTGGCAACTCAATCAGTAGACAACTACTACAATTCATGTAAATTTAATCACTAAATATTATTGAAAGAATACTTAATATTTCAAGAACCCTTTCTGGGTGAATCAAGCTAGGTACAAAAAACTGGAGCTGAGCTACGCTGGAATGGAATAGGGAGGAGTGGTTGAGGAAAGAAAATCTGACGGCTGGTTTCTGGAAGATGATTAGAACCAGATTTGAAGACGTAGTTGGACAAAATTTGTATGCTACTACCAGAAAGAAAAGTCCCTTGGTACCATTTCAAGAATTAAAAGAGGGATGGTTGAGAGAGGGTTATATTGATGTATGTAACAAGAAGGAAAGGGAGGGGTTAGCATGGTTTAGGCTAGGAATATGGAAATAGTTTTCTGACCTCTATGTGGGGTATGGAAGATGCTAAACATATCTTATTTGAATGTAAGGATACTGAGATGTGGAGGAAAGGAAGAGTTTGGACTAAAATGAAAATAGGATCATGGATATGGAACCAATCTTAGATAAAATTGTAAATGCATCAGTCAATATCTAGAAAAAGTGAAGGAAAATGGGACTGGATGGTTAAAAGAGGAAAGGAATGACATTGTATGACTGTAAATGTAAGAGGTGAAAATGTTAAAAGTAAATTTATACCATTTCATACCTTAATAGGCTGTGCTTCTGTCTGGGCCAAATTTTAGAGGACAATCTTACATAAGTAGCAATTTAGGGCTTCAATAAGTATTACTATTACTAAATATTATTAGCCACAATTAAATTGTCTTTCTCTCTCTTCATAGTACATTTCCACTTATGTTTTACTCTTATTAACATTGACCCACAGTTTCTTTCTTCTGTAAATATTCTGTTTAAAACTGATATTCTGTCTTTTCCAAACACATTGTGATTAATGAGTTCTTACCTTCCATTTTTAGTTCCTTTACAATGGAACATTATATGCTCTAGATCTTCCTCCCTTCCACATAATGGACACTCCCCCTGTATAAAACCACCTGACTTTTAACCTCCTCCTGTCGATACTACATCCTCTTTTTCCTCATTGTTTACTTTATCAATAAATTTGTATCTATCCCAAGAGCATTTCAACATAAGATAAGATATCAATGATCTCTTTTCTGTTAGCCACTAAATAAGTTTTCTTTCCCTATATCTTCAAAACATAATCTAACCTCTTTCCAAATCCCTTTGGCATCATCAGTTATTTAGACTACAGAGTACACAATAAGTATTCTTTAAGGTATTAAATTTGCATCTAATAGTTGCCATTTCCCACTGGTAGAGGAGACTCAAAGATGATCGGAGGAAGTAAGGGAAGGAGATGGGAATGAGAGAACACTAAGCAGATAGTGACTTTAAATGAGAAACTGTTAGAGATATGAAGCTAACTCAACACACATGTTTTGTAAATGCGGAAGCTTGGGTATGATCGGCAATAGGAGCCAGGGCTCGACGCTGATCATGCCCAAATGTATTGTATTAGTTCAACACTCAATAAAGATATCATATCATATTTAGACTACTGGGGCATGATGAGTGAACTAGAACTTGGGTTCCTCTGTTGGGGTTTTCTTCCATGTTCACATAAAAATGGATTAGACTGCTTTTTAATTTTTTAATAAATATCTTCTCCTATATTTTAACTCTGTTGTGTTGAACACCTTTCAATAGTTGTACATTATATTTAATGTCTTGGTTCTCTTTTGAAAATGATGACACTGCAGATTTGCTCATTTCTTTATTTCTTTAGTACATAAAATGCTCTTAACCAGATGGCTACATTCTTTTGGTCATCCCAATGTAAATTTTATTACATTGTTCACATTCAATACTGTAAAGACTCTCTGATTGAGTGGTCAGCAATCTGGCTTCTCAACCGAGAGGTCCCAGATTCAATTCCTGGCTGGAGTGGGGGAAGTTTTCTTTAGAATCTTTCCCTATCCTCTCCAACATCTGGAAGTATGCATGTAGGAATGAACGTGAGTCTGTTTAATGTTAAAAATGATTAGAACTTAAAACAAAGAGAGTTGGAGGTTGTTACACTATATCACTAAAACTATTTAGTGATGTAGTGTAACAACCTCCAACTCTCCTTATTTTAAATTATGATACATCACTGTTACTAGTTTCTCAGTCTTCAAATTAATGATTAGAACGTTAAATAACCTAAGTCAATAAGCTGCTTCTCAAGTCAAGGCCTCCAATATGGCCATAGAAGTTAAAGGTGGCTATATGTAAAACTTCTATTCCCAATTTTCTCTTGGCTGGCATTTTCTCCATCCTATTTGATTTTATCAGACTCTTGATGCTGATTGTGCTTTGAACATCTATACTTTCCTGTTCACTAATTCTCTGCTGAAATCATTGTGTATTGCAATTTTTACTATTTCATCATATTAAGAGTGCCTGCCATAGATTTAT
The DNA here is from genome assembly GCA_030765065.1 of Deroplatys truncata. Taxonomy (NCBI): domain Eukaryota; kingdom Metazoa; phylum Arthropoda; class Insecta; order Mantodea; family Mantidae; genus Deroplatys; species Deroplatys truncata. Next base: position 169,904,182 of record CM060980.1, read on the forward strand.
TTATAGTAGTAAAGCATTCATAAAATTTACACTCCAATATACTGAAAATGAGGTGCATATAAATAAATACACTCTGAATTATTTTGATCCAAAGCCCTTTGTGCTACAAAAATAAAAGGTAATGTATGCAATACTATGTCATGATGCAGTACAGTATGACTAAAGTAATATGTCTTTGTGTGAAAATTAATAGTAGGGGTGATTAGTCAGTATACACTAACATTGACCCCCTTACTTTCCTTGTGTGCACCTCAGAGCCCCCAAAGGTTGAAAGTTCTGGCACTATACCAAGAAGAGTAGAACTTTAAAATATTTTTTAGTGTAACCAGGTCTTTCATTAATCAAAAGTGGATGCAATGCATACCTAGTCTGCCGTATCTTAGATTAATAGCCTTAAAGTGGCAAGAAAGAAAATAGCACTTCTTAAGTTGAATAGAAGTGAAAATAAAACAGCTATGTGTAACCAAGTTTAATTGCATGTGTAGATCAGGTATGAAATTTGTTTTAAATTTAATTTTTTGTATTTTAGACATGAACATAAATTTATACATGAATATAGATACTGGTAGAACAGTCTAAATTTAAATTCATGTCCTAAAAATGCTATTTAGCTTTGATTGTATGAATGTCAATCTTTAGTCAGTTTCTGTTCTTAACTATGTCCCATCTCTGGGACAGAATCATTGGAATTAAAGTGTTTGTGCCATCATTAACATTACAGCCAAGACTAATGAAGCAGCCAAAATCATTTTGTTGTAGGCATGATATGCAATTTTGATGTGAGGCAGGTACTACAGCGACGTGGAGACTTTCCTGGGCCACGCCTCAACTTCACATTGTTGTGGCAGGACTATAAGCATGGATTTGGCTCCCTGGACCAAGAGTTTTGGCTGGGGAATGAATATATCCACAGGTACAACTAAGATGTGTGTGTCTGATATGCATTATACATGTAACATAACCTAATCTTTAGTTATAAGAAGGAAACTGCAGTGAAACCTGTTCAAGATGGAAGCAACTTGATCCTAAGTTTATTTTCCATTTTGGCAAGGTTTCCGTATTATTCAGGCATTCTGGAACTTTTACCTATGCACAGTTTTAAGATTAATCACAAACACCATGCTAATATTTTCAATATCATTCATTTTATTAGAAAGCACTCACCTTAGTACATGTGTAGTTTTATATCCACTGCATAATCTAATTCATTTTGTCATTGTTACCTACACACAATTCACTCATTATACGTACGTTATTTTTTAAACCTTTGTAGATTTGCATTTTGGTACATTTAAACTGTAGCATTAACTGTTTCACAGTATATTATTTCTTTTCCTTTAATTCAGTTGTTTTCACTTTAACACAAGAGCTACATTTTCACATGACGTAATTTATCACCAAATTCATAGCTTTTCTCACAATACATCATTCCACTGAAGGAAAAACACACATTTGCAACTGTAACTCTTTCTTTTATCCTTAATGTGGTCTCCACTCAGGTATTATGTTTACAACGAAATCTCATGTTATTAATGACCTGTATTTGCAGTTTCCTTGCAAATACAATATGCCCCAAACTAAAACACATTTGCAGTTTCCTTGGAAGCACAGCATATCCCAAAATTATATTTGCAACTTTTATAGAAAGCTCCTTTTTTGAACTTATGAGTTTTCAGAACTTGCCTGGTGGCTCATTTGAAAACTTCTCAGGCGTTCAAAAATATGTTACTTTCTATATTTGTTGCATAAATAACTATTTTACACTATCTACCTCAAAAGTATATCACTCTTGAACTGATCGAGTTACGAAAGTTTGGCATGTTTGCACACCATGCAACAATGACACTTTTTGCACTCTATTTACACAAGAAAATAAAGTAATTTAGAAACATTTTATTCAACATAAGAAACAACAAAATTTTCATTTATTTAACAAATTGATTGTTATTGTACTGCTGATTACTGTATGTCATATGGAATAAGACTTTCATTACTTTACAAGCTAATATAATTTAAAATTTAATTTTAAAAACTCACATGTTACAATAACTGTAAAATGGTGACCACACACAACTTTATTTATTTATGAGTATTTCCATGGCAACAGGCTCTAGCAGTGCAATTTTCACTAAATTGATTTTTATTAACTCCACCGCTAATTACCAGGAGAGCTTGATCATTAATTCATATTGCATCTCCTATACTTCAAAAAGGACAAACTATGGACACAATGACATACTTTTGAGGTAGGTAGTGGAAAAAATGATGTATGCAACTTTTATAAAAAGCTTCTTTTATGAACTTGCGAGTTTTCAGAACTCCCTGGCGGTTCATTCTGAAAATTTCTCATGCATTCAAAAATGTGTTACTTTCTATACTTGTTGCATAAATAATCATTTTCCTGCACCCTGAACCATTAATGGAATGTGTCTTCATCATTGCTTTCTAATGATTTGCAGGTTAACAAGTTCTCCTCATGAAATGACTTTGAGGATAGACCTGGAGTCTTTTGATGGTAGGAAAGCCTGGGCAGAATATTCAACATTTAGGTGAGATCATTCATCTTAATCAAAACACTTAAGTCCATCAGTCTATCGCATTCAGAGGCTGGGAACCTGAACTCTGCACTCTAGCCTATTTGCACTGAAATATTGGTATAGAATATGGAAGATAAATGAGGATAATATCATCAGTGTTTCCTACACAAGAAAGAATAAGGAGAAAGAAAATTGGATATATAAAATCCAAAATATTCTACAGAAAGCTGGCAAGGATTAACACGGTTTGAGAGGGAAGGAATAGGAGAAAGATTTTGAAAAGAGACGAAAACAAGAATTATGGGCTAGTTTTATGCCGGCATTACGTTGAACTTAATGTAATGTGACTTAACTTAATGCGATGCAATGTGAAAGTCTAACATACTATATTAAATAGAGCTATTTAGAGTCGACTTAACTTAACACAACATAATTTAAGAATTTGGCAATGTCAAACTTTTTCTTCCTATTACTTTGACGTCACTGGTAATTAGAACCAACCAGCATGAAGTAATAAAACCAACTAGCAATTGAGAGTCATTCTTATTATGTTACGTGCATCCTAATTAGACCTCTAGTGCTGCAGCATTTCATAACTGCACATTACATCCTGTCACATTAAGTAAAGTTCAGCATAATCCTGGCATTACTATCAAAAAATCTCTGTGTATATAAAGAACATTGAAAGATGATTGGGAAAGAGAAAAATCTGATGTGTTACACTCACATGACTTTCTCTACTCTTGTACAAACTATTTTTACGAACGCTTATTCTCCATATGCTTCATGTTAATTGAGATAAACATTTGCAGAAACTATCTTATTGCTAATTTTCTTGTAGATGCAAGGGGAATATGGTAGCCTTTAAGTGATAGCCAAATGTTTTAAGAGTGGTTGCTATGTGAAGCATTCCATTCTCTTTGCATGTCCAGGACATAAAAAAAATGAATAACGAATTCCCATTTGAGAAAAAGTATAAGTATTGGAAAATTTAAGGGAATAACAAGCAATATCTCAAAAATGTTCACTCAACAACAAAAAATGTATATGACATAAATTGTGTATTTTAACCGATCTACATTTTTTGTGTAGTAAAATTTTGTCTATCTCTTATGGTTTACCAGTTATGTAAAAGTCGTTCACAATGAAGAATACTTTTGGAGACATTCCCAGAAAATTCAAGATATACATTTTATTTGTCATGAAAGTATCTTAAATATATGATGTTTTAATCAAAATCGTTAGAGCCATTTTTGAGAAAATTAAAATTTTCGAAAAATGTTCCATGTAAAGGGTAATCTGGGGTGGGGGGATTTTCTTGAAAACCTTTGTGTCGCATCTCTAAAAGATACTGAACCTAAATACCATGTTTGGTGTTTATCCGACTGTTCGTTTCTGAGTTATGCTGTTCGCAGACACACACACGGACATGTTTCCAAAAATGCTTTTTTTGGATTCAGGGGATCTCAAAACATATATTTCCGGTGAAATCTCGGTATCAAATTTTTGGGTGGAATACAATACTTCCCCTACTTACTATATGTAGTAGAGAAAGTAAAAATATATTGAAATTTGTGATAAGGTGAGAAGGAAGGATACGCATGGTTTATAACAGGAGTAATTTGCCTAAGTGGGATAAAGATTGGACAACAGAAGAGAAAATGGCCAATGTGTGAGAATTTAAAATTTAAAATCATATGAAAGGATAAAAGAACTTGGAAAATACATCAGTAAGGAGAGACAAAAATGATTATGGAAGGTGATCAATATCAATGTGAATCACAATGTTGACAATGCCTTATCAGGTTAGCATGAGGTAAACATGAGGTAAACAAGGAAATTTAAAAAATTTGCATTATATAGGACTGAATATTTATCCCCAATATACACACAACCTGGTGTTAATTCTAATGTGGTACAGAAGGAATGCAACTCCATAATTAGAGTTATAAATTGGAAAATATGAATATAAATGCTATTTATAGTATTAAGTTTACACATGCCCCTCAAAAATCCAACCTCTAGATCCTATTTCTAAGGAGTGGACAATGTAAAGTAGGAAATTGCCTTTTGGGATGATGTATGGTTGAGACTTAGTGCCCCAAGACCAGTACGGTATCCGAAAAGGCTCAACAAGAATCCTGAAACCTAGCTAACAGAGGTTATGGTATGGTCCACCAAGCATGGGGGTTGGTAAAGGGCTGATAACCCATTCCATAAAAAATACTAGTTAGATTCCTTTAAAAAAAGAAAAAATCTAAACAAAACATTTTAAAAACTGTAGTAGAGACTATGCTAACATATGGTGCAGAGAGTTGAACAATAAATAAAAAATGCAGAAATGAATAATGGCAACGGAAATGTATTCACTGTGAAGAAGCATGAGAATATCTACAATATAGCATAAAAAAATAAATACATAAGAAATAAAATGGATGCAGAGGAAACTGTTTTTGATAGAATAAAAGATATCTGCAATGGTATGGATATTTTTAATGAATGTCCGAGGAGAAGTGACCCAAATGTATCATCAACTGGGCTGCACTTGTAGGAATAAACATGGAAGAACATGGAAAACATGACATGAAGGAATAAGCACAGCCATATGTAAGAGGGACCTGGAAAGACAGTGGGAAGATTGGAAACTTGGAAAACAGGAATAGAAGGCAACTGCTGGAAAGTGGAGAGCCTGTTAAAGTAAAAGTAAGTTTACATACATTTTGTAATCAAGAAGACTTATGTATGCAAAAGTTGACGAATAAACTTATACATTCATTCATACTCAAGGGATTTTGCACTCCTTAGGATGAAAATCAGATAGCTCTATATTTTAGGTCCTTGAACTCATTGTATACTTATCATCTATAGAATCTATCTGGCAGAGGACATAGAAGAAAAAAGAATGAAAGAAAGAAAAGATAACAGTAGTACATAAATGTAAACTTGGAGAAAGGAAACATATAAAATGCTATTCTGGAAATGATTAATACCACAAACAAGACCAAGCAGATCTAATAAGTACCTGCTTGATGACCACCATTAATACCACTCTGGTTGTATTATACAAGTCAATTGTTGCACTCTGGCCACAGACTTTGTCTTCATGAAAAAACACCTACTTTTATGGGGATTAAACTCTACAATGTTCTACCCAAAGAAATTAAATCTTATAACAATCATTGAAAATTTGAAACATCATCAGATAGGGCCCAGGGCTGCCAACTTTTCAATATAATTACATTGCACCATATACTCAGAATTATAGATTTACACTCAAAATTATTGTACATCTAAACACTAAAATAATGCCGATGATAATAATGTTCACTTTTATAGTGCTTATAAAGTTGATGACTATAACCAGGATTAGCACACATGTTTCTGAACCAACTATCTTCACCATGAAGTTTTATTAAAGCCACTTTAGAAAAAACTCTTTCACATGAAGCATTGCTATGGGGCAACGAAATCACTGTCAGTAGTCTGCTAGTTCTTTAAAATCATTATATCCATAAGGTTGTATGTGTGTTTAATAGCACACCAGAAGCTATAAGATTCAGACATGTTCTTTATTTTGCAGGGAATGTAGTTTTTTCCAAGTTTTCTCCACTGATCAACTTTTTGGGCAAAACTGTAGGCAATTGTAGGCACACTGGCAATGAGAGAAAAAGGGACGGAAGTTTTGTGGGATATGTAGTGGATGCTTTAAAGGGATGGAGAGGGACCATGAGGGCAACAATTCAGATGAGTTCAGGAGTCAGGTATTATTCAATAATGCAACATCAGCATGAGGTAGTGTTATCAGATTCAATTTATTTCTGTGGTTGTGACAAATACGACGGTAATATTATATGTTTAGCCCATATCATACATTGTAAAAATGTTCAAATTAACTTATGCTCCTATGGTTGTGGTATGAGTTGGCAACCCTGATAGGATCTATTTGGATTGTTTGGTTTACAACACTCCTCATGTGATTGATTGCCTCTGGGGAAATCTCATTGCACCAGCAATGTATGGCCCCATTTATCAACTGGAGACACCCAGATGGCAGAGTACATTACCTCCAATGAGGGTGTAATAATGGTAAATGGTGACGGGACAAGAGAACCTATACCTTTTACTGTAGACTCTGAACCATGTTAGACAGATACTTAACATGAGCTAGTCAAAGATGAAGGCTTGGATATGGGACCCTCATCACGATAACCACAAATGAAACCACTGAGCTACCCTAAGCACCCATTTGATAACATTGATAAACATTTGGTGTAGTCTAGCTATGTTTGTACTGTGCATTTCCTGTTGATATAAATACCATATTGACAAAACATTTGCTGTAATACAGACCCTCATTATTGTACATTATCTACATTAAAAATCACAAAAACAAAGGAAAAGCAATTTGGATATAATAAATAAAGTAACTAATAGAAATAGAGGTTCTCATAAAATAACACTGATAAGCAATGATGAGATAATAGAAAATCCTCAAAAAATAACTGCCTTTTCCAACAATTATTTTGCAAGTATAGCATAGAAATTAATGCAATCAATTCCCCATTCAGTAGTTAATATAATTCTTCCCCAGATTATTAACAACCATGCCTCTCTCTATATACTTATATCCCACATCTGAATAGGAAATCCAACAAGGAATCAAATCCCTAAAAAGCAAAAACTGCAGTGGTTATGACGACATTCCTGATTCAATTGCAAAGCAATGTGGAAAATATTTCATAAAACCTCTTATGGATATCTGTAATTTACTTTTTGTAACTGGCTGCTTTCCTGAAGCCCTTAAAATAGCAAAAATTAAGCCGGTTTTTAAAAAGGGGGAAAGAACACAGATTGAAAATTATAGACCTATATCCCTACTCTGTTTTTTCTAAGATTATTGAAAAGGTCATGTATAACACATTAATAAGTTCCTGGATAAGTACAACATTATTTCTAACACTCACTTTGGGTTCTGAAAAGGAAAAATCAACCAACTCAGCCATTTTCTCCCTATTAAAAGATATTCTAGGTGCTAAAGAGAAAAAAAACAGGCAGTAGGATTATTCATGGACTTATCAAAGGCATTTGATATGGTAGACTATGACATTCTGTTGCAAAAGTTCAACTGCTATGGCATAAAAGGAATAGCAAATCCATGGTTCAATACGTATCTTAGAAATACATCTCACTGGTAGAAATTGACAATAAGCAGTCTGATGTTCAAATTTCTAAGTGTAGTGTCCCACAAGGTTCTATATTAGGGCCAATACTATTTTTATTATATATAAATGATCTTTCACTTCACCTTGCACCTGCAAATAGTGTCCTATTTCCTGATAAAACAAATTTTGTTTTCAGAAATACTAGCAAAGTTTCATTACAGTTAACCTTAAATAACCCTCTATCTAAATTAACTTATTGGCTCAAATGTAAGACTGATTATAAATACTGTTAAGACTAGCTATCTAGGCTTCAGTGGATGCTGTAAGCCTGATAATTAATGAATATCAGATTTTGATGGATAATTCAATCATATGCAATCAAACTTGTACAAGTTCTGACACATCATATAGAAAACTTTCATGGAATGAGCACATTCTTGCCCTCTATTGAAAGTTAAGCCATACAACATACACAATTAGAATGCTATCACAAGCCTGCAACACAGAGGTTATGACAACCGTATACTTTGGTTATTTATTCTCTTCTTGCATATGGTATACCATTCCGGGAGGCTGCTAATCGGTCTGCAGTCGTATTCAAACTACAAAAAAAAAAAAAAAATTCTAAGGAGAATCAAGTAACTACAAGTAGTAAACCAATTTTTACTGAGCTTAACACATTGCCACTGCCATGTATATATATTCTAGAAACAGTATCATTTATTCATAATAATTTGCATTATTTTCAACAAAATAATATACTTGCTACCAAATCAATTCATCTACATCATCATAGACTTGTTAAAACAATTAACTGTATATCTCACAAGGGAGTAATTTTGTACAACATACCCAGTTCTTTCAAGGTACTGACAGGCAAAATGTTCAGACAGAAAGTAAAAGAATTGCTATTAAAATATACATTTTATAGTGAAAATGATTTTCTCACACTCATATAGTAAGGCAAATTGTAAAGATTATGTACATTCTTGTAAATAGTATGTAAAATTAATGATGAAGCCATTTATACATATGTATATTATTCTGTGAATAAATTCTATTCTGTATCCCAGATTTTATTTCAATATACACGCTTATTATTGTAATCTATTACTTGTGTCTATTACACCAAGATGATCCAATTGTGTATCCACCATATTGAATCACATTAAATACTCTAGAATATGTTTAATTTTCAGGTTGAGGGGTGAGACTGAATCCTATCAGCTGTTGGTAGCAGATTACACAGGCAATGCTACTGATTCTTTCTCTGCTCATGATCAAGTTGGTTTCAGTACCCTGGACAGAAATAATGATCAGGCACCTTCCTGTTGTCCTTGTGTACCAGCTTATGGAGGTGGCTGGTGGTTCTACAGGTACAGTAAAGATATATACAGATACTATCATTAAATTACCTGTCAAGATGTGCAAAAAGCCATAAAGATATTCTCATGGCATGTTCTACTTAAATGGCTTAACAGGTTTTATAGAGTCAACAAATGAAATAATGTGGAGCACAGTGCCTCATAGGCTCTTGCAACTAATGAATGCAGGAGTGATGCAAGAGGGGAAGTTTTGTTGGGCTGGAGCCTACCCAAAACAACCCTTGAGCAACCCTTTAAGAAAATTAATATACAGTGAATAATTGTGTATTACTTAAAATGTATGATAAAATGTATTTGTTTAAAATAATGCATAATAATGAGGGGACTGCCTCTGTCGTCGAGAGGTATGCACTTTCCAGAGGTCTAGGGTTCGATTCCTGGCTGGGACTGGAAATTTTTCTTTAACCACAATCATTCCCCAACCCCCCGGAAGAGTCTGGAAAGTGTGAATGTGTTTAATAGTAAAATACTTATAATATCAACATAAACTAGCAGTTCAGCAAGAAATAATGGCATCAATTGTTTTTCAATCCTGATATGACCAAAGAAGTTAAAGGGGGCTATACAAATTAAAGAATTTTAAAAAAATCTGATGTGATGCATTCACATGACTTTCTCTACTCTCTACCATTTATTAATGAGTACACAAACTATTCTTACTAAAGCTTATTTTTATACCTACTATGCTTTAATGCAAATAAACCTTTGCAGAAATAGCTACATTACACATTTCATTATAGATACAAACAGAACAGCAATAGTCAAATGTTTAAGAATGGATACTATATGCTAACCTTAAAATTCCATACTGTTTCCATGCAATCATGAGAAACAGCTAAATGTTGAAAGGACTTTAAAGAATGACCAAGAAATTGAACAACCCTAACCATTAATAACCAATATCTCAGAAATGGCTTATGCCACAAAAAGGCTTCTTTAAAATAAATTGTGTATTTTAAAGAGATCTCGTGTAGTATGTTTTTGTCTATTGCTTAACATTTACCATTTATACAAGATTATACAAAATTCCTTCCAAATGAAGAAGACTTTAAAGGCTAATCCCAGAAAATTCAAGATATAAATTTTATTTGTTATGTAAATATCTTTAATATATATTTTAATAAAAATCGTTAAGAGCCATTTTTTGGAAAATCAAAATTTTCGAAAGATGTTCCATTTAAAGGGTAGTTGGGAGTTGGGAGTTGGGGGATTTTCTTGAAAATCTTCATGTCACATCCTTGGAAGATACTGAACTTTAATACCAAGTTTGGTATTTATCCAACTTTTAGTTTTTGAGTTATGCTGCTCACAGACACACCCACAGACCTTTTTCTAAAAATGCCTTTTTTGGATTCAGGGAGCCTCAAAACATGTTTCCATTGAAATCTCGCTATCAAATTTTTAGGTGGAATGTAATACCTTCTCTACCTACTATGTACATGTAGAGAAAGTAAAAATGAGATGATATTGTAATGAATTTTCCAGTAGTAAGAGTCTAATAACTATTAAGTCCTACCCACTAGTAGTGAAAGTGTTGCATTCCACCCATACATTTTATATGGAAATTTCACTGAAAATACATGTTTTGAGGCTCCCTGAATAAAAAAAAATATTTTTGGAAAAAGGTGTGTGTGCAGCTAAGTCAAAAATAAGAATACCAAACTAAACCCAAACTACCTTTATATGGAAAATTCTTTTTCTTTTCTCCATGATTTTTACTAAAATACCATACGTTTAAGATATTTGCATAAAAAATAAAATGTGTCTCTTGAGTTTTCTGGGAATAGCCTGCGAAGTCCTCTCCATTCTAAATGACTTTTGTATAATTGGTAAACCATAAGAGATAGATAAAAGGTTTACTACACAAAATATTAAATCTCATTAAAGCACACATTTTATGTCAAATAAATTTTTTGTGTTGTTAACCATTTCTGAGATATTCTTTATTATTGGTTTGAATTTTCAAATACCTACTTAAACTATTTCAAGTGGTAAGTTGCTATTCATCTTTACTCGTGGTCATGCAAAGAACATGTAATTTCAATGCATCACATAGCAACCCACTTTTTAAAAATCTGACTATCGCTTTAGGCTGCTGTATCCATGTTATACCTTAAATAAAATGTGTAAATGTGCAATTAAAGTTTATCTTGATTAACATAAAGCAGTTAGAAGAATATGTTTTTCTAAGAATAGTTTGTAGAAGAGTGAATAGAGAAAGTCATGTGAATGCAACACAACAGATTTTTCAAGTCTGATTCAACTTTCAAACTTAGCACTTACACACGGCAGTTTGAAAGAATGGTTACTAAAACACAATTAATCCTAATAGTGGTTAACTATACAGCGCGGAAATTTATTTTTAAGGTATTATAATATCTATAATATTATAGTTCTTAAAGGGTTGCCAGGTGCTTGAGTCAGTTGAGAGGATTTAGTATGTGTATAGATAGATATCTTGCCATGGTAGCTCAAGAGGTAAGAGCAGTGGAATGGAAAGCCAAAGATTTATGGTTCGAATCCCAGCCATTGCATTGAATTTTTCAAGACTGATTCAATTTTCCAACTTAATTACACTCTTTGTTATGTTTGCATACTGAGTAAGAAGAAACAAAGTGCAGAAAGGCAGCACCAAAATAAGCATTTTGACGATAGGAACAATGGGTAACAAAAGCCTTTTTACTGTGCTACATGTGTCAACATTAAACCCATCATGTTAGAGTCTCCAATTGTGAAACCTGTTTATGGTGTGTCAGATGTAAATAAAATGTACTCTTGTACAGTACTAGTAACTGTTACTAAGTGTGTCTGGTGTAAGGCCTAATGGATGGTACAGCAATACCATCAGTACAGTATGCACATGTAATGGTTAGTTTCTCCTTGTATACCAATACTCATAATTGAGACAATGCATACACACTTGTGTGAGTTTTATTTCATTTTGACTTGCAAATGAAGTTTCATAAAGCCAGATTTCAATTATGCTCATGCAGATAGTTATAATGCATCTGCTGTATTTTTAAATAATAATAATAAAATTGAAAAAGTCGACAATCACAAATTCTTAGGCATACACATAGATAATAAACTAACTTGGGAAGTTCATGTTGACTACATATGTAATAAAATCAGCTCCAATGTATATGCAATATGACAACTATTATTGTACCTAGACATAAAAATGCTACAAATTTAATACTTTGGAATCATTTACCCCTATATCTCCTATGGTATAGAATTATGGGGAAGCGCCAGTATTTTAACATGAATAGGGTTTTAGTGTTACAGAAAAAATGTTTACGATGTATATATGGTCTAACTAACAAAGACTCGTGTAGAAATGTTTTCAGAGAAAATAAACTTCTTACTGTGGTACGATTATATCTGTATAAGGTAATAGTTATTGCAATAAAGAAAGAAAATAATGGATTATGTAAAGTATGCTTTATAGCCATGATACTAGAGGTAAGGACAATCACCACAGAGAGCAGGTTAACCTCAAATCTACGTGTAAGGATCCGTTAATCAAAGGACTGATTTTATACAATAAACTACCAAAGACTGTTAAATTACACAAAGGAAAGAGATTTAAAAGCGAACTTAAAACATACCTAACATACAAATGTTTATATAGGTTAGACAAACTTTAGCTTATTATAGTAAATAGAAATCTATTGTAAAGAAATGTGAAAATGTAAATAGTACTATACAATACGTCAAAATTGTAAATGTAGATTCCTTGACATGTCTGAAACTTGTACAAGTCTATGGACAATAAACAACCAACCCCATGTTCCTAACCTCAAAATGCTAAGTTTGGTATTGCCCTTTTACTCTACAATGTTCTACACCTGTTTATTGTACAACTTTTGAAGTAACATAAATTCAATTCAATCGCTGCTACTCCATCAGGAGCCGCTCTAGATATTCCCTATACCATTTGCAGAATGTTTGATATTTTATTTAATAAAACAAAATGAACTTTACTTCTCTGCTATTTCTCAAAGACAATTATTTTTTACAGCTGCTTTGAAGCAAACCTGAATGGCGAGTATTTTACTCCAGGAGAACCACGGGAAATGTTTCGAGGCCTTATCTGGGAACACTGGCTTGGCAATGAATCACTGAGAAGAACAGAAATGAAGATACGGCCAAGAGAAAACAGAGAATCTTCCTCTCACTATCCGAATCAGAGTTCTGACACAGAAATGCCAAACACAACGGACATGTACATACCCGAGGACCCATAGTGCCTGCATAAGCAGGAGCTTCTAACTTATATGGAAACTATAGACAATTACCATGTGTGTCACACACATCTCTTAACATCTAAAAGCTTAAAAGTTTAAGCTTTTGAATTAGTCAACTTAACACCCATAGATTTCACTTATACATAGAAGGAACATTTTGTAGCACATTGTCTACATCTTCAGCTGCTGCTATGAAAACTTGTTCCTGCATTAATTATGTGCAAGTGAAATCTATGAGTGTTAAGTCGATCAATTCAAAACCTCAAATGTTTAAAAGTGAATTCGCTGTATTAAGTTCTTCCTACATTGGATCTAAAAGCTTGTAAATCTGATAGTTCTAGCAACAAGAAACTTGTGTGCTGATTCTCTGATAATGCCAAACTTTTTGTGATATCAACTTCTAACAGAAAATACATAAAAAGTGAAAACTAAACACACTCTGTAGTTTTATTTGTTCCCTTCTTGCTACTGTAAAAGGAATATTCAGCATAATAAAAACAGACTTGTAAACTTTGTAAACTCTGCCCAAAATTCATTAAGACTACCACTGCATTCAAGCTTCTCATTCCGGGTATGCCAGCTTCTATTCCCAGCTGGAGGGAGCAAATCTTTCTTTAAGTTTTCCTACACTCCATAGATTCTGGAAACATGAATGAGTGAGTAATGTGCATTTCATTGTTTATTTAATCAAATATAAATAGGTTTGAGCATCCAAACTTATTTCTATAGTCAAAGCCACCAAAATTACTATAGCAGTTAAAGACAGTTACATAAATGAAAGAACTAGCAAACAATCTATAGAGACTTCTTTTTGGAAACTAAAGACAATCGTGTAATTTAATCATTTCTAAGTAGGGAAGACAAAGAGAAATTTGGAAATTACAGCTAAGGAACACTCCAGGCAATTAAAATATAAACAATTACAAACATCAACAGTGGCTGCTCATTCCAGAATTAAAAATCATTATATACATCCCACTCCTATACTCTTCAAACAATTAACAAAGTAACAGGAACTGGCCACTTGGAAGCAAACCTACATTTGAACAACAAAGAAAGAATTTTCAATTTTGAAATTCCACAAAAAGATTTTTTCAGCGAGTTCCTGGAATCGCTTCAAGAAGGGTACAACTACTTACATCAACAACAAATCAGCAATCGAACATAATATCCAAAAAGTGGTGGAATCACACACAGTGACGCAATTAATAAAATACACTTGATGAAAGTAGGGTCAACCTAAACACTCTTACTACTCACTCATTTATTTGTAGAACATGTATCGTGAGCATAAACTCACATCAGCTGCTGTTGACTGTCGGATGAACTCTAGAGTCGTATTGTTGAAAGCCTGGGGTGTCCTTTGGTGGCCTATGGATGAAACTAAATAGAGGGTTGTCTGCTTCTGGCAAATCAAAGTTCATGATGTGGTTTTCAAACTTCTTTATGTAAATCTTCTCCCATACTTAAAACTCTTTGGGTTTTTGGGCTGGTTTCAGCAATGGATATTGGTGTTTATTTCATGGTTTTGAGTCCAGAAGTGAAAAGCAACTGCTGATTTGTCGATCTGTTTGAACTTTATGCAATGCCAGTGTACTTTGAAGTGGGTGCCTATGTTCCTTTTCATTTTTCCAATGTAAACCTTTTTGCAACTTTCACATTGGATCTGGTAGATTCCTGACTTTTTGTTCTGGGGTATGGGATCAAATTTTCTTGCTTTAATGAGATTCTTAATGCTAAATTTGTTGTAAGATGCCAGGGTAATGTGATTCTTGAATATTTTCTGAAATTTGTGAGAGAGACCTGTGTGGTATGTGAATTTCTTGAAGTTGATATTTTCTGTTGCATTACATGTAGTCTGGGGGGAAGGGGATTGTTTTTTAAAATCTTTGTGTTGTATGTTTTGAAGGTACGGAACCTAAGTACCAAGTTATCCAACTTCGTTTTTAAGTTATGGTGTTTTTTTCTCACGCGCACACACACACACACACACAATGTGCAGACCTTTTTCTAAAAATGCTTATTTTGGATTCAGGGGTTCTCAAAACATGTATTTGTGGTGAAATCTTGGTATGGAATTTTTGGGTGGAATGCAATACCTTCTCTACCTACTATGTACGCATTAAAGAAAGTAAAAATGCTTCTTTTAGGTTTACTTGGGCTCAAAATGCATATTTTAAGTAATATTTTTATATCAAATTTTTGATTGGAATAACATTACTCCTCTACCTAATTTACGTTGGTGATAGTTAAAGTAAAATATGTGTTACTTTCACATGAATTTCCTCACTCATTGTTGTTTATGTTTACACATATATCTTCCACAAACAATTCTTACAAAAGCTTTTTCTTCTCTTTCAAGTTAATCAAGATAAACTTTTTCAGAAATGGTTTCATTATACATTTTGTCGTAGGTACAAGGAGGTTACAGGAGAATGAAGTGATAAGTCAACTCATAAGTAAATTAATTTTTCAGTTGACTCTAGATCAAAACCAACCCTAGACCAGAAAGGTGTTTAAAATGTATAATTTAATTATATATATATTGTAATTTTGTCCATTTTTCAACTGTCACTTTTCTCTGTCCTCACCATCACTGATTTGTTGTTTTATCTAGTTCACCTTCACTTTGCTGTCACTTCACTAAGGTGAACTAGTTCAATTTTCCATCGCTTCACTTTCTTCAAGATGTAGCCTCCTCTTCTGGACTGGAGTTGAGCTCAAGACCTCCTCAAAATTTCCTGCAGCAGCAGTCGTCACCAACACGCTGGGAAAAACACTCTTGATGTCGCACCAGAGACGTGCTCACTCACTGACGGACTCAACTCTATTCACACTCAACTCGCATTGATTCTCACTCTTGTGAGAGAGCTCACTTATATAGTAAGTGGAATCTTTCCACAAGGTTCTCGAATGTTCTAGAACTATTTCGACTTACTTTCTTGAGAGGGGGGGAGAAGCAGCTTCCAGAAGGTTCTAGTTATCTGCCGATAGCACGCTTGATGTTTACACTGGCAAGCGCAGTTATTATTGTTGCCCTCCCGATAACCTTGGGCAATAGCCACTGCACCACAATATAAAAATATATAAAATAAAATAATCAATGATAATTACCTGATTTGGTTTAACTGTGTATACCCAGGAATGAAAGTACTTATGAATTGTAAGTTGCCATTGAGGTTGTTATCTCTAAACTAAGATGCCTACCTGATGCACCTTCTGGTGTAAAGCTTTTACATATTTGTGTGAGCAACTGTTTCACAAATGAATTATGTCATAAAAAATACAGATCTCATTTGACAAACATCTGTTGGGGCAGTTGAAAATAGCTCTGTTGGAGGTAACCCCAGCTTTTAATGAAATAATTGCAAATGTAAAAGAATGTAATTAAAACATAGTGTTGCTTGTATTAATCCAAACTGTTTTAGTCTAAACTATAATTATTTAAACTGAAATCAGCACTATTTATATAAGAATCAGCAACCATCACGCGCTCATTGTCTGTCTGTTTCTATGTCTAATGGTTTAATTAATTTTGAAGATTGAGAAGCTAGTAACAGTGATGTGTCATAATTTAAAATAAAGAGAGTTAGTAGCACATCATTTCTGGTCTTCAAACCATGAAATCACTCCAAACATAAAACTCTTAAAACCTATCAAATCGGATATCTGGGAAAAAATACATATCGTCAAACACAGGAATCGCCTAATGAAATTCAAACTACCACCACCCAGCAGCCTTTGGAAGTTCATCAACCCAGCACCAGAGAACACCACTAACCACACACATTCCCCACACAATAACCGGCAAAATCAGTTGGAAACATACTGACGATGGGAGCAAACCATTCTCCCAAAATGTGTTCAAAGTAAGAACCTTTTAGTGATGCAGTGTAACAACCTCCAACTCTCTTTATTTTAAATCTAATGGTTTGTTTCAAACTATCTGGGATTGGCCAACTTTGTGGGTTGGGGTAATGTAAAGGATAGTTTGGGGTAGGTAGAATATCTTTAAGTGGCATCATTGGAAAAAGCACTGGACCTGAAATACCATGTTTGGTTTTATTTAAAGGTGAGTCGGAATTGTTACACTAACATCACTTAAGTTTACTCACTTAACATGTTTCGGGAAACGGTTGTTCCCATCCTCAGAAGTTAATTCGACTGGCCCGTGTTGTTGGTGTTTCCGTTTTTTGGACTGGATCCTGTGGTGGCATCTTGTGGTGGAGAAATGTACTTCCAGAGAGGATTTGGTGGCGGCAAATCAAAATTCATTAGATGTGTGTTGTGTTTTAGAATGGTGATCTTCTCCCATGCATCTAATTCGGCTGCATATTTGGTATTTTAACAACTTTTCATTTTTGAGTTATGATTTACAGACACATCTTTTTTTTTTTTAATTTTTATTATTTTTATTATTATTCAGGGAGCCTTATAATGTGTATTTCTAGTGAAATTTTGGTATCAAATTTTGGGTGGATTGTGATACTTCCTCTACTTGCTACAAGTTAGTAGTAGAGAAAATAAAAAGAATATACTGTCCTGTTTGAAAGAGTTTCAGAGCTTGTGTTCATTTTTATAAAGTTCTGTTTATGAATAAGCAAGTAAGTGAGCTTTAATTTGAATGCATAGATTTTAAGGGAAAAAATCCTACCTTCTATTCTGACAAAACGGTATTTCAGGAAGGAAATAATTACAGGCACTACTCTGCAATCAAACATCCATTTTCATTAAGTAAACAAACGCATTTTTTATTTTAAATTGCAGTAAAATGTGTGTACATCTGTATGAATGCAAACATTGTGATTTCACGAGACTTATGGAATATTTCCAAGGTAATCCCTAACAGTAGTTGGGTCCAAACGTCTAAAACCTGATGCATCACATATGCCAACTTCAATGTTATCTGCTGTCATTTGGCCTTCAAAACCTTCTTTCAATGTGAGGATTGCAGTATGAACAGCATCATCCAACTCCAAGTCTTCACTATACCTGTAATGTAAATGTCACTATTACAGTTACTCTTCTACAAAAACAAAATAATTCACTTGCATTGATATTGTTCTGCCAAACTAGTCATGTTGTGTGGTTACAAAATCAGAAAACTGAAGTAGACTTGAAAAAAAAAAAAAAAAAAAAAAAACTTAGGGCAGTTTTATCAACCGATGTTACATTTTAACACAATGTTAAACTGATTTAGCACTGAAGTTAATGCAAATTTTGTTTTATCGAACAATGTTAACTTTAACAATGTGTTAAACTTGGTGTTAAGCCATTTAACAAACTTTAGAAGTTGACAAACTAAGCTGTTGATGCAAGTTTGCTGCATTTGGCATTTTTGAATACTATTCCTAACAGAAGAGCTATTGTGCATCATAATAAATCTGAAAATCTGCAAAGGAAGGAATTTTTAAAGAGCTACAGACTGTCCAAAGGGGTAACGAGCATGGTTTTATGGGAAATATATGAGGTTAGAATACAAACAGGTGCATGCCCTGTTCTGCTATGCTACAAGTGTTAATTGCGTTGAGATGTTATGCTACTAGCACTTTTCATTTAATGGTAATGTTGGTATTTCCAAAGCTATCGTTTGTGAGATTATTCAGAAGGTTTCTGAAGCAATTGCTTCCAGAAGCTAACAATATTTTTTGTTCAGATCTGCTTGATCCTTAATCAGCAGTAACACACTTTCATTCACTTTAGTTTCAATGTAGTGTCCACCACCAATTTTAAACCATTCTAAATTCTCTTTACACCTGACATTTTTGGTGCTGCACTTTAGGTTAGTATAAAATTGCCGCAGTTGCTTACTGGACCTAGGAGAAAAACGTTCATCCCAATTAAATTATTTGCAGATTTTCTCCCAGGTTGTTTCCTTATCCTTTAATGTAATACAGCCGGTTTTTTCATACTTGATAATATGTCTATACTAAGTAAGCAGTTCTGTAATTAATGCGTTTCAAACTGTGAAAAATTTAGTTCCTTTGCATCTAGATTTTTCAGATGACATTGTGATTCTAACCTGTCAGGAGCATCACATGGCAATTGCCCACAAATGTGACTATACCTATTTCACTTTAAGTTCAAAGTAGAAGTAAACAACCTTAATTTATTACTCTGCTGAGCACATGGCCAGCACCACATGGAGGATGATGGAGTACCTGCAAGAGGAAATTGCTCCAGACAGCATGCGAATACAGCACATTATGCAGCTTGGGGATCGTTAGCTTTTAAACATTTTGTATGTCTTATTCCTATATTTTGCCTTACATCCTAAACCTCTAACACATAATACTAGAAGTAGACAGACAAATAAAAGTTGTAACTAAATACTATTCCAACTGTGATTTAAAATACTGCATTAAATTGCTCTTAACTTTAGGTTTTAGAAAATCATTTATTTAATGACTCATATAAGCATACCATTTTTGCTTTAAACTTTTATAAAGCAAGTTAAGAAGCTGAACACTATAATAATAGGTTAGAGAATGCAACAGAAAACAAACACAATGCAAACAATCCCAGCAACAATTCTGCATCACTAACAACGAAGTTCAAACTAAACTGTTGCTAAACAAAGCTAACAATATTCATTGTCGATTAAAGGTGGTACTTTTCACAGAATTTGTTTAAAAAATTTAATGGAATTGTCTTCCCTCCACTTTTATGTTTCTCAACACATGCACCATGTGGCAAGTACACTAACGGTTTATATCGGAAACTGAAAATGAACTACAGTGCCTGTGCATAATATCATAAACCGTCAATTATAATGGTTCAGTTAGTTGTAGGCAAATTTGAATCAATGTGTTTTGTTTCATAAATTGGACTGCTGCAATAATGAGTCTTTAAAACTTCTCTTAACAATAATAACTACAAAATGGTAAGTGGGAAAAGCTGTGGTTCACCCTAAGGGAGAGCCAATGAGGCACTCTCTTGTCACATGGTTTTGTTTACAACTCCTTTAAACTTAGTGAAACCACTTTAGTTGTCTGCTACCGACAAGAGAGCGCTGCAATACATAGACAAAAGTACATCGGAGCATGTTCAGAAGCCATGTAGTTTGGTCACCACCTTCTTGAAAGCTATCGTTCACAGTTGTCTTTGACATTAACACGATGTTAGTGAACAAATTTATCGTAAAAGCTTGATGAAATACAAGAGTTTTAACATTATGTTAAACTTTGAACATAATGTTAACAAACAAGGTGTTAAAGAGTATTTTTAACATTGGTTGGTAAAACTGGCCCTCAGTATGCATATGGGTATCTCACCACAACTTTTAGCAGTATTATTTATATTTTATTTACATATAACTTTCGTCGTTATTCAGAGTATTCATTACAACATATACACTTGTATTTGTTCAAATCATGTTGAAAGTGCCTCTAACAGTGCTTATTTCTGAAGATCTTTCATAACTTCTATGTAAGTCTCAATGGCCCCTTCATGTGATAGAAAATGGTCCCACGAACGTTTCTTTCATTTTAGGAAGGAAGAGACACCTGTGGCTAGATCTGGAGAATAAAGAAAGGGAAGTAATATAAAATTTTGATTTGCCACAAAAAGCAGTGTTCTGGCTGCAGTGTGTTGTGAAGCAGCAGGTGAGAAATTGTCAGTTTTGGATGATTTATTTCTTTTATCTAGTGTAGTGCTTCACATATCACTCCACAATTTCTTTTTTAAGTGTGGGGGAGAGGGAGTTTTTACACCGGATGTTAAATGACCAAATTTGGTGAACAGTGAAGCCATCATCTTTCTAGACCTTTTGTTTCTTGTACTTTTGTTGGTGGACCTTCTGGAAGGAACCACAATGCCAACTGCTGTTTTATTTTGTGACTAGCCTTTCAGTCGTTTCGTTTCACTGTGAGGATGCACTTGAGTGGAATATTCCTGGGAACAAATCTTACGTGGTACATTTAACACAGAAAAGCTATTCATTTTTAAAACTGCCTTTAAACATCCCCAACATTACTTTTATGCAGTGGTTAACATAACATCTTTAAATCATTTCTTTCAGTGGGAAGTTAAAACTGTTCTTCCACAGAGCTCTCCCGAGTATTAAATTTAATGACGATGTCATCAAGGTTCCAGCATCAAAACCTTCCCCAATGACTTCCTTGTATAAGCTGCTAATATTATCTAAAAAAAATATTTTTTTATAACTTAAGCTTTATGCAATAACATCCTAAGTTTTCTATAATTAAATAATTATAATTTTACAGTTAATGCTACATTTAAAGTGCAAGAGAGATTACCTCTTTTCAAGGAATGCCTTGCCATTTATATAGCTTTTGCCCATAGCAGTTGCTTTCCACGCAAAATAAGCTCCAGATGGATCACACTGGAAAAGGTATGGTTTTCCTTCATCCCAGCCACAAATCAGAAGAGAAACTCCAAATGGCCGCACACCTCTATAATTGCAATTGAAAAAAATCATAAAATATACAAAGAATGTTGGTATGTTAAGCATTAAAATACAGTAACACTTCTATCCATCATTTTTCTGAGGGACAGAAATAAAGAGCTATACACAAGTAAATAACACATGAAAACCATAAAATCAAACCATTCATTTAAACAACTAAAAGTAAGTACTGCACAAACTTAATCACAACCAGCTGTTATCAATTTGCTTTCAACAAAGATAAATGGTATGATCTAGTCAGATTGCAACAATGTAACCAATTGCAAAGACATACTTGCCAAATTTCCTGAAATTGAAATCCATAAAACTTTCCCTTGTCCAGCAAGGTGTTATAATTTTGTGATGACATGAAATTTAAAATGTATAAAATGTTCAGTGACATAAATGTACAAACATTACATGTAAAGTAAATGGGAATTTCATTATCTAGTACATATTTTATGCTTCATTAAATGAACTGTCACAAAAAAAGGGAAATTTATACCCCACAACTATAGAATGCGAATAAGATAAATAATGACTAATTTTGAAGATTTAGAAGCTAGTAACAGTGATGTGTCATAATCACTGACCAAAAAATCAATAACCAAAAGAAATCTTGAAATAAGACTTAAAGAGCATATGAGATGCATTTACGAAAAGCAGCCAGATAAATCAGCAGTAGCACATCATTTCTGGTCTTTAAACCATGATATCACTCCGAACACAAAACGTTTAAAACCGATCAACAGCAGCAATGAATTGGACATCTGGGAAAAAATACATATCGTCAAACACAGGAATCATCTAATGAACTTCGAACTGCCGCCACCTAACAGCCTTTGGAGGTTCATCAGCCCAGTACCAGAGAACACCACTAGCCACACACATTCCCCAGACAATGACCGGCAAAATCAGTTGAGGACAGGCTGACGATGGGAGCAAACCGTCTCCCGAAACGCGTTCAAGAAAGAACATTTTAGTGATGCAGTGTAACAATCTTCAACTCTCTTTATTTTAAGATAATAATTTACATGAGAGAGGTAATTGACTTTATAATTGTTGTCCATTGCTGAATGTCTGCACCCAATTATTGCTGGTTACTAGAGGTTACTAGTGGTGCAATGAAATATTTTCAATCTGCTTGCTATACATTTTGTTGCAGCCCTGAGAAGGGGAACCATGACTGTGATCAAGGATACACACAGAGATAAGCTCTGGCCTATCATAGCACTGTATGCCAATTAACATGGTACATTCAGTCTGTAATCTTAAGTTACATGCTTTGTCATGTCCATGGTGAAAATCTGTGGACTTTGAGTCTGCCCACAAAGCCCTAAAACCTCCTCCTTTGCCATAAAGATCTAAAAAGGCCTCTGCTCCCACACATTTTATGTACAAACCATAAACGTTGACAGGATTATCAACTGCAATACCAAGTCTTGTAGAATGAAACTGGTTAATGTTAGATAGAATTGTGATAACTATGATTTGTCTTGGTCAGTCAAGCTTGTGATATAAGAGGTAATGTCTCCCCAATTCCAATTCATGTAGGTCTGCTACTGCAGCATGCTTCTCTGTAACACTACTGCCAAATCTTGGCTTCTTTGCTTACTTTTGAGCAGGGAGGTCACCTCTACAGGACCCCATAGCTTGTCTATCTTAGCATCCAATTCACCTGTACAGTTTTACGAGGGCTGATCAACAAAGACTGAGACTGATTTTTTTCCACAGATGTTTATTACTCCAATTCAATGTTTACATGATCTTTTTCAAAGTAGTCCCCTCCTACTTCAATGCACTTTTTATAGCGTCTCTGCCAGTCCTTGAACACGTGCTGCAGACCATTCTTTGTCAGGTCCTTGAGAATCGCCTCACTTTTCTTGAGCACTGCTTCAGTTCTCAAATCCAATAGCTCTAAACTTTGCCTTTAGTGATGGGAATAAAAAAAAGTCACAGGGTGCAAGATCGGGGCTATAAGGTGGATGTGGTATACAGGTAATGTTGAATCGAGCCAGAAACTACATGACTTGATTTGCGACGTGAGGCCGTGCATTGTCATGATGAAGTTGCCACCCAGTCCGAGAAAGCTCTGGTCGTTTCTTTGCAATGTGCTTCCTCAGTGTAGCCAATACTGACGTGTAGTATGCTGCTGTAACAGTAGTGTGAGGGGGAACTGCATGTTGGTAAATCCCATTACAGTCAAAAAATGTGATCACCATCACTTTCCCTGCAGATGGAACAACTTTTGCCTTTTTTGGTGTTGGAGAACCTGGCGATTTCCACACTGTGCTGGCTTGTTTTCCTTCAGGATCATAATGATGCAGCCATGACTCATCACCTTGCTTAACACTGACAAGTCGGCCTTCTTTGAAGTCCTTGAACCACCTAAACACTGTTGCACGCGATAGTGCATCTTCACTGTACGCTTGCTTCAGCTTTTCGTAAGTTTCGGTGGCTGTATGGTTTAAACGAAAACAGAATTTGATTGCGCTGTACTGCTCCTCTCGCATCACCTCCATTGTCTGGTATGCGAAATGCACATAGGCTCTACAAAATAGAGCATTACTGCCAACCTACCAATACGAGAGTGCTACCGTCTACCAACATCATATATAAAAACCCGCTCTTTTCAAATATTTATGTTACAGATACGAAACTATCACGGAAGCTACAGGAAAACATCAGCCTCAGTCTTTGTTGATCAGCCCTCGTACATGCGCAGTAAGCTGGAAAACTGGACACTAATGATAATTGGGAAAGAAAATTTGGTAAGGATATGTTCCAGGCCTAAATTTAGGTACCTCTCTGGCATTTATTACTTAAGAGGACTAAGGAAAACCTGGAAAAAACCTCAGCCAAGAAGAATGGTCCTAGTGGGATTTGCACCACAGACCTCAGTTTGCATGAGGGACCTTGCCTACCCATATCAGTGCAAAGAGGAGGGTATAGATGTACCATTTTGTGGTCAGTTGTGTGCCCAGTTTCCCTGGATCACGCTGACAGCAATGTTGGAGGAGCTTGTAGATTAAACCACAGCATTAGCCTTGAAATAAAACCTAAAATAAAAAACGCTGGGTTGAAATGGACACACTTGGTTACTTTAACAAGATAACTTCTTGCATATAAATGTAATCAAAGCGTTAAGCACATGCAGATTGTCATGATACAGCTACACTCCCTCAAGAAAGTATTCCTCTGCAGTTTAAAAAAATCTGATGTGTTACACTCACATGACTTTCTCTACTCTTGTACAAACTATTTTTACAAACGCTTATTCTCCATCTACTTCATGTTAATCGAGATAAACATTTGCAGAGTCTATCTTATTGCTAATTTTCTTGTAGATGTAAGGGGATAATATATTTACAAGGGAAATTTGGAAACACAGTAGCCTTTAAGCACATACATATCTCTTAATAGCTGGTTGCTAGGTGCAGCACCATTCCCTTTCCCACAGATTAATACTCTTTGCATATCCAAGACAAAAAAATCTGATGTGTTACACTCACATGACTTTCTCTACTCTTGTACAAACTATTTTTACAAACGCTTATTCCCCATATGCTTCATGTTAATCGAGATATCGAGATGTCAATCTTATTGGTAATTTTCTTGTAGATGCAAGGGGAATATGGTAGCTTTTAAGCGATAGTCAAATATTTTAACGCTGGTTGCTATGTGGCGCATTCCATTCTCTTTGCATGTCCAGGACATAAAAAAATGAATAACGAATTTGAAAAAAAGTATAAGTATTGGAAAATTTAAGGAAATAACAAGCAATATCTCGAAAACGGTTCACTCAACAAAAGAAATGTATATGACATAAGTTGTGTATTTTAACGCGATCTACATTTTTTGTGTAGTAAAATTTTGTCTATCTCTTATGGTTTACCAGTTATGCAAAAGTCGTTCACAATGAAGAATACTTTTGGAGACATTCCCAGAAAATTCGAGATATACATTTCATTTCTCATGACATTATCTTAAACATATGTTATTTTAATCAAAATCGTTAGAGCCATTTTTGAGAAAATTAAAATTTTCGAAAAATGTTCCATGTAAAGGGTAGTCTGGGGTGGGGGGATTTTCTTGAAAACCTTCGTGTCGCATCTCTGGTAGAGAGACCTAAATACCAAGTTTGGTGTTTATCTGACTGTTCGTTTTTGAGTTATGCTGTTCACACACACACACACACACACACGGGGACACACACACAGACACACACACACACACACAGACACACACACAGACATGTTTCCAAAAAAGCTTTTTTTGGATTCAGGAGGTCTCAAAACATGTATTTCCGGTGAAATCTCGGTATCGAATTTTTGGGTGGAATGCAATACTTCCCCTACTTACTATACGTAGTAGAGAAAGTAAAAAAATATAGCAGCCAAATTAATGGAGAGAAAAATCTAATTTGTTTTGGACATAAAGATCAAATGGTAATACAGTTTACATGTTTTTGCGGTTTTTCAGATCATTAATTATATCAGTTTTATAAATTTTTCAAAAAGTATGCCAAAATTGCAATATTTTTGTATGTGATGTTTTCAAAATTATCTTTCATGCATTGGGTAGAGCATTTCTTGTACATACATCCACACACTTTCATCGACATGTGACTTAAACTGGTGGAGAAATAAATTTGTGAAGCCTTAAAAAGTGAGCCGAAAATGAGGAATTATTGCAAAAACGTTGAAAATTCTCAACATTGACATTTTATTCTTCCATTAAATAAAATCCTATTTTCACTGCAAAATCACGTAATACACAAAAAAAAATTGTTCTACTCAATGCATGAAACAATTTTAAAAACAACACATACAAAAGAGTTGCAATTTTGGCACATTTTTCAAAGATTTATAAAACTGTTAAAATGAAATATCGGAAAAACTGTCAAAACACAAACTGAATTACCAGTTAATCTTTATGTCCAAATAAATTCCATTTTTTCCCTCCGTTCGTTTGGCTGCTAGAATTTTTTAAAGTGCAGACAAATACTTTCTCTCATAATATTGTTCTCAAATCAGACATAACATTTACACATGAAGTGCACAGGTGGGATGAAATTAAGAAGCAGAATGCCACACTCATGCTCCAAATTGCTCACAAACAGAGAAAAAAATCAGTCATTGGCTGAATTCCTCCAAGTCAGCCTGAAGGACGAAATTCTACCACAAACGTTACCTCATTTTAGAACTGTGCTCGTAAAGTATATCCTCAAATGGACCTCTTATGTCTACGAGACCCTTAAGACAAAATTTTTTATGTGCATACATATAAGAATGATGTTATCCAATTGCCATGTCTACCATCCTTAAAAAAAGAAAAAGGATTAGTGTCTTAATTTCAGCCTAAGGACATAATTCTGAAAAAGTGTAGTCCCTTAAATATACCTCTCATGCAGCTTAGGGCACTAAGAAACTTTCCAAATAGCAAAAGAAATGTGGTTTCTCACAAGTTTTTATGAAATGGGTGCAACTAATCTCTTGTAATGCATCATGATAACAATGATACATAGTATACATCATTTTCCTGTCAATTGAATTGGAATGATGTGGGACTAGCCAGATTTTAAATGGAGAACACCTACTAGAATGCCCAGAATTTGAAGTAGAAATAATGTTTGCTTCTAGTAATAAATTAGCCCCACATATGTGCGCCAATTTGAAGTAGATATTTAGCTCTACGTTTGGGACGCCAATTTGAAGTAGCTTTATTGGTACTTGGAAGATGCTTTATGTTTAACTGCCCCACGTATAGGAGACAATTTGAAGAAGTTGTTTGAGTGACGTAATAAATTATGTAAATTAATTAATTTTATCTGCCCCGCAATTAGGAAGCCAACTTGAAGATGATTTTACTGCTGTTGTTGCGTAATATATATTTATGTAAACTTGAAGAGTTGTTATGTATTAATAGTTGCTTTGAGCATCGGTTTGCATTTAATGCTTACGTAATACTACTGTTTGAATTTTTGCCTTGGCTGCGTCAGTCTTAATTTTTTTTTTTTTTTTTTATGATATGATATGATATCTTTATTGAGTGTTGAGCTAATACAATCATTTGGGCATGATCAGCGTCGAGCCCTAGCTCCTTTTGCCAATCGTACCCAAACTTCCGCATTTACAAGGCATGTGTGTTGAGTTAGCTTCATATCGCTAACGTTTCTCATTTAAATTCACTATACTGCTTACTGTTCTTGTCCCCTTCCCATCTCCTTCCCTTGCTTCCTCCGCCGTCTTTAATACTCCCTATCAGCGGGAAATGGGAATTATTAGATGCAATTTAGAGAATGTTTACTTGTTCCCCGCACTAATCGTCCATAACAACACTTGCTCGTTCATACTAAGAAATGTACCTCTCCCTCCTAACCCTCTCGTATTTACCGTCCTTTATATCTAAATCATTCACTTCACGATTTCATAAAATCTATCACTTGCCTATCAAAACCTTGTCTTTACTTTGTCTACTTTGTAGCTTTCTATACATTCTATAGTCACTCTCCCTTCCTATTCTATATACTTCCTCATTATTACTGCTTCTGTTTTCCCATATTTCTCACAGAACCTGCACTATTTCTATATGTATGGCACACTTTCCTACTCCATAAATCTATTTCTGGTGGCTCCTTTAACAGTCCCGCATTGTTTCTGTCCAAAATCCGTAGACTCCCATTGGGTGTTAACACAATAGTTTCTTCTTCCACTAATTCACCACTCTGAAACCCCGCCTCTGCCCTGCCCGCAATCATATCACGTGACGATTGAACTCCCTCCCTCCTCGATGATGCCACTTTCCAAACTTTGCCAGCTGTTGTCCATACATCACTCTGATCTGACGTCACTGCTTCGGCTCCTGATCTCTTCTCTGACTCAGCTATCTTCTTCCCACCAGCCCCACTTAGCAGTGACATAACTTCCATTTTCCTTATTTCGCCAGCTGATGCCCTTACGTCACTCTGATCTGACGTTCTGCCTGCGTCTTGGCCACGCCTACCCTCTAACACTGTCATCTTCTTTCCGCCAGCCCCACGTGCCGGTGACGTAACTTCCATATGTCTAACCTTATCCTCTGGTCTCCGATTGCTCTTTGGACTTCCTCTGCATTCCTTCTCTCTAGTCGCCGATGAATATCGCTGAATCATATCCTGCCCCTGCGATCTGCTGTTCCTTGTGTCACTTTCGTATCCCATCACCATACGCCCATCGACCCATAATCGTAGGTTCTTTATGAAGGCCCGTTTCCCTTCCATTCTTGCCAGCCTCATTTGTTGTATTAGATCCTTCTTCAAGGCCCGTTGTTCCACCGATAAATCTCTATTTATAAAGATATTTGTTCCTTTTAGTAGCTTTGATTTCTTCAATACTTCATATACAAACTGCACTGACGTAAATCTTGCAACTATCATTCTGGCTCCTCTTGATCTCCCCACTCTAAATGCTTCTCTAATCTCCCAGCCCTGTACCTTCAAACCAAGCTTTCCTTCTATAATCTCTCTGACCTCATCTACAGGCCATACTCCATTCCTTTCTTTCACTCCTGCTATAACCAAATTAAATCTTCGGTGTCTCTCTTCCAGCAGCTCAACTCTTCTTTTAACTTTCTGTACCTCATTTCGTACATCTTGCATTTCATTTTTAATCTCTCCCTTAATATCTATTAATTCCTTTTCCATTCCATTGAGTTTATTTCCTAATCTCTCATCCATATCTTTAATGTATGCAAATGTTTGTTCCATGATGTTTCGATCCCCATTTGGCCCAGGGTTAATTTCAACTCCACCAATTACCAATAGTATACCTATTACACATGTGAGAAGAAACATGTTTACCATCTCTTCTACACCTTTGTTTGTTTTGAAATCCTTCCATTTTAATTTATTAAATACTCCAATTCTTGCTCTGTGCACCTCAATACCAATTCCCATGGTTACTTAAGCCCTTCTTTCTTCCATTCCAGGAGCTACCTCCACACACATCCACTCTCTTCCACTGCTTGCTTAGCACTCCCGTCTTAATTTAGAGTCATTTTATCTTGGGTAGGGCGTGGTAATGACAATTATTGTAGACGTCATAGAATTAAACTTTTAAATTAACTTCTTTTATTTAAATTCTTGCACATGTTTATACACCTCTACACTTTAAAGAACTGTAAGAAACTTTTACACATTCACTTAGCGCGTATATATGTTTTTACTAATCACCCGTAGAGAACACATTTTTCCATCTTTACTCTATCAAGTCTAGTCAGCAACTGAGTAACCTCAATGGTCAAAAATCCTTAAGCTTCGATAATGCAAGTCTCTGATTGGCTAATTCTAGTCCAATAGAATTTCTGCATTTAACTTAAAACTTTTCTTTGCTGTTGATTGGCTAATTTTAAAACTGTTACAGAATTTACGTCATCGTCGCTCTAATCATGGCCAGTACATTTTCAAATTCCAAACACATTATTGCCACAATTACCTCATTATTACTCATTGTTAGCAATCTAAAACTTATTATTCTCACAGTTCTTGCATTATTAGAGTATGTAAAGTATTCACATAACATTAATAAAATATGTTTACAATAAAAATAAGCATTTTGCAATGACTGCTACATACAATTAAAATAATTATTACATACATATTGTTTCAAGGTGGGCTGTTATGAATTTACCTATTATAAAAATACAGATGAAATTATTCAGGTATTAATATACTGCCTCAAATTGAGGCAAGTTGTACCAGATGGGAAGATACACAATTTATATTGGCTAGCAAGGGAAAAATTGATGGAATCAAAATCCTGCACATTAGATCAGGGACCAATGGAAATGAAAATCTAAAAGAATATGAATGTCTATATACATGGGATCAGAAAGATTATGCAATGACACAACGTTTGAGGTCACTTCATTTGGTTATAACTAATGATGGGATGATATCACTATTTCTCGAAACTTAATACCGAGATGCTGATTTTTTTAGCACTGATACTCAATGGTTTACAAAAAGCTGTAAAGGCGATAGCTGGTTCTCTGAATTATGTTCTTATTAGTAGTTTTTTGTGTATAACTGCATTTAACCAATTTTGTATTGTGTGCTTATTCCGAAATTGTTCTTTTTTAACATTCTCTAAATGGCAGCAATTGCTTTTATCTTATAATACCACAGGTTATACAGGGTGAGCCAAAAGACTCCGAACCGCCTGCGCGGTGTTTTTCCTGTCCGCGTCCTCGGCGCTCGTTGCCATCTACTGCTATCATAGAAAGGCGCGGATGAAACCATACAACATTTTTAAAACTACTTTTAAAGGCTTTACTTACCAACTTTAGGAAAGGAAATGCTGAAACTGGCCACCGTCGTTATCCATATAGTTTTGGCACTTCTTCAGGAAACTATCCATCATGGAATTTTTGGGGGGAATTTTCCAAACAATGACCGATGTCTAATGTTTCTTTGGTAAGAACCAAGCGCCATCTTTTAGATTTCTTAGCCTGAACACTTCCTGTGGACTGAAATTTACTGTAAAGTTCATGGATTGTTGTACGGCCTGGAACTTTTACACCTGGAAATCTTTCTGCACATCGTACTTTCATTTGGCAAGTTGACCGAGTTCACACATACAAATTATAAATAAATACACGCTGTGCAGTAGAAAACATATAGTGAGCCATAATATATAAGTAAGGACAAAAAGCTCGTAATAACTGAACTACATCACATCACCGTCAACTCAAAACTACACTTCACACTGCAGATCAACACATCAACAGCGTGACTTTGTTTATAGCAGCAGTGCGTTACCATGTTTTTATCATATTTCCACATGCCCAGTGGATAAACACCGCGCAGCCGGTAATATTGTTCATAAAATACCCCTCCGGGGTAACTTAAAACATAGAGTATATAAGACAAACCCACACACCCTGGAAGAATTAAAACAAAATATCCGCCAGTAAATTTCTCACTGTGAACTACGGCGAGTGATGGATAGTTTCCTAAAGTGGTGCTTAAAAATGTATGGACAATGACGGTGGCCAGTTTCAGCATCTCCTTTCGCAAAGTTGGTAAGTAAAGCCTTTAAAAGTAGTTTTAAAAATGTTGTATGGTTTCATCTGCGCCTTTCTATGATAGCGGCAGATGGCAACGAGCGCCGAGGATGCGGACAGAAAAAACACTGTGCAGGCGGTTCGGAGTCTTTTGCCTCACTCTGTATATCCCCTATTGTTAAGCAAAGTAGTGGGGGTGGTGACGGTGATAGTAATTATTATTATAATTATTATTATTATTATTATTATTATTATTAATTATTATAATAATACAAATTTCTTTGTTTCCATTTTTATACAACTATGTTTTGTTTTAAAGAGTTTTCTACCCATAGAAAAACAAATACTAGCAGTTCTTCTTTATTCTGCACTCTCGGAAATATAAACTAATATATATTTTACATTAAACTCAACTAACTCAAACAACTAAAAATAATGTGTATGTTACACCAATCTACGACTATTCACAACTACCACATAACATAGCTACGCTATTTTTCTTTCAATAATAAGTAAATAGCCATATAACACTCAGAAACACAGTAAGTTTTAGATTAAGCCTCTCTACTATCCACCCTTATACATTAGCATATACATGTTTAATACAAAGGTTTGATTACGTAAACACAAACTAACAATAGGAGGAAAGAACAACTATTTCCATGCACTGTATTATCTCACATCGGTAAATGTAATGGCTGAGAGTGAGTCACTAAACCAGGCTATTGCACAAAAGGTGATTTAGTGCGTCAGCTAAATCAGCTTCATTCATAACTCACTTAACACTGCATGTTACATGATTACCTCTACTCCCTCCCCCATTGTTTTGCTTGTTTTCAATTAGACACAAGAGTCTATGGAACATTGCTTCATTCACACACAGAAAATGCAGTCAAGGTCTATCAAGAACTATAGCCCAGCAACTCTTTGGCAATATGTACAAAAAGATACCATGAAGTTTCGACTTTGTTCATTCCTTATCTAGCATAAAGTTATATGCACCAACTTTCAATAATGCATAACTTAAGAATTTAAAAGTATCAAAAAGGTATTGAACGTTTATCTCAAAGTATTACACATACTTCGATACCACCCAGTATCGAGAATATTGAGGTATCAACAGTATCAAGGTCCCATTCCTAGTAATAACAACTCTCAGAACTTTCATTTGTCAAATTCTTATTTTTTATTTCTACATAAGAAAACTTGCTTTTAGCTCACCTGTACATAGAGAACTATGTTTGTTATTTATAATATTTGCATAAGTTCATGCACCATACTAATGACATTTTGAATAACTTAAGTTACAAGAGCAATTTGTAATGACAACAGAAAATATATTTTTGCCGCTACCATATATGTTAAGACTAAGACGTACCCAGACTGTGTGTATTCTTGCATCACCATAGCCACACGCTGCACAAGTTGGGCCGTTGGAATTTCCTCTTGGTACACCAAATAATACTGCTGTGCCATCTTTCTTGCACGCTTAACCAACAGTCTATAGTCAGGGCCCATTCCTTTACAAGAGAATATTTGGATGAAATTTAAATTAGAAATTCATACATAAAGGTGTTAGAATATTTACTTTTTCTAATACTTAGACAGTAATTGTTGCCAAGTCATGCTTGATGCATTATTTATGAAGTAGCTATTCCTAGAGTTGATACTAAAGCAGCTAAAATTTTAAGTAAAATCAAATCCATTTCAGTTTACTTTAAACATTACATGGAACGTACAATGGTGATCCCCAAATAATGCATATGTTCATTTTATTGTCATACATTATTTTTTCAATCAAATTTAATCATTCAAAATACTCCTCTGAAGTTTAAAAACTGGTTCACAACAACCCAAGAATGGGAACCAGAACAAAAATGCATATCAATAGCAAAGTGGAAGGTTAATTTTGCACATTGGGACATTTGTTTGCAACTGATCAAAGATATTTTTTCACTGCTTTAATTCAAGCTACATACTCTAGGTTAGTCAATGTCAAAATCTGTTTGAGTAAACATTTTTTAAATGCAGACCCATTACTATTTCTGATTGCTCTAATCATACCAAGTGTCCTTCCTTTTACTTTCTCTACTACGTATAGTAATTAGGGGAAGTATTGTATTCCACCCAAAAATTCAATACCGAGATTTCACCGGAAATACATGTTTTGAGACCCCCTGAATCCAAAAAAAGCATTTTTGGAAACATGTCCGTGTGTGTGTCTGTGAACAGCATAACTCAGAAATGAACAGTCGGATAAACACCAAACTTGGTATTTAGGTTCAGTATCTTCCAGAGATGTGACATGAAGGTTTTCAAGAAAATCCCCCCACCCCAGATTACCCTTTACATGGAACATTTTTCGAAAATTCAAAAATCTGATGTGTTACACTCACATGACTTTCTCTACTCTTGTATAATCTAATTTTAGAAACGCCTATTCTCCATATGCTTCATGTTAATCGAGATATCGAGATGTCAATCTTATTGGTAATTTTCTTGTAGATGCAAGGGGAATATGGTAGCTTTTAAGCGATAGTCAAATATTTTAACGCTGGTTGCTATGTGGCGCATTCCATTCTCTTTGCATGTCAGGACATAAAAAAATCTGATGTGTTACACTCACATGACTTTCTCTACTCTTGTACAATCTGATTTTACAAACGCTTATTCTCCATATGCTTCATGTTAATCGAGATATCGAGATGTCAATCTTATTGGTAATATTCATGTAGATGCAAGGGGAATATGGTAGCTTTTAAGCGATAGTCAAATATTTTATCGCTGGTTGCTATGTGGCGCATTCCATTCTCTTTGCATGTCCAGGACATAAAAAAAATGAATATTGAATTTGAGAAAAAGTATAAGTATTGGAAAATTTAAGGAAATAACAAGCAATATCTCGAAAACGGTTCACTCTACAAAAGAAATGTATATAACATAAGTTGTGTATTTTAACGCGATCTACATTTTTTGTGTAGTAACATTTTGTCTATCTCTTATGGTTTACCAGTTATGCAAAAGTCGTTCACAGTGAATACTTTTGGAGACATTCCCAGAAAATTCGAGATATACATTTCATTTCTCATGACATTATCTTAAACATATGATATTTTCATCAAAATCGTTAGAGCCATTTTTGAGAAAATTAAAATTTTCGAAAAATCTTCCATGTAAAGGGTAGTCTGGGGTGGGGGGATTTTCTTGAAAACCTTTGTGTCGCATCTCTGGAAGATACTGAACCTAAATACCAAGTTTGGTGCTTATCCGACTGTTCGTTTTTGAGTTATGCTGTTCACAGACACACACACACACACACACACACGGACATGTTTCCAAAAATGCTTTTTTTGGATTCAGGAGGTCTCAAAACATGTATTTCCGGTGAAATCTCGGTATCGAATTTTTGGGTGGAATGCAATACTTCCCCTACTTACTATACGTAGTAGAGAAAGTAAAAATGGCTAACGATTTTGATTAAAATATCATATGTTTAAGATATTTTCATGACAAATGAAATGATATCTCAAATTTTCTGGGAATTTCTCCAAAAGTATTCTTCATTGTGAACGACTTTTACATAACTGGTAAACCATAAGAGATAGACAAAATTTTACTGCACAAAAAATATAGATCGCGTTAAATTACACAATTTATGTCATATACATTTTTTTTGTTGAGTGAATCATTTTCGAGATATTGCTTGTTATTCCCTTAAATTTTCCAATACTTATACTTTTCTAAAATTCGCTATTCATTTTTTTTTTTGTCCTGGTAATGTAAAGAGAATGGAATACTCCACATAGCAACCAGCGCTTAAAATATTTGACTCGCTTAAAGCCTACCATATTCCCCTTGCATCTACAAGAAAATTAGCAATAAGATTAGCATCTCGATTAACATGAAGCATATGGAGAGTAAGCGTTTGTAAAAATAGTTTGCACAAGAGTAGAGAAAGTCATGTGAGTGTAACACATCAGATTTTTTTAGTAGCATGCATTAAAGTTCATTAATGCTCTGTTACTTTCTAGTGGAATGGCCAGGGCCAAATTTCTGCAGACAACCTTAATTATTGTAGCATTCCTAGCACTTGAATAAATATCATATAACTATCCAAAAAGTGGTGGAATCACACACAGTGAAGCAATAAATAAAATATAATTGATGAAAGCGGAGTCAACCTGAACACTCTTACTAGCTTCACCCACTTATTTATTTTGCAGAACATGTTTTCCTGGCGAATTTATTTATGAGCCAACTTGAGATACACATCTCCAACGCGTTCAAAGTTTGGTACAAATACATTGACGACATATTTGCAATAGTAAAGCACAAACACACAGAGAACACTCTCTAGCTTTTAAACTTACAGGACCCATCCATTTAATTCACCATAGAGATAGCTACCAACAACAACTCCTTAGCTTTTCTGGACCTCAAAGAAGACTTCAGACAGTATAGAATTTGGAATACATAGAAAACCCATGCACACAGATAATTACATAAAAGCACATAAAGAAGCAGTGTTCAACAGCATAGCTCATGGATTAATTAACAACCCCTTCAACAGAACTGAATGCTATAAAGAATATCAACACATCATCAAATCTGCAGTAGAGAACGGATTCAGCCAGGAAATGGTAGATAGGAAAATACATAAATTCAAAAGACCAAAATGCATCAAGCTGGTCACACACACTTTCTAAGAAAAGATCAACTTCAGGAAATTCACATACCACACGGGTCTCTTTCACAAATTTCATAAAATCAAGAATCACAACATTATCCTGCATCTTACAACAAATTTAGCATCAAGAATCTCATTAAAGCAAGAAAATCTGATCCCATACCCCAGGGCAAAAGTCAGGAATCTACCAGATCCAATGTGAAAATTGCAAAAAAATTTTACATTGGAAAAATGGAAAAGGAAAATAGACACCCACTTCAAGGAACACCGGCGTTGCATAAAATTCAAACAGACCGACAAATCATTAGTTGCTTTTCACTTCTGGACTCAAAACCATGAAATAGACACCAACATCTAGTTGCTGAAACCAGCCCAAAAATAGGGTTGCCAGATCTCCAGGCGGTGCCTGGAGAGCCCGGGTTTGGAATGAATTCTCCAGGTATACGGGCCAATGACTTTAATCTACGGGCTTGAATGTCACCTTACTCATTAGCCATTTTGAATAATTTAGTTTGAATGCTAATTTTAATTGTAACAAAACACTATGTCTCTATTCTTATTCTGGCAACTTTTCATTGTTGCATCTGTAGTATTCGGCTCACATTATTAAAGAAACGCTGGCAAGCCGCGGCAACGTCAATTTTTTGTGTTCACTCGTTCATTGTTGCTAGTCAGTTGGCAGTTACCGGCAATTATTGGAACGGTCGGATCGTGAGTTGATAGACTACCACTACCTTTCATAATTCAGAAGTTTGTTGTTCTGTGATAGTGAGTAATAACAGTGAAATGAAGAGGCGATATGTAAGTTCGTTCCGTAAAGAATGGTTGCAGGATGAAAATTATAAGCAGTGGTTACAAAAAGTTGATAGTGACGAGTGCATGTGTAAGTGCAGAATATGCAGTATCTCATTTACTGTTAAATATGACGGCGTGAAGGCCGTAAATAAACATTTACAATCAGAAAGACACAAAGCGAATATTATCACACAAAAGCAAAATCAATATCTTCTTAAATTCTTATACCAAAACAATTTTCTGAAGAAGATGATAAAATCGCTGCAATGGAATTAACTTTGACTTATCATGCTGTGAAACACCACCATTCTTACAATTCTCAAGATTTTGGCAATAAATTATATCCACATGTTTTCAGAGACTCTTCCGTAGCAACAAAAGTAAGATGCGACCGAACTAAAGGAAAGGCCTTAATAAAAAGTCTGATGTGCTACACTCACATGACTTTCTCTACTCTTGTACAAACTATTTTTACAAACGCTTATTCTCCATATGCTTCATGTTAATCGAGATGTTAATCTTATTGCTAATTTTCTTGTAGATGCAAGGGGAATATGGTAGGTTATAAGCGATAGTCAAATCTTTTAAGCGTTGGTTGCTATGTAGCGCATTCCAATCTCTTTGCATGTCCAGGACATAAAAAAAATGAATAACAAATTTGAGAAAAAGTATAAGTATTGGAAAATTTAAGGGAATAACAAGCAATATTTCAAAAATGGTTCACTCTACAAAAAAAAAAAATGTATACGACATAAATTGTGTATTTTAATGCGATCTACATTTTTTGGGCAGTAACATTTTGTCTATCTCTTATGGTTTACCAGTTATGCAAAAGTCATTCACAATGAAGAACACTTTTGGAGACATTCCCAGAAAATTAATTTATGTCGTATACATTTTTTTTTCCAAAAATGTTCCATGTAAAGGGTAGTCTGGGGTGGGGAGAGTTTCTTGAAAACCTTCGTGTCGCATCTCTGGAAGATACTGAACCTAAATACCAAGTTTGGTGTTTATCCAAACTGTTTGTTTCTGAGTTATGCTGTTCACAGACTGACACACAGACAGACAGACACACACACACACACACACACGGACATGTTTCCAAAAATGCTTTTTTTTGGATTCAGAGAGCCTCAAAACATGTATTTCCGGTGAAATCTCGGTATCGAATTTTTGGGTGGAATACAATACTTCCCCTACTTACTATATGTAGTAGAGAAAGTAAAAATGTGCTTCTGCCTTATGCTAAAGAGAAGCTACTAAGCAAATTACAGCAAAGTGTTGTGTTTTCATTAGGTTCAGACGCTTCAAATAATGGCAATAAAAAACATTACCCGATAGTTGTAATGTACTTTTCCAAAGATAAAGGAAAATGTAACAAAGTTCTTGATTTCTATGAAGATGTAAACAAATCTGCAGAAGCCACTTCAAATAAACTAAAATCTATTTTATTGCAAAATGGTTTAACACTAAACAATGTATTTTCTTATTCAGTCGACAATGCTTCAGTTAATTTCGGTTAACATAATTCTGTCTTTACTAGATTAAAAGAAGAAAACGCAAACTTAATCAAAGACAATTGTTGTTGCGATATATTACATAATTGTGCTAAATTTGGTTTCAAGCTTCTGTCCCCATTTACTCAAATGTCCTTTGCCCGTTGGTTGGCCTCCGGGCCTGCCTCGAGTTCAATCTGGCAACCCTACCCAAAAACCCAAAGAGCTTGAAGTATGGGAGAAGATTTACATAAAGAAGTTTGAAAACTGCATCATGAACTTTGATTTGCCAGAAGCAGACAACCGTCTATTTAGTTTCATCCATAGCCCACCAGGATACCCCAGGCTTTCAACAGTACAACTCAAGAGTTCACCTGACAGCCAACAGGCAGCGGAGGATGTGAGCTCAAGTTCACAATACATGTTCTGCAAAATAAATGAGTGAAGCTAGTAAGTGTATTTAGATTGACTCCACTTTCATCAAGTATCATAGAAATTTCTATTAGTTTTTGCTATGTTTTTTAAGGAAATAACCAGATTTGAGTTGTATATAAACAAACTGCAAGTGACCCTTTTGCTAGAAGAGCTTTCACTGAATCTCAGGGAGTCAGAAAGCACATTTTCTGGAAGTTATTCCGGTTCCATTTTCCTAGTTTGTGGCAAGAAAGTGCTCTAGGAGCTGTTTCATGTCACAACCACCTTGAATAATTTCTGCAGTGAAGAGCCTAATATACACAATATGAATCTAATATGCCATCCCTGGGAACGGGAAATAATATTTCAGAAGTCTTCTTTCTGATTCCTGGGATTTGAGAAAGGATTCTATTAATTGTGAATGCTCATACTTAAAGTTGCCTGATATTTTAATAGCTTACAAGACAGCATGCCTGTTACTGAATTGTGTAACAGAATTAATAATGAAGGTTCCAAGAAATGCATACGCTGTTTAATATAATATTATCAAGCAATGTGGTGTTTTAAAGATTTATATGATTTGATCATTCAATTGTATATTGGCATAATTGGTGATGGATTTAGAAGTAATATAAGTTAACATCTTTAATTTTATCATGTATGATAGATTGCAGATGGTATTATATACGACAACAAGTTTGGTATTTATCCGACTTTTCATTTTTGAGTTATGCTGTTTTCTCTCTCTTGCTCGCGCGCACACACACGCTTTTTTTTCTAAAAATGCTTGTTTTGGATTCAAGGCACCTCAAAACATGTATTTCTGCTGAAATCTTGGTAACAAATTTTTGGGTGGAATGCAATACCTTCTCTACCTACTATGCACGTGGTAGAGAAAATAAAAAGATGCCAACTTCACCTGGACTAAAGCAAAAAGCAACTGATGCCATGTGCTTCGCTTACAAGAGAATTGGCAAAAGAGCTCAAAATGCAGTGGACACACATGGGGAGGAAGCCTTGATTGCTATCACCCTTTGCTGTGCAAATCATCTCCAGCACTACAAACTGATCCTAATTTTCTTTTCTTTTTCTTTTTTGCATATAGAAAAGCTAAATCAATAACAGTAAACTATATTTATTAAATATTTTATAAGAAATCAATTCTTATTGCTGGTTTATCAGTTGAAACAAATCAGAATAGCCTCATTTGCTGTGGAAATTAACAACACATTCTTCTAAAAGTGGCCCCACTGTGGCCACATATCTCTTTCTTACTCTTGTGAGAAGTCAGGGCCAGAGATACAGCCACAGTACAATACTTAGGATATCAGTATTTCAAACATACTGGAGAGAGACTGGAAATAAATGAACACTTGTTATAACACACCAGATAGCTATGCGTATCCATGAGAAAGGAGTGCACGATGTGCATTATTTCTTGGATCACTCTTATAGTAATTGTGTTTTTGAGACTAATCATTAAAAAAATCTGTCAAGAGTGCATTACTGCTCTTCAAATGAGTATTAAAATGCTTATAATCTAAGAGGATGTGTGTAATATTTAAAAACAAATTAAAAATAGACATGAGTCTTGCTTTAGAAAATGACATGTGTAATTTGATTTTGCGTTTAATTTAGATATAATAAAACCTGCAATGAAAATGAAACATCATTAACAGATGATCATGCCTAAATTTTGTGAAGAAAATAATTTGAATTTTTGTAATGGAATTAAAGGAAAAGATAGGATGGGTGAAATTACGTTTGTAAATAATAATGGGGAGAGTGTAGTTGATTACTTACTTTATTCATTAGGTATTGAGGATGCAATAATAGATTTTGAAGTAGTTCAGGGAGTGTTTACCAGCTGTCATTTTCCACTGAAGACTACATTCAGGGTAAAGGGTGAGGTGGTGGATGATGAATTTGTTAGGGTGGGAAAGAAGATAGAAGAGAGGAGGAAGAATTATATTTGGGTGGACTGAATTTATGGGAGAAGACACAAAGAGTAATATAAATGTATTATTACAAAGGAAAAAGTCAGAGGAAGTTACTGGGAGATTGGAGTGGATAGTTAAAAGAGCAGGATGTAAAATGAAACAAAGGAAGGAGGGGCAAATGGAAAGAAGGGGATGGTTTGATGAGGAATGTATTAAAGCTAAGAGGAGAGTGGAACAGGAATTAAAGAGATAGAAGCTACAGGAGGATGAGGATTCAAGGGAAAATTATTTAACAATGAAATGGAGTTATAGATGTTTAATTGAAGTAAAAAAGAAAGAATGGGTGGGAGATTAAGTAAGAATTTGATAGCTGTAGAGTATGGCAAATAATCCGAGGAATGCATAATAGGAATAAAAGGGGGAATGCTATTGCACCCGAAATATGGCGTAATTACTTTAAAAACCTATTAGGTATGCAAACCAAATTAACAAACTTAACCCCATTATCTTTAGATATAGAATACATAGATAGCCTAGATAAGAAAATATCGGTAATGGAAGTTTGGGAGGAAACTAAAAGGTTTAAAAATAATAAGGCATCAGGGATTGATGGTCTACCAGGGGAATTTTGGAAAAAATGCATAGAGAATAGAGATAGGACTGAGATACTGGTTAAACTGATGAATATTATATTTGAAGGAGGAAAGGTACCACATAACGGGAGGGCAAGTATAATTATACCGATTTATAAAGGGAAAGGAAGTATCAAAGATCCAATTAATTATAGAGGTATTAGTTTGCTGTCAGTCTTAGGAAAGACATATTCAGGAACTTTAGCAACTAGATTGCAGAAATGGGCAGAGGAAGAAAATAAATTATCAATATTTCAGACGGGACTCAGAAAAGGTAGGAGAACAGTGGACAATATTTTCATTATAAAATCTATTATAGATAAATACTTAAGTATTAAAATAGGTAGGGTATATATGGCATTTATTGACTTAGAGAATGCATTTGATACTATAGATAGAGAGGCACTATGGATTAAACTGAGAAGTAAGGGACTAAGCTCAAAATTCATTACAGCAATACAGAATATATACATATATATGAATACATAATAAGTTTTATATTAGGCTAAATGGTGATTAAATTATGGGAAAAATTGATACTAATATGGGGATAAGACAAGGTTGCAAACTTAGCCCTATACTGTTTAACTTATTTATTGACAATATCTTAGAAAGAGTTGAATAAGGATAACTTATATTTACCCACAGTAAATAATACAGAAATTCCAGGATTACTTTTTGCAGATGATTTAGTGGTAGGTTCTATTTCAGTAGGAGGCCTAACCAAAGTGTTACATATCATATATTCATTTTGTAAGAAATGGGGGTATAAGAATAAATTTTAAAAAATCAAAGATAATGGTATTTAAAAAGAGATATAAATTGAAGGAGGAAAATGGTATGTGGAAGGGGAAGAGTTGCAAATACTAAACAAGTTTGATTATTTGGGAGTGAGAATAAGTAGTAATGGGAGATGGAATGATCACAAGATAAGTGTCTTAGCTCAGGGAAGATTAGCAATGACTGCCATAAGAATATGCTTAAAGAAAATACCAGATATGCAAATTAAATGGTTGGAAAGGGTTTACAGCTGTAGTACAAAGCAAAAATGGTCTATGGATCAGAGATTTGGGGAAGTGACAAAGGATGGGAGATGATTGATAAAGTACATAGATCATTCTGTAAATGTATGTTAGGTTTATCTATTTCATCACCTAATGGAGCAGCAATGTTGGAGTTGGGAAGAGTAGGTAGCAAGGGCATGATAGTAGAAAGGACCCTTAAATATTGGCATAGATTGAAATCATTGAACAAGCATAATATCTGGAGGCAATGTTTAATAATCCAAGAAAAATCCAGTGCTGGGATGAACTGGGCTCAAGGTATAAGGAGAAGTTTACAGGAAATAGGAATGGGTAACTTATGGGAGGAGAGAGAGTGGTCAGTTAAAGGTTTCTGGAAAGAAGTGAGAAACAGAGTAGAAGATATAGAGAAACAAGAATTATTTCAAAGTCTGGAAGGAAAGAAAACTTTGGAACTATATAGACAATTAAA
The DNA here is from genome assembly GCA_030765065.1 of Deroplatys truncata. Classification (NCBI taxonomy): domain Eukaryota; kingdom Metazoa; phylum Arthropoda; class Insecta; order Mantodea; family Mantidae; genus Deroplatys; species Deroplatys truncata. The sequence continues at coordinate 169,947,425 of CM060980.1, forward strand.
AGGTGGACTGGGGAAGGGAGAAGTATGTGGATGTAGGTAATAGGTTAGTGAGAGAAGGGTGGGCCTGGTCCAGATTAAGTGCATATAGGCTAAGGGGAGATAGGAAGGGAGCAAATTTGAATAAGTGTCCTCTTTGTGGAGATGCAGATAATGATTTGCATTATATAATTGAATGTGAAGAAACTAAGTTGTGGAGAGATCAGTTTTTACCTAAAGAATGGGAGAATGTTAACAAAGAAGTATTAAAAGTTAGGATAATGAAAATACAAAAGGAGAGGGATATAAAAAGAATAGGAGAATATATGAGGAGAGTAAGAGAAAAATGGTTTAGAAAAATATAGCAATATGAATTTGTTATGATCCACCATGCATAAATAACCACAGTGTTAAAATGCATGATGGACCACAGAAAGAAAAAATAGCAACTTAAAGTAATGTATTAAAAATTGTAAGAATTTTGTATAGCATTATGCAAATAAAATATACATACATGTAAGAAAATGTAAATAAAGTGAACAATTATTACAGATACATCAAATTATAATACAACAATCAATATCAGTAATGGTTCCATACCTATCTTCCTAATGAAAGAAGATTTAAGTGAAGAAATTGCATATATCACAGAGTTAAAGAGGAGACGTGAATACTTTGAAGGCCTATAATCCACACACCATTTCTTTTTAAGATGCTTTTTTATATACAAAATTCATCGCTAAATGTCAACAAAGTACTCCATTTTGTTATTACTGTGCATGTGCAGAAGTAGTTTCCAACCTAAGAGTACTAACACAATTTGCAAAAATAGCAATATTTGAAACCCATTTATATACACACACACACACTAACCTTAATCTAACCTCATGCAAATCTCAAAAACAGAGGGCCTGTTAATTTACTGTGGCTCAATGTGGCCTCTGCTCGTCTCATATTCATGTTTTTCGTTCAGATGTTGGTGGCCCTTCCGTATGAACATAACAGCCACAATGTGCCTGCTACCAGACAAAGCCTGAACTAATAATGGAAGGCAGACTTGGAATAAAGCACACAACATCAAAGGTAATACTTAGCCTACCACAGTATCCTTGGTTAGTTTAAAGCATTCTAGATAACAGAAATAAGATTTTTAAGAAAGTCTTGAGGAGTGAAACCATGAGAGCATAAACATTTGGTGACCTAAAAAATATATTACTCATTGTCATAGATATAAAAGATTACAATAATGCCACAAATATGAAAGCGATTTGGAGGTGGCTATGGATATGTGTAGGAGGAAATACATCCCTAATCTCAATCTTTTTGCTTAAAATACAGGCATTGCAATATCTTTAGTTACTGTTTTATCTCATTTTGTATGTATGCTACAATTTCCATTGTGCACCCTTGTACTAAAGCTAGAAAGTAACTGCACATTTTGCTTACAAATGAAAGTAAGCATTAGGTTGCAATAAGTTGGGATAAGCCTTGGTTAGCTTCCTAAGTACTTTTTACTTCCATCTAAGTGGCCCCCACTCAACTGAGAGTTCAGCTTTTAAGATTGGGTTCAAACTTCCTATGCACACACCTACTTTTACAGTTTTGTCCTCTTCCCCCCCCCCTTTTTTTTGAGCAGAGGCAATTTTTTATAACTTTTTGTAACCATCTTCCCCTGTAAACCCTGACATTCCTTAAACAAATTCCTATTTTTCTTATTACTAATTTTAATTTCTTGAGTTTATTCATTACTGCTTACCACTATATACCATTCCGATATGCTTTGTGATCATTTCCACTTTGTGAACACTATGTTCTTCATATAAAATGGACTTATGTTTGTTCTCTGTAGCCAAGACAACTCCATTTGATGCTGGAAACAAAAAAGACAAAAAATAAAAATGTTACAATTTGCTCTTCTTTCAAATTGTAATAAATGTATAAATAAGAAACAAAATAGACACCTTTAATGCCTACAGAAGGTGCTCCTGCTGCTACTGCTGCCAAAGCATACTCGATTTGCACCAGCTTCCCAGAAGGACTGTAATATAAAATTATTTCTTATATAAGAAAACCTAAACGAATTACTATCTTCAGCTCTATACATTAAGAACAAAATCCATGTGTAATATTCCCTTTCTGTTATAAGAAAACTCCAATTGTAATCTTCCTAACCTAACACGGGCTTATTTTTCTTTTACTCTTGACTGCGACTTGATAATACTAAAGAAGTTACATTAATTTTACTAACTAGTAACATAATACTTTTAAAAATATTTACCTGAAAGTAGTTAAAGAAAAACTATATCTTTCTGAAGCCATGATTACACCGCAAAATTACAAACGCTTTATGATTTGCAAATGTATAGAACAAAATACATATAGCCAGTGCGCAACTCAGGTAGGACCTGCAACGGCGAAATTACAACACGATCCCTTATTCAACCTGATTTTATTATAACGTTCCTTATTTTTTAATTTCAATTCTTCAATTACACATATATGCTATTGTAGTTTAATTTTCGCTTCGTTTAATAACATAGGTGGTTATTGTCAAATTGGTTTGTTCAATATGTTCTGTTGTTGGCAACATTGTTAGATGATCAATTGTCTTGCGGAAAATTAAAAAATTGTTTAGGTTATAAAAATATTGTAGTTGCATAGATATTTAACATACAAAAAAGAGAGATTAATTAGTGCTGAAGAGTTTCGGTGTGGCCGTGTATGCTTATCAAGAAGTGATATCAAAGCTAAGAAGAAAAAATGTCAACTATTCCTGATTCTAGAGCTTCGCCCATTTCGGACGTAGCTTCTGAAAGTGGTTTTACTACCCTGTCAATGCGAGATAAAGCTCTTATTAAAAGAAACATAACAAAGCATCATAACAGTAATTTCAGGTGATTTAATTTCTTCCTGCAGTTTGTGTCAGCCTCGCATTTATAGTGCAAATCATATCGTGGATTCTAGAGAGTGAAAACTAACAAAATAAATTTTCTATCTGTTAAAAAGATACTTAGGTCTCACATGATCATAGTTACATGTTTCTTGAATAGAAATTGCCATTGTCTCAGTAGGATATTGAAACTTGCATTATAGAGTGCATATTTTCCTATTGGCTAAAAATAATATTGTATTAGTGACAGAGGCTCATTGTAATAGTTTTGCTGTTTCAGGGCTGGATATGTTCCGGTGCATGAGCAGACTCTTCATAAAACTGGTTTGAGAGGACGTAAGACCTATGCATTTTGGACTTTGGTAATGCTGCTCTTCTTTCTTGCTCTGGGCAATCTTCTGCTTACTTTTGTCATCTTGGGTGTTCTACGTCTGGGGCAAGGAATGGAAAGTCTAGAACTTGTACCTGAGGCATCTTTGGTCATGTTCTATGGAAACACAGACCTGGACAATGTTTATAAGCGTGATGGAAAGCTAGAGGGTTTTTATGATAGTCCGGTTGACCTCATAGGAGACAATGGCTCAGTTTCTATAAACTTGGTTGATAAGGATGGACGAGGTAATGATGTCAAAATCAATGTGGATATAAATGGTACTTCAATAACTGGCATAAATTCATTTGACGTCCGAGATCCTGTTACAGGTGACTCAGTCTTTTCCACCGGTTTTCCCAATTTTGGTCTGCCTCGTGGTGTCACAAAGTTAGATATTAAAATGGCCCAAACTCATCGTATTAGTAGTCCAGTAAATTCCAGCTTGTACTTACGCTCAGATACAATAGCTCGACTTCGTGGAAATGAAGGTACACACATGGAAGGACGTGAAATTGTCTGGTCAGCTGATCAGGACATATATCTAAAGAGTGTTAATGGCAGTGTTGTTCTCAGTGGACATGAAGGTATTTCACTGGACATCAAAAGCATACCCCTGGCACCTGGCAGTCGAGAAGGAGCAGCTATGCAGTATAAAGTATGTGTATGTATGCCAGGAGGAAAATTATTTCGGGTACCTGTTCCATTAACTGGGGGTGGTAACAGGCATATAGGCTGCCATCATATTAATCTTTCCCCAGAAACCAACCCTTGTATGTAATGTATATGTATGGGTAGCCTTCTCTTAGGTGAAACAAGTCTAGGATACCGTGGCATATTCTTGTGCCACTTTTCCACTACATTGCAGCAAGTATACGAAGTAGAAGTATGGGGGTGTAAATGTCAATGGTGCAATAAATGAATGTTTATATTCTTTTCAGCAACACTGCAATATCTATACATATATTAAAAGTGCCATAAAAGTGAATAGGAATAGTGAGATTACCATAGTATTGCCTTTTGGAGTGGATGTCAACACTTGTAGAATGTAATCGACCCACCTGCCCCTTTAAGGAGGCTTTCTTTTATAGAAAAGTCCTTGCATAATGACAACAAACCTCGCCATATTGCCGGTATTGCACATGTGCATAGGGAATTGCCAACCTAACAGAATGAGGCAAATCTGCTAGATTGGCCACACAATAATCTTAGGAGTAACCTTAATACTTGGGGTTTAGCCTCACAGAGCCTACGGCTACACTTTGCGGCTTAGGATGGCAGTGTTTGTTAGTCACATTTTGGCAACTCCTCAGTTGTGAAAGCGAGAGCGAGCAAGTACAACAAGAGAACAGGATCCAGTGGTTTTACTTTGGCGCCATAGCTAGCACCTTTCTGTTTCCATTATACAGTTACAGCATTTTGAATTCGGAGCTGGGAAGCTCAGTGGTTCCGTTTGCTGCTTGTTCAGAGGGTCCATCAATTCCTGGGTGTGGGGTAACAATTTTAAATCATCCCATTCTTAAATTACCTCTGATTAGTGCATGTGAAGTATTCCCAAGGCCCGACACAGTTCAGAGTCCACGGTAAAGACTAGGTCCCTATGTTCCATCATCATTGTCATGCTACCACCGAGGTAACAAACACTGTCCATGGGGTGCTGTCAGCTAATAAATGGGTCCATTCATAACTTGGTGATACGAGAATCCTCCAAAGGCTGTAGTAGACCATATGAGGAGTGTTGGAAACAACAACATTTTGAATGCTGCCACTACAACAATTTAACCTATTGGAAAGGTAGAATCAGATGACTGAAAAATTCAATGCCATTGCCGGGATTTGAACCATGGCATTGAATTTTTCAGTCATCTGATTCTACCTTTCCAACCCTGTCCTACGCACGGCTTGTGTGAAAGAACAATTAATTCCAATTTAACCTGTTGTTACTTATTCTGTGTCCTCAGCTTTAGACTACTAAGGTAGACGCAAACATCTTGACTGGAACATAAAAATAGCATATGGGCATGCCATGGTATTCTAGACCTTAATGGTTGATTTTTAATGGAATTGTTCAGTTTAATCAATGTAGCAATGTTTGAGCAACATTTTCTCATTCTGGCATGATTCTGTAGATAAAAATCAGCTGTGTTATAATCACATCTACCAAATATTATTTTCATATCTAATCTACAAGTCATGTAGACAAAACGATTGTTTTTTTTTGTTTTTTTTTTACTTTCTCTACCACATATATTGGAGGTAGAGAAAGTATTGCATTCCACCCAAGAATTCAAGAGATTTCACCCAAAATACATGGTCACCTGAATCCAAAATAAAAGAAGCATTTTTAGAAAAAGGTCTGTGTGTGTGCCGGTAAACAGCGTAACTCAAAAATGAAACACCAAACTTGGTGTTTAGGTTCAGCACCTTCCAAAGATGCAACACAAAGATTTTAAAGGACCCCCCCCCATACAAAACTACCCCTTTTCGTGGAACATTTTCCGAAATCTTTAATTTTCTAAAAAAAATGGCTCTAACAATTTTGGTTAAAGTACCATATATTAAATATATTTGCATGACAAATAAAATGTATATCTTGAATTTTCTGGGAATAGCCTTTGAAGCCCTCTTCATTGGGAAGGAATTTTGTATAATCTTGTATAACTGATAAACGTTACGCGATAGACAAAAAACATAGTACACAAGAAATGTAGATCTCTTTAAGACACACAATTTATTTCAAATAACTTTTTTGTGGCATCGGCCATTTCATATCCATTATTAATGGTTCAAATTCTTCAACACTTAGCCATTTTTTTCAAGTCCTGTTGATTTTTAGTTGTTTCTTAGAATGTTATGGAAAGAGTTTCAAGACCAGCGTGTAACTTCCAGTTCTAAAACGTTTCACTATTGCTGTTCCCTTTATATCTATAATGAAATGTGTAATGCAGCTGTTTCTGGAAATGCTTATCTGGATTAAAATGAAGTAGATAGGAAGATAAACTTTTGTAAGAATAATTTGTATACCCACTAATAAGATAGAGGGTAGAGAAAGTCATGTGAATGTAACACATCAGATTGTTTTCTGACTATTACCTGTTAATCGTGATAAATGTCGGCAGTACATATTTTGTGGTACATACATTAGAGCATACAGGAGTCTGATAAGACATTCAGCTCTTGTATACATATTGCGTGACCTCAAAAGAACAACACTAGAAACTGTATTCTTAACATACTGGAAAATTTAAATGAACAGCAACAACTAGTTCAGAAATGGCTGATGTTAGGAAAAAACTTCTTTGTCGTAAATTATGTATTTTAATGAATTCTTCATTTTTTATGAAGTAAATTTCTATCTACCTCTTATGTTTCCCACTTCAATCGATAAAATTCCTTATTCACATCAATAAAATTATATAACATTCAGTAAGAAGGAAGAGGACATCATAGGTTAAACACAGAAAACTCAAGATATACGTTTTATTTTGTCATCTTAATATCTCACATATATAATGTTATAGACAGAATTGTTAAGGCCATTTTTTTAAAAATAACAAAACTTTTTCTAAGTAAAGTTAGTTTGGGGTTGGAGGATTTTATGAAAATCTTTGTCACATTTAAAGATGGTTGACTTAAATATGAAGTTTGGTATCACCGACTTTTCCTTTTTGAGTATAATGTTCGTTCTCTCCCTAATCACAATCTAATCATTTTCTAAAAACACACTTTTAGAATAGACCATAAAACATGTATTTTTAATGATATCTTGATTAAAATCATCCTTTAAGATGCTTAATTTAAACACAAAGTTTGCTATCCATTTGCTTTTTATTTTTGAATTATATCTTTCTTTCTCCTGGATAAATACATGCCTTTTTCCAAAACTACATTTTTTGGCTAGGGAACTTCAAAACATGCATTTTCAATTAAATCTGTATACCAAATTCTCAAATGGAAAACATTACTTCCTCTACCTTTTATAGGTAAGTGGTAGAGAAAAGTAGAAATTAAAGAAACTAGTGAGAATAAATGAAACACATGACTTGAATAGCAAAATTTAGTGAAATAAGAAAACAAATAAGAGCTGAAGCTTTTCTAACGGCATAATATCTGTAACTTTTCTTGGACTTTTAGGCGGTAAGCAGATGGTTTGAAACTGGCATTTTGACTGATCAGCTTATCATAAAGACGAAGATGGCGAACATCTTCGAAACGTCGGTTTTAAATCATCTACTTACTTGCCTAGAACCCCAAGAAAATTTAGAGTTAAGGAAATTAATTTTTGCTGGTGTTTATAAATTTGCACAGGTTTCCATAGTCCTGATTTCCCACAGTTACCCTATACCCTCATCTTTCTGATCAGTATTTGCACAAAAGTGTACTGAAATTTTTGGATACTTAGGTACAATACTATTCCAATGCTAGAACACAAACACACTACGTGATCCAAAGTATCCAGACACCTGGCTGAAAATGACGTACAAGTTCGTGGCGCTCTCCATTGGTAATGCTGGAAGTCAATATGGTGTTGGCCCACCCTTAGCCTTGATGAGAGCATACTCTCGCAGGCATACTTTCAATCAGGTGCTGGAAGGTTTCTTGGGGAATGCCAGCCCATTCATCACGGAGTGCAGAACTGAGGAGAGGTATCGATGTAGGTCAGTGTTGGCACGAAATCGGCATTCCAGAACATCCCTATGGTGTTCTATAGGAGAAGACATGCTGACGATGGGAACAAACCGTCTCCCGAAACGCGTTCAAGTAAGAATATTATAGTGATGTAGTGTAACAACCCTCAACTCTCTTTATTTTAAATTCTGATACCATGCCTATTATTTGAAACCAATTCATACACACACACACACACTGACCTGAACCGAACCTCAAACCTGATAAAGAGACCTCTAAGCAACATTTAATTTATGGTCTTTCACGCCCAATATAAAAACAACTAGTTAAAGAGTGTCCATAAATAAATTAATTAAAAACAAAATCTCAAACTGTCTTGAACCTAATCTTGAAACCAGAGGACCCTGTCAATACACTGCAGCTTGTTGTTTCTTTTCCTTTCTTTTCTCTTTTTTTTTTGTTTTTTTTTGTTTGTTTGTTTAATGGCACTCATGAATACTAATCATACTCATTCAGTGTCTTCCACATATCTTGTGATGTTTTTGGTCAAATGTTGGTGGCCCTTCAGGATAAACTGCATAGCTACAAAGCGCCAACTACCCAAACCCTGAATTAATTAGTCTAGTAGAAATGGAACACAGCTCAAATAATGTATTTTTTTTCCACATAAATTATATGTTTTGGGTTGAAGAATTCCATAAAAATCTTCACCTTACATTGTAAAACGATGCCTGACTTAAGAATAAAATGATGCACATTTTTTAATATTTTGCTTTTGAGTTATTTTTTTCACAGACAGAATGTACATACAGATCTTTTTACTTTCTCTACTACGTATAGTAAGTAGGGGAAGTATTGCATTCCACCCAAAAATTCGATACCGAGATTTCACAGGAAATACATGTTTTGAGGTGCACTGAATGCATATAAAGCATTTTTGGAAACATGTCTGTTGGTGTGTGTGTCTGTGAACAGCATAACTCAGAAACGAACAGTCGGATAAACACCAAACTTGGTATTTAGGTTCAGTATCTTCCAGAGATGCGACACAAAGGTTTTCAAGAAAATCCCCCCACCCCAGATTACCCTTTACATGGAACATTTTTCGAAAATTTTAATTTTCTCAAAAATGGCTCTAATGATTTTGAATAAAATATCGTGGGTTTAAGACATTCTTGTGGCAAATGAATATGTATATCTCAAATTTTCTGGGAATGTCTCCAAAATTATTCTTCATTGTGAACGACTTTTGCATAACTGGTAAACCATAAGAGATAGACAAAATTTTACTACACAACAAATGTAGATCGCATTAAAATACACAATTTATGTCATATACCTTTTTTTTTGTTGAGTGAACCATTTTCGAGATATTGCTTGTTATTCCCCTAAATTTTCCAATACTTATACTTTTTCTCAAATGGGAATTCGTTATTCTTTTTTTTTTTGTCTTGGATATGCAAAGAGTATTAATCTGTGGCAAAGAGAATGGTGCTGCACATAGCAACCAGCTATTAAGAGATATGTCGATGCTTAAAGGCTACTGTACTTCTATATTGCCCTTGCAAATACAAAACAAGGGGAACATAGTAGGCCTTAAGCGATAGTCAAATATTTTTAGAACTGGGTCGCTATTTGTAAAATGTAATTCTCTTTGCATGTCAAGAACATAAAAAAAGAACAACGAATTCTCAGTTGAGAAAAAGTGTAAGTATTGGAAAATTCAAAGAAATAACAAGGAATATCTCAAAAATGGTTCACTTCACAAAAAAAAAATGTTTATGACATATATTGTGTGTTTTAACGAGATCTACGTTTTTTATGTAGTAAACTTTTGTCTATCTCTTGCGGTTTACCAGTTATGCAAAAGTCGTTACAGAATGAAGAGGACTTTTGGGGACATCCCCAGAAAATTCAAGATATACATTTTATTTTTGTTGTTGAGCAAACTATTTCTGAGATATTCCTTGTTATTATGCCCTAGACATGCAAAAAGAATGGAATGCTCCACATAGCAACCAGCTCTTAAAGGATTTGCTTATCACTTAAAGCCTGCTATATCACCCTAGCACCTATAAGAAAATTAGCAATAAGATTTCTGGAAATGTTTATCTGGATTAACATGAAATAGGTGGAGAATAAGCGTTTGTATAAAAGTTTGTACAAGAGTAGAGAAAGTCATGTGAGTGCAACACATCAGATTTTTCTAAAAGTGCCATCTTTTTATTTAGTGAACCCCAAAATATATGCTCATGTATTTCCATGAAAACTCCATATCAAATTGTTGGTTGGAATACAGCCTAATATAGGTAAGTAGGAGAGAAAGTAAAAATATTTAAATATAAAAATATTAATCCTATCAGTCACTATAAAGCAAGTACTGAATTTTTTGTTGCCATAATAATATTCAGCAGCACTGTTTCTTGCATAATTATTAAAACTCTAGGGAGGTTTTATTGGCAATATTTTTGAGTTTGAAGTTACAAATGCATGTTAGCATCCAATTGCCGATTAGAGCCATTGTTTTATGCAAGGCTACAGATCGCGAGAATGCATGCTCTGCACACAGTGCTCTACATTGTGGGTTATTCCGTTCCGTAACTCCCACTTTACTTACTCACCAGTGTTAGTGACATATATGCAATGAGTACTAACCTTGTTATAAGTGTTGTAGAAAATGGTGTCCATCTGTGCGAAGACATTCTTGACATCATTGGATGAAATTGCCATTCACACACATAAGTTCTTCTTGCGTAATGTTCATAATTTCTGCTTTTATATTGTCCTTAAGTTCATCTATGGTGTGGGGATTGTTTCTATAAACTTTATTTTATAGCATTTAGCAATCCCATTCTAAATTTATTGACCAAACATTTCAAGTGACTCTACCTGGAACTGGATAACCAGGAAATTGCTGCTGAAATTGTCTACACATCTGTCTACATGATTCAGTTTTCACTTATGTATCATACATAAAAATACACTGTTCAAGCGTGAATGTGTTGGCAGGTATTTCTGTGAAGTAATAAGAGAATAACATCCCTAAGGAAATCATGCATAACACATTTCACAACATGGAAGACAAAGCAACAATTGAGACAGCTCAGAGCTGATAAATGTATCCTTGACATATCCTGTGCCGCTGCTGTGCAGTGACATAAAACCAAGGTCACTGCTGTCTCGGCCGATACACATATAAGGTGGTTGTGGCCTTGCCATAGAACGAAAGCATTGTATATGCATAGAATTTGATTGACCTTATTTAAATGTTACACTTAAAGCCAACCACTGATGGTTGGGTTACAGAGAGTCTAGTATACTAACTAAACAATGCCAGAATGATGGTTTGCTTAAATATTATAGCAACTTGTATATATTAGCTAAGACGTGTGAAATTCACAGTATTGCAACAAAATGATGCACATTGTAATTATGTCTATTTGTTAACATTCTAGTTATCTAGTTAAGACTGCATAGAGCTTTAGCACAAACATATGTTGTATTAAGTTGGTGAGAAATGAGTAATACTTGAAAATAAACATAATGGAAATTATATAGAAGTTTACTTTCCGAAGTAAAAAGTACTACTCATCACTTGTCGGTAATGATGATATTTAGGCAGTGAACTTACTTAAATATCATGGAAATTAAATCCATACTATTGATTGTACTAATTACAAATCTGTAATCTTTGTTTTCTTTGGTTGCACAAATAATTATGTTTCTACAGCCTTGGCTTCCCATATTAATATAGGGTGGAAGGAGTTAGAATATGTTCCTTTTAAGAGGGTATATTAAGCATTTGCATTAAAGACATTTGTATGGTGGTGTATTCTAACAAATTGCATCCACATGTGTTCCAACAAGCTTCTGATACCCCCAGAATCATTGGGAGCAAATAGTACGTATTGTTCTGACCAGTGACTGATGCCAAAGTAATGCATGCACAATAGACAATCACAGACTCATATATGAACTGATCAAAGACCATCAGAGACTCTGTTGGAATGAACCTAATGAAGCAGTTAAAGGAAGAAAAATTATATCAGTTTTGTAGTTTTAGGCCATTAATTGTATATTCTAAGATTATGTTGTGCAATGGTTTTTCGGCATAGAACAGGTATGAGTCACTCTAGCAGGTAAATTACATGTTGGCTGGTTTGGCTCCGTTTGACAGCTGGACAGAAAATGAACAGCTACGTACCTTGTTGCACATGATATAAATATTTACAATTCCTTTAGCTCATCTTTTACTGTCCTCCCAATTCAACCAATTGGTCTGGACATGCTTACAAGGAAAGTCGTGTGTATTAAGAAGGCCATAACCAAAAAATTAGGTGTCAGTTTCAACCGCAATGAAGCCAGAATATTGTAATTGTGGTGCAATGTGTGATGCAAATGGAAATCCTTGAGTGAAGTGTAGAGTAGCCGTCTTGTCACATGAATCACTTCCCTCTCTTGCTTACCAGGGTCTTCCATTTCAGTTATTTAATGCAAGTGTTGCTGCCTTATAGTATAAATAGCTGATGTGTTGCTGTGTTTCTAAGCGTTTAAGTAAAAACTGTCTGCTGTAATTTTGTATGCAGCCTTTTTATGACAAATTGATTCTGCCACTAAAATTTCAAGGGAGGTTTCAGCATGAAAGATTTGATACTTCCCTTAGATTCATTAGGTATGTGGAAAGAAAGTATGTTTATATTGCATCAATAAATAATTAGAAAATTACTGAATGCATAAAATTAATCTTAAATTTCATTATTTTAAATGTTAAAAGTACAATGGTTGTGCATGGTCTGCCACTATAATCCCGTCTTTAGTGTCACAGATGCTTCTTTGTAACAAATATGAATTATGTTATGAGTTACAGCTATTACAGACTAAGATGTTTCTAGTGCCAACTACATAAACATGGCTTTCTTATTATTTAATTTCTTGAAGCACTGAAAACAAAACAATGTATTATGGTGCTGGGAAAATTTATACTATATTGTTGAGCACATTAGTTGGCATTACACTGACACTTCCCATAGAATATAAGCCACAGAAAGCTACATCCAGGTACACAAAAGCATTGAAGTCTTCCATGATGACACCAGCTCTCTTTGTTTACCTACTGGAGCTTGTGTTGCATCTGCCCAAGAATAGCTATATGCACAATGTTGCTAAGACTATTCTCTCTTCTATCTGCCAAAATCTCTTACTCCACAGTTTATTAATTTTTATGGAAATAATTTTTACTTCCTAAGCAGTTAATAAGAATGTTATGCTCTTGGTGCTATAACATAGTTATCAACATATAAAAACCAAACAAGAAAACACTTTCAAGTAAAAAATTAAAAGAGTATGCATTGAACAGTTCATTATATTCCATGAATGAATCTATGAATAGTTGTAATCTGATTTAAAGTGATTTACATATTGACAAACAGAAAAGTTGTATCTAAGTGCAAAGTAATAATTAATTTCTCTACTTATCAAATATTTTCCCCCCCTTTGTCTTGTGTCCCTTAGTTTGGGAGTCAATGGTTGTTGCAGCTTTAGAATATGAATTATTAAATTTGAATCTATGAACAAGCATTCATACTGAAAAATAGTATGAGATTATTTTGTGTACTTTATCAAGAAGAGTTACTCCTTGAAAGAAGAACATTCCCTCCCTTTCCACTCTGTATTGAATAAGGAGCTTAACAGTTTTTTTATATGAGGTAAATTTTTCAAAATTCATACTTAGTTATTGTAAGCATTAAAACAAAACAGTATTGAAAAGTGGTATTCAGAAATTAGCATACTGTATATTAATATTCTAGTCATTTGGCCAATTAATCTAGTCAGAAGGTGTATGTAAAACCTTAGCACAAATATGTATTGTATTATGTCAATGAGAGGAGAATAAAGACGAAAAAAAGTGATTCATATGACTTTCTCTTCCAATAACAAATCCACCTGTATCCATTATATGTAGGCCACAGAAAGCAACATTCCAGCTGAGGAAGCATGCTGCTGACTACATCATTTCCCTGGATCATCCATCTCTGCCATGTGCATGTGAATATGAGGTTGGCAGTCCAATTGGTCAGTTTGTTGTGCTGCAGATTATTAGTGTTAATATCTCCCTGCAGCTGCCATACTGATTCATATCTATACTAATATTATAATGAGAGAAAGTTATGGGAGGGTAATCTTGAAAACTACGATTTTCATAATTCATTTATCACTGAAAAACACTTCTTTCTGTAAGATATAGGCCCCTTAACTGTGATTATTACACCCAATGTCACTACAATTCCAATGAATAAGAATATAAGGGGATAATTTTAATCTTTTATTGTAAGTGTGGTGGATTTGGAACATTCCAGCACAAAGGGGAGAGGGCCTTAAAATCTTTAAAACTGGGGGGCGCAGATGTGATCTGCTATTTTCATGTTACCAAATTTCCCTCAGATTTGATTTAACATTGTCATTGACGAATATTTTTGAGGCAAAAACTGGAGATACTAGGGTTTTAGTACCTGGCAAAAATGACATGCTATACTAAACTTTAAAAAACTTACATTTATCTAAATGATACTTTGTTCAGTGGCTCCAAAATGTAAAAGTGGAAAAATGAAATGGTCAGTATTTAGACTTATGCCCATTTTGCTTGTGTCAACATTTCAGAACCAGTTCTGATAAGATAGGGAAGGGTGAAAGGGAGAGGGAGATGGTCTACCCTAGCAAACAAGCCTGCATCATTTATTGTGACAAAACCTTGTGAACTTACACTTTAGATCTCAGCCACTTTCTTTTAGTTTAGTATGATAGGTGGGGGCAACTACTATCCTGCACTATGACCTTTGCAGATCTATTGCACATCCCCAGTGTTGTCAATGATCCAAAAGTCTGATGTTTATAATAAACTGGATCATGATGGTTGAAAGCTCTTGGTATTTGGAAATTGACTCCCAAAAATGAGGTCTTGTTAGTGAGCATGTACTGGGCACTCACACAAGCAATGAATAGCTGTCTCATATGCCTTTGACAGTCTATAAGTAGTATTCACTTTCTGTCCCATCTGGTGCAGGTGCCCTCTAAGGAGACAGTGTCCTGAAAGAAGCCAGAGCTTTTGCATGCTTAATTTTAACAGCTCTTGTCACTTGCATCTGTCTAATCTAAGAGAGAATTTGAGTGTCTGAAACCCTCGGATGAATTCCAGTATTTCCCATGTTCTCTGAGGAACCAGTCCCCGATAGCCAGCTTAACTAATCCTGATTACAGCCCCAGTGCTGGTTCAGGTTCAATAAAAGATTGCTTAGTTCCCTTATTTATCTGCTCTTTTATTGTCAAGAACCCATCTCAGCTGAACTGAATTATGGGTAGCCAGTGCCGTGAGGGACTTGTGGCATTCTAAAACCAATTGGTTATCGAGGGCTTTTGTGCCTGCCTGAATATCAGAAAGTATAAGAATCTACTTGTTTCTATAGCATGATCTTACACTCTGTCAAGTGCTAGCTAAAATAGCAAATATCTCTGTCTGAAAGACTGGTACCATTGTTATAGAGTCCAACCCATGTCCCAAATCTGGTTTAGAACTATCAGTATATCAGATTAGGCCTTTAAGACACATTTAGATCCCACTTTTCAAAAATCTGATATTGTGTTCACATGACTTTCCCTACTTAAACTTCCACAAGCTATTCTTACGAAACTTATTCTTCTATCTACTTCCTATCAGTTATGTATTTTGTTGTAAGTATAAGGAAGATACAATAGGCTAAAGTGAGTCAGGTTTTTAAAATGTGGATCGCTGTGTGATGGCTAAGAAAATCTATTCTGTTTGCATCACCAAAACAAAAAAGAGGAACGGCAACTTTACATTGGGAAAAAGTATAAATATTTGAAAAATCACGCCAATAATAAAAAATATCTTGGAAATAGTTAACATCACAAAAATGTTTTATTTCATATTAATTGTGGGCTTTAACTACATTACCATTTTTGTGTAGTAAGATTTTGTCTACCTCTTGTGGTTCTTAGTTATACAAAAGTCATTCAGAATGCAGTGGTCTTCTTAGGTTAATTGCAGAAAATTCAAGATATGCACTTTATTTGTCACACAGCAAATATCTTAAACATATGGTATTTTAATCAAAATCATAGACCGTTTTTGAGAAAACCAAAAATAACAAAACTTTTTCCATTTAAAAGGTAGTTTGGGGTGGGGAATTTTCTTGATAACTTTCGTGTCACATCCTAGGAAGGCACTGAACTTAAATACCAAGTTTGATATTTAACCAACTTTTTGTTTTTTATGCTATTCACAGACACAAAGACCTTTTTCTTTTTAATTCTGGGATTTCAAAATATCTAGTTCCATTTAAATCTCAATATTGAATTTTTGGGTGGAATACAATACGTTCTCTGCTTACTATAGATAAGCAGTAGAGAAAGTAAAAGCCACCCATAATATGCTTACTTTTTAACTCCTTTAGTTGGACTTTACTATTTGACCTATGACCTGTATAGACTACGTTACAAATTCCAGAAATATTTTAACTCGTTTACAAATTATCAATCTGAATCAAAATTTTGTACACTTGTAGTACAGGCACTGGGGTAGTACAGTGGTTTTGACCTCTAACTCAGGTGAAATCTCCCCAAAGTCCAATGTGGACAACAGTCCATGGTAAAAATCAGTAGGTCCCCTGGTTCTATTACCAACACACCCAATGGCAACCACTAAGTGCCTCCAGCTAATAAATAGGTTTCTGGTCATCATTTGATGGGATGAGGTTCCTCTAAAGGTCATAGTAGAGCAAATGGGACTCTTGCAAACATGTTAGTCTTGTGCATGGAAATGTGCTGATGCTTTTGGTTTTCTTTATTGTATGTTGTTAAATCTCCTTGTGTGTGTTCCACACAGCCCTAGGTAACTCAATTTCTTATTGGTATGAACTCAAGTCCAACATACACATTAGGCCTATGAACAAAAGGTTGGTCCTAGTTGACCAGCAAATGGGGAGAAGTAATTATTTCACCTAGTGGCTTCGCAATGACGATCCACATCAGTCCCTAGATGAGTCCTCTCATATTGGTTTGTCGTCAAAAGTCTGGCACTCAAAACATTAAACTATGAACAAGGTTGGTTTCAGGCTTAGGAGTGAAGGAAAAGTAAGACAAACATTAAGTGAGGTGCAAGAATCAGGTAAGGAATTGGGACTGGGTGTGGCAGAGGCAGTTTAGTATTTCCTTACAAACATACATCACTGAATTATATCGGTACTATTGCCTGAGCTCAACTATACACTTAAAAAGACCTGTCAAAAATTATAGTCCCTGTGGGTTTCAAAAACTGCCTTCCATATTTTCAAACCTGTGCATTCAAATTACATAGTTTGAAAGATCTGGATAAAACTTTGAACACTTTCGCTTTAGGAAAACAAATGCAGGAGAATCCAACTGTCATTGAGAATAACATTGCTAAACTTGCAGATTATACTGGTGCTTCAGAGTTAAATGTTGCATGTGTGCTAAAGGAAATCGGAGCATTATGAACACCAAGGAAGAAAAGAAACAGGTATAAACCAGAGTTAGAAGAAGCAGACTTTACCAAATGTACTATTTTTAGCAAAGTGCAAGTGTTTTTCTTTAATAAAGAATCACCAATGCTAGACATAGTCTAACTCTAATAATTATGATCCTACACTGCCTTCTTTTAAGCAATCCACCTTTTATAAATTATTTCTAGAAACTGGATTGTGTGAAGAGAAATAAAGTGAACATAAATATTGACAGAAACTACATCTTTTCCCAATAATGATGTTTTACTTCAGTGTTTATTATGGTTATTATTTGAATAATATGCTGTTCTATAGAATTATACACACGAGACATGAGTCCATGTGGATTTGTTTATGTATCTATGTTCTCACAGCCGATACCAATATGAAGCAAATGTGTATGGATACAAAATGTTTTGTTTACATCAAATCTGGTTCTAGGGCTGGACCGATTACAGAATAATTCTGTAGCTCTGAACTTAATGTGCATTTCCCCATAACAAAGGGAACATATTTCAATTAGAAATATTATTTTAAAGCTGTTCAGTGAAAGTTTTATCTCACAACTTCAGCATTTGGTTTTTCTTCTGAGAGTTCCATGTTTGATTCATGAAATATTTTCCAAACCATACAAATAGATCTGGGCCCTGTCACATAATGAACTATTATTGTCAATGTCACTTGCGACCATAGTTTAAAAACATTTGTTACATGATTTGAAATAAGTTACAAATTACAAGTAAAGTAGTTTTTATTGGTGAATATCACAAGATTCTGTGACAAGTCATTAGTAATCATCAAATACATGTTACAACTGAAAATGAATCATTCTGGTTCAAGTGCAACACCAGCCAATATAACAATTAAAATGTGCTCATATGTATGATTTCATGCAAATCAATGTTTGACTTTCTGCAAGATGAAATTAAACAATAACAAGAAAAAGGACTGATTTCATTGCCAGTCCAGGTTCTCCATATTCATGACATGTATCATACAAACAGCACCACATTACAACATTCACTTATTAATTTGCTTGTTAGTGCAAGAGTTCTGTTTGATGCTTCTTGTTATGAATATACATAGAGCAGCCTGGATATGTACCAAGTGTGTATTAACCTTTAGTTTTGCTATGCAGGAATATTTTCACCTAAACCTAGCCTCCATGTTTGTTAATGGTTACCAAACTTGACTGTGTCACATTAGTAGGTAATTTAAAGAATTCCATTTATATAATGAGCTGTCAAGCTTTATGCAAAATTATTAGCACTAGTAAACTGTAGAGTGGTTCACAATAACCAAAAAACAGAAATCAGATCGAGAAAGACAAAATTAAAATGCACAATTATTGTTGGAGATAGCATATTAGATTTTTCACTGTAAACATTATTGAAGGCAGCATTCAGACTCCCTCAGCTGCATTGAGTGTTGATTCTTCTAGTAAAAGCATCATCTGTAGCTTGTTTATATGTAACTAAAAATTGGCTATTGTCTTCTCCAAAAAGAAGCAACACCAGAAGAAATTAAAAAAAAAAAAAATTAGAAAAAGGTCCGCGTGTCTCTCTGTGAAAAGCATGACACAAAAATGAAAAGTCTGTTAAAACCATACTTGGTATTTAAATTCAGCATCTTCCAAAGATGACGCAAATATTTTCAAGAAAATCTCCCAACCCCAAACTACACTTTATATTTTTCAAAAATAGCTTTAATGATTTTGATTGAAATACTATATGTTTATGATACTTTCATGACAAATAAAATGTATAGCTTGAATTTTCTGGGGCTAGCCTATGAAGCCTTCTTTATTCTGAATAACTTTTGCATATCTGGTAAATTGCAAGCAATAGACAAAATCTTACTACACAAAAAAGCACGCAATTTATGTCAAATACACTTTTTTTGTTGTTGGTGGAGTTAACCAATTTTTAGACATTCCTTATTTGAAATAAAGAGAGCTGAAGGTTGTTACACTACATCACTAAAATGTTCTTACTTGAAAGCGTTTCGGGAGATGGTTTGCTCCCATCATCAGCATGTTTTCAACAATGGGAGAAAATTGTCTCCCGAAACGCGTTCAAGTAAGAACATTTTAGTGATGTAGTGTAACAACCTTCAACTTTCTTTATTTCAAATTATGACACTCACTGTTACTAGCTTCTAAATCTTCAAAATTAATTAACATTCCTTATTATTGGTTTGCATTTTAAAATACTTAAGACAATTTCTGCAAACGTTTTTCTCAATTAACAAGTAGATAGAAGAATAAACTTTTGTAAGAATAGTTTGTACAAAAGAGTAGAGAAAGTCATGCGAGTGCAACATATCAGAGTTTATATGCCATAAGATAAGTCATATAAAGTTAAAATTAATTGCATGCAAATCCTACGGGCACATTTTGATTACAATACTTAAACTTAGTCTAATATTATCAGGCAAAGAATTTAAAATTTCCACCCCTTTAAACAAAGAACAAATAACTTTAATGTGTGCTATTAATAGGGAATGATGCTTGGCAAAACTAGAGAATTTGGAAATAGAAATGGATCTGTATTTAGAAGAGGTTTACCTTATTGAATTTTGACATTTGGTTAATCTGCATTATGGGGCTGAATTGGAAGCGGGTGAAAAAATATCACTGGTCAGTTACAAACAAATATCACAATGCATAAAATCATCTTTCCACTTTGCTATTGATATACATTCCTGGGATATTGTGAATGCAAAATGCTGTATGCAGTTTTGCTTTCCATCCTCGGGTTATTGTGAATCATCCTTCAGTTATAAAGTTCTTATATTTGAGTAGTCCACTTACAAAAACTGTTAAATGACAATTTTTAAAAAATCAAGTTATATAGCTCATGGAAAGCTCTCGGCGTCACCTAAAAAGATCTGGTTATCCACTAGCGAAACCTACTAAAATGCTTGAAAAGTCGATGAGAAAGTCACGTCCTCCTGCAAAACCTGTTAAAAACAGTCCACTTACAATCAGAAGATGGGCATCAGGAGTGATACACATGCAAAACCCATTAAAATCTAAGCACTTTACGTTAAGAAAACTCGAAGAGAGTGTTTTACTTTTTTTACTTCTCTAGGTTTGGTTTTGGTGGCACTGCTTCTTGCACAGTTATGTATGCAACACTGCTTTGAACTGCAGTGTGGGTATAACAATGATTTGTTTATTTAAATGTGCTTGGCCTAACTAATGTGTGCAGGGCAGGGACTGTGGTATTGAGTAATTATTACTCGAAAAGAGGTTGCTGGAGACTAATGTTCCTCGTAAGAAGAAACTATGTCCAGAAACCTGGAAAAGAAATGTTGCAAAGGAAAAAAGGTAGGAAAATATTAGGTATGTTAAAATAATCAGATCTGTAGAGTCATTTGTGACAATACATGAATAAATATGAATGGATGACGTAACATAATCGAACTTCAATTTTTTGTTCTTCAGGTACTCTCCCAAAGGATTCCTTAAAATACCGACCTGTTCACACAAAGGAAAGAGCTTCCACTATAAAGAACTTAACTGCCAAGATGTCAGAAGAATCCATCAGGCTTACTTTAAGGAAAAATCACTACTTACACAATATAATTTCATCTTGCGACACGTCCAAGTTTCAACACCGAAACGAAGTACTGAAAACAGTAAAAGAAGATTCAACACGGAGTACATTTTAACAAAAAGAGGTGTCACTGAAAACATACCAGTATGCCAAGAAGTTTTTATGACAATTCTTCAAGTGGGAAGAGACAGGCTGCAATGTTTGTGTTCCAAGATTCTGAAAAATCCAATAACTCCACCCGAAAAGAAAGGAGACCCATATCTGACAAATTTGCTGAGAAAAAAGAAAAAGTCACATCAGCAAATTCATTTCACCCCAAGCCACTACTCAGGAGCTAAAAACTGTGTGCTTTAGCTCAGATCTTACCATTGCAAAGATGTATGAGATGTTCAACAAAGAATACCCACACATTCAGGTTCAATACGAGTATTACAGAAGAATTTTGTGTAACTACTTTAATATTGGTTTTGGTGCATCAAGTATCGATGCTTGCTCACCATGCAACAAACTTCAGTCAAGAATGGAGGCTGCAATGACCGAAGAAGAAAACGTGGATCTAAGATTTTAGCTTATGGTGTACAAAAAGAGGGCAGATGTGTTCTACAAAAAGGTTGAGAGAAGATAATTTACGTTCAGTTATGATTGCCAGAAGAACCTTGTGCTACCTAAACTCCCAGATCAAGCTGCCTATTACCTAAGTCAATTGTATCTGTATAACTTCACAGTATGTCAAGGAAATTACAACTTTTCTCAAAGTCCAGAAAACGTGTTCACATATGCATGGCTAGAGACTGATTTTACTAAAGTTTCGACCCAAATAGCTTTCGCCATCCATCAAAACTTATCCCAGCATGCAGATTTTGAAGGTATAAGGAAGATCCGCTTGTCTACAGAGCGGTGCAAGGAGCAACATAAAAAACAAGACTGTAATAGGCATGCTGATGCACTGGTTTCTGAACGAAGCTCCCGTTACAATTCAAGAAATTCAAATGCAGTTTCCTATTGTGGGTCACTCTTTCATTCCACTCGACAGAGTATTCGGAAATTTAGAGCAAGAGTTACAGAAAATTGACGTGATTGAGAAAACAGAAATCTACATGGACATCATGAAAAAACACACGACCATCATTCGCCTATGAGGAGCAGATTGCCCTGTTCGAGATTGGAAGGCCTATGCAGATGCACAGATTAAAGAACCAGGGAAATGGTATTTTCAGTTCAAAAAAAAAAAAAAAATCACCAAACCCAAAAACAAGAGTGCATGCCTAGCACAAGGTGAGCTGTTTTATAACTTCGAAAGCAGGGAACCCAAATCTGTGAACAGAACCAGAACGTACCAACACTTATCCCCAAAGGTGTCGCGCTTAAATCAAAGAAGGCCAAAGACATCAAAGCACTGTTGAAGAAACTATGGTGATCAATGGGAAGATCTGAAAAGCTGATGTTTTTCTCCAAAATTTTTAAATAACAAGAATACCTGGGAGTTGCAGATAACACCGACGACGCTGACACTCGATTTGAGCTGTTAGATGAACAGGATTCCAGTATTTTGTAAATGCTTTAATTATATTTTTCAGTTGACCTATTTGTATAAGTGCTTGTTGAAGCTTTCAATTTTTTCAAATGCCATTGCGAAAACATTTTGCAGACTAGCCGATTGTTAATGGAAACATTAATGAGATCTGTGGTACCTTCAACTTGCAAGGGTTCTATGCAAAACCAGAAAAAAAGTTGCAGATTGTTTCTCATTTGACAGCATTCAGAAAATATGTACTTAATATTTTATGGTTGTTTGTTAGAAGGCTGTTTCAATGTCAGTCGTTAACTGCAGTAGAAATTATCAGGTTGTGTATTATGTTAATGAGTCAATAATATGATGTGTTTTAAACTTTTGGTGTATACATAAGTTTTCAAATCCAATGAAAAATTCTACCACAATTCTGTTTTTTAAATTGTTTTCTTTTATGATTATTAAATCTTACTAGCGATACCCCAGCGAGAAGATAGAAGATTTAGATTGTAATTACTAAAACCATATTTATGTAGCAGGTGTTAAAGTTCAGGGTGCATTTGACAGGTTTTGCAGGTGTGTATGTTGGTAAGATGGCAGAAAATCAACTAGCAAAAGCAGTCTTATTTGCGTTACACTAACAAAACCTGTTAAGTGTAAATTAAAGTTTTAAAAATAAAAATAACTGTTTACATGAGATTATACAGATTCTAACAGTAAAATCAGCAAATTTTTGCGCTTTTTTTAAAAAAAAAAGAACATTGGCGTGCATCATGGGATTTGGAAACGTTTTTGTCAGTTTTCTCCATTCCGTTTATGATGTATTTAACAGGTTTTGCAAGTGAGCAACTCATTTGTAAAATTAAGCAAGAGGACCCTGAACTATGGCTTTTTCACTAAAAGTTGAAAGTAGAAGTAAACAAAACTTACTGTAGCACTCTGCCGAGCACATGGCAGCATAACATGGAGTATGGCGGGAACTAGTACCCGCAAGAGGAAATTGCTTCACATAAAATGCGAATATGGTACATTGCGCAACTTGGGGATCATTGCGTTTTTAAACATTTTATGCATTATTCCTGTATTCTGCCTTACATCCTAAACTTCTAACATATAATACTAAGAGTAGACAAATAAAAATAGTACCTGAACAGTTCAGAATCTATGATTAAAGGTAGTGGATTAAATTGTTCTTAACTTCAGGTTTTAGAAATCACTCATTTAATGATTATCAGTACACCATCTTTTCTGAGTCAACAAATAAAGAAAATGATTAGCACTATAGGCTAGAAAAAAAAATGTGACTCAAGCAATTTAAGCAAATATTCTGCATCACTAATACAGTTCAATTATTGCTAAACAACAGCCAATCCTATCCACTGTCAATTAGAGGGTACTTTTTACAACATTTTTAAAAACATTTAACATAATTGTCTTCTTTCCAATTTCTGCATTTATGTGTTCTATAGTGACAGAATTCTTAGTCATGACACTCTCAAAAGTAATATTTTTTTAACACAATGCAAAGAGTACACCAATGGCTTATCCAGCCTCTTAAACCCTTGGCTATAACAGTTCATTTAGTTATAGGTGAATCTGAACAAACACCTTTTGTTTCATAAATCGAACTGTCATAATGTTTTTTTTAAACTTCTCTGCAAAAGCATAACCACAAAATGTCATGATCTGAACGGAACTTATGTAGAAGAGATGAGATGCCAAGTGGGAAAAGTTGTAGTTTGTCCACCAGTCAATGTGGTGCTCTCTTGTCACGTGAATTTGTTTACAACTCCTTAAACTTAAAGTGAAAACACTTCAGGATAATTGTGGAACATCCAGAAAACATTTAGAGAATGTAAGGACAATAATGTTTATTTTTACAAATAGAAAATGACAAGAAATAGTTTAAGATCAGATTAAAATTGTGTAATTCTGTTTCATTAATATGAAAATACAAGACACATATAATAAAACACAGAACATCACAAATAACTTAAGACACAGATGTTTACCAAGAAACTAATAAAACATTTATTTCGGCAACAGACATCCATGTATTTGTATACATGTATATAGACAAATTTATTCATTAGTTATCCGTAGTTTCCATAGCTTCGTCACCACCACCATCTGCTTCCATATCATCTTCTTCACCCTCTTTCTTCTCTGGTGGTTTCTCATATGCCTTGTCAAGAGGAGATACAACTACTCCATCTAACACAGACATCTCTGTAGCCACATCTGTTACAATAACATTCAAAATATCACCAAATTAGAATTTCTAAGCCTGGGATGATTCAGGAAGTAAAAATACATTGCATAAAGACTGAAGAGAAATTTCATGAATATTGTGGTTACAATATTTTTGACTTTGATCCATTCCCATTCTCTTTATGTTAATTTCCAGTATTGCCTGAAATATGGTGCAACTCTTTGGATGCCAAGATCCAACGCAAGCTGATGCAATTTGTGTGCGTAAATTGTCGTGCCCTTCCTTATGAAGTTCTTAGTACTGGGCAATGTTCGATATTTGTCATATTTCCTATGTCTGCAGTGTAACAGTTATGCCTACTATGGTATTTAAACAATCTGTTATTGCACAAATGTTTCCATGAAAGATGGGTATTTTGGAAACAAAACTGCTTCAGAAATCCATTTAAACAAGAGTGTAAAAAATGTGCGATAACCTGAATTACATTGATCTTCAAAGCCACTGAGATACTGCAACACAAATTCACGCCAATTAGACAAACACTCCAAGGGACTCTCCAGTATAATTTTCAACAATTTCCAAATGGACCACAACCATGAAAGCTGGGAAGATGACAAATGCAAAGGAAGACTGAAACAAGCCACAACAACAGAAATCATCACAACATGGTTCTGCAGGAAAACATCAGCAATACAGGTGCACTAGTACACACCTGACAAAACAACTGTCTAAACAATGGAAGCACTAAGAGCCTCCACCACCAAAGGCAAAGTGTGTGAAATTGGCCAAGAAGATCATAATGTTGGGGCGTCAAGAATGTGCTGCTAATTATCTTTCCCAAAGAGAAGGCCAAGCTTTGGCAAAAATAACAAAGTGGTGTATGATATGTTGCCACATCCACCACTTTATTCCCCTGGGGTAGCTCCATCAGACTTCCATCTGTTCCCTAAACTGAGAAAGTTTTCTTGATGAAAAGAAATTTTCAACAGTTGAGATGTATTTTGCAGGCCTTGAGAAATCTAACTTCCATTACAAAATAAAGGGCATGAAGCTTCAGTGACATAAGGGAAACTGTGTTGAAAAATAAGAACAAGTTAAATAAATCTGAGACATTATTTTGTGCTTTATTTAGTGAAATTTTCAAACGACCCTCATAACTTAAAGATGCAGAACTTAATGCACAAAAATAACTAGAGTCCCATGAAAGTGGCTTTAATTTTAGTTATGTAAATACGCTACTGCACAGCACCTATTAGCATCACTTTGTCTGCCTGCAAGCACGAAACAACTACTGCTGCAATTGGAATTGAGATTTTATTTATAAGGGTGAGAATAAAAGTTGCCAACATTTTCAAATTTGGTCTAAACATACCTCCACTGTTGGATCTTTGCACTTGACAGTTTGTGTGGCTTTGCGTAACATTGGCTATATTGTGGTTGCAATGTTGCAGAGTGGCTAGTAAACAACAGCTGATTGTTCTCGTTTCTATCGTGTCTAAGCCACATATAAAAAGTGTACATATGTAGTGAACACCAATGAATAACAATTTTGTATTATTATTGTTAATTGAAAATAACTCAAAATTAACATTGCAACGTATATAGAATAAATTACGCACTTTTGACAATATAGAAACAGAATAATACTAACTTGCCTGCTAAAATGAGGAGAAATAAAACAAATTATAAGCTGCGACAACAAGTTATTTTCACTCAAGCTTCGTTCCAGATGGTTCAGGAATTTTGCTCCCTTTCTCTTGGAGTTTCACTCTCTTGTAAATAACAGTTTGTGTTAGTAATTGCTGAGTTAACCGTAACACTACATCACTTGCTTTTATAATGAATGCATGTTTCAGAGGCTAATTGCTCCCATCCTCAGTTCCTTGTCGACTGCCTGCATAATTCATCTTAGTTGTCAGCTTGATCTCTGGTGGCGATTGGAAGAACTTTTTCAGAGTAAGTCTCCTGGCGGGATTTCAAAATTATAAATGCGGTTTCTGTTTTTCCAAATATAAATGTTTTCCCAATTGTAAGTTCTGTTTTTCCTGAAATGTTTTTTCTCTCTCCAAAAGTGCCAAGCTACTGCTGATTTCTCTTAATGTAACTGAAGTGTTCTTGTGCTCTTGTTTTTATATTTCTTTTGGTTTTTCCAATGTAGAGTTTTTCGCAATTGTTGCAGCTGATCTGGTATATTCCTGGTTTATTCTCCTGTGGGATGTCATCTTTTAATTTGGAGCTAGTAAGTTCTTGATGGTGTAATTGTTTTTGGGGGGCCAAAGAGATGTTCTGCTACTTGAAGATTCTCTGAAATTTGTAGAAAGCTGTTGGGCGGTATGTGAGTTTTTTGAAGATCATCTTTTCTTTTCAAGTAGGGGTGAGTGTGGTAACTTCTTGTATTCTCTTTTTGCTCACAGCTCTGTTTATTTGCTTATGTATCATTTCTGGCCTGAATCCATTTTCTGTAGCTATGTTCAATATGTTGTTTAGCTCAAATGTATATTCCTCTTTGTTCATGGGGACGTTGACCAGTCGGTGTGTCAAACTGTTGAGTACTGCATGCTGGTGGGGAACTGGATTGAAACCATTTTGTTTTATGTAGCTATCTGTGTGTGTGTGTGTGTGTGTGTGAAGATGCCGAATGTTAGGTGGTTTTCTTTCTTGATGATTCTAAGGTCAAGGAAAGGGTGTCCATCATAAAATCATCAAGAAAGAAACCCACACACACAGCAAGTTCTAGGGGTAGTTCTCCTGTATACTTTTCTCCCCACAATACTGAATTGATGATTTTCATATCTTCAAAAGCAGGATTTCATTGAAGAATCTTCTGCAACTTCGAAGAATACACAACTCCCACTGGTCCAGGTGTTTCTTTACTGGAAACATTGCCGATGATATCTAGAGCATCTTTCAGTGGCAAAGTTGTACTTTCCAACCGGAGAGTAGCTTCTGGTATAAAACAAAAATGTATCTTAATATATGTAAGGGAAGCGGCAAGAGTGGGGCCTCGAGTGTTTTGTTAGCCTTGGCAATGCAGGAGGCTTCTGTTTCATCCAATTCATTGACAACATTTTTAACGTCTTTTAAGTGCTCAGCATAGTAAATGGCAGCAGACAGTCAAGTCCTAACCTTCTGTCAGCTGCATCCAGGTGTCACCACGTCACATATGCTGTGTTTAACTGTAGTACCTTGAACTATCTACTGGCTATAAGTGGCGGAAATAATTTTACAATGAGTTTCAATCCGAAAATAACATTCAGCTATTTATGTTATTTTAAGTGTCAACCCCTCATTTAGGTTTTTTTTAGGTATAATGAAATTCGCATATTCTGCTCCAGGAGGAGTGAAACGGGTATATATCTTGAAATGTGTTAATTAAATAGTGAGGATAAATATAGTGATGACTCACAAAGCAAAAATCCTTTGTATCGAGGTGTGCCACTTAATAGTCAAGCATTGGAACTGTTAGAACAATCCAAGAATTCTTTGAATAGGAGGACTATGTGAAGGTTCATGGACATCCCTCTATTTCTGCTGATAAAGCCATATAACAAACTGCAGCAGCTCTTGGAGTAAACACAAGAACTGTTTAATTTACAATAAAATTGCTTTGGTGGACTTTGTGACAGTGATGTGTTTATAATTAGTAATTATTGAGTCTGGCATCTATGTTCTATGCTCCAGTGACATCATGTTCCGTTGAAAGAACCTTTTCTTCATACAAGAATGTGTAACGTGATAATAGGAAAACGTTTACACCAGAAAATGTGAGAATGTATGTATCTACTGCAATGCCAAAATATAAATCTTACAACTAAGTACCAGAAAAGCATAATTATTGGTAACTGTATTGATCCATGAAGCAGAAAACAAAAAAACTTTAAAAAAAAAAAAAAGCAACCTATATTTTAAGCATAAGAAACCTAAAATGAAGGTTTATTCCACCTAAAAATCTGCGCCCTAGTCATCACTCTGTGATCAGCGTTGTTTTGGAGACATTGGGTGATATGCATAAAACGGAGAGTGCTTTTTGCTCCAATTTTGGAGAGATTGCTCACATTCATTCAATAAAGTTTACTCCTTCCGCGAGCAATATTCTCCTCCAACGGATGTTGCTCCGTGACCTTGGGTTGGCAGCAGTATTCTCCACTTCCGTATCAATAAGAATTATAAGTTGCTCCTCTGTGGGAGAAGTTGCTCTCGAATATTGGAGCTATATCAGTAGGTGACTCCTGCTTGATAGAGCAACAAGTGTTAAGTAGGATGGCTGAGTACATGATGGTTGTTCGTGGCATAAAAGTGTATAAGCCCCGCCAAGACACATTATATAAGCAAGGTTAGCGGAACATTTCCTTGAAGAAGATGGCAACGAAACAAGAGGAGGAGCGTTATCTAAGGAAGAAAAGATGAGAATTTTTTTGCGTTATATAGGAGATCCTGGATTTCAAACTGGTGTGACTGAAGATGTTGGTGTGAGTCAGAGTACAGTGTCCCTTACAATTTATAGTGTTATGGATGCTATATTAAGAAAAGCGCATATTTAGATAAGGTTCTCTAAAACTACCCATGAACTTGAAACTGCAAAAGCTGAATGGCAGGAGCGTTACACGTTCCCTGCTGCAATAGGGGCTGTTGATAGCACCCATGCTGTGATTAAGAAACCCAGTATACATGGAGATGACTATATTAATCGAAAAGGCGTTCCCATTATTAATGTACAGGCTACATGTGATTCTAAAGAAATGTTTACTAGTGTTGATGCTACTTGTCCTGGGTCAGTACATGATTCACATATATGGGCAAATTCAGATGCCTGTAGGGTTATGTGAGGAAATCGTGCAAATGCCTTAATTTTTGGTGATGTTGGATATGCAATTGCTCCGTGGCTCATGACACCCTATCGCAATGTACTTCCCCCAGAACAGAGATCTTACAAGTGCTTGAGTAAAGAACGTATCACAATAGAAAGGTGCTTTGGTCAAGTGAAACAACATTTTCCTATTCTCCAAGGCAAAATAAGACTGGCAACAGAAAAGATTCCTTCCATTATTGTCTGCTGTTTTGTCCTGCATAATATGGCTAAACATCTAAGTGATGAAGATTTCAAAATTGAAGTAAACAATAATCAAGAAGACGCTTGGGAAGGGGAAGCTGTAGGATGTATCAGAGAAAGAGGGCAGCAAAGAAGAGACGAGATAGCTGAGATTATACATGGCTTCCAAAATTGAGTAATGTATGGATTTGTAAATACATTGCACATTTTAGCTTTAAAATTATTTTGGTCTTTTACTATAGCAATAACTTTAAAAGCTGTATTTCTTTTGTGTATTTTGTAGGCAAAACCCACGTTGGGCTTTCAAACAACTTATTTATAAACAATCACTTTTTTGTTTAAAAAAGTACTTGTGCGACAATTTCTTCCAGAATGAATTTAAAATTTGCATATAATGCTAACATGTACTTGCTTATACATTTTATTTAAAAGTTTCTCAAGACCGTGTTAGTGTGATGGTAACATGCCTACTTCCCATTTAAGAGGCCAAGTTCGAATCTCGGTAACGTCGGTTTTGTGTCAGAACCAAGTTTTACCTTATACATTTTCATTATTTCTTTTAAAGCCATTGCCTTTTTTTTTTGTCTCATTTCCGGTAAGTGGGATTTTTCTAAAACCACGGGATGTTCTTTTAGGATTTCGACGAAACCCGCTTGAGATTAAACTGCATGCTCTTCTTCGGAAATGCTCATTGTAATGATTAACACCTAAATGTTTGTCTTCTCACTGCATGGTCACTCTGGCTGCATAAGTTGTTTGTTTATGCAGCTGCGAGGTGGCGATAACAGAAGCTGAGTAAATTGCTAGCACTATGGAGAAAATGCTCTGCACACATAAACAGTTTTTATTGATACAAAACAGAGATTTTGCACTTGCAGAATAGTTTACTCCATTTTGCTCTTGAGAGTTTTCTCCTGAGAGATTGCTCAGTTTTATCGATATCACCCATTGTCGCACTTCAAATCTTGTATAAATAATATGAATGAAATATATATAAAACAGATAAATACAAATACATAAACGAACACCAACAATAACAAAACTATCAAACAATAACCACAAATATAAATAACAATGAACAATATGTATCTTGCAAAGAACAACTCAATGCATGTGCTAGAGATACACGAACCAAAGCACATGATTGGAAAATTGGAAATAGCTACATCCAGCAACAGAGCCGCTTCTGCTTTGTCATCAAACACCTGGAATGCTGCCTTGTGATTGGTTTAGGAAGTCTAACAGTTAAAGCTTTTCATCTGTTTTTTGCGAGTGTACCAACTTAATTGCTAGCTGTCAGTGCAATGTTTCAATGTGGGAGTGTAGTACAAAATTAAGGGCAGATTATATGGAGAGTATCCACATAAATTTTCAATTCTTCTGCAAACCCCTGCACATATAGGGTGGCATGCACCATGTTGGAGTAAATTGCTTCGGAAGTAACGTCTAC
Source organism: Deroplatys truncata (assembly GCA_030765065.1). Classification (NCBI taxonomy): domain Eukaryota; kingdom Metazoa; phylum Arthropoda; class Insecta; order Mantodea; family Mantidae; genus Deroplatys; species Deroplatys truncata. Next base: position 169,978,608 of record CM060980.1, read on the forward strand.
TAAAGAAGTCCCCACTACAGAAGTAGGTTACTACGGGAGCAATTTACCCCGAAAGTAATGTTGGAGAGCTCAATTATAATTTACTCTTTTAGTTACGACTACGGAAGTAAGAGCTCATTACTCTCGAAGGTATTGTTTTGTTTGTGCAATTTACTTGATGCAATCATGAATAAGGTTATATGCGATAGGAAAAGGGGAGAAACGTCAGCGAAAGTGATAAATGTTTGTTGGTAGAAATAAAGAAAATCCATTTAAACAAGAGTGTAAAAAATGTGCGATAACCTGCATTACATTGATCTTCAAAGCCAGTGAGATACTGCCAACACTCGCAACATGCATTCCTAATTACCTTTTATTTTAGGCTTATTAGTTTTTTACGTTTGTGATTTACGGGAGGTTAGTATAGGATTAGGTTTATTTTTTTTAATATAAGCTTAGGTTCCTGATTTACGGGAGGTTACTTTTATTAACGTTTTCAATGAACACCCAAGTAATGCAAAAAAGCCAAAATGTGTTATAAAGATGCTGGAAAGTAGTGATGGACGAGTTTAATAATTCTAGCGACATGAAACGTACTGAAGAACAGCGTAAAATTCAAGAAACAATGTTTCTAATCTTCATTTTGCATCGCAGATCACTTGCGTGTTAAACGTCAGCAAAAGAGATAAATGTTTGTTGGTAGAAATAAAGAAAATCCAGTCTTCAAAACCAGTGAGATACCACAGAACACCAAAGCAGAGATACCGCCAACACTCGTAACGTGCGTTCTTAATTACTTTTTATTTTAGGTTTATTAGTTTTTTACGTTTCTGATTTACGGGAGGTTAGGTTAGGGTTATATATATATATAAGCTTAGGTTCCTGATTCAAGAGAAGTTACTTTTATTAACGTTTTCAATGAGGACCCAAGTAATGCACAAAAGCCAAATGTGTTATAAAGATGCTGGAATGTTGTGATTGTCGAATTTAATAATTCTAGCGACGGGAAATGTACTGAAGAGCAGCTTAAAATTCTGGAAACAATACTTCTAATGTTCATTTTGCACTGCAGATCACTTGCGTGTTGACAGAGAATACTCTTTCTGATTTCGAAAAAGTTCACCATATTCATGGATGGGTACAAAATAGTAACATGCGTGAGAAATCTGTGAAAGTGAAGAATTGCCTTTTATTTTCTTAACACTATTGTATATTTATATGTGTAGGTACCTTGCTCTTAACCTCAAAAGCGCTCTAACAACGCAGTGAAATACACGGCCAGCAGACACGTGGTGAACGTTTGTATATAACATTGCCTGTAATATCGGGATTACGATGAACTTTGCTTAACGTGACATGAAAATGCTGGTAAATTAAAGGTATAATTGGCATGCACTTAACATAATGGGAATGACTCTTAATTCATAGTACTTTTATTACTTCGACCTAGTACCGACTGGTTCTAATTACCATGTGAAATCAAACTTGACGCAACAGGAGGGAAAAGTTTGATGCCAAACTTTTAAGTTACATCGCGTTGTCAATTCTAAATATCTCCATTTGATACAGTGTAAGACTGTCACATTACGTTAAATTCATCGCAATGCTGGCTCAAGCTTCTGAAATATTCCAGTACGAAACAATTATAGGACGCATAACAATAATTACAATTTGGATTATAGAGCTGAATTTGTGTCCGAGTTTTGTTAAAATGTTCTCCAAGCAGGTTCAAAAGGCGTGTATAAGATTCTTTCCTAATACCGAAATGTTCATTGAACTCACTCTCTCACACTCTCTCTCTCTCTCTCTCTCTGTATAAGTATCGTATGGTTCTCGCATAGCGCTATCGCATTTCCGTTGTTTTAATTTTTTTGCTGTCGAGATCATAAATGTAACCTAAGTAATCGCTGTTTTCTTCATTGAGATCATCAATGTTATCTAAGTAATCCATGAACACGTCAAAAAGATTTTCCTCCAAATACAATATGGTATTCTAGTTCAATTGACAGGTTAGTTACTTCATCCAGGTCGCAAGAGCAAATTCTAACCTATATTTGTGCTCTATTTAATTCTGTAGTAACATACTACACGATGGTGCTCTCCAACATTTACTTCTACAGTAATTGAATCTGGGAGTATCTGAAAGGAGTAAAATTCTTTGGAGGTAGTTTACTCTCGCATGGAAGTTGCCGGGTGTTGACTTGAATAGTAGTTTACTACAAAAATGGAGCTTACTCCAGTTTGGTGCATGCCACCCATAGAGTTGAAAATTTATACTCAAAAGCTTGAACAAATTCCACAGAAAATGGGTCCTTAAACATGAAATGTGATTGGTCCAACAGCAAACAATATTTAATTTATTTTACCTTTTAGTTTTGACATATAACTGGTTTCCTTGGTGAACCAATCACAAGGTTTTCAACATGTAAATATGACCCCGGAACAGCTGTTAGAACAGTACCACACTTCGATAATAGACTGTGAAACCATCATTAACAAAGATCCTTTCCACCTTGTCACTTTATTATGATACTTCAATACATCTTTCCAAAAGCCATATTTACATATTAGCTTTGCTACTATATTTTGCAATTACCTGAATGTCCTTCCAGACCTAAAATGCGTTTGTACCCTCCATGGGCAAGTACTCGGAGCAAGGTTTGTGCTGTTAAGCAAACCATGTCTTGCTGTTCTAAGCTCATTGCTGTGTGCACCCTAATATTACCACCTTCACATGGATCTGAGATTCCTGTGGGTCAAAAAAACAAAACATTAGCATAGGCATCATTTAGTTAAAATCTTTAATCATTTTCAAAGATTAAATAATAGTTTTTAAGCATGGAAGCATGGATTTCTAGCCTGTCTTGATGCACATCTTTAGCTTCCGGAGAAGGCTGCGCCATCTTGCATAAACTTGCTGATGTGTTTTGTCATTTTGTCATGAGTCTCTTTTCAAAAAAGACTATAGAAACAAATAAAGAAAAAGGCAACAGAATACATCTCCATGACCATCAAGAAATAGTGACATTGACATCGACTGATGGACCGGCAGCCAATCAGGAACAAAGGGGCAGAGCCACCAGGGAACCAGTGATATATAAGCAGGAATAACAGTGCAAAGATCAGACAAGAGCCCAGAAGAAGTTTATGACCAGAGCGAAATGTACGCATATTTATGCAAGATGACGCAGCCTTCTCTGGAATCTAAAGATACGCATCAGTTTATTAGCATGTTGCACATAAATTCATATTTCAACATACTTCTGTAAGACAATTAAACAATTAAATTAAATTGAGTTTTATTTATGGACATTCTTTAACTGCTGTGGTCCTTAGCATCCCATTCTATGGCATGAAAGACCGGTAATTTTGCTCAGAGGCCTCTTGAGGTTCTTTTATGTGTCCTAAATCTACAACACAGGACAACCGGCTTTACTTCCCTTCCGAAGGAAGCCATGCTAAGGATTTTTACACCCGAAAAAATCCATCGCCCTCCACCAAGTTTGAGCACGCAACCTCGGGAACTAGAGGCTAGCATGGTAACCACTACACCACAGAGGAAGGAGAAAAAAAAAAACAAAAACAAAAAAACAAAACAAAACAGGCCCAAATATAAGACAAGGTATTTTACCTTAAAATGGGTTTTAAAAATTGTAGTCATCTTATATGCATAGCCTAATATTTAAAGAGATCCATTTTTGCAAAGGATTGTACTGGCTTAAACATTAGGAGATAACATTTGCACTGCAGGCGAGATCAAGGTCACAAATAAACCACTATTCCTTGAGCTTTGACGATTACTTCCATGCCTGGTGCCATTGCATTAATACTTACAGTTTTGGCCAGCGTTTCAGTCATGGCAAATAGTCCAGAAAGGAGAGCATCTTCACCATGTCAGTTAATTAAAGCAGAGAGAAGTTAATGTTTAATTACAGGTCTCGCGTGAGGCAAAACATACTAACAACATATAGCCTGTGATGCAATTTGGTGTTTCCGAGTGTAATGTATGACGGAGGAAAGATGAAGGAAAGCTTAGGAATACTGGCATGTCAAGGAAAGCATTTAGGGGACCAAAGACAAGGAAATTTCATGAAATTGATATGCTTGTCACCGAATTTGTGCAGGAGAAATGAAACAACGGTTTCTAATGTCATGAATATTGCATTCAACATTTTCTTGTGAAAAACCTTTAAAAAATTCAAGGTCGTCTTATATGCAAGGCTATCTTATATTAGGGTCAATATGGTACTGAGCAATTTTCCACAATGAAATAAAAGTGGCCATTTTAAAAATATGAATGAATCATATAAACATACTTTATCACTTGTTAAAATTATTAAATGTTTTCAGAGATGTTTCTTGATTTTAATAACAGATGTAAGTAGAGTTTAAGTAAATACATACAACTCATTCATATTTCTATAATGAAAATAATTTCACAGTTAATACTGCTTCCATTTTTAATATTTAAAAGTGGCCACATTTAAATTGATTGCAAGACCATGAAGTCAAATTTCAAACCTTCACTTACCCAATTACCAAATTATTGCACAGAATATGTTTCATAGGCATTTGAACACAGAAAATTCCTGTAAAACATATCCTGTGCAATTATTTGGCAAAAGAAGCAAGTAATAACATCAAAAGCTGACAATTTATGTCACAGTTGCTCCCTTATAATTATTTTCATCACAACCATAACCATATGCTTTTATATAATTCTATTTGATATGTTGCAAGTAGGACCCAACAACTCGACAACCTAAAGGTTTGAGTTTGTTGGGGTCCAAGGTAAAGCAACTCAAGGTATAGTTTAAGTTAGTAGTGGAGATTAAATAAATTGATAATTGTACTTTTAGATTAGGAGGAATGCTGGATACCAGTAGTTAAGAGGTTAGTTTTTTCTATACTTTATTTTATTGTTATTTTAGTAACTGGGTTAACAATAAAATAACTTACTTAATATAATTCCATGGTTACATTTTGATCTGTTTAACAAAACATAAAACAATCTTTGTACTTTTATTGGATCATTATATAACACATACGTACACTGACCGGCATTACTGCACACAGACAGACATTTTTATGTTTGGAAGAGCTTTCACACACTTTGCTTGTAAAAATATACTATTTTAAGTCCATATTTGCAATGTTTAGATCTATGTTTAAAAACATACCTGCAGAACCAGGAAGGAAAAGACCAGCAGCCAAAAGCTGCAACACTCGGCGATATGCCTGATTTATAGGCAGTGCCTGCCTACTTGGGTTGTTCATGATGGAACTGTGTGCCTGCAAAATAATTTCTAGTATTCACTATGCTATGTGTTTGCATGAACTTTCATTATCACTAAACTCTGGAAATATATTAAAGTTTACATCACTACTTATTAAACAGACTTCATACAGGACGTAAACCATTATGTCAGCAGTTGACAGTCTATGAGTGCATAAAAGCAAATGTGGCTAGGAATATTAAAAGTTAGAAACTAAAACAAAGTTTATGGAAAACAATTTGTAATAAAAAAAAAAGCAATAGTTTCCTGCTTAGGCACAAACTTAACATCCAGTCAATTTCTACTAGCACAACCATCAGTAGACTATACTACACCAAATGGGTGATAAGAATAAAGGCTGGTTCGCTATAACCTGAGAATGGAAATGAGAACATGCAGCAAAACAGCATACATTTTGGTTTACAATACCCCAGAAATGAGAATGGGAATGCATATCAACAGCAAAGTGGAAAGTCCATTTTGCAAACTGAGATGTCATTTGTTTGTAACTAGACCAATGGTAGTTTTTCATATGCTTCCAATTCAGCCAACATAATGCAGGTTAGCCAATGTAAAAATTTGATGGAGTAAACATTTTCCAAACACAGATACATCAGTACTTCCAATTCCTCTAGTTCTACCAAAGCATCATTCCAATAGTCTACATTAAATGATTTGTTGTTCTTTGTTAATTTCTACTGGTTTTCGCTGTTCTTTGTAGCTTTTTATATAGTTTTTTGAGGAAGCAGCCAGTTTTGAGTTGAATATAAGGTAATGCTTTCACTAGAAGAACCAAAACTAAATGGATCTGAGGGAGTCAAGATGCACATTTTCTGGAATTTCTTTCGGTTTCATTTTCCCAGGTTGCAAACAGAGAGAGCTCTAGCGGCTGTTTCATGTCACAGCTGCCTTGGATAAGTCTTTTATATGCACAATATGGATCTACAGGAAGAACCAAAAAACTACGAACCGGCTGCGCGGTGTTTTTCCTGTCTGCATCCTTGGCGTTCATTGCCATCTGTCGCTATCATAAAAAGCCGCGGATGAAACCATACAACATTTTTAAAACTACTTTTAAAGCCTTTACTTACCAACTTTATGAAAGGAGATGCTGAAACTGGCCACCGTTGTCCATGCATTTTTGGCACCTCTTTAGGAAACTATCCATCACTCGCCGTAGTTCACATTGAGAAATGCCGGCAATTTCTTGGTGGATATTTTGTTTTAATTCTTCCAGGGTATGTGGATTTGTCTTGTACACTTTATGTTTAAGTTATCCCAGAGATTTTTTCGAGTCAACAGTTGACGCCCGTACATATATGAATACAATTTTGCACCCCATTTTTTAAAGAATTAACAGACAATGAGTTTGCCTTTTTTCAACAAGACTCTGCAACAGTGTATACATCCAATATTTCAATGAGAACAATTGAAAGTGCATTTGAAGACAAAATTATTAGTAGAGATTTGTGGCACCCTTGGTCCCCCCGACCTAACCCCCTACGATTTCTATCTCTGGGGTAACTTAAAACATAAAAGGTACAAGACAAACCCACACACCCAGGAAGAATTAAAACAAAATATCTGCCAGGAAATTGCCAGCATTTCTCAACGCGAACTACGGCGAGTGATGGATAGTTTCCTAAAGAGGTGCCAAAAATGAATGGACAACGATGGTGGCCAGTTTCAGCATCTCCTTTCATAAAGTTGGTAAGTAAAGGCTTTAAAAGTGGTTTTAAAAATGTTGTATGGTTTCATCCACGCCTTTCTAGGATAGCGGCAGATGGCAATGAGTGCCGACAGGAAAAACACAGCGCAGCCGGTTCATAGTTTTTTGGCTCTCTCTGTAGTATGCCAATCCTTGGAACGAGAATAAGAAAGCTAAGATTTTTACCAAGTCTTTTTTCTCAATTTTTGCAAAAGCTTCCTATTTATTGTGTGCAGTCACATTAGATTTTGTTGTTCTTGTTCTGGTTTCCGTTCTCAGTGATTGTGAACAGCCTTAACTAGCAAAATGAAATGCAAGGGAAACTGAGTTATTTAAAAGAAGTCTATCTAAAGTCATTTCTTATGCTACAAATCCCATTACAATCAAACTTGGGTTATGAATGACCAATGATCTAATCCTATGGCCTGTGAGCAATGCAGTAGAGAAAAGGGAATGAACAACTGCATTTAAAAACCTTTCACGATGTGCTTAGAATATTCAAAGGATTGCTGCTATACCGGGTTCTGATTCAGAATTGTTTATCTTGTGTGTAGATTATGAAAGCTTATACAGTGGAATCTCATTAGCACGTTCCTCATTAACACGTTTTCCCGTGTATTACGTTCAATTATAAAAGTCCCGGTACCAAATCACCAAATGTAATAAATAACGTTTGCTTAGTGCATTTTCCCGGTCTCGCTTACTATGTTTGAAGTTTGACGTCCTCATTCACTGTTTTGGCCAATCCTTGGTCGGTCCAGTGGGAGAACACATTCAAAGTTTGACGTCCTCATTGGCTACTTTGGTCAATCCTCGGTCATGGGGTGGATACCGGCAGCCAATCACATGCATTTATGTAAATATTTGTGTGACACGATTTGTGTGGACGGGATAGACAATGCTTTACCTTGGCGTGGTAAACGCCAACGATAGTTTCTACTGTTGAGTGTTGACCAAACATACGTAGATTGTATTTTAACTTTTCATTTGCAATGAAAAAATGAAAGTGTAGTAAATAAGCAATAGTGAAAAACTGAAAATCCTTGAAATAGATCACAATCCAAATATGAAACATGTGGATATAGTGCGGAAGTTAAACATTCCTCCGTCAACCTTAAACGCAATTGTTAGCAAACCTAAATTGATTAAAACTGCTTTTAAAGTAGGGAAACATACAAAAACAAAACTTTCCTCTTGGAAAATAGGATCAAAAGAGGATCAGAGCGAAATTTGTTGCATGGAAACACTTACCGTATTCAAATCGTATTGAGTATGCCAAAGATACATTCGCCTATTGTACTCGTAACATGATCCATGCCCATAATTTTTTTTTCTTTTTTTAGCGGAAACTGTTATCACATGTGTAATAAAACGCACAGCAAAGCCACTCTTGTCGCTTCATAATTTGCAATTTATTTTCTCAAAAACATTCATAACCTCAAAAATCCAAGCTGACCAACATAAAAGCTTGAATTATTTATTCTCAGGTTTTGTGTATCCAAATCCATTTGAACACATATTGAATTCAACATGGATTGTACTCAAAATCGATTTCAATTACCCATGGAGACGTAGTAATTATTAGATTTTTATTACATAACTATGTTCTTAAATTGCATATTTTGCATTTTCGTTAACACGTTTTCCCGCCTATGACGTCCAAATCCTTAGGTCCCTGCAAAAACGTGCTAACGAGATACTACTGTATTCATTATTGCAATTTAGACTGGCACAATTATAAACACATAATGAGACTTACTAAAAGATCAAGCATCCAAGGTGAAAGAGGCTCAAAGCCCTCAAACCTGTTCCTGAGATCGCGTAGAAGCCGAATCAGCACCTTAATCGAAGAGTGATGAGCATTTTCCTCAAACCATCGACTAAAACAAAGGACAAGAGCATCACCAATTTGGCACTTACTGGTTCATTTAACATAAAATGAAAATTTAATGTTTTATTATAATTCAATTCGAAAATAAATTAACCAATACATTTATTCCATTTAAGTGCAGGATACTAAAATACTTAACAAACCTGTGTCTAATTGCAGCAAGGTGACTCTGAAGAATTTTCTGGTCAAGATGAAGTTCTGGATCAAGTTTACGTAGGTTATGGTGTACTGTTGTCATCAATACTCGAACTGTAGCATCAGAACTGCTTACTTCAAAACCTCTGTCATTTGTCCGCATTGTAAGAACTGAAAACAGATTCAAATCATACATTGTGAAAATGGTTTCAAAATTGGAGCTTTGTAGGTAACAGTGAAACTTACAAGTAAATAATGTGGTAATGGTGAAATAAGGATTTATTACATTTGAGGCAGTATTTTTAAATTTAAATATCAGTCTAATTATATAATAAAAAAATAACAGCCCGCCTAAAAGCAATATATGTATACTATAATATATAAAATGTGTAACAGTCATTGTATCAGGTTTATATTATGTACATGTATAATAATGTTATGTGAATGTGTTATGTAATTTAACAATGTAGCAGCTGTGAGAATAGATGCCGAATGTTGCTAACAATTAGATAACAATGAGGTAACCTTGAGACAACAATAAATTATAAAGTTTAATAATGCTACTAATAATTCTTGGAACAATAATATAATATTTAAAACAGTTTATAAATAGTCAATCAACAACAAGAAAAAGCTTAAGTCAAATAAAGGTATTCTATTGGAGTAGGATTAGCCAATCAGAAATTGAAATAGGGTAAATGTGCAAATTCAAGCGGCAGAGGCTAGAAGGCAGCATTCCCGAGCAGTTCGCTCGGTACGTATTCAGTGTGAGACAAAAAAAAATTCATTACAGCGTGAATAATATAAAGTTTACGTGTTAAAAAAGGCAATCCCACAACTCTAAAGTAGGATACATCAGGGAAGTGTTATTTATTCGTGTGAAGGATTAATAAAACAAATTACAATATAGTTATAATTTGTGTAAGCCTCATTCTTTAACTGTTCCAGCTCTGCCGAGAGATACGTGTTTCTGCAAATTACTACTGACGCAGCTGACGCATACATATATAATATTTAAATAAACATTAAAATACAAAGTTGATTTATTAAACATGGGGGTGAAGGCCACCGTAAAGTTTGTATCACACGTGGGGCGGACACTCCAAGAAACATATCTCCCACAATACCAACGTGGGGCTTAAACTATCTCAATAATCCTCCCACATTCATGTACCAAATATTTTAAGTCCCAAAATGGGTAGCCAAGGTCATTAAGGCACTCTCTCTTGAACAGGAAGTATACAGTTCAAATCTCGCCAGGACCATCCTCCCTCACTGACTTTTTTTCTGGGTTTTAATCATTCTTCATAACCTAATCCCCTAAACTTAGGCCTAAAATGCTTGCTTCCTGAATTTCAAAAAAAGAGAGGGAGAGAAGTGTCAGTTCCTTCTTTCCAGCCACATTTATTTGCACTTGAAACAGGAGTTTAAAACTGGAACTGCATATAGTGCGTAGTTGCACCCTTAGAAACTTGTCTTATTGGATCTCAGGTGGCTAAATCATTGAACATCAATGGTCAGAATTTCAAGGTTGGAGATTACCTAGGTTTGAAACCTTGCTGTGATATTTACCAAATCTATGGCAAACAATGAGGTAGGCCCATATAAAATTAATGGTGATTGGTATGCATGAATGTGATGCAACTTTTGTAGCAGAATATGTTTTACAATTATATTTTTAAAAAAAAAAGGGAGAGAGAGAAAAGCACACAATGAAATTTATGGACCGAAAAAATGAGGTAGTAGAGGACAAATAAATAAAACTGAATATACTATCCTTGGTTACTACACCGGGACATACATTCAAACTTTACATTTATTCTCACAGCACATTTACATTTTATATTACATCAAACTTTTTCAGATAAAATACAGTAGAATCTTGTTAGTATGTTTTTGCAGGGACCTAAGGATTTGAACGTCATAGGCGGGAAAATGTGTTAACGAAAATGCAAAATCTGCAATTTAAGAACACAGGTAATAAAAATCTAATAATTACTATATCTCCATGTGCAATTTAAATCAATTTTCAGTACAATTATACGATCTGCGTTTCCATGTTAAATTCAACATGTTTAAATGGATTTGGATAGGATACACAAAGCCTGAGAACAAATAATTCAAGCTTTTATTTTGGTCAACTTGGATTTTTTTAGGTTATGAATGTTTTTGAGAAAATAAATTGCAAATTGTGGAAGCTACAATAGTGGCTTTGCTGTGTGTTTTATTACACATAATAACAATTTCTGCTAAAAAAGAAAACAAAATTATGAGCGTGCATCATGTTGCGAGTACAATAGACGATAGTATCTTTAGCGTATACAATACAATTTGAATACGGGAGGTGTTTCCATGCAACAAATTTCGTTCCGATCCTCTTCTGATCCTATTTTCCAAGAGGAAAGTTTGGTTTATCATTTTTCCCTTCTTTAAAAGCAGTTTCAATCAATTTAGGTTTGCTAACAATTGTGTTTAAGGTTGACGGAGGAATGTTTAACTTCCGCATTATATCGACATGTTTTATATTTGGATTGTGATTACATCAAAGATTTTCAGTTTTTTACTGTTGGTTATTTACCATACTTTCTTTTTTTTTCATTGCAAATGAAAAGTTAAAACACAATCTACATATGTTTGGTCATCACTCAACATTAGAAACTATCGTTAGCATTTACCACACCAAGGTAAAGCATTCTCTATCCCGCCCACAGAAGTTGTGTCACACAAATATTTACATGCATGCATGTGATTGGCTGCCGATATCCACCCCGTGAACCAAGGATTGACCAAAGTAGCAATGAGGACGTCAAACTTTGAACGTGTTAAGTGCCTTCTCCCACAGGACCGATCAAGGATTGGCCAAAACAGGCGAATGAGGACGTCAAACTTCAAACGTAGTAAGCGGGACCGGGAAAACACACTAAGCAAACGTTATTTATTTATTGATACCGGATCTTTCATAATTCAACGTAACACACAGGAAAATGTGTTAATGAGGAACGTGCTAACGAGATTCCACTGAACTACAAACTACAAAAAGTTTATAAAATAATAAAAGAAAAAGAATAGAAATGATTAGATGGTGTAAGTAAAACTTAATTACAATTTTAAATTCACTTGCTGGAAACCAGCAAAACTTAGCAACTGGTAACCAGTTACTATCTACTCTTATTTAACTATATTCACGGAAACCAGAGAAAACATACTGGGAGCCAACACAAAATCTACTAAGCTACTAATGATTTTAATAAGTTTATTTATATTTTATTTAAAAATTTCCTTAATAAAAATTATAAAGTTAAAGTCGTCTATTTAAAATATTTCGTTTCCATAATTATTTAATTTACAGTAATTATTTATTTTGTTTTATTACTTTATTTGTGTATTTATGTGTTTCTTTACCTTACATTTTGTTTAATCTCCATACTAATTATTCTATTATCTTCTTTTTTTGTTTTATATATCAAATTTAGAGGACAATCATTACAGTAGAACCTTGTTCGTATGTTTTTGCAGGGATGGAAGGATTTGGACGTCATAGACGGGAAAACGTGTCAACAAAAATATAAATTCTGCAATTTAAGAACATAATTATTAATAAATCTAATAATTACTAGGTATCTATGGGGAATTGAAATCAATTTGAGTCCAATTCCATATACTGAACACGATCCACGTTTCCATATTAAATTCAATACGTACTGAGATCAATTTGGATACACAAAGTCCAAGAATAACTAATTCAAGCTTTTACATTGGTCAACTTGGATTTACATTGGCAAATCTGTTAAACATGCGCTAGTTTGTTTCTCTGTATAATTTAAACAGGTTTTGAGGTTAGTGAATGTTTTTAGAAGAATAAATTGCAAATTATGAAAAGTGGCTTTGCTGTGTGTTTCATTTCACATGTGATAACAATTTCTGCTAAAAAAACAAAACAAGTGTGCAGTGTCTTACGAGTACAATAGAAGATAGTATCTTTGGCATATCCAAAACAATTTGAATACGGTAGCTGTTTCCATGCAACAAATTTCAATCCAATCCTCTTCCGATCCTACTTTCCAAGAGGAAAGCTTTGTTTTAGTATGTTTCCGTTCTTAAAAAGTAGTTTCAATCAGTTTACATTTGCTAACAATTGTGTTTAAGGTTGATGGGCGAATATAATTCACAATAAAATTGCTTTGGTGGAATTTGTGACAGTGATGTGTCTATAAGTCGACAGGGAACTGAGGATGGGAACAATTAGCTCCTGAAACATGTATTCATGATAAAAACAAGTAAGTGATGTAGTGTTACAATCGAATGATGGACGAATGTTTAACTTCCACACTATATCCATATGTTTCATATTTGGATTGTGATCTACTTCAAGAATTTTCAGTTTTTCACTATTGGTTATTTGCCGCACTTTCTTTTTCCCCACTGCAAACAAAAAGTTAAAATACAATCCACATATGTTTGGTCAACTCAAAAGTAGAAGCTATCATTGGCGTTTACCATACCAAGCTAAAGCACTCTCTATCCTGACCACACAAATATGTACATACATGCATGTTATTGGCTGCCGGTCTTCACCCCGTGACAAAGGACAAACTACGAACGTGTTAAGCGCCTACTTCCACTGGAGTGATCAAGGATTGGCCAAAACAGTGAATGAGCATGTAAAACTTTGAACATAGTAAGCTGGAGCGAGAAAACCTACTAAACAAACATGTTAATGAGAAATGTGCTAATGAGATTCCACTGTGTATTAAATTACAAATTACTGATATCTCAATCTTACTTTCATGTGGATCCTGGGGTTTAAGATCTTCTTGGACCTTAATGCCGAGAGCTTCCACAGCCTCCCTTGTGGGCAAGGTTTTCAGAATGACGACAATGTCAGCTATATTGAGCCCTGTCATCATTGTACCCTTCTTAAAGGACCCTACTTGACGTACTTCTTCCAGTTGCTGAAATAATAGAAATAAAGATTATTGGTTAATTATATTTGTTTAAAATACAGTAGCAGAGGATTAGAACTATACATATCAATAGAATCATTAATCACATTTGTAGGATGAATGGTGCGGAGGATCTCATTTTCAATGTGTTTTCATTAATTAGTTTTTATGACTTGTCTGCCACTTAGGTACATCAGATAGAAGAAGTGCTGCATCTGACTAAGAAATCAGATATTGAGATATCACTAATTTACCCTGCATTGGAAAAGAATTAAAAGAAAATCCTGTTTGTGTGTTTAGGTCCATAAACAGAATAACTTAAAACTCAGGGTGGATTATGGCCAAATTAAATACCTGTGCTGCATACCTTATAAAGATGCAAGACAGGGGTTTTAAGAAATTCACTCAGCCTAAATAACCTTTTGCATTAAAGCACTATAATTAATATTTCATTTTCTCAATAAAAATTTTGATGAGGTATTAAATATTGAGATACTGATATGATAAAATATAAATCACAAATTTTCTGCAGAGCTTCTAAAACCATTTCATCATTATCAACTTTTTTTAAATGAGAAACAAATTATAAATTTACTATGGGGAAAAGTAGTTCTCCTTAAAATATACAATTTACGTCAAAAAGTTTGCAGTATTAATCATTTCAAAACTATTTGCTTGCTCTTTAAAATTTTTCAATATATCAAGCAATACATTTTGAAATGTTAGGTGCCCAGTCATTCGTTTCTCAGGAGTTTATGCAGCGTATAAATAGATAAATATAATTGCAATTAAAAACAAACAAATCTTCTTGTTGAAACAACTTTACAGTTCTTTATTATAAACTAAAATACCATCTAGACAAAAAAAAAAATACAGCTGGCTTTATCAGAGGGATCCAATAAACCCAACTTCATTGTTTGCCAAAAATTGTAATTATTAATTAAAAATAATTTATCAAAGTAATAACATTGTTTCTCTTGAGGTGTTCCACCTTCAACTTTAGGAACAAACTACACATACAGAGTAGGCCCCCCTGAACTCAAAAGAATGAGGAAAGAGAGAGAATTGAATGCAATAATAATAATAATAATAATAATAATAATAATAATAATAATAATAATAATAATAATACGAAGAATGTTTATTGTTCCATATAGTGCATATATAAAGTTTATAAACAAAAGAACATTGTCAGATATACAGAGTGGAAGGTGGCCTATGATCATTCTTTTAAACTATGAAAGAGCATGTTGTTTTGAGTGTTTTCCTCAATAATTTTTTTCCATAAAGCTCTCCATTCTTGAGATAATTACTATTTTATTTTGCACAATAATGCAACACAACAAATCCAACTGTTCACTTTACATTCAACAGGTTACCTTTCAATCCTTCAGCTTCTGCTGCTATGGCAACGAACAAACAAACACTTTTGGATACGTAAATAAACAGAAAACTACATAATTATAACATAACTTAAATATCATACGGAATATGGAAATAAGGAAGCATTTACAATATTTGTAACGGTATTGCTTGCTTACGTAATATGTTTTTACGTAAATTATTAGAACTTGAAGATCTTATGTTGTGTTGCTTTTGTTTTGTTTGGTTACATAATTTTAACTGCCCCACATATGGGAGCCAATTTGTAACGGTATTAGTTATAATGTTTGTTTACATCAGTGTTGAAGCCATCTTATGACGTCATTCATTTGTTTGGTTTGTAGCTCCATCTGGCGTTAGCAATTTGCGTTTCCTAGTATCAGTTTTTGAAATAATTCATTTCAAATGTCCTCCGGCTAGCTATTATCCTGTTGGCTTGGGTCGAACATGTGTCTCAATACAGGTTGTGAAACGGAAAGGAATCTTTTATCCAAAAATTACACTGATGAAGAAATTTGTTTTATAATTTTTATTTTCGAACATGTTCACTATCACTTTTACATATTGATCTAGATACTCGCCAAACTGAAACTGTTATAATACTTCTTACTGATCACTTTTAATTCACGTATTTCAACTTTGTGTATAATTAACTTTATAATACTTCAGATTTTCGTAACTTGTGAATCTATAGCCAACGTATCTCATACAAATATTTTGACGAACTGACGAACTTAAGACGACGTGTATTGCACTAAGAATTTTGATGAACTGCACGCAAGCTATCTCAAACCTACCTTATTTATACGCCTGCATCAAGATACGCCTAAAGATTATAACTGAGCTGCTATTGGCTAAGAAAACGCGCCAACATTAGCGTCTATTTTAATATCCAATGAAAACCACGAATACATATTGCTTTTAGGGAGAAAATATTCCAGAAGTTTCTACCGAAAACGCGCCAACATTACGTAACTTCCTCGTTCCCAATAATGATAAACAGCTCACCCCCCTCGCTGCATTATTGTGCTATTATTGACAGTTTCAGTAAGGCCGTATAAACTTACTTATCAATAATAATTACAATTAATAAACATCTGAAATCAATATCACATAAAAATGCATATTCATATTACAATCATTATTTACATTTAAGTAATTTGTGATACAAATTACTGCATCATATTACACAAATTATTAATAACACTTATTTATAATGGTAAATAAAAGCTTGAGATATCTAAGTTAAAAGGTTATGTTTCCTTTCCTTGTGAATTATAAAACCCTGTGAATAATTAAAGCAAGACCAAGAACAGAAAATCAATGAGAACTTCTTTTTAATGTTTATAGAAACTGTTCAAAATGTGTACCCCTCGTCAACACGCATGCTTCACGTTTTCTCCAATTCTAATGCACTCTACAAAGTACAACCGGGTTGCTTTGTATTTCTTCCACTGCTCAAAGTATTCTTTCTTGCAATGTTTTCACATCAGGCACTTCTGTAATGTATATGAGAGTTTTCATATCACCCCCAAAAGAAAATAATCAATTGGATTTTGTTCTGGCAATCTTGGTGGCCATTTTATTGGTCCACTCCGAGCAATTCAGTGTTCTAAGTAAGTGTTACGTAGATGGCCACACATGGCCATCATGTAATTAGCCACATATCATTTCTTGCTGCCAGAGGAACATCCTCAAGCAAAACTGATAATGTTTCTTGAAGAAACTGGAGATAAATGGCTCTGTCCATGGACAGATTAATGCATTTTTATGATTCCTGCCCAAACATTTACAGAAAATCTATGCTGAAAGATGTCTTGTCTTGTGTGTGGATTGTCATAAGCACATGTGTGCATTACGGTAATGAGTTACTCCATTTCTGGTAAATGTTGCTTCATCCATTGTAAGAATCTTAAGGGGAAAGTTCCCTCATTGTTAAAGAAACCTTTCAGAAAATGCTACCCTTGGGGCATAATCTGCTTCAGAGATACTGGATGCAATGAGTATGATAACGGCGTCGCAATTCTCCTTTTAATGTTTTCAAAACAGTCCAATGGGATATGCCGATAGTGTGAGCTATACCACAGCTACTGCTTCCAGGATCTTCTTCAGGTGCAACATTTCTTCGACCAGCTCTTCAATGTGAGGAGATACGCTTCTGTATCTACAATTCTTTAACAGATGAAAACAAATGTCCTATAATGTGGTGCTCGTCTATTTGGAAATCTTTTTTGATAAATTCTTGCCACATTACGGTGTGTTTCATTGTAAATGAGTAGCATTTCAAGATACTCTGCATTTGTAAAGTGAACCATTTTTAACTGATAATCTGCTGTTTTGAAAACAAGCGATAAGTGCAATAAACAACAGCTGAAGTGCAATTCTTTCGATCTTACAGTGTTGTCATGTTGTGTAGTTTCGTGGCTAACAATGTAGATTTAATTGAGACAAATTTTGAAAGCTTATAATAATTGTAAGAGTGTGAATTGTTTGAATTCAAAATGTATTTAAACGATTAGAAAAAAATATTTATCTTTCAATCCCCTCGAAGAAATATTTGAAAAAGCAACGCCGGAAGCAACATTCATATAAACCTAACCTAAAAAATGAAAAAACGATGTCATACCCAGACGTAATTAATCTTTCAAATGTAACTTTCACCAAAGTGGAATTATCGGTATTAAACCTTGGCCTAAAAACATGTGTTGGCTACACAAAAACAACCGATGAAATAGTCGCAGACATTGAGATTGCTACTTACAACCTAAATGAAAATAGTAAAACCACTATAAAAAAAGAATGTGAAATGGTTCTCCAAGAAATACAAGCAGATAAACATAACAATTTCCCAACCAAACATGTGATCAAAACATTAAAATCAAAACCAGTAGTATACACAAAAGCTGACAAGGGAAATAAACTAGTTGTACTGCAAAAAGATGCTTATATTGCCAGAGTAGAAAATATGCTGCAACAAGAAAATTACATACAAATTCAAGAAGATCCATTAAAATTACATTTAAAAGCCTTCAATCAAACCATCCAGGAAAGCAAAACTATAACAGACACTGATAAATCTAGATTAAAACCAGACCACCCCACTTTACCAAGAATGTATGCTCTACCTAAAATACACAAACCGGGTAATAAGATGAGACCAATCGTCAGCAATATTGATTCTCCTACCTACAAACTGGCAAAATGGTAGTACAGAGATTCTCTTCACTACCAAAATTCAATAGCAAAAACATAATGAATTCAGAAGATTTAATACAGAAGATAAAATCCCTGGAACTCGAACCAGAAGACAGATTAGTTTCCTTTGATGTCACTGCACTATTTCCAAGTGTCCCTACAGATCAACTCCTGCGTCAATTAAAGAAATGGCTACAGCAGACTAACCTACTTGAAGAAGAAATAGAAGACCTCATACAACTTACCAATTTATGCATTGCACAAAATTGTTTTAGTTTCAATAAGAAGTTCTATCAACAACCAACTGGTCTAACCATGGGCAACCCACTTTCACCCTTCTTGGCAGATTTATTTATGAGCTACTTAGAAACACACATAACAACTTCCTTTCCATACATGTTTAAAGTTTGGCACAGATATGTTGACGACATCTTCGCTGTTGTCCCTAATAGGTTCATACAAGACTCCTTAGCCTTACTAAACCTACAGAACCAATCAATAAAATTCACCATAGAAATAGAAAAAGAAGGCATGCTACCATTTTTAGACCTAAAAATCATCAGAGAACAAAAGAACCTAACCTTTGGCATATACAGGAAGCCAACACACTCTACTAATTACATAAAAAATAAGAGTTTCAATCCAACCACACACAAACATGCAGTACTAAACAGCCTAACACATAGACTGGTATATACCCCCTTAAATAAAAAAGAATACCAGTTAGAATACCAGCATATAGTAGACACAGCAATACATAATGGGTACAACAAAGCAACTATTGACAAAAAAATTGCAAAATTCAAACGACAGATGCACATCAGAAACACAACAAATCTCAGCCAGCAAGATAAAGAGCTAAAGTTCAAGAAATTCACATACCACCCAGGAACATTTCACAAATTTAAGAAGATTTTCATGAAACATAACATCAGCCTAGCTCCACAGAACAAATTTAACATAGAGAAATTACTTTGTAACAAGTTAAAAGACCCCATTCCACAAGACAAAAAAGCTGGAATCTATAAAATCAATTGTTCAGATTGCAATAAAGTATACATAGGTAAGACAAAAAGAAACCTAGAAACTAGGCTAAAGGAGCACATGAGATGTATTAAATACAAACAAATGGACAAATCTGCAGTTTCACACCATTTTTGGATCACTAATCACAACATCAAACCCAATATTACATTAGTCAAACCAGCCAAATTTGCAACCGAATTAGATGCATGGGAGAAGATCACCATTCTAAAACACAACACATATCTAATGAATTTTGATTTGCCGCCACCAAATCCTCTCTGGAAGTACATTTCTCCACCACAAGATGCCACCACAGGATCCAGTCCAAAAAATGGAAACACCAACAACACGGGCCAGTCGAATTAACTTATGAGGATGGGAACAACCGTTTCCCGAAACATGTTAAGTGAGTAAACTTAAGTGATGTTAGTGTAACAATTCCGACTCACCTTTAAATAAATTTGAAAAAGTATTTAAGTTTCATAAAATCTTCATTTAAAATAGAGTTAATATTAAGCAATTTTCACTTTTTTCTCAAAAACTACTTTAAAAATGCACTAAGATTTTTTGCTCTATTCGTTACAAAGAGTCATTCTGTTCAAGGATGACCATAGGTCACCTTCCAACCCGTTTAACAAAACAAGTTATATATTATAATATACTGCCTTGCAGTTAATTAAGATGTTTACAGTTGAAGTGTTTTATATCATGTTTAAATTGTATATGGTAATACTTTCTCTGCATTAAGGGGGGGGGGGGATGGGTGAAACCATGACCAAAAATGACAGAATTTCACATTTCGTGTTTTTTGTACCAAAAAATACTAGGTGGTTTAAGTGCATATATGCAAAATTTTAAACCATTACAGTGCCTGGAAGTTGTTCTAATTACATCACATTTAAAGGTCTGCGCTCCTCAAATGTCCCTGAGAAGGCACGGCAGGTGATGGAATCGCTGCATGATGCAAAAAATCTGCCTTTTTTACCCATTTTTGTGGGATTTTTTTCCTGTGAAACTTAATTTCGGATCTGTTATTGAGCCACCATGATCGGTTTAACATAGTAACAACAGCTCTGCCAGTAGATGTCGTGCAACATCAAATTATATGTTGTTTCACACATATATAGGCCAGAAACAAGTGTAAATAATATAAATAATACCATGATGAAAGATTAGATGAGCAAGAATGTGATGTACAAAAGAAAAATTTAAGGCAGAAACAGCTGGAGGATAATTGTGAACGTATACCTGTAGTAAATAATGCAGACTGTAAATATATATTAGTGGACACTGTCATCATTGGTAAAGGACCTGAAGTGTATTGACCACAATCAAGTGTTTGTATATAGGACTTGGCACAAAAAGGCCTGGCTTATACCATAAATTACAACTGATTTGCAGTGCTTGTAATGAAAAGCAGAGTACAAACTACACATATAAGCTGGACACTTCTAGAAAGGTCTGCAAATAAATATTTCTGGTTAACTGCACACAAACTTCTAAACTCATTTTTCCTCACTTTTACTCATTCAAAACAAAATAACATCCACAAACTACATGTTAGAGAGGTGAAATTTTTACTGTACATTCTATAAAACATAACAAAAAAACTGACGCATGCAATTCAGGATTAACTTAGTGCTTTTTGAGATAAAAAATAAAATGTGTATAGTGATTGCAAAAATTTTGAAATTTTTGCTATGCAGGTCATATGTTTTTTTTTAATTTCTCTTACAGTTAAGATATTACAAAACCCATGCGTCAAGTTCTTGAGTTTCTATTTCTGTAAAAAACAAAATTTCAAACTTTTTTTCAAGAAAGTGTGAAGTGTATTTCATTTTGAAATATTTTAAAGAAAATTTTCAATAATTCAAAAACTAATTGACATACATAAGTGAAACTCTACCAAGTAGTTCCACATTACACCAAATATGTGTACAAAAAAGTAAGTATGTAGCTTTAAATTGTGCAAAATAGAAATTTCACCCATCATCCCCCTTAAATTTATTAATTCAACAAATTAGTTAATACTAAATAATTGTTTTGCAGATGGTTTAAATTATTATTAAAGTACATTGGGTATACTGAGAAGAATGTAAATATTATTTTATCTGCAAGTTTAAATGGTATAAAGACATTTTATTATGGAACTTACACATGCATCAAAAGATCCTGGTGCAACAATCAAATTGTCCATCACAGTCTGGATTTTTGTGACAAGATTCAACACAGAGGTCTGCTCATGTGGAGATGGGGAGAGATCTGTATTCCTCTTCAGAAGTGCCTAAACAAATACATTGCTTGGATTTATTAACAGTAAAATCTGTTCATTTCAAAATGCTGTATAAAGTACATATCTGAGTTTTTGCGCTGGCAAATAGACTCCATTTTAACTTTTATACTGAAGTGCACAAGTAAAAGGAAGACACACTCTGCAAACTCTTTCATTACAATTTCATCTTACATTTGGCATTTATTGCAAAATAAGAGACAAATAAAAACTTTCAGACATTACAACATTATCATAAAAAATAATCTGAATGCAAATAAATAAAGTTACACAAGAATAATACCTATTTGCATTAACACTGATGTCTTGCTATGTATGAATGAAACTATAACTCAGAAAACAAGATATAATAAGATATGAGTAAAGGTTTCTCCTGTAGGAACCTTCTGAATTTGCAAAAATGTTCCACCTGTAACTCTTATTCTCTAAATTTGTATGCAACCCAGGTTTGCCGCCCCTAGCCAAAAAAATTGCTTAAATGTGCGATGAATTCTGCAAGAAAGTTAATAAGATATGTTTAAACAAAATTCTTGCTGTGCTTTGTAATCTTCGAATTTGAAATCCGCAACTTCAAAGCTAGTTCTGCTGGTGCAAGTTTCTTGGCACCACCCCTCAAAAACTGTTTCTGCATGGTTGCAAATGGTTGAAGTACAGTATTAAAAATGTTTGCCTACCGTAGTGAAAGCAGTCTCATCTGCCAAAGGTTTCACTCTTGGGAATGCAGATTCACATAGAGCAAGGTCAAATGGATGTCTAGGAACAAATGGCTTAACTTTAAATGGTCCTGGACGACCCATGCCTCTTCCCATCCCACCACGACCTCTTCCTCGTACCATATTCAGCTTGGCGGATTATCTAAGGAATTCAACCATAAATATTGCTACATGTTAGAATAATGTTAAATTTATAGAATAGTGTATTGCTAAAAAGTGCTACCACCTCCTGCAACTGTTGCTGGTTGACAATGTTCCTATAAGAGTTTTAATATAACGTAATATTATTCTAGATGTATATGTAGTTCATGCTGTATTATGTAAACTTGTTTGTATGCCATCTTTTGTTTACAATGGACAAACCCTGACTCTGACATTGGGAAGTTTTGTAGAATATTTAAAAAAAATGTCATTGAGATTTTTATCTGCAATCTATACCATGACCCCCAATTTTAGTTAGCTTGCACGTTACTCTACTAATTAAGCAGCAAATTTTATCTGGTGTCCACAATATTGCTCAATATGCTAAAGTGTTTTATATATTTTCACTTTGTGATACATCAAACAGCGGTTCTACTCCAATATTGGATTATGAGCAAAATTGAAGTGTTTTGTTGTTCATTTGCGCCCACTGTGAGCAATGCTCAGGGATATTGAGCACGTCATACAATTATGAAATATGCAACATAACTAATAAACATACCCAGCATCAAGAACTTTTTTGTCTAACTAATAACATACTCAACACCAAGAACATTTCTCCCTCTCCTTCTCTCTCCACACCATCCCGGTCTCCGTCCGGTTGCTCTAACCACTGTAGCTCATTGTTTTACTTACGAAAACTGGTTTTTCGAGCTATCCAGAGTAATCCTTGGAGTATAAGGTATATTTTTGTATGTCCTGCGCCAGAATAAAAGGTAAGAATATTTGCAAACGTGAATCAATCGAGCTTTAGTCACGCCGATCCTACGGCTGCGCCCTGTCGTCGCTACTTCCAAAAAACATACCTAGGCTATCGTTTGCGGCTTAGGGCCCTCAATAAATAACAACGATCAGCTTCGTGTGTAGTGATTGGGCCCTGGACCCCGGTACTGGATTATATCCTCAAATATTAGGCACTATCACTGTCTGTTGTCTTTCCAGCAATAATGGTACATTATGAAATAAACCCTAAATTGATATGGATGGCGAACTCGGAAAAACATGTTCTCGATACATAATTTTTCAGTATATTTAATTGTTCTATAGCCGTGAGAAGACTAAGTTAGAATGTCGAATTTTCGCCTGATTCAACTTTCCAAATTAACAGGTCCATTCATCATAAAATAGTCTCCATTTAAAAAGTGCTAGGCTCCTGTGTTTACTCTTGTTCGACACATCAATCGCCAACATTACAACAGCATCAAAACATGAAATCCAAGACTGATATTTAAGGTTCATATAAAACAACAAAATTGTAAATTACACAAAAAAGAATCCATATAAGTGCAAAGATTCGAATTAATACACATGAACTGAAAATAAAATCTGCTCATAACCTTGGTCTCAAAATACTTCAGAGTTTAAAAAAAAGCACAGTGCGAAATCACAACCTCAATTCCTTGTAACCAGACATACATACAAATTCGATACATTATACAACAAGTCTTAATTTTTACCTTTAACAAGCACAAATGAAAATAATGCCGGTTACACGCCGGCCTTTCACTGAAACTTACAATGGCGGCGATTCAAGGACGCTAAACAACGATAAATACAGAGGAGCTGGAGAAGAGATTCCGGTCTCCGGAAATGCATGCAGTCAAATTTTTAGTAATGAAGGCTGTGGGTACAGCGATAGTCAAAAAGGTTAACATATGTTCCACAGAGGGCAGTGGGTGAATGAACGGAGTGTGCTTAAAAAAAAATTATATTTCTTGATTATTTTTGGAAACTAATGAGATTAATTGAAATTCTACCTCAGCTTTAAATCCATGTATCTTTATGACAAGGTTAAAATTATGTTTCGAACACATACATTTTTGTACTCTTTGAACAGCTAATCAATCTGAAGCATATTACCGTGATCCGGGTTCGGTTAATAAATAATACATTTTGCCCACAAATTATTTTTATGACATACTTTTCTTGTATAGTACATTATTTTGAATTTTTATTGTGACGAGTAGCATTTGACATTTGTACCATGGAAATACAAGTGACCTGTAGAATTTTAGGTTAAGGAACCCATATTCTGTTTACTCTTGGCTGCATACTAAAACCAATGTGTGTATGAATTGCAGGGATGCTGTGTAATCCAGTACGAAAACTAGACGTGGATGAAAGGTTCCTGGCAATCTTCTTTGATAGTAAAATTTGAAGGTTTATGTCAGCAAGAGGAGCACCTGCTGCTAGGACAATGAAACAACACCGAAAAGCCCTCTGAGAATGCTTAAGCTGTGCTGAGGTAGGGAGAGAGGAAGATGGAAAGCAATGCTGTGCTTGAAAAGCGTTCATGGTCAGAACTGAAAAATGTGGTGTGCGACTTACGTCGTCAGTTGTCGAGTTTGTCGACGATGGTACCGGGATCCATTCAGTTTCGCACGTTACCTGACGGACGGACACGCATCTATTTTCTGAGCACACCAGCAAATGGTTGGGAAACTACTTTGCTCTGTGCTGATGTTACGAATGGGGATCACCACACAGGTTCCCGCTTACAGTGGCAACCAGTAATAGAAGCCAATTTTCAGAGTCTGTCTAGTGTGAGCAGGTGTGTGAATTAGACTAATATTAATGATTATAATTTTAATTTATGTATCCAAATACCAATACATATTGTAGCAAGGGTAAGATACTACCACAGTTCAGCCTCTGATATGAAACAGATTCAGATTCTGTAATGTTTCATTTGATTTCAATCTCCAAAGGTTCTCACGTGAAGAGCAATTACTCTGGGAAAGAAAGCGACTAGCAACATGGGGCATTACATCTTATGAATTGCACCAGGAGTCGGGGAAGTTGGTGTTTCCAGCAGCTAGTAGCCTGTTCCAATGCCTAGATACTGGTTACAGTGTAAGTATCTAAGGAAGCATATTAGAAGATTATCATACTATCCTTAAACCTGACAGTAAGTGGATTGCTCTGAAGAACAAGGTCCATGCCTTTGGTTTGATTTTGAGTAGCTATGCATAGATTGTGTTTTTTGATAAAAAAATACATACAATGTGTTACATTCACATTACTTTACCCACTTGTTTATTTTTATATACCTTCTACAAACTATTCTTATAAAAGCTTATTTTTCCATCTACTTCAGTTAATGGAATTAAGCCTTTACAAAAATAGTTTTATTACATACTTCATTGAAAGCACCAGGAGTATAGAGGAAACTGAATTGATAGTCAGATATTTAAAAAGCTGGTAGTTATTAACTGGCCTAGAAATTACCTACTGCTTCCATGTCTACGTCGATATTCATATTTCGGCTGTGATGTTTGTCCGGAGATCCTGGATGGTTTGTAGTCTGTTTCTGTAGACTCTTGAGATGGCCCCACAAAACAAGTCTTCGGGACCACAAACCTTTAGAGATTTATATGAGATGTATATCACAAGAAACACAGGCACCCACAGAGGAAGCAATTTTTGGAGAGGAATACAAAAATATTGAAGTAAATTTACACAGGTAATATAAACACATTTATTACAATCTTTGATTACTGTAATTATTGTTAACTCAGTTTGTATCTTTAAGTTTGTTAATCTAAATATGCTGTAACATGAAGTGGATAGAAAAATAAGCTTTTTTAGAATAGTTTGTAAAAGCATATTTAAATAAATGATAGTGTGTAGGGAAAGTTATGTGACTGTAACTCCAGACTTTTTTTTTATAAAAGTAAAAGTGTTTTGCTAAATGAAGTATGTAAAAACTAATAAACTTAAAAACATAGGCTGAAAAAAACAAATGATTTCCATATAAGTAAAACAAGCAATGTGATTTTCACTTTCAGTCATCTTGAAATTTACTTCTTCCTGCACTCTATTGAGGACATCTAATGTACCGTTCTTAAGCTCACCAGTGCCTTATGTTTGCACTCAGCACATGCTGTCAGCAGCACATATCGGCTACCTGTGCTCTCATTGATCACTGCTCTTATATATGGAAGCATTCATCTTGTGGGCAGCATTTCAAGCAATGTTGCCAATCACTGTTGGGACATTGTATTGCATCCATATTTGAATGGTTCTCACAAATGAAAACATGCATTTTATGGCTATCCGTGCCTTGATTACCCATTTTTACTTTCTCGACTACGTTTAGTAAGTAGGGGAAGTATTGTATTCCACCCAAAAATTCAATACCGAGATTTCACCGGAAATACATGTTTTGAGACCCCCTGAATCCAAAAAAAAGCATTTTTGGAAACATATCCGTCTGTCTGTGAACAGCATAACTCAGAAACAAACAGTCAGATAAACACCAAACTTGGTATTTAGGTTCAGTATCTTCCAAGGATGCGACACAAAGCTTTTCAAGAAAATCCCCCCCACCCCAAATTACCCTTTACATGGAAGATTTTTCGAAAATTTTAATTTTCTCAAAAATGGCTCTAACGATTTTGATTAAAATATCATATGTTTAAGATATTTTTATGACAAATAAAATGTATATCTTGAATTTCCTGGGAATGTCTCCAAAAATATTCTTCATTGTGAACGACTCTTGCATAACTGGTAAACCATAAGAGATAGACAAAATGTTACTACACAAAAAATGTAGATCGCATTAAAATACACAATTTATGTCATATACATTTTTTTTGTTGAGTGAACCATTTTCGAGATATTGCTTGTTATTCCCTTAAATTTTTCAATGCTTATTTTCTCAAATGGGAATTCGTTATTCATTTTTTTGTCTTGGATATGCAAAGAGTATTAATCTGTGGCAAAGGGAATGGTGCTGCACCTAACAACCAGCTATTAAGCGATATGTATGTGCTTAAAGGCTACTGTATTTCCAAATTGCCCTTGTAAATATATATTCCCCTTACATCTACAAGAAAATTAGCAATAAGATAGACTCTGCAAATGTTTATCTCGATTAACATGAAGTAGATGGAGAATAAGCGTTTGTATAAATAGTTTGTACAAGAGTAGAGAAAGTCATGTGAGTGTAACACATCAGATTTTTATAGGTTATTTTGCTTTACTTAGTTTCATTTTTGAAACATATTTTGATGTATGTTATGTGCTGCAACACTGTTACACAGGATCCATAGTAGAGAAAGAAAAAAATAACCATAGGTCCATTTATACATTTCAAAATAACACTTCACTCGTAGAGAGTGTGTTGAATTATAATACACTTGCAAGTATATGTATGATGTAAGACTTTGGAACCGTCTCCGCTTCCAGTAGTGGATAATGCCCACTAGAAATCTTACTGCCAATCAGATGTAATTTTATTTTGGTACTGAGCTCTTGTGATATATACATGAAAGTTAATTACCCAAGATGCCATTTTGGAACACATAATCATCAGTGGCATGTAAATGGATGCGAGAATGTTACTCCAATGATGATGAATGTGAATTCCTTAACATTAGTTAAAGTGTAGAGGTAAGACACTTTGTTATAATTGAAATTTTGTGCATTTCATTTAGTTCCACATACTAAGTTTTCAATGAGAACATGTTTCAGAGACGTTTACCTCCATTTACCTGTATATTCACTCACTGGTGGCTGGAAGTTGATTCCCTATACTGTATCAAGCCTTAGTTTAATCCTAATGTCAACAAATGCACTGTGCCCATCTGCCAGAAGTCTGCCACCATTGGCATTTCGTATCCCATTCTATTGCTAATCCCCTCCGATTCAAAATGGAGAACTAAACACAAACACACGTTAATGTTTTTAAACTACACATACTGTGCATGTACACAGCCCTTTTTTCAGATAAAACCAATTTATTGTTATCTCTACTGCTTAAAGGTATATCTTTTGGATGCTTTCTTGCTAACAGACTAGTCACTAGGGTTGCCATGATGGTATATTAAACTGTGAGCATGTGGAAGTGTAGCAGATGCCAAACTACACAATCAATAGTACCAAAAGACAAAAACGTATATTATAAACTCAGTGGTACTTTGGACTAATAGTTGTGCTGTCTTTAAGAATGTCAGTCTATAAGTTGATTAATATTAGATTTTGTTATCACATTGTATTGGTATTGCTTAATAAAGTATTAAACTGGGAACTATATTTCAAGTGGGAAACACACCCTAAAGGGTGCCTTTAGGCTTGCAGCCAATATCAGAGGACTGCAACCATTTGTTTTTGCTGACACCTAGATTGAACTAAGGCTGGATACACTATAATTCAGTATAGCCATCTAGCTGTCTAGTGAGAAACTTCATGTCATTTACCAGTGGAATTTCAAAATTCATAACTCTGTTTGCATTTATGGCGATGTGGATGTTTTCCTTTGCTGTGAGTTCTGCTGGTGTTTTGGCATGTTAAAGTTTTATTTCACATTTAATGTTGTGTTCTGTTGACTAAAACGGGTGAGCTACTGCAGATTTGTTTGTTTGCTTAAGAAAAATTTTCAAATTCCGCTGGTAGATGACACAGTGAAGTTCTCCATTAAACAGCTGGATGGGAATACAATTGACAATCAGGGCTATTCTGTAATTTTTTTTTTTTTTTTTTTTTTTTTTTTTTTTTTTTTTTTTTTTTTTTTAAGGCTTAACAAATTGTTATAGCCACTAACCAATTGTTGCACACTATTTAGCATTCTGTATCTTGTTAACAAAATAATATTTTGTTAAGAATAAAGATTTGGTTGTTGAATGCAACAAACCCTGAGACCCTCTTGCTAATGCTTTGTTACACAACAGATTCGATAGAGATTTTAATTCTGCGCTAAGAGAAAAAATATGATACAAATTTGACATTTTAACTATCAAATGTTGATTTATTTGTTGTAGCATAAAATGTAGATGTTACAGATCACACATGATTAAGCAGTGTTCCATGTGATAACTTTTAAGGGACAAATTTTAATAGTAAAATAAATGTGTAATCTCATCGTAACAAAAAGTAAAAGTTTGATTTAAGAATTTTAGTTTTAAATAATTTCCAATCTGATAAAAAAAAGTGGCTAGTAGAAATCTATTTACCAGTTTCTTGAAACCATAGAAAATTGAATTTATACTGATGCTGCTGGAAAAGGAAGAATGTAACAGAAGGCAGTCAATTGGGTTATAAAGTGATAATTTACATATATTTAATAAATTTGCGTATGAAAACTAATCCAAAATAAAATACTTGTGACTGCAAAGTTCTTCCAAGTAACACAACTAGAGAAGCTAACCTTTCTTTTCACTTCAACCTTTCACTTAACAAATACCTAAAATAATATGGATATTATCAGATACCAATTATGATTTTCATTCAAAGATTTTAAAATGCAGGAACATTTCCACAGAACTGAACTAAAGCTGAACAATGCCAAATCATGAATAATGAAATGAGTACCTACTTTGCTTGATAGTATGCAATAAAATTATTAAAAAATCTACATGTCGACTGATATCTTTAAAAAGCATAATTAAAAGCCAAAAAACATAAAGAAAATGAAGCAATAATTGCAGATTGAAGTGAGTCATTTAAACTTGAATCAAAACAATACGAAACTCTGCTGCTATTTCTTTTGTCTGTCTTTCCTAACCTAAAATTAAACTCATTTTACAGGGCTACTGCCTGGGCAAGTTTTCTGCATAAAAAAAATCTAATTTTTTGGGATCGCAAGAAAGTATAAGTCTTGCTATTCTAAGCAATGGGTGCAAATTTTAAAAATCCACATATATTTTGTATTTTTCGTGTGATGTTTTTACAAGGTACTTTGTCGCCATCTCGGCAAGGAAAAGTAACAAAAGCACTCGGTAGTCAGTATTCCGGCACTGGTAGCATTGGGAAAACAAAACACTATCTCAGAGCACACAAATTTTTGATTAATCACTCCAATTGGCTAACAAACAGCGAGAAAACAAATGCTATGATAAATGAGTTACAGAATGCCAAATAGTGGAACATTTGTTAAGACAGTTCTTTAAGTTTAACAAATAATTGTAGTCACCCTCTTAACAGCAAAGTTACAGAATAGCCCTGAATGAATTAAGGGATCCTCTTCCAGATGCCAGTGGACATAGGACTGATAATGCATATGAATGTCTTCGAAACATGTTCTGAGTGAAAAGCTAGTAAGTGAAACTAAAGTGTCACTAATTTCAATTATGTTAAAAAGTTTCACTGTTTATAATCACTTCTAATAACTTAGTGTGTGACAGCATGTTTTGTGAACAGTACATTACAAATTCATGTGTGCATGAGGAATGTTGAATGGGAGTGAGAGAGGAAAGCAGTGGAGCATCGTCTTGCTGTCTGGCAATACGTAAGGTACGAGCATCACAACTTGATGCAGAAGAACCTGAGTCAAAGTAACAGTTGACCAAGAGCTTCTTCTAATAAGTTTAGGCATAGATAGCAAATATTTGTGGATGTACTTGACTTATTCTGTAATGATTGTCTGGAACCCAGTGTTTTTTTTGGAATTCGAACAGTGGGGACTGTTATTGAAAAATAACTATTTTCCATCTGGTGCATAAGCATTGTTTGGGCCGTTTGCCACTCTTGTAAGTCAACATTTGGACCTGATGCACTTTCAAATGTTCAGAACATTCCAAAGAGAGGCGGGGAAGCTGTGTAAGGCTCAGGGTGACAGCAGT
Organism: Deroplatys truncata; assembly: GCA_030765065.1. Classification (NCBI taxonomy): domain Eukaryota; kingdom Metazoa; phylum Arthropoda; class Insecta; order Mantodea; family Mantidae; genus Deroplatys; species Deroplatys truncata. Next base: position 170,009,912 of record CM060980.1, read on the forward strand.
AGGTTTAAATTGTATTTGTTCTGCACGGAGTTTAGCGACCAAGTTGCGATTTCAGCACAGAAGAGAAAGAAAACTGACTGTGTTATATATAGAAATTACAGGAAAAGCATCCCCAACCAGCAGCCTTTGTACAGTAGCCAAACACTTCACAGACACACACGCGGACGTTTCCAAAAATACTTTTTTTGGATTCAGGAGGCCTCAAAACATGTATTTCCGGTGAAATCTTGGTATCGAATTTTTGAGTGGAATGCAATACTTCCCCTACTTACTATACGTAGTAGAGAAAGTAAAAAGAAATACACATAACCTGGCCAAGGCGAGTGCAGTCCTGCATCGGAGAGCACGCTTGTACATGTAACGGCTCCCCTCCCCTCTGCACTGTCCAGTTGGGAAAATGCGAATAATTAGCACATTTGGTGGCATTTGTAATAGGTATTTTCTGACCATCTTTCTTCTCTTTATCACAAAATGTAATAAACTACAAATAACACGTCAAGCTTGCTTGTAAGTAACTTTATTTCCTTTGCATTCCATCAATAGCACTTTGAACATTAGGCAATGCATTAAAGAGTAAATTAGACTGTACAGCACTTCCTGAAGTATGCATGTGGTTACATTGCATCATCACATTAGTTTATCGTCTTTCAGCTCTAAGTGCAGTACTGCACTCGCCTTGGTTGGTAATACATGCTTTTTTAAGGGGGTGGGGATATCAAAGATGTGTTATGCTTGAATCACACTATTTTTAATGCTTTCTTTCTGTCTATTTTAAGCAATCAAGACTTATGTGATTGTTTGTAATTAGGAAACCATTTAAAACAGAGAGAGATTTGTTTCCCAGAACCATAATAATTATGACCAAACACGTGGCACTGTGACAATTGCAGCAATTGTTATTTATAGAGTTACAGTAATTTCACTACATGGTTGTATCTACTTGATGATCAGTTAACAAGCCATTCAGCATCCGCTTGAGTGTCTCAAAAGTGAATGTTCAGATTTGTTATGGAAAATGCTGTTGCATTTCTTTATTTAAGACCTTTTATTTTTCAGTTTATATGATTTTATACCTTACTGCTCCTTTAATACAAAAATTAACGCCTTAGCTATCCTTGCCTGTTGACCAGGACCTAATATGGAAATCAAGAATTTGCTATGATTAAAAAAGAAAGTGTGAACGTAAGTAATTGATTATTATAACAATCTCTCTGCCATAATTGGTAACGTTCACCTTTTTAATATGTTTCAGAATGGCCCATTGTTTCCAGCAGAGTTACGAATGAACTCCTGTGGGGCAAAACTTAACCCACAGATTTGTCCTGCAAATCCTGATCTCGTAGCTTACGTCTGCAATAGTGATATATGGGTATCACATACATTAACAGGTACTATACACCAGCAATATACGATGATAATGATAATTATGTGTACTAAATACCTGTACATTTCTAAAGACAAAATAGTGCTTTTAACTAATACCTGTAAAATAATGTAGTTAAATTGGCAACTGGTGATGTATATGAGTTTGCATTGAACTATAGAATTTTAGACCTTTAGGGACAATGAAGAAAATTAGTTTGGATTTGTCAGGGCATATATGTTGCACTGTGTATTACCAACATTTGATGAAAGTTACTAGATGGTGGTTTTAAAATCTTTGCCACTGCCCATTGGATTATATCCTTTGATGCTTACATTGGCTGTCCATTCCATTTATTTTATTAGTTTTTGTGTGATAAATTGTTCTCTAAGTCCAGATATACATATACACACAGTGTTCTCTCTCTGATAGTGATAAAATGAGGTTGGAAATGCCAGTTCTTTTCCTTTCTTTTTATGCTGGAAGAAGCACCACAAATTTTAATGGGGAGGTAGAAGCTGTTTACATAGCAGTACTAAATATATTTCTCTGGACACAAAAGTGCAAACACATAAGTTATTCATATTAAATTCACAGGGTGCTTGCTATACAAACAATAATAACACATCTCAAAATAGAAAAAAAACTAAAGAACTCTATAAGATGATTGAACAAATTACTTCCTCTTCTAAAACACGTTTAGGTCAGATAACCTGTCCCGAGGCTAATTTTCAAATCGATCCCTCCATCTCTTTCGGGGTCATCCAATTCCTCTGTTACCAAATAGTCTATAAAATCTATAAAACAATGCTTGCCTAGGAAATCTTGAAGGAGCCATTCTTAATACATTACTAAATAGTACATTTATTTAGTGCCAAGATGAACTACATTATTTCATAGGATGACCATTGTTTTGGTCCTGGGCATAATACAAGCCACATTTAGAATGAAAGTTTCCTGATTTTGTTTCCTTTAAAGTAAATGTATTTAGCCGGCAAAATTGGATATACTTAACAGATCTATGACATATCAAGTCATATGCCAGCTGGACAGTCTGGCCTGGTGCCAGTAGTGCGGCAGCAGTGGCCCAAAATGGTGGCTCTTATTCATTCTCCTGCCACCTACAAGGTTCGGTCTGATAAAGTTCCTTACTGCACAAAACATAGTGCCGATGGAAATTCATTGTCAGGTTCTGTGGGCCGAACATCATGAGCAAACAGATGGTGCGTCGCTAGTGTAGGCAGGTCGTTAAAGTGTCCATGATGAGTGCAGTGTGCGACCGTCCCTCATCAATGATGACCTTATTGAACTGGTGCAGCAGTGCATCGTAGAGAACAATCGCTTCACAATTATGGAGCTCAGCAGCCATTTTCTGCAGATATCGCGATCCTTGTTGCATGAAATTGTCACTAAGCACCTGCTGTTCAGGAAATTGTGTGCCAGGTGGGTGCCGAAAAACCTGACGCCCAAGCACAAAATGAAATGCTTAGGAGTAGCACTGACATTTCTGCAGCGGTATCATGATGACGGCGATGAGTTCCTTGACAGGATTGTCGCGGGCGATGAGACGTGGATTTTGCACTAACAGAAAGTGATGTGCACAGTGTTCTGGGACAGGAAGGACATTCTGCTCATTGACTCCCTGCCTAGAGGTTAAACTGTGAAAACTGATCGTTATGTAAAACACTGCGGAAATTGCAACATGTCATTCAAAACGAGGCGTGGAAAGCTTACTGCAGGTGTTGTGCTGCTCTATGACAATGTTTGTCCACATACAGCTTGGTACACAGCAACTGTTCTGGAGGAGTTCAGCTGGGAGCTGTTTGATCATCCACCATACAGTCCTGGTCTTGCACCTCAAGAAATTCCTGTCCTCCGGTCAATGTTTTGACAATGATGAAGAGCTGAAGACGACTGTCACACATTGGTTCCATTCACAGGCGGCAGATTTCTACGACACAGGAATATAAAAGTTGTTCCCACGATATGACAAGTGCTGAATTCTTGTGGTGACTATGTTGAAAAACAGCCCAAACATTGCTGTATCTGCTGCCAATAAAGTTTTTCATGTACGAGGGTAATCCCAAAAGTAAGGTCTCTGAAGCGCTGGGATCGCAGGGAAACTGTTTGTGTGGATGTTGGCCATACTGCTTTTTTCCTTCCTCCCTCCACTCTCTTCAGAAACCACCGCACATCCCTTAGCGCCCTCAGTCTTGGCTTGGCAGCCAGTTATAATGGAGCTCCCATTAGCCACTACCGCCAGGTGCGAAGTTCGCGCAGTTATTCGCTTTTTGAGTGCAAAAGGTGTTAAACCTGTCAAAATTCATCGACAGTTGATGGAAGTGTATGGAGAGTCTTGTATGGATGTCAAAAATGTTCGCAAGTGGTGTAGAGAATTTGCAAATGGTCGCATAGAAATTCATGACGAGGAATGAAGCGGGAGACCGTCCATTTCTGACAAAACAATCGCAAAGGTTGAACAAATCGTGCTTCAAGATTGGCGGATCACTCTCGATGAGCTCTGCATTGTTGTTCCTGAGATTTCTCGAAGCACTATTCATCGGACTTTGATTGAAGAGTTGAAATTTCGGAAGGTGTGCCCAAGATGGGTCCCAAGAATGCTGACAGAAGTTCACAAAAGGCAACGCGCTGAAACTTCCCACCAATATCTTCAACGCTATGCAGATGAAAAGGACAACCTTTTGGATTCAATAGTCACGGGTGATGAAACCTGGGCTTTCCACTTCACACCTGAGACCAAACAACAATCACGTGAGTGGCGGCATTCTGGTTCACCCAAGCCGCGAAAATTCAAGAGAAACAGTCTGCCGTTAAAGTCATGGCAACTGTGTTTTGGGATCAAAAGGGGATATTGTTGGTCAATTTTATGGATCCTGGGACAACAATAAATGCCGACAGGTATTTTCAGACATTAAAAAAACTCAGACGGGCAATTCAGAACCGTAGAAGAGGAATGTTGAGCAAGGATATAAGCCTTCTCCATGACAATGCTTGCCCCCACACCGCCCGTCAAACCATGAATCTTCTGCAACAGTTTGGATGGGAAACCATCACCCATCCACCGTATAGTCCGGACTTAGCACCCAGTGACTACCACTTGTTTCCCAAGTTGAAAGAACACTTGGCTGGAAGGTGCTTCGGTGACGACGATGAAGTGGAAAATGAGGTCCATCACTTTTTCAAGAGCAAGGCGGCAAGCTGATATGACATGGGCATACAAATACTGCCACAGCGTCTACAGAAATGCATCGACCGAAATGGCGATTATGTGGAAAAATAGACAAATGTTAAAGCTTCAAAACTATGTATCATTTGTTGTCAATAAAACTTTCTTTGTATTTTAAAAAAATTGGAGACCTTACTTTTGGAATTACCCTCGTAACTATGTTTTCTTTGTTTTAAAAAGATATGGAAACTTACTTTCTGGATGAGCCTCGTATAATGGTCTACCCTCATTACTTTAATTATATACAGAGTGGAAGTTGACCTATGATCATCCTTTTAAACTATGAAAGAGCACATTATTTTGAGTGCTTTTCCTGAATATTTTTTTTTTCCATTCTTGAGATAATTACTATTTTGTTTTGTACAATACTGCAACACAGTAAATTCAACAGGTTCTCTTTACATTCAACAGGTTAACTTTTAATTCTTCAGCTTTTGCTGGTATGGCAACAAACAAACACTTCCGCTATACAAATAGACTGGAAACTACACATGATTGTAATGTAACTTAAATATAATATGGAACAGGAATCATTTACAATATTACACAAATTATTAATAGGAACACTTATTTATAAAGGTAAATATCCTTGGTCATGAATGATCATTGGTTATCTTCCACCCTGTATTCAATATTACAAAAATATCTTGCTACATTTTTGTTCCAAATATTGAAATTTATAGTTATATGCATGATAGTTTTTAGCAATTTCTTTGACTTTTATTTTTGTCAGCACCGTCTGTTATGCATGCTACTGTCTTGATCTTGATAATCTCTTAATTTGTGGACATACCTCTCGGGTGTCACATGGACTTTTGATCTTCCTGTCAGTACCATCCCTTTCCCATGAACAAATTAATTAGGTCGCTGATTCATTTCTTCTTCTCTAACTTCATTTGCACCCCTTACCTACCTGTTGTTCTCAATTATTGGTGTACCTTTGATCCACAGCTTAGTAGTTAAGCTAAGGAAAAAGGTTACATTGCTGGGTATTCATCTCATTGTGAAGTGCGTGTTAATTAAAAGGCTGATGTATTTGCAAAGAAAGGATCCCAAATTAAACAACTATTACAAACTTCCCTAATCAAATATATTGTAAGAATAAAAGTAAATTGTAATATACCTATAAAACAGCACAAGAGAATAAAGGCTGTAAATTGATACAGATTGCACGAAATCCAAGAATAATTCCAAAACTACCGCAAAAATCCTAAGCATTAAACACACACTTGCACACACACAAAGAAACATGGAATTCTAGTGCTAGAATGCAGCATTAAACATCAGAAATAGCCACAGAGGAATATACAGTTTCACTGTGGTTTAGTGCAGAAAACAAAGAGTATGTAAGAAAATAAACTCTAAACACATTCTAGCACATATTATATATTAGACCATGCTATAATGTGAATAGAAGACCACTGAGTAATGAATAATACATTTATTATTACTTGGAAAGCCTTTTGTTGATCGCATAGCCTAGTAACACTGGTTGGGTTTGTAGCAAGGACATTATACTTTGGAAAATATCTTTACAGCATCTTTGATTAGCAGTGTGTAGTGGTGCCATCCAAGGAAATGCAATTTGTCCCAAATGGACAGGTTGAGAAGGTGTTTTGTTACGTAATATTTTTACATAGGTTATTTAGCTTCTTGTTTGGGAAGCCAATTTGAAGTAGTTTTGTTCTTGGAGTTACTTTGTTTAAGAAGTTTGCAACACGCTTTGGGCATCGGTTTAAATTTGTTGATTACGTAATAGTTACTGTTGTTATGCAATATGCTGCTACGTATGAGAAGCTGATTTAAAGATGTGTTTTTGTTGTTACACTCCAAGTTTTACACTATAATGCTTAACTTTGTTATTAAAACTGCTTCTATATATTATTTATGTTTGAATTTGCCTCGGCTGCGTCAGTAATGTTTGTAGAGTCATGTATATCTTAGGCAGGGTGCGGTACGACAATAATTGTAGACATACACAGAATTTAAGTTTTTAAATTCACTTCTTTTATTAATCCTTGCACATTTTAATAAAGCACTACACTTTTTAAGAGCTGTGAGATTCTTTAATACTTTCACTTAGCTAACGCTCAGACATATTTTACGATTCACACGTAATACTTCTGTAGAGAACACATTTTCCATCTTGTCACTACCAAGGTTTGCCAGCAACTGAAAATTATTTCAACCATTAAACCTTAAGCTTCGGTATTTCAAGTCTCTGATTGGGTAATTCTAGTCCAATAGAATATCTACATTTTACTTAAACTTTTTCCTTGCTATTGATTGGCTAATTTAATACTGTCAGAGAACTTACATTATCGTTGGTCTAATCATGACTAGTAACTTTCAAACTCTCAAACTCATTATTGCTACAAGGTTACCTCATTATTACCTCATTGTTAGCAACTTAAAACTTATTATTCTCACAGCTCTTGCATTATTAAAGTATGTAATGTATTCACATAACATTATTAAACATGTTCACAATAATAATAATAAGATATGCAATGACTGTTACATACATTTAAAAATAATTATTACATACATTGTTTCAAGGTGGGCTGTTATTGAATTTACTTATTATAAAAATACAATTGAAATTATTTAGGTATTAAAATGCTGCCTCAAGGTAGTTTTCAGTACTGTAAAATATGATCCAGCAGGCAGTAATCACAATAATCATCCAAAAATTACTTTTGAAAAGGTGGAAGGATAAACTTTTAATATTCAGGATTCTTGTATTATTCTTACTCTCTCTTTGGGGTGTAAAGTGTAAACCATTGACCCACTGGAAAAAGTTAGTAAATGCATTTTAGAACACTGAGATGTACACCCATTAGGGCCAGGAGGGAAAAAGGCAGTAAGTACAATATCCAGTATTATTGAACCCTGTGTAGAGGCCGCATAGTCTTATGGTCATCGCAGCCTTCGGATCCCCAAGCGGCGACCTTTGTGCAGTAGCCAAACACTTGTTCCCTACCCTCCCTAACCGCAAGCACCATAAAATCTTAACAACGCTTTGCTTTGGTGGAGCTGGAGAAAGGACCACGTGTTGTGTTTAAGGGATGGGAAGACCCTACTAATCGTTTACTGATGGGTTTATGGTCAGGCTTCAAAGCTTTCCGTTCGCTTTGAAGCCGGTTGGGGAAAGGATGCCCGCGACTAGTTTACAAATGCATCATGATATTATGAGTTGCGAAAGTTTTCTATTGGGCCTGTAACATCAAAGAAGCAACAGATGTTAAAAAAATCTGATGTGTACACTCACATGACTTTCTCTACTCTTGTACAAACTATTTTTACAAACGCTTATTCTCCATCTACTTCATGTTAATCGAGATAAACATTTTCAGACTCTATCTTATTGCTAATTTTCTTATAGATGTAAGGGGAATATATATTTACAAGGGCAATATAGAAATACAGTAGCCTTTAAGCACATACATATCTCTTAATAGCTGGTTGCTAGGTGCAGCACCATTCGCTTTGCCACAGATTAATATTCTTTGCATATCCAAGACAAAAAAATGAATAACGAATTCCCATTTGAGAAAATAAGTATCGAAAAATTTAAGGGAATAACAAGCAATATCTCGAAAATGGTTCACTCAACAAAAAAAATGTATGTGACATAAATTGTGTATTTTAAAGCGATCTACATTTTTTGTGTAGTAAAATTTTGTCTATCTCGTATGGTTTACCAGTTATGCAAAAGTCATTCACAATGAAGAATACTTTTGGAGACATTCCCAGAAAATTCAAGATATACATTTTATTAGTCATGAAAATATATGATATATGATATTATAATTAAAATCTTAGAGCCATTTTTGAGAAAATTAAAATTTTCGAAAAATCTTCTATGTAAAGAGTAATCTGGGGTGGGGGGATTTTCTTGAAAACCTTCGTGTCACATCTCTGGAAGATACTGAACCTAAATACTAAGTTTGGTGTTTATCCAACTGTTCGTTTATGAGTTATGCTGTTCACAGACACACACACACACAGACACACACACACACACACACACACACACACACAGGCATGTTTTCAAAAATGCTTTTTTTTTGGAATCAGGGGGTCTCAAAACATGTATTTCTGTGAAATCTCGGTATCAAATTTTTGGGTGGAATACAATACTTCCCCTACTTACAATACGTAGTAGAGAAAATAATACATGCAGCTATGATCAACAAAATACAACAGTAACTGAATGGTATTCTAATGTGTATCGGTATAAAGACATTTACTGAAAAGTATCAGTAAACATAGGTCTGTCATTCTTTGTGATTTTACTATCCTAGCCCCTAGTTCCTAAGATTGTAAGTTCAAACCTGTACCATGATAAGGAGATCCCTGAGTAATACTCTTAGGCATTTTCACACCCTCGCCTGCTTCTCTCTAGTAACATCCATTGGGCATTGAGCTGCTCACTCATCACTGCAGCTTTAGTGGCAAATAGAAACTTAAGAGAATACAGAAATCATCACATGTATCACATGTGGGTGACAGGTTTTGGTCTAAACATAAGTTAGCAATTGGGTAATTTGCAAGGTAGTTACAAGTGTAAATGCTTTTTTTCCATTAGCACTAGGGGTGACCCAGGGTTTGTATTTTGTTTAAAAAATCTGATGTGTTACACTCACATGACTTTCTCTACTCTTGTACAAACTCTTATTCTCCATCTATTTCATATTAATCGAGATAAACATTTGCAGAAATGATCTTTTTACATGCACAGGGAATTACATTTTACACATAGCAACCAGTTCTAAAAATATTTGACTTTCGCTTAAGGCGTACTATGTTCCCCTTGTTTTGTATTTGCAAGGGCAATATAGAAATACAGTAGTCTTTAAGCATAGACATATCTCTTAATAGCTGGTTGCTAGGTGCAGCACCATTCACTTTGCCACAGATTAATGCTCTTTGCATATCCAAGACAAAAAAATGAATAATGAATTCCCATTTGAGAAAATAAGTATTGAAAATTTAAGGGAATAACAAGCAATATCTCGAAAATGGTTCACTCAACAAAAAAAAAGTATATGACATAAATTGTGTATTTTAACGCAATCTACATTTTTTGTGTAGTAAAATTTTGTCTATCTCTTATGGTTTACCAGTTATGCAAAAGTCGTTCACAATGAAGAATACTTTTGGAGACATTCCCAGAAAATTCAAGATATAGATTTTATTTGTCATGAAAATATCTTAAACATATGATATTTAATCAAAATCATTAGAGCCATTTTTGAGAAAATTAAAATTTTCGAAAAATGTTCCATGTTAAGGGTAATCTGAGGTAGGGGGATTTTCTTGAAAACCTTTGTGTCACATCTCTGGAAGATACTGAACCTAAATACCAAGTTTGGTGTTTATCCGACTGTTCGTTTCTGAGTTATGCTGTTCACAGACACACACATGGACATGTTTCCAAAAATGCTTTTTTTGGATACAGGGGGTCTCAAAACATATATTTCCGGTGAAATCTTGGTATCGAATTTTTGGGTGGAATACAATATTTCCCCTACTTACTATATGTAGTAGAGAAAGTAAAAAACTGAACATTGCCAAGAGGTGGAGTTGTAATCAAAGCACATACTGTATAAAACAGATACAGTGCCCAGTCTGGAGTAGGAGGCATGTAATCAAAATGGAACATTTACCCAGATTGTACAAACAAGGAAGCCAGTGATGGCTTATATCCAGAAATTTGCAAGCTTTTTGCATATGGCTTATTTGTGGACTCATGTTTTTTTTTACTTTCTCTAGTACTACTTAGTATAGTAAGTAGAGGAAGTATTGCATTCCACCCAAAAATTAAATACCGAGATTTCACGAGAAACACAGGTTTTGAGGCTCCCTGAATCCAAAACAAGCATTTTTAGAAAAAGGTCCCTGTTTGTTTGTGTATGTGCATGCATGTGTGAGAGAACAGCATAACTCAAAAATGAAAAGCTGGTTAAATATCAAACTTGGAATTGTTCAGCATCTTCCAAGGATGTGAACATGGGACTTTCAAGAAAATCCCCTACTCCAAACTACCCTTTACTTGGAAACAATGTCCTCTGGGTCTAGTGGTACCATCCTAGCTTCTAGTTCCTGAGATCGCAGGTTCAAACCCGGTGGAGGGGATTTTTTCGGGTGTAAAGATTCTTACTTCCCTTCAGTAAAACCGGTGGTCCCATGATTTACGGCATGTAAAAGAACCTCAAGCCTGATAAAAGAGGCTTCTGAGCAAAATTTCCGGTCTTTCACACCCAACATAGAATGGGATGCTAATAACCATAACAGTTAAATATAATAAAACTCAATTTAATTTAATTGTTCTTGGGAACAATTTCATTATTTTTTATTTTCTCAAAAATGACTAATGATTTTTATTAAAATAATAACATATGATATTTGCATGACATATGAGAATATGTCTTGAGTTTTCTGGGAATAGCCTGTGAAGCTCTCTTTATTCTGAATAACTTTTGTTTAATTGGTAAACCGTAGGAGATAGAGAAAATCCTACTAAACAAAAAAGTGTACATCTCGTTAAAGTACATAGTTTATGTGAAATAAATTTTTTTGTGATGTTACCATTTCCGAGATATTCTTTGTTATTTTCAAATATACTTTGTTCAAGTGATGCCGGTGTTCATTTTTTCTTGTCATGCAAAGAGCTTGGAGTTTCAAAACCATCACATAGGGAAAAAATGCTTTTTAAAAATCTGACTATCTTTTAGCCTACTGTATTCTTATACCTACAACTAAATGTGTAATGAAAGTTTGTCTTGATTAACAAGAAATAGAAGAAAGAGCCCCTTTGTATGGATAATTTGTAGGAGAGTGAGTAGAAAAGTCATGTGAATGCAATTTTTTTTATTATAAAGAAAGTGATATTTTTCTAGCTGCATATGTAAAAAAAAATGATATTCATAATTTTTTCAATACATTCAAAATTTAAAATACATAATATACTAGAAATGTCTGTTATCACTTTTGTTTTATAAAAATTATAAAAAACAAACAATAATAGAATGCATAATAACAATCCAACACTGAATGCAGAGCCCACAGTACTATTTTATCACTTGCCATAGCTTTCCGTTTCAAAAAATCAAAACTCCTATTATTTTCAGCATAAACAATCTTCAATAAACATAAATGTATTTCACTCTTTACAGAAATTCACAGTACTTGATTGTCTTTTATACAAAACTTTTTAAGTTTGTACACTGGCGTTGTTAAATCCGGCAGAGGTCATAATCTACTTTCAAAATGTTTGAAAACCCATTATCTTTATTTTCAGGGTTTTATATGATTCTTATATTGCATTGTTTGCAAAAAAGTAAATTTCTGCTGCATTGACCTCCACGTATTTTAAATAGGATCAAAAGAAGTAGGAATGAAATCAAGATCCACTTGCAAGCAAAGAGTGCAAAATCAGTGGCACAATGCAGTGATGAAATCTCTTGTTCATTTTGCATTTTTCATTCATTACAGCTTTTAAATGTGTGATTTTGTATAGGCGTCTATGCATATCCAAGTATAACCTCTCCTTTCCTCTCCTGCTTACATAAGGGATGCAAAAATGTTATTTATGTAATTCAGAATAATGAGATGTAGTTTTGTTTATTAATAATTTTCTTACTTGCATTTTATGGCACTGAAATCATTGTATCTATATTGTTATTTCAGGTAGCACGTTGAGATTAACTTATGCTCATAAAGGTGGGCGTAGCTTAGCTGACGATCCTCTTAGTGCTGGTATACCTTCATATGTAATGCAAGAAGAGTTCAGCCGATACCAAGGATATTGGTGGCAACCGAAATGCGCTGGTAGGATATTGCTAAGTATTTGGATACTTTCAGAAACCACAACTTGCTTATATTATTGTATTTTCTGCTGAGGTGCTGCTTTATTTCTGTTTTTTTTTTTTTTTTTTTTGTTTTTTTTTTCACTCTTACTTTATTTTCTTTTCCTTTCTTTATGCCTGTTAAGACTGTGTTTCAAAAACTGGCAATAAACTTCTTTTTTTGGATGGTATAAAAATTAAAATAAAGTTAACACATATTTAAATGAAGTAGATTGAGTCACGCTTTTTTACATTCACCTTCACTAAAGTTGTTAAAACCCCTCACCACACCAATAGAGTTGAACATCTGGGAAAAAATACACATCGTCAAAAACAGCAACAACGTCATTAATTTTGAAATCCTGCCTGTAAGCAATGTGTTAAAACTTTGTGGCCCCAACACCAGATGGCAACAGGGTCAGAATTCGCAGGATGAGGAAGAACAGGACACAGGAGAAAGCGACCCTTAGTCACCCAGTCGCTGACAATGAGGACGAATGCCCTCGAAAACGTTTCCTGTTTTATGTAACTTTAATTAGTAAAGGTGAGTGTAAAAAAGTGTGACTCAATCTACATCATGATGAATACTTCACTGTTAATAATGCTTCTGCTTTTAATCTTTAACATATTTAAATGCTCATAAACACAAAGAAGGAAAGAAAACAGTAAATAATTATTCTTCAGCCAGTGATCAGTCTGTTACTTCTCAACCCATAGGATCTAGATTTGAATCCTGACTAGAAGGGAGAGTTTTTCTTTGATTATGATTATTCTTTATCCTCCATAAAGTCTGGAAGTGAGAATGAAAGTGTGAAAATGTGTGGAGAGTGAGAGATTTGAAGTTTAAATCCCATAGAAAGAAAACCAACGTTATATGAGTGAACATTATTGCTCTTGATGAGCAATTGGGAACCTGCACAAGTGCTAAGATATTTTTAATGAAAAGTTTGTCCTCAAATTAACAGAAAATTATATGACATTATGATGCTATGTTCTTATGAAAGCAAGGGGGAAAAAGAATTTAAAGTCCCATTTTGCAAGGCTCTTGAAAACACTTCTGATGTAAGTGACCAATTGTGACATCATTGTCTAGCATGAACTGAACTCATGCGATATGCTTCCATTGGTAGTGGATGTACCTTGTTAGTTACAGTTTTATTCTTGCATTTTTTAATTAAGATGATGGATGAAGCTTTTAAAAAGGCATGATTGGATAATCTACCATGCATGGATTCATTAATGATAACATAGTTTTACAGAAATAATGATTGTTTTGTGGCTCCCGAAATACTTGGATCAAAAGCATATTGTTAAGAAGCATAACCATCTATTATAATAGATTATTCAAGTTTGCTAAGTTGCAACAAATTGAATGCTTTTACTGAAAAACTAAGATTGTTATTGATTAGTTTTCAGAAGATAACAGTGAAACATAGTAATCATATTTCTCATGCAACTAAGTATTAAATTAAACATCTGGCTTGAAACTGTTTTTCATTAGACTAGCAGATTTTTTTGCCTAATAATTTTTATTACATAAAGATGGAATGCCACAGGGATAATAGGAGAGAATGAAAATAGCTGCAACTTGTTGAGGCTATGAAACATGAATGTAATTTAAAATAGAGAGTTGAGGGTTGTTACACTACATCACTATGATAATCTTACTTGAACGCGTTTCGGGAGACGGCTTGTCCCCATCGTCAGCATTCTCTCTCAACTGATATTTGCCGGTCATCGTCTGGGGGATGTGTGTGGTTTGTGGTGTTCTCTGGTGCTGGGCTGATGAACCTCCAAAGGCTGTTGGGTGGCGGCAGTTCAAAATTCATTAGGTGATTCCTGTGTTTGACAATATGTATTTTTTCCCAGATGTCCAATTCATTGCTGCTGTTGATCGGTTTTAAGAGTTTTATGTTTGGAGTGATATCATGGTTTGAAGACCAGAAATGATGTGCTACTGCTGATTTATCTTGCTGCTTTTGGTAAATGCATCTCATATGCTCTTTAAGTCTTATTTCAAGATTTCTTTTTGTTCTTCCTATATATACCAGGTTACATTCATTACAATCAATTTGATATATACCAGCTGATTTATCGTTGGGGATAGGATCTTTTGTTCTGTTGCATAGTAGTTTCTGTATGTTGTGGTTATTCTGTGGAGACAGGGTGATGTTGTATTTTTTGAAAATCCTTTGAAATTTATGATGTGTCCAAGGGTGATAAGTGAATTTTCTATATGCTTGTGGTTTTTGTTGTCTGAGTAATGTAGTCATTTGTTGGATGTATTTCTGTCTTTCAAACCTTTTTATCTTCTTATCTATTGTTTTTTTCTGGTATCCATTCATAGTGGCTATGTTGATAATGTGTTGGTATTCTTTCTGGTATTCCTCTTTCTCCATTGGTATATGTACTAACCTGTTTGTAATACTATTTAAAATTGCATGTTTGTGGCTTGTAGGATTGTAGCTATTATTTTTAATGTAGTTTTCTGTGTGCGTTGGTTTTCTGTAAATGCCAAACGTTAGTTTGTTGTGTGCATTATTTCTGATGATCCTGATGTCTAGGTAAGGTAATTGGCCATTTTCTTCTTTTTCCATTGTGAATTTTATAGATCTTTTTTGTAAATTTAATAATTTCAAAGCATCTTCTGAAAGTTTTTTTGGAACAATAGCAAAAATATCATCTACATATCTATACCAGGTTTTGAATAGATGTGGGAAAGATTTTGTAATATGGGATTCAAAATGGCTCATATATAGTTCTGCTAAAAATGGTGAAAGGGGGTTTCCCATAGTTAGGCCTGAGGTTTGTTTAAAGATTTTGTGATGGAATGAAAAGAAATTCTGGTCCAGACATAATTTTGTTAGTTTCAGGTAATCTTCTGTTTGTGCTCTAGGTGTGCCATTGTTTAATATCCAATTTTCTAGGAGTGGTAATAATTCTTCTTTTGGTATGCTTGGGAAGAGTGCAGTGACATCAAATGATACCATCATGTCTGTGGGTGATATATTTATATTTGAAAGGTGACTGGTTAATTCTAAAGAATTTTTTATGCTAAGACTTTTGAACATAGGCATGGAGTTGAAGGTATTTGAAAGCCATTTTGCTAGTTTATATGTGGGAGAGTTTATGTTATTCACTATGGGCCTCATTTTGTTGCCGAGTTTGTGTATTTTTGGTAGTGCATATAACCTAGGTATGATGGGAAAATCTGGTTTAATTCTGGATTTTTCGGCTTTTGTTAATGTTTTGGTTTCTATCAATGTATTCTGGAGTGACTTGGTGCATTCTTTTAATGGATTTTTGCTGATTTCTATGTACTCTGGGTTATGTAGTAATTGCATAACTCTAGATTCATAATCATCTTGGTCTAATATCACTAATGTGTTTACTTTGTCTGCTTTGGTGTATACTACAGGTTTTGACTTTAGAGATTTGATAATTTTTTGATGTGGTACGTAGTGGTGTTTTTGGGCTTGTATCTGGTCCAATATTGGTTCACACTGTGATTGTATTAAACTTTTATCCTTATCTGTAAGGTGGTTGGAGGCTATTTCAATATCAGCAACAAAGTTTTCTGTATTTTTTGTGAAGTTGAAACATGTTTTTAGGCCATTGTTCAAGACAGATAGCTCAGTGCTGGTGAATGGTTCTTTTGAGAGGTTAACTACATATTGGCCTGTGGTAGGTTCATTGTTTAGGTTATGTTTATATGTTGATTTCCGTTTTTGGTTATGTCTAGGAGATTTTTCCCGGTATTCCAGGGAGTTTTTTTGTTTGAATATAAGGTTGTTTAGTTTCTTTTTCAGTTTCATTGTTTTGGCGCTCATTTTCTTGCTAAGTTGCGTAAGGAAATTTGACCGTAAATTTTCCCATAAGGGTATTCCTAAAACTTTCAGTAACCATAAGTGTAGTTCATAGATTCTAAGGTCCAAATCCTGTAAATTTGCATAATGTTTGTTCTTTTCTATTTCAATTACTTTCTTGTCTGCTGCTGTTTGATGCTTTACATTGTGATTAAATTTTACGTATTTTCTAACGAAGTTTGGCGTAACTTTGTGTTTTAAGCAAAGATTTAGGAATCTTATGTTTGCAGCCGTGATTTTCTTTTTGATTTCTAGTTTTAAGTATAATTTAATGTCCTGTTTAATTCCAAAGTTTCCGTTGAATCTGTGTAAATCTGTGCTTACCTCCATATTCTTTAGTTGTTACGTGCGGCAATATCGATGTTTATTCTTTGCTTCTTATAGACTTGTAAGTCCAATTTAAGCTCAATTTTTGAAGATTTAGAAGCTTGTAACAGTGATGTGTCATAATTTAAAATAGAGAGTTGAGGGTTGTTACACTACATCACTATGATAATCTTACTTGAACGCGTTTCGGGAGACGGCTTGTCCCCATCGTCAGCATTCTCTCTCAACTGATATTTTCCGGTCATCGTCTGGGGGATGTGTGTGGTTTGTGGTGTTCTCTGGTGCTGGGCTGATGAACCTCCAAAGGCTGTTGGGTGGCGGCAGTTCAAAATTCATTAGGTGATTCCTGTGTTTGACAATGAATTGGACATCTGGGAAAAAATACATATTGTCAAACACAGGAATCACCTAATGAATTTTGAACTGCCGCCACCCAACAGCCTTTGGAGGTTCATCAGCCCAGCACCAGAGAACACCACAAACCACACACATCCCCCAGACGATGACCGGCAAATATCAGTTGAGAGAGAATGCTGACGATGGGGACAAGCCGTCTCCCGAAACGCGTTCAAGTAAGATTATCATAGTGATGTAGTGTAACAACCCTCAACTCTCTATTTTAAATTATGACACATCACTGTTACAAGCTTCTAAATCTTCAAAAATTGAGCATGAATGTAATGCTTATAAAATGCTCCAAGACACCTCTAAAGGCTGGTTCACAACCGCCCGAGAACAGTAACCAGAACGGAAACGGGAACAGGAAGCAATGCACCATGCAAGATATTGGTTCACAACAGCCCGGTAACGAGAACGGGAATGCATATCGATCTCAAAGTGAAAGTCGATTTTGCGCATTGGGATTTCATTTGTTTTTAACTGACCAATGACATTTTTTCATCTACTTCCAATTTAGCCAAGCCAACGTCAAAATTTGATAGAGTAAACATTATCTAAATGCATATCCATTACATTTCCGATCCCTCTACTTATGCCAAGCTTTCATTCCTTTATTTAATGGCATACATTAAAATTGTTTATTGTTCTTTTTTCATTTCCACTGGTTTTAGCTGTTCTTTGTAGCGTTTGCCATTGTTTTTTAGGTAATAGCCAGTTTTGAGTTGCATATAAACAAACTACAAATGATCCCTTCACCAGAGGAACCAATGCTCATTAGATTTACAGGTGTCGGGATGAGGAAGCACATTTACTACTAATTCTTTCCAGTTTCATGTTTCCAGCTTGCGACTATAGAGAGCACTAGTGGCTGTTTCATGTCACAGCCGCCTAGAATAACCTCTAGAGTGAAGAGTCTAATATGCACAGTAGAGATCTAATATGCCGTGCCCGAGAACGAGAAAGTTAAAAGTTGGGCAATGCTTCTTTCCTGTTCCCAGGACCCAGGAAGGCTTCCCGTCAGTTGTGAACATTCCCATCTGAATACATGTATTCCAACTTTCTCGTTCTCGTTCGGTTACCGTTCTTGTTGGTTGTGAACCAGCCTTAATTATGGTATCAGGATAACATTAAGAAAAGAGCAAATACATTAGTAAGATTTCATTTTGTTACATGAAGATGGTGGTCAATGATGATGATAATGGGAAACAATTTCTTAGCATAGAATGATCAGATGTTTTGATTTTTACTTAATGTTTCTTAATTTGGCACGAGAAAAGATAGATTATGTTTGGGTAATGTTGTATTCATTGCTGCCTTTTATTAAATACATACCAAAGTCAACTGAAACAAATGTAATTCTTAAAGAGGATGAAAGTGACAAATGAATGGTTTCACTGATTGACATTAAAAAAAACTTAAGCATTCAAATAGAAAAATTGTTACAATACATTTAACTTAACATCAAAGATCCATGCAACATTTGACATTTCTTCTTTGTTGACATTTCTTCATCATTGCAAAATCCTTTTCTTCCTGATTTCAGGTTTCTTAGCATGTGAATAAACAATTTGTTGGAGGTAGGCAATGTATTGGTGCACTCAGGAACTATACATAATTTGTAGCTTTTCTGCTTTAAACTCTGGTTAAAATTTATGCTGATCCCGAAACGAAATCTGCCTTTAACTACACCAATAAAAGGGAAATAAACACAGCTACATTTTCATTTTACATATCACAACCATCTTTAATTCACTCTGCTTGGAAGCGCAAACATAGATGCTGACGTCAGGCCAATAAGGATGCATCATTGCCTCTTGTGACTTCTTTGTAGATTAAAGTTTAATTCAATGATATTTAGGGCTGGTTTCACCAACAGCTGCTAACTTTTAATACAATGTTAACTTTAACAATGTGTTAAAGTAAATGTTAAGTTAACATTGCTGTACCCCTTTGTTAAGGCGTTTAACAAATGTTAGAAGTTGGAAAATGGCTGCCGCAAACCAAGCTGTTGATGTGAGTTTGCTACAATTGGCATTTTTGAATGCCATTCCTAATAGAAGAGTAGTCATACGTTATAATAAATTTGAAACCCTGAAAAAGGAGGAATTTTTAAAGCAATATAGACTGCCCATGGAGTCCTGAGCATGGTTTTATGGGAAATATGAGAGGTTAGAATACTGCCAACAGAAGCATACCTCTTTCTCCTATGCTACAAGTGTTAATTAGGTACTTAGATTTTATGCTACTAACACTTTTCATTTAGTTGAGGGATGATAATGTTGGTATTTCCAAAGCTGCCATTCGTGGGTTTATCTGGAAGGTTTCCAAAGCAATTGCTTCAAGAAGCAAACAACATTTTTTCTAGGTCTGCTTGATTAATCAGGGATAGCACAATTTCATCCACTTTAGTTTCAGTGCAGTGTCCACCACCAGTTTTAAACCATCTTAAATGCTCTTTGCACCTAACGTTTCTGGTGCTGCTCTTTATGTTAGCATTAAACTGCTGCAGTTGCTTACTGGACTTAGGAGAAATGCATTCATTCCAATTAAATTACTTGGAGATTTTCTCCCAGACTGCAATCTTATCCTTTAATGTATGACTGTCTGCATTTTTATACTTGATAATATGTATATACTTATTAACCAGATGTTAATTAATGCGTTTCAAACGGTGAAACATTTATTTCAGTTGACATCGCGATTCTAACCTCAAGCAATCGGGATCATCACATGGCAATTGCCATAAATGTAAGTAGTTGTCTGCTACTGACACAGAGTGCAGCGATAAGTAGACAAAAGTTTATTGGAGCACATTCAGAAGCAGTGTAGTTCAGCCACCGCCTTCTCAAAAGATAGCATTCGCAGTTGTCTTTGATGTTAACAAAATTTTAGCTAGCAGTTTGCTGTAAAAGCTTTATGAAAAGCAAAAGTTTTAACATTATGTTAAACTTTGAACAAATTGTTAACAAACAAGATGTAGAAGTATTTTTAACATTGGTTGATGAAATCGGCCCTTAGAGCTATTATTTTTGTATCCTGGTATGACTTTTGGATTCTACGTGAAATTTTTAATCAGAATAGCTCATATGTGAGCATCATTACATTGTTGTGCATGTTCTGAATTGTTCACAGAGGCAATGCCATTGATATGTAGTAGTTGTGATGACAACAATGGCATCTGCTCCAAAAGTTTTGTGAACCATCAGTTCCTGGAGCAGAAATGTATACTCATTGTATTAGAAGCTTATAAATAGTGATGTGTGACTAATATTATGACTAGTGAGCTATTTGAAACACTAAACATCACTGCCAAAGAAGAAAGGGATTGACATTTCATGGAGAGAGAGAGAGAGAGAGAGAGAGAGAGAGAGAGAGAGAGAGAGAGAGAGATGCGACGTTGCTGCTTATCGCGACCACGTGGAGAGCACGTTAGAATTGTGTATGAAGGCAACTGGGTTGCATTTGCATTGTAGGGTGGGTATTATTTATATTCATATATGAAGACAATTATAAAATAATGAATCTGCATGCAAAGGATAGAACATGCAAGAATATATCAGTATAAAGATCTGCGTTAACAAGAGAGACATACCTGTAAAATATTGATACTTGCTCTAATGGGAAAATGCCACTGATTCTCTCACAGATCATATTATTTTCCATGCTTGTCATTTAAATGGGGGTACCTTTACCAAATAGATTTTATTCGGTTACCGAGTATGCTCAGTTTCTCGTTTGGCTCATTGTCTTCGTCACTATTTTTTGGATATTGTTAATTATCCATTAAAAGTGTTAACACAATTGCAAATGCTCACAATATACATACAGACTCAAACACACATAAACACAAAGCAAAACACCGTACAAATAGGATCGTGCAAAATAACTTCTCAATACACAGGCAATCTCTAAACTGGTGTAAATATGTTAAGCCGTGGCTAAAGAAAGCATTACTTATAACTGCAATGACAACAGAAGATAAGATGTGCAGTTCATGTTACTACAACGGTTGCTCGCCAGCTACATCATGCTAATCACATGCTACTGTATCGGTAACAAGGTTTTTGCATCTGTCGTTGCTATGGAAATGTCTTAGTTCTAATTGGTCCTTCTAATCTTTGCTATGACATATCCATCCCCTTCCATTCATTTAAAGCTTTCCGCCATGTGGTTAGTAACTGTCAATCACCTTCTTGATTGGCGCCGACTATAATAAGAAATGCCTTGAACATGTTTTGAGTACTGTTTGTGCCCATCCTCAGAAGGATCCAATTGGTTACCAGTGGAAGAGTTTTGTCATGGGATTGTCCAATGTGTTGGCAACTTTATGAACTTCAAGAGATGGTTTAGTGGTGGAAAATCAAAATTAAGCTATTCTTGTTTTTAGCACCTAATCTTCTTAGCATGTATCTAATTCAGCTGGGTAACTGGAAGGTGTGGAAGGGTTATTTTTTATGTGATTTCTTGATTGGTTTACCAGAAACGATCTACAGTAGTTTTCTTGATATGTTTGTATTTTTTGGCTCTCATGTGTTCTTTTAATCTTGTGTTCAGGACTCTCTTTGTTTAAAAAATACTTAACAGTGGAGTGAACTTAAAACTCTCTTAATAGCTTCACTCATCTATTTATTACGCAGAACATGTATTGTGAGCTTGAGCTCACATTGTCTGTTGCGTAGACTGCTGGAGCAATTCTTGAGTCACTTTGTTGATAGCCTGGGGTATCCTCTGGTGGTCTGTTGATAAAACTGAGTAACGGATTGTCTGCTTCTGGCAAATTGAAGTTCATGATAACGGTTTTCAAACTTTTTCAAACTTCTCCCATTCTTCTAATTCTTTGGGTTCAGAGCTGGCTTCAATAACTTGACGGTTCCTATTTCATGGTTTTGAGTCCAGAAGTGTGAAGCAACAGCTGATTTTTCAATCTCTTTATATTGGATGCAAAACCAGTGTTCCTTGAATCGGGTACTTATGTTCGTTTTTGTTTTTCCATTGTATACCTTCACACAATTTTTACATCGGGTCCAGTAGATTCCTGACTTTTACTCCTGAGGTATGGGATCAGATTTTCTTGATTTAATAAGGCTCTTAATGTTGTATTTGTTGTAAGATGCCAGGGTGATCTAGTTCTTGAAAATTTTTTGAAATTTATAAAAGAGATCCAAGTGGTATGGAAATTTTCTGAAGTTAGTCTTTACTGTTGTGTTTGATGGTTGTGATGTGTTCAATGCATTTTGCACAAAGCTAAAAGACCAATCCCCAATATGAACAAATCAAATAAACTGTTCCAACTGCAGCTAAATCTACTCTTGGCAAACAAAAAGAGATCTGAGCACAAATTTGAAAGAACACATGAGAGCCATCAAATATGAACAGATCAGCAAATCTGCTGTAGCCCATCATTTCTGATCAACCAAACATAATCCTCCAGGCTGCTGGTTACCCAGCTGAATTAGATACATGGGAAAAAATATGCATGCTAAGAAACAAGGATAGTTTAATTTTGATTTGCCAACACTAAACCATATCTCGAAATTCATAATGTTGCCAACAGATGTCACCACTTTGGACAATCCTATGACAAACTCTTCCACTAGGAACCAGTGGAACACCTGAGGATAAATGCAAACAATACTTGAAACATGTTCAAGGTATTTCTTATTAAGTGATGTTTAGTGTTTCAAATTTTCAGCTCACTAGTAAAATCATTTATTTTTGCCATTTCTTTTGGTCATCAATAATTTGAGGCAGTATTTTATATCACAACACTGTAAATGCCAGAGTGATTGTAGTGTAAATTAGCATTATTGTATGACAATGATTTTGTATGTTTGTTAGCTATAAGCATTGTTAGGAAATATGTTTACACGGCCTCACTGAAACTGACAATAGGAATGGGTAACAATGAAGCGATGGGCTGAGTTGTTTATCAATTAGAAGAGACAAACAAATGACGTCAGGGTAGCATGCCTTTCTTTAGAAATGGAGGGAATATCTTCCCTAGAGCATATGTGTTTGTAATTTCCATTGGATGACGAAATAGACTCTAATGTTGGCGCGATTTATTAACCAATAGCAGCTCTATTATAATGTTTAGGCATATCGGGGTGAGGGAGTATAAATTCTGGAGCCAAAGACAAGTATTGTGCAGTTCTACAGAATCATTCACAAGGTAAACGTCGTGCAGTTCTAAGAAATCTCTCTCGCGAGTTACACGTCAGGTAGATCTAAAGAAGCATTCACGAAGTACACATTACGAAATTCTACAGAATCTCTCGTGTTGTAAATTTAGTTACAAAATGTGAAATTCGCAAATTAATAGTGCGCGGCAAATAAGTGATTGTAGTTACATTTGAAAATATAACAGTTTCAGTCAGGCGTGTATCAAGATTAAATATGTGAAATTAATTAAGTGTGACGGCAATAAAAGTGTAAAAACAAATTCTTTTATCAGTGTTATCTTTTAGTAACAACTCCTTTCCGTTTACATGCCCTGTTCAAGAGATATTTGCTCGACTGAGTAATAATAGCTAGCCGGATCCGGAGGACAAAGAACCCAAAATTCAAAATAGTAAAATAATAACAGGTGCCAAGTAAAAAAAAGATAACACGAGGGATTACTGCGACAAGTTAGCATGTCAACTCTCCATCAGAAAGCACAGTATGTAGTTTGGTTTGTTATAATAGTCAGTTGTAACAGACATATGCTGGATTGGGCTTTTTTTCAACATGATGATACTCTACCCCACCACAGTAACTTGCTTGCACAGCTTTAGAATTGCCACTTGCTAGCAGATTAATTGGAGGAGGGGCAATCCAAACCTTACACCCCCCTTTGATTTTTTACTTTCTCTACCATTTACGTAGTAGGTAGAGAAGGTATTGCATTCCACTCAAAAATTCAGTACAGAGATTTTACTGTAAATACATGTTTTGAGGCTCCCTGAATCCAATAGAAAAAGTGTGTGTGATTAGCATAACTCAAAAACGAAAAATTGGATAAACACCAAACTTGGTATTTAAATTCAGTACATTCCAAAGATGCGACACGAAGATTTTCAAGAAAATCCCCCCATCCTAAACTATCCTTTACATGGAAGATTTTTATTAAAACACCATACATTAAAGATATTTACATGAACAGATGAAATGTATATTTTGAATTTTCTGGGAATAGCCTTTGAATTCTTCTTCATTTGGAAGGAATTTTGTATAATCTTGTATAACTGGTAAGCGTTAAGCAATGGACAAAAATGTACTATGTAAGAAATGTAGATCTCTTTAAAACACACAATTTATTTCAAAGAACTATTTTTGTGGCATAAGTCATTTCCGAGATATCCTTTATTAATGGTTCAAATCATTCAACACTTAGGCATTCCTTTTAAGTCCTATCGATTTTCAATTGTTACTCGTGATGTCATGGAAAGAGTATGGCATTTTAAGGCCAGCATATAGCATCCAGTTCTAAAACATTTGACTTCCCCTATTTCCTTTGTATCTATAACGAAATGTGTATAATGTAGCTACTTATCCGAATTAAAATGAAGTAGATAGACAAATAAACTTTCATAAGAATAATTTGTATACCCACCAATAAATGATAGAGGGTAGAAAAAGTTATGTGAATGTAATACATCAGAGTTTTATGTGGGGATATGTCAAGAACTTGGTGTGTGCTGGGACGATACGTGACCTTCATTGTCTGAATCAAAGAATGATGTAGTCCTAGTGAATAACTCCTTACATACTCGTTCACACTTGGATAATGAGTGAATATGTTTTGGATGTATGGAGAGTGACGAAAAGTTTGAATAATTTCTTTCATGTGATATATAAATGTAAATTGATTTTTTAAAAAACTTTTGTCCATAATGCATAAAGTCCTTTTGTAGAAACTGGTATGTGTTTGCATGTGAAAGAGAGAGAGAGAGAGAAAGAGAGTGCACACAGCTTATTTCTGTTTTACAGTTCTAATAATCTTAAATATATTTTCTGTAATTAGTGTGGTATATAAATACACATTTAAATACTACATTGATAATATTAAATTGGTTTCTTATTAGCGAATTATAGTGTTGTTCAGAACCATGATATCACTTGCATTCTTCTGCATCAATGCAATACGACAGGCTTTAAATATTTTTTCCGTAAGTTTAAATCTGATTTTAAAATTAACTGTAAAGGTTTTCTCCTGTAAAGATTTAACTTTACAGTCTGGTTATTCTGTTTCATATATTCATTCAGAAATTTATTGTGACTGCCTAAGGTGTATTACGTAAAATAAATATTTAAGAGATGCTTTAAGTCACTATGAGATGGAAAATTGTTGTTTTGCTTTTTTACCAGGAGAAATTTGTTGAAGACGCACCATTACTTATATTTCATTGATGAATACATTTTAAACCTAATGTGACATTGCTGTCTTTGTTACAGATGGTATATATAGAATAGTATACGAAGAAGTAGATGAAAGCGACGTTAAGATATTTAGTTTTTCATCATCAAATGCAACTTTTGGTGAAGTTGAAGAATTCAGGTAACTACTTTAGTCACCTATATCCTACACTCTTAAAAGAGTGCAATTTTTTTTTTTAATTATTAATTTTATTTTGCTGTATTGGTTCTAAATCTTATTTCTGCCTCCAAGACTTAACATAAGAACCAGTGTAGCAAGACATGTAAAGCTTTTAATTTTAAATAACTGTTCCCTTGTTGCATTTTATTTTTTTCATTATACCTTCTTTGTTTCAAAAGATATTTGGATCAAATGCAGATTTATTGTAAGTTACAAAATGTCTCAGGTTTCCTCGTGCTGGCACACCAAACTCCAAGTCAAATCTGAAGATGGTTCAGTTCAGACTAAATGAGAATGCACAGATAACAGATATTGATACCCTAGAACTTCAGTATCCTTTGGCTGTAATGTTCCCTTGGATGGAATACCTAGTTAGAGTTGGCTGGACTCCAAATGCTGAATAGTAAGTGGTAGCAAGCAATATTTATTTATTTATTTCATTCTTTGAGAACAACTTACATTGTTTTTGGACACGTCAGGATTGGATATGTAGAAATTTTACATTACAGCAAGTAATACTAAACTAATTCTTAATAATAGTTACATGTCAGTTTCTTTACAAAAATACATGACAGGAGTAAGGATGTGCAAATTTAAATTGGAAATGCCAACTAAATGGATAGAAAGAATGTATGAAGCATTGGTAGAAACAAGAATGCTATATGCAGTAGAAATTTGGGGGGGATCTGAATTAAGCAGAAAAATAGACCAGAGCTACGGAATGTTCTGTAAAGAGCTATTGGGGTTAACAAGATCAGCACCAGGGGAAGTAGCGCATTAGTGGAATTAGGAAGAACAAGAAGAAAGGGAGTGATACTGGAAAGGATATTAAAATTTTGGTTTAGGTGCCTGAGAAAAGATAAAGAGGAAATTTTAAAGATATGCATGGAACAACAAAAGAGTATGAAAAATAAAAATAGCTGGTGGACAGGGGTAGAAAAAATTATGGAGAAGATAGGAATGGGAGATATCTGGAGAACAGGAGAAAGAAATAGCAATGGTTTCTGGATAGCAGTAAGAAACAGAGTGGAGGACATAGAAAGACAAGAGATTTGGGGAAGCTTAGAAAATAAAAAGTCACTAGGGTTCTATAGATTACTAAGAAGGAAATGGGGAAGAGAAGGATATGTGGATTATTGTAATAGAGCAGGAAAAGAAGTGTTTGCATGGATGAGAACAGGTTCAATGTACTTGAGAGGGTTAAGAGGTAAAAAAAATGAAATTTGTGAATTATGCGACAACAGTGAAAGCACAGAGCATTATATGACAATGCAAAGAATTAGCAGAATGGAGACAAGAAGTAGGGGAAGAAAAATGGGAAAAAATGGATAGGAAAATAGTAGCAATTAAAATGCTAACGAGAAAAGAAGAAAAGCAAATTAAGAATATGGGGGAATTCTTAAAGAAAGTAAAAGAGAAATGGATTAGAAAAGTAAGAGAGATAAGAAAGGTAGAAAGGCAAACGGAGGAAGGAGAAGAGGGACAATAGCGATAAAAGGTAGTAAGGAATGCTTAGAGAAGCCAGAAGGCCAGGGTGTCAGGCAAAAAGAGCAGCATAGCTGGCAAGGAAATTTGTACATATGTTAAGTTAGTTTATAAGTGGAACATTGTAAAAAGAATTATGTAGAAAAATGTACAAATAAAGTATCTATCTACAAAAATACTATGTCACAGAATAGCAAAATTAAATAATCTATGTACTTTAATTATGTGATTATGGAAAACATGGTTCATTTAAATAGCCATTTATATGTAAATATTGCCTTTTTAGAACTAGCTTTCTTAGCTCACCTTTAAAAGATTCTTTATTTAAGTTTTTTATTGAAGTATCTAGTTTGTTATACATTAAGAAACCCAGATCGGAAATGCTTGCTAGGCTTTTTGTAAGCCTTTGGCTATCCAAATGTAAGTTATTGAGATTTCTTGTGTTGTACTTATGATATTCCGAGTTCTTTTGAAATATAATTATATTATTATGAATGAAGTTTAAGGTTTCGAGAATATATAGGCATGGGATAGGCAAAATTTTAAGTTCATTGAATATGTATCTACTTGGTGTTCTTATGGATACCTTCAGAATTGCCTTTAAAATTCTTTTTTGGATTGTGAGAATATGTGTTGCTTTTGGAGAGGAACCCCAAAAAGGGATGCCATACCTAATTTGGGACTCAACACTATCTTTAGTATTTCTTTGGAGCACACATTAGCCAATTTACGAACAGCATAACATAATTTGTTCAGTTTGATGCTTAGTTGAAGTATATGGGTTTCCCATGAGAATTCGTTATCAATCCAGATTCCCAGAATTTTGTTACACATTTTTTAACTGTGGGAGTTTGATTTACGTATAAGTCTAAATGATTATTTTTTGATTGGTTATGGAAATACAGATATATTGTTTTTTCTACATTCAATAAAAGTTTGTTCTCTGTTAGCCAACATTGTAAGCTATTGTTTGCTTCATTTACTACATTCTGGAGGGATAATGAGTTTTCAATGCTGAAGACTAGGTTTGTATCGTCTGCAAACATTATTGTATGCACTTTTGGAATGTTCACTGGAAGATTGTTTATGAAAATAAGGAACAATAGTGGTCCAAGGATTGAACCTTGCACATTAAGATATTGTGCATTAAGATTAATGAGTATAATTAGGAAAAAGTTACGTGCATTAGCTACAAAGAATTTTCTTTCCTCCTCCTCCTCCTCCTCCTCCTCCTCCTCCTCCTCCTCCTCCTCCTCCTCCTCCTCAGGAGAGGGTCACATTAGTCCTTATGTGATGATGCTTACCTATTGCTTCCATATTATATTACCACTTTTCGGGTAATTTGACATACTTTTGCCCGCATTAACGACTGAGGTTATGTCTTACAAATCCAACAGATGTCACTGTGTCTCATACAGATGGCACTGTGTGTCATTCTCTGACTTCAACGCAATGCAACCAATATCGGAAAAAGTAATACCGCCAAAGGCACAGATATATCCCCAACTTTCTCCGTTTGGAGTTTTTTGGTATATAAGCTTACATGTCTGAATTAACGGAACGTCAACGTCAGCCATTTCTCTTGGGAAACATGTCCATCTGTGAACAGCATAACTCAGAAACGAACAGTCGGATAAACACGAAACTTGGTATTTAGGTTATGTATCTCCCAGAGATGCGACACAAAGGTTTTCAATGAAATCCTCCCACCCCAGATTACCCTTTGCACGGAACATTTTCTTAAGCAATTACAAGAAAAAAATAAACCATTTTCTTCTCTTCTTTAATCACAGCTGGCTCTGAATGCTTGGCGATCTTATTTTAAGCGGCTATGACATGAATAACAACAAGCAGCAATACCAACACATCCTTTACTTAGCGGATTCACAGATTCGTACTGCAGTTGGCACTTTGGAATCAGCTGCAGTATTACCTTGAAGATGACCGCGTTTTCTCTAGTAACTTTCTCAATTACCCCATTTCAGTGATGCACAAGTAATTCGCGTTCGGGCCAGCGATTTATTCACCAAAGACTTCAGCTACAACTACTTTCACTAATAAGGTAATTCATTTCATTACTTCTCACTTCACTTCACATATAACAGCGGGGCAAAAGTATGACAGATTAGCCCCACTTTTCTACATCAGGTCTCTTCTCCTATACTCCCGCCGCTGAATCTTTGCACTTGACAGTTCATGTGGCTTCGCGTAAAGTTGGCTACATTGTGGTTGCGCCGTTGCCAGAGTGGCTAGTAAACAACAACAGCTGATAGTTCTTTCTATCGTGTCTAAGCCGCATACAAAAGTGTACGTAGTAGCGAACGTCAATGTATAATAACTATTTTGTATTATTGTTGTTAATTGAAAATAACTTTGCATAAACATTGCAGCGTATGTAGAATAAATTACGCACTTTTGACAATATAGAAACAGAACAATGCAAACTTGCCTGCCACATTGAGGAGAAATAAAACAAATTATAACCACGCGATTACAAAAGTTATTTTCATTCACGATTTAAAACTGCAATGGCTCAATTCCATCCAAATCCCCGTCATCATTATCTTCACCAAGGCATATCATTAATGGTTCACACTCGCTAATAATTCCGTCTATTTCTTGTGTTTTTCGTCTTAGCTTATTCACATGATCTACTTTCTTCTTCCACGAAGCCGCGTCCACCGTCGCCACACCTTCCCACAAAAGCCTTTCCACCTCGGTAATGGTAAATGACTTATTGTTCTCCCTCACATAAACCTTAATGTCGTTCCATACTAATTTGATAGGGTTGAAGTGACAGTGTACGGCTTTATCAGCAGGAATAGAGGGATGGCCGTGAAGCTTCACGTACTCCTTTTCCTGTTCAAAGAATTCTCCGGTGCTCCTTAATAGTTCCAATGCCTGACTATTAAGTGGCGCAAAGGATTTACACTTCGTGAATCATCACTCGGCGATCGACGTCGTTTTTCAGACATTGTCGCACTTAAATCTTGTATAAATAAATAATGACTTAAATGTATATAAAATAGATAAATATATATGTATAAACGAACAATAACAAAACTATAAAACAACAACCACAAATACAAATAACAAGAACAATATGTAGCTTGCAAAGAACAACTCGGCGCTTGTGCTAGAGATTCACAAACTGAAGCACGTGGTTGGGGATAGCTACATTCGCCAACAGAGCCGCTTCCAGCTCCCGTTCCGCTTCCGCTTTGTCATCGACCATCCGGAATGCTGCCTTGTGATTGGCTTAGAAAGTCAAACGGTGAAAGCTTTTCATCTGTTTTTTGCGAGTGTACCAACTTAAACGCGAGCTGTCAAGTGCAACGTTACAGCGGCGGGGATATAGCACTACTTCCTTGGTCATGTTCAAGTAGAGGTTTCATAGAATCCTGATTAAAATTATCCATCAGTTTGCAGATTAATCTGAAACTTACATTGACATACTTGCCAACTTTTACAGTTTACTCATAAAGTATATAGAAGCAGAGACTTTTTACAACTTTGCAGCAAAAGAGGCATTTTTACAGCTCTATGGGAGATTCAAAGTGTTACATTTTTCATCATGGACATGGCAAAGCATTAAATTCTTGCATTACAAGGTGCGATCATTAAATTCTGGGACTGGTTCCGTAAATAGAAATAAAATTACCTGATTTAAATTTAGCCGCCATCCCCTTCAAAGTAGTCCCCTTGGGCAGCTATGCATTAATTCCAATGCCTCTGCCATGCACCCTGGAAGTCTCATTCTTAAGCGTGTTAAGCACCTGCTGCAATCCGCATTGAATCTCCTCCACCGTGTCAAAACGGTGACCCTTCAGCTTAAATTTCCTCTTAGGAAACAAAAAAGAGTTGCAGGGGGCAAATCTGGTGAATATAGGGGGTGAGGAAGGACGACCATGTTGTTATAAGCACAAAACTGGCATGCTATGAGAGCTCTTGATCTGGTGTGTTGTCATCTTGGAGCATCCAATTTTCCTCTGCCCACAGTTGTGGTTGTTTCTGATGAATGTCCTCCCTGAGACGTCTCAACACATCACAGTAAACAACAGCAGTCACTGTTTGACCCGCAGGAACAAATTCACAGTGCACAATCCGATGAATGTTGAAGAAACAATGATCATGCTCTTGGTTGTCCTTCAGTGATGTTCTGCCATTTGTGAAACGTGAATGCCACTCAGAACATCTCGTCCGACTCATTGCTTCATTCTCATAAGTTTGTTTCAATATTCCATGGATTTCAGTTGCTGATTTTCCAAGTTTCACACAGAATTTTTTGTGTGCTCTCGGTTCCAGTTTCGAGTCCATTGTAATTTCGCCAAGGTGAGCGTGCACGTGTAGTACAAACTTGTGTAATACAGGTATCAATAACACTATCACTTTGAAACTTTGTGTAGCTTGTCTTCAAGGTTTTTACTCATCTGTGCTGCATGCATATGTCAATCACATTATCTGTTCGGTCACAGCAGACACAGTCCCAGAATTTAATGATTGCACCTCATATAATGTAACTTAAGATTACAGACTATACCTATACCATACTATTTGGTATACAGTGCTATGATAAGCCAGAGCTTATCTGTGTGTTAATCCTTCATCACAGTGCTCCTTCACTGGGCTGCAAGAAAATCTGTACTGATTTAAAGTTTGATTCTACCACTGTAACCTCTAGTAAACAGGTAAATGGGTGCGAGCATTCAGTAATAGATGACGTAAATTGTAAAGTTAACTCTCTCGTGTAAATTGTTTATTTTATTTGCATTCTATGGCTGCTGGTTATAAGTTTCTTAATTTTTGTGACAGTGTTTGTTTATAGTTCACATTATAAAGCATAAAATATGGAGTAGAAATCTCTGTATAGTCTAGGAAGTGGTGGTCTTTGCTTTAATACATGTTTATTTGGTACCAGGAAGAATTTCAGCTAGCATGACACAATGAAAAGTGTTCTGGGATTCTTATAAAATGGAATTCCTGTTTATTTTGCTTGAAATTTTTGTACATTTACTGCACTGAACATTTTATGCATTCTAAGTTTCATGTTGTCACAAAATGATTATGCTTGCTGAATGAGGAAAAGTTTTACGGGTTCCAGAAAGTTAACAAGGCATTGAAAACGCATATTACAACTTACGTATATTCACAGTCTAAAAGATTATCTTCTAGGTTAGCTATGCAAAAGATTGAGCAGTATATAATGGACAATTTGGCAGATAAAAATCACAGAACAACAAAGATGGCTATTCATCATATTGGATTTATAACCTGTAGCTCTATCAGAAGGGCAGTCTTATGGATGTCCTTTTATGCAATATTGTTGAGGTATACATTCAATGGAGAATTTGAAAATGAAATCAGTTGTGGTAGTACCTATTGTTGCAGGTCCTCACTTCAATGTTATCTCTGTCTATATTTCCTGTCAAAGAATGCACTGAATATTGCAAAACCATTTAGAATTAATATGCAACTGAACTACTGATTACAACAGTGTGTTCTAACTTCAGTGGAACAAGGTAGTTTCTATATAAGAGGTTGGTCTTCAACTACAAGTGTTTCAGTTACTTGTATATAAAATATTATTTCTGTGACTGACTCTTTTTAAAAATATGAAGAAACTGACATCTCTCAATGGCATGAAATAGGAAGTTTCATTTATTAAAGCTATTAATTGTACAGAACATATTTACACCCTGAAAAACCCTTCTACCTCTGTCTCTGATTTTATAAGTTTCTTTATTATTTCAGTGCCTGGTATTTTACCTTGAGAACTCATGCTAGTAAAATCTTTATTCAACACTGAAAAAAACAAACAAAAACAAACTCTTCAAATACCTACTTGACATATACTGTAATTCCTAATAACTCGAAAATATAAAACATTTGAAGTACTTGTTGAAATATTTAATAAGTATTAACCGCATACATACAGTAAACAAAAATGAAAAGTCGGATAAATGCCAAACTTGTTATTTAGGTTCAGTACCATCCAAAGATGCAAAACACAGATTTTCAAGAAAGTCCCCCTTCCCAAAGTACCCTTTACATGGAACATATTTCAACATTTTTTATTTTCAAAAAAGTGGCCCTAACGATTTTGATTAAAATACCACATATTAAAGATATTTACATGACAAAATAAAATGCATATGTTAAATTTTCTGGGAATAGCTTGTAAAGTCTTCTTCATTTGGAAGATATTTTGTATAATTCTATTTAAATAATGAATGAGGATAGAGGAATACATACTACACAAAAATGTAGATCTCTTTAAAACACTTTAAAACATTTATTTCAATAAGTTTTTTTTTTGTGGCATGAGCATTTCTGAGATATCTGTTATTAAAGGTTCGAATTGCTCATTTCTTGGTCATCTAAAGTCCTGTCATTCAGTTGTTTCTCGCGATTGCATGGAAACAGTATGGAATTTTAAGGCTAGCCTATAGCGTCCAGTTCTTAAAACATTTGACTATGGCTGATCCTTTGTATCGGTAATGAAATGTGAAATGTAGCTATTTCTGGATTAAAATGTGGTAGATAGAAAAAAAATCTGATGTGTTACACTCACATGACTTTCTCTACTCTTGTACAAACTATTTTTACAAACTCTTATTCTCCATCTACTTCATGTTAATCGAGGCTTTAAGCGATAGTTGAATCTTTTAAGAGCTGGTTGTTATGAGGCGCATTCCATTCTCTTTGTATGTCCAGAACATAAAAAAAATGAATAACGAATTTGAGAAAAAGTATAAGTATTGGAAAATTTAAGGGAATAACAAGCAATATCTCGAAAATGCTTCACTCAACAAAAAAAATGTATATGACATAAATTGTGTATTTTAATGCGATATACATTTTTTGTGTAGTAAAATTTTGTCTATCTCTTATGGTTTACTACTTATGCAAAAGTCGTTCACAATGAAGAATACTTTTGGAGACATTCCCAGAAAATTCGAGATATACATTTCATTTGTCATGAAAATATCTTTAACATATGATATTTTAATCAAAATCGTTAGAGCTGTTTTTGAGAAAATTAAAATTTTCGAAAAATGTTCCATTTAAAGGGTAATTTGGGGTGGGGGGATTTTCTTGAAAACCTTCGTGTTGCATCTCTGGAAGATACTAAACCTAAATACCAAGTTTGGTGTTTATCCGACTGTTCGTTTCTGAGTTATGCTGTTCACAGACACACACACGGACATGTTTCTAAAAATACTTTTTTTTGGATTCAGGGGGTCTCAAAACATATATTTCCGGTGAAATCTCGGTATCAAATGTTTGGGTGGAATACAATACTTCCCCTACTTACTATACATAGTAGAGAAAGTAATAAGCTTTAGTAAGAATAGTTTGAATACCCATAATAAAGTGTAGATGGTAGAGAAAGGCATGTGAATGTAACACATCAGATTTTTGGAAACAGGTGCGTATGTGAGTCTGTGAGCAGTATAACTTAAAAACAAAAAGTCAGATAGACACCAAGTTTGGTATTGAAGCTCAGTACCTTCCAAAGAGTCAACACAAGATTTTCAAGAAAATGCCCCCTACCCAAACCACCTCTTACATAGTACTTTTTTAGTTTTACTTTCCCTACCACATACATAGTAGGTAGAGAAGGTATTGCATTCCACCCAAAAATTCGATACCAAGATTTTACCGGAAATACATGTTTTGGGGACCCCTGAATCCAAAAAAAAGCATTTTTAGAAAAAAATTCTCATGTGTGTGCATGCATGTGAGAGAGAACAACATAACTCAAAAATGAAAAGTCAGATAAATACCAAACTTGGTATTTAGGTTCAGTACCATCCAAAGATACGACACGATCTTCAAGAAAATCCCCGTTACCACAAACTCCCCTTTACACGGAACATTTTCCAAAATTGTTGATTTTCTAAACAATGGTTCTATCGATTTTGATTAAAATACTGCATATTAAAGCAGTAATTAATGCAGTAACAGCAGATACACATTTTATTTACATGGCAAATAAAATGTGTATGTTGAATTTTCTGGGAGTAGCATGAAAAGTCCTCTTCATTTGGAAGGAATTTTGTACAACTTTGTTTAACTGATTAACGTTAAGCGACAGACAAAACATACTACACAAAAAATGTAAATGTCTTTAAAACACACAATTTTTTTTGAAATAAGTTTTTTTCTGGCATAAGCCATTTCTGAGATATCTGTTATTAAAGGTTCGAATTGTTCATTTCTTGTTCATCTGAAGTTCTGTCAACATTCAGTTGTTTTTCACGATTGCATGGAAGTAGTATGGAATTTTAAGGTCAGCATATAGCGTCCAGTTCTTAAACATTTGACTATCGCTGTTCCATTGTATCAATAACAAAATGTGTATTGTAGCTATTTCTGCAAAGGATGATTCAGATTAAAATGTAGTAGATAGAAAAATAAGCTTTAGTAAGAATAGTTTGTATACTCACTATTAAATGATAGAGGGTAGAGAAAGTCATGTAAATCTAACACATCGGATGTTTCATTACTAGTGTACTATTTTTATATGTGTTTATTCTTTTGTATTTTGCTTACCACCTCAATTGTAAAGGGCAGTCCTTACCTAGAGCAGCTAGACTAAAAAAAAAAAAAATAGAAGGAAACAAATGAGTGGTGTCTTACCTAACTTATAAACTCAAAATTACTATATTTGATGTAATTGATTGCCAGCATAACAAAATATTATTAGAGGTGCAGATACTAATATGTTATACCTCTAATTTCTAGACACTGGGTAGTTTAAACTTCATTTATTAATTTGGGAACCAAAAAGTTGTATGCATTTTTGCTTACCATTCTCATTTCTGTTCTGGTTCCATTCATGGGTTATTGTGAACTAGCCTTTAAACTTACTCTAAGAGAGTTTTATCAGACAAAAACATTATCACTTTGGTGCTAAAGCAAATATGAATATAGCCACATCAGCAAAGAATCTACAAAGCAATACAAGCAAGAGTTTATTGGCCAACTTCTGTAAAGTATTCATTAGGCATGTGCAGTAACTATATTTGTATTGCACTCTATACTGTACTACAGTAGAATCATACTTAACTGTACTAAAGACAGAGCCATTTCAGATAATCAATAGTAACGATTTTAAGCAGTGAAAGCAAGAAGATAATTATATTCCAAAAGCATGTAATAATGTTTAATAAAAACTCCCATTGTATACAGAATTAAAATATTAGAGTATTTACAAAGAATATTTCATAGAATCAATCATTTTTTTTCTCTCTTCTGAAGTAGAACTGTTTGGTTACGTGATATGTTTACGTAAATATTAGTTGCATTAAGGAGTTTGCATCACGCTTTGGGCGTCGGTTTGAATTTGTTGATTACGTAATAGTTACTATTATTACGCAATATGCTGCTACTTACGAGAAGCTAATTTTAAGATGTGTTTTTGTTATTACACTCCAAGTTTTTCACTATAATATTTAACTTTGGTATCAAAACTGGTTCTATATATTATGTATGTTTGAATTTGTCTCGGCTGCATCAGTAATGTTTGTAGAGTCATGTATCTTAATCAAGGTGCGGTATGACAATAATTGTAGACATCACATAATTTAAGTTTTTAAATTCGCTTCTTTTATTAATCCTTGCACATTTTTATAAAGCACTACACTTTTTAAGAACTGTGAGAATCTTTAATACTTTTACTTAGCGTGTATACATATTTTTACGATTCACATGTAATATTTCTGTAGAGAACACATCTTCCATCTGTTCACTACCAAGGCTTGCCAGCAACTGAGTGACTTTCAATGGTCAAAACCCGTAAGCTTCAGTATTTCAAGTCTCTGATTGGCTAAATCTAGTCCAATAGAATATCTGTATTTTACTTAAAGCTTTTCTTTGCTGTTGATTGGCTAATTTTAAACTGTTACTGAAATTACATTATCCTTGCTCATGACTAATAACTTTTCAAACTCATTATTGCCACAAGGTTACCTCATTATTACCTCATTGTTAGCAACTTAAAACTTATTATTCTCACAGTTCTTGCATTATTAAAGTATATAATGTATTCACATAACATTATAAAACATGTTTATAATAAAAATAAGCATATGCAATGACTGTTACATACGTTTTAAATAATTATTACATACATATTGTTTTAAGGCGGGGTGTTATTGAATTTATTTATTATAAAAAATACAATTCAAATTATTCAGGTATTAAAATACTGCCTCAGTTCTCCAACATGTGCAAACAGCTATATCATGCCATCTTTGATAGCATTCCATCTGTTGGTGTTGATTCACTGCTTTGTTGCACAAAATACAAGATAACCTAAAAACAAAAAGTTTTGTGTTATTGATAGTCC
This sequence comes from Deroplatys truncata, assembly GCA_030765065.1. Lineage (NCBI taxonomy): Eukaryota > Metazoa > Arthropoda > Insecta > Mantodea > Mantidae > Deroplatys > Deroplatys truncata. Next base: position 170,047,384 of record CM060980.1, read on the forward strand.
CATAATTTAGTATTTCCAATTAAGATTTTAATACAAATTTGTTATCTTTCTTATCTCTAATGTTTTGAATCCCCATCTACTGTTCATTCTGTTGCTAATAGTTTTGAGTTTATGTTCAGTGCTTATACAAAATGTTTTCTTTTCACTGACATCTTAAACACAAATAAACCAGACTGACCAACACCATCAGTAAAATAACAGTGGGTTAGTTAACACATTTATTATAATGGTACAATATTTCTTGGAATGTGGGGTAGGAAGTTAGGATTAAATGCATACAATACCAAGTACCTGTATGGGAATTTAGGACTGGGGTAAAGAATAGTTGTCGCAGCAATATTGCCAGCAGGAATTCGAGCATCTCATATTTTTTCGTTCATTTCTTTTAGGCTTTGTTTTTCTCTACCCTTTTGATTAAGTGGGGTTTTACTGTATGTGTAGGTATTTTATACCTTTATGAATGCTTAACATTTGATTTTTACAGTATTTGGGTTCAGCTTCTGGATCGGAGGCAACAGAGACTGGAACTTGTTCTTCTATCAGTAGATAACTTTACGGAACCCCCTCCTAACATGTATAATGTGGAAAACAATCTAAATCCACCCACACCAGCCGTCCAGGTCATCTACACCCAGCATTCAGATATTTGGATCAACGTATGTTACCTAATGCATTTCTTAATCACATCTTTAAATAATAGATAATGGAGTTTGCATCACCAGAATAGCTATGTTTGCTTATTTGTTAATTCTAAACAGCTAATGATCTTTATTTAAACAATGAAATTTCAAAAGCTTTATAATTAAATGAGAATGCTATGCTTTACTGCACATTTAAAAGAGTTTTTCTATCATTGTAGGTGAATGATCTGCTTTATTTCTTCCCATCTTCAAATGAAAGCAGTGAAATGAAATTCATCTGGGCCAGCGAAGAAACAGGATTTCGACATCTGTACCTGATTACAGCACATGTTTCTGGTCTAAGCAATGGTGTTGAGGAGACGCTGGAGCGAATGGAAAGTGAGCACTCCTCCCTCCTCAGCTCAACGCTGCAGTTCGTGCGCAGTAAAATCATGTTTCACATCCAACTTTATTAACTATATTGCTCAGCATGCACTCCCTATAATCAGCTGTCCTTTTACACCAAATTAGAAATTCTTTATTTTTCTTTCTTTCTTTCTGTCTCCAATCCACTTCCTTTCTTTTTTTTTTACTTCCCCTGCTTTTTCATGCATGACATCTGTTTCCTGCTCAAATTCCCGAACCTTGTTTGATAATAATTATTTCTTTAGGCAATTTTTTTCTCACAAAATTGCTCTTGATTGCTTGTTACTGTCGCTGTCCCCTACCTATAGTAGGTAAAAGGAAGTACATATTGTATTCCACCCAAAAATTTTATAGAAAGGTTTCGCTGGAAATATATGATTTGAGGCTCCTTGAATGCGGGAAAAGCATTTTTAGAGAAAAAGAAATTGTGTGTGCGTGCGTGGAGCCTAAAGGCTGGTTCACAACCACCCGGTAACGGTAACCAGAACGGGAAGCAAGAAATTTTGATTCACAACAGCCTGGTAACGAGAACGGGAATGCATATCGATCACAAAGTGAAAGTCGATTTTGCGCATTGGGATTTCATTTGTTATTAACTGACGAATGACATTTTTTCACCCACTTCCAATTTAGCCAAGCCAACGTCAAAATTCCATAGAGTAAACATTGTCTAAATGCATATTCATTACATTTCCGATCCCTCTACTTATGCCAAACTTTCATTTCTTATTTAATGGCATACATTAAAATTGTTTATTGTTCTTTTTTCATTTCCACTGGTTTTAGCTGTTCTTTGTAGCTTTTGCCATTGTTTTTTAGGTAATAGCCAGTTTTGAGTTGCATATAAACAAACTACAAATGATCCCTTCACCAGAGGAACCAACGTTGATTAGATTTGCAGATGTCGGGATGAGGTTAGGAAGCACATTTATTACTAATTCCTTCCAGTTCCATGTTTCCAGCTTGCGGCTATAGAGAGCATTAGTGGCTGTTTCATGTCACGGTCGCTTAGAATAACTTCTAGTGTGAAGAGTCTAATATGCACGATAGGGATCTAATATGCCAGTTGGGCAACTCTTCTTTCCCGGGAAGCTTCCCGTCAGTTGTGAATATTCCCATTTGAATACATGTATTTCAACTTTCTCGTTCTCGTTCTGGTTACCGTTCTCGTTGGTTATGAACCAGCCTTAACTCAAAGACAAAAAGTCGGTTAAATACTAAACTTGGTATTTAAGTTCAGCATCTTCCAAAGATGTGATACAAAGATTTTAAAGAAAATGCCCCCATTCCTTAATACACTTTATATGAAAAAATGCTCTCCTCCTCCCCCCGCCTCAAAAATGACTCTTATGATTTTGATTAAAATATTGTCAAATCACAAACAAATTCGGATATTAGAGCAAGTACCGGAAACATTTTTATTAATTACAGGATCGGACACAGTAGTATAGCCTAACTATTCATGTATTAACTTTTCAGGTTTCCTAAATTCCACCTAAACAGGAAGGGCAGGGGAATATCGCTTCAAGAACCTAACACAACTTCAAAAATATACTATTATCAAAATAACAAATGCAAAATCAGTACCTGGTGGTTGTAAGAGAATGTGTGTGCTGCTCAATCATGTTGACTGTCCAATGACAGCACATGAAAAGAGAGTGTGATACCTCACGTATGCACCTGCTGTGTGCCCCTCTAATTCCTACATCATTACTGCCAATACTGCCAACCCCTAAATGTATAACTCCCCCAAATATACTAAACTGAACCCCTAAAAACCTGCTAAATGCAACACCTGCTCCCAACTGCCAATGCTGATACCCTCGTTGATACAAAAAAATTATGACTTACATTACAAAAAAAATTGGAAAAAGTTCAATGGCTGGACTAACTCTTACAAATAGGTCATCATTAAGGTACACCACACAAGGCAAAACTATTTGAAGTTACACAAAATAAGCAAAGAGAAAAATGATCTATATGTGAACTGATTCATAAAGTGTCTGTTACTGCTACTTCAAACAAAAGAATAGTAATGACATAGCTAAATTCTTTTAGGAGTCTGAGTGCCACACGAAACCTAGGTTGTTTACAAGTTTTGGAATGAGTAGCACACATGCATTATAAAGCATACTGCTGCACAAAAGTTAAGTGTTGACACACATACCCTGCACCGTGAGTGTGAGGTAAACTGGATCATTTGTTATTACCTCCACTATTTCACCAATAACTGTCAGCACTGATAAAGCAATGTTTGTTGAGTCTTTACCTGACTGGGTTGGCCTTACCCAGCAGGCTTTGATGGTGGTAAAGTTGGGGTGGTGAGCGAGAGGCAACCACTGACTTGGGTTGCCCCTCCAAAGTGGCACTTTTTCACGAAGTGGTGCAGGTAGCAGATGCAGCAAAAGAATCAAATCACACAATGCCAGAATTTCCAAGGCAGCTGTGGACTGCCTCTTATGGAATCACATTATCTGTGAGTGCTTCTCCTCCTAGATCCCCAGATTTGTCTGTTTGCAAATACTTTCTTTGGGAATATCTTAAGAGTAGGGTATATTCAAACTGTCCACAAAGCCTTTCCAGCTAAAATGCTAATAACTAAAGACGAGAATTCCATGCACTATAAAATCCCAAAATATGCATGCATTCATGCACCAATATATGCACAATCAAGTGAAAAATACATTAAAATATGCACTTTGTTCCCAATTCAGTAATTCAATTCCCTTTTTGCACAGTTAACAACTAACAACATTTCTAAAAAAAATTTCTGTGAGGTTTCTACACTTATCAGTCAAAATATTTTTGTAGGCAGAAAATTACCTCTCTACATCACAAAAAATTATAGGCATAAATTTGAACAAACATATTTGTGACAGTGTCATGTCAAGTTCTTCATTCATACTTTCACCACAAAATACCTTCTTCACTGAACAAAAGAATCTGTATCCTGTTTATGATACAGATAGTTCGTTCTTTACATCTACTCCCACTTTCCCTTGGGCATGACTGAGGAATCTATGGAATTCCTCAACAATTGACATTGAGTCTACCAGTAGCAAACGTATGGCTTCTAATTGTGTTATTGTAGAGGGCAATATAGAGAAGTTTGTCATAATATAAATTAAATCCTGCTGCATATTTTTGCATTCAAATGCTGCTTGTGCATCTCTGATACATGCAGCCCATCTTGTGAAAAACTGTCTACTACCTGAAATGAAAGAAGTATTTACTTTAGAATTACATATTGAAGTATTAATTTTATTGCAATTAACTACATATCAATTTTATTTCATACCTATTTAATGACATCAAAATTGTCAGAGTAAAACATTGCAGCTTCTAACCAGTACCCTATCTCATAAGGATGGGCTGAGGGGGTAACAGTAACTCAAGTAGACTTTCTTTGTAAGCAGCTACACTTGCAGGGGCATTTGAAAACACGTATATAAAACAAAATATCAAAATTACTAATTTATTTTTACAGCTTTGGGACCATTAAAACTGATATAAACCTAAGTTTTACACACGCCTTTTTAGTTGAGGATATTAAATTATTGACATTGTCATAATTAGAGAGCATATTGCTTCTGCAACATGACGGAGCCCATGAGCAAGACATGTAATGTGTTTTACATTTGGATAGAATATTTTAATTGCTTTCCTGGTCTTCAGCATGTAGGGAGCAGCATACATTTAGCAACAAAAGAACTCTGCTTCTATTTAGATTATTTGGCCACACAATACCTAAAACATAACAATCTTATTAAAATAGGATCTTAAATGAGAATAAAATAACCATTTAAAATGTTATTCAATTACAATATCTGATTAAAACTTACGCAATCCATCATCAAAGAAACTAGCCATTGTGGAGTTATTTGCTTTATGCAGGATTTTGCAGCACACTAGTTGGGGTTGATCAGGCCCATCCTCAGTTAATTTTCTGCAATTAGGTTAGCAACATAGTGCCCCATATGTTCAGTTGTTTCATCTACAGATGTCCATATGTTTGTCCTTGCGAATTCTCGTCTTTAGTTATTACCAATACCCAGTTAGCAAAACAACAAGCATTTCTACGTATGTGAAAATAGTTTTCATTTATTTTTTAAACAAAATTAAATTTATTTTGGCAAATACATTGAAGTAGTTATTTATTAGCCCCACGTATGGACGCCAAATTCAAGAAGTAGTTTGTTACAGGAGTTGTATTGTATTTCGACTGTTGGGGAGCCGAAGTTGTAGTAGTTGCAACCTCACATATAGTACCTGCTTTCCGGTAGCCTTTGCCCCAAGTTTAAAAAAAATATTAACTTTGTAATTTGACTGTTTCTTTAAATATTATATATTTTTGTTTGCCTCGGCTGCGTCAGTATTATTGTTAGAGATATGGAAGTCTTGACAGGGTTGTGATACGACTAAGAATTTAGGCTTACACAGATTTTAAGTTTTAATTCACTCCTTTTTATTAATCCTTGACACAGATTAAATAGCACTTCACTGATATCGAGAGTTGTGAGATTCTTTTATTTAATGCTTGCACTTTTTAACATGTAAGCTTATATTTCGTCTCTCACGAATACGTATTAAATCTCTCAAGGACGCATCTTGCATCTGGTTACAATCACTATCTGCAGGCAACACGTCTGGTTATGAGCACTGTTTGGAGGCAACTGAATAGATTTCAACCGTCTAAATTTGTAAATTTCTGTATTTCAAGTCTCTGATTGGCTAATCCTACTCCAATAGAATACCTTCATTTAACTAAAGCTTTTTCTGGTTGTTGATTGGCTATTTTTATTAAACTGTCACTAAAATTACATTATTGTTACTCCAAGAATCACAAGTAGTACTGTTAAACTTACTCATTATTGACTCAAGGTTACCCCATTGTTACGTCATTGTTAGCAATTTTTAACTTATTATTCTCACAGCTCCTACATTATTAAATTACATAATATATTCACATAACATTATTACACATGGATACAATAATATAAGCATATGCAATGACTGTTACATACATTTTACAAATTATTACATACACATTGCTTCAAGGCGGGCTGTTATTGAATTTACATATTATATAATTTGACTAAAATCATTTAAGTGTTAAAAATACTGCCTCAACATTACGTAGCCTACCTGATTATAAGATTTTGGAACGTAAATTTTCCTCTTGTCAAGAGATCAGGGACATCTTTTGATGTATATTTCTCAAAAAAATTCTTAAAGAGTTAGGTTTCTGAGTTTATCAAGTGGTACATTTGCTCCTACAAAAACATCACACAAATCCATGTAAAAATGATTTTGCGGTGCCTTAGGTGCAGGAGCAGTAATAAATGACTGGATTTGGTGTGTTGCAGATTCTTTTGTTTCCTGCATTCTTGCAATATGTGATGCAGATACTACATCCTGTTCGACTTGAAATGTTTTAGTACATTTTATCTAAAATTATAACAGACTTCCAGTTATATGAATATGAATTTTTAAAAAATCTGGCATTTGTATTTAATTAAGTATGTAAAATAAATTTTGTAATGTTTTACAAAGAACAAGTGCCATAGCAAATTTTCGGAAAAAGAATAGATTACCTCTTTATTACAACAATCACAGAATACAACATCCCCATCTGATCTAATAAAATCCTTTCCTTTTACCCATTGTGCAAGGAGTACACTTCTGGAACTTTTAATTGGAGGCATATTAGAAGCACATTAACATACATCACACAAACACACACGCACTCTCTCTCTTTCTCTCTCTGTGAAGACAGTTTAGTGAATGATTTCAGTTTTACAAGAATTGAAATTGCTAGTAAAGTTTGTTCAAATTTCACAAGACTGCTGTGTCTTTGTTGTGTCAGCCGCGGTGGCTGACTTAGAAGGCTAAATTTCCATTGCCACAAAATCAAAGACTTGCCGGTGATTGTTGTGGATAAATAAATCTGTTTATGACAGGCAGTCTGTAGAGGGCTGTCCTTAAAATTCTGGGAAAGCCATTCTATTGTGAGAATCTTAACTTTCTATTTCTGTTACTTCCTTTTCTTTCTTCAATCCTAATTCCTGAAGCAAAACTAAGCAGAAAAACTGAGATGTCTACTCATACCATTAAAACATGCATTTAAAATAATGTATATTATATGCATAATTAAGCTAAAAATGTCTTATATAGGCATTATGCATGTTTTTATCCCTAGAAAGGTCAAAATATGCAAATATGCACGGAAAAAGTACACATATTTGGAATCAGAAAGTAATGAAATGGATAAGTATTACATTTGAGCTATGTCAATGATCCTATAAAAACATGCATTTGCATGGAATCCTTGTGTTTACTAATAACATTTCATAGCCTGCTTTGAAGGCTGGTAGAATATCATTGCTGGAATGGGGACCTCATGTAGAAGACATAATTTAATTTCTTGCAGTTGTTCAAACTGAAATGCTAATAACATTCATTTCACAATCTTCTTATAAGGCTGGTAGAAATGTAGGCCATGTGCAAAACATAATTTATTTTCATATTTGTTATATACAGCAAATTTCATTAGTACGTTTTTGCAAGGACCCAAGAATTTGAATATCATAAATTGGGAAAATGTGTTAACAAAAAATCTAAATCTCCAGTTTAAGAACTTTATAATTATGTAATAAGAATCCAATAATACATCTTGCATACAAAATATGTGCAACATTTACGCTGGTTTGAAATACATATCCATGGTTTGTTGGTTTTAATGCCAAAGTTTTGCTATCTATCTTGTTTAGTAAAGTCATTACATCATCATCAACTTCGAAACTACACATATATCGCTTCACTACATCCATTGCCCCCATTGCTTCTGACATTGCAGGAATTGGCTCAGCATCTGACTCATTGTCACTTTCATCTTGCACTGACGCTTCTTCTGTCATCTGTTCAAGTATTTTATCTACTGTCACAGTTTCACATATTGGGATTTCATTGTCAATGTTTGTGTACATTTCAAAAGAGATGCTGTCTGCTATTTGGTACCATTCTTCACCTCAGAAAGCTCATTTTCTAGTGTGATGTCTCTACAAAAGCCAGTTTTAAATTGTATCTTGCAAAAGAATTCCAGGCAACCTTAAGACAGTGATTCTTCTTGTCGATTCCAATACAGCCAGCTTTCTCTGTACCGGCCTCTTAAAATACATTTGCTTCATGCTCGTTATTATACTTTGACCTAAAGGTTGTAGCTTACTTGTGCAGTTTGATGGGAGGAAAATCATCTTTAAGTTTCTTAAATATGAAACAGTTGGGGCGCAATGAAGAGTGCAATTTTTCTGCTTTATATGCCTAGGCTTGTGTCCCATATGTTTAAGAAATTTTCAAATACCGCAGAAATTACCCTGGCTTTTGTGTTAGAAGCGTACTTACATGGAAAAGATTGAGCGGGATGCCTCAAGCAGTTACATCTGTGGCTCACATTTGGGAGGTCATGAGTTCGATTCCTGTGGCTGACCTACGGTTTTTAGGCATTTTTAAAAGGTTTAAAATTATTCGTGGAAGGAGAAGAGTGGAATATGAGTATATGGAGGAATGAACGAGAAAAAATGTGCGAACATCAGCAGAAGCAATGGCCCAGGACACATTCAAGTCAAAGAACTGAGAGAATAGCTGAGTCAGCGGTTTGGATAAAGGAACAGAAAACAGCTGATCAAGTCACAAAATCGACAGATGTAAGAAACAACCATGAAAGGGAAACAGAAGAAAATAGAGAGGAAGATCCAATAGCCATGGAGGGGGAAGAGGAGCTAACATTGGTAGCAGCGGCGGGGCGGGAAGAGATGCAAAGGAGGAGAAGCTGAGAGAACAGATGACTGCAGTAAGAAATGCATATGTGAAGGAGGGAAACAGCCATGAAAGGAGTACAGAAGAAAATGAGAAAGAAGCAGCAGCTAGGAAGGGGGAGGAGGAGGAGCTAACAGTTGCAGAGACAGGGCGAGAAGAAATGCAAAGAAGAAGAAGTGGGGAAAAGCCGAGAGAACACATGATTAACAGTGCAGCAAGAAATACGTTTGCGGAGGAGGGAGTGACACAAGTGAGAAGTGTGGAAGTAATAAGAGCCAGAACGATCAGTGAAGCAGAGGAAATTGCAAGAAAGGGGGGAGGGTATACAATAATAGATTTGAGAGAAGGAAGGGTAATGCTACAAGGGGAGGAAAGTGTAGACCCGGTATGCAGACGTACTAGACTCAGGAAAGCAATGGAGAAAACAAAGGACAAAACAAAGAACAAATAGGGAAAGGAAGTAAATTGCTATGCAAAAAAGAAAAAAGGAGTAAGACAGGGATGTAAACTGAGTTCATATTAGTAACCTATTCATAGATGATATATTAAGAGTAAAAATAAGAAATTAGCATTATCCAGTAATAAGAGATAAGGAGATTCCAGGTTCAGGTTCATTATACGCAGACGATTTTATGGTAGACACCATATCATTGATAGGGTTACAATAGCAAAAGCAATAAATGAAATTCAAGAAAGTGTGAAAAATGGGGAATTGGGGTAAAAATCTAAAGATGACTGACTCAATAAAAGGCTCTAAGAAACAAAACCAAGGACCGAAAATGGTATGGAAAAGTAAGAGAAGCAAGAGCCGCTCAGTGAGCGAAAAGGCCAGGGAGCCAAGCAATCTGAGTGGCCCAATAAAAAAACAAGCACCAGACAAATTGTACAATAGATGTAGGGGTATAAACGAATATACATTGTATGTATTGTAAACATGTAGAACAAATTGTACAATAAATCCATTCATTCATTCTACATGGAAAAGATCGCACATTCTTGAAGCATCAAGACTGCATGCTTTTCAGTACCAATTTCTCTGTTCTACTTTTGTTACAGCACAACAGAACTATAAGCCTCTCCTTGTTAAGTTTCTCACTATGACACTTAGTGCCCTTAAAATTCGGGGTTTTATTTGCCAGAAGATGGGAAAATAGTCCCATTTCATCAGCATTATAAACATAATGAGGGAGCATTGTATTTTTCCATGTTTCTATATTTTCGCACAATGTAGGATCATTATCTAGGGCAGCAGCCTCACCTCACACAAATCTGTAAACTAAGTAGATCGATTCTTGAATCTTTCAATCCAGTCATTGGATGCTTTAAATCATCTAATCCCATCTTCTGTGCTAAATGTGCTGCCTGAACTTAGACCATAGTATCATCTGTTGGCATGTTTGAAGCTCATGCTTGTGTAAATGACTTTAGTAAGACGTCGTCTAATTCTGGAAACTGACCCTGGCGATTAAGTTTTCTTTTAGCATTTTTCTCTTCTTCAAAAGCAGTTTCAATCAGTTTACATTTGCTACCATTGTGTTTAAGGTTGACAGAGGAATGTTTAACTTCTGCACTAAATCCAGACATTTTATATTTGGATTACAATCTACTTCTTGAAGGATTTTCAGTTGTTCACTGTTTGTTATTTGCTGCACTTTGTTTTTCTCCATTACAAATACAAATAGTACAAAGTTAAAATATGTTTATTGTTTACCATGCCAAGCTAAAGCATCTATCCCATCCACACAAACCACATCACACAGATGCATGTATGTCATTGGCTGCCAATTCCCATGCTAACTGAATTGACCAAAATAGTGAATGGGGATATCAAACTTTGAATGTAGTAAGTGGGAGTAGGAAAAAGTGTTAAATGTTTTTATATCATTTTGTGCATTTGGGGCTGGGAATTTTATAATTCAACGTGATTTGTAGAAAACACATGTTACTGAGGAATTACTAACAAGATTCCACTGTAGTAAGTGCTGTTTACCATTAACAAAATGTTAATCATTGAGAAACCCTGTATTATGTAGTAAATAGAGGAAAGTATCTGCTTGGGTGATATAAAATGCAAATGTCAATTTATTATATAAGAACAGTAAATTTCCCAAAGATATTTTGTAGATTTTAAGAGACTCAGTTATTTAAATTTAATATTCTGCACTTTTATATGCACAACTGTGTGATTTACATCACTGGCCATTTCATTATCACTCTATGGGTCAGGTGCATCAACATCTGTTAATATCTACTGTCAGCAAATGGCTGTAAAATGTTAACACTTGTTAATTCAAAATACTGGTGCACCAAAGTTTAAGACTATTTACTGATTTTGTTTAGCTAACATGTGCTCACTAGGATTCTAACCCGCTCAGGAGCTGAAAGAAATGCACTTTCATCTAGTTTTGATATTTGATTTGTTTTGTGGACTGTTGACTGCCTAACATAAAAGTATTCAGTCATGGCTATAGAATTAGAAATGGAGCCAGTAAAAAATGGCAAAAAAAAACTAACTAATTTTATGCCATTCAAACAAGAATTGCTTATTGAACTTGTTTTAAAATACAAGAACAATATAGAAAATAAAAAAAACCTACAGCATTTCCATATAAAAAAATCTGATGTGATATACTCACATGACTTTCTCTACTCTCTATCATTTATTATTAGTAGGCAAACAAATTATTCTTACATAAGCTTATTTTTCTATCTAATACATTTTAATCCAAATAAACCTTTGCAGAAATAGCTACATTACAGATTTTGTTATAGATACAAAGAGAGCAGCGATAGTCAAATGTTTAAGAACTTGATGCTATATGCCGGCTTTAAAATTCCATACTGTTTCAATGCAATCACAACAAACAACTGAATGTTGAAAGGACTTTAAGAGAATGATCAAGAAATGAACAGTTCAAACCTTTAATAATGGATATCTCAGAAACGGCTTATGCCACAAAAAAAGTATTTAAAATAAATTCTGTGTTTTAAAGAGATCTACATTATTTGTGTAGTACATTTATCTATCGCTTAACGCTTACGAGTTATACAAGATTATACAACATTTCCTCTGAATGAAGAGGACTTCATAAGCTATTCCCCAAAAATTAAAGAATTGTTAGAAAGCTGAAGAAGTGGGTTTCTTCAAAGGCTTTATGTTTAACTGCCCCACGTATGGGAGCCAATTTGAAGTAGTTGGTTGACTCGGCTCATGTATTATTTCAGCTGCTGTTGTGGCGTAATATATTTACATAAACTTGAAGAGTTGTTATGTATTAATAGTTGTTTTGAGCGTTGGTTTGAATTTAATGCTTACATAATATTATTAATTGAATATGCCTCAGCTGCGTAAGTCTTAAATTTAGAGTCAGGATTCTTATGTAGGGTTTGGTAATGACAATTACTGTAGACATCACAGAATTAAACTTTTATTTTAACTTCTTGCACATATTATTATAAACCACTACACTTTTAAAAGAACTGTGAGAAACTTGTATACACTCACTTAACGCATATATCTGTTTTTACTAAACGCCCGTAGAGAACACATTTTTCCATCTACACACTATCACGTCTTGCCAGGAACTGAATAACCTCAATGGTAAAAAAACCTTAAGCTTCGGTAATGCAAATCTCTGATTGGCTAATTTTAGTCCAATCGAATTTCTGTATTTAACTTAACACTTTTCTTTGCTGTTGATTGGCTAATTTTAAAATTGTCACTGAAATTATGTCATCGTCATTCTAATCATGACCAGTACATTTTTAAATTCCAAACACATTATTGCCACAATTACCTCATTGTTAGCAACTTAAAATTTACTATTCTCACAGTTCTTGCATTATTAGAATATATAAAGTATTCACATAACATTAATAAAACATATTTACAATAAAAATAAGCATTTGAAATGACTGTTACATACAATTTAAATAATTATTACATACATTGTTTCAAGGCGGGCTGTTATTGAATTTACCTATAATAAATAACAATTGAAATTATTCAGGTATTAAAATACTGCCTCAAAGCACATGTTTTCTTCCATGTAAAGGGTAGTTTGGGATAGGGAATTTTGTTGAAAATCTGTCGCATCTTTGGAAGATATTGAACCTAAATACCAAGTTTGGTATTTATCCAACTTTTCGTTTTTTAGTTATACTGTTCATAGAGACACAGACATGTTTCCAAAAAGGCTTTATTTGGATTCAGGACACCTCAAAACATATATTTCTGGTGAAATGTTGTGTGGAGTGCAGTACTTTCCCTACTATACGTAATAGAGAAAGTAAAAAGGATGCAACATAATCACAAGTGAATAGAGATTTCAACTCAGTGATTAGACTGAAACCTTCCATCACTTCCCTCTGTTCAGCTTGGTTCATTGGAAATTTTATGTGTATCACTCTAAGATGCCATTACTACAGAAACACTGGATAAATTGCAGCACAGTTGTTCTGTGCACTTTTTCAGCATTACCTATTATAATATTAAATACTCCTGTAGCATAATATTGTAATGTTGTAAGTACTTGATTCATTGGAAATATTGCACGACTTCTTGGATTAGGGTACTCTAACCTCTCATTTAGTTGTCCAACTCGTGACAACACTGTCAGTTTAGATAATCTGTAACTTTCATCGAATTTCCTATCATTCATGTCCATAAATAGGTCATGTCATATAAATATAAGAGGTTGCATTTGCTCTTCATTGCACTGATTTAAATAATAATCAATGTACAATAGCTCATCTTAAAAATAATCTCTTCTAAACAACTCAGCCATTTTATTCAGATTTAATGCTTGAAAAGTTCTTAATTGGCAGAATATCTCTATTTAAAGTAATGGGTGTAAGGCATTTATTTGAATCTTGTTAGGGTGTTGCACCAAAGAAATGAGTTTACAGGCATTAACTAGCAACTTTAAGGCCATTAATTAATGATTAACTAATGATGATTGGTGCACTGGCCCTTTCCTTTCTTTAAATGCAGAACTTTATTAATTTGTACAACAAAAAGCCAGAAGCAATAAAGCACATGTTTTCTGGCATAATTTCTTGAAATTCCTCACAAATATTTACCACATCTGTATTAGGAATTCTTGTAATTTCTGATTTGTGGTCACTGTCTTTCATAAACATATAACAAGTGCTTTAGTATAAAGGTATTTTAAGGTACCATGCTGCTGGGGCTTGAACTCACAGCTGGGGCAGAGCCTCCAGTGGGCTTTGTCTTTTGGTGTTCAAATGATGCTACCAAAGGCAGAAATTCCCTGCCTTCTGAACTGTAATCATTGTTGCCCTGAGCTGGTGATGGGCAATTATGCAATAGAACTATCCCAAGAATTAAGGAATTCTGTCTCTCCTGGTAGAGAACCTCTTCTTCAGGATCGCTTGTGAAGGAATGTGTAATCACTTTGCCATTAATCGTGGTAGCTAGATGCAATATTATTTAAATAATCTCTTAAGGTGTAGCATCATTAAATAAACAGTATTTATTCACAGAAAATTAAAATACTAAAGATGCAGAAATATTTCTTTATTATATGTCAGTGCTTGACATAGAAGAAATGCTTCTATAAGTTCTAAGATGTGTGTTGATATGGTGATAAATTAATTAAACTTAAGGAGCAACACAAATGCATGTCCTACCTCCTCAAGATGCTAGATGATTGTGAATAGCATGGGAATGCAAATAGAAGTTTCAGAAACAGGAGCTAAGCTGTGATTGACTGGTCATTGGCTTCTCATTCCTCAGCTTCTACCAACGTCCAATCATAATCAAATGTTAATTGCTGCATCATTGTGCTGGTAATGGCTCTCTGCGTAATCCAAACATTAAATACGGCTGTTTTATAATTGCATATAAATTTTGCATTATTGAAAATAAAATAGGTTATGTGATGGTATTCAAAATAATAATAATAATTTATCCACCATATAACTCTTGAACAAGATATCGGCTTCATCAAGCTTACAAATATTACAAATAAGATAAAATGTTAAGAGTCCAAATAGGATGCATAAAATATTTACAAATATTTACAAAGTAATGATCAAACTTTTTTTTCAGTTCAAAGTTTACAAGAAAAATTGTGAAATATTTTTCAATATGTGACAAGATTGGAAAAGACTTGGCAAGACTTGACAACATCAAAAATGTATTTACAAGTTGTCTCTTCGCCAAACTGAAACTCTTCAGAACACATTGATAATTTATCAGGCGCAAAGCAATTTAGTATTTGCGTCACAGTATAACAATTCACAATGAAATATTGTTCTTTACTAATATTATGTAGCACTTTCACGTATTATATCCAATGAAATCACATTACAAGTGCGGAATGTAATGAAAATAATACCAACCGACAGGTTAACCACATTATATAACATTGCATTAATGTATACTTAGTTTGGAAAACTGCCTGGCAATTATTTCTTCATAATTGCCTTCATCTGCTCCATCTTGTGATAATCCACGGAGCTCTCGATGTACAGACCTGGCCAGCTTATGTACAACCCAATCACTTCGCAAATGACATACCTTAGCCAGGTAGCCATTTTGGTTTACTTTTCGCTTTCAGCCATGTTGCAGATTTTGTGACGCACTGTGAATACCTGCATTTCATTGGCTAAAGCCATCAAATCATTGTGAAATCTTTGACCGTTTAGAGCATGTCCTTATTTGCTTTCAGGACTTTCAAAGATCTTAAAAGTATTGAATTTGACAAAAATTTTATCATGTACAAGCGGTTTAATACATAAAAAATACAAATAAACAGTAATATAAATAATTAAGAGACATTACCATTGACTTAAATATTCTTCCACTGAATAGTAACAACCTTCTGTTAGTAGTGATTTTGAAGCCAGTGTATATACTTTTTCAGACTTAATGTTCTTTATATTATCTGGCAGTTTATTAAATAATGATACAGCATTGTGCTTGAAACAATAAGTGAATAAGGTTGCATAATTAAGTACATTTTCAAGTTATTAATAAAAAAGGTAAACTTAACTCTGTGGAGGTTTACATTTAGCAAATACTCTATAAATAATGTGCATAATTACAAATGATCTGGGCATAATAAATTCAGCTTCAAGTATTATAGACTTTCAGGAATAAACAACTTAAGAATAAATTACATCAGTTAATTCCAGCCTTTCAAATGGTTTGGTTATGTGCTGCATTCTGACAAATATTATCTAAAACTCTTAAAAACAAGTGAGTCACCAACAGCTGACAGTGAGAAGGATGCTCCTCAAAACAGGTTATCTATCAATTTCTTATAATTTTTATCATCCTCCATATCATATATAATTTTGTGTATTATATGGTATTATTGTTTTGCTTGAACTTTTTTCTGTCTTATAACTTTTATTGTCTCCCACCAGGTGTATTTCTTCAACCACGCGTTGGTCAGAAAATAGCACTGACTTCAGGGGAGTGGGAAGTACTTGGAAGATCCTTATGGGTGGATCCCGAGCGCCAGCTGGTGTACTTTCTGGGCCTAAGAGAATCCCCATTAGAAAAACATCTCTATGTGGTTTCATTAAGAAGACCAGGAGAAGTCAGACTACTGACAAGGCCTGGCTACTCGTATAGTGTGGACTTCAACAAGGTGAAACTTTTTCATCATAATAACAAGCTTTTGTATTATAAGAGTTTGAAGAAACTTTGTCAACTGAAATCACCATAAGAATTATTTAGGGTCAGTTAAAATTTTATGACTTATGATTATTTCTGAAAATATCCGCAATCAATTTTATCTCCACTACAAGTTGCCAGTGTACAAAGTTGATTTATCATGCAGTAGCAGGTCTTTGTTGTAAGAATGTACAAGATGGCAGTTCTTTGTTTAAACCACTTATTGATGCAGGAATATATGAGCTTTTTATATGTAGGAGTTCTTGGAATACACATAAGGGTTACTTATTGCAGGAATGTAAAACGTATCAGATCGTTGTATAAACATTGATATGACTATTGCACGAATATATAAGATGACAGTCTGATTTCTTCTTTTTTTAACATCCTAAATACTTAAAGTTAATTTTCTTAGCACTCTAGCTTCACATCTCTACCAAAAACTTACTGAATGTGTTTTGCAACTCTTGTCTCCATCATCAGCATAAACTCACTGCCACGCTTCCTTCTTTGGCTTTTAAATTATGTTACCTTGCTCAACAAACTTTGTTAGTAATGAGGTCATTCTTACATGGACATCAACATATTTTAAAAATTGTGTTTGTTTATTTCTTCCTAGGGAGCACAACCAGTTTTCGAAGAACCTTTTAAAAGCGGTGGTTTTTCTTGCTGGTCTATGGATCAAACATGCTCTACAATGCAGATTTTATCAGTTTAGTCCACAGACCATCAGCAGAAAGAAAAACCAAAGATTTTAAAATCCCCTTCAAAAACCAGTTGAAATCTCAGTATAGGAAAGTACACTATTTATACACAGGAATAAGCGTAATTTGTTAAATTCTTAGTTCTATGTGAAAACTGCAGAAGTTTATAAGATGGCAGATATTTGTATTTAGACGATGCTAGATCTATGTATGAATATATACATGACATTATTGCAGGAGTTTATAACATGACATCTTTGTATAAACATGACTTGCCTTATTACTGCAGGAGTTTATAAGATGATAGATCTCTGTATAAACATTGACATGACTTAATATTGCAGGATTTAATAACATAGAAGAACCCTGTATAAATATTAACATAACTTTTTGTTGCACAAATTTATAAGATAGGTCATTGCATAAACATTGACTTGCCTTGTTATTGCAGAAGTTTATAACATAGCAGAACACTGTGTAAACATTGACTTGCCTTATTATTGCAGGAGTTTATAACATAGCAGAACACTGTGTAAACATTGACTTGCCTTATTATTGCTGGAGTTTATAAGATAGCAGAACCATCTATAAACATTGACTTGCCTTATTAAGGCAGGAGTTTATAAGATAGCAGAATGCTGTGTAAACATTGACTTGCCTTATTATTGCAGGAGTTTATAACATAGCAGAACACTGTGTAAACATTGACTTGCCTTATTATTGCTGGAGTTTATAAGATAGCAGAACCATCTATAAACATTGACTTGCCTTATTAAGGCAGGAGTTTATAAGATAGCAGAATGCTGTGTAAACATTGACTTGACTTATTATTGCAGTAGTTTATAAGATAGAGGAACCCTGTATAAACATTGACTTAACTTATTTTTGCAGGAGTTTATAAGATAGCAGAACGTTGTATAAACATTGACTGGACTTATTTTTTTGCAGGAGTTTATAAGATAGCAGAACGCTGTATAAACATTGACTTGTTTTATTGTTTCAGGGATTTATAAAATAGCAAACCCCTGTACAAACATTGAGTTGGCTTATTGTTGCAGATGTTATAAGATGGCCAACCCCTTAACTTGACTTATTATTGCAAGTTTGTAAGTTGGCAGATCTTTGTATAGGGTCTTTCAACAAGAGTGTCCTATCTTTGAACTTAAATAAAACATGATCTATAAATAATAGAGGCTTATTCCTTTTTATTTTGGAACATAATTAATGTTATTACTTGTGGAAGAGAACATCAGTTAAGTGACCGCCGCGACTTCAATGGCTTGCGCGTATACGGTTAACCCAATTTTCAATGACAGAAGAACGTAAATTCTGTCCAACTTCACGAATAACACACGTGATGTTATTCATAAGATCATTTACTGTTTCTGGCTTGTTGACATAAACTCAAGATTTAACATAACCCCACAAGAAGTAATCCAACGGTGTTAAATCACTGACCTCGGGGGCCAATTAACATCACCACCACGGGAAATGATGAAACCTCTGAACTTCTCCTTCTAAAGATCGATTGTTTCGAGAGCAGTATGACATGTGGCACCATCTTGCTGGAACCAGATGTTTCTGAGATCCATACCATCCAATTGAGGCCAAAAATAGTCCCTTATAAGAGCCCGGTATCTTTCTCCATTGACAGTTAGAGCTTCTCCATCTTCATCTTGGAAAAAATATGGATCAATGATTCCACCATACCAAAATCCACACCACACAGTAACCTTTTGGGGATGAAGTGGTCATTCTTGAATCTGCATTGGATTGCTCCAATAGCGGCAATTTTGTTTGTTAACACAACCATCCATCCAAAAGTGGGCTTCGTCACTGAAGATGATTTTTCAACAAAAATCTGGGTCAGCTTCCAATTGCTCCATAGCCCAGTCAGCGAATACACGGCGCAATCTATGGTCATTGGGCTTTAGTTCTTGAGCTAACACCAATTTGTAAGCCTGAAACTTCAAGTCCAGATGCAGAATTCGCCAAGTTGTGATCGGCGAAAGCCCCAATTCTTGCGCTCGACGTGCAATTGATTTGTTTCCGTTCTTGCGTACACTCTCACGAACGGCGCCTATGTTTTCCTTGGAGTGCTTATGTTGATTACGTACAGACGTTCTTTGATCGCTGACAGAACCACTTCTTTCAAATTTATCGATCAAAGCCGAATTGTTCTCTTGCAGGGACGATTATGCACACCGTAAACTTCACGCAATACACGGAAGGTTTGGCGAACAGATGATCCATTTTGATAATAAATTTTCAAAACTTCTACGCCTTGCTGAATGCTGTAACGTCCCATGGCTATTTGTCAATAACTACTGTAACCACATAAAAAAAAATGACTGCTATAACTCAATAATAACGGCAGCTATCACATGTTAAAAATAGGACACTCTTGTTGAAATACCTTTTATAAACATTGACTTGGCTTATTCTTGCAGGAGTTTAAGATAGTGAAAGTGTTATAAACATTAACTTTACTTATTGTTACAGATGGCAGTTATTTGTATAACCTTAACATCATTTATTCCTGCAGAAATGTAATAAGTGGAAGGGAAGTTATTGCATTAATTTGAACAGTTACAGATCTCATTATTTGGAACACATTTTGTAACTTCCATTTTTTGTCTATGACCATTTCCTACTGAAATATTTGAGGTTTTTTAAGAACATAAAACAGACATGCTGGTAAATATTGCAGGGTTTGCTGACCCATGATACTGGAACTGTCGCATCACTTTCGGAACTAGTGGGAGGATATCATGTAAATGGGTTTCACTTTCATTTTCATAGTGGCATATGTCTCATGAGAGTGTTGTGTCTGCTACCTCCTAATAATTGCATCTGAAGCTTCCAATGACGCATTTTATAACCTAAACTCGCAACCTGCGGATATTTTTATCAGCTCGTTCAATATTAAACTTGAATCCATTTTGCAATTGATAATGCTGTTATGTAATCAACCAAACCATCTTTTGTATATGTAAAGACAAAACAACTTCATTGTTAGTTATTGGATGCTGAAGGTATTCCTTCCATTTTACACTGTTCTAATGTAGGCAGAGGCATGCCATTGTACTTGTTATTTTGCCAAAACATAACATCACCCTTTCGTTGTCCTCTGCAATCTAGGGTACGAAGTTAGCCTCTGATTCCTAAGGTCATGGTTTCAAACCCCACAGAGGGCACTGGTTTTTCTTCGTGCGTAAAAATCCTTAGCATAGCTTCCTTTGGAAGGGAAGTAAATCCAGTAGCCCCATGTCTTGGATTTGCAGCACATAAAACAACTTCAACTTGATAAAGAGGCCTCTGAGCAAAACTTCTGGTCTTTCACGCTCATTATTGAATGGGACGCTAAGAACCAGAGTGATTAAAGAGCATCCATAAATAAAACTCAATTTAATTTTACCTTTTCATGTTTGTTTGCATTAAGAGACGTGTGGCAAACTAAACTGCTAGTCACCCTTCAGAGTGAGGTAGGCTATGTTTTGTTTATGTCTGGAAACCAGTTCAGATTGCCATCCCACATAATGTCTGCAAAATGATATTTGAAATATCCTTTTAAGTGATTAATTATTTAACAGCTGTGTGTGGTGTTACATTGTTACTACTGAAAACTATTCCAGAAATAGGTTACTCTACTTAGCTTACAAGTAACAAACTGTTATCTTCATACATTCTCATTGAAATCTAATTTGGAACAATTTTTTTTTTTTTTTTTTTTTAACGTCTGATCAAAGAAGAAAATGTCATTATACTTTTTTGTTTGTAATACTTCTATGAAGCACATATTGGGAGGAATGTAATAAGTTCCCTTTATTGTTCCAAAAATGTACAAGATTGCAGATCTGTGTGTAAACTTTGACGTGACTTACTGTTACAGGAATGTACAATGTTTGTGGCTGTATATAGTAACATTCAGAAGCTCCCAACGTGCCAAGTTTTTCGAATACAACACACAGACTGGACCGTAGAGGGTGTTACATTAACACCTGTTGGGTACTTATTAGAACCTTCTGGTGAGTAATCTACAAAAGACTATCTCCTCTGCTTATATCAACTTTTAAATATTTCTCTATATTCATTGCATGTATGGTTTAGCTTTAGAGTTAATAATTTCTTCATAAGTAAAGAATGATAGGAGTAGCATATTACTGCTTTGCTCTGAGTATAATTTGGCCTCACATATAAGGTGACTCTAAATGCTTTCATGAACATGCAAGCATTCATAAACTTGTCTTCATCTTTGTGCCAACATCGTACATTACACTCAGAAACACTGAACTTCATCACAGCCTTTATGTTACTAGTATGTTTTGCCTCATACAAAACCCAGAATTTGAACTTTATCGTAACTTTTATCTACTTTATTTCACTGATGTGATGAAGATGTTCTCCTTTCTATACTATCTACCATGACTCCAACACTGACCAAAGTTGTGTCAAGTCACACTGCATATCTGTATTATTATTATTTTTTTATTATTTTTTTTTCTGTTTTTTACTTTCTCTACTTACTACGTATAGTAAGTAGGGGAAGTATTGTATTCCACCCAAAAATTCGATACCAAGATTTCACTGGAAATATATGTTTTGAGACCCCCTGAATCCAAAAAAACCATTTTTGGAAACATGTCCGTGTGTGTGTGTGTGTGCGTGCGTGCGTGGGTGCGTGCGTGTGTGTGTGTTTTCAAGAAAATCCCCCCACCCCAGATTACCCTTTACATGGAACATTTTTCGAAAATTTTAATTTTCTCAAAAATGGCTCTAACGATTTTGATTAAAATATCATATGTTTAAGATGTTTTTATGACAAATGAAATGTATATCTTGAATTTTCTGGGAATGTCTCCAAAAGTATTCTTCATTGTGAACAACTTTTGCATAACTGGTAAACCATAAGACATAGACAAAATTTTACTACACAAACAATGTAGATCGCTTTAAAATACACAATTTATGTCCTATACATTTTTGTTGTTGAGTGAACCATTTTCGAGATATTGCTTGTTATTCTCTTAAATTTTTCAATACTTATTTTCTCAAATGGGAATTCGTTATTCATTTTTTTTTTGTCTTGGATATGCAAAGAGTATTAATCTGTGGCAAAGAGAATGGTGCTGCACCTAGCAATCAGCTATTAAGAGATATGTATATGCTTAAAGGCTATTGTATTTCTATATTGCCCTTGCAAATACAAAACAAGGGGAACATAGTAGCCTTAAGCGATAGTCAAATATTTTTAGAACTGGTCGCTATATGTAAAATGTAATTCTCTTTGCATTTCAAAAGATCGTTTCTGCAAATGTTTATCTTGATTAATATGAAATATATAGAGAATAAGGGTTTGTAAAAATAGTTTGTACAAGAGTAGAGAAAGTCATGTGAGTGTAATACATCAGATTTTTTTTCTGCTACTCTCACTTATCTGGAAATGTCTGTTGAGTTTCCTAGTGTAAAGCTATGTGTTGATTTCCATGGGCAACGTCAAATTTATTAATTAGATCCTGAATTGCCTTTACTATGTCCTTCTTTTAGCAAGAATTTCAAGATCATTGAGACTTTCATGTGCCTTCTGTTCCGCAAGTAGGTTTTAAAGTGATGTAGACATGAAAATGCATGTTCACAGCCCACAATCTAAGCTGGTGTTATGATAGAAATTCTAGATAGTTTATGGATTTCATGAAATGCCATCTTACATTGCTAAAGAAAACTAACAAATTTTAATATGTTGTCAATAGTGACAACAAATCATTCTCATAACATTTAATTGTTTTGGGTGGTAGCTTCACTTCGGCTTCCACACTTCTTTCATCACATCCGTATTGATGCACTAAGGGACGTAATTGATTCACATCCAAGAAATTCTTAGATCAGGTTTGCAAACTCATCATGCTTCTAATGAGTGTTAGTTATGTTCAGAATATCTGCGTTCCAATTCGTTTAAAATGTTACGAAGAAAGGTATGCACATAGTAATCATCTTCTCATTCAAATTTCTCTTTGTAGACAGTGTTGAACATAAATGTTTCCAAGTGCTCAGGAAGATGGTGTAACCTTCCACATTTGCTGTCCTGAATTCCATTTTCTTCTTTCAGTAAACAAGCTTCTAGCCATACTTTTCTAAAATCCTCCCTAGAGCTTTTGGGTTCTTGAGATGATCAACATTGCTTTCAATTAAAGTGTGGGCACTACCAATGTCACAAACTTTGCTCTGCAGAATGTCGGAACAATTTTTCTTTCTTTCAGTAAAGCTCTAGATATGCACAATAGTTCTTAAAATTATTAAAATACCAAGCACTGTTGAAAGTGAAGAGATGTACATATTAAAACTTACTTCACCTAAGTCAGATGGTTAAAATCAGGAAATGTTTTTCAGAGACGTTCGCCTCCATCCTCAGCTGTTTGGTGAACTGATGGCTGGCTGCCATCCCTCTTCTGATGCACTGTGATAATGATGTCTTCCAGCAGTAATTTTACGTAACTTTATCAGTCACCAAACAGCTGAGGATGGACAACGAACACCTCCAAAAAACGTTTCCTGATCAGCAGTCACCAAACAGCTGAGGATGGAGATGAACATCTCCGAAAAACGTTTCCTGATCATCAGTCACCAAACAGCTGAGGATGGACAACGAACACCTCCAAAAAACGTTTCCTGATCAGCAGTCACCAAACAGCTGAGGATGGAGATGAACATCTCCAAAACAAACTAATAAAGTTATGTAGAACTACCACTAGAGTGCAACAAAGTCACTGTGCATCAGAAGAGGTACAGCAGCCATTCATCAGTCACTGAACAGCATAGAATGGAGACGAATGTCTCCAAAAAATGTTTCCTGATTTTAACCATCTGACATAAGTCAAGTAAGTTTTAATATGTGACACTCCATATGCTTTAATATGCACAAATGTACTAAAAATGTCTATTGAATTAAGTACACATAAGCCTCCTATGATTTATCTCCTCTTCTGCTGTTGTCCTCCATGGTGTAGTGGTTACCATGCTAGCCTCTAGTTCCCGAGTTCGAGTTCTAACCTGGGTTGAGGGTGATGAATCCTTAGCATAGCTTCCTTTGGAAGGAAAAGTAAAGCCGGTGGTCCTGTGTCGTAGATTTACGGCATGTAAAAGAACCTCAAGCCTGATAAAGAGGCCTCTGAGCAAAGTTACTGGTCTTTTACACCCAATATAGAATGGGACACTAAGGCCCACAGCAGTTAAAGAGCGTCCATAAATAAAACTCAATTTAATTTTTCCTCTTCTGCTAGTTTGTGAAAGGTGACAATAATGGCTGGCAACATTTTCTAGGTAGCTTTGCAGGCTGCTACTTGGCAAATCCATCTCTTCTCATTCAGAGCTTTCAATTCTATAACAGATTTACTCATTTCTTGTTGAACCTTAAATAAAAGGGAGTGTGTAGCTGATTTATATGTAAAAATACACAACTTCTATAGGAAAGAAAAAAGCTGTTGGCAGTTTCAACAATTTGAAAAACACGAACAATGGCTAGATATAGTCCATGAATTATGATTCACGCAATGGGTGTTAATTGCTTGGGGTACATCATTTCTAAATAGAGTTTGTACACCATTAACTGATCCTTTCGTTACATTGGCGCCATCATAAGTTTATGCAGTACAGTTCTTCATGTTTATCCTACACTCATTCAGTTTCTTTTAATGTAAAAGAGAGTGAAGTAGCATCTAACAAGTAAGCTGGTGTAAAAGCTTAAAAAGCATTCATGAACCTTGCCATTTAGGTAACAATGGACAACTACAATTAACTTCAGTTTTACTTATATCTTTAGTTTCATCTATTACAATAGCAAACTAAATAATGCTGTGTATTTGTTTCCTGACAATTTCAAAAGTAGCTTTGACAAGAACATTTAAAATTTCATTTAAATACCCTGGGGATATAAATTGTAAATCTAAATATTGCTAAACACTTTACAGAAGAAACCAATACATGTATAAACAAATGAAAACAAGAATCAGATAAACAGTCTCTCCCAGTCTGCTGAATAATTACAGATTCTACATTAAAGCGGTTTGTTTCATACATAATAGTGAAAAATTGTTGTTTTTTTTGGTCTGTGTCACACATGCAGCAGAAGAGCATTATGTTAATAACTTAGAGAATACCAAAACCATTACTGTACAGTTGTTTGTAGCTTAATGAATCACAGCCTATGAATATGGAAATTATGTTGTGAGGTTTGTTTCCCTGATTTCTTAAGAAATCAGCAAGATGCTTCCTCCTTTAACTGTGTAGTGTCTGACAATGAGCAGTTTTAAAACATTTGACTGTTGTCTCAGCCTTCTCTATGAGGATCGTTTGAAAAGTTTGGTAAAAATTATTTTTCATAACGTACTGTATTTTTCAACATAATCTCCATCAATATCTATACAACTGGACCGGCAAGTTTGCAATTTTTTCATCCCATCGGAAAAATAGGATCTGTCAAACGTTGCAAAATACTCATTGATGGCGATGATTACCTTCTCATTTTATTAAATTTTCTTTCCACTGAGCCAAATCTTAAGAACAGGAAAGAATCACTTGAGGCTAAATCCAGAGAACAGGGTATAACTGGCGCAACAGTTCTAGACATGTGAAAATCTTAATGACAGCTATGAAGCGAGTTACATACCAGATCAGGAGGTGACCGGTCATCTGCATGCTGCAGGAGTGCGTGGGACAGTCATTGTCAAATTTCCGCACACCGGTTATGCACTGCACTACAAACTTATAATTATATACAGTATATTTAAATCCCCCGCTGTAAAATGCCCTTAATATAAAAACACTGTCAACCATCTGCCTCCAGTTCTTCCACACCTGACAGCCCTTCCTCTTCTGCGGAATCACTCACATCATTGCCGCCATCACTGCTGTCGCTACTTTCTGCACCATTATCCTGGATGAGAATTTTTTCTAATTGATCTTCTGCAATTCTGTATTTTTTGAAATAATGATTCTCAATTTATTCAACATATCGACATACATTTTTCCATTCTGACCTTCCAATTTCTGCAAATCGCTGGCGACATAACTGCTCCACATCTTTTAGTTTAAAAGCGATATTTCTGCAGGCCACCCAGTTTTTGACATCAGCCCAGATTAATTATGAGTTATGACTTCTGAAGGGATTTGTTGGCTTTAACTAAGTTATATTTGTTTTACTCATGCTTTCATCAAAAGCTATATTATGCCTAAGCAACCAGGTTTTCATTTGTTCTTTCAAGGAATTTGAGGTAGGTTGTTTGTCAATTTGAGTGTTGCCACATTGTGAAGCATTGTCGATAACCAGAATAGACCCAGCAGGCATATTAGGTATCAACATGGTCAACATCTTTTATAATTTTTCTGAGAATCAGACTGCAAAATTCAGTGCCATAGCCGGGATTTGAGACTTGTAGCACCACCTTGAACATTTATGACATCTTTCAGATTGATGAGCAATCTGCTTATTGTTGGCACAGTGTTTTCTTCCACATAGAAATTGTGAATGGTGCGCCGAATGACGCATTTGTTGAAATCGTCTATTTCTGTAATATGTTTAGGGAGCTTATGTTTCTTCACAGGTGTGTCAAATGGTACTCTTTCATCCATATGGTTTTTCTTATCTTTGAGAACTCTGGAAACGGAACTCAGTGAAACACCAGTTGCTTTGGCTACTCTTTCTTTCGCTCTCTTAAGGTTTTTGTGGAACTCGGGTAAACATATATTTTCTTCCTTCATCTCTGCTTCTTGCTTCATGAAGTCGAGGACATTTGCAATTATTTCCCTGCTTTGAATACATAATACCTTACCATTTAACTTTGAAAATGTAGGAGCCATGGTTATAAATATCACAAATATAAAATAAGCACTATTTACGTACTGCTCTCTTTGAAATTACAAGATGCGGACACTTACTATGCAGACTGTATGTGTTACGCACTGTGAGTAAGCAAAGGTGTTATATCGCTTTCGTTGATTAAGCTAAACATAAACCATTCCTAGGCTCAGCAACTGGGGTGGCAATCAAGGTCACGATTCCAGAAGTTTTGTGCCAGTTATAGATGAGAAATCAATTTGAAGCCCATTTCTGTCAACGATAGTGGTCTCGCGTAAGTTGCCAGGTGCAACGGCTACTGGGAGCGCAGGGTCAAGGAGGCGCTGGCCATCGTCTCAGAGAAGGGCACGCTCAACCAGGATGCTGGTCTACAGCTCAGTTCCTCCTGGAAACCGGCTACCAATATGGAAATTGACAGGCTCAAACGACACAGAAAACACAAAACACTGACACATTAGCTACCCTCCGAAGAAACATGCTTTCTTCGAGGTCCGCCACTTTAAACACAGCGAAGGCCGGCTCGCGTTTTCTATGCAGTCCATGCCCACCGCCATGACAACGAGTATATAAACGGGTCCAAAAATACCGATCCAATCATTCAGCATCCTGAAGATGGGAGAGATGTACGCTCCCGAAACGTCGATGTCTCCACGTCACTTCACGTGGCTTGAAGCCTGAGAACGTCTAGAGCATATTTGTCACCAGAAAAGCTTCAACTCTTATTTATCGAAGGTTTATCTCAAAGTATTATACATACTTTGATACCACTGAGTATCGAGGTCCCATTCCTAGAAATCTTTAAAAATAGTGCAACACTCGTTTCTTTTTCCATTTTCTACATCATGGTGACACTGATGACTTCAGGATAGCTCTCAACAATTAACTGAACTTAACAGCCTATCTGAAAATTTGTCTGAAACCATTGCACAAATCATTCTTACCAACGATGGTGTTGCTTAACAAATTTCCTGCCAATTCATGCAAATTTACCAGACTAATTAAACAATCCTGGTATGCTCCTGTGTACCTGTAACAGAATATAGTTTGAAACCATTTCTGCCAATATTTATCAGAATCAATATGAAACAGGCAAGGAAAAAGCTTCTGTATGAAGTATCATAGAATATATAAGAAAGTAAATTATAGTGGATAGAGTTAGTCATGTGATTTAGCACTTAAGATTTTTCTGTTTAGCATTGAACATTATTGGACACTTTCATACTTTCTCTGTCTCTTAAGGCTGGTTCACAACCGCCCGAGAACGGTAACCAAAACGGAAATGAGAATGGGAAGCAAGGCAGCATACAAAATATTGGTTCACAACAGTCCGGTAACAAGAATGGGAATGCATATCAATTATCATATCGATCACACTGTGAAAGTTGATTTTACGTATTGGGATTTCATTTGTTTTTAACTGACCAATGATATTTTTTACCTACTTCAGTTTAGCCAACATAATGCGGGTTAGTCAAAATTCGATAGAGTAAACATTATCTAAATACATATCCATTACATGTCCAATCCCCCTAGTTGTGCCAAGCTTTCATTCCTATATTTAATGCGTATATTAAAGTTGTTTATGATTCTTTTTTTTAATTTAGGCTGGTGGTTTTTTGCTGTTCTTTGTAGCTTTTACCATTGTTTTTGAGGCAATAGCCAGTTTGAGTTGCATATACACAAACTATAGATGATCCTTTCACCAGAGGAACCAACACTCATTGGATTTGCGGGTCAGAACCGAGGTTAGGAAGCACATTTACTGCTAATTTCTTCCAGTTTTATGTTTCCAGCTTGCGAGAGCACTAGCGACTGTTTTATGTCACGGCTGCCGAGAGTAACCTCTAGAGTGAAGAATCTAATATGCCATGCCCAGGAATGAGATCAAGAATGTTAAAAGTTGGGCAAGTCTTCTTTCTTGTTCCTGGGTCCTGGGAAGGCTTCCCGTTCATTTGTGAATGCTCCCATTTGAATACACGCATTTCAACTTTCTCATTCTTGTTCTGGTTACCGTTCTCGTTGGTTGTAAACCAACCTTTACCTATATGTAGTATGTAAGAGAAAAAGTATTGTATTCCATCCAAAAATTTGATTTCCAGATTTCATCGGAAACATTTTGAGACTTCTGAATAAATAACAAAAGAAAAACATTTTGAGAAAAAGGTCTGTGTTTGTCTCTGTGTCTGTGAACATCATAACTCTAAAACAAAATACTCAAGAAATACCAAACTTGGTATTTAAGTTTAATATCTTCCAAAAATGTGACATGAAGATTTTTAAGAAAATTGTCCCACTCCAAAAACGGCTCTTCAATTTTGATTGAAATATTACATATTAAAGATATTTACATGACAAGTGAAATGTACATCTTGATTTTTCTGGCAATAGCCTGTGAAGCCCTCTTCATTCATAAGGAGTTTTCTATAATGGATCAATCAAAAGCGATAGACAAAAAAAAAACATACCACACAAAAAAATGTAGATCTCTTTAAAACACTCAGTTTATTTACAATAACTTTTTTTGTGACATAAGATATTTCAGAGATGTGCATTGTTAGTGGTTGAACTTTTCAATACTTTGCATTTTTTTAAAGTGCTGTTACTATTCAGTTGTTTCTCACAATATGATGAAAAGACTTTGGAATTTTAAGGTCAACCTATAGCATTTTGCTTTTAAGCATCTGGCCATTCAGTTTCCTTTCCCCTTGTACCTACAGCAAACTGTGTAAGAAAATATTTCTGTAATACTTTATCTGAATTAACATGCAGTAGGTAAAAAAGTAAGCTTCCATAAGAATAGTTCGTAGAAGCTCTATAAAAATAAATGATGGTGGGTAGAGAAAATCGTATTAATGTAAAACATATTTTTATTATGGTATTAAATATTTTTGTATCAGAATACAAGAAAAATTCTTTTAAAGAATTTGTGGTTTTTTATTTCAGCTCCTGAAAATGACTTCTACTGCCCTGAGTTATATACTCACCAGATCTCATCTGGAGATCTTCTTTATGCCATGGTGTTCAAACCTCATTGCTTCCAATCTGGGAACAAATATCCAACTGTTCTCAATATTTATGGTGGGCCAGAAGTACAGCTGGTCTCCAACACTTTCAAAGTGAGTATGTGAGGTAATACAGTTATTGCAGAAACTTTGAGGTCAACACAGTCCTTATTTTTTAAGAAAACTTATTACTCTTACTCATTAAAGAAAACAAAGTATTTGTAAGGAGTTAGAAAAAAATGAGCTTTAATGCAGTATGAAAAAGCTAATAGGAATACCAGCAATAATTGGAACAAATGGACACACCAGTTATTGGTTCAAACCTTAAAGCAGCTTTTTGGCTCTGTGAAGGTTGTAATAAAAACAGTTTGAGATTCCACAGATAGTGGAAAACCTAATATTGGTAGAAAATCCATTTCAGAATCAGCAAATGTTTAGATGGAAACTTAACTAGTCAGAACAACAATGAAACTACTACCACTATCAGTACTAAAAGAATCACAAGTTGATGCTAAAGAAGCAGTCAATTTGATTTTCTAAAAAATTGCTCTAACAATTATGATTAAAACACTGTATAATTAAAGATATTTATATGACAAATAAAATGTATATCTTGAATTTCTGGGAATAGACTTTGAAGTCCTCTTCATTCGAAAGGAATTTTGTATAATCTTGTATATAACTTCTAAACGTTAAGCAATAGTCAAAAATGTACTACACAAGAAATGTAGATCTCTTTAAGACACACAATTTATTTCAAATAACCTTTGTGGCAACAGCCATTTCTGAGATATTGTTATTAATGGTTCGAATTGTTCAATACTTGGTCATTAAAGTCCTTTCAACATTCACTTTGTTTCTTGCGATTGCATGGAAAGAGTATGGTATTTTAAGACCAGCATATAGCACCCAGTTCTAAAACATTTGACTATCACTATTCCCTTTGTATCTATAACGAAATGTGTAATGCAGCTATTTCTGGAAAGGTTTATCTGGATTAAAATGAAGTGGATAGTGAAGTAGTATTATTGTTCTTTGTTTTGATGTTAGCCCCACACATGGGAACCAATTTGAAGTGGTTGATAGTTGCTGCTACGTATGAAAAGCCGATTTGAAGATGTATTTTTTTTGTTACGCTCAAAGTTTAAAAAAAATATATTAACTTTGTTATTAAACTGCTTCTATAGATATTATTTATGTTTATATTTGCCTCGGCTGCGTCAGTATTACTCTAGAGACATGTTTCTCTTAAACAGGGTGGGGTGCAACAAGAATGTAGGCTTACACAAATTTTAAGTTTAAATTCACTTCTTTTTATTAATCCTTGACACAAATTAAATAGCACTACACTGATATCAAGAGCTGTGAGATTCTTTTATTTAATACTTGCACTTTGTTAACGCGTATACTTAATTTTCGTTTCACACGAATAGGTGATATTTCTCTAGAGAACGCATCTTCCATCCAGTTACTATCAAGGTCTGCAGGCAACTGAACATATTTCAACCGTATAAACTTTCAACTTTCTGTATTTCAAGTCTCTGATGGGCTAATCCTAGTCCAGTAGAATACCTGCATTTTACTAAAGCTTTTTCTGGCTGTTGATTGGCTATTTTCAAACTGTCACAAAATTTACATTATTGCTGCCCTAATAATGACTAGTAGCATTCAAACTCTCAAACTCATTATTGCCTCAAGGTTACCTCATTGTTAGCAACTTTAAACTTATTATTCTCACAGCTCTTACATTATTAATCATGTTTACAATAATATAAGCATATGCAATGACTTACATACATTTTTACATATTATTACATACATATTGCTTCAAGGCTGTTATTGAATTTACATATTATATAATTTAATTGAAATTATTCAAGTGTTAAAAATACTGCCTCAATAGGAAAATAAACTTTTGTAAGAATAATTTGTATATCCACTAATAAACAATGTGGGGGTTAGAGTAAGTCACGTAATTGTAACACATTAGAGTTTGTTGTCATGCAAACAGCAAAGCCATCAATCACATAGTGACCCACTTTTTAAAAATCTGATGTGTTACACTCACATGACTTTCTCTACTCTTGTACAATCTAATTTTACAAACGCCTATTCTCCATATGCTTCATGTTAAACGAGATATCGAGATGTCAAACTTATTGCTAATTTTTTTGTAGATGCAAGGGGAATATGCTAGCTTTTAAGCGATAGTCAAATATTTTAACGCTGGTTGCTATGTGGCGCATTCCATTCTCCTTTGCATGTCCAGGACATAAAAAAAATGAATAACGAATTTGAGAAAAAGTATAAGTATTGGAAAATTTAAGGAAATAACAAGCAATATCTCGAAAACGGTTCACTCAACAAAAGAAATGTATATGACATAAGTTGTATATTTTAACGCGATCTACATTTTTTGTTTAGTAAAATTTTGTCTATCTCTTATGGTTTACCAGTTATGCAAAAGTCGTTCACAATGAAGAATACTTTTGGAGACATTCCCAGAAAATTCGAGATATACATTTCATTTCTCATGACATTATCTTAAACATATGATATTTTCATCAAAATCGTTAGAGCCATTTTTGAGAAAATTAAAATTTTCGAAAAATCTTCCATGTAAAGGGTAGTCTGGGGTGGGGGGATTTTCTTGAAAACCTTCGTGTCGCATCTCTGGAAGATACTGAACCTAAATACCAAGTTTGGTGCGTCTCCGACTGTTCGTTTTTGAGTTATGCTGTTCACAGACACACACACACACAGACACACACACACACACACACACACACAGACACAGACACACACACGGACATGTTTCCAAAAATGCTTTTTTTGGATTCAGGAGGTCTCAAAACATGTATTTCCGGTGAAATCTCGGTATCGAATTTTTGGGTGGAATGCAATACTTCCCCTACTTACTATACGTAGTAGAGAAAGTAAAAATTTGACTTATATAGCCATCTTATACCTATAACAAAATGTGCAATTCTGTAATGATTAACAAGAAGTAAATATAAGAATAAACTTTTATAAGAATTGTTTGTAGAAGAGTAAGAGAAATTCATGTGAATGTAACACATCAGACAAATTAAATTCGTTCCTTCTGTTCAAATCTGACAGGGCATGCGGCAGTTACGGATGCACATGCTTGCAGCACAAGGTTACTGTGTAGTAGCTATAGATTCCAGAGGTTCACAACATAGAGGACTGCAGTTTGAAAGCCATTTGAAAGGAAGAATGGTAAGTGTTGAGCTAAAGGTTGCTTTGTAACTGAGAGTAAAAAATACTTCATGAAAGGCGACTGAAAAATTCAGTGCCATCCAATGACATTTTCAGTCGTCTGATTCTATCTTTCCAACCCTGTCCAACACTCGGCTTGTGTGGAAGAACAATTAATTTCAATAGTTCATGAGTTTGTAGTTTTATATGCTTTGCTATAGAGAAAAACTAGAGAATTCATCCTCATCCAGCATATTAATATTTGTGTTATTACTAATATTTTGATATCTATGAAATAATATTTTACTTACCAGGGCACTGTGGAGCTTACAGATCAAGTGGAGGTTCTGCAGTGGCTGGCCGACAGTTTGGGATTCATTGATATGAACCGTATAGCCATACATGGGTGGTCATATGGTGGATATCTTAGCCTCATGGCCTTGGCCCAGCATCCTGACGTTTTCAAAGTAAGAGAACAGATTTCACAAAATGTAAATTATTATTATTATTATTGTTGTTGTTGTTCAGTTTTTACACTGTTTACACATCTTCTGGCAACCACACATTAAACTAGACATCCTTTTGTATTGACTAAAACCATTCTATTCTGTCTATCCATCGTCCTTTTCTTAATTATCTCTCTTTCATGGTTTCCAAAACTCCATTCTACTATGTTCTTGCGAGGTCGCCCTCTTTTTCGGCTCCTTGATTGCATCCATTCAAAACCAATCTGCGGTAACTAAAATGTCATCGTTTCTAACACTCCCCGTATGGTCTATGACGTTCGGGGGATACCACATTCCACCAAGCAATGGTTGGACCCATTTCGGAGGTGGTGGCACCCAGGGAGCGGAATGCATTGCCTCCGATGGTAAGATGATGATGATGATGATGAGGATAGTGGTGGAATGAGAGGACCTATAGCTTTTACCATGGATTCCGAACCACGTTGGACATTGCGAATAAGGCCATCTTAAAATTGCCACCCCAGAGCAGGAATCGAACCCTGGACCCTCGGTACCAGAGCCTATGTTCAGTAGTTGCTAAGTGAAAAAGACACAAATCCAATGTATTTATCACCTTCTATTGCTTTCAGCCAAAATAAATAACGTATAACTCGCACAAAACTTCTGGAATCGTGACCTTGATTGCCACCCCAGCTGCCGAGCCTAGGAATGGTTTATGTTCAGCTTAATCAACGAAAGCGTTATTACACCTTTGCTTACTCACAGTGCGTAACATACAGTCTGCATAGAAAGTGTCTGCATCTGGTTGTAATTTTAAAGAGAGCAGTATCTAAATAGCACTTACTTTATATTTGTTATATTTATAACCATGGCTCCTACGTTTTCAAAGTTGAGTGCTAAGTTGTTACACAGTCAAAGTAGGGAAATAATTGCAAATTTCCTCGACTTCATGAAGCAAGAAGCAGAGATGAAGGAAGAAAATATATGTTTGTCCGAGTTCCACAAAAGCCTTAAGAGAGTGAAAGAAAGAGTAGTCAAGCAACTGGTGTTTCACTGAGTTCCATTTCCAGAGTTCTCAAAGATAAGAAAAAAAACATATGGATGAAAGAATGCCATTTGATACGCCTGGGAAGAAACATAAGGTCCCTAAACGTATTACAGAAATAGACGATTTCGAATGCGTCATTCGGCGCACGATTCACAATTCCTATGTGGAAGAAAAAACTGTGCTAATAATAAGCAGATTGCTCATCCAGCTGAAACACAGCAGAAACTTTCAAGGTGGTGCTACAAATCTCAGAATAATTATTAAAGATTTAGGGTTCAAGTGGAAGAAACCGAAATCAAATAGAAGAGTTCTAACAGAAAAGCAAAATAAAAAAATAAATAAATAAAATGAAATAATAATAATAATAATAATAATAATAATAATAATAATAATAATAAAATAAAAAAAAATAGAAATAAAAATAAAAAGTAAATGTTGCCATGATAGCTTAGTCGGTTAGAGCAACGGCACGGAAAGCCTAAGATCTGTGGTTCAAATCCCGGCTATGGCATTTAATTTTTCAGTCTGATTCTACCTTTCCAAATGACTAATTTTATATGTACTTATATCAATGTGTACTTATATCAGCATCAATTTTCAAGGTGGTGCTACAAATTTCAGAAAAATACTATAATGCATGAAGATGAGTCATACATACACAGCAGTCATACAGCAACTAAAAGTTGGAGTGACGATAGCGAATTAGGTTTGCAGGCACCTGTTGCCAAAGGGCAAATACTTATTATCGTTCATGCTGTTGGAAAGATCGGCTTCGTTCCAAAGCCCTTCTTTTACAAGTCGCAACAAACAACAGGAGATTTTCATCAAGAAATGAAAACAGAAAATTACATGAAGTGAATCAACGCCATGTTGATACCTAATATGCCTGCTGGGTCTGTTCTGGTCATCGACAATGCTTCACAATGAGTCAACACTCAAATTGACAAACCACCTACCTCAACTTCCTTGAAAGAAGAAATGGAGAGCTTGGTTACTTAGACATAATAAAGCTTTAGATGAAAGCATGAGTAAAACAAAGCTGTATAACTTAATTAAAGCCAACAAACTGCTTCAGAAGTCATACATACTTGACCAGATAGTAATACAACATTGCCATAATGTACTTAGACTGTCATCGTATCGCCCAGATCTAAACCCAATCGAATTAATCTGGGCTGATATCAAAAAATGGGTGGCATGCAGAAATATCACTTTTAAATTAAAATATGTGGAGCAGTTATAACGCCAGCAATTTGCTGAAATTGGAAGGCCAGAATGGGAAAATGTATGGCGACATGCTGAATAAATTAAGAATCATTATTCCGAAAAATACGGAATTGCAGAAAATCAAATAGAAATAATTCTCATCCAGGATAATGGTGCAGAAAGTAGTGACAGCAGTGATGACAGCAATAATGTGAGTGATTCCGCAGAAGAGGAAGGGTTGTTAGATGTGGAAGAATTGGAGGCAATGATTGACAGCGTTTTTTATATTAAGCGCTTTTTACAGTGTGGATTTTAATATACTGTATATAACTAAGTTTATCAGTGCAACGCAGTGCATAACCGGTGTGGATATTTGACGATGACTGTCCCATGCACTCCTGCAGTATGCAGACGACCGGTCACCACCTGATCTGGTAAGCCACTCGCATCATAGCTCTCATTAAGATTTTCACGTGTCTAGAACTGTTGCGCCGATTATACCTATGAAGGTACATATTTGAAAAATATTCATTGCTGCATTTTTTTAATAACTCAGACATAAGTATCTCAGGCAAAAAGTAGTCACCACCTCTAGCCTGGATAACTGTCTGGATTAAATGAGAGAGACCCTGCAAATCAATCAAAGTATGGGGATGCCAATATCTGCTTTTCATCTGATGCTGTAAATGTTCCCACATTTTTGAAGGAGTCCCAATCAGGGACTTTGCAGGCTAGACTATACCTCCGCCATTGAAAAGTTGCACTTGACAGCTAGCGATTAAGTTGGTACCCTCGCAAGCTTTAACTGAAAAGCTATATCTGTTAAAACTTCCTAACCAATCACAAGGAGCATTTCGGGTGGTCAATGATAAAGCGGAAGCGGAACTGGAAGCGGCTCTTTTGCCGGATGTAGCTATTTCCAACCACATGTTTTGGTTTGTGAATCTCTAGCATGTGCGTGAAGTTGTTCTTTGCAAGCTAGTATTGTTCGGTGTTATTTGTATTTGTGGGTATTGTTTGATAGTTTTGTTGTTG
This sequence comes from Deroplatys truncata, assembly GCA_030765065.1. Classification (NCBI taxonomy): domain Eukaryota; kingdom Metazoa; phylum Arthropoda; class Insecta; order Mantodea; family Mantidae; genus Deroplatys; species Deroplatys truncata. The sequence continues at coordinate 170,084,424 of CM060980.1, forward strand.
GTGTTCGTTTATATATTTTTATATATATTTCATTCATATTATTTATACAAGATTTGAAGTGCAACAATGTCTCAAAAAATGATGCCGATCACCAAGTGATATTCATGAAGTAAAAATCCTTTGTGTCGAGATGTGCCACTTAATAGTCAGGCATTGGAACTGTTAAGAAGGACCTGGGAATTCTTTGAACAGGAGAAGAAGTACGTGAAGGTTCATGGGCATCCCTCTATTCCTGCTAATAAAGCAGTACAATGAACTGCAGCAGTTCTTGGACTAAACACAAAACAGTTATTTATAAGAAAGTGAAACTCCAAGAGAAAGAGTAGAAAATTCCTTGGAATGCAGCATGAATGAAAATAACTTTGTTATCACAGTTATAATTTGTTTTATTTCTCCTCATTGTAGCAGGCAAGTTTGCATTGTTCTGTTTCTATATTGTCAAAAGTGTGTAATTTATTCTACACACATTGCAATGTTTATGCTGGATTATTTTCAATTAATAATAAAAATAATACAAAATAGTTATTATTTGTTGACGTTAGCTACTTACATACACTTTTTGTATGTGGCTTAGACACGATAGTAAGGAGAACAATCAGCCGTTGTTTACTAGCCACAACCACAATATAGCCAACGTTACATGAAGCCACACAAACTATCAAGTGCAAAGATTTAACGGCGGGGTTATAACCTTGAATGCACATTAGACTCCACCCACCACAAACACCACATACAGAAGGCACATCAAATAACTTAACAATCTCCAGATAGCATGCTAGTTGATATTCACAGACCCAAATGTCTGGTTATGAAAAACTTGAACTATAACAAATCCATTTCCTATTTATATCACACCATCTTTACATTCCAGATGAAATGCTTCATTGGGCCACTAGTATGCTATAATTAACATCATTGAAAAAAACAGAAAGAAAAAAATTGGAAATTGTTGGACCACATCATACGTTTCCACTCTAAACTCCAGGTGTCTTTGCTCTCAAGCCCACCGACTATATGCCACTCTGAACATGGTCTTTTGCATTATATTCAATTCCAAATATACATTGCATTAACAATGTTCATCTAGAAATTGATTGGAATAAACCTATATTCACACAAGACAGCAATTCCTATAACATATAGGTATGACGCTTGTCTCCAGCTTCTCTGAGTTAGAATAGTTTTTACTTTCTCTACTATGTATAGTAAGTAGGGGAAGTATTACATTCCACCCAAAAATTCAATACCAAGATTTCACCAGAAATACGTGTTTTGAGGTGCCCTGAAGCCAAAATGCATTTTTAGATAAAGGTCTGTGTGTGTTTTGTCTGTCTGTAAACAGCATAACTCAAAAACGAGAAGTCGGATAAATACCAAACTTCATATTTGAGTTTAGTATCTTCCAAGGATGGACACAAAGATTTTGAAGAAAATCCCCACCACAGACTACCTTTTACATGGAACATTTTTCGAAAACTTTGATTTTCTCAAAAATGGCTCTAACAAGATGGTAGCTTGAGTCACACTTTTTTACACTCACCTTCACTAATTAAAAGTTGTATAAAACAAGAAATGTTTTCGAGGGCATTTGTCCTCATCGTCAGCGACTGAGTGACTAAAGGTCTGTTTCTCCCATATCCTCTTCTTCCTCTTCCTGCGGATTCTGAACCTGTTGCCATCTGGTGTTGGGGGTACAAATTTTAACACATTGTTTACAGGCGGGATTTCAAAATTAATGACGTTGCCGTTTTTGATGATGTGTATTTTTTCCCAGATGTTCAATTCTATTGGTGTGGTGAGGGGTTTTAATAATTTTATGCTTTGGCCAATGTGGTTTTCTGTCTAAAAATGGTGTCATACAGCAGATTTCTCTATTTGATTTAGTTTTATGTTCCTTTGGTGTTCCTTAAGACTGGTTTCCAAGTTTATTTTTGCTTTTCCTATGTAGTATTTCTCACATTCATCACAATTAATCTGGTAAATTAGATTTTAATGTATTGGGATGGTATTTTTGAGAGGTGTGTTTAGCAAGTTCTTCAAGCTGAATTTGTTTTGTGGAGCTAGTCTTATGTTAAATTTATTGAAGATTCAAATTTTCAAAATTTTCTAAAGTCCCAAAGGTGGAATGTGAATTTCTTGTATTTCCAATTTGTGTTTGAGAGAGGTGTTAAGAGTGGTGGCATGTGAAATTACCTTGAGTTTCTTCTTGTTTATCATGTTCCTTATGAGATCTGAGTTGAATCCATTAGTTACTGCTATTTTTTCTATATGTTGTTGTTTTAAAAATTCTTCTTTGTACAAGGGGATGCTCTGTAACTGGAGGATCAAACTTCTAAAGACGGCTAGTTGGTGTGAAGTTGGGTAGCAACCATTTTCCTTTATATAATTGTCCACCTGTGTAGGTTTTCTATGTATACGGAATTTAAAATCATTTTGATCTCTAGTTATAATGAGGTCTAGGAAGGGTAAGGTGGTGTTCTCTTCAATTTCAATTGGAATTTAATGGTGTTGTCCTGCAGGTTTAACAGTTTCAAAGCATCTTTTGTTAATTTCTGGGGTATGATGAAAAAAATGTCAACATATCTCTGTCAAAATTTGTATATGTGAGGGAAAGCTTTCACTATGTGGACTTCAAGCTGGCTCATATATAGTTCTGCCAGAATGGGGAACAGTGGACTTCCCATTGCTATACCTTTTGATTGTTTGTAGAATTTATTATTAAATCTGAAGAAGTTGTGTCTAGTGCATAATTCTGTAAGGTTAATGATATCATCTATTTCTGTGGAGTTTATTCTAGTCTGATTCAACCATTTTCTGAGTAGTGTAGGAATTTTTTCTATGGGAATACTGGTGGTAAATACTTTGACATCAAACGATACTATTATGTGTTTTTTTGGGATGTTGTAGTTCTGTAAGTGGTTTATTAATTCCGAGGAGTTCTCAATTCCCAGGTTTTCAAACTTTTTGTAGACTTTCAGTTTGTTTACTAACCACTTAGCAATGTGGCAGGTCGATGAGTTGATGCCATTGATAATGGGTCTCGTGCTATTGTCACCTTTGTGTACTTTTGGTAAGCAGTATAATCTTGGGAAGGTGGGGTTAGCAGGTTTTAGATTATATTTCAGTTGTTAGGGTGTTGTTAACAGAGAGAGCCTTATTTACTAAATTCATGCATGTGGTTAAAGGGTTCTTGGAGATTTCTTCATAATCCGGGCTATCTAACATCTGGTTTACTCTATGGTTATAGTCATCCAGTTCCAGGATTACAAGAGAGTTGCCTTTATCCGCTTTCAGGTATACTACTGGCTTTTTGTTTAGACTCCTAATTATTTATTGTAGTTATTATTTTGTATTTTACGAAGTTGTTTTATTATGTCTAGACAACAAGTTACTCTAACAAGTTACTTTCTAAGTCTAAGTTACCTTCCTCTAAATTCAAGATCCTAAACCAGTACTTAAAAACCCTTTCCATAATCATTGCCATCCTTAATACTCTTCCCAGTTCGATTTAGGCAACTTCCTTTACATTTATACTTAGTAGACCTAAGACTTCCCTGTAAGAATCCTGTATACAACATCTCATGCCAGTATTTATGATTTTGCAGTCATTAAGAAAGTTTGTTCATAATGCAGTCCTTGTTCATAATCAATGACCAACATCTCTTAACTGATTTCCAGTGAAACAGTTTTTAAAAATATTCATAAAGTTTTTAATATTTCATAAAAATTACATTGGTGGAAAACTTTCTGAAATTCTTTTTCAAACGTGGTGTATAAATTTGTATAGAAACTTTTTCTCTCTCTTACAGTTCTTATAGTTTGGTATCCTTTCTTTTATAAAAGTGCTCTAAAGTGTATCAGTAAAAGCAATTGAATCCTCCAGTGCGAAAAGAATTCAATGCATTAACATGCTTAACTTTTCAGGAGATGAAAAAAGACATTATCTCTGCAAGTATTTTAACGTTGCACTATAAAGGCTGATCCACAATAAACTGGGAATGGGAATCAGAATGTGAAGAAAAGTGAAAGCACACAAGCGAGTTAGTTTAATTGCCTGTTGATGAGAGTGCAGAAAGCCAATTTCGAATTTGGGATACCATTTGTTCGTAACTGACCAATTATGCTTATAAGCTGTTTCCAAATCAGCCAATATAATACAGGATAAACAACTTCAACATTTTACACAGTAATAGTCTCTGACAGGAACAAAGACAATAAAGAATAATTATAATGCAGTCACTGCAAGTGGGAGAAAGAGGAATAGTTACAAGCATGTGACAGTTTGGTACAAGCCAGGTAACACATTCAGTTGTTAAAGGTTAATGCACTATATAGTATGTATCTTAACATATTCTTTGTTACTGGATTCTCCTTCAGAATCAGAATTCCAAAGGTGTCCACACAATAGAGTCGTTCATAGCTCAAAATTATTAAATTTCACTGTTAAACAGCAAGCAAGCTCACACAAACAGTTTGAAACAGACTACTGTTAATTGGTTAGAAAGCAGATTGTAGCAGGAACAATGGCACATCAATGTAAATATTAATATTAATGGAATTAATGTTATCAAATTGTGAATATGTGTATGTTAAATGTTAATGGAGGCTGCTGCCACGAGGGGAAAAGTCAGGTAAAAAACGCCAAGCAGTACCAGTCAAAGACATCTCCGGGGTAGCAGAAAGCACAGGACCTAGGCCATACATGACTTACAGAGGCACTAGAGTGAGATAGCTATAGTTTAGAAAGAAATAGTGAGAGGTTTGGGCAGTAGTGGAAAATCCAAATGTGTTAGAAGTAGAGATGTGAAGGTGAGCAGCCAATTGCCTTAGTGCTATAAAATAGCTAAGGGAAAAACAGCGTCATTTGCAAGGTTTATAAAAGATAGTGCCCTGAGATTCTTGCATCTTACTTCACGCCCTTTTAATGGCGGAACATGTGTAGAAGCTGTTAGGAATTTAGGAAAGATGTAGACTAGTGGGAGGTACAGCTTAACAGATAGGCCCCATAATCCTGTAATATTTATGGGATAGAAATCAAGGCTTGCAGTGAGCAAGTGTTAATAAATTACAGTTAAAGTGTACCTGCATTTTATTTTGTCTCCTGTTACCTGTTGACAGATAAAGTTAAGACTATAGGCCAACACAGAAGTGTTGTAGGGACCATCTACTACCGCACATCAACGCCCATCCCTCCACTCAATGGAGTTGTTTATAGCTCAAAGTTATCAAATTTCAGTGTTAAACAGCAAGCAAGTTCACAAACGCTTTGAAACAGAATACTTTTAATCACCTGGAAAGCATATAACTATGCCATTGCAAAGATTTTGCTACTACACAAAAACCTTTGTTCATGACAGAGACACTTAACATTTTGTAAAAGCTGACATCACTATTTTCTAATTCCTTTTGCAAAATTATCATCCTAATTTATTTATAACAAGTATCGTATATGAAATCTTGTTGTTCTTTTGCTTTTGTTTGTTTTTCCAAGCTTAAGACTAAAGAGAAATCTATTAACATTATACGAGGGCTGATCAATAAAGACTCAGATTGATTTTTTCCTGTAGCTTTCTTGAGAGTTTCCTGTCTCTACCATGAATATTTGAAAAGAGAGGGGTTTCATATATAATGCCTATAGGCGGCAGCACTCTCATATCGGTAGGTTGGTAGTAATCCTGTATATTGTTGACCCTACTTGAATTTCGCATACCACAAAATGAAGGTGACACAAGAGGAGCAATAAAATTTTGTTTTCGTTTAAATCATACAGCCTCTGAAACTTTGGAAAAGTTGAAGCAAGCATACGGTGAAGATGCACTACCTCGTGCAACAGTGTTTAGGTGGTTCAAAGACTTCAAAGTAGAGCAAGTTCTCTGCGCTAAGCAAGGTGGGCCTGGTGCTTCGGCTTCTGCTATGACTGAAGTCAACATCAACACAGCTGCTGTGATTGTTGTTCCCACTCACACCACTGTTACAGCAGCGTACTACACGTCAGTATTGGCTACACCGAGGAAGCATCCAGAACTTATCACAACAACGTGCGGCCTCATGTTGCAAATCAAGTCCAGGAATTTTTGGCTAAATTCAACATTACCTGTATGCTGCATCTGCCTTATAGCCCCAATCTTGTTCCCTGTGATTTTTTTTTTATTCCCATCACTAAAGGCAAAGCTCCGGTGCATTGAGAGCACTGAAGCAGTGCTGAAGAAAAGTGAGGCGATTCTCAAAGACCTGACAAAGAATGGCCTGTACCATGTGTTCGAGGACTGGCAGAGATGCTATAAAAAGTGCATTCAAGTAGGAGAGGACTACTTTGAAAAAGACCATGTCAACATTGAAATGGAGTAATAAATATCTGTGAAAAAACATTAGTCTCAGTCTTTATTGATCAGCCCTCGTAGTTCATGGCCTTCTTGAGTTATCTCTACCATAAAGACATCTGTGCACAATATGGACACAATATGCCACTATTGAGATTGGAATCAGGAATGAAAAAGTTGAGATGGGAAGGAGGTCTCCCATTCCTGGACACTGGTAGGCTTCAAATTAACTGCTAAAATCACATTGTAGTATACACATTTTAACTTTGTTGTTCCCATTGTGCTTTCCATTCCTGATTATGAAACAGTCTTATATCTGAACACCATAAAAGTTCTGTGATAATAGGTTAATCTTAGTTCCTTTTTAACACGTGGAAAAAAATTATTTTGTTGACTTAATGGCTTTTAACATTGCAGAATTCAGTTGCATGTGTTGCATAAGAACAGGGACTAATGACCTAGTACTGTTATGATTGCAGGTTGCAATAGCGGGTGCTCCAGTTACCTCATGGTCTCTATACGATACGGGCTACACGGAGAGGTACATGGATCTTCCAGAAAATAACCAGCAAGGATATAGAACGGGTTCTATCCTTAGCTATGTTAATCAGTTCCCAGACGAGTAAGAATCAAATCTTTTTTATGAATTACCTTCAATTGTAGACATATAATCAGGAGTGTAATTGGAAATGTTGGTACTCATGTTCATTTTCGGAGTTTATATCGGTTCATGAGGAATGAGATCCTGGAAACTTCTTCCTCTATACCACATTGTATTTATCTGAATATAAGATGACTTTAAATGCAAGACAACCCCCGTTTTCCAGAACGTAACTTTGAAATTTAGCAGTTATGATTGTTTCATAATTTTACTAAATATGTTCTAGTTATCAGTTTCACACATTACAATACTAGAAATACCTGCAAAACGATGGATGTGATTTTCTAGCTAGGCATTGTACAATGCATTGCTTGTAAACAATTATGATTCAGATTTGCTCAGAAATGCATGTGAAGAGTGAAAAAGTCCTGCAGGAATGGGAACACGGAAATATAAATCTGCCTTTTACTGCACAACCATCATACATCAATACAATACTACAGCCACAGATGCAGGAAGGCAATCCTCCAATTTCTATTTTAGCCTTAAAAGAAAACTTTTTGTCAATGGGAAACCTTATAATCACTGTACGTTAACTTTACAATGAAAAATGAAATGCACAAAATCTGGCTGATATGCTATTACCTTCAGCCTTTCGCATTTCCCACAGATTCTCCACTAAAGACACACCATCCCATGTCCACAAAATTTGAAACTTTCTTTTTCCTGCACACTAGTTGGAAAATCTATATTGTGAATGCAAAATGACACGTGAATTTTAAAGCAAATTTTTTTTTTTGGGGGGGGGGGACACATTATATTGTATTCAGATAAATATGGTACATGCAGTGATCAGGCAGGTTTCAATAAAACAACTACATATATAAGTTGCGGAAAAAGAAACTGCAGAAAATTTTAGAACAGAAAAGCAGTACCAAACTAAGCATTTTTAGATTAAGAGCATGGGATCACAGATACAGTACAATAACAGGACTGCATGGACATAATTAAAATCTGACTTTATGAAACAACTTCATTTGCCAGTCAAAATGAAATATAACTCACACGACAAGTATGTACGTACTGTCTCAGCTGGTACTCAATGAGAAACTAACCATTACATGTGTATACTACATTGAACAAGACGGTATTATTGTACCACCCATAGGCCTCACATCAGGCTCATCCAGTGACAGGGACTAATACTCTACAAGAGTGAATTTTGTTTATATCTGACATGCCAAAAACAGGTTTCAATTGGAGACTCTAACATAACAGATTTGATGCTGACACATGTAGTGCAGTAAAAAAGTTTCTGCAACTCCTTGTTCCTATTCTCAAAATGTTTATTTTGGTACTGCCTTTCTACTCTACAATTTTCTGCATTTTGTTTTTCTGCATAAACAATCTGATGTGTTACACTCACATGACTTTCTCTACTCTTGTACAAATTATTTTTACAAACTTATTCTCCATCTATTTCATATTAATGGAGATAAACATTTGCAGAAACGATCTTTTGACATGCAAAGAGAATTAAATTTTACACATAGCGACCAGTTCTAAAAATATTTGACTATCGCTTAAGGTCTACTATGTTCCCCCTGTTTTGTATTTACAAGGGCAATATAAGCATAGACATATCTCTTAATAGCTGGTTGCTAGGTGCAGCACCATTCTCCTTGCCACAGATTAATACTCTTTGTATATCCAAGACAAAAATATGAATAACAAATTCCCATTTGAGAAAATAAGTATTGAAAAATTTAAGGGAATAACAAGCAATATCTCGAAAATGGTTCACTCAACAAAAAAAATGTATATGACATAAATTGTGTATTTTAACGCGATCTACATCTTTTGTGTAGTAAAATTTTGTCTATCTCTTATGGTTTACCAGTTATGCAAAAGTTGTTCACAATGAAGAATACTTTTGGAGACATTCCCAGAAAATTCAAGATATACATTTTATTTGTCATGAAAATATCTTAAACATATGATATTTTAATCAAAATCGTTAGAGCCATTTTTGAGAAAATTAAAATTTTCGAAAAATGTTCCATGTAAAGGGTAATCTGGGATGAGGGGATTTTCTTGAAAACCTTCGTGTCGCATCTGTGGAAGATACTGAACCTAAATACCAAGTTTGGTGTTTATCCGACTGTTCGTTTCTGAGTTAATGCTGTTCACAGACACAGACACAGACACACACACACGGACATGTTTCCAAAAATGCTTTTTTTGGATTCAGAGGGTCTCAAAACATATATTTCCGTTGTAATCTCGGTATCGAATTTTTGGGTGGAATACAATACTTCCCCTACTTACTATACGTAGTAGAGAAAGTAAAAATAGCTGTCTTATCCAGCATTGCACAGATGCATTTTGTAAGTAAGGGGTGAAATAAGGATAAGGGTGGATTTTGAAAGTGTGAATAACCTACATACCTAAAGCATAAGTGTCCAAAGTTTTGTTCAGATTAGTCAAATGGTGCAAATTTGTCATAAGGGGATAAAATATTAGAAGGTGTAGTTTTTTTAAATTCTAAGGTGTCTATTATTTTGTCAAGTCTTAGAGCTCAAATGCATAAATTTGTCCCTTGATTGACCAAGTTTAGTCTTTAAGGATTTGAATAATGGATAGTTTTTATAATGTTCAGGGTAGTAACTATATGATTGAAAATAAGGGTTGGATAGTTTTGGAAGTTGTAAGACAACCTACGATTTCTACTAGGTTCTGTAGTGTAACTGTACAGTGCATTTGCTTCCCTCTGCAGCTGGCCAGCCAGGCAGGCAAATGCATGTCAGCACGGAGCACTAGATAGTGACGTGTATCAACCCTCAAGTTTATCGTACTCATTTATTGTTATCACTTGAGTAGTAACCTTGTCACAACATGTTGGAAGTGGTGTCCATATGCATTGATGCATTCTCGACATGTTTTGATGAAATTTCCATTCACCCGCTGAAGTTCTTCTTCAGAAATTTTCAGAATTCAAAAACTCTGTTCTTAGTTGGAGAACGAGTGAATGATGCATTAATTTCAACAATTTTTACTTTCTCTACTACGTATAGTTAGTAGGAGAAGTATTGTATTCCACCCAAAAATTCGATACCGAGATTTCACCGGAAATACATGTTTTGAGATCCCCTGAATCCCCCCCCTCAAAAAAAAAGCATTTTTGGAAACATGTCCATGTGTGTGTCTCTATGTGTGTCTGTGAACAGTATAACTCAGAAACGAACAGTCAGATAAACACCAAACTTGGTATTTAGGTTCAGTATCTTCCAGAGATGCGACACAAAGGTTTTCAAGAAAATCCCCCCACCCCAGATTACCCTTTACATGGAGCATTTTTCAAAAATGTTAAGTTTCTCAAAAACGGCTCTAACAATTTTGATTAAAATATCATATGTTTAAGATATTTTCATGACAAATGAAATGTATATCTCAAATTTTCTGGGAAGGTCTCCAAAAGTATTCTTCATTGTGAACGACTTTTGCATAACTGGTAAACCATAAGAGATAAGACAAAAATTTACTGCACAAAAAATGTAGATCGCGTTAAAATACACAATTTATGTCATATATACTTTTTTTTGTTGGGTGAACCATTTTCGAGATATTGCTTGTTATTCCCTTAAATTTTCCAATACTTATACTTTTTCTCAAATTCGTTATTTTTTTTTTTTGTCCTGGTAATGCAAAGATAATGGAATACTCCACATAGCAACCAGCTCTTAAAATATTTTACTATTGCTTAAAGCCTACCAATTCCCCTTGCATCTACAAAAAAATTAGCAATAAGATTAACATCTCGATTAACATGAAGTATATGGAGAATAAGCGTTTGTAAAAATAGTTTGTACAAGAGTAGAGAAAGTCATGTGAGTGTAACACATCAGATTTTTTCCTCAGTTAGGATCCTTCTCTTTGGCTTAGGACATTTAGCATTTAGGGATCCCATTGTTCTTAATTTATTAACAAGACGCCTGATAGTCTCTCTCTTTGGAACTGGAACATTAGGGAATTTGTCTTGAAATTGCCTACACACCGCTCTGCATGACTCAGTTTTACATAAGTGTCATACATGAAAACTCTTTCTTCAAGCATGTATGTCTCGATTGCCATATTAATGGATTTTAAAATAAACCTTTGACACATTTATACTCTGTTGAGATAAACGAAAACTGTAATATGTTTTATACATTATAGAGATAATTGAAAACTGACTGCGCCTTCTACACTGCACAGACAAGCATAAACTGTTTTACGGAAATCACCATGGTGAGGTGGCATGTATGTAAGGCTATATTACTGCTGCTCCATGCTTGCATGCGATTGCCCGGCCGCAGAGGGAAGCAATTTTTTACAAATTTCTATAGTTGAACCTCAATCTATTATTCCTGATATTACTGTTTTCCCGCATCCATAAGTTATTTATGCAGTGCTGGCTGAGGTGTTTTGTTATGTAATATGTTTTTTTAAATTTGAAGAAGGTTATGTTGTTACGTAATTATTTATGTCATTTATTAGTTGCTTTATGGAGTTTGCAACACGCTTTGGGCGTCGGTTTGAATTTGTTGATTACGTAATAGTTACTGTTATTACGCAATATGCTGCTATGTACGAGAAGCTGATTTCAAGATGTGTTTTTGTTATAACACTCCAAGTTTTACACTATAATATTTAACTTTGTTATTAAAACTGCTTCTATATATATTATTTATGTTTGAATTTGCCTCGGCTGCGTCAGTAATGTTTGTCTAGTCATGTGTCTTAGGCAGGGTGCGGTGTGACAATGATTGTAGACATCACAGAGGAATTTAATTTTTTTTAAATTCACTTCTTTTATTAATTCTTGCGCATTTTTATGAAGCACTACACTTTTTAAGAACTGTGAGAATCTTTAATACTTTCACTTAGCGCATATACATATTTTACGATTCACATGTAATATCTCTGTAGAGAACACATCTTCCACCTGTTCATTACCAAGGTTTGCCAGCAACTTTCAACGGTCAAAACCCGTAAGCTTCGGTATTTCAAGTCTCTGATTGGCTAATTCTGATCCAATAGAATATCTGCATTTTACTTAAAGCTTTTCTTTGCTGTTGATTGGCTAATTTTAAACTGTTAGAGAAATTACATTATCATTGCTTTAATCATGACTAGTTATTTTCAAACTCTAAAACTCATTATTACCTCATTGTTAGCAACTTAAAACTTATTATTCTCACAGCTCTTGCATTATTTATGTATGTAATGTACTCACATAACATTAATAAAACATATTTACAATAAAAATAAGCATTTGCAATGACTGTTACATACAATTCAAATAATTATTACATACATATTGTTTCAAGGCGGGCTGTTATTGAATTTACTTATTATAAAATACAATTGAAATTATTCAGGTATTAAAATACTGCCTCACGGCTCATTTGTATTATAACTTACGTAAATAAAGCCTGTATTCATCATTCCTCAAAGTATCATTTTCCCACATTATTTGTTAAAAAGTTTTAGTCCCAAAACAAATTTTATCCTTGAACTATTGTTTTTAAGGTGGAATGATTGAAACAGTAATTGTAATTTGCATGTAATTGCTAATACTTTTGGAGCAGACCTTACCAACTGGAGTGAGGAACCCAAATAGCAACATTCACACCCATTCATTTATAGAGGGGTTTGGTAGGCATGGATAGATGTCAGCAACAGACAAGTGCCATTATAGATAGGCCAAAGAGTTTTGATTTGTAAGTTTGGGGTTGAAAATAAGTGTAGTGAAATGTTTTGAAAGTTGTAGGATAGCTTATCATTTTGGTCATGTCCTACAACCAAAGTGTACGAAGTTTTATGACTATAATACCAAAAATCTGATGTGTTACACTCACATGACTTTCTCTACTCTCGTACAAACTATTTTTACAAACTCATATTCTCCATCTATTTCATATTAATCGAGATAAACATTTGCAGAAACGATCTTTTGACATGCAAAGGGAATTACATTTTACACATAGCGACCAGTTCTAAAAATATTTGACTATCGCTTAAGGCGTACTATGTTCCCCTTGTTTTGTAATTGCAAGAGCAATACAGAAATGCAGTAGACTTTAAGCATTGACATATATCTTAATAGCTGGTTGCTAGGTGCAGCACCATTCTCTTTGCCACAGATTAATACTCTTTGCATATCCAAGACAAAAAATGAATAACGAATTCCCATTTAAGAAAATAAGTATTGAAAAATTTAAGGGAATAACAAGCAATATCTCGAAAATGGTTCACTCAACGAAAAAAATGTATATGACATAAATTATGTATTTTAATGTGATCTACATTGTTTGTGTAGTAAAATTTTGTCTGTCATATGGTTTACCAGTTATGCAAAAGTCGTTCACAATGAAGAATACTTTTGGAGACATTCCCAGAAAATTTGAGATATACATTTTATTTGTCATGAAAATATCTTAAACATATGATATTTTAATCAAAATCGTTAGAGCCATTTTTGAGAAAATTAAAATTTTCGAAAAATATTCCATGTAAAGGGTAGTCTGGGGTGTGGGGATTTTCTTGAAAACCTTCGTGTCGCATCTCTGGAAGATACTGAACCTAAATACCAAGTTTGGTGTTTATCCGACTGTTCGTTTCTGAGTTATGCTGTTCACAGACAGACAGACAGACACACACACACGCGCGCGCGCGCGCACGCGCACACGCGTTTCCAAAAATGCTTTTTTCGGATTCAGGGGATCTCAAAATATGTATTTCCAGTGAAATCCCGGTATCAAATTTTTGGGTGGAATACAATATTTCCCCTACTTAATACGTAGTAGAGAAAGTAAAAATACTCGTTGACAACAAAGTGTAGCGAAATCACTGTAGGACTTAATGAAAATTATAGGTTGCCGTATAATTTCAAAAATTGGCTCTATGTTTGCAACCTCTATGTAAAAACTTGCATTATTTAACTGATTGTGACAAATTCTTTTGACACTTGTGCTTTAGGAGTTGACAAAAATGCTAGGTGATCTAAAACTTTCAAAAACTAACTTTCGCTTGTTTTCAATCTCCTGCATACAAATTAACATTGTTTGAACAATGTGAAAAAAAAAATATTGGAAACTTATGCTTTAGGATCTGCAAAAAAGAAGTACCCTACATCTTTATTTTCAATAATTTATATACAAAACTAAACTGTTTAATGGATTTTAATTTAATGAAATTTTGGATACTGTGAATATTACTGACTACCCACAACTTTCAAAACCTAATTGAAATCTTAATCTTCAATTCGTAGTTTAACCAACACCTTCCAGAGACACAAGGCCTCACTATTTTTTTCACAGAAAAGAAATTGACAGTTCTAGCTATGGTGGTAGAGAGACTATAGCAGCTTTTATGGAATTTAGTGAAAATTAAACGTGTTTGGGTGATTGATGTAAGAAGATTACTATATAGTTGGTGTTTATAACATGTTAAACAATGATTTTGAAGTGCTGTGTTCTCTACTACATGGGAAATTATAAAAATAGCAGCAAAGTCTGTGTGTTCAAGTTTCCAAAGGATGAAAATTTGAAGGAACAGTAGTTAAAATCCATTAAAAGGAAGAATTTTTCACAAACCAGAAACCCAAAGGCAAGTCCACTAATATTTGCTGTAATATTGCAATAGATGTGCCTAAAAATATAATCTAATTACTGTAAAATTGCTCGTGTTTACAAGGCACTTGTGTATAGTTTTTTGCAAGTAGCACAGTTCATAATGTATTGATATGTATATATGTAATGCATCCATTTTCTGTGCTTATTTTTAGTCTAATAGGTAATAAGCTATATAAGCTTTAAATAGCTATATAGGTATATACATTTGTAAAAGTCTTTGCCATTTGTAACTTATTTATAGCCTAACGTAACCTAAGATTATTTTCCAAAGCCAGTAAATTAGTATATCCGGACATTTATAATATAAATTCAATGATATTTTATGAATTACAGAAAATAAATTTTTAAAGATGTGATTAAATTTTAAAATTAGTAGTAATTTTCCAGTAATGATTATCAGCATTTTTTGAGATATATGCCTATCATCAAACTTGCATATGCATTGTTTGTTTGTAGAAAAATAAGCAAATAAAGCAAACCTAATAGAACATACCTTAAGAATAGGCACAGCCTACCAAAAAGTTTGAAATTCCATTATGAGAAAAAAATGTGTTTGGAAAAGAACAGATGCATTTAAGTGAAAAAGTGGCTACTGGTGCTTTTTGGAACTAGTTGTGATTATTATAGAATACTTGTCATTATTTTTATGGTTACTTTTATTTGTTAAACATTGCTATTTAGCAGGGGCGGCTTCTTAATATGGTAGCACGTTTGCGCTACAACCAAAGTCCTGGCTCTCCCTTTAATGTAAATAACGTATACGATTCATACATTTCAGTTATCATTCTGACATGATCTTGTGGAGTGGACTTTGGCAAGCATTGTATTGTTTGCAGGTGCTAAGTAGTGCACTCCCGGCTGCAACCCACATTGGTATAATGGTGAAGTATAGGGAATGACGAACCAAGGGAGCACAGAGGTGTATGGGGGGGGGGGGGAGTGCGGGGCATAAGCTGCATGTTGTTGGTTAACCTAGTAGTCAGAGCATAGAATAGGAGGATCAACAGGAGCAATACTTTTCGTTTCATCCCATACACAGAGCCATCTATTGAATTCACAGTAAAAGTTTACCTCACTTCCGGTCTTCTATCTACTGAACTGCATCTCTGACTATTCTAGTTACCTTGCATCTCTGATAATTACGTTGCCTGTATGCCACGTGGTTGTGTGTATCGGGTTTTAATTTATGAATCAAAGTGGTTTATTTAGCTAAATACAGGTAAACGTTGCTATAAGGAGAAACAAGGAATTCCATTCAGTCTCTTTTAATGCAACCGTTTTCAACGCTAAACTTGGAGGAAAATAATGAAATTAAATGCATTGGGAGGCCCACACCATACCTAAAAATCACTCAGGTAGTTCAAATAAAAACAAGAAGTTTTAACAGGAATTTTAACAGCAATGTATATGAAAAATATGATTGGATAAGTGGTTGTGATATTAAAAACGCCCTGTTTTGCTTTCCTTGCGTTTTGTTTGGTGGTGAAGATACATGGACAAAGCATGGCGTGAATGATCTGTAGCATCTTCATGAAATGTGCATGTGTTATATATTGGAATTCCCATTTCTTGTTTATTTGCGTAAATTAATCAGCTTATAGAGAAACTTATTGTGTATGTATTACTTAAAACATTTCAAATTGCAAGGAAAATGTTGTGAACCACCAAAGTTCAGAGTCACCAGCCGCCCCTGCTATTTAGTATTTGGGAGTATTTTTCTTTTGCATCATACAGCTTTCATAAAATAATAAATGAAGTCTTTCAAATGAGCTAAATCACATTTAAACACTAACATACCAAGAAAGAGGCAGAACATTATTTTAACATTTTTATTTGCTTAAAAGAAAGTATTTATATAAGATAAGTCATTTTAATTGTTCATTTCCCCATTCCATCTAGTAAAACATAATACTCACTCTTATATATTTACCTGCAATATGCCAAATTATCTTTGCCACTCCATCATTATTTTAGGATTAATATATTTCTTTTGTAATCATAAACTGAGACAATAATAGTACTATCCATTTAAATAACTTGACACAAACTAATATCCTTGACAACATAACATGATGGGCACGAGTGTGATATAATTTAACAATACCAATGATTTTTAATAATAATAATAATAATAATAATAATAAAGTCAAATATCGTTAAAACAAATTTCTGGGGATTTTGAAATTCAGTTTGTTGTACTGAAATTTTTTTAAATCGGTTATTGAATAGTTTATCTTAAAGAAGCCAAAATTGCAGCTTTTAAATCTAATATGATACTGTATCTGTTTTTTAAAATGTAATATACATGTATGTATGAGGATGGATATGGAAGGAAACAATATAGTTTAAAATTCGCTACTAAAGTAATTTCATATTTAAAACTTTAAACTTGGCAATGTTGCATAACATAATTTATATATAAACTTATATACCATGTAACATACCTTGCAGATGTTTTTATTTTGAGAAAAAGAGTGTAATTTCTTTTTTTCTCCCCTTTTTTTTTTTGTTTTCTGGAGAGAACACTTTACAATTGATTCCTCCAAATAGTTTGCAATGCAGCTTACACTTTTTGTCACATTGTCAACTTCCTCTTAAGAGTTTTTACTTTTCTTTTAGAGAAAACTGCTTTCTTTCACTTTGCTACTCCATTGGTTGACATTGTTTAAACCAGACTTGCTCTGAGCACACTGAAATTCCTATCTTACATAGGTTAAACAACATGAAACAACAATAAGCAGATGAAACAAAAGTTTACCATTAACGGTACCTTTTAAACAGACTGCTGGATTATGGAATTCGATTAGACAAAACAGATCTTTTAAGACAAAAGGTGTGGCAAAACATTGTACGGTCAAGGATGAACAAGGCACTCCACGTGCAATTGTATGGTCAGGAATTGACAAACCATTCTCTGAATCAGAAAACGACACTATAATTGTTCAATAAGTCATGAAAACTTTTTAAAAATTTGTTCAATCGGTTACATATTCACTTTAAGGGAAATTTTTTATTTTCGTAATACTGAGATTTTCATTGTACCGATGTTCATACAGTTAAAATAATTTAACATAGATGTTTATGGAGATATAGAAGGGAATTTCAGTTTTTTTGTTGAACTGAAATATTCACTAAAATGGCGTTTGTTAAAAAGATAGTTGACTGTAATAATAACAGTATCACCCCCATCACCTGAATTTAACTTGTTAGACTTTACTCTTCGGAAGTAAATCTATGTGCAGAGATAGGGAAATTTCGAATATTTGTTTTTAGGTATCACTGGAACTTTTTCAGGCGATTTTTAACAGAGCTAATGCCTGAAGAAGTAACCTTTCTTTATATCAACATAGATCTTAAAGAACAAAATGGGCATAGTGGTATACATTTTGCAAAATATTGAATGTTCTGCTGTTCTGTCTTAGCATTTCAAGTACAGTTCTCTGAGCAGTAACTAATTTCATTAAAACATACGCCCCAAGAAGAAACTTTAAAAGTGAATATTTGTGATGCATTATTTTTATAATCCGGCACATAATAATTATTTATATTTTCTATATTTAGGTTTGTGTATTACATTTTCCTTCACATGAGATAAGATTCTTGTTAAATACATCTTAACAACTTTTAATGTTTAAACTACCTCTACAGGCTGGTTCACAACCAACGAGAACGGTAACCAGAACGAGAACGAGAAAGTTGAAATACATGTATTCAAATGGGAATGTTCACAACCGACGGGAAGCCTTCCCGGGTCCCAGGAATGGAAAAGAAGAGTTGTCCAACCTTTAACTTTCTCGTTCTCGTTCCCGGGCACGGCATATGAGATCCCTATTGTGCATATTAAACTCTTCACTCTAGAGGTTGTTTTAGGCGGCCGTGACATGAAACAGCCACTAGTGCTCTCTATAGCCGCAAGCTGGAAACATGAAACTAGAAGAAATTAGTAAATGTGCTTCCTAACCTCATCCCGACACCCGCAAATCTAATCAGTGTTGGTTCCTCTGGTGAAGGGATCATTTGTAGTTTGCTTAAATGCAATTCAAAACTGGCTATTACCTAAGAAAACAATGGCAAAAGCTACAAAGAATGGCTAAAACCGGTGGAAATGAAAAAAAGAACAATAAACAATTTTAATGTATGCCATTAAATAAAGGAATGAAAGCTTGGCATAAGAAGAGGGATCGGAAATGTAATGGATGTACATTTAGATAATGTTCACTCTATCGAATATTGATGTTGGCTTGGCTAAATTGGAAGTAGGTGAAAAAATGTCATTGGTCAGTTAAAAACAAATGAAATCCCAATGCGTAAAATCGATTTTCACTTTGTGATCGATATGCATTCCCGTTCTCGTTACCGGGCTGTTGTGAACCAATATGCATTGCTTCCCATTCTCGTTTCCGTTCTGGTTACCGTTCTCGAGCGGTTGTGAACCAGTCTTACTAATTGCTCCAACCAATGGCCTACATTTGGACAAAACTTTGAGTACTTATGTATAGAACCTTACCATTATGGGTTACCTTGCAATGTTGAAAAATTATATTCCATTCCATGCACACACATTTTTGACACTTAATGTACAAATGTGAACTGGTTAGAAGTATAGAAAAATGTTGGAAATTTATGCTCTAGGAATCAGCAAAAATTAAAGGAATAAACCAAACGATCTTTCTTTTGTGTGTTTGGATCTTAATTTTATATTTTGATTACAATTTTTACTAGCATCATGAAGAGCTTGGTAGCACTCTTAATTATTTCACAATATAGCGAACAGTTTAAATAAATTATAATAGGTTAGAAACAAGTGATTGCAAATACATATACAAAATTCTACACAAGTTTCAGCAATTTAACAAGAACTTCAAACCAGTAGTAATGAGTACATATCAGGCTGGCCATGAATGACTCACAATATAGCCATTATTAGTTTTGAATTTACTAACAGTGGAATAACTGATGCATTGCACAACTCGTCATCTCATTTATACTAAGTTATGGGTATTCCAAGTCTGTACAACCAAGCCTGGGTGTAATAAAGTAAAAATATCAAACCAGAAAATACATTTTAATTGTTTCATTACATTCTTACTGTTTACTTTAAATTAACTTCCATGAGATTAGATATCTTAGAATCACTTCTCTTATGAGTGTTTAAGTTGATATTACAATTCCTTATATGCATTTAAAAAAAAGTCCACCTGTGCTATGCCAGATAGCTAGTACAAGAATAAATTGTATTTCACACCTTTTCTTGTTTCAGTGAAAATCGCCTCCTTATCATCCACGGACTCATGGATGAAAATGTTCACTTTTATCATACCAGTCAGTTTATAAGTGCTATGATAAAAGCTGGCAAACCTTATCAGCTGCAGGTAAATATGAAGCATGTAGAGCATTGATGTACAAAGTAAGGGAACTTAACAGCCAAAATTCTATGCAATGACTGTTTGCAGTATATGGAACAGAATTTTTCCTTTGCAATTTTTATGTTTTAGCACTTCATTTGGCTTAGAAAACAAGATTTCTTGTTATGTTTTGTGCACTGTAATGTGTTAAAGCTTTGGAATTCATATGGTTATGAATTGTGCATTATGGTTAAAAGCAAATCTGACCCCTTAGCCTAGGCCATGATTGACAATCACAACTTGTCCAGGGAAATACAAGGTTAGATAATATTGCCTTCTGCATGTTTATAACATGACAAATAAGAACAGAATGCAATAAAACATTAATTCAAAGCCAACAAGACCAAAAACCTGAACTTCAAATTGTATAATTTTAAATAAACCAAAAAACAATCTGATGTATTGCACTTACATGACTTTCTCTACCCTTGTACAAACTAGTTTTACAAATGCTTATTCTCCATCTACTTCATGTTAATCAAGATATTGAGATGCTAATCTTATTGCTAATTTTCTTGTAGTTGCAAGGGGAATATGGTAGCCTTAAGCGATTGTCAAATCTTTTAAGAGCTGGTTGCTATGTGGAGCATTTCATTCTCTTTGAATGTCCAGGATATAAAAAAAAATGAATAACAAATTTCCATTTGAGAAAATTATAAGTACTGGAAAATTTAAACAATAAGGAATATCTCAGAAATGCTTCACTCCACAAAAAAAAATGTGTATGACATAAATTATGTGTTTTGACGAGATCTACATTTTTGTATACAAAAATTTCATCTATCTCTTACGGTTTACCAGTTATGCAAAAGCCATTCACAATGAAGAGGACTTTTGGAGACATTCCTAGAAAATTCCAGATATACATTTCATTTGTCATGAAAATATCTTAACATATAATATTTTAATCAAAATCAGTGCAGCCATTTTTGAGAAAATCAAAATTTTCGAAAAATTTCCATGTAAAGGGTAGTCTGGGTGGAGGAAAAGTCTGTAACATGCCTGTCAGCCTGTGACTCAGTCACTGTTATTCATTGATCTTCCTAAACAATGACAGTAGGTGTATCAATCATGATCTTATTCACCACAATAGTTAGAGCACCTGATCTACCCTGCCATGCTTTGTTGTTGAAACACAGCCCTCCTGAAACTCCCTGAACAACGGTTGATCGTGCCAGAAAATTATGCTCTAACATTTTGTATGCTTCCATACTAGACTTCTGCAGACAAAAGCAAAATTTCAGAGCTCGTTAAGAAATTACTCCATTTTTAATGAGTTGGTATACACTTTCTACTTCACTTACTTATTAATTGCTAGGACTAGCTTTGGGAGCTGTTACTCCCATCATCAGCTAAGGAACTTGGTCCTTGCAAGTTACAACCTGAACAAAATCCCAGTTTCAAAAGATTGATAGATTCAAAAGATAGGGCATACATGCACTAGTAATTTTCCAACAATCAAATGAGAGCTCCTTTTCATGTGAAAAACTGTTTTACCACATATCTCCACTGTGGCATGAAGAAAAACAAATCATTTTCAGCCTTTTTAGCTAGCTTTCATATAATTTCAACAAGCTATAATGTACAATTGCAGGGGTATAATGAGAGAAGGGGGTTTGGCAGCATAAATTCCTCTGAAATCAAATTAATTTTTTTTCTTCATATATGTGTGCATGTGTGCTAGTATAAGAGAAAAAACAATATTTTAAGTTATTACATTCAGCCAACAGTGTGTCACATTTAGAGTGAAAGTCAGAACTATACTGCTAATTTTGAGAGCTGAGGGTCTGACACACTGTGATTGGAAAAATAGTGAACACAGGAGGCCTGGTGCCATTATGGTAATCACAGCTATGTTCCCAGGATTACTGATTCTACATTATTTCTTGCTCATTTGTTGGTTGTATCCATTCTTGTTATGCGCTTGGCATTTGTGTTATTTTTACTTTCTCTACTACGTATAGTAAGTAGGGGAAGTATTGTATTCCACCCAAAAATTCAATACCAAGATTTCACCGTAAATATATGTTTTGAGGCCCCCTGAATCAAAAAAAAAAACATTTTTGGAAATTTGTCCATGTGTGTGTGTGTGTGTCTGTGAACAGCATAACTCAGAAACGAACAGTCGGATAAACACTAAACTTGGTATTTAGGTTCAGTATCTTCCAGAGATGCGACACGAAGGTTTTCAAGAAAATCCCCCCCCCAGATTATCCTTTACATGGAATATTTTTCAAAAATTTTACTTTTCTCAGAAATGGCTCGAACGATTTTGATTAAAATATCATATGTTTAAGATACTTTCATGACAAATAAAATGTATATCTTGAATTTTCTGGGAATGCCTCCAAAAGTATTCTTCATTGTGAACGACTTTTGCATAAGTGGTAAACCATAAGAGATAGACAAAATTTTACCACAAAAAATGTAGATCGCATTAAAATACACAATTTATGTCATATACGTTTTTTTTATTGAGTGAACCATTTTCGAGATATTGCTTGTTATTCCCTTAAATTTTCCAATACTTATACTTTTTCTCAAATGGGAATTCATTATTCATTTTTTTTATGTCCTGGACATACAAAGAGAATAGAATGCATCACATAGCAACTAGTACTTAAAACATTTGACTATCACTTAAAGTCTACCATATTCCCCTTGCACCGACAAGAAAATTAGCAATAACATCTCGATTAACATGAAGCATATGGAGAATAAGCGTTTGTAAAAATAGTTTGTACAAGAGTAGAGAAAGTCATGTGAGTGTAACACATCAGATTTTTATTGTATTCTGTTATTCCCTTTGTTTAATTGGTTATTTTTTTTTATGTTATCTGTGCACTTTCAAAAATGACTTCTCGTAGATGCCAAGTGACCATATGCAGCACACAACAGCAGCATGCTGTAGTTCAGACTTTCGCCACTAACGTGTTAAACCCCCAACTACAACAAAGGTTACAGATCTATAACTTCTGCTTATACTCCTCTGCAATTGCTGGGAGAGTACCATCTCCTTATTATACATACCAAAATTTCCACCTACCATTGACTCAGGCCCCAAAATTAAGCATAACATGAATGTAAAAACTAAATATTTATGTAATGGAACCACTCACAATGAAACATGTAGAATGGCAAAAGTTGCAGATCTAAGAATATTGATGAACATTTATTATGGATTAATATATCCACATCTGTCTTTTGGGGACAATGTGCTGACAAGTACTTCAAAAGACTATTTATATTACAAAAAAGATCAATCAGGATAATTATGGGTTTAAAGCCACAACAATCCTGTAGGGATTATTTTAAAAAATTAAATATTTTAACGCTAGACTCATATATATTTGAAGTTATAATGTATCTAAAACATAATGTAAGACGGGAAATAGTTAACAATCAAATACATAACCATGCTACAAGAGGTAACACAGATTTTCATGCAAGATTAAAAACATAACAAATTTAAAACAATTCAAAACAGAATTGAGAAAATATTGTGTACAAGGTTGTTTTTATCCCTTAAATGAATATTTCATTGATTTTTTTAAATGTATATATTTCTTTGTAGTTTTCAACGACTGATAATAAATGAAATTAAATAAAAATAAACATTCAGTTAAACGTAAACTTAGAAGTTTGCAAGGTCCAAGCTTTCAAGTGTATGCCTACATCAAACATAAGAAAGTAGCCAATCAGAGAGCAGTTCTCTGTACACCTTATTATATGATTATTCTGCCATCTCACGTCATATTTTCCATTGCCATGTGTTGACCTTTTAACTTCCTTTCTATATAAGATAATGGGCCAGAAATCACAGAGATACTTAAAAAAATCACAGCAAAACAAATTGTGATGGTAGATGTTGCTTTTTGCAAGTTTAACATTCTTTAACTGGATAGCTAGCTTCAGTTCATTTTGATACATTGTGCACAACCTCTTTTGTCATGTGTACTGTCTGTGGTTGTTTCGCAGACTGCTTTATTAGCTCAGCTCTCTTGCAATTGGCTGCTGTTTATATTTCTATTTGTGGTTGCAAATGACAACATATGTTAAGTTTATGCTTAATTTTTTTTGTGAATGGCCCCATAAAAACACCCACTTGCAATAAAATGCAACCTTGCAGTTGCATAAATAATAATATATTAGACAACTATTAAGATACTGCTTTGTTCTGGTTGGAGTATACAGTACATGCAAGTTTTAATGTTCTGTTGCAGGTGTACCCAAATGAAAGGCATAGCCTGAGACATCTCGATGCCAGCAAACACTATGAAACAACACTTCTCTCCTTCCTCCAAAATCATTTATAGTTCCTCCCCACATTTTTACCGTTGTCCCTTTGAACCTTTATTCCTGTTGTGAAATATAACTAATCCGTTTTTACCTTCCGCATTCTGTATACTGCTGTAGAGCAACAGGAGCGAGAACGAGCCTAGATATATGTATGTGTGTGTGTGAGTGTGAGAAAGAGAGAGAGAAAATGTGTGTCTTACTTGAAGAGTATTAATGTAGTGCTGCAGTCATTAATTGTGAAATAACCGTGCAATCCTTTGGTTTTTTTTTTTTTTCAAGAATTTTTTTAACATACTTGGCCAATCAATATTTTAGATTGTTATTGTGTTTATTAACATTTATACAATCATTGTTGGACCTTACAATATGACACAAGAGATGCCTGCAAAAAGAAGATAAAAAGGCAAGCCATTATTTATTTGATTTTTTATGCGGTTTTTCTTGGATTCTTGGCCTTGTTCAGGGCAGTGAGATTGCAGCCATGTTAACATTCATGTCATAACATAAGTGATAATACCTCTATTATTGCCATGCTCATTAGGTTAATATCAGCACTTCAAACGCTGCTTACCTCTGTACATGTAAGCCTGTTTATCACATGACTGTGTGTGGCCTGTTGTAATTTGTGTTCTACTCTCTATGCAAGGAAACAGAACAGTGTGTTAACCTCGTCATTGCTATGGACAGAACTGTTCAATCAGCTCACACTGCCTTCAACACACTATGGATGGAATGGTTCCACATATGCAGTTAGAGACTGCAAAAACTTGTTCTATTTTACTGGATTTAGGAGATGATTATATGTTTAATAGAATATATGTAGTCTGTTAAGTATCACCCCTCTCAGGCTTAATGTTATATAATTTTACATAATTTATATATCAAATGTTTCATCATGTGCATGTAATATTGATTCATTTAAACTGATTCAAGACCAGTTCACAACAAACCGGGAATGGGAATACTTGCTGTCACCAATATCAAAAGTCAGTTTTGCACATTAGGATGCCTTTGTAATGATCAAATACAGGTATCCTTAAGCAGTTGGCTACAAGTTATCTACACTCAAACCATTATCAATACAAAGAATGCAAACAACAGCGCCAGTGGTCACCAACAGGTAGGGAAAACAGTCTGGTGGGTGCTGTCTGCAAATGCCAACAGACTTACAAATGATGGGGGTAGTTTGTAACCCGCAATGTCACTGCGTAAAGTCTAGCAACAGTTCAACTTCATTTCTTTCATCGTAGCTTTAATGCTTAGAAGTTCTTATTCCTTGTAATGACCATTGATATTTCTCTACTTGCTTGTCATTCAGCCAATGTATATAGATCATTCAAATGAAACCCGGTCAATTGTGTAAAGTAACAGTAACGATTTTATTAACTCAAAAATAGTCCCCAAAACTGTTGGCACATTTATCCCATTGCGACACTAGCCGGTCGATTCCATCTTTGAAGAAGCTAGTAGGTTGCTGTCGGATCCATTTACATACTTCGTCGTCCGTTGTGAATCGATGTCCACGAATAGCGTGTTTTAGAGGTCCATAAACATGAAAGTTACACGCTGAAAGGTCTGGACTGTAGGTGGATGTTCCAGCATTTCCCATCAAAACTGCTGCAATGTCATCTTCACCGCATTGGCGTGTGTGGGCGGGCATTATCATGCAGGAGAATAATGCCATTGGACAACATGCCTGGGCGTTTCAACTTAATGGCTTGTCTAAGGTTCTGTAAAGCAACTTGATAACGCTGGGCATTGATGGTGGTTCCCCGTTCCAGGAACTCGACAAGCAGTAGGCCCTTGTGGTCAAAAAAGGACATTATGACCTTACCAGAACTGGTGTGCACGGCCTTTGATTTCTTTGGAGGTGGTGAAGTCGCATGTTTCCACTGCTTGCTCTGGAACACTCCTCGTTATTCCTGCTTACTCGCCTTCATGTTCAGTAGTGGACGATAACTTGTGTGACCACCTCTTCAGCGTGAAACCACACTGTCGCTATGCAATGTCAAACGTTGCACACACTGTAGTCGCTCTACCAATAGATGGTGCCACCTTAAGTATAGTGCAAAGTTAGACGCACTGACCAGGTTTCATTTGAATGCCCCTCATAATACAGGATAACCAATTTTAATGTAGTAAATATTTTCTAAAAGCCACACTATTACTATTTTCTAATTCCTTTTGGAAAGCATCATACTAATATATTTATAATGAAATGTTTGTATTAAAATATGATGTTCTCTGGCATTTTCTGTTGTTGCATTTTTGTTTTTCCAAGCTTGACTAGAGAGAGCTCTAGCAGGTTTTAGTTCTGGGCCTCCTTGAATAGTTTCTACCATGAAGACAGCAAAACACAATATGAATCCAAAATGCTGTTCCTGGACTTCACCAAGCTTCCCATTTTCTATGAGCACTAATGCTGTAATACATATGTTTTAACTTTTATCATTCCCAGCTATTGTGAGCCGGCCTTTACTACAAATGCAAACTGATGCTGTTTACTCATTTTGCTTCTAAATGAGTCAACTGTGGATGTTATAACATGAGATAAGTTCCTTATCTTGGCATCAACTGGAGCTTATGGAGAAAGCTCGCTTGGGCCTCAGGATGGAGAGAAAAAGTAATTAACCTCTAGTTTGTGGGGAGGAGCACAACTTACATAGAAGTTATGTTGCTTTCTTTATTCATGCTGATGTCAGCAAACACTTTCATAAGTATATTTATACAAGCATATCTCAGTCTGAAATCAGGACGGAACAATGCAAAATGTCTTATTACTACTTTGTCACAAACAGAACTTTCATTTCCATCGCTTCTACAAAGTACAGTCCATGATAAAGCGTACTCGCCTACCTTTACAACTGGCCCATAAAATACACAGAGCAGCCTTTTTGCAACTTTGTGGGTAGATTCAAAGTGTTATAAATTTTCACCATGAACAGACAAAGCATTACATTCAATTCAATTGCATTATATTCTATCTTAATATTACAAAAAAAATTTAAATTGAGTTTTATTTATGGACGCTCTTTAACTAGTATGGTTCTTAGCGTCCCATTCCATATTGGGCATGAAAGACCAGTAATTTTGCTCAGAGACCTCTTTATCAGGCTTGAGGTTCTTTTACGTGCCATAAATCTACGACATGGGACCACCGGCTTTACTTCCCTTCCGAAGGAAGCCATGCTAAGGATTTTTATGCCCGAAAAAATTCATCGCCCTTCACCAGGTTTGAACCCGTGACCTTGGTTAATATTACAGACTGAATGCAACATGCTAATTGATATACTGCATTCTGATAGGCTAGAGCTTATCTGTGTGTGTGCCTATCATTCATCATGATCATTGTGATGATTCTGGGCGCAAGAAAATGCATAGTGTACAGGTTTAAAATTTGACTTCTAGTAACCAGCAGTAAGTTGGCACAACATTCAGTAATGTACAATGCTAATTATCGCTAATGACCCAGCAGTTGAGCGCCCTTAAACAAAAACAAACAATGTTAATTGTAAAGTCAACTATCTCACATAAATTACTTTCTCTACTACGTATAGTAAGTATTGTATTCCACCCAAAAATTTGATACCGAGATTTCACCGGAAATACATGTTTTGAGGCCCCCTGAATCCAAAAAAAGCATTTTTGGAAACATCTGTGTGTCTGTGAACAGCATAACTCAGAAACAAACAGTTGGATAAGCACCAAACTTGGTATTTAGGTTTAGTATCTTCCAGAGATGCGACACGAAGACTTTAAAGAAAATCCTCCCACCCCAGATTACCCTTTACGGGGAACATTTTTCAAAAATTTTAATTTTCTCAAAAATGGCTAACGATTTTGATTAAAATATCATATGTTTAAGATATTTTCATGACAAATGAAATGTATATCTCGAATTTTCTGGGAATGTCTCCAAAAGTATTCTTCATTGTGAACGACTTTTGATAACTGGTAAACCATAAGAGATAGACAAAATTTTACTACACAAAAAATGTAGATCGCGTTAAAATACACAATTTATGTCATATACTTTTTTTTTTTTGTGAGTGCACCATTGTCGAGATATTGCTTGTTATTCCCTTAAATTTTTCAATACTTTTTCCAATATTCATTATTTTTTATCCTGGTAATGCAAAAAGAATGGAATACTCCACATAGCAACCAGCTCTTAAAATATTTGACTATGGCCTAAAGCCTACCAATTCCCCTTACATCTACAAGAAAATTAGCAATAAGACTAACATCTCGATATCTTGATTAACATGAAGCATATGGGGAATAAGCGTTTGTAAAAATAGTTTGTACAAGAGTAGAAAAAGTCATGTGAGTGTAACACATCAGATTTTTTTATGTCCTGGACATGCAAAGAGCACTTAAAGATTTTACTATCGCTTAAAACTTACCATATTCCCCTTGCATCTACAAGAAAATTAGCAATAGGATTAACATGAAGCATATGGGGAATAATAGTTTGTACAAGAGTAGAGAAAGTCATGTGAGTGTAACACATCAGATTTTTTTTTTTAGACAGCATGGCCTCGAAGTAGAACTTCTAACACAGAGCACATGAGCTAAAAGCTTTAGATTATCACACTAGTGCGATAATCTTCAGTCACAAACTTTGGTTTCAAGTCCAATCACATAGCAATTACCCTTTGTATTTGCACATGTTTAATAGCTCGACTGGTTTATTAGGTTTTAGTTTTCATTATGTCTTTTTACATGATTAATTTCCCATGGCACTCGCATTATCTGTTCACAATACAAATCATCATACTTCAATTCATTGCAGTTCGTTGTAGAGTTAACCCATACCTTATATTGGCAGCTTTCTTTTATCTAATCTACATAAAGAATAAATGGCAGAAATTATGAATTCAGAAAAAACTGAAATGGAAGTGAAATTACAGAAGCAGCAGAAAGAATACCACCATAACTATTTACCAAAACATCCAGAAAGCAATATGATACAGCATTTAATCACTTCATTGCCTGGTGTAAGGGCAAAACATGGTGAAAATAATTTCACTGAAAATGACTGCTAGCGAATCAACAAAACATGACATCTTGCGTTTTTAAGATCATTTCTTCTTGTTTCAAGAATCGTGTTCTAAACGTTATCTCTTAGTTTTAGAAATCGGTATAATAATATTGATATTTTACAATGCAAGCAATGTCTAAAAAATAGTATATGCCACATGTGTTAAAAGTGGTTTTATTTTTACTCCTTGTATCATAATCTACTATTATCTTATTCTTGTTGAATAGCTGTGAATTTCCCATTTGTTGTGAGTTTTTCTTTATAACTTTGAAACATAAAGTATGGACTAGAAATCTGTGTACAGCCTAAAAGGGTGTTCTTTGATTTAATACATTTTTATTGTGGTACCAGGAATAATTTCAGCATATGTGACAGAAAGAAGCAGTACTACTATGCCTTCAAGGATTCATATAAAATAGAATTCCCATGTATTTTACATGTTATTTTTGTCCATTACTGAACGTTTTATGCATTTTAAACTTCATGCCACCACAAAATTATTTCACGTTGCTGAATGAGGAAACAGTTTACCAGTTTCAAGAAGTTGGCAAGTATGAAAAAGTAAAGTAACCAACCTGCTTCTTTATTTGTGTCAAATGCTAAGATTTCATTAAAAAGAAAATAAAACTTGATATATAACAAAAATACAATAGTAATCTATACTTTTGTACTATTCACATTTCTTTACAGACTATAGTTTCAGTTTTACATTTGTTTTTGTTTCATTCAAATTTCTTGAAAAATAATTTAATTCTATTTCATGAACAGCTTATAAATTAAAATCACTGAATATGGTTTAAACCAAATAATTGGGTAACATGTTGCTATGGTTTGGGCATTTAAATGAATAAATGATTAAGAAGTATAAAGAAAAACATTTGGCAGTATGCTCTGACTCCATGTGAAGTTATCTATCAGATGTAGACACAAGCAGCATTCGACTAACAAAACAAAGTGGTAAAAGTCAGCCACAATGAGTGTGTTTGGAGGAGGGCGCCACTGTTTTGTTGACAATGTGTAACATCGCCATGGCCGCAATGCAAGAGAAGTGGGGGAGGGGCAAGGTGATAGTGGGAATGTACAGTTGCACAGTAAAAACATATTAACCTGTTGATGACTTCACATTAGTTCTCGGAAGCAGCATCTCTGCAGATATTTTCTTTACTCGACTCACTTCCAATGCCCTGCCCATTTCTTCTGTAACTGTTTATTTCCTCTTTCCACCAAATGCACTCTAATTGTGGCTGACTTGTAACCCGAGATCTATGAAATAACCAGCTATAGAAACAAAGACAGCTCCATGTTAATCCAATGAGCATGGTGATAATACATTTCTTGATAACAGTAAGCACTGTTAATGTTTCATTAAATTAACTGAATGATAAACTTTGTTGCACATGTTCCAGAATGTATACTTCTTGGGATTTGAAGCAGTTACATTGTACTTCTAGATGAGCATTAATGCAGTACATCCATTAATCATTTTCTGTGGAATATAAATCTTTGACACATAATTCAGAAATAAAACATTATAAGTCATACATGAAATAGTTTTCCTTCTTCTTTTTTTTTTTTTTTTTTTTTTACTTTTATTTTTCAGGGGCATTTGCAACAAAAGAGCTTCTGGAATAAGGCTGTTTGAATAGGAAATGTGTAAATAATGCACAGACATTTGGAAATGGATAGAAAAACTTCAACAAACACTTATATTGTTTTTAATTTTTCATAAATATTGATTATACAGAAATGAAGTTGTATTTTTAGTTTGAGATTCTCCAAGGAAGAGCTATTGTTTGATTATTAAGGGTGCTACAATATTTAAAAGCTTTAATGAGCTCAGGGGTGTGGATGTAATAATTTAATAAATGGGCTGTAGGAAAGAGAGAATGGCAGCATGCAGAGCAAAGAAATTGCAAAAGTGTTGGCTTAACAATAAAAAAAAAATTTAATTTCCACCTTTAAAAGGAATGTTTTAAATAGACAAACTTTGAAATATCAAAGTGGACTTCTAAATGAAATCTTAAATTAAAAGAAACCCAAGAGATACTCGAAAGAAAGAAAAATAAATAGATATATATATACTGGGTGTTCATTTTTATACACAATTTAATGCTTAAGAAATGTCATTGATGCCATTGCTGATGAAGCAAATTTATGTACTGTCCCTCTAGGGAAGGAGATCTTACTTAATGAGATGTCACCCCTGATGAGGCAACTTGAATACTGTCCCTCTAGTGGCAGGTGTCCATAATTGATAGTGTGGAATATGTATTGTATCATAACATCAAATGTGTTTAATTCGACATGCTGTGCAAGTGTAACTTGTTTTAATGATGTAAACCAAAATGTAGAAATGACAAATAAATGAAATCGATCTTGATTCTTAATACACACCCAAACAATGCCAGATTAGTAACAGGATTGCTATTCTTTCGAAATGTTTTTGAAAATAAAGTTCTCCTATACTTTTATTGAACAAATTAAAACAATTTATAAACAACTTTACAGAAACAAAATATCACAAAATCGATGAACATGAAATAAACACAAAATCAAATAGAGGTGAGCCAATATGACAAATCAAATATCAGTACATAATAGACCTTTCAACACATGATTCAACGTGCCCATGGCTCTTTCTGGATAGCGGTCGCTTTCTCTTCCGCAAATCATGGTCGCTGTTCCTAGGTAGAGGTCACTGTAATGGCTTTCTCTTCTGCAAACAATCACTGCTCCTCAGTAAAGACTCACCAGTCAAATGATGTCTCTTTTTTTCTATCAGTGAATGGAAAATCCCAGATAAAAATGAACACCCAGCAAATTCATTACAATAGAAACTTTGCACACTAAATGAGTGGACCAATATTTATCAAGATTGATTCCTCTTAGTGAAGAACATGCAATTCCTTTTCCTTCCATTAAAAGTACAAAAGTGAAATAGAAGCTACATATGCATTCAAAACTGAATAAATAAATGGAATAATTATGCAATATTGTCAAAATAAGGTAAAAATATTTCCACAATATGCTGGCTTTGAAATTATCTACTCTTAAATATCACAAGAAATAAATTAATAATGATCAAGCACTTAAAAAAATATTAAATATTGGAAGATTCAAGTTAAGAGCAACAAATATCTCAGAAATGGTTAATGCCACTAAGAAAGTGTGACAAAAATTGCATGTTTCAATGAGATACTTTTTTGGTGGCAACTTTTTGTCCATCTTTTATCGTTTACCATTTATACGTGATACAAAATTCATTCAGAATGAAGAGAACTTCACAGAAAATTCAAAATATATATTTTATCTGCCATGTAAAATGTTTATGGTATTTTAATCAAATTCATTTAGAGCCATTTTTTGGTAAATAAATTTTCCATGTAAACAGCAATGTAAGGTGGGGAGATTTCCTTAAAAATATTTGTGTTGCATCTTTTGCAGATACTGAACTTAAATACAAAGTTTGTTTGAGGGAGTATTGCATTTTACCCTAAAATTTGATATCAAGATTTTACTGGGAATACATGTTTTGACATCCTCTGAATCTGAAAAGGGCATTTTTAGAAAAAGGTTTGTATGTATGTTCATGTGTGTGTCTGTGAACAGCATAATTCAAAATCAAAGAGTTTGCTAAATATCAGACTTACTATTTAAGTCAGTGTCTTCTGAGGATGCAACATGATTTTCAATAAAATTTCCCATTAAACTACCCTTTACATGGCAAAATATTCATTATTTTTTATTTTCTCAAAAATGTCATTTTAAGATATTTGCATGACAAATAAAAGCTACATCTTGAATTTTCTGAGAATAGCCTGTGAAATCACTTTTGTATAACTGGTACAGCATAAGAGGTAGACATCTTCCTACACAAAAAATGTAGATCTTGTTAAAGCACACAATTTATGTGAAATTTTTTGTGGCATTAAGCATTTCCAAGATATTCTTTCTTATTGGTTCGAATCTTAAAATGTTTATATTCTCAAGTGGTAAGTTGCTACTCACTTTTTCTTGTGGCCATGCAAAGAGAATTGGAATTTCAAAGCCTTCATGAAGCAAGCTGCTTTTTAAAAATCTAATTATTGCTTTAGCCTACTATATCCTCCTTATACCTAAAATGAAGGTGTAATGAAAGTCTATCTTGATTAATGAGAAGTAGAAGAATAAGCATTTATAAGAATAGTTTTAGAAGAGCAGAGAAAGTCACATGAATGTATCATTTTTTATATTTTTTTTACTCAGGGGACCTCAAAACATTTCTGGTGAAATCTCGATATCAAATTTTTGGGTGAAATGCGATTCCTCCTCTACCTCTGATGATACACTCACATGACTTTCTCTACCCTCTAACATTTATTAGTGGGTACACAAATAATTATTATTACTCAAACCTTATTTTTCTATCTTCTACATTTTAATCCAAATACACCTTTGCAAAAATAGATACATTGCACATTTTGTTATAGATACAAAGGGAACAGCGACAGTTAAATGTTTAAAAACTGGACGCTATACACTGGCCTTAAAATTCCACACTGTTTCCATGCAATTGCAAGAAACAACTGAATGTTGAAAGGACTTAAGAGAATTACCAGGAAATGAACAATTCAAACCTTTAATAATGGATATGTCAGAAATGGCTTATGCCACAAAAAAACTTATTTTAAATAAATTGTGTCGTTTAAAGATATCTACATTTTTTTGTGTAGTATCGGTTAACACTTTATTTGGATTCAGGGCACCTCAAAACATGATCACAGTATCAAATTTTTGGGTGGAATACAATCCTTCCCCTACTTACTCTACATAGTAGAGCTATGTAATAAAGTGAAAATACTGCCAGCTTTAACGCTACTGCCATATTAGGGCTTTTACTTTAGAAACAACTGCTATTCAGCAATGATGTTAATTTGTTAAGCATTGACTCACCTGTACATTTTTAGACATAAGGAGGATAGAGAATAATCCTAAGGAAAAATTTCTTCCTCCATCGGAGATAAAGCAGTGTAAATTCAATTATAGAAACAGTACAAACTGGCTTTCCTTATACATTTTGCAATAATATAATTATTTACTTAAGCACCCGGTGAGTGATTTGTTTTAAACCATGCTTAATATGTACTATTAATGTTTTGGGGCAAAAGCTTAGCTTTGGAAATAAAAAATAAAGTTAAAAATTGTATACCACTGCAATTGCTCCTTGCACCTCATTACACCTTCATCCTCATTTCCTCCTATTTACCTCGCCCAACCCCTTAACCTATTTCATCACATTCTCATCCTGATTTTTACAGCTTACCTTTGTTCTCTTAAAGCCACTTTGGTATCTGGAGGTATGTGAATAAGGTCCTCTAACAGTCATTTTATCATGTTGCAATCCTAAGCTTCCAATTGCGTTTTTATATTCACCTGCAGTTCAAATCCACCCATAAAACCTTTTTGGGGGGCAGGAAGGGGGTACAGGGTGCATAGTTACATAAGGAAATCATAAACAATTCATTTTATGTAACTTTATATGCTTATTCTGTGATAAAATATTAATTGAAGACATATAATAATTTATTTAAAAAAAAAAACAAAGATCTGCACACAATTGGGAAATGTAATAATACCGATAGTAGTTTGGTTGATGCTAAAAATTTCAAGTAAAACAAGTGATTCTTGTGAAATACATTTATTTCACAAAAGAAAGATAAGATTTTAGTTTTTTTCATAAAGCATACATTTTGGAAGAATCAGAATTATGAACAAGAGGATAATTCCTTTAAGTAGTAATTATCGTTTGGTACAGAAAAACCTTTACCAAGAAAGGCAAGCAGTGTGGGGTTGAACAAATCCGCACGAAGTGACGCATCTGAATGTTCAGTAAAGAAGCAGAACCAACCCTAATATAATGTTGGGGATTCTGTTATCTTAATAGCAAATATATTGCATTTAAGAGAAATAAACCTCTGGTAAGTTCAAACCCATTGCCTTACGATCGCTATGCATTCTTATAGCGAAACAACTGATGCATGCAAATTATAATATTACAGTTTTCAAACATTTATTGTGGCCAAACTAAGCTTTTTCCCAGAAAGAGACACACTAAAATATCTTTCAGCTATTATTTAGCTGATATTAAATAAGATTTCAAACAGATCATTTACCTGTTAAAGTAAATACAGGGAGAGCCAAAATACTACGAACTGGCTGTGCTGTGTTTTTCCTGTCGGCGTCCTCAGCGCTTGCCGTCTCTACTGTCATAGAAAGGCGCAGATGAAACCATACAACATTTTTAAAACTACCTTTAAAGGCTTTACCTATCAACTTTATGAAAGGAGATGCTAAAACTGGCCACTGTCATCCTACGTTTTTGGCACCTCTTTAGGAAACTATCCATCACTCGCCGTAGTTCACGTTGAGAAATGCCGGCAATTTCCTGGCGGATATTTTGTTTTAATTCTTCCAGAGTATGTGGGTTTGTCTTGTACACTTTGTTTTAAGTTACCCCAGAGATAAGAAATTGCACAGGGTTAGGTCGGGGGACCGAGGAGGCCAATTTTGTTTTCATCAGTAGTTGGTCTGTGCATACATGAATACAATTTTGCACCCTGTTTTTAGAGAATTAACCAACATGGACCGTGATTTTGCCTTTTTTCAACAAGACTGCAACAGCTTATACGGCCAATATTTCAATGAGAACAATTGAAAGTGTGTTTGAGGACAGAATTATTACTAGAGATTTGTGGCCCCCCTCGGTCCCTCGACCTAACTCCCTGCGATTTCTATCTCTAGCATAACTTAAAACATAAAGTGTACAAGACAAACCCACACACCCTGGAACAATTAAAACAAAATATCCAGCAGGAAATTGCCAAATTTCTCAAAGTGAACTACGGCAAGCGATGGATAGTTTCCTAAAGAGGTGCCAAAAAGTGTATGGACAACGACAATGGCCAGTTTCAGCATCTCCTTTCATAAAGTTGGTAAGTAAAGCCTTTAAAAGTAGTTTTACAAATTTTGTATGGTTTCATCCACACCTTTCTACGATAGCGGTAGATGGCAGCGAGCACCGAGGACACGGACAGGAAAAACACTGCACAGCCGGTTCGTAGTGTTTTGGTTCGCCCTGTAATTACCCATTTGCTTGTCCTACTAGCACCGTTATTTATTCTCCAGTCAGCATATGAAACATTCCTAGGTATATGTTGGAAACCAAAGCAGTTCTGTTTATTAATAACATAGACAAGACCTTCCCATGACTTCCCCAGATAGTTACAAATGGCAGTAACTATGGAATGGAGTGCTTCCAAAAGGAGTGGAGATTCAGGAGTGAAGAAACATGCAATTGCTTACATCTAATTTGGTTCTTATTGTATCTTATGTACAGGATAACCATTGAGGGTAATTTGCCAAGTGAAGAAATTGGATGTCTGTAATTTGAATACAAGACATGACATTTCAGCTTTTTAGACATATTGCAGTTTTAATGGAAAGAAGATAAGATAGAACATTTTGATGGCCAAATTAATCACTATTAATGTGAGAAAGGAACTTAACAAGACTTATTTTATTTTAAGCAACATGAGTTTTTTAAATTCTTATGACTGTGCCTCAATGTGTTTTTAGAAAACTATTATGCTGATGCTGCTTTTAAAAGCATGTATAGCGAAATTCCTAGATCCTATATTACTTTCTCTACTACGTATAGTAAGTAGGGGAAGTATTGTATTCCACCCAAAAATTCGATACAGAGATTTCACCGGAAATACATGTTTTGAGACCCCCTGAATCCAAAAATAGCATTTTTAGAAACATGTCCGTCTCTGTGTGTGTGTGTGTCTGTGAACAGCATAACTCAGAAACGGATAGTCGGATAACACCAAACTTGGTATTTACGTTCAGTATCTTCCAGAGATGCGACACGAAGGTTTTCAAGAAAATCCCCCCCCTGACCCAGACTACCCTTTACATGGAACATTTTTCGAAAATTTAAATTTTCTCAAAAATGGCTCTAACGATTTTGATTAAAATATCACATGTTCAAGATATTGTCATGAGAAATGAAATGTATATTTCGAATTTTCTGGGAATGTCTCCAAAAGTATTCTTCATTGTGAACGACTTTTGCATAACTGGTAAACCATTAGAGATAGACAAAATTTTACTACACGAAAAATGTAGATCGCGTTAAAATACACAATTTATGTCATATACATTTCTTTTGTTGAGTGAACCATTTTCGAAATATTGCTTGTTATTCCCTTAAATTTTCCAATACTTATACTTTTTCTCAAATTCGTTATTCATTTTTTTTATGTCCTGGACATGCAAAGAGAATGGAATGCGCCACATAGCAACCAGCGTTAAAATATTTGACTATCGCTTAAAACCTACCATATTCCCCTTGCATCTACAAGAAAATTACAAATAAGATTGACATCTCGATTAACATGTAGCATATGGAGAATAAGCGTTTGTAAAAATAGTTAGCACATCAGATTTTTTTTCAACCGGTTATTAAAACCTTTTTCCAAAACTTCATTAGCAACACATACTCTTATTCCAGAGTTTTGTTGTTTTACTTACATTTTCATAGTAGTTAATTAAACTGTTCTAAACAATGTATGTAGATATAACTTTTTTTTAATAAAATTATTAATGCATTGGTTTAAGTCTTAAGAAGCAAAACTGCCATAGAATTTTTTTTTTTTTGAGACTGCTCTGGCTGGTTTGAAAAAATTCTGTTTTTTTTTTTAACATTTTTCTTAAACTATGTCTAAACTAAATATCTGGAGAAATCTAAACATTTTGAGAAAAATAATATGTACATTTTTTTCTTCATTATTGCAGGGTATGTGTATAAAAATTTAAGAAAAATGAATAAAAAATGCATCTTATGGAGCATTTTGAATGCAACAAACATTAATTTGAAAATATAGCTCATACACACTGTTGTTTGAAGAGTTATTTAGAAACCCCTTCACATAAAAAAAATTAAAACAGGAAACTCAAAATTATGTTATGAAGCTTCCATAAATAGTTTTGAAAGATTTTGGTAAAGTTTCATTGTGGCATCATCCCCTTGATACCTGTAATGTAACAATGATCGGTTTTTGGATTTCTCACACAAAGGCTAATCTGACATACAAGTGTCCAACTGCTTTTTAAGGATGCAAGCAAATGTCTTCAAAACATGTTTATGTTAGTTACACTAAGTAATGTTTCTTACTTCAACTCTTGACTCAGCACACAAGAACCTCATTTATCTGGTCATCATTAATTCAGACTGATTTTTGCTTACTTTTTCACCAGGAAAATATGTGCATCCTTTGATAAATACCAAAGTTATAATGCTACCACAAATAACGTAGTGATCACCGTCAGTTACACCCTTCAAACTAACAATAAGTACCAATACCATGGTCAGTGTCACAGAACAATAAAACTAAAATGTGTGAGATTATTTTCATCAGTTTACATGAGTCCTGATAATGACCGTAAATGTTTCATATGGACAGCTTTCAATTCTTTTCTTTCCTGCTTTTGCAGTGATCCAAATTTCACTAGCGTACATTGAAGTTTGTATTTAATATACAGTTTGTTTCCAGATTTTCATTAATCTGGATTAACTCCGGTCCTAACTAGTCTGGATAAACAAGGTTCTTGTGCAATTACTTCTTCTACTTTCTGGATTTAGACCTTGGCTTGTTTCCACATCAAGAGATTTGAGTCTCTCCATCTGGACAATGGTCAGCCACCATTTCTTTTTCTTTTAGGTTGATAATAGAGTGGGATGTATGCTGATCAGTTGTCTGACATTCTCTCGGTGTAATTAAGCAAATGAAGTTTTAGATTCTTTCTTTCAGATATTAGATGCTTATGTTATTTCTTCATTGTGATTCTTACCTGATAACCTGTAACCACTGAATGTAGGAACTTCATATCGTAACTTTAGGGCTGTGATTTGAAATTCATCTTCAGTATTTTATAAAACCACTCGGTAATTACAACAGATACAAATACTTAATTCAGAAGTGCTGGTGATTTAGAACTTATTCCCTACTGAATTTTTCGCAATGCCTGATGGGGAAGTATACCCTGCAAATAATTGTTTTTAATGCTTCCCACGTAGTCTACTATGACCTTCTGGGGAACCTTGTCCCACCAAGCAATCATTTATTAACCGGAGATACCCAGCAAGCTGTGTCCATTATCTTCAGTGATAAGATAGGAATAGGATGAGGGGATCTACAGCTTCTGCTGTGGACTCCAAACCATGTTGGGTTTAAAATTATTTCTACTTTTCTCGTGCTTTACATTGTGCAATGGCTTTGCAAATGGTGACATGATGTTTATGCATTCTTAATTCTATGTGTTATCTCAGAATGTTATTCACTGTGAAACCTTGTGAACAAAAGCAAACAAGCAAGTATAATTTATCCAATCCAGGTTACTTTTATACCTTTGATGGTTATCGTGGTGTGGCTTATCTTTCATCCAGCACTACTGTTGTTAGGGAATCCCCCAATTCAAATTTTACAGTGATATGTGATTCAGAAAAAGCTAACAGATGCTAGTACTCCCCACAAAATATGTGAAGAGGTTTATGATTTGTTTATCTCTAGTAACTAAATTCTGAGACATTTGTCATTGTACAGCAACATGAAATATTGCTCTGCCGATTTTTACTTTCTCTAGATTTCGACATTTCAGTGGAAACACATGTTTTGGGGTCCCCTGAATTTAAAAATAATCATTTTTAGAAAAATTGTGAGTGTGTGAACAACATAAATCAAAACCCAAATGTTGTATAAATACCAAACTTGGTATTTAAGTTCAGGATCTTCCAAAGATGCAACAAGAAGTTTTTCAACAAAATTCCTTCCCCACAAACTGCCCTTTACATGGAACATTTTTCAAATTTTTTGATTTTGTGAAAAATGTCTCAAACAATTTTGATTAAAATACCATATATTAAAGGTATTTATATGACAAATAAAATATATATCTTCAATTTTCTGGTAATAGTTTGTAAAGTCCTCTTCATTCCAAAGGAAATTTATATAATCTTGCATAACTTTAGGTAATAAATTAAAACATACTATAGAAAAAATGTAGATCTCTAAAAAAAAAAAACACAATTTATTTCAAATAACCTTTTTTGTGACATCAGCCATTTCCAAAATATCTGTTATTAATGGTTTGAGTTGTTTAATACTTGTCATTCTTTTCAGCTGTTTCTTGTGACGTCATGGAAAGTGTATGGAATTTTAAGGCCAACATATAGCACCTAGTTCTTAAACATTTGACTCATTTCCTTTGAATCTATAACGAAATGTATAA
The DNA here is from genome assembly GCA_030765065.1 of Deroplatys truncata. Taxonomy (NCBI): domain Eukaryota; kingdom Metazoa; phylum Arthropoda; class Insecta; order Mantodea; family Mantidae; genus Deroplatys; species Deroplatys truncata. Next base: position 170,125,100 of record CM060980.1, read on the forward strand.
TACAGTATTTCCAGAAAGGTTAATCTTATTTAAAATGAAGTAGATAGGAAAATAAACTTTCGTAAGAATAATTTATATACCCACTAATAAGTGACAGGGTAGAGAAAGTCATGTGAATATAACACACGAGATTTTTTTTCGTATAGACCATAGAGCAGAGGTGTGCTTGGTTTCAGGCTGAAACTTACAGAAACTCTAGTCAGCCTTTGGCTTGAAAAAAATCTACATTTAGCACTACTACAATCCAAGATTTACAGTTAATGTTGTAAATAGATTACAAATGCCGAAATATTTTCAGAATATTACAATTATTTTAGTTTCAGTTGCAGTTGTTTACTCATTTGGAAAAATAGACCCAGGACAGGCAGTAAACTAATATTTCCTAGCATGGGTCAGTTCCAAATGGTTTGGCCAGGGTGCAAAATCTTGGACCATACAGACTTCTAGTGTAGATAGCATTTCTAATGTGCTAAGCACAGAAAGTACTGTGTTGAATTCAAAAACATTCAGGGAAAATATTTCATAATTTGGTATTACTGCAGTATATCCGATACCATAATTTATTATTGATAAGCTTTACTTACATTTATGAACATAACATATCAATACAAATGATATTCACTGTTTTGAAGCGAAAGTTCTCGTCTTTCTATTGAGAAATTTGTAGAGATAACTAATACGTTTGTTTAGGTCATTCCATTTAGTAGGTCTTATATAGGGAAGTATACCAGGATTCATCATTTTCCTTTTACGAATAAGCACGTGGTATTCATTTCCTTTCAGCCCCCTCAGCCATGACTGAACATTATACATTATCTTTGTTGGATGAATTTGCTCATTGCCAAGTATGTCTATGTAATCATTTTGACCAAACAGTGCTCGCCTTTCACTCCACGCGTTCTGAGGCCTGTACTGGGGAATGGGCAGTGGCTTTCCTTCCACATGTGGCAAAGTTCCTCTAAATAGAGTTTTTTCTTTGTATCCATATCGACGCAACAGTGGACCTTTAGCTATCTTCTCGGCATGATACCGAAATCTTACTGAAGTAAACTGTGGACTCCTTATGTTACCAAATACAGCTGATAGCATCTTGATGCTCCAACTCATGTTTACTTCTGAAAAAAAGTGAACATTAACATATTACTGATATGTGCAAAATATGGTCATGTTCGTAGTCTTTACACCGTAATTTTTCTATATAAATAAAGGACTTAACAGGAGCGCGCAGGTGGGCAGACATCTACTAGAACAGACTAGACTAGATGTCTTAAACAGACATCTACTGCAAAACCTACACCTATGGTAATTTAATGACTTTCCTTTAAGTTTTACTGCATTTTTAAATAGGACACCAAGTACTCCAAAAGAGCCACAACGTGCATTGGACAAGAATATATACGTCTTTTAAAATTGCATTTTAATGGCATTGAATATGACACGACTTTGCTTGCTTTATGCATGTCCATACTGCCTCTATGACAGTACTTACGTTAACTTAAGTGCCTGATGCAACCTCTATGGATTCCTATTCTGTCAATTTGAACTAAATGCACTATGTTAGTTACTGAATAGTGGATAAAACTGCGTTGGAAAATAAGCTGATTACGGTATTTTATTTTCCGTTTGGGGGAAATCTATTGTAAACATATACTTCATTAAGCATTCTAACCTGAAAATGATTAGCAATCTAAGGCACACAAATTCCTCAAAACAACACTACACTTTGGTGTCCTATGTGTACAACCATCTACATCAGCATTGCCAAATATCAAGAGCAGAATTTCGTTCGTGTGATAACTACCAAAGGTAATGTATCGCTTCACAGCTGTACCAACTACAAGTATAGCATCGCAGTAGCTTCCAGTTTTCTAAAGCTGATAGACAACGTAATCTCATGAACACCAAAGGAACCTTGAGATATAACCACTCCGTGATGCAGTAGTCAGCATTTTGACTTCTCATCTCGCAAGTCCAGGGTTCGATTCCCATCTGAGTTGAGACAATTTTTCTTTTAATGAGCAGCATTTCCTACCCGTGCAAAGTATAAAAGTGCGAATGTGAATCTGTTCCATGGATAAAAAAAATTTAATTATAGAAATTTGCACAATGTGAGTATGTAATTTAATGTTCAATCTTTGCTTACTTTAGACAACGATATTGGCCTCTTTCTGCAGTCCATTACGTGACATCTCTTGCATAATTCACCACACCACATGCATATGCAGTCTTGATGAAACTCATGAAACTTTTCTTTCCTGCAGTATTTAAGTGGAAACCATGCACCACAATTGTTTATGAACTCGTGTCAGCGAATTCCACAGGGTGAATCCTGAATTCGTCCAGTCTCTGTAGATCTTGGTATCGTGTGGTAAAACCCTTTCCATATCTCATTTTTCTTTGTTCTTAGTTCGGACAGGGTCTTTATATAGAAGGATGTATAAGGTAGTAACACTTCATATCTTAGAGCTTCCAGGAAGAGAGGTTCCCTTACGGTTCGTACACTGCGAGGTAGGGTGGATTTCGAAACTGATAGTACCCTCTTCAGGAGTCTCTATCTCTATCAGATCTTGAGCTTTTAAATGGGTTGAAATTATTTCCAGCCATAAGATGCTGTAGGGTTATCTTTAATCGGAAGTTCCAAAGTTATGTCCAGTAATAACCGCTGTAAATGTCTAATTTGGTTGATTGCTTCTAAACCCTGCAGTCGCTTTCACCTTTATATGCTCTCAGAATGTGTCTGCTTTTATCTGGAAAGTTATCTACTCCTAAATGCTTAAATTTATTCACTATTTATAGGTTTTTCTCTTCACAGATGATAATTTCCTTAGCTGGAAGTCTCCTAGTTTATTTCCAGATTATTGTGTTTGGGCCTTTCTATAAGTTTGTTAAAGGTTGCTTGCAATCCATCGTTGTCTCGCGAGGTCATTACCATATCGTCCACATAAATTAGCATCCTAACTTGTTAGCGTCGATGCTCTGGGTGACGTCATATGTTGCTATATTAAATAACAGGGGCTAATGGGGTCTCCTTGAAGTACACCAGCTGTCTGTAGTATTGGTTCCAGAATGGTTATACTGTCACATGTTTTTACACAATTCTCTGCCAGAATGTTTCTTAACAAGCGTATGATCTGATGATTTCCTATGAGGCTCCTAAACTTCTCTAGATCTGAGGTTCTGTCAATAGAAACGAAGACTTTGGAGTAATCTATGAAGATTGCATATACATAAGCTTTCCTCCTGGTCAATAGTGGCTCGTGATTTGCAAGGGAGGGCGGCAGGCGATGTTTTTGTATTAAGCACGCTTTATACGGCAGGTTTTATTCTACAGATCACCGGAAACCATACGTACACAAAAACAATCATATAACCCAAAATATTCTGCACATAGTTTTCAGAACGTACAAAATCCTATGCATTAGTGCAATTCCGAAATAAAACGTGCAGTAAAATACATCTACCAAAGCGAGCGTAAATTAAACTTATTCCTTTCAGTAGAAGGATGACTTTTGCCATTTATATTATACGGTGCACCCGTGCGTTAATGAATGTCGGTTAAAATTTCAGTGGATAACACGTGATTTTATAACAAAGGGATATTCTGTGCTATGTTTTCACAAAATAAATAATTTACCAAACTTAATCACACATGCTTGCACATCGACAAACCTGTGTTTTCTGAACATATTTCTTCTAAGCTTTATTTCCTACTTTCTTAATAATAGTTATTCAGACTTCAGAGTAAGAACATAATTCTTTAACCGAAAACGCGTGGAGAGTATTTTTTCTCGTTGCCCAAACTTATCTCGTGTCTAAACGTGTATGTGATGGTACCAAACAATCAACAACACGCATTGGGAAAGTTCAAGTGTATAAAATGAACCACAGGAATTGTTATGTATCTACATGCATCTCAAAAAATATAATACTTGACTATAACTAAATTAACCTAATTAATATTCTTGTAGATGAACTCATTCTCCTCTCCTTTTGTTGAGCAAAATGGAACTTTTTTTATCCTCTTGAGAATTGGAAAACACCTTTCACTCTCTGATGTGGCTGTGGGAATCGTGCAAATTATGCATTGTTAATTATTGTCCATTACGATTCCTTAACTAATTAATGAACTTTAAATGCACATTTAACAGATTTTTTACAGTCTACACCAAAAGCTTGCACTGAATTTACTGTTTAAGGTAGCTCTTTTACACAACACGTGTTTCCGAACCCTGTACGCAATTAACGCATACGTGTGTGAATCACAGCATTGCGTGTGAGCACATGCACTGTGATCATGCGACTCGCAAACAAAAGTGAATAGCATAGATTGTAGTACAAGGGGGAATCTTTACTTTTTGCTCTGAATTGTTTTAACTATACATATTATATTTTAAATAGTAGTATAACTAAGAATCTGATTGATCTTTAAATCAATTTATATAACAGAATTACACTTTATAAAGGACTGAATATATATTTTTTGTATGGTGGCGGCAGTGAAACTGAATGACTCTACATGGAAAAGACCGCGTGGAGAAAGGACCAATAGCGAAGCGCTTAAGACTCCTCCAAGGTACTATTACCTCTCTGCAGCCCTCGCCCATAATCGAAGCATTCCGCTCCGCGCGTCTCAGTATAAAAAAACGGGAAGATTTCGGAACGGACTTCATGTAGTCCAAAATACTCTCCGTAATGAAAACATTCGCGCTACTCGCTGTATAAGCGTTGAAAAAACATTTCAAACGAGACAAAATCTATAAACTAAATCAGTGAACGCACAAGTTAATACTGCAATGACATCGTATGTTATCCTTCCTTTCCTGCGCTTATTTTTATTTGTGGGACGTTTATGGGGAGAGCGCCGCACTAAAGTCCTTCATCGTCAACCGCCACTGCTCATGGTGATACGATGGTACTGTCGATATCTTAATTTAAGCAAACGGCAGGTAGTATTGTTGAACGTTTTACCCGAATCCAAGCTGTTCATCTGGTATGTGATGTGCAACTAGTTTTCGAAGTCTTTCGTTGGTAACTTTGTCAATGTCTTTAGAAGCGAGCATTCTAGTGCGATATTCCGTTAGGAAATAGGGTTATTCACATCACCTTTGTCTTTGTATAGTTCTTCAGTGTTGCTTCTCTCAACCCATCTGAATGTTTTGCTTCACTAAGCAAGTTTTGCAATTGGTTCTTTCAGTGCCCACCAGCTATGTTTTGTAAGTTCATACAGGATTTGATCTGGACCACCTGCTTTCCTCTCCTTTCCTTCCCGTATTGCTTGTTCTGTTTCTAAATTCATGAATGGTGATATGTCTTCTTGACATGTGTCGGCTTAGCAAGCAGTGCACCTTGTTTCTTTAGATTGCAGCACTTCAATAAAACATTTTCACCAGGTCCCGATTGGGAGGTCGAGAGAAAATTTTGGTTGTTTTGCTCTGAGTATCCTAAAGGGCTCTTTTTCGGCCTGCTTCAATAACTCTTCTTTTCTCTAGTTGTATTGATCATAGGCATTCACAATCGTCTCCCCGTACTTCTTCTTCTGCATATACTTCTCCAAGTTTTCTTTTGTTGAAGATGTTCATATCTTGTGCAGAGCTTCCAGTGCTTTCTTCCTCTTTAAATAACATATGCTATTAAACCATGGCTTTGCTTTCCTGTTAGTGCGTTTCGTTGTGACACTGCATGTTGTAAAACATCTTCTATTTCTTCTATTGCTACGTTTATATTCTCTTCTTCCAGGAGTCATTGTATATCTGGAATCCTTCCGGTGCACCAGAAAAGCTTTTCTTAGTCTGTTTTTCTGCTTATTATTTTAGATCTGGGTCTTCTCTTTTTCCCTTCCTCTAAAGTCAATGTTACTTCTACTGGGATATGTTTCTTTGCAATTGTGTCACTGAGAACTTTTGATGAGACATTTGTTATTTCTAGCATATTGCTGAAGAAATCGATCAATGCAGCTGCTTTCGTTTGGTCCTATGTAGGTCATTTTATTTGATTCGTTCGCAAGTGTTAGCCCTCCTGATTCTAGGTATTGTAGTACTAGGTATGTCTTGTCATTTGCTATATCTACCCTATAGTTCAGATCACCTGCCAGAAGTAGTATTTATTGTCTACCACTGTTACGGCCTCGCTAAGCTCCTCTATAACATTATATACTTTCCATTCTGGATAGAAATATCTTCGACCACATATACCAATAGACAGCTAATTTTCTGTCGGTCTGGTTGGCTCAGTTGGTTGGGCTCTGGCTTTTTGATCCCAAAGTCGCAGGTTCAAACCCGGCCCAGACGGTTATTTTAGGTGTGCTTAAATATAATCTGGCTGCTGGACAGCCCCATGCCAGTAGATTTACTAGCATGTAAAGAAACTCCTGCGGGACGAACTTCCGGCACACCGGCGGCGCATATATCATCCTGGTAATTAACAGCGTCGTTAACAAACAAAACTATATATAGAGCATGGCGTCATTTTTGTGAAGCCAATATTATGACAACTGTTAGTGGTACGGAATACAGAAACAGCAATACTTTGTATGGTGAAGTTGTGATTTTTTATTGCGTTTTAAATGAATTCACAGCAAAAGATGGTATAATATTATGTAGCTTACGGTTGAAAAGAAGATTCAAGTCTAGATACTTCAATATTATTTTACAAATAAGCTTCGGAAAAGGCAAGAAAACATAATTACTTAGCCTGTGCTTAGCACGGTAATATTGCTCCCAAATGTTCCAGGCCGCGTAACGCCAGCTTGGAACAAAAGCTAGACAGAAATAATTTTGTGACGTTGGCTCATCTCTTAAATAAAATCGTTACTTCTTAGTATCATTTTGTGTGCACTCATTTCCAGTTTTCCACGATGAACTTGAGGGAAAAATGGAAACTAAACTTAAGGGCAGGAAATTTTCAAGCCTCAAAGCGTTCCTACTTATGGTTCTGAGCATTTTGCTTCCGAATGCTCTGATATGGAGGCATTTGGCAGAGGCAGAAAGCTTAAAAGGGGTTGTGTCCCTTGAATATTTGAATTCCCAAAACACTTGAAAACAACATTCGAAAATAAGAAAAGCTTCAAAAGAGAGAGTAGCTGCTTCCTTCGAATTTTGCGACACAGGTATTTCCTCGGAAGTACTAAGAAAAGTGTTTATACGTAAATTGTACCTTTTTTATTCTTAATCCGGGACAAGTTAAAATGTTAGACAAATAACAATAAATTATGAACCAAGAGAGAAATAAGTGTAGAGGTTAGGTTAGGCCGAGGTTAGCTATGCACGGGTTATTAGTTAACAACTAATAATCTTGGGTAGATTTATTCCTAAAGCAATTGTTTCAGTCAATCTAGAAACTATGCAGGGTAGACTAGATACCAGCTAAGTGTATAGTATGTGTAAAGTAGTAGGTGATCAGTACACAGATACACACACGGACTTGTTTCCAAAAATGCTGTTTTATTTTCTCTACTACGTATAGTAAGTAGGAGAAGTATTGTATTCCACCCAAAAATTCGATACCGAGATTTCACCGGAAATACATGTTTTGAGACCCTCTGAATTCAAAAAATCATTTTTGCAAACATGTCCGTATGTGTGTCTGTGTGTATCTGTGAACAGCATTACTCAGAATTGAACAGTGGGATAAACACCAAACTAGGTATTTAGCTTCAGTATCTTACAGAGATGCGACACGAAGGTTTCCAAGAAAATCCCCCCACCCCAGATTACCCTTTACATGGAACATTTTTCGAAAATTTTAATTTTCTCAAAAATGGCTCTAACGATTTTCATTAAAATATCATATGTTTAAGATATTTTCATGACAAATGAAGTGTATATCTCGAATTTTCTGGGAATGTCTCCAAAAGTATTCTTCATTGTGAACGACGTTTGCATAACAGGTAAACCATAAGAGAGAGACAAAATTTTACACACAAAAAACGTAGATCGCGTTAAAATATACAATTTATGTCATATACATTTTTTTGTTGAGTGAACCATTTTCGAGGTATTGCTTGTTATTCCCTTAAATTTCTCAATACTTATTTCCTCAACTGGGAATTCGTTATTCATTTTTTTGTCTTGCATATGCAAAGAGTACTAATCTGTGGCAAAGAGAGTGGTGCTGCACCTAGCAACCAGCTATTAAGAGATATGTATATGCTTAAAGCTACTGTATTTCTATATTGCCCTTGTAAATATATATTCCCCTTACATCTACAAGAAAATTAGCAATAAGATAGAGTCTGCAAATGTTTATCTCGATTAACATGAAGTAGATGGAGAATTAGCGTTTGTAAAAAGTAGTTTGTACAAGAATAGAGAAAGTCATGTGAGTGTAACACATCAGATTTTTTAAGTCCTGAACATACAAAGAGAATGAAATGCGCCACATAGCAATCAGCTCTTAAAAGATTTGACTATCGCTTAAACCCTACCAATTCCCCTTGCGTGTACAAGAAAATTAGCAATAAGATTAACATCTCGATTAGCTTGAAGCATATGGAGAATAAGCGCTTGTAAAAATAGTTTGTACAGGAGTAGAGAAAGTCCCGTGAGTTTAGCACATCAGATTTTTTTATGTCCTGGACATGCAAAGGGAATGGAATGCGCCACATAGCAACCAGTGCTTAAAAGATTTGACTATCGCTTAAAACCTACTAATTCCCCTTGCACCTACAAGAAAATTAGCAATAAGATTAACATCTGAATATCTCGATTAGCATAAAGCATATGGAGAATAAGCGTTTGTAAAAATAATTTGTACAAGAGTAGAGAAAGTCATGTAAGTGTAACAATCAGGAGGCTTCAAAACATGTATTTCCAGTGAAATCTCGGTATCGAATTTTTGAGTGGAATGCAATACTTCCCCTACTTACTATACGTGGTAAAGAAACTAAAAATGGGAGTTTAAATTTAAAACCTACATTAGGTTTACATTGTAATCTTGCAATTTCTCAACGTTAAAACCAGATTATTCAGGTCTGGTCTAGTTCAAGAAAAGTTTACTTTTGCACCCAGTCACAAGTTATTTCAAACTGAAATTAAATATACTAAGGCATTAATGATGTTTTTCATTTATTACCAATATTTTACTTTTCCATTGCGCATGCATCTTAGATTTGTTTGAAGTTTTTCAAAATAATTACTTAATCATTCAGCTAATCATGAAGGTGTTTATTTACCTTATATACATTACGGAAAGAAATGCTGATAGGAATGCAGAAATGCTTGCTGTATGTACGAAAAAGTAAGTGCATACCTTAAAACAGAGAGTTGACACATTAAGAAAACGCCGCTGGAAAGGCAGATAACCTGCTTTTACTGTGCGAGAACGGGAGAGGGAGTTATAAGCCTAATAATGCTGTGGGATGAACATAGTTGGAACTTATCTCACATACATGGCCACTTTCCTTAACTTTCTTTCATCTGTCCAAGTTTCTTGGATGAACAGAACGATAACATAATATAATAAGTGAAGTCTTTCTACAGTCCTCCGACTATAGAAGGTGTGTTCGGCTTTAACTTACCGCAATACACGCATGTTGCTGTAGTTATAATGTAACTATTTATTATTTCTTTATAACGAGACAAATAATAATAATAATAATAATAATAATAATAATAATAATAATAATAATAATAATAATAATTATAATTATAATAACAACAAGAAAAGCCCCGTGTTGCTTACCTAGGTGATGTTAAAGATGATGTACCTTTAACACCAAAAAAGGCAAACAGGCATAGGTATTGCAGACGGTTTTGAAGTATAGAAGGAAGCTAAAGATTACCAGACAACAATCGCCAATCGATACTGAGAAAAAAAATTTAAATAGTATCCTAAAGCATCTTCAAGATTTAGTCGTCCTCCGTGGTATAGTGGTTACCATGCTGGTAACCATGCTAGTTCCCAAGGTCGCGGGTTCAAACCCGGCGGAGGGTGATGGATTTTTCAGGCATAAAATATCCTTAGTATGGCTTACCTCGCAAGGGAAGTAACGCCGGTGGTCCCGTGTCGTAGATTTGCGGCTCGTAAAAGTACCACAAGCCTAATAAAGAGGTCTCTGAGCAAAATTACTGGTCTTTCATGCCCAATATAGAATGGGACGTTAGGGATCACAGCAGTTAAAGAGCGTCCATAATGAAAAAAAATTCAAGCTCATGTACGTTCTAATTATGTACAGGGTTCGAAAGCTCATGTTGTGTAAAATACCTATCAACCAATAACTTCGGTGCACGTCTTGGTGGAGACTAAAAATCTGTTACATGTGTATTTAAAGTTCATTAATCAGTTAAGGAATCGTAATGAATAGTAAATAGTAACGCATAATTTCCCATAAGCACATCGAGAGTGAAAGGTGTTTTCCAAGCCTCAAGAGGATAAAAATGTTTGTTAATGCTTTAGACATATGTTATATTGAGAAGGTCCTAATTTCAATCATTTTGCTGAATAAACGGAAAGGAGAATGACTTGATCTACAAGAATATTAATTAGGTTAGTTTAGTTATAGTAAAATATTATTCTTTTGAGAGGCATGCAGATAGATAATAATTTCCTACAATTCATTTTATCTTCTTGACCCTTTTTCCAATGCGCGTTGTTGATTGCTTGGTATCATCACATACACGTTTAGACACGTGATAAGATTGGGCAACGAGCAAAAATAAACTCTACGCGTTTCTACTTAAGAAACTATGTTCTTGCTCTGACGTCTAAATAAATACTTTTATAGAAGGTAGGAACTGAAGCTTAGAAGAAATATGTTCAAGAAACACAGGTTTTATGATGTGTAAGCATGTGTGACTAAGGTTGGCAAATGATTTGTTTTGTGAAAACAAAGCAGAGAATATCCACTTATAAAAAAACGTGTGTTCTCCCCTGAAATTTTAACCGATATTCATTAACGCACGGGTGCACCGTATTATATAATGGTAAAAGACTCCCTGCTACTGAAAGAAATAATACAATAATTATTAATATAGTTTAATTTACGCTCACTTTGGCAGATGCGTTTTATTGCACTTTCATTTCTGAATTACACTAATGCATAGGATTTTGTACACGCTGAAAACGTTATATAAAATATTTTGTGTTATATGATTGTTTATGTGCACGTAGACTTTCCTGTAAACTGTAGAATAAAGCCTGCAATATAAAGCGTACTTAATACGAAAATATCACCTGCCGCCCTTCCTAACTTGCAGTCACGAGCCACCACTGCATGTTGAACTACATATTGAAGATTTCCTTTTAACTCGTTGGCACAATCGGAATTACGTACGAAAAGTGACGTAACAAGTGACAAAAGTGTGCGTTTGTTCACAAATCTTCCTACTTTTATTTTTGAATGCAATATACTAATTGCTATAATTGCAATATTAATTAATATTATCTCCTAGAGATGTAGAATTTCTGGATCGCTTACAATCAGACTATGAATACACATAATGCTTTGGCGTGAAGTTTGAAGTAAAAATACATAACTATTTTTGTTTCAGATAAATACTCTTTAATTGCGTTACGTGGGGTAGAGTACTCTTAAGGGAATACAAAACAGGAAAACTATCAAGGAAAATGAAACTGTGCTGAAGTCATGTTTAAAAAGAAATGTGATGTGATATATTCTATGATTTTCTCTGCTCTCTATCCTTATTAGTGGTGTACAAACTATTCTTACTAAAACTTATTTTTCTATCTACTACATTTTAATCCAAATAAACTTTACGGAAATAGCTACATTACACATGTTATATATACAAAAAGAACAGCGATAGTCAAATGTTTAAGAACTGGACTCTACACGGGGCCTTAAAATTCCATATTACTTCCATGCAATCACGAGAAACACACTGAATGTTGGCACGACTTTAAGATAATTACCAAGTAGTAAACAATTCGAACCATTAATAACGGATATCTCTCAAATGGCGATAAAACTTATTTGAAATAAATCTACGTTTTTTGTGTAGTAGGTTTCATCTATCGCTTAACGTTTAACAATTATGAAATATTATATACAATTCCTTCCGAATGAAGAGAACTTCATAAATTATTCCCAGAAAATTTAAGATATAGCGTTTATTCGTCACAAAAATATCTTTAATGTGTGGTATTTTAATCAAAATCGTTAGCGCCATTTTTTTAAAGAAAATCAAAGTTTTCTATGCAATACTTTCTCAATATACTATTATAGATACGTGATGGAGAAGGAAAAATTAAATACCTATTGTATATGATGGAAAGTGTTCTCGAATATACACGTGCTTTCTGTGATACTACGTTATAAGAGCAAGAATTGGAAAAACTTTGTATTTTTTATTCTGCTACCTCTTCGAAACCGTGGAAAGATTTTCATTTTGCTTGTAATAATTACGGAGATTGTATGTTCGGTATATTTTGTTCTAGAAAATCCTACCTCCATTTCTTGAAGAAATTATTCGGAGAGCCAAAAGTGGAACAACCAGGAAAAGTTTTTCGCCAGAACTAAGTACTTCTGCCTTATCATGAATTTCTATTCGGCTAAGGCTAATGAATACGTCAAGAATATGTTCCTAAAAGCTCTTCCTCATCCCAGCGCAATCAACAAGTGGTACTTTTCTGTGGATGGCAAACTTGGTTTTGGTATAGAAGCATTGCTGCACTGAAGGTAAAGCGTGAATTAAATCGTGCCTGAGGTAAATAAACTGTTTGTGCTCTCATGTTAGATGAGATAACTTATTCAAATACGAGATGCTTATGAAATGATTAATGTTTGAGCGTTATATAATAAAAATAAACGTTTCTCCCTTAAAAACCCAATAAAATTAGTTTTATTACATTGACCTATGTGTTCAAAACATCCGGAGACAAATAAGAAAGCTTTTAAAACCTGAAATTTCTTCAATTAAAATCACACTTTATATTTTAGCAACTTTTCCCTTTAGAAATGGCTACGGATAATATTAAATGCATTAGAGCTCATTCCTAATATTCTAATAGTATTCCTAAGTAATATAATCTGATATGCTGCGTAATATCGCCATTTTTCGTAATGCAAAGAAAGTAATTGTCGAGTTAAATGATTTTAATTTAGAACAGGCGTTATAAAGGCATGAACTTGATTATACATAAACAGGAACCCTGTAAACCGGTTTCAGAATATTGGCTTTCATCTTTCAAGCTAGGTGAAGAGCTATTAAATTATAACAGAGGATTCCAGTTGAAACATCTTGAATCATGGCGCGAAGGGGCATGTTTTGTTGGAAACCATGGAAGGAGCGAACAGCTGATAGTGAGAAGCAGGCTTGCTGTGTTGGTTTCAGAAATAGCTACGGTCGGGATAGGCGCAAGCGGTGTCTATTAGTATACATGCTCGAAGGAAAATATTCACAGAATATCCAATATATGATAGTCTGGATCATTACATGTTATCTGTGATGAGTTTGGTGCTGAAGGACACATGCTTCAGCTCCTTTTGTCCATCCCTTGTCTCCTTGAAAAGCGTAACTGTGACCTGCATTCAGGTCTAGATCCCGGAACTGACTATCTGGCAGGAGAACGGTTTCTCTTAGGATGACTACACCGTATTCCTTAAGAAATATCGTTCTATGGCATCACGTTTACGACATCCCTAAGCCCCTAAACATTTTAATTCCCTGTTACATGGTTCTGACTTTTGTCAAGATCTTTTTTCCAGCTCGCCATTTATTTTTGGGGCTACCGCGGATATATTTTGGGGGCAATCATGGATAAGATAATTATACCCAAATTTAAAATAGTACAGAGACAATAACAGTCATTTCTCAGGTCACTGAAAGGGGACATGCAAATAACGAGTTTCCTGGTTGTTAGACACAGTTTAAGAATACATGGGAAGGGGAAAATATATAGATATAAGATAAGAATAAAAATAAAGTTCTGCAGGATTAAGAGCAGGAGTATGGAAGTTAAAAGTTTAAGACTTGTAATTCCAGTAAACCATTGTCGCATATGCGGTGGAAAAGATGAAGTTGAACTCTGAACACATAAGTTTTAGATGTAGAAGAACAGAACTTTTAGGAAAGAGTGTATTAATAAGATATGGTTTGAATAGATAGAAATATGGCTATAAGTGAAATATTTTACAAAGATAGTACGAGAACAGGACAATATTTAAGTAAAATTCAGAATAAATGAATTTCGACATTTAATATATATCGACATAAATTATTTCGATAAAAATTATAAAGTGCTAAATAATACGTTTAATACCTACAACTTGACTGATCTAATAAAATAGCCAACATCTTTTAATGCAATAGGCTACATTTCTACATGACGATGATAACACGTAAGTCGTAATACTACCCTGCGGAGGGCCAAGGATTTTTTTTAAGGCGTAAAAATCCTTAGCATGGCTTCTTTCGGATGACCGCTACATTGTGGAACAGGCAGGAATGAATCCACGCCAAACAGCGGGTGCAATTGCAACCACATTTAACAGGACAGCTAGGCACGCAATCTCACGTTACACAGTGGCACGGTGATTGCACAGAGGTGGTCTCTTTGTCCGACGGCCAGTACGTTGTGTTCCATTGACATCCGCACATCGGCGGCACCGTTTGCGATGGTCCCAAGAGCATGACAATTTGACCAACGAGGAATGGGGTCGCGTGCTCTTCTCGGATGAGAGCAGACCCAGTCTAAGCAGTGATTCTCGACGTACCCTCATCTGGCGAGAGGTGGGAACACGTAATCAACCCAGGAAGATCCTTGAACATGATTGTTTTGGTGGTCTGGGTGTTATGGTTTGGGGAGGCATAATGTTGCATGGATGCGCCGATCTCCAAATCTTTGAACACGGTACGCTCACTAGTCAGCGTTATTGTGATTCTGTACTCCTTTCCCATGTGCATCTTTTCAGGGGTGCAGTCGGCCTTGACTTCATGTTTATGGATGACAATGCGCGACCGCATCGAACAGCGCATGTGGAGGATCTCTTGGAACGAGAGGATATTCGGCGAATGGACCAGCCTGCCCGTTCCTCCGATTTAAATCCCATCAAACACGTGTGGGATGCTTTGGGGAGACGCGCAGCACATCCACATGCACCAACTACCATCCAACAGTTGTCAGCAGCGCTGGTGGAGGAATGGAACGCCCTACCACAAGAACTTCTTACCAACCTTGTGGCCAGCATAGGAGCACGATGCAGAGCGTGAATTGCTGTCCGTTGTGATCATACACCCTTTTAAGGACCAGAATCTGTTTCTGTAAATCTAGAGAGCCATCATATGTCGTATTGACTTTAGTGTAGCTTATGGTCTATGAATAAAGGTAGCATTTCTGTTCGACTCATTGCAACCTTCGTTTAGTTGCTTACTGTAGCATACCGTGGTAGTTCCCTCTATGTATGGTTCAAGTTTCATCGAGCTATGTTACTTGGCAGTGTCACAGCATGCGAAGATTACTTTCGTCCTTGGGTTTTAACACCAGTGTATATATATATATATATATATATATATATATGTGTGTGTGTGTGTTTTGTATTTCCGAAACTAAAATTCTGTACATGATCGATCTACAGCAAGTAAATTAAATTGGATTGGTTACGTTACTCGTGCATAACCTACGGGTAGATTAGGCCGTTTCCTTTATCTCGCCCAAAAGACTTGGCGAATTCAAGTGTGAACTGATGAGAAGTAGCAAAAATTGAGTCTGGCAATCTGTTTTGAAAGATGGTCCAGACGAATAATTGATGGTCTCCCACAGGAATAAGGAAAAGAAGAACTCGTTTAAATTAGTGTGATAGTGCAAAAATAATATGGTTAAATTTGACTTAAAAGACGGATATTAGGAGATTAGTGTCCAATGGCATATAAGAAGTAGAAGCAACCGCTGAATTGTGGACAGGTGAATTAAGAAGAAAAAGAAGAGCAACATTCCGAAATCTGCTACATTTTAGCATTGAGGTTGGCTTGTTTTGTCCTCTCTGGCGCTTATTTGGAGGCGCTATTGCCAGCCATAGAGATAGACTTTCTGTAATGCATCTGGATTCTGCTGTGCGTTTGTATTCTGTTGCCATTGGCAACCCTGACGCCTGATCCTATTGGCCATCGTACCTCCCATCTGACAGTCAACCGGCAAACACAGGTTGGCGGTAAGAAGAAGCTGGTTGAGAAGTTTCCAACAACAACTAATAGATGTCACATGTGTGGAGTGGTGCTACAGTTCCTTTCTGTCGCAATAACTGATACTGTAAGCGTTATTTTTGGAGAATTCCTTTTCGCCAGAGTTTAATGCATCAAATATATAAAAAGTGGATTTAGTGGTCCGGTTTTCCTCTGAATTTAATTCCATTCTGAAAAGCATTTTGTTTTTGTGTTGTTCAAACTTCGGATTATTTTCTGTTTGCAACACACGCCGGCACTGGGGTGGTGTACGTACGCTGCTCGGAACAGCCTAGAAGTGAAGTTTTAATTCGACTTGTTCGTACCGTGGTTGGTGCCGACTGCAAAGGAAAGTGGATAGGTGAATGTGATATATATGTGTATGTGACTGTGTCGTTTGGATTCTTAATTGGTAAGTATTTATGATTGCACACAAATCAAACGATTTTTTTGTTTCAGATTTATTTGTGTATTGTAGAAAAATGTCATGCGTTTCCTGGCGGCAGCATATTATGACACCGAAATAGGGGTGTGTCGCACTGTAAATGCCGAATCTTAACCACGCAGGGTCAATGTATGAAGTTCCCTTAGCATACAGTAGCATTAATATAATGTAACATGTGCGTTGCATATATTTAGCTCGTAAGTACTGAAGTTTTGATTAATAATTTATGAAGATGTGGGCAATAGTTTCGGCGCCATTGTATATATGCGCTGATGTGAAGGAATAACAGGTCAAAGGTAGCTGCTGCTTAGAGAAAAAGAACGCCGCGATCTTGTCAAGCATCCTATTACAGGTCGTCAAATTTTGGTGCGATAATGTAGCATTTTTGCGTAGTGTGACAGCGCTTTGTTGGACATCAAGAGTGGTTGGTATCAACGGTTTCCACCTTAGGGGCTGCTCCATGAAGTGCTTGCACACCCCGCAATAAGAGGATCCCGAACAGACAGGTTCGGTATCAGGTGGTGTAATTATTGGTCCCTAGTGATCCCATGTGATTTTGGATTTGACGCAAGTGCAAACTGTGTGCCAAAAAGCTGAGAAAAAGTTTCGCAGTGCGACATAATATGACGATTAATAAATGCTTGTTTTCTTGTCACTCTTAAAACATTTTATGAGGTTGTAGTAGATGTGTTGAGCAACGTCTTGATAGATTTATTGTAATTAAAGTATTGTATAATTTTGTCATGGCTGGAAAGTACTTAAAGTTAGGATTTTTTCATGAAAATCTGAGTGCAAAACATGAGTGCTTGGGGTGTGCATTATCTTGATGGGTGGGGCCACATCATTTGTGCACTGAAGCTTATTACAAATGCACAAATTAGTCTTTCACTGGTTTTATTTTATTAGAAAGCCACTATATACATTCTTGTACTGGCCTGTGCAGATTATATTTCCCCTTCCAAATTCAGTGATAAAATTGCAAAAAGTATTTGGGTTTCCTTAAATATTAATGTAGCATTATATCAATAGAATATGCTCATGGAATAAGTTTAGGATATGCAAACATAGCCACACATGCTGTCATGAGAAATAAGTGGGCTAAACCCAGATAAATTCTTCTGTAGATATTCATTTGAAATTTAGAGATCTGTGAGCTTAATAAAATGGGTAGAATAATCAATAGGTTTGCTGAATGTTCAGATTTAAATATCAGTTTGGTATTTGGGCTAATCCAACATATTAAAACTGATTTTGCACTGTTCTGAGTTTGAAGTATTTGAAATGCAGTCTAAATTGTTGGTTCCTTCAAAGTTTCTAGTAGTGTGGTTAGATTATTCCATTTAAAAATGAATACATTTGTCATTAATCATCTTTGATCCTTTAGTGAGGAGTTAATGAATATATGCCATAGGGGCAGGGCTCCTTATTGTACATCAGATGTAGGCAGAAATCAGTTTAGCACCTGACAGCACAATACAACCAAACTTATAAACAAATGCAGAAGACACTACAACAAGGGATGGGGACAGTTACAGCTGTAGTGCTTCTGCAGTGGTGGATTGAGAGCAGTTTACTTCACTATTATGTCCCCTGTCTGACATAACGTATGAGAGAACACAGTTATTACTTTTAACTTTCATCTTCCTCTCCAAATCTGTTCGTAATTTCAGAATTTGGTATATCCGTAACAACCAGATGGAACTGATCCAATAGATGGTCGAGTGAGAAATGGGATCTTGCTCTTAATTTCACAATTTTCATTTGAGAAACACATTGTTGGCGTACATACGTTAAACTAAATGTTGCCATTACTAATCCAGGGAAAGATTGGTGGGTATATTTCATTTTACACAGCTACTTGAATACCTATGTTATTCCCGATTAAATCTGCATACTTGTTTTTGAGAATTAAAATCTCTTCTAGAGATTGGCGAGTTCAGTTTGTAATTAAATTTTTGCAAGTGTAACTGACAAAACAGATGTACAAATACAGAGATATCATTCTCCATTCCTCTAAAGCATTGAATCCTTTTGTGGCAAAGCTATTTTCAATAAAATATTGATATAATTATAAATTTTATCTTGAGCAATAGGTGCTTGTATTTTGGACTAATCCATCATATATTATTAAAGCTCATTTTGGCCTGTTCTAAGTTTAAAGGATTTGAAATAGTCTAAATCGTCAATTCCTTCAAAGCTTGTAGTACTATGGTTAGACTGCGAAAAATGTAAAATTGTCCTCTCAAATGACCGATGTATATTTTCTTATAAATGATTGTATAGCGCAGTACATCTCTATAATAGTTTATGACCTTGAGGACAACAATTGAGAGCTTTCAGATGACATGTATTGCAAAGAAACCCAAATTCACTAACCCAGCCTTTCTCTAATTCTGGTACTTCCCGCCTTTCTCCTATCATAAAGGTGGTGATAAAATTAAGAGTTCTTTCATACCTACCTTGCTATTTCTCTTTGAATCAAAGTTTTTTTTGACATTTGTACACGTATTGAGATGGAGACAACTGTCTCTGAAACATGTACCAGTAAATTTTGGTGTAAAAAGTGAAGCTAGAGTAATTAAAACTAGTACAGAGAGAGCCAAAAAACTATGAACCGGCTGTGCAGTGTTTTTCCTCTCCGCGTCCTCGATGCTCGTCTACCGCTATCATAAGCGCGGATGAAAGCATACAACATTTTTAAAACTACTTTTAAAGGCTTTACTTATCAACTTTATGAAAGGAGCTGCTGAAACTGGCCACAGTCGTCCATACATTTTTGGCACCTCTTTAGGGAAATATCCATCACTTGCCGTAATTCACGTTGAGAAATGCTGGCAATTTCCTGGCAGATATTTTGTTTTAATTCTTCCAGGGTGTGTGGGTTTATCTTGTAAACTTTGTTTTAAGTTACCCCAGAGATACATCGCAGGGGGTTAGGTCGGGAGACCGAGGAGGCCACAAATCTCTGCTAATAATTCTGTCCTCAAACACACTTTCAATTGTTCTCATCGAAATATTGGCCATATGAGCTGTTGCAGAGTCTTGTTGAAAAAAGGCAAATTCACGCTCCCTGTCTGTTAATTTTCTAATAAAAGGGGGGCGATTGTATTCATGTATGTATGGGCGTCAACTGCTGACTCATAAAAAATTGGCCCTATAACTCTTTCTCCGCATGGTGCACCATACATCAATTTTTTCGTCATAAAGGGCTACTTCATGAACAATATGAGGTTTGTCAGAGCTCCAATAACGATTTTGTGTACACACATATCCATGAAGGTGGAACCAAGCCTCGTCTGTGAAAAATATTAAATATGGGTCTATTTCGCCATTGTGTACACTATTGAGACTCCACTCACAAAATGTGTGCCTAATTACAGGATCACCTGGTTGAAGAGCATGTACCACAGTTATTTTATATGGTTTTACTTCAGCAATTTGGTAGCTCTTCTTGCAGAGCCATAAGAAATGCGTGCCTGTTGTGAAAGACACTAAGTGATTTTTGGAGGGAATTCTCCAAACGATGAACAGTGTCGTCTAATGTTTCTTCGGTAAGAATTGAATGCCGTCTTTGATTTCTTAGCCTTAACACTACCTGTGGCCTGAAATTTATTGTAAAGTTCATGGATTGTAGTATGGCCTGGAAATCTTTCTGCAAATCATACTTTCACTTGGCAAACTGACTGAATTAACACATGCAAATCATAAATAAATAAATAAATAAATGCTGTGCAGTAGAAAACATACTGAGCCATAAACTGCAGAGCAAAACCACGTCAACAGCGTGACCTTATTTATAGCAGCAGTGCGTTAATATGCTTCCACATGCCCAGTGGAAAAACACGGCGCAGCCGGTTCGTAGTTTCTTGGCTCACCCATTATATGTAAAAGCTATATTACTCTCCCTATCAAACATTTGTTGCCACCAGTCATTGCTGGTGCTGCAGCTGTAGTTACTAACATTGGTTTATCTAAATTAAAATAGTATCCTTTCCTCATCTGACACAGTGCTTCAAAATGTATTCACTGGTTGTATGTTCTGGTAGGTATTCAGTTTGAAGCAAATATTCACTAACCATAAGACCAAAAATGTAAATTACTAGTTATTTACCTCCAACCACCTGCTTGCCAGTGACTAGCAACACTGACTCCAGATTGTGTATGCTTCCAGTCTTTTTAAACTGTGACTACTAGTCACGACTCAAGCTCTACCATGTCTGCAATCCATTGTATGAAACCACAATTCAAAACTGTCTTATCACAGCAATGAAATGCACTCTGAACCACTGTATATTCAAAGATATAGTTTATAGGTTTGTAGAACAATTGTACAATGGTTTGGCTCACATGCACAGTTGACAACTGGTTTGGAACTAATTTGTAACTATTGGTCTACAAATACATCTAGGATATGAGAAAACGTCATCTGCTTTGACAAAGAATGTAATGTAGTACTGCTCTCCAATTTGTTTTAAACATTGTGGCACATCACAGATTAAGAATGACTTGATTTCACTTTCCTTTGTATCATTATTGCCAATCTTGAATTGAGAAAAAGAAGTATCAGAAGCATTGTCACCACTATTAAAGACTTCGCCAATTCGGACATTCTGCTCTTAGTTGTCCAGTAGGTGGTGTCTTATATGCCCTACAGATGTCACTCTTAAGTCATACGCTAGCTCTAACGCAATGCTGGCAACATATGAAAAACTAAAGTCACCCAAGCTGGTAGCATACTCTGCCTCAAGGTGTAGCCGAGGGATTGAGGGTCCTCAGCCTCAAAGCGTAGCCGAGGGATCTGTGCGTCTAAAACTCGAATGATTCACGTTTGCAGAAACATCACATATTTAGCAGATTTCACTTTTTATTTAGGTTGGCAGTTCCCATTTTACACATGATTTAGCGACAGAATGGCTACGTTTGTTGTGTTCATAATGCGATTTTCCTATAAAAGTAAAACACCTAAAGGGGGCGGGCAGGTGGGCACCAGCTATTAAAGAGATCACATCTACTTCTAAACTCACTCTTAAGGTAATTTTTTTCACTTTACTTTTGCTTTTATAACCAATTTCTATTCTCACTGTCTAAGAGCAGAATAGCCCGCCAAATCTAAGACATTATTTGTACAGATAGTCATTTGACAGATTTTGGTTAATTTGATGATTCCCACTAAAGCTTGACATTTTTTAATGTAATCTGTATGCTTTTACAATGCATATGTATATTTGTTGTTGAAAGTTTGCTTAATATTTGAAGATTATATTGTCTTTACATTGGAGTTGTTTGTTTATTTATTTAACTCCACGTATGGACGCCAATTTGAAGGTGGTGGTTTTCTTTTATTATTTGCACCATGCTTTGGGCGTCAATAACTGCCACTAAAATTACATTAATGCTTCCAAGAATCACAAGTAACATTTAAACTCTCAAACTCATTATTGCCTCAAGGTTACCTCATTGTTAGTAATGTTTAACTTATTATTCTCACAGTTCCTACATTATTAAATTACATAATATATTCACATAACATTATTAAACATGTTTACAATAATATAAGCATATGCAATGACTGTTACATACATTTTACAAATTATTACATACACATATTGCTTCAAGGCGGGCTGTTATTGAATTTATATATTATATAATTTGACTAAAATCATTTAAGTGTTAAAAATACTGCCTCATATTGGCAATCATAAATTAGATGCATGTGGGGCCCATCAAATTTACAAAATTGCAGAAATTATTTACCATAACATAGTTTGTATTAAGAGGACTGTTTCACAGAACTATTCCTATTTATAAACTGCTAATGAGCTAGCCAACATTGTAATTTAGGTTTTTAAACTGAATAACTATTTGGTTTGAATTATCTTCCCCTTTTATTAAATTATTGTACAATTA
Source organism: Deroplatys truncata (assembly GCA_030765065.1). NCBI lineage: Eukaryota > Metazoa > Arthropoda > Insecta > Mantodea > Mantidae > Deroplatys > Deroplatys truncata. The sequence goes on from CM060980.1 coordinate 170,147,567, forward strand.
GCCATAACATTTTTATGGTGAATCCTCCCCATTGCCTTTGTAACTGTAAGTACCCCGTTTGGTAGTGGAACACTCATTGGTTTGAATGGTGGAGTATTTCTTTTTTAGATATTCATAATGGGTGATATTTTAAACCTTTGTACCTTTTCTGTGATCCCATAGTTAGTTATTTAATAGCACGAAAGCTACACATCCTTAACATGTACAGCCTAACACAAAATAAATGAGCAACACCCATAGAGGGAGTTCGATATGGAAAATGTCGGAAGCGTTTGCCGATGCTGCATTCACAATACATGATTTAATGCCACCCTGCATTCATTTCAAAGCTTTGTGATAAGTAGGAAGATGCCTTTCATTTTGGTTGTGTGCATGGTAGCCGAGCGGTGAAATGGATGTGTCTAGTAATTGTAATAATTTGGGTTTGAACTCTTCTCGTAAATGTTTTTTTATTATTTAAATTTTAATTTGTTAAATATATGGCAATGCCATATGTTTTCCATGCATAAGATGTCTTCCATTAATCTTAAGACATTCATGAATAAAGACACAAATTAGTCTTTTTGTTTTCCAATTATTAAGAATTCTAAAGTCTATTCCATACTACTTCCATGCGGTTGCATAGAAACAGCATGGAATTTTAAGGCCAGTGTATAGCTTCCAGCTCTTAAACATTTGACTATCGCTGTTCTCTTTGTATCTATACCTAATGGAATGTTGAATGTAGTTATTTCTGCAAAGATTAAAATGTAGTAGATAAGAAAAAATAAGCTATAGTAAGAATTTGTATACCAACTAATAAAGATATAGGGTAGAGGAGGTCATGTAAACGTATCACATCCAATTTTTACTTTCTGTACTACGTATAGTAAGTAGGGGAAGTATTGTATTCCACCCAAAAATTCGATACTGAGATTTCACCGGAAATACATGTTTGGAGACCCCCTGAATCCAAAAAAAGATTTTTGGAAACATGTCTGTGTGTCTGTGAACAGCATAACTCAGAAACAAACAGTCGGATAAACACCAAACTTGGTATTTAGGTTCAGTATCTTCCAGAAATGTGACACGAAGGTTTTCAAGAAAATCCCCCCACCCCAGAGTACCCTTTACATGTAACATTTTTCGAAAATTTTAATTTTCTCAAAAATAGCTAACGATTTTGATTAAAATATCATATGTTTAAGATATTCTCATAGAAATGAAATGTATATCTCGAATTTTCTGGAAATGTCTCCAAAAGTATTCTTCATTGTGAACGACTTTTGCATAACTGGTAAACCATAAGAGATAGACAAAATTTTACTACACAAAAAATGTAGATCGCATTAAAATACACAATTTATGTCATATACATTTTTTTTGTTGAGGGAACCGTTTTCGAGATATTGCTCGTTATTCCCTTAAATTTTCCAATACTTGTACTTTTTCTCAAATTTGTTATTCATTTTTTTTATGTCCTGGACATGCAAAGAGAATGGAATGCGCCACATAGCAACCAGCGCTTAAAAGATTTGAGTATCGCTTAAAACCTACCATATTCCCCTTGCATCTACAAGAAAATTAGCAATAAGATTGACATCTCGATTAACATGAAGCATATGGAGAATAAGCGTTCGTAAAAATAGTTTGTACAAGAGTAGAGAAAGTCATGTGAGTGTAACATCCAATTTTTCATTTAGGACTATAATATTTACGTATTTCTTATTTAGTTAGAAAGCCAAAAGGAGAGTGTTTTAAGTTTTTATGCGTGAGCAGCATAAATGTGTAATAAAAATTGCATTTTTCTGGGACAAAAATAAAATTATGCTCGGAATATGAACCTCTGTAGGCCTCATTATTTCATTACTACTTAACTGCTTGGCTGTCAGCGCACACTGAATGGCTGGCACTCAATATGGAAGCTGACACTAGAACGAAGCTACAAGCACATGCCCCATTATGAACTGGCTGCAGAAACGATTTGGACTTACACAAATATACGCTTCAAGAGTCTGCTCTGTTTTTGGAGGGGTCTTTGGGCGTACAGTGAAATGGAGGAAGCTGGTGAATATGAAGATTCTCCACGCCCTGGCCGCCAGGTCAATCTTTTGGAAAAAATGTATAGTCTGTTACCATTGAGAAAAATATTATTCCAAATTAATTACAAGATATTGGTTGGTTGATTTCTAGTGTTTGCTGGACACAATGTTCTCTCTTTATACAATTATTTAACATACCCTACTAATTCTAGTTCCCGAGGTCGCGGGTTCAAACCCAGCAGAGGGTGATGGATTTTTTCTGGTGTAAAATTCCTTAGCATGGCTTCCTTCGGAAGGGAAGTAAAGCCGGTGGTGTCATAGATTTATGGCATGTAAAAGAACCTCAAGCCTGATAAGAGGCCTCTGAGCAAAATTTCCGGCCTTTCACGCCCAATATAGAATGGAATACTAAGGACCATAGTAGTTGAGTGTCGATAAATAAAAGTCAGTTTAATTTATACCCTGCTGATAACCTTGATTATAACATATAAAGGAAATAAAGCAAACTTTCTTACTTGAGGGTTATTGAAATGCATTGGCATGCTTATTGCATGCAGATCATATTATAAGCAGCAGATTCAATTCTCTTTCGTTTTGCTGTGTCGTAACTGCTAAATCATGACTATCTATAATTGCTTGGAATGAAGTATCTATGGCATTTGTAATATTTTTACATGCATTTTCTGTTGAGTAACTTATTTTCTGCTTAATAGCATTTTCATCTAAAATTAAAGCCTTCTTTGCAAGCATGTTTTATAACTCGAATGTGTTTGTATTCAAGTACAAGTACTTTTATAAATACATCTTTTAGTAATTTATGAAATGAAATGGTTTTATAGGCCATATCCATAAGAAAGAATTGGCATTTTCGATGGTATGGTAAAATGGTTATCAGAATCAGTTGAGTGGTTTTTTTATATTACCCTACATACACATACAAAGTCTCTCTTTTTATAATATTAATATACAGGGTGATTTATGAAAGTGCTGCATTTATTTCTTTGTCCCAAAACAAGTTATGCTAGCGACAACTTATTTATATCGGAAATGCAGAGGAATTTTGGGAGATTATTTACCTGTATAGCAAATGTTGAAAATTTCCTCCATCCTGCATAAGGCACAACTCAACACGTTCCATGTTACTGGCCACTCGTTGGAGGACTCTGTTGTCAATAGCTCCTGTGTAATGTTGTGCTTCAGATCGTCCAATGTCTGGGGTCGTGTGGCATAAATTCTGTGTTTTAAGTAACCCCATAGAAAGAAGTCTGGAGATCTTGGTGGCCACAGGTTTCTTTGAAATTATCCAGTCGTCAAACTTGCAATTAGTGCCATGGATTCATTTGATGTATGGCATGTAGCGCCGTCCTGCTGAAAATATCCTTGACTGAGCTCTACATCGTCTAGTTGCTCAGCAAACTCCATGAAAATCAGTCTCTACTCTGCAGGATAAATGGAACTATGCTTCATTTGTGAACCATGTGATGGACAGTAGGCAGGATTTTGTACAATGAACGTATGAAACCGACAATAATTCAGTCGTCTATCCTTATCTGGTTCCTGTAACTGATGGACAACCGTAATCTTATATGGCTTTAGGTCAACACTTTTCACAGCTCTCTGACACATTGAGTAGCTGTACCCTGTCTCCAGAGACAAATGTCTGATTTTTTGAGTGACTGATCCAGTTGTGCTCTTACGTCAACAACCGTGGGAAGCCTAGATGAACGAGTTTTGCCTTTTTCACTCACCAGAAATCCAGTTGTTTCCAATTCGTTTACCAGTCCCAGTATTGTGTTTCTTTTGGGAGGATTCCGAACACCAAATTCTCTCTGGTATGCACTTTGTATAGCTGTAATTGAATTCGGAATCCAGTATTGGTTTACAAGGAAGAGGTGTTCATTTAATGTGTACTCCATTTTCATGTTGGCTAGAACCAAATCTCGTAAAACAGTTGCTGACAATAAAACATGAACGTCGGTGCATCTATTAACAGGCAATCGAAACCCCAGTACATTCTACTTAATTTGGTGCTAAAATTGGGTCATTGAGTAAATTTCGAACAGAATAATTAAAGAAAGAAATGTCAGTTCTTCATAAATCACCCTATAGATTTGGGTAGCCCTTTACTTTCCGGATACACGTTTATTTACATTTTGTGAGATTGCATGTTTCAGAAATTACAGTTTGCATAATGAAGCTTCATTTGTTCTCGTACTTTCTTGAAATACACCTCAGCAGTTGTTTAAGTGGCTCATAATGTTTCACCTGTGTGCAGAGATTTGCCTAATTTCAAGAGAGGAGTGAATGCTCATATCTGACTGTAAATGTTGTCCTAGCATAATGAATGTTTCCAACAGTCGTGCATCTTTGGAGAACATTCTAAGAATGACCAACTGATCAACTCTGATTTTGGTTACTTTGATTACAAAAATGTCTGTTTACATCTGACACATGCTAGCAGGTTTTGACTGTATAAAGAAAACTATTATAGTTGTAAACAATATATTAGCATGCCACCTTTTGTATGGGACTCTGCCCATCATAGCACTCTGCCATATTCAGAAACAGATGAAAACATCTTATACCTCTGTTCACTATACAAACTTGGCATTTATTTGTGGGACATAACCTTGACATTCACATAACTTTGTGCATCTCCACTTTGAGCACTTATGATTAGGGAGGAAAGTGAAGATTTTTTACTTTCTCTACTACGTATAGTAAGTGGGGGAAGTATTGCATTCCACTAAAAAATTCAATACTGAGATTTCACCGGAAATGCATGTTTTGAGGCCTCCTGAATCAAAAAAATGTATTTCTGGAAACATGTCCGTGTGTGTCTGTCTATGAACAGCATAACTCGGAAACGAATAGTCGGATAAACACCACACTTCATATTTAGGTTCAGTATCTTCCAGAGATACGACACGAAGATTTTCAAGAAAATTCCCCCACCCCAGATTACACTTTCCATGGAACATTTTTCGAAAATTTTGATTTTCTCAAAAATGCTCTAAATATCATATATTTAAGATACTTTCATGACAAATGAAACGTATATCTTGAATTTTCTGGGAATGTCTCCTAAAGTATTCTTCATTGTGAACGACTTTTGCATAACTGTTAAACTAAGAGCTAGACAAAATTTTACTACACAACGATGTAGATTGCGTTAAAATACACAATTTATGTCATATACATTTTTTTTTTTTTTGTTGAGTGAACTATTTTTGAGATATTGCTTGTTATTCCCTTAAATTTTCCAATACTTAATACTTTTTCTCAAATGGGAATTCGTTATACATTTTTTTGTCTTGGATATGCAAAGAGTATTAATCTGTGGCAAAGAGAATGGTGCTGCACTAAGCAACCAGCTATTAAGAGATATATATGTCTATGCTTAAAGGCTACTGTATTTCTATATTGTCCTTGCAAATACAAAACAAGGGGAACATAGTAAGCCTTAAGCGATAGTCAAATATTTTTAGAACTGGTCGCTATGTGTAAAATGTAATTCTCTTTGCATGTCAAGAACATAAAAATAAAAACAACAAATGCTCAGTTGAGAAAAAGTGTAAGTATTGGAAAATTCAAAGAAATAACGAGGAATATCTCGAAAATGGTTCACTTTAGAAAAAAAAATGTTTTGACATATATTGATATATTGTGTGTTTTAACGAGATCTACGTTTTTTATGTAGTAAAATTTTGTTTATCTCTTGCAGTTTACCAGTTATGCAAAAGTCGCTCAGAATGAAGAGGACTTTTGGGGACATCCCCATAAAATTCAAGATATAGGTTTTATTTGCCATGAAAATGTCTTAAACATATGATACTTTAATCAAAATCGTTAGAGCCGTTTTTGAGAAAATAAAATTTTTCGAAAAATGTTCCATGTAAGGGGAGGTTTGGGGTGGGGGAATTTTCTTGAAAACTTTCACGTCGCATCCCTGGATCATATTGAACCTAAATACCAAGTTTGGTGTTTATCCGACTTTTTGTTTTTGAGTTATGCTGTTCAGACAGACACACAAGACATACACACGGACATGTTTTATTACTTTCTCACCTACATATAGTAATTAGGGGAAGTATTGCATTCCACCCAAAAATTCAATACCGAGATTTCACCGGAAATGCATGTTTTGAGCTGCACTGAATGCATATAAAGCATTTTTGGAAACATGTCCATGTGTTTTGTGTGGTGTCTTTGAACAGCATAACTCAGAAACGAACTGTCGGATAAACACCAAATTTGTTATTTAGGTTCAGTATCCTACAGAGATGCGACATGAAAGTTTTCGAGAAAATCCCCCCACCCCAGATTACACTTTTAAAGAGTAAGGGGAGAAGAGGTTCTTGGAAAAATCTGCTGTACTGAATGGCAAGAAAATATTTTGATAGTAACTATATCATAAAAAAATCTGATGTGTTACACTCACATGACTTTCTCTACTCTTGTACAATCTAATTTTACAAACGCCTATTCTCCATATGTTTCATGTTAATCGAGATATCGAGATGTCAATCTTATTGGTAATTTTCTTGTAGATGCAAGGGGAATATGGTAGCTTTTAAGCGATAGTCAAATATTTTAACGCTGGTTGCTATGTGGCGAATTCCATTCTCTTTGCATGTTCAGGACATAAAAAAATGAATAACGAATTTGAGAAAAAGTATAAGTATTGGAAAATTTAAGGAAATAACAAGCAATATCTCGAAAACGGTTCACTCAACAAAAGAAACGTATATGACATAAGTTGTGTATTTTAACGCGATCTACATTTTTTGTGTAGTAAAATTTTGTCTATCTCTTATGGTTTACCAGTTATGCAAAAGTCGTTCACAATGAAGAATATTTTTGGAGACATTCCCAGAAAATTCGAGATATACATTTTATTTGTCATGACAATATCTTAAACATATGATATTTTAATCAAAATCGTTAGAGCCGTTTTTGAGAAAATTAAAATTTTCGAAAAATGTTCCATGTAAAGGGTAGTCTGGGGTGGGGGGATTTTCTTGAAAACCTTCGTGTCGCATCTCTGGAAGATACTGAACCTAAATACCAAGTTTGGTGTTTATCCGACTGTTCGTTTTTGAGTTATGCTGTTCACAGACACACAGACAGACAGACACACAGACACACAGACAGACACACACACGGACATGTTTCCAAAAATGCTTTTTTTGGATTCAGTGATTCTCAAAACATGTATTTCCGGTGAAATCTCGGTATCGAATTTTTGGGTGGAATGCAATACTTCCCCTACTTACTATACGTAGTAGAGAAAGTAAAAATTGTTACAAAGTTTGAGCATATGTCTGCATTAATTTGAAAAGCATTTAAAAACTGAGGTCCATACGGTAAGAGCATCAGAATTTCCAATCTGGTGGACTCTGGGGCGGGTATGGGAAAGAGGGGATTAGTTTATTTATATTAGTTTCCACACACATGCCTGTCATTATGTACTGTATGAGCAGTTCATCAAATCACGTTACTAATATTATCTTCTTCTGGTGACTTTGGATTAAATGAATGTTCACTGGTTCCTCAAATATTGTGGTGCAGTTTTTATGAAATTATAAATAATTACACTCGTACTTGACTCAACAAAAATGTTTTTTTTGCGCCCATTATTTGACTGAAATTGTTAAGTTATTGGTGCAGTTTTGAACAATTCATGAATTACAGAACCAGCTCCTCAATAACCCTTCTAAAGCAGAGATACTTTTCTCAGTATACTTCTGCTCTTCCTCATAAATCCTAATTGTTTTTCATATAGATGAACTGTGACACTAGTAACGTTTTTGTGAGATTAAATACTTATTCTTACTCTGGGAAATTCAGTACTTAATTTTAAACAATTAGTCAAAACAGTTTTAAATGTAATTATTCACTTGATATTTATTTTCATTCGGCGTGGAAACATTTTATTGTCTTGGCTAAGTATTGCTTAAGTTTGCGCAAATCTTCAATCTAGAGTAGGTCATAGATACCGAATTGAGTATTGCAGCAAGCCTTTTTTTCTCGGGTACATTTAAGGGTTAGATAAGTTTTAATCACATTGTTTATTTTTAACTATTTTAACATGTTCAAGAAATATTCGTCGATAACATTTAGTGAAGCACCTTAACAGCAAAGAATACTTCTAAATTAATTAGTTTGCTTCATATGGATTCAGCGCCAGAGGATGCTAAATAATGAAGTTTTATTGGAAAACGAAGCTTTTAGTGCAGAACTTTTAATTAACGTAGCATCAAACTAATTTAAATCGAAAGTTGAACCTCTTGGTGAGCTGGCATTTTGCCCGTGTAGAGCAAGCGAAGTTGGTTTACTACTAAGGAAGGAAAACACGTTACAATGTGAATCAAATATCGTCTGAAAACTCAATTATGGTATTCCAACAGTCACTGGGCTTGGGTTATTGATTGTTGTTTAAGCGATGATCTATTGCATTTTTACTTTCTCTACTACGTATAGTAAGTAGGGGAAGTGTTGTATTCCACCCAAAAATTCGATACCGAGATTTCACCGGAAATACATGTTTTGAGACCCCCTGAATAAAAAAAAAGCATTTTTGGAAACCTGTCCGTGTGTGTGTCTGTGAACAGCATAACTCAGAAAGGAACAGTCGGATAAACACCAAACTTGGTATTTAGGTTCAGTATCTTCCACAAATGCGACACGAAGGTTTTCAAGAAAATCCCCCACCCCAGATTACCCTTTACATGGAACATTTTTCGAAAATTTTAATTTTCTCAAAAATGGCTCTAACGATTTTGATTAAAATATCATATGTTTAAGATATTTTCATGACAAATGAAAAGTATATCTCGAATTTTCTGGGAATGTCTCCAAAAGTATTCTTCATTGTGAACGACTTTTGCATAACTGGTAAACCATAAGAGATAGAAAAAAAATTTTACTACACAAAAAAATGTAGATCGCGTTAAAATACACAATTTATGTCATATACATTTTTTTGTTGTTGAGTGAACCATTTTCGAGATATTGCTTGTTATTCCCTTAAATTTTTCAATACTTATTTTCTCAAATGGGAATTCGTTATTCATTTTTTTGTCTTGAATATGCAAAGAGTATTAATCTGTGGGAAAGGGAATGGTGCTGCACCTAGCAACCAGCTATTACGAGAGATGTATGTGCTTAAAGGCTACTGTATTTCCAAATTGCCCTTGTAAATATATATTCCCCTTACATCTACAAGTAAATTAGCAATAAGATAAGAGTCTGCAAATGTTTATCTCGATTAACATGGAGTAGATGGAGAATAAGCGTTTGTAAAAATAGTTTGTACAACAGTAGAGAAAGTCATGTGCGTGTAACATCAGATTTTTTCGATTAGGATATTGGTTACGATTTTGGAATACTACAGCTATCTAAAAGACAATGAAGTAGCAGTGCTGCAAGAAAAACTGAGATTGTACTACGCATGCTGAAATGTGTTTTCTGGAAGGTTTCGTTCTCATTTAACACGCCATTTGCGGAAGTTTGTGTTGACAGTGGAAGTCTAGTATCTCTCCTTCGTTCCCATTTACAAATCTTTCATTGTGTTGCGCCTACGAATAGGCCGTCGGAAGCCGTAGCTCCGCTCACGCTACTACGTAAACTGCTGAAAGGAAGATTTTCGATCTTTCGACATTATGACGCAATATACTCCTTTGTGGAAAGTAAGATGTCATTTGGCCTATTACCTAACGGCGAGGTATGTTACATAGACACTAAGTTTCACAGCAATCGGCTCGACCATTCTTGAGCGAAAATATAATAATCTCTCTTGTATACACACTTATAAAAGCCGAAATTTATAGGAGGATTTTTTATTACTTTATTATATTATAGATGAATTAAAAAAAATTCTGATGTGTTACTCACATGACTTTCTCTACTCTTGTACAAACTATTTTTACAAACGCTTATTCTCCATATGCTTCATGTTAATCGAGATGTTAATCTTATTGCTAATTTTCTTGTGGGTGCAAGGGGAATATGGTAGGCTTTAAGCGATAGTCAAATGTTTTAAGAGCTGGTTGCTCTGTGGAGCATTCCATTCTCTTTGTATGTCCAGGACATAACAAAAATGAATAAGGAATTCCCATTTGGGAAAAAGTATAAGTATTGGAAAATTTAAGCGAATAACAAGCAATATTTCGAAAATGGTTCACCCAACAAAAAAACCGTATGACATAAATTGTGTATTTTAACGCGATCTACATTTTTTGTGTAGTAAAATTTTGTCTATCTCTTATGGTTTATCAGTTATGCAAAAGTCGTTCACAATGAAGAATACTTTTGGAGACATTCCCAGAAAATTCGAGATATACATTTCATTTGTCATGAAAATATCTTAAACATATGATATTTTAATCAAAATCGTTAGAGGCATTTTTGAGAAAATTAAGATTTTCGACAAATGTTCAATGTAAAGGGTAATCTGGAGTGGGAGGATTTCCTTGAAAACCTTCGTGTCGCATCTCTAGAAGATACTGAACCTAAATACCAAGTTTGGTGTTTATCCGACTTCGTTTCTGAGTTATGCTGTTCACACACACACACACACACACACACCACGGACATATTTCCAAAAATGCTTTATATGCATTCAGTGCACCTCAAAACATGTATTTCGGGTGAAATCTCGGTATCAATTTTTGGGTGGAATGCAATACTTTCCCTATTTACTATACGTAGCAGAGAAAGTAAAATATTGGAGAATTAAGAGCACTTACGTAAGTTGCTATGGTAATGGCTTACCTTAGCGCTAAAACCACAGAACTGTTTTCTGCGCATGCGTCACTTTACGGCAACGAAAATACCAATAATCTAACACGACATTTTGACAGATTTAGCGTGAGGTTTATGGTAGATATGATGGCACAAGAGAATTAAGAAAGACTTCGTTTTAACTTAAAACCATTAATTCTGCTACGAGAGGTTATTACTGCAAACCCTAGCGGGATGTAAGCTTATGATGGAAGTACAATACACTCAAATCCGAGTTCGTGCGATTATAACCTTAAAAACATCAGATTCGTATATCCATCTTTTTGAAACAAATACATTTAACAGTCTAGCTACTATTCGGTATCGAATTTACTAATTTCTAAAATTTCAAATCCTTTAATGGAATGTTTATCAAAGATGTGTTCGACGCGAATACCTATATATAATAATGGAAGATTAATTTTCCTGGTCCTATGTATCTTAACTTTCCTAGACAATTTTTCAAAAATGTCTCAAGTGATGAAAGTTTTAAACTTTCCACATACTATTTTTCTAATATAGTTCTTTTACAAAAAGATAACATTTTGTGCAACATTAACATTTTTCTTGTAAGAAATAAAGTACATAACACTAAAGTATATAACACTTAAGTTTCTGAAAAATCACTCATAATTCTATTGTTAAAGCCCTAATTCCAATAACGTGCTTGATATAAAAAGGGCTCTTTATATCTCTAATTTCAAAGAACGTATGCTGAAATTTGAAAGAAATTGAACAAAATTGTATTATAAAGAATATTAAACTATGAGTTTTACAATTTTGGCGTTAATTGGACACACGTCCAGTTACATGCGGCATTTGGTCATTGAAATGACCATAAAGGAAAATGTGAATGGATCTTGATTCTACATACAATGTTTTAGATTTTTTTTTTTCACTAACCTTTTTAAAGGTATTTTTTTCTCGAAATGTCGAAAGTTCAGTATCAAAAAGCCTTGAGCTGTCTAAATCTAATCTAGAGTTATTGAACCTGGTTCCTGAATGACTTTCTCTATTAAAATGGATATATTATTATTTAGTAATCGTTTTCAAATGCTGCGATCTAAAGTAAGTCTTCTATTTTATATTATGTTGATATCTCTACTTGGCGATGCTGCAAAGACTCAATCGTGGTAAAATATTTTTTATATGCGGTTTCGGGTAACGTGACGAGACAATATCGAATCAGAAAATGCGCTATTGCTAAACTCTTGCAATATTGCAAAAATCCACATAATATAGTTTTAATGTTTTACACAACAATAGATGGTGTCGGGCATTTATTTCTCAATGAATTAAATTTTGTTGGAACCTTAGGAAGACTGTCCTGGAATCCCTCCGGCAACCGCTAAATAAAACCAGTTTCCTTTCTCAGCAGCACGAGTGAAAGAAGTCTAAAAGCCTCGCCCATATAAAGCACAGAGGGAGGCTGGGGGAGGGTTGATCACCTCAAGGTCAAAAAGACATCTTCTGTAACCTACCCAGACCAGGTATAACCAACTGGCTTCAGATATCTCTGATCACGAAACTTCGATCTTGAAAGGATGGAAACCGAAGGCTTTGTTCCCTATTGCCACACGTTGAGAAATGCAGCAGTTGATAGCCATTGTCCAGTCTGTTGTACTTGGGTGCTTAGCTGCAGAATGAAAATAGTATTCTCGTTATTTGGTCCACAAAATACAACATTAGGCCACTTGACTCGCCTTTGTTTGCATTACTTATGGAAATCTGCTGCAGCATCGCTCGTGGCCTCATCAACAAATTTAGATTCAGGCAATCGGCGTAGGCCGCTAAGAGATGTGGGAGTGATTTACAAGGCCGACTTTGACTTTTGAGTCAAATCTGTTGGATTTCTAGCGATGACAGAATGTCCTTCGAGTTTGGACTTTTCGAATCTGGAGCTGTGGACGATTTCGGTAGTGTTTATAGTAAACTACTGAAATAGTTGATAATTTAAGTATCCATAAACTTGTTTGGAACTTGCGTTGTAGATTCTGAAACCTCTGATAGGGTTTGCCATATGACACAGATTTCTCTAATAGAAAGCATACATGCTGATTTAATAGCATTCCTAGAATTTTTGCATTTCATGTTACGTATATGACTTTTTCTTCAAACTCCAGCCATAATGCTTCTAGTCCATATCTGAATATTTATTTGCATTTTATCAATGTCACGTTAACTTTTTGGTCATATCGCTACGGCTACTGTTGAATTTGTTCGTTCACTTAAGCCAGTGTGTACCAGATGGCCTTAGTTGCATAGTTGCCTTCCTGTACCATCTATTGTTGCTCTTAAGTTTTATGGAATTTGGGATCGTAGAACTGTTGCCTGTTCTTTGAGTGCACATGTAGTCCTTGTGATGCTGTACAGATGATATTGTGCTACCCCCTTCCAATCTTTATTACCTTCTCCACTACGTAGGGTAAGTATTGTAAGTATTGTTTTCCACCCAAACATTCGATGTCCAGATCTCACCTGCGGTCCGAGAGAGAGAACAGCATAGATCAAAAACGAAAAGTCGAAAAATACCGAACTTGAAATTAATCCTTGAATGTATTTCCTGCATGTATCGATTAAGGATGAATGGAGTGAGCAGTTTTTTTTTCCAGCTTAGGATTCAGGTTTTGAAGGGGGAAAAAAAACATGTTTCGTCTTATTGGAGGAGTATAACCTGAGCTGGATAAAATTTTTAGTTGAACGTTAGAACTGACCTTCAGTTTGAAAGTTCTTGAAGTTTTTGCCCGTTGTGGAAAACAGGAGTGTCCAAGAGACACGTACTCATGAACGTTCAAATGCCGCAAGCACCGTCCTCCCCGACAGGGTTTTTGTCAAGTTTTCTTCAGTCAGAAATGACTGCTGGGAAGGTAACCTAAACTCGGTCCTGGAATACTTCCTTCTCAAATTACCTTTACCAATTATTTCATATTTGATCAGTGCCCACCGCTTGTGGTACCGTATGTTAGAATGGGCGTTAAACAGTATGAAAATACTAGATTAGGAGTTTGCAATAATTAATCACTATGGTTTACTTAATCGAGTAAATAGACACTTCAGTAAGGCTGTTAGCATAGACTCTAGGCCCTAGAGTAATAAAATCTATTTGTCAGTTTTTGACTTACGCACATTTCTCTCTACATTTCACGTCATAACTGGAAGGACACACCCCCATTTGACAAATAATACCTGCTTTATTGAAACTACAAAATATTTAGTACAAACGTGATCTTGTCCCGATTTTGAATAGAACACCGTTATGACAGAACCAAGACTTTGCCTTTTTTTGTTTCGAAATTTCTTGCGCGTACACAAAATTAAACCAAGAAACTTGGACTTGCAAGAAACTCCGCGAATATAAATAGATTAGCTTATCCATGCGCTCACAATCGATATATAGCAGGACTCGTATTATTTTTAGATGCCTGTACTCGGACATTGAAAGATAGAAGAGGTCAGCATGCAGTGTCAGTTAACCGCCTTGCTTCATTTACAGTGAAAACAAGCTAATCGAAGACTGAGATCATCCAGACGTAATAGAAGGGCATTGGCGCGACCTCGCCGAGATATTTTCAAGAGGTCAAGATCAGGGCAGATGCATCAACACAGTAAGCATTGTGTGTTCTCCTTGAGTGATGGTAATCTGCTGCCTAAACCACTTTCAGTGTCTACACCTGAATGTCATAGAAAAATTCGAATTCCTTACAGGACATATCCAAGCTAAGTTGATTTGTATTTTCGTTGTCTTAAGGCAGAATAGCATTGGCAGTGTCAAGATATAAAATTGAATTCTTATTTTGTGAAGATTTTTAATATTATTTAATTTGTATATAAAATGCTATATATTATACCATAATATAGAATAAATGGAAAACTTTTATCATTTTGATGCAGTCAAATTAATGCAACTTTGGGGAGATTAAAAGTCCTACCTTGCTAATGTTTGAACTGTTAAATTGATGACACCTCTCAAAATAATATATCAGACAAATTTTTACAAGATGTGTACTTCTTAGGGTACTGATCTGCTTTTTAATATAACCAACCACGTTTTATAAGCATAGTGGTGCCACAATATTTAGCGGCTTGTTTTAGCCTTTCTAAAATTTAATTTCGCTATCTTTGACGTTTTTGAGAAAACGGTTCGTTTATACCAGTGAATGTCATTCACAGAAAAATTTTCAAAGCAAAAATGGAGAAAAGAAGTTTGCGTGTAAGTAGAGCCCCAGTATATCGAGGTTCCATGTAATTCGAGCTGGTCTTAAAATTAAAATTTTGCATAAAATTAGAGAAAATCCCGTTTTTGTATGTTCAATTAATTTGTTGTATTTATGGACGCTCTTTAACTGCTTTGAACCTTAGCGTGCCATTCTATGTTGGGCGTGAAAGACCGGTAATTTTGCTCACAGGCCTCTTTATCAGACTTGGTTCTTTTACGTGCTGTAAATCTACGACACGGGACCACCGGCTTTACTTCCCTTCCGAAGGAAGCCATGTTAAGCATTTTTACGCCCGAAAAAAATCCATCGCCCTCCGCCGAGTTTGAACCCGCGACCTCGGGAACTAGAGGCTAGCATGGTAACCACTACACCACCGAGGACGACTTTGTACCTTGTCTGCATGTACGTTTTACGCACTTCCGAATGTGTTACATTTGGGGCTTTCTTTCAATTTTCCATGCACAATACAGGTAAAACTGCCCCACTTAGGGGCGGTTTCACCAACCGATGTTAAAAATACTCTTAACATCTTGTTTGTTAAAGTGTTCAAGGTTTATCACTTTTGCGTTTCATCAAGCTTTTACACCAAATTGTTAGCCAACATATTGTTAACGTCAAAGACAACTGCGAACGCTAGCTTTCGAGAAGGCGGTGGCCGAGCTACACTGCTTCTGAACGTACCCGATGCACTTTTGTCTACGTATCGTTGCGCTCCCTGTGTCGGTAGCCGACAACTATTTACATTCATGGCAATGGTCATGTTATATTCCCAATTGCTTGAGGTTAGAATCACGATATCAATTGAAATGTTTCGCCGTTTGAAACGCGTTAATTAACATCTGGTTAATAAGTATAGACGTATTATCGAGTACGATAAACCTGACGGTGTTACATTAAAGGATAAGATTGCAGCCTGGGACAAAATCCACGAGTAATTTAATTGGAGTGAACGCGTTTCTCTGAAGTCCAGTAAGCAACGGCAATTTTATGCTAACATAAAGTGCAGCACCAGAAACGTTAGGTGCAAAGAGCTTTTAAGACGGTTTAAAGCCGGTGATGGACACTGCATTGAAACTAAAGTAGACGAAAATGTGTTATCTCTGATTAATCAAACACACCCGACAAAAATACTGTTTGCTTCTTGAAGCAATTGCTTTGGAAACTTTCCGTATAAACCCACAAACGATACTTTGAAAATACCAACATTATCACTAACCTACTAAATGAAAAATGTTAATAGCATAAAGTCTAAGTACCTAATTAACACTTGTAGCATAGGAGAAAGAGGCAAGTTTCTGTTGGCAGTATTCTAGCCTCTCGTATTTCCCATAAGACCATGCTCATGACCCTTTGGACAGTCTATATCGCTTTAAAATGCCTCCTTTTGCAGTGTTTCAGGTTTATTATGATGCATGACTGTTCTATTAGGAATGTCATTCAAAAATGCCAATTGTAGCATCATCTTGGTTTGCAGCAGCCATTTTCTAATTATAATATTTGTTAAACGCATTAACACAGGGGTATGGGGATGTTAACACCGACTTTAACTACTTGTTAAAGTTAACATTGTTTGATGAAGCAGAATTTGTTTTAACTTCAGTGTTAAATCAGTTTAACACTGTGTTAAAATTTATCATCTGTTGGTGAAACCGGCCCTTAGGGTTTTCGTTCATACTGCACAGAAATAACCTTGGCCTCAGACTGCTAATGCATTTCTACAGATGGACAGGTACCATTAGGTTTTGAGGAGAGTGCTTGATCTTTCTTTGTTGACCCTTCACTAATTGGGACCGCTTGACTATCAGTTGCACAGTGCATACCATCCTTATTATTTATTACATCTATTGCTTGTCGCTACTCGGCGACAGTGGTCATTAAAATACGCTTAAGTAAAAATACAAATTTTACGACATAGGCTGATCGTTGTTGTAGATGGTTGTGTAGTAACATCTGTACTGTAGTGAGCCCGCCTGTGGCACGTTAATGTTAGTGTTATACGTATGTATATGTAATTGTGTTTCTTAATGTTTTAATTCATACATTACAATGAGTGGTGGGAGTAAGAGCAAATTTGTGGCATCGAATGTGAAACTGGAGGCTTTGATTCATGGTCTGAAATAAAGGCGGAGACGCTGAAAAGTCTTGGAATCGTATTTTACGGAATGAACCGGATACCAACAGTATAGACGAAGATGATCTACCACTGGCAGAACTGATGAAAAAGCTTGCTGGATGTGAAAATGCGAATGCGAGTGAGGTTTCAGAATGGATGAACAGTTTGAAGTGACCGATCTTGCACTTGTTGAAATGGTTAGTGAACCCGGTGAAGACAGTGGCGACGAGGAATTGCCTAAGAAATTGTACCAATCACTCACACCAAGGGCTTGACAGCGCTAGATGTGGCATTGCGTTATATCGAGCAGCAAGCTCCAACTGACACCATGCTTCTAAGAAAATGGTGTGACAGTGCTGCTAAAAAACGAGGTTCTAACGTAACTTATATTTTTGTGTGTCCATATATGTACATATAACACGGGTATGTAGTAAATTGTTTTTTAATTAATTTTTTTAACCATTATTGTGCTCATTAAGCATTTACCCATTAATTTAGTGATATTTCCATTTAATCCCGAGGTTTTTGTAATTCAGGTAGCCTCGGCCCTAATTAGCTCGAATTACCGTGCTCTACTGTATTTGCAAAGCAAGAAACCACATGCCTTGAGCACACAGACAGCCATACTTAACATTAGTGCCAATTTGTATAGCATAACTTCCCTTAAATTATAGGTTAAAGATTACCCGTCAACTCCAAAGTGTTCGCCATTTAGTCTTCTACAGTGCTTTTTGTAGTGTGATGCTGCATAGTACGGAAATATTTACGTTGTGGCGAAGTAATAAACGATTGAGAGGATTTGAAATGTGGCGATGAAGAAATCTGAAGCGTTTAAAATGCAGTCAATGAATATGTTTTGGGAAGAGACGGCGAAGGAAGGGGAAAATAGGCTGGCTGGGAGATGGATAGCAAACGGCTTGCATCGACGCGGATAGCCGAGGTCATTAAGGTTTGGACTAGTGAACGGAAAGTCTGCGGTTCAAATCCGCGAGGACCGTCCTCCCTGACTGAGGTTTTTCCGGTTCACCAGGGTCAGTACGGTCATGGCTGTCGCCCGGAGATTTCCTTCACCCACTGCCAGCGCAATAAGCTGGCAGTCACCTTCCGCACTATCGGGGGTGCAAAGGCGGAACCTCAAAACCTCTCCTGTCAATTCCTCTCCTTAGCTTACCTTCCTATTCCCGTCACTACCCCCCCCCCCAAGAAAAACCTCAGTCCTCACACCTGGCAAGTGCTGGGAGGAATCCTAAACTTGGCTTGAAACGTATCCTTTTATTTCTGCGGTGCGGTATATGTGGTAAGAAGGGCATCAAACACTACTAAAAATTGACGTGTTACATATACGGGGCTACTCCTATACAAGCTACTCTTACAAAAGCTTATTCTCTTTACTTGTTAGTCCAGATAAACTTTCAGTTCACATTTACACATTTGGTTGAAGGTATAAGAAGCATGAGGAGGTAAAGCGTTAGTCATATTTTTAAAAGCGTGTGACTATGTAACGTCTTTGAAATTCCGCTGTTTCCATGGCCAGGAGGGGAAAAAATGAATAACGACTTCCCATTTGAGAAAAATACAAGTATTTGAAAATTCAAATTGCGTTAAAGCAGATTGTAATGCTTACATACTGCTGGTCTTTTCATGAGCAGCAGTATCAGTATGATCATGAAGTGAGGTTTAGCCTTAGATTCTGTTGTTTCTTCTGCTTATTTATGCAAAAATAGGCGTTTTACATTCTCAATTACTTACAGTAAATAGAGGAAGTATATCAAAGAATATTTCGGAAATGATTAACTCCACGAGAATTATTTGGCATAATTTGTGCTCTTGAAGATCTGCATTTTTGTGTGTAGAAAGATCTTACGGTTTATCAATTATACAAACTTCATTCAGAATGAAGAGGACTTCGCGGGCTATTCCCAGAATATTAAAGATATACATGTTATTTGTTATCAGAATATCTTAGAAACATTTGGTATTTTAATAAATTGCGTTAGGCGTTTTTGAGAGAAAAAAACGAACATTTTTCCATATAAAGGTTAGTTTAGTGTTGGGGGTTTTGCTAAAAATCTGTGTCGCATCCTTGCAAGACTGAAATGTTTGGTGTTTAACCGACTTATCGTTTTTGAGTTATGCTGTTGACACGCACATGAACCTTTTTCTAAAATGGTTTCTTTTTGTTATTCAATTCAGGGAGCCTCAAAACGTGTATTTCCGGTGAGTATTAAATTTTTGGGTGGAATGAATCCTTTCTCTATTTTAAATGCTAGCAGAGCAAGTAAAATGCTACTGGTAAATAGAAACACTGTGAAGGAAACAATGTTCGGGACAGAATATGCCACATGGTTCATGTTATGTCTTGGCTAAGATGAACGCAGTAAATAGAGAAGAGTAGAGGAATTTGGCGTTGCAGTGAAAGTCCTACTGTTATGCAAAAAAGTATTACCTAATTTACGTGCTGTTGGTTGTTCCTTAACATTTCAAGTCGTCCTCCGTGGTGCCTTTAGTTCCCGGGGTCGTGGGTTCAAACCCGGCGGAGGGCGATGGATTTTTTTCGGGCGTAAAATTCCTTAGCATGGCTTTCTTCGGAAGGGAAGTAAAACCGGTGGTCCCGTGTCGTAGATTTACGGCACGTAAAAGAACCTCAAGCCTGATCAAGAGGCCTCTGAGCAAAATTACCGGTCTTTCACGGCCAATATAGAATGGGACGCTAAGGAACTCAGTTTAATTTAATTTCTTGACATTTCAAGAATTGAGATTACAATGTGGTCAGTTTTAGCGTCAAGAATCACGTGAAGCGTATTTGCGTAACAGAAACATCGAGCTTAGGATGTGGGGTTACATTTGCAAGCGTTTTTATAAACTAAAAAGTATTGCTTGGGTGCTTGCTTGCTGTACAGCATTAGAAGACGAGTGCAGTGGAAGTAACGAATTAACTTGATTTACTTTAAAGCAAAACAAAGAAAAGAGCCATATCTGCAAACATTGATGTAGATACTGTGAAAGCAAACTCCGTTAATCGGCCATCCGTGAATTACCGCCTCATGGAGCATATAATTTCAGGCGCTTGCTCGTTAATTGGGATATAAATGCTTACGTTCACTTTCTCAGGAAACGTTCCTTTATCTTTTTGTGTATTTCACTATATTTTGCCGTCAACATGATTTAGTGTAGCTGATAAAAATCTGAATGCTAATTGTTCTTCACACATGCTGTGTGTATGCTTAAATTGGAAAGGTAGAATCAGACGGGAAAATTCAATGCCATAGCCTGTGTAGCACATGATCTCAGTTGGCTAGAGCTGGCACGGAAAGCCGATTCCGGCAACGACATGGAATTTTTCCTGATTGTACCTTTCCAAAAATCTGTTGCTACATTCAAGTGGCGTTCTCTATCTGCTACCCCCGTAAGATCGGGGGATCCTACCCCTTCAGCTGGCATGGTGAGGGCGCTGCGGACCCTGAGCACTCGTGGTACTTCACGTTACTATGTAGAAATACGCCGGGTCGAACATTCGAGCCCCTCCCGATAGGGAGTTGTTCGGATTGTGTTGGACTCGGCGGGGCAGTGGTTTCCGATACCCATGGAAGATTGGGTACGCCTGGCTGGTTTTCCAGATGTTCTCCCGTACCAACCATGAGTGAAAGCTGGTAGACAGTAACTAAAACTGTCGGCTCCACCGGTGTTATTCAGTAGTCTTCCCTGATAGGCTTTTCAGTATTAGGATGACGCTCGCAAGTGGTGTCCAGACCCTTTTGGTCTTTATCTGTAGCGCTACCGTTTAGTTTTATATACTCCTACAACCTATTTTTACGAAAGCTTATTTTTCTATGTACTTCAATGGAAATAGTTACATTGCACAGTTCGTGGTAGATACAAGGGGATACAGAAAACAGAACATATAGTCAGACGTTCAGGTTTTAAGCTGATCTTGAAATTCCATGATCTTCATGGCATCGTGAGGCAGTATTTTTAACACTTAAATGATTTTCAGTCTAATTATATAAATATAAATTCAACAACAGCCCGCCTTAAAGCAATATGCGTATGCAACAATATATATAAAGTGTATATTACAGTCATTGTAAATGTTTATATTATTGTATATTATTGTATACATGTTCAATAATGTTATATGAATGCATTACGTAATTTATTAATGTAGGAGCTGTGAGAATAATAGGTTAAACGTTGCTAACAATGAGGTAACCTTGAGGCAATAATGAGTAAGAATGTTTAATAATGCTACTATTCATTATTGGAGCAACATTAATGTAATTTTTGTGACAGTTTATAAAATAGCCAATCAACAACCAGAAAAGGCTTTAGTTAAATGAAGGTATTCTATTGGAGTAGGATTAGCCAATCAGAAACTGAAAAGGAGAAACATTTACAAATTCAGAAGTCAGTCAGTAGCAGACAGCGTTACTAACCAGACGCAAAAAGTGTTCTCGAGAAATTTAATACGTATTCGTGTGAGACGAAAATAGTTTACGTGTTAAAAAGTGCAAGTAATTAAAGAATCTCACAGCTCTCTATATCAGTGAAGTGTTATATAAAATCGTGTCAAGCATTAATAAAAGGAGTGAAGTAAAATTATAATCTGTGTAAACCTACATTCTTGTCGCACCACAACCCTGCTAAGAGAAACGTGTCTAACAATGATACTGACGCAGCCGAGGCAAATATAAATATATAGCATTTAAAGAAACAGTCAAATTACAAAGTTAATATTTTTTAAACTTGGGACGAAGGCTGCCGGTAACTGTTTACCATACGTGCTGTTGCAAACAAACTTCAAGTTCGGCTCCCCAACAGTTGAAATATAATAAAACTCCAATACAACCTACTTCAAATTGACGCTTAAAGCGTGGTGCAAATAACGTAAATAATAACAATACAACACTACTACTACTGCAATCGCGAGAAATAACTGAATAGCAACATAAATGACTGCTGGAAAGTTCAAACCAATCATAACGGATATCTGGGAAATGACTGATGGCACAAAAAGTAATTTGAAATGCATCCGATGCATCCTGTTATCAAAATTCTTTACAAATGAAGAGGACTTCATGGGCTTTTTGTCATTTAAATACCTTAAATATATTCATTTTAATCAAAATTGTTAGCCATCTTGGGAAAATGAATATAGAAAAGGTTTTTCACTTTGAGATGGGGGGGGGGCTATTTTCTTGAAAATCTTCATGTTGCATCATTGTAAGATAAAATAAAGAACATAAATATCAAGTTTGGTATAATTTTAGCTTTTGAGTTATGCTGTTTGCATACACCACACATGCACGCAGACGTATTTCTAAGAAAGCTTGTCTCAAAACATGTATTTTCCCAGAATTTTCGACGTCGAATTTCTGAATGGAATGCAATGCTTCCACTGCCCACTATGTGTAAATATTATACATGTGCATGCACACAAATGCTTAACTATTGATTCCTGCTTACCAGTACAATATTTCCAAATTATAATCTAAGCCAAACTGCACCAGCCAGCAAGTGATTAACACAATGAAATTGAGTTTTATTTATGAACGCTCCTTAACTGCCGTGGTCCAACGTTGACCACAGTTTAGCGGACTTGGTTATAGTTTGCGGACGCACTGCTCACTGCTGGTGAATTCTACTGTACGCACCCTGAAGTAAATCGCTTCGTCTCGTTTTCACTTGTTCTAAGTCTTTGCCGAAGCACATGCATTACTTTCTTCAGCGTGCAATGTGGGAAAGCAAAAGTTGTTCCAAGTTTCTCTAAACATGAATTAAATGTTATCAAATTTAACATGTAATTTTTGAGAAAATATGGAAGATAAAACATAGATGCATCAACTTAAGGATGTACATGTGGGAAAAAACTGGCCTTACAATTGAGTAGAAAAATGTGCTCAGCTATTGTGTTCTTTTATTTTCCACAGATTAAAGTTTCATTGAGCTAAGTCCACATTCACCTTTTAAAAGAGAGACAGAAGAAACATGCCTACTATCCCCAGACAAGATTTGATCTCGGAACCTCTTGAACATGAGGCGCACGCGTTACCCCCACACCACAATGATTCTCACTGACCGAGTTAGGTTGCCGGATTCTTATGTGTGTGCAATTAATGTATGCCAGCATTTTTGAAAATGTACTAATTGCAAATTCGTGCATCTCTCTTTGTTCTTGGAACTGCTTCAATATAATGTGTAACGCCGTGGTTGTGTAGAAACAGTCCTAATGCATTATAAACTACTAAGTACCAGACATACGTAACTTTATAAGGTGCGTTATTCATTGACGAAAATGGAGTGTTTCTTGTGGTTGAACATTCTAACCTATATCGGTCCGCCATTTTACCATTAAACACAAGTGAAGTGGGAGATAACGAAAACTGGCTGTTCATGGCCGGCCAGATTTAACCGCGGTAAAATCCTCGATAAACTTTTACGGTTGTCGATGCACCTTAAATGTGTATGTGAGGCACTCAGCATTTTACCACGTTGTTCCAGAATGATGCACACGGCAATTGGTGTTGCATCTTCCAAGGATGCGACGCGAAGATTTTCAGAAATCCCTCCCCACCACAAACCACCCTTTACGTAGTTAATTTTTCGTTATTTTTTTAAAAAAATGATCCAAACTATTATTAAAATACTGTATGTTTAATATATTTTCATGACAAAAGTATATCTTGAGCTTTCTGGGAATAACTCGTGAAGTCCTCTTCGTTCAGAAAGGGTTTTTATATACTTTCGTATAACGGATAAACTGCAAGATGCAGATAAAACCTTACTGCACAAAAAAGTAGATCTTCTTAAAACACAATTTATTTTAAATAACTTTGTGGTACCAGCAATATCCGCTATTATTGGGTTAATTTTTCAATATTTTTGTCATTTTTAAAGTGCTGCCGCTGCTCAGTTGTTTCTCGCTATGTCATGGAAAGATAATGGAATTTCAAGGACAGCTTATAGCAACATTTGATTATCGATTCTGCTTTCCGTATCCCATAGTACCTATACCAATTTATAATAAACGATTTCTACAAGGGTTTATTTCGATTAACATGGGGCAAATAGAAAAGTAAGCTTTCGTAAGAAGAATATTCATAATTTGTTTTTAATTTTCCGTGCTTCATTATTTTTTTTAATTTACCGTGCTTAATTTTTTTTTATTTTATTTTAACTGCTTAGTCTGAATGTTATAAATGCCTAAACATTCGGGCTCTACTCATATGGTAACGAGAGGTTTTGAACGAAACTTTCTCCACATTGCTCCATGAAGCTTGCTTAACAATAACTAAAAATGGAACTGTATCATCTGTAATCATTTAAAGCCAATGTACAGTGTAGTGGACACGCTGTTTGCCAAAGGGCGGTGCCAGGCGTGACGTCACGTGTCTGATGTCTTGTATGCCGCCGGGATGTCTGCGAGACCGCTCGATAGTTGAAGGAATCACGTGAGGGGGGAGGTCGGCGAACTGTTGCTTACACCACGTGCCATTGTCTTAGGGAAGCAGCTTGTGCTTTTGGAAAAGCTGCAGCAATTGTCATCCTCTTTTAACTTTGATTACAAGCCTCTACAAATATGTAATTGCATGCATAAAATTGTCATGCAAAAGGAAGTATTGCGTTAAATGTGCAGAATTGCCCATGTGGTCATTTAAATAACATCCACTCCACAAAAAGGTATCTATTGATAATCTGCTTGATACAATTAATTTAAAAGGAGTAAAGTTGGCACTACTTATAAGCCAGGATAGTTGAAGACAGAAGTCGAGATGATTGTAAGAGAACATCAGAATATTTTGACATTTCAGGAACATTACGTTATTGCAAGAACTTATTGGATTAAAGATCTGATGTCACACTCACGCGTCTTTCACTACCCATTACACTTTATAGTATTGGTAAAAAAATTGCTCACGTTACATGTGATAACCTTTTGTCTAGAAGTTTCAAACTAAGCAATATTGGGCTTGGTGCATGCATGATACAGGAAACAAAACAACTGTTTACATATCGTAATGGCTACTGTCACAAAAAAGTTACTAGATATAGATAATATAATTCAATGATATCTGTATTTTGTGTAGTAAGCTTTTGCCCAACTCCTGTGGTTTACCAGTTATACCAAATTCAGAATGGGGAAGTTTACAAGTTATCCGCAGAAAATTCGGGATATAATTGCATTACTCATACAAATATCTTAATGGTAGGTACACGAAGATTTTTAATTAGTTTGAGAGATTACATTTTCCTATAAAGGACGGTTTGAGGTGGGGAAATTTTTTTGTAATTCTTCACCTGGCTTGCTTTAAAAGTTTCAGACTCAAATATGAAATTTTGTATTTACTCTACTTTTCGTTTATAAGTTTGTTGCTTATAGACAAACACACGCACCGCGCGTGCCTTCTTAGACATTTTTGGGGTGGATATGGGGTTCGGAAGATCTCAAAAGTTACACTTCCGGTTAAATCTCAATATAAATGTGCTATAGGTAAATGGCACAGAAAGTTAAATATAAATTAACACTCTTTAAGTAAAACATTTTATTAATGACTAAATTTTTTTCGGATTGTGATGTAAGAATCACTGCAGCTGTTTTTTATATTTTATTTTTTTTTTCTTTCTCTATCACGTATCTACTAGGAGTGAAGGTATTGCATTCCACCCAAAAATTGAGGCCGAGATTTCACTGGAAATACATGTTTTGAGGTTCTCCGAGTAAATCATTTAAAAAAATTCACTTTCTCTACCACCTACATAGTAGGTAGGGAAGATACTGCATTCCACTAAAAATTGGATACATTAATTTCATCGGAAATACATGTTTTGAGGACCCCTGATTTTTTTTATTTTAGAAAAAGTAGCGCCTGTGTGAACAGCATAACTCAAAAGCGAATTGTCGTATAAATACAAAACTCAGGTTCAGTAGCTTCCAAAGATGCGACACAAAGATTTCCTCAGCCCTCTCTGAGGACCTGTTCAATACCGAACGTCAGGACAGAAATTGAATGTGGACATCATGACCACCCAGCGCCACTCGGACAAGAGAGGAACAATAATATGTACAAATGCTTACACGGCTTAGGAGACCATGTAGAGTTACATCATCGCCCCACTCCAAACTATCCTTTACATGGAACATTTTTGAAAAATTTTGATTTTCTAAAAATGACTTAACGATTTTGAATAATTTTATAGCGATTTTTGAGAAAATAAATTTCGAAAAAGTCCATGTAATGGGTAATTTGAGGCGAGTATTTTCTTGAAAACCTTCGTATCGCATAATAAGGAAGATACCAACCTACTTGATATCCAAATAGTAAATATCAAGTTTGGTATTTAATAGACTTTTCGTTTTTGAGTTATGCTATTCACAGATACATACGCGCCTTTACTTTTTTTAAACGTACCTTTTGGGGGGGGGTTCAGGGGAGCTTCAACACATATTCCCGGTGAAATGACCTCGAATTTTTGGATGGAACGTAATACTTTCCCTACTCACTATACGTAGTAGAGAAAGTAAAGATTAAATTTGGTTTGTATTCTGTTCTGTTTAAGTTATGCTAAGTTTTCGGTGATCATTACGCTTGAAAAGATAAATAACGACACTGCGAGCTTGGCAGTAAGTTTCCCTCTCTGTGTTTGTTGCTAAGCAACTAATGACGGATTACTGGTACTTGGAATCGATACTTTCTCACGTTGAGCGGGGAGAAATACCGCTCGTGCTTTGTCGGGATGGTGTGGAACTCGACCGATGAATTCCAGGCTGTGTGATGGAATTCAAATATAAAAACTCGATTGAGTTAACACTGAGCAGACTCTGCACTCCTTCATGCGACACTGTCATACTTTCAGAGGGTAAAGGTCAGGCAGAAGCCATCACGTGTGGAACAGAGAAAGCGAACAAATGACACACCACCATTCTGAAGTGGATCAGCGGGAGGCTCGGTAGATATGTTTGCACGCTCAGGTCCGGGGCTCGCAGATAAATATCGTGACGTAAGCCATATTTTGTCATACGTGTCTCTTCAGTGTTTTTTTTTTATTATTTTGGTTGGTGTTTGCCCGTTTTAAAATTCCGTTTGCGTTTTCAAAATTAAAGCCATAGTTACACCGTAGGTATTCAGATTTCAATTAAAAATTACAGCTGAAAACGCATGAATAGTTGAGTATGTCAAAGCTCGAGGGTCATCCCGTATTCTAGAGACTTGCATGTAAAATTGTGGTAAAGAACATTTGAATGCCTTTTTATGTTGTGATATTTTTGGTTCTTAATCTGCATTTCTCTCGTATATGCATTCATAGGCATGTTTTATAAGGTCATCTGTGAAATTTATTTATTCAAATTTCCGATGAAATTTCAATATGGAAATTTTGGGTCGAGTGCATTACTGCCTATTCGATGTATCTAAGCGACAGGGAATACTCTTGTACAAAGTATTTTTAGAAACGCTTATTCTCCATATGCTTCATGTTAATCGAGATGTTAATCTTATTGTTAATTTTCTTGTAGGTGCAAGGGGAATATGGTAGTATTTAAGCGATAGTCAAATCTTTTAAGAGCTGGTTGCTATTTGGCGCATTCCATTCTCTTTGTATGTCCAGGACATAACAAAAATGAATAACGAATTCCCATTTGAGAAAAATTATTGGAACATTTAAGGGAATAACAAGCAACATCTCGAAAATTGTTCACTCAAAAAACAAAAAAAATTATATGACATAAATTCTGTATTTTAACGCGATCTACATGTTTTGTGTAGTAAAATTTTGTCTATCTCTTATGTTTACCAGTTATGCAAAAGTCGTTCACAATGAAGAACACTTTTGTAGACATTCCCAGAAAATTCGAGATATACATTTCATTTGTCATGAAAATATCTTAAACATATGATATTTTAATCAAAATCGTTAGCCATTTACATGTAAACGGTAGTCTGGGGTGGGGGGATTTTCTTGAAAACCTTCGTGTCGCATCTCGGGAAGATACTGAACCTAAATACCAATTTTGGTGTTTATCCGACTGTTCGTTTCTGAGTTACGCTGTTCACAGACACACACACGGACATGTTTCCAAAAATGCTTTTTTTGGATTCAGGGCGTCTTAAAACATGTATTTCCGTTGAAATCTCGGTATCGAATTTTTGGGTGGAATACAATACTTCCCCTACTTACTATACGTAGTAGAGAAAGTAAAAAACAAACGTAAGTTCTGTATTTATAACCCTGAGGAGACATTCAGAATAGGATCCGGGAAGCAAACTGCTACAGTGTACATGGGTATGTATTAAATAAGACCATATTGAGGATACATTTAGTAACATCTTTACGAGAAGATTATAAGCACTATCCTGCCATTGTTAAATTGCTAAACTCAGTTTCTATGTAGGTATCATTTTACAGGATGTAGGTGCATTACTTTGTAGTTCACATATCTACGTTTATATAATAAGTTTGTCCTCGTAGCTCTGTCTGCAGTGCGAGGGGTCCCAGTTTCGATTCCTGGCTGCGAGTGGGAATTTTTTTTTCTAGCCAAGATTATTCACTATCTTCCCCAGTCTGGAAGTATGAATGGGAGTGAATGTGCGAGTGATCTAATGTACAAAACCCAAAGTAGGTAATCTATGTAGAAATCCAACGAAAGTGCATACGAGTTGCCGATAAGGCAATATGTTCTAAAGGTGAAAGGTCGCCGATACGACCACTGGAGTTAAAGGCGAGATATAAACGGCACACAAAATTCATCAGCAATTATTTTGTTTTTAAATAAACAACCATGGTATTAACGCCAAAGTAGATCCAGAACAGCTAGAGGTTTTTTTTAATCCTATAATTTGTCGTTGTCTTCGGTAGTTACTGAAAAAAGTGGATCATTCATATAAAAAAGTATGCTATTCTCAGAAAAAGCTGTTCAAAGCAAAAATGTGTAAAACAAACTCGCACAATATATCTTTATTATAGTCGCTTCAACAATAGTCATCGTGACTAAACATTGTGATGTATATTGAAGTAGAGATTGGAACATTTACATTAAAGCTTGCAGTAGAAATGGCATACTTATCAGTAGTACCAATATGTAGAGCAAAACTTCCCCTAAAATGGGTTAATGCTAACCCTTCTAATCCAGTGTTCGAAGGAGTCATTTTTATCTATGAAGCGGTTCAGAATTCACAGTAAAATTGGCAGATATGTTTAAAATATAAGTACTATAACCATTATAAGATATATATATATATATATATATGAAATTAAAAAGAAAATTACAATTAATAAGGTACACAAAAATACCAACTAAAATGTCATTCTATTTGGGCGGTTTTCGCCATTTAGTCTCTCCTTAATGGTTTGTCACTACTTTTTAACGCTGTGGGCTAGTTTTAGCATGTTGGTGAATGTTACCTTTTGCCTTCGACTTGCCAGTGTTGAGTGAATGGATACTCACTATATAAACTATTTTTGTCCCTGATTCTAATACGAGATGGTTAAAGTAAACAAAGTAATAACAAATTTAAATTCTAATGTGATCCAGCCATCAGTATTTTTTCTTTGAATTTTAATTACAACTTTTTCAAACGATATAAAACTCATTGTGTACTTCCACTACTATTGGAGCACATTTTAAATAAAAGTTAGAGCATATTTACTGTAGTAATTTTTATTGCAACCAAATTATTCCATACAGTCGATAAACTGGGCACTGCTAGCCTCTAGTTCACGAGGTCGCGGGTTCAAACCCGGCGGAGGGCGATGGATTTTTTTCGGGCATAAAAATCCTTAGCATGGCTTCCTTCGGAAGGGAAATAAAGTTGGTGGGTCCCGTGTCGTAGATTTACGGCTCGTAAAAGAACCTCAAGCCTGATAAAGAGGCCTCTGAGCAAAAGTTCCGATCTTTCACGCACAATATAGAATGGGACGCTAAGGACCATAGTAGTTAAAGAGCGTCCATAAATAAAACTCAATTTAATTTTAATTTTTTAAACTGGGCAAACATACAGTTAAAAGTATGATTAGTGGTATAGAGATGGTAAAAATGACCGGACAATTTTTCATATACCGATATTGTTTTACCCAGATTGCCCTGAGCATGTTCTAAGAACTTGGCTAGCGAGGAAAATAAAGGTGAGGTGATATTCTTTCGGGCTGTTGGGAATCTCCAAGAAGTGGGCGCCTCCTTAGACGTCTGGTACAAATGGGCCGTGAATAATGTTACTCTCCGTGGCGCAACACCCTTGAGCTGTGATCCATATTAACAAAACGGTCCAGTGAACATCCGGCACGGTTTATATCCCACGAGTGTGTGATCGATTTTATCTCATAGTGCACAAGACGTCATCAGCTGCCCATGCAGTTATTTCGCCGAAGGAGATATTAGTTGATCACGAAAAACTGGAGTTCAGCAGTTGCAAGCATACAGAGCGGTGCAGCTGAAACATGTCCCGTGGCGGACTATCCGGTTCTCTCGTGACGTAAGACAATGAAAAAGCTTGAAGACGGAATGCAAACGATCTTTGGAGCCATACAGGAGGCGTTCTTATGGCCGTGTGCACTATTCTCGATCAAGATTTTACCGTGGTAAAATATGGACTTTACCGCGGTGCATCGACGCCATTAAAAGTTTATCGAGGATTTTACCGCGGTTAAATCTGACCGGCCATGAACGGCCGGTTTTCGCCGATTATTTTCAACTTTACTTGTGCTGAAATGTTAAAATGCGGAACGGTATAGGTTAGAATTCTCAACGAATAGATACACTCCATTTTCGCCAATGAATACATTCTGATAGTTACTTTAATGTAATTTTTAATGCTAAATGCCTTTTATTTTATCATTTTTTTTTCTTTTTGCGACAGGTCCCTTAAATATCCTGACTCAAGACGTAAAGAAAATCCACACAATCACGGTGTTACATATCATAATTATATGAGTTGAAGCATAGTTCTAAGAACAAGACAAATAAGGGGAATAATGAATGGATCTAGTGCAATTAGAACATTTTCAAATATATTGTGTACTTTAATTACACAGATATAGGAATCCGGTAACCTGAAGAGATCAGTGCCGAAGTCTAAAATTTGAAGTCGTCACCGCGGTGTCGGGGTAGCGTGTACGCCTCTTATTCCAGTGGTTCCGGCTTCAAGTCTTAATTGGGAATAATATATTTTTACTTTCTCTACTACATATAGTAAGTAGGGGAAGTATTGTATTCCACCCAAAAATTCGATACCGAGATTTCACCGGAAATACATATTTTGAGGCCCCTTAATCCAAAGAAAGCATTTTTGGAAACACGACCGTGAGTGTGTGTGTCTGTCCGTGAACAGCATAACTCAGAAACGAACAGTCGGATAAACACCAAACTTGGTATTTAGGTTCAGTATCTTCCAGAGATGCGACACGGTTTTCAACAAAATTCTCCCACCCCAGATTACCCTTTACATGGAACATTTTTCGAAAATTTTAATTTTCTCAAAAATGGCTCTAACGATTTTGATTAAAATATCATATATTTAAGATATTTTCATGACAAGTGAAATGTATATCTTGAATTTTCTGGGAATGTCTCCAAAAGTATTCTTCATTGTGAACGACTTTTGCATAACTGGTAAACCATATTGCTCGTTATTCCCTTAAATTTTCCAATACTTAATACTGTTTCTCAAATTCGTTATTCATTTTGTTTGTCCGTAATGCAAAAAGAATGGAATACTCCACATAGCAAACAGCTCTTAAAATATTTGACTATAGCTTAAAGCCTACCAGTTCCCCTTGCATCTACAAGAAAATTAGCAATAAGATTAACATCTCGATATCTCGATTAGTAAAAATAGTTTGTACAAAGGCAGAGAAAGTCATGCGAATGTAACACATCAGATTTTTTTTCTTTCTATTTTCTGCCTGCCTTTCAGTAAGTGAATATGGACTAAGCTAACTGGAATTTAGTCTGTATGGAAAGAAAGAAAAAAAAAGATCTGTAAAGTTCAGCACATTTTTCTAATCAGTTGTAAGGCCAGCTTTACCCACATGTCGATCTTAAATTGTTGTTTCTATCTCTATGCTTTCTATCTTTTCATTAGAATTGCACGTTAAACTTAATAACATAATAGAGAAACTTTGGTTTGCTTTTGCTTTCCGCCATTGCAGGCTGAATTACTTGCATGCGCTTCAGCAAAGAGGTAGAACGAGTGAAAAACAGACGACATGATGTACATCCGGTTGCGTTTAGAGTTTACCGGCAATGAACGATGCGCTCAACCAAGGTGAGCGCCTGCCACGGTCACCTAACTACGGTGAACATTGGTGCACCGCTGTGTGATGATTACCCCGGTCAAGTTCTTACCGCGGTAAGCTGAAGGTCCCTGGAGGGTTGGTTTGAGGATGGTGCACAGGCCATTAATGTTTGAAGATACACCGAATTGTGCATATGCTTGTCAAGATACCAGTCAGTAGTTTTGTACTATAAACTGAGCCTCCACCGTTTTTCTGTGTTGCGCATTCCATTTCGTCTCTGCATATGAATGGTTTTAATATTGGTTATCATCTGGCATCTTTAGGTGCTCCGCAGCTTTTTTTAGTTCCAATCTAGTTCCCAGTGCATCTTTTAATAAGTTTGCTTCTCATCTAATTCTCCAGCCAATTTTTTCCCTTCATAATCGGTTTCAGGTCTCCCACTATAAAACAGCACCGTTATATTGTTTCTATATTTCACATGCTCTATACTTTTCTATTCAAAATTTAAAGTGCTTCCAAATTTTTTCATCTCGCCCAAGCATCTAGTGTTGCGCATTATGAAGTGTAACTAACTACATATAAAATACACATTTTCCTAATCTCTTGCTTAGGCGTTTCATAAAGAGTTCTCAGGAAATTCTTTTTCTGGCGAAACCTTAATTTGCCTTTTATATCCTAAATTTATGAAAAAGGTTCGTTTCACATGTAAATACATGTTTTGAGGCCCCTGAGTTAAAAAAAAAACTTTTAGAACAAGTGTGTGAACAGCAAAACTCGGAAACGAAAAATTGGTTAAGTACTAAACTTATTTTAGTTCAGTATGTTCCAAAGAAGCAACACAAAGATTTCTAAGAGGTTCTCCCCAGCCCAAACTATCCGTTACATGGAAACATTTTCAATATTTCAATGGCTCTTAACGATTTTAATATTTAGATATGTACAGTAAAAAATGTATATATTGAATTTTCTGGGAAGAGCTGTTCATTCGGAATGAATTTAAAGTGCTGTCGCTATTCATTGTTTTTCGATGTCATGGCAAGAGTATGGAATTTCAGAGTCGGGCACATAGCTTCGGTTTCCTATCCCCCTTGTACCTATAACGAAATGGTAATGAAATTAATTCTGCAAACGTTTATTCTATTAGCGTGAAGTAGATTAATATTATGTAAGAATAGTTTGTAGAAACTATAAAATAAACGATAGTGGGTAGAGAAAGTTGTGTGAATGTAACACAACGTATATTCTCCCCCCTCTCATTTTATCTTCATCCCTCAGTTCTCGCCGTTGTCATTTGGCTCCATTAATTTTTTTGGTCATGAGCTTTTCCTGTAGCATAACTGCAATTGGATTTAGACGAACTTGTAAAATAATCTACTTAAGGTCAGTAAGAGAAATAGCCATTACTTCTTTTGGATAGTGTCTCGATTTTGTTAATTCATGAGAGCGCTCTTAAACCTCTCTTTCATGCAATCTAAAACTACTTTTTTCTGGAACAGCAGTCCTGTTGGAACGCTGGTGAAAATGGACTACCAAGCCAAGCGTGAAACTGGAATGTAAATCACTGCCTCTAAAAGTTCGACATTGAAATCCAGAGGGAACGGCACAGAAAAGCATTTCAGAGAGAGCAAGAACTGCATTAGCAAGCCTGGTTTGAGACTAACCCCCAGAACACATGGTATTTCTACACGCCTTCAAAAAATTCTAGGAGCCAAATTATTAGGGAAAAAACTGTTTTTGTTGTGTAAACTGATAATCATTTTATGTGGTCTGGCGATTTTCATTGTATTTTGCATTGTAAAACGTTTCATAATATTTAAAAAATCTGACGTGTTACGCTCACGTGACTTTCTCTACTCTTGTACAAACTATTTTTACAAACTCTTATTCGCCAACTATTTCATATTAATCAAGATAAACAATCTGCAGAAACAATCTTTTTACATGCAAAGAGAATTGCATTTTACACATAGCGACCAGTTCTAAAAATATTTGACTATCGCTTAAGGCGTACTATGTTCCCCTTGTTTTATATTTGCAAGGGCAATATTAAAATACAGTAGCCTTTAAGCATAGACATATCTCTTAATAGCTGGTTGCTAGGTGCAGCACCATTCTCTTTGCCACAGATTAATACTCTTTGCATATCCAAGACAAAAAAATGAATAAGGAATTCCCATATGAGAAAATAAGTATTAAAAATTTAAGGGAATAACAAGCAATATCTCGAAAATGGTTCACTCAACAAAAAAAATGTATATGACATAAATTGTATATTTTACGCGATCTACATTTTTTGTGTAGTAAAATTTTGTCTATATGGTTTACCAGTTATGCAAAAGTCGTTCACAATGAAGAATACTTTTGGAGACATTCCCAGAAAATTCTAGATATACATTTTATTTGTATTGAAAATATCTTAAACATATGATATTTTAATCAAAATCGTTAGAGCCATTTTTGAGAAAATTAAAATTTTCGAAAAATGTTCCATGTAAAGGGTAATCTGGGGTGGGGGGATTTTCTTGAAAACCTTGGTGTCGCATCTCTGGAAGATACTGAACCTAAATACCAACACACACACACACACACACACACACACACACACACACACACACACACACACACATATGCACGCGCGCGCGCGCGCGCGGACATGTTTCCAAAAATGCTTTTTTGGATTCAGGGGGTCTCAAAACATATATTTCCAGTGAAATCTCGGTATCGATTTTTGGGTGGAATACAATACTTCCCCTACTTAATATACGTAGTAGAGAAAGTAAAAATCAGCGACTACTTTTAACGGAGATGCCAAAAGACCGGAATAAAACATGCTACACAGACACGGGCTTATGTAAATCTCAGTTTTTTCCGAAGAGTTCTCGATTGCGGAAAGCTGATTTAATCATGCAGTGATTATAATCTAAAATGCATCAAAGAGTTTAAATTTTCATAAAGGACTTACGCCAACACGTTCACTGTCCACTCGTCATTGCACACAACGTTATTAATGTTTATAAATTTGTAAGCGGAAAACTAATCTGACGAGGGAAGTTAAGGGACTGAAATAAGACGAACATATTTAGAATAAGATCCCTTTTGTTAATACAGAGTGAGCCAAAGACTTCGAACTGCCTGCACGGTGTTTTTCCTGTCCGCGTCCTCGGCGCTCGTTGCCGCCTGCCGCTATCATAGTGAGGCAGTATTATTAACACTTAAATGATATCAGTCAAATTATATAATATGTAACTGCAATAATATCCCGCCTCGAAGCAATGTGTATGTAATAATTTGTAACATGTATGTAACAGTCATTGCATATGATTATATTATTGTAAACATGTTTAATAATGTTATGTGAATATATTACGCGATTTAATAATGTAGGAGCTGTGAGAATAATAAATTAAAACGTGCTAACAATGAGGTAACCTTGAGTCAATAATGACTAAGAAAGTTTAACAGTACTACTTGTGATGCTTGGAGTAACAATAATGTAATTTTAGTGAAGTTTAAAAATAGCCAATCAACAACCAGAAAAAGCTTTAGTTAAATAAAGGTATTCTATTGGAGTAGGATTAGCCAATCAGATACTTGAAATACAGAAATTTACAAGTTTAGACTGTTGAAATCAAGTCAGTTGCCTGCAGACAGTGATAGTAACCGGATGCGTGATGCGTCCTCGAGAAATTTTATACGTTTTCGTGTGAGACGAAAATAGTTTACGTATTAAAAAGTGCAAGTATTTAATAAAAACATCTCAGTTCTCTCTCTATATCAGTGAAGTGTTATTTAAATCGTATCAAGCATTAATAAAAGGAGTGAAGTAAAATTATAATCTGTGCAAGCCTACATTCTTAGTCGCACCCCAACCTAGTTAAGAGAAACGTGTCTAAAATAAATACTGACGCAGCCGAGCCAAACATAAATATAATATTTAATGAAACAGTCACATTACAAAGTTAATATTTTTTTAAACTTGGGGCAAAGCCTACCGGAAACTGTTTACTATACATGCGGTTGCAACTACTACAAGTTCGGCTCCCCAACAGTTGAAATATAATACAACTATAACAATAAAACAACTCTTTCAATACAACAAAACATTCTTCAACAGAAAGGCGCTGAGGAAACCATACAACATTTTTAAAACTAGTTTTAAAGGCTTTGCTTACCAACTTTATGAAAGGAAATGCTGAAACTGGCCACCGTCGTTGTCCATACATTTTTGGCACCTGTTTAGGAAACTATCCATCACTCGCCGTAGCTCACGTTGAGAAATTTCCTGGCGGATATTTTGTTTTAATTCTTCCAGGATGTGTTGGTTTGCCTTGTATATTTGTTTTAGGTTACTCCGGAGGTGTATTTTATGAACAATATTACGGGCTGTTCGGTGTTTTTCCACTGGGATGTGGAAATATATAAAAACATGATAAAGCGCTGCTGCTATAAACAAAGTCACGCCTGTTGTGATTTTGCTGTGCAGTGTGAAGTGCAGTATTGAGCTGACAGTGATGTGATGTAATTCAGTTATTACGAGTTATTTATTATTTGTCCTGTATTTAGTCACAAAGTATATTATGGCTTGGTATATGTTTTTTACTGCACAGCGTGTATTTACTTATGATTCGTATGTGTTACCTCTGTCAGCTCGGCAAGTGAAAGTACGATTTGCAGAAAGGTTTCCAGGTGTAATTGTTCCAGGCCGTACAACAATCCATGAACTTTACAGTAAATTTCAGGCCACAGGAAGTGTTCGGGCTAAGAAATCTAAGACGGCGTTCGGTTCTTACCGAAGTAACATTAGACGACATCGGTCATGATGGATAGTTTCCTAAAGAGGTGCCAAAACTATATGGACAACGACGGTGGCCAGTTTCAGCATCTCCTTTCGTAAAGTTAGTAAGTAAAGCCTTTAAAAGTAGTTTTAAAAGTGTTGTATGGTTTCATCCTCGCCTTTCTATGATAGCGGCAGACGGCAACGAGCGCCGAGGACGCGAACAGGAAAAACACCGCGCTGGCGGTTCGGAGTCTTTTGGCTCACTCTGTAGAAAGCAATAACTGAAGCAATTTCTTCGCAGATTACAATATGCCTTTATATTATACTTCGTTCTTATTTATTTTTAGACTTTGTCCCGAAGTGGCATATTAACGGTTACACTTAGAAGGCCTGTTTGACTACCCATTCTCATGGAAGACAGCGAATGTTTTGGGAAACACCACCAACTTTTGATATGTAAGCGACGCGAGTCTCAGTTGTGTTTCAACTTTTCAGTGATAACCGTAAATAGACAGGCATGCAGATTGTACACTCTTTCCCTTGAAATGCACGCCAGTCAAGTCGATACAACTGAACATTGTGCCAGAAACAATTACACATTGGTTAAATTGAACGGCAACGGTATGACAAGATTATCAAGCTTACGCCATGTCTGGCGGACAGATGCCTAAATTTGAAAGCTGACTTCTTTCATTTATACAGCAAGCATTAGAGTTGAGTAAGAAAGTTTCCTTTCCTTTATAACAGAAATTAGCTTCATAAATTAACATTGTGATATATGAAACAACGCCTTGAGTGAGCCATCAGATCAAAAGGCCAGCAATTAAGGCTAGTTCACATCAACCGAGAACGGTAAAGAGAACGACAAAGTTGAAATACACGTATTTTAATCGAAGCGTTCACAATAAAATTGACGGGAAGAGGACTTGGTCAATTTTTAACTTTCTTGTTCTCGTTCCTGGGCACGGCTTATTAGAGCCATATTTTGTACCTTAGACCATTCATTGTACAGATTATTCTAGGCGACCGTGTCCTGAAACACAGGCTAGTGCTCTCTTTATTCGCCAGCTGGAAACATGAAACTGGAAGGAATTACAGTATATATGCGTCCTAACCTCGTACCAGACACCGCATACCCATTGCGCGTTGGTTTAACAACAAAACCACCTTGATGTACGCTTTATACCACTGGAATAGAAATAGTTGGATCTGCATTTAAATAATTTTGACTATCGACTTTTGACATTGGCTAACCCGCATTGTGTTGGCTGAATTGGAAGCAGGTGAAAAAAATATCATTAGTCAGTTAAAAATAAATGAAATCCTCCCAGTGCACAAAATCGACTTTCCGCTTTGTGATCGATATTGTGGCGTATCAGTAAGTTCATTGTCATTGCCAGACGCACTGTTGTGTTGCATTGTCGCTTCTAGACATAGCATTATTGGGTTTCTTTGATTTTTCAGCATGACGATCCCTCCTTTTGGCGCGGACCACGCCAAAGGGAGGGCTCTGTTTGAAATCGTCTGGTATGATGCCAACCCTGGCTGGCATGGCTAGACACGGTGGGAGGGTGGGATATAGATAGCGTCACTCGAGAGTAAGTGGTCAATCCACGGCTTCGAGGCATCTTCTTTTCCTAGTTCATAATGTAGAGTCGCCAAAAGTTTGTTAATAAATTCCAGGTAATGTGTGTTATGTAATGTTTTTGTGTAATGCAAAACCCCACGCCTTCCTCTACATGTACACACCAAAGTCCCGATCTTGCTGTTAGCGTGTTGCGTCCCCCATGTGCGTGTTGTGACCTAAATGTAATAATTTTCTGGAAACCTTTTGGCCCTCACTCCGCATGTAACATTTCGATCGTCGATATACATTCCTACTCTCGTTACCGGGCTATGGTTAACCAAAATCTTGTATTCTGTCTTGTTCAATTTTCGTTTTGGTTACCGTTCTCGAGCTATTGTGGACCAGCCTTAAGAATGACAACTTTTATGAAAGTGTACAGAGCATTACACAAAAATGCTTATATACTAATATGTGGGTTTTAACATCTGTAATTGATGCAGGATCAGAGTAAAGCTGATAGTGAATACAGATATTTCCAAAAACTTGAATAGTAGTTAACCCTCAGTATTAAGTGAACCTCATCAATTCCCGAAAATAAATATTCACAATATGCTTTATTGTGATTCTGTGCAGCAGCGCTGGTGGGATGCGAGATAATTGCAAATTATTTCGAGATGTTTCTCCCTCGCTATTCCGTCAGGGATTTATCCTGTTAAATCCAGCATACTACTCAGGTACATAACTTCATTAGTGACACATGGACGAATCCTTCCCTTCAATCAAGTTCTAATTTCGCCAATACGCTCTTCGCTGCTGCTGTATATCCGCTTCCATTTATGTCGTCACCGCAGCTTCGGAAGGCATTTTGCCAACCTCAGCGGTCGCGTACGCAGCAGGGAGGGTCCGACTGGAGCGTTCTGACTTTTGTTGTTCGACCGAGCCTTGGGGTTTGTTAACTTTAGCTCGCGCAATGTATGCAAATATTTCGGAGGTGCATCGTGGAAGAATTGTGGGTATGTGGGAAGCCAATTTGCCATTTGAAGACATTGCTAGGGCAATTCCATGCATTGGCATGGACAGATTATTAAAATGTCTAGTAAATGTGTCCTCTTTGAGAGTAAGAAGTATAAATTACTTCAGTTTTACATTATAATTACTGTATTAAAATTACTGTTCTTGAAGGATTTTAAAGTAATAGTTAAACGTCCTTTAACCGTTAAGATCATATCGGACGATGAATGAAATGCTCAAATAAATCCGGGGTACACAGAGTTTAGTTACACGACATTCGCCCTTTCAGGATAAGGGAAAACCTCGGAAAAACCTTATCCGTAACTCACCCTAATCGAGATTTGATCTCGGGACCTCTTGAATGTGAGGCAGACACACTACCCCCACACCACAGAGGATGGAGAAATTCTGCAAAAAAATTTATTTAGCTGTATATTTGTATTGGACAAATTCCAACAATGTCTGGTAACTGTGTTCTCTTTGAGAGTAAAAGGCTCGTATAATGTATTTGTGTTACATTATGTTGCCATTAAAATATTTTTTCGAGGAGATATTGTGCGAAACAGGGTTTTATTTGTTATTTAAACACGGTTATCATAAGTAATGAGTAAAACTATTGCTCTAAGTTATATATTCATATGCAAATAATCTAGAACTGTGCATATAAAACAGGACGCAACTGCATGGACAAAAAGCTAAACAGATACTCCTCCCTTCCTTGCTATACGTACTCCACCTGTGAAGGCCAATAGAATGCCGCCTGAAGCTGCATTGGCGGCATAAATGGAAGCGGGTGTACCAGACCTGCGCAATATTCTTGCCAAGTTATTGCTTCCTGTTTTAGACAGGTCATTTTAGGAACCAGCTGTAATAACACTCATTCGGAGCGTATTAGATCTGCATATTCTTAAAATGTAATGCGCTATTTGCATCCACTTTCGAGGCAAGGAAATAAATATAACGCGCGCGCGAACACACACACACACACACACACACACACACACACACACACATTAGATAGTATTAGATGTGAATGGCTGTGAACGAATTCCTTCTATACTTCTGCCATTGTGTATAGTGTTGGTTTGCACTAGCTTAAGTAAAGATGCTTCCCTCACTATCATATAGCGTAGAAAAAGGGAGCACGGAGAGTAAAAGAGCTATCTTGGACGGAAAGCTGCGTAGGATGTACCCTCCCCCGCAACTCTTTATTTTGCCAGCTTGTAAGCCAATAATAAATAAATATGTATATATATATATATATATATATATATATATACTTCAGAGTCTCTTGAGACAGTGAATACGAGAAGATAGAAAACCGGTTGGTCATGCACAGGTCGGCTACATGTAGCGGCTCTTTGTGATAGCTGCTGCACCGGCCTCGCGACATCCTTATCTTCCCCTTCCACTGTATCAAAAGACTGAAGAAACTATATATATGCAAGATGAGCCAAAGACTCCGAACCGCCTGCGCGGTGTTTATCCTGTCAGCGTCCTCGGCGCTCGTTGCTGTCTACTGCTATCATAGAAAGGCGCGGATGAATCCATACAACATTTTAAAAGTACTTTTAAAGGCTTTACTTACAACTTTATGAAAGGAAATGCCGAAACCGACCACCGTCGTTATACATTTTTGGCACCTCTTTAGGAAACTATACATCATGGAATTTTGGGGGGGGGGAATTTTCCAAACGATGACCGATGACTAATGTTTCTTCGGTAAGAACCAAACGCCGTCTTTTAGATTTCTTAGCCTGAACACTTCCTGTGGCCTGAAATTTACTGTAAAGTTCATGGATTGTTGTACGGCCTGGAACTTTTACACCTGGAAATCTTTCTGCAAATCGTACTTTCACTTGGCGAGCTGTTCGAGTTAACACATATAAATCATAAATAAATGCACGCTGTGCAGTAGAAAACATATACTGAGCCATAATATACTTTGTGACTAAGTACAGCACAAAATAATAAATAACTCTTAATAACTGAACTATCTCACATCACCGTCAACTCAAAACTTCACAGCAAAACCACAACCGCGTGATTTTGTTTCAACGACGGTGGCCAATTTCATCATCTCCTTGCATAAAGTTGGTAGGGTTTTTTTTTCAAGTGGAGGAGAAAATGATTTAATCACTGACCCCAGCCCCGATGGGAGTCGGGACTGAGAGTGTGGGACTCACCAATAGTCGGCATACCCACTAAAAACTCCTCCACCGGTGGAAAAAGGAAGAAGGTAAAAGTGGAATGGCGTGGCTTTGTGCGGTCCCGCATAGCACCCGCGTTAGTATGTGAAAGATGAATGTCTCCGCCCTATGGGCTGGAGCGGGATAGGTGGGTACTAGGTTACAGCCATGAAACCTGACTGCAACACTAGTGAAAAATGGCGTGGGTTTAGGAAAGAGTTGGTAAGGTGATTGTGTGGATGGTGTAGGTTTGCGCAGAACTTACTTCTTGGGAAGCTGCATCCTGCTCATGAATTCTGCTGCGTATACTGCGCTGGGCGAAGGCCTTCGGCGGTTGCTTCGGGCCTCCGGTTTGGCTGGCTGCTGGAAGTGGGCACGGAGCTCGTGTTTCTGCGCTTCCAGAGATCGGATGGTCATGTCGATGGAGTCTAAGTGTTGAGCAATGGTGTCCGATGCTGTAGATGTAGTCTGGATGGAGTTGTCGATGGAGTTGACTCTGGTAGTGATCTCCAACTGCCCAGTTAGGAAAACCTGCTGAGCAGCTGAGGTGTCTTGAAGGTCCCTGATGAGTTCCTCCAGGGCCGTCAGCTTCGTCGTCATGTTCAGGAACTCCGCGTGGAGATCCTGAACGGCGTCGCGTAGGCCCTGGACTTCCTCGATGATCGGTGCTGAAGATGTTGGTGTCGGCGCCGGTGATGGTGGCGGCGTCTGTGGAGGTGATGCTGGCTGTGATGAAGGTGCTGGCGGCTTCTGCGTTGCCTTCCTGCGAGGATGCAGGGGGCAGAGCGCTTGGCCGGTGAAATGTGTTGACCCTCCATAGGTCGCACAGTAGCGGCGTCGGCGGCGAAGGTCGTGCTGCGTGCACGAAGACGTAGTGCTGGAAGCGCCACAGTAGTGGCTCCTTGGTTTCGCCGTGCAGGAGCGCTCGTTGTGCCCGTAGGCACAACAGCGTCGGCAGGGAACCTGGCGTTCCATTCGGCTGGCCTCGATGCGTAAGCACCGCCCTAACAAGGGCAGGCCCGCCTCAAGGCCGCTTCCTGGTCACCAGGGTCTGCGAACTCGATCCTGACTAAGGATGTGGGTCCCTGTGCTCCGTGGATCCGAGCGGCCTTCATGGCTGAAGACCACTGCTGGCGTGCTGCGCTGATGAGGAACCTGACTGGCAGGTCCCTCGGGACCCCTCGGATTACAGCGCTGTACCTCCCATGAGGCACAGGCTGTGACTGCGCTGGCTGGACAGTATCCAGGATCGGCGGCGTTGGCTGCGGTGAAGCTGGTGGCAACTGCGGAGGCAGTCCCGGCGAAGCTGCGCTGGCACGTGGCGAGGCGGCGGTCGAAGCGTAGGTTGCCCTAGGCTGCGGCGGCTGCGGCGAAATCTCCTCGGCGGACGCCGGAGGAGATGAAGAGGTTCCTGCCTTAGCAGGAGCGGCGACAGATCGACCCTTCTTCCTCGCCATCTCGGAGCTGAGTGTTAAGCCTTTAAAAGTATTTTAAAACTGTTGTGTGGTTTCATCCGCGCCTTTCTATGATAGCGGCAGACGGCAACGAGCGCCGAGGACGCGGACAGGAAAAACACCGCGCAGGCGGTTCGGAGACTTTTGGCTCACTCTGTAGTTAAAGTATTTGTCCGCACTTTTAAAAAATTCTTGCAGCCAAATTAATAGAGGGTAAAATCTAATTTGTTTTGGACACAAAGTTCAAGTGGTAATACAGTTTGTGTTTTGGCGGTTTTTCAGGTCCATTTTATCAGTTTTGGAAATTTTTGAAACATGCCAAAATTACAATTATTTTGTATGTGGTGTTTTCAAAATTATCTTACGTCCACCGAGAAGAACAATTTTTTTGTGTATTACTTGATTTTGCGGTGGAAATAGGATTTTGTTTAACGGGGAAAATGTCAAAGTTGGGAGTTTTCAACGTTTTTGCCTTAATCCCTCATTTTCGGCTCACTTTTTACGACTTCACGAATTTATTTCTCCACCAGTTTGTCACATGTCAGTGAAAGTGTGTGGTTGTATGCACAAAAAAATGCTTTACGCAATGCATGGATGATAATTTTTAAAACACCACGTAAAAAGTTGCAATTTTGGCATATTTTAAAAAAGTTTATGTAACAGATAGTCTGAAAAACTGCCAAAACACGTAAACTATATTACCATTTGATGTTCATGTCCAAAACATGTGGATTTTTTTTCCTTTCATTAATTCGGCTGCTAGAAATTTTCAAAATTGCAGATGACTACTTTCTTGAGTAACTGTAGATACAGTTTTTCTGTTCGTTTTCCCCAAAATGTTTAAAGGTGAATCGATTTAGTGCTGCATATCTGCACCTGGAAGCGTTGTGCATATGACGGGTGGCATCCTGTTCTTGCAGCGTATTGATTGTAATGTTGCAGGTTGCAG
Organism: Deroplatys truncata; assembly: GCA_030765065.1. Lineage (NCBI taxonomy): Eukaryota > Metazoa > Arthropoda > Insecta > Mantodea > Mantidae > Deroplatys > Deroplatys truncata. Next base: position 170,191,874 of record CM060980.1, read on the forward strand.
AACTTTCAAACTAACTTGCATTGACCGGCGGTTCAACATTGTGTTTTAATTCCAAACTATATTATCTGGACAATGGAAGATATAATTGGCAGCATTCCCCCTCCCCCCCTCGTATTGGCTTCGTACGCTCTCGACAGAAAGGTATTCTAACGTCTTTTATCCTGTATATTAGTTTTCCTAAACAAGTACCGTTACACTTTATATAAATGTCCAGTATGGCAGCCTGGCAAACAGCTGTGGTTTGCATTCTTGGAAGTGAACTGTGTTTTGTCATGAAGGGATCACAAGTGTACAGTAAACCAAAGCGCAGAATTTGGGAACGTTTTGAAGGGCTCTAACACTATCCATGTTTTATTTCTTTTTACTTTCTCTACTACGTAAAGTAAGTAGGGGAAGTATTGTATTCCACCCAAAAATTCGATACCGAGATTTCACAGAAAATTATGTTTTGAGACCCCCTGAATCCAAAAAAAAGCATTTTTGGAAACATGTCCGTGTGTCTGTGAACAGCATAACTCAAACGAACAGTCGGATAAACACCAAACTTGGTATTTATGTTCAGTATCTTCCAGAGATGCGACATGAAGGTTTTCAAGAAAATCCCCCCAACCCAGATTACCCTTTACATGGAACATTTTTCGAAAATTTTAATTTTCTCAAAAATGGCTCAAACGATTTTGATTAAGATGTTTAAGATATTTTCATGATAAATGAAATGTATATCTCGAATTTTCTGGGAATGTCTCCAAAAGTATTCTTCGTTGTGAACGACTTTTGCATAACTGGTAAACCATAAGAAATGGACAAAATTTCACTACACAATTTATGTCATATACATTTTTGTTGTTGAGTGAACCATTTTCGACATATTACTTAAATTTTCCAATACTTTTTCTCAAATGGGAATTCGTTACTCAGTTTTTTACGTACTGGACATGCAAAGAGAATGGAATGCGCCACATAGCAACCAGCTTTTAAAAGATTTGACTATCGCTTAAAGCCTACCATATTCCCCTTGCACCTACAAGAAAATTAGCAATAAGATTTAACATCTCGATTAACATGAAGCATATGGAGAATAAGCGTTTGTAAAAATAGTTTGTACAAGAGTAGAGAAAGTCATGTGAGTGTAACACATCAGATTTTTTTAACGGAAAGTGACCTGGATAGTGAACCTGTGCAGTAAGAAGTTTACCTTTTGATCATCAAGTAGGATGAATGAACTTTGTCTCATATTGGATGAAGGGGAGGCATGTTGGCTGGCGGTCCAAGGACCATGTCAGGAACGCTGAGTAATTTTGGACCGAGGCACTGAGTGCAAAAGCCGTTCTTGCTCACAAGCGCTTCACCAGATGAAGATAACGGTATTTGCTACAACATTAAACGCTTCATACTTCCCACTTGCAATAAAGCATTCTGGATCTTACAACAAAATAACCGGTATCTTGAGGTTTGCTGTGAAGCATTGACCCTGATTATCGTGCTGAACTGGAGACTAAAACTTACGAGATACACTTATACTACCGCAGGGTATAAGTGTAGCTTCGTAACTTCTAGACACACAAACTTTGTGGTATGACTGCAGCAAATCGGGGCGGATATAAAAGCGAATTGAAAACAAGTTTTGGGGGAGGGGAAGATAAATGATGTACTGCAGCAATTGTATGTTATATCGACCTACAGTGTGTGTGTAAATGTCCCGAAAGTGCACCTTCCATCAATCGTTTCATCTTTGGCACATGCTTTTAGAGAGGCATTGCATTAATCTGCGTGCATCTAAGGTGATGGATTAGGAGGAATTTCTACTTGAAACTAGGTATTTGCTTCAACAGACACGACTGGCTTCAACAGAAATTACTGTATGATATCGTTTGGTTGGTAGTACTCCAGTATGATGTATGTAACTTGCGGTCAAGCAACTATGGCAGCATTGATAAAGTCCATATGACGCTGATAAAGCTTCCTTGTAGATCGGTTTTATCGATAGCACCAATTGAAGTTTTGCTCTTTCATGTATCAATATGTGTAGAATGTTTAGGGCACACCATGAATTTCCGCTGGTTACAGTTAACTTTTCTAATGCTATATAGCTCCTTTATTGCTATGAAGGATTGCAGGTTAAAATGTTTCGTTTATGACCGCAGGCCTGATGCAAGTGAATATGCTTTTAAAGTACAGTTGCGTCATTAATTAATCACAGTATTAAAACAAATTTCATTTGTACGTTTTCCCACAATAGATGGTCTCCCCAACCTCATCCAAGGGTGAACATTCCAGATACGTCACCGACCATTATAGAAGGTGACCATTATTTCTCAAGATTGGGAATTACAGAAAATAAGATACTCTTGTTAACTGTTTATGCAAGAATATTATTTCAAGGCACATAAGAACTACTGTTGTGTACTAGAAACACATGGAATGACCCTGAAGTAGATGGCGTCAAAGGCAAGGCCAAAAATTTAGACATGTCGGTGGTTGAATCCGTGAAATATAATTAGTTTTACCGCAGAATAATTATCATAGTTACCATTTTTACTTTCTCTACTACGTATAGTAAGTAGGGTAAGTATTGTATTCCACCCAAAAATTCGATACCGAGATTTCACCGGAAATGCATGTTTTGAGACCCCCTGAATCCAAAAAATCTGATGTGTTACACTCACATGACTTTCTCTACTCTTGTACAATCTATTTTTACAAACGCCTATTCTCCATATGCTTAATGTTAATCGAGATATCGAGATGTCAATCTTATTGGTAATTTTCTTGTAGATGCAAGGGGAATATGGTAGTTTTTAAGCGATAGTCAAATATTTTAACGCTGGTTGCTATGTGGCGCATTCCATTCTCTTTGCATGTCCAGGACATAAAAAAAATGAATAACGAATTTGAGAAAAAGTATAAGTATTGGAAAATTTAAGGAAATAACAAGCAATATCTCGAAAACGGTTCACTCAACAAAAGAAATGTATATGACATAAGTTGTGTATTTTAACGCGATCTACATTTTTTGTGTAGTAACATTTTGTCTATCTCTTATGGTTTACCAGTTATGCAAAAGTCGTTCACAATGAAGAATACTTTTGAAGACATTCCCAGAAAATTCGAGATATACATTTCATTTCTCATTACATTATCTTAAACATATCATATTTTCATCAAAATCGTTAGAGCCATTTTTGAGAAAATTAAAGTTTTCGAAAAATCTTCCATGTAAAGAGTAGTCTGGGGTGGGGGGATTTTCTTGAAAACCTTCGTGTCGCATCTCGGGAAGATATTGAACCTAAATACCAAGTTTGGTGCTTATCCGACTGTTCGTTTTTGAGTTATGCTGTTCACAGACACACACACACACACACACACAGACACACACACACACACACACACACACAGACACACACACGGACATGTTTCCAAAAATGCTTTTTTTGGATTCAGGAGGTCTCAAAACATGTATTTCCGGTGAAATCTCGGTATCGAATTTTTGGGTGGAATGCAATACTTCCCCTACTTACTATACGTAGTAGAGAAAGTTAAAAAGCATTTTTGGAAAATGTCCGTCTGTGTGTATGTCTGTGAACAGCATAACTCAGAAACGAACAGTCGGATAAACACCAAACTTGGTATTTAGGTTCAGTATCTTCCAGAGATGCGACACGAAGGTTTTCAAGAAAATCCCCCCACCCCAGATTACCCTTTACATGGAAGATTTTTCGAAAATTTTAATTTTCTCAAAAATGGCTCTAACGATTTTGATTAAAATAGCATATGTTTAAGATATTTTTATGACAAATAAAATGTATATCTTGAATTTCCTGGGAATGTCTCCAAAAGTATTCTTCATTGTGAACGACTTTTGCATAACTGGTAAACCATAAGAGATAGACAAAATTTTACTACACAAAAAATGTAGAACGCATTAAAATACACAATTTATGTCATATACATTTTTGTTGTTGAGTGAACTATTTTCGAGATATTACTTGTTATTCCCTTAAATTTTTCTATACTTATTTTCTCAAATGGGAATACGTTATTCATTTTTTTGTCTTGGATATGCAAAGAGTATTAATCTGTGGCAAAGGGAATGGTGCTGCACCTAGCAACCAGCTATTAAGAGATATGTATGTGCTTAAAGGCTACTGTATTTCTATTTAGCCCTTGTAAATATACATTCCCCTTACATCTACAAGAAAATTAGCAATAAGATAGTCTGCAAATGTTTATCTCGATTAACAGGAAGTAGATGGTGAATAAGAGTTTGAAAAAATAGTTTGTACAAGAGTAGAGAAAGTCATGTGAGTGTAACACATCAGATTTTTTTCAAGGGCCACGGCCGGGTGTTACCTACACTCGAATTAGGTTCAGATGGGGCCGGTCCTAAAATTCTCGGTCCGTGCAGAGTTCTATATTTTCATGTCATGGTTTCTTTTCGATTCCTCAAGATGGAACACGGCTTCTGGAGATTTGGTCGGCCTGTCTGCAGTGTGTTCTGCTAGAAATACATGGTTTTTGAATTCTTGAAGTTGTGGAAAACTAGTTGGCTAGCTATATTAAAAGTCTGTTGAGTAGTATCTTAAGGTTTTTGTCCCATACATCTTTTCCCATTGGAGGAACATATCTAGTATCGGGCATTCGCATACGGTTGCCTTGTACGGTTTTCTTTTAAAATGTATGGGAGCGGAGGTCTTTTTACGACTTTATGGCAAAGGAGGCACTTTTACGTCTTTGTGAGCAAATTCAAAGTGTTAAAGATTTTCACAATGGACATGGCAAAACATTAAATTCTAACTTATGTGCGTCAGTTATGATCATGGTCTTTCACTGGGTCGCAACAAAATGCATAGGGTTTGATTTAAAATTGAATGCAGCCGTAGTGAGGTCTAGTAACCAGCAGTAAATGAGCGCGAACATTTAATAATGGACGACATTGTGAAGTCAATTCCCTGACGTAAATTGCTCATTATGAAGGTAAAATATTTCACGGAGTTTGTGCATCAAATTGATGCTTTGATACTGACGCTGAACTGCATGCCGGTGTAAACCAGTGGTTGAAGTTGCAGGCGGCAGATTTCTACAGAGGGTATTGAAAAACTTGTGCCACGGTGTGATAAATGCTTCAATTTGAATGTCGATTGTGTAGAAAAATATCTTAAAGAGTGTACCTTTCAAAGTACCTTTCAAATGTAGATAATAAACGTTATACTTGCATTTTGTTAATTGTTTATTTAAAAACGTCTGGGACTTTCTGGATTGCTCTCGTATGATTCGTAACCTCATTCATATCCCTTCTCTTCGATGTTTTCAATCACAAGGTGCTATACCATTCTTCAGCGTAAGGAGAGTAACTTTGGGTCGTAGAAATATGCAAGAGTATGATATGTCAAGGCTGCTTCATTGAAGAAAATGGCGCATACGTCATCTTGTAATAGCCTGTTATCAACAGGCAAATTATCGCGGCTTCCTCCATAAATTAGGATCATAAGCAGACGTTCTTTTGTCATGCTGCCTTGAAAAGCTTCTTTTTGCAGCTCGCTGTTGTAATTTGTGCTCGGTGGCGGCCGCCCTTGAGACGCATTTGGCGTCTTCAGTAACGAGCTGGAAAGAAATATCTTAGCAAAGACGGTCCTATTCCTGAATGAGGGGAATGAACCTGAAGATCCACTTCGTGTCGATTATCTTAGGAAGGAATGTGCATTTCACAACTGTGGCGGAGATTGTTGAAAGCTGTTTTAAGGAAAATAAGAAATAGAACATACGTCAGCAGTCGCCACAATGCAGTGTAAACAAACCATATGAAATTTTACTTAAGTTTAGAACACATTTCTATTCTTAGAAATAGTTTGTGGTACCTACATTTTGACCCGCATACGTTTTTCACAAATTTTCCTACGGCCACCCATCCTTTGTGTGGTATCCATGAACTGTTCTCTCATTTCTGCGCATGCCTGCATTAATTTATTCGACATTTTCTTTATATTTACTTCAATTTATTTCTAACCAAATTCAGCGAAGGTAAATAAGAGCTTTAATAGCACAAGGGGAAGTAGATTCATGAATAAATCTATACAAAACGTATTTAACATTTCGTTAAAAAGTGATCTTCTACCCATGTTACATTATTAATTATACATTTTTGCATAGAAATAATTGCAAATCAAGCAAAAGAGGTAATCGGATACAAACAAAATGTGGAATTGGAAGCAAACATGAATAAGCGTAGATATCAAGCATATTCCCTCAGATGACAAACATCATTTAAGAATCAGAAAGAAGCTGCCACAAGGACTCGCAAAGTTTCGAGAATTTTATGTTATTCTTCACGTCAAACGTCTTTGTGGAGAAAATAAGAAATAACTAACGTTTTAGGGTAAAGGGTAGTTTGGGATGTGTAGAATTTCCTAAAAATCTTAGTGTAGTATAATACTTGAAAGACGCTGGACTTAAATACGCGTGTGTTTGGTTCTGAGTTATGCTACTCGCACACACCCATGCGGACCTTTTAGTAAAATGCTTTTTTTGGGGGGGGCCTACAAATGTTATTTCAGGTGAAGTCCAGATTTCGAATTTTTGGCTGGAATACGATATTATATTTACCTACTAGAGATAAAGTAAAACAGCAGTGTTTTCAGCTCAGGTTGGAATTTTATTTATTTATATTCCCGTTCATTGATTGTTTGGTTGGTTTTAATCGTTTTTTTGTATTGTTTTGGATATCTTGTGAGCTGCCTGCGAGTAATTTTACTGCGCTTTGTCTTAAGGGGTCAAGATAGTCTTGAACACGTGGAAATTACTCCTTAAGTGTGTTAAATTACTACTGCTCTTAAGGTTCTCAATGTTTTTTCCTGAAATTATTGTGAATTATTCTTTAAATCATGGTAATTATTTCAAGTGGTTGTTTGCATTGATAGCTTATGTAACTAAGTCTGTAAAAAATTATTTCATTCAGCAGAAAAAAATTTAAATTTACTCTTAAAACATATGAATTCATGTATTTTTTCTCTGATACTACTTGCAATACAGAATCACACGTTTGCATGCTTGTTCTTAGTATAATTAGCGATCTTCTGAACCTCAATTATTTACTTATATATATATCAGTTCACTAGAAATTGAAAAAACAATTGCAAAGTCAAAAAAGTAAAAATGTGGAAAATTTGCAATGTTGTTGCTTTCTTAATATCGCTAATATACATTATAAAATTATGATTGGGGTTTAGAAAGTTAAACTATGTGTTGTATACATGTGCTGAAAATTTCAGTTCTCTACCTCTCATACTTTCTGAGAAAAAGGTACATAACTATCCAAAAATGTTGTTTTGAGAAAACTGAATTCTAAGTTTGAACATTAAAATTCTGACTCACTTCAGTACATTCGAGGGTCACAATCATCTGCACCTTCATTCCTGGATTGCTTCGGCTTTTTTGATTGCCTTCTCTTGGTCCTGGCCTCGTTTGTTAATTGCTGAACTGTTCGCTGGGCATGATATAGTCATTCGTTGTTGAAAGATAGAGAAATGTTCTAAAAAGGGGCGGGGCGTTGCATGACAGTTTTAAAGGAATGCAGACTAGCATTTAAATGGTATTTAAATGTCCTAAAAACCTCTTAACCCATAAAAGTATATACTTTCTGAAACTGGAAATATGGAGATTTTATTAGTGCCTAAAACAAAAAATCTGATGTGTTACTCATGACTTTCTCTACTCTTGTAAAAACTATTTTTACGAACTCTTATTCTCCATCTATTTCATATTAATCGAGATAAACATTTGCAGAAACGATCTTTTGACATGCAAAGAGAATTGCATTTTACACATAGCGACCACTTCTAAAAATATTTGAATATCGCTTAAGCCGTACTATGTTCCCCTTGTTTTGTATTTGCAAGGGCAATATAAAATACAGTAGCCTTTAAGCATAGACATATCTCTTAATAGCTGGTTGCTATGTGCAGCACCATTCTCTTTGCCACAGATTAATACTGTTTGCATATCCAAGACAAAAAATGAATAACGAATTCCCATTTGAGAAAATAAGTATTGAAAAATTTAAGGGAATAACAAGCAATATCTCAAAAATGGTTCACTCAACAAAAAAATGTATATGACATAAATTGTGTATACTTTAACGCGATCTACATTTTTTGTGTGGTAAAATTTTGTCTCTCTCTTATGGATTACCTGTTATGCAAAAGTCGTTCACAATGAATACTTTTGGAGACATTCCCAGAAAATTTGTCATGAAAATATCTTCAACATGTGATATTTTAATCAAAATCGTTAAAGCCATTTTTGAGAAAATTCAAATTTTCTGAAAAATGTTCCATGTAAAGGGTAATCTGGGGTGGAGGGGATTTTCTTGAAAACCTCCGTGTCGCATCTCTGGAAGATACTGAACCTAAATACCAAGTTTGGTGTTTATCCGACTTTTCGTTTCTGAGTTATGCTGTTCAGACATAGACACACACGGACATGTTTCCAAAAATCTTTTTTTGGATTCAGGGGGTCTCAAAACATGCATTTCCGGTGATATCTCGGTATCAAATTTTTGGGTGGAATACAATACTTCCCCTACTTACTATACGTAGTAGGGAAAGTAAAAATGTGATTTTTGACCATTTCAGAGTACCTTGCCCCCTTAACTCTCTGAATGTGACTTGATTTACTGTGTACCAGAGCTAAAGAATTGGAATTTAACCTTTTTACAACTACTACACATAATTTCAACTTCAGCACAAGTTGACTTGAATCACCAGGCTAATACTTAGTTATGACTCAGTGTTGATCTTTTGTTGCAGGTGGGAGCACCAGAACCATCCTGTAAGAGACGGCTCCTGTCACCAGATATCGGTAAGTCAAAGTATGAAATTACATTGTCGTAGGTTGAATAACAAACGTGTCTATTAGGAGTTGAATCAGTCACCTGGCACTGAGAGACGTTCGGAACTGCTTGCTCTTATGAAACCCCCTTGTTTATGAATCATACATAACCTTATGTGCACTAAAATTATCCTCTTCCCACTCATCAGCTCTTAAGATGGTCCTCATCGTTTGCCAGATGGTGCTAATATCGACATATGCATTATGTATACAAAATCCTCCTCTCAAGCCTTACACGGATTTGTAACATCTACATGTGATGCAAATAACTTTGGTTGGGGCAACCTGTGGAGATTCAGATCATATCGCGCTTCAACAAGTTCTCTGCCTCAGCGGTTGTGATAAACAACCACCCTTGCACGAAAACTTACTCAGCATCTTCCTTGCTCTTTTCCCAAGTTCCAACAGCTGGGTTCGTAGTTGTCGGAGCAGATCTGCTTTCGTATCGGTCATATTAAATAAATAATGGTGCGTCCACACCAAGATTTTTTGACTTCGTTATTAAAAATCGAGATATACTTGCACTGTCAAGTGGTTGTTGAAGAGCAATTGCTTTTATCAAGCTGTATGCTATACCTTTTACTTTCTCTACCTTGTACATAGCAAGTAGAGAAGGTATTGCATTCCACCCAAAACCTCAATATAGAGATTTCACCGGAAGTACACGTTTTGAGGTATCCTGAATCCAATAAAAGCACGTTTAGAAAAATGTCCACGTGTGTGTCTGAGCAGCATAACTCAAAAATGAAAAGTTGGATAAATCCCAAACTTGGTATTTAGGTTCAGTACATTTTAAAGATGCGACACGAAAATTTTCAAGAAAATCTCCTCACCCAAACTATCTTTTACATGGAATATTTTTCGAAATGTTTGATTTTCTAAAAGAAATTCTGATGTGTTACACACTCATAACTTTCTCTACTCTTGTACAACCTATTTTTACAAACGCTTATTCTCCATATGCTTCATGTTAATCTTATTGCTAATTTTCTTGTAGATGCAAGGGGAAATGGTAAGCTTTAAGCGATAGTCAAATATTTTAAGAGCTGGTTGCTATGTGCAGTATTCCATTCTCTTTGTATTACCAAGACCAAAAAAAAAAAAAAATAACGAATTCCCATTTGAGAAAAACTACCTATAAGCATTGGAAAATTTAAGGGATTAACAAGCAATATCATGAAAATTGTTCACTAAAAAAAAGTATTTGACAAATTGTGTATTTTAACGCGATCTACATTTTTTGTGTAGTAAAATTTTGTCTAGCTCTTATGGTTTACCAGTTATGCTTACAGTGAACGATACTTTTGGAGACATTCTCAGAAAATTCATGATATACATTTTATTTGTCATGAAAGTATCTTAAATATATATAATAAAAATCGTTAGAACCATTTTTGAAAAATTAAAATTTTCGAAAAAGTTACATATAAAGTGTAATCTGGGGTGGGGGATTTTCTTGAAAACCTTCGTGTCGAATCTCTGGAAGATACTGAACCTAAATATCAAGTTTGGTGTTTATCCGACTTCGTTTCTGAGTTATGCTGTGCACAGACACACACACGGACATGTTTCCAAAAAGGTTTTTTTTTTTGGATTCAGGGGATCTCAAAACATGTATTTTCGGTGAAATCTCGGTATGGAATTTTTGGGTGGAATACAATACTTCCCCTACTTACTATACGTAGTAGAGAAAGTAAAAATGGTCGTGCAGTTAAAGAGAGAAGAATTGTACACATGTTATTGAATTTTTCAAATTTTTCTGTTAGCTATAGAAAATAATTTCAGCTGAAATATTTAATATCTTAACTAGTGCACCAATTTTAGATCTGTAACACCTGAAGCTATCTTGAACATTTCAAGCTAATAAGTTGAAAACTGTGGAAAGAGGAGCTTAAAGTTTAATACGGTGCTTTACCTAAATGGTAAATGACCGATTAAAATATCCATTTGTGGCTATAAAATTGATATTAAAAGAACTAGTCGTGTAGCATGAAAGCATTAGTTATAAGTGTAATAAAAATGAAAAAGAAATAAAAAATGTCCACATTTTATACATTTCACTGATGCGTTGCCTAAATTCTGCGTTATTCTTTAATCTTACTCATTGCAACTATGAATGTTAGCGCAGTAGATAAGTATTTTCTTTTCCACGTCCCTTCGATTGTAGCCTTACACACCTTGTTTCGACATGTACATAATGTTGACATTTTTAAGCGAGTGTTTTAGCATTGACTATTAATTTTGGTGTGGACTCAACGGATACTTGTTGGAGGAAAAGTATGTGCTTCAAGTTGGACTTAAATTTCATAACAAGATATCATGACAACCTTGGACAGCTGTTCAGCAACACACTTTTCAGAGAAAGTTAAATGCATTTCATCCAAATTACACATTTCATTCAATTTTACACCTATTTTGAAATTAAATGGTAACCCCCCCCCCCGTCTTTACAAGTACTTTTAGAGGTGAGAGAAGGCCTCATTTCAGGCCAAAAGTCTTTGGTTTAGTTGTGTTAATGAAGATGGCACAAAGAAACAGAATGCAGACATTGGAGTTGCCTACCTTCATACTTATGGGAATTATCAATCTCCTTTCGATTTTCATTTTCACAATTTGTCCAATGTGCATTTATTTCACAGGTGTTCATATCGGGAGCTGTCGAATCATATTTTACTGCTGGAGAACGCAAAGTTCACAGTTCCAAAAACTTCTTTACCGTTGGCTGCATGTCATAGCTAATCCGCTCAACTGATTTGCTTCAAGCAAGTGAATTTGTACCATACAAAATGCGTTATTTCTGTTGCCATGATGTTTTTTCTTCGTATCCCTTTCATTTAGAAGGAGGACGATATAATCTGATATTGATTTCTCTTGTGCACTGTACCTTTATTTGTTCCTAGTTGGGTATCACAATGCGTCAAGCGCTGCATATCGTCTACCCTTTTCACTGGGAGGTTCGCCATGATCCCCGGGCATAACTTTGCGCTTTTTACGAAGTCTTACTCTGAAAACATGAGCTCAAAGCACTCTGGGCGTATTTGTGCTATGATTCTTCCAAAATACCCTGGGAGTTTATGGCACCTTATCCATTGTTGGATAAAAAATTTCGGTAAAAAATTATAATTGTTGAATAATCGTTCACTTTGAAGACGTTTGTTATTTGCTTCACGTATGGAATGCAAGTTTGAAGGTGTATTATATTTCGACTGTTGGGGAGCCGAACTTGAAGTAGTTTGCAACCGCACGTATAGTACCCGCTTTCCGGTAGCCTTCGCCCCCCAAAAAAGAATGTTTAAAAATATTAACTTTGTAATTTGACTGTTTCTTTAAATATTATATATTTATGTTTGCGTCGGCTGCGTCAGTATTATTGTTAGAGACATGGAAGTGTTGGCAGGGTTGTGGTGTGACTGAACAATGTAGGCTTACCCAGAATTTTACTTCACTCCTTTTATTAATGCTTGACACGATTTAAATAACACTTCACTGATATAGAGAGAGAGAGAGCTGTGAGATTGTTTTTTATTGATTACTTTCACTTTTAAACACGTAAACTATTTTCGTCTCACACTGAATACGTATTAAAATTTTCGAGGACGCATCTCACGTCCGGTTAGGAACACTGTCTACAGTCAACGCGTCCAGTTATGAGCGCTGTCTACAAGCAACTGACTTGATTTCTACCGCGTAAATTTGTAAATTTCTGTATTTCAAGCCTCTGATTGGCTATTCCTAATCCAGTAGAATACTTTTATTTAACTTAAGCTTTTTTCTGGTTGTGATTGGCTATTTTATAAACTGTCACAAAAATTACATTATTGTTGCTCCAAGAATGACTAGTAGCATTATTACTTTCTAATTCATTATTACCTCAAGTTTACCTCATTGTTAGCAACTTTTAACCTATTCTCACAGCCCTACATTATTAAATTACGTAATACATTCAGATAACATAATTACATGTATACAATATAAACATATACAATGAGTGTAATATACACTTTTTATACATTGTTACATACACATTACTTTAAGGCGGGCTGTTATTGAATTTACATATTATATAATTGGACTGAAATCATTTAAGTGTTAAAAATACTGCCTCAACTCCTATGAGTATTTGGGAGAACCTATATTAAGAAAACATTTTCTATGTCGGTGTATGTAGGTTAATCTGAAAAATCACCCAACAGATTTTGAGAATTCTTTCGTCATTGAAAAGCCCCATTCTTTCTGACGGACATAGGCTATAAAATATCCAATATGAATTCATCAATTACTAAAACGCGAACAACGATTTACAAAGCTTGTGTTCTAGAATACGAATACTTAGGAGTTGCAAAAGAACATACTTGCGAAGAAGGATTTGACTTTTTGTTGTGAATGCCATGGAGTAGAAAATAATTGTTATTCCACAGAAGATGAATCGTACTTACAATAAAATATTGTCGTAATTAGAGATTTTTCAGTTTTGGGTTAAATACATATTAGTATTTTCTGGTTGTAAACAACCAGGATTTAAATAAAGTAGGTATGACTCATACCGTATGAGTAAACAGATTCTCATGTTAGCGGCCTAACCAAAACGTTAACAAGAAAATTACGGAAAACATTTTTCTCTTTCTGACTTTCTTGTTTATTACTTTCTCTACTACGTATAGTAAGTATGGGAGGTATTGTATTCCACCCAAAAATTCGATACCGAGATTTCACCGGAAATACATGTTTTGAGGCCCCCTGAATCCAAAAAAAGCATTTTTGGAAACATGTCCGTGTGTATGTCTGTGAAAAGCGTAACTCAGAAAGGAACAGTCGGATAAACACCAAACTTGGTATTTGGGTTCAGTATCTTCCAGAGATGCGACACGAAGGTTTTCAAGAAAATCCCCCACCCCAGATTATCCTTTAAATGGAACATTTTTCGAAAATATTATTTTTCTCAAAAATGGCTAACGATTTTGATTAAAATATAATATGTTTAAGATATTTTCATGACAAATAAAATTTATATCTTGAATTTTCTGGGAATGTCTCCAAAAGAATTCATTGTGAACGACTTTTGCATAACTGGTAAACCATAAGAGATAGACAGAATTTTACTGCACAAAAAATGTAGATCGCGTTAAAATACACAATTTATGTCATATACATTTTGTTGAGTGAACCATTTCCGAGATATTGCTTGTTATTCCCTTAAATTCTCCAATACTTATACTTTTTCTCAAATTTGTTATTCATTTTTTTGTCCGTGTAATGCAAAGAGAATGGAATACTCCACACAGCAACCAGCTCTTAAAATATTTGAATATCGCTTAAAGCCTACCAATTCCCTTTTCATCTGCAAGAAAATTAGCAATAAGATTAACATGAAGCATATGGAGAATAAGCGTTTGTAAAAATAGTTTGTACAAGAGTAGAAAAGTCATGTGGGTGTAACACATCAGATTTTTTTTTTTTGTTTAATCTTCATGTAGATTAACTGAAACGCATCACTGTATAGTCAACTTTGGGAAGTTTGCTACTGTCCCGATGCACTAAACAGCCAGAATGAGGCATTTGTGTTGCCAGTGCACGTACATAGCCGCTGATGCCTTTCTGTGCGCAGTCGCGAAACGAGAAATTCACGGAAAACTGTCTGCAGAACTTCTCGTGCCTGAGGTTAAAAATCCGCGCGATAAACCATCAATACTACGCTTTCGGCTGTTCATTCTAATATGAAATGCGGTGCAACCCTTGGAGCTGAAATACGGGGCGGGAATACCGCAAATATTTGCGTGAGAAATGGAGAACCGAACCCAGGGTTGCACCTCCCCCTGCGTGCATGGGTTACCGCTCTTTTCGCAACTCTGCGGCATTTTGGGATCCTTGCGGTCGATCATATTGCCGTCAAGTTGCAGTAGGTAAAGGTCAAAACTGGTATACAAACACATGGTGGGGACATGAATTCTAACCCTGGGCTCTACAGTCGAGATCCTCAATGGGCTGGTGGCTGAAACAGAGATTAGGACTTCAAACAACCTAGTTGATCTTGCTATCGAGGACAGAAGAAAATCTACTATAGTAATTTTTGTGTAAAAGTATTTTGTAAGCAACACACCCGAAACAGGTGAAAAAATCTGATGTGTTACACTCACATGATTTTCTCTACTCTTGTACAAACTATTTTTACAAACACTTATTCTCCCTATGCTTCATGTTAATCGATATGTTAATATTATTGCTAATTTTCTTGCAGATACAAGGGGAATATATATTTACAAGGGCAATATGGAAATACACTAGCCTTTAAGCATAGACATTACTCTTAATAGCTGGTTGCTATGTGCAGCACCATTCACTTTGCCACAGATTAATACTTTTTGCATATCCAAGACAAAAAAATGAATAACAAATTCCCATTTGAGAAAATAAGTATTGAAAAATTTAAGGGAATAGCAAGCAATATCTGGAAAATGGTTCACTCAACAAAAAAAATGTATATGATATAAATTGTCTATTTTAACGCGATTTACATTTTTTGTGTAGTAATATTTTGTCTCTCTTATGGTTTACCAGTTATGTGTGTCTGTGAACAGCATAACTCAGAAACGAACGGTCGGATAAACACCAAACTTGGTATTTAGTTTCAGTATCTTCCAGAGATGCGACACGAAGGTTTTCAAGAAAATCCCCCCACCTCAGACTATATGGAACATTTTTCGAAAATTTAATTTTCTCAAAAATGGCAAACGATTTTGATTAAAATATCATATGTTTAAGATATTTTCATGACAAATGAAATGTATATCTCGAATTTTCTGGGAATGTCTCCAAAAGTATTCTTCATTGTGAACGACTTTTGCGTAACTGGTAAACCATAAGAGAGAGACAAGATTTTACTACACAAAAAATGTAGATCGCGTTAAAATACACAATTTGTCATATACATATTTTTTGTTGTTGAGTGAACCATTTTCGAGATATTGCTTGTTATTCCCTTAAATTTTCCAATACTTACACTTTTTCTTAAATTCGTTATTCATTTTTTTTGTCCTGGTGTGCAAAGAGAATTTATACTCCACATAGCAACCAGCTCTTAAAATATTTGACTATAGCTTAAAGTGTAGCGGTTTATTGTTTACGTAATATGTTTTACGTAATTTATTAGAACTTGGAGATCTTATATTGTGTTTACTTCATGTGAGTGGAAGCCATCTTGTGACGTCATTCATTTGTTTGGTTTGTAGCTCCATCTGGCGTTAGCAATTTGCGGTTCCTAGTGTCAGTTTTTGAAATAATTCATTTCAAATGTCCTCCGGCTAGCTATTGTCTTATCTTGGGTCGAACATGTGTCTCTATACAGGTTGTGAAACGGAAAGGAATCTTTTATCCAAAAATTACACTGATGAAATTTGTTTTACACATTTATTGTCGAACACGTTAACTATCACATTTATACATTGATCTTAACACTCGCCAAACTGAAACTGTTATAATAACTTCTTACTTATCACTTTTAATTCACGTACTTCAACTTTGTGTATTATTAACTTTATAATACTTTAGATTTTTTTGTTAATTGTAAATCTATAGCCGACGTATGACGAACTAATACTTTCGACGAACTGACTGACTTAAGACGACGTGTAGTGTATGAATGCTTTCGGCGAACTGAAGGACTGACTGACGTTACCTCTAACCTAGCCTATTTATACGCCTGCATACAGATACGCCTAAAGATTATAACTGAGTTACTATTGGCTAATAAAACGCGCCAACATTAGTGTCTATTTTAATATCCAATGAAAATTATGAATACATATGCTTTTAGGGAGAAAATATTCCAGAAGTTTCTACCGAAAACGCGCCAACATTACGTAACTTCCACGTTCCCAATAATGATAAACAGCTCACCCCCCTCGCTGCATTATTGCTCTATTATTGACAGTTTCAGTAAAGCCGTATAAACTTATTTCCCAATAATAATTACAATTAATAAACATCTGAAATCAGTGTCACATAAAAATGCATATTCATATTACAATCATTATTTACATTTAGGTAATTTGTGATACAAATTACTGCATCATATGCCCCACTAGAAACATAATTATAAATATTTACAACTTGTTTGGAAATTTTATAATTGGGTTTTTAGTCTCCTAAATCTTGGAACACACACTATCACTTTCACTTAACACTTCACACGCATTTAAACACACGACATATGTTTTTATCTTGCCACTACTTACTGGCTCTGGTTTAATTAACTTAGATATTAAACTGACATCACAACATTTTTTTATAGCAAATACTGTACCCTGAATTATTTAATTACTGTTACCAAATTGTTTACTTTCTTAAGTTGTTGACAAAAATTTATACATTTAAGATTTTTGTAATTGTTTAACATTTTTACCAAAATATTCACCCTCTACACAAATATTTACATCTCTTAAATTTAGACAATGTTTCACCTTTTCTGTTTGCTATATAAGTATTTGTTTTTAATTATTTTTACCCATTTTTGTTATTTTGTACTTTATTTTAACAATACTCTTGGAATTGTATTTACGTACTTTTAATTTAATATCATCTTAAGTTTCAATCTTTGCATTCTTAATTTTCAAATGTTGTTACAGTTACTAAAAATTTAATTTTTTTTTTTTTAAGCATTTCCTTTTTTTTTTTTATTTATTTCTCTTTTCAAATGACATATAAATAATTAACCCTCTTACGTTCCAATACATTTCTCTGCAAGTCATCTTTAACTATCCAGCATTTACTTTACATCTCATTGCTATTTACCCTCCTGGATCAAATTGTGTGTGGCTAAACATTACTCGTAGCCGTATCCTAACCTTCAAATTTTTGTTCATGAATAACCCCTTGTATTCATTTGAAATTTCATCACATGATAACATTTGAAAACAATCTACAGTTTCTTGAACAACACATCTTTTGACAACTTTCATTTTCAATTCATCTGCTATCTTTATAACTTGAGAATACTCTGACAAATCTGTACTAAACTGTACTGGACTGGAGTTTTCATTTTGAACATCTTGGTACAATTTATTTCTTTGCATTACTGTCTCATTCTGTATTCCTGATATTTCCCCTCTGAAATTAACTTGGGCCTCATTTACATCTACATTCATAACCTCTTTCATCTCTCTTAGCTCACTTGAAATACTACTCATTTGACTTCCTAACTCTGTGCATTCTACATTAACCTCACTTTCTTTGTTACCTATTTCCATGCTCATATTTAACATTTTCTTTGAAACTTCTCCTATCTCACTTGCTATTACTTCCTCATTTTCATCTCTCATTTTTGTCATACTACTATCTAGCTTCATAACTTTCTTTTCAGTTTCTTCCCTGCTTTGATCTACTTTTTGCTCTAATATCTCATTCCTCTGAGTTAGTTGTTGTTCTAAGCTCCTACCAATATCTTCCCTCAATTCCCTATAACTCTTTTGCATATCTTCCCTAAATTGATCTGTAATACACTTACTAATATCTTCCCTCAATTCTTTCCTATTCATTTCCATTTTCTGAGTTTTTGTTCTAATTTCTCATTATTCTTTTCCATATTCTCATTAGTCTTTTTTATATTCTCATTCAAATTTTTCAGCATTTCCATAATCATACTAGTATCAGAATTAATATTTCCTGCTATTCTATTCTCACTTTCTGCACTAACATTTTCACCCTCAAATCCTAAAAAGTTTGGGCTATTTTCTGTAACCTGTATTGAATTACAGCTAACTGTTACATTATCTCCCTCCATAATTATTTCTTCTGTATTAGTAGCCATTGTTTTCTTTATCCTACCACTCCTAAGGTACATTTAAATTTGTTTACCTTTTTTTTTTTTTTAGAATTAACATAACATTTTTCTAACCTTTCTGATGATATCTGCTGATGTAGCTTTGATGTCCAGCTTTCTGCCCCTCTCTCCTAGGTTATATGTCGCTTCTGCGTTGTGTTATGATGAGTCTACGTCGTTTTGTTGCCCTGTAGTTTGAATTTCCCTGTTGTTTCTGGAATCTGCGTCTTGTAGATCATTTCACTGCTGCATTCGTTCCACGTCCTGGTTCCTTTCCTGGTCACTCTGCTCCTTCCTGGTTATGCTGATCCTTTCCTGGTCATCGTGTTCCTTTCCTGGTCACTATGCCCCACGTTCTGGGTGCCAATTTGTAGCGGTTTATTGTTTACGTAATATGTTTTACGTAATTTATTAGAACTTGGAGATCATATATTGTGTTTACTTCATGTGAGTGGAAGCCATCTTGTGACGTCATTCATTCATTTGTTTGGTTTGTAGCTCCATCTGGCGTTAGCAATTTGCGGTTCCTAGTATCAGTTTTTGAAATAATTCATTTCAAATGTCCTCCGGCTAGCTATTAACTTATCTTGGGTCGAACATGTGTCTCTATACAGGTTGTGAAACGGAAAGGAATCTTTTATCCAAAAATTACACTGATGAAGAAATTTGTTTTACACATTTATTGTCGAACACGTTAACTATCACATTTATACATTGATTTTAACACTCGCCAAACTGAAACTGTTATAATAACTTCTTACTTATCACTTTTAATTCACGTACTTCAACTTTGTGTATTATTAACTTTATAATACTTTAGATTTTTTTGTTAATTGTAAATCTATAGCCGACGTATGACGAACTAATACTTTCGACGAACTGACTGACTTAAGACGACGTGTAGTGTATGAATGCTTTCGGCGAACTGAAGGACTGACTGACGTTACCTATAACCTAGCCTATTTATACGCCTGCATACAGATACGCCTAAAGATTATAACTGAGTTACTATTGGCTAATAAAACGCGCCAACATTAGTGTCTATTTTAATATCCAATGAAAATTATGAATACATATGCTTTTAGGGAGAAAATATTCCAGAAGTTTCTACCGAAAACGCGCCAACATTACGTAACTTCCACGTTCCCAATAATGATAAACAGCTCACCCCCCTCGCTGCATTATTGCTCTATTATTGACAGTTTCAGTAAAGCCGTATAAACTTATTTCCCAATAATAATTACAATTAATAAACATCTGAAATCAATGTCACATAAAAATGCATATTCATATTACAATCATTATTTACATTTAGGTAATTTGTGATACAAATTACTGCATCAAAAGCCTACAAATTCCCCTTTCATCTACAAGAAAATTAGCAATAAGATTAACATCTCGATTAACATGAAGCATATGGAGAATAAGCATTTATAAAAATAATTTGTACAAGAGTAGAGAAAGTCATGTAAGGCGTAATACATAAGATTTTTTTAGTTCCATTTATACCCCGCCTTTAACTGCATTGGTCATATCGACGGCCTTTCCTTTGGAACTTATTGCCTATTGGCAGTGGTGTTAACTCGTGTAACTCTTGTCATTGGGTTTCTTGCATTTTGGTTTTTAATCATTAGATCATACACACATTCACACTAAATTCTGCAATGTTTTAGAGAGAAATTCTTAAATGTTTTGCATTCTGTGGATAAATACCTTTAAAGCGAAAACGTGCTTTCTGAAGAAATTTGCTCAGAGTTGGTGAGTGCTTTCAAATTTTGCCCAATAACATCTGTAGATTTGGGAAGATCCTTCTCAGCATACGATGCAAACTTGGGTTTACCGTTAAACGTCATTAATTTACACCTGAGCTTTAGGAGAACATCATCGTATACTGCAAATCGGATAAAATTACAACGACCCAAATGATGTGTACATTGAAAGTACCAACTTTTTAAGCTTTAAGTTAACAATGTTAGTGCAAGCTTAGTGCATATTTGCTATATTATAAAGCATATTTTAAAGATTTTCGAGGTTTTTAGTGCTTATAAATCCGATGTTTAGTCAAAATAAAGACAGACATTTCATCAGCATAACGGTACACTGCCATGACTGATGTTTTTCTTCACCTTTGTTTTTCATGTCACTTGACATCTTGTGGGGTTAGATAACGACATTCATTGCGTTTAAAGAGGTGTGTTTCCCTTTCGAACCCATTACCACGTTACAGTTGGGGGCGAGCCCCAGTCTGTTCCCGTTGTCATGGTAACTGGGAAAAGGATCGATATTGTTTGGCGCCAAGGAGCGACACACTTGGCTCCTGCCAACTGCTCACGCTTTGCGTGCTGCATACTTAACATGTCTGCCTTCAGTGCCTGTAATTTCATAGATAAAGGAGAAAACTGCACTCTAATGACAGTCAAGATTGCATGCGCTCTATGCAAAAGAATAATAAATATTGTATGTACTTCACAAATTGCACAACAGTTTTAATTGCTATATGTGGCATCATGGTGGGATGAAGGAGTATTGGTAAACATTAGATGTCAACATGCGGGAATTAGTTCTTAAAGATCACGAAGAAATGTAATAAAAATCCCCTTTTTTAATTATTGAACAATTAGTACCTGAGCTTTATTTAAAAATATTAAAAAGAAATGTGGTAAAATGTGCGTACTGAAATAATTGCCAATTTCTACAAATTTTAAACAATAGTTAAATTTTTCGTCATGGATTGATTCAGCATAATTGTAACAAAATTGTCCTCCGTGGTGTAGTGGTTACCATGCTAACCTCTAGTTCCCGAGGTCGCAAGCTCAAACCCGGCGGAGGGTGATGGATTTTTTCGGGCGTAAAAATCCTTAGCATGGCTTCCTGCGGAAGGGAAGTAAAGCCGGTGGTGCCGTGTCGTAGATTTACGGCACGTAAAAGAACCTCAAGCGTGATAGAGGCCTCTGAGCAAAATTTCCGGTCGTTCGCGCCCATATTAGAATGGGCCGCTAAGAACCGCAGCAGTTAAGGAGCGTCCATAAATAAAAAACTCAATTTAATGTAACAAAATTCATTTTCGTTCTCCTATATACCTAACTTTTCAAGGAAATGATTTTCAAAAAATGAAGATTGAGTCACGTGAATTGCTTGACGTGATGGAAATTTGAGAACTTTGTCTTTAAATTTTGCATAATATTTCCAGAATATAGATAGTTCATTACAATTGAAGGTTATAGCTATTTATGTATCAAGTACACTCTTGCTATGTGGTACATACAATAGTTTTTTTTATTAAAAGCTCTCTAAATTATATAAAATAAAATAAATACATGTGCAATAAGTACTGTATAAATATAAAAGGCATAGTCGTGTGTTGAGTATACCCACAGCAGCCCGAATCCTATGCTACGAACCGTACCAACGCCTCTTAGGAAACTTTGGCCGTAACAATACGAGATGCGGTTGTAGATGACAGTGATTATTCTGAGCGCTCGCTTCTAAACAAGGGTCTGAAAATATGGGTGAAAATCCCAAGGTGATTTCAGTCCTAGCCAGAAACACCGAATCGGAGATGCTGCCAGCAAAATCTCGGCAGCAGTATGAGAAGATACATATTGCATTTTAAAGGCTGGTGCAAGGTACGCAGTGTATGTTTCTCTTGTGAACGAAGATGTGATAGTGACTTATTTTCATGACAAATCAGACACCGAATGCTTAAAACTACTGTTATTTAAAAGAAAATATTGATATATATATATAATATATGTTTGTAAAGTAATTGGTCACTGCCATCTGATTTTGTTTATAACAGTGCGAGAAGTAGATATTTTAGGGAGCGTGTAGGTACTTTAAAAATAAAATTGAAAGCCTGGAAAAAATAAAGAATGTTAACACTTTTAATTTTCGAAAAGTCAATCGTGTATTAAATTATAAAAAAACCGTAAAAACAAAAGCCAAGAAAATACAATTTCTTCATATGGTTTCAAAGTTGTATTAGAAGTTTGGTATTGAAGAAAACTGCATGGCAAGCAGCATTTAAATATGTGGTAAGAAAACAAGATAACGAGAGAAAAAAAATCTGATGTGTTAACTACATGACTTTCTCTACTCTTGTACAAACTCTTTTTGCAGACGCTTATTCTCTACTTCATATTAATTGAGATAAACTATGTTATTGCTAATTTTCTTGTAGGTGCAAGGGGAATATGGTAGGCTTTAAGCGATAGTCAAATCTTTTAAGAGCTGGTTGTATGTGGAGCATGTCCAGAACATAATAAATAAAAAAAAAGAATAATTCCCATCTCAGAAAAAGTATAAGTATTGGAAAATTCAAACAAATAAGGAATATCTCGGAAATGGTTCAAAAAAAATCTCGTTATAGCGAGATCTAAAATTTTTGTGTAGTAAAATTTCGTATCTCTTACGCTTTACCAGTTATGCAAAAGTCATTCAGAATGAAGAGGGCTTTTGGGGACATTCCCAGAAAATTCGAGATATACATTTCATTTGCATGAAAATATTTTAAACATATGATATTTTAATCAAAATCGTTAAGAGCCATTTTCGAGAAACCCAAATTTTCGAAATATGTTTCATGTAAAGGGTAGTCTGGCGTGGGGAATTTTATTGAAAATCTTCGTACCGCATCCTTGAAAGATAGTAAACTCAAGTACCAATTTGGTGTTTCCAAAAATGCTTCATTTGGGTTCAGACACCTCAAAACATGTATTTACGGTGATATCTCGATATCAAATTTTTGGGTGGAATGCAATAGGTACTTCCCCTACTTATTAGAGAAAGTAAAAACGAATATTAGGGCAAGTCCAAACTTGGTATTTAAGTAGTAGCTTCCAAAGTTGCAACACGAAAATTTTGAAGAAAAACCTCCACCCCAAAGTAGAAACAAATTTGGATATTTTTTTTGTTTTCTGAAAAACGGTATAACGATTTGGATTAAAATACTTCATTACTGGACAAAATGTGTATCTTGAATTTTCTGCGATAGCCTATGCCAAGGGTGACGAAAATGCCTTTCTCTCTCGAGTCACCAAATAATGCAACACGCACTACACCCTCAGCAGCACATGGAAAACAAATGAATAGTCGGCTAGAAAAGGAGGTGCCCCTGCGAGTCACAGTGCCTCGCGAGTCGCGCTTTCACCACCACTGGCCTATGCATTCCTCTTCATTCGGAAGCATTTTCATAAAATTTTGTGGGTAACAGTGCATTTTAAGGTCAGTATATAGCGACCCGGTTTTAACCATTGACAATCGCTATCCTATCCTGTGTACCTATAACGGAATGTGTAATGAGAATATTTGTGCATACTTTATCTCAATTAACCTGAAATGGATAGAAGGCTTTGCAAGAAAGTTCGTACAAGCTATATAAAAATAAACGATAGTGGATAGAGAGTCATTAAATGTGACAAGGTTTTTTTCTGGCTAATAGGATCTTTTACTTCAAAGTAAGCTAACAAATCTAAATTTTTAAAAATGTACCCTTTTTGAGACATTTCCAGGCTCCAAGTATTGTCACATATTGTGACATAACGTGGAAGCAGCTAGGCCTGCAGGGAGGCACAACGGTTGTTGCGTGGTTACTGACGCATTTGTTAGACGTTGGTCAGAAGAGCATCGGTTAAGAATAAAACGTGGAAGCTCTGGGCGAAATTCCAACCAGACCTCTAGATGTATCAACTTGTCATCGCTAAATATATTGACGTCGGTCGGCGCTACAGCGAGATTAGAAAATGTTCTATATTTTCCTTGTTTTGGGCTAGCTCAGAGACGAACACATGACATGCTATTACCAACACGACTTTCGTGCTATGCCACATCCATGCATTAAATTGCTTGTTTCTCCTAAAGATCTCGTACCTAATCTATTCAAGGTAATTGTGTTGTACAGGCTATCGGACCAGGGTGCGTTAACAATTTATACTGTTTTCCATTTATTGTAGCTTGTTTTCATCGAGTTTCTATCCAAAATAATAGAATGTGGTTAGATGTAGGATTAAACTTATTGTAATCTGTAACCGAGTTGGATGACTCAGGCGATAGCGTCTTAGCTCGTTTTCGGTATTTCTGGGACTCGATTCCCATTTAACCACCGCCTTGTCCTTGGGTTTTCGTGGTTTACCTAGTTCACTAGGTCGAATGCTGTGGTAGATTATATTGTACCACGAACTTTCCATCATTCATTTCTTCTCATTTCGTTTCTTTCATCTTGCAAGAAGCAGGGTTAGACGCGACGGACGTGTTTTGAGAAGAGAATAGTTCTTCCCTGGCATGTAGCCTTCTGTCCATTTGAGGACTTCAGGGGGTAATCTGGAAACGTTAGGTACTCCGCCGCGCCTGTCGCCATCAGCCCTGGTCGCTCTTCTTACTCTCTGGGCTCACCCCTTCCGCTTTACGGAGGTTTTAGTAGGCGAAACACGCCGCAGTGCTGAAACCCTCAGTTTCTTATCCATAACCATTTCGGTAGGAAACGTGGAGAAAAATGGTGCAACTAAACGTTCTTACAAATATTTGAGGAAAACATACCGAACTACTGTTTCAACAACAGCAGTGAGGAAATCAATTAATATCAAAAGCATAACTAATAACTAACAAATTCGGCAAAAATACCTTAAAATATTGCAAGATAAAATGTAATTATTTTCGTTATTCTTGCATAATAAATAACAGTTGGGCTACTTTTTATGTGAAATTTGCTGAATTTTGTACCTCGCATTTCCTGATTTAACTTTCGTCCATAGTTAATAATATTGTAACAAATAAAATGTAGCGAATTCACAGCGATTTTACAGCATTTCAGCATCGTAAACCCTTCCATGGAAGAACAAAATCTGTGGTTTGTCTTAGCACTAGTTACAATACGCCACAAGTAGTTTTTCAGTATTGCATAGATTTTCAGTATTGTTTTATACAATAAAAGAATATTCCACATCACCACGTGTTGAATATTTTGTGCTACATTTAGTAGATTAATATGTGCCGTTGTTTCACTCCTCTTACGTTAAAATATCTTTTGTTCGAGAAGAGTGCGTTAAATTATGAACTAAATTGAATTTGATAGAAACTGCTTTTCCTAATGCCCTTGGAACGTTGGCCGATACTCTCCGAATCCATTTATGTATCAGCATCCTGTGTGCAATTGTCAATAAAACTGCCTATACAATATCTGGAAAGCCCCCATGCGTTGTTAATGCAAATATTAAGGGGAGAAGAAAAATGGTGCAAAATATGAAAATATAAATTGTTTTATTAACTTAAAATGTAAGTCTTTCAAAATATGGAGTAACGTAAAAATCCTACCTGAAAAATAAAATAGCAGATATTAATTTTTAACATGCGTATTGAATTCTGCGTATTGAAAATCCTAAATATTCTTGTTCTCATGGGGCGGCAGCCTTGGTTTAGAATAGACATTTTCATATTTTGCGTCTTACATGATAATTATAGAACGCTGTACTTGTTCCAGCCGACTGTGAAATGAGTTGACATTGTCCACCCCTCTTACATAAGGATCCTAAAGTGCGTCTTTGAAAGTTAGGGCATAATAAAGTACATCAAAGCACGCATAAATTAATACTCCTGTATCGTAGTATTTTCCATATTCGAAATGTGGCACGCGTGTCATATTTCATGGATTTCAACACCGTGGGATATCCTACAATCCCAAGTTACTCTTTTGTTACAGCAAGTTTGCTAGAATAGCATTACGGTTCAACGTTGGGGAATTCGGTCCGCGAGCATGCTTTGAAAACCGACGCCTGCTTGGCGCAACCAGTGTAAACATTGAGCGTTCCCGTTACTTCACAGCTCGAAACATTTAGGGATTGTAATAGCAGTCTGAACTGTTACATTTCACGGAGTACTTGGCAGTACTGTTCCTGAAGACTATGGCTTGCTAACGTGTTGCTGAATACAATGACATGCGTGTGGTTTTGCATGAGAAGCGAAATCTTTCTTTGTCGCAGCTAGGTTGTGCGTGGCACTTGATATACAGCATCTTTATACTAAGCCATATACAGAATGAGCCAAAAGACTACGAACCGGCTGCGCGGTGTTCTTCCTATCCGCGTCCTCGGCGCTCGTTGCCGTCTGCCGCTATCATAGAAAGGCGCGGATGAAACCATACATCATTTTAAAAACTACTTTAAAAGGCTTTACTTAACAACTTTATGAAAGCAGATGCTGAAACTGGCCACCGTCATCCATACATTTTTGACACCTCTTTAGGAAACTATCCATCACTCGCCGTAGTTCACGTTGAAAATTGCTGACAATTTCCTGGCGGATATATATAAATATTTTTATTTTCATTCTTCCAGGGTGTGTGGGTTTGTTTTGTACACTTTGTTTTAAGTTACCCTAGAGATAGATATCGCAGGGGGATAGGTTGGGGGACCGAGGAGGCTATAAATATCTACTAATAATTTTGTCCTCCAACGCACTTTCAATTTCTCTCATCGAAATATTGGCCGTATAAGCTGTCGCAGAGTCTATAAGCTGTTGCAGAGTCTTGTTGAAAAAGGCAAAATCACGTTCCCTGTCTGTTATTTCTCTAAAAAAAGTGGGGGCAAAATTGATATTCACATATGTACGGGCGTCAACTGTTGGCTCGAAAAAAAAATTGGCCCTATAACGTTTGAGGACAGAATTATTAGTAGAGATTTGTGGGCCCCTCGGTCCCCCCACCTAACCCCCTGCGATTTCTATCTCTGGGGTAACTTAAAACAAGGTGTACAAGACAAACCCACACACTCTGGAAGAATTAAAACAAAATATCCGCCAGGAAATTGCAGCACTTTTCAACGTGAACCACGGCGAATGATGGATAGTTTCCAAAAGAGGTGCCAAAAACGTATCGACAACGACGGTAGCCAGTTTCAACATCTGCTTTCATAAAGTTGGTAAGTAAAGTCTTTAAAAGTAGTTTTAAAATGTTGTATGGTTTCATCCGCGCCTTTCTATGATATCGACAGACGGCAACGAGCGCCGAGGACGCGGACAGGGAAAACATAGCACAGCCGCTTCGTAGTCTTTTGGCTCGCTCTGTACTTTCTAATAATTGAAACCAAGAATGAGGTCTTTTAGTGACTATTTATTAAATGGTCTCACATCAGACTGTTTTCGTCATATAACTCCAATTCCTAAGCTTTGGATCCATGTAACTATTATTCTTTGACTTCAGGGCATAATTGCCCCTACCTCCATTCATGGCAGTTTTTAATATTGAATATCATCCCTGCAATATACTGTCACCCTGCTCTTTGGAGACTGCAATTATTATTTATACTGTATAAGATTTCAATCCATGTGTGCAAATCGTGACGTTTTGAGGATCTGCATACAAACTACCCTTGATTTTGCACTCTTTTTCAGCAAAATTTGAAAATTGCGACAAATTTTGTTCAAATTCTTGTATTAAAGTGTAACTCCATACTGAAGCTTTGCGTGGCTTTGTTTCATACGTACAGGCGGGTAAGAACTACGCCAATAGGTAAAATGCAGCAAGGAACGCACCTAAGATCATGCCTATTTCGTAGAAGTAGCTAGAAAAACGTTGGTATGTTTCATTCAGGTGTTCTGAAGTAGACAGAAAATGTGGTATGCAGCTGCAAGGCGATGCAACAGCAGGTAAAATTGGTCGTGTTGCCATCGGCTTTCGGCCTTAAAATTCTGTGAAAGCGAGACATGAGAAAACACTTCACATGCACGTCAAGAATACCCTTTTTTGCTAATGTTTTCCGCATTTCGGGTGTACCCAAGGTACGACAGGTGGGCACCAGTTAACGTATTCACGATCAAAGCCGCAGGCGTTGAATACGGCATTGAAAAGTTTTTGCGCTGAGCTTTTAACTCGGCAAGTCAATCACAGACCAGCATCTCTTATTACACAGTCTCTATTGAAAGAGCCTGCTTGTATGAGGCACTTGTAATCTCTTGGCGTTCTTTAATTTATGATGCGGTTAATGAGAACGGCCACCGGAAACACTCATTTCCTTCGGAGTACAGGCCAGAAGCTGAAGACGTGCTGGTTGTCATGGTGACATCTTCAAGATTTTTCATGAATAGTGGAATGTGGAAGAAAATCTTAGGAGTAAAGGTCACACGATTTCTAATCGCTGTTCTTTCACTCATACACGGAATAAAGCTTTACTTTAGTCTGCTTAAACGTCAGTGATAATATATGGAAATAGTTTTGATTATTTAGTTATATGTTGGACTTTTTTGGGGGGCAGGGGTGACAGCGTTCAACGCAATACAGACTTATAGTGAGAACACTATGCAAGTACGAAACAAAACCCTACCCAAGCAGTGAATCATATAACAAAGAAGAACAGGAAAGTAAATCAATCTCAATCAGGTTAAAGAATTACATATTAAAGGCAATGAGTTCGTTTTATGGTGAGACAACTGATCGCGCCTATGCGTGCACACTATTTATTACACTGGAGGTTTTTCGTTCCGTAATTTCCGCGTTACTTACTCAAGAACGATAATAACATGCATTATAATAAATAATAATATGCATATTCATATTACAATCATTATTTACATTTAAGTAATTTGTGATACAAATTACTGCATCAATTGGCATTCACACGAATAAATTCTTGCGTAATGTTCATAATTACGTGCTGTTTTTGTATTGTCCTTACGTCCGTCTGTGGTGTGGGGATTATTTCTATAAACTTTTATTTTTTAGGGTTCCACACAAATAGATGCACCAATTTTGTCAGTTTTTTCCTCCGTTAGAACATTTCGTTTTCGCTTCTTAGGTTTAGCGATCCCGTTGTCCTAAACTTATTAACTAGACGTCCAACAGTTTCTCTACCTGGGACTGGAATAGCAGGAACCTTCTCCTGAAATTGTGTACCCGCCTGTCTACATGATTGGGTTTTTACTTATGTACGGTGAATAAAAAACATTGTTGTTCAAGGCTAATTTGTCGGCAAGCATTGCACTGGACTAATAAAGACATTAACACACTTAAGCAAATCACACAACTGTCTTAATACAATTTTATCTTTGAAATGCACAATACACAAGTCTCTTTAAGCACGAACACAAAGCGACTGAAGCAAAGCTGATAAAGATGTCATGTGCTGCCAGTTGCGCATCGAGTACCGATGTCACTACAGCACAGCGTGCTAAGCATATAGCCGGTCTGTTGCCTCACCTTAAAACGACCGCACTCTAGATGAGCTAATCTACAAACTGCATTCGGTGACAGCAGATGACCTTGAGTTAGACGGCTTTGAATCCTAATGTCTGTTTCATGTAACTTTTCCCGTATCTGGTAACGGCCAGTGCCTTAGTCATCTATCATTGGTTGCTATTGTGGAATAGGTTATGAGATACGAAGTGGTTCCTTATTTAACATGATCATTTACCTTAATACATTCGAAGATACGAGGGCGGATCAAAAAATAAACGCACAATATTTTTTTACAAAAGTTCAATAGAAAAAAAAATCACAAATGAACTTACACCTTTTACTTACTTTTCGACATAGTCGTCAAGTTTCTCAACACATTTCTCCCATCGTGATACCAGTTTGAATATGCTCTGTTCGTAGAAGTCCGTTTCCTTGGAGTAGCCATCTGCGGACTGCTGATTTCACTTCTGTACCTGTCGCAAATCGTTGGCCGGCCAGGAATTTCTTCATGGGACCAAACAGATAGTCCGACGGTGCACGATCCGGACTGTATGGTGGAGCTGAATCACCTCCCAACTAAATTTGGTGATTTTCTGACGAACAGCAGCAGCAACATGGGGGAGCATTGTCATTAAGAATTTTGACAAGGTCAGCATTCATGTTGTGGCGTTTGTCAACAAGGGCAGGACGCAACTTCACCAAAGTTTTCATGTAGGCTACAGCATTCACAATGGTCCCGTGTTCAACAAAGTCCACAAATATAACACCATGCATGTCCCAGAACACCGTCACAAGCACTTTCCTAGCAGATTGAGTCACTATGATTTTTTTCTTCACTGGGGAACTAGCATGTTTCCACTCCATACTTCCCTGCTTGATTTCGGGCGTGTAGTGGTATGCCCACGACTCATCACCAGTGACGATTCCTTTCAGAAAGTCATGCCCTTCTGCAGTGTACCGCGTTAGGTGATCCAAGCTCATCATTCGCTGGCCCTTGTGGTTATATGTCAGGTTCATAGGCACCCAGCGAGCACTAACTTTACGAAATTTCAACGTGTTATGAACTATACTGTACACTGCACCATAGGAAATGTTGAACTGCTGCTTTAAGGTTCACAGTTGCACACGCCAGTCGTTCAAAATTGCCTCCTCAAGCCTCTGACATTCTGCAGGGTTGCAGCTGTTACCGGCCTCCCGGAGCGTGGCGACTCACTAAGGTTCACACGGCCCTCTAGGAAGAATGCACACCACCTTGAGACATTGCTACTGTCCATAGAATCATCCATTTACACGCCATGCATATCCCTGTGAATATCACTCGGTTTATGCCCTTTGGCTCAAATATCGAACCACACCTCTCTGCTCTTCACACGTGGACGACAGTAATATGCGCACCATCTTTGTTGCGTAGTTCACGCTTCTCTCGCTGGAGCTGCACATGAAACAAAACATACCCTCTGTAGTGAAAACTTCAAACTATATGTGTGTGAAGTTGCAACATTCCAGCTGCAATACCAAGGCAGAAAGAATTATTGTGCGTTACTTTTCGATCCGTCCTAGTAATTGCCAAATTTATATTTTCATAACCATACAGATTAAATATATTACCTAAAGACTTGATGCATGCAAACCCTTATCAACAAATAGGTGGGAGAATCCGAGTATCCTTCAGTTTAAACCTACCTTTCAGAATGACGACAGCACGTGCATCTATCGTGACAATGTGTTTGTATCATTTGATGCCTATCTTTGCTCTCCACACGGTTTGTTTGTAACCATTCGAAGGTGTATATTAGCTAACCAGGGAAAAGGGAAAGGAAACGGCAACGTTGAAGAATACATGTCTGCGGTGCAAGGTTATAAGAAACAGGGTTTAGGTGGGTGGGTAAATCACCGGTCGAGAGAGAAGTGCTCTAGAGACGTTCGGAAGTTTATGAAAGACATTTTGAACTTGAGTGTGAATGAATTGAATGGTGAGGACACCAAGTTCACTGGATAAACCAGGGTGCGTCAACTATAATGCGGAGTACATATTTTGTTCTGGGGGGATTGGAGTGCTTTTGGTTTACTTGGAGCTGCTGCGCCCCACACAGGGGAGGCGTAGGTTAACAAAGACGTATAAGTGAGGTGTAAAGTAGGACGGTGGTGTTACCTCTAAGGGAGGATTTTCTGTTCACCAATGTGTATAGTTTGGGGAGTCGGGAATATGCCAGGCTGAATTTGATATTGAGGCGATGGTTGAGTTATGTTCCCAAATACTTGACGTCTCATCCGGACGCTTCCATAGTTTGACTTGGCCGTTAATCATAAAAGGAACCTGTCAGTGTAGGTCGGCGAAGAGTGAAGACCATAATCTCACATTTCGAGAGTTTTAAGTGTAAACATGCTAGGTGTTGACCCAGGAAGTTGGCGTTGTCATCTGTGGTCCCGTTTAACTACATATGCACTCTAAGAGCCAACAGTTCTACAATCCCAAAATATAGATATTGATTAGCCGATAGGGAATGCTTCACTCGTTCGAAACTACGATGTCATTCGTATGCAAGGTTACCGATCTGCTTCTTAGAAATAGAAACTCTTTTGGCCCAAAGCGATATTCAGGGCCGTTTTTAAACACTGAAGTTTTGGTCGGTTGGCTGAACTTGTGTTCGGCGCGTTGAGCGGTGTTTCTAATGTCGCCGGCTTCTCTCATTCCTATGTTCGTTTCACGCGTCAGAGGCCGACTGCTCAAACTTTAATGCTCGAAAACGGTTTTAAATATCACTCGGATAAAACCGTTTCAATTTCTGAGATGTGCAGAAGCTCAGCCATCTAACCTTGCAACCTGAAAGACATTTCTGATAGTACATATTTGTTGTCAGTAGTAACAAAATAGAGTCACGGGAAGTCGATTACGCGTCGAAGGCCATCTGTATGGCACACATTGATTAAATGAATCAACGAATCTACAGTAACCATCGCGATATGACGAAGTTAAAGCGACTTTAAAAATTGAGGGATATAGGAGGTTTTTGTTTCATTTGAGTGTACATACCAGACAGACGATTCTGCATCTATTTTACTTTTCTCTACGACTTGCCAATGGTAGGTAGAGAAAGTGTGTATTCTACCTATAAATTTGACATCGAGGTTTGGCTGAAATCCATGTTTTGAGGTTCCCTGAACCCCCAAAGAGAGCGTTTCTAGAAAAAGGCGTGTGTGTGAACAGTAATAACTCAAAAAAGAAATTCTGTTAAATACTACTTGATGTTTAAGTTCAGAATCTTACATGTGAGGTTTTCAAGAAAATCCCCCAACTCCAAACTGCCTTTAAATGAAAAAAAAAAATGCGTTATTTTTTTAATTGACCTTTAGCGATTTTAATTAAAATGTCGCATGTTTAATATATCAAGTAAAATGGATTGTTGAATTTGTTATGAATATCCTGTGAATTTCTTTGTTTGATTGAATTTTGTGTAATTTTAATTAACAAAATCTTGACACACAAACGTACAGTTGATTAAAATAGGTAATATCGTCACTGTTTTTTTCGTAGCGTTAGTTGTTTTCAAAATATTACACATTGCAAGTTTATTAATCCTATGCTTCAGTTTACGAACATGCTTGCAAATTGGGATTTTTGCTTTTCGCCACCCTCTTTTCTTTTCTTTCCATCGCAAGAGCGTATTACCACCAATAAACTTTTAAATGTCATTTCCTCATGTTGAAACCTTCTTGCTTGATTTGAAACAAGTCCAAAGTAAAAGTACATCGTAAGGGACGTGAGGATAGAAGTGTCACATTTTATATGAATAGTATATTATATAATGTGTGCATTTGTCAATTTTTTTTAACATCTCGATATCAGGCGAAACAGTATCCAATTCAGAAAACCGGCATGAGGAACAGTCTCCCATGCTTTTGTGTTATTTCATGTCTTGCTTAGGATTTAATTTTTATTAACGCTTAGGAAAAGGCATATTGTTACATACTGGGTAGAGGCCTAAAGGTTCACATGAAAAATTGAATTAATTTTAGTACTATCACGTACATTGAGGGGATGTACACTATGTGATGAAAAGTATCCGGACACCCCACAAACATAAGTTTTTCATCTTAGGTGCATTGTGCTGTCACCTACTGCCTGGTACTCATCCGCGACCTCAGTAGTCATTAGACATCGTGAAACAGCAGAATGGGACGCTCCGTGGAACTCACGGACTTCGAATGTGGTCAGGTGATTGGGTGTCACTTGTGTCAGAAGTCTGTACGCGAGATTTCCACACTCCTAAACATCCCTAGGTCCACTGTTTTTGATGTGATAGTGAAGTGGAAACGTGAAGGGACATGTAGAGCACAAAAGCGTACAGGCCGACCTCGTCTGTTGACTGAGAGACCGCCAACATTTGAAGAGGGTCATAAAGATTAATAGGCAGACATCTATCCAGATCATCACACAGGAATTCCAAACTGTATCAGGATCCACACCAGGTACTATGACAGGTGTGAGGTGAGAAACCTTGGATTCCATGGTCGAGCGGCTGCTCATAAGCCACACATCACGCAGGAAAATGCCAAATGACGCCTCGCTTGATGTAAGGAGCGTCAACATTACACGATTGAACAGTGGCAAAACGTGTGGAGTGACGAATCACGGTACACAATGTGGCGATCCGATGGAAGGGTGTGGGTATGGCGAATGCCCGGTGAACGTCATCTGCCAGCGTGTGTAGTGCCAACAGTGAAATTCGGAGGTGGTGTGTTTTTCCTGGAGGGGGCTTGCACTCGTTTTGCGTGGCACGATCACAGCGCAAACCTACATTGATATTCTAAGCACCTTCTTGCTTCCCACTGTTGAAGAGCAATTCGGGGATGGCGATTGCATCTTTCAACACGATCGAGCACCTGTTCATATTGCACGGGCTATGGCGGAGTGGTTACACGACAATAACAACCCTGTAATGGACTGGCCTGCACAGAGTCCTGACTTGAATCCTATGGAACATCTTTGGGATGTTTTGGAACGCCGACTTCGTGCCAAGCCTCAACGACCTACAGCGATACCTCTCCTCAGTTCCGCATTCCGTGAAGAATGGGCTGCCATTCCCCAAGAAACCTTCCAGCACCTGATTAAAATTATCCCTGCGAGAGTGAACGCTGTCATCAAGTTTAAGGGTGGGCCAACACCATATTGACTTCCAGCATACCGATGGATGGCGCCACGAACTTGTACGTCATTTTCAACCAGGTGTCCGGATACTTTTGATCACGTAGTGTATGCTCGTTTGGCTGCGAAGGACCGAAACGTGGTGTGGAGGTTAAGAAGGCGTGGGTTTTCACTGTACAAAATCTATTGCACATTCCTAGATTTATTCCCTACCGTTTGGGGTTCCTACATTATTAAATATGAATGGTGAGGGGAGATGTCCAGCGATCCAAAGGCTGACTTGCACGCGCAATCCGCTTTCCTTCGAAATACTCAGAAAGACAGACGCTATATCCCCACCACTCGTGGCTAGCAAAAACTCCCAACCAGGAGTGACATCATCCCAGTCAACATTAAAGGAAAACAACAATGTCTGGCAAAGACAATGTAGAACAACAATATATCTGGTAATGAAACCTCCCAAATTATTAATGCGCCTCAATATTTATTACCGGTTTTCAAACCATTACATAATCTATACGTTGCACAGATAGGGGCGAGTACAAGAGGATAGAAGAGAAGAGGGGAAGATAGTGAGAGAATGTAAGGGAGGAGAAGAATCCCATTAACGCAGTAATGCAAGCGGAGCTACGGGTTCTGCAAATTTTAAATAAAAACACAAACAATATTGATTTAGGAACTACGAAGTCACTGCGAGATAATCAGTGATTTATGCGCACACGGAAGCTTTTGCCTAAGGAAATGGAGCTCGCCATACCTCGGCCCAGAGATAACCTAAGATCCCTCTGGCACGTTGATCGGTATGTTCACAGAAAATGAATGGTGGCACTATAGCAGCTCCGGAAACAGAGCAGCTACCAATAAATCAGGCATCGGATATTTACGAGAAATGTCTGTAGAATTCAAGCCAAGTTTCCCTGCAGATGGCTGTCCATGTGGCATTACGTATAAACAGTTGCCCAGCAGTTCGCTGGCGCCGGTTAGCTTATGTACCCGAAAGCTGTTGTGTCTTGGATTTGCTTTAGTGCCACCTGAATCTAGGTCAGCAAAAATCTTTTTTGCTTTAGTAACCTTTTTAAAGTGTCTTAAATGCTCTTGATTATACATAATTAGCACTTGAAAAGCGTTTTTCTAAATTATAATTGTTTAGTTTCAAAATTCACTAGATCATTTAAAAATTCGTTTTGTTAAATCGAAGACCCTCGAAGGTAAAATGTGCAGATACTGTTTGCTTGGAGAATATTGTTTTCTCTTGAATATTAATATAGAAGTGGTCACAGCATAAAGCCTTGTAGGCAACAAGCAATCCGATAGGCTCGAAAGAATACTACTGACATTAAGATATGCGTTTTTAATTATAATTTTACCGCCGTTTATAGGAATTTTCTTCACTTAGTTATGGGGATTTAGCTACATTGTTTAAACATACTAAGATTACATTTTTGGTTGTTTAATGTACTATGTAACCCCTGTAAGTATTTGGTCAAATTGGCGATTTTGACTTGTAATAATCGCTCGAGTTTAACAAGCAGGAGCTTTAGTACCTTTTTTTATCTCACCTGGGATTTAAGCATGAGATGAGAATCCAGAATGCTGACTGTTGCACTGCAGAGGCAATTAACTGTTGCTTGTTAAACGCAGAAGATACTCTTTCTTTTCCTTTTTTAATGTCGTTTAACTGTGCAGTGATATCGGGCAGTAAGTGAATGACACGAGTGAAATAATGCTCAAATGGGCCCGAAGAGAAGACATTCGTCTTCTGAATGTAAAGAAACCCCCCGCTCCCCAAAAAGAGAGGTCCAGGTAACTTGCCGCCAACCGAGATTTGAACTCGGGTTTGTTGAAGGTGAAGCAGTCACGCTACGCCCACACCACGAAGGCGGACTAAAATAACACTTTATAGGCACTAATAACAATTGGACTCTTGCTCCAGAGCAGAAACCGTAATAGAACCGATAAACACCTGGATGACCAATTGAACAAATCAGCCCTTCTAACCTCAAGGCTGGGCTCAGTTGTGTGGAAAACAGCGGAATGTTACAGCAATAACCAGTCCCCTTACCAAACGGCATAATCTTTGTGCTCGAGGAGAGAACCTAGGAACAGAATATTCATCGTGTGGAGTGTGGCGCTGCATAATGCAGGAACTTTCACATTGCGACGCAGTGAGGAAAACCTATTGTAAGCATCTGAAACATTCAGGAAGACAAAAAACAATTGACTGAAACATTGTATGGGAAGAACTTGCTTACTAAGAGAGGCACGGAAAGTGTTGTTGAAGGAAGAGGCTGTTCTTATGTGGAGACACTAGCGTTTTGACTGCGCGCTACTTCGTTGTGTTAATCTTACCTCGCAGTCGTTCTCGTCTCTGCATCGTTGTAGGTGAAGTCTTCAGGACTCCTAATCGTCGATATCAGTCAGGAAGCACTTCTTGTCGATCTCAGGGTCAACTGTCGGCGAATCGGCCTGAAATTCCCTACAGTTGTTGTCAGGGTAGGATTGAGGGAGTGGTGACACCAGGATATTGTCTTGAAAGAAATACTGTTCACTTTTCTCTTATGCTGGAAATCCTGCAAGATCCATTGATATTCTCTAGCTCGTGTGATTCTTTTTAGCACTGTCTTCCCACTATTGTCTGTTAGAACACTAAAGTTTGGTCCGGCTAGTTATTTAATAATCGGTGCTCTATCACCGTTCTTTAAATTCGCGCGAACTTGAAATAGTTACTTGACTAACATTAACTCGTTTATGAGCCTGGATATAATTATATCGAAGAATATAGTTAGCACATTATATACATTTTTCTACCTCATCACTTTATAATTGCATAATTGCGCGGTACTTAACAAATTTCGGAACTTAGCGTCTTTTTCGGATCCGGAGTGCTACGTGTTACCTCAACGAAGAATCATGACAAACTACCCTAAAACCTCGCTCGCATTCACATGTAACAACGACTGCTCGCCTCCAAATTTTATACATGTCGCTTCGTCTTCCTATTTTTTCATTGGTGCTAATACTTATTCTCTACGTTTATTGGTTCCCTGGTTGAAAATTCAAAGCCTAACTGTAAGAAATGTCCGTTGCCTCATAGCGCCTGTTTACTCTTAAAACTTGTCTCCCTCCTACGAAGTACAAAAGGAGGTTTCGATTTTTATGGCCCCACGCTCGGAAAACATAATGGAGAGTCTAAAACGAAGCTACTCTTATTTTTGCTTAAATCTTGCAGTCTTTCTTAAGCAATTACGCCTTTATTTATTTAACAATATTATTGAAACTTAAAACATATTTACAGCTTCTGAAGGGCTTTCGATTGATACAGTTCTTAATCCTATGGCTTTGAAATTATGGAGATTTATCAAATTGAATGTTAATTATTAATGATTCCTAAACTATAATTATTACAGAGTTCCTTTTTATGTATTCTTAATCAGGCGGAAATATCGCTACAAGACTTAAAGATGGAAGAATTGAGGGACTGGGTTTCCGAGCTGAATTTGTGATTAAGAAAAAACTACATTGGTTCCAGCGAATCTTGTATTGTACATTGAAGGACCAGAAGATCTAACTATATTTCCAACCCAAATAAATATTTTAGCCGTTGGATATGCGAAATCAGGTAGAAAATAACTCGGTGCTGTAAATTAAATTGGTAATTGAGGTTTAAGATAATAGGTTAAAATACAGTGTGTTATCTCTAAAGTAACACGCTATGTCAATATTATTTTTGACGCAATGAGAAACTTATCTTCACTGTGTCAACGAAACCAGGTTTGTTTTCAGATTGCTTTACAGCAATTTCAGTATTTCTATTTTCCGCCACTGTGTCTATCCATCACAATCATGGTCCGTTTTCATTGAACTTCAACAAAATACATAGCATGCAGATTTAAAATTTGATTCTACCTCTAGTAACCAGAAGTAAATGGGCGCGAACATTCAGTAATTGACGTGAAGTAAAGTACACTCCCTGACGTAAATTGTTTATCTTATTCTATGGCTGCGGGATGTAGGTATTGCATTTTTGAGAGTTTGTTTTATAGTTATGAAGCTTAAATTAACAACTATAAATCTTTGTATATCCTAGGAGGTGCTGTTCTTTGCTTTATTGCGTGTTTATTATGGTACCAGCAAGAGTTTCAGCATGTGTGACAATAAGCAGTATTACCAGGCTTTTAAGGATTCTTATAAAATGGAACTTCCATTTATTTTGTGTCATTTTTGTACATTTACTGCACTGAACATTTTACACATTAAATTGCACGTCATTGCAAACTTATTACGCTTTGCTGCACGAGGGAAAGTTTCGTCGGTTTCAATCTCAGGAACTCGGCAAGTATGATACCGATAACAGCAACTCCGAAAATATCGAAAAAAAATCTGATGTGTTACACTCACCTGACTTTCTCTACTCTTGTACAAACTATTTTTACAAATGCTTATTCTCCATATGCTTCATGTTAATCGAGGTATCGAGATGTTAATCTTGTTGCTAATTTTCTTGGTAGATGCAAGGGGAATTGGTAGGCTTTAAGCTATAGTCAAATATTTAAGAGCTGGTTGCTATGTGGAGTATTTCATTCTCTTTGCATTACCAGGACAAAAAAAAAAAAAGAATAACGAATTCGAGAAAAAGTATAAGTATTGGAAAATTTAAGGGAATAACTGGCAATATCTCGAAAAGGATTCACTCAACAAAAAGAATGTATGACATAAATTGTGTATTTTAACGCGATCTACATTTTTTGTGAAATAAAATTTTGTCTATCTCGTATGGTTTACCAGTTATGCAAAAGTCGTTCACAATGAAGAATACTTTTGGAGACATTCCCAGAAAATTCGAGATATGCATTTCATTTGTCATGAAAATGTCTTAAACATATGATATTGTAATCAAAATCGTTAGAGCCATTTTTGTGAAAATTAAAATTTTCGAAAAATGTTCCATGTAAAGGGTAATCTGGGGTGGGGGGATTTTCTTGAAAACCTTCGTGTCGCATCTCTGGAAGATACTGAAGCTAAATACCAAGTTTGGTGTTTAACCGACTGTTCGTTTCTGAGTTATGCTGTTTACAGATACACACACGGATGTATACCAAAAATGCTTTTTTTTTTTTTGGATTCAGGGGGTCTCAAAACATGTATTTCCGGTGAAATCTCGGTATCGAATTTTTGGGTGGAATACAATACTTCCCCCTACTTAGTACACGTAGTAGAGAAAGTAATAAAGTTACTTCCGCACTAATCCACTATGGAAAACAGTTCTTTAGCGGAGTGGACGACTATGGACCGGAGCTTTTTTGAAGAGTTAAGTTGAAACTTTCGAAATGTATTGTGATCCTGTAGCTTCCTCCTTCGTTTGACGTCATTCCTTTCGGTAGCAGATGGAATAGACGAATTCCAAAGCGGCATTCTGGCGGCTCGTAACATTGTCTAAAATACCATATAATGCGTATAGCCGGTCGAGTTTATCTGACGGCACTACAAAGCATTTGCGTGTAACATAAGGTTACCCCAGTGAATCATATCCTGTGCTGAACCGCCAACGGAATGTGGTCACTTGACTCCTCGACAAAAATAGCACAGCTGGATAGAACAAGCTGGAAAGGTATTCAAGAGTTTCCAAGCGGATTGGGTGCTTTACTCCGTAGTCTTTGTGCATATCCCTGCGTATGTATTATACGCTCTGTGGCCTCGTGCTCATCTGATTCATTTCATTCAAAATGCACGAGTTGATTAAACATTAAAACGGTTCGAAGTTTGGAAAGAGGCGTGTAGAGACGCATGGGAAAGTCAAAATTGCGTGTTTTAAAGAAATGAGTTATATGTGCAGAAATTACAGAAAATTGGAAAAAAAATATTAAAAAATAAAGCTTTGCTGTTTACTTTTGCCAAACTTGACCAAACTAAGAGTTTAAATAAAGAATATTACCCAAGAAGAACTTAAAAGGGAAAATAGCGGGAATAGGAATTAGCGAAATGAATTTGCTAGAACGGAGGCAAACGAATGAGGAAAATAAGTTCAGGCGCTAAAACGATACATGTAATTCCCGAAGGAATTATATCCGTGAACTAAAAATGCAACAGTATTTCCGTTACATTAAGTTTTTTCAATTCTTCATGAATTCTATTTGGAAAACATTTTTATTGCATTTAACTTCGACGAAAGTGTTCACTTCGTGTTAACGAGCATATGCCATTTTTAATGGTATTAATAAACAGCTTTAAAATTCACTAACATATCTGCCAAAACAGCATCGACACTTAGAGGAAAGATAACGTTGTGTCAGTGGGCTGAACGGAGAAGATCGACTATAAACATGTCTATCCTGGCCAGATAAGATAGGCACCGAACGTAGCTGGGGTAAAGAGAGTATGCACAACACCATTCTGATGACTGCGGAAGGTACACATGTGGCAAGGGGCTATGCAAAAGGTGCTGAAGCCGGATGCGTAAGAAAGTGAAGGTACTGTTGGCCTCTGACGAGAAAACGTTTGCGGGGTGTTCTGCTCTCCGGAAGATTGAAGAGGGGACACTACCACGTAGCACCTCACGATGTCATAAATAGATCTACTATCGCCAATAAAAACATCGCATAAGCTTAGTATTCCAGCGTGTTTCACTTGGAGCAGTGTGTGTTTTTTAGTGATTTATAAAGTTATTTACAATGCCTAGTTTAAAAGGAAGAGCTCTAAGTCAAACCCGAGAAATAGTTGCTAACGTTGTTAAATCCGTGACGAGAAAGGCAAACAAAGGCAACTGGATACTCAACATTGCTGGCACAAGAACGTATGTTTTCGAAGATATGTTGAAAGTAGAACAGTACATTCTCAGATAGCGCTAGAATTGTTGATGTTAACACATTCCTTACAGGCACCTACTCTTGAGAGGAATACAGTAGCATACAACCACATTATTACGTCGCTTTTTATCATAAGTAGAGTAGATGCCTAAGGATATGTGCGTCTGAGAGGGTCAGGTTTGTGCAAGGTAGAAATCTCTTTCTCAGTATATAATATATAAATTATTTATGTATAATATACAATTTAAATGTGACAAGGTAGACCGTAGTCTACACTGTCTCCCCTGACACAATGCCACTACCCAATATGCGGAAAATAGAAATACTGCAAATTGCTGTAAAGCAATCTGGAGAAAAAAAAAACCATGATGCTACACATCGAAGATAAGTTTCTCGTTGCATAAAAAATAATTGTATCTCGAAGGATTCTAACCGGTAAACACTTAGAAGATAATCGATGCCGACGGAACCTGTACGGTAATAAATATCGCCTGGGGCGTCTAGGCTAAGCAACATCGACCGTGGTGTCGCTGCAGACTGAGACTGGCGCCAGTTGTGACTGCATTGCTTGCAGTTTCAGGTCATGTCAATCCTGAATCCGAAAACAAGCGGGACGATTAAATCTAGTCGAGACTGCTGCAGTGCAGTCCAGTCGCCAGGGTTCGCCTGAAAATGTCGGGTCAATACATAAAGGAATGCAATGGTTTTTAATGTTCACGACCAATGTTTTATGATGTATCATTTTGACAATCAATATTTTAATAATTTTTCAAGTATCTTCTGCACTCGGGTGTTGAACACATTGTCGGTTTTGTAGTCCAATAACGTCATACTGGGTAATATCATACTGACATTTCCTTGGAGTGAACGATAAGTTAATTCTTCAGTAATTTATTGACATAAACACACCAAAACCAGTTCAATAAGCGCAGAGGAACATTGTGAATATTGCGATTTTAAAATGAAGTTATAATGAAAAAGGGACGTAAATCAGCATTCAGACATAGAAGATGCAACAATGCGACCTTCTAGTTCATAAGTGCTACCACTTTCCAATAAGAAGCTGTTGAATTTGTCTATATTTCAAAGATAAGACATTTGGAAAATAATTACTTACACCTTAAATGATGGAAATGTCTTTTTTGTCAAAGTCCCAGGAATGGATTGACTACCTCTTGAGGTGGAACGGTCAGCTTTCTGCCCTCTCAAAGGTCCCGGATTCGATTCCTGGCTGGGGCGGGATACTTTTATTTTTCCAGAGGCATTCCCTGTCCTCTGTCGAGTCTGGTAGTATGAAAGCGGGAGTGAATGTCAGTATGTTCAACGTAAAAGCCATTAAAACCAACGTTAAGAAATCCCACAATTCAGAGAGTAAAAACACCATGAGTAAGCTGTTTCTGAAGTCAAAACCCCTGATATGTTTATAGAAGTTAAAAGGGGACTTTACAAATAAAACGATTTTAAAAAAACTCAAGTCTTATAACATTACCAAGCAGCTTATAGTATATAAATAGAAGTCGAGGAGCTGCTGAGTTGAGCGAGTCCGAATGCCATCACTCATCACGAACTTTTTTAGGTCACCCCTGGCGTATAGTATTGACATGGCTTAGCGTGAAAGTTTAAGTTCTTGAGGATTGTAAAAATTATATATTTAATCGTTAATTTT
Source organism: Deroplatys truncata (assembly GCA_030765065.1). Lineage (NCBI taxonomy): Eukaryota > Metazoa > Arthropoda > Insecta > Mantodea > Mantidae > Deroplatys > Deroplatys truncata. Next base: position 170,235,347 of record CM060980.1, read on the forward strand.
TATTCCCTTGTGGTCTTCAAACTTAAAAACTAATAACCGAAAAGTTATGTTATATAAAAGTGAAGGAATATAGTTCATGCAGTAAATCAAGAAAAATCCACAGTTTAATATTCCTGTTTAATTTTGTTTGGAAATCTATTGGTGTAAATGTGCTGGCAAAGATTCGGAACAGAGCTAGTTAAATTTAATTATATTAGAGAACGTTTTAATGCAACTCATGTAATTTAAAGCTTGGGCCCAGGTCATTGTTTGAACCATCTGGTTTTAGTACCGCCCTCATAAATTAAAAGTAAGAGAACAATCTGAAGAGCACTCGGCTTTGGCCGTAGTGGCCACACAATTGACAGCATAATCGCTTTACATTGTTAAATCTGATTTATGTATTCATTTGGAACATCTCACTGTCATTCTGATATACTTGCAGCTGAATCGGATACTTATGATCCCTAAAAGTGTGTTAGGGCTATGAACTTTTCTCCATTGTGAAGTTAGTTGAAGGAGCTAAAACTGAATAAAAGGGATACAAATGTCAGGATATTTGATAAATATACAGATGAACAGCTTCACAGTAATTATTACAACATTCGCACGTAGTATACAAAGTCGTCATCTGTTTGGCATTTCAGAAATTAAGATAATGGCAATGTAAGGTCAAGAAATCTTGGAAGTGTCAACATTGTTCACAATTGTATTGAACAGGCTATTCATTTAATGAATTTAGGCAGCATTAAGTGTAAATGATGCTGAAGGCATCATGAAAGAAGCTTAATTGCATTTAGACTGGTTTAGAAGAAAACATTGGGTAAATTATGATATGTGTTCATTTTAGGCTGCAGAAAATAATTATTGTAAAACGAGTACTGTTGTTTTTAACCTTTTTTCTCAATAGTGTGCATTTTAGGGGTACGTAACCAGATAGGTCATATTGGGTAATGAATGAAACGATGAAAGGTAAGTTACTCAAATGAACCGAAGGTGCTTAGAGGTTAGAACTATCCAAAATTCGTCTTCAAGGATAAGGGAAAACCTTGAGAAATTGTTACTTTCTCTACTACGTATAGTAAGTAGGGGAAGTATTGTATTCCACCCAAAAATTCGATACCGAGATTTCACCGGAAATACATGTTTTGAGACCCCCTGAATCAAAACAAAAAGCATTTTTGGAAACATGTCCGTGTGTGTGTGTGTCTGTGAACAGCATAACTCAGAAACGAACAGTCGGATAAACACCAAACTTGGTATTTAGGTTCAGTATCTTTCAGAGATGCGACACGAAGGTTTTCAAGAAAATCCCCCCACCCCAGATTACCCTTTACATGGAACATTTTTCGAATATTTTAATTTTCTCAAAAATGGCTCTAACGATTTTGAATAAAATATATGTTTAAGATATTGTCATGACAAATGAAATGTATATCTCGAATTTTCTGGGAATGTCTCCAAAAGTATTCTTCATTGTGAACGACTTTAGCATAGCTGGTAAACCATAAGAGATGGACAAAATTTTACTACACGAAAAATGTAGATCGCGTTATAATACACAATTTATGTCATATACATTTCTTTTGTTGAGTGAACCGCTTTCGAGATATTGCTTGTTATTCCCTTAAATTTTTCTCAAATTCGTTATTCATTTTTTTATGCCCTGGACATACAAAGAGAATGGAATGCGCCACATAGCAACCAGCGTTAAAATATTTGACTATCGCTTAAAACCTACCATATTCCCCTTGCATCTACAAGAAAATTAAGAATAAGATTGACATCTCGATATCTCATTAACATGAAGCATATGGAGAATAAGCGTTTGTAAAAATAGTTTATACAAGAGTAGAGAAAGTCATGTGAGTGTAATACATCAGATTTTTAGGTTTTATATTGCCATGGGTGGTCTTTTTAAACATTAAATTTCACACCAAATTTTTGGGAGGATAGGGAGTAATCGTGGCTGAAGGAAAGTTTCCACCATCCAGTCGGAAACCTAACACAAGAACCTATGGATTGGCAGTCTAACCAATGTTTTGTATGGATCGAGAACATGACCTTTAAAGAAGGCTCCTTTAAAATCTGAAAAATAAAACACTGGGATCATTAGACGGAGTGTCAAGGAGGTAAAAACAAAAGTAAAATACTATGGTGTGGTAAACGGGATCAAGCTACAAACAGCAGTAGGAGAAACGCATGAGACGAATCGCTAGTAGTTGCAGTGATCTTTAGAGACGGCTGTTCAGAGGCGGGTAACGAGGCTGCATTATCTGCAATAATGAATATACTTGGTAAGGGAGATTATGTAGAGAAATAAATATTTTCATATTAAACACTCATTTCGTTACGGAATAGTATAGTATTACTTAAGTTGCTACAGGGATTAAAAGAATCAAATGCTGCTGGTTGTACCCAAGTGATGGCTGAGTATCTGCTGGCGAGGTTGTCTCAGGACTGCTTCATCAGCAGTCATCAAACATCCGCTAAATGCTAATGTGCTACTTAGGTGAATAATAACATGTTCACTGTAAACAAGTAAGCACTGACATGAATACAGTTATACTTATTAGCAAGTATGAAAACTCGACGGCCTCTGTGGCCCATCCTTCCTAGAATCTGAATGAGAGAGAGAGAGAGAGAGACAGAGAGAGAGTGAGAGTGTACTAAAAGTAAGAAATCTGATGTGTTACACTCACATTATTTTCTCTACTCTTGTACAAACTATTTTTACAAACGCTTATTCTCCACATGCTTCATGTTAATCGAGATGTTAATCTTATTGCTAATTTTCTTGTAGATGCAAGGGGAATTGGTAGGCTTTAAGCGATAGTCAAATCTTTTAAGAGCTGGTTGCTATGTGGAGTATTCCATTTTCTTTGCAGTACCAGGACAAAAAAATAGAATAACTAATTTGAGAAAAAGTATAAGTATTGGAAAATTTAAGGGAATAAGCAATATCTCGAAAATGGTTCATTCAAAAAAATGTATGCCATAAATTGTGTATTTTAACGCGATCTACATTTGTTGTGTAGTAAAATTGTTCATCTCTTATGGTTTACCAGTTATGCAAAGGTCGTTCGCAATGAAGAATTCTTTTGGAGACATTCCCAGAAAATTCAAGTGACATTTTATTTGTCATGAAAGTATCTTAAATATGATATTTTAATCAAAATCGTTAGAGCCATATTTGAGAAAATTAAATTTTTCGACAAATGTTCCATGTAAAGGTGGTGGGGGGGATTTTCTTGAAAGCCTTCGTGTCGCATCTCTGGAAGATAGTGAACCTAAATACCAAGTTTGGTGTTTATCCGACTTTTCGTTTCTGAGTTATGCTGTTCACAGACAGACACACACATACGGACATGTTTCCAAAAATACTTTTTTGGATTCAGGAGGCCTCAAAACATCTATTTCTGGTGAAATCTCGGTATCGAATTTTTGGGTGGAATACAATACTTCCCCTGCTTACTAGATAAAGTAAGAATGAATAACGAATTTGAGAAAAAGTATAAGTATTGGAAAATTTAAGGGAATAACAAGCAGTGTCTCGAAAATGGTTCACTCAGCAAAATATATATATATGACATAAATTGTGTATTTTAACGCGATCTACATTTTTTTGTGTAGTAAAATTTTGTCTCTCATGGTTTACCAGTTATGCAAAAGTCGTTCACAATGAAGAATACTTTTGGAGACATTCCCAGAAAATTCAAGATATACATCTTATTTGTCATGAAAATATGTTAAGCATATATTTTAATCAAAATCGTTAAAGCCATTTTTGAGAAAATTAAAGTTTTCGAAAAATGTTTCATGTGAAGGGTAATCTGAAAGGGGGATTTTCTTGAAAACTTTCGTGTCGCATCTCTGGAAGATATTGAACCTAAATACCAAGTTTGGTGTTTATCCGACTGTTCGTTTCTGAGTTATGCTGGTCTCTCTCTCTCTCTCTCTCTCTCTCTCTCTCTCTCACACACACACACACACACACACACACACGTTTCCAAAAATGCTTTTTTTGGATACAGCGGGTCTCAAAACATATATTTCCGGTGAAATGTCGGTATCGAATTTTTGGGTGGATTACAATACTTCCCCTACTTACTATACGTAGTAGAGAAAGTAAAAAAAGTGGCCGATATGATCTTTATTGTTAAAGGCGACATATAAATGGAACCTAAAAAAAGTGAAAACTCGTATTTAATAATTATAACTTTTGAGGTCTGGCGTCGAAGATTGCACACAAAAATGTTATACCTGCTTTTGGACCCCAATTGTTTCATCGTCATCTGAGACTCCACGCGAAGCTATTTCAACCTGGTTCATCGCGTATATTTTTAATTTTAGATGGACATTTTGCCTTATCCGGGGTAGTGCTATTACCACTTTCATTAAGCTGTCTTTAAACCTTTTAGAGCTAAGCTTTCGAAAGATGAAAGCAATATCTTTACCAAGAAAAGAAATGAAATTAGACTTGAAACAGCGAAAAATGGGCTATAATAACACATGCGTGCACTTCTCAAAGCATTGCTTTCCATCTTATCAATCCACCAACCTAGTAATAAGTATAACATTCACTGGATGATACGAGTTTTCCTTGAACGTGCAGAATATCTGAAAATAGCGTGATTTTCAAATCTACATCTTCCATGTTAAAACTTTTGTTTCTCCTGTACAGTACGTCTGTACGTCTATCGAAAATGAAATCTGTTTTCAGCACTTTATACTTTATTTCACATCCACATTGCCTTGCCACACGACACGCTTGTAATGGCAATATCCGGGTTTGAAAATAAGCTCCTCGTAAAGCAGTGTGCAGTTCCCTGAGGAAACACTCATGACCTTTGAAAAATGGTGTCCAGTTTCTGCTTACTCTTTCGAAATAGGAGAAATAGATCGGTGGGCTCATTCTGATATAATTGAAATTCGGCTTTGTTTGTGGTTGAGTTACAAATATGCTCACAATGCATTGGCATACTTGCCAACTTTTGAGGTACGGAAACAAAAGCCTTTTTACGACTTTACGGTAAAGGTGGCGTTTTTACGGCTTAGTAGACAGATTTAAGTGTTACAGATTTTCACAGATTTTCATGGCAAAATCATTAGATTCTGTTGCATTATATTGTAAAGATTACAGACTAAATGTAGCGCTCTAATAATTGATATTCAGTGCTAAGCTAGGCCAGAGCTTATGTATGGTTTTCCTTGATCACGATCGTGGTCCCCCTTTACTGGGCTGCAATAAAATTGATTTAAAATTTGATTGCTCCACTATTGACCTCTAGTAACTGTGAACATTTTAGTAATGGATGATGTGAATTGTCAAGTCAACTTCCTCACTTAAATTATTTTATTCGCATTCTATAACTGCGGAATATTATTCCCATTTTTGGGAGTTTTTATTTATACATGCTATGGAACGTTTTATTTTTGCTTTAATACGTATTTATTGGATACCAGTAATAATTTCAGCATGTATGATACAGTGCCTTCGTTTTATGCCAAGGCCACAACCGCCTTATATGCGTATCGGCAGTGACCTCGGAAGAGGCAAGGGTACGTTTATCAGCGGTGAGCTGTCTCAGTCGTTGCTTTGTCTTCGTGTTTTGAAGTTTTTCGACAGTACGTGTGTTGTGTGTGATTCGCGCGATCCGTGACCTTGATATACGAAGGTACTAGAATCAAACAGTACTGACAGGTCTTCAAGGATTCTTATAAAACGGAATTCCCATTTATTTTGCATGCAATTTTTGTGCATTCACTGCTCTGAATATATCCTGAATTTTAGGTCATCGCAAAATCACTACGCTTTGCTGGAGTTTTTCAAAGTTAAATTATATGAGGAAGTTGGCAAGTATGCATTGTTTGAACGGGTATTCTTGTGGAAATGCCCTGCTGCCCATTTCTTTCTGAACAAGGGAAGACATGGGCGATATTTCATGCCCTATATCTATGGACACTGCGAATCTCAGAACCACGTAAAACGAGTTTGAACTTCACATTAAGATGAAGTTGAAACAAGAACGGATTCAACTGTAGCCATAATGTTTAGGAAACATCCAGTGCTTAAAATGTTTCCCCCTTTGCTGGAAGAGCGTATTGTCGAGTTGCAGAATGGCTTAATTATGAAGACGTGTCGTAGTACTGGAGGGCACTTTACCAAAGATGCGAGGGGATGCTATGAAGAGCATTTTTATTCTTAATTCTGCTCGTTTCTTCCACTCCCAGCCCTAGAGCTTTGTAGACAACTTGTTCATAACAGAACAGAAAAGAGGAATTCTTGCGAGGAGAGACAGTTTACACAGGACACAGGCGTAAGTGAAACGACGCTAGTTGGAAAGATTTATGCCAGTTTCAGATTACCTCGGCATTTATTTTGCTTTCTTCTCTCGCTCGGCCCCACCGACTTTGTTTTACGTTACTTACTGGAACGTATCGAGTGTACACAAAAAATAACGAGTTAAGAATGACGTACTTGCGTATAGCAGATGTTCTATCTCCGATAAAGCATATGAAGGCCAATTGAAAATCTATGCACACGAAGACAAGACTGAGAACATAGGTGGCGTGATTTGTGGTGCCATTTCAGAATTTCAGCTGCGGATTTGTACAGATATGCGTTTACATTTGCGAAATATTTCATTCAAACTTAAACAGTGTGGCAAATCATTGTACGAATTTCATAAAACCTGTTACAGAGAGCATAAAATGGTTAAGATCCTCCAATATTCCATCTCCTGGATTATTCTTAATGAAGTAACCTAAACCACTAACAGTGTGTAACCATCGTTTCCTCTCCAATCTCCAAATTGAAATATCTAACATGACTAGAATTTACATTGCTACCATTTGGTTCCAGCCAGTTTTAACAGAAGAATCTTTGGACGAATTTTAATTTTTTTTCTCGTAACCTGGCTGGAAAACGTTTGAATTCCTGTGAAGGTGTTTAACAACAAGCCAATTAGAAGAAGAAATTTTGGATGCCCATGGAAACGCTGGAAAGAGCAGATTTGAATATTGGAAAACGAATAGGCCCAGTGCTTAATCGTGAAAGTTTATGATAAGCTGGAAGATACAAGCTCAAAGATTTCTAGAAGATTTGCAAACTTCACAAGGGCTTTAAAATGAAAGCGTGTGGAAGTTTTCAAAAAGAAAGAAATATGACACGCCAATAAACTCAGTATTATGCGGTCTAATAAACAGCAACATACACGTACTAATCAAGATCAAGAAGCATCTTGAGAAACACGGTATAGAGCCAACTCTCCATTATAACTCTTAACCACACACAGCCGATATTATGGAAGCTGCATTCCAGAAATTCCACTGGGAATCCTTTACCTCTTCATACACAGTCCAGACTGCGCCCTATGTGATTTTCTTCCATAGGGGAGCTGAAGATAAGATTAAAGAGGATGCTTTTAAGTCCAAAAGTGTAGGGGTGGTGTGACGCCGGTTCACGACCATAAGAATTCAGCATTGGCATGCGTTGCCTGGCGTCCCAGCTAATGGAATGTGCGTTTATATTACACCTTTCTTTTTCATATTTTGACCAGCTATATTTTCACATCTATCGGTCATTTCCGCAGCTTCGACTTCCTAAACAGCTGATGCTCTTCGAGTTATACTTTTTTTTTTAAAAAAACATTATTGTACAATGGAGCAGGCATTCTCACCCGCATTCATACACACTCTTGAGAGACAGAGAAAAAAGTCCAATTAAAGAAAAGCACCTGCTGTGAGTCGGAAATTTAATCTAGGACTTCAAGGTTAGAAGCCAGCGCGATAATCACTAGACTGCAAAAAATATTTCTACATCGTTTTAATTTGGAAAAATTGCTAACTGTATTTTACAATCACATTCGACAATAGGCTGTGGGAATTCTTAAAGTGCACTGGGATGTCTAGGTTGACGCTCGCTTTAAGTTGTGCAAAGATATAAATGACACTGCTTCGTATCCCAAAATGTTGCAACTCATACCTCAGATACACTTTTCTCCTATGATTTTGTTTCTATGATCACTATTTTTCCCCTAAATCACATTAAAGATAATTTTCCAATATCTTTGTCCTATCGAGAAAAAAAAATTCAATTTTGTAACATTAAAAGGTCAATACTTTTTTCCATAAATATTTTTAATTTATTCTCACGTTTATAAGAATCCGAAAAAAATTAGTTTAGCATAAAGATACTTCCCAACAAAAATTTGATACATACCTTTAATGTTTTATGAGAAAAATGCACCCATTGCGCACCACGTTACGGGAAATTGAGAAGAAAGAAACAATACATTGGGCGTGATTGTGCACCACCATGTTTAAATTGGCAAATTTAAAGGGCCAAATTGGCCAGTAAGCCTATTGATTTTAGAGCTGAAGATTTCTATGTTCTATAACATGGAATGAAACATGGAATTTTTGAAGCATCTGAACCTCCCAGTGTCCTTAAATTGCTAATTTCCACAGTTTTAGGCTCTAGGCTTAAGTTTTTGCATACAGTTAACATTTATTATCAGTATTGATTATAATTATTGGAACCCCCAAGTTCATTGGTTTAGTTCAATCGTTTTTGAATTACTGAAAGTTAAACAAATGTTAAATATTTTCAGAATTAATCTAATTCCATATACAGACCTGAAAAAATGTACACATAGCATATTTGACATGGCTATAATTTAACGGCAGAGCCATAATTTTAATTCTGAATGGTTGAAATACCCGAAAAAAAACATTTATCTAGTGGATTTGCAAGAGAGTTGATTTTTAGCATTTAAATGACACATTTTTTAATTCCGGAATTAATACCGCTATCCAAAATATGACTAGTTTAACCATAGCTTTCAGAGCATACATTAAAATTATTTTCTAGCATGAACATAAACATCCCATAGCATGTGAATGTGAGTAAACTTAGTAAAAATGAAAGTGCCGAAAAATTTAAGTACGACGTAATTAAGGGTACTTCCAAGAATCTTAGTGCTATAAAATTTGGCTAACATCGATCTAATGTTACAAAGTTCTGGGGGGCGGAGATGCGAAAATGGGGAATTCCTTGAAAAATGGCTAAAAGTACACCAATGATCACTTTAAAGTTAACATTTAATGCCATTATGGAAAAGCCTCTTTTCTGTAGACAACCCTTTGTTAGCACTCGTGGAGCACTGACGCCGAAGCTATTGGCATTTAGCTTATCAGATTGAACAACATTTAGGAAGAATGCAGTAAAAGCCCCTTGTTTTTTACCTGCCTGAGAAATGTGGGAAGTGGATGGCTCTTTTGCGTAGAAAATGTTCAGTCAGTAAGGACATATTTTAAATTACTATATTCTTCTGACGCTTCAAACTGGTTTAATACTAGCAATGCACTGGCATCCTTCAAACATCCATCCCCAGCAGCTATGGTGCAAATTCCTGTAGATCCATATGGATCGAGACAAAGATTAAGGCTTATGGATACGCTCCGAGTTTCCACATTATTATACGTGGTGGTGAAGGGGAGCTTTCCGATATGAACATATTCGGAGTCACACCGTAGGCTCATCCCCTTGCATTGTTGTGTTGTTCGTTTCCACTTGAGTGGTTTTGTGTTGCGTAGAGAATCATTCTGTCCCCTTTCTCTTCTCGGGATCATAAAGCCCTCAGCGACTCATTACTGTCGAGACTACATCAGCATTACTGAAAAATCTTTTCGATGTCAGGAAGTTGGTACACCACATGGGTCTGCGACTGCATTTGTTTTGCAAGACTGTTTTATGAGGAGCTTTGATTTTCTTAGAAAGGAAAAGGAATAATGTACCAGATAATGCAGAATTCAACAAGTGTAGTAAAATTTATCCAAGCATCATCGCAGTTTTCACACTGTCAGGTGGTTCAGATGATTTTGGCAAGTTTTGGCGATTTGGACCAAGTTAATTATAGTCAGATTTTGCCAAAATTGTCTTGCGCAATTGGAAGAAGCACGAGGCAGATTTTTTTTTTTTTTTTTTAGATAACGGAACATTTTTGCCAGTTTTATGAAACTCAAATTTTCATCACGGAAGACCCCTCTGCTTGGAGCGAGTTCTTAGAGAGGCCAAATTCTGAAATTTGGTAACTCTGCATTAAGCCATTTTGTATTTTTACTAGATGTTCTATAACGAAACTTCCAAATTTTCAGATGAGTTCCTTGAATAGCCCCTGAGATGAAATTCCTTTGAATTTTAATGATCTATAGGAAAACCTTGCGGTGCAGTTTCCATAGTTTTGGAACCAAATTTCAGTGTTGTGTTCCAAACATGTGTGTTACAAATTTATCACATGATTTGGAAATAAACATGAATTGCTTAAGGAAACAAATTCAAAAGCACATACTAATGGCTCTTTTACGGTTTTTAATAATTAAAGTGAATTCTAAAGGATGTACATCGTCATTTTTTATTTTCCTGTAACTTTCTAGCGATAATGTTTGTTAAGACTCCTGATTTTAACTTAAAAACAGCACTCCAGTGTTATCCGGTACTTTATATATACCATCCCTCTTTTAAAAGCTTACTAAAGTGTATTACTACACAAAATATTTTTTGGGGGGCAGAATTTTTGACAATTTACGCAGATTGGTCCCTAAAAGCTCTGAGCAATCCGCTGAGATGTTGGCCAGTAGGCCGACAACGCTGGTGCTGTATAGCTAGCTGCTCGTAAGATATACATGCAAAGTAATTTCTCACCATATCAAGCAAGAACGTGCCTTCTGGCGATTTGCAGAATGTTTCATGATTAGCTTATTTCATAATTTACATGACTCACAAAGCAGCAGAATTAATTCTTTGCCCTTATCTCTGGGAATCATTAAAAGAGAAAGTGCACGGACCAGAACGCTTTAGATTGTATGGGGACTGCGTAGCATGGTGCAGATGCCAGAACAGTATAACAAAGAGGGTATCAACTCTGGCTTGGTATTTGTGAGAAAATTGCTTCTGAAGCTTTTAGCAATATATAAGAAAAGCACTCGTGTTTGGGACAATGCAGGTAAAAATCCTAAGTCCACAGCAACCAGATCTACTTGAGATTTTGATTACAATATATGAAACATAAAATCTAATATACAAAAATGTGATAAATTCACATGACTTTATTATCTTTATTAGTGGGTATACAAACTATTCTTACTAAAGCTTATTTTTCTATCTATTACATTTAAATATTTGCAAAAATAACTACATTACATATTTCGCTATAAATACAAAGAGAACAGCGATAGTCAAATGTAAAGTTCTTACTGGACGCAATATGCTGGCCTTAAAATTCCATACTATTTCCATGCAACTGAAAATCGACGGGACTTTAAAAGACTGACAAGTATTGAAGAATTCGACCCTTCAATAAGGGATATCTCAGAAACGGCTTATGCCATAAAAACATACTTTTAAGTAAATTGTGTCTTTTAAAGAGATTTACCTTTTTGTGTGGTACGTTTTCCTCTATCGCTTAACTTTACAATTATACAGGAGTGTACAAAATTCCTTCCAAATGAAGACTTCCTAGGCTATTCCCAGAAAATTCAAGATTATACGTTTTATTTGTCATGTAAATATCCTTCATATAGGTATTTTAATCAAAATCGTTGGAGATGTTTTAGAAAATCAAAATTTTCGAAAAATATTCCATGTAAAGGGTAGTTGGGGGTGGTGAATTTTCTTGAAAATCTTCATGTCACATCCTTGGAAGATACTAAACTAAAATACTAAATTTGGTATGTATCCAACTTTTCGTTTTTGAGCAATGCTGTTCATAGACACACGGACATGTTTCCAAAAATGCTTTATTTGGATTCAGGACGCCTCAAAACATGTATTTCCGGTGAAATCTCGGCATTGAACATTTCCTATGAGATATTAGCATTTTTGTTCGTTATTGGTAATTAAAAGTATTCTAGCTTTTATGGTTTATTAATGTTGTTTTATGTATAATTTTATATAATGTCGCCACAAATGGTATGTTTACATTCTCATAAGCCAAATACTAACACGATTTTGACATCAGAATAGTTTTACATTATAACAGAATATTAAACAGTTATGCAGCAATTCAAACATACAGAGATGTAAATACAATGTTTACAATGAAGTGGCTAGTTTACAAACTATTAAGAATTTAAATATTGATAGTAATTTGGTCGGTTCGCCTAATGCTGCCTGAAATCTTCGGGAATTTAGTGACTGATATCGTAGTTGGAGTAGTAGTCATGTTCACTGGTAATTAGAGGTCGTGTGTTAATTTGATGTGCGCTAATTTGGCTAAACAAATGTGACATTATAAGCAACTAAAAGTGCTGAAGAAAATTCCGAGACAAATGGCGGTTAAAAGCTAGAACGTGCATTACATTACTATGTACATGAATGTTTACCTGCGCGGAACTTTAGATGTGGCTGAAATTCAAAAGTGGTACACGAAGGTGTAAATGTGGTAAAGAAAACAGTTCAGTCTTTTTATAGTTATATCAAATGTCTCCAAAATAACAAATATGAATAAAATGTAAAATAAGGGACACAGGCCAATTATAGTAGTAAATAAATGTGTGTTTTTGTAAGCAAGCATATCTTCACTTCTAATTGACCTAGATTATTTATTCTTTCATCAACATGTTCAACATTCAATGCCAAATGTGCTTAAAACAAATTAAATTTATATTTATGCTTGTGGGGGAGGGCAAAGCCTTTATTTTTTATTAATGTAAATAATTTTAGTTCGAAACATAGCCACAGATTTAAGCTTCATGTTGATGTTTGAATGAACTAAATATCTCAGTTCTGTGTGTACTTTTCAAATGCCAGAACACAGAAATATGTCGAAAAAATTAAAGTAGGAGAAAAATTATTTTACAGTTAAGGTTTAATTTGATTTATGAAAATCTTGCTATGCAATTTAGTTTAAAAATAATGTGAAAACTCTAGAAGAACCAGGTTATGAGATGAAAAAAATAACCGATTTATTTGGGAAAAAATAGAGTAAATATATCTTGCAGGAAATTTTAAAGGCTGCTTGCCAACAGCTGGTTTGGATTTGAAAATGCTGCAAAATTTAATCCAGTAGCAGCATATGTTCAGTTCCGTGTTTTTGCAAGTGTTCATCATTTGAAGCTACTCCAGCAGGTTTGAGAGTCTAGACAAGATCGTTGTGAGCGAGGGTGATGTATGCATCCCAGTTGCATTGTGAGCAGGAGTGCATGATGTTGCTGGAGTCAGTACAGACTTCGCCCAAGGCCACTTGTCCCACTAAAAGGTATGATGTCATGTCTTTGAGCACGGAGGAAGGTTCCCGTATTTAACGTGAAGGGATGCTAATGTCTTGCTTGAATTGATTAACCCAGTTTTACGGGCGTTTGACTAGCAAAGTGAACGCATGGCTTTTCACGGTTCACTGGCCGATTGCAGAGGTCGATTCTTGGCGTCATGGCGGCGAGATTTCCTGTTTTGCAAGGTACTGCTCACCAGTTTGTTTCTATAATTAGCATCATTGCTAAGATACAAAGTTTTAAATATTGCTGTATGTTATAACCAGGCTTCGGACACGGTTGCTGTTTCGTTGCACTTTGACTGGAAAACAGTTGCGTGCGCACAGGGTTTCACTGAGACTTGCCCCTTCCCAAGCACTATCAGTCTAAGCAAGCGATCGGTGCATATACAGCCTGTTCTGAAGCTGCGAGTCCGGCCATTGTTAGGTGACAAAACATGCCGTAAACAACCAGTAAGAAGGGTATCTTACTTTGAGGCAGTATTTTATATCATAACATGCTGTGAATGCCTGAGTGATTGTAATGTAAATTAATATTATTGTATGTACAGGATTTTAGATGTTTGTTAGCCATAAGTATTGTTAGGAAATAAGTTTACACGGCCTCACTGAAACTGACAATAGAAGTGGGTAACAATAAACCGAGGGGGCGAGTTTATCACTAAGAAGAGACAAACAAATGACGTCAGGGTAACGTGCCTTTTTTTTTTTAGAAATGGAGGGAATATCTTCCCTAGAGTATATATGTTAGTAGTAGTGATTGGCTGACAAAACAGACGCTAAAGTGGGCGCGATTTGGTAACCAAAGCAGCTCTATTATAATGTTTAGGCAATTCGAGGTGAAGGAATATATATTCTCGAGCCATAAGTAAGTGTCGCACAGTTCGAAGAGTCTCTCAAGAGGTACACGTCGCACAGTTCGGATACATCCTCTAATACATGAGAAGTCATGTGAAGGTATCGGATCAGAATTTTTTTATAGTTTCATATTATGAAGTGTAAAATTATGTATAGCTGAGGAAAATTAAATTAAATTGAGTTTTATTTATGGACGCTCTTTAACTACTATGGTTCTTAGCGTTCCATTCCATATTGGGCGTGAAAGACTGGTAATTTTGCTCAGAGGCCTCTTTTATTCAGGCTTGAGGCTCTTTTACGTGACGTAAATCTACGACACGGGACCACCGGCTTTACTTCCCTTCCGAAGGAAGCCATGCTAAGTATTTTTACGCCCGAAAAAATCCATCGCCTTCCGCCGTGTTTGAACCCGCGACCTTGGGAACTAGAGGCTAGCACGGTACCACTAGTTCACGGAGGACGACTAAGTAGTGTTCTTTATTGTAATACGTTTTATGATACCGGAAGTATTATAGCGTGTGATAGAAAGCAGTAGTACTACCAGATCTTCAAGGATTCTTATAAAACGTATTCACACTTTATTTTACACGCAGTGTTTGTAATTTACTGCACTGAACATTTTACAGAATGTAATCGGAAAATAATTACGTTTTGCTGGCCGAAGGGAAGTTTTGCGGTTGTCAATTTCAGGAAGTTGGCAAGTATGCTGATTAATTAAAGCGGCCCAAAAAATAAGTGTATTTATCACACTCTTAACTTCTCTGGTCACATCAGTCGCTAATAGTACTACTAACTCGCTCCATTTGTTTCGTAATGAAGAACTCTCACATTCATTTCCTGTTTCATGCTTTCCAGACTCGGCTTAGGGCAAGAACTTATCCTAATTAAAGTTACTCTTTACAGAAATTACTAATTTCTACAAATTTTAAACAATTTATCTGAAAACTACATAACAGATTTGTTCAACATTATTGTAGCATAAAATTAATGCTCATGGTTCTATATAGCCATCTTTTCAAGAAAATGCCTAAGAGATTAAAATCATGCCATGTAAAATGCTCCAGGGTGGAAAAGTTAGAAGGTATTAAGTTTTGTATATTATTCATCGAGCACACTTCTTTACAAAAGCAATAATTTACTAAATTATTAAAATCCAAAACTCTACTTGATATAAAGGAGGCCTTTAAATCTCTTCATCCACCTTCAAAGAACTTAAATATTCCGAAAGTGGGAAAAAAATTGCGTCTTGGGGAGAATTTTAAATTAGCAAAAACTTAAGAAAAACGAGATTGTGAGAAAAACAAGTTTTAAAATATCACGCTGTGTTTGCACAAAGCTACTGAGGTAATTTGAATGTGGCGTTTGGGCATTTAAATGGCCAGAAATGCAAAAACATAATTGGATCTTAATTCTGCAATGTTTGAGAATTTTTCGCTTAAAAAAATCTATAAAAAAATCCCTACCCAAAATGTACGAAAAATACAATCTCTTTTTCGTCAAGCGATGCCATTTTTTTCTTTCCTTGCTAAGATGATTTTAATGTGTTTCCAAGGCAGTGTAAGCAGAAGCCATCAGGCACCCCAGTAGGTCTTTCTGCGTTCCAAATAGCTTTGCATACATGCACGTGAAACTGCAGGTATTCGAGGATATATAATGGTTAACCCTTACGTAAGGGGTAGTAAAACACAAGCTTTTCTTTAACACGGTCATACAGAACACGCGTAGACAAGACATTACTTGGGTTGTTTTGTTATTTAAATGCTGGAATGGGTTAATTTACACAGTATTCCTTAGGGGACCTGAAGAGGGTATATCCTAACTATACGTCACCTGCTTTTCCTTCACGTTGTCGCCATATCTTTCACCATGATGTTTTGCTTTCTCGTGTTCCTTTGACATTGCAAACCAAAACGTTACGTTTCGTATTTCGCCTTAACGTTCACGTCCAGTGTTAACGTTACGCAATGGCTGTATATTCGACATTGCATTTGATTGTGGTTGTTTGATCAAAACTCTAAAGACTCTAACACCCGATATTAAATAACGTGGCCTACACATTTGTAACCTGTTTTGGATTCAGTAATTTCCAAAATATAGCCATTAAGTTGGATTAACATAATATGTTCGTCAATAAGAGAAAATAAGATCCATGTCTTTGAAGACATTAACATATCAAGTAATTGGTCCACATTATGACAATAGTGTCCTTTCATTTGAAATATTTTAAACTGTACTTTTGCATTTAGTGTAGTTCAAAACAATACTTAACCCGGAGTTCGGTTTCCAGAAGGTCTGGTCCACTTAATTTCTATCCAGAAATTACAGAATCTTAATGACTGATCAGTGATCACAGAAGGGTATATTTTAAAGAGGGAAATTTCAGCGTATATATGAGCATAAATTCCCAAAAGGAAAGTTGTTGCTGGGCCTATTCGCGATTTTTGTTTTGCGCGCCTAACGTCTCCTTCCTAATGATTATGTAGAGCATTTGCGCAGAGGGTGGTGCCCAGCGAGAACCTTGGTCCTTATGTGAAGAAACGCTCCAGCCCAAACAGGCTCGAATCTACGCCCCGAGCAGTCATATCGGCGCCTCCATTCTCTCTGCTCTAATAAGAAAACTTCTGTTTACGGTTAGCTTATAATTTTGAATGATGGAAAATTATAAGCTCCGTGGCTTCATTAATGTGGGCGCAAATCTTAGTATAACTGTGGGTTATATCCACGGTAATACAACATGCGTTGTTGCATTGAATTTCGTGTGTAATTTTCGAAATGAGTACGTGAATAGGATTGTGCTATTAATATTTTCTATTTCCCCCGCACAATGACTTCAATACATTTAGCAAGTGCAGATTCCCGAATTTTATTATTTGCAGTAATAAAGGACCAATGCTTCGTATAGTTTTCTTGCTTTAGCATAATGGTTTCTGAGAGATCCATGTAATTACAAAACTAGCATTACCTCTTACCATACTCCCCTAGGTTGAAACATTTTTATTTTTCGTATCACCTTGTCATTCAGCTCAAGAAATAATATAAAGTTCTATGAGAAGCAATAACAAAGACTTTGTTAGTATTCAGAACAAAGAAAGAGTTCGAAGACCGCTCATAATGTTGAACTGAAAAAGTGAAAGTGGCGCTGAAAAAGAGAAGGCTATATGCTCTTGCTGATTAACTTTTGTTCAGTGGAACGTCTCAGCTCTTTGCGATATCGCTTAGCGTCTTTTTCTTAGATTAATTATAAGTGTTAGGATTAAATAAATGTAAAAAAGGCGCAATTAAAGTGGGGAAGAGCGTGTTAGAAAAAAACAAAGGACAAAATGCTGCGACGATCTTCTCAGCGATGTTAAGACTGGGGAGGGCTGTATATTTGATGTATTAATTTATAACACTCAATATGTCAGGGCCTGTTCTTTACAGCGATAAATGTTAGTTTAGCAATTAAGCAATTATTCAAATTAAGCAATAGGAACTTTTTGCGTTCTCAAGACGAAGAAAGAAGTCCAATTTTTGTTTTTTTACAAATGAACTATGCAGAAAAAAAATAGTATTTTCAAGTAGTTATATTTCATAGTTACCATACCAGAATTAAGCCTAAGAAAAACTTAAAAGCTGCAACAATTGCTGTTTTGGGTACTGCTAGTGCTACAAAAGCAATAGTTTGATAGAAACTATGTATTTTAATGAGATACATGTTTTTTTTTCTGCTGTAAACTGTTATATAAGGTTTGTAAGGTATATAAAATTCATTGAGAATGAAGACTAACCTCATGGGCCATTCACTGGAAATTTAAGAATATACATTTTATTACCCACCCATAGTTTTAGTCAAAATCCCTTGAGGCATTCTTCTACCTCAAGGTTTATAACCTTGTTCGCCCATGAAGTCATCTTGCCATCTTTTCCTGGGGCGTCCTACATCTCGCCACACAATTTTTATTGTACGGCCTATTTGGCGAGTCTAGGTGATGTAGATGTTATGTAACATTTGGGGCATTCCAAGAAAGAAAGAAAGAAAGAAAGAAAGAAAACGTCTCTGTATAAAGCTTGTTTTATGTGGTGGGATTTGCTTGAGAAAATCTTCACTGGGAATCCTTATGCGATGTCTGGACTCGAGCATAACATTTATCAGACTTCGTTTTTTGGGTAGCTCTATTTTCTCTCCCTGCCTCGCTCTCACCCTATTTTGCTAATTTAGAGGGAGGTTCAGAGACAAGGTTTATTTCTGATTAAGTCTGGATAATGCATTTTTTGGGTGGTGTGTAATATTTTCTTTACTTAGGTAAACGGCGAAGGGGGGGGGAATGTTAATTTCACAAGACACTTTCTAGACGCTGGCGTTAGTTTTTCTCATCTTACAAACTCTTGTTTAAACAGTTATTCTATCTGCTTCACGCT
This sequence comes from Deroplatys truncata, assembly GCA_030765065.1. Lineage (NCBI taxonomy): Eukaryota > Metazoa > Arthropoda > Insecta > Mantodea > Mantidae > Deroplatys > Deroplatys truncata. The sequence goes on from CM060980.1 coordinate 170,253,856, forward strand.
AATTAAGATAAAGGTTTGCAGAAATAGTTTCATTTTACTTTTCGTTCTAGGTGCAAGAGGTATACAGGAAGGCGAAGTGATAATCAGAGTTTCGAAAGCTGGTCGCTACATGCTGGCTTTGAAATTCCACTCTTTGTGTGGCATCACGAGAAACAACCAAGAGATCTAATATCAAAATCGTTACAGCCATTTAAAAAAAAATCTGATGTGTTACACTCACATGACTTTCTCTACTCTTGTACAAACTATTTTTACAAACGCTTATTCTCCATATGCTTCATGTTAATCGAGATAAACATTTGCAGACTCTATCTTATTGCTAATTTTCTTGTAGATGTAAGGGAAGTATATATTTACAAGGGCAATATAGAAATACAGTAGCCTTTAAGCACATACATATCTCTTAATAGCTGGTTGCTAGGTGCAGCACCATTCCCTTTGCCACAGATTAATACTCTTTGCATAACCAAGACAAAAAAAAAATGAATAACGAATTCCCATTTGAGAAAATAAGTATTGAAAAATTTAAGGGAATAACAAGCAATATCTCGAAAATGGTTCACTCAACAAAAACGTATATGGCATAAATTGTATATTTTAACGCGATCCACATTTTTTGTGTAGTAAACTTTTGTCTATCTCTTATGGTTTACCAGTTATGCAAAAGTTGTTCATAATGAAGAATACTTTTGGAGACATTCCCAGAAAATTCAAGATATGAATATTATTTGTCATGAAAATATCTTAAACATATGATATTTTAATCAAAATCGTTAGAGCCATTTTTGAGAAAATTAAAATTTTCGAAAAATCTTCCATGTAAAGGGCAATCTGGGGTGGGGGGATTTTCTTGAAAACCTTCGTGTCGCATCTCTGGAAGATACTGAACCTAAATACCAAGTTTGGTGTTTATCCGACTGTTCGTTGCTGAGTTATGCTGTTCACACACACACACACACACACACACACACACACACACACACACACACACACGTTTCCAAAAATGCTTTTTTTGGATTCAGGGGGTCTGAAAACATGTATTTCCGGTGAAATCTCGGTATCGAATTTTTGGGTGGAGTACAATACTTCCCCTACTTACTATACGTAGTAGAGAAAGTAAAAAATAGAAATAATGAACAGCTGATTTCAGGCGATCTCAAAACGCGTATTTTATGCACGGACTCGGAACGAGAGGTGTGGTTCAAATTCCACCAGGAATGGGGAGGGTCTTTTACTCAGTCCGCATAACTGGCAAATGCCGGGGAGGTCGCTAAACTTGGGCCTGAAACGTCCTTCCCTTCCTTCCCAATTAATCTTGAGTGTCCACCGCCAGTAGTGCCATATGGGTGTTATACAGTATTAAAAATCTGATGTGTTACACTCACATGACTTTCTCTACTCTTGTACAAACCTATTTTTACAAACGCTTATTCTCCATCTGCTTTATGTTAATTGAGATACATTTGCAGAGACTATCTTATTGCTAATTTTCTTGTAGGTGCAAGGGGAATATGGTACGCTTTAAACGATAGTCAAATCTTTTAAGAGTTGGTTGCTATGTGAAGAATTTCATTCTCTTTGCATATCCAGGACCCACCCCCCCAAAAAAAACTAATAACGAAATCCCATTTGAGAAAAAGTACAAGTATTGGAAAATCCAAACAAATAACAAGGAATATCTCGGAAATGGTTCACTCCACACCCCCCCTCCACCCCCCAAAAAAGAGAAAAAAAGTGTGACAAATTGTGTATTTAAACGAACTCTACAATTTTTGTGTAGAAAGATGTCTATCTCTTACGGTTTACCGGTTATGCAAAAGCCATTCAGAAAGAACAGGACTTTTGGGAACACTACCAGAAAATTCAAGATATACATTTTATTTGTCATGAAAAAAATATTAAATATATGATATTTTAATCAAAATCGTTAGCCATTTTTGAGAAAATAAAATTTTTTCGAAAAATGTTCCATGTAAATGGTAGTCTGGAGTGGGGGACTTGAAAATCTTCATGTCACACCTTTGAAAGATGCTGAACCTAAATACCAAGTTAGGTGTTTATCCGACATTTCGTTTTTGAGTTATGCACGGACCTTTTTCTAAAGGTGCTTTATATGGATTCAGGGGTCGTCCTCCGTGGAACCTCTAGTTCTCAAGGTCGCGGGGCGATGGATTTTTTCGGACGTAAAAATCCTTAGCACGGCTTCCTTCGGAAGGGAAGTAAAGCCGGTGGTCCCGTGTCGTAGATTTACGGCACGTTAAAGAACCTCAAGCCTGATAAAGAGGCCTCTGAGCAAAATTACCGGTGTATCACGCCCAATATAGAATGGGACCCTAAGGACCATAGTAGTTAAAGATTGTCCATTAATAAAAAAAACCACAATTTATGGATTCAGGAGGCCTCAAAACAATTTTTGGATGAAATGCAATACTTCCTTTACTTGCTGTTAGGTAAGTGGTAGAAAAAGTAAAAACTTGCACTTGCAGAGTTCATATCACGACACCAAAACATGCCTTTATAGAGTAAAAATTCTCTTCTGGCTGCGAAAGTTGTAAGTAATGGTTTGCTAACACTCATGACTTGCCTGCTAGCGTTCTCCTATCCGACCCAGTAACAGGCGTCATGCGGTACCGGGCTGCTATATGGACCGCGCATCAAGGGCAGTCCGCAAGTAAACATCGCGTGTGAAGCTGCCAAATAGGTCTTTCCAGCTTTATAGCTAGCCAAAAGACCGCACATGCAGTGTATATCAAACGAAAGTGAACGCTTTGCCCACCCGTAATACTGAGGGATCAGAGACTGATCCAGGATTCCTTTACGGAGAGACTAACACGTTTAAAACATACCTTTCGTTGTTCAAAATGTGGGCAGGAATAGAGCATTTTCATTTATAAATTTTCAAACATTTTTTAAGTGGTCCATAGATTATCATTTGGATGCAAAGGTTAGTTTAAATTTTGAGAAGTCCTATGAAATTATTTATTAAATAAATATACCTTTCATACATATCTATTTAAGTATGATTATTTAGTTCTGCTGTAAGATGTTGATACTCATTGTTTGGGAGCTTAAGGAGAGGTTAATAATAAATTAAAAGCATATTTGACTTGGCCTTTTTTTTCCTTTCTTTTCTTTCTTCTCAATTTAGTCAAACGTCTTTGTATATGTGGTCCTTCGCCATAATAAATTCCCTCATTGACTGAACGAATAGGCGCTTATCTATTTTAAGTAAAATGGAAATAAAAAGTTGATTTTGATTTTACCAAAGCAAAACATCATAAACATTGAATATTTAATCAGTCGTATTTTTCTGTAGAAAAGGGGCCGCTATAGTCCCTCTTTGCCTCTTCCTGGATATCCTATGCTGAGGATCCTCTACTTGTACGTCGTGGATTTCAAATATTGCGGAGCGGAAGTAGATTGGCTGTTAGTAATGTACCTGCTGTAAGAATACATAATATGTACTGTAAAATTGAAGCGATCGGTCGGCGAGTTATAAAAAAAAAAAGAGAAAGAAAGTATGGTTTCTAATATATTTATTTGATTGTTTTTACCTTGGCTTACATATGTTTATAGAGGCGCTGTTATAAAATTTGGTGTTTATAAGTTAATTACTCAAAGAATGCTTCTTATGATGGAATTTCGATTTCTTCTGTCGTCAAATTGAATAGTTGGTCATTGACTACCGACATGGGTAACCAAGGTCGCTAAGGCATGGACTCGTGAATGGGAGGTCTCTGGTTAAAAGCTCGCCAGGACTGTCCTCCCTGATAGGCTTTTTTCCATTCTTCGTAAGTGGCAAATGACGAAGGTATTCTAAATTAGGCCTGGAATACTTCTTTTCAAAATTTCCTTTCCCAATTATTTCATATTATCACCTATGTCCTTCGCCTGTGCTGCCTTATTCAGTAAGAACGGGCATTAAACACTCCAAATACTGATATTGATGAAATAACTAAAGAAAGGTGCTATAAATATCGTAAAGGGAACACATTTTAGACTCTGCTTTTAATGTCTTAATTTTTTTAAAAATCGTATGCATATATGTGAACTAAAGGTGGTATGCATTTTAGAACAAATATTACATAATAAGCTTCAATATTCAACTTCAAAGTTTCACGTTAATAACTTAAAAATTGCACCGTAAACAACATATTAAGTCTTAGCAAATGTCTAAAAGCTTGAAAATGAAAACTTGATTTAAAGTTGTGAAACTTTCACGTGACAGGCTCGATTTGGCTCATATCTATATCAACATATTCCCAAGTACTCTTGGTGAATATTGGGTTAAAAAAAGTTTCGACCGTTAGTGATTTTTCGCTATAGGTGAGTTTATTCCAGCAAGAAAACATTGTTCCTTGCTAGTTTTTTAATCATCTGCTCCCGTCTAATGTAGCATTAGTTCATTTTCTTATTGCTTGCCACATGAAAACCAAACAGCCTTCAATAATTCCGCGTCTACGTGCGATGATATAGTAGTTTATATAATACTGGACATATTAACTTAATCCCCAGGTATTGTCCCCGCTTCACACACACCTCAGCAGTGCGCACTGCTGTTGGTTACTGCAGTGATTATGCATTGCTGCAATGCACCAGCATGATTAAGGAATTGATTGAAAGTATTCATAGAATGTGGTTCCATGAAACATCACCGGGATAATTTTAAAATTTTCATATTATTGCCTTGAAGATATGCTGTTGTAATAAGATTCATGAAAGACAAATAACATTAATTCAATGGACAAAATTTTGATGTGTTGCACTCGCATGTCTTTCTCTACCCTTGTACAAACTACTTTTACAAACGCTTATTCTCCATCTACTTCATGTTATCGAGATAAACATTTGCAGAAAGTTATTGCTAATTTTCTTGTAGATGCAAGGGCTTTAAGTGATAGTCAAATATTTTAAAGAGCTGGTTGCGATGTGGAGCATTCCATTCTCTTTGCATGTCCAGGACATTTGATTCGAAAGAAAAGAAAAAGAAGGTAGAAAAGAAAACGAATAACTAATTATTTGAGAAAAAGTAGTATTGGAAAATTTAAACAAATAACAAGGAATATCTCGGAAATGGTTCACTCAAAAAATCTTTTTCAGTTTCTCTACTACGTATAGTAAGTAGGGGAAGTATTGTATTCGACCCAAAAATTCGATACCGGGATTTCACCGGAAATATATGTTTTGAGACCCCTGAATCCAAAAAAAAAAAAAGAATTTTTGGAAACATGTCTGTGTGTGTCTCTGAACAGCATAACTCAGAAACGAACAGTCGGATAAACACCAAACTTGGTATTTAGGTTTAGTATCTTCCAGGGATGCGACACGAAGGTTTTCAAGGAAATTCCCCCACCCCAGACTACCTTTTACATGGAACATTTTTCGAAAATTTTAATTTTCTCAAAAATGCTCTAACGATTTTGATTAAAATATGTGGAGTATTCCATTCTCTTTGCATTACCAGGACAAAAAATATGAATAACGAATTTGAGAAAAAGTATAAGTATTAGAAAATTTAAGGGAATAACAAGCAATATCTCGAAAATGGTTCACTCAACAAAAAAAAAAATGTATGACATAAATTGTGTATTTTAACGCGATCTACATTTTTTGTGTAGTAAAATTTTGTCTATCACTTATGGTTTACCAGTTATGCAAAAGTCGTTCACAATGAAGAATACTTTTGGAGACATTCCCAGAAAATTCGAGATATGCATTTCATTTGTCATGAAAATATTTTAAACATATGATATTTTAATGAATATCGTTAGAGCCATTTTTGAGAAAATTAAAATTTTCGAAAAAATGTTCCATGTAAAGGGTAATCTGGGGTGGGGGATTTTCTTGAAAACCTTCGTGTCGCATCTCTGGAAGATACTGAACCTAAATGTCAAGTTTGATGTTTATCCGACTGTTCGTTTCTGAGTTATGCTGTTCACACACACACACACACACACACACACACACACACACACACACACACACACACACACACACGGACATGCTTTTTTGGATTCAGGGGGTCTCAAAACATATATTTCCGGTGAAATCTCGCTGTCGAATTTTTGGGTGGAATACAATGCTTCGCCTACTTACTATACGTAGTAGAGAAAGTAAAAAAAAAAAAAATCTGATGTGTTACACTCACATGACTTTCTCTACTCTTGTACAAACTATTTTTACAATCGCTTATTCTCCATATGCTTCATGTTAATCGAGATATCCAGATGTCAATCGTATTCGTAATTTTCTTGTAGATGCAAGGGGAATATGGTACGTTTTAAGGGATAGTCAAATATTTTAATCGCTGCTTGCTATGTGGCGCATTCCATTCTCTTTGCATATCCAGGACATAAAAAAATGAATAGCGAATTTGAGAAAAAGTATAAGTATTGGAAAATTTAAGGGAATAACAAGCCATATCTCGAAAACGGTTCACTCAACAAAAGAAATGTATATGACATAAATTGTGTATTTTAGCGCGATCTACATTTTTTGTGTAGTAAAATTTTGTCTCTTATGGTTTACCAGTTATGCAAAAGTCGTTCACAATGAAGAATACTTTTGGAGACATTCCCAGTAATTTCGAGATATACATTTCATTTCTCATGTCAATATCTTAAACATATGATATTTTAATCAAAATCGTTAGAGCCATTTTTGAGAAAATTAAAATTTTCGAAAAATGTTCCATGTAATGGGTAGTCTGGGGTGGGGGGATTTTCTTGAAAACCTTCGTGTCGCATCTCTGGAAGATATTGAACCTAAATAACAAGTTTGGTGTTTATCGGACTGTTCGTTTTTGAGTTATGCTGTTCACAGACACACACACACACACACACACACGGACATGTTTCCAAAAATGCTTTTTTTGGATTCAGGGGGTCTCAAAACATGTATTTCCGGTGAAATATCGGTATCGAATTTTTGAGTGGAATACAATACTTCCCCTACTTACTATACGTAGTAGAGAAAGTAAAAAAGTGTGCTTGCGAATAGCATAACTCAAAAACGAAATGTGAGTTAAGCGACACAATTTTAAAGAAAATCCCCTCACTCTCCACTTAGCCTTTACATGGAAAAAATTAGTTTTTTCCTAAAAAAATGGCTAGCGATTTTGATTAAAATGTATGTTAGATATTTGCATGGCAAATGTATATCTTGAATTTTCTGCGAATCGCCCGTGAAGTCCTCTTCATTATGACTTTCGTGTAATTGGTTCATTTCTTAAAACTGCATTAGGTTGCTTCTCGCGATGTCGTGGAAAGAGCATGGAATTTCAGGCCAGCATATAGCGACCAGTTTTTAAAACATTTTGACTCGTATCTTTTGAATGTCTATAAGGAAATGTGTAATGAAACCATTTCTGCAAACGTTTATCTCGATTAACGTAAAGTAAATAGAAAAAATAAAACTCCTCCAACAATAGATGCCAGAAGAGATAGAAAGATAAACGATAATAGATAGAGAAAGTCGTTTGAATGTGACGGATTAGGCTTTTAAAATAGTTAACGTGTTTTCTTGAAGCAATTATTAAGTTAAATGTTTCATTCTGTATGAATAGTGTCCAGCCTTGCGTTGAATCCTTTGTTGACACGTGGTTCAGTCAGAAAAGAAACCGTTTTTGAGGGAAAGGCCAAGACGCAATATAAGGGTGACAGAGGTGATATTTCCCCCACACAGTGATCTAATCCAGGAGCACTTTCACTGTCAGCAAATAGCGGGCTATCCCATCCTCTTTACTGGTAATCCTATTCAACCACCGCAACGGGAGGGGTACGACAAATCCAGGCCAAGCTCTCCAGGGCGACTGGCTACTATCGATCTGCCCGCACTGCAGAGGACGAGCCTTTTTCTGGGCTCCAACTGTGTCTTCAGCATTCCTTTGCACTTGTTGCAGTCGCATCAACGTTCATGTGTTTAAACCTACCTGCTACTGCTTTAGTAGGTGCAGAAAGTATTGTATTCCACCCCAAAATTCTATAGTGTTCATCGGAAACACATGCTTTAAGGCCCCCTGAATCAAAGAAGGTCCTCGTCGTCTGTGAACAGCATAACTTAAAAAAAATCTGATGTTACACTCACATGACTTTCTCTACTTTTGTACAAACTATTTTACAAACGCTTATTCTCCATATGCTTCATGTTCATCGAGATGTTAATCTTATTGCTAATTTTCTTGTAGATGCAAGGGGAATATGGTAGGCTTTAAGCTATAGTCAAATATTTTAAGAGCTGGTTGCTATGTGGAGTATTCGATTCTCTTTGCATTCCAGAAAGAAAAAAAAAACTTGACGAATTTCCATTTGAGAAAAAGTATAAGTATTGGAAAATTTAAGAGAATAACGAGCAATATTTCGAAAATGGTTCACTCAACAAAACAAATGTTTACTACATAAATTGCTGTATTTTAACGCGATCTACATTTTTGGTGTAGTAAATTTTTTTTTATCTCTTATGCTTTACCACTTATGCAAAAGTCGTTCACAATGAAGAATACTTTGGAGACATTCCCAGAAAATTCGAGATATAAACTTCATTTGTCATGAAAATATCTTAAACATATGATATTTTGATCAAAATCGTTAGAACCATTTTTGAGAAAATTAAAATTTTCGAAAAATCTTCCATGTAAAGGGTAATCTGGAGTGGGGGGGATTTTCTTGAAAACCTTTGTGTCGCATCTCTGGAAGAAGTTTGGTGTTTATCCGACTGTTCGTTTCTGAGTTATGCTGTTCTCTCTCTCTCTCTCTCTCTCTCTCTCACACACACACACACACACACACACACACACACAAAATACTTGCCCTACTACAATACTTCCCCTATACTTCTCCTGCGTAGTAGAGAAAGTAATATGTTGTGTTGCATCCACAGGACTTTCTCTCTTCACTCTTCTATAATACATTATCTATTCCTCCTGTATACTTCATGCCCATCGAGATAAATTTTCATTACATAGTTACCAATTTTGTTATATGTATAAAAAGAAAACAGTAGGTAAAAGCGGTAATAGATTTTTAAAAAGCGGGTTGCTATTATGGCTTGGAAATGTCATGCTCTTTGCAGGATGAGAAACGAATAGCGATTTACCATTTGTAGAAAGTATGAGGTATTTCAAAATTCAAACAATAACCAAGAATACCTCGGAAATTAACCACACAAATGGAAACAAAAACATGATTTGATATAAATTGTGTGCTTTAACGAGATCTACAGATTGTGTAGCAAGATTTTGTCTTTACTCTTAACTATACAAAAGTCATTCAGAATAAAGAGGTCTTCACAGGCTATTCCCAGAAAATTCAAGATATACATTTTGTTGTATATCTCAAAGCATATGGAATGTAAATCAAAACTGTTATTGCCATTTTTTAAAAACTAACGAAACATTTTCCATGTTAAGGGTAGTAAAGAGTAGGGGAATTTTCTTGAAAATCGTGTAACATCTTTAGAAGATGTTGAATTTAATATCAAGTTTGATATTTAATTGAATGTTTAAATAATGCTGTTTACACACGCGCGCGTACTTTTTTCTAAAAATCCTTTTTATTCAGGGAGCGTCAGCATGGATACTTGCGGTGAAATCTCGGTATAAAACTTTTGGGTGGGATGCAATATTTCCTCTTCTTCATTTTCTAAAAAATGCCCCTTAAAGATTTTGAATGAAGTACCATATGTTTCAGATATTTGCATTATTAATAAAATGTAGGTATCTGGAATTTACTTGAATACTTTATTTTTTGGGATTCAAGGGCATGTATCAAAACATATTTTAAATCAGAGAAAATCCTTATTAGCATATTGCTATAGCACAATGTAAAGGAATATTTTCTCATAATTCCACGTCTTGAACTGCAAAATTAAATTTGCTTTGAGAACAAAGCTTGTAGTTATATTGGAGTGTTAAGAAGCTCTGTATTTTAGTGGTTGGCAGCAAAGAACAGAGTTCTAAACGTGAGATGCAAACGCAAGTACCAATGCAGATGTTCCTATTCTGACTGATGTTTACCCCATGCCTTTAGATCAGTGTGTTTCCATTGCAAATGTCGGACGACGTGAATTGAATGCCGCAGACATATCTTAAATTAAGAATTTTTTATATCCCTAGCATTTTTTGTAACACATTTGCAAGCGAAACCTAATACTTCTGTTTTGGTAATTAAAGTACAGGATTGCCCATTAGATTTTAAAGAAATACCTACTTATTTGTGTTTTCATCTTCACTAGCATTTGGTAGAGATTCACTGAGAGCAGGAGTGATAATAGTCGGATAAACCAAACGTGGTATTTAACTTCAGTGCCTTCTAAAGACGCAACACGGAGATTTTCAAGAAAATTCCAACCAACCCATATTACCTACTCTTGAAATGGAAAAAATTCAATATTTTTTATTTTCTAAAAATGGATTTTTTTTAAAAAATAAATCGATATATTAAATAACAAAATGTATGTGTGGAATTCTCTGGAAATCGCCTGTGAAATGCTTTGCGGAAGGAATATTGTGTAATTTTCCATAAGGGGTATACCGTAAGAGTAGACAAAAAACCCATTACATAAAAAATGAAACGCTCAATGTATTTCAAATAACTATTCTTCTTTTGTGGCATCAGGTTGTTTCTGAGATACCCAACATTGCTTTGAATTTTTCGATAGTCATTTTTAAAGCGCGGTCGCTTTTCAGTTGTTTTTTGCGATGTCATGGAAGGAGCATGCAATTTCAAGGCCAACAAGGCAACCCGTTTTGAAACCTTTTTTTACACACTTTGGTTTCCCCCCTTGTACCTACAACGAAATGTGAAGTAAAACCGATACTTTTATCTCGATTAACAGGAAGTATTTGGAAAAATGTAAGAACGATTTGTAGAACCTAGGTATACAAAAAGAAACGATAGTGGATAGAGGAAGCCATATTAATATAACGCATATTTTTACTTTCTATAATATAGAGAAGAGAAAAGTGTAAATTAAACTCTAATATCTGGATGTCTATGGGATAAGTGGCCAGGGCCAGTTCCCTTAGACTCCATTATGTATTGGTCTTAGCACTGAATAAATATTATTAATTTACTTTTTCTACTACATTCATAGCAAGTTGGGGAAGTATTGTATTTCACCCATAAATTCTATGTCGGGATTTCACCGGAAATAAGTGTTTTGAGGCACTCTGAATAAAAAAAAGCCTTTTTTTTTTTTTTTTTTTTTTTTTTTGAAAAAGGTCGTTTGTGTGTGTATGTCTGTGAACAGCATAACTCAAAAAAGGGAAAGCCTGATAAGTACCAAACTTGGTATTCAAATTCAGTACCCTCCAAGGATGCGACACGATTTTCAAGATCCCCCACCTCCAATTACTGTCTACATGAAACATTTTTCGAAAATGTTTATTTTCAGAAAAATGACATTTAACGATTTTAATTAAAATACAATGTATTAAAGATATTTACATGACAAAATGCATATCTTGAATTTTCTGGGAATAGCCTTTGAAGTCTTCATTCAGAAGGAATTTTTATGATATGATCTTGTGTAACTGGTAAACTTTAAGCGATCGACGAAAACTACTACACAAAAAAATTAAATCTCTTTAAAACATGCAATTTATTCCAAGTAAGTATTTTTGCGGCGTAAGCCCTTTCTGAGATATCCGTTATTAATGGTTCGAATTAACATTTGACTATCTCTGTTCTCATTGTATCTATAACAAATGCAATGTAGCTATTTCTGCAAAGGTTTATTTGGATTAAAACGTAGTAGGTATAAAAATAGGCTTCAGTAAGAATAGTTTGTATACTTACTAATAAACGATAGAGGGTAGAGAAAGCCATGTGAAAGTATAAAAAAATTAAAAATGGGATGTTAACATCACTAGTGGCGATAAGCTGAAAACGGAAACTAGGGACATAAAAGGAAAAGCTAAATGGAATGCAGTAAATTAAAATTATATGTACTAACTTAACATACTCATTAAAAACATGTAACTTGAGGCCGTTAAAATTGATGACTAGAGCAATATGAAAGGAAACCAGTTGAGGTGAACTTGCTTTTCAGAGATTAAAAAGTGCAATGGTTGCCGAGGCTATTGCTGGAATTATGTAATCAAAGATAACGGGTTGATGTAAATGAAATGAACTGCCAGAGAAAACTATTAAGGGAATTGGAAGAACAGATAATCAAGAGACTACTTCAGTTTTTCCTTCAAGTACCCCATCGACCAGTGCCATATTGGTGTCGCAGCAGAACCTTCTGGTTGATGACCAGAAGTGTAATGCATTAAAATATATCAAAGCATTCTCATGTGGTTTTAAATCTCTGTGTAATACGTTGACATGTAGGTATATAAATATTAATAGATCATCAGCACAAGCACGTTAAATCGTGGTTTGCAAGCAAGCTTATGAATTTGGAGGGAGGACATGTATCTAAACATTTTTTTCTGCCATAGTACTGAATGGTACAAATTGTTGGGACCATTTATCAATCATGTCCCTTGTGAAGTCCCGATCCCCACTCATTACTCCCCGGTTCCTGCCGTATGTGGTACAGTCTCCACCAGTCATGCTCGTATGTGTAGTTCAGATGAGTTTGGCAAGTACTAGAGTTGTTCTTTGAGTATTTCCGAGATATCCTTCCAAATTAGGACGTTACTCTTTCTCTACTAAGTGCTTATAGTACATAGAGGAAATTTGCATTCCATCCAAAAATTCGATACAGAGATTTCACTGGAAATATGCATATTGAGGTCTTCTGAATAAAAATAAATAAAGAATAAATACAAAGAAGTGCGTGGATATGTCGCCGTCCGTGAACAGAGGCAATAAGTTGGTTAAATACCAACCTTGGTATTAAAGTTCATCTTCCAAGAATGCGACAGGAAGATCTCAAAGGAAATCCCCCTCCCCAAACTACCTTTACATGGACAATTTTTACTTTCTCTACTACGTATAGTAAGTAGGGGAAGTATTGCATTTCACCCAAAAATTTGATACCGAGATTTCACCGGAAATACTTGTTTTGAAGCCTCCTGAATCCAAAAGAAGTATTTTTGGAAACATGTCCGTGTGTGGGTCTGTGAACAGCATAACTCAAAAACGAACAGTCGGATAAACACCAAACTTGATATTTAGGTTCAGTATCTTCCAGAGATGCGACACATAGGTTTTCAAGAAAATCCCCCACCCCAGATTACCCTTTACATGGAACATTTTTCGAAAATTTTAATTTTCTCAAAAATGGCTCTAACGATTTTGATTAAAATATCATATATTTAAGATACTTTCATGACAAATAAAATGTATATCTTGAATTTTCTGGGAATGTCTCCAAATGTGTTCATTGTGAACGACGTTTGCATAACTGGTAAACCATAAGAGATAGACAAAATTTTACTATATAAAAAATGTAGATCGCGTTAAAATACACGATTTATGTTCATATACATTTTTTGTTGTTGAGTGAACCATTTTCAAGATATTGCTTTGTTATTCCCTTAAATTTTCCATTACTTATACTTTTTCTCAAATGGGAATTATTTATTTATTTTTTTTTGTCCTGGTAATGCAAAGAGAATGGAGTACTCCACATAGCAACGAGCTCTTAAAATATTTGACTATTGCTTAAAGCCTTGCATCTACAAGAAAATTAGCAATAAGATTAACATCTCGATATCTCGATTAACATGAAGCAAATGGAGAATAAGCGTTTGTAAAAATAGTTTGTACAAGAGTAGGGAAAGTCATCTGAGTGTAACACATCAGATTTTTCAATTTGTTTTAATTTTCTCGAAAATGGCTCTAACGATTTAGATTAATATACCATGCTTTAAAATATTTACATGACATAAAATGTATATCTTGAATTTTCTGGGAATAGCCTATGAAGTCTTCTTTGTTTTAAATGGCTTTTGTACAATTTAATATAACCTTAAGATATTGATAAAAGCTTCCTTCACAAAAAAAGGTAGATCTCATTAAAGCACACAATTTGTCTCTCTTTGTGACGTTAGCCATTTTGGAGATATTCTTTGTTGTTGGTTTGAATTTTCATATGCTTTATACTTGTAAGTCGCTATTTGTTTTTTCGCATCTTGCAAAGACAGTGCACTTTTAAAGCTATCATATAGCGGTCCATTTTTAAATCTGATTATTGTTTAAGCCTCTTGTAATCTTTTACCTACAACGAAATGTTGAAAGTTTTATCTCGATTAACAAGAAGTTTCTTAAGATTGGTTTATAGAAGAGGAGCAGGGAAGGCAGTGTGAATGCAAAACAAACCAAAGCGAATTGACAGTGGGGGGGGGGACAAAATTGCTTACCTGAGAACTAGATAGGCTGAAACAATCTTGATAGGAGGGTACGAAAGTTATGGCAGGTTTCTCAAGAACTCTAAGCGACTGACCGTAGTGGCGGCCGGATGCATTCAATTAGGCTACTTAAGATTCAAGCGTACTGGAACTGAAAGAACGCCGAAAGCGTTGTCAAAGGCAGGAGGTCATAAGCTTGGGTTGCTGCGACCCAGTAATTCCCATCAGCTGAGAATGTCTTTGAAACTGACCTTAAGGAGAGTTCCGATTCGGGCAGCGTTTCATTCTCTGGCAGGATTGCATAAGAGCGAAGGATGTACAGGAGAGTGAACCAAAGTGAACACTCACTCGTACAATTACTTTCTCTCGATTAGTTGGTCGTGTCCAGGCTACAACTAATTCTATCACTCACTTATCTTCAAAGCCTATTTTATGTTTTTACTTTCTCTACTACGCATAGTAAGTAGGGGAAGTATTGCATTCCACCCAAAAATTCGATACTGAGATTTCACCGGAAATGTTTTGATACCCCCTGAATCCAAAAAAAAGCATTTTTGGAAACGTACGTGTGTGTGTGTGTGTGTGTGCGCGCGCGCGCGCGCGTTTGTGAACAGCATAACTCAGAAACGAACAGTCGGATAAACACCAAACTTGGTATTTAGGTTCAGTATCTTTCAGAGATGCGACTCGAAGGTTTTCAAGAAAATCCCCCACCCCAGATTACCCTTTACATGGAACATTTTTCGAAAATTTTAATTTTCTCAAAAATGGCTCTAACGACTTTGATTAAAATGTCATATGTTTAAGATATTTTCATGACAAAATGAAATGTATATCTCGAATTTTCTGGGAATGTCTCCAAAAGTATTCTTCATTGTGAACGACTTTTGCATAACTGGTAAACCATAAGAGATAGACAAAAGTTTACTACACAAAAAATGTAGATCGCGTTAAAATACACCATTTATGTCATATACATTTTTGTTGTTGAGTTAACCATTTTCGATATATTGCTTGTTGTTCCCTTAAATTTTCCAATAGTTTTTGTCAAATGGGAATTCGTTATTCATTTTATGCCCTGGACATACAAAGAAAATGGAATGCGCCACATAGCAACCAGCTCTTAAAATATTTGATTATCGCTTAAAGCCTACCAATTCCCCTTGCATCTACACGAAAATTAGCAATAAGATTAATATCTCGATTAACATGAAGCATATGGAGAATAAACGTTTGTAAAAATAGTTTGTACAAGAGTAGAGAAAGTCATGTGAGTGTAACACTCAGATTTTTTTTGTCCTGGTAATGCAAAGAGAATAGAATACTCCACATAGCAACCAGCTCTTAAAATATTTGACTATCGCTTAAAACCTACCAATTCCCCTTGCATGTACAAGAAAATTATCAATAAGATCAACATCTCGATATCACGATTAACATGAAGCATATGGAGAGTAAGCGTTTGTAAAAATAGTTTGTACAAGAGTAGAGAAAGTCATGTGAGTGTAACACATCAGATTTTTTAAAGGTGTGTTTTGCATTTTATAACACTATAACGATTAGCTTTCTTCGCTGGAAAAGATGAATAAATGTACTGAAATAAAGTTTTCTACGATTTTTCAAGAAGCATATCTAAAGTATGTTCGACTGCTCCTATATAAGCTGGTGGACTATCAAATTCACCTGCTGTCCCCATTTTCAGTTTCTGATGCGAGAAGGTGAGATCTGAGATGGAGACTACAGTAATGATGTTTGTTGATTTCTCTTGCTATTAGCCAACTATTCCTGAATCATCCTGAATAGCATGTATAGCATAGAGCAGGCTTGGGCCGAGTCGATTAAACTGCAATTTTTACTTTCTCTACTACATACATAGGTAGAGAAGATATTGCATTCCACCGATAAATTCGATACCGAGATTTCACCGGAAATGCGTGTTTTGAGACACCCTGAATAAAAATTTTTTTTAAAGGAAAATGTTGTGTGTTTGTGTGCGTGTGGATAGCATAACTCAAAAACGAAAAGTCGGATAAACACCAGCTTGGTATTTTTAGGTTTAATATCTTCTAAAGACGCGACAGGAAGCTTTTCAAGAAAATCCCCCCACCCCAAACTACCCTTTGCATGGAATAGTTTAGAAAATGTTTATTTTCTAAAAACATGGTTCTAACGATTTTGATTAAAATGCCATTTAGATATTTTCATGGTAAATGAAATGTATATCATGAATTTTCTGGGAATGTCCCCAAAAGTGTCTTCATTCTGAAAGACTTTTGCATAACTGGTAAACTATAAGAGATAGAAAGAATGTTACTACATAAAAGATGTAGATCTCGTTAAAACACAGAATTTGTCATATACTTTTTTTGGTCGAGTGGACGATTTCTGAGATCCTTGTTACTTGTTCGAATTTTCCAATACTTTTACTTTTTCTCAAATGGGATTTTTTTCTCCTGAACATGTAAAGAGAATCTCCACATAGCGACCACATCTTAAAAGATGCGCTTAAAGCCCACTGTATTTCCATATTCTCCTTAAACTACAAGAAAATTAGCAGTAAGATAATTTCTGTAAATGTTTATCTCGTTAACATGAAGTAGATGGGGAATAAGCATTTGTAAAAATAGTTTTCTACAAGAGTAGAGTGCAACATAACAGATTTTTAATAAATTGTTTTCCTGAAATTTGAAAATAAATTTCGTTAAGTATAGGAAAAGTAAGTAAAGTATTGTATTAAGCACATTACAAAATAGGCTTCAGTAACTGAGTTATAAAACGCTCGTTACTAAAGCTTTATTTTTGTAATTTGCATGCTAAATAACTAGTTTCACGCATAGGTTTGAAATACAACGCATTTATACTTTGCCAGTGGATGATATAATCAATTGGGTGATTAGTACATTTTGCACTTAGTTTTTCCAAAAGTACATTATTATTACTCTACAGATACGGCAGATTAGGAACTTGAACAAAATTGCAGTTTACATCAAAGAGGGCTTAATCTTTGATTCCCCCCACATGCTTTTTTATGTGGCTAAAGGAGTCTTATGGAATACCTGATTCATCCAGGTTTCTCTTAGAAAGAGAAAAATAAAGTATGGGGATCATGACCGCTTTACCGACAGCCATCCGTTTTAACAACGCTTTTAAGCAAATTAAACCGACTGACCTGTGGTTGCAAGGCACGCACGAATTTGTTGGCTTTAAAGCATCTCTTTGTGTAAAACAAAAATTTACTTAATAAGCTAGTCATTAGTACGAGGCACTTCATTTTTAAGTACTGAGCTAAACGCAGACACTTATGTTCAGCATCGACTCGGTGGATAGTACATAATTTGATGATTAAATGCATGTTGTATATCCCTTTCTCACATCCACAATGATGAAAAGCATGTCCATACTAAAAGGCCTCACCAGCAAGTATAACTGTCTTATTTGGTCCAAACCTTTTGCAAATCTTGTAGAACCCTTTGTAATTGGCAAAATATTCTTTCCCCATAGGAGTTTTGTTTGCTTCGTCGTAGTTTTAAGGAATGTTTGAGGTAGTGTGACCACCGTTTGCCTATCTGTTTCTCTCATGGTTGGAGTCTTCCAGGCATCCACATACCAAGAACAAGTATTGTATTCCGCCCCAAAATTCGAGATTTCACAAAAATAAGTATTTTGAATTAAAACAAACCGATAAATATCAAACTTGATGTCAATTCAGCATCTTCCAAAAAATACGAAACGAGATTTTCAAGAAAATCCCCCACTCCAAGCTACCCTTTACATGAGAAAAAAGTCATCGTTTTGGATTTTGATTAAACCGTCATAAATTGAAGGTATTTGGTGTAAAATAAAATAGATACCTTGAATTTGTTGCTAATAGCCTTTGAAGTTCTCATTATGAATGACTTTTGCTATTGTAAACCATTAGATAAAAACTTCAACACGAAGAAAGTAGACCTTGTTAAAACTCACAATTTATCCCAAATGTTGTAGGGAATTAGTGATTTCCGATTCTTTATCATGTATATTTTAAAGTGCTAACTCGACCTTCTTTGCTTCTCGGGATGTCATCCAAAGAGTGAAATTTCAATTCAGCTGCAGCTAGCAACCTGCTCTTTCAAGATTTGACTGTTGTTTCTACTGTTTTTATCCCTTTGTACCTGAAATGTACATGAAACTATTTCTGCAAATGTTTATTTCGGCTGACAAATAAATCGAAGGATAAGGTGTTTATTTTTATTTCATACTTTGTATTTATAGCCTCATTTTTCGGAAATATACATACTTGCAAATGCTTTTAATGGTTATAATTAGGGCCCGGATTTTTAGGTTTTAACCTATATTTTTCCTCGCTATTTAATTAACACATTTCAAGATATATACTTGTTTCACACTTTCTGTAGCAGAATATCGAATTTCATTACACCTAATAAAACTTAAATGAGGGGTTGACACCAAAAATAACCTAAATAGCCTTTTTCGAAATGAAGGAAGTTATTTTGGGATTGAAGCTCATTGTAAAATTATTTCCACCACTTACAGAGAGTAGATAGTTGAAGTTACTACAGTTCAACGTGACGTGGTGACACCTGGATGCAGCTGATAGAAGGATACTTGGTTGTTTGCTGCCATTTACTATGCTGAGCACTTAAAAAGACGTTAAAAATGTCGTCAATGAATTGGATGAAACAGAAGCTTCCTGCATTGCCAAGGCTAAGAAATCACTCGAGTGTCCCATTCTTGCCGCTTCTCTTGCATACATTAAGACATTTTTGTTTTATACCAGAAGCTATTCTCCGGTTGGAAAGTACAATTTTGCCACTGAAAGATGCTCTAGATATCATTGGCAATGTTTCCAGTAAAGAAATACCTGGACCAGTGGGAGTTGCATATTCTTCGAAGTTGCAGATCCTTCAACGAAATCCTGCTTTTGAAGATATGAAAATCATCAATTTAGTATTGCAGCGAGAAAAGTATACAGAACTACCCCTAGAACCTGGTGTACTGCATCTATGTTCTGCGCTCCAATGACGTCATGTTCCGTTGAAAGAACGTTTTCTTCATACAAGAATGCGTTACGTGATAATAGGAAATCATTTATGCCAGAAAGTTTGAGAATGTAATATCTACTGCAATGCCCCTCCCCCAAAAAATCTTACAACTAAGTACAAAAAAAAAAAATTGATATCTGTATTGATCCACAAAGCCAAAAAAAAAAATGTTTAATCAAGAAAAACTAAAATGAAGGTTTATTCCACCTGAAAATCCGGGCTCTAGTTATAACTATATTTATGTAATTTGGATTTGAGTTTACTTTCTCTACTACGTACAGTAAGTAGGGGAAGTATTGTATTCCACCCAAAAATTCGATACAGATATTTCACCGGAAATACATGTTTTGAGACACCCTGAATCCAAGAACAGCATTTTTGGAAACATGTCCGTGTGTGTGTCTGTGAACAGCATAACTCAGAAACGAAGTCGGATAAACACCAAACTTGGTATTTAGGTTCAGTATCTTCCAGAGATGCGACACGAAGGTTTTCAAGAAAATTCCCCCCACCCCAGATTACCCTTTACATGGAAGATTTTTCGAAAAGTTTAATTTTCTCAAAAATGGCTCTAACGATTTTAATTAAAATATCATATGTTTAAGATATTTTCCTGACAAATAAAATGTATATCTTGAATTTTTTGGGAATGTCTCCAAAAGTATTCTCCATTGTGAACGACTTTTGCATAACTGGTAAACCATAAGAGATAGACAAAAGTTTACTACACAAAAAATGTAGATCGCGTTAAAATACACAATTCGTTTTTTTTTTTTGTTGAGTGAACTTTTTTCGAGATATTGCTTGTTATTCTCTTAAATTTTTCAATAATTATTTTCTAAAATGGGAATTCGTTATTCATTTTTTTGTCTTGGATATGCAAAGAGTTATAATCTGTAGCAAAGGGAATGGTGCTGCACCTAGCAACCAGCTATTAAGAGATATGTATGTGCTTAAAGGCTACTGTATTTCTATATTGCCCTTGTAAATATATTCCCCTTACATCTACAAGAAAATTAGCAATAAGATAAACATCTCGATATCTCGATTAACATGAAGCAGATGGAGAATAAGCGTTTATAAAAATAGTTTGTACAAGAATAGAGAAAGTCATGTGAGTGTAACACATGAGATTTTTTTCAATAAAATAAAGCGAAAATTAGCACAGGAATTATTACGGCTTCAGCACGAGTTGTATTATACTATGAGATAAAGTGCTAGTATCCACTATTTTACCAATGCAATTAAAACTTCTATAAAATATGTGTAAAGTTTGAATTTAATAGGTTTACTCAGCCAGTTTGTTCAGCCAGTGACCTCTTTGCAAAGTTTGAACAGCAGATTTTTATCCAGACTTTCACAGCATTAGTCTAGTATCGCATGAATATTTTTATTGACCCACCCATGCCATGGCATGCATACGGTCATATCAGATGCCATCACGAGACAGCGTTTAAAACGGAAAAGGCACACTGACCTAAATATGACAGATTGTGCGGATGAGGCTTTAATTAGCAAACATTTTTATTCCTTGAAGTAAGGCATAGACTTTTTTGCTTTCTGTACCACCTACCTTAATGGCTGCCCCGCCCCAAACCAACCTTTATAAAGTCATGCTCGTTACTTTTTATTGTGCTTAAAATTAATTAACAGTTTTGATTAAAATATAATGTATTCGAAATATTAATGTGAAAAATTAAATTAGTATTTTAAATTTCGTATCTGAGAAATCATAAGAGATAAACAAAACGTTGTACAGAAGAAAGAATAAAAAAAATAGAGCTCAATCTTTGTTAACGTTAGCGGTTTTTAAATTTTCCCTGATGTATGGTTATAGTTTCCCGAATGTGCCATATGATGGACATGATTTAAAGTCAGCGCGTCTTCTTTTCACAGCAAGATCCCGTTACCACGATTAAACATTGAATGGGATTTTCACATGTTGAAAATAAGCGTTTCTTGCTTGATTTGAAAGCATTCGTAGGTAAAAATATATCCTCAGTAATGAAACGTAGAATAATCGGTGTGTGTGTGTGGGTGTGTGTGTGTGTGTGTTATAACGGATATATACATCGAGAAAGTCGAAATGTTCATCCGATTTTAAAGAGTGGGAATGAGAGATATCTTATTGGTTCTTGGAGAAAATAATGCAGGCAGAAACATAGTTTTTCCGGATTTTCAAGACCTATAGTACAGTTTTCAAGAGATGTAGTTCATAAACCAGTTTAAGCTTGCGTTATCGAGTAATAATAGTGACACATTGCTCTATGACAATTTTTACTTTCTCTACTACGTATAGTAAGTAGAGGAAGTATTGTATTCCACCCAAAAATACGATAACGAGGTTTCACCGGAAATATATGTTTTGAGACCCCCTGAATCCAAAAAAAGCATTTTTGGAAACATGTCCGTGTGTGTGTGTCTGTGAACAGCATAACTCAGAAACGAACAGTCGGATAAACACCAAACTTGGTATTTAGGTTCAGTATCTTCCAGAGATGCGACACGAAGGTTTTCAAGAAAATCCCCCCACCCCAGATTACTCTTTACACGGAACATTTTTCGAAAATTTTAATTTTCTCAAAAAATGGCTCGATTAAAATATATTTTTAAGATATTTTCATGACAAATGAAAATGTATATCTCGAATTTTCTAGGAATGTCTCCAAAAGTATTCTTCATTGTGAACGACTTTTGCGTAACTGGTAAACCATATGAGATAGACAAAATGTTACTACACAAAAAATGTAGATAGCGTTAAAATACACAATTTATGTCATACATTTTTTTTTGTTGAGTGAACCATTTTCGAGATATTGCTTGTTATTCCCTTAAATTTTTCAATATTTTTTCTCAAATGGAAATTCGTTATTCATTTTTTTTGTCCTGGTAATGCAAACAGAATGAAATACTCCACATATCAACCAGCTCTTAAAATATTTGACTATAGCTTAAAGCCTACCAATTCCCCTTGCATCTACAAGAAAATTAGCAATAAGATTAACGTCTCGATATCTCGATTAACATGAAGTAAATGGAGAATAAGCGTTTGTAAAAATAGTTTGTACAAGAGTAGAGAAAGTCATGTGAGTGTAACACATCAGATTTTTAAAGAAATAGCTTAAAACTTTTCAGAAGTGCTTGGATGTTAATATCCACAGTTCGAATTTGCCTGTTACCATTAGTGTAAAAACAAAATAAGTGTCAAGAGATTGTTGTTCAGCCTCATCATGCTGCAACGTTGTAATGCTACACGCCTTCACAGAAATCTGTACTAAAAATTACAGAATTAACAGTGAAGTTAGAATTATTGTTAGTTTTTTTTTCTCCTGAATAGTGCAGGGAACAGAATCGAGTTCTGTATTTGGGACTCGTTGTAGTATTCTGTAATGGAGTGTGATAGCTAGGTTACGCCGTGGGTAAAGTATGCTAAAAAACTCGCCTTCAAACTCAAATGTTTAACAGTTAAAGCTTTGGTGCTAAAAAGGGAAAATTGAAGAAAATGGCTGTATTTACCGACTCGGCTATCTGTAATGTGTCATTCTTCAGATACACTATCAGCTTATATCTGTTATTTACTTGCTCAAGTAAACGATAGAGATAACTGGGTGCTCCTGAAGTGCTGTTACGCTTATGATCGTCTATCAGTAGAAGCAGATTTCTGGAGAGCATTTGTTCAAAGAGTGATGGTGATACATAAAAACATTATGAGTGCTGCATTAACAAGACTTTCTCTTCCCATTACAAATTCACACATCCATCATGTATTATAGTAACCTTATAAGAATTTATTCTTCTGTCTACATAACGTTTATTTACGAATCATTTGAAATTTACGTAGCAGTAAGCGATAACACAAAACATGGGAGACAGATGTTCAGCCATGGCAAGGGATGGGCTCTTGCATTGGTAAGAAAACAGAATAGCACACTTTCAAGCATTCCCTCAGATGATGTTGGCAAAGAGTAACATACAACATGGAATATTTCGAAGACAGCTAACGCTGCGAAGAGCTTCTACACAATTCTGTTCTTTAATGAAGTCTGCATTTTTCTTGTAATCAGGTTTTGTCTACTTATGATTTCCCAGTTATATCTGTGATTTGCGGTGGTATTTCTGGTTTGATTCTAGAACCATGATGCTGGGCGGCCAATTTGCAGTGGTTCCTTCTTGGTGCCAATTTGCGGTAGTATGTGGCTATTTTACGGCACAGATTTGTAGGAATGGTCCCGGGTTCGGTACTAGCTCAGGGTTCTTCTTGGATCTCGGGTTAGTACTGAATACGACTGTTTGTTTTCCTGCTCGTTTATTTCCCGTCACCGTTTTAACGTTTGATTCCTGCTATTACTTCGACACACACACACACACACACACACACACACACACACACACACACACACACACACACACGCACGCACGCGCATTTCCTATTTGTTACGCTTCATATCATCGCGCCTGTCCGCCGACACTTTTCTGACAACCATCTCCAAGGAACTACCACGGCCAAATGTGTATTCTGATATCTCCTGTTTCTCTATTTCAAACGTTCTATATTTCCCCATTCCACTATCACCTGATTTCTAGCTTCTTTCATTGGATGCCTAAGGCTATCTGTCTTTTGGCGAACATTGACGCTTTTCCACACCTCTGCGTTCCAGCAACCTAACGGGACACTTAACAATAGAGAGGAAAACCATCCGTGTCCGGCCGCTGATGGCACTGTCTCTCTCAACCCTTCGACAAATTTACAGTCACACTCGCTTTCCAGTTTTATTTAACACTATCCTTACTGTTATTGATATTTATTCTCCCCATGATTGTAATTTTATTTAACTACTCAAAACGTACTACTTCAGTTTGGAATATACAAAAAATAAATAAAAATAATAAATTGACATAAAAACTATACTGCGAATGATAGAGAGAGAAAGAGTTACGTCTTAATAAGAAAAAAACAAAAGTGGAAAAAGCAAAAACTAGGTTAAAACCTGCGGTACTTAAGTAGCATGCCATACACCATTGATTTTACATGGTACCTCCGCTGCCATTACTACAAGCTTGAGGTAGTGACACATAAACGCTACGTACAGAACTTGAAGGGAACGAATAACTCTAGGGGTAATTCAGTATGATCATTTTAATGGTTCAAAAGACCCACGTTTTACACAAAATCAAGTAAATAAATTTCTCAAGTGTCGCAAAAAATATTCTTAGGCGTTACTCAAATGCACTTCCATGATTTGCGGTGAAAATTAAATTTTTTTAAAGACAATCCCAGGTTTAACTTTTCTTTAATAAAATGTAAGTTTCCCCAAAACTTAATTTTTACTTTCTTTACCACGTATGTAGTTGGTAGAGAAGGTATTGCATTCCATCCAGTAATTGGATACCGAGATTTCACCGAAAATACATGTTTTGAGGCTCCCCGAATAAAAAAAATATAATTTTTAGAAAAAGGTGTGTGTGTTTGTGTGTGTGTGTGTATGTATGTATGTATGTGTATGTGTGCCTGTGAACAGTCCAACTCAAAAACGAAAAGTCCGATAAATACCATACTTGGTATTTAGGTTCAGTATCCTCCAAAGGTGCGAAACGAAGATTTTAAAGTAAATACCCCACTCCAAACTACCCTTAACATGGAACAATTTTCGCAATGTTTGATTTTCTAAAAAATGACTAACGATTTTGATTAAAATACCCATATTAAAGATATTTCTGGAAATAGCCTTTGAAGTCTTAACTCGGAAGGAATTTTGTATAGTCTTGTAAAACGGTTAAGTGAGTGACGAAAACTATTACACAAAAAATTAGATCTCTTTAAAACATAATTTATTTAAAATTAGTTTTTTGTGTCATAAGCCCTTTCTGAGATATCCGTTATTAATGGTTCGATTTTTTTTTAAAGTTCCATTTATACCCCGCCTTTAACTGCATTTGTCTTATCGGCGGCCTTTGGAACTTATTGCCTATTGGCAATGGTGTTAACTCGTGTAATTCTTGTCGTTGGGTTTCTTGCACTTTGGTTTTTAATCATTAGATCATACACACATTGACACATTCATACTTCAGACTCTGGGGAGGATAGGAGTAATCTTGGCTAGAGAAAAATGCCCCCCCCCAGCCGAGAATCAACCCGGGGCCCCTAGCACAACAGGCACGTGCTCTACCGACTCAGGTACGGGGCCAGCCGGTTCAAATTGTTCATTTCTTGGTCATTCTTTAGTTTCTTGCGATTGCATAGAAACAGTATGGAATTTTAAAGGCTAGCATATAGCGTCCAGTTCTTAAACATTTGAATATGGCTGTTCTCTTTCTATCTATAATGAAATGTATAATGTAGCTATTTCTGCAAAGGTTTGTTTGGATTAAAATGCAGTAAAAGCTTTAGTTAGAATAGTTTGTATACTCACTAATAGACGATAGAGGGTAGAAAGTCATGTGAATGTTTTCCAACTTTAAATTATGGGTTTGCCTGTTTTAAGCATTCTTTGTTTAAGCACAATTGTTGAATATAATTTAGATTACCTAATGTTAGTGGAGGCGGGCATTGTAATGCAGCAGATTGGATAAAATGCTAAAGGTCGGGTTAATATCGTGAAACAAAACAATGGAAGGAGTTCCCAGGCAAAGCATTGAGGTAGAACGCTGGCACAAAACCTCGTGGAAGCCACGTGTAACCAACCAGTTTTTATGCCGTAGTGAACAATTAACTGCTTACATCCTTTAACAGTTCAATTTTCTTTCGAGTAGGTAAGTGGAAGTTGAGGTAGTAAAGCCGGCGCTCGCTCAAGGACGAGCACAACGTGTCTATTTTCAGCGCCTGTGTAACTCCTGCTGACTTGGCGGTGAGTATGTTGTGACGTCACGCTTCAGGCTTCCATTGATTGAAATCCATTTTTTCCTCTTCCCGTGCTGCGCCATTTAGCGCAGAATTCCATCTGTTCTGCCAAAGGCCGTTGTCGGTAATTTGTTGACTATTGTCTTCTTGCACTTAGCACGAGACCACGTGCTACCTCCGCATGCATCAGTGCATTGTGTTCCGGACTGGGTTTGTTTTCTTTTGCTGCACACTGTAGCCAAGGAAGCAGTGATTATTTGCCGAAATTTGCCCTGTAATGTTACGTTCTTATGGTCACATGTAAAACATGTTAGGAATAAAACTTCTACTAAACGAATTTCAAAAGTAGTAAGAGTAGGCTCGAAAGACCCTGACCTGAAATGTTCAAATCTAATTCTTCTTTACAAAGCGCCAAAATATTGGATGATTCATTCCGCTGAGTGAAATAGAAGCCTATGGTTTTTCTTTTGAATGGCGACATATTCATAATGAAATCTGGCAGATCTTATTAAGACATTGACGTCAAAAAGTAGTAAAATACGTTGTCGATACAAAGAAACAACATTGTTTTTTACACAATACTTATTGGTATGCAAGCTTAAAAACTCATCGAAAGTATAAAAAGGCGTTTATACCATCATTTAAATAGTGTGTTTGGCGACTTGTTTGCTATAAATTTTAACAAGACGAGGCAACAAATTGTAACACTTTGGACCCAAATACAAATAAGGATTAGTGGACTTGAATCTAAATTGAGGTAAATTCCGGGCTGTATAGGGGAGGTTGGGGCAAGTGAGTCCTACCTTTCGTTTTTTCTTTCTAATGTACATGGTATTTAAGTTTAAGTTTTAGGAATACGTTAAATTACAGCTAATACATTCAGCATCTTAAATACCTATGTTAAAATATTTTGTTCTGGTTTACAATTTCTTAAAATAGAAAAATAAACTTAGAAATGAGTGGGGCAAGTGAGTCTTTAAAAATTTTAAACAATTCTAGCAAAAAAATGCAACGACTTATATTTAAAATTAATTTTTTTCTGAAGCTATAACACATGGCAAGTCTAATCCAATAAAATATAACATGTACTGATCACTTATAAATAAAATATTCACTGAGGTCCATAGTTCAACTGCTATTGTCACATCTTAAGCTCAGTAGATATTCACTTGGATTAACTTCGCAAGACTGCTGATGTTCTTAGTTGTAAACATTGCATAAAATAACATGAACCACGGAAAGAAAGACAAATAAAAGAATAGTCACTTGTTTTAACGGCAGGTATCACATACAAAACTATTACTGCCAGTTTCATTATCTGTGCATTCCTCATGCCACTGCTTGCACTTAATGCAGCTAATCCACTCTTCGAAACTTGGTATTAAACCAGATCTGATCTCGTTTAATGCCACTTGAGCATCATCTTCTGTCCACCCTTTCCCTCTATCAGTTTTCCTTTTATAGTTCCGGACCATACCTGCAATACGAGTTTCAATATAATTAAACTATGCTTTAGACATAACTTCTTTATTATATTGTCAAAAGCTGGTAGTAGTTTCTAAATCTTCTAAATAAATTAAATATAGACTTGTAGTTTTGCACACACGAATGGTGGGGCAAGCGCGTCACTGCCAGTATTCTAGTGGACTCACTTGCCCCGCCACTACTACTCGGAATAAATTGGTACCTGTCATAGAGGGTATCTTAGGTATTCTGACGCCACTGCACCAGAATATGCTTCAAACAATGCCATTTAAGGAGCATTAAAATCTGCCATGAAATTAACTTGTTAGAATACAATACACCTGCTCTTAGAAATAGCAGTTCTTACACCAAAATCACCAAAAACAAAATTTACCTGCCAAATCTGCAGTTTTTCCTGGAGCGTCACTTTCTCTATTGTCACACTTCCGGGCAGCAAAGTTCTTACTGATAGCCTCCTACTAGGTCCCAAAAAATGTGTATTGTGGAAGAAAATGAAGGTGACGCTCTTGCCCCACCTGACTCACTTGCCCCTCCTTCCCCTATTATCGAATATTATGATCATGTGTATCCTATTTTATAGAATTGTCAGAAATATTGCCATGAACATGTATAACAACTCGAGCAAATATAGATTTACAACGGTTAAAGTTTCCAGCTCAATAAAAAAGTTTACAGTGAGACCTGTAACCACATTTCTTTAAAGTTCTTAAGCATTCCTTTTGTATCAAAAGAATGTGTTTTAGTTAAGCCGCCCCATAATAAGATATATCTCACAAGGGACGACACTTATCCCAGTTCGCTACGAGGTTCACTGGTATAGAGTACCGGCATCTACTACTATAGTAGATAAGAGCAGTCCATCAACAGCTTGTCTGCGATGTAGCACAAACGGGTGCACAGCGCAGTACCTTCGAACCTGTGACCTTCGTGACTTAATCTTATAGGCAAGTAGCAACCAACCTAAAGTTCGACCACGCTCATAACCGACTGGAACAATGCAAAATAAGCACATTTCATATAGTGAGTGGGTGGGGTTTGAGGGCCCGGCATTTCATATACGAGGGCTGTCCCAGAAGTACCCGACCTAACAAAGAACAAAAAATCTGATGTGTTACACTCACATGACTTTCTCTACTCTTGTACAATCTAATTTTACAAACGCCTATTCTCCACATGCTTCATGTTAATCGAGATATCGAAATGTCAATCTTATTGGTAATTTTCTTGTAGATGCAAGGGGAATATGGTAGCTTTTAAGCGATAGTCAAATATTTTAACGCTGGTTGCTATGTGGCGCATTCCATTCTCTTTGCATGTCCAGGACATAAAAAAATGAATAACGAATTTGAGAAAAAGTATAAGTATTGCAAAATTTAAGGAAATAACAAGCAATATCTCGAAAACGGTTCACTCAACAAAAGAAATGTATATGACATAAGTTGTGTATTTTAACGCGATCTATATTTTTTGTGTAGTAAAATTTTGTCTATCTCTTATAGTTTACCAGTTATGCAAAAGTCGTTCAGAATGAAGAATACTTTTGGAGACATTCCCAGAAAATTCGAGATATACATTTCATTTCTCATGATATTATCTTAAACATATGATATTTTCATCAAAATCGTTAGAGCCATTTTTGAGAAAATTAAAATTTTCGAAAAATGTTCCATGTAAAGGGTAGTCTGGGGTGGGGGGATTTTCTTGAAAACCTTCGTGTCGCATCTCTGGAAGATACTGAACCTAAATACCAAGTTTGGTGTTTATCCGACTGTTCGTTTTTGAGTTATGCTGTTCACACACACACAGACACACAGACACACACACACACACACAGACACACACACGGACATGTTTCCAAAAATGCTTTTTTTGGATTCAGGAGGTCTCAAAACATGTATTTCCGGTGAAATCTCGGTATCGAATTTTTGGGTGGAATGCAATACTTCCCCTACTTACTGTACGTAGTAGAGAAAGTAAAAATATGAGAGAAAAAAGTCTTTATTTCTCTACATAGTCTCCTTTCAGCTCGACACACTTTTCCCAGTGATGTTCATTAGCTTCGATACCCTGTTTATAGTGAAAACCGTCGAGTTCTGCAAAATAGCCATCAACTGCAAACTTCACCTCTTCATTGTTGGCAAATCTTTTACCACCAAGCTATTTCTTCAACTTCGGAAACAGAAAATAATCAGAGGGGCTAAGTCTGGCGAATAGGATGCACGAGGAAGCAATTTGAACTTTTAACTAATTGATTTTGGCCATGACAATAATGGATATGTGAACTGGTGCATTGTCTTGATGAAACAGAACTTTTTTTTTTTTTTTTTTTTTGCTAAATGCGGCCGTTTTTGCTTGATTTCATCATTCAAACGCTGCAATAAGTTTGCATAATACTCGCCATTGTATCTTTTCCTTTTTGAAGATAATCAATGAAAATTATCCCACGCGCATACCAAAAAACTTAACGCCATGACCTTGCCTGCAGATGGAACTGTCTTCGCCTTCTTTCGAGCCTGTTCTCCCCTTTCAATCCACTGTTTTGACTGTTCCTTTTCTCAGGTGTGAAGTGATGGACCCATATTTCATTAATGGTTATGAATCAACGCAAAAACTCGGCTTTATCGCAGCGAAACATCGCCAAACACTCGATTAAAACATCCTCAGGACGCTGCTTTTGTTCCATTTTGAGTAAACGCGGCACCCATCTTGCGCACAGCTTTCTCTTGTCTAAATTTTTTTGTCAGTATGCGATGTACAGCACTTTTTGAAATGCCTACGATGTCTGCTAACTCGCGCACTTTCAGTCGACGGTCATGCAATTCCATTTTGTGGATTTTCTTCACAATTTCTGGCATGGTCACCTCATTTGGTCCACCACTGCGATGTTCGTCTTGGCATCTCGTACGGCCTCACTTAAACTGCCACCCAATATTTTACTGTTGTAAACGAAGCAGCAGCATCCCCCAGAGTAGTCTAGCTCAGCTTTAACA
The DNA here is from genome assembly GCA_030765065.1 of Deroplatys truncata. Classification (NCBI taxonomy): domain Eukaryota; kingdom Metazoa; phylum Arthropoda; class Insecta; order Mantodea; family Mantidae; genus Deroplatys; species Deroplatys truncata. The sequence goes on from CM060980.1 coordinate 170,284,510, forward strand.
TTAGTTGGACTAAGACCTTTCAAATGAAAATATTGTATCACATAACGATGGCTAGTTTTATCCATGTTTACAAATTCGCTGAGAGTGTTCACTATTAATGGCTGCCAAACAATTACTAAACAACGTAGCATCGTCAAACTTCAAACTTAAGCTTTATAAGGTTGGTACTTTCTACCATAGGCATTTGTTTGAAACAACCGGTATATATACGTCAGGTCGGGTACTTCTGGGACACCCTCGTATGTCCATTTTAATTGACTACATTAATACCTACAAATTTAGTTTGCTTACCAGTGTGAGATATGATTTCCAAAATTGGCTTCAACATAAGATGGTTTATAGAATAGGATGTTTGTGCCTAAGAACTGCCACTTGTTTAGTTAAAAAGCGCTAAGTAGAATGCGATATTAACGTGGAAGTATTTGCAGTGCCAGAAAAACTCCCGATAAATGAATGCTTGCAAATCAGCCGAGCGCAGGTGTGATTCTCTCGGTCCAAACCGATTTCATCACTGCAATACGGGGAAAGCGTGGGGGAAGCAAAACTGTTACCCTGAGCGCCACTTCGATTGGCATTTGAATAGGTAATGGGTGAAGTGAAGAGCAAATCTGGAGAGTTTTATAGGGATAGTGTTCAAGTAGCTGTATTTGCATTAAAGAATCGAGAAGAGGAAGGAGATTAAGATTTCTTCTGACGATAATTCTGATATTCAACGTTGTGCATGTAACTGATTTTAGTGACCACAACGTGATGATCCAAATGTAACAGCCGCAGTACGCATGCTTTTTCTATCTTGCAAAGCATATCATTTAGCTAAACACGTTGAAATTTCAAACCATGATCAAAACGAAGAAAAAACACAGGTTTACATATCATTATTGTAGGCATCTTGATTATAGAGTGAGCAGTACAGTGTTTGCATTCTCCTCTATCTCACTGAATTGTAAAAAAAGATTTATCCATTCAGCATACCTACTGATATTAACCAATGCAGTTTTGTTGAAATGGAATGCAATAACTTTTCTTAACATCGTCCCTACAGCTATAAAACTGTTAAATTTGTGATGGGGATGAGCTCTTCATTCCTGTGAACTAACCAATGCCTTTAAATTAAAACGCACACCTGGCACTTCATATGTATTGATTAAGGTCCGAATGCCCCTGCTGCAGCACTCCTGCTTTCGGTTTATGGCAGTCCCAGATTCCGCGGACTTACGTGCAGGGGTAAGCGATAAATATTTTACACTTCTGCTTGTGCTCTACAAATATCCCATCGCGTCAACAGTGCCACAGGCGCTCAGATGTGGGTTAATTAATAACATGTCAGTTTGAGCGTCAGTTTTCACAACTCATTTCTCGTTCGCAGTTCTCATGTTTCGTAGAACTGCGGAGTGATATATAGCGAAATAAGTAGCTCACTTTGTACACCATATCTTATTCAGTAATCCTTAATTTACAACCGATAGCAGTCATATAGAGGGTCTTTTAACAAGAGAGTCGAATCTTTAACATGTGTTAGCTGCCGTTGTTATTGAGTTACAGCAGTCATTTTTTTCATGTGGTTACAGTTGTTATTGACAAATAGCCATGGAACGTTACAGCATTCAGCAACACGTAGAAATTGTGAAAATTTATTATCTAAATGGATCATCTGTTCGCCAAACCTTGCGTGAAAGTTACGGTGTGCATAATCGTCCCTGCGAGAGAACGATTCGGCGTTTGATCGATAAATTTGAAAAGTGGTTCTGTCAGCGATCAAAGAACGCCTGTACGTAATCGACGTAAGTGCTCCAACGAAAACATAGGTACCGTTCGTGAGAGTGTACGCGAGAACGGAAACAAATCAATTACTCGCCGAGAGCAAGAGTTGGGGCTTTCGCCGACCACAACTTGGTGAATTCTGCATCTGGACTTGAAGTTTCACACTTACAAAATGGTGTTAACTCAAGAACTAAAGCCCAACGACCATAGGTTGCGCCGTGTATTCGCTGACTGGGCTATGGAGTAATTGGAAGCTGATCCGGATTTTTGTCGAAAAATCATCTTCAGCGACGAAGCCCACTTTTGGATGGATGGTTGTGTTAACAAACAAAATTGCCGCTATTGGAGCAATCACAATCCAATGCAGATTCAGGAACGAACACTTCATCCCCAAAAGGTTACTGTGTGGTGTGGATTTTGGTATGGTGGAAGCATTGGTCCATATTTTTTCCAAGATGAAGATGGAGAAGCTCTGTCAATAGAGAAAGATGCCGGGCTCTTATAACGGACTATTTTTGACCTCAATTGGATGGTATGGATCTCGGAAACATCTGGTTCTAGCAAGATGGTGCCACATGTCATACTACTCTCGAACAATCGATCTTTTGAAGAAGTTCAAGGGTTTTATCATTTCCCGTGGTGGTGATGTTAACTGGCCCCCGAGGTCATGTGATTTAACGCCGTTGGATTACTTCTTGTGGGGTTATGTTAAATCTCGAGTTTATGTCAAGCCAGAAACAGTAAATGACCTTATGAATAACATCACGCGTGTTATTCGTGAAGTTGGACCTGATTTACGTTCTTTTGTCATTGAAAATAGGGTCAACCGTATACGCGCAATCCAACGAAGTCGCGGCGGGATGTTCTCTTCTACACGTAATGACATTATGTTCCAAAATAAAAAAGAAGTAAACCTCTATCATTTATGGAACTTGTTTTATTAAGTTCAAAGACAGGACACTCTTGTTGAAAGACCCTATACTATGTAAAGTCATTAGAGGTGGGAAAATGATTATTTTTCAATAACAGTTCCGGCCTGTCCGGTTCAAAAAATTACTAAGTTCCAAATAACCATAACACAAGATATTCTTGATCCATTATCTTTCGTATCAAGTCGTGATTCTTCGTTCTGTTATATACCATATTGTCAAACTTTGGGCCCTCCTTTCTTCCCTCCCATCCTACATTGTCAGGTTTGCGTGAATTCTTAACGTACTGTGAACAACAGTGCATCTATATACATTTTTACTTTCTCTACTACGTATAGTAAGTAGGGGAAGTATTGCATTCCACCCAAAAATTCGATACCGAGATTTCGCCGGAAATACATGTTTTGAGACCTCCTGAATCCAAAAAAAGCATTTTTGGAAACATGTCCGTGTGTGTGTCTGTGTGTGTGTGTGTCTGTGTGTGTGTGTGTCTGTGAACAGCATAACTCAAAAACGAACAGTCGGATAAGCACCAAACTTGGTACTTAGGTTCAGTATCTTCCAGAGATGCGACACGAAGGTTTTCAAGAAAATCTCCCCACCCCAGACTACCCTTTACATGGAAGATTTTTCGAAAATTTTAATTTTCTCAAAAATGGCTAACGATTTTGATGAAAATATCATATGTTTAAGATAATGTCATGAGAAATGAAATGTATATCTCGAAATTTCTGGGAATGTCTCCAAAAGTATTCTTCATTGTGAACGACTTTTGCATAACTGGTAAACCATAAGAGATAGACAAAATTTTCCTACACAAAAAATGTAGATCGCGTTAAAATACACAACTTATGTCATACATTTCTTTTGTTGAGTGAACCGTTTTCGAGATATTGCTTGTTATTTCCTTAAATTTTCCAATACTTATACTTTTTCTCAAATGCGTTATTCATTTTTTTTATGTCCTGGACATGCAAAGAGAATGGAATGCGCCACATAGCAACCAGCGTTAAAATATTTGACTATCGCTTAAAAGCTACCATATTTCCCTTGCATCTACAAGAAAATTACCAATAAGATTGACATCTCAATAAACATGAAGCATATGGAGAATAGGCGTCTGTAAAATTAGATTGTACAAGAGTAGAGAAAGTCATGTGAGTGTAACACATCAGATTTTTAAGTTTATGGCGCACTTAACCCACATTAAAGGAATTCACGTCCATCATAGCAATAACCGTCGTGTATCAGTTTTTATGACGCTAATAATTGTTCTGAAACGTCATCTGGAGTATCGCAAGAGCTCACTGACATAATTGAATCTGAATGACGGAAAGATTTCTAATAGGCGTTGCCCTCTATTGGAACTTGGAAGCCAGGACGGTAGCAAGGGTACGCATCATATACCAATTGTAACTACGCGTTACTTTTGTAACAGGTTATAAAAATACTCGATCGTATAAATGCAAAGTTGGAGGACTTATTTTGTAATTGTGTAACTGTTAGCACATTAATCTAATGGGTAGCTTTAGTTTTTCTCTACCTGTAAATAACCAGGCAAAGTCGTTGGTTGGTAGGACTGTTGCACTTATAGACCCGCTATCTGGTGACCTGTGAAGCTTGGGAGAGCAAAAGGGATGGGGGTATGTTGGATGCAATTTGGGTGCCGTAAGAGAAAGGCTGTTGTATTCAGAGGTGCGTAGCCTTGTGTCAGCACATTTCTATTGCTCACATCTACTCAGCTGCCATAGGGGGAAGGGAAAGAAACAAATGACATTGCAAACGACGAATGACTTATGGAGTTTGAGAACTCCTTATGACGCATCGAATGAGTTGTGAATGTTATGAAGCTTGAAGTTATTAAGCAAGGAACATCTGGGCTGTATTCCACGAAATTACAGATATGATGTAATGGAATGCAGACGTATTTACAGCTGGCGCAAAGAAAAGTTAAATGACTTGCTTAATCGAATCATTAGGTTATGCAGACTAAGTTCCAACAGGTGTATGCAGCCTTGGGTCCATTTATGTGATGTCAGCTGTGATATTGGTTAGTTCGCAGGCACGAACTAGTTCCGACGATCACTCACAATATTTAGAATAAGCTTTTAAAAGCTGTCAACATGCTGTTAGTAACATAATAGCAATACATTTCAAAGAAATATAAATAACACATGAATAGTTAAAATGCATTTAATGTTGAAGTGGCAATGTACGGTTTATCAGCTGTCTGCAGCGTATTCATAACCTTGTAATGAATGGTGAGGAAGAGTGGAGAGGACGCCTGATAGTAAACAAGTAGAATTACATGAAGTTTTGTTTTTCTACCTTCAGGTTAAAAGGAGTTCCTGACAGTCTGATATCCACAATGGGCAAAGTAAAAGCAGGATCAGAAAATAAAGCCTCTCCGGCGCAGGGCATACCGAACAGACTACCAGCAGTACCTGAATCCGTGCTGAGGAGACGGAGGGGGAGAGATGCAGCAAAAGTGGCCCAGGTCAAGAACACATTAAAGAAACGTTCGGAAAGTCGCAAGAAGAAGCAGGATCTCTTCAAGAGAGCAGAGCAGTTGCTCAAGGATAGAGTTATATGCAAACGTGATGAAATGAGATTGATTCATCAAGCAAGAACTCGTGGCAATCACTACACTCCAAAGGGAGGAGAACTGGCGTTTGTCATTCGAATTGGAAATGTAAGTGGGACTTCCCCTAAAGTGCAGAAAGTGCTGAAACTGCTTAGGCTGAATGCAGTCAACACAGGTACGTTCATCAAACTTAATAAGGCTACAGTCAACCTGCTTCGCGTATGTGAGCCGTACGTTACTTGGGGAACTCCAAATTTGAAAAGCGTCAGAGAGCTGATATACAAGAGAGGATTTGCTAAGATTGAGGGCCAACGTGTTCCTATAACGTCAAATGAAATGATTGAGAAGAAGTTGGGAAAAGCAAATATTGTTTGTTTAGAGGATCTCATTCATGAAATATTCACTACTGGCCCAAAGTTTAATTATGCCTCGAACTTCATATGGCCATTCAAACTCCACACACCATCAGAAGGCTATAATAAAAAATCTCAATCTTTTGCTGAAGGTGGAGACTACGGAGATCGTGGAGAGAAAATCAACGAGCTCATTCGAAGAATGCTTTAAAGCAGCTTCTGTAAAACTTTGTTGACATTTGTTTGTTTTGCAGTACATTGTTTTGAAAGACTAGCACTGTAAATGACCAATAAACTTAATGTGATTCAAAGAAGAATAACAATAAAAGTGTCGTCCTGAAGTGCGTATTTATTTTTCCATGACATTACTCCTGTAGTGAATCAGAACAAAGCAGGTGTGTTTAGTCATTTCTGCTCTATTGCCACACTTCATTACTTGCTAAGTTTTACAACAAAATTACTCATAGCCACACTTCCAAATGCAATAAAATCACATAGGCACAGACCCGTGAGCACATATATCACTCGAAATTATTTTCTTGAAAAGGGGCAAGTCCGTTTAGTTCGGAAGAAAGTGTAAAAGGCAGATAGGAAGGGACATTACAACTTCTTAAAGCTGGCAGTACTGGTGAAACTGTGGGGTAGCATGTGAGGGAAGGCGCATTGTTTGTTTCTGCATTTCTCACTCTGTTTCGTTCAAGATAAACCATGAAACAAACTACATAGAAACAAAAACCAAATCAGGAACCGGATCATGGCTTCACACAGATCTATAGTGCGTCACTACTTTTCAGCAAGGTAGTTAATCTACGAATCCTAAGTTTCGTTCTGGAAAAGATTCTTAGGATGCTTCTATACAAGCGGGGGGTTGTGGATTTTGAATAGCTGGCATTTTATCTGTAGGTTTTTAACTAGCTTTTTCTAAACAGGGACTTTTTTTCTTCCTTTTTGTTTTTTTGTAGTGACTATTAAGTGGTATCCTTCAGTTTCGATGTAAAGTATATACTAAAAATCTGATGTGTTACACTCACATGACTTTCTCTACTCTTGTACAAACTATTTTTACAAACCCTTATTCTTCATAAGCTTCTTGTGAATCGAGAGTTAATCTTATTGCTAATTTTCTTGTAGATGCAAGGGGAATATGGTAGGATTTAAGCGATAGTCAAATATTTTAAGAGCTGGTTGCTATGTGGCGCATTCCATTCTCTTTGTATGTCCAGGACATAAAAAAATGAATAAAGAATTCCCATTTGAGAAAAAGTATTGGAAAATTTAAGGCAATAACAAACAATATCTTGAAAATGGTTCACTCAACAAAAAAAATGTATATGACATAAATTGTGTATTTTAACGCGATCTACATTTTTTGTGTAGTCAAATTTTGTCTATCTCTTATGGTTTACCAGTTAATGCAAAAGTCGTTCACAATGAAGAATGCTTTTGGAGACATTCCCAGAAAATTCGAGATATACATATCATTTGTCATGAAAATATCTTAAACATATATTTTAATCAAACTCGTTAGACTTTTTGAGAAAATTAAAATGTTCGAAAAATATTCCATGTAAAGTGTAATCTGGGGTGGGGGGATTTTCTTGAAAAGCTTCGTGTCGCATCTCTGGAAGATACTGAACCTAAATACCAAGTTTGGTGTTTATCCGACTGTTCGTTTCTGAGTTATGCTGTTCAGACACATACGGACATGTTTCCAAAAATGTTTTTTTTTATTCAGGGGGTCTCAAAACATATATTTCCGGTGAAATCTCGGTATCGAATTTTTAGGTGGAATACAATACTTCCCCTACTTACTATACGCAGTAGAGAAAGTAAACATCAGAGTAAGAATTAAAGGCAACTTTTAACTTGGAAAACACCTATTCATGACACTTGATCTAATTGTGGGACCGATAGTTCCTTGTTAATCTACAAAAAACACTTTACTCATTCGATTCTGGGACGTCGTTCAGATTTCAACGTTAGCCGACTGGTGGTACGTATTTCTTAGAAATTGAAACCGTTTTGCACCTGATCGTTTTCGAGCTTTAAAATTTGAGTGGTGGTCCCCGGACTTGTTGCGTGGAAGGAAGTAACAGTAAAAGTCGTGACATCACGGAGACCGAAAGGCTAACGCTCCGAGTGTATCAACGCGCAGAGCACAAAGTCAACCGCTCAGAACTTTAGTGTAATTATCACTTTGGGGCCAAAATAGTTTCAATTTTCGTTAATATTTTGCTTGTATATACGTGCAATGTTTATAAAAGCATAATATAGTCATCACTTTAAAATAGGTTCAAGGACAACTTGGAGTTGTCTTCCCCTCAAACTCTATAAATCCCCGCCCAGTTCCTGGTAAGTGAGAAACGACTTCCCAGATGCGCTGAGGAAACGACAAAGCCTGTCTAAATGACAGCCAAGCATTAAGCTTGATCCGCTGCTAAAGTGGCCTATGACCTTTTAAACGTGGTCCATTTTATCTTGGTAGAGAATTTAGTAGTAGCTTAAATAGCAAATAACATAGTTTTGATTAATGTTGCAGTAATATGATTTGTACACAAAAGTGTGTCCGATTCGGAAAACGTTGGAAACGTTTGCTGACGCTCTGTTCGTAGTACCTAGGCAACACCACCCCAAGATACGCAATAACCATGCATGCAATTTTGTCGGTGCAACCGCGTGTCTGGTAATTGGAACTAACTTATCTCGAACCTTAATTTTACATGGGAGAGAAAAAGTAAGTACAGGGTGAGACAAAAGACTGCGACCGTCTGCGCGGTGTTTTTCCTGTTCGCGTCCTCGGCGCTCGTTGCCGTCTGCCGCTATCATAGAAAGGCACGGATGAAACCATAAAACACTTTTAAAACTACTTTTAAAGGCTTTACTTACCAACTCTATGAAAGGAGATGCTGAAACTGGCCACCGCCGTTGTCCATACACTTTTGGCACCTCTTTAGGAAACTATCCATGGAATTTTTGGGGGGAATTTCCCAAACGATGACCGATGTCTTAATGTTTCTTCGGTAAGAACCGAACGCCGTGTTTTTAGATTTCTTAGCCTGAACACTTCCTGTGGCCTGAAATTTACTGTAAAGTTCATGGATTGTTGTACGGCTTGGAACTTTTAGACCTGAAAATCTTTCTGCAAATCGTACTTTCACTTGGCGAGCTGATCGAGTTAACACATACGAATCATAAATAAATACACGCTGTGCAGTAGAAAACAAGTACTGAGCCATAATATACTTTGTGACTAAGTACCGGACAAAATAATAAATAACTCGTAATAACTGAACTACATCACGTCACCGTCAACTCAAAACTGCACTTCACACTGCACAGCAAAACCACAACAGCGTGACTTTGTTTATAGCAGCAGTACGTTATCATGTTTTTATCATATTTCCACACGCCCAGTGGAAAAAAGAACAACACTGTGCAACCAGTAATACTTTTCATAAAATACCCCTCCGGGGTAACTTAAAACAAAGTGTACAAGACAAACCCACACACTCTGGAAGAATTAAAACAAAATATCCGCCAGGAAATTTCTGCGTGAACTACAGCGAGTGATGGATAGTATCCTAAAGAGGTACCAAAAATGTATGGACAACGATGGTGGCCAGTTTCAGCATCTTTCGTAAAGTTGGTAAGTAAAGCCTTTAAAAGTAGTTTTAAGAATGTTGTATGATTTCATCCGCGCCTGATAGCGGCAGACGGCAACGAGCGCCGAGGGCGCGGACAGGAAAAACACCGCGCATGCGGTTCGGAGTCTTTTTGCTCACTCTGTATATGCAGTACTAGGTATAGATTGTAATGAAAAATTAACACACATTTGAATTATAAGGACCTTCTTGCCTAAGCATAAACCTAAAGCAATTTTCTGCATTTTTAAAATAATTAACCGAAGAATGAGGGATGTAATAGAAACGGTTTACACACCTGATGTTTTATATTTTTGATTTTAATTCAAGAATAGTATACTTAATTTATATTTGTTTTGAAAACGAAAGAGTACTGCAGTTTTCGTTTTGAGCACAAATGCCTTAAAAGTAATCTAAATTACAAGAATTGGAAGTAGGTTTTTCGAATGAGCCGAATGTCTAAAATTCGTTGAATTCGTGTAAAGCACATTATTTTATTTCAAGTGGGAGCTTATTATTATTATTATTATTATTATTATTATTATTATTAATAAAAAGTATTAAAGTATGTGATTTTAAATTTGGGGAACGAGTTACAGGTCCATCTATTAAGGAAGATTCATAGACGAAAAGCTTAAGTGTCAGAAATAATTTGCAAGTAAATTCGGAGAATTTGTCCGTATTATTTCTGTTACTCCCTTCCCCGTTTTACTTGTAAAACTATGAATTAAAATTGCAAGGGCATATTCAAATGTTGTGTCTTTCCTTTTGTGAATGTTAAAACACTGTTTATAAGGCCGCAAACTACCGAAATGAGACATAGCATGAAATAAAATTAAATAACCCTTTACAACTGAAAATTATATTATTACATGTGTAATTAGTATTGCGTTTATCTGAAGAAAGAAAGGGGAAGGAAAAAAAAACCAACACATGATTCGAACCTCATACCTCCGCTCATAACTACTCTGATGTCGGTGTTCATTTGACACCGAAACAACTGATGCGGGGCTGGTCCTTTAGCTCAGTCGGTAGAGCACTTGCCTGCTATGCAAGGTCTCCCGGGTTCGATTCCCGGCTGGGGGGATTTTTCTCTAACCAAGGTTATTCTCTGTCCTCTCCAGGGTCTGGAATTGTGAATTTTTGTGTGTTCTAATGAATTAAACCCCCCCCCCCAAAGTGCAAGAAACCCAACGACAACAGAAAACGAGTTAATACCATTGCCAGTAGACAATAAGTTCCAAAGGAAAGGCTGCCGATAAGACCAAAGTAGTTAAGGGCTGGGTATAAACGATGCGCATAGTATGAAGCTACAGGCTCGCGCGCACAGGGACTCCAATGTGAATTGACTATGGAGTCGAACGGACTTGGACAAATTTACCTCCAAAGACTGCTCATTTTTTGGGCTTAAGGGTGTACATAAGTTCTAAATATATTTTGCTGTAAGTTAAAATAAAAACATGTTCTTACCATGAAGCTTCAATCCATTCATTTATTTTTGTATGTTAAGCTGCGGAAGTCGTGGAATTTCTGTTTTTACACGGCAAAACTCAATGTGGACGATACGCTCTGTACGCTTTAACAGGCAGAAGCTATTTTAAGTGCAGATCTCAATACGATTATTTACATAAAACTGTAGAAAATGAAAAGAGAATCCAAATTGTATAATTTCTGCAGAAAAATTTGACTTCAGTTCATTGGGCGGCCTTGACTTTTTTTTTTAATAAATCGTGAAGGAATCTGTTGGTTGCCAGTTTAGAGCGCCATGAATACATTTTATGCAGTCGTGAAAAAATTATTTTCCATAACCGTAAAGTTTTTTTCCCCTCTTAATCATGTGTTTGAGAAATGTTTGATCATTAAATCCGTCTTTGACTCCCAAATCCAATCCAGTTGGGAAGGAATATTTTGTGCATAGCTCACATTGTTTTCTGTAAACAAAATTCCAATTTGAAAGTTATCGTTAATTATTTTTGCTTTCCTTTCTTCAGTCGATCCTGTTCCTTCAGTTTTTGTTTTTTTTTCTTTTGTAAGCCGGAAGACTGCGAAGCCATTAAGCCCCAGAACCGGTTTATCTAGCATTGCCTCCCACATAATTGCGCAATGGAAACGTCACCAGGTGCAAAAGTCGGCGGCAGGTGTGAGTTCACCTTTTCACCGGTCGCGGTTTCTCTGCAAACCCTCGAAGACAATACGCATATCGATTATCGGCATGGGTTGCATGTCGAGTTCATTGGAAGCCCCCCTTGGGCCATCGTCTCCTCGACGCACTGAAGTGTGTTTTTTCTCTCCCCCTTACCTTCTTTAACGGAAGTCGAAACAACTTCTTTCACAGCGTCGTCGCTTCCGCCCTCGAGCCACTGTCTTTGTCTTCTCGTAGCACAGACTTGACGTTTTCGCATGTTTCGCTTCTTAACGGTTGTTGAACTTCCTAGAGTATACGTTCCTCCTTGGGTTCTCTTATCCATGTACAGACACTCTTCAAGCTCTTTGTGTATATGGCGGTTCATAATTTTGAGGGTACGTTGATGAGAATAACGTTTCTGACGACCCTCTCTAATAGTTTCTAATCACCGTGCACCGTCGTAAGTCTGCAGAGGATCATGTAGCAAGAAAGTCGCGTTGAAAATTCGGGGTAGGCGTATCGTTGCTTTCCTTTATCCGATCATTGTTCACTTTTCATTATTTGTATATTCGCTTGTATTACAGTATAGAGGAAAAGTGGTAAAAGTTGTTCTCCGTGGTGTAGTGGTTACCATGCTAACCTCTAGTTCCCGAGGTCGTGGGTTCAAACCCGGCGGAGGGCGATGGATTTTTTTTCGGGCGTAGAAATCCTGAGCACGGCTTCGGGAAGTAAAGCCGGTGGTCCAGTGTCGTAGATTTGCGGCATGTAAAAGAACCTCAAGCCTGATAAAGAGGCTTCTGAGCAAAATTACCGGTCTTTCACGCCCAATACAGAATGGGACGCTAAGGACCACAGCAGTTAAAGAGCGTCCATAAATAAAACTCCATTTAATTTTTTGTGGTAAAATAAATGTTTGGCATATAAAGATGTGGAAGGGTTACGGAAGTCATCCGTGTTCCGAAATATAAACGAGCTCCAAGTTGATAGCACCATTAGAGACAATCAGGCGTTACGGGGAAATAAGGATGTAAAGGTAATTTAAGTGTTTGGTGTCGTACTCTCTGATGTCGCACTACATGGGCCCGCTCGTCTTCCCGTTTTATGGTTAATTCGACCTTTTAGAAAATTATTTTGTCAATATCTTTTTCCTTCATTGTGGGAAAACAGGGAGCTGACCACATTCCTAAAATCTTTTTCGTTTCCCACCCTGTTATTCTCCCACCTACCAAGTGTTGTTCATCATTTGGGAGTTCTTTTTATTCCTTTTTTATACCGCCTTTAACCTTCAAGGTCAGGTCACATCGGCGGCTTTGACTTTGGAACAGCTCTCCATCATGTTCTTTCATTTACAGTTTCTGTTAATTGGGTTTTCTGTTTAGGTTTTCCTTTAAACATAAACGCCACACATTCACGCTCTAACAATTCCAGATTAGAAAGGTAGAATCAGGCGACTGAAAAATTCAATGCCATAGCCGGGAGTTGAACCACGGATCTCCCGGTTTCCGTCCGGTTGCTCTAACATGCCGGTACGACACTAAATTCTCCAGCTGATTCGCGTTTTTTCCAGTAAACCACTAAGAGATCTCAAATTGCATTGAGATGACACCCCAATGGGGACTTACAATGGAATTAATTCTTCCACACAAGCCGTGTGTTGGACATGGTTGGAAAGGTAGAATCAGGCGACTGAAAAATAGCCGGGATTTGAACCACGGATCTCCCGGTCTCTGTCTGGTACTTACAATATTGTAAGTCACCATTGGGGTGTGTCATCTCAATAGAATTTGAGATCTCCTAGTGGTTTACCGGGAAACGTGCGAATCATTTGGGAAATTTAATGTCCTACCGACATGTTGCTATGGTAGCTCAGTGGTTAGAGCAACCGGACGGAGACCGGGAGATCCGTGGTTCAAATCCCGGCTATGACATTAAATGGTTCAGTCGCCTGATTCTACCTTTCCAACACACGGCTTGTGTGGAAGAACAATTAATTCAAATTCCAGATTATTTTGGTGGATTGAGAATAATCCTAACTAAAGAAACATTTCCAGCCCCGACACCACTGGATTTGGAGGCTAACATGCTCATCACGACCAGAAGGCAGTTACAATCATTTTTTAATAATTTTCTTCAGTAACCAGTTAATATTGGAAAAGAAAAGAAAAAAATCTGATGTGTTACACTCACATGACTTTCTCTACTCTTGTACAAACTATTTTTACAAACGCTTATTCTCCATATGCTTCATGTTAATCGAGATAAACATTTGCAGACTCTTATCTTATTGCTAATTTTCTTGTAGATGTAAGGGGGATGTATATTTACAAGGGCAATTTGGAAATACAGTAGCCTTTAAGCACATACATATCTCTTAATAGCTGGTTGCTAGGTGCAGCACCATTCCCTTTCCCACAGATTAAATACTCTTTGCATATCCAAGACAAAAAAAAATGAATAACGAATTCCCATTTTAGAAAATAAGTATTGAAAAATTTAAGGGAATAACAAGTAAAATCTCGAAAAATGGTTCACTCAACAAAAAAAATGTATATGACATAAATTGTGTATTTTAACGCGATCTACATTTTTTGTGTAGTAAAATTTTGTCTCTCTCTTATTGTTTATCAGTTATGCAAAAGTCATTCACAATAAAGAATACTTTTGGAGACATTCCCAGGAAATTCAAGATATACATTTTATTTGTCATAAAAATATCTTAAACGAATTTTTGGGTGGAATACAATACTTCCCCTACTTACTATACGTAGTAGAGAAAGTAAAAAAAAAAGAAGCACATACCTTGTAACATTGAGCAGAGGACAGCTGAAATTGCTTGTTGGAGGTTACATTTTCAATGAGTATTGCATTGCAAACAATAAACCAGTATGCTAAAGTAGAAAACCTCTTTTTTTGTGCAACACATTCGAATAAAATGTTTGATTGGACTCACCTGTCGGAAGTTTCGGCTGATCTTATTGCCGCACATGAAAACGGAACAGTCTGACAAAGATGTTATTTACCTCTACCAAACCTTCCCCCCTGTAACTTCTAGGAATATTTTAGCACTTTTAACGTATGAAGTATTTTAAAACTAAGAAGGTAACGTAATATGCAGACAGTGCCCAGGGGGCTGGTATGTTTGATAAAATAACTCGTTCGAGTTACAACTTAGCGTTATCGTTTGTGCCAATTGCTATGTTTAGAAGTTACATTACATAATTGCAAATCCGCCGACAGTTACTGTGTTGCTTTTTAGCTAATTTTATCCTTATCCCTCTCCCGTTTTGCGGCCCCCTCTCTGCGTATTTTCGTATTGATTAATCTTCCAATTTGAAATCAAAGTTGAAATCTGTTTAACGTTAACTTCTAAAATAAAGCAATTACTAATAATTCTGCTTTAAGTGGTTTAAGCGGATACATAGATATAGCTTATACCAATCAGATCTTTGCAAGTATCCTGTAATTTTTGCTTGCTGTTGTCGCCAAGCCATACTGAAATTTTGCTTGTATACATCTGTTTAAGAACTAATTAAGAGAGGGAAGTGATTTTACATAACTTGAAGATATGGCATAAGTAGGTATCAAACATTTTCATGAACCTTTTGTTCAATAATTTGAGTTGCCTATCGAGGAAAAGGTGCTAGAAATTCCAACTTGTGGGAAATGGGCTGATTGCTTAATTGCTACCATTGCTTCAAAAATATAAAAATCTTTATCAAAATGTTATGTTGTACCCTTATTTTGTCTAGAAAATTTCAATATCCAATTCACCTGTTACTGTAATTGAAAGTTCAGGGAACCTAGATCCTAGCCTTAGCAATGATGTTTTTGTATTGAAAGAAAAGACAAAGTGGTTTATTTTTGTGACCCAGAAAAAGAAAAAGAAAAAGAAAATAAAGGAACCAGGTACTGCAAGGAAGGACTCCATTGTTCATTTGCTCACTCAAGCTAGCCTTTTGTCTTATCAACTACAACTTTGTCTTATCAACTCTGAAACTACGGTTCAGAAAATGAAGCACCATTTTTTCCTATTAAAATAAGTACTCAGTAAATTTTATATTTAGCAGCCGGTATATGGATCACGGATGATGCTCCCGTGGTCCGGTTAATACAGAGCAAAACAAAGGAAAGTCTTAAATTAGATTGCGTTGTTTACCTGTCAGTGCTCACGTCACGTCAGGATGTTCCACATGCCAGATGTAGCGTTTAATGTTCTCGGTCAGCGAACCTCAACACAAGAAAGAAAACAGACACTTCTTTGTTTCTCAAACGAAATCTCTTCCGCTCGTGAATATTTTAGGAATAGTCGCTAATATTTCATGGGTAGATCCTGTGCAACTGGCGCTTTTGTTAGATTTGGCAAATGAATTTGCTGCAAACAATGCCATTCGCAATCAAGTGACCAACTTTAGTCCTTTATTGCATTCGTCGCCCGAATTCGGATCATTGTAACTAATATTTTAAAAATATAAGTTTGCAGGAGAGAAAAATATCTTACCCAAGATAATTTTATTTTACCACAGGGTATTTCTTTATACAGTTATGGTATTAAGTTTTCACTTCATTGGGAGCTTTTCAGATGTTCTGTTTGGTTAAAGATTTTGGAGGCACTGTAGAATTGAAAAAAAACATTTAAAGCTTTTCGTCCTGGCAAACTAAAATTTTAAAACAAATGCTCCTTTTGAACTTATATATCATATGATTTCAGTCGGCAATCCCCCCCCCCCTCAACAGATGTTGGAAATATTTCAAAATGGAACATAGGAATTGAGTGATTTGCTGATTAGGCAAATAGAATAAATAGCATAGTATTTTACTATTGGGCCGCATTTATTAGCGAGTTCCCAGCGTTGGGAATGTCATGAGGGGAAGATTATCACGCGTGTCATACTGTGGGATGTCCAGCTCAGTGGACATGGCCTAAGAGACATCTGAAGGATGAAATGACACCTTACGATACCACAGTCATTTTCCTGCCAGGTGAGTTCGGGCCGACCGGACCGCTTATCTGCTTCAAGGCTATAAATGTACACTTTCCGTATATAGTGAACGGGCAATGTGTAGGAATTCTACTCGGGCTAAAATGCCCCAGCATTTCGCAAGAATCAACAGTCCGGACACGATTTTCTGGAGGTTTGCTGTGATTCGGCCGTATCAAAATGTCCCGGTCTTAACAGCAGCATCGTACTTTTCATCCTATGTCTCCGGATTAGAGTCTTGGGGTGACCAGGCTGGATAAACCCTCCAATAACAAGAAAAAAATGTAAATCTCCTACAGCCGAAGATTATTTTCCTCCACCATTAGATAACATTGAAGTGTTTACTCAACTCAGGAAGAAGATGGCAAGATATGAGTTGATGTACCGAGCTGTTATATATCTCGGAGATTCATTTTTCTTCATGTTTAAATATGCTACAGCAATTTTGCTGAAACATGAACTTAAGCAACAACTGCGTTTTATGAAATATAGTTAAAACGTGTACCTTTTAATGAAAATATCTCGCGGAATATGAAAGTTATGTCAACCAGATTTGTTTTGGAAAACTCCTAATCGAAAGGGCTCTATGAAAAATTCAATTAGAATGACAGGTTATCTAGAATGCTCAGGGTTCGAGTAGAGTTCCGCATACATGGGCGTAAAGGTAAGTAATATATTTTACTATCAAATGCACGACGCAATAAAACCTCTTGTTACTTTCTCTACTACGTATAGTAAGTAGGGGAAGTTTTGTATTGCACCCAAAAATTCGATACCGAGATTTTACCGGAAATATGTTTTGAGGCACCCTGAATCCAAAAAAAAGCATTTTTGGAAACGTGTGTGTGTGTGTGTGTGTGAGAGAGAGAGAGAGAGAGAGAGAGAGAGAGAGAACCGCATAACTCAGAAATGAACAGTCGGATAAACACCAAACTTGGTATTTAGGTTCACTATCTTCCAAAATGCGACACGAAGGTTTTCAAGAAAATCCCCACCCACCCTAGATTACCCTTTACATGGAAGATTTTTCGAAAATTTTAATTTTCTCAAAAATGGCTCTAACGATTTGGATTAAAATATCATATGTTTAAGATATTTTCATGATTAATGAAATGTATATCTCGAATTTTCTGGGAATGTCTCCAAAACTATTCTTCATTGTGAACGACTTTTGCATAACTGGTAAACCATAAGAGATAGACAAAATTTTACTACACAAAAAATGTAGATAGCGTTAAAATACACAATTTATGTCATATACATTTTTTGCGTTGAGTGAACCATTTTCGAGATATTGCTTGTTTTTCCCTTAAATTTTTCAATACTTATTTTCTCAAATGGGAATTCGTTATTCATTTTTTTATGTCCTGGACATGCAAAGAGAATGGAATGCGCCACATAGCAACAGCTCTTAAAAGATTTGACTATCGCTTAAAGCCTAGCAATTCCCCTTGCACCTACAAGAAAATTAGCAATAAGATTAACATCTCGATTAACATGAAGCATATGGAGAATAAGGTTTGTAAAAATAGTTTGTTCAAGAGTAGAGAAAGTCATGTGAGTGTAACACATCAGATTTTTTTTCTTTCTTCCGAATTTTGAAAGTTGTGTTCATGATCGCAGCAAACATAAGATGGCGTTTAAATTGGTAGGACCATGCCAGAATGTTTTTAATACCTACTCGCTACACCGAGTGCTTGTTTCACGAATACAGATCCGAGACAGAGGTAGGGGACTAGGCAGGCGTCCAGATAGTTTCTCTTCCAGGCGTTTTATACTATGGCGATTCATAACACAAGCAGTGAAATGGAGTAACCGGTTAGCAGCCTACATAAAATAAAATAAATAGGATATTGGAGTGCATTCAGTGTTAATTAGCGAATAGCAATATATTTATTCTCGTATCTCATCCACTGTTTGGAGATAAAGTACGAAAATATTTCACTTATAATAAACAAAATTTAAATTCCTTTGGCTAGGTTGACCAGATGTTCTGATTTTGCCGGACCTATCTTGCTGTTTTGCCATTTTGCAAGCGTATGGCTGGCTATTTTAAGTTTCTGAAAAATATTAAGCTTTTATACCTATTTACGAAAAAGAGCTGCTTGAAAAATATCAAAGCAATGCGGGGAAATGGGAAAATATGGCCAAGAGCGATAGTTTTGAAATAATTGTATAGCTGTAATCATTAAAACAGTTGATAATACCACTCCTATTACCTTATTTACTTACAGTTTCCTGTTTTTATCATTGTCCGGTTCCCGGGTTTTTCAGATTGGCTTGTTGCAAGCGGCGAGGTACTTACATCCTGTACGTATCTGGAGTTAAACGTTTTCATCAAACCAGGACGAACGTCGGGAAAAATGTTGTGTTGCATTTACACGAATTTCTCTATAAATGATAAGTTCGAATATATCCGTTACATATTTGCGTATAAAAAGTGACTTCTGTCCACGTTACATTATTTACAATATATTTTTGTATAGGAATGATTTCAAAGTAAGCAAGATGTGTGTAATTGCAACTTGCGGAAACAACGTTTAATGTTTATTCGTGGTAACAGGTCTTGCGATGGAATTAAAGCGGCTGAGGTGTGGAAAGAATCACAAACTTTCAAGCATCTTCGTTAATTGCACAAATTGTTATTATTCGTTCAAGTATATAAGCAAGTTATTTTAATCTGTTATTTTTAAAAACGCTTGTTTTCCTTGTAAAATGTATTTTAAGTTGAAGGATTTTCTCGAAATCTTAAGGTTTTGTATTTATCCGACTTTTCGTTTTTGAGTTGTGCTGTTCACAGAAAGAAGCGCGGACGTTTCTCTAAAAGGGACTTTTTTCAACACATTTTATTTTCGGCGAAATCTCTCTGGAATTTTTGATAAATTACAGCACTCCCTCTACCTTAGGTACGTGCTGTAGAAAATATAAAAAGGCAGTAACACGATGGTGTTCTAGTGAAAGTAAAATTACCAAAATTAGATAAGATTTGAAGAAAATATCCGCATTAAGGACATGTTGAAACTCGAGCTAAACTGATTTTCTGTGACACTTATGACCTGTAGCATAAGGGGTGTTTTATATTTGGAGCTATGCACGAAATCTACGAAATAGTAGTTGCTTGAATGATTCATGTTCATCCTCTAAAGCTATTATGCACATAAAGTTAATAAAGCGGATGAAAAAGCTACTCCCTCACAAACGAAGGGGGTTGCGTTGGGGCAAAACCTTTGTCATCATGTCCTAGCCAGCCAGTGGCAGAGTATGTTTGTGTGAACTTGCTTGCTGTTTAACAGTGAAATTTGCTAACTTCGAGTTTATAAATAGACTTCGCCAAACCGCCATGTGTTTGCGACCACTCTCCCCTCCATGGAACTGTTCCAACTGTCATTTACCGCCTTCGTTTGTAAAACTATACTGCCGCTGAAGAAACATTGGTTTTCCATATAGTGAGGCGCCAGCAGTTATATAGTTCCATTCAAGGCTATACTGTAACTTCCTGGTTAAGAAGATTGTTACCGCTGTTCTTTTAAGATCAATAAGCATTAAAAATGCATCCATTTTCAGCCAGTAGTAGCAATATTGCTAACGCTAACAAGCGGTCTCTGCTCTTGGTATCGTTAACCATAAGTTTCTATCTCATAACAAGATATTATTACGTTACAGAATACCAAATAGCGTGTAACGACTGGCTAGCAGATTGTTAAACTTTAAACATATACAGAATGGTTAATGTTAATGACAATGTTAATTGTTAATGAAACAATTTTTATCACTTAATGAAAAGCTAAGAAATTAAAAATGCAATTAAGAAAACAGGAGATATCAATTGGCTTACTGTCAGCAGAGTATTTTGACTGAAAATTCTCGATTTATATAGCAAACCGTTAGAATTAAACAGCTCAGATGGTTCAATCATTTACAAAGGAAGCAGTAACTTGCTCGAGAGATGTATCTCAAACAGCGGGGTCATTGTCAATTGTAAGAAATTAAAAAAAAATTGAGACGAATACATTTTTATTTTTCATTGAAAAGTTAAAATGTCGGGGTTCGTTCTTGCTTGCTTGCTTGCTGTCGTTTTTTTCCTTCCTTCCTTCCTTCCTTCCTTCCTTCCTTCCTTCCTTCCTTCCTTCCTTCCTTCCTCACATCCTCGCGGAAATTGTACTGAGAGATGGATTTTTAAAACGTTTTGTTATATTTTTGAAGCCTGACCGAAAATGTATGTGCTATTTGCATTTGTTTCTCCAAGAAAATCTTACGGTGTATTCTTATACCAAACTACATGGTTGATTTTCAGCCTTAAATATTGAGAGTATATTCATCAACAATTAAGCTACGTTAAGCACATGCCTCGTTTATTCAAGCGTTGAACTGCTGACATTCTAGTATTTTAAACCAGGAGATTAACGTATGCAGGAAAGCGCTTTTCCTGATCATTAAGAGCATGCTTTTGCCAAACCATATAAAATCCCAGCATCCGCAATCGGCACGTTTTTGAAAGTACGCTTAAGGAAAACACCTTATATTTGTATGCTGTGAAAGTGGTTGCTTTTAGGTTTATATAGTGATGCGGCTTAGCATGTCTTCTCCCTTTAGAGACAATACAATGTGTTGATGAGAATTCTTTACATCTTTGTTCATCACTGTATCAGCCATAAAAGCAGAAGGCGGTGTGCAAATAAGCAATCGCATAGATATGCCACCTGTGTTTTGATTTGCGATGAAAATACTGTGATATTTGCAGTAATAGTGAGTAAGCTGTTTTGGAACGTATAAGGTGACGTATTCTGCCTTGTCATACAGAAATAGTAAATTGCAGATGTGCTTAAATATGCAACCTCAGAAGTAATTGGATATTGCAGCAATTGAGGCCACAGTGGGTTGGTAAAGCTCATGAAAAGTGATGACGAAGTCTCAAAAAAGTCACGTGCGATTGTTGCGAATTAAATGTCCTGCATCATCTGCAGTCAAGTGATGTAGGAAGATGATGCGTAAGGGCATTCCGAAGTGTGCGTGCATTAATGCATTCTGAATAGCAGAGCAGACGAAAACAATGGAGAGTCGACCTGGTTGTGAGGTAAACTCTCCCCCAGGATTGCAGTTATAGGTCTTCAATGTCGGTGTACTATGTCTCGTATTAACGGAAGAAAAGCGTATGACATTGTATACCTTGTAAGGTGAAGGATCTGTTTAGTATTCAGCAAGGCAAAGAGGTCGGAGCTAACAGAGTTGGGCAAAATGTAATCGAATACCGATTACAAACCAACTTGTAATCATTAATGGTAGTGAATTACAGTACTCTGTAATCACAGTTGATAGTTTTATTACTGAAGTTAAAACATTCTATTTTTTAGATGGTTTGCATATCGAATCAACAACAAATTAAACAGAATGCACCAATCATATGCTGTGTGCTGCTTTTAACTCCTAGAATACTCAAACGAGACTGAAAAATAACATTTTCGATTGCTTGAGGACTTTGAAAATATTCCTACTCCTGGCTATTTACAAATGTGTGAACCCAAAAGTTCTTGAAAAGCAGATCAAAGTAATTAATTAAATGGTGTTGACTTAGATTATTTTAATTGCTTTACGCCACTTGCTTCCTTTTAGCGTCTCGTTCTGCCACAATTTAGCATTTTTGTGTTCATTCCAGCGGAAATAATTTATGCAAAAATAGTTGTGGTCAAACGAGATGCTTACGGAAGAAAATGATGTAGCTGAACATAAGATTATTTTATTTTTTTCCCTGATGAAATATGTAAGTCGTTGCTTTACAAAGACTTAAATGATGCTGATTTCCCACTGTGCAATTGAATCACCATTTAGCTGGACATCTGTTTCCCTATCATTCACATTTTGAAATACAGGGAGAGCCAAAAGACTACGAACCGGCTGCGCGGTGTTTTTCCTGTCCGCGTCCTCTGCGCTAGTTGCCGTCTGCTGCTATCGGAGAAAGGCGCGGATGAAACCATACAACAACTTTATGAAAGTGTGTTTGAGGACAGAGTTATTAGTAGAGATTTGTGGCCCCCTCGGTCCCCCGACCTAATCCCCCTCGATTTCTGTCTCTGGGGCAGCTTAAAACAAAGTGTACAAGACAAACTCACACACCCTGGAAGAATTACAACAAAATATCCGCCAGGAAATTGCCAGCATTTCTCAACTACGGCGAGTGATGGATAGTTTTCTAAAGAGGTGAAAAAAATGTATGGACAACGACGGTGGCTAGTTTCAGCATCTTTAAAAGTAGTTTTAAAAATGTATGGTTTCATCCGCGCCTTTCTATGATAGCGGCAGACGGCAAAGAGCGCCGAGGACGCGGATGGGAAAAGCGCCGCGCAGCC
This sequence comes from Deroplatys truncata, assembly GCA_030765065.1. Classification (NCBI taxonomy): domain Eukaryota; kingdom Metazoa; phylum Arthropoda; class Insecta; order Mantodea; family Mantidae; genus Deroplatys; species Deroplatys truncata. The sequence continues at coordinate 170,307,226 of CM060980.1, forward strand.
GGTTCGTAGTGTTTTGGCGCTCTATAAAATGAATTAGTCAGCAATTACCAATGTCCCTGATTAAAGTGGAATCAAGAGCATAGTAAAGTATACTGGGAATTACGCAGTTATTATACCTTATGATTATTGGGTATAGGTCGATTTTTTCGTCAAGACACGCTTATCCATATGCGAAGTAGCTGGACAAATCATATATCTTCTGGGAGGGGCGCTGTGTCAGTAGTAACAGAGCAGCAGGCGCGCACACAACGTGCGACAAGGTGACCACACATTCCGAGTGAGTGCTGTTGCACGCAAGATGAATAATGCCACCCTACTCCCCCACCCTAGATTACCTTCTCTGCGTTTCTGCTGTGTCACGACGAAAAAATCCACCTGTACTCGCGGTTACTTTGTAATCATAATTACATCACTTTGTAATCGATTACGCCCAACTCTGAGAATTATACGTTAGAGCGAAGGGTTGTAGGTTATAGTCATCTTCTTAAAGGTCAAAATACTTGCCAGCTTTACGGTTTGCCCGTAAAATGTTCTGGCGTGGAGGCCTTTTATTTAACTTTGCGCCAAAGCAGGCTTTGTGGGCGGGTTCAGAGTGTTACAGATTTTCACCACGGACGTGAGGCATTGCATTATATTGTAACTTAAAAATTACAGACCAAATGTATCACGGTAATTGGTATACAGTTCTATAATAGGCCACAGCTTGTGTGTATCCATCATGGTCATAGTTCCCCTTCACTGGACTGCAACAAAGTGCATAAGGTGCTGATATAGAATTTGATTGCACCACTACTGACTTATTAGCCAGTGGTAAATGGGCACGGATATTCAGTAATGGACGATGTGAATTGTAAAGCTAGCTTCGTCACATAAATCGTTTCTAATTCACGTTCTATGGCTGCGGGGTATAAGTAAGTTTTCCGTTTGTGACATTTTTTTTTAAATAACAGTTCTGCATTTATTATGAACTAGAAATCTGTTTATAGCCTAGGAGTGGTCTGCTTTAATACGTGTTTATTGTGGTACCAGGAAGAATTTCGGCTTGTGTGGCAGAAAGCAGCAGTACTACCAGGTCTTTGCGGATTGTTATAGAATCTAATTGTCATTTATTTTACATGCAATTTTTGTACATTTACTACACTGAGCATTTTACGCATACTAAATTTCACGCCATTGCAAAATTATTACGCTTTGCTGGACGAGGAGAATCTTTGCAGGCTTCAGTTTCAGGAAGATGGCAACTATGGAAGGGGCAGGTCAATAGCGTAGAGTTAAACTTGATCTTAAGTTTTTTCCAGTGACATTTTAAGAGCCGAGGTTGCTCAAAATACGTGTTTCTAGCTTTTCCATTACCTGCTCTCACAATGGTATAAACGTGAACAGGATAAATACCGATTCGGCAGATCAGTCTGAAGTTTACCATAGTGCTAGACCGAGGCATAATGGGATTGGGGCGTGGTGCTGCTCCTGTTCCTTGCCAGGGAATGCGAATAGGTTCGAGACCAACCATGTGGTTTTTGGGCCCATGTATAAGACCTCTGATTGAGAAGCCACACACTCGATCATGAAACCTGTTGAAATTCAAAACTGCTAAAAAGATATTTATGTACAGGGGGTTGTTCGCAATGTATGGTAACAAACTTAAGACTCACTTATGAAAAACCACGCCTCCACCAGCAGTGATGTTCTATCTGGCAGCCTTTAGCTTGAGCTATCAATCTGCAGCACAGATTTCACTGGAGCAAACTACTACGAAATACACGGATGTCCAAAGTTCGCGGCCGTCTGCTTCAAGGGGTCTTTTCAGTAACCCAAATGTACAAAACTCCATCAGTGATGCATCAGATGACAACTCATGTCGCTGAAAGGTATGAACGTATCCCCATTTCTCTCTTATGTTCTCCAAAAGTTTGTAGGTTGAAGCAGACGTATCGCTCGATGCCTTATCCTGATGCAACCAGACTTTATTTACATCTACACCATAGAGAGCAGGGATTTCTGTATGGTAAATTAGTATCAGGACGTTAGTCTGGTAATATGCCGAGTTGATTTTCACATTTTAATGTACACGACGAATGGTTAATTTGCCATTGTAACTGTGCCTTGCTATTACCATGAAACCATTGGGGAAAGTTTCGTTAGTTTCCTTATACCGACTTTCAACATTTTTTTCTGCCTTTGGTCGTAATATATAGCCCAGGGTTTGTTGCAGTCACACAAACATGTCTCGTCTAAAAAGGCAACAAACATCCATTTTCACCAGCTAGGTATCATTCATACAGCTTTGTGGTGTTAGTGGCACCTTCTGCAACGTGTTTAGGCAACAGCTTATATTCCCGGCTCTTATGGCACTTTTCTAGATTCAAATTGTGGTTGATTATGGCATTCACAGTAGTGACAGAGATCCGTAATTAAAAGTGCACCCTGTTTCTTGCCGTTTGGAATAAGTCCTGATGTCCTCTTTTTGTGGTGCACACGAGATCGCTTTCTTGGATATGGTAAAACCACGCCTCTTGCCCTGCTAATAATCTTAGAATAGGTATAAGTATTTTGCATCGGAAAAGGCAATAATGTACCTTATCAGAATGGTTCTATTTTTTACACCATTTGATGCATCAAGAACGAGCACACAACTGAGCAAAGTGATACACACATACTGCTGAACTTTCATTCGGTTCCACATGTTTCAGCCCGGAGCTATTGTGCTCGTGTGATCTTGTTACCTAGATCGTGAACAACCCTCCGTATTTTGAGCATGCTGCGAAATGAAGGGTAATTTGCACAGGGTTCGAATTAAGTACTCTGATGAGATGTGTATTGGTATAAATATTTTATATACAAACAGAAGTATTTCCAAAATGGGCAGCGTTTGACCTGAAATGCTGCTTCTCTCATGGCTGAACTGTGGTCTCCTAAACATGGAGGATAGGACATTAAATTTCCCCTGACAAAGGGGGAATCTTCCCTCATCCACTCTCGCAAACCATAATTATACACTTTTACTTGTGAAGGAAAGCAGGGATTCTAGTGCATACATACAATAGTATTAGTCTCTATTTTAAAGAGAATTCTAACAGCCAAACTAATGCAGAGGACTTTAATTTGTAACACGCAGAAAATAAATAATTTTATGCTTTAGGTGTTCTAGCATTTCTCATATATACATTCCATTCAATTTTGTAAGATTTTTATAAGCGCACATTTATTTTATAGCAGTTTTTGTTTTGTTTAATATAACACCTGAAATATGAACATTCGGTATTATATGACGACGAGATAGAGATGCCAGGTATCATGATTGTTATTACTGAACTTCCTTATTAACGCTTAAGCTTTCATTGCTTCACAAACTCATTTCTCCGTCAGTTTAAATTCTATGTCGGTGACATTGTCAATTATTTCATAAAAAATTGCTCTACTAAATGCATATGAAACAATTTGTAAGCACTGCTCATGAAAATGTTTAAAAATCGGTGGTTTTCGAAGACAATATAAAATGAAAAATCCGGAAAACTAGAGAAAATTGTAAAATAGTTTTTCTTTCGTATTAAGATGAATAATTTCTCGTGGTTGATTAGTTCCTATGTGTAGACGAATACTTACTGGAGTCAACTGTACTTCTCCACGTCATACATGGAGTTCTTGTGCACTGCAATACCCTGGAAAGCATCGCTGATTCACTATCTATACAGGACTAGGGGGAAAAATTAAAAAACTGTTTTCCATAGTTATGTATTCAATATATCAGCACCATTCTCTATGAAAGTATGTACACGTATGTGAAACAAATATATAGAGGATTCACATTGAGGAACACGTGATGCCATATGTAGTCTGATAATATGACGCCCAAATGGCATCACGTGACCTGCCATCACATGGTCCTCAAACCCATCACGATTTCATTCTGGACATCACATAATTGTGAACAGAAAAGACCAGTTTGTTCCTAATGACTTAAGTGACCATAACTTGGCAGGGAAAACTGAAGGGATAAATAATGCTGCCGAGTTTTAATTAATTTGAAGACTTGCATGGAGATCTCACGTTAGCGACAAGAGGCTGGGCAATGGACAAGTTCGAGTATATCGATTGTACCGTTTGGGTCGTATAGAATATTAGCAAAAGCACACTGCTGCGTGTACTGGTTTGGATCATCATTGCCCTGCTATAACTTATTGTTTAGTCGCTTGGTGGGGAGGCGATACAAGGAGGAAGCACCAATTTTCACCGCAAACCTTGACCCTCCCCGACGACCCCTGCAGGCGACGACAGGCAAAACAGGATGTCGAGAATAAAATCAGAATTATTTGCCAATGGTGTACCTCAGCGGAGGTGTTAATGGAGCATGCGCGAGAACCGTCTGTCGCTTGTTAGTGGAAAAATTCCATAAAGTGCGTGTAACCTGATAGATTTATTCTTCGAGTGTATGCAGTCTGCGTTAGAGCATCGAACATAAGAATACCTTATTGTTGCCCCGGGAGATGAGAAAAAAGTCTGACGTGTTGCATTCACACGACTTTCTCTATGCGTATATATTTCTACAAACTTTTCTTGCGAAGCTTATTTTTATATCTACTTCATGTTAATCGAAGTGACACTTTGCAAAAATAGTTTAATTACACATGTCATTGCAGGTACCAGGGGAATAGAGGAAACCGAATCGATAGTCGGATGTTAAAAAGCTAGTGGCCATATGCTGGCCTTGAAATGTCATGCTCTTTGCATGATAATGCGAGAAACAGCTGAAGGTTGGTATTACTTAAAATAAAAATGAAGTTACGAAGTATTGAACAAGTGAAACCAATAAGGGATATCTCGGAAATGACTGATGCTAACCTAATTTTAAATGTACGTTTTTAAAGAGATCTACATGCATTTTCTGTGAAGTAAGTTTTTGTCTCATAATTCATTATTATACAGAATTATTCCTGAATATAGAAAACTTAGCCTGTACTCAGCTTCAATGTATACATTTTTTTCCTTGAAGTTTAACGTCCTTTAACCGGATAGGTCATATGAACAGTGAATGAACGGAATGATTGAAATCATACCAAAATTGGCCTGGAGGCCCTAGGGCTAAGAGTTACACGACATTCGTCTTCTCCACATAAAGGAAAAATCTCGAAAAAAGTTTACTCAGGCAATTCATCCTGAGATTCGAACCCTCAACATCTTGAATGTCAGGCACTCTACCCCCACACCATGGAGGTATTAATTAATAGAGTTTTATTTATGGACGCTCTTTAACTGCTGTGGCCCTTAGCGTCCCATACTGTATTGGGCGTGAAAGACTGGTCATCTTCCTCAGAGGCCTCTTTATCAGGCTTGAGGTTCTTTTACGTGCTGTAAATCTACGACACGGGACCACCCCTTTACTTCCCTTCCGAAGGAAACCATGCTAAGGATTTTTACACCCGAAAAGATCCATCGTCCTCCGCCGGGTTTGAACTCGCATTCTTTGGAAGATACTGAAACAAGTTTGGTATTCGTCCGATTTCGATTTGTTCTGTTCTCTCTCTCTCCCTCCCCACACACGCGCGCGCAGAGACTGGCCTTTTTCTAAAAATGCTGTCTTTTATTCACGGTCCTCAAAACATGTATTTACAGTGAAATCTCGATATGGGATTTTTGAGTGGAATTCAATACCTATTATACTTGGAAAGTAAAGTAGAATGCTCAATGCTTCTGGTTATGAGAATTTTAGTAATAGGTTTTCGATACGGCATTGTCTCGTTATCGATGCCCGAAATACAATGTCTTATACCACGGCAGAGTTTTTGCCTCCATAAGTGAAGACTGCATTGTCAATGGGCTCCATATCGCTGCCTGGATGCATCGTAAAATATAATGGATATAATTAACCTGCATATTAATAGAAGAGTAATTCAGGTACCAAGCTTGGAGAATTCTAGATTGGATTTAAATAATTGAAGTGACCAGGACTACTAAATTGTATTTGTTTCGAAAAGACGCGCCTACAGAGATCTGATACTTCTGAGGTTATGATCGCATGAACTCCTGGCTTATGTGTACTGGACTTCAATGAATTACCTTCCATAAGCTTGTATCTTCTTAGCGGTTTGCGCCAATAACCTCTCGCAGCAGAATTAGGCCATAATTTGTTGAACAGAGGCCATTGGAGTTTCCCTTGCGCTATGATTTTTATTTTAACCTTCACGTTAAATCTCTCGGAATGTCTTGCTATGTTATTGGTGCTTTCGTTAGCGTAAACTGACGTTTGCGCAGAGTATAGGTAACATGGTTTTAGTTTGGAGTAGTCTGTGGAAAACTATTGGACTTTGGTCACCCCATTCATGTAACGCTCTTTTAGAATTACCTAATTAAATAGCGTTTCGTTACTCAAATGTACACCTAATTCAAGCTGATGAATTTATAAAAAAGGGGAAATAATTCAATCAGCATTCTCATAAAAAGGTTAGGTACCCATGTGCAGAGCAAATAAGAAAAACATTTAGCCCAGAAATTGAATGAGGGGTGGGCCCTTGACGGTTATGTACTTAGATATGAGCTGAATGGAATCAGGCACCACCACATTCAGTGTCATAGAACTATTAAGCTCTGGTTTACTTAAACTAGACCGGGTTCAAAAAGGTTTACAGAAACTTAACACTCCTTCCTGCCATTCGGAAAGTTTGGTTTCGATCAAGGACTGGGGTCATTTTCTACTACAGGTTTTCTATTCCCAGAAAATCTGAATACGGGTAACTAGACGCTAACAGCACATTCATCTAGAAAGATCTTGACAGCTGAATTTATTTAAAGGGGGAAGACAATACAAGAAAATGTATACACACTATAAAGGATTTGCTATACATAGCTTGCAGCGTACCTTACTCGTTTATTCGTATATAAATAAGTTTGCATTTTTGATCTTTAGTACCCACTTTTCTAAGATCTAACCTTTCTAAGTTTACTCTTCCAAGAAAAATATTTTGCCCAAACCCAATGTATTTAATTGCTTTAACTTTGGAGCAGCCAAGATATTTAAGTTAATTACTATAATACATTTATTGTTGCTGTATTTCTGTTATCGATGCAGCTTGCTATTTGGTTCAGTTTAAAACATCTTTCACGAAATATTCTGTAATGGACTAATGCGACAGAATGTGGCCATCAAAGAAGAATACGGTATTCGGTACTTTTAAGAAAGTAATCATAGCAACATTGTACAAAAGCCATTCCCAACAGCAGGCGTGTCGATAATGCAATCCTTCCACGAGTTAGAAGAATATACGACGTGCATAACGCCACTAGCAGCTTGACAAGGTCACAAAGTTCCGACTTGGGATTACGGGTTGGAGTTCATTGGGAGTGTGTGTGCGTGTGCGTGTGCGTGTGCGCAGATAAAGTAAACGCATGAGGGGGGGGCAAAAAAAAAGAAGAGAATTTCATAACGATACATAGTAATTTTATGCATGTAATAAATATCAGATTTGCATGGAAACCTGACAGAATGCGGCCAGAGGCAGGGAGCCTCGGAGTGTCGCAATTTAATTTCGAGATTAATTCTAACTCTTGAACACCTTGCAGAAACATTGCCGGCATAAAATGCCTTGTAATCCTACAAAACTGCGGTCTGGCACAATATTTACCTTTTCTTTTCACTTCTTAAGCCCTTCATTAACTACTTGGAGCTGTAAAAGTATCGTATACACATTCACTCTTAAGAGTGCACATCTAATGAAAGAGTACAAAGAAATGGATGGGTGTACACAGTGGATTCGCTCCGAATCTCTAGCGAAAGGGAACGTTGGGCGTTTCTTTGCGCATCACATTTCTGGGTCACGTGAAACGTGGAGAGGAGAGGAGGGTGGATGTATGTCTAAGACGTATACCTTAAAAACAAAATGTTCTTCAGCTTTTAAACAGCGTATTTGATACCTGTGGATCCGCTGATTTTTATAAAAGTACACGATCAGAATAAAATGAATATATAAGCCGAATTGTTTACTAAAGCACGATTTTTTCATAACCTGTCTTAAGGCATTGCAGAATTTGGTTAGGAAATGCAGAATCAGACTGAAAAATCCTATGCCACAGAGGAATTTGTACCAACGGATCTTACCTCCTGAGCTGAAGTCCCGGATTTCATAGTAGGCCAGTGTTAATGGAATTGAATTTTTCCGTCTGATTCTTTCTACCTTCCCAAATCTAGTTTACACGCAGCTTTTGTATAAGAACAATGAATTAAAATTTGCTTAGTATACCAAAATATACCAGAATCTGTATTAGGTATACCAGTATATCTGTAGATCCAGAGTATTAGGATGGAAGTTTTGAAGATATACCATTATTAGCATTTAACCATTTAAGATGCCTACTTGATGTGTGTTTTCGATCACTTCATTTTATGTAAAAGCTTATTTTTTGGACGTAATACAGTTAAACAGCGCTCCTCATATGTAGGGAATTTTTTTATTTGTTCCATTTATAGGCCGCCTTTACATCTCGGCTCATATCGGCGGCGTAAGTGTCTCATCGACGCTGGTGTACATTTGGCATTAATCGTTAGATTTCTCATGTTGCATTAGGTTTTTCTTAAACTATTTCTCTCACCCTGCACTCTAAGAAGGGTAAGGAATAATCTGGGCTAAAGAAAAACTTCCATCCTCCAGGCGAGAATTATACCCAGGACCTCTGGAGTTTGGGCTTAACATGCTAACTACCAGACTACAGAAGCAGTCATAGGGCACTGTATGGTGTATAACTTCGCATCGTTTTCATACCACTGTAGGTTTGAGGAGCAAAACTCCACCACGCCCCAATCAAATCGCCCGGTGCACGGGCTTTGAAACGGACTTCTCAAATTTGAGTCGCAGACTTACCGTAGCTAAAATTATTTGGTTTATAACGAAGGGAAGACAACTAAAAGCAACAGACTCCAAATTCATAACTGGACCAATATGCTCTGTTTAAACAGAAAGGAGAAATCATGTTGCAGAAAATATTTGACAAGTCTTACTGATGTAAAGATACATGCATACTGGTGGTGAATCTGTCCGCTTCACACGGAAACGAGCTCAATATCCAGTTAAGAGCAAGACCAAGTCTTTTCCCTCTACAACAGCTTTTCATTCATGGGCATTTGGTGTCTTATATATAAACATTCACACACATGATGCGACACTTTCTGCTTAAAGTAAAAGCTGCTTCTGTGTTTATGATCCTCCTGTACAGCTGTGGATTGTAATGTTATCTGTTTCCAAATCTATTATGGTATGAGCATTTAAAATATGACCTTTTTTTCAGTGTTCGCAACGTGAATAGGATATTCGAACCGTTATGATTGCATCCACAAAACACCAACACTTTTTATCTCCCATTGTTATTTTAACACCGCTTCTGTATTCAATGAATAAATCAGTCGTGAGGGTCTAACATCTGGTATCTCCTCGGCCAACCCTTTCCCTATTCACCATCCTTTACAGCACATCCCCGGTTTCCTGATTGGTTTCAGCATTGTTTCTTCTGTGCCCTATCATTCTGAAACATTATTTTGTCCGTCCATTTCATACAGCGTTTTATCCGTATCTACATTTTGAATGTTTCCAGGCGTTTTTCCTGATTTCGTGGCAGCGTCGATATTTTTGCACTATACGACATACTTCACTAACAGCGGCTTCAAGTCTCAATGAAACGCCCACAATATCTAGTGAACGGTAACAGATCTGCCCATACATTGTCTCCCAAGATTTGCAAAGTATGGAGCACGCATCAGCCTTGAACTTTCGAGCCGGGAATATTCTAGTATCGGCATGGGGATATATAAATGACCGTGGAACAATTCTGCCATACTTCTGACAACGAAGATTTGGGAAATGTGTTGCAAATTATTATATCAAATAACCCAACGTTGCACACGATAGTAGTAGTGTGGTAAAATGTCAACTAATCGTGTCATTGTATGGATGCAAAACGTCCCGAAACAAGAACAGCATGGAAAATTCTTGATTCTTTTTGATTCGTAGTCTGTCAAACTGACGCTACTATCAACAACTTTTTCGATGTGGGTCTGCCGAAAACCACCGCGTTACCGCCAGCTACTTGACATATATTTCTTTCGGCAGTGTAGCTTATGTGTAAAAGGGCTTAGGAGTGTTATACATGCAAGCATTTGGTTATTTGTTACCAAATACCAAAATGGTTTCATGAATGTCCTAAACAAATTTCAAACCTTGTTCTAATGTGGCACTAGAGTGTGCAGCTAGTCCAAAATGTCCCTATGCCATACACGTGTTTTAGATGTCTTAACATACGTTACTTTGCATTCATGCTGCATTTTATCCCTGTTTCAGATCAGCAGGATTGTAAGTCTATGTTCATTTATTACAGTTAATTTGTCCATTTGCTTGAATTAAATAATAGATGCAGAGTGTTTCTTTGTATTTGTTTATATCGTGCGATGTAGTGGAATGCAACCAAACTCCTCTTGCTCTTCAGATTTTCACGTGTGGCTTTCTGAAGAATAAACATGATGGTTGCACATTTGCCAGGTGCAAGCAACACAAAACAATTCACATAAGTGAAACTAGTTAATGAATGTTCCAAGTGTTTGCGAAATTTAAGAAGCAAAGCATGGTCAGTGACATTCACTGAGCCCTGCGAAAGTTTCTCAAGAATTTGAATCGGCAATCTCGCTGGATTCACTTGTAAGCTCTTCCTTAGCACCTGAAGGATCCTCAGAGAATGTTTGTTTTTCTACTTTGCAGTTGCTATCTTCCTGATTTCTTTACTGCAGCTCGCGTTAGTGCTCAAGGCACGTTCAAGTATCAGCGAGGTAAACGAAATGGTTCACTACAGACAACTCACTACAATCAATACACTTCAAACTCCGCGAAAATAAGAGGGAACGCGTCGAGCCCTCTTTGGCCCAGCGTGGCGAAATTCGTAAACTCGCAAACGTCGTTAATATCTCTGACAATCTGGTGGTGGAGTTTAGAGTCTCTCAGCTGTCGATAGTGCTTTAATCATCCCGCCCATTCTAACCTCCCTCCCACATTTGCCTTCATTTCATTTTTTTTCACAATTCATATTTTCATTCAACAGGAATTGCATATAACCAGCCCATACAGTAAGCTGCATATAAACAGCACTTATTTGCTGTGCTACAGCATGTAGCATGGATATTGTATTAAGTCCCTTGTACACATCAAACTTTTGTCAAATTCAGTACTTTACAAGCCTTTTGAAGAGTTGTCAAACATCACAACTTTTCTTGTCAAATTGCTTCCAATACTTTTAAAGTCTTTGAAAGTATTGGAAGCAAATAAGGACATGCTTTAAACGGTCAAATATTTCACAATGATTTTATGGCTTTGGGCAAAGAAATGTGAGCGAAATCTGCAACATGGCTGAAAGCGAAAAGTAAACAAAAATGGCTACTAGGCCAAGGTATGTTGTATACGAACTGATTAGGTTATACATAAACTGGCCATGTCTGTACATCGAGGGTTCCGTGGATTACCACATGATGGAGCAGATGAAGGCGGCGAAATTGCCAGGCAGTTTTCCGAACTAAGTATACATTAATGCAATGTTATATAGTGTGGTTATCATATCGGTTGGTATTATTTTCATTGTATTCCACACTTGTAATCTGATTTCATTGTATATAATACATGAATGATTTCATTGTATATAATACATGAAAGTGCTACATAATATTAGTAAAAAACAATATTTCATTGCGAATTGTTATACACGCGACGCAAATACTAAATTATTGCTTTACGCGTGATAAATTATCAATGTATTCTGAAGGGTTTCAGTTTGGCGAAGATACTTGTAAATGCATATTTTTGACATGTCAAGTCTTGCCAGGTCTTGTCAAGTCTTTTACAATCATGTCACATATTGAAAAATATTGACAATTTTTCTTGTAAACTCTTGAATTGAAAAAAAAAAAGTTTGATCGTGTACAGGGGGCTGAAGAAACGGAATTCATTCAATTATAGAGGATAAAGAATTAGAAATCCAATTTTCACACAGTATATTTTGGAATAGGAGATACTTAATAGATACACATTACCCCTAGACAATAGAATAGAAGTTTCTGCTGTAGTAGACTCAATAAACAGCTGTAAAATTAACCCAGGTTTAAGTTAATTAATAGCGGTTCTGAACAATAAATTTTTGATATAAAAATCGCAAAAAATACCCAAAACGGCGATAACTAAATATTAAAGACGTCGTCGAGGAAAGTGAGGGCCAGTAATGCCATCCATTTTATCACCAAAGAAAATTTAGTCTAACTCTTGGTCGCTGTGGGGCTTTCTAACGCTGCATTGATTTTGTTGTAAGTTTGTAACCAACGCGCCAATCTGAGTTAGGCTTCGCTTGCGACAAGTGTTAATATTTTTGCTCTGTATTGAGGCAGTATTTTTAACACTTAAAGGATTTCAGTCAAATTATATAGTATAAAATATAACAGCCCGCCTTAAAGCAATGTGTATAATATAATATATAAAATGCATGTAACAGCCATTGTATTACTGTTTATATTATTATGTACATGTTCAATCATGTTATGTGAATGTATTGCGTAATTTAATAATGTAGGAGCTGTGAGAATAATAGGTTAAAAGTTGCTAATAATGAGGTAATAATGAGTAAGAAAGTTTAATAATGCTACTTGTAATTATTGGAGCAACAATAATGTAAATTTTGAGACAGTTTATAAAATAGCCAATCAACAACCAGAAAAAAGCTTAAGTTAAATAAAAGTATTCTAACGGATTAGGAATAGCCAATCAGATACTTGAAACACAGAAATTTACAAATTTAGGCGGTAGAAATCAAGTCAGTTGCTAGCAGACAGTGTTCCTAACCAGACGCGAAACGCGTCCTCGAGAAGTTTAATACGTATTCAGCGTGAGACGAAAATAGTTTATACGTGTTTTAAAAGTGCAAGTATTTAATAAAAGAATCTCACAGCTCTCTATATCAGCGAAGTGTTATTTTAATCGTGTAAAGAATTAATAAATGGAGTGAAGTACAAATTATAATCTGTGTAAGCCTACATTCTTAGCCGCACTACTCCCTGCAAAGAAATCCATGTCTCTAACAATAATACTGACGCAGCCGAGGCAAACATAAATATATAATAGTTAAAGAAACAGTCAAATTACAAAGTTAATATTTTTAAACTTGGGGCGAAGGCTACCGGAAACTTTTTACCATACGTGCGGTTGCAACTACTTAAAGTTAGACTCCTAACATAACCTTTCTCAGAATGGAAACGGTCACACAGTAACGAAATATGGAATGGAAATGCTGTAACTCTCTGGAATGAGAATGTTTAGGGAAAGCGGAAGAGAATCCAGCCACTTTCAGCGAAAGTTTAATGCTTTTGTTTCTCATAGGAAAGTTTGAAGCACAAAGCAGTGTTTCCGTAATGATGGTGCACGGTAAACCTTGGAACTCTCGACTGTCGCACGGTAATTGTAACGTTGCGAGATGACCTACTTGTGCGACGGGAGCTCCAGTGTGCAGCATGTGGGTCACTGCACGCAAAGTGACGACATAGCTCCCGGCTTTTGTTACACGTAACCTTGGGACGGACCATTAATTGCAGTCCTTGATTGAGGAACACGGGACAGCACCACAATCTAGTGATTCTCATTTGTAATTCCATGCAGAGGACGCTAACAGCAGATATGTTTATTTCCTTGGATGGATACAGACCGCTTACATAGAGAGCGTACTACCACTTCGCTCGACGGTTACCGTCAATGAATGGAAAGGAAAGGGACGAGGAATTCCCGATCGCTCCAAAACATGTAATTTACGTGTTCAATTTTATATTGATAATAAATTCCAGAATTAGATAATTTTTTTTATTTAAAAAAACTCGTATTTTCATAGCGTCAGAAGCCTGCTTAGTTTACACGCCAAACTGTTTTTGTTTGTTTACTCAGAAAATTATCGAAGGGAATAATTATTCGCCTGAAATGGGAGATATTCCTTTAGAATTATTTAAGGAATCAGAAGTGCTACTAATTCCAGACACATCTAAATAACCTTGAAATAAATATGGTTATAATAAACTGTTTACTGATTGCCATAAATATGCAGGAAGTCACGAGCTTTTAAAATCAACCTCTCAGCTTTATTTGTACATTAAGTTTGCAGTTTTTGTACTAGTTAGATTTTAGGGAAAACTGCAGTGGACTTCTTAAGGGATACCAGGACTGAATTTTCCAACTTTTTTTAATTTTAAAGTTATTCACTTGAAAATTGACACTCATTGAGTAAATAAAGAAATGACTGTGCGAAAGCTCAAAGATCTAGCTCAAATAGTTTGTCAGACGATTGCAATTAAATATTTTTAATTAACGAAATGAAACGTAAATTTTCTAAAATCTCCTTGGGCTTTCACATTTTCGAAGTATGACTGATTTTTTCTAATACTTTAGTAGAATGGAAATAAATGTAAGGATTTGATTTAAGTTGATGTTTATAGATTTAGAGAAATACATTTTTGTTTTTATGAAGTTGTTAAAATTTTTCTTGTTTTACAGTATAAATTATTTTTTGTGAGCCAATGAATAAAGCAATCGTAAAATGCATGCTTGAATCTTTAGATAACACATTTCCGATTGTGTATTCAAATTTACATATTAATCAAAGCAAAACTGAATTGTACGGCATACATGCATATGCAAAAATGTAAAACTTAGGGGGGGGGAATACAGAAAGGGTTCAGCACGGTTAAAAGAGAGCGCAAAGGCGCTTTAAACATATCGCTGGGCTTTTAAAAATGGCGGATCGTGAATAATGTTTAGCCAAAATGATTCACACGTGTATATATAGAATATAAACAACATAATGAAAAAACTTTTTGTCATTTTCACCAAAAAAAATCGGGTTCAATGTCCCTTAATTAAATTTATAGTAAATCATGTTGGCATATCCATTAATGAGGATTTCTATATTTACCTTATATACGCACTGCGTATTAGATACAATATTTGGCAATGCATTATATAAGACAAGTGTATGGTGTTTTGGGACGAAACGTAATCGTTTCCATTGCCAACCCGAATAAAAAGGAATCAAGGGGACGATATTACAGGATACATAAGTTTTGCGGATTAAGAGGAAAATAGAGTGAAATTGATTATATAGGCATCTGTTTCAATAAATTTATTTCGCACTGTTGCTAAGCAAAAATTGTCACCCGTGATACTCAATTATACACGATTTTGACCATCATAACGTTTTCATAGTGCTAGGATTGCATAAATTAACTTTTGTAATCAAAATACATTTTATAGACATTCAACATTTGTTTTGTAATGTTCTATTTATTAATGCTATTAAACATAAAATGACTACATTGTTTATTATGGCGATAAGGTACAACATTTAGCAATGTGGCTTGTGAAAATAGTGCCCTTTAATGTCCTTGCGATAGGTAGGTTTGAAGTGAATTTTCAATAGGTTATCAAGTGTTGCTCTAAAAATTTTGAAGTATCACTTGCATTTATTTCACCGTAAATGTTTGATTTTCAAGTATTAGTACCCGTTTAGTCCTTAAATAGTAAACTATTAAAAAAAGTTGGATGCCTGAAGAATTAACCCTCTGTGCTGTCACTTGGATTTTCAGTTGCTTCTTGTACTTGGGCAGTGAGGTCAGTCTAAGCTTACTAAAGAATGTTAAGAATATTTGGCAATGATTGGCAGTGATACAACAAATACTACATTGTTTATTTGTTTTAATACTTCCATCAACTAATTTAAGCCTGCGGAACTGCAGTAACGGAATAAAACTAAAATCAAATATTAAAGAATATTTGCTATAATGTATATATATTTGTTCCCTCTCCGACAACCCCACTCTTGAGCAGCACTAATCATACTCTTGAAGTTTAACCTTTGATGACTCACGTTGACGATTAAGCGTTTGGATACGCGACGCAAGCAAAGTTAAGTAACGGGTTTTGCATACCGACACGGCGCATAACCTTTCGTTACGATTGCTATGGAATTATGAACGGTGGTTCAAATAAGTATAGAGAATATATGGGTTGAAGTTAATTTAGTCCTGAAAATAAAAAGAATATATGTGTGCTGCTTATTTCAGTACGGCGTATATATCTATTGAATTTAAAAGTGTAATGGGCCATTCACAGTGCAACTTGGACATAAGCCAAACGTAAGCATAGAAACTTGTTTCATGACATAAACATGCCATAAATTTATATAGTAATAGAAAAAATCTGATGTTACTCTCACATGTAACATGTTTCTCCACTCTTGTACAAACCATTTTTACAAACGCTTATTCTCCATATGCTTTCATTTTAATCGAGATGTTAAACTTATTGCTAATTTTCTTGTAGATGCAAGGGGAATTGGTAGGCTTTAAGCGATAGTCAAATATTTTAAGAGCTGGTTGCTATGTGGAGTATTCCATTCTCTTTGCATTACCAGGACCCCCAAAAAATGAGTAACGAATTTCCATTTGATAAAAAGTATAAATATTGGAAAATTTAAGGGAAACACAAGCAATATCTCGAAAATGGTCACTCAACAACAAAAATGTATATGACATAAATTGTGTATTTTAACGCGATCTACATTTTTTGTGTAGTAAAAGTTGGTCTATCTCTTATGGTTTACCAGTTATGCAAACGTCGTTCACAATGAAGAATACTTTTGGAGACATTCCTAGAAAATTCGAGATATACATTTCATTTGTCATGAAAATATCTTAAACTTATGATATTTTAATAAAAATCGTTAGCCTTTTTTGAGAAAATTAAAATGTTCGAAAAATGTTCCATGTAAAGGGTAATCTGGGTGTAGGGATTTTCTTGAAAACCTTCGTGTCGCATCTCTGGAAGATACTGAACCTAAATAACAAGTTTGGTGTTTATCCGACTGTTCGTTTCTGAGTTTTGCTGTTCACACACACACACACACACACACACACGCGCGCGCGCGGACATGTTTCGAAAAAGGTTTTTTTTATTTAGGGGGTCTCAAAACATGTATTTCCGGTGAAATCTCGGTATCGCATTTTTGGGTGGAATACAATATTTCCCCTACTTACTATACGTAGTAGAGAAAGTAAAAATCTGCAAGCTCCAAGCTTCCATGTTGTCCACGTCAAACTTAAGAAACTAGCCAATCAGGGCGATTCACCATACCTCATCAAGTGATCATTCTGCC
This sequence comes from Deroplatys truncata, assembly GCA_030765065.1. Taxonomy (NCBI): domain Eukaryota; kingdom Metazoa; phylum Arthropoda; class Insecta; order Mantodea; family Mantidae; genus Deroplatys; species Deroplatys truncata. The sequence goes on from CM060980.1 coordinate 170,324,425, forward strand.
ATCTCGCATGAGATTTTTCGTCGCCATGTATTGACTCGATAACTGCCTTTCTGTGTGTAATTATGGACTAATAATGGGATATCTATAAAGCCCCTTGTACACGATCAAACTTTAGTTTTCAATTCAAGAGTTTACAAGAAAAATTGTAAAATATTTTTCATTATGAGACAAGATTGGAAAAGACTTGGCAAGACTGACAATGTCAAAAATGTGTATTTACAAGTTGTCTCTTCGCCAAACTGAAACCCTTCAGAGCACATTGATAATTTATCACACGCAAAGCAATTTACTATTTGCGTCACAGTATAACAATTCGTAATGAAACATTGTTCTTTAGTAATATTATCTAGCACTTTAACATATTATATCCAAAGAAATCACATTACGAGTGTGGAATACAATGAAAATAACACCAACCGATAGGTTAACCATACTATACGTATAACATGCATTAATGTATACTTAGTTCGGAAAACTGCCTGGCAAGTATTTCTTCATAATCGCGTTCATCTGTTCCATCTTATAATCCACGGAGCTCTCGATGTACAGACATGGCCAGCTTACGTATAACCTAATCAGTTCGCATACGACATACCTTGGCCAGGTAGCCATTTTTGTTTACTTTTCGCTTTCAGCCATATTGCAGATTTCGTGACGCACTGTGAATACTCGCATTTTATTGGCCAAAGCCATCCTATCATTTTTGATATCTTTGACCGTTTAGAGCGTGTCCTTATTTGTTTTCAAGACTTTAAAAGTATTGGAAGCAATTTGACAAGAAAAGTTGTGAAATTGTGACAACTCTTTAAAAGTATTGTAAAGTATTGAATTTGACAAAAATTTGGTCGTGTACAAGCCGCTTAAAAATCGTTGCAACCCCCCCTTTTTTTAGTTCCATTTATACCCCGCCTTTAACTACATCGGTCTTATCGGCGGCCTTTCCTTTCGAACTTATTGCCTATTGGCAATGGTGTCAACTCGTATTCTCATGTCGATGGGTTCCTTGCATTTTCTGGGTTTTAATCATTAGATCTCACGCACATTCACACACTCATTCATACTTCCAGACTCCAGGGAGGATAGGGAATAATCTTTGCTAGAGAAAAATGCCCTCCCCCCAGCCGGAAATGAACCCGGGACCTCACTTAGCAGGCAGATGTTCTACCGACTGAGCTACGGGGCCTACGGGGCCAGCCAAAACTAATTATAATGGCAAATAGATGGGAAAATAAGCTTTGGTAAGAATAATTCGCATGCCCATTAATAAGGATTTAAGGGTAGAGGTCATGTGAATGTAATCCATCAGATTTTATTAAAACCTGATCACTTTAATTACTATATCATTCTTATACCTACAACAAAATGTGCAAATGTGCGATGAAAATTATTTACCTCTATCAATAAGAAGTATATAGAAGGATAAACATTTTAAGTATAGTTTGTAGAATGAGTAGAGAAAGTCATGTGAATGCAAGCATGAAATACTTTAATACGTAAAACCTATCCCACACATCCAGGGGTTCCTAAGTTTTTCGCGGACGGACAGCAGAACGCTAATAGGTGCGCTGCAGTAGCAAACACACTTAAATTGTGTTTGTGAAACTTTTGATGCCATAAGTAGGTGGCGAGATAATGGTGGGTAAAATAACCGGCGTTAAAAGATCTTTAAGTGAAATTTGTCGAAAATTTTGTGGGAAAAAAATTATGCACTAATAATTTTAGCGGGTTTAAGAGGGATGAGTGTGTAACAGTTCAGACATCAAAATTCGACACCTAAAACCTCAAGCCTGATAAAGAAGCGCCTGAGCAAAATTTCCGATCTTTCACGCCCAGTATAGAATGGGACACTGTGAACCATAGTAGTTAAGAGCGTTAATAAATAAAGCTCAATTTAATTTAGGACATTAAAATCACTCGAGTGCCAGCTAACACTAGAGCTTTTAAGTCTAAAATCACTCTTGTCCTTAAAAGTAGTTAATTTTATTAATTTTTTTTCACTGCTTGTTATCACTCAGATTGCATCTTGCGGTGTTAACTTTTGCCAATTCGTAAAGTTCGCCGCTGTTAATTTTCAGGAAAGTTAATAAATAAATGAATAAATAAAATATAAGCAACGAAGGACATGTCTAAATTATTTTTATCGGTAAAAAAGGCGTAGAAAGCATATAGTTTTGGAATTGATGGAATTAATTGTTCCTTCACACAAGCCGTGTGTTGGACAGGGTTGGAAAGGTATAATCAGATGACTGAAAAATTCAATTGGGGTATGATATCTCAATACAATCTGAGGTCTCCTTGTGGTTTGCCGGAAAAAATGCGAATCAGTTGCAGAATTTAATGTCGTGTTGGCATGTTGCCATGGTAGCTCAGTGGTTAGAGCAACCGGACGGAGACCGGGAGATCTGTGGTTCAAATCCCGGCTATGGCATTGAATTTTTCAGTCATCTGATTCTACCTTTCGATCCCGGCCATGGCATTGAATTTTTCAGTCACCTGATTCTACCTTTCTAGTTTTGGAATTGTTTTCTAAAATAATTAAGATTTTATTTGCAAATCGGTGAAGCTTGTGAGGACCTGTTTGGAAACCAAAATTGAAAATTGGTTCCAAATTTGGAAGCTGAGCCGCAGTTGTCTTTGTCTTTTATTTATTAAAAAAAGCGGGCTTTATTTTCTTATTTTCGCAAACTACTCGAGCAACATCTGAAAAATTGGGAGGTTTGTTATGTATCTGAATTTTAAAATTTCACGGAATGTTCCCCGTAATGTACCCTGAAGTTGAACGCTACTAGGTATTAATCCTCCGATTACAACAAAAGCGGTTAAGAGTTGGTCAGGTATAATACCGGAGCAGGTTAATTGAATTCTCAGTAGCAAACTTCGGGATGCGAACCTGCCACTCAGAATTCACTGGAGAACGTATCCCGTTTCGCGAGACTAACGGCACAAAGAAAGAGGTTAATACAGAAGTTCTGTTACTCGAGAGCTTTGTTTTTGCCGCGGGGCCTGTTATTCTTCACACGTCTTAAGCAAACAGCAAGGGAACTGCGATTAATTATAAACGAAAGGCTTTGCTTCCCAAGAAATGCAGTGAAACAGAACACCGGGGAGGCTTCAGGTTACTGCCAGGAAGAATCGAAGCGTCTCGTCGAACAATGGAACAAAACGTGCTCTTCGCTTAGAATTCCCCGACACGGTGCTTGACGTCCATAACCCTTGCTTAAGGGTGAACTACCCAAGTGCTGGGAAACTGAAGGGTAATGGATATCTACCACTGGTCTTACATGAAAGTTTTATTTACTTCCTTCCGAAACACTGTTGTTTACATTTTGAGAGTGTAACATATACCGTTTCAGAGAGACGAATAAAATCGAAAATATCTAACTCAAGGTATTCAATAATGGAAGTTTAGCTTGCTAAAATTATGCTCTAATCATTGAGATGGAATGTCATACTGCCCAGAATGTATGTGTCGCATTACAAAGGACTCGTCTCCATTAGGTTTTATCCCTTTAATCCATTTTCGACAAAAAACAGCTTTTGAAACCGGACAACATATTGTATACTTGGATTTTAAAAAGCTATTGCCACCTCATCTCGGGTTCGTATTGCAGTAGCCTAAAGCACTGAACATGCCTAGTCCGGATTTCAATGTCGGAGGTTAGCTGTAAGAATCCTTAGCATGGCTTCCTTAGAAAGGGAAGTAATGCCGGTGGTCCCGTGTCGTATATTTACGGCACGTAAAAGAACCTCAAGCCTGATAAAGAGGCCTCTGAGCAAAATTACCGGTCTTTCACGTCCAACATAGAATGCTAAGAACCAAAGCAGTTAAAGAGCGTCCACAAATAAAAATTTAAAAAAATAAAAATTAAAAAATAATGTGTTACACTCGCATGACTTTCTCTACTCTTGTACAAACTATTTTTACAAACGCTTATTCTCCATATGCTTCATGTTAATCGAGATATCGATATGTTAATCTTATTGCTAATTTTCTTGTAGATGCAAGGGGAATGTAGTAGGCTTTAAGCGATAGTCAAATAGTTTAAGAGCTGGTTGCTATTTGGAGTATTCCATTCGCTTTGCATTACCAGGACCCCCTCCCAAAAAAAAAAAAAAAAAAAACGAATAACGAATTCCCATTTGAGAAAAAGTATTGGAAAATTTAAGGGAATAGCAAGCAATATCTCGAAAATGGTTCACTCAATAAAAAAGAAGTATGTTACATAAATTGTGTATTTTAACGCGATCTACATTTTTTGTGTAGTAAAATTTTGTCTATCTCTAATGGTTTACCAGTTATGCAAAAGTCGTTCACAATGAAGAATACTTTTGGAGACATTCCCAGAAAATTCGAGATATACATTTTGTCACGAAAGTATCTTAAATATATGATATTTTAATTAAAATCGTTAGAGCCATTTTTGAGAAAATAAAAATTTTCGAAAAATGTTCATGTAAAGGGTAATCCGGGGTGGGGGGATTCTCTTGAAAACCTTCGTGTCGCATCTCTGGAAGATACTGAACCTAAATACCAAGTTTGGTGTTTATCCGACTGTTCGTTTCTGAGTTATGATGTACACAGACACATCCAGACACGGACATGTTTCCAAAAATGCTTTTTTTTTTGATTCAGGGGGGTCTCAAAACATATATTTTTGGGTGGAATACAATACTTCCCCTACTAACTATACGTAGTAGAGAAAGTAAAAAGAGGTTAGCTATTAGCTAGAGGGATCTATTGTAGCTCTGTGGTGCAACACACGCTTTACGTTTAAGTTTTAATTTATAGAAAAAAACGTTATTACATTAACATTTTCTCTACCCATTATCTACAAATTATTCTTACGAAAGTTTATTTGACAGCTTCGTGCTAATCGAGATAAATAGTTGCAGATTTCATTGCACAATTCGTTATAGATACAAGGGGGATATAGGAGACTGAAGCGATAGTCGAATCTTTAAAAGCGGGTACTACATTCCATTCGATATCCATGGCATCAGAGAAACAAAATAATAATGACCCAGCACTTAAAAATGTATTTCGAAGTATTGGAAAATTCAAACCAATAGTAGTAAAAATCTCAGGAATGTCTAATGCCATAAAAATTGGCATAAAATGTGTTTTAAACCAAAGATATGTTCGTATGTGGCAAGTTTTTGTGCATCTCTTTACCAGTTCTGTACATTATACAAAATTCACTCGGAAAGAACAGGACTTCATAGGTTATTCCTAGAAAGTTATGTTATACGTTGTATTAATAGTCGTGTGTAATACCTCAAACATGTGGTGTTTTAATCAGTCATTAGAACCATTTTGAGGAAGAAAAACATAATGAAACATTTTGCTTGTAAACCATAATTTGGAGTGAAGGTGTACTTTTCTTGAAAATCTTCGTATCGCTTCTTTGTAAGAGCTGAAACTATCAGACCCTTTCGTTTGGAGTTAACGCTGTTATGGACGAAAACGCTTTATGTTGAGAGATTCAAACATGTATTCCCGGTGAAATTTTCGCATCAAATTTTTGTGTGCTATACAAGACTCGGTCCAGAGGTACAAAAAGTATCAACGTATTTTTTTTTATTTTGTACTGTATTGTTTTTTAAATGTTTAAGCTATGCTAATATCAGATCTAAACCGAAGTATGTAACAGTAAAAATTAGCTAAGATTTTCCTGCAACCTATTTTTACTTTCTCTACTACGTGTAATAAGTAGGGGAAGTATTCGCTACTGAGATTTCACCGGAAATACATGTTTTGAGGTGACCTGAATAAAAAAGAGCATTTTTGTAAACATATCCGCGCGTGTCTGAGCAGCAAAACTCAAAAACGAAAAGTCGATAAATAACAAACTTGGTATTTAGGTTTAGTATCTTTCAAAGATGCGACACGAAGATTTTAAGAACACCCCCTCCCACACTATACTACCTTTTACATGGAACATTTTTTCGAAAATTTTGATTTTCTCAAAATGGCTCTAACGATTTTGATTAAAATATCATATGTTTAAGATATTTTCATGGCAAATGAAATTTATAGGTATCTTGAATTTTCTGGGAATGTCCCCAATAGTCCTCTTCATTCTGAATGACTTTTGCATAACTGGCCAACCGTAAGGGATAAATAAAATTTACTACAAAAAAAAGGGTAGATTTCGTTAAAACACACGTCGCATACTTTTTTTTTTAATAATATTCTGGACATGCAAAGAGAATGGAGTGCAACCAGGATTTGACTGTCATTTAAATCCTCCTTGTTTCCCTTGCACCTACAAGAAAATAAACTTAGCAATAAGATAGTTTCCTGCAAATGTTTATCTCGATTAAGATGAAATAGATGGAGAATAAGCGTTCTAAAAATAGTTTGTAGAAAAGTAGAGGAAGTCACGTGAGTGGAACACACAGGATTTTTTCATTCAAGGTTTCTAAAAGGATTAATTCTTTTCCTTACTTTCGACATTTGGATCAGCCGGATCCAAATTTAGGCTTTTGCGATTATTGGTTCTTTTCCATTTGTACTGGCCATTTTGCAGCTTTACCCCATTCAGGCATTCCGAGTTCACGATTTTTCGGTTTCCCTCCGTTATAACCAATTTTTAATTTCTTGCTATGTATTTGAATCCATTGAATCGGCCTTCTGCTGTGAAGCGAAAAGGCGTTGTGTTGATGTTGATATTTAAGTGTATCAGCTGAAATGAAAGCCTCACATTCCTTAAATTCAGAGATTCTGTCTTATTTAAAGACAGTAGAACCAGGTAGGACATGCTTACCATAGACTTGCCTAACCTTTTCGCAAGCTTCTGCAGGTGTATGCCTTGAGGGATAAGATAATGTATTGCTGCTTACTGTTCGTTTCACCCCTGTTCCTTTTTTTGTTAATACTGTCAACCGAAGACACGTACATATACGATGAAATTGGGCAAACCTGAGGAAATTTTAAATGTTTATTGTAATAATGAGTTGTATTTTCATGCTACCCTAAACCGTTGCTCCGAAAGGCAATTTTAATGATACCACGATATTTAAGTAAAGTACGGTGTTAAACTTGTAGTTAATTCTTTTTTCTCCAACAGCTTTCAGTATTCAAAAGGCTCTGGGTACCGCACTTTTTAAATTACATGTTTGAAATTTTTAGAAGAGCTCCGGATATTAGAGCCAAAACTTTTACGGAATCATTAAAAAATTATTTAATCCTTAATTTGGAATTAACTACGTTAAAATTCAATAATACATGTAGTTCGGAATAAATAAGTAATAATAAAAAAAGAACAAATATAAACTTTTGTGTTAGCCTATCAAAACTGATTCACCTCAAAAGCAGCTTGCCTAACCCGTTAACAATGCATGTTTCATTTGTTCTTTTCTGTATAGTAGAATTAATCGAAAGAGAATGTGTTTCTTTGTAATCTTTAACAGATATGTTGCCTTCACTGGTGTAAGTGGGAAGGCTAGCCGTTTTCAAATGTAACATGAAAGGAAACTGGAGTAAAGATCATATTATAATGCAGAAGCTTGCTCAGATCTAAAGCTATGAGAGATTTTCTCAGTGTGATGCATGAAAACACTTAATGCTAAGGCAGAGGTCATCGAAGTTTTGAAGGCTCCATCATTTTACGTTTGTATGCGGGCTGGAATTGTCAACTGTTTGTTGCCTATACAGTGTTTTCAATTAAAAGTGACTGTCGAAAAGGCCAGAAATAGCTAAGCATGGATCAGCTTATAGTCACTGCATGAGTGTAAATCAGGTTTCATATTAATGTGATAGATGACAGGGATCTCTCAACTTTACAAATTACTTTTTTCTGGCTTGTAAAAGGAATTTCATTCAGGATGAATTTTCTACCATTTTATCACAGCATGCTCATGGAGTAATATGTTTATGCTAGAACAAAGGCTAAACAGAAATTAAACGTGGGGATCCAGCACTCGCTAGCCATACAATGTGACATATCACATATAAACATTCAACCACACAAATTTTAACTTGTAGCTTGAATTTGCCTGTAGGATGCGACTCGGTAAAAATTAATTGGTAATCTCCCTTTCCCCACTACTGTGCGTACATACAATTTAGAAGAGTTTTTGTTTACCTGATCGATCCATTTTTCATTAAAGCATATAATTAACGTCTCATTGATACTTTAGGGATTTTAATTTAAAAATTAAAGACGGTGAAAACTGAAAGTAGTGAGGAATGGTTAATATTTTGAAAAATTGCTAAAATTGCTTCAATTGTTTTGTAAAATGGAAATGTAATTTGGATTTTCTTTGCAAACTAGTAGTTAACTTTCTCTTCAAAAAGGCTAAACTTTGCCTCAAAAGGGCGAAGTAGGCAGTATTGGTTAGATGTTCGGTTGGCAGTATGGTACTGGTATGATTTTGACCTGTGTGGGGCAGCACAGCGCTCTCAAATCAACGCTGCCCCCCTCGGGAGTTTATTAAAGCGTGATGTATGAAGCTACTAATAGTCAGAGGTATATCTTGAAGAAAAATAAGACATATTCTATCATTGGTGATAGAAATAACTTAATGTTTCCTTGTTTTTTTCCGGTTTATTATTGCTCTGGTTTAACTGTTACACAGACACATGAACACAAACGCCCATAGCGGGACTCGAACCCGCGACCCTTAGCTTGGCGAAGCGCCGAAGCTATACGCTCCAGTGAACTCGGCTACAAGGGCCGATACTCTTTAACTGGACTCACGGCTCTACTGGTCACAATTGCTACTAAAGAATGTTGAACAAAAGTTTATTGATTTGGAAACTGAATCCTTGTATCCAAATGGATGACAAAATCTTTAGACGGGTAAAAGTAGGAGAGCTAAATGATAATTAGGATTTCACTGTGAGGTAAAGGAATATCGTATTGTTTCATTAAAAAAAAATTCTGATGTGTTACACTCACATGACTTTCTCTACTCTTGTACAAACTATTTCTACAAACGCTTATTCTCCATATGCTTCATGTTAATCGAGATATCGAGATGTTAATCTTATTGCTAATTTTCTTGTAGATGCAAGGGGAATTGGTAGGCTTTAAGCGATAGTCAAATATTTTAAGAGCTGGTTGTTATGTGGAGTATTCCACTCTTTTTGCATTACCAGAAAAAAAAAACGTAACGAATTTCCATTTGAGAATAAGTATTGGAAAATTTAAGGGAATAACAAGCAATATCTCGAAAATAGTTCACTCAACAAAAAATGTAAATGACATAAATTGTGTATTTTAACGCGATCTACATTTTTTGTATAGTAAAATTTTGTCTATCTCTTATGGTTTACCAGTTATGCAAAAGTCGTTCACAATGAATACTTTTGGAGACATTCGCAGAAAATTCGAGATATACATTTCATTTGTCATCAAAATATCTTAAACATATGATATTTTAATCAAAATCGTTACAGCCATTTTTGAGAAAATTAAAATTTTCGAAAAATGTTCCATGTAAAGGGTAATCTGGGTTGGGGGGATTTTCTTGAAAACCTTCGTGTCGCATCTCTGGAAGATACTGAACCTAAATACCAAGTTTGGTGTTTAACCGATTGTTCGTTTCTGAGTTATGCTGTTCTCACACACACACACACACACACACACACACACACACACACACACACACACACACACACACACACACACACACACACACACACACACCACACGGGCATGTTTCCAAAAATGCTTTTTTTGGATTCAGGGGGCTCAAAACATGTATTTCTGGTGAAATCTCGGTATCGAATTTTTGGTGGAATACAATACTTCCCCTACTTACTATACGTAGTAGAGAAAGTAAAAAAGTGAATATAAACGAAGTGTATGCAGTCTTGGATACAATAATGGTTAATAAACCGCAGACAAATTGCATCGGGAAGTAATTCTTGAATACCTGTGGGTAAAAAGAAGGTTCAGAACACAGAGGGAAGAACTGATTTTCAAACAAAATGTTACGTGAAGAATGTTTAGATACAAAAGAATCACATATTTATTTTACCTAGTGAACGAAATTCAGAACCACTGCAAACATCTTTCATGCAAATGTGTCTTTGGGAAGGGGGGGGAACTGGATAAAGCCTTTTGGCACTCCATAAACTTAATTACACGTCTGTGGTAAAGCATGTGAAGGTGTAATGCCCATTACACAAATTTGTGTTGGAGAGAGTTGTCCATCTCATTTACCTTGTTACAAACAATAGGTCGTTTGAAAGCCCCCTTAATCTATTCAAGCCGATACGTGATACGTTTAAAAGGGAAAACACCTGTAATGAGAGCTTTCAGGCCAGCTGCTCTGTATTCACACACAACGTCTGAAGCTTCACGTGTGGGGAGTGTCCACCAGATAGCCACGAAAGTGAAAACAAGAGAGGAAAGGAAAAGTCCATCCCAGAAGCAAGTTTTATCCATTGTAATAGTGATGTAATATCCACACGACTTCCTCTACATATAATATGCATACACTATTCGTGTAAAATTGTGTTAATCACAATGCTCGTCTACAAGTGATATCAGAACCAGCCACAGGAAATTTATTCAAGATTGGTATACATTTTATTAGTCATGTCCGTGTATCAAATGTGTGTTTTAATAAAAATCGTTAGCCTTTTTGAGAACGGGAAAAAAATCGAATAAAGGATTATTTGGGGAAGGAATGTTTTCTTGAAGATCTTCTGTGGCATCCTTCATCGCTGTCTTGACTCAAGTACGAACTTTAGTATTCATCTAACTTTTCGATTTTTGAGTTAAACTGCTCACAGACATCTTTGCAAAATTAGATTTTGTTTCTTTCGAGGGATCTCGAATTATTTCCGGTGAAATCTCGAATGTAGAATTTTTGGGTCGATTGCAATACTTCCTTTACGTAAAGTCCAAGCGGCGGACACATGGTTTGCCATTTTAATATTATGTGGTGGATAGAAATGCGCCTTTTATGCAGATACAAAGCGCGGAATCCATATGAATTAGTATCAGCAAGAGCAATAATCCAAAAAAATCGAAGCTAAAAGTTCCTCCCTTTATAATATCGTAACCAAAAATTTGTTCTTTTCACGTTACGTTACGAACATTTGCTTTACATCAAATACTTGCAAATTAAGCCATATGACTTGGTTGCATATGCGATACGGAAACCAAAGCACAACTTTTTGCATATTCAGCTCTCTCTCTCCCTCCCTCCCTCCCTCCCTCCCTCCCTAACTTTAACCTGGTAGATCACATCGGACGATGAATGAATTAGGTGAAAGGATAAATGAGCTCTGAGTCCGTAGAGCCTAAGTTATCCGACATTTGTCTTCTCAGTTTAAGGAGAAACTCCGGTAAAACACCTTACCCCCCACACCAAAGGGGTGGGTTAATCAGGTTTTGTTACTAAAGAACCAGTGCGGAAAAAATTAAGAATCGCATATAAGATACTTTATATAGATTCCGCATGACAGTTCAACCCGGGAAAACGAAAGATGCAACAGCAAATATTTCGAAAGAAAAAAATATTGAGTTTTATTTATGGAGCCCTTTAACTACTGTGGTTCTTAGCATCCCTTCTATATTGGGCGTGAAAGACTGGAAATTTTGCTCAGAGGCCTCTTTGTCAGGCTTGAGGTTCTTCTATGTGCCGTAAATCTACGACACTGGACTACCGAAGGAAGCATGCATGTTAAGGATTTTTGCGCACATTAAAAAAAATGTGATGCCGTAATTATTGACGAAGATATAATTAAACAAAGAAATGATAGTAAGACAAAGAAATAATGAAATAAACAATTTCCGTATATTAAACCAAAAGCTGAGTTGACAAGATTTGTCCGGAAGGAAAAAGGTAATTAGCGAGTCACGTTAACCAAAGTCATTAGCGAACGCGGTAGTATAAAAGTTCTTGGAATTCATTTAAGTTATAAGCTCAGTACGTTTGAACAGTCATGTAGGCAGAAATTCTGAAAAAGAGAAGTGAAAGCTATTTCTGAGAGTTTAGCCAGGCTTCCATTGCAACAAAATAACAGACGCACACGTAAAAATTGTTTTGGCCAGAGCAAGAAGGAATTTGGTGGGATAGTTCTAAAGTAGGCGGAGCTTGAGTTAAGAAGTAGTCTTACAATTCTAATCAGACACACATTCGTTCGTACACCTTTCGTGCATACATTTGTCACTCTGGGTACTTGTTACGACTAGTGTGTTATTTTAAGCGCTCAGTGATATCATTGTAAGATTTAGCGGCTTTTGCGAGGGATCTTGTCGGTAAGCATTTTAGCGACTCACGGCAAGTTACGCTGCTAGTTTCTTTATTGCGGAAACAGTTATTTTAAAGGGTAAAATTGATACTGCAAATGTTAGCAGGTATAATAATACAGTTATTAGTTTCGAGTGCTACGATTCATAATCGGTTTCATTCTTTATTTTCAAACGGTCGGCAATTAGCTTCAGTAGCTCAGAGCACATATTAAAACTTCAGTCCATTTAAACTGGTGTTATTATTTCGCTACGCCCACGTATACCCTGAAAGAAAGGTCCCATTGCTCTACCACTGGAGCAGCTGGCGCACGAGGCAACAGAACGAGCTGCAGATAACTGCATCAGAAGCAGGTAAAGTATACTGTTTCAGAATTGTCGCACCATCGCGCGGCTTTAAAAACTGAAATAAGTAGTACGTTATCAAAATTGGTGCCTCGCCGTGGTGCAACACGTTATCAACTAATATAAAAATATTTATATTTCGTGTAATATTTGCCCACCTGATGTTGTTTACTAGTTACACAAAATTATTCAGAATGAGTGCTTCACAGGGGGTTCTCAAAAACTCATGATGTGTGCGATTTTTAGTCTTAAAAATGTGGTATATTAATCAAAATCGTTACAACCACTTTTGAGAAAGTTAAACAATTTTCCATGTAAAGGGTAGTTTGCCACTTGTGAATTTTCTCGAAAATCTTCGCCTGGCCTACTTAAGTGCCTGACTCGATAAATATAACATTTCATATCTTATATTCGGACCTTTTTATAAAAATGCTTTTTTTTTTAAAAAAAAAAAATTAGTGCGCCTCAAAACTTGTATTTCTGGGGAAATTCCTATGTGTATTTTTTTTAATACGGTACTTCCTGTACCCACTATAGGCCAGAGGTAGAGAAAGTAAGTGTTAGCCAGGAACGTATTAATTCGTTGTGATATAAATAATGTATTTGGTTTTTTTCTTCAATTTAATTCGAATGAAAGGCTGATAATTCTATGTTTGGAAGAAGCTTTTGTTATGGTGGCCATTTTTGCTCTCTGACAGAATATGTATTTTTTTCCCACAGAGAAAATAACATTTGGAAATGCTTCCAAATCTTACTGATCTATATAATCTTAATGTACTCGTATATTCTAATTTGATTTGCCCTGCCTGAAGTTGAACATAGAGAAAAATTAATTTAATCAGTCTCAAACTATAATAACCATGTACTTTCCTTTAAGCAATCATGTAATGGAAGTATTATGTCGTTTCAGCAAAGCTTTTATCTTCTCCTCTTGCTCATATCGATCTAAAGGAAAGCAAACAGAACAGTATCTTAGTGTTCCGTCCTTCTATGCTCATCTTTTTCGTCTTTTTTCCCCCAAAGGACTGCTTCCACAGCGCAGTGAAGAACAATACACGAAAGACCCCTTCTCTCTTGAGAAATTCGTTTACACTCCGTTTTTTTCGTGCTCTTTTCGTCCCGAGTTACAGAACAATATGAGGGAAGAAGGAGTAAGGCCTCGTGATCCAATGTCCAATAATAAATGTCGCTCAGAAACAACTTCTTTTCTCGGCGTCTTAATGTACATGACGTCATGCAAAACTCGACAAAGCTATTAATTAGCAGCTCTCCTTTTCCCGTGGCACCGCACAACTGCCTTTTTATACCTGCTTATGTGCTAAGATACGGATATGATGTCAGTGGGTGGATTAGCATACCGGAAGTTTGGCCAGGAACGTGTCAAATTAAACAATTCTTCCAAGGCAAAGCATGCTGATGTTCGGTTAATATTAATGATTCATGAAGGACCATTTGTCCCAGTACAGTCTGTAAGGAGACACTGGTATAAAGGGCGGAATCACAATAACCAAGAATGGAAACCAGAACGATGACAACGTTAAAAATACATGTATTATGTGAGCATTCACGACTATCGGGAGCTTTCCCGGGCCCCGGGGACGAGAAAAACTTGGTCAAATTTAACTTTTCCAGTTCCAGTTCTCGTTCACGAGAACGGCATATTAGATCCACATTGTGCATATAAGGCTCTTCAGTGCAGAAATTATACTAGGCGTCGGCCGTGACATGAAACAGCAGCAAGAACTCTCTAGTTGCAGCAGAGAAAATGAAACCGAAGAAATTCCAGCAAATGTCCGTTCTGACTACCTCAGATTCGTTGGGTGTTGGTTCTTCTAGCGAGTGTCATCTTAAAATATAAAGAACAGCAAAAAGCGGTAGAAATTAACTAAGAACAATACGGAACGACTACTAAAATGTAAGCCTTTAATAAAGGAATGATGCTTGGTATGACATACTAATGTGCAGTACCTAGTGATAGAGGAATCGGAAATAGTGGGTAATGAATCTGCATTTAGAAAACGTGTACGCTATAGAATTTTGACGTTGACTAACCCGCATTATGTTGGTTGAATTAGAAGCAGGTGAGAACAAGCTCAGTTACAAACAAATGACGTCTTAATTTTCCCACTTTATAAATATGACCTTCGATATGCATTCCCGTTCTCGTTCCCGGGACATTGTGAACCAAAGTCCTTGCGTATGCTGCTTCCCGTTCTAGTTTCTATTCTCGGATTATTGCAAACCAGCCATAAAGACATTTGCAAAGTCGTAAAAACTGAGGCGTTTGAGAAAATTCTGTGAAAACATTGGTAATTTCTGACTTTGACGGCATTTTCCTCCAGTTTCAGATATTATACCAAAGGTTTGCTCTGCTAAATGCATATGAAATAATTTTCTAAACCCTACAAATGAAAAGTGGGAAAATCAGTGCAACCGATTTGGGGAGGGATATCTAAAGACATGAGTTGAATTACTCCAGATTTCGTCGTAGATCAAAGCAATACACAGACATAGTTATATCCTTTTGGTGTTCACAATATCGACAAAACATAGAAATCGAAAGAGTAAGCTTATATTTATTGTATTGAAGTTATATTTTCATATGTGAATTTAAACTAGTAAGGTAAAAATAACGATGTGCTTCTAAATGCATGGTGCATAGTATTTTCAGTGAGAAATGCCACGACATCCCATTGATTTAACGTAAAAACCAAGTTTTTTGATTGCCGTACATTTTACAGAGTAGAATAATCAAAGTAAAATAAAAATTACTGTAGATTTCCCCCTTCTTACAAAGTTACACCTTTTGAATGTAAATGATTTCAAGTAAAACAGCCTTAAAATCTGAAAGAGGAATGTATATTTCACGACCTTAACATTGATGTGGTGAATCTATGTTTCAAACCCCAGAACTGACACACAGCCTGTTTTAATTAAAACCAATTTTATTTCGAAGTTACAATCAGTTCAGATTTCATCCGCATCCTTGACAACGCTATTAAATTTAAAACACCTTTCCATTATAAACCGTTTAAACCCGTAAAATCGGATGTTTGTGTGATTAAAACGGTAGGGTGGAATTAGGTTGAAGTCAATTAACGGGTCAGTTGGTGAAAAAAGAAAAGTTACTTCTGCGTAAAATTAAAGACTTACACACCAAGAAAGTGAAATGTTTTCTTTGATAAACTTCACGTTCTGATGAATGGTTTACCTTCGAAGGACATCATTTTCACCTATTTCAGACCGTGTTTTTCTCCGAAAGTAGATAATTTTGTTGCGACTTGTATCCTCTGCTGATTGTTGAAAAAGTTATAAACAAACATGACTCGCCTCATATTCTTTCAAATTTGACATTTTTATGTTCGTGATTGATGCAGTAATTTGTATCACAAATTACTTAAATGTAAATAATGATTGTAATATGAATATGCATTTTTATGTGACATTGATTTCAGATGTTTATTGATTGTAAATATTGTTGGAAAGTAAATTTATAAGGCTTTACTGAAACTGTCAATAATAGCGCAATAATGCAGCGAGGGGGGTGAGCTGTTTATCATTATTGGGAACGAGGAAGTTACGTAATGTTTGGCGCGTTTTCGGTAGAAACTTCTGGAATGTTTCCTCCCTAAAAGCAATATGTATTCGTGGTTTTCATTGGATATTAAAATAGACGCTAATGTTGGCGCGTTTTATTAGCCAATTGCAGTTCAGTTATAATCTTTAGGCGTATCTTGATGCAGGCGTATAAATAAGGTAGATTGGAGGTAAAGTAAGTCAGTCAGTCCTTCAGTTCGCCGAAAGCATTCATACATTACACGTCGTATTCAGGCCAGTTCATCAAAAGTCTTTGTGCAATACAAGTCGTCTTAAGTTCGTCAAAATATTTGTATGAGATACGTCGGCTATAGATTCACAAGTTACGAAAATCTAAAGTATTATAAAGTTAATTATACACAAAATTGAAGTACGTGAATTAAAAGTGATCAGTAAGAAGTATTATAACAGTTTCAGTTTGGCGAGTATCTAGATCAATATGTAAAAGTGATAGTGAACGTGTTCGAAAATAAAAAATTATAAAACAAATTTCTTCATCAGTGTAATTTTTGGATAAAAGATTCCTTTCCGTTTCACGACCTGTATTGAGACACATGTTCGACCCAAGATAAGATAATAGCTAGCCGGAGGACATTTGAAATAAAAACAAACATTATAAGCAATACCGTCGCATGATGTGCTGCCATTTGCAACCTTCCTTAAATAAAAAAGCAAGAAAGAAACAGGGGAAGAAACAGTGATTTTAAGCCCAGAAAGGGTGTTTGTCACAAATGTTTGGATACACCTGATAAACCTGTAACCTACTTTTAATGAAAATAGTTGGCGTTTTGAGGGCTAGGCCAACCAAATTGACATAAAGCAGAGCATTATAGGTGTTCTGAGGAAAATGGTATTAAACAATGGATGTACCATTAAATAGAATAGGTAGGGCTAAAAAAAGTTGCATATATGGATAAAAGAAAATCCACATTGAAGAAAGAAAGAAAAAAAAGGTTAAACCAACGTCTAACTGATCAGTGGTCAAATTTGAGCTTCGATACTGTTTCTTTATCCTCACGAAAGTGGACGAAGTTGTGAAACAATAGATGTAGGAAGATGTTTCATCGAGCATACTTTCTCATTTTATGCACAAGTCTTAAAACAATTCACTTTAGCTCTGTTGTAGGAAAAAAAGTATTTAATTGTGCAATAAACTCCGAAAAAACGAAGTATTGTTTCTCAGTGCTTCCTCTCAAAAATACTTAGGCTGGCCATTACCTGATTATTAATGAATTGCAGCTTTCCAAACCCTCCAAAATAGTTGGTTAAACTGAATTCCCTATGAATATGAAACACTTTTGAATCCTGGGGTGGTTACAGAAATGAGACCTAGAAGGCTGTCTGCCACACCTCGATCTAAGAGTTATCTATTAACAGATCCGTCGTGATATGACCCTGTAGTTAAAGTGACGTAAAATAAATAGAGTAATAAAAAAAATCCAAGATACATCACCATCCAAACCAAATTTAAAGAGCTGCCTTGGAATTTTTCCAGTGTTTTTCTCTACCAATCAATGAGTTGCTGCTTTTGATCGGGAGTCAGTTTGTGTGGAATCATCGACAACGAAGTTTTCTCATGTCTAATTGTTGATGTAAAATGTTTTGAATTTGACTCGTCATACCAATGCCCAATGTCGCCCGAATAAATTCGTAACACGTCCGTCGATCTTCTTCAATCATTGCTCGAACAGCGGCAATATTTTAATCAGTAACAACGGTTCTTGGGCGTCCTTCATGAAATTCATCACTAAGAAAAAACCGATCTCTTTTGAATTCGCTGTACCAATTATAAATTGTTGCCTTCGATGGGGCTTCTTCGCCAAATGCATTTCTAAGCCGATCTTCACATTGTTTAGGCGTTTATGACAATTTAAAAGCGTAAAAAAATCATAGCCCGTAAATGTTCTCTAGTCAAATTCATTTTTGGATGAACACAAAATCTTTAAATTACAATAAAACAAATTATTAGAGAAAATCGAACACACTATACGGCAATCAACTCGCAAAACATTATAAAGCAGTAGCTGTCAAAACAAATTTGATTTGTTTTTAGAAACATTAATTTTGATATGCTTCTTACCTGTCTCTTTGTTTCTTTTTCAAAAATACCCTAAGCAGTTCTCTCCGGAAACCAAGCACGATTGAGCTTTGGTTTCCTAGTGTAAGGTACCTCAAATGCCTGTATCAACTCTCAACATTGTCATAACACCCTCAGTTTTTCACCAGAAGCTTGCACATGTTTTTGGGCTTTCAAGCGCAGTTTACAAAAAAATTATAATTATGACAGCATCAGGTATCATTTTGTGGGAGTTAAGCTGTTTTCTTATACCTAGCACTATTTTGCTCAAAACTGAAGAAGATATTGTTCTTGGGGTTTATTTATTTATTTCTCTCCACGTATGAACGTCAATTTGAAGTAGTGTTATTGTTGAAGTTTGCACCACGCTTTGGGCGTTAATTTGAAGATGTGCCCCACGTTTGGGAAGCCAACTTGAAGATCGTTTGTTACGTAATATGCTGTTACGTATGAGAAGCTGATTTGAGGATGTATTTTTGTTGTTACGCTCCAAGTTTAAAAAAAATAACTGTTATTAAACTGCTTCTTTAACTATTTATGTTTGTTTGCCTCGGCTGCGTCAGTATTACTTTAGAGACATGTTTTTCTTAAGCAGGGCGTGGTGTGACAAGAATGTAGGCTCACACAGATTTTAAGTTTAAATTCACTTCTTTTTATTAATCCTTGACACAAATTAAATAGCACTACACTGATATCAAGAGCTGTGAAATTCTTTTAATTTAATACTTGTACTTTGTTAACGCGTGTACATAATTTTCGTTTCACACGAATACGTAATATTTCTCTAGAAAACACATCTTCCATCCGGTCACTACCAAGGTCTGCAGGCAACTGAACATATTTCAACCGTCCAAACCCGTAAACTTTTGTATTTCAAGTCTCTGATTGGCTAATCCTAGTCCAATAGAATACCTGCATTTTACTAAAGCTTTTTCTGGTTGTTGATTGGTTATTTTTAATCTGTCACAAAATTTACATTATCGTTGCCCTAATCATGACTAGTAACATTTAAACTCTCAAACTCATTCTTGCCTCAAGGCTACCTCATTGTTAGCAACTTTAAACTTATTATTCTCACAGCTCTTACATTATTAAATTACGTAATGCATTTACATAACCTTATGGAACATGTTTACAATAATATAAGCATATGCAATGACTGTTACATACATTTTTACAAATTATTACATACATATTGCTTCAAGGCGGGCTGTATTGAATTTACATATTATATAATTGAAATTATTCAAGTGCTAAAAATACTGCCTCAAAACTCGTCGGAATTCTCGAGATCCCATTGTCCTGGCACCACTAATGAGAAGCAAAACTTGAAATGAAATCAAATGGAAGAATTTGCTTCCGGTTCCGCCGTCTGTCTCCTCGAGCAAGGAGCAGCCTACGTAACAAGCTTGAATAATCTTTTTGTTCTGAGGCCGCTAGGCTGAAACTTTTGAAACAGTTGTGTTACGTCATTTCATTAGATTAATAGGGCACTTGTTTGTGATTCATGAAACGAAGTCATGCGGCATTTCCGAGGAATTCTATGTGGCCGTTGTCATCGCCGTGTTCAGCTTTGTTTAAAGATCGTATTTCGTTGTAATAGTTCGGGTGTAGGAGACTATAACTGCTACGTTTCTGGGAAGTGAAGGGTAACCGGTGTTTCATCGGCGCCGTCTACATACATTTTTGCCATATATAGAGATCGGGAAACCTTGAAGTAAAATTGCGCTGAGTATTTTTCATACCTAATGACATTGTTTCCTAAGACTTTTCATCTCGGAGCCACACTTCATTGGAGTTCCAATCTCAAAAAAAAGATACCATAGTGAAAACCACTGTTATTAATATTTGGTTCATCAAGAAATGACTTGTTCCGGGTTGAAAAGTTGGAATTCTTGTCAAGAGAAGAGCAAATGGCACCTGGAAGATTCATGCCTATGTCTTAGATTGCTTCAGTCTAACTTTATACCAGTTTCTGTATGTAGGATCGGTGGTTTAATTAAATTTATGGACTTATTATGCTTTATAAGGTAAATATAAGAAAGGGAAAAGAGATTGGTTGATACTTAGTGGCTAGGAAGTATTCGTATCCACTGATCCGCTTCCCCCTCTTCCCAAAAAAACCTACCAGCCAAAATAACGGATAGTAAAATTCTTATTTTTAATATGTAGAAATAACAAACTGTGCTACAGTTTACATACCTACTTATTCAGCAACTTTTGCAGATTTTACATTCAGTAGTTCTGCAAGTTTTTGAAAATTGCATTGATTTTTTTACTTTCTTACGTGTGGTGTTTGCAAAATCATTTTATATGCATTTAACAATATTTTGAGTAACACCTGATGGTATCATCGCTCATATGCTTTAAGCTGTTCGAGAAATAAACATGTGAAGTTCAGTACAAATGTTTGTAATTCCCGACTCAAGCATTTATCTCTTCCAGATCAAGATGTTCATCTAATTTCAGGTATTATACAACAAACTTTACTATGTGTACGTAAAATAATTTAGCAAACTCCACACACAGGAAGTTGAAAAATCAACGAAACTTCGAAAAACAATTCTAAGATAATACCATGAAAACTGGAATTGCGCCAGAATACGTTGATTAATAGGGGTTGTTCTTACACAGTAGCATTTCCCGTTAACTTGGCTGCTTTTTTATAAATGAAGACGAATACTTTCCGGAATCATAAATGTAAGTCACACGAGCACAACGCTATCACCTTTTATTTTATGTGGCCCCTCCCCATTATTTACTAGAGACTTATAGCACCGCAAGTAGGATTCCAACCTAGCTAACCTCAAAAGTAAATCTTAGTTTCTGAATTTGTGTATTTTAACCAAGCTACAGACCAATAGTAACTGTTTCTAGAGGAAAAAGTACGATGTACTGTCAGGTTTGAATAAGCCGGTTTTTTGTAGAAAATAAAACGGGACTTAATGTTTGTGTATGAGACGCTGAATATTTGCTGCGTTTGTTTTCCGCATCATTGTGTCAGATTCTGAATCGCGGAGGCAGAAAATAAAATAAACATGTTTTGAAAACACTGCAGTTCACATTTGTGCATCATCTACTTTAGGCTTTATAAAATAATATGTTGCCCTGTTCCAGGTTTCCCCTTTGATCCAGCGTAGTAAATAGAGCGAAGCATGGGATAAAAATAAATAAATACCAGACCAGCTTCGCGAAGTTGTGGTAGGGGCTTTTCCTAGTATTTAAGGATAAATTTCGGGCACATTTCCAGTAAAATAAAAATAAAAAGAAAGGATAGAAGAAAAAAAATTACGACCAAGTGTGTGTGTCAGCTGACTTGGGATGTTATATGCACACACCTGAAAGTTTTTACGTAGGAAACTTAATTCCAAGAGCCGGTTGACTCTATTAACAAATAAACTAGTTACATTGCAGGCACCCTGCTGCAGTTGCGCATCTGTCCGCCTTTCCATACTTTTCTTTTTCTTTGTTAACCAGCCCATCAGCTCCTCCTCCTACAACTTTCACGTATTGGGCGTCTCTCCCACTCTCTCTTCCAGAAGGGCAGCCAGAGTTCAGATCCTGTTTGCCTTTTCCTAATGTTGCTCACGACTCCGTTAAGGTAAAAAGGATTTCGGAGCAGTACTTCCCACCAGGTGCAATACCATTTCACTGCTACCACGGTGTAGGGTTCTGTGTTACCATTAATAAATTTAACTGGAAATCATATCGCAGTTTTTTTTGACACGAGGCCGTGCGTGCTAGAACACGTGGCCTAATTGCATATTCGTCTTTCCGTGCCTTTTCATTTGTTGATAATGGTCTTGAGTTGCGTGGTCGGCGGCCTATGTCATAAATATTTAATTGTTGTCAATCTAATTCGAATTTTAAGGATTTCTGCACCATTTGTTTGTTTCTTTTATTCAGTGGGTGGATGTTGATGAACCCTAAGTGAACCCTTTAAGAGGCGTGCAAGTAGGCTCTTAGAGCCTTTTGTGCCTCTTATCCTGGGCATTACTCAAGTCTAATGGTCCGAATAAACGGACTACGTCCTTGATATCCGCCCTGCTTATCTCCTCAGGTCCCTAGTAATGGAGATCTATGCATAGGAAACCTTCGGATTAAAGGCTGGTTCACAACCAATGAGAACGGTAACCAGAACGAGAACGAGAAAGAGAAAGCTGAAATACATGTATTCAAATGGGAATGTTCACAATCGACGGGAAGCCTTCCCGGGCCCCGGGAACGGGAAAGAAGAGTTGCCCAACTTTTAACTTTCTCGTTCTCGATCCCGTTCCCGGGCACGGCATATTAGATCCATATTGTGCATATTAGACTCTTCACTCTAGAAGTTATTCTAGGCGGCCGTGACATGAAATAGCTACTAGTGCTCTCTATAGTCGCAAGCTGGAAACATGGAATTAGCAGTAAATGTGCTTCCTAACCTCATCCCGACACTCGCAAATCTAATCAGCGTTGGTTCCTCTGGTGAAGGGGTCATTTGTAGTTTGTTTATATGCAACTCAAAATTGGCTATTACCTAAAAAAACAATGGCAAAACTACAAAGAACAGCTAAAACCGGTGGAAATGAAAAAAGAACAATAAACAATTTTAATGTATGCCATTAAATAAAGGAATGAAAGCTTGGCATAAGTAGGGGAATTGGAAATATAATGGATATACATTTAGATAATGTTTATTCTATCGAATTTTGATGTTGGCTTGGCTAAATTGGAAGTAGATGAAAAAATATCGTTGATCAGTTAAAAACAAATGAAATCCCAATGCGCAAAATCAATTTTCACTTTGTGATCGATATTCATTCTCTTTCTCGTTACCGGGCTGTTGTTAACCAATATCTTGCATGGTGCATTGCTTCCCGTTCTCGTTTCCGTTCTGGTTACCGTTCTCGGGCGGTTGTGAACCAGCCTTAACTCGCACATTTCCGGCATAAAGGGTCTTGTGTAAGTCCCATCATGTGTAAATGCTGCGCAAAGTGTTGTGGCTTGTAAGATAGCCCACAACTCTCCTGAGCTTAGATCTAGTCAAATTCAAGAGACTCGCTCACTTTCACGTCAGGCCCGATATAAAAGCATGGGCCTGCCTCGTGTTAGTTTGTTTGCTCCAGATTTCAAGATGAGCCCTCGCCGTAACCTGGGCTATCTCATACTTATCAGTTCTAGACGACACACCGCAGAAGGGCTTAGGTCCAATAAAATCAAGCCTCGATCCCTTCTTAACAAGAGTGTCTATGGCTGACACTCTTTCCTCTAATACCAGCATGCTCAGGAACCCAAAGAAGTGTAATCCAACATCCTTTGGCATTGCAACACCAATCTGGATGGAATCAATGGGAATTGACAACGACGCTGGCCAGTTTCAGCATTTCCTTTCATAAATTTGGTAAGTGAAGCCTTTAAAAGTAGTTTTAAAAATGTATGGTTTCATCCGCGCCTTTCTATGATAGCGGCAGACGGCAACGAGAGCCGAGGATGCGGACAGGGAAAACACCGCGCAGGCGGTTCGGAGTCTTTTGGATCACTGTATATGCCCACTGCTCCTAGTACATTTGGTAAAATCACTTATGGAATTAATAGTATTACAGCATGTATAAACATAAATTGGAAGATGATCATAAGCAAACAATCGGTCGCACAGTTCACTTACGAGTTGGAAGTAGGAGAGTTGATGCTAAGAAATAGGTGCACTTCATAGGCAGAACAAAATAGTTACTGCCGTTCGAGTGTAGCTTAGCTACCACCTCCTTATCAAATTTTGAATGTCGTAAAAAGATATCCAAGTATCAGTTGGAAGTACTAATAATCTGGGTTTTCGCATTTCACTCTGTGGAGATCATTGTTAAAAGGTATAATCAGACGACTGAAAAATTCAATGCCATATTCAGGATTTGAACCATGGATCTTCTGGTTTCCTTCCTGTTGCTCTACCAACTTAGCTGGCCATGACATCATCCGGTAGGCCATTAAATTCTCCAGCTGACTCGCATTTTTCCCAGTAAACCACAAGGAGATCTCATTGTTTTGAAATGAGTACCCCAATGGCGACTTACCATGCCTTAATTACAGAGAGAGCCAGAAAACTACGAACCGGCTGCGCGGTGTTTTTCCTGTTCGCGTCCTCGGCGCTCGTTGCCGTCTGCCGCTATCATATAAAGGCGCGGTTGAAACCATACAACATTTAGAAAACTACTTTTAGAGGCTTTACTTACTAACTTCATGAAAGATGCTGAAACTGGCCACCGTCGTTGTCCAAACAAAATATCCGTCATGAAATTGCCAGCATTTCTCAACCTCCGTGGACTAGTGGTACCGTGCTAGCCTCTAGTTCCCCAAGGTCTGGAGTTCAAACCCGGCGGAGGGCGATGGATTTTTTCGGGCGTAAAAATTCTTATCACGGCTTCCTTCGGAAGGGAAGTAAAGCCGGTAGTCCCGTGTCGTAGATTTGCGGCACGTGAAAGAACCTCAAGCCTGATAAAGAGGCCTCTGAGCAAAATTACCGGTCTTTCACACCCAATATAGAATGGTAGTTAAAGAGCGTCCATAAATAAATAAATAAATAAATAAATAAATAAATAAATAAATAAATAAATAAATTGCTAAAGAGGTGCCAAAATTATGGACAACGACGGTGGCCAGTTTCAGCATCTCCTTTTATAAAATTGGTAAGTAAAGCCTTTAAAAGTACTTTTAAAAATGTTGTATGGTTTCATCCGCGCCCTTCTACGATAGCGGCAGACGGCAACGAGCGCCGAGGACGCGGACAGGAAAAACACCGCGCAAGCTGTTCGTAGTTTTTTGGCTCACTCTGTATTTTAAGTCCCGGGCTTCATATTTTAGCCTTGTTAGGTCATCTGAAAACAATTTGAGATCTCATTGTAGTTTACCGGAAAAATGCGAGTCGGCTGAAGAATTTAATGCATGTTGCCACGGTAGCTCAGTTGGTAGAACATCTGGGCGGAAATCATATCCCGGCTATGGCATTGAATTTTTCGGTTGTCTGATGCTACCTTTTCAAGTGTTCTACACACGTGGCAATGTAGAAGAATAATTAATTAATCATTGTTAAAAGTTGACATTTAGTCTACTCATAGCTCTTCCACCATCAAGTGTTAAGTATTGTACGGTTTTTTGTTTGTTGCTAACACAAATCAGTTTTTTTCCCCCTTTTTGTTTACTTGGTGGTATGGTTTAGTACCTACGGATCTGTTATTAAAGACTATCTGTTTGAAACTTGGAATCAATTTAGAAGTAATTAACTGATTTTAAACTTTGAAAGATACCTTATCTCGCGCAACTGCTGGCAGAAAGTAAGCACTTGTTTCATTTGTACAGTCCCGTTTAACTTTTGGTCATATCACAGGCTGTGACTTGAGAAACAGTTGACGATATAGTTTGTTTTTCACTTGCTGAACCGTACGTTTCTTAGCGTAAGGTTTTAGCACTTTTTGTAATGAAAAACGCTCAAATTCACTCCTACACCCATACTCGGACTCTGCAGAGGATATGAAATGATTCTGGTTAAAGGAAAAATTCCCCGCCCCGTCGAAAATCGAATCCGGGACCTCTAGTTTGAGATGCCAGAACGCTGACCGCTTGACCACAGAGACAGTCTTGTCTAAGAATTAGAGGTACCTGGAAACAGTATTACTTCTCCCCCCCCCCAGTGAATATACGGCACCAAGGTTGCTGCTTATAGAACTTATTATTTAATGTTGGTTTAAACTTAATTACTTGTCTGAATATGCATGAATCGGAAGTGGCGGTGGCTCAATTTTTATTATGTCAGAATCTTACCCGAAAGTATCAGGTTCTTAATTACACTGTACCGTCGACTGTTGGTTTGCACTGTTCTTTGTAAAATTTGTGAAGTAATTTAAATTATTTCTCCAAAGGTTTTGGTTGCGTAACCTCAACGTGAAAGGAACAACTACTCATCTGCTGAAGCTTGAAAAGGACTTAAGGCAATTGAGTTGTGGTCCGATCAAGCGCAGACTTCATTTTGAGAGCGAAAGGCTAAATGTTCATCTTCCAGAGAGCTGAGAAAGAATGTCATAACAATTTTGAACGAAGAGACGTTTTGCTCCGCTTCATGAAAGCTTTAAATGCATTTGCACTCGCAGAAAGTGGACTTGCACGAGTTCTTTCCCCCCAGGACGCGCTTCTGTTTGCGGCAGCGAAATAATCTGCTGCTTTTTAGCTCTTCACTTGTTTGTGACGTCTTAAACAGCGTTATGCAACGACAGTTTTGTTCTTCCCATTTTACACGAGGATATTAACTGGAAACGGCACATGAAGAGCTGCTTTGTTTTTCGATAACAAATGTTCCGACACATGCTTCACTTAACGTTTCCTTTGTAAGCCCTTTTATCGCGTTTCTTTATGACACACAAGTAGATGCTCAGTACTCCGCCGACTTTATACGGGTTGCTTGGAGTACAGATGCGAAATTTCGTTTCCACGGACAAACATGACTTTTTTTTTTTTCCTATTCGGTCGTGATGTTTTATTTGTTGTCATTAGCACTGCACGAATTATTCAGCTCGAAGCACCAGGGAATAACTTATTTTCACTAACCCAGTTTATTCATAGTCCAGTACGTAGACCTATCCGGTTATACAGGGTGAGCCAAAAACTACGAACTGCCTGTGCGTCCGCGTCCTCGGCGCTCGTTGCCGTCTGCCGCTATCTTAGAAAGGCGCGGATGAAACCATACAACATTTTTAAAACTACTTTTAAGGACTTTACTTACGAACTTTATGAAAGGAAATGCTGAAACTGGCCACCGTCGTTGTCCATAGATTTTTGGCACCTCTTTAGGAAACTATCCATCATGGATAGTAATGGACAACGACGGTGGCCAGTTTCAGAATTTCCTTTCATAAAGTTGGTAAGTAAAGTCTTTAAAAGTAGTTTTAAAAATGTTTTATGGTTTCATCCACGCCCTTCTATGATAGCGGCAGACGGTAACGAGCGCCGAGGACGCAGACAGGAAAAACACTGCGCAGGCGGTTCGTAGTTTTTTGGCTCACCCGGTATATATATAAAGTAAACAGCCAAACACCATACGAAAATCAATACACACTAAATTTCGAACGTGTCAACAACATTATGAAGTTCAGATGACTGAATTTAATCTATACCGGACATTTCGTAACTTTTATGTGACGTTTAGGTGCCTGCAGAAGTTGACATCTTTTGTCGATGTTTGCGCATTGCATCGAAGAGTTATTTATATAATAATTGCAGTGGCCAAAACCGTTTTATCATGACCCCCGCTTGCACTTCCGGTTTCACTTCCGCTCTCTAACGCTTGTTGGATAATTAGAAATTATCGTTGATGGCTAATGAAAGCTGTATGCACTTACGAGCAGAAGACACTTTTCCCCCTGGGGAAATGACGTAATGATCCCGCTTTACCTGCAAGTCCGGTTATTTTCTGAGGTCGTTCACCCTGTGACTCATGGCCCTTTCTCTTCGATCCGCAGCATCCACCAAACAGCACAAGGCTTTGGAAATTGTACTGTTGCTTGGGGAATTGCTCCTCGTGGAGAGAAAAACACTTTTTCGGCAACTTTCTGGTTACGTTAAGTTCATTGAACTCTGCTGCACGAGTCTTGATTCAAGGACGCGGTTTAATTTACATTCACCTGCCACAGGACAATTATGGAACTCTGTACCTGCAAGATGTAAATTCATGTGCACCACAAAACATGAACTTCTCCAGCGCTTTTACAGTTAGGCAGAAAAGCCAGTACTTTAAATAATACCTTGTACCCACTGAGTTATTTAAATTTAAGTGACAACTTGACCGCATAGAAAGTTGGCAAAATGAATAACGTCTGTGTTACATTCATATGATTTTCTTTATCTATTATCCTTTACTTTACATAGTCTCTACAAACTATTCTTACGAAAGCTTATTTTTCTATTTTTTATGTTAATGGAGCCATTTTGATATCCGTTAATATTGATTTGAGATGTTCAGTAGTTTGTCATTTTTTAAATTGCTGTCGCCGTTCAGTTTTTTTCTTGCTATGTCATGGAAAGATTATGGAATTTCAATGCGGCATATAGCGAGCCGCTTTTAAACATCTAACCAATAAATTCGTTTCCTCTATCCCTATTGTTCCCAGAAAGAAATGTGTAATAAACTATTTCTGTAGATGTTTATCTCGATTAACATGAAGTAGATAGAAAATAAGCTTTCATAAGAGTAATTTGTAGAAGCTACATAAAATAAAGGATAGTAAATGAAGAAAGTAATGCGAATGTAACACATCAGACTATAAGTTTTATTCTGTGGAGTAAAATAGTGTCGGAGTATTATTTCTCAAGAGCCACCGCGCCTGGTACGATGTCACCCCTCACGGTTTGATGTTATACAGTCGACCAGAGAGCGTTTTTTAGGCTAGAGTTACACAACTGACAATGAGGCAACAAACACTTTCAAGTAACGAAGGCCCTACACTCCTCCTCCTGTGTAACTAAAAAATACATCTGACAGTAACAATAATCCTGTCAACGGCATCGTTCAGCGGTTGGTAACCAAACGGACAAGCATTCGGTTACTCTGAACACCTGCTTCTTTGAGAAAGTTATTTATTAGCAGCATAAACAACACAGTGGTGGTTCTGGTGTGCATCTGGATACCTATTAAAACAAATATAATTCCAGGGCCCTCAGACGGTGCTGTTGTGTTTAAACTTTATTCGATATACTCAAATATTGTATTCCACCGAAAAATTCAATGTCAGATTTCACCGGAAATGTGTGTTTTGAGGTCCCCTGAACCCCCCTCAATTTTGTAGCAAAAGATTTGCGCGCGCGCGTGTGTGTATCTGAACAGCAAAACTCAAAAACGAAAAGTAGGTTAAAACCAAGCTTAGTGTCTTCTAAAGATGCGACACGAAGGTTTTCAGGAAAATACCCCCACATCCCAAACTACCCTTTACATGAAAACTTTTTCGAAATGTTTTATTTTTTAAAAATGCATAACGATTTTTATTAAAATGCCATATATTAAAGATATTTACGTGACAAATAAAATGTATATCTTAAATTTTCTGGGGATAATCCTCATTTGGAAAGAATTTCACGCAAACTTGTTTAACTGGTAAACGTTAAGCTATAGACGAAAATGTACTACACAAAAAATGTAGATCTCTTTAAGATACAGAATTTATTCCAAATAATATTTTCTGTGACAAGTCTTTTCCAAGATATCCATTATTAATGGTTCAAATTGTTTAACACATGTCATTCTTTTAAAGTCCTGTCAATATTGAGTTGTTTCTCGTAATTCCATGGAAAGATTATGGAATTTTAAAGCCAGTATATGGAGTGTATTCTTGAACATTTGACTGTCACCATTCCCTTTGTATCTATAACAAAATGTGTAAGGTAGCTATTTCTGCAAATGTTTATCTCAATTAGAATGAAGTAGATTGGAAAATAAACTTTTGTAAGAATAGTTTGTATACCCACTAATAAGCGCTAGATGGTAGAAAAAGTCACATGAATATCCACTATCCTTTATTTTTATGTAGCTTCTTCAAATTATTCTTACAAAAACTTATTTTTCTATCTACTAATTGTGATAAACGTTTGTAGAAATAGTTCCATTATGAATTTCTTGTAGGTACGAGAGAGAAACAGGAAATGGAATCGATAATTATGTATAGAAGCGGGAGCTCTATGTTGGTCTTGAAATTCTGTACTTGAGTGATGACTGCTTCAAACCGATATATCTCTGAAAAAGTTATTTGAAATAAATTGTACTTTTTTAGAGAGATCTAAATGCTTGCCTATCTTTTATGGTTTGCTGATTGTATGAAATTATATCCCAAAGAAGAGGCCTTCGTAAGCTGTTCCCAGAAGATTCTAGCTATGCATTTTATGTCATGTATATCTTAAATATTGTATCATTTTAATCAAAATCGTATCGTGTTTGAGAAAATAATAATTTTTTTTTAAAAAGAGACATTTTCCATCTATGGGGTATTTAAAAAAACTTTTGTGACCATCTTGAAGGTACTAAACTTAAAACAGCCAAGTTTGGTATTTATCCAGTATTTCAATCTTAAGTCAAGCTACACACACACACGCACGCGCACACACGCACACACCCGCGCCATGCCACATACTCTCTTTTCCAAATGCTTTTAATTTTTTTTTATTTATTCAGAGGGCTTCAAAACACCTATATCCAGTAAAATCTTGATATCAAACTTTTAGGTGGAATACAATACTTCCTCTGCTTAAGAGATACCTGGTAGAACATTTTTAAAATCAGAAAATAGCATACTCGCAAAATGAAAAGCCTAGTAAATAGTGAACTTTGTATTTTATTTCAGCATATTTTCAAGAAAATCCTCTCACCTTGAATTACCCTTTACGTGGAAAATTTGTTTTTCTTTTGATTTTGTAGAAAATGGCTCTACAATTTTGATTAAAATACCATATGTTGAAGATATCTGTGTAACTATAAAATGTATATCTTGACGTTTTGGTGATGAAGCTCTCTTTATTTTAAATGAATTTATTATAATTATAGACAAAAACATATTGCTAAAAATGCAAATCCCTTTAAACACACAATTTATGCCATATTTTTTGTGGCATTAATTTTCGAGATATTTGTTGCTCTTGGCTTGAAGTTTTCAATACGTTTACATTTTTGAAGTGCTAAGCGACCTTGCTTCTTGTGATTTCATGAAAGAGTATAAAATTTCAAAGCCATTATAGCTATTTGGTTTTTAAATATTTGAGTCGCTTTGGTCTCCTGTACCCGCTGAAAAGAAATGTTAATGAAACTATTTCTGTAAACTTTAGTCTCGATTAACATGAAGCAGATAGAAGAATAAGCTTTGGTAAGATAGTTTGTAGAAGATAAAAATAAATGATAGTTGGTACACAGTCATGTGAATGTAAAACACAACAGTGATATGTAAAAACGATTTGCAACATTGCAGGTGGGTAGGGGGGATTCTGACCACTTTTACAAAAATGCAACTTTAAATGACCAGTATATTCTCCTGGTATACAGGGTTGCCACTAATGATAAAACATTATTTCTTGGTTTGGAATGTCAGCTGAGTGAGATGGCTCAGTGGGAATAAGGTTCGCATTAGGGAGGAATGAAGGTTAAAATCTTTATTGCAACTCTTCTGACAAGAGTCTTGTGGTTTGCCTAGTTGCGCAGGTGATTGCCGGGTTCGTATAAAATTTTTACATCCCTCAAAGTTAACTTGGCAGACTGCCTCCTCCCCCCTGCCCAAAAAAAAAGCCAATAAAACCAAAATGAATTACAGTAGAAAAGTAAGGCTGATCACTTGATCACAATCCACAGGATATTATGTAAGAGGAATCTCTTAAGGTATCTGTCTGACACAACTAACTACTTCCCACAAATGCATTTGAACAAACCATAAAGATATCGCAATAAGACCACAGAAGTAAAACAAAAAAAAAAAAAAAAAGAAGAAGAAGAAAAAAGCGGAGCTAATGCAAGATAGTACAAATCACCATACAGTCAACCAATGATGGATCTCATGATTGATATTGTGTCTTAAGGCCACACATAAAAAAGTTGAAAAATTTATGCAATTTTCATTATACATTTTGAAAATGCATGATTTTTAAAAACTTACAAAACTATAAAATAAAAAATCTTGAAAGCACCAGAGCAGGCAAACTGTAATATTGTTTGTTCTTGCTGCATATTAAAAATTAGGATTTCCTCTCCCTTAATTTGGGTGCTTAAACTTTTTTAAAGTGGGGACCAATATTAAGTCACAGTAATTATTTTTTATGTAGAGTCAGTTGAAAAATTCAATGTCGCAGCCGGTATTTGAGCACGGTTCTCCCCCTTTCCGTGTGGTGCTCTACATTGAGTTCTATGACATACCAAGGGCATTGAATTCCCCAACTGACTCAAGTGGTTTCCCAGGTAGGCCACCAAGGCATCTCACTTTAGAGATAGTAATCTCAATGGTAGCTTGCAATTCACAAGTACTTTATTATCTGACTACACATGGGTTTCTTAGTATGTTTATTATATTGAATTAATGTGATTATACTTTTTGAAGACCTAACCGGTCTGAGCGTTATTCAAATCCTGACTATGACATCGAATTTTTCAGCTGACTGTATAAAAACAATGCCCAGACTGGTTAGGTTTTTAAAAGGTATAATTAATTTCATAAATTTATATAATAATAAACATATAGTAATTAGTTTGGCAAGCCTCAGTGAAATGTATCTTAATTGCATAATCGACTGTGTTTCTTGCCCTTTATTTTAAGCTTGTAACAAGCACAAAATTTAATAAAGCTAAGTTAATGATTCACCCTAGGTTTTGCCTTTTTCTTTCAGTCATTGATAATCCCAATTGTGGGAAACATTAACTTACTTTTAAAATTTTTAATAATTTCTAATGTTTTGAATATATCCACAAGATTAGATAGACATTGTTGGTACTCGAAAATGATTTCAGCTAGGAAGAAAAATGTTGTTTTTGAAAAGACGCAGTTTGTCTAGGACTTTTGAGTCATTACTGATACTTGTAGAGCTTTGGTTTTCAGAAACATCTGGCAGTATAATATTGTCTACTGAGTGCATACTCAAGGAGCTCAGGGCTATTTTAAACATTTTGTTGATGGGTTACACATCTTCACAAACATCTTGTCCTCTCTTAGTGATATGACCTTCAATGTTGGTCAGAAAGTGTTAATGAGCTTGGACATACACAGTGCTTCTAAGGCATCTGCATGTGAATGCAGGAAATTAACACGGGCTTATTAGAAAAGCCTGTCTATTCATTTGTAAATTATTTGGTACATGGTCACTGTCATCAAATGAATACTAATATGCTGCACTAGTTTTAAGTATAAAATTACAGTTTCCCTTTATTTAAGCATGTGCACACTTTGTTTATTGCCTGCCATTTGCAAACTACAGTCCTTGACAGATTAAGGGCACATACTTTATTATTGCTTTGACCAACAGTATGTTGTGTAATGGCAGGAAATGTGGTTTTCAATTGTAACATATATGTTTATATTTTCTTGTATGTTATATTTTGTGTTTAAATACACAGATAAAAATAGGTAATTATTTTTGTTACAGAATTGAACGAGAGCAAAAGAAACGATGACAGATACGAGCCAATCGGAGCAGCTACCAGCTGCAGAACCTCAAACCAATGGAATTGATGGTCCAGAGGAAGAGGATAAAAATAAGATGAGGCCAGCAGACATAGATGCTGTGAGTATTTCAACATTTCTCTAACCTTTCTAATAAGTTGTGAAGTTTGTTAATTGAAGATAAATTGAATATTAGGGGGTGGGGAAGACTGTACCCATTATTTTGGGATGGTTCTGAGGATGAAATCATTCCAGAAATGCAGTAACACAGTTTCAAAATAACAAAATAAACCCTCCAGCTTTGCCCAAACATAATCATTTGAGTATTTTTACAACCAATTTATAAAGTAATGCTCTGATCATAGAGAGTACATTGCATTACAATGCAAGACCTTGGAACTGTCCCTCCTTCCAAGCTCCAATAGAGGGCAACACTTATTCTGAGCAGCCTTCATGCATAAACCTACACCTACAACTACAGAGTGTCCACAAAGTCCCAATACATTTTCATGTTTCTGGTCTGCTACAACACAATAAACATATCAGAATAGAGTAGAACCTAAAACAATCTAATGCAGTTCAACGTGTCCACCTTCATTATCAACACACCATTCTCATTGCTTTGTGGTTGTATGGAACATGCGCTGTAAGTCCTTAGGGGTTATTAGCAAGCCTGCTGCTCTTATTCGTTGTTTCAGCTCATGTACATCTGGCACCTTGATGAAATCTAATTAAAAAAAGTCACTGGGAGTGAGGTTGGGGGAACGGGAAGCCCACATTCCTGCACAATGTTTGCATAGTGGGGTGGTGTCACATGTTGATTAATGACAACGGCAAGGATACCATCCTGTGATAACTGTGGCTCCAGGAACAACTGCAGCATGTCCAGCCAGATTGTTCCTGTAAGTGTCTTGTTGATAATGAAAGGTGGACATGTTGAACTGCATTAGACTTTATAAGGTCCTACTCTATCCTAATATAATGTTCATTGTGCTGTTGCAGACCAGGAACATGAACATGTATTGGGATTTAAGGGTATCTGTAGGTGATTATAGGATAGTGATAGGAAAACTGTCATGTGGACAGTGCAGTATAGGAAATATACCAGTTTTGCATTTAAAAATAGATAGTATTAATCATAATGAAGGTTTGGGGGTGGGTTGGATTTAGGCTCATGCTTGCAGCCTAATGGGATGTTATACTCCAAACTGTTAGCCTGTATACATTCTTGTTTAGTACACATGCACAGTTTTTTTGGGAGGGGGGATGCTGATAATATATCTGCACACAAACTTAATACCAGCAATAAACATACACATATCTACAATAACATCATCCTAATATGCCATAATAAACTTTAATTAAAATTTTATTTATGAACATTGCCAAATGCACAATATCAGACTTTTATGTCCATAAGAGTGCAATAGTTTGTTAGAATTTTGAGGCATTTTATTCATAAAACTCACCTTTTTCAGATGCTTGCACATATTTAATCAATCCATTTTCATGTATCACATCTCAGGAGTATACATGTATTTATTATTTTGTTATTATAACTGTTCAGTTTTGGAACCAAATGCAATTTTGTTTGCAACGGGTTAATGTTACTTTAAACATAAGCAAAGAAAATTGCATATGCAGGGTCTATTTTTACATAGAACACTTTCGACAAGGTTTGGTGCCAAAGTTTGCTCTTTAAAATAAAAACTCACTAGTACAAATTTTATTGTAAAAGTTAAAAACTCTATTTCTCTATCAAGATATTTTGCCTTATTTAAATAATTTAGTTTGTAGCATTTTCATTTCAAAAGATAACCAATGAAATTTTTTAAAAAACGTATTTTGAAAGAAAATAACCAAGTTATCAAAATCAATTGAAGTTTCCAAAATGCAAATATTTAAGTAATAAATAGCTGAGTGATTAAGGGAGAAGTTGGGTGAGTGGAGAGTAGAGGGACACAAAAGCATAAAACAGTCTGTAACTGCAACATGGTATCTTACACCCTGGAAGTATAGGTGCCCTATGAGAGTTTTTTTTTTTAATATTTTCACACTTACCAACTTTACTGTTTGTCCATAAAGTGTATGGGAGTTGGCAAAGGAGGCATTAACTGTTTTGTGGACAGGTTGAAAATGTTACATGTCTTCACCACGGATATGGCAAAACCTAAATTCTATAGCATTATATTGTAACTTAAGGTTGCAGATTGAATGTACTGCGCTAATTGGTATACAGTGCTATGATTAGGTCAGGGCTTATTTGGGTTTATTCTTCATTAGGATCATAAGTGTGGCCGGGAGGGGGGATTTGGGAAAAATTAATAGTAAAAAATAGCTCCGTTAAAATGATGATAGCACCTTTCTAGGTTGGTGGGTGGGAATGAGATACTTCCTAATTGTGTTGCTGGTAACCGCATGTCTTGGACGATATGACCAAAGTTGACAGCAACAGAAATTGTGCTTTATGGTACTGGTACAACCGTGTTAAGATATCAGGGCATGCTTTCATTCTGGTGCTAAATTTGAGTGGCTTCTAAATCAGTGGTTTTTAAATTTAGAACATAACTAGAAATCCTATTTTGTGGTGAAATAAAATGGCCTGCAGTGTAATGTAAAATACTTAACAGTATTAATTAATTCTCACATCACAACACACATACTGCTTAGAATATGCAAAGCATCCTATCTTAATTTGATTTAAAATTGCTGCACCTTAATCTGTGAATATAAAATCAATTTATTTAAATATTTCAACTCAGAAATAATTTGTATTTATAATTTGAATTGAATACAAATTGTTTAAAAAATGGACCCCGTATACATAACACCGCTTTAATAATTTTCTGGCTATGCTAGTGATCATGATCATGGTCCCCCTTCACTGAGAGCTGTAACAAAATGCATAGCGTGTAGATTTAAAATCAGATTACACCTCTAGTAACCAGCAATAAATGGACATGAACATTCAGTAATGGACGATAAATTGTAAAGTCAACTCCCACATGCAAATTGTTTATCTTATTCGCGTTCTATGGCTATGCGATAGAAGTTTTCCAATTTTTTTTTTATAGTTCATGTCATGAAGAGTGAAATATGGACTAGATGTTTTTATAGCATAATAGGAAGTGGTATTCTTTGCTTTAATACTACGTGTTTATTGTGGTACCAGGAGGAATTTCAGAATGTGAGATGGAGACAGCGCTACTAGGTCTTCAAGGATTCTTATAAAACAAAATACTCATTTGTTTTATATGAAATTTTTCTACATTTGCTGCGCTTAACATTTTACGCATTCTAAATTTCATTTCATTGTAAAATTATTACACTTTGCTGATAGAGGTAAAGTTTTATGGGTTTCACTTTACTGTAGCTTTCTCATTCAACAAAATGTTTGGAACAACTGCTTAAATTTTTATTTTTAAGTACTTAATTTATTTTCAAATTCAAATTTTATTCACCATTTGATTTCAATACAGAAATATTGGCTTTATCAACAATACAATTATTAGTACAACAAGAACAGGTCTAATTAGATGAAATGCACAAATACAGAGATTCTAATTTCTTACACGAGTAGTAAACTAAATTTTGGAATTGTAAACATAGTATATTCCAAAGAAAGCTTATAAACTAAATCATTTCTAGATATTCTTCCACTGAATAAAACCAACCCTATATTAGGATTTTTTTCAACTCTTTTTTGAAGATTGTTAGGGTTTTAACTTTTTTTTAAGTATGTGGGGAGTTTATTAAACAATTGAATGCCATTATAATATAAGCTTTTTTCATATAGGGTTCTTTTACGACCTGTGATGTGCAGTTTAGATTTATTTCTTGTTATTATAGT
The DNA here is from genome assembly GCA_030765065.1 of Deroplatys truncata. Classification (NCBI taxonomy): domain Eukaryota; kingdom Metazoa; phylum Arthropoda; class Insecta; order Mantodea; family Mantidae; genus Deroplatys; species Deroplatys truncata. The sequence continues at coordinate 170,361,649 of CM060980.1, forward strand.
CATGAATATAAGTATTTGTGTTAAAACTATTTTGCTGCTTATACATTGTTAACAGAGTTTCAAAAATGTATAGCAAAGGAACAGTCAAGATATATAACAGTATGAAGTAAGGTTTGCAGCTTGTGTTGCTACAAAGGTTTAACATTATTCTAATTGCCCTTTTTTGTATTATAAAGATTCTATTTTTATAACTGGACTTTCCCCAAAATATTATACCATATGATAAATGACTATGGAAATATGCAAAGTAGGCCATTTTAAGTACATCAAGATTAACTGAAGTTTTAAGGGTATATAATGCAAAACATGTTTGGGATAACTTTTACTTTCTCTACTATGTATAGTAAGTAGGGGAAGTATTGTATTCCACCTAAAAATTCGATACCGAGATTTCACCGGAAATATATGTTTTGAGACCCCCTGAATCCAAAAAAAGCATTTTTGGAAACATGTCCGTGTGTCTGTGAACTGCATAACTCAGAGATGCGAACATGAAGGTTTTTCAAGAAAATCCCCCAACCCCAGACTACCCTTTACATGGAACTTTTTTCGAAAATTTTAATTTTCTCAAAAATGGCTTTAACGATTTTGATTAAAATATCATATGTTTAAGATATTTTCGTGACAAATGAAATGTATATCTGGAATTTTCTGGGAATGTCTCCAAAAGTATTCTTCATTGTGAACGACTTTTGCATAACTGGTAAACCATAAGAGATAGACAAAATTTTACTACACAAAAAATGTAGAACGCATTAAAATACACAATTTATGTCATGTACATTTTTTTTTATGAGTGAACCATTTTCGAGATATTGCTTTTTATTCCCTTAAATTTTCCAATACTTATACTTTTTCTCAAATTAGCAATAAGATTAACATCTCGATTAACATGAAGCATATGGAGAATAAGCGTTTGTAAAAATAGTTTGTACAAGAGTAGAGAAAGTCATGTGAGTGTAACACATCAGATTTTTGAGATAGTACATCAATGTGGATTCCCCAATCAAGGTTACTTTTAACCCAGATTCCAAGAAATTTAACTTTGTTAGATATTGTTATCAATTCATTTTTAAATAAACTTTGGCAAAATTTATAGAATGACATTTACATTTTAGTTTCTTGTAGTACCTGAACGACTGATTAACATTAATCTATTTGCTGTTACACCTAGACATGCAATGATGTAGGAACAAGATTACTTGTTTGGCCATGTTCTGAAATGCATGACGGCAGCTTCACATATGGTACATGGACTTCATCTTATTGCAGGATATGCGAGAAATGGAGCGTCGAAAGCGTGTGGAGATGATAATGAATAGCAGACTCTTTCGGGAGGAACTAGAACGAATCATTGAAGTCCAAATGAAAGATGGAGGTGGCCCAGCAGGTTTGCTGCAACAGATCTCGGACATGATGGGTGTACAAGGGGGACGTTTGCACTCAGGACACATGTTTAAAAGTAAGTACTTAATCACTTAAACACTCTGGATAAAAAAAAAAAATAATGGTGGAAGCAGTCTCTTTAGTGTTTCTATTGATTCAGAGCAACATCTTGAAATAACAGACTGATTGCAGTATTTTACTTGAAATATAAAAATCATTAAATATTGCCTCCTACCTTAAGGCTCTCTTAATGGCTTTTCATTAGAGGCATGATAGAGTTTTAGGATTTCTGAAAGGTTAGACAGGATGCCAGTCAGTGCATTGATGGTTGCTTCCAGTTAAACTCTATTATTGGAATAGATGTGGAAATATGCTGCCTTTTGTTATGGTTTATGACTTTTCTAAATTTAGTGCAACATCACAAAAGGTAATTTCAGGGAATGTATGCTGCACACATCTACAAAATGTGAAATAATCCTAAACATCTTAGCACTTATGAGCTTAACTGGAGTAGTATTTATTACTAGGCAAGCCATGCTCTCATCTGACTGTGAATCCAGTTCCAAGTCTTGTTGGTAAAATAGTGCGTGAATGTGTCATCCCCTGCTTTTAATCAAAGCTATCGATAAAGGCACATATCACTTTATCAGGTTCCCAATGTACATTTTTGTTTTAATTGCATTTGCAGCTACAGAACACCTATTAGCATAGCTTTGACCATCGTCCTTCGTGGTGTAGTGGTTACCATGCTAGCCTCTAGTTCCTGAGGTTGCGGGTTCAAACCTGGGGCAGGGCGATGGAGTTTTACAGGCGTAAAAATCCTTAGCATGGATTCCTTCAGAAGGGAAATAAAGCCAGTGATCCAGTGTCATAGATTTACGGCACATAAAAGAACCTCTGAGCAAAATTTCCGGTCTTTCATGCCTAATATAGAATGGGACGCTAAGGACCACAGCAGTAAAAGAGCATCCATAAATAAAACTCAGTTTTATAGCTTTGACCTTCAATCTGCATGCATGAAACAATTCGATAAAAGCTAATACATTTTATGTAATATATGAAAGTTTGAAGAAAAGTTGATATATTCCAAATTTAGTTGAAATCTCATAAAAATGCAGGAAAACTGCATATATAGCTTTAAGATTTTAAATATCTTCATTGCTTTTGTAATACTTCATATGTGATAGAATAATTATTTTTCAGGAGGTACAAAAAACTACTTTGTACCTAATACATAATTTGATTTTGTATTGATCAGAAAATTTAGCTCTAGGGTTTCATTTCATTCACTCAGGAGGTTTTCCAAACTGCAGAGATTGGAAAACAGAATCTAGCAATACCATTGTTCCAAAATGATCCATGTAGGATGTTACATAAAACTGTTGGCATTATAAGCGTTTAAGGAAATGTGTTGACAAGTTCAATTGAAATTGGTACTAAATAATGGTAGCTTGTATGGAGAGCCTAAAATTTTAGGATTGTTTGATGAACTGCTGCATATATAAAGTTGAAATTTTACACAAGCTTAAGGATGTCAAGACATAGCAACTTTTGTGGAAATTTGTACAAAATAAGGAGGATGTATGTGGAGACACTACTATGATTGAACGAATATTTATTTCTCAATTTCAGACTGTAACAAATATTAGGCTGTTTACACTATAAATTCACATTTTGGTTGCTTGCCTATTCTAATCTATGATCTCAATACAACTCCTGGTTTTCCGTGTGTTGACCCACTGTCTATTTGTCTATTTCGTCTACCATTAGCCTCATCCACTTTGTAGTCATTCCTAACCATTTCTCTTTGATCTTGCACAAATAGTTTCCCATAGCTTTTATATTTTGATCCTCTTTTACGTTCAGAATCTTCCTTATTAATACTTCCCCCATTAGTTTTTCCATTTCTGTTGCCAAAGAGAGACTACTACATATTTACTCCCTCTTCTATGTACTTACAAGTTGAAGTATTGTATTTTACTCAAAAATTTGGTGTGGAGATTTCACCAGAAAAACATTTTGGGGTCCCATGAACAAAAGTAAAGCATTTTTAGAAAGAGGTTTATGCGTATGCTTATCTGTATGTCGGTGAACAGCATAACTCAAAAACGAAAATTCCGATATCTCCCTAAGATTCAACATGAAAATTTTCAATGAAATCTTCCCACCCCACCTTTACATGGAACATTTTTTAAATTTTTGATCTCAAAAATGGCTTCTAATGTTTAATATATTTACATGACAAAAAAATATGCATATTTAGAATTTTCTGGGAATAGAAGCCCTTCCTCTTCATTCTGAATGACTTGTATAACTGTTAAAGGATAAGAGATAGACAAAATGTTACAAAAAAAATAGTAGTTCTAGTTAAAGCATACCATTTATGTGTAATACAATTTTTTATGGAGTTAACAATTTCTAAGATATTCTTTGCTATTGGTTTAAAAGTTTTTAATACCTATACTTTTATCAACTGCAACATGCTCTTTAAAAATCTTGCTATTGCCTTTACCTAGTGTATCCTAAAACAAAATGTGTAAATCTGTAATAAAAGTTTATCTGGATTAACAAGTAGACAGAATACTAAGCTTTTGTAAGAATTATTTGTAGAAGAGTGAGTAGAGAGAGCCATGTGAGTGCAAGGCATAAGATTTTTGTTTTAAAGCTCCATCGCTGATCACATGTTTCTTGTGAGGTTATGAATTTATGGAATTTTAAAGCCATTGTGAGCCATTTTTAAATGTCTGTGAAATTGGTTTCCTTGTATCTACAACAAAATGCGTATTGAAATTATATCTGCAAATGTTTATCTTGATCAAGATGAAGCAGATAGAAAATAAGCTTGTGTAAGGATAGTTTGAGAAGCTGATAAAAATAAATAATAGTGGGTGGAGAAAGTAATATAAATTTAACACATCAGATTTATTAATGTGCTGTCACTTTTCAGTTGTTCCTTGTGATATCGTGGAGAGAGTATGGAATTACTAGGGCAGCATATAGTGATGTTTTTAAACATCTATCGATTTCGTTTCCTCTATCTCCCTTGTACATACAATTAATTGTGTAATGAATGTATTTCTGCAAAGGCTTATCTTGATTAAATGAAGTGAGTTTTATTTATTGATGCTGTTTAACTACTATGGTTCTTAGCGTCCCATTCTACATTGGGCGTGAAAGACTGGAAATTTTGCTCAGAGGACTCTTTATCAGGCTTGAGGTTCTTTTATGTGCTGTAAATCTATGACATGGGACCACCGGCTTTACTTCCCTTCTGAAGGAAGTCATACTAAATCTTGATTAACATGAAGTATACAGAAAACTAAGCTTTCATAAGAATAGTTTGTAGAAGCTATATAAAAGTAAACAATTTTTGTTATGGTGGTATGTAGGGAATGTCATGTGAATGTAACACAGCAGCTTTTTAGGTTTATTTCCTAAATATTTTAAATGATAAATATAACTAGCTAAAGCATCATTCCTGCCACAAAATGAATGCATCTGGAGCTTATTGTTTTGCAAATGTGTGCAATCATGTTTTCAAATTGCTTTTACTTGTCTGCTTCACATTCATGGAAGAAAATGGCAAAAAAATTTGTTTTGCAGATTTCATTCCATTTGTAGAGGAAGCCCTAGTATCTACTTTGACCATCTGGTTCACAATTTTAACTCCCTTTTAGTTTACTACAAAAGTAGGAGCATCACCTTTTAAAATCCACTCAGGAGTTCTTGCATTACAAACATGTTCACTATGAATGGAAGTTTGAAATACTAAAATATGACTTGATAAAAAAAATGGAGCTTTTAAAATTTTACATACAAAAAAGAACCCAACACAAGTTTCCCAGTGTTATGCAAATGTAAATATGTGAGAGGAAATCTGTCTTAAAGTGGATCTCGTACCATTACCAGTGTGTGCTCCAACCCAAAGCTTATTTAAACATGATTTCTTCACTATGACTACTCTTCATAAGGTGTGTCAACATTAAGCAGAGCTCATATAGCAGGCTGTCTGTGATATTGGAAATACTGGACGTACTGGAAACTTGAAAACATACTTGAGGTTTTTTTGTTTTACATACTGGGTATACTGAAATCCTACTGGAATTAGTGATTACATACTAAAAATTTGGATGAAATATCCATGTAACATTGATGTATTTCAGATTAAATTTTGGGGTAATCAGCTCTTGGAAGATCTTTTAATTAAATATGTATTTTGTTAATGTTTTTGTTATGTATGATATCTATTCTCTCATAACTTTTCATCTTGTGTAAACATGACTCAATTGTTTGGATAATCTTTCACCTCTAACATTTTTTTTTACAGGCGATACAACATTTCCAGAATTTTACGATTGTTGCGGGGGAGGGCTTTGGGGGGGGGAGACTAAGATAAGAAATATAAAATCTGTTGATATTTCATTCCCATTTCTGTGAATATCAGTGATTTTTGGTTCATTATTATGAGAGCATGGAAGTTATATGAAATTGCAGTTCTAAGAGGTAATGGGGAGAAATTTGCATAAAAAATCTATATCATTGCTTCAATCTATATCATAAAAAATGCAGAGTAAATTTAATTAAATTGTCATTTGAGATTTTTAAAAACAAACCCTTCAACATGGCACCTAGTAATACACAGTTTTATATTATGGCTGTGGAAACAAATAAAACCAGTAAAGCTGTTAAACTAGCCACAACATGCATTTGAATACTGCTCCACTTTTACTGCAATATTACTGGATGCAGTACTGGAATTTTGTCAAAGCTTACACTGGAAATATACTGGGATTTTAAACCTTCAAATCAATAAACATACTGTATAAACATTGATAAATAATATGCTTAACCAACTATTGTTTCCTCTACAGGCTCAAACTGTGTTGTCCCAATAAATGACATCCGAGGAGTAGAAAGCATGGGTTATGCAAAAGGAGAAAAGATCCTGCGGTGTAAATTGGCGGCGGTCTATAGGCTGATGGATCTCTATGGCTGGACGCAAGGCATTTATAACCAAATATCTGTGAGTAGTACTTAAATCATTAAATACATGTTATGCAGTGCAGTTTAGTAAACCATTTTCCCACTCAGTTCTGTTTGGCTATGAACTTTTGCAACATAATCTTTCTATTCATGCTTTGGTTACTGCTTAATAATAAAAGGTAGTGTTGAAATTTCTAAATTCTGACCCTATCAAGTTTGTTGAACTCCATTGTCAACGTAACTAAACGAGAAGACAGTATTTGTTTACTAAAGTTGGCTTACTGAGCATTATCTGCTAATACAGAGAATCCTGTTAAGAAGTCTTTCAAGGTACCAGGGGATAGACTGAAGTAAGAAGACTTGTTAATAATGGAAAGCTTATTAAAAGAACAACATAGTGACTCCTTGTAGTATACATGCAGCATTGTAGGTGTTACAAAATTCAAACAAAGAAAAAAGCAAAGAAAGAAAAGTACTCACAAATAGATTGACTCTCCAGTCCTCCTAGAAAATTGCTTTATAAATTTTCATATCAACAAAAAATAAAGGAACAGCTCAGTAAATAGTTAAAGTATGTTTACCTTTAAGATCTTAAAATTCACCATACATTGGGTGGAGGGGGAAATGCACCACTGTGTAGTTACCAAATTGTACAAAACTTGGCTTGCTTTTGCTAAACTTTTGGTGTCTTTTTTAATGATTTTTATAGCAAAGGAGGCATTTTCATGGCTTGTGGTCAGATTCAAAGTTTTACAGATCTTCACCACAGACATGACAAAGCATGAAATTGTATTGTTTTATATTGTAGCTTAAGGTTACAGACTGAATGTACAGCACTAATTGGTATACAATGCTATGATAGGCCGAGCTTATCTGTGTGTCTGTCTGTCATCATTAGGGCCTGGATTTTTAGGTTTTAACCTATAGTTTTTACAGTGCTATGATAGGCCAAGCTTATCTGTGTGTCTGTCTGTCATTAGGGCCTGGATTTTTAGGTTTTAACCTATATTTTTCCTCGCTATTTAATTAACACATTTCAAGATATATATTCGTTTCACACTTCCTGGAGCAGAATATGCTAATTTCATTACACCTAAAAAAACCTAAATGAGGGGTTGACACGGGATCGCCTACAATTGTTCACCGAGAGTACAACAGAGTCTAATGTAATTGTTATATAGTGAAACAATGCCTAAATCACATGTATTGAAAAAGTGGATTGTTGCAGATCCACACTTTACTGTTTTTAGTCACGGACAAGTGCTACCTACATGTTGAAGGATGGGCGGGGGTTCTACAGTCCTTCCACCCGACCATGCTACATGTTATGTGCTTGGCCCAAGGTCTGTACCTCCTTGCAGAGGAGATTAGAAGCCACTTCGATGATGTGAGCATCCTGATATCTTTGACTTACCTGCTGAGGAACTTGGCTGTCTGCTGCCATTTACTATGCGAGCACTTAAAAAACATTAAAAATGTTGTCAATGAATTGGATGAAACAGAAGCTTCCTGCATTGCAAAGGCTAAGAAATCATTCGAGTGCCCCACTCTTGCTGCTTCCCTTGCATATATTAGGACACGTTTTTGTTTTATAGAGAAGCTATTCTCCGGTTGGAAAGTACAATTTTGCCACTGAAAGATGCTGTAGATATCATTGGCAATTTTTCCAGTAAAGAAATACCTGGACCAGTGGGAGTTGCATGTTCTTCGAAGTTGCAGAACATTCTTCAACGAAATCCTGCTTTTGAAGATATGAAAAAGTATACAGGAAAACTTTCCCTAAAACCTGCTGCACTGGCTCTATGTTCTACACCCCAATGACTTCATGTTCCGTTGAAAGAACCTTTTCTTCATACAAGAATGTGTTACGTGTTAATAGGAAATCGTTTATGCCAGAAAATTTGAGAATTTATGTAACTATCTACTGCAAGCCAAAAATTAAATCTTACAACTAAGTACCATAAAAGCAAAATTAAGCATATAAGACACCTAAAATGAAGATTTATTCCACCTAAAAATCCAGGCCCTAGTCATCAAGGTCATAGTCCCCCTTCACTGGGCTGCAACAAAATGCATAGTGTGTGTGTGTGTGTGTGTATTTAAAATTGATTGCACCACTAGTGACCTGTAGTACCCAAAAGTAATGGACACGGACATTTGGTAATGGATGATGTGAATTGTAAAGTCAACTTCCTCATACAAATTATTTGTCTTGTATGCATTACATGCCTGCGGGATATAAGTCCCAGTTTTGTAGTAGTTTTTTTTATATTTCATACTATGACATATAATATGTGGAATCTTGAGTATAGCTTTGAAGTAGTGTTGTTTGCTTTAATATATGCTTATCTGTGGAATTGTGGAGAATGGATATTGCTTTGAACTGTCCTGTAAATGTTTCCCTTGTGCCATGTGTTTATATTATTATATACATGTTTAATAATGTTATGTGAATGTATTACGTAATCTAATAATGTAGGAGCTGTGAGAATAATAGGTTAAAAGTTGCTAACAATGAGGTAACCTTGAGGCAATAATGAATTAGAAAGTTTAATAATGCTACTGGTAATTCTTGGAAACAATAATGTAATTTTTGAGACAGTTTATAAAATAGCCAATCAACAACCAGAAAAAAGCTTAAGTTAAATGAAACTATTCTATTGGAGTAGGATTAGCAAATCAGAAACTGAAATAGGGCAAATTGTACAAATTCAGAAGTCAGTTCTTGTAGACAGCATTCCTAACTGGATGCGAGACGCGTCCTCGAGAAGTTTAATACGTATTCAGTGTGAGATGAAAATAGTTTACGTGTTTAAAAAGTGCAAGTAATTAATAAATAATCTCACAGCTCTCTATATAAGTGAAGTGTTATTTAATCGTTTAAAGAATTAATAAAAGGAGTGAAGTAAAACAATTATAATCTGCGTAAGCCTACACTCTTCAGCTGCACCACGCCTTGTTAAGAAATTCATGTCTATAAATTAATACTGATGCAGCCGAGGCGAACGTAAATATACAATAACTAAAGAAACAGTCAAATTACTAAGTTAATATTTTTAAACTTGGAGCAAAGGCCACCAGAAAGTAAATTTGGGGCGATGGCTACTGGAAACTTTTTACTTTACGTGCGGTTGCAACTACCTCAAGTTCGACTCCCCAACAGTCGAAATACAATACAACACCACCATAAAATAAATGTTCCTCAATAGCAAATGGTTAACAGCCACCAACAGCATACCGTTTCTTGTACTTGAAGAATGTACTACTTTGGAAAGTGAATTTGGTTTTGTGCTTGTTCATTTTAGAAAAATAAGCAACTAGAGCAATATCATATTCCCATATTCTTAAGATTTTTTGTTTTAGCTGAAATAGCTTAATTGTGGAGAATGGATATTGCTTTGAACTGTTCTGTAAATGTTTCCCTTGTGCCATGTGTATTTGTATTAAATATGTGAGCTAGAAAAAAAAAAAAACTGACAGTGCTATTCAACTTGATTCCTAATTATAAACATTTTGTTGTTATAGGCAAGGTTAAACCAGGATCAAGAACATTTTCTGGTGAACCCATTTGGAATGCTGTACCATGAGATAACTGCATCTAGCCTTGTAAAAATAGATATGCAGGGGTCTGTGGTAGAGCAAGGCACTACCAACTTTGGAGTGAATGTGGCAGGATTCATGCTTCATTCTGCAATTCATGCAGCCCGCCCAGACGTTAAATGTATCATCCACATTCACACTCCTTCTGTTCTTGCGGTAAGCTTTCAGAAAATGTATTACGATCTTTGTTTTATATACAATCTGTTGTAACATTTATTAAAACATGGTAAATACTTCAAGAGCAAAGTAATAAAATAAACACCTCAGTTTTATTTACAGTATAAACCTTAATGCATATAATAAGATGGGACAGTGTTGTACATAGGAAAATGATCCACAAGATGGAGAAAACTGTTTTATAGCATTGAAATGGCTATAACGCAAAATCCAAATATAATATTGTTTAGTTGTATTTATCACAATTTGTAATTTTTCACTGTTAGAAAAAGCTTTCCACTTTGCATTATCATAACTTGCTGTATACAGTGCAAAATTCAAAGACGACTTAAGATTAGTTAAGACTAAGATTTTTAAGACCTGTAATGGTCTAGTAAGTATGTACTGTTATGAATTCTTCTTTTTTGGGAAAAGTACCATGAAGCCTTTTTTTTTATATTTATTTCTTGCATAATTGAAATTTTAATTACATCCGTTTCACTTTCTACTCCGAAACTTATTGAAACATTACGTTAATTGAAACATGTTCCAGTAATTTTTGGTGTAGAAAGTGAAGCTAGAGTAATTCAAATTTCAATTTATGTGTGTAAATGTACTGTAATGTTTTTAAATTTTGGCATTTAAATGCATTAAAATAGGATAGTCTCTCCGCAGAGCTGGATAAATTGTTACTGAAATTATCTACACACCTGTCTACATGATTCAGTTTTCATGTATGTATCGTACATAAAAATTCTGTTCAAGCGTGAATTTGTTGACAGGCAACATAAGAGAATAAAATTCCTAAGGAAATCGCACACAACACATGTATTGTTGAAACACTTGGCAATACGCAGGCAAAGCAACGACTGAGATAGCTCACAGCTGATAAATTTACCCTTGACATGTTCTGCACTGCTTCTGTGTGGCGTAATACCGAGGTCACTGCTGTCTCTGTCGATATGCATATAAGGCGATTGTGGCCTTGGCTTAAAATGAAGGCACTGTATAGTTTATGATAAGTGCAATGTAACATTTCCTTCATGATGCAAGTAATCGTTTTTAAGAAATGATATAAGCTGGTTTGCAGTTTTCACATTTTTCAAGTGTTATACTGGAGGAAGGGATATAGATGTCATCTTTCCTTTTAGGGCGTGATTCTATGCACAAAAGCAAATGAAAAATTATTACAATACCATTTTAATCAGTAAATACTTACATCAGCAGAAAGAAAGTTTTCATCACACAATTTTAAATGCTTGTAGCTGACACACTGGTAAACTTGGATGTTAATTTCACCATTTCATTTATAGCAAGTCCTGGATAGTTTTCACAAAACTTGTTAAGCACATTCAGTAGATAGATATTTTATTTCACTTCACATTACATAAATTAATTCTCATATGTTCTATAATACATAATTTTATCTCTACACATTACCCTTTACATATCATTTTCACTAAGTTGCTGCATTACTAAGGGCCCGCAAACATCCAACACCATGGTTGTTGAGTCATTGGATCCTATTTAATTTATGATGCAACAATCTACATTTTCTGTCTATTCCCTATTTCTAATTTTTTTCAACCATTTATTTCTCACTACACCTAAATATTTTCCTATTTCAAATAAACTTTCCTTGGATTTAGCTCTTAACAACCTTTTACCTTTGATTTCATTTGGTAATCTAGACCAATTGTTTCTTTGTAATTTTTTCCGCATATTCATTGTTCCTTCACATTCTAACATTAAATGCCAGTAATTATTAAATTTTCTAATACATAATGGACATTTGCCTTCATTTTCTCCTTCTCCTATGCCATTTAACATCACCACCGCTGACCTAGCCCATACAAAGCCCTCTCTTGCTATTTTATTACAAACATCAACATAGTTTTCTCTTTCCCATGTCCTTTTAATCTCTGTATATACATACAATGATCTTTTTGAATTAAAACTACCAATTATTTCCTGTCTTTCCATATCTTCAATCCTCAATCTAACTCTTTTCCAACATCCCTTCTCACGTGATTGTCTATATTTCCAAATATCCCCACACCCTATTTCATTGAGAATTGCCTCTAGGCGCTTGTACCAAGTATCCTCTTTATTTAGTTTTCGCTGAACCTCCAAACATTGTTTTAAAATATTATTATTCTCTGATTCCTGAATTCTCAACCAATATTTCACTATTCTTTCAATAATTTTAGCCTTACTACCAAATCTCCGTAACTCTATTTAGGCAACCCCATTAGGTGAGGCTCTTGGTAGACGTAGAATTATTTTACAAAAGCTCCTATGTACTTTATTTACCTATTCCCACCCCTACTTAATACCCCAAATCTCTGCACCATACAGCATTTTTGCCTCAACTAGTGCTCCATATACTCTTTCTATCCATTTTACGTGCATCCCAGGTATTTTATCTAAACATGCTCTAATAACTTTAATTGCCACTTTTCCTTTTGTTAAAGCCTGTTTCTTTTGTTCTCCCCATCTACCGTTGCTACTTAGTCTTACTCCCAGACAACCTCAATTTCCTTCACATTCAGTATTATTGTCTTTTTGCCACTTCTAGCAGTTTTATGTGCTTATGCTCTGTAACATTAACTTGTTCAGCCATATTAACTTTCAAACTGTTTGTTTTTGTGCCATTCCCTCTTACCAACACAGTTGCGTGCGTTCTATGAATTATTTTTGTTAGCAATTCAATAAACTGCATGTTTTTATAACTTAACTATGGTTGGTGCTCAATATTTTGTGCTTTAACAAATGCAAAGCAAGCTTTCAGATCCCAGTTGTGGGATTTTCCAAGGAACTATTTAGAGAATAGAAGCATCACACGTCCATGAAGATGCGCTGCGGTCAAGAGTCGCAAGGTTTTGCTTATGTCTACTTTGTTGTCCCGCTGGACATAGCTTACAAGTGTTGCTTTCTGTAGAAGAACCAACACTCAATGTCAGGATGCGCATATGCTGGAATTTTCATTTTCCCAGCTTGCGACTAAGGAGCTCTAGTGCTTTTTTTTAATCACTGTCACCTTGAGTCTTGAGTAAAGAGTCTTATATGCCATCCCTGAGAATGAGAAAGTTAAAATTTGACCAAGTCTACTTTCCCGTTTGTAGGTTTTGGGAAAGCTGTTAGTTCTGAGCACTCACAGTGTAATAACATGCGTTTTAACTTGGCATTATCATTTTGGTTTCCATTCTCAGTTATTGTAAACCAGCTTTTGTATGAATAATACAAATGTTAGAAATGGAAAATTTGAATTTTTGAAAACTATGATTTTAAAATGAAAGAGAGTCACTATCAAGTGCTCTCAAGGCATTGGGCATAATTCCCATTACTAAGGAGCTGAACAGTCTTTCATCAGCTTTGGGTAGGTTGGGGGTAGGGTTGGGCATTAAAGTTGCATATTAACCACAACATTAACATATTTCTTCACTATGCTTTTAGAAGTTCAGGCTTCATAATTTACACAAAATCTTGAATCATTATCAAACAAAAAAGATGGAAGAAGGGATGCTTCAAATAGGATTTGAAGTGTTATGAGATGGCAAAATTATGTAGATCATATATGAAACATTCAGGAACTATATATATAGACTAATGAACATGATATACATTATTGGTTGGATGTATTAACGTTTTACTGTATTTGAAATTATATTGTGAATGAGCACAAGCAATTGCCTTAACTTTTGTGCTTAAAAACATTATTCAATATATTCAAAACTAATTTTATTGTTTTGTACTGCAGGTCTCATCATTAAAATGTGGACTTCTCCCAGTATGTCAAGAAGCGATTGTTATTGGCGAAGTGAGTCAGCATCCTTACCTTGGGGGTTTATTTGAACCTGAAGAACGGGAAAAGATAGCTAGAAATTTGGGACCGATGAACAAAGTAAGTTGAAATTTATCCAGATATTATATTTTTATAATGGATGAAGCGTGCTTTAAATATTGTAATTATGGGTTTTTTATTTTTCAGGTTATGTTCCTTGCAAATCATGGTGCCGTGTGTTGTGGAGAAACTGTTGAAGAAGCATTCTTCAATGTTTACAACACTGTGCTAGCCTGTGAAACCCAGGTAATGCGCTTCAGTTTTTTACTTTCTGTATCGCTTACTTATAGTAAGTTAAAAAAAGAACAGTTTAGAAAAAGATATGTGTGTGTGGGGGGTGCTGAAGTGGTAGTTGAATACCAAACTTGATATTTAAGTTCAACATCTTCCAAGGATGTCACATGAAGATTTTCAAGAAAAATCTTCTCCTCACCCCAAATTACCCTTACATGGAATACTTTTGAAAACTTTCAATTTTCTCAAAAGTGCCTCTTAACAATTTCGATTAAAATACCATTTATGTTTAAGATATTTTCATACAAATGAAATTTATATCCTGAATTTTCAGAAAATAGCTTCTGAACTCTTCATTCTGAATAGCTTTTATATAATTGGTAAACCGTAAGAGATAGACAAAGTCTTACTACACAAAAAATGTGGTTCTCATTAAAGCACACAATTTAATATGCATATGTATCCTCACAAGCTATTTCTTATTATTCGTTTGAATTTTCAAATACTTATACTTTTCTCAACTGGGGGTCATGCAAAATTTCAAAGTCATCACATATCATACTCGATTTAAAAATATGACTATGGCTTACCTATTGTATCCTACAATGAAATGTGCAAATTAAATGTGAAGTTCATCTGGATTAACAAAAAGTAGATAGAAGAATAAGTTTTGTAACAGTAGTGTGTATAAGAGTTAGTAGTGAAATTCATGTGAACAACACAAGAACTTTTTTTATCAAAAGTTTCATAAAACTTTCCCTAACAAAGAAAATATCAAACCCATCCAACATGCATATAAAACATTTGTGCAGAAAGCCACGTAGTTTAAGAAGTCTATATCCAGAAAATGAACTACCAGTTTCAAGAGTAACCTAAATCGAATGAGTAGCTTTTGACCCAAATCTAGAATCGAACTCGATATACCGTGAAGTAGGAATAAAATCAATTGATATAAATATTATCTACAGTCATAAATATACGAAAAATTATAGGAAAAAGAAGTTGAAAATGTCTGCAGTGTTTCAGAAGTTTTTCAATTGGTTATCCATTCAGTACAGCTTTTCTGATCTAATCCCCCGACAGTATTACAGTATTCTATACATCACTATATATGATTGTATTTTCGGTTTTCTAATATTACAAAGAAATAATGAATAATGCAGGTTTACCCCCACTTGCACGCATGCCAGAGACCTATTTTTACTTTCTCTACTATGTACAGTAAGTAGGGGAAGTATTGCATTCCACTCCAAAATTCGATACCGAGATTTCACCGGAAATACATGTTTTGAGGCCTCCTGAATCCAAAAAAAGTCTTTTGGAAACATGTCCGTGTTTGTGTCTGTGAACAGCATAACGAACAGTCGGATAAATACCAAACTTGGTATTTAGGCTCAGTATCTTCCACAGATGTGACACGAAGGTTTTCAAGAAAATCCCCCCACCCCAGATTACCCTTTATATGGAACATTTTTTGAAAATTTTAATTTTCTCAAAAATGGCTAACGATTTTGAATAAAATACCATAAGTTTAAGACATTTTTATCGCAAATGAATTGTATATCTCGAATTTTCTGGGAAAGTCTCCAATAGAATTCTTCATTGTGAACGACTTTTGCATAACTAATAAACCATAAGAGATAGACAAAATTTTACTACACAAAAAATGTAGATTGCGTTAAAATACACAATTTATGTCATATACATTTTTTTTTTTTTTTTTTTTTTTTTTTTTTTTTTTTTTTTTTTTTTTGTTTTGTTTGTTGAGTGAACCATTTTTGAATTATTGCTTGTTCTTCCTTTAAATTTTCCAATACTTATACTTTTTCTCAAATGGGAATTCGTTATTCATTTTTTTGTCTTAGATATGCAAAGAGTTAATCTGTGGCAAAGTGAATGGTGGTGCACATAGCAACCAGCTATTCAGAGATATGTCTATTGACTAATTTTGAAGATTTAAAATAAGATATGTCTATGCTTAAAGGCTACTGTATTTCTATATTGACCTTGCAAATACAAAACAAGGGGAACATAGTAGGCCTTAAGCGATAGTCAAATATTTTTAGAACTGGTCGCTGTGTGTAAAATGTAATTCTCTTTGCATGTCAAGAACATTAAAAAATATTATGTGTGCGTTAGAGAAATGAGAACGTAATAACAGTCAAAACGATATCTGCAGAATACCGAAAACCAAAACAGAGCAAGATATCATTATATACGAACGGAAGTATTGATGTGTGTGGATAAAGCAAGGTGTGATTATAAACGAGCGGAAGTGCACTCGGATAAGGCTAAAATTGAGGTACAAGTGAGGCAGCACGTGTTTCCAGCAAAGCAGTAAACTAGAATTAAAAAAATCTGATGTGATACATTCACATTACTTTACCTACCCTCTATCGTTTATTAGTGGGAATACAAAGTATTTTTACTTAAGCTTATTATTTAAGCTTATTACTTTCTCTAATACGTATAGTAAGTGGAAATATTGCATTTCACCTAAAAATTCGATATTGAGATTTCACCGGAAATACATGTTTTGAAGCCCCATAATGCAAAAAAAGCATTTTTAAAAAAAGGCCCATGTGTGTGTCTGTGAAGAACGTAACTCAAAATTGAGAAGTTGGATAAATACCAAACTTGGTATTTAGGTTCAGTATCTTTAAAAGATGCCACATGAAGATTTTCAAGAAAATCCTCCCATTCCAGACTACCCTTTACATGGAACATTTTTCGAAGATTTTTTTTTTTTTTTGCTCAGAAATGACACTAACAATTTTGGTCAAAATATCATATTTTAAGACACTTTCATGGCAAATGAAAGGCATATCTAGAATTTTCCGGGAATGTCCGCAAAAGTCGTCTTCATTCTGAATGAATTTTGCATAACTGGTAAACCGTAAGGGATAGACAAAATTTTACCACAAAACACACAATTTATGTCGTGTACTTTTTTGTGTGCAGTGAACCATTTCTGACATATTCCTTGTTATTTGTTTGAATTTTCTAATACTTAATACTTTTTCTAATGGGAATTTGTTATTCGTTTCGTTTTTCTTTCGTTTCTTTTTGCATGTTCTGGGCATGCAAAGAAAATGGAATGCTCCACATAGCAACCAGCTCTTAAAAGATTTGACTATCGCTTAAACCCTACCAATTCCCCTTGCATCTACAAGAGAATTAGCAATAAAATCATATCTGCAAATGTTTATCTCGATTAATATGAAATAGATGGAGAATAAGAGTTTGTAAAAATAGTTTGTACTAGAGTAGAGAAAGTCATGTGAGTGTAACACATCAGATTGTTTATTTTACAGATGCACACAAAATCTAGTGCAAATCAGAAGCAGACAGTTTCTAAAATTATAAGCCAAAAATGAAATTATTATTAAATGAAAGGTCTTTTACAAAGTCCAGCAGATCATCATATATGTGAATTGTGAATGGTGTGTTTTCTATGCAGAAATACAAGTCAATATTCTAATTACAATGCCTCATAAGATGAAAATTAACTTATAGTATTAGATAAAATAAAACTTTTTTATTGTGTCTCATTAATGTGCAGTTGAAAGCGCTGAATATAAATTTTATGTTGAACAGATGAAACTAATGCCTCTGGGTGTAGACAACTTGGTGCTTATTTCTGATGAAACAAGAAAGCAAGTGTATGAAGCAGCTCGTCGTCCTCCTGATGTTACTCCCAAACAGCAGGAAGCCACTGACGGACCTGCAGCAGGTTCAAAGAAGGAAAAGCAATGGCGAATTGGTGGCGTGGAATTCGAAGCACTCATGAGGATGCTAGATAATGCTGTAAGCATAATTATATAGATAAGAGTATAATCACTCTATTTCTAGTTTGTGTAATTATTTTTGGTATAGGATTTCCATATGTCAGGTATTAAAGCTGAAACCCTTGCCTCTGTGTGTTTCAAGATGGAATGCAAAGTTATTTTTAGTACAGCATGATACTTTTCATGGTTTTTCACATTATAACTCTTCACTTTATAAGGCTTTACCTGCAGCATATAACTGAGCATTGATCTTCACTGCTCAAAATTTCAATGTTGGGAACCGGCTAGGTTTGTAACCTTGATGCAGTGCTACCAAGTGGGCCCACATAAAATAAACAGTGATTGGCATGCATGGTTATTGATGTGACTTTGGAAGCACTATCATGAAACACCCATGTCTTGTGTTGTTAACTGAAGCTTTTTGTTTGGCAATAAAGCCATTTACTGTCTTGCTGTTCAATATTTTTTACATAGAAGAAAGAGCTATGTACTGCTGAAAGTGACACTGGGCCATTTCTTCATGAAGATGGCACAATGGCCAAATTAAAGAAGTAAAAATTCTTGTATAGATGCTTCAATAAACAATCTGGCCTCTTAATAGTTGAAAAGATACTGTTGCACTCATTCATGGATAATCAGGAATTATTGTTGTTCATTCATAAAATGCTCTATTTTATTTTTATGAAATTTCTTAATGATAGTTTGACCTGATATTTTGTAGTATTACTTCCCTTTCCTAGCAAGCTGATTAGCAGTTTATTTACTAAGTAATCCAAATTTGATGACACCCATTGGAGGCTCCTTCTCTTTTGAAGTTTCACAACCCAAATATTTATAAATCGACAACAGATGATATGCAGCACTAGTGCCTGCTCCAGCTTTGTTGAATATGTGTGAAACATAGATAAAAATATGACGCTAGTCTTGTTTAGGAATCTGTTATTAATAGTTTTTAAAGTAATTTCTTCAAACAGGTGCAACCAAGAGTTAATATTGTTTCTTTAGACTTTGTTTTATAAATTATATTTTCTTGACGTGTTGGAAAATTGTTCTCTTAATATCTTAAATTTTAACTGATTATTGTTGAATGGAATTGTAATTAATTTTTTATAATAAATAATAGCAGTTTTGAGATATTGGGTTGGCATATGCAGACGACATAACATTAAAATTAATATAAACACATTTTAAATCTATTAATCTGTAATAGTCATTATTCTTGAAGCATGGCAGTAAGCATGTTGGAGAAACCACAATGGCATTCATATAAATTCTGCCCCCCCCCCATGCCCAGATAAATCATGATGCTGTTTCCCTTGGGGTTCATTACAAAGCACCTTCCCCTCCCCATTAGTTAAAAATATCTGCATAATGTATACAATATACAATAAGGCAAAAGTATTGGCATATAATTTGGGAGAATAGCACTAAATTATATTCACTATTCTTCTATTTTATTGTGTAGACCTATCTGAGTCCATAAAGCCCCAACACAGGCCCACTCTTCTCTCTTCCTCCTGATGGCTGGCCCTGGATAGTCGCATCTATCAACATGTTCGGATTTATTTCTTGATTTTATAAAGAAACAATTGCAAATGGAGAAAAGTTATGGGTTGGTTAGTTACTTAATAGTTCATTACATGCTATCATTAAAAAAACTGATGTGCATGTTTCTTCCATATATGACATGATGCACTATATAATAATTCAATGTTTCTATAATAAAGCTTCATAGAGCAAAACATAATAAACACTAAACAAAACAAATTTTAAGAGGATGTGTAAAGTAATAAAAAAAAAAGGCTAATAAATTAATAAATCAATAAAACACTGGTTCACATTCGTAGGCCTTTTAAATTGGTTAAAATTGTAATGATTATATGTGTATCTTTCCAGGGATTCCGCACAGGTTATATCTACCGACATCCCTTGGTGAAAGGTGAACCGCCTCGCCCTAGAAATGATGTAGAGGTCCCACCAGCTGTCTCTTCTCTTGGTTACTTGTTGGAAGAAGAGGAAATGTACAAGCAAGGGTAAGGCTCACAAATGTCATGTGCATTGATGATACACCTTTTCTAATCTAAATTTCAGGAGGTAGAACTGCACATTTAAGTGCCCTTTCTTTTAATCATGCCCTTCTTGTGTGTGCACCAGACTGTGTTCTTCCACATTGTCTTCTGATTTGGCTAGAACTGTTTCACAGAGTGACCATGGCTAGCATGCGAATGAGAAGTGTCTGAAAGATTAGATGTTACTCTATTAGTAAAGAACCTTAAACTCATTTTTTAATTTTTGAAATATTCACAGTTAAGAAAAGCATTAAAGTTTTGGCAAATTGCACCATCACACAGCTCCTTTGTTTCTTATTAAGACATGTTTTGCAAATCTTTTTTCACTTCTATAGCTCCGTTGTGACTGATACGAGATCTAAATGTTCAATGTCAGTCATCTGCTTCCATCTGCTAGACTTCTGATGAACTTGAAATTTGGGTTATCTTCTAGCTGGATATGAAAGCATATTAATTGCATTTTCTTGTATGTTTTGGTGCAAAAATGATTGCAATTTTTGATTTATCAATTCTTATAATGATATGTCTGAAATGATCTTTTTATCAGTACCAATTGTTATGTTTTTCCATTATAATAATTCTCGCATTCTTTTATTCCTTGGTCTATTTTGTTTTTAGAAATGCTTGATGTTGTAGTTATTCGGAACACCAGGTAATATCTTTGAAAACATTTTTGTAGCTCATGGGTGGAATGTAAATTTTTTAACATACACATGTTGTCTGCATTTGATGAAAGCATTGGGACCAGTTTTATGTTCTGCTTTTTATAGGTTTTTATTTTTTGTGTGCCAAATCTTTTAGTATACATTTTTAACTGCTGTTTGTACTATTTGTACAACTCATGTGTTTACAATGTGCCAGTGGTGTTGGATATATAGTGACTATGGTAAAGTTTATTTGGATTCTTTGGCCCAATTACACGTTTGGCTCCTGTAATACTTAATACTATTGTGATTACTTCTTTTCCATCTTCTGTTGAAATTGTTTCAAGTCCTCAGAATCGGAAAGAGAAACGATGATAAATGTGACTTTCTTTATGATGCATTAGGAGACAATAATTCATTTTAACTGTAAGGAAACCTTTTGTGATAATGGGAGTATTTATAACCCCCAAACAGTGTCTGAAATTCACTAGGTTTATTGATAAACTGCTTAACTTGCTAAACTGAGATGAAATGTGCAGAAACCAGCTGATATACGAGGGCTGATCAATAAAGACTGAGACTGATTTTTTTTCACAGATATTTATTACTCCATTTCAATGTTGACATGATCTTTTTCAAAGTAGTCCCCTCCTAACTGAATGCACTTTTTATAGCATCTCTGCCAGTCCTCGAACACAGGGTGCAGGCCATTCTTTGTCAGGTCTTTGAGAATCGCCTCACTTTTCTTTAGCACTGCTTCAGTGCTGTCAAATCGAATGCCCCAGAGCTTTGCCTTTAGTAACGGGAATAAAAATAAATCACAGGGGGTAAGACCGGGGCTTTAAGGCAGATGCGGCACACAGGTTATGTTGAATTTAGCCAAGAATTCCTGGACTTGATTTGCGACGTGAGGCCGCGTGTTGTTGTGATGAAGTCGCCACCCATTCCGATGATGTTCTGGATGTTTCCTTGTAATGTGCTTCCTCAGTGTAGACAATACTGACGTGTAGCAGCTGCTGTAACAGTAGTGTGAGGGGGGGGGAACTGCATGCTGGTAAATCATTCCATTCTGAAACACCAGGCCCACCTTGCTTAGCACAGAGGACTTGCCCTTCTTTGAAGTCCTTGAACCACCTAAACACCGTTGCACGAGGTAGTGCATCTTCACCGTATGCTTGCTTCAGCTTTTCGAAAGTTTCAAGGCTGTATGATTTAAACGAAAATAAATTTTATTCGCTGTATTGCTCTCGTGTCACCTCCATTTTGTGGTATGTGAAATTCAAGTAGGGTCAACAATATACAGCATTACTACCAACCTACCGTTACGAGAGTGCTGTCGCTTATGGACATTATACATGAAACCCTGCTCTTTTCAAGTATTCGTGGTAGAGACATAAAACTATCAAGGAAACTACAGAAAAAAATCAATCTGTCTTTATTGATCAGCCCTCGTACGTAGACCTTGACAGATTTCCTATGTGCATCTAATTCTACTTACTCTATCCAACAAAGTTTGAAGCTTATTTCTTTTTATGCACTATTTGGAAAGTACAAATTGCAAATGCAGGTTGCAACTTTTCATTGTGAATATTTTGGAAAAAAAGACAATGTCTTTTATTTAATGAAATACAGTACAAAGGTGTGGAAATAAATACAATTTTGCTATGTATATGCAACATTATTTACATTTATCTTACACTTCAACAGCCTGTATGTCACATTGTTCAGTTTCATTTTAATGGTTTCAGACAATGGAAGAAGTACATGGATGGGCGCAAGACACACGATCGTACCCGGTGGCTTAACTCTCCCAATGTTTACCAGAAGGTGGAGATTTTGGAGACTGGGACACCAGATCCCAAAAAGATTACAAAGGTAGAGGTCATCACTTTTGAAAACAAAGAGTCAAAGTAAACAAGCCCTGTTATCAATATTACTGTGTTCATTTTGAGTATGCTTCATGTTGGCTATGGATAAATGATATGTCATTCCATTAGCTGAAATCTGAAATATTTTTAGTTTTTATTTAGTTCTTACACTGGGGCACAACGTAAGCATTTAGATGAGTTATTAGCATTTAAGTAGCATATGTCATTTTATCAATGGGTAAATGTGTAAAACTGAAACTTGTTGCTTGGTTTACATGCTTCTGAAATAAAAACTTGCCATCTTAAACGGACTAGTATATCAAAAGTGTCTATTTATGCATAGCTTAAGAAATACTGTTGCTTGTGGGAGTTGTTTTATTTCTATGTGGCATCTTGAGGATGGTAGCAGAAGGTTTTTATGTAATCTAAAAGATCTTATTTAATAAACAATTTTTATGAAACGCCTGTACTAAATGCAGAATTTTAGGAATATAATCGGTAAGCTTGCTGAAAAGGGAATAGTAGTTTTTATGCTGCTTTGGAGGATTGAATATATGCACTGTAGCAACACAAAAACAGACAGTTTCAAAAATAAGAGCTACTTTAGCGATTCATCATTGAAAATTGCACATTTTATGACTCTACGGAGACATAGGTGCTGAATTATATTTTTCAGTAAGTGCTCACATTTAGGTTTAAGACTAAATCATAGTAAATTAGTGTTGCTATTTTAAATTAAAAAATATTTTAAAAGATATAGAAATGATAACTTCAGCTAAAATGTTGGGGAGGGGGGAAGCGTCAGTGTTGGAACAAAAACATTACTCTTCTTGACTGCTGTCCAAATTGATTTGTCACATCAGGTAATTGTCTCTCTCTTGCAGTTCATTAGTCTTCCATCTCCCATCATAGACTAATACTAAGTCTTGGTGTGCTGAATATGCATTCAGTACAATTAATTGAAGTAAAAAGCAATGTTTAATGTGGCAAAATGCATTAAAAACAGGTTATTCTGATTTAAATTTAAAACAGTCCAGCCCTTCAACTTCCTCATATTGCATAGACCTGCAGTCCCATTAAGTTAATATTAAGTTCATAAAGCATATCACTCGTGCAACTTCATGCTAGGTTAAGAAGCAGCAAGATCAAGGCTACTTATTATCTTTTCATTGCACTATGCCTGTCTATATTTTATAGACTTGCCCAAAATGTTGTCTACCTGTATTATCATTTATCATACATCTTGAATGTGGACTCATTTTTCTTGGTTTTTATAGCAAGAACAACTACATAATATAATTCAGGATTGATATTTCGAAAAATGCTGATTATTTGGTAAAACTGCCGCTTTTAAAAATCTACCACACTAGGCCAGTATGTGTTTCATTTCTGAACCATCCTTGGGTTACTCCCACTTAAGCAACCAATTTTCTTAGCTTTATGATTATGAAAGAAGCAATTTTTCTGGTAACAAGATAGGCAACAACTTTTTTGAGAAATGACTGCTATTAATTTAGCTGTGTTAGTGTTGTGCTTATGTGTACAGAATCACTGTGTGTTCTGGCAAATGAATGTTGTTGCTTTTAATTATTTCACTTTTTTCATATAGAAATCAGTTCTGTTTTGTCTGATTTTGATAACTGCATAACAATCACAAATGTGATGTTGATTTTAGAATTGTGCATTTTCATATACATCACTGTTGCTCGTTTAAAAAAGTGCTTTCATTAGAATAAGGTTGTATAATCATTGTGTAGTTAACCATATATGATATGATGGGAACGGTGTGGGTTGAAAAAGACTGAATATTTATTACCCAGAACCAAGCAATGATTTTCAGGTGCAATTTGCAAGGAAAGAATTTTATGACACTGTTTTAACTGTGAAAATCAAGATTTTTTTTTCTTCTAATTTAGCAGTTCTGTATCAAAAGCTTTACATAAATAATACTCATTGGGAAAGAACGTTTCCATTTGTATTTGTTCTGTACTGAAAGTATGCAGATATAATTCTTTGAATGTTATATGTTTGATGTAGCATTTAAAATATTGGTGTGCTGGAAATGTTCTTGCCTGGACCAGTTGTTCAGACACAGAAATCAATGGCAAGCCATTTTATTTTCTTGCTCAGATTTATTTTAGTATAAAGAAAATATATGCAATATAGAATAGCTAAATACTCTTTAACTGTAAGCTTCAGGTAAACAAAGTTTCTGATTTAAATGTGGAAAGGATGTGGAGTTATTTGTGGAGTTTTAATGTCAGTTAAAAATATTTATAAATTAAAGGCATCATAGAATTTAGTTTAGAATTCATAAAAGTGTATGTTGGGGTTCATCAGAAATAACTGACAATTCAAAAATCACATAAGTTACCATTAATTATTTTACCTTAGTCATTCAGCCAACATTCCATTGCAGTCATATCAGTAAAATTTGTTTGAAATAATACTTGGAGAAATTAAAATATATTAGGATGCATGAAGAATATTATCCATTCCAAAATCTGTAGTCCATTGATGTAATGTTTGTGACCAGTTGAAATTCTCATTGACGAACGTGTGTGCGTGTTTGTTAAATGTGTGTATTTATGCATATTGCATAACACTTGGTAATTTTAATTAGCAAAGGTAGATTTCGTGCTGTTGCAATAATTTTTCCTTCAGCAAGTTGGTTGCAATATTTGTAGGATGTGAACATTAAATTTAAAAGTCAACTTGAAATAGCTAATAGCTAAGAGAAGATTAATGGTAGCCTTTTGTCATGGAAAATATAATCAATTTAATCATCCTGATTGCCTTGTTAATCTGTTCTGAAATGCTTTAGTGAAAATAAATTATAATTATTGGATGTTAAAATCTATATACACATTGAGTTTATTTGAAATGTTGATTTGCTTTAAACTATAATATGCTTATGTGCTATGATTAAGAACACATTAAAAATCTTTGACAGTAATTTTATCTTTTATATAAACATTATTGCATTCTATTTTAAGGTCAATAAATATTTTTAGGGAAAACCACCTTATTAAGAGAACACACTTAGTTTAATTCAGATTTTAATATGAAGTTATGCACTTTAAAGTGTGCAAGGTTTTTGGAGAATCCTATTCATAAACTTAGAACAAGAAAAAAAAGTCTATTTTAAGCCGCTGATATCAGAAACGCTCGGAAAGTTAAGAGTTTCCTTTACCACATATAGCCATGTTAGTTTTACATTCAATTTATTCCTATACTTGTAAGTTAGAAAATATATTATTGAGAATGTAAATTTGAAAGAAAAACATGTATGTGAGCACCAGAGAATGAATTTTCAAAGAACATTACATTTAATATTTGTTTCTTCTTTGGTGTATAAGAATGTTCAAGGTTACACTGGACTATCTCAGATTACAGTCCGGTCAGTCTCACTTCTGCCCTCATGTTTATTGCTACCAAAAAAGCGGCAGTATTGCCAGTTCTATACCACTACTATGAATGCATGTAAGCAATACATTCTTTGCTAATGTGGACATCTAAATGATTGCTTTTATTACAGAGATTTAGAATATCTTTAAAAAGTCTGCTATGCCATGTTGTAATATTGCTTCTTTCCATCACAGCTTTTCCTTTTGAAAAATTCTTGAACTAAGCTCTTGTGGCACTTAACTAAAGCTGGTTTTACCTCCATTGTATAAGCTGGCTTAGCAATTTCTCATGAATGAGAAATTACCTTATGTAAAACTGGTGTATGTATTGCATAATTGCAGCCCTCTGAAAACCATCTGCTGTTTTCATAAGGAATGTATTGGTCTTTGATTTGTAGGAGCATAGAGCTCCTCAGCCAGTTAAGACCAACTGGATGGTTTACTTTCATCACTCTTTTGACTGCCTTTTTTCCCCCTGCCTTCAACTTTCAAAGCATCACAAACTATTTAGCACATTTGTAAGAGGAAGAGGAGGTCCTTACTTGTATCACCTCAAAATACTCATGTAGCTGGAATCTAATTTCATAACCGGGGTTCTTATAAGTCATAATTCTTTACTATTTTGATTCTGATGAACAATAGCTATACTATTATAAAAATGGCAGTACATTTAAACACTATTACAATAATACAGTAAAGTGCTCATGCACAGAAGGAACCACTGTCATCTAAAGTAACACAACAAACTATTGAGGCCACGTTCTTCACATGAGAGGGTATTGACAGCAAAGAGCAGAATACAGAAGACACAGGAGAAGACTGGTGATTGGGCTAGGAGACAACTTTTGCCTTTGATGTGTGAGTCTTCTCCAGTATTGCTAAGTGTGGCTGAATTCTTGTGCATATAGCAGAGCTCGAATCTCATAGCAACAAACCATTGTTGTTAAAAACATTGTAAGTGATGTATAAAGTGTTACAAATTGACTAAAAGTGTTAATTCTATTATTAGGACATCACTGTAACCAAGTCCCCTCACAATCTAATATTAATAAAAGTATAAACATTGAGGTAATCTGTGAATCCTTTTATAATGTTTTGCTAACAAGCATTTCGAAAGTGTCAATAAACAAGGAGAAATTTGTCTTTCATGTAGACCCAACATCATAATAATTCCTCCAGTTAACCTCCCAGTTTCAATAAAACTTTCAGCCATGAAAATTCATTGTTCGGTGGCGAGTTTTGCACTACAAATTGACTTGATTAAACCTTCATGAATAAACTTTTTGTTTCCATTAGAGATGCATTGTGTATACAGTGGCAGAAAGATAGTTGAGCAGATTAATACATTTTCTAATAATCCCATGGATACTACTGAGAGACCCAATTAACTATGAACTAACCGTATTTCCTCCTCCTCCTCCTGCTGCTGCAATCAAGGTCATGACACTGACGCTCTGCTCTGCAGTGTTGCATTGACTGTGATGAGGTGTAGTTCAGTGTAAGTCGGTGTAGTAGTGCAGTTGTTAAAGAGTTATTGATTATTTAGTCACAATTATGGCTCAGCATATGTTAACTATTGAAAAGCATGAATTACTTATTTTCGTATGTGTTAATGCAGTCAGCTCATCAAGTGCAAATATGATTTGCAAAATGATTCCCGGATGTAAAGATTCCAGGCCGTACAACAATCCATAATTTGTATAATCAATTTTTAGGTCACAGGTAGTGTTCACTCAGAGGCAGCGTAGGTTTCTCTCAAAGAAATAATAGACGACATCAGTCATTGTTTGGAGACTTCCCCCAAAAATCGCTTAGGTGCCTTGCACAACAGGCAGACATTTTGTATGACTGTGCAAAAAGCTACTAAATTGTTGAAGTTAAAACGATATAAAATAAGTGTGGCATGTGCTCTTCAACCAGGTGATCTTGTATGTAGGTGCATATTTTGTGAGTGGAGTTTCTATAGTATATATTCTATATTTTTCTCAAGCAAGATCTGGTTCCACCTTCATGGATATGTGTATACATAAAATAATCATTATTAGAGCTCTGACAAATCTAATATTGTTATGAAGAACCCCTCCATGACAAAACAATTAGTGTATAGTTCCATCAGTACCACTCTATGATAGCTACAGATGGCAAGTGCAGCACCATCGCGAACCAGAAAAGCACTGCACAGCCGTTCATAGTTCATTGGGTCTCTCTGTCTACTTATTTCAAAGGTTGGATTCATTGATCAAGCTTTTGAAGCAGAAGGAGCAATATTTTAACATCTTGTATTTAGTTTTGAGAATGATAGATGGAAATATAAGAGGAATGGTAGATACCTTTAAAATGAAGTTGGGTACGTATGCCTTAAACAAGAGTGGGTGATAATATTTTCAATAATTTATTCCCTGGTGATCACATAGATGTGTATCAGAATACTGCACGAAGAAAGCAGGCATAGCATTAACTGATGTGCTTGTAACAGCGAACTTCTGTATTTGTTTGACAGTAAATCAACAAGATATATGTGATTCTGTTTTTAATATTTTTGTATTATCCTTTCCTCTAAAACGAAATCAGAAATTTATCCCTTCACCAATACTTTGTAGCACCATAAATAAATCTCCTAATTTTAACATTTTTTTGTTTCTCATGTTCTCTTATTTTAGTGGGTGGATGCGAATGCAGAGGAGGTAATTGGATCCTATTCGGCTGATCAGGCCCTCTAATCTAAAAGTCTAAGTGTCCAGTTTTATTTTTAGTTTCCTAGCATTTAATTTCCTTTCTTTCGTTAGTGATCGGTGATGGGGGAAAATGTTGCATGTATCTATGTGCATGGTCTGCTGTTGGAAAGCCTATATACTACCTGCCAATAGGAAATGTGGCACTGAAAAAAATAATTAATGTGCTCAAGTTTTATTTGCAGTTCATTCTGGTACACTCTGAAAATGAGGAATATGAAAATGATGTAATCCTGAACAAAGCTTTGAAAAGTGCTAACATTTCCATAATGTCTTCCTTTTTCAGCTTGACAAACTTGAGGGATGCTTTCATTTTTTTTTCTTCTCGTATTCAACTCTTTTGTTTCTGATGGAGTCTTGCTTAAAATACATGGGCTACTCTGGTGGCTTAGCTTTATGGAATGGATTATGGAATTTGAGGTTATATGAATGTTTTAAGCCAACTATGGCAAGAGTTTAAACTAAAATAAATCCTGCTAAAGAGATATATTTTAAAATTTAACCAAATTCATCTGCAAATCCCTCTACCGTATGGAAAATATCACATAATGTGATTATGAAGTTGTCTACATATGCTCCAAAACACCGCAATGTTTCTGGTAATGATTTAATGAAGAAATGTTACACCAACATAACTCAAATAGGGGAAATATTAAATATGTCCATTCTTATTCCAAAATAAATGTGCATATTTATCATTTTTTTGAGTTGGTTTATCTCTGATGGAATAACAAAAAACATAAAATTTTTAATTACAATACCTTGCTAGACTGTCATTAAAGTTTTTGGTCTTCAGGTTAACATAATCTTCATTTGAAAGTATATGCTATCCCAAAGCTAAAAATGACAATATTTGCACTTGGGTCACACAATCCTTTTTACTCAAACTGTGTGCATTAGTGTTATTTTTTCTGAGTAATGAAGTGTATTACAATAATATTCTGGGGCCAAGCCCATACGCAGACAATCTTTAAGGGAGATGTAACATGGTTTCAAAAGTAGGTGATCATTAAAAGCTATCTAGTTACAATGGGGAAAAGAAACAAAGGGAAACTCACTTGCAGGTTAATGCGAATAGCTTTGTATAATCTGGATTAAAATGTGGCATTTGGGCATTATTCAACTTAAAAAAATTGTTTTTATGATACTTGCCAATATTATTTGTATCAATGGTGTCCTTAAATGCTTTTGCATTGGATAGTAATCATGAATTAATAAATTTCACTAGGTAGCCAAATTTTCTTCAAAAGTTTGTATTTTAATGAATCATTTTAAGTTTTTATATATATAATTTTTTTTTCACTTCCAGAATACCAGTGTTCTTTTTGGCCTTAAAAACAATTGCTCAAGTTGGTGTGGCAGTTGTCCCTCTGTGTTTTCTATTATGAATGCTGCAATTCTACTTTAAAATAGGTGTATCTTAAACTGCAAGAAAGAGCTGTCCCCGCAGACAATGAAAGCAGGTAGACTGAACAGCACCCTAATGCCATCTGCATGGCACGAAGCAGAAGATACAGTTGCTATGCACTAAGGTCTCTGTGAACACGTGTCAAAGCAGCCATCTGCCCGCCACAGAAGCAGAAATACACTTACTATGCACTAAGCTCTCTGCAGATACATGACGAAGCAAGATGGTATGGTTACAGGAATGAGAACTAGAAGGCTGACTGTTTGCCACAGATCGATCCATGAGTTGCCTACTAACAGATCTGTCGCGATTTGGCCATGCAGTTAAAACGACAAAATAGATTAATAACAATAATACTAATGCACCATACTAATTATAGAGGGTTCTAGATCTTATTGTAGTGATATACAGTGTAGCATATCGCCAAGATTTTATTTTGAATTTTAATAAGAAAACACTAATTGTGTTCTGTATATCCAACATGGCATTTTCAATGTAGGTGATGGCTCTATTTCTTTCGTAAGAAGTTTTATAGTGTTCTGTTCATTATACCTCCATGCTTAAATCTACAGAACTGAAAATGTACATGCTCTTTAACTTCAGATTCCATTATCTTTCCATCCGTCTTCAGCATACAAAATCTCAATGTTTAGCACAAATAAAGGTTAACAGCCATGGATTTAAAAATATACCTTAATTAAAGTTATAAAACAAATATATTTTCTAAAGCTCTTATACGTACAGAATGCTATTATTTGCTTCATTAATGCTCTTGTGGGATTTATTTTGTGCATGTCTACAAAAACAGCTGGTAAACTGTAACCTTCCCCTTGAGAAAAAATTAAACCTCTTTCACTTATTACAATCTAAAAATTAATAGAAATATTATGTACAAATTGGAATGCAATGAAGTGCATTAAAGAGAAAAGTTAAAGTTTACCATTTTCTTAAAATTGCCTTTGAAGGCAGTTGAAAGAGAGAAAGTTCAATCGTGCATGAATGAATTTAAAAAATTAATTGGTAACGGATTACTGTATTGAAAAAGTAAACAAGCGCTTTAAAAAACAAAATTTTTAAAAAATTGATTTTGCTTGTTTTGAGATTCATAAAACTATAAATGTTTAAAAGTGCTTTCATTCTTTAACTATCAATATTGAACCTTTTCCTTTCTCCAGGCTGTCATGCTTTATTAGAGAAATCATTTACAGTGCAATCGGTGAAACAGCTATAAAAGTTTATCTAAATAACATTGCTGAAAAATAAAGTAAAGAAAGGAAAACACATTTGTGCATGCTGGGTATTCTTATGCCACTTACGTACTTAACCAGTTTTAAAATGTCGTGCCTGTTTTCTCCCAAACCTTGATGATAGATTTTTCTCCCTTCTACCTCATGTATCAACATAATTTTTGAGAAACCCTTGCCGGGACAAAACCAGAACATGAGGGACCAAGGTTAGGTTAGCTGTTTTTAAAAGAGAAAGTTGCTAATAAAGTAAAGGAAACAAATGAAACAGGTTGAAAACAGGCACATGGCATGGCTGGTGTTTTTCCTTTATGGTCCATGGTCCCTTATGCGCTGGTTTTGTCTTTGTGCAGTGGGTGGCAGATGGATCTCCAACGCACAGTAGTACACCAGTGAAGATTGATAGTGCCCTCCAGTTTGTGCCGAAGAATACAGATCCACGAGAATTCAAGAAGCTCCAGCAGCAGGTACGTAAAAGCTTTCAGACACATGTCATTATTGGAGTAAAACACAAGGGTAAAACCTTAAGCTAGAGTTAATGGGACATAATGTCATTCACAACTACACATGGAAAGATAAAATACCATATTGGCCTGAATATAAGACTGCCTTCACATATATAAGATGACCCTGAGTTTTTAGAAAGTTTTCACAAGTAAAAATAAATAATGAATGCAGTTATTAAATATTCACAACATATTGAAACCTCTGGTTTTGGTTCTCCTGCACAAATTGAGTGAGAAACGTATCAATTTTGTGAAATTTCCTAGCCTTTAGACCTCTGAATGGTTTCTTTGATGTGCCAGCATTCTTAAACCTTTCTTCTTTCTGACAACATTGTACGTTACACTCATTAATGTACATTACACTCATTAATGTATATTACACTAAACTTAATTGCAGCCATTATGTTGTTACAATTTGCTTTGCGCAAAATCCGTTATTTGAAGTTCGTATAACTTTTTCTCTCTACTTTATTCAACTGACATGACAAAGATGCTCTGCTTTCTACTCTATATTTCGTGACTGGAACACTGACCAAAACTGAATGTATTAATGAAATAGCACAAAGCAACAATAGATCACGTTGGAAGTAGCTGCCAAAGTTAGTGTATTTGAGACTTTGAGCTCTGCTGCAATGCATGTTTTGACTCCACTGCTCAAGTCAGTACAGTACTTCATGAAAAGTGCCTCTAAATATTAGTCTGTGCATGTAAGATGGCTACGGTTTTTAAAAGCACATTTTAAGGTTTTAAAAAAAAAACAAAAAAACATTGTCTAATATTTGGGACAATATGGTATTAGCCAGTTGCAAGAGAGTATAAAACAAATGAGTTGTTAATATGGTGGTCTGCAGAGATGCCACCAGCATTACACATTTCAAGTTATACATATACATTGAACGGAGACTCAAAATAGGAATCAAAATGAACAAAAACAAGCTACCATCTATTCATTTGCCTTCAAATCCAAATCCATACATAGATATCTTGGTCATTTTGGTCTATAACCTTGGGCAGAGAGACAGTTGTGTTGGTACATCGCTAGCTATTAGAAGAACCTGAGGTGAGATTGCAGAACAGACACATAATGAAGTGTGTGGGGAATCGGAAGTGAAATTTGCTTTGATTGGTTGCTTTTTATGTTTTATGTAGACATAAATTTGAAAGTTTGGAGCTTGCATATTTTTGCGAATACAAGATGATCCCACTTTTTCTAGAATCTGATTTAGGATTTGAATGCCATAAACCTTTGAAAGTGACTCTCATATTTTAATAATAGATTTTTAGCTAAATATGAAGTTTAATTTATATACACTCAGTTGAGCGTAAATGTGTACTAACAAAAAATTAACTAAAAAGTTCGAATTCAAATGAGAAAAAGATTGGTATTACGGCAAACATGTATCCATGTTGTGCTGTGGTCAATCTTGTGTGATTCACTGAAAACAACTTGTAGAATGCATGCACAGCATAAGCAATTAAAGCAAGCCCTTAATAATGCTATGTTTGTTAATATTATAAAAATAATTTGTCATATGTTACAGAAATATTCTAGGCTGGAAACTAACCTGTGATCTTAATCATAAAGGTGGGAAAAATTTCAATGACAGTTCCCCCAAAAATACTAGGTTCAAAATAACCATTGCAAAGTAACAGTCAAGTAAGTTCACAAGTATTTAGTATTTATTCATAACTAATACCAAGATGCTCTTGGTTTGCTCTTACTTGACTCAAGGTTTTTTAAATCATGTGATTGTTCGTTCATTACAAATATTGCCAGGCAGCATGACACATCCTCCTCCTCTCCCTCAATCCAACATTCACCTTTATGCACAAATTTATAAAGTAGGCACTATTAATAGTGGTACATATGCCACATTACATCTAAATACTTATTATAATTACTCCTCACTTAACTTGGTTAAAAAAAAAAATAATGTTCATTGTCGTAATAGCCTTGTATCAGTTCCCAAGATGTTAATGATTGTGTGTTCCAAATTGGCATCTCTAGTACTCGCCTTTAGCATGTGTGCCACAAGAGCTCGATAACATAATTAAATTTGATTGGCTGGAAGATTTCTAGTCTAGATAAGCCCTCTGTTGCAAATGGGGATGGTTCCAATGTCTCATATCTGTACTTGTAGCTGAACACAGACTTGCTTATGGAAAGGACAATATTTGTTAACATTTTACGTACACTGTAATGTAATGTGTTTATCTGTGAACATTACTGTTCAAACAAAACTGTGTGTACCTCTGTGGTGTTTTAAAAGTGAAATAAAAGAAGATACCCCAAATTCATTATCAGATAATGCACATTTTCTTACTAAGAGCAGATGTGCAGACACCTATAGCTTCTAGAGCAGGTGTTTAAAAATGCTGTTCAAGCATCTATCCCAAATCTCTACAGTTAAGATGATAAACTTGTTAAGAGATGGATCCCATAGGTAAACAATGTTTATTGGAGCTTGTGTGATTATTTCTGTTTGCACTTGATTGCTGTGATTCTCATGATTACTTTTGTTGCAATTAGTACTAAGTATTCAGTGGGCCCCAACCAACAAAAAATGACCATTATCTTGTAAATTAATTTCTGGACCTATGACTATTGGAATGGTTTTGCTTCTAACAACAATGAAATACAACAATCAAATACAGTGTAACAATAAGGTATGGCCAAACTTTCAGGACACATTCATCAAATGACGAAAAGGACTTCATCTAGATAATGCTCCCCGTATGACCTATGGCCTTTGGTGTTAACCTCATTCCATCAAGCAATGACTGGACCTATTTCTGAGATGAAAATTTTATCTATGATGGTAGGGTGATGATAAGGATGGCGGTGGAATGAGAGGGCCTACAGCTTTTACTGTGCAACTCTAAACCACGTTGGGCTTTGGGGATACTTCACATGAGCAAGTCAAGAGGTGAAGGCGTGAATAGGGCTGACTTAAAGTTGCCACCCTAGAGCCTGGAATCGAACCCTGGACCATCAGTACGAGAGCCAGAAATGAAACCATGGATGACATAGATCCGAAAAGGCTTTATTTCCATATTAGAATTAATTTTTTACAACTCTTCATAGACATTTATCATGTGTAACACACAGGAACAGAATGTACAAACATACCATGGATGTGAGTGATTTTGATCTTTACAGGAAATGTGTTATTAAAAGGAAAGATAAGGGGTGAGGATCAGGAGGCTTAGCTTTATTAGTGAGAAAAAGCCTTCAAATTAAAGTGAAATTATATGAAGATTTAGGTGAAGAATTGGCACTGGGAAAAAGAAAGTGTATGTGTTGCAGTAATATATAACCAACCAAGTTCCTCGGAATTTTATGAACCACGTTTATTTAACAAGTTAAGACAAAATTTGGAGGAAGTATCAATTAGGGAGCTATACAAAGGTTACTTTTAAGAGCTCGCTGAGATTATATAGAGAAATGAAAGTAGTATGGAGCAGGGAACAGTATGTTGATATATGTGACAAAACAGCAAGAGCAGGGTTTGCATGGGTTAGGGCAGGGGTGGGGAATTTGAAAGGTTTGAGAAAAGAGATTGATTTGGAGAAATGCCCCTATGCCACCAGAAAGTCAAAGAGTGGCATTTAGTTTTAGAGTGTGAAGAAACAAAGTTGCTTAGAAAGAGAATAGAGAATGGTTAAATTTACCAATAGAAATTCAAGTTAAAAAGTTAGTAAATGTAAAATCTAGGAAAAATATAATAGAAGTAGGAAACTTTTTGGGCAGAGTAAGAGCAAAATGGATGAGGAAAATTAGTAAGGAAGAGTTAAATGAGTATTAAATTACAGTAGCTTTTATTTGATATGTTGCAAGTAGGATCCAACAACTTGGCAACCTCAAGGTTTGAGTTTGTTGGGGTCCAAGGTAGAGTTAGAGTTAATATTGGAGATTAAATAAATTGATAATTGTACTTTTACATTAGGAGGAATGCTGGCTACCAGTAGTTTGAGAGAGAGCAAATTGTGTTTACTTCACGCGAAACCATCTCGTGTGACGTCATACGTTGGTTGGTTCATTTGTTGTTTGTAGATTCCTCTGACGTAGCAATTGGTATCAGTTTTAGGTTATGTATATTGTCTTCCGGCTAGCTATTTAGGTAGACATTTAACTCTTGCAGGTTGTGAAGCGGAAAGGAATCTTTTGTCTATAAATGATACTGATGAAGAAACTGGTTTTATAATCTTTATTGCAGAACACGTTCACGAATACTTTCACAAGTTAATTTGGATACTCGCCATACTGAAACTGTTTGTAATAACTTCTCACTTTTAACTCACGTACTTCAACTTTATATATTTAACTGTATAATCCTTTATAAGATTTCTCGTACTTCTGCTGCGCGTAACTTTATGAATTTAGAGACCGACATGAGAATCTTGTTGAACTGGGATCTGACGTGCTACGTGTTGAGAATCTTGTTGAACACTGGGATCTGACGTGCTACGTGTTGAGAATCTTGTTGAACACTGGGGGACGCTTACCTCAGACATGGCTTATTTATAGACTTGCCTTAAGATACGCCTAAAGATTATAAATGAAATGCTATTGGCTTATAAAACGCGCCAACATTAGCGTCTATTTTACTATCCAATGAAAACCACTAATACATATTACTTTTATAGAATATTCTGGAAGCTTTTTTTACTGAAAAGGCGCGAAACATTACGTAACTTCCTGGTTCCCGGTAACGATAAACAACTCACCCCCTTGCTAAAGTATTATGTTATTGTTAACAGTTTCAGTAGAGCCATATATTATTATTTACCAATAATAATTACAATTATTAAACCCCTGAAATCAATGTTACATAAAAATACATATTCATAATAAAATAATTATTTATATTAACGTAATTTGTGATACAAATTACCGTCTCATATGCCCCACTAGAAACATAATTATAAATATTTATAACCTGTTTTGAAATTTTATAATTTTGTTTTTAGTCTCCTAAATCTTGTAACACACGCTATCACTTTCACTTAACACTTCACACGCGTTTAACACACGACATATGTTTTATCTCGCCACTACTTACTGGCTCTGATTTAATTTGTTTTGATATTAATCTGACGTTACAATAAATTTTTTTTTTTTTTATAGCAAATACTTTACCCTAAATTATTTAACTAGTGTTACAAAAAATGGTTTACTTTCTTATATTGTTACCAAAAATTTATCAATTCAAGAATTTTTTTGTAATTACCATACATATTTACCAAAATATTCACCCTTTACATATATTTACATCTCTTAAATCTAGATAATGCTTTACATTTTCTGTTTACTACACAAGTATTTGTTTTAAATTATTTTTACCATTTTTGTTATTTTGAATTTTATTTTAAACAATACTCTTGGAATTGCATTTACGTATCTTTACTTTAATATCATATTAATTTTCAATCTTTGTATTCTTAATTTTTAATTCTTGGAATTGTATTTACGTACTTTTACTTTAATCTCATCTTAAGTTTCAATCTTTGCATTCTTAATCTTCAAATATTTTGTTACAGTTACTAAAAATTTAATTTATTTATTTATTTATTTATTTATTTTTTTTTTTTTTAAACATTTCTCTCTCTTTTTTTTTTTTTTTTTTTTATAACTTATTTCTCTTTTCAAATGATATATATATATATAAATAGTTAACCCTCTTACGTTCCAATACATTTCTCTGCAAGTCGTCTTTAACTATCCAGCATTTACTTTACATCTCATCGCTATTTATCCTCCTGGATCAAATTGTGTGTGGCTAAACATTACTCGTAGCCGTAACCTAACCTTCAAATTGTTCATGAATAACCTCTTGTATTCATATGAAATTTCATCTCCTGATAACATTTGGAAACAATCTACAGTTTCTTGAACAATACATCTTTTAACAACTTTCATTTTCAATTCTTCTACTATCATCTTAATCTGAGAATACTTTGACAAATCTGTACTAAGCTGTACTGGACTGGAGTTTTCATTTTGAACATCTTGGTACAATTTACTTCTTTGCATTTCTGTCACATTCTGTATTACTGATATTTCCCCTCTGAAATTAAGTTGCACCTCATTTACATCTACATTCCTAACCTCTTTTATCACTCTTATCTCACTTGAAATACTACTCATTTGACTTCCTAACTCTGCGCCTTCTACATTAACCTCACTTTCTTTGTTATCTCTTTCCCTACTCATGTCTAGCATTTTCTTTGAAATTTCTCCTATCTCACTTGCTATTACTTCATTTTCATCTCTCATTTTTGGCATACTACTATCTTGCTTCATAACTTTCTTTTCCATTTCTTCACTGCTTTGATCTACTTTTTGCTCTAATACCCCATTACTCCTACCAATATTTTCAATTGATTTCCTGTTTTGTTCAAAGCTTTTACCAATATCTTCCCTCAATTCTCTCTTATTCTGATCTAGTTTTTGTTCTAAACTCCTATCAATATCTTCCCTGTTTTGATCTATTTTCTTACTAAGATCTTCCCTCATTTTTTCTAATTTCTCATTATTCTTTTGCATATCTTCCCTTAATTTCTCATTATCTTCCCTTATATTTCTCAGCATTTCCATAATCATCATATTAGTATCAAGATTAACATTTCCTGCTATTCTATTCTCACTTTCTACACTAACATTTTCATCTTCAAATCCCAAAAAATCTGGGCTATTCCCTGTATTTTGTATTGGATCACAGCTAACTGTTACACTATCTCCCTCCATAATTATTTCTTCTGTATTATTGGTAGCCATTGTTTTTATTATCCTACCACTTCTCAGTCTCATTTAATTACCTTTTTGATGCTGTCTGATGCTGCAGTTTTGATGTCCAGCGTTCTGCCCCATTCTCCTAGGTTTGTATGTCGCTTCTGCGTTGTATCGTGATGAATCTACGTCGTTTCGATGTTTTCTTGTAGCTGAATTACCCTTCTGTCTCGGAATCTGCGTCTATAGGTCGTTTCACTGCTGCTTTCGCCTCTCTGGTTATTCTTGTTCCTTTCCTAGTCGTCTAGCCTTCCTTTCCTAGTTGTCGCTCCACGTTGATGCGCCAATTTGAAGTAGTATTTGTGTTTTTTGTGGCACCACGTTGTGGAAGCCAATATAATGGGAGAATGTTATATTGATTTCTGCGTTGCCATCTTGTGTGACGTCATTCGTCGGTCGCCTGCTAACTCCATCTGGCGTAGCAATCTATATGAATTAGTTTTAAGGTTATGTATATTGTCTTCCGGCCAGCTATTTAGGTAGGCATTTAATTCTTGCAGGGAAATATTTAAATATTTTGTTTTCTTGACTTTAAAAGGGAAAATCTTTTTGAAGAATATTTATAATAATTTATTAATGAAGAATTGTATAAATTTTGAAGCGGAAAAGGAATCTTTTATCCAAAAATTACTAGTGAAGAAATGTGTTTTATACTGTTTTATTGTCGAACACGTGCACTAACACTTTCACAGATTTATCTAGATAATCGCCATACTGAAACTGTTTGTAATAACTTCTCACTTTTAACTCACGTACTTCAACTTTATATATTTAACTGTATAATCCTTTATAAGATTTCTCGTACTTCTGCTGCGCGTAACTTTATGAATTTAGAGACCGACATGAGAATCTTGTTGAACTGGGATCTGACGTGCTACGTGTTGAGAATCTTGTTGAACACTGGGATCTGACGTGCTACGTGTTGAGAATCTTGTTGAACACTGGGGGACGCTTACCTCAGACATGGCTTATTTATAGACTTGCCTTAAGATACGCCTAAAGATTATAAATGAAATGCTATTGGCTTATAAAACGCGCCAACATTAGCGTCTATTTTACTATCCAATGAAAACCACTAATACATATTACTTTTATAGAATATTCTGGAAGCTTTTTTTACTGAAAAGGCGCGAAACATTACGTAACTTCCTGGTTCCCGGTAACGATAAACAACTCACCCCCTTGCTAAAGTATTATGTTATTGTTAACAGTTTCAGTAGAGCCATATATTATTATTTACCAATAATAATTACAATTATTAAACCCCTGAAATCAATGTTACATAAAAATACATATTCATAATAAAATAATTATTTATATTCAAGTTAAGAGGTTAGTTTTTTATATTTTATTGTTATTTTTAGTAACGGGGTTGTTGTAAATTTGTACAATTAACTGGGTTAATAAAATTACTTACTTACAAACATACCACTGAAACACTCTTAAATGAAATATTTAAATGCCCTCCATTTGCACTGACACATCAATCCACCATCACTTTGAATCCCTGATGCGCTGGTATATCCCTTGAGAATTGTGTTTTGTTTCACAGCCTTCCATAATACTGACATGAAGACACAGTGCATCTTGAACCAAGGTTCATTACCCAAGATCTTTCAAATGCCCCAAAACTGGTAATGAACCTAAGACTTACAACTTGACCAGATGTAACCAACAGGCCATTTTGAACATTTCATGCAAGAAAGAATTTCATGTGGTATAAAAAATTAAATTGAGTTTTATTTATGGATGCTCTTTAACTGCAATGATTCTGTGTCCCATTCTATATTGGCGTGAAAGAACGGAAATTTTAATCAGAGACCTCTTTATCAAGCTTGAGATTCTTTTATGTGTCATAAATCTATGACACGGGATCACCGGCTTTACTTTCCTTCCGAAGGAAGCCATGCTAAGGGTTTTTATGCCTGAAAAAATCCATTGCCCTTTACTGGGTTTGAACCCACGACTTTGGGAACTAGAGGCTAGCATGGTACCCCTAGACCACGAAGGACGACTTCATGTGATATGCTGGTATGCCCTGTTCTTGTGCGTTTTCCATGATTAATGTAATATGAAGAGCTGTAGGAAATAACATAGAAATAAAGCATTTCTAGACCCATATCCATATAATATTTTCTTCTACATGCAAGGAATGTGTCCTGAAAGTTTGGCGATACCTTTATTGTTAATGCTGTATATGTTAGAATGTGAATGACAGAAGCAAAGTTGACATCACACTGAGCAATAATGCACTTGCTTCAAATGATTAGCTAGAAGTATAAAACAGCAGAGAATAAAAATGTCAGTCGAGAGAAGTTACTGCTACAACATGAAATGAACTACATATTCATAACATGATACAGTGAAATAGTACACAGCATGGCCTAAAGATATTTTAGATATGTCTGGATGCAGGCATCAGTTTTGAGGTTTAAAGTGACTGTTATCTTGATGAGTTAAAAATACAGAGTGGCCCAAATGTTTGTATACAGTACAGTATTCTTCATAGATATTGTGAATGTTGAGTTCATGGAGTTGGTAGTTGATGTAAGGGTTACTATGGAATCTGAATTAACAGAATCAAAAGTTATCTCTATGGGAACCTAACAGAAAACATTTGAATACTGTATGGGGTGCAATATCCAGCAAAGGTATTATAGGGCTGGTTTTCTTCAGTACAACTGTGGATGGTAACAATCATCTAAACGTGTTGGGAAATGTAGTATTGCCACAACTCAT
The DNA here is from genome assembly GCA_030765065.1 of Deroplatys truncata. Classification (NCBI taxonomy): domain Eukaryota; kingdom Metazoa; phylum Arthropoda; class Insecta; order Mantodea; family Mantidae; genus Deroplatys; species Deroplatys truncata. The sequence goes on from CM060980.1 coordinate 170,403,047, forward strand.
GAACAGAGATGACATCCTTGAACTATACTTTCAACAAGATGAAACACCTTGTTATTTTGCTATGCTGGTAAGGAGTGATCTTGAGAACACTCTCATAACATTGAATTGGGTAATGGTACCATTTACTGATCACCATGTTCACCTGATCTAATACCAATGGATTTCTGGTTTTTTTTTTGGCGGGGAAGGTGTATTGAAGAATAAGACATTTTAGAAAAGACTTCGCACAATAGACAGAAATTAAAAGAGTACATACATATGTATTTCATGGCAATGAAGCTGACTGTAATTTATGTATTATTGTGTGTCGGAGTATTCTAAGAAGTTTGAACTGTATTGTAATGGAGGACATTCTGAACACCTATGAGATCAAACATTCAATATTACTGTTAATATTTGTGTCAGCGTACTTGAATGATGAAATAAAGTAAATGTAAGGAACTGTGTACCTATGTTTGGGCCACTCTATATTTGTATATTATGCTCTGTTATAAGCTTGGTTGATTCTGACAGAAGTGAGCAAGCAAAGTAACATTATGGGAAGTAGTTAAGTCTAGACAATGGTTTTAATCAGATGGTCCCCTTCAGTGTCGCCCATTTAAGTGCTTGTGCCACTGCAGCATGTCAGCCAGTATCGATTGAAGTTGCATTGAATGATTAAGCTTTACGGGTGCTCAAGAAAACATCTTTTTTTTTGGGAGGGGGTAGATATTTCAGGGAAACAAAAATTGTGGAATAACTGGAACTATGATCCGTTAAGGAACTTTTATACCACATAGGCTGTTGACCTATGCCATGAAGAATAAAATGCCCATCCTATGAGATGCTAATGGTGATGAACTTCTCCTTCCCCCTCTATACCCCTCTGTTCATCAGATGTTGCTGTCTGCGAGAATTCTTCAGAAATGGTGGCTCATTATTGTTATCATCTGTAGAAACTCATTCTTAAATAATTATTTCATTGTGAAAATTGAATTAGATTTGAAAAATTCAGTGCTATGGCCAGGAAAAACTGATCTTTAGATTTCCATGCCTGTTAAATCCCTTCACAGTGTGAAATCCATTACATTTTTCTCATGTGATTCATTTGTGTGTTCAATCATAATAGCTTATGGTAAAAGACACTGAAGAGAAAGCTGAAGATTTGTGCTTTCAATCATGGCATTGAATTTTGCAAGTCTGATTTAAATTTTCTATCTGTAGCCCACACAAGGCCACTGTTGAAGAGTACAGCTATTCAACATAAAATTACATCTAATAGTCTGGTTAACTATAAGATTGGAAATTTTGAATCACTTAATATGGAATAACTGAAATGTCATGTAGGTTCACCTGTCTACATGAATCAGATGAGAGAAATTTAGTGCATCATTGGGTATCTCATCACAATAATAAGTAAGAAATAGAGCATCAACTTGGAAGGCCAAAGATCTGTAGTTTTGAGTCCTTTCATGGCATTGAATTTTTTACTTTCTCTGCAACATATACAAAAATTGCATGTTGAGATTTTATTGGGAAAAATACAATAAACACTTGTCTTGGCTGTGAACTATATAACTAAAATCTGAAATGTCGGATAAATACTAAATGAAATGTTGGAAAAATTTCAAACTTAATACCTGAGTTCAGTATCATCCAGAGATGCATTACAAAGGTTTTAAAAAAATTCTCCCACCCCAAACTGCCTTTTACCTAGAAAATTTGTATAACTCTTTTATTTTCTCCAAATTCTCTGTTATTGGTTTCAGTTTTTCAAAACTTTTATTTTTTTAAGCACTACCAACCTTTAGTTGTTTCTTGTGATGTCTTGGAAAGAACAAGGAATTTCAATGCCAGTAATTATAGCTACCAGTGTTTAAACATTTGACTATTGCTATTCCCTTGGTGCCTATAATGAAATGTATAATGAAACCATGCAAATGTTTATCTCAGCTTAAAACAGATGGATAGAATAAGCTTTTGCAAGAATATTTTGTAGAAGCTATATAACAATAAATGATAGTAGGCAAAGAAAGTCATGTGACTGGAACACAATATTTTTAACAGTTGGTTCAGCTTTTTCAACTTTTAGCCTACACTTGGACAGTATAAAACCATTATCAATAGCATTGATTCAGATAGATTTATGGGAAGGTGTTAACCAATCATCTTGTACCAACAGAGCCTTTGTTTGGATGCATGTCTGGTTTAACAGGAATTTTCTTTTCACCAGGAAGCACACTATTTGCTGGCAGAGTCTGATGTTCATAGCTCCTTAAATTCCATTTCCATGCAAATTATAACTACAATAACCATGTACATTTGTCATAGATGATGCTAGAAGTTATGTCCTTGTGCCGCCACACATCTCTTACACCTTTTAAGAATATTTACATTAACATGACCATGTAAACAAAACCATGTTTTGTCTCTAAGAAGAATTGTACATAGGTCAGTAGTGTGATCATTAACATTATCCAACACCCAATTGCAGAAATTAACTGTACTCACATTATCGCATGGTTGCAATTCCTGAACTACAGTTATCCTATAAGGTTTTAATTTTAAAAGTTTAGTGGCATTACAAATTAGGATTTGCAAGATTCCTGTGTAAAGTTTCTCTGAGGTTTATTAGGATTTTATTGTAACTTTTCTCCAAAGTCATAGAGTTTTTTCCTGTGTAAGATCACAGTGATTTACTTTAGATTTCTTATCAAGAATAGATCCCATTTCCCTAGTCACATGATTATGAAAGGCTTCTGTGGGAGGCACATGAACAGCAGGGAATCTGTCTATAAATTACCATTTCACTTCTCTACAAGAGCTTGTTATCACATAGGAATCATGCATGAAGATTCTGTGAACTAAAGTATACAGACTTTTTGGCATTATAACAGCACTAATGCCCTATAACTTTGAAACATGTGTGTCACAAAGTATCAACCTCTGTAGAGAGAAATTGTGTTAACTGATTAGCTAGCACATGGAGAGGGCAAACAGTACAGTACAGTGCAGTGCAGGGCAAGCAATTCCCTGTAATATGGCATGTGTCCAAATGAAAGCTTTGTACATCCACAGATTTCTTTCCAAAATGAAATTAATAAGATTAAGAGACTCTCATCTAACCTATAAAGGTTTCTAATGTCTGTCAGAGGTGATAATATGTACTTCCAGCATTGTCTGCTTGACGTTAGGAGGCAGGGTAGCTTCTTGATTAAGTCAAATTACTTGGAAAGGCTGTTTTGCAGTTTACCCTTGTCGAAAAGTGGAATATTAGCTAGCTTTAGGTACAAAGGTGAAATCAAGACCCTGGCAGTTAAAGGCCATTAAAACTATTAAAGAAAAGGTAACATGCTTCAAACACTATTTATATGCTCCGAGTCATGTGAAAATTTGCCCAAGATAATTTTCTTTTTATAAATCTGCACTATGTGATGCAAGGGTTAAATTTTCTTCTAGAAGAGTGTGGTATAACATCAGTTAAACAAGGAAACCTGTTAGGAGTTTTGTTTTGCTCAAAACAATATATGTTAAATTAAATGAATACAGAGAACCTGTGAAGTTTACACTTGAGGTGGAGATCATTCTGAGTCCACTCTTTTTTAAAAGCATTATCCAAGTTGCACAAAGCATGCTCGGATCTTGTCATCCTAAAATCTTTTGTTTCATTTGTATATTTCCCTTTAACTTCTGTGGTCACACCAGGTGCTTTTAATTTGAGAAGGAACTGTATAGGCTTTAATGTTGGATTTAATCATTTCTGCTACGAGACCCATATTCACATCAGCATTTGTAATTCCATACTCGGGTAGAAAATGACTCTCTTAAAGACATTTTCCACATCTTGGATATGAATCAATCTCTGTGTTCATAGGTCATAGTGCTAACATTCGATTATGGATTCTGATTTTATATCACAAGTAAGATTTTATATCTCAAGAAGATACAGTAAGAATTGTCTTGTTTCATATGTTCAAAATCCAGTTATTTGAGTGTGATCTCAAGGTGAACATACAATAGCTCTTCTTGGTTCAACTTGCGAGAGCTTTTAACATGAGAAATTTAAATGCAAAAACAAACAAAAACAACCACTGGATGTGCTGAATGTGACATGTATTCAGGTAAGTACAGTTGAAAAGACAAATGCATGCTACAAACCAAGCTGAGAAATTTGAATGAATGTGATATTGGATAGGAATGGAGGAGAATTTCTGCTGTGCATTCAAGGCTTATTGCACCTACTGAACCACAGTGATGTAGTGTGGCCAGAGTGATAGTGACAGGCACAGCACAGCTAACGTTTTCAGATTGAACGTCTCAACTCTACCCATGAACAGTTTTGGCTAAAAGTTTCCATACTTGGCAACGTTTATGACTTTACAGCAAAGGAGGAATTTTTATGGCCATGTGAGCAGATTCAGTGTTAAAGATTTTCACCATGGACATGCAAAGCATTCAATTCTGTTACATTGTGTTGTAATTTAAGATTACAGAACAAATGTACCATGCTAATTGGTATGCAGTGATATGATAAGTCATTGCTTTATCTGTGTATCTATTCTTCTTGACGATCATGTTGCCCCGTCACTGGGTTGCAACAAAATGCATTGCATGTGGATTTAAAATTGGGATTGCACCCCAAATGACTTCTAATAGCCAGCAGTAAATGTGTACGAACATCCAATAATGTGCAGCATGAATTGCAAAGTGAGGCAGTATTTTTAACACTTAATTTCAATTAAATTATATAATATGTAAATTCAATAACAGCCCGGCTTGAAGCAATATATGTATGTAATAATTTGTAAAATTTATGTAACGGTCATTGCATATGCTTATATTATTGTAAACATGTTCAATAATGTTATGTGAATGCATTACGTAATTTAATAATGTAGGAGCTGTGAGAATATTAAGTTTAAAGTTGCTAACAATGAGGTAACCTTGAGGCAATAATGAGTAAGGAAGTTTAAATGCTACTAGTCATTATTAGAGCAGCAATAATGTAATTTTTAGACAGTTTAAAAATAGCCAATCAACAACCAGAAAAAGCTTTAGTTAAATGCAGGTATTCTTCTTGAAATATAGAAATTTACAAGTTTAGACGGTTGAAGTCAATTCAGTTGCCTCCAAACAGTGCTCATAACCAGACGTGTTGCTTTATACGTGTTAAAAAAGTGCAAGTATTAAATAAAAGAATCCCTCAGCTCTCGATATCAGTGAAGTGCTATTTAATTTATGTCAAAGATTAATAAAAAGGAGTAAATCGGTGTAAGCCTACATTCTTAGTGTACCTAAACCCTCTAAGAGAAACGTGTCTCTAACAAATACTGACGCAGCCGAGGCAAACATAAATATAATATCTAAAAATACAGTCAAATTACAAAGTTAATATTTTTTTTTAAACTTGGGGCAAAGTCTACCTGAAAGTACATTTGGGGCGAAGGCTACTTGAAACTGTTTAACATACGTGCGGTTGTAACTACTAAAAGTTCGGTTCCCCAACAGTTGAAATATAATACATCTCTTTCAGTACAACCTTTTTCAAATTGACGCCCAAAGCGTGTTGCAAACAAGTTACAATACAAACATCATCATCTTCAAACTGATTTTCCATACGTGGGGCTGTAACAAACAATCTACTTCAAAAGTCAACTCCCTCATATAAATTGTTCTGTTTTCATTCTACGGTTATGCAGGATGTCCCCCCCCCTTTTTTTTTTGTAGCAGTTCCAGACTACCTGGTCTTCAAGTATTCTTATAAAACGAGATGCCCATTAGTTTTACATGTAATTTTTGTATATTTACTGCACTGAACATCTTACACATTCTAAATTTCATGTCAAAATTATTACGCTTTGCTGGATGAGGAAAGCTTTGTAGGTTTTAATTTCAGGAAGTTGATAAGTATGAAGTTGTATACTAGGGAAGAAACAACTCTCTCTAAAAAGCATATCCACTGCACATTAACTTCCTATTGGCTGGCCCTACAATCCTGAAAGAGATAAAATAAGAGAAAATAAGGGACAGGGAAATTTGTGTTAATATGTAATCCTCTCCAGCATTTACCTGCTGCCCTGGGAAAACCATAAAGAGACCCAAGATCAGGGTGACTATTTCAATGGGAATCTCTCAGGCCTGAACCATCCTGTTTGGTCAAATGAATGTAGTAATTTGAATAGTTGAACATTACCTCAAAATAATTAATGCAATTTATTACACTTACGCAATTTGCAAGATTTCTTACTTCCTTAAAACAAAGGTTCATTTCTATGTAGAAACACATTATGTATCCAAATAAGTATATCTGCTTTTTAGTGATGTACATTTTTTAACCCCTTACCGGTCCAATCTGGCTTCAAAATATAGCTTGGTCTTCTGAGGGTTAATGCACAAATTGAAACACAATTAAAAAGAAAAGAAAATAATGAAGAGGAAATCCTTTAAATAAATAAGAAAAGGATGGGGGTTGGGAAAGGATTGAAAACTCTTGATTTTGCACTGTGATTACAGACATATGTTTTCCCTTGTTAGATAAAGGACAACAGACGAGCAGACAAAATAACATCAGGTCCTCAGTCTCATATATTGGAAGGTGTTTCGTGGGAAGAGGCTAAAAAACTACAGGTAAGTTGATTGTTTACATATCTAACAGATAGATAAAATCTTACCACACAAAAAAATGCAGATTTCGTTAAAATGTACAATTAATGTCCATTAAAATTTTTACTAATGTTAATCATTTCCAAGATATTCTTTGTTAAGGGTTTGAGTTTTTAAATACTTATACTTTTGTCAAGTGATTTGTGTTTTTTCTCTTGATCATGCAAAAAGCATGGAATTTTAAAACCATTGTGTAGCAATCCTCTTTTTAAAAATCTTGACTCTCATTCTATTAAATGTGTAATGAAAGTTTATCTCGATTATCAAGAGTGGATAGAAGAAGTAGTTTTTGTAAGTGGTTTTAGAAGAGTGAGTAGTGAGTCATATGAATTGAATACACCTTTTTCTCTTGGGATATTTTGTATCTGTGATAGTTTATCCTATTATCATCATCATTAGAAGATCAGTTTTTCTTAATATATTTTTGTTCAAACAAACTTCCACTAGATAGAAACCCTTTAAAGACATTCATGGGAGGAAAAAATGAAAATTCACATCGAACTGGTTTAATCATCTTGAATGAATAAACAGTAACTTTGCTAGTAAGTTTTGGGAAATCGCATAGAATTAATTTATCATGCAATCTGTTTAGGATGAATATTGACTATGTGCATCTGTCATAAAATTTTGAACCCTCTTCCATTCTGTATTTTATTTCAAACCATAAGGCATTGTAGTAGGCCAGATATAATATACTGTAATGAGTTAAGGAAAAGCAGACATGATCTGCAGGTATAGCTTGACATTAAGGTATTTAACAATGGGTACAAGTTAAAGTGTTATGCAACATAGAATTCAAGTAATGTAGTTTTAATTTAGTACCAAAACATATACCCTTCTACTTTTAAGTTATATATTATAGGACAAAAATAGGTAGTATAGAAGAAAATAGTTATGAAGTGGTATCTCAAATATGAGTGTAAAATATGTGTGCATTATTCCTTTATTTGTTTCAAGGATGCTAACATCTCCGCTACTGGTGATCAAGTGATCCTTGTAGGTGCAGCATCAAAAGGAATCATTCAAAGGGGGTTCCAGCACAATGCAATGGTGTATAAAACACCCTATGCTAAGAATCCTTTCGACACTATCACAGATGAAGAACTGGAAGAATACAAGAAGGTGGTGGAAAGAAAACAGAAAGGAGAATCATGTAAGTGAATGGCTAGTTCCAAGTATAGTATGTATTCAGGAGAGATTTAAATGTGATTCTTTCTCATAAGTTTTGCATGAGGTTGTTAAGACTTAGAAATAATCACTCAGTGCCATTGCCCAAAGATATATCTCCATGTCAATTAATCTCTGGATATAGGGATTTTAACAAAACCTGTGCATATTAAGACATACTCAGGATTATTAAAGTTTATAGTTTGCTATTTGTAGTCCTCATGATAAATGAAAACTAAAACGTAAATTTAACAAACTCCATCTCTCTGATGTATATAAAAATTTATTTCCTTATTCTTCATTTGTATACAGTAGAACTTTTCTTAATCATGCTAAAGTGGGCAGAGCTATTTTGGATAATATGTTTTTTTAGATAATCGATGATGATGATTTTAAACAGCAAAACAAAGAAAGTAATTGTATTTCAAATGCATGTAATGTTTAATAGACATTACCATTATATATACCTTATTAAAATGTGCATTACAATATTTACAAATACTGTTTCATAAAATCATTAATGTTATGTTAGAACTTTCTTCTCGCAGCACTTGTGAGCAGCCAAATCGTGCCACTGTTTGATAAGCATTGTATCTGTTGGTGTTGATTCACTGCTTTGTTCTGCAAAGCGCATGGTAAACTAGAAACAAAAGTAGTGTGTTATTGATGATGCTGTAATTCAATATTCCCCATTAAGATTTGAATACAAATTTGTAGTCTTTCTTAAGGCTGGTTCACAACCAACGAGAACGGTAACCAGAACGAGAATGAGAAAGTTGAAATACATGTATTCAAATGGGAATGTTCACAACTGACGGGAAGCTTCCCGGCCCCCGGGAACGGGAAAGTAGAGTTGCCCAACTTTTAACTTTCTCGTTCTTGTTCCCAGACACGGCATATTAGATCCCTATTGTGCATATTAGACTCTTCACTCTAGAGGTTATTCTAAGCGGCCGTGACATAAAACAGCCACTAGTGCGTTCTATAGTCGCAAGCTGGAAACATGAAACTGGAAGCAATTAGTAGTAAATGTGCTTCCTAACCTCATCCCAACACCCGCAAATCTAATCAGCGTTGGTTCCTCTGGTGAAGGGATCATTTGTAGTTTGTTTATATGTAACTCAAAACTGGCTATTACCTAAAAAACAATGGCAAAAGCTACAAAGAACAGCTAAAACCGGTGGAAATGAAAAAAGAACAATAAACAATTTTAATGTATGCCATTAAATAAAGGAATGAAAGTTTGGCATAAGTAGAGGGATCGAAAATGTAATGAATATGCATTTAAATAATGTTTAGTCTATCGAATTTTGACGTTGGGATAACACGACAGGTTACCGCGACATGTTTTTAATTTATATATACAGGGTGGACCATTTAATCCGAGACTGTGCAATATCTCCAAAACTAAGCATTGTAGAAAGAAATGTCTATAATAAAATTTGCTTGATATTATGTTGTTGTTCACCAATGGCACTGAGGATTAATTAATATGCATCATTTTCCCTCTGGTTTCCCAATATAAAATCTGTAAGTTATCACTTTTAAGGCCTTTGCATTTGGTGAGATGTTTTTGCTTGATATTATGGAGAAAGTAAATGCCATTAATCATGTTTTGTTTGGAGGATGTTGTGTTAGTCATTTTAGGGTCAATTTAATTTTTTTAAAATGGGAACCTACATTTTGCATGTTGTTTTCTCATTAGAAAATAGTTTATAAAAAAAGCTGTTTTATTTTGTGATGAGGAATAAGGAAACAAAATAAAAATGTTGGTTCCCAATTACGAAATGTAACTTGACCCTCAAATGACCATCTATGGATGGTCCAACCATTCATTGCACTCTCTGTACACAGCCATTCAGAATTTTTGTTGTTATTTACGTTGGTGTAAGAACAATTGCAAAGTGCTTTATACAAACATTTAATTTTTTATGAGTGAGAAAACATAAAAAAGGTAGGTTACCATTTAAACAAATTAAATTGACCTTAAAATGACCATCACAATATCCTTCAAATAAAATGCAACTAATTGCATTTACCTACCCCCATAATATCAAGCAACTTTTGTTCAAGACATTTGTTTCTGCAACGCTTAGTTCTGGAGTTATTGTACAGTTTCAACTTAAATGATCCACCATGTATATTTATATTTTATAATGCTTTCTTACTTTCCTCTTTTTCCTCTGCTGTTTTGGTTAAGTGGGATTTTACTGTAATGGTGATTTTAACAATCTCTATGAAAATGCTACAAATTTTTTTTAAAACTTATAGGTTTATTATGGGGATGATATGCAGTCATTGATTGCTCCAGGCTTTAGAAATTGGTTGAGTAGATCCATAGATTGGATTAACTTAATGGCCATCTGAGCATTTTTTATGATATAAAGTGTCTCTTTGAGAATACTGTTCATTGCTTTATTTATGGCTAATGTTTACAAGTAAAATGCAAAAGTTTATATCTGGAGAATCATAGGGAAAGTCTTAATTCCTAGCGCCATATCCAAGAGTTCTTTTGCTCTATGTGTGGAACTCGTGTCATAATGAAATATCCTATACAGATTTACATGGCAATTGAGAGAATCTAAGCAGCTTGGCCAGTGCATAGCACTTGAGCAAGTCACAAATGTTACCACCAAGTCATGTTCAGTCATTTATTTTTCTGAGGAAGAGACACTGTGACAAACCTTAGTCATGCCTCTCTTAACATATTGCCTAGTATTGATAATGTAGTTATCAGTTCATTCCCATTTATAAATTTGCAATATTTGCATTGCGTATCAGAATGTTAGATTTGAATAGACTGGACTGGACTAATGGAACTGCCTTGGCTCCCGAACAGCAATTTCTTGCACACAAGATTTGTGTTTACTTGCTTTTAACAACTTTGCCAAAAAAGCAATATTTCAGAGCTTTATTTTTCTTTGTTTTGCTCATTATTGTTGAATTGCAATGTTATAGATGTGTGTGTTCATATTGCAGGTTTATTAGAATAATAAATTGATAATTGTTTCTCTGTTTTTTTAAAGTTGATGAGGACCAGTCTGAATCGGAACCCCTTTCATCATCCCTGCAAAACAGTCGACCGACCAATGATGGAAGCATTGGTGCCATGAAGTCTCCCCTCACATCACCCATGTCAGCTGCAAGTGAAACAGAAGAGGAAAGCAGGGATGGTATGTAATCTCTGTACTCTGTGAACTAAACTTGGGTTTTGAAGTAAAGCTATTGATAATGAAGAAAATGTATTGCATTTACTTATTGTATTTGTTACATTTATAAGACCTATTTATTTTAGAATGTATTGCTTTCTGGTGAACTATACACAATTTTTCCTTAAGCAGAGATGAGAATTACGGCGGTCTTTCCTTCTTTACGGGGGTACTGGCTATTTGGTGGCACAGGATTTGTAGGAATGGTCCCGGGTTCGGTACTAGCTCAGGGATTTTGCATGGATCTTGGATCTCGAGTTAGTGGTGAATACGACTGTTTTGTTTTCCTGCTCGTTTATTTCCCATCACTGTTTTAAAATTTGATTCCTGCTATTACTTCGACACACACACACACACACACACACGCATTTCCTTATTGCTATGCTTCATATTCTCGTACCTTTCTGCTGACACATTTTCTAAAAACCATCTCCAAGGAACTACCATGACCAAGTCTGTCTTCTAAACTCTCCTGTTTCTCTATTTCAAATGTTCTAACTCCTCATTCCACTATCACCTGATTTATAGCTTCTTTCATTGGATGCCTAAAGCTATCTGGATTTTGGCGAACATTGACCCTTTTCTACACATCTGCATTCCAGCAACCTAATGGGACACTTAACAGTAGAGGGAAAAGCGTACTGCTTCAGAATCAAACCTAATGAGTGAGGTACTGGTAGGAAATGAATCATTCATATTGTGCCCAACATGTATTGCATATATTAAAGAGACTTCCTACAACAAATAAACTGTACATACCTCTTCCATTTACCCTTCTGTCAATACTGAAGTATGCCTATTCTTCTTGTTGGCAACAATGTGTTAGCTGAAAGTGACTGATGAGTTGTGTTACTGTTGAATTGATTTGGCACAGGTGCACATGAAAATGTAACACAAAATGTTCTTTAAGATAGTCATTTGACTTGCTTTCAAAGTGCATCTTGACAATTAATACCTGCTGTGCGAATGAAAATGGAATGATTATTCATCACAAAGAACACAACACACCACACCACAAGTGCTGTAATCACAGACCATATGCTCTGCACATATGAAAATGAGTATTGCATACTGTATGCAGCTGCCACCTACTGGTTGGCTTATTGCACATCCAACATCTAGACAAGTATAAACTATAAAAACATGTGAAAACGTGGTCACTCATTATAATTGTGCTGAAGGTAGATAATGTGTGCAATAATATTATTGCACTGTAATTAAAAGATATGCAGGAAATATTTGGAATTTGTTTATAGCAAACTCGAGTAAAGTAATACAGTAGCTTTCTGAAATAACTAATAATAGTAAATGAGTCAAATACAGACGCATAGTCTTACTTTGGTTTAAACATGGAACATGTTTTGAGGTTTAAATTGAAGTGAGACTAAAGTGCATAAGTTTTACTCACAAATACTCTAATTATGAAAGTTTTGCAGAACACTTCTATTATTCATTACCTGTGTTGAACCATAATAATACTGTTTCCAGAGCCACGAGTGCTGCGGATAGAAACAAAACAGGTGCCAAGGCCCAGCCAAGCTGAGGTTGTTCTTAGTGATGGTGAGTACAAGTTCCTTTTAGAAGCACATTTTGTTATATACTGCTTTTCTTCTGTACATATCTACATACATATTTATTTCGCAAAATTCTTTAGGGAAGATGTAATACCGAGGGTAAGTGAAGTTGGCTCTTTTTGCATGAAATTACTTAAGAAGTAAAAGTAAACTGTAATGGCAACAGTTTTTTGTGTTTGAATATTGAAATAGATGTAATCTTACCTACAAATATCACTAGACTGAAGAAATCCAATTACCACTCAATACAGTTTAAGAGCATATAGTGTGGCCTGAACTTTTTGGTACTTTGAATTGAAAATTTGAAAAAGTTCAGTACTAGTTCACAGACTTTGTGACTCGTTTATCTATGCAGATAAATTACCTTTCCAGTTAAGCTACCCCATTGAGGTTTTCATTTGCAATTCTCTCTGCAATGAATATTGGGTAGTTTAATGATTTATGCCCTAGTGCCGACTTGCTTACTCACTAATAATTTAGTTTATCTAATTTTTCGAAATTTTTTTCATAATAAGTCCCTAAAAATTGTAAGCAGACTAAACAGGTTAAAATAAGTAACAGCTTTGCAGTTTATCAGTAGTCAATGAAAATTTAAAACTTCAGTTGTTTTCCTGGGCAAGCCCACTTCACCAGAGCAGGCAACTACTTTCCTTTCATAGGAAATACATTTTTCAAGGTAATAAATGCTCTTTTATTTTCACTTCTTCCTTTAATAATTTTGCTCCAGAAAGAAGGAAAAGGAGGGGAAGAGGAGCAATTTTTTCAAAAGAAGATGCCAGACATAATGCTCTTAGGCTGAATTTTTAAATATTTTTAAGAAATACAATATATTTCCTTTACACAGTGCTTTTTCTTTAAATGTATTCCAGAAACAGATCCCAGCATATGTGCACTTTGCTTCATTGCCTGTGTAAGATAGTTGGCTAGTATATGTTTATGCTGCATTTGATGTATTGTGGATTGATGATTTGCAAAATATGGCTCACTTCAATCACTCTGAAAAATATTGACTATAAATGTGAACTTAAATGAAAGAGACCAGTTTCCATTTTATATCTATACTTGCGCCACAGTAAGGTCTGAGGATCCAAACTTTTTTGACATTTAAGCAGTCTGGATGTGGTGTATTTTCACATATAATTTTAAAATAATTTTATCCAGAAACTGCGTTGACTAATCTGCATAGGAGTACACATTTGACAGCTTAAAAGGTTTGGCTATAAAATTTATGGGAATGAGGGTTTTTTATGCTTTTTGGGGGAGTGCGGTGGATTAAAAGTGTTAAGAGATTTTCATCATGTACATGATGAAACATTAATTACTGTTGCATTATATTCTGATTTTTTTATGATGCAATGTAAGACTTCTTGCTAACTTATGATTGCAGCTCAAATGTGCTTCACTAATAATATACAGTGCTGCAATACGCCAGAGGTTATCTTGTGTCTATCCTTCATGACAAAATGCAATGCATGCACACTTTGTTTAGTGGGATTTAAAATTTGATTGCATCATTAGTGACAACCAGCAGTAACCAAAGAGCAGTAAGTGGGTGTGAAGATTTAATAATGGATCATGTAAATTGTAAAGTCAACTCTCCCTTGTAAATTATTTATCTTATTTGTGTTCTATGGCTGCGGGATATATACATAGACTAGAAATTGTGCATAGCCTAGGAAGTGGTGCTCTTTGCTTCCATTTAATGTGTGTGTATTGTGGTACAGGAAGAATTTCAGCATGCGAGACAGAAATAAGCAATACGCCATGTCTTCAGGGATTTTTATAAAATGGAATTCTCTTTTATTTTACATGCATTTTGTACATTTACTGCACTCTAAATTTAGGCATTCTAAATTTCATGTGATTGCAAAATTATTATGCTTTGCTGAACAAGGGAAAGTTTTACAGGTTTCAGTTTCAGGAAGTTGGCAAGTATGTATATTGTGTTACAAAATACAATATCCAGTTAGGTATACAAATAGAAAGCGCAGATAAACAAAATGTATTTCTTCTTATTAGAAGTTATTTAGAAGGAATTTATTTAAAGGTGAGTCGGAATTGTTACACTAACATCACTTAAGTTTACTCACTTAACATGTTTCGGGAAACGGTTGTTCCCATCCTCGGAAGTTAATTCGACTGGCCCGTGTTGTTGGTGTTTCCGTTTTTTGGATTGGATCCTTTGGTGGCATCTTGTGGTGGAGAAATGTACTTCCAGAGAGGATATTTCTCCACATTTCTCCACCACAAGATGCCACCACAGGATCCAGTCCAAAAAACGGAAACACCAACAACACGGGCCAGTCGAATTAACTAAGTACATTTCTCCACCACAAGATGCCACCACAGGATCCAGTCCAAAAAATGGAAACACCAACAACACGGGCCAGTCGAATTAACTAAGTATATTTCTCCACCACAAGATGCCACCACAGGATCCAGTCCAAAAAACGGAAACACCAACAACACGGGCCAGTCGAATTAACTTCTGAGGATGGGAACAACCATTTCCCGAAACATGTTAAGTGAGTAAACTTAAGTGATGTTAGTGTAACAATTCCGACTCACCTTTAAATAAATTCAATACACATCACTGTTTCTAGCTTCTGTTCATTACAATATCAACGTTATTTAGAAGGCTTTAAGCAAGGATGTTGATCTATTACATTAAGGCCAATAGCCTAAAACCTTCATAATTAAATAAATAAAGGATATTAATAAAATTCATGTGGCAACACACTCTCTTACAAGATAATTGCCTTGAACGCGTTTCGAAGACACCTCATCTTCATCATCAGCTAAGAGCCACCAACGAGTCTGTCGGTTCTGATGTAGAGGTCGCTGTTGGACTTCCTAACGTTAACGTCATTTCCAGCTTGATGTATTTAAAGATGAGATCCTTTTCCGGTGGGAAATTGAAATTCATTAGATGGCTTTTGTTTTTATGTATGAGGAGTTTTTCCCATATTTTCAATTCTTTTGGATTTTGGATCGACTTGATTAGATTTATTTCATTATGGATGTTGTGGTTTGAATTCCAAAAATGATATGCGATGGCAGATTTTTCAGTTTCTTTGTGTCTTATATTTCTAAAATGTTCTTTCAATGTCACCCCTATGTTCCTTTTTGTTTTACCTATATATTTAAGTTTGCAATCACTACAATTTATCTGGTAAATGCCTGGCATTTTAGTTCTAGAATTGATGATATGAGAAAAACTCCTCAAAGAACATAAGTCTAGCTTTTACTAGAATCATTTCTCTTATACTCAATTATTCCTTCTTGAACTGGCAGTTTCTCCTGAAGCTTGAGAAATTGCTCAGTAATAGCGTCTCCACACAAACAGCAGATGCCCACTAGAATCGAGTTTCCTCTTGATGTTCTCTGTGCATTTCTGGAACTGTATCTCCTTCACGACAAACAGATTATGCAATGATGTAGATTGAGTCACACTTTTTTACTCACCTTCACTAATTAAAGTTACATAAAACAGGAAACGTTTTCGAGGGCATTCGTCCTCATCGTCAGCGACTGGGTGACTAAGGGTCGCTTTCTCCCGTGTCCTCTTCTTCCTCATCCTACAGATTCTGACCCTGTTGCCATCTGGTGTTGGGGGCACAAAGTTTTAACACATTGCTCACACGCAGGATTTCAAAATTAATGACGTTGCTGTTTTTGACGATTGAACATCTGGGAAAAAATACACATCATCAAAAACAGCAACAACATCATTAATTTTGAAATCCCGCCTGTAAGCAATGTGTTAAAACTTGGTGCCCCCAACAACAGATGGCAACAGGGTCAGAATTCGCAGGATGAGGAAGAAGAGGACACGGGAGAAAGCGACCCTTAGTCACCCAGTCGCTGACGATGAGGACAAATGCCCTCGAAAACGTTTCCTGTTTTATGTAACTTTTAATTAGTGAAGGTGAGTGTAAAAAAGTGTGACTCAATCTACATCATGATGAATACTTCACTGTTAATAATGCTTCTGTTTTTAATCTTTAGATTATGTAATGTTAGTTTCATTGGTGTACTTCTTCCTGCATGAATGATGAATGGTGATTTTGTTCAATTATTTAAAAAATTGTTGGTTCTCCTTTAGGTCACATTTCACACAAACGCCTATGAGCATGTCAGTACCTCATCTTTTCACAGTAACTACATTTTCTTCCTCAAGTCCTTTGCGGCAAATAAAACAAACACCCTGTGGAACTGACATTTCTTTCACTCACACTTCGAAAAGTTTGATAACATAAGTGCACAATTTCACTTTTTGAAACACTCATCTTATTGAGATACGAACATGGTAAACACAACAATAATACTGAACTGTGAAGATCAAAAAGGGAGGAAGCTCGAGAGAGGAACGCAGTGGAAATGAATGGGAGAACAAGGTTGATGATCCATTACAGACTGGGCGGTACACAAAAGAGTCCCCCACTCAGCTCCTCCTCAGAGCAGAAGGAACTTTTTTTTTGTGTATTTCTTTTCTCATTCTTGTAAGACCTTGGGGGAAAAATATTCACAATTAGGAACAGAAAATAAATAAAAACAAAGAAGTGGGCACTTGTTAGGTCCTACATCATAATTCAAGACTTGTGGATTCCACAATAGTGAAATAAATGATTATGATTTATTAATTTATGTTATGGTTATCCAATTGGATTCAGATGTAGTTTTTACACAATTCACATGCATTACATATATTTCAAATCAAATAGCCACAAACCGTCATGAGAAAGATTATTGGATTAATTTATCGCTAAATAGCAATTTTACTATTTTTGTATTTTGGTCATTGAGAAGTATTAGCTCTGCTCAAATGAAAGCTGATTAAATTTCCTATCAGCTCATACCCCATATCTTTCAAGGGCTGTTCTTGGAAACTATTATACCTACAGCGAGCTCTGCCTGTGCTCAAATTGTCACAACTTTAATCCAGTTTAAAACTGACAATAGTTCTCATTTTACTAAAACACATAGTTTAGTAGCTAAGAGCTAAAAACTGAAAAAAGTAAGAAAAAATGCTCCTCCTCCAAAGTTAGCTTATTTTGAAGCTGCAAAATTGAGTATACACTACTGGTACAATACCATTAAAAAAAACCTACTACTACATTTTTTGCAAGTTTTGTCTCTTTTTGTGTCTAAATTGACACAATTTAGCACATTCTAGCTCATTCAAGTTGAATATTTTGTGACAGTGCTATGCACCATGCTTACTGTAATATGGAATAGAGTATTTTGGAGAGCTTAACTGCTGGTAAATAAGGCCATGCATTTTTAAGATAAATATGCTATCATGTCGATATGGTAGCACCTTATATACCTATTCCTCAAGCCTTCTTGCAGATAACTTATACTGACTGTTAAGCAAGGTTCCACAGTTTTATATCATAACATGCTGTGGATGCCAAAGTGATTGTAGTGTAAATTAATATTATTGTATGTACAGGATTTTAGACGTTTGTTAGCCATAAGTATTGTTAGGAAATAAGTTTACACGGCCTCACTGGAACTGACAATAGAACTGGGTAACAATAAACCGAGGGGGTGAGTTGTTTATCACTAAGAAGAGACAAACAAATGACGTCAGGGTAGCATGCCTTTCTTTAGAAATGGAGGGAATATCTTCCCTAGAGCATATATGTTAGTAGCAGTGATTGGCTGACAAAACAGACGCCAAAGTTGGCGCGATTTGGTAACCAATAGCAGCTCTATTATAATGTTTAGGCAATTCGGGGTGAAGGAGTATATATTCTCGAGCCATAAGCAAGTGTCGCAGTTTTGAAGAATCATTCACGAGGTGCACGTCACGTAGTCCTGAAGAATCTCTCGCGAGGTAAACGTCACAAAGTTAGTTACAAAATGTGAAGTATGCGAAGTAATTTGTGCACAGCAACTAAAACGACTGTAGTTACATTAGGAAATATCTCAGTTTGTCAGGCATGTATAAAGATTAAATATGTGAATTATTAATTAAGTGTGACGGCAATAAAAGTGTAGAAACAAATTATTTTATCAGTGTTTATCTTTTAGCAACAACTCCTTTCTGTTTACATGCCCTACGTAGAGACACTTGCTCGACTGAGTTGTAATAGCTAGCCGGAGGACAAAGAACCCAAATTTAAAATAATAAAACAAGAGGCGCTCAACAAATAAGATAACACAAGCCAGAGAACTGCGACAATGCTAGAATATTCCTGTCTTGAAAATTCAAGGCCGTTCCAATCAATGCCACTGGTGACTCTTGGGTTGCATATGTTTTGGCTGCCAGCACATGCTGAAACTTGCCTTAGAAATGCCAATTGATAGGTCTTGTAAATGTTTTTGAAACTAGGAAGGCAATGTATGAGCATCTGATAGTCATGAATGGGATTTCATTGGGATTTGAAGCAGGGACACCATAAGGTTCTCTTGTTAATATTCTTCTCTACATCTATAGTGATCCTGTACTAAGATGAGAAATACAGTAGATTTTAAAATATCTGTCTAAATTTGAAGCGTACGTTCAATTATACATACGTACTAGATATAAAATGATAAAACTGGTATGTGGCTACACTTAAGCTTAACAGCTGAATAAGGGTCTGGAGTACAGAAAAACCTTGTGCATAAGTATATTTTGCAAATCATCATCAGTGCATGACAGAATGGCTTGCTGTAAATTGACTTTGCATGTAAAAGTACAAATTGTTTTGTTTCAAAGCGGATTCTGATTTGCCGGATCCAAACATGGAGCGATCGAAGTCCTTGCGCTATCCCTCTAAAGGTGAGTGTTTGGTAGAATTATTGCTGCGTAAAACCTGTTCAAGGTAATCCTGTTTTGTACCAAAAATGTTTTCATATCAGCAGCTATTTGTTAAATTGTTAGCATTCAGTTTGATCATATTTTAGATAACCATTTTGAGGAAGGGTGTGTTGTATTCCTGAACTTGTAGGACCTATGCTTAGGTATTGCAGGTAATTATATTACCTATATTAACTTTTCCTCTGCCCCTCTTACTGTTTAAATAATCCACATAAAGAAAATTGTATTTTTTTCTTTAGAATATATTCTCCAAAATTTGGAAAGAAAAATAAAGAGAAATCAGCAAATTGTTTAAATCGCTTAAGAATAATCAGCTATTTAATAAAATATATATTTGTGCTTGTTTTATTTTTTGATCTCGCCTTAATGCATATCTTTGAGGCCATAAAGAGAAATAAATGATAGTAATAAAAGCTAACAAAAGGAAATTGCCTAGCAGTTACCTTCAGGGCATGGGTAAAAAGAATGTTTCACTCGACCTATTAAGCTCTGAGTGTGCTTCATATTTAACCAACATTTAACTCTAGCCATACAAAGCTTGTCCCATTCCTTGGTATGCTCAGATGTTTGAAACTAGCTACAAAGGGAAAACTTGGGATTAAGTCCATTTAATTTTAGGCAGACAGGTAATCCATAAAAGTGCATTGACATGCATATTTCTGAGTGTAGTGGATAGATTAGTAGAGCAGAAAGATAATTGCATTGTTCAGTATAGAGCAAATATCTCACCACAAAGTTGCATGTTCATGATTATGCTAGTCTGATCAAATGTTAACCTCACAAAGAATACATTATGAAGGTTAGGGGAGATGGGACTGCTTGAAGTAGATCGTTGGAATCTTTACTGCATATTAAGACACATCACATACATGCACGCAGTCATAGCGCCAAGATGGGACTGCAGTTACACAGTGGTAAACAAACTGTCCGTGTAAGCGGATAAACTTGTCTCAATTCTGTTCGCTCAGCAGAATTCCACAACAGTTGATAACATGGGATACAGCAATAAACTGTTAACCTATAATGTCCTGGTCCCTCACCCCTGTCTAGCATTCTTCTAATCTGTGAACTGTAGCACAATAATTGATGGAAGGAAGGTTGAGAATAAAATATTTTTCATGCAGAAGCATTCTGTTTTGCCTACTACAAAGAGTGGAAAATGAAGGGGGAAAAGGAAAGTATTGCATTTCAATTTAAAATGAACTTGTATCTTCGAAATGCAACAACTTTTTAATTTTATTCTCAGATCAAAGGAAACAATATTTAAAGTATACAGGTAATTCCAATAAGTAGTTTGTGATTGCTTAATGCTCTGAAACATATTTGTCATCTGCATATAATGTTTGTACATAAGATTTTGCTTTCGTTATGTATTGGGCTTGATAGTACATTGTTTTGAACTTTTATTCTTTCCTATAGAATTGCCTTTTCTCATTATCTTCTTCAGATCTATGTGAAGCAATTTATTATTATTATTTCTTTTTTTTTTTAAATTGCATGAACAATTGTTATGTATAATGAAGTGAATGTATTATGTCTTGGATTAAGTTATTACTTATGCTTCCATACTTTTGAAAATAGTAATATTAAATACACTTAGTTACAAGATGCATGGCTGAATTCTTAAAAGGCCTATTTGCTGTAGCACTGTTGTTTTTCACCTACTCTGAAATATTATTTCTCAGCAACAGATCCTACCATCTATCTTAAGCGAACTGCTGCTAGTAATACTTTAAGCTTGAAAGAATTATGGTAAAATTTGCCTTCTGCTGCACAAGCTACATATACAGTAGAATCTTGTTAGTACGTTTTTGCAGGGACCTAAGGATTTGGACGTCATAGGCGGGAAAACGTGTTAACGAAAATGCAAAATCTGCAATTTAAGAACATAGGTAATAAAAATCTAATAATTACTACGTCTCCATGGGCAATTTAAATCGATTTTGAGTACAATTTCATACTGAATACGATCCCGTTTCCATGTTAAATTCAATATGTTTAAATGGATTTGGATACACAAAGCCTGAGAATAAATAATTCAAGCTTTTATTTTGATCAACTTGGATTTTTTAGGTTATGAATGTTTTTGAGAAAATAAATTGCGAATTGTGGAAGCGGCAATAGTGGTTTTGCTGTGTGTTGTATTACACACGTGATAACAATTTCTGCTAAAAAAGAAAAAATTATGAGCGTGCATCGTGTTATGAGTACAATAGACGATATTATCTTTGATGTATACAAGACGATTTGAACACGGAGGTGTTTCCATGCAACAAATTTCGTTCCGGTCCTCTTCTGATCCTATTTTCCAGGAGAAAAGTTTTGTTTTATTATTTTTCCCTTCTTTAAAAACAGTTTCAATTAATTTAGGTTTGCTAACAATCGTGTTTAAGGTTGACGGAGGAATGTTTAACTTCCGCACTATATCGACATGTTTTATATTTGGATTGTATTACATCAAGGATTTTCAGTTTTTCACTGTTGGTTATTTACCTACTACATTTTCTTTTTTTCATTGTAAATGAAAAGTTAAAATACAATCTACGGTTGTTTGGTCATCACTCAACATTAGAAACTATCGTTAGCGCTTACAGCGTTTACCACGCCAAGGTAAAGCATTCTCTATCCCGCCCACAGAAATTGTGTCACACAAATATTTAAATGCATGTATGTGATTGGCTGCCGATATCCACCCCGTGACCAAGGATTGACCAAAGTAGCAAATGAGGACGTCAAACTATGAACGTGTTAAACGCCTACCGATCAAGGATTGGCCAAAACAGCGAATGAGGACGTCAAACTTCAAACATAGTAAGCGGGACCGGGAAAACGCACTAAGCAAACATTATTTATTATATTTGGTGATTTGGTACCGGGACTTTTATAATTCAACGTAATACACGGGAAAACGTGTTAATGAGGAACATGCTAACGAGATTCCACTGTAGTGACCTTATGCCCAAGTTAAGTAGGTCTTGTATAATGTGAAATCTACATACTTCATTTCAAATATGCCTTGTGGAACAACTTCTTGCTGGTGATGACCTGAATAATAAACAAGGTACTTAGAGCAATGAAATGACACATCAAAGTGGATGTGGCTCACTTCTGTGGTGTATGTATAGCACATCTCTCTCATATTCCAGACAGCCCAAGAATCTTGGCTAGGCTAAGCTACCTGGGTATAGTCTCCCCCTCCCTCTTCCTTCCTCACCTGTTCTCCCTTCCTGTCTCTCCTCCTGTCTGTTTTCCCTTATCATAAGAAGACAATCAAAAAAAAAAAAAGTAAGCATAATGTGCTCAGCTTGAACGCAATAGAATTTCCTAGGTGAGTTGATCGAATGCTAAAGAACTCCAAGTAAACATTCTGCTTTATGAATAATGTATGTGGAAACAATTTGTTGCATGCTGCATAAAGTATTGCTATAAATAGATTGTAAAAATGATTAATGTGAGCATCTCAAATTATTACTCTCAGGCTTTGCATGTGTGCATTTTGACAGAATATACCTTTTAACCTTTCCACTTTACTGTATGCTTAAAAAATTAAAGTGCTATATTTGAAATATAGCCTTCATTGTGGTACCAATGAATTTAATAATGTTAAAACTGAATATTAATTAATTTTGAAGATTTAGAAGCTAGTAACAGTGATATGTCATAATTTAAAATAAAGAGAGTTGAAGGTTGTTACACTACATCACTAAAACGTTCTTACTTGAACACGTTTCGGGAGACAGTTTGCTCCCATCGTCAGCATGTTTTCAACTGAGTTTGCCGGTTATTGTCTGGGGAATGTGTGTGGCTAGTGGTGTTCTCTGGTGCTGGGCTGATGAACCTCCAAAGGCTGCTGGGTGGCGGCAGTTCGAAATTCATTAGGTGATTCCTGTGTTTGACGATATGTATTTTTTCCCAGATGTCCAATTCATTGCTGCTGTTGATCGGTTTTAAGAGTTTAATGTTCGGAGTGATATCATGGTTTGAAGACCAGAAATGATGTGCTACTGCTGATTTATCTGGCTGCTTTTGGTAAATGCATCTCATATGCTGTTTAAGTCTTATTTCAAGATTTCTTTTGGTTCTTCCTATGTATACCAGGTTACAGTCATTACAAACAATTTGATATATACCAGCTGATTTATCGTTGGGGATAGGATCTTTTGTTCTGTTGCATAGTAGTTTCTATATATTGTGGTTATTCTGTGGAGACAGGGTGTTGTTGTATTTCTTCAAACTCCTTTGAAATTTATGATGTGTCGAAGGGTGATAAGTGAATTTCCTATATGCTTGTGGTTTTTGTTGTCTGAGTAAAGTAGTCGTTTGTTGGATGTATTTCTGTCTTTCAAACTTTTTTATCCTCTTATCTATTTTTTTTTTTTTTTCCTGGTATCCATTCATAGTGGCTATGTGGATAATGTGTTGGTATTCTTTCTGGTATTCCTCTTTCTCCAAATTATATTAAAAACAATAGCTACAATCCTACAAGCCACAAACATTTTAAATAGCATTACAAACAGGTTAGTACATACACCATTGGACTGCCGCCACACAGCAGCCTTTGGAGGTTCATCAGCCCAGCACCAGAGAACACCACTAGCCACACACATTCCCCAGACAATAACTCAGTTGAAAACATGCTCCCGAAACACATTCAAGTAAGAACATTTTAGTGATGTAGTGTAACAACCTTCAACTCTCTTTATTTTAAAAAACTGAATGTTTATTTAGAAGTTAAGCTATTAAAAAATGACACATTACAATATAATCTGCTTATGCAGAGATGTTGGAAGAAAGAAATGGGTTAAATACTGCCATACTAAAAGCATGTAAACATAATTTGATATAGCTGTATATTACTATACTGATGGAAGCGGTATAAGTGTCGTTTCCTTAGGAGGTAGTTCTACATGATTGAAAAATTCTAATAACAGTTTAGTCTTTGAACTGTTATTTCAGCAGGAAAAAATAAATCCTGTGCACTTTTTATGGTGTCCTAATACAAATATGGAGCTGTTAAGGCAAGTCCTATTGATTCTCATTTCTGTATTGTGGGGATAGTGTATGTGCCTCACATTCAAGAGGCCCCAAGTTTGAATCTCAGTTAGGTTTCCCTCATCCTGAGAAGACAAATGTCGAGCAACTCTAAGCTCTAAGGTACTTGGGCTCGTTTGAGTATCATGTCTCCCATTTCATTTGTTTGTCAGATTAAAGGAGTTAAAGCTTCAAGGCCCCCACCCCAAAAAAAGCTGTTGAAGTATGTGACAAAAAGCTCCTGATCTACATTTTTGGTTATCTTAACTTTTTTCCTTAGGTGCTTAGTTTTGCTGCAATTTATGTTTTTGTATAAATTGTTATTTTTGCGAGAGTTAATAGATTTTAGCCGTACACTGAACCCTAGTGCTGCCATGACCTTGCACTCAATCTTGACTCTCTGTGGAAGACATACTTTATTTGCTTTTATTCTAGATTCGAATAAACCTAAGAGTAATTTTTGCTTCTTCTATTAAATGTTTGGATAAAATAAATTTATTATTTATTTTTTTGCAAATCTATAAGTTACAAAATAAAACGCCCATTTTCCTATTTGTTTTTGTTGAATGCTTAGATTATTTGCGTTTTCTATAACTGAGAAACTAATATACCTATTTGGTTTCTACTTTAACATATTTAAGTAAAAGTTTATTAAAGCATTTATTTTCTTTCATTCCTTTGTTCAAACTTAAAGCAAGTATTTTGGCCTTAGTTCTTTTCATTAATTTGCTGCAAATGCACAAAAGCTCCCTTGAGAACTAAATATCAACAAATTATAGTATCATTCCTGTAATGCAGACCCAGCCACTTTTGCAATGTCACTGCAGCTTCTGTTGTGAGGCAAATGTGACCTATACCTCCAGTGCTTTTTTTTTATTTATTTATGAATGCTCTTTAACTGCTGTGGTTCTTAGTGTCCCATTCTATGTTGGGCATGAAAGACCGGTAATTTTGCTCAGAGGCCTCTTTATCAGACGAGGTTCTTTTACGTGCCATAAATCTACGGCACGTGACCACCTGCTTTACTTCCCTTCCGAAGGAAGCTATGCTAAGGGTGTTTACGCCCGAAAAAATCCATCGCCCTCCGCCAGGTTTGAAGCTGCAAAATTGGGAACTAGAGGCTAGCAAGGTAACCACTACACCACGGAGGACGACATACCTCCAGTGCAAATTTTGACTTGCATACAAGGTAAAGTGCACTGTTACCAAATGTCTCCTCTTTCCAAAGCATTGTTGTAAAAATCTATGAAAGATAGAGATAACGTGCTAATAAACTTTCTCAATGTTCTCATCAAAATACCTCCAGTTTAAAAAATGACATTGACACCCCTTCCATCCAGTATAACAGAAGATTTGGAGTCAGATGTGTTTATAATCAGTGGATAATCAGCTGGTATTCCATCAAACATCACTAATGTTTTCTC
Organism: Deroplatys truncata; assembly: GCA_030765065.1. NCBI lineage: Eukaryota > Metazoa > Arthropoda > Insecta > Mantodea > Mantidae > Deroplatys > Deroplatys truncata. The sequence continues at coordinate 170,428,905 of CM060980.1, forward strand.
TCTGTTGAACATGTTTTGGCCACATTTCTCCCCTCCTTCAGCTGGTGTCCTAACTGGTTGAACTGTAAGTTGTTGCTTTTGAAAGAGCATTGTTTGATGGTATCTAGTATTATGAAATGAACATTCAGAGGGAATGTGATGATGTTAAATTAAGAAAGATTGTTCAGAATATTAAAAATTCTGCATAGACAAGTAAAGAGAGATTTGGAAACCAGGGAGCAGGAATACATCTCATGCTTAAAATATAAACCCACAGTCTGCGGCATTACATGTTTCTGGTCTACCAGTAATTAAATTTTGCCAAGTATTGGAGTATTAAAACTATATATATATATATTTTTTAAATCATCTTGCAAGATGTTTTGATTTGTAATCCCACAAGGTCAAAGCATGAGCAGATGTATCTGATGAAACTCGTAATCTCAAGTGGAATTTATTATGACTATTCCAGGGGTAAAAGTTAATGGTATATAAATAATTATTACTTTGTTGTTTAAAATCAAATCACCATTGTGTCAGCTGTTGGATCATGGCATACTAAATGAATGAACAATCAAATGTGTAAATGAAATACTAACCAATGCTACCAACAGTGGGAATGATATATATCCTTGCAGCATGACATAATTGGTATAAAATATGCTACATATGAATGGAATGGTCAATATAAAATAGTTATCCTCGCGTTCAAATAGGTTTTGGTGTTTAAAAGTAAATTACCATCATTGCAACAAACTGATACAAACAGCAGAAATGAGAGAATGCCTAACCTCAAATCTAAGAGAAACTAACATAACCTCTAAGATCTACAGGGGGAGGGGGAGAGAGGGGGAGAGAGAGGGAGAGAGAGACCAGTTTTAACTAAGAATACACAGCCACTTTATAATACTTTACTTTTTTCCTTTCTTTGTAGATTTAACATCCTTTACTGTGAATAATATGGGACAGTGAATGAAATGGGTGAAATAATGCTCATATGAGCCAGAGGTCTATAGACCTTAAATGTTACCCTACATTATTTAACTTTTTAGAATAAGGGAAGACCCAGGGAGGGAGGGAGGGGGGGTTTATTCAGGCAAGTTGCTTACTGAGGTTCAGCAAATTGTTGAAGTAGCCTTCTCTAGAATAGCACTACTGAGGCGTAAATTATTGGGCCTTCTAGAATATATGACACAGCAACACCATAGAGGGTGTGAGGTTACTGAAAATACAATTATAATCTGTAACAAGATATTCACCCAGTCATTGCAACTGAATCTTCTTCTGGAAATGTTAGTAAAACAGAAACCAGGGAAGCGATTAAACCAAAAGCAAATTGTAGTGACTGCCTCTGTAGTCAAGTGGTTAGCATTCTGGTTTCTCAAACCAGGTTCAATTCCCAGCTAAGGTGGGGAAGTTTGTCTTTAACAGAAATCTTTCCCGTCCTTTTGCAGAGGTGAACGTGTGTGTTTTGTGCTAAAAACAAATTAACCAATGTTAAAAGTCAAGTTCAGTGAGAAATAATACCATCAGTTGTTTCTGAGGTCAAAGCCTGATTATGGAAGTTAAGGGCCTGTACAAACAAAACAATTAAAAAAAGAAGTGATAATATGGTGCTGATAGTAGTGATTACTGACACAGGTGGCCAAGCTCATTAAAGCACAGGAGGTCTTTAAAATAAGAAAAAAAAGGAAGTAATAATGATGATGGCTTGCTTTTGTTTTGTGGCTTGAAAGTGAAGAATGAAGTGTAAGTGAAATATTAATGATAAATACAAAGAACACTAATTTTGAGTTTCTATCACCACATACCCCCTGGAAGTTCATTTCATTACAAAATACAATGCTAAGCACTACAATGCTTCAACAGCAACCTGCAGACAAATGTCCCCAAAGCATACTCGAGTGAGCAGACATTGGTAATAATAATAAATAAATAAATAGTGTACTAAATACAGATTCAATATCCAAATCTTTTAAACAATCCATTTTTGTGGTTAACAAAAGTGGACTTTTTTGGAATATGAATGTTGCTACCATCATTGCATTTACCTTATTCATGTTGTTATCATTTATTTTATATTTGCTGTTTTGAGTTCAGTATGTGATCTTTGGTTTCATTGCACAGTAATAATGCATGTTGATTAAAGTATGCTTATATGTGGAATGCTATACTATATTTTAAAGTAAGCTGTTGTTTATTTAAAAGTATGTTGTTAAGTTGTGATCATTTTTGTTTATTATTGCTTGTTGGTGCATGTGCATGAACTGTTCTAGCTGCTGAAACATCTGATGATTCAGCCCAGTTTAGGCGCTCCTGGTCCCTTGGGCGAGATAAACCCAAAGAAACAGGTAAGATGTTGCTCTGTTCCCTCCTCAGACCAGACCAGGATTGGTTTTTGCAATCTTATTAAGTGATATAACAAGTTTAATGCTCAGTTAAGTATCACGACAAAACAGTTACATAATTGAAAATAATTGTTTAAAAGTCACACTAAAGCTATATATTTGAGATACCGAAGTAATCAGATCTTAGATGCAAGGAACAGTTCTAAGAATGTGAAAAAATTGGTATTACTTGAAAGTGGAAAGAAGTATATGTGCAAATGACTAAATCTGGAGTGCATACAGTACTTTTTACCTGAAAGTTTTATCTCCGTAACCCTCCATGGTTGCACTGCACTGAGAAAGCACCCGATTTGGTTTTAGCCTGCTACTTTTTAGAGTTTGCATTTTAAAGCCTCGGATCCAGTACCATCTTGTCTTATAGAGTCCAGATGTTTAGACATTTATAACAATCAATATAAGCAGGTATAAAAGGCAATTAAAATTTAAAAAAAGGCACAGTAAATTTAAAAAGGGATTATAAATTTTAAAAAGTCATAATCGTAATGTACTTAATAACCAATAATTGGTTTAAAATTCATACAAACTCTATTTTCTTTGGTGGCCCTGTAGCTCAGTTGGTATACGAGCTAACATCATTCCGATAGGCGATATGACCATTGCAGTTAAAGGTGGGGTATAAATGGAGCCATAATATACCATAAGGTATTGCTATATATGTTCTTGTGTTATACTCTGCTAGCATCAACTAATGACTTACACAAATCTAATGAAAACTATGACAGACTGGTAGATGTAGCAATGGCTGTTGGAAGTAGCCCTATTTTCTGGTCACTATTCTTTGAAGTGAGAGCAGATTTGTACTTAAACATTTGTTATTAAAGTACCTTTTCTTCAGATTAACTTTCTTTTCACAAATACAACTGTTTCATCAGTTGAAAACACATTGGCACCAAATTCACCAACGGTGGTTGGCTGAATTTATGCATCACTAAATGATGTCATGTCTGCTTTTATGCATTATTCGTCAAATTGATTTCTCTGCAATACTTCCTAATACTGGGGAACCCACTTTCAGAGAAAAGTCCTGAACCCTTCACAGTAGCAAACATTGCAATGCAAAAGATGGTCACATTCCAATGTAAAGGATATCCAGGTAGTGTCCATCATCTAGTTCCCTGGTGTAATAGAAAAATTGAAAATAAATTGATGGAGTTTTAAGTTTATATATATTTTAAAACGGGAACTTACAATGAGGGCCAATTTAAATTGACCCTAAAATGACCATCACATCCTCCAAATAGAACACGACTAATGGAGTTTACTTTCCCCCATAATATCAAGTAACTTTTATTCAAGACATTTCTTTCTACAACGCTTGGTTTTGAAGATATTGTACAGTCTCAACTTAAATGGTCCACCCTATATGGTTCACATAAAATATCCTCTGCAGGAATCTCGTGAGTAAGTAATTCCATTCTGTAACATTACCATCACGGCCAAAGACATGGTACAAGCCTTCTATTAGCTAACATAAATCCCCCTTGATATTTAAATTTTTGGGTTTCTCTTGAATGACACAACTGGCAGCCTTCCACTCGCACTTAAGTATAAATCCATTTCTGCAGAATTGCAGACGTCACCATTTTTTCCATAGATAGTGCTAATTAAACAAAAATATGAATGTATTGCACTTAAGAGGCGCTAAAAATTATTCCTCTCTGCATCTATAGAGGCACTGTTTAACACATTGATTACTCAACAAATTTCTGTAGCTGATATATAGGAAGTAAGTATGCTGGCTACTGTCTCTTAATTTGTAGAGTTTATAGGGATTTGTTGCATTAACTTTATGATGTGTTCACTACAGATAATAATCGCAAGCATTTAGATTAGCAAGCAGAACAGATAGTTATTCTGTCATCTCAAACACACAATGAGAGAGAGCAAGTTTCTTGAACTTTTTTCCCTGATTGCCCTATATCTTATCTAATTTTCCCTTGGTTAGAGCTGTCTTATGTTTCTTTTTGTGTAATATTGACCCCAGTCTGTTTAAATTATTCTAACACTCTATAAATTGTGACTTTGTTAGGAAAGTTGACATCAGGGAGTTGCTGTAATGTGATTCCATTTGAGCAAAACTTAACGCAATAAACACACATTGTATATACCATCATAACCATACACAGTAAACAAACATTATTCCCACTATACAGCATGCCAAACAACATCAGGATTAGTACAAATGGCATTACCCTTTGTAGACATGTGGGTTATAATACCACAAAGCAAGGTCATTTAACCTAATACATTATCCAGTGGTCACCAGTTGCATCATTGAAGCTAAATCCGGTGCTTTAACCTACTCTCTGCTATTTACAGAATATGACCATATAAATCTTATATGCTGTCCAGCTTGAAAGTAACAATGCAAATGAGAAGATGTGACAATAAAATCTAACATGGATACTTTTGATCTGTTAATCAGTTATCTTATTGTTAAGTGTATAATTCCATTGCCATTAAAACATTTTCCTATAGTATTAAAAAGAACAAAATTATATTTGTATGCTAAAGAGAATATGCACAAGTGAAAGTTTATTTTTCTATAGTGAAGTTACAAACTAATTATGTTTAGTAACTAACTTTAATTATTACAGGATAGGTTTTGCCTTAGGCATTTAAATGCTGTTTCACACTAAAGTTGGTTTTTCAGTATTTGGTTTGCATGACTTCTACAGCCAGTACTGCATTTGCCAATTGAGAGTCAAAATAGCTGTTAACACAATCAAGCATATTTAATATTAATTTGACAGAAGTCTGTGGCACCACCTAAATGCAATTTTTGAGATTAAGGTGCAACCAATGGAGGGTTAAAGGGGCGGGGGAAACTACTTCTAAGAGCTTGAAAAAAAAAAAAGAAAAAAAAAAAGTGCCCATCCATCTGAAGTTCTGATTGCTAAGGTAGTAATGTACCCTGCCTTAGCTTCTTTTTGTAATTATCTTTTACTGAACACACCTGACTGAAAAAAATAAGTTGCCCTAAACTTTTAAGTGACCCTGCTGCATAGTTTTAATTTGGAAGCTTTGAGTGTTAGTATGAAACAAGAGGATTAGAATGTAGTTTATTTAAAAATGCCTCATCATGAAATACTGCAGTTATTTGTTACTTTGTGATTTAACGTTGTTTATATTGTACAGTATGTAAATATGTAATTCCAGGATGTCTGGCAGAGAAGAATAAACATATTTACAAAATCTTTAGAGTAAAGGTTCAGACATTGTTTGAAGTAACAGTTCAAAAACAGCTATTGAATATCAAAGTGTGCTCATATGAACAGTTTTGTAGAAATGTCCGACATCCTGGCTTATTTTTGGAGACTCTGATAGTTAACTTCCTGGTTATGTGTATTGATGAGGAAGGAAGTTGGTGTCACTGCCCTTGTGTTGTTGTTTTACAGTGTGACACTTCAACAACGTTGGTGTGTGGGACAAAGGTACACACACAAAAACGCTTCTTATTTTTTCCATGTCGGCTACTATTTTCCTCATCCATATCCTCTGCCCAATAATTTCTTTTGAGTTGCTGTTGAAATTCTAAGTAGAATAGTTTAAGATTTTGTTAATAGAAATTAGCAATTACATTCAAGAGCTGCTACTGCAAAAAGAAAACAAAAAATTAAAATAGTAAGTCAGTTGGTATTTGAAAAATCATGCTTCAATAATGAAAAATACATGTTTTAAAATTTGTGCTTTTATTTATTGAGAACAAATTTAGAAATGTATAATGGGTCTTTATTGCATGTGTGCAACAGTATTATTATTATTTCAAAGGAGAATCTTGGGATGGTGTTTATTTTAATGCAAATAGCAGAGTGAAAAGAATTTCATACTTGCCAACTTTTACAACTTGCCTGTAAACTGTACAGGAGTGGAGGCTATTTTACAACTTTATGGCAAAGGAATTTTTACGTTTTGTGAGTAGATTTAAAGTGTTATAGATTTTCACCACTTTGATAAAGCATTATTCTATTGAATTATATTGTTATTTAATTTGTATACAGTGCTGTGATAAACCAGAGTTTATCTGTTTATCTTTCATGGCGATTATGGTCCCCTTTCACTAGGCTGCAACAAAATGCATAGCAAGCAGATTTAAAATTTAATTGCACCAATAATGAGCTCTAGTAATGAGCAGTAATTGGGTGTGAACATTCAGTAATAGATGGCATGAATTGCAAAGTCAACTAGCTACCTAACATTAAATTATGTTATTCCTATTCTATGGTTGTGGGATATAAGTTTCCCATTTTTTATGACAGTTTTTGTTTAAAATGCATGTTATGAAGCATAAAATATGGACTGGAAACCTGTGTATAGCCAACGTAGTGGTGTTCTTTGCTTTAATATATGCTTATTGTGATGCCAAGAAGAATTTTAGTGTGTGTGAGGAAAGAAGCAGTACTTCCAGGTCTTCAAGGATTCTTTCCATTTATTTTTACATGTAATTTTGTGCATTTAGTGCACTGAAATTTTGAATTATTGCACAATTATTATGCTTTTCTAGATGAGGGAAAGTTTTATGGTTTTCAATTTAAGGAAGTTGGCAAGTATGGAACTGAAAGATGGTTTGACCCAAATTTTTTCTTCCGCAGTAGCCATGCCCTTCTGTTTAGCATCTGGTGAATTCAAGCATTTTCACATTACATGGAATCTCGTTAGCACGTTCCTCATTAACACGTTTTCCCATGTATTACGTTCAATTATAAAAGTCCCGGTACCAAATCACCAATGTAATAAATAATGTTGGCTTAGTGCATTTTCCCAGTCCCGCTTACTACGTTTGAAGTCCTCATTCGCTGTTTTGGCCAATCCTTAATCGGTCCAGTGGGAGAAGGTGCTTAACACGTTCAAAGTTTGACATCCTCATAGGCTACTTTGGTTAATCCTCGGTCACGGGGTGGATACCGGCAGCCAATCACATGCATGTATGTAAATATTTGTGTGACACGATTTGCGTGGGCGGGATAGAGAATGCTTTACCTTGGCATGGTAAACGGCAACGATAGTTTCTACTGTTGAGTGTTGACCAAACATACCTAGATTGTACTTTAACTTTTCATTTGGAATGAAAAAAAAGAAAGTGTAGTAAATAACCAATAGTGAAAAACTGAAAATCCTTGAAATAGATCACAATCCAAATATGAAACATATGGATATAGTGCGGAAGTTAAACATTCCTCCGTCAACCTTAAACACAATTGTTAGCAAACCTAAATTGATTAAAACTGCTTTTAAAGAAGGGAAAAATGCAAAAACAAAACTTTCCTCTTGGAAAATAGGATCAGAAGAGGATCAGAACGAAGTTTGTTGCATGGAAACACCTACCATATTCAAATCGTATTGAATACACCAAAGATACAAACCAATACACCAAAGACAGAAATCGCAGGTTAGGTCGGGGGAACGAGGGAGCCATAAATCTCTACCAATAATTCTGTCCTCAACCACACTTTCAATTGTTCTCATTGAAATATTGGCCATAGGACCTGTGCAGAGTCATGTTGAAAAAAGGCAAAATCACGCTCACCGTTGGTTAATTCTCTAAAAATGGCGGGCAAATTTGTATTCACGTATGTACGGGCTTCAACTGTTGACTAGAAAAAAATTGGCCCTATAACTCTTTCGCCGTTTTTTAGATTTCTTAATCTGAACACTTCCTGTGGCTTGAAATTTATTGTAAAGTTCAAATTGTTTTAGGGTTTGGAACTTTTACACTTGGAAATCTTTCTGCAAATCGTACTTTCACTTGGCAAGCTGACTGTGTTAACACATACAAATCATAAATAAATACACACTTTGCAGTAGAAAACATACTGAGCCATAATATGCTTTGTGACTAAGTACAAGACAAAATAATGAATAACTGTAATAGCTGAACTACATCACATCACCTTCAACCCAATACTGCCCTTCATACTGCAGAGCAAAACCACGTCAACAGTGTGACCTTGTTTATAGCAGCAGTGCGTTATCATGTTTCCACACGCCCAGTGGAAAAACACAATGCAGCTGGTAATATTGTTCATGAAGTGCCCTTTCATGAAAAAAAAAACAAAAACAAAACAAAACAAAAAAAAAAAGAAAAAAAAAAGTGGTGTATGGTGCGCCAAGAGCAGAATTTTTTTAAAGTCCACAGTTGATGCCTGTACATATGTGAATACAATTTTGCCCCCCCCCCTCTTTTAGAGAGTTAACAGCCAGGGAGTGTGATTTTGCCTTTTTTCAACAAAACTCATCAACAGCTTATACAGCCAATATTTCAATGAGAACAATTGAAAGTGCGTTGAGGACAGAATTATTAGTAGAGATTTGTGGCCCCCTCAGTCCCCCGACCTAACCCCCTGCGATTTCTATCTCTGGGGTAACTTAAAACAAAGTGTACAAGACAAGCCCACACCCCCTGGAAGAATTAAAACAAAATATCTGCCAGGAAATTGCCAGCATTTCTCAACGTGAACTATGTTGAGTGATGGACAGTTTCCTAAAGAGATCCCAAAAATGTATGGACAACGACAGTGGCCAGTTTCAGCATCTCCTTTCATAAAGTTGTTAAGTAAAGCCTTTAAAAGTAGTTTTAAAAATGTTGTATGCTTTCATCCATGCCTTTCTATGTTAGCGGCAGACGGCAATGAGCGCCAAGGACGCGGACAGGAAAAACACCGCACAGCCAGTTCGTAGTGTTTTTTTTCTTTCACATCCTTCCCTTTTGTAACAACAAAATAATGATAAAAATGGTCAAAATTATCTTGTTTTTCCCCCCTAGAAATGGAATGCTTTATACAAAATTGCCAAAGATTTGCAGTTGTATCTGTAGGTAAATCAGTGCTAAGAACACTTTGCAAAATGGAACATGAGCATCCTTGCAAATTCAGAAGATAAATTACAACGGGCTTTATACCAGCTCCAGAAGACTGGCAGTGATTATAATTTGGAAATAACCAAAATAAAAGTGATTTCCAAAGCAAATATTCGCTTAGAGAAACATTTTCGGTGATAATTATAATATAAAACAGGTTTATCTCATTTAATTTTTGGGCTGTTGAGAGTCATTTAATAATGATGTAACATAAATTTTAATACATATGTGGAACAGTATGTAGACATTTTTAATGAATCTTGTTCATTATAATAAAGTGTAAATTACATCCAAGCATTTTCTGAAAATTGTGTACCTTTTCAAGATTCTGGAATTTAATACGTAATAAATAATTTTATTTCCTCTTTGCATAAATGCTGCCTTACTTGAGATAATAAGAACTGCTAATGAATATGTAATGAATTTTAAGTATAACATTTCAATGTAAGAAAATTATGGTCAATTTAAAGGTTGGAATGGCACAAATTTTCTCTTAGCTAAGACTGGGGTGGGGGTGTCATAAAACTTAGTGACTGGGGGGATTTTAGGTTTCCACTTAATTTTACTAAATTCAGAAAAAATGGAAATGTACAATAGCACACATTACTGAAGCATGGTTAATTTTATGTGGGAAGAAAACTATATTTATGCTGCTTTTGCATGAAAGGGTGCTGGGAAATAATTATGGCTGCTGCAGAGAAGTTTATATATGCATTATTTATGCGGAAGGACACATTATTTTTCAGTGTTTTACTTCCTATCCACTGTATGCATGCCAAAGTATTTCTATTTATGTATCCTTGTCAGATGTAACTTTCTAAGATGCACTTCAGCATTCTTTCTTACTTTAGGATGAAGTTACAAGAAACATAGTTCTGTGTAAAACACAAAATATATTTGCAAAAATGATGCATAATTCTGAGACTTTTATTTCAGGTTCACATATAAATATCAACAGGTACTTTTAAAAATTAAGAAATATAGAATGTTCCATATAATGTTGCTCTGGCAAGAGGAAATAGTGGAGAGCCCCCCCCCCCCAAAAAAAAAATTGTATATAGCACCTGTTATCTTTATATTTGTGACTGCTTCCACATGGTACTGGTGCCCTTTAAGGTGGTTATATGGTGAAAGACTATTTGTGTGACTGCACTTATTAACTTGGGCTAGACTTGTTGCTTAAAGCTTTTGTGTGTTATACAGTGCTTTTTCTTCACACTATGGCCACCACATGGCTACTTATGTGCTGGCTGCCACAGCTTAGACTCCTACCGAAACAGGTATAATATCCCTGCAGCCACCTCACGTTGTCATAGTTGCAATTACAATTATAATGATAAATAAGCACATACCTTATCATAAGAGATGTTAAATGATGTCCTCCTTTATCTACATATTTCTAGTATCTTCTCAGGAAATTTTCATTCACACTTAAATTCCAAAATTGAGTAAATTTCCCGCCTGATGTTTTCTTTAAGTTCTTCCATTGTATGGGGTTTTGTTGCATACACTTTATTACTTTCTCTACTACGTATAGTAAGTAGGGGAAGTATTGTATTCCACCCAAAAATTTGATACCGAGATTTCACCGGAAATATATGTTTTGAGACCTCCTGAATCCAAACAAAGCATTTTTGGAAACATGTCTGTTTGTGTGTCTGTGTGTGTGTCTGAATAGCATAACTCAAAAATGAACAGTGGGATAAACACCAAATTTGGTATTTAGATTCAGTATCTTCCAGAGATGCGACACGAAGGTTTTCAAGAAAATCCCCCCACCCCAGATTACCCTTTACATGGAACATTTTTCGAAAATTTTAATTTTCTCAAAAATGGCTCTTAACGATTTTCATTAAAATATCATGTTTAAGATATTTTCATGACAAATAAAATGTATATCTTGGAATTTTCTGGGAATGTCTCCAAAAGTATACTTCATTGTGAACGACTTTTGCATAACTGGTAAACCATAAGAGATAGACAAAATGTTACTACATACAAAATGTAGATCGCGTTAAAATACACAATTTATGTCATAAACATTTTTTTTATTGAGTGAACCATTTTCGAGATATTGCTTGTTATTCCCTTAAATTTTTCAATACTTATTTTCTTAAATGGGAATTCGTTATTCATTTTTTTGTCTTGGATATGCAATGAGTATTAATCTGTGGCAAAGAGAATGGTGCTGCGCATAGCAACCAGCTATTAAGTGTAATGTCTATGCTTAAAGGCTACTGTATTTCTATATTGCCCTTGCAAATACAAAACAAGGGGAACATAGTAGCCCTTAAGTGATAGTCAGATATTTTTGGAACTGATCGCTATATGTGAAATGTAATTCTCTTTGTATGTCAAAAGATTGTTTCTGCAAATGTTTATCTCCATTAATATGAAATAGATGGAGAATAAGATTTTGTAAAAATAGTTTGTACAAGAGTAGAGAAAGTCATGTGAGTGTAACACATCAGCTTTTTTTTCTTGTGATCATCAGAGTTGGATAAATTTCTGTAATGGGATTTGGCAAAATGTTAAGAATAATTGTCCTATGCTTAATATTCTACTCTGATGAAGCATGGTTCCACATGTATGGCTGTTTTTCTTTGCAAAATAACAGATTTTAGAGTACAGATTTTACACACGAGATTCCCTTGCATGACACGAAAGTTGGTATACAGTAAGTGCATGTAGAATAATATGACCTAATTTTTTTAAACAAACAAATGCCATAACAGGAATGTCATACTCGCAGTTTTTGAACAGTTGACTCAGTCTGGATTTTTGCAACAAGACTCTGCTACTGCACATACTGGTGATGAGTCGTTAAATTTCATTTATGAAATTATTGAATATAGGATAATTAGTAAAGGATTGCAGCCCTCACTGATTTAACTATGCAACGTTTGTCTATAGGGGAAATTAAAAATTAAAATGTATGCAACAAACCCTCTTGTACATAGAAGAGCTAAAAGAAACCATCAGGGGAGAAATTCACTCAATTTCAGATATTGAGCTTTCGAGTATGAATGCAAATTTCCTGAGAAATGCCAGAAATGTGTGGATAGAGGACAGTTCCAACATCTCTTATGATGAAGTGTATGCTTACTATCATTGTTACTGTTAACTATAATGAGAACATGAAGTGGTTGTGGGGATATAATACCTTTATTGGCAGTAGATTAAGCCGAGATGGCTGGCCTGTGAGTCGCTGTGCAGTGGCTGCGGTGTGAGGAAAAGCAACGTATATTACCATCAGAGCAAAGTGGCATTAAGCTCATTCCATAAATCCTTCCTTGATTTATTTGTTCAATGTTTGTAGTGAAATACATGAAATTCTTTGATACTGAACAGGGCTTTCAAAGCCATATTTCTCTGTGAGATGCTATAGAAATTTTCAAGCCAATTGTTAACTAAAGACATTCATATGTTTAAAGAGCCTAGGGATTTTAAGACCATCTTGAGCATCACATAATCTGTTAGGACATAATGAATGATGCAGCAGAACAGTTACTAAAATTGGTACAAGGTCATCTAAACAACTTAAGACATGATTGATCTTTAGAAAATTAATGTTTGCAATAGGGGGTGTTTCCATTTTACAACAAATTTAATCTTAATTGTAACAAACAGTATTCGAGAAACAATATGCAATATTTAAAGCTTCAAAATTATATAATTTTCATTGTTGAATTTGGAATGAGTCACACTATCTTTATACAAGGCTTCACTTAATGAATGTATAAAACTGGAACGTTTGAGGGCGTTCGTCCTTATCAGCAGTGAGGTGATTGAAGTATGTTCCTTCTTCCCTCTTCTTCCTCTCCTGGCTGGGTATGGTCCTGCTATTGTGTGTTAGTAGGATAACAAAGCTCTAATAAACTACTTGGCAGGATTTCATAATTTACGATATTTACATTTTTGATAAGGAATATTTTTTCTCAAATAGTGGTTCTAGTGACGAAAATGGTTTTAATAATTTGACCAATGTTGTGGTTCTCAGACCAAAAATGGTTTGAAACAGCAGATTTGTCTGCTTCTGTTTTATATTAAAACCTTTGATGACCACACTAGAACTTATCGGTTGTCCTCCGAGGTGTAATGGTTACCATGCTAGCCTCTAGTTCCCGAGGTCGCGGGTTCAAACCCGGCAGAGGGCGATGGGTTTTTTCGGATGTAAAAATCCTTAGCATGGCTTCCTTTGGAAGGGAAACAAAGCTGATGGTCCCCTTTACGGCACGTAAAAGAACCTCAAGCCTGATAAAGAGGCCTCCGAGCAAACTTTCGGGTCTTTCACGCCCAATATAGGATGGGATGCTAAAGACCACCACAGTTAAAGAGCGCAAAAATAAAAAAATAAAAATAAATTAAAAAAATCTGATGTGTTACACTCACATGACTTTCTCTACTCTTGTACAATCTATTTTTACAAACGCCTATTCTCCATATGCTTTATGTTAATCGAGATATCGAGATGTCAATCTTATTGCTAATTTTCTTGTAGATGCAAGGGGAATATGGTAGCTTTTAAGCGATGGTCAAATATTTTAACGCTGGTTGCTATGTATCGAATTCCATTCTCTTTGCAAGTCCAGGACATAAAAAAATGAATAACGAATTTGAGAAAAAGTATAAGTATTGGAAAATTTAAGGGAATAACAAGCAATATCTCGAAAACGGTTCACTCAACAAAAGAAATGTATATAACATAAGTTGTGTATTTTAACGAGATCAACATTTTTTGTGTAGTAAAATTTTGTCTATCTCTTATGGTTTACCAGTTATGCAAAAGTCGTTCACAATGAAGAATACTTTTGGAGACATTCCCAGAAAATTCGAGATATACATTTCATTTCTCATGGCATTATCTTAAACATATGATATTTTAAACAAAATCGTTAGAGCCATTTTTGAGAAAATTAAAATTTTCGAAAAATGTTCCATGTAAAGGGTAGTCTGGGGTGGGGGGATTTTCTTGAAAACCTTCGTGTCGCATCTCTGGAAGATACTGAACCTAAATACCAAGTTTGGTGTTTATCCGACTGTTCGTTTTTGAGTTATGCTGTTCACACACACACAGACACACACACAGACACACACACACACAGACACACAGACACACACACGGACATGTTTCCAAAAATGCTTTTTTTGGATTCAGGAGGTCTCAAAACATGTATTTCCGGTGAAATCTCGGTATCGAATTTTTGGGTGGAATGCAATACTTCCCCTACTTACTATACGTAGTAGAGAAAGTAAAAATACTAGAACTTATCATGAGGGAAAAGATCTTTATTTTTAAAAATTCCAAGAGACTTAAATTTTAAAATCCCACCAGTTTGCAACGTCATTAAGTTTACCTCCAGATGGCGGCCATTCGATCTCAGGCTGAGGAAAGAAAAGGAAGAGAGAACAACCACCATGCTGAGGATGGTGACAAGCGTCTCCAAAAATGTTCCAAGATTTTACAACTTGACATAAGTGAAGGGGAGAGGGAGAAAAAAAGAGAAGAAAATAACTTCAAAGTTAATAGTGCTTTTGTTTTTAACATTTATTTCTGAACACTGTTTTTCCACACCATATAATTTGTATATATCTTCAGTCTGCTCTGTAATCCTCTTTCAAAAACCACCTTATTAAATTGGCTCTTCCAAGCCATCCATTCATGTACATCCCACTTTTCCTACCCGGCTTCCTTCTCATAAATTGGATTCCTGAAATTTTAAACTTTCTTTCAGGATATTTTCATATAACATTTGTTTATTGTGAACCAATGTTTTAGTATTTTCTCCATCATCTCCACATTTTTAACAGAGCACTAACATTAGCAGCTCTTTGGAATACCTAACACGATTTTCCATATGTGCCAAATGAATGCTTACATTATTCACTTGTGTGCATGTTTTAGTAGTTTAGAGTTTGATATTTCCCAAACATCACATTATAATGACAAGAACACCAAAGAGGCATGACGGTACCATATGGTACAGCTGGGTTTTATGCTCCGTGACAAATGCACATTACTTTGTATATGTTGCAGGCTTTTGCTGAAACCCCTCATTTTACAAAGATCTTAGGCAAAACACAAGAAGCCAGCATATGCTGATAAAATGTGAAAGTACATGCTTGCCATGGTTCATAAAATTATGGAGCTTGTTAGGCATATAATGTAACTAATCTAACCTAAGCTTTCGCTCTGTCGGCTTTTAGAGGCCCCATAAGACATGTATAGGATGAAGTTAAATATATGCCTAACAAGTTCAGACATTCAATGAAGTACCACAGCAGTATATGTGTTTTGTGTTAACTAAATTATATATCAGCATACACCAACTTTTCATGATCTGCCTAGGATCTTTGAGAAATTAAGATTTCAGTAAGAGCCTACAAATATACAAGTCACTAGTGCATTAATGTGCACATAATCTGCTCACGTAATTAGCATTTAAAACAGTGATAAATAAGTGTTGAAGTGCATCTGTTTCCTTAATGTATAAAAGATCTGTACATCTGTGCGCTTGGATTTGGAATTAATGTTTTACTCTTTCAGGTGGCTTATGTGCTGAGATTATGACTAAAGGTGCCCTGAGAACGTATAGGGATAGCAGTTTACACAGCAAGCCATGTCCAATTCACTTTTATGTAACTGAAATGCATAACTGTGCTTTGCCGCAGTCCCCCAAGCTTGTCATGTTACATGCAGGAAGGATTTCTAACCAGAAATGAGCATAGTGCCTAATTTATTTTTAAAAGTACAAAAACGGGTACAAATCAAGCTATTTTGCTTTTAAAATAATTGGTGCTGAGGTTTATTCTCTAAAGGCAATTTAAATCTTTGTATAAAAAGAAAAATCACTCAGAATGTGAAAGTTTATTGTTTAGTAAATCAAAATTAAAGAAAGTTATTGCTCTTAATAACAAGAGATGCTGCTGGAAAAATGTAGAAGCAATTAACAGATGTATTGCTTTTATTTTCTGTAATGCCAGTGGTGTTGGTTTGTATGCATTATGAACTGAGTTTATAATTTCTGTAATATAAACCACTAAAATTGTATTATACAATCACTAATAGTTCTTTAGAGCGGTTTTGTTTAATATACCTGGAGGAGTGCATCTGTCAACTCTAAGCCAAAGATAGGTCTTATTGGGTACATTGCAAAAGTTTATGAGCACTTTTTTCTTCTTATTTTAATAGATTTGTAGGAAAAAGAAAAAAAAAAATTATGGCAACTGTACAGTTTTCTTGCAAGGTGGGTGAGAAAATGTATGCTTGAGAGGTAAGGACATGGCAGTCCCACAGTAGTAGAATGCACTGCAAGTTTCAGAAGGCAGCTGCAAGTGCTTTATTGCATTATGATTTAGTTCTCTCAACAATATTTTCTTACTTTTTTTTATTGAAATGTTTAATGAGATAAGATAAACTTCTTTAACATTTATAGAGAGTAAAACAATGAATGTTTCAACTTGAATGTTTATTTACATCACATACTTGCCAACTTTTACGATTTTCCTATAAAGTTTATGGGAATGGAGACATTTTATGATGTTACCAGTGGATGCCTTTTTTAGGTTTTTATTTTTTGTGGGTGCAGATGCTGATTCAAAGTGTGTTAGATTTTCATCATGAACATGACAAAACATTAATTCCTATTGCATTATATTGTAACTTTTTTACGCTAGTAATGTAAGACTACAACTTACTTAAGATTACAATGAATATACTGTGCTAATAATACACAGTTGTATGATAGGCCAGACCTTAAGGTCCTTAGTGACCTCTAGAGATAACCAGCAGTAACCAATGAGCATATCGTCCTCCATGGTCTAGGGGTACCATGTACTCTAATTCCCAAGGTTGCGGATTCAAACCTGGCAGAGGGCATGTGTAACAGAAAGTAGTAGTACTTACCAGGTCTTTAAGGATTCTTGTAAAATGGAACTCCCATTTATTTTACTTGGAATGCTTTTTACAATTACAGCATTGAACATTTTATGAATTCTAAATGTCATGTCATTGCAAAATTATTGTGCTTTGCTGGACGAGGGAAAGTTTTATGGGTTTCAGTTTTAGGAAGTTGGCAAGTATGCTTTTAAAGCAAAAACCTAATGGGTACATCAGCTTTTTACTTCCGGATGCAGGAAAATTAGTATTTGGATGTTCCCTCAAGCATTCATTGAGTAATAATTTAGTAAAGCACAATGAAAATAGGTTATTTTATTCAAGCATGTAACAAAAGGGATTAAAAACTAAGTTATGGAATTTTAACTATACATTCAGTTAAGAAAGAAAAAGAAAGAAAGAAAGAAAAGATATTAGTATTAGTAATGCTGTTCATAGCATGCTAAATCACAACTGTTGGGATGTATTAAGTTCTGGAAGATCTGTTGTTGCAATATATTAACTCTAGTAAAAATTGCGAAATTCTGGCAAAATGAGGTATGTCAGGAAGAAAGTGAAAAAATTTAGAGCAGGTGCTGTTCTATCATACATGCAAATTATACTTGGCGTAATCCATGCATGTTTAAATTATAATGCTACAACATGTTTGGAAAAAAGCACTGTTATGTTTCTGTTGAAATAAGTGTTGAGTGTCAAAAATAGTAGGATGCTTTTGCATTTTTGTGCATAGAATTGCCATCAAGTGGGATGGCTCAGGTGGTGACGTTTGTGGCCCGCCTTTGGGAGGTCCCAGGCTCAATCCCCTGGGGCTTGCCAAGCTGACCAAAGATTTTTTTGTGGTTTTCCTTGTCATAGGCAAATGCTGGGTTGGATAATTCAATCCGCAAATTTTCCTATCATCTCTTTCATCACTACATTTTATTTCCTTCTTCTTCAGCCATATCAGGCATTGAGCTGATCACGCATGCTGTTTATACTGATCTAGAGTTTCCTTGCTCCTCTACAGGTTATGACCCAAGGCATTGGCCTGTAAGTCCTACACAGAGAAGGATAGTCAGTTCAAGTAGTATAGAATTGCCACTAGTGAATGGCATCTGTGACCCTTTCACCTTGTATGTCCAGATTTAATTACAGAGAGAAATTTAATTTAAAAGAAGTGCATGGAACATGCCTAATGCAAGCTTGCTATCTTTACTAAAATGCTCCTTTTATCTTAATTTTTAAATAGCTGCCAATTTGAAGAGAGAAATATTTTTATTGTTCTCAGCTAAATTAATTGAAAGAAACAGGTGTTCATAAACAAAGGTGTGTTAATTTAATAGAATGATTACACTGATTCAGTAAAACAAAGGTTAGATAGCTTTAAAGATAATGGAAGAATTATTTTTTAGCTTCGCTGTTTGTTGGAAGTTTTAATCTACTCATTATTTGGAACAAGAGAATTGTAGTACAATTTAATAAATTCAGCTCGTATAGCAACTCATTTTTAAAAAATTAGGCAAAGCTCACTCCTATAGAATAATTTAATGAGAAGCAAAATTTTTGTATAAGTTGTAGGTTTGTCCTTTGGAAATACGAGGGTGGTCTGAAAAGTTTCCGACCTAATAAAAATACCAGACATTTTTTTCAGATTTTTTTTTTTTATTTATTTTATTTTTCAACATAGTCTTCTTGTAACTCTACACACTTCTCCCAGCGATGCTCCCATCTCTGTAAACCATCCAAATAGTACTTGGCATTTTTCTCTGCAAAATAATTGTTCACGAAGGTGATTGTCTCTTCATTTGACGAAAATCTCTGTCCTCCGAGTGCAATTTTCAGATGAGGGAACAAAAAGAAGTCGCTTGGGGTTAGATCTGGTGAGTAAGGCGGATGGTCAAGCAGTTCAAACCGTAATTTGTGGATTTTCGCCATTGCAACCGCTGAGGTGTGAGATAGTGCATTGTCTTGGTGAAACAGGATTTTCTTTTTCTGCAAATGTGGCTGTTTTTCCGCAAGTTCTGCCTTCAGCTTGTCAAGTAATAATGCGTAGTATGCTCCTGTAATGGTTTTTCCTTTTTGAAGATAATCGAGTAAAATAACTCCATGACTATCCCAAAAAACAGTCATCACTTTCCCAGCCGAAGAAACGGTTTTTACTTTTTTTGGAGCCAGTTCCCTCTTTGCAGTCCACTATTTGGACTGTATTTTTGTTTCGGGCGTACAATAGTGTATCTAAGTTTCATCTACAGTAATTAATCGGCGTCAAAACTCGGATTTATTGCGCCTAAAATGTTCATTCAAACACGTTTTTGGTCAAATATGAGCAAACGCGGCACCCAACGCGTGGACAGCTTTCTCATGTCTAAATGTTGATTTAATATGTGACAAACACGTTCTTTTGACATGTTCATAGCCTCTGCTATCTCTCTCACTTTAATTCGGCGGTTGTCTAGCACCATTTGGTGAACTTTGGCGATGTTTTCGTTGGTAGTTGCAGTTTTTGGATATCCCGAACGTTCATCTCCCAAGCTCTTACGGCCACGTTTAAATTCAGCTGCCCAAAATTTCACTGTGGTAAATGATGGTGCAGAGTCCCCATACACAGAATCCAACTCATCTTTGATTTGCGTAGGCGTATTGCCTTTCAAAAACAAATATTTAATGACAGCTCTATACTCGATTTTGTCCATTTTCATAAAAACACTCGCATCACCTCACTCAAAACGACTGTTACATAACAACTGAGTATCCAAAATGGCTGAATCTTTGTTGAGTAACTGTCAACAGATGAACAACGAAATTCACTAGCTTTTATTTATGAGTGCTGCCATCTTCATGTTGAGGTCAGAAACTTTTCAGACCACCCTCGAGGTACTACTAGCTAACTATAGGTGATCATTTGCATGTTTGTCCTTTTGCATATAATATAAGAGCTTTGCATGATGTGGTGGACATTACAAATTAACACAACAGTTTTGTGCTACAGTTAATTTTGCTTCTGCCTTTCTCCTTTGTATCTGTTTTTATTTATTTTTAACAAAACTGACAACTTATTCTTAAGCAATTTCTTTCTGTTACTCCTTGTGCTTGAAAACAACACTATTGTTTTATTGTTTAAAAACAATGTATAACTTTTCTTTTTGTAATTTATTTGTTTTAATTAAAGCATATTAACACATTATTTGTTTTATTTTTCTGTTATTGTTTGCATGAATTTTAAGTTTGCTATCACAAATCTAAAGCTTTGCAACATTTGCACTATTACTCGCACATTCCTAGATTATTTATTATTTTTGGAGATATGGAGTAGATTTGCAGCCTTACCAGGGCTCTTTTTGTGGTGGATGTGTATCCTTAAACTTTTAGCACTCCAAAGAAGAAAAACGTTTTCGTTGCTTTTAAGATAAATATTAAAAATCTCCTGTTTTAATGCAATACCACTGCTTCAATAGCTTTCTTATTTATTACATAACTAATGTCAATATGAACTATGCTGCAATATTTCGAGCTCATTTACAGGATGTGATTGTTGTGTTACCATCGTAGTTGAGATGTAGCAAAGTATTAGACACATGCTGATTATACTAGCTCTTTTTGAGGTGAAAATGTGGAAAGAACAATGGAATTTATTGATAAAGTGGCTGAACTGAAGACTTAAGCTATAAATCCAAGTGGAGTAGTTCTAAAAATAGTCAACTTGTAAGTGATGGTTAGGCTTTAAATAAATATGCTCTGAAGTTAATGCTGAAAAGTTCATTTGTTTAATATTGCGAGCCATGTGAAAAGTAACAATGCTGCCATCTAGAAGCGTGAAATATCAACCAATTTTTCCTGTCGGATTGCCTTGCATGAGTAAATTTGGAGATCCCTGCTTATCACAAATGATAGGAAACATTGTCAGTTTTAATTAATACTAAATAATAACATTGTTACAGCATGTTGTGTAAAGTAAAAATTTATGAATAATATTCATGTATCTGAAATTGTCATATTAACTGTGTATTTACTCATGCTTCTCTTAACCAACCTTCATATTTATTTAATTGCTTCCTGCTGAGAGTTTTTTCTATCAAATTTTTATTTTCTTTACTGTGTACCTAGTAGGTGGAAAAGGTATTGCATCCCACTCAAAAATTCAATATTGAGATTTGTCCAGAAATACATATTTTGAGGCCCCCTGAATCATGAGAAAGTTTTATAAAAAGCTATGTGTGCGCATGTGCACGTGCACTGCATGAGGACTTTTAAGAAAATCCCCGCACCCCAAACTACATAAAGATTTTCTGAAATGTTTGATTTTCAATTGTTTTTTTAAAATTTTTTATTAAAATACCATATGTTTAAGGTGTTTGCATGACAAATAAAATATATACATATCTTAAATTTTCTGGGAATAGCTTGTGAAGTCCTTTTCATTCAGAAGGAATACTGTGTAATGTGTAAACATTAAGAGCTAGATAAAAATGTAAAACTCAAAAAATGAGGTCTTTTTAAAACACACAATTTATTTAAAAGAACTTTTTTTTGTGGCATCAGACATTTCCCGGATAAGTTATTATTGGTTTGAGTTTTTCAATACTTACTCATTTTGTTAAAATGCTGTCACTATTCAGTTGTTTCTTGTGATATAGAAAGAGTATGGAATTAAAGGCCAGCATATAGCCAGCCACTTGCTTTTAAACGTCTTGACTATGAATGTGATTTCTTTTATTCCCCTAGTACCTATAATGAAATGTGTAATGAAACCGTTTCTGTGAAGGTTTATCTTGATTAACATGAAGTAGATAAACTAATAAGCTTTTATTAGAATAGTTTGCAGAAGCTATGTGAAGATAAACACAATGGGTAGAGAAAGTTATGGGAATGTAACACATCAGATTTTTTATAACATTTTATCAGTATATTGAAATATTTATTAATACAGTTATGGGCACACTGATTACAAATGGAAATATTAACATTGCACCAACCGTTTTAACAGAACTTATAGTTTGTATGTTTTTTAATGTCAGAATTATGCATCAGCACTTTTCTGCACAGCACTGCAAATGATCTTCACTTCCTGTTATAAATGATACCTCAGCTCACTAAATTAATTGTATTCACAACCTTGGGTAACAGCTGAGTCTGTTAGAACATTGCTGGCACAAACACAATTAAATATGCTTTGCTTACTTTATACAAAACAATACAGTAAAATTTAAAATGAAAAAAAGAAATAAATAAAAAAGTGGGTTAGGTAAAAAAGAAAAGAACCTTAATTGTTCATTTGCAAGTGACCGGAGTCTGATTGTTCTGTTATACTAGAAACTTGAAAACACATTTTTTATGGAACATTATTGTTTTCCCCATGTACTCTTTACTTGTTTTTATAAATAAAATTATTAATCATTTCTGTTAACGCAGAATTTCGGTATTCAAGAAATATTCATTCCCAAATAATAGGGAATAACAAGAGCTTGGTTAGACTATTCTCAACCAGCAAGTAATTAATAAACACACAGTTTTTGTTATTGCTCACATTTGCCTAATTATCTTTTAGAGGAGAATTATCCAGCATGGCAGCTGAGAGGGAAGAATGGTCTGTTATCACTAATGCAAAGTTGATTCATTTCTTTGCTGGTTAACGTGGATTTTTCTTTGCATTTTGCCTCAAGTTTACAGGAGAAGGATCCCTTAAGTTATATCGTCCTCCGTGGTCTAGGGGTGCCATGCTAGCCTCCGTTTACAAAGTCACGGGTTCAAACCCGGTAGAGGTTGATGTGTTTTATCCAGGCATAGCTTCCTGAAGGGAAGTAAAGTAAGTGGTACTGTGGTATAGATTTACAGCACGTAAATGAACCTCAAGCTGATAAGACGTCTGAGCAAAATTTCTGGTCTTTCATGCCCAGCATAGAATGGGGAGGCTAAGAACTGTAGTAGTTAAAGAGCATACATAAATAAAACTCAATTTTTTCCGTTAAGTTCTGGGGCAGGTATTGTTTTTCTCTCCAGTCTGCTTTTAAATACAAAATATTCAGTATTTCTATAAAGAAGTTTGCACCTTCAGTGCTTTCTTTTCAAAATAAGAACATAAAATGAATATCTTATTTTTATTACCCTTGACGTTTCAAATTAGTATTGTAGAAGTCTGATTAGGCAATGGTTGGAACATTTCTGTTGTTCTTGTATAGTTATTTATCATCTTGAATTTTAATGGTTCCGTGTAAACCCTTACATTTACGTTTGTTTATCCATATGGCACATTAAAAGATAGTAAAAACACTGGATAAACAGCGTAAGTTCTTCATGCTTCTCACTGAGAATACAGTGCATTGATTAGTTTGTAATATATCTACATTAAAAACTGTTGCATACAGAATTTCTGTTCTTTATAACTTTGAAATCTAAATGATCTTGCATCCTTTTGCCAAGTATAATTCTTGCAGAAATACATAACAAATAACCACACCTTTCTCTGATATTTTGTGAAGCAATAAAGGTAATCTTGGCAACATATGTTGGTTGTAAAAGAAACCTTATGTGCACATGTATCAGTGCACTACCATTCCTCACCACTAGTTAGCAGTGATTAATTTTTAGTCTTAGCTTTCCAGTATTGGCTTTAGAGCTCATTTGTTTAGATAAGAATGCCTTTTCACAGAGGGGGAGTGCTAATTGTGGGTAGGAAAGGGGAGAAATAAAACAAAATAAATCTCTTCCACTCTCTTAGGAGGGAAATTTTGAATCTATAATTGCCAACTAAATTAAGCCCACCCTCTCTCTCTCTCTCTCTCTCTCTCTCTCTCTCTCTCTCTCTCTCTCTCTCTCTCTCTCTGTATTTATTTATTTTTCCTTTGTTTTACTGTCTCTACTACTTGCCTATGTAAGCAGAGGAAGTGTTGGATTCTATCCAAAAATTCAATACAGAGATTTATAATTGTCAACTAAATTAAGTCTCCACTCTTATTATTATTTTTTTTTTTTTTTTGCTTTGTTTTACTCTCCCTAACTACTTTCCTATAGCAAGTAGAGGAAGTATTGGATTCCATCCAAAAGTTTGATATCAAGATTTCACTGCAATTACACATTCCGAGATCCCCCCCCCCAAAAAAAAAAAATCGGCAAACTAAAAAACAAAAAGTCAGTCAAATACCAAATGTGGTATTTAAGATCATCTTCCAAGGATGCAACATGGAAGACTTTCAAGAAAATCTTCCCACGCAAAACTACTCTTTATATGCAAAAATTTGTCATTAGTTTTTATTTTGTTAAAAATGATTTATAACAATTTTTATTAAAATAATATGTTTAAGGTATTTGCATGACAAATGAAATTTATATTTTGAATTTTCTGCAAATAGCTTATGAAGTCCTGTTCATTCTGAATGACTTTTGTGTGTTTGGTAAACTGTTAAGAGATAGACAAACCCGTACTACACAAAAAATGTATATCTAGTAAAAGCACACAGTTTGTCAGATAAAATTGTTATGGCATTAACCATTTCCAAGATATTCTTGGTCGAAATTTCAGAGGCTTATACTGTTTTAGGTGATTGGTTACTTTTTTTGGGGGGGGGTAGTGTCATGCAAGGAGCATGGAATTTCAAAGCTATCTATTAACGGTTCATGTCTTAAAAATCTGACTAATGTTTTAGCCTATATTATCCTTATACGTACAATGAAATGTGCAATAAAAGTTTATCTCAGTTAACAAGAAATAAATAAAAGAATGTGCTTCTCTATGAATAGTTAGTGAGTAGTGAATAAATAAAGCTATGTGATTGTGAGAAGTTTTTTAAATTTATTTTTAATTATTTGTGTAATTTTTTTGTGTTAAACAGCCCTGAGTATAACAGAGTTGGACCATCTTTAATGGCAAGTTGTGCTCCTAGCCCCCTGAATTCCGAACTTGCTCATAAAAATGACCCAACAGGACATAGATTTTTTTTACGTTCATAATCCATTATAATGGTTTATTAATGTTATGCTCTAGGAAAGCAAGCATTTCAAAAAGTTCTAAATAAATTATGAACATACTTTATAGTAAAACATGTGCTCTTAAGCATTAGAACTAACTAGCAAAGGTACAGCAACCAAAAAGTATTTAACATTAATTTCTGAGGAAACAACAGTGGAATAAAGCTGTCATGGGCTGACAGAAAATAAGTGATTGTCTTAATTATTGTTGCATGTTTTTCTAATATAAACAGAAAGACAAGAATTATTTAGGTTTTAATTTATGACCATATGGACATTCATAGAGAAAAATGAGATATTTTTGCTCACTACACAGCAAGGAATGAGTTCCTGAAAGCAGCATAGTTCAACCCTTCTGATAAGTGATCAATGGCAACAGCAACATAGGGCACTCCAGAAAATATTCATCTATATGCAAAAAGAACAAAGGATATTACAGTTTGTGCATTTTGATATTTTTCAAGACTTTAATTCTATAATTTTTTTGCAAAATTACTACAATTTTTCAACGTTTTCATGTTGTTAAAATTATTTTTTATGGGTTTACTAAAACAGTTTTTTTTAGTATAATAGCTGACAGTATCATTGATATATAACTTAAACTGCCAGAGAAATAAATTTATGAAGTCATAAAAGCTGAAGTGTTACTGGGGAAGTTCAGTAAAAACATGGATAATTCCTGATGGCATTTTCTTTCCTCTTCAGATCAAAAATAATTTTCACCACAATTTTAGGTATTACATCAAAAGATTTGCTTTACTAAATGCATATAAAATAATTTTGTAAATACCATACATGGAAAAAGTTGAATGTAAAACTATTAAAATGAAAAATCTTAAATAATGCTAGAGCACTAAATTGAAATTGTTTCTTCTTTCTACATATTATAAATAAAATCTTATCTTCATTAATTTGGCTGTTATTTTTTAAAATAGAGAATAATTATTTCTGAAGTCACTGTATCTCCATAATTAAGCTCCAATATTGGAATAGTTTCATTTTATTTTGTACATGATAAACTGCAATGCAATAACACTTGCCTTGTAAAATATAAGTTTTCTTTGCCAGTTTGAGATCTGAAAGGTGATATTAACTAATTAAATTGAATGGTGATTTCCATTTTCCTCCATCATGTAAGGTTTTTTTTTATAAGTCACAAAATAATATAATGAAAATAGTGTTTTTGATGTAAAACATGTACATTATAAAATAAATACAGAATGCAAAATTTCTAGGTATCAGATAAAAATAAATACTACATACCTTTAAAAGAAGGTGTGAATTACTTTTTCTTTGACTGGAAGGATAGCTGCATTGATTTATGCTTCGTTTTCAAGCACCAACAGCAGTCTGCTAACATCGCAATGTTCCACCATCTCTGATATCTTCTCTCCATCTTCTTGATTTCTGGATGAAATCTCATGGAGAGATTCCAAATTATCAGGAAAATAGTCTAGATGGGAATACAATAAGTGAAGTTTTAAACTCATATTACATCCGAGAGCTCTTAGCGTTTGTGAGATATTTCTCACAATTTCTTCATATTGCAGATCTTTTATATTTACAAGAATATCTTATTGACTACCTCTTTGAAAGCACATCATGCATGGAGTTCTCTATCATTCATGGTGTCCGAAAATGCACTGTCCTTCTTTAGCTGCCTTATCTGAGGTCCATCAAATATATCCCCTTTATCTTAGCTTCAGACATCACAGAAAATTTATTGCTTACATATTTGAAACACAAACCATTCTTGTCCACTGTTTTCACGAATTGTTTCATAAATACCTAGTTTTATATGCAAAGGAGGCAATAACATTTTCTTTGGATCAACTAGACTGGCACAAAAAGCATTTTAATCTCCTGCTGTTAAACTTTTTCACTTAGGTCATTCTGACGTCCAATGTTTAACCGTATTTCTACTGTCCCATTCTCATAAAAAGCATGGTAATTTTGTGTATCCTCCTTGCTGCCCTAGTAAGATATTGGATACCTGTAGGTAGGTCTCCGCACAATAGCCATTGATGTTCCTGGTAATAAAATGGTTTCAAGATTTTCATATGATTCTTTTAGAAACACAGAATGCGCAACTGGTAATGAGGGAAACTTGCTTCTATTGTGCAATAAAATGGCATTTAGGCTTCTTTTTGAAGCATCAATAAATAAACACCAGTCATTACTATCGTATGTTGGTCTTCCCAGTTGTTGAATTAAACCTGGTACATCACAACAATAAACAAGCTGGTCTTCTATCTTAAAGAACTCACAGAAAACCAGGAGTTAAGTTTATTGAGACCATAGTTTAGCACACGCAACCAAGAAGTGAATTTATAGCATAAATAGCCTAATATTTACAATAATAATAGTCTAAAATGTATGTAATTTAATTATATAATTTTGAGTAGTGAGAAATAAATATTATTCATGTTCATCTTAAAGAGCTTGGTAAATTCTTTGTCTGCATTCCTATACCAGGAAAATGTCTGGAGCCAGCATATTCTCTTCTCTTTGAACCTCGATCCAAGTAATTTGCTCTTGTCCTTGGTAATCCCAAGTCTCTTACTATGTTGTTTAACTTTTCTTGACTAAAATGCTGTGATTTGTCTTCAACAGTGGGAACTGAGAAATCCACATCTGTATTACAATTTTCTGTTGACCCAGAGACTGAATTTTCAGTATCCTCTAGTTGAGTTGGTGGAATAGGAAGAGAGACATCTACTACTGTGGCACAGGTCTTATAGCTGATGCAAGGTCATCTGGATATTTAATTTTTGTTTTATTTGTGTTATTGTACCCTGATACTTTACATATGCAGAAGAAATCTTCATAGTGAATTTTGTTGTTCATGCCATATCATAGGAATCCCGAATTTCATTGATTTCTGTTTTCCATTGTACACTGCCTTGGCCCTTCACTACATGTTTTGCAGACAGTATGTGGAACCCATGTTTGACTTTGATCTCTTAGCTTAACTTTAAAATGTGCAAAGTAGGCTTTCTTAAGAAAGGTCTGTCTTCTGTCACCATAACAAAGAACCACATATATAACAGAAGTTATTTGGATTGTTCACACATTTTCTCCTAGAAGGAGTGGAAGCCATTGTTAACAATGTATCACTACACAACACAAACTAAAAATAGCAATGACGAATCTTTTGCGGAAACCATGCTATTGATCACTGCAAGTTATAAAAAGCAACCAAAGTTCTGAGATGTTACGTTAAGACACATGCTCCTGTAAGGGCGAGTGTTTTATCAATGGCTATTTTTCTAAGATGCAACAGTTGAAAGCTTTATTGCCTGCACAGGATCACGCATTGATAAACAAATAACAATAATTTGTTTGTCAGAGGATCAGCATATATATCTGGAAATGACATTGTCAAGGAACTTAACTATATTTTACACATTTACAGACACTACCTTACAACATTGTATTTAAAACACTATTCATAAATTTGTCAATTGAATAAAATGGTCTGTTCACCAACTGGTTATAAATACAATCTTCCTTGATAGAAACATGTTTAGCTGCCTCAGTTAGTTTGTTTAGCATATTAATCCCATTGTAAAAGTTGGTGTTTAAACTAAGATTTAATCTGCATCTCAGATAATCTAATTTATGCTTATTTCTTGTGTTGAAGTTATGAAATTCAGCCCTTGGAAAACATTGGTCCATGTTTGTTTTAATGTAGATTAGTAATTGAAATATAAACAGCCAGCCATTTGGCACTCAAGCTGTGTATCGTCAGTTATAGCTTATCACATAGGAGGATAAAGGATAGATGGATAGGGAAGCACACAAGGGTTGGTTTGTTTTGTAAATATATATACACCCTGAAGATCCATAACATGGGTGAAATTATTCATCTTTGCTGTAAAAATATATTTATAATCACCATATAATTTTATATATATTGTTCAGTATATAAAAATATCAAATTTCATAAAAGCAGTACTTGTTATGGAATAACTTACCATTTTCAAAATCAGCACATTTTTTTTCTGTGAAAGTAGCCAATGTTCATCAAAACTGGGAAATTTTTACAGGGCAGCGTAATTGTTGCTTATTTTTCACTAAGTGATGTAACTGAAAACCAAGATTGTGTGTGTCATATTTATTAAGAGGCACCAAGTAGTTCATGGGAGAAGTGCACTGTGACTGCATTAGGGTATTAGACCTATTTAGTGCATTCAGTAGTAGAAACATGCTGGTGAAATCTGTATAGTTAATTTCAACCATTTATACCCGAATTAAGACATGTGCAGTGAGTCCAAAAGGTATTTGTCTCCACTTTTAAAAATGCTAGCAGCCAAATTAATGGAGAGAAAATCTTGTTTTTAATGTATGTTGAAACAATAAACAGTATTACGATACAATGTTATATATAAATCCTATCAATGTCACAGACATAATTTAAACTGGTAGAGAAATAAGTTTGTGAAGTTGTGAAAACTGAAGCATTAATGAGGATCGCGCAGGACTTTAAGAAGGATCTCCGGTTTAAGAGCTTGGCGGTGATGGCACTGCGGAGGCCAGCGGGGCCTGAGGACATTCCATTAAAATATTAATAATTTCTGGCTCATATATATTTTTACTTTCTCTACTACGTATAGTAAGTAGGGGAAGTATTGCATTCCACCCAAAAATTCGATACCGAGATTTCACTGGAAATACATGTTTTGAGACCCACTGAATCCAAAAAAAGCATTTTTGGAAACATGTCCGTGTGTGTGTGTGTGTGTGTGTGTGTGTGTGTGTGTGTGTGTGTGTCTGTGTGTGTGTGTGTGTGTCTGTGAACAGCATAACTCAAAAACGAACAGTCGGATAAACACCAAACTTGGTATTTAGGTTCAGTATCTTCCAGAGATGCGACACGAAGGTTTTCAAGAAAATCCCCCCACCCCAGACTACCCTTTACATGGAACATTTTTTGAAAATTTTAATTTTCTCAAAAATGGCTCAACGATTTTGATGAAAATATCATATGTTTAAGATAATGTTATGAGAAATGAAATGTATATCTCGAATTTTCTGGGAATGTCTCCAAAAGTATTCTTTATTGTGAACGACTTTTGCATAACTGGTAAACCGTAAGAGATAGACAGAATTTTACTTCACAAAAAATGTAGATTGCGTTAAAGTACACAACTTATGTCATATACATTTTTTTGTTGAGTGAACCGTTTTCGAGATATTGCTTGTTATTTCCTTAAATTTTTCAATACTTATACTTTTTCTCAAATTCGTTATTCATTTTTTTTATGTCCTGGACATGCAAAGAGAATGAAATGTGCCACATAGCAACCAGCGTTAAAATATTTGACTATCGCTTAAAAGATACCATATTCCCCTTGCATCTACAAGAAAATTACCAATAAGATTGACATCTCGATATCTCGATTAACATGAAGCATATGGAGAATAGGCGTTTGTAAAATTAGATTGTAGAAGAGTAGAGAAAGTCATGTGAGTGTAACACATCAGATGTTTTCCTGTCAGATCAAAACTGATTTGCACTGATTTTCTTTGTTTTGTTTTTTCTTTCTTTTTTTCTGAGTTTAGCATTAAAGTATATTGCAATAATGCGTGCAAATTGGTTTGGGAACTGAAGTATTAAAGCTATCTCATATTCACCTTAAGAACTGGGGGGGGGGGGAGAAAGAAAGAAAATAGAAAAAGAAAAGGAAAGGAAAATAAAACTTAAGCTAGGCAGCTTATTCCAACAAGAATTTGAAAGTGGGTGTGAATCACAGAGGGAAAATCTTATGCCTTCATATGGAAACCAGAAAGTATTATCAAACCACTGGTTTTGGGCACCATAAAAACAACACAAAAAAACCAACAAATTTTAGTTTATGTAACATTCTTCATAAACCTCAAGAATAAGCGAAAATATTCAGGATTTTGCATTTGTTTCACATTATAACCCTCTCTCCTAGGGTAAGTAATTGTAAGATGCCATGAAGCCTGTTGTTCAAATGGAATGTTATATGAAACATGCTGGTTCACCATTCTTGAGTGAGAAAGTAATGTACACACTTAAAAGTAAACTTTAAAAGTATATGTAAAGTCCAAGATCCACAATATTATATATTTAAATTTGTAGATCTATTTTTCAATATGAAATATTAGAGAATTTAATAAATATTTCATCAAGTATTTTTGCAAGTCTGGAAAAAAAAGTGTTAAAATATTTTATTATTCAAAGTTAGAGCATATATGCTTCAGCATTGAGCTGCAGTTCTTGCCTAATATCGACTATGGATAGTCTTCCACCACGCACAGAATTGTAAATGATATATTATGAAATGTGGTAAGTTTGCAATAAATATGAATAAAGGTTTTCTGTTATTGAATGCATATGTGCATAGAATCAAAAAAGCATGTAATATCAATGTTATAACAAAGCCAGGAAAGAAAAATTGGATTGAGTTCCATATTGAATTTTGTGTACCTAAGTGGATTGTATACAAAATGGATGGCTCTACCTAAATTGTCACACATTCTGGAAGTAGCATTTTGTGTATTTTGAAAGTACTGGCATTAACTTGAATGATGCAACTGGTTACAATCATAGCAAGTATCAGATTAATTTACCTTGCTCTGCAGTAGCCTAACATGCCTCACAGATTAACAAACAGCATGTGCATTTCAGTCTGTCTGGCATAGTGTATAGAGGAAGTAAGGTTATGTGACGCTGTCTGTTGATTGTGTTAACTGTGTGTGGTTATCATGGTATATGCTACAGAACAGCAAGTGTTTATTGCGTTAAGTTTTGCTTGAATGGAGTCGCATTGGACTGTTGGCTTGAATTTGTGCAGAAATGTCCTGATGTCATCGTTCTAACAAATTCACAATTTATAGCCTGTTACAAAAATTTAAACAGACTTGTCATGTGAGATAAAAAGGAGACAGCCTACAGTTCTGAGGTAAAATTAGATTAGATAGGGACTGTCGTGGAAAGAAGTCCAAGAAAATAACTGTCTTGCATTACAGCATGTTTCACTCTCCAGATCTAAGTCCATATGATTATATGTGCTTAAAGGTAAAGTTGATCTGGAGTAATTTTCCAATTGTTTGGGTACAGAAATTCATGCTCAGTAATGTATTCAGCAGATGCCAGGGTTATATAGACGTAGAGGGACATCATTTTGAACACTTTTATAACAAAAGGTAAGCTTAACATATTCACGTTGTTTCATAACATTTGCATCATCTAATGGAGAAATGGCAGGCCTAGCTAGCGGTTATGCTATCCAAGAGAAATATGGCCTATTCAATTTATAATATTTTGTTTATGTAACAAACTTGATTGCAAACTAAGCTTGGAGGCAAAAAGCAGTTCAGAAAAAGAAAAAGAAACTATCAAGCATCACAAGAACAGTTTGGACAAGCCAGCCAATGTAAATTCAAGTTGACCAACTTAAAAATTATAATTCTATCCCAACTCCACAAACAAAATCCAAAGTTTATCCAGAATTTCCATGTAAATTGAGATCGTACTGAGAACAGAAATTGGGCTCAAATTAATTTCAGTATTCTTTATAATCATTGATTACGAAGGCAGTGACAGCATAATTCCTCAGTAAAAAATGCAACTATAATGATTCGTGATTCTATTTCATAAAATGTGTATTATTACTATTGAGCAGGGTCCGGTTTTTGATGGCATCTTTTAAATTGTTGCATCACAGGTATTGCCAACATGTATATAAGTCCTTAATGTGGGTCTCAGATTATTAAAATGCATATTTATTAGGTCATTTTATGTCATTTTCTATTATTAGGGCATTTTTTATTTTGTCATTTTTTTATTTTCTTGCCCTTTTACATCTTTATGTAGTAATTTTCTTGCATTTACATTGAGTAGTATATAGAGTTTTATATTATTGACAATTTACATAAGGATAACTTTTCAAACATCAGAATTTCACCATTCAATAAATAAGAGCAATTTTAAAATTATTAAAATTATTAAGATTTGAAGCACTATTGAAAGTGAGGCAATATACATATTAAAATATATAAAGAGTCGCATATTAAAACATACTTCACTTATGTCAGATATTTTAGTATGTGATTCTTTATATATTTTAACAGTAATTTTATTCACATTCCTGAAAAAGAAAAACCACATTCCTATTTAATGGTTAGTCTATAAAGGGTCACTTGCGGATGGAGGTGTGCTATTGTCAGAGGAGCAGTATCATTACAGTTATGAGTTCATACCCCTAACAAGGGATGAAACAGGTCAGTTTTCCATTTTTTGTGTTAATGAACACATATAGTCAGGTTGTTATATTGCCCTTGTATCATGTAAGGCTGTAAAAATCCTCATCAAAAAGGTTATTGTTACAGTGTTGTAAGAGCTGCTTCAAGAACAATTTTCTTAATTTTCTTTTCAGATTCTTCAAACAAGAACATGGAACAAATATAGATTCTTAATTCCTAAATTATCTAATTTTTATACCTACGTTTTTTGCTTATATAACAGTTACACCCATGAATATATTAATTTAGAAGTTTCTGTGCACTAATTTTAATAAATTAAATAAATCTCAGTTTTTAGGTGATTTTGTAATTATTGTCATTTTTAAAAACATTTAGTCACATCATCAAACATCAAAATCCATGTCCGGCTTATGAGAGTTACTTTGTCATTATTCCAAATGCAAATATCCGTGCTCTGTTCAGTGTTTATACTCGTTGAATAGTAGAATTGAGTTTTATCCACGTTATGTATAGCAATCTGGCATGGTTTGCATTACTAAGAATGAATGTCACAACTCTACTTGCGCACTCAGTGACAATGAACATACAGTTTTAAAAGTTTCTTTTTAAATGAGTACTAAGGGAGAAACTGTAAATTATGTTGAATTGTACAACCCATAACACCAAACAGAGTAGCGCATGTAAGATCAAGAGCGACTAGTAACTGAATGACTAGGTGAAAACATTAAAAATGTTTGTATGTGAGGGCAAGTCAAAAAGTAACTTTCTCTAAATTTTTGTAGGTGAACAGGTGAAGTTACATCCAGATAAAGAACATTGTTCTGTGTTGCATCGCTAAGATATTTGTCATAGCTTAGATAAGATTTTGCATTCCTGGGAGTAGAAAATGACATTCTGCAGTGAGTTTTTCAGTATTTTGTGCTTCATTTTGCCCTGGCTGGAAAATCTTATACCCCATCTTCAGTTTTAGAAACAGGTAAAAATATATTGGTAACATGGAATCTTGGATTATGTTGTAACAACTCCAATGCCCACCTCCAGAGTGTGGGGATAGCTTGTCTGCCTCACATTCAAGAAGTTCGGAATTTGGATCTCAGACTTGAGTTACATGGATAGCATCTTTTACTGGGGTTTTCTCTTATCTCCAGAAGAAATGCAGGGTGGCTCTAACTCTGTTGACCATAGTCTCATTTAAGCATTCATTCGGTTCATTCAATTAGACAAATTGAAAAATCTGATGCATTGCACTCACATGAGTTTCTCTATCCACTATTGTTTATGTTCATCTCTTCTACAAATTAGTATAACAAAACCATATTTATCTATTTCATGTTAATTGAGATGAGTGTTTGCAAGAATAATTTTATTACACATTTAATTTTTGGCTTTAAGTAGGATACAGAAGGCCAAAGCAATAGTCAAATTTTTATAAAATTATTATATCCTGCTTTTGAAATTTCATACTGTTTATGTGACATTGCAACAAAGAAAAGAATGGCGACCAAGTACTTTAAAAAAAAAATATATATATATAAAATGATTAATGCTGGTTAATTTTTGGTAATGGTTAATTTTTTGTGTACTAAGCTTTTGTCTGTCTCATGGTTTGCAGTTACACAGAGTTATACAGAGTTAATTTAAAATGTAGAGGTCTAGGCTATTTATAGAAAATTCAAGATACACATTTTATTAGTCATGCAAATATCTTAAACACATGCTATTTTAATCTCAATCATTTGAGCTATTATTGAGAAAATAATGAATAATTCTACAGTGGCTTAAGGGTTGTGTTTTTTTCTTGATAATCATTTGAGTTGCATCCTTGGAAGATGCAAGACTTAAATGTAAAGTTCTGTGTTTAGCCCTTTTCATTTTTGAGTTATATTGTTCAACACCCACCCATACTGACTGACAGACCTTTTCAACCTTTTTCTAATGGACCATAAAACGTGTTTCTTTTGAAATGTTAATACAGAATTTTTGGGTAGAATACAATACGTCCTTTACCTGCCACTGGGAGAGAGGGGGGGGGATAGAATTCTGCTCTGCACCTATGAAGTCCAAATAGTGATGTATGTAATATATATTATTGAGCTCTTTAAGAAGTGTTTATTGTTGCTTGATAAGTAGTATTCACGTTCATGTGATAAGCCATGAAATCAACCAAGATCACCTCTTTAGGCTCCAAAAGAGTGCCATAGAGAAAGAGAAAAATTACATAACATCTCTAATTTGTTGGTGGAACTTCCAGCAGATACATAAGTTGCAGTGCATTTCAATGTCTTTCAAGTAGTAGAATAGAGAAACTTATTTTTTGAATTACCTTCTTGCATTAAGAATGTATCGTCGTGTTGAAAGCTTGCCTCAGTGGATCAGAATCATTTTGTGTTCCATTTATTGAAGTACCACCTGGATTGTA
This sequence comes from Deroplatys truncata, assembly GCA_030765065.1. NCBI lineage: Eukaryota > Metazoa > Arthropoda > Insecta > Mantodea > Mantidae > Deroplatys > Deroplatys truncata. The sequence continues at coordinate 170,464,640 of CM060980.1, forward strand.
CAAAGAAGTTCTAGTATAATAAGTCCCATGTGAATTAATCGGAACAAGGTAAATTTTGCTGCATTTTTACAAAGAATTGTCAGCACTGTGCTTAAAATGAAATCAAATGCTCTCTGGCCATTGTTGCTTGTTGTTTCACATGTCCATTGTTGTGTGGCAGTTGGTTTTCAGTTAAAATGTGACTTTATTTGGATGTGGTAAAGTTTTATAGTTCTCTTGTAATATTTGTAAATTTTGGTCTTCGATGGATACGACTCCCAGGAAGTGAAGTGCGATTCTGGCATTAGCACAAAATACTTCCATGACGCAAAGAGAGATAGCTACAAAGTTCAGTGCTGGTTTAGCCACTGTATATAGAATTATTCATCAGTGCATAGAGACTGGCTCCATTACACCAAAGAAAAAGGGGAAATGTGTTCGGAAAAAGAAATTGATGACCGCTTTCTCCTTAGAAAAAGCAAAACAAACCCTAGACTCACTGCTGTGGACTTGGCCTGCAACCTGAGGAACAGGGTAGTGAATCTAGATGCATCCAATGTCTGTTGTAAGTTTTTAGCAGTTGGAAAAAAAGCCCGAAAACTTGTGAAGAAACAACTTCTTACACAAGCAGTGCATAAGAAACGCCTCTTATGGGTGCGTGCTCATTGTAATTGGACACTGCAGGAATGGAAGAAAGTTCTTTTCTCTGATGAGACTCATTTCGAAATGCAAGGTCAGAGGGTTCAGTATGTGTGCCGAGCAAATAATAACGTGCAAATTCAGCACATTTTCAACAGACTATAAAACACCCTGAGAAGAAAATGTTTTGGGGCTGTTTCACCTATGAAGAACTAGGACCTTTAATTCCAGTTGAAGGCATGATGAAAAGTGATCAGTACATCACAGTACTGGTGAGAGTTGTTCATGAACTGCAGAAAAGATTTCTGGAAGGTGATAAGAGTTTTTCAGCAAGATTTACCTGCCACATTTCTGAGAAAGTGAAGAAGTTCTTCAAAGATAACAATGTTCGTGTGCTTGACTGGCCAGGGAATTTGCCTGACATTAATCCCATAGAAAATTTGTGGGCTATTTGAAAAAAAGAGTTTTGCAAACTTTGACTGTTCCACAAAAGAATGTTTGATATTAGCTTTAATTCAAGTGTGGTTTCATGATGATCTCTAAAATGTGTGTTCCGATTTTATGAAGTCAATGCTTAATCGTGTAATGGAAATTATAAAACAGAAAGGAAGACATATTAAGTATTAAGAAATGTAAATTGGAAGTAATTTATTGTTAAATTCACAAAAGCATGTAAAATGTGTTATTGTTCTGTTCTGATTAATTCACATGGGACTGTACATGTGACTTATAAACAGTATAACAGTGATAATATTGATGCTTTTGTATTAATGTTCACAATTTCCTTTTTTAATATATATATAAAAAAAACTTTGCAGCTACCATTATGTGCCTTAAAGGTATAACTTAGGACAGCAAACAACATTATGAGGTTAATATTCGTCTTCATTATCATTTGTTTTGTGTTTCAGGTGAAAACACCGTAAATGGAGATGATCCTGATGCACCTCATAGCACATTCTCGCAAAGCAGCAAAGAGGTAAGCTATGTACGTACACAATTTTCAATTACTAAAATATTGGTGTAATAAATGGGCACATTTGCATGGTTAACTTTTTCAATGCACTCCATGTTGGTATATCAATAAGTCTTGCACAGAGAAACAGCATTGTATGAGTTGCACAAATTAATATAAACAGATTTTATATGGCATGTCTAAAGAGCATTTTATGATATAAAATTTACACTGCACATAAGTCTCTCTGTGAGATCTAAAGAGCACACTGTAATCTTATGATCAGCTAACGAAGCAGATGTTTATATATCTGCTGTTTTCATTATGTAATCATACAGAGTGGTTCATGAAAATGTACTAATGGTTAAATTTCAGTGTTGAGCTAAGTTGTGATGTGCATTAGATATTTTTGGTTCTTTGACTTTTAAATTTTAATCAGTCCTTAGCTATATGTATGGTGCATCAGGTTGTTACTACATAGTTACTGAATGTGAATTCGGCATTCTTTCTGTTGTTTTTAACGGAAACAATTAAATTCATTATTGAGTTTTTTTTAATCAGGCCAGTTTCTTCACTGCAACGAAATGCAACTTCTGCCTATAGTTCCGCCATTGAAATGTGCACTTGGCAGTTGATACACTCGCAAAAAAAAACAGATGAAAAGTTTCAACCGTTAGACTTCCTAAACCAGTCACAAGGCAGCATTTTGGTGGTCTAATGACAAAGCAGACGTGGAACTGGAAGCGGCTCTGTTGCTGGATGTTGCAATTTCCAACCATGTCTTTCAGTTTGTGAATCTCTTTCACATGCGTCGAGTCGTTCTTTGCAAACTAATATTGTTCATTATTTATATTTGTGGTTATTGTTGGTGTTTGTTTATACACACACACACATATATATAGTCAACAATGTCTCAAAAACGATGCCATTCACCAAGTGATGATTCACGAAGTGAAAATCCCTTGCATCGAGATGTGCCACTTAATAGTCAGGTATTGGAACTGTTAAGAAGGACCTGGGAATTCTTTGAACAGGAGGAGTACGTGAAGGTTCATGGGCATACCTCTGTTCCTACTGATAAAGCCATACAACGAACTGCAGCAGCTCTTGAACTAATCACGAGAACTGTTACTTACAAGGGAGTGAAACTCCAAGAGAAAGAGGACAAAATTTCTGAACCATCTAGAATGTAGTATGAGTGAAAATAACTTTGTTATCGCAGCTTATAATTTGTTTTATTTCTTCTCATTGTAGCAGACACGTTTGCATTATTTTGTATATCTATATTGTCAAAAGTGTTAATTTATTCTACATACGTTGCAGTGTTTATGCTGAGTTTAAATTAACAATAATAATAATAATAATAATAATAATAATAATAATAATAATAATAATATGAAATAGTTTATTACTCATTAACGTTTGCTACTTACGTACACTTTTTGTATGTGGCTTAGACATGATAGGAAGGAGAACAATCAGCTTTGTTGTTCACTAACCACTCTGGCAACGTTGCATCCACAATATAGCCAACATTATGCAAAGCCACACGAACTGTCAAGTACAAAGATTCAATGGCAGGGGTATAGTAATGAATTTTCTTCATGGTTGACGGTAATATTATAAACTAGGAGGCACAATCTTTTCATTCACTGAATCCAGTTATTTCATAAGGATGATAAACTACATATCTATATCCACACATTGAAATTTTCACTACTCTAGCTTCACTTTCTACGTAAAAACTTACTGGAACATCATCAGCTTAGACTTCTGTTGCACTTCCTCCTGTGGGTTTAGATGGCATTTTCTGGCTGGATGTATTGTGCAGTGACTTCATTTGCATACAGGACATCAATATTTAATATATTGTGTGTATGAATAATTTAGTTGCAGAGCATATTTGGCACACAGATCATCAGTTGAAAGAAAAGCCTAAACCTTTTAAAAGCTTTCCAAAAACTGGTGGAACACTCTAGAGGGAAAAATTATTTATATATAAATAAAGTAAACACAGTTTACTAAATTTTGATGTCCCATGTGAAAATTATTTCATTGCACATTATGTATAGTGAGGAAATACCACAGGAGGTAGCTTGGCAACGAATTAAGGCTAATGATGGAGACAACGGTCTCTGAAACTATTCCAGTAAGTTTTGATGTAGAAAGTGAAGCTAGTGTAATTAAAATCTCAATTTGTGCATGTAAATGTGTTTTTCCAAAAGATAAGAATTCAGTAACTACATAATTTATGACCATCTGACAATAATTATGGAGCAAGATAGTCACTTTACTAAGGTTGCCTGGTAGCGCTGGGTACCAGTGCTGTGACAAAGGAAGCTGGTTTCAATCCTCATACTGCCATGAGGTTTTACTGGTTGCCTTCAGCCTTGCAAGGTCTTTGGGGACAAGTTAAACTACTTGGTGTAAAAGCAGCTGCTCTGGTCTCGTAAAGCTGCTGGACAGGAGGTGACTACGGTCAGTGATCCTGTGGGGTTGGAGATAGATGATACAGTTACCATGCAGTTAGCCTTCCTAATTTTGTAGTTGTGCCATATGCGAAGTTAGTGTTTGTACTGATGCTATTTTAATTAGTCATATTCTTTCCTTGTTTGTGTTGATAAGTGGAGTGATTAATATCAACATTAATTTTAAAAAAATTTAATATTAACAAAACTTTAGAAATAAAATGATGTGGCTCTACTTTGCCATGCTCTCCTCCTTGATGTGGGGGTGATGTGTGTGCATGTCTTCTAATCCGGAAGGCCGAAGTTTGAATTTTGATTGTGGTTAGTAGCCTAGAGTTTTTCCTTATAATAGTTGGTAACCCCCATTATTAGACCCATGGTTCATTTGAACACATTTCATCTGTTGAATTTGTCATCTATCAGACATGAGTTGTTAAAAGGGACATTAAACATACTCCTCCCATTATTTATACTTGTAGGCATGGCATGTCATGACATGACATGGTGACCTAAATTTCTCCATAAACTTTCTTATTGCCTGCATTTCATTCAGGACCAAAAATATTTGATCACTTTAATGTTGTCGTCCTCTGTGGACTAGTGGTACTGTGCTAGCCTCTAGTTCCCGAGGTTGCAAATTCAAACCTGGCAGAGGGCGATGGATTTTTTTTCGGGCATAAAAATCCTTAGCATGGCTTCCTTTGGAAGGGAAGTAAAGCCAGTGGTCCTGTGTCGTAGATTTACGGCATATAAAAGAACCTCAAGTCTGATAAGAGGCCTCTGAGCAAAATTTCCAGTCTTTCACGCCCAATATAGAATAGGACGCTAAGGACCATAGTAGTTAAAGAGCGTCCATAAATAAAACTAAATTTTTAAAAATTAACTTTAATGTTCTCTCATATGACATAATTTTGAAATATTATTTTATTAAAGAAGGGCATTCATTTATGAATAATACAAGAATTACATGAGGTTATTTGTTCTACATGAGGTTACTATGCTCGCATGGCAGGGGAATTAAAGCTGTTGATTGTTTATTTACACAACAAAGAACCTTTATACCCCTAAGAAAAGGGTCTGAGCAAAATTGTTAGCTACTGTAACATCCAACAAGCATTTTGTACTGGGCGGGATGGCTCAGGCATTAAAGTCTGTGGCCCGCATTCGGGAGGTCCCGGGTTCAAATACTGTGGTCCGACCAATCTGTCTGAGGTTTTTTTGTGGTTTTCCTCAGGCGCCAAGGTAAATACCGGATTGGATAATTAATACCACGTCCCAAAGTTCCATCTTAAGTTTAAAACAATGGTAAAATGAAAAATAAGTGGTAATAGCTGAATGCTATGCCATCTATTTACAGACAATGTAAGCAGTTAGACTGAATGGCACCCTAATGCCATCTGCACGGCATGAAGCAGGGGTTACTGGAATGAAACCTAGAAGGCTAACTGTCCATCACATATCGTTCTAAGAGATATCCACCAACAGATCCATCGCGATATGGCCAAGGAGTTAGAGAGACGTAAAATAAAATAGAATAAACAAACAAGCATCTTGTTTCTTCCCTGTACCATCCAATGCCCATTAAGCTAATCACAGATCATTGTGACTCTAGTGACAATTAGAAGTTATTAGAAAGGTGACTGATTAAGGAAAACCTTGCTAGAGATCCTTTTTGGTGCCTGGTTATCTTCATTAAATTAGTGCACATCACATGTTTTTATCTTTGGAGTAAGAAATATCAGAGCTAATATCTCATTTGAGCCACTCTGTATGTCAGTATAGGCATGCTTTATTTTGTTCTATTAAAATTACGTAATACTTCACAATTAAGAGTAGCATAAATCCACATCAGTGTTTCTTTGGGATAAGGAAAGAGCAGTTAATTGTGCAAAATAATTAACATGCAGATAAACTTCATTGCTTGCCCTAACATATTTTACAAGGGTCACTAATTTAATTTCTGAATGCAAAAAAGCTTTGAAGGATAAATGTTTAATATTGGCAGCAATGAAGAATGTCTCCTGGTTGGTAAATAATAGTGAAACTTAGTGTGCGGCAAATTGTTGCAGCTGCATTAAAATGCCAATTATCATCTTATGCTTACAATTTTAATTTGGAGCTGACAAGAGTGAATTTTCCTTCAGTGATCTTTAATGATTATGGGTTAACAGTTGTGCAGTTGCTACAGTGTTTGTTGTAGCATTTCTAGACTCCACTCAATTATCTCTGCAAGTTTATTGGTGGTTCCCTGAAGTTCAGCGCAGCAGAACATACTTATAAGATGGCCAGCCTGTTACTACTGTGGCCAGAGGTGGATACATGGGGGCCCAAGAGGGACTTCAGTCCCCTCTCCCCCATTACATTTAGAGTTACAAAGTTATTTTTGTTTAATGAAATTAAACCTAGCAGTTTTATTTCTGATTTAAATACATATGTTACCAAAATGTTTGCTAGGGATGAGCATACACCCTTTGAATAGAAATATTGGACTCACTCTATACCCCCGCTGCTGTATCTTTGCACTTGACAGTTCGTGTGGCTTCGCGTAAGGTTGGCAACATTGTGGAGTGGTTAGTAAAAACAACAGCTGATTGTTCTCCTTTCTATCGTGTCTAAGCATACAAAAAGTGTACGTAAGTAGTGAACGTCAATGAACAATAACTATTTCGTATTATTATTGTTAATTGAAAATAACTCTGCATAAACATTGCAGCGTATGTAGAATAAATTATGCACTTTTGACAATATAGAAACAAAATAATACAAACTTCCTGTTACAATGAGGAGAAATAAAACAAATTATAAGCATGCCATAACAAAGTTATTTTCACCCACCCTCTTAAAACTGCAATGGCTCAATTCCATCCAAATCCCCGTTGTCGTCGTCATCCTCGGAAGCATCATTGTCATCATCATCTTCACCAAGGCATATCATCAATGGTTCACAGTCACTAATAATTCCATCTATTTCTTGTGCTTTTCGTATTAGCTTATTCACATGATCTACTTTCTTCTTCCACGAAGCCGCATCCACCGTAGCCTTGTGAATAACAGTTCTCGTGCTTAGTCCAAGAGCTGCTGCAGTTCGTTGTATGGCTTTATCAGCAGGAATAGAGGGATTGCAATGAAGCTTCAAGTACTCCTTTTCATGTTCAAAGAATTCCCGGGTTTTCCTTAATAGTTCCAATGCCTGACTATTAAGTGGCACACCTCGGCGCAAAGGATTTTCACTTCGTGAATCATCACTCGGCGATCGCATCGTTTTTCACACATTGTCGCACTTAAGTTTTGTTTAAATATATAATATGAATGAAATATATATATATATATATAAAATAGATAAATATATATATATATATATATATATATATATATATATGTATAAACGAACAATAAAAAAACTATCAAACAGTAACCACAAATATAAATAACAATGAACAATATATAGCTTGCAAAGAACAACTCGACGCTCGTGTTAGAGATTCACAAACTGAATCACATGGTTGGGAATAGTTACATCTGGCAACAGGGCCGACTCTAGTTCCGGTTCCGCTTTGTCATCGACCATCTGGAATGTTGCCTTGTGATTGGCTTAGGAAGTCAAACAGTTGAAGCTTTTCATCTGTTTTTTTGCGAGTGTACCAACTTAAACGCTAGCTGTCAAGTGCAACGTTACAGCGGTGGGGGTATAGTAGTGTCTGGAGGACTGGAAACAATAAGCTGCATGTCAGCCTGTGCTGTTTACCATACAAGTCCAGTGCTTCACAAATTATGAGATTGCAAATTGCAGTGCATTAACACTCACAGTGAATTTGTTTCAATTTTCAGAAGTGGTTTTACTTCACAAGTAATACTTGAAATATTAGCTGAAAGTTTACTATTTTCTATGCCATGAGTAACAAATGTAAATTTTTTAGTGTTTCAATTTCTACCAGTTTTTAAAATGCCAAAAATATGATGCAGAAGATAAAAGATGTCAAAAGTGTACAGATAAGGCTTCTTTTAGTGGCATTGACATGATTATTACTGAAAAAGAACAAGGATCTGCTGCTGATGATGAAATAAGGATAGGTGCTTCTTGTACTTCAGTGGAAATAGCTAACATTTCCATTCTTTCAAATGATGTTGAGATTGTTGCACGAAAACAGGTAGGCCTAATCAAACAGGCTATGTTTATCAGTGGTGAAATAAATAATTATGATAAATTGCACCTTAACTAGCATTTACTATAAGAGCTTTCATCACCACAGAGATGATATATCCCAATTACTTGTCGTTTTGCTTTGTTGTTATGTTCTTTTTTTTAAAAATAAAGTTATCCCCCCTCTTAGGAAAACCTGGATTATGCCTCTGGCTGTCACTGAAGAAAATTTGATGGCTTTTGAAAATATGCTTCACGCAGATCCATAAATGAAATGCCAACATGAAGTGTGGACTCTACAAAATTTTGTCATCAGATATTTTCCTATATCAACATTTCCATGTGAGGGAGGTTTCTTCCCGATGGATTTTGCATTCATTACTTGATCCCAAGAATAGGGCCTCACAACATGAATTAGATGTCATAACAGGAGACAAAAGCTGCATATGCTATTGTGATCCATCTGTAGTTTGAATCTTTCCAAAAGAGGAAACACCTGTGAAAGTGAAGTGTGCACCTGACACTGCCTGGTGAATGGTGGTCATTTTAATCCAGATAAGTAGGCATGTTACCACTATGCCTCTGAAAAGAGTTAAAAGACATTACTGCTGAATAATACATGACAATTAGCGTACCTGAAGTTTATAACAAAATGTGAAAGAGGCAAACAAGAGTGAGTCTCCAATGACTTTTTGTACACATAACAACATGCCAGCACACTGTGATGCAAGCAGCTAATTTTGTGAAGGAAACATATATCTAATTGATTATTAATACAACTTATTTGAAACTGGAGTTTCTTTCTGGTTGAATGGGTAACTGGCTGTGATGGTGTGGTGATATTTAGGAGTGAGCTCTTTGTCTTGCTCTCTGCACATGGAGAGAACCTTGGAATAGGACAGGACTGGCAATATCAGTGTGAACAATAGATGCTGGTCTAACCACTCAGAATTTCAGTGCTTGAAAAAATGACTCTGGACCAAAACCATTTTAATTTCTGAGAAGCACCTACCTATCTGTGCAGTCTGAATTAAATTTTAGTTTTTAATAAATCCAGTGTTGATAAATTGTCTTTTACCACTAGCCATATAGAGACACTAAGCTGGAAAATTGATTCAGACTTGAACCAAGATCCTTGGCTTTCCATGCTGATGCTCTTCTGCTTCGCTGCCTTGGAGAGATACAGGTATGGAAGCAGACCCAGGATTCCTTTAGGGAGGAACTAACAGCACATTTTGAAACATACTTTACCAATAACCAAAATGCAGTCAATAATAGAGCATTTTACCTTTTTAGATTTTTAAAACATAGCAAGTGATGTCTACTCAATAATTAATCTAATTATCCTATAAGTAACCCACAAATCATCCTTTAGATGCAAACATTAATTTAAATTGTGGAAAAACTCATAAAAATCTTGATTAAATAAACACGTCTTTTAAATGTAATGTTAAATATGTGTCATTACTCAGTTTTATTATAAGTTTATGCTCCTATTGTTTCAGAACTTAATTCTTATTCAGAATTTATACTAGTAAATGTACAGCATGTTTGTTTCAGCCTATTTGTTTCCTTTTCTTCCTGAGTTAGTGAAAAATCTATTGAGATACAGTCCACCACTAAAATAAATTCATTCATTGACTGAATGAACAGATGCTCATCTGTTCTAAGTAAATAGGATAGAAATAAAAGTGTTGTTTTTGATTTTACCAAAGCAGAGCAATGCAACACTGTAACCTTAAGTATAATAAACACTATATGTTTTTTTTTTTTAAATTAAAGGGGAGGCTAGGCTATAGTCCCTATCAGCCGCTCCCTGATCCACCTTATGTAACCGTACTTGCATTAAACCCTCGCATCTGATTCAAACTATTTCAGTAAACCTTCAGAAAATATCCAGATATTCAAGACATCATATCCTAAAATTTGCATATTTCAGATACTTTTATTTCTCATACATAACAGTGCTGATTAAGTATAATGGCAGTTATCTATAAAGTCTGGAAATAAAATTACTTGCAGCATTGAAGTTTCTTTTAGTATGATACCTCAAATATTTGTTGAGATTGCCTTGCAAGGCTACTTGAACCAGATGAGAGGATTTAATGTAACAATATCTTGCTATGGTAGCTCAGCAGAAGAGCACCATTATGGAAAGCCGAAGATCTGTGGTTCAAGTTCTAGCCATGACAATGTTTCCTTGTTATTCAGCTTTCCAAGTTCAGCATACCTTGATAGTTCTATGTAACTTATTTTTAATCACAAAAGTAAAAGAGGGTCTTTGGGTATGCTATTTTACTGGACGAGAACTGGAGTAGGTGCTTCCAGGTTGGGCCTCAAAGAATGCAAAGCTGCATAGACTGTGAAGGAAAGTGCTTTGGAAAGATGTGTATTTGCCTGTTTCAACTCCTAGCTTTTACATATTCAGTAAATTAGTGACCCTCATACTCATTTCCATTTCTTTGCACCAGTTGCATTAAGTGTAAATTTTTGCCTGAGAAAGATTGTATGTGTGTTACGCCATGATACGTAAAAATTATCAGCACACATAAGTACTTCTGTATCTGTCATTCACTTTTAGTTGTGTTGTGTTAAATGTTTCTTGGCAGTTTTTCTACAGGCTCTGCATTCCTAAATTCAGCTTTTACATTTCAACAGTATCATTGTGAAATAATTTTTTTTCTCCAATGTTTTGTCTCTAAAAGAAGAAGGAAGAAAAGGTCAAGCGCAGTAGGATCAGAGTCCCTGTACTGCCTCAAGCCTGGGAGGTATGAAGGTTGAAATAGTGAACCCCTCAAAAAATTTCCTGCTTGGGCTTTTACCTGTTTGTTCCTTGTAAATTTATGTGTAGATCTCATTTAACCCGTCTTGTGTCAAGTCCCTTGTGTGTAAATGTTAACGTTTGATTGCTGTAACAATATGGGACACTCAGTATTTGTTGTCCCTAACATAGTAGGCATTAAAAGTTATTGTCATGTAACCCGGGTTGTTAATTATTCCCTTGAAATGTTAGCTAGGGAATTTGATGATTCTAGCTTTAACTGTTCAAAGACCATGTTGACAAGCTACTTTCAAGTGTATACTATTGCGCTATTCAGCACACCTTCAAATGCACAATTAAAAAAACAGTTGCTTCTGAAGACATTCTTTTGTTTGCTATGGAAATGTTTAAGGGGAGGTATATTCCTGAACATCTTTAAAAATTGCACATATAGCCATTATCAATAATTTTCTGCAAATTGTTTATTCAGGTATGTTTCTTTGATGACTTAAACTATTGAACATACTCGTGAAATTTTTTATGTTTAAGCCGTTCATATCTTAAAATGATGCAAAACTTCCACCTTTCTGGATTAATTATGTCTTAAAAAACAATTTAGGATTAAAAAGCTATTTTCAAAATACAATTTCACTGTAGAATTAAAAATACTGTTTATCAATACAGGTATGTATACAGAGGTATACAAGTATATATTTAATGTTACGGGTGAACAGTACAATGAGGAATTATACTTTCAGCAAGATGGGGCTCCTGCTCACTAAGCATAAATTGTGCAAGATGTTTTAGCTGAAGCATTTCTAAGTAAATGACTAGAACTAAGGGAATCAACTGAATGGCCACCAAGATCTTCTGGTCTTATTGCTATGGATTTCCTTTTATTATAAAGTTTTTACAAGATCACTTATTGTCAGTGGCATAATTGAGTTCATTTGGTAGGCATGCCAAGAATAAAATAAGGGAAACTGGGTAGTAAATGTGCCCGAGTGTCAAATCTAAGACTGTGGCAGTGTAAATGCTGAAGACCCACAATTTTATTATCCACAAGAGAATATTCTATTGTTGGTGTTATGTCGTAAATCTAATTATATTTTATTAGGATTTTTTTTGTATACTTCATATTTCATTGCTGTATACCTGCCTATTTTGTCCACCCCTGCATATTTGGATAAAAGGGCATAGCATTGTAAATGTAAACTTTTATCATTATATTAAAGCAAAAAGGGCCCAAAAAATTTAAAAACAGCTGAGCTATGATGGAAATTGCGACGGAATTAATGTTACATATGTGTTTAACATTAATATAGCACCACGTTTGGATGCCAATTTGCAACGGTATTACAAATAATGTTGATGCTTGTGATGTTTATGCATGTGTGTTTACTTCACGCGTTGCCATCTTGTGACATCACTCCTTTGTCTGGTTCGTAGCTCCCTCTGGCGTAGCAATTTGTATCAATTAGTTTCCGAAAGAATTTAAAGTTTTGTATATTGTCCTCCGGCTAGCTATCATCTTATCTTCTAAAAAAAAATTAAGATACTCTAACCTTATTGATGCTGTCCGTTGCTGTTACTTTGATGTCCAGCGTTCTGCCCCATTCTCCTAGATTTGTATGTCGCTTCTGCGTTGTGTTGTGATGAATCTACGTCGTCTTGTAGTTGAATTCCTTGTTGCCTTGCAATCTCGGAATTATGATGTCCAATCATCCATGTAGTCTGTCGTTCCTTTTGTTTCTGGAATCTGCGTCTTGTAGATCATTTCACTGCTGCATTCCTGGTTACTCTGCTTCATTCCTGGTCATCGTTTTCCTTTCCTGGTCACTTCGCCTTCCTTTCCTGGTTATCACGCCCCACGTTCTGGGTGCCAATTATGCGACGGAATTAATGTTACATATGTGTTTAACATTAATATAGCACCACGTTTGGATGCCAATTTGCAACGGTATTACAAATAATGTTGATGCTTGTGATGTTTATGCATGTGTGTTTACTTCACGCGTTGCCATCTTGTGACATCACTCCTTTGTCTGGTTCGTAGCTCCCTCTGGCGTAGCAATTTGTATCAATTAGTTTCCGAAAGAATTTAAAGTTTTGTATATTGTCCTCCGGCTAGCTATCATCTTATCTTGGTAGAACTTGTATCTCTTGCAGGGTGTGAATCAGAAAGGAATCTTTTATCCAGAAATGATACTGATGAAGAAATTGGTTTTATAACTTTTATTGTCGAACACGTTCACTAACACTTTTACAAATTGATCTGGATACTCGCCAAACTGAAACTGTTTGTAATAACTTCTTACTTATCACTTTTAACTCGAGTACTTCAACTTTGTGTATTTTTTTAACTGTATAATACTTTATAATAATTCTCGTAATTCTGCTGCGCGTAACTTGACGAAATAAATGAACTGAGAGATCGACGTGTAGAGTACTGAGAATTCTAAGACTGTGGCAGTGTAAATGCTGAAGACCCACAATTTTATTATCCACAAGAGAATATTCTATTGTTGGTGTTATGTCGTAAATCTAATTATATTTTATTAGGATTTTTTTGTATACTTCATATTTCATTTCTGTATACCTGCCTATTTTGTCCACCCCTGCATATTTGGATAAAAGGGCATAGCATTGTAAATGTAAACTTTTATCATTATATTAAAGCAAAAAGGGCCCAAAAAATTTAAAAACAGCTGAGCTATGATGGAAATGTATGCATTCATGATTAACAGCTGCCATTTTACATATGTTTTAAAAATACTGAAGTGGCCTATTTCACTGCAGCATTTTTGTTATTACATAGGAAAACAGAGATTATTTTATATATATGAAATTTCACTGACATAGCTACAGCAGCATTAGAGAGGAAAATTTGCAAAAGCTGCCTGGTTTAAGCTACATATATCCTCTTAAGCAGGCCTATTCATTAATGTGGGTCATATGAATAAAAGGCAAGTACTTTCTCAAAGTTAATACTCATGAGTATGAACATTTTCTGTGATTATATACTCAGCTCAATGAGAACATACCCGTTTTCATAAAAATAAAAGCCTACAACCTCATGCGAATATATACTCATCCCCACAGCCATCTTGTTCACTTAAATGTAAGTATATACTCGTGTTATCTACACTCTTTGACCATATGCTAGCTTTGTTGATTGTGTGGTGGTGTGTTGTTTGACATTCTGAATCAGAATGCATTTGGTTCTGTCCCATCAGAACTGCTCAGGAATTATCCTGTGTTGCATATCGAGTTTCAGCACAAACATTAGAGAAATATGAAGTCCTTCAAGAAATGAAAAACTAATTGATGCAACACACACCAAAGCATAGCTGTAAATTAAATTAGCAAAACAACAAATAAAATGAAATAGGCAAGTCTATTATCAATAAATCAGGCAAAAAGATTCACAGATTCAGTCATAATTTTAAGGTGCTGGATGCAGATTCAAATCAGATTGTTTCTAGAATCCTGGCACGTTTACACTACTATTATGCTATGAAACAGTTTTGTTATAAGTAACCTAACTTCTTAAGCAACTGAATTTTGTGGTTAGGATTTTACATAGTAAGCTTAATTAATAAATGTGCTTCTAGGTTATGTTTTCATGAAGCAATACAGGATTTTGAAACTCTTTAAATGTTCATGGCAATGTTAGAAAGCCAATAAATAAAATGCTTATATGCAAAAAGAAAGGAATAATTGTGGATCGGAAAGTCATAACTCATGAGGTGCTGGATGAAGTCATCCGACTGTTTTTAGAATCCCAGAATATTTCACTATTTAGGTATACAAGAAACAGTTTTCTTATAAAGTTATGAGTAGGTATCTGAATTTTAAAGTTAACACTTTACACAATAAGGTTAATTAATAAAACTGACTTTCAATGTTACTTTTAGGTTATGTTTTTCTGAAACAATGTTGGATTTTGAAACTTTTTTGATGCCCATGGCTATGTTTGTAACTTTTCCATGTGTACTATACAGCTCATAAATTGTGCCATTCTCTTCATATTTAGTTTGAAGTAAAAAAAAATCAGTATATACTCAGAAGTGAGTATGCTTGTAACTATGCTCAGAGAGGAGAATGAACTCATAAAACTGAGAATATACTAGCTTTTATTCATACCAAATATAAGTACATATTTTTGTGAGATGGATGCCTGAGTATGTTCTACTCTGCTTCCATTGCTTGAGTATGTTCTCAAAATGAAGTAGATACTCAAAAGTTATGTTCTTACCAAACTGAGTATTTACTTGAAAAAGTGAAGCATATATACTCATTTTTATTCATATAACCCAATGTTTCATAACAGCATTAATAGAGAGCTGAAATACTGGCTGCTGCTTACTGATGGCACCTGGTGGCAAAAGGAAGCAAAAACAGTAGTTTTATTAATGTACTTTGACAAAAGACCAACAGAAATATATATATGGGTTTTAATATGTCAGAAGTTTTGAATTAGCTTCTACTTTATTACCTGAGAGAGCTTGACATATTATATGTGCAAAGATCTTGAACTTTACATAAATATATGCAAACTGTAATTTTAAATGCATAATTTACATCACATAACCTTCAATACATTTTTAGGTTTGTTTTTCAACATACCCTTGGTTCATACAGTTATTCTGATATAATGCATCATAAATATAGACTGACCACAAAATGTAAATTAAAGAAAGGAGGGGTGGGGGAGTGTATAAGCACCAGCTTTGGAAATATTGAGAATCCTTGTAAATGATTTACACTGTCTGGATCTGTAGAATGGCAGGCAAATATTGTAGTAATTAAATCACGAGGCCATATACATCAAAATATTTAAAACAATCTAGATCTGTTGCTCTGTCTATATAGTAGCTTGACTTCAGTTTTTTGTAATATTAAATTTTATTGTTTAATCTCTAACTTAATACAGTCATCTAATTTTCAAAATCATGTTTAAGTTAAACTTGGTTATCCTTAAATTGTCTTGATAAGAGTATTCCTAATTTAGAATTTCTGGGCATAAGCTTTTTGCCATATAGTTTTCTAGCCAGATGCATCATTTAGCTATATATGGGGGATTAAAACCAGAAATAGACTGACAGTTGTGAGTGAACTCAAGTTTAGGGAATCCATGTTGCAACATATTTTAAGATAGATTAAAAGCCCTATCCCATCATTATTAAATCTGCTAAATTTATGGTCCATTATCTCAAACTGTTTAAGCCATTTGACTGAATTTGCTTCTAAGTTTGCTGACCTTTTATCCAATGTTTGTTTATTAAGGAATATACAATTGTATTCTTAATGATACCATCTTTTAATTAAACATTATTTGCAGTTATTATTACTATTATTATTATTTATTATTATTAACCAACCATTTTATTAATACCAAAGTAGATCTACAATAACACTTAAGAGGTTATTTTTATAGTTGTAAACTTTAATTCAGCTGTCTTCAATAGATTGAGAAAACGGAGTCATTTATACCAGAAAATTTCATTCACAGAAAAGGCAGAAAATGGAGAAAACAGATTCGCATATGGGACATTCCATTTCAAATCGTCCGAAATAGAACATGTTGCATTGAACTTGCATTTTGTTGATACAATGTTTTATGCAAACTCTTAAAATTTAGAACATCATAGTTTTCCAATTAAAATTGTTCAAATTCATCACATTTTCCTAATATTTCCAACTCTGTTATAATTCTGAAACCTTTAAATCTAATTATTTAAATCAAGCTTTACTTGATTCCTTAAACTTTAATTTCACACTGATAAGTAAATATGTTCTTATTTTTTATTTAAGTGAAGAAATTTCTATTTTTTCAAGTATAGGCGGTTACGGGTTGAGAAAAATAATTTCATTGTATATGATAAGATTCCATAATTTAAACACAATCAAAGATATATTTTATTATAATGATTACTGATAGGGTTTCGTGTAAAATAATTAAAGAAGTAAATTACTTTATTTGCTCATGGTTGCTGTCGCACGTTTGTTTTCAAGTCAAGCAAACTGCTGTGCATGGTTAAGCAATGAGAATGCTTACTAAGCAGTATGTGGTTCTGAGTATTTCCTCACAGTTTCACAGAGTGCTTGGGGATTGTGCATCAACTATGTAGATCACTGCGGTTATTCACTTTTTGTGTTATAATTATGAACACCCAAACATAACCACTTTACCTACATTGCCAACTTCTCTTAATGACACTATGCATTATTCTCAATCTAATATTTTAGTTTTATAAACATCTGGAGATGCTTAAAATAAGTAAAAACTTTATATAGATATTTGTAAATATTATAAAAATAATTAGTATATGCTGTAATGAAATGTAGACTTTTATCTACAAAATGAAATTTGATACAGCATTCTGAAATAAAGGGTTCCGGAGCTATGTGCACTTAGAATATGACAAACTGAATTAATACGATACATTTACCGTTGCAATGCAAACAAAAAATGCAAGGTTTTTTGCCATTTGATTTCACATGGAATGTTCCATATATGTAAAGAAAGAAACAATATGGCAATACTTGAGCACACAGAAGTTGCCATAACAGTAGTACCAATTTGTAGAGCAAAGTTCCCCTAAAAGGTAGGCTAAAGTTTACCTCTCTACTCCAAAGTGTGTAAGAGTTATGATTTTTTTTTCTTTGAAGTGGTGCATTATTTACAGTAAGAAATGGCAGGAACAGTACCATTTTTAAAAATATATTTAAAATGTAAGTATAGGGTCTGTCTTTCAACAAGTGTCCTATCTTTGAACTTGAATAAAACACGTTCTATAAGTGATAGAGGTTTATTTCTTTTTTTATTTTGGAACATAATTAATGTCATGTGTGGAAGAGAACATCAGTTAAGTGACCGCCGCGACTTCGTTGGGTTGCGCGTATATGGTTGACCCAATTTTTAATGACAGAAGAACGTAAAGTATGTCCAACTTCACGAATAACACGCGTGATGTTATTCATAAGATCATTTACTGTTTCTGGCTTGTTGACATAAACTTGAGATTTAACATAACCCCACAAGAAGTAATCCAACAGCGTTAAATCACATGACCTCAGGGGCCAGTTAACATCACCACCACGGGAAATGATGAAACCTGTGAACTTCTCCTTCAAAAGATCGATTGTTTCGAGAGCAGTATGACATGTGGCACCATCTTGCTGGAACCAGATGTTTCTGAGATCCATACCATGGAATTTAGGCCAAAAATAGTCCCTTATAAGAGCCCGGTATCTTTCTCCATTGACAGAGCTTCTCCATCTTCATCTTGAAAAAAATATGGACCAATGATTCCACCTTACCCAAATCCACACCACACAGTAACCTTTTGGGGATGAATTGGTCATTCTTGAATCTGCATTGGATTTTGATTCCTCCAATAGCGGCAATTTTGTTTGTTAACACAACCATCCATTCAAAAGTGGGCTCATCGCTGAAAATGATTTTTCAACAAAAATCCGGGTCAGTTTCCAATTACTCCATAGTCAGTCAGTGAATAAACAGCGCAACCTATGGTCGTTGGGCTTTAGTTCTTGAGTTATCACCATTTTGTAAGCGTGCAACTTCCAAGTCCAGATGCAGAATTCGCCAAGTTGGGGTCGGCAAAAGCCCCAATTGTTGCGCTCGACGAGCAATTGATTTGTTTCTGCTCTCGCATACACTCTCACGAACGGCGCTATGTTTTCGTTGGAGTGCTTATGTCGATTACGTACAGGCATTGTTTGATCGCTGACAGAACCATTTCTTTCAAATTTATCGATCAAACGCTGAATCGTTCTCTCACAGGGATTATGCACACCGTAAACTTCACACAATACACAGAAAGTTTGGTGAACAGATGATCCATTTTGATAATAAATTTTCACAATTTCTACGCGTTGCTGAATGCTGTAAGTTCCATGGCTATTTGTCAATAACAACTGTAACCACATGAAAAAAATGACTGCTGTAACTCGATAACAACGGCAGCTATTACAAGTTAAAGCTAGGACTCTCTTGTTGAAAGACCTTTTATTATGCCTACATGATAAAATATATATCAAATTAAAGAGGAGGTTTCAATTAATTAGATTGCACAAAAAACTAAAAATGCCATATTTTGACAATTTTCGTCATTGAATTTCTCCTTAACCCAACAGCAAAGGTTTCTCTTGTTTAGTTGCTTCCTAACAAAGTAACAAGCACCAACAAAAAGGGAGGAGGAAAAGTAGCATTTGGTTCTTGCTTTCAACTACTTGCCAGCTGCCCAACTTTGCAAGTTGTCACATTGCAGCCAAAAGCTTACTGTGAAAACAGCAGCAGAGCCATCTCAAAACGCTAAACTGACATCCCTTTCTGATTTTAACCCATTATAAAGTCGTGCAGGATTGTCTTTAAGGTGACAACCTTTTTAGGAAGGCGTAAACTATAATTTGTTCAATATGACTTAATGAATCTTTAGGAAGGCATTAAAGAATAATTATTTTGTCATTACAAGTGGTGACTTAAGCTATACTTGAAGATTATTTTCATGTGGTACGAGACTCATTTCTTGCTTGGCCCTTGGTCTGTTATGGCAATTATCAGTTAATTTTATTGTGGATTCATATTAAAAAACCGAGTGTGTACAAACAGAGTGAGCCAAAAGATTTCGAACCAGCTGCGCAGTGTTTTTCCTGTCCGTGTCCTTGGCGCTTGTTGCCATCTGTCGCTATCATAGAAAGGCGTGGATGATGCCATACAACATTTTTAAAACTACTTTAAAAGGCTTTAATTACCAACTTTACAAAAGGAGATGCTGAAACTGGCCACCGTCGTTCATACATTTTTGGCACCTCTTTAGGAAACTATCCATCACTCGCCGTAGTTCACATTGAGAAATTTCCTGGCAAATATTTTGTTTTAATTCTTCCAGGGTGTGTAGGTTTGTTCTGTACACTTTATGTTTTAAGTTGTCCTGGAGGGGTATTTTATGAACAATATTACCGACTGCGCAGTGTTTTTCCACTGGGCGTGTGGAAATATGATAAAAACATGATAACGCACTGCTGCTATAAACAAAGTTGCGCTGTTGTAGCTTTGCTGTGCAGTGTGAAGTGCAGTTTTGAGTTGACGGTGATGTGATGTAGTTCAGTTATTACAAGTTATTTATTATTTTGTCCTGTACTTAGTCGCAAAGTATATTATGGCTCAGTATATGTTTTCTACTGCACAGCATGTATTTATGATTCGTATGTGTTAACTCGGTTAGCTCGCCAAGTAAAAGTACAATTTGCAGAAAGATTTCCAGGTGTAAAAGTTCCAGGCCGTACAACAATCCATGAACTTTACAGTAAATTTCAGGACACAGGAAGTGTTCATGCTAAGAAATCTAAAAGACGGCATTCGGTTCTTACCGAAGAAACATTAGACGACATTGGTCATTGTTTGGAAAATTCCCCCCAAAAATTCCATGATGGATAGTTTCCTAAAGAGGTGCCAAAAATGTATGGACGACTGTGGATAGTTTCAGCATTTCCTTTCATAAAGTTGGTAAGTAAAGCCTTTAAAAGTAGTTTTAAAAATGTTTGTTGTATGGTTTCATCCACACCTTTCTATAATAGCAGCAGACGGCAATGAGCGCCGAGGATGTGGACAGGAAAAACACCGCAGAGGCAGTTCAGTCTTTTGGTTCACCCTGTATTTATAATATTCTCTTGAAATATCACCTGCTGCCTTGCATCTTCTTTTGTTCCCAAGATTTCAAGTTTTACAAGAACAGTGTCTCTTAACTAGAACATAGATGAAACAAAGGATTTCAGGTCCATGGTGATTATGTTGAAAAGAAGGTTGTGTTTTATACTGTAGGGACAACAAATATTGGATGCCTACTCTCATTTCAGAAAAAATAAATAACACAGAAGAAATATGGCCCCTCTGTAGTGTGGGGGTAGCATCTCTGGGCTTGAATTTCAAACTTAGTTGTGGCAGTTGTCTACATATTGCAACAAGATGGTACATGACCTGCAAGTCAGAGAGAAACCAATAAAGTTGTTTAAAAAATAGCCCCTCCAAACGTTACATGTTTTGCTGTAGAATAATTTGTAACTGTATTGCATATACATGCTGTTCGTATTTTTGTAACATAAAGCCCAGGTGCTTAGAATACATGATAGCATTTCGGACTCAAGTCCAAAATATCTGATTATTTGTTACAACTGAAGGTTGTATAAATCTTGGGGACATAATGATATAATCTCTGTTAACAGTTCCTCTAACATTTCTCATATCAAGTCATTGTGGTGTAAGTTCATTTTCTAGAATGAAACTAGTTAATTTTCCATGTTTCAGTTGATCATATCCATTAAAAACTGATCAAAACTTCTAAAATATTAGAATAAAAAAACTGCAGTGAACAAGGCAGGTTTAAAAATTATAACTTACATTTATGTGTAATTCAAATCACAGCGTGATTCAGTAAATTTTGTTAATGGATGAAAGTGAATGATACCAGAAAGAGTTGACATACACTTTTCAAATTGCTATTAAAACATTATGGGGAATTAAAATTTGAATGATTAATTGGAAAAGATAAAGCCAAATAGATTTAACTAATGCTAACTATTTATTGGGGCTGAGATCATACCAAAAATTTCACTGGAAATTTGAATAAGGTAGAACAGTAAAATAATATTTATGCATTTACCATCTTTAAAGCTTTTAAAAATCCCTTTATTTTATATCATTTTATGAAATCTGTCCTTATGCTTGACAAAGGCATAAATATCCCTGCAGTTGGCAACACTGTTTAACACCTGTGTAAGTTGGCAATCTGTTTCCTACTGTGAAATTGAAATGTTTTTGTAAAACTCCTTACTCAAGTTTTAGTAAGAACAATCATCAGCAAAAACATTTTTTCCCCCTAAAGGCCTTATTCCTTTCACACTAAATCACTGGAAACTGCATGGAAGCCAAGTAATGTATAATCCCTAAGAATTAAGATGATTTAAAGACCTTATATCCATATTTATTTAATCAAACCTCCAGGAACATGAGGCACTCTTTTACACAATACAGCAGTCAGAAGAAGTATATAAACTTCATATATTATAGAAGTGTGGTCCTTAATTAAAATGTTTGATTAGTGGTATCTGGTTTGTGCATGAAATGCCCTAGAGAGAATAATGAAAGTAATACAATGCATAAAATGTAACATACATTAATGTGGTCTGTTTACAAAGTATGTAGGTTGTTACACAGTATAAACCTGCTTGTGTAAGCTTATCTGTAACATCTCTTTGTTTATTGTGAGTTGTGTATTGCATGTTAGATTTATGTGTATAAGGAGCTATATTATCTTCAGCTTTTAGAAGCACTGTAGTATTAATTGTAAACAACTGAATGTTAAACAGTTTTATACAACATATCTCCATCTTAATTTAGAAACAACCTCAGAAGGAAACAAATACTGATGCATAGGAGATAAATAAATCTTCACTCTTTAGTGGGGTACACATGTCAAAGGACCCTTCCACTTTATCAAATCATTTTATGCTGCTTTTCTACCCAAATATTGCTAGTTTCCTATTATAGTATAAATTATATTGGACTTTGACAAAAAGGGAGCCTATTTTGGGTTGTGAACAGAGCTCAGAATTTATTTGGATGGTCCTGTTCATATGACTTCTCCAGGAGGAATGAAATGATAGCTAAAACGATTCTATGAATGTTAGAGCTTTGCAAGAAAAGTACTATTATATAATGAATAAGATAAAAATGTATTGATTTGGTAATTTGGAATTGCTATATAATGTGTGACCAATATACCTTAAATTTTTTTTTGCAAAAAATCATGGTAGTCATGTAATTTGTTATTAAAATGTCTGGAATGAAAAATGTGCAAATGCAGTTTTAAATTTTTCAAAATACAGAGAAAGCTTTCTCCATAAATAGTTATAAGATACATTTAAAATGCATTAAAATTATGCATAATTTTTATATGTAATAGGTTCTGTTTTACTCAACTGAAAATTTCATTCAGATTAAAACATATGGACAGGTTAAATGGGTCAATCCATGAAATATAAACATTGGGAAGAAAAAGAAAATTGACATGGATGTTTACATTGTAAGGACCATTCACATTGAAAATTAAGCATTAAAATAACATAAAACTTAAACAGAAACTTAATAATGCAATAAAATGGAAACAAGCAGCAGCCGATTGCAGGAGAGTGTGAAACAGCCGAACTAATGTGCTGGTCTGTGAAACAATCACTGACAGTACACATGGCAAAAGAGGTTATGTATATGTTATCAAAATTAGCAAGAGCCAGAGTTAAAGAATATTAAACTCACAAAAAAGCATCACCTACAATCACAATTTGTTTTGCTACAATTTTTGTAGATACCGCAGTGATTCCTGACCTGTGATCTTACACAGAAAGTGTGTTAGTGAGTCAACATATGGCGATGGAAAATCTAATGGGAGAAATTAGAATGATCACGTGATGAAAATTGCTCTGTAATTGGCTGGTTTCTTATGCTTGATGTTGACATAAACATGAATGGACCTTGCACGCTTCTAAGTTTGTTTAAGTTTGTTATGCTTACGCTGAATAGAAGCTTTTGATGAAACTTGGTGTCAAATTTTCAAGACTTTTGAGCAATAAAAATAATGTGAGTTTCAAAACGCAGATTTTGATAAATTAGTCATAACAGGACATTAAAAATGAGGAAAATATTTTGATTAGTTATCTACATATAATATTCCTACATCAACAATAATTAATAATAGTGAATAAGAATAAAATAATTTTAAGAATTGAGTGAGTTGTTATTATTTAGATCACTCAAATTGATTGGGATATTTTACGGGGTCACTCAGGAGTTTTTTTGGCGTAAAACTTTTTATTTTAGATTTGGTTACCTTGATATATCTTCAATTAATGGGCCAAAGGATTTGCCTGAATTCTGGTTCTAGATGTGATGAAAGCTGAGAACATTTAAATACCTGCATAAGTCTAGTTGGGGGGGTGTGCATAGCTTGAGTATATGCTAATTCCCAAAGTTCAATTATTTCGCAGTTTTGCCCCCCTACTTTTTAAAGCAAATTTGATCCAATCTGTCTTAAATTTTTCCAGTATATTTAGCTCACTTATGTAAGCAAGTATGTCTATAGATATAGATTGAAGACAGAATTGTATAATTTTAAGTGTGATACTTTAGCTAACAGAAGTTAAATAAAACTTTAAAAAAAAAATGTAAAATATTTGACTCTTAATAGATATTATGCAGAAACAATGCTTGAAACTATTTCCATTACGTTTATGCAAACATACCCAAAGCAATGAATTTCAGTTACTGTTAACTTTAAAAAAAAAAAATAGAGGACAAAATTAGAACCCCACCATGAAAACAACAACAAAAAAAAACAAAACATAATTCATCTAGAGCTCTGAAATTTTCTAGTATCAATATGAACACTGAATGAATCCTAAAAATTTCATCAAATAGGAAAAATGCTTGAAAAATTCCTTAATAATAGTACCAACTCAATTCTTAAGTGGGATAATGCGTTAATGTCCACATTCTAGCACTCAAAGAGAAGTAAGATTAAAATAATGTATTATTGCATAGATAACATGTGTAACCACCTGTCACATCCATAACTTTCCGATTTAATATCTAATTTCCTTCCTGAATAGTATTATTATTATTCTGGGTTCTTCATTGTTATTTTAAGTAGATGCAAAGCTTCATGTGGTGAGAAGTTGAATTGATCTGTAGAATATGAAAAGCAAATATCCATATCCTGTAACCACTGTATATTAATTTTGCGCTGAAGTTTTATGACAAATTCCATAGGTGTTTCTCACAGACCCAAAGAACTACTACTTTACCAATCTCCATCTTGAGCATTTTTAAAATGTGGCGGCTGCAAATGTTACCATGGATTGACCCAAATGAAACATGTTCCTTTTTGTAGATTTGTATTAGTCCTCTGTTCAAGAACAAATATAAAAATATCAGTTTTTAAAATTATTTGTTTTGAAGCAGATATATTTCTGTTTATTTAAAGAATCTTTAATGCAGAAATAAAAACTTGAACAGTTACGTTCAATACTAGTTTTGATGTAGACAGACAGCTGACACTGAAGCATTGGCAGTCAGCAGCAAAGTGCTTTATCGGTTTTAAAAGTAAATTCTATGTTGTGGTTTGAAAGGAATATCTCCCATTACACACTAAAGAGACCTAACTATGTTCATTGATGAGTTAAGCATAAAACATTATTTATAAGCATGTAATTCATAAAACATGTTATGTTTCTTGTTCCAGGGATCACCTACCAAGGATATCTCAACTGAGGAATCACCTAAAAAAGATAAGAAAAAGAAGAAGGGCCTAAGAACACCCTCATTTCTTAAAAAGAAGAAAGAAAAGAAGAAGATCGCAGAAGCATAGGTAGTAAACTATTGAGGTAAGGGAAGGGGGGTCAACTTGCATGTATCTGTTAATATTCTCCAGCAATATAATTGCTTATAAAAATTGTGTATATAATTTTAAAATGTCCATAACTTATATGTTCTTGTAGTACATAAAATAAAATTAAAGCTCAAGAAAAATGTGGGTTACAGTTTAAGCTATATCTCAGAACTGCTGCTTATATAGAAGAGTTTCAGCAGAATAAAATAAATAATTTTTTAATCATGGTACTGGTGTGATAGAGTAATTATGTACAAGCTTTGAACTTATGAATAACTTTAACAAAAATGGAAAGAAAGAAAAAAAAAAATTCAGCAGTGTCATAATGATAATAAATGATAAATATTTTTTAATAATTTTTGTAATAGGTGCTCTGAAACCTGCCCAAATGCGATCCTGAATAAACCTAAATCCTTCTTATCATGGAAAATATTGTTGGTTCTGGTGAAAATCATAATTATTTTCCATTATTTTTCCTGAATAAAACTAAAACTATCCAACATTGAAATGGACACCGTATGCTACAGCATATTATATAAATGTACTAAAATGAGCCCTAATGTACATTGAAGTATAAAAATAATTTCGTTGTGAGGGGTGACAAATTTTAATGGGCTCAGTATGTTGCTTGTAAGAGTATCTTATAATGGGCGAGAAAAGAAGTGTGTTTTACGGCTGACGTGTAATCTGAAAATGTGGTGCTGTGATAAGGTAAAACCAATCTGGGAATCATGTTGGACTTCAGATTTTATAACCCCACTGGTTCCTTTTCTTCTACTTATTGCCTCAAATCACTTATGACTACTTATGAATATTGTATTAAGGCTGGTTGATGAGAGGGTATATTGTTAAACATACCCTTATTTTCTCAGATAGTCAAGTTGCACTTAAGGTTCAAGTAGTCATTTTTAAGATAACATCAGGACTGGTATTAAATCGCAAACATTTGGCACAACAGAATGAGGCTCAGTTCATCTCGGTGCCAGGTCATGTGGTATTGAGGGAAATGAAAAAGCTGATTAACTGGTACCACAAGGGGCAGCTCTAAGGTACACCTCAGTGTTTGGCAAGAGAATCGATTAAGAACTGGTCCAAGGTAAAGATTATGAAACCTAGTTTAAAGGCCGCAGAAAATAAGGATGGTAAACTATTTATTAGGAAACCATGCAAGAAAAGAGCTGAAAACTTGCTTAAGTGCAACAGATTTCAGCTGCGAACAATTACTGCTTTCTTCACAGGACACGCTCTGTGAAAAGCATCTTAATATGATGGACTGCTTCAGGGTAACTTGGATTGCAGATTATGTAAGAAAGGAACTGAAACGGACCACCACATTATATGATCCTATAAGGCCTTAGCTCACAGAAGATATACCACTTTTGAGAAAATGCTGTTAGTACCAGAAGATTTTGAATCAATTTCTGTCCGCTGATGACCTTAGATGTTTAGCACCCTTAACCCCCCCCCCCCCCATCAATTTCTGTCATAAAACTGTATTCCTTGGTAAAGGATACAGGCATAATGAAGTGGTATTTAAACAATACAGGTAGCACAATAAACCTTTAGGCAAAGTGCATCTGTAGTAAGTAAGTAATTTTATTATTAGCCCAATTAATTGTACAAATTTACAACAATTTTACAAATTTATTCTTAATCCAGTTTCTAAAAATAATAAAATAAAATATAAACAAAACTAACCTCTTAACTAGTGGTATCCAGCATTCCTTCTAATCTAAAAGTACAATTATAAATTTATTTAATCTCCAATACTAACTGTAACTCTACCTTGAGTTGCTTTCCTTGGACCCCCAACAGACTCAAACCTTGAGTTGTCGGGTCCTAATTTTTATCAAATAAAAACTACTGTAATTTAATACTCATTTGCCTCATCCATTTTGCTCTTACTCTGCCCAAAAGTTTCCTACTTCTATTATATTTTTCCTAGATTTTACATTTACTACCTTTTTAGCTTGAATTTCTATTGGTAAATTTAACCATTCTCTCTTCTCTGTCCTCTTTCTAAGCAACTTCGTTTCTTCACACTCTAAAACTATATGCCACTCTTTAACTTTCCGGTGGCATATTGGGCATTTCTCCAAATCAATCTCTCTTCTCAAACCTTTCAAATTCACTACCCCTGTCCTAGCCCATGCAAATCCTGCTCTTGCTGTTTTATCACATATATCAACATACTGTTCCCTGCTCCATACTACTTTCATTTCTCTGTATAATTTCAGTGAGCTCTTAAAAGTAAAACTTGTTAATAAATCTAATTTTTCCATGTCCTCTATTCTTGTCCTAATTTCATACCAGAAACCTATTTGTAGTAATTCTTTAGCTCTCCAAATCTCCCCAAAACCTATCTTCATCAAGGTTTCCTTTATCTTATCTAGCCAAGACTTTATGATTAAATCTTTCCTGCACTATCAAACATTGATGTAAAATGTCCATCATCAAAATTTGTAATTCTAATCCAATATTTTAGCACTCTTTCCATAATTTTTCCTTTAATTCCCATTCTCCCTAATTCGGCTTGAGCTACTCCATTGGATGATCTTGGTAAACCCAATATTTGTTTACAAAAGCTCCCATGGATCATGTCTATATTTACCCACCCTTCTTCAAGGCCCCAAATCTCTGCTCCATATAACATTTTTGCTTCTACTACAGTAGTATAAATTATCTCTAACCATTTTAATTGCATTTCTGGTAATTTATCTATACAAGTTTTGATGGCTTTCATTGCCATTTTTCCTTTAATTAATACTATTCTCTTTTGTTCGCTCCATCCACCATTGCTGCTTAATCGTATCCCTAAATAATAAAATTTTGATCTACCTCAATTTCTCTTCCATGCCAATACCATTTTTCATCTTTCCATAATTTATTGCCCTTTTTAAATACCATAATTTTTGTTTTATTTACATTAGTTCTTACACTCCATTTTTTGCAAAATTTATCTATCACTTCAATTGTTCTTGCCAATCCCACATTACTTATAGATCCCGCAACTAAATCATCTGCAAATAACAAACCAGGTATTTCCTTATTAATTATTGGCACATCTCTGTTCTCTACTCCAATTGATTCCAAAATATAGTCTATGAACAGATTAAATAATACAGGACTCAATTTACAACCTTGTCGTAGACCAATATTATTTGGAATGCTGACCGTTAATTTATTATTAGCACTTTTAATTCAAGCCTGATTGTCCGTATATATTCTTTGAAGTACTCTTATAAAGGTAGTACTCATCCCATTTTTGCTCAGTTTAAACTACAGTGCTTCTCTACTTATCATGTCAAAGGCTTTTTCAAAATCTACAAGTAACATGTATAATCTCCCTCTCTTGTTGGTTAAATATTTCTTTACTATAGTGTTTATAACAAAAATGTTATCTAGTGTACTCTTATTACTTCTAAAACCTGCTTGAAGGACCGATAATTTTTTCTCATCTTCTGCCCACTTTTGAAACCTTTCTGCCAAACCCCCCCCCCCAATATATCTTGTCTAAAACAGATAGTAGACTAATTCACCTATAATTTGCTGGGTTATTTATCTCCCCCTTATTTTTAAATATTGGTACTATTATTGATAATCTCAAACTATTCGGTACCTTTCCTCCTTCAAATACATTGTTTGAAAGTCTAACAATCCTAATCTAGTTTCGTTCACACTCCAAGCCTTCCAAAATTCCCCAGGAATTCCATCTGCATCTGTAGTAAATGGCAGAAAATTATCCAAACAGCGAAACAAGACAAAAAGGTTGGTTCACAGTAACTGAATAACAAACCAAAATGAGAACAACAAAGTTAAAATACATGTATTGTAATGTGAGTTTCACAATTAGTGGGAAACTTCCCAGGAACAGGAAAGAAAGACTTGGTTAAGTTTTAATTTTTTCGTTCCTGTTCCCAGGAATGATATATTACATCCATATTGTATGTATTTAGACTCCTCACTATAGAAATTATTCAAGCCAGCCGTGATGTGAAGTTGCTACTAGAGCTCTCTCAAGTCTCAAACCAGGAAAATAAACTGGAAGAAATTCTAGCCAATGTGCATACTAACATCGATTCATTGAGCACTGGTTTTTCTAGTGAAAGCATCACTTGTAGTTTATTTATATGCAACTCATAGCTGTCTATTGCCTTAAAGCAAAAAATACAGAGAGCAGCAAAAGCCAGCAGAAATTAAGATAGAACAATAAAGAACAACAAATAACTTTTTTAGACAGCATGGCTTAACAGTAGAACTTCTAACACAATGCAAAAGCTCTACAGTTGTGACCAGCTTTGGTTTCAAGTCCAATCACATGGCAGTCCTGTTGTATTTGCACATGTTGAATAACTCAACTTGGTTTGATTAGGTTTTACTTTTCATTATGTCCTTATGGTGCTTGCATTCTTTTCACAATACAAATTGTCATACTACAATTTATCGCAATTCGTTTACTCAAGCCATCTGTGATGTGAAATTGTTACTAGAGCTCTCTCAAGTCACAAACCACGAAAATAAACTGGAAGAAATTCTAGCCAATGTGCATACTAATCTTGATTCATTGAGTTGTAGAGTTAAGGCTGGTTCACAATCGCCCGAGAACGGTAACCAGAATGGAAGCGAGAATGGGAATGCATATCGATCACAAAGTGAAAGTCGATTTTGCGCATTGGAATTTTATTTGTTTTTAACTGACCAATGATATTTTTTCATCTACTTCCAATTTAGCCAAGCCAATGTCAAAATTCGATAAACACTATCTAAATGTATATCCATTATATTTCCAATCCCCCTACTTATGCCAAGCTTTCATTCCTTTATTTAATGGCATACATTAAAATTGCTTATTTTCTTTTTTCATTTCCAGCGGTTTTAGCTGTTCCTTGTAGCTTTTGCCATTGTTTTTTAGGTAATAGCCAGTTTTGAGTTGGATATAAACAAACTACAAATGACCCCTTCACCAGAGGAACCAACGCTGATTACATTTGCGGGTGTCGGGATGAGGTTAGGAAGCACATTTACTACTAATTCCATGTTTCCAGTTTGAGACTATAGAGAGCATTGGTAGCTGTTTCATGCCACGGCCA
This sequence comes from Deroplatys truncata, assembly GCA_030765065.1. NCBI lineage: Eukaryota > Metazoa > Arthropoda > Insecta > Mantodea > Mantidae > Deroplatys > Deroplatys truncata. Next base: position 170,495,141 of record CM060980.1, read on the forward strand.
CCTAGAATAACCTCTAGAGTGAAGAGTCTAATATGCACAATATGGATCTAATATGCCGTGCCCGGGTACGAGAAAGTTAAAAGTTGGGCAACTCTTCTTTCCCATTACCGGGGCCCGGGAAGGCTTCTTGTGAACATTCCCATTTGAATACATGTATTTCAACTTTCTCATTCTCGTTGGTTGTGAACCAGCCTTTAATCTACACATTACTCGTTCATTTACTATAAACTACATAAAGATTAAATGGCGGAAATAATGAATTCAGAAGAAACTGAAATGGAAGAGCCAGGTGAAATTACAGAAGCAGCAGAAAGAATAAGACTAGAAGTATCATGAAATTAAAATGAAGTCTAACAGTGGAGTTATATGATAAATATTAACACAATTTATTAAAAACACATGAACTCCACATATGTCAAGTTGTTAACAATGCATTTCGAGAAGTATGCTCTTCATCATCAGTTTGTCGACTGGAGCTTGCAGCCAGAAAATCGTCAGCCAAGTCATTGTGTCTGTGTCCTATGGCTAATCAGATGATACCGTCAACTGGTGGGATATCAAAATTCATAAGACGAGGCTCGTTCTTGGTAATTAAAATTCTTTCCCATGTATCAAGTGCTAAGGGTGTCATGATGTGTTTGAGCAATGTGATTTCCCATTTTATTTCATGGTTAAAGATCCAAAAATGATATGAAACTGCAGACTTGTCCACTTGTTAAATTTTATGTATCTTCGGTGTTCCTTCATTCTAATTTCCAGGCTCCATTTTGTTTTTCCAATGTAAATTTTATCACATTCCAGCCATTGTATCTTTAGGTAAACTGTTGAATCATCTTTTAAAAAACAGTTTACCTAAAAATAAGATGGCTGGAATATATAAAATGGAAATGCTTAAGAGTGGATGAAGTTAAAATAAATTTGGCGATATGTCTAGCATGAACAAAAAGCTTTCTCAACATTAGCCTTTAAGCCTTTACATAGACGACATCATATGCAAAATTAGACTTTTCAACCAGTGCAGATGAATAGTAGTCTACACACCTTGTGTAGAGTGCCCCACTGGTACATGAGAAAGTTATTTGTTATCCAGCTGTTGTAAAATTCCTAAAAGAAAAGCATAGTTGCAATCTTTGGAATCACTTTGGTAACTAGTGCAAAGAAATTACATTCAATTGGAGAACATAGCTCCAGAAATATTTCAGACTATTTGATATAGAAAATGGCAAATTAGTGACTTATGAAAGTGATTCTGTATCATATTGGTATAATGCAAATGAGTATTCATTTGGGAAACTACTGGGTTTAAGTTTTTTTACAGTATTTTAAAGGTTTGAGTTAAAATATGATTATACTTCTCTTGTTTTGAAGGTTAAAAAGTGTAGAAATTTTCACTTTTGAGAAATTCAAGGCTAAGTTCAACATGTTATTCTTATCAATAAATGACTTGGAAATTTTAAAACATGTGTAGTTATTTCTGTAGCATGTAACTTTTGAATCAGGATATTAAGCAAATACTTGTACTACTCGGGATGTTTAGCAATAGCGCTGTTATTGTGTTTACGTGCAAGTAGCTGCATTGGTCACAAGTAAACAACGCTAGAGAGATTATGTCCCAAGTAGTGCTTTCTTTTTATGTTTGTTCCTTCACATTAGCTGTTTAGGAAAAGTTGAATCAGGCTTGAAAAATTAAAAAATCGCAACATTGCAAGTCATCTTGGAGCATGGTCGATTAGACACCTTGAAGGTTTAAAGTGATACTTGGAATGAGGTGCAGAATTAGATTGGACCAAATTTAACAAAATTAAGTGATCATACCTGACTTTGTGCTGAATTTAAAAAAATCACTAAGGTGCAATAATGGTCTGTGTGTTGAGAGCTTTGTATATATAAACATGGCACTACACACTCAGAGATTCACTCTAAGTAGGTTTTTTTGTGTGATAAAGTTTGAAATACTTAACTGGATGGAAATGGGCATTACAATTAAAGCACCTGTATTGGTAAGAGCATGCAACACCTGTGCTAATCCAGGCACCCATCACTTGATCCATTGTTGCACCTAGCTAGTTGCAGGATGGCTTCTATATTTCTTCTGAAACAAATAACTAGAAGCTTGAAGAATCATCACTTAATTCGTTCAACATTGGCATTATTTCACCACCTGTCAATGTTTCAATATTTTTTGCATATCGTGCAAAAAAATCTCTAAAAAAAAGCAAAATGCACATATTATACCTCCTTGCAAACTTGTGGCTGGGTTAACTGGCTACATCTGGCAGAGATTGTGCAAAGCATTAGGTAGATCCAGCCACAAATGCTCAGTTGGTAACGTAAGTTTACCTTACCTCCAGACACTTGTGGTTATACCCACATTCCAAACACGAATGGTATGGTAGCTCAAGTGGTATGAGCATTGGTGCAGAGAGCCAAATATCTATGGCATTAAATTTTTAAAATCTGATTCAATTTGTTGCCCACACATGGCTAATGTGAAAGAACAAATATAACCATAAATTAGATCTAAAAGAGGTTCACTATAAAGCCCAGAAATTAAGACACTTGCAATAGCAGGTTGCCTTTGTGATTCCTGTAATGGTTTAATGTATATATGGGTATCACAAGCAGCATCAACATGGAAAGTCAAAGATCTTTGCTTAGAATCTGTCAAGCCATGGCATTCAATTTACCAAATCTGATTTAACTTTCCAAAGAGTGTTGTCAACCCACCCTTTCCAAAATCCACATACATAAGTGGGCAGTTTAAATATAATTATGAGGCCTGTAGGTCATTTTAAATATGTAATAAAAAACAGTATTTTCATAAGCAAAACTTAAAAAATTATGAATGCTGGTCCTAGTTTTTGGAAATGGGCAGTAAATTAATTGCACATTTTTGTTTTCAGACACTGCCAAATTCAAACGAAAAATGACCACCTTCCATCATATTCAGAAGTGAAAGAAAACAAAATACTGCCACATCTTAGCGTTAGTCTGAAGATTCTCAAGCCTGGCATGTGATGTGTGTGTGTGTGTACGTGAGCCCAGCACACGTTCGTTACGTCCACTTCTGCTTCAGCGTGGGCATGACAAAGCAGCTAGCTTCCCTCACTACCATAGGAATTGTCGTCTGCTCGCTGCTTCTTTAAAATTGTGTTGTATTTTTTAAATAGAGAGATATATACATATATATAATAAAACTTTGTAGCTTTGTACAGACCAAGAATGGGAAGGTGAAGAAATATGTGCAAAATTTCAAGAAAATATGGAGGTGATTTCAATGACCTTATAATATATTACAGTTTATTATATGTAAATTGATTTTAAGCCTACAAAATGCTTTTTATTACATTTTTTTCCAACAGCAGAAGTAGATCAGTAGCATTTCAGATGTGCTTGGATGGTTCTACAGATCGCTGATGGAGAGCACATTTAAAGGAAACAGGGCACGCAGCAATATGCATGAAGAAAAAAATAAATATACAACATGAATATAGAATTATTATTGGTGCACAAATACTTTGGGGAAGGGAGGGGGGGAACTGCAAGTACTTTTTTTTTTAATTGTAATTATAAAGAATTTCAAGCTTCAAGTTCTGTAGTGACATTTTTGTCTTCTTACTTCCTGATGGGCTTGTGATACGGTGCAGTTTGGAGAATAAGATGCTCTTTGTTGGAGAAGCCATCCGTTTTGTTGTTAAGATAATGCAATCAATGTTCACAATATCTTTTATGGAGTGATTTTTTTTTAGAATAATAGTAACACTAGATATTTAAAATAAATAAAAAAAAGACAAAAAAAATTTAACAAATCTCTTAAGCTTTGCTTATTGAAAATTATGATACAGCAATTCTTATCAGAGTGAGAAGAAGTGTGATATAAAACTGAAGGATTTATAGACAAGATTGCGTTTTAACATGTTGGCATTTTTAATGATTTATTTCCTCTGGAGTGTACATTTTTTTATTGTATATTTTATATAGAACTTTTTTTAAATTAGTGCATTTTAATTAAATGGAATTCAAAGCAGTATAATTTTAATGTTATGTGCTGGTATTAGAGTTTTATATATGTACTTGTATCATAAAGATTAAAAACGTCTGTTGAATCAGTGCTATTTAAAATGGTCCAATGTTGAGTCAGTGCTTGCTTGTTAAATTTACTCAACCAAGTCTACTTTAAAAATAATATTGAACTGCATCACATTAAAATAATATACTATTATAAATTAGATGATATGTAGAATCACCTGTAAATTTTGTATTGATTATGTGCCACATTCTGTTGTTCACATAGTGGCACCCGATACTGTAGAAACTTTCTTCAAGTTGATCATTTCTTGTGCAAAATAAAACTGGACTGCAATTATCCATCAAGGGATGAACAAAAATACTCAGTGTTAATCAGATGCTTATAATTTTTATTTTGGACATAAATCTGAATGAACAACTTTCTATTCAATTGTACATTTAATGTATTACTGTTGCAAATTATACAAATTCAAAGTCTGTAAAGAGAAACACTTAACAGATGAAATGCTACATGAAATGAATAAATGAAACCTGTGGTTGGATGCACTGTGTGAAAAATACATGCCTTTTAACACCACCCTTCTATATAAGTTCCTTATGCCACAAAATCAAGGGGTCTGTTGAAACCACCCTTTCTGTTCATATACTGACGATACTTTCTTTTCAGAATCACATGCACAGTTCCAACTTCATTTCCTGCTACTTTCTTTCCCTTTGTAGTATCAAATGAACAAAAGCCCATGAGCTTCATCATCTCTTGCTCATCTGGGCTCTTTCCCTCCAAATCTGCATCTGCAACATATTACAATAATGCAAATTTAAATGCACAGTATTTCATGTTTTAACTTGCACATTATAATTACACAGAAGTAATTAAATGGTGAACATTTTAACATAATTGAAATTGTGAGTGATTGGCGACACTTAAGTTTTCACTTAAAACATGTTTCAAAGATGTCTTACTGGCCTCTAGAAGGGGATCCCTTAATTCAGTGGGTTGTACTGCCATTTAGTTGCCAACTTCATTATATCATTACAAATGTGGATTTCCTCCCCCCCCCCCCCCATTAAATAAAATAAAGATGGAGTAGGGATATACGCCCTAACACTGAAACTTGTAGGTCTATATGTATTATTCTCCATTTTTATTGTTTCTAGTTAGACCAGTACCTTTAACAAGGAATTTTAGACTATTAACTAGAATTTTCCTGAAAGAACTGTTGTTGAGCCAGTCACTTTCAAGATGTACATGTCTTTGTTTGGCTAGTAACCTCTCTCTATCCTCCCATAAGTTACCCATTCCTATTTCCTGTAAAATTCTTATTCCTTGAGCCCAGTTCATCCCATCACTGGATTTTTCTTGTATTATTAAACATTGCCTCAAGAAATTATGCTCATCCAATGATTTCAATCTCTGCCAATGTTTAAGTATCTTTTCTACTATCATGCCCTTGCTACCTACTCTTCCCAACTCCAAAATTGCTGCTCCATTAGGCGATGAAATAGATAAACCTAACATACATTTACAGAACGATCTATGTACTTTATCAATCATCTACCAACCTTTGTCACTTCCCCAAATCTCTGATCCATAGACCATTTTTGTTTCAACTACAGCTTTGTAAACCCTTTCCAACCATTTAATTTGCATAGATAGAGTTGGTCTCAACATTTTCTTATTATGTCCTTCCACTTGCACCCATTGCTACTGGTGATTATTTGTAATCCACTCTGACATGGTTCTTAGTGCTTAAGGGAATGCCAAACACTGGCTCAGAGCCAATAAACTTATGACCATAACCTCTTTGCTTAGGTTGTCTGCCTTTTCATTGTTTGTTACTCCTTTTTGTCCTGGCATCCATCAAAGTGTTATCTTGTTATATTTTGCCAGTTTTATAAAGGCAGGTGAAAAATAATTTTGTTGAATCAACATGTTTTGTTTGTTGAGGTAGTGGAGACCCACCTTGAGGTTTTGTAGGTAGCTCCACTAACTTGGATGGTATCTGGTTGCTTGCAATTACTTTAAGAACAGCCTGGCTGTCTGAGAAAATCCATATGTTCCTCATATGAGAGTTCTGTGGGTGTTCATATTTTAAAAGCTTTATTTCTTTAATGTTGTGTTCTGTTGACCATAAATGGTGAGCTACAGCAAATTTGTCTACCTGCTTAAATTTCTTAGGTGTTTGCAGATTTTTCCTATGTATCTTTCACGGCAGTCTTTGAAATCCCTGTTGTCGTCCTTGGTATAAAGGTTACCATGCTAGCCTCTAGTTCCTGAGGCCGTGGGTTCAAACCTGGTGGAGGGTGATGATTTTTTTTTGGGTGCAAAAATCCTCAGCATGGCTTCCTTTGGAAGGGAAGCAAAGCTGGTGGTTCCTTGTAGATTTATGGCACATAAGAGAACCTCAAGCCTGATAAAGAGGCCACTGAGCAACATTTCCGGTCTTTGACGCCCAATATAGAATGGGGCATTAAAAGAGCGTCCATAAATAAAACTCAATTTAATTTTAATTTTTCAACCTCCCTATTTCTTAGTGTTCAGTATAGTGTCCTTAAAACACCAGCATAATTCACAGTAATAGGAAAAAATCCACCTCACCAAAAATGCTCATAGAGTAATGAATTTTTAAATTTCACTGGTATATGACAGTGATGTTTTCCACTAGTCACAGCTGAGAATGGAGACGGAACATCTTTCAAAGAATGTTCTGAGTGAAACATAAGTGTCACGAATCCACTCTCAATATGAATTATACTTGCACACCTTCTGAAACTGACCAAAATACAGACATTAATTAAATGAAGCATGCTTATATTTCATCCAATGCACACAGTATACTATTCTTAATTTTTAATGCAGTTTATTTTCAGCTTCAATAGCTAGTTCACATACTTCTTGAATATTACCACATTCATCTTTCTTTTACAAATTTGTAATAAGCTCCCAATGCTGAGGAATGACAACAGTGTTATAACATTTGGAGACAATTTTTAGCAAAGTTCTGTTCTTTGCTGCTCATTATTTGTCTCTGATTTCTATTTCCCATTTTAACTTTGTACAACATAGTACATGGATATCTAGCAAACACTATGGGGTCCTTTGCAGGAAAATGCATTTGGCATTACAGCACTGGCTTTGCTGTTCCATTTGATATGCTAGATTATATTGCTTTTTAACAGCAAATCCTCTATTGTAAAAACTAAGTGACACATGGGTTGTACAGGGTGAGCCAAGAGACTCCAAACCGCCTGCGCGGTGCTTTTCCTGTCCACGTCCTCAGTGCTCATTGCTATCATAGAAAAGTGCGGATGAAACCATAGAACATTTTTAAAACTACTTTTAAAGGCTTTACTTACCAACTTTATGAAAGGAAATGCTGAAACTGGTCACCATTGTTGTCCATACATTTTTGGCACCTCTTTAGGAACTATCCATCATGGAATTTTTGGGGGGAATTTTCCAAATGATAACCAATGTCGTCTAATGTTTCTTCGGTAAGAACCGAATGCTGTCTTTTAGATTTCTTAGCCTGAACACTTCCTGCGGCCTAAAATTTACTCTAAGGTTTGGATTGTTGTACGGCCTGGAACTTTTACACCTGGAAATCTTTCTGCAAATCGCACTTTTACTTGGCGAGCTGACCGACTTAACACATACAAATCATAAATAAATACACGCTGTGCAGTAGAAAACATATACTGAGCCATAATATACTTTGTGACTAAGTACAGGACAAAATAATAAATAACTCCTAATAACTGAACTACATCGCATCACCGTAACTCAAAATTGCACAGCAAAACCACAACAGCATACTGTTTATAGCAGCAGTGCGTTATATTTCCACATGCCCAGTGGAAAAACACCTCGCAGCTGGTAATATTGTTCATAAAATATCCTTATAAATATAACTTAAAACACAAGTATATAAGATAAACCCCTCACACCCTGGAAGAATTAAAACAAAATTTCTCAACATGAACTACAGTGAGTGATGGATAGTTTCCTAAAGAGGTGCCAAAAATGTATGGACGACGACGGTGGCCAGTTTCAGCATCTCCTTTCGTGAAGTTGGTAAGTAAAGCCTTTAAAAATGTTGTATGGTTTCATCCACACCTTTCTGTGATAGCGGCAGACGGCAACGAGCGCCGAGGACAGGAAAAACACTGTACAGGCAGTTCGGAGTCTTTTGGCTCACTCTGTACATAACACAATTACCTTATTATCCATAGGTATATTGTTTCTATTGGGTAAAACCTCAAATTAAATTCTAAAGCTGCACACAAAGGTATGGCTTATAAGCTCTGTACTTCTTAATATTAGCAACATCATTGCTTACTAGATATTATAATATCTAGGTGTGAAAATTGACAATAAAACAGGTTTCTGCAAGATGCCAATTTTTCTGATAGAGGCGTTCATCTACTCCCTAAACTTCTAGCAGACAACCACAATGACAATGAAGTTTTACCAATTTCAAATATTGATTTTATATTTAATGTTCATGATGCTATATAGTACTTAGATGAACCTTTATTGGGTGTAGATTCAAATTATACAATAAAGGGTTGACACGCGTTATAAAATATGACATATATGTATGATCCACCTCCAAGTAACTTTCCTTTCTCCCTGCTATACTGATCCAGCAGGAAATACATGCACTGTTTTGAGTTTTCCAATGAGCATGTCTATGTGTGTTAAGCTCTCTAAACTGAAATGTGTAATTATTGCATTTAGTCAATAATTAAATAAAAATGATTTATTGCTGCGTACCTTACTGCAAGTCAAGGCAAGAAAAAGAATGTGGCTTGTCACTGCATACATTCCCAAAAGACAATGAACTAAAAATGGTGCATAGTAATTTCTCGCTAAGGATACAAGCTGGGATCTCTTTGGACATCAGGGCCAAGTCTGTGGTATGTAGTAGGCATTTCAAACAAAGTGATTACAGCATCATCACATCTCTAAGGTGCCTACTTCTAAAGTTGCGCCATCAATATTTGATGGTTTCCCACATATAAAAGAGGTGCTCAACCAAGATGAAGAAACAAAACACTGAAATGGGAAATGAAAACTGTCCCATAAAGAAAGAGAATATTTAATGCTACTTCAATCACACCAAGCACATCTGTGACTTCAGTTGCAGAACCAATGCAGAAAACTATAGGTACACAATGCTCTACTCAAAATGTAATTCTCCAATCCTTTAAAATACAGCACAAAAAAGCTGGCTAGAAAATGTGGAAAACAAAAGCAGGTCATCTCAAGTCTTAAAAACACAATAGAGGATTTAAAACATAAGCTCTGCAATGTTGAAAAGCAAATAAAAGAAACCAACCAGTAAGTCTGCAGTTTAAGTTAAAAGTTCCCTATACCCCCGCCGCTATAACGTTGCACTTGACAGTTCGTGTGGCTTCGCGTAAGGTTGGCTACATCGTGGTTGCGACGTTGCCAGAGTGGCTAGTAAACAACAGCTGATTGTTCTCATTTCTATCGTGTCTAAGCCGCATACAGAAAGTGTACGTAAGTAGCGAACGTCACTGAATAATAACTATTTCGTATTATTATTGTTAATTGAAAATAAGCGATATAAGCAGCTTTGGTATGGTCGGATACTCCTTTCTATGATAATAGGCATAAATGTGTCTACGTATGGCGTCTGATTGGAAAGCATCAATATTTGTGACTGGACGACTTTTTTTTCTTCCCTGGAGTTGATAGAAATACCTGTTGTGTTCCAGATGGTTCAGGAATTTTGTCCTCTTTCTCTTGTAGTTTCACTCCTTTGTGAACAACAGTTCTCGTGCTTAAATCAAGAGCTGCTGCAGTTCGTTGTACGGCTTTATCAGCAGGAATAGAGGGATTTCCGTGAAGCTTCACGTACTCCTTTTCCTGTTCAAAGAACTCCCGGGTTCTCCATAATAGTTCCAATGCCTGACTATTAAGTGGCACACCTCGGCGCAAAGGATTTTCACTTCGTGAATCATCACTCGGCGATCGGCGTCGTTTTTCCGACATTGTCGCACTTAAGTTTTGTTTAAATAAATAATATGAATGAAATATATATAAAATAGATAAATATAAATAAATAAATGTATAAACGAACAATAACAAAACTATCAAACAATAACCACAAATCTAAATAACAAATAACAATGAACAATACGTAGCTTGCAAAGAACAACTCGACGCTCTGCTAGAGATTCACAAACTGAAGCACATGGTTGGGAATAGTTACATCCGGCAACAGAGCCGATTCTAGATCCGGTTCCGCTTTGTCATCGACCATCCGGAATGCTGCCTTGTGATTGGCTTAGGAAGTCAAACGGTTGAAGCTTTTCATCTGTTTTTTCGCGAGTGTACCAACTTAAACGCTAGCTGTCAAGTGCAACGTTATAGCGGCGGGGGTATAGGAATACTTTGTGAATTAACAGCAGCAGGTCTAAGTAATTGTAAAACAAACACACATACTCTCTATTTCTTTTTAAGTTTCACAATGTAGCTACAATTTGTAATTAATCACTCACTCACTTTGACAATTCCATAATACAAATCAATGGCAGCTTTCCTGGCTTCAGGGGTAGTTGAGTGATCTTAGTGACAAGTGCAAATACGTTCAGGGACTATCAGGAACAAGAAATGCCAGCTTGTAATACGAGGGCTGATCAATAAAGACAGACTGGTTTTTTCCTGTAGCTTTCTTGAGAGTTTCATGTCTCTACCATGAATATTTGAAAATAGCGGGGTTTCATGTATAATGTCCATAGGCGGCAGCACTCTTGTATCAGAAGGTTGGTAGTAATGCTGTATATTGTTGACCCTACTTGAATTTTGCATATCACTCGACACGAGAGGAGCAACAAATTTTGTTTTCGTTTAAATCATACAGCTTCTGAAACTTTGGAAAAGCTGAAACAAGCATACCGTGAAGATGCACTATCTCATGCAACAGTGTTTAGGTGGTTCAAGGACTTCAAAGTAGAGCGAGTCCTCTGTGCTAAGCAAGGTGGGCCTGGTGCTTTCGGCTTCTGCTATGACTGAAGTCAACATCAACACAGCTGCTGTGATTGTTGTTCTTCCTCACACTACTGCTACAGCAGCGTGTACTACACGCCAGTATTGGCTACACTGAGGGAGAACATTGCAAGGGAACATCCAAAACTTCATCACAACAACGCATGACCTCACGTCACAAATCAAGTCCAGGAATTCAACATCACCTGCGCACCGCATCCGCCTTATAACCCCAATCTTGCCCCCTGTGATTTCTTTTTTATTCCCATCACTAAAGGCAAAGCTCCGGGGCATTCGATTTGAGAGCACTGAAGCGTGCTGAAGAAAAGTGAGGTGATTCTCAAAGACCTGACAAAGAATGGCCTGTACCATGTGTTGGAGGACTGGCAGAGATGCTATAAAAAGTGCAATCAAGTAGGAGGGGACTACTTTGAAAAAGATCATGTGAACATTGAAATGGATTAATAAATACTGTGAAAAAAAAATCAGTCTGTCTTTATTGATCAGCCCTCGTATCTAGTAAGCAATGAGCCACACCATTGCAAGTTCTTCATAAAATTTTATAAACAGTGAGACATGTTAAAAATTGAGATATATATTCTAGGAAGGAAGTGTATTTGACATATAAAATTTACATTCAAGTTCTAGTAAAAAAGGCAAATGATTGTATGCAGCTTGGAAATTAAGTGTTCAGGAAATCTTGCCCTAATGCATAATTATCATGCCATGTGCATCAGCAAGCAGATCTAAATCCATTGAAGAATTTTCTCCATGTATTCATCCCAAGTGTTGTGTTGCCTGCACATCAAGGGGATGTAAGTTAAATTTTGTGGCCAGGACTAACTAGGCATGCTGACCACATGTCACCTCTATCCATAATCTCCTACATGGACAAAGGCAGATGGCCCAGGCCCATCTCTGACTCTTATGAGGCCTTCTAAGGTCTCCGACTTTGCATCTGCACCCAGTCCCAAGAAAACAAACACGGAGTTTGGCTTACAGGATGCAGGACCTCTTTGTGAATGTGTGAAAGAGATGGCAGCACCATAAGGTGCATAGAAATCTAGTGGCAGCAGCTAGAGTAAGATATGTTTCTGATAGTTAAATGGTAACTTTCACATGTAATCATCCATTTTATTCACTTGTGGGATGTCAAATTGATTGGCATTCATCGGCAACTGAGTGACAAATATGATGATTTCATGAATTAAAAAAAAGTGCATTCATGGGAGAATAAACCAAAGTAGCCTCCAGCTACACATCAGCTGATCTGAGAACATGATTACCTAAGTGGTAGCACAGGAACGCCAATTATCTGTGGAAGATGCCACCAATGTCAGCATTTCTGTATGTTCAATGCACTTTCTTCATGATGAGTTGAAAGTGTGATAGTCTCCAGGTCGGCTGCTCTTGCAAATTTCCCAGAGAGCTAAACAGACTCCTTTAAACAAGCATCTGCAGCAGTCATGTAATCATGGTTTTAATGTTGCAAAACACATGTACCTCAAGAGGAAGATTCTATTGAGAAGATGGTGTCAAGTAGTTTATGAGAGAAAAAAAATTGGAGGAGGCTTTTATAACTTTAATGTACCTCGTACTCTGGCATTTCATGGAGTGTAGGCAACAATGTTATGAGTTTTACCATCAGAAATAACTGCTATGGTTCAGCATCCCATTCTATATTGGGTGTGAAAGATGGGAAATTTTGCTCAGAGGCTTCTTTATCAGGCTTGAGGTTCTTTTAAATCTATGAGAGGACCACCAGCTTTACCTCCCTTCCGAAGGAAGCCATGCTACGCATTTTTATGCTCGAAAAAAATCCATCGCCCTCCACCAGGTTTGAACCTACCTCAGGAACTAGAGGCTAGCAAGGAAACCCCAGACCACGAAGGACGACATTTTACCATCAGTGTACACACTATGACTGTTGTCATAGCAGAGATAGCAACTTAAATACAGCTTTGTATTCATGTATACTGAGTACCTTTGCAAACATTTTTGTAAAACTTAAAATTAGCACATGCAGACATTTCACTTCAAGAAACACATTATTATTCTTATTATAATATGATTTTTGTGTTATTATCAACCATTTTTAAAACTGGAGTTTCCAATTGTTTGCATTTATTTTAATGTTTGAAGTATACTTAAAAGTTACCAAGTCCTGTCATCTACTTGTGCTTTTTTATGTTCTGATTTAATAATATGAGAGTCAGTAAATATGTACTGAGACACAGAATATTGACCACCCTGGGGAAAGCATTGTTGCTTTGTCAAAGCAGCTGACTTATTGGTAATGCAATGGTAGGAGGCAGACCATTGATGCACCATTCATTTTTGCTCAGTTTATGCTTGAAGTCTGGAAAGTGTGAACATTTTTTCAAGTGCAATGGAGATTCATAGAGAGCATTTTCATGCAATGATTTTGTGTGGTTTAAATGAAACAGTCACTTGAGTGTTTGAGGGGGGGCTTTTGGGGACTATTCTCGTCACGTGCCACTGTGTTCCACTGGTTTACAGAATTTAAGAGGGGGTGGCAAGGCAATCTCTTAAAGATGAAGAGGAGTAGCAGACCAACAACAGTAATGACTGACAAAAACATCACCACTGTGAAAATAATGATTAGGGAAGATCCAAGACTAACCTACAAGGACATTGTGTTGGGATTAGTTTGCTGAATGTTTCAACCATCTTTCATGAACACCTCCTCTTCAAGATGGGTGTCTCATAATTTATCTGAAGCACAGAAACTCCACAGGGTGGAATGGTACGAAGAAATGCTGAAAAGATTTAGCTGTGGAGAGTCTCGCCATATTTCAGATATTGTTACAGGTGACGAAACATGGATCTATCAGTTTGACCCTGAAACAAAATGCCAGTCCTCCATTTGGGTGTTCCCAGGTGATCAACCACCCATCAAGGAATGCCGGAAAGAAAATGGTTGCCTCTTTCTTCTCTACAAGTGGTCACTTGGCAGTAGTTGTGCTCAAAAATCAGAAAATTGTTACTGCAAAATGGTACACAGAATTTGTCTTCCGAAAGTGTTTCAAAGAATCCAAGAAAAGTGTCCAAAGACAGAACTAAGAGACACATTGCTGCATCATGACAATGCATCAGCTCACACTGCTAATGTCACAATGGAATTTCTGCAAGGAACTGAGGCAAAACTATTGACTCATCCACCCTATAGTACCGATCTGGCACCATGTGATTTCTTCCTGTTCCCGATGGTGAAGAACCGACTTCGAGGTCACCAATTTTCTAGCCCTGAAGAAGCAGTTTCAAGAGTTATCTGCAGTGTCAGAAACTGAATGGTGTGGATGCTTCCAGAAGGGGTTCCAGGGGATGGAATGCTGCAAACAGTGCCAGGGAGAATACTTTGAGAAACTGGGATACACAAAACGTTTTTGTGACTATTCATATTTTGCTGTCTCAAGACACATCTAGTGACACTTGTACAACATTAATTCTCCATTCTGCATATTTGAAATCATTACAATAATTTAAAATGGATAAATGCATACACGATGCAAAAAGTGCATACAGGAATCCTCTTAACCAAGCCAATTTTGGCAAATACGAGGGGCACTATTTATATTTTGAGCCTAATAATTAAAACAAAGTAATTTCTGATTGAAAACTGCTTTATTGTTTTTCAACATATTCTCCTTTATGATCAGTACACTTTTGCATCCATTTGAAGCATTTGTCAAAGCATTTATTCCAGTCTTCTTGAGACACCTCCAAAACATAGTTTTTGAAAGCATCAACGGCTTCTTCTGTCAACAAAAATCGCTGTCCATGCAATTTATTCTTGATGTTCAGGAACAAGAAGAAGTCATTGGGTGCCAAATCAGGACTGTATGGGGATGACCCATGAATTCGATTTTTTGAGCCTTCAAATACTCTGTGGTTAGATGAGATGTTTGTGCACTCGCATTGTCTTAATGAAGAACGATCCTATGGTTCTTGTTGGTTTGCCTTACTTCATCGAAGACTTCCGGCAAACAAATGGCTGTGTACCATTTGACACTGACCATTTTACGTTCCTCTAAAGGCACTGTTGCCACATGGCCAGTTTGCTGAAAAAGCAGGTGACCATTTGCTTGGAAGTGCTTCATCTTGAAACACCCATACAGTTGACTGCTGTTTACGTTCCAGCTCATATGCATAGATCCATGAGTCGACACCTGTTACAATCTTATATACGTGTTTTGAGGCACCGCCATTATATTTCTTGAGAATTTTTGTACACCAATCGACATGAGCATTTTTTTTGAGATTGCGTCAAATTATGTGGGATCCAACGAGAGCAAACCTTTTTCACAGTTAAATAATTATGCAATATTTTATATATGCTGGTGGAACTAATACCTAGGTTGCCTCAATCTCATAATATGTTGCATGACGATCTTTCATTATTAGTTTTTGCACAGCATCAATGTTTTCTGGCACAACTGATTTTGGACGACCTTCACAAACTTCATTATTGAGCGAACGGTGACCATGATTAAATTTGTTATACCAGCGTTTCACAGTGGCAAAGGATGGAGTTTCGTCGCCAAATGTGCAAGTTAATTGATCGATGCACTCTTGTCTTGATAATCCACGTCGAAAGTCGTAATAAATCATTGCACGAACATTTTCACGAATTCCATATTTTTGTTGACACACAATTTTCAACTTAATGTAAACAAAACAAATGACGCTGTATTGACAAAATGTTTGAAGTAGACTATGGTAAAAAATGTCAAACTTTCCATTGGAAACGTCTGATGGCACCTACAACATTCAGGGTTGCCAAGGCTCAAAATATAAATAGTGCCCCTCGTACAGCCTATATTGCAATGGTGCTTTGACCATCTTGCATTAAGATGTCTGCCACAAGCCAGCTGAAGACTATGATATGCAATTCTTTGCTCAAAACAGTATTAAATATATCGGTATTGAATATGAGAGACACACAATGGCATCTAAATAATCACAATTCTTTTTGCTAAGTTGACAGATGCAATGACATCCTTTTCAGTGATATCTCAACCATGCATTCTGGTACAGCTGAAGTCAACAAATACAACAAAGAGTTTTGATAGGACTAAATTAGCAGCCAGAGGAATAGTGGAGGAAAAATCTTGAGGTTGACTAGAAATTTGGTAAATTGTGGTAAATGTATCAGGAATTTCCAACTTGTGGGGAAAACAAAACAGCACTTCAAATAAATAAATTCTGCCACTTGCCCATCACCATAGAATATAACTGAAACAGCTATGTATAAGTTCTGTATTCCACATTTTCTAATTTTACAGCAGCAAGTAAAAGCTGAAGAGCATTAAACCCTTAAGTAATATTAGTAATTTTCTTGATTATGTTTAATGCCAATTTTTATTGTAAACTTTCCATAAAAACAAATTTGGGGAAAAAACACTTTTAGTAATGGGAAAATTAACTTGAAAGCATTGTATCAGTGTTTAAATGCTATCCTTTTTTACCTTCTCTTCCACTTATAATTCTACTGGAAGTATGTTTTAGAGTCCCATGAATGGGGGAGAGGAGTTAGACATAGGTGCCTATGCAAGGGTGAAAAGTTGCATGTTTTCATATTTAGGCCCAGCATATCTCAAAGCTGCAACGCAAAGATTTTCACAAAATTCTTCCCATTCCAAACTACACTTTACATGGACAAACTTTCACCATCTCAGAGAAAGCTTGATTTTGATTAAAATACCATATATTTCAGTATTCACGTGAAAAAAAAAAAATCTGATGTGTTACACTCACATGACTTTCTCTACTCTTGTACAACCTATTTTTACAAACGCTTATTCTTCATATGCTTCATGTTAATCGAGACGTTAATCTTATTGCTAATTTTCTTGTAGATGCAAGGGGAATTGGCTTTAAGTGTTTAAGAGCTGGTTGCTATGTGGAGTATTTCATTCTCTTTGCATTACCAGGACAAAAAAAAATGAATAATGAATTTGAGAAAAAGTATAAGTATTGGGAAATTTAAGGGAATAACAAGCAATATCTCGAAAATGGTTACTCAACAAAAAAAAATGTATACGACATAAATTGTGTATTTTAACGCGATCTACATTTTTTGTGTAGTAAAATGTTGTCTATCTCTTATGGTATACCAGTTATGCAAAAGTCGTTCACAATGAAGAACACTTTTGGAGAGATTCCCAGAAAATTCGAGATATACATTTCATTTGTCATGAAAATATCTTAAACATATGATATTTTAATCAAAATCGTTAGAGCCATTTTTGAAAAAATTAAAATTTTCAAAAGATGTTCCATTGAAAGGGTAGTCTGGGGTGGAGGGATTTTCTTGAAAACCTTCGTGTCGCATCTCTGGAAGATAGTGAACCTAAATACCAAGTTTGGTGTTTATCCGACTGTTCGTTTCTGAGTTATGCTGTTCACTGACAGACACACACACGGACATGTTTCCAAAAATGCTTTTTTTGGATTCAGGGGGTCTCAAAACATGTATTTCTGGTGAAATCTCGGTATCGAATTTTTGGGTGGAGTACAATACTTCCCCTACTTACCATACGTAGTAGAGAAAGTAATAAAGCACACATTTTTAAATTTGTATGAATAGCTTGCGAGGTTCTTTTCATTCTGATTGAATTTTGCATACCTGAGAAACTGCAAGAGATAGTAAAATTGTAGAGATCATTAAAATATGCAGCATGTGTCAAATAACGTTTTTCATTGCATTAGTTGCACTGGAAATTTTCCATGTGCAGCTAATTGTTTATCTTATGGAACATGCTTGAAAGTTTGCTATTCTTTTTTCTTTTTCTTTCACAATAGCTTGTTACTACAACTTCTGAATTATTCCACCTGGCTTAATTTGAAATCATTTCTAGGAAAAAAATGTATAATAAGTGTAACTTGGATAGAAAAATCACTTTTTATGTAAATTCTGTAATACATATGAATTTCTAATGAGTATACAAAGGTGTGTAATTATATATATATTAAAAAAAATGATCCAAACCATCATTATGTGCAAATGTATCTGAAAACACTGGAACATTACAAACGTTTCTGCACTGGGAATAGTCATTTAGAAGTCTGATAATGGAGTTTAAAGCTTGGAGAAAAAGCACTTTCACAGTAAATAAGCAAACCCATTCAAAGAATACACTTGTGTGAATAAATCAATTTTGGAATAATTGCATACATGTCAGTTTGCAAATAAGATATTGCATTGAAGGTATTTTGCAGCCTACAGCAGGAAAGTTTTATAACAGATATATTACATTTCCTTTATAATAACACTATTGTTTAATATATCACTCTATATAAACTTCCATTCAAGAAAGTGGAATTAAATTTCCTTCCTTATAAGTATAACAAATATTCCGAAAATAATCCTCCCTCCTATTTTCTTCCTTTTTCTGACCAAGCTTTAGGTAATAACCAGCAAGGCAGAAGTTATCTTTTGTTCACTACTTTCTTTGGTTTTGAAGTTATAGAGTTCCCATAAGGCGACAGTTATTTATCCCTATTTTTAATCACGAGAAGTTAATTTCCCGATATTTTAAATGTCCACCAACATCTTGACAAAATTTTGTTGTAGTCCTTATTCACTGCTTTCTTTTTACACCAGCGCAATTTAAACTAAAAGTCATAATGGTTTCAATAATGACTCATTATTAAGAACCAACATTTTGGGAAAGCATACAGTTGGTTTCCAATGGTTGCAACTGAGATCATTTAATCCCTCTTGCTTCCCCATAGAGAGTACTTTATTCAGTTTGAGACAATGAAGACATTCCCGTATCCATGGATGATCCTGGTATACTGTATAACATACATGCATGCATTCTGATTTATAAAGTCTTACCTTACTGAAATGTGCTGCAAGGCAATCGTGTCCTGTGTGTAATGACTTTATTTATTCCTGCCCACTTTCTACCTTGAGGCTCCTATGCTGTTTATTGGACTATTTCTAATCTTGCTCTGGTTTTAATTTTGATTTGTTCTGTTGAAGCAGTTTTGTGCCCTTTTTCCTTATTCATTAGCAATATAATTTCCGTTCAGTGCAATATGTGATGTATCATTATAAATGTTTTCTTTTCTATTTTATTTAAAGCTGTTGGTTTTACTGCTACTTTTGAGTCCACTAACAGGACAAAATAAAAGTTTAAACCACAATCCCAAAGATGCTCATGTTCAGAACACAAAGAAGTCCAGAAAACCAAAACCTTTAAGCTTTATTCACTGTAAAAGTAATTTAACATTGAGTCGTATCTCGCTTGTTAAGCTTCCGCAGCATCTGTTTAGAGTGTAATTAACTCCTCTTCTATTTGCATTTACTTAACACCTTTGCTGTTCAAGTTTGGTTTTTTTCTAATTGCAGTTTTTATTTCTGTACGTTTTGTCCAATTTTATTCTGTTTGATATTTTTTTTTTAAAGAAACAGTTAACACTTTCTAGAGAGATCTTGGAAGTAAGGATTTTATTGCAGATATATGTAAAATTTCTTCCCCCAGCTTCTATGATTGCATTGCATATCCTACCCTGGGACACTATTAAGTCCCCATGTTTTCCCTTCCTGTGCAAACCACATTATTTTTTCCATAACTGAACTATACAAAAAATTTGTTAATTTCATAGACAATGGCAGCAGAAAAATAGAGTTTTCTCAAACTTTGTTCAGAATAATGAAATATTTTACTTTAATAGTAGTATTCCTCGCCCTTGGTTGTGCTAAAGGCACAGAAGCCCATCACTTTCATCATTTCTTCCTCTTCTGGAGTCAGCTTCACCGGTTCTGCAACAGATTAGAAAGATAGAGCGAAGTGAATAGAATCAGTCTATAGTGGCCAGAATTGGAATGTTGTTACAACATTGTATCCATTTGGGAATCTTGGATTACACAAATGGCTATATTTTTTTCCCCTTTGAAACACTGGGGTGGATAGCAGAAACTATGTGTTTAACCTTTAAACATTGTCTAGTCAAGCAACGTTCAAGTGAAGTGTGAATTTCCTTTGCTTCAACAATGTTCAGTTGGCATTAAACTAAACGCTGTTTAAATCAAAACGCTGGCTATGAAAACGAGCCACTATCTTTCATTACACCATGTGCTGATTTGTGCAAATTAAGATTTTGCATTGACCAAATAATTTATTTACAAAAATCACAGCTAAACTTGCAGCTAACTTTTCTACTGAGGAAAAGACTACCTTATCTGGCATTGTTAAGGATTGTGTTGTGGGGTGTAAAACTGTACAGTAAATATATTAAAGAAATAATGCAATAAGCTTTCAACAACAGTTTTCCACAGAACAAGCCAGGCTTTAATATGCAAGTTAAAAAAATAGCTTGCTATACTTGGCGCCAATCAAGAAGGTGATTGACAATTACTAACCATGTGACAGAAAGCTTTAAATGAATGGGAGGGGATGAATACGTCACAGCGGTTGTCATAGCAACCATTAGAAGGACCAATTAGAACTATGAACATTTCTATAGCAATGATAGACGCAAATGCCTTGTTGCTGATATTGTAACACATGATTGGCATGACGTGCCAGGTGAGTGGCTGTTGCAGTAAACATGAACTGCAGTCTTATCTTCTGCTGTCGCTGCAGTTATAAACAATGTCCTCCTTTTAGCCCCAGCTTGCTTATGTTTTTGTATCAGTTTAGAAATTGCCTACGTACTGAAAAGTTATTTTGCATCGTCCTATTTGTATGGTATTTGTCTTGTGCTTACGTTATTTGAGTCCGTGTATTTGTGCGTGCGTGTGTTGTGTGAGCATTTATAATTTTGTTAACACGTTTAATGGATATTTAACAATGTCCAAAAATAGTGACAAAGATAACATAGCCAAACAAAAAACCGAGTGCACTCGGGAACCAAATAAAACTATATTTGGTAAAGGTATCCCAATTAAATGACAGGCGTGAGAAATAATATACTCTGTGAGAGAATATTTCAAACCGGAGAAATTGAGCGGGGGGCCGCTTATTCCATTTTCTAATGTACTTGATAGGACCTTGCGTGCTGTAGGAATCAGTAAGAATACTGTGGTTAAATTGGGAAAGAAAAATATTATAAAGAAGAAAATCAGGCATGAGGGTCTAAATTAGAAACCCCTAGAAAGAAAAGGATGTAAACGTGCAGCAGCAACAACAACAGCCATGCAAGCGATTCGGAAATCAGTGGCATTTTTTCCATTAGAATAAGCATCAATATTTTACAGGTATGTCTCTTCTGTTAATGCAGACCTTTACACTGATATATTCTTGCACGTTCTATTCTCTCCACGTAGATTCGTTATTTTACAATTGTCTTCGTATACGAATATAAATAATACCCGCTCTACAATGCAGGCGCAACCCAGTTGCCTTCGACACAGTTCTAACATGCTCTCCACGTGGTCAAGATGAGTGGCAACATCGCCCCCCCCTCTCTCTCTCTACGAAATGTTGATCATCTTCTTGATTGGCGCCGGGTTATAGTTATTTATTTAATGGTTTGTTGATTTGGGTTTTGCATCTCAAGACAATTACTTATCTTTGCTAATGTTGGTACCATGAATGATGGATTCTTCTTGTGGCATGTAGTCTCCCATGCACTGCAATGTCCTTTACTCATTTCATGTACCCCATTTTGTTATTTGTTGAACCCATCATCTCTGTTGTGAAGCTGTCCAATAAGGGAAGTGAGGTTAAACAATGTTCTCAACCATACTTGAGCATCAGCCCTTAAATATAAACTTTATACTGTGTTTAATTACAACCATTGTCTAAATATTTGTTATTGAAGCTGGCCCTGGATGTTCATTTATTAACTTCAACAACAATGATGCCAATTTTTATATTTAAAATAAGACAAGTCTGTTAAGTGTAAAAAGAATCCAATGTTTTCCGTTTACTACGTTATGACAGCACACATTGTGATTTTCAATCACCCTATTTTAGGGTATGTATGGAGGTGGTGCTCCTCGCTACTTGCACTGCCTTGGCAGGGCATAGCTCCTGCACTGGCTGGAAAGTGGTTGTGGGAAATGCTCTCAGCTTAAACTGTCTGAGAAACCTCCAGAATCTTCACCTCTCTTCTGCTTTGTGAATCTTTAAAGAAGGTACTACTGAGGTACAAAAGGCAGGCAGCCTCTGCACTGTTGGGCTAAATTCAGTACTGCTCCGCTATTTTCCGAGATGGTTTGCACTGTGTGACATTAGCAGTGGTGTACATGAAAAGAGTCCTGAGTTTGACACACTAAGGGTGGAGTGTTGGAGTGAATTGCTTCGGAAGTAACGTTTACTAAAGAAGTCCCCATTACGGAAGTAGGTTACTACGGGAGCAATTTACTCCGGAAGTAACGTTGGAGAGCTCAATTACAATTTACTCTTTTAGTTATGACTCTGGAAGTAAGAGCTCATTACTCCCGGAGGTATTGTTTTGTTGCGCGATTTACTTGACGTGATCATGAATAAGGTTATGTGCGATAGGAAAAGGGGAGAAACTTCAGCGAAAGAGATAAATATTTGTTGGTAGAGATAAAGAAAATCCATTTAAACAGTATGAATGCAAAAAAGTGTTATAAAGATGCTGGAAGAGAAATGCTGCAGCAGATGCTAATTGGTTCCAATTACCATGTGAAATCAAACTTGACGTAACGGGAAGAAAAAGTTTGACATTGCCAAACTTTTAAGTTATATCACGTTAAAGTCAATTTTAAATATCTCCATTGTAAGTGTAAGACTGTCACATTATGTTAAATGCATTGTAATGCCAGCTCAAGCATCTGAAATATTCCGGTATGAAATACTCATAGGATGCATAACAATAATTGCAGTTTGGATTATAGAGCTGAGTTTTATTGAAATGTTCTCCAAGTAGGTTCAAAAGGCTTGTATAAGATTCTTTCCTAATAGTGAAATGTCCATTGAAGTTTCTCTCTCTCTCTGTTTAAGTATCAATATAGTTCTTGCATACCACTATCGCATTCCTGTTTTTTCCGTTGAGATGATCGATGTAACCTAAGTAATCCATGAAAATGTCAAAAATATCTTCCTCCAAATATGATATGGTATTCTAAACTGTATTCACTCTTAGGTTGATCCGCGCCATAACAAACCCACGTGACCAGTGCACCATGGTACGACATGGTAGCAATGCGCGTAGGAAAGTAGTCCTTTGCTAATAATCTAAATGTTATAATGAATTTATTCTTAAATGGTATACTATTCTATACAAATACCTAAGAGTTTAATTCAGACTGATTTATACTGATAAAGAGAGCTACAAGTCCCAACATGCAATTTGTATGAGTCACCTGATCCGAGTATGCACAGAATACTGTTTACAGCCTGAAACCAGCAGTTTCCTTTTAGTATGATAGAGGATGGTGAATTTGCTCTCGCGTCTTCTCGACTTACATAAAGCATAAGCCGGGCAAACCATCGACTAATACCAAAAAAAAAAGTGTTGAATGTTTATATGAGAAATATCCAACACTTACGGTGAAATTAGCGGAGTTCACCGGTGTTTCGAGTACAAGTATAAACAGTGCTTGCAAAGAAAAATCTGAAACAGGAAAAGTGTTATACATGGGAAAAATAATAATAAAAAGAAAAAAGAAAGCATGTGAAATACGCAATACAAGAGTGTAACGATTTTGTGAAGAATGCAATTTGCGTAACAGTGCACAATTTCGTTTTTAAAAAATGAGCCGCCAACAGTTGATAAAGTATGCTTCCAGAGAACGAATAAATGTCAATTATCGCATACCTGTTACTTTCCTTTTCGCTCTTTCTTTTAGAATTAACTATTATTATATGTGCAAACTTTTATTTTGTTGTAACTGTCAATCTTATCTCCTTTAATCCCTAACAAAGTATGCTAGTCACGGTTTAAGTTGTCGGAATAAGGGCTTTATTCTTTTTGCATTACGTACAGCGTGTACTCGCCACAAATGGTCCTGAAAGTATGACAGTATTTCTGGAGCGAATGGCAGAAGGATACATTATAATGGTGTACTGGTCACCTGGGGTTTGTTTTGACGTGGATCAACCTAAGAGTGAATACAGAGTAGTTCAATCGACACGTTATTTACTCCAACCAGGTTGCAAGAGTAAATTCTAACCTATATTTGTGCTCTATTTAATTTCGTAGTAACATAAATGACGGTGCTCTGTGATATTTACTTCTGCGGTAATTTAATCTGGGAGTACTAAAAGGAGTGAAATTCTTCGTAAGTAGTTTACTCTCGTATGGAAGTTGCCGAGTGTTAACTTGAATAGTTGTTTACTAAAAACGTAGAACTTACTCCAGGTTGGTGCAAGCCGCCCTAAGCAAGCAACTCGAGAGAAGTGGCGAGTTGCAGTGCTATGTGCTGGAAAAACCACTAGTGACTAGAGAAAGAGTGGAAAAAGTTACAGTATGTTTCTTTCTGTTGAAATGTTGGGCATTACATTGTAGTTATTTTAATCATTGTTTTATTTAAATAACTTGCATAATTAGCTTCTATTTATTATCATGGTCATCAACTATTGTATTCCCATGTTGTTTACTGGAGGGAAGCTGCTGTGCAATGCAATATTGTTTATGTTGCAATCATGGCTGAGTGCGTAGCAAACCATAGTAGTATAACAGAAGTGGCAAAAGCCCTTAAAAGTGGCGCAAAAAGTATAATTTTGAATGTATTCAACTTTTTGTTTGAGCATTATGATAGCCTTGCTGTAAAGGACACCATTAAATTAACATTGAAGCAACTGGTATGTCTGAATGCTTTACGATCAAGTTGCATTCCTGAATTAATACATTTAGTTTACCAAGTATAGTGGTCTGTATTTCTTTAATACTCAGTGCTGGTGCAGTGAAAGATAGCATGTGGTTAAGATACATCATGCAGTAACCTATCAATTTCTTGAGCCCTTGAAAATAAACAGCTGTTGAAGAGGAAGAGTTCACAAAACATCAAGGGTGGAGTGATACTACATGCATTGTTTACGTTAGAACCCATTCTTGGGCAGAAAGGATTATAACACTACTGAAAGTAGTCTGACTCCTAATGACTTTCTGAATGCATCCTAGAACAAACATGCTTATCAGTAAATGAGACAGGTATACATACTTAAGAGTGTGATAATATTGTTGACGAGTTATAATAAAATGTCAGAAATTACACACATTATACACATTTGATGAAATTGTCACATTTCACATT
This sequence comes from Deroplatys truncata, assembly GCA_030765065.1. Taxonomy (NCBI): domain Eukaryota; kingdom Metazoa; phylum Arthropoda; class Insecta; order Mantodea; family Mantidae; genus Deroplatys; species Deroplatys truncata. Next base: position 170,520,391 of record CM060980.1, read on the forward strand.
TGCAACTTTTAATTCTGGTGTAGACTTTGTCAGAGATGGTAATTTTTACATAATTTACATCAATCTGCTGACTTAAGAAATTACATATCAATGGTAAATTAATGGGAGGGTATACGACCTATAGTTAAATGTCAATTTTACTAAAAAGCTATTAAATCTACATTAATGAAACTTTGAATATTGATAGTTTCAATCTTTCCGAATCCACTATTTTTCAGTAAGTTTATACAGAGTGAGCCAAAAGACTCCGAACTGCCTGCGCTGCGTTTTTCCTGTCCACGTCCTTAGCGCTCGCTGCCATCTACCGCTATCATAGAAAGGCACGGATGAAACCATACAACATTTTTAAAACTACTTTAAAGGCTTTACTTACCAACTTTACGAAAGGAGATGCTGAAACTGGCCACCATCGTTGTCCATACATTTTTGGTACCTGTTTAGGAAACTATCCATCACTTGTCATAGTTCACATTGAGAAATTTCCTGATGGATATTTTGTTTTAATTCTTCCAGGGTGTGTGGGTTTGTCTTACACACTTTATGCTTTAAGTTACTCCGGAGGGGCATTTTATGAACAATATTACTGGCTGCGCTGTGTTTTTCCACTGGGCGTGTGGAAATATGATTAAAACATAACGCACTGCTGCTATAAACAAAGTCATGCTGTTGTGTTTTTGCTGTGCGGTGTGCAGTGCAGCTTTGAGTTAACGGTGATGTGATATAGTTCAGTTATTACGAGTTATTTATTATTTTGTCCTGTACTTAGTCACAAAGTATATTACGGCTCAGTATATGTTTTCTACTGCACAGCAAGTATGTGTTAACTCGGTCAGCTCACCAAGTGAAAGTACGATTTGCAGAAAAATTTCCAAGCCCTACAGCAATCCATGAACTTTACAGTAAATTTCAGGCCACAGGAAGTGTTAAGGCTAAGAAATCTAAAAGGTGGCGTTCGGTTCTTACCGAAGAAACATTAGACGACATTGGTCATCGTTTGGAAAATTCCCCCCAAAAATTCCATGATGGATAGTTTCCTAAAGAGGTGCCAAAAATGTATGGACAACGATGGTGGCCAGTTTCAGCATCTCCTTTCATAAAGTTGGTAAGTAAAGCCTTTAAAAGTAGTTTTAAAAATGTTGTATGGTTTCATCCACGACTTTCTATGATAGCAGCGGATGGCAACTCGTGCCGAGGACACGGACAGAAAAAACACTGCGCAGGCAGTTCAGAGTTTTTTGGCTCGCCCTGCAGTAAAATTACACTATTTAACTAAAGTGACCAATAAACCAAGATGTGCTAGCAGATGGTGATAGAATACATGGTTACAATTTCACTTATCTTGAGTATTCTCTAAAAAGAAGTGCAGCTGTATAATACGCTAGAAAGTAAAATCGCTGGGAACGACAAAAATGTGAAACACCTCCTTAATACGTTCCAGAACTACATTCTGGTTAAGAGGCATTATCCTCATACTACTTTGACATCCTCCAATTTCTTTGCATCACTGTATTTTTCTTGGGCTTGTCCATCTTTATCACATATACATTGGCAATTCTAAGAAAAGTTATAGTACTAACACCGTAAATTAAGCCAATGTGCTCCTAACACTGTTGAAACCATCTTGAATTTGCAGTATTAAATTTCAGGAAGGTATTCAAAGCAGTTGTTTTATGCATCATAACAAAGTATCTTATTTAAATATCCTAAACCATAGCGTACTCCAAAGATTTGCTTAAATTTTGAGTTTTGCCATTCGCAACTTTCAAGCACCAAAAGAAAACAATTGGCACCCCTATGCTGTAAATACATTGCATTTGTCTTGAGTACCAGTGCTACCCTTTCAAGAAGAATTATGCAACAGCTAAATTTGAACAATGGCAAAGGTATTTACACTTCTTTTATTCTTAGATTGAATTGAATCAAAACAAAGCTAAGCATACTAATCAACCATCAGGGTTCTTGTTGGTTACACAGAAATAGTTTGCATGCATATACACAATTATAGTTCAGCAACTTAGAAAAAACCCTTGGGAGGGGAAACTCCTGGTCTTATATTCCTCCACTGTAACTGCCTTGGGCGGGCATGCCTCTGAGTCACTGCTTAAGCAATGCACGCCATAATTTCACCTAGCCCGTGTTTTATTTTATTCGCACAAAATCATTTGTCACTTAATCACACCACTGTTGTAACTATCCAATTGTAGAGGCAGGACTAAAGACAAGAGCACTGCAACAAAAATGCTGTGTTTGTACATTGCTGCGACAGGCCGCGCAAGGTGCAGCAGGTGTTTGCATGTAACTAGTGATAGCATTTCACATACATGCGGTATCATGGGATTCTTCCAAAAGTTAATTCACTTTTAGGGTATTTCATAGCCTTCATTCCCCCATCTATCCCTTCAAGAAAAAAAGTTCCTCACTGATTGATTTTCATAATACAGAGTATTTCAATTGAAGTTTTACAAAGAAAACTAGCAGTTTTAATTTTTTACAGGGAGACCAATCCCTCATCATCATCATCATCATCATCTTAAAACTGTGCTCTTTAACATACCTCTTACAGAACTGGAATAATTATGATAGTTTCTGAGTTACCACAATGTAAACAAGATCCTATAAAATGTTTCTACACTGCAAAATTGCTGTATTCACAATGGTGATTCAACATTTGTTTCCTGCATATCAGCCCACTTCCTCTTTAAGACACCTCATTGAATAACTCAGTAGCTAAGAGCAAAAGAAAAGTAGAGTGGGGGCGATTTATCCTTCTTGAATACTCATGCAGTTCGTAGACCAAGGGATTTTACTAAGTTGTACTATAGTAGAGGTAGATAGGTAATACAGGTGAAATATTAATGCACTATTTAAGAATAGGAATTGGGGATTGAAGAAAAATGACAGCAGACAAAGAATTATGGTTAGCAATTCCCTGTGCATGCTATGCTGTCCATTATGCTGGACACTCAAATCAGTCTGTTGCTTGTGAGTGTTAGCATGCGTAACGATGAGCAGGGTGCATCTTATGCAATAGCAAAACATAGAAGAGGTAAACCTTTAAACAGTAGGAAGAAAACATATGTTCTAAACATTTTAGTAAGTTTTGCAAGAAGTACCCAACCTCTTCTATAGATGACATTGTAACATTAAGTTGTCCTCCGTGGTGTAGTGGCGGAGGGCGGTGGATTTTTTCGGGCGTAAAAATCCTTAGCATGGCTTCCTTCGGAAGAGAAGTAAAGCTGGTAGTCCCGTGTCGCAGATTTATGGCGCCCAAAAGAACCTCAATCCTGATAAAGAGGCCTCTGAGCAAAATTACAGGTCTTTCACGCCCAATATAGAATGGGACGCTAAGGACCATAGTAGTTGAAGAGCATCCATAAATAAAACTCAATTTAATTTTTTAATTGTAACATTAACCTTGGAAGTCACTGCCACGTCAAGACGAACTTAGTGTGAGAAAAGAATGCAATGAACTCACATCTTGAGGGAGTGGAGCCCCTACCAGAATCTGATTAATGGAACCATGTAATTAGTTTTATGCTAAAAAGCTTTGGTTTTAAATGATAGCAGGGGTAACAATAACAATAGGTCTGCTGCTTATGTCACCTCTTTTTACAATAGAAGGCTGGCACAAACCTCTACATCTGCTTGCCAGACCACACATGCATGGTAGAGCGATACAGTACTTCATGATAACAATAAAACCAGCGTAAGTGCCATTTGTGACTATTCCAGGCAGGATACATGCAAAATTATCATAAATTCTTGTAAAGTAAATATGCAGTTATCATTTAAGTTAAAAACCTTATATATGATATTTTAACCCAAACTGGCTTTCACCCCCCCTTATTTAAATGTAAAGATTTATAAAATGGTAACAAAATATTTACAAAACTGAATTTAATGGAGAAAATCATTTTTTTTAAACTGAATAAAATACTTCTCTGAGGGTATGAGTGATAGTTATCTTTTTAATGTTCACCTGAACATCTTAGTATGCAGTTCCTTTTTAAATAATTGAAGCAAATTAAATAACACTATAACATCATAGTAAATCCCATTTTGCAATTCTTGCAAATTATTACTTGCCCATGTTAAGCCCTGGCAGTGTCTGACCTCTTTGCTGAGAATATCTGAATTTTTGTTGTCTACTTCACATAAAAGTAGTTACAATAACCTCTCAAACTAATGCTAAAATTCCAAATGTTTTGAATAGTGGCTTACAACGAGAATACTGTTTTGCTCCTACCATTCTTCTTTTCCACTTTTTGTGTCAGAAATATATTATACATATTTTTTTTTACTGTCTACTGAATTTCCCCAGATCATTATTACATAAATTGAGTGGGACCCCGAGAGAGTGAGCTATCCCACAGTGAAGTGAAATGGAGAAAAATAGACCTATTAGAATCTTACAGTTTTAAAATTTGCATTATCATCATACCCCTTTTATCTTTCTTTATGGTCTTTATACTAAACTACATTTATGAAAATGTCATTGAACATTGAAACATTATTATTTATGGATGTGCTCATGTTTAAATGTAAGAAAAGTAAGATTTATTGTAATACAGACTATCTATACATCGATACATTGTGTCACCTACGTAACATACTAATAATCATTGAGAAAATATGAGGGCTGATCAACAAAGACTAAGACTGATTTTTTTTCACAGATGTTTATTACTCCAATTCAATGTTTACATGATCTTTTTCAAAGTAGTCCCCTCCTACGTCAATGCACTTTTTATAGCGTCTCTGCCAGGTCCTTGAGAATCGCCTCACTTTTCTTGAGCACTGCTTCAGAGTTCTCAAATCGAATACCCCTAAGCTTTGCCTTTAGTGATGGGAATAAAAAAAAGTCACAGGGTGCAAAATCGGGGCTATAAGGTGGATGTGGTACACAGGTAATGTTGAATCGAGCCAGAAACTGCACGACTTGATTTGCGACGTGAGGCCGTGCATTGTCATGATGAAGTCGCCATCCAGTCCGAGAAAGCTCTGGTCGTTTCTTTGCAATGTGCTTCCTCAATGTAGCCAATACTGACGTGCAGTATGCTGCTGTAACAGTAGTGTGAGGGGGAACTGCATGCTGGTAAATCATTCCATTACACTAAAAAAATGTGATCCCATCACTTTCCCTGCAGATGGAACAACTTTTGCCTTTTTTGGTATTGGAGAACCTGGCGATTTGCACACTGTGCTGGCTTGTTTTCCTTCAGGATCATAATGATGCAGCCATGACTCATCACCGGTGATAATCAATTTAAAAAATGCATCACCTCCATTTTCTGGTATGCGAAATGCACTTAGGGTCTACAAAATAGAGCATTACTACCAACCTACCAATACGAGAGTGCTGCCGCCTACCAACATTATACATAAAAACTCGCTCTTTTCAAATATTTATGTTACAGATATGAAACTATCACGGAAGCTACAGGAAAAAATCAGTCTCAGTCTTTCTTGATCAACCCTTGTAGGTTTCACTCAAATTAAGTGATTACTGCGTGTTGTGGGATAACAGTCTCTCTCATGACAAACTGACTAGCAATCCTGGTGCATATTTGAAGATGCCCATTACATATGAATGGGCTATCCCATAGCTATGTGTTGTCCTCCGTGGTGTAGTAGTTACCATGCTAGCCTCTAGTTCCCGAGGCTGCAGGTTCAAACCTGGCGGAGGGTGATGGACTTTTTTGGTGTAAAAACCTTTAGCATGGCTTCTTTCAGAAGGGAAGTAAAGCTGGTGGCCCCATGTCGTAGATTTACAGTACATAAAAGAACCTCAAGCGTGATAAAGAGGCCTCCGAGTCTTTCACACCCAACATAGAATGGGATACTAAGGACTACAGTAGTTAAAGTGCATCCATAAATAAAACTCAATTTAATTTAATTATCCACAGCTATGTAGTTTAGGGACATCATTGGGGATGGCATAAGCAATCATAAATGGCTACAAACTCATTTTTATAACATTTGTGGAATAGCCAAGTCTCTCAGGGACCCACTCAGTTATTAATGAATGAAATTAAGCACAACAGGCACCATGTCACTTTTATCTGAAATTTCCCATGCACTGACAAAGCAAGACATCACTGCACCTTCTACTTAGTGAGAGCAGTGATGGTTTGTAGAAACAAGGTCTGTACAACTGTCACAACATGGTGCCATTATCCTTTGTGGTGGCAGCCATGTTGAGTCTTAACATTATTGAGAAGTGGGCATAAAGCCATACAATGGGATATTGTGCTGCACTAAATTAAAAGAGTAAATATGACAGCATTAGAGTATTTCATTTTCCAAGAGATAAGTGGAGAACAGTGTAATGGGTTGAACATTGTAGATGGTATAAGTGGCAGCCTACAGATAATTCCTCTCTATGTGAACTTAGTCCATCCTTAAGTTTCAGTGGTAAAGTTGCATGGAAACCAATTCAACCAGGAGTGCAGCTATCTACCACAAGCATTTCAGAATAAAACTGGATCAGGAACTTATTTCTCAAGATTTAATGGAATATATACTATACCCCTGAGTTGCATTTGACAGCTAGTGATTAAGTTGGTACACTTGCAAAAAAACACCAGATGAAAAGCTTTAACTATTACAATTCCTAAACCATTCACAAGGCAGCATTTCGGGTGGTCTATGACAAAGCGGTAATGGAACTGGAAGCGGCTCTGTTGCCGGATGTAGGTATTTCCAACCAAGTGTTTCAGTTTGTGAATCTCTAGCACATGCGTCGAGTTGTTCTTTGCAAGCCAGTATTGTTCATTGTTATTTCTATTTGTGGTTGTTGTTGGTGTTCGTTTGTACACAGATATTAGTCTGTGATGCCGATCACAGACTAATATTCACAAAGTGAAAATCCGTTGCATCGAGGTGTGTCACTTAATAGTCAGACATTGGAACTGTTAAGGACCCAGAAACAGGAAGAGTATGTGAAGGTTCATGGGCATCCCTCTGTTCCTGCTGATAAAGCCGTACAATGAACTGCAGCAGCTCTTGGATTAAACACAAGAATTGTTATTTACAAGGGAATGAAACTCCAAGAGAAAGAGGACAAAATACCTGGAACACAGCACGAGTGAAAATAACTTTGCTATTGCAGCTTATATTTTTTTTATTTGTCATTGTAGCAGGCAAGTTTGTTTCTATATTGTCAAAAGTGCGTAATTTATTCAACATACATTGCAATGTTTATGCAGAGTTATTTTCAATTAACAATAATAATACGAAATAGTTATTATTCATTGACGTTTGCTAATTACATACACTTTTTGTATGCTGCTTAGACACGATAGAAAGGAGAACAATCAGCTGTTGTTTAATAGCCACTCTTGCAACGTCGCAACCACAATAAGCCAACATTATGTGAAGCCACACGAACTGTCAAGTGCAAAGATTCAACGGCAGGGGTATAACTAGCAAATTATCAACAGACTGTGTTGAAACTTTTTCCTCACAAGTACGTGAAACAGGTGAGTCATCTCACCCCATAAAATTTAGACTTGTGATTAAGATGATGATCACTATCTTGAATTTGTTTCAACTCAAAAGCCAAATGAAAAATGTACCACATGCGATCCTCAGTTTCCAAGTGTAACCTTAATAAAATTGAAATGTCTGGCCTGAATTACTTAGCTGGCTGGGTAATCCATAAACTTGGTAGGATTTTAAGAACATTACCTGCAAGATGTGTATTGGAAGTATTTGTACTTCAGAACCCCCAGAGGAGTTTGTCTTATGAAGGGTCACAACTGTTAATAGAGGAAATTTAATACATCCTACAGAAATTTCCTATTTGTTACCATGATGAGGTAATTTTCCAGAAGCACAGTAGTTTCTTCTTAAATAAAGAATATGTGCTAGATTACTTGGTGAAATTAGTATTAGGTTAATGTATCGGAAGTTGTTGAATGTGTATTACAACCATAATATAACTGAGTTAATTGTTTGAAAGCTTTTATCAGTGAAATCTACTTTGGCAGATGATATTAACAAAAAAACATAATGCCTAGAAGTTATATGGAAGTAAAGCTGCATTCATGCGCACTTCTGCCGAGACACATGAGTATGGCTTCTGGTTTTCTTCACATTCATTATGATGCCCATTTGTGATATATCAAAATGAATAGTAACAAATATATAAATTAAAAACAACTAAATTGTATATTGTTATCCCTATTTTAATCTTCCTATACAATTCTGTGTAAATCAGATCAGTTTTAACTGCAGTAATGAATAACAATCACTCAAGTATGAACTCCTACCACAATAGAGTATTAAAGTTGCCTCATCATCAATGGGATCACATCAAATATGAAATCCAGCTGTTAGAGGAACAGTATTAACCTTGCCTCATTATCAATAGCATCTCTGGCAATTTCTTGTGTGAGAAAGCTACATTAAAATGAACAACACACACTTTTTAGGATGCTCCTACTTGTAAAATGAGTTAATGATCCAATTGCAAAACATGGAAAACTAAGTTTGGGTAAGATGCCATAATATGCTCTTTCCAATGTATATTGCGATCAACACAACAAAGAAATCTTATGTTACTAATTTCAGTTATTTCATCAACTTCGTATTGCAACCTTAGGTCTGCATTGTTTTTAATGTTTATTTGAAAATGAACATATTTAACATAACAATCATGGTTGTTTCAGGGGCACAGAGTGACTGTGATTTTGTTCACAGCTCTCGTACTGAGGCTCTGTGGTTCAATTCCCGAGGAAGTTGACTCTATTCAGGATTTCATCTCTGGCTACCTCATGTGAAGTATCCCCAGGCCCAACGAAGTTTACAGTCCATGCTAAAAACTGTAGGTCCTTGTTCCATTGCCATTCTACCATTTGAGGTAATGCACACTGTCCCTTGGGTGCCTCCAGCTAATAATTGGATCCAATTGCTTAGTAATGAGGTTGCCCACAAAAGTCATACACCATATGGGGAGCATTGGAAACAACATACTATTTCAAGAAAATAGTTTGTGTACACAAGAGTTACCTTAGTATTACCCGATATTTTTACTTTTTAATGCAATAATTTTAAACTGGAAGTCAAATGTCCCTTATATGTACTCCAACTAGCATAGGATTTTCAATTAACAGTTAAAGTTCAATCTTTTGTTCTGCAATTCCACTGAAAGTAATAATCTAGGATATAAAATACATCATCAATCATATACAGCAAATGTTAGATCACATTTACTTTAGATATGCCTTTTGAACCTATCTTTTACACACTGTATGATAAGCCATATAAACCATTAAAATACCATCCAACTCAATAATATATTAAATGTTTATCTGTCTCTTATATATCATATTACTAATCCAGTAGGCATCTAGTCATATAAACCATTAGAATATTATAAAACTCAAGAATATGCTATGACTCCAGGAATATGTCATGCAGTTTCTAACATATCTGATTCTACTAATGTGACATATTATCGTCGTGGGAAATATATAGAATATCAAAATAAAAAAATCTGATGTTTGCACTTGCATGGCCTTCTCTGCTCATTCTTCTACAAATTATTCTTACAAAAGCTTATACTAATTTGTTAATATAGGTAAACCTTCCTTACTCATTTCGTTGTAGGTATAAGAATAATACAGTAAGCTAAAGCGATGATCAAATCTTTCCAAAGCCAGTCAGTATGGATGGCTTTGAAATTCTGTTATCTTTATATGAACACAAAAAACAAAGAAAGGGGAAGGGGCGAAGGGGGGGGGGAGGATTTGCAGTTCAGAAAAATATAAAATATTTGAAAATTGAAACCAATATCATCCCAAAAATGGTTAATCCTACAAAAAATTTTATTTACATAAATTGTGTACTTTAATGAGATCTGAATTAGTTGTGCAGTAAAATTTGACCATCTCTTATGGTTTACCAATCATAAAAAGGCCATTCAGAATAAAGGAGTTCAAAGGCTATTCCTAGAAAGTTCAAGATATACATTTTGTGATGAAAATAACTTAAACTTCAAAATTTTCATGTCGCTCCTTGGAAGGTCCTGAGCTTAAGTACCAAATTTCATATTTAACTGATTTACATTTTTGAGTTATGCTGTTCTCTCTCTCTCTCTCTCTCTCTCTCTCTCTCTCTCTCTCTCTCTCTCTCTCTCTCTCGCACGCACACGCACGCACACACACACACACACACACACACACACACACACAAGGACCTTTTTCCAAAAATGCTTTTTCTTTGGGGAGGGGGGAGATTTCAGGAGACCTCAAAACACATATTTCTGGTGAAACTTGATATTGGATTTTTGGGTGGAATACAATACTTCCTATGTAGTAGAGAAAGTAAAAACTGATAATTCTTTTACTGGTCTGTAAATTTTACACATTTTGTACATGATCAATATGGCACAGTATTATGCTCGTAAACAGCATATCTTTCATCTCTAATTCCAAGGACCATGAATTTTTCTTTAAGGCAAGCTTTTGTTCTGCAGCATTCCTTCCATACAGAGCGGAGTGTGTGAAAAAGTACAAAACTAAAACAAGACATTTAAGCCTACCTGTTACAGGTGGTCTATCTGCCAAGGAGGACTTTTTCCGGTCATGGCCTCTTGACTCAGAACGTGATCTTGATCTTGACCAGGAGCGCGAACGTCTATGTCGGTGTTCTCTATCTCCAGATCTACAAAAGAGGTAAGAAGGAAAAATATCTGACATGGGCACTCACATAATTTTCTCTATCCATAACAAATTCACATAATATATCTAATATATTACAATATTAGTATATAAAGTAATCAATGTTATGCTCTTTACAATATATTTTTAACTAGGAAGGATTTCAAATTAAGCAGCAAGTATTTAATCACCTACAATATAACAGCATTCAAATGTTTAGCCTTGGTAACCAGCTTTTGTGATGGAAAGAAAGAAGAAGAGCTGCAAGCTTTCAAACATGTCCATCAGATTATGTACTTGGGAAAGCGTAAACATAGAATATTTCGAAAATGGCTAATGTTACGAAAAAATTGGACACAAATTGTGTATTTTGAAGATTAACATTTTTAGTAAGTTTTGTCTGATTTCCCAGTTATACAAAATTAATCAGCATAAAGAGGATTTAACAGGCTACTCACTAAAAATTGAACATATAAATTTAATTTGTAACAATAACTCTAATATATTAATCAAAACCATTAGAGCTGCTTTTGAGAAAATGGAAAATAATGAAATCCATGTAACGGGTAGTTTGGGATGCATGGATTTTCTTGAAAATTTTAACTTGTCTGTTAAAGAGTGTTCCACTCAAATACGAAAGTTGGTCCCATGCTAAGTTATTAGAAGTGGTTGTAAACAGTGAAACTTGTTACCATATTGAAATGTGAGCAAATTGGTGACACTTTGATTTTTCTAAGTTTTCTCTCAAACATGCTTTGAAGTTATTCCTCTTCATCATCAGCTGTAATGTCCACTGGCATTTGGAAGGGGGATCCCCTACATAAATGCCGGCTGTACTACCGTCTAGCTGTCTCCCTGCGTCATATACTGATGGATTTCAAAATTCTTACTCTGTGTGCATTTTTGTGATGTGGATTTTATCTGATACGTGAGTTTTGCTGGTATTTTGGTATCCTTTCCAAACATGTTAAACTCTGGATGATACACCTGGATGACATTTTTGCCATTGTACCAAAGAAATATTTAGATGATGTCCTGAAACTGTTAATTTGCAAGACTGAACCATAAAATTCACCTTGGAAATAGAAAAAGAGGATGGCTACCTTTTCTACATCTCAAAATTATAAGACATGCCTTTGCACAGTATCTAACATTAGATGAAATGTCAAACCACTATGATGGAGAATTAATAGCTATAAAAGCAGCATTACAGAACATTTTATATAGACCATACATAAAATAAAAAAATAGTCATCTTATCAGACTCAAAATCAGCCATAGATGGAATAGTAAATTACAATAATAAAACAAGAAGAAATATTAAAGAAATAAGAAGCCTAATTAAAGCAGTTGAAACTGGAAATCATGTCACTCTACAATGGATCCCAGCTCTTGGACTTTGGGGCAATGAACTTGCGGATCAATTAGCAAAGAAAGGTGCAATACAAGCATCTTGCCAAATGCAAAGACCTTAAAAGTGATGATTTACAGACTTTATATTGGGAAGCCAGAGGGAAAATGACGCAGATCAATTAATCCACAATGCCATTGGTGAACAACAACAAAAAATTATAAGACACTATAACAGAACTGAATTCGGGATATACAGAAAACCCAACCGCTTCAACTACATAAAATATTTGATGTGTTACATTCTTATAACTTTCTCTACCCTATACTGTTTATTAGTGGGCATACAAATTATTCTTATGAAAGTTTTATCTATTTCATTTTAATTGAGATAAACATTTGCAGAAATAGCTATATAACACATTTCATTAGGGTACACAGAGAACAGCGACAGTCTAATATTTAAGAACTGGATGCTATATGCTGGTTTTAAAATTCCATACTGTTTCCATGTAATTGCGAGAAACAACTGAAAATCGATGGGACTTATAAAGAATCACAAAGTATTGAAGAAATCGAACCATTAATAACAGATATCTTGGAAATGGCTGATGCCACAAAAAAGTTATTTGAAATAAATTGTGTGGTTTAAAGAAATCTACATTTTCTTTGTGTAGTGCGCTTTTGTCTATGACTTAATGTTTACCAATTTTACAAGATTATACAAAATTCCTTCCGAATGAAGAGGACTTCACAGGCTATTGCCAGGAAATTCCAGATATAAATTTTATTTGTCATGTAAATATCTTTAATATTTGGTATTTTAATCAAAATCACTACAGCTATTTTTTAGAAAATCAAAAATTTCGAAAAATATGTTCCATGTAAAGGGTAGTTTGGAGTGGAGGATTTTCTTGAAAAGCTTCATAACGCATCTTTGGCCAATATTGAACCTGAATACCAAGTTTGGTAATCTCAGAAGCTTACTTCATCATCTGCTGAAGGACACTACACTAAGAAATCAGAGATTTACCAGATTGATTGTGAAGACTGCCATAAAATACACATAGAATAAACCAAGAGAAACCTACAAACCACACTACAAGAGCACCTAAGAAATTTAATCTTTGAATATAAAAGTACAAAAACCAGAATCAGTAATAAAACTATGGAATATTTGCATCTTATCTTATGAGAAAACAACTGCAATCTCTTTTCAAGTTTTCTAAAGAGATGGAATTAACATTTTGTTCTTCAAACCATTATAGATTTAAGAACCCTTACAATAAGCACTAGTTGAATCTTTTGACATTTTTCACAGTACTTAGCATATAAACTGGGTAGCTTCAACTGAACTACAAAGAGCTTAGCTTGCTACTGAACATACCTACATTTTTACAAGGGATTTACTCATCATCTGAAGGATGCTGCTTATTTTATTTACACTCAATTCCCAATTCTTGAAGTATGAAGTCCTACAGTGTAGCATACACTCATTCAAAAGTTCTCAACTGAGAATTATCTTGAGAAGGATCCTTTGTAATGTACTAGTATAAGTCCATATTACTATACTATGAAATTAAGCTCAGTGAAATTCTTTGCTGAAATTTACATAAAGATATGTGGCAACTTCTTGAAATGATAATGGATAATAATAATAATAATAATAATAATAATAATAATAATAATAATAATGTATTCCTGAACCCATCCTTCTTTAATGTGCTTATGTACAATTAGGGATATCAAAAAACATATGTAGAGAATTAAAAAACACATCCCTGCTCATGACATAGTCCCATACCTTTTTCACTATAAGCTGAAAGGAGAAGTAAACAAAACTTAAATGTATCACTCTGCCGAGCACATGGCAACACCACGTGGAGGATGGCGGGAGCTGAGTAGACCAATAAAAGTTGTACCTGAACAGTCCGGCATCTGTGTTTAAAGGTACTGAATTAAACTGTTCTTAACTTCAGGCTTTAGAAATCATCCATTTAATGACTAATATCAGTATAGCACCTTTGCTTTAACCTTTTATGAGTCAGCAAGTTAAATAACGATTAGCACTATAGGTTAAATCACAACAGAAAATAAACACGACCCAAGCTATCTGAGCAACAATTCAGCATCACTAACAAAGCAGTTCAATTATTGCTAAACAATGGGCAACCACATCACTGTCGATTAAAGGTGGACACTTTTCACAGAATTTGTTAAAAGCATTTAACACAATTGTCTTCTTTCCATTTCCCTCGTGGCAGAAGATTCTCAGCCGGAAACCGGAAATGAACTGCAGCGCTTGCGCATGACCTCTTAAAACCTTTGATATAACGGTTCATTTTGTTATAGGTGAATCTGAACAAACACATTTAGTTTCATAAATTTAACTGTTACAATAATGAGTTTTTTAAATTTCTCTGCATGAGAAAAACCACAAAATGTTACGATATGAACCAAACTGTTTTTTGTAGAGGAAGAGACGACATGCTAAGCGGGAAAGGTTGTAGTTTGTCCACCAGCCAATGAGGTGCTGTCTTGTCATATGGTTTTGTTTACTTCTCCTTTCAGTTTATAATGAAAAGGGTATAGGATTGGACAGTGGGAATAAACACCAATTGTGATGGATTTAAACAGAGATTGAGCAGAAGAGAATGAAATCACCATAAAAGTTAGTTTACAATAACCGAGAGTAGAAACAAGAATAAAAAAGTTAAAATACCTGTATTATAACGTGAGTGTTCACAATTAACGGGAAGAATTCCTGGGTCCTGGGAAAGGGAAAGAAGACTTGGTCAAACATTAACTTTCCTTTCTTGTTTCTGGGCACAGCATATTAGACACTTCACTGTAGAAATTACTCAAGACATCCACGACATTGAATAATAACCGGAATTCTCTCTAGCAGCAAGCTGAGAAAATGAAACCGGAAGAAATCCCAGCAAATGTGCATCAACCACAGATTCTGACTCCCTCAGATCAATTGAGCAGTGTTTCTTCTAGCAAAAGCGCCATCTGTAGTTCGTTTATAAGCAACTCAAAACAGCAAATAACGTTAATCTACATTATTAATAAAAGAATTAAGTTTAGTACAATTACAGGGATCAGAAATAACAACGATCTGCATTTGGAAAATGTGCTGCATTTGATGCTAATGCATCAAAGTCATTAGCAGTCTCCAGTTCTTTGCTGTCCTGCAATCTTCACTTTGTAATGCAATGCAATTGTCCAGATGTTGTTTGTCCATATCCTCTTCCATATTGTTGCATAAGATGCATTTATAAGTGAAGGTGTTGATCTGATGCATACTGCCAACCTAAATAAAAAGTGAAATCCGCGAAATAAGCGATGTTGTTGTTACTACTTCATTTTGTATTGAACTTTTGGAAGGAATTTCTGCCGACATGAATCATTCGAGTTTTTTTAGACGTGCAGATCCCTCAGCTACACCTTGGGGCTGAGTATCTTACCGGCTTTGGCAGCATTAGTTATTCATATGTTGCCAGCATTGCGTTAGAGCTAGAGATTGATAGAGTGACATCTGTAGGACATATAAGACATCACTTCCATCACTGTTGAAGATCACCTAAGAGCAATTTACCCTAGGTTTCTTGTAAGCTAAATTAAGAGTACTTCTGGAGCTGCCCCACTTGGTACAAGTTAATCTTTTGAGGATGCTGAGGCTCTTCTTGGCCTTTTCACACACTCTTTCTATGTGGGTCTTTCCATGACAGTTTACAATCTACGGTAACTCCTAGATATGTGGTGGAATTGGTCTGAGAAGAGTCTGTTGTAGTTTAGATTTATTTTTCTCTATCCCAATGAAAATATTTGGAAGAACTGCCCTCTCAATGTTGATACACATTCAATTAGCATTGTTCCATTTATGAAGTTCTGTTAGGCTATCATTTAGGTTCTTCTTTAGGTTTTTGTAATGTTTGTGCTTATCTAATGACCAGATAATAATGTCATCAGCAAACAAAGCTGTCTTCACTTTGACTGTCTCGTATTCCAGGCAAATCTTTTATGTAAATATTAAACAAAGTTGTGCTAAGGGCTGTACCTTGGGATAAGCCACAATGTGCTAGTGTCCATGATACCTTGTAGTGCAGAATCTTCAAGATACAAACTGAGAGAGCCAATTTACCATGTTAGCGAAAATATCAATGTTTTGCAATTTTTCAAGCAATTTATACCACTATACTGAGTCATGTGCTTTTTGGAAGTTGAGATTGAATGTTTCCTTTATGTCATGACTAATTGTTATGATCCATTCGTCTGTTGAATGGTTTTCTCTGAAACCAGCTTGTTTAGGTGTTGTTAGATTATGAGATTCCCAATCCAGGTTAATCTTGCAGATACCATGCATTCCATTACTTTACTGATGACACTGGTGAGAGAAATTGAGCGGTAGTAAACATTATTTGCTTGTTTATTTCTTTTCTTCAGAACTGGGATTATGATTGCTTTCTCCAGTCTGCCGGAACTGAAGTAGTCCATAAGAAGTTACATACCTGTAGGAGAATCTTCCTTCCATTTTCTTTGTTTTATGAATTCTGGGTGGATTTTATCTGGTCCAGAAGATTTTTTGTTTTTCAGTGCCCATAATGCGCCCAGGATGGTAATGTTGTATTAAGCTTCTCATTTATAAAATGTTTACACTACAAATTTTTAATTTTGGCTGAATTGGCAGCATGTGAATAAATATCGCTGGTCAGTTGCAAACAAATGACGTCCCAATGCACATAATCGACATTCCACTTTGATATCAATATGTATTCCTATTCTCATTCCCGGGGTATTGTGAACCAAAATGTTGTATTTCTCGGGTTTTTGTGAAACCCTTTGAACACAAAAAAAATAAAATTTTAATACTCTGCAAGGAAGGCAAAATAGCAGCAGCAAGAGATTTCATTTTAGTTATTATTAAGTAATTCTTTAAGTGATGTAGCTTGGTTTCAAGTTGTTCCCTATTCTCTAAGTCACTGCCAGTGACATATAGGAAGGTTGCTCCCATGAAAACACGGAAAAATGTCATGCAAACAGATACCTTGAAATGCTTAGTTTGAGTTTTTATTGAAGGTTTACATCCAAATAATTTTGTCAGCTCCAAGTGATGATATTATCACAACTTAACATTTGTATCCTAGATGGGGATAGTTGCCAACTGCCACTGAGACTTGTGTTCTCGTGTCATCTACACCTATTACTAAAAATGTATTTTAGTTGCATAGTTCGACATGCCTCAGTTGATATTTTCTTGACAAATGGATAGGTAGAAGAGGACCAGTTCTATGGCTTGCACATTCACCCAATCTTAGTCCTTTGGATATTTATGCTAGTGCACTAAAATAATTGTTTATACAATGGAAATTCTAAATACAAAGATGCTTTATTAACATATCAAGAAATCTACAAAACTGTTTTACAATTTGAGAATCTTTAAATAGAGCGATAGTCCATAATCTAACAAATCTATGCATGTGTAGAAGAAAGAGGACATTTTGAACACTACCCATGAACTGGCAATTTCTAACAGTTGAGCCAATAATTAAGAAATGAACCATTTCCCAACATACATTTACATGGTATTTTTTCCCATCTTTTCGTTATTGAACCCATTTGTTCAAGTATTACTGACATGATCCATATATTAAATCAGCAATGGATTCACTTTATATAACGGACAACGGCTGAAAATTAGCATTTCATGCAATGGATTGTAATCCTTTATGATGCACTCTTAGAGTGTATTTGAAAAACAGGATGGTAATGGCTAATATCAGGCATTTACCACTTTTGTCAGTAGAGATGGCCAAACGCTTATTTAATTCGAGTGTGTTGGCAGGCACATTAGGGCTTTAGCTAACATGAGAACATCTGATTAAGAACTGTAGGTACTGGAAGAGCTAACAGTGCAATTTCTCAAATGTATTTTAAGTGTCTCAAAGAATACACCAACTTGGTTCTTCTATGTCCTTGCAGGAACATATTTACTATGGCAGATCTGATATTAAACTTTAACATTATAGGCATTGTACTGGCAAAGAGAACCGTGATCCCATGAATTTTGCATAACTGCTGGAATGGCTAATAGTGTTTGAAAAGGGAAAGGATAGGACCTAAATCATGTAGTCATCAGATTTGCAAAGATTTCATCATATAGGCGGTAGAACTGTGGAACAGCATTAGTTCCATACTTACCTTGTATTAATTTGGTAAACAGTAACTTAGGGAAGGAAAATGCTATAAGAGTGCCTTTAAGAGATGTGAATAGTTAAAGCTATAACCCCACTCATTTTAAGACACTTTCCTAAACAGTAAAACCATTGCAGTATATCAACAAATTATTTCATTTTATTTATAATGCACATGCAAAGAGTAAACTGCCAACACAATCATATTAGTATAATTCGTGAGAATAGAAATGTAAGAAGTGGCGGTACTACTTTGATATTGGATTATGGTAAAAATAGAAGCTTTTAACTTATGAAATCAGGAATTTTTTGCTATCCAGAGTAATCCTTGTTTAATGAGGAATGTTTTGGTATATTAGATGTTGCTCTGGTGTTAATGTAATGCCCACCCACCCTCCCTTTTATGGGACCGTTCTTATGTAGTCGTTTTTGACAACTTTTGGAAGGAATTACTGCCAACGTGAATCATTCAAGTTTTAGATGCACAGATCCCTTGGGTACACCCTGCTGTCGCTTCACAGTGGCTGCAACTGCTCCACTCCTCTCCTCTCCTAAAAACAGCCCTCGGCTACACTTCAAGGCTGAGGACCCTCAATCCCTCAGCTACGCCTTGTGGCTTAGGGCACTCAATCATGTTTTCAGCTATGTTTGAGTTTCAAATGCTGGCAGTGGAAAGACAATGCAACCAACGTCCCCATTATGCCACAGGTGAGATGCATGCAATTTCTGATATTAATATGGAACAAAAGTGACAAAATATGCCAGGTAAATTGTCATACTTTTGCCCGCATTAGGTCTTATGCTGCTCTACGTAATGCTGCCAACATATGAATAATGACACCGAAGCCGGTAAGATACTCAGCCTCAAAGCGTAGCCGAGGGATGTTTTTTAGAAGGAGAGGAGTGCAGCAAGTTGCGGCCAATAGGCCGCAACTGCGAAGCGATGGCTGAGCATAGCCCAGGGATCTGCGCGTCTAAAACTCCAATGATTCACGTTCACAAAACAACAGCACATCGCATATTCAGTGCATTTCACTGATTATTTAGGTTGGCAGTACCCACTTTGCATGGAAAATGGCTATGTTTGTTGGCTTCCTCACGCTATTTGTCTATATAAGTAAAACACCTAAAACGGGTGGGTAAGTGGTCACCAGATATTGGAGAAACCACATCATGTTCTAAACTCACTCCTAAGGTAATTACTTTCATTACTTTTCACTTCCTTATTCCTAATTTACGTGGGCAAAAGTAAGACCTAATGCGGGCAAAAGTATGACAATTTAGCCAATATGCCATATATTCAAGAAAATAACTAAAACAACATGTTATTTGTTCTTTATTACATGTAATGAATTTTTTGAAATCAATAAAAGTTGTGCAGTGTATATGTTTTGTGTGTGTGTGTGTGTGTTGTGTGTAGTGATATCGGCCATAATAAAATATCAAAGTTTATCCGAAGTGGCAAATGCCCAGTTACTAATATCGGCTAATCTACTGTAGTTGTGGCCCATCGAAGTAGCTTAAATTAGCCAAAGAAAAGCGAATAATTTACCTTGTGAGTGAGTTTAAAAGTAGATGTGATCTGTTCAATAGCTTGTGTCCACCTACCCGCCCCTCGACGGTGTTTTACTTATATAGGCGAATCGCGTGCGAAACAAAACAAACGTAGCCTTAGGTTGGGATTACTTCTTTTTATATAAGCTTACGTTTCTGAATTCAGGGAAGGTTAGCCTTAGGTTAGGGTTGTTTTTTATGTAAGCTTGCGTTAACTATCTACCACTGTTACGGTGAAGCAACTTCTGTAATACATCGTCATCGCTGTGCGGGTCACAACTAGAGCATAATGTGGTTAACTTTAAAGCAGTAACAGGGCAAGCAAAGGATATCAAGACATAGCAGCTGCAGTTCGTGGTTTTTAAACTAAATAGAAGTAAGCCTTCTATTGTTTAGCAGCGATGGATACAAAGCAAGAGCTTGGTCAGTAACCAAGGATCTTTGGTTACATCTGTCTGCTTTATTAAATTGTAGTGAATTTAGAACTGCAGCTTTATAAGATGTAGCAACAGCACGAGGATGAAGTAATCAAAATTTCTTAGAGTGAATCCCGATTAGGTAAGTTAGGTATGTTCCCTTTGAAGTATGCACACTATAAAATGTAGAATACATGATTTTGCAAAAACAATAGAAATGGAGGCTACAAGTGGTGGCGGTGGCAGAAGAGGACTTAACATCTCCATTCGCTTCTCTTGCCCAGGTGCCGGTTTTCAAGCCAAGATCTTTCTTACAAAAACGGGGTCATTTAATTACGATTATTTAAAGCATATCACGAGGAAAAACGAATAAAACATAAAAGTTCGTTACCTCCTACGTCGGCTACGATCCCTTGATCTTCGTCTTCGCCTTTCACGATCACGATCTCTTGGCTCACGTTCTCTTGGTTCTCTCTCCCTCATTTCTCTTTCTCTTGATTTACTTCGGCGCCTTCGACTGGCCGATGGTGAAGGAGATCTGCTATGAACCATTGCGTTTTGGCAAAAACAATGTGTCTAAATTAATAGATCCCTATAGAGCATTAATGCAAAACGAAACCAGCACAACACAAGGTTAGCTCGGAGAGTGTTGGTTCTGTTACTGTCGTTTAGACAATACATCCATTATACGCAATATGCAGCGATTGAAGTTCTTCGCTTCACGTTTAGTAATTTCGGAATTCCTTCTCTTCACTTCACTAAAAATTCACCACTTACAATAGCAATATCAATCAATTCTCATCTCCACTTTCTTCTTGAATACAACGAACACCAACGAGATCGACAGCTATGAAAATTATGGTAGGTAACAAGGTACGTTGCTCACATTTGGCGTTTGACAGACGCTATAACCCACAGAATCCATAGCTTTTGAATTTTGTTACCTTACGTAAAATAGAACAATATAAGGTCCAACATAAATAATATAAATGTATTTATTATTGGCATAAACGTTAATAGCGTGAGCAAATTAATAACTAAATGTGGTAATTTGTCTTCGTACATTGAATATTTTCATATCAATATTACGCATGCGCCGAGTCACGTGATTTGCCATTTAGCCATTTTCACAGCCGAAAATTCCAGGAAAAGTGTTGCAGATCGTTTATGCTATTATTTCTCAGGAACTGATATTAGGAGAAATAATATTGGTCATATCTTTGACTGTTCTTTGTTGGAGTAACAACAAACACACACATAAATTTTGGTAAGTCGTTAATTACTATAACAGTCCATAAAATCCATTAATATTTTAATGTTTCCAAGTTTGTCATTAAATACCAAAGCGTCATAATATTTCAGGGTTTATATTTAGTTATTTGAGCTTGTTTATTGTGATTCTATATGTCGGAGAGATACAATGAATTTGTAATGAATTTATTTTTAATGGTTTATAATCGAACATATTCGTGAATAACATTCGTATCCAGTAATTGCAAGTGAACTTCTCGACGTGACATGCAAGGCGAACAGGTACAATGAGGGTGTGCACTTCTCGGTAAACTTAAAAACGAGCTGTGATTTCCTGGAAGATATGATTCTGGAAAAATGTGTATGACTACTCCTTAACTTCCCACATCGTTGTCAGTTTATCAAAGTTAAGATCGTTGTCGAATTGTAATGGTGTTCTTTGTTTAATGGTTGATAATGTCAGAAGAAATGAAAGAGAGACCGTCTTGTTTATACGAATCGAGTGAGTAGTATTATATTACACTTGTAGAAAGCTTTTTGGACGTGGTTGTAGAGATAGTGAAAGTGAAGGAAGAAACTTTTCTATGTTGGCTTAATGCATAACACATGTAGCATTACCCTTGTAAATCAGCTGGCAATTTCCTCTTGTGCAATTTCAACAGGTTATGACAAAATGTATATTAGTTTTCGTGCAAATGGTCTTTGTTAACATAACAAGGCATATATTTGGCACTATCATGTAAGTAAACAAAGTATTTCACTTCATTTTAAGGTTTGCAACAATGGAAGGATAAGCTTCACATGCAGCATTCAGTTTAGATGAATAATAATTTTGTACCAAAATGCAATTTTGCTCAGTTTATTTTAGACTAGGGATTAAGCTGTACCTTGAGATTATACAGTATGACCAATATGCCTATATAAATTAAAGACATTTTGCTTATATGCAGATCTCGAACAGGTTTACTATACAATATGCACACAGCTCATGTATGTTCTTGACAATAGTGACAGGTGTCTACTTGATTTGCAGCCGGAAGTTTTAAAATTGTGCCTTAGGCTTGGCTTTATCAGTTTCTTGTTCCTGCTACAGGTACATTAGTGCTAAAGAGCTGTTCCATATTTTCCTCTTTTTTTGTACCTGCTATAGAATTTCATTCCGAATGCATTAGCAACTAAGAGCTTCTAACATTGTAACATTATTTTGGATAGATATTTGTAGTTGAATGTAGCAGTGATATATAATAATCATGATCATTTAAGGTAATTGTTTAAAAATGCTACACCAGAGGATGTCATTTCTGCCACCATTAATGTAGGAGGCATGGACTAATGGAGGGAAGGGGAAGACTTGTAGGAATTGTAATATGCAGCATACTTCTTCTCTAACCTCTTCTCAAGTGCCTTCTTTTCTCCTTTCTCTGCTTCTGGTTTCTTAGTGTTCATTTGTATTTATTTCATCCTTTAGGTACAATAAACGTTTTTTGGACACGTCAGTATAAGGTATTTACAATAATTTTACACATATGTACAACAATAAGAGTTAAAAACATAAATACAGTAAGTAATAATCAATTATACTTAGTGTGTCAAGTTAGTAAGAGTTAGTAGTTCATTTTATATTCAGACACACACTAACAAATAATAACTCATTAACTATCATTTGTACAACACTCTACATACTCATTTATAGAATAAAATGTAAGCAATAGTAGGAAAGACTTTAGTTGTTTATTAATATGATGAATCTTAGTAATTTCTTTAATATTCTGAGGCTATATGTTAAATAATTTAATCCCCATGTTTTTTATATTATTTTTAGCTATATTGGTTCTACAGAACTGAATTTGCAGAACATTCTTTTGTCGAGTGTTATATTGATGGAGATTTTGATTTGTTTCTAGTTCATTATACATTTTTTTTATATGGGTTAATGTCTCCAATTTGAAATTCACCAGCAAGAGGTAATATTTTTAACTCTTTGAAGAAAGTTCTGCAGAAAAACCGACTGTCCTTATTACTTACTACTCTAATTGCCCTTTTCTGCAGTTTAAATATTTGCTCACTTTCATAAGATGCTCCCAAAAGATTATGCCATAGCGCATAAGGCTGTGGAAATTTGCATAATAAACATTTCTTTGCGTATTTAAGTTTACTTCATTTTTAATAGATCTTAATAAGTAATATGCTGAACTCAACTTAGAAGCTAACTTTTCAATATGCTTCTTCCACTTTAAATTCTCATTTATAATAATTCCCAAAATGTTGTGTCTTTCTCATATTTAATGTTGAGGTTGTCATAATGAATGCACGGTACAAGATATGCTTTATTTTGATAGGAATGAAAGGATATAGCAGTAGTTTTACTTTCATTTATCATTAGCTGGTTAGCTTGAAACCAAGAATATAATTCAGCAATTACCTGATTTACCGTTGTTTGTAAACTCTGTTGATTGTTACCCTTTATCAGCATATTTGTATCATCTGCAAAAAGAATCACATCTGCTAGTTTAACAGATGATGGCATATCATTTATATAAACTAAAAATAATAAGGGTCCAAGGGCTGAGCCTTGTGGCACTCCTATATTAATTTCACTGTCTTTTGACCTATACCTGCTTAATTTATTACTTTTGGGGAAATACAATTCTACAATTTGTTTTCTGTTTGCTATGATTTTATCAGATCGTTGATTTTGTCACGAAATCCATATTTTTCTAGTTTGGATAACAATATATTGTTGTCCAAAACATCATAAGCTTTAGATAAATCCAAGAACACACCGATACTTGAAAGCTTTTTATCAATCAACTCTTCTACTAAATGTAATAAATGATAAATTGCTGATTCTGTTGACTATTTTGTCTAAAACCAAACCGTGCATCTGACAGTGTATTATGTTTGGACAGAAAAGACTATATGCCTACATATTAATCTCTCAGAAATCTTAGAGAAAATTGATGATAATGAAATAGATGTATAATTTTCCATATCTAACTTATCACCTTTCTTAAAAAAGGTGTAACTTAAGCAATTTTTAACTTTTGAGGAAATTTTCCTGATTCCATTGATAAGTTATAGATATTTGCTAATGGATTCTTTATATATTCAATGCTTGTTTAATAATCCAGTCTGGAATGTCATCGATTCCCGATGACTGTTTATTTTTCATTCCTCTCACTACTTTATTATTTCTATTTCTGCGATTGGATCTAAAAGCACAGTACTATTTACTCTTTGTATATTATCGGTTACATTTACATGATTTGTAATGTCTGTATTGGTTTGAATTAGTTTAGTTGCTATTTCTGAAAATTGTACATTAAAAGATTCTACAATTAATTGGGGCTCTGTTACTTTCCCTTTTATACTCTTTATTTCCAGTATTTGCTCTTTGGCATTACTTTTCCCAATTCCTTTATTAACTACATGCCAAGCAGCTCTAACTTTATTATTGGACCTTGCTATAACTTTTTCATTTTCTTTGCCCGTCTTGTGACTTGTCTGTATA
Source organism: Deroplatys truncata (assembly GCA_030765065.1). Taxonomy (NCBI): domain Eukaryota; kingdom Metazoa; phylum Arthropoda; class Insecta; order Mantodea; family Mantidae; genus Deroplatys; species Deroplatys truncata. The sequence continues at coordinate 170,545,334 of CM060980.1, forward strand.
TCCTTTTGTATTGGTTCATATATTCCTGTTTGACTAATCCTTGTTTTTTGAAGAGCATTTAGTAATCGTAGTTTCCTGTTTGATATAATTATTCCTTTTCGTATTATATTGTCTAAGGCCCTTAATTCTTAATGTGAAGGCTACATTAAACCAATACAAAAAGATACTTTGGAAACAATTAAACCTACTATCTACATCAATCGGAGATCTCTAATTTGTGTTGGTTTTTTGTATTTTAAGTTTTAGTATTTTTCACAATGATCCAAAAACCCTGGATCAATTACTTTTGCTGGATCCTGCAGTGTTGCTTCTACAATTATTACGTGTAATAAAGATTATTTTTTCTTGGTAATTCTGGTGGCCGTGGTTACAGTAATTATAAGCCCATATAAAGTTAACAGATTCTGTAGTCTGATCAATTTCTCATTATTTGCCAAAAATCAATATTCCAATCCCCACATAATACGAGTAATTTCTTTTTCATTACATAGAACTCCATTACCCTCTCTAGTTTTGCTAAAAATATACCAATCTCCATCTGGGGATCTATAAATACATGCAATTATTACATTTTTACTCTGTATTTCGGTTATTGACAATTCCAAGTTTTTATCCTCTCTTAAGGTGTCAAATATATTAATGTTTTTTGTTTGTATATGTGTTCGCACAAATATGCTTGATCCTCACATTGGTATCTTACCCTAGAGTATGCACTAACTAATTTGAAATGATTGACAATGCACAGTTGCATTTATGATTCTAATAACCAGTGTTCAGTAATACACAATATATCAACATGCGCAAGATTTCTATTTGACATTACTTGAAGTTCTAGTAATTTATTATATAAACTTTGCACATTTGGATGAAATATACATAATCTACCTGTCATCAGGTCTTTTCTACTGCATACCTTGGATTTCACAGCACTTAGATGACCTTTGTCCATAAAAACTGGTCCTCTCTTGTTGGTGGTTTACGGGTTATCTTCACTAGATGTTTATTTTCAGGTCCTAAAACTTGCATGTCAATCTTCTCGCCCTCCACGTCTATATTACTCCTCTTGTCTTCCACATCTATCTTGATTATTTCTTTTCCACTTCCTTCTTGATTCTCTTCTTTCCAACTTACTGCTGTTGGCGCATGCTGATCCATATCTACCCTTTGCATTTCACGAACCAGTTTTGCAATTTCCTTATTAATATTTCTTTTCCCAATATTGTTCCTGTGAAACCTGTATCTTGTAAAATCACTTCTTTCCAACACCATATCTAGTACTTTTACATAACTGTATTTGCTCATATACAGGGTGAGCCAAAAAACTACGAACCGCTTGCATGGTGTTTTTCCTGTCCGTGTCCTCGGCACTCGTTGCCGTCTGCCGCTATCACAGAAAGGCGCAGATGGAACCATACAACATTTTTAAAACTACTTTTAAAGGCTTTACTTACCAACTTTACGAAAGGAAATGCTGAAACTGACCACCATGTTGTCCATACATTTTTGGCACCTCTTTAGGAAACTATCCATCACTCGAATCAACAGTTGAAGCCTGTACATATGTGAGTACAATTTTGCCCCCTTTTTTTACAGAATTACAGGGAGCGTGGTTTTGCCTTTTTTCAACAAGACTCTGTAACAGCTTATATGGCCAATATTTCAATGGGAAAAATTGAAAGTATGTTTGAGGACAGAATTATTAGTACAGATTTATGGCCCCCTCGGTCCCCCGACCTAACCCCCTGTGATTTCTATCTCTGGGGTAACTTAAAACAAAGTATACAAGATAAACTCACATACCCTGGAAGAATTAAAACAAAATATCTGCCAGGAAATTGCCAGTATTTCTCAACGTGAACTGGATAGTTTGCTAAAGAGATGCCAAAAATGTATGCACAACGACGGTGGCCAGTTTCAGCATCTCCTTTCATAAAGTTGGTAAGTAAAGCCTTTAAAAGTAGTTTTAAAAATGTTGTATGGTTTCATTTGCGCCTTTCTATGATAGCGGCAGATGGCAACGAGCGCTGAGGATGCAGACAGGAGAAACACTGCGCAGCAGGTTCGTATTCTTTTGGTTCTCCCTGTACTTTGCTTTTTTCTTATTCCTCTGAGCCAAATAACTTAAAGTAAGAAGAATTGCCAGTGAAATAAGTTAACTTGGACATTATTTCACAACTGTCGCTGTTTGTTTCTATGCCATCTTCGCATATCATGCAAAAAGCTCTAAAAAGTGTAACTACACACACACACGCGTATGTCATAAACTTGGGCCTGGGAATCCCCCATAAACATATTTTAACTGATTATGAATGTCATCTGAGACGGTAATTTGTATCACAAATTACTTTAATGTAAATAATTATTTACATATGAATATGTATTTTTATGTAACATTGATTTCAGAGGTTTAATAATTGTAATTATTAATGGTAAATAATAATTTTCGGCTCTACTGAAACTGTTAACAATAACAATACTGCAATGAAGGGTTTGAGTTGTTTATCGTTACCGGGAACCAGGAAGTTACGTAATGTTTCGCGCCTTTTCAGTAAAAAAAGCTTCCAGAATGTTCTATAAAAGTAATATGTATTAGTGGTTTTCATTGGATAGTAAAATAGACGCTAATGTTGGCGCGTTTTATTAGCCAATGGTAATTCATTTATAATCTTTAGGTGTATCTTGGGGCAAGCCTATAAATAGCCATGCTCGAAGTCAAGCGTCCCCCAGTTCGGCAAGATTCACGACACATTACACATCGTCCCCAGTTCGGCAAGATTCACGAAGCATTACACATCGTCTACCGCTCAGCTCATCAAAGATTCGTGTACAATACGTGACTACATGTCGCCTATCGGTCCTTCAGTTCGTTAAATAACACGCAGTGAAAATCATTAAAGATCTAAAATATTACAAAGTCACTTATATACAAAAATTGAAGTACGTGAGTTAAAAGTGAGAAGTTATGATAAACAGTTTCAGTATGGCGATCATCTAGATAAATCTGTGAAAGTGTTAGTGCACGTGTTCGACAATAAAACATTATAAAACACATTTCTTCACTAGTAATTTTTTGATAAAAGATTCCTTTTCCGCTTCACACCCTGCAAGAATTAAATGCCTACCTAAATAGCTGGCCGGAAGACAATATACATAACCTTAAAACTAATTCATATAGATTGCTACGTCAGAGGGAACTACGAGCCAGACCAACGAATGACGTCACACGAGATGGCTGCACTAGTGAGGTAAAAAACATTACGTGAGAAACATTATCCACCACGTGGGGACACAAATACACAAATACAACACTATACCACTATCAAATCCCTACATACTGCTGACATCTAATGACTGCGAAGCATTGGATACATCCAGTCACAAATGCTCTTTTGGTAACTAACTTTAGCTCACTTCCGGATGTTTGCAGTTATGCCTGCATTCTGGCTGCTAAGGGTTATAGTGAACTAGTATTGTGTATATAAGTACACATAAAATGTTATAAGCAAAAGGAGGAGACAAGGGCAGAGAAAAGAAATGAAGTCGAAGAATTCTACAGCATTGGAGCCATGATCAATAGGAACTGGGCATGTCCATCAACTGTTAACATATTTCCATGTTTTATTATCATCCTTTTAAATACATTTAAAGGACATGTCCAATTACAAATATAAAATAATTTAACAAGTATGGCTTATAATTTTACATTGCATGTACATTAAGTTTACCTGAAATATCATTTTCACTTTACGTTGCTTTACCATGTCTAAATTCATCTATACTATAAAATTTATTTTCTATTAAGTATCTCTATTGTTTTTATCATTACATTTGGCTGGTTTATGTTCTTTATTTCTCTAGGTAATTTATTGAATAATTCCCTTCCTCTTAACTTCTATGGCACGATTATTTAGAGTTCCCCTTAATGTTATTCTATAATAATCATCATTGTTTCTTAAATTATGGTTATGCACACTGGAAGTTTTTTGCATATTTATATTTATCACAGTTTTTATGCACTGTCACATGGCACTGTCAACAAGTTTTGATTCTTAAACATCCCCCTGCAAATTTGTTTGTTTTCCATTTTGCTTATTATTTGATGCAGTAATTTGTATCACAAATTACTTAAATGTAAATAATGATTGTAATATGAATATGCATTTTTATGTGACATTGATTTGAAATGTTTGTTGATTGTAATTATTGTTGGGAAGTAAGTTTATACTGCCTTACTGAAACTGACAATAATAGCGCGCAATAATGCAGCGAGGGGGTGAGCTGTTTATCATTATTGGAAACGGGGAAGTTACGTAATGTTGGCACATTTTTCCTTGAGAATCTTCTGGAACGTTTCCCTAGAGCATATGTATTCATAATTTTCATTGGATATAAAAATAGACGCTAATGTTGGCGCGTTTTATTAGCCAATTGCAGTTCAGTTATAATCTTTAGGCATATCTGTGTGTATGAGTATAAATAGAGGCTAGGTTAGAGGTAAATTCCTTCAGTCGGTCAGTTCATCAAAATTCTTTGTACACTACACATCGCATTCCCGTCAGTTCATCGAAAGTATTTGTACGGCACACGTCGGATATCCATTTGCAGGTTACGCGTAATAGAATTAGGAAAAATCTCAAGTGTTATAAAGTTAATTATACAAAAAGTTGAAGTACGTGAATTAAGAATTATCAGTAATGAAGTTATTATAACAGTTTCAGTTTGGCGAGTGTTAAGATCAATGTGTAAATGTGATAGTTAATGTGTTCTACAATAAAAGTGTAAAACAAATTTCTTCATCAGTGTTATCTTTGGATAAAAGATTCCTTTCCGTTTACACAACCTGTATAAAGAGAAGTGCTTGACCAAAAAGATCGTAGCTAGCCGGAGGACAGAGAACCAAAATTAAATAAAATAACAGTAGCATTCTTTCAAACAAAAACTAATACTGCCGCAAATTGCTAACACCAGATGGAGCTAACAAACCTAACAAATGAATCACGTCACAAGATGGATTCAACACGAGAAGTAAACACAAATACACAAACATTATAAGTAATACCACCGCAAATTGACTCCCAACGTAGGGCTCAATAAACAACAATATATACAAATACATTAACATTAAAACATCGCAAATTTGGCTCCCATACGTGGGGCAGTTAAAATTATGTAACCAAACAAAACAAAAGCAGCACAATATAAGATCTTCAAGTTCTAATAATTTACGTAAAAACATATTACGTAAACAACATTAATAATGTTACCACATATTCTAATGGCTTTTTTTGCAGTTTAAAGACTTTATCCATTTCTCTTGCTGTAATATTTCCCCATAACGTAATTCCGTATCTTACATGCAAATATATAAAAGCATAATAGACCTGTTTCATTGTCCATTATTTTAGTTAATTGTCTCATTACATAAATGCCCTTATTTATCTTTTTTCTAATTGATGCTACATGAGATTGCCAATTTAAATGTTTATCAATTATTACTCCAAGAAAATGAGTGCAATTTATTTCTGATATGTTTTCCCCATCTATACTTAGATGGGGAAAACATATCAGAGCTGTAATGCCACATTGGGAACAGACTAGCAGTGCTTGGTTATGACCATAAACTCTGTGAAAAATCAAACTTCCATAAGTGGAAGAAACATGTGTGCAAACTCTGCAATGAATCCTGCAGAAAGCATCACATTGTAGCATGTAAAAGGATCACCAAATCAATGACTGAATATACCCTAGAAGATAATGTCTAAATTAAATATGCACACTTGTGCGCACTTCATATTATTATATTATAAGCAAAGTAATCTCACTCTGTCATGAGGAATGTACAGTTGGTGACTGTTAGAGATGGTAGATTGCAGTTGGATGCTGTATTGGGTATGTGACAAAGAACAGTTGACCATGAACACTTGCATGTACATACTGGTAGTATATGCATCTAGTTTGCTGTGGCTCATTTGTCTAGAACTTTCTACTCTTGAAACTTATAACATACAGAGAGACCCAGTGAACTATGAACCAGCTGCACAGTATTTTTCCACTGGCATGTGGATACGTGTTTTTTGCCGCTGCTGCAATCAAGGTGACACTATTGACGCTGGCTTTGCTCTGCTGTGTAGTATTGCGTTGATCGTAGTTCAGCATGAGTTGATGTAGCGATTGTCATGAGTTATTAATTATTGTGTCCTGTATTTAGTCACATTGTGACTAAGTATACAAGCTCAGTATACATTGTGGTCGTATGTTTACTATTGTGCAGCATGTATTTAATTTGTATGTGTTAACCCAATCAGCTCGCCAAGTGCAAATACGATTTGCAGAATGATTGCAGGGTGTAAAGCTTCCAGGCCATACATACATTAATTCATAATCTGCATAATAAATTTTAGGCCACAGGTAATGTTCAGTCCAAGAAAACTAACAGACAGCATAAGTTCCGTACTGAAGAAACATTAGTGTGCCTTTGCCTTTTTACTTTCTCTACTACGTAATAAGTAGGAGAAGTATTGTATTCCACCCAAAAATTCGATACCGAGATTTTACTGGAAATATATGTTTTGAGACCCCCTGAATCCAAAAAAGGCATTTTTGGAAACATGTCTGTGTATCTGTTTGTTTGTGAGCAGCATAACTCAGAAACGAAGTCGGATAAACACCAAACTTGGTATTTAGGTTCAGTATCTTCCAGAGATGCGACACAAAGGTTTTCAAGAAAATCCCCCCACCCCAGATTACCCTTTACATGGAACGTTTTTCGAAAATTTTATTGTGAACGACTTTTGCATAACTGGTGAACCATAAGAGATAGACAAAATTTTACTACACAAAAAATGTAGATCGTGTTAAAATACACAATTTATGTCATATACATTTTTGTTGTTGAGTGAACCATTTTCGAGATATTGCTTGTTATTCCCTTAAATTTTCCAATACTTTTTCTCAAATGTGAATTCGTTATTCATTTTTTTTTATGTCGGACATACAAAGAGAATGGAATGCGCCGCATAGCAACCAGCTCTTAAAAGATTTGACTATATCGCTTAAATACTACCATATTCCCCTTGCACCTACAAGAAAATTAGCAATAAGATTAACATCTCGATTAACATGAAGCATATGGAGAATAAGCATTTGTAAAAATAGGTTGTAGAAGAGTAGAGAAAGTCATGTGAGTGTAACACATCAGATTTTTTAAACAAGACTTGGCCACAGTCCATATAGCCAATACTTTGATGAGAACAATTGAAAGTGTGTTTGAGGACAGAATTATTAATGGAGATTTGTGGCCTCCTCAGTGGGGTAAATTAAAACATTAAGTGTACAAGACAAACCCACACACCCTGGTAGAATTAAAACAAAATATCTCCAGGAAATTGCCACCATTTTGCAATGTGAACTATGGCAAGTGATGGATAGTCTCTTAAAAAGGTGCTACAGACATATGGACGACAGTGGCCAGTTTCAGCACCTCACATCCTAACATTGGTAGATAAAATCTTTAAGCATAGTTAAGCAAATTGTTGTATGGTTGCATCAGCACTGCTCTATGATAGCCGCAGACAACAATGTGTGCCAACATCGCGAACTGGAAAAACATTGTGCAGTCAGTTCATAATTCATTGGGTCTCCCTGTATATGCTTTATTTGTTACTAATTCTAAACTGCAATGGCTGTTTTATAAACAAACTAATATTTTGGAAAGTTAAGGATACTGAGAAATAAATAACCTGTTCAAAATCGGTGACAGCTAAAGCAGATTTAAGTTCCTTTCCATAAAACAGAAGTTTTTCTCCTTTTCCTCATCAGAGAAACTGCCTTCTATTCATTCACTTTGAGTTCATTCTCCTTAGCACGATGAAAGCCAATTCAAGGCAGCTTGGAAATTTTCACAAGATATATATATCATGTCATTGACATACATGTTTTGATATTTTCAGACGGTATTGTTTCTGTAATATCTGCTGTGACTTATTATAAACCAGCAGAGGGCTTACTGGATCTCTGAGAAATGCTATTTATTTGCATTGTGGACTTGGTTGTATCAATGCCGCCACTTAACACTGGTTCATAATAATGAGAACGGAAACCAAAACCAGAATAACAAAGTTAAAATACGAAGGCAAATCAAAAAGTCTTTGCCCTTATTTTTTTTCGGCCAAATTACGAATGTAAAACAAAAACCACCATATACATTCGAAGTAGTGGACTTTTCATGGGCCGGTCCTCGTAGAGTTTCCAGCTGCTGCTGCCTGCATTCAAAATGGCAGGTGTGCTTAACACGTCCACGGCTTACGAGCAATGAAGTGTGGTCTGTTTTCTATGGAGTAAGGGATGAATGCCCATCGAGATTCACAGGGAAATGCAGCTATCATATGGGGAAAGGTGTCTTGCTTTGAGAAGTGTGAAATGGTGGTGTTCCGAGTTCGAAAATGGCCATGCAAATCTGCATGATAATGAGCGTGCAGGGAGACTGCGTGTATCGGTGACTGATGACAATTGGATGCAATGGTGAAAGCAGAGCAGCGCATGTGCATCAAAGACATTGCTCAGGAGCTTGACATATCTTTTGGGAGTGCTTTCGACATCATTCACGAGTGCTTAAGTACAGGAAGGTTTCATGTTGATGGGTTCGTAAGCAGTTGGATGACATGATGAAAGGCAAGTGAATGATTGCTTATTTGAATCATCTGCAACGATATGCCGAGGAGGGTGACAATTTCCTGGATCGCATTGTTACTGGCGATGAAACATGGGTACTGCATTACACACCGGAATCAAAACAGCAGAGTATGGTGTGGAAACATCTGCAGTCTCTGAAAAAGAAATTCCATACTGCGCCATCTGTTCACAAAGTGATGTTAACAGCATTCTGGGATTGCTGAGGACCACTCGTGCTGGATTTTATGCCACGGGGTGCCACCATCAATGTCAACAGATATTGTTCCATGCTGTCACTTCTGTGGGCTGCGATCAGAAAGAAGAGCCGCAGGATTCTTGATGTTGACAACGTGATCATCCTCCACGACAATGCGAGACCACGTGTGGCAAACAAGACCGTCGGCAAGCTAAGGAACTTTCACTGGGAGTTTCTAGAGCATACATCATACAGTCCGTATCTTGCCCCTAGTGATTTCCATCTTTTCAGTCCACTGAAGAAGTTCTTGGCAGGACAGCGATTCACTTGTGACGACTAAGTCAATACAACATTGTGACAGTGGTTCCGTAGTCAGATGCCGATTTCTACCGCAATGGCATTGCAAAATTAGTGCTATGGACAAATGTCTGAACCGGCCCGAGGACTATGTGGAAAAATAGTGAAAGGTACAAAGAATAATATCTACATGTTTAGTTGGCTGTATGTATCTTATGTTACCAAAAACAATCTCCATCTACTTCATGTTAATCGAGATAAACATTTGCAGACTCTATCTTATTGCTAATTTTCTTGTAGATGTAAGGGGAATATATATTTACAAGGGCAATATAGAAATACAGTAGCCTTTAAGCACTTGCATATCTCTTAATAGCTGGTTGCTAGGTGCAGCATCATTCCCTTTGCCACAGATTAATATTCTTTGCATATACAAGACAAAAAAAATGAATAATGAATTCCCATTTGAGAAAATAAGTATTGAAAAATTTAAGGGAATAACAAGCAATATCTCGAAAACAGTTCACTCAACAAAAAAAATGTATATGACATAGATTGTGTACTTTAATGCGATCTACATTTTTTGTGTAGTAAAATTTTGTCTATCTCTTATGGTTTACCAGTTATGCAAAAGTTGTTCACAATGAAGAATACTTTTGGAGACATTCCCAGAAAATTCAAGATATACATTTTATTTGCCATGAAAATATGTTAAACATATGATATTATAATCAAAATCGTTAGAGCCATTTTTGAGAAAATTAAAATTTTTGAAAAATCTTCCATGTAAAGGGTAATCTGGGATGGGGGGATTTTCTTGAAAACCTTCGTGTCGCATCTCTGGAAGATACTGAACCTAAATATCAAGTTTGGTGCTTATCCGACTGTTCGTTTCTGAGTTATGCTGTTCACAGACACACACATGGACATGTTTCCAAAAATGCCTTTTTTGGATTCAAGGGTCTCAAAAGATGTATTTCCGGTGAAATCTCGGTATCGAATTTTTGGGTGGAATACAATACTTCCCCTACTTACTATACGTAGTAGAGAAAGTAAAAATAGGGGCAAAGGTTTTTTGATTTGCCCTCATACATGCATTATAATGGGAGCATTCACAATTTATAGGAAGCTTTCCTGGAACGTGAAAGAAGATTTGGTCAAATTTTAACGTTCTTATTCCCTGAGATGACGTATTAGATGCATATTGTGCATGTTAGACTCTTCATTGTAGAAATTATTCAAGACAGCCGTGACATGAAGCAGCCACTAGGGCTCTCTCTAGTCACAAGCTGGGAAAATAAAACTGAAGAGATTCCAGCAAATGTGCATCCCTCAGATCCATTGATTCTTGTTTCTTTAGTGAAAGTGTCATCAGTAGTTTGTTTAATTTTCTATAGGCAACTCAAAACTGGCCTCTGCCTCAAAATTTCTATATGCAACTCAAAACTGACATCTGCCTCAAAATGCAATAACAAGAACTACAAAGAGCAGTAAAAACCAGTAGAAATTAACAATGAAAAAATAACGTTAATGCTATTAATAAAGGAACGACACTTGGTACGACTAGAGGAATTGGAAATAGTAATGGATATGCATTCATTAAATGTTTATTCTATTGAATTTTGATGTTGGCTGAATTGCAAGCAGGTGAAAAAATATTTGGTTAGTTACAAACAAATGAGATCCCAATGTGCAAAATTGGCTTCACACTCTGCTATTGATGTGGTCAGCGGTATGCATTCCAGTTCTCCTTCCTGTGGTACTGTGAATCAAAATGCTGTATGCTGTTTTGCTTCCCTTTTTGTTTCCATTCTCAGGTTATTGTGATCTAGCCTTTATTTCTATTGAAATAATCGGTAACATGTTGCTGATATGATTTAGCAACGGATGACATGGTCCTGCCAGTATTTCTAGTTTGTTAGAAGAGTTGCTGTCTTGATGGTGTCAAGGGCTTTAGAGTATAAACATGGCATATAGTTTGCATCTTGGTGCAGACAGAGGTTGCCTCTTCCTGAAGACAGTGCACAGCTTTCATTGTTGATCTCCCTCATGAATGATTATGAACTTATGACAGCAAGTGACCAGATTAGCTGTACATGGTGTCCACCATGAAATTTGTGAATGCACACACTACCATCATCTGGACTTGAACTGTATGTGCAAATGATGTTAGAAATAGTGCAAGATATATGCTTGACCAGACTGTCCAACTTCAAAGACATTGGAGCCAAAATTACTTAGAGGGTTCACACAGAGGACCACACGCTTAGAATATTTCAGTAGGTTAAATATACTTACACACTGGTATTTAAGTTTTAACAATACAGTAGTACAACAGCAAAATATTTTTTCTTTCCAACCTTACATTTTAAATTAAATTTAAAAAGTATTATGAGGATCGGCTGATAAGTCCTGGGCCTTTCAATGAAAACAACATAAAAAAAATATTTTTTTTTTATTTCTCCAGAAAGGTTAATACTTTTGTCATACCGGTGCTCCAAATTAATTAAACCATCTCTGTAGTGCAATTTATCAAGGTCCTCAAAATAGCTTTTACCGCATCAATGGCGGCCTCGTTGCTGTGAAATCTTCGTCCTCCAAGAAATTTTTTGAGATTAGGGAACAGGTGGTAGTCACTGGGTGCTAGATCTGGCGAATATGGTGGATTTCATTTTTTTTTTTTTTTTTTTTTTTTTTTTTTTTTTTTTTTTTTTTTTTTTTTTTGCCAAATGAGGTCTTTGTCCTTTCACATCATCACTCAAACATTGCAGCAAGCTTGCATAGTAGTCACCAGTGATACTTTTACCCTTTTCCAAGTAATCAATAAAAATAATTCCCTGTGCATCCCAGAAAACACTTGCCATAACCTTGTTAGCTGACAAAATTGACTTTGCCTTTTTTGGAGTTAGTTCACCTGGCGCAATCCACTGTTTTGACTGTGATTTACTTTCTGGAGTGTAGTGATGTATCCAAGTTTCATCCATAGTAATAAGCTGTCTCAAAAATTCATTGCGATTTTTACGGTAGAGCTCCACATTCTTAACAGAAACTTTTGATCAGGTGTCAACAAATGTGGCACCCACCTCGCACAGACCTTGTGAAAGCCCAAAACATTACTTAAAATATTACCTGCACATTCTTTTGATACGTTTACAGCCTCTGCTATCTCAAACAACTTTAATCTGCGGTCTTCCAGTATTAAAAGATGAATTTTTTGTCATCTCTGGAGTTGTGACTTCCACAGGGTGTCCAGAGCGAGGCTCATCACTAGTGCTCGTACGTCCCATTTTAAACTCTGCAACCCACCTTTAAATCATTGAATATGAAGGGGCAGAGTCTTTCAATGTACTGTCCATTTCCTCCTTGATTTCTTTAGGCGTTAAGCCTTTCAAATGGAAGTATTTAATCACTGCTCGTTTTTCCAAATCCTCCATTTTCGTGAAAACTCTAAAGTTGTCTTGTTTAAAATGCTGTCATTCAAAAACTAAACAAGCTATTGACCTGTAACTATGGATACAAGCTAGTCTAGAGTAAAACAATACGATACTACCGTCTAACTGGCCTAGTGGCGCCATCTCTGTGTGAGGCCCGGGACTTATCAGCCGATCCTCGTATTTGCCAAAAGGATGGTTGAAACAGTATTCAGTATTGCTAGACTGAACTGCATGAAATAAAGAGATCACTGAGAATAGTCAGAATCCTTCACTATGTGCACTTCTGTATTGGTGGTTGCTAGTCAAGTGTAACAACAAATTGTCACTGAAAGAGCTCTTGTGATTTTTAGTAGTATATCAGATAAATTAATTTTATTTCATTTAGATAAGCGTTTCCATTCAAAGCTCAGAATACATTGTTTTAAAAAAATGAGGAAAGAGTATCCTCTTTCATTGGAATGAAGTTCTGAAATTAATGAGAATACTGGAACATGGTCTGACACTTTCCCTAAAGCAGTTATGTTCACTTCTATATTAGTCATTTCACATCTTAATAAGCGTAACAAAGAAACATGACAGAATTCCTGTGCTTACTTTTTATAAATTTCATGTTGGAGAAGATACTTTCATATAGAGATGTGCTTCCAAAAATGGACATAAGTTGTAATCCAAAACCCCTAAGCTGTAGAAATCTCTTTGAAAGAGGCTCAAAGCAATTTTTTTTTTTTTTTTTTTTTTTGTCTGTCTTTATTTGAAGAAAATGATCCGCTTGGAGATCTCACAATCTAGTTATGGCTGATTCCTCAATGTTTACTGTCATAGAGTCTTTGAAAACCAGCAGATTCTGTTCATGTTGTCAAAGTCAGAAAAATCTGTCATTAAATTTTTGAATTTCAGTACTTTAACAAAACTCAGAAGTCCCCATCTTCAAAATATCTTAAATACGTGGCTCATCATAGGATGGAAAATGTGTCAAATCATTTCTAATTAAAGCTGATTTCAAAACATTGACTTATTTTGAAATCCTATAATACCACCAGATAACTATGATAACTTTGATGTTTGCTATGAAGTCTCTGATCAGATATTGTGCGAGATCAATCATGAAAGCAAGTTGCCTTAGAAAGTCTGTGTCATTAACCTGACACACAAAATTTTCACTGTCTTCAAAATTGTGTTTTAAAAATACTGGGTCTAATTTCTCAGTGCAAAGAATTTCTGAAGATGCCTACCTTCTTTTAACCAGCATAAGTTTGGATGAAGCAGTAGATCTCTATACTGAGTTTGCCCAAACATTCTTGGAACCTGCAGTGTAGTTGTGCCTTATTGCCACCTCAAATCTTGTTAGTAACTTTCATCACAATATTCATTACTTTACTGACTTCCTCGATAAGACCTCTTGGTGAATCATGCAATGGAACATAGGGCAACTTTCTAATTAGGCGTATCAATCCTGTCTCTCCTCCCTTATAGATGGCTACCCATCAGTAATAATACAGGAACATCTTTTAAAACTGCCATACTCTTATGCGCTGTATTACTTACTTTAAATATACAGTGTCTTCCATTTATGCCAAGGCCGTGGATCATGCGAATGTGTGCAAAGTTTTCTGTTCCGTAACTCCCGCATTACTTACGAGTATTAGTAACATATATGTAATGAGTACTAACCTTGTTATAAGTATTGCGAAAGTGGTATCATTTGAGGCAGTATTTTTAACACTTAAATGATTTCAGTCAAGTTGTATAATGTATAAATTCAATAACAGCCCGCCTTGAAGCAATATGTGTATGTAATAATTTGTAAAATGTATGTAACAGTCATTGCATATGCTTATAGTATTGTATACATGTTTAATAATGTTATAGGAATGTATTACGTAATTTAATAATGTAGGAGCTGTGAGAATAATAAGTTAAAAGTTGCTAAAAATGAGGTAACCTTGAGACAATAATGAGTTTGAGAGTTTAAATGTTATTTGTGATTCTTGGAAGCATTAATGTAATTTTAGTGACAGTTTATAAAAAGTAGCTAATCAACAACCAGAAAAAGCTTTAGTTTAATGTAGGTATTCTATTGGAGTAAAAATAGCCAATCAGAGACTTGAAATACAGAAATTTACAAGTTTAGACGGTTGAAATCTAGTCAGTTGCCTGCAGACTGTGCTCATAACTGGATGCATTCTTGTGCGTCCTCGAGAAATATACTACGTATTCGTGTGAAACAAAAATAGTATACGTATTAAAAAATGCAAGTATTAAATAAAAGAATCTCACAGGTCTCGATATCAGTGAAGTGCTATTTAATTTGTGTCAAGGATTAATAAAAAGGAGTGAATTAAAACTTAAAATCTGTGTAAACCTACATTCTTGTCACATCACGCCCTGCCAAGATATTCATGTCTCTAAAATAATACTGACGCAGCTGAGGCAAACATAAATATTAAATATTTAAAGAAACAGTTTAATTACAAAGTTAATATTTTTTTTAAACTTGGGGCAAAGGCCACCTAAAAATACATTTGGGGCGAAGGCTACCGGAAACTGTTTACCATATGTGCGATTACAACTACTTCAAGTGTTCGGCTCCCCAACAGTTGAAATATAATACATCATCTACAAACTGATTTTCCACACATAGCAACAACAAATTACTTCTTCAAATTGGCGTCCATATGTGGAGCTAAATAAATAAACAACTCCAACGTAAAGACAATATTTTCTTCAAATTAATGCCCAAAGCGTGGTGCAAACAACGTAACAAACCATCTTCTTCACCATCTACGCTAAGACATCCTTGACTTCGTCGGCTGAAATTATCATTCACACACATAAGTTCTTCTTGCGCAATGCTCATAATTTCTGCTTTTATATTGTCCTTAAGTTCATCTATGAAGTGGGGATTGTTCCTATAAACTTTATTTTTTAGCATTTAGCGATCCTGTTCTAAATTTATTGACCATAAATCTCAGTGTATCTACCAGGAACTGGATAAGCAGGAAATTGCTTCTAAAATTGTCTACATGATTTATTTACATGTATGTGTGGTGCATAAAAATATGCTGTTCAAGCGTGAATTTGTTGGCAGGCATTTCCGTGGACTAATAAGAGAATGACATTCTTAAGGAAATCACATTCAACATGTGTATTGTCTAAACACTTCACAACACGATGACAAAGCAACGACTGAGCTCATAGCTGATAAATGTACCTTGACACATCCTGCACTGCGGCGTAATACATAGGCCACTGCCATCTCAACTAATACACTTATAAGGTGGTTGTGGACTTGGCATAAACAAAAGGCACTGTATCTTCTCCTTTGGTGCTTCCATTTAAGGAGCAAAAGTCAAGCGGTCCCTCCTGTGTTGAAAAATTACTGAACTTCATGCATATGAATATCAAAAGGTGGCTGGTGTTAGTTTGGTTGACACTGTGGCCCAAGTGTAAGTAGATGCATTTTCCTGTCACCGCTCCTAACCTTTTTTATTTGTTCCCCATTACTCTTCTTAAAATTGTTTGGTAAGAAAGTGGAACAGATGCAAATTTTATAGATAGGCTATTTTCAAAAAAGTTGTTTGTCTTGATAATCTCATATTTAAACTAATCCATCATTATTAAAGCCTTTCTATGCCATAGGAAACAGTTAATGCAGCTGTTTGGGTAAATAAAATTGTAAAAATGCCTATGTGATGTTTAAGGTTCTTGTAATCCTGCAAAATTGCAGCTTCTGCTGCTTGCTCATACTTTTTCAATTGCTATTCATGTGAAGTAATGTAATGTCTCTTAACATTGCACTCTTTAAAGGCAGCAATTTCTTTCATTGAAGTAGGATTGTGGTTGGTGGAGTTGTTGGATGTTAGCCCCACGTTTGGGAACCAATTTTGAAGTTGTTATTATTAGCTCCACGTTTGGGATGCCAAATTTGAAGTTGTTATTTGTAGGGTTGTTTAACTTTGAAGTATGTGGGTTTAACTGCCTCACGTATGGGAGTCAATTTGAAGTTGGTTATGTTGCTGTTACGTAATAAATATGTAACTTGAAGATGATTTGTTGTTGTTGCGTAATATATGTTACGTAAACTTAATGAAGGTTATGTTTAATAGTTGTTTTGAGCGTCGGTTTGAATTTAATGCTTACGCAATTATTGTTTAAATCTGCCTCGGCTGCATCAGTCTTAATTTAGAGTAAGGATTCTTATGCAAGGTGTGGTAATGACAATTATTGTACACGTCACAGAATTAAACTTTTAAAATGTTCACTTTTATTTTTAGTTTCTTGCACATATTTATAAACCACTACACTTTTAAAAAGAACTTTGAGAAACTTTTATACACTCTCTTAACGCGTATATCTGTTCTTACTAAACGCCTGTAGAGAACACATTTTTTCATCTACACACTATCAAGTCTTGCCAGGAACTGACTAACCTCAATGGTTAAAAACCTTAAGCTTCGGTAATGTGAGTCTCTAATTGGCTAATTCTAGTCCAATAGAATTTCTGCATTTAAATTAAAACTTTTTTTTTGCTGTTGATTGGCTTATTTTAAAACTGTCACTGAAACTACATGACCAGTACATTTTTAAATTCCAAACACATTGTTGCCACAATTAACTCATTATTATTTCTTGTTAGCAACCTAAAATTTACTATTCTCACAGTTCCTGCATTACTAGAGTATATGAAATATTCACATAACATTAATAAAACATATTTACAATAAAAATAACCATTTGAAATGACTGTTACATACAATTTAAAATAATTATTACATACATATTGTTTCAAGGCGGGCTGTTATTGAATTTACCAATTATAAATAACAATTGAAATTATTCAGGTATTAAAATACTGCCTCATCAAGCATACTGCACAATGCAATTTATCGTTATTATTTGTGACAAAATAATCCAGCTACCACATATCTTTAAAACTCTTGTGTTCATCTTGGAATCTACTCTTGCTAAAATTAATTGCATTTTACTCGTAACACAAAAGCTTATATAACCTTGTACGTGCAGAAGACAAACTGTGTAAGTAAACAGGCTTGCATTTAATGAAGCAAAAAACAAATTTCCCCATGAAACTGGCATGGCCTATTGGACCATGGTTACAGTCATAGGCACTGACTTGATATACATTTGGCAGAGGAGGCAAAAAGCTTATATAACCTTGCACATACCGAAGACAAACTGAGCAAGTAAACTGGCTTGCACTTAATGAAGGCATCCCCCCCCCCCAAAAAAAAAAGAAAAAACAATCCCATGAAACTTGCACTGTCTATTGGATCATGATCACAATCATAGGTGTTGACTTGATATATATTTTTGGGGGTCAGGATTGTGCAATAAAGTTGGGTATTAATAAAAATATTTAGTGACATTACTGAAGTAAAAGCTATTCAGTCATAGATGCTTTTAGTTGCCAGAAAATTAAATAAATGCTTCACTAAAGTTTGAAGAAAAAATAATCCAAGGTCTGTTGAATCTTAACCTTATTGTTTTCTGACAAAAGTGTTGCATTTCATTCCTACTGGCACAGATGGCCGAAGCCGTTAAGACATGCACTCATGAACAGGAGGTCTCTGGTCCAAATCCCGTCAGGACTGTTCTCCCTGTTCATACATGCTGACCTACCATGGTATGTACAGGTGACTCTACATTAGCAATGAGAGAAAAGGTTGGTGGAAATTCTCTAGTCCTCCTGGTTAGATCAAGGCGACCTGCTGACCAATTGGGTGGTTGTGAATGACTGATGTGCCTGCCAAAACATAAAACTGTTGCTCATTCCAAAACAGCTACATTAAAGCTCATTAATGAGTGTTTCCTAATTGTATACTTTGTAGAGAGGAGGATTCTGCAATGAATATGATTCATCTCCAGAAGTGTCAACATTAAACACCTGCAGATGTTTCATTATGCTATTGGGAAGCAAAAAGGCAAATGGAAGAACCCCAATATGCTGAGCATTAGCAACCAATCAACTTTTCTCCCTGTTTGAGGTTTTCTCCAGGATTTCCTCACTCATAACTGCCAAATGCCAGGGAGGAACCCTAAACTAAGGCCTGGAATGTTTTATTCTCAAATTTCCTTTCCCAATTATCATTTCATTTATCTATGTTGACTGCCTGTGGTGCCATATGCAGTAAGAACAGGCTTTAAACATTACTTGAAAAATGTTCATTCCTGCTTATAAACTTGTCTACCACTGAATGAAGATCTAAGTGCATAGGCTTCTTCTCAGTGACAAAAGAATGACAGCAACAGCATTTAGGTGAATGCAAGGAATTTCAATCTGTGGCCATACAAATGATAAAAGTAATTTTAAAAGCTTACTGCTACTTAGGTGTGAGGATAATCATGAACTCGAAAAATGGGTGTAATGCAATTCTTGTAAGTGGATTTCTCACAACATACAAAATGAACTGCATTTTGCATCACACCTCACTTTGAAAACTGATTGCAGATATTAAAGCTATAAACATTTTTTATTTAATAGTGGATATTATCAACACAGAATAGTTCAATATTTGTGTGATCCAGTGTTAGCTGAAATCTAGGTTGTGTCATCATTGGTTTTGTTTAACAGTTGAACACTGCATTTGAAATAGTGGTAATCCTTTGCAACCCCATTTTATTTAAACAATTTTTATTTTTTGTTGTTGTTGGTTTAATGAGAGATCTATCTTTGCTCTTTCTTGTGGGGACCAAGCCCCTTCAGTAAAATTATTGGGTGGGGGGGGGGCGATGCCCCTGGCTTTTTAAGTTAGGAGGGCAGAAAGTGCCTTGCTCCTCCTAAGTTAGCATATATGGTTACAATATTATGCTCGTGGTTATAACCTTGAATGAAAACACACCACAGTCATTAATATAAAACGCCTGTGTTGAAAATGGGAGTATAAAATTGATGAAATATTAGAGTTTGCAGGCCAAAAACTATGGTTAGTGAAGCTCATATTGGACAGGCCCTCTGCTAGACTGTGAAGGATGAACAGAATCTCTCTTGCCTGAACAAGTGCATTTTCTTTGCACATTGTGCACAATTTCATTTCATTCACAAAGGTAATTTAACATTTTTCATTAAAGTTTAGCCAAAAATACATTTACTGGAATTCTGGATAGATTTTAGTGAAATGTGAATGGTTTAGGAATAAATAAAAATAATGTTTGAATTTTTAGCATCTTCTGTATTTTGAGATAATGTTTTTGAACCTAGAGAGCAAAATCAATGCACAGTAATCGTATAAGCTAATTTTACATTTTCTGAAGGATTGTGGAAAAATGTTATGAATGTATATCAAATGGTTGATGAGAAAAATTGTTTGCAGCACCTCAGAATGTTAAAAAACAGATTAGCAGAGTTAAAGTCAAAACTAAGTGATGAGTATACCTCATTGCAGGTTTTCAACAAGTAAAATAAGAGGCACTCTTGATGAAATATCACAATCTTTGCACTGTTAAATTTTTCATAGTTTCAGGCACATTTTAGGGATGACATTCAAAATTGTGAAACATTTACATATTTTTTCTCATACTTTAGTAGCATGTTCCCTTAAATCAATTTTGAAAAGAAAAAATTAATAATACAGTAATGTTTGTTAAAGCTTGCCTGTGTTGTAAATGGTTTACTTGAACGGTACTGTGCATTGTCTTGTTACTGCTTATTTATTTATATTGTTCTTATCAGTGATATGGTACCTGAAAATATTAAAAGAACAATGATGTTGCATCCAACATTAGTTGCAGCAGTGGGAGATACAACACTTTTCAAGGATTTAAAGTAATTAGCCATTACAAGTTCTTTTGCTTTATGAGAGTGGAGATTTCTTTATGTATTATTTTTAAGTGTGGCATTGCTCTGCTCAGTAATTCTTTATTGAGTGTTGAGCTTTTACAATTCATTTGGGCATGATCACCTGCCTCCTTTGCTGGTCAAACCCAAGCTTATAGTATTTAACAATCATTAGCATTGGGTTTGTTTTTCACTAACAGATTCTATCATTGTCTGCCTTACCATCTTGCTACTTACTGTATTGTTGAATATATTCAGATTCTGTCTTTAAACACTCCAATTCCTTAATCTTAACATTCTCACTAGGTTATGTCCGCTTTGCTACATTCCAATACTTCAGTCCCCAGTTTTGCCCAATTTACTTAAAATATCCTGTTTTCTCTTTTTGCTATCCTTACTACCGTTACAATACTTACAGAATTTATTTCCCTAATGTGAGCTGTTTCTTCCCCTCTCTTCAAATATTTATACATGGAACCACTTCTCATTTCTCTGATCCCCTACCTAAGTGAGTATGGATCCTTCATGTTGCCCTTAGATGTTGATGGTTGGTTTCCATCTATCACTAATATACTTCCCTGCAGTTCCCCTACTTCATAGAGCTGGTTCCCCCTCTCTTCGGGCGACCTCATCCTCACTGATTTCCCCACTTATTTTGATGTCATAAGTCCACCTTGAGAAGTCACTCCTTTGGTTTCATTTGTTGTCATTATCTATCCTAGGTGTCATCACACATTGCTGGCTGCCCTCCCTCTCACCTCAGATGGGCCATTCTCCTTCTCACTGGAGATTCCTCTTCCCTCCTTGATTTTTTACTCTACTCCTATTGATTACTTTTTTACTTTCTCTACTACTTTCCAATAGTAAGCAGAGAAAGTATTGCATCCCACAAAAAATTTAATATCAAAATTACACCACAAATACACCTTTTGAGACTCCCTGAATCCAAAATGAGCATTTTTAGAGAAAGGTCTGTGATAATAGCAAACTTGGTAATTAACTTCAGTATCTTCCAAGAATTTGACACAAGATTGACAAGAAAATCTCCTGCTGGAAACTGTCATTTAAATGAGAAATTTTTTATTTTCTCAAAAATGGCTGTAATGATTTTGATTAAAATACCATAAAATATTTGCATTACAGATAAATCTATATCTTGAATTTTCTTGGAATAGCCTGTAAAATGCTCTTCATTCGGAAGGTATTTTGTATAACTGGTAAATGCTAAGAGATAGGTAAAAATATGTTTCACAGAAAAATAAAGATCTCTTTAAAACACACAATTAATCAAATAAATTTTTTTGTGGTATTAGGCATTTCTGACATATCCATTATTACCGGTTTGAATTTTTTAATCTTTGTAATTTTTTAAAGTGCTGTCGCTATTCAATTGTATCTTGCAATGTCATGGAAAGAGTATGGAGTTCCAAGCATACGACACTCCATTTTAAAACATTTGGCTACTGCATCTCCTGTATCCTCTCTACCTACAACGAAATTGTAATATTGTAATGAAGCTAGAAAAGTAAAATGTTTGCAACATTAGATTGCAGAAGAGATATAAAGGTAAACAAGTTTGTTTTAGCTTTTCACGCAAGAAAATATGTGCCCACCTCTGTGGTGTGATAGTAGCATGTGTGCCTTACATTCAGGAAGTCCCGAGTTCGAATCTTGGCTAGGATGACTTATGCAGATAAGGTTTTGTTTTCCGGGGTTTTCCCTTATCCTGAGAAGACGAATGTCTGGTAACCTTAAGCTCTATGGGCCCAGGGCTCATTTGAGCATCATATCGCCAATTTCATACATTGTCTGATATGACACACTAGTTTAAAGGAAGTTAGGTGGGAGGGATATCAGTTATCACCTTGTCATACAGGAATGCCCACAATGATTTTGTTGAAATTTGTTATATAACATATCTTAGGTCCCACTTAGAGAACAGCCTATATGGGGTCTTTATTGCTGTCTGCAAAGGCGGGGGTTCAGGTGCAAAATAAAAAAAAATCAAAATATCTCACTTATTTGGCTTTTGGAAAAATGTTTCACAAAAAAAGTTTATGAGCATAATATTCCATAAATTTTGTCAAAATTTTGATAGATTGGGATCATTAAGAAGTTATACAAATGTTTTGTTACTGTTATTCGTGTATGTTAACTGGTTACCATGGGAGACATACTAATCACATTGCAATCATAATGAAGATGCACAAGTTTGTGCACTGTTAAATCTTTTAATTGCATTTTAATTTTTATTAGTACCCCAGATAGAGCAATTTTATTATCAGTTTCCAAAATGTCACATTGCTTCTAAGTTAGAGAAAGAGAGAGAGAGAGAGAGAAGAAAGGTATCTCTACATTGAACACAGTAACAATGCTTTCAGTTTGGAAACAATTTTGACATAATTTAATTTAAACATTTTGCAGGTTGCTCCGAAGCGGACTGCAACCCGATGTCCCTGTGGGCTAAGGCACAGCAGCTCCAAGGAGATGCACTCCAGCAGGTGCGTGCTGTGTATGGGGAGCATTTCCCCATTGAGGTCCGTCACTTCTTAGCGGCCTGGATAGAAGAAAAAATGTGGTAAGCATTCTTAGGAATCAAAAATTGGGTTGGTAATAAAAATAGATACAAGGAATAAATGAGCATAAAGCAATTGGAAACTGACATGTGATATGTTTCGAAGGATGTACTTACTTCAAAATCTCAGCTGAGAGCATAGTTGGGAACTTAACTTCTTTCTATCAAATATTTGAGTCTACTGTCCATTCCAAACCAGCGTGCCTTTCACTGAAAACAAACCCTTTGTATTAACCGCGCAAAAGTAGTTCGCAATCCCCACTCCTAATGGCTGCTTGTTCCCCTCTCACATGCTTGTTGAACTCTGTTTAAATCTATGAAAATGCATCCTGCGTGAGAATCATAGTTCAAAATGCAACCTGAGGTAACAATCGATTTTGTAAGTATGCGGCAGGGAACATTTTATTTATGTTAATCACAATCATTGGGCAAAAGTGCAACACCCACATCCGAATCCTCTGAAGATGGCTCAGCTGCCATATCGGAATCAGAACTACTCTCCAAAATAATGACAAGTTTATCTACAATTCCACAGCACTGTCGCACAAAACAAGTTCCCACATTTTATCCTCTTCTATGTTCTATTATGTCTGTTTATATTCCCTGCTCGTTTTGGTTACACTTCTCACTGAAACACCTGTAAAATCCCATATTAGTTTTGTAATATGCACTAATGCAATTGTCAGGTATTTTTGTAATAGTGATTTGAATATGTGAAGTATTGTTTGTTTTGCGCCACTTTTTAACTGTTGCCCACTTTTGTGTTTGAACAGTTTATTCGCACTACACGCATCTTCCTCTGACCTGAGAACTCTAATACCAACTGACTATATCACAAGATTTGACCTGAGCTTAGAGCACACATGTGCTAGCGTATTATGAATGACTGTTAGCTTATCATATTTCCTGTATTAGGCAAAGTGTTTATTTGGTACTCAAATAGCACCTCTGGGAATTCATTGCTGCATTTCTTGTATATGTAAGAGAGTGGCAGTCATGCATACCATTGGTATTAACAAGCAAGATGCTCTCAGCATTAGCGCAATAGCAAACGAAACTCATATTTTGTAATCTCTTAACAGCTAGTATATATCCATTACCTTTAATGATGAGTGCTTATGATAACCGCAATAAAATGTGCAGTTCTAATCCTTTCCTGCTCTAATATTTCATGATACAGTACATGTATTAAGGAACTATTTACGTTGGCGTAAGAATGTGTTCTTGGGTTCGTGACAAGCCGAAGCACGTGCTTCTGTTTACATCAGAGGGAACTCTGGTTTGGAATGGACAGTAGTTCAACAACTTATGCTAAGAGTTACAAAGCTAGTTGTATGAACTTTGAACATAATGATGGTTGGTTTGAAGCTTTGTTTTCATGAAACTTGTGAAGCAATTTGCATTATCTTCACCATCAGCTGTTGCTCAACTGTTATTAATTTTTATTTGAACTGTTTGCTGTACTGTGAAGTAATTGTCAATGCTCCCAAGCGTCTTTGGATGCAAAATACATTATACAAAAATACAGGCACGTAGTAGAAAATATAAGGACATATGTTGTGATTACTTGTGATAAGATAAGGGTATAGATGTAATAGTTAAGAGTATAGCAGTGAATAAATATACAGTAGAATCTTGTTAGTATGTTTTTGCAGGGACTCAAGGATTTAGACGTCATAGACGGGAAAACGTATTAATGAAAATACAGAATATGCAATTTAGGAACATAATTATGTAATAAAATCTAATAATACATCTTACCTCCCAAATGGATGAGAAATATGGACACTATTTACGTTGGCTTGAAATGCATGTCTATAGTTGATTGCTTTTTTGGTTTTAATGCCAAAATTTTGTTAAGTAAAGTCTTTACATTGTCATCAACTTCGAAACTGCACACATGTTGCTTCACTATGTCCATTACTTCCGACACTGTAGGAATTGGTTCAGGATCTGGGTCATCACTTTCATCTCCCACTGACACTTCTTTAATTTGTTCAAGTATTTCATCTGTTATCACTGTTTCACACACTGGAATTTCATTGTCAGTGTTAACGTGTGCTTCAAAAGAATGCCGCCATTCTTCATTCAGAAAGCTCATCTTCCAGCATATTGTCATCAATAAGAACCTGGCAAAACCCAGCTTTATTAATGCAGTTCCTAATGTATCTTGCATCACTGAATCCCAGGCAGTCCTAATGAAATGCAATGATGATGTTTCTTGCCGTCGAATTCGGTGCAGACAACCTTCTCTGTACCAGTCTCTTCTGATACATTTGCTTCATGCACTGAATTATGGCTTAATCTAAAGGTTATAGCTTACTCGTGCAGTTTGCTGGGAGCAAAATGATCTTTGTTTATGTTTCTTAAATTTGAAACACTTGGTGGATGATCGGCACACTGATCAATGAAGAGTGTAATTTTCCTCCTTCTTATACCCAGTCTTGCATCCCATGCCCGTAAGAAATTTTCAAATACCATACAAGTTATCCAGGCTTTTGTGTTGGAAGTGTACTTATATGGAAAAGATTGCACATTCTTAAAACGTCATGGACTGCATGCTTTTTCAATAATCAGTGGCACCAATTTCTCTGTTCTGCTTTCGTTACAGCACACCAAAACTGTAATCCTCTCTATGTTAAGTTTTCTGTCATGACATTTAATGCCCTTAAAATCCAGGGTTTTTTCTGGCAAAAGATGGAAAAATAATCCCATTTCATCTGCATTATAAACATCGTCAGGGCTATTGTCTTTCAAAATTGATGGGAGCATTGCATTTTTCCACATTTCTATATTTTCACACAGTGTAGTGTCATTATCTAGGGCAGCAGCCTCACCTCAAACACATCTGTAAACTAAGCCAAGCTGATTCTTGAATCTTTCAATCCAGCCATTGGACACTTTGAAATCATCTAGTTCCCAGCTTTTGTGCTAAATGCGTCGCCTGAGCTTGAACCACAGTACCATCTATTGGCAGATTTAAAGCTCATGTTTTAGCAGAACATCTTCTAATTCTGGAAACTGGCCATGGCGATTACGTTTCCTTTTAGCACTTTTCCTTCTTCAAAAGCAGTTTCAATTGGTTTACCTTTGTTAACAATTGTGTTTAAGGTTGGTGGAAGAATGTTTAACTTCTGCACTATATCCACACTATTCATATTTGGATTGTAATCTACTTCTTCAAGGATTTTCAGTTTTTCACTGTTTGTTTGCCTCACTTTCTTTTTCTCATTGCAAACGAAAAGCTAAAATACTATCTATGTATGTTTGGTTAATACTCAACAGTAGAAACTAACCATGCCAAGCTAAACCATTCTCTATCCCACGACACAAATTGCATCACCCAAATACATGCATGTCATTGGCTGCTGGTCTCCACCTCAACTGATTGACCAAAGTAGTGAATGAGGACATCAAACTTCGAAGTAGTAAGCACCTACTCCCACTGGACCGACCAAGGATTGGCCAAAATAGCAAATGAGGATGTCAAACTTTGAACGCAGTAAGCAGGGCAAGAAAACGTACTAAACAAATGTTATTTATTATATTTGGTACATTTGGTTCTGGAACTTATATAATTCAATGTAATAAATGGGAAAACATGTTAATGTGCAACGTGCTACCGAGATTCCACTGTACTGTTTAACACTCAGACAAGTACCAATAATCACTGAGGAGTTTTGGCAGAAATATGGTTTTTTGAAGAAGTAGGTGATTAACGGGTGATGCTAATTGTTTTCTGTAGAAGAGAACTAAAACATATAATCTTGTACTTATATATTATAAGTATTTTGGTTATGTCAATAATCGATAATAACTTAACCTCACTCTTTACATTTCTAAACATTGTACTAGTGAATTCCAACGCTGCATTTTGGATTTATTTGAGCTATTTACTATTTGATTTCACTGTTTCTATAAAATTACGTAGTGCTGAGAATATTGTAGGTACGTTATCCTGTTTTAAATAATAACTTAATAATTTTGTTTTTATCTATCTGCCTGTCATATGTTTAAATAACCATCAGATCATGTCATCGCAGTATCCTTTCTCATTGTTGTGTTCATTTATTGAATAACATCTATACTATGTTGTCTTAAGCTTTTTGGTTCTCAAAACATATTAAGAAATTCATCATTTATATCAGTCAAATTTGTGTTCATTATCAAAGCAGCAGTTTCTTTTTATGTTCTGAATAACAAGGTATTGCTGCATGAAAACATGGAATAACAATATTACTCCATTGATAGGCTCTATTCTGGCATCATACAACACATTTAGGGCCTAACCATGGAATACATCTAACAGGATTTTGTTTATAGTTCGTACAGCTGGTCCTGTTAGATTTATCTTAAACGGTGTGTTAAACCTGGGGTAACCAAAATCATGGTTCCTCTGAGTTAATTATAACTAAGCCCCAGAGTTTTAGGTTCTAAAAAGTTAAAATTAGGTTCTATGTATCAGTATATTAGGATTTTATAGGATCTTATATGTTGAATTTAGGAATTTATAGGATCTTTGGCATATTCATGCAAATCACTGGGCACTATGTTTAAAACACTAACTTTAAATTGTAAAAAGTTAAATTAACTGTAACTTTAGTATGCATTTGAAAGTACCAAATTCAATACACCTACGAATAGTATGGCACTGAAAAGCAAACCAATTTCAAGCACTACTGTGCAAAAGTTGAAAAACACATAATTTAATTTTCAACACTGCATGTGCAAAAGTACTGAGTATACTTATTTTGCTTTAATATTATACTTTAAAAACACACAATTAATTTTAAACACTACAAATGCAAAAGTTTTCTGTACTCATTTTGCACTCCTAGTATGACACTGAACAATGAAGTACTTGGAAAGATTGTGAGGTGTAAACCCCCTTCTTCTTCTGTTAAAATGTGCTTGAAAGCGGAGAAACTACGTTCCACTACACACACACAAGGTAAGAGGTGCGAACTTCATCTCGGCTATTTCCTTAGGATTCCAACTCAATGATCCTTGCACTTTTTCTCCACAGAGAACGTGGCCAATTGTTGCTACGACCTTGAAATCTGGACTGCACACCAAAACAGCTTCTAACTTAATTTTTATAGATTCTCCACTTGGTCCAGGTACCACTTTGTTTCTTACCTCCTCTATGACTTGCAATGCTTCTGTCATGGGGAGAGATGATTCTTCCAATTTTTTTATTGCACTTTCAAAGTGAAAGCAATTTGCTTTGATATAGCTCAACTCCTGTACTGCTGCTCCTGAGTGCAATGCTTTCTTTGCCTTTACAATGGTGGCTGCATCAAGTTCATTTAATGAATCAATTACCTCTACGACGCTTGTGTAGTTTTCCGCATAATACATTGCTGCTGATAGCCACGTACCCCACCTTGTCACTATAGGCTGTGGAGGCAGCGGTATCAAAGGATACTTCTCTCTGAATATCACCACTCGATTTGGTGCTTTCAAGAAAACCTTCTTCACCGAAGAAATTATTTTATTGACTGTAGGATGCTCTTCCCGAATCTTTTCAGCTACCCGGTGGAGTCCATGTGCAAGACAGGCGACATGGAGCATACGAGGATGGAAAGCCTTTAGACATTCACCCGCTTTCAACATGTAAGCTGCACTGTCGGTCACTAACAATCTCAATTTTTCCTCTCCTTCTGCATCTGGCCATATGACCTTTAAAGCATCCCTCACTGCAATTGATATTGTAGAGTGGTTGGTTTGTTGAAGCTCCTTGCATAGGATGACATGGGGCTTACTGGGTTCCTCAGAAGTGAGTTTGCCCACAACTATGGCAGCATCCGTTGTTTCGTCCACATTTAACCAAATGTTGTGGTCAGTGATGTCTGCCTTGATGTCTTTAATAGCTTTCTAGTACAACTGGGGTAATACATTCTTTCTTAAGGTGGACTTGTCTGGTAGTTTAGAGTTGCAAAATTCTTGAAAAAAGTTTTTCAATATTGGGTTTTGTAGTGTAGCAATTGGTATACTGGCGGCAGTAAAAGCTTCACATAAATGCATGCTAAATGAATTAGCTTTGGCTTCATTAGAACTGCCTGGCTTTGATGTTAAGAAACTCTGCTTCTTTTGAGATTCATTCCTAACAGCATTTACAGAATGAGTTGCTGATTGTCGATGTTGCACCAAGTGAGAACGTTTTTCTGCTGACACCTGTAAATTAAATGTAAACAAGAAAATTAGTCAATTTAAATACCCACCGCCAGCAAATAAATATTAAATAGTTTTGAATGTGTGCTGGAGTCTAAAGAGAGCATACTTTAAGCTGCACTCCAGTATTATTTTAAAAAATAGCAGGGTGAACAATTACCAAAATACGAAAAACACAAGAAATTATTCCTACCTGCTTCTGACATGCGTTACAATAAATAACCTTTCCATCTGTAGAAAAGCTTTTGTAGATCAGGATCCACGAGTGGAGCAGAAACTTCTTGATAATTTGCTTTTGGGCATGGTGCAAACGACTGCTATCGTCACCAGTAGCAAGAAGACTGAATCTTTTGCCACTGAATTTTAAAAATGTTGTGTTAGAAACTGCCTATAATGGAAGAAGCAATAATGCATACTATTCAACAGCGCTATTAAAATGTTTGCCTCTAGTTTTCACCTATTGTTGTGGCATGTAAACATCACATGTTTCAGAAATGCTGTGTGCCACTGACCACCTCTTTTGACAATAGCTAGAAAATGATAACTGAAGGCGGCGAACGTTTTAATTAGTTTATTATTGTGGCGGACGGTTTAATTAAAGTTTATTATTGTAAGGTATTGCCCAAGATTTCATAATATAATTATTTAATAGTTTCCTTATTCGAACGGACTCCCTTCGCTTTAAAAATACTTTTATATTCATAAATCTACTCTTATTTGCTTAAATAACCGAATTAGGCACTTTAGGCACTTAGGTTCTATCGCAAAAAATAGGTTTTATTAGGTCAATTTAGGCTCTATAAAATTGAAGTATATTACTCGTTGGTAACTAAACAATTAAAATAAACTGAAGTTTGGAGTGTAGGAGGTCAGGAATAAAATAAGTCAGAACCTAAGAATCCGGGGCTTAATTATAACAAATGCTAAGGGCAGCCAACACCATGTTGGAGTAAATTTTTTCGGAAGTAACATTTACTAAAGAAGTCTGTACTAGGGAAGTAGGTTACTATTTGAGCAATTCACTCTGGAAGTAACGTTGGAGGGCTCAATTACAATTTACTCTTTCAGTTACAGCTAAGGTAGTAAGAGCTCATTATTCCCGGAGTGTTACATTGTTTGCACGATTTACTTGACGTGCTCATGGAAAGGTTATGTGCAATAGGAATGTGGGGAATGTAAGTGAAAGAGAGAAATGTTTGTTGGTAGAGATAAAGAAAATTCATTTAAACAATATGAGTGAAAAAACATGATATGAAAATGTTGGAAGAGAAATGCCTGGAAAGTCGTGACGGATGAGTAATTGCTTCAAGCGATGGGAAATGTACTGAAGAGCAGCTTAAAATTCTGGAAACAGTGTCCCTGATCTTCATATTTGCATTGCAGATCACTTGCATGTTGATGGAGAAATACCTTCTACAATTTCAGAGAAGTTCACCATATTAACTGATGGGCACAAAATGTGCACCCACAATTTGTGGGAAATCTGCAAAAGTGAAGAAGAATTGCCTTTTATTTTGTGAACACTATTGTATATTTATTTAAGTACCTTGCTCTTAACCTCAAAAACACTCTAACAATGTGATGAAAGACAGGTATAATAGGCCCATGTTGAACGTTTATAAGGTTGCCTGTAATGCAGGAATTACGATGAACTTTACTTAGCTTTACATGAAGTTAAGAAATGCTGGTAAACTAAAGATCTAATTAGGATGCACTTAATGTAATGGGAATGACTCTTGATTGGTAGTTTTTTTTTGATACGGTAATTTGTATCACAAATTACTTAAATATAATTAATGATTGTAATATGAATATGTATTTTTATGTGACATTGATTTCAGAGGTTTATTAATTGTAATTATTATTGGTAAATAATAATATACGGCTTTACTGAAACTGTCAACAATAACGCAATAATGCAGAGAGGGGGTGAGTTGTTTATCATTACCGGGAACCAGGAAGTTACGTAATATTTCGCGCGTTTTTTCCGTTTAGAAGCTTCTAGAACATTTCCTAAAGCATATGTATTCGTGGTTTTAATTGGATAATAAAATAGACGCTAATGTTGGCGCGTTTTATTAGCCAATAGCAGTTCATTTATAATCTTTAGGCGTATCTTGATGCAGGCCTATAAATAGTGTAGGTTCGAGGTAGCGTGTCCCCCAGTTCAACAGAATTCTCAGTACTATACACGTCGGTCTCTCAGTTCATTCATTTCGCCAAGTTACACGCAGCAGAATTACGAGAGTTATTATAAAGTATTATACAGTTAAAAAAATTACATAAAGTTAAAGTATGCGAGTTAAAAGTGATAAATAAGAAGTTATTACAAACAGTTTCAGTTTGGCGAGTATCTAAAATCAATTTGTAAAAGTGTTTGTGAACGTGTTCGGCAATAAAAGTTATAAAACCAATTTCTTCATCAGTATCATTTCTGGATAAAAGATTCCTTTCCGATTCACACCCTGCAAGAGATACAAGTTCTACCAAGATAAGATGATAGCTAGCCGGAGGACAATATACATAACCTTAAATTCTTTCAGAAACAAATTGATACAAATTGCTACGCCAGAGGGAGCTACGAACCAAACAAGGAGTGACGTCACAAGATGGCAACGCGTGAAGTAAAAACATATATTTGCTCTCGCAAATTGGTTCCCAAATGTGGGGCTAACTAATACAAAAACATATCACGTAAACAATCAAGCATATCTGTTACATTTTATTATTTCATGCTAGTGCTTAATGCTGATTGGTTCTAATTACCATGTGACATCAAACTTGACATAACAGGAAGGAAAAGTTTGACATTGCCAAACTCTTAAGTTATGCCGCATTAAATCAACCCTAAATAGCACCATTTAATGCAGTGTTAGACTCACATTACATTAAGTTCATCATAATCCCAGCTTTACTATCTGAAATGTTTCAGCATGAAACACTAGAAGGATTAAAAATTAAATTGGGTTTTATTTATGGATGCTCTTTAACTGCTATGGTCCTTAGCGTCCCATTCTATATTGGGCGTGAATGGCTGGTAATTTTACTAGAGGTCTTTTTATCAGGTTTGAGGTTCTTTTACGTGCTGTAAATCTATGACATGGAACCACTGGCTTTACTTCCCTTCCGAAGGAAGCCATGCTAAGAATTTTTATGCCCGAAAAAAATCCATTGCCCTCTGCCGGGTTTTGAACCTGCGACCTCGGGAACAATAATTGCAGTTTGGGTTACAGAGTTGAATTCCTGTCTGAGTTTTGAGGTAATTGCTCTCCAAGTAGATTCAAAATAAAATAGATTCTTTTTAATATCATAATGTTCCTTGAACACACTCTCTCTCTCTCTCTCTCTCTAATATATCATATGGATCTCGCATACCATTATTGCATTGCCATTGTTTTCTTCATCGATATCAATGTAGTCTAAGTAATCACTCTTTTCTTCATCGAGATCTTCAGTATAATGTAACTAATCATGAACATATCAGAATATCTTCCTCCAAATAAGATACAGCATTCTAGTTCAATCAACAGTTTGTTACTCCATCCAGGTTGCAAGAGTAAATTTTAACCTATATTTGTCTCTGTTTAATTCTGTAGTAACATACTACATGATGGTGCTCTCTGACATTTACTTCTGTAGTAATTTACTCCGGGAGTATCTGAAAGGAGTAAAATGCTTTGGAAATGCTTTACTGTCATATGGAATTCGCCGAATGTTGACTAATAGTTTACTACGAAAGTAGAGCTTACTCTAGGCTGGTGCATGCCGCCCTCAGTGTTTGAAAATGGCTCTCTTAAATCAAACTGCAGCAACTTAACATCCTTCCTAACAAACAACTTTAGACTAATTCACAATAAAATTGCTTTGGTGGACTTTGTGACAGTGATGTATCTATAATTAGTAATTATTGAATTGATTGTAACACTACATCACTTACTTGTTTTTATAACGAATACATGTTTCGACTCAATAATTACCTTTAGACTTAATCAATTTAAAAACACGAGAAGAACAGTTTACAGAGCCCTAAACTGCAAAAGAGATGTTTAATAATACCATAAAGTATGAGAGAGGTTAGAAAACAGTGCAGATAAAATTTTTTGTCTGCAGTATTTGTAGTTTGTAACATTTAGGTTTTATGTTACTGATTCCTTTCATTTAAAGATGGTGACATGTGACAATATTTCCAAAATTAATTTATCCACAAATTTTATTATTTTTTATGCATTCCATAGCATTTGCAACAAAGAAAAGTACCTAATGCTGAAATTAGTAGATGTACCTTGCAAAGAATGAATAGTTTCTATCAAATACATGTTTACTCTGAAGTTTTGATTGTAATATATTGTATACAGATAAAAGAAAAACTGATCTTATTCAAGAACTTATGGGAATGAAACTTGGAATAGAGAATTCTAAACTGAAATTGTGTATAAAATTTGCAGTTCAAATCAAGGCATAAAGATAGGCATTTATAACGTCAAATCAGAGCCAGTAATGATCGTACCCTGTTTCAGTGACAGTGTATACCTCTTGAGAAATAGTATATACAGGTAAGGTAAGGGCATCATTGGAGAGCAAGGAAGAGTATGAACATACAAGACAAAGTCTAGTACTTTCTGCTTCCGAGATTCTCCAGTGCAGTAAACACATGTGTATTGCATACTATTTTTTTGACTACAGTGAATAATAGAATAAGTGAAAGTAAAATTAATGATTTACTAACAGCTGTTGAACAAGATTGTTCTAGCAAGGTCACTGACATTAACACTGGTGTCAATCAATTATCCACACCTGGTCGTTGACCTTAAAATATTGATAACTTGAAGCTCATACATATTTGCTGCATGAATTAAGTTGCAAGTAAATATTAACAAATGAAACAGAAGTAAAGACATAGCTAAGATTTAAATGGTAAAATTCAACTATGGTTATATTCCATGCCTGCAACAACAACAACAACAACAACAACAACAATAATAATAATAATAATAATAATAATAATAATAATAATAATAATAATAATAATAATAATAATAATAATAATAATAAGTAATACATCAAAAGTTACAGGATATAATATGGTTCATGTATATATGTGCAGTAAAATAGGCAAAACATGCAGGAAGGTTAGCTTACCAGCATTAAATGCAGAAAAAAATGTCTTTAATGCCTTAAGAATGTCCTGAAATAAGAGAGGGCAATCAAGTATAATGTGGACAAATAACAATAGGTATACACTCTTAGACAAAAGAAAAAGACCATGAGCACTCTCTCACAATATAAATCTAAGTTTCACTTGGTTCTGTATTTGATTCCATTCTGTGTTAGCCTTTAATGTCATTGTTATCAGTCATATTGAGTTCAGAATGTCAAATGTATGCTGAAGCAGAATGGTTATAAGCTGCTATGCGAGATGGGATAAAAAAAAACAAGAATTTTTTAATTTTGCGAGCTTTTTACATCCGATGTTCAAAACTTTTGTTGGTGCACATGTTCCTGATGCACGTTTGCATTATCAGCCATTTTGAATATTTAGTTTATTGTTGACAGTTGAAAAAGTTATACGTGTTTTTGAGTGCTCTGCAAATTTTTTACTTTCAAAACAGATGGATCAAAGAATTCGCATTAAATTTTCTTTGAAAAATTAAATAAAGTGCAGCACCACATTAAAAAATGTTGATTGTGGCTTTTGGTGAATCTACTATGAGTAAGACAAGAGTTTACAAATGGTATAAACGTTTCAAAGAGGGTTAAGAAGACAAAGACGACCACCACCCTGGATGCCCTAACACTTACTGACGACAATGTGGAAGAAGTAAAGAAAAGGTTCTGGAAAATGCCGAATCACCATCAGAGAGGTTGCTGATGATATTGGCATATCCTTTGGCTCATGCCAAGCAATTTTTTTTGGATGTTTTGGGCATGAAATGCAGCAAAGTTTGTTCCGAAATTGCTGAATTTTGACCAAAAACAATGTCACATAGACGTTGCTCAGGAATTGCTCAATGAAGTCGAAAATGATCCAGAACTTCTAAAGAAGGTTATAACAGGTAACAAAACAAGTATATGGGTATAACGTCGAAACTAAGGCCCAATCATCCCAATGGAAACTGCCTGAAGACCAAGACCGAAAAAAGTTTGGCAAGTGTGATTACACGTGAAGGTTCTTCTCAATATTTTCTTTGATTACAATGGGATAGTGTATCAGGAGTTCCTGCCTTATGGTCGTATGGTCAATAAGGAATACTATCTGGAAGTTATGCGCTGTTTGCTTGAAGCAATTCGAGAAAATGACCAGAATTGTGGCAAAACCACTTGTGAAAATTGCATCATGATAATGCATCCGCTCACACCTCAATGCTTGTTCGTGACTTTTTGGCGAAAAACAAAACTGTTATGCTGCCTCAGCCACCGTATTCGCCGGACATGGCCTCCTGCGAGGCTGAAGAGAACCATGAAAGGATGAGGTTTTGCCACCATTGATGAGATAAAAACAGAATCGCTGAAAGAGTTGAACACCATAACGAAAAGTGAGTTCCAGAAGTGCTTCCAAGATTGGAAAAAGCTCTGGCACAATTATATTATATCTGAGGGGGTTACTTTGAAGGGGACAAAGTTGTTGATTAAATAAAAATTCTTTGAGAAAAACAAAAATTCCCGTTACTTTTTTATCACATCTCCTATGGCAATAAGAACTACTCGCATGCAAATCCCACCATAATTTTGTTTTTCTTTCTTCCCCAAATGAACAAAGAGTGTAGTACTCTTGGTTTTCAAAATAAATGTGAAGTTTATAAATATTCTCAAATAATATTTAAAAAAAAATATTAATAATGAATGGGTAAACTGTTTGGTTACACTACTGCCCCCATTCTTCGAAGTTTACCATTTTATTACACTATGTATGGCTGCTTGCTTCTGTTTCAGTTATTTTATTTAAAAACATTATAGTATTGCTAACACTGCCACACATATGTGGCAAGTGTATTTAGTGTATTAATATTTAGCTGTGATTATTACATTGATCTTACCGATGTACTGTTTATGTATTATTAATGGTATACTTTTTATAGTATTATAAATCAATACTAATGTAATATTTTGTAATTCTTATACTGTAATAATAATAATAATAATAATAATAATAATAATAATAATAATAATAATAATAATAATAATAATAATAATAATAATAATAATAATAATGATAATAATAATAATAATAATAATGATGATGATGAGTGATAATCGGAAGTCCCATTGTGAATCAGACATCTGAAGATTACCTGTTGAACATCTGCTTTGACCTGCATATGTGCAACTGTGCTTTATGCATGTGGTAAGGCGGATTTCTAATGAAGAGGTTCCAACTCTCTGCACATCTGCAGTTTTATATCTGTAATATATATTGTAATTTATGCATAAAAGTATGTACAGAATCATGACCCATAACTTATTAAAATTTGCACCACCCCTGAAACCTCTGCAACATACAACCAACTTTACTGTCATGCCATGTACAACTATGAGATATAACTTCATGAAGTGGATGGGGATTTGGAAGTACCTTCTACAAATATACAGTGCAGCCGTACATTAATTTTGCTTGCCAAAAAGAGAATGGAGGATTTGAACCAAGGTAGTACTAATTTAACAGACACATGTATTTGGCCAATCAACCATCAGAGCTGATCAGTCTAAGTCATCAGTCTAGAATGATATACATTTTCGTGTATATCCTATATCTTATAAATGAGAGTAGGGTGTCACTGTATATTGTGACCACAATGACAGCAAATGCTTCTGATGCTTTTTTCCTGCATTGGATTCACTTTCTATCAATTGCTACCTTTTTGTTTTGAGAGTAATAGCTCAAATTTGGTGAGAATAGAACCTTTTAAGGTTTCAACACATGATGATTTAAATGCCCAAGAGCACACAGCCTGTATTTACATATGCTTTTTATACAACTTTGATTTTCCTTATACTTTTGCTCATTAAAAATGTTCCATGTATAATTTGTAACCAATCTTGTTCAAATTTTCAGCACAAACTGAGAGAGAAAGAACTTAGAAAGGTGGCATATTGTTTTAATTACACTTTTAAATTGCTCAGGATATGACACTAATCTGAACGTTGTTGATAAATTACTACGAGGGTGGTCTGAAAAGTTTCCGACCTAATAAAGATACAAGACATTTTTTCAGAATTTGTTTTTTTATTTTTCAACGTAATCTCCTTGTAACTCTACACACTTCTCCCAGCGATGCTCCCATCTCTGTAACCTGTCCAAATAGTACTTGGCATTTTTCTCTGCAAAATATTTGTTCACGAAGGTGATTGCCTCTTCATTTGGCGAAAATCTCTGTCCTCCGAGCGCAATTTTCAGATGAGGGAACAAAAAGAAGTCGCTTGGGGCTAGATCTGGTGAGTAAGGCAGATGGTCAAGCAGTTCAAACCGTAATTCGTGGATTTTCGCCATTGCAACCGCTGAGGTGTGAGACGGTGCGTTTTCTTGGTGAAACAGGATTTTCTTTTTCTGCAAATGTGGCCATTTTTCTGCAAGTTCTGCCTTCAGCTTGTCAAATAATGATGCGTAGTATGCTCCTGTAATGGTTTTTCCTTTTTGAAGATAATCAATTAAAATAACTCCATGACTATCCCAAAAAACAGTCGCCATTACTTTCCCAGCCGAAAAAACAGTTTTTGCTTTTTCTGGAACCGGTTCCCCCTTTGCAGTCCACTGTTTGGACTGTATTTTTGTTTCGGGCATATAATGGGGTATCCAAGCTTCATCCACAGTAATTAATCGGCGCCAATACTCGGATTTATTGCGCCTAAACTGTGCCAACAGAGCGTTGGAAATGTTCATTCGAACATGTTTTTGGTCAAACGTGAGCAAACGCGACACACCCAACGCGCGGACAGCTTTCTCATGTCTAAATGTTGATTTAGTATGTGACAAACACGTTCTTTTGACATGTTCATAGCCTCAGCTATCTCTCTCACTTTAATTCGCTGGTTGTCTAGCACCATTTGGTGAACTTGGCGATGTTTTCGTTGTAATTTTTGGACGTCCCGAATGTTCGTCCCCCGAGCTCTTACGGCCACGTTTAAATTCAGCATCCCAAAATTTCACTGTGGTAAATGATGGTGCAGAGTCCCCATACACAGAATTCAACTCATCTTTGATTTGTGTAGGTGTATTGCCTTTCAAAACAAATATTTAATGACAGCTAGATACTCAATTTTGTCCATTTTCATAAAAACACTCACATCTCCTCACTCAAACGTTACATAACAACTGAGCATCCAAAATTGCTGAAACTTTGGTGAGTAACTCTCAACAGATGAACAACGAAATTCACTAGCTTTTATTTACGAGTGCTGCCATCTTCATGTTGAGGTCAGAAACTTTTCAGACCACCCTCGTATAAAAATTATATTTAAAATTATCTTCTGAAGCAACCAGAAGAGCGAATAAAATTCTATATGTCAGTTTTGTAAATTAATAATTAACATGGTAGTATTTTTATTTTTTTTTTTTCAAAATGATTTCTGCATCATGTAGAACACCTGATTAATTAGCAAATAAAAATAAAATAAGCTTTTCTCAAAAAAGTATTAAAGATATCTACATGAAATTTACAACATACTTTTATTGTGGTACAGCAATGTGACAACATTTTGAAAACATTTAGATAAAAACTCAAGACTTAGTAATTTCGCCTATGGGTACATATCCGAGTTAAGAGTACATTCTCTCTCTTTACTCTCTGATCATATGTTCAGAAACCAAGGAAAGAAACACTGCCTTCTAGATTGTGTTGCATCTAGGAATGTTAATATTTAGCTGAAAAAATTTGGTGAAACACAACAAATAAAACAGTGTTGACAGACAGCATGTTAGCATATTTTTAACACTTGTGTTGATGTAATCAAGCTTAAATACTCTAAAACTCCCATTTAAAACTGGATTTTTCTCTTTTCAGGGATCTTGATCCAGAAAATCCACAGCATGAGCAATACGTGAATGGTTTTGTGACCTCGCTCATACAGGAGCTTGAGTCAAAAGCCAATACCATGACTACAGAAGATTTGTTTCTGACAAAGCTGAAGCTTATGGAGGCTGCAAATATGTTTAGAGTATGTGTATGAACTCTTTCTAATTTGTATAATGTATAATACTTAGTAGCATAGAGGGAAATCTGTATTTAAAAAAAATAGTTTGTCCATCCCTAGAAGAAAGGACAGTGGCATAATAAAAAATATGTACATTTATAGTAACTATACCTGGCGCCAATCAAGAAGGTGATTGACATTTTGCGGAGCGAGAGAGGCGACGTTGCCGCTCATCGTGACCACGTGGAGAGCGTGTCGAAGGAGAATGGGTTGCGCCTGCATTGTAGAGCGGATACTATTTATATTCGTATACGAAGACAATTGTAAAATAATGAATCTACGTGCAGAGGATAAATCATGCAAGAATATATCAGTGTAAAGATCTGCGTTAACAGAAGAAACATACCTGTGAAATATTGATGCTTATTCTAATGGAAAAATGCCACTGATTTTCGAATCACTTGCATCGCTGTTGTTGTTGTTGCTGCTGCTGCTCGCTTGATAGACTTATTCGGTTCCTGAGTGCGCCCAGTTTTTTGTTTGGCTACGCTATCTCTGTCACTATTTTTGAACATTGTTAAATATCCATTAAACACAATTATAAATGCTCACACAACACACACACACGAACTCAAATACATGTAACACAAGGCAAATACCATACAAATACTGAGGCTAAAAGGAGGAATTGTTTATAACTGCAGCCACAGCAGAAGATAAGACTTCAGTTCATGTTACTGCAACGGTCGCTTGCCCAGCACGTCATGCCAATCAGTTGTTACGATATCGCAACAACGCATTTGTGTCTATCGTTGCTATAGAAACGTCTTAGTTCTAATTGGTCCTTCTAATGGTTGCTATGACGACCGATGTGACGTATTCATCCCCTCCCATTCATTTAAAGCTTTCCTCCATGTGGTTAGTAACTGTCAATCACCTTTTTGATTGGTGCCGAGTATAATTGCTCACTTAGATTTTAAAATATAATTTACTTCATACCAGAAGTGTACTTCAATGTTATAACATGTAGATTTTTTTCTTTTCCAGCAACGATACAATCATAATCCATCAAGTCTTTTTCGGGTGATTCGCCATTGTTTGAACACTGAAATGAAATTAGTGCAGCAGGTTGAAAATGTGAGTATGTGACAACTTTTTTTTTCATATTTAACCCTGCTGTTACATTCTCGAAATTAAATTTTTCCATCATTAAAATCCTTTCTACATTCCATTTCGCTTGCCTATATATGCATTTTTAGCCTTGTGTCTACTTGCATCACTTTCTATAGTTATACAACAAAAAGACTAACTTAAAAGAGAAGTGGAGAAGATATCTCTGAATACTACTTTCTTACTACGTACCTATAATAAGCATTTTGATGTTTTGATACTTATTTCATTTCTTTTCTTTACGTAAATTATATCCTTGATAAATAGTACATATTTAAGAGTCTAATACTTTGTAAATTAGGCTACTCATACTTTAAACCCTAGTTGTATGTATGGTGTAGATCTTCTATAGTAAATTACCATCATTATTGTAATTGTTTTCTCTCTCTTTCTCATTATTCATAGGTATTCCCCATCCTACTAATTTCTCCTCTGTTATCCGCTAACATCTTAATTGCTATTACATCTCTTGGTACTATATTCCATTTCTCATTCCAAATATTATCCCTCCACCTTTTAACCATTTCACATTCAGTTAGACAGTGGTAAATGTCTTCTTGTTTTCCGCACATATTGCATGCTTCCTGTCAAGTTTGACCTTAATCCTTTTAGAAGTACTACAGCTGTTCGTATCCAAGTGTAGCCCGTCCTTCCCAGTTTCTGTATAAAGTAGGGAAAATATTGTATTTTGCCCAAAAATTTGATACTGATACTTCACTGAAAATGTATGTTTTGAGACTCCCGAATTTGTGTGAGAGAGAGAGAGAGAGCGAGAGGGAGAGGGAGAGACTAAAAACCAAAAAGTAGTTTAAACACCAAATTTGCTATTTAAGTACATGTCTTCCAAGGATGCTACAGGAGGATTTTTCAAAAGTATCCCTCCAGCCCAAACTACACTTTACATGGCAAATTTTTTCGTTATATTTTTTTTCAAAAATGGCTGTAATGATTTTGATTAAAATGCTGTATGTTTAAGATATTTCCATG
The DNA here is from genome assembly GCA_030765065.1 of Deroplatys truncata. Classification (NCBI taxonomy): domain Eukaryota; kingdom Metazoa; phylum Arthropoda; class Insecta; order Mantodea; family Mantidae; genus Deroplatys; species Deroplatys truncata. The sequence goes on from CM060980.1 coordinate 170,586,754, forward strand.
AGAAAATGCATATCTTGAATTTTCTGGGAAGTTCCCTTCATTCTGAATGACTTGTGATAAGACAACACTTACTACGCAAAAAATGCTGATCTCGTTAAACAACACCATTGATTTCAAGTAACTTTTTCTGAGCATCAGCTATTTCTGAGATAATCTTTGTTTTTGGTTTGAATTTTCCAATACTTATTTAAATGCTATTTGTTTCATCACATGGTCATGCAGAGAGCATCTAATTTCAATAACATTATTAATTATTATTGTTGTTGTTATTATTATTATTATTATTATTATTATTATTATTATTATTATTATTATTATTATTATTATTATTATTATTACATAATAACCTGCTTTATAAAAATATAACTATTGCTTTATCTTACTGTATCCTTCTCATACCTTCAATAGAATGTGAAAAAGTGTAATTAAAGTTTATCTTGAATAACAAGAAATAGATAGAAGCAAAAGTTTTTGTATATGAAAAGTAGAAGAGTGAGTAGAGAAAAATCACGTGAATAAACACACCAGGTTTTTATATACAGGATGGACAACTTAAGTTGAGGCTACATATCTCTAGAACTAAGTGTTCTAGAAAGAAATGTTTTGAATGAAAGTTGCTTGATATTATGGGGGAAAGTAAATGCCATTATTCGTGTTTTATTTGGAGGACGTTGTGATGGTCATTTTAGAGTCCATTTAAATTGACTCTAATTGTAGATTCTCATTTAAAAATATTAAGTGGACCTAAAATTACCATCATAATGTCCTCCAAACAAAACATGACTAATGGATTTATTTTCCCCCACAATATCAACCTATTTCATTAATATTTCTTTCTACAACACTTAGATTTGGAGATATTGTACCGTCTCAACTTAAATGGTCCTCCCTGTATATAACAATATTGCACTTAGCTGTTGATTTTCTCAAGAAAGAAATGGTATCAGTGTGCATGATAGCAGCAGTAGTCCAGCTTAGAAATTTTTAAATGAGAGAATGAAAGAATTATTTGTTTATTTTGCTGCATAAAATGCTTTTGAATTTCGTTATTTAAATTTTCATGGATGTGAAAATTCTGCCAGTGAGTATGATACCAAACATGATGTGTCAACGCTGTAGGCTTTTCCCCAAGACCATTATACAGGTGTATTAAATATGAACCGATAGAGATTCATATTATGTGACTAAATGTTACTTTAATGCAAACATTACAGGCTGCATTAGGAAGAGGTGGGATGGTAGCTCCAGGAATTCCACTTCTTCCGGACTCTGGTGCAGAGATAACGCAACAATTGGATTATCTAAGACGACGCACGCAAGAAACAGGTGAAGATCTCCGAAAAATGGAACAGGATCAAGAAGCATTTGCACTCCAGTATCACGAGTGTACCAAAATAAATGGTAAATATTGTTGTCACAAATTTCTTCCATTGCCGTACTTTTGAGTGTGTGTTATTTGAGATTGTTAGAAAAAATTTTCACAGTGTAGATAGATCAGTGAAATTATCTGTGGTATCCTCCAGGAATGGGAATTGTGTAATCCTGCATTGTTATTCAATGATAAAATAAGAATTGAAAAGAAAGTAGAATTATTGCCCTAAAATCAATTTTTCTCAGTTTACTTACAATTGGTTGTAATGGAATTCCATTAGTAGAAACATTTTTAAACTCTAAAATGGTGTCTCTTGATTTAGTAATTATTTATCATGTTTTTACTTTTAACAGCACACCTGCAGCATCTATCAACACAACAACAGAACCAGCAGAGTGTTGACTTGGAGAAAAAGTTGAGGAGGCAGAAAGAAATGTTGGAACAAATGTTGAATCAGAAGGTATACTCTAACTTTTTACTTGTTTTGTTTTCCATTAGAAAATGGTATATCATCTTTTCAGTACCTCTTTAATAGTATAATACAAGTTTGGGATTTCATTTAATATAAACAAGTCTTTTATTCACTAGATTCACTAAAGTACATACAAATGTGTATAATATTTTTTTATATGATTGTTTGCTTTGAAAGCAAAATGCTTAAATCCTGAATTAGCCTTGCTCATTGGGAGCACTGAACAACAAATGGACTTGGTTACTAATGTAAATTGATGTAATGATTGATTTATGTGAGTGGAATCTTTCCAAAGGTCATTACAGCTTACACATAAGACAGTGCTTTTATTTACATCAAATAATGGAATATTACACTATATAAGTTGACAACTTGGAGGGAGGGGGAAAAAGACAGAATAAATATGCCGTGATAGGTTACGAAATAAATGTAGCCACTCCTTTTTATTTATTTATTAAAATGTCCCATTATTGCTACTTTAATTTGGTGGTTATTGGTACTAAAAGAAATTCAGAATATCAAGAGATGTAATTTTTAAATTCATTATGCTACTCTTATCTTGTATTTTAAAGATCTTTTAGTAAGCGTTTGGCATTGTAGTTGATTTAGCAGTTTCTTTATATTATATCCTAAAAATCTTTCCATTTTGGTTTTGAAATGAGTTAATCAGTTTCAAATCTTATGTCCATTCCCCCCAAAGCTGACATTTTTTAGCAGCTTCCCGGGATACACCAATTAGTGAACGTAAAAGCTGCAAAGCTAATGTATTTCCCGGCTAAAGAGACCATAATGTATTCAGACTGCTGTGAATTCATTATCAATATCCTTTCAAATTACTCCACATGGACAAGAGTTTTATGGTTGGACTACTCAAAATAGGTTTCATCACATTTCATTCAGTTGTGATACAGTGAAGCCACATTTATATGTTTCTCACCTCTATGTTTTTCGCTCATGTGCATTATGCACCTTTTCTATTTTGCATGCAGAATTACCCTCCTTTCACGTTTTCCATGTATATGTTTTTACATTTTTATACTATTGGTTTTACTTCCCCACAGTCATTTTTGTTGCACTTATACATTATAAAGACCAAGAAATAGTCACTAAATGTTTTGAATATGATGTGGCCAGCTGATGTTGGTTTCCATCTGCATGCAAACTCGCAGTCATTATTTTGGGCCGTAGCTACAGTACACATGGCCTTTGTGGCAATCGGTTTCAGACATGAGGGGGTTGAATGCAGCCTGTGGTCCAACTACAATAGCAGTGGTATGCAGTTTCAGTTGATTGTAGTATGAGCAGGTGCACAGTACATTGAGTGAAACCAGAGTGTTTTCGCAAGGGGTGCACCTAGTTAATTTCTTTTAGTGTAGTTTCCAATCTTTGTGCATCGAAAATGATGAGTTCGTCACAAATGTCTTTCCATTCAGGAGAAAATAAACATAATTTGCGGTAGTTTAATGTTAATGTATTTGTATATTTGTGTTTACTTCACACGTTGAAGCCATCTTGTGACGTCATTCATTTGTTCGGTTTGTAGCTCCATCTGGTGTTAGCAATTTGCAGCAGTGTTAGTGTTCGTTTGAAAGAACGCTATTGTTATCTTAATTAATTTTGGTTTACTGTCCTCCGGCTAGCTATTATTTCTCGGTCGAACATATCTCTTGATCAGGGTGTGCAAACGGAAAGGAATCTTTTATCCAAAGATAACACTGATGAAAGAATTTCTTTTATTTATTTAAAGGTGAGTCGGAATTGTTACACTAACATCACTTAAGTGAGTAAACTTAAGTGATGTTAGTGTAACAATTCCGACTCACCTTTAAATAAATTCAATACACATCACTGTTTCTAGCTTCTTTTCATTACAATATCAACGTAATTTCTTTTATACTTTTATTGTCGAAAACTCTCACTATCACATTTACACATTGATCTAGACACTCGCCAAACTGAAACTGTTATAATAACTTCTTACTGATCACTTTTAATCCACGTACTTCAACCTTTTGTATAATTAACTTTACAACACTTTAGATTTTTCATAATTCTGCTACGCGTAACTTGTGAATCTATAGCCGACGTGTAATATTTCTGCTGGACTGAAAGCGACGTGCATCATACAAAATATTTTCGACGAACTGACGGGAATGCGACGTGTAGTATACAAAGAATTTTGATGAACTGACCGACTGAAGGACTTTACCCCTAACCTAGCTCTATTTATACTCCCACTCCCCGATATGCCTAAAGATTATAACTGAACTGCAAATGGCTAATAAAACGCGCCAACATTAGCGTCTATTTTTATATCCAATGAAAATTATGAATACATATGCTCTAGGGAAACGTTCCAGAAGATTCTCAAGGAAAAAACGCGCCAACATTACGTAACTTCCTCGTTTCCAATAATGATAAACAGCTCACCCCCTCGCTGCATTATTGCGCTATTATTGTCAGTTTCAGTAAGGCGGTATAAACTTCTTTTCAACAATAATTACAATCAATAAACATCTCAAATCAATGTCACATAAAAATGCATATTCATATTACAATTATTATTTACATTTAAGTAATTTGTGATACAAATTACTGCATCAAATTGAAGTGCAAAGAAGTTCTAGTAAACCTAAAGTGAGCATTGCAGAGCGTCTCAAAATCCCATATTCTACCATGCTGGCCAATGAAACACAGATAAGATGTAGTGTTTTGAAAGCTGGGCCAAGAGTTGAGAATCACACACGTATCCAGGGTGGAAAGTTTCTGGCCTTGGAAAAATGTCTACAAACTTGGTTTCAGCAGCAGTGTGCAGCTAATGTGCTTGTTTCAGGCACCATGCTGAAACAAAGCATTTTAGAATTTGCAAAAAAAGTTAAATGTTGAAAACTTTCATGTTTTTTCTGGGCAGTTACACCATTTCAAAAGTAAGATGTGGCATTACTGGGGAGGCTAACAGCGTGGATAATGTCACCATAGAATGTTGGAAGGAGTGTGATCTTCCAAGTCCACAAAAACAAATTTCCTAAAATAATTATGTTGAACAAATGTATGCCAAAAATTTCAGCTAAATTGAAATTTGTAGAAATTAGCTGTTTCAGTATGGACTACATTAAAGCAGTGTTATCATTCATATGCTTTATGTTTAAAGGTATATTTAACCAAATCATCTGTGAAGGATTAATGCTATAATATTTTCTGTAATGGTTCATGTCAGCTGATTCTGTAAATGCTAAAATTCAGTCATTTATTGTTTTGGTATAAGAAAGGAAGATAAATTATGCATTTAAGTCTCTTAGGTTCATGTTATACCTTAATTTTGTGTAGATTTGAAGCGTTTCTGTGTATGAAAAGAGTAAATTTTAAAAATAATCCTAAATATGTGTTTGTAATTAAAATTGCTTTCACTGTATTGGCCTAAATATAAGACAATGTTTTTTTTTCACCTTAAAATGTGCTTTTAAAAACTGTGTAGTGGTTTTATAAATGTAGCCTAATGTTTAGAGAAACTTATTTTTGTGAAAGACTGTACTGGATTGAGCAATGGGAGTCAACACACACATTACATCTGAGCTCAAGATCTATGAATAAACCAGAATTTCTCAACTTTTGACAATAACGAGGGCAAATCAAAAAGTCTTTGCCCCCATTTTTTTTCGGCCAAATTACGAATGTAAAACAAAAACCAACATATACATTCAAAGTAGTGGACTTTTCATGGGCCAGTCCTCATAGAATTTCCAGCTGCTGCCAGCGGCAGTGCTGCTGTCAGTGCATTCAAAATGACAGGTGTGCTTAACATGTCCACGGCTTACGAGCAACGAAGTGTGAGATCCTTTTTCTATGGAGTAAGGGACGAACGCCCATCGAGATTCACAGGGAAATGCAGCCATCATATGGGGAAAGGTGCCTTGCTTTGAGAAGTGTGAAATGGTGGTTTTATGAGTTTGAAAATGGCTTGCAAATCTGCATGATAATGAGCGTGTGGGGAGACCGCGTGTATCAGTGACTGATGACAATATTGCCCGCGTGGATGCGATGGTGAAAGCAGAGTGGCGCGTGCGCATCAAAGACATTGCTCAGGAGCTTGACTTTCCTTTTGGGAGTGCTTTCAACATCATTAATGAGTGCTTAGGGTACAGGAAGGTTTCATGTCGATGGATTCCTAAGCAGTTGGATGACATGATGAAAGGCAAGCGAATAATGACTTCTTTGAATCATGTGCAACGATATGCTGAGGAGGGTGACAATTTCCTGCATCGCATTATTACTGGCATTGAAATGTGAGCACTGCATTACACCCAGAATCAAAACAGCAGAATATGGTGTGGAAACATTCGCAGCCTCCTGTGAAAAAGAAACTGCATACTGTGCTATCTGTTCACAAAGTGATGTTAACGGTATTCTGGGATTGCCGTGGACCGCTCGTGCTGGATTTCATGCCGCAAGGTGCCACCATCACTACCAACAGATATTGTTCCACACTGCCACTTTTGCGGGCTGCGATCAGAAAGAAGTGCCGCAGGATTCTCGATGTTGACAACGTGATCATCCTCCACGACAATGCGAGACCACAAGACAAACAAGACTGTCGGCAAGCTAAGGAACTTTCACTGGGAGTTTCTAGAGCATCCACCATACAGTCCGGATCTTGCCCCTAGTGATTTACATCTTTTCAGTCCGTTGAAGTTCTTGGCAGGACAGCGATTCACTTGTGATGACGAAGTCAAGACAACAGTGGTTGTTAGTCAGACAGCAGACTTCTACCACAGCGGTATCGCAAAATTAGTGCTGCGATGGGACAAATGTCTGAACCGGCACGGGGATATGTGAAAAAATAGTGAAAGGTACAAGGAGTAATATCTACATGTTTAGTTGGCTGTATGCATCTTATATTACCAGAAAAAAATAGGGGCAAAGACTTTTTGATTTGTCCTCATCTTCTGACGCATGGCGCCGTTGTGTGGATTCATTCATTAAGCTTTGGTCAGCGTTGCAGTCATGGATTTAGCGTAGAAAGAAGAGCATCTTTATCAGGTCATTTGAGTATAAGAGAGAGAAGACATCATATGAACTAGGCAAAACATACTATAACGTACAAACTGTGATTAAGTTCAGTGTTTCCAAGTGTAATGTAAGGCATAGGTGGAAAGATGAAGTAAAGTTTATAAATTCTGGCACATTAAGAAAAGCATTCAGAGGACTAGTGACAGGAAATTTCACGAAATCGATAGGCTTGTTACTCAGTTTGTGCAGGAGATATGAGACCAGGGGCTTCCAATATGTTGCGAGTATTTTGTAATTGCATTCATTATTTAGGTAATGTTTCTTGTGAAACCTAAAATTTCAGGGCCATTTTATATGTGAGACCATCTTATATTCGGGCCAGTACGGTACATCTTGATTTAATAGTTTCTGTAGTGCACAGAGATGAAATTTCCTTTTAGTATAGCAATTGTGCAGTGTTTGAACAGTAAGTTTTTCCAAGGTTATATTAGACAAATATTCATGAAATATTTTGACTTGAAGGTTGCAGGCTTAATGCAGCTCCGTCTGACATTGGTAGATAAACTTAAGGAAACCATCACTCTTCTTACAACGCTACAGTCCAGGGTATTAGATGATGAACTTATTCACTGGAAAAGGGAGCAGCAGCTTCAAGGCAATGGGGCCCAATTCAACAATAACTTAGACAACATCCAAGAGTGGTGTGAATCTTTGGCAGAAATCATATGGCTGAACCGGCAACAGATAAAGGAAGCAGAAAGATTAAAACAGAAGCTACCATTAGATCCACCAGGAGTTGCAGATTTGCTTCCAAATTTAAACAGTCAAATCACGCAGCTATTATCGTCTCTAGTTACCAGGTAGGGTAAACTTTTTCTTTTTGACTCCTGTTTGCAAAAGTTGCAAATAATTTTCATTTTTAATACTTACCAATGTCCAATATGTGGTGGTAATGAAGACATTGATCATACATAATATTTAAGTGCCAAGGAATAGAAAATTGGAGAAGAGAATTTATTAGAAAGAAGTGGTTTTAGGGGGATAGAAATACAGTTATAATCAAAATGATGTGCAAAGATGCTAGCAGCATTGGACAGTTTTTGTGCAAAGTCAAAAATAAATGGCTTTGGATAGTGGATAGAGATAAGTAAGAGGTAGTGTAGCTTACAAAATAGACGATGGATAAAGGCAGTTAGAAATCATTTTATTGGAAAACTGTGGTGAATGTTTGATGGTAAAGTAATCAAAAAGTGACAAGTGAAAAACAAGTGGAAATGGTACATGAAAAACTGGAGCAAGAAAATTTATTGACGGGAAATTGTAAAATGTAGATAAACTGTAGTGGATGTCTACAGAATGAGTGGCCAGGGCCAAATTCCAGTAGACAACCAAATTGTAAATCTCTTGGCACAATAAATAAATAAAAAAAAATACTTAAAAAGATTTAGTTTGTAACAGTGTCACTATAAGGTCTCATTACTAACAAATAGGGAACAGTAATCTGGTTAAAAATGAAGATGGAAAAAGTAATTTATACTAAAACAAATTGTTTTGTATGTAAATTTTTCAATTTTACCAACTTGAGTAACGGAAAACATATAATTGCAAATGAACCACGTAATATTTTTTTAATAGTTACTTATTAGTTCCAATCATTATTATTTGAAGCTCTCCTTAAAATTTCAAACATTTAAGTTAAAAATGTGGCAGTCAGATTATTTAGAATTGTGAAAAATGCTACAGGGGGAAAAAAAAAGCTGAAAAAAATGGACTTGAAGTTTAACACTGTACTTCACCTAAATGGTATGCTGTTATTGAAATTGCTGTATGGAGGTTTAAAAATGGCTTTAGAAGTACAAGGTATTTAAAAACAAAATCAAGTTTTTGCAAATTTTTTGCTAAATTTCAGTGCATTAGCTTAATGTATATACATATTTTGATAAAAGGAGCAGTTTCTGAGTGCAGGTATATAATTCCATATTTTTTGTGCATTGGCCAGAAACTTGGAATTTCCTGTAATGTATATTGTGCTTACACAGAAATCAAATAAAACACTTAGCACTTAGTATGAACCTTGATTCATCACTTTTGAGGGAGTAGGTAAAAATATTAGATATGGAAAAACAAGTACAGGATTTATTTAAAGTTTAAACTTAAGTGATGTTAGTGTAACAATTCCGACTCACCTTTCAATAAATTCAATACACATCACTGTTTCTAGCTTCTTTTCATTACAATATCAACGTAAGTACAGGATGTTAATGCACACATAAATAAACCCAAAGTATACAGTGGAATCTCGTTAGCACGTTCCTCATTAACACGTTTTCCCGTGTATTACGTTGAATTATAAAAGTCCCGGTACCAAATCACCAAATATAATAAGTAACGTTTGCTTAGTGCATTTTCCCGGTCCCGCTTACTACGTTTGAAGTTTGATATCCTCATTCACTGTTTTGGCTAATCGATGGTCTGTCCAGTGGGAGTAGGCATTTAACACGTTCATAGTTTGACGTCCTCATCTGCTACTTTGATCACTCCTTGGTCATGGGGTGGATATCGGCAGCCAATCACATGTATGTATGTAAATATTTGTGTGGGCGGGATGGAGAATGCTTTACCTTGGCGTGGTAAATGCTAACTATAGTTTCTAATGTTGAGTGATGACCAAACATATGTAGATTGTATTTTAACTTTTCATTTGCAATGAAAAAAAAAAGAAAGTGTAGTAAATAACCAACAGTGAAAAACTGAAAATCCTTGATGTAGATCACAATCCAAATATAAAACATGTTGATATATTGCGGAAGTTAAGCATTCCTCTGTCTACCTTAAATACAATTGTTAGCAAACCTAAATTGATTGAAACTGCTTTTAAAGAAGGGAAAACTGCTAAAACAAAACTTTCCTCTTGGAAAATAGGATCGGAACGAAATTTGTTGCATGGAAACACCTACAGTATTGAAACCGTATTGTATACGCCAAAGATACTATCATCTATAGTACTCGTAACACGATGCGCTCATAATTTTGTTTTCTTTTTTAGTGGAAATTGTTATCACATGTGTAATAAAACCCACAGCAAAGACACTATTGTCGCTTCCACAATTTGAATTTATTTTCTCAAAAGCATTATAACCTAAAAAATCCAAGTGGACCAAAATAAAAGCTTGACCTATATATTCTCAGGCTTTGTGTATCCAAATCCATTTAAACATATTGAATTTAACATGGAAACACGGATTGTATTCAGTATGAAATTGTACTCAAAATCAATTTAAATTGCCCATGGAGACGTAGTAATTATTAGATTTTTATTACATAACTGTGTTCTTAAATTGCAGATTTTGCATTTTCGTTAATATGTTTTCCCGCCTATGATGTCCCAATCCTAAGGTCCCTGCAAAAACGTACTAACGAGATTCTACTGTAAGTATTATATTTTGTATTTAACATGTTCCACCCTCTCTTGGTTTTTATTGCCTTTGAAGCAGTATTTAATTGGTGTTTGCTTCCTTGCTGCATTGCATTTTACGCAAAACAACAAACTTTCCACATTTAACAAATTCTTCTACTTACTAATATTGCAGTCTTGTGTTTAGCTAAATGCACATGCAGTTAGTTTAGTATGCTCATGCTCTCAGCATCTTGGTTAGTTTTCTTGCAGTGGTTTGTTCGAATGTGTGCCGGATTCAAGTTCAAGTTGCAATGCCTCTTAATTGCTGCATGGTAAATTTAGGAATTATTCTTGAGTTTCTTTCAGCAATGAGATCTCTTGTATATTTCTCGGGCGGGTACAGGGAAGGTGATTTGAAGTGAATTTCCTTTTAATTTAGTGATTTGTTTTTTTACTTTGTTTCAAAATTCAAATTTCCAAAATAGTAACAGTGAAGTTGATTTAACTATTTATTTAATAAGACACAGACTAATTTTACTCTTATTGAAGATGATATCCATCCAGAATACTGAGGAATACTGAAAATTGTAATGATGTTATTTGTTCTGAATACTAAGTGATACTGGTGCTAGTCATTGCTTCCCTTCTGGGAAATATACTTTTACAGAATGGACCATTTAAGTTAAGACTGTACAATACCTTTAAAACTAAGCATTGTAAAAAGAAATGTCTTGAATAAAAATTGCTTAATATTAATGGGGAAAGTAAATGCCATTAGTCGTGTTTTACTTGGAGGTCATCGTGTTGCTCGTTTTACGGTAAATTTAAATTGACCCTAATTGTACCATTTAAAAAAATTAAATTGACCCTAATTGTACCATTTAAAAAAATTAAATTGATCCTAAAATGACCATCATAATGTCCTCCAAACAAAACACAACAAATGGCATTTACTTTCCCCCATAATATTAAGTAACTTTTATTAAAGACATTTCTTTCTATAACGCTTACTTTTGGAGATATTGTACAGTCTCCACTTAAATGGTCCATTCTGTATGTCTACCATCTCAATTTGTCAACAACCATTCTTGCTTGTTATTTTTCTATGGTTATAAACAAGAGAGAAAATATTTTCCTTATTGACACTTTAGTATAAGATAAGCAATGTGGCTTTTAAATTTTAATACTTTTTCCTTTCCTCAATATACCGGACATCTATGCAGAATGAAATATGTATAAATATAATTAACAAATAAAGAAACATGGTAATTATATGAGTGATTAAAAAAGTAACAGTAAATTAACAATATTAAATACAGTTGACACTCCAGGTATTTCAAACTCCCGGGAAGTGCAGATGTATGCTATTGAAATAGTTTTGACATATGCTGACAAAATAAATGATGTGCTGAATAGGAAAGGCAGTTGAAACAAGCTGGCTGCTTCCCTAGCTGTTTGGGCTGTTGATGAATAAGATAAGAGTAAGCAGTAATAAGATTTTTATGGTCAGGAGGCGTAAAACCTTGATAAATCTATAGAAGGATGTTGGAAAGGTATGGAAATAGCTGCATTAGTAAGAGAAGAGAGTACGAGTGGGTAGATGTATTTAAAAGTGGACGTACATCAGTCGCAGATGAGCAACGCTCTGGTCATCCCAGCACAGCGGTCCTTTTCAACCTCTTCTGGGATATGAATGGGCCACTGCAATAAAGGGATGAAACCGTGAATGGTGCTCGGTACAGAACCATGTCAGAGAATGAGCTAAAGCCAGCAATACAGAGCCGTCACAGAGGACTTCTGTTTAGAGGTGCTCTTAACCTTCATGACAATGCTCACTCCCACATAGCCGCTGGAACTCTTGATGGCATTCACAGATTGAGATTTCAAGTCTTACAGAATTCCCCATACAGCTCTGATCTCGCTCCTTTGGACTACCATGTGTTTGGACCCCTGAAGAACACTTTCAGAGGACTACGATTTGGAAGTGATGTTAAAAAAGCGGTGCATTGCTGGTTGCGGACACAAACAAAAACCTTTTATTCTGATGGAATAAAAAAGTTGGTGCAATGTTGTGAGAAATGCATTGAAAAGGAGGGTGATTATTTTGAAAAATGACATTTTGTTTGAAACACATACACAAAAAATTAGTTTGCTATTACTTTTTTAATCACCCTGTTATTAATTTGGGAACATGAGTGAATAACAAATAAGTTAACACATAACAACAGGTAAGTTCCCCATTAACATTTGGTATTCTAGCTGCTTCATTCTGTAGTTAGTGGTGATAGTGATGTCAAGCGTAGCAGTGTGCTAACTAAAGTCCGGGTCAGCTAATGAGAGTTGAATAACAGTAGTGTAACGTGTTACTGCTTGTCTGGATTTATTCCAGTTAAATAAACAATAATGAAGCTCTATCCAGTTACATATTATACAGTGGAATCTCGTTAGCACGTTCCTCATTGACATGTTTTCCTCTGTATTACGGTACCAAATCACCAAATATAATAAATAACGTTTGCTTAGTGCGTTTTCCCGGTCCCGCTTACTACGTTTGAAGTTTGACATCCTCATTCGCTGTTTTGGCCAATCCTTGGTCGGTCCAGTGGGAGTAGGTATTTAACACGTTCAAAGTTTGACGTCCTCATTTGCTACTTTGGTCAATCCTTGGTCACGGGGTGGATATCGGCAGCCAATCACATGCATGTATGTAAATATATGTGTGACACGATTTGTGTGGGCAGGATAGAGAATGCTTTACCTTGGTGTGGTAAAAGCCAACGATAGTTTCTACTGTTGAGTGTTGACCAAACATACGTAGATTGTATTTTAACTTTTCATTTGCAATGAAAAAAAATAAAGTGTAGTAAATAACCGACAGTGAAAAACTGAAAATCCTTGATGTAGATCACAATCCAAATATGAAACATATCGATATAGTGCGGAAGTTAAACGTTCCTCTGTCAACCTTAAACACAATTGTTAGCAAACCTAAATTGGCTGAAACTGCTTTTAAATAAGGGGAAAATTCTAAAACAAAACTTTCCTCTTGGAAAATAGGATCAGAAGAGGATTGGAATGAAATTTGTTGCATGGAAACACCGGTACCGAAACACCTAGCGTAATCAAATCGTATTGAATACACCAAAAATACTATCGTCTATTGTACTTGTAATACAATGCATGCTCATAATTTTGTTTTCAGCAGAAATTATCACATGTGTAATAAAACACACAGCAAAGCCACTATTGTCGCTTCCACAATTCGCAATTTATTTTCTCAAAAACATTCATAACCTAAAAAATCCAAGTTCACCAACATAAAAGCTTGACTTATTTATTTTCAGGCTTTCTGTATCCAAATCCATTTAAACATATTGAATTTAACATGGAAATGCGGATTGTATTCAGTATGAAATTGTACTCAAAATCGATTTAAATTTCCCATGGAGACGTAGTAATTATTAGATTTTATTACATAACTATGTTCTTAAATTGCAGATTTTGCATTTTCGTTAACACGTTTTCTCGCCTATGATGTCCAAATCCTTAGGTCTCTGCAAAAAGGTACTAACGAGATTCTACTGTACTTGTTTGTACCACTTTGCAATTCTCCAAATTTCATATTATTTCCAGTTAACTCCCTGCTACTTTGGCAAGTCTAAGTTGAACCTAGATCTGCGTTCATATGCTTCCCACCCAGACTGGCATGAAATAAACCTCTTGAAGATCAGAATTGGAAGAAGGGTTCTCAGAATCATCCACCTTTTATATTTTGCCAGACAGACGTTAGTTTTCCCACTGTAGTATATAATGTGTTTTCCCATTGGTTACTGTATTTGTCATATAATGTAAATAAAATAATTCATGTGGTTTTCTCTGGTAAAACTTGGCTACTTTGGGAATTCCGAGTTATCTCTGTGTCTTTCTAATATTACCCATCTTGCCTCCCAATCACTGTTTCTCCTTATCCCTGTGCTGTTCAGTCTTTAAGCCTATTCCCTGTGATGCATTTTACCCAGCTATCCTGTTTGGTCCAGTTTCTCTGATAGCTTTTGGAATAAATTTCACTCCTTACAATATTCAGTTCTGCATGCATGCATAATATTCTTATATTACTTATTTACATATTTATATTATATGATTCACATAACTACTTACTAATGCTATCCTATCTCATTCTCTACTGTTTCTTAATTAGTGTGTCTTTTATTCTATCATTATTTCCTATTTTAGTATGTTTCTTTGTATATTATTATTTCCTCTAACATTTTTCTTTTATCTAATTTCTTTATATTTAATGTGAGGTAGGTGTTCCCCCTACACTCCTCTTCATTGCTGTCCCCCATGTCATCTCATCACACATTTCGTATGTACTATGCACATATCATCCACTGCTGTGTGTATTCAAATCCTGGACATAGGGTTTAATTTTTCAAGCCTAATTCACCTTACCATAATTAAATTTCTTCTACTAATAACAAAATCCTGCTAGTTGCTAATCCCCTTCCTCTCCTCTCTATTCTTTAGCTGCTCAATTATAAATTACATCTATGTAATCATCTCGATGTACTTGGGTCAGGATGTGCCAATTGAAAGTATATTCAAGTGAACGAAGTTCCGCATTTAATCTAGTAAATCTTGCAATATTCTTAGCTTTTGTAACACAGCTTATTTCTTGTATCTTATGTTATTTTAATGCTCATTTCTTTCTTTCTCTCTTTTTTTTTTTTTTTTTGCAGCACATTCATTATAGAAAAGCAGCCACCGCAGGTGATGAAAACTAACACAAGGTTTACTTCAACAGTTCGACTGCTTGTAGGAGGCAAATTGAATGTACACATGAGCCCACCACAGGTTAGTGAATTGTAAATTGTTTCCCTCTTCATATGCAGAATAGTAGAAATGTTTTTATTGTATTGCAAAAATACTAAGGTATCTAATGATTTAAATTATATTTGGAATTTGGCAAAGCTTAGGAAACAAATTCCTTAAGTAAGAATATTTAATTAAGTAGAAGCTTATAAGCAGTGTTGTGTTACTGATGTATGACTGATGAGCCGGGATTTTGAAACACTAAGGATAACTTAATAAGAAATACCTTGAGCACATTTTGAGTACCTTATATACTATCCTCAGCAGGGTCTGATTGGTTCCCAGTGGAAAAGTTTATGGAATTTTTCAAAGTGGTGACATCTGTTGCCAACATTATGAACTTCCGGAAGTGATTTCATGGCTGTATATCAAGGATCACTTATTTTGGTTTGCCACTACCAAACCACCTCTGGAAGTTTATAATATCAACATATGTCACCAGTCACTTTGGACAAATACTTCCACCTGCTGAGAATGGATACAAGCAGTACCTGAAACATGTTCAAAGTATTTCTTATTAAGTGGTGTTTTGTGTTTAAAAATTTCTGGCTCACTAGTCCATACATCCTTAAGTAAGGATTATACGAGAAGTGATACAGTAAAGCGTAAACAGCCAGTTGTGGCTTATGATAAAAGCACAAGTATTACATTGATAAAATGGATGTATTAGATCTGTTAACAAGGCCAGCTCTGTGACATATGGCTAGGGGAGAATATCATTATCGTGGTGAAGTGACATATGAATTATATTTATAGTTTATTTTTATGGCTATTATGTCCCTGTACTCTTTAAATTCTGTTGTAATTATTTGTTTTCTAACCTTTGTTCTGACCAGTCCCCTCCCCGTTTAAACATTCTATTTATTTTCAGGCAGTATTTTATCTGGCATAAATCACTTAAACGACCCTACTCTGGATTTGAAAGGCATGGGCTAATAAATATCTATTAATGAGCATGTATTCTTTATTATAAATGTTACAAGTGGGAAAGAAAGGACTAGGAGCAAATGTACTTTTAAGGCAAGGGAGCACTGAAATTTGTCTTTTAAATTTTAAATAAAAATTTGTGAAAATTTGGATTCATGCTTCAATTGTTTACCTTCTGTGTTTCCTGTGCTTTTCAAGTGCTAATTTCTCACTCCTTGGGGGAGGGGATGTGGTAATTCTATTATAAAATTGTTTTTAGTTTTGTAATATGTCTGTTTTCATTACACTTTCAAGTCAGTTGCTCCACATTTTTTGCTCTTAAAAAGTTAAATGAATGTGGTGTCGAAATTTTTAATTGGGAGAAAATAGGGAATAAGCCATTTCTGTTATTGGGCTGTATAGTAGTTTGTTTAGCACAGTGTTTATCTCTAAATAATTAGAAGGTAAAAACTGGAATGTTTTTGGAAGGCTAAAGTTTTAAATATTTTTAAAAGAAAAAACCAGAAAATCAATATTTCATAAATTTTATACAGCTTTTTTTCTGTGAGTTTTACAGTAATGAGTTTTACTATGCGTTTTATAACTCTTTGTTGTAAAGTACAATAAACAGTTTTTTCATTAAGTGCGAAGGCTTTCATGACCGGAGTTAATGGATAAAATATTAAAATCTTCAGACTAGAAGCGTAAAAGGGTAAAATTATTTACACCCGACGTTTCAGTCAACATTTTGTTTGCTATTGTCAAGAGGGTAATACCCTGGTCAGCTTAGCGATTTCCAACTAGGCAGCAGATGCTTCACAATTTATAGCTCACACCAAGGTCAGAAGTGGCTCATGATTGGTGGGTCTGCAGTGATATGCCATCACTGGTATCCATGCGAGATTGAGCTTAAATTTTTCCTCTTTCTTATTAATGTTATTGGAATGTTTATATATTTAAATTGCTTCTCTATGAAGTCTAGCATGATAATATTTTGTTTTTGCTAATACTTTCCTGTCTTCATACAGAATACAGTGACTATATAGACAAAATTTTTGCAACTGCAAACTTATTTGTTTGTGCAAGATGGCAATGTTGCTTATACCCTGTTATTCGAGTATTGATGCTGTGTTTATTGTTCCAGTGTAAACAGAACCACACTGTTCATTACATAACTAGGAACACTGCACTGCTTTGACTTAATATACTAGTACTCTGCTTTAAGTTAACTTTCGCAATGTCTAACTGATATTATGTGTTGGTATTTACAGGTTAAAGTCACCATAATCAGTGAAGCACAAGCAAACGCACTGCTAAAGAATGACAAAATGGCAAAAGGGGAAGCAAGTGGTGAGATCCTTAACAATACTGGCACAATGGAATATCATCAAGCCACTCGTCAGCTTTCAGTCAGTTTCAGGTTAGTGCAAAATCATAACTGCATTTCTGAGTGCAGTAACGTCTTTGTTCTTGATGTTAACACTGTTAAGTTTTATTGCTATCGGTATAGTTGTTTAAACATTTCAAGTTTTTTGGACGAAGAAAAATTGTTGATTTTAAAAATCTCTCTCTCTCTCTTTGTTCACCATAGAAAATTTTTTACAACTTATGGCTTTGTCAGATCAGAATTATCACTAATATAAAAACATATAAAAATATAATACTAATATGTATTATATACAGTATAGCAAAAAAAAAAAAAAAAAAAAAAATAGATACATCAACAATAGATGCAGATTTTCAAGTATGGTAAAACGTGCCAATCTTGCAACCTATGGAAACACAACATATTTCCTAAACTGGAACCTTGTCATTTTGATTTACTTTATTGGTGATTAAATTATGAATGTTTATACCTTATGTAATAATGAATTTAGCTTTTTTGCTGTTCTGGCAATTTTTAGCTGCAAATTTTTGTGTTTAGTAAAGTTTACTGATAGACAGCTATGGACTCATGTTTGAGATATCTGCATAATGCTGCAAGTCGGTATTAGAATTTCTTAGTGTCAGCATAAGGAATATGAAGTGGTAGGCCCTTATATAAAAAAAAAAGTGTACTATTATGTAACTGAGTTTTTATATATCTAGAGGTGTTAAAGCAATGCTTTTATTTATTTTAGAAATATGCAGCTGAAGAAGATCAAACGAGCAGAAAAGAAAGGAACAGAGTCTGTAATGGATGAGAAATTCTCACTGTTGTTCCAGTCTCAGTTTTCTGTAGGAGGAGGAGAGCTGGTTTTCCAGGTAAGCCTAAGATGCTTACAGTGATTTGAAATAGTATTGTACTAATTAATTCACAAGTGAAGCTGTGAAATATATTCTTGGGAACTACAAGGCAGAAGTGACTTTGGGGCATTGGAATTTATTTATAGGCAAACATTATTTGCTTCTAGGATGGAAAACGGGGCACAACTCTTTTCTTGAAAAGGGAGATTTACACTGATTTGGGTAATGCAAAGGAGTCTTATTTGAGAGGTAAATACAAACAGGAAATGCATTGTTTGGAGGGAAGGAATGTAGATAGTATTTTGTTGGAGTTTAAGGGTAGAGAAGTAATTGATAGGAAATGTATAATGTATTAAGTAGATCTGCCACATTAAACTGTTTTGAGTATAAGTAATGTAGAATGCAGGTTCAGAGTAATTGTATTGCTACTAAAGCATTTAACATTATGTGGTTTTTGTTGGGTACTGCAACTTTGTCCAGTTCTCAATGTCATGGCCAAGTTCAGATTTCATTCTTCATTTCTTCCTTTACATCTTCATTTCAATTACTATCTCCTCCATTCGAGATTTCATTTCCATCTCCATCTTTTCCATTCTAGAGTTTACCATCTTCGTTTCACTCTCCAGATTTCATTTCCGTCTCCAACTTATCAATTCTGGCTAATAATTTTTAAGTATTCGCTTAAATCCCACTTCTGACAATAGTGAGCTTTGTTTTCAGTTTTTACTGTCACTTCACTAATGTAATTTAGTTCAATTTTCACTGTCCCTTCACTTTCCCTTGTGTGTAGTGTCGAAATGAATCATGCGCAAAGTAGCCTCTTCTCCCTTCTGCTTCATATGTTGAACACAGGACTTCTCTAAACTTTTGCAGTAGCAGTACTCACTATATGTCACAACTATTGTCACAACCTCACTAGTAGAACAGCGCTTTGTGTCACATCAAGAATAACTCACTACCTCACTGACTCACTCATAAGCATGCTTGCTTATATAGAAGTGCAGGAGTTTCTGGAATGTTTGCAGGAAGTGAAGGGGAGAAACTTCCAGAAGAATCTGGTTATGTCTTGATAGTTCTTCGGTATTCATGCTGGGTGAGAGTGCTACTCCTTCTGCTTATCTCTTCAACCGGTCAGTTGCCTTCCATGTGATATAGCCAATCAGTCCGTCGGTTGTCTTCTATGTGATAAGCTGGGGCCTTAGCTGGTTACAGTACTTAAAATTTTTAGATTTCCAATTTTTTTCTTGGATATGGAGTGGATAGTAAAACATGGTATAACTTTGATTCATTGTTTCTTCATGGGAGCAGAAAGAAGAAAACTACACAAAAAATGTTTTTGAAACACTATTTGAGTCAAATTTACACTTAACTAGCTTCACTAACCTTTGTTGCTATAGAAAATGTTTCACAGACATGTTGGCTGCATCCTTAGCCAGAAATGTTGTTGGCTCTTGACATAGGACATGAGAGAAGTCAGGGTTTTATGACATTTTAAGAATCGTTTAGAGTACAATGGAAGCCCAGTTATCCAAAACATTGGGGTCTGAGATTATTTTGGGAAAGCAGCTGTTTTGGATAAACAGTGAATCACAGAATCTTAATTGGGTTTACAAAAAAAGAATAGTTAATTTTTTCATAACTGTTAGTACTTATGAAATAGTTTTTTCCTACTCTTGATATATATTCCTTTAATTCTTCCTCCTTCTTTTAATACACCAGCTTTAACAACTGAATTCGTATCAGTAGGTTATGGCTTTCAAAGATTTGGAAGCTGCTCTGCCTCATGGGATACTTGGGGAAAAATGAAATTTATATTTTATTTATGGATGCTCTTTTAACTAACTATGGTTCTTAGCGTCCCATTCTATATTGGACATGAAAGACCGGAATTTTGCTCAGAGACCTCTGTATCAGGCTTGAGGTTCTTTTACATGTCGTAAATCTACTACACGGGACCACTGGCTTTACTTCCCTTCCAAAGGAAGCCATGCTAAGGATTTTTATGCCAAAAGAAATCCATCGCCCTCTGCCAGTTTTGAATCTGCGACCTCTGGAAACATAGTACCACGGGGGACGACATACTTGGAGAAGGCAACAGATATTGCCCTTGGCAATGATGATTACTCTGTTAATCATTGGGTTTGTTTCTTTTGTTTGTTTTCTTTTAAACATCAAAATCTTTCTCCATCCCTCTCCCTACTCCTGTCTCTCTCGCTCTCTCTCCAGGAATTCATCTCAGGACCTCTGGATTTGGAGGCTAACTTTCTTCTTCTTCTTCTTCTTCTTCTTCTTCTTCTTCTTCTTCTTCTTCTTCTTCTTCTTCTTCTTCTTCTTCTTCTTCTCCTTCTCCTTCTCCTTCTCCTTCTCCTTCTCCTTCTCCTTCTCCTTCTCCTTCTCCTTCTCCTTCTCCTTCTCCTTCTCCTTCTCCTTCTCCTTCTCCTTCTCCTTCTCCTTCTCCTTCTCCTTCTCCTTCTCCTTCTCCTTCTCCTTCTCCTTCTCCTTCTCCTTCTCCTTCTCCTTCTCCTTCTCCTCCTCCTCCTCCTCCTCCTCCTCCTCCTCCTCCCTCCCTCCCTCCCTCCCTCTGCTCCTTCTTTCTTCTTCCTCCATCTTACACTTGAGGAACAGTTGAGTGCATTTTTTGCATTCTGTAAACCGTATTTTTATGTTGATTTTTATACACTTTAGCTATTAAGCACCTTCACATTCACTTCCCATTCAGATTTCCATTACTCTACAGAGGTAGGAAATGATTCTATCTAAAGCTCTCCCTTGCCATGCACGAATTGAACCTGAGCCCATAAGATCAAGGAATAATTTCATCATATTAATTTCAAAGTTTTAATATCCTCTCTACTCTCCTTAAAAACTGCTATTGTAATTCATAGCTCACCGTCATAATGAGGAAAATAAAAGAGCACTGCACACGTTGAAAGTTGTTAGCTTATTCTAACATATATGTTAGTTTAATATTCATCAGTGGAGTTCTTTTGTAGGAATTTTTGTAGGCATTTCTTATTTGAACTTTTTATTCTTGATCTATGTTCTGTTAGTACTCAGATAGAAAATAATATAAACTGAACAAAAAGTGTGAAATATTTCCAATTGAATGTCTTTTTAATGCTTTGCATGTAAATTGAAGTATTTCTCACTTAAACATTTTGTTTTCCAAGAAAACCACTATTTGCATTATTGTCCTGATGGAAATATTATGTAGTTGTTGGCATAACTATGCATTTTTCATACATCAGTTTGCATTTCCTTATTGAAGGAAGTATTAATCACTATGTTAAGAGCATTGTTTATACCGAAATTGAAGGGCCACTTATTTCCAGTATACTGCAGTGACATCATCCCCCCATCCATTACTAAACTTTAAATGCTCAGTATTTAGAAACTTCTTGTTATGTGAATCTGGATGTATTTTTGTTTTAAGGGGATAATAAATAAGTAGCTTGTCTTTTGTGGTAGATTTTATTTTGGTAGGTATACTGGAATTATTTGCCTTTCTAATCTAAAATTTTTTTTTTTTATTTAGCAATGCTGTAGATCATTTTCAAACAATAACTATTCCTCCATTGTTAAAGCTTGTTCACAATAAATGGGAATCAGAGAGTGAGTGACAAAGTTAAAATGGCTTACAGTGGGAGTATTCATTCATAAGCTTATTGAAGCCTGGGAGTTTGAGGCTGGTCAAGTTCAGCTTTACCATTCCTAGGAATGGTATATTATATGTTAGAAATCATTCAAGGAGGCTATGAACTGTAGTTGCTAGAGCTATCTTTGGTTGCAAGCTTGGAGTATCAAACAACAGATAGCAGCAGAGAAAACAAACTTCAATTTACTCAATGTATTAGAATAGTGTTTTCACAAGAGAAAGAAATATTAATGGCATGGCTTTTGCAAAATCTTTACTGTACTGAAATTCAGGGTAGGTTAAACTGCATTATATTTGCTGAAATGCAAGCAAGGGAAAAATGAGCACTGGTCAGTTACAAACATTGACAGGCATTCTTGTTGCTTAACAAAAGTCACTCACATCTATAAATAACTTGTTGGGAAGCACAATGAAATGAATATATAACAAGAATAAAATTCAGTTAATGAAGTTTCAAAGGCCACTTGAAACAACTTATGTTTTAAACATTTCCTGGAAATTGTAAATTTTTCTTACATAGGTTAGTGAAGTGAGTGTGTGTGTATTTAGTTATCATAATTTACATCTGTTCTCATTCTGGTTCTGGTCAATAAACCCTCCCACTTTAATGTGAATCAGTCTTTATTTTCATTGGTTAATTTGTTCACCTTTGTCAGAGATATTTTTATTATGTGACATCAAATTACTGTTCAAATTACCTGAATATGCAAGTAAACCAGTCCACTTATATTGAGGATTTTGTTTTCTCAATGCATATTTTCTGTCAAACTGTTTTATGATTTTTTGAAATAGGAAAATTACTTATATTCTTCTGATTATATAATTTTAATTGAAAAGTATTCAAATAAGTTCATGAATATTATTAATATGTAATATTTATTTCATCATTATTACAATAATACAAATAAAACTTACATCTAAAACTTAGGTCTAGTGCTCCAGTTTTCTAGCTCTCCCATATTTAGCCCCTAGGCTGTATATATGGGATAAAGCTACTATACCATCTCTCCATTTCCAAACTATCCCCATTCTCCTGTACCTTTCTTAAGCTCCTTATCCACTTATCCCTTGTGTTGCCTAAAAATGTCCCCATCATTTTAATTGTTTCTGCTTTTGTGCTTCCCAACATTCTTAATGCTACTGCTTCTTTATTTAGCTTGTCCCATTTAACCTCTCTCCACCTTTTAACCTTATCACATTCTATTAGCCAATGAAAAGTACTATCCAATTCATCACACATAATACATCTCCCCGAACAATATATCCATTCCTTTTTAAAAATATTACTCCTGTGCGCATCCACGCAAGACCTATTCTGCCAAATTGATTGCATAGATCTACATACTTCTCCATTCCCCAATTTCTTTTAACTGATTTATACAAGATCAATGACCTTTTATCCTCAAAACTAGCCCAAATCTCTTGTTTCTCGATGTCTTCTACCCTCAATCTCACTTCTTTCCAAAACCCACTGTTATTATATTTATCTAATAGGAAAATATTCCTCATGCCAATTTCTTTTAGCATATTTCCCATCTCCCCAAACTAACACTCTTTTCCTAAGACAGCTTTTTTGAAACTGTATACATTCTTTTAATATATTACTATCTTCTAAATTTAAACATCTATACCAATACTTCAAAATTCTTTCCACTATTATACCTTTTCTCCCTACCCTTCCTAGCTCTGCCAGTGCCACGCCCCTTGGTGAACTCTTGGGTAAACCCAGAACTTCTCTACAAAACATTCTATGGACTATATCAATCTTATTCCATCCCTTTGCCATCCCCCATATTTCTATTCCATATAACATTTTTGACTCAACTACAGCTTTGTAGAGCCTTTCCAACCAGTTCATTGATAGCGTGGGTGTTTTGCACAAGCAAACTCTTAACAGCTTTCATGACTAGCTTTCCTTTCAATTGTGCATATTTAGATTGTTTGTATTTCCCTATAACTGGACAGTGTTGGATATTATTAATAGAAAGCTATATTTAAGAATAAAACTGTTAGCAATTATTCTAAGATGTATTCTCAAAAGCAAAAAATGGAACTAATTCATGTGATGCTTAGGACATAGATTGGTAATTTTCTCAGGCATTATACACTGAGTAGATGTGTTATTAATAAAATTTCAGTTATGCCAATAACAATAAAAATGGTATTAAGGAACATGACTTAATGCTTAATAGGCTACCTTGTAAAGAAAAGCGTTTCTCTTTATTTCCAAAATCCTTATGCATCCTGCCAGCTTTTATGATTTGTCTGAACAATTTATGGAGTGGAGGCTTTTTACGACTTTATGGTAATGGAAGCCTTCTCTGTATTTTTTTTGGGGCTGATACAAAATATTACTGATTTTCACCACTGACATGATGAAACAATTTGTATTGTATTATATTGTAATTTTGTTTATGATAGTAATGTAAGACTTCTCACTAACTTAAGATTACAGCCCAAATGTACTGTACTTGCATTAATAATACACAGTGCTATGATATGCTTATCTGTGTATCTGTCCTTCATGATGCACTGGGCTGGAACAAAATGTAACATGTGCATGCCTCGTTTTGTGGGATATAAAGTTTGATTGCATCAGTAGTGATCTCTTAGTGATAACCAGCAGTAACCAATGAGCAGTACATGCGCATAGTAATGGATAATGTAAATTGTAAAGTCAACCCTCGCTTGTAAATTATTTGCCTTATTCACAATCTATGGTTGCATGATATAAGTTTCACATATTTTTGACAGGTTTTTGTTATAGTTCATGTTATGAAGTATAAAATATGGACTAGAAATTTGTATATAACCTAGGAAATCGTGGTCTTTGTTGCTGTTTAATACTATCTATGGTACAAAGAGGTATTTTGGCATGTGTGACAGAAGGAAGCAGTACTATCAGGTCTTCAAGGATTCTTATAAGATGGAATTTGCTTTATTTTGCATGGAATTTTTGTACATTTACTGCACTGAATATTTTACACATTCCAAATTTCATGCCATTGCAAAATTATTATGCTTTGCTGGACAAGGGAAAGCTTAACAGGTTTCAAAACAAGTTGGAAAGTTCACTTATGATACAGAAAGAAATACAGTAGAATCTCGTTAGCACGTTTTTGCGGGGACCTAAGGATTTGGAATCATAAGCGGGAAAACGTGTTAACGAAAATGCAAAATATGCAATTTAAGAACATAGTTATGTAATAAAATCTAATAATTACTACGTCTCCATGGGTAATTGAAATCGATTTTGAGTGCAATCCGTGTTGAATTCAATATGTATTCAAATGGAATTGGATACACAAAGCCTGAGAATAAATAATTCAAGCTTTTATGTTGGTTAACTTGGATTTTTGAGGTTATGAATGTTTTTGAGAAAATAAATTGCGAATTATGGAAGCAACAAGAGTGGCTTTGCTGTTCGTTTTATTACACATGTGATAACAATTTTCGCTAAAAAAGAAAAAAAATGAGTGTGCATCATGTACGAGTACAATAGGCGAATGTATCTTTGGCGTACTCAATACGATTTGAATACGATAAGTGTTTCCATGCAACAGATTTCGTTCTGATCCTCTTCTCATCCTATTTTCCAAGAGGAAAGTTTTGTTTTTGCATGTTTCCCTTCTTTAAAATCAGTTTTAATCAATTTAGGTTTGCTAACAATTGCGTTTAAGGTTGACGGAGGAATGTTTAACTTCCGCACTATATCCACATGTTTCATATTTGGATTGTGATCTATTTCAAGGATTTTCAGTTTTTCACTATTGGTTATTTACTACACTTTCTTTTTTTCATTGCAAATGAAAAGCTAAAATACAATCTACATATGTTTGGTCAACACTCAACAGTAGAAACTATCGTTGGCATTTACCATGCCAAGGTAAAGCATTCTCTATCCCGCCCACACAAATCATGTCATACAAATATTTACATACATGCATGTGATTGGCTGCTGGTATCCACCCCGTGACCAAGGATTGACCAAAGTAGCCAATGAGGACATCAAACTTTGAACGTGTTAAGCGCCTTCTCCCACTGGACCGATCAAGGATTGGCCAAAACAGTGAATAAGGACGTCAAACTTCAAACTTAGTAAGCGGGACCGGGAAAACGCACTAAGCAAACGTTATTTATTACATTTGGTGATTTGGTACCGGGACTTTTATAATTGAACGTAATACATGGGAAAACGTGTTAATGAGAAACGTGCTAATGAGATTCCACTGTAATTTGTTTTAGTGATAACATTATTGATGTAATTGTTTTACACCCTTGTAGATATTTCACAAATTGAGGAAACTAAGTTGGACCATTAATTTATGTACACAAAATTATAAAGTAGTCATTGAAGTACAAAAGAAATTCCACATATATTTGATGCACCTGCAGGTAAAGTATGCATGCTTCAAGAGATAACTATGCTTGCGTAGCTAATCCAGATTTGCTGTTGTTGATGCAGGTATGGACGTTATCACTACCAGTTGTGGTGATAGTCCATGGTAACCAGGAACCCCATGCTTGGGCAACTGTCACATGGGACAATGCCTTCGCAGAGCCTGGCAGGGTTCCTTTTGCAGTCCCTGACAAAGTGGCATGGCATCAAGTTGCTGATGCTCTCAATATGAAGTTCAAGGCAGCCACTGGTCGTTCTCTGACCGATGAAAATGTCCGTTTCCTGGCAGAGAAAGCCTTCAGGTGAGATATGCACCAAAACTGTACTTCTGATTTAAGTAATGTGTTACATATTTAAAGTGTTAATGTTATTTGTACCTAAACCATATGTCTTACACTTGAGCAGAACACATGCAGATGGGTGACCTGGCTCTTCTTTCTGTTGCAACAACAGAAGAAAGGGAGGCAAAAAAAACTAGCAGAAAAACATTACGTGTGCAATGGTTTAAATATCAGTTTTTGCAGTAATGTAATTACATTTTGTTTTGCCAATCATAGCTTCTGTAAATGAGAGTAAAGTTTAAAATGAGTTCACACTATCACTCAATCTATTTCACTATCATCCATGTACGTTAAGAATGTGATTGACATTTGTGGAACACATGGAACAGAGCTTTAAAATGATGTGATTGGATTGAAATGTCATAGCAGTCATCTTAGGAACGTGTAGATGAACCAATTAGAGTTAGGACGTCTCTATAGCAACTGTGTATGTTGCCAATATGTAACATATTATTAGCATGTGCCTGGCCTGACTTCTATCTGCCATCGTTGCAATATAAACAAATAATAGTTTACTTAAGGTGAGTTGGAATTAGTTACACTAACACCACTTTTAAGTTCTCATTTAACATGTTTCGGGAAATGGTTTGTTCCCGTCCTCAGAAGGTGTCTGAATGGCCTGTGTTGTCTATTGTGTGGCATCTTGTGGTGGTGAAATGTACTTCCAGTGGGGATTGGGTGGCGGCAAATCAAAATTCGTTAGCTGTGGGTTGTTTTTAAAATAAAGATCTTCCTTGTGTCTAATTCTGTTGCATATTTGACAGTTTGATTAGAGTGACGTTTGGTTTAATGTTGTGGTTGGTCGTTCAGAAATGGTGTATTTTACTCATCTCATATGCTCCTTTGACCTGTTTCCAGGTTTCTTTTTGTCTTGCATATATATACCGTATTGAAATCAGAACAGTTGATTCTGTAGATTACAGATTTTATGCTTTGTGGTATGGGGTGTTTTAACCTCTTGCAAAGTAATTTCTCTGCTAAATTTGTGCTGTGGGGCTGTGCTAATATTATATTTTGAGGCAGTATTTTAATGCCTGAATAATATTAATTTTATTTTTTATTATAACTAAATTCAATTACAGCCCACCTTGAAAACAATATGTATATAATTATTATTTAAATTGTATGTAAGTCATTGCAAATACTTATTTTATTGTGAAACATATTTTATTAATGTTCTGTAAATGTTTATATACTCTAATAGTGCAAAAACTGTGAGAATAATATGTTTTAGGTTATTAACAATGAGGTAATAATGTAATCTTGTAACAATAATGTGTTTAGAGTATTGAAAAGTACTGGCCATGAAAAGATTGGCAATGACGTAGTTTCGCTTACAGTTTTGAATTAGCCAATCAACAGTAAAGAAAAATTTTAGTTTGAATGCTTAAATTCTATTGGATTAGAATTAGCCAATAAGAGACTGGCAATACTGAAGCTTTGAGGTTTTTACCGTTGGAATTAGTCAGTCGCGGACATGATGTGATAGAGTGCAGATGGAAAAGTCACGAGCAAGATTTTATAGTAAATACATTAAGAATGTGTAAAGTTTCTTACAGTTTATTTTATAAAGTGCAGTGTTTATATATGTGGAAGTATAAAGAAATAAAAAGAAGTGAAATTTAAAAGTAAATCTGTGACGTCTTTAATTTTTGTCATACCACGACCTGAACAAGACCTTATGTCTCTATAATTCAACTGAAGCAGCCGAGGAAGATTTAAATAATATTACATAAGCTTAATTAATTGAAACCTACGCACAAAGCAACAAATTAAATATAAAATCTTCAAGTTTCCGCGTAAAAATTACATTGCACAACATTGTGTAACATTACGTAACACAAGCATCATCTCCAACACTTCAAAGTTTGGCGTCCCAAGCAACAAGCATCAACCGATTTCAAAGTGTATCTTCATTACATGGGAACTTTAAATTAAAACTCAAACTTCATCATCTCCATAAGTTTGAAGAATACAACTTCTTCAAAGTGGTGCAAAATGTGGGGCTAACAACTTCTTCAAAGTAACGCACATACGTGGGGCTTCTCACATCACTATAACTTCTTCAATTTCATGAAAATCTTAAATTTGTAATATGTTCTTGGGTGATATGTGAGTTTCCTGAACTTTAACAAACCATAAGTGATGATATCAGGTGCTTTTTCCCATTGGAATGAGCATAAATATTTCAGGTGTATCTCTTGTTAACTACTGCTTTTGGCTAATACTTGCATGCGCATTTGCAAGTGGATGTCCTATTTTGTTATTGTCTTCGTCTGCATCAGGTATAATTGTGTCATATATAAATAATGATAATATTGCTCTACAAGCTGTTAATTCATTAATAGGTGCACATGATTACCTTTATATGCACTAGTCCTATGTGTGTGACAACATTGCCTGTCCCTCTCAGTGAAATGTCATCACTTTTTTGATTTGTGTGGATTATTATTTATACCTTGTTAGGAACAACATACCACCCTTGGTCTACAAATAAATTTCAAAAGACCTTTAATGATTATAACATAATGCTGGTGACTGCAAGCAATTGCATCTAGAAATTTTTAAAAAGCAACACAATAGACAAAATACACCCAGAGTATACGTATCAAATATGTATGGCATAAAGTGCAAAGATTTGTGAGAAAGTTTACGTGGGAAGGACAAAAAGAATATTGATACCAGACTAAAAGAACATATATTAGTCACAATAATATTGTTAAACACCAATGGCAGCACATTTTGGACTAAAAATCGTGAAGCAGAAGAAAAAGTGGAGCTTCAAAAATCGATACAAAACTTGGAGAACTGGATACTTGGGAAAAGATACACATAAACAAAAAATGCATTTAATGAACTTCATGTTCCACTAGAAGAGAAGCTTACCTTCATGTTCATCAAAGGCCCAGATGGAAAACAGAAGCCCAACCACCAAATTTCCGGATCTGACTTCAGTCGCAACAGAGCTGAGGATGTGAGTGAGGGTTCCGAAACATGTCATAACAAGGAATAAATTACCACATTGGTCCAAATATAAGATGGCCTCACATAATAGGCAGCCCTGAATTTTTGAAAGGTTTTCACAAGAAAAATTACCTAAATAATGAATGCAATTAAAAAATATTCACGACATATTGGTAACCTCTGTTTTCTTTCCTCCTGCACAAATAGAGCGACAAGCATATCAGTTTCAGGAAATTTCTGTCTTTGGTCCTCTGAATGCTTTTCTTGACATGCTAGCATTAGTAACTTTTCTTCATCCTCTGCCAAACGTTACCATTATTATAAGCTTTTGAAATTTGTATCATTTGAATCTACATTGTTAGCCATCACAACATAACACCGTAAGTTCAAAAGAAACACACTTCAACTGCTCATTTATATAGAAATGCACTTCAGCTGTTGTTTATTGCACTTACGGCTTTTATCAGTTACAAAATGGCTCACTTTACTAATGCTACTCATTTACGGTGGAACATATCGTAATGCAGCAGTCACAGCAAGAATTTGTCAAGAAAGATTTCCAAATAGACAAGCATCACATCAAGGGCATTTGTTTTCATCTGTCAAAAAGTTCTAGATACAGGAGGTATGTCTCCTCATGCAGAAGGACTTGGTCAAAGAAATGTTGCATAAGACGAAGAAATCCTTCACTTGGTGGAAGATGATCTTGGAAGCAGCAGCTGTGGTATAGCTGGCATCAGCGTATTCCATTGGACCATTTTGAGAACATTAAAAGAAGAATTACTATGCTCTTATCATGCTCATGTGTCCAGTATCTCTGAAGCAGATAATGCACCAAGAGTAGCATTTTCCAAATAGTTTCTTCAACGAGGGAACTTTCCCCTTAAAATTCTTGCAGTGGATGAAGCAACATTTGCCAGAAATGGAGTAACTAATTACCATAGTGCACACACCTTGGCTTATGACAATCCATACACAATAAGACAAGACAGCTTTCAGCACAGATTTTCTGTAAATGTTTGGGCAGGAAGCGTAGGAAACACATTAATTGGTCCATGGATTCTTCCTCAGGCTTTGACAGAAGCCATCTATACTACGTGATCAAAAGTATCTGGACACCTGGCTGAAAATGACGTACAAGTTGGTGGTGCCCTCCATCGGTAATGCTGGAAGTCAATATGGTGTAGCCCCACCCTTAGCCTTGATGACAGCGTTCACTCTCGCAGGCATACTTTCAATCAGGTGCTGGAAGGTTTCTTGGGGAATGGCAGCTCATTCTTCACGGAGTGTAGAACTGAGGAGAGGTATCGATGTAGGTCGGTGAAGCCTGGCATGAAGTCGGCGTTCCAAAACATCCCAAAGGTGTTCTATAGGATTCAAGTCAGGACTCTGTGCAATCCAGTCCATTATAGGGATGTTATTGTCGTGTAACCACTCCGCCACAGCCCGTGCAGTATGAACAGGTGCTTGATCGTGTTGAAAGATGCAATCGCCATCCCCGAATTGCTCTTCAACAGTGGGAAGCAAGAAGGTGCTCAAAATATCAATGTAGGTCTGTGCTGTGATCGTGCCAGGTAAAACAACAAGGGTTGCAACCCCCCTCCAGGAAAAACATGACCACACCATAACACCACCACCTCCGAATTTCACTGTTGCCACTACACACACTGGCAGATGACATTCACCGGGCATTCGCCATACCCACACCCTGCCATCGGATCACCACATTGTGTACCATGATGCGTTACTCCACACAACGTTTTGCCACTGTTCAATCATGTAAAGTTGACGCTCCTTACACCAAACGAGGCATCGGGCATTTTCCTGCGTGATGTGTGGCTTATGAGCAGCCGCTCAACCATGGAATCCGAGGTTTCTCACCTCACACCTAACTGTCATAGTACTTGGAGTGGATCCTGATGCAGTTTGGAATTCCCGTGTGATGGTCTGGATAGATGTCAGCCTATTACTCTTTACGATCCTCTTCAAATGTCGGCGGTCTCTGTCAGTCAACAGACGAGGTCGGCCTGCGCTTTTGTACTGTACATGTCCCTTCATGTTTCCATTTCACTATCACATCAGAAACAGTGCACCTAGGGATGTTTAGGAGTGTGGAAATCTCGCGTACAGACTTCTGACACATGTGACATCCAATCACCTGACCACGTTCGAAGTCCGTGAGTTCCACGGAGTATCCTATTCTGCTGTTTCACGATGTCTAATGACTACTGAGGTTGCGGATAATGAGTACCGGCAGTGGGTGGCAGCACAATGCACCTAAGATGAAAAACGTATGTTTGTGGTGGTGTCCGGATACTTTTGATCACATAGTGTATCTCCAGTTTCTTCAAGAAATGTTACCAGTTCTACTTGAGGATGTTCTCCTGGCAGTAAGAAATGATATATGGCTATTACATGACAGTGTACCTCTGCACATAAGTAGAGCCATGTGTGGCCATCTATGCAACACCTACATAGAATGCTGGCTTGCTTGGAATTGGCCAATAAGATGGCCACCAAGATTGCCAAGTCTAAAAGTCAATCAATTTTTTTCTTTGGGACATATGAAAACTCATCTACACATTACAGAAGTGCCTGATGTGGAGACATTGCAAGAAAGAATACTTTAGGCAAGACAAAAATTAAAAAACAACCCGGACATACTTTGTAGAGTGCAACGAATTGGAAACTGTGTTGAAGCATGTGTGTTGGCAAGGGGTGCACATTTTGAACAGTTTCTTTAAACATTATAAAGAAGTTCTCATTGGTTTTCTGTTCTTGTCTTGCTTTAATTATGCACAGAGTTTTATAATCCACAAAGAAAGGAAGCTTAATCTTGTAATTTGGGTTTCTGAAACTTTTATTTACGTTTATAAATAAGTGATCCTATTAATAGTTTGCATAATATTATAAATGCTTCCTCAGTTCCACATGATATTTAGGTTATGTTACAATCATGTGTAGTTTTCTGTACATTTGTATACCAGAAGCGTTTATTTGTTCGTTGCTATTGCAACAGAAGCTGAAGAATTAAAAGTTATCCTGTTGAATATAAAGTTAACTTGTTGAATTTGCTGGTTGCAATATTGTGCAAAATAAAATAGCAATTACCTCAAGAATGTAAAGCTTTATGAAAAAAAATGTATTATGGAAAAACATTCAAAACAATATGTTCTTTGATAGTTTAAAAGGATGATCATAGGTCACCTTGACGAAGGTAGGTTTGTTGTATTGTTATTTGCCCCACGTTTTGGAAAAGCCAATTTGAAGTAGGAGTTGTATTATATTTCAACTGTTGGGGAGTCGAACTTGTAGTAGTTGCAACCGCACGTTTAGTAAACAGTTTCCGGTAGCCTTCGCCCCAAGTTTAAAAAAATTAACTTTGTAATTAAACTGTTTCTTTAAATATTTATGTTAGCCTCGGCTGCGTCAGTATTATTGTAGAGACACGTTTCTCTTAGCAGGGTTGTAATGCGACAAGAATGTAGGCTTACACAGATTATAATTTTACTTCACTCCTTTTATTAATACTTGATACGGTTTAAATAACACTTCACCGATGTAGAGAGCTGTGAGATTCTTTTTATTAATTAATTACACTTTTTTAACACGTAAACTATTTTTTTTCTCGCGTGAATATATATTATATTTCTTGAGGACACTTTTTGCCTCTGGTTAGTAACTCGGTCTGCAGGCAACTGACTTCTAGATTTGTAAGTTTTGCTATATTTCAGTTTCTGATTAGCTAATCCTATTCCAATAGAATACCTTCATTTAACTAAAGCTTTTACTGATTGTTGATTGGCTATTTTATAAACTGTCACTAAAATTACATTATTGTTACGGCAAGAATCACAAGTAGTACTGTTAAACTCTCACTCATTATTGCCTCAAGGTTACCTCATTGTTAACAACTTTTAGCTTATTATTCTCACAGCTCCTATATTATTAAATTACGTAATATATTCACATAACATTATTAAACATGTTTACAATAATATAAGCATATGCAATGACTGTTACATACATTTTACAAATTATTACATACACATATTGCTTCAAGGCGGGCTGTTATTGAATTTACATATTATATAATTGGGCTGAAATTATTTAAGTGTTAAAAATACTGCCTCAACCTTCCAGCCTGTATAAGAAGACTACAGTTTTTAAAAGCATATTTTAAGGTAAAAAGCATTGTCTTATATATGGGTCAATCCAGGAATGAGGTAGATTGAGTGACAGTGCAACTCATTAGTAGGGACCCCGACTTTTTGCGAGTAGTTAATTCGCGAAATTGGCCGAAAATTAACAATAAGGAAAACCTTTAATCAATTATTTTTAAATTCCACATATATATCCACTCTGAGTCGCGAAATAACACCGTTATGAAAAAAATGTGCAAAATAACCCGAAATTTTTCTCTCCCTCCTTTTTTTTTTGGCGTTTGTCTCTCCTTTTCACATAAACAATCAGATATTTGGCTTATCAATCATTTACGGATACGTGTATTGTCATTCGCTACGGCCATGCTGCACGGTGTTGTGTGCTACACGGCACAAACACCAAACTGCACTGTGATTTAACCAGAGCTTCGGCAAACATCGGTACTGCTTCGACTACCCCGTCCCCTTCACTCTTCACCTATCGTATGCACAACAAAAGGAATGCTATGTTTATCGGAACTCGGCAACACCGCATCAGTGACGGATTTCTCATTTCACTCAAATTATTCTTTGGATTTAAATGACAATACTACCTGCAGTTCTTCTGTAATGCCGTATTTTAACGATTCGTGCTTGCATTACCCCATTTCATGCCGGCTGGAAAAGACTGTCATAAAAGTATCGTTAAATAATGCATGAATTTCTAAGTCTGGTTCAAGTCAATTCTGACAGTAGACAGCCTCTTCTACCAATCACTGTCTCCGTTTCCTGTACCCCTCGCACGAAAATTGTTGCTGTCTCGCGACGTTGCCATAATGTGAACGCATGTCTAGGTATATTTTGTGTCCGCTACACTGAAAGATTTGTTTGGAATCAAGTTATATTCTTTAAATTACGTTACAATTTAGCGCAAGGAGTCTGTTTACCTTCTGCTCTGAAAAAGAAAAGGAATTATGCCGATGGAGCCACGTTTCAAATTAAGCTAGCGCATGCACAATTCAGCTGATGGTGGAGTTTGCACGCCATACAGACAGCATGTGCGAGACGTTGCCAGGTCAGTTTAGTTTTGCGGCACGTGGGAATTCAAACCGATTCCACAGTAGTATTTCAGTGCAGTCTCAAAATATAATAAACTGCCAGGCATCTTTCCTTCTTGAACACTGCAAAGACACCATTTGCCTTATTGAAGTGCTTGAGGGATCTAAATATCCATTTGTTCATAAACTATATAGCAAACTTAAAGATACATCAAATGGCTTCACAATAGTAGCTGAGGGCTCGTTTGGAGAGAAAACTTCAAGTCTTCTTCAGAGACTGCCAACCCTCAAGAAGTCTTATGTTATCAGTCAGTTCAAGCAATTGGGCATAAAGTCAGTTACCAAGCTGAATTCCTTAATGTCAGCTGATCCAGCTGCTGATTTTATTCATTCTGCAGGTAAGTTGTTTGATGTACGAAAAATAGTATCAAATGAGGCATCTACTGATATAACTATAGAAAAAGCAAGAAGAATGTTACCTTTTCTGCGAGACTTGCCAGAGAAGACATTCAAGGAGGGATATGCTGCTCTGAAGAACACAGTGTGTTAGAAATTAGATGATGCTGCTGAAGTGAACATATGGATTTACTTTCTGGACTTCAATGTGACCACATGTGTTTCAGTGAGAAGTGTATGAAACTATTGTGGGTACCCATGTCCAATGTGGACAGTGAAAGACTTTTCTCTGCATATGGGAACATCATGACAAACTTAAGAACAAATCTTAAGCCAGAGAACACCGAACTTATGGTGGCTTTGTCTCTAACAAAGTAAATCAGTCGAAATGTATACTATGTAAATATTTTCATGCTCCTCTTTTTTAAGTTACATGTAAGGTGCCCTTTGTTCCACAGTAAAATAGTTTAAACTGTGTTTTTGTTTTTTCCCTTTTTTTTGCACGAGATAACACCGTTAAGCAGTTTTATTTACCGCGCAAAACACCGTTCACTATAATATTTTTACACCGATATTACATTATTTTATTTACCGACAATCTGGGGTCCCTAACAATGAGGAAGTGATTCCTCGAAACTAGTTCTGAGGTATTGAACCTATTTTAGTGAAATTGTATATTTGCAACCACTTCTATACATTATAGTAAATAATTGTTTTTCACACATGTGGTGTGTGGGCTAAATTTGAAAAGATAGAATCAGACTGAAAAGTTTAATGCCATAGCTGAGATTGTCTACTTTCTGTGTTGTTGCTTTAACTGAGCTACCATGTCAAAATACCAGTATGACATTAAATTCCCCAACTGACTCCCTCCCTTCCTTCCTCTCTCTCTTTTTGATTTGTTGTAAACTGCAAGGCATTCTCAAATTAATTTTGCGATAGCATATCACAGTGGCGACTTAAAATATTTTGATAACATATTATGCGAGTCGGAATATTGACACTACTTACTTAATTTATTTAAAGGTGAGTCGGAATTGTTACACTAACATCACTTAAGTTTACTCACTTAACATGTTTCGGGAAACCGTTGTTCCCATCCTCAGAAGGTTAACTCGACTGGCCCGTGTTGTTGGTGTTTCCTTTTTTGGACTGGATCCTGTGGTGGCATCTTGTGGTGGAGAAATGTACTTCCAGAGAGGATTTGGTGGCGGCAAATCAAAATTCATTAGATGTGTGTTGTGTTTTAGAATGGTGATCTTCTCCCATGCATCTAATTCGGCTGCAAATTTGGCTGGTTTGACTAATGTAATATTGGGTTTGATGTTGTGATTAGTGATCCAAAAATGGTGTGAAACTGCAGATTTGTCCATTTGTTTGTATTTAATACATCTCATGTGCTCCTTTAGCCTAGTTTCTAGCTTTCTTTTTGTCTTACCTATGTATACTTTATTGCAATCTGAACAATTGATTTTATAGATTCCAGCTTTTTTGTCTTGTGGAATGGGGTCTTTTAACTTGTTACAAAGTAATTTCTCTATGTTAAATTTGTTCTGTGGAGCTAGGCTGATGTTATGTTTCATGAAAATCTTCTTAAATTTGTGAAAAGTTCCTGGGTGGTATGTGAATTTCTTGAACTTTAGCTCTTTATCTTGCTGGCTGAGATTTGTTGTGTTTCTGATGTGCATCTGTCGTTTGAATTTTGCAATTTTTTTGTCAATAGTTGTTTTGTTGTACCCATTATGTATTGCTGTGTCTACTATATGCTGGTATTCTAACTTGTATTCTTTTTTATTTAAGGGGGTATATACCAGTCTATGTGTTAGGCTGTTTAGTACTGCATGTTTGTGTGTGGTTGGATTGAAACTCTTATTTTTTATGTAATTAGTAGAGTGTGTTGGCTTCCTGTATATGCCAAAGGTTAGGTTCTTTTGTTCTCTGATGATTTTTAGGTCTAAAAATGGTAGCATGCCTTCTTTTTCTATTTCTATGGTGAATTTTATTGATTGGTTCTGTAGGTTTAGTAAGGCTAAGGAGTCTTGTATGAACCTGTTAGGGACAACAGCGAAGATGTCGTCAACATATCTGTGCCAAACTTTAAACATGTATGGAAAGGAAGTTGTTATGTGTGTTTCTAAGTAGCTCATAAATAAATCTGCCAAGAAGGGTGAAAGTGGGTTGCCCATGGTTAAACCAGTTGGTTGTTGATAGAACTTCTTATTGAAACTAAAACAATTTTGTGCAATGCATAAATTGGTAAGTTGTATGAGGTCTACTATTTCTTCTTCAAGTAGGTTAGTCTGCTGTAGCCATTTCTTTAACTGACGCAGGAGTTGATCTGTAGGAACACTTGGAAATAGTGCAGTGACATCAAAGGAAACTAATCTGTCTTCTGGTTCGAGTTCCAGGGATTTTATCTTCTGTATTAAATCTTCTGAATTCCTTGCTTTTGCTATTGAATTTTGGTAGTGAAGAGAATCTCTGTACTAACCATTTTGCCAGTTTGTAGGTAGGAGAATCAATATTGCTGACAATTGGTCTCATCTTATTACCCGGTTTGTGTATTTTAGGTAGAGCATACATTCTTGGTAAAGTGGGGTGATCTGGTTTTAATCTAGATTTATCAGTGTCTGTTATAGTTTTGCTTTCCTGGATGGATTGATTGAAGGCTTTTAAATGTAATTTTAATGGGTCTTCTTGAATTTGTATGTAATTTTCTTGTTACAGCATATTTTCTACTCTGGCAATATAATCATCTTTTTGCAGTACAACTAGTTTATTTCCGTTGTCAGCTTTTGTGTATACTACTGGTTTTGATTTTAATGTTTTGATCACATGTTTGGTTGGGAAATTGTTATGTTTATCTGCTTGTATTTCTTGGAGAACCATTTCACATTCTTTTTTTATAGTGGTTTTACTATTTTCATTTAGGTTGTAAGTAGCAATCTCAATGTCTGCGACTATTTCATCGGTTGTTTTTGTGTAGCCAACACATGTTTTTAGGCCAAGGTTTAATACCGATAATTCTGCTTTGGTGAAAGTTACATTTGAAAGATTAATTACGTCTGGGTATGACGTCGTTTTTTCATTTTTTAGGTTAGGTTTATATGAATGTTGCTTCCGGCGTAGTATGTCTAGTTTTTTCTTTAATTTCAGCGTTTTTGTTTTCATCCTGTAGCTAAGAATAGTGAGGAATTTTGATTGCATGTTTTGCCAAAGTGGGTAGCCGAGTGTGTCCGTTAATTTAAGGTGAAGAGCATATAATTCCAGTTCCAATTTTTGTAATTTTGCGTAGTGGTTGTTTCTCTCAATTATTATTACTTTTTTATCGGCTGATGTTTGGTGTTTGCTGTTTTTGTCATATTTCACAATTCTCCTTACAAACTTTGGTGTGACTTTGTTTTGTATGCATAGGTTTAAAAAACGGATGTCCGCAAATGTGTTTTTTCTCTTTTCTTCAATTTTTTGGTATCTTTTGATGTCACTTTTTATTCCACTGAAATCTGTATTGAAATTTAGGGTTTCTAATCTTACCTTGTTTTCTGCTATGACTTGTATTTTTTCCAACGTGGTGGCCAATTATAACTTTTGCTTCTTGTGACTTGTTGGTCTTAAATTACGTTGATATTGTAATGATCTGGCGTAGCCGGAAGCAACATTCATATAAACCTAACCTAAAAAATGAAAAAACGACGTCATACCCAGACGTAATTAATCTTTCAAATGTAACTTTCACCAAAGCAGAATTATCGGTATTAAACCTTGGCCTAAAAACATGTGTTGGCTACACAAAAACAACCGATGAAATAGTCGCAGACATTGAGATTGCTACTTACAACCTAAATGAAAATAGTAAAACCACTATAAAAAAAGAATGTGAAATGGTTCTCCAAGAAATACAAGCAGATAAACATAACAATTTCCCAACCAAACATGTGATCAAAACATTAAAATCAAAACCAGTAGTATACACAAAAGCTGACAAGGGAAATAAACTAGTTGTACTGCAAAAAGATGATTATATTGCCAGAGTAGAAAATATGCTGCAACAAGAAAATTACATACAAATTCAAGAAGACCCATTAAAATTACATTTAAAAGCCTTCAATCAAACCATCCAGGAAAGCAAAACTATAACAGACACTGATAAATCTAGATTAAAACTAGATCACCCCACTTTACCAAGAATGTATGCTCTACCTAAAATACACAAACCGGGTAATAAGATGAGACCAATTGTCAGCAATATTGATTCTCCTACCTACAAACTGGCAAAATGGTTAGTACAGAGATTCTCTTCACTACCAAAATTCAATAGCAAAAGCAAGGAATTCAGAAGATTTAATACAGAAGATAAAATCCCTGGAACTCGAACCAGAAGACAGATTAGTTTCCTTTGATGTCACTGCACTATTTCCAAGTGTTCCTACAGATCAACTCCTGCGTCAGTTAAAGAAATGGCTACAGCAGACTAACCTACTTGAAGAAGAAATAGTAGACCTCATACAACTTACCAATTTATGCATTGCACAAAATTGTTTTAGTTTCAATAAGAAGTTCTATCAACAACCAACTGGTTTAACCATGGGCAACCCACTTTCACCCTTCTTGGCAGATTTATTTATGAGCTACTTAGAAACACACATAACAACTTCCTTTCCATACATGTTTAAAGTTTGGCACAGATATGTTGACGACATCTTCGCTGTTGTCCCTAACAGGTTCATACAAGACTCCTTAGCCTTACTAAACCTACAGAACCAATCAATAAAATTCACCATAGAAATAGAAAAAGAAGGCATGCTACCATTTTTAGACCTAAAAATCATCAGAGAACAAAAGAACCTAACCTTTGGCATATACAGGAAGCCAACACACTCTACTAATTACATAAAAAATAAGAGTTTCAATCCAACCACACACAAACATGCAGTACTAAACAGCCTAACACATAGACTGGTATATACCCCCTTAAATAAAAAAGAATACAAGTTAGAATACCAGCATATAGTAGACACAGCAATACATAATGGGTACAACAAAACAACTATT
This sequence comes from Deroplatys truncata, assembly GCA_030765065.1. NCBI lineage: Eukaryota > Metazoa > Arthropoda > Insecta > Mantodea > Mantidae > Deroplatys > Deroplatys truncata. Next base: position 170,627,013 of record CM060980.1, read on the forward strand.
GACAAAAAAATTGCAAAATTCAAACGACAGATGCACATCAGAAACACAACAAATCTCAGCTAGCAAGATAAAGAGCTAAAGTTCAAGAAATTCACATACCACCCAGGAACTTTTCACAAATTTAAGAAGATTTTCATGAAACATAACATCAGCCTAGCTCCACAGAACAAATTTAACATAGAGAAATTACTTTGTAACAAGTTAAAAGACCCCATTCCACAAGACAAAAAAGCTGGAATCTATAAAATCAATTGTTCAGATTGCAATAAAGTATACATAGGTAAGACAAAAAGAAAGCTAGAAACTAGGCTAAAGGAGCACATGAGATGTATTAAATACAAACAAATGGACAAATCTGCAGTTTCACACCATTTTTGGATCACTAATCACAACATCAAACCCAATATTACATTAGTCAAACCAGCCAAATTTGCAGCCGAATTAGATGCATGGGAGAAGATCACCATTCTAAAACACAACACACATCTAATGAATTTTGATTTGCCGCCACCAAATCCTCTCTGGAAGTACATTTCTCCACCACAAGATGCCACCACAGGATCCAGTCCAAAAAAGGAAACACCAACAACACGGGCCAGTCGAGTTAACCTTCTGAGGATGGGAACAACGGTTTCCCGAAACATGTTAAGTGAGTAAACTTAAGTGATGTTAGTGTAACAATTCCGACTCACCTTTAAATAAATTCAATACACATCACTGTTTCTAGCTTCTTTTCATTACAATATCAACTACTTACTTAGTTTTTTTTTTATTATTTATTTATTTTTAAATGGGAGCAATGGAACTCTCAAAACATGTCCCATTTGTTTAAAGAAAAGAAGTGATGTAGTGTCAATAAACCAACTGATATACTTTATCAAATTGACTAATACATCTCTCTGTATAAACTTCTGTTTGAGAAACTGGAATTACAATATCATAATTACTTTAATTTTCCGATAAATGACAAGGTGTCCTCAAGTTCATTTTGAGATAGGTGACTTACACTGTAAAGATGACTTATAGAACCATAAGATGCTTCGTTGAGGGTTTAAAATTACTGATATCACAAATATTTCAGTAGCCTGCTTTGGCAGGATTTCTGAAGAGCTAAATTATTCTTTGTTACTTCATCTTTTTTGAGGGGAGAAACTAAGAAGGTGAGTCAGTGAGGTAAGGTCACTTCTCCTCTGGTTCTTGGGTGATGGTTGGCTTCCTTCGGTAGAGAAGTAAAGCTGGTGGTCCCTCATAGATTTATGGCATGTAAAAGAATCTCAAGTCTGATAAAGAGGTGTCTGAGCAAAATTTCCGGTCTTTCATGCCCAGTTTAGAATGGGATGCTAAGAACCATAGCAGTTAATGAATGTCCATAAATAAAACTCAATTTAATTTAATTTTGTCACATCTCAAGTAACATATAAGATTCAAAGCAATGCCTCTTGCTTCCAGGCTGTTTTCCTGTTAAGTAACCATATTAATAAAGCTTAATATTTTACATTCTTCTACTGTTTGTATGTAGAAAAATATAATTTGATCTAATTCTGCACTTTCAGAGGAGGAGCCCAGCAGCAGCAAATTGCTGATTATAGCAATATGTTACTCAGCTGGTCGCAATTTTGCAAGGAGCCACTGCCTGAACGAAACTTCACCTTCTGGGAATGGTTTTATGCAGTCATGAAACTCACACGAGAACACCTCAGGGGTCCTTGGATCGACGGGTAAGACACTAGTTTGAAATATATATTTAATAACTTATTTTATTATATTCCATTTAAATGTTGTAAGATTTGAATATGTCATACTATTTGACGATTCTGGGGATGAGAAATCATCAGACTTCCCAGTTTTATTGAATTTGATGTCAGGCTTTTGTAGAGCCTTTATGTTATTAACTAAATATGAGATCAAAGAGAAGGTATAAAAGTTTAAAATGTCATCTATGGTTATTATCTAAAAGTATTTGACCATTCCGCTAATTCTTTCACCACTAATAGATACAGTAGAATCTCGTTAGCACGTTTTTGCAGGGACCTAAGGATTTGGACGTCATAGGCAGGAAAACGTGTTAATGAAAATGCAAAATATGCAATTTAAGAACATAGTTATGTAATAAACTCTAATAATTACTACTTCTCCATGGGTAATTGAAATCGATTTTGAGTACAATCCGTGTTGAATTCAATATGTGTTCAAATGAATTTGGATACACAAAGCCTGAGAATAAATAATTCAAGCTTTTATGTTGGTCAACTTGGATTTTTGAGGTTATGAATGTTTTTGAGAAAATAAATTGCGAATTATGGAAGCGACAAGAGTGGCTTTGCTGTGCGTTTTATTACACATGTGATAACAATTTCCGCTAAAAAAGAAAAAAAAATTATGAGCGTGCATCATGTTACGAGTACAATAGGCAAATGTATCTTTGGCATATTCAATACGATTTGAATACGGTAAGTGTTTCCATGCAACAAATTTCATTCTGATCCTCTTCTGATCCTATTTTCCAAGAGGAAAGTTTTGTTTTTGCATTTTTCCCTTCTTTAAAAGCAGTTTTAATCAATTTAGGTTTGCTAACAATTGCGTTTAAGGTGAGTCCACACTGTTCAACATATCAACAGTTAACATTCAACAATTAACAAAATGTCACATTCAACATGTTAAATGCCTTCAACATGTTGTAACTGTGAACGTTTAACATTCTATCCACACTAGTTGACTTGTTGGGACAACAAATCTCTTAACTAAAAGCAAAATGGACTCCAGTGATTAGGATTTGACAATTGCTATTTGTATCTGGTATGTAATAAAAAGAAAAGTGGAAGGTGATAAGGCTCTATCTTGTTAATTGGCACAGGAGTGAAAATATTTTGAATGAGTTTAAAATTTGGAGGAGGTTTGACTTCAATTTCTTGAGAACAAGTCAAAGTGACTTCAACTTTGTTTTGAGCAAGGTTTCTAACCTATAATTCACAAAAAGGACACACATTTGAGAGCAGCCATTCCAGCTGTCAGACTTGAGTCTTTTTGCAATTCTCTAGCAAAGTGAGGTTATTATTTTTTTTTTTCTGATATTGCCTCTGGAACAACAATAAATTGCACATAGTTTGGTATATTTGTCCATCCTTTTTATTACATATATTAAAATGTTCCATAATGATAGCCTCAACAAAGATTTTATTAATGAAAGTGTGTTTTCTTTCGCCCATTCCATAACTTCACATGAAGCAAGCCAAATCAAAGATATAAGCACAGAAGGAGTCAACATGGAACTACCGAACACAATAGCATGAAGGAATCACAATAGCTGCCATGTTTACAGTCTAAAAACTTCCAAAGTTCACCCAATCACATACACAGAGCGAAATAACTTAACAAGTTTTCCATTAAAAGTGGAAAACATCCAACATGTTAAAAGTGTCAAGCACAACTCTTTCGGTTAACATGTTGTCAATTCCGTGATTGAAATTTAGCCAACATGCAAACTGTTAACATGTTGCACTTGACAAGTTTTGTTAAATGTTAATCAGTGTGGACAGGGCTTAAGGTTGACGGAGGAATGTTTAACTTCCGCACTATATCCACATGTTTCATATTTGGATTGTGATCTATTTCAAGGATTTTCAGTTTTTCACTATTGGTTATTTACTACACTTTCTTTTTTCATTGTTAAAATACAATCTACGTATGTTTGGTCAACACTCAACAGTAGAAACTATCATTGGCGTTTACCACGCCAAGGTAAAGCATTTTCTATCCTGCCCACACAAATCGTGTCACACAAATATTTACATACATGCATGTGATTGGCTGCCGGTATCCATCCCGTGACCGAGGATTGACCAAAGTAGCCAATGAGGACATCAAACTTTGAACGTGTTAAGTGCCTTCTCCCACTGGACCGATCAAGGATTGGCCAAAACAGTGAATGAGGACGTCAAACGCAGTAAGTGGGACCGGGAAAACACACTAAGCAAACGTTATTTATTACATTTGGTGATTTGGTACCGGGACTTTTATAATTGAACGTAATACACGGGAAAACGTGTTAATGAGGAACATACTAACGAGATTCCACTATACTTATACATGCTATACAACATTTCCATAATTTGAGACTATTGGGGGAGGTTAAAAAAATTAAAACACAACATCCAGTGATATTTCATATCCATTTCCAGGATATCTGAGAATTTTTCAGCCTTTATTAAGGTTATGCAAGTGTTTAACAAAATTTAAAGTTTGAAGGGGCAAAAGGAAGGATTCACCACAAAAATGTTGTACATCATCGCGCGATAATTTCTTCCAGAATATGGAGGAAGTATAAAGAAATTAATTAAATTGTCATTCCAAGGTTTAAAAAGCTATATCCATGTGGTGCTGGGTAAACCATCTAGTAACACATATAAGCTTTAGTTATAGGTAAAGACTATTTATGTCTTGCATATTTTGTTCTTCCTACTGATGAAGTATTATCTGCCTTTTATAGTGCTATTCTGGGATTCGTCAGAAAGAAGCAAGCAGAAGAAATGTTATCTACATGTAACAATGGAACATTCTTACTGCGTTTCTCTGATTCCGAGCTAGGCGGTGTGACTATTGCATGGGTTGGAGGTAAGATGTTTTGGAATAATCTTTTTAGAAACAAATTTTGTAATATTGTGTTAGGTCTTAAAAAGCATATGGTTAATAATTGTTGATTTTACTGAAAACACTATAACTGGGGCATGTAGGGACCTCTAGTGAGGTTTTCTATATAATCAGTTATCTTTGTAATGGCGGGTTTCACCAACTCATGTTAAAAATACTCTTAACATCTAGTTTGCTAATAAACATAATGTTAAAACTCTTCTGTCCATCAAACTTGCATAGTAAATCGTTAATGTCAAAGACAATAATAACAACAGCTTTTGAGACGGTGACCAAACTAGATTGCTTCTGAACGTGGTCTAATACACTTTTGTCTAGCATCACAGTGCTCTCAGTATCAGTAGCAGACAACTAGTTATATGCATAGGCAATTGTCATGTGATTTTCCCGATTGTTTGAGGTTAAAATCCCAATGTCTGAAAAATCTAGGTGCAGAGTAACTAATTTTTCACTGTTCGAAAAGGAGTTACTATAGAATTGGTTACTAAGTGTAGAGGAATTACCGAGGACAAAAAAAAACAAAAAAAAAAAAAACAACTGACTTAAATTAAAGGAGAAAGAAAATCTGTGAGAAATTGCAATTCATCTGTTTTTCTACAAAACACAGCACATAAGGCCAGGTGCATTTAGAATGATTTAAAACTGGTGATGGACTCCATATTGAAACCAAAGTGGACGAAAGTGTGTTATCAGTTATCACTTATCTGGGATAGTGATGGATAGAGGTGCCAAAAATGTATGGACGACGACGGTGGCCAGTTACAGCATTTCCTTTCATAAAGTTGGTAAGTAAAGCCTTTAAAAGTAGTTTTAAAAATGTTGTATGTTTTCATGCACGCCTTTCTATGATAGCGGCAGATGGCAACAAGCGCTGAGGACGTGGACAGGAAAAACACTGCGCATGCGGTTCGTAGTTTTTTTGGCTCATCCTGTATTACATTGCTGACAATCACCAAGACTCCTACGTAGAGGGTACGAGTGAGAGTAAAATCAGGAGGAGGAACTTGGGCCTCTTTCTCCTTTTATATTTCATACTATGATACTATTCTTGTTGGTTATCTACTTTCTGCTAAGAAAAGAAAATGTTCCAAATTTTAGAAGTCATACTTCCCTTTGACTTCTCTGATAAAACCCACTATCGCCATCTCACTTTACTACTCTCATTTTTCTTCCTATTTTTCCAACTCCTTGAGTTCCAAGAATTGACCTCTATCCCTGTCTCACTCCAACCTTGGACTTCTCTCTATTTTCTGTGACTTTGCCTAACCTCTGTGTACATTAGCATGTGTGTGCTGATGGACTTTTAGCTCTGTTGCTACCTCACCTGACTGTTAATTACAATGTTCCTTACATGCTTGCTTTCTCATTAATTACATTCTGTGGTATAAGTTATTTTACAGTAAAGCTATTTCTCAATATTATTTTACATTATTAGCTATTCCTGTTATTTTCAATACTCTATTCCAGCAGTTCCCAAACTTCTTGCACACACGACTCTCTTTACGATAATGAAATTATTGGCGACCCTTCCATTCACTTCGCTGCTTAATCATTAATTTGCAAGTTTTCGCGCACAGTTCAACAACTTAAGTGCGATGTTAAAGGATAAATTAATTGAGCTTTCTTCAGACCAAAGTTTAAAACTGACTTTGCAGAAGGAAGATGTGTGTCAGTTCTGGCTAGCAAGAAGAACAGAATACCCTGGTGTCTGCCACACTAAACGTACTTATTCCATTCTGCACCTCATATCTCTGCAAAATTGGATTTTCGTCAATGATGAACATCAGACTAAATCTAGGAATAGACTGCAGTTAGAAAGTGGCTTAATAATGTGTGCAGCTAATATACAGCCAGATGTTGAACGATTAATTAATAGCAAATAGGCTCATACTTATCACTAATCATCCTGATGTGCAGTATAATAATTAATGGTTTACATAAAATTGAAAATTGTACATGTGCATTTACTGTGAAATTGTAATATTAATATTCTTCTTAAATACAAAACACAATTCTGTTTAAATGTAATAGGTGACTAAATTCCATTTTCCCCATTGTTATAATAATAATTAACAATAAAAATGATTTATTAATCATTCCAAATATCCACTGCGACCCCCCAGATAGAATACCACGGCCCCCCTTGAGGGTTGCGACCCACAGTTTGGGAACCGCTGCTCTATTTCATCTATTCTCAAACTGTGGGGCATGACCCCTAGTGGGGTTGCGAAGGTCTTGAAAGGTGTGCACAGCGTATTTTTATACATATGCACATAAACATTAAAACAACGTAAACATGGGCAGTTAAGGCAATAACAAACCAATCAAATAAATAAATAAAAGTATACCCAGATATGTTTGAATTTGTGCCCGATTCAATTCCTGTGAATTTCAAAATAACGTTCTCTTCACTTGTCTAGTTCCTGAAGTCGAGGTTTCAAACCCTGCAGAGGGCGATGGATTTTTTTGGGCGTTAAAATCCTTAGCATGTTTTCCTTCAGAAGGGAAGTAAGGCTGGTGGCCCCATGTCGTAGATTTTTGGCACGTAAAAGAAACTTGAGCGTAATAAAGAGGCCTCTGAGCAAAATTTCTGGACTTTCACGTCCAATATAGACGCTAAGGACCATAGTAGTTAAAGAGTGTCCATAAATAAAACTCAGTTTAATTTAATTTTCTTCACTTGTCCTTGCAAAACATTTGCCACAGACAGTGCAGTTAGTTCTGCAAGTGGCCATATCTTTTTTCAGGCATAATGCAACTGTACTTTCCTGGTATGACAAAGTAAAGGCATTCTTAAGAAAATTAGATCTGAATTTAAATGAATTAAAAATCCATTTGAAAATGAATCAGGACCATCATCTTTGACATAAATGAGCAAGAGCAACTTACAGATCTCACTAGTGTGACACTTCAGTAAAATGTAAATTCAATGAACTGTCTTGTCAGAGTTCTGGATATACATAGGCAACGAGTACTTGAGCAAAATAGCTCTGAAGTTCCTGATTTCATTCGCAACAGCTTACTTATGTGAGACGGGCTTTTCTACTTTAGCAGCTATGAAGATGAAGTATTGTTCCAGGCTAAATATTTCCAAAGAACTCAGAGTGGCCATTTCTCAAATTACACCACATTTTGTTAGACATTCACAAAAGCATGTCTATCCATCACACTGAACCTCAATATTTAAAAGTTGGATTTGTAGAGAAAAAACTTACAGTGTATGCAATATTGTTTCTTTTCTACAAACATTACTATGAAGTGCAAGTGTAAAAGCTAATGTTATTGTTAGTAAGCTAACTGCTAAATTGTAAGTAAAATGAAATAAAGCTTTAAAGTTACTATCAGCTAGCTATATTTTTGATGAACAAAGCAGTCATGGAAGGGGGGGGGGTTGCAGAGGTAACAAGTAACAAGTTTGAGGAGCAATGCACTATGCTATTGGGTATATGTCCCCTTACATAGTGCTGATCAAATGTCATTTCTTGGGCACCTTACCAAACTTTCTCTGCAGTTTACCAGTGAGGTTATTTACTACCTGGAGGAAGTAGTTGATGTACCTCTTTTTTTCCTTTTAACAGATCAGACAGAAGTTTTCATGTTACAACCCTTCACTAGCAAGGACTTTGCAATAAGAAGTTTAGCAGACCGGATCTCAGATTTACAGCATCTAGTGTTTTTGTATCCAGATATACCAAAAGAGCAAGCTTTTGGAAAATATTACACACCTTTCACAGGTAAGTAAACAATAGTACAACACTGTAGTTTAATGTATTTTAATTTCGGAAGAAAAATGTGACAGTTAAATCCAAAAATCACAACACTGATATAGTTTCTTCTGAACTTAATACCATTTTGGTGCAAATACAGAGAAAACCAATAAGCTGTCAGATGTTTTCTATTTATTTATTCGATTATGTTTCATTATCTAAAAATCACTCGTTTCATCTTGAAGTCATGAAAAAAAAAAACCAGCTATTTTGTATTTGCAGAATACGGAGGGAGGGTTGCCCCACTTAAGCTCGGACGACTTAGAATCACCCTCCCACTCTGTCATTGGTCAAACTGCTTATGCTTATTATTGCATCAGCTCACTGTGAGTGCCTGCTGTCTGTTGGGGCCAATCTGAGGCAAAGTTTATTCGTAATGGCTTCAACAATCACTGACTTGTGGCAGGGGTACATTGTTGGGCTTGCCGATGCCGGTTACAGCCTTTCAATGATAGTGGAAATGTGCAAACATAAAGGTCTTACCATAAGTAAGTCGTGTGTGGGGCGTATAACACAGCTGCATAAAAATGGATTCCCACCTGAGGCTCAGTGTGCAAAAAAGTAGTAGTAGCCAAGATGAGTGCAAAGTGACTTAAGAAAACCCACCAACCCAAAGAAGCATTTAGAGCCACATTGGAATATCCAAAGGGACCGTCTATCAGATAATACACAACAATTTGGGTTTAGAATGGCGAGATAAAGCATGTGGACACGCCTTGAAAGAGCGGCACATCAGGGAACACTTCACCAACACAAGAAAACTCTATGAACACCACCTGGGAGGTGGCAGTGGCAATGGGCGATTTCTTTTGATGAAGCATGGGTTTATCTAGGTGACATAAAAAAACTCGAGCCATTTATTGCCGAAAGGGGGCTCCAACCTTATTCGGGAGAACAAGGAAAAGTTTTCCAAGGGATTCATGGTGGTTGCAGGTTATTGCTCTCGGAGGAAGCTAGCATTCATGGAGTTGCCAACAATGTAAAAATTAATGCAGCCTACTATCAAAGGAATGTTATGGACCTAATTTTTGATGAAGAGATTCGTCGGTTGTATGGTGAGGATGCCCCAAATGTTTGTATGCACATGGATAAAGCATCCAGTCACACCTCTCGGTCTTCCCAGCATTACTACCACTGGAAAGCTGTGGAAACGGATGTCAATGTGATACCATTTAAAAGGATCCCTGTGAAGTCACCAGATGCCTTACCAATGGATTTTTGCGAATTTGGTCTGCTGAAATAGCGCCTTGCTTCTCGGCATCCCACCACAATTGGAGGATTCTGGAAAGTGTGCTAGGAGTGGTGGGCTAACATCCCCCTTCCTGTTCTTAAACACAGTCCTCTTCAATGGAAATTGCGCTGCAGAGCCATAGTTAAAGCCTGTGGGAATCACATTGAACACAATAGGTGATGGCGAAAGGGAGTCTCACCATGAAAAAACATAAGCAAAATTGTCCGAGCTTAGGTGGGGCAACCCGTATGTGTTATTACAAGTAACATTTTTACATATTTTTAGCAGCTACAATAATGGCTTTGTTTTATTAATTTCTACTGCTATCTAATGAAAAGTACACTGCATTAAAATATTTGTTTTACAGAAACTCAGCCAACAACGAATAATGGTTACGTGAAACCACTGCTAGTAACACATGTACCAGGATGGGGCGGTCCAGCTGGCACATTAGGTGGTGGCAGCTATCCTCCCACACCACAGAATATGTATCAACCCCAGTCACCAGATCCCAGTGTGTCCAGAGATACACCCTCCGTAGCTAGTGCTGTTAGTGACTCTGTTAGCAGGTGAGTCCTGTGCATGGAGAATGTGACTGTGCATTCTAAATTAATCCAAAATGCCCAATATTATTTGTATGTATAGAATAATGTTTAACAGTTTTAGGAAGGGAAATGAAGTTCCTTAGCTATTGTCTAGTCATTCAATATCTGGTTGATTTGAACCCCTGTAAGAACACGCTGGTATGCAGTTGAACATCACTTATACATTATTTACTTCTGTGTTTTTCACAGATATACACTAAATTTTTTAGTCACTGAACCTTGTTTATTACTGTGTAGTTCAATTGTACTTTTTTACTTTCTCTACTACGTATAGTAAGTAGGGGAAGTATTGTATTCCACCCAAAAATTCGATACCGAGATTTCACCGGAAATATATGTTTTGAGACCCCCTGAATCCAAAAAAAGTATTTTTGGAAACATGTCCATCTGTGTGTCTGTGTGTGTGTCTGTCTGTGAACAGCATAACTCGGAAACGAACAGTCGGATAAACACCAAACTTGGTATTTAGGTTCAGTATCTTCCAGAGATGCGACACGAAGGTTTTCAAGAAAATCCCCCCACCCCAGATTACCCTTTACATGGAACATTTTTCAAAAAGTTTAATTTTTTTAAAAATGGCTAACGATTTTGATTAAAATATCATATGTTTAAGATATTTTCATGACAAATAAAATGTATATCTTGAATTTTCTGGGAATGTCTCCAAAAGTATTCTTCATTGTGAACGACTTTTGCATAACTGGTAAACATAAGAGATAGACAAAATTTTACTACACAAAAAATGTAGATCGCATTAAAATACACAATTTATGTCTCATACATTTTTTTGTTGAGTGAACCATTTTCTGGGTATTGCTTGTTATTCCCTTAAATTTTTCAATACTTATTTTCTCAAATGGGAATTCGTTATTCATTTTTTTGTCTTGGATATGCAAAGAGTATTAATCTGTGGGAAAGGGAATGGTGCTGCACCTAGCAACCAGCTATTAAGAGGTGTATGTGCTTAAAGGCTACTGTATTTCTATATTGCCCTTGTAAATATATATTCCCCTTACATCTACAAGAAAATTAGCAATAAGATAGAGCCTGCAAATGTTTATCTTGATTAACATGAAGTAGATGGAGAATAAACGTTTGTAAAAATAGTTTGTACAAGAGTAGAGAAAGTCATGTGAGTGTAACACATCTAATTTTTTCTGTTTGTTATATGTTTTCTCATTCATATGTCACATTTTTCTGTTCCCCATGTACAAAATATATTAATTTACTTACTTATACGTTATGTTTAGATATATTATGCATGTTTCTGTATACTGCATCCTTGGTGTTACAGCACAAAACAAGACATGTTAAGTGAAGCATAAATATTTTCAGAACACATTATTGCTGTGCACATGTTAACAATGCTGTTGGGTAATGTCATTTTTCCCAAGGTTGTATCTGATGATGACTGTGATGAAGAAGTGGGCCCATAATAAATATTCCCAGTGTGCATAAGGCAATTCAAGTTTTGCAATTACATGATTTCTATCTTTGAAAATTCTAAATGAGCCGTTTTGTTATTAATGCATGTAGTCAATTAGTGTATGAGCGTAGAAAAATCAAAGAAGCAAAGAAAACAATTGAAGTTGCTGTAGTCAGTTGGTGGTCATATGCTCAGAGTAGTATGGTACTTGACCATTATTAGGGATCTGTGATTGTTATAATCATCAAGGCAAGTCTTAAAGGCATTTTCTGTTTATACTGGAGTATAACAAAAATTAATCTTCCCAGCTTCTTCCAGATCTCCACTTATTTGTGTGTACTATTAGTATATACTCAATATTTCATGGGCCAATGTCTGGTCATGAACTCATCTTTTAAGAGGTTATCATGCTATCAATTTTTATTTTCTGTACTACTACAGTAAGTAGGGGAAGTATTGCATTCCATCCAAAAATTTGATACTGAGATTTCACAGGAAATACATGTTTTGAGGTCCCTGAATCCCAAAATAAAGCATTTTTAGAAAAAAGGTCCATGTGTCTGTGTGTCTGTGAAAAGCATAATCCAAAAACAAAAAGTTGGATAAATACCAACTTTGGTATTTAGGTTCAGTATCTTTTAAAGATGCGACACAAAGATTTTCAAGAAAATCCCCCCACCCCAGACTCCTTTATATGGAACATTTTTGGAAAATTTTGATTTTCTCAAAAATGGCTCTAGTGATTTTGATTAAAATATCATATATTTAAGTTATTTGCATGACAAATAAAAATGTGTATCTTGAATTTTTTAGGAATGTCCCCAAAAGTCTTCATTCTGAATGACTTTTGCATAACTGGTAAGCTGTAAGAGAGACAAAATTGTTCTACACAAAAAATGTAGAGCTCTTAATAAAGCACACAATTTGTCATATATACCAGGTGTGTCAGCTGACCCTAGGCATTTGTATCTATGCAACCTGCAGTTTATAGTCTAATGTGAAAACATTGACCCTTTTAGCAAACAAACTGTTGTTGTAGCTCTGCCCTTCTATTCGGTACAATACACAACTAGCATTAATGATTAAAGGCCTGAATGAGAACCAAAGAGCTGCGAAAGCCTTAAAAAAGACAGCGTTTCATGAATATAATGCTAGATAAAGGAATGTTTTCCCAAAGAGCGTGATAGACTAAATGGGTTCTGGCTAAGTGGTTTAGCTTCCAGAATGTGATGAAGTAAAGGTTAGCTTCGGAGGTTGGAATCTGATACAAACATAAAATTGTTTTGGTTCTTTTTTTTTCTTTTCTCTCCTTGTGTTTATTTTCTATATTTTAGTGTACTGCTAATTTATTTATTTTTGTTACTGTCTCTCCTGTGAGCCAAAGACATAAGAATTACAATCAGATAATTATGTGTCATGTTTACCCTAATAATCTATACCGTATTTGGTGTTGTAAACCGTGTTACGTAGTTAGCTTTCATTCTCTTGGGCGCATATCGACGATATTAAATATAACAGGTTTTGTTTCATGTTTAAACCTTGTGTTTCATTTCTTCTATTGACAAAGGAGTAGTTGTAAGTGTGCTAAGTTCACGGGTAAACAGAATAGTAAATTGTTAAAGAGCGTAGATTTCATCAAGGAAGTAAATGTTCAAAATGACGACCCCCTTCATCAATGCACATTTGTGTACATTGCCGCAGAGAGCTTATTGCATGCTGTAACATGTGCGGTGTAATCTGCCTGCATTCTTCATGTACGAGTGTCCGTATATGATATGGGCTTTGTGGTTCTTGTTCTTTGTGGTGGAAAACATGACGATTATTCTATTTTGTACAGTTATAATGTTATAAAACATGTTATTTATATCATAATATCAAATTATAGGCCCAAAGAGATAAAACAAAAGGTAATAAAAAGTTTTAAATTCAGCCGAAGTATTTGAACCCGAATTAAAGTGGCACAGTCTTAGAGCAACCATGATAATACCATTCGGCCAATGCCACCTTACGAGTTGAGGTTCCTATACGAAATAGTAATCACAGAACTAGACCCCACCTCGAATCTTTACACGCTTTTTGCAGCGTCATAGTGTTTTGAGCTCGGTTTGGTAGTGTTAATTCAAACAAATAAACTGCATCAGTCATTACAATTACTGTATGATCTGAAATACGCCATAATTTGTAAAATAAGATAAATGATCTACCTAATACTTTGCATTTTTTGACAAGGCTGTACATTGACTAACGGCTTAAATCCAATTGGCTGCACTGCGTAGATCTTGCCATTTTGTTTTCAAATGGTTTTGCAACCGATGCATGTGATAGGTTGTTCCTTCCGAGGTGTTTTCAAAGGGATGCGTGGATGTATGCTAAAGAATAAAAGTTTGTAAAATTGGCTAAAATTGCTACTGGAGCTCTCAGTGTCAGGGTGGGATGTTTTTTGCATTGACATACATAGCGATTGCATTCTGTCCCACAAAACACTTATGCACTGAGTTATGTATCCCTCCCTATAAAGTGTTAAGCAAATCAGCCATTAGAAGGCATTCAAGGAATGCATAAGTCACATATTTCGCTTAGCACGTTGCATAAATTAAAAAATAAATAGGCGCAGCTGACTCACCCGGTATATTTTTTTTGTGGAGTGAACCATTTCCGAGATATTCCTTATTATTTGTTTGAATTTTCCAATATTTATACTTCTTCTCAAATGGGAATTCATTATTAATTTTTTTATGTCCTGGACATGCAAAGAGAATGGAATACTCCACATAGCAACCAGCTCTTAAAAGATTTGACTATCGCATAAAGCTTACCATATTCCCCTTGCACTGTCGCCCTCTGTGGTGTAGTGGTTACCATGCTAGCCTCTAGTTCCCAAGGCTGCGGGTTCAAACCCGGCAGAGGACGATGGATTTTTGGATGTAAAAATCCTTAGCATGGCTTCCTTCGGAAGGGAAGTAAAGCCGGTGGTCCTGTGTCATAGATTTACGACACGTAAAAGAACCTCAAGCCTGATAAAGAGGCCTCTGAGCAAAATTTCCGGTCTTTCACGCCCAATATGAAATGGGACACAAGGACCACAGCAGTTAAAGAGTGTCCATAAATAAAACTCAATTTAATTTTCCCTTTGCACCTACAAGAAAATTAGCAATAAAATAGTTTTTGCAAATGTTTATCTTGATTAACATGAAGTAGATGGAGAATAAGCATTTGCAAAAATAGTTTGTACAAGAGTAAAGAAAGTCATGTGAGTATAGCACAGATTGTTTTCTATCCATATTGAATATTTGCAGATCTCCTGTTTTATTTCTCATGCCTCACTTCATCACACATATTAAAATGCTCATACTTGATGTTTTTCTCCTGCCTTTTCTATTTGATGCCCATATTGCACATTCATATACAGCGGCCTTTATCTTATAAAGTTTTATTTGTGTTTTGTTTTATTTTTTAATCTTGATTTGATCATATTGATTGTGCCATGTGAAATTTTAAATATTTTATTTGAAGGTCATCAGTGTTATAAACAAGTATTACAGCATAACTAGGGACCCCGACTTTTCGCGAGTAGTTAATTCGCAAAATTGGCCAAAAGTTAACAATAAGGAAAACCTTTAATCAATTATTTTTAAATTCCACATATATATCCATTCAGAGTTGCGAAATAACGCGACATTAGTTCTATATCGCGAAAACGCGAAATAACACCGTTATGAAAAAAATCTGATGTGTTACACTCACATGACTTTCTCTACTCTTGTACAATCTAATTTTACAAACGCCTATTCTCCATATGCTTCATGTTAATCGAGATATCGAGATGTCAATCTTATTGGTAATTTTCTTGTAGATGCAAGGGGAATATGGTAGCTTTTAAGCGATAGTCAAATATTTTAACGCTGGTTGCTATGTGGCGCATTTCATTCTCTTTGCATGTCCAGGACATAAAAAATATGAATAACGAATTTGAGAAAAAGTATAAGTATTGAAAAATTTAAGAAAATCACAAGCAATATCTCGAAAACGGTTCACTCAACAAAAAAAATGTATATGACATAAGTTGTGTATTTTAACGTGATCTACATTTTTTGTGAAGTAAAATTCTGTCTATCTCTTACGGTTTACCAGTTATGCAAAAGTCGTTCACAATAAAGAATACTTTTGGAGACATTCCCAGAAAATTCGAGATATACATTTCATTTCTCATGACATTATCTTAAACATATGATATTTTCATCAAAATCGTTAGAGCCATTTTTGAGAAAATTAAAATTTTCGAAAAATGTTCCATGTAAAGGATAGTCTGGGGTGGGGGGATTTTCTTGAAAACCTTCGTGTCGCATCTCTGGAAGATACTGAACCTAAATACCAAGTTTGGTGTTTATCCGACTGTTCGTTTTTGAGTTATGCTGTTCACAGACACACAGACACACACACAGACACACACACACACACACACACACACACACAGACACACACACGGACATGTTTCCAAAAATGCTTTTTTTGGATTCAGTGGGTCTCAAAACATGTATTTCCAGTGAAATCTCGGTATCGAATTTTTGGGTGGAATGCAATACTTCCCCTACTTACTATACGTAGTAGAGAAAGTAAAAAAATGTGCAAAATAACCCGAAATTTTTCTCTCCCCTTTTTTTGGCGTTTGTCTCTCCTTTTCACATAAACAATCAGATATTTGGCTTATCAATCATTTACAGATACGTGTATTGTCATTCGCTACGGCCATGCTGCACGGCACAGAACACCAAACTGCACTGTGATTTAACCAGAGTTTCGGCAAACATCAGTACTTCTTCGACTACCCCGTCCCCTTCACTCTTCACCTATTGCATGCACAACAAAAGGAATGCCATGTTTATCGGAACTCGGCAGCACCGCAACAGTGACGGATTTCTCATTTCACTCAAATTATTCTTTGGATTTAAATGACAATAGTACCTGCAATTCTTCTCTAATGCCGTATTTTAACGATTCGTGCTTGCATCGCCCCATTTCATGCCGGCTGGAAAAGACTGTCGCAAAAGTATCGTTAAATAATGCATGAATTTCTAAGTCTGGTTCAAGTCAATTCTGACAGTAGACAGCCTCTTCTACCAATCACTGTCTCCGTTTCCTGTAGCCCTCGCACGAAAATTGTTGCTGTGTTGCGACGTTGCCATAATGTGAAGGCATGTCTAGGTATATTTTGTGTCCGCTACACTGAAAGATTCGTTTGGAGTCAAGTTGTGTTCTTTAAATTACGTTACAATTTAGCGCAAGGAGTCTGTTTACCTTCCGCTCTGAAAAAGAAAAGGAATTATGCCAATGGAGCCACGTTTCAAATTAAGCTAGCACATGCACAATTCAGCTGACGGTGGAGTTGGCAACGTGCCTTTCGCGCGCTGTACAGACAGCATGTGCAAGACGTTGCCAGGTCAGTTTAGTTTTGCGGCACGCAGGAATTCAAACCGATTCCACAGTAGTATTTCAATGCTGTCTCAAAATATAATAAACTGCCAGGCATCTTTCCTTCTTGAACACTGCAAAGACACCATTTGCCTTATTGAAGTGCTTGAGGGATCTAAATATCCATTTGTTCATAAACTATATAGCAAACTTAAAGATATATCAAATGGCTTCACAATAGTAGCTGAGGGTTCGTTTGGAGAGAAAACTTCAAGTCTTCTTCAGAGACTGCCAACCCTCAAGAAGTCTTATGTTATCAGTCAGTTCAAGCAATTGGGCATAAAGTCAGTTACCAAGCTGAATTCCTTAATGTCAGCTGATCCAGCTGATGATGATATTCATTCTGCAGGTAAATTGTTTGATGTACAAAAAATAGTATCAAATGAGGCATCTACTGATATAACTATAGAAAAAGCAAGAAGAATGTTACCTTTTCTGCGAGACTTGCCAGAGAAGACATTCGAGGAGGGATATGCTGCTCTGAAGAACATAGTGTGTGAGAAATTAGATGATGCTGCTGAAGTGAACATACTGGATTTACTTTCTGGACTTCAATGTGATCACTTGTGTTTCAGTGAGAAGTGTATGAAACTATTGTGGGTACCCATGTCCTGTGGACAGTGAAAGACTTTTCTCTGCATATGGGAACATAATGACAAACTTAAGAACAAATCTTAAGCCAGAGAACACCGAACTTACGGTGGCTTTGTCTCTAACAAAGTAAATCAGTCGAAATGTATACTATGTAAATATTTTCATGCTCTTTTTTAAGTTACATGTAAGGTGCCCTTTGTTCCA
This sequence comes from Deroplatys truncata, assembly GCA_030765065.1. NCBI lineage: Eukaryota > Metazoa > Arthropoda > Insecta > Mantodea > Mantidae > Deroplatys > Deroplatys truncata. Next base: position 170,644,956 of record CM060980.1, read on the forward strand.
CAGTAAAATAGTTTAAACTGTGTTTTTGTTTTTTCCCTTTTTTTTGCACGAGATAACACCGTTAAGCAGTTTTATTTACCGCCCAAAACACCGCTCACTATAATATTTTTACACCGATATTACATTATTTTATTTACCGACAATCTGGGGTCCCTAAGCATAACCTCAGTTATACGTTTCAATGTTATGGAAACGAAATGAACTAAACTTGTTTAATTTGGTGCCACTGAATTTGAAAGTGATGTTAGAACTCGAATTGCAGCCTTTACCTGTAATTACACTTTTTTCTCAAAATATTGAGTCCCACATATAAGCAGTTCTCAGTCTCACAGGACGATATCATCACATGATTGGGTACATCCTCACACATGTTCATCGCGTGTTTAGTAGCTTTGTAGCCAGATAAGGGCGTTGTGGCGAGTATTATAGTAAATAAGAAAATTGTAGTATTTTGACGTGTCTAGGAGTGCTTTTGTGATAATTGTGTTATGATATACTTCCAGCTGACCATCTACTATTTACAGGCAAGTAAGAAATGTCTTGACATTTCAAAAGACAGCAGAGACTTGATGAAGATAAATTAAAAGATAAAGGTTATAAGAATATTGAAGTTAGAGTTGATATACAAAAAATGCCAAGGAAAACTCCAGTGGCCTTATTTAGGATGGCAACTGGCCACGATTGCCTCGCAGAACACCTCTACAAGATATGATGCCTACCTATACCCAAGTGCACTCTCTGTGAAGAAGATGTCATCCTGAACAAACAACATCTCGCCAAATGCAAAGGCCTTAAAACTGATAACTTACAGACTTTATATTTGGAAGCCAGAGGGAAAATGATGCAGATCAATTAATCTCCACTGCCATTGGTGAACAACAACAACAACAGAAATGTCTTGTAAATGCATAAATAATGCAGATAACTTGTGCTATATTTGCGGAAGTAACATTTGCTTCTAGAAAGTGTTCAATGATACCTTGTATAAAAATGGCATATTTCTTGTATTTTGGCTGTAAGATAGGGGACCAGGATTAAAACTGGACACCGCATGTATGCTGCACTGCGTGTTCTTCCAATCTTAATGACTGGTTGATTAGAAAAGGACTTCATATGGCATTTGGAGTCATGATTTGCAGGATGCCCACCAACCATACTGACTATTATTTGTGTATGGTTCCCCCTATAAACAAAGGAGTCTCCATGAATACAAAATTAACAAATTAACAGTTGTATACCGTAATATATCTGAAATTTGCCCTGTACCTCATGACAACAAACTTCCTGATCCTGAACCCCCAGAAAATGTTTTTGTGAATTATGCTGAGGATAGCAGTGCTTCCATAACTGAAGATGAAGAGCTATCAACTTCGAGAGATACAGACTTCATTTCAAGCATCACATCCTCAAATCACAAGATGACACAAGGGGGAGCTCAGTGACCTCATCAGGGATCTAGAACTTCCTAAAACTTAAGGCAGAACTTTTGGTATCACGGTTACAACACTGGAAGCATCTACAGGTGTCTGGAAACTGACATTTTGCACTAGAAATAAAGAATTTGAGCAGTTTTTAAAAACTGAGGGTGGCTTCAATTCTGCAAATACATACTTGGTCTGATGGAGGCATTGCATATGAAGCACAGTCTGATCAATGGCGACTGTTCATCAACACTTTGAAGACAAGTCTTAAAGCAATACTTTTACATAATGGAAAAGAATTTCCTTCCATTCCTGTGATATATGCCACCAATACAAAAGAAACATATTATAAATATGAGAAACATCCTGATAAGAGTATACTGTGCAAGATACCATGGGAAGTTTATGGGGATTTGAAGTTATTACCATTTTATTAGTTAGTACCCAATCTAGAGCCAGGCCATGAATTCCACATTTTTCTAATTTGTATATCAACGTTTTTATATTCATACAATCGAAGGCTTTCGATAAATCTATAAAAATAGCCATCACAGATTCATGTTTATTTATTGCTTTTATTATTGCATAACAACCTATTCCAGACAGCAGCCAATGAGAGATGACTAATGCATGTGACCGTTAAGAGATACAGTTCAAAGTTGTATGGAACAGACCTTAATTATGTATTGGGTACTGTTATTCATAATTCAAACTTCAGAGTACTCGTGCTTTGATTGGTTTAAAAAAAATCGTCAAACTTTGTTGCTGTTGTTAACGCTTGTGCAGTAATAATGCGTTCCAAAAATATTGATGCTTCACTCAACACGCCTACTGTTTTGTGCTGCGAGAGCAGGGAAAACAGAAATTCAAAATGTACAAAAACCATGCATAATATATCTTAACATAGCATAAACATGACATATAAATGATTAAATAAATTAATATATTTCACACTTGGGCACCAGGAAAATTGTGATATATTAATGAGAAAATTTTAACCGAAAAATGTACAATTAAGCTTAATATTAGACAAAGTTTAGTGCCTAAAAATTAATTTAGCATATAATGGGGAAAACGTAGAAGGGAATAACGTATAAGTAACATTCAACTGTACTACCTGGATAACTGAAATAAGAATTTATTTTCTGATGTACTGTGTTTCTCTTTGTATGCAATGCATAAATTCCATAAGTGAATATGCTGAGCAATATATCAATGATCAATGAGTTTGGAATGATTATTTTCAGATTTTTTTAACAGTTTGCTATTTTTACTAGCATGTTTATTGATTTTGTTCTTTAATTAATGGCTGCTATGGCTGTTTTTTCTTCCCCCCCCCAATTTTTCATTTCCAAAATTGATGCCATGCCCATGGTGATGTAGAGATTTGGATTACAGTGCATTTGGCCTTGTGTGATCGCTGGGAACCAGTTAATGAATTAGACTATGGGGAATAATCCCATTGTCTAAAAATAATGCAACCACAGCTGCAACTTCTTGTTGTGTTTATCCCATACCAACTTGATTTTGCAGTAGATTTAGTCTGTGTTATTGCTCTTAAATAACTTTTTGAAACTAGCGTAAATTGCAATTAACTTCATAAATGCTAAATTTTTGCTGGGAGGTTCCTTGCTCATGTAATGTGTTTCACATGTTTTTATATTTTTGAGTTGGTGTAATGTGCCATGTTTATACCAGCAGTTCATTTAAGTTTTGACTTCCATGGCATGGAGTTTGGATGTAATGATGTAACTAGTTGGTGAGCAATGAAGAATCTGAAGAAGTTTTCTGATACTTATGGCTTACATACCATGAGAAATATGTACCTCTGTCTTATAAACATTATTGTTTCGTATTCTAAAATCCAATTTTTGTAACATTCACAGTGAAGCAAAACATTAAAGTTTTGTCAAGTTGCACTATTGCTTACCTAAGTACAAAAAGATGAAGTACATGGGGTGTTCTGACTCAGATGTCATGAAGATGGCCAAATTACAATGATAGCTGTTTTTGCGTGGTGTAAAGTTTCAGATGCATAAGTGTAGTCACTTGTTTGTGATGTAGTCCTCCATGGTCTAGGGATACCATGCTAGCCTCTCATTCCCGAGGTTGCAGGTTCAAACTTGGTGGAGGGCGAGGAGTTTTTGAGGACATAAAATTCCTTAGCATGGCTTCCTTCGGAAGGGAAGTAAAGTCAGTGGTCCTGTGTCATAGATTTGTGGCACTCAAACGAACCTCAAGCCTGATAAAGAGGTTTTTGAGCAAAATTTCAGGTCTTTCTCGCCCAATATAGAATGGGACGCTAAGAACCATAATAGTTAGTGTGTCCATAAATAAAACTCAATTTAATTTAAACTTGGCTGTGACAATTGCATAAACAAACTAGTGTTAACATTTTCTATAAAATGGACAAAGCTGGAATTATGAACTGTTATAAATTACTTTGTTTTGAAGGGTTTAACCTCAACATAAATACAAAAGGCATTTGATTCTACATTAAAGGTTTGTTCCCCTTCATTTTCAATAGTTAAAAAGTGGGCTGCCGAATTTAAGCTTTAGTCCTTTTAAGACTATGAGTGTTCAGGGCATCCCCAAAACTGGCTGACAATTGTAACAAAGTTTCACTATTCCATACTCAGTAATCATAATTGAAGGTATGTGAGTTGGCTGGCATTGCAAAAGTCTTAATTAGACTGTGCCCACTACATTTTAGACAAAGTTTTGGGTATTAGAAAGCTTTCTGCTCGATGGGTGCCACATTTGTTAACAATGGACCAAAAACATATTCAAATTGTTTAAACACAATTCCAATGAGTTTCTTTTGGCATTTCATAACAGTAGTTGAAATATAGATCCATTACTACATGCCAGAGATGAAGGAGCAGTCCAAACAGCGGGTAGCAATGGGTGGAAGTACACCAAAGAAAGCAAAAGGAGTTCCTCTTGGAGGAAAAGTTATGGCTATGGTTTTCTGGGATTTTCATGGTGTGTTGCTGAAAGATTACTTCCAGAAGTGCAGATCATCGTCGAGGAGCATTAAACTTTACCACTGGTCCAATTGAAGGATGCCATTCAAGCTAAATGTCCATGCTTGTGAAAAAGAAAGTTCTCTTTCATCACTAAAATGTGCCTTCACACACATCTGGGATTGTTGTTCCACAACTGCATGGTCTTCGCTTGCAATGCTTCCACATTCACCATATTTGCCATATTTGGCTCCCAGTCATTATCTTTTGTTTCCAAATGTGAAGAAATAGCTGGGTGGATGAAGATTCACGTGAAGTGATAAGATTGAAAGTGAGACAGATGCTTTTTTTGTGCAGTTGGACAAATCTTATTTTACCGAGGGTATTAAAATGTTGGAAAGTTGTGGGACTAAAGGCATTGATTGACAAGGTAACCTTGTTGAAGAATAAAAACAATTCTATCTTGTGTTTTCTGGCTAGATCAAGAACTGCCCTATTACAATAGTGATATTGTAACTTGCCAAAACTTTGATGACTGTTTCAATTACAACAGTTCATTCTGAAAAGAGGACTGATGTCTTCCATTGACCCTTATGTGATTAGAAGATGAGAAAGTGCTTGGAAATATATTTTGTTCTCACTTGAAGTCATATTAATGTTCTGGCTGCTCCACTTTTCAGTTTTGCGTATTTATGTAACTTTTAATTCATCAAGTTTCATTAAAGGACATCTTTGTATGTTTAATGATACTGAGATCAAATATTTGCAAAAATACTTTGTAGTAATGAGAAGCTGCTCCTTCCTTCCACTCTTCTCTTCATTCATCAAGACAAGATCTGAAATAGGCAACCTAAATCCCATTCTCCCTCTTGCTTGCTCACTCACTCTTTCTCTCCTGATCAGCTAAAGTTATTTGAGAGCATGCCTTGCCTAGTATGTGGTGAGAACAACAGAGAGAAAGAGTTATTTATTGAAACCAAACGTTTATTTAAATTGTGTTATTTATGTAAATTAGCAACTATGAGTTTTATTCTAATGTATAGTTTATATCCAATTCAGAAAGCATTTCATTTGTTGAAAAGTATGTCCTGCACATGGCTTCATTTCTGCGACTACAATCTGCCAGACTACAATGCATATCATCAAACAACTTTTATAACATTTCAACTGGAATAACATTGATTTGACTGCCTCTATGGTCTGGCGGTTAGCATGCTAGCTTCCAAATCCAGAGGTCCTGGTTTCAATTCCCAACTAGAGGATGGGAATTTTTCTTTAGTCAGGATTATCGTTTGTCTCTGGAGTCTGGAAATATGAGGGGAGTGTAAATGGTGCTTGCGTATATGCGAGTGAATATTTAATGTTTATAAAGAAAACCCAAAGATTAACACAACAGTAAAACGAGTGAACATTGTTGCCGATTAGAATTTTTCCCAAAGCTTGCCAATATGACCTTAGATGTTAAAGGTGTCATATAAATGGGGGAGGGAACAAGAAAACATGGATTTCTTTGTGAATATTCTCTATAAGGGGTTTATTGATTTGAGTAAACCTTGCTCTTCAAATACCGCAGAGAAAGTAGTCTCAAACAAAGAAATCTGGGAATTTTGGAGGCAAATATGGCCAGTTTCACCAACCGATGTTAAATTTTAACACAATGTTAAACTACTTAACACTGAAGTTAACGCAAATTCTGTTTCATCAAACAGTATTAGCTTTAAAAATGTGTTAAACTTGGTGTTAAGTTAACATTGCCATATTGCTGTGTTAAGACATTTAACAAATGTTAGAAGTTGGAAAATGGCTGCTGCAAACCAAGCTGATGAACCAAGTTGCTGTATTTGGAATTTTTGAATGCCATTCCTAACAAAAATAAATTTGAAAATCTGCAATAAAATGCATTTTTTTAAAGTGATACTGGCTGTCTAAAGGGGTCATGAGCATGGTATTATGGGAAGTTTGAGAGGTTAAAATACTACAAACAGAAGTATGCCTCCTATACAAGTGTTAATTTGAAATTTTATGCTCTTGGCACTTTTCATTTAATGGTAAGTGATAATGTTGACTTCAAGAGCAAACAGTATTTTTGTTCAGATATGCTTGATCCTCAATTAGCGGTAACACACTTTCTCCATTTTAGTTTCAATGTAGTGTCACCACCAGTTTTAGGTCGTTCTAAATGCTTTTCACACCTGACATTTTTGGTGCTGCACTTTATGTAGCATAAAATTGCTGCAGTTGTTTACTGAACCTGGAAGAAACACATTCATTCCAATTAAATTACTTGCATATTTTCTCCCAGCCTGCATCCTTATCCTTTAATGTAAGACTGTCGACCTTTTTTGCACTTGATAACTCCTCTGCATCTAGATTTTTCAGTTGACATTGCGATTCTAAGCTAAAAAAATCAGGAACATCATGTACCCAATTGTAACTAGTTGTTTTCTACTGACACAGAGAGCACTGCAATACTTAGACAAAAGTGTATCGGAGCACGTTCAGAAGCCATGTAGTTCGGTCCCCGCCTTCTCAGTTGCCTTTGACATTAACAAGATGTAAATTAACAATTTGCTGTAAAAACTTGATGAAATACAAGAGTTTTAACAATATGTTAAACTTTGAACTGAATGTTAACAAGCAAGATGTTAGAGTATCTCCATTTTTTGAGATGATTCAATGCCCAAAGAGCCATCATACAGCTGTCATGGAAATTCTAGCAGTTTGTATTGCAGTACCATCTTACTGGAACAATTTTGCCTGCTCCCATGTAAACCTTAAAGAGAATACTAATTGAGAAATTAATGCTATTCCAGTTGAAATTTTACAAAAATAATTTGAAGATATGCATTGCAGGCTGATATTTGTGTGTTGCATAAAATGGCAAATTATTGTCATTATCATATATTTGTTGTTTACTTATATACATTTAATGTTTATTAAAATTTGGTTTCATTGAATCACCCTGTATAACTTACGAACATGGAAAAACCTGACTCATGCACATGAAACGTTTGAAAGCTTAAATGATGCACCATTATTAAGGAGCATTTAACTCATGTGTTCTGAGGAGTCATTAAGGGAGAAATCCTTGTTTTGATTTGTGATTCTGCTTTATAGATTAAAATGTATAACAAAGTTTTTTTTTCATCTCACTTTTATCTTTCCCTTGTGATGTTTCAGTAGCCAAGTTACCTTCTATGGACTGTTGCTATGCACTATTTACATACACCTTTCATATTGTCTAATTAGCAGTCAGTGCCAACATTACTGCAGAGTTCACATATAGTAGCTGAAATTGATGTGATGAGCAAACACACATGCTCTCTTTATGACAGGCTTAATATCCCCCCCCCCCATTTTACAATCCACAAATTAATCAATGCTTTAACTGTGCTTGAGAAATGCTTAGTTTTCATAAAGTTCTTTGAATATATATGTCAAAATTATTGTGAATAAAGAACTACTGTCCATTCCAAACCAGAGTTCCCTCTGATGTAAACATAAGCACATGCTTCTGCTTGTCACGAACCCAAGAAGACACACTTACGCCAAAGTGAACAGTTCCTTAATACATATATTCTGTTATGAAATATTAGAGCAGGAAAGGTATAGAACTGCACATTTTATTGCGGTTATCATAACTCGTTAAGAGTAATGGATATATACTAGCTGTTAAGAGATTACAAAATATGATTTTCGTCTGCTATTGCGTTAATGCCGAGAGCATCTTGCTTGTTAATACCAACCGTGTGCATGACTGCCACTCTCTTCAAGAAATGCGGCAACGAATTCCCAGAGATGCTATCTGAGTATTGAATAAACACTTTGCTTAACACAGGAAATATGATAAGTGAACAGTCATTCATAATACGGTAACACACATATGCTCAGATCAAATCTTGTGATTTAGCAAGTGGTATTTGAGTTCACATGGCAGAGGAAGGAGCTTGTAGTGTGAATAAACTGTTCAAATACAAAAGTGGAAAACAGTTAAAAAGTGGCGAAAAACAAACAATACTTCATATATTCAACTCACTATTACAAAAATACCCGACACTTGCATTAGTGCATATTTACAGGCATTTCAGTGAGAAGTGTAACCAAAGCGAGCAGGGAATATAAACGGACATAATAGAACATAGAGGAGAATAAAATGCAGGAACTTGTTTTAAGTGCGACTGTGCTGTGGAATTGTGAATAAGCTTGTCATTATTTTGGAGAGTAGTTCTGATTCTGATATGGCATCTGAGTCATCTTCGGAGTTGGGTGTTGTACTTTTGCCCGAGGATTGTGATTAACGTAAGTAAAATGTTCATTGCCGCATACTTATAAAATCGATTGTTACCTCAAGTTGCATTTTGAACTATGATTTCACGCAGGGTGCATTTTTATAGATTTAAACAGTGTTCAACAAGCACGTGAGAGGGGAACAAACAGCCATTAGGGGCGGGGATTGCGAACTACTTTTGCGCGGATAATACAAAGAGTTTGTTTTCAGTGAAAGGCACTCTGGTTTGGAATGGACAGTAGTTGATATAGCAATAGGTGTCCGGCAGCCAGTGAAAGAGGTCTACAAGGCTTGACATGTGGAGGTAAAGTATGAAGAAATGGAGATTAGAAGAAGTTCAATGTTACATTCATGTGGAGCTCAAATTTAAGTTCTGTACATTGTTTGTAACTTCAACTCTTGGTGGTACTGTTGGCAGTACTTTTTAATATAAAAATTTATTACACGTTTTAAAGAAGAACTCATTACATTCAAACCCTTTCCTGTGGTAGTCCAAAAGTAAACGAACTTCTGGTTACATGATTATATTTTATATGCCCATAAATGGTAGCTGTTTTTTCTGTAGTTAGAGCGTTTTCTTAAACATCAGTGTGCTTATTTTTTATTTTTACAGTTGTAAACTTGAAGATTACCAATTAATTTGAGAATCTCTGGAGCTCTCAGTGATTGTTACCTAGCACTAACAGACATTAGAGTGCAAGCAATTAAAAATATGCATTATCGAAATTCTAATTCTGGCAGTAGAAGTAAATTGAGAGTATCCATCAGGAAAATTACAAAGTTGCGTTTAACCGGTGCATGAAGATAAGGTAAATGGGCATTTTGTTCCAAAGCAAGTGTTATTTGTAGAACAGAAGCATGATATAACAATAAACAATCTAAAGTACAAGGTCTTCAGTTGTGCCACATTTACAGGTCTATCTTATTTGTTTACAATATTTTAGCAATATTGTAATTTGATTTGTCAGCAATAATCGCTAGGAGTCTGACTACATGTTGCATTACTTGTACTGGGTTCAAACCACAACACCAGATAAAGTGCATAAGTTGTATCTTGAAAGTAATCATTTGCTTTGAAAGTTTTCTTACTAATATTTCAGCAAATGGTGATTAAAGAGCTGGATAAATCATTAGAGATTCTAATAACCACAGGGCAATACCTGTTATCATATTGTAAAACTGGGCAGCGGATATAGCTCATGGGTTTCAAAAGATTTGACTAAACAGACATTACTATAGTTAAGCACAAAGAATGTTACCCTAAACACCCAACACAATAACAGTGATTAGCGCTTAACAGAAATAGCAGTAATACAGTTGTTGCAGCTCACTCAACAACTGTCATAAGTGTACATCTGTAAAACTTACTCATTCAGTTATTAACCTGTTTTACCCTTTTTATTTTCTCTACTACGTAGAGTAAGTAGGGGAAGTTTTGTATTCCACCCAAAAATTCGATACCGAGATTTCACCAGAAATACATGTTTTGAGACTCCCTGAATCCAAAAAAAGCATTTTTGGAAACATGTTCGTGTATGTGTGTGTCCGTCTGTGAACAGCATAACTCAGAAACGAACAGTCGGATAAACACCAAACTTGGTATTTAGGTTCAGTATCTTCCAGAGATGCGACACAAAGGTTTTCAAGAAAATCCCCCCACCCCAGATTACCCTTTACATGGAAGATTTTCCAAAAATTTTAATTTTCTCAAAAATGGCTCTAACGATTTTGATTAAAATATCATATGTTTAAGATATTTTCATGACAAATGAAATGTATATCTTGAATTTTCTGGGAATGTCTCCAAAAGTATTCTTCATTGTGAACGACTTTTGCATAACTGGTAAACCATAAGAGATAGACAAAATTTTACTACACAAAAAAATGTAGATCGCGTTAAAATACACAATTTATGTCATATACATTTTTTTTGTTGAGTGAACCATTTCCAGATATTGCTTGTTATTCCCTTAAATTTTTCAATGCTTATTTTCTCAAATGGGAATTCGTTATTCATTTTTTTTTCTTGGATATGCAAAGAGTATTAATCTGTGGTAAAGCGAATGGTGTTGCACCTAGCAACCAGCTCTTAAGAGATATGTATGTGCTTAAAGGCTACTGTATTTCCAAATTGCCCTTGTAAATATATATTCCCCTTACATCTACAAGAAAATTAGCAATAAGATAGAGTCTGCAAATGCTTATCTCGATTAACATGAAGTAGATGGAGAATAAGCGTTTGTAAAAATAGTTTGTACAAGAGTAGAGAAAGTCATGTGAGTGTAACACATCAGATTTTTTTAGCTTGATAGATAGATACTTTATTTTTACATTTTTACACAGTTCTTTTTACAATATTCCACTTATAAACTAACTTAACCTATGTACAAATTTCCTTGCCAGCTATGCTGCTCTTTTTGCCTGGCACCCTGGCCTTCTGGCTCCTCTAGGCATCCCTTGCTACCTTTAGTCCCTATTGCCCATCCTCTCCTTCCTCCGTTTGCCTTTCTACCTTTCTTATCTCTCTTACTTTTCTAATCCATTTCTCTTTTATTTTCTTTAAGAACTCCCCCATGTTCTTGTTTATTTTTAACTTTATACAAATGTTTTCTAAATTCCTTATATGAGATTTATCTCCAAAAATGTTCTTTATGCTATCTCAGATCTTAATCAAATCCATTTTTATTTAATTGGCTGCTTTCTCCAGTGTTGTATTCCTGGGCAATCAAAACCATGCTAAATCTTCCTTCTCTTTAAAATTGAAAATCGCAGAAACTTTCACACAATGAGGAAAATAATAATTAGGGTAATGAATAGAAGTTAAGCACTCATATTGCTCATTTACCAATATACTGACAGTAATTTAATGAGTAGAGCAATATTGTGCTTAACGTCTATTCATTTTCCATAACTCCCCGCCCTTCATACAATCTCTTTTAATTCTTGATATAAGAACAAATAACTCTTCTCTCTTGTAGTGGCATACATAATTTTGTCTGTCTATATCCTGAAATCTGCTTCTACACCACATGATCAAAAGTATCCGGACACCTGCCTGAAAATGATGTACAAGTTCGTGGTGCCCTCCATCGGTAATGCTGGAAGTCAATATGGTGTTGGCCCACTCTTAGCCTTAATGACAGCATTCACTCTCGCAGGCATACTTTCAATCAGCTGCTGGAAGGTTTCTTGGGGAATGGCAGCCCATTCTTCATGGAGTACGGAACTGAGGAGAGGTATCGATGTTGGTCGGTGAGGCCTTGCACGAACTCGGGGTCCCAAAATATCCCAAAGTGTTCTATAGGATTCAAGTCAGGAATCTGTAGAGGCTAGTCCATTACAGGGATGTTATTGTCATGTAACCACTCCGCCACAGCCCATGCAATATGAACAGTTGCTTGATCGCGTTGAAAGATGCAATTGCCATCCCCGAATTGCTCTTCAACAGTGGGAAGCAAGAAGGTGCTTAAAATATCAATGTAGGTCTACGCTGTGATCGTGACATGCAAAACAACAAAGGGTGCAAGCCCCCTCCAGGAAAAACACGATCACACCATAACACCACCACCTCCGAATTTCGCTGTTGGTACTACACGCGCTGGCAGATGACGTTCACCGGGCATTCGCCATACCCACACCCTGCCATCGGATCACCACATTATGTACCGTGATTTGTCATTCCACACAACGTTTTGTCACTGTTCAATCGTGTAATGTTGACGCTCCTTGCACCAGGCGAGGCATCGTTTGTCATTTTCCTGCGTGATGTGTGGCTTATGAGCAGCCGCTCGACCATGAAATCCAAGGTTTCTGACCTCACGCCTGTTATAGTACTTGGAGTGGATCCTGATGCAGTTTGGAATTCCTGTGTGATGGTCTGGATAGATGTCTGCCTATTACTCTTAACGACTCTCTTCAAATGTCGGCGGTCTCTGTCAGTCAACAGACGAGGTCGGCCTGTATGCTTTTGTGCTGTATACGTCCTTTCACGTTTCCACTTCACTATCACATCAGAAACAGTGGCCTAGGGTGTTTAGGAGTGCGGAAATCTCGCGTACAGACTTCTGGCACAAGTGACACGCAATCACCTGACCACGTTCGAAGTCCGTGAGTTCCACAGAGCATCCCATTCTGCTGTTTCACGATGTCTAATGACTACTGAGGTCGCGGATGAGTACCAGGCAGTACAATGCACCTAAGATGAAAAACGTATGTTTGTGGGGTGTCCGGATACTTTCGATCACATAGTGTATTCATCATCCAAAAACCAGACTCTTCCTGACCATATCTGTGGCATTTTCGCCAGCTAGCTTCTAGCATAAATTCCTGAAATTGTGAACATAGTTTCAGGATATGACTTTGTGGCATCTTTTGCACTCTAATTCTGGCATCACATATACTTAGTCCGTCATGCACAGTGCATTACCATCTTTTTGATACAAAATTTAAAAGTGAAATGCTTTAAATGCTTTATGTGATAAATATTTAATGAAGTGCAGCTTTACCTACATTGCTATACTTTACATAAGGAATAAACTATTTGGACAGAGTTTTTTATTCTAGTCATCACTTAAGCTCAAAAAGGCAGTGTCAGACAATTTTTGCGTCAGGTGGATGTGAACTCCTTTGCATTATTAATCAATAACGGAACCTCTAATGCTGCTCCTTTCTCTCCTCTTTCCCTTCATCCCCATCTCTTCTTCTTCTGTTTCCCCTTACTAGGCCCTCCTTTTGCATCCTTTCTCTTCCACTTTCCACCATCTCCTCTCCATCCTTCTCTGTTGTCCTCCGTGATGTAGTGGTTACCATGCTAACCTGTAGTTCCCGAGGTCACAGGTTCAAACCCGGTGGAGGGTGATGGATTATTTTTGGGTGTAAAAATCCTTAGCATGGCTCCCTTCGGAAGGGAAGTAAAGCTGATGATCCCGTGTCTTAGATTTATGGCACGTAAAAGAAGCTCAAGCCTGATAAAGGGTCCTCTGAGCAAAATTACCGGTCTTTCACGCCCAATATAGACTGGGACGCTAAGGACCACAGCAGACAGAGAGCGTCCATAAATAAAACTCAATTTAATTTTTCTTTCCATCCTTCTGAACCATCTCTCGTTTATGCAACTTATATACAATGCATGTTTTGAAAACTGACTATAAAACTGCTGTTTCTGGTGAGTTAATAACAATTAAAACATACGTAAAAGGTGTAACAGCTCACAAACCGCTGCTCTTTCATAAACTGGTATTGCAATCAGAACTATACTGTTTAGCACATGCACAAATAATAATTACAAAAATATTGTATCAAAATGTTATAAATAACAAAACTTGCTGGAAACATGCATGCAAATGTCATGCAGCAGATTATATTCCAAGTTTCACAACAATCAATGCACTTATTCTTGCATGAAAAGGTATACACACATACAAAAAAGTTGAAAAAATGCAATTTCTGGCTTCACGGTAACCATAAAATTATGCCAGTATTAATTATTCATCCAAAATAAAAAATTATTAGAACAATTTTGGTTATAGCATTTTTATATGCGTAGGTTTCAGTGGATTCACAGTTTTATGGTGATTATAATATACAGGAATGAAGTAGGTTAAATGACATTTGCCATGCAGACTGTCTCAAGGAGGGGAAGGTGGGTAATTGCAAGCATATGGTGGTTTGGTGTGAACCGGATTTTTAATACATTACTTTGAGTTGCTATTTTTTTTTTCTGTAGTCCATCATGCATTTTAACACCGTGGTTATTTATGCATGTGGGTCATAACAAATTCATTTTGCTTTATTTTTCTAAACCATTTTTCTCTTACTCTCCCCATATATTCTCCTATTCTTTTTACATCCCTCTCCTTTTGTATTTTCATCATCCTAACTTTTAATACTTCTTTGTTAACATTTTCCCATTCTTTAGGAAAAACTGTCTCTCCACAACTTAGTTTCTTCACATTCAATTATATAATGCAAATCATTATCTCATCTCCACAAAGAGGACACCTATGCAAATTCGCTCCCTTTCTATCTCCCCTTAGCCTATATGCACTTAATCTAGACCAGGCCCACCCATCTCTCACTAACCTATTACCTACATCCACATACATCTCCCTTCCCCAGTCCACCTTTAATTGTCTATATAGTTCCAAACTTTTCTTTCCTTCCAGACTTTGAAATAATTCTTGTTTCTCTGTATCTTCCACTCTGTTCTTCACTTCATTCCAGAAACCTTTAACTAACCCCTTTCTCTCCTCCCATAAGTTATCCATTCCTATTTCCTGTAGAATTCTCCTTATTCCTTGAGCCCAGTTCATCCCAGCACTGGATTTTTCTTGGATTATTAAACATTGCCTCAAGATATTATGCTCGTTCAATGATTTCAATCTATGCCAATATTTAAGTATCCTTTCTAGTATAATGCCCTTGCTACCTACTCTTCCCAACTCCAAAATTGCTGCTCCATTAGGTGATAAAATAGATAAACCTAACATACATTTACAGAACGATCTATGTACTTTATCAATCATCTCCCATCCTTTGTCACTTCCCCAAATCTCTGATCCATAGACCATTTTTGCTTCAACTACAGCTTTGTAAATGCTTTCCAAACACAATTTGCATATCTGGTATTTTCTTTAAGCATATTCTTATAGCAGTCATTGCTAATCTTCCCTTAGCTAAGGCACTTACTTGTGATCATTCCATCTCCCATTACTGCTTATTCTCACTCTTAAATAATCAAACTAGTTTACTATTTCCAACTCTTCCCCTTCCACATACCACTTTTCCTTGTTCTTCAATTTGTAGCTCTTTTTAAATACCATTATCTTTGATTTAGAATCCTGAAGGTGTCTGCACAATGGAATCAATTTATAGCTCAAAATTATCAAATTTCACTGTTAAACAATCAAGAAGTTCATGCAAACATACTCTGAAACCGATTATGCTGATTGGCTTGGAAGCGTGTGACTATTATACGTCTATGACCGCAGAATATTTGCTGCGCATCCACTTTTAACAGAGATGCTAATATAAGGACACAAAATTGTGGAGTGTATTTGTGGCACAACTGACAAACATTCTTTCTGTGTTTAGTGCATTTCACATGTAATATTTCAGTGTGCATGATATGTCATAATTTTACGACAAAGTAATGTTTCAATTTGCATTTTGGGTGCAGTTTAACAACTGTAATGGAATTGTAAAAACACATGTACTAAATGAATCAGCCACACTACATCCATGACAGCTGCACTTCGACGTGAATACGATTGAAGAAGATGAGTTTGAAGCACATTCATCATGATCTTTGTGTAATATAGTTATACATATGTAGAAGATAGGCATAGTGACTGAGTAAATAATGCTTTGTAAACTTCACATTCACTGAAATTGTAAAGACAAAGTAGAGGAAAGTTGAAGTTTCATTAGTTAGTAATAATGCAGGAGATGATGAAAACAAATTGACTCACTTGAATGGTGTTGCACCCTTGTTCACAAAGAGAAAGTTTAGTTGTTTTTTTTTTTTTTTTGCATATATATTATGTTTAATAAGTTATTTTAATATAAGTTCTATATTATGATTTTAGTTTTTGCAAGTAAAACTGGATGTAACATGAGAGATGATGACTGGCTGTTGTTTGATATAAGCCAAGATGTTACCCCCTGTGTCTTTTTCCTCATAAAAGCAGGTATTGCCTGATTGTATTGGGTTTTTTTATAGTTTTCACTGATAAACACAATCTTCCATTCATATTTATAGTTCCTGATTACTTTTACTCACATAGAGTATACACTTTACAGTAAAAATCTTTATATAATAAATACAATAATTCCTATTGTAATGTATTTGAATTATATTTTGCGCAACTAGGATTTGCATCTTAATCCTGAGAGGGAAAATAATAGGTGTTGCATTTATTTACAAGAATTGCAAAGAGAGCCTTGTATTTCCTATCCCTTAGAAAGTGAAGTGAAATAATTAATGCATATATTATAAAAGGTAATTACAATTGAAGTAGTTCATTTTATGATTGGATATTTTGTATTGGATTTTGTTGTGTTAAAGACACTATAGATGAAAATTATAAAGTCTTGAACTGTGAATTTATTCTAAGAATCCTACTTATTTACATTAAAATATCTCCATCAGTTTTAAAGGTGTTAATTATTTTAACAAACCAAAATGCTAAACAAATTAAATGATGATGATGATGATGATGTAGATAAACGTTTATAAGAAATACAGTATGTCCATAAAAATATTATCATACTTTGAACTGGTATTGCCTCGCTTTGGATAGTCTTATTTGGGTGAAGTTGGTGACATTCAAAAAGAAAAACTCAAATATTTTTTACTATACCTCATAGAAATTGAATCTGGCCCCCACAGGTGACGCTGCAGACATCAAGGCGATACTTCCATTCATGCCACACATGCTCCAACATATCTGATGAAATGGACTGGATGACAGCAGTAATATGAAGTTGTACTTCTTGCAGGTTTTGAGGCAATGTGGATACATAGACACAGTCCTTTGTATAATCCCATAAAAAGAAGTCACAGACCGTCAAGTCAGGCAACCTCGGCGGCCACTTGTAGAAGACATAATTTTGGGATGTTTAACTGCTGACTAGCTCTACGGGCAGACTTCTTAGGACTACGTACAATGCCTTCCGCACTTGTTCCACAATTCCGCATTGACAGATGGTCTCCCTAAATGGCGTTTCCTTTGATGACATATGCAGCCACAATCCACATAATCATGGTACCACTTAAAAATTGGTATGTGTGTAGGAGCTTGGTGTTTAAACCTTCACCTAAAAGCACTCTGAGCCTGCACCAGACTCTGCGTGCTATGATATTCCAAAAAATATCAACTATGTTCTTGTGGGTTTGCCATAACTCTTTAAAACTTCTTTAATATCACAATTTTAAAAGCAAACATTCACGTGTAACCTGCCTGCTAAATATCCAACAATGAATCCATATCGACTAATCACAAATGTGAGTGAATTTAGTTTCTGTGTTTGATTCCCGCGATCCCATCCATTGTTGTCCATTGTTAACATGCACAAAATTATTTGAGTTTTTCTTTTGAATGTCACCAATTACATTTATCCAAGGCGATGTGGTGCCAGTCTGGAGTATGACAGTGTTTTTATGGACTCACTGTATTACAAATCATTTTGGGACACACTCGGTTATACTGATGATTGTCAACCTCGCAGAATAATTGTTTCCAACTCCTTTTCTTTCTGGTCTTTTAGTGTTTCTCTTAAAAATTGAAGGCAAGAGAACAAAAACTGAGTTCCATCTTTTGTGACCTGTTTAGTATTAGGTGATGCAATTGAGAAGCAAAAATTTAGTGAGTACTGCTTGTAATATCTAGTGAGCTCTTTTCTCATGCATTTTTAAACTAAATTTAAACAGTTTTAAAATATATTAGCTGCCTTAAACACAAAATTTCTCTTTTGATAATTAAATTTGCCGTATGTTTTGGAATGTGAGATTGACATTTACTTTTAGTTGAGTTAGGAGAGTAAAACGACTTTACAAAAATTAAGCATTTTGCATGTTCTTTTTCCACCTTGATATCTTGGCAGTGTAAATTCTTTTAAAACTTACTCGCATCTCAGATTAAAAGTATGAGGAACCTACTAAAACAGTTCCCCTCTCCCCTTACAATTGAGTATCTATAGATGTGCATTTCTTTCATTTCAGAAGGTTAGCAGTTACAGTAAGACATTTTTTATCACAACTATAGCTATAGCTTTTATATTTTAATGAGTGAATAATTTAACAGATGAATAATGCATGTTACTGGGCCTAACAAATTCATTTTATTTACTTAATACAGCAGAATAGCAGAAGCCGAGATATTGACCTTCCTTTTTACTTTTTATTGTAATTTTTGTGGTAAAGAAGCCTAAGGGAGCGAATATTTTTTGGAAGATTAGCACCTTCCAAATAAAGTCTAAAGCCCAGTTACTTTCATCTTCAGTTGTAACTGTGCCACATATGGAGTGGCCGTGAGAGCCGCCGTACATATGAGAGCTTTTGCTTTGAGGCATCATTATCCAATATATTTTTGTTTGTTGCTAATAGAAAGAATTACTTTCTGTAGGTATACTGTATTCATAGTTCCTATTATAAATGTGGAATGTTAGATTTTCTTAATTTAATGATTAGTCACCTTCAGAATCGCTACAATCAGTATAGTCTTCTGCTATTGTATTCTGTTTCATCTACAGTTAGCCTCCCTGGAACAATTTAGAAATGTCTATTATCTGGTGTATTCTTCTACACCACATCATTTTCCGATTCACCTTTCCCTCTCTTATGAAGAATGTTTTCTCATAGACTATCCCAGCCAATTTCTTTTCATCTTCCGGATTGGTCAGCTTTGTTCTTCTAAAATAGCTTCGTAGTTATTTTGTCTCTCCATTCATTTTGCTAATTTTTCAAACGATTTATGGTACACAAGCTGTGGCTCTTGTTGGGTCAAATAATTCATTTCTCACTTATTGTTCAAATAAACTTGAAGTCCGAGAAAGCTGATGAACTTTGCTCGTATCTCAAACACAGAACAGCAAACTAGTTGTGTGCCTCTCATGTTTAATTGGTGGCATCAAAACTTGATCGCAGTGTTCCAAATGATCAGACCAAAAACTAATGCTGAATGCTTGCATTCTTGTCAGATAGATGATGCCAATACTTATTGCAGCAGTGACAACAAATGGGTTGGATTATGAAGGTTATGAAGTTTGAGAACCGAAAAGTGTTTGAAGTACCAGTTCATTAAAATAAGTTCACAGTTCATACTAGTGAAGCTCTTTTTTTTTATTATTTATTCACAAGCTACCCATCACAAGCTGTGGCAAATATTTATGAAATTGAATATTGAAACCATAACTTGGGAAATTGAGTGCAAGTACCGGTCTGTGAAATAGGAATTGTAGACGTTGGTTTTATAGCTTATTGATATCTACAATTCCTTATATCTTTAATCATTCTTCTACAATTTCTTGCCCCTATTGTTTTTTAATACTGGTGAAGCATTTGTTAAAAAAGTAATAATTTGTTTTCTCTTTCAGGGCAGATTGTACAAACTGGGGACAGGGTAATAAATGAAATTAAATGGGACCAATAATAATAATAATAATAATTAATAATAATAATAATAATACCTTAATTCCCAAGCTCCCTTTCATTGATCTCATGATTTTGTCGCCACCAAGTGAAGTTTACAATTTGTTTGCATCAGCTCTTGTACTTTTATCATGAAGCACACAGGTACTGGTGCCAAAATATAAATATACAGCATTTTGTGATTTTTGTACATCTGTCATTCTTTAGATAGTTTTCACCCAAGAAAAACATTTTCTTTCAAAATGAAGTTTATCACTTATCTGCTTGCTCAACGGTAACCGTTCACTTGACTTTATTCTGTTAGAATCAAAACTTTGAGAAAGTGTTAGACAAAACTACATTGGAGCGTTTCACTTTATTAACATAGTAAGCAAATATATGTGAAAAGATGCATTCTTTGGGGATACCATTGCCTGCAGATCAAACACAAACTTAGATAATCAGAAGCATCAGACTTTTAAAGGTATTTTGCTCTTGATGTTCTAGGTATTGTAGTGGACGTAAAAGGCAGACTAAATGCTCATTATATCTGTTAATAAACATATAATTTATCTGTGTATTTTAACCGTTTATTTCTGCAATTAGGCAGGTAACTAATTTATGGTAAGTGTTTGGAGTTGATCTTTTAAAAAGTAGAGTATTTATGCATTAGATATTTGGGCTCAAATGGGTATAACTGTGCATAAGGAATAAGTTGCAAACTGCACTACTTGGAAAGATATAACCTAGGTTGAAAATACATTCTGTATAGTTATAAAAGTATTTGAATACTATGAAAAACTCATGTGTTAATTAATGTGCATTCAGTTTGAATGGAATCTTCCAGCATTTTTATCATTTTAACTCTAAATGTTTAGCTTAACCAAAGTATGTTTTTTTTTTGACTTGACTAACCTTATAATAAAGGTTTGCCATGTAAAATATAAGGATTGCCCAAATTAAACAGAGATTTACATTGGTTTACGTAATTATTTATTGTTTGGTAAATGCTACATGTGCAGAAGTAGTGAACATGGGTGATTTATTATTTACATATAATCACCATGTTGGTTCAAACAATTGTCCCAGTGCTGTGCTTGACAGTGTGCACCCTAAGGAAAAACATAACTGACTGCGGAACAACCCCTTAATGGCTTCTTGGATCTAATCATCATTTACACACAGATGTCCCTTGAGAGTCTTCTTTTATAGTCAAAGACACCATAGTTCACAAGGCAAGAGATGTAGAATGTAACATGAATGGTGAAGAGCATTCATTTGGATGTGCCGTAGCTGATCTTAGCACATTCTTGCCATGTACAGGTGGGCATTTTTGTGTAACCTTCATTCCCATACACATCCTTCATATGATGATATCGACTACATCAACAGCTTTTACCTTCAAAAACTAAATAACTAGAAGCATTATGCTATGTACTGTAGCTTCAAGCAATGGAGCTCTTGCATGTATCTGTTTCATTTGGGAGATCCTTATAGAATAGTTCACAATTTTTTTAAACATAAAAGTAAAATATAGTAATAATTATATGAAATGAAACATACAGATTGTGATCATTGCCAATACAATTTAGAAAATCACTACTTGTGTTTCGTGGGAATGCATCTTTTCAGATTGTATTACTACAAAAAATTAATTATTAAAGCAGGTATATTTTGGCTTTTTAAATGGATGCGGTTATAAAATAATTTAAATCCAGTGAAATGAATACTTAATGCTATAAAATAATTAGTGAGGTGATATAAGATCTGGAGAAATGGATAGCTTTAAAATGTTAATTGAGTTGAGGAAATTCTATATGGTACACTTTAAATTTAAATCTTTACTTGATGTGATCTTGATTTTTATTTTTACAGCATATGTTTTACGTCTATATAGAGTATAAATATGTTGCCAAACATTGAGCTCTTGGTTGAAAACCTTTCAAATATTATAGATGTAATTTAGCTGATTAAAAATACTATGGCATTTTCTACTTACAATCACCTTTATGAAAAACTAGTCTCAAGCTACCATTGCTCTTGATTGTTTCTTTAAAAACAAAGCCTGCTTTACATTTTAGATAGATATGCTTATTTGTGGAGTTGAAAGTAGACAATAAACATTCTGATAATGCACAGGGCATTTAAAGTTCCTGCTGTTGAGTGGAAAGTACTTTATACATTTTGATAAATTATTTTCTCTTAGCTTTAAGTGCAATGATTTATATGAACATTTCTATAAAATAGCCATAACTGATCAAATTGGAATCATATTAAGATGACAATGTTACTTTGTGGTCTTTATGTTACATTTCTTTCATAATCAACAAAGAGTCTTTTCTGTTTTTTATATTAATTTGTTAATGCATTTCAGAACAAATGTGCAATACAGTTTCATTGTATAGGTGTAAAAAACAATATAAAAAAATCCTTTCAATTAGTATTGCAGGTATATTTCGCAAGGAATTCTGGATGCATTGAAAACAACAAAGTTTTTAATATGGAATATTATAATTCATTGTACAATAGTAGACATAAAGATAACATGCATTCCTAACATCAAGACACGCATTTTGGTTAAAAGAAATTGACCAAAAACAGAAATCTGTGCATGCTTTTCTTAACCTTTATTTGGTGACATTCCTGGAACCATAACCACCTCTTGTGATTTGCTTTTTAAATAATCATTCTGCAAGAACTTTACCAATGATTTAACAATTGAAAGCATCATGGTTCTTCATCAGGAAATTTTGTAGCAGTGAGCTATACTGGTTTTCAGGCTTTGAAAGACCAAACTGGAAGTTTGGTGAAAGCAGTGTCATTGGTTGCCCCCTTATGCGAGAACTTTGGCACAAAAAAAACAACAGATTTTACATAATACTGAGACATGCAGTTTTACTAGAATGCAGTGTAAAGGAGTCTTAGTAGTTGTTTACTAAACCTTGTTTCTTCTAAGCTTACTTGATATGTAAATATACCAAGCTGTGTTACTCTGCATCCTCTTTACCCCGACTGGCTAAAACCACTTGCAACATAAAGTGTGCATTTCCTAAACCATGGAGACTGTGGGACCAGTAAATGACATAGCCATGTTTTAATTGTAACATGCACGCATATAAATGGTGTCGGAAACATGCAATTGTAAAGTTATTATTACATAATATTTAACTTAGTTACAAAATGCTCACTAGTTGTGCAATCTTGGTGTCTGATTCCATGATGTCAGGTTCACTATAAGAAGAACTTTCTAGTTAGCTTTCCAGTTTTGATTTTCTTAAAGTGCTAACACTTACATCCATAAATTCAGATATGAGTTCCTCAATTTGTTGTATGGTAGAGTTTGCTTTCTGAAAGGACATAAAAACATGTAACATATTTTGTTTCTCTCCACACTGTTAATGCATTCAGCTGAGGTATTAAGCTGTGGTCAAGCAGTAAACAATCTGCAGTAATACGTCTTTTGCTACATGAGTCGAGTTTAAACATGAGAACTAACCTCTTGATACATTTCACAGTACTGTGAGATTAATATACAAATGTGTCAGTGCATCCATGTACTCATTTCGTGCATGTGCTTGCATTTTCTTGTGATTATTTGAATATATAAAGGCAAACTACTGTTTTAAACACAGGACTAATTTCTTTTGCAATAAGCACTTCTGGATCCAGCAACCAATAAGAGAAGACTAAATGCTCATGCTTTTGTTGATATGCAGATAAAGTAAGAAGAAATTAGGTATAACCCAAATATAGTGCTGTTAGAGTACAACTTACCTTTCCAGAATCAAGAATTTGTAACAGAAATGCAAAATTCTGCATGTTGTCATAGTTACAAGCAGAATGTATCAATAGTCAAACACGTCAAACAGACAGATCCTACACCATCTTGCTGTCACATTTGGACTAGCAGATGATAATCGGAATCAGAAAAATTGAAATAATTTTGCTTTGTTTATATTAATGGTTGTTATAAAGCTGCAACTTCCATGGAAGATAATTAGTTTGAGAAGTAGTAACTGTGAAAAACTTAAATTTTGCAAAAATAAATACTTAGTCCACACTGAAAGTCGTAAGCAGCAATATTTTTATAAACCTATTTTTTGAAAAACTAAATACCCCAACTGATTTTTTTTAGACTTGTTTATTTTCCTTATTTACAAATCTTTAGGATGCACTTTTTCCCAGAATAGTAAGAGCTTGAAAATTTCCTTAAGATAGACTGAACTGTATTCCAACACTACAAATATAAAGAAGCACTGATTTCTTGATGTTCTTGTAGATGATGTTGTAGCATTGACCTACCATGCGTTTAACTACACATCCACAGTCACACATTGATCTTAATGATCCCATCTGTTCCCTCCTTGTGGGTTCATAAAAGGCAGTCTGTAGACTACCAAACACGTTGACGAATTTTGGCAGTTGAAGTTTTCCTCTTTAATGAAAAATTCAATCACAGCATGCTGATAAGCTAGTGAAGATCACATGACTTGACCGTGGCTTACTCTAGGGTGTGTATAAATTATGACAATGTACTACTTTGGGCTCCAGAAGAAATTTTGCGAGGTCATTAATATGCCAAGGCGTAAAGCTTTTTTAAAAACATTAAATGCAAGTTTTATGACAGGTTTGTTTAATTATTTAACATGAATTGATTTTAAATTATTCATATAATTTTATTCTACAACTAAAATAAGAATACTATACAAAAATAAACCCCAGTTATTATGGTATTCCACAGCCTTCTTTATTATCCATGGTTGATGCCATTGTTACATTTGATACATCCAGCCAGCTACCTTTGATATTGTAATAATAGAAATGCATCAGTTTTATTTTATTTAAAAGGATCATCTCTCTTTGAATCTAAGGTTGCTCCTTCTGCAGGGATCATTTTCTTCATACGTCTTGTTTTCAGTCTTGTTTTAAGGTCTTCTTGCCTTTGATCTTGGAAACATCTAATCCAATTTTTTACAAACTTCAGTCTCTCTGGACAATATTTGCTACATTATTTATAAGAACGCTTCATTCCCACATTCTTGTGTTACGTCCATGTTTCACTTCTGATGTATAAGGCAAGATATTTTTCAAATGTTATAGCTTATTTACACGAATGCTGAATTACATGATAACATAATAATGGGGTTTAAATGTAAGACCTGTTTATATGTCATTTGTTTCCTGAGTGAAGCCCTCGTAACACCATAACACAATTGATAGTGACTTCAACTCTGCATTTTTTCTGCATGGGATAGTACTTGGTTTTTTCATAGGTAGTGAATTTTATAAAAGATTGTTGCTCATGAATCATGACTTTCAGTATGATCCTTCTAGAACACATGCATTGATACTCAATGTGTCAAACGCGTTCAAACTACTCTGGTATACCTGCACGATTCTTTGCCTTAAACTGCTTTTCAAGGCCTGAAAATGTGTATATCTGCAGTTTGTAATTTTAATATTAGAGTATTTTTTTAAACAAATGAAACTGTTACGCATGCACTGAATTTGTTCTGAGATACAAGTTGCAATATTGTTTTAATACGTCTTCTGTTTTATAAAATTATAGATTAGCACCTCTAAAAGTTATGCATAAACAGTCTTCAAAGTCAGAGCTTTATTCTGATGTTGCATGACCACAAAAGGCTTCAAGGAAGTGCTTGCTACAAATACATGATTCATTTAACACTTTTTGGTTAGCCAGCAACACACGATATGCTATTTATATTGTTAAAGCAAAATTTTATACATACACAGTTAATAACAAAAGTTATTACACACTGGAGTGCATTTCACTGGAACTTAAATCATGCAGCAAATTTGCAGCCATTTTGCCATTACAAGTTCACGATTCTCACGAGATTCAGAGACTGAAATAGAGTTAGATCAGAAACTCCTATTGTAGAGGTAGCATAACAGTAAGAATTAAGGAGGTTTTCTAAAGGCTTTAAACAAAAACAGATAATATTTTAAAGGCTTACAGTTTCCGTTTAGATTCAGCTCAAAAAAAAGAGAAAAAAGTTAACAGAACATCCAAACATTTGGTGCCTTTGTATTTAGAAAGTGAATATATAAATTTTTTTGCTTATGAAGGAAGTTCCTTATTTTATTAAGCACAGAGTATGTTATAGGTTTCTTGAATATATATAATGAATAGTTTTAAGCCGTTAGACTTAAAGTCTCAAAAACTGTTACATCTGCTACTTATCTCATGCAACAAAATGTGAACATTTAATGTTGTATTTTACATAATTAGTAGTTAAGTTTTAATAATGTTAATAATCAGTATTTATTAGAGCATTTAAGTATTTTTTTTAAATATAATAGATACGTGCTCTTTTCACATGTAGTTCCTATCTCAGTTTATCCGCCCCTTATTCCTTGTTTGAGTCTTTTTTTTTTGTGTTAATGAGGAACCTCTAAAAACAAATAACAGTTCTCAGATTATAAACAATTAACAAGAGAGCACAATGAATTGCTAACAATTGAATAAAGTACATTCAGAATTTAAAAAGAAATCTTCCAAAATTTGGGACATGTTTTGAAGACACTTGCCTTCATCCACAGCTAAGATTGACTACCAATTCATCTTCTTAGAGATATCTTCTTAAGTTTTGTGTGTAAGTTTCTGGATAACATTTGGTAGTTTGGTTCCCCCTTACTAGTCAACAAAGCTTAGTTGCTTATCACAGTTGTGGACTGTTGCTTTGTTTAGGGTACAGTAAGGACTGCCATTTTAATATACAATCTAAAATGTTTTGTAGTGCGTATGCCTCTTTCTTGTGGATGTTCAATACAGTAGGCATTTTACAGTTACAAAACTCCCATTTCAGCCAACCAGTACCAATGATTTTATTCACCATCATGCATAATATTATAAACAGCATTGTTGTTATCCCCCTAATCCTTGATCATGGCACGTGCAGAATGGAAGTATGACTTCTGTGCAGCTATACTCTCTTTAAATGGTAGCCCAGTGTGCTGCGTGTAGTCAGCTTCTGAGAGTAGTAGGTTGGGATGTGGTAGAGACCGTTTAGGAAAAGTTGGGGGGGGGGCAAGTGCTGCCAGTCCTTGCTGCTATACTCCACCGCTTTACCAGCAATGCCTTGTGCAAGCTCACCAGGGGATTCCATTTACAGATTTTAGTAAATACAAGTACAGTTAGACATATGCTTAATTATTTCCTCCTTCCCCTATATACATATGGCATTGAATCCTAATCAGATATTTACATCAAAGTTGATAGTTTGTTTAATCATGGAATTTGCATGTTGTGACATAAAACTTAATAAACAGGTATATAAAATACCACCGACTAGTCAAAAAGGGCATAATTTATAAATACCCTTGTCATCTTCAAATGCTGTGTGACATTACAACCATTTAAGTTAAATTTATTTCTTCAACATACATAGATACATACACCTTAATATTCAATTGCATAACCTTACTATACATTAGTCTTTATTATTATTATTATTATTATTATTATTATTATTATTATTATTATTATTATTATTATTATTATTAAACATGGTAACTCTTATTAACTAAATGCTTTGTCACCACACTTGTGATTTGCTGACTACTCTGTTGGCCCTGGTTATCTTGCTACCTTGGCCAATCTATACAAAATATTTACCCCTATCTGTGTCATAAATTCTTCTTGATCTTCCTTGATTACTTTTCTCATCCATTTTCTTTTTATGTTTTCTTAACAACTACAAACCTCTTAATATATTATTTTAATTTTAACAATTTTTCGTTTTATATCTATTGGTAAGTAGTCCATTTTTCCAACCCTAATACTCCTCTCATTACTTTAGTTTCTTCACATTCAAGAATCACATACCAATAATTATCTTTCGTTCCACACATTGGACATTCATCTACATTTCTTCTCATCATAAACCATTCAATTTTGCTATCCCTGTTCTAGCCATGTAATTGTTTCCCTGTTAGCTGTATAATTTTCCCTTCCTCATTCTAACTTTAATTCCCTGTAAATGTTCAGTGACTTTTTGTTAAAACTACCAAGTGTTTCCTTAATTTCAATATCATCAGTTCATAGTTTATCTGGAAATCAGGCATTGTTTCAAAATACTTTGCTCTCTAAACCCTTTAACATAAACCAACCATTAGAGCCATTCATTTGCCAGAAGTAGCAGATTTACTGATCTTTTTCCTATGATGGCAGCCCCAAAAAATGTGTGGAGTTTACAATAATGTCATATGCTGTACTTCTGATGGAGCTGAAATGCATGTATGCTTTGGCAACCAGTAAGTTGTGGACAAATGAAAGCAAATTATCTACAATTAACAATAGAATACAGAAAACCTTAAACTCTTCCATGTATTTTAAAATAAATGTCACTAGAAACAATACACTTAATATACCCTACTAATGAATAGTTACTGTTTTTTGTTACGGATGTGTTCAGCTTACTAAATACTGTTGATACTAGTGCTGTATGACCACATTTCATTTATCACAGAAGGTTAGATTTAAATTATAGAAATTTTGTGCTGAAATTTTAGCAATCCTTTTCAGTTTTCAAAATTACTGTATCAGTTCAAAAGAAATTAAGAAAGCTGCAATATTATCTGATTCAAAAACAGTTGTCATAGTCATGGTATCTCGCATAATGGCCAGAAGTCATAATGTCACAGAATGTTGTAAAACTATAAAACAATTCGAATAAAAAAGTGAGCCAGGAAGGGTAGCAAAATTATTAAAAATTGATCTGGTACTCTACCATATCACTCTATCTAAAGAATAATAAAACTGTATTAGTATGTAACATTAAACTAAAGAAGAATTTCTTAAAAACATTGAGACAGTAACTACACTTCCAAGAAAATCGTAAGTGATAAAAGTTGGCTTGCTAAAAGGCTATGACTGCCTCAAACATCTGCACAGGATTGACATAGCAGTATCTCCTAGTTACTCTTTCTGTGAACTAGATGAAGATATGGAACAGGCCACCACCTTCATCGCCCAGGCTTTGGCCAACTACCAGTCTTCTAAATACGAGAGCACAAGAGAGCAAATGACTTCATTGCCAAAAATCAATCATTAAAAACCAACCAACCCTATTTGCAAAATTAATACAAATTAATTGTAACAATAAATTATAATGTATTGTAATATTTGTAGTAAAGTAAGTAGTGTCTTTATTCACCATACCACATCTTTACTAGAATCCAAGGAACCTTTGATGTTAATGATAGTCACAGAATTAATAGGCTGATTCCAATAGTTATGTTTTTAATGATTTCCTGTAACTTGACAAGAGTAACACAATCTTTATTGGGAAGAAATAGGATTCAGTAACATATTTTTATATACCCAACAAAATGGATTGCGCATCAAACATTTCATTACTAGAGTTAGTATGAGAAAGCAGGTTCTTAGTAGCTGCCAAAATTCACACTACAAGCCTTGGCCCTGCCAGTGAAGAGGTCTGCTGTAGTTACAGACGAAACACCTGGAAGAAGAAACTTTTCCACTCAACTACAGCCATACAACCTGGAAGATCTGCTTTTTCATACGTAAAACCTATGTTTCCCAAATGAAACTGAGACTCAATGTTTTTGTAATAATTTATTGTTCAGAAAATGTTACACATACAAAAGTAGAGAGTAATATATGGTTGAAACCTAGAACCACTTGCCATTTAAAGAAAGTGATGCAAGTCTACTTGATGGTTTATATCTGAATGAAAAATCTTTATGGTTGGCTGTGGAACCATTCTTAAGTAGCATCTTGAAGCTCCTGATTGTTTGCAAACCAGTGTCCATAGGACTCTCTTAAGCCTGTTGTACAATTGCCCAGGATTGGGAACAAAACGGGGAGGTGAATATGACATGTACAATGAGTCAAGTATGGAATGGAAAGCAGCAGTACTCACCTCAATTTGATAATTGGAATTTTTTGATTTCTAAGTTCATTCTGCAATAAATTGAAAATGGGAACCAGAACGAGGGCAGAGAGTGAAACTTGAGCATTGTGTGTTTTTAATACGAGGGCTGATCAATAAAGACTGATACTCATTTTTTGTCACAGATATTTATTACTCCATTTCAATGTTGACATGATCTTTTTCAAAGTAGTCCCCTCCTAACTGAATTCACTTTTTATAGCGTCTCTGCCAATCGTCGAACACATGGTGCAGGCCATTCTTTGTCAGGTCTTTGAGAATTGCCTCACTTTTCTTTAGCACTGCTTCAGTGCTCTCAAATCGAATGTCCCGGAGCTTTGCCTTTAGTAATGGGAATAAAAAGAAATCACAGGGGGTAAGACTGGGGCTTTAAGGCGGATGCGGCACACAGGTAATGTTGAATTTAGCCAAAAATTCCTTGACTTGATTTCTGACGTGAGGCCGCGCGTTGTCGTGATGAAGTCGCCACCCATTCCGATGATGTTCTGGACGTTTCCTTGTAATGTGCTTCCTCAGTGTAGCCAATACTGAGGTGTAGTAGCTGCTGTAACAGTAGTGTTAGGGGGGAACTACATGCTGGTAAATCATTCCATTCCGAAACACCAGGCCCACCTTGCTTAGCACAGAGGACTCGCCCTTCTTTGAAGTCCTTGAACCACCTAAACACCGTTGCACGAGGTAGTGCATCTTCATCGTATGCTTGCTTCAGCTTTTTGAAAGTTTCAAGGCTGTATGATTTAAACGAAAATAAAATTTTATTGCGGTGTATTGCTCCTCTCGTGTCACCTCCATTTTGTGGTATGCGAAATTCAAGTAGGGTCAACAATATACAGCATTACTACCAACCTACCGTTACAAGAGTGCTGTCGCTTATGGACATTATACATGAAACCGTGCTCTTTTCAAGTATTCGTGGTAGAGACATAAAACTATCAAGGAAACTACAGAAAAAAATCAGTCTCAGTCTTTATTGATCAGCCCTCGTAGTTCACAAGGACCAGATGTAAATGGAAAGTACATTAATTATTATATCAATAACATGCAAAATCAGTTTTGTGCATTTAAATATTATTTATTTAAAACTCGCCAGTAACATTTTTTCATCTGAATCGGATTACTAACTTTGAAATTCAATATGATAAACATTTTCAAAATATGATAGTTTCTCTTAGCAATTCTTAAAATAAAAGCTGCTCTTAACTGCTATTTGACTATCTTTTATAATGATGCTATACAAATATGCATACAGTATGCTGAACAGGAATGGGAAACTCGTCAACTTTCCCCATTGGGCTCTGAAAGCTTCCTGTTATTGGGCATGCTCACATTTGAAAATGAATGTTTTAATGTTTGCCCATTCTGATTCTCATTTTTGTTCCCAGGCAAGTGTTTTCTAGGCTTTGTGGTTCAAAGGTTGGGTAGTCACAGGTGAGAGGTCGGGACTGTAGGGGGTCTGGTGGAGGACTTTCTATCAAAAGTGTCACAGTGGTTGGTCATTGCTGAGCAGTGCTTGTTCCTGTATGTATCCTTCATACAGTAGTAAATGCAGCTCCACTAGCTGCCTTCAGAAATGCTTGCTACGCACATACACAGGAATACATGCATGGACGTATCTATGTCAGGCACAGAATTTGATGGCGGCTGAGCTCTGGCCACTAGTCGTCCTCCATGGACTAGTGGTACCGTGCTAGCCTCTAGTTCCCAAGGTCGCGGGTTCAAACCCGGCGGAGGGCGATGGATTTTTTTCGGCGTAAAGATCCTTAGCATGGCATCCTTCGGAAGGGAAGTAAAGCCGGTGGTCCCGTGTCGTAGATTTATGGTACGTAAAAGAACCTCAAGCCTGATAAAGAGGCCTCTGAGCAAAATTATCGGTATTTCACGCCCAATATAGAATGGGACGCTAAGAACCACAGCAGTTAAAGAGCGTCCATAAATAAATAAAAAAAAAAACCTCAAAACTCTGGCCACTACTGGAGCTGCATGACGTTGCCACATACAACTTGGTACCTATGCATTTCTAAATTAACAAGAAAATTAACTTGAAATTTTCACCTTGATAAGCATAACAAAACGAGCAGGCTAAGCAGAAAACTCCTTATGGCGAAGCAGCCGCATCATGTCGAAAGGTTTTTAAAAAGATAATACACACTATAAATTATATTCCTACTCTGATGATACAAAACTACTCATTTGGGTATCATTGGTTCAATCTCACTGCTTGTACATTGCTCACTAAGAATAACATTATGGCTAAAAACCAATAAAATAGAACAAACACTATCACTATAACTGTTCTATAAGCACCCACTGAATTTACTATTGATAATGCGAAAGCTACAACCTCTATTGAAGGTGAAACTTAACACCAACTAAAGCTTTCTTCCTTAATCTTTTAACTGAATGTGGTATCTGGTGTCTTATTTTGTATTGCATGTGGTGACAGGATAAACAAAAGAGGCAGAAAGAGAGCTGGAGAGCAACATGAAAACTTTAGTAGCAGCAACACTCCTTGTTAAAAAGATGAGTTCAAATGCACATTATTATCCCAGCAAGTAGACTTTAAAATAAAATGCTCTTCATGGATAGATCATTTCCTTTTCTGAAGTGCTGGTAAATTCATATGCGCAAATTCACAGCACCTTAACTGTACAACACTGCAAGGCAGAGCATGCTTCTTATTGGGTTTTGCAATGACCAACTCTGCCTGCCACCCACCATCAAGTTTTGTTTTGTTAATTTACCTATTTCTGCATGTGCCAGCAACATACTAACACTACTATAGACAAAATGGCTTCCTGACACATGGAGACATCTGCTGTTATAAGTTGTATTCTGTAGCTTTGGCTCTCCCTCATAAGTCTTGCTTCATTTGGGCAACCTTTATACCTTTATAAAACATGTCCTAAATATGGTAAGTTTTCTTCCATTAGTGAAGTTGTAAATGAACTTCATTCAGTTGTTATTAACACTTCTCAGATTGCTCATTTTCTGCCTTAAGCTTTTCTTTCATTCATATGAGTGCTTTGACTTAAAATAGATGTAGAAGAGGTTAGCAGTTTGTTAAAGTGTAGTCATATACTT
The DNA here is from genome assembly GCA_030765065.1 of Deroplatys truncata. NCBI lineage: Eukaryota > Metazoa > Arthropoda > Insecta > Mantodea > Mantidae > Deroplatys > Deroplatys truncata. The sequence goes on from CM060980.1 coordinate 170,677,781, forward strand.
TGTTCATTAGAAAAATGTGAAGGTCTAGGATTAGTAATGCTGATGTAACTGGGAAGTGCGAAAGGCTATGAGTGATGCTCGTAAGCACAATGAGACAGGAGCTCAAGTGTAACAGTGCATGATGTTTATAAAACTATCAGTGTTAAAATTAAGGTGTCAAATTGTATTTGAATGTAATAGCTGTTCAACCAAATGTTATTCATCTTTTCTTTTGCACAAAATTGTCGATCATATGTTGAGTTTGCGGTATCAAAAGCAGGAACAAATTAAGTATATTTGATCAAAATAACTTAATCTGTGTGCAATATTTCTCTACAGAAACTAGAGAAAGAGAAAAGGATATTTTTTTTCCTTACTTTATTGTTCAGAACTCTTTGTTGTGTATTTGTTACTGCTTTCTCCAGTATTTGGTGAAAGTTAAAAATAAGTAAATAAATTGTGCAATTGGTAGATAGTGTTGTTAATTAGCTGATGTTTATTGTATTAATGGTATAGAAATTCATCAATTCTTTGCTGTCCATCTTTCTGTGGTGCTATATAAATGATGCAATGTATTTAATTGTGATTTGCAAACATTTTAACAAGTGTTTAATCATAGACGTTGTATGAATTTGACTCATAGTCATTGATCAGTAGAATACAAGTGCATTCATGATAAAATTAAAGAACCTTGTTTTTAATTTTACTTCATTAAGAGGCAAAGTTAAGGTATATTATTCACTTTAATCTGGGGCATTGTGTTTTGTGTACTTTAATTTGGAGAAATACGTTGGCATTTTCTTTTTAGAAGGAGAAACCTTGTGATAGCGTTTAAAGAAGGGAAAAAGGAATATACAACGAGAAATGTGATGCTTAAACAATCATTATGAGAGAAGGATCTAATGTAAATATACAGATAGCATTAATCTGGCATGAGTCAGGCAAAAGTTCTTTTACTGTGATATATGCTTTATACATAACCCACCATTCTTTACCTAATAACTAAAAATGGATTAAGCTTTCAAGTCAGTTGTGCCTACATAAATCAAGGTACCGTATAAAATGTTGAAACCTACTGATCTGTTGGTTTGTGTTACATTAATTGCATTATAATCTATTTTTTCATTCTCTCTGTAAAAAGGAAAAATGAATAAATGATTAAATGATACCTGACCTATTTCAGGATGATTTGTAACTCAAAGATGAAAAAATATATATTGCTGTTGGTTCATATAAGAAGCTCAAAACACATTTAAAATGGCTAATTAGAATTTAAGCATTACAGAGAAAGGAAAAAAGAAAATTAACCGTCTTTAAATTCTATGTAAAGAATAATTACAATTTTTATAAACTACATCTACACGTATAATTCCATACTTTAGCCTGAATAAGGCGATAAATATGAAAATTAAGAGAATAAATATAATAAGTGCCAGTTATAATACTAAAGATTTTTTCCGATATATTTTGATAGAATCAAATGCAGTCAAAGCATAAAATAATTAAACTCTGTCATACAGAGTTACTGATTTCAAGCAGAAATGTTAATGTTGACTGTAATATCAATGGCCCAGTTCATAAGGACAAAAACATCTCCCCCCTCCCCAATAAGATTCTTTTTTTATTCACTTGATAACCATGATAATAAATTACAAATTACTTTACCCATTGAAAACAGCAACTACAAGGTTCATTCCAAAAGTTTTGGGATTAAATACATTATATATTTTTAAAAATTATATGTAATCATTGAATCTTTTCAAAATATTCTTCATTGTATTCTATACATTTTTTTAAAATCATTTTGTAAATGCCTAACCCCAGACTACTTTGTATGCAGCCTCTACAGCTTCAGTGATTTAAATTGTTGAGAATGAATTTTATATTATTATTGTTGTTGTTGCTGTTTGGAAATAAAAAAGGTTACATGGGACCAGGTATAGACTGTAGGAAGGATGGGGCAAACATTTTACTCCTGCAGTAATTCAGTTGTTTCCATTGCAGTTTGAACACAACAGGATTGCACATAGACCAACCTTAGATACAGGAAGTGCGTTGAAGACTGAAGGCAGACTTTTTGTGGTGTATTATCCAGCAGTGGCAGTCTTTTGTCCCGTAAGCGAAACGGTCACAGTATGGCTACTATCTGAGAAGAAAGAACAAATTTATGTTTTTGCATACACTTCTCAATTTTGATCTCTCTCCATTACATGTTTCCAACATTTTCTAGTGTCAATCCATACATGCTTTCTGTTCTTCCAATGACTGCAGAGGTCTCTCACATGAAGTTTTTCTTGATTAATGTTTTCACTGCTGTTGATTCCAGTGTTCAGGGCTTCTTGAATCTGATATATACAGTTGAGTGCATAGAAAAGTGCTGATGTATCTGGTTTCCTATAGTGTTTTTCTTTAATTAGTTTGGCTGAATCTCCTTACCATTTGTGTTTCACACAACCCTGGGTGAGCCAGTTTTTTATTGATTTGAATTCCAGTCCGACATGCACATTCATTAGCCTTTGAACAAAGGTCAGACCTAGGTGAGCAGCAAAAGGGGAGGAGTACGGAAACATGTCAACTGAGTGGTTGGAAGTCATGCTTTGCAGTGACAGTCCACATCAACCCCTGGATCAGTCCATCTTGTTTTCATTTGATGTCAAAAGTCTGGCACTCAAACATTAACATATGAATACAGATCGGTTTCAGGCTCCGGAGGAAAGGAAAAAGGGGGAGTAAGACATTAAGTTGTATGCTAGAACCAGGTAAGAGGTGGGATTTGGACATGGCAGAGGCAGTTTAGTATCTCCTTACCAACTAGTGGGCCATCTTGCTTTGTGTTCCTCTTCGAGGGAATACCTTCCTCTTCTGAAGTTTGCAAATGTGGATTGCAAACACTAAAGACTCCAAAATGCATGGTTCCTTTTTTCCAAGCTATTCTCTCTCCCCATAACCAACTTAAAAGACATAGAAAATCATAACGCCTAAATGCTATTGGTTGATATCTATTTTAGTATGTAGTGTAGCAGCATCCAAGTATATACTCATGGAAGTGGTGACTCTACACATTCTTTGAGTGCTCTCTGGTTGTTCATGTTGCTATCTAAAGTGAGAAAAACCTTACTGACATTTCAGAACTCATTATTTATTCTCAAAACTTTGAGTGAACCTCATACTCTCAACTCTGCTTGTGCACAGTATTTACATTAATCTGAACATAAAACCTCAAGCATTTTCTGATTACCTAATATTTTTATTGTTCTCTTTCCAAGCTTTCTAAGAAATAATTTCATTTTGTATTGGACTTTAAGTTATAAGAACATTTATGAGCCTTGATACTGCATAATAATCGCTTAGAATTTGCTTTAGTGCAATAAATATTCTTGGCTGCTAGAAATTGAAATTTAGAGCGTTAAGAATCGCTCTTTTTAGGAAATATAACTAGCTTCACAGACATTTATTTTCCAAAGGAGTAAATGTGAATGCATAAATGATATAAATAAATAATCTAAATATATTCCATCCAGTGCCAGGTTTATAGGCTGTTAAACATGCAGGGTAAATAGCATATCAGTAAAAGAAAAAGTTGATATTTTTGCAGTAAAACATATTTATATAAATACTATAAAAGCTCAAACACAAAATTTAGAGATCACAATATATTAGGAACTAATTTAGAGAAGTTAAAAGTTTACCAGCAAGTTTTGAATTATTATTGAAGTTGGCAGTTAGCTCTGAGCCCGTACTAATGTAATACTAGAATGCTGTGAAATATGATGTGCAGGTTATACATAATATTGTCACATATTTGCTTTCTAATATAATTAGCACTGTAGGTCTGCAGTAAAAAAAAAAAAGAAATCCAAGACTACCACATTCAAGAAATTAATTACTGAACAGCTAAAAACATTTTTTTTTCTTTCACATTCTTGTGTAGTTAGAAAGTAAGTGAATTTGGAAATGTTTTTGGAATTCACTGTGTGCAATAAAAAATGCTTAAGAGTGTTAATTGTAGCACTTCAAAAATTGATATTTTGGCTAGCAAGGTTGTGCGCAATCATTTTACCGTGAATTTTCTGAATGGTAAGCTGTTTTAAGATTTTATGTTTTCACTATCATATAATTTTCAACTACGCTTGCTTCTTTCCCCAGCTGATAAAACATTTGTCTTTAGAGGGCAACTAATGAATGTGTTAAATGTCAAATATTTCACCAAAAATTGAGATAAAAAACCAAAATAAAACAAAAAATAAGAAAGAAAAAAACCAGCACATTTTTGAAGATTATATGTCCATACATTGTTGTCCAAAGTACTTCAAAAGTGTATCTAGAATAGTTTGCAGTCATATTTCCATTTGTGAATGTAATGATAAAAATATATATTAAGGAAAATCATTCTGCAAAGTTCATCAAAATGTTACCTTCCAACCTTTCCTACTCCATGGTACACATTCATGGAAGCTTAAATGTTTATTGTGTTGTGTCTTGCATATCTTTATTATGTTGTAAGTAATAGATGTATATTTTTAGTCATTATAGTAACATAAAGCTATCCTCAAGAAAAATTTCAGAATTGAAAAAGTACACGAAAACTGCATAATTTATGATTGTTGAAGAATACCAGTTGTTTAAACACTATTTCAAGGCTCTCAGAATGGGGTATGCTGTTATATTTTTCAGTGTCTTTTTATACCATACATTTAAATTAATCAGTCTTTGTTACTTAAATGATCCTATTTTTTTTTCCATGTTGAGGTTTCTGCATTATTCAGGTATTCAGGAATGTTTTCCTATGTGTGGTTTTAAGATTAATCACAAATACCATGCCAATAGTTTCAATATCATGCAGTTTATTAAAAATCACTCTTAGTGCATATACAGTTTTATATCCATTGCATAATCCAGTACATATTATGTATGTTACATATATTATTTCAGTCTCTCTATACTCTCTTAGAATTGCATTATGCCATATTTGAACTGTAGCATTAGTTCTTTCACATCACGTTTCTCTTTATCCTTTAACAAAAGTGCTAAATTATCGCAAAATACACAGCTTTTCACACAATACAGTGTTCCAAGCAACAGAGAATACTGAAGGAAGCACACATTTGCAGCTGTGCAACTGTAACTCATTTCGTCCTTGACGTGGTCTCTGCTCAGGTACACATGTTTACAAAGAAATCTCATTTACCTTAATGGCGTACATTTATAGTTTCATTGGAAGTACAGTATATCCCAAATAAAATACATAAAACAATTGCAGTTTCCTTGGAAGCACAGCATATCCCAAAACAAATGTGTTTTAATACTGTATATTTTTGTTTTAAGCATTTACAAACAGTTTCCTTTTCCATGTTGGACAGTTTCTATATTATTCAGGAAAAATTACACACAAGGTATATGATTTCCATTGGGACCAAAGCTTTTTTGCAAAATAGATAGGATTCTGATTTATTCAGTGTGATTTGGGCAGGTTTCACTGTATTAAACACTCGTGAATTACATCATCTAATAAACATTTTCTTTCCTCCAGAGAGCATCTTTAGGTAGGTGTAGTTAGACCGTGAGCAAATGCAAAAATGACTTAACATCTTAAAAGGGAGATCAATAACCTCTCTATAATAATTTGTTGATTCTGACCATCACACTAACATTGCTCCAATATCTTGCAATTTGTTCAAATCTAAATTTCTCTCTTTCAATGTGTCTAATAGCAGACACAAATGCTCAGCACCACATTTTTCAAGTTTGTCAAGTATAAGGAATGTTGAAACAATCCTATCAGATACTTCACTATGGTATATAATAGCTATTGCTTTAAGTTAAGTGATGTTAATGTCGGTTGATAGGTTTATTAACCTACTGCACTCATTTCTCAAGGCATGTTCTTAATAGCATAATACATATTTTGATAAAATGAGTCCATGACACTAGAGCAGAACGTGTGGGCCCAAAAAGTTCAAATGATCTTTCAGTGATTTTGCAATGTAAGGAATCCACCACTGAGCCCTTGTAGTGATACGTGGCATGCAGGTTGAGTTGACATTTAAACATTTTTTAGAAACATGCCATTGAAGTATTAAACATGAAACAATATGTGCATGTTTCATTCTGAGGACTTTGTAATATGACCTGAATTGTGTTTTAAAATAAAGGTAAATTTATAATGCATAATAGACTCAAAGAGACTATGTTTTTCTTGAGGGTAAACTTTGTCAGTTTATGTTGAAATGATTCATGGTTTAATGACTGCACTTGTCATATATTTTACTAGCTGGAAGTAAAATGTTAATTTTATTTTATCCAGGATCAAACAAAACACTTCATATAATGATAACTGTCTCTGAAGTATTCTCTTCCAGCTGTTTCAGTGTTTATGACACAATGCAATGTAGTTACTTGACACTGTGTATTTATTTTGTTTGAAGCCAGATGTGCACAGCTTTGTTGCTCTTTAAAGTTTTCTTTATGTTCAGAATGCTGCTATTTCATATGTAAAGCAATGCTGCAAGAAATAATTTACAGTGTACTTCACTTAGCAGTTGACATGATTTTAAACTTTCACACTGTCATTATATTGAAGTTAAATTATGTATTTTATAAACATTTTTTATGATATGGCAGAAAATATAAAAATATATATATATGCATTTGTGTTGATGAGGTGTTTTCCCTTATCCTTTCTCGAATGCTGTGGCTAGGAATAGTTATGACCGAGGATAGAGAGATAGGCATTGTCACACACGTCAGAAACCCGCCTAGTCATGGAGAGGAATGATTGGTTTACTATAAAAATGAAGTGGTTAGAAATGGTAACATTTAAGTGCAGTGATCAAGAGAAGACAAAGTTTTCTTTCTATCCTTGGCTTAGCATCTAGCTGTGTCATTCCCTCCGTTGACAAAAGGGGCACTGCTTGTAGTTACCTGCCAGTGAAACATTAACTAATGTGGTCTTTAAGAACCTGTGCTTTGATACTTGGTTAGATTCGGTTACATGTAATGTATTACTGGCAGTGTAACTCAGTGCGCCGCATGCATGCTGAAGGTGGGCACAAACTGACGTGTGTGCATGTCTGTCTCTGTCCACAGCTACCATGGAGCTGTCGGTAGTGGAGGTATTGGTATGGTGGATATGGACTACACCGAACTCATAGGCGGGGATCTTCCACCAATAGATGAAGTACAACTCGATTTGAATGGTTTCAGCTGTTTTTCTGAGCTGATGCAGTCATACAAGCAGGAATGAAGTGTGATATTTTGAGTGTATTGTGGGTAAGTTTCAGCTCATAATAGATCTGTAGTTTAGTGTATATAAAATAGTTTATAAAGGCAATGGCAAAAACACCCCCAAAAATGCATGTACTACCACCTAGACGTATCACGTAGTGGTATGAGCTTATAACAGCATGGCCAGATAGTAATAAATATAAAGCAATTTTTTATCTTTTTCATAAGTAGTAGCTTATAATGCCAATAAAACTTAAATTAACTAGTGCTAAAAAAAACAAAACAAAAAAATTTACTACTGGTCTTCTGGATTTTTTTTCTCTCTTGACCTAAAATGCAAACAGCAATATATCATAGTATTGCTGAGCTAAATGGTTTCAACACCAACTTAACCAATTGATTTGCAAGCATAAAACATCAAAGAGACTGAAAGGAATCACCACCTCCTTAGAGCAATCGGAGGAATATAAATTTAAATGCAGTAAATTCTCTTTTCATCCAACATTATTTCAGAAATTTGAAAGATCTTTAAGGAATTCAATATTAACTTAGTGCTACAAAATAAATATGTTGTCAGGAACCTATTAAATCATCCACTTAAAAATAGCATGCTAAAATCCAAATTATTTGGGCATCTATCAAATGGCTTGCCAAGATTGTGAAAAAATGTACATTGAAAGAATCAAAAGAGGTTTTGAGGATGAAAGAACATTTTAGGAATGTCAATTTCAAGTGTTTCTGGACAAATCTACTGTAGTACATCACTTTTAGTCGTTAAATCACAACATAAAACAAGAGATAAAAGTTAGTGAGAAACAGAGAAGCCATTAGAACTAACACTTGGAGAAATCTTTATCAAGAATCAAGAAAAAGTTTGAATTTTGAAATCTCCTGTTGATGGGGTCCTCCATTAACCAGAAGAACAGCACATCATCAAATAGTATACCAAATCACCCATGGGAATGCCAATTGACCACAAAACTCATGATGGGGAAGATATTTTCAGAAATAGTCTTAATAAATGGAGAAAAAAGCATTTATAAAAGTTCTTTTATTTATGTAATGAGTTAATTTTAGTTCTTGTTAGTATTATGTGTTATTTATAGAACAGTGTAAATTGGGTGTAATTGAAATAAGGCTCCTGCTTTACACTGGTGAAAATGAGAATTTTCTAGTATGTATCAAATGTAAGCATTTTGAAGAACAGCTCAAGGTTAGCGGAACATTGCCATACTACAGAGGGAGCCAAAAACTGCAAACCAGCTGTGCTGTCTTGTGTCCTCAGCGCTTGTTGCAGCCTGCTGCTATCATAGAAAAGCGCGGATGAAACCATACAACATTTTTAAAACTACTTTTAAAGGCTTTACTTACCAATTTTATAAAAGGAGATGCTGAAACTGGCCACTGTGATCCATACATTTTTGGCGCCTCTTTAGGAAACTATCCATCACTCGCCGTAGTTCACGTTGAGAAATGCTGGCGATTTCCTGGCAGATATTTTGTTTTAATTCTTCCAGGGTGTGTGGGTTTGCATGTACACTTTATGTTTTAAGTTATCCCAGAGATAGAAATCGCAGGGGGTTAGGTCGGGGGACCAAGGGGACCAAAAGTATCTACTAATAATTCTGTCCTCAAACACACTTTCAATTGTTCTAATTGATTGGCCATATGAGCTGTTGCAGAGTCTTGTTGAAAAAAGGCAAAATCATGCTCCCTGTCTGTTAATTCTCTAACAAAAAAGGGGGGGCAAAATAGCATTCATGTATGTACGGGCATCAACTGTTGACTTGAAAAACATTGGCCCTATAACTCTTTCTCCGCTCATGGCGCACCATACACCAATTTTTTCATCATGAAGGGGTACTTCATGAACAATATTAGGTTTGTCAGAGCTCCAATAACGATTATTTTGTGTGCACACACATCCATGAAAAATATTAAATATGGGTCTATTTTGCCATTGTGTACACTATTGAGCCACTACTCACAAAATGTGCGCTTAATTACAGGATCACCTGGTTGAAGAACATTTGCCACAGTTATTTTATATGGTTTTATCTTCAGCAGTTTGATAGCTCTTCACGCAGAGCCATAAGAAATGCCTGCCTGTTGTGAAAGATGCCTAAGTGATTTTTGGAGGGAATTCTCCAAACGATGACCGATATTTAATGTTTCTTCGGTAAGAACCGTACACCATCTTTTAGATTTCTTAGCCTGAACACTTCCTGTGGCCTAAAATTTATTGTAAAGTTCGTGGATTTTTGTACGGCCTGAACTTTTACACCTGTAAATTTTCTGCAAATCGTACTTTCACTTGGCGAACTGATTGAGTTAACACATATGAATCATAAATAAATATACGCTGTGCAGTAGAAAACATATACTGAGCCATAATATACTTTGTGACTAAGTACAAGACAAAATGATAAATAACTCGTAATAACTGAACTATGTCACATCACAGTCAGCTCAATACTGCACTTCACACTGCAGAGCAAAACCACATCAACAGCATGACCTTGTTTATGGCAGCAGTGCGTTATGTTTTCACACGCCCAGTGGAAAAACACAGCACAGCCGGTTTGTAGTTTCTTGGCTTTCCCGTTAGATTCAAGTATCTAGTATACCAGGTAAATTGCCTAATGCTAGGTAGGAATTTATGCCGCCTGTTGAGTGTGGTACATGTGTCTTAGATCTGTCTTTACAGCTCATTTGATGTGTAGATGGACAAAGGCTCCACACCAAGTGAAAAAGCTGAATGGGATGAGGTCCATCTCAAAACGTAATCCATTCTATAAGTGATAAATCAGTTTTCTATTATAAACCTTTGCTATATAGTGTACTTTGCTGTCCACCTCCAAAATAATGTTGAAAACACCCATCACATAATTTCAGTGTCCACATTAGCTGTTAATATATCAATTCTGTTACAAATTATACCTTTTACATTTTATTTAGTAGAACTATAACTAATAAAATTGAAGTAGGATTAAAGTCATCTTAAAAGGTAAGAATATACTGTTTCTGTGGAAATGACATGGCGGAATCTTGTCGTCTCTCTCTTAGATGATGCTAAGGTTGCAAAACTGTATAAGGCTTACTTTTTGTTATAAAAGGTTCTCAAAAGGATGCCCCTCTGCATCTGTATAAGCCTGACCCCTGTTGAACATGTAATACTTAATAAATTTCTGTCCAAAATATTGGAAAATGCTCACCAGATACTGTCCTCTAATTCATTTAGTGTATGGGATTTGTTGCATAAACTTTATCTGTAAGCATTCCTTGAGGTAATAAAAACATGGCTTTAGATCTGGAGAGCAAGCAAGCCAGTCAATTATCCTGTCATTGTAAGGCAGCAATTTTGTTGGACTTCTTTCTACGACTGTCTCTATCTCATCTATTCTTTTCCTCGCTTAAAACCATTGCCTGTCTGTGCTCTCCGGGTTCTCCGGTTTCCCCCGCCATTCATTCCACCAACTGCTCCATCATCATCTTTCCTTTCATCCATTTCACCATCATTTCATTTCATCTACTTCCTTCCTCCCATACCAGGCATCGGGCTGATCACCCATCTTGAATATTCTGTCTGATCCATGAGTGTCTGCTCCTCGACGAGCCTCTGAGCCCAGGCACCCGCCTGTAAGCCTTGGGGGGTGTAAGTCCTACATAAGAGGAGGTTAAACAGAGAAAGAAGAAGAATATACATTGGCATAATGCTCAATTAGAGTCATTAAATGACAGTGTGACTGTAGATTACAATAGCGTAATGACAATATGTTGAGTCTTAGGAAGTGTCACTGTAGGTTGGAATCCTGTGTGTTAAGAAGCTTAAATATTTTCACCCTTTTAAAGATTGCTTTGGACTTATAGGATATTTTGGCATATTAGAATGAAGGTTAACCATTTAGGATTTTAAGTTAGGTAAAAAAAGACTTAGGTATTTGTGGAAATTTTCTGGGTGCACTTTAGGTTGAATTAACATTAAATAACTTGAAAAATGCTCCTGCAATGCCGGATAGTTACATAACATTCATAATTATATGACCATAAATAGGATTTAGGTGAAAATCCGTTGCACAGGTGATGCAGGTTACTACATTTGAAAAGGGGGTTTTGATGGAGCAAGGTTTGAACCATCAAAATTTAAGTGTTGCAGAAGTTTTGAATTGCTAATCCACTTGGCCACAAGGATCTTTGCCAAACATTCTATAGTGTAACATTTTTGTATCATCCTGCTTTCAGTTCAGTGCCAACCTAACCACAATGTCTTTCTGCAGCTTTTTTCCATTTGGTAACAGTAATTAAGTCAGATTAGACACAAACAAGTATATTACTGCAGAGGAACGTATTTGTTTGCCAAAAGGGGCAGTGTTTTCACAATCTGCAGGCTGCAAAAATGTAGAAACCTAGGGGTGTCAGATTCACCTGATGTGATATATACAATATAGAATGATGGTTAGAATTATAGACAGTTATAATTTCTATAATGTATGAGGGCTGATCAACAAAGACTGAGACTGATTTTTTCCTGTAGCTTCCGTGATAGTTTTATGTCTCTACCACAAATACTTGAAAAGAGCACGGTTTCATGTATAATGTCCATAAGCGACAGTACTCTCGTAACGGTAGGTTGGTAGTAATGCTCTATTTTGTAGACCCTACGTGCATTTCGCATACCAGACAATGGAGGTGATGCGAGAGGAGCACTACAGCGCAATCAAATTCTGTTTTCGTTTAAACCATACAGCCACCGAAACTTATGAAAAGCTGAAGCAAGCGTACAGTGAAGATGCACTACCTCGTGCAACAGTGTTTACGTGGTTCAAGGACTTCAAAGAAGGCCGACTTGTCAGTGTTAAGCAAGGTGGTCCTGGTGTTTCGGCTTCTGCTGTGACTGAAATCAACATCAACACAGCTGCTGTGATTGTCCGAGAGGATCGGCGTATAACATTACGTAACCTCAGTGAAGTGTTGAGAATTTCATATGGCAGTGTGTTTACAATTATGCACTACCATCTCCATATGACCACAGTTTGTGCTCGTTGGACGTCTGTTGACTCCCGAACAAAAGACTGTGCGAATGGAGACAAGCCGTGAGGTGCTGTGTCTCTTTGCTGATGGAGGGGATGCATTTTTTAAATTGATTATCACCGGTGATGAGTCATGGCTGCATCATTATGATCCTGAAGGAAAACAAGCCAGCACAGTGTGGAAATCGCCAGGTTCTCCAACACCAAAAAAGGCAAAAGTTGTTCCATCTGCAGGGAAAGTGATGGTGATCACATTTTTTGACTGTAATGGAATGATTTACCAGCATGCAGTTCCCCCTCACACTACTGTTACATATCAGTAACATATCAGTATTGGCTACACTGAGGAAGCACATTGCAAAGAAACGACCAGAGCTTTCTCGGACTGGGTGGCGACTTCATCATGATAATGAACGGCCTCACGTTGCAAATAGTCATGCAGTTTCTGGCTCGATTCAACATTACCTGTGTACCACATCCACCTTATAGCCCCGATCTTGCACCCTGTGACTTTTTTTTATTCCCATCACTAAAGGCAAAGCTTAGGGGTATTCGATTTGAGAACTCTGAAGCAGTGCTCAAGAAAAGTGAGGTGATTCTCAAGGACCTGACAAAGAATGGTCTACAGCACATGTTCAAGGACTGGCAGAGACGTTATAAAAAGTGCATTGAAGTAGGAGGGGACTACTTTGAAAAAGATCATGTAAACATTGAATTGGAGTAATAAACATCTGTGAAAAAAATCAGTCTCAGTCTTTGTTGATCAGCCTCGTAATTGTATTGAGATTATTAACCTGATTAAGCTCAAAACCCCAAGATTTCTTATAGTCTTGGTACCTCAGCTACAGTTTTCCAGGCTGAGGTTTATGCAATCCTAGTGTCATGGAAAGCATTAAAAGGGGATATAAGAATAGAAGTGTTCTTATCCTCTCAGACAGTCAAGCTGCTCTTAAAGCACTTGAATCACCATCAATAAAATTAAAGCTCATCTCAGAATGCCGGGAGTCCTTAATGACACTGGCTGAACACAATAAGGTTCAACTTATGTGGGTGCCAGGACACAGGTATACCAGGCAATGATAAAGCAGATGAAGCAGCTGGGATTGTTTAACAACCCTATCTGTAGTAGATGTCTAGAAGGAGATGAGACTGTTACTCATCTACCATGTGATTGCCCTGCTCTTGCGAATCAAAGAGCAAGTATTTTTGGCAATCACTTTCCAAAGATAGATGAACTATCGAAAGTGTCAGTTAACAGTCTGGTTAAGTTCATATCGAGCAACAGTCTACTTAACTGATGAAAGGGGGAATCCGCAATAGATCTTAAGGTCGCAGTGCTTGGGTATAAAACCCACCCCTTTTCAACTAGAACTAGAAGCTCAAAACCACAGATGGTATTTGTTATGACATGCAAATAAAATCGATATAAATAATGCTATTATAAAAACATTCAGAATAAAGGTAATTTCTACTTACATTTTAAGAACAAATCACCACATTGCAACATATTGTACCATTAGTATCAACCCAACTGGAGAATAATATTTATTTTTAAAATAAAAAAAATGAAATGCATGACACACCTGCTATTTTATTTTGAATCTTCCATAATCAGAAACAAATGTTGACGGTATTTTCTGCATAAAGGTGTGTTTAAACATGAGGTATAACTATCCAATGATTATTACCTCAGATCAATAATTATCCTGCAATCAAGGCATGATTGGTTGATTCTAAGGTGTTCTTAATGCTGTTTGACCACATTGTACTCTTGGCATATGAGTAAAGCCTTGATTCTATTCTCAGTGGTATTAAAGAACATGAAAAAAGCATATTTTTACTTTCTCTACTACGTATAGTAAGTAGGGTAAGTATTGTATTCCACCCAAAAATTCGATACCGAGATTTCACTGGAAATACATGTTTTTAGACCCCCTGAATCCAAAAAAAGCATTTTTAGAAACATGTCCATGTGTGTGTCTGTCTGTCTGTGTGTCTGTGAACAGCATAACTCAGAAACAAACAGTCAGATAAACACCAAACATGGTGTTTAGGTTCAGTATCTTCCAGAGATGCGACACAAAGGTTTTCAAGAAAATCCCCCCACCCCAGATTACCCTTTACATGGAACATTTTTCGAAAATTTTAATTTTCTCAAAAATGGCTCTTAACGATTTTGATTAAAATATCATTAAGATATTTTCATGACAAATGAAATGTGTATCTCTAATTTTCTGGGAATGTCTCCAAAAGTATTCTTCATTGTGAACGACTTTTGCATAACTGGTAAACCATAAGAGATAAACAAAATTTTACTACACAAAAAATGTAGATCGCATTAAAATACACAATTTATGTCATATACTTTTTTGTTGTTGAGTGAACCATTTTTGAGATATTGCTTGTTATTCCCTTAAATTTTCCAATACTTATACTTTTTCTCAAATTCGTTATTCATTTTTTTATGTCCTGGACATGCAAAGAGAATGGAATGCGCCACATAGTAACCAGCGCTTAAAAGATTTGACTATCGCTTATAACCTACCATATTCTCCTTGCATCTACAAGAAAATTAGCAATAAGATTGATATCTTGATTAACATGAAGCATATGGAGAATAAGCATTTGTAAAAATAATTTGTACAAGAGTAGAGAAAGTCATGTGAGTGTAACACATCAGATTTTTTTTTATGTTTTTGAGTATTCTGTAGTGTGTTGGGCATCTGTGTTCAAAATGTGTTTGAAAGTGCACCTAACTTTTGTTGGATGGTAAGGCATGTGTAGTATCTTGCTGGCAGTAAAACGAAGCAAAACCAAGGAGACTTGCTGACTATGGTACAACTATTATCAACCTACTATCTATCCTACCAGAGTATATGTAATCTTATTAATGCTATGTTACTTTTAAAGCTAGATAAAATTGTTAATGAAACATCCATAATGATGCCTAGTTTTATCGCTTTAAAGGTGGAACATTATTTCAATTACACCCGTCTATACTGGATTGTAGTGAGATCATTTGCCAGTCCATTTCATGGCTCTGGTATAAGATGAACCAGTGGCACTTAATCTCGCTTGGTGGCTAATGTAAAAGAATAATTTCACATACAATTTTCATTTCTAGTCTTTAACCAATAAATCCACATTTAATTTGATGATTGTTGTGGGACAGAAAATATAACAAGCATAGGTGCAGCTGAAATCTGCTAGTGGGGAATGGCCACACTAGCTGCCTTTGCCTTGGCATGGAATTGGCACAAAAGAAGAGATAGTTGACTTTCTCTTTATATTATCATTTGTGTTAGTATCTATATACTGTTCTTAAAAAGGCTTATTTTTCTTCCTAAATTTATGTTAATAAATGTAAATTTTGCATACAGAAATGGTTGTATTACCTACTCCTTTTATTGTAGGAACAAGGGGATACATAAGGCTAAAACAGTAGTGAAATCTTTAAAAGGTTGGTTCTTGCTGGCTTTGAAATTCTATTCTCTTTTTACATCATTATAAGAAACAAAAGAAATGTGACTTAGCACTTCAGAAAGTGTGTGATAAAGTAATGGAAAATACAGATTAATAAAAACAGATGTTTCAAAAATACTTAGTGCCAGAAACACTTGACATAAATTGTGTTTTAACAAGATCTAATGTTTTGTGTGGTAAACTTTTGTCTATCTCATGGTTTACTAGTAATACAAAAATTATACAAAATTGGTTCAAAATGAAGAGAAGTCATAGAAAAAGTATGGAATTTCAAGGTCAGCAAATAGTGACCTGCTTTTTAAATATTTGATTATTGTTTTAGCCTCCTGTATGCCCCTTGTACCTATAATGAAATTGTAACGAAATCTTTTCTATATGTCTTGATTGACATGAAGTAATTAGAAAAATAAGCTTTTGTAAAAATTGTTTGAAGAAGAAACAAAAAAGTGTGTAAAGAACTTCATGTGAAGGTAACATACAGATTTTTATAGAAGCAGCTTTTTGGGTTATCGGATAAATGAGACTTTGTTGAACAAAATATGATTCAGTTATTCTATTAACTTGTTTTGTTTTTAAACAACCAACAATACCAAATACTGACATGGGTAGCTAAGGTCACTAAGGCATAGACTTGTGAGCAGGAGGTCTGCAGTTCAAATCCCTTCAGAACTGTCCTTCCTGACTGAGGGTTTTTTCCAGGTTTTCCTCAGTCCCCTTAACTGGCAAATGCTGGGGAGATACCCTAAACTTAGGTCTGGGATTTTTCCTTCCCAAATGTCCTTTCCCAATTATTTCATGTATCTTCAGTGTCCACCACCTGTGGTACTGTATGAAGCAAAAATATATATGGTTGTGCAGTGCATGGTCATTTCCATTATATACCTATTTTGTTGTTCCAGGGGCAATTTATATGGATATGGAATATGAACACTTGAAGCTTTTTGAGGGACAAAGTGATTCTGCGGATGTTCATGCGCTCATAAGTGAACTCTCTTGTTATTTTTTTTTTATACAAAATGGACCTGTGCTGGAAGCAGTGGCTTTTGTAGATTTTAGTGCATAGTTTCAGTACAATAAACGAGATTACGCATTGCTAATTAATTTAGATTCTATTTAGCTTTAATGTAAATAAAATTCATAAGAAATTCTTTTAATGTCTTGTTAATCAATTTGTTGCATTCTACTCTACAAGAAGAGTTTTTTTAAAATATAAAGATTTTAATAGAAAGTTTTCAAAATCACTGTTCTTATACCAAGTACTTAAAAACTCCAAATAGGGGGGAAGATTAAATGATTTATAGTGCAGATATTTTAAATAGCTTGGAATAATGTATCACACTCTGCAGATGATAATAGTTCTTGAATATGTAACATTTAAGCATTTCATATATTTTTTATTAGAATGTGGAAAGGCATGATGTGAGAGATTCAACTTTAAAGCACTTATGGTATAGTTAGAAAGTGTTTCCCATTTAGCACTTCAAGTGTATGCTGTAATATAAGAATTCAAAGGCTTATTTTTGCAGCAAACATAGTACAACATTACTGATGTACTTCGATTTCAAAAGCAGGATGAACAAGCTAAATATTTTTTTAAAGAAAACCTGTTTGTTAAAACAGTTTGCTAATATGTACATATAATTTAATTTGATCCAGTAAGTTTAACAACCCAAAAATGTTGTCTTTGGACTGAAGTTACAGGGTGTTTAATTAATATGGTAACCACTCCGGCAATTTTATCTCTGCATGAGAGGACTGATATTTGCTGGAGAAATGATGCTGGTGAAGTTGCAACATATATCAGGATGTCTGGCCTTCTGTTCTAAAGCAAGGAGAAAATCTTATAAATAATTAGCACATAATATATTTTTCATAAGTGTTATACATTATAATTCAAATTGCTATATACAAATTAGAATATATATTTATTTATTTCATTCAGTACAAAAAGTAGATAATACAAGTATATAAATTACTTATATACTGTTTAGAAAGGAAGTCATTACATAAATTTAAACCAATTATAACTTATTATTTGAAACATATTTTGTATCTCTTGTTTTTCTGAGGAGATATCTTAGGCTTTTCGAGAACATAAAACACACACACTGGCAACATTGCAGGGCAGCCAACTGGGAGCGTGGGTGGTACTCTTGCTTTAAAAACCAGAAGTAGGTCAACACGTAAACAGGTTTCACTTTTGCTGTATAGTGTTCATGGGTGTAGATAAACATTTTTTGTTTGTAACCTACTAATAATTGCATCTTCCTATAACACATTTTGTAACCTAAACTCAGAATCTACTAATAATCAGCTCATTCAGCATTAAACTTAAATACGTTTTGCAATTGATAATGCTAATTTAATGATATGCAAACAAAAAAAAACACATAGTTTGGCTCTTACAAAGTCTATTAAATGGTACTTTTAACATGGACAGCAAAACAATAAACCAAATTATTCACATGATTCACAGATATTGTTCAAAATGTCCACCATATGCACACCTGCAAGCTTCACACCTTCATAACCAATTATGTTTTACTCTAGCAAAGACACTTTCATTGTTGCATATTTCCTCCGCAGTCAGATAAATACATTGTCTCAAAGATTCAACATCAGTAATCAGTGTTTTGTAGATCCTGCTTTTCATATTCCTCCAGAAGAAAAAGTCCAGATGATTCAGGTCTGGTGATTTGCATGCCATATGCTAACAACATATCAAGGTACTCACGTTTTGGAAAGGCTGGCATCTCATGAACCTTGTGCTGTACATATCCACTAAACACACCTCGGTTCTCTTATCACTAAACCCGTGAGTTTCAATACGTAGTACAGTGTTACTCGAATAATGACTCAGCATCTAATGGAGTTGACATAAACATGGTGTTTTTCAGTCAGTGACTATGAAACACTTATTGGACAATGAAGGCATTACTTCTATACTGTTAGTGTTGGCTAATAGCCACCAAGTTGTACTTGTCATTTCGCCAAAACATTACACCACCCTTTCATTATATTTGTTTGGATTAAGGGTCGTGTGGAAAACAAAACTGCTAGGCCCCCACCTCCCAGTTCAAGTATGCTCTTTTATTTATGATTGGGAGCCTGTTATCACACTTACTTATCTTAGCAATGTTGCTTATGTCTCCATCCACATTAATGTGTAAAACAGTGTTCGGAAAATCCTGTATGATGTCACATAGTTATTACCTAAACTAGGTAAGTAGGTTAATCTACCCATTTTACAAGTAACAAACTATTATCTTCAAATATTCTTGGAGAATAAACCATTTAATTTGGAAAACTTTTTTTTTTCGCTGATCACAGAGCAAAATACTATTACACTTTTTTTATTTATAATACCTCTATGAAGTACACATAGAGAATGTAATAAGTTCCCTTCCACCCTGTTTTAATGCTAAAGCTTCTCTTATCTTTTTAATTAAAATTCATACAGTTCATGTTTCACATTTGATGACTCAATTGCATCATCAGCTTGTGTGTATACAGATTGTTTATATAATACTGTTAGGTTATGGCACTAGGTGATGGATTAAGTATTAACATCTACTGGAAGTAAAACAAATTTATTAATAGAATCAACTGATAGTACTTAAAAATTCATTAAATTATCTCCATTCTTTATAATATATATTTTCTCTGTAATCATCAGATTTATGGATCCATTTAATTGCTTGAATAGTTTAACTTCTGGTTTCATTTTATGATTAAATCAACAAAACTATCTGCTATAGCCGACATCAACTTCTTTAAATTTAATATTCTCAAAATGATCCTTCGCTCTTGTTTCCAAATTTTATTTAGCTTTTCCATTGTAAATTTACTCTCAATTTAAACTGTTTTTTTGGTAAATGGCAGTTTTTTTTATCTATTTATTTTAAATTTTTACATTTTATCTTTGTTAGAAATTCCTAACAAATTTGTGAAAGGATTCTGCTTCCTTCAACTAAAGGCTGTGATATGCAAAGCTTACCAAGATGCAAAGTATTAGAATAACAATTGTAAACATAAAATGTCATTTAAAGTATATATACTTAAATAATATATACACACACTATTTTGAGAAACTGGTTATCATGCCATGTTCTTTAAACATTTTTGAAAGTTTATTATTTGCCCAAATAAGTAAACTTTTAAAATTTATGATTATATTTTATTAGTTTAAGGTTAGGAATATTTTTTGCAGCTTTCTGATATTTAAATTTCTCAATATATTAATTTATAAAATTAATATTAAAACCATTAATTAAAGCAGTGTTGATATTGTGTTTATATGCTCAATCAAATTCGTGTTTGCTGAGATATATATATAGCACAGTCTTCCCATCCTGAGGATTGGTAACTAGGCAACCCTGCAATTTACTGGTGATGCGATTAGAGCTACAGTGGCGCTCATTAACGTGCTCTAGTAGCGCAATGGATAACATGCTGGAAAGTTATGGGGAAGTTCGGAAGTTCAAAATGCGCCTGCGAATAAATGAGTTTTTTTATTCAATTCTTGCATTTATTTATGATGCTCATTAAAGCATATTCCAAGAAGTAACAATTTGTGTTTTAGTGTAATTCACATAATTAAACTAATTAAGTAAACTAACCTTCCATGCCAAACAATCAGTTCTCGTTAAATTACTAAACATAAAAGGTACCTTCAAGTGGCAGTATTTAAACCTGAGACCTTCAGCACTGAAGGCCAATGTGCACACTATTGTGCTACGAGTGCAAGTAAGTGCATGCATAGCAGTGCAAAGCATTCATTTCGGCCAAAATTGATACGATGCGATGCAGTGGACAGTGTTTACGGCATAGCCTATACAACACTGGGACTGCATAACTTCTCAATCCGCAGGCTGAGAAGACTCACCATGTATGTATGTGTGTGCGTGCGCTTGCGTGCGAATTGCAACTATTAAAACAGAAAATTTATGTGAAAAAGGGTGAACTCTTACTTTATTGGTGGGATTGGTTTTCTATGAATGTAAATTTTATACATTTCTGAGACTTGAGATTAACACAAATTTTCTCTCGTAGGCTCCCAAATATGTTGACTCCCTGATCATTGTTGACACAACTAAAAAAAGGAAAAACTGCAATAATTCATTGTTTACTGTGTTCACTTTCTTTCAAAGCATGCACTAGCGATAAGATCTCTGCTTTAACCCACATGTAAGATTTCTTGCATAACTCATGCATGTTGAGTTAATTTCTTTAATGCTTTTGAAGTGCTTGCTCTAAATTGGCAACAGTTAAAGTTCCAACATCCTATTAAAACCAATCTTTCCCTGGTAATGTTTTTAATCTAAAATGAAGCCGGTGTTACAAATTTACACATGGTCATGTGTAGAATTTTTCTTGAAAGTGATTTGTATATGGTGAGCAGATTTGTTGTAGAGGTAGGAGAAAGGGTCCTTCAGCTTGGCTTTAGCGTGGTCATTTGAGTATTTTTATAACCAGTTCCTTCCAAAAGTAATGGTCTTATCATAGAGAAGATGTTGCATTAGAATAGTTACCAGAAGTATGTATATGATACAAGTCCTTGGAACCGTCCGTGCTCTCAAGTTCCAATAAAGGGCAATGTCCAATAGAAATCTTCCGGCCAATCAGATTTAATTGTGCTATTGAGCTGCTGTGATACGCATGCGAAAGGTAATTACCTGAGATACCATTTTGAAGCATATAATCGTTAGCATCGTGGAAACTGATAATGGTTACTGTGATCATGATGGACGTAAATTACTTTAACACAAGTTAAGTGAGCAGTAATAATATAATAAGTGTATAATGTATTGTAAATATTCCTACATAATGAATTCACCCATACATAGTTGAACAGAGCAGAAGGGAGTGGGAGCATCTTGTTTCAATACCAAAATGAAGAATTGTAACTTAATGCAAAACATCTTGAGGCAGACAACTAACATAAAAGTAGACCAAGAGTACTATAGTTGTACTTATGAACATGCTTGACTATAATTTTGGAATGGTTATTCGGAACTTAGTTTTTTGGGGGGGAACTGGAGCAGACAGCACTGTTAGTGAAAAGTAATTTTTCATGCCTGTAATCAGTAGTCTTACTAGATGGCATGGCAAGGGAATTCCTCAATGGGAAATGCCATCAATGTGTTACCATATTAAATAACAAACCCATGTAATGTACATACTTGCCAACTTTTACAGTTTGTCCATAAAATCTTTGGGGACAGAGGCCCTTTTTACAACTTTACAGCAAGGGAGGCATTTTTAGATCTTTGTGTGCAGATAAAAATGTTACAGATTGGATATGACTAAGCCTGAATGTATCATGCTAGTTTGTATACACTGCTATGATAGAACCCATCTGCTTGTCTATCTGTCATCACGATCTTGGTCCCACTGAACTTCATGTAATTTTTTTTTTTTTTTTTTTTTAGTTCCTTAGTTCCATTTATACCCCGCCTTTCAACTGCATTGGTCTTATTGGCATCTTTCCTTTGGAACTTATTGCCTATTGGCAATGGTGTTAACTCGTGTAACTCTTGTCGTTGGGTCCCTTGCACTTTTTTTTTTTTTTTTTTTTTGTTTTTTAATCATACACACATTCACACACTCTCTCTCTCATACTTCCAGAGTCTCGGGAGGATAGGGATTAATCTTGGCTAGAGAAAAATCCCCCCCCCTGCCGGGAATCCTACCCGGGACCCCTCGCACAGCAGGCAATTGCTCTACCGACTGAGCTACGGGGCCAGCCTCATGTAAATTGCCTATCTTACTCATGTTATATGGCTGTAGGATATAAGTTTCTCATCTCTTGTGGCAGTTTTTGTTTATACTTCATGTTATGAAGCATAAAATATGGACTGAATTCTGAGTAGGGCCTAGGAAGTGGTGTTTTTTTGCTTTAATGTGTGTTTATTATGGTGCATGGAAAAACTTCAGCACGTTTTGACAGAAAGAAGCAGTAATATCATCACTTCAAGGATTCCTTTAAAATGAAATTCCCATTTATTTTAAATGTAATTTTTGTATATTTACTGCACTGAATATTTTAGGCATTCTAAATTTTGTGTCATCGCAAAATTATTATGCTTTGCTGGACAAGGGAAAATTTTATGGGTTTCAGTTTTAGGAAGTTGGCAAGTATCAATGTATTGCACCTATTCTTATAAACATCTTTTATATATTGAACTAATAAATGAAGCATTGAATGTGTTTTAGAAAGTAGCTTTGTAAAAGGCTTGTAGCTTACATGACTTAAAGGTCCAATAGATTTTGAGCAATTTGTTAAGATGTTGTGATAAAATCATTCTAAAGGTATAATACATGTAGAGTTGGACAGATAGTATTTGATAGTGTGTTATAGAAGAAATCAGCACATCTTCCGTTTTGCTAGGAAATACTTTTTTGATATGCAAAACCATATAATAATATTTACAGCTGGTTTTAGCATATTTTTCTTCCCAATATAGCCTATTTGCACTACTGTTATTTGAGGATGTTGTAAAAGTACACTACTGTAAAATGCATTAATCAGCAAGTATATATAGAAAAAAATATCTGTGATGATTGTTATAGCTTCAGTACAATTAATGCTTGGAGTATATTTTTAAGTGCATATGTAGGTATCACATAGTTAAACTGCTTGTACACCCAAATTAATTGCTGAAGAATAGTGCATTATTACTTTTTAATGTTGAACTTTTGCAGTTTTCACTTTTGACAGTAATAAAACAAAATAGAAATAGCTGTGATATAATAGTACAAGAAAGGTAAGATTGTGCATTCACCAGTTGCAATGCACTTTGTCTATATAAGACTGTTCATAAATGACTGAAATTAGATTGTTTTTGTGGATATTGCTCTTTGCAGCATTAGACACTTTTGACACCAAGCCAGGTGTCTGTATCAGTAGTAGCCAAATCATCCTTTTGTCTTCTTTGCATTTAAATTCCAGTAAGTCACATAACATCAGCTGTCATAACATTTTCAGGCAGAATGAGTAAAATCTGAAAAATTAGGAATTCAATTTTGGTGCCATGCTTTTTGGATGCATAACTCAAGTTATGTGTGTTAATATACCTGAGACCACTGCTAAACTACATAAAGAAGTGTGTGACAATTTCGTATTTTCTTAAGAGTAGCAAAGAAAATTTTTAAAATAAAAATACAGTGAAGCCTGTTCAAGAAAGAAGTGACATGTTTCTTAATTATTTCAGTCTCTGTCCTTTAACCAACACATTCATCACAATACTAATTTAAGGAATTTTACATTACACATTTGAGTCTGTTTGTCTATGTACTAACACATGCATCACAGTACTAAACTAGAAACCTTAATACTGTACACATAGCTGAGAAAGTGCCACATTTTTACGAAACATCCTTTATCACAAAATGTACAGCTTTTCTCACAATACACTGTTCCAAGCAACAGTCAACACTGGAGGAAAAACACTTATTTGCAACTGTTGCAGAGACTGTGCTTGATGCATATACTTCAATGAACTACATTTGCAGTTTCCTTGGAAGCACAGTATATCCTAAAACAAATGCATTTTAATACTGTATATTTCTGTTCGAAGTAGTTGCAGATGGTTTTTCGTTTTCACGTTAAGCAGTTTCCATATTATTCAGGGCCAAATTTTTTTTTCAAAATGCACAGTATTCTGGCTTATTCAGTATATGATATGGGCAGGTTTCACTGTAATTATTTTATGCTGATAACTTGTGGAAAATTCGTAGCAGCATGTAACATTTTCCTTTTAAGTAATGGGTGTCTCCTTGCACAATAGCCCAATAAGAGCTAAGGCCAGAGTCATAATCATTGCATCTGTCTCCTTCTATGCAGGACATTATGGGCAGAGAGCAATAATAGGTCCCCTCCCTCCTCAGCCACTCATCTGTAGTCCTTCGAAGTTGCTACTTTTTCATTAAGTAGCTGCTCAGTTGTTCACCAGCAACATCTAAGCTGAGACCACTCTGTACCAGATCTAAGCAGAAAGAAAAATCCTCATGTCAGTACCAGGAATCAAATGCAAGTCCTTCCCACTACAGATAGCAGCATATAGGATGCTATAGTTTTCAAGACTTGTATGCAGACTGTTTATAATTAATGCTCTGTGAATACAGACAATGGCTGCATAGAGTTTACAGCATTCGGTTAGTTAATCCTTGTGTAATCTACAAATGTTTTGTTTTCTGTGGTGACTTAAATTTCCCAACTGTCATGATGAGAAGAATGTCATTCCCAAAGTATATATCATAGCCCCAATACAAAACCTAGGTAACTCAAAAATAACTTTCTGTACCCAAAACAAATTCACATATATCTTAAATATAGGATGATCCTTATAGGAATAAACCAAAAAACCAAGTTATAAACTAAAACCTGAAAAGACTGATTCATTTCAAACCACTTTTAACATAAGATTAAATTAAATTGAGTTTTATTTATGGACGCTCTTTAACTGCTGTGGTCCTTAGCATCCCATTCTACAAGGGCATGAAAAACCGGTAATTTTGCTCAGAGACCTCTTTGTCAGGCTTTTTAACATGAAGCACAATTGTTATCAATAGTATTCCACCACCAAACAAAACAACTGAACATGGTAAATATGGTGTATTCTCTTGAACATTGGCATATTGTTTGTATGCAATGGGTCATAAAATCATTTCTTGGAATCTAATGGCAGTTCAGGGCAAAGTTAGGAGGATGCCAAGTCCCATTAAAGACTTGATCTAACCAGAAAATAGAAAGGACAGGATGCCTTCTGGAGGAATGTGGAAAACATTGATGACTGATGCCAGAGAGAATAGTAAACAATGTGCATGTCAAATTGGAACATTCCCCTAAGAAGTCTCTATTGCTTGTCCCACCAGGATGGAGTTATTAAACATGTCAAAGGATGGCAGAGAAGGCACATCTTTGGCCATGTAGAACAGCAGTCAGCAACTAAAAGGAGCCTGATAAAGCAAATAGAATTTGATTTTGTCATTTGTTTCAGGATCTCATTCAGAATAATGCAAGAATGTTGGACATCATATGGTTCACAAAAGGTGTTACTTTTATGTAGCCAAGGCCATTAAGGCAATGACTTGTGGAAGGGAAGTCTGGATTCAAATCCTGCCAGGACCATCCTCCCTGATTAAGGGTTTTACTCAGTCCTCATAACTGGTAGATGCCATGGAATTAGCCTAAATTTAGACTTGGAATGTTTCCTTTCCAAATTTGCTTTCCCAATTATTAATTCATTTCATGTATCATCTGCATCTACCACCATATATATACACACATGCACACGGTTTCATCTCCAAAATTTTGAGATATTGGTATGTTCTAAGCCCACATGAGATGCATGAAACACTGTGCACCTAGTCAAAGTGGGAGTGTGATATGCATTTGTGGTTTAACAATTGTACGACCAATTTTTACTTTCTCTACTACATATAGTAAGTAGGGGAAGTATTGTATTCCATCCAAAAATTTGATACTGAGATTTCACCGGAAATATATGTTTTGAGACCCCCTGAATACAAAAAAAGCATTTTTGGAAACATGTCCGTGTGTGTGTGTGTCTGTGAACAGCATAACTTGGAAACAAACAGTTGGATAAACACCAAACTTGGTTTTTATTTAAAGGTGAGTCGAAATTGTAACACTAACATCACTTAAGTTTACTCACTTAACATGTTTTGGGAAACCGTTGTTCCCATCCTCAGAAGGTTAACTCAATTGGCCCGTGTTGTTGGTGTTTCCGTTTTTTGGACTGGATCCTGTGGTGGCATCTTGTGGTGGAGAAATGTACTTCCAGAGAGGATTTGGTGGCGGCAAATCCTCTCTGGAAGTACATTTCTCCACCACAAGATGCCACCACAGGATCCAGTCCAAAAAACGGAAACACCAACAACACGGGCCAGTTGAGTTAACCTTCTGAGGATGGGAACAACGGTTTCCCGAAACATGTTAAGTGAGTAAACTTAAGTGATGTTAGTGTTACAATTTCGACTCACCTTTAAATAAATTCAATACACATCACTATTTCTAGCTTCTTTTCATTACAATACATACCAAACTTGGTATTTAGGTTCAGTATCTTCCAGAGATGCGACACGGAGGTTTTCAAGAAAATCCCCCCCACCCCAGATTACCCTTACATGGAACATTTTTCGAAAATGTTAATTTTCTCTAAAATGGCTCTAACGATTTTGATTAAAATATCATATGTTTAAGATATTTTCATGACAAATGAAATGTATATCTTGAATTTTCTGAGAATGTCTCCAAAAGTATTCTTCATTGTGAACGACTTTTGCATAACTGGTAAACCATAAGAGAGAGACAAAATGTTACTACACAAAAAATGTAGATCGCATTAAAATACACAATTTATGTCATATACTTTATTTTGTGAGTGAATCATTTTCGAGATATTGCTTGTTATTCCCTTAAATTTTCCAATACTTTTCTCAAATGGGAATTAGTTATTCATTGTTTTTATGTCCTGGACATACAAAGAGAATGGAATTGACTATCGCTTAAATACTACCATATTCCACTTGCACCTACAAGAAAATTAGCAATAAGATTAACATCTCAATTAACATAAGCATATGGAGAATAAGTGTTTGTAAAAATAGTTTGCACAAGAGTAGAGAAAGTCATGCGAGTGTAACACATCAGATTTTTTCTCTAATTGACACTACTGCTTACAGAAAGATATTCTGAGAGTTTGTTGAACAACTTCATGAAATGGAACTAACTCAAGGATAATTCCATCAAGATTGGGTGTCATCACAGTTTCCAGTTATTTTGATAGCCGTGTCATTTCTATGGCCCTGAATACTTCTTAAGGGGCTAACTGTTAAGAGTGTTCCGCTAAAGGACATCATCAAAATATTAATGGTGTGACTTTGGGATGCGTTAAGCAAAACATAATGCATTGTATCCCAATGTGTTTAGGCAGACAGTGATCATTTCCACATTCTTTATTATGTAAGGATGTCTCACATAGACCAAGTACAAACTTCACTACTTTAACTTACTTTGTTAGTTACAAACAAAACTTGGCTTTGGTTGGTTCTATAAAAATCATCCTGTATTATAGTATGTTATTTGCTTTATGAAGATATCTTTGGAATAAGTCATGATTTTTTAAGGTTATATTTGCTGCTAATTGAATAGCAAGAGTTCCTGGACGGATATTATTTCTGATTGTTTCGATACAAACTATGAATGGTAGTAATATTTACATAATCTTCATAAAGAAATCGTTACACACTCACTTAATAAAAGGCACATCTAGAAATTAAAGGTATTCAACAAGTTTCTAAAGAGTTAATCTTGCAATGCTTAATGAATGCTGGAGTACAGGAGTAAGAATTAACACAGTGCTGAAAACTGAGCCTTATCAACATGACAATCTCTGCTGTTATGTTTTTCTACTTGAAATCATGACACATCAGTGTTAAAGACTGTTAATCCTGGTAACTCGTATTGTTTGACATTGTGGCTGTGCATTGTTATGTAGGTTTTAAGTCTGTATATTGTTGCAGAAAAGTAATCTATTATCGTATTGTAAATATCCATGAAAAACATTCCCTTAATCACAAAGGAATAAAACCAGAGTGATGTAATCACAAAGCAATAAAACCAGAAAGATATAAAAGGTGATACCATAATAGTAACAATGAGTAGTATGAAAACACAAAAAAATATGAAAAACTTATAGCAAATACTTTAGAAATTGCTAATCCTAAAAGACAATCATGTAATGAATTATTTGTTTAAACAGGAGCTATATTTTTACATTTATTAGTACCTACCAATAGTAGACAAAGTATGTACCCCATCCAAAATTTTCTTTGGAAATACATGTTTTGAGGTCCCTGAATTAAAAGAAAAAGTATTTTTGAAAAAGGGTTCATGTATTTAAGAGGAAGAGTACACCGTAACTCAAAAACAAAATGTCTGATAAATACCAAACTTAGCATAAGATGTGATGCCAAGCTTTTAAAGAAAATCCACCCCAAACTATGCTTTGCATGCAAAATTGTTTGTAATCTTTTATTTTCTCAAAATTGGTCTTCTTCTGTTACTGGTCTCTGCTGTTAATAAGCACAATTTCACTAATTCACTGACTCAGGATTTTAAAATTTAAAAGTTTTTCACAATTCTTAAAAATTATGATATTTTCCTAAGTGCCTAGTTCAAGAAATAATATGACAGGTTCGAGTAATTTGATTTCCATTTCCGGTTTCCTTTCAATTTTCTCATGATTGGTGTTGTAAGAGGTATAAGAGTTTTAGATTAGTTACTGTAAATAGGTCACTTGAGGTCTTTGAAAACCTCTTAGTGAGGATTTTCCAGGTTTTCCTCACTCCTTATAAATGGCAAATGCTGTGGAGGTACCCTAAGCTTAATTTTGGAACATTTACTTCCTGAATTTTCTTTTTCAGTTAATTCATGTCATGAATCATCGGTACCCACCATCTGCAGTGTTATAAGATGGAGCATTAAACACTTTTGACATGTGTACTGTAGTGCATTGGGTTTCTTTGTGTTGGACTTTTAAAGTCAGAATGTTGAGGTTGCTTTCAGTCATTTTTGAACAGTGCTCATATATGTGATGGAAACAAAAAAAGAAAAGGGATTGTGTATAGTGGTAGTAAATTATATAATTAAACATTTTAAACACCAACAAAATATCCTGCAGCAGAAAAAAACTATTTTAGGTGCTAATATCAGTTTTATGGCACTTTGTTGCTTTGATGAGTTTGAATCTCCTCTTATGCCTAAAATTTCTCATTTCTGATGTAAAAATACTGAAATGTGGGGCATCAGCTATGTTCTCTCACAGCGTCCTTACTTGAATGCTACTGAGTACCTTACGAGTGAATTTGTATCCATTACTGTTCTCATGTTCTTTTTAATTTTATATGTATTATTGTTTTGCAAAGGATTTATTGATGAAAGTGAAGTAATAAATTTGTGTGCCATGTTATAATTGTTTTGTTATATGAGTCTGTTTATATCTTAATGAAATGTAAGACGCATATTTTATCAAGTAATAAAAATTATGCTGATAAATGCAGAAAACTGTTTATTATTTATTTAGGTGAGAATAATCCACATGTGTAGCTGAGGTCGTTAAGGCATGAACTCTTGAAGAGGTCTATAGTTCAAATCCTGCCAGGACTGTCCTTCCTGACAGGTTTTATCCAGGTTTTGCTGTCATAACTGGCAAATTCCGGGGAGGTACCCTCAATTTAGACCTGGAATATTTCCTTCCCAAATATCCTTTCCCAATTGTCACTCATTTCATGTGTTATCAGTCTCCACCACCTGTGGCACTATATCTAGTAAGAGTGGGCATTAAAACCTATAAGAAGAAAGAAAGAAAAAATAAAATAAAAATAAAAAGAATTTAAAAAAAGAAAGAAATGGAAATAAAAATGAGAAAATCTGAATCCCACTGCCACACCCATAACTGTATTCTAAATGTTTTCCTAGGAGTTTGATATGCTTTAACCTGGAAGGTCATATTGGACAATGAATGAACAAAATGGGTGAAATGATAATCAGTCGAACCCAGGGACTTTGGAGCTTAGAGTTACCCAACATTCATCTTCTCAGGATAAGGGAAAACCCTGGAAAAGCCTTATTTAACCAAGATTTGAACTCGGTACCTCTTGAATGTGAGGTAGACATGCTACCCCCATGCCACAGTGAAAGAATATTCATGGCACCAACTCTAGATTTGTTATTGCTTTCAAACAATGCCTATGAATGCAAATAATATGCAAGTTGTCAATATTAGGCTTTCATATCCTTACTTGAAAGGCTTTATTACCAATGCTATTGATAATAGAGATACAAAAGCTGGACATGTAATAGTTTTTCCATTATAGTTATGTCATTCTCAAGAATCTATTCATTTGGCTGCCAGATTTTTCATGGTGATGGATGGAAGGGTTATAGATGTTGATGCAGTAATTTGTATCACAAATTACTTAAATGTAAATAATGATTGTAATATGAATATGCATTTTTATGTGACATTGATTTCAGATGTTTATTGATTGTAAATATTGTTGGGAAGTAAGTTTATAGGGCCTTACTGAAACTGTCAATAATAGCGCAATAATGCAGCGAGGGGGTGAGCTGTTTATCATTATTGGAAACGAGGAAGTTACGTAATGTTGGCGCGTTTTTCCGTTGAGAAATTTCTGGAATATTTTCTCCCTAAAAGCATATGTATTCGTGGTTTTCATTGGATATTAAAATAGACGCTAATGTTGGCGCGTTTTATTAGCCAATTGCAGTTCAGTTACAATCTTTAGGCGTATCTGGACGAGGGCGTATAAATAGGGTAGGTTGGAGGTAAAGTCAGTCAGTCCTTCAGTTCGCCGAAAGCATTCATACATTACACGTCGTATTTAGTGTCAGTTCATCAAAAATCTGTGTACACTACACGTCGTCTTCAGTCAGTCAGTTCGTCATACATCGGATATAGATTCACAAGTTACGCGCAGCAGAATTATGAAAGATCTAAAGTATTGTAAGGTTAATTATATAAAAGATTGAAGTACGTGGATTGAAAGAATTATCAGTAAGAAGTTATTATAACAGTTTCAGTTTGGCGAGTGTTAAGATCAATGTATAAATGTGATAGTTAACGTGTTCGACAATAAATGTGTAAAACAAATTTCTTCATCAGTGTAATTTTTGGATAAAAGATTCCTTTACGTTTCACAACCTGTATAGAGATACGTGCCCAAGCCAACAGGATAATAGCTAGCCAGAGGACAATAAACAAAACTTAAAATTCTTTCGAACACTAACACTGATGCAAATTGCTAACACTAGATGGAGCTACAAACCAAACAAATGAATGACGTCACAAGATGGCTTCAACACTGATGTAAACAAACATTTGTAAGTAATACCGTTACAAATTGGCTACCAAACGTGGGGCTCAAAATAAATACAATAAAGTTACCTCAAATTGGCTCCCATACGTGGGGCAGTTAAAATTATGTAACCAAACAAAACAAAAGCAGCACAATATAAGATCTTCAAGTTCTAATAATTTACGTAAAAACATATTACGTAAGTACCATACATCAAATTGGCACCCAGAACGTGGGGCATAGTGACCAGGAAAGGAACACGATGACCAGGAAAGGATCAGCATAACCAGGAAGGAGCAGAGTGACCAGGAAAGGAACCAGGACGTGGAACGAATGCAGCAGTGAAATGATCTACAAGACGCAGATTCCAGAAACAACAGGGACGACAGACTACGATCGTAATTCCGAGATTACAAGGCAACAGGGAAATTCAAACTACAGGACAACAAAACAACGTAGATTCATCATAATACAACGCAGAAGCAACATATAACCTAGGAGAGAGGGGCAGGAAGCTGGACATCAAAGTAACAGCAACAGACAGCATCACAAAGGTCAGAGTATCGTAATTTTGTTTTAGAAAACAAAATTGTAATATTTAAATGTCCCTTAGGAGCGGTAGGATAAAGAAAACAATGGCTACTAATAATACAGAAGAAATAATATTTGAGGGAGGAAATATTAGTGCAGAAAGTGAGAATAGAACAGCAGGAAATGTAAATTTTGATGCTAGTATGATGATAGAAATTATGGAAATGCTGAGAAATATGAATGAGAATATGGAAAAGAGTTTTGAGAAATTAGGACAAAGATTAACTCAGAGTATGAGAGAAGCTATAAACACAGATCATAGGGAATTGAGGGAAGATATTCGTAGGAGCTTTGAACAAAACAGAAAAGATATTGGTAGGAGTAATGAGGTATTAGAGCAAAAAGTAGATCAAAGCAGTGAAGAAATTGAAAAGAAAGTTACGAAGCTAGATAGTAGTATGCCAAAAATGAGAGATGAAAATGAGGAAGTAATAGCAAGTGAGATAGTAGAAGTTTCAAAGGAAATGTCAGATATGAGCAGGGAAAGAGATAACAAAGAAAGTGAGGGTAATACTAAAGGTGAACATGTTGATGTAGAATGCACAGAGTCAGGTAGTAGAATGAGTAATATTACAAGTGAGATAAGAGAGATAAAAGAGGTTATGAATGTAAATGTGAATAAGGCGCAAGTCAATTTCAGAGGGGAAATATCAGAAATACAGAATGAGACAGTAATGCAAAGAAATAAATTGTACCAAGATGTTCAAAATGAAAACTCCAGTCCAGTACAGTTTAGTACAGATTTGTCAAAGTACTCTCAAATTAAAGAGATAGTAGAAGAATTGAAAATGGCAGCTGTTAAAAGATGTGTAGTTCAAGAAACTTTAGATTGTTTTCAAATGTTATCATGGGATGAAATTTCATATGAATACAAGAGGTTATTCATGAACAAAAATTTGAAGGTTAGGATACGGCTACGAGTAATGTTTAGCCACACACAATTTGATCCAGGAGGGTAAATAGCAATGAGTTGTAAAGTAAATGCTGGATAGTTAAAGATGACTTGCAGAGAAATGTATTGGAACGTAAGAGGGTTAATTA
Organism: Deroplatys truncata; assembly: GCA_030765065.1. Lineage (NCBI taxonomy): Eukaryota > Metazoa > Arthropoda > Insecta > Mantodea > Mantidae > Deroplatys > Deroplatys truncata. Next base: position 170,711,035 of record CM060980.1, read on the forward strand.
TTTATGTCATTTGAAAAGAGAAATAAATTATAAAAAAAAAAAAGAGAAATGTTTAAAAAAAAAAAAAAATTAAATTTTTAGTAACTGTAACAACATTTGAAAATTAAGAATGCAAAACTTAATATGATATTAAATTAAAAGTACATAAATATAATTCCAAGGGTATTGTTAAAATAAAGTACAAAATAACAAAAATGGGTAAAAATAATTAAAAACAAATACTTATGTAGCAAACAGAAAATGTGAAACAGTGACTAGATTTAAGAGATGTAAATTTATTTGTATAAAGGGTGAATATTTTGGTAAATATGTGTAATAATTACAAAATTTTTAAATGCACAAATTTTTGTTAACAACTTAAGAAAGTAAGCAATTTTGTAATAGTAAATAAATAATTCAGGGTACAGTATTTGCTATAAAAAAAAAATTTTGTGTAATGTCAGATTAATATCTAAACACATTAAACCAGAGCCAGTAAGTAGTGGCGAGATAAAAAAAAAAAAAAAAAATATGTCGTGTGTTAAATGCGTGTGAAGTGTTAAGTGAAAGTGATAGCGTGTGTTCCAAGATTTAGGAGACTAAAAATACAATTATAAAATTTCCAAACAAGTTGTAAATATTTATAATTATGTTTCTAGTGGGGCATATGATGCAGTAATTTGTATCACAAATTACTTAAATGTAAATAATGATTGTAATATGAATATGCATTTTTATGTGACATTGATTTCAGATGTTTATTGATTGTAAATATTGTTGGGAAGTAAGTTTATAGGGCCTTACTGAAACTGTCAATAATAGCGCAATAATGTAGCGAGGGGGTGAGCTGTTTATCATTATTGGAAACGAGGAAGTTACGTAATGTTGGCGCGTTTTTCCGTTGAGAAACTTCTGGAATATTTTCTCCCTAAAAGCATATGTATTCGTGGTTTTCATTGGATATTAAAATAGACGCTAATGTTGGCGCGTTTTATTAGCCAATTGCAGTTCAGTTACAATCTTTAAGCGTATCTGGACGAGGGCGTATAAATAGGGTAGGTTGGAGGTAAAGTCAGTCAGTCCTTCAGTTCGCCGAAAGCATTCATACATTACACGTCGTATTTAGCGTCAGTTCATCAAAAATCTGTGTACACTACACGTCGTCTTCAGTCAGTCAGTTCGTCATACATCGGATATAGATTCACAAGTTACGCGCAGCAGAATTATGAAAGATCTAAAGTATTGTAAGGTTAATTATATAAAAGATTGAAGTACGTGGATTGAAAGAATTATCAGTAAGAAGTTATTATAACAGTTTCAGTTTGGCGAGTGTTAAGATCAATGTATAAATGTGATAGTTAACGTGTTCGACAATAAATGTGTAAAACAAATTTCTTCATCAGTGTAATTTTTGGATAAAAGATTCCTTTACATTTCACAGTTAAAATTATGTAACCAAACAAAACAAAAGCAGCACAATATAAGATCTTCAAGTTCTAATAATTTACGTAAAAACATATTACGTAAGCACAGATGTTACATCAATGTCATCCCTTAAGTTTCTATATAGAATGGTGTTAAAATATTAAATTAACACTGGAAGCAACAGGCGTGTCTGTGAATATGAGGGCTATCAACAAAGATTGAGACTGATTTTTTCCTGTACCTTCCTTGATAATTTCTTACCTGTACCATGAGTATTTGAAAGCCCCAGGGCATTCGATATAGAACTCTGAAGTAGTGTTCAAGAAAAGTGAGGCGATTCTCAAGGACTTCACAAAGAATGGTCTGCACTATGTTCAAGGACTGGCGGAGATGCTATAAAAAGTGCATTGAAGTAGGAAGGGATTACTTTAAAAAAGATTATGTGGACATTGAAATGGGGCAATAAACATTTGTGAAAAAAAAATCAGTCTCAATCCTTGTTGATCAGCCCTCTTACTTTGTGACCAAGTTGTAGACAGGGTGATTATAGACCTGAAAGACGGCTGAGTGATATCACACCAAGCTAGGTGTTGCAGTAGTACACAAAAACTCTGATTAACATGTAAGAATTTACTAATAAAAGGTATTTCATAACATTTTTTCACCCATTCTTGAATTCGTACATTTAGTTTAACAAGTATAGCAGTATGCATTTCTTTAATACACAGTGCTGGTAAAGTCAAAGATAGCACATGGTTAAGATAAAATTGAGAGGTATCAATTGCAATTTTTTGAGCTCCCAAAGGTAAACAGCTGAGCAGCTGCCGAGGGGGAAGAGATAAACCTCCACCATGATTTCACAAAACATCAAAAATGAACATTTTCTCTCATATGTCCAACTTTTTGGCTTTTCTCATGGTTTTTTTATCAAGAAGTATGAAGATCAAGTTATGAACTTTGATTTTTCTATGGATGTGGATATATTGGGAATTTGTTAAGCCTCTGCTGCCAAGGGAACTTCGAGCCATGAGGGACCTGGATGTTCAGACTAGTCAAAGCAGCTGACAACGTAATTAACAACCTACAAAAGCATGGTCCTGCAGTATATGTATGGTAAGTGAAATTTTACTGCTTTTTAGTTCACTCCAACTGTATTTTTCATTGTTGGCAGCTTCTCTGGATAAAGTTCATTTTTAAGTTATTCTATTGTATGTTGATTTTATTTCCTTTTTATGAGTGTTTAAATAAAAATAGAATATTTTAGTTGTTCTTGTGTTTATTATTTTGTTTTCTTGCATTTCTTTAAACTGTTAAACAAAATGCCTATTTTCCTTTTATTTGTTTTCAATAAACGCCTAAGCCCCTTTGTATCTGATAGTTATAAAACATTTTGTTTATAAAACTGATTTGTTTTTTGCACAAGGTGCATAAAAAGTAAACTTTTAAGATAAAACATTTTTTATTTTGTTTCATTAAAAATTAAGCAAGTATGCTTCAGTTTTAGCTACTTTTGTTAAGTATTTTGCTGAAAATACTTGATAGATGTATCTTGGTTATTAAGCACCACTAGCAAAGTTAACAACTGAGTTATTATTTTGCTCGTCATGTAAAAGCTTTTCAACTGTTTTTAATATTAAATTTAGTGTTGTTTATAAATATAATGAATGTGCATATTGAGCATTAAAAATATGTAATTTAAGACCTATTTAAGTTTTGAAACATAACTTATTTTAAATTCTGAAATATTTGTGTTGCAATCAAAACTTTAAAATGCAAATTGTAGAATATTTTGATAGGTAAATTATTGTTACTATGTCATTGTTTATAAACAAGCATAGCACTCTCTGAATCAATTTAAATGTTTCCAAAGTATTTTTCAAATATTTTTTGCTGTGTGAAATGTCATGAAGCAAGGAATGATGCACAGGGCTACGTCACATTCTGCACACGTTTCCCCAAAGTTTTTCCGTTGCTGCAACAACTATCAGGAGTATCACTATCAGAGCAACTAAACTCGTACTTTGTCACTATCTATTATGCAGATAGAATCGGTCAAATAATGAGAACTGTACACTTAACACAAAACAAAAGTCTTAACAGTCACTTTTTTTGAAGTCAGCTATATTCCTATTGTTGTGCCAGAAAGCTGCATCCTGTGACCTGTGTTACAATCTAGTGAACAGTCATGTAACTATATGTGAAAGAGCCTTAAAATCAGGGTTTATTTTTATTTAGAAGAAACTGGAGGAATGACGAAAAATATATGGGGTTATAAATTTTTTGTGTAATCTAAAAATCATTTACCATCTCCAAACTTCATGTTGAGCAATAAGGAAGAAGAAATGAATATAGATTATTTATTAATCTGTGAACAGCTTAAATCATATCCAGACTTGACCTCAAAAAATTGGGAAACAAGAAGGAGAATCCCTTTGTTGTTAACTCCTGAGCTTTAGAGAGAGAGAGAGAGAGACAGACAGACACGCGCGCTCTCTCTCTCTCTCTCTCTCTCTCTCTCTCTCTCTCTCCCTCAAAAACCTGATATATCTCAGGCTCTTAAACTATGCAGTTAATATCATGCGGTAAACAATTTGCAGCAGCATCTGAGTCAGCATGGATTCTATCCTGCATGAGCCAGATCTACCCATCAAGTGTGTTTTTCCCACCCACTCTCAAGATACAAACATCTCTGTGCTTAAAAATATCTTCCTAAAAATCTATGAAAGGTAGATTAAGTGTTTTTAGGCTTTTTCAGTGTATTCATCAAGTTCTATGTCTGGTTTAAATATATCTATACCCCTTCCACTAGGTACAGAAGGTATTTAAATGCTTATTCTCTTGATGTTCTCTCTGCCTACTTCTTGTGTGCATACATATGTCTTGTCACGACTATTGATTCATTTAGTAAATTCCCTAACCTTTCCATATTTAAAGCCATGATAATGGGGGGCGAAGCTTGCAGCATGTGAAACTAAGGATTGCAACAGAGGAATACCGAAATCTGTAAAGAAGCCTACAAGAAGAAAGTATTTAAATTTTAACAAATGACAATTTTATTAATAAAAAATGTTACCTTAACCTTACATGTTGTTCACAAAAAAGTCATCATCCAAAACTCATCCTTGCCAAAGGCAGGTGTCATGAACACCACACACTGTACCTCGCATTATGAAGGCTTTATTGCTAAAGGTTGAAACAAGTGATCCCAACTATTTTATAATTAATCATCCCCACCACTACTTCTTACGAAGCGTCACTGAAGCTATTTGAAAGTTCTGGATTATTCTAGAAGACTTGCAATGCTGCCAACATTGAGTGAGACTTCCAGAATAGAAACAGGTCTACCAACTCATTCCAGGAGAGCCGACTCAATGTCAGACATACCCACCTAAATCTACATATACACATACTTGAAACTGTAAATTTCATATACAAAATTAAAAGTTACTTCCACAAGAACTCAGATTATCACAACTACAATAAAAGGAATCTCAACAACTTACACTTGGATAGTCATAGGCTTACCAAGAGTCTACTAAGTATTTCCCTTCAGCTGTATTAATGTACAACAAATTAGATACTGCATTAAAAAGCTTAGTTCCCAAATCCTTTAAAAGTAGATTAAGAAAGCTGCTCCCAAAGAAACAGTATTTAAATATAAATAACATTTTGAATGATCCGTGTTTTCCTCATTCCCCTGCATAAGAAATAACTAATGTTTATACACTCTCTAAACAGTTGCTCACTAGTATGTCTGCATTCAAATCTGTATTTTAAATTATTGTAGCCTGAAAACTTGACCAGAGATTTGAAATTGTTGTATTTATCTAAATCATTGTCGCTGTATGTACATACCAGGTGGCCCAAACAAGCCGTCCTTTGCAGTTTTAAGTTTCCCACATATATAGGTGCAAAAGAAGTTGCTGCATCAGTACTGTTCAGAGGGGCAGTGCAGGTACAAAGCAAAAGGTCACTGAGGTAGTGCTGCTGTCTCCAAGTGTTTATGAGGTAGTTTTGTACTGATAAGCATCATGTGGTTTCTGCATGCAGTTCAAGTCATGTCATTCAGACAAAAAGATAACATTCACCAATAATGAACACATAAATATGGTTACGATCTGTGCGGAAATGTACCAAAATGCAGCTGAGGCTCAAAGGCTTTGATCTGAACATTTTCAGATGCAGCATCTGTCTTCTGCACACAATTGTGGGGGGGCATACAGAAATAAAAATGATGGATTATTCCAGGTAGAGCTTTGGCTTAAGAGGCCTTACATCAATTTGTCCGCCAAGGTGAGCACATGGTTATTATGAATAATACACTAATAGAAAATAATTTAATTCTAATGCACCTTTAAGGTTACATAAATATAATAAAATAGAATTTTGTTTAATCTTGTTAACTTTGTGGCACCACTTGTTGTCATATAGCTGTACTGATTGTAGAGTAACTGTCATGGAATTAAATGACTTAACATGTCTGCTCAGGTTTGCATCAAGCGGCAATACTGAAAACTTGTTAATGAGCAAATTGCTTATTAAATAAACTCCCATACACCAGACTCTGGGCATACTGTGAAATGTTTTTGTTTATAGACAACTTACTGGAGCCCAGCCGGGAATTGAGCCCAGCACACCTCATATAGCAGGCAGTTTTTCTATTGAATGAGCTCTGGGACCAGTAATAGCAGTTAAAGTGTTCATTTTCAAGCATTGGTCTTTCATTTAGCGGTCTTCTCTCTGTCGGTATGGAGTCCCCTTTGCAGTTCTGCTGAGGCAAACCTTTTGGTATCCAAGCTATCTGGTATAAACTAACTTCAACTAAGGATGGCTTGTGTGGTCCACCTGGTATTAAATTACTGTAAATATTTCATAAGATGACATGTCCAATAACAGTGTACATTGTTCTCAAAGTATGAAAAAAACATCAAAATATCAAATATTATTGCTTTTATTAAAATTTCTGTGTATTACAGTAAATCTGCTCACAGCTGGTCTGGCCAGTACGCATGCAGTATAACATGCTTTCCTAACCCTTGTGTGCACTACATATTTATTAATAATATTCAAATAATAATAGTATGTTCACAATTATAATTCTATTTTATGAGTACTAACCTTGTTACAGGCAGTGATGAAAGTGATGTCCATCTGTGTTTAAACTTTCTTGGCATCTTCTAATGAAATTTCCATTCTTGCATATAGTTTTCCCAATTTCTATTCTTACATTGGCCTTAAGTTCCCCTATCATGTGAGGATTATTCCTATACATTTTATTACTTCATTCAAGATCAAAAAGGAAGAAAACTTGTTGAAATCCCTACAAGCAAAGCAGAACTTTCCACTTTTATAATGAAAACTGAATACAAAAAGTCATGAATTTCAAGATAGCAGTTAAGGGATCTCAGCAAATTCATCACACCATTAGGTGTCTCCCATCATACCTAGGAAGTGGATGATGCGGGTATACCTGGAGGGTCAATTGACAGCTGACTGTGAGGGTAATGGATCCTTGAAACATGTACTGTTGCTTCAACAAGTGAAGTAGTTTTTTTATTATTATATAAATTAAGTATGTTTTAATAGACCTTACCTGGTCTTGGCAAGTTTTTAATATAGAGTTAACTGAAAAATTCAACAGAATTCCTCAATTGACTCAAGTTGTTTCCCAGACAGACCACCAAGGCATCTCACTCGAGATGACAATCTCAGTGGCAATCAGCTATCGCAAGTACTTCAGTGCTGGGAGAATGGGTGTTTTAAGGTTTTACTTTTTATTTTTATTATTATTATTATTATTATTATTATTATTATTATTATTATTATTATTATTATTATTATTATTATTATTATAATATAAATTAATTATGCTTTTAATAGACTCTAGCCTGATTTTGGCAAGTTTTTAATATAGAGTCAACTGAAAAATTCAACCTTTTTGAATTCCCCAATTGACTCAAGTTGAATTGTTCAGTTGACTTTATATTAAAAACTTGCCAAGACCAGGCTAAGTTCTATTAAAAGTATAATTAATTTATATAATAATAATGATAATGATAATAATAATTAATAATAATAATAATAATAATAATAATAATAATAATAATAATAATAATAATAATAATAATAATAATAATAATAATAATAATAATAATAATAATAATAATAATAAAAGAAAGTAAAACCTTAAAACACCCATTCTCCCAGCACTGAAGTACTTGCGATAGCTGGTCGCTGCTAAGATAGTCATCTCGAGTGAGATGCCTTGGTGGTCTGTCTGGGAAACAACTTGAGTCAATTGCGGAATTCAATGTCCCACCGGCATGTTGTCACAGTAGCTCAATGGTTAGAGCAACCGCATGGAGAGCGGGAGAACCGTGTTCAAATTCCGGATGTGGTGTTGAATTTTTCAGTTGACTCTATATTAAAAAGTGAAGTAGTGTTACTACTTTATTATTTGATTCTACAACTTCACTGTCTCCAGCTTAAAAAATGAAATAATTCTGATTTTGTTTATTTGTTTGTCTATTTTTCCCTAGAGGAGATATGAAAAGCTCAAGGAGAAACTGGTGAATTTGGATTTTAGAACAAGATGACTCCTTTTACAAAATTATGAACATAATCCTTAGTTATTTTTGCACATCACAGTATATTTATAAATTGAGTTACATAATAGCCAACTTCAGATGAAAGAGCATACAATTTTTTTGTTATTTTCTTCACTCACACATTGCACACAATATTTAGCTTCGATGTCCATTTATTAGTGCTTTTGTAACACCGAATACAAAGTTAAAATATAAAACAAATTACCACAAAGAAAAGAGTTCATTTTAAAATTTTCCCACATTTTCTCACACTTTTGTTTTAATCTGTTAGCTTTTTCGTTGAGCTATCATCAGTTTCCTATTATGAAGACACCCGTATAAGTTCAACAATGAAATAACACATCATGAGTTGGACAACTTAAGTAAATTCACCATGCAAATTTTAGCCACTTAAATCTTCCCGGAACAATTATCTTCCTTTTTTTTTCCCCCTAACCTTTTCCCCTCCTTCCAGATGCAGTTTTATTATGTACTATACATCCACTACGAGCAATTGAACACAGACATAACTTTGTATTATCCTTACAGCACACATTGATCATTGAGCGAGTCATCATGGCCCATATGGTGAACCACATAGAATGACGGTAGTTGTTATTGCAGTAGTGAGGAGGAAGACCCAGAGAAGGAATCGATCGCAGACTAATGCCACTTGCTTCCATTCAATCTCTGTCACATCCCGACGTTCTTGTTCAGCCAGTCTTAGCTCATTCCGTTCTATCGTCTGGTTTACTTTGTGTAATACTCGAAGGAACTGTGATTCAAAGCTGTCTGCTGTAAGGAAATCAGAAATCAGTTCTATAGACATCAAGTTAGGATAAATTCATTTATTTACTTATTCATTCCCTTCTGGATGAGGAAGACGTTGTCAAGGAATATCTGGGAGCTCAAGAAATGAATGAAACATTTTTTGGAAGCTAACATGCAGTGGTGCAGTCAGGATTTGGCTTTTGAGGGGTCTGAACATTTTAGGTACACTGTCTGCAGGAAATATTTGTAGCAGCCAAATTAACAGAATATTGTGATTTTTAATATACAGAAAGAGAAAATGATAACAGCATGTTCTGGCACTTTTCAAGATTTTAGTTTTATAACTTTTTGAAATTTGCACTGATTTTTCATATTTTTCATGTGTGGTATTAGCAAAATATTTTATGTGCATTTAGTGGAGCAACGTTTAGGTCTAATACCTGGAATTGCGATGAAAATGGCTTATGAACTGATGGAGAAAAACAAAATTATCAGTCAGGAAATACATGTATATATGTTTTTTTTTATGATTAAAAGAAACAATATTAACTGTGATGTTATATTCCTTGTTAAAATAGTTGAGTCGGTACTTTTTCACTCATCACATATGTACTTTGATTTCTTGCTCTGAGTCGTCCTCCGTGGACTAGTGGTACCATGCTAGCCTCTGGTTCCCAAGGTCGCGGGTCAAACCTGGCGGAGAGTAATGGATTTTTTCAGATGTAAAAATCCTTAGCATGGCATCCTTCGGAAGGGAAGTAAAGCCAGTGGTCCCGTGTCGTAGATTTACGGCATGTAAAAGACCCTCAAGCCTGATAAAGAGGCCTCTGAGCAAAATTACTGCCTTTCATGCCCAATATAGAATGGGATGCTAAGGACCATAGTAGTTAAAGAGCATCCATAAATAAAACTCAATTTATTTTTTGCTTTGAACTGCTTTCGGAAGAACACTCTCCCATCATCAGCTGTAGACCTCGACTGGTTCAGCTTCTTCATCTCTGTCCCCAAGATTTGAATTGGAAGATGACATTGCACCCTCTGTTGAGAATAATTGTCACCTGTCTGTGTTAGAATCACTCCATCTGTGGAGAATGTTGAGAACTCCCTTTCTTCCACCAATTAATTGGATGAGCTCCATTATGGGATGGTAGGATTTCAAAATTCAAAACCTTCTTGAATGAAGATTTTTTCCGAATTTCCATATGCGAAGGAACATGTATAGCTTTAAGCAGCCTGATGTCTTGGCCTATCTCATGGTTTGATGCTCAGAAGTGATTGGCAACTGTAGACTTATCCAATTGTTGTAATTTAATATTTCTTTGATGTTCACTCAGACGTGTTTTTAAGTTTCTTTTTGTTCTACCAATGTAGGAACCCTCACAATCTTGACACTGAATCTGGTAAATTGATTTTTTTAAATTATCTGTTATGTTAGACAAAGGTGTGTTCAACATGTGTCTCAAATTAAAAATATTTTGAGGTGCCAGCTGAATAGTATTATCTTCCAAATAATTTTTCAAACTGTTAGAACATAACAGGATGGTAAGTGAAGTTTTTGTACACCTTATCTTTTTTATTTGGATTCTGTAAAGTAGTAGTCATATGTAAAATAGTTTCTTTTTGTGTTTTTTAATTAAATTATTAATAAGCTGTGGGCTAAATCCATTTTCACAAGCTAAGTTCTTGATGTATTCTAATTCAGTATTATAACCACTTTTTACAGGAGGTGTATTAATTAATCTGAAGATTAGGCTTCTAAACACTGCATGTTGATGTGAAATAGGAATACAGTGATTATTTTTATGTAGTTATCTACATGGGAGGCTTTCTGTAAATTCCAAATTTTAAATATTATCCTTTCTTTTTATTAATAAATCCAAAAAAGGTAACATATTAGCCCTTTCTATTTCCATAATAAATTGAATATTTATGTCCTGATTATTCAAGATATCTAATGCAATATTAGTGCATTGTTGAAGTATAATGGCAAAAACGACGTCCACATATCTAAACGAAATTTTAAAAATATCAGGATGAGATGCTATTACAGCCTTCTCCAGAGAGCTCATATAAAGATCTGCTAGTAATGGAGACAATGGATTACCCATAACCAGTCCATGGTCTGTTTGTAAAAGTTATTGTTGAAGGTGAAATAATTCTGAGCAATAGAGCAGGACGTGAGTGCAATCAGATTTTGAATTTGATTTTCTTCTAAATTAATTGAAGATAACTATGTTTTTTAATAATGCTGGTATACTATCTGTGGTTACATTGGTAAATAATGACTTAACATCAAATTATACAAGTAGATCTTCTTTACTGTTGGTGAAATTGGTAATATTATTTATCAGTTCAGCAGAATTTTTTATACTTAATGTTGGAAATTTTTCAAAAGATAACCATTTTACTAACCCATAGCTAGGCAAACCTATATTATTCAATTCAATTCATGTTGTCCTTTTAATCATATGCTGATATCACACACATCATGGTATAAGTAGTTACGTTTGTAGTAGTAATTTAAAACTCTAGTTAACAATTGGTTATAATTTATGATACACTCAGAAACTTGTTCACTGAATAAAATGAGTATTGCAGTAAAAAGAATTTTACTGCCTTTTTAAAATGTACTAGGCTCTTCATTTGTTTAATATTTTCTGGGAGTCTGTTGTATAATTTTATTCCTTTATAGATTGCACTGGACTTGAAAATTTCAGTTCTACAGCTTTGAGTGTGAAAGTCATCTTTTTGGCACGTGAATATTTGGTGTTTATCATTTTGTATCTGTAGATTATTTTGCTTTAGATAGATCAGTGATTCTAAAATAAACATACAAGCCAGAGGTAATATTTTATGTTTTCAGAATAATAGCCGACAGGATGTCCTATTATCTACCCCACTTAATATTCTTATGGCTCTTTTTTGCAACTTGTAGACTCTATCTGCCTTTTTCCCACCAGAACATGATCCCATATTGGGCTCTGAAAATAACGATAATATACATTTCTCATTAATGATAGATCACATGCTATTGTCTTGCTTATAGGCTTGCTTAACAGGAACTTTTAGGGACTTCTGCATGTCTCTGTGGCCTGTCTGCCTGTAGCCTCCTGTGGATCTTTCACTTCATATCTTTCTGCAGGGGCATGGTAGCTGCAATAGATCTCCTGTGTGTCATAGTGCATGAGGTGTCCTCTGTTGTATACCACTTTAGTAAAATTTAAGTTTGTCTTAATTTTGACTAAACAAATTAACAACTTTAAATCTACTTTTCTTTATTAATAGTGGTTTACAATGAGTATCCGATGATGAGCCAAATACATTATGGAATAGCCTTTTTATCAACTTTTGTTATACTACAATTTCCACAAATATGAATATCATAAGTAATAACTCTCTGGAAAAAGGCAAAAATAGGCAATTCTATATGTACTGCACCATTGCACATGTCCCATTTTTGCATCTTTTCAAAGATTCTAGATTACCTTTCGTCTACATACTGTGCCACAACTCGTCACCTGTGTGACCACCCCTGTAGAACTGATATTCAGTTTAAAATGGAAATGACTAGAAAATGTTACATGCACCTTTTTGCATCTTCCATTTCAAATGCAAATAAAATAACCTTGTATAAATACCACACATGAAAAAGCTGGAAAATCCATGCAATTTTCAAAAAATTATAAAATTAAGGAAAGAGATGAAGAGGTTTTTTTGTTGCTTCTTTAGATAGAGTTGGATGATATGTTCGGTCAAGTATGGACTAATTGTGTCTATATATTTTTTAACTTTGTTTCTTTTTTTCTGGTAACTTTGCTACACCACTAGAACATGGGAATGAAAAAAGAAATTTGAATATATAGGGAAACAAGAATATTTTGGTTACTCATTGGAATATGGTGTAATATGCTAAAACGAGATATGTAATTAATGTGATACAACAGGTACAGGGAATTGGCTTGGGTAAGCACAGGTGTAACAAAGATAAGGAGGCCACAGGGGAACTTTGCCCACTATATGCAAATTCGGATGTAGCATTGGACTGTATCTTAAAGTGCAAGAAAACAAAATAATGGAGTGGGGAAAAAGTATAAAAAATAAGATAGTCTGGAGAATGAGCGAATGGTTAAAACTGAAATGGAAAAAGTGTTTATTGTAAGGCCAGGAAAATATTAAGAAAAGGTTGTAGAGATATCGTTTAGAATTGTTATAACATGAGAAGAGGCATTATAGCTAGCTTAAATGTAGAGTAACAGGTATAATTTGTACATTAGTTTGGATTGTGAAGCAAAAGAGACCCGACACCGATCCAGTGAATCCGGATATTGTACCTATGCCCCCACGGCGAAGGGATTAGGTGAAGGGAGACACCGGGCGGCCGGAACCAGGAGTGACGGCGCAGCAATGACAGGGTCTCTACAGTTTTCAGATATAAACCCCCCAACAGGTGACGCCGCCCCACATAGGTCCTTATACTCCGGCAACCGGCCGAGGGTCGGAGAAAGTTCACAAAGAGCATCAATAATAATAATTGAGTTTTATTTATGGACGCTCTTTAACTACTATGGTTTTTAGCGTCCCATTCTATATTGGGCGTGAAACACCTGTAATTTTGCTCAGAGGCCTCTTTATCAGGCTTGAGGTTCTTTTACGTGCCGTAAATCTACGACACGGGACCACCGGCTTTACTTCCCTTCCGAAGGAAGCCGTGCTAACGATTTTTACGCCCGAAAAAATCCATCGCCCTCCGCCGGGTTTGAACCCGCGACCTTGGGAACTAGAGGCTAGCACGGTACCACTAGTCCACGGAGGACGACACAAAGAGCATCGTTTTCCCTGCCACGCTGCACCGAAACTCCATTGCCGACACTTCCAAATCTGAAACAGACAAAACGGAATGAAGGATGAATGAAATTATTAATGGAAGGAAATGGAGGGATAGGAAATTCGGGGGCTGAAAGAAACAACTCGAACATTCGCCTGACGACCCAGGAAAACCCCAAAAAATCCCATTGACCCCGGGCCCTTCAGAATGCGGGCCGCAGGTGTTGCTGCCTGAGCCATCCTACTCGGTTGTACATTGAATTTTAAGGGTATTCATACTGAAATTGCTAATTTGTATACATTTGTTCATAACTGTAATAGAGAATAAATTTTTGTGATCCTATGTACCTAATGTTCCGAGAAAATAATTTTTAAAGTATGAACATTGAGCATGGCACATAAAATGCCCCAAGTGATGAAAATCTGAAAACTTTAAACTTTTAAATTCTGTATATTGTTTCTGAAATATAGATTTTTACAAAAACGTTGTGCAACATCAACATTTTCATGGAAAAATAATAGTTTACAGCATTGTTAATATTCATGCATTTTGGTATTAAGAAAAGGCTCTTCAGATCTCCTCATTCACCTTCAAAGCACATATACTGAAAATTTTAAAGAAAACGAAGGTTCACCATCCCTGGTCTATTTAAACTCTACATTGTATTATTTTTGTTGCCATGATTTCTGATTCATATAATTAATGCACCTGGAGTGGAGTCTGCGCGACTTCGTCGTGGTAGAAACCGTGGTGACATCTGTTGTGGGTCCAGATAGTCAGCCTCACTGTCACCTGTCCATTTATTGTCAGGAGGTCTTGGGCAGTCTAACCTCGTGCCTGTCCGAGGGTTGATATCCTGAAACAATACATGTCATTATGCTTTAATATTCCCATAAAACTACTTTGTTTTGAGAGTAAATCTATTTAGAATTTTAATAAAACTCTCTTTAAATCGTTGTGGTAGCCTAGCTCACACACCTATGAAGGGCAATAGCATTTGTAGATAAGTCTAACCTTGACATATATAAATTGAGAATGTTTTGCTCAAACGGAGTCAAACGTAGGCTATCAGTTTGAATTTACAAAGAAATTTCCTGGTATCATAATTTCTAATATATCCAAAATTTATAGGTTGCCAGAGAAAAAGTAAATAAAATGGGTCCATGTTAGAAGCAGCAAGCCAGCCAACAAGTTCCAACCAAGAAAAAAAAGTCTGATGTGTTACATGACTTTATGTACTCGTGTAAAACTATTTTTACAAACGCTTATTCTCCATATGCTTCATGTTAATCGAGATGTTAATCTTATTGCTAATTTTCTTGTAGATGCAAGGGGAATTGGTAGGCTTTAAGCGATAGTCAATTATTTTAAGAGCTGGTTGCTATGTGGAGTATTCCATTCTCTTTGCATTACCAGGACAACAAAATGAATAACGAGTTTCCATTTGAGAGAAAGTATAAGTATTGGAAAATTTAAGGGAATAATAAGCAATATCTCGAAAATGGTTCACTCAAAAAAAATGTATATTTTGTGTATTGTGTATTTTAACGCGATCTACATTTTTTGTGTAGTAAAAGTTTATCTATCTCTTATGGTTTACCAGTTATGCAAAAGTCGTTCACAATGAAGAATACTTTTGGAGACATTCCCAGAAAATTCGAGATATACATTTCATTTGTCATGAAAATATCTTAAACATATGATATTTTAAACAAAATCGTTAGAGACGTTTTTGAGAAAATTAAAATTTTCGAAAAATGTTCCATGTAAAGGGTAATCTGGGGTGGGGGGATTTTCTTGCAAACTTGCGTGTCGCATCTCTGGAATATACTGAACCTAAATACCAAGTTTGGTGTTTATCCGACTGTTCGTTTCTGAGTTATGCTGTTCACAGACACACACACACACGGACTGTTTCCAAAAATGCTTTTTTACTTTCTCTACTACGTATAGTAAGTAGGGGAAGTATTGCATTCCACCCAAAAATTCGATACCGAGATTTCACCGGAAATACATGTTTTGAGACCTCCTGAATCCAAAAAAAGCATTTTTGGAAACATGTCCGTGTGTGTGTCTGTGTGTGTGTGTGTGTGTGTGTGTGTGTGTGTGTGTGTGTGTGTGTCTGTGTGTGTGTGTGTCTGTGAACAGCATAACGCAAAAACGAACAGTCGGATAAACACCAAACTTGGTATTTAGGTTCAGTATCTTCCAGAGATGCGACACGAAGGTTTTCAAGAAAATCCCCCCACCCCAGACTACCCTTTACATGGAACATTTTTCGAAAATTTTAATTTTCTCAAAAATGGCTCTAACGATTTTGATTAAAATATCATATGTTTAAGATAATGTTATGAGTAATGAAATGTATATCTCGAATTTTCTGGGAATGTATCCAAAAGTGTTCTTCATTGTGAACGACTTTTGCATAACTGGTAAACCATAAGAGATAGACAAAATTTTACTACACAAAAAATGTAGATCGCGTTAAAATACACAACTTATGTCATATACATTTCTTTTGTTGAGTGAACCGTTTTCGAGATATTGCTTGTTATTTCCTTAAATTTTCCAATACTTATACTTTTTCTCAAATTCGTTATTCATTTTTTTATGTCCTGGACATGCAAAGAGAATGGAATGCGCCACATAGCAACCAGCGTTAAAATATTTGACTATCGCTTAAAACCTACCATATTCCCCTTGCATCTACAAGAAAATTAGCAATAAGATTGACATCTCGATATCTCGATTAACATGAAGCATATGGAGAATAAGCGTTTGTAAAAATAGCTTGTACAAGAGTAGGGAAAGTCATGTGAGTGTAACACATCAGATTTTTATGTCCTGGACTTGAAAAGAGAATGGAATGCGCCGCATAGCAACCAGCGTTAAAATATTTGACCATCGTTTAAAAGCTACCATATTCCCCTTGCATCTACAAGAAAATTAGCAATAAGATTGACA
Organism: Deroplatys truncata; assembly: GCA_030765065.1. Taxonomy (NCBI): domain Eukaryota; kingdom Metazoa; phylum Arthropoda; class Insecta; order Mantodea; family Mantidae; genus Deroplatys; species Deroplatys truncata. The sequence goes on from CM060980.1 coordinate 170,727,586, forward strand.
TCTCGATATCTCGATTAACATAGAGCATATGGAGAATAGGCGTTTGTAAAAATAGATTGTACAAGAGTAGAGAAAGTCATGTGAGTGTAACACATCAGATTTTTTTGGATTCAGGGGTCTCAAAACATGTATTTCCGGTGAAATATCGGTATCGCATTTTTGGGTGGAATACAATACTTCCCCTACTTATTATACGTAGTAGAGAAAGTAATTAGACGAGATACGGTCTGTCATGGAAAGAAGTCAACGAAAATCTCTGCCTCACATTACAGTGTGTTTTTGATGACAGAATAATTGGCTCGGTCTCCAGATCTAATTCCATGTGATTACTATCTGTGGGGAATGCTAAAGGATAAAGTTTATGCAAGAAACTCCCATAAACTTGACAAATTAGAAGACAGTATCTGGCGTGAGTTTTCTAATATTTGGGCTGCGGAAATTTGTTGTGTGTTCAATAATTTGTTCCGCAGGACCCAGGCTTGTATAGACCCAGGGGCATCATTTGACCCCTTGTTTAATCAAAGGTAAGTGTAACATCATTAGCATTAGAAGAAAAGGTGGGATGGTCCCTGCTACTCATGAATGGATTCAAATAGTGCGGATTGCCAATTCCATCATTTAAGAGAACCCAGTATTAAGGCAATGCAGTATTTCTTTATTTTTTTTATTAAGCTTATACCTTCTAGTTTCATGGTATACAATTTCTTTCTTAACATAGCCATTTTTAGAGCTACATAGAATCCTCCAAATAGCCCTATTCCATTAACTGTTTTAATTTCAACACAATTTTTCTCATCTACTTTTTTTTAAAACATTTTCATAATTCTAAATGCTCTGGATATGCAGTATTTAATGTACATGCTTGAAATTTTTAAGGAGTTAAAACCTGTTTTGCAGTTATTTGAAAATACTAAGTAGTTTGCTTGCAATTATCGCTTTAATTGCTTTCTATCTTGTACTGCTTTGAGTTCGATACTTCTGCCTACAAATAAATACTGTACTAACTTAATAAACATTGTAACAGTAGCTTAATGTAATGCATTATAACAAGAAATCATTAACTTGCAATTAATTACACAGTACACATGTGTGGAGCTGCTTGACCCATTCAACCACCACGCTTGAAACATTCACTTAGCCCAGAGGTGTGGGTTGGTGTAGGAACTAGGTTTAAAATATTCACACAGATATGGTAACTGTTTATTGTAGATAAACTTTATATCTTTAACAATATTGTAAATTTAAATGAAGCTTGCAATTTCTTTAGCTTTTAGCAACCTTAAGATTCAAATACAAAGATTTTCGTATTTTCTCTTTCACTTTTCGTTACAATGTTTATTCTGTTTACAATAATTCCTGATTCTTTGCAAGTAGTGTATTTTCTTAAGCTGCAAATGCAGTATGAATACAAAATCACGTTCAAAAATGTTTCTCCCGCGAGTTTAAAGAATTTAGCACCAAGGATAAGAGAGTAAATTTTGAATTGCTTACAAAAAAAAAAAAAAAAAATGCTCTGGCGGTCTCCTCGCTCTGTCTCTCGTGGATAACTGCCGGCTATTCCTGCCCGGAAGCTTCACGTTCCTTACACGTATAGGAGAGCGCTGCTGTTGGTGATACAGACAAGCCAGCCAATAGTGTAGTTGCCGTGGACGACCTTATGTCGTTTTACCACAGCTACGTTAGGAATGACATCATAATGTTCCTGGGTGTTGCTGTGCTAGCAATGTGTCCAACACCCAGAGAGGGGATACAACATTAAACTCATGTAATAAGTAAGAATGATTCCCAGCACCATGTTGCGCACTAGTCCGCCTGAGCATATCAAATCTCTTGGTAGGTTCTATGCAATAAAACATTTCTTTATTGTTGAAATTCCAGATTCCTATCAAACATAATTTTTAACTTCTCCACTTCATTCCATTTGTGCAATATTTAATAATTTAGTTTTAGTTAGACACAGGAATGATTAGAAAATTTATAATTGCCTGGCTACAGTATGCTTGTCAAAAGAGAGATTTTTTTTCAGCGGTCTGTTACCGAGGGTTTAATAGATAATATATTTGTGGTTATATATGCTATTGGTGACTGATTTTCATTGTATAGGAGCATATCAGCAAATCAATTCCTGTTTGCCTGCTTTTGAGAAATCGAGAAAAGTTTGATGTGTTACATTCACATGCATTTCTCGACCCATTACTCCACAAACAATTTTTAAAAAAGCCCATTCTTCTACCTGCTACATGTTAATCCAGATAAACATTTGCAGAAATGGTTTTTATTACACATTTCTGTGTAGAAGCTTAAGCAATGATCTTTTAAAAGAAGGTCTTGTGTAATGTCTTTGAAATTCCGTTCCCTTTGTATCCCACGAGAAAAAACGAATAGCGATTTGGCAGTAGAAAAATGCACGTGGCAATTCCAACAAATAAAGTAGGTTTATCTCGGAAATGATTAATGCCATACAAATGTTTGACATAAATTGTGTGCTTTAACAAGATTTAAATATTTTGTGTAGTAACATTCTGTATATCTCTAACAGTATAAGAATTATACAAGTTACTGAGAATGAAGAGAACTTCACAGGCTATTCCTAGCAAATTCAAGATATACCCACATTTTATTTACCATGTAAATGCCTTAGACATACAATATTATAATCAAAATCGTTACAGCCATTTTTGAGAAAATTAAGAATAACAAAAATTGCACCATGTAAAGAATAGTTTGGAGTATTTTCTGAAAATTGTGTTGCCTCCTTGGAAGTTGCTGAACTTATATACCAGGTTTGGTGTTTAACCGACTTTGGGCTTTGAGTTATGCTGTTCACAGACAAGAACCTTTTTTGGATTCATGGAGTCTCAAAACGTCTATTTTCGGTGAAATCTCGGCATTGGAAAAGTGAAAGCTCAGTGACTACTGCCTGCATAAGAGCACATGAACACCATATTGGCTATTTTTTGCTTTGAGCTCCATTAAACGTAACGTATATGCGGTCAATTAAAATCTACGGCGTTTAAAGCTCATCTAAACACGATGGAACATGACAACAGGTTCAGCTAAGAAGGCGGTTGGAAGTTAAGGTTTCGCGCATAGAAAGATATAAATATATTGCAGTCGGCGTTGCCGTATCATTTCGCTTGCAGAGATGGGATCACGCATGATATTGACATTACTAAACGTTCATTCGAGCACAAATACTGTAAAAATAAAGCGTTCTATTATCATTCAGTTAAATAACGGCCAGATAAACGGAATAACAACAAAATAAAAGGAAAATAAAATGTCTGTGCAGCAGTAAACAATAAAACATGTATCAAATGAACGAGCAACTCAAACAGTTTTGGAAAAGTAGAATCAGACGACTGAAAAATTCAATGCCATAGGCGGGGTTTGAACCACAGATCTCCCGGTCTCCGTCCGGTTGCTCTAATCACTGAGCTACTATTGCAACATGCCGGTAGGACATTAAATTTCGCAACTGATTCGCATGTTTCCCGGTAAACCAGAAGGAGATCTCAAATGTATTGAGATGACATACTCCAATGGCGACTTACAATGTTGTAAGTACTTTAATCCTGGCCTTCATAGTTTCAACCACTATTAGGTGGTTCAAATCCCGGTTATGGCATTGAATTTTTCAGTCTTCTGATTCTAACTTTCCAACCATGTCCAACACACGGCCAGTGTTGCCACATGTGCCAAATTAAAAGCAGAAGATTTGATTCGAGAAAAGCAGGAGACGACAGTAGATATTGTAACTAGAAAATTTGCTTTATGTATTCATATATGAGATTATTATTATTATTATTATTGACAAACTCTGAACAGCTTAGAGTTACTATTAAAATTCCCAAATATAAATCAAAATTGAAATAACGCATTATTTATTTCGATCCTTATCTAGTTTGCACCAGTATTAGTTCATAATTGAACCCGTTATTTACAGATTAGAATCAAACATGTCAATTTTACTTTCTTAAAATTGAACTTCAAATTCTAAAAGAGTGACCCTCTGTATCTCATTGTTGGATGCTTTTCTGATTTCACCTAAGTAGAAAAAAGAGGAACAGGTACTGCAATTGATTATAATGTTTGGATTTTTCCCTTCCTTTGGTTTAACATTTTTAAACCGGGTAGGCATATCAAAGGATGAATAATGAAATAGGTGAACTGATGCTGAAATGAGCCCGAGGTCCATGGACCTTAGAGTTTATTTATTTTATTTTTATATATTTGCACAGTTTCAATGACCATACTGCTCTAGGTATGGACTGACCTTTACAATTGAGGCGGTAAGCAAAATACAAAAGAATAAACACATATAAAAAGAGTACACATGCAAAAAAAACTATATATTATTTATTTACTTATTTATTTAACCTATTTATGTTTTTGGTTACCCTATATACGTCTTCTCAGGATAAGCGGGAATCCTCGGAAAAAATCTTATGTAAGTAACTGATCCTGACGAGATTCGAAATCCTGGTTTCTTACACGTGGGACCAACATACTATCCTACACTACGGAGATGACTTTTGGAGGGTTTAACACTTCTAACAATGTTATAAAGGGATCACCTAATGAGAAACAACTTAATACCTGGCGAGTAGGCTTCTTGAACTATCAGGAATGGCAATATTTTGGAATGTAGACTTGAGAAATCACTTCGTTAGATCCGTTTATTCCATAGTATCTCAAATACCCGGTTTGAAACAGCACACATTTTTACTAGCTCCAGTTTTTACTTTCTCTACTACGTATAGTAAGTAGGGTAAGTATTGTATTCCACCCAAAAATTCGATACCGAGATTTCACCGGAATTACATGTTTTGAGAGCCCCTGAATCCAAAAAAAGCATTTTTGGAAACATGTCCGTGTGTGTCTGTCTGTCTGTGAACAGCATAACTCAGAAACGAACAGTCGGATAAACACCAAACTTGGTATTTAGGTTCAGTATCTTCCAGAGATGCGACACGAAGGTTTTCAAGAAAATCCCCCCACCCCAGAATACCCTTTACATGGAACATTTTTCCAAAATTTTAATTTTCTCAAAAATGGCTCTTACGATTTTGATTAAAATATCATATGTTTAAGATATTTTCATGACAAATAAAATGTATATCTTGAATTTTCTGGGAATGTCTCCAAAAGCATTCTTCATTGTGAACGAATTTTGCATAACTGGTAAACCATAAGAGATAGACAAAATGTTATTACACAAAAAATGTAGATCGCGTTAAAATACACAGTTTATGTCATATACATTTTTTGTTGTTGAGTGAACCATTTTTCGAGATATTGCTTGTTATTTCCTTAAATTTTTCAATACTTATTTTCTCAAATGGGAATTCGTTATTCATTTTTTTGTCTTCGATATGCAAAGAGTATTAATCTGTGGCAAAGGGAATGGTGCTGTACCTAGCAACCAGCTATTAAGAGATATGTATCTGCTTAAAGGCTACTGTATTTCTATATTGACCTTCTAAATATATATTCCCTTACATCTAAAAGAAACTTAGCATTAAGATAGAGTCTGCAAATGTTTATCTCGATTAACATGAAGTAGATGGAGAATAAGCGTTTGTAAAAATAGTTTGTACAAGAGTAGAGAAAGTCATGTGAGTGTAACACATCAGATTTTTTATATAGTGCATCACAGTTTAGTTTCCAACAGGGAACGACCACAGCAAGCTGTTACATGACGCTATCCATTATGCACTATAATGTTTGTGTATAGACGTAATTATGAAATAAATATTTATTTTTATACACAAGCCTGTAAAAGGTCCACAAGAGCCAATTATATAATATAAAGGAAATACAAAGTTTTAGTATGGGATATTTGTAAAAAGCAGGCGATTTTGAAATGCGTTCATTTTTTGGAAATAGAGCAGTAGATTTTTAAAAAAGCAGGAAATCTCCTGTAAAATCAGTAGACTTGGCAACCCTGCACATGGCTTGTGTGGAAGAATAGTTAAGTCAAACTGTTTTGTTGGGCACAACAGTGCGCGTGCGCATGCGCATGCACTGTTTCCTGTCTTCCGTTAGAAAGCGCTAGTTACATATATGGAGACTAGTCAACAAAAAGCTTTCTGTTTTTTGCTGTTACAGTGCAACGTGCGTTCCGTATTATGATCCATTGTAATACTCCAAGTGATAATAACATTCGTAGATGTCATCATCAGTTTGAAAACACCGGCTGTTTTTGTAAAGGAAAGAGTACGGGGCGACCAAGAACGTGTTGAAGGAGTGAGAGAGGACTTTCACGCGTAGAGGAAATCAGTTCGGAAGACTAGTCGTGAATCAGCAATTCCAGTGACGAGACTTGGGGAGAGTTTTAAGGAGACGCCCTTATCGTTTGCAGTTGTTACAAGCTCTAAAGCCTACCGACCAGTGGCGGCTCATGTTGCCTATACCTAGGGGGGGGGGGGCTGCACTGATTATTGGAATTTTAGCTTACCTTAGTTATTTGAAGATGAATTGCATAGGGCAATCTTTCTTTGTAGCAAACTTATTAACCACTCTCTCGTTGAACTTCGGGATGTTTTCTATTATTTTCTTTTCTATGGACAACATAGCAAGTGCAGTTAGTCTATCTTTTCCAATAGTGTTTCTAAGAAATGTTTGAATTCTTTTCAGTGTAGAGAAACAGCGTTCAAATTCACTTGTTGTTAAAGGCAGAGTAATGACTATTTTCAAAAGTTTTAACACTTCAGAAAAAGTGGAAGAAGGATTATTAGCTCTAAGATATTGAAGCAATTTTACAGCACCACCAATATTCCTGAATTCTTCTCTTTAATAGATGACTGAAAGTTCTGTATGTAATTTGTCCTTATCAAACACTGGAAACAGTTTTACGCATTCGCTGAACGTATTTCCTGGAAATATTGAATTAAATTGCTCAAACTGTGATTCTTATAGCAGGGAAGACACAGAAATATGTTCTCTAAACTGGAGGTGGAAATTCAATTGAGACAATATAACATCACATACTTCCTTGGCTGCTGCTGTTGCTGCTGCTGCTGCTGCTATGGTATGGGTGTTTGAAACAATTTTTCTCTTGTGAGTTTTCTGCTGCCAAATCACAGGACTCCACTGTGTTTCTTACTTTTATAATTTCAACAGCGAAAGTAGATATGTACAATGGAACTTTGGCAGCATCTAGGTGACGAGTTTGTAGTTGATTGTACAGTATTTCTACATGAGGCATAATTAAATGAAAAACGTTAAGCCAGAAACAAAACTCATTATTTTCAAGATACCCCAAAATAGCAGATGCCTCATTTATTGTCGCACTACTTGAAGTCTCTGATTTTGACAAAATTTGAAAACACTCTTTCAATGCCTCCTTTTTGTAAACAACATTTACAGTCCTAGATTTGTAGTTCCACCTCGTTGATCCACCACTGGGTATTCTCTTCTTAACACACGAATCTAACGCTGATGATCTGTGTGGAGAGCAGGAAAGAAGGCGATGTAGCAGAAAGTTTTGAAAAGAAAATCCTAGCTTTCGTGTTTTGCCTGGCAGCTCTCTCCATTATCAGATTTAATTGAAGTGCGCTAAGCAATGTACAAAGTACACATTAGGGTACACATCTCTAACTTTAACTTGCACTCCATTGACAGCCCCGCTCATTACAGCTGCACCATTTGGCCTATGAGCTTCTTCTTATCTTTTAATATATTGCCAAGCTCAGAAATTACAACTTCTGCAATTGCATCGGAATTTTGCCCATTCGGAATAAAAGATCCCCAGAATCGCTCAACAGGACTACCTAAGGCATTACAATACCTTAAGACTATTACAAGCTGGAACATGTCAACAATATGTGTAGTTTCGTCGGCCATAAGAATGCACTGAAGTAATTCATTTTGTATTGTCTTAGAAGTTCCTTTAAAAAGTGAATGGTTAAGATTGCACTTAAATAGAGAATCAATTTCTACTGTATATTTAATCAACCCCCTTGAACACCCCTTAATTTTGCGACCCTTCATGCTCTTCATGTCCTCTTATGGGTGATAACCACAAAATTTCACACAGTTGATTATCTTTATAAGAGTATCCCTCTTTTTTGGAGTTGATCGTAGTGACGATCTTTTGATTCATTATAGGCTTGGCTTAAACTTGTCTGTACATTTACTGACCCAAGTGTAGCAAAATTAAGCATGTTACTAACATGATTTTGGACATTTCATGTTTATGACATTTTTACTTTCTCTACTACGTATAGTAAGTAGGGGAAGTATTGTATTCCACCCAAAAATTCGATACCGAGATTTCACCGGAAATACATGTTTTGAGACCCCTGAATCCAAGAAAAAGCATTTTTGGAAACATGTCCGTGTGTGTGTCTGTGTGTCTGTCTGTGTGTCTGTCTGTGAACAGCATAACTCAGAAACGAGCAGTCGGATAAACATCAAACTTGGTATTTAGGTTCAGTATCTTCCAAGGATGCAAAACGAAGGTTTTGAAGAAAATCCCCCCACCCCAGATTACCCTTTACATGGAAGATTTTTCGAATATTTTAATTTTCTCAAAAATGGCTCTAACGATTTTGATTAAAATATCATATGTTTAAGATATTTTTATGACAAATAAAATGTATATCTTGAATTTCCTGGGAATGTCTCCAAAAGTATTCTTCATTGTGAACGACTTTTGCATAACTGGTAAACCATATGAGATAGACAAAATTTTACTACACAAAAATGTAGATCGCATTAAAATACACAGTTTATGTCATATACATTTTTTTGTTGAGTGAACCATTTTCGAGATATTGCTTGTTATTCCCTTAAATTTTTCAATACTTATTTTCTCGAATGGGAATTCGTTATTCATTTTTTGTCTTGGATATGCAAAGAGTATTAATCTGTGGGAAAGGGAATGGTGCTGCACCTAGCAACCAGCTATTAAGAGATATGTATGTGCTTAAAGGCTACTGTATTTCCAAATTGCCCTTGTAAATATATATTCCCCTTACATCTACAAGAAACTTAGCATTAAGATAGACTCTGCAAATGTTTATCTCGATTAACATGAAGTAGATGGAGAATAAGCGTTTGTATAAATAGTTTGTACAAGAGTAGAGAAAGTCATGTGAGTGTAACCATCAGATTTTTCATATAGTCTCTTCAAGTCTGAAACCCCCTTTTGAACCCATTCAATGTTGACTGTGTCGTCTAATTCCAAATAAAAGGCAAGGAAGCCAAAAAAAAAAAAAAAAAGGAATTGCTGACTTCATAGCCACATATCCAGTCATATTTGTAAATTTCAGGACTGAAACATCTACTATATTGTTTATGGCGCCTGTGTCAGTTTGAATAATATTTAACACAGGAGTCGGTCTTCCACGCACTTTAATGTCACATTTCTCTTATAGTGTTAAAGTGCCAAAACGAAGCGACTTTAAATACTCGACTAAATTACCCATTGTTACAAGCACACCATTGACACCTCTATATAAAATCACATTTGATTGTACTTTACTGTCCGGAAACAAAAATATATTTGAATCGCCGTGAAAATATTCACAAACAGTCTGATTTCACGAAAATCCGCACGAAATATTGCACTTAGCACCGCTTTGGGACTGTAAACATTGCAGTCCAGTGAGTTCACTAAACGACGGGATGCGCGGTAAGCTGAAACGTGTAGCGCGGCAACCAGAGAGGGAAATGGAAGCAATACGCAGCACATTAGCGAATTGTACTGGCAGTCCTCTGAGGGAAAAGCGGCTTCACATATGAACTTGCCGCGCAGCCTGATACGAACAAATTGTAATGAATTATGCTCATGATGCTCATGAATGATGTTCATATTATGTTCGCGATAGAACGGGTGTTACGTTGTGTCCTGTAGAGGCCACCACTGACCGGGATAGCATTGCCAGAATTGTTTGTTCCTCAGTATGGGTGGTCTTTGCTGGCCCTTGAGAAACATGAGGGGTGGCGACTGTGAGGGTGGAACTAAGAAACTGTTTTGTTTTTAGACAGTCTGGCAGCCAAGATATGACTGAAAGGAACGGCTCACATATAAAGCGTCTCCTCGACTTTTAGTACAAGTTCGAGCGAACCAAAGTTGGTATGTTGCACCTGTTTAGTTTTTATTGTTAATATGTGTTAGATGTCAAAAGTGTTATTTAAAGCAGTACCACGTGTTGCACGTTATTATTTAATGAGCTAACCCTGAATACACGCAGTCCGCTAGGATAGCAAACCACTTGACGGTGCTCTTCAAACTACGATAAAGAACGGGGCTTTGCTATAAATCAAGAAAAAAATATTATATATACGGATGTAATCTATTCAACATCGGCCGCCACTGCTACAGACTACGGTTTAGGTGCCAACTTTGCAAACGAAATGTTGCTGCATGAAGATGAAGATTTTCTGTTTCGTGTCGTCTTTAGTGATAAATCGGCATTTCATCTAAATGCAAATGTGAACACTCATAATGTGCGCATCTGAGGGTCATCTAATCCTCATGAGATGCTACAGACGCGGCGAGACTCCCCAAAATGTAATATTGTTTGTATCATATCCCGGCGGAAAGTTTAAGGGTCTTTCTTTTTCGATGAAGCAACTGTAACTGGTGTGTCTTACTTGATGCGCTACAACTATGGCTCTTTTCTTAATTGGAAGAAGCTGAACCAGAGAACTTTATTTGGCAGCAAGATGGTGCGCCGCCTCACTGGCATCACTCAGTACATGATTGGTTAAACGACATTGTACCCAACCTCTGGATTGGCCGCAAGGGGCCGGATGACAGAGCTTGTTTCATATAACCTCCACGTTCACCCGATCTGACGCCATATGACTTTTACTTTTGGGGGCTCATAAAGGTTAATGTGTATGTGCTTCCGCTACCAGCTGACCCACCCGATTTAAGAAACAGGATTTAAGAAGTTATTGTAACAATTACTCCAGACACACTGATAAAGGTTTGGGAAGAACACATCTATCGACTGGATGTTGAAACGGCAACTCTAGGCCGAGCCCAAGAACTGTAATTACAGATAATTTATTAATTAACTTTTATTGATGTTAAATCGTACTATGTAAATATCTTTTTCTCATACTGCTTGTATATTTTAAGAAGGGTGATTTAACATTATGTATCTATCTAGGTTACTAATATTAGTAGAGTTATAAATGGTTTAATGTAAATAATTTAAGCGCTATGTTAAAATACTGTCCACGATGGAATGTTTTAGCTACAGGAATAGTGCTTTCGAAGGCAGAAAACCTAGTTTTATTACCTCTCTTCAGTCGCAGTGCTATTATTCCTACAGCGAGGGTGTAGAGCCTTTGTCCCATTATTGGATAATTCGCCGTGACCAAGTGAGCGAGAAAGACAACCTAACGGTAAATGTAGGAAAAGCCGCGATTTATATTAAACTTGGACCAATGAGATCCCTGAAAGTTTATTCGAAATAGTTAGACGCGTCGAGTCGCGCTAAAAATGGACCAATAGGAAAGGAAGCAACCTCAGAAGCCTGAGACTATAAATGGATCTGTTTGGGGAAAATTCGGGACAGTTTTTGTCATGTGTGGTCAGGGAGAGATGCTGCAGGATGTGTGAGATATCGCGCCAAAACAGGGAATCCAAATAGTTTTAGCAACACCCCGAAGATCCGCTACTCTGAAAGCGACAATAAGAATAGTTATATTTCGTGCCATATCCACGCCATAGTTTAACAGCGGTGGACAGTATTTTACAGCGGCAATACCAGTTTTGTATACTACGAGTGTTAATTAAATAAAAAGAAACGGCAGTGTCATCTTTTCATAAACAAAGCAACTCTATGTCTTCCTATATCACCACCCGAGATCTACGTTTTCCTTTACCGAGGATAAGTCCATGCTCCCATATAGTTTAAGGAAAATTACTGCAGCTAGCCGAGGATAAATTGAAGAGAACCAACACGCTGAGAACTTCTGGAACCAACGGGAGAAGCATCAAGGTAAGCTACAGCAACGGATGAGGAGGTGATCGCCGCAATGTCTGCCGTGTGACGAATGGTGCTGATGTTGAACACTTGTGGGAAAAACTGTTTGAGTTACTCTTTCATTTGATGTATTATTTATAATTGTAAGTTATATGTAATAAATACTACAAAGCCTTAAAACCCATATATTCATTTTGGAATATCCCGTATAATTCTTGCTGCAACATTGTCCTCAATTCCTGCCATCATTAGTACCTTTGTACTTAAATCCTATGCCTTTTAAAGTAAACAGCATTGAGGCTTTTCCACTCTGAATATTTTTAGCTTCCCTCATCTTTACAACCAAATTGTTTGCTGTCGGATATTCTTCTTTCTCGTAAATATAAAAAAAATATGCGATGAAGGACATTTTTGCTGAAGTCATTTAAACACTACCTCATTTTTTAACGTAGTCTCCTTGCTTCTCAATGCACATGGTGTCATCTTTCACAAGCTTTTTGATGGTTGAGAGGAAGCCATGTTTGCAACGCTTCCTTCACTTCTTGGTCTGTGGTGAAGCGACGGCCCCTTAAGACATGTTTAAGTGGAGCAAACATGATGGTTTGCCACTTCATCGACAGTCAGTCATCGGTTCTCTGAATCAGGATACGGACTTGCTCAGTGTTGGCGTCACTAATGGAAATGGAGGCCGTCCTGCTCTTTTCTCGTCCTTTGCAGTTGTCCGACCATTTTTGAACTTTTCAATCCATTTGTACACATTTCGCTGAGGTAAAACATTGTCCCCATATTGTGCGAAAAGTCTTCGATGGATTTTGGCTTCTGGTACACCTTGAGAGGACAAAAACAAAAAAAAAACAAAAAAAAAAAAAAAAAAAAAAACGGATAGCCGCACGCTGTTCTTCTTTGGTGCAAACGGTGAGGGGTGCAGCCAAGTTTATTATGCCACAATGCAACACTCACTGGAGTGATAATGGTCAAACATTCCACAAGCAGAGACAAACGCACAATATGTCGACGTGCGCGCGCATAAACCGATACAACCAACCTACAAACAAATTAAAAACAAATCTTATGTGTTACACTCACATGACTTTCTCTACTCTTGTACAAACTATTTTTACAAACGGTTATTCTCCATCTACTTCATGTTAATCGAGATAAACATTTGCAGACTCTTATCTTATTGCTAATTTTCTTGTAGATGTAAGGGGAATATATATTTACAAGGGCAGTATCGAAATACAGTAGCCTTTAAGCACATACATATCTTTTAATAGCTGGTTGCTAGGTGCAGCACCATTCCTTTTTCACAGATTAATACTCTTTGCATATCCAAGACAAAAAAAATGAATAACAAATTCCCATTTGAGAAAATAAGTATTGAAAAATTTAACAAGCAATATCTCGAAAATGGTTCACTCAACAACAAAAATATATATGACATAAATTGTATATTTTAACGCGACCTACATCGTTTGTGTAGTAAAATTTTGTCTATCCCTTATGGTTTACCAGTTTACCAAAAGTCGTTCACAATGAAGAATACTTTTGGAGACATTCCCAGAAAATTCAAGATATACATTTTATTTGTCATGAAAATATCTTAAACATATGATATTTTAATCAAAATCGTTAGAGCCTTTTTTGAGAAAATTAAAATTTTCGAAAAATGTTCCATGTAAAGGGTACTCTGGGGTGGGGGGATTTTCTTGAAAACCTTCGTGTCGCATCTCTGAAAGATACTGAACCTAAATACCAAGTTTGGTGTTTTCCGACTGTTCGTTTCTGAGTTATGCTGTTCACAGACAGACACGCAGACAGACACACAGACACACACACACACACACACGGATATGTTTTCAAAAATGCTTTTTTTGGATTCAGGGGATCTCAAAACATGTATTTCCGGTGAAATCTCGGTACCGAATGTTTGGGTGGAATACAATACTTCCCCTACTTACTATACGTAGTAGAGAAAGTAATAATGTGCGGATATTTATTGTCTTCCCCTCGTATAACCTCTCTTGCTTGTCTATGTAATACCTGACGTACTGTTTTATCTTCCATTATGGTTCATACTAGCACTATATTTTCACCACACGTTGCACAAAGCTTTAAGTTCGAATAATGAACACTTCTGCTCGCGCGCCGACACTAAACTAAAGCGCATTGGTTGCGAAAGTCACGCGACACTTTCAGTTTACTGAGCATCTAGCAGACCACCGCCTTCTTAGCTGATCCCGAGTCTAGCACGTTTTAAGGAGCTTCTGCGCATGAGCAACCAGTATGACCTTATGGGGCCAAATACAAACGCGTCGTGAACAAGTGCACTAGCGCGCGAAGTTTTTCCCGCATGTTTCCATACCATCACTATAATTTTACGTCAGTGCCACTAGGTGGTAGCACACTACGGCAGAAGTTTACAGTCAATGCAGCAGAAGTGGATAACGTGCACAAGTGCGGAAGCTTCTCTCGGTTTCTCCAAACCATTCATAATCTCAACTATAATTTAATTTACACATTACTTCGTTCTTGCCCTAACACGGTGTACTTAATCATGCACACAACAAACAAAAAGGGACTTTCTTTTGTCAGACAGGTTATGCATTATTTTTATTATCATCATCATTGTTGTTGTTAGGCGTGGTTGTAGTTGTATCAATGTGTTCATAGCCATAACTATTATGCAACAGATGCTATTTCACATTTTCAGAGCTGTGAGACTAAAATTTTGTGAACACCCAAAAACACGAGCCGCTAGTGAAAACAGTGAGTTTTGAGGAACCTATTCACACATTCGGATTAAAGACGCAAGTATTCTGAAGCATCATAGCTGGCAAAATGCTGACACTCTTTTAAATCGTCACTACGCGAGTGTAATCGTAATTTTGTAGCGCATATGCAATGGTTTGGAAGACACGATAGCGATTCTGACGGAATGTAACAGAGCGCTCTGCTGAATGAAACGGATGTATGCCTCACTCCACGCCCCCGCCTCACAACCTTAGATAACGGTTAATTTCGGCTTTAGAGAAAGCTGTGCTTGTCAGTCCTCTGTTTCTGTGTCCCTGAGCCATTATCTAATGTGGTTTAACCATAATAATTTTTTTTTCAGTGGCTAAGATAAGTGATCTGTTCATGTGTTAGCAAATGTATTAAACATTGTTGTTCTATGGTTGCGTACTTGTTCATTATTACAATAACTATCTATAGAATTAATTGTGCTTCCCGCAAGCCGTGCGTTGGACAGGGTTGGAAAGGTAGAATCAGACGACTGAAAAATTCACTGCCATAGCCGGGATTTGAACCACGGATCTCCTGGTCTCCGTCCGTTGTTCTAACCACTGAGCTACCATGGTAACATGCCGGTACACATTAAATTCCCCAACTGATTCGCATTTTTCCCGGTAAACCACAAGGAGATCTCCATTTGTATTGAGATGACATACCCCAATGGCTTCATAGTTTCAATCACTATTAGGTCAATTAATGGAATTAATTGTTCTTCCACACAAGCCGTGTGTTAGGCAAGGTTGGAAAGGTAGAATCAGACGAGTGAAAAATTCAATTTGAACCACGGATCTCCCGGTCTTCGTCGGTTGCTGTAACCACTGAGCTACTACGGCAACATGCCGGTACGACATTAAATTCCCCAACTGATTCACATTTTCCCGGTAAACCACAGATCTCATAGCAGTGGTTCAAATCCCGGCAATGGCATTGAGTTTTTCATTCGTCTGATTCTACCTTTCCAATAACCAGCAATGTTTCTGCTTTTGTAGTCTAGTGAACTTATGTTAATTCACTAGACTAATCATTGAGTGACATTTGTATTAATTTATATATTTTTACTCTCTGTAGCACCTGCTCATAATACGAAGTTCGGCTGATAAGTCCCAGGCCTTCTCAATGAAAACAACATTTAATTTTTTTTTTATTTCTCAACATAATGTCCAGAAAGGTTAATACATTTGTCATACCGGTGTTCTAACTTAATTAAACCATCTCTGTAGTGCGATTTATCAAGGTCCTCAAAATAGCTGTTTATCGCATCAATGGGCTCCTTGTTGCTGTGAAATCTTCGTTCTCCAAGAAATTTTTTGAGATTAGGGAACAGGTGGTAGTCACTGGGTGCTAGATCTGGCGAATAGGGTGGATGTTCAAGCAATTCGAACTTTAATTCGCAAATTTTCCCCATTGCAATGACTCAACGATGGGTCGGAGCATTGTCGTGATGAAACAAGAATTTTTTTTTTGTCAAATGAGGTCTCTGTCTTTACAGCTCATCACTCAAACGTTGCAGTAAGCTTGCGTAGTAGTCACCAGTGAAACTTTTACCCTTTTCCAAGTAATCAATAAAAATAATTCCCTGTGCATCCCAGGAAACACTCGCCATAACTTTGTTAGCTGACAAAATTGACTTTGCCTTTTTTTGGAGTTAGTTCACCTGGCGCAATCCACTGTTTTGACTGTGATTTGCTTTCTGGAGTGTAGTGATGTATCCAAGTTTCACCCATGGTAATAAGCCGTCTCAAAAATTCATTGGGATTTTTACGGTAGAGCTCCACATTCTTAACAGAAACAGCTTTTCTATGCAACTTTTGATCAGGTGTCAACAAACGCGACACCCATCTCGCACAGACCTTGTGAAAGCCCAAAACATTACTTAAAATATTACCTGCACGTTCTTTTGATACGTTTACAGCCTCTGCTATCTCAAACAACTTTAATCTGCGGTTTTCCAGTACTAAACGATGAATTTTTTCAATCATCTCTGGAGTTGTGACTTCCACAGGGCGTCCAGAGCGAGGCTCATCATCATCACTAGTGCTCGTACGTCCCATTTTAAACTCTGCAACTCACCGTTTAATCATTGAATATGAAGGGGCAGAGTTTTTCAATGTACTGTCCATTTCCTTCTTGGTTTATTTAGGGGTTAAGCCTTTCAAATAGAAGTATTTATTCACTGCTCGTTTTTCCAAATCCTCCATTTTCGTGAAAACTCTAAAGTTGTCTTGTTTAAAATGCTGTCATTAAAAAAACTAAACAAGCTATTGACCTGTAACTATGGATACAAGCTAGTCTAGAGTAAAACTAACGATGCTACCGTCTAGCTGGCCTAGTGGCACCATCTCATTGTGAGGCCCGGGACTTATCAGCCGACCCTCGTTCATGAAGGATGTAATGAAACATTCGGTAGAGGGATTTCACCAGAAATACATGTTTTGAGGTCCGTGCGTGTGCATGCGCGTCGTATTTAAATTTAGCATTTTCTAAGTATACACAGAAGATTTTCAAAAAAAGAAAAAATGTCCCAGGTGGAAAACCTTTTGTTGTTTTTCAATATCTCAAAAATGGCTCTAACGATTTTGATTAAAATTTAATATGTTTACGATATGAATAACAAAACGTACAACTTGAATTTTCTGCGAATAGTCTATGAAAATATCCATTTAATTCAGAATTAATTTTTATAATTTTGTATGACTAGTGAAGCAACAGAGATAGGCAAAATAACCTAGGTCTCTTTAAAACTTACAATTTATTTAAAATAAATGTTATTGTGGCATCAGAAATTCCCGAAATCTTCGTTGTTGGTTTGAATTTTTCAATGATTTGTCATTTTTTGAAATGCTGTCACAATTAAGTTGGAATTTCAAAGTCAGCATATAATGATCCTTTTTTAAGTTTACTACTTCTTTTTAGCCCCTCTTGTATACCTTTAACGAAACCTTGTACCTTTAATAAAATATTCCTGCAAACGCTCGCGTTTATTCCCTTTGAACTGTGGCTATGCTCCAAGGGAATACTAGCTGCAACGAGAAGAAACCACCAGTCATTTACTATTAAACTGCAAGATCGTAAGGAGAAGAAGATATCGACTCTTTGGAGCCTCAACATTGGATTGATCTAAATATCCTACTTCAGAAAAGGGAGACTTGGATTTAATTAGCTCCGAGGAACTCGAATTCCTGTAAAAGGAACGGGATAGCACTAAAGATGTTTAGGTCGAAGTGCTTGAGCCATTAAGCTCTCATAGATCTCCAAATTTACTACTACTAATACTTATGTTAACATAGAATAGACAGAAACAAAATTCTTATGTGTTATACTTACATGACTTTCTCTACTCTTGTACAAACTATTTTTACAAACTCTTATTCTCCATCTATTTCATATTAATCGAGATAAACATTTGCATAAACAATCTTTTGACATGCAAAGAGAATTACTTTTTACATATAGCGACCAGTTCTAAAAATATTTGACTCTCGCTTAAGGCCTACTATGTTCCCCTTGTTTTGTATTTGCAAGGGCAATATAGAAATACAGTAGCCTGTAAGCATCAACATATATCTTAATAGCTGGTTGCTAGGTGCAGCACCATTCTCTTTGCCACAGATTAATACTCTTTGCATATCCAAGACAAAAAAAATGAATAACGAATTCCCATTTGAGAAAGTATTGAAAAATTTAAGGGAATAACAAGCAATATCTCGAAAATGGTTCACTCAACAAAAAATGTATATAACATAAATTGTGTACTTTAACGCGATCTACATTTTTTGTGTAGTAAAATTTTGTCTATCTCTTATGGTTGAACAGTTATGCAAAAGTCTTTCACAATGAAGAATACTTTTGGAGACATTCTCAGAAAGTTCAAGATATACATTTTATTTGCCATGAAAGTAGCTTAAACATATGATATTTTAATCAAAATCGTTAGAGCCATTTTTGAGAAAATTAAAATTTTCGAAAACTCTTCCATGTAAAGGGTAGTCTGGGGTGGGGGTATTTTCTTGAAAACCTTCGTGTCGCATCTCTGGAAGATACTAAACCTAAATACCAAGTTTGGTGTTTATCCGCCTGTTCCTTTCTGAGTTATGCTGTTCACAGACACACACACACACACACACACACACGGACATGTTTCCAAAAATGCTTTTTTTGGATTCAGGGGATCTCAAAACATGTATTTCCGGTGAAATCTCGGTATCGAATTTTTGGGTGGAATACAATACTTCCCCTAGTTACTATACGTAGTAGAGAAAGTAAAAAAATCTGATGTGTTACACTCACATGACTTTCTCTACTCTTGTACAAACTATTTTTACAAACGTTTATTCTCCATATGCTTCATGTTAATCGAGATGTCAATCTTATTGCTAATTTTCTTGTAGATGCAAGGGGAACATGGTAGGTTATAAGCGATAGTCAAATCTTTTAAGCGCTGGTTGCTATGTGGCGCATTCTATTCTGTTTGCATATCCAGGACATAAAAAAAAATTGAATAACGAATTTGAGAAAAAGTATAAGTATTGGAAAATTTAAGGAAATAACAAGCAATATCTCGAAAACGGTTCACTCAAAAAAAAAAAAAAATGTATATGATATAAGTTGTGTATTTTAACGCGATCTACATTGTTTGTGTAGTAAAATTTTGTCTATCTCTTATGGTTTACCAGTTATGCAAAAGTCGTTCATAATGAAGAATACTTTTGGAGACATTCCCAGAAATTTCGAGATATACATTTCATTTCTCATGACATTATCTTAAACATATGATATTTTCATCAAAATCGTTAGAGCCATTTTTGAGAAAATTAAAATTTTCGAAAAATGTTCCATGTAAAGGGTAGTCTGGAGTGGGGGATATTCTTGAAAATCTTCGTGTCGCATCTCTGGAAGATACTGAACGTAAATACCAAGTTTGGTGTTTATCCGACTGTTAGTTTTTGAGTTATGCTGTTCACAGACACACACACACACACACACACACAGACACACACACGGACATGTTTCCAAAAATGCTTTTTTTTGGATTCAGGAGGTCTCAAAACATGTATTTCCGGTGAAATCTCGGTATCGAATTTTTGGGTGGAATGCAATACTTCCCCTACTTACTATACGTAGTAGAGAAAGTAATGAAAGGGGAAAAGAAAACAGAAAATCCAGAAGGCATCCGATTCGGAAAACATCGGAACCATTCGTTGACGCAGTGTTAAGCTTGGTTCACAAAAACGGGAACGGGAACGGAAAGCAAACATTTTTATTCACATACTCCAAGAACGGGAATACTTTTACGTTACTGCTACCATTTTTATAACATTCCACTCTTCTGCTAGCCTATCTTATGTAGCCTAAACTCTTCGTGGAAGTTATTCTCAGGCTATTAGCTACCTTAAATTTTCTAAGAAAAGAATTTATAAATGCTGAACCCTAAATTTCCTAAAGGTGTGGTAGTCTAAGTCCAAAGTACAGGGTTATACCAAAAAATCTGATGTGTTACTCTTACATGACTTTCTCTACTCTTGTACAAACTATTTTTACAAACGCTTATTCTCCATATGCTTCATGTTAATCGAGATAAACATTTGCAGAGGCTATCTTATTGCTAATTTTCTTATAGATGTAAGGGGAATATATATTTATAAGGGCAATATAGAATAACAGTAGCCTTTAAGCACATACATATCTCTTAATAACTGGTTGCTAGGTGCAGCACCATTCCCTTTCCCACAGATTAATACTCTTTGCATATCCAAGACAAAAAAATGAATAACGAATTCCCGTTTGAGAAAATAAGTATTGAAAAATTTAAGGGAATAACAAGTAATATCTCGAAAATGGTTCACTCAACAAAAAAAAATGTATATGACATAAATTGTGTATTTTAACGCGATCTACATTTTTTGTGTAGTAAAATTTTGTCTATCTCTTATGGTTTACCAGTTATGCAAAAGTCGTTCACAATAAAGAATACTTTTGGAGACATTCCCAGGAAATTCAAGATATCAAAATCGTTAGAGCCATTTTTGAGAAAATTAAAATTTTCGAAAAATCTTCCATGTAAAGGGTACTCTGGGGTGGGAGGATTTTCTTGAAAACCGTCGCGTCGCATCCCTGGAAGATTCTGAACCCAAATACCAAGTTTGGTGTTTATCCGACTGTTCGTTTCTGAGTTATGCTGTTCACAGACACACACACAGTCAGACACACAGACAGACACACACACGGACATGTTTCCAAAAATGCTTTTTTTGGATTCAGGGTGTCTCAAAACATGTATTTCCGGTGAAATCTCGGTATCGAAAGTTTGGGTGGAATACAGTACTTTCCCTACTTACTATACGTAGTAGAGAAAGTAAAAAACCGTTAACAAATGGTACCCTGAAAAATCACAAAACATATATGACTTTATTTACTGTAGCTTTAAACCTTGAACAGACATTTTACTACATTTCCGTTGTAATTAATTCAACCACTTTAAAATGCTTTGACTGAAGACATTATTGTCAACATTTGACGATAATAACCAATTTCTTGAACAAGAAATTTGAATACTTTAAAGTCTTTGCTTTCTGACATACCATTTCAATTACGAAATAACAAATTTGATAACCGTAACGTTCAGTAACATTCAGCCTCTCTTAAGACACGTTTAGCTAAATACTGAGGCAGTGCTTTTAACACTTAAATGATTTCAGTCAAATTATATAATATATAAATTCAATAACAGACCGCCTTGAAGCAATATGTGTATGTAATAATTTGTGAAATGTATGTAACAGTCATTGCATATGCTTATATTATTGTATACATGTTCAGTAATGTTATATGAAGGTATTATGTAATTTAATAATGTAGGAGCTGTGAGAAATAGGTCAAAAGTTGCTAAAATGAGCTAACAATGAGGTAACCTTGAGGCAATAATGAATTAGAAAGTTTAAATGTTACTTGTGATTCTTGGAAGTAATAATGTACTTTTAGTGACAGTTTATAAAAATATCCAATCAACAACCAGAAAAATGCTTTAGTTAAATGAAGGTATCCTATTGGATTAGGAATAACCAATCACAGGCTTTAAATACAGAAATTTACAAGTTTAGGCGGTTGCAATCAATTCAGTTGCCTGCAAACAGTGTTCCTAACCGGACGCGAGACACATCCTCGAGAGAGTTAATACGTATCCGTGTGAGACAAAAAATAGTTTACGTGTTAAAAAGTGCAAGTAATTCAAAAAAAAATCTCACAGCTCTCTATCAGTGAAGTGCTATTTAAATCGTGCCAAGCATTAATAAAAGAAGTGAAGTAAAATTATAATCTGTGTAAGCCTACATTCTTACTCGCACCACAACCCTGCCAAGACATCCATGTCTCTAAAATAAATACTGACGCAGCCGAGGCAAACATAAATACATACTATTTAAAGAAACAGTAAAAATTACAAAGTTAATAATATTTTTAAACTTAGGGCGAAGGCTACCGGAAAGCGGGTACTATGCGTGTGGTTGCAACGAATTTCAAGTTCGGTTCCCCAACAGTCAAAATATAATACAACTCCTATAAAGACAATAAACATCTTCAATACGAACCTTGAATTTTGAATGTAATTACCCAAGAAATGTATAAACATTTTGAATAGTGAAATTCAAAATAATTTCATAATGTGAAATTTAGCTCGCTCTCACTACACGTTGCCAATGTTGCTTTGAATATGCTTCACGCTGCTCGCGCCGACGGTCCCTGTGTATCTGAGCTGTTGTCTCCTGCATCGGGAATGGCCTGGCCGCTCTTGATGCCTAGCATTGCGATTTTATCAGGTGTTCGACGAGCTAGATATCCGCTCTTGAAGAGAGCGTTCGGAACCTTGCTTGCTGACTGTCTGATACGATGTTCTATGTTGCATGCGCCGTCCATTATACAGGAAGTAGAACTGGTACAATGCATATTTATGATCGTATCGATAACAAAATGGAAAGTCGATTTTGCATTGGGATGCCATTTGCTTGTAACTAACCAATGATATTTGGTTCACATGTTTCCATTTGCCGACATAATACAGGTTAGCCAAGATCAAAATTCGTTAAGACTAAACGTTCTCTAAATGCAGAGCCATTAATATTTCCGATCCCTCTAGCGAAATTGAATTAAATTCAGTTTCATTTAAGGATGCTCTTTAACTACTCAGCGCTCCATTCTATGTTGGGTGTGAAAGACCGGAAATTTATCAGGCTTGAGGTTCTTTTACGTGCCGTAAATCTACCACACAGAACCACTGGCTTTACTTCCCTTCCGAAGGAAGTCATGCTAAGGATTTTTACGCCCGAAAAAATACATCGGCTTTCGCCGGGTTTGAACCCACGACCTCGGGAACTAGAGGCTATCATGGTAACCACTACACCACAGAGGACGACCCTCTAGGGAAAGCATCTAGCCAAGCATTAATAGGGGACATTACGATTTGTTGCGGGAATCGGCTCGTGTTATCTTATTTGCTGGGCGCCTGTTATTGTTTGATTATTTTAAAATTTGGGTTCTTTGTCCTCCGGTTAGCTATTATTACTCAGTCAAGCAAGTATCTCTGAGCAGGGCGTGTAAACGAAAGGAGTTGTTATTAAAAGATAACACTGATAAAATAATTTGTTTCTACACTTTTATTGCCGTCACACTTAATTTAATAATTCACATATTTAATCTTTATACACGCCTGACTGAAACTGTGATATTTCCGAATGTAACTACTGCCGTATTAGTTTCCGCGTACCAATTACTTCGCGTAGTTCACATTTTGTAACTAACTTTACGACGTGTACATCGCGAGAGATTCTTCCAAATTGTATGACGTTGCACCTCACTAAAGATTCTTCAAGACCGCGAAACTTGCTTATGTCTCGAGAATATATTCTCCTTTACCTCGAAATGCCTAAACATTATAATAGAGCTGCTATTGGTTACCAAATCGCGCCAACATTAGCGTCTGTTTTGTCAGCCAATCACTACTACTAACATATATGCTCTAGGGAAGATATTCCCTCCATTTCTAAGAAAAGGCACTCTACCCTGACGTCATTTGTTTGTCTCTTCTTAGTGATAAACAACTCACCCCCTCGGTTTATTGTTACCCACTTCTATTGCCAGTTTCAGTGAGGCCGTGTAAACTTATTTCCTAACAATACTTATATCTAACAAACATCTAAAATCCTGTACGTACAATAATATTAATTTACACTACAATCACTCTGGCATTCACAGCATGTTATGATATAAAATACTGCCTCAGAATATAACTGATTAGTCAGAGTTTTAGAATACTTTAACTGTACTTTTTTCTTTGTTAGTTTCATATTATACGTGCCCTTAACAACAAAATAAAAGTGTTTGTAGTTATTTTATATTATAAAATATTAATTTATTTCTATTATAGTGTTCTTTCCATGCTGCTGTATTCCTGTCATCATCCACGCATGCCATCACACCAGTTATTTTACGTGGGTGCTCCCCATATTTTATCACAGCAATATTTTATTGCAGTCTCTGGGATTGGCGTTCGACTTTGAATGGATGGCCAATTCCCTTCATCTTGCTTTAACGATCGAATCGTTCACATTAAATTGTCTGTGATGGATATGAGAAGCAGTTTAGGGATTAGAAGGAATTAGAAGAAGAGTGGTATATGTAGCAAAATAATTCATCCATTAGAGGGTTAATCATTTTTGCTATGAATCATACTCATAGTCACTTCTACATGCAGAACCGCAGTCTAGCTAAAGAAAGAATTTCCTGTCCCAGCCGAGAACCAACCCGGAACCCCTGGGTTGTGAAGTCAGAACGCTGACCGCACCACAGAAGCAGCATAATAATAAATTTGTCATTTAAAGCTGCTTACGGGTAACATTTTTAAACGCGATAGGTTCAGTCTTCCAGAGTCGATAAACAGTCGAACTTGTATACTGTTAAGCTGAATTGAGCGAGTCTTTGAATTTAAGTTTTTAAGTGCGCATTTGCGTTCTGAAGGGAAAGTGCTTTGGTACAGTTTGTACGGAGTCGCAAAAGTGTAGTTCGAGGCAATTTAAAGTAGAGTTTTGGCATTAGGACTCTAAACAGTTTCCGTAAATAACTCATGAATAAATTTCCGGAGAAGGAAAGATAACATCTAAATGTAAAAGAAATGAACAAGGAGAAAGGGAGGTAAAGGCTAACAAAAAAAGCGAGGAGCGCTTCTTCGCGACTGTTTTATAACTTCAGATGGTATTACCTTCCAATGAAAAGTATCGCAACAGCCTATGCAGACGCAGTTTCGTCGTGGAAAGACTTGGAACCTTGCATGCCTAGTTTCTTAACCCTGCTTTCCGAACTGATATGAAATATAAATGCTGTAGATATTACTTTCTCCACCACGTAAACCAGTAGGTAGAGAAGATATTGTATTACACCCAAAAATTCTATACTGAGATTTCACTGGAAATACGTGTTTTGAGGCTCCCCGAATAAAAAGGGCATTTTTAGAAAATGGTCCGTGTGTGTGTCTGTGAACAACATAACTAAAACATGAAATGTCGGATAAACACCAAACTTGGTATTTAAGTTCAGTATCTTCTAAGGATGTTACACAAAGATTTTCAAGAAACTTTCCCCACCCCAACTCCCTTTACATGGAATATTTTTCAAAATGTTTAATTTTTTCAAAAATGACTCTTAACGACTTGGATTAAAATACCTACATTAAAAATATTTACATGACAAATAAAATTTATCTTGAATTTTCTGGGAAAAAGTGAAGTCCTGTTTATTCGGAAGGAAATTTATACAATCTTGTATAACTGGTAAAGGTTAAGCCATAGACGAAAACGTACTACACAAAAAATCTAAACCTCTTTAAAACATACAGTTTACTTATTTCAAATAAGCTTTTTTGTGGCATATCCGTTATTAAAGGATCGAATTGTTAATTTCTTGGCCATTCTTTAAAGTCCTTTCAACATTCAGTTGTTTCTCGCGATTGCATGGAAAAAGTATGGAATTTTAAGGTCAGCGTATAGCGATTCCTCTAAACAACTGAGCTATCATGGCAATATGCTGGCACGCTAGTAAATTCCCCAACAAACTGGCATTTTTATTGGTAAACCACAAGGAGATCTCAAATTCATTTTGAGATGACGTGGTAGCTCAGTTGGATAGAGCAACCAGACGGAAGCCGGAAGATCCGTGGTTCAAATTCCGGCTATGACATTGAATTTTTCAGGCTGATTCTATCTTTCCAACCCTGTCTTATACACGGTTTGTGTGAAAGAACAATTGTTTGCAGTAATCTTCTTCTGTTTAACCTCCTCTTTTGTAGGTCTTACACCCTCCAGGACTTACAGGCGGGTGTTTGGGGTCAGAGGCCCGTCGAGGAGCAGACATTCATGGATCAGACAGAATATCCAGGATGGGTGATCAGCCCGATGCCTGGTAGTAGATGAAATGAAATGATGGTGAAATTCATGAAAGGAAAGCTGATGATGGAGCAGTTGGTGGAATAAATGGCGGGGGAAACCGGAGAACCCGGAGAAAACCCGTCCAGACGCCGCTTTGTCCACCACAAATCCCACATGCGGGTCCCTGGGATTGAACCCGGGCGAGCGGTCTAACCACTCGGCCACGGCGCCGCCTGTTTGCAGTAATAGTTGGTTAAACTATTACTGCAAACTATTAAACTATTACGGATTTAACGTACATACGACATTGTAAGTCGCCATTGGGGTATGTCATCTCAAAATTAATTTGAGATCTCTTTGTGATTTACCGGAAAAAATGCTAGTCGATTGGGGAATTTTATGTCGTGCCGGCATGTTGTCATGTTAGAGCAACCGGACGAAAACAGGAAGATCCGTGGTTCATATCCCGGCTATGGCATTGCATTGTTCAATCTAAATTAAACTGAGCTTTATTTATGGACACTGTTTAACTACTATGCTTGTTAGCGTTCGATTCCATATTGGGCGTGAAAGACCGGAAATTTTACTCAGAGGCCTCTTTATCAGGCTTGAGGTTCTTTTACGTGCCGTAAATCTACAGACCATGGCTTTACTTCCCTTCCGAAGAAAGCCATGCTAAGGATTTTTACGAAAAAAAATCCATCGCCCTGCGCCGGGAAATTTTCAATCTGATTCTACCTTTCCATATTAAAGTATATGAGAATTTTAATTTTCTCAAAGTCACTCACTATTAAGTTACTGAGACCCTAAGTACAAAACTATACTTTATAACAAGAAAAGGATCTAAATGTTTTCATACATGTTCAAACAGCGTATACTGAAAATCTTAAACACATTGAAGAAAGCTGCATCACGAGGAACGTTTTAAATTGGCAAAAAAGGTTATAATAATAATAATAATAATAATAATAATAATAATAATAATAATAATAATAATAATAATAATAAGATTACGAGAAAATAAAGTTTTAAAATGACAAATGCTATTTACACACACTTGCCCATAAACGTAGCGTTTGGGCAATAAAGTGGAAGAGAAATGCTTTTAAAACGTTTGAGGATTTTTTATGTAAAAGAGTTAAACAATTTTATTACTTTATTTCAAAATTTTGTCAAGCTTTCAGTATCGAATAACCTTACTGGACTAGAAAGGCATTGAAAAATCAGGAAGTGTTTAAAGACCGCTATGTCAAGTCAAAGACATTAAGAGAAGGTTTCCTCACGTGATGAACAGCCGTTGCTGGGGTGTACTTGTCCCTGGGCTCGAACTGCAGGAAGACCAGTCTGGCAAGCTTGCCAAGTATTAGCGCCTTGATGATCCTGGGCACCCCCGTGCCTCTCACTCCCCGGTGATACACGTTCAGCGTCACCACAGACAGGCCTGAGGCGAAGGACACCAGGCAGATGCTCACGCCGTAGTACAGACCTGCCAACATCACCACATCATTTTATCAACAGCGTGTTGCCGGAAGCGAAACGAGTTTAAACAGCGAGCTATACTTTTGGTTTCTATCATACAAGGTTATCTATTTGGAAATCCCTAAAATGGGATATGCTTTCACATACAGACAGGATGTTAATCATTCATGGAAATGCTGTGGAGGTCGTAGATGTCAAAGGGGCAACATTTGAAAGTTGTCATTTACTTTCATGCTGTTATCGCTTTTAGATGCAATTGCAAACATGAAGCTGAAATGTTATATACCTACAATATTTTGAAAAAAAGTTTTCGAATAATAAAAAACGTTAGTTGAAGTTGTCACAAAATTATGGGTAGATTATAAGCAACCTTTCAAAATTTTTGTGCAAATCACCGCATGCATATACGAGGTACGTCCAGAAAGTAAGTTCCGATTCAATTTCTCTCCGCTGCAGCGCTGCGATCGCAGTTCCGCACATGCGCGGTAGACGCTCTGTATCAAGGAGAAGAAACGTGCGCCATTTTGAGATCGCTGTCAGCCACGTACGCTTTGTTGTGCTAGTTTACAATGTCGGTGTTGATTGAAAATCCCGCCGCTTGTGAAATCAGATCTGTGATTCGTTTTCTGAATGATAGGAAAGTGAAACCAATTGAAATTTATCGGCAAATTTGCGAAGTTTACGGACAAAATGCGATGAGTGATTCAATGGTGAGAAGATGGGTCCGTCAGTTCAATGAAGGACGTAGTGAAGTGCACGATGAAGAACGAAGTGGGCGTACATCTTTGGTTACAGAAGAACTGGTTCACGCGATTGATGACAAGATCCAGGAAAACCGCAAGTTTACGATTAGTGCTCTTGCTATGGAATTTCCCCAAATCTCACGATCACTAATTCATGAAATTGTTACCGAAAAACTGAAATTTCGTAAACGTTGCTCTCGTTGGGTACCAAAGATTCTTATTGAGCAACACAAAACAAACCGGATGGGTAGTGCACTTCAGTTTTTGACCCGTTATGATGAAGGCGGCGAAGAATTTCTGACACAGATAGTCACAGGAGATGAAACTTGGGTTTCTTACGACACCCCTGAAAGTAGGTGGCAATCAATGGAATGGAGGCACACTTCATCCCCAGCAAAGGTTAAGCCGAAAGAAATCTTGACACCTCGAAAAATGACGTGCACAGTGTTCTGGGACTGGAAAGGCATCTTACTCATTGATTTCTTACCGCGTGGTCAAACAATCAAAGCAGATGTTTATTGCGAGACACTTAGAAAATTGCGCCGCGCAATACAGAATTGCGCCGAGAATTGCTGTCAAAAGGTGTTGTTTTTCTTCACGACAACGCACGACCACACACTGCAAATATGACGCAAAACCTCCTACAGGGATTTGGCTGGGGCGTGTTTCACCATCCTCCGTACAGCCCTGACCTCGCTCCTAGCGACTTTCATCTGTTCTTACATCTCAAGTCTTTCCTTGGCGGTCAACACTTCAACAATGACGAAGAGCCGAAAGAAAATGTTTCCAACTGGTTGAAGACACAGGCGGCAAACGTCTATGAAGAAGGTATACAAAAACTTGTGCCACGCTATGAGAAATGCCTGCAAAATTTCGGCAGTTATGTGGAAAAATAGTTTAGGAGTTGTAGAATTTTGTGCAATAAATAAGTTTTCTGTATCTGTACACAATTTAATTTTATTATCAAACGGAACTTACTTTCTGGACGTACCTCGTAGTAAACAGTTTATATATATCATACAAAGAGCATTTGTGGACATTTACAACTTTGTAGGCAAAGGATGCAAAATTAAGGGCAGTTTTTATGGAGAATCTCTTGAAGGTTTGAAAATTTTAGGCAAACTGCTTCAGTTACGGAGCTGCAATTTTATATATAAGCTTGAGGTAAATTTTGTCACTAAAGGCTTAATTTAATTTAAAAATTGGCTAACGTTTCGCACTGAACTGCAAGTATGCTTCAGTTACGGAGCTGCAGTTTTATATATAAGCTTGAGGTAAATTTTGTCACTAAAGGCTTAATGTAATTTAAAAACTGGCTAACGTTTCGCGCAAGTATGCGCGCTTTCTCAAAGCTGAATGGAAAGAAGAGTGTGCCATACGATATAAAATACCATCTAGGCGCTGGTTGATCTTACTGTGTGCTCTGATCGACCCAATGTGGACCATTAAGACGTGTTTCAAGAGCGGCTTCCATACGCTGCCGAGATAGTCTTTTGATGGCCTGATTTTTAGTTTTGCACATTTCTGTTGCCTCCCTACCTTCCGTGGGAGTATTAGAAGTAATTTTAAAAATTTATTAACACCTTCTACAAATTTACCGGCCTACCATGAATTCTTAGCTAAAATTAAATACAATGCAAACTAATTATTTTTCTGTGCATGTTGTAGGATAGGTGTTGCATTTAATGTTCCTTTTTTCCTGTGTCACAGCAAAGGAAGCACACTACCAGTTTGAATTTTGTCACAATCCGGCAACAGTGCAAGCACTCTGCCACGTGACCACTACATATTTGCCCTGCGTAGGTACTCCCACCAATATCTTAAACATTTCTGCGGAGACCATATGGTAGACTGCGCTAGCTTTATGCTAAACCAGAGTGATAGAACAAAAGGAATACGTACTTATAAGAGGTGTCTTCTCTGTGGGCGGGAGACTTTCCCTGATGGTCATGAGGAACACTGTCATGGAGAGCAGCGCACTGATTCCCAGAGTGACTTTCTCTCCAGACTCGGACGGTACATAGAACACCAGCAGCGCTGCAATAAACATTTTTCACATGCCATTCTAATATGAATGAGTATATTTATATAAATAACAGTATACATATATTAATTCCTATCAATTGCAGGTCCTCAGACTGTACGTGCTTTTATAATAGTCAGAATAATAAGCAAGAATATATTAAAGTATAGCATCTTAAATATTGTCACGATGATGTGACATTGCCTCTGTTTGTGACCCGGCGACGGCACCAGATGTCATGGAAGCCCTTGGCGGCTCCACCAGATATGACGTAAGGATCACGTAGCTCAAACTGTACCCCCGCCGCTGTGACGTTGCACTTGACAGCTAGCGTTTAAGTTGGTACACTCGCGAAAAAACAGATGAAAAGCTTCAACCGATTGACTTCCTAAGCCAATCACAAGGCAGCATTCCGGATGGTCGATGACAAAGCGGAACCGGAACTAGAATTGGCTCTGTTGCCGGATGTAACTATTCCCAACCACGTGCTTCAGTTTGTGAACCTCTAGCACGAGAGTCGAGTTGTTCTTTGCAAGCTACATATTGTTCATTGTTATTTATATTTGTGTTTATTGTTTGATAGTTTTGTTATTGTTCGTTTATACATATATATATATTTATATTTATCTATTATATATATATTTCATTCATATTATTTATTTAAACAAAACTTAAGTGTGACAATGTCTGAAAAACGACGCCGATCGCCGAGTGATGATTCACGGAGTGAAAATCCTTTGCGCCGAGGTGTGCCACTTAATAGTCATGCATTGGAACTATTAAGGAGAACCCGAGAATTCTTTTAACAGGAAAAGGAGTACGTGAAGCTTCATGGCAATCCCTCTGTTCCTGCTGATAAAGCCGTACAACGAACTGCAGCAGCTGTTGGACTAAGCACGAGAACTGTTATTCACAAGGGAGTGAAACTCCAAGAGAAAGAGGACAAAATTCCTGAACCATCTGGAACGCAACAGGTATTTCTATCAACTCCAGGGAAGAAAAGAAAGCAGCCTCGTCCAGTCACAAATCTTGATGCTTTCCAATTAGACCCATACGTAGACACATTTATGCCTATTATCATAGAAAGGAGTATCCCACAATACCAAAGCTGCTTATATCGCTTATTTTCAATTAACAACAACAATAATAATAATAATAATAATAATAATAATAATACGAAATAGTTATTATTCATTGACGTTCGCTACTTTTTGTATGCGACTTAGATACGATAGAAAGGAGAACAATCAGCTGTTGTTGTTTACTAACCACTCTGGCAACGTTGCAACCACAATGTAGCCAACCTTACGCGAAGCCACACGAACTGTCAAGTGCAAAAATACAGCGGCGGGGGTATAGTGGCTTTGCCAGAGGTGACGAGGACGGGGGCATAGCACAGGGATTACATCGAGAGGTTTATAGGTTGCGGATACCTGGAAAGATGGTGAAGGGTGACACTATTAGACTGCTCCCAAAAGACAGTTTAACCTTTCTGATAACTAATCTAAGCCACATTACAAGACAGCTTGGGTTGTTACCTGCTAGACGGAGAAAGTCTGGCGTTCCATCTTCGTCGTGCCTAGGGCCTATGCCGAAATTGTAAGTTAGCACAACATAAATTCAAGGGGACACCGAAGTGATAAAAGAGATTTTATAAAGTATTAGAACTAATAATTTAATTTTTTACACAGATATTACTAGCAATTAAAGAAGTCTGTATAACATTTTATGTCTGTATATAATTGCATGCTTGAGATATTAATTTATATTAATTTTATTAACTATAATCAAAATCTATCTCTTTCTATAGACATTGAACTAGAATTTACAATCACTTGCCTTAATACTTTTGTAACAAATTTTTCATTAGAAATTTACATAAAGTGGATAGTTTTACTTTAAAAATATGTTGTAGGGAAAAATGTGAAAAAACCATAAAAAACAGCACATGGTTATGGAAATTGTTATTTAAAATATAAACTATGGCAGATATCAAAATTATAATCGGGAAGTTTATTTCCCACGTTCTGAAGTGTATTGTGGAAAATTTTCAGATCTCTAGCTACACATTTATGGGAGAGAATATGTTTTAAATACGGAAAATAAAAGTCTGAACTTGAGAAAATAGCGCATCATTTACCAGGGCAGAGTGTAATTTAAATGACGCAGTGCTATGAAAATGGCGTGTCTCGCATCAGGAAGACTGTCTACAACCAACGCGTCCAGTTATGAGCACTGTCTACAAGCAACTGACTTCTAAATTTGTAAATTTTGTTATATTTCAGTCGCTGATATGTAGTCTAAAGTAAGATGCATTGTTTGGACCAAAACCTCCCAAAATCGATTTTTGTTATAAAATGGCTAACATTGCACTTCGGTTCCCTTAAAAAACTGACCGGCACAGATTCTTGCTAGGCAAGTGATCCACCGATGTGAACCGTCAAAAAACTCCAAGTTTAAATAACCAAGGAGTCTCTGATTAGTACCTTATTTAACACTGGCGTATGCGATTCTCAGCAGCATGATTTGCATAATCCATCCACGTGTCGAATTTGAGGTGATCATTCACCTAAAAATCATACCACCAAAACCGTGCTTACGTAAGCATTCGGGAAATGACTCACAATATTTCTAAAATCTATTTAATGGATTTAATTACATTTTGTCCTGAATATCACGAACTTTATAAAATTATATTTATCATATTCTAAAAGTATAACCTTCACAATAAAAACAATGCACAGAACAACGGTAAACTGCATTACGATGTATTATTAGCCTGTTATAGTAAACAAAGAACAGTTAAGGAAAATAAATCAACACAACACATTAACAATGCGTGGATAACTTACACAAGTAAAAACATAAAGCAGCAACACCAATGTTTAGCTCTCCTTAAGCCCCCCACAGCCTTCTCAATCTCAGCTGTTTCGCCTTAAGTAGAAATTGAATAAGTTTATTGTTGTTGAATTCTTTGCACCACGCTTTGGGCGCCAATTTGAAGTAGTATTGTTCTTTAGGTTGTTTATTTATTTAGCTCCACGTATAGACGTCGATTTGAAGAAGATTGTTTGTTACGTAATATGCTGCTATGTATGAAAAGCCGATTTGAAGATGTATTTTTGTTGTTACGCTCCAATTTTAAAAAAAAAATTAACTTTGTTATTAAACTGCTTCTATATATAGTATTTATGTTTATGTTTGCCTCGGCTGCGTCAGTATTGTTTAGAGACATGTTTCTCTTAATCAGGGCGTGGTGCAACAGGAATGTAGGCTTACACAGTTTTTAAGTTTAAATTCACTTCTTTTTATTAATCCTTGACACAAATGAAATAGCACTACACTGATATCAAGAGCTGTGAGATTCTTTTATTTAATACTTGCACTTTGTTAACGCGTATACTTAATTTTAGTTTCACACGAATACGTAATATTTCTCCATCTTCCATCCGGTTACTATCAAGGTCTGCAGGTAACTGAACATATTTCAACCATCCAAACCCGTAAACTTCTGTATTTCAAGTCTCTAATTGGCTAATCCTAGTCCAATAGAATACCTGCATTTTACTAAAGCTTTTTCTGACTGTTGTTTGGCTAATTTTAAACTGTCACAAAATTTACATTATTGCTGCCCTAATCATGACTAGTAGCATTCAAACTCTCAAACTCATTATTGCCTCAAGGTTACCTTATTGTTACCTCATTATTAGCAACGTTAAACTTATTATTCTCACAGCTCTTACATTATTAAATTACGTAATGCATTCACATAACATTATTAAACATGTTTACTATAATATAAGCATATGCAATGACTGTTAATTTTTAAAAATTATTACATACATATTGCTTCAAGGCGGGCTGTTATTGAATTTACATATTATATAATTTAATTGAAATTATTCAAGTGTTAAAAATACTGCCTCAAAATTCACGTTCGCCCTGCCTGCCAATAGCGTCCAGCACACCATTAATTCTCCATTCGAGGTGGTAAAGGATTGCGGTAAATACCTTTCTCTCCATTGCTCCGTACCCTTGCATTTTGCCAAGATATGCATTCGCGACTCTTCCTTCTCACAAATGGGGCAGATTTTCTTACCATTTTCATCAGTAATTTTTATCATCCGCCATGCTCCCAATCTAAGGAGGGCGAGTCCCTGTCTAATGAGTTTGGTGCCTGTTTTTATGTATTGCTCCATACCCCACTCACTTTACTTAAACTGAAATCTCCGTGCATTGCGCTATTATTTGTTGCCTGTCAATATCACAGAGACTGTTCTGAATCTTTCTCCATACACTCCGTCTATTTCCCTGACCCGCCATCCAAATGTAGCCGATCCCTATGGTTTCCAAACCTTTCTGTAATTTTGATGAACATGTCGAATTCCCTTCTATTTTAAGTTGTTCACGGTAGCAGACTACCCTAATTAGAGATTGGTCTCCATGAGCGATTCTCATCAAATATTTAACTGCTCTGATTTTGCACTATATCACCTCACCATGCGCTCCGAATTCCCTCATTATTCCGCAGTTGGCCGTTGAAGTTGATGATACCCCACGTATGGGCGGCAACTTGAAGTAGATATGTTGTTTACGTAATTTATTTTTTAGGTAATTTATTAAGCTTCATGCATTGGAAGCTAACTTGAAGAAGTATTGTTCTTGGAGTTTACTTTGTTTAAGAAGTTTGCAACACGCTTTGGGAGTCGGTTTGAATTTTGTTGATTACGTAATAGTTACTGTTGTTACGCAATATGCTGCTACGTATGAGAAGATGATTTAAAGATGTGTTTTTTGTTGTTACACTCCAAGTTTTACACTATAATATTTAACTTTGTTATTAAAACTGATTCTATATAATATTTATGTTTGAATTTGCCTCGGCTGCGTCAGTAATGTTGTAGAGTCATGTATATCTTAGTCAGGGTGCGGTGCAACAAGAATGTAGACTTACACAGATTTTTAAGTTTTTAAAACTCACTTCTTTTATTTATCTTTTGCACAATTTAATAAAGCACTACACTTTTTAAGAACCGTGAGATTATTTAATGCTTTCACTTAGCGCGTATACATATTTTACGATTCACACGTAATATTTCTGTAGAGAACACATTTTCCATCTGGTCACTACCAAGGTTTGCCAGCAACTGGAAATGTTTCAACCGTTAAACCTGTAAGCTTCGGTATTTCAAATCTCTGATTGGCTAATTCTAGTCCAATAGAATAGCTGCATTTTACTTAAAGCTTTTCTTTGCTGTTGATTGGCTAATTTTAAACTGTTACTGAAATTACATTTTCGTTGCTCTAATCATGACTAGTAACTTTCAAACTCTCAAACTCATTATTGCTACAAGGTTACCTGATTATTACCTCATTGTTAGTAACTTAAAACTTATTATTCTCACAGCTATTGTATTATTAGAGTATGTAATGTATTCACATAACATTATTAAAACATGTTTACAATAAAAAATAAGCATTTGCAATGACTGTTACATACAATTTAAATAATTATTACATACATATTGTTTTAAGGTGGGCTGTTATTGAATTTAATTATTATAAAAATACAATTGAAATTATTCAGGTATAAAAATACTGCCTCACCGTACCTCTCCCTATCCCTAGAATTCCTTTCAAAAATCGGATACTCACTTGGTCCGGATTCCCTGTTTGTTCCCATCCCCACATTTCTATTCCATATGTCATCCTTGATCTGTCGCTTCGTATACGGACTCAGTAAGGTTACAGATATATCTGGATTCTGCTACGTATCCGGAGAGCCACTGCTGCTTTCACTTTTTGCTTTGTGTTTCGTGACGTCAATATGTTTCGTCCATTTTCCGTTCATCGTAAACGTGAGTCCTTAGTACACGAAATTTTTAACGTCTGTCCTGCTTATTCGTATTAAATTGTGTGTGAAATGACTGTTATGAAACTTAGAATACATATACCTTGGATCTCACTTAGAAAATACGCTATATCGCATTTTAATTAGCTTGCCAAAATGGGGTTCTAATGGGGCTGAAAATCAAACAAACGAAATATTTCGTTACTATTAACTTTTTACTTTCTCAATTACTTACCCAGGATAACAAGAGAAATCATTGCATTCTACCCAACAATTTGATATCGATATTTCACCGGAAATACAAGTTTTGAGGCCTCCTGAATCCAAAAAAGGGTCCTTGTATGTGAACAGCTTAACTCAAAACAAAAAGTCGGTTAAATACCAAACTTGGTATTAAAGTTCACATCTTCCAAGGATGCGACACGAGTTTTACAAGAAAATATCTCAACCGCAGATTAACCTTTACACAGAAAGTATTGTTGACAATTTTGATTTTCTCAAAAATACCTCTTTTAATTAAAATTCCATGTGTTTAGGATATTTGTGTGATAAATAAAATGTATGTATTGAATTTTCTGGGGATAGTCCGTGAACCCTTTTTCATTCTGAGTTGCTTTTGTAAACTGGTAAACCGCAAGAGATCGACAACATATTACTACCTCGCTAAAACAGATAATTAATGTGAAATAAATTTTTTGTGGCGTTAGACATTTGTGGGATATTCTTTGCTATTGGCTTGAATTTTCAAATAATTCTACTTTCTTCAAGTGGTAGGTCGCTTTTGATTTCTTCTTATGATCATGCAAAGAGCACGGAATTTCAAAGGAAAGACATATCGATCCCTTTTTAAAACTCAGACTATCGATTTAGCCTGGTGTATCCTTATACCTACGATGAAATGTGTAAATGTTTAATGAAAGTTTATCTCTATTACCAAGAAGTAGAGAGAAGAATAATCTCTTATAGATATAGTGTGTAGAAGAGCGAGTAGAGAAAGTCGTGTAAATGCAACACATACTATTGTTTTAGAAATGTATATAACAAAAGTTTATAAGCATACGTTTGTAACAAGTTATGTTATTTAGACAGGATGAGTATTTACGAAGTTAACAACTTTTCTTTATTACTTTTTACTTTCTCTACTACGTATAGTAAGTAGGGGAAGTATTGTATTCCACCCAAAAATTCGATACCGAGATTTAACCGGAAATACATGTTTTGAGATCCTCTGAATCCAAAAAAAAACATTTTTAGAAACATGTCTGTGCGTGTGTCTGTGTGTCTGTGAACAGCATAACTCAGAAACGAACAATCGGATAAACACCAAACTTGGTATTTAGGTTCAGTATCTTCCAGAGATGCGACACAAAGGTTTTCAAGAAAATCCTTTCACCCCAGACTACCCTTTACATGGAACATTTTTCGAAAATTTTAATTTTCTCAAAAATGGCTCTAACGATTTTGATTAGAATATCATATGTTTAAGATATTTTAATGACAAATGAAATGTATATCTCGAGCTTTCTGGGAATGTCTCCAAAAGTATTCTTCATTGTGAACGACGTTTGCATAACTGGTAAACCTAAGAGATATACAAAAGTTTACTACACAAAAAATGTAGATCGCGTTAAAATACACAATTTATGTCATATACATTTTTTTGTTGAGTGAACCATTTTCCAGATATTGCTTGTTATTCCCTTAATTTTTCCAATACTTATACTTTTTCTCAAATTCGTTATTTATTTTTTTTGTCCTGGTAATGCAAAGAGAATGGAATACTCCGCATAGCAACCAGCCCTTAAAATATTTGACTATCGCTTTAAGCCTACCAATTTCCCTTGCATCTACAAGAACATTAGCAATAAGATTAACAACTCGATTAACATGAAGCATATGGAGAATAAGCGTTTGTAAAAATAGTTTATACAAGAGTAGGGAAAGTCATGTGAGTGTAACACATCAGACTTTTTGTGTATGTAAACCGGTTTCCATGAGACCACAATATAGTTTCGATCACATGACAAGCAAAAGGAAGAGGTATACGTTTGTGCACTGATAAAGCCTTTATTTATATCATCACAGAGAGATATAGAAGGGTGAGGGGGATGGAGTGGTAGAGAATGAGACAGTAGGAGAGAATAGAAAGCAAAATAAACAGAGTAGTATATTCCGCATCTAATGCAATAGTGCTAGGAGTTCTACAAATTCGCAAATAAATAAAGAAAATATGTTTTTTAAAGACATATTGTGTATTTACATCTAAGACTTTAGCATACTAATGTAAAATGATCCTAACATTGATCTTATAGCTAAAGAGGAATTAGAAATTCCACTGAATAGCTTTAAGAACAGAAAACCATCTGGTATAAACCAAATAAACACGAAATTAATGAGATACAGTTCTGACTGTTTTCATGATAGAATTTTACATATTTTAAATGAATGTAGGAGGTCAGGAAGTATACCTGATAATTGGAAAGAAACCGTGATAATTCAAATATTTAAAAGAGGGAGTAAAAGTGACTGTAGGAACTATAGGTGTATTAGTCTATTAAATACATGTTATAAGATTTATGAGAAGACTGTGGCAAACAGAATAAAATATATAATGGAAGCAATTCTTCTGCAAAACAAACATGGCTTTAGAAAGGGTAGATCTCGCTTAGACTGCACTTTTATAATGGCATAACTGCTTGAAAAAACAAAGTACAATCTTCCAGTTTTTATAGTTTTTATAGATTACGTCAAAGCATTTGACAATGGTAAATAGAAATAAAACGTGGTAAATAATGAAAGATAGAAGTTTCCTAATCATATAATACGTGCTATACAGAGTTTATATTTGGGAACAAAGATAAGAATTAAAATGACGGAAGGCTCTCATAAAATTACATTGAAATAAATCAAGTGTCCGACAAGGGTCTCCACTTTCACCCGCATTATTTAATATTTATTTAGACGTCATTCGTAAATGGCAAAATATTTTAACTACTAATTTTAAAATGGATAATATAAATATGGGCACTTTAGCTTTTGATGATGACCAAGCAGTTATACATCTACTGAATGTAATTTACAAAGAGATATTTATAATTTAAGTATGAATATAATCTGGGAATTTCAGCTGAGAAAACAAAAATAATGACATTTTATGGAAAATATCCTGTCAGAGCCAAAATTGTGATTGATAATACCTCTATTGAACAAGTTATGGACTTTAACTATTTAGGAGCTTTCATTGGCGAAGATAGAACAAAAGATGTAAATAGAAAACTAAATTTATTCCAACATATATGTGGAAAAATCAGGAGTAGAAATTTTATTGAAATTTTATAAGGTCTGATTAAAGATTCTTTGAGACGGATAGAAGTTGCGGAAATGAAATTCTTAAGGTTTGTAGCAGGTTATACTCTAATGGACAAACAGAGAAGTGATGTAGATATCAGAGAACAACTGGAAATATTTAAACTAACGGAAAACATAGCAGAATACAAGAAAAACTGGCACAACCATGTCTGCAGAATGGAAAGTGATAGGATTCCCCAAGGAGCGTTAAATTATAAACCAAGAGAATAACGAAGCCTAGGAGGACCTGCTAGAAGATGGATGGAGCAGCTTTAGTTTGGAGTCGGAACAGATCACCAGTGGTCTAATCCCTGTTTGTATGATGATGACTTTAGCATTTTGAACGATTTATATCAGCCTGCATTTTGCTCTTATTATGAATAATAAGATAAGGTAGGAGTACAAGGGAAATTTGGTAAATATATTTATTTTTGTACACCAGTTGGTCAAACGGAGAGAGAATGCTCCCCAGTTCACGAGTTCTGCTTTATTATCCGTAAAGAAAGAATTTTAAAGAGAGTAATGACCCGAAGAGGGGAGGGGTGCAAGTGCCGTTTTCTAAAACGGAAACCCCGTACAAGCAAACAAAAGGTCAAGGCTATTCAGAGTTGGCTTCCATCTACTGAGAGCTTTAAGTATCTACCTTTGTGGGAATTCTCCTCAAGTCACATGTGGAAAAAAATTAAAGCTGGTGTTTTCATTGGCTCACAAAGTGATCATAGGAATTGAATTGCGTCTTACTACGAATTAAAATGAAAACTCTGTGTTATACCACATAACGGTTCGCCCAAAAGGGTATTAAGCTTCCTTTTAGAGCTCGCTACTTGTGATAGCGTCGGATTTATCTTGAATTTTGCGACTGAAGGCCACCGGATTTGACTCGTAACAATATCGGCATCACAGACCTCGCTCTGCGGTAGCACAGGCGTGGTTATCTCTCGCGACGGGTTTGCACTTCAATCTAACAACTGGAAAGACGTTTAGAAGAATAGGTATGGGGTCAGTAAGGCAAAGAGGTGAAATAAATTACGAAAATATATGGAAAGGTGTCAAAAGAAGGCTAATGGCCATCAGCCAACTGCAAACGGAATCGGAATGTAAAAATCAAACCTTCTCTAGTATAGAAAATGAAATAAAATTGAATTGGGGTAAAGAGGCATTTATTTAAGTTAGAAAGAAAGGAAAGATCAGAAATGCATGGTTTAGACTGGGAGACTGAAGAGAATAGACAGTTACTGACGATTCTAGCAGGAGAACCTGTCCAATCAGGTGTTTGGTTGAAGACTGGTTACATATTTTGTGGGAATCCTCACAGTGGGAGAACCAGCGAACAATTAAACTCAAAGAAAAATTCTTAAGTCCTGCTGGAAGAAGATTGGCATATTGGGATCTACTGGCTAACCAGAGGAACTGGCAAAAACAGGGCAATTTCTTGGCTAAAGTGCGAGAAGCAATTTACCTCTATTTTTACTTTCTCTACTACGTATAGTAAGTAGGGGAAGTATTGTATTCCACCCAAAAATTCGATACCGAGATTTCACCGGAAATACATGTTTTGAGGCCCCCTGAATCCAAAAAAATCATTTTTGGAAACATGTCCGTGTGTGTCTGTGTGTCTCTGTGTATCTGTGTGTGAACAGCATAACTAAACAACGAACAGTCGGATAAACATCAAACTTGGTATTTAGGTTCAGTATCTTCCATAGATGTGACACGAATGTTTTCAAGAAAATCCCCCACCCCAGATAACCCTTTACATGGAACATTTTTCGAAAATTTTAATTTTCTCAAAAATGCTATAACGATTTTGATTAAAATATTAATATTTAAGATACTTTCATGACAAATAAAATGTATATCTTGAATTTTCTGGGAATATCTCCAAAAGTATTCTTCATTGTGAACGACTTTTGCATAACTGGTAAAACGTAAGAGATAGACAAAATTTTACTGCACAAAAAATGTAGATCGCGTTAAAATACACAATTTATGTCTTACATATTTTGTTGTTGAGTGAACCATTTTCGAGATATTGCCTGTTATTTCGTTAATAATTCCAATACTTTTTCTCAAATAGGAATTCGTTATTCACTTTTTTTGTTCTGGTAGTGCAAAGAGAATGGAATACTCCACATAGCAACCAGCTCTTAAAATATTTGACTATCGCTTAAAGGCTATCAGTTCCCCTTGCATCTACAAGAAAATTAGCAATAAGATTAACATCTCGATTAATATGAAGCATATGGAGAATAAGCGTTTGTAAAAATAGTTTGTACAAAAGTAGAGAAAGTAGTGTGAGTGTAACACATCAGATTTTTTATTTTGCACTGAACCAGTCGAATAACATTTTTTCATGGTCTTGTGAATTGCAGATCTGGAAGAAGATGATAGTTCATCGGATAAGTTTAGAATATATTCTGAGGGTACACAGTGTGCTGATTCATATTTAAAATAACATTTACTCACAAAAATGCATTACTGTAGAGTCGGTTGCCTCTTAATGCATAAAGCGATGCTCCCATGAAAGAATAATCCATTCAAGGGTAGCAGGCTGCGTGAGCGAAACACTACGCTAGCGGGAAACCTTTGTGTTTGGTGGCGCTTGGAGCGGCCGAGGAACATAACCATGTACGAGGGGGAAACTTTTTATTCTAAAGCTCTGTATTTGTGTATTAACTTATAATTTGACACCAATAAAGATGCCTTATCCGTCGGTCTAACATTGTATGGGACGGGGTATAGTTGGAATAACGTTATGTAAAGCTATATGAAGATATGATGTATATTACGGAACAGCGTGTGTTTATTGTGTTAAGTTTTGCTCGAACGAAATCACGTGTGGACTATCAGCTTGAATTTATACAGAAATTCTCTGGTGTCGCCGTTCCTAATAAATTCACAACTTGTAAGTTGTTGGGAAAGATTAAACAGGCTGGATCGTGTGAGATAAAACGAAATATAGACAGCCAACATTTGAAACCCAGGAAACTTTAGACGAGTTAAGGGCTATCGTATAAAAACCTTCAAGAAAATCGCTGCCTCATATTACAACGTGT
Organism: Deroplatys truncata; assembly: GCA_030765065.1. Lineage (NCBI taxonomy): Eukaryota > Metazoa > Arthropoda > Insecta > Mantodea > Mantidae > Deroplatys > Deroplatys truncata. The sequence continues at coordinate 170,770,238 of CM060980.1, forward strand.
TTTTAGGACTAATTGGCACACTCTCTGGATTTTAAATCCATGTGAGTATTGTATGTAGCAAATACATAAAGATAAAGGTTATACAATAAATTCCCATACGCTCGAAGTGCTAGAAGTTAGTACACAGGATGCATTTTCCAGATTGCAAAAATTAGTCCAATGTTCAGTAATCTGCCAAACTTGTATAAATGCAGAGGCAACGGGTAATAGTAACATTTACATTATTTCATACCGTTACCATTTCATACCGTTACCAGTGCTGCATGAATGTTTACAACCCCTAGCGAAAGGTCGCTAGATCTGTATGTCTTTTAAACGTCATTTAGCGACAGAATTTTAAAAATCTTATGTGTTACACTCACATGACTTTATCTACTTTTGTACAAACTATTTTTACAAAAGCTTATTCTCCATATGCTCATGTTAATCGAGATGTTAATCTTATTACTAATTTTCTTGTAGGTGCAAGGGGAATATGGTAGTATTCAAGCGATAGTCAAATGTTTTAAGAGCTGGTTGCTATGTGGCGCATTCCATTGACATAAAAAATGAATAACGAATTCCCATTTGTGAAAAAGTATTGGACAATTTAAGGGAATAAATATCTCGAAAATGGTTCACTCAACAAAAAAAATGTATATGGCATAAATTGTGTATTTTAACGTGATCTACATTTTTTGTGCAGTAAAAGTTTGTCTATCTCTTATGGTTTACCAGTTATGCAAAAGCCCTTCACAATGAAGAATACTTTTGGAGACATTTCCAGAAAATTCGAGATATACATTTTATTTGTCATGAAAATATCTTAAACATATATTTTAATCAAAATCGTTAGGGCCATTTTTAAGAAAACTAAAATTTTCGAAAAATGTTCCATGTAAATCTGGGATTTTCTTGAAAACCTTCGTGTCGCATCTCTGGAAGATACTGAACTTAAATACCAAGTTTGGTGTTTATCCGACTGTTCGTTTCTGAGTTATGCTGTCACAGACACACACACACGGACATGTTTCCAAAAATGCTTTTTTTTTTTGGATTCAGGGGGTCTCATCAGGGGGTCTCAAAACATATATTTCCGGTGAAATCTCGGTATCGAATTTTTGGGTGGAATACAACACTTCCTCCACTTACTATACGTAGTAGAGAAAGTAAAAATAACGATTGGCGACTTTTCTGAAGATTTTAAAGACAATTTAGAGGCAGTTATGGTGGATTTGAATTTACGGCATGATAATTTGTTTTGTATAGTTTTAATATTAAATAAAATCTTCAGATGTGATCCTTTGCATAACGTTGTACCAGATGATGCAACTCTACCACAGACCAGTCATATTCAGTTCGATCTGCAGAGAATTGATACACTAGAGAAACTCTTTCTCGGTGTATTTGGATACATTCAATAAAGTGTATTTGACTTTTATATAATATGTATGAGATTCAGCGAAAAAGGAAAGCGTTTGAGACTGAAAATAATGACTACGCATTTTTTGGATGATTTAATCAATCTCAATGATTTTATTAGCAAAAAGATAGTTAATTCTACAGCTGGAGTAGATTTACTTTTGGCTGTAACAGATAAAGTGGCAGTTATGTTAATTCAGAAATCTATTTAAGGTATGCATTTGAAAGATTTGTCTGAAAGCGGTGCGTGGAATTCAACAAGAGACTGTTGAATGAAGTGAAGCATTAACTCATAATTTTCAAGTACTGCAAATAGTGCCCCTGCTATCTATACGTAACTGTTTAAAAGTTATAATATATCTCACGTTAATTTTCGGTGGAATGCGGTTGCATTCCTTCTCGAATAATAAACATGACTTAAATTTAATAATATGGCAAAATATTACCAGCACAGTGGATTTATTTCTTCAGAGTTTAGGCCAGTTATATTTATATTTTTGAGTTTTTATGGAACGAAATGTAATAAATCTGCAAAAAAACGTTGCTTGAAAGAAGTTTTGGAAGTGGGTTTTTTGGGGTCTAAAATAGATTTAGGCAGCTATAGATTTTATTCTGTGGATCAGTGTGTGTCGTTAATGACCAAAACAACACGGATACTCAAGAGATAAAATTTGTATTTTATTTTGTGGGAGAGTTCTAGGAGGTTTTGGTAGTGGTATCATATATGATACCTCGGGTCTACCAGGAGGCCCAACCGCGCCGTATTTCAAGTGTGTACTTGAAATACTTAGTGCGTTAAAACACTTGCAGAACTCAACGGGGCAATTCCAAGTAAACACAGGTCAGTGGGGAACTGGCGAGTTAGCGTGAGCGAGCTTGGTGTTTTTTTAAGTTCCATACCCCGCCTTTAACTACAATGGTCTTATCAACGGCCTTTCCTTTGGAAAATTGTGTTAACTCCCATTCGCTTGTCTTCCGATTTTTAATAAGTGTTGGGCTTTAATCATTAGATCACACACACACACACATTCACAGCCTCATTCATACTTCTAAACTTTGGAAAGGATAGGGAATAATATTGGCTAGAGAAAAATTTTTACCCTCAGCCGGCAATCGAATCCGGGACCAATCGCACGGCAGACAGGTGCTCTACCGCGTGAGCTAGGACCTGCGAGCTTCGTTCTACTCCTCTTAATTATCAGCAAAGAGATGAGCGGAATGCGCTCATTGAGACACACTTCCCAGGCTTGCAATAGAGTGTACAGTCCGTGATGATAGACATAAACAGATCCTTGCACTAGAGTGTGCAGTCCATGATAATAGACAAAAATATACCGACAAAGTTTTAGAAGATTTTCCATTTCAGTTACACAGGCTTTATTTTGGAGGGAATATACTCACTTTTTAGACTGACACATAATTAATATGTCTTTATTTGACATATCCATATTTTTAAATTGTGTTTTCGCTGTTCTTGTCTAACATTACGGACTATAGTAACAAACATGAGAGCACGCAGTGTTTCACTGTCATTTTATCGCTTGTTATTATAAATTTTATTGTTACTATTGCCATCATCACCTAACGGTACTATTATGCGACTTCGCTCATTGAATAAGTGTTCGAAATTTGCCCCTGTTGATTGATATGATGTTCCAACCGTCTCCGTGTATATGGGCGTTTCTGAAAACCAGTAGTGGTAGTGGTGGCGGTGGTAGATTACTAGGGCGCTAATAGCCAGTTCTCTACTGATTTGTGTTCACATGGAATTGCCCCGTTGAGCTCTGCAACTCTTTTAACGCGCGAAGGGTTATTTACACATGTCAAATACGGTGCGGTTGGGCTACCTGATATATCTAATCTTTCATGCTTTTTTTAATTCAACCATCGATACCCAGGAAACAGAGATAGAACAAAAATATGAGTATACATTGCGGAATTTATCAAATACGATACCACCGGCCGTCAGTGCTTTGACTCCGTCATAGAGCGAGAAAAAAAATCTGAAACCTGAGGTATGATAAATGATATCCGGAGACTGAGAAGGTTAAAGAAATCAGATTTTGTAATAGAAATTATTATTTACCTTCCACATAAGAATGATTTTTAATTTGGTTTTGCAACTTTCTGGCGACTTTTGGCTAATATTAGCTGACATAATTGCGAATGGAATCGTATAGTAGTGCCGTGGAAGCGGCGGGCTGCCAGTCGCGTCATTCAAGAGAAACTCGGTACTTGGATTCCCTCCCGCTGATTGCAACAGGGCTTAGTGTCCGCTTTAGCAGGGTGAGGAATAGGAGCTTTAATAAACCAACGTTGGATGGAGGAAGCGTGAAACTACCTCAAATATTACGTGCAACTCTTAGACAATCCACTGCTAATCTCAACCAGCCTTTTTAGCCCCCAAACGGAATATAATATACATAACCAAAAGCTCTCTGTGCAACTCGGCGCTCATTAAACCTGCTTCAAGTTTTATGGACTGTAATAACCGTTTCTTGTTTTTGTTGTCTTAGTTGTCTACCAGCAGTTGCAGCAACAGTAAATGCTTATTATGTGCTGTACAATATGCCGCCAAAATCCATTAAATTTAAAACTCTACACTTATTGTATTTATTGCAGCTATCAATGCTTTAAAATCAGAACAATATAAGGTTTACTAAAAACTAGTGATGGGACGATACCACTATTTCTCGATACTCGATACCGATACTGATTTTTGAACACCCATATTCGATATTCCGTTTATAAAAAACTAAACGCGATAGCTTGTTCACTGTATTATACGTATGTAACCAATTTCCGAAGTTGTTCCTGTTTGACATTCTCCAATTGACAGCAATTTTTACCTTCTCTACTACGTATAGTAATTAGGGGAAGTATTGTATTCCACTAAAAAATTCGATACCGAGATTTCACCGGAGATATATGTTTTGAGACCCGCTGAATCCAAGAAAAGTATTTTTGGAAACATGTCCATGTGTGTGTCTGTGTGTCTGTGAACAGCATAACTCAGAATCGAACAATCGGATAGACACCAAACTTGGTATTTAGGTTCAGCATCTTCCAGAGATGCCACACGAAGGTTTTCAAGGAAATCCCCCCACCCCAGATTACCCTTTACATGGAACACTTTTCGCAAATTTTAATTTTCTCAAAAATGGCTCTAACGATTTTGATTAAAATATCATATGTTTAAGATATTTTATGACAAATAAAATATATTTTCTGGGAATGTCTCCGAAATTATTCTTCATTGTGAACGACTTTTGTATAACTGGTAAACCATAAGAAATAGACAAAAGTTTACCACACAAAAATGTAGAACGCGTTAAAATACACAATTTATGTCATATAAATTTTTGTTGTTGAGTGAACCATTTTCGAGATATTGCTTGTTATTCCCTTAAATTTTTCAATACTTATTTTCTCAAATGGGAATTCGTTATTCATTTTTTGTCTTGGATATGCAAAGAGTATTAATCTGTGGCAATCTGCACATAGCAACCAGCTATTAAGATATATGTCGAAGCTTAAAGGCTACTGTATTTGTATATTGTCCTTGCAAATACAAAACAAGGGGAACATAGTAGGCCTTAAGCGATAGTCAAATATTTTTAGAACTGGTCGCTATGTGTAAAATGTAATTCTCTTTGCATGTCAAAAGATCGTTTCTGCAAATTTTTATCTCGATTAATATGAAATAGATGGAGAATAAGAGTTTGTAAAAATAGTTTGAGAAGAGTAGATAAACTTATGTGAGTGTAACACATAAGATTTTTTTGTCTTGGATATCAAAGAGTATTAATCTGTCGCAAAGAGAATGGTGCTGCACATAGCAACCAGCTATTAAGAGATATGTCTGTGCTTATATTGCCCTTGCAAATACAAAACAAGGGGAACATAGTAGGCCTTAAGCGATAGTCAAATATTTTTAGAACTGGTGGCTATGTGTAAAATGTAATTCTCTTTGCATGTCAAAAGATCGTTTCTGCAAATGTTTATCTCGATTAATATGAAATAGTTGGAGAATAAGAGTTTGTAAAAATAGTTTGAACATGAGTAGAGAAAGTCATGAGAGTGTAACACATCAGAATTTTTTTCTTGATAATGCCACATATGTTCTTTTTCATCTGGTAATAAGTAATTATCCATTAGCCAATCGGAAACAGTAAGTTTGTGGATTAAGCCTCTCTACTACCCATCCTCATGCATTAGCATCCACATGTTTAACATTAAGGTATATTAGACACAATTAAAATTTTAAGGAAAAAATCAAGGAAGTACTATATGAGATGCGAAGTAATCAAAGATTTTCGTTTAAGAACTCGAGCATTCATGAAAAAACAAAATTTACATACGCTGTATTATTTCAATTCATGAGTTCTGATTGTTTCTGCTGTAGTCACCAAGCCAGACTATTGCAAGAAACGTGATTTACTGCGTCAGCTAAATGAGCTGACTGCATGTTACATGAGTCCCTCTACTCTTTCCCCATTGTTTTACATGTTTTCATTTGGACACAAGAGCCTATGGAATATTACATTCATCGCAGTCAAGGTCTATCAAGAATTATAGTCCGGCAACTCTTTGTGGACACGTTCGAGGCATTAACATAAGTCTCGACTCCTTTATTCCTTATCTACCAATAAGTTAAACGCAACAACTTTCGGTTGAGGCAGTATTTTTAACACTTAAATGATTTCAGTCCAATTATATAAATATACAAATTCAATAACAGCCCGCCTTAAAGCAATATGTGTATGTAACAATATATAAAAAGTGTATAGTACAGTCATTGTATATTATATTTATATTATTGTATTCATGTTATGTGAATATATTACGTAATTTAATAATGCAGGAGCTGTGAGAACAATAGGTTAAAAGTTGCTAACAATGAGGTAATCTTGAGGCAATAATGAGCTTTAGAGTTTAAATGTTACTTGTGATTCTTGGAAGCAACAATATAATTTTAGCAACAGTTTATAAAAATAGCCAATCAACAACCAGAAAAGCTTTAGTTAAATGAAGGTATTCTATTGGATTAGGAATAGCCAATCAGAGACCTGAAATACAGAAATTTACAAGGTTAGGCGGTTGAAATCAATTCAGTTGGTTGCAGAACAGCGTAACTATCCAGACGCAAAAAGTGTTCTCAAGAAAATTAATATGTATTCGTGTGAGACAAAAAATTAGTTTACGTGTTAAAAGGTGCAAGTAATTAACAAAAGTATCTCACAGCTCTCTATATCTGTGAAGTGCAATTTAAATCGTGTCAAGCATTAATAAATGGAGTGAAGAAAACCTATAATCTGTGTAAGCCTACATTCTTCAGTCGCACCACAACCCTTCAAAGAGAAACCTGTCTCTAAAAAAAATCTGATGTGTTACACTCACATAACTTTCTCTACTCTTGTACAACCTAATTTTACAAACGCCTATTCTCCATATGCTTCATGTTAATCGAGATATCGAGATGTCAATCTTATTGGTAATTTTCTTGTAGATGCAAGGAAAATATGGTAGCTTTCAAGCGATAGTCAAATATTTTAACGCTGGTTGCTATGTGACGCATTCCATTCTCTTTGCATGTCCAGGACATAAAAAAAATGAATAACGCATTTGAGAAAAAGTATAAGTATTGGAAAATTTAAGGAAATAACAAGCAATATCTCGAAAACGGTTCACTCAACAAAAGAAATGTATATGACATAAATTGTGTATTTCAACGCGATCTACATTTTTTGTGTAGTAAAATTTTGTCTATCTCTTATGGTTTACCAGTTATGCAAAAGTCGTTCACAATGAAGAATACTTTTGGAGACATTCCCAGAAAATTCGAGATATACATTTCATTTCTCATGACATTACCCTAAACATATGATATTTTCATCAAAATCGTTAGAGCCATTTTTGAGAAAATTAAAATTTTCGAAAAATCTTCCATGTAAAGGGTAGTCTGGGGTGGGGGGATTTTCTTGAAAACCTTCGTGTCGCATCTCTGGAAGATACTGAACCTAAATACCAAGTTTGGTGCTTATCCGATTGTTCGTTTTTGAGTTATGCTGTTCACAGACACACACACAGACACACACACAGACACACACACAGACACACACACGGACATGTTTCCAAAAATGCTTTTTTTGGATTCAGGAGGTCACAAAACGTGTATTTCCGGTGAAATCTCAGTATCGAATTTTTGGGTGGAATGCAATACTTCCCCTACTTACTATACGTAGTAGAGAAAGTAATAATACTGACGCAGCCGAGGCAAACATAAATATATAATATTTAAGGAAACAGTCAAATTACAAAGTACCACCGGAAAGTACGTTTGGGGCGAAGGCTATCGGAAAGCGGGTACTGTACGTGTGGTTGCAACGAACTTCAAGTTCGGCTCCCCAACATTTGAATAACAATACAACTCCTACTTCAGAATGGCTCCCAAAACGTGGGGCAAATAACAATGTAAAAATAACAAAATTTGAAGGAACAAACTACTTCACGGTAACGCAAATCTTAAAAATTTAAAAGTATCGAAGGTTTATCTCAAAGTATTAGACGTACTTCGATATCTCGAGTATCGAGAGTATGATGGTATCGATAACCCATCCCTACTAAACAACCTTATTTTCAGGCAAATAATAAATTCACTACTGTATTAGGCAATATATAAGGAAGAAATGAAATGTAAAGCGCTATTACATTATCCAATGATTTTACTATCTCACATATCCAAGAGACAGCTTTTGAAGACAGTTTTCAGACTAACGTGTTGAAAGGATAGATCATTTAAAGTAATGCAGTTATGGGTTCAAGACTGCCTAAATTAGAAAGAAATAATAAGCATTTTGAAGTTGCAAGTAGAACGAAAAAGCTATAACCATATCACATAAATGGACAACTATAGTGAGTGGAAATGAAAGATATTTAAATCACAACTACCGACAAGGGCAGCCAAGATCGTTAAGGTACAGACTCGTGAATGGGAGTATTGTGTTCAAATCCCACCAGGACTGTCCTTCTTCACATGTTTTTTCCAGGTTTTCCTTAGTCCTCATAGCTGGCAAATGTCGAGGAAATATCCTAAAATTAGGTCTGGAACGTTTCATTCTAAACTATCCTTCCCCATTATTATTTCATTTCATGTACCATCAGTATCCACCGCCTGTGGTGACACATGTGGTAAGAACGGGCATTAAACACTACTAAAAAGTCACAACTTGTGGTATTATAGAAAGCAATCTTCAAGGAATTTAGACAGCAGAATTTATTCCCATATATTGAAAAAATAAGTATCATTATTGGGCACATTGAATGAAGTTATCTTCAGAGCACCACTCGACCACTCGTGGTCCTTTTGTAAATTGCTCTTGCCTTCCTCTTCTATGACCCTCCCTTCAGTTGTCGTGGTGTGGGCGCTGCGGACCCTTAGCACTTATGGAACTTCTGGTGTTACTAGAAGTACGCCCAGCCGAATATCTGAGCCTCTCCTGCCAGGCTACTTGGAATGGTTTGGTCTCTACGGGCCAGTTGATCCCGATACTCATGGGAGATAGATTTCCTCTGGGCAGTAGTGTCTGGGTGTGGTTGCGTACACGCCCTAGAGTTTTCCAGTCCCACCGGAGTGATGCAGTGGTCTGTCACTTGGGTTGTCGCATGTAAGTGGGGTGGGGCTTTTTTAGAAAACCAGATAAAGGCCCTAATGATAAACGCCACGAAAGAAGAGACACTCGGATGATGCCTTTCCTGAAGGAGAGCTTCAGCTCGGGGTATCTCTATAGCATACTACCTACCCCCTATTGAGCCTACCTCCGAAGAGTGGGCACCCGAGTTCGAGTCTCGGATAGCTCTAAGCTTAATGGACCCCGGGATCATTACACTCACCGTCTCTGTACTCCAGACTCAATAAAAAGGGGTATCAGATTTTAAAAAGTTTATATTTACATGACTTTCTCTACCCGTTATTGTTTATTTTTTATAACTTCTACAAATTTCTTATGAAATATAATAAAAAGGTAGAAGCAGACTGAAAAATTCAATACCATAGCCTGGGTTTGAACCACGGATCTTTCGGTTTCCGTCCGGTTGCTCTAAGCAATTGAAATACCATAGCAACATGCCACACGACATTAAATTCCCCAGCTGACTTGCACTTTTCCCAGTAAACCACAAGGAGATCTCAAATTCATTTTGAGATGACATATCCCAATGGCGACTTACAATGCCGTAAGAATTTTACGTCCCGGGCTTCATAGTTTAACTTTGGAGAAGGTAGAATCATACTGAAATATTCAATGCAAAAGCAGTGATTTGAGCCACGAAACTTGAACTTACGAAATCTTATTTTTCTGTACTTCATGCTAATCGAGGTAACCCTTTGTAGCAATTACACATTTCGTTGTATTTACAAGAGGAAACAGAACTAATAGATTTTTAAATGCGTGTCATTATATACTGGCCTTGAAATTCAACGCTCTTTCCGCGACATCGCGAGAAACAATAGCGATAACACGTTAAAATATCTGATATGTTGCATTATCTAGGCCTTCTCTATTCATTCCGCTGCAAGCTATTATTACAAAAGCTTATTCTTCTATTTACGTCTTGTTAATCGAGATAAACTTCAATTACACATTTATACATGCCTTTAAGGTATAAGAAGGATACAGTGGGATAGTCAGATCACTCACATGATTGTCTCTACCCTCTATCGTTTATTAGTGGGTATACTACTATTCTTACTAAAGCTTACTTTTCTATCTACTACATTTTAATCCAAATAAACCTTTGCAGAAATAGCTGCATTACAAATTTCTTTATAGATACAAGGGGAATAGTGACAGTCAAATATTTAAGAACTGGGTGCTATATGCTGGCCTTAAAATTCCATACTGTTTCCATGCAATTACGAGAAATAACTGAAAATCGATGGGACTTAAACATAATCAGAAGTATTGAACAAATCTAACCATTAATAACGGATATCTTGGAAATGACTGATTATACAAAAAAGTTATTTGAAATAAATTGTGTTTTAAAGAGATCTACATTTTTTATGTGGAACGTTTTCGTCTATCGCTTAACGTTTACCAGTTATACAAGATTCTACGAAATTCCTTCCAAATGAAGAGGACTTCACAGGCTATTCCCAGAAAATTCAAGATACACATTTTATTTGTCATGTAAATATATTTAATGTAAGGTATTTTAATCAAAATTGTTAGGGCCATTTTTAACAAAATCAAAAATAAAATTTCGAAAAATGTTGCATGTAAAGGGTAGTTTTTGTTTTCTAGTCATACTTTTCACAAACACACACGGACTTTTTCCTAAAAATTGTTTTTTTTTGGATTTAGGGGACTCAAAACAGGTATTTCCTGTGAAATCTCGACACAGAATTTTTTGCGGAATGCGTACCTTCTAGAGAAAGTAAAAAACGAAAAGTAACTTCAAAAATATAAGCATTTGAAAATTCAAACTAATAATAAATGGTATCTTGGAAATGTTTAACACAAAAGAATGACTAACTGTATGGATTGAGATCCACATTTTTTGTACAGTAGGAATTTATGTTATCTCTTACGGTTTACCAGTTATAAACAAGTCATTCAGAATAAAGAGGTTTTCACAGGCTTTCAAGATAAACATTTTTGTTTGATATGTAAATCTCTCATACATATCTCTGGTATTTTTATCAAAATCGTTAGAGCCATTTTTGAGAACAAGGAATAATGACATTTTTTCCATGTAAGGGGTAGTTAGAGGTGGGGGATTTTATTGGAAATCTTCGTGTCGCATCCTAAGAAGACGCTGAACCTAAGCGCCAAGTTTAGTATTTAATCGACTTTACATTTTGAGTTATGCTGTTCAAAGAATTACGCCGCGGGCCGTTTTTCTTAAAAGTTCTTTCTTTATTCAGAGTCTCTAAATGTGTATTTCCAGTGAAATTTCGATATGGAATTTTTGGACGGAATCAATACTTCCTGCAATTACTATAGAGAAGCAGTAAATAAGTAAAATAGCTGCTTCGTTATTCAGAGCATGTCTTAATTCCCCTTGTTAATTTCTCTATGGATGTCTTGTAGATGTATGGCCATGCCACGTCGTACTTAACCTCAAAAAGTATCGGGGCACATCAGCTTTAAACCTAACCTTTGTGAGAATTGGGAAATAGTTATCCTAGTATATTCATTCGCGAAATAGTTGCCCAATGTAAACCTTTTATGGATAAGATTCTATTTTTATCTTCTTTAAGAGAGTAAAGTTAATAAATATGCACCTGAATGAAAGGGATACTCTTGACTACTCTTGTATCCCCATTTTAAGCCTTTTTACCCCTGTGTTGAAATTTTCAAATTACTTAATTCTTAACCAATTGTTTTGAATTTTAATCACATGCTAGGAATGTTATCTGATAAATGGCTACAAAGTTTCATGACGTTAGTGCAAATAATTTAAAGTTATTAATTATTATTTCTATGTAAATATTACTGCCTATATAAAATGCCAAATACTTAGGGTTTTTACAATAAAGGTTTTCCTGACTTTAGCTAAAGAATTTGCTAAGGCACTAAAATTGGCACTTTTCTATATTTCTTTAACTTTAAAAAGATAGTTTTTTCTTCCTTTGTACTGAAAAAATCCACAACATGTTCACTTATTCTATAATTTATATACCTAGTATTTTTAATCATTCACATGTTTGTACAAATCACTATTTGAAGCTCTCTATGTTTTACATGTCAGCTTTCAAGTTACCGTAAAATTGGTGAGAAATGCATCTCGTGAAACATTTTATGCACTGAAAAGCATGGAAAAATTGTTTCTTAGAAAATGAAGTTTATAGATATACATGCATTATTTTGTGTTTCTCATCTTGATATGGAGTCAAAATTCTCCCGCATAAAAGTCGTAAGTGGACAAAAAGTACGGAATATATTTTATAGCCTAAACTAATAGAATATAGCAAACATGTTGAAGTATTCAATTAAAATCTCCATGTGATTGCATTAACACCAAGAATGTGATGTAGGTACTGCAGAAAATTAGTCATAGAAAATACTTGATAGTTGTTTATTTCTTCACCTTCATACTGTTTTAGAACATACTCGAGAAAACAGAGTTCAAACGCTGTGTTTTAAAACGGATAAGACATATCTATCCTTGCAATAAAGGCTGGATTTTATATCCCTGTACTTAATGCACGGATTTCTGCAAATATACATTCAGCTCGACAAACAGCCGAAGGACTAGGATAAAGAAAATACATGTCATTAACTCCTAGACTGGCGTTAAGCCGAGCCAGGAGGGATAACGGCATTGTTCACCTCTCAACCTGCAGCCGGAAAAGGGGGAGGGTATCAGGTCCCGTTTTCAGATCGACAATCCCCTCCAACAAGCGATAAGCAGCTATCGCATTCGGAGCTATCGTGTTTCCTGCGTTTTCGCTCTGCGCCTTCAGCCGGGATGTTAGACGATCCCGCTGCACACTAATGCAGGAGAAGTTGCCGCAGATCATGTAGCAAAGGGGTCATTATGGTAACATGTTTGTACAAGTGACGAAGCTCGAACTTTCTCTACCTGTAATCTATGGTAGAGGTGTACTAAAATAGGATCAACAATTAGATATTTAAAGCCTCCATGTTAGAAAAAAGAGAAGGAATAAAGAGGGTTCGCTATTTTTTTGTAAATACGGTTTAAAAGGCAAATGTTATACAATTATTGAATATAAAATGTAAATTAGACATGTTTGAGATTGAAAATGTAAGATTTTAGGTTAATTCGCCATTTTACCTGAGAAAAATGTTATTTTTTATTTTCTCGCAAATGCCTATAATTCTTAGGAAAATTACATTGATACGTGTGAGAAAATTGACACGCCGATTAAAACCTTTACTACAGATTCTCTGCAAACTGACTCTTATGCCGTTTTATTACTTTTTCTATTAAATCCTTATAGAAGGTAGAGGAAGAATATTACGCGAAAAATTGGATATTGACGTTTCACTGGAAATACAGATTTTGAATCCCCCTGAATAAAAAGAAAAGTTTTAAAACATGTCCGTGTGTGTATGTGTGTCTGTGCGTGCGCGCGCTCGTAGAGACTCCGGTTTCGATTTCTCGCTGGGATTCCCTTTCGCTTAAGTGAAAAGATTCCCTAATCTGCAGAAAAAGATGGAAATGCGAATGGAGTATGTTTTCAAGCAATAAAGGAAAGCAAACGAGAGGGTTAACATCAAGAGATTGTTTCTAAAGCCAAAATGGCTGATATGATTAGAACGGTCATATATGGCTATAAAGAAAAAGTGAATTATATTTTCATAAACCTTTCCGAATATTCACGTATATTTACATTTTGGCGAATTTTAAGTACTGCCATTTGAAAAGTTTAGTGGTCGTTATATGTCGTTTTCTATTTACCTTTATATTTAATTGTTTCATTTGCACAATACCGTTTAAATTCTATGGGCGTATTAATAATGTTTTTACTCTCTGAACTGCGAACCTTCCTAACGTTTTTACTCTTTCCTTAGTAACGTTTCTCCACTATATGTTTACAGTAAGTAGAGAAAGCTTTTGAGAACCCAAAAATTCGATGCCGAGATTTTACTGAAAATATCCCCCGAACTCCCCTCCAAGCATTTTTATAAAAAGGGCGCGTGTTTGTGTGAACATTATAACTCAAAACGAGAAGTCGATTAAATATGAAAATTAGTATTTAAGTTCAGGACCTTCAAAGGATTCTACACGATGCTTTTAAAGATAATTCTTCCATACCAAACTACGCTTTACATGGACAAATTTTCGTTATTTTTTATTTTCTCAAAAATGGCTCCAACGAGTTTTATTAAAACACCATATGTGTAAGCTATTTTAATGAAAAATAAAACGTATATCTTGAATTTTCTGGGAATAGCCTGTAAAGTCCTCTATATTCTGAATAACTTTTACATAATGGATAAACTGTACGGGATAAGACAACATTTTACTGCATAAAAATGCAGCTCCCGTTAAAGCACACAACTTATGTCTTATAATATTTTCTGTTGCTTTAAGCATTTCAGATATATTTTTGTTAGAGGTTTGTATTTTGAAGTAATTCATATTTTCTCAACTGAAAGTCGCTTTATTTTTTATTCTTTCTTTCTTTTTCGTTTTCATGCATAGAGAACAGAATTTCAAAGCCATTACATAGCGACCGTATTTAAAAAACCTATCACTTAAGTTTATTGTGTTCTTATACATACAACGAAATATGTAAATGAGTAATGAAGGTTTATCTGTATTAATAAGAAGTAGATAATAGACCTTTTGTAAGAATAGATTGTAGAAAATTGTGTTGGAGAAGTCATGTGAATGCAACGTCAGAATTTCTTTTTTACAACGAACACACTCACATTCATACCACCGGACACTGTCGAGGATAGGGAATGATTCTAGTTAAAGAAAGATTCTCCGCCTCCATCGGGAATCGAAGCCGAAACCTTTGGATTCATAAGTCAGAACAATGGTCATTTTACCACAGAGACAACCATTGTTTCTTCTCAGAAACTTATTGATAACACTTTGCTTTGATTTATAAGTTGCCAATGTTCTTTTATATGTAAGGGTTCTAATGAAATGGAACGAAAAGTATGCTTTTATATCAATACATGTAGAGTCATGAAATAACAATGAAAGTAGTGAACTATTATACAGGGAGTTTATAAAGTATCGATACATTTTTGAGAAATCAGTTACTCGATACGAACCAGTAATCTAAATGAAACCCTTAACATCGCAAGCCGAATATGTTCATTTAGATGGGATATGGAGTTTATTTTCATTGTATACCTGTCACTTCATGTCTTCCCATCTAAAAAGGTCAGAGGTATAACACCTGGAATATGACACTCAGGTAGATACTCGTGAAGAATTAGTGAGAAATGAGGGGGAGCTCCATCCCGTTTCCAAGATGCCATCCTAGTCCAGTTGTAACTGAAGGAACAACTCAGGCGTATTGAGATACGAAGTGTCGTACTGTGGATTCTGTGAAGAAGATCGACTAGAGAGTCCATCTATAGCAGTGGTGGCGAAAGCGCGACTCGCGAGCAGTGTGACTCGCAGGCGCAACTCCTTTTCTAGCCGTCTATTCATTTGTTTTCCATGTGCTGCTGAGTGGTGTAGTGCGTGTTGCATATTTGATGAGTCGAGAGAGAAAGGCATTTTCGCCAACCTTGATCTAAAGGAACATAATCATCTGTTTACCAGGAAAGATATTTGGTGCAGCGTTGTGCTGCTGAGAATCATGTTCGAACGTGGCTGAGAAGAATCGTGACAGATTATATGTTACTATGTGTGGATTTCAAATTCGGTGGTTTTTAAGCAACTAACTTCTTTTTACCACATACTGCTACCATTGTATAAAACTAATTCCTAAATAGTTTTTACAAATGTATGAAATAGCTTTTGAGAAAGAATATTGTTTGTTGTTTTTAACAATTCTACAAAATGTAGTTTTCAAAATGTAACAAAATTTCAGATTTATATCCCAGGAATACCGCCTTAAAACGTTATCGGATGATTTTTATATGCAACATGTACTATTGTAGAAAAATGTTACATTACTTATTCAAGCTTCCTTTATTTTAAAGGTAAAACAATTGTGTTAAACGGAGCAGGATATCTCAGGCGGTAAAGTCTATGGCCCACATTTGGGAGGTTCCGGATTCAAAACCCATAAGCCGACCAACCTGACTTTTTTCCTTGGTTTCTTTCAGTTACCAAGGTAAATACTCGACTGAATATTTAATAACACGACACAAAGTTCAACCATAAACCTAAAACAACAGTAAAAATTAAAATAAATAGAAACAGCGAATGCTCTGCCATCTATTCACAGATAATTAATGAAAGAAGGTAGATCGGACGGCCCCGAATGCCATCTGCTCGGCACATGTAGAAGCATAGATTTAATTATCTAGAATCAAATTCTCTGTGGACACGTGTCGAAGCTGTCATTTGTCCGCCACAGAAGCAGAGATACAGTTGCCTAGCACTAAGGCATCTATGGGCATGTTACGAAGCAAGACGGTATGGTACAGGGCTGAGATCTATAAGGTTAATTTTCCGCCACACAAGGTACACTATGTGATCAACAGTATCCGGGCACCCCCACAAACATACATTTTGCATCTTAGTTGCATTGTGCTGCCACCTACTGCCTGGTACTCATTATCCGCGACCTCAGTAATCATTAGACAACGTGAAACAGCAGTATGGAACGTTCCGTGGAACTCACGAACTTCGAACGTGCTCAGGTGATTGGGTGTCACTTGTGTCTTAAGTCTGTACGCGAGATTTCCACACTCCTAAACATCCCTAGGTCCACTGTTTCTGATGTGATAGTGAAGTGGAAACGTGAAGGGACATTTACAGCACAAACGCATACAGGCCGACCTCGTCTGTTGACTGACAGAGACCGCTGACATTTGAAGAGGGTCGTAAAGAGTAATACGCAGACATCTATCCAGACTATCACACAGGAATTCCAAACTGCATCAGGATCCACTCCAAGTACTATGACAGTTAGGCGTAAGGTGAGAAACCTTGGATTGCATGGTCGAACGGCTGCTCATAAGCCACATATTACGCAGGAAAATGCCAAACGACGCCTCGCTTGGTGTAAGGAGCGTCAACATTACACGATTGAACAGTGGTAAAACATTGTATGGAGTGTCGAATCACGGTACACAATGTGGTGATCCGATGGCAGGGTGTGGGTATGGCGAATGCCCGGTAAACGTCATCTGCCAGCGTGTGTAGTGCCACCAGTGAAATTCGGAGGTGGTGGTGTTATGGTGTGGTCGTATTTTACCTGGAGGGGGCTTGCATCCCTTGTTGTTTTGTGTGGCACAATCGCAGCGAGACCTATATTGATATTTTAAGCACTTTCTTGCTTCCCACTGTTGAAGAGCAATTCGGAGATGGCGATTGCATCTTTCAACACGATCGAACACCTTGTTCATACTGCACGGGCTGTGGCGGAGTGGTCACTCGACACTAACATCCCTGTAATGGACTGGCCTGCACAGAGTCCTGACTTGAATCCTATAGAACACCTTTGGGATGTTTTGGAACACCTACGCCGTGCCAGGTCTCACCGACCTACATCGATACCTGTCCTCAGTTCCGCACTCCGTGAAGAATGGGCTGCCATTCCCCAAGAAACCTCCCAGCACCTGATTGAAAGTATGCCTGCGAGAGTGAACGCTGTCATCAAGGCTAAGGGTGGGCCAACACCATATTGACTTCCAGCATTACCGATGTAGGGCGCCACGAACTTCTACGTCATTTTCAGCCAGGTGTCTCCGGATACTTTTGATCACGTAGTGTATCTCTTAACAGATCAGTCGTATATGACCCCGTAGTTAAAGCAAGTAAAATAGAGAAAAACAATTAATTATAAATTTTACATGCTTAAAAATTCTAACGATAACTTTTAATTATTATTATTATTATTATTATTATTATTATTATTATTATTATTATTATTATTATTATTATTATTATTATTATGTTAAGGATCTCTAGGACAAAATATAACTGATTGGTTGAAATTTGCACCGCAAGCAGCATTTTGAACATACACATGCGTTGGAAAAACGGCTTTTAATGTTTGGGGATGACTTTATCTTTAAAACTGCAATTTAAATGATCACGTGACAAGAGTTTAAGAGCAACTAGATGAAATAACTTCAGCATGCTAATCTACAAGAACCAAAGTTTATTACTGTGCAAAAATCATAAAATCGACATTTTCATGAATTTTTCTCAATTTTCACAGACTGGTTTCCTTAAGGGTTTCATTTCGCCTGTCGGTTCGTACTTTATATACTTTATACCTCATTTTCCAAAAATGCATAAAGTAGTTATTTATACGACTAGTGGGATAAGAACATAATTATCACTCGAATGTATTTTGTAGGAACGAAGCGTAAGCCGAATTCTGTAATTACCTGAGAGCGGTAATTATGCTCATATCCTACTCGTTGCGTACAATATTTTACCCGCGACTATTTAATAATGGTCACTTACAGTATCTGCGTTCATAATACGATCGTTGATTTATAAATAAAGCATAATCATTTAACAAACATTGAAGGAGTAGTATTTTAGTTTTACTGTTGGGGAGCCGAACTTGAAAGTAGTTGCAACCACGTATTGTGCTAAGTTTCCGGTGGCCTTCGCCCCAGCTTTACTTTCCGGTGGCATTCGCCCCAATGTTCACTTTCCGGTGGTCTTCGCCCCAATTTTACTTTCCGATGGCCTTCGCCCCAAGTTTACTTTCCGGTGGCCTTTGCCCCAATGTTTAAGAATCAACTTTGTATTTTTGTTTTCTTTAAATATTATATATATTTATGTTTGCTTCGGCTGCGTGATTATTAATTTGTAGAAACATGTTTCTCTTAACAGGGTGTGATGCGGTTAAAGAATGTAGACTTATACAAATTATAATTTTTACTTCACTTCATTTATTAATCCTTCACACGATTAAATAACACTTTACTGATATAGAGAGCTCTGATATTGTTTATTAATTACTTGCACTTTTTTTAGCACGTAAACTTTATAATATTTTCGCCGTAATGAATTTTCGTCTCACACTGAATACGTATTAAAATTCTCGAGGACGCGTCTCACGTCCGGTTAGGAACGCTGTCTACAAGCAACTGGCGCCTGAATTTGTACAATTTGCTCTATTTCAGCTTCTGATTGGCTAATCCTACTCCAATAGAATACTTTTATTTAACTTAAGCTTTTTCTGGTGTTGATTGGCTATCTATAAACTGTCTCAAAAATTACATTATTGTTGCTTCCAATTCATTATTGCCTCAAGGTTACCTCATTGTTAGGCCTCTACTATCACAGCTTCTACATTATTAAATTACATAATACATTCACATAACATTACTAAACATGTACATAATAATATAAACATATACAATGACTGTAATATACGCTTTTTACATATTGTTACATACACATATTGCTTTAAGGCGGGCTGTTATTGAATTTATATTATATAATTAGACTGAAATCATTTAAGTGTTAAAATACTGCCTCGACATTGTGATACTCTGTGATTCAATGTAAACCAAAGTGTAGTTAATATTATTCCATTAATCATAGTAAAGTTCGTATAGAAACCAAGATCTTATGTAACGATATTAATTTGTTTACGATAAGAGTAAAATGACGTAGATTATCTGGAATAAAGAAAAAGCGGCTAATTCGTTCCGAATAGTGAATAATTCTCAAGAAACTGTCTGAAGTAGCAGCTTTGACAGTTGTTGCATAGCTTTTGTCAAGTAAATTGAGGGTAAAGTAGTGAAATGGCATATGAGCACTATGTGAAATGGTGCGAAGTTAAGAGAGTGAATAATGTGGCATATGAAAAAAGCTCTGCTTGCATGTTTTGAACTTTTATCACGGTCTTACAAACCTTCGCCTCTGTGGGCATATTATCCTACGCATGTTAGTATATTAATTAATTACTGCAATTAATGCGGCAGTGAATACCATTACCATGGTGATATAACGATGTTTTAGTTTTCTTCTACTTCATAAGCTCTATAACTTTATTGACTGAAAATTTTGGCCTTCTCTACAATAGTCCTCCACTGTATGTGTTCTCTGATCGATCACTCGAATGTTTACTTTCTCTACCAGTATATAGGAGGTAGAGGTGTTACATTCCACCCAAAAATTCCATACCGAGATTACACCGGAAATACATGTTTTGAGGCCCCCTGAATTTAAACGAAGCATTTTTGGAAACACGTCCGTGTGGTTTCTGTAAACAGCGTAGCTCAAAAAAGAAAAGTTGGATAAACACCAAACTTAGTGCTTAGGTTCAGTACCTTCTCAAGATGCGACACGATTCCCTCACCCCAAACTGCCCTTTACATGGAACATTTTTACGAAATTTTATATTTTCTAAAAATGGCTCTTACGATTTTGATTAAAGTACCTTATATTAAATATATTTACATGACTAATAAAATTTATTCTTGAATTTTCTAGGAATAGCTTATGAAGTCCTCTTTTATATAATCTTGTGTAACTGCTAAACTTCAAGCGATAGACTAAACAAAAGTTGTAGATCTCTGTATAACGCACAATTTATATGAAATAACATTTTTGTGGCGTAAGCTATTTCTGAGATATCCATTATTAATGGATCGAATTGTTCATTACTTGGTCATTCTTTTAAGTCCTGTCAACATTCAATTGGTTCTCGCGATTGCAATGAAACAGTGTGGAATTTTAAAGCCAGCATATACCGTCTAGTTCTTAAACATTTGATTATCGCTGCTCTCTTTGTATCTATAACGAAATGTGTAATGTAGCTATTTCTGCAAATATGTGTCTCGATGAAAATAAAGTAGATAGAAAAATAAGCTTTAGTAAGATTAGTTCGTATAGTCACTAATGAACAATAGAGGGCAGAGAAAGTCAGGTGAGTGCGTCACATCAATATTTTTATTTATATACTCTTTGATTATCTTCCCATCTGTTTTTAGGCCTGCCTCTTGTTCTAAATTCGAGAAGATTCCATTTGTATATTATTTTAATTATTGTATACAGGATGTTTCAGAAATACTTTTACAAACTTCGGGTATGGGTTCCTTACACCACAAGAAGGAAAAAAGTTCATATGACCTATGTCCCATATGAACATATGTTTTCTCGTTAGGAGGTGTTCAACACAGTGGTACACTTATAACACACAAAACTCATAATAAATGCTCGAAATGTCCTCCTCTTGCTTCTATGCATGCCTGTACTCGTCGAATCATGGAATGTCGCACCCTGTCAAAACCTCCAGGATGGTGTCGAATGGTTTCGCAGGCTTCCATGACACGTCGATGAAGCGTTTCTGCATCCGGGATGGTTGCTCCATAAACCAATGATTTAAGATGCCCCCAGAGGTAAAAATCCATAGGATTGAGGTCGGAGAACGTGCAGGCCATGGAACTGGTCTTCCTCTGCCTATCCATCGGTCATGGTAGATACCAGTCAGTGCATCTCCAACAATGCGACGAAAATGTGCCGGAGCCCCATCATGCATAAACCACATGTTTTTTCTTATTTGCAGGGGCACATCTTCGTGAAGTAAGTCGGGAAGAGTGTGCTGGATAAAGTCCATGTAGACAGCACCAGTAAGACGTGCTGGTAAAACGTATGGACCTACCAGACTGTCACCTACAATGCCAGCCCACACATTCAGACTAAACTGTTGCTGATGTCTAGCCTGAAGTACAGCATGAGGATTACGATCTGCCCATACGTGTACGTTGTGGAAATTAGTAACTCCATCTCTCCCAAACGTTGCCTCGTCTGTAAACAAAACTGACGAGACAAACAATGGATTGGCTGTTTATGCTACAAACCATCGGCAAAAGTTATCCCGTGGTGGATAATCGGCCAGCGAAAAGCCCTGCACACGTTGAATATGATATGGATACAGGAGCTGCTCGTGAAGTACCCTCCATGCTGTCACGTGTGATGCACCAGATGCCACAGCCAATTGTCTTGTACTGATACCTGGATCGTCTTCGACACACTTTAACATCTGTTCTTCGCGTTCCGGCGTACGAACAACTCTTGGTCTTCCTCGATCAATAGTCCGTGGTGCAACGGTTCCTGTCTCGGCAAGGCGACAATAAACAGCGACAAAGGTTGGATGACTCGGTTGTCTTCGGTCTGGAAATTCCATCTGTTAGAGCCGTGCAGCCTCGCGTCCATTACCATTCGCACGACCATACATAAAAAGCATGTCTGTATGTTCACGAAATGAATATCCAGCCATGGTGTAACGAAACACGTGCAGTTGACTCACTACATGTACACAATTGAAACGTTGAAGACAGACTAATGACAAATGACAAACGTAAACAAGTCTCCATGGCAACACTTCGCCATCTACCGTATGTAGTACAATGGATCAACGCCTTCTATGAATGCATAGAGAAATGAAGTTTTGAGGTTGGACCCCGAAGGCCTGAACTCACACTTTCATTGTGACAGGAATAACGCGAAAACCAAGGATTATGGACATATGTTCATATGAACTTTTTTCCTTCTTTTGGTATGAGGAAACCATACCCGAAGTTTGTAAAAGTATTTCTGAAACACCCGGTATATATCTAATATATATACATATGTACACACACATATATATGCATATGCCCGAACAAACTTAGTCTCTGAGCTTTTATAACATTTATAATTGTTGTTTTTTATTTATTTTACGACGCTTTAACTACGTGGTCATATCGGGACGGATCTGTTCGTAGAAACCACATGGATTGGTGTGTAGCGGACATTTAGGTCTCATCCCTGTACCATACCATCTTGCTTCGTCACATGTCCACAGTGGCCTTAGTGCATAGCAACTGTATCTCTAATTCTATGACGGGCAGATGGCTGCTTCGGCAAGTATCCACTCAGACCTTAATGCATAGCAACTCCACCTCTACTTCTGTGACGGGCAGATGGCTGCTTCGGCACGTGTCCACAGAGACCTTAGTGCATAGCAACTGAATCTCTGGTTCTACAGGTGCCGGACAGATGACATTAGGGTACCGTATAGTCTACCTGTTTGCACTATTTCTCATTTTTAATATTGTTTTAGACCTAAGATGGAACTTTGTGCCGTGGTATTAAATACCTTGACGACTGAGGGAAAAAAGTCAGATTGGATTTGAACCCGGAACCTCCCGAATGCGGGCCACATACGTAACCGCTTGACCCATCTCGTTCGGTTTCATTTGTTTCATTTCACTATATAGCTCCTCATTTCTCTGGATTCTCCGCTCTGCTTGTTTGTCTTTAATTGGTCCATAAATTCTTTTTAGGATCTTTCTTTCATATATTAAAAGCTTCTGTATTTGAGATTTAATATTTGCGTTATAAATTCTTAATTTTGTACTTGTCGATATTCATTTGTTCTTAAATTGTATACGAAATATGCTTTATTTCCCTGTGTAGCTCTCCGTTTAATTTCTTTCTCTATTGAGTTGTTAGTATTTACTGTGTGCCCTAGATGACGATGAACAGGCAGTCATTATTAAATGATTGTGGATAAACTTTTTAAACACAATATACATGGGTATACTTTATAAGTCTGTAGCATAAAAATGTAGCCCATGAAAGATGTAGATCTCTGGTTTGTAATGTTAACATGTGAAAGTGTGTGAACAGATACCGCAATCCGAGCTTTGTAGCAAGCTGTGCCCCATATAGATGTCGCTTTTCAGCAAATCCCTTTGATTGTTACAAGTCTGCACAGGTGTTTATATGTATAGAGCATCGAACACCCAATCGTTCCTGTACATGACAGTGAATCGTGCATCTACATGCAATGGAATACCAAACTACATTACCATTTATTGAAAAATTCAGAAAAAATCTGATGTTACGTGCATGTCACTCCACTCGCTATCGTTTGTTTTATCTCTCTTCTACAAACTATTTTTACAAAAGCTTATTTTTCTAACTCTTTTACATTGATCAAGATAAGCTTTGCAGAATAGTTTTCATTACAAATTTCATTGAAGGTATAAGGGGATACAGCAGGCCGAAGCCTTAGTCACATCTTCAAAAACATCTTATGTGTTGCATTATCATGACCTTCTCTACTCATTTACAAGCTATTTTTATAAACGCTTATTATCCATCTACTTCATATTAATGAGATAAGCACTTTAAGAAACTATCTTATTGATAATTTTCTTGTGGATGCAAGGGAAATATGGTAGGCTTTAAGCTATAGTCAAATATTTTAAGAGCTGGTTGCTATGTGGAGCATTCCATTCTCTTTGCATGTCCAGGACATAAAAAAACCAATAATGAATTCCCACTTGAGAAAAAGCACAAGTGTTAGAAAATGCAAACAAATAACTAGGGATATCTCGGAAATGGTCACTCGATAAAAAAAATCTTATTGCTAATTTTCTTGTAGATACAAGGGGAATTGGTAGGCTTTAAGCGATAGTCAAATATTTTAAGAGCTGGTTGCTATGTGGAGTATTCCATTCTCTTTGCATTACCAGGACAAAAAAATTGAATAACGGATTTTAGAAAAAGTATAAGTATTGGAAAATTTAAGGGAATAACAAGCATTATCTAGAAAATGGTTCACTCAAAATAAATGTATATGACATAAATTGTGTATTTTAACGGATCTACATTTTTGTGTAGTAAAATTTTGTCTATCTCTTATGGTTTACCAGTTATGTAAAAGTCGTTCACAATGAAGAATACTTTTGGAGACATTCCCAGGAAATTAGAAATATACATTTCATTTGTCATAAATATATCCTAAATATATGTTATTTTAATCAAAATCGTTAGAGCCTTTTTGAGAAAATTAAAATTTTCGAAAAATGTTCCATGTTAAGGGTAATCTAGGGTGGGGGGATTTTCTTGAAAACCTTCGTGTCGCATCTATGGAAGATACTGAACCTAAATACCAAGTTTGGTTTTTATCCGACTGTTCGTTTGTGACTTATGTTGTGCACAGATAGACGCACACACACAGACAGACACACACACGGACATGTTTCCAAAAATGCTTTATATATATATTCAGGGGGTCTCAAAACATGTATTTCCGGTGAAATCTCGGTATCGAATTTTTGTGTGGAATACAATACTTCCCCTACTTACTATAAGTAGCAGAGAAAGTAAAAATGGGTATGACATAATTTGTATTTTGCGGCGATCACCTCCTCATCCGTTGCTGTAGCTTACCTTGATGCTTCTCCCGTTGCTTCCAGAAGTTCTCAGCGTGTTGGTTCTTCAATTTATCCTCGGCTAGCTGCAGTAATTTTCCTTAAATTATATGGGAGCATGGACTTATCCTCGGTAAAGGAAAACGTAGATCTCGGGTGGTGATATAGGAAGACATAGACTTGCTTTGTTTATGAAAAGATGACACTGCCGTTTCTTTTTATTTAATTAACACTCGTAGTATACAAAACTGATATTGCCGCTGTAAAATACTGTCCACTGCTGTTAAACTATGGCGTGGATATGGCACGAAATATAACTATTCTTATTGTCGCTTTCAGAGTAGCGGATCTTAGGTGTGTTGCTAAAACTATTTTGATTCCCTGTTTTGGCGCGATATCTCACACATTCTGCAGCATCTCTCCCTGACCACACACTACGAAAACTCTCGAATAAAATGCAATACTAAGCTGACATGACAAATTTGACTTGATTCCCTTTTTGGCGCGATACCTCACACATCCTGCAGCATCTCTCCCTGACCACACACGACATAAACTCTCGAATAAAATGCAATACTAAGCTGACATTACAAAGCTGACTTGATTCCCTTCTTGGCACGATATCTCACGCATCCTGCAGCATCTCTCCCTGACTACACATTACCAAAACTGTCGAATAAAATGCAATACTAAGCTGACATGACAAATTTGACTTGATTCCCTTTTTGGCGCGATATTTCACACATCCTGCAGCATCTCTCCCTAACCACACATGACATAAACTGTCCGAATTTTCCCCAAACAGATCCATTTATAGTCTCAGGCTCCTGAGGCTGCTTCCTTTCCTATTGGTACATTTTTAGCGCGACTCGACGCGTCTAACTATTTCGAATAAACTTCCAGGGATTTCATTGGTCCAATTTTAATATAAATCGCGGCTTTTCCTACATGTACCGTTAGATTGTCCTTCTCACTCACTTGGTCACGGCGAATTATCAAATAATGGGACAAAGACTCTACACCCTCGCTGTAGGAATAATAGCACGGCGACCGGAGAGAGGTAATAAAACTAGGTTTTCTGCCTTCGAAAGCACTATTCCTGTAGCTAAAACATTCCCTCGTGGACAGTATTTTAACATAGCGCTTAAATTATTTACATTAAACCATTTATAACTCTACTAATATTAATAACCTAGATAGATACATAACGTTAAATCACCCTTCTTAAAATATACAAGCAGTATGAGAAAAAGATATTTACATAATACGATTTAACATCACTAAAAGTTAATTAATAAGTTATCTGTAATTACAGTTCTTGGGCTCGGCCTAGAGTTGCCGTTTCAAATTGCCCTGTTCTGGAAAAGAATAAATTTTTTAACACTTGATACAATTTTCTTTTACAGAATAATTCCTCTGATTATGGCCTTTGTTCGTTTGTTTTGTTGACAGAGACCCTTCGCTATACCTGCTCCTTCACAAGGGTTCTGCCAAACCAGTGGTGTTTACATTTGGGTCGTTCACCTTACCCCTTGTTATGGTTGATTCCTCTCTCCCTTTTAAAAACAGGTTTTCCGAGAGACATTCTTATACCCAATACACTTTGCGCACACGAATAACTTGTAACGCAAACAAATACACTAATACCCAAATTAAGTTCTAAAATTAAATCTATTTACATACATGTTGGTACATAATTATTATGCCTTTATTTATTTCTTTACATCCTTATTTATCGGGTGTATTACCTTGACTATTTGTTCACAGGGTTGCTACCTCATTTCGAGTAAAACTAACCTGAATATTTTCATTACATTCTTCACCCTTCTCATTCTCTAAACATTTGTATGGTTTGAGCAACTGTTTATGATATCTCCCTACGATTTTGGAATTCTTTATTTCTTGTAACTCAAATGTATCCGAGCCAAAAATGTTAATCACCCGGTATGGACCTTTAAATAAATTTTCCATTCTATGATACCTTTTGTTCAGAATGCTAGACTTTTTCTTGTCCCGTACCAATACTAAGTCTCCCAATTTGATCAACCAGTGTTTTCGTTTCTTTTTCTTAAACTTTTCTTTTCTTTTCTGCGCCTTATTGGCCATTCTTTCAAAAGCTTTCTTAAACATCTCTTCTTCCGTTAGTGCTTTCGGATCTTTAGCTTCTAGTGTCTGTGGTAATTCCCCTTCAAGTGTTTCCATTAATTTCCCCTTCATCAGCTCGATGGGCTTATAACCGGTAGTAGGGCTCACACTTTCATTTAAAATACTTTCGATGCGCTGATAGTGATTTGCCCAATCACTGTGTTTTTTATTGGCCAAAATTCTCAAATAAACCGAAATGTCCCGTATTATTCTTTCGCAGGGATTGCTTTGTGGGTGGTATTTTGAGCAATGATACAACGTGATTTCGTTTTCTTTTAAGGTGTCTACAAATTTTCTGCTGGTAAATATTGAAGCATTATCACATAAAATTGCCTTCATCTTTCCAAATTGTGGAACATACGACTTCATTATCTTCCTTAGGCATGTTTCACTTGTAATCTTCCTGACTGGGTAAATTTTCACAAATTTTGAAAATACATCTATTAACACCACTATATACCTAAATCCAAATTTACTACAAGGCATCTCACCATGACAGTCCAAGGTCACTAACATGCCTGGTTTTTCCCTTAGTATGGAGTTTGTCTCGTATTCATATTGTATATTCAATGGCTTTGCTTTTTGACATTGTAAGCATGTCGAAATTATTCTCCTTACTTTATGGTGTAATTTTGGAATATACAGATTTTCTTGGATCATTAAAGCTGTGCGTTCTGAGCCAGAATGTGCTAGAGCTTGATGGAACGTGCTTATGAGTTCATTCTCCATGTTCTTAGGTATATATGTCTTCCATTTCTGTATTTCGCTGCCATGTAGTTTATATAACACGCCCCCTTTTACCCCTATGTTTCCCTTGATATTTTCATCTATTTCTGGGGCCCTTTTTATTAATTTATTTAACTTCTCATCTCGTCGCTGCTGGTCCCCTATTCCTTTTAATTCTTTTATCAATCCTTTACTCAAGGGTATTTCAATACTCATTAATGTTACTTCATTTTTAGGGCGTTCTATTCTCTCCGGTATTTCACTGTTGTTATGTAACCTAGACAGCAAATCGCTAAAAACATTTGTTTTTCCTGGAATGTGTTTCACCTCAACATCATACGAAAGAATCTCATGGATGTACCTAGATAATTTAGTACTCGTAAGCCGACAACGTTTCATAAATGAAAGACTCACATGATCTGTGTATATAATAACCTTCTGTAGATATATATATGATCTAAATTTCTGTAGTGCGTAATACACAGCACAGATCTCTAATTCGGTGACCGAAGCATTTTTCTCTATTTGACTTAAACCTCTTGAAGCGGTACTTATCACGTGCAGTTGATTTTCCTCATCTGATTGGGCTAGGACACACCCATACCCGTGACCTGAAGCATCCACGTAAATTACATATGGTAGGTTGTCCTTGGGTCTCTCTAGTAGAATTGATTTCGCAAATAGTTCTTTTATCTTTTCAAAAGCTTTCTGGTGTACCTCGTCCCATTTCCATCGCACTTTCTTTTTAAGTAATTCGCGCAAAGGCGCTATTTCTGCGGCGTACCTCAGGATAAATTTGCTTTGATAATTTAGCACTCCAAGAAAGGACCTAACCTGCTTAACACTCTTGGGCGCTGGTATTCTTCTCACAGCCGCTACTCTTTCTTCGTTTGGCTTCATTCCTCTATCATTAATTACATAGCCTAGAAATTCCACCTCACGGATGCAAAATTTGGATTTATTAATGTTCACCGTCATACCGTTTTCTCTCAGCTTTCTAAGCACATAATTCACATGTTTAATATGCTCATCAAAATTTTCATCAACTATTAGAAAATCGTCGATATATTGGATCAAAAATTCGTCGGCTGAGTCGCCAAATATTTTATCGATGGCTCTTAATAGTCCACTACATGACGTAAGCATACCAAAAGGCATTCTCAAAAATTCGAACTGTTTCCCAAAAAATAAAAAAGAAGTATACTTTCTAACATCCTCGTGAAGCTCAATCTGCCAGTATGACGCCGTTAAATCAATAGTGGAGAAATACTTGCCTTTGGTTATTTTTGACAGCAATTTTTCTACACTTTCGCTCCGAAATCTGTCTGGTTGTGTATATTTATTTATCCTTCGAGCATCTATTGTCATCCTAAGTTCGCCATTGCGTTTCGTCACCCAACATAATGGACTGCTGTACGGAGAATTTGACGTTTGTATTATTCGGTCTCTCAACATCTTATCGATCACCTGTTTGGCTCTCTCCCTTAATGCAATCGGAATATCCCGATACTTGTGTGTGAAGGGTGCAATATCTTGTACCTTAAAACTGTGTTTGTATGCTTTGCACTTGCCTGGGACGTCCGAAAATACCGCTTTGTTTTCTTGTAACATTCGCCTTAATAGATGCCTTTGTGTCTCTGTGAGGTTCTCGGCAAGGGTCACTTTCTCCTCTACTGCTTCTACCTGGCTGCCGGTATCTTGGAATTCTTTATTTCGGGCGTAACCATAATCTTTCTCATTGTGCTCCGTATACCCGTTGTAAAACCTGTCAGCGAACGCATGCATCTCATCGGTTTCTTCCCCTTGTACTATAGCAATTAATTTCTCACTCCTACCTGTTTGTAATAATTGTACGAAAAATCTTTCTTCGGCTATATCTTCTTCTCCTTGGGTTTTGTTATAAGTATCCTGCTTCATACCCTCTACAAAAGGGATTTCTAATGTTTTTCTGTTCTTCTCTATTTTCAAAACTTTATCAGCAAAATCAACCCTAGCTCTTAATTCAAACAAAACGTCACACCCAATCAAAATGTCACAAATCAAATTATTGATTACCAGAAAAATAAACTCAAAATTTTCTTCTCCTATTTTCATGTTCAACATTACTTGCATTTTTATTCGGGTAACCTCTTTGTTAACTGCTACCCGGCATACCGTGTTCCTTATGGGTAATGTCATTAGCTTAATTCCTTTATTTACCAGGTTCTGATATAACCTCAGGCTGCATACACTCACATTGGCTCCGGAGTCTATTAAAGCGTTATATTCTTCATCCAATAATACTACTTTTATGCTAGGGGAATCTGTCAGATCCTTTTCCGAGTGATTTTGAATAGTAGTTATCAGTTCTCCCAGTATAAATTCATTTTTGAGCCCTGTTTCACATTTTCTGTTTATTTGAGAATTTTGCGCGCTTAGAATCCGCTCCGAGCTCTTGAATGGATCCTGTCTTAGTTTTCCGGGTTATCGACACTATTTGGTGCTCCGCTAGTCTCTTCCACATTTCCCTCTCTCTGCATTTGCCTATAGTTTCCTCTGCTTCCTCTAAAATGTCCCCGGGAATGTCTCTCTCTCCTTTCGTTTCTTTCTGGATAATTTTCGTCATACCTTTCTCCTACATCACTTTCCCCTCGGTCAGAAAAATAATGTTCTCTGGATCTGTTTTCATTGTTTCTGCCTCTCCTATAATTAAAACGGCCACTATATCTTGGTCTGGTTTGTATAGCATTATGTGATATTGGTTATCACCTTCCCTCCTGAAACGGTTATTTTGACAGTTTCTGTTCCCGGATTGAGGTACGTCGTTCCAGTATCTCTCTCTGGGGTTATAGTTCCCTCTCGCGTTTCCTCTCCAATTCGCATTCCTTGAATTATCCGGTAATGTTCGAACTGTATAGTTTTGTACGTGGTTCCTACTACTTGTCTCGAATGATGATACCAACTCAATCAATTCGGGAATAGAATTTGGCTTCGCAATGAGTAGGTAATGGTGTATACGTTCTGGATAATGTGGTACAATCATATTAATGAAATCCCTCTCGCTTATGGGTGGCTCGATTAGTCTACTACTCTGTGCTTTAGTTAGCAAATAATCTACCATGCTTAGGTTTCCGCGTTCATCGTACTTGCCATTAACTAGGATAGATCTCACCTGGTTCTGAGTATTAGTACTCCAGTACTTATTCAAAAATGCCCTTCTGAAATATTCAAAATTATTATTCTCCCCCAAAGTCAATCTTACCCATTGGAGAACCCTTTGACGTAAACCTTTACGAACGATTAACATCTTTAGCTCGTCCGGAATCTGCTTCAAACGGAAATACTCCTCAAGGTCATTTAGGTATTGTTTAGGATTATCAGCCGAATTTTCCTCGAAAGTAGGTACCCCTATCTCATTTAATAAATGGTAGTTTGCATTACTTGCATGGTTAGATGTACATTGGTGCCCTGAATTAAAATTATATGGGTCGGCAGCTGGACTTTGGCCTCCATTTACCTCCCTAAAAGTGGTGCTAGTTTCACTGGGTGAGCTATCATCACTCTGTCTCACACTTATCCCTAGTCTACCAATAGAGCGTTTTAACTCCTTTACACAATTTTCATGCTCTTCCACCCTCTTCACAATTTCATGATGATTTGAGAGCTGTTCAGTCATTTTTGACGAAAGTTCATTCATCTTTCCCTGATCCTTTTCTAACACTGTTCTAAATTCTCTGAACTCCCTTTGAATGTTAGATTCTAATGTACTTTGTTTTTTTTCTAAAGAAACATTTACAGCTCTTAAGTCATCATCCAATTGCTCCTTTATGGCTAAGCTGGTAACACTTAATTCTGTTTCTACATCCTTCCTTAGTTTTTCTACATCGTTTCTTAGACATAGTTGTCCTGCCTGAATTTCTTGCACTACCTTCCCTTGCTGACTGAATTTGGAGTCCAATTGACTTTGTAATCGGGTGACCTGTTCACCTAAATATTCCCTCATCTCCTGAGCTAATTCCCCTCTCATCTTCCTGTTTTCCTCTCTGACATATTCACCTATATGTATACTCTGCTCATTTAATTTCCCTTCTAAATTTTTACTTTGTTCACTTAATTTTTCTAAGTTTTTACTGTGCTCACCTAATTTCCCCTCTAAATTCTTACTTTGCTCACTTAATTTTTCCAAGTTTTTACTCTGCTCACCTAATTTCCCCTCTAAATTTTTATTTTGTTCACGTGAGTCCTTCCTCTGCTCATTTAAGTCCTTACCCATCTCGTCTATCTTTGTGCTCAAATGTTGAAGCAATATTAGCAGCTGGTTTTGACCTGCGTCAATGACCTGCTCAATCGGTGATTGCCTTTCTAGCCTAACTTCTACTTCTGCTGCACCCATATTTTTTCCATCTGTTGTTATGCTGACAATAGCCTCCCCATCCAGTTCTTCTGAACCTTCCCTTGACCTACTCATGGTTCCGTTAGCAAGTTCTACCTCCCTAGTAATGACTTTACCCCCTCTCAATAACATGTGTTCACCAAAACTGAGTCACTACTCTGCATGCCTTTTTGTTTGTTTTTGAATAAATGTTCTAACCTGTATTTTTTTTTATGTTAACTGATGCGTTCCGGGTTCGAATCCTGGTGAAGTTCTAGAAGCGATGCTCTCAGCTGTTTTGTTGTCCCACGTAGGTAGACTAGAAGTTCGCGTTGTAATTTTGTTCTGCTGTGCCCCTTTCCTCTGAAGATTCTTCGTCTGTTCGTTGTTTCCTAGTCCTCCGTTTGTGTCGTTCTTCCCTTCGAGCTCCACGTTATGGCGCCAGTTTGCGGCGATCACCTCCTCATCCGTTGCTGTAGCTTACCTTGATGCTTCTCCCGTTGCTTCCAGAAGTTCTCAGCGTGTTGGTTCTTCAATTTATCCTCGGCTAGCTGCAGTAATTTTCCTTAAATTATATGGGAGCATGGACTTATCCTCGGTAAAGGAAAACGTAGATCTCGGGTGGTGATATAGGAAGACATAGACTTGCTTTGTTTATGAAAAGATGACACTGCCGTTTCTTTTTATTTAATTAACACTCGTAGTATACAAAACTGATATTGCCGCTGTAAAATACTGTCCACTGCTGTTAAACTATGGCGTGGATATGGCACGAAATATAACTATTCTTATTGTCGCTTTCAGAGTAGCGGATCTTAGGTGTGTTGCTAAAACTATTTTGATTCCCTGTTTTGGCGCGATATCTCACACATTCTGCAGCATCTCTCCCTGACCACACACTACGAAAACTCTCGAATAAAATGCAATACTAAGCTGACATGACAAATTTGACTTGATTCCCTTTTTGGCGCGATACCTCACACATCCTGCAGCATCTCTCCCTGACCACACATGACATAAACTCTCGAATAAAATGCAATACTAAGCTGACATTACAAAGCTGACTTGATTCCCTTCTTGGCACGATATCTCACGCATCCTGCAGCATCTCTCCCTGACTACACATTACCAAAACTGTCGAATAAAATGCAATACTAAGCTGACATGACAAATTTGACTTGATTCCCTTTTTGGCGCGATATTTCACACATCCTGCAGCATCTCTCCCTAACCACACATGACATAAACTGTCCGAATTTTCCCCAAACAGATCCATTTATAGTCTCAGGCTCCTGAGGCTGCTTCCTTTCCTATTGGTACATTTTTAGCGCGACTCGACGCGTCTAACTATTTCGAATAAACTTCCAGGGATTTCATTGGTCCAATTTTAATATAAATCGCGGCTTTTCCTACATGTACCGTTAGATTGTCCTTCTCACTCACTTGGTCACGGCGAATTATCAAATAATGGGACAAAGGCTCTACACCCTCGCTGTAGGAATAATAGCACGGCGACCGGAGAGAGGTAATAAAACTAGGTTTTCTGCCTTCGAAAGCACTATTCCTGTAGCTAAAACATTCCCTCGTGGACAGTATTTTAACATAGCGCTTAAATTATTTACATTAAACCATTTATAACTCTACTAATATTAATAACCTAGATAGATACATAACGTTAAATCACCCTTCTTAAAATATACAAGCAGTATGAGAAAAAGATATTTACATAATACGATTTAACATCACTAAAAGTTAATTAATAAGTTATCTGTAATTACAGTTCTTGGGCTCGGCCTAGAGTTGCCGTTTCAATTTTTTAATGAGATCTACATTTTTTGTGTAGTAAAATCTTGTCTAACTATTACGGTTTTCCAGTTATGCAAAAGTCATTCAGAACGAAGAATTCTTTGCTGGACATTCCCAGATAATTCATGATATATATTTCATTTGCTACAAAAATATCTTAAACACGTGATATTTTAATCAAAACGTTAGCGCCATTTTAGAGGAATCAAAATTTTCAAAAAATGGTGCATGTGAAGGGTAGTCTGGAGTGGGAGCATTTTCTTGAAAATCTTCGTGGCGCAGTATTTAAAGATACTGAACCTAAATACCAAGTTTGATGTTTATTCGACTTGTTCACACACACACACACACACACACACACACACACCGACATAGAGGAGTACAGACAGACTGATAGATAGACAGACAGACACACTAACACACATACACGCGCGGACCTTTTTCTAAAAATGATTTTCTGGATCCAGGGGGTCTCAAAACATGTACTTTGTGTGAAATTTCGGCATCGAATTCTTGGGTCAAATGCAATACGTAGTAGGAAGTAAAAATGGATTACCATATCGTGGCTCTTTGCATGACCGAGAGAAACAAAAGAATGGTGATTTTACGCTCAAGATGATTAAGTATTAGAAAACTAAAGTCAATAGTAACAAGTATACATTGAGCGAGACGGATCCATGGTAACCTGTGAGGATTGCATTCTGGAGATCCTGGGTTCGATTTCAGTTGGGCCGACTACTTTAACCTTGGTTTTTATCGCGGTAGTGCAAGAATGACGGGGTGGATTATATGTATAATGCCGCGAATTTTCCTGTCCCCCATTTTCTGTCATTTCATTTTCTTATAAATGACCAGAAGGTGGATGGCGGGCGAGGTCAATGACGGTAGAGTTTACTTGAGCAACTGGTTCCCCTGACGTTCGGTGTGTGACGGGCTCCCAGAGAGTCCTCTTGTGGGGAGAGGAAGGTCTGGGTCGGGGGTCCCGCTTGCATCAGCATGTCATATCTGTAGATGTTAGGGACCCCGCCCGTGTCCTGCGGCTCATCCATTCCTCCTGGAGGTTTCTAGAAACACAATATGCGTTAATGTGCGCTTAAGTCCGAAATCCTTCTCCACTTCCTGATGATGTAAAGAAATATATCGCAGACGATTAAATCCATATAATATTTATCTAAAATAAGTTCGGTGCTTTAATTGTATATGTATTTTCCTTATTAGGTTTTTGTTTAACTCTAACGTTTTCCCAACTATATGAAATTCATGCAGAATAAAGAGGAATTCACAGGCTATTCGTAGAACATTAAAGATATGTATTTTATTAATTTTAATATAAGTATGTTTCAATCCAAATCTTTAGAATCATTCTTGAGAAAGTAGAAAATAACCGAAAACTGTTCCATGTAAAAGGTAGCTTAGAGTGAGGAAAATTTCTTAAGATGCTGCACTTATAATCCAACACATTTACTGATCGGAAAGATAGAATCAGACGACTGAAACATTCAATGCCATCGCCGGGATTTGAACCATGGATCTCCCGGTTTCCGTCCGGTTGCTCTAACCACTGAGCTATCATGGCAACATACTGGTAGGACATTAAACTTGACAACAGATTCGTATTTTTTCCGGTAAACCATAAGGAAATCCCAAACTGTATTGAGATGACATACCCTAATGGAGACTTACAGTACAGCTACATTATTCCGTATATTTCAACAATATTTTAAATGAATCGGATATTTTGAATGGATCTTTGGAGACATTGAGGGCCCTAAGCGAGACGAGGGATTTGTGTTAGAAGTAGAGGAGTGGAGCAGTTGCGGCAACTACGAAGGATTTGCCCGTCTAAAACTCGAATGATCCATGCTGACATATTGAATCCTATTATGAATCGATTCCGTAAGTGTTTTACATCTCAGATGGTTGTACTCTATGTCCTGGGCTTCATTGTTTCGACCACTATTAGATCAACTTGAGATATCTTTGTGGTTTACCGGGAAAATGCGAATCAGTTTGAGAATTTAATGTCGTATCGACACGTTGCCATGGTAGCTCCGTGGTTCAAATCCCGGCGATGGCATTGAATTTTTTGTCGTCCGATTCTACTTTTCCAACCTTGTGCAACACACGGCTTGTGTGGAAGAACAATTAATTACATATACCGATTTTTTTCTATTTTTTTTATTCAAGAGATCTGAAAAAATATATCTTCAGTGAAGTTATCGATATAGAATTTTTGGGTGGAATACAATCTTTTCCCTGCCTACTGTAGGATCTAGAGAAAGTAAAAAACGGTTCGCTATATGCTAGCCTTAAAACTCCATACTCATTGCATGACATCACAAGAAACGAATGTAATGATTAAATTTGTTCAAAATTTAATGATTAAGTATTGTAACATTCAAAACAAAAACAACCAAACAATTTATGCTTTTCCAACTACATATATAAAATTATATACATTTCAAAGAGGTGTCTACGGGCTATTCATAGAATATTCAAGATATAAATGTTATTTTTCATGTCAATATGCCGAATATATTACGTTTTAATAAAAATTTCATACCGCATCTTTGTTATTTATTTAACTTTTTACTTTCTCTACTACGTATAGTAAGTACGGGAAGTATTGCATTCCACCCAAAAACTATATACCGAGATTTCACAGGAAATACATGTTTTGAGGCCTCCTGAATCCAAGAAAAGTAGTTTAGGAAACATGTCCGTGTGTGTGTGTCTGTCTGTGAACAGCATTACTCAGAAACGAACAGTCAGGTAAACACCAAACTTGGTATTTAGGTTCAGTATCTTCCAGAATTGCGACACGAAGGTTTTCAAGAAAATCCCCCACTCCAGATTACCCTTTACATGGAATATTTTTCGAAAATTTTAATTTTCTCAAAAACGGCTCTAACGATTTTGATTAAAATATCATATGTTTAAGATATTTTCATTGCAAATGAAATGTATATCTCGAATTTTCTGGGAATGTCTCCAAAAGTATTCTTCACTGTGAACGACTTTTGCGTAACTGGTAAACCATAAGATATAGACAAAATATTACTACACAAAAATGTAAATCGCGTTAAAATACATAATTTATGTCATATATTTTTTGTTGAGTGAACCATTTTCGAGATATTGCTTGTTATTCCCTTAAATTTTCCAATACTTACACTTTTTCTTAAATGGGAATTCGTTATTCATTTTTTGTCCTAGTAATGCAAAGAAAATGGAATACGCCACATAGCAACCAGCGCTTAAAATATTTGACTATAGCTTAAAGCCTACCAATTCCCCTTGCATCTACAAGAAAATTAGCAATAAGATTAACATCTCGATTAACAAGAAGCATATGGAGAATAAGCGTTTGTAAAAATAGTTTGTACAAGAGTAGAGAAATTCATGTGAATGTAACAGATCAGATTGTTTCATTTATAGTGTTTGCAGACAGACAGACAGACAGACAAACAGGCGCACGTCCAAAAGCGGATCGTTTTCCATCAATGTTCTGTGAGCTCAGTGGATCTCAAAACGTATTCCCGTAGATATTTCGATATCGAATTTTTGAAAAGAATACAATAATTCCTCTACATACCAAAGATAAGGGGTAGGGAAAGTAAAAGGTACAGTATCCACATGATCCTTAGTTACAGTGCTGGGTAGGAACAACTTTCCTGTAATTGCTTCTTTAGTTGCATAGATCGTTGTTCTGTTTTAGCTGATTTTGACAGTGAACACTGTAACAGCTGTTAGTGAATATTCATTGTTTGGGTAGAGATATGTTACAGAATTGCAAATAAGCTCCAAGGCCTTACTTACACCCGAGCAAGCGTAAAATGATTTACGATGGTCACCGAACAAAAAAAAATCTGATGTTACACTCACATGACTTTCTCTACTCTTGTCCAAACTATTTTTACAAACACTTATTCTCCATATGCTTCATGTTAATCGAGATTTTAATCCTATTGCTAATTTTCTTGTAGATGCAAGGGGCATTGGTAGGCTTTAAGCGATAGTCAAATATTTTAAGATTAAGAGCTGGTTGCTATGTGGAGTATTCCATTCTCTTTGCATTACCGGATAAAACAAAAATGAATAACGAATTCCCATTTGAGAAAAAGTATTAAGTATTGGAAAATGTAAGGGAATAACAAGCAATATCTCGAAAATGGTTCACTCAACAAAAAATGTATATTTAACATAAATTGTGTATTTTAACGCGATCTACGTTTTTGTGTAGTAAAATGTTGTCTATCTCTTATAGTTTACCAGTTATGCAGAAGTCGTTCGCAATGAAGAATGTTTTTGGAGACATTCCCAGAAAATTCGAGATATACATTTTATTTTTCATGAAAGTATCTTAAATATATAATATTTTAATCAAAATCGTTAAAGCCATTTTTAAGAAAATTAAAGTTTTCGATAAATATTCCATTTAAAGCGTAATCTGGGGTGGAAGATTTTCTCGAAAACCTTCGTGTCGCAGCTCTGGAAGATGCTGAACCTAAATACCAAGTTTGGTGTTTATCCGACTATTCGTTTCTGAGTTATGCTGTTCACAGACACACACACGGACATGTTTCAAAAAATGCTTTATATGCATTCAGTGCACCTCAAAAATATGAATTTCCTGTGAAATCTCGGTATCGAATTTTTGAGTGGAATGCAATACTTCCCCTACTTACTATACGTAGTAGAGAAAGTAATAAGCTATCTTAATGTATTCAATTCATAAATGTTAGAAAAAATACCTATACATTTAATTAGCAATATTTCCTCTGTGTAAACCTTTTCATTAAGCCCTTTACACACAATTAAGAATACACAGAATACTAATATTGCGTCAAAAGTCGCGATCTGATATGTTTCAGGTTAGTTTATGAAACAATAAAATGCCACAAATGAAATAAAATCATTATTTTGGAATTCGCCAACATTAAGAAATGGGACTGTGCAAAAACAAAGTTACCTGGACCTACAGTATTAAGATTAAGAGAGCATTAAACATAAATAACCCAACTGAAGTTTAAAACGCCATCATTCTGTTGCGACTCTATGGATCAAAGGCGAAAGATGTTGATCGAATAGTAGCGACATGAAATTTCTTAGATCAGTTAAAGACTGTATACTAGAAGATATATTAAGAAATGCAGATAAAACATTATTTCCTCTAAGGAACAAAATTGATTCACACAATCAGAATTGAAAGGAACACGTAAATATA
Source organism: Deroplatys truncata (assembly GCA_030765065.1). Taxonomy (NCBI): domain Eukaryota; kingdom Metazoa; phylum Arthropoda; class Insecta; order Mantodea; family Mantidae; genus Deroplatys; species Deroplatys truncata. Next base: position 170,809,683 of record CM060980.1, read on the forward strand.
ATAGAATAAGTTTTACAGAATATACCAAAAGGAGTGAAGTCGTCCTCCGTGGTGTAGTGGTTATCATGCTAGCCTCTAGTTCTTGAGGTCGCGGGTTCAAACCCGGCGGAGGGCGATGGATTTTTACGGGCGTAAAAATCCTTAGTATGGCTTTCTTCGGAAGGGAAGTAAAGCCTGTGGTCCCGTGTTGTTGATTTACGGCATGTAAAACAACCTCAAGCCTAATAAACAGGCCTCTGAGCAAAATTACCGGTCTTTCAAGCCCAGTATAGAATGGGACGCTAAGTATTACAGCAGTTAAAGAGCGTCCATAAATAAGTAAATAATTTAAAAACAGTAGTGCAAGATGTTGGTCGGCAACGGGAGTTAAGCTGAAGCCGGAATAGGTTCTTAAATAAATTGAGTTTTACTTATGGACGCTCTTTAACTACTATGGTTTTTAGCGCCCCATTCTATCCTACTGGACGTGAAAGACCGGAAATATTCCTCTTTATCGGGCTTGAAGTTCTTGTACGTGTCGTAAATCTACGACACGGGACCACCGGCTTTTCTTCCTATCCGAAGAAAGCTATGCTAAGGATTTTTACGCCCGAAAAAAATCTATCGCCCTCCGCCGGGTTTGAACCCGCGACTTTGGGAATTAGAGGTTAGCATGGTACCCCTGGACCACGGAAGACGACAGCAACAGGTTTATAGGTCATAATCCATGAACTAGATGATTATGGCTTATTTAGTCAATAACAAACTACTGCACCATAGATTGTTATATGTAGCACAGCAGCAGCCAGAGGCCCTCGGGTGTATAACCCCGTTGTCCTCAGGACATATCATTAATACAGTACTTTTGGTGCATAAATAATTATTATGTGAATGATGAGAATATTTAAACAATGCACTTTTTATTAGATAATTGTCCCTAAGTTCGCCACCGGCCATTTGCTTTAAGAAACGGCAGTTAGCCCAACGACTATTTGGAGCACGTTGTCCCTGTACTTCACTGAATCTGAAAGTAATCACAAACTTAATTTGCTCTGTGTTATTCTCCATATTGTGTTACCAGTGGTTGGCCACATAATTTGAACTCCGTAAGTATCTGTTTCATCCTATGGGATAACTAACACCATTATTTAGTGTGATACGAGGGTAATCCAGAAAGTCCCAGACGTTTTGAAATAAACAATTAGCGAAATGCAAATATAACGTTTATTATCTACATTTTAAAGTTACACTCTTAAGCTATTTTTTCTTTCTCTATTACGTATAGTAAGTAGGGGAAGTATTGTATTCCACTCAAAAATTAGATACAGAAATTTCACCGGAAATACAGGTTTTGAGACCCCCTGAATCCAAAAAAAGCATTTTTGGAAACATGTACGTGTGTGTCTGTCTGTGAACAGCATAACTCAGAAACGAACAGTCGGATAAACACCAAACTTGGTATTTAGGTTTAGAATCTTCCAGAGATGCGACACGAAGGTTTTCAACAAAATCTCCCCACCCCAGGTTACCCTTTACAAGGAACATTTTTCGAAAATTTTAATTTTCCCAAAAATGGTCTAACGATTTTGATTAAAATATCAAATGTTTAAGATATTTTCATGCGAAATGAAATGTATATCTCGAATTTTCTGGGAATGTCTCCAAAAGTATTATTCATTCTGAACGACTTTTGCATAACTGGTAAACCATAAAAGATAGACAAAAGTTTACTACACAAAAAATATAGATCGCGTTAAAATACACAATTTATGTCATATAGTTTTTTGTTGAGTGAACCATTTTCGAGATATTGCTTGTTATTCCCTTAAATTTGCCAATACTTAAACGTTTTCTCAAATTCGTTATTCATTACTTTCTCTACTACGTATAGTAAGTAGGGGAGGTATTGTATTCCACCTAAAAATTGGATACCGAGATTTCACCGGAAATATATGTTTTGAGACCCCCTGAATTCAAAAAAAGGATTTTTGGAAACATGTCCGTGTGTGTGTGTGTGTGTGTCTGTGAACAGCATAACTCAGAAACGAGCAGTCAGATAAACACCAAAGTTGGTATTTAGGTTCAGTATCTTCCAGAGATGCGACACGAAGGTTTTCAAGAAAATCCCCCCAACCCAGATTACCGTTTATCTGGAAGATTTTTCGAAAATTTTAATTTTCTCAAAAATGGCTCTAACGATTTTTATTAAAGTATCATATGTTTAAGATATTTTCATGACAAATAAAATGTATATCTTGAATTTTTTCGGAATGTCTCCAAAAGTATTCTTCATTGTGAACGACGTTTGCATAACTGGTAAACCATAAGAGATAGACAAAATGTTACTACACAAAAATGTAGATCGCGTTAAAATACACAATTTATGTCATATACATTTTTTTGTTGAGTGAACCATTTTCGAGATATTGCTTGTTATTCCCTTAAATTTTTCAATATTTATTTTATCAAATGGGAATTCGTTATTCATTTTTACTTTCCCTACTACGTATAGTAAGTAGGGGAAGTATTGTATTCCACCCAAAATTTCGATACCGAGATTTCACCGGAAATACATGTTTTGAGACTCACTGAATCCAAAAAAAGCATTTTTGGAAACATGTCCGTGTGTGTGTCTGTGTGTCTGTCTGTGTGTCTGTGTGTCTGTGTGTCTGTGAACAGCATAACTCAAAAACGAAGAGTCGGATAAACACCAAACTTGGTATTTAGGTTCAGTATCTTTCAGAGATGCGACACGAAGGTTTTCAAGAAAATCCCCCCACCCCAGACTACCCTTTACATTGAACATTTTTCGAAAATTTTAATTTTATCAAAAACGGCTCTAACGATTTTGATTAAAATATCATATGTTTAAGATATTGTCATGACAAATAAAATGTATATCTCGAATTTTCTGGGAATGTCTCCAAAAGTATTCTTCATTATGAACGACTTTTTCATAACTGGTAAACCATAAGAGATAGACAAAATGTTACTGCACAAAAAATGTAGATCGCGTTAAAATACACAATTTATGTCATATACATTTCTTTTGTTGAGTGAACCGTTTGCGAGATATTGCTTGTTATTCCCTTAAATTTTCCAATACTTATACTTTTTCTCAAATTCGTTATTCATTTTTACTTTCTCTACTAGTATAGTAAGTAGGGGAAGTATTGTATTCCACCCAAAATTTCGATACCGAGATTTCACCGGAAATACATGTTTTGACTCACTGAATCCAAAAAAAGCATTTTTGGAAACATGTCCGTGTGTGTGTCTGTGTGTCTGTCTGTGTCTGTGTGCCTGTGTGTCTGTGAACAGCATAACTCAAAAACGAAGAGTCGGATAAACACCAAACTTGGTATTTAGGTTCAGTATCTTCCAGGGATGCGACACGAAGGTTTTCAAGAAAATCCCCCCACCCCAGTCTACCCTTTACATGGAACATTTTTCGAAAATTTTAATTTTCTCAAAAACGGCTCTAACGATTTTGATTAAAATATCATATGTTTAAGATATTGTCATGACAAATAAAATGTATATCTCGAATTTTCTGGGAATGTCTCCAAAAGTATTCTTCATTATGAACGACTTTTTCATAACTGGTAAACCATAAGAGATAGACAAAATTTTACTACACGAAAAATGTAGATCGCGTTAAAATATACAATTTATGTCATATACATTTCTTTTGTTGAGTGAACCGTTTGCGAGATATTGCTTGTTATTCCCTTAAATTTTCCAATACTTATACTTTTTCTCAAATTCGTTATTCATTTTTACTTTCTCTACTACGTATAGTAAGTAGGGGAAGTATTGCATTCCACCCAAAAATTCGATACCGAGATTTCACCGGAAATACATGTTTTGAGACCTCCTGAATCCAAAAAAAGCATTTTTGGAAACATGTCCGTGTGTGTCTGTGTGTGTGTGTGTGTGTGTGTGTGTCTGTGTGTGTGTGTGTGTCTGTGAACAACATAACTCAAAAACGAACAGTCGGATAAGCACCAAACTTGGTATTTAGGTTCAGTATCTTCCAGAGATGCGACACGAAGGTTTTCAAGAAAATCCCCCCAACCCAGATTACCATTTATCTGGAAGATTTTTCGAAAATTTTAATTTTCTCAAAAATGGCTCTAACGATTTTTATTAAAGTATCATATGTTTAAGATATTTTCATGACAAATAAAATGTATATCTTGAATTTTTTCGGAATGTCTCCAAAAGTATTCTTCATTGTGAACGACGTTTGCATAACTGGTAAACCATAAGAGATAGACAAAATGTTACTACACAAAAATGTAGATCGCGTTAAAATACACAATTTATGTCATATACATTTTTTTGTTGAGTGAACCATTTTCGAGATATTGCTTGTTATTCCCTTAAATTTTTCAATATTTATTTTATCAAATGGGAATTCGTTATTCATTTTTACTTTCCCTACTACGTATAGTAAGTAGGGGAAGTATTGTATTCCACCCAAAATTTCGATACCGAGATTTCACCGGAAATACATGTTTTGAGACTCACTGAATCCAAAAAAAACATTTTTGGAAACATGTCCGTGTGTTTGTCTGTGTGTCTGTCTGTGTGTCTGTGTGTCTGTGTGTCTGTGAACAGCATAACTCAAAAACGAAGAGTCGGATAAACACCAAACTTGGTATTTAGGTTCAGTATCTTTCAGAGATGCGACACGAAGGTTTTCAAGAAAATCCCCCCACCCCAGACTACCCTTTACATTGAACATTTTTCGAAAATTTTAATTTTATCAAAAACGGCTCTAACGATTTTGATTAAAATATCATATGTTTAAGATATTGTCATGACAAATAAAATGTATATCTCGAATTTTCTGGGAATGTCTCCAAAAGTATTCTTCATTATGAACGACTTTTTCATAACCGGTAAACCATAAGAGATAGACAAAATGTTACTGCACAAAAAATGTAGATCGCGTTAAAATACACAATTTATGTCATATACATTTCTTTTGTTGAGTGATCCGTTTGCGAGATATTGCTTGTTATTCTCTTAAATTTTCCAATACTTATACTTTTTCTCAAATTCGTTATTCATTTTTACTTTCTCTACTAGTATAGTAAGTATGGGAAGTATTGTATTCCACCCAAAATTTCGATACCGAGATTTCACCGGAAATACATGTTTTGACTCACTGAATCCAAAAAAAGCATTTTTGGAAACATGTCCGTGTGTGTGTCTGTGTGTCTGTCTGTGTCTGTGTGCCTGTGTGTCTGTGAACAGCATAACTCAAAAACGAAGAGTCGGATAAACACCAAACTTGGTATTTAGGTTCAGTATCTTTCAGAGATGCGACACGAAGGTTTTCAAGAAAATCCCCCCACCCCAGACTACCCTTTACATTGAACATTTTTCGAAAATTTTAATTTTATCAAAAACGGCTCTAACGATTTTGATTAAAATATCATATGTTTAAGATATTGTCATGACAAATAAAATGTATATCTCGAATTTTCTGGGAATGTCTCCAAAAGTATTCTTCATTATGAACGACTTTTTCATAACCGGTAAACCATAAGAGATAGACAAAATGTTACTGCACAAAAAATGTAGATCGCGTTAAAATACACAATTTATGTCATATACATTTCTTTTGTTGAGTGATCCGTTTGCGAGATATTGCTTGTTATTCTCTTAAATTTTCCAATACTTATACTTTTTCTCAAATTCGTTATTCATTTTTACTTTCTCTACTAGTATAGTAAGTATGGGAAGTATTGTATTCCACCCAAAATTTCGATACCGAGATTTCACCGGAAATACATGTTTTGACTCACTGAATCCAAAAAAAGCATTTTTGGAAACATGTCCGTGTGTGTGTCTGTGTGTCTGTCTGTGTCTGTGTGCCTGTGTGTCTGTGAACAGCATAACTCAAAAACGAAGAGTCGGATAAACACCAAACTTGGTATTTAGGTTCAGTATCTTCCAGGGATGCGACACGAAGGTTTTCAAGAAAATCCCCCCACCCCAGTCTACCCTTTACATGGAACATTTTTCGAAAATTTTAATTTTCTCAAAAACGGCTCTAACGATTTTGATTAAAATATCATATGTTTAAGATATTGTCATGACAAATAAAATGTATATCTCGAATTTTCTGGGAATGTCTCCAAAAGTATTCTTCATTATGAACGACTTTTTCATAACCGGTAAAGCATAAGAGATAGACAAAATTTTACTACACGAAAAATGTAGATCGCGTTAAAATATACAATTTATGTCATATACATTTCTTTTGTTGAGTGAACCGTTTGCGAGATATTGCTTGTTATTCCCTTAAATTTTCCAATACTTATACTTTTTCTCAAATTCGTTATTCATTTTTACTTTCTCTACTACGTATAGTAAGTAGGGGAAGTATTGCATTCCACCCAAAAATTCGATACCGAGATTTCACCGGAAATACATGTTTTGAGACCTCCTGAATCCAAAAAAAGCATTTTTGGAAACATGTCCGTGTGTGTGTCTGTGTGTGTGTGTGTGTGTGTGTGTGTGTGTGTGTGTCTGTGAACAGCATAACTCAAAAACGAACAGTCGGATAAGCACCAAACTTGGTATTTAGGTTCAGTATCTTCCAGAGATGCGACACGAAGGTTTTCAAGAAAATCCCCCCACCCCAGACTACCCTTTACATGGAAGATTTTTCGAAAATTTTAATTTTCTCAAAAATGGCTCTAACGATTTTGATGGAAATATCATATGTTTAAGATAATGTCATGAGAAATGAAATGTATATCTCGAATTTTCTGGGAATGTCTCCAAAAGTATTCTTCATTGTGAACGACTTTTGCATAACTGGTAGACCATAAGAGATAGACAAAATTTTACTACACAAAAAATGTAGATCGCGTTATAATACACAACCTATGTCATATACATTTCTTTTGTTGAGTGAACCGTTTTCGAGATATTGCTTGTTATTTCCTTAAATTTTACAATACTTATACTTTTTCTCAAATTCATTATTCATTTTTTTTATGTCCTGGACATGCAAAGAGAATGGAATGCCTCACATAGCAACCGGCGTTAAAATATTTGACTATCGCTTAAAAGCTACCATATTCCCCTTGCATCTACAAGAAAATTATCAATAAGATTGACATCTTGATATCTCCATTAACATGAAGCATATGGAGAATAAGCGTTTGTAAAAATAGTTTGTACAAGAGTAGAGAAAGTCATGTGAGTGTAACACATCAGATTTTTTTATGTCCTGGACATGCAAAGAGAATGGAATGCGCCACATAGCAACCAGCGTTAAAATATTTGACTATCGCTTAAAACCTACCATATTCCCCTTGCATCTACAAGAAAATTATCAATAAGATTGACATCTTGATATCTCCATTAACATGAAGCATATGGAGAATAAGCGTTTGTAAAAATAGTTTGTACAAGAGTAGAGAAAGTCATGTGAGTGTAACACATCAGATTTTTTTGTCTTGGATATGCAAAGAGTATTAGTCTGTGGCAAAGGGAATGGTGCTGCACCTAACAACCAGCTATTAAAAGATATGTATATGCTTAAAGGCTACTGTATTTCTATATTGCTCTTGTAAATATATATTCCCCTTACATATACAAGCAAATTAGCAATAAGATAGAGTCTGCAAATGTTTATCTCGATTAACATGAAGAATATGGAGAATAAACGTTTGTAAAAATAGTTTGTACAACAGTAGAGAAAGTCATGTGAGTGTAACACATCAGATTTTTATACATAATCGTCATTCAAATTGAGGCATTTATTATACCGTGGCACAAGTTTTTCAATACCCTCTCTATAGAAATCTGCCGCCTGCGACTTCAACCACTGGTTTACACCAGCATGCAGTTCAACGTCAGTGTCAAAAACTCCGTAAAATTTGGGGAAAATGTTCCGAAAGTTCTGTAATCCGGAAACGACGATTTTCACGAATTTTGTCATTGATTTGCATTGACAGTTCATCAGTTATAAGGCTAAGCCTACCATTGCGAATCTCGTCGTGAACCTTGGTACGGCCAGTTTTAAAATCAATTCATCATTGCCTGACTAGGCTTTCACTCATTATTTCCTGCCCGTAAACATCACAAAGTTGACGATAAATTTCAATTGGTTTGTTCTTTTTAGCCAACCGCACTTCACAAGTGGCGGGATTTTCTATTGCAGCGCACATTTTAACAACTCACAGAGAGCACAGTAAGGAAGACACAGTCCTCACGCTACCACTACTGGAGGCGTACTGAATGTAGGAACGTTCTGACACCAAGATGGCGGCTTTAGTCCTACTCATCGTTACGATAGGCCAAAACGTCTGGGACTTTCTGGACTGCCCTCGTATGTCATTATAAATCTATTTTATTATGTTATAGTTGTGTTAATAGTATTTATGTTTTCTGTACTGACGTATTACTACCTGGCGGTTTTATTATAGATGATGTCTCATAAGTAATGTTGGATTTTAAGCAAAACTTTATTTCAAATCAAATGATTCTAATCTTCAAAGTAAAGACCATTAGATTCTACAGTTCTGAGCCATCTTTCAGCGAGGTTTGCTATCCCTCAACGGCACCACTTTCTGGTGTTTGATGCGAGGAATTCATTGATACCCATTTCAACTGCTTCAATGTTTTCAAAATTTCTTCTACCTAGGAAATGGGCTATGGACTAAGCAGATAGCAATATAAGGGTGCAAGAACAGGACTATATGCTCGCTGTGGTAGCAGTTCGATTCTTCCGACTCCGACTTACTACTGGCAGGCTGTGGTTCAGCCCGAGTGAATTTTGTTGCGTGCCACCCTCAACAGGGTTTTACCGCAGGATGACTATTGTAAGGAAAAGGTTATTTGGAATGACTGTTTTTGGTTTAGAAAGATATGAAAGAAGGGAGGTAGCATGTAGCTCCTCGACAGCTGCTTGTTAGGATGTGGCGGCCCTTGTGCATCCTGGTGTGGTGTTTTTGTAATATTCAATTTACATTAGCTGGGGTTTGTATTTTTGAGACCAATCAACTCTTGGATGGATTTGAATGTTGGTGTCACTCCTTTGTTATCTGGTATGCCCGCATGCCATGCGGGGAACCCGATGACGCCGAAGACAGCGAGTTCTAGGGTTATAATCCCCAAGAGATCTGACCAGGGCACTCTGGTGGTTAGGTAAACAAGCGTAAAGTTTAGTAGCCCAGCGCCTAATTCCATCTTCCACATATGGAAGAGATGAGGCTTCATGAAGTAGTCTCACATGGAAGGCGCAACCGACAGAGTAGATGGACCGGAGTCCTCTATTCTGCGCCCGTTGTAGCCATAACAGCCAGCTCTCTGCGGCCATGCCCCACACCTCGCAGGAGTTCGGTTCCTTCCAAGTTCTGAATTTTGTACATTATTCTTTGAGCTGTATGAGGTCTCCATTGTCCTCCTGCAAGAGAACTCTGTTTGTACTAGCAAATGCCGGATACCTCTGCCTCAAAACTTGATGAACTCGTTGCACGTTTATGTGGAACAAATTCTCAGTGAATCACACCTTCAAAATTCCACCAGAGACATATTATTATTATTTTGGGGTCGAATCGATTTTTTTAACGACAGCGTTTGCAGACTGCTGAGTATTGAGCCACTGTTTCAAGGTGTCAAGATTGCGGTAATACACCTACCTTTCATCACATGTGGCAATTCTCCTGATAAATCTATCGTTCCAGGGATTAGCAACAAGCTGACGACAGATACCCACTCTAAGTTGAGTTGATCAGGTACTAATTCATTTGGTACAAATTTACAGCTTCTGAACGATTTTAAGTGTCTTAATACGGCGATGTATGATATCTTTTGAAGCACCAAGTTCTTCTGGCAAACCTCTGAGTGCTTGTCTGTGCATTTTTAATCCAAAGCTCTGCTTGTGTTCTTAATATTCCTAACTAGGGTCTTTCAGAACGTTGTAAATCTTCAATGTTTTCGTCCCCAGTGTTGAAATGCTGGAACTATCGTTGTGCTACTCGCTCACTAACACCTCCACCTTCGACTTCTCATATTCTTCGAGCTGCGGCAGCAGCTTTATGATCTCGTTTCCTGTAGTGCTTCAGAAGGACTCTAACCTCAAACTTTGTTGCCTCCATTTTAAAATCTTGTGTTACCAACTACTGGCTGCTAACGTGTTAACAATACGGAACAATAACCATAGCACCATATAAAAAGTATTGACACAAATAAAAGCGTATATATGTACGATATAAACACAATGAAAAATCACATTACTTATGATACAACATAATATATGCTGCACGTATTCTTAAGGTTACCAGGCAACGTTTTAACCAAGATCAAATTTTTTCGCCTTAATTTTCGTTTTTCATTTTTCATTTCGAGGTTTTCAGCTAGTGAGGGACACTGAAATGGTATCAAATTAAAGTTTATATAAATTTGATTTGCATTGTAAATTTGAAATTATCTATGTATTATTATTTATAGGATAAAAGCTTTGCAGCATATAATCAGCATATTTAAATGTATTTGTTATTGTTTCTAATGGCAATATCGGGGCTTTGACTTGAGAAACAACTGATAGCGTTGGTGTTTTTCACTCGTTGAACTGCAGGTTTTTTAACGTTCGGTTTTATTACTTCCACTCTTAAACTCTGGCATTCACTTCCACATTCATACTTCCAGACTCTGAGGAGGATAGGGAATGATTCTCGTTAAAGAAAAATTCCCTGCTCCAGCCGGAAACCAAACTCGTACCTCTGGGTTGAGGAGTCAGAACGCTGACCAACTGATCAAAAGGCAGTCCACATAATTTTTGTCCAATACTAAAATATGATACACCTTGATCTAATGATGTTGAAGTATTACTTACTCCAAACGAATATATAAGTGCCGGACTCAGGGTATGCCTGTATCCTAACTTCACCGGTGGCAACCCTCAATGTTTTTAAATTTTACAAGTGAAATAATAGTAAATCTTCCATACACAAATTATTTTCGATATTCTGGAATATTAATATGCTTATACTAAATTTTATTATTCCAAAAAAATATAATCTTATTACTTTCTCTACTACATATAGGGGAAGTATTGCTTACAACAAAAAATTCGTATCAGATGTCATCGGAAATACATGTTTTGAGGCCCCCTGAATAAAAAAAGCATATTTAGGTTGAGTATCTTTCAAAGATGCGACATGACGATTTTCGAGAAAATCCCCCTACACCAGACTACCCTTTACATAGGACCGAAAATTTTGATTTTCTTCAAAAATGCCCCTAAGAATTCTGATTAAAATATCATATGTTTAAGATATTTTTATGGCAAATGAAATGCATATCTTGAATTTTTTGGTAATATCATCAAAAGTCTTTTTCATCCTGAATGACTTTCGCATAACTGGCAAACCATAAGGGATGGACAAACATTCACTACATAAAAATGTAGATCTCGTTAAAATACACAATTTATGTCATATACATTGTTTTCTGGAGCAAAGCATTTCCGAGATATTTATAGTTATTTGTTTGAGTTTTTCAATACTTATACTTTTTCTTAAATTGAAGTTCATTATTCGTTTGTTTATGTCCTGGACATACAAAGAGAATGGAACGCTCCACGTAGCAACCAGCTCGTGAAACATTTGACTACCGCTTAACGCCTGCCATATTCCCCTTCTACCTATGAAAATTAGCAATAAGATACATTCTGCGAATGGTTTATCTTGATGGATAATAAGCGTTGTGAAAATAATTTGTACAAAAGTAGAGAATCATGTAAGTTTAACTTATAATTCATTCATTATCTGTTTAACCTCCTCATATGTAGGACTTACACCCCCAGGACTTACAGGCGGGTGCCTGGGATCAGAGGCCCGTCGAGGAGCAGACACTCTGGATCAGACAGAATATTCAGGATGCCTGGTATGGGGAGGAAGGAAGTAGATGAAACGAAATGATGGTGAAATGGATGAAAGGAAAGGTGATGATGGAGCAGTTGGTGGAATGAATGGCGGGGGAAACCGGAGAACCCGGAGAAAAGCCGCCCAGACGCCGCTTCGTCCACATGCGGGTCCCTGGGATTGAACCGGGGCCACCTCGGTGAGAGGCGAGCGGTCTAACCACTCGGCAACGGCGCCGCCTCTTTACATATAAGATTTTTTTAAAAATATAAATTCTCTTAAGTGACACGCTTGGTTAGACTTAGTTCAGATTTTTAGTTTAAGAATCGGAGGAGTGGCCTATCAAGGGCCCCAGTCTTCACTGATACTGATTAGCAATAAGAACCCCCAGAACTGCACGGCAACCCCTACTCAAGCAGATCAAAGAGGGCTTACCGATGCCGTTGATGAGGATACATGGCAGTATGAGGTTGAACACGTAGAACATGGGTCGCCGTCTCAGCCTTATGACGTAGGTGATGTCCGGGTAAGGTTCCGGACAGCATGAATAGAACTCCACGTGTCGTATCGCGTCGAAGCTCACCAGGTCAAACTCTCCATTCGCCTGGTAGTTGCTGACATCCCCGGCTTCTGTTTGCTTTACCAGGTCCAGCTGAAACATTCCACATCATCTCGTTTATCGCATTGTTACTTTTATTCTCCCTAGAGAATGTGGCGTTTAAACCATCAATTCTGTTCCCCTTTTTTGGCTTTCTGCCACCCTTGAGCAGGGAGGATCTAGGGCTCACGGCACCCTCCTCCCTTTCATCGAGTTTGGTAGATAAGCCACAAAAAATGTTGAATCAAAACATTGGATTATATCAGGATTAAAACGTATGCAACAACGTGAAACCAACAAAGCAACAAAAAGTTGTAGAAACCTCGAGTAATTCTTGATGGGCGTAACTCTTGCAAACATAAGGGATTCTCAGATTGCGTTACTTGTACAGATGATTAAAACAATCAAAAATAATTTATTTTGTAGTGTTAGATCTCGCAACTTATCCATAGTAAAACGAATCATATAAAGTTTCTCATCCTGAAGGATGGATATACCAAGCTTAAAGATATTTCTGAATTACTTAATTTTATTCAGAAAATAATTTCAATTAATTCTTATTAGATGACCTGTGTTAATAATTCATAGAACGAATTGTTCTTCCACACAAGCCGTGTGTTGGATAGGGTTGGGAAGGTAGAATCAGGCGACTGAAAAATCCAATGCCATAGCCGGGATTTGAACCACGGATCTCCCGGTCTCCGTCCGGTTGCTCTAACTACCATGGCAACATGCCGGCACGACACTGAATTCTCCAGCTGATTCGTATTTTTCCGGGTAAACCACAAGGAGATCTCAAATTATATTGAGATGACATACCCAATGACGACTTACAATGTTGTAAGTATTTTAAGTTCCCGGCTTCATAGTTTCAACCACTACAACTGCCATGGTAGCTCAGTGGTTAGAGCAACTGGACGGAAACCGGGAGATCCGTGGTTCAAAACCCGGCTATGGCATTGAATTTTTCAGTCACCTGATTCTACCTTTCCAATTCATAGAACCTTGACAAATATCTAAATTCACTCTAAATTGTCAATTACCCATTCTTAAATACTGGACTCGCCTGTGTGATAGTAGTCACATAAGGATATAATGCAGTGCTACCACATGGCTGCTCGCTCCTACCGCCGCAGCTCAGATCTCGGAGGAAATAGTTACCGCATTCGCCTCACGCTTTCATATATAGTTACAATTAAAATTATAATAAGAACATACCTTATCATAAGGGATGCTGGAATTCTTATCCTTCTCTATCTGTATATTTCTAGTATCTTCTCGGAAATTTTCATTTACATTGAAGAGTTCTTTTTCTTCTTATTCTTCTTCAACGGATTACCCTCCTCCTTGGAGGACTTACACCTACAAGCAGTAGTCTGTCGAGGGGCAAGTAAGCTTTTGGATCATAGCATATCCAGGATGGGTGGTCAGCCATGGCGGTGAAGAACGACATGAAATGTAGTGATGAATGAGAAGATAGGAAATTCCGATTTAAATTATCCAAATCAGCATTCGCCTAGCGACAGAGGAAACCGCGAAAAAACTTCGGTCAGGTTGGTCGGCCTCGGGGGTTTGAACCGAATGCGCCACCCCGCTCGGTACTGGAACCTGATGTTTTCATTTAGTTCTTACAATGTAACAACCAAACACCTCTCTTTTCAAGTGATCATCAGAGTCGAGTAAATTTCTGTAATTGGATTGTGCGAAATGATAGAGTAATTGACCCACGCTTAATATTGTTCTCTGACGAAGCATGGTTGCATTTGCATGGCTAGATTTTGTCGCAAAATAGCAGATATTGGAGTACAGATAAACCCGATTTTACACACGAGATTCTCTTGCATAACTTGAAAATTGATTTGCAGTAAATGCATACGGAATAATACGACAAAAATGTTTTGAACAAACAATAAATGCAAAGAGGTAAAGGAATGACCCACACCATTTTTGAAAAAGTTGACCGACGTTGAATGTCAGTCTGGATTTTTCCAGCAAGACTTTGCACATACAACTGACGAGTCATGAAATTTAATTCAGGAAAATTTTGAAGATAGGGTAGTTGATAAAGAGATTATGGCGCTCACGATTTCCTGATTCCTGTGAATTATATCTATGGAGAATTAAAGAGTAAGGTGTATGCAGCAAACCCCATACATTGTAAAAACTTTTTAAAAAATCAGGTGAGAAATTCACGCAATTTTGTATATTGAACTCTCCAGTGTGAATGAAAATTTCCTAAGAAAATGCCACAAATGAGGACAACATTTCCAACATCTCTTATGATAAGGCATATGCTTATCATTGTAACTGCAACAGCAAATATGAGACGTGAGGCGGTTGCGGAGATATTATAGCCTTTTCGGCGGAAGTCCAAGCTGCGGAGGCCGGCGCGCTAGCTGTCATGCGGTGGCCACAGTTTGAAGGAAAAACACTGTATAATCGTATATACAACTTTGATATTTATTGTAAAGTTTTTTTCTCGAAAATTACAAGTCATATTTAATGGACAATACATTGCAAAATCTTTATATACACACACGAGAAAAACCGAGCTAAGTGCCATTTACTCAATGATACCGACAATTTTGTTATGTGCATTCTTTTGAGTTGGAGGTTACTGTGATAGGTAGAATGTTTAGTAAGATATGGTCCATGATGTGTTTGCTGCATTCTTAGTTTAAAACTGTTTTAATAGTGTCACTATGACGTCATCAATAACTTATAATTTTTACAGAAAATATGTGTTTCCATGGATATTCTCGTTAAAACGAATTACATTAAATGGGAATAATTTATATTCTATTAATATAACCAAACTGAGCACCATTCAGACACTATATAACCCTACACGGACGCGCATATACATACAGTAAAGAAAGTGATTTACCCAGATTAGAATCTGATTCCAATATCAATGCAATCCAGTATAAAAGGTCTCGTGAACCTGTTTACGTGTGTGTATTTTACTTTTTTCAAGCGTGCCTATCTGTGGAGGTTCCAAGGCTGCCTTGTGTAAATGATGTTTTGTGTATCTATGATTTTCCACGTTATTTTATTTACATTTAACGGTAACTCTGCGTTCATTCGAGTAGGTTGCTTATGTGGTGTCCAGGCACTCCTGACATACACTAGTGTGCGAAACCTAAGGACGAAAGTACTCTTCGCATACTGTGACACTGCCAAGTATGCTACAGTAGGCAACTAAACGAAATATGCAATGAGATGAACAGAAATGCCACTTTTATTCATTGACCATAAGCTACACTAAAGTCAATACGACTTATGCCGGCTCTTTAGATTTACAGAAACAGATGCATGGTGCTTAAAAGGGTGTATGATCACCACGGACAGCAATGCATGCTCTGCATCGTGCTCCCATGCTGGCCACAAGGTTGGTAAGCAGTTCTTATGGTAAGGCATTCCATTCCTCCACCAGTGCTGTTGACAACTGTTGGATGGTCGTTGGTGCATGTGGATGTGCTGCAATGCGTCTCTCCAAAGCATCCCACACGTGTTCGATGGGATTTAAGTCGGGGGAAAAGGGCAGGCCAGTCCATTCGTCGAATATCCTCTCGTTCAAGAGATCCTCAACCAGCGCTGTTCGATGCGGTCACGCATTATCATCCATAAAAATGAAGTTAGGGCCGACTGCACCCCTGAAAAGACGCACATGGGGAAGGAGTACAGTATCACAATAAAGTTGACCAGTGAGCGTACCGTGTTCAAAGATTTGGAGGTCGGTGCGCCTATGCAACATTATGCCTCCCCAAACCATAACCCCCGGACCACCAAAACATCATGTTCAAGGATGTTCCTGGGTTCATTACGTGTTCCCACCTCTCGCCAGATGAGGGTACGTCGAGAATCACTACTTAGACCGAATCTGCTCTCATCCGAGAAGAGTACGCGACCCATTCCTCGTTGGTCCAATTTTGATGCTCTTGGGACCATCGCAAACGGTGTCGCGGATATCAATGGAACACAACGTACTGGCCGTCAGGCAAAGAGACCACCTCTGTGTAGTCGCCGTGGGATTGCGTGCCTAGCTGTCGTGTTAACTGTGGCTGCAATTGCACCCACTGTTTGGCGTAGATCCCTTCTTGCCTGTTGCACAATGTAGCGGTCATCTGCTGCTTTAGTTGAGTGTGGTCGACAACCACCTCTCCTTGGGGCACCAGTGCCTGTGGTTTGGAAGATTCCCCATGCACGTGAAACAATGCTGTGAGGAATTCCAAACTCCTGAGCAACACTCGTCACACTTCGCCCTTCTTCCAGTTTCCAGATGATTCTTCCCCGTGTGAAGTCATCCAAATGGTCTCTACGAGCACCACTACAATGCACCGTAACAGCTCGCTAATTGCCACACACCGTCTTGTCCTGTTTCGTCAACTGCCCCAGAGCCATTTGGCACTATAGACTCGCTACACTCACGCCATGTGACGTCCAGCTTTCTGTGTACGTGTGAGAAACCTCTGGCAACATGTTCCCGCACCTTCATCTACTTCCACCAAGTAGTTCATTTGTTATATTACTTTACCCATCCGTCCTTAGGTTTTGTACACCAGTGTACTTGGGCGCATGCCATCGTAATATAGAGTGCGGTCGTTTTAGGGTGAGGCCACTCGTATGCCTAGCACGCTGTGCTGCAGTGACCTCGGTAATTTTCCGATGCGCAACTGAAGGCGTTCAAGGTTATGTTTATCAGCAATGCTTCAGTCCCTTTTTGTGTTCGTGCTATACAGAGAGATGGCATTGTGGATCTTAAATGGAACGTTTATTCATGACATCTGTGTTGTGTGTGATTTGCTTAAAAGTCTTAGTATGTTGTTATTAAGTCCACTGCAATGCCTGTTGACAAATTCACACTTGAACAACGAATTTTTATACACAATACATGCGTAAAATCTGAATCATGTAAACAGGTGTGTAGACACTTTGAGGAAAAATTTCCTGGCATTTCAATTCCAGGTAGAGAAACTGTTAAGAGGTCTGGTTAATAAATTTAGGAGAGCGGGGCCGATAAACGTTAAAGCTAAAAAGCGAAAACGAAATGTTCCAACGGAGGAAAAATTGGCGCATCCGTTTGTGAGGAAACCTACAAAATAAAGTTTATAGGAATAATCGCCACACCACGAACTTAAGTACAATATAAAAATATAAATTATGAAAATTACGCAAGAGAGCTTCTGCGTGTGAATGGAAATTTCATCCGGAGATGCCAGGAATGTCTTCACGCAGATGGTTAGCACTTATAACAGGTTTATTACTCATTATACTGCATTTTACTATCATTCGTAAGTAACGCGGGAGTTACGGAACGAAAACACCAGGTGTAATAGACAGAGTGCGGAGAACGCATACATGCGATCCTTGATCACATCATAAAACTGAAACGACCGCAATGTATGTGAAATAAACAGAATTGCAAATAAATGAGGGTACGATTAACAGGGGAAAAAAACAAATAACTTCTATGCTGTGGTAGCGAACACCGACCATTGAACACGGACGCCAAGCATAACCACTACATTACGGAAACGGCGTGCAACTTAATGTGTTTTAAAAACACAAACCTTACGGTGGATGAAATTTTACACATTTATTTTAATTCCGTTTTATTATTACGTGGGATCATAAAATATTAAGTTGATAAATTTATCATACAACCTGATTCTAACACTGCTTATGAATGTTCATTTATGACAATCCGTTACGTACCTTCTTTAATATTCATTTAAAATCCATCTGCAAACCTTAGGTAAATACAGGCAAAATACTGACGTACAGAGGGGCTCCCAATACCAGGATAGAGCACCACACGCAGGTGATCCGGCCCCTTGTGCTTCTATCGTGACCCCTGGGAGGGAGGGGTGAGGGGAGGGACGCGAAGGTAGATCAGGTCAGGATGATAACGGGTGCAAGCATGGACGGGGCCCTTAATGTTTCCAGATTGAACGCATCCAACGCCGCCTGGGCCGACACATAGGCTCCGAGCCCCCGTGGGGTCCCCGAAAGAGCGCCTACCCGACAAACACCCAAGCTAACCAAGCTGCCCCTGGAACGATATAAGAAGAAACGTCCACGGAGCGCACAGCCCAGCCGCAACACGCCGAACGCCGTCGCCTGGTCCTATAACCCTAAAATAGATGACAAGGAAGATGATTGGTACAGGAAATGAGGGGCAGGAGAGTCATGATAGTAGATGAGCCACCCCAGTATTCGCCTGCCGATCCGGTGAAACCACGAAAAACCCATAAGTAGAGCGGGCGGTCGCCGGATGCCTCGAATGCGAGTCGCACATGTAATAAAATATAGGAGACACCTTAATTAAACTCAACTCGTATGCTTTTTGATTTAGTAGCACTGAAATAAATAACTAAAATATATAATGTGCTACAATCCCACGACTTCTTTATCCATTATATTTTATTTACTCATTCTGAAAATATTCGCAATAAATCTTGGTTTTCTGTTTAATCAGGGAAATGAGACAGACCAGATAGGGCTAGTAGATGGACCATGTCGTAGAGAACGAACTACAATAAAGGGATATCGAATTAGCTACAGTATCACGTATAAAATGTTAATGCGTGTAACAAACTTCTTTCATTCAGGTATCCTACAGCTCACAGAATGACACAATAAAACATATGTTATCTAATACATTAACAATAAAATCTGATATGTTACATTCAGATAAATTTCTCTGCTCCCTATTGTTTATTACTTATCTATCTACTTCACTTTAACCGAGATAAACCTTTGCAGAAATTACATTACGCGTTTCACTCTACACAAAAGAGGAATAACTATAGTCAGATGTTTAAGAATGGACGCTATGCTGGCCATACTGTTTCCATGCAATCACGAGAAACAACTGAAAATCGACGGGAGTTAACAATGACAAAGGCATTGAATAAATCGAACTATTAATAAATGATATCTCAGAAATGCCTGCAGCAAAAGATTACTTGAAATAAATTATGTGTTTTAAAGAGATATACGAGTTTTTTGTGTAGTACGTTTTCATCTATCACTTAACGTTTACCAGTTATATAAGATTATACAAAATTCCTTCCGAATGAAGAGAACCTCAGGAGCTATTTACAGAAAATTCAAGTTATGTATTGTATTTGTCACGTAAATATATTTAATATATGCTATATTAATGAAAATTGTTAGAGGCAGTTTTTAGAAAATAAAAAACTTCGAAAAAATGTTCCAAGTAAAGGGTAGTTTGGGGTCGGGGATTATACGTGTTTAAAATATTCGCGTCACAACTTTGAAGGCAGTAAATCTAAATACCAAATTTGGTATTTATTCAACTTTTCGTTTTTGAGTTATGCTGTTCGCTCGCGCACACATACAAACACCACACCAAAAATACTTTTTTATTCAGAGGGCCTCAAAACATGTATTTCCAGTGAAACATCGATATAGAATTTATGGGTGGAATGCAATACCTTCTCTACCTACTATGTACATGATAGAGAAAGCAAACATTAAAAAACAATTGCTTTAGACATGGCTTCCCACTCAACTTATTCCGATCAGTCCGGTATGTGCTACCATTAACGAATCCGCGTGTTCACGCACATTTTAAATTAATGTGGAACCGTGTAGAGAGTCTTATCGCAGTTGACCATGGCTTTCCGAAATGGCTTCAATGCACATTTCGTTATACTCGCAGTTACATGGAAGCATATCGGAAGCCAGCAGGTCAGTCAAATGTTTAAACAACAGCATTTTATATGCTGGCCCTGATATTGCGTATTCGTTCCTTGGGCTGACGAGAAACCAAAGGACGGACGTAACATTTCAAAATTATATATGAATACTGTAAAGTTTAAATGAAGGGCAAGAAATATCTAATAAAAGACTAAAGCTACAAAAAGAATACTTTTATTACAAATTGCATGTGGTAACAAGTTATAAATTTTTGTAATAAGTTTCTATCGCTTAGAGTTTTCCAGTCATATAAACGTCTCTAAAATACAATAAGAATTAAGTGAAATTTATGGTCTATTTCTAAGAAATTCCTTGAATTTCCCAGTTATATAAAAGTTTTTAAAATTCAATAAGTATGAAGTGAAATTTATAGGATAATCCTAATAAATTTAAGATATACGTTTTACTCTCCGCGTCAGTATTTCAAATATATATTTTAACCAAAATTATTGGAGCCATTTTTGAGAAAATAAAAACAAGGAAACATTTTCCAGGTAGAACATAGTTAGATCTGAAGGAACTGTCATGAAAATTTCGTGTTGCATACCTGAAAGATGTTGGAATGAACAAAAAAGATATTCACAAGCCTACACATTAAAACGTACTCTTTAAATTTGAAGAAAACCGCTTAATAAAAAGAAATCTGGTATTAATACTAGCAGACTTTATCTCTTTACTTATGAAAAATTTCCCATAACTCTTGTATATTATAGCATTTATTTAAAAGTTATTATTCTATCCACGTCACGCTATTCACGATACATTTTTATCTAAGACTGATTTAAAATTAAGCAGAAGGTACATAGTTAATATAACATTCAGAAACAGCATTCAAATGTTTGGCGGTGGTAACGGTACAAATTCTTGTGATGAAAAAAACAAAGAAGAATCACAAACTTTCAAGCATAGGCGTCAGATAACGTTTTTGTGTAAACATGCATTGTGGATATTTTAAAAATGGCAAACATAACAATAATTATTGTCAAAATTGTGCGTTTAATGAACTCTAAGCTTTCGTGTATCACCTATGATTTCTCAGTCATTCAAAATTGTAAAACATTCAATCAGTATGAAGTGGAGTTCACAGCCTGTCGACAGAAATTTCAAGCTATGCGTATAATATTTTGACTTTGTCCAGTTGCCCCCGTAATTTCTTATGCATAACGTCGCAATAAATCACGAGCGAAGTAGCCTCTTCTCTTTTCCGATCTCTCACTAAAATGTCGAACACAGGACTTCTCTTTTCCTCTTCCACTATCGCTCACTACATTGTCGAACGCAGGACGCCTCCTCTCTCTTCCGGTCACTCGCGAGAGTGCCGAACACAGGACTCTTCTCTCACTCTATTCCTCGCTGACGCCCGCAGAACAGCACACTGTACTATACGTCACATCAACAACCTCCTCGTACCCCGGCGAATTCGCTCCTCTTTATACCCGCAAGAGCTTCGACAAACATCTTACATCGCCGCGTCGTGGAAACGTCATATTTCGAATTTTCATGTTTGCTAATTATTTACAATCTGTGTTTGTTCTAAAAGTATTGTTTGTATATCGAAGAAGCCCGAATTGTTGGGTGGAGTAAACTGGTTACAAAAATTATGATAGATTTTGTTGATCTTTTACATATGCCTTCTTTAGTGTTGTTATTTTTCTTTATTTATAGTCGCTTTGACTATTGGGTCTTATCGCGACTTATATACATACATACGAGTACAATAATAATACATTGATGTTGTTTATTATTGATCGTGTAGATTTTCTCCGCTGATTGTAATATAGGAATTGTGTATTTTGATATAAATGTTTTTCACGTCTCTTTACCTCTTTCCGAGTTATTGTAATTTTTTTAAACCTCTCTGAATTTTGCAGGCTTGTTGATTTTTCCTTGCCTCAAAATATCACACAGCAAAACATTCACGACCAGAACGTAGATGAACCTATTTTTATTATAAATATAAACTTATAAAGAAAGGTTTGCCATTTGACAAGATAACTCATATTTTTTTTGTTAAAATGCATAAACATTGAAGGGTTATATTTATAAGGAATGAAAACAAATGGTTAAAAGAAGAAAATAAAATTGGATTAACTTTTTTATGTTAAAGGGCATTTTGCTAAAAATGTAGAAAATTCTCTTACTTTATTACAAAATATCTTTTGTTTTCTCGTTAAATTTTGAAATTCGGAATTTAATTTTAATAGTTCGATTTATAAGTATTTAGGTTGTGATTAAACAATTGGTCATTTGGTAAATTATAATTGAAGGTGGTAATAGCGGCGCTGTTTAAATTCTCTGAAGAGAAAGAGTTTCTAGGCGTACTATGTTTGTGCCATACTGGTTGGTTGTGTTATGGAAATTACAGATCTTAGGATGTGCTCCGTTAACACGAGTTTTAACTCCGTGTTTTCCTTTAGAATATTTTCCACAAAATGGACACGGTTCATCCATTCTAATACTATAAGGAGAGAAAATTTGTTTGTATGCATGATGCCTGTGTGTGCGTGATTGATTTTGGTAATTTCCTTCACCATTGAATATCCCTATTCTTTCTGACGAACATGGGGTTATAAAACACCTTATTTAAATTCATACATTAAAGACTAAAATAAATTACTTAAAGACTTTACGAAGCCTTCATTGAGAATATATGGGGTAGAAAATAGTTGTTCCAGAGAATTAATGTAGAAACAAAAGTCTATTAATGGAATTAATTGCTCTTTTACACAAGCCGTTTGTTGGACAGGTTGGAAAGGTAGAATCAGACTACTGAAAAGTTCAATGCCATAGCAGGATTTGAACCACGGATCTATTGGGGTATATCATCTCAGTACAATTTGAGATCTCCTTGTGGTTTACCGGATAAAATGCGAATCAGTTGGAGAATTTAATGTCGTGTTGGCATGTTGCCATGGTAGCTCAATGATTAGAGCACCCGGACGGAGACCGGTAGATCCGTGGTTCAAATCCTGGTTATAGCATTGCATTTTTCAATAGTCTGATTATACCTTTCCAAAAGTCTATTAGTTGCTATACTTTACAGAGAGTGCGTGTTAAAGCAAAGCCGGTTACATTTTATTCGAAGCAGTATACGTAGATGGGCATGATATAACACTTAAGCAAGTATAAGACAGAGACTAAAAACTGACAATTAATACTGTTTATGATAGTGCAAATCGTCTGTTATAATTATTTATTTAATTCCTATTTAACAAATACTGCACATATGAGAAATAGTGACGAAATCTCTGAACAACCTTTTTTCTAATTCTATAGATGTATACAGTGAAGTTTCTGGATGCCAAATCTTCTAATAACTCTCATGTAAGACTTTTTGCATTATCGCCTTTGTAGGGGATGCAAAATAATTATATATAGAGGGATAATTGTTAATGTTAGAACTTAGTAAACCGATATTTTATGATTAAGAACTCAGAATATTATTTTTCTCGATGGTCACAGACTATGTCTTTGGTGACCTGGGATTGCGGAATCTACATATTCACCAGCTTCATGTCTATATCATTGTAAAGGTTTATATTATTATTATGAGAAAACTGTGTAACAAAGAAAATGCCCAAAGATAAGGTACAACGGTTTAAAATTTCACCTACTGCAGTTATTTAAAAAACAACCTCGGCTGTTCATACAAATGATTGTTCCACCGCCAAAAAATACTTATAGACTATGCAGCATTTCCAAAACCTGGAAAATATCGGGGAAAGATTAAGAAAATCAGACGTTCCGCAGATGTTTCCCATCTTTTTACATTGGGAGTTTTCATCAACAAATTAGGATTATAAGGGGTTAAAGGGAGGATTCACCATAAAAACTTCTACATCATTGTACAATAATTTCATAAAGAACGGGGGAGGGTTAAATGAAAACTACGAATTCATTCGTCATTCCAGTTTAAAAAGCTAACCATACAACATCAGATAAGCAAGCTAGGGAATTATAATACTAGTATCTTTTTCTTGATGTTGGCACTTTGGGTAATGAAACGTACGAGGGACATCCAGAAAGTAAAGAACAATTGCACATTACGCTCGGTGCCGGTCCCCCACCATCAAACTCCATGCACGCTAGTTAGCTCCTTACTCCACCTCAATGTGAGTCAAGTTTCGTTGCTGTGAGGTCACGCCTGTCTGTTCTACAACATATCCAAGTGGCGACACCAATTGAAATTCCTGTCAAAATGTAAAGTGCGTAGTGTTATTCAGTTTTTGTATGCACAAAATGTTCAACCAATAGAAATTAATAGCCAAAATGCAAGGGTATGATGATAATGCAACAAACGAGTCTTCAGTGAGAAAATGGCGCATAATGTTTAACCAAGGAAGAACGAGCGTGCACGACGAAGACCGGTGTGGGAGGCGATCACTCATTATGGATGAGTTGAAAGCAAATGTTGATGAAAGAATTCAGGATATTCACTTGTTTCCGAAACTAAAGGACTTTTTGGTTGGAAAAGAACTTCCAACCGATAAAGACCTCAAAGAGACAGTGACGGTCTTTGACGGTAGAGGAGTATAACATCGGTATTGAAAAACTGATACCAGGTCACAATAAATGCCTTGACAGCAAGGCCGATTTCACTAAGAAATAGAGTACGGTGTTGCATCTTTGTAAATAAAGTTTTGTGTTGATATCTTTCGTTTTTATTTATTTATGCCAAATTATTCTTTACTTTCTGGATATCCCTCGTAGTTATTTCGTTCACCAATCATATCTTTTGTTATTAATGGTGATAGATATAAGGTGAGTTTTTTATAGGAAATAACCGAGAATTTTCTGAGAAAATGGACAAAAGTTTTAAAATAAAACACCACTATATAATAAACAGTGGTGGCACTAGGATTAGGACTAGGATAACGGCGGAGGGGCACTAGTATCTCGATCTACAAGATCATTTGTGCCTGAAGCTCCGGGAGAGAATGGTGAACTGAGAGGAACCAGAGGGCGGCCGTATCAGGAGGCACGACAGGGCAGAGGGCAGGGTCTCTACCGTTTACAGATTGAAACTCCCCTGATGACAGTTGGTGCAACCGGCTCCCCTTCTCCCTGTGCAGTACACTTCTCTTGGGGGGCCCGGGACACAGACACCGCCCCCATTCCGGGGATGAAGGGTTATATAGAGCATCCTTTTCCCCTGCCATGCAACGCCGAGACTCTCGCCGACACTTTCAACCTTGAAACAGACCAAACAGATGAGAATATGGTGAAATGGAGGGACAGGAAATTCGGGGGATGTAATGAACCTTCCCAGCATTCGCTTAGCAATCCGGGAAACCCTCGAAAAAACCGATAGTTCAGGAAGGTCAGCCGCAGGAATCCAACGCACGACTTCCCGAATGCGGGTAACCACGTTGCTGCCTAGCCATTTCACTGGTTTAGTGTTACTAACAATATCATTAAACACAAACACAATCCCAAACAAAATGCAGCAAACACGCAGGTAAATGTCTGTTATAATCCAAAATAGTGAGATAGATACATTCTCTGCACGTCAACACGTCCTGACACTAACTAGCTACTTCCTCTAGTAAATTGTAGTTGAGCTCTCCGACGTTACTTCCGGAATAAATTACTCCAACATAGTGCACGCCATCCCCAAGAGTAGCATTTGCTTGGACTATTTAGCGTATAGAATAAAGGGTTTTACCCAAAAATAATCATTATTAAAATTCAACGATAAAATATTTATATTTTTCTGCAATGTAGACAGCACTGTTTAAAAATAAATTAGAATCATATCATTCTGATTGCACTTTGCTTGATCAGTGCAACATGAGTATTTAGTATCATTTACTGCTATCTGGCGTGAGAAACTAAAATTACCATGCAATATTATAAGGATGCAATAACTATAACTATAAATTATGACTTTTATTGTGCAACAAAAATTATTTAAAACATAATAATTGCATACAGAATTATTAAATCCTTAGGAATTCGAAGGAACTTGTTCATTGATTGTTTAACGTAAGATGAAGTAATAGCATATTATTACTTTCTCTACTACGTATAGTAAGTATGGGAAGTATTGTATTCCACCCAAAAATTCGATACCGAGATTTCACCAGAAATACATGTTTTGAGACACCCTGAATCCAAAAAAAGCATTTTTGGAAACATGTCCGTGTGTGTCTGTCTGTCTGTCTGTGTGTCTGTGTGTGTGTGTGTGTGTGTGTGTGTGTGTGTGTGTGTGTGTGTGTGTGTGTGTGTCTGTCTGTGAACAGAAACGAACAGTCGGATAAACACCAAACTTGGTATTTACGTTCAGTATCTTCCAAGGATGCGACACGAAGGTTTTCAAGAAAATCGCCCCACCCCAGATTACCCTTTACATGGAAGATTTTTCGAAAATTTTAATTTTCTCAAAAATGGCTCTAACGATTTTGATTAATATATCATATATTTAAGATATTTTTATGACAAATAAAATGTATATCTTGAATTTTCTGGGAATGTCTTCAAAAGTATTCTTCATTGTGAACGACTTTTGCATAAGTGGTAAACCATAAGAGATAGACAAAATTTTACTACGCAAAAAATGTAGATTGCGTTAAAATACACAATTTATGTCATATACATTTTTTTGTTGAGTGAACCATTTTCGAGATATTGCTTGTTACTCCTTTAAATTTTTCAATACTTATTTTCTCAAATGGGAATTCGTTACTCATTTTTACTTTCTCTACTACGTATAGTAAGTAGGGGAAGTATTGCATTCCACCCAAAAATTCGATACCGAGATTTCACCGGAAATACATGTTTTGAGACCCACTGAATCTAAAAAAAGCATTTTTGGAAACATGTCCGTGTGTGTGTCTGTGTGTGTGTGTGTGTCTGTGTGTCTGTGTGTGTGTCTGTGTGTCTGTGTGTGTGTGTCTGTGAACAGCATAACTCAAAAACGAACAGTCGGATAAACACCAAACTTGGTATTTAGGTTCAGTATCTTCCAGAGATGCGACACGAAGGTTTTCAAGAAAATCCCCCCACCCCAGACTACCCTTTACATGGAACATTTTTCGAAAATTTTAATTTTCTCAAAAATGGCTCTAACGATTTTGATGAAAATATCATATGTTTAAGATAATATCATGAGAAATGAAATGTATATCTCGAATTTTCTGGGAATGTCTCCAAAAGTATTCTTCATTGTGAACGACTTTTGCATAACTGGTAAACCGTAAGAGAGAGACAGAATTTTACTACACAAAAAATGTAGATCGCGTTAAAATACGCAACTTATGTCATATACATTTCTTTTGTTGAGTGAACCGTTTTCGAGATATTGCTTGTTATTTCCTTAAATTTTTCAATACTTATACTTTTTCTCAAATTCGTTATTCATTTTTACATTCTCTACTACGTATAGTTAAGTAGGGGAAGTATTGCATTCCACCCAAAAATTCGATACCGAGATTTCACCGGAAATATATATTTTGAGACCCACTGAATCCAAAAAAAAGCATTTTTGGAAACGTGTCCGTGTGCGTGTCTGTGTGTGTGTGTGTGTCTGTGAACAGCATAACTCAAAAACGAACAGTCGGATAAACATCAAACTTGGTATTTGGGTTCAGTATCTTCCAGAGATGCGACACGAAGGTTTTCAAGAAAATCCCCCCACCCCAGACTACCGTTTACATGGAACATTTTTCGAAAATTTTAATTTTCTCAACAATGGCTCTAACGATTTTGATGAAAATATCATATGTTTAAGATAATGTCATGAGAAATGAAATGTATATCTCGAATTTTCTGGGAATGTCTCCAAAAGTATTCTTCATTGTGAACGACTTTTGCATAACTGGTAAACCGTAAGAGATAGACAGAATTTTACTACACAAAAAATGTAGATCGCATTAAAATACACAACTTATGTCATATACGTTTCTTTTGTTGAGTGAACCGTTCTCGAGATATTGCTTGTTATTTCCTTAAATATTTCAATACTTATACTTTTTCTCAAATTCGTTATTCATTTTTTTATGTCCTGACATGCAAAGAGAATGGAATGTGCCACATAGCAACCAGCGTTAAAATATTTGACTATCGCTTAAAAGCTACCATATTCCCCTTGCATCTACAAGAAAATTAGCAATAAGATTGACATCTCGATATCTCGATTAACATGAAGCATATGGAGAATAGGCGTTTGTAAAATTAGATTGTACAAGAGTAGAGAAAGTCATGTGAGTGTAACACATCAGATTTTTTTGTCTTGGATATGCAAAGAGTATTAATCTGTGGCAAAGGGAATGGTGCTGCACCTATCAACCAGCTATTAAGAGATATGTATGTGCTTAAAGACTACTGTATTTCTATATTGCCCTGGTAAATATATATTCCCCTTACATCTACAACAAAATTAGCAATAAGATAGAGTCTGCAAATGTTTATCTCGATTAACATGAAGTAGATGGAGAATAAGCGTTTGTAAAAATAGTTTGTACAAGAGTAGGGAAAGTTATGTGAGTGTAACACATCAGATATGTTTGTCCTGGACATACAAATAGAATGGAATACGCCACATAACAACCAGCTCTTAAAAGATTTGACTATCGCTTAAAACCTACCATATTCCCCTTGCATCTACAAGAAAATTAGCAATAAGATTGACATCTCAATATCTCAATGAACATGAAGCATATGGAGAGTAAGCGATTGTAAAAATAGTTTGTACAAGAGTAGAGGAAGTCATGTGAGTGTAACACATAGATATTTTTTTAACTTGTGCACAATTGAACTGTCTTCATTTAGTTGCAGTGTAAAATAACACTCTCACCCTCTCAAAACATTAAAAATATATATGATATGTTACGTTCACATCTTTCGTTTATTAGTGGGTATACAAATTATTCTTACGAAAGCTTATTGTGCTATCTGCTTCATTTTAATTGAGATAAACATTTGCAGAAATAGCTGAATTACACATTTCGTTATAGATACAAAGATAACAGCGATAGTCAAATGTTTAACAACTGGACGCTATATGCTGCCTTAAAATTCCATAGTGTTTTCTTTCAATGCAATAAATAACAAAGTAGATAGGAGTTTAAAAGAATGACCAAGTAATGAACAATCTGAGCCATTAGTAACGGATATATCATAAATGAACTGTACCACAAAAAGTTGTTTGAAGTAAATTGTGTGCTTTAAGGGGTCTGCATTTTTTTATTTGTGAATTAAGTTTTCGTCTGTCGCTTAACGTTTACAAGTTATACAAGGAAAAATAAAATTACTTTCGAAGAGGACTACACAGGGTATTCCCAAAAAATTCAGTGTACACATTTTATTTGTCATGTAAATATCTTTATTATATGGTATTTTAATCAAAATCGTTAGGACTATTTTTTAGAAAATCCAAAATCTCGAAAAATGTTCCACGTAAAGTGTAGTTTGGAGTGGATGGGGAATTTTCTTGAAGATTTACGTATCGGTGTATGGAAGATACTGAACTTAAATACCAAGTTGGATATTTATCCTACCTTTAATTTTTGAGTTACGCTTTTCACAGAGACACATGGACACACACATAAGAAGATTTTACTAAAAATGCTTTTTACTTTCTCTACTATGTATAGTAAGTAGGGGAAGTATTGTATTCCACCCAAAACTTCGATACCGAGATTTCATAGGAAATACATGTTTTGAGACCCCCTGAATCCAAAAAAAGCATTTTTGGAAACATGTCAGTGTGTGTGTGTGTCTGTCTGTGTCTGTGAACAGCATAACTCAGAAATGAACAGTCGGATAAACACCAAACTTGGTATTTAGGTTCAGTATCTTCCAGAGATGCGACACGAAGGTTTTCAAGAAAATCTCCCCACCCCAAATTACCCTTTACATAGAACATTTTTCGAAAATTTTAATTTTCTCAAAAATGGCTCAAACAATTTTGATTAAAATATCATATGTTTAAGATATTTTCATGGCAAATGAAATGTATATCCCGAATTTTCTGGGAATGTCTCCAAAAGTGTTCTTCATTGTAAACGACTTTTGCGTAACTGGTAAACCATAAGAGCTAGACAACATTTTACTACACAAAAAATGTAGATCGCATTAAACTACACAATTTGTTATACACAATTTTTTTTGTTCAGTGAACCATTTTCGAGATATTGCATGTTATTCCCTTAAATTTTCCAATACTTAATACTTTTCTCAAATTCGTTATTCACTTTTTTACTTTCTCTACTACGTATAGTAAGTAGGGGAAGTATTGCATTCCACCCAAAATTTCGATACCGAGATTTCACCGGAAATATATGTTTTGAGACCCACTGAATCCAAAAAAAAACATTTTTGGAAACGTGTCCGTGTGTGTGTCTGTGTGTGTGTCTGTGTGTGTGTGTGTGTCTGTGTCTGTGAACAGCATAACTCAAAAACGAACAGTCGGATAAACACCAAACTTGGTATTTAGGTTCAGTATCTTCCAGAGATGCGACACGAAGGTTTTCAAGAAAATCCCCCCACCCCAGACTACCCTTTACATGGAACATTTTTCGAAAATTTTAATTTTCTCAAAAATGGCTCTAACGATTTTGATGAAAATATCATATGTTTAAGATAATGTCATGAGAAATGAAATGTATATCTCGAATTTTCTGGGAATGTCTCCAAAAGTATTCTTCATTGTGAACGACTTTTGCATAACTGGTAAACCGTAAGAGATAGACAGAATTTTACTACACAAAAAATGTAGATCGCATTAAAATACACAACTTATGTCATATACATTTCTTTTGTTGAGTGAGCCGTTTTCGAGATATTGCTTGTTATTTCCTTAAATATTTCAATACTTATACTTTTTCTCAAATTCGTTATTCATTTTTTTTATGTCCTGGACATGCAAAGAGAATGAAATGCGCCACATAGCAACCAGCGTTAAAATATTTGACTATCGCTTATAACCTACCATATTCCCCTTGCATCTACAAGAAAATTACCAATAAGATTGACATCTCGATATCTCGATTAACATGAAGCATATGGAGAATAGGCGTTTGTAAAAATAGTGTGTATAAGAGTAGAGAAAGTCATGTGAGTGTAACACATCAGATTTTTTTATGTCCTGGACATGCAAAGAGAATGGAATGCGCCACATAGCAACCAGCTCTTAAAATATTTGACTATCCCTTAAAGCCTACCAATTCCCCTTGCACCTACAAGAAAATTAGCAATAAGATTAACATCTCGATATCTCGATTAAAATGAAGCATAAGGAGAATGAGCGTTTGTAAAAATACTTTGCACAAGAGTAGTGAAAGTCATGTGAGTGTAACACATCAGACTTTTTTACTTCAGTGGGCCTCAAAACATGTATTTCCCGTGAAATATCAGTATCGAATTTTTGAGTAAAGTGCAATACTTTCTCTATCTACTATGTACGGGGCTATTAACCTTCTAAAAACTAATCTGGCTAAATGTTGTTCTTCTGTCTACTTCAAGTTAATTGCTATAAACATTTTTATAAACAGTATCATTACACATAGTTTCATTATAGGTACAAAGCGAATAGCGAGTCAAATGTTTACAAAGTTGTTATATATACTGGCCTTGTAATTCCATACTCTTCTCCATGGCATCACGAGAAATAACTTAAGGTTAGCAGTACTTAAAAAGATGACAAGGTATTGAATCATTTAAACCAATAACAATGGATATCTCGGGAATGCCTGACATCACGAAAAAGCTATTTGAAGTAAACCTGTTTTTTTTGAGATATTTAAATTTTTTGTGCAGTACGGTTTTGGTTACCTCTTATGGTTTATCAGTTATACAAAATTATACAATATTTTTTCCGAATGAGGAGGGAGGGCTTCAAGGCTATTCCCAGAAAATTCAAGACAAACATTTTAAATATCTTAAATATATGGTATTTTAATCAAAACAATTAGAGTTATTTTTAACAAAATGAGATATTCGAAATATTTTCCATGTAAAGGAGTTTGGGTTGGAGGGATTCTCTTGAAAACCTTCGTGTCGCATCCTTGAAGATGCAGAACTTAAAATGCAAAGTTTGGTATTTATCAGACTTATTTAGGGATAGGACCTCGATACCGTCATACTGTCGATACTCCGTGGTATCAAAGTATGTGTAATACCTTGAGATAAACCTTCGATACTTTTAAATTCTTAAGTTTTGATTTGGTTTAACTTTATGCTACATAAGGAGTAAACGGAGTCGAAACTTCACGCTATTGCCTCCCACATGCCTCTAAAGAGTTGTTGAACTATAGTTCTTGATAGACCTTGACTGCGTTTTCTGTGGGTGAATGAAGCAACGTTGCATAGAATGTTGTGTCTAAATGAAAACATACGAAACAATGGGGCAGGAGGAGAGGTACTCATGTAACATGCAGCGTTAACTGAGTTGTGGATGAAGCTGATTTAGCTGGTGCACTAAATCACGTTTCTGCAACAGCCTGGCTTGGTTACTCACTCTCTGCCATTACATTTACCTAGTCCGGTGACCAAAATCTATGAATCCAGCGGAAACAAATAAACGTGAGATAATACAACCCATGGAAATATTTCTTTCCTTCCATCTGCTAGTTTGTGTTTACGAAAGTCAAACCTCTGTATTAAACATGTATATGCTAATGTATGAGGATGGTAGTAGAGAGGCTTAATCTAAAACTTACTGTGTTTCGGAGTGTTATATGGCTAATTACTTATTACTGAAAAAAAAAATACATAGCTATGTTATGTGGTAGTTGTGAAAAGTGGTGGAATGTTGAAACACACACATTATTTTTAGTTTTTTGAGTTTCATGTAAAATATATTTTAGTTTCCATTTTCAAGATTGCACAATAAAGATGAAATGCTAGTACTTTTTCTGAGGATACAAAACACTTTAAAAGTACGTTTTCAGCACAAATTGTAGTTGCATAAAAAGGGAAGCAAATTACTATTATTATTATTATTATTATTACTTCGTCTAACAATAGAGGATATATATCCTGTGGCATTATTAAGATAAAAATTGCTGCCATTTGGAGAATGTCAAAAAAGAACAGTTTCCGAATTAGTGACTTTTTAAAGAAAATAATAATTTTTTCCAAAAAATGAATTTTATTTCTCAACACAGTGTCCTTTCAGCTCAATACAGTTGTCCAACGTTTCTCCAATTGTTTTTAAACCTTCCAAAAATATGATTTTTCGAAGTCTGCAAAATATGAGGTTGTTTCTGCTAAGATGTGTTCACTGGACGTGAATTTCTTACCAGCGAGACAATTTTTCAGATTTGCGAAGAAGGAAGAAGAAGTCGCTCGGAGCCAAATCTGGAGAATATGGTGAGCGAGGTAGCAGTTCGTAGCCCAATTCCACAAATTTGGCGATGGCAATAGCTGACTTGTATGCGGGAGCATTAGCCTGGTGAAAAACACATTTTTCTTCACCAAATGGGATCGTTTCTTTAACAATTCTTGTGAAATTTATCCAGCACAGCGGCATAATATGTACCAGTGATTATGTTACCCTTTTTCAGGTAGTGGATGTCTATCACCCCTTGTGAATCCCAAAAGACAGCTGCCATGATTTTTCCTGCCGACGAAATGGTTTTCTTTCTTTGGAGCAGGCTCGCCGAAGGAAATCCATAGCTTTGATTGTTGTTTAGTTGCAGGTTAATAGTAATGGACCCAAGTTTCATCAACCGTGATATAACACCGCAAAAACTCATTTTGGTTGCGCTGGTACATGTTCAAACATAACTGTGAAATGGTGCCACGATTCCACTTGTTCTCAACTGTGAGCAGTCGCGGCACCCATCTTGCATCATACCCAAAAATTCGTGCAGAATGTTATACACCCGTTCACTCGAGATTTTTACGGTCTTGGTTATCTCACGGATTTTCATTCGGCGGTCTTCCAACACAATATCGTGAACTTTGTTCACCATTTCTTCTGTTGTGACCTCAACCGGACGTCCTGTGCGCACAGCATCTCTTGTGCATGAACGGCCACATCATAATTCTATGAACTACTTGTGAACCATGACATGTGATGGGGCAGAGTCCCCGTAATGCTTGTTCAGTTTTCCTTCCGTTTTTTTCACCGTATTACCACGCAAAATACGGGGGCAAGAATTTCGGTTCTCCATTTTCTACGAAGCAATACACATCTGTTTATTTTAGACGCTCTTAACAATGTTCTAAGAAACAAATGACGAATTTCTGCAATTATACTCCGAATAGGTGTAAGACTTGGGCGTAAACAAGAAACCTGATATTAGAACGCTATCTCTCGTCAAAGTCATGGAATTATCAATCCGCCCTGGCAATTCAGAGAACAAGCTATCGTCTTTATAGTTTTTAAGTATCGACCATCGAGTTTTGGTGCTTAAAAATCCGTATCGGTATCGAGTTACAAAAATAGTGGTATCGTTCCATCACTAGTTGTTTTCGAATTATATTATTCATAGGCGAGCACGCACGCACACACATGAACCTTCTTCTAGATTTGGATTCAGAGAACCTCAAAACATACATTTTCAGTGAAATCTCAATATAAATTTTTGGTGGTGGAGAATGTAAACAGGATAAGTTGTCTTTATTACACAAAAGATTTCGATAAAGTTTGAGTGAATCAGGATTGAAAAACAACATTGTTTCTAGCACGACTGGCATTATCTACCATTTGGAACCATGGATGAAACAGTCGTAAATAACTATCTAAATACACACAAAAAGACCTGAAAAATTCTAAAAAATCTCCAGAGCACGTAACCTGCAATGTGTTGTCCTTTCTGCATATTAAAAATGAGGAATTTTTTCTCCGTTAAGAAGGAGAAGAACATTTTATATAATCATTGTGCCTATAAAGCTGAATTTTATGTCTCTAGACTTAATGTACTAATTAATCCGAAGGCAGAGAGTGTACAAATGATCAATCATTTATTGTATGATTACTGGAGGCAATCCGGTATTGAAAGCGTTTGGTTTTCCAATGGGGGGAGAGAGGTTGGTGTTTTCCAGGTCAATCTGCAGGACCACATCTATTCAGAGCGTCCACCTCACACCATCTCACCCAACCCCCTCCCCTTGCCACTAATGTCCAGCGTTCATTTGCACGTCCTCTGCCCTCTGCTACTATTTATAATGAAGATCGAGTTTCCGTGCAGTACTGCAGGCAGGCAGACAGGGTTGTGCTAGACATGGGCCTAACTTGGGTCCCAGCTTTGGAGGGGGCAAAGTAAGTGCAAATCGCAACTTTTTAGTCATTTTTATAGGAAATAAAGCATTGTTAATAAAAATAAAAAAATCTGACATTCACATGACTTTCTCTACCCTATTACAAATTATTATATATATATATATATATATATTCTTCTACCTACTTCTTGTTAATCGAGACAAACTTTCATTACGCGTTCACATATTTCGTTGTGGGCCTAAGTAGGATGTAACAGGCTAAGGTGATAGATTTTTAAAAGGCGGAGCTATACGATGGCTTTGAAGTACCATCTCTTTGCATGACGACGAGAAAAGAAAACGAACATTGACTTACCACTAGAGAAAAGTATAAGCATTCGAAAATTCAAACTGATAATAAAGAATATCTCGGAAATTATTAACGTCACAACGTCACGTCGTGTCTTTTAGCGAGATCTATAATTTTTGTAGTGACATTTTGTTTGTCTGTTATGGTTTACCAGTTATACAAAATTAGTTTAGAATGAAGGAGAATTCACCGGATATTCCTAAGAAATTCAAGACAAAATTTTATTTGTCATACAAATATCTTAAATGTGTGATATACTAATTACAATCGTAAAGAGACATTTTTGAGAAAACCAAAAAAAGCACGTCGTGGGATGAGTTTGAATATTCCCTCCTGGCAAAAATCCTGCCCTTGCGTGTTCAGACACGTTGTCGCGAAATGCTTTACCTCCTCGTCTGAAGCGACTCTTCGGCCTCCTAGGTGCTCCTTTAAGTGAGGAAAAAGGCGAATGTCACTTGGAGTGAGGTTCGGGCTGTAGGGAGGGTGGTGGATGATGTCCCAGCGAAGCTGCTTCAACAGCATGGTAGTCTTCTGGAGTGTATGATGTCGCGCGTTATCATGAAGGAACATGACGCCCTCAGTGAGAAGTCCTGGCCGTTTCCTCCTGATTGCTTCGCAATGTGTCAAGGTCTCGCAGTATTGGTTAGTAGTCACTGTGCGCCCTCTTTCAAAAACTCCACGAGTATGACACCTTCGCGGCAGATGGCGGCATCTTAAACTTCTTTGTCTTTGTAGAGGAGGGGTGTTTCCACACCATTGACGACCGCATACTGCTGAGGTGTAGTGGTGGATCCATGTTTCGTCACCCGTGACAATGTGGTGAAGAAAACTGTTCTCTTCTGTGAAAAATCGTTACAAAAGTTGCAGGCTTGCCCCCATGTGCTTTTCCTTATGTTGGTTGGACAGATTTTGTGGAAGCCATCGGGAACAAACTTTCCGGTAATGCAGAATATCGCGAATTATGTAACGAACGCTTCCGAAGAACATTCCCAGTTCTACCGTCATATGCCGTAACGTCATCCTCCTGTTGTCCCGAGTCAGCTCCTCTACACAGCTGTGTTAAAATCTGTTGATGCCGTTCTGGGTCGGCCACTGCGATCCTCGTCGGTGACGTTTTCTCTACCGGCTGCAAACTTCCGACACCGTTCTGCGGCATGCTGACGAGACATTACAGCTTCTCTACCAGCTGCCGGTGAATTTCAGCCGTGATTACATGTTTCGGCCACAGAAATCGAATAACGGAGCAGATTTCTTCGCGAGTCGCCATTTGTGTTTATCTATAACTAGCGCTGTAGGTGGCGGGTGGGTGCAGCTCTACACAGTTGCCAACCGCGTGTATTAGAATTACCGCACACTACTAATTTCTCTGTAACGGAGAAACTCCAGGAATATCGGCTTTGTAATCTTAGGTTCTGATCACCCCTCTTATTAATGTATTTACTGTCGCTTAACTACAAGCGGTTTTATTGCGATATACAAATTATAGAACAATATAATAAGCGAGTACAATACAACCATGTCACTACAGTGCAGTATATGTATAATAACAAATAAATTCAACATAATACATAATTCATTTTACAAAATATATCCTATGTGGTTGTTGTACAGTCACAGGAGGTTATAAAACGATGTGAAATGAAGAAATGAGTTACCACTTATGCCCATATCAGGGAACTGTATGTTCCCTTAATGTTCCTTTAATAACTACGAGGCCAAAATTTCTTCTGCCGTGCTTATCTTTAATTTATTCGACAATGTGGAAAACTTCTTCGCCGCTCAAAGAAAGTTGAGGGCTATAGAACTTTTCAGAATTTGTAAGATTATTGCAGAAGGTTACGGAGTTTAGATATACAACATGCATCTTCCATAAGGATAATTACGAACTCTTCACTTAGCTAGTTCTATATTACTTTATTTGTAAGAGTAGGAATTTTAATAGTTTATAATGTTTATGTTCTTGTTCTTTATAAGGCTATTAAAGAAAAATATCACAAATTATGAAGTCAGAAGTATTTTTCATTCCTACAATACAAGATATATTAATGTTCATTCTTCACGGTAAGTAAAATACACAGCAATCATGTTTAAATTTAATTATATCTAAAATACGCATCATAAGACATTTAAATTACAAGATTCAGTTACGTTTATGGTTGATGTGTTTTAAGACTGTTTTATTCACTCCGAATTTCCTATCTCTATATTTCGTTCCATTAATCGTTTCATTCACCGTTCATCTCGTTTGATCTGTTTGAGGGTTGAAAGTGTTAGCGATGGTGTTTCGATGTAGCATGGCTGAGAAAAATCATGCTCTCTGTGAACTTTCTCCATCCTTCGGCATTCGACTCGTTGCTAGGGTATAAGGACCGCCCCTTGGGAGCATTGGACCTTGTGTGGGGAAGGACCTCGGTATGCCTGCCCGGCTGCTGGAGCTTCTCAATTAGAAACTGTAGGGACCCTGTCATTGTTGTGCCGTCGCTTAGGAATCGGTGCGGAATTCACTTCGTTTCACAATATAGTGTTTTATTTAGTTATTTGATTGATATTTCATTTCCATTTCTTTGAATATCAGGATATGTTATGAATCATTTTATGAATATATGGGGCTTGAGGAAATTACAGTTGTAAATAGTAAAGGGGAGAATTGAACATAGAAACGTCATCTACTTAGATCGCGTTTATCAGAATTTCATAAATGAAATTAATCAAAAGGATGCTGAATTTTGGATATAATTTCGAACAAAATCGCTTCTGAAAATATTCATGTAAAAGGATCCTCAAACATTGTAGAATCACAACTGATTAGATTTAAATGCTCAAACGCGAGGTTTAAACGGACGAGGCATATAATATGTGCAAATAGCACCTGAGGTTTTGAAACTTAATTTTCTCTTATCCTTGTTTTCTTATATTTTTACCACTTCAGGGCATTCCTAATGATGAAGTTTTGTTCAGTTTATTAAGGCTTTCAGTATACGTTGTTTGAACAGAGCGTGGTAGCTCAGGGTTCGATTCCCGTAACCGACTTTCCTGACCCATGGGTTTTTTGGGAGGTTTTCTCGGATCGCCAGGCGAATGCTGGGGTGGATTCACACATCCCCCGAATTTCCTGTCCCTCCATTTCATCTTCATTCTCATTTCACTTCCTCCTTCATCCGTTGGTCTCTTTTCAGAGTTGGAAGCGTCAGCGATTGTGTTTCGGTGCAGTGTGGCAGGGGAAAAGGATGCTATTTGTGACTCTCTCCGTCCCTCGGCTTTGGGCTGGCTGCCGGGGTATTCGAACTCCTTTGAGGGTCGTTGGACCCCCTCTGTGAGGACTGGGGTCCACGTCTATCTGGAAACGTAGGGGCCCTGCCATTCCTGTGCCATCACTCCTGTTTCCGGCAGCCTAGTATCTCCTCTCGTCTCATCCTTCCTCCCGGGGACGCCCCCTTGTGGGGCATAGGTACAATATCTCCTATGTAGTTCAGTGCCGAGCCTCTCCCTAGCCAATCCAATTCAAATACGTTGTTAAAGGTCAATAAAAATAACTAAAGAGCCTTTTCTTGATATAAGGTATACTTTTTGGATTTAGGACTTTAATAAATTAATACGCTACCGATTTTTAAAAAGTTAAAAGCGTCGCATACTTTATTATTTTTTTCCAGGAACAGTTTTAGTGTTGCCCAAAATTTAATCTTTAAATGTAAAGGACTAAATTGGAGAAACTGTGGAATTTAAAAATTTTAAATGTAAACATTTTACACATGACTAGATTTTTATTTGGTTCGGAAGTTAGGAACATGGAACCACAAAACTATTTTGTATTATAATTATGTTAATCTACATTTTTTGACATTTCAGTACCCAGTGCCCATAAGAAGCAACGCCTGAATAGCCACCTAGCAAAATCAATAATCACATTCATTC
Organism: Deroplatys truncata; assembly: GCA_030765065.1. Classification (NCBI taxonomy): domain Eukaryota; kingdom Metazoa; phylum Arthropoda; class Insecta; order Mantodea; family Mantidae; genus Deroplatys; species Deroplatys truncata. The sequence continues at coordinate 170,849,314 of CM060980.1, forward strand.
CTGTCTATGGCCAATATGGTCGCAGACGATAAGCAGCGAGTGATCCAGGCGCTATTTAGATCCATGATTGTAACTAACCTGGTAGCCGTCATAGGTCCACGAGGCCCACTTCATGTTGCAGCTCTGGACATCGAAAGGGAAGTACTCCACATTGATATCGCAGGAACTCCTGAAGATGCCGTGACTTAGCCACACTACCTCTCCCGTGTTGGTCACGATCACGTTCGTGTTGATCACGGCCGAGTTGTACTGCGAATCAGCACTGCAACAATAGAAACAGTCAGTTTCAAATAAACTACTGTGCAGAAACCTTGTTTTTAATTTCTTATGTCATTATTTTCTCTAACGGTAGGTATTATACACAACATCATCGAAAATACTCGTTTTGAGGTCTCTGAACTTACAAAAAAAACTTTTTTTTTTAGAAAAATGGCCACTTTGGTGCACGCGTTTGCCTGTAAACAGCTTAACTCCAAAACGAAGAATCGTATGAATACCAAACTTCGTATTTAAATTAAGTAAGTTCCAAAAATGTGACACCAAAATTTTCAAGAAAACCCCCTTTACCTCAAACTATCTTTTACATGAAAAAATGTGCGATATTTTTTATTTTCTAAAACTAATGCTAGCATTTTATTAAAACATAATATATTTGTCATACTATAACAATAACTAAAATATGTATATTAAATTTTCTGTAAAGGCCTGTACAGTAGATAATTGCCATTTGTACAAGATGTAGAAAAATATTTGCTACAGGATAAGTGTAGTTTATTTTCCGTATCACTAGCCGTTTTCAAAACATTCCATGTTTGAAGTTTTACCTTCTTTCTGTTTTGCTTTCTCTACTATGTATGTTAAGTAGGGGAAGTATTGCATTCCACGCAAAAATTGGATATCGATATTTCACCGGAAATACATGTTTTGAGGCCCCCTGAATAAAAAAATAGAATAAGGTCCTTGTGTATGTCTGTGAACAGCACAACTCAAAAACGAAAAGCTGGATAAATACCAAACTTGGTATTTAGGTTCAGTGACTTTCAAGGACGCGGTACCAAGATTTTCAAGAAAATCCCCTACACCAGACTACCCTTTACATGGAACATTTTTCGAAAGTTTTAATTTTCTTAAAAATGGCTGTAACGATTTTGATTAAAATATCATATGTTTAAGAAGTTTTCATGGCAAATGAAATGCATATCTTGAATTTTTTGGGAATGTTCCCAAAAGTCCTCTTCATTCTGAATAGGTTTTGCATAACTGGTAAACTGTAAAAGATAGACAAAACTTGACTACACAAAAATGTATATCTCGTTAAAACACACAATTTATGTCATATGCATTTTTTTGTGGAATGAATCATTTCCGAGATATTCCTTGTTTTGTTTGAATTTTATAATACTTACTTTTTTCAAATGGGAATTCGTTATTTTTATGTTCTGGACATGCAAAGAGAATGAAATTCTCCACATAGCAACCAGCTCTTAAAAGATTTGACTATCGCTTAAAGTCTACCATGTTCCCCTTGCACCTACAAGAAAATTAGCAATAACAGTTTATACAAGAATAGAGAAAGTCATGTGAGCGCAACGCAGATTTTTTTTATTTTCATTGCAAGAGTTTGTTAGTATCATAAATAAACATTTTAGTATTATTCCCACATGTTTTACGTAAATAAGAACTTTTTGCTTAACTTGAAGTCATTCCTAGGCAAGAATATGGAGCGAGTGATGCAACATGGAGATAAAATTACTTTTTATAGGAATAGCATAATATGCGGTGTATATATGTGAGTGTTGTCATTGGTAGAGCAAATTATTGTGTGAAAGTATCTCACAAGTGGCGGAGTTGCGGTATGTAGATATAGGGTCTTTCAACCAGAGCGTCCTATCTTTAACATGTGATAGCTGGCGTTGTTATTAAGTTACAGCAGTCATTTTTTCATGTGGTAACAGTTGTTATCGACAAATAATCATGAAACGTTACAGCATTCAGCAACGCGTAGAAATTGTGAAAATTTATTATCAAAATGGATCATCTGTTCGCCCCAAACCTTCCGTGTATTGCGTGAAATTTACGGTGTGCATAATCGTCTCTGCGAGAGAACCATTCGGCGTTTGATCGATAAATTTGAAAGAAGTGGTTCTGTCAGCGATCAAAGAACGCCTGTACGTAATCGACGTAACGTAAACATAGGCGCCGTTCGTGAGAGTGTACGCGGGTACGGAAACAAATCAATTGCTCGTCGAGCGCAAGAATTGGGGCTTTCGCCGACCACAACTTGGCGAATTCTGCATCTGGACTTGAAGTTTCACGCTTACAAAATGGTGTTAACTCAAGAACTAAAGCCCAACGACCATAGGTTGCGCCGTGTATTCGCTGACTGGGCTATGGAGCAATTGGAAGCTGACCCGGATTATTGTTATCTTCAGCGACGAAGCCCAACTTTTGAATGGATGGTTGTGTTAACAAACAAATTGGAGCAATCATAATCCAAAGCAGATTCAAGAATGACCACTTCATTCCCAAAAGATTACTGTTTGCTGTGGATTTTGGTATGGTGGAATCATTGGTCCATATTTTTTCCAAGATGAAGATGGAAAAGCTCTCATTGTCAATGGAGAAAGATACCGGGCTCTTATAAGGGACTATTTTTGGCCTCAATTGGATGGTATGGATCTCAGAAACATGTGGTTCCAGCAAGATGGTGCCACATGTCATACTGCTCTCAAAACAATCGATCTTTTGAAGGAGAAGTTGAGAGGTTTCATCATTTCCCGTGGTGGTAATGTTAACTGGCCCACGAGGTCATGTGATTTAACGCCGTTGGATTACTTTTTGTGGGGTTATGTTAAATCTGAGTTTATGTCAACAAGCTAGAAACAGTAAATCATCTTATGAATAACATCATGCGTGTTATTCGTGAAGTTGGACCTAATTTACGCCACTCTGGTTGAAAGACCCTATATATGCCTTTTTGGTAAGAGGTGAAAGGAGAGGTCTGTCGTAGGACACGAGTGAGACTCACGGCGATCCTTAACTCTTCCATATCGAAACGCTAACACAGTGTCGCTCCAGAGAGGGCACGAGTTCCTACAACACACACAACCACCTAGATTCGGATATAGCTACAGGCGTGGATGACAACCTTTCCACAAAGCATTCACGCCAGCGCCATGTCTCTTAAACCCATCGATTTAGAGACAAATGCCTTAAGACCCAAGATGTATGGGAGTGAAAGGAATGAGAGGAAAGGATTATGGAAACAAAAAGTAACCCAGTATTCACCTAAGCAGCTAAGCCAAGCGCCTCAGGAAACTTAAGACAGCTAACGCTCGAGACATTCCCTCGGTAAACTTAGTATTAAAACCAGGCGTCTTCTAAAGGTTGCAAGAAGAAACTGTTCAGATAATTCATTTTGTCTACTCCTTTGCTTGAAAAAATGCTTGCTATTTTTAATTTTCTCAAAAATTAATAACAAGTGTTATTAAAGTACCTCATGTTTGACGTGATAACATAATAAATAAAATGCGAGCCTTGAAGTTTATTTTAAACGGCTATTAAAAGCTTTTCATTCCTGTAAAATTAATACAGAAATATTAGAGAACCAATCAACATTATCTACAACGGAGATACACATTTTTAAAGGGTCTTACACCTTTTTAAGATATCTACATTTTTTTTACTTTCTCTACTACGTGTAGTAAGTAGGAAAAATATTACATTCCACCCAAAAAATTGATACCGAGATTTCACGGAAATGCATATTTTGAGGCTCCCTTAATCCAAATAAAGCATTTTTGGAAACATGTCCGTGTGTCTCTGAACAGCATAACCCAAAAACGAGAAGTTGGTTAACTACAAACTTGGTATTTAAGATCAGTAGCTTGTTCACCATGGAGTGACACTAACATTTTCAAGAAAATTCCCCACCCAACTGCCCCTTATATGGAACATTTTTCGAAAGTTTTGATTTTCTAAAAAAAAATTGCTCTAACGATTTTGATTCAAATATCATACATTAACAATATTTACATGACAAATAAAATGTATATGTTGAATTTTGTGGGAATAGACTTTGAACTCCTTTTCATTCGGAAGGAATTTTGTATAATTTGTATAACTGGTAAATATTAAGCGATAGACAAAAACGCACTACACAAAGGATCTCTTTAAAACACACAATTTATTTCAAATAAGTCCTTTTTGTGGCATAATCCATTTATGAAATATTTGTTATTATCTAATGGTTTGAATTGTTCATTTCTTGGTCATTCTTTAAAGTTCTTCAACATTCAGTTGTTTCTCGCGGTTGCATGGAAACAGTATGGAATTTTAAGATCAGCATATATACCTATACATCTTTGTACCCTAACGAAATGTGTAATGTATCTATTTCTGCAAAGGTTTATTTGAATAAAAATATAGTAGATAGAAAAATAAGCTTTATTAAAAATAGTTTGTATACTCACTAATAAACGGTAGAGGGTATGTGAATGTGAATGTATTATGTCAGAATTTTTTTGTGTAGTAAGCTTTTCTCTAGTTCTTATGGTTTACTAGTATTAAAATATTCATTTCAAATGAAAAGAACTATACAGATTATTTGCAGAAAGTGCAAAGTAAACACTTTGTTAGTAATGTAGGTAGCTTAAACATATAGGGTGGTATTCATAGTCGATTTTGGTCCGGCCCAACTTGCTACTTCCGGTGGATTTACAGTGGACCATCGATTTTCTTATTCATAGACCGGGATTTGCATTGGTCCGGGGTTCAAACGCATTGTTCGGGACCAAATTTTGTTCTACCTCAGAGGGGTAGATTAAAGGCAGACCATCTTTACAAAAGGGATGACTTTGGAGTAATGGGCGTGGCTGCTTGAGTAGAATTCGCGAAATGAGACGGTGGAGAAGAACTACATACTAAAATTAGACATAATTGGAAAGTATGGCGACCTAAATTTCAAAACAAATACAGCTTTAGTAAAGCAAAGGTTAAAAGGCTGATAAAACGGATTCATCCTAACCTATACGACAGAGACGATAACGAGGCTTGAGTATTTCAATTGATACGATGCTAATAGCACTTCCATATTATGTAAGAGAAGGGTATCAAGAAAACACTACTAACCTTAGTAAGTCGCATTATAACTAATTACTCATATGCCGTTGCTAGATTTACCTTCGTTAAACTGGGATTACTATGTACTTTGGGTAACATGACGGGATGTAACGCGAAGTTAAGAAACTCTGCTACAGTAAAGGTTTAATTAGGATGCACTTAACGTAACGGGAATGAATCTTGATTGATTGCTTTTCTATTACTTCATGCTACTGCTTCACGCCGATTAGTTCTAATTGCCATGCCACATTAAACTTGACGTAACGGGAAGGAAAAGTTTGACACTGCCAAATTCTTTATGTCGTTAAAGTAAGCCACGTTAAGACAACCCTAAATAGCTCCATTTAATACAATGTATAAGAGGACATTGTTCCGTATGCGGGTAGGCGGTATGAAATGTTAAGAAACTTACGGAATTGGAGTTTCAACATTGTAACGTCGAGAGCCCTAAGCCGCAAGGCGTAGCCAAGGGATTGAGGACGCTCAGCCTCAAAGCGTACCGAGGGATGTTTTTTAGGAGGAGAGGAGTGTAGCAGTTGCAACTGCGAAGCGACGACAGGGCGTAGCCGAAGGATCTGCGCGTCTAAACTCGAACGGAATCTAGGATACTACACAATCAACCCTAAGTATTAAAAGCCCTGATTTCGTATGTTTCTTAACATTTCATACCTCCTACCCGATACGGAATATTGTCCTACTAGGGTTAAGTTCGAAATAATTCAGGCTTTGCTTACGTTTTCCTGGCGAGGAGAAGAGGATTACAACTCCGGGAAGGTTTATGATGTATTAGAAGTTTCTCAAGTACTTATTGCTGTATAATTACCATCAAACAATATTTATTTGGCTAAGATCCAGGGTGAGATTTTAATAACAGCAAATGTTCCTTCCTATTTAAATACGATTTGATTCTGAAATTTTAACCCTCCGTCAGGCGCGCGCTTTGGTAGAACGCCGTTAGTCGCGCGGGGCCTAGTAGACCCGCGCTATATTTTTGTTGTTATTGTTTGTATTTTTGTTTTTTTCGTTTATTTTCTTTTTTTCCCTGTTTTTACCTTTATTTAGATTAAGCGTACAAGGCTTTCATTAATAGGTATTATCTTACAGCATAAAAATACAAGCTAAAATATGAGTACATATACGTTATAAGTTGTATTACAGTAAGTATAAAGAAATACATTGCCATTTCCAGGTATACATACAATTTGTAATTTCAAATGTTCAGTTACTCAGAATCATCTACTATTTCACCCGTGTTTTCCCCGACTAAGCAACTATCGCAAATAATTTTAGCATGTTTGCTCAAACACAGGGGGTGTTGCATTTCCCACATGCATATTTAGTTTTACAGTTCATTTTGTCTTTGTTGCTGGGTTCACATGTTTCCTTTTCAATGTGCATAGTGGTGTATTTGACAATTCATCTACGCCGGATTCTTCAGGTTTATATTTTGTCAAAAGTCCTTTCAAATCATCGGATAGATTTGATGCTGTTGCTCTCCTTTGTAGCTGTTGCAACAGTAAAGCTAAAGATAGTGATTTCAAATACTCCTGCCTTGTGGAATATTTATTTTGGTTTCCAAGGGAGATAACCCTAGAATTAATACCTGCAATGTTCAAGATATGGTCAAAAATTACCATGGGGCACCTCGTTCTGGCTACATTGTATGTAGCACACAATTTATCTACTGCATCAACTCCACATTTAGTGTCGTCTTTCTGATAACTGTGTGGATGAAACATGTGGACTTGAGAGCAAAACTACTGTTTTACCCTTTTTTGGAACATATGAAACAAGCGTTTCATTTTTTGTGAATCCAAATATGCTTTCGTACTCTCTGCGATCTTTTGGAGAAGTGAAATTAGTGGGTAACTCTTTTTTGTTCTTTCGCACGTACCGACGAAAGAAAGTTATCTTTTGCGCAATTCATTCACCAGCGATACACTGGTAAACCAATTATCTGCAGTAACGTTTCGTCAAATGCCAGAGATTGGTTCAGTTAGTCTCAGCACTACAGCCTCTGCCGAGTTAGTTTACAAATTGGGTCCGTCCGGCTGCTGTCCACAATAAATCTCCATGTTAGTTGTATAAAACAGTTTTGCATCACTCAAACAGAATATCTTTATGCCATACTTTTGGTATATATTGTCTAAAATCACATCGACCACGAAATGCCGGCAAATGTTCGTCGACAGTGACATTTTGTCCAAGAGAATAATGGTTCTGACAGTTGTTCAGAAACAATGTAAACATTTCTCTAACAACAGCCAATTTATCCAATCTTCGTCGCTCCAGTCTTGAGCTTTTGTCATCAAAGCGAATACAGCGCATTAGAAAACTGAATCGTTTTTCGGACATAGTCATTCGGAATAGAGGAATTCCAAGATCGGTTCTCCAAAACTCGTGAATATTCTGGCGACCACCACGAAAAATTCCTGCCAGGTACAATAAGCCTAGGAAAGCTTTTATTTCTATTACATCTGTAGGTCTGCTGTCTCTTTCACAATCAAATTTGTGCTGCATACTGCTAATGTAAGTATTTGAGCTTTCAACAATCAAATCAACTATATCTTCGGTAACAAAAAGGTTCCAACAATCAATTTCCGTTTTCGCATTTTTGGCAGCTCCTACCACACCAGGAAGTTTGGTCAATATATTGAGCCCTTGTCTGTGTTATTTTCAAAGCTGTTTTTTTTCATTTTGTTCCATCTCTTCCTGTGAATAACAACAGAATGTATTGTCAATAATAATAAGAAGAAGAAGAAAAAGAAGAAGAATTACTATGATACGCATATGATGTTACCTATAAAATACATGTTATCACACAAGCTGCTTTCATCGTCTTCCTCTTCATGGTCAGTTTCTGAATCTAAAGATCTCGTTTCGAGTTTATCTTCTGAATCAGAGTCATCATATTCATATAAGTTGTCATCCTCGGGCAAGGCATCATCATCGCAAAGTAGGCGATGTACTTCTTCCAAATCATTCGGATTTTGTAGATCGTATCTTTTACTCGTATTCATGACGAAGCAGTAACAGCTCCTTGCAATAGTAAAGCAATATTGCACAAAAGCTAACGAGAAACAAATCTGTCAACAATATGTAACGAGAGCAGGCGCGCGGGGCCTGGTTGACCTGTGCGACACGTAACTGCTGATTATTCATTCCTCCAGCCAAACAAATAAACAGATCAGGTTATCGCTGCAGCAAATAATCGCGCAAGGTGTAATATTAGATGTCCTAGTCAGGCAATTGCATATGTGCGTTCGTTCGAAAATTATAACATTTATATAATGCCAGGGGTCTCTCAGGCCCCTAGCGACTGACGGAGGGTTAAGTTTAAAGGTTAATATTCCAGCAAGTTAAATTCTTATTGAAATGATTAACAATGCCATGAAACTGTGTGGATAAGAACGTTTCCAAAAAGGGAGGTGTGGCAATAGGTTAGAAGCACGCACAAAACTGCCTATATATGTATTATCTCCCTCCATCTCCGACCATTTTAATGCACACTTCTAGGTTATCTCCATTTTTTTTCGAGGAGTGAGCACTGAATCGATGAAAAAACAGCTGTGAAACGACCATAGAAACTTAAAAACTAGGGAGTAATAGTGGTTAGTTTACTACTCTATGGCAGTCGCGCAGTTGCAGAACTACCTTTATTCGTCGTGTAACGTTTTCTCCTTGCTGATCCACAGTCTTTCTTGGTCGATACTTTTTATCGTCTATGAATACCAAAAAGTTGGTCGGCCTTTGTTCCGGACCAAATGAGTCTGGAGATAGCCCAGTCCAATGTGAAATCTATGAATACGGCCCATAGTATTTTAATCTAGCTCGTTAGAATCACTTTTGAGAATATAAAAAATAACGAAAATTTTTCCATGTAAAGGGTAACTTGGGTGAGGAGGTTATCTTGAAAATATTCGTGTCACATCTTTGGAAGATGCTGAATTTAAATACCAAGTTTGTTATTTATTTGACTTTTCGTTTTTGAGTAATGTTATTTACAGCTATACAGACCGGGTGTTTTCTAAAAATTCTTTTCTTTTTTGGACTTAGAGAACCTGACCATCTATATATGAATTTTTGGCTGGAACGCAATGCTGCTTCCTACTATATATACAGGATGGACCATTTAAGTTGAGACTGTACAATATCTCCAAAATTAAGTGTTGTAGAAAAAATGTCTAATAAAAGTTACTTGATATTATGGAGGAAAGTAAGTACCATTAGTCATGTTTTGTTTGGAGGATCATTTTAGGGTCAATTTAATTTTTTTTAAATGGGAACCTACATTTTGTATATTGCTTTCTCATTAGAAAATGGTTTATAAAAGCTGTTTATTTTTGATGAGGAACAAGCAAACAAAACAAAAAATGTTGGTTCCCAATTACGATGTAACTTGACTTTCAAATGACCATCCATGGATGGTCCAACCATTCATTGCACTCTTCGTACACAGCCATTCAGAATTTTGTTGTTGCTTACGTTGGTGCAAGAACAATTGCAAAGTGCTTTATACAAATGTTGTTTAGTTTCTTATGTGGAGTGAGAAAAAACCATATAGGTACTAGGGAAAGTACAAATACTTTATTGATGTGCTTAAGTAGTAAACGTGGAAAGATTTTAATGCATTAGAGAGCTTAGAATATTTGAAACCAAGGTTTTTCAATAATTTTTGTAAACCTCTGTAATATAACGTTCCGTATCGCTTTAATGAAATTCCTTGAAGTCCAACGGCTCTTAACTTCTAGAGTTTAGTCAGTGGAATTATGTACAAGAAACACTGCCACAGGGTTTTAAAATACTATCGAAAGAGCGCGCTTTATTACCAAACGAAAGTTTTACAAGTAATTTGCAAAAATCCGTTGAGTACCGGACCAAATGATACATAAAGATAAATTCAGCATTTACTGGTAATGTGTTTTTAAGAGCAGGTATATGTGAAGAAGTACAAAGGTGATCATAAAGTGAACCATTTTGAATGTTAGGATTTGATATTAAATATAATCAGAATGAAATCCAAAATTTACAATTATATTTAGAGTATAAATAAAACTGCAAAGGGCTGGTCCAGTAGTTTAGTCGATAGAGTACCTGACTACTGTGTGAGGGGTCTCGGGTTCGATTCTCAGCTGGGGTAGGAATTTTTCTTTAGCTAAGAATATTTCCTATTCTCCCCAGATTCTAGATATATCAATGAAAGTGTGAATGCGTGTGTGTGTGTGATTTAATGTACAAGAGGCGTCCAATATGTAAGTTTCCCTATTTTATAAAAAACATCACACACAATTGATCATGTTGAATTAATTATATTTATATTCTACAATCCTTCTGTTACTTTTTTCTACATAGTCAACATGTTTTTTTCAAGCATTTTTGGGGACGTGACACAAGTTTTTCCAAGCCAGTGTTGTAACAGTTCGGGTCCTGTACTCGCAACCAGCTGTTCAGTGATTTGACTGCATCATCGGTGTTAAAAGTGCTTACCTTTGAGTTGGAGGAACATGTGAAAATCACTTGAGGCAAGCTCCGGTGAATACGGAGGATACGAGAAAACTTCCAAGTTGAATCTTGACCCAGGCGGAGCTCAGAAGATCCAATTGGGAAGTTTTCTCGCATCCTCCATATTCATCAGATGTTTTCCCAAGGGATTTTCACATGTTACCCTGAGTCAAAGGTCATCATGGAGGTAAGCACTTTAACACTGTGACGAAGATGAATCAGAAGTGAACAGCTGGTTACGAGCACAGGACCCGACTTCTGGTTCTCTTCTGATTCATCTTCGTCACGGTGTTAATGTGCTTACCTCCATGATGACCTTTGAGGTGACCGATGCGTTCTATTTGGAAACTGATGCAGTAATTTGTATCACAAATTACTTAAATGTAAACAATGATTATAGTATGAATATGCATTTTTGTGTGACATTAATTTAAGATGTTTGTTGATTGTAATTATTGTTGAGAAGTGGGTTTATACTGCCTTACTGAAACTGACAATAATAGCGTGCAATAATGCAGCGAGGGGTGAGCTGTTTATCATTATTAGAGACGAGGAAGTTACGTAATGTTGGCGCGTTTTTCTTTAGAATTTGCTGGAACATTTTACCTAAAGCATATGTATTCATAATTTTCATTGGATATAAAAATAGACGCTAATGTTGGCGCGTTTTATTAGTCAATAGCAACTTAGTTATAATCTTTAGGCATATCGGGGTGTAGGAGTATAAAAAGGGCTAGGTTAGAGATAGACTCCGTCAGTTCACCGAAAATATTTGTAAAGTACACGTCGGCTATCGATTCACAAGTTACGCGTAGCAGAGTTATGAAAAATCTAAAGTGTTGTAAAGTTAATTATACAAAAGGTTGAAGTACGCGAATTAAAAGTGATCAGTAAGAAGTTATTATAACAGTTTCAGTTTGGCGAGTGTTAAGATCAATGTGTAAAGGTGATAGTGAATGTGTTCGACAATAAAAAGTGTAAAACAAATTCTTTCATCAGTGTTATATTTGGATAAATGACTCCTTTCCGTTTACACAACCTGTATAAAGAGAAGTGCTCGACCAAAAAGATCATAGCTAGCCGGAGGACAGTGAACCAAAATTAAATAAAATACAGTAGCATTCTTTAAAACAAACACTAATACTGCCGCAAATTGCTAACACCAGATGGAGCTACAAACCTAACAAAGAATCACGTCACAAAATGGATTCACCACGTGGAGTAAACACACATACACAAACATTATAAGTAATACCGCCACAAAACGTTAAGGACCCCCTTCATACTTGCGCCAGTCGGCATTTGGATCTGATCACCCTTTGGGTCTCTCCCCTCATCCTTTCCTCCCAGGGGTCACGTTGGAAGCAAAAAGTGTTTAAGGCCTATTGTGGTGCTCGGCCCCGGTTCCTGGGGTCCTCTGTGATACCTACGTTCACCTTTAGGCTCAAGTATATTCACGTACACAATTAAGTATAAGAAATGCTGATACAGGGCTTTAAAATAGTATCGAAACAGCTAGCCAGACGAACCTTTCACAACTACCTTCCTTGCACAAATATCCTGCCATGGTTGAAAACACGACCAAATGGAAAGTAAACAATACATTCAGCATTTACCTGGTAGTGTTTGTTGCTTAAGGTTTCTTGAGATAAATCATAGAAATTTCTTACTCCGAATGCAATTTTCTACAGGCAATTTATCCTCTTCAGTAAACAAAGAACCTAGGGAGAGAGGAGACATGCATTACTTTGTACAGCAAAATTGATTCTGTCATGTTGGAATCCATGCACGCTCATACCTCACTAGCTAAGGTTTATGCAAAGGCTTTCAGCAGATAACGAAATAAATTGCGTGTCTAGAGGGTTTTAAAAGACGAGGCAGCGAATCCCAAGCTATAAAACATGTGTTTCTCTAAGTAATTGCACATCTCAGATGTTGAAATATGCATATATTTTCCTTAAAAACTTCCTGCAGTCATCCAAGAGGTTTAAACGTCGACTTAGAAATTAGAAATCAGAGTGGAATAATCTAAACAAAGTTCCTTGTGTAATTGAAGTCGGAAATAGCGAGATAAAATTAATTATAAAATCTACATTTTTGGTGTAGTAAACTTTTGTCTATCTCTTATGGTTTATCAGTTATGCAAAAGTCGTTCACAATAAAGAATACTTTTGGAGACATTCCCAGAAAATTCGGGATATACAATTCATTTGCCATAAAAATTTCTTAAACTTATGGTATTTTATTCAAAATCGTTAAGAGTTATTTTTGAGAAAATTAAAATTTTCGAAAAATGTTCCATGTAAAGGGTAATCTGGGGTGGGTGGATTTTCTTGAAAACCTTCGTGTCACATCTCTGGAAGATACTGAACCTAAATACCAAGTTTGGTGTTTATCCGACTGTTCGTTTCTGAGTTATGCTGTTCACAGAGACACATACACGGACATGATTCCCAAAATATCTTTTTGGATTCAGGAAGCCTCAAAACATGTATTTGCGGTGAAATTTCGGTATCGAATTTTTGAGTGGAATGCAATACTTCCCCTACTTACTATAATACATAGCAGAGAAAGTAAGAACGAGTGGCGATTTATGACTTGAGGAATGTATAAATACTTGATAAGTCAAACCAACTACAAAGAATATCTCGGAAATCGTTAAGGCCACAGACATATTATTTGACATATAGTAATATGAGCTGTAAGGGATATATTAAATATTGTGACGCAGCGGCTATGGCCCGAGGTTATCGGGAAGTCGGCGCCAGATAAACAACGATAAGTAACGCTCGCCAGCATAAACACCGGGAGCGCTATCGGCATATAACCAGAACCTTATGGAAGTTTCTTTCCCTCTCCTCCAGAACGTGTGTCAAAATAATTCTAGAGTGTTCTTTGGAAGATTTCATTGCCTATATAAGCGAGCATTCTCGCAAGAATGAGTCAGTTAGTGAATGAGTTAGCGAGTGCGTTTCTAGTGCGTCATCAAGTGCGATTCTCCGAGCGAGTTTATTAGAACTGCTGTGACTGCAGCAGGTGCTGCTGCGGAGCGAGAAATTGTGGAGGTTTTGCGTTCGACTCCTTAGCGAGCGTGTCCAAAAGAAAGGGCTACGTCACGAAGGAAGTGAAGTGACGGGGATCTGAACTAGAACTTAGAGGAGTAACAATTGAAAAACTGAGCTGAAAACTAAAAGTCACAATATCTTTTCTTTTTTACTTTCTCTACTACGTATAGTAAGTAGGGGAAGTCTTGTATTCCACCCAAAAATTCGGTACCAAGATTTCACCAGAAATACATGTTTTGAGACCCCCTGAATACAATAAAAGCATTTTTGGAAACATGTCTGTGTGTGTCTGTGAACAGCTAAATCGGATAAACACCAAACTTGGTATTTAGGTTCAGTATCTTCCAGAGATGCGACACGAAGGTTTTCAAGAAAATCCCCCCACCCCAGATTACCCTTTACATGGAACATTTTTCGAAAATTTTAATTTTCTCAAAAATGGCTCTAACGACTTTGATTAAAATATCATATGTTTAAGATATTTTCATGACAAATAAAATGTATATCTTGAATTTCCTGGAAATGCATCCAAAAGTAAACGACTTTTGCATAAATGGTAAACCATAAGAGATAGACAAAAGTTTACTACACAGAAAAATGCAGATCGCGTTAAAATACACAATTTATGTCATATACATTTTTTTGTTGAGTGAACCATTTTCGAGATATTGCTTGTTATTCGCTTAAATTTTTCAATACTTATTTTCTCAAATGGGAATTCGTTATTCAGTTTTTTGTCTTGTATATGGAAAGAGTATTAATCTGAGGCAAAGAGAATGGTGCTGCACTAGCAACCAGCTATTAAGATATATTTCGATGCTTACAGGCTACTGTATTTCTATATTGCGCTTGCAAATACAAAAAAAGGGAAATATACTATGCCTTAAGCGATAGTCAAATAGTTTTAGAATTGATCGCTATGTGTAAAATGTAATTCTCTTTGCATGTCAAAAGATCGTTCCTGCAAATGTTTATCTCGATTAATATGAAATAGATGGAGAATAAGAGGTTGTAGAAATAGTCTGTACAAGAGTAGAGAAAGTCATGTGAGTGTAACACATCAGATTTTTTTACTACTTACCTATAGAAAATAGAAGAAGTATTGTATTTCACCCCAAAATTTAATACTGAGATTTCACCGGTAGTACACGTTTTGAGACTCCCTGAATCCCAAAAAATGAAAGCAATTTTAGACGGCGTGTCTGTGTGTGTGAGCAGCATAACCCAATATCAAATGTCTGATAAACTAAACTTGGTATTTATGTTCAGCAACTTCCAAAGGGCAACACGAAAATTTTTACGAAAAACCCCATCCCATAGCTATCCTTTACGTAGAACATTTTTCAAATGTTCGATATTCTCAATAATGACTAAAGATTTTAATTATATATATATATATATATAGTTATATACCGGTATGAGGCCAAACAGTTTGCAGCTAGATATTAAGTTTTAGTTGCCACAGCATAAACATTGGGAGATGTAGCTGCAGAGGAAACGAGAGGACCAGGAACGTTAACAACATATTTCAGAGCAGGCGTGGGATAGTTATCACAAAATACACAGAATGTCACATTAATCACATTACCTGTGGTTATTGAATGTTAACACGGTGCCCCTACATCATACATGCACAAAGGATTAAAAGAAAGAAATTGGAGGGAGATGTTACACACACGAGGTTACTTTCACACGATTCACAGACACATACACCCTTCTATGCCAGACACTCGACTTGAAGCAGTGACACCAAAGAACACCACACAAAGAAACAGCAACGCTTACCTCCCCCCTCTCTCCACCTCTGACTCGGAGGTGGCGAGAGTCGCCAGGCCAGACGAAGTTCAAATTCCAAGCCGAAATAATTACGCCAACAATACTGTCGCTAACAAAGCAATAATGTGTCTGGCGTGACAATACACACACATACACGCCACATGATATATGTTTCATATATTTATATGGGAAGTAAAATGTACGGTGGCTGATCAATAAAGACTGAGACTGTTTTTTTCACAGATATTTATTACTCCATTTCAATTTTGTCCCGCTATTTTTCAAAGTAGTCCCCTCCTACTTGAATGCACCTTTTATAGCGTCTCTACCGTCCTCGAACACATGGTGCAGGCCATTCTTTGTCAGGTCTTTGAGAATCGCCTCACTTTTCTTCAGCACTGCTTCAGTGCTCTCAAATCGAATGCCGCGGAGCTTTGCCTTTAGTGATGGGAATAAAAAGAAATCACAGGTGACAAGATCTGGGCTATAAGGCGGATGAGTACACAGGTAATGTTGCATTTAGCCAAAAATTCCTGGATTTGTTTGGCGACGTGAGGCCGCGCGTTGTGATGAAGTCGCCACCCATTCCGATGAAATTCTGGACGTTTCCTTGCAATGTGCTTCCTCAGTGTAGCCAATACTGACGTTTAATCCGCTGCTGTAATAGTAGCGAAAGGAGGGACAACAATCACAGCAGCTGTGTTGATGTTGACTTCAGTCATAACGGAAGCCGAAACACGAGGCCCACCATGTTTAGCCCAGAAAACTCGTCCTTCTTTGAAGTCCTTGAACCACCTAAACACTGTTATATATGCATCTTCACCGTATGCTTGCTTCAGCTTTTCGAAAGTTTCAGAGGGTGTATGATTTAAACGAAAGCAGGATTTTATTGCGCTGTATTGCTCCTCTCGTGTCACCTCCATTTTGTGGTACGCGAAATTCAAGTAGGGTCAACAATATACAGCAATACCACAGTGCTGCCGCCTATGGACATTATACATGAAATCCCGTTCTTTTCAAATATTTATAGTAGAGACAGGAAACTATCAAGAACGCTTTAGGAAAAATCAGTCTCAGTCTTTATTGATCAGCCCTAGTATATATTGGAGTTTCTGGGAATATTCTGTAAAGCCCTCTTCTTCCAGAAGAAATTTTGTATTAATGGTAAACCACAGGAGAGAGACAATAATGTACATCATAAAACTGTGGATCTATTTTTATTGCATCAGCCATTTCCGAGATTTCCATTGATATAGGTTGAATTTTTCCACATTTTTGTTATTGTTTTTAAAGTTTGTCGCTATTTAGTGTTTTCACGCAATGTCATGGAAAGAGATGGTATTTCAAGACCAGCATATAGCGACCCGGTTTTTAAACATCTAACTTGATTCGGTTTGCTCCTTCCCCTTTGTACCTACATCGAAATGAACTATTTGTACAAAGGTTTATCTCCATCAACATGAAGATAGGAAAAATAAGTTTTCGTAAGAAGGCAGGTAGAAGCTAATAAAGGCAAACGACATTGGGCAGAGAAAGTCATGTGAAGCAACATAAGATTTTTCATTGTTAAAAAATTATTAGCTTCTATTTTAAGGATTTTATTTCAATATTTATGGCCCTGTTGCTATATTTATTATATATTTTTAAAAGGAATTTTAACACAAGTAACGAAGCAGACGAAAATATTACAAATGCAATTTCTCAGATCATGGTTTTTTGATGTACGGCCTTTGTACATATAACTCCTGAATTACTGTTTCCAAAATTAATAACAATTACTAATACTCATGTGTTAACCACAGAATTATAGCCTTAAACTTCGTTCGTGGGTAAATTGATTTTGATATTTATCCTCCATTTTGTGTTTATCCTGGAGAGGAGCTTGAGCTTGCCAATTACATTTCGGTGGATTCCTGTCAAGAGTATTAGCGTTTAGTGTAATCCTCAAGGACTCACATAGGCCCTCGAGGAGCTTGGGTGTTGATACTAGTTACTAATTAAGTAATTAGATGCCATTGTTTACTCTCATAATAATGGAATACAACTAGGACTGGCCAGTGTTATGCATGAAGCCATGGCCTTGGGCCTGGAAACAGAGGAGTGCAAAGTTTATGCTTCAGTGATCTAATATATGGCCACAGTAATCTATTTTATGCAATCCCAGCATTGCAAATCGACTTGTTAGTCAGAAATGTGCATAACGGTTGATTAGAAAGAGTGTTGAAATTATAACATTCATATCTGATCCTATGTCTAACCTTGTCTTGAAAAATCTCAAGACACAAACATAGATTAATGAACGATGCTATACTCGGTGTGAAACGAAAGAGCGGTCATAAATAGCCTCTCTTAATGAATCTTACTCTGATTGGTGTAAACAAATGGAGTCGGTTAGCCCATTGTGATATGATTAGCAACCCGACTTGTAGAGGGATGTTGGGTGGATAAACAATGAGTTACCTGCAGCGCTGATAAGCACAGCAGCTGTAAAATTTGTTTTTTTGTTTGTTTTTAATTTACTGCTTCATGGCTTTAACGTCTTAATCATCCCGCGACGTTTACTGTAGGAACTTTGGTTCACCTGAAAGAGTGTATGCCACACATGTGTAGTCGCTTTCTTGTACTATCTATTTTAGGAACTTGTTGATAGATGACCTCAGTTGTGTAGTCGCCAACCTTATAATATATTCTGTTGCTATTGAGCTTAGACAGAATGTGGACTTTTGAGATCTTGGAACTGCTGACGGTTCCTTAATGTACATGTAATTTGGCACTGGACAAATGAACTTAGTTGCTTAGTCGCCTTCCCGTACCACATATATTTTATTTCTTTTGTTCTGTAGGTGCAATTTTGGATCGTGTCATTAAATGTCCAATCCCGTATTTACCAGACAACTAAGAAAAAGCACAAAAAAAGAACAGTCAGATTAGCTGTTATACGGAATTTGAATCGGCAACCTCCTGATGCGAGCAACATGTGATACCGCCTGAGCCATCTCGCCAGGGGAAACCTTTCGTCCAGTTTATATATAGAAACGCAGCATAAGGTTATTGCTGGTCTCAAATTTGAGACAGAATGTTCCTGAAGTAATTTTATTATGTGCTAAAGTTTTCAATGTATAATTTGATATGTAAATGATATATGTGTACAATGCGAAAACCATGTAAATAGTAATTTTGTATAATGTAATATTTGTCGTGTACATAATATTCCTGTTTAACTAAGTTTAGAATGTCTTGAACTCTGCAGTTATGGTAGAAATATGCTGTTCGCATGTGCAGCAAAACCGGGATTTTTGTGTTAGTCCAGGGTAAGGTTTTATGGCTCTATTTGTTTCCACTCCGGAAGTATGGAGCGAGGCAAATATAACACAGAACGGCAGTTTACCAAGAGAAGCCCGGGAAAAAGGTCACATGATATATACAAACTGACCAATAAGAAATCCGATACCAAAACTTTAGGTGGGAGATTGTGTTCTTTAAATAGTGGAGATTCATCCCAAAATAAGGCAGTTCCAGTTGACTTTTAGATTAAGGACAGTTCGATACTCCGTCAAAAGAAATTGGCGCGCAAATGGTGATAAGTGAACAGGGACATTATGTAGTGTTAGAGTGAGGAAGTAACAATAAATAGCCATAAACCAAACATTACAGTGAGTAGTAAATTCTCATCTGAGCTCCTAGTACCACCACTGAGATCGACGAGCTTATTGACAATCATGATAGGCAGAGTCCATGCAAACATCACCGCTGAGAAGCAATTAGCCAGGGTAACAGCGAGAAGGACAACGAACCCATTGTGTGCCGCTTCCCCCAGATTTTACTGCTCCAGATGATTTCTTTCGGCCGTTTCCAGTAGCTTTCCTTTCTAGAACATTCCATTTTGTTGTGGGATCTATATAAGGGGCTGCTCTTGCCCGGAGAGATCAGTTCCGCTAGTTAAGTGACGAAGTCGAGGAGCTTCGATAGTTAAAAATGGACAGCGCAGGTGCAGATCAGTTGCGAGTTGTAACTCAGCACTTCAGTTGTGATTCGATTCGACAGATCAGTTGTGTTCTGTTCTGAGTGTGTGTGTGTGTGTCAAAAATCTCAAGTGTAAAATTTGTGCTGCGTTGAGCATCTAAGTGACAAATAAAGTGTGTTTAGCAGCAACCGTATTCTCATTTGTTGCAATATGTATCCAGGGTGTATCATAATTAATTTGATTGAAATATCATATGTTTAAGATATTTTCATGATAAATAAAATGTATATCTTGAATTTTCCGGGAATGTCCCCAAAAGTCCTCTTCATTGTAAATGGCTTTTGCATAACTGGTAAAACTATAAGAGATAGATACAATTTTTGTACACAAAAACGTAGATCACGTTAAGACACAAATTAAGCCATTATACACTTTTTTGTCGAGTGAACCATTTCCGAGATATTCCTTGTTGTTTGTTTGAATTTTCAATACTTATACTTTTTCTGAAATGGGAATTCGTTATTCGTTTTTTTTATGTCCTGGGCATGCGAAGAGAATGGAATGCTCCACATGGCAACCTGCACTTAAAAGATTTGACTATCGTATTCTCCTTGTAGCTGCAAGAAAATTAGAATAAGACTAACATCTGGATATTTCGATTAACATGAAGTAGATGGAGAATAAGCGTTTATAAAAATAGTTTGTACAAGAGTAGAGAAAGTGAGTATGTGAGTGCAACATATCAGATTTTTTTGTAACGAAAACCTAACCGGCGTTTTCAAGAATTGACTTTCTGTTAACGTTTCTGCTTATAGGTTTTGTTTTATAGAATGAGGCAAATGTTTAGTGTACCAAGTTGTACTTCTAATTACCGCTCAAGTAAGGAAGAGCATATTAGATCATTTTCATTTCCTTCTGACAAAGAGATGAGAAGGTGGATGCGTGCTATAGCTACGCAGAGCTGATTTTGTATTCGATATAAATGGTTAACTGTTTACTGAAAATGGCATCATTAGAATAGACTAGAGATGTAGTACGTAGTATTTTAACATGGCCAAAATGAAATCCAAAATTAATAGCTTTCATATACATATATATTTAAACGACATGAATTTCTGAGCTATTTTTACTTTCTCTACCACGTACACAGTAGGTAGAGAAGGTATTGCATTCCACCCAAAAATTCGATACCGAGATTTCAGCGGAAATGAATGTTTTGAAGTCCCCTGAATACAAATAAAACATTTTTTATTAAAATGTCCGTGTATTATGTGTGTGTCCGTATGACCGTGAAGATAACTCAAAACGAAAAGTCGGATAAATGCCAAACTTAGTATTTAAGTTCAGTATTTTTCAAAGAGGGGCACGAAGATTTTTAAGGAAATCTCTCACCCCAACTACCCTTTACATGAATATTTTTCGAAAGGTTTGATTTTCTAAAAAATGGCTCTAACAATTTGGATTAAAATACCATATAGTAAATATATTTATATGAGAAATAAAATGTATATCTTGAATTTTCTTGGTATAGCCTATAAATTACTCTTCAATTTTGTATAATCTTATATATCTGGTAAACGTTAAGCGATAGACGTACTACAAAAAAAAATGTAGAGCTCTTTAAAAACGCACAATTTACTCCAAATAAGTTTTTTGTGGCATAACCCATTTCTGGGATATTCGTTATTAATGGTCCCATTGTTCATTACTTGGTAATTCTCCCAAAATCCTGGCGGTTGCATAGAAACAGTATGGAATTTTAAGGCCAGCATATAGCGTCCAGTTCTTAAACATTTTACTGTCGCTGTTCCCTTTGCATCTATAACGAAATGTGTAATGTAGCTGTTTCTGCAAAGTTTTATTTGGATTAAAATGTAGTGGATAGGAAAAGCTCAGTAAGAATAGTTTGTATACTCAATAATAAAGATAGAGGGCGAGAAAGTCATGTGAATGTATCACATCAGCCTTACTTTCTCTACTACGTATAGTAAGTAGGGGAAGTATTGTATTCCACCTAAAAATTCGATACCGAGATTTCACCGGAAATATATGTTTTGATACCCCCTGAATACAAAAAACATTTTTGGAAACATGTACGTGTGTGTGTCTGTGTGTCTGTATGTGTCTGTGAACAGCATAACTCAGAAACGAACAGACGGATAAACACCAAACTTGGTATTTAGGTTCAGTATCGTCCAGAGATGCGACACGAAGGTTTTCAAGAAAATTCCCCCACCCCAGATTACCCTTTACATGGAACATTTTTCGAAAATTTTAATTCTCTCAAAAATGGCTCTAACGGTTTTGATTAAAATATCGTATGTTTAAGATATTTTTATGACAAATGAAATGTGTATCTCGAATTTCCTGGGAATGTTTCCAAAAGTATTCTTCATTGTGAACGACTTTTGCATAACTGGTAAACCATAAGAGATAGACAAAATTTTACTACACAAATATGTAGATCGCGTTAAAATACACAATTTGTCATATACATTTTTTTTTGTTGAGTGAACAATTTTCGAGATATTGCTTGTTATTCCCTTAAATTTTTCAATACTTATTTTCTCAAATGGGAATTAGTTATTCATTTTTTGTCTTGGATACGCAAACAGTATTAGTCTGTGGCAAAGAGAATGGTGCTGCACCTAGCAACCAGCTATTAAGAGATATGTCTATGCTTAAGGCTACTGTATTTCTATATTGGCCTTGCAAATACAAAACAAGGGAAACATAGTACGCCTTAAGCGATAGTCAAATATTTTTAGAACTGGTCGCTATGTGTAAAATGTAATTCTCTTTGCATGTCAAAAGATCGTTCCTGCAAATGTTTATCTCGATTAATATGGAATAGATGGAGAATGAGAGTTTGTAAAAATAGTTTGTACAAGAGTAGAGAAAGTCCTGTGAGTGTAAAACATCAGATTTTTATGTAAGTTTTTCTTATTGATGTTGTTGAAGTGCACATTTTGTACGAATTTTATGCTTTGACAGTGTTTACGTTCTTGATATCTAGAGTTATGTTATTTTTTTCGCTGTCAAATAACCATATTGACACAGAAGTTACAAATTACGAATGCAAGATATGTTAGCTGGGGGCACCCCAAACGTGACGTCACGGTTTCATGTGTCAGGCTTCTATTATCCCGGACGTTCGGAGTGGCTAGAATTATGCAAAAGGGTAGAAAGCTAACGCTTGGAAAAGGCGGTGTACACAAGTCAGTTCCAGCTTAAATCCCCTTGTTCCTATATGGGCCACTTTTTCTGCTCTCAAGTTTGCCTCTCTAACGGTGTCAGTTTGAAAGCAGAATGGGGATTTTTTTATAAATATTACTTGCACTCTCGGTCGTTCATGTCTGCCCTAATTCTTAGAAAGGGGTTTGAATAGTGGATTATTGTTATCCGTTACACTGGAAATTCCTCCCTGGAAATGCCATCTTCCCCGTTGCTTTTAATGTGCGTGTACGCGCTGCTACATTAAATTCCTAAAGCGGGTCGTGTGCGAGGTTGCTAAGAGCAGTCTTAAATGAAATGGCACAGAAGAACGGGATTTTGAAGCGTTTGCAGGAATCCTTCAAATTAGCACATTAAATCATTAAGGCTTTCAGCTCCTTCCGGCATTATTACTCTTGCATTCTCATCTCCGTTTCTTCTTTAATTACGAATGTCGTTTGTAATCGCGCTGACTTCACAAGACAGCGTTTCCTTCCCGTTTTAATAGGCCTCATGATAACGATGCTCCTTATTCGCTCATTAAATTATAAGGACGACGCTTTCCCAAAGGAAACTGAAAAGGTGCGCATACGAAAGCTTTATGGACTTCACAATCATTTAAAAATGCTACACAGCAGACCAAAAATGAGGTGCGAAGATTAAAGACAGACTGTTCATTCTAATATGATCTATAAATTTTTTGACTCATTAAATCCTGTCGTCATTAACGTACTACCTTGCATTTAGAAGGAGATATTCATTAAAGGTGTGTGATAAGAGCTGAAAATATCAGTTGAACATTTTTGGAGGCTGATCCGTGAAAATTTAATAATCATTCAAATATTATATTTTTGGCTTTGAGTCCAATTCCTTAGACATGTTTTCGTGTAAATATTTTTGTTATTCAAGTGAAATTGCGAGAGTTACGTGACGATTTAAATAACCCCGACCGGAGGGCAGCATATTTGCAGTCTCTTCAGATTTCCAATTTGTTTATTCAACCTTTATAAAGTCTTTAAATTTAGAATCCTTCACTAAAAATGAAGTGTTTTATGAAAAATATATAATCGGAGTTTCAGATCAATTAATACAAATTTTCTTTTCTTGGTTATATTTTGGATATTTTTCAAAATAAAAAATGCTCCTTACGATACAATTTTTAACCAATCAGAGTGAAATTTTCAGTACATGCTAAGTACTGAATGAAAGAAATTGGTGAAATGGTGCTCAGGAGCCCAAGGTCCATAGAGTTTGGATACCTAACGTTCATATTTTTAGGATAAGAGAAAACTCAGGAAAAAACGTCATCCGGGTAAGTCACCCTAATGGGGATTCGAATTTGTGAGACAGACACGTTAACTCTACACCACAAGGTCACCAAAGTTAGGCAAACGTATACAAGTTTTTACAGAAATTGAAACTAACAATGAAGCAATGAACTAACCATTTAACAATTTTAAACGAAAATATAAGAAATGCACCCTAAGGGGCAATTTTGATAAAATAGCTTAAATTTGTGTAGAAAACTATAACTCAGAAGGTCCTTAACACACACACACACACACACACACACACACACACACACATATATATATACACCATACATTGCAGCAACATTTCTTTAAACAGATATAAAGGTGCGTTAAAAATTCGAAAAGCTCTTTGTAA
Organism: Deroplatys truncata; assembly: GCA_030765065.1. Classification (NCBI taxonomy): domain Eukaryota; kingdom Metazoa; phylum Arthropoda; class Insecta; order Mantodea; family Mantidae; genus Deroplatys; species Deroplatys truncata. Next base: position 170,873,623 of record CM060980.1, read on the forward strand.
AATATACAGATGGGTCCCCTTAATTTAAGTATGACAACACAAGCACATTCGTCCTACAAAATATCCGTGGAAAATCTCTCCTAAGCAGTGACAAAACTCGGTCTCGCAAGGCGCGCCCTCAACCCAATCAAGCTTATCATGTCAGAAAATTACCTTATTCATCCTAAGAGTCTAATCTTCTTTGTATGTCGAGCCAACAATATTCATATACCCGTCGCCGTGATTATGCTTACTAAGGCATTTCGCTCTGGGTTTCCTTGATTCATGCTCGCTAAGACATTTCGCTCTGGAGTCTCCTTTATCATGATCAATAAGGCATTTCTCCATAGCGTTTCCATGATCATGCTCACTAAGACATTTCGCTCTGACGTTTCATTGATCAAGCTCACTAAGGCATTTCGCTCTTGCGTTTCCTTGATCTTTTTCACTAAGACATTTCGCTCAAGCGTTTCCTTGATCATGCTCACTAAGACATTTCGCTCAAGCGTTTCCTTGATCATGCTCACTAAGACATTTCGCTCTAGCGTTTCCTTGATCTTTTTCACTAAGACATTTCGCTCAAGCGTTTCCTTGATCATGCTCACTAAGGCATTTCTCTCTTGCGTTTCCTTGATCTTTTTCACTAAGACATTTCGCTCAAGCGTTTCCTTGATCATGCCCACTAAGACATTTCGCTCAAGCGTTTCCTAGATTATGCACACTATGGCATTTCGCTCTGACTTTTCCTTGATCATTCTCACTAAGACATTTCGCTCTGGCGCTTCCTTGATCATTCTCATTAAGACATTTCGCTATGACGTTTCCTGATTCAAGCTCGCTAAGATATTTCACTCAAGCGTTTCCTTGATCATGCTCGCTAAGATATTCCACTCTGGTGTTTCCTTGATCAAGCTCACTAAGACATTTCACTCTAGCGTTTCCTTGATCATGCTCACTAAGACATTTCGCTCTAGCGTTTCCTTGATCATGCTCGCTAAGACATTTCACTCTGACGTTACCTTGATCAAGCTCACTAAGACATTTCGCTCTAGCGTTTCCTTGATCATGCTCGCTAAGATATTTCGCTCTGACGTTACCTTGATCAAGCTCGCTAAGACATTTCACTCTGGCGTTTCCTTGATCATGCTCACTAAGACATTTCGCTCAAGCGTTTCCATGATCAAGCTCACTAAGACATTTCACTCTGGCGTTTCCTTGATCATGCTCACTAAGACATTTCGCTCTAGCGTTTCCTTGATCATGCTCACTAAGACATTTCGCTATAGCGTTTCCTTTATCATGCTCGCTAAGATATTTCGCTTTGACGTTTCCTTGATCATGCTCACTAAGACATTTCGCTCAAGCGTTTCCTTGATCAAGCTCACTAAGACATTTCACTCTGGTGTTTCCTTGATCAAGCTCGCTAAGACATTTCGCTCTAGCATTTCCTTGATCATGCTCACTAAGACATTTCGCTCTAGCGTTTCCTTTATCATGCTCGCTAAGATATTTCGCTTTGACGTTTCCTTGATCATACTCACTAAGACATTTCGCTCTAGCGTTTCCTTGATCATGCTCGCTAAGATATTTCGCATTGACGTTTCCTTGATCAAGCTCACTAAGACATTTCGCTCTAGCGTTTCCTTGATCAAGCTCGCTAAGATATTTCACTCTGGTGTTTCCAAGATCAAGCTCACTAAGACATTTCACTCTGGCGTTTCCTTGATCATGCTCACTAAGACATTTCACTCTGGCGTTTCCTTGATCATGCTCACTAAGACATTTCACTCTGGCGTTTCCTTGATCATGCTCACTAAGATATTTCACTCTGGTATTTCCTTGATAAAGCTCACTAAGACATTTCACTCTGGCGTTTCCTTGATCATGCTCACTAAGACATTTCACTCTGGCGTTTCCTTGATCATGCTCGCTAAGATATTTCGCTTTGGCGTTTCCTTGATCATGCTCGCTAAGACATTTCACTCTGACGTTTCCTGATTCAAGGTCGCTAAGACATTTCACTCTGGTGTTTCCTTGATCAAGCTCACTAAGACATTTCACTCTGACGTTTCCTTGATCAAGCTCGCTAAGACATTTCGCTCAAGCGTTTCCTTGATCATGCTCACTAAGACATTTCGCTCTATCGTTTCCTTGATCATGCTCACTAAGATATTTCGCTCTGACCTTTCCTTGATCATGCTCACTAAGACATTTCACTCTGGCGTTTCCCTGATCATGCTCATTAAGACATTTCGCTCTAGCGTTTCCTTGATCATGCTCACTAAGCCATTTCGCTCAAGCGTTTCCTTGATCAAGCTCACTAAGGCATTTCACTCTGGCGTTTCATTGATCATGCTCACTAAGACATTTCGCTCTAGCGTTTCCTTGATCATGCTCGATAAGATATTTCGCATTGACGTTTCCTTGATCATGCTCACTAAGACATTTCACTCTGGTGTTTCCTTTATCAAGCTCACTAAGACATTTCACTCTGGCGTTTCCTTGATCATGCTCACTAAGACATTTCGCTCTAACGTTTCCTTGATCATGCTCGCTAAGATATTTCGCTTTGACGTTTCCTTGATCATGCTCGCTAAGGTATTTCGCTTTGACGTTTCCTTGATCATGCTCACTAAGATATTTCGCTCTAGCGTTTCCTTGATCATGCTCGCTAAGATATTTCGCTTTGTCGTTTCCTTGATCATGCTCACTAAGACATTTCGCTATAGCGTTTCCTGATCAAGCTCACTAAGACATTTCGCTCTATAGTTTCCTTGATCATGCTCACTAACACATTTCGCTCTAGCGTTTCCTTGATCATGCTCGCTAAGATATTTCGCATTGACGTTTCCTTGATCATGCTCGCTAAGATATTTCACTCTGGTGTTTCCTTGATCAAGCTCACTAAGACATTTCACCCTGGCGTTTCCTTGATCATGCTCACTAAGATATTTCACTATGGCGTTTCCTTGATCATGCTCACTAAGACATTTCACTCTGGCGTTTGCTTGAACATGCTCAGTAAGTCATTTCACTATGGCGTTTCCTTGATCATGCTCGCTAAGATATTTCACTCTGGTGTTTCCTTGATCAAGCTCACTAAGACATTTCACTCTGGCGTTTCCTTGATCAAGCTCACTAAGACATTTCACTATGGCGTTTCCTTGATCATGCTCACTAAGACATTTCACTCTGTCGTTTCCTTGATTATGCTCACTAAGACATTTCAATCTGGCGTTTCCTTGACCATGCTCACTAAGACATTTCACTCTGGTGTTTCCTTGATCATGCTCACTAAGACATTTCGCTCAAGCGTTTCCTTGATCATGCTCGCTAAGATATTTCACTCTGGTGTTTCCTTGATCAAGCTCACTAAGACATTTCACTCTGGCGTTTCCTTGATCATGCTCACTAAGATATTTCACTCTGGTGTTTCCTTGATCATGCTCACTAAGACATTTCGCTCAAGTGATTCCTTGATCAAGCTCATTAAGACATTTCTCTCTAGCGTTTCCTTGATCAAGCTCGCTAGCATATTTCACTCTGGTGTTTCCTTGATCAAGCTCAATAAGATATTTCACTCTGGTGTTTCCTTGATCATGCTCACTAAGATATTTCGCTCTGCCGTTTCCTTGATCAAGTTCACTAAGATATTTCACTCTGACGTTTCCTTGATCAAGCTCGCTAAGTAATTTCACTCTGACGTTTCCTTGATCAAGCTCACTAAGATATTTCGCTCTGACGTTTACTTGATCATGCTCACTAAGTGATTTCGCTCTGACGTTTCCTTGATCAAGCTCACTAAGATATTTCGCTCTGACGTTTCCTTGATCATGCTCACTAAGATATTTCTCTCTAGCATTTCCTTGATCAAGCTCGCTAAGATATTTCTCTCTGTCGTTTACTGGATCATGCTCACTAAGATATTTCGCTCTGACGTTTCCTTGATCATGCTCACTAAGACATTTCGCTCAAGCGTTTCCTTGATCAAGCTCATTAAGACATTTCTGTCTAGCGTTTCCTTGATCAAGTTCACTAAGATATTTCACTCTGGTGTTTCCTTGATCAAGCTCACAAAGACATTTCAACTGGTGTTTCCTTCATCATGCTCACTAAGTCATTTCGCTCAAGCGTTTCGTTGATCATGTTCGCTAAGATGTTTCACTCTGGTGTTTCCTTGATCATGCTCACTAAGACATTTCGCTCAAGCGTTTCCTTGATCAAGCTCGCTAAGACATTTCACTCTGGTGTTTCCTTGATCATGCTCACTAAGACATTTCACTCTGGTGTTTCCTTCATCGTGCTCAATAAGACATTTCACTCTGGTGTTTCCTTCATCAAGCTCACTAAGACATTTCGCTCAAGCTTTTCCTTGATCAAGCTCGCTAAGATATTTCACTCTGGTGTTTCCTTGATCAAGCTCACTAAGACATTTCACTCTGGTGTTTCATTAATCATGCTCACTAAGACATTTGGCTCAAGCGTTCCCTTGATCATGTTCGCTAAGATGTTTCACTCTGGTGTTTCCTTGATCAAGCTCACTAAGACATTTCACTCTGGTGTTTCCTTGATCATGCTCACTAAGACATTTCGCTCAAGCGTTTCCTTGATCATATTCGCTTAGATATTTCACTCTGGTGTTTCCTTGATCAAGCTCACTAAGACATTTCACTCTGGTGTTTCCTTGATCATGCTCACTAAGACATTTCGCTCAAGCGTTTCCTTGATCAAGCTCACTAAGACATTTCACTCTGGTGTTTCCTTGATCAAGCTCGCTAAGACATTTCGCTCTAGCGTTTCCTTGATCATGCTCAATAAGACATTTCGCTCTAGCGTTTCCTTTATCATGCTCGCTAAGATATTTCGCTTTGACGTTTCCTTGATCATACTCACTAAGACATTTCGCTCTAGCGTTTCCTTGATCATGCTCGCTAAGATATTTCGCATTGACGTTTCCTTGATCAAGCTCAATAAGACATTTCGCTCTAGCGTTTCCTTGATCAAGCTCGCTAAGATATTTCACTCTGGTGTTTCCTTGATCAAGCTCACTAAGACATTTCACTCTGGCGTTTCCTTGATCATGCTCACTAAGACATTTCGCTCTAGTGTTTCCTTGATCTTTTTCACTAAGACATTTCGCTCAAGCGTTTCCTTGATCATGCTCACTAAGGCATTTCGCTCTTGCGTTTCCTTGATCTTTTTCACTAAGACATTTCGCTCAAGCGTTTCCTTGATCATGCTCACTAAGACATTTCGCTCAAGCGTTTCCTAGATTATGCACACTATGGCATTTCGCTCTGACTTTTCCTTGATCATTCTCAATAAGACATTTCGTTCTGGCGCTTCCTTGATCATTCTCATTAAGACATATCGCTCTGACGTTTCCTGATTCAAGCTCACTAAGGCATTTCGCTCTTGCGTTTCCTTGATCTTTTTCACTAAGACATTTCGCTCAAGCGTTTCCTTGATCATGCTCACTAAGACATTTCGCTCAAGCGTTTCCTAGATTATGCACACTATGGCATTTCGCTCTGACTTTTCCTTGATCATGCTTACTAAGACATTTCACTCTGGCGTTTCCTTGATCATGCTCACTAAGAAATTTCACTCTGGCGTTTCCTTGATCATGCTCACTAAGATATTTCACTCTGGTGTTTCCTTGATCAAGCTCACTAAGACACTTCACTCTGGCGTTTCCTTGATCATGCTCACTAAGACATTTCACTCTGGCGTTTCCTTGATCATGCTCGCTAAGATATTTCGCTTTGACGTTTCCTTGATCATGTTCGCTAAGACATTTCACTCTGACGTTTCCTGATTCAAGGTCGCTAAGACATTTCACTCTGGTGTTTCCTTGATCAAGCTCACTAAGACATTTCAATATGACGTTTCCTTGATCAAGCTCGCTAAGACATTTCGCTCAAGCGTTTCCTTGATCATGCTCGCTAAGATATTTCGCTCTGACGTTTCCTGATTCAAGCTCGCTAAGACATTTCGCTCAAGCGTTTCCTGATCATGCTCATTAATACATTTCGCTCTATCGATTCCTTGATCATGCTCACTAAGATATTTCGCTCCGACCTTTCCTTGATCATGCTCACTAAGGTATTTCACTCTGTCGTTTCCTTGATCATGCTCATTAAGACATTTCGCTCTAGCGTTTCCTTGATCATGCTCACTAAGACATTTCGCTCAAGCGTTTCCTTGATCAAGCTCACTAAGAATTTCACTCTGGCGTTTCATTGATCATGCTCACTAAGACATTTCGCTCAAGCGTTTCCTTGATCATGCTCACTAAGACATTTCGCTCTAGCGTTTCCTTGATCATGCTCGATAAGATATTTCGCATTGACGTTTCCTTGATCATGCTCACTAAGACATTTCACTCTGGTGTTTCCTTGATCAAGCTCACTAAGACATTTCACTCTGGCGTTTCCTTGATCATGCTCACTAAGACATTTCGCTCTAACGTTTCCTTGATCATGCTCGCTAAGATATTTCGCTTTGACGTTTCCTTGATCATGCTCGCTAAGGTATTTTGCTTTGACGTTTCCTTGATCATGCTCACTAAGATATTTCGCTCTAGCGTTTCCCTGATCATGCTCGTTAAGATATTTCGCTTTGTCGTTTCCTTGATCATGCTCACTAAGACATTTCGCTATAGCGTTTCTTGATCAAGCTCACTAAGACATTTCGCTCTATAGTTTCCTTGATCATGCTCACTAAGACATTTCGCTCTAGCGTTTCCTTGATCATGCTCGCTAAGATATTTCGCATTGACGTTTCCTTGATCATGCTCGCTAAGATATTTCACTCTGGTGTTTCCTTGATCCAGCTCACTAAGACATTTCACTCTGGCGTTTCCTTGATCATGCTCACTAAGATATTTCACTATGGCGTTTCCTTGATCATGCTCACTAAGACATTTCACTCTGGCGTTTCCTTGATCATGCTCAGTAAGTCATTTCACTATGGCGTTTCCTTGATCATGCTCGCTAAGATATTTCACTCTGGTGTTTCCTTGATCAAGCTCACTAAGACCTTTCACTCTGGCGTTTCCTTGATTAAGCTCACTAAGACATTTCACTATGGCGTTTCCTTGATCATGCTCACTAAGACATTTCACTCTGGCGTTTCCTTGATTATGCGCACTAAGACATTTCGCTCAAGCGTTTCCTTGATCATGCTCGCTAAGATATTTCACTCTGCTGTTTCCTTGATCAAGCTCACTAAGACATTTCACTCTGGCGTTTCCTTGATCATGCTCACTAAGATATTTCACTCTGGTGTTTCCTTGATCATGCTCACTAAGACATTTCGCTCAAGTGATTCCTTGATCAAGCTCATTAAGACATTTCTCTCTAGCGTTTCCTTGATCAAGCGCGCTAGGATATTTCACTCTGGTGTTTCCTTGATCAAGCTCAATAAGATATTTCACTCTGGTGTTTCCTTGATCATGCTCACTAAGATATTTCGCTCTGCCGTTTCCTTGATCAAGCTCACTAAGATATTTCACTCTGACGTTTCCTTGATCAAGCTCGCTAAGTAATTTCACTCTGACGTTTCCTTGATCAAGCTCACTAAGATATTTCGCTCTGACGTTTACTTGATCATGCTCACTAAGTGATTTCGCTCTGACGTTTCCTTGATCAAGCTCACTAAGATATTTCGCTCTGACGTTTCCTTGATCATGCTCACTAAGATATTTCTCTCTAGCGTTTCCTTGATCAAGCTCGCTAAGATATTTCTCTCTGTCGTTTACTGGATCATGCTCACTAAGATATTTCGCTCTGACGTTTCCTTGATCATGCTCACTAAGACATTTCGCTCAAACGTTTCCTTGATCAAGCTCATTAAGACATTTCTCTCTACGTTTCCTTGATCAAGTTCACTATGATATTTCACTCTGGTGTTTCCTTGATCAAGCTCACTAAGACATTTCACTCTGGTGTTTCCTTCGTCATGCTCACTAAGTCATTTCGCTCAAGCGTTTCGTTGATCATGTTCGCTAAGATGTTTCACTCTGGTGTTTCCTTGATTATGCTCACTAAGACATTTCGCTCAAGCGTTTCCTTGATCAAGCTCGCTAAGACATTTCACTCTGGTGTTTCCTTGATCATGCTCACTAAGACATTTCACTCTGGTGTTTCCTTCATCGTGCTCACTAAGACATTTCACTCTGGTGTTTCCTTCATCAACCTCACTAAGACATTTCGCTCAAGCTTTTCCTTGATCAAGCTCGCTAAGATATTTCACTGTGGTGTTTCCGTGATCAAGCTCACTAAGACATTTCACTCTGGTGTTTCCTTCATCATGCTCACTAAGACATTTCGCTCAAGCGTTTCCTTGATCATGTTCGCTAAGATGTTTCACTCTGGTGTTTCCTTGATCAAACTCACTAAGACATTTCACTCTGGTGTTTCCTTGATCATGCTCACTAAGACATTTCGCTCAAGCGTTTCCTTGATCATGTTCGCTTAGATATTTCACTCTGGTGTTTCCTTGATCAAGCTCACTAAGACATTTCACTCTGGTGTTTCCTTGATCATGCTCACTAAGACATTTCGCTCAAGCGTTTCCTTGATCAAGCTCGCTAAGACATTTCACTCTGGTGTTTCCTTATCATGCTCACTAAGACATTTCGCTCAAGTGTTTCCTTGATCAAGCTCATTACGACATTTCTCTCTGGTGTTTACTTGATCATGCTCACTAAGATATTTCGCTCTGGCGTTTCCTTGATCAAGCTCACTAAGGTATTTCGCTCCGGCGTTTCCTTGATCTTTTTCACTAAGACATTTCGCTCAAGCGTTTCCTTGATCATGCTCACTAAGACATTTCGCTCAAGCGTTTCCTTGATTATGCTCACTATGGCATTTCGCTCTGACTTTTCCTTGATCATTCTCACAAAGACATTTCGCTCTGGCGCTTCCTTGATCATTCTCACTAAGACATTTCGATCTGACGTTTCCTGAATCAAGCTCGCTAAGACATTTCGCTCAAGCGTTTCCTTGATCATGCTCGCTAAGATATTTCACTCTGGTGTTTCCTTGATCAAGCTCAATAAGACATTTCACTCTGGCGTTTTCTTGATCATGCTCAGTAAGACATTTCGCTGTAGCGTTTCCTTGATCATGCTCGCTAAGATATTTCGCTCTGACGTTTCCTGATTCAAGCTCGCTAAGACATTTCGCTCAAGCGTTTCCTTGATCATGCTCACTAAGATATTTCACTCTGGTGTTTTCTTGATCAAGCTCACTAAGACACTTCGCTCAAGCGTTTCCTTGATCATGCTCACTAAGACATTTCGCTCTACCGTTTCCTTGATCATGCTCTCTAAGATATTTCGCTCTGACGTTTCCTTGATCAAGCTCGCTAAGTCATTTCAATCTGACGTTTCCTTGATCATGCTCGCTAAGACATTTCATTCTATCGTTTCTTTGATCACGCTCGCTAAGATATTTCGCTCTGACGTTTCCTTGATCATGCTCGCTAAGATATTTCGCTCTGACGTTTCCTTGATCAAGCTCACTAAGATATTTCTCTCAAGCGTTTCCTTGATCATGCTCACTAAGACATTTCGCTCAAGCGTTTCCTTGATCAAGCTCACTAAGACATTTCACTCTGGCATTTCCTTGACTATGCTCACTAAGACATTTCGCTCTAGCGTTTCCTTGATTATGCTCGCTAAGATACTTCGCTTTGACGTTTCCTTGATCATGCTCACTAAGACATTTCGCTATAGCGTTTCCTTGATCATGCTCGCTAAGATACTTCGCATTGACGTTTCCTTGATCATGCTCGCTAACATATTTCACTCTGGTGTTTCCTTGATCAAGCTCACTAAGACATTTCACTTTGGTGTTTCCTTGGTCATGCTCACTAAGACATTTCACTCTGGCGTTTCCTTGATCATGCTCACTCAGACATTTCACTCTGGTGTTTCCTTGATCAAGCTCACTAAGACATTTCACTCTGGTGTTTCCTTGATCATGCTCACTAAGACATTTCGCTCAAGCGTTTCCTTGATCAAGCTCGCTAAGACATTTCACTCTGGTGTTTCCTTATCATGCTCACTAAGACATTTCGCTCAAGTGTTTCCTTGATCAAGCTCATTACGACATTTCTCTCTGGTGTTTACTTGATCATGCTCACTAAGATATTTCGCTCTGGCGTTTCCTTGATCAAGCTCACTAAGGTATTTCGCTCCGGCGTTTCCTTGATCTTTTTCACTAAGACATTTCGCTCAAGCGTTTCCTTGATCATGCTCACTAAGACATTTCGCTCAAGCGTTTCCTTGATTATGCTCACTATGGCATTTCGCTCTGACTTTTCCTTGATCATTCTCACAAAGACATTTCGCTCTGGCGCTTCCTTGATCATTCTCACTAAGACATTTCGATCTGACGTTTCCTGAATCAAGCTCGCTAAGACATTTCGCTCAAGCGTTTCCTTGATCATGCTCGCTAAGATATTTCACTCTGGTGTTTCCTTGATCAAGCTCAATAAGACATTTCACTCTGGCGTTTTGTTGATCATGCTCAGTAAGACATTTCGCTGTAGCGTTTCCTTGATCATGCTCGCTAAGATATTTCGCTCTGACGTTTCCTGATTCAAGCTCGCTAAGACATTTCGCTCAAGCGTTTCCTTGATCATGCTCACTAAGATATTTCACTCTGGTGTTTTCTTGATCAAGCTCACTAAGACACTTCGCTCAAGCGTTTCCTTGATCATGCTCACTAAGACATTTCGCTCTACCGTTTCCTTGATCATGCTCTCTAAGATATTTCGCTCTGACGTTTCCTTGATCAAGCTCGCTAAGTCATTTCAATCTGACGTTTCCTTGATCATGCTCGCTAAGACATTTCATTCTATCGTTTCTTTGATCACGCTCGCTAAGATATTTCGCTCTGACGTTTCCTTGATCATGCTCGCTAAGATATTTCGCTCTGACGTTTCCTTGATCAAGCTCACTAAGATATTTCTCTCAAGCGTTTCCTTGATCATGCTCACTAAGACATTTCGCTCAAGCGTTTCCTTGATCAAGCTCACTAAGACATTTCACTCTGGCATTTCCTTGACTATGCTCACTAAGACATTTCGCTCTAGCGTTTCCTTGATTATGCTCGCTAAGATACTTCGCTTTGACGTTTCCTTGATCATGCTCACTAAGACATTTCGCTATAGCGTTTCCTTGATCATGCTTGCTAAGATACTTCGCATTGACGTTTCCTTGATCATGCTCGCTAACATATTTCACTCTGGTGTTTCCTTGATCAAGCTCACTAAGACATTTCACTTTGGTGTTTCCTTGGTCATGCTCACTAAGACATTTCACTCTGGCGTTTCCTTGATCATGCTCACTCAGACATTTCCCTCTGGCGTTTCCTTGATCATGCTCACTAAGATATTTCACTCTGGTGTTTCCTTGATCAAGCTCACTAAGACATTTCACTCTGGCGTTTCCTTGATCATGCTCGCTAAGATATTTCGCTTTGACGTTTCCTTGATTATGCTCGCTAAGATATTTCACTCTGGTGTTTCCTTGATCATGCTCACTAAGACATTTCGCTCAAGTGTTTCCTTGATCAAGCTCATTAAGACATTTCTCTCTGGCGTTTACTTGATCATGCTCAGTAAGATATTTCGCTCTGACGTTTCCTTGATCATGCTCACTAAGACATTTCGCTCAAGCGTTTCCTTAATCAAGCTCTTTAAGACATTTCTCTCTAGCGTTTCCTTGATCAAGCTCGCTAAGATATTTCACTCTGGTGTTTCCTTGATCAAGCTCACTAAGACATTTCACTCTGACGTTTCCTTGATCATGCCCACTAAGACATTTCGCTCTAGCGTTTCCTTGATCATGCTCACTAAGACATTTCACTCTGACGTTTCCTTGATCATGCTCACTAAGACATTTCGCTCAAGCGTTTCCTTGATCATGCTCGCTAAGATATTTCACTCTGGTGTTTCCTTGATCATGCTCACTAAGACATTTCACTCTGGCGTTTCCTTGATCATGCTCGCTAAGACATTTCACTCTGGTGTTTCCTTGATCATGCTCACTAAGACATTTCTCTCTGGTGTTTCCTTGATCATGCTCGCTAAGATATTTCACTCTGGCGTTTCCTTGATCATGCTCACTAAGACATTTCGCTCAAGCGTTTCCTTGATCATGCTCACTAATACATTTCGCTCTAGCGTTTCCTTGATCTTTTTCACTAAGACATTTCGCTCAAGCGTTTCCTTGATCATGCTCACTAAGGCATTTCGCTCTTGCGTTTCCTTGATCTTTTTCACTAAGACATTTCGCTCAAGCGTTTCCTTGATCATGCTCACTAAGACATTTCGCTCAAGCGTTTCCTTGATTATGCACACTATGGCATTTCGCTCTGACTTTTCCTTGATCATTGTCACTAAGACATTTCGCTCTGGCGCTTCCTTGATCATTCTCATTAAGACATTTCGCTCTGACGTTTCCTGATTCAAGCTCGCTAAGATATTTCGCTCAAGCGTTTCCTTGATCATGCTCGCTAAGATATTTCACTCTGGCGTTTCCTTGATCATGCTCACTAAGACATTTCGCTCTAGCGTTTCCTTGATCATGCTCACTAAGACATTTCGCTCTAGCGTTTCATGCCCACTAAGACATTTCGCTCTGACGTTTCCTGATTCAAGCTCACTAAGACATTTCGCTCAAGCTCACTAAGACGTTTCACTCTGGGGTTTCCTTGATCATGCTTACTAAGATATTTCGCTCAAATGTTTCCTTGATCATGGTCGCTAAATGTTTCACTCTGGTGTTTCCTTGATCAAGCTCACTAAGACATTTCGCTCTAGCGTTTCCTTGATCATGCTCGCTAAGGCATTTTGCTCTGGAGATTCCTTGATCATGCTCGCTAAGGCATTTTGTTCTGGAGTTTCCTAGAGACTACAAGTTCGAATACTGCCTCGGGTTTAAGAGTGGAGGCGGTAAAATATACAAAGTTCTCACGACTTTATCTACCAATTACTAATTTATAGGAATGCAGTATTCCTACAAGAAATTCCTCTATCCACTTTATATAATCACGATAAATCTTCGCATTGAAATTTTCTCAAATTAGGTTTTTTGTTACATGCGCAATATCAAAACCAAAAATTGCTATGTAAATGACAAGTTAATCCTTTTTGTTACTAGTTAGTCCATGTAGCAGAAAGAAGAATCGCATATTTTCAAACAGATTTCACAGATATGCCCTAGCACACTTCAACTGGGAACTTAAAATTTATAACAGCGAATATTTAGGGAGTGGCTAACACTTGAATACTTTTCCATACATGAAAACATAACACAAATTATATGTTACAGTTTCTAAGCTACATAACATTCACTGAGAGTGAAAATAACTGCACAGGTTATCACAACGTTTAAGATATACATTTTATTCTTAATGCAGATATCTAAAAATAAAAACTGACATTTTAATCAAAATCATATTTTAAGCAATGCTTGAGAAAATAAAAGAAAAACAACAAAAGTTGTGAACATAAAAGAATGCTTTGAGGAAGAGTTTCTTAAATTCTTCGTTTGACGTCTTTAAATGACGTGATATTTGGCTTTATTCAACTTTTTTATTTCAGTTATGTTTTAGTTATTTTTTTAGTATACGACATAAATTGTGCGTTTTTACGAGATCTACATCTGTCTATCTCTTACGGTTAACAGTTATGCGAAAGTCATTCAGAATGAAGAGTACTTTTCGGGACTTCCCAGAAAATTCAAGATACAATTTTTGTTTAGCATGAAAATATCTTAAACATATGATGTTTTAATTAAAACCATTAGGGCCAATTTCGAGAAAACCAAAATTTTCGAAAAATGTTCCATGTAAAGGATAGTCTGGGGTGTGGGGATTTTCTTGGAAATCTTCGTGTCGCATCCTTGGAAGATACTAAGCTCAAATACCAAGTTTGGTATTTATTTGACTTTTTGTTTTTGAGTTACGCTGTTCACAGTCAAACGGACGACACACATGGGCATGTTTCCATAAAGGGTTTATTTGCATTCAGGGCACCTGAAAACATGTATTTCCGGTGAAATCTCAGTATCGAATTTTTGGGTGGAATACAATACTTTCCCTACTTACTATACGTAGTATAGAAAGTAATAATATAAGTTATATACCCACTAATAAACTACAGACGGTAGAGAAAGCTATGTGTATATAACACAACAGATTTATTTTAGGTGGGATACAATATTTCAACAGGTATGGGGCAGAAAAAGCAAGTCATTGTGACGTAATGGTTTCTTTGGAGAGGTATGGGTTGTCTTGGGCAAGCAAGCGTTGAATATCCGGGATTTCTTTTCAGCATGGCTAGCAATCTCGCAGGAACTTGCCATCTCTTTCCCCAGGCACTGCACTTAGTTTGTGATTACATTTTCCACTACACTAATTGACTCGTGGAGACACAATTTTCTTGAAGCGCTTGGATGCACCTATTTTTCCTGAATACAGTTGAAGAAACGGCTTCCAGGCACATGAACACACATAAAATAGATTTGCACCGAAGTGACTCTGCAGTGTTCGCAGAAAAGTATGTCATATGTAACTTCTCAGATGGCGAAAAGTAGCAGGTATATAGATCTACCTCTGTAGTTTATTGATTAGGGCATACTATGGTGGCATAGTAGGTAGGGAAGGTATTGTAGTCCAACCAAAAACTCGATACCGAGATTTCACTGGAAATACATGTTTTGAGGCGCCCTGAATCCAAATAAAGCATTTTTGTAAATATGTTCATGTGTGTGTCTGTGAACAGCATAACTAAAAAATTTGATGTGTCGCACTCTCTAATCTTGTACAAACTATTTTTACAAACGCTTATTCGCCATATAATTCATGTTAATCGAGATGTTAATCTTATTGCTAATTTTCTTGTAGGTAGAAGGGAAATATGGTAGACTTTAAGCGACAGTCAAATCTTTTAAGAGCTGGTTACTATGTGGAGCATTCCATTCTCTTTGCATGTCCAGGACATAAAAAAACGAATAAAGAATTCCCATTTGAGAAAAAGTATAAATATTGGAAAACAAATTCAAACAAATAACAAGGAACATTTCGGAAATGGTTCACTCGACAAAAAAAAGTGTTTATGATATAAATTATGTGTTTTAACGAGATCTACATTTTCTGTGTACAACAATTTAACTATCTCTTACAGTTTACCAGTTATGCGAAAGGCATTCACAATGAAGAGCACATTTTGGGAAATTCCCAGAAAATTCAAGATATACATTTCATTTGTCATGAAAATACCTTAAACGTATGATATTTTAATCAAAATCGTTAGAGCCATTATTGAGAAAAATAACTTTTTCGAAAAATTTTCCATGTAAAGGGTAGACTGGGATAGGGAGATTTTCTTAAAAACTCCTTTTCGCATCTTTGAAAAATGCTGAACCTAAATACTTTTCATTTTTGAGTTATCTGTTCACAGAAAAACATCCACACAGACTCACAGACACACGCACACACACACGGACCTTTTTCTAAAAATGTTTTTTATTCAGGGAGCCTCAAAACGTGTATTTCGGTGAAATCTCGGTATCTAATTTTTGGGTGGAATGCAATACTTCCCTTACTTATTCTACGTAGTGGAGAAAGTAAAAAGTAAAAGGCGGATAAATACCAAACTTGGTATTTCAGCTTAGTATCTTCCAAGGAAGCGACGCAAAGATTTTCAAGAAAATACCCTCACACCAACTACATGGAACATTTACATTCAGAAAATATATTGTAATCCATTGTAATAGTTGTCCAAGCATGTAAATCACACATGAAACTGATTATTTCATCTGCCAAAGTTCCGATTTATTGTTTTGTTCACCTTATTTATACTTTGTAATAAAATCTTAAGTTTACTACAGGACTGTGTACTTACTTCTGTGCCCACCTATACCTATAGCGTACACAGTACTCAGCACAGCACAAACTCAGTAGCACACGAGACTACTGCCTCTCTCCTCTCCGCTCGCTTGTAAACAAAGTAGCAATATCACTGGCTCGATATTACAAGTTTCTGTGTCAGGAAAATTCAAAAATTAATGTTTTAGTGCTAAAAGGTTGTATGATTTGAGCTGTACTTCATAATATTGTCAGAAGGTGACAGAACGTATTGGTATAAACATAACAACTGTTTTAAATTGGTTGTATGTGGATTTTGTTCTTCTCTGAGAGTTTCAAAGTTCTATGTATACCTATAACCCTATTGTAATTAAGTGTTTGTGTGTATGAATTGACAAAGTTATATGTATATGGTAAATGTACATTCCTTAAAATAATATAAAGGTTTATTAAGTGTGAAGCAAGCTAGTAAGCATCCAAAACATAACTATGAAATTCTGTACTCCTGGAAATTGACTCTGTTCAAAGCTGCCTAGAAAGACGTTTATCAGAAAGAGAGTTTTATTCAACAGTTTCCCTGTTGCGCCTACTCAAATCAGCCTGTAAAAGGAAAACATACAACATTTTGCACATTCAACCCCATGACTTTTATAACTTTCAAGTTTGCTCCAAGTATTTCCATTACAAAAGTGTGCAATTTATAAAAGTAGCTTTCCTTAAATTCCCTCAGTCACTCAAATGCTTACAATGGAAAGAGAATCACAGCGAGAAAGAATAAAATAACGTTAATTTGAAATATTTATCAGTAATTTCAAGAAAGTCCACAGAATTTGATGAAATACCAATACCAAAACCAGCCAAAATCTTAACAACAATCCCACCAAACAATATTAAGTCTTTCAAGGCAATACTGAAGTTTATGTCTGAAGTTGATAGGTCTTTCTTTGAAGTCTTATTAAGAAGAGGCCAAAGAGAATGAGTGCAAGATAAAATACAAGCAGTAAAAGAATTTTTATTCAGAATGGGAATAATAATTATATATTATATTTCATTTGCATATTTTGTGTTATCAATTTAGAACATTTAGTTAAACCAACACTATTGAAAGCTGGCTTTTTATTTTATGAACGAATAGCTGTGTTATTCTTTATTTCTGTAAAGATTTACAAGGATGGGGAGCTATTGTACTATGTCTGTTCACTTCACATTACTAAAAATTAGTGATTGTATTATGATAATGCTGTACAATATTATTTTCAAGCATTACTAAGAGCAGAATTCCTAAGCAGCTTATTTGAGTCAGCTTGTTGAGATGTTATTTTTTATTATTCTTCACTTTGTGTCAACCTATTATATAAATTGAAACTGGTATTATTAAAATACCAGTCTTTGGGCCATAATATGAACTATTATTATTATTATTATTATTATTATTATTATTATTATTATTATTATTAATATTATTATTAAATGAAATCAATATTGAAAGCGGAGCTAATTATTTGCAGCAAATTTCTTGAGTAAGTTTAGTTGTTTTATAGACTGTACTTGATAATAATTAAAGCAAAAAGCGTTATAATATTTTCTATGCAAAAAATATGTATATAACATGAACAAATTATTTGTTTTACCTACTTATCCTCTATAATCGTATAGTATTATCTCAGAGTTTTAATGCAGAATGCTTAGATACAACTTTGTTGTTTCAATTATACATTATGGTTTGTGTTACAAGGTTCTGTGTAGAAAATAACATTAAATAACTTCTTCAAAAATAATGATATTATGAAGTTAATAGTATGTATAATGTATATTTTTATATTTGTTTAGGAAATAAACAAAATAATCGCCGGATAATATCAACACACTGCTCACTCATAATCTGAAATTTCAAACTCTTGTTTCTCAAAAATTACATGCTACTATATATAGTGTCTTTCAACAAGAGTGTCCTATCTTTAACATGTGATAGGTGCCATTGTTATTGAGTTACAGCAGTCATTTTTTTCATGTGGTTACAGTCGTTATTGACAAATAGCCATGGAACGTTACAGCATTCAGCAACGCGTAGAAATGGTGAAAATTTATTATCAAAATGGAACATCTGTTCGCCAAACCTTCCGTGTATTGCATGAAGTTTACGGTGTGCATAATCGTCCCTGCGAGAGAACTATTCGGCGTTTGATCGATAAATTTGAAAGAAGTGGTTCTGTCAACGATCAAAGAACGCCTTACGTAATCGACGTAAGCGCTCCAACAAAAACATAGGCGCCGTTTGTGAGAGTATACGCGAGAACGGAAACAAATCAACTGCTCATCGAGCGCAACAATTGGGGCTTTCGCCGACCACAACTTGGCGAATTCTGTATCTGGACTTGAAGTTTCACGCTTACAAAATGGTGTTAACTCAAGAATTAAAGCCTAACGACTATAGGTTGCGCCGTGTATTCGCTGACTGGGCTATGGAGCAATTGGAAGCTGACCCGGATTTTTGTCGAAAAATCATCTTCAGTGACGAAGCCCACTTTTGGATGGATGGCTGTGTTAACAAACAAAATTGCCGCTACTGGAGCAATCACAATCCATTGCAGATTCAAGAACGACCACTTCATCCCCAAAAGGTTATTGTGTGGTGCGGATTTTGGTATGGTGGAATCATTGGGCCATATTTTTTCCAAGATGAAGATGGAAAAGCTCTCATTGTCAATGGAGAAAGATACCGGGCTGTTATAAGGGACTATTTTTGGCCTCAATTAGATGGTATGGATCTCAGAAACATCTGATTCCAGCAAGATGGTGGCACATGTCATACTGCTCTCGAAACAATCGATCTTTTGAAGGAGAAGTTGAGAGGTTTCATCATTTCCCGTGGTGGTGATGTTAACTGGCCCCCGAGGTCATGTGATTTAACGCCGTTGGATTACTTCTTGTGGGGTTATGTTAAATCTCGAGTTTATATCAACAAGCCAGAAACAGTAAATGATCTTATGAATAACATCACGTGTTATTGTGAAGTTGGACCTAATTTACGTTCTTCTGTCATTGAAAATTGGGTCAACCGTATACGCGCAACCCAGCGAAGTCGCGGTGGTCACTTAACTGATGTTCTCTTCCACACGTAATGACATTAATTATGTTCCAAAATAAAAAAGAAATAAACCTCTATCATTTATATAACGTGTTTTATTTAAGTTCAAATATAGAACACTCTTGTTGAAAGGCCCTTTACAACCTTGTAATACTGAGCTAACGATATAATAGAAGTTATCTGAACCTAAAGTCATGTCCGAAGCCTAGTAATGACAATATAAATTTAACAATTCGGTTCGAATATATTAAGTTAAACAATACTGTTAAATAATAAACTGTTTATATCGCATAACAACACCCTCCGTGGTGTAGTGGTTACTCTAGTTTCCGAGTTCGCGGGTTCAAACTCAGCGGAGTGCGATAGATATTTTTCGGGCGTAAACATCCTAAGCATGGCTTCCTTCGGAAGGGAAGTAAAGCCAGTGGTCCCGTGTCATAGATTTACAGTACGTAAAAGAACCTCTGGCCTGATAAAGAGGCCTCTAAGCAAAATTACCCTCTTTCACGCCCAATATAGAATGGGACGCTAAGGACCATAGTAGTTAAAGAGTGTCCATAAATAAAACTCAATTTATTTACAACCTACTCCAATGATAGGTGACTAGCGCACGTGACAGTTAAGAGATACGGAGCAAAGTTTTATGGAACAGGGTTTAGTAGAGAAAGTAACTAGTGATCGGTACAACCCCCTGTTATTTGTTTTGTAATACAGAAAAAAATAGAAAAGCTTTGTGATTGTGAACATAGCAGTAGTATCCTTGCTTCACTTAAGCTGGGATGTGTGTGTGTGTGTGTGTGTGTGTGTGTGTTTGTGTTCGTTAAACTACGGAGAGTGGCGACTGTTTGCAATGACAGAGTCTAAACAACATGCCGTCACATGTGCAGCCGTTCTGTGATGTTTCTGCATGAAAAACGTGAGCGCTCAGCAGAAATTTCCTTGCACTGCTGACTGTGATCAAATGTCACTATGGTTGATCTAAATTATGAAACTGTATGGTATCAACATTCAGACTAGCATTCACAAACAAAGCGATAATATATCACTATAGAGGCAAGTCGTTGCATGGAATATGACGTCGTCAGAAAACTTGGGAACTAAGAAATATATAAAAATGTTTTATGGGTACTGGATACTGACCTACAAACTTAAACTAGTTTATGTGATTTATTATCACATATTTCTTCCACATAACTAATATAGAAACCAATTTCTACGGTTCTATTTGTATAATTTTACAATAAAATAACTTTCAAAATATGAAATCGAGTCTCACTGAAATTACCACGTGATAAAAATTGAAATAGTTTTAACACTTAAGTGTTGGATATTACTTTCAGTTATTTAGGTTAAAGATTAAATTTTGCTCAATATTAAAACTTTACCCTGAAACATGTAACGCTTAATTTTGATTTCAAAATCTGTCAAGTATTTTCAAGAAAAGACTCTTTCAGGTTTCTTCGCCTATCTTCAAAAACACATATGCTGAAAATTTGAAAGAAGCGTGATAAAAGCAGCATCGCGAGAAACATTTAAAATGACAAAAACCTAAGAAAATAAGCCAACGAGAAAAACAAGATTTAAAATGTTACACACTGTGTTAACACACCTGTGATGTACATTTAAATGTCGCATTTGGGCATTTAAATGGTCAAAAAGGTGAAACCACTTGATTTTAGAAATATCTTGATTCTACAATTCTTGAGTAATTTTGCTTAGAAAATTAATAATAGGTATTTTTTCCTCGAAAATGTGTCAATAGTATTGAATTGGAAAGGTGATTCAAATCATGAAAATATATAACGTAACTCTCAAATGACTTTCCCTACTCATTAGCAGTTCTCTGTCTCGAAAAGTTTAAAGCCATATTTTTCTACCTAAATGACTGTTAGCGATGGTCTGGTTCACCAGATATACACTATGTGATCAAAAGTATCCGGACACCCTCACAAACATACGTTTTTCATCTTAGGTGCATTGTGCTGCCACCTACTGCCTGGTACTCATTATCCGCGACCTCAGTAGTCATTAGACTTCGTGAAACAGCAGAATGGGACGCTCCGTGGAACTCACGGACTTCAAACGTGGTCAGGTGATTGGGTGTCACTTATTTCAGAGATTTCCACACTCCTGAACATCCATAGGTCCACTGTTTCTGATGTGATGGTGAAATGGAAACGTGAAGGGACATGTATAGCACAAAAGCGTACAGGCCGACCTCGTCTGTTGACTAACAGAGACCGCCGACATTTGAAGAGGGTCGTAAAGAGTAATAGGCAGACATCCATCCACACCATCACACAGGAATTCCAAACTGCATCAGGATCCACTCCAAGTACTATGACAGTTAGGCGTGAGGTGAGAAACCTTGGATTCCATGGTCTAGCGGCTGCTCATAAGCCACACATCACGCAGGAAAATGCCAAACGACGTCACGCTTGGTGTAAGGAGCGTCAACATTACACGATTGAACAGTGGCAAAACGTTGTGTGGAGTAACGAATCACGGTACACAATGTGACGATCCGATGGCAGGGTGTGGGTATGGTGAATGCCCGTTGAACGTCATCTGCCAACATGTGTAGTGCCAATAGTAAAATTCGGAGGTGGTGGTGTTATGGTGTGGTCGTATTTTTCCTGGAGGGGGCTTGCACCTCTTGTTGTTTTACGTGGCAAGACCTACATTGATATTTTAAGCACCTTATTGCTTCCCACTGTTGAAGAGCAATTCGGGGATGGCGATTGCATCTTTCAACACGATCGAGCACCTGTTCATACTGCACGGGCTATGGCGGAGGGTTGCACGACAATAACATCCCTGTAATGGACTGGCCTGCACAGAGTCCTGACTTGCATCCTATAGAACACCTTTGGGATGTTTTGGAACGCCGACTTCGTGCCAGGCCTCACCGACCTACAACGATACCTCTCCTCAATTCCGCACTCCGTGAAGAATGGGCTGCAATTCCCCAAGAAATCTTCCAGCACCTGATCGTCGAAAGTATCCCTGCGAGAGTGAACGCTGTCATCAAGGCTAAGAGTGGGCCAACACCATATTTACTTCCAGCATTACCGATGGAGGGCGCCACGAACTTGTACGTCATTTTCAGCCAGGTGTACGGATACTTTTGATCACGTAGTGCATAAGGATTGCTGTGAATTCCTACAAAAGCTTAACAGGTAGAAATTGGTGAGAAATGGGGATATGTAATGTTCTATAACATCACAGAAAAGGGATGTGGTAGTTCCTAAAAGCATTCTGAGCAACCTTAATAAGTTTGGTGTGTGTTAAAGGTGTTACCTTTGTTCTTTATTTAAATTATAACAATGTCAAACAGCAGGCATTAAGGCTTGGTCAAAAATGTGTAAAATACATATGTCAAGTTATAGTTTTCAATGGCGTCGTCATTAAGAAATAGCAATTCAAACAAGTGCTTCAAACACTTTCCTATTTCACTCTTAATAGTAACAAACTGCTTACAGGTTAAGACCGCCGAACACTGTTCGCATCAATAGCCAGCATGATTAAATGTCTGTCAAGGCTCAGAACAAAAAAAAAGTAATTTTAAATGCATTGAAACTACTTTTTTTTAAAGGAGATCTATATTTCTTGTGTAGTACGTTTTCGTCTATCGCTTAACGTTTACAGTTGTACAAGATTATACAAAATTTCTCCCAAATGAGTAGGACTTCGCAGGCTATTCCCAGAAAATTCAAAACATACATATTATTTGTCATGTAAAGCATCTTTAATGTATGGTGTTTTAATAAAAATCGTTAGAGATATTCCTTAGAAAATCAAACATTTCGAAAAATCTCCCATATAAGAAGGGAGTTTATTGTGGAAGGATTTTCCTGAAAATATTTGTGTTGCATTTATTGAAGGTACTGAACCTAAATACCAATTTTGGTGATTATCCGACTTTTCCCTTTTATGCTATGCTGTTTGAAGACACGCCTAAACGCAGACATTTTTCTAAAAATGTTTTCTTTGGATTCGGGGGGGTATCAAAACATGTATTTCTTTGATTACGTTGTAGAGATAGTAAAGAAAACGAATTTTGTGATTATGTTGTTGATGCGTATATAAGCGAAGAGAGTACTATACTTTCTCACTACACCAGATATTTTATTACGTTAAGAAAGTATCTACAGAAATAAAATATCAAAAACTTAACAAACATTTATTTTAAACAAGCTGAACTAAGGGCCCAAATGCGTAGCTGTTTGTTATAATTGTAAACAATAAACAAATAACATTTGTAACCACACAAGCCTGTATTAAGATTGCTTAGTCCCGAATCTGTGCTAAATAGGGTGGAAGATTCTTTGTAGGAATTCTTCTTTCTCGATTTACCCTCCCCTCTGGAGCACATATATGTCCCAGAACTTACAACCCAATGTCTGAGGTCGGACGCCTGTCGGGTGCAGACATATTTTCGAATCGGATAAAAGAGCCAGGTAGTCTGGTATGAGAGCAAGGAAGGACATTACAAGAAAGGACGGTGAAACGGATGAAAGGAAAGGTGATAATGAAGCAGTTAGTGGAATGAATGACGGGGAAACCGGAGAACCCGGAGAGAACCCACCTAGACGGCGCTTCGTCCACTACTAATCCCACAAACGGTTCTCTGGAATGGAACCCGGGCCGCCTTGGTGGGAGGCGAGCAGTCTAACCATTCGGCCAGGCGCCGCCCTTTATAGGAATTGACTTATCAATATTCTTACAAACTACATCTTTGTAAAAATTCACAGAACCGTTATACCTGGTGGCTCAACCGCGCCGTGGTTTTTCAAGTGTATAGATATACCTTCGTGCGTTAAAAGAGTTGCAGAATTCAACGGGGCAATTTCCAGTAAACACAGGTCAGTGGGTAGCTGGCGAATTTGCATGTGCAAGCTTTTGTTTCCCTTTTCTTTAACTACAATTGTCTTTTCGCTGCCCATTCCATATTATTGCTCTATAGGCAATGTTGTTAACTCGTACTCGGCTTGTCTTTGGGTTTGTAGTAATCTTTGAGCCTTAATCATTCGATCACGCACACATTCATACTCTCTTTCATACTTCCATACTCTGGGAAGGATAGGGAATAATCTTCACTAGAGAAAAATTCCCAACCACCAACCAGAAATCGTACCCAAGACCTCTCGTACACCAGGCAGGATCTCTACAGACTGAGCTACGGGGTCAGCCGAAATTTGTTCTATCCTCTTGCTTTTCAGCAAAG
Source organism: Deroplatys truncata (assembly GCA_030765065.1). NCBI lineage: Eukaryota > Metazoa > Arthropoda > Insecta > Mantodea > Mantidae > Deroplatys > Deroplatys truncata. The sequence continues at coordinate 170,897,804 of CM060980.1, forward strand.
ACAGGGATCGCGCTCATTAAGAGGCATTTCGCGTGCTTACAATAGAGTGTACAGTCCGTTATGATAGACAAAAACAGATCCCTGCACTAGACTGTATTGTCCGTAATGATGGACAAAAATAGACTGACAATCTCTTAGAATATTTTCCACTTTAGTTACACAGGCTGCATATTCGAGGTAATAAGCTCACTTTTTAGACTGACAAATAACTAAAATGACTTTATTTGCCCTATTCGTATATAGCTATTTTTTAAATTGTGTTTACGCTGTTATTGTTTGATATTATGGACTAAAAGCAACATACATGAGAGCACGCAGTGTTTCACTGCCACTTTTTCGCTTGTTATTATAAATGTTATTGTTACTATTATCATTGGTACTGTTCTGCCGACTTCGCTTATTGAACAGGTAATGGGAAGCTCCAACCATCTACGTGTATCTAAGTAGTAGTAATAGGCTTTTAGGGCGCTAATGCGCCCATTCCCTACTGACCTTGTTTACTTGGAATTACCCGCTGAGTTCTGCAAACCTTTCAACGCACGAAGGGTTATCTGCACACGTCAAATACGGCGTGATTGGGCCACTTGGTATAATATATCAACTCTGTATTCGTAGCAGTTGGTGAGACGGACATGAAACAAAACCACGCTAATAGGTTCTCCACTCCATTAGAGTACGCACCTAGAAGGAACAACTAGGAGCATATAAAGGGGCTGCAGTGCTACACAGATGCACGTGTAGTAGTCAAACATGGGTTTCTTTTATAAAGTTTACAGCTTGGGAAAAGCAAGGACTTGTCTTTATTATATAATAATTTTGTTGCGGAAAAATATCTCTGAGGGTGGAGCATTGTTCCCGAGGGGACGAGATGCCATGCCCTCGAGCCTCTTAAAAAAATGAAACACATTTTTATCCTCCCCGTTGCTTATTTCCAGGAGAAGGATGAAGTAAAGGAGAGCAAGGAAGAGTAGAAATGTTTAATTTATGTGGCCATACATGATTTAAGAGAATGTGCCAGAGAAACGGAGAAATAAAAAATAATTTACATTTCCAGAAAGCAATACAATGAATCAGAAGAAGCATAAAAAAGATAAATATATCTTAGAGCACAAGGACGGAGAAAGAGCTTACCAAGAACAATTATAAAGCGACGACGATACAGCTTTATGTTAAAGAAGAAATCATGATTTTATTCAAACACTATACGTGTGTCGAGATACCTACGCATTCTGGTGTTTGCATTTACAAGACTCCTCCACCCACTATAATGTATTACTTTCTCCACTACGTATAGTAAGTAGGGAAGTATTGTATTCCACCCAAAAATTCCATACCGAGATTTTACCATAAATGCATGTTTTGAGGCCCCTTGAATCCAAAAAGAGCATTTTAAAAAAATCTGATGTGTTACACTCACATGACTTTCTCTACTCTTGTACAAAGTATTTTTACCAACGCTTATTCTCCATATGCTTCACATTAATCGAGATATCGAGATGTTAATCTTATTGCTAATTTTCTTGTAGATGCAAGGGGAATTGCTAGGCTTTAAGCGATAGTCAAATATTTTAAGAGCTGGTTGCTATGTGGAGTATTCCATTCTCTTTGCATGTCCAGGACATAAAAATGAATAACGAATTCCCATTTGAGAAAAAGTATAAGTATTAGAACATTTAAGGGAATAACAAGCAATATCTCGAAAATGATTCACTCAAAAAAAAATCTGATGTGTTACACTCACATGACTTTCTCTACTCTTGTACAAACTATTTTTACAAACGCTTATTCTCCATATGCTTCATGTTAATGGAGATATCGAGATGTCAATCTTATTGATAATTTTCTTGTAGATGCAAGGGGAATATGGTAGGTTTTAAGCGATAGTCAAATATTTTAACGCTGGTTGCTATATGGCGCATTCCATTCTCTTTGGATGTCCAGGACATAAAAAATGAATAACGAATTTGAGAAAAAGTATAATTATTCGAAAATTTAAGGGAATAACAAGCAATATCTCGCAAACGGTTCACTCAACAAAAGAAATGTATATGACATAAATTGTGTATTTTAACGCGATCTACATTTTTTGTGTAGTAAAATTTTGTCTATCTCTTATGGTTTACCAGTTATGAAAAAGTCGTTCATAATGAAGAATACTTTTGGAGACATTCCCAGAAAATTCGAGATATACATTTTAATTATCATGACAATATCTTAGACATATGATATTTTAATCAAAATCGTTAGAGCCGTTTTTGAGAAAATTAAAATTTTCGAAAAATGTTCCATGTAAAGGGTAGTTCTGGGGTGGGGGATTTTCTTGAAAACCTTCGTGTCGCATCTCTGGAAGATACTGAACCTAAATACCAAGTTTGATGTTTATCCGACTCTTCATTTTTGATTTATGCTGTTCACAGACAGACACACAGACACACAGACAGACACACACACGGACATGTTTCCAAAAATGCTTTTTTTGGATTCAGTGAGTCTCAAAACATGTATTTCCAGTGAAATCTCGGTATCGAAATTTTGGGTGGAATACAATACTTCCCCTACTTACTATACGTAGTAGGGAAAGTAAAAATGTATTTGACATAAATTGTGTATTTTAACGCGATCTACATTTTTGTGTACTAAAAGCTTGTCTAGCTCTTATGGTTTACCTGTTATGCAAAAGTCGTTCACAATGAAGAATAATTTTGGAGACATTCCCAGAAAATTCGAGATATACATTTCATTTCTCATGAAAGTATCCTCAATATTCATTATCTGTTTACCCTCCTCTTATGTAGGACTTACACCCCCCAGGACTTACAAGCAAGGAGCAGACACCCATTAGAACATGGGTGATCAGTCCGATGCTTGGTATGGGATGAAGGAAGTAGATGAAACGAAATGTTGGTGAAATGGATGAAATGATGATGGAGCAGTTGGTTGGAATGAAACCGGAGAACCCGGAGAAAACCCGCCCAGACGCCGCTTCGTCCACCACAAATCCCACATGCAGGTCCCTGGGATTGAACCCGGGCCACCTCGGTGGGAGGCGCGCGGTCTAATCACTCGGCCTATCCTAAATATATGATATTTTAATGAAACGTTAGAGCCATTTTTGAGAAAATTAAAATTTTCGAAAAATGTTCCATGTAAGGGGTAATCGAAGTTGGGGGATTTTCTTGAAAACCTTCGTGTCGCATCTTTGGAAGATACTGAACCTAAATACCAAGTTTGGTGTTTATCCGACTGTTCGTTTCTGAGTTATGCTGTTCACAGACAGACACACACACACGGACATGTTTCCAAAAATCCTTTTTTTGGATTCAGCAGGCCTCAAAACATGTATTTCCTGTGAAATCTCGGTATCGAATTTTTGGGTGGAATACAATACTTCCCCTACTTACTATACGTACTAGAGAAAGTAAAAAGCTCCGTGTGCGTGTCGGTCTGTTTGTGTGTGTGTGTGTGTGTGTGTGTGTGTGTGTGTGTGTGTGTGTGTGTGTGTATCTGTAAACAGCGTAACCCAAAAACGAAGAGTAGGATAAATACCAAACTTGGTATTTAGGTTCAGTATCTTTCAAAGATGCGACACGCAGATTTTCAAGAAAATTCGCCAACTCTAGGCTATCCTTTACATGGCACATTTTTTGAAAATTTTGTTTTTCTCAAAAATGGCATTAACGATTTTGATTAAAATATCATATGTTTAAAATATTTTCATGGTAAATGAAAAGTATACATGTTTTGAGACCCCCTAAATCCCCCAAAAAATCTTTAGAAAAAGGTCCGGTATGTGTTTGTTTGTGAACAGAATAACTCAAAAGCGAAGTCGCATAAATACCAAACTTGGTATTTAGGTTCAGTATCATTAAAAGATACGACGCGAAGATTTTCAAAAAAATCCTCCCATCCTAAACTACCTTTTACATGGAGAATGTTTTCGGAAATGTTTTATTTTCTAAAAAAAAGGCTGTGACGATTTAGATTAAAACATCATATATTAAAGTATTTTACATGACAAATAAAATCTATATGTTGAATTTTTTGGGATTAGCTTATAAAATCCTCTTCATTAGAAAATGTCTTGTTCAGCTATTAAGCGTCAAGCGATTGACGAAAACGTACTGCACAAAAATTCTAGATCTCTTTAAAACACACAATTCATATGAAATGACTTTTTTGTGGCATAAACCATTTCTAAGATATGCGTTAAAATGGTTGCAATAGTTCATTATTTGGCCATTCTTTTAAGGCCTATCAATTTTCAGCTGTTTTTCACGATTGTATGTAAGCAATATGGAATTTTAAGGTCAGCGTAATATAGCGTCCAGTTCTTAAAGGTTTGACTATCGCTGCTTCGTCTGAATGTGTAACCAAATGTATAATGTAGCTATTTCTGCCTAGGTTTATTTGGATTAAAATGAAGTGGATAAAAAAATAAGCTTTGGTAAGATTAGTTTGTATACCACTAGTAAACGGTAGTGGTTAAAGAAAGTTATGTGAATGTGTCACATCAGAATTTTACAATTTCCTTTGTCAGGATTATAGACAACTAGATATTTCTCAACTTCAGTTGTTATTAATTCACTATCAAGCTACAATTTAATAAACAAACAGACTGAAAGGTCTGATGTGTTACATTCATATGAATTTCTCTACCCTCTATCGTTTATTAGTGGATAAACAAATTATTCTTACGAAAGTTTATTTTCCTATCTACTTCATTTTAATCGAAATAATACTTTAAGAAATAGCTGCATTATATATTTCGTAGTAGTTACAAAGGGGACAGCGATAGTCAAATGTTAAAGAACTGGACGCTATATGCTGGACTTAAAATTTCATATTGTTTCCATGTAATTGTAAAAAACAACTGAATTTCGACAGGAATTTAAAGCAATGGCTTAAGTATTGAACAACTCGAACCAGTAATAACGGATATCTTAGAAATGGCTTATGTCATAAAAGAAGTTATGGAAAAAGATAAGTGTTTTAAAGAGATCTACAGTTTTTATGAAGTACGTTTTTGCCTATCGTTTAACGTTTACTATTTACATAAGGTTATACAACATTCCTTCAGAATGAAGAGGGCTATTCCCAGTGTGGCGTTTTCCCCCTCCCCCTTGTTCATGGCTTATGCAACCAGCTCAAGAACGCCCCAATGCTTCGGAAATGATGACGAGAGTCATCGAGGGAAACAACATCCGAAGCTGCGAGAAAGATATCATGCATGACGTAATTCATCATTCCACAACTCAAAGCGTCGTGGAGAGTTACCATTAGCTGGTTTGCTTCACCGCATTGACGCCAGCTCGTGGTCAACTTCAGCAACTCCTGGGCAGGCAGCAGAGGCACTCTTCGGCCAGCGACCGAGTGGATAGCACCCAGACTCGTGTTCTGGTTTTGTGACGGCGAGATTTGGTGTAAACCACAAGAGTAACGTTTTGGCTTTTCTAAATTATTTTCAACAGTTTGATAAGCTGCAAAATTTACTCTTTTTACTCTTGGTATTTCTAAATTCACATTTACGGGAGAAGCATTTATATTTTACACTTCGTGTAACATTACATTGTATTATTCGTTGTTTGAGACATATTCTCGATTTGTAGGGCAACTTAAATTCTAAAAAGGTGAAAGAGTGTATTACATTGTCGTCTCCGAGTATATTATTTGTAAATTATAAAACGTTTAAAATGTTAAAGCAAGCTGACGATGGAATTGTTAACAAATGCAAAACTTTATATTAAATTATTAACATGTGTGGCGGTGATTTTTTCCAATTCCTAGCTCCTACGCAATAGTCCTTTCCACAATATTTAACACCTCTGTGTATGGTAAAAGCCTAGCGGTGCACCAGAAAATTCAAGATATATATTTTGCTATATAAATATAACGATGAACAATCCTTGGTGGGACCGGTTTCGCAGCGTACGGCCGGCAGGCGAGGCTGGTTACTGTGTCTGCGATCCGGTAGCCCGGAGTAAATATAGCACGTTTGTCACGTAAGTTATTTCTAACACACATGATAAAACCACTTAAAAAGAAAAGTAAATTACTCACGTATATCAAGCAAGGAGGTGTTGGAACTGCCTTTCTTCGTTGTTCAAGCATTTCTGGCACCTGCCCATTACACTTTAGTTTGCTCTGAGCAATGGCAGAAATTTCTTGATGATTACTCTTTTTAAGTTCATCTTTTAATGTATGGATTTGCTTTGCAAACTTTGTTTTTAATGCCCCCAGAGATAAAAATCGAAGGGGTTAAATCAGGCGAACCAGGTTGGGTGTGGGGGATTTTCTTGAAATTCTTCGTGTAAGATGTTGAACTCAAGAACGAAGTTTAGTATTTATCAACTATTGGGTGGAATACAACACCTTCCTACCTACTAGGTATTTAGAACTGAAAGTAATAAACAATAATGGGCACAGGAAGGCATGTGAATGTGACGTACAAGAGTTTTAGAACTGGAAGAGTCGGAACTGTTATTACAAATAACCATGTTCCCAGCTCCAGTCAACGCACAGGTATAAATTTCGTCTCGTATATCGTCCACATATCCTTCTATTACATTTAAGGCTGGTAATGGCCTTTCTAAATGAACTATTCCCATGGAAAGCAGAAAAGACTGGAATACCACAGACTGTGAAACAGTTTCCTTAATTACGCTGGAGGTGCAGTAACTGTGTTATTCTAGCCTGTTCATTAACAAAGGTAGTTACTCAGTACGTAGTTTGCTCCTCCTATTTCAGTTACCGTTAATTAGCCACACATTATGTTCTGTGGACAGCGCAACAACCGCTAACCTTTGCACTACCCACTAATGCATATACACGCTTTGATTCGAAACGGAGGCATCGTCAACATGCGTCCTGACCTGTAAACCCACAGGCTGTGAGATCCACACCCTTGCTGTTCTCGTAATATATCTCCAAAGGTGGGCTTGAGCAGCATTGGTGTTGCTTATCAAGTTATCGCGAATTTTCTGCGAAGTGTTTTTATGAAAACTTGTTGCTTTCTCCAATAATTACGTATAGTACGTATACGAAAAAGTCAAAAGACGATTATGTGATATAAACAGGCAGGAAATAGAATCTGAATGTAGACAAAGATCAACATCGGAGCTACAAAATCAAATAAACACTGGGAGGGGTAAGGAACATATATTTTGGAACTGGGTATAAAACAGAGGACGGAAATAGCATGGCTTAGGTTGGGAGGGTGGAAAACTCGCAAGATTGTTGATGATGATGACAGGAGGATTTGCCCATTATGCGGGGAAGAAGAAGACTGGACGCATATTTTGGCCGGATTTGTGCGGACGGAGGGTATTAGGAAAAAAATATTACCGGAAGTATTTTTGGCTTCCAATAGACGCAGGACAGCATGCTGGGACTTGATTCTAAACAACCAAAACTGGCCAAGCTTGGACACATACTTAATGGAAGTACGTGTACTAAGAGAGAAGATGTTTATGTAAATTTTCTTTAAATACGTATATGTGGTGCTTGAGAATTTGTGTGCGTGAGTGTGTGTATGTGTGTATGATTCACAGTATTTTTCATTTTATATGTATGTATATAGTGTAGTGATTATAAAAACAGTTACTTTTTGGTCGATTCTGCAAGCCACGTATACAGACCAGGTATTTTCCTAGAGAGTATGTACGGTCTTATGACCCATGCAACTGTGTTATGCAATTAATGTAATACGAAGTACTTAATAAATACCACTACTACTACTAGAGGAAGTATAGCATACAATACCAAGATTTCACCGAAAACATACTTTTGAGGTTTCCAATAAAGCCAATTTTAGGAAAGAGTTAGATAAATACCAAACTTTATATTTGAGTTTGGTAGTTTCCAAAGATACGACACGAAAATTTTCAAGAAAATTCCCCACCCCAAACTACCCTTTGCATGGAAAGATTTTCGAACTTTTTTAATTTTTTAAAAATGGCTACGACGAATTGGATTAAAATAACATATATTTAAAGCATTTATATGACAAACAAAATATATATCTTGAATTTTCTGAGAATAGCCTATGAAGGCCTCTTTATTTGGAAAGAATTTTGTATAATCTTATATAACTGGTAAACATTAAGCGATAAACGAAAACGCACAACACAAAACATATAGATCTCTTTACAACACACAATTTGTTTCAAATAAGTTTTTTTAAATAAGCCATTTCTGAGATATCCGTTATTCATCATCTTCAACACTTCATCCGTTCCGGCCTCATACTTCCCTCCATCGCTTTGACGGTCTTCCTATGTTTCTATAACCTGGTGGCTTGTACAAACAGCACCTAAGAAAATCTTCAGGGGATTTTGTATCGTCTTCTGGGGTCTTTAGAGGCGTGTCCTTCACCTTAGCAATCTCAGAGCCTGGTGGTTTGATAACACAGCAATAAGGGGGGGGAAGAGGGGAGGTTGATGCCTTTGCGTTTTCTGGTGTTATTGAAATCAAAATATGTTTATTGTCTCAGAACCAGTCATGCCGTATACTAGCAAAATTACTCGTGAACGTATCGTGGATATGTGGGAGGCTGGTCGCACTGTTACAGCAATTTTAATTGTTTTTGTAGTAAATTACTGGATAAAAATATTCCAGGAAAGTGGGGGAAACGGTCTACATACTCGTCAGAAAGTGGGCACTCCCTGTAAAACATTCACAGATGATGATACTCGTTCACTAAATGCAAATCACTCCTTTGTTATAATTGATTGATTGATCATGTTTAGAAACTAGAGATAAATGTGTATATGTGTATGTTTTACCGAATATGACACACATATTATGCCAATAAAATTGGATTATATTTTTGTTTATATTCCTGTTGTATTCCTATGATCAGCGATATGTTAGTAAAGGTGTATTAACCAATTATATTTGAATTAGAGGGAAAACATGCTGCATTATTTATTTATTATTTAGTTATGTTTGCTTCTATGCAGCAATAAGCATTGATACCACTGTGAGAATACACTTCTGTTTATGTTTTGTTATAAAGTATTGCTATTATTTAATGAATACCATTCAAGCTTAAATTTGTCTTCTCACACTGCACATTCTACATTTCGCTAACCTAGGCGCTCATCCAATTTTCCCCTTAGCTTCTAACCCTATCAAAGGCGTTTCCCTAAGGTATGGGCTACCAATCACGATTAGAGGTCTGTATGACAAACTGAATGCCCTCACTCTACCTCTTACTCTTTTAGCGTATACGATCAAGAGGGTAAACATATATTTCGTTTCTACGCCATTTTGTAACCTTTGTTGTGGTTATTGGTGCAACCATTTAGCAGAAGGACTGGAGCATCCTTGCGCCGTGCCCTAAGGCAACCAATGAAAAGGCAATGGATTAGCAAGGCCACGTACAACGATAAATAATGTGATGTAGACGCGAGGTGCATTGAGATTTTCTTTGGCGCTCTTTGTACATGTATGTTTGAAATGGAATGCAGGTATTATTAATTCGTTGCACATGATTTTTCAATTTTTCCTCTGTTTGTTAATATTTTATCATTTAGGGAAAATATATTTAATTCCTCTCTTATGTCTTAATTTCTAATTCGGTCTAATCTTGTACACCCTTTTACTGCTCGGAGGTATTTAATTTCTGCAGCTTGAATTTTATTCCAATCCCTCTGTTTAATAGTTCACGTTCTCCGAACCATACAGTAAAACAGGAGCTGCCATTGTCTTGTAAAATTTTAAATTTGTTTCTCTTGAGTTCTTCTTTTCAAAGTGTTTGCTATTATTCTGCAAATGTATTGGAACTTACTTTATTGTTTATTTCTTCGTTATTTGTTTTATATGTTATATTGCAGCCCAGATAGTTAAAACTTCCGTCTTGTTCTAACACTTTATTATTTAAAACTATCTTAGTTCTTATTATTTACGTTCCTCTGAATGCCATTACCTTTGATTTCTCGACCGAAATTTTTAGAACTGTAATTTTGAGCCAATGTTTTTAACTTATATATAGTAATTTGCAGCCTATTTTCACTGTCTTGAATTATCCCGTGTCATCCGTAAAGAGTAGCGTGATTAGTGTGTTGGTTTTATTTAATTTTATTCCAAATGGTATTTCTTCTTTTAATTTTCGGAGAATATGATCTATGTATATATTAAATAACAGCGGAGACCAAGTTATATCCGTTAATGTCTAGAATTGTTCATTACTTGGCTGTTCTTAAAGTCCTTTCAACACTCAGTTGTTTCTCGCGATTCCATGGAAACAGTATGGAATTTTAAGATCAGCAATAGCATCAGTTCTCAAACACTTGATTATCACTATTTCCTTTGTATCTATAACGAAATGTTAAAGTAGCTATTTATGCAAATATTTATCTGGTTTAAAATGAAGCAGATACAAAGATAAGCTTTAGTAAGAATAGTTTGTATACCCACTAATAAACGATAGAGTGCAGAGAAAGTCACGTGAGTGTAGCACATCAGCTTTTTTCTATCTGCTTCATCTAGATAAACGTTCCTTTCATTACACATTTAGATGTAGGTACAGGAATAGTCAAATATTTAAAAGCGGGTCCCTATATGCTGACCTTGAGATTTCAAACTCTTTCCAAGACATCACGAGAAACAATTGAATAGTGAAAGCACTTTAAAATACCTTAAGTATTGAAAACTTCAAACCAATAACAAGGAATATCTCTGAAATGACTTGATGCAACAAAAAGGGTTATTTGAAATAAATTGAATGTTTTAAAGAAATCTACATTTTATGTGTGGTAAATTTTATCTTTTTCTTATGGTTTACTAATTATACAAAATAATACAAATCTCAAGCCGAATGAAGAAGCCTTCACAGGCTATCTGCAGAAAATTCAAGATAGACATCCTAATAGTCGTGAAAATATGTTAAATATAGGGAAGTTTAATAAAAGTCGTTTAAGTCATTTTTGAAATAACTAACCTGAAAATGTTTCCCATGTAAGGGGTACTTTAGTGTGGTGAAATTTTCTTGGAAACGTTTGTGTGCATCCTTGGAAGGTGCTAAACCTAAAACCAAATATTTATTCGATATTTCGATTTAGAGTTAAGCCCTTTACACACGCACGCAGACACACACACGCATAAAACAAATGCAAATCCGCTTCTTCCGCCACACTCAAAATTAAATCAAGATTTTCTGTCTTTTGAAGTTTTAAAACTAGAATTTATTTTTGGTTTCCAAGATCAATGTTTCACTTCGAACTGTTAAAACGTGCGATGACACACAAACATACACCCGATCTTTTTCTAAATCTTCTGTTTCTGGAGAAGATTGTCATGATTTATGAAATGACTCTGGTATATGGTTCAATATACGAGGCGTGTTTTTAAAGTAAGACCAATATTTATTTAGAAAAATAACAGAACATTATTTTCCAAATACTTTATTATCATTCATTATCTTACACCTTACACCACTTCTCCATTTAGTCACCGCCGTTATTCAGGCACTAGTCATAACGGGAAACCAGTTTCTGCATGCCTTCGTCAAAGAAAGATGCCGCCTGTGATGAAAGCCAAGTTTGCATGCACTTGTTATGTCACAACCTCATCGTCCTTGAAATGCATTACACCAAAGAATTTCTTCAGATGAAGAAACAGATGAATATCACTTGGAGCCAAATCCTGACTGTAGGGGGTGGGCGAATTGTTCCCAACCAAATAATGCGATCAAATCTTGAATTTGTTTGGCTGCGTAAGACCGGGCATTGTCACTTATGGTTGTTTTCCCATAAACCTCACACAATTGGTGATGAATGTTTGCTGGTGTAATATTTTCGTATTCAAAAGACGAATCACTGATCTGACTTCACAGTCGGTGGATCTTTCGATTGTTTTGAACATTTCGAAACACTCTAACAACAGAAAACCACAAAGCGACGATCGCTTACGCTGTATCTGGCTTCCTAATGAATGAAAGAAGTGATCGCGCATGCTCAAAACCGCGACTGCAGCGGCAAAATATTAAAACGTACTTACTTTAAAAACACGGCTCGTAATATACTCTCAATATGGTTCACAAACGCAAAAGCAGAATTCTTAAAAAAATAGTTAGATTAGATTGGATTGCATTCTGTGTATTCACTAGCAGCCATAAAGGCTTGTGAACATATAACATGTTAAGGAAATGTACAAAAATTATATATACCTAAACATAAATATTACACAGAATATAGAACATTTAAAATAAAATAAAGACATATTGTATACAAAATGAAACAAATCAGGTGTAATTTTGAACATAATCGAATACCTCCCTACCGTTATAAGGTTAACATTATATTTATAGACAAGAACAGTTATTTTAACTTTCACTAGGCTTGTACCTTTGTTCATCTCATCATTTTGTTCTATTTGTTTTGTAATGCATAGGATTTACTGTCAGTTCTTAATATACATACATTTAAATAGCTTAATTAATTCTAGAGCAGGCATCAAATATAACTGGCAATTGTCATTAACATTCACTAATACTACTTAGAGAGCTATATATGTATTATCATCAGGATAATTTGTCATTCAGATAATTTTGTACAGAATAATATGCTTTTGAGCATAGGTACTCGTTAACGGCAGTTTTAAAGACATTGAAATTGTCAACTTTCCCCTTAAGTTCATTAGAGAGAGTATTAAATATTTTATGGTCTCATAATATACAGCTTTCTGGAAGCAAGAAAGCGTTGCACTGGGATGATGGATGTTACCCGTTTGCCTAGTGTTTTTGTGAGGAAACAAGAGTTATATGATACGCTCGCTAACAGAGATTATTAAAGTGAACTCACTTGTTGTAGAGGATAGTGTCGGGTCTCCAGACCCTCTGATATGGCACCCGGATCACTCGAATCCCGGCGAAGTCCGATGCGTTCCATTTGAGATGATGATCGGTCCAGATCTGCGTCAACCAACAGTTGGTTGTCAGGATCTGGTTCTTCTCATCCTGTAACAAGCAAACGAGAATGATATTTGGGTGGGAAATCCGAGGATTCAATGCTTTGTCGTAATCGATTTCAGACAAACAACACTTTTAATTTCGCTACTATTTACTAGTAAGCAAATTAGTTATTGTACTCTACCCAAAGATTCGATACCAAGATTTTCCGTAAATACACGTTTTGAGTTCCCTGAATTAAAATAAGCATTTTTAGAAAAAATGCGACCGCGCGCGTGTGTGTGAACAACACACTTCAAAAATGAAAAGTCGGTTAAATTCAAACTTGGTATTTAAGTTCAGAATCTTTCAAAGATACGGCAAGATTCGGCTTTATATGGACAAGTTTTAAGTTATTTTTTAGTTTCTCAAAAAAGTTGTAACGGTTTTGCTTAAAATACCACATGTTTAAGATACTTAGGTTAGAAATCAAATACATATCATAAATTGTCTGGAAAAAACCTGTGAATTCCTGCTTAATTAATTGAATTTCTATAATTTTTAATTACAAGAAAATCTTAAACGGTTGACCGAAACTTACTTCAGGAAAATTAAAAAAACAATTTGTGTTATACAAACTCCCCGCTATGCGTTGTCACTGCAATTGTAACTGCAATTATGAGAACGTGAGGCGGTTGCACGGATGTATTAACTGTTTGGGCGGGAGTCTGAGCTCTAGCGGCCGGTGCGCGAGACGCCGTGCGGCAACAGTGTGAAAGAAAATCACTGTATAATGGATTAAATGTGAATCTGTCATTATGAAAGTCATGTGCATGTAACACAACAGAATTTTCGCTATGAAATAGAGATCCTTAACAGTCATTTGCTTGTCGATGTTTCGCTTGATTCTTGATTGATTCAAGGAAATGCTGTGTTGTGAATGGAACCGTAGGTTCATCATCATCGTTTTCAAGGATTAGGTCCTTCGGCTTGTTCCGTCTCAGTTGTTCACGCCAACAATGGACGTCCAATGTTCCTCTTTCGTGTTGGGTTGTAATGCATTGCAGTTTTGTTATGTTGGCGATATCGTTCATAAATGGGTAACTATGTGTATTAAGAAACAAGTGATGATAATTTTAATTTCAAGCCGCTAATATTTGCTGATGATCAGCTCATGATAGGAAAATCTGAAGATGAAGTGCCAATTGCAGTACATAAGTTGAGTCAAATTGCTATTATTATATCACTGCGAAAGTATTGCCTCCTATTTATTCTCATGGAAACTGCAACAGATACAGAAGGCACAATGACACAGTTAAATAGAGCAAGATTTCAGCTACCTACTCTTAGTTTCCCACATAATCACCGCCATTCCTTGTGCGCTTTTGATGATGATGAACAAGTACCTGCATGCCACGCTCGTAAAAATCTGAAGCAGCTGAGGCTAGCCACTGTCTTAGATGACTGTGTTTTGAACTTCTTTGTTGGAGAAGTCGGATGTCGCCACTCCATGAACTATCATTTAGATTTTGGCTCGTTGTGTGACACCACGTCTCATCTCCGGTGATGGAGTTCAAAATTGTCACCTTCAGTCTTATATTGGTCCAGTAGGTCCCGACAAATTTCCATTCCATGAGTTTTTTGATCTTGTGAAAGCATCCGCGGGACCCATCTCGCACACACTTTGCGACAATTAAGGTTGCATAACATCTTGTCTGAGGCATTACAGCCGACATTCAGCTCTACACACAATTCCTTGGTCGTAATCCGCCAATCATTAATGAGTTGATCGAGATGTTGTTATTATTTGCTGCGACAGCCAAGCAGGGTTGCCCAGGGCGTGGCTTGTCCTGCACTTCCTTTTCACCACTTTTGAAACGCTGTACCCACTGTCTCACATTACTCTCTTCTACTGTATCGCCTCCATACACCTTTAGCAAGCGTCGATGGATTTCACTCCCCTGCTGCTGCTATCTGTCGCAGGACAACGCAACTTGAAGTATTTTATTAGCCCTACGTATGGACGCCAATTTGAAGAACATTTGTTGCTGCTACGTATGGAAAACCAGTTTTAAGAAGATGTATTATATTTCAACTGGGGAGCCGAACTTATAGTAGTTGCAACCGCACGTATAGTACCCGCTTTCCGGTAGCCTTCGCTCCAAATGTACTTTCAGGTGGCCTTTGCCCCGAGTTTAAAAAAATATTAACTTTGTAATTTGACTCTTTCTTTAAATATTATATATTTATGTTTGCCTCGGCTGCGTCAGTATTATTGTTAGAGACATGGATGTCTTGGCAGGGTTGTGGTGCAACAAGAATGTAAGCTTACACAGATTATAATTTTACTTCACTCCTTTTATTAATGCTTGACACGATTTAAATAACACTTCACTGATATAGAGAGAGAGAGCTGTGAGATGTTTTTATTATTAAATACTTGCAATTTTTAACACGTAAACTATTTTCGTCTCACACGAATACGTATTATATTTCTCGAGGACGTGTCTCGCGTCCGGTTAGGAACATTGTTTACAGGAAACTGAATCGATTTCAACCGCCTAAACCTGTAAATTTCTGTATTTCAAGTCTCTGATTGACTATTCCTAATCCAACAGTATACCTTCTTTTAACTAAAGCTTTCTCTGTTTGTTGATTGACTATTTTTAAACTGTCCCAAAATTTACATTATTGTTGCTCCAATAATGACTAGTAGCATTATTAAACATTCTTACTCATTATTGCCTCAAGGTTACCTCATTGTTAGCAACCTTTAACCTATTATTCTCACAGCTCCTACATTATTAAATTACGTAAAGCATTCACATAACATTATTGAACATGTATACAATAATATACAATAATATGAACATTTACAATGACTGTAATATACACTTTTTATATATTTTTATATACACATTTTTCTTTAAGGCGGGCTGTTATTGAATTTATATTTATATAATTAGACTTAAAATCATTTAAATGTTAGAAATACTGCCTCAAACTAACAGGACACTGGCGGAAAATTCATCAATTAATACTGCACCATTATAATCTGACTCGGACAGTCTAAGACAACACAAAAATGGGAGGCGTTACTTTCGAATTGACCATATCGACAGGTAAAACAAAAGAATTTAAGTCAGATAATGTAGAGCTAAACTTGGCTAGATTCGGACATTTCTGTGGAATCCTACTACACACATAATGTGCGAAAAGAAACATTAATTAAATTTTACAATAGTAGGCCTTGCCTTTGCTGCCATATGGACCATAACATCAGACCAATTACGACGAACTGAATCATATGATGCATTTGAGAATATTGTGTTGCTACAGTTAGGCATTGTGCGGTGTGTTAGTAAGCTTCTAGGTACTTCATTTTAAAAATCAAGAGAAGTCGAATGCAAACAATCGATGTCTTGCATTTAAATGAGCGTCTCCATACATTCTTCCACAAGATACTCTTATCAAAGCTCAGAGATTGCAGATATAGTTGTATTGCACATTTCGTTATAGGTACAAGGGAGATACAGAGAATGAAGTGATAGATCTTTAAAAATCTGATTTGTTACACTCAAATGACTTTCTCTACTCTTGTACAAACTATTTTTACAAACGCTTATTCTCCATATGTTTCATGTTAATCGAGATGTTAATCTTATTGCTAATTTTCTTGTAGATGCAAGGGGAATATGGTAGGTTTTAAGTGATAGTCAAATATTTTAAGAGCTGGTTGCTATGTGGCGCATTCCATTCTCTTTGCATTACCAGGACAAAAAAATGAATAAGGAATTCCCATTTGAGTAAAAGTATAAGTATTGGAAAATTTAAGGGAATAACAAGCAATATCTCGAAAACGGTTCACTCAAAAAAATGTATATGACATAAATTGTGTATTTTAACGCGGTCTACATTTTTTGTGTTGTACAATTTTGTCTATCCCTTATGGTTTACCAGTTATGCAAAACTCGTTCACAATGAAGAATACTTTTGGACACATTCCCAGAAAATTCAAGATATACGAGTACATTTTATTTGTCATGAAAGTATCTTAAATATATGATATTTTAATCAAAATAGTTAGAGCCGTTTTTGAGAAAATTAAAATTTTCGAAAATCGTTCTTCATTCTGAATGACGTTCGCATAACTGGTAAACCGTAAGAGATAGACAAAATTTTACTACACAAAAAGTTTAGATTTTGTTAAAACACACAATTTATGTCATATGCATTTTTTGACGAGTAAGCTACTTCCGAGATATTCCTTGTTATTTTTTGAATTTTTCAATTCTTATAATTTTTCTCAAATGGGAATTCGTTATTCGTTTATGTCTTGGACATGCAAAGAGAATAGAATGCGCCACATAGCAACCAGCTCTTAAAAGATTTGACTATCGCTTAAAGTCAACCATATTCCCTTTACACCTACAAGAAAATTAGCAATAATTTTCTGTAAATGTTTATCTCGATTAACATGAAGTGGATGGAAAATAAGCGTTTGTAAAAATAGTTTTAGAAAAACAGAGAAAGTCTTGCGAGGATTTTTTAATTTAGGAGGCCACAGAGCATGTATTCCGGTGAGATCTCGGTATCGTATTTTTGGTGATTCAGTACCTTCTCTGGATACGTGCTATAGAAGTCAAAAAACAAGAATGTTACCGTCCTATATTAAACACTTGAATATTC
Source organism: Deroplatys truncata (assembly GCA_030765065.1). NCBI lineage: Eukaryota > Metazoa > Arthropoda > Insecta > Mantodea > Mantidae > Deroplatys > Deroplatys truncata. The sequence continues at coordinate 170,915,379 of CM060980.1, forward strand.
GTATTTTATTACAAAATTCTGTAAATTCCTGGGATATCTTACAGGGATAGAAAACATAAGAAGGGAACTGAGATGCATGGCTTTCTACAAGAGGGTTTTATATCCAAACACTGCCGCACTCTTTCGGTCAACAGGGAAGGAATATGACGAGAGTAGAAAAAGAAATATGCGGATAAGAGATATCAAGTTGACAACCGCTTCTTTAAGGACGGGGGAAAAGAAAGATTTGCATTATCGAAAAGCAAACAATGGAGATGAATATTTAAGGGAAACTCTTCAGAATTTTACAAAGAAATAACTTTAATTGGAACAGAGAATTTTGCATCGAAAACGAGAAAGAGGAAGACTGATTTGTTTGAGAGTTGGGATACGGAAATTGAGAAGAACTGGGGATGGCATACGTCCCATTCCTGGCGTCGAAAAGAAATCCGATACTCCTTGCTGCTTCGTGGAGAAAAACTTTTACCAACTGAAAATGGAGGGATGTCATGCGATGTGGATGGCACGTTTTCGGGGATAAAAAGGAAAATGTGAATATGTATGTACTTATCATAAAGGATATACGAGCTCAGATAACTCGCTGGCATCTTGCCTGCGAGTACAGCATTCTGTCTTACAACATTAAGTTACTTTTTGAATAGCAACTTCTGTAAGGACGAATGTTATACAGAGTGCTGACTACAACAAATTCCAGACAGACAGCTTTCCTATACTCTCAATTATTCTTAAGGCGAGGTGGACGATATGGACTTCAAAACAAGGAATACCAAATATTTGTGTATACAAATGAAAGAACAAAGTTTACTGAACGAGACTCATCCAGGAAGTAACGACCGTTTGGCTTTAATATATTCAGAAAAAATATTTTTTAGACAGCATGGCCTAAAAGTAGAACTTCTAACACAGTGCACACGGTCTAAAAACTTTGGATTATCACACTAGTGCTATATTTTATTATATCTTTTTACATAGTTAATTTCTCATGGCGCTCGCATTATCTGTTTACAATACAAATCGTCATACTTCAATTGATCGCAATTCGTTGTAAAGTTAACGTATATTGACAGTTTTCTTTTATGTAAAACGTTACCTATTTATCTAGTATAACTTAAATAGAGATTAAATGGCGGAAATTATAAATTCAGAAGAAACTGAAATGGAAGAGCCAGGTGAAATTACAGAAGCAGCAGAAAGAATAACACTAAAAGGACTTACCCAAAAAATCCAAAAAGCAATATGATATAGCATTTAATCGCTGCGTTGCCTGGTGTAAGGCAAAGCATGTTGAAAATAATTTCCCTGAAAACGACTGCTAACGAGTCAACGAAACATCTGACATCCTGCTTTTTAAGTAATTTCTCTTGTTTCAAAACGCGTTCAAAATGTGATCCCAGTTTCAGGAATCAATATAATATTATTGATGTTTTACAAAACCGAGCGCTGTTTAAAAAAATCTGATGTGTTGCACTCACATGACTTTCTCTACTCTTGTACAACTATTTCTACAAACGCTTATTCTCCATATGCTTCGTGTTAATCGAGATATCGAGATGTTAAGCTTATTGCTAATTTTCTTGTAGATGCAAGGGGAATATGGTAGGCTTTAAGCGACAGTCAAATCTTTTAAGAGCTGGTTGCTATGTGGCGCATTCCATTCTCTTTGCATTACCAGGACAAAAAAAATGAATAACGAATTCCCATTTGAGAAAAAGTATTGGAAAATTTAAGGGAATAACAAGCAATATCTCGAAAATCGTTCACTCAACAAAAAAAAATGTATACGACGTAAATTGTGTATTTTAACGCGATCTACATGTTTTGTGTAGTAACATTTTGTATATCTCTTATGATTTACCAGTTATGCAAAAGTCGTTGACAATGAAGAACACTTTTGGAGACATTCCCAGAAAATTCGAGATATACATTTCATTTGTCATGAAAATATCTTACACATATGATATTTTAATCAAAATCGTTAGAGTCATTTTTGAGAAAATTAAAATTTTCTAAAAATATTCCATGTAAAGGGTAATCTGGGGTGTAGGGATTTTCTTGAAAACCTTCGTGTCACATCTCTGGAAGATACTGAACCTAAATACCAAGTTCAGTATCTTGCAGAGATGCGACACGAAGGTTTTCAAGAAAATCCCACCACATCAGACTACCCTTTACATGGAACATTTATTTTTGTTGTTGAGTGAACCATTTTCGAGATATTGCTTGTTATTCCCTTAAATTGTTCAATACTTATTTTCTCAAATGGAATTCGTTATTCATTTTTTGTCTTGGATATGCAAAGAGTATTAATTTGTGGCAAAGGGAATGGTGCTGCACCTAGCAACCAGAATTCAGAGGGTCTCTAAACATATATTTACGATGAAATCTCGGTATCGAATTTTTGGGTGGAATACAATACTTCCCCTACTTACTATACGTAGTAGAGAAAGTAAAAATATGTGCCATATGTGTTAAAAGTAGTATTATATTGCTCGTAGGAGTGCGAGGTCTTCGTTTCACAACATCCCTACTCGCCAAATAAACCCTACTTTTACCCCTTGTATGAAAATCTACTATTATTAAAAACTTGTCACATAAAATTGAAGCTTTCATTATTTCTCCACATAATCACCTAGGCTATTTAAACATTTATCACCCAGCAGGATGGCTCAGCCCGCTCAGGCTCACGTCTGTGGCCCGCATTCGGGAGGTCGTGGGTTTGATTCCGGTGCCTGACCTTCCTGACCCATTGACTTTTTCGGGGGTTTCCATGGCTGGGAAGGATCATTACATCCTCCGAATTTTCTCTTCCTCCATTTCATCTCCATTCTCATTTCACCTCATCTCTTATCTGCTTGGATTCTTTCAGGGTTGCAAGTGTCGGCGAGAGGTATCGGCGTGTGCACGGCAGGGAAAAATGATGCTCTTTGGAAACCTTCGTGCCCCGAACTAGCGCTCTCCGAGTCTCGGACCTCCCAGGGGTTGTGTAAGCACACAGGGGGAGGGGAGCTGGCTGCACCAGCCATTACCCGGAGAGTTCAAATCTGTAAACGGTAGGGACCCTGCCCTTTGCCTGTCGTGCCTCCTAGTCCGACCGCCCTCTCTCTACTCTCACCTCATCCCTCCCTCCTGGGGGTTCCCTTCAGGGGTCTAGGTACGAAAAATCTGAGTAGATCGGTGCCGAAGTCCCTCCCACCGCTTCTACTCTTATCCTATCCTAAGCATTTGTCATATCTGTCCATGAACTTTAGAATTCTCGTGTTGTTGTTGGATGTCGCCTGTCTATTAAGCCAATATGTACAGACACAATTTCAGGAGCAAGGGACGAGAAATGCTTAGGAAAGAAATCTCTAACTCATGACTATCTTGTACGATCTTGTTGTTCACTTTATTCTTCAAATCATTTGTGATGAGTGAGGAAGTCCGGGTCGAGTTCCTTATGCACATTTGTTCGTCCATTGTTGAATATTTCACACCGCTTTCTCACACTTGTTTCGTTCAACTGTATCACCAATTACCATACAGTTCCTTTAGTTCACTGTACATTTCTGCAGGTTTCAATATCCGAGCATTAAAAAATCCAATATAAAAACAACTCACCTCACAGTCAGTGGGACTTTGTATCACATTGTTCATTTTGAACAATCACAGAAAGCACAATAACAACTTGTTTCACTTTTATCTCACACAACACTGAGAAAAGATATCCAGCAAACCATTCGACCTTGGTACAAGTCCGACAGCGATATGCGCAGCGTGAGTACCTTAACGGTTGTTACTTAATGGATCATCCTGGTAGATTACGTCTGTTATTTTAAGTAGTTGCATTACCTCATTATTTAAACCCCTGCAGTCTGGCCCCTATCTATAGTATGTAACAGGAAGTATTGTATACCACCCAAAAATTCCTATTGAGATTAAAGCGGAAATACATGTTTTGAATCCCACTGAACCCCCAAAAAGCATCTTTAGAAACACAACCGTACGCACGAGTGTTTGATCAGCATAACTAACGAACGAAAACTCTGATAAACACCAAACTTTGTATTTAAATTCAACATCCCAAACTCCACTTTACAGAAGTAGTTTTGGACATTTAAGATTTTCTCAAAAATGGATCCAATAATTTTTTATAAAAAATACCATTATTAAAGACATTTAAATGGCATTTATATGTTGAGTTTTCTGGGAATGAGCTGCGAAGTTTTCCTAATTCAGAAAGATCTTTGTGTAATATATAGCTGGTAAATGTTAAGTGATAGTCAAAACGCACTACACAAAAAATTTAGATTCTTTAAAACATACTTTATTACAAATAACTATTTTTTTGCCATGAGCCATTTCCGAGATATCCGTTATTAATTGTTCGAATTGTTCAATACCTTAAGTTTGTTCCAACACTCTGAGCAAGTTTGAACTAATATCAACACATTCTTATGCATATGCGCCTGTCGAGTACGCTCTAAGAACTAATTTGGAATGTTGTGTGGTTGGGACGCTTCTTGAACCGTTCTTTTTTGTTATTGTTTTTTCCTTTCTTGTTGTTTTCATTGGATAGATTCGTTCAGCATTAGAAATGCTATTCAGAATCAGGATAAAATAAATAACAAACAAGTTACCATTTCGTATGGTTTACTTGTCTTCTAATTCGGAATCACCTCCGGAAGAAAGCAGAAAGTCCTGCGGGAGACAACTCTTGATATGGTGAACCGCATCAGATCTTCATCCCAAGGAGAAATATACTGCACCAGAGATGCTAAAAAAATGTGTGAGCCTGGGAGCAAATGTGTGCAGAGATGGTACTGAGTCGAGTTCATGATATATCTGGGTGTTTCTGACATACCAAGTTGCGTTCAGTATAAGCCTTAAAACTTTATTTTGAAAGACCTGCAGACGATTAATGTTGCTCGCAGCTGCACCTCCCCGAATGGGACAAATATGTGTGAGTAAAGGACGAAGTAAGGACTTGTACAAAGAAAACCATATGGTATTTGCAAAGACTTAGGTTGAGAATAGGATACAATTTGCGTAATCTGGAGTAAGCAAAATTGAATTTTGAATTAATGTGAGAGCTCCAGGTCAGTCGACGATCAAAATGTAGGTCAATATATTTAACAGTGACATTAGCACGTTTCCAAGATACAGGAATAGTTTGTAAAGTAATAGAAGGGGGAAAATGGGACGGCGCAATATAAAAATCATGGTTTCACATTTATTGTGGTTTAAAGAAATCCTACAGTTGTCAATCCATGATACTAGAATATTAACAGATATCTGTAATCTATAAGCTGCAATATCTACTTCGTAATGGGTGGTGAAATGGCGATATGGTCGGAATACATGACGATGTTGACATGTGCTAAAGCAGGTATGAAGACATTGAACAGCACATGTGCTAAAATGGAACCTTGAGGCACTCAGGCATGACTGGCTGCATAGAGGTTAGAGTAGGACCAATCCGTACTTAAAAAGTACGACGTGAGAGAAATCTATGAATCACATGATAAAAATAATCCGGCAACCCAATACTCCGAGGTTTGTACAGCAGACCGGCGTACCACACTCAATCAAAAGCTTGTATAAAGTCCAGAAATGCTGCGAACGTGCGTTGTTTAAGCTCAAAACCGCGAGCAACTGCCTCAGTCAATTGTAGAAGCTAATGGGTTGCAGAGTGGTGTCTGAGAAAACCAAATCATTATCACTATATCACTATGTTGTCCATTAGAAATCTGCTTAATTGTTTGTGGAGGCTTTTTCAAAAGGTTTAGAAAGAATAGGCAGTAGACTAATGGGACGATAACTAGAGGGTAAGGAAGGCGGCAGCCAGGTTTAGGAAGAACGATAAGCACAGCATGTTTACATAATAATGGAAATATTCAAGGCGAGAAGCAGCATTATATATGGAGGCCAAGTTGGTCAAAGCCTTAGTGATAAGGTGTTTTAAAACAATATTTGGGACAAGATCGTGTCCTGGAGCTTTTTTTTCACGCCTTTTTCATTTCACAGTATGAATTACAAAGACGAATGAAGGTGATCAACCTAGCTTTGCTTAGAGCTACCTACAAAACACCTTTGATATTTCGTATTGTAGAATAATACTGCTGAATACAGAGGGTATATTAGTTTCTCTATACTCTCTGGTAGGTTTATTCCAAGCGATTAGAGTCGATTCTGATTTATCTAAGTATGCGCAGGAGACTTTTACAATTTGCGCATATCCAGAATTTTCAGTTCCTACTCTTGATCCGTAACCGATTTCACACTTTAGTTTCCAAATACGTTGGAAAAGCAAGCTGGAAATTACGAACTGGTTGGAACGCTACTTAGCTACTGCGCATACTCATAATTTATAATCGATTCTAAATCGTATGGGAACAAACCTAACCTCATTCTTAAGTCCTTTCGATATTTAGTTTATTTTCGCGATTGCATTGGAGTATTATGGAATTTTAAGGCCATAGTATAGCGTCCAGTTTTTAAACATTTGACTATGGCTGTTCCCTTTGTATTTATATTGAAATGTATGATGTAGCTATTTCTGCAAAGGTTTGAGATGATATTTTAATATGTACCTATATAATTTATATGATTAAATACCCGAAAAGAACGCATAAAGAAGCATGCAATCAGATATAAATTGGAATATGTTTATTAGATTAGATGTAGTAAATTAACACGAAGAAGGAAGTCAGAAAAGAACTTAGTATAATTAGTTTCAAGATGTTTCAAAACTTCATTGTAATCAAAATCACATTTAGGCGAACATGACCATAATAATGTAAAATAATGGAAGACAAATTTTGAGCTGTACAAACACAAGGTAAAACACACGTAGATTCATATTCAACGACCACTAGCATTGTAAAATCATGTTACTATAGCAATGTGAGACTTAAGTACGCAAAACTTGAAGGAGACGCCAAGCCATGAAGAACCTCTTTAGTTAGATAAGTCGCGTTAACCAGCTCAGAAAATTATTGTACGCCGCAAGCAGTGAATATTTATAATTGTGCAATATAAGTATTAGCAGTGCAAATTACTTAAAGTGTATAATTATAGCTTACCTTGTGAATTTTTTATTTCGCGAGTGAAATAATTTATTTTACAAAATCATGTATTTTCATTCTCGACTTTTCATGTCTCATTATTGAGGCCACTCCCGAGATATCCACAGTATAAACAAGAATATTTTTACAGGAACCCATGACTGCAGTCTACCGCTGAACTAAGCTACGCCGGAACTCTTCATCAAGTGAGCTCACACTGTACTTCAGCACCAGGTACGTCCTAACTGCTACAAGTGGCAAATATACTCCCTTCATTGCGCTACACGTTTATCCCAAAAGCTATAGAAAAATAAACTATTCGTAAGAATAGCTTGTATACCCACTAATAAACACATGATAGAATGTAGTGAATCCGATTTTTTATGCCTCGAGTCTTTGTGAGAGAAGTCTAAATGCAATATCCTAAAAGACATTTTTACATCAATTATTTAGTAATTATTGATAATTTTGTTATATAATTTATAAACTGTAGCCAATTACATTTAGTGAATTTCGGATTATTTTGATGCAGGCTTTATGACTAGGGTTTTCTGTTACATTTATTCTGTTAAACATGTATATTTCGAAAACTTTTAATGCAGATCGCTCTAGGCGGAATAAGAGTTTGTAGAAATGTCCATTACATATGTTGATTACATATTGTGTATTTCACATTCTCGTTTCCTCTCGCCTTGAACTTCTTTATAATCAAAAGTTTCTTTTTTCTATCTGTAGTTGTAGTTTAAATACAAATAAAGTTTAGAAAAAATAATTTTTAAAAACACATGTCCAGTTTTAGCAGACAATTTTTGGGGTTAGAATCTCGATTTTACACACATTCCTGATGATTTACTTTTAAAAAAACCAATAAAAAACGTAAAATAATTTTAACACTTAAAAAGGTAAGCATATATTGAAATTATTATAATAAATACTATAATTAAAGTAGATTAGCAAAACACAAAGATTCAGAGAAAATTTCATTGGGATATCTTGATTATTCCAGATAAAGTGGTTTATGAACTCGGAAATTTTAACATTGCCTAGATAGGTCATTTAATCTCCTCATATTAATATATTAATAAGAAATTAACTCTATTGCATTTCGTAGTAAAGGGTATTCGATAATTAATTTTCGACAAATTTTTGAAATAACATCGCTTTCTCAGACATTTATAGAAAAACACCTCAAATCTCGTAGAATCAGGATTCGGTTGCATTTTGCACTTTCGGCCAACTGCACACTCATAATCGATGTTTAATTGTTTGAGTACAAGTATGTTCATACAGCGCTGATATTTTAAAGCTTTATTTTCTCAAAATATTGTTTCCTAACATTTTTTCCACTTTAAAATGTTCCTTATGATGCAATTGTTGTTCGATCTTTTTCAAAGTTTCAGTTATGTTCTCTGAAGGTGGACGAAAAGAAATGAAGGACATTTTATGGCTTTGAGGACAGTCTCAGGTTTAGGATTTTAATAATTAATACAAAGGTAATTTTTTTAAAATTAAAAAGTGTCACATGTTTTTATTACTTTCTCTACTACGTACAAGCAGAGGAAGTATTGCATTCGACCCAACATTCGATATCGAGATTTCACTGGAATTACACGTTTTGAGGTCCCTGAATCCCCAAAAAACATATTTAGAAAAAGGCTCATGTGCGTGTCTTCAGTCTGTGAACAGATAACTCAAAAACTTAAAGTCGGATAAATACCAAACTTGGCATTTCAGTTTAGTATCTTCCAAGGATGCGTCGTAAAGATTTTCAAGAAAATCCCCCCACCCCAAACTACTCTTTACATGCAACATTTCTCATAAATTTTGATTTTCTCAAAAATGACTCTTAAGATTTTGATTAAAATGTCATATGTCTAAGATATTTTATGTAGATTTGTTAAAACACACAATTTATGTCATATTTTTTGTGGAGTGAATCATTTCTAAGTTATACCTTGTTATTTTTTTTGAATTTTCCAATACTTATACTTTTTCTCAAGTGGGAATTCGTTATTCGTTTTTTTATGTCCTGGACATGCAAAGAGAATGGAATGCGTCACATAGCAACCAGCTCTTAAAATATTTGACTATCACTTTAAAGCCTAGCAATTCCCCTTGCATCTACAAGAAAATTAGCAATAAGATTAATATCTCGATATCTCCATTAACGTGAAGCAGGTGTAGAATAAGCGTTTGTAAAAATAGTTTGTACAAGAGTACAGAAAACCATGTGAGTGCAACGCATTGATTTTTTTTCCAGGAAACATTTTAATGCTACACAAAACCTAATATTGTATTGTAAAGAACTACATTCCAGAATTAATTTGTAGACTATATAACTTTACAATCTTAAAGTATTTTATCATGGGGAGGGCATTTTACGCATGACGCAATATTTATTTTTTTAAAAAAGCATATTTTTGAAAATAGGCTACATAGAACCACGAGACCACCAACAAATCAACGGAAAGAGCTTCAACTTAATTAGTTGAAACTTGCAATTTCAGTACAGACTGCCTTTAATATAAAGCTTCTTTTTAGTTTTATTTGTGATACTGAATTCACTCTTTGACTCCTGTTGCATGAAAGGAAGAACTAAACCTAAGGATCAAAGCTTTCTCATTAGTGTTAACAGCTTTGACCGTTTCTGCGTCTTTATCAGGCAAACAATGGTCCATTTGCATTAAGGAAACTTGGGTTTACAGGAGTCAACGTTACAGCTCTGGTTTACACCATGAATTAGTGAAGGTTAGAGAATTACAGCGTAATTGGGCATGCCCTTCTACCCTGGGACACTACATCTTCATGCAGTTTAAGCCATGAACCTGTAGCTCTCACGTCTCTAAGAAATTGTTTGTCTTTAACAAAATATTGTGGCAGTTACTAGCAGGAGTAGGGGAACAGAGGGAAAAATAATTAGTTCTTTGGCATTACTGGTCTGTGTGATGCTTACTAGCTGAGGGTAAGATCTGAGGACATTTGGAAAATTATACATTTTATGATGTATTATTATTATTATTATTATTATTATTATTATTATTGGTACTATTATTACCGAGCGAGTTATCCCCACGTAACGTGCAAAGCTAGCATTCGGGAGGTCCCGGATTCGATTTCCTTCGGTCACGCACTCTGACTTGGGTTTTTCGTGGTTTTCACTGATCGGTAGACGAATGCTGGTGGGGTACCTCATCTACCATATTTTCCTTTAATTCCGTTTCCTTCTCATCTTTCAGCTCTGCTTCGTGGTTGTGACTGTGGATGCTTGCTCCAAGAAGAACCCCTTAGACACTAGAGGGCTGTTTTGTTGGACGGTCATTCGCCGTCATCTCTTGGCAGCTCCAATATTGGAACAAGTCTTCGAGCCAGGAACTGTTAGGGAATTCCGCGCGCCTCTGTGACTTGTCTGCCTGCGGCCTGCAGCCTCCTGTGGTTCCTTCGCTTCATCCCTTCCTCCTTGGGGTGGTAGCCACAATAGATCTGCCGTAGGTAGCAATGCGCGCGGTGATCTCTGTTGAATACCCTGTTTTTGCTATTGTTATTCTTAGGCTGTCTCATAAGTAATGCCGGTTTCTAAGTTTGCTGTTTTATGAGATGTAATTGGTTTTCTTTGGTTCGCCAATGATATTCACAGGATGCCATGGCCAGTATTGCGTATATTGCGAGAATGCGTCAGTCGTCAGTTGTTAATACACAATCACAAAATGGAAGTTACAAAGTTTGATATTAGAGTCCTTTGAGGCAGTATTTTTAATACTTAAATGATTTCAGTCAAATTATATAATAAGTAAATTCAATAACACCCCGCCTTGAAGCAATATGTGTATGTAATAATTTGTAAAATGTATGTAACAGTCATTGCATATGCTTATATTATTGTAAAGATGTTCAATAATGTTATATGAATGCATTACATAATTTAATAATGTAGGAGCTGTGAGAAAAATAGGTTTAAAGTTGCTAACAATGAGGTAACCTTGACGCAATAATGAGTAAGGAAGTTTAAATGCTACTAGTCATTATTAGTGCAGCAATAATGTAATTTTTTGAGACAGTTTATAAAATAGCCAATCAACAACCAGAAAAAGCTTTAGTTAAATGAAGGTATTCGATTGGGCTAGAATTAGTCAATCAGAGACTTTAAATTCAGAAATCTACAAATTTAGGCGGTGGAAAATAGTTCAGTTGCCTGCAGACAGTGCTCATAACTGGATGCGTTGCTTGTGCGTCCTCGAGAGATTTAATATGTATTCGTGTGAAACGAAAAATAGTTCACGTTTTAAAAAGTGTAATTAATGAATAAAAAGAATCTCACAGCTCTCTATCAGTGAAGCGTTATAAATCGTATCAAGTATTAATAAAAGGAGTGAAGTAAAATTATAATCCGTGTAAGCCTACATTCTTGTCACATCACGCCCTGCCAAGATATCCATGTCTCTAAAATAATAATGATGCAGCCGAGGCAAACATAAATATATAATATTTAAAGAAACAGTCAAATTACAAAGTTAATATTTTTTTAAACTTGGGGCAAAGGCCACCTGAAAGTACATTTGGGGCGAAGGCTACCGGAAACTGTTTACTATACGTGCGGTTGCAACTACTAGTTCGGCCTGCAAGTTCGGCTCCCCAACACTGGAAATATAATACAACTCCTTCAATACAAACTACTTCAAATTGACGCCCAAAGCATGGTAAAAATAAAGTAATAATCCACCTACTTCAAATTGACGTCCATATGTGAAGCACTACTGGAAACAAGATTATAAAGCTGCTGCCGCGGCTTGAAAAATATGTGAAGTGGAAGAAGTGTCGTTAGTGAGCGTGTGGCAAAACGATGGTTCCAAGGTTTCAGCACTGGGGAAGAAAGCACTAAAGATTTACCACGTCCTGGAAGACCTAAATTATCGGATATTGAGAATATATGCACAGTTTTGGAACAAAATCCACAAAAATGTTCTCGTAGGCTGTCAGAAGAAATTGGTCCATCAGAATGTACCATACATCGCCTGATTAAGAAACATGGAAAACAAACAGAAGTGTAGATTTGTACCTAATGAATTGACACCTCAACAGGCTCAATGTAGAGTATAGATGATAGATTTACAGGGGAACTGTCACGTAAGATGAAAAATGGTGTATTACCGCAACCCTGACGCCTCGAAACAGTGGCTCAGTTCCCGTCAACCTGCCAAAGTCACCGTTAAAAAAATCAGTTCAGCCACAAAGTAATGTTGTGTGGAATTTCGAAGCAGTGATTCACTTGGAGTGTGTTCAAAACGAGCGTACAGTCAATGCGGACCTTTATTCTCATCAACTGGAACGAGTTCATGAAATTTTGAGACGGAGTTATCCAGCATTAGTTAACCGAAATAGAGTTCTCTTACAGCAGGACAATGCACCACCCCATACTGCACGAACAACCATGATAAAAATTCAAGAATTGGAAGGAGTCGAACTGCTACCACACCCAGCATACAGCCCTGATCTTGCGCCTTCAGATTACCACATGTTTCGATCCATGGTCCATTTCTTGAGTGGAATAAATTTCTAAGACATTGAAGTTCTGGAAGTGGGTCTCACCGAATTCTTCGCATCAAACACCAGAGACTGGTATCATCGCGGGATAATAAACCTCGTTGAAAGATGGCTAAAGACTCTAGAATCTGATGGTCTATACTGTCACACCACCCCCTCTCTAGGGGTGAGTACGACTGGGAGGAGTAGCAATAAAGAGGTGAGCGAACTCACTTGGCTTACATTTTATTCATTTTAGGGGGATTACAAATAATGCTCAATCAACAACTTGTGAATATTATTAACTATGAATAACACGATTCCTTACCTCTGGATTCAAGGGTAGCGACCCGACGTGATGTCTAGCTGAAAGTTAACCTATTTTAAAGAGGACATCTTCGTCCAAGATTATTAATCTTCCACCCTGCAGAGTCACACGCTACGACTCGAGCCGTATAAGCGTCGGCTCAGACAGAACGGAGCGAGCGAAGCGCAGACAGACAGCAAGCCGGACGTTACTATCTCTTAAATAAGATTCATTTCTTCCAACAGTTGTCTTGTAGGCAATCCATATATGGAGGTTAAGACCCATCGGATGATTTTTTAATGTACCAATCATATTAAATGTCACGGCTGACGTAAGTGATCATGGTTCCGCAGGATGCATCATTCTTTGCAGAAGGATGATGACAGCTTGGGTTTAACACCGGTTATGTAAGTTAGAATTCTCCGTTTGCAAGCATACGAAAGCTTCAAGAGAAATATATCTAATAAAATTGTATTTAATCTATTATTTAAATATTCTTACTAATTGATTAGACATCAGGTTGGCGCGTCACAATACTTTGAAGAGTAGCTTAATTTCTTGTCTTGTTCAAAATAAAATTTTGCTTAAAAACCGATATTACTTATCAGACACCATCTATATTATTATTTGAGTTTTATCTACATTATTCTAAGTGAATAAATTACTCGCATTTAAGAAGTTAATAGTTATTTATGATACAAGTGTTAAAACTGGAATTTTATTTTGTGAGTAGGAATGTTTGGCGGCGCCGTGGTGGCCTAGTGGTTAGACCACTCGTCTCTCACCAAAGCGAGTTCAATCCCAGGAACCGCATTTAGGATTTGTGTTGGATAAAGCGACGTCTGGACGGATTTTCTCGGGTTCCTCGGTTTCCCCCGCCAATCATTCCACCAATTGCTCCAAAATTACCTTTCCTTTCATCATTTCACCATCATTTCATATCGTTCCCTTCTTCACTCTCATACCAGGCTTCGGGCTGATCACCCATCCTGGCTGTTGTCACCGATGCATATTGTGCTCTCCGACGGGCGTCTGACCCCAGGCACACTCTTGTAAGTCCTAACAACGGGGAGGGTAAACAGAGGAAGAAGAAGAGTAGGAATATTTGCGAAACGGGCTGAAAGCCCAGTGTAGTAATCCTACGAGCAAATCAAAATCACTTTTAACATGTGTCATAGGAGGGCTGATCAATAAAGACGGACTGATTTTTTCCACAGATATTTATTACTCCATTTCAATGTTGACATGATCTTTTTCAAAGTAGTTCCCTCCTAACTGAATGCACTTTTTATACGTCTCTGCTAGTCCTCGAACACATGGTGCAAGCCAATCTTTTTCAGCTCTTTGAGAATCGCCTCACTTTTCTTTAGCACTGCTTCAGTGCTCTCAAATCGAATGCCCCGGAGCTTTGCGTTTAGTAATGAGAATAAAAAGAAATAACAGGGGGTAAGACCGGGGTTTAAGGCGGATGCGGCACACAGGTAATGTTGAATTTAGCCACAAATTCCTGGACTTGATTTGCGATGTGAGGCCGCGCGTTGTCGTGATGAAATCGCCACCCATTCCGATAATGTTCTTGACGTTTCCTTGTAATGTGCTTTCTCAGTGTAGCCAATACTGACGTGTAGTAGCTGCTGTAATAGTAGTGTGAGGGGGGAACTACATGCTGGTAAATCACTCCATTCCGAAACACCAGGCCCACCTTGCTTAGCACAGAGGACTCGCCCTTCTTTGAAGTCCTTGAACCACCTAAACACCGTTGCATCTTCACCGTATGCTTTCTTCAGCTTTTCGAAAGTTTCAAGGCTGTATGATTAAAATGAAAATAAAATTTTATTGCGCTGTACTGCTCCTCTCGTGTCACCTTCATTTTGTGGTATGTGAAATTCAAGTAGGGTCAACAATATACAGCATTACTACCAACCTACCGTTACGAGAGTGCTGTCGCTTATGGACATTATACATGAAACCCTGCTCTTTTCAAGTATTCGTGGTAGAGACATAAAACTATCAAGGAAACTACAGAAAAAAATCAGTCTCAGTCTTTATTGATCAGCTCTCGTATAATATTCTTAGTCTACCTTGATTATTAAATTATAAGGTATCCACCTGAAATTTGTATACTTTCGGACACTTGCAATATGAGCTCCAGTTTGTTGTTATTAAGTAGTAGTAGTGGTGGTATTTATTAAGTAATTAGTATTACATTAATTGCATAACACAGTCACATGGGTCATAAGACCGTACATGCTCTCTGGAAAAATACCTAGTCTGTATACTTGACTTGAAGAATCGACCAGAAACAACTATGTTTATAATCACCACATTATACACATACATACATATAAAATTGAAAAGCACTCTGAATCACACACACAAACACATACACACACAAATGCATTTGGGACTCCACGGAGAACAAGGTGCTAGACGTTGTGGCCCAGATTGGAGTTCATCTCAGGCCTGACGATATTGAAAGAGCGCACCGTGTCGGTAAAGTAGGCAACAGGCCAATTGTATGTAAGCTCCTGTCGTATAAATGCAAATACGCTATTCTCCGAGACAGAAAGTATCTTAAAGGTACAGGAGTTTTTATAAGAAAGGATTTCACTGAGAAGATCTGGCGAGAACGAGAATTTCTTCATCGCCATATGGTAAATGCAAACCCCAGGGTTGTCATGCAGTAATTAAATTTGACAAACTCTTAATAAACGGGCGAATAAGAACCAAAGCAGAGTTGGAGGAAATCGACAAGAAGATAGCAGAAGTTCAAGGAGAGAAGGTTGGCATATCTGCAGAGCACCGAGACCCAGAAGGCAGCATGGTTACACCCTACCGGAAGGGACAGCAGGTAGCGGAGTCCAGGTCAGCCAGACGACAAAGACAAAGCCAACGTCAGCAGGAGGGAGGGGGTCAGTGTGTAGATCACAAAGGATATGGAGAACCAGCTCACTAGGAGTAGGAGGTAATACAATAACACACAAATAGAATGAAGATGCCCAGCTGTCAGTGGATTTTGGAATGTGGAAGGTTTGAGGGGAAAACTGGCTAGTGGTCAATTTTTGAACTTGGTAAATAACTTGGACATAATTGGGTTAGCAGAGACTTGTTATTTAGTCTTTGTTATTGTTTGGCTTTCGATGTTGTTTGATCTTCATAATACCAATGTGACAACACGATCACTTACACAATATTTACGTTTCTTTACTTTACACCATTAAATTTTTTGTTGTATGCAATGTTATACTATTTCTTCGACTTCTTTGGTAAGAATTCCAACCTTAACCTCTCCACTGCTTACAAAACTTCTAGCTCTGCTGAATCCATTTCCAAGTCATTCAAATAATCCTTATAAAGGCCTGCATTTAATAGCGACACATATAATATGCAACGCAAAAACAAAGGGAATGGAGTGTTATAAGAATTTTATTCCACTGAGTGTTATAATGTTAAATGTTTAGTTTAAGTGGCTCATGTGGATTCTAATGATTCAACTCAATTCAATGTTTATTGATGTTGTAGAACTGCACCATATGCAGTTATTAACATAAGTAAATAATACAATAAAATGATAAGATGCAGCAGTAAAACATAAACAATAAAAATAAAACATAAAACAGGACATTGCAAAATACAATGTAAGTATTGGCTTGAAAGAGTTTACTAAGACTATAAAATGGATTTGCTGCAAGCCAACCTTTTAAAACAACTTTACATATATAGGCTAGCTGAATGGCAGCTCTTGGTAATCTGTTGAACATATTGATGGCGATATTATTACATCATTTCTTGGATTTAGTCAACCTTGTCTGTGACAATAAAATAATTATTCCTAGTATAATGTTATGTTGCTGATTATGATATACTTGATTAATATGAAATAAGATATACAACTCTCCTGTAGTAAATTTAAACGTCCTCTTTAAGACTCACTTATTATATAAAATTATACAAAATTCAGTCAAATATAGGAAAGTTCACAGAAAATTTAAGATAAATCCTCTATGTCTTATCACATCTTATCCTCCTCAATCACCGGTTATCATATACGATACCTCAGGTTTCGGATTTTTTTCTCGTTCCGTGAAGGAGACAAAGTGATGTGAGAAAGTTTTTCTGTTGTTGTTGTTAGCCACACGCTTGGGAAGCTAACTTGAAGTAGTTATTGTCTTGGAGTTTATTGTTTATTTATTTACTCTGCTCCATGTATGAACGTCAATTTTTTAAGTGGATTGTTTGTTACGTAATATGCTGCTACGTATGTTTGCCTCGGCTGCGTCAGTCTTACTTTAGAAATATGTTTCTCTTAATCAGGGCGTGATACGATAGGAATGTAGGCTTACACAGATTTTAAGTTTAAATTCACTTCTTTTTATTAATCCTTGGCACAAATTAAATAGCACTACACTCATATTAAGAGTTGTGAGATTCTTTAATTTAAAACTTTCACTTTGTTATCACGTATACTTAATTTTCGTTACACACGAATACGTAATATTTCTTTAGAGAACTCATCTTCCATCCGGTCACTACCAAGGTCTGCCAGCAACTGAACATATTCCAACCGTATAAACTTTTAACCTTTGTATTTCAAGTCTCTGATTGGCTAACCCTAGTCCAATAGAATACCTGCATTTTACTACAGCTTTTTCTGGCTGTTGATTGGCTAATTTTAAACTGTTACAATAATTTACATTATCTTTGCTCTAATCATGACTAGTAACATTTAAACTCTCGAACTCATTATTGCCTCAAAGTTACCTCATTGTTAGCGACTTTAAATTTATTAGTCTCACAGCTCTTACGTTATTAAATTACGTAATGTATTCACATAACATTATTGAACATGTTTACAATAATATAAGCATTTGCAATGACTGTTACATACATTTTTATAAATTATTACATACATATTGCTTCAAGGCGGGCTGTTATTGAATTTAAATATTATGTAATTTAATTAAAATTATTCAAGTACTAAAAGTACTGCCTCAAATGACGACCAGAGGTATACATTTTATGCATTCTGCACCGCACGCATATATTTCTATCCTTGTATTCTGTGTATCGAAGGTTGAATTAAAAATAAGCATAAAACTCAGATATAGATCAGATGTTTTATATACATATATACCATCCCTGAAACTCTCTCTTAAAATAAAATAAATATTGAGCTGTTGAATACCAGTGTTTTTTTGTCATTATTAACACACATTAATGTACAGAATAAAATTTATAGCTGTCGAAATTGCATTTTAGACCTCCAAAAACCCCAAAACTTTTTCAAAATTGTTTTGCAACTTTGTTATATTTCGACTCATAGAAGCTCATTAAGCATGGAAATATAACTACAACTATCCTAATTTGATCTCGGGACTAAAGAGGTTAATCAAAATGGGTAAGAGCTATTTTAGAGAAACTGAAAAACAGCAAAAATTTCATACATAAAGGATATTTTGGGGCGAAGGTATATTCTCGATAACCTTCATGTTCATCTCTGTACGTAACCCCCCTCCCCCCAAAAACACCGGTGCGCAGAAGACAGATGCTAATGTTCAGAACATGCCTTCGAGTCCCAGCTGAACTTTGGTGCGTCTCCGCAAAAATTGTAACCATATCCGTGTGTTCGTTATTAGTGGACATTACCTTTTTGACCGAATGGCCTGGCTCGAACTGCATGCAGGCGACCACGCGACGCTTATCAATACGAAACTACTACGTAAACACATGCAGATATCAGCACTACCTCAGTGATCTTTCGCTTCGTACCTGCACTGCCCCTTTGAACATCAGTGATACGGCAACTTCTTTTGCACCTATGTATGCGGGAAACTTAAAACTGCAGAGGACGGCTTGTTTTGGGTACTATAGTATCTAAACAGAGAAGGATGGAGACAACGGAACAGTTTTAATAAGGCAGAAGAAAAGTATATTGGTAAAACTGATCAATAGTAAGAAAGTATATAAGCTGGGACATTAAATGAGAGGAACCTGTTTGCTAAGTGATGTACTGGAAGGAATGGTAAATGGTGAAAATATTCAGGACGGAAGAAGATAGTAGGTGATAGACAACATCCAAGATAAATGACTCATATACAGAGGCAAAAAGAAATACAGAGAAGGAGAAGAGTGAAAGAGACTGATTTTACAACGAAGAACCTGCACCTGGGCAGAAAGCTGATGGCTAATCGATAAATGAAACTGTTCCATTTTATGTTGTCATTACAAAATAGCGTTAAGGATTTCGTTTTACACAGCAGGGCATGGAGATGGCATTGATGATTTTTGTATTGTATTTATTATCAACCTGGTGAAGTACAGAACGTTTATGGCATCGTCAAAATATATTTCATTAATTACAAATTAGTATATAAATTATAAAAACGTTCAAATTAATTATGTATTTTGATTTTATGTTTATATAATAATTGACAGAGAAAGTTAAATTACTTAAGAGAATGTTTTTCACAGCTGTCTTGAATTTTTATGACTAAATCCTTTAGCATATGGAAGATGATTGTATAGGTGATAAAGACATCTGATAAGCTTATGAGTGTTAAGATGCACTTTACTACATGCTCTTGTATTATGATCGTGTAGAGCTGAGTTCCTTTTTTGATGTATAAAAGAGGTTGACTCAAGTGGTAGGGGTGACATATAGCTCTTTAAATATTGTCTAACTGAATGTATCGTTGCTTGTTTTAATATTTTTATAATTCTTTTTTGTAGCTTGAGAAGCTGCATACTTTTTGGAGAGGACCCCCCATGCTATTATGCCATAAGAGAGAAGCGAATGGACATATTCAAAGTACATTTGTCTTTAAGACAGCTAGGCATCATATTCTTGTAAAGATTCGAAAGGCATAGCTTAGACTGCTTAATTGTTTACTCAAATTATGTATGTAGGTTCCCAAGTTAGATTAGAATCTACCCATATTTGCAAAAATGATGTAAATTGCACTTTGGCAATTTGTACATTATTAAAAGAATCTGTATTGAATATCCAATATTCATCCAAAATTTAATATAGGTTGGAATTCTATACATGTTTTTTTTCAATGTTAGCTTTGGTTCGGATTAGCACCGTATATAGCACTAAAAATTTCAGTTCCCAACTCGCACTGTATTTCAGCATCAATCTTCAATTCCACGTGGAAAGACTCGGAAACTAGTGTAGCTTCACTTTCTTGCTGAGAATTGCTTCCTGAATTATTGACTAGCTGTAGCACTTGCTTTCACTTAATAAAATAGTCCTCCTAAAAATTTCAAGGCACCACATTACCTTTCATTCTCAGGCTTTTGAACTTCTCGTTCTCATTATTCTTATTTTTATAACCTCATTAAAATTCCTTCTTTACTTTCTCTACTACGTATAGTAAGTAGGGGAAATATTGTATTCCACCCAAAAATTCGATACCGAGATTTCACCGGAAATACATGTTTTGAGACCCCCTGAATCCAAAAAAGCATTTTTGGAAACATGTCCGTGTGTGTGTCTGTGTGTCTGTGAACAGCATAACTCAGGAACGAACTGTCGGATAAACACCAAACTTGGTATTTAGGTTCAATATCTTCCAGAGATGCGACACGACGGTTTTCAAGAAAATCCTCCCACCCCATACTACCCTTTACATGGAACATATTTCGAAAATTTTAATTTTCTCAGAAATGGCTCCAACGATTTTGATTAAAATATCATATGTTTAAGATATTTTCATAAGAAATAAAATGTATATCTTGAATTTTCTGGGAATGTCACCATAAGTATTCTTCATTGTGAACGACTTTTGCATAACTGGTAAACCATAAGAGATAGACAAAGATTTACTACACAAAAAATGTAGATCGCGTTAAAATACACAATTTATGTCATATACATTTCTTTTGTTGAGTGAACCATTTTCGAGATATTGCTTGTTGTTCCCTTAAATTTTCCAATACTTATACTTTTTCTCAAATTCATTATTCATTTTTTTGTCTTGGATATGCAAAGAGTATTAATCTGTGACAAAGGGAATGGTGCTGCACCTAGCAACCAGCTATTAAGAGATATGTATATGCTTAAAGGCTACGTATTTCTATATTGACTTGTAAATATATCTCGATTAACATGAAGTAGATGGAGAATAAGCATTTGTAAAAATAGTTTGTACAAGAGTAGAGATAGTCATGTGAGTGTAACACATCAGATCTTTTAAAATAAATTCCTCATACTCTAGCATTTTTGGTTGGCACAAAGTTATTGTTTCATAGTACACATGTAAATTCTTATCTCTATCAGGGAATGAGTATTAACCAATATTTCTTTTTATGCCAGAATTATTTGGGTAACCAAAAGCACTGCAACAGACATTCTTGACGGTACACCTCAAAGGACACTAGGAAAGGAAAACTGTCCTACAATCACAACAGGGATTAAATGCAGCACAAGGCTAACTAATGCATGTGACAATTAGTAGTGTGCTTCAGTCCCAGCCTGATGATGTCACTGCAAGGTGAGGATTAAACATAAAAGTGCTTCCAGAATGAAAATAGAAGTTGCAGAATGACAGAGTTTTCAAAAATGTGCTCAGATTTGTTTATACTTTATTGTTAGAAGTTACTGGTATAACTTTAGTTCAGTACTGCTTTAAGTTAAATGTTCTTCATATTTAACTTACCAATGAAGGTTTTCTAAAGCTATTTTTCCGTTATATTACGGTGAAATCTTTTACTGAATATATTCTCTACTTCAATAACTGCGCTAAATGTATGTAAATTGAGATTTTTTTTATCTTTACTGTCATGTATTTGTCATTTTGAGTTATTTACTTGAACCTAAAAACTATGCTCTTGATTGTAGAGGTAGGTATATTTAGTATTTTACTTACTTGTTGAAATAAGGTTCTGTTTCCATACAAACTCTTCTATAGCTGTTTCTTAAAATTTCCACCCAAATTCACTGATGTCTTTATTGATAAATATTCTTTCATGGAGCAAGAATGGAGTCTATTGTAACAATTGATCCCATAAAGCAAGTTCTGCTTATTTAGAGAGGGTTCATGAAAATATAAATACCAAAAAAGACTTATTTGGCCCGAATGCACCACAACTTGAAAGTTTCAATCTGAATCACATAAACATCTACTCTTCTATTCTTTTTCCTTGCTATTTGAAAAGTTGCATGCTAGTTGTATGAGATCACATTAATGACATAAATTATATTTATAATACGAGGGTCGCTCTGAAAGTTTTGAGAATGAGCAACAATGAGTTGTGGTAAGCCAAAGGAGGTCCTCCCAGTTTTACATTGAACTCAGATAGTAGCACCAGTAAGCCTGGGTGTGCCCCAACAATGTGCCAATTTTCTGTTTGATTTAATTCCTCGCTGGGTTTTGCGTGCAATTTAGTTTTGTTAGGGTTGCTAATTACATTTGCATCATCTGCAAATAAATCGCTATTTGCTTAACTTATGCTGGGAGGAAGGTCATTTATAGAGGATGAACAATTTAAGTTGAGACTGTACAATATCTCTGTAATGATCATATATACAGTATATCTTTATACTGTACCGTATATCTATAACAGCTAGATATTGTACTCTGTACAATACAATACAGCAATATCTAGTTGTTTCTTCATTATAAAGTGGTTTATAAGAAACTGTTTATTTTGTGATGAGCAATAAGGAAATAAAATAAAATAAAAAGTGTTGGTTCCCAATTACGAAATGTAACTTGACTTGACTACGAAATGACCTTTCATTATAAAGTGGTTTATAAGAAACTGTTTATTTTGTAATGAGCAATAAGGAAATATAAATAAAATAAAAAAATGTTGTTTCCCAATTACGAAATGTAACTTGACCTTCAAGTGACTATCCATTTTGTAGACAGCCATTCAATTTTCGTTGTTAGTTACGTTGGTGTAAGATCAATTGCAAAGAGCATTATACAAATGTTGTTTAGTGTTTTATGAGGAGAAAACAACATAGAAAGGTAGTTTCCCATTAAAAAAATTAAATTTACTCTAAAAGTGTACAGTCTCAACTTAAATGGCTCACCTTGTACTTATAAGAGAAGTGGGCCCAATATCGATCCTTGTGGGACTCCATGTTATATGATAACATTACTGGATTTTGTTGAATTAATTTCGAAATCTTGCTTGCAGTTACTCAAATATGAAGTAAACCAGTTTTCAGCTCATTTTCTCATTCCACATTTGTTTAATTTAGACATAAGTGTGTTATGATTTACCATGTCCAAAGCTTTGCTAAGGTAAAGAAATATCCCCATATTTTTTTGTCATCCAGGTCTAAATACTGACTCTGGGAAAGCATGTATAGCATTACTAATGTCTTTCCCTTTACTAAAACCAAACAGATACCAACTTACTACGTTTCTTGCCTCCAAGAATGCCGTTAGCCTGTTGTACGTTACTTTTTCAAGTATTATTTCAAACACATATAGGACGGATATTGGATGATAATTTTGAATACAATCTTTTTCTCTCTTTTTTAAATGTGGGTGAACCTTAGCTGGTTTTAGAACTTCCGTAAATAAGTCCATGGTCAGAGAAGAACATGAGATATCCACAAGGGGTTTAATATGGGGTGCTGATCTTTTAACAACTGCTGTATATCATCAGTTCCACCAGAGTGCTTGTTTTTCAAGTGTTTAATTATAAAATTAATTTCATCTGATATTACTGGGGTAAAGAATATAGTTATGTCGTTTAGCATTGGGGGGAGGAGTATTAACAGTAATTTCTGAGACTTCAGCAATTATACTCGAATACCCATTGAATAACTCTATGGAGTTCTCTATTTTTTCCCGTGTTTATTATTTTATATTTTTTAGCCTGAGTCTTATTATTTGCAGTTTCGTGTTTTATTATCTTCTACAGTGCTTTCGCTTTGGTTTTTGCCTGTACATAAACTTATAATATTATTATTTTAATTTTGCTTCATATATGACCCAATTTAAAATATTGCTGTAAGATTTGTATTATGTTCGAAGATTGTCATTATCACTTATTTTACACAAATTATACAGCTGTCTCTTTCTTTTACACAATTATTATACGCGTTGTTACCCATTTCTGTTTTTAATATTTTAATTCACTAAGCTGCCTGTTTTTACCTTCTCTACTAGGTACAGTAAGTAGGGGAAGTATTGCATTCCACCGAAAAATTGGATACCGAGATTTGACCGGAAATACATGTTTAGCGGCCCTGAATCCAAAAAGAACATTTTTAGAAAAAGGTCCGTGTGTGTCTGTCTGTCTTTGAACAGCATAACTCAAAAATGAAAACTCGGATAAATACCAAACTTGTTATTTAGGTTCAGTGTCTTTCAAAAATGCGACACAAAGATTTTAAAAAAATCCCCCACCCCACACTACCCTTCACATGGAACATTATTTGAAAATTTTGATTTTCTCAAAATTGACTCCAACGACTTGGATTAAAATATCATATGCTTAAGACATTTCATGGTAAATGAAATGTATATCTTGAATTTTCTGGTAATGCCCCTAAAAGTCCTCTTCATTCTGAATGACTCTCTAGTCATTCATTCATCTAGTAATTAGAATTTCTAGTCATCTAGTCATTTTAATTTTAGTTCTCCGTGTACTAGTGGTACCGTGCTAGCCTCTAGTTCCCAAGGTCGCGGTTTCAAACCCGACGAAGGGCGATAGATTTTTTCGGGCGTAAAAATCCTTGGCATGGCTTCCTTCGGAAGGGAAGTAAAGCCGGTGGTCCCGCATCGTAGATTTACGATACGTAATAAAACCTCAAGCCTGATAAAGAGGCCTCTGAGCAAAATTCCCGGTCTTTCACGCCCAGTATAGAATAGGACGCTAAGGACCACAGTAGTTAAAGGGCGTCCATAAATAAAACTCAATTTGAATGACTTTTGTATAACTGGTAAACCGTAACAGATAGGTTAAAACTTCACTACACAAATAAGTATATCTCGTTAAAGCACACAATTCATGTCACATGCATGTTTTTGTCGAGTGAACCATTTCCGATATATTTCTTAATATTTGTTTGAATTTTCCAATACTTATACTTTTCCTCGAATGGGAATTCGTTTTTCATTTTTTTTATGTCCTGGACATGCAAACAGAATGGAATGATCCACATAGCAACCAGCTCTTAAAAGATTTGACTATCGCTTAAAGCCTACCATATTCCCCTTGCACCTAAAAGAAAATTAGCATTTTGAAAATGTTTATCTGGATTAACATGAAGCAGACGGAGAATAAGCGTTTGTAAAAATAGTTTGTAGAAGAGTAGAGAAAATCGTGTGAGTGCAGCACTCAGAATGTTTAATCGGAAAAGCTTTATCAAAATAACACTAAATTTTGGTTAGAAGTGCTGAGTTTTTTGAGTTTTAGATATTACATCTATCGGTTTCTTTCTTTAATAAATTTTAGCAAAGCTTATTCCTATATATGCCAGCTTCTTTAGAAGTGCATTTTTCCCATCTTCAAAGACCCGTTTTTCTCTCTTCTGAGAAAATTATTATTACCCCAACATTCAATGGTCAGCAATTTTTACCTTCTCTACCAGTACATAGTAGAGAGAGTGGTATTGCATTCCACCCATAAATTCGATATCAAGATCTTACCGGAAATATATGTTTTGAGGCTCCCTGAATAAAAACATTTTTAGAAAAAGCGTGTGTGTGTCTGTGAACAGCATAATTAAAAAACAAAACATGTTATAAATACCAAACTTATGTTTAAGTTCAAAGTCTTGCAAAAACGCAACAAGAACATTTTCAAGAAAATCCCCCACCTTAAATTACCTTTACATTGAAATTTTTCAATATATTTGATTTTCTTAAAAAGGGCCCTAACGATTTTGTTTAAAATATCAAACGTTTAAGGGACATATTTGCTTGACGAAACGTATATCTTGAACTTCATGGGAATGCTTATTAATCCCTCTTCATTTGGAAAGCATTTTGTATAATTTTGATAACCAATAAACCATACAAAATGTACTGCACAAAAATGTAGACCTCTTTAAAAGACAGACTTTATTTAAAATAACGTTTGTTGCGCCATCGGCTATTTCCGAGGTATTGGTTGTTATTTGTTTGATTTTTTTCGATACTTCTGTAATTCTTCAGCTATTTCTTGCGATGATAATGAAAGAGCGATCCGCTTTTGAATATTCGCTTCGGTTTCCTGCATCCCCTTTATACTTACAATGAAATATGTAATTAAATTAATCCTGTAAACATTTATCTGATAACATAAAGTAAGTAAAGAAAATTTAGTAGTAGTTTGTAGGGGCTATATAAAAATTATGTTAAATTCATATCACTTTCTCCGCCAATTCTTCAACAAAATGTTCTTACAAAAGCTTATTCTTCCATCTACTGTAGGCCTCTGATGAGAAAACGTTTGCGGGGTGCTCTGCTCTTCGGATGAGTCAGGGGGATAGTACCACGTGGCACCTCACAATGATATCATAAATAGATATACTAACCATTAAAAACATCCTGCAACGTTAGTATCCCAGCATGTTCCACTTGGAGTAGTGTGTAAGTGTTTTCTAGTGATTTATAAAGATATTTACAATGCCCAGTAAGAAAGGAAGAACTGTACATAGCCAAGCCCGAGAAACAGTTGCTAACGTTGTTAAGATCTGTGACGAGAAAGCAAACAAAAACAACTGGTCATTCAGCATTACTAGCAGAAGAGCGTATGTTTTTCTAAGAGCGTTAAGTCTAGTTGATATGTTGAAAGTAGAGCCGTAATCTTTCTCAGATAGCAATAGAATTGTTAATGTTAACACATTCCTTAGAGGCATATTCCGGTGATAGGAACACAGTACTTCATGTTAATTCGAAATAAACATTTGTAGAAATGATTTGATTATAATATATTACCTTGTACGTGCAATGAGAATGGGGGAATGCAATAGGCTTAAGTAATAGTCAAATCTATTAAGCGCCGGTCAGTGTATAATGACTTTGTAATCCCGTTCTCTTTGCATGAATAAAAATCTGATTTGATACATTGTCATAACTTTCTCTACCCTCTATCTTTATTAGTGGGTATACAAGCTATTCTTACATGAGCTTATTTTTATTTCTACCACATTTTAAACCAAATAAACCTTTGCAGAAATAACTACAATACAGATTTCGATATAGATACAAAGCGAACAGTGATAGTCAAATGTTTAAGAACTGGACGCTATATGCCTGCCTTAAAATTCCATACTGTTTCCATTCAACCAACCTTCTCTACCTGCTATGTAAGCATTAGAAAATTCAAACTAATAACAAGGTATATCTCCAAAATGATTAACTCTATAAAAAGGTATCTCATATAACTTGTGTGTTTAAACGGCATCTACATTTTTGTGTGCTAAGATTTTGTTCATCTCTTACGGTTTAACAGTTATACAAAAGTTATCCAGAATGATGCCGATTCACAGGCTAATTTCTCAAAATTCAAGACATGCATTTATCATGACAATATCTTACACAATATGTAGTCTTAATCAATATCGTTACATTTTCCATGTAAAGGGTAGATTGGGATGGGGGATTTTCTTGAAAATCTTCGGTCGCATCTTTGAAAGATGCTAAACTTAAATACCCAGTTGTCTTTGTCCCGCATTCGGGGAGTCCCGGGTGATAGATCCTCACTCTAACCCATGGGTTTTTTCGGGGTTTTACCCGGATCGTCAGGGGAATGCGGTGTGGTTTCCAGTCCCTCCATTTCCTTCCATTCATCATTTCATTATTCTTCATCCTACGGTCTCTTTCTGGAACGGAAGTGCCGGCGAAAAGGATGCTCTGTATGAACTCTCTCTGTCCCTCGACTTTCAGTTAGTTGCCGGGGTTTCCGAATGACCTTAAGCAGCGTTGGACCCCCTCCCCTCTGTGGGACGGGGTCCCCGGCCTGTCTGTCCACCTGCTGGGGTGTCTATTTGTGAAAACTTAAGAGACCCTTTCATTGCTGTACCGTCACTCCTGGATCCGGCCCCCCTCCCGGAGTCTATTCGCGCCTCATCCTCCCTCACGGAGACGCCTCCTGGTGAGGCGTCGGTTCAATATTCTCTCTGAATCGGTGCCGAGACCCCTCTGTTAAGAAGGATAAGATAAATATCAAGTTTGGTATTTAGCCGATATTCGTTTATGAGTTATGCTGTTCACAGTCACACACGGACTTTCAGCTGAAGAGTCTTTTGCGTTCAGGAAGCCTCGAAGCATATATTTTCGGTGAAATCTCGACGTCGAAGTATTAGATGTAATACAATACTTTCCCTACTTACTGTACATAGTAGAGAAAGTAATAAACGATAGTAGGTTAGAAAGTTGTGTGAATCTAACACATCGGATCTTTTAATTCCGTTTTGAAGAAAAGTTAGTTTTAGAAGGAGTTGTATCGTATTTCAACTTTTGGGGAGCCGAACTTAAAATTCATTGCAACCGCACGTATAGTAAACAGTTTCCGGTAGCCTTCGCCTCAAATGTATTTTTAGGTGGCCTTTGCCCCAAGTTTAAAAAAAAATATTAACTTTGTAATTAAACTGTTTCTTTAAATGTTTAATATTTATGTTTGCCTCGGGTGCGTCAGTATTATTTTAGACATGGATATCTTGGCAGGGCATGATGCGTCAAGAATGTAGGCTTACACAGATTATAATTTTACTTCACTCCTTTTATTAATGCTTGATACGATTTAAATAGCACTTCACTGATAGAGAGCTGTGAGATCCTTTTATTAAATACTTGCACTTTTTAACACGTATACTATTTTCGACTCACACGAACACGTAATTAATTTCTCGAGGACACACCTCGCGTCTGGTTATGAGGACTGTTTGGAGGCAACTGAATTGAGTTCTACCGTCTAAACTTGTAAATTTCTGTAATCCTAGTCCAATAGAAGACCTGCATTTAACTAAAGCTATTTCTGGTTGTTGATTGCTATTTTTAAACTGTCTGAAAATTACATTATTGTTACTCCAATAATGACTAGTAGCATTTAAACTTCCTTACTCACTCAAGGTTACCTCATTGTTAGCAACGTTTAACTTATTATTCTCACAGCTCCTACATTATTAAATTACGTAATATATTCACATAACATTATTGAACATGTATACAATAATATAAGCATATGCAATGACTGTTACATACATTTTACAAATTATTACATACACATATTGCTTTAAGGCGGGCTGTTATTGAATTTACATATTATATAATTAGACTGAAATTATAAGTGTTAAAAATACTGCCTCAGTTTTTGCAGTTGCCAGTATGGGAGGTATTTTGCAGAGACGTTTGTTTGTCTCTCACTCTGTTGAACAGCTAAGTATTGTGCTCGTCTCACCAGGCAGTGCCTGTAAGTTAGCACAAACTTTGATGGAATACCCACACACCACAGGCAGGGTGGTCTGGTAGACAGACAAACAAAGGAATAATTGAACTGCTGATACCGCAGAGAGATTCGCCTGTCAGTGGTAGCTTCTGCGCATGTCCGGAGACTGGCGAATAAAATATCTGTTGCACTTTGCACTTGCCTGATAGATTGTGAGGGAGAACAAACGAGCATCGGAATCCCTTGGGACAGCTTCCCAGCTGTAGCAACTGAATTGGTTACGAATTCCCATGGAAATGCTCCATAAAATAAACGTTATACCTACGCAATAAATTATTTCAGAAATACATTTGGATTTTGTCTGGATTTCGTTTTTTATTACTGACTCTATTTTAATTAATATACATAGCAGTTAATTACATGAAACGCAACTGTGCAAATACTGAGAATTCAATTTACGTTATTTAGTTAATTAAATTGTGACCAAAGTTAGGAGATGCATTATTTTCCACTAGAGCAGTGGATCCCAAACAGTTCCAGCTCCCTTTATAGGCGAAGCGAGAAGGCTACCGGTAACGTGTGAGGCTCAATTCTGAAGGTCCCGTCGGACCACCACACTGACCATGCTTTCTTTCGTGGTCTCCCCGGGTCGCTAGGTGAATGCAGAGGTGCTTTTCTTCTACCATTCTACCACGAATTTTATGTCCACATAATTACCTTTCATCTGTCTCAGGGTTAAAGGTCGAAACGAGGCAATCGGCAGATTGCGCGCTTTGTTAAGGTTTCTCAGTGGCATATGGGGTGTGCTGGGGCCCCCTTCGTGGGTCAAGTGACTTGGGGTCAACGGACTCTGAGGGGATCTCTCTACGTGAGTCCCTCCCTACCAGGGGTCGTATTAGAAGCAATAAGGGCCACAGCGGCCTACTTACGGTGCAGTGCTCCAGTTTCTGAAGGCCCTTCCTACGTCCCCCCTTCCCGCACCAGGGGTCACGTCAGAAGCAAAAAGGGTCATTACGGCCTACTTACGGTGCTGTGCTCCAGTTTCTGCAGGCCCCTTCCTAAGTCCACTTCCACCTCCCAGGGGTCACATTTGAAGCACAAAAGGGCCACTGCGGCCTTCTTACGGTGCAATGCTCCAGTTTCTGCAGGCCCTTCCTATATCCCTGCCTCACACCTCCCAGAGGTCACATTAGAAGTAAAATAGGGACACTGCGGCCTACTTACGGTGCAGTGCTCCAGTTTCTGCAGGCCCCTTCCTACGTCCCTGCCTCACACCTCCCAGAGGTCACATTAGAAGCAAAAAAGACCACTGCGGGCTACTTACGGTGCTGTGCTCCAGTTTCTGGAGGCCCCTTCCTACGTCCCTGCCTCACACCTCCCAGAGATCACATTAGAAGTAAAATAGGGACACTGCTGCCTACTTACGGTGCAGTGCTCCAGTTTCTGGAGGCCCCTTCCTATGTCCCTGCCTCCCACCTCCCAGAGGTCACACTAGAAGTAAAATAGGGAAACTGCTGCATACTTACGGTGCAGTGCTCCAGTTTCTGGAGGCCCCTTCCTATGTCCCTGACTCACACCTCCCAGAGGTCACATTAGAAGTAAAATAGGGAAACTGCTGCATACTTACGGTGCTGTGCTGCATTTTCTGGAGGCCCCCTCCCACATCCCTCCCTCACACATTCATGGTGTCACATTAGAAGCAAAGAGGGCCATTACGGTTTACTTACGGTGCTGTGCTCCAGTTTCTGGACGCTCCTTCCTACGTCCCTCCCTCTTGCCCTTCTACGGTTCACATTAGAAGAAAAAAGGGCCGCTGCGGCCTACACGTGGTGCTGTGCTCCAGCTACTGGAGGGTCCTCACTATGTCCCAGGAGGCACATTAGAAGCAGAAAGGGCCATTGCAGCCTACTTACGGTGCTGTGCTCCAGTTTCTGAAGTCCCCTTCCTATGTCCCTCCCTCCCACCTCCTAAGTGTCACATTCTAAGCAAAAAGGGTCACTGTGGCCTACTTGTGGACCTGTTTTCCAGTTCCTGGAGGACCCATCCTACGTCTCCGTCTCTCGCCCTCTCAGGGGTCACATTAGAAGCAAAAAGAGCCACTGAGGCCTACTTGTGGTTCTTTTCTCCAGTTTCTGGAGGACCCTTCCTAAGTCCACGCCTCTCGCCCTCTCAGGGGTCACATTAGAAGCAAAAAGAGCCACTGAGGCCTACTTGTGGTTCTTTTCTCCAGTGTTTGGAGGACCCCTCCTACGTCCACGCCTCTCGCCCTCTCAGGGGTCACATTAGAAGCAAAAGGGCCACTGTTGGATACTTGCGGTGCTGTTATCCAGTTTATGGAGGCCCCTTCTTATGTCCCTCCCTCTCACCTCCCAGGGGTCACATTATAAGAAAAAAGGGCCATTGTGGCCTACTTACGGTACTGTGCTCCAGTTTCTGGAGGCCCATTCCTACGTCCCTCCCTCTCGCCCTTCTAGAGTTCACATTAGAAGAAAACAGGACTGCCGCGGCTAACACGTGGTGCTGTGCTCCAGTTTCTGTAGGGCCCTCCCTATGTCCCAGGAGCCACATTAGAAGCAGAAAGGGCCACTGCTGCCTACTTACGGTGCTGTGATCCAGTTTCTGAAGTCCCCCTTCCTATGTCCACCCCTCCCGCCTCCTAAGGGTCATATTATAAGCAAAAAAGAGCCACTGTGGTCTACTTGTGGTGCTGTTCTCCAGTTTCTGGAGGGCCCTCCCCACGTCCCTGCCTCTCGCTCTCCCAGGGGTCACATTAGAAGCAAAAAGAGCCACTGTGGCCTACTTGTGGTGCTGTTCCCCAGTTTCTGGAGGGCCATCCCTACGTCCCTGCCTCTTGCTCTCCCAGGGGTCACATTATAAGCATAAAGGACCACTGTGGCCTACTTGTGGTGCTATACTCCAGCTTCTGGGGTCTCTCTCTACGTCCCTGCCTCTCGCTCTCCCAGGGGTCACATTAGAAGCAAAAAGAGCCACTGTGGCCTACTTGTGGTGCTGTTCTCCAGTTTCTGGGGTCCCTCCCTACGTCCCTGCCTCTCACTCTCCCAGGGGTCACATTAGAAGCAAAAAGAGACACTATGGCTTACTTGTGGTGGTGTTCTCCAGTTTCTGGAGGGCCCTCCCCACGTCCCTGCCTCTCGCTCTCCCAGGGGTCACATTAGAAGCAAAAAGAGCCACTGTGGCCTACTTGTGGTGCTGTTCCCCAGTTTCTGGAGGGCCCTCCCCACGTCCCTGCCTCTCGCTCTCTCAGGGATCACATTATAAGCAAAAAGAGCCACTGTGGCATACTTGTGGTGCTGTTCTCCAGTTTCTGGGGTCCCTCCCTACGTCCCTGCCTCTCGCTCATCCCAGGGGTCACATTAGAAGCAAAAAGAGCCACTGTGGCCTACTTGTGGTGCTGTTCTCCAGTTTCTGGGGTCCCTCCCTACGTCCCTGCCTCTCGCTCTCCCAGGGGTCACATTAGAAGCAAAAAGAGCCACTGTGACCTACTTGTGGTGCTGTTCCCCAGTTTCTGGAGGGCCCTCCCCACGTCCCTGCCTCTCGCTCTCCAGGGCTCACATTAGAAGCAAAAAGAGCCACTGTGGCCTACTTGTGGTGCTGTTCTCCAGTTTCTGGCGTCCCATCCTACGTCCCTGCCTCTCGCTCTCCCAGGGGTCACATTATAAGGATAAAGGACCACTGTGGCCTACTTGTGATGCTATTCTCCAGTTTCTGGGGGCCCTCCCTACGTCCCTGCCTCTCGCTCTCCCAGGGGTCACATTAGAAGCAAAAAGAGCCACTGTGGCCTACTTGTGGTGCTGTTCTCCAGTTTCTGGGGTCCCTCCCTACGTCCCTGCCTCTCGCTCATCCCAGGGGTCACATTAGAAGCAAAAAGAGCCACTGTGGCTTACTTGTGGTGCTGTTCTCCAGTTTCTGGAGGGCCCTCCCCACGTCCCTGCCTCTCGCTCTCCCAGGGGTCACATTATAAGCAAAAAGAGCCACTGTGGCTTACTTGTGGTGCTATTCTCCAGTTTCTGGAGGGCCCTCCCTACGTCCCTGCCTCTTGCTCTCCCAGGGGTCACATTATAAGCATAAAGAACCACTGTGGCCTACTTGTGGTGCTATTCCCCAGTTTCTGGGGGCCCTCCCTACGTCCCTGCCTCTCGCTCTCCCAGGGGTCACATTAGAAGCAAAAAGAGCCACTGTGGCCTACTTGTGGTGCTGTTCTCCAGTTTCTGGGGTCCCTCCCCACGTCCCTGCCTCTCGCTCTCCCAGGGGTCACATTAGAAGCAAAAAGAGCCACTGTGGCTTACTTGTGGTGCTGTTCCCCAGTTTCTGGAGGGCCCTCCCCACGTCCCTGCCTCTCGCTCTCTCAGGGGTCACATTATAAGCAAAAAGAGCCACTGTGGCCTACTTGTGGTGTTGTTCTCCAGTTTCTGGAGGCCCCTCCCTAAGTCCCTCTCTCCCAGGGGTCACATTAGAAGCAAAACTTACGGTTCTGTGACTCTCCCTCTGTGTACTCTTACTCCTCCCTCTACACTTACTGAATTAGCTGTCTTACCCGCCGTTACATGAATGCAAATGCAGATAAAAGTTTTTTAATCTTGCATTTTTTATCTAACTTTTTCAAAATGTCACATACTGCTTTACTACAATTATAAACGTGTTGTAAATTTCATTACACATGATTAATATGTTTTGAGAAAAGCTTTATTTTCCCTTTATCATTCTAATTAAACAGCAATTCCACACGATGGAAAATACGTAATTTTGAAAGAAAGTACTACCATATTATTTAAATGTCGGTATACAAAAACTGGCACACAGAATTTTATTCACTCTTCTCGCTGTTTCAGAAAAAAAATTAAAGACTTAAATAGAATTTTTTAAACAATTTACCCTGAGTAGTCGAATTAATTGTCATATCTTCAGCAATTTAAAAGTGTAAGTAAAACCGTACATAAAATTTTAAAGTTCATTCTCTCTGTTTTGAACCAGCTGGTTACAAACTACATCGTGAGGATCATTTTTAATGCGCAAAAGTGTAACAAAAATCTGATGTTTTACACTCTTATGACTTTCTCTACTCTTGTACAAACTACTTTTATAAACGCTTATTCTCCATATGCTTCGTGTTAATCGAGATGTTAATCATATTGCTAATTTTCTTGTAGGTGCAAGGGGAATATGGTAGGTTAAAAGCGAGAGTCAAATATTTTAGGAGATGGTGGCTATGTGGAGTATTCCATTCTCTTTGCATTATCAAGGCAAAAAACATGAATAACCAATTCCCACTTGAGAAAAGTATTGGAAAATTTAAGGGAATAACAAGCAATATCTCCAAAATGGTTCACTCAACAAAAAACATGTGTATGACATAAATTGTGTATTTAAACGCGATCTACATTTTTTGTGTAGTAAAAGTTTGTCTATCTGTTATGGTTTACCAGTTATGCAAAAGTCGTTCTCAATGATGAATACTTTTGTGACATTCCCAGAAAATTCGGGATATATTTCATTTGTCATGAAAATATCTTTAACATATGATATTTTAATCAAAATCGTTAGAGCCATTTTTGAGAAACTTAAAATTTTCGAAAAATGTTCCATGTAAAGGGTAATCTGGGGTGGGGGAATTTTCTTGAAAACCTTCGTGTCGCATCTCTGGAAGATACTGAACCTAAATACCAAGTTTGGTGTTTATCCGACTGTTCATTTCTGAGTTATGCTGTTCACAGACACACATGCACGGACATGTTTCCAAAAGTCCTTGTTTTTGGATTCAGGGGGTCTCAAAAACATGTATTTCCAGTGAAATCTCGGTATCGATTTTTTGGGTGGAATACAATACTTCCCCTACTTACTATACGTAGTAGAGAAAGTAAAAATCAAAGTCGAATAAAGGGCATTGAAAGTAAACACAGGGCATTAGGTAGTGGACTGTTGGGCATTTAAATGGTCACGAGTTGTAGCCTTAAAGAGTTATGAGAACAAAAGCCATAGTATATAATTGAAGCTAAATATTCAAAATATTTTTGGACATAAAAATTAATATTGAATATTTTGAAAATTTTTAGTAAACTTCAGCAGTAGAAAATTAGTTTCGTTCAGGTTGGCCAAATGGAGCGTTTGAATATATGAGTTGGGATAGTTTTTTAAAGTTGTAACAAGCTATCCTATAATTTTTGCTCCATAAATCTATACTCTGATTGGCCAAGCAGTATAGTTATCTATAAGGGATTAAATAAAGAGTAAGGAAGGGGTTTAAAATTTCGGGGTACTTTATGAGAGAAAATATCATTGGGTATTTTTTGGAATTGTGAGGTAATGTACGATTTGCCAGGTCCTGTAGCATAATTGTAAACAATTTCGACCACATCGGTTAACAGTACGATTTCCTTATAATGGGTTGAAGGTATGGTAGGGGTAGTTTTTGAGGGATGTAATGTAGCCTATAATTTTCGTTGGAACTTAGTATAAGTGTTCAAAGTTATTTTCTGGATAGGACAAAGAGGGTGTTTGGTATTTATGATTTGAAAATAAGGGTAGTGGAAGTTTTTTAAGGTACTAGGGTAGTAAAAAATTCAACTTTAAAAGATGTTAAGCCTTTTCATTAGGAATCATTAAAAACTGTCATGTTAGCAATAAAGTACCAAGCATATTCTCTGATAATAATATTACAAAAAAAGGGATTGAAATTGAGTGACATTAATACGAAACCCCTATAGGCCTCCTCAATTGGTTCAAAACTCTCCGTGTGTTCAAAATAACCTTCTAGGGAACGTGGTTCCATTAAGCGATGCCTGAACACATTTATTAACTGGAGGCACCCAGCGGGCAGTAACCCTTACCTCCGATGGTAGGGTGATAACCAAGGAGACGATGAAACGAGAGGACCCAAAGCTTTCACTGTGGACTCCAACCACGTTGAACCTTGCGGATAGTTCACGTGAGCAAGCCAGAGGCGAAGGCTAGGATACGGAGGACTTAAAATCGCTACCCCAGAGCCGGTAATCAAAGCAGGACCCTCAGCACGAGGGTCCTCAGTCCTGATTTCGAAATATTATATAGCCTATGTCCGTCCGGAAAAATAATACTTTTCAATAGTGAGAGAGTTATCAAAACCGGTCGAGTGTTTTTCGAAATAATCGACCCCTCCCAAACAGATACACGCAAGCACGCACATTTTCTTTCTTTATGTTGATATAGATAGGGGACAACTAATGATTCCATTCAAAACTTCAATAACAAGATTTTACCGAAAATACATGTTTTGAATTTCCTTGAAAGTGCATTTATAGTAGACGTTTCGTGTGTATATGCAAACTGCATAAACTAAACACGAAAAGTCATACAAATACCAAACTTGGTATTTAAGTTTAATATTTTGCAAGCATGCGATACGAAGTTTTTCAAGAAACTCCTTCCACTCCAGCTATCCTTCACATGAAAAATATACGTTATTTGTTATCTTTTCAAAAATGATTTTGATTAAAATTCCACATCTATAAAATATTTACATGACTACTAAAATATTTAATTTCCTGCGAAAGGTCTTTAAAGTATTTTTATTATGAATAATTTTATATAATTTTGGATAACTAATAAATCATAAGAGATAGACCATAAATCTCTTTAAAACACACAATTTATTTAAAATAACTTTGTGGCATCAGCCGTTTCATTTAGATTCCGTGTTATTGGTTTGAATTTTTGAATACTATGCCCTCCTGTCACCATTGAGCATTTCTCGCTATATCATGGAAGGAGTATAGAATTTCAAGGTCAGCATATAGTGACCCGCATTTTAAAGATTTTATTATCGCTTCAAACTCCTGTATAACTCTTGTACTTACAGCAAAACGTGTAGTTCAACTATGTTTCTCGAATAGCGTGAACTAGATAGAAAAAATTCTGATGTGATACATTCACATGACCTTCTCTACTCTCTATCGTTTATTAGTGAGCGTACAAGCTATTCTTATTAAAGCTTATTACTTTCTTTACTACGTATAGTAAGTAGGGGAAGTATTGTATTCCACCCAAAAATTCGATACCGAGATTTCACCGGAAATACATATTTTCAGACCCCCTGAATCCAAAAAAAGCATTTTTGGAAACATGTCCGTGTGTGTGTGTGTCTGTGTGTCTGCATGTGTGTCTGTCTGTGTGTGTTTGTCTGTCTGTGAACAGCATAACTCAGAAACGAACAGTTGGATAAACACCAAACTTGGTATTTAGGTTCAGTATCTTCCAGAGATGCGACACGAAGGTTTTCAAGAGAATCCCCCACCCCAGATTACCGTTTACATGGAACATTTTTCGAAAATTTTAATTTTCTCAAAAACGGCTCTAACGATTTGATTAAAATATCATACGTTTAAGATATTGTCATGACAAATGAAATGTGTATCTCAAATTTTCTGGGAATGTCTCCAAAAGTATTCTTCATCGTGAACGAGTTTTGCATAACTGATAAACCATAAGAGATAGACAAAATTTTACTGTACAAAAAATGTAGATCGCGTTAAAATACACAATTTATGTCATATACATTTTTGTTGTTGAGTGGACCATTTTCGAGATATTGCTTATTATTCCCTTAAATTTTCCAATACTTATACTTTTTCTCAAATTCGTTATTCATTTTTTGTCCTGGTAATGCTAAGAGAATGGAATACTTCACATAGCAACCAGCTCTTAAAATATTTGTCTATAGCTTAAAGCCTACCAATTCCCCCTGCATCTACAAGAAAATTAGCAATAAGATTAACATATCGATATCTCGGTTAACATGAAGCATATGGAGAATAAGCGTTTGTAAAAATAGTTTGTACAAGAGTAGAGAAAGTCATGTGAGTGTAACATATTAGATTTTTTATATCTAATTCATTTTAAAGCTTTGCAGAAATAGTTACATTACATATTGTGACGTTTGTAAGCATTATTGCGTACGTGACCTGGCGGCCCAGATCGGATATTGCGCAAGAGTGGAGGGGATAAACCAGTTCTAGCATAGCGTTACCACGCCGAGTTAGCGTGGGTCAGTCGATCGAGCCGAGTTACTGCTAGGGGCAAGTTACAGTGTGTGTGCGCTGTTCATGCGGAAGCATGGCGTCCCCACCGACAGGCAAGGAAGCAAGGAGGTAATGTAATCCCCTTTTCATCATTAAAGTCATTTGCCATCCATTCTCATTATGTGTAAATTACTATAGTAGATAGTCCCTTCCCTCATCCACACCATGAAATAATACTATTACTAGGAACATTTTGATATATTTTCATAATTTCTCTCAGCTACGTCCCCCGTCTGACCTCGCATAATGTGAAATATAACTTTAAGATCCTTCGGTAACAGTCGCCCCCATTAAGCTAGTTTGTTAAGAGGTCACGACATTTGGTGGGGCGCCGAGTATTTTGGTGGAGGGCCGGGTATAATATTATATTTGTAGCAAACATTTTTTTTCTTCCCTAAAGTGTAGCGTGTTTGATCATCCACGTGTTCGTTAGAAAGTGTAAATTTTTTTGTTGGCTTAAGGGTAGGGGTTTTAGTTCTGTAGTTTGTGGTTTTCTCTTCTAAATTCCTCTTGCATTGTTTCTTAAAAGTCCCATGTCTGTATCTTAATTTGAAGCTCACTTGTAAAATTTTTGCATTGTCTGTCGGTGGCGTGGCGGTAAAACTTTTTGGCTCCATTTTTCCCCTTACAATGGCTTCACTTCTGCAAACTTCTGTTTCGATGATACATTGTTTGTGTTGTCCCTTCGAAATTTATTATTTTTGTGAATTCTGGAAACTGTACTGATATTTTAGAACTTTGATAATATAGTTGTATGTGTTAGCTGGTGTACGTAACATTGCGTCATTGATTGCGTGATCTTGTAATTTGTTAAGGGCTCGAATGTGAAGCAAATATTTTACAGTTCGCGTGTTGCGTGAAGGTGCGTGTGTATAAAAAGTGAGGCGCATCTGTTTAAAATAATAAAACAAAAAAAGTCAAGAAGAGCATATATATTAAAAATTCATATTTTTACGTCGTACGCTCGTCGTGGTACGCCTAGTGGTAATAATAATAATAATAATAGTAATAATAATAATAATAATTTTGCTTCACCGTTGCCATGTTTGGTTTATCTAGTTACACAATGAATTTCTTTGGGGGAAAGTATTTCAAAATGACTAATTTAAGTAAAAGTTTCAGCTACACCAGCTGTGCCAGTATCTTCACATAAATAAGTTTAATGTGCCTCCAATATGAACCAGTAGGACTTGGATGCTGTTGGATCGGCTATATGTGTGTTACCAGATTTTGGAAAGTTGCACCATTTTGTGGTAAAAAGAAAAAAAAAACAAATAAACAAACCTGTAAGTATGTGAACATTGTGTGTGTCAAAGTTTGAACAATTGAAAATGTTTCACAAATCACACAGGTATGCTAAATTTTTATTTCACTGACTAATGCTTAATTAAGCTTTGCTTTTCAGGAATAATGTGTGCTATGTATGTCTCTGCTAAATTGAAAGTTTATTACAATTTTGTGTAACTAAAATTTTGACTTCTGTTTTGGGCATTGTAAATTATTTGGTTTGTCATGTTATGCTGCAGTGTATGTGTTTGATGTGTACCGTGTGCTTATTTAAGCTTTGATTTTCAGGAAGTTTATATGACAGTATTGTTTTGGTGATGATGTGATTTGTTCTGTTGCATTCGTTTGATTTGATTTTGGGTTTCCTTATGATGCTGTGATCTTTTTCTTTGCAGAAAATTGTTGCATGAATTGTGTGTGTGTATGTTTGTGAGGTTATGTGAGTAGCATAGGGGAGATTTGCCTCGGTGTAAGTGCCAAAGAGTAACCCCGATGGTGGTAGTGAGAGAGATGAGATGAGTTAATGTCAGCCTCGGTGGGAGTGCCGAAGAGTAACCCCGATGGTTTAAGTGTGAATGTTTGAGTTTTCAGGAGGGCTACATGTACCTGGAAATTCGATGTGATGTGTTGAGAAATATTTTGCTTATTGGTGTTGCTGCAACGTGCCCAGTATAGCGTGTGTGATGTATTCACACAAGAGAGTAAATGCAATGAAGTGAATGCAATGAGAATAATTTTTTTTGGTTATGCAACAAGTCTAGTACCATCTTATATAGCGAGTTTTAATACCATCTATTTTCCAGCTTAATTTTGATTCGGAGGATGTGGATGCAACAGTATAATGCTATGTTATTGGTGTCATTCCTGAAATGTTAATGTCAGGTATTCTTGATTTTGCAGGAAGTTGAATGAGACACGTTAGTGAAGATATTTTATTTTCTCAGTAATTACTGTGTACGATAAAGGTGAAAACTAAGATGATGATGATGATGACGATTGAAATAATGATGATAATGATCATAATGAGGTAGATAAGATAGTAATGTGGAGGAGAATTTATATTTGACAGTAAAGCATGAGTTTTGTAGTTGAAAGAATGTAATGAGGTGTAGTTTGACGCATGTAATGTGGGTTTATTTTTGAAGTATGTAGCAATGCACATAGTAGTTTTGGGTAGTTATTTAAGTGAGTGTTGTGTATTATTTGGGCCATGGTCAGTATGAATGATTCCATTTCAGTGTCATGTATGAATGTATTATAAGTGCACTTATCCCTTTTCTTCATTAGTAGTACCAGCTGGTTAAATATAATATTGGGATCCCAAATAATTTACTATATTTGTGTTGTGTTATTTTATGTAAACAATGAATGTAAGTGATATGATGTTTATGTATTTTGGCCCTTTCATGTCTCTGTATTTGGATTCTAAAGCAGTTTTTGTCAAATTTTGGATGGTAACCCCTTGTAAAATTTAGTTTTTATATCAATGTGTAGTCATTTTTTTCTTTGCCCAATACTAAAAATTGATTGTTTGTAAACTTTGTGGCGTTTTCAAATCATATTAGTGTAAATGACATACTACTTGTTTTTTATGTATGATGATCTTCTGGAGCACAATTTCTATTCTTCTGTGATTTATGTTATAGTGATTTTGCTTATTCCGGAGCTCGGGTGTCCAGAGGGGTAGAGCCGCTCTACAGACACGCCAGAAGTTCCAGATACACCAGAGGAGAGCTGTCTTTCGTCCACTACACTGCAGTGGCATAAGGAGCCACTATTTCAGGGGGCAGTCCAAGTTAGCGATTGCCCCCCCCATATCTTCAGCGACTTGCAGCACAAGAAAGACTCTGCAGCTGAAATTTCGTCGTTGTGGGTGATGTGGAAATTCCACCCACAAACAGTTACGTCGGAACAACTTAGTGCAGTGTAGTGTGTATGTAACAGTGGCAGTACGGTGTAGTGTGCGTGTGTGGGGTACTCATAATTAGACAATATGTCTTAAACTAAATCGTCGGTGGCACTCGAGACTCCATTATGTATGAATTACCGTCACATGTTCACAATATTTTTGTTTTAACTTCTTCTTTGAGAGAAATTTCTGCTACATTTTACCTTTGTAAATAACCAGATTGTATAGTATGTCATATTTCTTTTTCTCTTCTTTCGTTGTAATTAATTGTCTACACATGATCCACAAAAAAATCCTCCTTGTGTCGACGGGGACGTCGATGTGGGTAGCCAGGGGGAGATGTGACGTTTGTAAGCATTATTGCGTACGTGACCTGGCGGCCCAGATCGGATATTGCGCAAGAGTGGAGGGGATAAACCAGTTCTAGCATATCGTTACCACGCCAAGTTAGCGTGGGTCAGTCGATCGAGCCGAGTTACTGCTAGGGGCAAGTTGTAGTGTGTGCGCGCTGTTCATGCGAAAGCATGGCGTCCCCACCGACAGGCAAGGAAGCAAGGAGGTAATGTAATCCCTTTTCATCATTAAAGTCATTTGCCATCCATTCTCATTATGTGT
This sequence comes from Deroplatys truncata, assembly GCA_030765065.1. Taxonomy (NCBI): domain Eukaryota; kingdom Metazoa; phylum Arthropoda; class Insecta; order Mantodea; family Mantidae; genus Deroplatys; species Deroplatys truncata. Next base: position 170,957,469 of record CM060980.1, read on the forward strand.
AAATTACTATAGTAGATAGTCCCTTCCCTCATCCACACCATGAAATAATACTATTACTAGGAACATTTTGATATGTTTTCATAATTTCTCTCAGCTACGTCCCCCGTCTGACCTCGCATAATGTGAAATATAACTTTAAGATCCTTCGGTACCAGTCGCTCTACCCCCCATTGAGCTAGTTTGTTAAGAGGTCACGACAATATTTCATTATGATACAAAGAAAACAACGATAGTTCAAGCGTTTAAGAACTCGACACTATATGCTGGCCTTAAAATTCCATACTGTTTCAATGGAATAGCGAAAAACAATTGAATATAGAAAGGACTTTAAAGAATGACCAAGTAATGAACAATTCGAATCATTAATAACGGACATCTCGAAATGGCTTATGCCACAAAAACTTATTTATATGTAATTTTTTTGTGTAGTACGTTTTCGTCTATCGCTTAACGTTTATCAGTTATACAGGATTGTACAAAATTCCTTCCGAATGAAGAGGACTTCAAAGGCTATTTCTAGAAAGTTCAAATATACATTTTATTGCCATATAAACATCTTTAACATATGGTATTGTAATCAAAATCGTTAGAGCCATTTTTTTTTAGAAAATAAAAATTTTCGTATAATGTTCTAAGTTAAGGGTAGTTAGGGGGATTTTCTTGAAAAGCTTCATGTTGCATCTTTGGAAGATACTTAATTTAAGTAGTAAGTTGAGTATTTATCCAACTTTTCGTTTTTGAGTTATGCTGTTCACAAGGACGCTTCCAAGATGTTTTGGATTCAGGGGGCCTCAAAACACGTATTTCTAGTGAAATATCGCTATCGATTTTTTTGGAATGCAATACATTTTATACATAATATGTAGGTGGTAGGGAAGATAATAAAGGATGCTAGCTAGAGAAAGTCATGTGAATTTAAAACTTTATTTGTGAAAAAATTTGAATTTTGGAACAGTCAGTTAATATTATTACAACAGCATTGAGTAAGTGCATTTCTTACGGGACTCACATTCTGTAAATAACGTTGCACTTGGTATTATACACGATAGAGTACTGACACGAAGAACAGCTTTAGAATTTCTTGACAGCCGAGCATAAATTTGATGTCCACAAAACTACAGTCATCAGCTTAAGCAACGTTCATGGAAAAGTGGCGATGAAAAATCCAAACACTGTTTGCCATCTAGTTCTAAATGTTGATAGCAGCCGGAACAGAGAGAAAGTGTAGAAACCTTTAAGTTTGGTCGATTCCAAATGTTTGATACCCGGATATGCTGACTGTTAAATGCGTTGTTGTTTACCTGGAAATGGAGCAAAAACGTTAAATGTTAGGGTTCGTGATATATCGCCAGGACGCAAGAGAAGTCCGTAACAGTAGGGAGTAACAAATAAATTACTGCACATCCTGAAGCTATATTTTGCTGCGCTCGTTAGAAATATACAGCGTCACATTTGTCTTGGTCAAAAAAAGTTCACTCTGTCGTGGTAAGGGTAACTTGTCTACGTATTAATCCTGAGGGCCCGATTTTGAATCCTTTTTGGTATGAGTGTGTGAATAGGATCTTATCTGGTGTTTTATCTCAACCTGATAATAGGATGTCTAGCAAAACTCATCTCTGTAGAACTCGAGTTTTTTTAAGCACTAATTTATCATTACCGCATTACATTCTTTGTAGCCAGATACATTATTAGATAAGGTGTTACAGAAGGATGGTGTAGGAACACCTTCATATGGGACACCTATGGTCTGTGACGACAAACGAATTTATGTAATGATTTTTACTTTCTTACCGCGTACACAGCAGCTAGGGAAGGTATTGCACTCCAACCACAAATTTGATACTGAGATTTCACCGGAAATACATGTTTTGAGGCCCCTGAATACAGAAAAAAGCATTTTTAGAAAAAAACTGTGTAACTGCGTGTCTGTCTCTGTGAATATCTGTGAACAGCAAAACTCCAAAACGAAAAGCCGAATAGACACTCAATTTAGTATTTAAATTCAGTACTTTTCAAAGATGCGACACAAAATATCCTTTTCATGGAACATTTTTCGAAATGTTTGATTTTCTAAAAAACGCCTGTAACGATTTTGATTAAAACACTATATATTAAATATATTCACATTGCAAATAAAATGTATATGTGAAGTACTCTTTATTCGGAAGGAATTTTGTGTAAACTTGTAAAATGGTAAACGTTAAGCTATAGACGAAAACGTACTTCACAAGAAATGTAGTCTCTTTAAAGCACAATTTATTTCAAATAACTTTTCTGTGCAACAGCCATTTCTGAGATAGTTTGAATTGTTCAATACTTAGGCATTCTTTTAAAGCCCTGTCATTATTCAGTCGTTTCTCTCAATTCCATTGCAACACTATGGAATTTTAAGGCTAAACATTTGTTCTATCGTTGTTTTCTTTGTATTTATAACGAATGTGTAACGTAACTATTTCTGCAAAAGTTTATTTGGATTTAAATAAGTACAATATATATAAAAAGAAACTTTAGTAAGACTAGTTTGCAGAGAAAGTCATGTGAATGTATTCACGTCAGATTTTGCATTTTAATATTCGTAGTAATAGTTGCGAATTAAAAAAGAACTCAACAAGAATGCGGTTCTGAATTCAATTCTAAAACAATTAATTTGTATTATACAAGCGTGAAAGCAATTAACATTTCGGTATTTTCAGTTATGAGGTTTGCTTTTTCTGGAAAAATGCTCCGTCAGCAAGAGTGGCTAACGAGATAGACCGGCTAAGGCGCGACCTGAAATCAGCCGATACATCTAGTCCAGTCATTGCGATGAAGTGAAGTTAAGGTCGCCTAACATATTCATATTCTAACAAATAAATAAATTGCTCCTTAAGTATGGGAAACCCACATTTCTATCATGAAAGTACCTACTGAATGTTGGCATGTTTAAGCCTATCATTACTACATTACTCTGATTCGCGCCGTAGCCTGTCTATTTCGTTAGCCACGGATTCAGTGCACCGCTTATACCTCCACTTTCACACGGAGATTCACATGTATCAGAGAGATAATTTTCCAAACAGATGAGTGTTATATGTTTGGAGTGAACCCAATTTTAATTTCTCGCCTTATTTTCAAAGAATTTAATTTCTCGCCTTATAAAATTTGCAATTATTTGATAAGGCTTGGACTTTTTAGCTATACTGTTCCCCCTTCTCACTCTCTCTCTCTCTCTCTCTCTCTCTCTCTCTCTCACACATACAAAGACATATCCATTGGATATATAAAATTCGTTTTTGTATCAAAGTCCAGATATGGAAATTTTGTATCAAAATGATTTCTTTAATCAATGGTAGAAAAATTAATAAACAAATTCTAAAAAGGACAGAATTTTTTTAATTACCTGTGGAAAGAAATGTCGCAATATTAAGAAACACATCCTTCAAAAAGCCCCGAAATAAAAGTCTGTGAACAAATAGCGTAGTTTTTGTTCGCCCTGTGTATGATACTTTGCCCACAAATTTCTGCACTGGAAGTTCAAAGTAAATTACTTCAGCTCGATTTCCGCTCGAACAAGAATGTCGCTCGCGGAAGTAAATTGAAGCTTTTGTTAGGTTGTGAACTTGAACGCCAGGTTCTTGCTCTGGGTAAATTAAAATGTATTGAAGACTCTTCCATAGCTAGCCTTGCCTTCCAACCCGATGTTGATTCAGTCTGGTCGAATTCATGATGAATATTCAATTTTACCTACCTAATTAACAATTGCTACCTACAAGCCCAAACGGCTCTAATAATAAAGCTAGAATAAATTTCGTTGATTGTATGTCTAATACAGGGTCTTTCAACAAGAGTGTCCTATCTTTGAAGTTAAATAAATCACGCGTTCTATAAATGATAGAGGTTTATTAATTTTTTTATTTTGGAACATAATTAATGTCATTACGTGTGGAAGAGAACATCAGTTAAGTGACTGCCGCGACTTCATTGGGTTGCACGTATACAGTTGACCCAATTTTCAAAGACAAAAGAACGTAAATTAGGTCCAACTTTACGAATAACACGCGTGATGTTATTCATAAGATCATTTACTGTTTCTGGCTTGTTGACATAAACTCGAGATTTAACATCACCCCACAATAAGTAATCCAACAGCGTTAAATCACATGACCTCGGGGCCAGTTAACATCACCACCACGGGAAATGATGAAACCTCTCAACTTCTCCTTCAAAAGATCGATTGTTTCGTGAGCAGTATGACATGTGACACCATCTTGCTGGAACCAGATGTTTCTGAGATCCATACCATCCGATTGAGTCCAAAATAGTCCCTTCTTTCTCCATTGACAGTTAGAGCTTCTCCATCTTCATCTTGGAAAAAATATAGACCAATGATTCCACCGTACCAAAATCCACACCACACAGTAACCTTTTAGGGATAAAGTGGTCGTTCTTGAATCTGCATTGGATTGTGATTGCTCCAATAGCGGCAAATTTGTTTGTTAACACAACCATCCATCCAAAAGTGGGCTTCGTCGCTGAAGATGATTTTTCGAGAAAAATGCGGGTCAGTTTCCAATTGCTCCATAGCCCAGTCAGCGAATACACGGCGCAACCTATGGTCATTAGGCTTTAGTTCACTATTTTGTAAGCGTGAAACGTCAATTCCAGATGCAGAATTCGCCAAATTGTGGTCGGCGAAAGTCCCAATTCTTGCGCTCGACGAGCAATTGACTTGTTTCCGTTCTCGCGTACACTCGCACGAACGGCGCCTATGTTTTCGTTGGAGCGCTTACGTCGATTACGTACAGGCGTTCTTTGATCACTGACAGAACCACTTCTTTCAAATGTATCGATCAATCGCCGAATCGTTCTCTCGCAGGGACGATTATGCACACTGTAAACTTCACGCAATACACGGAAGGTTTGGCGAACAGATGATCCATTTTGATAATAAATTTTCACAACTTCTACGCATTTCTGAGTGCTATAACGTTCTATGGCTATTTGCCAATAACAACTGTAACCACATGAAAAACATGACTGCTGTGGCTCAATAACAACGGTAGCTGTCACATGTTAAAGATAGGACAGTCTTGTTGAAAGACCCTTTATTATTATTCTGGGAATCTAAATGCAAGTTTCTGAATGGTTAGTATGGCTTCTGTTTTGTAACGATCAGTTACCGTGAATGATAAGCGATTATCATAAGTAATAATATTTGTTAGGATTACTTACTGAATGAGATGTTTCATAAACGATATTAATAAAACGAAAATAAGATAGTTATTTTACACTATCCGGTTGCCCAGCGTTGCAAGGGTAGTTTTTTAAACTCTAATAACGATTTAATTAATTGCATTTGTCTACCCTCACTTTTATGAAATTATTGTAACAAATAAGAGCGCTAATTACTGCAAAACACAGTTTGCTGAATTGCTTAATCAGACTCGCAGCAAAATTGCACTGTCCACTTTACTTCGTCACTTCTTCTAACAGAACTCAACTCATACTCTCCGGTATATATCCCACAACCAAACCGGAACTTTCTAGAACAAGAGCCTACTAGAACGTGCCGAAACGAAGGTTCCGGAACAGCTAAGCGGCACATAATGTGCTTTTATTCACACGGGTATTTTTTTTATTGTTTTCGCGCAAGCTATTGTTCAGGGGACCCGCCAGGCAAAATGAGCAGTATAGGTAGACCATAGCTGACAAGGGCATTTGTACATAGGTTAAGTTAATTTACAAGTGGAATATTGTAAAAAAGGATTGTGTGTAAAAGATGTATAAATAAAGCTTATTCATTCATTTATTACCAGGCTTGAGGTTCTTTTACGTGCCGTAAATCTACAACACAGGACCACCGGCTTTACTTCCCTTGCTAAGAAAGCCATGCTAAGGATTTTTACGCCCGGAAAAAACACACGCCCTCCGCCGGGTTTGAACTGGTGGAACTAGAGACTAGCATGCTACCCCTAGACCATGGGGACGACTTTTTTTTTAAGACTTTAGTTTACAAATCAGAAACAATTGCATGTCAGCTGCGACATTTCCAAGCAGTTGTGAATTAGGAACGACAATCTCATTTCGACAGGATTTCAGATAGTCTACGGTGATTTGTTCATATTGAGGACTGTAAATTGTATTGATTTATTCAAGACATTTCTTTCTACAACGCTTAGTTTTGGAGATATTGTACAGCCTCAACTTAAATGGTACATCCTGTATATTAGAGCGGGAAATAAACAACCTAATGTTCCATGCCTCTTCAATACCAGCTTCTTCATAATCCACGTCATCGACTTTAAATTCTTCTTGAAATACTGAATCGCTGTTACCGTCTATATTGCTATTATATTCAAAGAACCCCTTTAAGTCACGGAATCAACAACGATACCATAATTATTGCCAAGAAGATATAAATGATTAAAGAAATAAATAACAGTAAGATAAATAATTGCAACAAGTCATTACTGATATTAAATCAATGTAAGAGGGCTGATCAACAAAGACTGAGACTGATTTTTTTTTCACAGATGTTTATTACTCCAATTCAATGTTTACATGATCTTTTTCAAAGTATTTCCCTCCTACTTCAATGCACTTTTTATACCGTCTCTGCCAGTCCTTGAACACGTGCTGCAGACCATTCTTTGTCAGGTCCTTGAGAATCGCCTCACTTTTCTTGAGCACTGCTTCAGAGTTCTCAAATCGAATACCCCTAAGCTTTGCCTTTAATGATGGGAATAAAAAAAGTCACAGGGTGCAAGATCGGGGCTATAAGGTGGATGTGGTACACAGGTAATGTTGAATCGAGCCAGAAACTGCATGACTTGATTTGCGACGTGAGGCCGTGCATTGTCATGATGAAGTCGCCACCCAGTCCGAGAAAGCTCTGGTCGTTTCTTTGCAATGTGCTTCCTCAGTGTAGCCAATACTGACGTGTAGTATGCTGCTGTAACAGTAGTGTGAGGGGGTACTGCATGCTGGTAAATCATTCCATTACAGTCAAAAAATCATCACTGACAAGTCGGTCTTTGAAGTCCTTCAGCCACCTAAACACTCTTGCACGAGGTAGTGCATCTTCACTGTACGCTTGCTTCAGCGCTTCATAAGTTTCTGAGGTTCTATGGTTTAAACGAAAACAGAATTTGATTGCGCTGTACTGCTCCTCTCGCGTCACCTCCATTGTCTGGTATGCGAAATGCACGTAGGGTCTACAAAATAGAGCATTACTATCAACATACCAATACGAGAGTGCTGCCGCCTACCAACATTATACATAAAAACCCGCTCTTTTCAAATATTTATGTTACAGATACGAAACTATCACGGAAGCTACAGGAAAAAATCAGTCTCAGTCTTTGTTGAACAGCCCTCGTATAATGTAATATGCTTGAGTTGAAAGACTTGTCCCGAGAAAAAAGGTAATTGTCAGAAAGACATTGGTAATAGCCTGAGTTGCGAACACGTTAGACATAAAGATTCTTGGAATGCAGTTATATAAGTTCAGTACGTTTGCAAAGGCACGTAAGCCAGTTGGAAATACTGAGAAAGCGAAATAATTCTGATAATTTGGTACTCAAACAATAAAAGCCGTGTTTTAGATGCGTAAGATTTAGCAACATATAATGAAGGAACATTGGTGGGGTAGTTCTAAAATAGGCGGAGCTTAATTAATAAAAGAACATGTATTGCTAAAATTAGTGTCTTGTCGTCCTTTCTTTTCTTCGTGTGCAGCCTACGGCTTACGGTAATCGGTAGTTCGCAGCGCCTAAAACCGCGCTGGATTATTAGTTACTTATCGGTAGCCGCGAGGGGTTTTCCCGGTAAGTACTTTAGCGACCCACGGCAAATTACGCCTCTAGTTTTTTTTATTGCGGAAACAGTTATTTCAGACTGTAAAATTGATACTGCGAAGTTAACCAGGTTTTATTATTATAGATTCTAGTGCCACGATTCAAAATCAGTCTCATTCTTTATCTTCAAACGGTCGGCAACTTGCTTCAACAACTCAAGTATTAGATCACATTAAACTTCTTAGCAGTTTAAACTGGTGATATCCTTTCAAAATACACCCGCGCATACCCTGAGAGAAGGCTCTCATACTCAACCAATCGGCAGCAGAATCAACAGCAGATGAAGCAAAGGTACGGCTTCAAAAAGTGACGACCGTTACCCGGCTTCAAAAATTGGTGCCACATCATGGTGCAAACAATTGACTCAAAACCTCCCAAATTGTAATATCTCACTAAGACTTCGTATTAGTTATAGCTATTAAATTGATAGCATTGGGTTGCCAGAAATCCGAGGTGACGAAGGGTAAGTTTATCAGATATTGTTTTTGTTAATCACTCATTAAAATAATAAAACACGTGATCTTGCGCAACCAGTATGCAAATTCATTCAGGATGTCCACATGAAACTATCCTTCTTACAAATAGATATTAATTGTTAGGAAAGTATTAGTTCTAGAGATTAGCGGTTTGCGATATCTTGAAGAGCAACTCAAAAGTTTTGTTTTTATGGTATGATATGCTGAAACTAAATCACCAATTATCGTCCAAAGGAATTTCAGATGTACGTACGTACAGACGAGACCCACCGAACGTAAAGACAATTAAGACGTGGTCTGATACGTTTTTAGCCACGGTAAGGCCACCAACAGCCTGGCTGGAGCAAACAACAAGCGTCTGCGGAAACTGTGGGTGAAATCTGAAGGCCTTCACTAGATACCCATCAAAGTCAATTCGTAGAGCGTCAAGAGTGCTGAATATCCCATAGTCCATAAGCTATCGCATACAAGACTGCCTTTTTAAGCGTATAACGTGCAAATCTTCATCTGATCACCTACCAAAATGCATAAATTTAGCAACTCAGATTCTGGACCGGATCGTGGATGATAGCGATCACCTGGGAAGGCGATTTTCAGCGACGAAGCAAACTTCTACACACCAGGAAAGGATAATCGTCACAACGTGTGCGTTCATAACGCCCGAATGTTGTTCGGGAATATGTCAGGGACAACGAGAAAGTTAATATGCGGTGTGCTGTGGGACGTGACAGAATTATTGGACCATTTTTCTTCATGGAGTTTAAACAGCGACTGGTCCCATTTATCTTGACGTGCTTGAACAGTTCGCTTTTCCACAGCTACTCCCTTTGCAACCAAAGTGATATTCCAGCAGGACTGTGCCCCACTGCACTGAAGTTCAGACGTTGGTACATCTTTAAGCAAAACGTTTCCACAGCGACGGATCGGAAGCGAAGGACACCGCGATCTCAAGGCATAAGCGCTCTGGATTTCTTCTTCGGGCTATGTCAAGGATAGGGTCTACGCCATACCTGTACGTGATCTTCATGATGTTCGTCAGAAAATTGTGGAAGCCATCAAATCGGTCACACCGGAGATGCTACATCACACATGGATGGAGCTTGACTATCGACTGGATATTCTGAGAGCTACCCACGGAGCCCATAGAGGAGTGCATACATAGACAATACAACACTGTTTGAGTTGTTCTTCAAGATACCACAAGTCGTCATCCGTGGTGATGTGGTTTCCATATTAGCCTCTAGTTCCCGAGGTCACGGATTCAAACCCGACAGAGGGCGACGGATTTTTTCGGGCCTAAAAATCCTTAGTATGGTTTCCTTTGGAAGGGAAGTGGTGGCCTGTGGGCCCGTATCGTAGATTTACGACACGTAAAAGAACCTTAAGCCTGATAAAGAGGCCTGAGAAAAATTTCCAGTCTTTCACGCCCAATTTAGAATGGCATGTTAAGAACCATAGTAGCTAAAGAGCATCTATAAATAAATTTCAATTTAATTTTAAGTTTGATTTTTGATGGGAAGAATTCGTTGATATCCATTTCAACTGCTTCAATGGTCTCAAAATTTCTTCCACGTAGGAAATGGACAATGGATCTAAACATATGTTAATCTGATGGGGCAAGATCAGGGATATATGCTGGATGTGATAGTAGTTCGATTCCTTTCAATTTCTGAATTCTGTCCATTGTTCTTTGAGCTGTATGAGGTCTCGCATTGTCCTGCTGCAGGAGAACCCTATTTCTATTAACTAATGCCGGGCACCTCTACCTCAAAATTTGATAATCTCGTTGCAATTGTTGAACATAAAGATCTGCATCAACTGTATGTTCTTTGGAACAAATTTCCAGTGAATCACACCTTCAAAGTTCCACCAGACACATATCATTATTTTGGTGCCGAACCGATTTTTTTAACGACAACGTTTGCAGGCTGACGGGTATGATCCACTGTTTCGAGGTGTCAGGGTTGCGGAAATACACCCACTTTTGATCACATGTGACATTTCTCCTGATAAATCTATCATCTCAGGGATTAGCAATAAGCTGATTACAGATATCACTCTATATTCAGTTTGATCAGGTGTCAATTCCTGTGGTACAAATTTACAGCTTCTAAACGATTTTTAGTGTCTTAATATGGCGATGTATGGTGTCTTTTGAAGCACCAAGTCCTTCTGACATACTTCGAGTGCTTGTCTGTGGATTTTCTTCCAAAACTCTGCATGTATTATCAATACTGCATAACTTCCAGAACGTTGTGAATATTTAATGTTCTCGACTCCATTATTGAAATGTTGGAACCATTGTTGTGTTACTCGCTCACTGACACCTCCACCTTCGACTTACATATTCTTCGAGCTGCGGCAGCAGCTTTATAATCTCGCTTCCAGTAGTGCTTCAGAAGGACTTTAACCTCATTGTTGCCTCCAGTTTAAAATCTTGTATTACCAACTGCTGGCTCCAACGTGTTAACAATACCGAACAATAGCCATGACACGTTATAAATAGTATTGACAAAAATAAAAGCATATATACGTGCGATATAAACCCAATTCAAAAACCAACATTACTCATGAGGGAACCTAACAATATACGCTGCTGTTGGAATGTATTTTTCTAGCTACACATTTCCAACATCTTCTCAGAACATTTTCATTTATACTCGAAAGTTCAGCTTCTGAAATTGAGTAATTTTCTCGCCTGGTGTTTTCTTTTAGTTCTTCCAGTGTATGAGGTTTGTTACATACCCTTTAAATTTCACGTGATCATCAGAGTCTAGTAAATTTCTGTAACAGGATTTTAAAAGATATCAATGTTAATTGACCCACGCTAAATATTCTCTAACGAGAAATTCACTCAATTTCAGATATTGAACTCTCGAGTGCGAATGAACATTTGCTGACAAGATGCCAGAATGTGTGGGTAGAAAAGGAGATCTCTTATAATACGTATGTACTTATTATCATTGTAATTGTAACTATGAGAATATGAGGCGGTTGCGAGGATACTGTAACTGTTTTGGCGGGAGTCCGAGGTGTAGTGGCCGGCCCGCGATCCGTCATGCGGTGGCCACAGTGTTAAAGAAAAGAACTGTGTTATGTAAAGGCTTGTTTTACAGAAAACTATAAATGAACTACATTAATAGCCGGTAAGAGCTTTATCTTTACAGTAATTAATGTTGGCATATCGATTAATGAAGATATCCATTGTTATATACATTGCCTACTGCACTAGACACAATAGTAGACAATGATGTAAGGCAAATGATTGACTTTAGAGACAAAACGTAATCGTTTCCATTGCGCACTCAAAAAATCTGTTGTGTTACACTCACATGACTTTCTCTGCTCTTGTACAAGCTATTTTTACAAACACTTATTTTCCATCTACTTCATGTTAATCGAGATAAACATTTGCAGACTCTATCTTATTGCTAATTTTCTTGTAGATGTAAGGGGAATATATATTTACAAGGGCAATATAAAAATACAGTAGCCTTTAAACATAGACATATCTCTTAATAGCTGGTTGCTAGGTTCAGCACCATTCACTTTGCCACAGATTAATACTCTTTGCATATCCAAGGCAAAAAAATGAATAACGAATTCCCATTTGAGAAAATAAGTATTGAAAAATTTAAGGGAATAACAAGCAATATCTCGAAAATGGTTCACTCAACAAAAAAAAATGTATATGACATAAATTGTGTATTTTTACTCGATCAACATTTTTTGGTGTAGTAAAATTTTGTCTATCTCTTATGGTTTACCAGTTATGCAAAAGTCGGTCACAATGAAGAATAATTTTGGAGACATTCCCAGAAAATTCAAGATATACAGTTTATTTGTCATGAAAATATCTTAAACATATGATATTTTAATCAAAATCGTTAGAGCTATTTTTGAGAAAATTAAAATGTTCGAAAAATGTTCCATGTAAAGGGTAATCTGCGGTGGGGGGATTTTCTTGAAAACCTTCGTGTCGCATCTCTGGAAGATACTGAATCTAAATATCAAGTTTGGTGTTTATCAGACTGTTCGTTTCTGAGTTATGCTGTTCACAGACACACACACATGGACATGTTTCCAAAAATGCTTTCTTTGGATTCAGGGGGTCTCAAAACATATATTTCCGGTGAAATCTCGGTATCGAACTTTTGGTTGGAATGCAGTACTTCCCCTACTTACTATACGTAGTAGAGAAAGTAAAAAAAAGGAATCAAAAGAACGATATTACAGATGACTAGAGTTTTGCGGGTTAAGAGGGAATCAATTATAAATGCACACTAAGCAACATAAGGACAGTCGTGCTAGAAAAATACAATTATGCATTACATTAATCATCATAAACACGCGTTTGCAATGCTAGGACTGCATAAACGTGAATTCTCGATTAAATCTCGATATGGAATGTTTGAACACAATGCAGCAGCACATTAGATAAGTGACTATGCATTAATATTTCGTAGAAAGAGTATATAATTAAATTATTCTTAGTAAAGAATGTCGTGTGATTCTTATGTTGCATTAGGTTTTTAAACACACTGTAACATAACGAAAGATTTCAGCTTGAGTGAATAAACTATGGAATAAAAGTGTTGCTGACATCGACTGTAGCCAGACAAAAGGAATATAGATGCAGTAAAGTTGTTTTTTATGACCTCATCATCCATAATCCCTTTTCTCTATTGTATTTTACTGGCTAGGTCTTTCGTCGTTCCTATCCATACTGTCGGGAGAAGGTGGGTCATAAACATACTGACTTTTAATTTCTCTATCGCTTAACTAAGGTAGTGGATGTGTTACATTTGAACTAGAAGAGGTTTTGGAGAACATTGTTACTAAGGAGCCAAAGGAGGCGTGATGAAGAATGAAGAATGTGAAGTAAAAGTGAAGTGTAGTGTAGTGAAATAAGTGGGAAGAAAGAAGGATATAAATAAAATAAGAATTAAATGGACTATGAAGAGATTAATGAAAGGGAAGTGATTTGGGTGATTGCAAGGAATTATGCTTTTGATTTACGAAAAGTTGATTGTGGATTAGTAATAGTTATTGGAAAGAAGCAATAAGATATTCTATCCATGTCTGTAGTACTTGTGGAGTTTACCGACAGGTGTCACTTCCTCCATCGTGCTGAGCTTGCTTCATCTTGTTTTGAGAACTGTAGAGCTGCCAGCATATGGCTAACAAACACCGCTATGACTAACAAACAGCTCCTTTCTTTCGCGAATAACAAATATGCACCTCTTTATTCGCAGTAGCGACCTTAATATTACTACTTAGGTTAATTAAAACCGGTAGTTACTGTAAAACACAAGAACGTGCGTTCCTTAACGATGTTTATAATTCACTATTTATATAAGCTCAGGTTTCTGATTCACGGCAGGTTAGGTTAAGCTTATTTTTTATACACTTAACTTACTCAGTAACCAGTGATTCACGGGAGACTAGGTTAGGTTTATTTTATTTTTATATAAGCTCAATATAATTAGCAACCTGTGGCTAGATCAAAGCACGCGAGCGAAGCGAGCGTGCGTTCCTTAACTCTACAAGCGATTTTATTTAGTGTAATGCCTTATCAACAATTCTCTGTCTTATTATTTATGTTTATGTGAGCGGGAAGCGAACAATAAAAACTAATAAAATAAAAACTTCGCAATTTAGCGGATTTGCTTAACTACGATATGTTGGCAATTTCCTTCGCGCATGCGTATTATCGACAAAATGGCGAAGTTTGTTGTCGTTAACCAAGAATTTTACTATAAAACAAAGGCTCCTTTAAAAGGTGGGTGGATCACAGGCTTTGGAAGCGTCAACATCTACTGCAGTACACAATTCTAAAGGATCTTGCTAATTATTTTACGCCTTTAAACACTATTTAGCGAAGCCATAGATATGGTACCTTTACCTATGAATGATTAAAATTATATTAACTATAACATCATAAAACTATAAATCATAATTAAAGGACATTGAAGCTTTACAGAAGAGAACAGTTATTAAAATAGAAGTAAGAGATAAAATAATGTGAAGTTGGGTACGTATGCACCAAACCCCATACATTGTAACAGCTAAAAGAAATCATCAGGCGAGAAATTCACTCGCTTTAGGATATTGACCCCTCCAATGTGAACGAAAATTTCCTAAGGTGCCAGAAATATGCGATTAGGGAAGGACAACGTTTCCAAAATTTCTTATGATAAGGTATATACTTATAATCATTGTAACTGTAAATATGAGAACGTAAGGTGTTTGCGGGGATATTATAATCATTTCAGCGGGAGTCTGGGCAGCGGCGGCCGGTGCGGGAGTAGTTGTGGTGTGGCCACAGTGTGAAGGAAAACACTCTAGTAAACAGCTACTGGCTGTCAGTAGCAGTTAGATTCAAGAATACGTAACTGTGTTTAAAGTACCTCAGAATAGGATACGTGGAAAAGGTAATAGAAGTAGTGATTTAAATAGGGGATTTTAGAAGACAAAAGTATTGCTGGGTACCAGTAATAAATCAGTTCTGCTGGATCTCAGTTGGACAGTAGAATTTTAGGCTAATAGTAGAGTAAGTGCATAAGGTAGATTACTTAAAAGTAAGTAGTTAGGTATTAATTTAGTTTTTAATTGATATCTGCAATATGAAACGTAAAAAGTATGAAATGTAAGTCATATTTTGAGAAATAGATTAATAAGGTTTGGGGTTATCACAGATTCTTTATTCTTACTCTGATTATTATTATTATAATAATTATTATTTAATTTGATCCAAAAGTTTCATATCGATGTATCACTGGAAAAGCAAGATTTTACATCCCTTAGAAGTTCTAGTGGTATTCCCAGGTTGGTCAATCATATGGGTGAGGAAAACTTCAAAGATTCCCATTATCTCGTTTTTTTTCGGATGATACTTGAAGGGATAGCTCGTTATGTTAACACAGAACTGTCGCAGTACCTCAAAGAAAACAAAAGAAATTAACTTCTTTGAGACCTAACAAACACTTCAAAGAGAAAACCACCATTATTTAGTTTCGAAACCGTAACAGTCTTCGTTATGAAAATCAGTTTAATTTCGTGAACACTGAAACGTGTAATATTAATCAACGCGACATCAAGTTTACAGAATGTTACGCTTTTGCGTTATTCACGTGTTTGCGAGAATGTAAACAATGTGCTCATGGAGTGCAAATAGTAAGTTAACTTATCTGACTTCCACATCATGAAATACTCAAAAGCCTCAATTTAATTATGGTTTCTATAAACACAGAAACCAAAATTATAAATAATAGTCTTAGATAGGTTAATAATGAATATACTTCGGAATTTCATCCATGAAAAGGTGAGGTTATGCGAACTTAAAATCGGTCACAAAATGTTTAAACTATCCACTAAATTAAGAGCTACCGTTTACCTTCTCTAGACTATATTTACAGTATAGTATACTATAGTAGAGGAAGTATTGCAACCCTCCCAAAAATTCGATATCCAAATTTCATGTAAACCTTTGTTTTGAAGTACCCTGAATCTCCCCCCCCCAAAAGGCATTTTTAGAAAAAGCTCTGCGCTGGCACCTTTGTGTATCTCTCACAGCATAACTTAAAAACAAAATATCTGGTGAACTTCGTTTTTAAGTTGAACATCATGTGATACGAAGATTTCAATAAAATCCTCCAAAAAAGTCATTTTATAAAAAGGCTCGAGTATGTTTGTGTGTCCTCTTCATTTGGTAGGAATTTTGTATAATTTTGTATGGAGGCTAAACCGTAAGAGAGAGACGAAAACTACTATATAACAAATGCAGACATATTTTAAACACGCAATTTGTTTCAAATAATTCTTTGTGGCATCAGTCATTTTAGAGCATTCGTTGTTATTGTTTTGAATTGTAATTTGTCATTTTCTAAGTGATCACACCATTCTGTTATTTTTCTAGATAACATAAGTTTAATAAATTTACAAATATAATAATAACAAATAAATAAGGCATTACTAACCGAAAGTAAAACTATAATAAGTATTAAATGTAAATTAATATTAAATACTACGTTTAAATGAAATGGAACTGATAGTGTATAAATCATTTAAACTATAAAAATAATTGGTAAGGAATTCATAGTTATAATCAGGTATGATTTAAAATTAAATACAATAAAAAACTAATTAAATAAAAATGAGAATAAAAGATAAATAAACAGAACATTTATTATAAAGAAATAATTAAATGGGATAATATAATAATATATTTAAATGGGTAAGTAAATAAATAATTTAATACTGTGATATGTAGGAAACTTATTGAGAGAACCTATGAGTTGTGTAAATAAAATGGAATGTATTTAAACTAATATGTATTGTATAACTAATGATTAATTTTAAGCAAATAAAAATTTAAATTTTGAATTTATTGTTATAATTAAACGACTAAATAAATAATTAGTGTTTAAATAGTTAATTAATATTTGAGGCATTAAATAGTTATAATATAAACAAAATGCTGGAGATTGTTTAAATGGATATAGAGCAACAAACGTATTAAAATAATTAAGTACAGTTAAAATGTGATGGATACTACTGTAAACAGTTCCCTGGTTACCAGTCAAAGGTAGTTAGTTAAAGTATAGGAGTAGAAGCAGCTGATTTGTTTACTGGATTTCCAGCAATGATTAGGAATATTTCTTAGTTTTAATACTTGATGTAATTATTATTTTATTTACACCTAAACTCTTAGTTACTCTTCTGCTTCTGTTTTCTCTTTTTCATTCTTTAGTGCTTTTATCTAATTACTTTACTGTAGTTTTTAGTTAGATCTGGAAAAATAATGATTGTAAGAATTGTATATATTTTGAGAAATAAATTTAAGGTTTGAATAAAAACGGTTTAGTGATCTAAGTGCCGGGATTATGTAATCAGATTTTATTTATTTATTTTTCTCTAGATGACATGGAAAGAGTATTCCAAAACGAGAAAAAACCCCAGAAAGTTGCTACACAAAATAGATTTCTAACTTTGTTGTTGTAAAGTTTGGGATAATATAAAAGCACGATGAGAACTTATATACCTAGACGAGCAGAACAAAGGAACTCTAAAGGCGTGGTAAGCTAAAACCACCTCAAAAGAAAATTATATAAGCATAACACATAAAAACCAGCAAAAATAACAGAATTTCAAAGCATTAAAAGCCAAGCCACAATAAAATCACATCGAAATGAAAGCTATGAATCCAAAACAAGGAAAAAAATCAAGGATGTCTATTAGGCACAAGTTCTAACCCAAAAATTAAATTTCTGAAACTATCAAAAACACATATCCGGACGCCTATCCACCAAATCTTGTCACGGCTATAGACTAATTTAACAAATTCACTAAATTTTCCATACTTGCTGCCATGGCAAATGGGGATGTAACATCAGTAGGCATGCAAACTAAAGATTGCAACTTATAGGTTTACCGAGAGTTTTATGGGAAATCCAAAAGAAGAAGTTATTTCAATTTTCACGCAATGTAATTTTAATACCAGAAGATCCAATACCTTAGATTCATATTTCGTTGTTTCAAAGTAATATCAGCGAAATTCCATTCTAGCCACGAGGCGGATGCAATGCACACTTTAAACTGAGCTCTTCCCACTACGAAGGTTCACGCTCTAAGGGGTCGAGTCCTCCCATACCACTTCCTTTAACGTTACTCATCCCCCAGCCTTACTTCCTGCCCATGCGTCACCAATGCTATTCGAACATTCTGGAAGTTACTACAAAAGTTTAATGCCGCCAGAGTTGAGTAGATCCTTCCGGTACAGGACTACCAACCTATTCCGGGAGGGTTGACCCAAGTCAGGCCTACCAAACTAAATCTCCATGTGTTAACCACAGTATAAAATTTCAATTCCAGCGACTTTTAAAAGATTTGCTGTCACCTAAGCCTCCTGTATGCCTTTGTAACCACATGGAATGTGTAATGAAACTATTTGTACAAACGTTTATTTGTATTAATAAGAAATAGATGGAAGAGTAATCTTTTCAAATAATTAGATTTTTTATATCAAGGCAGTACTTTCCGGAGTCAGTATATATACAAACGTTTGTGTATGCAAATAAGCACAAACATTTAGAAAATGCGATTTCTGACTTTAGTGTAGCCCATTGAACAGGTTGCATAAAATTGTAGAGTAGAAAGGTAGTAGCAAACTAAACATTTTGAGGTTAGGAACATGGGATCGCAGAAGCAGTATAATAAAAGGACCGTTGCATGAACATAATTGAAATCTAACTTTATGAAACATCTTCATTTGCCAGTCAAAATGAAATGTAACTCACAAGACAAGTGTGTGTACGTAGGATGGGGGGACCTCGCACATTGCGACCATTTGATCTATTGTGGCTACATGACCCGGGAGGCAGGGATGAAGCAAAGGAGCCGGAGGAGGTCCCAGGTACGCAGGAGACAGAGACGCACAGATTTTTTTTTACTTTGAACACTCGCGCACCAGTGAGCAAGGAATTTACAAGAGAGCGACGCAGCGACCCAAATCGGCAGGTCAGTTCACTCTGGCGTACACAGGGAGAAATCTGCGCATGCATTCACGCCATCTGCCTGGCACCGCCAGCACCGTAGGACCTGAAAGCACACCTGAAACGTGAAATGGAGATGAAATGAGAGGAAATGGCGACTAGGGGAAATCCACGAAGAAACCCATGGTCATAGTGGGCGGTCATAGGAAATCCAACTCGGGACCTCCCGAATATGGGCCAGGACGTTGCCGCCAGACCTTCCCGCTCGGTCAAATGTGTACATACTGTCTCAACTAATGAGTATTAGTACACAATAAGAAACTAACCATTACATGCCCGTGCTGTACTAAACAATACGTATTACCGTGCCATCCAGTAGACTTCAGATCAGACACACCTAGTGACGGTGATCAGTACTGTACAAGAGTGCGTTTTGTTTACGTTTGAGACTCATAAACATGTTTCACAATCGGAGACACTAATATGACGGATTTAATGTTGACGCATGTAGTGTAGTAAAAAAGCTTCTGCAACTCCTGTTCCTATCCACAAAATGCTTATTTAGGTACTGCATTTTTACCCTAAACTTTCTGTACATCGTGTTTCTACAAACAAGTATATAATAGTATCATTTATTCTCTCCAAATCGAAAATTATCTAAAAACCTACGATTTATTAAATTAGATGCGTTGTGTGTTTATTAAATTACAATACAGAAAGTCGTATGACTGTTACATATGTATTTTAAAGTCATCCCCATTTATATTTGAATCCCCTATCACTGACATTTCAGCGTAAAACGGAAAATAAAGACATCATATTCGTTGTTTTCATGCCACGCTAACATACGAGAGAGAAAGAAGTTCTCAAAATCACGTGGTTAATGGCTAACGCTTCATGATACGATTTTGTAATCCAATTGAATTTTTAATCACTACGTGGGGATGGAAATTTCCTGCGTAGCAAGTTGATTATCCTCAAAAAACTTGCACCAGCCTCCGATATTGTACCTTCTAAAACCAAATCCAGGGATGTTTTTCCCCTTCCCACGTCACATCGTGTATTATACTAACGTGAATTATATGAAACGTTCTATTGTTACGTGTTTGTTTATTTTGCAGCATGGAGGGCTTTAGATTTTAATTAATATTTGTCAAGTGAATCCGTGTACTGATTAACGTATTTGTTTAAGAACGGGCGGCGCGATGGCGTGCTGGAATGATGAGACAAGCAATCTATAACTACCAGGAAACATGATAACAATAGACGAGCTATGTAATTTCCACCCGATCTTTTAATTATATCTACAAGCCGCAGAATATCTCTATGAGTCAGGTCTGAAGTAGGGTGGCTGAAATATAAAGCTTTAAGAGAAAAAAAACTGGCTGGTATAAAAACAAGTCCTGTCTCTACTGTTAGGTTGTGTTTCAGTGTCATTTAATTAAAACCGTGTTTTGCTGAAGCAGCAAAGCAGTTCCAAGAATTCAGACGCTATGTCTGAGGTTATCGAAACACTTTTATGACAAAAATAAAAGAAAAATATCTGACGTGTTTCATTCATATGACTCTATCTGCCCTCTGTTATTTATTAGTTGGTATACAAACTATTCTTACAAAAGATTAGCTTTCTATCTACTTCATTATATTCGAGATAAACATTTGCAGAAATAACCACATTACACATTTCATTATAGAGTCAATGGAAATAGCAATGGTCAAATGTAAAAGAACTGGACGCTATACCCTACCTTAAAATTCCATACTGTTTTCATGCACTCGCGAGAAACAACTGACTTTTAAGAATTACTAAGCAATGAACAATTCGGAGTATTAATAAACGGATATCTTGGAAACGGCTTATGCCACAAAAAACTACTCGAAATAAACTGTGTATTTTAAAGAACTCTACATTTGTTGTGCAGTACGTTTTCGTCTATCGCTTAACGTTTACGAGTTGTATAGGGTAGTTAAATTATATTCGAACCCACTTGCGGCCTGGTCTCTCTCCACTGCGCGAGACAGCCGGTAGTCGCCGGGGAAATTACGCCGGCAGAGGCGGACTAAAATCCTTACCTTGATGCTGGAAATATTGACCTGCTCTCAAACAGGCAGCATATCTCGTGTAAATATTCTCGCTCGCTCTCCGAAGCTCAGCAGCAGGAATTCTTGTAATTTCTTGCACAATGTTTTCTCCAAGTTCCTGTAGTATGCGAGGATTGGAACGATACACTTTTTCTTTTAAAAAAACCCATAAATAAAAATCACAACTCGTTAGGTCAGGAGAACGAAGGGGCCATAAATCAACACGCGAGTGGGTTTGAATATAATTTAACTACCCTATACAAGGATATACAAAGTTCCTTCCGAATGAAGAGGACTTCACAGGTTATTCTCAGAAAATTCAAGGTATACATTTTATTGGTCATGAAAATAACATAATATATTGTATTTTAATCATAATTGTTAGAGCCATTTTGGAGAGAACTAAAAATATTGAAAAATGAATGCTCCATTTCTTAGTGTCGCATCTTTGGAAGATGAATGAATAGCCGATTTGCCCCTGAAGGGCTAAAGCTTCCTCTTGCGAGGGGTAGCTCGATATGACTCATACGGGGAGCTAGTCCGCATAACTGATGTTTTTCGTTGCTTTCTTTCTTCCGCATTTCGCACTATTGTTCACTCACTTCTTTGCGATCGACACTGCACACTTCTTCCCTTAATTCAAATCCGAGACTAGTTGGCTATATTTAGCACTTCCTGCCTTCTATGTCTCTCAGCTGCTGCGATAGTGTGCAGCCCTGAACCAGCGTGTCCCTACTGCTTTCTTGAAGGCGGCGTTCCATCTTGTTTCAGGTCTACCTTGTCGCCTCTTGCCGATGTAGGGGTCCACATTGTAGAAATATATGCCCATCTTTGCTCTGGAGGCTCACCACACGGCCTTCCCACTTCCATTTCAAATTTGTGGCTCGTTGGTATACATCTTCCAGTTTTGTTATTTCTCTTAACCTGGTATTAGGCACCGTGTCTTTGAAGGATAGCCCTAACACCTTCCTCTCCATTTTTCTCTGGCAAACTTGAATATGTTTCTTTTGTGTTTCCGTCAAGTTTCAAACTTGTCACCCGTGTATTAATGATGGGAAGATGCAACAGTCTAGTGTTTAGATTTTTATTTTCCGGTCGAGTTTTCTTGTCCACTAGAATGCATTTTAAGGCCCAAAATGATTTCCGTGTTATTGCTATTATGCATTTTAGTTCTTCGTACATGTTTTACTGCATTTCTACCAATTGTCCTAGGTATACGTATTCTTCTACATACTGTAGTACTTTAGTATAGATTGTGATTGGTATGTCTTGGTTATTTGTCATAACTTGTGTATTTCTCGTATTCATCAATAGGCCACTTTTTCTGCTGTAGTTGTTTAGCTCCTGGGTCATATTTTGCAGATCTTTGGCATTATTGGCGAATAGCACAACGTCATCAGCAAATCTTAAGTTTGTGAGCCTGTACCCATTTACTCTGATACCATATTTCTTTCCCCGACTCAGTTCTCGGAATATCTCTTCCACAAAGCTCGTGAATAACTTCGGGAAATTTGGGTCTCCTCCTCTCCCTGTTTTAAATTTTTGTCCCTCTCGTTTCGTGACTACTTTGGCTTGTGATTCGCTTTAGAGTTTAGCTAGTACTCGAGTGTATTTTGGCTCGACCCCTTGCCTTTCTATTGTGTGTATTACACATCTGTGTTCTATCGCGTCAAAGGCTTTTGTGTAATCTATGAATGCTAGGTGTAGGGATAGGTTGAGTAATTTCTCGATGATTTGTTTGACCGTCTGTAGATGGTCTACCTTGCGGAAGCCAGCTTGATTGGGCGGTTGACTCCCATCTAAAGTCCTTGTTATTATTCTTGTAACTATTTTTGAGAAGAATTTGTAAAGTTTTGATATTAGGCTGATGGATCTGTAGTTGTTTAGATCGTCCTTGGCGCCTTTTTTGTGTAGTAGTAGGATTTTGCTAATTTTCTACTCTTCTGGTGGTTCCTCGGTTTGAAGGATGTTGTTGAAGGTTTCTGTGAGCGGTTTCAATAGTTGTGTTATCTCCATCTTCGTATGTTCATTCTGTATGCGGTCTTTCCCTGGTGTTTTGAAGTTCTTGAGTTCCTCAATGGCTGCTCTTACTTCACTTTGTATAATTGGAGAAACCTCCTTATCGTCCATGTTTCTGGAATGTCTCTTAGTGGTAAGCCTGCGGTTCTGTATAGAGCTTGTGTATAGGGATTGGTAGGAGTTAGTTGCTGCTGTTATGTTGTCTTCCCTTGAAGTTGTTTTCTCCCCTTTCGTCTTTTTGCGCCCAGAATCCATTGCCTTCCTCAGTTCATCTATTGTTTTGCTTTCCTTGTTGAGTTGGTATTTTCCAGCATTTGTTTAGTTACTGTTGTGTTATAATCGCGTAGGTCTTTGCGAATCTTTCTCTTCGTTATTTTGTCGACCCCCGCGTAATGTTTCCTGTTGGTCTCGCTGTCCTCTCTTGTGCATAGAAGATTTTTCCTCTGCTGCATTAGCGCGATCTTGTTGTGGCTTAGTTTTCCAATGTGTAATTTCTCCGGAAGATAATGAATTTAAATACCAAGTTTGGTATTATCCAACTTTTGATTTTTCATTTATGCCTTTCATAAATACACACACATACACATATGGATCTTTTTCTAAAAATGCATTTTGTTTTATTCATGTGGGCTCAAAACATATATCTCGATATCGAATTTTTGGATGAAACGTAATAATCTCTCGGCCTACTATGTAATACATGGTAGAAAAAGTAAAAATCTGATGTATTGCATTCATGTGACTTTCTCTACTCACTCTTCTACAAACTATTCTTACAAGAATTATTATTGTATTCATTTGTTATTAATCGGGATAAACCTTCATACCTAATTTCGTTGTAGGTATAAGAAGACCGCAGTAAGTCAAAGCAATAGTCATATTTTTATAACGCGGATCGTTGTGTTGGCTTTGAAATTTCATTGCTCCTTGCATGACCACGGGAAAAAACGAATAGCAACTTACTAAAATAAGGAATATTTTGGAAATGGTTAACCCCACAAAAAAGGCTTTATGAGACATAAATTATGTGCTTTAACAAGATCTACGCTTTTTGTGTAGCAAGGCTTTGTCTATTTCTCACGGTTTAGCAATTATACAACAGTCATTCAGAATTGACGACGAATTGCGCGGTGTCACATTTAACGTCGTCTCCATATCTGTTGATTCTGCTGCCGGCCGCTACAGTGGTCGGCTATGAGATCTTTCTCTCAGGGGATGCGTGGGCGTAGTGCGACAATTTATCACCAATTTAACTTCTGAGAAATTGACTGAAATGTTCAGTTTGAGAAGAGACGCTGCTGTTGAATTTACGAATGAATTACTTCTATAACAATAATTAAGCATATACTCAATTGCCGTAAGTCGCAGAAATGTTGTATGGGAAGATCCCTCGTGAAAACCGCTAAATCTTACTCTCACACGCACGTCACTAAGCGCTTAAAATAGCACACAAGTATTCACATGAGACGTCACCGAGTAAGGCACAGAATTAAGTGAATAAGTAACTCTGATTTAAAACGCAAGCCCCCTTCTTAACTTAAGCTCCTTCCATATATCAATACCCACACCCAATACCCATCCTACGTATGCGTCTCTTACCCTGTTACTATGTGGTACCTCCCCGAATCTAAGAATCTCATTCCCTCCCTAACTTAAGAATTGGTGTCTATGTGACTGTTAAAACGTTTTGAACTTAAACCTAACTGCATTCCGGAGCTTTTATGCTGATCCTTTTGTTACTCGGCTGTTACTAATGACTTTGCTAACTTAACCCGCTAATTACCTTTTACTTTCTGGACAAATTTTCAACTCAAGTTTATTACATTATACGTTAATTATAGATTAGTTCTCTGTCTTAAATTATTTCTTTATTTAATTATTTATATCTTCCTGACAATAATTACGGTATCAGAAAATTCAAGATATATATTTCATTATTCATATAAATTTAATAAACATATTGTATTTTAATAAAAATAAAGCCATTTTTAAGAAAATAAAACATTACGAAAAGTTTTACATGTGAAGGGTGGGATGATTTTCTTGAAAATCTTCCTGTCTTCTTTGGAGGACGCTGAACTTGAATGCCAAGTTTACTATCTAACGAAGTATTTGTTACTTTCTCTACTACGTATAGTAAGTAGGGGAAGTATTGTATTCCACCCAAAAATTCGATACCGAGATTTCACAGGAAATATGTGTTTTTAGACCCCCTGAATCCAAAAAAATTATTTTTGGAAACATGTTCCTATGTGTGTCTGTGGGTGTGTGTGTGTGTGTCTTTGAACAGCATAACTCAGAAATGAACAGTCGGATAAACACCAAACTTAGTATTTAGGTTCAGTATCTTCCAGAGATGTGACACGAAGGTTTTCAAGAAAATCCCCGCACCCCAGACTACCCTTTACATGGAATATTTTTCGAAAATTTTAATTTTCTCAAAAATGACTAACGATTTTGGTTAGAATATCATATGTTTAAGATATTCTTATGACAAACTAAATGTATATCTTGAATTTTCTGGAAATGTCTCCAAAAGTATTCTTCATTGTGAACGATTTGGCATAACTGGTAAACCATAAGAGATAGACAAAATTTTACTACACAAAAAATGTAGAGCGTGTTAAAATACACAATTTATGTCATATAGACTTTTGTTGTTGAGTGAACCGTTTTCGAGATATTGCTGGTTATTCCCTTAGATTTTTCAATACCTATTTTCTCAAATGGGAATTCTTTATTCGTTTTTTTTTGTCTTGGATATGCAAAGAGTATTAATCTGTGGGAAAGGGAACGGTGCTGCACCTAGCAACCAGCTATTAAGAGATATGTATGTGCTTAAATGCTACTGTATTTCTATATTGCCCTTGTAAATACAAAACAAGGGGAACTCTTTGGATGTCAAAAGATCGTTTCTGCAAATGTTTATCTAAATATGAAATAGATGGGGAATAAGAATTTGTAAAAATAATTTGTACAAGAGTAGAGAAAGTCGTGTGAGTGTAACACATCAGATTTTGTTTGTGTAATGCTGTTCACGGACATACAGACTTAAAGATAAACCACAGACAATGTGAGTTTTGGATTCAGGAAGTTTCAAAACGCGTATTTCCAATCAAACATCTATATTTAGTTTTAGGGTGGAATGTAACATTTCTACTTACTATACGTAAGTGGAGAAAATGAAAATCTGATGTGATGCATCCCCACATTTTTCTCTACGACGAAAAACTCAAATATATTCATTATATTTTATACTATTCACATAAATCAAGTTGTATTTTTATATAGGAAGTGTTCTCAAATTAAGCAAGATGATTTCGTCACGCTGAAATAGTATTCAAATATTTCAATGTGGTAACAACATTTTGCTATGAAAAAAAGAAAAGAAAGGGGGAGTAAGTAGGAATAGAAAACTTTCAAGACATCCGTTAGATGACACTTATGAAAGATCTGAACCTACAACATGGAGTATTCCAAAAACGTCTAACGCAACGAAAATAAAAATACAGTTGTCACAAATTCCATAGAAATTCTATAGTTTAATAAGCTCTACATTTTTATATTCTGAGTTTTTACTTTCTCTACTACGTATAGTGTCGCAGTTCTCATGGCTCGTGTTATCTTATTTGTTGGGCGCCTCTTGTTTTATTACTTTAAATTTGTGGTTCTTTGTCCTCCGGCTAGCTATTATAACTCAGTCGAACAAGTGTCTCTATGCAGGGCGTATAAACGGAAAGGAGTTGTTGCTAAAAGATAACACTAATACAAATAATTTGTTTCTACACCTTTATTGCCGTCACACTTAATTAATAATTCACATATTTAAACTTTATACACGCCTGACTGAAAATGTGATATTTCCGAATGTAACTACAGTCGTTTTAGTTTCCACTTACCAATTACTTCGCGTACTTCAGATTTTTGTAACTAACTCTGCGACGTGCACCTTGTGAGAGATTCTTTAGAACTGTGCGACGTGTACCTCGTGAGAGATTCTTCCGAGCTGCGCGATACTTGCTTATGGCTCGAGAATATATACTCCTTCATCCCGAATTGCCTAAACATTATAATAGAGCTGCTATTGGTTACCAAATCGCGCCCACTTTAGCGTCTGCTTTGTCTGCCAATCACTGCTATTAACATATATCCTCTAGGGAAGATATTCCCTCCATTTCTAAAAAAAGGCACGCTACCCTGACGTCATTTGTTTGTCTCTTCTTAGTGATAAACAACTCACCCCCTCGGTTTATTGTTACCCACTTCTATTGTCAGTTTCAGTGAGGCCGTGTAAACTTATTTTCTAACAATACTTATGGCTAACAAACTACTAAAATCCTGTACATACAATAATATTAATTTCAACTACAATCCCTCTGGCATTCACAGTATTGTGATACAAAATATTGCCTCAAAAGTAAGTAGGGGACGTGTTGTATTCCAACCAAAAATTCGATATCGAGATTACACCGGAAATATATGTTTTGAGGCCCCTTGAATTCAAAAAAAGCATTTTTGGAAACATGTCCGTGTATGTGTGTCTGTGAACAGCATAACTCAGAAACGAACAGTCGGATAAACACCAAACTTGGTATTTAGGTTCAGTATCTTCCAGAGATGTGACACGAAGATTATCCTTTACATGGAACATGTTTTGAAAATTTTAATTTTCTCAAAAATGGCTCTAACGATTTTGATTAGAATCTCATATATTTAAGATAATTTCATGACAAATAAAATGTATATCTTGAATTTTCTGGGAATGTCACAAAAGTATTCTTCATTGTGAATGAATTTTGCATAATTCGTAAACCATAAGAGATAGATAAAATTTTACTACACCAAAAATGTAGATCGCATTAAAATACACAATTTATGTCATATACATTTTTTTGTTGAGTAAACCATTTTCAAGAAATTGCTTGTTATTCCCTTAAATTTTCCAATACTTATACTTTTTCTCAAATGGGAATTCGTTATTCATTTTTTTTCGCCTGGTAATGCAAAGAGTATAGAATACTTCACATAGCAACCAGCTCTTAAAATATTTGACAATCGCTTAAAGCCTAGCAATTCCCCTTGCATCTACAAGAAAATTAGCAATACGATTAACATCTCGATATCTCGATTAACGTGAAGCATATGGAGAATAAGCGTTTGTAGAAATAGTTTGTACAAGAGTAGAGAAAGTCATGTGAGTGTAACACATCAGAGTTTTATCTATGGCTTTAGAATGCTGTTGCTGTTGTTGTATAACATTATATGACACTCTATCAAGTTCAATGTGTTTAACATGTGACAGTTTAATGAATACTGTTAGAGATATTTTTGAGTAAATTAAGGTTAACGTAAGCTTGTCTTTGAAAACAGTAGTAGTGTGGTAAGTAGTATGGAGAAGGGATTTTTTCTTGAAAACATAAATACCAACTCTAGTGTTTAACCGACTTTTCGCTTTTACTTCATTCACCACGTACATAGTAGGTAGAGGATGTTTTGCGTTCCACCTAAAAAAGATGTGAAATTTCACCAGAAATACATGTTTTGAGGCACCTGATTCCAAAAAGAAACATTTTTAGAAACAGGTCCGTGTGTGTGCGAACAGCATAACTTAAAAACCGGATAAATACCAAACTTGGTATTTAGACTCAGTACTTTCAAAAGATCCAACACGAAAATCCTCCCACCCCATACTACCCTTTACATGGTAAATTTCTCGAAATTTTTTATTTTCAAAAAAATGTTTCTAATGATTTTATTAACATATCATATATTGATGATATTTACATGACTAATAAAATGTATATCTTGAATTTTCTGGGAATGGCCTTTGAAGTCCTCTTCATTCGGAAGGAATTTTGTAAAATATTGTATAACTGTTAAACGTTAAGCAGTAGAAAAGAACGTACTGAGCAAGAAATGTAGATTTCTTTAAAACACACATTTTATTTCAGATAAATGTTTTGTAGGATAACGCGTTTCCGAGATACTCGTTATTAATGGTTCAAATTTTTCATTACTTGGTAATTCTTTGAAGTGCATTCATCATTCAGTTGTTTCTCGCGATTGCTTGGAAACAGTATGGAATTTTAAGGCCAGCAAATAGATTCCAGTTAAACATATGTCTGTCGTTGTTCTCTCTATAACGAAATGTGTAATGTAGCTATTTCTGCAAAGGTTTATTTGGATTAAAATTAGTAGACACAAAAATAAGCTTTAGTAAGAATAGTTTGTATGCCCACTCATAAACATTAGAGGATAAAGAAAGTCATGTGAATGTATCACATCAGATTTTTTTATCCTAAAGTCTTTTGACAGTCTCTCGCAGTCCACTGGTCGTGCATCATTGAATGCAAATGCACATGTCTTCCACAGTCCTGTCCTGTTTCACATACTTAGCGCGACATTTGACACAGAAGCAGGTCTGTGGCTTGTCGTTCTGTATGAAACGTGATTCTGGCCCGTTTGTATGCAGGTTCGCTTGGAGCTAACGAGAAGATACACCCGTAAGGGTATCGCATTATTCACATACTGTCATCTTCCTGTGACAGACCCAAACCAACAAGGTGCACGCTCCCTTTGACAATCGATTTCCATGTTCAGCATGTGATACCGTTTGCACCACAGTGCCCTAAGTGTTCTTCAGAAGACCTCTTGAATTGTTCTCGAGTGAATGAATATCGGATCTATGTAAAACAATTTTTTATCATCCCCGTAGGCAAAGCCTGTTCTTAGCTTTAAAGTTACATTTTACATAAAACTAGCTGTTTTACCCGACATTACATGGGTAGATTCTATAAATAAGGAGTTGAAATTAAGGATTGGGGTGGCTTTTGGATCTCGTGAATAAGCTATAATTTTTACTTGTACCTAAACCGTAAATGTCTATACTTTTGTCCAGATTGGTCAGAAGGTTTTGGGGTAGGGATAGTTTTTTGAAGTTGTGACGCACCCCATAATTTTCTCCAAGTTCGGTAACTCAAGTGTATAATTTATGCCTGGATTGTCAAGAAATATAGTTTTGTATTTAAGGGATTGCAAATAAACGGTAGAGGTAGGTTTTTTTTTCAAAACCTGAAGCACAATATATCTAAAATAAATTGAAAGGAAAATTTATGCCAGGTCCTATAATACAATAATTGTTCAAAATTTAGTTTACATAGATTAAACATGCAGATTTTTACATAAGGAGTTGAATATTAGAAGGGATAGTTTTTTGAAATTCCTAAGGTAGCCTATAATTTTGTCTGGATCCAATATTCATCATCATTCTTCAAGGATTAGGTATTATTAGTCTGTTACGGCTCCATTTAAACTAAATAACTGGTCGATATGTCGGCCACGAATTCTTTTAGCTTTTGGTTTATATTTTAAAATATTCAGAGTTATACTTTCTTTTTCAATTCTAAATGCATGTTCATACCAATGTTTTTGATATTATTCAATCTTGTTCATAATGCTAAACATTTTTATTTCATTTCAGATTTCTTTATTATTCTTTTTATCGAATAAAGTATATCCTGCTAGTCATATCTTAAAATATCATTTCAACTACTTCTATTCTACTTTCGAGAACTTTATTTATTATTCAGCATTATAATAGCATCGGTCACCGGTAATACTTTGTAAAACTTTAACACAGTTTCTCCTCTTACTTTTCTTGTTGATGCCTTTTTAACTGTCCCACACATCTGTTGAAATAAACTCAACTTTTATTAATTTCATTTGTTGTATTAAGGCCAACTCATACCCCAAATAATTAAAATTTATTACTTGTTGCACTGTTTTATTATTTACAAATTATTATCTTAATCCTCGTTGGTTGTTTGCTATAGAAATCCATGACTTTAGTTTTGCTTTCTGATATTTCTAAATTATATTTCATGGCTATTTGATTTAAACTATATACACTACTTTCATCAATAGTTAATATTATACTGTAAAAGGTTTTGTTTAGATAGACATTTGTATTATGACATACATAAATTATTCAGGATTGATACAGTGTTTTACGTTAAAAGTAATGTGACGTTAGAGAAAAGTCACGTGTTTCCTCGCTGAAAAATGCCACTCGGCGAAGGTATTACGTGATAGGCGATGGGGACAAAAGACGGACCCGGCTGCCACTGCTATAAACGGTGGATGCCGAAAGGCAAAATGCATGTGAAATGGAAATAAATGGAACAAAGGAAAGATGTCCCCCGTGGGGTTTTAAAATATTTATCGTCTGTTGCAGAGTATATAATTTAATAAATAAAACGAGTTAACTAAAGCAACTGCTTTTAGCTTTTGTCCACTCGCCTCTCCCTCGCCAAGCTTTTGCACATAAATTTTGGTTTAAACTGTAGAATATTTATAGAAAGAGCTACGCGCCGTAGATTTCCCCTTTAGATAGTATGTTAGAGATAGAAAACAGAGATTAAAAATTACGGTAGCAGTACTTTTTGACAATTTGTGAGTAGGTCCTAAAACCCGAGGAGTACCGAGGTCTGTTAAAATCATATACAAATACTTCTTGATAACGATTTTAACGAAATCATAGAAAATAGATTACTTAAAACATTTTAAAACATATTATACAAGAATTTAACTTCACAATGAACTTATTTTTAATTTGATGTAATTATTTGAATACACTTTTCTCAGGACAAAACTTTATCTCAAATTTTGGAAATGTAAATGTGTATCTTCCGTAGGGATTGTTTAATTGCATTAAAATAATATACGGGGGTATCATTTAAGTTGAAACTGTACAATATCTCCAAAACTAAGCCTTGTAGAAAGAAATGTCTTGAATAAAAGTTGCTTGATATTATGGGGGAAAGTAAATGCCATTAACGAGTTTTGTTTGGAGGCGGTTATGATGGCCATTTTAGAGTCAATTTAATTTTTACTTTCTCTATACGTATAGTACGAAAAAATTTTAATTTTTTCAAAAACGGCTCTAACCATTTTGATTAAAGTATCACATGTTTAAGATATTTTCATGACAAATAAAATGTATATCTTGAATTTTCTGGAAATGTCTCCAAAAGTATTCTTCATTGTGAACGACTTTTGCATAACTGGTAAACCATAAGAGATAGACAAAATTTTACTACACAAAAGTGTTCCATGTAAAGGGTAATCTGGGTTGGGGGGATTTTCTTGAAATCCTTCGTGTCACATCTCTGGAAGATATTGAATCTAAATACCAGGTTTGTTTTTATCCGACCGTTCGTTTCTGAGCTATGCTGTTCACAGACACACACACACGGACATGTTTCCAAAATTGATTTTTTTGGATTCAGGGGGTCTCAAAACATATATTTCCGGTGAAATGTCGGTATCGAATTTTTGGGTGGAATACAATACTTCCCCTACTTACTATAAGTAGTAGAGAAAGTAAAAATGTAAATCACATTAAAATACACAATTTATGTCATATTTTTGTTGTTGAGTGAACCGTTTTCGAGATATTTCTTGTTATTCCCTTAAATTTTTCAATACTTATATTCTCAAATGGGGATTCGTTATTAATTTTTTTGTCTTGGATATGCAAAGGGTATTAATGTGTGGCAAAGAGAATGGTGTTTCACATAGGAACCAGCTATTAAGAGATACGTCTACGCTTAAAGGCTACTGTATTTCTATATTGCCCTTGCAATTACAAAACAAAGGGTACATAGTACGCCTTAAGCGATAGTCTAATATTTTTAGAACTGGTCGCTATGTGAATAGATGGAAAATAAGAGTTTGTAAAAATAGTTTGTACAAGAGTAGAAAAAGTCGTGTGAGTGTAACACATCAGAAATTCTTTTAAATGAGAAACTACAGTTAGTGTGAATTTAAATTGGCCCTAAAATGACCATCATAACGTCCTCCAAATAAAGCACGACTAATGACATTTACTTTCCCCCATAATATCAAGTAACGTTTATAAGACGCTTAGTTTTAGGGATATTGTACAGTCTCAACTTAAATGGTCCACCCTGTATGTAAATTTAATATATCCATGAAGTATTAACCACCCGAATTGAGAAAGAAATACCAAAATATGAAAACGTGAATAAAGGCTGAAAAGCTTTAATTGGAGAAAACAGAAGTTAGCTTAGTCAGTTAAGTGGATGTATTAAGAGGATAAACATTTTAGTAAGTGCAGGGTACAGATTTTGTGAAAAGTGGATTTAAAGTTACAAATTCGGACTGAAGATATTGCATTCATTTCCTGCGTGCATACCAGTACCCAAAGCCAAGAAAACATAATATTGCACAAAAATTTAATGGATGCTGTAATTTAAAATACGACTGTGTGATAAATTCATAAAATATTTTATTATATTTTAGTTTTAATTTACGATAGTAAAGATATGATTTTGATCTTATTTTTAGGGGTGCTGTCGAGGACACAAGGCACCCTAGCCATAGGCTTTTTGCGCGCTCCCTATTGCCCTCGTAGTTATAGATGTTCTAAAAATATTTAACGTATTTCCTATGACGTTTTATTACCTTCTCCTGAGGGTCGACCTCCTCCGAAGATTGTAGGTCTGCATCTTTCTAGATAGTTACATTCTAGAAGGAGGTCTCCAGCAGTTTCTGCTGATTGTTTATAGAGACGGCAAAGAGGATACCGTCAAAGCGTTTCATAGCCTGGAGATGAAGGGTTCATGCCCAGCAATTATTTTTCTAGCTTGTTTGCGATCCTTTAAAATTAGGGCATGTCAGGTATGTATGTGATAGTTTGACTATAGTTTTACCAAATTTTTGTATGGGGAGGTTCTGCATTAGTGTGACTATTACCTATTGGTATGTTGCAGTTCTAACAATAGTTATACTTACTGTTAACACTAATTCCATCTCAACAAAAGGGGCCTGAAACCGTATTTTGGCAAGTTTATTTGCTTCTTCATTGTCCATAATGCCACAATGACAATTTATCTAATGGAGTAGAGCCTTATTCCCGGTTGAAAGGGTCCCTAGAAGTTTTAAAAAATCCCATTCAATCCTGGAGTTGACATAGTGTGATTTGTTACCAAATGCGACATGAGTTAATTATTATAGGCCTGCCAAATTTCATTCCACTATAGTATTCATTTACTTTAAATATATTTGAATTTAAATAATAATACTTTCCGAGCAATCAGATTACTTGCTCACAATCAAAGGTAACGTACTTTTTCAGGTTATAATTTAGAGAAATGTTTGTTCTATGGAATTGTTGATTGGTTTTAGTGATAATTTAATGTTTCGGGTATAAATAAATTATTAAATTGTATTATTTTATTTATTCTGAGGCTATGTTCTTAAGTACATCATAAGAAGTGATCTACTTCTATATGTTATGAAGGATTGTGGGAAGTATTATGAATCTATATCAAATGATTTAGGAGAAGAATAATTTACGGTACCTGAAAATGGTAAAAATAGAAATATGTACTCATATAACACAAATTTTCTGTAAAGAGGAAAGTACTGCCACTTCCAGATGAAGATTGAACTGCATTTTCAATACTAAGTTCCCCGCAGACGCAGGCACATTTTATTGGCAATATTCAAAATCGTGAAAAACTGATATTTTTTCTCTCATTTCAGTAGCGCGTAGCCATAACTTACTACATATGTGTGTTTTTTCATAACTATCATAAAATAACATTTACCCACTATGTGTTTCCTATCTCTTGTTTTCTGGTTTACAATATTTTGATATTACACGTAATCTAATGAAACCCAACAAGAATAGCGAGGCAAAAAAATAATAAAAAGCAATGTTTAGCACGTCATAGAGAAACACACACATTAATATCCGGCTTTGAGAGTGCCAACAAAGCGACTGGCAGCGCACCCTAGTGGTGAGAAAACAAAACAGAACAAAATATCGCCACTGGGAGTGGCTCTAGCGCGAAACTGCGGCGCTAGTGTTTCTTTTCCTGTAGTGCAAATCCTCGCCCATCGTTTGTTCTCGACAGACCAGTTTACCGATAATGGTAACTGGATAGGTAAACAAATTTTAAACAATTTCCTGCTGGCTATTTTCCACACGTTATATTCCCTGCACTATACCACGTAAATAGGCAACCTTTAGGTATTCCTATCTTATCGCGTTTTTAATAAGTAATACATAATACAAATAAAACTAAAATGAGTCCCATTTTTACATTCTCCACCACCTGCCTATAGTGAGTAGCGGAAGTACTGTATTTCGTCTCAAAATGCGATGTTCTACGAGCCAAAAATTCAATACCGAGATTTCAACGAAAATACATGATTTGAGACCCCTAAATCCATATAAATCATTTTTGGAAACATATCTGTATGTGTGTCTGTGAACAGCATAGCTCTAAAACGAAAAGTCGGATAAATACCAAACTTGGTATTTAAATTTAATATCTTACAAAGATGCGACACGAAGATTTTCAAGAAAAGCCTGTACCCCAAATTATCCTTTACATACAAAATTTTTCGAAATTTTTTGTGTTCTACGAGGGCTGATCAATAAAGACTGAGACTGATTTTTTCCTGTAGCTTTCTTGAGAGTTTCCTGTCTCTACCACGAATATTTGAAAATAGCGGGGTTTCATGTATAATGTCTATAGACGGCAGCACTCTTGTATCGGTAGGTTGGTAGTAATGCTGTATATTGTTGACCCTACTTGAATTTCACGTACCACTCGACACGAGAGGAGAAATAAAATGTTGTTCTGTTTAAATCATACAGCCTCTGAAACCTTGGAAAAGCTGAAGCAAGCATACGGTGAAGATGCACTATCTCGTGCAACAGTGTTTAGGTGGTTCATAGACTTCAAAGAAGGGCGAGTCCTCTGTGCTAAGCAAGGTGTGCGTGGTGCTTCGGCTTCTGCTATGACTGAAGTCAACATCAACACAGATGTTGTGATTGTTGTTCTTCCTCACACTACTGCTACAGCAGCGTACTACACGCCAGTATTGGCTACACTGAGGGAGCACATTGCAAGTAAACATCCAGAACTTCATCAGAATGGGTGGCGACTTCATCACAACAACGCATGGCCTCACGTCGCAAATCAAGTCCAGGAATTCAACATCACCTGCGTAATGCATCCGCCTTATAACCCCAATCTTGCCCCCTGTGATTTCTTTTTTATTCCCATCACTAAAGGCAAAGCTCCGGGGCATTCGATTTGAGAGCACTGAAGCAGTGCTGAGGAAAAGTGAGGCGATTCTCAAAGACCTCACAAACAATGGCCTGCACCATGTGTTCGAGGACTGGCAGAGGCGCTATAAAAAGTGCATTCAAGTAGGAGGGGACTACTTTGAAAAAGATCATGTCAACATTGAAATGGCATGAAATGATCAGCCCTCGTAAAAATGGCTCCAGCGATTTCGATTGAAATACCATACATTAAAGATAAGAAATGAAATGCATATCTTCAATATTCTGGGAATAGCCTTTGAAGTCCTCTTCATTCGTAAGAATTTTATATAAGCTTGTATAATTAGTAAATGCTAAGCGAAAAATGAAAACCTACTACGCAAAAAACGCAGACCTCTTTAAACATACAATTTATTTGAAATAAGACTTTTTTGCGGCATAAGGCGTTACTGAGATATCCGTTATTAATGGTTGGATTTGTTTATTACCTGGTCATTATTTTAAAGTACTGTCAACATTCAGTTGTTTCTCGCGATTGAATGGAAGGAGTATGGAATTTTAAGGCCAGCATATAGCGTTCAGTTCTTAAACATTTGACTATCACTGTTCCCTTTGTATCTATAACGAATTGTGTAATGCAGCTATTTCCGGAGGGTTTATTTTGATTAAAATGAAGTAGAAAATAAACGTTATTAAGAATAATTTGTAAACTAGTATACATCAGAATTTGTTTTCTTGAAGTTTATGTCTATATTTTATTTTTCCAAAAGTTATTTAACATTCAAATAGAAAGAAACGTAATTTACAGTTTATTCACAGAGAATTCAAAATACAGATTTAATTTGTGGTGTTAATGTTTGAAGCATATGATATTTTATTTTAAATTCTTAAACTAGTTTTTGAGGGAAAAAACGCATTTTCCATGT
Organism: Deroplatys truncata; assembly: GCA_030765065.1. Lineage (NCBI taxonomy): Eukaryota > Metazoa > Arthropoda > Insecta > Mantodea > Mantidae > Deroplatys > Deroplatys truncata. The sequence continues at coordinate 170,994,405 of CM060980.1, forward strand.
ATAGGAAAATTTGGAATGGAGATTTTCTGAACAATTTATGATAGCTTTCTTAAAGGAACTCTGGCTCAAGATGTGTGAAATGTTATATTTATCCGAGTTTTCGCCTCCGAGTTGTGCTGTTCACAGAGATACACATAGACCAGCTTCTTGAAATGCTTTACACATTCTCTTCTATTTGCCAATAATAGGAAGTGGAGGTATTGTGATCCAACCAAAACCTCGAAATCAAGATTTCACCGGAAATATCAGGTGGGCCAACCGGGCCGTATTTGACATGTGCAATTCCTTCCTGCGTTAAAAGAGTTGCAGAACTCAACGGGGTAATTCCAAATACACACAGGTTAGTCGGGACTGCTGCTGCACCAGCAGTTCTCAGAAACGTCCATGTGGATACACGTAGACGGTTGAATATTATGGCATATTATAAATTTTGTCATTACTAGACGCACTGTTGTGTTGTATTGTGGCTGACAGACGTAGCATTACTGGATCTCCTTGGTTATCTTTCGGCTTGACGGTCTTTGCTTTTGCGCGGACGACGCCAAAGGGAAATATCTGTTTGAAATTGTCTGGTATGACGTCCGCCCGTCAAGCTCTGGCTAGAGACGGTTGGTGGAGGCAAGTTAGCGTCACTCGAGAGCAAGTGGTCGTTGGAACCAGTCGTGTATGATCGGTCTACGGTCTGTGGCATCACCCTTCATTCTGTTTCCTTTGTTAACTATGTAGAGAAGCCAAATGTTTTTCGAATAAATCCCAGGTAATGTGTGTTATGTAATGTATTTGTGTAATATAAAACCCACGCCTTCCCCTTAATTACATACCAAGGTCCCGGACTTCTAGCTGCTAGAGAGTTGCGCCCCCTCCCATGTGCGTGTTGGTGTGATCTATTGAGCATGCATCCGCACCATCTGTCCGGCACTGCCATACGCCACGATGCCTAGAAACACACCTGAAAGATGGGAATGGGTCAGAATGGGTGGTTGATGGGGATCGAGCCCAGAACTAAGAGTAACGGCATAGGGTCCCAAAGGGGCGGTCCTTGTACCCCGGCAACCAGCCAAAGTCCGAGGGACAGAGAAAGTTCTCAGAGAACATCCTTTTTCCGTGCCACGTTGCACTGAAACACCATCGCCGACACTTCCAACCCTCAAATAGGCAAAACGCAATGAAGGAGGATTGAAACGATTAGTGGAAAAAAAATTAAGGGACAGGAAATTCAGGGGATGAAAGAAACCACATCAATATTTGTCTGACGACCCAGGAAAATCCCGAAAAATAGCTATGGGTCAGAGTGGGATCTCCGGATATGCTGGTCACAGTCATTACCGCCTGAGCTATCGCGTTCTGTTGACCTTGGATATAAGCCCAATAGCGATCTGCGCAGCGCAAATGCCAAACGGTCGTTACTTCCTGGATTAGCCTCGTACTTTTACGATTTTTCAAGTGGTAAGCCGTTGTTCACTGTTTTCTCGTGGTTAAGCAAAGAATATGAAATTTTGAACGTTATCACATAGAAAGCAATCCGCTTTTTAAAAAAAACTGACTACTATTTTAGCCCATTGTAAGCTTCTTATGGCTACAACCAAATGTGTAAATTGTCGCATTTCTCATGGCTCGTGTTATCTTATTTACTGGGCGCCTCTTGTTTTATTATTTTAAATTTGGGTTCATTGTCCTCCGGCTAGCTATTATAACTCAGTCGAGCAAGTATCTCTAAGCAGGGCGTGTAAACGGAAAGGAGTTGTTGCTAAAAGATAACACTGATAAAAAAAAATTTTCTACACTTTTATTGCCGTCACACTTAATTAATAATTCACATATTTAAACTTTATACACGCCTGACTGAAACTGTGATATTTCCGAATGTAACTACAGTCGTTATAGTTGCCGCGCACCAATTACTTCGCGTACTTTACATTTATGTAACTAATTCTGCGACGTGCACCTCGTGAGAGATTCTTCAGAACTGGGTGATGTTCACCTCGTGAGAGATTCTTCCGAATTGCAATATTTCCGAATGTAACTACAATCGTTTTAGTTGCCGCGTACAAATTACTTCGCGTACTTCACATTTTGCAAACTAACTTTGCGACGTGTACCTCGTGAGAGATTCCTTAGGACTGAGTGACGTGCACCTCGTGAGAGATTCTTCCGAACTGCGCGATACTTGCTTATTGCTCGAGAAGGAGTATTCCTTCACCCCGAATTGCCTAAACATTATAATAGAGCTGCTATTGGTTACCAAATCGCGCTCACTTTAGCGTCTGTTTTGTCAGCCAATCACTGCTACTAACATATATACTCTAGGGAACATATTCTCTCCATTTCTAAAAAAAAAGGTCACGCTACCCTGACGTCATTTGTTTTTCTCTTCTTAGTGATAAACAACTCACCCCCTCAGTTTATTGTTACCCACTTGTATTGTCATTTTCAGTGAGGCCGTGTAAACTTATTTCCTAACAATACTTATGGCTAACAAATATCTAAAATCCTGTACATACAATAATATTAATTTACACTACAATCACTCTGGCATTCACAGTGTTGCGATATAAACTATTGCCTCAAAATCCGTAATTAAGGTTTATCTTGATGAACAAGAAGTAGATAGACTGCCTTGCAGTCAAGTGGTCAGCGTTCTGGCTGAAGTCCAGGTTCAATTCCCGGCTGGATCGGAGGAATTTTTCTGTAATTAGAATCATTCCCTACCTTCCACAGTGCCTGACAATATGAATGAGGGAGTGAACATGGGTGTGTTTACTAATGAAAATTAAAAATACAGACAGTTAAAGCCTACAGTCAACGGGTTAGTTTGTAAATTCATATCCTCCGGTTTGACCACATACATCGTTAAAGGGGGCTATACAAATTAAACAGTTAAAACAAATCTTGTGTTACATTCAAATGACTTTCTCTACCTTCTATAGTATGTTAATGGGTATACAAACTATTCTTACTAAAACTTTTTTGTCTAGCTACTACGTTTTAATCTAAATAAATCACTACAGAAACAGCTGCAATACATATTTCATCATAGACACAAAGGGAACAGCGATAGTCAAATGTTTAAGAACTTCACGCAATATGCTTGGCTTAAAATTCCATACTCTTTCCATGGAATCGCGAGAAACTGGACATTTATAAGAACGGCAAAGTACTGAACAATTTGAACAATTAATAACGGATATTTCGGAAATGGCTGATGCTACAAAAAACTTATTGGAAATAAACTGTGTTCTAAAGAGATCTACATTTTTTGCGTAGTACGTTTTCGTCTATCGCTTAACGTTTACGAGTTGTACAAGATTATACAAAATTCCTTCCGAGTGAACTGGCTATTTCCAGAAAATTCAAGTTATACGCTTATTTGTAATGTGTATACCAGGTGTTTCAGAAATACTTTTGCAAACTTCGGGTATGGGTTCCTTGCACCAAAAGAAGTAAAAAAGTTCATATGAACATATGTCCCATAATCCTTGGTTTTCGCGTTATTCCTGTCACAATGAAAGTGGGAGTTCAACGGCCTTCGGGGTCCAACCTCATAACTTCATTTCTCTATGCATTCATAGAAGGCGTTTACCCATTCTACTACATACGGTAGATGGCGAAGTGTTGCCATGGAGACTTGTTTACGTTTGTCATTTGTCATTAGCCTGTCTTCAGCGTTTCAATTGTGTATATGTAGTGAATTAACTGCATGTGTTTCGTTCCACCATGGCTGGATATTCATTTCATGAACAGGCATACATGATTTTTATGTATGGTCGCGCGAATGCTAATGGACGCGAGGCTGCACGGCTCTATCAGATGGAGTTTCCAGGCCGAGGACAACCGAGTCATCCAACCTTTGTCGCTGTTTATCGTCGCCTTGCTGAGACAGGAACCGTTGCACCACGGATTATTGATCGAGGAAGACCAAGAGTTGTTCGTATGCCGGAACGTATGATGCACTGACTGGTATCTACCATGACCGATGGATAGGCAGAGGAGGACCAGTTCCATGGCCTGCACGTTCTTCCGACCTCAAGATGCCTCTTGAGACATCGTAAATCATTGATTTATGAAGCAGCCATCCCGGATGCAGAAACGCTTCATCGACGTGTCATGGAAGCCTGCGAAACCATTCGACACCATCCCGGAGTTTTTGACAAGGTGCGACATTCCATGATTCGAAGTGTACAGGCATGCATAGAAGCAAGAGAAGGACATTTCGAGCATTTATTGTGATTTTTGTGTGTTATAAGTGTACCGCTGTGTTGAACACCTCCTAACGAGAAAACAAAGGATTATGGGACATATGTTCATATGAACTTTTTTCCTTCTTGCGGTGTAAGGAACCCATACTCGAAGTTTGTAAAACTATTTCTGAAACATTCTGTATATTATTAATGTATGGTATTTTAATAAAAATTATTAGAACCAATTTTTAGAAAATCTAAATTTTCGGAAACTATTCCATGCCAAGGATAGTTTGGGTTGGGGAGTTTTTTTGATAATCTTCGTTTCGTATCTTTGGAAGATACTGAAACTAAGTAGCAAATTTGGTATTTACCCTATTTTTGGTTTTTGGGTTATGCTGTTCACAGGCACACACATTTGACCTTTTTCTGAAAGTGCTTTATTTTATTCAGAGGGCCTCAAAGGATGTATTTGTGTTGAAATCTCGGTATCGAATTTTTGGGTGGAATATGATACTTGCTCTAAGTGGTAGAGAATGTAAAATCACACACGGCAGTGTTTCACAAGCTCTGTACAGTGAATGATAGAACAGAATTTCCATCAACTGTTCATAAGCCATTCAGAGAGGTCCTGTGCCAATTCCTGTCGTCCCAGAGAGCGCGAAGCTAAGAGCAGAGAGAATAATATTGCACGTGGCAGGTTGAAGGTCACATCTCCGTAATATCATCGGCTGGAAGTCTCTGTCACCAACAAATTTCCATTGTTTACCCTTTCAGAACCATCTGTTGTTTTTGCATTTTGTAACAGCAGCTAAAAGTGGCTTTCTCGCAGTTTATTCATCACTACAGAGACAGCGCTGATGCTCTTGAAACGCAATGCATGAAAACAAGTGCTTAGGGAACCTTCACTCCGGAAGATGAAAAACAACTACCAGCTTCTGGACCAGGACAGACTTTTTAAACACATACTGAAGGGCAGGATTGCATTTACATTTTAATGTGTCAGTGTTAGTGCCAAATATGAATAAATTATCTCTTCTATGTATACTTTCTTTCTCGTGTATGCCATAAACTGATAACAGAGTTCTTTAAAAATTCTTGCAGCCAAATTAACAAAGAGAAAATGCTCATTTTTAATATGCGGAAAGCAAACGATATTGCAGTTTACATGTTTAGATGTAAAACCTACACAAGTTAACTGAATAAGTGTTTATGTCTTGTCTCAGTTTAATGGTTTTGTTAATTAGTTTCTTTCTGTCTTGGATTCGGCTTTACCTCTTAAAACATATGAATGGTCATCATCATCAACCTTCCATATAGACTATGGGACTGTTTTACCTCAGGAGGGATCTTCCCAGCTTCTGCGTGGTCTTCCAGCATCTCTGTATTGCAAGACCTGTTTTGTCAATCTTTCTTCTGACATTCAGCAGATGTGATCTTTCCATTTCATATTTTCTGATTTTATCATTTAAATTAAATATTTTAAATTGTTTCTTATTGTTACTGTCTCTACTACGTATAGTAAGTAGGGGAAGTATTGTATTCCACCCAAAAATTCGATACCGAGATTTCACCGGAAATACATTTTTTGAGACCTCCTGAATCCAATTTTTTTTGGAAACATGTGCGTGTGTGTGTCTTTGAACAGCATAACTCAGAAACGAACAGTCGGATAAACACCAAACTTGGTATTTAGGTTCAGTATCTTCCAGAGATGCGACACGAAGGTTTTCAAGAAAATCCCCCTTCCCCAGATTACCCTTTACATGGAACATTTTTTGAACATTTTAATTTTCTCAAAAATGGCTCTAATGATTTTGATTAAAATATTATATGTTTAAGATATTTTCATGACAAATGAAATGTATATCTTGAATTTCCTGGGAATGTCTCCAAAAGTATTCTCCATTGTGAACGACCTTTGCAAAACTGGTAAACCATAAGAGATAGACAAAATTTTACTACGCAAAAATGTAGATCGCGTTAAAATACACAATTTATGTCATATGCATTCTTTTTGTTGAGTGAACCATTTTCGAGATATTGCTTGTTATTCCCTTAAATTTTCCAAAATACTTTTTCTCAAATTCGTTATTCATTTCTTGTCCTGGTAATACAAAGAGGATGGAATACTGCACATAGCAACCAGCTCTTAAAATATTTGACTATAGCTTAAAGCCTACCAATTCCCCTTACATCTACAAGAAAATTAGCAATAAGATTAACATCTCGATATCTCGATTAACATGAAGCATATGGAGAATAAGCGTTTGTAAAAATAGTTTGCACAAGAGTAGAGAAAGTCATGTGAGTGTAACACATCAGATTTTTCACTTTTAGTGTGATCTTTCAGACTACAGTTAGGTACGCGACTCAAAGATTTCATTTCGAACGTTTCTGTCATTTCCTTATCATTTCTACTCCTGGCCCATGTCTTGGCTTCATTAGATATAATAGCACCACTATAGTTTTATAAAATTTTAATATCGTATCTTTTCTTGGTTTGTTTTTTAATGTTGCCACATATGTATTGAAATGTATACCCTTTTTGTTTTAAATATCTTTCATATTTATATGGAAACTACAACTGAGGTGGTTAAAATATTTCACCTGTTCAATTAGTTCGTTTTTAGGACTATTTTTGACCGGTTTGGATATTTACCAATAAAGATCATCACCTTTGTTTTCTCTGCTGAAATAAATAAATTACACTTTGGGATTACTTTATCAAGCTGGTACAAAGCTAGTCAAGTAAGAATATACTTACTCTAGCAGTTCAGAAGATAAGTATGAATGGTATATTTATCTTCTCGGTATTCTGAGAAACTACATAATGCACGATGACACAATGTTTTAAATTTCATTGTGTCTATAAAGCTGTGTCTCTAGATATACTATTTAACCTGCTTGTTACAGAATTTAATCGATAAACTTTCAGGGATTATAGAGGAGGTTAAATTGGCTCTTTGGTGTAGGGCACTTTAAGATCTTTGAGTTCATGGTTGTTTGCAACAGAGCAAAATCAATAACGAACCAGTACGCCACTGATAAGTCTTCCCTGCGTTGCTGCTACCTGCGAATACTAGTGTCCAAACATTCAATGTGAATACATCCGTAAACATGAACTTAAACTTTGAAATAAACGCGAGAAATTTAAATTGGGTTCAACCGCATTGGATTTGAATCCAGCGCTACCAGATTGACAGCTGAGTAAGCTAATGATTGCACTAGTACTACAGCTAACTGTTGTTTGTCTCTCTGATACATAATTTTCCATGTAAAAGTGGAGGTATCAGCCTTTGCAGACTGAGCTGAGAATTTTTCCAAGAAAAAGCAAACATATGTTTGAAAACTCGTATTGGTGCCTAGTATCGCGCTTGTGGAAGAGAAATTAACCATTTTAGAGTGGGAACCAGTACCAAATTCGTAATTATTCATTGTTTTGCACTTATCAGTACAGATATTCCAATTAAAAATAATTGTATAAGTTCAAAGTATGTATCATAGACTATAGGTATCTGTATCATCCCCGTGTAACCACCGAAAGTTTGTCGATTGAATTCTGCTGTCACACCATACGAGGGCTGATCAACAAAGACTGAGACTGATTTTTTTCACAGATGTTTATTACTCTAATTCAATGTTTACATGATCTTTTTCAAAGTAGTCCCCTCCTACTTCAATGCACTTTTTATAACATCTCTGCCACTCCTTGAACACATTCTTTGTCAGGTCCTTGAGAATCGCCTCACTTTTCTTGAGCACTGCTTCAGAGTTCTCAAATCGAATACCCCTAAGCTTTGCCTTTAGTGATGGGAATAAAAAAGTCACAGGGTGCTAGATCGGGGCTATAAGGTGGATGTGGTACACAGGTAATGTTGAATCGAGCCAGAAACTGCATGACTTGATTTGCGACGTGAGGCCGTGCATTGTCATGATGAAGTCGCCACCCAGTCCGAGAAAGCTCTGGTCGTTTCTTTGCAATGTGCTTCCTCAGTGTAGCCAATACTGACGTGTAGTATGCTGCTGTAACAGTAGTGTGAGGGGGTACTGCATGCTGGTAAATCATTCCATTACAGTCAAAAATGTGATCACCACCACTTTCCCTACAGATGGAACAACATTTGCCTTTTTTGGTGTTGGAGAACCTGGCGATTTCCACACTGTGCTGGCTTGTTTTCCTTCAGGATCATAATGATGCAGCGATGACTCATCACCGGTGATAATCGATTTAAAAAATGCATCCCCTCCATCAGAAAAGAGACGTAGCACCTGATTGTCTGGTATGCGAAATGCACGTAGGGTCTACAAAATAGAGCATTACTACCAACCTACCAATACGAGAGTGCTGCCGCCTACCAACATTATACATAAAAACCCGCTCTTTTCAAATATTTATGTTACAGATACGAAACTATCACGGAAGCTGCAGGAAAATCAGTCTTAGTCTTTGTTGATCAGCCCTCGTATATTCAGAAAATCAATCTACCAAAAGGTGATTCAGTTACAATTCTACTGAACCAACTAATAATAAAAGTAAAGCAATAGGTCTTTAATAATATGAATGTGAACCAGTTTAACAGACAAACACCAAATATAGAATGTACTAATGTTTTAGTGAGATCTTGTTTGATGAGGTTTACAGGAAAATATTAAAAATACAAAAAATTCTTTTATATTTAAGAAAATAATATTGAATTTTTTAAGCTGGTTTCTTATGTATGTGAAGGATTGTGTTGCTTATTCAACAAATATATCAAATAATTGGACGGTTTTTGTAGCGTAGAGTGTCTCGGCTTAGCAATCAACCATGCATATATTCAATAATCGTTGGTATTCCATCTCGCGTGCAAAGAGCGTACAGAATGCCGTAGTGAACAATTCTGCACCGCCGCAGTACATCAACGCAGTGCGAGGTTCAATTCTGCACCTCCCCTTTGAGACAAGGGGCTCGCTGAACTAATAGTGACGTTATTTATTTAAATCCACTGACGGTAAAGGCCGAATAAATCTGAAAACCCATTATAATATACTAGGTGGCCCACACAAGCCGTCCTTAGCTGAAGTTAGTTTACACCGGATAGCGCGGATGCCAAAATGTTTTGTCTAAGCAGCACTGCAAAGGAGATTCCATACTGACAGAGAGGAGATAGCTAAATGAAATATCAATGCTTTAAAACAAACACTTTAACTGCTGTTACTGGCCCCAGAAATCATTCGGTAGAGAAACCTGCTATATAAGGTGTTTCGGGTTCGGTTACCGGCTGGGCTCCAGAAAGTTATCTTTAAACAAAAACATTTCACGATATGCCCGCAGTCTTCTGTTTGAATGTGGGAGTACCTGGTGTGTGTGATGTGTGTTATCGGTTATTTAATAAGCAGTTCACTCATTAACAAGAATTCAAGATTTCCGCTTGACGCAAACCTGAGCACACGTGTTAAGTCAGTTTTCCATGACAGTTAATCTACAATCAACAATCAGTATAACTATTGGTGCCGCAAAGTTTACAAGATTAAACAAAATTCTATTTTTACTTTCTCTACTACGTATAGTAAGTAGGGGAAGTATTGTATTCCACCCAAAAATTCGATACCGAAATTTCACCGAAATACATGTTTTGAGACCCCCTGAATCCATAAAAAGCTTTTTTGGAAACATGTCCATGTGTGTGTCTGTGTGTCTGTCTGTGTGTCTCCTGTGAACAGCATAACTCAGAAACGAACAGTCGGATAAACACCAAACTTGTATTTAGGTTCAGTCTCTTCCAGAGATGCGACAGGAAGGTTTTCAAGAAAATCCCCCCACCCCAGATTACCCTTTATATGGAAGCTTTTTTGAAAATTTTAATTTTCTCAAAAATGGCTCTAACGATTTTTATTAAAATATCATATGTTTAAGATATTTTCATGACAAATAAAATGTATATCTTGAATTTTCTGGGAATATTCTCCATTGTGAACCACTTTTACATAACTGGTAAACCATAAGAGATAGACAAAATTTTACTACACAAAAATGTAGATAGCGTTAAAATACACAATTTATGTCATTTACATTTTTGTTGTTGAGTGAACCATTTTCGATATATTGCTTGTTATTCCCTTAAATTTTTCAATACTTATTTTCTAAAATGAGAATTCGTTATTCATTTTTTTGTCTTGGATATGCAAAGAGTTATAATCTGTGGCAAAGGGAATGGTGCTGCACCTAGCAACCAGCTATTAAGAGAGATGTATGTGCTTAAAGGCTACTGTTTTTCTATATTACCCTTGTAAATATATTTTCCCCTTACATATACAAGAAAATTAGCAATAAGATAGAGTCTGCAAATGTTTATCTGGAATAACATGAAGTAGATGGAGAATAAGCGTTTGTAAAAATAGTTTGTACAAGAGTAGAGAAAGTCATGTGAGTGTAACACATAAGAGTTTTATTATATTTATGTACCCTTAAAGGTGTGTTAGAATTAAATTATTTACTATTACTGTGAGGTCCAAATCTCTTGACGTTTCGTGACAACCAATACGAAGTGACCGCGCGATTGCCAAACTTCACTTCATTTTGCTTCGTCAGAACGTTACGCGTTTGTTATAAATGCCATGGCAATGTTCACTTAAAACCTACAAGAAAACAAGAAGAGACACAATAATGGAAATGTAACACACGACTAGAGAAATAAAGAACACACCTTTCTATGCATCCTTTGATATTCAAGTGAGCTAACGGCATATCCTTTTTCGCTTCCCTACACACAGGTGGTGTAATTAATGAGCACGCCTCAGCCGCGAGTTCTCGACATTTCGTGAAGTTAAGACCTTTGCGGTTTTCTTCGTTGGCGTACCTTTTGAAGTAGATATTTGTTGGTAGTTGGAAGATGCTTCATGTTTATCTGTCCCACGTATGGGAGCCAATTTGTCGCGGTAATCTCGTGTTATCTAATTGCTGAGCGCCTGTTATTGCATTAATAGTTTGACTTTTGGGTTATTTGTCCTCCGGCTAGCTATTATTACTACTCGTCGAGCATATCTCTTGAACAGGGTGTGTAAACGGAAAGGATTTGTTACTGAAAGATAACACTTATAAAAGAATTTGTTTTTACACTTTTATTACCGTCACAGTTAATTAATTTCACATATTGACTCTTGATACACGCCAGACTGAAACTATTATATTTTCTAATATCACTATAATCACTTATTTGCTGCACGTTATTAATTCGCGTATTTCACATTTATAACTAACTTTACGACGCGAGAGATTTTGTAGAATTGCGCGACGTATAAGCGTGAACGATTCTCTTAAACTGTGCGACTATAGCCTTTGTATGATTCTGTTGGACTGAACGACGTATTACCCGCGAATCCTTCTGTTGGACTGAGCGACGTTTGCCTTGTGAATTATTCTGTCAAACTGAGCGTTACCCGTAATAATAATAATAATAATAATAAATGCGTAATTTAGGTTAGCCTAGGCTACTCTGGCTTTAGCTTTTTATACTCCCTCACCCCGATATGCCTAAACATTATAATCGAGCTACTATTGGTTAATAAAACGCGGCAACATTAGCGTCTATTTTTATATCCAATCAAATTTATGAACACATATGCTCTAGGGAAGAAATTCCCTCCATTTCTACAGAAAAGCGCGCTAATCTGACGTCATTTGCTTGTCTCTTATAATTGATAAACAACTCACCCCCTCGCTCATTGTTATCCGTTCCTATTGTCAGTTTCAGTGAGGCCGTGTAAACTTATTTCCTAACAATGCTTATAATTAACAAACATCTCAAATCAATGTCATACAATAATGCTTATTTACACTATAATCACTCTGGCATTTACATTGTTGTGATATAAAATACTGCCACACTTTTAAAGAAATTATACACACTGAGGACAACAACCCTAACTTTACTGATATATCCACTGGTACTAGTGGGCTTACTAATCGACACTTTCATGGAGTTAACTTTATAAACGCTAGGACAAAGCCTAACACTGTAAGAACTGAGTAGCTATACTGCAGTTAAATTCACAACTAAGTCGCTTAACTTCCCATTAAGCGCGCAGTAAAAAGTACACCAGCAGTATTTTTGCTTTGTCAATGTTTTAAAAATGTTTTAATCTTGAGCCGTCAATGGTGCAATGAATTCCATTGTTGATGCTTCCTCGAGAATGTGATGATTCTTGAGGAAGGGAATCCTTGGTGTTCTTTGTTTAAAGTTCTCACTTGGCTTATTACTTTCTCTACTACGTATAGTAAGTAGGGGAAGAATTGCATTCTACCCAAAAATTCGATACCGAGATTTCACCGGAAATACATGTTTTGAGACCCCCTGAATCCAAAAAAAGCATCTTTGGAAAGATGTCCGTGTGTCTGTGTGTGTGTGTGTATGTGTGTATGTGTGTGTGTCTATCTGTGTGCCTGTGAACAGCATAACTCAGAAACGAACAGTCGGATAAACACCAAACTTGGTATTTAGGTTCAGTATCGTCCAGAGATGCGACACGAGGGTTTTCAAGAAAATCCCCCCACCCCAGATTACCCTGTACATGGAACATTATTCGAAAATTTTAATTTTCTCAAAAATGGCTATAACGATTTTGATTAAAATATCATATGTTTAAGATATTGTCATGACAAATGAAATGTATATCTTGAATATTCTGGGAATGTCTCCAAAAGTATTCTTCATTGGCAACGACTTTTGCATAAGTGGTAAACCATAAGAGATAGACAAAATTTTACTACACAAAAATGTAGATCGCGTTAAAATACACAACTTATGTCATATACATTTTTGCTGTTGAGTGAACCATTTTCGAGATATTGCTTGTTATTCCCTTAAATTTTCCAATACTTATACTTTTTCTCAAATTCGTTATTCATTTTCTTTGTCCTAGTAATGCAAAGAGAATGGAATACTCCACATAGCAACCAGCTCTTAAAATATTTGACTATCGCTTAAAGCCTACCAATTCCCCTTGCATCTACAAGAAAATTAGCAATAAGATTAACAACTTGATATCTCGATTAACATGAAGCATATGGAGAATAAGCGTTTTAAAAATAGTTTGTACAGGAGTAGAGAAAGTCATGTGAGTGTATCACATCAGACTTTTTATACGTTTTGTTGTTTTTTTATTGTTGCAGTAATGCATTCCAAGTACGGAGGTGTTGAATGTTTTAGAAAGCCAAACACGCTCTTCTCATGTAACGGATACGTGCTTGGTTCTACAACTGGTATTATGCACATTGGCTTTCCAATGGTATTATTCTGTGAAACAAAAACCATACATGACGTTGTTTATTAACAAACAGCTTCATGTTTGGTTTTGTAGAGCTGCGTCAAAGGGCTTTGAAAATATTTTCATTACGAGTTTGTAGCTGTATTAGAAAACCTCGTGGGATAACTATTTCTAAATATATTTAGGACATGGCAAAATGCGCATTATTAAGTGATAATTATGTCTATGACATAACAATATACACAATAACTACAACAGAAATGGATTTATACAAGCATAACTTGAAGCACTATTTTTAACACTTAAATAATTTCAGTCTAATTGTATAGTACGTAAATTCAATAATAGCCCGCCTTAAAGCAATGTGCGTAAGTAACAATATATAAAAAGTGTATATTACAGTCATTGTATTAATGTTTATATTATTATATACATGTGAAATAGTGTTATGTGAATGTATTATGTAATTTAATAATGTAGGAGCTGTGAGAAATAGGTAGAAGGTTCCTAACAATGAGGTAACCTTGAGGCAATAATGAATTTGAAAGATTAACAATGCTATTTGTGATTCTTGGAAGCAATAACGTAATTTTTGTGACAGCTTATAAAATAGTCAATCAACAACTAGAAAAAGCTTTAGTTAAATGAAGGTATTCTATTGGACTAGGATTAGCCAATCAAAACTAAAATGGAGCAAAATTTACAAATTCAGAAGTTAGTTGCTTGTAGACAGCGTTTCTAACCGGACGCGAGATGCTTTCTCGAGAAATTTATTACGTATTTTGTGTGAGACAAAAATAGTTTACTGTTAAATAGTGCAAGTACTTAATAAAAAAAAAACAAATCTCACAGCTCTCTCTCTCTCTCTCTCTCTCTCTCTCTCTCTATATATATATATATATATATATATATATATATCAGTGAAGTGTTATTTAAATCGTGTCAAGCATTAATAAAAGGAGTAAAGTAAAATTATAATCTGTGTGAGCTTACATTCTTCAGTCGCACCACTCCTTGCTAAGACATTCATGTCTCTAAAAAATATAAATACTGAGGCAAACATAAATACATAATATTTAAAGAAACAGTCAAGATTAGAAAGTTAACATTTTTTTGAACATTTTTTGGGGCAAAGACCACCGGATAGTACATTTGGGGCGAAGACTACCGGAAACTTTTTACCATACGTGCGGTTGCAACTACTTCAAGTTCGACTCCCCAACAGTCCAGATATAATACATCTTCAAACTGGGTTTCCATACGTAGCAGCAACAAACCTTCTTCAAACTATAACTAAAAGTCACCGTTTAAACATCACGAAAGATAACTGTAAATTAATGGCGACCATTGGATGTAAGATATGATTCTTTTTTGTACTTGTTTAGGAAAAGTCGCCTTTTATTCAGCTACTTGCTAGTTTTCTGAAATATGAAATACGCATGCGCGCACATGATATTGCAGCGGCGAAGTGTACTGTCCGTATGAGGCAACGCCGCACTGTTGCTATTCGCTAGTGTAGTATTAGTGGACACGCCTCAAACGTCAAGAGATTTGGACCGCATAATAGTGCATTATTCATAATAAGCATGTGCAAGAATATGCCCGCCTTGGTGTTCGAATTAATGTAAGGGTCTCTTAGGCCCATGTTCTACCTGGAATGATCCATCATTTCTTAATATTATTTCTGTCCGCCCCCCCCAAAAAAAAAGAACCGTGTGCAAAAAACAAGTGCCACAACTGAAAATATTCAGAATACAGCCTTAGAGCCTCAGCTGCATTTTGGTGCGTCTCCGCACAGATAGTAACCATATCTATGTGTTCATTATTCGTGAACTAGGTTTTTGTCTCAGTGACCTGGCTCGAATTACAAGCAAGCGACCACGCAACGCTTATCAATACGAAACTACCACGTAAACACCTGCAAACAGACTCAATTATCTTTCGCTTTGTACTTGCACTGCCCCTTTGAACAGCAGTGTTGCGCAACTTATTTTGCACCTATGTATGCGGGAAAACAAAGCTGCAAAAGATGGCTTGTCTGGGCCACCTGATATAGAAGGCTATGACAAAAATGTACAAACCGAATAATTTAAAGCTGCTTTTATTTATAAACATGATTTTATCTTATTTAACTTTATTATTCCTTTGATATAATTGTGATCATTGTGCAAAATGTTATAATTTGTGACATTATTCCTTGTGCAGAGGAAGAAGCATTGGTATTTATAACATGATTAATTAAATTGTTTGGATTGGAAATGGATGTATTCACTATAAGAATCCGAGTAATTCAAATAATCCACCATTACATCAATCAATACAACGCCTCCATGCAATATATATATATATATATATATATATATATATATATATATATAAAATTTCCATAGCAGAAACAAGGGTGGTAATGGAATGTTAAGCGTTACTTTTAGTGCCAGACATCAAAAAAATATTTTGTGTACAGCAGTTTGCTGTGAATATATTGTCACTTCTGCAATAGATTTACCAAACAGCCGCCTCGTCATAAGCAAATTTACATACGGTATTAAAGCGTTGGTAAGCGGGAACCAATTGATCTGCTTATGGCAAGAAATGAAATGTTTGTTCCCGTACTATATGCAGCATTTACACTCTGTAGCACCTCCGTATAGTAGGAAGAGGGGGTATTGCATTGCATCCAAAAATTTGATATCTACATTATAAAGAAACTACATGCTTTGAGATCGACTGAATAAAAAAGAGCATTTTTAGAAAAAGTTGCATGTAGTGCGAGTGCGTGTGTTTGTCTGTGAACAGCATAACTAAAAGAAGAAATACATATAAATTACAAAACCTTTATATATGTTCAGCACTTTCCAAGGATGTGATGGGAAGATTTTCAGGAAAATCCCCCTTTAATTAAGATGGCTCTAAAGATTTTCATTAAAAAACCATATGTTTCAGATCTTGTCACGGCTATACCAAAATCATTCCGAACTCCTAGCTCAGCCGGACAAAGGGGGCATAAAAACTAACATTACTCGCTTGGCTGTGCAATATCGAGGACCGGGAAACATAGTACGGGAAGCATAATGAAAAGGATTCAACTTACCAATAACACAGTTTATTACTAAATTCTCTAGGTACCTCTAACCTCCAGGATACTCATGAAGCCATGTCCGCCACGAGGTCGACGAAGGTCGAGCACACTCAACATGTTCCTCTCACTGTACACAAACCCAATTCGAGGAGAGAAGAAAAGAGAAGAAAAGACAGCGAGACACACTAACTCAACCCTTTTTATATTACATTATCCCCACCCCAACTTCCTGTTAAAACTCCAATCTACTGGAACATTCCAAACATCCCATTAACTAACTAATCAGTAGGACCAACATTTGAGTCAAGCCTTCCAGTATACAAACATAACCAGGTGTACCACACTAGTTCTTACGAAGGCTTGACTCAACGCAGGGCCTACTAACCTGACATGTGCTCGCCACATCATGAAATATTTCCAGACATAAGAGAGGTTAAAATTACGGCATGTGAAACCAAGAAAAGTATCAATAATGATATTTGTGAAAAATGTGGAATACAGTATACACCAGAGCACGTGATTTATGAATGCCTCAAGTTACATTGAAGATTTAGTAGAACATCGATATCAACTGCAAGGTTTAAAAATATGGGATAATATAAGAAATCAACAAACATATAAAAATTAGAGGAAATGACACAACAAGTATCAAAGCGAGCAGCTGAGGAATATTTAAAGCAAGGGAAGAAGGGAGCCGCTAGGATAAGAAATAATACGCAGCAGCAAGTATGTCCACGAGAAATAATAACACGAAGAAATATAACAAATGACACCCAAGAAGAAAATGTGAATCGACATATATTGCAAGATGCAGAAGATCTAAATTATAACAGAAGAAGATTGTATCGGACGACAACAGGTAGACAGGAAGCCGCTGAGAGAAGGAGGATAAGACCAAGAAGAGATTCCAATCAAACCTACTAAGAATATATGGCAAGGGTGAGAGCAGCAAGGGAGATGATATAGAAGAGGAACCAATGACAACAGGAGCTGATGTACCTGTTTCCTCTGCTGATGCCATTCCGAGAGGACATTCATTCCAGAAAGAGGAATAAGCTGGATACCAGTTGCTGATAAATTAGATTTGAGACAGGTTAGGAAACAGTCTTTAGTAATTTTAGTAGTTGAAGAATAATGTAGAGTTTGTTAAGTAGCTAGAATAATAAGGTAACAATTTTATCTTGTTGTAAATTAGAATGTTTGAATTAATAGTAGATTTTTGTTGAAGTAAATATTGTAGAAGTAGTAAAAAGACTATTTTAGGAATTAAAATAGAAGTAGATTGTATGGTTACTGGAATTCAGTAACCATTAATTTGATAGATAGAAGTTTAGTTGTAATAATTTCTGCAAAATGTAAAATATGTATTGAAAGATTTAAATACCCTGTGAGGCCCTCTTTAGTTCGGATGTTCTTTGTGTACCCATGTGTAACTGATAAACGCTAAGAGACAGAAAAACGTTTCTACAGTTTATTTCAAATAAATATAATGGCATCAAATATTTCCGAAATCTTCGCTATTATTGATTTAAATTTTCAAATGTTTTATCCGTTTTACTTTCTCTACCATACATTTAGTAAGCAGGGAAGATATTGCACTCCAACCGAAAATATATGTTTTGAACCACTCTGATTCGAAAAAGGCATTTTTAGAAAAATATTCCTGTGTCTAGTTGTGTGCCTGTATGTGTGTGAACAATAAAACTTTAAAAGAAAAAGTCGGTAAATGCGAAACTTGGTATTTTGGTTCGGTACCTTCCAAAGATATGACACGAAGAATTTCAAGAAAATCTCCCCACACCAGATTACCCTTTAAATGGAAAATTTGCTACGTTTGATTTTCTAAAAAGCGTCTCTATTTTTATTAAAATACCATATATTATTTACACGAAAAATAAAACGTATAGACATCTTAAATTTTCAAGGAATAGCCTATGAAGTCCTCTTCATTCGAAAGAAATTTTGTATAACTTTGTATAACTGCTAAGCGTCAAACGATAGACGAAAACGTGCTACACAAAAGCTGTAGATCTCTTTAAAACGACAATTTATGTCAAAACATTTTTTTTTGTGGCGTAAGCCATTTCTAAGATATACATTACTAATTCTTTGAATAGTTCATTACTGGGTCATTCCTTTAAAGTCCTGTCAACACTTATTTCTCGCGATGTCATGGAAACAGTATAGAATTTTAAGGCCAGCGTATAGCGTCCAGTTCTTAAACATTTGACTGTCGCTGTTCTCATTGTATCCTATCGAAATGCGTAATGCAGCTATTTTGTGTAAAGGTTTATTTGGATTAAAATGAAGTAGATAGAAAAATAAGCCTTAGTAAGATGAGTTTTTATACCCACTAATAAACGATAGAAGGCAGAGAAAATCTTGTGAGTGTGTCATCAGTTTTTTAGAAAAAGATCCGTTTATGTGTCTGTGTGGGAACTGCGTAAAACAAACAGTCAGATAAATGCGAAACTTGGTATTTAGGTTCAGCACCTTCCAAAGGCCTGTCAAAGATTTAAAAAAATCCCTTCATCCCAGATTACCCTTTACATGGAAAAATTTTCAAAACTTTTTATTTTCTAAAAATGGCTCTAACGAATTTGATTAAAGTATCATATATTAAAGATATTTACATGGCAAATAAAATGGATATCTTGAATTTTCTGGGAATAGCCCCTGAGTCTTAATTCGGTAACTTTGCATAATCTTATATAAGTGGTAAACGTAGACGAAAACATACTACACAACAAATTTATGTGTTTAAAACACCCAAGTCATTTCAAAGAACTTTTTTTTTAGCTTCAGCCATTTCCGAGATATCCGTTATTATTGGCTCGAATTTTTCAGTACTTTGTCATTCTTTTCCATTCGTTTCGATATTCAGCTGTTTTTCGGATTGCACGCAAAGAGCATGGTATTTTAAGGCCAATACATAGCGTCCTGTTCTTAAACACTTGACTGTCACTATTATTTTTATATCTATAACCAAATGTAGATAATGTAGCTATTTTAGCAAAATTTTATCTTGGTTAAAGTGAAGAAGATAGGAAAACAAACTTTCGTAAGAATCATTTATATATCCACCAATAAGCGCTAGAGGATAGAGCAAGTCATGTGAATGTAACATATCAGATTTTTTTTGAAGTGTTTAGTAGTTTTTCATCATTTTAATATCGCTTCAGTCTCCTGGAGCTCCCATTTCTGCAAACGTTTACTACAATTAACATGACGTAGGAAGAAAAACAAGTTTTTATATGAATATTTGTGGAAGAATGGGTAGAAAAATCTTCTGAATGTAACATATCAAATTAAAAGCCCAGCCAGAATGACCATACAAAACAAATTCTTAGATGCGACAAGCTGAAATGTGCCACTCCTTTAATAATTATATATATAATTTTATTTATATATAGTAAAAAGTTATAATAAACGCACTTACCACATCGATGATGTGATGCAAGGATATTCCAAAGACGACTTTAAGGGGTTCTGAAGAATTCTCTGCTGGCCTCACAGAGGGATCATAGTTGGCCATGAGATAACGCGTAAGTCTGTATTCCTGCTCGTCGCCCAGAACTGAAACATTCAATCAATTTGATTAGAACATCTAATTTCAAGGCACTTAATTATGAAATAAGTGAAAGTGGGGGGTTACTTGAATGTAGGATAATCTCAAAAAAACACTCAATTGATTTGGTTAACTCTTTCACCATTGAAAAGCCCAAGTCTTTCCGACGAATATGAGGCTATAAAACGCCATTTTTGACGTTTTGGGAGCCAATTTGAAGAACATTTGTTGCTGCTACGTATGGTAAAACGTTTGAAGTAAGAGTTGTATTGTAGTTCAACTGTTGGGGAGCCGAACTTGAAGTAGTTGCAACCGCACGTATGGTAAATGTTTCCGGTAGCCTTCGTCAAAAAAAATGTGTAAAAAATATTAACTGTGTAATTTTGACTGTTTCTTTAAATATTATATTTGCCTCGGCTGCGTCAGTATTATTCTTATAGAGACATGAATTTCTTAACAGCGCGTGATGCGGCTGAAGAATGTAGGCTTACACATATTATAACTTTATTTCACTCTTTTTATTAATGCTTGACACGATTTAAATAACACTTCACTGATATAAAGTGCTGTGAGATTCTTTTATTAAATACTTGCACTTTTTAACACGTAAGCCATGTTTGTCTCACACAAAATACATATTAAATATCTCGATGACACATCTAGCGTCAGGAACACTATCTTCAAGCAACGCGTCCAGTTATGAGCACTGTCTACAAGCAACTGACTTGATTTTTACCGCCTAAATTTTTTAAATTTCTGTATTTCAAGTCTCTTATTGGCTATTCCTAGTCCAATAGAATACCTTCATTTAACTAAAGCTTTTTCTGGCTGGTGATTGGCTATTTTATAAGATGTCACAAAAATTACATTATTGTTGCACCAAGAATGACTAGTAGCATTATTACACTTTCTTACTCATTATTGCCTCAAGGTTACCTCATTATTAGCAACTTTTAGCCTATTATTCTCACAGCTCTTACATTATTAAATTATGTAATGCATTCAGATAACATTATTGAACATGTATACATTAATATAAACATATACGACTGTAATATACACTTTTTATATATTGTTACATCAACATATTGCTTTAAGGCGGGCTGTTATTGAATTTATATATTATATAATTAGACTGAAATCATTTAAGTGTTAAAAATACTGCCTCGTCTTTCATTTCATAAATTACTAAAAGATTAAAAAAGGTTTACAAAGCTGTTAAATACGAATACATTGCAGTTAAAAAGAACTTGCTTTCCAAGAAGGCTTTGACTTTTAGTTGAAAATGCCATGGAATAAAAAATAGTTGTTACTCCACAATATGCATGTGAAATAAGACAAATGTCGTGTATATTTGTTTCGAGCAATATTTAGACACATGAAAACAAAGAGAATCGAATCTGTTTATAATGCTACGATACGCATGTGATACTAATGCCAAAATATTTTAATAACCCTATGTAAGAAAGTTTTGCTTTGTTTATAGATGGTGTCTCATAAGTAATGTCAGTTTTTAAGCAAAACTTTATTTAGAACGTTTTCTGACAAAAAACTAAACTACTCTTCAAAGTAGAGACCATAAGATTCTATGCTCTTTAGCTATCTTTCAGCGAGGTTGATTATACACCTATGGCACCAGTCTCTGTTTTTTGACGCGAAGAATTCGTTGAGACCTACTTACATAGCTTCGACGTTTTAGAAATTTCCTTCACGCAAGAAATGGGCCAAGGATCGAAACAGGTGGCAATCTGAAGGCGCAAGATCACGGCTATATGCTGGGTGTTTGGCTTACGTAATTTTATGTAACATAAGTTATTAGCCTCACGCTTGGGAAGCCAACTTGAAGAAGTATTGTTCTTTAACTGTTGTAGTTTATTGTTGTTGAAGCTTTTACTGTTGTTGGAGTTTTTGCACCACGCTTTGGGCATTAATTTGAAGAAGATATTGTCTTTTAGCTCCACATATGGACGTCAGTTTGAAGTGGATTGTTTGTTACGTAATATCCTGCTACGTATATAAAGCCGATTTGAAGATGTATTTTTGTTGTTACCCTCCAAGTTTAAAAAAAAGTATTTCGCTTTATTATTAAACTGCTTCTATAGATAGAATTCATGTTTATGTTTGCCTCGGCTGCGTCAGTAATGTTTGTAGAGACCCGTTTCTCTTGATCAGGGCGTGGCGCGACAAGAATGTATACTTACACAGATTTTAACTTTAAATTAACTTCTTTTTATTAATCCTTGACACAAATTATATAGCACTACACTGATATTAAGAGCTGTGAGATTCTTTAATTTAAAACTTGCACTTTGTTAACGTGTATACTTAACTTTCGTTACACACGAATACGTAATATTTCTTTAGAGAACACATCTTCCATCCGGTCACTACCAAGGTCTGCAGGCAACTGAACATATTTCAACTGTCAAAATCCGTAAGCTTCTGTATTTCAAGTCTCTGATTGGCTAATCCTAGTCCAATAGAATACCTGCATTTACTTAAAGTTTTTTTTCTTTGCTGTTGATTGGCTATTTTTAAACTGTCACAAAATTTACATTATCGTTGCTCTAATCATGACTAGTGGCATTTAAACTCTCAAACTTATTATTCTCACAGCTCTTACATTATTAAATTACATAATGCATTCAAATACAATTATTGAACATGTTTACAATAATATAAGCATTTGCAATGACTGTTACATACATTTTTATAAATTGTTACATACATATTGCTTCAAGGCGGGCTGTTATTGAATTTACATATTATATAATTTAATTGAAATTAATGATGTGTTAAAAATACTGCCTCAGGTGCGGTAGCAGCTCCATTCCTTCCAATTCCTGAATTTGTTCGTGCAGTATGGGGGTGTTGCATTGTTCTGCTGCAAGAGAACTCTATTTCGGTGAACTAATGCTGGGCATCTTCGTCTCAAAATGTCATGAATTCGTTCCAGTTGTTGAGAATAAAGATCCACATTGACTCTACGCCCGTATGAAACAAACTCCCAGTGAATCCTCTTTCAAAGTTCCACCAGATACACATTACTTTAGGGCTGAACAGATTTTTTTAATGATGATTTTGGCAGGTTGATGGGGACTGAGGCACTGTTTCGAGGCGTCAGCATTGCGGTAATATACCCATTTTTGTCACATGTGACAATTCTTCTGATAAGTCTATCAACCATGGGATTACCGATAAGCTGACGACAGATATCCACTCTACGTTGAGTCTGTTGAGGTGTCAATTCATGAGGTACAGATCTACAGCTTCTGTTTGATTTTCCAGGTTTCTTTATCAGGCGATGGATGGTATCTTTTGATGGACCAAGTTCTTCAGGCAGCCTACGAGTACTTTTTTGCGGATTTTCTTCCAAAACTCTGCGTTTATTCTCAATATCCCATAATTTAGGTCTTCCAGAAGGTGGTAAATCCTTATTGTTTCCTTCTCCAGTGTTGAAACGCTGGAACCATCGTTGTGCCACAGGCTCACTAACGACACCTTCGTTTTCCGAGCCGCTCAGTAGCTCTATAATCTTGTTTACAGTAGTGCTTTAGAAGGATTCGAATCTCAAACATAGTGACTTCGATTTTGTGATTGCGTATTAACAACTGACGACTGACACATTCTTGCAATATACGCAATACTAGCCATGGCATCCTGAAAATTCATTGGCGAACCAAAGAAAACCAGTTTTGTTGTATAAAACACCAAACTTAAAGACCAACATTACTTGAGAAATCAGTGAAGCGATCGTTTTAATTAACAACTGAGACGATTATTATTCGCAATGGTTGCAGACTATGTCTTTTCAAAAGATATTAACTTGGTGGCCTCGGAGTGTGGAATCTACATATTCACAGCTCATCTCTACTTCGTTATTTATGTTAAGGGTTTCTGTATTATGTGAAAACCGTATCCTTATGTTATTAAATAGCAAGGAGAAGGTAAAAACGGTTTAAACTTTTATCTACTCTAATTATCTAACAAGTTACTCGAGGGTACTTAAAGACTATGCAGAATTTGCATCACTTGAAAGATTGTCGCAGGTAGGTTAAGGAAGTCAGTCGTTTCGCCGATGTTTCACATCTTTGTGCGTGAATGTGGAGATTTTTCATCCATTATTAGGAATAACCGGTGTATACGAAATTACAGTTATAAGCCTCAGTATGTACACAGTTATAAGGAGTAAAGGGGAGGAAAAGTCTTATAGGTCATTGTACAATGCTGTTTTGAAAGCTACCCGTGCAACTAGGATCAGTAGCAACTAGGGTCTTTCATTCACTGTTTAACCTCATGTTATGTAGGACTTACACCCCCCAGGACTTACAGGCGGATGTGTCGAGGAGCAGAAACTCTCATGGAGCAGACAGAATCTCCAGGATGGGTGATCAGCCCGATGCCTGGTAAGGGATGAAGGAAGTAGATGAAATGAAATGACGGCGAAATGGATGAAAGGAAAGGTGATGATGGAGCAGTTGGTGGAATGAATGGCGGGGGAAACCGGAGAACTCGGAGAAAACTCGCCAAAACCCGCCCAGACGCCGCTTTGTCCACCACAAATCCCAAATGCGGGTGCCTGGGATTGAACCCGGGCAAGCGGTCTAACCACTCGGCCACGGCGCCGCCCAACTAGGGTCTTATATGTCTAAATTTCTAATAGAGTTTATGGTAGAATATGTTTAATTTATATCATTTTTACTTTTCCCACCACGTAAATAGGAGGTAGAGAAGGTATTGCATTCCACCCAAAAATTCGATACCGAGAGTTCGCCGGAAATACATATTTTGAGGTCCCCTGAATCGAAAAAACGTTTTTAGAAAAAGGTCCATGTGTGTGTATATGTGTGAGTCTATGAACAGCATAATTCAACTATGAAAAGTCGGACAAATACCAAACTTGGAATTTCGGTTTAGTACCTTCCAAAGATTTGACAAGAAGATTTTCAAGAAAATCCTTCACCCCAAACTACCCTTCACGTGGAACATCATTACAAACTTTTGATTTTCTAAAAATACGGTTCTAACTATTTGAATTAAGGTATCATATATTAAACGTATTTACAATACAAATAAAACGTATATCTTGAATTTTCTGGAAATAGCCTGTGAAGTTCCACTTCATTCGAAAGCAGGTTTGTATACTCTTGTGTAACTGGTAAACCTTAAGCAATAGACGAAAACGTGCCACACAAAAACCGCACAACTTATTTCAAATAAGTTTTTTTGTGGCATAAACCGTTTCTGAGATATCCGTTATTAAAGGTTACAATTTCTCAATCCTTGCCTTTCATTTTGTTTCATCGATTTTCAGTTGTTTCGCAGAATGCATGGAATTTTAAGGACAATATATAAGGTCCAGCTCTTAAACATTTGGCTATCGCTGTTCTCTTTGTATCTATAAGGAAATATGCAATATAGCTATTTCGGCAAAAGTTTATTTGAATTAAAATGTAGTGGCTAGAAAAATAAGCTTTAGTAAGAAAAGAGAATAGTTTGTGTACCCACTAATAAAGATAGAGGGGAAAGTCATGCGATAAATAAGTTTAATTTAATTTAATTTTTGTTGAATTTAGTTTAATCCCAACATTATTTTTAATTTTTGGATGAGGATATCAACCTGAAGAACTACAAGCTGGTATTTATTTATTATTTTATACTTTATTTGCTTCATTGCCATTATTATTTTTAATCACCCCAATTAAATATACTTGATAATAATAAAAAACTAATTTTAACTTAATTATTCTATATATTAAACTATGTAGGGTATTTTCGTCCCTTAATTTAATTTAAGTATTTTTACTTAAAGCCTAAATTCAAACTAATTAAATAAAATAAGTAGAAGTTGAAGGATAATGCAGAATTTTTTATTTTTATATCACTTATATTTTTAATTAATATAGATTTTTGCTGTTGAATAAGATTAAGAAGTGTGTTTGGGTATGATTATTTATCATATGGTTTAATTATATTAAGATTTGGATTTGTATTTTAATGATTTTAGCTAGTTATTCTGTAATTCAATATAAATTTTCACCTCATCATCATTGAATAGTAATTAAAGTTAATATTAAAATTCCTAAAGTTATTAATTCCTGCTGCTGAGCTTCGGAGAGTGAGCAAGAATATTTACACGAAATATGCTGCCTGTTTGAGAGCTGAAGGTCAAAATTTCCATCATCTATTAAAAGGTAAGGATTTTAGTCCGCCTCTGCGGGCGTAATCCCCAGCGACTGCCGGCTGTCTCGCGCAATAGAGAGAGGCCGCGAGTGGGTTTGAATATAATTTAACTACCCTATATTTTTTGATTCATGGAGTTCACCAGTGAAATCCACCAGAGATATCACCAGAGGAATCAAAAATTAATTGGTGGTGTCTGGTCAGTACTAATTTCTCTGCTTTTTACGCATAGTAAGTAAAGGAAATATTATATTCCACCCAATATTTGATATCTAGATTTCATCGAAAATACAGGTTTTGAGACTCTACAAGTCCAGAAAAGAAAAACGTCCGCGCGTGTGTAAACAGCATAATTAAAAAACGTGAAGTCGAATAATTAATAAGTCTGGGATTTAAGTTAAACATCTTCCAAGGATGAGACACGAAAATTTTCAAGAAAAGATGAAAAAGTTTCTTTATTTTTTATTTATCATAGCTAAGATATGGATTAAAATTATATATGCATAAAGTATTTGTGTAAAAAACAAAAAGTATATTTTGAATTTTCTGCCTGTCGTATTCATTCTGAACGAATTTTGTCTGCCATATAAGACTGGTACACTTAAGAGACAGACGGAAACTTACTACCCAAAAGGTGTGCATCTCATTAAAACACACGACTTATGTCAGATAGTATTGCGATCGCGCGCGAGTTACATATGGGCCGGCGGTGCGAGCACCTCCTGACCTGCCTATCTGGCGGCTGGGTATAGGTAATGAATGACCAGTCTCTTCAGAATAATAGTGGTGTAACGAGCTCATATGCCACTTCCCCGAAGCTTAGGTAATTACTGTTCCGGAAGATTCCTTTGGGTCAGTTCTAGTAACCTCCCTTTCTAGAACATTCCGCTTTGTATGCGGGTCGTATATAAGGGTCTTCTCTCGCCTGACAGTACAGTGTAATTTAGCTGTGAGCTGTATTCAGTTGTTCAGTTGTGACTTGATTCGTCTGATCAGTTGTGTTGTGTTCCGAGTGTGTGCCAAAATTGACTCAAGTATATGTATGTGTTATGCTGAGTGCCTAAGTGATAAATAAAGTGTGTTTCGCAGTAACTGGTGTTCTTATTTGTTACAGTATTTTGTAAAAATGTTTTCTGAGATGTTTTAATTTACAAATAAGGTATACATTTTTGAAGTCACCAATAGTTTCTTCTCGTGTTGTTACAAAATAATTTAATTTAAAAGCCAATATAACAACCCGCTTTTCAAACATTTGACTATCACTTCTGTATAGCAATGAAGCCATTTCGGCAAACAATTAGCATAAAATACATCGAGAAATGATATTTCGTGAAAGAATTGACACAGAAGGTCATGTATAAAATTTTTACAATTACTTTTTAATATTAACAAGGCTATGTCACCAGAAATTGGAATAGGGTTTATAAAACTTCATTCCGATGTCACTTTTCTGGCTTTGTGAACGATGTGCTAGCAGAAAGGTCAATATCGAAAAAGGAATTAAATCATAACACAAAAAAGCGATGATGGCATTCGTACTGATTGCAGCAGATGAGGGGGAGGGGGGAGGAGGACGGGGTGGCTGAGGCTGCAATTAGCATGCGAGGGCTTTACCATTTCATATAGCACAATTTTGGGGCGTGTTATGCTTCATGAAACGACATATGGGCTTGTGTGAAATCGCTCTTATGTCCATTCAATTGTACACAGAGATTATACGGCTAGCTGATTCTATAATTAATCATTGTGTGTTTCACTAGTTGCCTCAATTTACTTAAATAGGGGCTGTGTTATGGTACAAAAACAGAAAATATATGACTCAAATTAACCACATCTGCCTATGCGGTCCATACAGTGCTCATTTATTTTCATACGCTGGTATCTTATTTTCTATATATAAATATACGCGTTATTTTAACATTATTAAAATTTAAAAATACCAATTAACGCAGTTTATATATACTTTTATTAACTAATTTGGAATTTGCATTTGATTTTAAAAGCATGTTGAACGTTACATTCATCTGTTCAACTTATGTTAATCGAGATAAATAATTCAATTTAGCACTTCGTTATAGAAATAACAGAGATAGAGTAGGCTGAAGCGGTGAGTCACATCTTTAAAAATCTTATGTCTTACATTAACATCCTTTCTCTACTCATTCTTCTACCCACTATTCTTACAATTAAGGATTATTATTCTATCTATTTATTATTAATGCAGATAAACTTTCTTTATACGGTACAGCAAACCAATATGATACGATACAAAAATTCAAACCAAATAACAAGAAATATCTTGGAAATAGTTACCTCCACGAAAAACATATATGACAAAATGTGTGCTTTAACGAGATCTACAGTTTTTTCCTAAGCTTTTATCTGCTTCTTACGATTTACAAGTGATAAGCAATTCATTCATAATGAAGAGTACTGTCGTCCTCCGTGGCAGTGGTTACCATATAGCCTCTAGTCCCCGAGGTCGCGGGTTCAAACCCGGCGGGGGGCGATGGATTTTTTCGAGCGTAAAAATCCTTACGACACGTAAAAGAACCTCAAGCCTGATAAAGAGACCTATGAGCAAAATTACCGGTTTTTCACGCCCAATATAGAATGGGACGCTAAGCACCACAGCAGTTAAAGAGTGTCCATAAATAAAACTATTTTATTTTATGAAGAGGACTATACAGGCTATTTCAGAAAATTCACGAGATAAATTTTATTTGTCATGTAAGTATCTTAAATCAAAATCATTAGAGAATTTTTTGAGGAAATCAAACATTTCGAAAACTCTTCCATGTAAAGGAAATATGGGGTGGGAGATTTTGTTGAAAATTTCGTGTCGAATCCTTGGATAATTCCCTACTTTTTGTTTTTGGAGAATTATGCTCACACAGACACACACACACACGGACCGTTTTCTAAAATATTTTTGGGGGGTTTGGGGGCATCAAAGCAGTTATTTCCGGTAAAATCTCGGTATAGAGTTTTTGAGTGCAGTATAGTACTTTCTGTAAGTATTTAGTAGAGAAAGTAAAAAGCGGGTCGTTATACGAGGGCCGATCAACAAAGACTGAGACTGATTTTTTTCTGTAGCTTCCGTGATAGTTTCGTATCTGTAACATAAATATTTGAAAAGAGCGGGGTTTTATGTATAATGTTGGTAGGCGGCAGCACTCTCGTATTGGTAGGTTGGTAATAATGCTCTATTTTGCAGACCCTACGTGCATTTCGCATACCAGACAATGGAGGTGATGCATTTTTTAAATCGATTATCACCGGTGATGAGTCATGGCTGCATCATTATGATCCTGAAGGAAAACAAGCCAGCACAATGTGGAAATCGCCAGGTTCTCCAACACCAAAAAAGGCAAAAGTTGTTCCATCTGCAGGGAAAGTGATGGTGATCACATTTTTTGACTGTAATGGAATGATTTACCAGCATACAGTTCCCCCTCACATCACTGTTACAGCAGCATACACGTCAGTATTGGCGGCACTGAGGAAGCACATTGCAAAGAAACGACCAGAGCTTTCTCGGACTGGGTGGCGACTTCATCATGACAATGCACGGTCTCACGTCGCAAATCAAGTCATGCAGTTTCTGGCTCGATTCAACATTACCTGTGTACCACATCCAACTTATAGCCCCGATCTTGCACCCTGTGACTTTTGTTTATTCCCATCACTAAAGGCAAAGCTTAGGGGTATTCGATTTGAGAACTCTGTAGCAGTGCTCAAGAAAATTGAGGCGATTCTCAAGGACCTGACAAAGAATGGTCTGCAGCACGTGTTCAAGGACTGGCAGAGACGGTATAAAAAGTGCATTGAAATTGAGGGTACTACTTTGAAAAATATCATGTAAACATTGAATTGGAGTAATAAACATCTGTGAAAAAAAATCAGTCTCAGTCTTTGTTGATCAGCCCTCGTAAAATTACTGACATTTGTTTCCATACATTTACAGGACAATACTAGAGGCAAACAAATGCTGACTTAGCAATTCAAACAGATACGAGTAGGCGAGGTCGTTAAGGCACGAACTGACAGGTTTTCCTCAGTCTTATAACTGTAAATGCCGGGCAAGCACCTGAAAGGAATCCTTCCGAAATTTCATTTCCAATTATTATCACTTCATTTCATGCATCGCCACTGCCACTACCTTTGGTGCAGAATTCAGTAAGAGCACGCATTAAACACTATTCGAAAAAATCTCTTCAAAGCATGTTGATAAAGTGTTGGAAAATTTAAATCAATATGATAAGACATTTCGGAATGGTTCACACCACAAAAGTTTTTATTTGTATTTCAGTGTGTTTACGTTTGTCAGTGATAAATTGTCTTATCTCTTTTGACTTAAGAGCTCACTCGACATGACGACATACTGGCAGGCTCAGGGCAGCTCGAAGAAGTGTAATACATGTAGCTACCATGAGTAGCGCTTAACCACGTGTAGACGCGTCTGGGATTTGCTGGGTGGCGGATGTAATTTAAGTAGGGGAGAAAAAGGAGGTAGTAAAATTTGCTCGCAATGGTTACCGGCCATGGTGCAACTTGTGTATCGCTAGTTTATTATTGGTTTTCAAAATTTTTTTATTGGGGTTGTTAAAATTGTGACGTCCAAGCAGCTCTTAGAGGGATTGTGTAGGCACTCAGCCTTAGCTGCTGGTGGCTTTTTGTTTTTGAGTTTGACCATGGACAGACACATAGTACCTTCTGCTTGGGAGGGCGATTCAGTGAACCTCAAAACAGGTATGCGAAATGTCGATATTTAATTTTTGGGTGAAATGAAATACTTCCCTTACTTAATATACGTAAGCAGCAGGAAAAGTAAAACTAAAGTAAAAGTAAAAACATTTAATTTTTCTCAGGTGGAACTATAAGGCGACATCTATAAAACATGGAATACGGGTCGTTCTTTTCACACCCTGTGGAACCACTCCTCGGAAAACATTGAGATATAAACAATCATGCTTTGTTTTTCATATCTTGCATGTAACCATGTACTTTCTGTCTAATGTTAAATGACTTCTAGCAAAAATATATGTGTAACGTAAAAGGAATAGAACAACTTGAATATGGATAATGCTTCATAAATAAAACATAATCCATAAAACTAAAACTAACTTATATTTTAAAATAACCTCGGACTTGTCAAATTTAATATTTAGATGAACATTTCACAGAAACATGAAAAATGATTATTCTACAGGATGTGATATCGAAAATATTTACAAATGTTAACATATTCTTCTTTAGCATTTTTTACTTTCCCTGCTACTTACCTATAGCAAGTAGAGGAAGTATTCCATTCTATTAAAAACTCTAAGCCAGATTTCACTGAAAATACACGTTTTGAGGCCCCATAAACAAAAAAGCGTTTTTAGAACACTAAGCCCCACCCCAAATTATCCTTTACATGGGAAAGCTGTCGTTATTTGCAGTTTCTGGGAATAGCCTGTAAAATCCGCTTCATTGTGAATGGTTTTGGTAAATTGGTAAACCGTAAGAGACAGCTAAAATATTAATACATAAAAATGTAGATCTTGTTAAAACACGAAATGTGTGTTAAATTTTTGTGGCGTTAACCGCTGCCGAGACATTCTTTGCTATTAGTTTTCCAATTTTCAAATAGCTTTTCAAGTAGTGAGCCGCTATTCGTTTTTTTTTCTCATGGTCATGCAAGGGGCTTGGATTTTCAAAATTATCATATAGCGATATGCTTTATAAGAATATGACTATCACTTTTGCCTATTGTACTCTTCTTATATATACAACGATTATATGCAAATGTGTAATGAAACTTTATCTCGATTAAATAAGCTGTTTGTAAGAATAGTTTGTATAAGAGAGGAGAAAGTCATGTGTAACACATAATTCTTTTTTAACTTTCTCTACTACTATAATACTCGCAAGTAGGGAAAGTATTGCTTTCCACACAAAAATTCGGTACCGAGATTTCAGCGGAAGTACTTTTTTCTAGACGCCTGAATCCAAATATAGCATTTTTGGAAACATGTCCGTGTGTGTGTCTGTCAGTTTGTGAACAGCATAACTAAAATACGAAAAGTCGGATAAATACCAAACTTGGTATTTGAGTCTAGTATCTTCCAAAGATGCGACACAAAGCTTTTCAAGAAAATCCTCCAACTCCAGACTACCCTTTACATGGAACATTTTTCGACAATTTTGATTTTCTCAAAATTGGCTACAACGATTTTGATTAAAATATCATATGTTTAAGATATTTTTATGGCAAATGAATAAATATCTTGAATTTTTGGGAATGTCGCCAAAGTCCTCTTCATTCTGATTGACTTCCGTATAACTGGTAAACCACAAGAGATAGATAAAAGTTTACTACACCAAAAATGTAGATCTCGTTAGACACACAATTTATGTGATATACATTTTTCTGTCGAATGATTTCCGAGATAATCCTTGTTATTTGTTTGAATTATTTGACTATCGCTTAAAGTCTACCATATTCCCCTTGC
Organism: Deroplatys truncata; assembly: GCA_030765065.1. Classification (NCBI taxonomy): domain Eukaryota; kingdom Metazoa; phylum Arthropoda; class Insecta; order Mantodea; family Mantidae; genus Deroplatys; species Deroplatys truncata. The sequence continues at coordinate 171,027,159 of CM060980.1, forward strand.
ACCAACAAGAAAATTAGCAATAAAACAATTTATGCAAATGTTTATTTCGTTTAACATGAAGTAGATGGAGAATAAGCGTTTGTAAAACGAGTTTCTACAAGAGTAGAGATAGTCATGTGAGTGCAACATATCAGAATTTTTTTAAAGGTAGGTATTTTGTTTAGTCACATGCAGCATTTCATTATTTCTCACAGAAGCTTTGGTTGCTATGGGAACAGTTTAAATCATCGAATTTTGTGTAAAAAGTGTTTTTTTGTGATAATAGTCTAAAATATAATGCTCGAACAGAAACTGAAAGTATTCAAACTACGATTTGATGACTGCAGATACACACAACAGCAAGTATGCTAACGTTTTAATGAAAGTAATTGAAATAGCCTACCTATTAGATAGGCAATAGTAGAATAAAAACAAAATTAAAAAATCTGATGTGTTACACTCACATGACTTTCTCTACTCTTGTACACACTATTTTTCCAAACGCTTATTCTTCATATGCTTCATGTTAATCGAGATGTTAATCTTATTGCTAATTTTCTTGTAGGTGCAAGGGGAATTGGTAGGCTTTAACCGATAGTCATATATTTTAAGAGCTGGTTGCTATGTGCAGCATTCCATTCTCTTTGTATGTCCAGGACATAAAAAATCTGATGTGTTACACTCACATGACTTTCTCTACTCTTGTACAATCTAATTTTACAAACGCTTATTCTCCATATGGTTCATGTTAATCGAGATATCGAGATGTCAATCTTATTGGTAATTTTCTTGTAGATGCAAGGGAAATATGGTAGCTTTTAAGCGATAGTCAAATATTTTAACGCTGGTTGCTATGTGGCGCATTCCATTCTCTTTGCATGTCCAGGACATAAAAAAAATGAATAACGAATGTGAGAAAAAGTATAAGTATTGTAAAATTTAAGGAAATAACAAGCAATATCTCGAAAACGGTTCACTCAACAAAAGAAATGTATATGACATAAGTTGTGTATTTTAACGCGATCTACATTTTTTGTGTAGTAAAATTTTGTCTATCTCTTATGGTTTACCAGTTATGCAAAAGTCGTTCACAATGAAGAATACTTTTGGAGACATTCCCAGAAAATTCGAGATATACATTTCATTTCTCATGACATTATCTTAAACATATGATATTTTCATCAAAATCGTTAGAGCCATTTTTGAGAAAATTAAAATTTTCGAAAAATCTTCCATGTAAAGGGTAGTCTGGGGTGGGGGGATTTTCTTGAAAACCTTCGTGTCGCATCTCTGGAAGATACTGAACCTAAATACCAAGTTTGGTGCTTATCCGACTGTTCGTTTTTGAGTTATGCTGTTCACAGACACACACACACAGACACACACACACACACAGACACACAGACACACACACGGACATGTTTCCAAAAATGCTTTTTTTGGATTCAGGAGGTCTCAAAACATGTATTTCCGGTGAAATCTCGGTATCGAATTTTTGGGTGGAATGCAATACTTCCCCTACTTACTATACGTAGTAGAGAAAGTAAAAATGAATAACGAATTCCCATTTAAGAAAAAGTGTTGGAAATTTAAGGGAATAACAAGCAATATCTCGAAAATGGTTCACTTAACAATAAAAATGTATATGACATAAATTGTGTATTTTAACGCGATGTACATTTTTTGTGTAGTAAAAGTTTGTCTATCTCTTATGGTTTACCAGTTATTCAAAAGTCGTTCACAATGAAGAATACTTTTGGAGACATTCCCAGAAAATTCGAGATATACATTTCATTAGTCATGAAAATATCTTAAACATATGATATTTTAATCAAAATCGTTAGAGCCATTTTTGAGAATCTGGGGTGGGGGGATTTTCTTGAAAACCTTTGTGTCGCATCTCTGGAAGATACTGAACCTAAATACCAAGTTTGGTGTTTATCCGACTGTTCGTTTCCGAGTTATGCTGTTCACAGACACACACACAGACACACACACAGACACACACGGACAAAACATATATTTGCGGTGAAATCTCGGTATCGAATTTTTGGGTGGAATACAATATTTCCCCTACTTACTATACGTAGTATAGAAAGTAAAAAGCATGGTATATTCATGAAAACGGCCTTGTCACCACTTCGTATACTACTTGTTCTTTAACGGATGAATCCTCTTTGTAGAATTTACAGCCGATGCCTTCGGTCAGTAGCCTGTCGAGGAGCAAACAAACTCTGGATCATAGCATATCCGATGTCTGGTATGGCGGTGAAGAATAAGTAAATGAAGTGTAATGATGAAAGGGATGACACGTAAATTCCCGGATCAAATTATCCAACCCAGTATTGCCTAGCGACCGAGGAAAACCGCGAAAAAATCTTCGGTCGGATTGGTCGGCCCCGAAAGTTTGAACACTGGACCTCCCGAATGCACACTTTACCACAGCATCACCTCGCTCGTTGCTTTGCCATCCCAAAGTATTGAATTTGAACAATTCCGAACATTTTTAAAGAGAAGTTAATTTGAGATTTATACTTTACCTAAGAAAAATCGGGTGTGTTGCACTTACATGACTTTCTCTACTCTTGTGCAAACTATTTTTGCAAACGCTTATTGTCCATCTACTTCATGTTAATCGAGATAAGCATTTTCAGAAACTATCTTATTGCTAATTGTCTTGTAGGTGCAAGGTGAATATGGTAGGCTTTAAGCGATAGTCAAATCTTTTAGGAGCTGGTTGCAATGTGGAGCATTGCATTCTCTTTGTATGTCCAGGATATGAAAAAACGAATAAGGAATTCCCATTTGAGAAGAATTATAGTATTGGAAAATTGAAACAAATAATAAGAATATCTCGGAAATGGTTCACTTCACCAAAAAAAGAGAAAGGTATGTGACTTAAATTCTGTGTTTTAACGAGATATACATTTTTGTGTAGTAAAATTTGGTTTATCTCTTACGGTTTACCGGTTATGCGAAAGTGATTCAGCATGAAGAGGACTTTTGGAGACATTCCCAGAAAATTCAAGATATACATTTCATTTGCTATGAAAATATCTTAAATATATGACATTTTAATCAAAATCGTTGGGGTCATTTTTGAGAAAATCAGATTTTTAGAAAGATGTTCCAGGTAAAGGTTAGTCTGGGGTGAGGGATTTTCGTTAAAAATCTTCGTGTGGCATCCTTGGAAGATAGTAGGCTCGAGTACCAAGTTTGGTATTTATCCGACTTTTCGTTTTTGAGTTATGCTGTTCACAGACTGACAGACGGACATACAGACAACCATCAGACAGACAGACACATAACGGACATGTTTCCAAAAATGCTTTGTATTTTCGGTGTAATCTCGGTATCAAATTTTTAGGTGGAATACAATACTTCCCCTGCTTACTATACGTAGTAGAGGAAGTAAGAAACGTATATAAGGAATTATGTATACAATGGGTAAAGAAAAACTCTTGAGTATGAGATATGAGATACCTTCTGTAACATATCCTGGATGCAACGGAATACGTATTCGGCTATAGAATTTTTATTTCTATTTCCCTTGGCTATCTAAACAATATATCGTATAAAAACTGACCATCAAGTACTATGCTAGGATAAAATTCCAGTAATTTATTTCAAATTATTAAAAAGTAATTTTTCTTACATTTTATTCCAAAGTAAAGGGATTTACGATGTTTTTCTGTTTTCAGTGAGAAGAATGGTCACATTTGTAACATGAAGCTCCCTAACAGGCCTAAGGGTAGCTGATTCTCTCTACCCCATGTTCCTGCCCTACAGGCATTTCAGATAACATTGTTGGCTAGTATTCTTCACTCCTCTACCCCTATCACACTTTGTTCCGAGGGCTTCCCCACGTCCGTTTCACTCGTGTTCTATTTTAGCTGCGCTTGTCTACATTCTTTTGTTTTTGTACGAGGCAGCAAGCCCATTCTTAAACAGACATTTACAAATGTATCTCCGAGATTATCTGTCTCGTTTATTCTCGCGCGAGTCTTAAAACTGCTGAGGAATTACATATTTTACAGCAAAAATATGGGGCTACAGAAATAACAACTTGAAGGTAGCCAAAAATATGAGATGTGGAGACAATTAATTTCAAGTAAATGTTTCGGAAGTTTTAATCAACGCGTGCGTAACACATTTCATGAATTTTAAAACTTGTGGTCATTTTTATATGCACGAACCAATAGGAGAAAACAGTATGTTATTTTATTACTTTCTGTGTCATTTACCTATGTTAGTTAGAGAAAATATTGAATTCTACCTATAAATTTGATATATTTATTTAAACAGAAAAAAAGTTTTGAGGTCCCCAGAAGCTAAAAGAAAATGTTGTAGAAAATAGCTACGTGCGTGCGTGTGCGTGGACAGCATAACTCAAAAGAAAAACGTCGTATGAATACCAAGCTTAATATTTTATTTCAGCGTTCCAAGAACGTGACAAGAATATTTTCAAGAAAATTCCCCACCCCAAACTACCCTTCATATGAAACTTTTACGGCATTATTTTCTAAAAATTGTTCTAATGCTATTGATTAACACACCGTATGTTTAAGACATTACAAATAAAACGTATATTGATTTTTCTGTGAGTAGCCCGTGATTTGTCCTTCATTCTGAATTGGTTTTATGCAGAAAAATAAATGAATAATATTTATTTCTCAATATTAAAAATTGCATAATTACACTCAATTTAGACTATAATAATAATAATAATAATAACAATAATATTTTTTGAAAATATTAAGCTTTTTACGCTATAAATTCACTTCTTTTGGTTGCTTGCCTATGCTAATCTACGATCTTAATATACACAAGTCCTGGTTTTCCTTGTATTCTTGACCCATTGTCTATTTATTCATCTATTTCGTATGACTTTTACCCCATCTTCTTTGTAATCAATTTTATCTATTTCTCTATGATCTTACCTAAATAGATAACATTAGCCTTTATATTTTTATTCCCTTTTACAGTCAGAACCTTCCTTATTAAAACTTCTCCATCCAAGTTTTCCATTTCTGTTGCCAAAATTATTCTCCCCATGTTTTTACAGTTTTGTATAACTATTAAACGATAAGATATTGACAGAAGATTGCCGTATAAAAAATTTGAGACTTGTTAAAACACAATTTATGCAATTTTGATGGCAATAATCACTTCCGATGTATTCGTTGCTAATGTTTGAATCTGCCAATTCTTCATATGTTTTTAAGTGTTTGGTAATTCTATTGTGTCTCGTGGTCATGAAAAGAGTGCAATTTCAAAGTCAGCATATATTGACCCGGTTTTTAAAACTGGGTATAAAAACAATTTCTGCCAACTTTGTCTCATTATAATTAGCTTTTATAAGAACAGTTTTAGAACAGATGCAAAGAATAAACGATAATAAGTAGAGTAAATCACTTGAATGTAACAATAAGATTTTCAAAATTACTTTCTCTGCCACCTACTTATAGTAAACCAGTCTATGTGTTCCTCTATGAACAGCATAATTGAGACAGCATTTTTAACACTTGAATGATTTCAGTCTAATTATATAATATATAAATTCAGTAACAGCCCGCCTTAAAGCAATATGTGTATGTAACAATATATAAAAAGTGTATATTACAGTCATTGTAAATGTTTATATTATTGTATACATGTGTAATAATGTTATGTGAATGTATTACGTAATTTAATAATGTAGGAGCTCTGAGAATAATAGCTTAAAAGTTGCTAACAATGAGGTAGCCTTGAGGCAATAATGAATTTGAAGGTTTAATGCTACTTGTGATTCTTGGAAGCAATAATGTAATTTTAGTGACAGTTTATAAAATACCAATCAACAACCAGAAAAAGCTTAAGTTAAATAAAGGTATTGCATTGGATTAGGAATAGCCAATCAGAGACTTGAAATACAGACATTTACAAATTTTGGCTGTAGAAATCAAGTCAGTTGCTTGTAGACAGCGCTCATAATTGGATGCGTTGGTTGTAGACAGTGTTCCTAACCGGATGCGAGATGCGTCCTCGAGAAATTTAATATGTGTTCAGTGTGAGACGAAAATAGTTTACGTGTTAAAAGTGCATGTAGTTAATAAAAGAATCTCACAGCTCTCTATATCAGTGAAGTGTTATTTAAATTGTGTCAAGGATTAATAAAAGTAGTGAAGTAAAATTATAATCTGTGTAAGCCAACAATACAACAAAACTTCTACTTCATAATTCACAACCAAAATGCTCAATAAATACCGAACTTGGGATTAAAGATGCTACACGCAGATTTTAAGAAAGGTCCTTCACAACAAACTACCCTTTACATGAAAAAAAAAGCCTTGAAATTCTTGATTTTTTTTAAAAATGGCCCTAAAGACTTTCATTAAAATACCAGATATTTAAGCTATTTACTTGAGGAAATGTATATCTTGAATTTTCTCTGAATAACTTCTGATGTCTCCAAGGAATTTTTTATAGTGGTTAAACCATGATAGACAAAAATATACTACTCAAAACCATAGATATATCTAAAACACATAATCGATTTCAAATAACTTTTTAGACAGTATGGCCCAAAAGTAGAACTTCTAACGTACAGCACACGAACTAAAAGCTTCAGTGTGACCAACTTTGGTTTCAAGTCCAATCACATGGAAATCACCCTTTGTATTTGCACATGTTTAATAGCTCGACTTGGTTTGATTAGGTTTTACTTTTTATTGTGTCCTTTTACATGATTAATTTCTCATGGCGATCGCATTATATCCACAATACGAGGGCTGATCAATAAAGACTGAGACTGACTTTTTTTCACAGATATTTATTACTCCATTTCAATGTTGTCCCGCTATTTTTCAAAGTAGTCCCCTCTTACTTGAATGCACTTTTTACAGCGTCTCTGCCAGTCCTTGAACACATGGTGCAGGCCATTCTTTGTCAGGTCTTTGGGAATCGCCTCACTTTTCTTCAGCACTGCTACAGTGCTCTCAAATCAAATGCCCGGGAGCTTTGTCTTTAGTGATGGGAATAAAACGAAATCACAGGTGACAAGATCTGGGCTATAAGTCGGATGCGTACACAGGTAATGTTAAATTTAGCCAAAAATGCCTGGATTTGATTGGTGACGTGAGGCCGCGCGTTGTTGCGATGAAGTCGCCACCCATTCCGATGAAATTCTGGACGTTTCCTTGCAATGTGCTTCCTCAGTGTAGCCAATACTGACCTGTAGTCCGCTGCTGCAACAGTAGTGTAAGGGGGAACAATCACAGCAGCTGTGTTGATGTTGACTTCAGTCATAACGGAAGCCGAAACACCAGGCCCACCATGTTTAGTCCAGAAGATTCGCCCTTCTTTGAAGTCCTTCAACCACCTAAACACTGTTGCACGATGTACGCATCTTCACTGTATGCTTGCTTCAGCTTTTCGAAAGTTTCAGAGGCTGTATGATTTAAACGAAAGCAAAATTTTATTGCGCTGTATTGCTCCTCTCGTGTCACCTCCATTTTGTGGTATGCGAAAAATTCAAGTAGGGTCAACAATATACAGCATTACTACCAACCTACCAATACGAGAGTGCTGCCGCCTATGGACATCATACATGAAACCCCGTTCTTTTCAAACATTTATAGTAGAGACAGGAAACTATCAAGAACGCTTCAGGAAAAAATCAGTCTCAGTCTTTATTGATCAGCCCTTCTATAAATCATCATACTTCATTTTATCGCAATTCGTTGTAGAGTTAGGCTATATGTTATATTGGCAGCCTTCTGCTTTCTTTAATCTAAAACTTTATTCTTTTATCTAGTATACCCTATAAGGGTTATTCAGAAAGTAACGCCTTCTATTTTTTCTCTTTTAAATTTGAACAAAATTAAATGAAAATTACTTAGCATGATAGCCACAACATTCAAGCTTAATGTTTCACCTTCAATGTAATCTCCGTTTTTTTCCACTGTTTTGGTCCATCTGGAAACAAGGGCATGTATTCCAGTGAGGTAAAAGTTACAGCCTTTCTTCCTTAGCCATTGGTGCACAGACGTTTTCAAGGTCTCCTCGTCTTCAAAGTGAATCCCACGATGAGCTTCTTTTGGTGACCCGAATAGATGGAAATTTGATGAAGCTACTTCAGAGCTGTATGGTGGATGGGATAAGACTTCCCATTCAATTTGCGCAATCTGTTGAGTGTGCGCTAAGACTGGTATGTGGTCTTGCATTGTCGTGCAATAGAAGAACATTTGCCATAGCTATTGATGGGCGATCTCGTCGAAAGCATACTTTAAGCTTCTTCAGGGTGCTGAGGTACTGGACAGGATTTGTTGTGCACTCCTGAGGCAAAAATTCAACCACAATGGCACCCTACTCATCCCAAAACACTGTCGCTATGGCGTTCCCAGCGGAGCACACAGTTTTGAATTTTTTCTTCCTCGGCTAGAATGTGTGATGCCATTTCACTGACTGCCTCTTCGATTCAGGTTCAAAAAATGAACCCAAGTCTCGTCTCTAGTCATAATTTCAGCCAAGAATGCCTCTCCCTCCACAAAGAAGCGCTGCAAGAGATTGGAAGCGATTGTTTTTCTTGTCTCTTTATTATGGCCAGTTAATATTCTTGGTATCCATCGTGCACAAACTTTTGAGTACTCAGATTTCCAATCATCTCCATCACACTGCCTTTACCAATGGAGAACATGAGACACAATTCATCTGTTGTAACCCGGCGGTCTTCAGAATGATCTCGTCAACTGCTGAATGTTGCTTGGGGCCACTGCAGTTGTTGGCCTGCCAATTCTCGGTTCATCAACCAATTATGTTTGCCCTTCAGCTTCTCTACACCGACTAACCCATTGTCTAGCAGTGCTGATGTGTACTGTTGCATCACATAAAGATTTTTCAGCCTTTCATGAATGCGAGTGGGTGTTTCACCTTCAAGATCTTCATTACGGAACGCTGCCTGTTCGCGATTGTATAACAGAGTGAAGTGACAATAAATAAGTCTAAAAATAATTGGTAAACAAATAATTGTTTGGAAATTATTATTTTTATTTCATTTGTGCCTACCGTTAACTTGGGAAGCTGCCATTGCAGTGGAATGCAGAACAAGTTTGAGAAATCGCGCCAAATTCTAATTCTTTACATAACTAATGCATTTGAGGATAAAAAAATAGAGGCATTACTTTCTGAATAACCCTAGTACAAAAAGATTGAATGACGAAAATTATGAATTTAGAAGAAACTGAAATGAGAGAGCCAGGTATAATTACAGAAGCAGCAGAAAGAATAACACTACTGTCCATTCCAAACCAGAGTGCCTTTCACTGAAAACAAACCCTTTGTATTATCCGCGCGAAAGTAGTTCGCAATCCCCGCCCATAATGGCTGCTTGTTCCCCTCCCACGTGCTTGTTGAACACTATTTAGTCTATAAAAAGATGCCCTGCGTGAGAATCATACTTTAAAATGCAACCTGAGGTAACAATCGACTTTATAAGTATGCGGCAATGAACATTTTACTTACGTTAATCACAATCCTCGGGCAAAAGTGCAACACCCAAATCCGAATCCTCCGAAGATGACTCAGCTGCCATATCAGAATCAGAACTACTCTCCAAAATAATGACAAACTTATCCACAATTCCACAGCATTGTCGCACTTAAAACATGTTCCCACATTTTATCCTCTTCTATGTTGTATTATGTCTGTTTATATTCCATGCCCGCTTTCGTTACACTTCTCACTGAAACGCCTGTAAAATCCGATATTAGTTTCGTAATATGTAATAATGCAAGTGTCGGGTATTTTTGTAATAGTGAGTTGAATATATGAAGTATTGTTTGTTTTTAGCCACTTTTTAACTGTTTCCCGCTTCTGTGTTTGAACAGTTTATTCGCACTACATGCACCTTCCTCTGCCATGTGAGCTCAAATACCAGCTGACTAAATTACAAGATTTGACCTGAGCTGAGCATATGTGTGTTAGTGTATTATGAATGACTTCGCTTATCATATATGCTGTGTTACGCAAAGTGTTTATTCGGTACTCAAATAGCAGCTCTGGGCATTAGTTGCTGCATTTCTTGTATATGTAAGAGAGTGGCAGTCGTGCATACGGTTGGTATTAACAAGCAAGATGCTCTCGGCGTTAGCGCAATAGCAAACGAAAATCATATTTTGTAATCTCTTAACAGCTAGTATATATCCATTAACTTTAACGACGAGTTCTTATGATAACCGCAATAAAATGTGCAGTTCTATACCTTTCCTGCTCTAATATTTCATATACAATACATGTTTTAAGGAACTATTTACGTTGGCGTAAGAGAATATTCTTGAGTTCGTGACAAGCCGAAGCACGTGCTTCTATTTACATCAGAGGGAACTCTGGTTTGGAATGGACAGTAGAAGTACTTACACAAAAATTTCAGAAAGCAATATGATACAGCATTTAATGGTTTCATTGCTTAGTGTAAGGCTAAACATGGTGAAAACAATTTCAGTGAAAATTACTGCTAACGAATCAACAAAACATCAAAACATCTGACATCTCGATTTTTAACGTCATTTATCTTGCTTCAGGAACCGCGTTCTAAACGTACCTCTCACAATATCTATTTGGTTTCTTCTATCCTCCCGTATCTGCAACGAAATGTGTAATGTGAAGGTTTCTGTAGAGGTTTACTTAGATTAACATGAAGTAGATAGGTAAATAAACTTTCATGAGAATAAATTTAGAAGCTATACTACAATATACGAGTGGGTAGAGAAAATCTGGTGAGTGAAACACATAAGATTTATTTCTCTTAATACCTTTTTGCTTTGCAGAAGATCGTGTTTATCCAGCGTTTTGACAGAGTTGTCAAGCTCAATGCCACAAATGTCCTGTGGCGGCTTTCATAGCACGAAATGTACAAAACATTTATTTCTGACGAAAGTGAGGTACTGAGTGTTTGGAATGAATACAATGCTTTCTTCACTTTAGGTAAGGAGCAGAGAGTGTCTGAGAGAATACATCGTACATTACCTTGAACAACAATTCCAAAATATGACAATAGCTTTTAATATGAAGATGAAAACAGGGTAAAGAGGAGCAATGATTGTATTTTATTCATCGATGTCATGCTGCTTCAGATATTTCCCTGACTGCTGTTGACTTTCTGAATGACTTTAATAATAAACCTGATATTTAATTTCGCTGAAAGCATTGAGACAAGAGCTGTGTTTGTCTTTATTGTACTGCTAGCAGATGCTGATTAAAATTTGAAATCAAAAGAATGTTAGCTGTACTTATGATTCCATTGATCTTCTGGCAAGAGAGAAATTCCCTGGCGTACCTCAAGCAATCCCATTAATGCTAGATTTCTGCAAACAGAACAGGTAGACATGGGAAAAAAGACTGATGAGTTAATTAAAGAGATATTTCTACCGATTCACGTAATAGTTCAGAGCTTACAGGTTGTATAACCAATTATGTTACACCAGGAGGACGCGAATTTCTTACTTAAAACGTGCAAATACACGAAGTCCCAAAACTGCAATTCAATGTTTACTTTCCTGTAGGTAGTACAGTTATGCATTTAACTAAAAAATGTACATTATGTTATGTTGAAAATACATGTTTCTGAGGACCATTGAATTTAAAAAATAAACAGTTTTTATTTATCAGTAAGCATGGGTCTGGAAATTAAAGAAGTGCTTTAATCCAGAAAGATGTCCTTTTGTTGCTGGTTGGGGCCCGCTGTGTAATAAGTACCAAATACATAAAAAACAGTAGTAATCTCTTATATATGGTGCTTTTCTTTCACACTATGGCCACCGCAAGGCGCTCGCGAGCCAGATGCCAAGCTCGGACTCCCGCCAAAACAGTTAGGGTAGGGCGGGAATTCGGATAGCGGGGCTTTTTGGATAATGTTAAGTTCCCACGCATGCGCTGCCACTACTAAACACGCCATATTGAAGTTTCAAGTTCAAACAGCTAAGGACGGAGTCTTATCAACGTGTGTGCTTGGTTTTGAATAGATTCTGCTACTAAGAGAGACGCTACATGAGTTTTTCTAATCAAAGGTAAGGAAGGTATACCTGTACAATATATAGCATGTAATATTTTGGCCAGAAAACTTAAGCTTTAGCTGGTCTCGTGTACTAGTTTTCGTACTGCTTTAAGGAGTGAACGTTTTCTTGGTATTTTGCGAACCATTATAGTATACGGTGGCGCTGTCTATTGCACAGTCTAAGAATTACTTCGTGACCGGTAACATGTTGTGGGGCTATTTCGATAACAATCCGTGGGGTTAATCGGATATCATACATATTTGTTTCTCTGGTATGTAACTTATTTCCATTGGGGGCTATGTTGTAAATTAGTTTTTATTATATTAATTATTAATTATTCGTTCAAATTTTCAGATGGTACGACATTACAAAAGGAAGAATTTGCGGCTACAATGGGACAAAGAAGCTATGGAACAGGCAATCTCATCTGTAATAGAGGGTAATCTGTCATTACTAGGTGCAAGTCAAGTTTTCAAGGTACCATACGATCCTGTAAAAAAAAGTTAAATTAAAATTAAATGAACTGAATCCAATGTTCAAACAGCTCAGAACTTCACAATCCCCTCTGTGTGTAATACCTAGAAGAACCGCTCGAGAGGTCCTTTCTAGTCCTGTGAAGAGTGTGATAAGAGAAGAGTTCAAACTAAGAAAGGGGCATGCCACAGCACATCACCAGAAAGTGTAGCAGTTTTTAAGGCAAAGAGAGAGAAGAAATTTCGTGGGAAATAAATTCAGTTAAAAAATAAGAATGACATTTCAAAGAAAACGAAACTAAACAATCAAAGAAATTCATTGATTTATCGTCTACTGAAGACGATAATGCTAATGATTCCAATGTAAATGACCACAAATGTGGATTCTGCAGTGTCTGCTACTACTCGAAGTAGTCTGTTCTGAGAGGTGACTGGATTCGCTGCCAGAAATGCCAGGTTTGTTTCCATGTAAGATGCGTGGGAGCTGAAGGAAAGAAACAGTTTATTTGTGGCAAATGCTTCTAAATAGCGTTCAGAATTCAAGAATTGTTAATGCTTATATTTCTTAGTTTTTTCAATGCTTCACATTTCATAGGAATTGTTAACTCTTCATAATTCCACATTAATATATTTTAATATATATATATATATATATATATATATATATATGTAATTTCTAGAATAAATTTGTTTCAGAATCCAAAAGCAGAGCTATTATTTATTGTATTCATTGTTATCCAAATTGCCCCACAGTCATATCCAATTAGCCCCTCGGAATTTCTCCATTTTCAATTCTCCGGGTAATTCTGATAGCCTTATTTCAGCATTAGGATTGTCATTAATGATAGTGATATTATGCCCACCGTGAGCCATAGTAAGGTACTACTTGTGTGCTTACTTGAATGCTCGGTACCTTGTAACATTGTATAAGTTACGCTAACCTATCGGAATTACCCCGCCCTACCCTATAATATCCCCGCAACCGCCTCACGTTCTCATAGTTACAATTACAATGATAATAAGCACATACGTTATCATAACAAATGATGGAAATGTTGCCCTTCTCTATTCACACATCTCCGGAAATTTTCATTCACACTCAAGAGCTCAATATCCGAAATTGAGTGTATTTCTAGCCTGATGGTTTCTTTTAATTCTTAGAGTATGGGGGTTTGTTACATACACTTTATTTTTAATGTGATCATCAGAATTGGGTAAATTTATGCAATTGCATATTGTAAACTGACCTACGCTTAATGCTCTTCTCTGACAAAGCATGGTTGCATTTATAGGCTAAGTTTCGTCGCAAAATAACATATATTGGAGTACAGAAAAACCCGATTTTACACACGAGATTCCCTTGCATGGTGCGAAAATTGGTGTGCAGTAAATGCATACAGAGTAATAGGATCTGCATTTTGTGAACACAGAATAAATGCAAAGAGATACAGGATTATCATATCCACAGCATTTTTGAACAGCTGACCGACGTTAAATGTGGCTCTAATTTTTCCAAAAAGACTCTGCCATTGCATGGTGAAGAGTCTTAATTAAATTCAGGAATGTTTTGAATCACCCTAATTGGTAAAGACTAGGCCCTACGATCATCTTATTTAACTGTATACGATTTTTATTTATGGGGAGCTTGAAAATAAAAATGCATGTAATTAACCCCCGTATATTGTAAGAACTAAAAGAAAACATTATGCGAGAAATTTACTCAATTTCAGATATTTAACCCTGCAAATTTTCTGAGACGATGCCATAAATTTGTGGATAGAGGATGAAATTTCCAACCTCTATTATGATAAGGTATCTGCTTATTAATAATCGCAATTGTAACTACTTTTAACTATGAGAACTTGACGCGGTTGCGGCGATACTGTACTTCTTTTGACAGTAGATCGAGCCATAGCGGCGCGCGAGCATTGCGAGGGAAAGGCACTATACGAACTGTATTTTTAAAGTGTGTACCGTTTTGATATTTTGCCACTGCAGTCACGATTTTAAGCATGCGCGATCGCTCCCTCCATTTATTAGGAAGCCAGACACAGCTTGAGCAATCGTCACTTTGTGTTTTCCTGTTGTTAGAGCGTTGCGAAACGTTCAAAACAATCGATCGACCTGCCAAATGTGAAGTCAGATCAGGATTAGTTTTTGTTTTGAATGCGAGAAATGACAAGCATTCATCGGCAATTATGTGAGGTTTATGGGGAAACAATAATGATTAACAATGCCCGGCCACATAGAGCAAATGAAGAAGTTTTGTTTGTTACGTTATTTGCACCACGCTTTGGGCGTCAATTTGAAAAAGTTATTTTATTTAGCTCATGGTTTGTTATTTTCCCCACGTACGGACGCCAATTTGAAGAAGTTATTTTGTTGTATTATAGTTCAACTGTTGGGGAGCCGAACACTTGAAGTAGTTGCGACCGCTCGTATAGTAAACAGTTTCCGGTAACCTTTACCCCAAATTTAAAAGTATTAACTTTGTAATTTGACTGTTTCTTTAAGTATTAAATATTTATGTTTGCCTCGGCTGCGTCAGTATTATTGTTAGAGACACTTTGCTCTTGGCAGGGTTCTGGTGCAACTAAGAATGTAGGCTTACACAGATTATAATTTTGCTTCACTCGTTTTATTAATGCTTGACACGATTTAAATAACACTTAACTGATATAGAGAGAGCTGTGAGATGTTTTTATTAAATACTTGCACTTTTTAATACGTAAACTATTTTCGTCTCACACGAATACGTATCATACTTCTCGAGGACACTTTTTTGCGTCCGGTTAGGAACACTGTTTGCAGGCAACTGAATTGATTTTAACCGTCTAAACTTGTAAATTTCTGTATTTCAAGTCTCTGATTGGCTATTCCTAATCCAATAATACCTTCATTTAACCAAAGCTTTTTCTGGTTGTTGATTGGCTATTTTGAAACTGTCTCAAAATTTACATTATTGTTGCTCCAATAATGACTAGTAGCATTTAAACTTTCAAACTCATTATTGCCTCAAGGTTACCTCATTGTTAGTAACTTTTGAGCTTTTTCTCACAGTTCCTACATTACTAAATTACGTAATAGATTCACATAACATTATTAAACATGGATACAATAATATAAACATTTACAATGACAGTAATATACACTTTTTATATAGTTACATACACATTTTGCTTCAAGGTGGGCTGTTATTGAATTATATTATATAATTAGACTGAAATCATTTAAGTGTTAAAAATACTGTCTCACAAATAAACTCAAAATCTGATCGCATCGTTTGGTTGGGAACACTTCGATCACCCTTCCTACAGTCCAGATGTAGCACCAAGCAATTTTCATCTGTTTCTTCATCTAAAGAAAGTCCTCGGTGGAAAACATTTCAACGGAAATGATGTGAAAAAAGAAGTGGAGACTTCGCTTTCATCACAGATGGCATCATTCTTTGACGAAGGCTTTCAAATACTGGTTTCCCGTTACGACAGGCGCCTGAATAACGGCGGTGACTATGTGGAGAAGTAGTGTAAGGTAATGAATGATAATAAAGCATTTGAAAAATAATCGAATTATTTAATTAAGGACGGTTTAAAGCAAATATTACGGAAAGTATTCAACCAAATGATATAAATGAGCATTCATTAGAAGCGTTGTGACACAGGATGTGTGAAAAATTTATCAACTGAACGCATAACAATAAAAGCGAATTAAAATACATTTCCAAACTTTCATCCACTAGGGGAACCACCGCGGTATCCACTTTAAGTTTAGGCTTTACAACACACTAGCTTCCTTAGTATAGTAGATATACTCAGTATCTGTCGCGTGAATGATTGGGCTTCGCCACCACAGTATAGACAGAGATTCTTTCTGCCGTATTAATCCTGAAATATTTAATCGTTCTCATTCATTTACAATATATCAAAGACAATACTTAACACGCTCTCTATTTTACACATATTGCCATGATATGCACCCAAGTATGTCAGCAGTGCCTGGGCAGCACCTAAAATACAGGGTGCCCATAAAGTACCAATACATTTTCATGTTCCTGTTCTGCTACAATACAACAAACATATATTAGGATAGAGTAGAGCCTTATAAAGTCTAATGCAGTTTAATATGTTTACCTTCATTATCAACACAAGACAATTAACCGGGACAATATACCTGTACATGCTCCAGTTGTTCCTGGAGTGAGTTATGGACAAATGGTATCTCTGCCTCTGTCATTTATAATTATTAAATCGTAAGAGATAAAATGTCTTTCTGCACATAAATGTAGATCTTATTAATGCACACAATCTATGTCAAATAAAATTTTGTGGCGTTAACCATTTCCAGGATATTCCCTGTTATTAGTTTTAGTTTTTGGAATACTTTTATACTTCTCTCAAATGCAAATCGTTAATCTTTTTATTCATTTTCGTCTTCTTACAAAGACAGCAGATTTTCAAAGCTAGCACATAGCGACCGGCTTTGAAAATATTTGACAATTGCTTTAGTTTAGCGTATACTTCATATACCTACAACAAAATTTTTAAATGAGTAATGGAGGTTAATCTGTATTAACAAGAAGTAGATACACGAATACGTTTTTGTAAGAATAATTTGTAGAAGAGGAATAGAGAAAGTCGTGTGAATGCAGTACTATTAGACACACTCACTGCCACATTCATATTTTCAGGCTCTGTGGGGATAGGGAATGATTCTAGTTAAAGAAAAACTTCCTACACTTGGAGTCAAGGATTTATTGCTTTTTACTTTCTCTACAGCGTATAGTAAGTAGAGGAAGTATTGTATTCCATCAAAAAATTCGATACCGAGATTTCACCGGAAATATGTTTTGATACCCCCTGAATCCAAAAAAACCATTTTTGGAAACATGTCCGTGTGTGTGTCTGTCTGTGTGTCTGTGTGTCTGTCTGTGTGTCTGTGAACAGCATAACTCAAAAACGAAGAGTCGGATAAACACCAAACTTGGTATTTAGGTTCAGTATCTTCCAGAAATGCGACACGAAGGTTTTCAAGAAAATCCCCCACCCCAGACTACCCTTTACATGGAACATTTTTCGAAAATTTTAATTTTCTCAAAAACGGCTCTAACGATTTTGATTAAAATATCATATGTTTAAGATATTGTCATGATAATTAAAATGTATATCTCGAATTTTCTGGGAATGTCTCCAAAAGTATTCTTCATTATGAACGACTTTTTCATAACTGGTAAACCATAAGAGATAGACAAAATTTTACTACCCACAAAATGTAGATCGCGTTAAAATACACAATTTATGTCATAACATTTCTTTTGTTGAGTGAACCGTTTGCGAGATATTGCTTGTTATTCCCTTAAATTTTCCAATACTTATACTTTTTCTCAAATTCGTTATTCATTTTTTTATGTCCTGGACATGCAAAGAGAATGGAATGCGCCACATAGCAACCAGCGTTAAAATATTTGACTATCGCTTCAAACCTACCATATTCCCCTTGCATCTACAAGAAAATTATCAATAAGATTGACATCTCGATATCTCCATTAGCATGAAGCATATGGAGAATAAGCGTTTGTAAAAACAGTTTGTACAAGAGTAGAGAAAGTCATGTGAGTGTAACACATGAGATTTTTGGAAACATGTCCGTGTGTGTGTATGTGTGTGTCTGTGAACAGCATAACACAGAAACGAACAGTCGGATAAACACCAAACTTGGTATTTAGGTTCAGTATCTTCCAGAGATGCGACACGAAGGTTTTCGAGAAAATTCCTCCACCCCAGATTACCCTTTACATGGAATATTTTTCGAAAATTTTAATTTTTTCAAAAACGGCTCTAACGATTTTGATTAAAATATCATATGTTTAAGATATTTTCATGACAAATGAAATGTATATCTCGAATTTTCTGGGAATGTCTCCAAAAGTATTCTTCATTGTAGACTGTTAAACCATAAGAGATAGACAAAATTTTACTACACAAGAAATGTAGATCGCGTTAAAATACACAATTTATGTTATATATATTTTGTTGTTGAATGAACCATTTTCGAGATATTGCTTGTTATTCCCTTAAATTTTCCAATACTTGTACTTTTTCTCAAATTCGTTATTCAATTTTTTTGTCCTGGTAATGCTAAGAGAATGGAATACTCCACATATCAACCAGCTCTTAAAATATTTGACTATCGCTTAAAGCCTAGCAATTCCCCTTGCATCTACAAGAAAATTAGCAATAAGATTAACATCTCGATATCTCGATTAACATGAAGCATATGGAGAATAAGCATTTGTAAAGATAGTTTGTACAAGAGTACAGAAAGTCATGTGAGTGTAACACATCAGATTTTTTTGCTTTCCCTAACACGTATAGCAAGTAAGGAAAGTATTGTATTCCATCCAAAAATTCTATACCAAATTTCACGTGAAATACATGTTTTGAGGTGCCCTGAATAAAATAAACCATTTTTGGAAACATATCCGCGTGTGTTTGTGTGTGTGTGTATCTGTATGTCTGTGAACAACATAACTCAAAAACGAAAAGTCGGATAAATACCAAACTTGGTATTTGAGTTTAGTATTTTCCAAGGATGCGACATGAATATGTTCAAGAAATCCCCGCACCCCAGTCTAGCCTTTACATGGAACATTTTTCGAATTTTTGATTTTCTCAAAAACGGGTCTAACGATTTTGATTAAAATATCATATGTTTAAAATGTTTTTATGGCAAATTAAATTCGTATCTTAAATTTTCTGGGAATGTCGTAAAAGGTCCTCTTCATTCTGGATGGCTTTCGTAAAACTGGTAAACCGTAAGAAATAGACAAAATGTTACTACCTAAAAGTTTTAATCTCTTTAAAAGGCACAATTTAAGTAATATACATTTTTTGTCAGGTGAACCATTTCCGAATTATTCCTTGTTACTTGTTTCAATTTTCCAATACTTAACTTTTTTCTCAAATAGGAATTGGTTATTCTTTTTACTTTCTCTACTACGTATAGTAATTAGGGGAAGTATTGTATTCCACCCAAAAATTCGATATGGAGATTTCACCGGAAATACATGTTTTGAGATCTACTGAATAAAAAAAAACATTTTTGGAAACATGTCCGTGTGTGCGTCTGTGCCTTTGAACAGCATAACTCAGAAACGAACAGTCAGATAAACACCAAAATTGGTATTTAGGTTCAGCATCTTCCAGAGATGCGACACGAAGGTTTTCAACAAAATCCCCCCACCCCAGACTACCCTTTACATGGAACATTTTTCGAAAATTTTAATTTTCTCAAAAATGACTAACGATTTTGACTAAAATATAATATGTTTAAGATATGTTTATGACAAATAAAATATATATCTTGAATTTTATGGGAATGTCTCCAAAAGTATTCTTCATTGTGAACGACTTTTGCATAACTGGTAAACCATAAGAGATAGACAAACTTTTACTACACAAAAAATGTAGATCGCGTTGAAATACACAACTTATGTCATACACATTTTTTTGTTGAGTGAACCATTTTCGAGATATTGCTTATTATTCCCTTTAATTTTCCAATACTTATACTTTTTCTCAAATTCGTTATTCATTTTTTTTATGTCCTGGACATGCAAATAGAATGGAATGTTCCACATAGCAACCAGCTCTTAAAATATTTGACTTTCGCTTAAAGCCTAGCAATTCCCCTTGCATCTACAAGAAAATTAGCAATAAGAATAACATCTCGATATCTCGATTAACATGAAGCATATGGAGAATAAGCGTTCGTAAAAATAGTTTGTACAAGAGTACAGAAAGTCGTGTGAGTGCGATACATCAGATTTTTTTTTATCGTGAGAGAGTTTCTTCAAAACATACCTCTAAATGTTAGCGAACACTGGAAAAGGAACCGTGCAATGAGGGGTTCCATTTTGCCGGTACAGAATTTTAACAATTCAGAAACGAATGTCATGTTCAACAATTGCAAATGGCATATCATTATAATACTAAATGTAATTGCCGCGTCGTAATTTTATTTCCCATCTGCATGAATATGGCTCGGGGCAGCGCGAGTTCAAATTCAACAGGCGTTCCAGGCAGTTCGTAACAATAATCCACGGCAAAAATGCGTTCGTTATTCGGGTGGTTATGACAAGGAAATCGATTGTGTCAATCAACGTGGAATATCACGCCTGACTCCGCTGTCATTTTCTTGTCCCCTGCAAAATTTTCCGCCCCTGCGAGCGAACATCGGCATCGAGTTCAGAAATCGTATCATTTGAGCACGTTCGCCAGGAGTGAATAAATCACTGCGGTTACTCGCCTTTAAATATGAATGGGTACCCTACCTTCATAGGAAAGGAAGGATTTAGCCTGGCTGTTATTCTTTTAGAACACAGGTAGCAAGGAACCCTACCTGCAATTACACTTTTGTTTTTGCATACTTTTCAATAACAGGAACGGAAATATGTATGTTAAATTCAGATACGCATGTCTTATTTTATGAAATTTATCATGAACTTTCAAAGAACACAATTTTTTTTAAAATCTTATGTATTGCCTTCACACGACTTTCTGTATTTACTCTTCTATCTACTTCTTGTTAATTGAGATAGATATAAGAAGGACAAAGCGACAGTCAAATTTTAAAAAACCTGATAGTCCAAACCTTTGCAAAATCTGATGTGTTACACTCACATGACTTTCTCTACTCCTGTACAAACTATTTTTACAAACGCTTATTCTCCATAGGCTTCATGTTAACCGAGATATCGAGATGTTAATCTTGTTGCTAATTTTCTTGTAGATGCAAAGGGAATTGGTGGGCTTTAAGCGATAATCAGATATTTTAAGAGCTGGTTTCTATGTGGAGTATTCCATTCTATTTGCATTACCAGGACAAAACTGAATAATGAATTTGAGAAAAAAAGTATAAGTATTGGAAAATTTAAGGGAATAACAAGCAATATCTAGAAAATGGTTCACTCAACAACAAAAAATGTATATGACATAAATTGTGTATTTTTGTGTAGTAAAATTTTGTCTATCTCTTATGGTTTACCAGTTATCCAAAAGTCGTTCACAATGAAGAATACTTTTGGGGACATACATTCGAGATATACATTTCATTGGTCATGAAAATATCTTAAACATATGATATTTTAATCAAAATCGTTAGGGCCATTTTTAGAAAATTAAAATTTTCGAAAACTTTTCCATGTAAAGGGTAATCTGGGGTGGGGGGATTTTCTTGAAAAACTTCGTGTCGCATCTATGGAAGATACTGAACCAAAATACCAAGTTTGGTGTTTATCCGATTGTTCGTTTCTGAGTTATGCTGTTCACAAACACACAGGCACACAGACGGACATGTTTCTAAAAATGCTTTTTTTTTGGATTCAGGGGGCCTCAAAACATATATTTTCGGTGAAATCTCGGTATCGAAATTTTGGGTGGAATACAATACTTCCCCTACTTACTACACGTAGTAGAGAAAGTAAAAAGCTACATAAAAATTTTCGTTATAAATGCAAAGAGAACAGGATAGTCAACTATTTTAGAAGTGGAAGGCTATACCCTGCCC
Organism: Deroplatys truncata; assembly: GCA_030765065.1. Taxonomy (NCBI): domain Eukaryota; kingdom Metazoa; phylum Arthropoda; class Insecta; order Mantodea; family Mantidae; genus Deroplatys; species Deroplatys truncata. The sequence continues at coordinate 171,049,207 of CM060980.1, forward strand.
TTAAAATTTCTTACTGTTTCCATGCCATCCCGAGAAACAGCTGAATGTTGACAGTACTTTAAGAGTATGACCAAAAAATGAACAGTACAAACCGTTAATAATGGATATCTCAGAAATGTCTTTGACACACAAAAACTTATTTAAAGAGGTCTACATTTTTCGTGCCGTTCGTTTTCGTCTATCGCTTAACGTTTACCAGTTATACAAAAGATTATACAAAATTCCTTCCGAATGAAGAGGACTTTATAGGCTACTCTCAGAAAATTCAAGATATACATTTTATTTGCCATGTAAATGTCTTTCATATGTGGTATTTTAATCAAAATTGTTAGAGCCATTTTTTAGAAAATCAAAATGTTCGAAAAATGAGGCCTCAAAACATGTATTTCCGATGAAATTTCGGTATCGAATTTTTGGGTGAAATGCACTACCTTCTCTATCTACTGGAAAGTAAAAATCGAATCGCTATGTGATGGCTTTGAAACATTTTCCTTTCATGGTCACGAAGAAAAAAAAACGAATTTGAAAATTCAAATCAATCACATAGAATTCTCGGAAATGGTTAGCGCAACAAAAATGTTTGGCATAAATTGAATGCATTAATGTAATCTGCACTTTGTGTGTAGTATGGTTATTTTCATCTCTTACGATTTACCAATTATACAAAAGCCATTTAGAATAAAGCGAACTTCACTTCAGCTATTCTCAGAAAATACAATCTATTTACCATGCAAATATTTTAAACATACGGTATTTTAATCAAAATTGTTAGAGAAATTATTGAAAAAAATAGCGAAAGTTTTTCCATGCAAAATGTAGTTTAGATTGGGGGAATTATCTTGAAAATCTGCGTGTTGTATCCTTGGAAAACTGAAGTTAAATACTGGAATGTAAGCGACTTTTCGTTTTTGAGTTATACTGTTTATGGACACACCGACACACACACACACCCATACAGACAACACACATGAATCTTTTCTAAAATTAATATTTTTTAGATTCACGGAGCCTCAAAACGTATATTTCCAGAGGAATCTCTGTATGTTTGGGTGGGATGCAACACTTTCTTTACTTACTCTAGGTGAGTATTAAAGAAAGTGTATACAATAAAAGCACACCACATGATGAACATTTGGGATTTCTATCACACTATCGCAGAATTCTATATTCTAATTAAATCAAAAGTAACAAAACAAATGGTATAGGAACGCGACTATGCAACTGATGCTATCTGAGTGGTATACATTCGGATAACATCAAAGGGGGTGAATCAAAGCCCCGTCCCTCCAACAAAACTTTAATAGAGAAATTTTCATTTAACAAAACTAGCCTAGTTCTCTAGGTCTTCCAAACACAACTCAACAACACCGTTCAGATATTAATAATAAGAAATGTGTTGAATGGTATGCCACGTACATCTTCAATACTGTGACGGAGCCGGGCTTCCTCGCCATGGATAGCGGGTGTGCCCCTCAGCACTAGCCGGCGTATGAATAGTTGGTGAGAGAAATGATACCAAAGATTCTCGAAGACTCTTGCCGAGTTCTACGTGACGAGTCCTGTGTTCGACGCCTCAGTGAGATATATATATATATACATATATATGTATATACATATATATGTATGAGAGAGAGATAAGCTAGAAGAGGAGTCCTGTGTTCGGCATTCTGGTGAGTGATTGAAGAGAGAAGATGCTGTTTCGAGTGTCGTTAATTGCAATGCTACGCACAAGAGAAAGTGAGGAGCGTTAGAGAAAACTGGAGAATATTACAATAAAGATGCAAATTTGACTTATTGGAAAAGAAAGAATACATTGAAAAGAAAGTCTCACTTAATTATCGAACTTCCCACCTCTCGTATAAGTCCGTCGTAAAATAATAATCAATCGTAAAATTGCATCACTTTGTTTGGCAATTGCATATATTTAATTGCTTCACCTATAACTTAACTTTTGTGATGTACAACAAGAGATTGTTTAGTGCAGTAGAGACGTTATAAGGAATGGAACTAGTGTAAAGTATTATTTTTTGTGGTTTGCAATGCTATATAGTATATCGGCATACGAAATTTCATACGCTGAGTAATCATAGGATGAAAGTTCCTTTTTTGAGGAAGGATTCATTCTGTAACGAGCGGGGGCAGTTCGGAGTATCTTTGATGTGAATAACGATGGGATTGAACAATTTTTTTGAAGCAGATGAAATGGAAATTACCCACTGATGCTTTTACTAGCAATGATATGCTATGAGGATCCAGTATTGGGTACTGGGAAGGGTGTTCTGGTAGAGGAAGCCAATATTGGGTCTATCATCAGCAGTATATCTAAAAAGAATGTGATGTGTTGCACTCATATGACCTTCTCTACCCATGTACGAACTATTTTTACTAGCGCTTACTCTCCATCTACTTTATGTTAACTTACTGCTAATTTTCTTGTAGGGGAATTGGTAGGCTTTAAGCGATAGCCAAATCTTTTAAGAGCTGGTTGCTATGTAGAGATTCCATTTTATTTGCATGCCCAGGACATAAAATAAAAGAATAAGGAATTCCCATTTGAGAAAAAGTATAATATTGGAAATTTCAAACACATAACAAGGAATATCTTGGAAATGCTTTACTCCACAAAAAAGTATATGGCATAAATTACGTGTTTTAACGAGCTCTACAGTTTTCGTGTAGAAAAATTTTGTTTATCTCTTACGGTTTACGAGTTATGCAAAAGCCATTCAGAAAGAAGATGACTTTTTGGGGACACTATCTAAAAATTCAGGATATATATTTTATTTGTGAAGAAAATACCATAAATATATTGTATTTTAATCAACATCGTTGGAGCCATTTTTGAGAAAATCAAGGTTTTCGAAAAATGTTCCATGTAAAGGGTAGCCTGCGGTGGGGGATTTTCTTGAAGGTTTTCGTGTAGCATCTTTGAAAGATACAAGTTTGGTATTTATCCGACTTTTCGTTGTTCACACTCAGACCCTTTTCTAAAAGTGATTTTTGATTTCAGGGGCCCTCAAAAATGTATTTCCGGTGAAATCTCGGTATCGAATTTTTGGGTGGAATGCAATACTTCCCTTACTCTACGTAGTAAAGAAATTAAAAAATGTAATATTGTATCGCACAGCTTTACCCAGTCATTACAAATTCAGTAGATACTTTGCATAACATTCAAATAAAAATTGGCACTTCTATTCAATTGACGTTCGTGATATTTTTTTTCTACCTAGAAACTGTTTCAAACCAAACAATAGCTGCTTTGTAACAACAAAATGCGGGACCAGCGTTAAACGTATTTAATCGGAAGCACGGACGAATAAATTCACAAATTGTAGTAATGAGCTTTGTTGAAGAAAAGTTAAAAAAAATAAAAGAATCTGATGAGATGATTCACTCGACTTTTCCTATCAATGAAAAACTTACATATTACATCTATTAAATCTATATTACTATTATAAAGAAATCACTCAACTGATTTTGATTATCCTTTCATCATTGTAAAGATCTATTCGCTCTGACCGAAAAAGGCTATAAAGCAACTTCTAATTTCATTTCATAAGTTTCTAAAGCCTGAAAGGGATTTACAAACCTCTTGTTCTTGAATGCATACACACTGTAGTTGTAAAAGAACATGCTTGCGAAGAAGGCCTTACTTTTAGTTGAGGATAGCAGGTATTAGAAAACTGGCATTGCTACTCCACACAATATGCATGTAAAATAAGACAAATGCCGCGGATATTTCATTCCAAGCAATACATATGTAGATGGTCACGATTTAGCAATTAAGATGCACCAGAACGAAAAGAGAATCGAATCTGTTTATGACGCTACGACACACAGTACCAAAGGATTTTAAATATCCTCATATAAGACAGTTTTTATTTATTTCCTTTATACTTACCTATGGTGTAATCAACTTCATTAGCAGGGCATGCTAAATAGTTGTATGAGGGAGACAATTGCTAACATTAGAAATCACTGAATCGATATTTTCACTTCCTCTACCACGTACATAGTAGATAGAGAAGGTATTGCATTTCACCGAAAAATTCGATACCAAGATTTCACCGTAAATACATGTTTTGAGGCCCCCTGAACCAAAAAGTGTTTTAGAAAAAAGGTCCGTGTATGTATGAATAATATAACTCAAAAACGAAAACTGGAATAAATACCAAACTTGGTATTTGAGTTCAGTACCTTCCAAAGATGCGATACGAATATTTTAATGAAAATCCCCCACCCCAAACTACCCTTTACACGGAAAACTTTTTGGAAATGTATTATTTTAAAAAGTGCTGACTTTTATAATTAAAATGCTACATGTTAAATTTATTTATATGAAAATTAAAATGTATACCTTGAATTTTTTAGGATAACCTGTGAAGTCCTCTTCATTCGAAAGAATTTTTGTATAATCTTATATAACTGGTAAACCTTAAGCGATAGATAAAAACGTACTACACAAAAAATTTTGATCTCTTTAAAACACACAATTTATTTCGATAACATTTTGTGGCATTAGCCATTTCCCAGATATACTTATTAATGGCTCGAATTGTTCAATACTTTGTCATTATTTTCAAGTCCTTTCGCTATTCAGTTGCTTCTCAAATTGCACGCAAGAGCGTGACATTTTTAAGGCCAGTACATAGCGTCCAGTTCTTAAATATTTGACTATCATTATTCCATTTATATCTATAACGGAATATGTAATGCAGCTATTTCCGGACAGATTTATCTCGATTAAAATGAAGAAGATAGAAAATATCGTAGGAATAATTTATATATTCACTAATAAGCGTTATAGGGTAGAGAAAGTAATGTGAAAGTAGCATCGGATTTTTTAATTAATTACCGAGAAGATTATATTTTTCGATGGTAGCAAAATTAAATTAAATTAAATTGAACTTTATTTATGCACGCTCTTTAACTGCTGTGGTCCTTAGCGTCCCATTTTATATTGGGCGTGAAAGACCGGGAATTTTGCTCAGAGGCCTCTTTATCAAGCTTGAGGTTCTTTTACGTGCCGAAAATCTAAGACACGGGACCACCGGCTTTACTTCCCTTCCGAAGGAAGCCATGCTAAGGATTTTTACCCTGAAAAAAATCCATCGCCCTCCGCCGGGTTTGAACCCGCGACCGTGGGAACTAGAGGCTAGCACGGTACCATTAGCCCACGTACGACGACTCGATGGCCGCGGACTGTATCTTTTTCAAAGAGGTTAACTTGGTAACTTGGATAGCAATCCTATAGGGTAACATGTGATATGTTAAGTTCGCCGTTCTGAATTCGATGTAAACGCCACCATTGGCTAATTTGTAAACTAGAAAACAAACGTGAATTGCCTTGTGAAGCAGACAATAACAAACAAAATGAAAGTTAGTATTTATTACACGGCTTCTTTTGCCATCGTTTTAGAATAAAATGAAAGTGACGAACGATGCAGGGCTCAAAACTTCACTCATGACGACTGCAAAAGACTGTCAAACCTCTAGAAACATATAAGACTGGCAAATGAAAGTCAAAGTCTTTATGACGGACATGGATTATAAAACATCAAGCCCTTCCTTGCGACACTTTGATGCCGCACCTTGCTTCAAATTTTTAAACATTTAATGTTACCTGCTCTGTTGATGAGTTTTAGGATTACGTTATCCCGTAGCTGTATTGTCTCGTGCGCCACCTGGTCTAGTGTTACTATGAGCTCATTATTTCAGAGTATGCGTGAGTGTATTGTGAAATGATATCACCAGTTTAATTAGCTGGGAAATTTCAATGTCGACTTAAAATGTTCAGTTTGAGAGGAGTCGACGACTTTGAATTTAGAATTAAATATTTTCTATAATAATAATAATAATAATAATAATAATAATAATAATAATAATAATAATAATAATAATAATAATAATAATCCGAAGATTTAATGCCTAAGTCACAGAAATGTGACTTGGAAAGATCCTTCGCACTAGCCGCTAAATCGTTCTCACTCAAGCGCGTCACTAGGCGCTACACTACTAAAATGAAACTCATATTCATAACGTTCATCACACGAGCAAGTCATAGAATTTAGCAAATAAGTGACTAATTTAGAATGCACGGACTTTTCTTAACTTAACCTTCGCCTACCTATCGCTACCCCTACCAACGTCTCTTCCCGCGCCGTCCAATCTTAAAGTACTTGCGTCTCTTACCTTGTTGCTAAGCCGTACCTTTCCCTTTTTCTAATTTACAGAATTGTTGCCTATGCGACCTTTAAAACGTACTGAAATAAACCCTAACAGCATTCCAAGAATCTTTATGTGTTCTATATTTGCCTGTTATTAATGTCCTCCTTACATTAGTTACTAATTACCTTTTCCTTTCCGGACCAACCTTTCAATTAAGGCTTATTACATTACACATTGATTTAACATACGGAAATTATTTATTGCTATTATTTCTCTATCTTAGTATTACTTCTATATTTAATTATTTATATCTTCCTGTCAATAATTACGGTATCAAACACTTATAATTTTAATTTATAAATTACTAGACTATTAATTAGGGTTTGCAAAGCATGTGCATTAGAATACAAACACATTGGAGTTCTAAAAGAACATATTTGCGAAGACTGTTGAGGGATTGTATACCTGACATCCTAGGGATTTTTCATCCAGTATTACCGGAGAGGATTCCGGAGGTCGTGGATTCGATTCACGTGTCCGATTTTCCTGATCCATGGAAATATTTCGGGGTTTTTCCGGGTCGCCAGGCGAATACTGGGAAGGATTCTTACATCCCTCAAATTTCCTGTCCCTCCATTTCATCTCCATTCTCATTTCACTTCCTCTTTCGGGGTTGGAAGTGCAGCGTGGCAGGGGAAAATGCTACTCTCTGTGATTCTCTCCATCCCTCGGCTTTCGGATGGCTGCCGGGGTTATCCGAACCCCCTTGAGGGGCGTTGGACCACCTCTGTGGGAGTACCCCGTCTGCCGGGAGTCTCTATATGGTAACTTAGTCATCCTGTCATTGCTGTGCCGCGTTTCTGGTTCCGGCCGTCCGGTATCTCCTCTCGCCTCATACTTCCTCCTAGGGTTGCCCCCTCGTGGGGCGTAGATACAATATCCACCATGGATCAGTGCCGAGCCCCCTCCGTAGCTAATCTAATTTATTCCAACCATTATTAGGAATTGCCGGGCTGTACAAAATTACAATTAAAAAAGGTGAAGGGGAGGATTAAACTTAAAATTCTCTATATGAATGTACAACGATTTCATAAAAAACAGCAGGAAATATATGAAATTAATTAAAATGTCATTCGAGTTCAAAAGGCTACGCGTGAAATGTCGCTAAGACAAATATTTAGAAATAAGTCTCTCTCTTATGAGAATTATTTCCTCGCCGTCGTCCGGTGAATACAATTTGGCCATGATTATCTACTACTGCTAGTGATAAGAATTAAGTATGTCCTGAAAGTGAAGACTTGCATAATGGACGTACCTGTTACTCCAATTAGCCAAACGCTTATCGGCAAAGATATCTTCCGAGTAGTGCTCTCCAGATTCGGTAAATAGCTACATCGACAATATATCGGCAGATTGTAACACCTCTCAGATATCATCTTATGTTGGAAATCCCATACTCTCAGAATACACAATTTCTGAACAGTACAAAACGAGCAAAACTCATAACATTCACATAGAGGCCTAAATGAAAATTTGAAAGCGGGCTTCATTACAGCTGCATCTGTTCCATTTTTCATTGTTCATTATTACACATGCATATGTTAATGAAATATAAATCAGAGAACGGGACTTCAAAGCAATAGACCCGTTTTCACTCAAGCATCAAAATTAGTTGGGAAATGTAAACAGTTACATGCATATGCTCGTCTCCTCCGGGCAGTTTGCATATAATTTCAATTATTGTTAATGTTGACATGTGGGTAATGGGTTTAAACAGCTTAATATTTCTGTCATTCACATCAGAAAAGCCATAACCATCCTGTTCTTCTTTGCGTTGTTTCCCTAAATATGGGTAAAAAGAGTTTTTACTTTCTATTCTTACCTATAGTAAGGAGAGACTTCCTGAACCCAAAATAAAGAATTTTTTTAAAAAAGGAGTGTGTATGTGAACAGCATAGGTAACTTAAAAACGAAAATTAGGTAAAATACGAAACCTGAGTTCAGTGATTGCCAAAAATACGACATGAAGATTTTCAAGAAAATCCCCCACCCCAAACTACTCTTTGCATGGAACAATTTTCACTGATTTTGATTTTCTCAAAACTGGCTCAGAGAAGTTTGATTAAAACACCATATGTTTAAGACATTTGCATTTAAATAAATGTATATCTTGAATTTTCTGGGAATAGCCTGTGAAATGCTCGTGATTCTGAATTACTTTTGAATATGCAGCTCTAAAGAAAGAAATTAGCATAAGAAATAAATTACTATTTATTTCAGCCAAATGTTTCGCTCGCCTATTTATAAAAATAATGGTTTCTTCAAGATATTTAAGAGCTATAATTTTAAAATTATAAAGTCCAATAATTTGTAGTAAATAATTAAAATTCCAGACTTTGTGTTCATAATATTATAACATAAACCTAAAGCGATCTTACTACACAAAAAATGTAGATCCCGTTAAAGCACACAATTTACGACAAAATGCTTTGTGGCGTTAACTGTTTCCGAGATATTCTTTGTTGTTGGTTCGCATTTCAAAATAATTATATCTTTCTCAAGTGGAATGTCGCTATTCGGTTTTTCTTGTGGTCGTGCAAAGCCATCGCATAGAGATCCGCTAGCGATTTGTTTAAAAATCTGAATCTCGCTTTGGTATAGTGTATCCGTCTTATATCTAAAACTAAATGTCTAAATAAGTAATTAAGTTTATGTCAATTAACAAAAAGTAGATAGAAGAAGAAGAATTAGCTTTTGAAAGAATAGTTGTAGGCGAGTTAGTAGATAAAGTGAATGCAACACATCAGATTTTTTTTCTAAAATCTTTCCAGCTGCTTATCTTGAAAGCAACAGTTAAACAAAATTATGGTGAATGTTTCTTCATTTGAAGAGAAAAACTTCATCTTCTTTCTCTGTTTAACCTTCTCTTATATAGGACTTACACCCCCAGGACTTATAGGCGGGTGCCTGTCGAGGCCCGTCGAGGAGCAGACACTCATGGATCAGACAGAATATCCAGGATGGGTGATCAGCTCGAGCCTGGTATGAGATGAAGGAAGTAGATAAAACGAAATGATGGTGAAATGGATGAAAGGAAAGGTGATAATGGAGCAGTTGGTGGAATGAATGGCGGGGGAAACCGGAGAACCCGGAGAAAACCCGCCCAGACGCCGCTTTGTCCACCACAAATCCCACATGCGGGTGAGAGGCGAGCGGTCTAACCCTCGGTCACGGCGCCGCCGAAGAGAAAAACACTGAGTTTAAATGCATTTTATTTAGTGCATATTTTCAAGCTCACCTTTATGGACAGCTCAGTTTTTTACTTTCTCTACTACATATAATAAGATGGGGAAGTATTGCATTCCACCCAAAAATTCGATACCGAGATTTCACCGGCAATACATGTTTTGAGGTGCCTTGAATCCAAATAAAGCATATTTGGAAACGTATCTGTGTGTGTCTGTCGGTCTATGTTTGTGTTTGTGAACAGCATAACTCAAAAACTAAAAGTCGGATAAATACCAACCTGGTATACGAGTTTAGTATCTTCCAAGGATACGGCATGAAGATTAACAAGAAAGTTCCACTCCAGACTATCCTTTGCATGGAACATTTTTCGAAAATTGTGATTCTCTCAAAGTGGTTCTAACGATTTTGATTATAATATATGTTTAAGGTATTTTCATGGCAAATGAAATGTATATCTTGAATTGTCTGGGAATGTTCCCAAAAGTGCTCTTCATTATAAATGACTTTCGCTTAATTTGTAAACGGTAAGGGATGAGAAAATTTTACTACACAAAACATATAGATATCGTTAAAACACGCAACTTATGTCACATAAGTTTTTTTCTGGAGCGAATCATTTCCGAGATATTCCTTGTTATTTGTTTGAATTTTGCAATAGGTTTTCTCAAATGGGAATTTGTTATTCACCTTTTTATGTCCTGGACATACAAAGAGAATGGAATACTCCACATTGCAACCAGCTCTTAAATGATTTGACTACCGTATTCCCCTTGCACCTACAAAAAAATTAGCAGAGCTTCTGCAAATGTTTATCTCGATTAACATGAAGTGGGTGGAGAATGAGCGTTTGTAAAAGTAGTTCGTACAAGACTAGAGAAAGTCATGTGAGTGAAACACATCAGATGTTTTTAAGCGTCGTAATAGTGTCATGTATGCATATACGTATTAAAGTCTATTTAGAAAAATATTTATGATTTACAAGAAGTATGAAACAAGCATTCTTTTTTTAATATTTAAAGATGAATATGAAAGCAAATGTTTCTTTTCCTTCGCATGTGCGCTTTACTTATGATATAAATATTTGAAGGCAGTTTCTGCATATTGTCTATACATTTCTGCATCTGTCGTCCAGAGAGTATCACTGTGTGTCGACTTGATTGTATAACAGAGTGAAAATCTGGGGCTTTCTTTCCCCTTTTTATACCTAAGGCTACTGACACTCGCCTTCGCGCCTCAAAATGTAACGACATTTCTAATTGGTCCTCAGACCGCGTTACCTTATTATGTATGAAAATATTCTGCTCCAAAGTTTTTTGCATACGCGTCCCAGTGACGCGTCCGGAAACAGATTCAATAACTCTGTCTCTTTTCTTTCTATATCTGTCTCTTTCTATTTATCCCTATTGCTTCCAATTCCCTGCTCATTAGCTTGGTGAAAGGTGGGCTTTACCTAGAATTATCTTTTACCTGGAATTAACTAGATCACCCGTCCCTTATTTAACAAGTTACAATCTGCTTTTTACATTTCTTGGCTGCTAAATATTCTAACATCTTTCTTGGTGAATTATATTATTATGTATAATTCTAGTTTAATATCGATTTATATGTCTATGTGTATATGCATATATGTGTGGTATATTCCCTTTCACACCTATGAGTAATATGAAACAGTTTATAGACAAATATTTAGTAACGTATATAGAAGAATAAAATTATATATATGAGGTATACATACAAATTTGTAAAGAGCAGAGTGAGTCGTGAGAATGTTCTACTTCAGATTATTCTATTGTTTCTCAAAATATACGAATTACTCTAGGTTTGATGGATTATGCAGTGTTAGCATGGTCAAAGCAGACATTTAGTTAGTGCCTCTGGTTTTGGACATTACCAACATATGAGATAAGTTTATTGATAAATTATAAATCAATTCTCCCTTATTGTTTATAGATGTCGCTGTGAAAGACAGAGAATTGGCGGTGACCAGAGAACGGAATTTATTCACCACAGAGAGCTGCATATTCGCGTGTACTCTATTCATAAATAACGTATCAAAGGGTTTATGGGCACGTTAAAGTCTCTCAGACGCCAGTTCAACGTTCCAACCAGGTTTATAACGCTGAAAGCAGTGTCATTTAATGATTACAGTCTCCACTTTAAAACTTGTAGCAACCAAATTAACGAAAGAACGCCATTAGGTTTAAATATACGAAAGAACAAATGATATTGCGCTGTATATGTTCTGGAGTCTTTCCAGATTATTCATTTTATTAGTTTTATAATTTTTGTGAATATTGTGTGGATAGAATTACGGATAGAAGAATTAGTTTACTTTCTCTAGAGGAAGTATTGCATTCCACCCAGAACTTCGGCACAGATTCCACCGTAAATGCACATTTTTAGAAAAAAAACGCCCGCGCGCGCGCGTGTGTGTGTGTGAACGCCATAATTCAAAAAAGAAAATTTGGTTGAACACCAATGCTGAGTTCAACATCTTGTTTTCAAAATTTTAAAGAACATATCCCATCCCAAACTACCGTTTTACATGGAAAGTTTTATATTTCAGTTTTTAAAGATATTAGTATGAGAAATAAGACGATTCCGAATGACGTATATATAATTGGTAAACCGTAAGAGATCTTATTCCCACGAATTTTTCTTCCCTCATTGCCTCTTATTACACCTTCGTCTTTCACGTTTTAGGTTTGCTCCGGGGCTGTGTGTCGGACGCTGTCGGACACGGCTTGCGTGTTGGAACTTCTTCTCGGCCCCGTCAGATGGAGGCCGCTCGAGTCTCCACTCCTGCGTCGAGCTTTCCCCGGTCTCCGCTGGAGCGGAGCCTGTAAGTCACCCTCCGGTTGGCTGGAAGGGCTGTCTTGAGCACTCTACGGCTAGGTAGTCAAGCTTGTAACCGATAGGAACCTTTGCGCGTCTCGGTCGCCTGCGTCGGCCGGTCCTGCAGCCCACGTCACCTGTGGTTCCTCCCGGGAGTGTATGCTCAAAAGATCCCTGTGTTGGTCGAGGTGCTAGGTGTCTCCTCCGTAAATTAAACCTAATCCTATTTATTAAACAAAAAAAGTGCAGATCTCGTTGAAACACAATTTATATAAAATTGTTATTGCTTTGAACTTTAAAATACTTATACTTATCTCAACTGGGTGGTCGCTATTCTCTTTTTTCTCACGGTAATGCAAACAGCTCTTTAAAAGTCTGTCGCTTTACCTACTGCGTACTGCAATTAAATGCGTATTAACAAGAAATACGTAGAATAATAAGCATTTATAAGAATAGCCTGCTGAGAGTGAGCAGAGAAAGTAATGTGAATATAATACATCAGACGGAGGGAGCGGCCCCCGCAACCGGGACAGAACACCGCAGGTAGGCCTAATCGCCCCTTTTTGCTTCTACCGTGACCCTAAGGGGAAGGGATAAGTGGAGAGTTCCGGATGACGAAGGGCGGAAGCATGGACGCGGTCCCTAACGTTTCCAGATCGAACGCATACGACGCCGACGCGCCCATCTACAAGCTACCTAACCTCCGGTGGTCCCTCCCGGAGTGGGGCCCACTCTAAGGCGAGACCTAACTAAGCAGTCCCACAACGACGCCAGGGAAGACACCTCTACCGCCACCGCCCACCCGCAGCCAGCCGAACACCTGAAACATGACTAGGAAGATAATGGGTACAGGAAATGAAGGGCAGGGGAGTCATGGTAGAAGATGAACCACAAAAAACCTATGGGTCAGAGTAGGCGGTCCCCGGGGACCGAATCCAAGACCTCCCGAAGGTAGTCAGTCCTACACGTTACCGACTCGTCCTCCGTGGTCTAGCTATTCTAGCCTCTGGTTCCCGAGGTCGCGGGTTAAAACCCGGCGGAATTCGATGAATCCTTTCGGGCGTAAAACTCCTTAGCATGGCTTCCTTCGGAAGAGAAGTAAAGCCGGTGATCCCGTATTGTAGGTTTACGGCACCTCAAGCCTGATAAAGAGGTCCTACACCCAATATAGAATGGGACGCTAAGAACCATAGTAGTTAAAGAGTGTCCGTAAGTAAAACTGAATTTAATTTAACAGTTATTGCAGCGCCACCTCGCCCAGTTTATTCCTCTATGACTACGACTTCTGAATTTATTCCTCCGTGCATCCAATAAACATTTGAAAGTCATTCCTGTATGTAGTATTAAGCAATTATTAATTAATTTGAATGGACTTCTACACAAAAATGTATCTAAATAACGTGATATAAATAGAAGAATCGGTTCATAATTAATGCTCTAAGTGTGTATGCTAATTTCTAATGGTTAAAGGAAATTATGTGGCTGTAACACGTCATACTTTTCATATCTATTTCACCTCTGTAACCTTAGCCTTCACCCGGCTAATGTAAAAGCGAAATGAATTAACACATATTATCTATAGTTTGTTTTTTTCAATTCGTTCCGTCATAGAATTATCAATCTATAATTAATTATGATATGTAGACGATAATAACTCTTAAACATAGCAGCTTAAGTAACGGACCTACAGGAGTGGAGATTACCAACAATTATATTTATTAAATAAAAAATACAGCGAAAACTCTGGTTTGTAATAACTTTTAAGCGGATGTGAGTTTATACAGATTGTTATTTGTATCACAAATTCAAGCCTACAGGGATGAACTCTGCATTCTTTGATAATGTCACCGCTTTCATTTGCTGTCACTAATTAAAACAAGAATTACATTTCAGCAACTGTTAACACCAAAGATTTGGAGCCGTCACTGCCAGGAATTAAGTGAAATGTGATATTTCGCTCCGAGCCTACGCAGGCCAGCATTACAAATTGCATTCATTAGTACCTTTTTTATGTCCACGAATTAATTGGGTCGTTAGGAAGCTCCTGTCAAAAAAACACATGGGTGTTGCTCTGGCATCGCTTTCTAAACAAAGGATTTCGGGATGCTCAAAATAGAATACCAAAGCTTTACTTGCTGTCAAAGAAAGCTTGCCAATTACCACAAGTTTAATTATCTTACGTTCTTGATTTTATAACACAATCAGCTTTTCTTTTTCGTCCATTTTCTTTCGCTACCACATTACTGTAACAGGTAGAGGACGTTCTCCATTGAAATTTTGGTATCGAAATTTCACCGGAAATAAATATTTTCAGGTTCCGAGTTAAAAAAAAACAAATAGTCAATATGTCAATATGGAAGTCAATATGGTGTTGGCGCACACTTAGCCTTGATGACAGCGTTCACTGTCGCAGGCATACCTTCAATCAGGTGCTGGAAGGTTTCTTGGAGAATGGCAGCCCATTCTTCACGGAGTGCGGAACTGAGGAGAGGTATCGATGTAGGTCGGTGAGGCCTGGCACGAAGTCGGCGTTCCAAATTATCCCAAAGGTGTTCTATAGGATTCAAGCCAGGACTCTGTGCAGGGATGTTATTGTCGTGTAACCACTCCACCACAGCCCGTGCAGTATGAACAGGTGCTCGATCGTGTTGAAAGATGCAATCGCCATCCCCGAATTGCTCTTCAACAGTGGGAAGCAAGAAAAAGCTTAATATATTAATGTAGGTCTGCGCTGTGATCGTGCCACGCAAAACTATAAGGGGTGCAAGCCCCCTCCAGGAAAAACACGACCACACCATAACACCACCACCTCCTAATTTCACTGTTGGCACTACAAACGCTGGCAGATGACGTTCACCGGGCATTCGCCATACCCACACCCTGCCATCGGATCGCCACATTGTGTACCGTGATTCATCACTCCACACAACGTTTTGCCACTGTTCAATCGTGTAATGTTGACGCTCCTTACACCAAGCGAGGCGTCGTTTGGCATTTTCCTGCGTGATGTGTGGCTTAGGAGCAGCCACTCGACCATGCAATCCAAAGTTTCTCGCCTCACACCTAACTGTCATAATACTTGGAATTCGTGTGTGATGGTCTGGATATGTCTGCCTATTACTCTTTACGACCGTCTTCAAATGTCGGCGGTCTCTGTCAGTCAACAGACGAGGTCGGCCTGTACGCTTTTGTGCTGTACATGTCCCTTCACGTTTCCACTTCACTATCACATCAGAAACAGTGGACCTAGACTTCTGACACAAGTGACACCCAAACACCTGACCACGTTCGAAGTCCGTAAGTTCCACGGAGCGTTCCATTCTGCCGTTTAACGATGCCTAATGACTACTGAGATCGCGGATAATCAGTGCCAGGCAGTAAGTGGCAGCACAATGCACCTAAGATGAAAAAACGTATGTTTGTGGGAGTGTCCGGATACTTTTGATCACGTAGTGTATATACACCAATCTTACAAAAGCTTATTTTTCTATCTAAATCATTTTATTCGAGTTAAACCTTTGCAGAAATAGTTACATTATACATTTCGTTGTAGATACAAGGAGAATAGTCACATATTTAAAACCAGAATGGTCTTGAAATTCCATACTCTTTCCATGATAGCGCGGAAAACAACTAAATAGTGACAGAACTTTAAAAAATCTGATGTGATACATTCACATGACTTACATCGTTTATTGGTGGTTATACGACCTATTCTTACTAATGCTTATTTTACCATCTACTACATTTTAATCCAAATAAACCTTTACAGAAATAGCTACACCATACATTTTGTTACAAGTACAAAGGGAACGGCGGTAGTCAAATGTTTTAAGAACTGGATCCTATATGCTAGCCTTAAAATTCCATGCGAGAAACAGCTGAATGTCGACAGGACAAGTAATGATGTCGAACCATTAATAACGGATATCTCAAAAGTGGCTTTTGCCACAAAAAGTCTTATTTAAAATAAATTGCGTTTTTAAAGAGATCTTTATTTTTGTGTAGTGCGTTTTCGTCTATCGCTTGTTTACTAGCTATACAAGATTATATAAAATTCCTTCCGAATGAAGAGGACTTCAAAGTATATGCCCAGAAAATTCCAGATATACATTGCAATTGTCATGTAAATATCTTTAATGTATGGTATTTTAATCAAAATCTTTACTGCCATTTTTTGGAAAAATCACAAATTTCAAAAAATGTTCCATATAAAGGGTAGTTTGGGTTGAAACGATTTTCTTGAAAATCTTCGTATCGTATCTTTGGAAAGTACTCAACCTTATTAACAAGTTTGGTATTTATCCGTCTTTTCGTTTTCGAGTTATGCTGTTCACAGACACACAGACTCGCAATCGCGCGCGGACGTTTTTCTAAGAATGCTTTTTTGGATTCGGAGGGACTCAATCATGTATTTCCGTTGAAAATTAGTATCAGATTTTTAGTTGTCATGCAGTATCTTCTTCACCTACATGTATGTGGTACAGAAAGTAAGAAATGACATAGGTATTGAAAATTTAAAATAAATAACGAATTAATTGGAAATGGCTGATACCAGAAAAAATTGTGTTCTACATTTTGAGTATACTTTTATATAAAGTTTACCAGTTAAACAACATTATACCAAATTCCTTACGAATGAAGAAATTGTGTGTGTATGTATGTGTGTGTGTGTTTGTGTGTGTGTGTGTGTCTGTGTGTGTGTGTGTGTGAAAGCACAACTCAAAAAACGAAATTTTTATACGCAGCAAAATTGGTATTTAGGTTCATCTTGCATGGATCGAACATGAAATGTTTCAAGGAAATCATTCCATCCACAAGTACGTTTTCATGCAAAGTTTTGATATTTTTTATTTTTATTAAAATACCATATATTCAAAATTAATGATAAAATGTATATCCTGAATCGTTTTTGAATACCTTGTGGAGCCCTCTTCATTCTGAATGACGTTTATATAATTATGTATAACTGGTAATCCATAAGAGATAGTACTACAAATAACTCCATAAAAAATCTAGATTTCTTTATAGCACATATTTATTTCAGATATTTTTGGAATCAATCTTCAGAGATCTTCGTTGCTACTGATTTGAATTATATAATTCATTTATATGTTTAAGTGCTAAGTCACCATTCTTTTGTTTCTAGTGATGAAATAGAACGAGTTTGAAAGTTGGAAGCCTGCAAATAACGACCCCCTTTCTAAAGATTTGACTATCACTTCAGATTCCTGTATCCTCCTTGTACAAAACAACAAAGTGTGTAGTGAAACTATTTCTGCAAAGATGTATCTCAGCTACCTTGTAGATATACAAATAAGCTTTTGTGAGTTGAGGTAGGTTATTTTTACGTTATTGTTATTTGCCCCACGCTATTGGGAGCCAATTTGAAGTAGTTTGTTGCTTCACGTATGGAAAGTCAATCTGAAGTAGGAGTTGTATTGTAGTTCAACTGTTGGGGAGCCGAACATGCAGTAGTTGCAACCGCACGTATAGTAAACAGTTTCCGGTAGCCTTCGCCCCAAATGTACTTTCAGATTGCCTTTGCCCCAAGTTTAAAAAAATATTAACTTTGTAATTTAACTCTTTATTTAAATATTATATATTTATGTTTGTCTCGCCTGTGTCTGTATTTATTCTAGAAACATGGATGTCTTGGCAGGGTTGTGGTGCGACTTAAGAATGTAGGCTTACACAGATTATAATTTTACTTCACTCCTTTTATTAATGCTTGATACGATTTATATAACACTTCACTGATATAGAAAGCTGTGAGATTCATTAATTAATTACTTGCACTTTTTAACACGTAAACTATTTTTTAGTCTCACACGAATACGTATTAATTTTCTTGAGGACACTTTTTGCGTCTGGTTAGTAACACTATCTGCAACCAACTGAATAGATTTCAACCGCCTAAACTTGTAAATTTCTGTATTTCAAGTCTCTGGTTGGCTATTCCTAATCCAATAGAATACCTTCATTTAACTAAAGCTTTTTCTGGTTGTTGAATGGCTATTTTAATAAACTGTCACTAAAATTACATTATTGCCTCAAGGTTACCTCATTGTTAGCAACTTTTGACCTATTATTCTCACAGCTGCTACGTTATTAAATTACGTAATATATTCACATAACATTATTACACATGAATACAATAACATAAACATATACAATGGCTGTAATATACACTTTCTATATATTGCTACATGCAAATATTGCTTTAAGGCGGGCTGATATTGAATATATATATTTATATAATTAGACTGAAATCATTTAAGTGTTAAAAATACTGCCTCAGAGTATAGTTTATAGAAGAGAGAGAGAGCCATTATCATAACTGAACATTCGGGCAGCTACACGATTTATTGCAACATTCTGTGGGTATAGAGTTAATAGCACTACGTGAACCAGTACACATTGGTGCTAGTTTAAACGCAAGACGTGAATTGCATGGTAACACACTTTACATTTGCAAAGTTTATCGATTCGTTAGGCACATCAAAACGACTGGAGCCACCGAGTTTAAAATGTGTATATATAAGCAAGCTGTAAGGGCAATTTTCCTGTTCCGAAACGTCAAAAGTCTTTTTACTTTCTCTACTAGGTATAATAAGTAGGGGAAGTATTGCATTCCATTCAAAAATTCGATACCGAGATTTCACCGGATGTTTTGAGACCCCCTGAATCCAAAAAAGCATTTTTGGAAACATGTCAGTGTGTGTCTGTGTGTGTCTGTCTGTGAACAGCATAACTCAGAAACGAATAGTCTGATAAACACCAAACTTGATATTTAGGTTCGGTATCTTCCAGAGATGCGACACGAAGGTTTTCAAGAAACTCCCCCCATCCCAGATTACCCTTTACAAGGAAATATTTTTTAAAATTTTAATTTTCTCAAAAATGGCTCTAACGATTTTAATTAAAATATCATATGTTTAAACTATTTTCATGACAAATGAAATGTGTATCTCGAATTTTCTGGGAATGTCTCCAAAAGTATTCTTTATTGTGAACGATTTTTACATAACTGATAAACCATAAGAGATAGACAAAATTTTACTACACAAAAAATGTAGATTAGGTTAAAATACACAATTTATGTCATATACATGTTTTTTTTTTTGAGTGAACCATTTTCGAGATATTGCTTGTTATTCCCTTACATTTTCCAATACTTATACCTTTTCTCAAATTCGTTATTCATTTTTTTGTCCTGGTAATGCAAAGTGTATGGAATACTCCACATAGCAACCAGCTCTTACAATATTTGACTGTGTCTTAAAGCCTACCAATTCCCCTTGCACCTACAAGAAAATTAGCAATAAGATTAACATCTCGATATCTCGATTAACATGAAGTATATGGAGAATAAGCGTTTGTAAAAATAATTTGTACAAGAGTAGAGAAAGTCATGTGAGTGTAACACATCAGATTTTATACTAGCTTTTATATAGGCCTACAGGCATACAGGCCTCCCTGTAGAGGGGTAAGACTCTTTTTATATATCTCTCACGGTGAGCTACTCCGTGAAAAGTAATCATGGGTCATGGAACATTTGTCTGTTACACTGACTGTTTTGTTGTTATGTAGTGCACAGTTGACTCTCCATCTCTCTCCAGCTCTTCCTGCATCTGGCGAATCTAGATCCTGCTTTTTCTTTGAAAAGGTCCGCCCATCTACATCTTGGTCTTCCGCGAGGTCTTTTGCCTATGTATGGGTCAAATATGGTTCCTTTTATCGTCCACCTGTTATCCAGAAATCTGGCGACTGTCCCCCGCCCACTTCCATTTTAAGCTGCTAGCTTGTTCTGCAGAGTCTGTTGTTAATGGCGTCTTTTGAAGAGTTGGGTTTGAAATTTTGAGTGGGCAAAGCTACGTCAGATATTTAAACACCTGTCGCTATGCGAGGGCTTCGAAAGTCCATGCGCTTTGCATAACCACGAGAGAAAAGCTAATACAACTTATCACTTTAGAATGGTATTAAGTATTTGGAAATTCAAATAAACAACAAAATATCATGAAAATGGTTAATGCAACATGGGTGGAAGTGAAAAAGTACATTAGTTAAATAATGTAAACAAGATTAATACCACATTGCTCTTCTTGCATAGCTTACTTTAAAAAATCTAATTTCTTACACTCACATGACTTTCTCTACTCTTGTGCAAACTATTTTTACAAACGCTTATTCTCCATATGCTTCCTGTTAATCGATATATCGAGAGGTTAATCTTATTGCTAATTTTCTTGTAGATGCAAGGGGAATTGCTAGGCTTTAAGCGATAGTCAAATATTTTAAGAGCTGGTTGCTATGTCGAGTATTCCATTCTCTTTGCACTACCAGAACAAAAAACGTGAATAACGAATTCCCATTTGAGAAAATGTATTGGAATATTTAACGAAATAACAGGCAATATCTCGAAAATGGTTCACTCAACAAAAAAATATATGACAAATTGTGTATTTTAACGCGATCTACATTTTTTGTGTAGTAAAATTTTGTCTATCTCTTACGTTTTACCAGTTATGCAAAAGTCGTTCATAATGAAGAATACTTTTGGAGATATTCCCAGAAAATTCAAGATATACATTTTATTTGTCATGAAAGTATCTTAAATATTAATATTTTAATCAAAATAGTTATAGCCATTTTGGAGAAAATTAAAATTTTCGAAAAAGGTTCCATGTAAAGGGTTATCTGAGGTGGGGGGATTTTCTTGAAAACCTTCGTGTCACATCTATGGAAGATACTGAACCTAATACCAAGTTTGATGTTTATCCGACTGTTCGTTTTTTAGTTATGCTGTTCACACACAGATACACAAACAGACACACAGACACACACGGACATGTTTCCAAAAATGTTTTTTTTTGATCCAGGGGGCCTCAAAACATGTATTTCCGGTGAAATCTCGGTATCGAATTTTTGGGTGGAATACAATAGTTCCCCTACTTACTATACGTAGTAGAGAAAGTAAAAAGTTGTTTCCGCAAAGTTACGTGAAGATTATCTCAATAAGTATTAGGCGTATGATCCTGATTTTCGGCAATATTGCAAGAGTGATTCATAAGCTACCATTTATTCCTTTGCAATTTTCGTGGACACTGAACCGTTTCCTCAGAAATTAACAAAATAGTTCCAGGATTTCGTAAACAATTCAGGCGGTTTTGTCTTCACTGTTATCTGAGTGCAAAGATAGGCTAGTATTAGATTAAGGCGGTCGCTGCCCGTACAGTGCAAACATGCCAAAATATTCGACAACAGAATATCTGGACATGGTATAAATTAATGACGAAACGAAGTTCAACTCACGAGAAGACCAGAGACTTTACCATGAACGGTTTCCAGGAATGAATGTGCCTAATGCTAAAATGGTCACTACGGTGAGTCAAGGATTCGCGACACTGGAAGTGTGGTGCCAGGATGTCGTAATCGTGTCGACAACTCAACGAAATTATTATCAAAGAGGAAGAAGTGTTAAATATAATGGAACAACAATCTCGTGGTAGCAGTGGCAACATAGGTCGTAATGTTGGGATGTCACAATGGATTGTAATAAGCTGCATTAAGGGAACAACTACTGTACACTTATATTCAGAGAGTACAGCGTTCGTCATCCACCGAACGATTATCTCCCACATGCGAGGTTCTGTGAATGGCTACTATTCAGGTGTTTCAGAAATACTTTTACAAACTTCGGATATGGGTTCCTTACACCACAAGAAGGAAAAAAGTTCATATGAACATATGTCCCAAAATCCTTTGTTTTCTCGTTAGGAGGCGTTCAACACAGTGATACACTTATAACACACAAAACTCATCATAAATGCTCGAAATGCCCTCCTCTTGCTTCTATGTATGCCTGCACTCGTCGAATCATGGAATGTCGTACCCTGATTTAAGATGCTCCCAGAGGTAAAACTCCACAGGATTGAGGTCGGGAGAACGTGCAGGCCATGGAACTGGTTCTCCTCTGCCTATCCATCGGTCATGATGACGATAAACAGCGACCAAGTTTGGATGACTCGTCTTCGGTCTGGAAACTCCATCTCATAGAGCCGTGCAGCCCCATGTCCATTACCATTCGCGCGACCATACATGTCGCCTGTTCACGAAATGAATATCCAGCAATGGTGGAAGGAAACACGTGCAGTTAGCTCACCACATGTACACAATTGAAACGTTGAAGACAGACTAATGACAAATGAAAAACGTAAACAAGTCTCCATGGCAACACTTCGCCATCTACCATATGTAGTACAATGGGTCAACGCCTTCTGTGAATGCATAGAGAAATGAAGTTTGGAGGTTGGACCCCGAAGGCCGTTGAACTCACACTTTCATTGCGACAGGAATAACGCGAAAACCAAGGATTATGGGACATTTGTTCATATGAACTTTTTTCGCAGAATCCAGTATTTCTCGAGTGTGTCATGGCTACGGAGGAAGCTTGTTTCCCCCGAAACGGCATTATAGACTTTCGCAATACGTACAGGCAGCCTTGTGAAAATTCACACGTTATAAAACAAGGGAATTTTCAGCACAGGTTCTCCGTTAATGTTTGGGCAGATATAATCGAAAACATTCTCATTGGACCTTTCGTTCTTCTAGAGCGTATGTCGGGTGCAGACTCCAATAGATTTTTAAAATATGATTTACCCAGTCTATTGGAGGATGTACCTTTGCAGACTTCAAGATGGTGCACCACCTCATATAAGTGTTACAGTACGTCGTCATTTAACCAGCAACTTTCCTGGTCGTTGGATTGTTTGATTTGTTCCTGTACCATGGCCCGCAAGATCTCCAGATCTTGGACTTTTACTTTTTAGGTGATACGAAAAGCTAATTTTAAAGGGTGAAATGGGCTCTTTGAAGAAATTTCGTCCAGGCATCTTCCAAGCAGCAAAAGATATTAGGAATAATTTTGACATACTCATGCGAGTGCGCCACAGCTGCAGAAGAGTTGCGAAGCACGGATATAAGCAAGCGGTGCCCACTTGGTACTTCTGCTATGATGCTGTTAGATGAAGCCAGCTCACATATCTGCAGTTGTTAAAGGTACTTCGGTATTTAGATGAAAAAGTAATTTATCATTTGCAAAATATCACAGATTTGTTCTTATTCTTTGTAACACTAAACTATAAACAATGTTGTCGATTATAATAAGATAATGATATAAGAGAAACGGCAAAATGAAATACAGCACATTATTTTTCTTAGTAATACGAATTAGAGGGTATGCATATGCCTACTGTCCATTCCAAACCAGAGTGCCTTTCACTGAAAACAAACCGTATTATCCGCTGCGAAAGTAGTTCACAATCCCCGCCTCTAATAGCTGCTTGTTCACCTCCCACGTCCTGTGTGAGAATTATAGTTCAAAATGCAACCTGAGGCAACAATCGATTTTATAAGTATGTGGCAATGAACATTTTACTTACGTTAACCACAATCCTCGGGCAAAAGTGCAACACCCATATCCGAATACTCCGAAGATGACTCAGCTGCCGTATCAGAATCAGAACTACTCTCCAAAATAATGACAAGCTTATTCACAATTCCACAGCACTTTCGCACTTAAAACAAGTTCCTACATTTTATCCTCTTCTATGTTGTATTATGTCTGTTTATATTCCCTGCTCGCTTTCGTTACACTTCTCACTGAAACGCCTGTAAAATCCGAAATTAGTTTCACAATATGCACTAATGCAAGTGTCGGGTATTTTTGTAATAGTGAGTTGAAAATATATGAAGTATTGTTTGTTTTAGCCACTTTTTAACTGTTTCCCGCTTCTGTGTTTGAACAGTTTATTCGCACTACACGCACCTACCTCTGCCTTGTGAGCTCAAATACCAATTGACTAAATCACAAAATTTGACCTGAGCTGAGCATATGTGTTTTAGTGTATTTTGAATGACTGTTCGCTTATCATATATGCTGTGTTACGCAAAGTGTTTATTAGGTACTCAAATAGCAGCTCTGGGCATCAGTTGCTGCATTTCTTGTATATGTAAGAGAGTGGCAGTCATGCATTACGGTTGGTATTAACAAGCAAGATGCTCTCGGCGTTAGCGCAATAGCAGACGAAAATCATATTTTGTAATCTCTTAACAGTTGGTATATATCCATTACATTTAACGATGAGTTCTTCTGATAACCGCAATAAAATGTGCAGTTCTATACCGTTCCTGCTCTAATATTTCATAATAAAACACATGTATTAAGGAACTATTTACGTTGAGTTCGTGACAAGCCAAAGCACGTGCTTCTGTTTACATCAGAGGGAACTCTGGTTTGGAATGGACAGTAGGGACTTCAGACCAGTACCATGACATATCGCTTTACATAATCTGGCCGTTGACTATGAGTCTTCATAACTATTATCATTACCGATAAAGGACACCGAGGAAGCGAAACGTCGTTTGTTTACATACAAATTTCAAGCCCTCACCCCTACCTCTAGTTATGTTTACATGCTAGTAGAATAACACAAGCCCTCGCCTCTGTTTGTTAATATTTTTAGGTTTCTGCAGCGTTGCCATAAATTGCAAATGTTGTACTCGATCTACATATTAATTAACTATACAATTACAAAATATCGTATAAACACTTTTCTTCCTGTTACTGCAATCTATCATTCCCTTAAATCTGCACATTTATTTCACTTCCTGCCTGCCTCCTTCCTGCCAATTATGCACAAGTTATTCAGAATGAAGAGGACTTCACGGGCTATTCCTGGATAGCTTTAACATATCGTACTTTAACAAAAATCGTTAAAACCATTTTTGAGAAAATCAAAAGTGATGAAAAAGTGCATATATTAAAAGGTAGTTTTGGGTGGGGGGCTTCCTTGAAAATCTTTCTGTCGTATAATTTAAAGATGCTGAACTTAAATACAAGTTTGATATTTAATCCATTTTTCGTTTTCAAGTTATGCTGTTCCCAAACAGACACGCAGACACACACATGAATATATTTGATTAGGAGAATAAAAACGTGTATTTTAGATAAAGTCTCTGTATCGAATTTTTCGATGGAATATAATACTTCCTCTACTTCCTATAGGACGTTGCAGAGAAAGATTTACAAGTTAGATGTTAAAGAATAAACACTTTCTTTTCAAAGAAAGAGAGGGCAATGAATGCCCTATGCACTGCGTACAGTTATGATCTATTGTGCTTTAAAAACGTAGGAGAATACAGTTAATGAATCATGAGTATGGCTTTGATTTTTCATTGCATTTTAGTAGAGTCAGCAGGTCCGTTTAGGTTGTATGCGTTAACTGGGAGCCGGCCCTCGTAGCCGTGGTCGCTGGAGTGTATAGTTCCGGCGCTCCGCCAAGCTGAAGGTTGCGGGTTCGTGACCCGCAACGGGCATGGGTGTTTGTGTTGTGTAATTGTGGTGATAAGCCGTAACGAAAACATTAAAAACACATTATGAACTGGCTAAAACAAGGGAAAAGAAAAAAACTGGGGATATTCTTCTTTCTCCCTTCCTGTCCCCTGCTCTCTCTGTGTGAAGCATGCATTTCATGCGATGCTTTTAAAACCGGCAACAAAACTGTTTTATGGAATATTAATACAAATTAAAACATCAACTAGTAAATATGAACATGTCTATTCTCCAAGTCATTAATTTAAAAACTCTGGACATAACATATAGTGCACAATCGTCCAGAAAAATAATTTTTCTAACTTGTTAGATAGAACAAACGGTTAAGTAATTTCTGATATTTTTCCGGATATAGTTTTCTCTCATATATTTAGCATACATTGAAAAATAAATTGGTTACAAAAAATTCTGATGTGTTATACTCACATGACTTTCTCTACTCTTGTACAGACTATTTTTACAATCGCTTATTCTCCATCTATTTCATTTTAATCGAGATAAACATTTACAGACTCTATCATATTGCTAATTTTCTTATAGGGTAAGGGTAATATATATTTGCAAGGGCAATATAGAAACACAGTAGCCTTCAAATATAGACATAGCCGGTTGCTATGTGCGGCACCATTCTCTTTGCCACAGATTAATACTCTTTGCATATCCAAGACAAAAAAATTTGATGTGTTACACTCAAATGACTTTCTCTACTCTTGTACAAAATATTTTTACAAACGCTTATTCTCCATATGCTTCATGTTAATCGAGATATCGAGATGTTAATCTTATTGCTAATTTTCTTGTAGATGCAAGGGAAATTGATAGGCTTTAAGCTATAGTCAAATGTTTTAAGAGCTGGTTGCTATGTGGAGTATTCCATTCTCTTTGCATTAACAGGACAAAAAAATCTGATGTGTTACACTCACATGACTTTCCCTACTCTTGTACAAAATATTTTTACAAACGCTTATTCTCCATATGCCTCATGTTAATCGAGATATCGAACTGTCAATCTTATTGCTAATTTTCTTGTAGATGCAAGGGAAATATGGTAGGTTTTAAGCGATAGTCAAATATTTTAACGCTGGTTGCTATGTGGCGCATTCCATTCTCTTTGCATGTCCAGGACAAAAAAAATGAATAACGAATTTGAGAAAAAGTATAAGTATTGGAAAATTTAAGGAAATAATAAGCAATATCTCGAAAACGGTTCACTCAACAAAAGAAATGTATATGACATAAATTGTGTATTTTAACGCGATCTACATTTTTTGTGTAGTAGAATTTTGTCTATCTCTTATGGTTTACCAGTTATGCAAAAGTCGTTCACAATGAAGAATACTTTTGGAGACATTCCCAGAAAATTCAAGATATACATTTCATTTTACATGACAATATCTTAAACATATAATATTTTCATCAAAATCGTTAGAGCCATTTTTGAGAAACTTAAAATTTTCGAAAAATGTTCCATGTAAAGGGTAGTCTGGGGTGGAGGGATTTTCTTGAAAATCTTCGTGTCGCATCTCTGGAAGATACTAAACCTAAATACCAAGTTTGGTGTTTATCTGACTGTTCGTTTCTGAGTTATGCTGTTCACAGGCACACAGGCGCGCACGCACACACACACACACACACACACAGATACACACACGGACATGTTTCCAAAAATGCTTTTTTTTGGATTCAGGAGGTCTCAAAACATGTATTTCCGTTGAAATCTCGGTATCGAATTTTTGGGTGGAATGCAATACTTCCCCTACTTACTATACGTAGTAGATAAAGTAAAAATGAATAACGAATTTGAGAAAAAGTATAAGTATTGGAAAATTTAAGGGAATAACAAACAATATCTCGAAAATGGTTCACTCAACAAAAAATGTATATGCCATAAATTGTGTATTTTAACGGGATCTACATTTTTTGTGCAGTAAAATTTTGTTTATCTCTTATGGTTTACCAGTTATGTAAAAGTCGTTCACAGTGAAGAATACTTTTGGAGACATTCCCAGAAAATTCGAGATATGCGTTTCATTTGTTATGAAAATATCTTAAACATATGATATTTTAATCAAAATCGTTACAGCCATTTTTGAGAAAATTAAAATTTTCGAAAAATGTTCCACATAAAGGGTAATCTGGGATGGGGGGATTTTCTTGAAAACCTTCGTGTCGCATCTCTGGAAGATACTGAACCTAAATACCAAGTTTGGTGTTTATCCGACTGTTCGCTTCTGAGTTATGCTGTTCACACACACACACACACACACGGACATGTTTCCAAATGCTTTTTTGGGATTCAGGGGTCTCAAAACATGTATTTCCGGTGAAATCTCGGTATCGAATTTTTGGATGGAATGCAATACTTCCCCTACTTACTATAGGTAGTAGAGAAAGTAATAGAACAAGCTAAGCAAATATATGCTGGTTATTAAAGGGTTTTGCCGTCCAGATACTTTGCTACATACGTCTGCAGAATTAGGTTACTCATCAGGTATAAAAAGCGGGGTGCCATCATATTTTTAATTTCTTTACAACGTACGTATTAGGTAGTGGAAGTATTGTATTGGACTCAAAACATTCGACATCGAATTTTCACAGCAAATACGATTTCTGGGATCCGTGAATGAAAAACAAAATTGAAATGGGTGTATGTGCGTGTTTCTCTAACCAACGAGGTACGTTATAAGGTTTGGCATTAGATATGCACCACGTCATCATATTTTGTTTATAAACCCCTACCCAGAAACTTTACGCGCTAGAACCAAAACGGGTAGAAGGATGTCTGTAGTTAAACAAAAGCCTGTACTCCACAGGTCGCATTCATTGGAGATGCATCAACTGCAACGTGATGCACAGCAGTCCATCATACCTACAACTAATGATAGTGTTTACAGTATTAGTATTTTTAGTATTTTTATACTTTATATATACTTTATTTGTGTGGCTGTCGTCAAGTGGGAATGAACAATGGCAATCCGTACACAAATACAGAATACACCAGATGCATCTCATCTATGGGAAAACCTGATGGAATCGAGGGAAGCTTCCTAGCTCTATCAACAACGTTACCCCAACAGACGTCACCCATCCCACACCACGTTTCCAAGATTGGAGAGGCGTCCTAATAAACGACGCCCACGGATACGTCCTACACCAGGGTTTGAAGTCTTTCCAGGAGCTGGATATCACATAACCAGGCGATATATAAGATGGCGGTGAACACTAAACACCTTCAGTATTTGATTAAAATGTTATCTGTTTTTGACTGCATTGCCGTTTCCTTTTTCCCTATTTTTTGTGATCCGTACTGCCTACGTCCTCCTCCATATAGCACATAATCAAAGCGTTCCTGGACATGGGCTTATTCATGAAATATTATCACATATCATTTACGTGCCAACGAGCATTGTAGCATATATTTATTTACAGATATAGGTAGTTGGTAAGGTTTTTGTGAGAATAACTTTTAGATTAACTATGAAAGAGGTTCTTGTTGAGGCAGTATTTTAAACACTTAAATGATATCAGTTAAAATATATAATAAAAATATAATAACAGCCCGCCTTAAAGCAATATGTGTATGTAACACGATATAAAAAGTGTATATTACAGTCATTGTTTATGTTTATATTATTGTATACATGTTCAATGATGTTATGTGAATGTGTTGCGTGATTTAATAATGTAGGAGCTGTGAGCATAATAGGTTAAAAGCTGCTAACAATGAGGTAACAATGAGGTAACCTTGAGGCAATAATGAGTTTAATAATGCTACAAGTCATTATTGGATCAACAATAATATAAATTTTGAGACAGTTTATAAAATAGCCAATCAACAACCAAAAAAAAGCTTAAGTTAAATAAAAGTATTCTATTGGATTAGAAATAGCCAATCAGAGACTTTAAATACAGAAATTTACAAATGTGACGGTAGAAATCAAGTCAGTTGTTTGTAGACAATGCTCATAACTGGACGCGTTGCTTGCAGCCAGTGTTCATAACCGCACGTGAGATGTGTCCTCGAGAAATTTAATATGTATTTTGTGTGAGACAAAAATAGTTTGTGTGTTAAAAAGCGCAAGTAATTAATTAAAGAATCTCACAGCTCTCGCTATATCAGTGAAGTGTTATTTAAATCGTGTCAAACATTAATAAAAGGAGTGAAGTAAAATTATAATCTGTGTAAGCCTACATTCTTCAGTCGCACCACAACCCTGCAAAGAGAAACATTTCTCTAACAATAATACTGACGCAGCCGAGGCAAACATAAATATATAATATTTAAAGAAACTGTCAAATTGCAAAGTTAATATTTTTTAAATTTGGGGAAAAAGGCCACCAGAAAGTACATTTGGGGCGAAGGTTACCGGAAACGTTTTACCATACGTGCGGTTGCAACTACTTCAAGTTCGGCTCCCCAACAGTTGAAATACAATACAACTCCTACTTCAAATTGGTTTTCCATACGTGAAGCAACAACCTACTTCCAATTGGCTCCCAAAGCGTGGTGCAAATAACTAGCTTCTACATTGTGACTGTTACACAACGGATATTTTATTAAGAGTGCTAGTTGGGAGCAAATATATCATTTTGATAATCAATGTAAAACAGGATTATTATTATTATTATTATTATTATTATTATTATTATTATTATTATTATTATTAATCCTTTCATACAGTTAATCCTACAAAGCCTAATGCTACAAATTCGCATCACATCAGTTTAATTTAATCATGGTGGTGTACGTGCTTTGTAGTATCATTCTCGACTGATACACACTTTACTCAAACAAGATTGAATGTAAATCCTGAACCACAGGAAAAATGGACAGACTTTATGGGGTTATCACAGACTTAGAAATGAAATGTTAGTGCTTAGAGGTCAAATAAAAACTTAACACCTAAGCATTTGGGGAGGATCAAACATTCTTTAAGTGAGGTAGAATAAAGCTCTTAAGAGATAAAATAGTTAAACAAAAAAAAATCTGTGTGTTACATTCAAGTGACTTTCTCTCACCACTATTACTTTCTCTACTACGTATAGTAAGTAGAGGAAGTATTGTATCCTACCCAAAAATTTGATACCGAGATTTCACTGGAAATATGTTTTGAGACCCCTGAATAAAAAAAAAGCATTTTTGGAAACATGTCCGTGTGTGTGTGTCTGTGAACAGCATAACTCAGAAACGAACAGTCGGATAAACACCAAACTTGGTTTATAGGTTCAGTATCTTCCAGAGATGCGACACGAAGGTTTTCATGGAAATCCTCCCACCCCAGATTACCCTTTACATGGAAAAGTTTTCGAAAGTTTTAATTTTCTCAAAAATGGCTGTAACGATTTTGATTAAAATATAATATGTCTAAGATATTTTCATGACAAATAAAATGTTTATCTGGAATTTTCTGGGAATGTCTCCAAAGTATTCTTCATTGCGAACGACTTTTGCATAACTGGTAAACCATAAGAGATAGACAAAGGTTTACTACACAAAAAATGTAGATCGCGTTAAAATACACAATTTATGTCATATACATTTTTTTTTGTTGGGTGATCCATTTTCGAGATATTGCTTGTTATTCCCTTAAATTTTCCAATACTTGTGCTGTTTCTCAAATTCGTTATTCATTTTTTTTCGTCCTAGTAATGCAAAGAGAATAGAATACTCCACATAGCAACCACCTCTTAAAATATTTGACTATCGCTTAAAGCCTACCAATTCCCCTTGCATCTACAAGAAAATTAGCCATGAGATTAACATCTCGATATCTCGATTAACATGAAGCATATGGAGAATAAGCGTTTGTAAAAATAGTTTGTAAAAGAGTAGAGAAAGTCATGTGAGTGTAACACATCAGATTTTTTTATATAGCTTCTATAAACTCTTCTAACAAAATCTTATGTTTCTATTTCCATCGTGTTAATTTAGGCACACGTTTACAGAAATCGTTTCATTACACATTTCGTTGTAGCTACAAGACGGATACAGGAGGCTGAAATAAGCTAAATTTTTGTATATCTCTTGCGGTTTACCAGCAACACAAAATTATACAAAATTCATTCAGAATGAAAAGGACTGCAAGAGGTATTCACAAGAAATTTAAGACATATATTTTATTGTCACGAAAATATCTTAAACATTGGGTATTTTAATAACTAGAGCCATTTTTGAGAAAATCAAAAGTAACGAAAAAGGTAAAAGTACGTATGACGGAGGGGCCCACGGAACCGGGGCAGAGCACCGCAAGTAGGCCAGTCGGCCCTTTTTGCTTCCAACGTGGGAAGGAAGGATGAGGGGAGAGACCCAAAGAGCGACCAGAACCAGATGCCGACGAGCGCATGCATGGACGGGGCCCCTAACGTTTTTAGATAGAATGCATCCGATGCCGCAAGTCCCTGCCCACAAGCCACCAATCGGAGCGGAGCCCTACGCTAAGGAGAGTCCTAACTGAGCGGTACTGCAGCAACGGCAGGAAAGAAACCATTACAGAGCACAGGCCACCGCCCAGCCGCAACCCGCCGGACACCGTCGCCTGGTCCTTCAACCCTGAAACAAATAACAAGGAAGATGACAGGAAATGAGGGGCAGGAGAGTCGTGGTAGAGGGTGAACCACCCCAGTATTCACCTGGCGACCCGGGGAAACCACGAAACCACGCTCAGTAAAAGTAACGAAAAATGCTCAATGTAAGTAGTTTTAGGTAGCAGAGATGTTCTTGAAAACCTTTGTATGGTATCTTTGGAAGCTGCTGAATTTAAATCCTAATTTTAATATTTAACAAACCTTTTTTAGAATGCAGCGATCATACACATATCTTTCTCTAAAACTGTATTTCTTGTTGGGTTAAGGGGCCTCTAAAAGTTGCATTTTTTATGAAATCTCGGTATTGAATTTTTGGGTAGAATAAAGTTCATCCTTTCTCCACTACTTACTGTTTAAGGTTATTACACTATTATAATTCCACTAAACAGGTGTGACAGTTCCTATCTCTGCTGTTATGTACGGGCAAACTTCCTAATATTAAGATCATTACCTAGATTTTGGTTTGTTCCTTCAAGATGAACCTATTATCGCTCCCTTCTTAAAACCCAAATGATGTAAACACATGACGTCATTAACTAGCCTGAGATACGCCGGAAATCAAAGCACACTATAACATACTTCATAGTTTAAATATGCATGATTCTCTGTGGGTTTTCAAGAAGTATGTTAAACGAAACATAGTACAAAAATTTTGGTTAATATGAAGTAGTAAGTAATATTGTGACTTTATCCGGTATTATTAGGCACTTCCGTAAATTCTCAGTTTGTTAATGTGATCTAATTCAACCTTTCACTTAGTTTTCACTATCACTTCACTTCTTGGGATATGCACTACGTAGTCTCCTCTTCCGGAAGGATCTTACTGGGAATCGAACACAGGACTTGTCCAATATCTCGCAGAAGCAGCACTCACTGCACGTTACAGCAGTCGTCACATACTTCCTTGGAGAACATCCTTTTTGTCGCACCAGAAATGCACTCACTAACTCCCTCACTCGTGAGAGCGCTCGCTTATATAGCAGCTTGTTAGAGTTCGAGCAGTTTCTAGAAGGGAAACTTCCAGAAGACTCTTGTTACCTCACGATAGCACTTCCGATGTTTGTCTGGGCAAGAGCGTTACGTATCTTTGTTTATCTCTGCGACTGTCCGGCACCAACATCCCAATAACCTTGGGCTATAGCCCCATATCTCCCAATATGAAAAGTTAAACTGAATAGGTCCGTTTAGTTCACCCCTCTTCATGATGAACAGTCAATAAGGCGATAACCCTGGCTGCTCTTGCGAGTGCTGTTAGCTTGGTGAGTGACAAAGGTGATATAGTGAAGCATTATGAAGTTACGCAGTTAAAACTGGCGAGAAATGTAATGTTTTGAAATTTAACAAACTACTGGAGGAGAATCCAAGGTCGTTTTGAATAACATTGTAAAACCAACTGTAGATTATACCGAAGTTTCCGAGTGGAAGCGTTATATGTGCGCAAAAAGAACTAAAGGAAACGGGAGCGAACGCCAAGGACGGAAAGAAACAAATGTAAGCTACAATTCGAAAAATTCTGTTGTGTTACACTCACATGACTTTCTCTACTCTTGTACAAACTATTTTTACAAACTCTTATTCTCCATCAATTTCATATTAATTAAGATAAACATTTGCAGAAACGCTATTTTGACATGCAAAGAGAATTACATTTCACACATAGCGACCAGTTCTAAAAATATTTGACTATCGCTTAAGGCCTACCATGTTTCCCTTGTTTTGTATTTGCAAGGGCAATATAGAAATACAGTAGCCTTTAAGCATAGACATATCTCTTAATAGCTGGTTGCTATGGGCAGCACCATTCTCTTTGCCACAGATTAATACTCTTTGCTTATCCAAGACAAATAATGAATAACGAATTCCCATTTGAGAAAATAAGTATTGAAGAACTTAAGGAAATAACAAGCAATGTCTCGAAAATCGTTCACTCAACAACAAAAAATGTATATGACATAAATTGTATATTTTAACGCAATTTGTGTAGTAAAATTTTGTCTACCTCTTAAGGTTGACCAGTTATGCAAAAGTCGTTCACAATGAAGAATACTTTTGGAGACATTCCCCAAAAATTCAAGATATACATTTTATTTTTCATGAAAATACCTTAAACATACATTTTCGAAAAATGTTCCATGCAAGGGTAATCTGGGGTGGGAGATTTTCTTGAAAACCTTTGTGTCGCATCTGAAGACACTGAACCGAAATACCAAGTTTGGTGTTTATCCGACTTTTCGTTTCTGAATTATGCTGTTCACAGACACACACACAGACAGACACACACTCAGACACATACACGGACATGGTTCCAAAAATGCTTTTTTTTGGATTCAGGGGGTCTCAAAACATGTATTTACGGTGAAATCTTGGTATCCAATTTTTGGGTGGAATACAATACTTCCCCTACTTACTATACGTAGTAGAGAATGTAAAAACTGGTTGATTTTACCAAATGTACTATTCGTAGGGAACTGTACAAACCGCCAAAGTAAGACAATATTCTTAAATGTTTGCCAACAGTGATCCTATGTTGCCTTCTTTTAAGCTATTCAACTTTTATAAATTATTGCTAAAACTGGATTTAGGTTTGTGAAGAGAAATAAAGTGAATTTAATCTTTGACAGAGAGGATAATGTGATGGGGACCCAAGACTTTCCACTTCTTCTCGAAGTAAGCAGATACAGATTAACGTCGAGTTTTTTTTTAAAATTATTCTGTATTTAATTTCAACACAGGAGTTTTTATAGTTATTATTATTATTATTATTCGAACAGTAGATGTTATACAATATTATAAATACGAGACATGAGTCCACGTGACATTTATGAACTTGCAAGGCAAGGAGGAAGCTTCATAAATTATTGGACCAGAGCCGCCACTAGAAACATCTCGATGTCTAGTAAGAGAGATTATTAGGGACTGGTCCAAAGCAGAACATCATAAAACCTGGCTTAAAACTCCAGGAAACAAACATGGTAAACTATTTATTAGAAAAACATGTAAGAAAAGCTTACTTAAATATAACAGACTTCGCCTGAGAACAGTTATTGCATTTCTCACTATGGGAGTGTTTCAGGGTAACTCAAAGTGCAGATTGTGCAAGAAAGAAGCTGAAACAGCCTGGAACATGAAAGGGGATATACCACGTACACACATGTGTATATATGCATATATATACATATAGACATTTATGTTAACATCAAACAGTAATTGTGCATAATAATATAATTGAGCAAGAAGTATGTTAGAATTTTTAGCAGCCAAGGGATGTAAAAATCAGATTGTAACTCAGAGAAGTAAGGGATGCGAGAGCTAGCTAATTCCAGGTAAAAGGTAATTCTAGGTAGAAATCACCACCTTTCACCAAGCTAATGAGCAAGGAACTTGAAGCAATAACAAGAAATAGAAAGAGACAGGTGTAGAAAGGAAAGAAGCAGAGCTATTGAATTTGCTTCCGGATGTGTCACTGATACGCGTATGCGAAACGTTTTGGAGTAGAATATTTTCATACATAATAAGGTAACGCGGCCTGAGGACCAATTAGGAATATCGTTACATTTTAAGGCGCGAAGGTGAGCGTCACTAGGTTTGGGTATAAAAGGGGGAAGAAGGCCCCAGATTTTCACTCTCTTATAGAATCTCGTCGACACACAGTGATACTCTGTGGACGACGGATGCACGTGTGTGCATATGGGTGGTAAGCATGTGCAGTTATATTAGGCTCCTAATTTATTACTATGGTGGGAATTGTTAAAGATGGGAAAAGCTAGCCGCCCATAAGTACATTATCGATAATGAACCACATTTTGAGAGAAACGCAGTTGATTTTAATTGGCCTCACCTACGAAAACCCTGAATCCAGTGAAATTAGTTAGGTATTTTATTAGGAATGGGACAATCATCAGCCGCTGAGCAGAGGTAGCCGGAGACCAGGACACTGCAGCAGGGGGTATCAACCAACAGGACCAACGTTTTCCCGCTACAAAACACGCCCAGCGTTTTCTACTACACACATTATATGCTCTCACAGGAGATATATTGCTTTTGGGAAAATGTTTTTAGAACCGGAAGAATTTGAAGCCACATCTGCTGTGAGACTGCATTCCTTGGTAAAGGGTGCAGGCATAATTAATTGGCTTTAAATGGTACAGGAACGCACAAAATTTCACATCATTGTGACCAAAACTATGGATTTTAGCAATTTTAACAGATGCATCCCCTTAAAACGATATAGATAGCACAATAAGCTCAAGGCTTAAGTGCATCCTGAGTAATGATGAAAATCTGTATCGTATAAGACAAGACTAGACACTTGTTTATTACTTTCTCTACTACGTATAGTAAGTAGGGGAATTATTGTATTCCGCCCAAAAATTCGATACCGAGATTTCACCGGAAATATACGTTTTGAGACCCCCTGAATCCAAAAAAAGCATTTTTGGAAACATATCCGTGTGTGTGTCTGTGTGTCTATGAACATCATAACTCAGAGATGCGACACAAAGGTTTTCAAGAAAGTCCCCCCACCCCAGGTTCCCCTTTACATGGAACATTTTTCGAAAACTTTACTTTTCTCAAAAATGACTAACGATTTTGATTAAAATATCATATATTTAAGATATTTTCATGACAAATAAAATGTAAATATTGAATTTTCTGGGAATGTCTCGAAAAGTATTCTTCATTGTGAACGACTTTTGCATAACTGGTAAACCATAAGAGATAGACAAAATTTTACTACATAAAAATGTAGATCGCGTTAAAACACACAACTTATGTCATATACATTTTTTTGTTGAGTGAACCATTTTCGAGATATTGCTTGTTATTCCCTTAAATTTTTGAATACTTATTTTCTCAAATGGGAATTCGTTATTCATTTTTTTGTCTTGGATATGCAAAGAATATTAATCGGTAGCAAAGAGAATGGTGCTGCACCTAGCAACCAGCTATTAAGAGATATGTATGTGTATTTCTATATTGCGCTTGCAAATACAAAACAAGGGGAACATAGTAGGCCTTAAGCGATAGTCAAATATTTTTAGAACTAGTCACTATGTGTAAAATGTAATTCTCTTTGCATGTCAAAAGGTCGTTTCTGCAAATGTTTATCTCGATTAATATGAAGCATATGGAGAATAAGAGTTTGTAAAAATAGTTTGTACAAGAGTAGAGAAAGTCATGTTGTTCTACACAGCTGATAGGAATACGGGCAAACGCGAAAGGATACAAAATGTTGTTTAAATCAAACTGTTTCTAGGGCTGGACTGATTATTATAATTCAGGAATTAAGAGGCTAATATTTACTTTCCTGAAGAGTAACTGAAGGCTGTTTTTCTAATGTGGCCAGTGCTTACACTGCCTCTCCAAGTTACGCCCATGTTCTCACTGCATATGCTGCCATATAGGAGAAATTTTGTTTGTACACTACGCCTCTTTAGACAGTTGTGTTGCAATACTGTAGCAGTTTCAGGCACTGTGTCCGCCCTATCCTCTCACTGCCATCACATAAAACTCGTCATGCCTAGTTCTAATCAGTTTTTGAAGTGGAATTACCAGGTTAGTGAAACTAGGCGAGAGGAAATCGATTTTCCAGGTCAGTTTGCGCCCAGGTAACAT
Source organism: Deroplatys truncata (assembly GCA_030765065.1). NCBI lineage: Eukaryota > Metazoa > Arthropoda > Insecta > Mantodea > Mantidae > Deroplatys > Deroplatys truncata. Next base: position 171,087,056 of record CM060980.1, read on the forward strand.
GCTTGCTGCGTGGAGTCACTTGGCTGAAAAATTTAATTTCAGAGATGAAGCATTTTTCGCCCTTTTTCTGCATGTGATGCAAACAAGGGTGTGCTGAAAATCTAAGTCAAGCGATGGGAGTGATGTAAAACCCTTTGAAAACGTGCGAATATCCTCTTCGTTAAGTTTTACTGCGGATATAAGCGAAATAATAACAATACTATAAGAAACAGGAGCATCACCGGGTTTTTATAAGCTGTAATAACAGATCTATATTGGTCCTAGTTCCCATCCTAGAACCCCGGCATGAGGAAGTAATCGTTAGCTTGCAATGCACCTTTAGACGAATACAAACGCCAATAAGAATAATTCCAGTACACGAAAGTTAGCTAGATTCAGTAAACTATAGCCTGCCATCTGTCTCCTTTCCAGTGGATTTAGACAAAATTCTCGTGTGGGTTTAAAATACGAGAATATAAATAACCAATCAAACAACATAGTCATTTGTGTACGCTCTGTATTTACTTTCCTTAAAATATTCCGATGCACATTAACGGGTTTTCATTTAAACGCAAGTAAATATATTGCACAATTAAAGAGAGATATTTATCTAAAATGTCTAAAAACAAAGGGCATAGAAGATAAAATAGAAATTAGAAAACCTCAGGTAATGATTAGAATGAAAATATCAGAATCAAAATACAACAGTTGAGAAAAAGCATGTCAAAAGATACAAGCGTTCATTGGAGCAAAAAGGAGCACACAAGCTTGGAAGACTAAAAAATATTAGAAGGAATGATAAAGAAGTGTTTTGTAAATATATTAATTTTCAATCTTTAGAAAAGTATTTTAGGAACGTATATAAATACAATGTAGACAGAATTTAATGAAAAATTGGATGAGTATCTGCACTTCGAATCAGAAATAGTAAAGGAAGCAATAAAATCGTTAAAATGTGGGAAAGCACCAGGGATTGGAGATGTCCCGACTGAATTGCTAAAGCATGAAACAGATAAACTATACGCACAACTGAGAGATTTATTTTAAAAATGCCTGAATGGTGAGGATGTGCCGGAAGATTGGAAAATAGGATATAGGATGAAGGTAGAAAAGATGAATGTAAAAACTATAGAGATATTACAATAAATAACATATTAAGTAGATTATATAGTAAAATAATTAAGCACTCTCTTGAGCTACAATACAAAGATTTAGAAGTAGGAGAATAGTCAGGCGCTAGAGCACTGGTTGATCATCTATTGATCATATATTATGTTTACAATAGATAATAGATAATAAAGCAGCTGGAACACAACCCCTCCATTTAGTGTTAATTAATATACAAAAAGCCTATGAAAACGTGCCATTGTCACAATTATGGTTGGCGTTAAAATTATACCTATTTTATAAGAGCAATTCTAAATTTATACAAAAATGCACATGTAAAAGGGATTACATGGAAAATATTTGACAAGCGGATTTCATATTAATAAAGGATTAAGACTGGGTTGTTTTATATCTCATAAATTAATAAAATTTACACGGAAAAAGCTATAGAAGTTTGGAAAAACAAGTGTAAAAATATGGGAGTTCCAATAGAAGGTGACTCAACAATACAGTCCCTGCAATTTGCGGATAATCATTTAATTCTAAATATGAAGATGTAGAATATATTACAAGGAAATTTATTCAAGAATCCAACAAATGGAACCTAAAAGTAAATATGGATAAATCCAAATATATGGATATTGATGTTGTTCATCAAGATTTGGTACTGGAAACCAAATGGGGATAATTAAACACATAGAAGGATATAAATACCCAGGAGTAAAGATCATAGTTTATCAAAGATAAACTCTGGAAAGTATCTACTATAAACAGTATGTTATGGGATAAACAGGTCTCAAAAGAAACTAAAACTACACTTTTTAAAACAGTAGTTAGAAGTACCATAACCCATGGCTTTTAACTACCAGTTAAAAAGAAAATTATTGGCAACAGAAATTGAGTATGTGAGGAGATCTGCTGGAATATCTATAAGAGAAAATTTAGAAATGAAATTATAAAAGAAAATATGAATGTTCAAAATTCAATTGTAGGTTTTATTCAACAGAAACAATTAGAATGGTGTGGGTATGCTAAAAGAATGCAAGATGAAATATTACCCATAAGACTAACGGAGTGGACGCCACCGGGAAGGAGGAGAAAAGGAAGACCGCATAGCACGCGGATTCAAGGAATTAGAGGGGCAATGATGGATTGGGAAACTGAGGAAGATTTGTCGTCCAACAGGCAAGAATGGAGAAAAGTAATAAGAAAAGGTTAAAACCTTGGGTACCGAAAAAATGTTTGTACATTGTAAAACCGAAAATATATACAGGGTGGACTATTTAAGTTCAGACTGCACAATATCTCCAAAACCAAGGGTTGTATAAAGAAATGTCTTGAATAAAAGTTGCTTGATATTATGGGGGAAAGTAAGTGCCATTAGTTGTGTTTTATTTGGAGGATAAGGGTCAATTTAAATTGACCCTAAAGAAGTTAATTTGTTACGTTATTTGCCCCACGTATGGAAGCCAATTTGAAGTAGATAATATCTTTACGTTGTTTGCACCACGCTTTGGGCGTCAATTTGAAGTAGTTTGTATTGAGGACTTGTATTATATTTCAACTGTTGGGGAGCCAAACTTGTAGTAGTTGCAACCGCACGTATACTAAACAGTTTCCGGTAGCCTTCGCCTCAAATGTACTTTCAGGTGGCCTTTGCCCCAAGTTTAAAAAAATATTAACTTTGTAATTTGACTGTTTCTTTAAATATTATATACTTATGTTTGCCTCGGCTGAGTCAGTATTTATTTTAGAGACATGGATGTCTTGGCAGGGTCGTGGTGCGACTAAGAATGTAGGCTTACACAGATTATAATTTTGCTTCACTTCTTTTATTAATGCTTGATACGATTTAAATGACATTTCACTGATAGAGAGCTGTGAGATTCTTTTTATTAACTAATTACACTTTTTTTAACACGTAAACGTATTTTTCGACTCACACGAATACATATTATATTTCTTGAGGACACTTTTTGCGTCTGGTTAGTAACGCTGTCTGCAGGCGACTAACTTCTGAATTTGTAAATGTTTCTCCTTTTCAGTTTCTGATTCGCTAATCCTACTCCAATAAAATACTTTCATTTAACTAAAGCTTTTTCTGGTTGTTGATTGGCTATTTTATAAACTGTCACAAAATCTACATTATTGTTGCTCCAATAATGACTGGTAGCATTTAAACTTTCAAATTCATTATTGTCTCAAGCTTACCTCATTGTTAGCAACTTTTAACCTATTATTCTCACACCTCCTGCATTATTAAATTACGTAATGCATTCACATAACATTATTTAACATGTATACAATAATATACAATAATATAAACATTTACAATGACTGTAATATAAACTTTTTATATATTGTTACATACACATATTGCTTTAAGGCGGGCTGTTATTGAATTTATATATTGTATAATTTGACTGAAATCATTTAAGTGTTAAAAATACTGCCTCAACCCTAATAGTAGGTTCCCATTTAAACTGTATAATTGACGCTAAAATGACCATCATAACGATCTCCAAACAAAACACAACTAATGGCATTTACTTTCCGCCATAATATCAAGCAACTCTTATAAAAGTCATTTCTTTCTACAACGCTTGGTTTTGGAGATATTGTACATTCTCAACGTAAATGGTCCACCCTAAATTTATGTATGTGTGTGTATATAATATAATCATCCTCATACAGAATTAGACTACTGATGACCTGTTACGACTCCAAACTAAAGCTGCTACATCCATCTTCTAGCAGGTCTTCCCAGACTTCGTTGACCTCTTGGTTTATTACTTAGTGCTCTTTGGGGAATCCTATCATATTCCATTCTGCAGAAATGTAGCAATTTTTCTTGTATTCTTCTTTTTTGTTCGTTAGTTTAAATATTCCTATTTGTTCTCTGATATCTTCACTTCTCTGTTTGCCCATTAGAGTATAACCTGCTACGAACCTTAAGAATTTCATTTCCGCAACTTCTATCCGTCTCAAAGAATCTTTATTTAGAGTCCAACATTCAGTCCCATATAATAGTGTAGGAAATGCCAAAAACTTATAAAATCTCAGTAGAGTTTCTTCGCGAACTTTCCTTGATAAACTTCTTCTGATTGTTCCGCTTATATGTTGGAATAAATTGAGTTTTCTATATATATATTTGTACGGATGTAGGAATCAACAGGATTACTGGACTCTCTACTCGATTCTGAAGCAAGATAAAATAATTCAAGCAACTTTGCCTTTGTAACTTTTGATATGACCACGTTAGAAGTCTGCACGCGTCGAAATGTTTATGCCAGGCTCGGTCTGAACCCAACTGTATCGTTGCAGATGCAAGGGAGGCTGAAACGACAGTCAAATTTTTAAAAAGGTAGTCGCTATATGTTGATTGAAATTCCACACGAGAAAAAAATAAATCGTGACCAAGTGCTTCAAAACATTTAGTATTGGAAAATTCAAACAAATGTCAAAGAATACTCCGAAATGGTTAATGACACAAATAATATAGATCGATTTTTGAGAAAACAAAAAATAACAACAATTTTCAATTAAGAACTAGATTATGGATAATGGAAATGTCGTGCAAAGCTTCATGTTGCATCTCCGGAATACCAACACATATTCAACTTTCATAGGTTACCTATAACCCTTACTCCATTCTGACAGACTTTCAGTCAAAAGATGAATCTATCTATTCTTCGGTCTACCAACGTTCCTTTCACCTTTCAGCTTATAATCCAATATAATCTTTTGTGTGCCGTCTGAGGAAGGTGTTTTGTTGACGCTTTGGGCGTCAATTTGAGAAAGTTAATGTTTTACGTATGGAAAAGCCGATTTGAAGTAGGAGTTGTATTATGTTTCAACTGTTGGGGAGCCGAACTTGTAGTAGTTGCAACCGCAGGTATAGTAAACAGATTCCGGTAGCCTTCGCCCTAAAAATGTACTTTCAGGTGGCCTTTGCCTTAAGTTTAAAAAAATATTAACTTTGTAATTTGACTGTTTCTTTAGATATTATATTTATGTTTGCCTCGGCTGCGTCAGTATTTGTTAGAGACACGTTTCTCTTGGCAGGGTTGTGGTACGACTAAGAGTGTAGGCTTACACAGATTATAATTTTACTTCACTCCTTTTATTAATACTTGATACGATTTAAATAGCACTTCACTGATATAGAGAGCTGTGCGATTCCTTTTATTAATTAATTACACTTTTTAACACTTAAACTTATTTTTCGTCTCACACGAATACATATTATATTTTTTGAGGACGCACAAGCAACGCATCCAGTTATGAGCACTGTCTGCAGGCAACTGAACTGATTTCAACCGTCTAGACTTGTAAATTTCTGTATTTCAAGTCTCTGATTGGCTATTCCTACTCCAATGGAATATCTTCATTTAACTAAAGCTTTTTTCTGGTTGTTGATTGGCTATTTTTAAACTGTCAATAAAATTACATTATTGTTACTCCAAGAATCACAAGTAGTAATGTTAAAGTTTCTTACTGATTATTGACTCAAGGTTATCTCATTGTTAGCAACTTTTAACGTATTATTCTCACAGCTCCTACATTATTGAATTACGTAATACATTCACATAACATTATTGAACATGTTTGCAATAATATAAACATATGCAATGACTGTTACATACATTTTACAAATTATTACATACACATATTGCTTCAAGGCGGTGAGTTATTGAATTTACATATTATATAATTTGACTGAAACCATTCAAGTGTTAAAAATACTGCCTCACGTCTTCTTTCACTATAGGGACCTGTTCTCTCCACATGTTCTATAGGTTATACAACGGAAGGGAACACCTCGCGCCATACGACCTCAGAGATCTATTGTGGCTACCACTTTATAGGATAACGGAATGAACTGAAGCAACTACAGTAGGCCACAGACAGTCCACAAAGACGCGCGGAAGTACCTAAGGGTTCCTGTCTCGAAGACCCGTTCCACTACTGGAAATCCTAGAGAGAGAGAGAGAGAGAGAGAGAGAGAGAGAGCGGTACCAAGCAGCCCTTTAGTGTCCACGGGAGTACTATTTCCTTTGAACAAGCATCCAAGCGATCTGTCCGGCACCGCCATGCGCCACGAAACCTAGAAGCACGCTGGAAGATGAGAGAGAAAGGAACGTAAAGGAAATTATGGAAAGGAAGTCATGGTAGATGAGAAACCAGTCCAGTATTCGCCTACCGACCAAGGAAAACCACGAAATCCTCAAGGTAAGAGTGGGCAACTGACGAGAGTCGAACCCAAGACATCCCAAATGCGAGCCTTACGCGTTACTGCGGAACCATCTCGTTCGGTTCTAAATTGTTCTATTTTATCTATCAACATAAAAATATTATCTTTCTAATAACTTTATTTTGTCTACATTTCTCAAAAATCTCATTTCGACTCCTATTGTGATCTTTTATTCTCCTCTTGTTAAAACCCCAACAATATGGGGACTGCCAACAGCTTATAAAATGATTTAGTGTCTCCTCTAGTGTGTTTTAATGCTCTCAATTGTGCCACATATAAAATTAAATTTTATAAGATTATTAAATGGGTCTTCGCTTTTAAAATAGGAGATATCACATCCAGGTAGTTAAAAGTATTCAGCTTTTCAAAGTGTTTCAGATCCAAAATTATTTTAGCTCTTAAGGTATCCAATACTTTAAATGCTAGAACTTTGGTTTTCTTTGTTGATATATTAAAATTGTAAATTGTATAATGCTGTTTTATTTGAAAAGTGAATATTACATTTAAAATGAAAATATAAACTTATTTACAATTATATACTCCAATTATAAATGATATCGTCAGTATATCTATATAAATTGAAATTTTGATGTGTTAGGTTCCAATTCTTTCTCTTCAATAAACTGTTATTACCAACGCATATTCTTCTATCTATTTCATTAATCGAGATAAACATTTGTGGAAATTGCTTTTTTGCATACTTCCTTGTAGGTGCAAGGGGAGAAAAAGGTGAATAGCGATTTTCCTCTTGAGAAGAATATAAGTATTTGAAAGTTCAAAACAATAACAAATGATATATCAGAAATGGTTATTGCTATAAAAATCTCACTTGCCATAAATTGTGTGCTTTAACGAGGTCTACATTTTTTGTGTAGCAAAATCTTTTCTGTCTCTTGTGATTTACCAATTACACAAAGCTCATTCGGAATGAAGAGGCCTTCACAGGTTATTCCCATAAAATATAAATTCCATTTGCCATGCAATTATAAGTATCGAAAGGTTTTGCATGCAAAGGATAGTTAAGGCGGGAAGATTTAATGAAAATTTCCTGTCGCATCTCTGTAAGATGCTGACTTAAATACGAAGTTTGGTATTTAATACATTTTTATTTTTGAGTTATTCTGTGCACAGACACACGCACGCGTGGGGACCTTTTTCTAGAAATTTTGGATTCGGGGTCTCAAAACATCTATTTCCGGTGAAATATTGATGTCGATTTATGGGTGAAATGCAATATTTTCTCTACTTACTATACGTAAATAGTAGAGAAAGTAAAAGGTACGGCGAAGGCGGACATCCCTGTCTTACACCTGTGTTTATGAAAGATTTTAGACAATTCAGCTTTTAGAGATATCCACAAACACACACAAATACACACGCGTTCAAGGAATCTCGGCACAAGTATTTCCCATGATATTTCGATATAAATACTTGCTCTGTGTACCATAATTAAGTGGTAGAAGGAGTAACAAATAACAAAAACACTTATCTTCAGCTCACGCTCAAATGATCACCATCAAATTAAGTAATGCAGACCACGCTTAGCTTTATGAAACCGAGGTAAACTTTGGCTATAATTTCAAGCAGTTTTCATTGCTTTGTGAATGTGTACACATTAAAACGCATGAATTATCTGCAAGTTGAATTCCCTCGATAAATAAAGCTATAAATATAAACTGCAATTATCTCTTTGAGAACTAAAACCTTCTCCTGAAGCTCTGGGCTTCAAACATTTATGCGCAATGTTTGCATGAAGATTGCAGCTTTCCAAGTAAACATTTGTGTAGACGCTCAGCAGTTCCACGACTGTATTTAATATCGTGGAGGGAGGGATGGCCTACCTTTGGGGTAGATTTATCCCTACGTAAACTATGCCCATCTGTTTCACAAGGGCTTCATCCCAACACAAACTGTTCCGCTCAACTATGCGAGGAATGTGTGGCTATTGCAGAAATGAAACTGGAAGGCCAGCTTGAGCCAGATATGCAACTGGGATATTCTTCCATCAAATAATCTTTATTATTCCATCTTATTCTCACCGAGTGAGATGGTCCCACAGTAACGTCAGAGGTTCGCATTCGACCGTCCACTCTGGATTTTTCGTGGTTTCCCCGGGTCGGCAAGCGAATGTTGGAGTGGTTCCTGTTATACCACGACCCTCCTGTCATTTATTTCCTGTACCCATCATTTTCTTCATTGTCATCTGTTTCAAGGTTGTAGGATCAGGCGAGTTCAACTTAGAAACACATATTCTCTTTATAGATTATAGGAAAGTCTTTGACAAGGTATGCAGAAAAATTATGGGAAATGTTAGAAAATAAAGGATTACCAATACACTTAATACATGTAATTAGAAATTTATATGTGAAAACTAAAATTCTAATAGATAATCGAGAATCCATAACAATTCTAAAAGGTGTTAGATAAGATTACCTAATGTCAACCACTTTTTTAAATGTATATGTTGACGACTTGAATAGATCATAGAAGCAACAAACAATAGTAGGGATTAATTCCGGGTCAAGAACAGTAAAGACAATGGTCTTCGCAGATGACCAGATATTAATAGCGAAAAGTGAAGAGTAACTTCAACGGATGACATACAAACTAAATTTAATATCAAAAACATATAGCATGGAAATTTCAACTGAAAAAATTAAAGTTATGGCATTTAAAGGTACTCACCCGGTTCGGTCTAAAATAATTATACAAAATAAAAGTATAGAACAAGTGTCAATATTTAATTATCTAGGGTGTGAAATAACATATGGGTCTGAAATAGACACTAATAAAAAGCTAAATAAATTCAATTACATAACGGGAAGCATAAAGAGAACACTAAAAAATAAAATTATAAAATATTGAATAATAAAATTGTATAAAGCAATGCCCACAGTAACTTATAGGTCTGAAACAGCGACAGCAGAAAATAAACGAAGGATACAGACAGCAAAATGTAATTTCTCAGACCTATAGCAGGATACACACGACTGGATAAAAAGCCAAACAACGAAATATGGTAAAAGTTAAAAATAGAAGAGTTAAATAGATTAATAATAGAACATGGAACTGGAAACAACACTTAGAAAGAATGTCATTAAATAGGATATCCCCGAGCAACATATAACTACAGACCCCAAGGATACAGAAACCAAGGACGACCAAAAAAGAGATGGACACAACAAGATTTTGGAGCCGGAACAGGCTAAACGGCCTAAAACCGTGAAGTAGAAGAAGAAGGATCAGGCGAAGGTATTCGGCATGTTGCGGTTGGGCGGTGGATGTGGTCTTGTGAAGGTTTCTTCCTGGCGTCGGTCAGGACTATTCACTTATGACACGCCTTCGATGTGGACCTCTTCGGCGGGCTGCGGGTGTTAGGAGCTTGTGATCATGAGAGCTTGGGAGACTCGGATGCGTTCGAACTGGAACCTTTAGGGACCCCGCCCATTCTTGCGCATTATGACATCCGGATATAGTCTCTCTTCGGGTCCATCCCCTCATACCTACCTCCCAGGTGTTACGGTAAAAGCAAAAGCGCCGGGAACCTACTTGAGGTACCCTGTCCCGGTTGCGGTGTTCCCTCCATTCGTCCAAACCTTTATCTTTACCCTCTTATTCTCGCACAGGTCAATCAGCCATGCTTTAAGATGGGGGGCGGGTAATGGGATTGATAGCTCCCCATTCACCATAAATTGCTTAAAGTAAAATCCGATATGATGCATTCATATGACTTTCTCTAACCTCTATCGTTTATTAGCGTGCATACAATCTATTCTTCCCAAGGCTCATTTTTCTGTCTACTGTATTTTAATCCAGACAAATCTTTGCAGAAATACCTACATTACACATTTTGTTATTGATACAAAGGTGTGCCAATTGTTTTCATGGCACAAGTTATATTTCTTATTTGCCACTTGAGAAGGTTATTTGAAGTAGGACCTGTATTGTATTTCAACTGTTGGGGAGCCGAACTTGTAGTAGTTGCAACCGCACGTATAGTAAACAGTTTCCGGTAGTCTTCGCCCCAAATGTACTTTTAGGTGGCCTTTGCCTCAAGTTTAAAAAATATTAACTTTGTTATTTGACTGTTTCTTTAAATATTATATATTTATATTTGCCTCGGCTGCGTCAGTATTATTGTTAGAGAGGGTTGTGGTGTGACAGGAATGTAGCCTTACACAAATTATAATTTTACTTCACTCCTTATATTTTATGACCCAATTTCCTTACCAGCTATGCTGCTCTTTTTGCCTGGCACCCTGGCCTTCTGGCTCCTCTAAACATTCCTTACTACCTTTTATCCATATTTGCCCATCTTCTCCTTCCTCCATTTGCCTTTCTACCTTTCTTATCTCTCTTACTTTTCTACTCCATTTCTCCTTTACTTTCTTTAAGAACTCCCCAATATTCTTAATTTGCTTTTCTTCTTTTCTCGTTAGCATTTTTATTGCTACTATTTTCCTATCCATTTTTTCCCATTTTTCTTCCCATACTTCTTGTCTCCATTCTGCTAATTCTTTGCATTCTGACATATAATGCTCTGTGCTTTCGCTATCGTCGTATAATTCACAAATCCCATTTTTTTCCTCTTAACCCTCTCAAATACATTGCTCCTGTTCTCATCCATGCAAACGCTTCGTTTCCTGCTCTATCACAATAATCTACATAACCTTCTCTTCCCCATTTCCTTTTTACTAATCTATAGAACCCTAGTGACTTTTTATTTTCTAAGCTTCCCTAAATCTCTTGTCTTTCTATATCCTCCACTCCTTATATTAATACTTGATACGATTTAAATAACACTTCACTGATAGAGAGCTGTGAGATTCTTTTATTAATTACTTGTACTTCTTTAACACGTAAAAACTATTTTCGTTTCACACGAATGCGTATTAAATATTTTGAGGACACCTTTTGCATTTGGTTAGGAACACTGTTTGCAGGCAACTGAACTGATTTCAACCGCCTAAACTTGTAAATTTCTGTATTTCAAGTTTCTGATTGGCTATTCCTAATGCAATAGAATACCTTCATTTAACTAAAGCTTTTTCTGGTTGTTGATTGGCTATTTTTTATAAACTGTAACTTTTATTACATTATTGCTTCCAAGAATCACAAGTAACATTATTAAACTCTCAAACTCATTATTGGCTCAAGGTTACCTCATTGTTATCTCATTGTTAGCAAATTTTAACTTATTATTCTCACAGCTCCTACATTATTAAATTACGTAATATAGTCACATGACATTATTACACATGGATACAATAATACAAACATATACAATGACTGTTATATACATTTTTATATATTGTTAAATACACATATTACTTTAAGGCGGGCTGTTATTGAATTTATATATTATATAATTTGACTGAAATCATCCAAGTGCTAAAAAACACTGCCTCACACTGTTCAAGTTAATTTATATCTATAGCCCTAGGCTACTGTTTAGTTGGTGCCGGTGGTAGACGCCACAGTCTCTTTTTTTTCTCTTGTAGAGGGATACGGGAGAATTTGAGAGAGGCGTAGCCGAGAATAGTCGAATACGAGTTTCTCTCTCTTGAGCGTCGGTCCGTGTGGGATCGTGTATTTGATAAGTGTTCTGCATATCGTACTTCGAGTTTTTGGGCTGTTACACATAATAGCATTGGCCGAATCTGACCGTTGGTAATTTCCATGTGTGCTGAATTAATTTCATTAAGTGCCAATGCATTTCTGAATTACGAGAGTTCTAGGTACTGGGCGTGTATAACTGTAATTTGCTTAAGTATAAAAGCAAATGGGACGACATAATTACGTCTGTTGTTGTAATTGTATCAGACTTATATAAATGAATTATGCAAATGTCATATTCGTATCCAAGCAACTTCTTGAATTCTTAACCTGGTATAACTGGTATTTATGCTATCTTTAAAACGAACTATGAACTGATATTAAGATCTTTGGGTCAGCATTGTGTAAAATGTGTCTGTGCAAATACTGTATGTATGTATATGTAATTTAATACGGTAAATACATGAACAGACTTTTACCTTGCTGTTTTTTCTGTTTTGTACGGAACACTAGTAGTTAATTATCCCTATTTTTCTTATTTAATGAGTGGCTAGTGATAGTCTCTGAAGGGGAGCGCAGTGCAAAGGGAACAGCGATACTCAAATGTTTAAGAACTGGATTTTGTATACTGGCCTTAAAATTCCATACTGTTTCCACACAATCGTGAGAAACAAGTGAAAATCCATGGGACTTAAAAATAATGACAAAAGTATTGTACAATTCGAACCATTAATAACTGATATCTCGGAAACGGCTGATGCTACAAAACATTAGTCGAAATAAATTATGAGTTTTGACGAGAGCTACCTTTTGTGTAGTTCGTTTCCGCGTATCTTGTAACATTTACCAGTTATATAAGATTATAAAAAATGTGTTCCAAATGAAGTGGATTTTATAGGCTATTCCCAGAAAATTCAAGATATATGTTTTATTTTTATAGAAATATCTTTAATATATTGTGTTTTAATCAAAATCTTTAGGGCCAGTTTTAGAAAATAAGACATTTTTGCAAAATGTCCCATCTAAAGGATAGTTGAGGTGGGTGGATTTTGTTGAAAACCTTTGTGTTGCATTTTTGGAAGGTGTTAAAGTTAAGTACCAAATTTGGATTTATCCGACTTTTCGTTTTTTAGTGATGCTATTCACGACACACACTCGGGTAGTAGGCGTATGATAAGAAAAAACCCACTGTGTTCGCGCTATTGTTTACAGATGTTTAATTATTATGGGCAGACGCTTATATTTCAAGTGTACAGCCACCAAAACTCTATTGTGATACATTCACATGGCTTTCTCTATCAATGAAAAATTCTAACTACAAGGCCGAAAAATCCCAACTGGGACAGAGCCTACCCTCCTTATCGTCGACCCGAGTCGAGGACTCTCACTCCTCAAGGAGGATGACAAGGCCCGGGGCAGACGCCTGACGGGGGACCGAGGGCCTACGGATCAGAGAGTGAGAGACCAGGGTGGGATGAGAGGAGGGAGTGGATGATAGATGAATGATAGGAAAGGTGATGGTGGAGCACCGGTGGAATGAAAGCCTGGGAAAACCCGCCCAGCCGCCGCTTTCACCACCATAAATCCCGCATGCGGGTCTCTGGGATTGAACCTTGGTGAGAGGCGAGCGTCTAACCACTCGGCCACGGCGCTGCCCAATGAAAACTCCCATATGCTAATTATATGTTGTACTATTCACATAAAAAGTTATTCTTCTTGCCTCGCCACGTGAATAACGATATATTTATTTTCTCTGTCACTTTCTTTAGTAAAAGTAAGTATTGTCGAAATTTCACTGGAAACACGTTTTGAGGCCTCCTGAATCAAAAAACGCATCTATTTGTGTGTGTATTTTTGAACAGTATAACCTAAAAACGAACTTTGATATTTAAGAATCTTCTAAAAATGCAAACATAAATATTGAAAAAGAAAATCCCTCACCGTAGACTGCCCTTTACATGGAAAACGTTTCGGCATTTTTTATTTTCTCAAAAATAGCCATAACGACCATAATGTAATATATTTAACACATTTACATCCTCAATTTTCTAGGAATAGTGTTGAAGTCCTCTTCTTTCGGAAGAAATTCTATATACGGGTATACCAAAATAAAGGGGCGGCGCCAAGGCCGAGTGGTTAGACTGCTCATCTCCCACCAAGGGGCTCGGGTTCGATTGCAAAGAACCATATGTGGAGTTTGTGGTGGAGAAAGCTGCGTCCGGGCGGGTTATCTCCGGGTTCTCCAGTTTCTGCCGCCATTCATCCCACTACTCCAGCATCAACTTTCCTTTCATCAATTTCACCATCATTTCATATCATCTCCTTCCTTACTCTCATACAAGGCTTTGGGCTAATCACCTATCCTGGTTCTTCTATCCGATCCAAAAGTCTTTCTGTTCCCCGACAGGTGTCTGACCCCAGGCAATGGGAAGTAAATCCTGGGGGTGTAAGTTCTCCAAACGGGGAGGGTAAACCGCGAAAAAGAAGAAGATTATACCATAACATATAGACAAAAAGCTACTACATAAAATGTGTCTCACAATGTATTTCAAATAACTGCTTCTGTGGCATACACCATATCCAAGACAGACGTTATTTTGTGTTTGAATTTTTAATACTCCATAAGTGCTGTCCTATTCAGCTATTTCTCGCCATGTATGAAACTTCCAAGAACAGCATATAGCTATACATGAGTATCGATTCTGTTTTCTGTATCTCTCTTATGCTTACAACAAAATATGTAATGAAACTATTTCAGCAAAATTTATTTCGACAAACACGAAGTAGATAGAGAAACAAGTTGTAAGAAAAGCTTGTAGTAGTTGTATAAAAACTGAGCCAAGTTGTCTCCCTCCTTCCATAAAGAAAGAATTACGTCTGCCGAGTAATCCTGCTTTCTGCAGTGAAGCAACCATTATACCTGATGTTTCCTTGCGCCTGCCTAGAAAGTAATACCATCAGCATGTTACAGCTTACTGCATTATCGGTTGGAGCTCTGCAGAGAGATAGTCAGCAGATGGCAGCGTAAAAGGCACTGGTGCGACGCTGTTTGAGTTCCTGACGTCAGATCACTGGGGGAAGGCTGGAGCGACCCGGGCATAAAGAGGACTAGCTGAAGGAGGAACTAGTTTGAGCTCACCGTCAGTCGGGAAGCATCGTATCAACACCGGATCTTTGGAAGCGCTATCAGGCACACACCATTTTTGGAATTTGTCTAAATTCTACTTAAATGCCTTTCTGTAAGTAATGTGCTAAATTTAACATTCAGGACGTGTGCCGAGTTAATTTTTCTTGGCCGAGAGTGAGAATGATTTATTCTAAAATACTATTATAAAAATTCGCATCCTAGAGCAATATTGCAGGATAATCGAAAAGCTTGAGAGCGAAACTGTTAAAAGTATTTGAGCCAGTTTATAATGTGGGAACTTGTTAAATTATTGGGTTTCGTAAAGAATATATTATTATATTTCGGGTGTAAGAAAAAAGGGATATTGAGTTTACTTTTGAAAACCTTGAATTTAAAAACCTTTTCCTACTGGATCATACTATTTAAATAATCGTAAGCTCTGGGGCACTTCATGTTTGTAAAATGGGCCCAGCACATTAACATTACGTTGATTCCACAATTACTTTTTAATAACCTTTCCTTTCTTTTCCTACGTTGCTTAAGGTTCAAATACAATAACTAACCTTACAAAACAAACGATAGAGGGTAGAGAAATACATGTGAATGCAACAAGTATTTTTTTGTAGGGGCCTGGAGATTGTTTAAAATTCAGCAAGAAGATTTAGAATGAGCCTTCAAATGTTTATTCGTGGTAACAAGTTCTTGTTAAGGAAGAATTGGAAACTTTCAAGGATGTGGTTAGTTGACGCTTATAAAAGGCCTAAAGTTGCTATATGCAATATTTCGAAAACGGTTAATGGAAAGAAAGCATTTATTTCATACTAATTGCGTATTTTAATGAGCTGTAAATTTTTCCTGTGATAAGAAAATTCCACCAACACAAATTACCCGTTACATGAAACATTTTTCTTCCTCTTCATTCTGAATGAGGTTTGTATAACTTTGTAAATCTGTTAAACCATAACTGATAGACAAAGGTTTACTGCCATAAATGCAGATTTCATTTAAACATACAATGTATTCAAATAATTTCTGTGGCATAACTATTTGGAGGTATTCATTGCTATTAGTTAAAATTTTGCAATGCTTTATCATATTTTTAAGCGCTAAAACACCATTCTTTTGTTTCTTGCGGTGTCATTGGAAAGTAAGTAAATGACCTGCTTTTTAAATATCTAGCTATCCCTTCAGTCTCCTGTATTCACTTTGTATCCACAATGAAATGTGTAATGAAGCAATTTCTGGCAAGACTTTCTCGATTAATATGAACTGGATATAAAAATAATATTCTGAGAGAATGTTTAGTAGAAATGAGTTATAAATAAACGATAGTGGGTCAAAAAAATCATGTGGATGTAGTAAGTCAGTTAACTTCGCTTTGTTCATCAATCTATAGTATGAAACAACACACAAACGGCTACGCGTACGTAGTTATACTGTTCTACATATGAATTTAAAGAAAGTTTATTTTGTTTCAAATGTGGTTGAAATGAATGTAAAGTGGGTAGTTTATATGGATAGTCTCATAAAATTAATTGTTTCAGGCGAACAGCTGTAGCCCATATTCATAGATTTCAAGTTGGTCTAGTTATTTCTCTACAATACGAGCGCTCTAATAGCGGTTTCAACATTTCATATTCACAGACGTTAAGGTAGAACCAAGCCAGAGCGTGGATCGTCACTGAAACTTTGTTACAGGAAGCGAAATGTAGTTACGGCACATGCCTAGATCCATTAGCCAGTTGTACATAAACTCATCACCAACTGGACCACAGAGCATAGCAAAACATTTATTATTCCTTACTATGTGAACAAGATGGTCAACAAATCGGAGTTCAGTAGTTTCCAAACTGACACTCTCATACATACACGCGCACACACTTTTTATCTTTATAATATTAGTATAGTTTAAATTGCAACACATGAAAATTGTCCTTTACTTGAAGCAGGAATTATATTGAGAGGATATTACGGAGAGAAAACAGACAACATTGTCTTATTACTTTCTCTAGTACGTATAGTAAGTAGGGGAAGTATTGTATTCCACCCAAAAATTCGATACCGAGATTTCACCGGAAATACATGTTTAGAGACCCCCTGAATCCAAAAAATCTGATGTGTTACAATCACATGACTTTCTCTACTCTTGTACAAACTATTTTTACAAACGCTTATTCTCCATATGCTTCATGTTAATCGAGATATCGAGATGTCAATCTTATTGATAATTTTCTTGTAGATGCAAGGAGACATTCCCAGAAAATTCGAGATATACATTTTATTTGTCATGACAATATCTTAAACATATGATATTTTAATCAAAATCGTTACAGCCGTTTTTGAGAAAATTAAAATTTTCGAAAAATGTTCCATGTAAAGGGTAGTCTGGGGTGGGGGGATTTTCTTGAAAACCTTCGTGTCGCATCTCTGAAAGATACTGAACCTAAATACCAAGTTTGGTGTTTATCCGACTCTTCGTTTTTGGGTTATGCTGTTCACAGACACAAAGAACAGACACACAGACACACAGACAGACACACACACGGACATGTTTCCAAAAATGCTTTTTTTGGATTCAGTGAGTCTCAAAACATGTATTTCCGGTGAAATCTCGGTATTGAAATTTTGGGTGGAATACAATACTTCCCCTACTTACTATACGTACCTAGTAGAGAAAGTGAAAAAGCATTTTTGGAAACATGTCCGTGTGTGTGTGTCTGTGAACAGCATAACTCAGAAGCGAACAGTCGGATAAACACCAAACTTGGTATTTAGGTTCAGTATCTTCCAGGGATGCGACACGAAGGTTTTCAAGAAAATCCCCCCACCCCAGAATACCCTTTACATGGAATATTTTTCGAAAATTTTAATTTTCTCAAAAATGGCTCTAAAGATTTTGATTAAAATATCATATGTTTAAGATATTTGTATGACAAATAAAATGTATATCTTGAATTTTATGGGAATGTCTCCAAAAGTATTCTTTATTGAGAACGAATTTTGCATAACTGGTAAACCGTAAGAGGTAGACAAACTTTTACTACACAAAAAATGTAGATCGCTTTAAAATACAGAATTTATGTCATATACATTTTTTTGTTGAGTGAACCATTTTCGAGATATTGCTTGTTATTCCCTTAAATTTTTCAATACTTATTTTCTCAAATGGGAATTCGTTATTCATTTTTACTTTCTCTACTACGTATAGTAAGTAGGGGAAGTATTGCATTCCACCCAAAAATTCGATACCGAGATTTCACCGGAAATACATGTTTTGAGACCCCCTGAATCCAAAAAAAGCATTTTTGGAAACATGTCCGTGTGTGTGTCTGTGAACAGCATAACTCAAAAACGAACAGTCGGATAAACACCAAACTTGGTATTTAGGTTCAGTATCTTCCAGAGATGCGACACGAAGGTTTTCAAGAAAACCCCTTCACCCCAGAGTACCCTTTACATGGAAGATTTTTCGAAAATTTTATTTTTCTCAAAAATGGCTCTAACGATTTTGATTAAAATATCACATGTTTAAGATAATGTCATGAGAAATGAAATGTATATCTCGAATGTTTTGGGAATGTCTCCAAAAGTATTCTTCATTGTGAACGACTTTTGCATAACTGGTAAACCATAAGAGATAGACAAAATTTTACTACACAAACAATGTAGATCGCGTTAAAATACACATTTTATGTCATATACATTTCTTTTGTTGAGTGAACCATTTTCGAGATATTGCTTGTTATTCCCTTAAATTTTCCAATACTTATACTTTTTCTCAAATTCCTTATTCATTTTTTTTATGTCCTGGACATGCAAAGAGAATGGAATGCGCCACATAGCAACCAGCGTTAAAATATTTGACTATCGCTTAAAACCTACCATATTCCCCTTGCATCTACAAGAAAATTACCAATAAGATTGACATCTCGATATCTCGATTAACATGAAGTATATTAAGAATAGGCGTTTGTAAAAATAGATTGTACAAGAGTAGAGAAAGTCATGTGAGTGTAACACTTCAGATTTTTTTGTCATCGATATGCAAAGAATATTAATCTGTGGCAAAGCGAATGGTGCTGCACCTAGCAACCAGCTATTAAGAGATATGAATGTGCTTAAAGGCTACTGTATTTGTATATTGCCCTTGTAAATATATATTCCTCTTACATCTACAAGAAAATTAGCAATAAGATAGAGTCTGCAATTAACATAAAGTAGATGGAGAATAAGCGTTTGTAAAAATAGTTTGTATAAGAGTTGAGAAAGTCATGTGAGTGAACACATCAGATTTTTTTTATTACAAAATGGGATGATAACGCATCACAATCATTATAAATTAAAATACTACAAATGTGTGAGATTTCTGAGCATTTAAAATGTAGTATACTTTAAAACATTTTGTTAGCTTTCGTTTGGATATAGTATGACTTATTTTTGCATAAAAAGAAGTGTACTAGTCGGCCACGATATGAATACGCTTGCAGGGGCGCTAGTATTTCTGTTGACAATCAAGACTAGGGATCATGAGGGCTGAGGGGCAAAGCGATAGGGAAAGTACAGTTGCACAATGAAAACAATACTTCATTTGCAGGCCTGAGCAACTCGGAACTGTGGAAATTGTTTTTTACCTGACTATTCTTCTAATGCCCGGCCCACTTGTATTTTAACCGTTTAGTTTCTCTTTCTACCACACGCACTCATATCGTGGCCGACTAGTAGGTTGCCTTAATATATTCGCTTGAACAATGTTCGTGTGTACATTGGCTATGATGTCATAGGTATTATAACTGGCCTGACAACAGATAGAAATTGTAAATTTTAGATTAATCAAAATAGTAGAAAGACCGGTGTTTTTATATACTAATGTTAATCCTTGAGCTAAGATATAATTTTATGAATATGTTTGTTATTTTGATTATGAGTTACTACGGTGAACATAGTCACATACACGTTAATAAATATAGTACATCGATAAGGAAATACATTAAATTCGTGGCAATTATAATTCATTATCCATATTATATATCTTTAAAACAGAGAAAAGTACGTGAGTAGCTTTTCGTATTAATTTCTTAATCTGAAGTAGTTCGGGTGTATTGAAAATATAAAGTGGAATCCTAATTTACGTCGTTCTTGAGGAAGAAAAAAGAATTAATTGGGTTTTTCGTGAAAATAAAAGAATAATATTGATTTGATAGTTGCCGCACATACATATAGACAGTTGTTTAAGCGTCGATAATTTTAATTTGTATAGAATTCTATTTCATAAGGGAACAAAAGCTATTATTGCAACACATATACAACAATAATACATTGTATATACCTGGAATACATCTAATTTTGGAAAATATCATTGAGTACCGTTTATAAGTTTTATGAACTTATGTATGCGGACGTAATACCACATAACTCTGCCTAGTGCAAGAAAACTAGTCTTTCCGCGAGAGGTTAGCTGATAAACTCCTAAAGCTTGCGTTAGAAGGTCGCTGGCTTCAGGTGGGGAGCGGATTAGCTCCGAGTTTGGCTAATATTTTCGGCATCAGAATTGAAAACTAAAAATTCTAGCCATGACCTTCTCCATATTGAAACACTAATTGTATTTAGTAATTTTTTCACTTCAATTTGTACAACGTAAAAGTTCTGATTCGATTATTTAAAGTGATTTCATGTTATATATAGGTAATGAGTGTTAATAGTTAAATGGATTGGTAATTGACGCAGTAATTTGTATCACAAAAATGTAAATGTCAGAGTGATTAGTGTGAATATGCATTGTTGTGTGACATTGATTTGAGATTTTTGTTGATTGTAAACATTGTTGAGAAGTGGGTTTATACGGCCTTACTGAAACTGACAATAATAGCGTGCAATAATGTAGCGAGGGGGTGAGCTGTTTATCATTATTAGAGACGAGCAAATGACATCAGAGTGGCGTGTTTTTCTTAGAATTTGCTGGAACATTTTCCCCAGAGCATATGTTTTCGTAATTTTCATTGGATATAAATATAGACGCTAATGTTGGCGCGTTTTATTAACCAATAGTAGCTCGGTTATAATCTTTAGGCATATTGGGGCGAGGAACTATAAATTCAGTGTCAGGGTCAAGTTTCACGTAGTTCAACGGAGGCATTCATGGAGTATGCGTCGCATGCAGTTCATCAAGGTTACGCGTAGCAAATTTATGACAAATCTCTCGTGTCGTAAAGTTAATTACATAAAAAGTTGAAGTACGCGAATTAATAATGGGCAGTAAAGAAGTTATTATAACAGTTTCAGTTTGGCGAGTGTCAAGATTAATAGGTGAAAGTGAATAATGTGTTACGACAATAAAAGTGTAAAACAAATTCTTTCATCAGTGTTATCTTTGGATAAAAAGCTCCTTTCCGTTTACACACCCTGTACAAGAGAAGTGCTTGACCGAGAAATCATAGCTAGCCGGATGACAGTGAACCCAAAATTAAATACAATAACAGGCGCTCAGTAAAAGATAACACGAAGTGACCGCGACAAATTGTGTTCCATACGTGCGGCAGATAAACAGTAGCATTTTCAATTACAAACATTAATACTACCACTGCATAATGGCTGTTGTTAAAATGTATGTATGCTAATACTGTTAGAATTTTTAACTACGATAAACACTGGGAATCGATTTGTTAAAAAATAGAAGTACATTTAAAGACGATACTGCACTTAATATTGTGAATTATTCCCCGAGCATTTATATAGGACTTGTATATTTCATGCATTAATTCAGAACACAGACACTACTTTACATTTGACGAGCATTCCATTTTGATGATTCCAATGTACAGTGAAGTGATATGTATTTTGTTAATTGTACAATAGAGTTGTAGTAGAAGGAAAGGTACGAATTTCAAGAGATCAATAATTTATTTCACAGAAGTAAACTTCACAATTCAATTGATTAATACTTTCAACAACTGTCATGAGTATTACATTAAGTTTTATTTTCGTAAAATTGTTACATATACATTTCTTGTTTACAACGTTTTGTAATAATATTTCAAGCTGCAGCTAACGTAGGCATTTACTGGCACAACTTAACTGTCCACGCTCCTTTGGGTCTTATATTTTAGCTCATTTCATAATCTTAATACGCCACCACGTTCCTTTGCATCTGAATGGAACATGCCCCTGCGTGGGATTCAGTAATTGGTATGATAACAGCATAGAGTAGAGTGGTGTATGTATTGGTCTTAAACATTTTACCTGTCAAACTCATACATTGCACGGGTCAGTGTTTGTGTAATTCATTGTAGTTCATATGTTTCAGACTATATTTATCACACTGAACGTTAACGTTAATGATATTTACAAGAGATTAAAAGTAACAAAAACACGTATAAACTAACAAAAAAATCACACAAAACAGAATAAGAAGAAAAGAAAACACAAATAACGCTCCTAAGCCACTAACCCTCCCCCTCCCTCCCTTGACCCTCTTACTTACGCATCTGAGCTGCATAATCTTTTGTAAAAATGTACCTATTGCTTCCCCCCTCCCAACCGGCAAGGTCCAAAAAGCTTGTAACTCCCTCCTTGAGTTAACAAAGGAACCCGGCAGATACTTTCTCCTCAGCAGTTCTGTCTTGGTACAATGCGCCAGAATATGAGTCCAAGTTTTCTTCCTCTCTACACCAGGGACATATTCTTATGCCTTCTTCGTTAATGAGTTTGATTGCTCGCCATGATCCCAGTCTGAGCCAAGCAAGCTGTAGCGGGAAAACGTTGTTCCTCTGGTTGATGCCTCTGCTGCAGTGTCCTGGTCTCCGGCTGATGATTTCTCAATTCCTAATCAATTATCTATCTAACTAATTGCACTGGTTTCAGGGTTTTCGTAGGTTAATAATAATAATAATAATAATAATAATAATAATAATAATAATAATAATAATAATAATTAAGAGCCTAATCTAACTGCACACGCTTCCCACTCATATGCACACACGTGCATTCGTCTCCAGAGATTATCACTGTGTGTCGACGAGATTCTGTAAGAGAATGAAAATCTGGGGCTTTCTTTCCCCTTTTATACCTAAGCCTAGTGACGCTCACCTTCGTGCCTCAAAATGTAACGACATTTCCAATTGGTCCTCAGACGGCGTTACTTTATTATGTATGTATATAAATATTCTGCTCCAAAGTTTTTCGAATACGCGTCCCAGTGGCGCGCCGGAAGCAGATACAATATTTCTGTCTCTCTCCTTTCTATATCTGTCTTTTTCTATTACACCTTATTGCTTCCAGTTCCTGCTCATTAGCTTGGTGAATGGTGGGTTCTACCTAGAATTATATTTTACCCGTCCCTTACTTATCTAATATACAATCCGCTTTTTACATATCTTAGCTGCTAAATATTCTAACATCTTTCTTGGTGAAATAGATTATTATGTATTCTTGTTTAATATTGTGTATGTATGTGGTATATCCCCTTTCAAAGCCCTTGCTTGCTGGCTCTATTTCTGGGCAAAATATATTGTTCTATACGCCATTCTGTTTTTAATTTCGACTGTAAGCAGCTGATGTCTGATGTCGATCCATATTTTTCAGTCGCTTCTGTACTTTTCTCCGCACATTTGCTCTATTTCCAGCCCTTTCAAACCAAATATTACTCATCCTTATTCTCTCCAGCCCTCTCTTGACTTTCGTTGCCCATGTCTTGTCCCCTACCATTCTGAGCTGTTCCTTATAGCATACTGTTCTCATAAGTGATTGATCCTCTCTCAATTTTTGATCGCCGATATCTTGTATTCAATTGTTTCGCTGCATGCACCATTCTCTAAAAATGCCGCTGTTTGTCGTACCTCTTCCCACACCCAAGATATCTGTTAGAAAACCTGTTCTTATTTGGCCCAGCCTTTCCGTGGGTTCCCACCCCCAGATCTCCGCCCCATACGTCAATTTGGATCTAAATATTTGTCCCATATATTGTCTCCAACAATTTCACTTTGGGATTCTGATCCGAGTGCGCAGGGTTCCCGCAGCTCTCGTTCTTGGCTTGTGTTTCGTAACCTCATGAGATTAGTCCATCTTCGGTTCATTGTGACAGTAAAATCTAAGTATACAAAACTCTTTACATTGTCCAGTTTCTTCACTACGAAAGTTTTCGTTTTATTTACATTAACGGTCAATAGCCATTCGTCGCAATAAGTCTGAGTTCTGTCTAGTCCCTTTGTAACCCTTCCACAGTAGTAGAAAGCAGTGTCATATCCTGCGTATAAAAGTACTGGGATCCGAATGTCACTGAACTCAGGCGCCTCCACATTTTCTCCTAACAATGTGTCCACTATGTCATCCATAAATATATTAAAGAGAAGGGGTGATAAAATACAGTCTTGCCTAATTATGGCACTCGATGCTCTCTGAAACGCTGTTCACATTATACTTTACGCAGAATTTCACTCTATGATTGTTACAGTTCTCAGATGACTTTTGT
This sequence comes from Deroplatys truncata, assembly GCA_030765065.1. Lineage (NCBI taxonomy): Eukaryota > Metazoa > Arthropoda > Insecta > Mantodea > Mantidae > Deroplatys > Deroplatys truncata. The sequence continues at coordinate 171,111,542 of CM060980.1, forward strand.
TATCTTATTTATTTGGCGCTTATTGTTTAATTATTTTTTTAAATTTGGGTTCTTTGTCCTGCGGCTAGCTATTATAACTCAGTCGAGCACGTGTCTCTAAGCAGGGTGTGTAAACGGAAAGGAGTTGCGCTAAAACATAACACTGATAAAAAAAATCTGAATCTAGACTTTTATTGCCGTCACGCTTAATTAATAATTGACGTATTTAATCTTTATACACGCCTGACTGAAACTGTGATATTTCCGAATGTAACTACAGTCATTTTAGTTGCCGCGCACCAATTACTTTGCGTACTTTATATCTTTGTAACTATCTCTGCGACGTACACCTCGTGAGAGACTCTTCAGAACTGTGCGGCACTTGCTATGGCTCGAGAATATATACTCCTTCACCTCGAATTGCCTAAAAATTGTAATATACCTGCTATTGGTTACCAACCAATTGCGTCAACGTTAGCGTCTGTTTCGTCAGCCAATCACTACTACTAACATATATGCTCTAGGGAAGATATTCCCTCCACTTCTAAAAAAGACACGCTGCCCTGACGTCAATTTCGGCTTTCTCTTCTTAGTGACAAACAACTCACCCCCTCGGTTTATTGTTACCCACTTTTATTGTCAGTTTCAGTTAGGCCGTGAAAACTTATTTCCTAACAATCCTTATGGCTAACAAACATCTAAAATAATGTACATACAATAATATTAGTTTAACTATAATCACTCTGGCATTCACAGTATGTTATGATATAAAATATTGCCTAATGATACATAGCCTCTAATGCTCTAATCATCTTCTTCGATAATCCCTTAGCTTCTAATTTATACCACAATGCGTTGCGATTTATAGAGTCAAAAGCTTTCTTAAAATCAACAAAGGTACAGTGTACTCCTCCCTGCTTTTTAGCTATCTGTTTTTCCTTAGTGTATTCAAAATAAACAATTATCTACAGTACTATACCCCTTTTAAATCTCGCTTGAAATTCTGAAATTATATTAAACCACCAGCCCATGTTTTTATCCCTTGGTAAAGTCTTCTACCATAGATTTTTCCCATAATGTAAGCAAAGTTACCCCCTATAATGTTTGGTAACCCCGTCGGTTCCTTTCCTTTATAAACCGGATGAATAATTTCAACACTACGGTCGTCTGAATAGATTGTTCTATTAAAACGACTCTTGAACGTCTGGATAACTGTTGTCCAAAACTCAGCAACATTGCATGCTGCTTTAAGTATTTACGGTAGCAAACCATTATATCCCGGAGCCTTTCCGTTTTTGAGACTGTTAACTGCATGTATGACCTTCTCTGCCGAAATCTCCACATTAAGTAATTGTTTCGTAGGTGTAAAAAAAACCCTGCCTCAATCTCGGTGTACCTCCCCAGCAATCATCATTAAATAAACGTTGCTAATAACACACTATTTTCCATTTCCAGTTATTCACATTTCCTTTCTAGAGCATCATCAATTCTGAGAAGGTAGATCTCTACGACTGCAGCAACATCAGCCAATAATAACCAGGGTGGAATAATTAACATATGTCACCCTAATTGAAATTATCTGGTGTAGACCAGAAATGTGCAGGCTTGGCTCGCTAGAGCACCCCATGAACAGCCACTGCCAGTACGCTAGCGATGACCTTCGGACTGGAAATTACAACCCATACGGTCACGAAAGGTTACCCCTTCAAGCGTTTATTTTCATTCTACTATACTAACAAACAATTGTTTCTGAAATAAATAATAATAATAAAAATAATATCAGTTTAATCTAATAAGGAGCAGCCTTATCCACAAATTATAACTGTTTCAAATCTAAACGAGAGGAAAAATTTCGCGAAACATAAATTATATGTTATACATGAATTACATTTTGGAACGGTGGTTTTTCGCAATTAAAGTTTGTCTTAGAGCTACAAGAGGTATTGTGACATCATCGTTAATAACATAAAAGCAAATATGCAACTTCAGTCAATAGATGAACAACTGTTTTACTAATTGTATTTTTTATGAATACGTTTTCCAATGCTTGGTGTCATGTTTTGAGCTGAACATGTTATAGAACATGTGATCTGATTGTCTACTTCTATTGCAGGCTTACGTATTTTCATCACAGAGATGAGCTGTTCACATAAGTACTCCATCTAAACATACTCAACATCTTTTCAGCATAGTCATGAAGATGTGGAAATCTAGCTTGAGAGAAACAGTGATAGAGTCTGATAACATTTTTCTTTGTAATGAATTTGTCCTTTAATTCCTATCTACTAAAGCAACATACAGTTATACAGTGCACTAGAGCATAGTGGACTGTGATGCCATACGCTTATGACAATGCAACGTGCCCGCTGTCCGCATAAACCGCTCAGTGCCAGTTTCCCAGCATCTGCACATGGCTGGTGTAGACTATACCCTGTTCCATATAACGTTTCCCTATATGTATTAACTCTTCAAGTGCAATAGTCACCTCTCATTAGCTGCTGTCATGGAATAGGTTGTTGTGCAATATAAAATAGCTCATTGTTTAACATTATTATTTATGTTATTATATTCGAAGGGAATTATCAAGTTTACATTTTCATAACCGTATGAATCGAATATATTATATAACAGAGACAATGGATCTGAAATGCATGCCAATTATCATCACATAATGGGGAAAAACCTTCGGTTTGAACCTGTGCGCACATATATCATGCTAGAGCTTTCATATTGTTACGGTGATCTCTGGCGTCACGCTTCTTGCTGCGGGGTTGGCTGTAGATGCCGGTGCCACAAAAACTCGCCACGAACACGCACAAAGGGGAGGTGGACTCGTGGGCCCGGGATCTTAATTATAGGTCTCAGTTACTCGCTAGGCATACACCCATCCCTAATACAGGTATATCTTTATTGGTGTCATGTATTTGGGGTACGTGTTCCTGACTTCAAAACAGTAAAAAAAGTTCATATGTACCTGGATCTGAAAATCACCCGTTCTGTTGTTATAGGTCAAAGAAGACGTATTCCATGAGTGAACAGTCAGATATGCACTACACGTATGACCGTGCAGACGGCAATGCAGCACGAGCACGTAAACTTTATGCAGAAAGGTACCCTGAGAGGCCGTTACCGTGTGCAAGAACATTCGCACGAATTCACCAACGCTTGAGAGAGAATGGCGTATTTGAGAGGAGTACTAGGGATGTTGGGAGCCCAAAAGTGGTACGAGGCATTGAGCTTGAAGAACGAGTTCTTCATGCTGTGGATGCAGTACCCATCACAAAGCACAAGACGTATGGCTGTAAGGGAAAGAGTTAGTCAAATGACTATTGGACAATTCTGCATGAATTCTTCACCTTCAACGTGTTCAAGGATTAGATGAAGCGAACTTTGAGCCAACAAGACGTTTCTGTCAATGCAGTGCGCTGTGTTCATCAATTTCCTAGCCTGTATCTTATTCGCGGACGAGGCTGGTTTTACTCGGGACGGCATCATCAATTTTAATAACACTCATAACTGGGCATTTGAAAATCCTAATGAAGTACGACAGCACAACCATCAAAAGATGTTCTCTCTCAACGTTTGGGCGGAATCATTCATGATCACCTTATTGGTTTCTTACTTCTTCCCTCCGCGTCTGAGTGGACAAACCTATCTCCAGTTTCTCAGAAATGAGTTGATCACTTAATGTGCCTCTGGACATAATCCAATGAATGTGATTTTTACACGATGGTACTCCAGCTCATTTCAGTATGATAGTTCGTAAGTTTTTGAATGTTCGATTTCCGCAAAGGTGGATTCGTCGAGGGGTAGCCATTGCATGGCCTGTTCGATCACCTAATTTGAATCCAATGGAATTCTTCATCTGGGGACATTTGAAGTCCTTGGTTTATGCGACTCCTGTACCTGATGTTGATATTTTGAGAGGACATATCCAAACTGGATTTGACCAAACAAGAAACACACCAGGAATTTTCAACAGAGTACGCCAGAGCATGGAACGCAGGCTTACTGCATGCATCGAAGCAAGAGGAAGTCACTTCGAGCAATTTCTGTAACTTTCAATTTTGTGTTGTCACTCTGAAATACATTATTTTCAGACCCATGTTCATATGAACATTTTTTACTGTTGATGTCAGGAACATGTCCCCCAAATATAAGACACCAATAAAGATACACTCTGCATAGGGTGATTTGTCCGACTAGGCAATCTAGGTAAACTGGTTTGAAAGAATATATAGGGCATTAGTTGAAGTGAGATGGGCATATGGCATTGAAGTGTGGGAAATAGAGGAAAACTGGAAAAGTATGGATAGGATGCTAAGTAGGTTTTGTAAGAATATGCTGGGAATCCCAGAAAGTACAGCAAATGCAGGGCATTGTGGGAAATGGGGGCAATAGAGAGAGAGAGTTGTTAAATACTGGTTCAGAATTCAACAATTGTCGGAGGACTCCATTTGGAAAGAATGTTTAAAATTCCAGGAGCCTGTGTTAGGGGATCTTTATTGGGTTCACAAAGGTGGGAAAGAGTTAACTAGGAATGGAATGGATGATGTGTGGCTGGGAAGAGGGAAATTGGAGAGAGGTTTCTAGAAATTGGTCAGAATTAAGTTTGTGGATTCAAACAAACAGTTATTGCATTCTATAATGAGGGTAAAGAAGTCGCTAATGTTTTATCAGGAGATAAGAATGGATGCTAGAAGAGAAATTACATTATTGTCTGTAATAAGCAAGAGAGGGAGGGATTGGCATGGTTCAGATTGGGAATATGGAACTTGGGAACATGAAATGTGTGCAAATGCAGAAAATGCAGAGCATATTTTATTTGAAAGACCAGGAACAAGTGAATGGTGCCAACAGGCAATATGTAGTAAATGGTTAAAATTAAACAAACAAATAGTAGTGAGAACAAATTTTAATGACAAAATTCAAACCAGGAAGCTTGGAAAATTTTTGTATAGGGTGAAGAAAAAATGATTATGGTCAGCAAGGAGAGGAGATATGTGAGTTGGATCGGGTTGCGTTATGAAAGTGGTTAGTGGTGTTACTTTGGTTGAATGTGTAGCATGTTGAATTGGAATGAAAACATGTAAACCTAGTGGGGTATTGAATTTGATGAACACTGCAGTAAAAAGGTTGTTTCTTTGTTGTTTTATTGTATTTCTGTGTGGTGGGACCCGGTAAAGCGCCAGGGCTGTATCCGGGTCTGAACCAAAATGTTAAACTTAGTACACAGTGCGAGACTAGGAAAAGCAGGATAGGTGAAGGTCCTGGGTGCTCTAAGTTTTACAAGACGTGTGATCAGGGTGGTTCCAAACGCTAGCATAATAAACTCGATTAATGGAATTAATTGTTCTTTCACACAGGACAGGGTTGGAGATGTAGAGTCAGATGACTGAAAAATGCAATGCCATAGCCGGAAATTGAACCACGGATCTCCCGATCAACGTCCGGTTGCTCTAACCACTGAGCTACCATGAATAACTTGCCGGTACGATATTAAGCTCCCCAACTGATTTGTATTTTTACTTTCTCTACTACGTATTGTAAGTAGGGGAAGTATTGCATTCCACCCAAAAATTCAATACCGAGATTTCACCGGAAATACATGTTTTGAGACCCCCTGAATCCAAAAAAAAAGCATTTTTGGGAACATGTCCGTGTGTGTCTGTGTGTGTCTGTGAACAGCATAACTCAGAAACGAACAGTCGGATAAACAGCAAACTTGATATTTAGGTTCAGCATCTTCCAGAGATGCGACACGAAGGCTTTCAAGAAAATCCTCTCACCCCAGATTACCCTTTACATGGAAAATTTTTCGAAAATTTTAATTTTCTCAAAAATGTCTAACGATTTTCATTAAAATATCATATGTTTAAGATATTTTCATGACAAATGAAATGTATATTTTGAATTTTCTGGGAATGTCTCCAAAAGTATTCTTCATTCTGAACGACTTTTGCATAACTTGTAAACCATAAGAGATAAACAAAATTTTACTACACAAAAAACGTAGATCGCGTTAAAATACACAATTTATGTCATATACATTTTTGTTGTTGAGTGAACCATTTTTGAGATATTGCTTGTTATTCCCGTAAAAAATGTTCTAATACTTATACTTTTTCTCAAATTCGTTATTCATTTTTACTTTCTCTACTACGTATAGTAAGTAGGGGAAGTATTGTATTCCACCCAAAAATTCGATACCGAGATTTTACCGGAAATACATGTTTTGAGAACCCCTGGGAAGAATTGTGGAAGAAGAATTAATTTCACTAATTGACCTAATAGTGGTTGAAACTATGAAGCCCAGGACTTAAAGTACTTACAGCATTGTAAGTCGCCATTGGGGTATGTCATCTCAATACAATTTGAGATCTCCTTGTGTTTTACTGGGATGAATGCGAATCAGCTGGGGAATTTAATATCACACCGGCATGTTGCCATGGTAGCTCAGTGGTTAAAGCAACTGCACGGAGATCGAGAGATCCGTGGTTCAATTCCCGGCTATGGCATTGAATTTTTCAATCGTCTGACTCTACCTTTAGAAACCGATTAATTTAATAACATTTAATGTAGCATTGCAGGTTCCTGTTCCAGGCTAGAGATATAAGTAATTATATTGTTTGAAAGCTTACATGAGCCACAAATGATGCTGGGCGGTGCATGGTAATTCACTTTAAAATATTACTTTTTACACGTGGACTTTCGGAATGTTGACAAGGTTTCTAGTAGTACCTGCCAAAGAATCGGCCACGAGTCCTAAAACTCGGACTACTAAATCCCTGGCAAACATCAGCAAAACGTCACAGACAGGGAATTGACCTCGAGAAAGTAAGCAGAACTCCGGGCACTGGCCCGGAGCTAAGCGTCCTTTGACAAAACAACTTCCTCGTTCGCTATACTGGGTTTCTGAACTCTCGCCTTAACACGTGAAAGCCTTTAATTCCACCTTTTAGGGAAACTTATAATATTTATATGAATAACTAAAAATAATATCCAATGCATTGTGAGAATATCGCCTGTCCTTCCACTACACAGGCGGTTCATAGTTTACATTAGCCAATCAGAAGAAACGGAGCGCGTTAGGATACATTTCAAGTTTGTACCTAAACCCTGTTTCTTATAAACACTTCTAGCATGTAGTAAGCTATGCAGATGGATGAAGTGTTAATTGCGGCCAACTTCCCTCTTACAGTCTTAAACCCTCATAAAATTTAAGACGCCACTCTTACATATATATTAACGAGTTTTACTAACGTTGTGAAACTTGTATGAGAGATTTTCCACCTCCAAGCTGTTGTCTTGCACGTTACATCGCAGATTTTCTTTCCACTTAATAATGCAAGAGCACACGGTAAGGTTGATAAATCTGGGAGTATTTTAATCCGGGCGCTTGCTTTCACTAGAGGATGTTCTCTTATACAATGTGTAGATGCAGTGTATCTCTTCATTTATCTACCTCGTATGAGATTTACTGTGCATTCATCACGCTCTCATATTAGGTTGTGAAGGTATTGCATTCCACCCAAAAATTAGATGCCGAGAGTTCACCGGAAATACACTTTTGAGGCGTCTTGAATCCAAAAAAGCAAGTTTAGAAAAATATCCATGTGTCTGTGAACAGCCTAATTCAAAAACGAAAAGTCGGATAAACACCAAACTTGGTTATAATGAACAGAAGTACTTTTTGTTGTGATGTTATCATATGATAATTTAAACTGAGTCGTTACTTATCAATTCCCATCACATTAGCGCTAGATGTTAACTAAGGAGCGCTTTCGGGAGATATGTTTCTCCCATCATCAGCTACGACCGACTACTTAGTTAACATCTAGCGCTAATGTGATGGGAATTAATAAGTAACGACTCAGTTTAAATTACCAAACTTAGTACTTAGGTTCAGTACCTCTGAAAATGCGATACAGAGATTTTAAAGAAACCCCCCAAAACTACCCTTTACATGGAACATTTTTCAAAATGTTTGAGTTTCTAAAAACAGTTCTATTTTGATTAAAATACCACGTATTAATGATTTTTATGACAAGTAAAATGTATATGTTAAATTTTCTCGGAATACCATTTGAAGTCCTCTTCATTCGGAACGAATTTTGCAGTCTTGTATAAGTAAACGTTAAGGCATAGATGAAAATGTACCACAACAACAAATGTAGATCCCTTTAAAACACACATTTTATCTCAAATACCTTTTTTTCGTGGCATCTACCATTTCTGAGATATCCGTTATTAATGGTTTAATTTGTTCATTGCTTGCTTATTCTCTTAAAGTACTGTCAATACTCAGTTGCTTCTCACGATTTTATGGAAACAGTATGGAATTTTAAAACTAGAGTATGGCGTCCAGTTCTAAACATGTGACTGTCGCTGTTCTCTTTGTATCTATAACGAAATATGTAATTTAGTTATTTCTGTAAAGGTTTATTTAGATTAAAATGTAGTAGAGGGAAGTAAGCTTTAATAATAATAGTTTATATACCCACTAATAAGTGATAGAGGGTAGAGCAAGTCATGTAAATGTAACACATAAGATTTTTTCTTCACTTTAGATGTGTTTGTCAATGTGGATCACCTATTAGCATTACCTTGCCCTCCGTCTGTACCATTAAAGAAACTCACGAATTATGTTCTAAATTTAACCATTAAGAGCTTGAAGAAAGTGTCTGAAATTTTTTAAAATTTGTTTGAAATAGATATAAAATTATGGGTGGTGTAAAGCGGTAGAAGTGATAATTTTATGCATAACGATAAACGAAAAAATAAACAGTACTTTAATTTGTGAACGCTTATTTCGGCAGAAAACATATACATGGCATGTTACATTCACGTGACGTTTTCTATACACTCAAGAAATGGCTTTATTATAAATTTCGTTGTGGTAAAAGAGGGATACACGAGTCCAAAGCGATAATGAAATCTTACAAAAACGGGTGGTATGTTGACATTTTCTTTTTTACATAACCATGAGGAAAAAAAAGGAAATAGTAACTTGCCACATAAAACATTAAACATAGTATTCGAAAACTCAAACGCAAATAAAGAAATGGTAAAATCACAAAAAAAACTATTTGACATAAACTGCTTGTTTTAACGAGATATGCAATTTTTCTGCACTACGATTTTGAGTTTCTCTTACATTTACCATTTATACAAGAGTCATTCAAAATACAGAGCACTTCATGGGCTATTTCTAGAAAATTAAAGATATGACTTCCATTTTTTATGAAAATATCAATACTGTAATTTAATCAAAATATTTGGAGAACTTTTGAGAAAATAAAAAAGCAAACCTTTCTATGTAAAGGGTAGTTTGTGGTAGCGAGATTTTCTTGAAAATCTTCGGGTCATATCCTTAGAAGATACTGAACTTAAATGCAAAATTGGTTTCCTTTTTGAGTTATGCTGCTCACACACACACACACACACACATATTATTCTAAAAATGCCTTTCTTGAATTCAGTACCTCGAAACGTGTATTTACGGTGAAACCACGGTATCGAATTTTGAGTGAAATTCAATATTTCCTCTTTTACTATAGGAAAACTGTAGAAAAAGTAAAAATATTGCGTTATCTATAAAATGTGTTGTCTACGGCTGGAACACAAGCATACAAGTTTGGAGAAAACATATTTCTTGTATTAAATATTGAAACCCTTGATAGAGTTTCAAGTATGAAGAAGGTATTTGGTTGTAGGAGTTGTTTGCAACACGTATGGAAGCCAATTTGAAGAAGGTTATTATATCTTTTCATTATTAGCACCACGCTTTGGGCGTCAATTTGAGAAAGGAGTATTTTAGGAGTTGTATTTCAACTGTTGGGGAGCCGAACTTTTAGTAGTTGCAACCGCACGTATAGTACCCGCTTTCGCGTAGCATTTGCCCCAAATGTACTTTCAGGTGGCCTTTGCCCCAAGTTTAAAAAAAATATTAACTTTGTAATTTGACTGTTTCTTTAAATATTATATATTTATGTTAGCCTCGGCTGCGTCAGTATTATTGTTAGAGACACGTTTCTCTTAGCAGGGTTGTGATGCAACAAGAATGTAGGCTTACACAAATTATAATTTTACTTCACTGCTTTTTATTAATACTTGATACGACTTAAATAACACTTCACTGATATAGAGAGCTGTGAAATTATTTTTTTAATTGATTACACTTTTTAACATGTAAACTTACTTTTCGTCTCACACGAATACATATTATATTTCTTGAGGACACTTTTTTGCGTCTGGTTAGTAACGCTGTCTGCAGGCAACTAACTTCTAGATTTGTAAATTTTGTTATATTTCAGTTTCTGATTGGCTAATCCTACTCCAATAGAATACCTTCATTTAACTAAAGCTTTCTCTGGTTGTTGATTGGCTATTTTATAAACTGTCACTAAAATTACATTATTGTTACTCCAAGAATCACAAGTAGTACTGTTAAACTTTCTTACTCATTATTGACTCAAAGTTACCTCATAGTTAGCAACTTTTAACTTATTATTCTCACAGCTCCTACATTATTAAACCACGTAATATATTCATTCACATAGCATTATTGCACATGGATACATAATACAAACATATGCAATGACTGTTACATACATTTTAGAAATTATTACATACACATATTGCTTCAAGGTGGGCTGTTATTGAATTTACATATTATAATTAGTCTGAAATTATTTAAGTGTTAAAAACACTGCCTCAAGCATTAAAACACAAGTAAAACTACAGAAAAATTATTATAATTATAATGCAAATTTAGAATTTAATGAGTTTAACATCCATCTATAATAGGCTTTCTTATACACAACTACAAGGCTGTACGACCTCGCACTATATAACTATTTTATCCGTTTATATCTCTATTTTCTTAACTTTGTTAATCTATTTCTCTCTTATGATTCTCAAATATTCTCCCATCATTTTATTCTTGTTTTTACGCATACCATTTATATTTTAGGTGCTACAATTTTTTTTCTGTAATTTGTCTCCTATTTTATTTCCCATATAACCTCCCTCCATCTCTTCAATCTATCACATTGTAATAAACAGTAAAATATTCCTTTTAGCTCCCCACAAATAGTGTACTCTTCTCCATTAGCTCCTCTCAAACCATTTAAAATAGTTATTTATGCAACGATCCTACAATGGGAGTTATTAAGACGAGCAACTTTCGACGCGAACGAGCAATCGTACAAAACTTCACGAGCGTCTTAATAACTTTTATATGAGAGTTGCATACAGTAGTTTTTCTACGACATTTAGACATACAATAAAGAGTTCATACTTAGATGCATACGAAAGAAAATAAAAAGTGATGAATAAATTTATCGATGTATTTTAGATGCGCTTCGATAATAAGCGAATATCGATTCAAAGTCACAGGTATTGATTTTACAAGATGGAGACAGAAATGTTTATTAGTGAATTTGAAGAGGTGGAATTTAGTTCTACACCTCCTGATATCCTGGAGGAGGCGAGGAATGTAAGCAAGACTTTACTCCCTGAAAAATCAAAGAAAATGTATGAAAAGTTTATGGTTTGACGAGCAAGAAAAAATGTAACTTCATTGTCAGAAAATGTGCTCATAGTTTACTTTGAGAAAATGTCAAAAACAATGAAATCCCCAACTTTGTGGAAAATTATTCGCTATTGAATACTACTCTAAATGTAAATCATGGGGCTGATATATTCAAGTATGAAAAGTTGTATTACCTGTTAGAAAGAAATTGGTAGGGTACAGAGTGGAAAAACATAAACATGATACTGATAAGGATATGTAAATATAACTATTTGCGTAAAAATATACAGATATCTGTACGTATCCATGCAAATGCTTCCTTCCCAGATTTATAACAACAATCCACATATTTCTTCCTCTTCCAATCCTTTTAATTATTCTATATAATTTTAGAGAACTGTTATCTCCAAAACTAGCCAAAATCTCTCGCCCATCTTCAACTTCCTTGCAAAACCCTACTCTACTTTGACTTCTCGTAAGAGAAGAGAAAAGTTTTTCAGACGTCTAGGTCAATAAAGTTTAGTAACTAGTAAAGTTTAAGAGAAAAGAAAGGGCATTGCAGATTAGTTGTAACATCTGACACTCCAGATGGGGTTGGTTCATTGCAACTCTACGCGCGCCACACTCATCAAGTCCACTCACGCTTGCCTGGGTTGGTAAACCTTGTGGTCTGAAGTAATCCCTCTGGAAGACCCGCCTCTATTCACGAGCAGGAACAGATATTTACCTTCTGCGTGTGAACCAAATCACAGCCGTGCTCTAATCCGAGCCTTCGTTCCTTTCGCCGCTATTCAACTGTCAGGGATTCTACTTTCCCTGCCTTTTATAGGTACAAGTGCGCCATGCTCTCCAAATAACAAACTTGTATTAAATTTAAACAAAATTATTTTAAAAAGTCTGGCGCGTTACATTGACATGCCTCTCTACCCTCTATTGTTTATTAGTGGGTATACAAATTATTTTAGCAAGCATATTTATCTATCATATCATTTTAATCGAGATAAACCTTTGAAGAAATAGCTACATTACTCATTTCGTTATAGATACAAAGGGAACAGCGATAGTCAAATGTTTAAGAATTGGACGCTATAAGCTGGTCTTAAAACTCCATACTGTGTCCATGCAATTAGGGGACTTCACAGACTACTGCCAGAAACTTCAAGATATACGTTTTATTTGACGTGTAAATCTCTTTTATATATAGCATTTTAATCAAAGTCGTTAGTGGAATTTTTGAGAAAATAATAACTTTCGAGAAATGCTCCAAGTAAACGTGCTTCGGGTATGGCGAATTTTCTTGAAAATATTCATGTCATATCTTTGGAAAATACTAAACTTAAATACCAAGTTTGGTGTTTATCCGACATTTTGTTTTTGAGCAATACTTTTCACACGCGCGCGCGCGGACGTTTTTATAATACTCTTTTTGTATTCAGGGGACCCCCAAAACTTGCATTTCCGGTGAAATTTCGATATAGAATTTTTGGATAGAATGCAATACCTTCTCTATCTACTATATACGTGGTAGAGAAAGTAAAAACAGTGCCTTAGATACACATTATTTTCTCTATCCCTACCTTTTCTACAAACTATTCCTGCAATCATGAGAATCCACTTAACCAAATGCAGAAATAGTTCCACTACACATTTTGTTGTAGATAGAAGGGCAATACTGGAGACGAAATGATAGTAAAATTTTTAAAAAGCGATCACTATATACTGGCTTTGAAATTTCACACTCTTTGCATATCATGGGAAACAAAAGAATGGTGATTTAGAACACCAAGCAATATATGATAAATTATTGGAAAGTTTAAACCAACTGCAACGAATGTATCAAAATAACTAATGTATTTGACATTCAGAATGAAGAAGATTTCACAGGCTATTTACAGTATATTCAAGATAGATACTTTATTTGTCATTTAAGCACCTTAAACCTTGAGGATTGGAGTAGAAAACATTAAGAGGGAATACTTGAGGGAATAAAAAAATGGGTGAAGAATTTACCATGTAAAGTATAGTTTGGGTGGCTGAATTTCAGTTGGTATTTATGTGATATTTCTTTTTAAGTTTTGCTGTTTTCTCTCTCATACAACTGAGAGATTGGGAAGGTAGTATCAGACGACCGAAAACTTCAATGTCATAGCCGGAATTTCAACCGCGTATATTACAGCTTCCGTCCGGTTGCTCTAACCAACTGAGCTACCATGGTAATATGCCGGTAGAACATTAAATTTCCCAACTGACTTGCATCACTCGAAGAGCCGTGGTTCAAATCCCGGCTATGGCGTTGAATTTTTCAGTGGTGTCATTCTACCTTTCCAACCTTGTCCTACACACACGACTTATATGGAAGAAAAATTTAAATATCACTGATTACTTAATAGTTAAAGTATGAACTATTAAAACTATGTTTAGTTAAACCATGAATAGCTGACTTACAACACTGTAAGTCGCCATTGGGGAATGTCATCTCAAAATAATTTGAGATCTCCTTGTGGTTTACTGGAAAAAATGCGAGTCAGTTGGAGAATTTAACATCCTACCAGGCGTTGACATGGTAGCATAATTGGTTAGAGCAATAGACGAAAGATCCGTGGTTCAAATCCTGGCTATGTAAATTAATTTTTCAGCCCTCTGATTCTACTTTTCCAACCTTGTCCTACACACGGCTTGTGGAAGAATGATTAATTACCAACTGAGAAGATTTATTTTATTGATGGTCGCAGGTTTTGTGTCTTTTCCAAAGAGGTTAACTTGCTGGGCTAGGAATACGGAATCTACATAGTCACCAGCTTCACCTCTATTTCCTTGTATATGTGTCGCTTTTATGGTACCGCATAACTACGGGAACAAAGAGAAGTTACAAGAGTTTAAAATTTCAGGTGCTGTAATTACCTGAAAGATTACTTGATCATTCCAACCGATAATTATTCCACAGCCAAAGGGTTGAGCCAGTATTTTTAACACTTAAATATTTTTCAGTCAAAGTATATAATATTTAAATTCAATAACAGCACACCTTGAAGCAATATGTGTATGTAATAATTTGTAGAATGTATGTAACAGTCATTGTATATTCTTATATTATTGTATACATGTTCAATAGTGTTATATGAATGTATTACGTAATTTAATAATGTAGGAGCTGTGAGAATAATAGGTTAAAAGTTGCTAACAATGAGGTAACCTTGTGCCAATAATGAGTATAAGAGTTTAAATGTTACTTGTGATTCTTGTAAGCATTAATGTGATTTTAGTGACACTTTATAAAAATAGCCAATCAACAACCGGAGGGGGTTTTAGTTAAATGAAGGTATTCTTTTGGAGTAGGATTAGCCAATCAGAGACTTGAAATACAGAAATTTACAAGTTTAGATGGTTGAAATCTATTCATTTGTCTGTAGACTGTGCTCATAACTGGATGCGTTGCTTGTGCGTCCTCGAGAGATTTAATACGTATTCGTGTGAGACGAAAATAGTATACGTGTTAAAAAGTGCGATTAATTAATAAAAGAATCTCACAGCTCTCGATATCAGTGAAGTGCTATTTAATTTGTGTCAAGCATTAATAAAAAGGAGTGAATTAAAACTTAAAATCTGTATAAGCCTACATTCTTGTTGTATCACGCCCTGCCAAGACTTCCATGTCTCTAACAAATACTGACGCAGCCGAGGCAAACATAAATATATAATATTTAAAGAAAAGTTAAATTACAAAGTTAATATTTTGTTTAAACTTGGGGCAAAGAACACTTGAAACTACAATTGGGGCGAAGGCTACCGGAAACTGCTTACTATACGTGCGGTTGCAACTACTACAAGTTCAGCTCCCCAACAGTTGAAATATAATACAACTCCTACAACAAAATAACTACTTCAAAGTGGCGTCCATACGTGGGGCATACAAATAAACCATTAGCTTCAAATTTGGCTCCCAAAGCGTGGGGCAAATAATAGCAATACTAATAAATACTACTTCAGGGTACTTATAGGCTATGCAGCATTTCCAGTACTTGGAAGACTGTCGGGGAAGGTTAAGGAAGTCGGACGTTCTGTCAATACTTCACATGCTTTTGCGGCAATATCAGGGGATTTTTAATCCGTTATTAGGAATACCGGGGCTGTATCAAATTATAACTGTAGGGGATATAACAATATCCAACCGTTAGAATTCTATAGATCATTTTACCATAATTGCAAAGAAAACGGGGTAGGCAAATTAAACTAATTCGACATTCCAGTTTAAAACCTAAACGTGCAACGTAGAGCAAAAATTAAATTATGTTCAGTTTCATATATGGACGCTCTTTAATTGCTGTTGTCCTTAACGTCCCATTCTATATTGGGCGTGAAAGACTGGTAATTTTGCTCAGAAGTCTTTTATCAGGCTTGAGGTTCTTTTACGTGCCGTAAACCTACGACACGGGACCATTGGCTTTACTTCCCTTCCGAAGGAAGCCATGCTAAGGATTTTCCGCCCGAAAAAATCCATGTAGAACAACTAGCAGGTACTAAAACATAAAACACATCGCTAAGCAAAACAAGTACTTACTTCCTGTTTAATTTCTCATACATTTTCCTATTTTTATTTCATCTGTTTCTTCATTCATTTTGTTTTGCTGTCCATGGTTAGTTTCAGAGAGCATGGGGCTGAATCGTATCTCATAAATATCCCATGTTATAAAGCGAATGGCTCGAATGGTTGATTTAGTCTGTGCGGGGGCTCCAAACTAAGGTGGCCAATGCAAGCCTGTTTTGCTGAAGTTGTATGTCCTGGAGAAAGCGGATGCCAGAAGATTTGCTTACTCGCAAGCAGACACATAAGGGTCTCTATATCGACATGCTAGTTACTTTCCTAAATGAAGGACCAGAGCTTGAAAACAAACATATTTAAGGGCAGTGGCATATCATTAGGATGCTAAGAAAGATAAAACATTACACTATTTTAAATTCTGATTACACAATAACTATTGAATCAATGGTAACCAAATTTGTGTTGGTTATACTTTAAGTGTTTCTGGAAATAAAAAGTTAATGCTCGCTTTAAGTTGTTGAACTGTGATAAAAGTGAAACTTTTACTTCATTTATACCAAATTTTATCAAAATGATACCAAAGAATACTGATATAAAAAATTCAGCAGTCAGCGAGAAATTTGGTGATATGAATTCGATAAGCAACTCCCTCATCAAACAATTCAATTTTAAAATATTTTTAGACACCTTGGCCTAAACGTAGAACTTCTAATATAGAGCACACGAGCTAAAACCTTAAGATTATCACACCAGTGTGATAATCTTTAGTGTGACCAACCTGAAATGTGTTACCCTTTGTATTTACAAATGTTTGATTAGGTTTTACTTTTCATTATGTATTCTTACACCATTAATTTCTCATGGCGCTGGCATAATACAAATTGTGCACTTAAATTTATCACAATTCATTGTAGAGTTAACCTATACCTTATATTGGCAGTTTGATTTGATCTAAAACGTTACTTATTTATCTAACCTACATAAGGATTAAATGACAGAAATTATGTATTCAGAAGAAACTGAAATGGAAGTGATATTACAGAAGCAGTGGAAAGAATAACACCAGAAATACTTACCCCCCAAAAAATCCAGAAAGAAACATGATATAGCATTTAATCGCTTCATTGCCTGGGTTAGGCAAAACATGGTGGAAATAATTTATTTAAAATGGCTGCTAGCGAATTAACAAAACATCAAAACATCTGGTATCTCGTTTTTTAGCGTAATTTCTCTTGTTTCAAGAACGCTTACTAAAGTGATCTCTGTTAGTTTCTGGAATTAATATAATAGTACTGATATTTTACAAATCCAGCACCGTCTAAAGCATAGTATATGACTCAGTGTTAAAAGTGGTTTTATTTGCCTACGGACTTCGTTTCGCAAAATAAAACCCTACTTTTACTCCGTGTATCATAATCTACTATTAAGCCCTCCCATTTATCCATTTGGGTTGAAAGTAAATTAAAAAGCCACCATGTTCACAATATACTGCCAAATTATGTTCCATATTTATATTCAATGAGATGGAATTGAAATTCAGAATTCAAAATTGTTAGAGATATTTTGTAGCTCTTTCTGTTTTTCTTTTAAATATTGTTTAAGGTCCGCTCTTACATCACACGGCACCACAAGCAGTGACACTGACGGTGCATGAAAGGAAATGATAATTGGAAAAGTAGCGTTCCAGGTCTATTGGATTGGGAAGTGGAGAGGATTCGGCACCGATCCAGTAAATTCGGATATTGCACCGACGCCTTACGAAGGAGCGACCCCGAGAGGGAGGGATGAGGTGAAGGGAGATACCGGGCGGCCGGAACAGCAAAGACGGCACAGCAATGACAGATGTCTACAGTTTCCAGATATAGACGCCCCGGCAGACCGGTGACGGTTCTTATACCCCTGCAACCAGCCGAAGGCTGAGGGATAGAGAGCATCCTTTTTCTCCTACCACACAGCACCTCAATACCGCCGACACTTCCAACACTGAAATGATGAATGGAACGAAATGAAGGGGCAGGAAATTCACTCTAGCATTCACCTGACGACTAGGGAAAACCCCGAAAAAACCATGAGTACGAGTGGGTGTCATCGGGTTTCGAACCTGATACCTCCTGAATGCGAGGCACAGATGTTACCGCTTGAGTCATGCCGCTCGGTTTCCAGACCTAAAGCCGTCGTCCGTGGTCTAGTGGTACCATGCTAGCCTCTAGTTTCCGAGGACGCGGGTTTAAACTCGGCGGAGGGCGATGGCGTTTTTCCGGAGTAAAAATAGATTTACGGCAAGTAAAAGAACCTCAAGCCTAATAAAGAGGCCTCTGAGCAAAATTTCCGGTCTTTCACACCCAATGTAGAATTGGACGCTAAGAACCATAGCAGTTAAAGTGTGTCCATAAATAAAAACTCAATTCCAAATTTTCCAGGCCTAAGTTGAGCCAGTAATGAGGACTGAGAAAAACCTGGAAAAAGCTTCAGTCAGGGATCCTGACGAGATTTGAATCTGTGCCTTAATGACTTCGGCTACCCTGCCGGTACTATGTCCATCGGTGAGAGCAGTGCTTTACCACAATAAATAATTATCAAAATTTATTCAGTGTTTGCCGAGTTTAAGTGCCCCTCCCACACAAGCACACTCTCCCTCCCCCTCACCTAAAACAACCTTTTGGATTCAACGCGTATTTACAGAACACGATATCGAATTTTTGGGCGTACTACAATCCTTCCTTTACCCGCAGGCAAGCGGTACAGAAAGGGGAAATATAAAAATAGCGGGAGTTCGTGCGCGGTACGTTAAAAACCTTTTCATTGATTTATATTAGCGTATAGAGCCCAGAGTTCATCGAAACAACGTTGTTTGTAGCTTTTATTTTTAAAGAACGTTTGCCAGCAGGTGTACCGTATGACAATTGGTTACCAGCTAGATGTTGGAATGGGGGCAATAATGGCAAGCCTTAGTGCAAGAAAGTCCTAACTGATATCAGAGATTTAGGACCAATGGCCACCTACAGAACCGAGTGTTCTGTTTCCATACGTTCTTGGATCTTTAATTTTAACCGTTGCATTTAGTTCAGCACTGCCAGTGTTAAGACACGACTTGAGAGGGATACTTATATAATGAACGTTAAGATTCAAAATATAACTACAAGGTAACAAGTTTTCAAGAAAACAAATTATGGCGAATATTTCTTATTTGAGGGGAAAAACCAATGAGATAAGTTACGTATTTGTTAGTGTATGTTTTATGGCCAGCTTAATCTTTAAAAATAGGAACCCAACTTTTAAATAGATTTTGCTATTACGTATAAAAGCAAACATTTGTCTGAAACATTCTTATTAACCAAGCAGTATTTTATAGAATATTTAAATTCAAAGAAATATATGTAAATTCAATGAAATATGTTAGTATTACAATGTATTAACGTTAAATCTTTTAAAAATATTGGAGTACCAATTTAAAAAATCTCATGTGTTGCACTCGCATGACTTTCTCTACTTCTCTGTACAAATTGTTTTTACAAACGCTACTTCTCCATCTACTTTATGTTAATCGAGATAAACATTTGCTGAAATTATCTTATTGCTAATTTTCTTGTATAGGGGGAATATAGTTCCTATTTGAAAAAAAGTGTGTGTCGTAAAATTAAAAAAACAAAAAACAAGGAATATCTCGGAAATGTTACACTTTACAAAAAACATATATGGGATACAAATTGTGTGTTTTAACAAGATCTACATGTTTTGTGTTGTAAAAGTTTGTCTATCTCTTACGGTTGTCTATCTCTCATGCGAGTCATTCAAAATGAAGAGGAATTTTGGGGACATTCCCAGAAAATTCATGATATACATTTTATTTGCCATAAAATTATCTAAAAATATGATAGTTTACTCAAAATCGTTACAGCTATTTTTGATGAAATCAAAATTTTCAAAAACGTTCCATGTAAAGGGTAGTTGTGGGTAGGGGATTTTCTTGTAAATCTTCATGTCGCATCCTTGAAAGATGCTAAACTCAAATACCGCATTTGATATTTATTAAACGTTTCATTTTTGAGTTATGCTGTTCACAGATAGACACACAGACACGGACACGTTTCCAAAATGCTTATTCGGATTCAGGGTAATACAAAACGTGTATTTCCGGTGAAATCTCGGTATCTAATTTTTGGGTGGAATACAATACTTCCCCTACTTACTATACGTAGTAGAGAAAGTAAAAATGTAATGTGTATTTATGTATGGTTTTATGTGTGTTAGTGTGTGAGTGTGTGTTTGTGTACAGCATATAGAAACAAAAAGTCGACTAAATACCAAACTTGGTATTCAAGTCTAGCAAATTCAAAGGATGCAACAACAAAATTTTCAAGAAACCCTCCAACCAAAGCTACGCTTTATATGGACAATTTATATTTTACTTTTTATTTTCACAATAGTGAAATAGTTTGTCATTTTTTGAATTACTGTCATCATTCAGTTTTTCCTCGTTATGTAGTAGAAGATGTATGGACTTTTAAAGTATTCGTATTGCAGTTCAGTGCAGTTACTGTAACCACTTTCCAACATTTTAACACCAACCTAAAATAGGATTTGTATAAATGTGCAAAATAAGCGTCTTTCTCAACTTCAAACTTATTTGATGTAGTTTTTGGTTCACCCGCCATTTCTTCAGCTCTGGGAATAAAAATAATCTTTGGGAGCCAAATGTGGCTAATGTGGTTTATGTGGAAGCACTTCAAGCGAAGGTCATGCAGTGTTTTAGCAACAATCCCAGAGGTGTGTGAAAGCGTATTGTCGTGATGAAAGGAAACCTTCTTTCCCAAAGAAGGGGAACCAATTTCCCCTTTTTTCAGGTGTTTAAATGAATAATGTGATACTCCTTGGTGATGGTTCTATTCCTACTGGAGGCAATGTATGAGCACCATACCATGATAATCTCAGTAATCCGAAGTAATGACTTTTCGTGTAGGCGGAATCGATTTTTGCTTCTTTGGTGCACTTTCAGTCGGTGTAACCACAGTTTGGACTGCTCCTTCGTCTCTGACGTGTAGTAAACATTCATGCTTCATCTCTTGCTGTGAAGCTCCGGAGAAACTAGCAATTGCATTTAAACGAGTCAAAACACTCTTGAGAAATGTTCATTCAAATGAGGTTTTGGTCCATTGTGAACAAACATCGAGCCATTGAACGGATAGTTTTCTCATACTAAAATATCTTGTAAAATGTATGTCAGACAACTTGTGTACCTTTAACCGGCTATCCCTGACTACAGAATATTGAGTTTTTGTCACAATTTCGGTGGTCGAGTGATTTTGGGACTCCCTGAAAGCTCATTATTTTGAATGGAAGTACGACCACACTTAAATTCACGAGCCTACTTCTTAAACATTGAAAACGAAGGGGAAGAACCCTTTAATATCCAATATAACTCATTTTTATCACTATTGGGGTTAAGCCCTTCAAAACGAAACAGTCTATCAAGGCTTGTATTTCAGTTTTTTTGCATTTTATACAAAATACTATCACCAGCTTGTTCACACGATCATCATAAACAAGTGATTACACTTACGCCTGTGCAACTCCACAGAGCATCACCCAAAGGATGATATTTGACAACTTCATAGTAAGGTCGAAGTCGAGAATTTAGTACGTCCTTCTTTTAAATTCCCTTGTTTTATCCAGCTTACAATTACTGTGTTTTTACTGTTTGCGTTACCACTGATTATTGCAATTATACAACACACAAACACCCATGCACATGGCGGGACTCGAACCCGCAACCCTAGCTTGGCGGAGCTATACACTACAGCGACCACGGCTACGAGGGCCGACTCCTTTGTGTAGCGACGCTTTTCCAAGAGTTGGCTATCGCCTCAGCCTCCTGCATTACCCCTGTAGTAAAACGAAATTTATAAAAATATACTCTGTAAACAAATAAGGTTGCAGAGAAAGTAAAGGTAGGGGTGATCATTGTGTTACAATTTTTATTTCGTGTTTCCAAATGGATCAGCCAGTATTTCAGTTTAATGTGTACAAACCGATACGAAATTTGGAATGAATATACACTTTAAATTTAAGGCACCTCTAAGGATTATCTCATTAAAAGGTTTTCGAAATTCTGATTTTTTGAAACTAGTAGCCAATAGAGAAGAAAGAAGGCGACCTAGAAAGATTTAGTGACTATTTTGACAACCGGGTCGTTTCTGCAACCACGTCCCATCTCGAACTCCCAGTCTTACCAACCCTAGCTTCTTTAGGGCTATCCATAAGAAAGACAAGACCCAAGCCTTGCAATAAATAGCAGTAGAAACTCCAGGGAAATCAGGAACACCAAAGGTGTGATACAGGCACGCGTTAAAGAAACATGAAGCAGCGCATCAGGATGGGCTTAGTTGAGAACGGTACTCTCTTCTAGTATTTGGGCTGTCGTGTACTTAACACACACCATGTTCAGTCTCGTCTCGGCAAGTGTTTAATTTTCCTGATCCCAAGAAATTAGTCGGCAACGCTTGAAAGAGCATGTTCTTTGTCGCAGTTATCTCTCGTGTTATCTTATTTGCTTGGCGCCTGTTATTGTTTTACTATTTTGAATTTTGGATTCTTTGTTCTCCGGCTAGCTATTATTACTCAGTCGAGCAAATATTTCTTGAATATTTAATATTGATACACGCCTGACTGAAACTGTTATATTTTCGAATGTAACTACAATCACTTATTTGCCGCTCACTATTAATGCGCGTGCTTCACATTTTGTAACTAACTTTACGACGCGAGAGATTCTGTAGTATTGCGTAACGTGTACTTCGTTAATGTTTCCGTGTAACTCGCGAGAGAGATTTCTTAGAACTGCGCGACGTTTGCCTTGTGAATGATTCTATAGAACTGCACAATACTTGCATTGGCTCTAGAATTTATTCTCCCTCACCCCGATATGCCTAAACATTATAATAGAGCTGCTATTGGTTAATACGCGCCAACATTAGCGTCTATTTTTTGATCCAATCAAAATTACGAACACATATGCTCTAGGGAACATATTCCTTCCATTTCTAAAGAAAGGCACGCTACCCTGACGTCATTTGTTTGTCTCTTCTAATTGATAAAGAACTCACCCCCTCGCTTCATTGTTACCCGCTCCTATTGTCAGTTTCAGTGAGGCCGTGTAAACTTATTTCCTAATAATGCTTATAATTAACAAACATCTCTAATCATTGTTATAGGATAATGTTAATTTACACTACAACCACTCTGGCATTCACAGTGTTGCGATATAAAATACTGCCTCATCGTGTAGCTACTTCAAATGGTTGATTATTGTGGCAGGCTCGCACTCGCAGCTTAAAGACAAGTTATCTCTTGAGAGAATTTTTGTACTGTTGTTTTATGAATGGATGACAGAATAGGTGGGCTCGAAACTGTGCAGAACACTTAAGCCATGCAATAGTAATAAGCAGATATTTCTAAGCATTACAGCCAGGACGGAAGGAAATAACATTGCACTGTCACTGGATTATAGGCAGGAAGGTCGGAGATAACAAACCATCTCCCTATCCCTCATACAGTCTTTTGGCGTCTGCAGACAGCACTCGGACTGGTGTTTACGTGCCGCTCAGTGACCATTGGCGTCTGTTTACTACGAGGTGTGTTTTTAAAGTAAATGCCGATAGGTTTTACTTTCTCTACTACGGAAATACATGTTTTGAGGTGCCCTGAACACAAATAAAGCATTTTTGGAAACATATCCGTGTGTCTGTGTCCGTGCGTCAGTCTGTGAACATAATAAATCCAAAAAGAAAAGTCGCAAACTTGGTATTTGAGTTTAGTATCTTCCAAGGAGGCGATACCACGATTTTCAAGAAAATCCCCCTAACCCAGACTACCCTTTACATGGAACATTTTTCGGAATTTTTTATTTTCTCAAAAACAGCAAATGAAATGTATATCTTGTATTTCTGGGAATGTTCCCAAGTCTTCTTCATTCTGAATGCCTTTTGCATAACTGGTAAACCGTAAGAGAGAGACAAAATTTTACTACACAAAAATGTAGATTTCGTTAAAACACACAATTTATGTCGTGTGCATTCTTTTTGTCCAGTGAACGATTTTGGAGATATTCCTTGTTATTTGTTTGAATTTTTCAATATTTATACTTTTTCTCAAAGGGAATTTCTTATTCCTTTTTAACTTTCTCTACTACGTATAGTAATTAGGGGAAGTATTGTATTCCACCCAAAAATTCGATACCGACATTTCACCGGAAATACATGTTTTGAGATCCCCTGAATCCAAAAAAGCATTTTTGGAAACATTTCCGTATGTGTGTGTCTGTGTGTCTGTCTCTGAACAGCATAACTCAGAAACGAACAGTCGGATAAACACCAAACTTGGTATTTAGGTTCAGTATCTTCCAAGGATGCGACACGAAAGTTTTCGAGAAAATCCCCCCACCCCAGATTACCCTTTACATGGAATATTTTTCAAAAAATTTAATTTTCTCAAAAATGGCTCTAACGATTTTGATTAAAATATCATACTTTTAAGATATTTTTATGACAAATAAAATGTATATCTTGAATTTTCTGGGAATGTCTTCAAAAGTATTCTTCATTGTGAACGACTTTTGCATAACTGGTAAACCATAAGAGATAGACAAAATTTTACTACACAAAAAATGTAGATCGCGTTAAAATACACAACTTATGTCATGTACATTTTTTTTTGTTGAGTGAACCATTTTCGAGATATTGCTTGTTATTCCCTTAAATTTTTCAATACTTATTTTCTCAAATGGGAATTCGTTATTCATTTTTTGTCTTGGATATGCAAAGAGTATTAATCTGTGGGAAAGGGAATGGTGCTGCACGTAGCAACCAGCTATTAAGAGATATGTATATGCTTAAAGGCTACTGTATTTCCAAATTGCCCTTGTAAATGGATGTTCCCCTTACATCTACAAGAAAATTAGCAATAAGATAGACTCTGCAAATGTTTATCTCGATTAACATGAAGTAGATGGAGAATAAGCGTTTGTAAAGATAGTTTGTACAAGAGTAGAGAAAGTCATGTGAGTGTAACACATAAGAGTTTTTTATGTCCTGGCCATGCAAAGAGAATGAAATGCTCCGCATAGCAACAAGCTCTTAAAACATTTGACTATAGCTTAAAGCCTACCATATTCCCCTTGCACCTACAAGAAAATTAGCAATAAGATGAAAATATTTATGTTGATTAACATGAGGTGTAAAAATAGTTTGTAGAAGACTGGAAAAAGTCATGTGAGTGTAGCACATCAGATTTTTTAAAGAAATAACAGAACATTATTTTCCAAATACTTTATTATCATTCATTACCTTACACTTTACACTACTTCTTCGTAGTTGAAATGCTTTCCACCAAGGAATTTCTTCAGGTAAAGAAACATGAAAATCGCTTGGTGCCAAATCCGGACTGTTGTGAAACCATAAGTGCAGACATAGCTTTCATCACAGGCAGCATCGTTCTTTGACGAAGGCATACAAAACCGGTTTCCCGGTACAAGTGTCTGAATAACGGTGACTATGTGGAAAAGTAATGTAAACTTATTTTAAAAACACGCCTTGTATAATCAAACGATTATCATTACAGGATTCTTGGTGATATATAGGTTTGAGTGTATATAACTTGAAACCAGCTGTCTAAGGATTCCTATGCCTGGTAATAAGTTTAATATTACTGTGGCACCATATTTGTGTGCGCCAAATTGAAGGAGTTTAAAAGTAATGTGCCACGGTTGCTGTCCTAATTATTGCCTCATGTCGATTAGTCTGGGTAGAAAAAGGTTTAATTTAAATATTTTAGTAAAATCGAATTTTACTAAATTATATTTTCTTTTAACCTTCTCTACTACATATTAAGTAAATAGAGGAAGTATTGTATTCCACAAAAAATCGATATCGAGATTTCGCCAGAAATACTGTAGCGTATGCGTGTGTAAGTCGCGTCGGACACATTATTGCTGTGTATAATATTGTTGAGCTAATTGTTGTGTTTGTATGTTAAATTCTCGTCCGGCGCGACAATTCCATCTTCCTAGTTGGGGTGAAGGCAATTGAGGGAAGAGCCTTTGTCTGATAGCGTAGGTCTAGCAGTAGCGTCTTGTGGTGGCGTTAGTCTAATGTAGGTCTTCAAAGGGAATGGTTGCGTATGCGTTATGGGAGTGTTTGCGCGGGGCATCTCCTCCAGTGTTGTATAATGTAGGACACCTTGTTTTTTATAATAAATTAGAGGTAAATGTAAATTTATGTATTCTTAATGTTCTAAATATCCCACGTCGCTTAGTTTGTGCCGCAGGTTTATGGTATCTCTCGTGTGCCTCTGAGTTGCGTTCCCCAATGTTTATGCCGGGGTAACTAAATTTAATATTTTAGCTGCAAACCTTTTGGCCTCACCACGGTGTATAACAATACTGAGGCCTCAGAATGCCCCTCGAAAAGACTTTTTAGAAAAATTCCGTTTATGTGTGTGCCTGAATTAACTGAATATAACTTAAGTTCAGTATTTTTCAAAGATATGACACGAAGATTTTCAGGAAAATTCCCCCGAACTACCCTAAAATCTATACTTTCTGGAAATAGCCTGTGAAATGCTCTTCATTCTGAGTGACTTTTGTGTAAACAGTAAACCGCAGGAATAAGACAAAATCTTACTACACAAAAACATGTACACCTCTTTAAAGCACACAGTTTATGCCAAATGAAATTTGTTGTGTCTTTCACTATTTTTGAGATATTATTTGTTATTGGTTTGAATTTTTAACTACACTTTTCTCAAGAGGAAAGTCTTATTCTTTTTTCTTTCTCGTGGTCGTATAAAGATAACCGAATTTCAAAGCCAGTCTTAAAAGACTTGACCTAAATCTTAAGCCTACCGTAATCCCCTTGTGTCTACAAAGAAATATACAATAAAACCATTCATGAAAATTTTTATCCTGATTAACATGAATTAGAGAAGTAGAATAAGCTTTTGTAATAATAGTATATTGGAGAAAGGCATGTGTATGCAACATATAAGAGTTTTTAAATACAAATTTATATTATTTATTTGTATCGATACTTAAAAAATGCATACTATTGTTTTTACGAGGCTCATCCAGGAAGTAACGACCGTCTGGCGTTAATATCTTCAGAAACATATTTTATTAAAGAAATGTCAGTTACAAAATTGAATTATTTCTACACATAATCCCTTCGTAACTTAAGCATTTGTTTTAAAGTTCCCGTGTTGTTGTCGGCTGTCACCAGTAGACTAAGCCAACATGTTCGAACAGAATTTCACCTAGTAAAAGACGAGAAATGTTTAGGATATAAATCTTTTACCCATCTAGGGTTAAACGTCTGTAGTATGATTTTGTTGTTTATTTGATTCTTCAACTCATCTGCGTTGAGTGATAGGTCGAATTACGTTATGAGCATTTATTTTTTCGTCCACTGTTGAACATATTTCCCACATTTCTTTTGTTCATTACTGTATCACCATACAATTCCTATAGTTGGCAGTAAATTTCTGCAGGTTTCAACATCTGAGCACTAAGAAAATCTAATACGTCTCACCTAATCAGTCGGCGGGACTTTGTATCACAGAGTTCATTATGAACAATCACAGAATGCACAATTATAGTTTTTTTCGTCTGAAACTCACATAAAACTAAAAAAGGGATGTCGAGGAAAATATTCGACCTTGGATAGAAGCCTGACGGTGATCTTCGCAGGGAATACGCAAATAATGTATATTATTATGTATATAATATTTCCCAAGTGAACATATTAAACATGTAACTTGTAAAAGCGTTAGAGCAGTTTTTCAGAAAATAAACAATAACAAATATTGCAGCATGTGAAGGAAGTTATGGGGTGGAATGTTTTTTAAATATCTTCACGTCGCATCCTTAGTAGATGCTGAACTAAAATACTAACTCTTATTTAGGTGACCTTTTGTTTCTCTCTCAGAATGTGCTCTCTTACACAAAGAGACCTTTTATAGCATGGTTATTTTTATTCAGTGGACTTCAAAACATTATTTCCGGTAAAACCTCGATATCAAATTTTTGGGTGGAATGCAATACTTCCTTTAACTACTATAAGTAAGTGTACAGAAGATGACAAGTTTTGTATAAACTATTATAAAACGTCTGTGTCTTCCTTTTATAAATCCTTCTTCTTAGGTCTCGGCCTCAGTAATTTTAAAGCTTACTGACATTGCATTTAACGCTGTCGCAACCAGCTAGTTAGATGCGGTGTGAAACGGCTACGTTAATGCTACAGGGTTAACGCATGCGTGATAGATCAGGATGAGGTGTTAACACGCGTGAAGATGTCACCTGGGGTTACGCGACGTCAGTAGCTAGATGCCAGGAACCGGCAACACATCAGGGCATTAACTAGCTAAACCAAGTGTCCCCAACCGTTTTGACGTACGTCAACCTTTTTATTTTCTCTACCTTACCTTTGGAAGCGTTGCATTCTATACAAAATTTTGATATCGAGATTTTACAGAAATACATATCTTCATGTCCTCTGTATACAAACCAGGCATTTTCAGAGTAAGATCCTTATATTAGTGTGTGTGTAACAACATGATGTGTTGCATGACTTTCTCTACAAACGCTTATTCTCCATCTACTTCATGTTTTAACTTATTGCTAATTTTCTTGTAAGTGCAAGGGGAATATGATAGGCTTTAAGCGATAGGCAAATATTTTAAGAGCTGGTTGCTAAGTGGAGCATTCCATTCTCTTTGCATGTCCAGGACATTAAAAAAAACATCTGATGTGTTACACTCATATGACTTTCTCTACTCTTGCACAAACTATTTTTACAAATGCTTATTCTCCATATGTTTCATCTTAATCTAGATATCGAGATGTTAATCTTATTGCTAATTTTCTTGTAGATGCAAGGGGAATTGGTAGGCTTTAAGTGATAGTCAAATATTTTAAGAGCTGGTTGCTATGTGGAGTATTCCATTCTCTTTGCATTACCAGGAAAAAAAAATAAATAACGAATTCCCATTTGAGAAAAAGTGTAAGTATTGTAAAATTTAAGGGAATAACAAGCAATATCTCGAACATGGTTCACTCAGCAAAACAAATGTATATAACACAAATTGTGTATTTTAAGGCGATCTACATTTTTTGTGTAGTAAAAGTTTGTCTATCTCTTATGGTTTACCAGTTATACAAAAGTCGTTCACAATGAAGAATACTTTTGGAGACATTCCCTCGAGATATATAATTCAACTCCCATAAAATGTCTTAAACTTATGGTAAACCTTCTTAGAGGCATTTTTGAGAAAATTAAAATTTTCGAAAAATGTTCCATGTAAAGGGTAATCTGGGTGCGGGATTTTCTTGAAAACTTTGGTGTTGCATCTCTGGAAGATACTGAACCTAAATACCAAGTTTGGTGTTTATCCGACTGTTCGTTTCTGAGTTATGCTGTTCACAGACAGACAGACAGACACACACAGACACAGACACACAGACGCACACACGGACTTGTTTCCAAAAATGCTTTATATGTATTCAGTGTACCTCAAAACATGTATTTCCTGCGAAATCTCGGTATCGAATTTTTGGGTGGAATGTAATACTTCCCCTACTTACTCTACGTTGTAGAGAATGTAAAAATTGAAAAGTATGAATAGATACAAAACTTGATACTTTAATTCAACATCTTATAAATATATAACACGAAGGTGTTCAAGTAAATCTCCCAATCCAACCTTCACATGAAAGATTGTTGTTATTTTTAATTTTGTCAAACATGGCTCAAACTGCTTAAATATATCATGAGTTATAAAATATATAACTTGAGTTCTCTGGGAATAGCCGGTAAAATCTTCATCATTCTATATGACGTCTAAATAATTTTTGTTTGTCACATTTATATGCCGCCTTTAACATCTTAGGTCATATCGGCGGTTATGCCCTTGGAACAATTATTGTTAATGGTAATAGTGTTCACTCGTTTTCTGCTTATATTAAACTGTCGGTTCTTTAGTTTTCCTTTAAATTAATACAGAACACACATATTCAGACTATCCTTCATACTTCTAGACTGGCTCAAGTAAAATTCCCAACCTTCAACCGGGAATCGAACCAGGAACCTCGGGATTTGGTGGCTAGCATTCTAACCACAAGACCATAGAGGTAGTCTAAATACTTTTTATAACCAGGAAATCAAAAGGGATAGACAAAAATTAGTACATGAAAAATGAAAAGCTCAATAAAATGTACAATTTTGTGTCAAAGTATTCGTAGCGTTAGATGTTTCCCACATATTCATGTTGCATGTTTTCGTTTTCTTAAACACATTTGATGGACATGCCTGAAATTTTGTGATTCTTATTTATTCTTTCTATAACAATAGCTAGTAACCATAGGTAAAGTTTTGAATCAAGTTTCCGCAAATTTTATGTTACTGCTTAATTTGAAACCACTCATAGACAAACATATATGAGGGACATAAAATGTATAGAATGATAACTATTGTATTAAATAGAGAAAATTAATTGAATGCTTATAATTGTGTACTTAAGATAATTTCGAAAACCACTAAAACTCTGAAAAGCACTGTTCTTCCTGACGTAGATAGGCTATAGATACCTAATTTTAATTCCTAAATGGCTAAAACAGTAAACATGATTTACAAAGCCTATTTAGTAGAATATGTACATTTTGGAGTCATGGAAGAATAGCTTGTGAAGAAGACTTTATTTTGAATTGAAAATACTTTGGAGTGGAAAATAGTTACTGCTGCTGCACAGAAAATGGTTTATAAACAGCACAAAATCAGTAGATTTATAATTCCGAGCGATATATATATATATATATATGGTTATGATATAACAACTGAGAAACCTGACGACAAAGTAAAAAAAAATCTGATGTGTTACACTCACATGAGTTTCTATACTCCTGTACAAACTATTTTTACAAACGCTTATTCTCCATATGCTTCATGTTAATCGAGATATCGAAATGTTAATCTTATTGCTAGTTTTCTTGTAGATGCAAGGGGAATTGATAGGCTTTAAGCGATAGTCAAATATTTTAAGAGCTGGTTGCTATGTGAAGTATTCCATTCTCTTTGCATTATCAGGACAAAAAAAATTGAATAACGAATTTGAGAAAAAGTGTAGGTATTGGAAAATTTAAGGGAATAACAAGCAATATCTCGAAAATGGTTCACTCAACAAAAAAAATGTATATGACATAAATTGTGTATTTTAATGCGATCTACATTTGTTGTGTAGTAAAATTTTGTCTATCTCTTATGGTTTACCGTTATGCAAAAGTCGTTCACAATGAAGAATACTTTTGGAGACATTCCCAGAAAATTCGAGATATACATTTCATTTGTCATGGAAATATCTTAAACATGTGATAATTTAATCAAAATCGTTAGAGCCACTTTAGAGAAAATTAAAATTTTCAAAAAATGTTCCATGTAAAGGGTAATCTGGGGTGAGGGGATTTTCTTGAAAACCTTCGTGTGGCATCTCTGGAAGATACTGAACCTAAATACCAAGTTTGGTGTTTATCGGACTATTCGTTTCTGAGTTACGCTGTTCACAGACACACAGACAGACACACAGATATACAGACACACACAAGGACATGTTTCCAAAAATGCTTTCTTTGGATTCAGGGGGTCTCAAAACATATATTTCCGGTGAAATCTCGGTATCGAATTCTTGGGTGGAATACAATACTTCCCCTACTTACTGTACGTAGTAGAGTATCTGCTTAAAACTATATGATGTTTTAAAGGGGACTGGGAAGTGAGAAACTCTTTAAAATGTTGAAATTTTAATGTTATGTATTATATTAGTTATTTGTAGTCTTGAGATTGATATTCTAAAGTTTTATTGCTAAACAACTGCGTTTTTTGTGTATATTCATATTGTTATATTATTATTTCTTCCCTAAAATTGTAAAATATTTTAAATATTACAAGAGTTCACTGTTCAAGATTCAATAATAGTTAAAAAGTGAGTATAGTAAGATTAATTAATTCTCACACCGCATGCTTCTATCTGTCTCATCATCATCCTAGTAAGACGTACCACAGATTATTTAACGTGGGGCCACCCCATCCTAATCCACAGATGAGATAGAGCAGTCAGCGGGTCTAGTCACACCCCAGCAACAGCATATTTCGAACCGTGATAGAGAGGTTGTCTTATGGCAGAGAGAAGTTCCACTGGTAAAAATGACTTGCAGTTTTCCGCCACTATGTACACCACGTGATCAAAAGTATCCGGTCACCTGGCTGAAAATGACGTACAAGTTCGTGGCGCCCTCCATCGGTAATGCTGAAAGTCAATATGGCGTTGGCTCACCCTTAGCCTTGATGACAGCGTTCAATCTCGCAGGCATACTTTCGATCAGGTGCTGGAAGGTTTCTTGGGAGTGCGGAACCGAGGAGAGGTCGGTCGGAGAGGCCTGGCACGAAGTTGGCGCTCCTCCAAAACATCCCAAATATGTTCTATAGGATTCAAGTCAGGACTCTGTGCAGGCCAGTCCATTACAGGGATGTTATTGTCGTGTAACCACTCCGCCACAGCCCGTGCAGTATGAACAGGTGCTCGATCGTGTTGAAAGATGCAATCGCCATCCCCGAATTGCTCTTCAACAGTGGGAAGCAAGAAGGTGCTTAAAATATCAATGTAGGTCGTGCCCGCAAAAACAACAAGGGGTGCAAGTCTCCTCCAGGTAAAACACGACCACACCATAACACCACCACCTCCGAATTTCACTGTTGGCACTACACACGCTGGCAGATGACGTTCACTGGGCATTGAGCCATATCCACACCCTGCCATCGGATCGCCACGTTGTGTACGTGATTCACCACTCCACACAACGTTTTGCCACTGTTCAATCGTGTAATTTCGACGCTCCTTACACCAAGCGAGGCGCCGTTTGACATTTTCCTGCGCGATGTGTGGCTTATGAGCAGCCGCTCGACCATAGAATCCAAGGTTTCTCACCTCACGCCTAACTGTCATAGTACTTGGAGTGCATTCTGATGCAGTTTGGAATTCCTGTGTGATGGTCTGGATAGATGTCTGCCTATTACTCTTTACGACCCTCTTCAAATGTCGGCGGTCTCTGTCAGTCAACAGACGAGGTCGACCTGTACGCTTTTGTGCTGTACATGTCCCTTCACGTTTCCCCTTCACTATCACATCAGAAATAGTGGATCTAGGGATGTTTAGGAGTGTGGAAAGCTCGCGCGAAGACTTCTGACACAAGTGACACCGAATCACCTGACCACGTTCGAAGTCCGTGAGTTCCACGGAGCTGTTTCCCGATGTCTAATGACTACTGAGGTCGCGAATAATGAGTACCAGGCAGTAGGTTGCAGCACAATGCATCTAAGATGAAAAACTTATGTTTGTGGGGGTGTCCGGAAACGTTTGATCACATTATGTATATCACACTCAGTTATAGCAAATAAAGTCCGTGATACTACAGTTATAATCGAATTAAAAGTGTACTGCTGCTTTCAGAGAATAAATAAACGGTCATTTAAATTTTGTGTGAGAAAATCAGGCACTAATGCAATAATTACGTTACAGAACAGAAATATAACGAAAGGCTTAACTTATTTCATAGAATAAAACCGTTGGAACAAATAACTTTATGATTAAACTGTTAACCTAAATGACATAGCATGGACCTTGTCATCAAAACTCAGAGATCAGTGGAGGGAGAGTAAGCGGGGCGGTGAGAGAGAGAAGTGGGGTAGAAACAGGACAATTTCCGCGATAATGTTATGGTTAAGATTATTAAATGTTCAAACTTTAAACTCCCTTTTTTAAAAGTTTTACATGTTTTAAGCTTTTCGCATACTCATCTAAAAAGCTACTTAAAGTGTTTATCTGCTATATTTACCTGGCTAGGAATATAAAAATTTTAATCATCGTTTGTGGTTCATGTTTAGTCGCCACAAATAAAAAGATGGTATCAATTTCACATACAAATAAAATTCATGTAAAAACTGAATTTGAACTAAATACTTTCAAATTGCTTTAACGGCTAGGTAAAGCTTGTAGGTATCAGAAGTAAAAGTTTTAATAACTTATCTCTACCAGTTATGGAGATGAGCACACCAGAATATCACTATTTTAACACTGGAAACCCTTATATAAAAAGTTTTGCCATATTTATTCTCCATGTTGTAATCGAGTTCGTTACCAATGTGCAACGGGTGATGTGCTCTCACGTAAGTACCACGCGCTATCTTATGTATGTCGCCTTGAATCTCGGAAGTTCCTTGAAATTCCTATCCTAGCTAGCTAATTTGATCTTTCTCAGGATTTTGAAGGGAATTAATAAACTGCCTTCCCCTTAAACAGCTTAATTTATTCACAATACAATGCCCATTGAGGCGGCTAGCAACTTTCCCTTGCTTAACACAAAATGATACAAAAGCTGCACGTTTAACGTTTCCTCCACTGTTAATTCCTTACGTGAACCAACCGCACGAATGTTTTTCCCACCCACATACACGCACAAAATCTTCCGCCTGAGTTTCATCATTAGAGTAAAATCAGAGAATCTATCATTTTTGGCCACCTCCCCTTTTTATACCTTCCTACTATGGCGCTAGGATACGCGACTTTATATGTAACAACTATTCTCATTGGTTATCTACTTAGAATGGTATGAAAATAATATGTTCCAATTCTAGCAGTCATGATTCTCTTTGACTTCTTAGGTAAAACACACTATCTCCCTCTTACTTTACAACTCTCTTTCTCTTTCTGTTTTTCTAACTCCCTTGACTTCCAGGAATTGGACCACTATCTCTGTCCCATTCTAATCTTGGACCTCTCTCTCTATTTTATGTGACTTTGCCTAAACCTGTGTGCATTAGCGTGTATGTGCATGTGGATTTTACCCCTTTTGCTCGCTCACCTGGTAGTTGCCAATTATACTGTTCCTTACATGCTTGCTTTCACATTAATTACATTCTACGGCACAAGTTATTCTACAATAAACCTATTTCTCAATATTATTTTACATTATTAGTTATTCCTATAATTTAAATACTCTATTCTATTGGGTATATGTCTCCCCTTACAAGTGTATGCTAAATAATTATATAAGGAGATAAAATTGTGTTCAGTTTTTTTAATGTATTTCTTTTTAAGTTCCCTTGCTTTACCCAGTTTATGATTATGTGTTTACTGTTTTCTTTACCACTTATTACCACTTACTACTTAACCACCTATTATGCATCTCTGGAAGATACTGAACCTAAATACTAAGTTTGGTGTTTATCCGACTGTTCGTTTCTGAGTTATGCTGTTCACAGACACACACAGACACACAGACGGACATGTTTCCAAAAATGCTTTTTTTGGATTCAGGGGATCTCAAAACATGTATTTCCGGTGAAATCTCGGCATCGAATTTTTGGGTGGAATGTAATACTTCCCCTACTTACTATACGTAGTAGAGAAAGTAACAATGTTGGCTTATATTTTTTGGTTTGTGACCAAGCATTTTGCTTAAAAGTGGTATGACTGGTCACGGTCATTAGAGGTTTTCATGATGACTTTAGCGACGTAGCGTACTTAAGTACTTTTTCTAGGCGGGTTAAACGTCCAAAAAGCAGCTGTTATGGACAGAGTGTACTAAAAATAATTTTTAGACAGCAAGGCCTAAGATTAGAACTCCTAACAGAGTGTACACAAGCTAAAACCTTTTTTATATTATCGCACCAATGCCACAATCTTCAGTGTGACAAACTTTGGTTTTAAGTCCAATCACATGGCAATTACACTTTGTATTTGCACATGTTTAATAACTCGACTTGGGTTGATAAGGTTTTAATTTTCATTGTGTCTTTTGTGCCTCCCCCATGGTCATGGCTTATGCAACCAGTACGTCACAATGTTGTACAGATGACGACGTCATTCATTGTCAGAGAAAGTAACATCTAAAGTCGAACAACATATCGCCATGAGGGACGTAAGACATCACCTCACTAAGTAAAGCATCATGGACAAGTCATCATTGGCTGGTTTGCGACACGCCAGCGCCATTATGCTCGTCGCCGTTTACAGCAACTCCTGGGTAGCCAGGCACCAGCAGTCGCTCTTCGGCCAGGGACCGAGCCGTGAACAGCTAGACATCGTGACAGCGAGTTTTTCGGCATAATTCACCAAGAGTCATTCCTTCGGCCTTTCCAAATTATCTTTAAACTTTGTTTGGTAAGTTTTTGAAATTGAACCTTTAACTCTTGGTGGGTTTCTAAATTATTATACGGGAGAAGCATTTATAGTTTTGCATTTCATGTAACTTTATTGTATTCGTTTGTCTTTGAGAAAATATTAACTATGTAATTTTTGACTGTTTCTTTAAAATTATATATTTATGTTTGCCTAGGCTGCGTCAGTATTTATATTTTTAGAGACATAAATATCTTAGCAAGGAGTGGTGCGACTGAACAATGTAGGCTTACACAGATTATAATTCTGCTTCACTCCTTTTATTAATGCTTGACACGATTTAAATAACACTTCACTGATATAGAGAGAGAGCTGTGAGATTTTTTATTAATTACTTGCACTTGTAACACTGAATACGTATTAAACTTCTCGAGGACACATCTCGCGTCCGGATAGGAACACTGTCTACAACGGACTTCTAAATTTGTAAATTTTGCTCCATTTTAGTTTCTGATTGGCTAAACCTTGTCCAATATAATACCTTCATTTAACTAAAGCTTTTTCTGTTTGGTGATTGGCTATTTTATAAACTGTCACAAAAATTGCATTATTGTTGCTCCAAAAATCACTAGTAACATTTAAACTTTCTAATTCATTATTGCCTCAAGGTTACCTCATTATTACCTCATTGTTAGCAACTTTTGACCTATTTCTCACAGCTCCTACATTCTTAAATTATGTAATACATTCATATAACATTATTACACATGTATACAATAATATAAACATATATAACGACTGTAATATACACTTTTTATATCTCGTTACATACACATTACTTTAAGGCGGGCTGCTATTGAATTTTGATGCAGTAATTTGTATCACAAATTACTTAAATGTAAATAATGATTGTAATATGAATATGCATTTTTATGTGACATTGATTTGAGATGTTTATTGATTGTAATTATTGTGGGGAAGTAAGTTTATACCGCCTTACTGAAACTGACAATAATAGCGCGCAATAATGCAGCGAGGGGGTGAGCTGTTTATCATTATTGGAAACGAGGAAGTTACGTAATGTTGGCGCGTTTAGAATATTCTGGAACGTTTCCCTAGAGCATATGTATTCATAATTTTCATTGGATATAGAAATAGACGCTAATGTTGGCGCGTTTTATTAGCCAATTGCAGTTCAGTTATAATCTTTAGGCACATCGGCGAGTGGAAGTATAAATAGAGCTAGGTTAGAGGTAAAGTCCGTCAGTCGCCCAGTTCATCGAAAATCTCAATACATTACACGTCGCCTTCAGTCCAGCAGAAATATTACACGTCGGCTAAAGATTCACAAGTTACGCGTAGCAGAATTATGAAAAATCTAAAGTGTTGTAAAGTTAATTATACAAAAGGTTGAAGTACGTGGATTAAAAGTGATCGGTAAGAAGTTATTATAACAGTTTCAGTTTGGCGAGTGTCTAGATCAATGTGTAAATGTGATAGTGAGAGTGTTCGACAATAAAAGTATAAAAGAAATTCTTTCATCAGTGTTATCTTTGGATAAAAGATTCCTTTCCGTTTACACACCCTGATCAAGAGATATGTTCGACCGAGAAATAATAGCTAGCCGGAGGACAGTAAACCAAAATTAATTAAGATAACAATAGCGTTCTTTCAAACGAACACTAATACTGCCGCAAATTGCTAACATCAGATGGAGCTAACAAACCTAACAAATGAATGACGTCACAAGATGGCTTCAACGCGTGAAGTAAACACAAATACAAAAACATTATAAGAAATACACTCGCAAATTGGCTCCCAAATGTGGGGCTAACAAATACAAACATATACAAATAATACTACTTCAAATTGGCACCCAGAACGTGGGCCAGAATAACCAGGAAGGGGCAGAATTAACCAGGAAGGGGCGAATGGAGAAGTGAACTGAACTACAAGACGCAGATTCCAGAAACAACAAAAGGGACGACAGACTACGCGGATGATTGGACATCGTAATTCCGAGATTAAAAGGCAACGGGGGAATTCAACTACAAAACACCAAAACGACGTAGATTCATCGTAATACAACGCAGAAGCAACATATAATCTAGGAGAGAGGGGCAGAAAGCTGGACATCAAAGCAACATCAGCAGATAGCATCAGAAAGGTTAGAAAGTGTGATTCTTATTCTAAAAAAAAAAGTTGTAATAACATTCTTTGTATATGTTTTGAGCCCCACGTTTGGGAGCCAATTTGTAATGGTTTTAATGTTTGTTTACATCACGTGTTGAAGCCATCTTGTGACGTCATTCATTTGTTCGGTTTGTAGCTCCATCTGGTGTTAGCAATTTGTGGTAGTAGTGTTTGAAAGAATTTTAATTTTTGTTTACTGTCCTCCGGCTAGCTATTATTTCTCGGTCGAACATGTCTCTTGATCAGGGTTGTGTAAACGGAAAGGAATCTTTTATCCAAATATAACACTGATGAAGAAATTTGTTTTATACTTTTATTGTCGAACACGTTAACTATCACATTTACACATTGATCTTAACACTCGCCAAACTGAAACTGTTATAATAACTTGTTACTGATCACTCTTAATTTGCGTACTTCAACTTTTTGTATAATTAACCTTACAACACTTGAGATTATTCATAATTCTGCTGCGCGTAACTTGTGAATCGATACCCGACGTTTGCCGTACAAATACTTTCGACGAATTGACTGACTGAAGACGACGTGTAGTGTACACAGATTTTTGATGAACTGAACGACTGAAGGCGACGTGTAATGTATTGAGATTTTCGATGAACTGGCCGCGATCTACCTCTGACTTGGCTTTTTATACACCCACTCCCCGATATGCCTAAAGATTATAACTGAGTTACTATTGGCTAATAAAACGCGCCAACATTAGCGTCTATTTTAATATCCAATGAAAATTATGAATACATATGCTCTAGGGAGAAAATATTCCAGAAGTTTCTACCGAAAAACGCGCCAACATTACGTAACTTCCTCGTTTCCAATAATGATAAACAGCTCACCCCCTCGCTGCATTATTGCGCGCTATTATTGACAGTTTCAGTAAGGCCGTATAAACTTACTTCTCAACAATATTTACAATCAATAAACATCTGAAATCAATGTCACATAAAAATGCATATTCATATTACAATCATTATTTACATTTAAGTAATTTGTGATACAAATTACTGCATCAAAGTGTAAAAATTTTAATGTACCTTAGGAGCGGTAGGATAAAGAAAACAATGGCTACTAATAATACAAAAGAAATAATTATGGAGGGAGATAGTGTAACAGTTAGCTGTAATTCAATACAGGTTACAGAAAATAGCTCAAACAATGTAGTATTTGAGGGAGGAAATGTTAGTGCAGAAAGTGAGAATAGAACAGCAGGAAATGTAAATTTTGATGTTAGCATGATGATGGAAATGATGAGAAATATGAAAGAGAATATGAAAAAAACTAATGAGAATATGGAAAAGAATAATAGGGAATTGAGGGAAGATATGCAAAAGAATAATGAGAAATTAGAAAAATTAACTCAGAGTAATAATAAATTAAGGGAAGATATGCAAAAGAATAATAGGGAATTAAGAGAAGATATTGATAGGAGTTTAGAACAAAAACTAGATCAGAATAAAAGAAAATTAAGGGAAGATATTGGTAAAAGCTTAGAACAAAACAGGGAAGAAATTGAAAAGAAATTAATGGAGCTAGATAGTAGTATGATGAGAATGAGAAATGAAAATCAGGAAATGATAGCAAAGAAATAGGTGAAGTTTCAAAGAAAATGTTAGACATGAGCAGGTAAATATCTAACCAAAAAAGTGAGGTTAATACTAAAAGTGAACATGTTGATGTAGAATGTACAGAGTCAGGTAGTAGAATGAGTAACATTTCAAGTGAGATAAGAGAGATGAAAGAGGTTATGAATGTAGATGTGAATCAGGCGCAAGTTAATTTCAGAGGGGAAATATCTGAAATTCAGAAGGAGTCAGAGAAACAAAGAAGTAAATTGTATGAAGAAGTTAAAGTTTTGCCTGTAAATAATCAAAAGCTAACTTCTGAAATTAACAAGTACCAAGATGTTCAAATTGAAAACTCCAATCCGGTACAGCTTATGACA
Organism: Deroplatys truncata; assembly: GCA_030765065.1. Lineage (NCBI taxonomy): Eukaryota > Metazoa > Arthropoda > Insecta > Mantodea > Mantidae > Deroplatys > Deroplatys truncata. The sequence continues at coordinate 171,151,964 of CM060980.1, forward strand.
GATTTGTCAGAGTACTCTCAGATTAAAGAGATAGTAGAAGAATTGAAAATGACAGTTGTTAAAAGATGTGTTGTTCAGGAAACTTTAGATTGTTTTCAAATGTTATCAGGGGACGAAATTTCATATGAATACAAGAGGTTATTCATGAACAAATTTTTGAAGGTTAGGATACGGCTACGAGTAATGCTTAGCTACACACAATTTGATCCAGGAGGGTAAATAGCAATGAGATGTAAAGTAAATGCTGGATAGTTAAAGATGACTTGCAGAGAAATGTATTGGAACGTAAGAGGGTTAACTATATATATGTCATGAGAAAACAGAAATAAATTCAGAACAAAACAATAGAAAAAAATAAATAAATAAATTCAGAAAAAAATTTGGGTAAAAATAATTAAAACAAATACTTATGTAGCAAACAGAAAATGTGAAACAGTGTCTAGATTTAAGATATGTAAATATATTTGTGTAGAGGCTGAATATTTTAGTAAATATGTATAGTAATTACAAAAATTCTTAAACGTATAAATTTTTGTCAACAACTTAAAAAAGTAAAGAATTTTGTAACAGTAATTAAATAATTCAGGGTACAGTATTTGCTATAAAAATTGTAATGTCAGATTAAAGTCTAAACACATTAAACCAGAGCCAGTAAGTAGTGGCAAGATAGAGGAAAAACATGTCGTGTGTTAAATACGTGTGAAGTGTTAAGAGAAAGTGATAGCGTGTGTTCCAAGATTTAGGAGACTAAAAACCCAATTATAAAATTTCCAAACAAGTTGTTAATATTTATAATTATGTTTCTAGTGGGGCATATGATGCAGTAATTTGTATCACAAATTACTTAAATGTAAATAATGATTGTAATATGAATATGCATTTTTATGTGACATTGATTTGAGATGTTTATTGATTGTAATTATTGTGGGGAAATAAGTTTATACCGCCTTACTGAAACTGACAATAATAGCGCAATAATGCAGCGAGGGGTTGAGCTGTTTATCATTATTTGAAACGAGGAAGTTACGTAATGTTGGCGCGTTTTTTTCTTGAGAATCTTCTGGAACGTTTCCCTAGAGCAAATGTATTCATAATTTTCATTGGATATAGAAATAGACGCTAATGTTGGCGCGTTTTATTAGCCAATTGCACTTCAGTTATAATCTTTAGGCATATCTGGGTGAATGAGTATAAAAAGAGTAGGTTAGAGGTAGATCGCCCCCAGTTCATCGAAAATCTCAATACATTACACGTCGCCTTCAGTCGGTCAGTTCATCAAAATTCTTTGTATACTACACGTCGCATTCCCGTCAGTTCGTCGAATGTATTTGCAGGTTACGCGTATTAGAGTTATGAAAAATCTCAAGTGTTGTAAAGTTAATTATACAAAAGGTTGAAGTACGTGGATTAAAAGTGATAAGTAAGAAGTTATTATAACAGTTTCAGTTTGGCGAGTGTCTAGATCAATTTGTAAATGTGATAGTGAGAGTGTTCGACAATAAAAGTATAAAAGAAATTCTTTCATCAGCGTTATATTTGGATAAAAGATTCCTTTCCGTTTACACAACCTGTATAAAGAGAATTACTCGACCCAAAAGCTAGCCGGAGGACAAAGAACCAAAATTAAATAAAATAACTAGCATTTTTTTTAAACAAAAAAACTAATACTGCCGCAAATTGCTAACACCAGATGGAGCTACAAACCGAACAAATGAATGACGTCACAAGATGGCTTCAACGCGTGAAGTAAACACAAATACAAAAACATTATAAGAAATACACTCGCAAATTGGCTACCACAACGTGGGGCTACAATAATGTTAAATAAATAACATTAATAATACCATCGCAAATTGGCTCCCAAACGAGGGGCTAACAAAACAACAAATAATGTTACTATCACAATTTATATATTATATAATTAGACTGAAATCATTTAAGTGTTAAAAATGCTGCCTCATCTTCTATAAAATCTTTACATTCAGATGGCAACTTTAAATGTAGAAAGGCGAAAGAGAATATCATATTGTATTTGAGCATATTATTTTGTAAAAAAAAGGTAAAGCGTTGTTAACGGATATATCACTTTAAAATAAATTGTAAATTCATGTGTTGCTGAATGTTTGCAATCCCTAACTCCTACGTAATAGTCCCTTTTCACGGTAACTTTCCGTGTGCAATCAAAATGTGAATTGATTAAGTGATAATATTGTAATCCTCGAGAGTTTTTAATTATTAAAGGTATAAAAACTAAAACAGTTTCTTTATGAAATTTAAATACTTTTATTAATATTTTATATATTTTTTCTATTTATTAATTCGGCTTTGTAACGCTTTTTCAGGTTGATTATTAAAATGCATTTAGTAATTTATGTTTTAACAATATTTATATCCTCTGAGAAAACAAATCAGTGGTGCACGTTTTACATAGTTAATTTCTCATGGCGCTCGCATTATCTGTTTACAATACAAGTCGTCATACTTCAGTTTATCGCATTTCGTTGTAAGTTAACCTATACGGTATATTGGCAGCTTTCTTTGATCTAAAACGTTACTCTTTTATCTAACCTACATAAAGATTAAATGGCGGAAATTATAGTTCAGAAGAAACTGAAATGGAAGTGAAATTATAGAAGTAGCAGAAAGAATAACACTAGAAGTACATACCCAAAAAGTCCAGAAAGCAACATGATATAGTATTTAATCGCTTCATTGCTTGATGTTAGCAAAACATGGTGAAAATAATTTCACTGAAAATGACTGCTAGCGAATCAACAAAACATCTTATATCTCGCTTTTTAACGCAATTTCTCCTGTTTCAAGAGGACAGGAATCAATATAATATTATTGATAAACTATTTTACCCCTTGTATCATAGTCTACTATAAATACAGCTTTTTTTAAAAACACCACGTGGCATAAACGTTGTACACAGAGCAAATGGAGTGGAAGGGACAGAGGATATACACTGTCGTTTGTGAAAACTGCAACACCAAGAAGGAAACGCATGAATTCAATGAATTTAATACCACAGGTAAGATACATGACAAGTAGGAAATGATAAACTTTTCAAATCTATACATGATATTTGAGCCTTCATATTCAGTATTTGGTGTGTCCTCCATGCGCTGCAATTAGAGCTGTTATAAACCGTGGCATTGAAACAAAAGGGTTCTGAATAAGTTCCTGAGGGATTCCCCTCCACGCAGTTTGTATTCGAGCCCACAAATCCGTGACACTGGTTACTGGAGGACCATGACGCACCAGGTGCCGACCAACCATATCTCAGACATATTCGATGGTCGACATGTCTGGCGAACTTGCAGACCAGGGAAGCAAGGGTACCTGTCGCTCTTCGAAGAAGGCTTGTACATTCCTCGCAATATGTGGTCGGGCATTGTTCTGTCGAAACGTGGCCTGTGGAGGTGCCTGAAGCAGGGGAACTACCTCAGGCTCTACAACCACCGTTAGGTACCGGTTGCTGTTCAAAGTGCCCTCAATTTGTAGGAGGCGAGATAGGTTGTTTAACTAACGAGCCCCAAATCATCACACCTGGCGTTTGTCCGCTATGCAGCCCTCCGGGTTGCGCTCACCACAGTACCGCCGGACACGTATGCGGCCATTACTGTAGGACACGTTGAAGCGGGACTCGTCCGAAGAGACATTTTGCCGCTCAGCACCCCAGTGACGGTGTTCACGTGCCCATTGCAGTCGAAGGAGCTTGTGGTTTCTGGACAATGGAAGCCGACGTAATGGCATGCATGCAACCAGTCTAACCTACAGCAGAAGGCGACAAACCGTTGATGCAGACAAGTTCACACCTGTTGCAGTGCTCCAGCATCGAGCCAACACTGTGGATGAAACTGTATGGTCCGTTATGGCCATGCGGACAAGATGACGGCCATACCATGCTGTGGTCATGTTCCGTGGTCTTGTACCCGCTTTCGCTGCGTACGACCTTCATCTATCCACTGCTTCACACACACACACACATCACTCCGTAGCAGCATGCCCTGTACGAGCCGAAATGTCACGATATGACAAACCCGCTTCCCGGAGACCGAGCATTCTGCCCCGTTCGAACTCACTCACTCGACTCGACGAGGCATACTGGCTCTCTGTGTTGTTTCCACCTTGTTTGACAGCCCTGCACTAACTACACTGGGCGAAACACTGATCTTGTCGGACCGACACGAGAGGACTCTGTTCGGCCTACGTTCGGCCCTATCTCTCTGCAAAACTAATCACTTATTGCTTGCACACTCTTCTACACTTCCACCAAGTTTGTAGTTATTCGGGAAATTCTTTCTTGGTGTTGCAATTTCCAAAAACAGCAGTGTATACACACACACACAAAACGCATATATATATATATATATATATATATATATATAAAAACTAGAGCATAAAGGTATTGCTAGCATTGAAATAAATAACGACACGATACATTTCTCATTCTACACTTTTAGTGTTAACAGCTAAATACTTTAAGGAGAAACCTCAAACGATAAAGTGCGGAAAAGTATTCAATGTCTAGGTACCAAAGAAAATAAACTGCTTGGTCTCCCTTCTAAAAGAACGCTGAAAACAAGTCCATAAAAATTCCAGAGCTTATGCAGATGAAATGGGCTTTTAAAATTCGTCCATGGAGGAAACTAAGAGAGAAAGGATCACTCTCGGCCGTTTCGGTAACTTCCCTTTTTGCGCTAAAGCCTCGATTCGCATATTCAATCGATGTTTTAATGGCTATTATTTTTACATTACTGGGAACGCTGTTTTAAACACTGAACACCAAGTTTGCCAGAATCTGTGTTTTAATTTATTTATGAAGACAAAGAGCATTAAATTAACAGTGAAAAAGGTTACGGCTAAAATAAAAAACTGAAAGCGCAATTAATTTCCATGGAAACAAATGTTGCGATTTACGATCGAGGTCAATAATTTATCTACCTGAATGTTAAAGTCCTGGTTAAAGTCAGTGTAACCTACATTGTTTTAAGCACAAACAATTGTGTTACCTAGTGAGATGACTTAGGCGGTAGTGTCGCATCCGGTAGATCGCGGGTTCAAATCCTATGCAACGGCCAATCTGACTGTTCTCTTTCCTTCGTTGTTTCCTTCAGTTATTAGGTAAATACCGAATTGGATATTCAGTATCGCCCAAGCTTCCACCTACAGAACAAAAGAAATAACTAATAGATGGTATAGGAAGGCGACAACACAACTAAGTCCATCTGTCTGGCATACACTGATGGACCAAGGAACCTGCAGAAACTATTACGATATGACCAAAAAGTAAAAATTACTTTAAACAACGAAAAGTCACATTATTATGAGACCTAGGGTTTCTATAAATGCATCTTGTTATTGCAAATAGAAAATAATCAGAGTCTGCGACAAAATTATTGAATCCATCCATCCGTCCGTCCACCTGTCCATCCATACACTTGAGATCAATAAATATCAACTGATACAGAGGTATGTTAGTTTTAAAGGTGTATAAAAATGTCGAGATTGTCAGCGAGTATGTATTTAACGACTTATTATTATTATTATTAATTATTATTTTTTTGTTTTTTCTCCAATATAATTTTCAACAATATTATTCCTTGCGCATCAGTTGTAGTCAAGTTTTAATTAATATTCATAAGCATATACATAACTCCAGTAATTTTTCTCTGTTGTACTGCTTTGGATGTAAAAATCCTAATTATAGAATGTTTACGGATTTATATTTGATTATATATGAAAAGGAAGGAAAAAGAATAATTCAATAATAACCATAATAATAAACCTCTACAACCCGTGCTTAATTTTAATTATCTGGGTTGGAATTAAATGATGACAGAGACAGAAATATGAATACATTTTATAAAATCCAGATGATTTACGAAACACTGAAGAAAGAAAGAAAGAAAAATACAAGAAAGAATGCTCAAATAAAAGTTTATAAAACTATGGCCATTCCGGTTTTAATGTACAGATGTGAATTATTATTGATTGTTAGAGAAAAATGTAAAAGAAAACTGCAGGTAGCAGAAATGAGATTACTCCGAGGGGTCAAGGGCTTTACAAGAATAGATAAAACATGAAACGAAGATTATATATATATATATATATATATATATATATATATATATATATATATATAAGGGTCATTCAAATGAAACCCGGTCACTTGTGTAAAGTAACGGTAACGATTTTATTAACTCAAAAATAGTCGCCAAAACTGTTGGCACATTTATCCCATTGCGACACTAGCCGGTCGATTCCATCTTTGAAGAAGCTAGTAGGTTGTTGTCGGATCCAGGCCTGGACCTATTCAACTTCGTCGTCCGTTGTGAATCGATGTCCGCGAATAGCTTGTTTTAGAGGTCCATAAACATGAAAGTCGCACGGTGAAAGGTCTGGACTGTACGGTGGATGTTCCAGTGTTTCCCATCAAAACTGCTGCAATGTCGTCTTCACCGCATTGGCAGAGTGTGGGCGGGCATTATCATGCAGGAGAATAACGCCATTGGACAACATGCCTGGGCGTTTCGACTTGATCGCTCGTCTAAGGTTCTGTAAAGTGACTTGATAACGCTGGGCATTGATGGTGGTTCCCCGTTCCAGGAATTCGACAAGCAGTGGGCCCTTGTGGTCAAAAAAGGACATCATGACCTTACCAGAACTGGTGCGCACGGCCTTTGATTTATTTGGAGGTGGTGAAGTCGCACGTTTCCACTGCTTGCTCAGACTCACTCCTCGTTGTTCCTGCTTACTCGCCTTCATGTTCAGTAGTGGACGATAACTTGTGTGACCACCTTCTCTTCGGCGTGAAACCACACTGTCGCTATGCAACGTCAAACGTTGCACACGCTGTAGTCGCTCTACCGATAGATGGTGCCGCAGTTACGTGGTGCCACCTTACGTGTAGTGCCCAGTTAGATGCACTGACCAGGTTTCATTTGAATGCCCCTTATATATATACCAGGTGTTAAAAAAATCATTCCCATATTTTGAGAGGTGGTAGTATGGACCAAAACAAGAAAAAATGTCCAGTATACAAGGGCTCTAAAATGCATACCTCAAGAACTATGAGCACTTGTTCATCTTCGCTATTGTGAAACATCTCTTCTACTGCAAGTTCTTTGCTATTACCTACATACGACCTACAGCAGGCAGCAAACATCTGATAGTGTTGTTACTGTAATCTGTATTCACAGTTCTGGGAAAGTGCAGAGTATATTCTTATTAGTATTAATGGAATTAGTTCGTGTTTTGATAAGTTTGTGAAATGCTTTTACATTACAGTTTTAACTTTAAATCTTTGGTGTATAGAACCCCCCAGTAATGATATACAAACATTACAGGAAGGAATCATCAATGTCTGCCAGAGCATCCGTGACCAACCTGCAGTGGTGAGAGTGCGCGATTCCCTAAGACGTCTGACAGAAGCATGCGTTACTATAAATGGGCACTTCCTTTAGCGATGGTTCACAAGTGCAGGCTGTATGTAATCGCAAGCAGATTACATTAGAAGCTATGTTGTTTCACAGTAACAGAGTAATGCGTCCTCATTTGTTTACTGCATTGTGTAGATCATGCGTAATACCAAAAGCTTGCAGCAGAAGAGATGTTTCACAGTAGCAAAGATGAACAAATGCTCGTAGCTCTTAAGGTATGCAGTTTAGAGCCCATGTTTATTAACACCGTGTATATATGAGGAACTTAAAGCACAAGATAATCTAAATGACGATACAGAACAACCAACGAGAACTGGTAAAGGCAGTTAAATCGAACGAGTGAAGAGAGAAATTATTTCTAAATATAAACCGATAGGAACAAGAAATGTTAGATGTACTAGACTGTGGTGAAGCTAAACAAAGTCTGAATACGGAACAGACATAGATGCCTAATCCGTCAAATGCAGAAGAACTATTTTATTTAGTGCTGTACTTCAATTTTCTGTTGCAAGTTCTGTAAATATTTATATGTTTTTATAATACATGTAATATCTTAGAAAGCAATTAAATTTGTAAAGCTATCACTAGGTAAATGTGCGCAAATCTAACTAAATAACTTCAAAATTATATAAATTTGTCAATTTATCCCGGTGTACCTTAAGATTGAAAATAAATAAACAAGCAATAGCCTGGTCAAATAATGCGGGTTAGTTAATCATAAAACATTAGTAATATGTTCATTCTTTTCTTGTGTAACGGACACTATTCTTTCTGCGACCTCGTGTACAGTAGTTTGTAAACAATTTGTTACAATATTACTTTTACATTTCTTGAAATTATCTACCAGCAGCAGAATGTGGCAGAAAATTAACATTTAAAGCTAGCAACACAAGAAAACACCGATGGGAATGACATCTGCAGGTCCCGGAAGCCAAATTGTTGGAAAGTGCTAAATAATGACACGATTGTTTAGGATGTGTGTTGAATTGTTTTTCAAGAGTGTAAGAGTGAAGCGGCGCGCCATCTTGCATGAAGATTGTGATACCTCAGGCTTTCACTTTACTATAATTCCATTATTGCCTTCTTCGAAGGAATTGTGAATTGAGGCTGAAATCTCATGTTATGATAATCTTTCTTTCTTTCTTTTACTTCAACTGGGCAGGTGGTTTAAATGTTCTCGCCTGACTAAGAAAGCATAAGGGTTAAGAGAAATGTGCTTTTTTATTTATTTTATTTTTCAGCATAGCCACCTTGTAAATCAATACATTTAGTTCAAAGATCTTCCAACTTTTTAATACTCTAAGTAAAATAAAGTTTATCCAGCTGTGCAAAAAGCAGCGTCTCTCAGCTTCATCAACATCATTTTATGTCCATATCCGTTCCACATAGCCATTTCTTCATATTTGTGAATAAACAGTAATAGCTGGGAGCCAAATGCATGAATATGGCGGATATGGAACCACTTGGAAACGAAGGCCATTTATGTCATTTACATTTTTTTTGTTGGGTGAACCATTTTCGAGATATTGTTTGTTATTCTCTTAAATTTTCCAATACTTATACTTTTTCTGAAATTCGTTATTCATTTTTACTTTCTCTACTACGCATAGTAAGTAGGGGAAGTATTGTATTCCACCCAAAAATTCGATACCGAGATTTCACCGGAAATACATGTTTTGAGACCCCCTGAATCCAAAAAAAGCATTTTTGGAAACATGTGTGTATCTGTGTGCCTGTGAACAGCATAACTCAGAAACGAACAGTCCAATAAACAGCAAACTTGGTATTTAGGTTCAGTATCTTCCAGAGATGCGACACGAAGGTTTTCAAGAAAATCCCCCCACCCCAGATTACCCTTTACATGGAAAATGTTTGGAACATTTATATTTCTCAAAAATGGCTCTAAAGATTTTTGATCATGACAATTGAAATGTATATCTCGAATGTTCTGGGAATGTCTGAAAGTGTTCTTCATTCTGAACCACTTTTGCAGAACTGGTAAACCATAAGAGATAGACAAAATTTTACTTCACAAAACATGTAGATCGCGTTAAAATACACAATTTATGTCATTTACATTTTTTATGTTGGGTGAACCATTTTCGAGATATTGCTTGTTATTCCCTTAAATTTTGCAATACTTATACTTTTTCTCAAATTCGTTATTCATTTTTTTGTCCTGGTAATGAAAAGAGAATGGAATACTCCACATAGCAACCAGCTCTTAAAATATTTGACTATCGCTTAAAGCCTACCAATTCCCCTTGCATCTACCAGAAAATTACCAATAAGATTAACATCTTGATATCTCGATTAACATGAAGCATATGGAGAATAAGCGTTTGTAAAATCATTTGTACAAGAGTAGAGAAAGTCATGTGAGTGTAACAAATCAGATTTTTTTTATATATCCTCAAAGTATATGTAACTGTATTTTCAAAGAGCTTGTCTAAAGAGTAAATTGTTTGCCTCCAGGGTCTATGTATACATTATGATGCCCTCTAAACATGTTTTTCTGCTGAAATATTGATGTCAAGTAAGTAGGTGATAAAGGAAGTAAAAATCTCATTTTGAAAAGAAAGCATCCTAGCGGATAAATACTAAAGTTATTTAATTACTTCCGCAGGCAAGAGCTAACTTATAGCCCATTCTTCCTGTTGTATGGAAGGACCTAGCGGAGCAATGCATGGCGCACTATGTTTACGTAATGATTTATCTAGTCAGGGTAATCCGTTTATGTTACGCTTATGCTTGTCAGTCACTGCATGTCTGGGCATACAAAGCACGTACTTTCAGGTCACTCGGCTTTATGCACTCGGCGACAGAATAAACACAATACTCCCTGATGCTTACTATCGACTTCCGTCATTAAATTCTCCCGAAGCATGGAAGAAACAGAAGTAGGGAATACACTAGGGGTTATGAGGAAGTTTGGCAAAGTGGCCGTTTTAATTGGCTACTTCATTCACAGCTCTCTTTATACTGTCATTAAATTTGTAGGGATTTTCTGCGCTTTGAGACCTTTTCCGACGAGTTCGACTGCCTTATACAAGAATTAATTTCACTTTTTGGCCCTTATAAGTGTAATGGTATATTACTTTTTTCTACCCTTTACGTAGTAGGAAGAAAAGCGTTGCACTCTACCAAAAAATTCGATACCGAGATTTCACCAGTAATAATGTTTTGAGGAGCCTTGAAACCAAATAATGCGTTCTTAGAAAAATGTCCATGTGAGCGTGTGTGTCTGTAAATAGCATAACTGAAAAACGAAAAGTCGGATAAATACCAAACTTGGTATTTAGGTTCCGTATCTTCCAAAGTCGCGACACGAGGATTTTCAAGAAACTCCGCCATACCAAACTAGCCTTTACATGGAATATTTTAGAAAATTTTCATTTTCTAAAAATAGTACTAACGATTTTGATTAATTTAACATATACTAAACATATTTACATGAAAAATAAAATTTATATCTTGAATGTTTTACGAATAGCCTGTGAGATCCTCTTTATTTGGAAGGAATATTGTATAATCTTGTATAACTGGTAAACGTTAAGCGATAGATAAAACCGTACCACACACAAAATTTAGATCCTTTTAAAACACACAATTTATTTCAAATAACCTTTTTTTGTAGCATTAGCGTTTTCGAGATATCCGTTATTAATGGCCTGATTTGTTTAATACGTCTTTGTCATTGTTTTTAAGTCCCATCAATTTTCAGTTGTTTCTCGTGATTGCATGGAAACAGTATGGAATTTTAAGGTCAGCGTATAGCGTCCAGTTCTTAAATATTTCACTGTCTTTGTATGTAATACGAATGTGTATTATCTGGAATGTGAGGTATATCTGCATTAAAATTAAGTATACAAGAAAATAAGCTTTCATATGAATAATTTGTTTACCCACTAGTAAACAATAGAGGGTAAAGATAATCACATGAATGTAACATACCAGATATTTTTTGTAGCAGTTGCTACTACCATTTTATAGCGTGAGAGGCTCCACTATAAAGTGCGAGGCTTGTATTCGGGAGGATCAGGCATTCGCCTAACCAACCAGGGAAAACCACGAAAAACTCATGATCAGAGTGGCCGGCCCCAGGAATCGAACCCAACACCTCCCGAATGCGAGCTTCACACTTTACCACGAAGCCATCTCGCTCGATAAGATTTTGAAGAAAGTACCTCTATTTAAAACGTATTGTATGGATCCTAGGGTGGGCAGCCCCTGGGGTTACTGGCAACAGAACGTGGCAGCTTAAAAGCAAGAGCTATGGGGTAAAAATTTAAAAAAATAACCGGAGTGAGGGTTTTTTGGGGAAAACAGGGGGTGAGAAATGGGTATAACGGATTCTATAAAAACTCTTTACTATATTATTGAATAAATAGAATTGAAAGTTTTAGACACTTCGAAAGGAGGTCTAGCGTGCAGGGGCTTAGCCGTACATTACCATTACTCGCCTGGATGGCTCTGGCAGGACTTGAAGCACAGTTTTAAAGATAAACTGAATTAGGTTGGGCGAAACCCAAAACGGAAGTAGCGTCTAAGTAGCTGCTGGTTGCGAAAAAAATTGAGACAGCTGACCCACTTACGTGGCCAGTAAATACGTTTTGGAGGTACAGATCAGCGAAAGTGTCGTCCTCATTGCTAGCACTTTCACATCTTCTCCTATGCACCAGGGATTAGACAGTGCTGCCTGTTCGACTTCAAAACGTGTCTGACCATCGTCTTCTTGATCTTCTTGCATGTATTTTTCCTTTAGGTCTATAGAACAGCACTTTTCTTCGGATCCTCTCTTTCGACATTCTATCAAGTCTCCATTCACTTCTACAATTTATAATTTTTGTTTCAAAGAATTTATTTCTAAGTATTTTCTTTTCAGATCCATAAAGGTAAGCAGGCAAGCTCATTACTTTGGAAAACTTCGTTTGCTTTCTTTTCTGGTTTTCGTTTTTAAACGTGTATTTATTGTACCGCATATTTGTTGAAATGGGAGTAGCTTGCTTTTAAATAATTTTCATATTTATAGCTCACATATGTTCCTAAGTATATAAAACCTGTTACTTGCTCTAATATAATTAATTTTGGTTCTGGCAGTACATTGGAAGGCAATCTTTTTGTTTTATTTGTCGAACTTTTAAAGTTATAATTATCACATAACTTCTGTAACAGCTCGTCTTCAGTTTTACTAACAATTATCTGGTCATCCACAAATAGCATCGTTTTAAACGTAAAATTTGGTGCAATCAAAATGCCTCCACTAATTTTAAGCATCCATTTTCTAATCAGATCGTCTGTATTAATTGAAATCAAAGTAGGAGACAAACTGCAACCGTGGTTTATATGTATCCGTTTACTGTATCTTCCATTTCCCACATGTACGCTGATTGTTGTATCCTTACATACATTTCAGTGCTTTTATTAAATGATACAGATATCCTCTTCGAGTGATAATTTCCCATACTTTTTTCCTATTTACGCGGTCAAACGCTTTTTCGTAGTCAATGAAAGTTACGAGTTGAGGCAGTATTTTTAACACTTATCATTTTAGTCAAATTATATAATAAAACATATACTAACAGCCCGTCTTAAAGCAATATATATATATATATATATATATATGTAACAATTTATAAAAAATGTATATTACAGTCATTGTATATGTTTATATTATTGCATACATGTGTAATAATGAAAGGTAGAATCAGATGACTGAAAAATTCAATGCCGTAGCCGGGATTAGGACCACGGATCTCCCGGTCTACGGTTGCTCTAACCACTGAGCTACCATGGCAACATGCCGGCACGCCATTAAATTCTCCAGCTGACTCGCATTTTTCCCGGTAAACCACAAGGAGATCTCAAATTGTATTGAGATTTCATACCCCAATGGCGACTTACATTCTTTGTTGGCGTGCCGGCATGTTACCATGGTAGCTCAGTAGTAAGAGCAACCGGACGGAGACCGGGATATCCGTGGTTCAAATCCCGGCTATAGCATTGAATTTTTCAGTCATCTGATTCTACCTTTTCAATCCTGTCCAACACACGGCTTGTGTGAAAGAACAATTAATTCCATGTGTAATAATGTTATGTGAATTATTACGTAGTTTAATAATGTAGGAGCTGTGAGAATAATAGATTAAATTTGCTAACACTGAGGTAACCTTGAGGTAATAATGAGTAAAAAGTGTAAAAATGCTACTAGTCATTCTTGGAGCAACAATAATGTAATTTTTGTGACAGTTTATAAAATAGCCAAACAACCAGAAAGAAATCTGAAGTTAAATAGAAGTATTCTATTGGATTAGGAATAGCCAATCAGAGACTTGAAATACAGAAATTTACAAATTTAGGCGGTAGACATTAAGTCAGTTGCTTGTAGACAGCGCTCACAGCGAGACGTGTTGGTTGTAGACAGTGTTCCTAGCCGACGCGAGATGCGTCCTCGAGAAATTTAATACGTATTCGTGTTAGACGAAAATAGTTTACGTGTTAAAAAGTGCAAGTAATTAATAAAAGAATATCGCAGCTCTCTATATCAGTGAAGTGTTATTTAAATCGTGTCAAGCATTAATAAAAGGAGTGAAGTAAAAATTATAATCTGTGTAAACTTACATTCTTCAGTCGCACCACAACCCTAATAAGAGTGTCTTTAAGAATAATACTGACGCAGCCGAGGCAAACATAAATATACAATATTTAAAGAAACAGTCAAATTACAAAGTTAATATTTTTTAAACTTGGGGCGAAGACTACCGGAAACTTTTTACCATACGTGCGGTTGCAATTACTTCAAGTTCGGCTCCCCAACAGTCGAAATATGCGGCAAATAACTAAACGAAGCAACTATCTACTTCAAATTGACGCCCAAAGCGTGGTGCAAACAACGTAATAATAAATCTTCTTCAGATTTTCGAGGTTAGTACTTTCCCATTACTACACTTTTGAAACTTGACGCAACTTGATGAAACTTCCTAGTCGTGAGTCGACATCCATTCAGAGACCTTACAAAATTATGTTTGAATTTCTCAAATGGTTACTTGATTAAAGTACCACATGTTTAAGATCTGCATAAGTGATAAAATGTACATCTTAGATTTTCCTGAGAAGTCCTCTTCATTCTAAAGAAATGTTGTTTCATTCTTTATTACTGGTAAACCAAGAGATAATCAAAACCTTATTGCACAATAATATAAGCCCTCGCTAAAACCGCGCAATGTATTCATAATATAAGTTTTGTGGCATTAAATATTTTAAATGTAATTGTTGCGGTTGGTTTGAATTTTCTAACACTTTATACTTTAGGAAGAACTAAGACACTAAAATTTTGTTTCTCAGGATGTACAAACTGTAGAAATTTAAGAGCTTTCCGTGTTTTAAAGATTTGACTATTACTTCAGCCTCCTTGTATACCCTGTACCTACAATGAAATGTGTAATAAAAGCATTCCTACAAAAGATTATCTGCATTAACAGGAAGTAGATAGAACAATAAACTTTGGTAAAATAGTTTGTAGAAGAATGGGTAGTGTAGAAGAGCGCATTCCTTGAATGAAAGATATCAGATTTTTAGTTTTTCTACCACACTCTTAATAGATAGAAAAATTATTGCATACCCCACAGAAATTGCATATGACATTATATTGAAATATATTTTGAGCACCCTGAATAACAAACGCATTTTTACTTTCTCTACTACGTATAATAAGTAGGGGGAGTATTGTATTCCACCCAAAAATTCGATACCTAGATTATATGTTTTGATACCCCTGAATCCATAAAAAGCATTTTTGGAAACATGTCTGTGTGTGTCTGTGAACAGCATAGCTCAGAAACAAACAGTCGGATAAACACCAAACTTGGTATTTAGGTTCAGTATCTTCCAGAGATGCGACACGAAGGTTTTCAAGAAAATCCCCTCAACCCAGATTACCCTTTACATGGAACATTTTTCGAAAATTTTAATTTTCCCAAAAATGACTCTAACGATTTTGATTAAAACATCACATGTTTAAGATATTTTTATGACAAATAAAATGTATAATTTGAATTATTTGGGAATGTCTCCAAAAGTATTCTTCATTGTGAACGACTTTTTCATAACTGGTAAACCAATAGGGATAGACAAAATTTTACTACACAAAAAATGTAGATCGCGTTAAAATACACAATTTATGTTATATACATTTTTTTGTTGAGTGAACCATTTTCGAGCTATTGCTTGTTATTCCCTTAAATTTTTCAATACTTATTTTCTCAAATGGGAATTCATTATTCATTTTTTGTCTTGGATATGCAAAGAGTATTAATCTGTGGCAAAAAGAATGGTGCTGTACCTAGCAACCAGCTGTTAAGAGATATGTCTATGTCTATGCTTAAAGGCTACTGTACTTCTATATTGCCCTTGCAAATACAAAACAAGGTAGGCCTTAAGCGATAGTCAAATATTTTTAGAACTGGTCGCTATGTGTAAAATGTAATTCTCTTTGCATGTCAAAAGATCGTTTCTGCAAATGTTTATCTCGATTAATATGAAATAGATGGAGAATAAGAGTTTGTAAAAATAGTTTTTACAAGAGTAGAGAAAGTCATGTGAGTGTAACACATCATATTTTTAGAAAAAGGCCCGTGTGTGGGCCTTGTATAGAATGTCGCAAAAACGAAATGATAGATAATTCCAAACTTGGTACTTAGGTTCAGTATCTTCCAAGGGTGCGACACGAAGAGTTTCAAAAAAATTCTTCACTCCAAACTACCCTTTACATGGGAATTTTTAGACGCAGCGGCTATGGTCCAAGGTTATCGGGAGGTCGGCGCCGAACGGTCCTTGTAAACGTCGCTTGCTAGCGTAAACACCGGGTGCGCTATCGGGATATAATTACAACTTTCTGGAAGATGTATCTCCCCCAGAAGGTGTGTCAAAATGGTTCTAAAATGTTCGAGAACCTCCTTGGAAGATTCTACTGCCCATATAAGTGAGCGATCTCGCAGCCAGTGTGCCAGCGAGTTAGCGACTGTGTTTCTGGTCCTACATCAAGATTCTCCATGAGAGCTGGTGACGGTTTCTGTGACGTGCAGCGAGTGCTACCGGGGAGAGACGGTTGTGGAGGACTACCGAGCGAAGTGAACTATTTGGCGTGAAGGGGCTGCGGAGAATTGAACTGGTTTACCTTAGTGAAGCGACATTGATGAACTGAACTCCCAGTGAAGGTGAAGCATATAAAACGAAACAGTGATACTGAGAACTGAGAGGCAGTTAAAAAACTGGACGAAGTCACTATATATATATATATATATATATATATATTAAATTTTCTGGAAATTTTCTGGGAAGTCTCCCTCATTCAGAAGAAATTTTGTATAATTTTGTGTAACGTAAAAGGTACACAAGGAGCCCCCCCCAAAAAGCAGATCTGTTTTAACACACATTTTCAAAAAAAAAAATTTGATGTCAGCCTTTTTTCTGAGATATTCATATGCATTGGTTTGAATTTTCAGATACTTATACTTTTTTTATTTCTCTACTACGTATAGTAAGTAGAGAAAGTATTGTATTCCTCCCAAAAATTCTATACTGAGATTTCACCGGAAATACATCTTTGAGGCGCCCTATTCCAAATAAAGCATTTTTGGAAACATGCCCATCCAAACTTGGTATTTGAGTTTAATATATTCCAAGGATGCGACTCAAAGACTTTAAAAATAACCCTCCACCCTCAACTACCCTTCACACAGAACACTTTACGAAAATTTTGATTTTCTAAAAAATGGATATAACGATTTTGATTAAGGTACTATATATTAAACATGACAAATAAAATATATATCTTGAATATTCTGGAAATAGCCTAGGAAGTTCTCATAATTCGTAATGAATTTTGTATAACTTGTAAACGTTAAGCGATAGGCGAAAACATAGCGCACAATTTACTCAAAATAAGTTTTTCTGTGGCATAAGCCGTTTCTGAGACATCCGTTATTAAAAGTTGGAATTGCTAATACTTTATCTTTTAAGGTCCCATCAATGTTCAGTTGTTTATTGCGATCGCATGGAAATAGTGTGGAATTTTAAAGCCAGCATATAGCGTCCAGTTCTTAAACATTTTACTATCGCTGTTCCCTTTGTATCTATAACGAAATCTGTAATGCAGCTATTTGTTCAACTTTTTATTTGGATTAAATCTAGTGTATAGAAAAACAAGCTTTTGTAAGAATAGTTTGTATACCCATTAATAGCGATGGGGGGTAGTGAATGTATCACACATTTTTCAAGTGGTAATTCGTTATTCGCTTTTTCTCGTGATCATGCAAGGAACATGAAATTTCAAAGCACTCACCAAGGGTTCTGCTTTTTAAAAATCTATCAATTTATCCTTCTGTATTCTTTTTATACTTACAACGAAATTTGTAATGAAAGTTTATCTGGATTAACAAGCGGTAGAAAGAAGAAGCAGCTTTTGTGAGAAAAGTTTATAGAAGACTGAGTAGAAAAGTCATTTGAATTTAATACATATTTTTATTTGAAATTCATGCACTGCATGAGGAAATACTGCAACCAGAAATTCTTGTATATCTAGCGATTCTAAACGTGCCGTAAAGGAAATAACGTTTATTCGTTCAGTGCGGTTTTTGGTATACCACGTGATGCGCATGCAGACGCTGACAGTAAAGAACACCAAGCTCTCTGACAGCAAGGGAATCCTGTACCCTGATCTAAATTACACCGCAAATGGAGCAGCGTTTATGGTAGCTCCTCACGCCGTGTAATTGCGCCCACATTAACTGAAAATGCCCCTAAACGAGGGCGAAACAAAAAAAGAGCTGCGGTTGATTGAAGGACGCTACCACCAGAGGGGTCTGCGGATCACTGAGCAGGCTAGAACCACTTGCTTCATTAGCGCTCATTAAGGTGGGCTGTGCCTCTGTGGCAACAAGTCTTGGAATATCAATCAAACGTTCCGGGCATGAGACCTCTTCTTTTATTTATAACTAAAGGGGAACTCGTGCAGACTTTGCATTTTAATCAATAGTTGTGACGTCATTCATCTTCCGTTACAGCTGCTGTTAAACGCAACAGCTTTGGGGAAACTATCGATATATGTGCAATAAATAAAAAAAGGATATGTTGCATTCAATATAACTTTCTCTATTCACTCCTCGACAGACATTCTCAAAAACATTATTCCTCTATATACTTTTTATTAAACCTTCATTATTCACTTACACATTTCGTTGTAGCTATAAAAAGAAAAGAAATAAACAAATCTGATTTGTTACACTCACATGATTTTCTCTACTGTTGTACAAACTATTTTTACAAACGCTTAGTCTCCATGTTAATCGAGATATCGAAATTTTAATCTTATTGCTAATTTTCTTGTAGATGCCAGGGGAATTGGTAGGCTTTAAGCTATAGACAAATATTTTAAGAGCTGGTTGCTATGTGGAGTGTTCCATTCTTTTTGCATTACCAGGACAAAAACATGAATAAGGAATTTCCATTTGAGAAAAAGTGTAAGTATTGGAAAATTTAAGGGAATAACAAGCAATATCTCGAAAATGGTTCACTCAACAAAAAATGTATATCACATAAATTGTGTATTTTAACGCGATCTACATTTTGTGTGGAGTAAACTTTTGTCTATCTCTTATGGTTTACCAGTTATGCAAAAGTCGTTCACAATGAAGAATACTTTTGGAGACATTCCCAGAAAATTCGAGATATATATTTCATTTGTCATGAAAATATCTTAAACATATGATATTTTAATCAAAATCGTTAGAGCCATTTTTGAGAAAATTAAAATTTTCGAAAAATGTTCCATGTAAAAGGTAATCTGGGGTGGGGGGATTTTCTTGAAAACTTTCGTGTCGCAACTCTGGAAGATGAACCTAAATACCAAGTTTGGTTTTTATCGGACTGTTCGTTTCTGAGTTATGCTGTTCATAGACACACAGACATGTTTCCATTTTTGGATTCAGGGGGCCTCAAAACATATATTTCCGGAAAAATCACGGTATCGAATTTTTGAGTGGAATACAATACTTCCCCTACTTACTATACGTAGTAAATAAAAAAAAGGAAAAGCGACTTGCAGATCTAGAACATCTCGGAAATGCTTTACGCCACAGAAATGTCATTTGACACAAATTGTGTGCTCTAACAGATTTACATTTTTACAGATCTCATAGTAAAAGTTTCTCTATCCCTTACAGTTTGCCAATTATAGAAACGTCACTCAGAACAAAGAGGACTTAACAGGCTATCCCCAGAAAATTCAGGGTATGTGTTCTGTTTTTCATGAAAATAATTTAGCATGTGGTATTTTAAATAAAATTGTTAGTGCAAGTTTTAATAAATAAAAAATGAGGATAACTTTTCTATATAAGGAATAGTATTCGGAGGTAGATATTGCCCGAAATATTTGTGTCACATCCTTGGAAGATGTTAAATTTAATACCAAGTTTCGGATTAAACTGACTTTTCGTCTGTGAGTTATGTTGTTCGCACACACACAGGGATTTTTATAAAAATGGCTTTGGGGTTCACAGGGCCTCAAAATGTGCATTTGCGGTGAAATCTCGACATAAAAGTTTTGGGTGGAATACAATACTTCCTCTACTTATGGTATGCATGTAGCAGAGACAGCGACTAATAGAATATTTTCTGGCATTTTTAATTTTGAAAAATAACTTATTAATGGGCTAAGCTGACAGCCAAATGGCGGTTATAAAATGTAATCATTAGAAATCCATTGTTATGGTGGTCAAAATCGTGCATAATTGCATTTTTTATCACGGGTGCCATAATGGTAGCTCGGTAACGTGGCGTAATATATCTGTTGAAACATTGGCATTTATTGACGATTAGGTTTTGTTTAAAAAATCTAACATTTGCCTACTATTGAATCTATTAGAATGCACATAAAGACAAAGATCAAAATTTTTATTAATCGATTACACTAGTCTGCATGATATTGGATGACTGAAAACTAATAAGTGAATCTGACTCACTTTTTATGCTGATTTCAGAACTGCTTTTAGTTTTTTTCTATCACGTACAGTTTTTTCACAATTTCACTTCAAGAATATGGAGTTGAGCCAATAGATAATGAGTATTGTTGAAGGGAAATTTATCACTTCTTGGAGGGAAATTTCTCAATACAGACTTGTAAGTCTTTAGGTTGTTACACCTGTAGATGCTGGTTGCTATTTGTAATTTAGACATTGTTGCTAATATCAGAGGCTTGCATTACCAGTGCTGAAGTTATAAATACATTATGTCTACACGCAAGTGTGTGAACAATACAAATCCTTTCTGCTACATTTCTGGAAATTATACAGTGCTTCAGCAGAGAACTGATACAACAGACTTTGTGAAAAAAGTGTACCATGCTTATTTTAAAATGTAACTTGGTGACCAAGACAAGGCCTGGGCTCCAAAGACAATTTGCCGCCATTGTGTTGAGAGGTTAAGATTGTGGATACAAGGAAAGAAATCATATATGCCATTTGCAATTCCTATGGTGTGGAGGGAGCCTAAAGACCACCTTAAAGACTATTATTTATGTTTAGTTAATGTTAAGGGGTGCAATTCTAAAAATACGAAACACATTGTGTATCCAAGTATTCCTTCAGTCATCAGGCCAGTTCCACACGGAGAAGAGCTGCCTGCTCCTCTTCCTCCTGCTGTTTAGAGAACTTGGAAGAAGATGGTATTGAAGGTGAACCTCTTGCATTCACCGAGGACAATTCTAATGATGTCTACCGCCCTGAATACGACGTGACTCCACAACTGTTCTCTCAGAGGAAACTAAATGATATAGTACGTAATTTGAATTTGTCTAAGGAATCTGCAGAGTTACTAGGCTCCCGTCTTAAAAATAAGAATCTTCTGTAACCAGGAACAAATTACTCATGGTACAGACACAGAGAACAAAAGCTAGTTCCTATTTTCTCACAGATCGAGTCCTTGGTGTACTGCAATAAAAAACGAGTTTATGTACTTTTATGACTTTGAACATGATCCTACTCAGTGGAGACTTTTTATAGATTCATCAAAGAGGAACCTGAAAGGCGTGTTACTGCAAAATTGGAATGTGTATGGGTCCATTCCTGTCGCACATTCAGTTCAAATGAAAGAGACAGTTGAAAACATGAAGATACTTTTAACAAGTATCCAATACGAGGAACATAAATGAAGTATCTGCGGTGATTTCAAAGTTATTGGAATACTATTAGGACAACAAGCTGGGTTCACAAAAATGCATTGTTTTCTGTGCGAATGGGACAATCGGGCAAAGCAAAGACATTGGAGTGTGAAAGTATGGCCACAGCGGAGAAACGTGTTGCCTGGAACTAAAAACATCTTGCACGAACCGCTTGTAGAGAGACAAAAGATATTGCTTCCGCCACTACACATAAACTTAGGCTTGATGAAGCAATTTGTAACGACTCTACCACAGGATGGACCCTGCTTCCAGTACCTTTCCAAGAAATTTCCCTTCATTACACAAGACAAATTAAATTTTTGTTGGTCCTCAAATAAAGAAATTGATGACGGATGAAGATTTTGAGACGACAATGAATGAGAGAGAAATAGAAGCATGGACCGCCTTCCGATCAGTTACTGAAAACTTCTTAGGCAATAACAAAGATCCTAATTACAAGGCCATAGTCGAAACAATGCTGGAAAATTTCAAGAAGATGGGTTGTAACATCAGTGTAAAGGTGCATTTGCTGCATTCACATATCGACTACTTTCCAGAAAATTTGGGACATTATAGTGAAGAGCAGGGTGAACGTTTTCACCAAGATATTAAGGAAATGGAGAGGAAGTACCAGGGGAGATGGAATGAAACTATGATGGCCGACTACTGTTGAATGTTGAGGAGGGACAGTCATCTTCAAGGATGTGCAAGGAAGACAAAGAAGAGAGAGTCTGATAAAAATTAAATGAAACACTTTGGCTTCTTGTTTTGTTAAAATGTAGTCTTGAAATAAATTAGGGGAGTTCTTGAGAGTATTCTTAATAAAAGCTTTGAATACTTTTCTAGCTCATTGGTAAAATTGTCAAAACGTTACTTGTTATTTTGTGTAAATACCTGACGTGATAGACAAAAAAGGGAAGTTATTTTTATTCAGCATAAGCACTTAATTCAAGAACACCTAATTTTAAGAAATCATCTGACAAAAAGTTTGAAAATGCAGACTAGTGTTACCGTTATGCCAACATGAGTTAGTACAACATTTTAAACTTATCCCGTCTATTAATATAGATTAATAAACATTTTCTCTTCAATTAACCTTTAGTCCTTGGCTGAATCAGTGAAAATCAGTGTAAGAGCTCAAAACTTGAAGAAAATTAAAATACTACCTCTATGGTCGAGTGGACAGGCTCCGACTTCTCAGCTTAGAGGTCCCAGTTTCGGTTTCCAGCTGGGGGTGCGGAATTTTTCTTTAAACAGAATCACTCTCTGTACTCCACAGAGTCCGGAAGTATTCATGTAGGAATGCATGTTTAATGTTTAAAAGTTGATATAACCTACTTTAAGAAGTCATACAATTCAACGAGTAATATAAATTGTTACTTATGTCAAAGCACCAGATTTGACCAAAAAAGTTAAAGATTAGGGATTGATTTTAAATGTTTTAGCTAACTACATAGTAATCACTAAAAATGTGTTATAACCATACTTGATATATAGAGTGTATACCATATGGAGTAGGAGAAGTTGGCGCTATGATAGGGGCCATGATGGTTCCTGGGAATTTTCATTCAGCTAGACGCAGCAACATAGAGTAGAAGCTGCCGCTGTGATGGTTCCCTGGGAATTTTCATTGTTCGATCACATGCAACAATACAGAGTAGGAGAAGCTGCCACTGTGTTCGGGGCTATGGTGGTTCCCTGGGAATTTCCACATTTCGGCTACACGCAATAACACAGTTGCCGCCTTGTTAGGAATTAAGATGGTTCCATGGGAATTTACACAATTCGATTACACGCAGCAATACAGAGTAGGAGAAGTTGCCGTTGTGTTAGGGGCTATGGTGGTTCCCTAGGAATTTTCATTATTCGACCACACGCAGCAATACAGAGTAGGAGAAGTTGCCGCTGTGTTAGGAGCTATGATGCTTCCCTAGGAATTTTCATTATTCGGCCACACGCAGCAATACAGAGTAGGAGAAGTTGCCGCTGTGTTAGGGGCTATGATGGTTCCCTGGGAATTTTCACAATTCGGCTACACGCAGCAACACAGAGTCTGAGAAGCTGCCGCTGTGTAAGGAGCTTTTTTTCTTCAAGTGGAGGAGAAAATGATTTAATCACTAACCCCAGCCCCGATGGGAGTCGGAACTGGGAGTGTGGGACTCACCAAGGGATTGACATACCCACAAAAACTCCTCCACCGGAGTAAGACAGGAGAAGGTTTGCAGCGGTTCCGCCTAAAGCACCCGTGCATTCCAAGGTGTTGATGTGACTGGGCTGCAGTGCGGTCACCAGGGGAGGAAGGGTTGAGTGCTGGGATACAGACTTGGCCAGGGCCCAGTCTGCCCCGGCAGCGAAGTCAAGGTGAGGACAGTAGGAATTCCAGGTGATAATGCAGGATTAATGACGCTTGGATTTTCGGTTAGAGTGATGTGGATTGAAATAGAATTGAGAAGTGTGTGGCATCACGGAGGTTTCGAGGAAGTTCCGGATTAACGTATAGTATTCTTGTAGGTGGTTGTAGTGTTCGTTGAAGTCTTTGAAGTTCTTTCTGATGGAGTCATTGGTGTTGGTTTGTAGCTCTCGAATCCCAGCAACTGAGGCACCGAGGGCGCCTACTCGCGTGGATCGGTCGTCGACGAGGTGGCACTCGATTCGTTCCAGCTACGCTGGGCAGACGCGAGAACACCATCTTCGTCCTGTAGCTTGAAGATATTATTCGTGAATGCAGTGATCACCCTGGCCGAGGTTCGCTGTTTGGCCTTCACAGCCTAAAGACGTGTGAAGGTTGCGCTACGTAGCTCAGCCAGATGTGAGGAGAGGTACTTGATCCCTGCCTGAATTGTTGACAGGGTGCCTTGAAGTCCTTGGTGAGCGTTCGTTGCGATGCCACTGGTCGTCTGCTTGGCCCGTTCTAAGGGCTGCATCGAGTCATTGGAGGTTATAATTGGAGTTGCCTTGGGTTGTGGTTGTTGCTGTCTGCTCCGGAGATACAGGGGGCATTGCGCCTGCTCTGTAAAATGTGTATTCCTGGAGTAGGTGGCGTAGAAGCGTCGTCGGAGGTCGTGCTGAGTGCAGGGAGCCTGACCCACAGTAGTGGCATCTGGTACGCAGCGCGGCAGGCCTCAGTTGAGTGCCCGAAGGCACAGCAGTGTCGGCAGGGCACCGGACGTTCTCATCTGGTGGCCTCGACAGCAGGCTCTTCCCAAGTAGAGACAGTCCTGTGGCTATGGCTAATTCCACGTCCGATGCGGCTCCCAGGTGCAGGCGGACCAGCAAAGTAGGGCCTCTATCAGAAGTGATGCGTGAGGCCCGTATTGTCGAGCGCTAGTGCTATTTCCAGCACAAAGTGCAGTGGGGATCCTGAGTACACCACAGGTGACGACGCTATGGCGCCCATTCATCTGTGATTGCGCCAGCGTCGGTAGCCGTTCCAGATCCCTCGGAGGTGCTGGGCAGGCGGCTGGCGCCGTCGGTTGGCTCTGCTTTTTTGAATAGGCAGATGCAGCGGTGGTTGGTTGCTGGCCCGCTTCCGTTAGAGAAGCCGGGTCAGTAACTGGCGGCGTCTGCGTGCTCGACTCCTTATGAGGAGCCGAGACGGCGGAGGTTTGTGTTGCAGAAGAGGCCACCTTTGGCCTAGAAGGCCGAGAAGCTTTCTTCTTTGAAGAGTTGCCCAGCTCCGTCTGAGGAGTGGGGCTAGTAGCTGGCGGCGATGCTGATTGGGCCGGTTGCTCCCTCGGCAGTGGCGGCGACGATTCGATTATTGCCGATGTCTCTGAGTTGTTCCCCATGGCCCATAGCTCACTCTGTTTCGGCGTGTGTCGCCGTCGTCCTAGCAGTGGCGAAATAGAGCTGGCTGACACAGACGGTTCTGCAACGGCAGAGCTGACATCTTGATCCAAAAGGGGCTATGATGATTTCCTTGGGAATTTTCCTGATTACGCTACACGTAATAACACAATGTCGGAGAAGTTACCGCTGTGTCGGGGGCTATGATACTTCCCAGGGAATTTTTAGGGTTCGGCTACACGCAACAACACAAAGCTGAGGAATTTGCCGCTGTGTTAGTGCTGTGTTGATTCCCCGGGAATTTTTATTATTCGGCTACGCGCAACATTAAAGAAGCCGGAGAAATTGCCGCTGTGTCAGGGGCTATGATACTTAACTGGGAATTTCGGGATTCGGCTACACGCAACAACGCAGAGCTGGAGAAGTTGCCGCTGTGTTAGGGGCTGTGTTGATTCCCTAGGAAGTTTCATTATTCAGCTACACGCAACATTATAAAGCCGGATAAGTTGCCGCTGTGTCAGAGGCTATGATACTTCCCAGGGAATTTTCAGGGTTCAGCTATACGCAACAACACAAAGCCGGAGAAGTTGCCGCTGTGTTAGTGGCTGTGTTGATTCCCTGAGAAGTCTCGTTATTCGGCTACACGCAACATTATAAAGCTGGAGAAGTTGCCGCTGTGTCAGGGGCTATGATACTTCGCAGGGAATTTTCAGGGTTCGGCTACACGCAATAACACAAAGCCGGAGAAGTTGCCGCGGTGTTGATTCCCTGGGAAGTTGCATTATTCGGCTACACGCAACATTATAAAGCCGGAGAAGTTGCCGTTGTGTCAGGGGCTATGATACTTCCCAGGGAATTTTCAGGGTCCCGCTACACGCAACAACACAAAGTGAAGAAATTGCCGCTGTGTTAAGGGCTGTTTTGATTCCCTGGAAAGTATCATTATTCGGCTACACGCAACATTATAAAGCTGGAGAAATTGCCGCTATGTCAGGGGCTTTGATACTACCCAGGGAATTTTCAGGGTTCGGCTACACGCAACAACACAAAGCGAGAGAAGTTGCCGCTGTGTCAGGGGCTATGATACTTCCCAGGAAATTTTGAGGGTTCGGCTACACGCAACAACACATAGACAGAGAAATTGCCGCTATGTCAGAGGCTTTGATATTTCCCAGGGAATTTTCAGGGTTCGGCTACATGCAGCAACACAAAGCCAGAGGAATTGCCGCTGTGTCAGGGGCTATGATACTTCCCAGGAAATTTTCAGGGTTTGGCTACACGCAACAACACAAAGCCGGAGAGGTTGCCGCTGTTTTAGGGGCTGTGTTGATTCCCTGCGAAGTTTCATTGTTCGTCTACACGCAACATTATAAAGCTGGAGAAGTTGCCGCTGTATCAGGGGCTATGATACTTCCCAGGGAATTTTAAGGGCTCGGCTACATACAACACAAAGCTGGAGAAGTTGGCGCTGTGTTAAGGGGCTATAATGGTTCCCTCAAAAGTTTCACGATTCGGTTACACGCAACAATATGGTGAAGTTAACGTTATAATAGGGATTGATGGCTAGCCGTTAGTAGTATGTCGACGTTAGGGCAGGCACATTTATTTTTACCTTCAAATCGCCTGCAGGCTGTCAGTGCTAGGTTTGAACGCATGTACGCGTAAATAAGTTTCCACTAAGCAGCTTATGGTTACGCACACGGTGCTTCGCAGACTATTAAACCAGCATATAATAACATTAATACACAAGTTATAGTATGATACAACTGTGTTACAAATGCTGACTATAACAGAAACACAGAAATACTGAAGTGATTCATTTACGCTATAAATATAGATTACAAGCGAATATTTGAATCATCACTTAAATCAAAGCATAATTTTGAGTGTTGAAATAAGAATATAATTAAATAAAGGAAAAACGTGTATTACGCGTATAGTGTAGGGAACCCCTACTACTTGTTCCGTCTTGAGAAGGTTTGATTTCGGTCACACCTGGCGTGTGGTTGGTTATAGAGAGAAACGAGAGGTAATTTCAGCTTTCGAACTGTCCGGAGCTTCTATTGGGACGCGAGTAGAAATGGAGGGTTATCGCCGGCTCTAGTTGTGTGATTCAGTTCTATTCTGCTATTTCCTCAGAGACTTCTGTTGCGTGTGAGTTGTGTACTTAAGGAGAGAGAAGTCATGAGTTCATGTTGTTGAGACATCGTAAGAGAAGAGGCTGAGATACGCCCCTGCGAACTGAAACGCTACATTCCATAATAAATGTAATGTCTAGAGAAGAGCGGACAAAATCGCGATATACTTTGTTTGAATTAAAGTATACAGCAGAAAAGTAAACGTATCCTGCTGATAGTTATTTATAAGCTACTTTAAACTTATATGGGGAGATATTAACGCCGAAAGTTAGTCTGCTGTCAATAATTCTGCTCTGAAGTGAATCATTCATACCTAGATTGGGGAGAATTAGGAATTTCGGCCAGTGAACAGAAAAAATTACCACATTCAGTGGGCTGCATTAAAGGGTAATTGAACGTATAGAAGTCTTGCTTTGATGCCATTATTTTTCCATGACTAACTTTCCGAACACTTTACATTAACATGATCTCTACCCATTATTACAAAACTTTATTTTTTACCAGTTTCATTACACATTTTATTGCTGGTACAAGAGGGATATAGGACACTGAAGCGATACTTTGAAATAGTCGCTATATGTTCAATTTGAACTTCTACATTCTCATTGCATGGCATCACTAGAAACGAACGGTGCATACCCTTCAAAAACGTATAATTTATTTTAAAATACAAAACGTAACAAAGAATATCTTTAAATTAATTAATGCCACTCAATTGTTTGACAAATCATGTGTTTTAAGGAGCATTTTCTTGCATTTTTGTCTCTCTGTCATGGTCTATGAGCGAAGTATAAGCGATTGCCCTCAACCCCAGGAATAGCGGCAACTATAGCTTCTATTCAGATATTTTCAGCTGATGAAATAGGAATATAATCCAATAAAACAATAAAGGAACTGTATTCTTAATAGAAATATGCTGTGTTACATTCACATGACATTTTCTAGTCCTGTACGAGCTATGTTTTACAAATAGTAAAACTTTATTCTCCATCTACTTCAAGTTAATCGAGATAAACTTTTGCAGAAACTATCTTATTGCTAATTTTCTTGTAGGTACAAGTGGAATATGGTAGTCTTTAAGCTATAGTCAAATATTTTAAAAGCTGGTTGCTATGTGGCGCATTCCATTCTCTTTGCATGTCCAGAACTTAAAAAATAAAAAAACGAATAACGAATTCCCATTTGAGAAAAAGTAAAAGTATTGGAAAATTCAAAAAAATAACAAGGAATATCTCTAAAATGTTGACTTTACAAAAAAATGTATATGACATAAATTGTGTGCTTTAACGTGCTGTACATTCTTTTTGTAGAAACAATTTTGTCATCTCTTACGCTTTTCCAGTTATGCAAAAGTCATTCAGAAAGAAGGGGGCCTTTGGGAACATTCCCAGAAAATTAAAAATACCATTTTATTTGTCCTGAAAGCATCTTAAATATATGATATTTTAATCAAAATCGTTATCCATTTTATGAGAAAATAAAAATTTTCAAAAAATATTCCATGTACGCGGTAGTATGACGTGGGAGAATTTTCTTGAAAATCTTTGTATTGCATCCTTGAAAAATACGGAACCTAAATACCAAGCTTGGTACTTATCGCACTTTTCGTTTTTGAGTTATACAGTTCACAGACACACACACACGGACGGACCTTTTTCTAATATGTTTTGGATTCCGGGAGCCTCAAAACATGCATTTCCGGTGAAAGCTCGGTATCGAATTTTTGAGTGGAATGAAATACTTCTCCTATTTACTATACGTAGTAGAGAAAGTAATAAATGTATTTGCTGTTTTAAATACAAGTTAATCGTTTAATTTTGGTATTGAATTATTTTTTGTCTTGAATATATTTGGCGTGATATTAGTGCTAGAAGGAAGTCAGATTTGAGATAGTTATTTATAATTGGTTTGGGGAGAAGCAAGAATGGCGGTCAATTAAACAGAATTATTAGCAATGTTCACTAGGTGAGATTAAAAAAGGAAAATTAAATGTTTGTTAATATTGCTTCGATATATCATATGCGATAATTTCAGGATGGACACTACACAAATATAATTAACATAAAATTAATTTACATAAATCAAATTCATTCATTTTATCAGTAGGAATTTACTCCTGTTTCAGCTTTAGTTCATTCTTCAACCTTAGTTACAGCTGGAGTTTACTTATTAATTCGATTTAGTAAATTCCAGCTGTAACCAAAGTTGAAGAATGAACTAAAGCTGAAACTTTTACTCACCATCAGTGTTAATTTTTAACTCCACTACGTGTTTCTTTGTCTTAGCAAGTGGATCTTTTCAGCACACTGGCAGACGTTTTGAACGCGGTAGAACGCATTTTAAGCTTTATTCCAGACAATGGTTGGGGGTGGCGTTCATTTTATTTGTTCTATATTCCCTTAAATTGGATGGTTCAAGTTGCTCTTTGAAGTTTCCCTGAAACTCTGTACTTTATCGTTCTTTGCTTTCTGATTTTAAGTTCATGTTCTACAGGCAATGACAGTGGAAGTACCAGTACTCACGGAAGTACCAGTTCGAATTCTGTCTCTCAGACGTCGGCCAGTACAAAGTAAAACTGTTGCTTCGCCTTTCTCCTTGTCTCATCTACGCCATATTTATCAGCGAGTTCCCATATCCCTGTGTCGGGAGCAAGAGAGGCGTGTTCTCTGACGTTACAGAACGTTCATGTGGCCTACACTGCTCGAACAACGTTGTAAGACACTAAAGGACTAGAAGCAACAAGTCGAAGTAACTTGAATTTTGTGTTCCTGAACTCAGTTTGTATTACTTTCTCTACTACGTATAGTAATTAGGGGAAGTATTGCATTCCACCCAAAAATCCAATACCGAGATTTCACCGGAAATACATGTTTTGAGACCCCCTGAATAAAATAAGCATTTTTGGAAACATGTCCGTTTGTGTGTCTGTGTGTCTGAACAGCACAACTCAGAAACGAACAGTCGGATAAACGCCAAACTTGGTATTTAGGTTCAGTATCTTCCAGAGATATCTTCCAGAAGGTTTTCAAGTAAATCCCCCCACCCCAGATTACCCTTTACATGGAACATTTTTCGAAACTTTTAATTTTCTCAAAAATGGCTCTAACGATTTTGATTAAAATATCATATGTTTAAGATATTTTCATGACAAATTAAATCTATATCTCGAATTTTCTGGGAATGTCTCCAAAAGTATTCTTCATTGTGAACGACTTTTGCATAACTGGTAAACCATAAGAGATAGACAAACTTTTACTGCGCAAACAATGTAGATCGCGTTAAAATACACAATTTACGTCATATACATTTTTTTGTTGGGTGAACCGTTTTCGAGATATTGCTTATTATTCCCTTAAATTTTCCAATACTTGTACTTTTTCTCAAATTCCTTATTCATTTTTTTGTCCTGGTAATGCAAAGAGAATGGAATACTCGACATAGCAACCAGCTCTTAAAATATTTGACTATAGCTTAAAGCCTACCAATTCCCCTTGCATCTACAAGAAAATTAGCAATAAGATTAACATCTCGATTAACATGAAGCATATGGAGAATAAGCGTTTGTAAAAATAGTTTGTACAAGAGTAGAGAAAGTCATGTGAGTGTAACACATCAGATTTGTTTTAAGTTCTCCTATTTTTTCAGTTTATTATTACTCTGTTTTCTGTTTACTTTAACATCCATATCCATGACGGGACTCGAATCCACGACCCGCAGCTTGGCATTGCGCCGAAGCTTTATACTCCAGCGAACACGCTACGGGAGCCGGCGTTGAAACAGCGCATAAGGACTCATGTTACAGTTCACAAGTGCTATTGCGTGATCAAATACATTGCAGTGACGCAATAAATGTAATGTATACATATACAAATATAGAGACCATCTTTTTTGGTAATTTCTGACTTTTTGTTAAGGGTTCAGATTATATTTGTAATTGGTTGTGGTTTTACTTTCCACTACATCTAGGTAGAAGAAGTATTGACGCATTTCTAAAAAAGGCCTGCGCTCGCATGGTGTGTGTGTGTGTGTGTGTGTGTCTGTGTGTGTGTGTCTCTTCTAAGAACAGCATTACTTAAATACGAAAAGTAAGTTAAATACCAAATTTGGTATAAGTTTAGCATCTTTCAAGGATGGGGTACAAAGATTTTCAGGTAAATTCTCGGAATACAAGTCCTTTACATGGAAACTATTTCGTTATTTTTTAAATTCTCAAACTTACTGTAACGATTTGATGCAAAGGTCATATATTTATTATAGTATAGTTTAGTATATGTTTAGTGATGCAACAGCTAAGCTCAAGGTTATCGTGCAGTCTGAGATAAACAAAGATAAGTAACGTTCACCAGCGTAAACACCGGAAGTGCTATAGTCAGTTAACCAGATAGAACTCTGTGGAAAATTTCAAAGTCTATATTTATAAGCGAGCGCTCTCGCAAGTGAATCATTTAGCGAGGTGACAAAAAATGCTGTTCTCCGAGCAAGTTTGTGACGACTGCTGTGACGCGCAGTGAGTGCTTCTTCTGCGAGATATTAGGGAGGTCCTGTGACAGACTCCCCAGTGAGAGAACCGTGCGGAAGAAGAGGCTGCGTCAAGTGATTGAGAAATAAAATGTGTATCTTGAAGTTTCTGTAAATATCCTGTAAACTCCCCTTTATTTGATTGGATTTTGTATACTTTCAAATAACAAGGAGATCTCCAAAGACAGACAAAGCTTTCCACAAGAGAAAAGTAACACTCATTCAAATACACAGTTAGTGTCAAAATTGTTTCATAGTGTTAGCCATTTTCGAAATATACCATGGTTTACAACCAAATATCAAATTTAAACCTTTCCTTGGCGTCATTTTCGGACATGCTTGAAAGTTTTCGATTCGTGTTTTTTTCTCTCCTTTCTTGTCTTTCCATCGCAAGAGCTTTTAGCCACAAATAAACATTTGAATGCTGTTTCTGTATGTTGAAACCTTCTTGCTTAATTTGAAATAATTCCTGGGTAAAAATATATTGTGAATAATGTAGACAAGACAAAACAATCACTTCTTATACGAATAGTATAATATATCATGAATATATGTGAATTTTTCATTGGTAGAGAAAGTCATGAAAATGCATCACATTAGATTTGTTTTCCCTCACCAAGTTATCCTAATTTAGAAGAAATATGAATCTTTAGGGACGCACAAAAGAGAGTGCATGTGTGGGGGGGGGCTGAAGAGAGTGCTTCCGGGGGTGGGGTGAAGCCGGGATAACAGGAACTCAAGGTTTCAGTCATACCTTCATTCCGTGGTTACCTTTAAAGATTTACCCAAAAGAGGGAAATGTCAACTCGATCACTGATTAGGATGTGCTGACTAAATAAGGAATTTGACAGATCAACATGACCAAAAACAACTTTTCAAGTATTTATAGGATCGAAGGTCAAACAGTAGTGTATAGAGCCCAAACTCCCAGTCAGGAATCATACCCAGGCCAATGCGTTAACTAAAGAGACACCCACTCATTTCACTGTAATTACAGACGTTGCCCTGTAGAGGTCTCATGGGCTGGAATCTTCGGCCTGACCCATCTGCACTGAGCCCAAGATTACGCCCGGGCCTATGTTGTCTAATATTGCTTTAAACAGAAATATTTTGCAGTTATGGATTATTATTATTATTATTATTATTATTCCACGAAACGCTTCTGACTGCGGTCGAAAGGACTGGAGTTCGATTTCCGGTACCGCCATAGAGATTTTTTCCACTGCTGGGAGGAACGGTAAGGGATACATTTAGATGTTTGGACGCACTGGAGGAGTATTTTTACAGAAATACTGGCGGCTGAGGTCCTTGGAAACCCCATGTAGTAAGTGGCCGGAATGAACACATTTCGTCCGTATTACTCCACCTAGCCTAGGATGTCCTGGATGTGGGAGACGGAGAGAGGCGGAGTTTGCAGCTGCCGTGCCGTTGTAACGTTATTCGCAATTGACAGAAAAGACCATTTATTTATCATTACTAGCATTACCGTGTACTGACATTGATGTTTGCATTCTGTGATGATTGTGCTATTCTGGCTTCTCAATATTCAGACCAAAAATCTGACGTGATACATTCACATGGCTACCCTCTATCTTTATTAGTGGCTATACAAACTATTCTTACTAAAGCTTATTTTTTCCATCTGCTACATTATATTTCAGATAAACATTTGCAGAAATAGCTACATTACACATTTCATTATAGATACAAAAGGAACAGCAATAGTCAAACGTTTAAAAACTGGACGCCTTAAAAGTCCATACTGCTCCCATGCAATCGCGAGAAATAACTGAATGTTGACAGGACTTCAAGGAAATGACCAAGTAATGAGCATTTCAAACCTTTAATAACGCATATCTCAGAAATGGCTTCTGCCACAAAAAATATCTGAAATAAATTGTGTGTCTTAATGAGATCTATATTTTTTGTGTAATACGTTTTCGCCTATCGCTTAACTTTTACCAGTTATACAAGATTATACAAAATTTCTTCCGAGTAAAGATGACTTCACAGGCTATTTCCAGAACATTCAAGATATACGTTTTATTTTTCATGTGCATATCTTTAATGTATGGTATTTTAATCAAATCATTGGAGCCATTTTTTAGAAAATCAAATATTTCCAAAAAATGTTCAATGTAAAAGGTGGTTGGGTAAGGAGATTTTCTTGAGAACCTTCGTGTTACATTTTTTGAAGATGCTGAACCTAAATACCAAATTTATGCGACTTTTCGTTTTTAAGATATGCTGTTCACGCACACGCATACACACACATCTTTCTAAAAACTATTTTTTTGGATTCAGGACCACAAAATATATTTCCGGTGAAATCTGGGTATCTAATTTTTGGGTAGAATATTATGGGACATTATTCCTTCAATGTTATGGTTTTGGATACCCGGGGGTCCTTAACTCCCCGAGGCCATCCCCCTGCATACGCCCCTGGGAATCTTTAACAATGACAGCCTTGTGCTGTAATGGTTAAAAGCTCTCTGCTCTCAAAATCCTTTTAGTATAGGAAAACCGGCTAAAATTAATAACATAAAGGCTCTAACAACGTAACAAATGACATTTTTAAGGTTAAAGAAAAAAATATATAAAAAATGGTAATAGAGACGTGTTAATAATAATTCTTTGATTAAGAGGAGTTTTGTCGGCCTTAATACAAAGGAAAAACATCAGTTGGATATCCACGATTCATTATATAAGTTCACTGGCCTGTGTTTGCTTTACCCTCTACATCTCTTCTTTGAAAATAATACTGCATTCATTTTTTTCCTCTTTACAAATACAATGGCAACTTCAGTGCTCACGAATTTGATGTCGTTAGCGTCTACGGAAAAAAGAGAAACGCGAGCCGGAATATTTTTAAAACTAACAGAGCAGTAAACCCCAAAGTTTTAGTTGTAAAATCCCAAAACACGAATCAATTAGAGAAAAATTTCGACACACTTCTCTTTCAAAACACTTCCTGCTCCTCTCCTCGTTAATATCGATAACGTGGCGTTCTATCTGATTTCTAAAAATTAAAATTATGAAACACTGCCGGAGGTTAGATAAGAATACAGTTTTACGGAGATAATTAGAGCATTGTAAAAAAGAAGCATACGATGTTGATTTAAACAGTTCCTTTTATTCCCTATGAACACAAAAGATAGAATACAGATAGAATTTCATTAGTTCAGTTTGCTTTCTGTTTTAAAAAGAATTATGTATCTATCTGGTTCAGAAATAGAAATGTGTATTACATGCATTATAAAAAGAAAGCAAAAAATGTGTTGCATTCATATGACATTCTCTACCCATTATTTTCTACAATCCATGGCTATAAAAGTTTTATTTCTCTATCTATTTTAAATTAATCGATAATCCGTTGTGGCCGAGTGGTTGGACCGCTCGCCTCTCACCAAGGCGGCCCGGGTTCAATCCCAGGGGCCTGCATGTGGGATTTGTGGTGGACAAAGCGGCGTCTGGGTGGGTTTTCTCCAGGTTCTCCGGTTTTCAACTTTCATCCATTTCGCCATCATTTCGTTTCATCTACTTCCTTCCTCCCATACCAGGCATCAGGTTGATCACCCATCCTGGATATTCTGTCTGATCCACGAGTGTCTGCTCCTCGACGAGCTTCTGATACCAGGAACCCGCCTGTAAGTCCTGGGGGGTGTAAGTTCTACATACGAGGAGGTTAAACAGATTTTGTTACGCAAGTGATAAAATGTCTAAAAATTCAAACCAAATAATAACAGATATCTTGGAAATGGCTGATCCTACAAACAAAGTTGTGTGTTTTAAAAAGATCTGCATTTCTGTTTAGCACAGTTTTGTCCATCTCTTAAGGTTTACCCGTTATACAAAATTATATAAAATTCCTTTCGAATGAAAAGACTTCATAGGCTATTCCCAGAAAGTTCATGAGATACATTTTATTTCCCATTTAAATATCCAAAATATATGGTATTTTAATCAAAATCATTAAGAGCCATTTTTCAGAAAATAGATCTTCCATTTAAAGAATAATTTTAAGCAATCTTCGTGTCGCGTCCTTGAATACGCTGAACTTAAATACTAAGTTTGGTACTGAACTGACTCTTCGTTTTTGAGTTATACTGTTCGCGCTTGCGCGCGCGCACACACGCACACACAGACAGAGAGAGAAAGAGAGGGTTTTTAAAATCCTATCGAATTTTTGGGTTGGAGAGCTGTATTTACTCTAAGTATCTTTATTGTTTGCAAATTATTGCAGTTATTACACAACTACTTATTGCACGGGTCATTGACCGTACATGCATATTTAAGATACAAGTAGGGTGACAAAATAAACAACAGAAAAAGAAAACAAAACAAAAAGGAACAAAAAAGGAAAATAGAGACAAATTACCTTTGTCTAACTGAACAAATTTGACCTAGCTCCGCGCAATTTAGCCAAAAAATTGCCCATGTTTTGCCAGTTCTTCCGGTCAGCCAGTAGCTCCCAACATGCCAATCTCTTTCTTGAGGGACTTAAGAATTTTTCTTTGAGTTTAATTGTTCGCCGGTTCTCCCACTGTGCACATTCCGACAAAATATGTATCCAGTCCTCATCCAAATCACAGAATGGGCCGATTCTCTTTCCATAATCGTCAGTCATTTTCTGTGCCCTTCAGCCCCCCAGTCTAAACCATGCCATTCCTGATCTTTCCTTTCTTCTTAAGTTAAGTATATATTCCTCTTTACCCCAATTCTATTTTATTTCATTTTATAGATTTAGAGAAGCTTTAATTTTACAATTCGATTCTATTTAATGTTGATTATGTCTCTTAGTCTTCTTTTGACACCTTTCCATATGTTTTGTCATTTGTTTCAGCTCTTTACCATACTGACCCCATACCCATTCTCCTCAAACCCCATTCCAAAAGTAAATGGTACAGAAGTAAAACTCCTGTGAGACGTGTTTTTAAAGTAAGTATCGTTTTAATGTTTTGCCGCTACAGCGCCAGTCGCGATTTTGAGCACACGCCATCACTTCCCCCATTCATTAGGAATCCAGACGCAACTGTGACCGATCGTCACTTTGTGTTTTGCAGTTGTTAGAGCGTTTCTAAATCTTCAAAACAATCCAACGACCTGTCGGCTGTGAAGTCGGATCAGTGATTCGTTTTTTGAATGCGAGAAATGTTACGCCAGCAAACATTCATCGCCAACTGTGCGTGGTTTATGGGGAAATAATAATGAGTGCCCGGCCACACACAGCCAATATATTCAAGATTTGATCGCATCATTTGGTTGGGAACATTTTATTCGACCAACCTCCGTACAGTCGGATTTGGTACCAAGCTATTTTCATATGTTTCTTCATCTAAGAAGTTCCTTGGTGGAAAGCATGTCAGCGACGTGCAGACTTGGCTTTCATTATAGGCGGCATCATTCTTTGACGAATACATATAAAAACTGGTTTCCCATTACGACAATGCCTGAATAATGTCGATGACTATGTGGAGAAGTAGTGTAAGGTAATTAATCATAATAAAGCATTTGGAAAATAAAAAATTATCAATATTTACTTTAAACACACACCTCATATATTGACAGGTAAAGGGCTTTATCCATCTGTAAGGAATTCACAGGGGCCCTTTTTATATGGGGTTTATCTTGAACGACGCGAATGGCGACCGCCGGGTCTGAAACGTGGCAGGTATCGTTTGGAATGACCTCATTCTGCGGTACCGAGCTCATCGTCTTGGGAGGGTAACTGCATTTGCAATAAACTCTAACCTTGTTTGGCATATTGGAATAACCTTGAGTGAATATGTGTATAGTTATCATGGTGTATACTAAAGGACAACGTATATTTATTGTGTTAAACTTTTCTCGAGCGCAGTCATGTCAGATTAAGTTTATACTGATATTTCCGAATTCATTGTTTCCAAAACATCTACAATGTATAGGTTGTTAAAAAAAACTAAAACTGCGCCGATTTTAGTATTGAAAAATCTTTATTAACTTTAATTTTGAGTAAATAATATAATCAGTGAATGCTTTATGAGCCTTATATTATAAATTAATGTATTACTCTACTTAAATTAAACTGGTATACGTATGCTCCAACGATTTTGAGTAATATACTCTATATACTTTAAAATTTGATTTGGTATATGTTACTTCACATCACATCATTGCCTTATGTGATGTGAATTAACATATACCAACTCAAATTTTAAAGTATCATCAACATCACAATAAGAAATACTTCTGTTTTATTATAAAATACTCTATATACTCTTCACGGTTTGTGTGGAAGAACAATTAATTCCATTAATTGAACTAATAGTGATTGTAACTATGAAGCCCGGGACATAAGTACTTACAGCATTGTAAGTCGCCATTGGGGTATGTCATCTCAATATAATTTGAGATCTCCTTGTGGTTTAACGGGAAAAATGGGAATCAATTGGGGAATTTAATGTCGTACCGGCATGTTACCATGGTAGTTCAGTGGTTAGAGCAACCGAACGGAGGCCGGGAGATCGTGGTTCAAATCCCGGCTATGGCATTGAATTTTTCAGTCGTCTGATTTTACCTTTACAACCTTGTCCAACTCACGGCTTGTGGAAGAACAATTAACTCCAATATACTCTAGGTTAAAAATATTTCTATGACGAATAAAATGTAAATTTCAAATTTTCTGTGAATAGCTTATGACGTACACTGCGAATTCGTTTTGTACATTTTTTTTGCAACTTGTAAACTATAAAAATAGGCAAAAAATTAGTACACAAAACATTAATTTGTGTAATCAAAATTTATCTCAGATAAGCTTCTCCTCGCATTAACAATTTTCGAAATATTCGCAATTATTGATTTGTATTTTCAATTATTTTGCATTCCTTGAAATACTAAGTTTCCATTCATCTGTTTCTAGTGTTCATGCAAACAGTGGAGTTATAAAACCAGCATATACCCACCTGCTTTCCAAAAATCTTACTATCGTTTGAAGTAGATGTGCCCCACGTATGGGAGCCAACTTGAGATAGGTATTGTTTACGTAGGAGTTACTGTTGTTGGAGTTAGTTTGCACCACGCTTTGAGCGTTAATTTGAAGAAGATTGTTTGTTGCGTAATATGCTGCTACGTATAAAAAGCCGATTTGAGGAATTTTAAAAATATTATATATTCACTTTGTTATTAGTCTTCTTCTATAGATAGTATTTATGTTTATGTTTGCCTCGGCTGCGTCAGTATTGTTTTAGAGACACGTTTCTCTTAATCAGGGCGTGGTGCGACAAGAATGTAGTCTTACACAGATTTTAAGTTTAAATTCATTTCTTTTTATTAATTCTTGACACAAATTAAATAGCACTACACTGATATTAAGAGCTGTGAGATTCTTTTATTTAATACTTGCACTTTATTAACGCGTATACTTAGTTTTCGTTTCACACGAATACATAATATTTCTTTACAGAACACATCTTCCATCCGGTCAATACCAAGGTCTGCAGGCAACTGGACATATTTCAACCGTCCAAACCCGTAAGCTTCTGTATTTCAAGTCTCTGATTGGCTAACCCTAGTCCAATAGAATACCTGCATTTAATTAAAGCTTTTTCTAGCTGTTGATTGGCTATTCTTAAACTGTCACAAAATGTACATTATCTTTGCTCTAATCATGACTAGTAGTATTCAAACTCTCAAACTCATTATTGCCTCAAGGTTACTTTATTGTTACTCATTGTTAGCAACTTTAAACTTATTATTCTCACAGCTCTTACCTTATTAAATTACATAATGCATCCACATAACATTATTGAATATGTTTACAATAATATAAGCATTTGCAATGACCGTTACATACATTTTTAAAAATTATTACATACATATTTCTTCAAGGAGGGCTGTTATTGAAATTACATATTATATAATTTAATTAAAATTATTCAAGTGTTACAAAATACTGCCTCACGTTTCAACCTCTTGTATCTCTCTTGTACCCACAACGAAGTGTGTAATAAAAGTATTCTGCAAAGGTTTCTCTCTATAAACAAGAAGTAGATATAGAAATCTTTTACAGGAATAGTTTTAGAAGGGTGTGCATGAGAGTCATGTAAGTACAACATCACATTTTTCACAATAATTTTCATTTCCAACGATTTTATGGAATACGTAACGTTAAATATAGGCTTGGGTTTTTATCTTTGAGCCAAAGAGAATTTTAAAAAGATAATGATTACCTTCTACAACTGCGGATTTAGGTTCTAAAAATAAACAAGGTTTCAAACACAAGAAGTTAAAGGAAATTAATGGTACAGCACTCTCTCGAGTTCTGTAGGGTTCCCATTTCCCTTAACCACACATTTCTACTCCAGTGGCAAGCTATCACTCCCTGGGGACCACTTATTTCTACCTCCTCATCCATTCTCAGGCCTGCTGATTGCCTTTCCTCTTGAACTGCTAGCAACGAAATTAGAACCGAGTCAATTGCCAAAATTCAGTTCTCCCCGAACCGAACGTTACCCTCTATGACGTCATTATTTTCATTAAGAGGAGGCTCAAGTCTGACCCCCCTTCTTCGTTTGATCTTGTACTGTTAATCAAGATTAGTACTGTAATCCTATCGTACACTTTCACAGATTAGAGATTTAGACTTAGGCCTTTTGAAGTCGTATCCATGGCGATGGGGAGATTCAAATATAAGCACAATCGGCGCACAATTGATGCAAAGAAATGACCCATCAGAAATAACTTCTCCTGATGAATTCTACTCTGATTCGTGTAAACAACTAGAGGTGGGCTAACACAATGTAATATGATTAGTGACTCAACATTGTAGAGAGAGTGGTTAATGAGAAATAAGTTTCCTGCAGCGCTGAAATACAACACAGTATTCATTTCAAACGTTTCTTCTGAACTATTTCCGCTAATGAATAGGAATGTAGTGCTGTGCTGATGAACTACGTGACTTATCTCTAAGAATCGAATCGTCTTTGTGGAAAATTAATGAAGAAGTTGTCACTTCAATTACTTTTAATCACAAGTATTTACATTAGAGTAAAAATATAGGAAGAATATAACTACACCTATACTATATTTATTAGTGTATCTAAATGCTTGTTGACCAAAGTAAGTATTAAAACCGAAAAATACATTGAAATAATGCAATCTTAGTTGTAAGGATTTTAGATTTCGGTGTTACATTTTTTCATGTATTAAGTTTTCTTATGTCTCTTATAATCATGGCAAAAATTCAAGATATATATTTAAGTTGCCATATTTATATTTCACATGCTTTAATTAAAATCCTTGAGCGAGTTCTGAGAAAATTAAAAATAAGGAACGAATGTGACAACCCTAAACCGTGTCTGGGCTAAGTACAAAATTATGTATTTATTTCATTTATCGTTTTTGGGTTATTTTGTACACATACTCAGAAAATTCTTTAAATGCCTGTATTCGATGCAGTGGATTAAAGAGTTCTGTATTTCCAAGAAATATTTTATTTCCTCTATCTACTATAGGTAAGTGGTAGTAAATGTAAAAGTCCTGCAATATCTTTTAAAATACTTCAACTTAGTTGGATGGATCGGTAAACATGATCTGATTTATTTTCATAGGATGTTAATTCTGGTAGTATTTTTAACATTTAAATGATTTCAGTCTAATTATATAATATATAAATTCAATACCTGCCCACTATAAAGCAATATGTGTGTAACAATATATAAAATGTATGTAACAGTCATTGTATTAATGTTTATATTATTGTGTATATGTGTAATAATGTTATGTGAATGTATTACGTAATTTAATAATGTAGGAGCTGTGAGAATAATAGGTTAAAATTGATAACAATGAGGTAACCTTGAGGCAATAATGAAATTGAAAGCTTAATAATGGCACTTGTGATTCTTAGAAGCAATAATATAATTTTGTGACAGTTTATAAAATAACCAATCAACAACCAGAAAAAGGGTTAGTTAAATGAAAGTATTCTATTGGACTAGGATTAGCCAATCAGAAACTAAAATGGAGCAAAATCTACAAATTCAGAAGTCAGTTACTTGTAGACAGTGTTCCTAACCGGATGCGAGATGCGTCCTCGAGAAATTTAATGGGTACGTATTTTGTGTGAGACAAAAATAGTTTACGTGTTAAAATGTGGAAGCAATTCATAAAAAAATATCACAGCTCTCTCTCTATATATATATCAGTGAAATGTTATTTAAATCGTGTCAAGCATTAATAAGTGGAGTGAAGTAAAATTATAATCTGTGTAAGCCTACATTCCTCAGTCGCACCACTCCCTGCTAAGACATTCATGTCTCTAAAAATAAATACTGACGCAGCCGAGGCAAACATAAATATATAATCTTTAAAGAAACAGTCAAAATTACAAAGTTAATATTTTTTAAACTTGGAGCAAAGGCCACCGGAAAGTACATTTGGGGCAAAGGCTACCGGAAACTTTTTACCATACGTGCGGTTGCTACTACTTCAAGTTCGGCTCCCCAACATTTGAACTACAATATAACAATTTCTTCAATTCATTATATGAACTTTTGAGGTAACACACTTTCTAACTGTTGTAGTTAAAAGTTCAGAAATTCACTCTAAACACAAGTAAGTTTATAGTATATTTGTGGTATATCTCTAATAGCGGTTGTAGTTCGCAATCGCATCATTAAGGAACAGCGACATCGATCGCTGGGAACGGAGCAGAAATCAGATCTCCGCAGAGGTTTCAACCTGCTCTGCCAATATGTGGTTCCCTATAGCTGCGGTCGTTCTTTCGTTACGGCAAATCCAATTCTGAACAATGGAGACCATATTTATTGGTCTATTGGATTCAGATCCAGGGATTTCTGTGACCAGCATGAGACGCCCATGTTTTCAAGCGGTCCCGAGGCCTTCATGTGCTAAGTCTTGGAGTGAACGATGCCATTTGCGTGCATTCTGAACTTAAAGCTAGTTTTTCAGCAATTCTTTTTAAATAAACTCTAGTTATAAAATTTTATTTCAAATTCATATTTTTTACCAAGTTTATTCTGAACTGCAGTAATCCGGGCAAATATGGCTATTATAAATCTTACATTCAGAAAAACCAGAGATTTAGTATTACAGAGTGAGGCAGTATTTTTAACACTTGAATAATTTCAATTAAATTATATAATGTGTAAATTCAATAACAGCCCGCCTTGAAGCAATATGTATGTAATAGTTTGTAAAAAAATGTATGTAATAGTCATTGCACATGTTTAATGATGTTATGTGAATACATTACATAATTTAATAATGTAAGAGCTGTGAGAATAATAAGTTTAAAGTTGCTAACAATGAGGTAACAATGAGGTAACCTTGAGGCAATAATGAGTTTGAGAGTTTGAATACTACCAGTCATGATTAGAGCAGCAATAACGTAAATTTTGTGACAGTTTTTAAAATAGCCAATCAACAGCCAGAATAAAGCTTTAATTAAATGCAGGTATTATATTGGACTAGGATTAGCCAATCAGAGGCTTGAAATACAGAAGCTTACGGGTTTGGACGGTTTAAAAATGTTCAGTTGCCTGCAGACCTTGGTAGGAAGATGTGTTCTCTAAAGAAATATTACGTATTCGTGTGAAACGAAAATTATGTATAGACGTTAACAAAGTGCAAGCATTAAATAAAAGAATCTCACAGCTCTGAATGTCAGTGTAGTGCTATTTAGTTTGTGTCAAGGATTAACAAAAAGAAGTGAATTTAAACTTAAAGACTGTGTAAGCCTATATTCTTGTCGCACCACGCCCTGATTAAGAGAAACATGTCTCCAAAGTAATACTGACGCAGACGAGGCAAAAACAAGCATAAATAATATCTATAGAACCAGTTTAATAACTAAGTTAAAAGTTAATATATTTTTTTTTAACTTGGAGCGTAATAACAAAATACCTCTTCAAATCGGCTTCTCATACGTAGCAGCATATTACGTAACAAACAATCTTCTTCAAATTAACGCCCAAAGCGTGGTGCAAAAACTTCAACAATAAACTACAACAGCTGAAGAACAATACTTCTTCAAGAGCGATCATTAAATACTACGCACTAACACACTTCCTTTCACTTCCAAAGTTTACAAAACGTATCTGACGTGGTGTGTGGTATGAATTAGAAACAGAGGAGAATTTCAGCACTATGGTCTAGTCTAGATCTACTGTAGCTACTAAATCCCACGAAGGAAGGGAAGAGGCAAAAGGACAGATCTGATGGTAGTAGGCGCAGCATAGCGTAGTCCATAAGTAATCCCTAGCCGCCCCTTGGATGCCCCCTGCTCTAACGGATAGGTTCGGACAGAAGGGAGAAACAGTTTTCCCCTCAAAGCAAACATCCACCGCATGCGCCGCTCACAACCGCCCACCTCGCCTAACCTTAATATCCTCCAAGATGAAAGGAAACGAAACAAAATGAGTCGTTATTATGTAATCCAATTGACCATCCACCAACCGACCTGGGAAAACCTGAAAAAAAACCGTAACCTAGCGAATGCGAACCTCAAACACTACCGACGGAACCACACCATTT
Organism: Deroplatys truncata; assembly: GCA_030765065.1. Lineage (NCBI taxonomy): Eukaryota > Metazoa > Arthropoda > Insecta > Mantodea > Mantidae > Deroplatys > Deroplatys truncata. The sequence goes on from CM060980.1 coordinate 171,196,603, forward strand.
TGCATCTGAAGTTGTACACTCACATGCATTTCTCTACCCATTACAAGTTCGAATAGGCAACCCAAATGATAACGTTACGGATATCTAGTGTTACGTGGGACTACTTCCTTCTGTTTCAGTTATTACTTTCTCAGTTATTACTACGTATAGTAAGTAGGGAAGTATTGTATTCCACCCAAAAATTCGATACCGAGATTTCACCGGAAATACATGTTTTGAGGCCCCCTGAATCCAAAAAAAGCATTTTTGGAAACATCTCTGTGTGTGTCTGTGAACAGAATAACATAGAAACGAACAGTCGGATAAACACCAAACTTGGTATTTATGTTCAGCATCTTCCAGAGATGCGACACGAAGGTTTTCAAGAAAATCCCCTCACCCCAGGTGACCCTTTACATGGAACATTTTTGGAAAATTTTAATTTTCTCAAAAATGGCTGTAAAGATTTTGATTAAAATATCATATATTTAAGATACTTTCATGACAAATAAAACGTATATTTTGAATTTTCTGGGAATGTCTCCAAAAGTATTCTTCATTGTGAACGACTTTTGCATAGCTGGTAAACCATAAGAGAGAAAATTTTACTACACAAAAAATGTAGATTGCGTTAAAATACACAATTTATGCCATATACTTTTTTGAGGTGAATCATTTTCGAGATATTGCTTGTTATTCCCTTAAATTTTCCAATACTTATACTTTTTCTCAAATTCGTTATTCATTTTCTTGTCCTGGTAATGCCAAGAGAATGGAATACTCCACATAGAAATCATCTCTTAACATATTTGACTATCGCTTAAAGCCAGCAATTCCCCTTGCATCTACAAGAAAATTAGCAATAAGATTAACATCTCGATTTCTCGATTAACATGAAGCACATGGAGAATAAGTGTTTGTAAAAATCGTGTGTACAAGAGTAGAGAAAGTCATGTGAGAGTAACACATCAGATTATTTTTAAAAGTGTATTGCTATTGCTAACTCTGCTGCCGCGTATGAGACAAGTGTATTTGGTATCCTAACATTTAGCTTTGACTGTTACATATATTTAACCGACATTATATTGCTTTATTATAATTGTATGTTTTGCTTTAAACTATCAAAACGTTTAATGTTAACAATATTTTACTTTTTGTGATATATGAGTTCTTCTAAACGTAAGCATTTCTTGATAATAAGAATTTATTATTTTGATCCTATTTATTGTTTTTATAACGATGTGGTCATAACAACAGGTGAATTATATGTAAAATTTTTTTATCTTTTACGATTTGTGATTTTGCATTAGGTTTATAAATTTTAGTATCAATAATTCCAACTCATGGAAATGATTATTTTAATTAATTTAGTTTATTGCAGTGTTAAGATATATTTTATACATATTTAACCCCTTTCTGATTTATTAAGAGAGACTGATGATTAATTCAGAATCTTTTATTTTTTCCATCATTAATTTTTTTAGTTAATATTGGTTTTTCTTTTTGGAATGATTACTTATCCATGATTTAGTCGTATTGAGATTTTGAATTTGTGTCTTAATAAATTAGCTGGTTATTCTGTGATCCGATATAAATTTTAAAACAATTTATTTTATTTATAATTTTATTATTAATGTTATATTGTACTTTTGTAGATTAAATACAATTTTATTTTATTTATTTTTGAAGGGAGTTTAATTTCAATCTTGTTTTTAATTTTTTAATAAGCGTGTGAAACTGAGCGGTTACAGGCTTGAATTTATTAATTGTTTATACTTTATTAGCTTCACTACCGCTATTGGTAAGTATTATATATCTTTATAGTAATTTAAATTATTTAGTTTTCCTTGGGTTTTTCTGGATTTCCGTGGTCGGTAGGCGAATTCTGGATGGTTCCTCATCTACATTAATTTGCTTTCCATGTTTACCTTTCATTTTCATGTTTCAGGTGTGCTTTTAGGTTTCGTAGCGTATGACGGTGCCGAACATATGGTGCGGATATTTTTTTAGAAAAAAGATACTCCCCGTAGACATTGAAGGGCTGCTTGGTTGTTCATGCCTCTCTCTAGGCAGCCATTGTGGGACATGTCTTCGAACCTGGAATTGTTTGGGACTTCCGCGCGTCTCTGTGGTCTGTCTGCATACGGCCTATAGCTTCCTGTGATTCCTTTACTTCCTTTACTGTGATTCCTCCTGGGAAGCGATAGATGCAATAGAACTATGTAGATCGCAGTGCAAGAGGTGTCGCCCTTCTTTATTTATCCTTAGTGTTGTAATGTTTATAATACGAATGTAATATTCCATAATACATTACAGTATTATAATAAAATAATAATAATAATAATAATAATAAAGAATCGCCCGTCATGAATCAGACCATTTAATAAACTATTATAAATATTCTTTAAAAAGATTTTCCCCTTTAAAGTTAAGAAAATAAAATATTTAAATACTTAAATATTAAATAAATTATACCATGTGAAAATTTAAATTTGGGTTTTATTTATGGACGCTCTTTAACTACTATGGTTCTTAGCGTCCCATTCTATATTGGGTGTGAAAGACCGGTAATTTTGCTCAGAGGCCTCTTTATCACGCTTGAGGTTCTTTTACGCGCCGTAAATCTACGACACGGGACATCGGCGTTACTTCCCTTCCAAAGGAAGCCATGCCAAGGATTTTTATGCCCGAAAAAATCCATCGCCCTCCGCCGGATTTAAACCTTGGGATCTAGAGGCCTAGCACGTACCACTAGTCCACAGAGGACGACAGACACCTGTTGGGTAGCTGCTTTGATCTACATATCCGCAGCTGTGCTCTGTGAACGAGTGGTCAGATCGGCGGGTTTCTAAAGAAGAGGTTCCGAGTTCGAATGCCACTCCCTTGTGCAGAGTTTTATATCTCTAAAGTAGGTATATACTGTACTTTAACTTAACGTCTGTACATATCAACAAATCGTAACTGATTGAACTTTCTACCTCCTCTAATACCCCTGCAACATGTAACCAACACTATTGGCGCGCTGTGCACAACTACAAGGTATAACTTCAAGAAGTGGTGGCGCCAGGGTAGCGCACTAGTTTCGTTTCCGGCTCTCGTACGTAGGGTTCGGGGTTCGATTCCCGGCTCTGGGGTGGCAGTTCCACGCCTTCACCTTTGATCTGCTCATGTGAAGCATCTCCAAGGCCCAAATGGTTCAGAGCGCACAGTAAAAGCTGTAGGTCCTCTCATTCTACCGCCATGCCTACCATCGAAGGCAGTGGATTCCCCCTCTGGGTGCTTCCACCTCAGAAATGGGCCCAGTCATTGCTTGATGGAATGAGGTATACCCCGAAGGTCATAGGCATATATGGGGAGCGTTAGAAATGACGACGACTTCAAGAAGAAGGAGATTATGTTTTATTGAAATCTACATTTTCACTATTGTAAGCACTTGTCTGCTTCTTATGATTATATTGAATTATAACAAACTCAATCAGAATAAAAGTGACATCACATACGCATACGATTTTATTTTCCAAGGCAGTATACAAGTGGGTAGCGAGCGAGATAGCTCCGAAGTAACGCGTGAGGCTCTTATTTCGGAGATCCCGGGTTCAATTCCCGTCGACCGCACTTTAACCTTGAGCTTTTGTGATTTCCCTGGTCGATAGTCGAATGCTGGAGGGGGTTCTCATCTGCAATGATTTCCTTTCTCTTTCATTCTGCTTCCTTCCCATGTTTAAGGTTGCTTCTTGGTTTTGTGGCGTGAGGCGGTGCCGAATAGATGGCATGGATGCTTGCTCCAATGAAAAACTTTTCTTGACTCTAGGGCTGCTTGGTTGGAGGGTCGTTCATCGCCCTCTCTGGGCAGCTTCATTAGTGAAACGGGTTTTCGAGCCAGAAAATGTTAGGGTTTCTGTGCGCCTCTGTGGCCAGACTGCCTACGATCTGTAGCCTCTATTACTTCATTCCTTGCACCTTGGTGAGTGGTAGCTACAAGAGATCTACACTTCGTGATCAAAAGTATCCGGACACCTGGGTGAAAATGGCGTACAAGTTCGTGGCACCCTCCATCGGTAATGCAGCAAGTCAATATGGTGTTGGCCCACCCTTAGCATTGATGACAGCGTTCACTCTCGCAGGCATACTTTCAATCAGGTGCTGGAAAGTTTTTCTTGGGGAATGGCAGCCCATTCTTCACGGAGTGCGGAACTGAGGAGAGGTATCGATGTAGGTCGGTGAGGCCTGGTACGAAGTCGGCGTTCCAAAACATCCCAAAGGTATTCTATAGGATTTAAGTCAGGTCTCTGTGCAGGCCAGTCCATTACTGGGATGTTATTGTCGTATTACCACTCCGCCACAGCCCGTGCAGTACGAACAGGTGCTCGATCATGTTGAAAGATGCAATCGCCATCCCCGAATTGCTCTTCAATAGTGGGGAGCAAGAAGGTGCTTAAAATATCAATGTAGGTCTGCGCTGTGATCGTGCCGGCAAAACAATAAGGGGTGCAAGCCCCCTCCAGGAAAGACACGACCACACCATAACACCACCACCTCCGAATTTCACTGTTGGCACTACACATGTTGGCAGATGACGTTCACCGGGCATTCACCATACCCAAACCCTGCCATCGGATCGCCACATTGTGTACCGTGATTCGTTACATCACACAACGTTTTGCTACTGTTCAATCGTGTAATGTTGACGCTCCTTACACCAAGCTTGGCGTCGTTTGGCATTTTCCTGCGCGATGTGTGGCTTATGAGCAGCCGCTAGACCATGGAATCCAAGGTTTCTCACCTCATGCCTAATTGTCATAGTACTCCTGATGCAGTTTGGAATTCCTGTGTGATGGTCTGAATAGATGTCTGCCTATTACTCTTTACGACCCTCTTCAATTGTCGCCGGTCTCTGTCAGTCAACAGACGAAGTCGGTCTTTACGATTTTATGCTGTACATGTCCCTTCACGTTTCCACTTCACTATCACATCAGAAACAGTGGACCTAGGGATGTTTAGGAGTGTGGAAATCTCGCGTACAGACTTCTGACACAAGTGACACCCAATCACCTGACCAAGTTCGAAGTCCGTGAGTGCCAAGGAGCGTCCCATTCTGCTGTTTCACTATGTCTAATGACTACTGAGGTCGTGGATAATGAGTACCAGGCAGTAGGTGGCAGCACAATGCACATAAGATGAATAACGGATGTTTGTGGGGATGTCCGGATACTTTTGATCACATAGTTAGGGTTTCTGTGCATCTCTGTGGCCAGACTGCCTACGGTCTGTAGTCTCCATTACTTCATTCCTTACACCTTGGAGAGTGGTAGCTACAATAGATCTATATAGGTGTCCCCCGTCACTGCACACCCTACACCAATGTATGGTATTTTAATTAAAATCGTTAAAGTGTTTTTTTCGTGAAGATAAGCAACAAAACGTGTTCACTATTTTTGGGGATGAAGAATCCCATTAAAAATACTATATTGTATCGTTTGGAAGATGCGGTATCTTATTTTCGTTTTCCTGTTATGTTTTTGTTAACATTTACCTATGTATTTCTGATGAAATTTCGATACCGGATTTTTTCACGTGCTACAATACTTCCTCTGCCAAATATAAGCAAGCGATAGTGAAATTAACAACCCTAGTCGCCACGCACCGCAGGCAGCAACGCTACAGCAGCATTACAGGAAGCTCGTAGTTTTCGATAGTTAAGGGAACACACAGAAAGTATGTAACCTGCTAATTAGGGGGCGGAGGTTACGAATATACTTTGCAACGCCTTCTCCCCAATAATGCAGCTTTCGAGCTGTTTTGTGGCATAGACAGAACAGTACAGGACAAAGTAACAAACTCCCTCTAAAAATGCCTTTTCTTCGAACTCGGAAGGCTCCAAAACATGTATCTTTGAGGAATTCGGAATTTTAAATATTTTTACCTACGGATTTGCTTTCATGCGTATAAGAGCTAGAAACAGCAATAGTTATTTATCATTTCAACTTATCATATTACGATACCGCGCGGGATGGTATCGTCTACTGCTTGTATTCGGGAGGTCATTGGTTCGATTCAGGCATCAACCTTCCTGACCCATGGGGTTTCCCCGGGTCGCAGGTGAATGCTGCGAAGGTTCTTTACATCACCCGAATTTCTTGTCCTCCATTTCACCTCCATTCTCATTTCATTTCAGCTTTCACGTACTTGGTCTGTTTCAGGATTGATAGTGTTGGCGTTGCATGGCAAAGGAAAAGGATATTTTATGTAATCCTTCGTCCCTCGGGGCGGTCTCCGAATCCCGGTTCTCCCAGTGGGAGTACAAGCCTACAGGGGGGACGGGAGCCGGTTGCACCAGCTGCCATTCGGGAATTTCAATCTGTAAAAGGTAAGGTCGCTGCCCTCTGCCTTGTCGCACCTCCTAGTCCATCATATTACGATACATGACTGGGATATTTTCAGATGAGGCCGCAAGGCCAAGTACTTTAATGTGAGGTTACCTACAATAAATATGTTAACGTTTTATACACTGATACAAAATAATGTAATATATTTTAAATGTAAAATGTTAAAGCCATATACAATGGTTGTCTAGTTGCATATAGGAACAAGTTCAGATCAATTTGAGCAATGTTATTATTTCCGTAATCAGGCAGTATAAATATTTAAAAAATCTGATGTGTTACACTCACATGACTTTCTCTACCCTTGTACAATCTAATTTTACAAACGCCTATTCTCCATATGCTTCATGTTAATCGAGATATCGAGATGTCAATCTTATTGGTAATTTTCTTGTAGATGCAAGGGAAATATGGTAGCTTTTAAGCGATAGTCAAATATTTTAACGCTGGTTGCTATGTGGCGCATTCCATTCTCTTTGCATGTCCAGGACATAAAAAAAAAAATGAATAACGAATTTGAGAAAAAGTATAAGTATTGGAAAATTTAAGGAAATAACAAGCAATATCTCGAAAACGGTTCACTCAACAAAAGAAATGTATATGACATAAGTTGTGTATTTTAACGCGATCTACATTTTTTGTACAGTAAAATTTTGTCTATCTCTAATGGTTTACCAGTTATGCAAAAGTCGTTCACAATGAAGAATACTTTGGAGACATTCCCAGAAAATTCGAGATATACATTTCATTTCTCATGACATTATCTTAAACATATGATATTTTCATCAAAATCGTTAGAGCCATTTTTGAGAAACTTAAAATTTTCGAAAAATCTTCCATGTAAAGGGTAGTCTGGGGTGGGGGGATTTTCTTGAAAACCTTCGTGTCGCATCTCTGGAAGATGCTCAACCTAAATACCAAGTTTGGTGCTTATCCGACTGTTCGTTTTTGAGTTATGCTGTTCACAGACACACAGACACACACACACACACACACACGGACATGTTTCCAAAAATGCTTTTTTTGGATTCAGGAGGTCTCAAAACATGTATTTCCGGTAAAATCTCGGTATCGAATTTTTGGGTGGAATGCAATACTTCCCCTACTTACTATACGTAGTAGAGAAAGTAAAAATTCTTATATTACTTTCTCTAACCACTATGAAAGTAGAAATGGTCACATTACAAGTATAAGAGGTAGCGGATAAACAGAATCGATACTAAACACCTTTAAGAGCTGTTCGCTATATGTTGAACTATAAATTCGACACTCTTTCCTTGACCTCACGAGAAACAAGAGAAGAGCAAAGCACTGTAAAACAATCATAATATATTGAAACCAATACTATTATATTTTGGAAATGGCTGTTGCCGCAAAGAAGTTATTTGAACAAAATTGTGTGCTTTAGAGTGATCTACTGCTTTTGTGTAGACATTTTCATTCATATCTTAAGGTTTACGAAGTCATACAGAATTCCTTCGAAATGGAGAGTACATCACAGGCGATTCCCAGAAATATTTACATTTTATTTGTGATGTAAATTAATTAAATGGTATTCTAATTAAAATCCGTAAGTCATTTTTGAGAAAATAAACATTTTCGAAACGTTTTACATATAAGCAATATTTTGGGATGGTATATTTTTATAAAAATCTACATATCTTTGAAAAATACTAAACCTAAGTATCAAGCTTGGTATTTATCCAATATTTCGTTTTAGAGTTATGTTGTTCACAGACACAGCATATCTTTTTGTAAAAATACATTTTATTCAAGGGGCTTAACTAGTTATTTCCAGTGAAATCTCGATATAGAATTTTTGGTTGGAATACAATATCTTCTCTACCTACCACCGAAAAGTCGATACCGAGATTTCATAGGAAATATATGTCTTGAGACCCCCTGAATCCAAAAAATCTTATGTGTTACACTCACATGACTTTCTCTACTCTTGTACAAACTATTTTTACAAACTCTTATTCTCCATCTATTTCATATTAATCGAGATAAACATTTGCAAAAACAATCTTTTGACATGCAAAGAGAATTACACTTTACACATAGCGACCAGTTCTAAAAATATTTGAAAATCGTTTAAGGCCTACTATGTTCCCCTTGCTTTGTATTTGCAAGGGAAATATCGAAATATAGTAGCCTTTAAGCATATACATATCTCTTAATAGCTGGTTGCTATGTGCAGCACCATTCCCTTTCCCACAGATTAATACTCTTTGCATATCCAAGACAAAAAAATGAATAACGAATTCCCATTTGACAAAATAAGCATTGAAAAATTTAAGGGAATAATAAGCAATACCTCGAAAATGGTTCACCCCAAAAAATGTATATGACATAAATTGTGTATTTCAGCGCGATCTACATTTTTTGTGTAGTAAATTTTGTCTATTGCTTATGGTTTATCAGTTATGCAAAAGTCGTTCACAATGAAGAATACTTTTGGAGACAGAAAATTTGAGATATACACTTCATTTGTCATGAAAATATCTTACACATATGATATTGTAATCAAAATCGTTAGAATCATTTTTGAGTAAATTAAAATTTTCGGAAAATGTTCCACGTGAAGGGTAATCTGGGGTGGGGATTTTGTTGAAAACCTTCTTGTCGCATCTCTGGAAGATACTGAACCTAAATACCAAGTTTGGTGTTTATCCGACTGTTCGTTTCCGAGTTATGCTGTTCACAGACACACACACGGACATGTTTCCAAAAATTCTTTTTTTGGATTCAGGGGGTCTCAAAAGATATATTTCCGGTGAAATCTCGGTTTCGAATTTTTGGGTGGAATACAATATTTCCCCTACTTACTATACGTAGTAGAGAAAGTAAAAAGCATTTTTGTATACATGTCCGTGTGTGTGTCTGTCTGTGAACAACATAACTCAGAAACGAACAGTCGGATAAACACCAAACTGTGTTTAAGTTCAGTATCGAAACATTTGTCGAAAAATTTAATTTACTCAAAAATCGCTGTAACGATTTTGAATACAATATCATATGTTTAAGATATTTCAATGACAAATGAAATGTATGTCCCGAATTTTCTGTCTCCAAAAGTATTCTTCATTGTGAACGACTTTTGCATAACTGGTAAACCATAAGAGATAGACAAAATGTTAAAACACAAAAATCTAGATCGCGTTAAAATACACAATTTATGTCATATACTTTTTTTTTGTTGAGTGAACCATTTTCGAGATATTGCTTGTTGTTCCCTTAAATTTTCCAATATTTATACATTTTTCAAATGGAAATTCGTTATTCATTTTTTTGTCCTGCTAATGCAAAGAGAATGGAATACTGCACATAGCAACCAGCTCTTAAAATATTTGACTATCGCTTAAAGCCTACCATATTCCCCTTGCATCTACAAGAAAATTAGCAATAAGATTAACACCTCGATTAACATGATGCATATGGAGAATAAACGGTGGTAAAATAGTTTGTACAAGAGTAGAGAAGGTCATGTGAGTGCAACACATCAGATTTTTTTCTTTCTATCAAACTTTAATGCAAATAAACCTTTGCAGAATTAGCTATATTACACATTTCGTTATAGATACAAAGGGAACATCGATAGTCTTTTTTTTTTCGAGTGGAGGAGAAAATGATTTAATCACTTACCCCAGCCCCGATGGGGGTCGGGACTGAGATTGTGGGACTCACCGAGGCGTCGGCAAACCCACTAAAAACTCCTCCACCGGATTGAAAGGAAAGGTTTGCTGCGGTACCGCCTAAATCACCCGCGCAGTCCAAGGTGATGGTTAAGCTGGGCCGCAGTGCGGTCGCCAGTGGAGTAAGGAGTTATTGCCGGGAGACAGACTTGACCGTGGCCCAGTCTGCCCCCGCGGCGAATTCAAGGTGAGGATGAGAAAGGATTCCTGGTGGCAATGGTAAGGTTAGTGATGTTGACGTTGATGCCTTCTGGTCGGCTGCTGGAAGTTGTCAAATTTGGCCTCCACGGCGTAGAGTCGGTCATAGACTTTCTCCAGCCGGTCCGGAAATTCGTTGATGGCTTGATGGCTGACTTCAGCCAGTGTTTGGTAAACTGGAAGTCCTTCGAGTTGCTCTTTAATGACTGCTATGGCCTCTTCCAGAGCGGCTAAGCGGGCACCGACGTTCAGGAACTCAGCATGAAGATCCTGAATGGCTTCCCGCGTCACCGCGTCCGTTGAGTGTGTCGGTGAGGATTCTCTGGCGTCTGTTGATGTAGTGGATGGTGGCTGTGGTTGAAGTGGTGTCGTCTGTGCTGGTGTTGATTCTGCGATGACTGGTGATGTTCCCGATGATAGCTGTGGTTGTTGTGGTGTCATCTGCGGTGGTGTGGAGATGACAGGCGGTTTCGGCGCTGCCTTCCTGCGAGGATACAGGGGGCAGAGCGCCTGGCCGGTGAAGTGGGTCGTTCCTCCACAAGTTGTGCAGTAGCGGCGTCGATGGCGCAGGTCGTGCTGCTGGCACGAAGCAGTGGTGCTGGAGGCGCCACAGTAGTGGCACCTAGGTTGTGCCGTGCAGGACGTCTCACAGTGCCCGTAGGCACAGCAGCGTCTGCAGGGAGCCTGGCGTTCTACTCGGCTAGCCTCAATACGTAAGCACCGCCCTAATAAGGGCAGGCCCGCCTTCAAGGCAGCTTCGTAGTCGCCAGGGTCTGCAAACTCCATCCTGACGAGCGAAGTTGGTCCCTGTGCTCCGATTATTCTGGTAGCCTTCAAGGCAGAAGGCCACTGCTGGTGAGCTGCGGTGGTGAGGAACCTGACTGGCAGGTCCCTCGGGACCCCTCTGATGACAGCACTGTACCTCCCATGAGGCACAGGCTGGCACTGCGGTGACTGGGTAGCGCCCAGAATCGGCAGCGTGGGTGCCGGTGATTGAGGCGGCGACTGCTGGCGCGGTCGCGACGAAGCTGCGCTGGCGGGCGGCGAAGCTGCGGCCGAGGCGTAAGACAGCCCGGGCTGTGGCGACTGCGATGGTGTTCCCTCGGCAGAAGCCGAGGCAGAAGAGGAGGTTCCTGCTTTAGCAGGCTCGGCGACTCTGCGATGTTTCCTCTTCGCCATCTCGAGCTGAAGTCCCGATAGTCAAACGTTTAAGAACTGGACACTATTCTGGCCTTAAAATTTCATACTGTTTCCATGACATCGCGAGAAACAACTGAATGTCAAAATGACTGCAAGAGAAGCATTCGAACCTTTAATAGCGGATATCTCAGACACGGATTATGCTTCAGAAAACTTATTTGAAATAAATTGTATCTTTTAAAGGGATATACATTTTTTGTGTAGTACGTTTTCGTTTATCGCTTTCAGTTTACTAGTTATACAAGATTATACAAAATTCCTTCCGAATGAAAAGAACTTCATAGATTATTCCCAGAAAACTCAAGATAAACATTTTATTTTTTAATTAAATATCTTTAATTTGTGTTATTTTAATCAAGATAGAGCCAGAGTTTAGAAAAATCAAACGTTTCTAAAGATCTTCCATATAAAGTGTAGTTTGGGCGGGAGATTTTCTTGAAAGGCTTCTTGTCGCATCTTCGGAAGATACTGAACTTAAATGCCAAGTTTGGCGTTTTTTGAACTTTTTGTTTTTGAGTTGTGCTGTTCCAGACATACACACAGACCTTTTCTAAAGACACTTCTTTTGGATTCAGATGGCCTCAAAGCATATATATCTGGCGAAATATCGGTATCGAATTTTTGGGTGGAATGGAATATGGAAGGAATACCATCTTTACCTACTATGTGCCTGGTAGATAAAGAAAAAAATCTGATGTGTTACACTCACATGACTTTCTCTACTCTTGCACAAACTATTTTTACAAACGCTTATTCTCCATACGCTTCATGTTAATCGAGATATCGAGATGTTAATTTTATTGCTAATTTTCTTGTAGATGCAAGGGGAATGTGGTAGGCTTTAAGCGATAGTCAAATATTTTAAGAGCTCGTTGCTATGTGGAGTATTCTATTCTATTTGCATTACCAGAGCAAAAAAATGAATAACGAATTTCCATTTGAGAAAAAGTATAAGCATTGGAAAATTTAAGGGAATAACAAGCAATATCTTGAAAATGGTTAACTCAACCAAAAAAATGCGTATGACATAAATTGTGTATTTTAATGCGATCTACGTTTTTGTGTAGTAAAATTTTGTCTATCTCTTATGGTTTACCAGTTATGCAAAAGTTGTCCACAATGAAGAATGCTTTTGGAGACATTCCCAGAAAATTCAAGATATACATTTTATTTGTCATGAAAATATCTTAAACATATGATATTTTAATCAAAATCGTTAAAGCCATTTTTGAGAAAATTTAAGTTTTCGAAAAATGTTCCATGTAAAGTGTAATCTGGGGTGGGGGATTTTCTTGAAAACCTTCATGTCGCATCTTTGGAAGATATTAAACCTAAATACCAAGTTTGGTGTTTATCCGCGTGTTCGTTTCTGAGTTATGCTGTACACGGGGACATGATTCCAAAAATGCTTTTTTTGGATTCAGGGGGTCTCAAAACATATATTTCCGGTGAAATCTCGGTTTCGAATTTTTGGGTGGAATACAATAATTCCCCTACTTGCTATACGTAGTAGAGAAAGTAAAACACGAGTGATGATATATTAAATTTAAAGCCAAATATGCTGTTAATTACCAACAATATTACAACAGATTGAAGAAGCATGCAGCGTGGAAGTCGACTTCTATTGCAGAAAGTTATTTTTTGATCAACCACACTATAATACGCTGATTATATGTGACGTAAACTGAACTGTTACGATATACATAACAAGTCAGCAATACAGCCAAAACAGCAGACCACTGATATCCATTCCCCAGACAAACAATGAAATATTTATATGTAAGTTAAAATCAATTCTGTTCATTGTAATTTTAATATTTAATAAATTGAGTTTATTTACTTTGCTTCAATATGTCTTCCTTTCACGTTGCCTGCAAAAAATCAATAAATACGGTGTGGACTCAACAGTACTGCTATATGCTTAAGGTACCGCTATCCGATCATTTAATTACATACAATTAACAAGGTAAGATCTTTTTGTAAAAATTCAAAGTTTTGAAACTATACTGTGGTTGACGAACACAGTCGTGTGCAACTCGATTGCAATGGAAATTAAGACTGTTGTATGAAAATTATGAAACTCCCAACCGCTTGTTTCATAAGCATACTCACGTCTATCATATAGTCTTGTTGTATAATATTCTATTGTAACACCAGTTGAAAATAAGAAGCCAATAGCTATGAAAACCAATATTTTTAATGTGGGACAACGTTAATTGTGTAGCCTCAACATGGGATCAATCACTGTGAAAGCATTACCATCAATGTGTACAACAAATAAATTTCCTTTGATGAGTTTTGAAATTACAATTGAACGCAGTAAGCACATTAGTGTCCAATTGATTTGTTTACTTTATCGTATTGAGTGCTATAAAGTGTCTCATTTCAACATTGCTATGTTCCACTTTATGCAATCATAGCAGATAAAAGTACATTAAATCTAATTAAATTGTTGTTAGGTGGTCATATCTACACTAATGTTATAAAGAGAAGTAGATTGTGTGTTTATTTACCAGTCAACCACGATATGAGTATATTTGAAGGAGGGCGCCCCTGTTTTGTTGACATGGCTAAAGTTATCAATATATAGGAAGCAGGGGGAGTAGGGGCAAGGCGATAGAAGAGTATCTGGCACTTCTAATGACTCGGTCACTTGTTCCGGAACTGCTTAGTTCCTCTTTCCACCGCAGCACTCATATCGTGGCCGGCTAGTACAGTGTAAACCCGTTCAACCTCTTTTCATGATTATTTCACGATTCAAGATTATTCTTCTGAACGGAAATAGGCTATACAATATTTCCAAAAATGTTAAAACTTGCGGGGAAATTTAGGGATGTTTTCTTTTTTATATCACCCATTTTCAATTCTGCTTCTATGAACGTCAATATTACAAGGTATTTCTTGTCTCTGTTGCGAATTTAGTAGTTTTTAATGACTTCCAGCATAAAAGTTAAACGTGGAGTCTTAATATATTTTAAATTTGAGTTACTGGAATGGGATAGTATAGTATTCATATCTCCAAATTCCCCTCTGATTACGCTGAGCTTTGTAATCAACAACCCTGCGCCTTGGCACCGAGGGCTAGAGCGAGATGCTCAGGTTTCAGTCACGGATGCGCCCGGGTTCGATCCCATATATGGAGTTGCGTATTTTAAGTCCCGGTTAAAGGACCTGTGCCCTATCAGCATCGTGAGGAAAGTGAGGAGCCGCGATAGGCAGCAATCCCTGCCACGGTGGCCAACATTCTGGCTGGGGGATGCGTGACCTGGCCGCATCGCTGTATCGCCTGGATGACCATCCACCTCTGCCATGCGTACGTGGGCGTGAGGTCGGCCGTCGGGTTGGCAGGTCTACATCCTTAATGGGGTGTAGCGTCACGGGAATACTATGGTAGCTAAGACAAACGTTGGTATGATTTTGACAAAACTTGCTAACATTTAAATTTTAGAAACTGGAACAAATAATGAGCTATCCAAACCTTTCAAGAATTTACTCTACCCTTATTTTCAAACCATAAAATCCACACTATTTCGCCTATCTACGCAAAACGTTGTATAAATAAGGATTCAACGAAAATTAAAGGCTACCTTACAATAAATTTAATGTGTTTCATGCACATGACTCGTTTATTTTATATAACTCCTATCAACCAATGTTTCAAAGGCTTATCCTTCTATACACTTCAAATTAATTGTCATAAACACGTGCCTAAATAGTTTCATTATACAATTCGTTATAGGTACAAAGAGGATAGCTGTATGAATTGGTTAAAAGCGGGTCGCTATAAATTAGCCATAAAGTTCCATACTCCTTCCATGACCTCGCTAAAGGTTGGCAGTACTTAAAAAAATGAAATAAAATGATTGATGCAACAAAAAGAGTTGTTTGAAATAAGTCATGTCTTAAATATCATATTTAAATAAATCATGTCTTTGTACAGTAAGCGTTCGTTTATGTCTCGTGGTTAAGAAGGTATACAAAATTATACAAAATTCCTTTCGAATGAAGCGGACTAGATAGTATGTTGTCAGAAAATACAAAATATAAATTTCAATAGTTATAAAAATATCTAAAAAAAAAATAACAATTTTTAATCAAAATCCTTACCGCAATTTACACTCACATGACTTTCTCTACTCTTGTAAAACTATTTTTACAAACGCTTATTCTCCATATGCTTCATGTTAATCGAGATATCGAGATGTTAATCTTATTGCTAATTTTCTTGTAAATGCAAGGGTAATTGGTAGGCTTTAAGCGATAGTCAAATATTTTAAGAGCTGGTTGCTATGTGGAGTATTCCATTCTCTTTGCATTACCAGGACCAAAAAAAAATGAATAACGAATTCCCATTTGAGAAAAAGTATAAGTATTGGAAAATTTAAGGGAATAACAAGTAATTTCTCGAAAATGGTTCACTCAACAAAAATGTATATGACATAAATTATGTATTTTAACGCTATCTACGTTTTTTGTGTAGTAAAAATTTGTCTATCTCTTATGGTTTACAGTTATGCAAAAGTCGTTCACAATGAAAAATACTTTTGGAGACATTCCCAGAAAATTCGAAATATACATTTCCATTTGTCATAAAAGTATCTTAAATATATGATATTTTAGTCAAAATCGTTAGAGCCATTTTTGAGAAAATTACAATTTTCGAAAAATGTTCCATGTAAAGGGTAATCTGGGGTGGGGGGATTTTCTTGAAAACCTTCGTGTCGCATTCTTGGAACATCCTGAAACTAAATACCAAGTTTGGTGTTTATCCGACTGTTCGTTTCTGAGTTACTCTGTTCACAGACACACACGGACATGTTTTCAAAAATGCTTTTTTTTGGATTCAGGGGGTCTCAAAACATATATTTCCGGTGAAATCTCGGTATCGAATTTTTGGGTGGAATACAATACTTCCCCTACTTACTATACGTAGTAGAGAAAGTAAAAAAGCTAACAGACCACTGTCACGAAATCTAAAGCTAAGCTTTCAGTTATTTCTGGTTGCACTACAGTTTCTCAAGGCTTACTGTTAGCGTTGTGTTTGTGTCAGTGAAAATAGCCTATGTAATGAAGCTGCACGGCAACAAAATAGGTCTGAGAGACAGTCTAGCACCATAAACGTTTTTCTACATAGAACTAGCAATTTGTTTCACATATTATGCTAGAACATGCATTTATCTAATTTGGTGTACATAATATGCTATGTGTTGTGAATAACAGACCCCTTATTCCGTAAAACTAGACAATACGGTCACCTGATACCCCCTTAGTCCGCGTCAGGTCGATTTATCCAACTTTTGGATGGGTTAGTACTTACTAAACGTAGTAGATAAAGTAAAAAGTAGATACAAATAATCATATTTTCAACCGCTTATGTATAACATTACAGCATTTGATTACTCTCGACAAAACTTGGAGCCGTTCATGAGTTTCAAAAGCCACCCCTATCCCTATTTTCAAGCCCTTAGTTACAGAATGCGTCCGTGCTATGCGGGTAAACATTATAAGCAACGTATGGTAGCGGAGTTGACGCGAGTGTCAAGTTGATACAGTTCGCTGAATTCTATAGCATCAGAAAGCTTATCTTGCCACTTCTGCTCTAACAAGCGTATACACAGAGCACAAGGCAGGATTACCTCTGGACAGCTTACACCTTCCTTTCTTCTACAACAAGCTGTAGCGATGTGGATATCAGGTGTTACTCGTCCATCTGGCAAAGGCTCGCCCATCACGGTACAGCAATCTCGCCCATAATGAACTGACGGCATCACCAGGGGCGGCTACGAGTATAATACCTCCTCTACGTGACCTCAGTAACCATACGTGATGTGTTAAATTCTTCCAAACTATTACTATAAAACCTTATTCTTCTATTTACATCTTTTTAATCGAGATAAACGTACGATAGTGTTATATACTGGGAATAAGTGCAAAGTATAATTTGGAAATATGAATACACGGGATTTTATACCACTAAGGGATTGTTACAAGGATATTGTCTATCAAAAGTTCGTGTCATCTTATTGCTGAGCGCCTGTTATTGTTTTATTACTTTTAATTTTGAGTTCTTTGTCCTCCGGCTAGCTATTATTATTATTATTCAGTCGAGCAAATCTCTTGAACAGGGTGTGTAAACGGAAAGGAGTTGTTACTAAAGATAACACTGATAAAAGAATTTGTTTTTACACTTTTATTGACGTCACATTTTATTGATTTGACATATTTACTCTTGATACACGCCCGACTGAAACTGTTATATTTTAGAATGTAACTATAATCACTTATTTGCCGCACATTATTAATTCGCGTATTTCACATCTTTTAACTAACTTTACAACGCGAGAGATTTTGTAGAACTGCGCGACGTTTAACGCGTGAATGATTCTGATGAACTGAGCGACGTGTAACCTTTGTATGATTCTGTTGGACTACACGACGTATAGCCTGCGAATACTTCTGTTGAACTGAGCGACGTATAACCTTTGTATGATTCTGTTGGATGCACGACGTATAACCTGCGAATACTTCTGTTGAACTGAGCGACGTGTAACCTTTGTATGATTCTCTTGGACTGCACGACGTATAACCTGCGAGTGCTTCTGTTGAACTGAGCGACGTGTAACCTTTGTATCATTCTGTTGGACTACACGACGTATAGCCTGCGAATACTTCTGTTGAACTGAGCGACGTGTAACCTTTGTATGATTCTCTTGGACTGCACGACGTATAACCTACGAATACTTCTGTTGAACTGAGCGACGTGTAACCTTTGTATGATTCTCTTGGACTGCACGACGTATAACCTGCGAATGCTTCTGTTGGACTGAGCGACGTGTAACCTTTGTATCATTCTGTTGGACTGCACGACGTATAACCTGCGAGTGCTTCTGTTGAACTGAGCGACGTGTAACCTTTGTATCATTCTGTTGGACTGCACGACGTATAACCTGCGAATACTTCTGTTGAACTGAGCGACGTGTAACCTTTGTATCATTCTGTTGGACTGCACGACGTATAACCTGCGAGTGCTTCTGTTGAACTGAGCGACGTGTAACCTTTGTATCATTCTGTTGGACTGCACGACGTATAACCTGCGAATACTTCTGTTGAACTGAGCGACGTGTAACCTTTGTATCATTCTGTTGGACTGCACGACGTATAACCTGCGAATACTTCTGTTGAACTGAGCGACGTGTAACCTTTGTATCATTCTGTTGGACTGCACGACGTATTACCTGCGAATGCTTCTGTTGGACTGAGCGACGTGTAACCTTTGTATCATTCTGTTGGACTGCACGACGTATTACCTGCGAATGCTTCTGTTGGACTGAGCGACGTGTAACCTTTGTATCATTCTGTTGGACTGCACGACGTATTACCTGCGAATGCTTCTGTTGGACTGAGCGACGTGTAACCTTTGTATCATTCTGTTGGACTGCACGACGTATAACCTGCGAGTGCTTCTGTTGAACTGAGCGACGTCTAACCTTTGTATGATTCTGTTGGACTGCACGACGTATAACCTGCGAATACTTCTGTTGAACTGAGCGACGTCTAACCTTTGTATGATTCTGTTGGACTGCACGACGTATTACCTGCGAATGCTTCTGTTGAACTGAGCGACGTCTAACCTTTGTATGATTCTGTTGGACTGCACGACGTATAACCTGCGAATACTTCTGTTGAACTGAGCGACGTCTAACCTTTGTATGATTCTGTTGGAATGCACGACGTATTACCTGCGAATGCTTCTGTTGGACTGAGCGTTACCCGTCTCTCGGCTTCATAATTTATACTCCCTCACCCGATATGGCTAAAGATTATAATCGAGCTACTATTGGTTAATAAAACGCGCCAACATTAGCGTCTATTTTTATATCCAATCAAAATTACGAACACATATACTCTAGGGAAGAAATTCCCTCCATTTCTAAAGAAATGCGCGCTACTCTGACGTCATTTGCTTGCCTCTTCTAATTAATAAACAACTCACCCCCTCGCTACATTGTTGCCCGCTCTTATTGTCAGTTTCAGTGAGGCCGTGTAAACTTATTTCCTAACAATGCTTATAATTAACAAACATCTCAAATCAATGTCACACAATAATGCTTATTTACACTACAATCACTCTGGCATTTACATTGTTGAGATATAAAATACTGCCACAAAGTACTCTTTAATTATATATATATATATATGTATATATATATATATGTGTGTGTATATTAGGGATGGGACCTTGATACCGTAGATACTCAGTGGTATCAAGGATATCTAATACTTTGAGGTAAATCTTCGATACTTTTTCGATGCTTTTAAATTTTTAAGCTTTGCATTAGTGAAAGCTGTTGTATTCAATTTTATGCTAAAAAATAAATGATAGGAGTCGAGACTTCACATTACTGCTTGCACGTATCCCCGAAGCGTTGCTGGAGCATAGATCTTGATAGATCTTGACTGCGTTTCCTGGGTGAATCAATGCCTCATTCCATTGACTCTTATGTCTAGATGAAAACAAGCAAAACGAAGGGAAAGGAATAGAGGTACTCATGTAACATAAAGTGTAAACTGGGTTGTGAATCACCCTTCTGCAATAGCCTGACTCACTCTCAGCCATTACATTTAACTACTCCGGTAACCAAAATCTATGAATCCAGCACGCATACACTATGTGATCAAAAGTATCCGGAAATCCCCACAAACATAGTTTTTTATCTTATGTGCATTGTGCTGCCACCTACTGCCTGGAACTCATTATCCGAGACCTCAGTAGTCATTACACATCGTTAAACAGCAGAATGGGACGCTCCGTGGAACTCACGGACTTCAAACGTGGTCAGCTGATTGGATGTCACTTGTGTCAGAAGTCTGTACGCGAGATTTCCACACTCCTAAACATTCCTAGGTCCACTGTTTCTGATGTGATAGTGAAGTGGAAGCGTGAAGGGACATGTACAGCACAAAAGCGTACAGGCCGACGTCGTCTGTTGACTGACAGAGCCCGCCGAAATTTGAAGAGAGTTGTAAAGAGTAATAGGCAGACATCTATCTAGACCATCACACAGGAATTCCAAACTGCACCAGGATTCACTCCAAGTACTATGGCAGTTAGGCGTGAGGTGAGAAACCTTGGATTCCATGGTCGAGCGGCTGCTCATAAGCCACACATCACGCAGGAAAATACCAAACGACACCTCGCTTGGTGCAAGGAGCGTCAACATTACACGATTGAACAGTGACAAAACGTGTGGAGTGACGAATCACGATACACAATATGGCGATCCGATGGCAGGGTGTGGGTACCATGAATGCCCGGTGAACGTCATCTGCCAGCGTGTGTAGTGCCAACAGTGAAATTCCGAGGTGGTGGTGTTATGGTTTGGTTGTGTTTTTGCTGAAGGGGCTTGCACCCCTTGTTGTTTTGCGTGGCACGATCACAGCGCAGACCTACTTGATATTTTAAGCACCTTCTTGCTTCAAACTGTTGAAGAGCAATTCGGCGATTGCATCTTTCAACACGATCGAGCACTTGTTCATACTGCACGGGCTGTGGCAGAGTGGTTACACGACAATAACATCCCTGTAATGGACTGGCCTGCACAGAGTTCTGACTTGAATCCTATAGA
Source organism: Deroplatys truncata (assembly GCA_030765065.1). NCBI lineage: Eukaryota > Metazoa > Arthropoda > Insecta > Mantodea > Mantidae > Deroplatys > Deroplatys truncata. Next base: position 171,217,684 of record CM060980.1, read on the forward strand.
CTTCGTGCCAGGCCTCACCGACCTACATCGATACCTCTCCTCAGTTCCGCACTCCGTGAAGAATGGGCTGCCATTCCCCAAGAAACCTTCAGCATCTGAGTGAAAGTATGCTTGCGAGGGTGAACGCGTCACCAAGGCTAAGGGTGGGCCAACACCATATTTACCTCCAGCATTACCGATGGAGGGCGCCACGAACTTGTACGTCATTTTCAGCCAGGTGTCGGGTACTTTTGATCGCGTAGTATATTTCAGGTATTCAGAATCCTTGTGATGTTCTTATTAAAAATAATTCGATGCGTTTTATGTATATTATTAAAAATGTATAATATTGTGCGAGTTGTTTCAAAATAAAGAAGTGAATAATATGAACAGCAATGGCTTTAAAAGTAGGTTTTAAATATCGTCCTACGCTGCACTTAACTGAATACTTTAAAAGTACTTATATAATACTTTAGTTCAGATTCAAAATAGTTACTAATATAAATTTAGTTGTATGGTCCTTCAAAAAATTCTATGCATTTACTGGCCCAAGCTCGAAATAGTTTGGGCACCCCGGTTCTACTCTTTACATGACCAGAATTGAATGCTTACATACCACTTCAAAAAACTTAAAGCATTAAAAATTCAAACCAATAACAAGATATCTAAGACATGGTTAATGTCACAAAAAACGACAAATTGTGTGAGTTAATGAGATAATGTGTAGTTAAGCTTTTGTCTATCTCTTACGATTTACCAGTTATACAAAGTTGTACAAAATTCATTCAGAATGAAGATATCCTCACAGGCCGTTTCCAGAAAATGAAAGATAGGCATTTTATTTGTCACGCAAATATCTTACATATATTTTGTTTTAATCAAAATCATTACATATATTTTTGAGAAAATAAAACCTAACGAAACATTTTTCATGTAAAGCAAAGTTATGTTGAAAACTTTCGGTTACATCCCTGGAAGATACTGAACTTAAATACCAAGTTTTGTATTTATCTACATTTTGTTCTAACCTTGTTTTTTTGTTTTTTTATTGAGGGGCTGTCAAAACTTGTACTTCAAATCAAATTATGTATCAAGCTTTTGGGTGGAATGCAACACTCCTTTACTTACTACAGGTAAGCAGCAAAGAAACTAAAGAAAGAAACTGAAAAATAATTTCTGAAACATAAGTATAACAACACCGATTCAGTTAGCCGTACAGCAGAATGTCACTGTTGTTCCTATAATTCCTTTCCCCTCCCCTCCATGCACTGTTTCAATTACAGGCTTGACTAAGCAAGCAAACTTACTGCACACCATAGAGCAATCAGTTGATGCACCCTGGGATAGAAGGTTACACTTAGTGTATTTCTTTAAGGCAGAGAAATGAATATTCATTCTTTATCGTTGTGTGTGTGTCGAAACTAGATTAAAGCTCACCCCTGCTGCAGAGCGCTAATATTTCTCCATGATATGTTCCTCCTGTTCCATCTGCGAATGTTGTAACGACAGGCATAAATAATCGAGTAACTTCACTGTGCACTATGCAGCAATCACTTGATGATCCCTGGTCAGGGCTTTACCTGGCTTATTGATTTTAGACAGAGAAATGTATATTGGTAAGCTCACCAAGAGGGATGGCTCAGGAGGTAAAGTCTGTGACCCACATTCGGGAGGTCGTGGTTTCGATTCCCGTAGTCGATTTTCCTGACCCACGGGTTTTTTTGGGGTTTCGCTAGGTGAATGCTGGGAAGGATCATTAGGCCACCCGATTTCCTGTCCCTCCATTGCACCTCCATCCTCATTTCACTTCACTCTACATCCGATTGGTGTCTCTCAGGGTTATAGGTGTCGGCGAGAGGTCTTGGCGTGTGCATGGCAGGGGAAAAGGATGCTTCGTCTCCCGGAATGGGTCCAGTCTTCGGGTTCCGGCCTTCCAGGCAATGTATAAACCCACAGGAGGGAGGGGAGCTGGCTGCAAAGCGTCCATCCGGGTAGTTTAAATCTGTAAATTGTAGGGATCCTTCTGCCTGTCGTACCTCCTGGACCGCCCAACACATCCCTCCCTCCCGGGAGCGCCTCGTCTGTGGCATACATACAAACGATCTATGTAGGTCGACGTGCTAAGAACCCCTCCGCTCTGAATCCTATCCTATATTAGTAAACTCACCGTTTCTCCCTATACAGCGATGCTGGTAAACGTAAAAGATGCGCAGAGGGGTCTCCAAAGCGCTAGAATAACAGCATGCGCGTAGGGTTCAGGCGGGTCCAATGTGCCTTATAGCGCCCCGTAGGGGGGGGGGGTCCCGACCCCTTCAGCTGCCGTGGTGCGGCGCTGCGGACCCCTAGCACTCGTGGTACTTCTGGCGTTACGAGAAGTACGCTGGACCGAACACAGAGCCCCTCCCCACTGGGGAGTTGTTCGAATTGGGTTGGACTCGGCAGGGCATTGTTTCCCGAAACCCATGGGTGTTGGGTATGTCTGTGTGGTTTTCCATGCTGATGGGTTTGTGAGACGCCTCAATGATCTCCGGTACCACCCTGGATAGCCGGTAGACGGCTTGCTAGATTGCTGTCGGCCCCACCGAGGTTTTCGGTTGTTGCCCTTCGGGGTAACGCGCGTAAGTGGCGTATCCACTTCCATCTCCTGCACTGCAGGCGGGCCTTTTTAGCCTCAAGGTATTGGCCTCATGGGAAACCCCCGGGATGATTTTTGCTGTCCCCGGGTACTTTAGGGGGGCAAGGGCTATTGGCTCTTACCCTGGTAGACCTTCTGCAACATACGTTATAGCGATCTCCGGGCGGGAAGGCTGAGATGAAGGAAACTGCAGGAAGGCCAGATAGAACGCGGATTTCCAAGTTGACAAAGGGAAGACATGACAGGAAATGAAGGACAGAAAAATACGTGGTAGGTGATAATGCAACACAGTATTCGCTAACCAACCAAGATAACACCGAAGGCACAGACGCTACCTCCTGAACCATCCCGCTTGGTAACGATGCAGGTAAAAGTCGCATTCCTTCCACACACAACGGAGAATATCATTGCCGGGATTGCACCCGTTGCTGATTTTTATTCACTTTCACATATGCAAACCCATTTATATAAAATATGACGTTGATCACGACGATACTCGGGCAATACAAGGTAAACAGCATAAGAGCGTTTTGAACATAGAGTAACAAACGTGGAAATACGATTCAGAGTAATGCCAGTATTGTGGCGTATCAGTAAGTTCATTGTTATTACCCGACGCACTGTTGTGTTGCATTGTCGCTACTAAACAAGCATTATTGGGTTTCTTTGATTTTTCGGCTTAACGTTCCCTTCTTTTGGCGCGGAACGCCAAAAGAGAGGGTTTTGTTTAAATTCATCTGGTATGACGACAACCCTGTCTGGCTTGGCTAGACACGGTTGGAGGGGGGATATAGTTAACATCACTTGAGTGAGGGCGGTCGTCGTAGCAAGACGTGCACGTGGCCATTCCACGGCTTCGGGGGCATCTTCCTCCACACTCTCCTCCTAGTTCCTAATGTAGAGTCGCCAAACGTTTGTTAATAAATTTCAGGTAATGGAATTTATTGTTATGTATTGTTTTTGTGTAATGTAAAATCCCACGCTTTCCTCTAAATTTTACACTCCAACGTCTGGGTCTTCTTGTTGGGGCAACTTGCCTTCCCCCATGTGCGTGCTGGGGTGATTTAAATTTATTCATTTTCTGGAAACATTTTGGCCCTCACCCCAGCATGTAACAGTATAAAAGCTTTTCGAAACCACGTGACTTGTAGAAAGAGCGAGAGGTAGGTGTTTTAATGTTTATAAAGGAAATACATTGCGAAATGGTGGTAGTGAAATGTTTAAGAAATGGACACTAGATGCTTGTCTTAAAATTCCATAGTTTCCATAAAATCGCGAGAAACAACTAAAAACCGACGGGACTTATAAAGAGAGACAAGTATTGAACAATCGAATCATTAATAACGGATATCTCAGTAACAACTTATGAAACAAAAATTCTTATTTTAAATAGATTGTGTGTTTAAAGAGGTCTACATTTTTCGTGAAGTAGGTTTTCGTCTATCGCTTAGCGTTTACCAGTTATACAAGATGATACAAAATTCCTTCCGAATGAAGAGGGCTTCATAGGCTACTCTCAGAAAAGTCAAGATACAGATTTTATTTGTGACGTAAATATCTCTAATATATGGTATTTTAATTAAAATCTTCAGAGCCGTTTTAGAAAATCAAATTTTTCTAAATATCTTCCGTGTAAAGGGTAGTTTGGGTGGAGGGATTTTCTTGAAAATTTTTGAACGGTACTGAACGGTACGGTAAATACAAAGTTTGGTAATTATCCAATTTTTTCGTTTTGAGTTATACTGTCCAAAGACACACGCACGGACCTTTTTCTAAAAATGATTGTTTTTGGATTCAAGGTGCCGCAAAGCATGTATTTCTGGCAAAACTTTGGTGTCAAGTTTTAGGTAGAATGCAATACCTTCTCTATCTACTATGTGCGTGACAGAGAAACTAAAAGGGCGTGTGTATGTGTGTGTCTGTGACCAGCATGACTAAAAACAAACGAGTCCGATTAATACCAAACTGGTTTTTGAGCTTTGCATGTTCCAAAGATGCTACACGAAGATTTTCAAGAGAATCCCACAATCCAAACTACCCTTTACGTTGTTCTCGACTTTCTCAAAAATGAGTAACGATTTTGATTGAAGTGCCATAAGTTTAAGAGACAAATAAAATGTACAACTTGAATAGACTGTTAGGTCCTCTTCATTCTTAATATATTTTGGCAATTGGTAAACCGATGAGAGATAGACAAAATCTTACTCTACAAAGAATGTAGATCTCATTAATGTATACAATTTATATCAAATAATCCTTTTATTTTTGTTAACCATTCAGAGGCGTTTTTTGTTATTGGTTTGAAGTTTCAAATGCTTATACTTTTCACAATTGGAAAATCTCTTTTCGTTTTTACTTTCTCTACCACGAAGGAAAGATATTGCATCCACTCAAAAATTCGATGCATTAAGTTTACAGAAATACATGTTCTAAGCCCCCTGAATCCAAAAGGTCCGTATGTCTGTGTGCGCGCGTGTGTAAACAGCATAACTCAAAAATGAAACTTGGTATTTAGTACCTTTCAAAGATGCGATACGAAGATTTCCAAGCAAATCCCCAAATCAAACTACCCTTTATATGGAACATTTTTTGAATTTTTTGATTTTCTAAAAAAGGCTCTAACGATTTTGATTAAAATACTATATATTAAAAATATTTACATGCAAAATAAACTGTATATCTTGAATTTTCTGAAAACAGCCTGTGAAGTCCTCTTCATTCAGAAGCAATTATGTATAATCTTGTATGACTGGTAAACGTTAAGCGATTCGATTGACGAAAACATACTACACAAAAATGTAGATCTCTTTAATACAGACAATTTATTTTAAATAACTTTATTGTGGCATCAGCTATTTCCGAGATATCCATTAATAATGGTATGAATTGTTCAATAACTATTCTTTTCTAGTCCTGTCGATTTTAGCTGTTTTTTGCGATGTCATGGAAAGATTATGGAATTTTAGTGCCAAGGTATTGTGCCCAGATCTAAAACACTTGACTATCGCTGTTATGTTTGTATCTACAGGATATTTGAAACATACACGGCATAAATTCAGGTATGTATTTCCCATATGCAGACAATAAAATCTCCATTACAACATGTGACCGGAAATGCTTGGTTTCTGACTGATGGCCTTCAAAACAGTGATATTCTCTGGAACGTTTTTCGTCCCGCAGGTAGTTTGCGTGACAAAATATATTAGCAGGACACACTGACAGTTCATTCTGAGGCAAGGGTGCACTGAGTGTTGTGTTTTGCTTTTGAATGAGTGACATGTACTCAGACAGGAGCTGGCAGAAATGGTAAGGTGGACGGCAATGTTGCGCTGGCTCGTCGTTTGTACCAAGAGAGGTACCCACAGCGAATTTGTCCATATTGGAAGACATTTGAACGTCTCCATTGTCATCTGTATGCTCACGGGAAGTTTACATCTCCTGGTTTGGGGAGAGGACGACCAAGATCTACAACTCCAATTGTAGAGGAGGAGATTCTGGATTCTGTGCACACGACTCCTATCAGTACACGAAGGTTAGCGTTGCAAGTGAATGTTCCAGTCTCGTCTAGAGACTGTTGCGAGAGCAATAGTTGTATCCTTATCATTTGCAACGTGTAAAGGTGCTGTCACCAGCAGATTATCCTGCTGATTGATGTTCTGCCAGTGGTTCATGCAGCAGTGTGCTACAAATCTGAACTTTCCTGCCTTGGTATTATTTACAGATGAAGCACAGTTCACACGAGATCGCATTACAAATTTCCACAATCAGCATGACTGTATGGGCATATGAAAACTCAATGCAATTGTTCCATCTGGTCACCAAGTGCGGTTTACTCGGAACATGTGGGCCGGTATCATTGGTGATCAGTTAGTTGACCCCATGCACTTGTAAACAGACTTATGGAGCAGGCGTACACAAACCTCCTGGAAAATACGATCTCTCATGTGTACGAAGGTACTCCATTGAACATTCGTCAAAAACCTCACTTCTTCCATGATAGTGCTCCTGCGCACTCAATCGCACCGCTCGCCAGTACTTGGATCGAAGGTTACCTGATCGATGGATAGGTAGAGGTCACCCAATTGCTTGGCCACCACGCTCACCTGATTTAAATCCTGTCAATTCCTACTTGTGGGGCATTTAAAAATGTTGGTGTATTCGTCTCTGGTGCCTGACATGGAATCCCTTCAGAATGAATTGTAGCAGGTTGTGAGGAAATACACAATACTCCTGGAATTTGGGGTCGTGTTCGCACGGCTATGAGATGTCGATGTGCGGCCTGTATTCAAACAGGAGCTGGACACTTTGAACATCTTCTGTAAAGAAAGCTACCTGCTGTAAGAAATATGTTCTGGTGAATATCACTGTTTTGACGGCCATAACTCAAACCAAGAATTTCTGGACACGTGTTGTAATGGAAATTTTATTGTCCACATGTGGAGAATGCATATCTGAAACTATGCCCTGTGTTTTTGAAACACTCTGTATAACAAAATGTGTTGTTTGTAAAGCTTTATCTCGAATAAAATAAAGTAGATAGAAAAATAAACTTTCGTAAGCATAATTTGTAATAAGCCAAAGAGGGTAGAGAATGTCATGTAAATGTAACACATCAGATTAACGAGCGGGATGGCTCAGGCGGTTAGGTACAACATCCACTATGTAGATCAGTGCCAAGTTCCCTCCGTAGCCAATCCAATCCAACACGTCAGATTTCTTTCTAGTGTTGATGCAAAGAGAACGGAATTTCAAAGCCATCACATAGCGACCCGTTCTTAAAAGATTTTATTATCTATGGCTTTGAAAACATTGTGTAAGGATAAACAGAACATGACCTAGATAGTGTACTAGACAAGGAGAGTAAAACAAGTACCATCTTAAACCACGCTAGTCTCTGTAGTTTAGTAACAAAAACTGGGGCAATCAGCTGCTTCCTTCTTCCAATTTAGTTGTGTCGTCACTGAGGTAGTTTCACGTCATCCTTCAGGAAACTCATTTATTTTTTACACCATCAGCCCGAGGATTGTAAGGGTTTGCTTCCACCTCTGGTATAAGGGAAGGCGATAGATGACCGACTTGAGAATCGTCCTTCACAGCAGGGAGAAGGCATAAATCATCCGATCAGTGGGGATCATTTGAGTGCCCTTCATGTACCACATTATCGTACCAGAGACGAACAATGGCCTGGGCCGTGCTGTTAAAGAGGCAGTTTCCGCACCTTTATGGGATTATTCTTGATTTTACAAGCATCAGCGTATAAATCATATAATACACTGTGCTGGGAAAGGAATACTTTCACCAAACTGACGAGGGTACTAATGGCGTATGAAGACAGAAATATGATGTGTTGCATTCATATGACATTCTCTATGCACTCTTTTCTTACCTACGTTTATACTTCTAGCTACTTCTTAATACAAATACATTTTCATTACACATGGATATACATATTTCGTTATAAGTATAAAAAGAATACAGTAGGATGTAGGACGTGTTCATCACAGGGGGAGACTATTGTGGGTACACCCTCCGGGAGCAGGGATGAGGTGAAGGAGCCGTAGGTAGTCTCAGATCCGCAAGCAGACAGGCCCGCAAAGACGCGCAGAAGTTCCTAATATTTTCAGTTTGAACGTCCGCGCACCAGTAGAGGTTTTGTTTTAGTTTTTTGATTTATGCACGCTCTTTAACTGCTGCCGTCCTTAGCGTCCTATTATATATTGCTCAGAGGCCTCTTTATCAGGATTGAGGTTCTTTTACGTGCCGTAAATCTACGATACGGGACCACCGGCTTTACTTCCCTTCCGAAGGAAGCCATAATAAGGATTTTTACGACCGAAAAAATTCATCGTTCTCCGCCGTTCGGGAATTAAAGGCTAGCATAGTAACCACTACACCATGGAGGACGACGCGCACCAGTAGGGGCGAGGAATCCCGAGAGAGGGCGACGAAGCGATCCAACGGGCGGAACAACGCAACCCGGCGTTCACGGGGAGAAATCTTTTCAATGTGCAAGCATCCACGCCATCTGCTCGACCTGAAAACCTGGAACGTGAAGGGGAGAGATGAAATGAGAGGAAATAGGGAAAAGGAGAAATCGTGGTAGAGTACACCAATCCGGCATTCTCGACCAGGGAAAACTACGAAAAACTCCTAGGTCAGAGTGGACGGTCTCTGGGAATAGAAGTGGAACCTCCCGAATAAGGGCCGCCTGAGCCATCCTGTCGGTAAAAAATACAGTAATCTAAAGTCAATGCCTTACATTCGCATGGCTTTCTCTACTCAATGTTCTAAAATATTCGTGCAAACGCTACTTGTATGTCGAGATAAATTTTCAATTCACATTTACACATTTCGTTGTAGGACCCAGTAGGTATAGCGATAGTCAGATTTTTAAAGAGCATATGATGGCTTTGAAATTCCACGCTCTTTGCACGACCACGAGAAAACAAAATAACGACTTCCACTTGGAAAACGCACATGTATCTGTAAATTTAAATAATATCTTGCAAATGTATAAGGCCACAAAACATTTATTTGATATAAACTGTGTGCTTTAAAGAGGTCTACTTTTTACTTTCTCCTACTAAGTATAATAAGTCGCGGATATATTACATTCCACCCAAAAATTCGATACCGAGATTTCAGCGAAATACATGTTTTGAGGCACCTGGAATCCAAATAAGGCATTTTTGGAAACAAATCCGTGTGTGTGTCTGAACGGCATACACCAAAACGAAAATTTGGATATTCTAAAAAATGACTCAAACGATTTTGAATGAAATATCATATGTTTAAGATATTTTCATGGCAAATGAAATTTATATCTTGAATTTTCTGAGAATGTTCCAAAAACTCCTCTTCATTCTGAATGACTTTCGCACAGTTATAAACCATAAGGGACAGACACAATTTTACTGCAAAAAACGTAGATCTCATTAAAACACACAGTTTATGTCATATACCCACATTTTTTTTGTCGAGTGAACCAGTTCCGAGATATTCTCGCTATTTGACATACAAAGAGGATGGAATACTCCATATAGCAACCAGTTCTTAAAAGATTTGACTATAGTTTAAAGCCTACCATATTCCCCTTGCACCTACAAGAAAATTAGCAATAAGTTTCTGCATATGTTTATCTGACTAACATGAAGTAGATGGAGAATAAGCGTTTGGAAGAATAGTTTGTACAAGAGTAGAGAAAGTCATGTGAATACAACACATGAGATTTTTATGTAGTAAGATTTTGTGTATCACTTAAGGTTTACCAGTTGCACAAGGATCACTCAGAATGAATACGGCTTCAACGGCAGTTGCTAGAAAGTCCAAGATATACATTCATTTATCATGAAAATATCTGAAACATATGGCGTGTTAAACTAAATCTTAGAACTATTTTTAGAAAATCAACGATTTAGAACAATTTTCCAGTTTGGAGTGCGGGATTTTCTTGAAAATCTTCGTGTGGTATCTTGAATTTTATATGAATAACTTCCGAAGTCTCCGTTATTGGGAACGCATTTTTAATGCTTCTGTATAACGAATAGACCACAAAAAAGAGAATATGGAGAATAAGCGTTTGTAAAAGTAGTTTGTACAAGAGTAGAGAAGGTCATGCGAGTGTAACACATCAGATTATTTTGAACGGTAAGCCTTTGTTTACCTCATAGCTTACCAGTTATACAAAATGCAAAATTAATTTCGAATGAATTGCATATAATTCAAGAATATATATGCTCTATTAGTTATGCAAATACTTCAACATAAGAATTTTTAATAAAAGTCGTTGTTCATGCTAATAAAATGAAAACGGTGAGCGGTGATTTTCTGGAAATCTTCATGTCCCATCCTTGGAACATGCTGAACATAAATACCAAATTTGGTGTCCAACTGTCTTCTTTTTTTAGTTAAGAGTTTCATAGAGAGGCAGACGCACATAAATCTAAAAATATTTTCGTTTTTGTTTTAGGGTATCCTAAAACATGCATTCTCGGTGATATATCGATATCGAATTTTTGAACAGAATGTAATACTTCCTCTTATCTACTAAAGGTATGTGTTATAAAACGTAATTACCGTCATCGACAAACATATTTTAGTTTTTTCTTTTCTCTACTACTTACCTACGATAAACAGAGGAAATACTGCTTTCCAACAAAAATTTTGATATCGAGATTTCACTTGCACGTTTTGCTACTGGTAAAATGTTATTCGATTTTACTTCCTCTACTACGTAGGGGAGGTATTGTATTTTACCCAAAAATTCGATACCGAGATTTCACCGTAAATACATGTTTTGGGACCCCTAAATCCAAAGAGAGCATTTTAAGAAGCAGATTCGTGCGTGTCTGTGAACATCATAACTCAAAATGAAAAGTCACATAAATACCAAACTTGGTATTTAGGATCAGTATCTTCCAAAGATAACACAAAGATATTCAAGAAAGTCCCCCACCCCAAACAACCCTTTACATGAACATTTTTCGAAATTTATGATATTCTACAAAATGGCTGCAACTATTGTGCTAAATTGACCCTCTCCGGAGAAAACTACTCTAGGTGGCTACGGGCTCCACTAAAGGAAGGTTGACATCTACGGGAACAGAAGTGAAACGACTATGGTAGTGGTTGGTTAAGGAGACGACAACAACAAGAAGTGCGCAGTTTACTTGAGTCGTGTAGTACGTTAGGCGATTGTGGTCGTCGACTGCGCAGGCGCCGGATTAGTTGCAGCTCTCCTCAACGTGCAGTCCACAAGGCTCTTTCTTCGACGGCGAGAGAGGTCACGACAGAAAACAGCAGGACAACGTTTAGATAGAAGGCATTCCGAACGGTATTTCTAAATTCCTTTTTGGCTTGAACTATTCAAAATTCCCTTTAGTAATTATTTACCGGGGAAAGGTTGATCGCCCGAACTATAGACTTATTGGGGTTTTAGATTTCAAATATATCGGTGAATGTGAGAGCAGGAAGCAAGTACGTAATGATTGTAATTTAATTTAATGTTTTGAAGCCTTAAAGAATTGTGAAAGCATAAGGGTTCTTAAGAAAAGGAAATTATGTAAGTTATTGAAGTGCAAGTGTATTAAATGAAGGAAATTCGGCTTATTAATTAATTATGTAATATATTCTTAAGTTTAAATCTGCCATTATTCCTACATTCAATCCATTTCCTCTTTGGTCCGATAAACACGTTTCACTGTTTTGATTAAACTATTATATGTGAAACATATTTATATTGAAAATAAAATGTATATCTTGAGTTTTTGGGTATAGCCTATGAAGTCCTCTTCATTGGGAAGGAATTTTGTATAATCCTGTATAAACGTTAAGCGATAGACGAAAACGTACTACACAAGCAATGCAGATCTCTTTAAAACACAAAGTTTATTTCAAATAACTTTTTTGTGGCATAAGCCATTTCTCAGTTATCCGTTATTAATGGTTATAATTTTTCATTACCTGGCCATTGTTTTCAAGTTCTTTCAACATTTAGTTGTTTCTCGCGATTGCATGGAAACGCCATGCAATTTTAAGGCCTGCGTATAGCGTCCAGTTCTTAAAAATTTGACTATCGCCGTTTCCTTTGTATCTATAACGAAATGTGTAATGTAGCTATTTCTGCAAGGGTTTATTTGGATTAAATGTAGTAGATAGGAAAATAAGCTTTAGTAAGAATAGTTTGTATACTCACTAATAAACGATAGAGGGTAGAGAAAGTCATGTATCACATCAGAAATTTTTTACTCGTGGTCATGCAAAGAGCATGGAATTTCAAAGCCATCATATAGCGATCCGCTCTTTAAAAATCTGCCTATCGCTTTAGCTATCGTATGTCGCAACGAAATGTGTAAATGCAACTTGATATTTTATCTGGATTAACAAGAGGTAGACAGAGTAATAAGCTCTTGTTTTGTAGATGCGTGAGTAGCGAAAGTCATGTGAATGCAACAAATATTATTTATTTTAACGCTGTCGCTGTTCAGTAGTTTCTGGCGATGTTATGGAAGGAGTAGTGTGCCATAAAACTATTTATGCAAAATATTATCTCAATTAACTTGAAGTGTATAGAATAATAGGCTTTTGTAAGAATAGTTTGTAGACGCTATATAAAAATCAATTTTAATGGGTAGAGAAAGTCATATAAATGTAACACGTATTTGTTAAGCTGTTCCTCACAATTTACTTCTGTGCAACTCCTTGCAGTGGAATGCCGCCAAATAAAATAATTGAATGACACAACGATTTCTCAAACACTCAACAATAGAGCTCGTGAAATGACAAATATGAAGGTATATTTGCTTTTGAAATATTAAACATGACGTATGTGGTTACATTGCAGTTATGGTTGTTTGCAGTGATTTCGCTTAAATATTTTGGAGCAGCAAATAATGCATGTCCCGTACATGTTTGCGTCAGGCAATAAACTAATTGCTTTGTTTGCTTGAAGCTATTAAATGTGTGCCAGAGGGCTGGCTTGCTGCTGTTGTTTGTTCATGTGCACTATAACCTCTCGTGGAACCCAGTTAAAAACAAATACACAATTAACTGCCCTCAAAACCGGGTGGAGGGTACATTTACTGCAATATATCTCTAAATAAAAACGTTTTGAAAGCAATCTCGATATCAATGGTTTCTGTAGATCGATAAGTAATTATAACGATGTCGTCATAACAACCATTTTATTTAAAATTGACGCCCGGCTCGACTTTTCCAGTGTCTTTCAAATATTTTATGCTAGATAATTGATAGGAAAGTGGCAAGTTACCACGCACCACATTTAATATTTGTTGATTTAGAAAACCCTTTGATACTGTGGCATTAACGTAATGAATTATATGAAATATGACCAAATATACCATAAATTAAGAAATTAAACTTCTTTAATAATAAAATTGTATGAATGTTAAACTTTAAGCTTTTTTATTTCACTGGAAATACATATTTTGGGGTGTCCTGTGTCCAAGTAAAGCATTTTTGGAAACAATTTCCTGTGCATGTGTCTGGTATCTGTCTGTGCACAGCATAATGCAAAAACGGAAAGTCGGATAAACACCAAACTTGGTATTTGATATAGTATCTTTCAAGGATGCGACACGAAGATTTTCAAGAAAATCCCCCAATCCAGACTACTCTTTACATGGAACATTTTTTGAAAATTTTGATCTTCTCAAAAATGGCACTGAGGACTTTAATTAAAACATTATATGTTTAAGATATTTTCATAGCAAATGAAATGCATATCTTGAATTTTCTGGGAATTTTCCCAAAAGATCCCTTCAGTCATAATGATTTTCGCATAACTGGTAAACCGTAAGAGATAGAAAAAATATTTTTACAAAAAAATTCTGATGTGTTACCCTCACATGACTTTCTCTACTCTTGTACAAACTATTTTTACAAACGCTTATTCTCCATATGCTTCATGTTAATCGAGATGTTAATCTTATCTCTAATTTTCTTGTAGGTGCAAGGGGAATTGGTAGTATTTAAGCGATAGTCAAATATTTTAAGAGCTGGTTGCTATGTGGCGCATTCCGTTCTCTTTTTATGTCCAAGACATAAAAAGAATGAATAGCAATTCCCATTTGAGAAAAAGTATTGGAAAATTTAAGGGACTAACAAGCAATATCTCGAAAATAGTTCACTCAACAAAAAAATGTATATGACAAATTGTGTATTTTAACGCGATCTACATTTTTTGTGTAGTAAAATTTTATGAGTCGTTCACAATGAAGAATACTTTTGGAGACATTTCCAGAAAATTCAAGATATACATTTTATTTGTCATACAAATATTTTAAACATATGCTATTTTGATCAAAAACGTTAGAGCCATTTTTGATAAAATTAAAATTTTCGAAAAATATTCCATGTAAAGGGTAATCTGGGGTGGAGGGATTTTCCTGAAAACCTTCGTGTCGCATCTCTGAAAGATACTGAACCTAAATACCAAGTTTGGTGTTTATCCGACTGTTCGTTTCTGAGTTATGCTGTTCACAGACACACACACACACACACACACACACACACACACACACACACACGGACATGTTTCCAAAACATGTATTTCCGGTGAACTCCTGGTATTGAATTTTTGGGTGGAATATAATACTTCCCCTACTTGCTATAGGTAGTAGAGAAAGTAATTATTGCTATTGCTGAATCTGTTTATGTTGGACAGACACACAACTTGTTTATTTTTTTTTGAACTTACGAATTATGACGTTTTTATTAAATAATTTGTTATTCACTTCTTGTATAATCCCTCCTATGACCATGCAAAATTAATGATGTCTCGCCAAATTGAGCGTTGCTAATTGTATTATTTAACAACAATAATAATGTATTATCACATAAGCAGTTTACTTCTGTAAAAAAATAATATCACAACACTTTAAATCAATTTGTATCGACCGGTTACTCCCTTGCAGCTACAGGAAACGCTACAGAGTTTACAAACTGGCCTGGTGCTCAGCTTTCCTTGTGGCAAACGCTAATGGGAGCTACATAGACTGCTTTAGACTAACTTTATAGTAAATGGAAACATATTCGAACGTGATGGCACTGCGGTAAAGTGTGAGACTCGTATTCGGGAGGTTTCCCGGTTCGATTCCAGTCAGACCGGCCACTCTGACCATGAGTTTTTTCATGCTTTCCTCGGGTTCAGTGTATTTAACAGTTAAATGATTTCAGTCAAATTATATAATAAGTAAATTCAATAACAGCCCGCCTTGAAGAAATATGTGTGTGTAATAATTTGTAAAATCTATGTAAAAGTCATTGTATATGCTTATATTATTGTAAACATGTTCAATAATGTTATATGCATGTATTGCGTAATTTAATAATGTGGGAGCTGTGAGAATAATAAGTTAAAAGTTGCTAACAATGAGGTAACCTTGAGGCAATAATGAGTAAGAATGTTTAATAATGCTACTAGTCATTCTTGGAGAAGCAATAATGTAATTTTAGTGACAGTTTATAAAATAGCCAGTCAACAACCAGAAAAACCTTTAGTTAAATAAAGGTATTCTATTGGATTAGGAATAGCCAATAAGAGACTTCAAATACAGAAATTTACAAGTTTAGACGGTTGAAATCTAGTCAGTTGCCTGTAGACAGTGCTCATAACCGGATGCGTTGCTTGTGCGTCCTCCAGAGATTTAATACGTATTCGTGTGGGACGAAAAATAAGTTTACGTGTTAAAAAGTGTAATTAATTTATAAAAAGAATCTCACAGCTCTCTCTATCAGTGAAGTGTTATTTAAATCGTATCAAGTATTAATAAAGGAAGGGAAGTAAAATTATAACCTGTGTAAGCCTAAATTCTTAGTCCCATCATAACCCTGCCAAGATATCCATGTCTCTAAAATAAATACTGACTCGGCCGAGGCAAACATAAATATTAAATATTTAAAGAAACAGTTTAATTACAAAGTTAATATTTTTAAACTTGAGGCAAAGGCCACCTGAAAGTACATTTGGGGCGAAGGCTACCGGAAACTGTTTACTTTACGTGCGGTTGCAACTACTACAACTTCGGCTCCCCAACAGTTGAAGTATAACACAAGTCTTTTAATACACCTTTTTTTCAAATTGACGCCCAAAGCATGGTAAAAATAATAACAATACGACCTACTTCTTCAAGACCGGCCACTCTGACCATAGTTTTCTTTCTTTGGGCTGGTAAGCGAATGCTAGGGCGGTTCCTCTACAACCCGAATTTCATCGTTTCCTGTCCTCAACACTTCCTTTTATTATGTATCACCTCATTTGTTTAAGGGCTGTAAGACCAGAAACGGTGGTTGGTGTGCTGCGACAGGACGGTGGGATTTGCACTCTAGAAAGGCTTCTTCCTGGGTTTAGTGGGATTGCTGTGTCATCTACAACGGGATCCGCGGGATGCGAGTGGCTTAGGCAGAGCTAGCTGGCATCATGATTGGCTAAATGTTAAAATTGTTCTTACTAGCGCACATCGACATCCGGATCTGGTCGCCATTCACGTCTGATCTTCATCCCTTCCTCCTAGGAGTTACGTTGGAAGTAATTGTGGTACTGTGCTCCAGTTACTTAGGCCCTTCCGTCTGCCTACTCCTAACTCCTAAATAGAAATTAATAGATAATTTGGAAAGAAACAAATAAATTGATCAAAGCTTGCGATGAATATAAATACTAGGTACTAAAATTACCAGATATTGTCGGCATGAAACACAAATGAAGGAGATAGTTGCAAAAAAGAAAAGGTTAACAATTTTTAAAACAGAAAATGTATATGAGTTTGTCTAGTTCTTCAACGGTCACTTCTCTAAGTTAATGTCATCACACTGTTTTTATCTAGTTCAAATTCACGAAACTCCACTTAGTTCACACTGTCACTTCACTTGGTGAACTAGTTCCATTTTGCCATCACTTCACTTTCCTTCTTGACGTAGTGGCGTAATGAAAGACGCACGACGGAGCCACTTCTTACGGGCGACTCATTCGCTGGAGAGTGGAACACAATACTTTTACAACCCCTCGCTTCGCAGTAGCACTGGCCAACTCGCCCACTATCTCACTCCTCTCGCGAGAACGCTAGCTTACCAGAAAATACTTGTTATATTGTAACACCCCTACGGGGGTGGTTACCCCGCAGTAGTAAGTTACACTATGGGGGTGATTGCTCAGAGGTAGGGGATGCGTCGGTACTGGGGTGGTAGGTAGGCCAGGGTGGCGTTACAGGGGCATTTAAATAATGCACAGCGGATGCATTGAACCAATAAATTATACTATTGCGTAGTGTGAGTACATTCGGGCCCGTAGGTGGGCCACTCTGATTGGGGTGAAGCCTGGCAAGTAAGCAGAACTTAGAGGAGATACATCCTTACCTGTTCATCTGGTGTTGCGTTGGCGACTCGTGTAAGGTAAGCGGATCTCAGGTCGTCGATGATACAACTCTCCCTTCAACTGATTACTACGCCGATTCCCACAATGATTCAGACAATCGCTTCCGACGCTTCCTTCCAAAAATTGCTTCTGACCATCAATTTCCTCGAGTCAAACCCCCGTAGTATAAATACATACAGAAGAGCTGACTCGGCGTTCCTTAGCGCGGTCGTGTTGAGGTAACCTCGTTTCGACACTTTCTGCCTGGTTACCTCATCTGATGTAATCCTCGGAGCTCAACCTGGTCCCCTAAAATATGCCAATAACACGTCTGGTGTTTATACGGACGCGAGCGCGACTTATCTTTGTTTATCTCCGACTGCCTGGCGCCGGCCTCCCGATAACCTTGGTCCATAGCCGCTGCGTCACAATATATAAAACACTAGTTAGAGGTGTTATCACTTATGGAGCAGAAGTTTGGGTATTAAATTCACGAGTAAGATCTCAATTATAATCTACAGAAATGGATGTCCTAAGAAGTTATACTCTAGAAGATTAAGAGTAATTTATAAAGGGAATGAGCTAAAAATATACGATTTTTACGATTGCTTCCTAAAATGTTGTAAAATGCACCTGCAGTGTAATGTTATGTGTACATTTACGATCTTGTTATATAGGGTCTTTCAACAAGATAGCTGCAGTTGTTATTGAGTTAAAGCAGTTATTTTTGTCATGTGGTTACAGTTGTTATTGACAAATAACCATGGAACATTACAGCATTCAGCAACGCGTATAAATTGTGAATATTTATTATCAAAATGGATCATCTGTTCGCCAAACCTTCCGTGTATTACGTGAAGTTTACGGTGTGCATAATCGTCCATGCGAGAGAACGATTCGGCGTTTGGTCGATAAATTTGAAAGAAGTGATTCTGTTAGCGATCAAAGGACGCCTGTACGTAATCGACGTAAGCGCTCCAACGAAAACATAGGCACCGTTCGTGAGAGTGTACGCGAGAACTGAAACAAATCAATGGCTCGTCGATCGCAAGAATTGGGGCTTTCGCCGACCACAATTTGGCGAATTCTGCAGCTGGACTTGAAGTTTCACGCTTAAAAATAGTGTTAACTCAAGGACTAAAGCCCAACGACCATAGGTTGCGCCGTGTATTCGCTGACTGGGCTATGGAGCAATTGGAAGCTGACCCGAATTTTTGTCGAAAAATCATCTTCAGCGACGAAGACCACTTTTGGATGGATGGTTGTGTTAACAAACAAAATTGCCGCTATTAGAGCTATCAAAATCCAATGCAGATTCAAGAACTACCACTTCATCCCCAAAAGGTTACTCTGTGGTGTGGATTTTGTATGGTGGAATCATTGGTCCATATTTTTTCCAAGATGAAGATGGAGAAGCTCTGTCAATGGAGAAAAATACCGGGCTCTTATAAGGGACTATTTTTGGCCTCAATTGGATAGTATGGATGATAAGATATATTATATGTTTATTATTTTTAATTCCACTATGTTTTAAGGGTAAAAGCTGGTTGTTAATTCAGAATTTTTTGTTTTTTATGTCATTTATATTTTTAATTAAAATTGACTTTTTTTTGGTAGGCGGCGCCGTGGCCGAGCGGTTAGACCACTCGCCTCCCACCGAGGCAGCCCGGGTTCAATCCCAGGGACCTGCATGTGGGATTTGTGGTGGACGAAGCGGCGTCTGGGCGGGTTTTCTCCGGGTTCTCCGGTTTCCCCCGCCGTTCATTCCACCAACTGCTCCATCATCACCTTTCCTTTCATCCATTTCACCAACATTTCACCACATCTACTTCCTTCATCCCATACCAGGCATTGGGCTGATCCCCCATCCTGGATGCTCTGTCTGATCCATGAGTGTCTGCTCCTCGACGGGCCTCTGACCCCAGGCACCCGCTTGTAAGTCCTGGGGGGTGTAAGTCCTACATAAGAGGAGGGTAAACAGATAATGAATGAATGAATGACTTTTTTTGGTTGAATAATATTGAGTTATATATTTGGATACGATTATTTGTCATATGGTTTAATTGTGTTAAGATTTTGGGTTTGTACTTTAATAATTTTAGCTAGTCACATCATACAATTTTATCCCGTTTCAAAAAGACTAATATAAACGATGTTATTGCACTCGGGGACAAGTTTAACTTGGAGTTGGTTTTTCTTCACATTTCCTTCTCTTTTGCGTACATTCTGAAAAATTCCAGTAAAAGTGTTGATTTTATGTCACCATAAAAGCTTTTTCTTTAATTTACAAACAAGTTTCAAATCATATTCTTTGGTTTGTTACTTTTTCTACAATATATAAGTAGGGGAGGTATTGTATTCCACCCAAAATGTCGATACCGAGATTTCACCGGAAATACATGTTTTGAGGACCCGTGAATCTAAAAAAGACCTTTTCGAAAAACATTCCTCTGTGTGTCTGCGTGTCTGTGAACAGCATAACTCAAAAACTAAAAGTCGGATAAATACCAAACTTGGTATGTAGGTTCAGTATCCTTCAAAGATACGACACGAAGATTTTCAAGAAAATCCCCCGCACCTCAAACTACCATTTACGTGGAAAAATTTTCGAAAATTTTGATTTTCTCAAAAATGGCTCTAAGATTTTAATTAAAATATCATAAAATATCATTTTATTACAAATAAAATGTATATCATGAATTTTCGAGAATGTCCCCAAAAGTCTTCTTTCTGAATGGCTTTTGCATAACTGGTAAACCGTAAGAGATAGACAAAGTTTTCTATACAAAAAATGTAGATCTCGTTAAAACACACACTTTATGTCATATACATTTGTTTTGTAAGTGAACCATTTCCGAGGTTTTCCTTGTTATTTTTTGAATTTTCCAGTACTTATACTTTTTCTCAAACGGGAATTCCTTATTCTTTTTTTTCTGTCATGGACATGCAAATAGAATGAAATGCTCCACATAGCAACCAGCTCTTAAAAGATTCGACTATCGCTTAAAGCCTACCATATTCCCCTCGCACCTACAAGCAAATTAGCAGTAAGATAATTTCTGAAAATGTTTATCTCGAAGTATATGGAGAATAAGCGTTTGTAAAAATAGTTTGTACAAGAGTAGAAAGCCATTGAGGCGTTTTAAGTAAAATCCTTTGATAAGATGCCAATTGAAACTACTGGAAACGAACAACGGTTATTTTGCATTGCTTTTGCTAATCGATACTCATTTTTAGAAGTGTATTGCAAAATGTTTTCAAAAGCAGTGGCTGTTTTCTGCTTGTAGCTCTGAGCCCCTTCTCTACCATTTCTCTCTTCATTAAACTGTCTGCAACAGAATTCCACAACGATTTATGTTTTGTTTCCAAAGCAACTACGGTGAAAGTGTTCGCTGCAATGCGTTCCCAGATAACTTTTATTCTGCATAATCGAAAAAATAATAAAGCATGGAAAGCCTTTGAAAAGAGCTGCCGCCAGGTGCGATAACAACAGAAATAATAATATAGGTGGGATTGCATCATAAAATTCTCTATTTGAGAGACGAAGAGATTGAAAACACAATTTCTATTATTTATAGCAAACAGAGTATCGGTTAAAGCATATGAAGCGGAAGTGAATGAACCCTTATCTGTCAATACTACTAGACCGAGTTTTTATATAGAGTGTAATAAGTATATTCTGACAGTCAAGTTCACTTTCTCCCTTCTCGTGACGTTGCAAATCAGCCTCTTATGTTTCTTAGCCACTCACTTACAGTGTCGAATGCAGGACTCCTCTTCTCTCTTCCACGGCCGCTATCCACGAAAAGGAGGCTCGGCTTCGTCGACGTTTCTCCCCCAGAAACTATTAATGGGATAAATGCATTACTATTAACTTTCGTTATAAAAATTGTTCGAAATGAAACCCCTTTATGTCTATATAAGCCTAGCACCTGTTTAATACATTCTTTTGTACTTCTGCAGCCAAAGTATTGTAAAACGCACTCCAGATGCTGTATTCTAATTCTTTGAGGGATTTGTTAATATAAAGTTTATTTTTAAGCATTCCACAATATATAATAACATTGATAAAGATCTGAAGAGCGAGTCAATTATTCTATCTACAAAAAACACGTTGTCATCTGAGGCAGCGACTTTCTTGAACATCTTTTCACAACAGCCCCGAAGTATTCTAATTTTTACTTTCTCTACTACGTATGGTAAGTAGAGGAAGTATTGCATTCCACCCAAAAATTCCATGCCGAGATTTCACCGGAAATACATGTTTTGATACCCCCTGAATCCAAAAAAACCTTTTTGGAAACATGATTGTGTGTGTCTGTGAACAGCATAACTCAGAAACAAACAATCAGATAAACACCAAACTTGGTATTTAGGTTCAGTATCTTCCAGAGATGCGACACGAAGGTTTTCAAGAAAATCCCCCAACCCAGATTACCCTTACATGGAACATTTTTCGAAAATTTTAATTTTCTCAAAAATGGATCTAACGATTTTTATTAGAATATCATATCTTGAAGATATTTTATGAAAAATGAAATATATATCTAGAATTTTCTGGGAAGTCTCCAAAAGTGTTCTTCATTGTGAACGACTTTTGCATAACTGGTAAACCATAAGAGCTAGACAAAATTTTACTACACAAAAAATGTAGATCGCGTTAAAATACACAATTTATGTCATACACATTTTTTGTTGTTCAGCGAACCATTTTCGAGATATTGCTTGTTATTTCCTTAAATTTTGCAATAGTTATACTTTTTCTCAAATGGAAATTCGTTATTCATTTTTTTGTCCTGGTAATGCAAAGAGAATGGAATACTCCACGTAGCAACAAGCTCTTAAAATATTTGACTATAGCTTAAAGCCTACCAATTCACTTTGCATCTACAAGAAAATTAGCAACAAGATTAACATCTCGATTAACATGAAGCATATAGAGAATAAGCGTTTGTAAAAATAGTTTTACAAGCGTAGAGAAAGTCATGTGAGTGTAACATATTAGATTTTTTTATAAGTGTTGACTTTCTATGTTTCCTTTCACTTAAAACAGAACCAGTGTATTTAAATCTAAATATGTATAAATGTGAATTTTTTAGGAATATATTTGTTATATTTCTTTATAAATCTAGGCAAGTCAACATGTGACTCCGTTCCAGCAAAACCTAACGCAATAAACAAACTATTCTGTAGTATACATCACGATAACTGCATACAGCTTCATGCAAGATTACTTCCAACTTACTATGCTAAACAACGTTAGATTGAATGCAAAAGACATTACCCTCAGTAATTTCTTAAGTTAAGCTACTGCACAGAGAGATCGTTCAACCCAACACCTGCAAAGTGTTAGACCTGGCTGCCGCCAGTTGCGTCATTTAGGATAAATAGGACATTTATATTTTTTTTCTTGAAACAGTTGCTTTTATTGTATGGGGATAAACATGATCTAAAATGTTACTTTTAAAGAGTATACTATTTTTAAATATTTTATAGTCACGGCCAGAAGAGCTACATGAAGTGCCAATTTGTTACCCAAATGTATTAAAATGCTTAAAACGAAAATACAATCGTAACTGTCTGGACGCACACCGATGTCATTTTCCTGCGATGCTCTTCTGCGGTTTGATCTATTAGCTAAATTACAAAAGATATGCTTTTAACTCCGGTGTTAAAGGCTTTGATTTGTTTTATGTAATAGAGTATATCCGGCAACTCTGCTTAAAACTTTATAAGCCACTAGTAAGTCCTAATAACTATGTTTGTCTTCTTTTTACTTTCTCTACTACGTATAGTAAGTAGGGGAAGTATTTTCATTCAACCCAAAAATTCGATATCGAGATTTTACCGGAAATACATGTTTTTGAGCTCCTGAATCCAAATAAAGCATTTTGGAAACATTTTTTGTGTGTTCTCTGACTGTTTGTGTGTCTGTAAACAGCATAACTCAAAAAAGTAAAGTCGGATAAATACAAAATGCAGTATTTAGGTTCCGTATATTTCAAAGATGCGACAGGAAGATTTTTATCAAAATCCCCCCACCCCAAATAACCCTTTAATGGAATATTTTTCGAAATGTATATCTTGAATTTTCGGGGAATAACCTATAAAGTCTTCTTCATTCGAAAGGAATTTTGTTTAACTGGTAAACGTTAGGCGATAGACGTAAATATACTACATAAAATGTATATCTCTTTAAAACACATAATTTATACACAATAAGTTTTTTTGTGCCATAAGCCGTTTCTGAGATATCTGTTATTAAAAATTCGAATTGTTCATTTCTTGGTCATTCTCTTTAGATCTTTTCAACATTCAGTTGTTTCTTGCGATCACATGGAAACAGTGTGGAATTTTAGGGCCAGCGTAAGGCGTACAGTTCTTAAATATTTGTCTATCGCTATTCCCTTGTATCTATAACGAAATGTTTAATGTAGCTATTTCTGCAAAGGTTATTTGGGTTAAAATGTAGTAGATAGAACAATAAGCTTGAGTAACTTTAATTCTTGTACCCACTAATAAACTATAGAGGGTCGAGAAACTCGTGTGGATGCATCACATCAGATTTTTGTTAAATGAGACATTATTTGCTGTATTGCATCGTTTTACAAAAATATTGGTTTATATACTCTATAAGTTCTCTAAAAATCTGATAATAAAGTTTACCATTATGATTTGCATGGAAAGCTATACAAGCTGAGTAGAAAAAGAACATGTCTGGTGGAAAAGTATTTTCTTCGTTTCAATATGTGTCTACAATATAATCACAGAATTCATCTAATTCCTGGTGCTAAGCTTGACATACATCAAGTCATACGTCCCTGGCAATTGATTATTGACTGTGACCAATAAACGGTGACTTTATCTTGTAAGCAATTTGCTATGATGAGACTGAAATAGTGGGTCACTGTGAATTCCTACAAAATCATAGCATTTTATAGGTTGCTGAAGCCTGAAGCATTCTAAGCATATTCTGACGCGGTTAAAAATACTATCTTTGCATTCTGTTTAAAATTATAACATTGTCAATGAGATAGTGAGGCAGTGTTTTTAATACTTAAATCATTTCAGTCATATTATATAATATATCAATTAAATAACCGCCCGCCTTAAAGCAATATGTGTATGTAACAATATATAAAAATTTCATATTACGGTCATTGTATATGTTTATATTATTGTATACATGTTCAATAATGCTATGTGAAGGTATTACGTAATTTAATAACGTAGAAGCTGTGAGAATAATAGGTTAAAGGTTGCTAACAATGAGGCAATAATGAATTAGAAGGTAATAATGCTATTAGTCATTCTTGGAGCAACAATAATGCAAATTTTGAGACAGTTTATAAAATAGCCAATCAACAACCAGAAAAAAGATTAAGTACAATAAAAGTATTCTATTGGATTAGGAATAGCCACTCAGAGACTTGAAATACAGAAATTTACAAATATAGGCGGTGGAATTCAAGTCAGTTGCTTGTAGACAGTGCTCATAACTGGAGGCGTTGGTTGTAGACAGTGTTCCTGACGCGAGATGCGTCCTCGAGAAATTTAATACGTATTCGTGTGAGACGAAAATTGTTTACGTGTTAAAAAGTGCAAGTAATTAATAAGAGAATCTCACAGCTCTCCATATCAGTGGTGTTATTTAAATCGTGACAAGCATTAATAAAAGGAGTGAAGTAAAATTATAATCTGTGTAAGCCTACATTCTTCAAAAATATAAATACTGACGCAGCCGAGGCAAACATAAATATATAATATTTTTAGAAACAGTCAAATTACAAAGTTAATATTTTTAATCTTCGGGCGAAGGCTTCCGGAAACTTTTTACCATACGTGCGGTTGCAACTACTTCAAGTTCGGCTCCCCCACATTTGAACTACAATACAACTCCTACGTCAAATTGGCTTACCATACGTGAAGCAATAACAACTTCAAATTGGCTCCCAAAGCGTGGGGCAAATAACAATACAACAAACCTTCTACTTCAATAGACATTAAGGCTTTGTCAAACAAGCTTAAAATAGATACATCTAGTTGCAATTTTCAATAACATCTTCATTAATAAAGGGCAATCCAAGGAAGTACATCAACCCCTTTCCTATTTTGCTCTCATCGACAACAAACTGCTTAGAGGTTAAGGTCTTTGCTCACTGATTACACCATTCATTCACCCCTGTCACATGTTCACATGACTTGATATCTGTCAAACCTCAGGATCAAGTAATACATGAATTTTGTGATTATATTGTTGAAAGATATGCAAGCGAAGAATGCACTTTCCCAAAGATAATATGTGGTTTTGCGTTTTCTACACACTCTACTAAGCGGAGGAACAATTTTGTCTTTGCAGAAATTCACAGAACCCCGAAATAGCAAAGTACTTGATGCACTTTTTTGGATTGCCATTTCTTAATGAAGACGTTATTTAAAACTCAACATATCTATTAAAACCTCTGATGTGTTGCATTCTATAACTTTCTCTACTCTTGTATAAAGTATTCTTACAAATGCATGATAAACATTTGCAGAATCCTATTGCTAATTTTCTTGTAGATGCAAGGGGAATATGGCAGGCTTTAAGCGATAGTCAAATATTTTAAGCGCTGGTTGCTATGTGGAACATTCCACTCTCTTTGCTATCTAGGACATAACAAGAACGAATAACGAATTCCCTTTTAAGGAAAGGTACAAGTATTGCAAAATTCAAACAAATAACAATGAGTATCTCGGAAATGATTCACTCGACCAAAAATGTATATGACAAATTGTATGTTTTAACGAGATCTACAGTTTTTGTGTAGTAAAACATTGTCTATATCTTATGGTTTACCAGTTATGTAAGAGTCATTCAGAATGAAGAGGACTTTTGTGGATATTCCCATAAAATTCAAGATATACATATCATTTACCGTGAAAATATGTTACACATATGACATATTAATCAAAATCTTTGGAGCCATTTTTGGGAAAATCAAAATTTTCGAAAAATGTTCTATGTAAAGAGCAGTCTGGGGTAGGGGGATTTTATTGAAAACCTTCGCGTTGCATCCTTTGAGAATACTGAACCTAAATACCAAGTTTGGTATTTATCCGACTTTTCGTTTTTGATTTATGCTGTTCACAGACACACGGACAGGTTCTCAAAAATGCTGTATTTAGATTCAGGTGGCCTCAAAACATGCATTCCCGGTTAAATCTCGATATTGAAACGTACTACACATAGTAGAGGAATTAAAAATTGACCAAGCAGCGTTAATGCCTAGCTCATTTACAACATTATAATTATAAACAAAGAACAAATATAACATTTTAACCACAAAAACCTGTATTACGATTGCTCAGAATGATTCATCAACCCACAGAATTGTTAACATATCCCATATTTCCAATATGATAACAATTCACATATCCCCATTCCTCACAGATTTCTATCTGCTATGATTGTGTAGGAATTCACAGCGACCCAATCAGATACACCAGGTAGGGAGTAGAATGTTTAGAAATAGTAAAAAGCAAAGCGCTTCGTTACCGGTATTAAAATGTTTATTTTAGGTGAGCGTATATCCGCTATTGTGTCGTCAAACTGTTGCCTACGAAAATGTGATTTTACGCAGCAGCATTGTCTCCCGATCATCCATTTCGCTCATTGTACAAATTCGCTAATGTGCTATTCGCCCATAAAATTCGACTGATCAACTGACCCCTTGGTGGCAATGTAAATAAAACAGCTCACTAACGAGAACTGCGATACCATTACAGCCATTACGAATGAACACAACAAATAATCTGACAGAGCAACATTTATTAACTTTTATAACACACTAGTAGTTTCTGATATCGATACATCAAAACCTCAGTGTTACAAAAACTGATGTTACATAAACACAAACACTCATTGTCACACTACAATAGTGGATGTGCTGTGTAAATGAATGGGGGTGTAACTGTATGGAAGGGGCGTGATTAACAAACTTAATAATGCCTTATTCATTACTGATTTACTGCCTTGCATTTAGTGTTACAGCGTATGGGATAGTGGCCCAGGAAAGTAGGAAAACAAACTAGCTATTGCAAAGTGTTTGTGAATAGTGAAGAAGATATTTTGTTGTATTTTTATTATTTGCCCCACGCTTTGGGAGCCAAATTTGAAGAAGATTGTATTGAAGGAGTTGATTTATATTTCAACGTTGGGGAGCCCAACTTGAAGTAGTTGCAAGGTACCCGGTAGCCTTCGTCCCAAATTTAAGAATATAAACTTTGTAATTTCACTGTTTCTTTAAATATTTAATATTTATGTTTGCCTCGGCTGCGTCAGTATTTATTTTAGAGACATGGATGTCTTGGCAGGGTTGTGGTGCGACTGAAGAATGTAGGCTTACACAGATTATAATTTTACTTCACTCCTTTTATTAATGCTTGACACGATTTAAATAACACTTCACTGATATGAGAGCTGTGAAATTCTTTTTATTAATTAATTACACTTTTTAACACGTAAACTTATTTTTCGTCTCACACGAATACGTATTAAATCTCTCGAGGACACGTCTCGCATCCGGTTACAAACACTGTCTGCAAGCAACTAAATTGATTTCAACCTCCTAAACTTGTAAATTTCTGTATTTCAAGTCTCTCATTGGTTAATCCTACTCCAATAGAATACCTTCATTCAACAATAGCTTTTTCTGGTTGTTGATTGGCTATTTTTAAACTGTCTCAAAATTTAAATTTTTGCTTCCAAGAATCACAAGTAGTATTGTTAAACTTTCAAATTCATTATTGCCTCATGGTTACCTCATTGTTAACTCATTGTTAGCAACTTTTAACCTATTATTCTCACAGCTCCTACATTATTAAATTACGTAATACATTCGCATAACATTATTGAACATGTATACAATAGTATACAATAATATAAACATATATAATGACTGTAATATACGCTTTTTATGTATTGCTACAGACACATATTGCTTTAAGGCGGAGTTATTGAGTTTATCTATTATATTATTATACTGAAATCATTTAAGTGTTAAAAATACTGCCTCAATAGTAGACATTATACATCCCTGTAGTATGCCAATAAGTTTAATAAACGAAGTACATAGTTGTGAAATAACATTGGCTTTACAGATCTACGATAATAACACCACTTGATATGTTCTATTTATTCGTCTACAAAATATACTTACAAAAGCGTGTTCTTCCAAATAATTAATCGAGATAAACTTTCATTACATGTTGAAGTTGTTGCAGCCCCACGTTTGGTAGCTAAACTTGAAGGGGTTTTATTGTTGTGGCGGTTTCACCACATATAGGCATCAATTTGGGGGAGATATGTTTCTAGAAATGTTCGCCCCACGTACGGTACAAACTTTCCGGTGGCCTTCGCCCCACATTTTAGAATCAACTTTTTATTTTAATGCTTATATATGTATATATGTGTGTATACCTCGGCCGCGTCAGTAGTAATTTGCAGAACATGTATCTCTTAGCACGGCTGGTACGGCTAAAGAACAAGGCTTACGCAAATTATAATTGTATTGTATTTTTTTATTAATCCTTCACACGATTAAATAACACTTCACTTATATATCCTACTATAGAGTTGTGAGATTATTGTTAATTGTACACGTAAACTTTATATTATTCTCACCGCAATGAATTTTTATGTCTCACACTGAACCCATACCGTACCTAATCTGAACTGCTTGGTTACACTTCCTTGTAGCGTCTACCGCCTGAATTTGTAATTTTCTCTGTTTCAAGTCTCTGAATGGCTAAGCCTACTCCAATGGAATATCTTTATTTAACTTTTAACTGTTCTAGTTTTTGATTGTCTATTTATAAACTGTTTTAAATATTACATTATTATTGTTCCAAGAACTATTAGTAGCCTTATTAAACTCTCTAATTTATTGTTGTCTCAAGGTTACTTTATTGTTAGCAGCTTTCGGCTCTTACTTTGTAATTCTGTTTGCTACGGAAAGCAGCTTGCTTCTATTCTCGCAGCTCCTACATTATTAAACTACATAAAACATTCACATAACATTTTATACATGTTCATAATAATATAAACATAATACAGTGACTGTTATACACTTTATATATTATATTACACACATATTGCTGTAAGGCGGGCTGTTATATTTTATATTATATAATTAGTCTGATATCATTTAAGTGATAAAAATACTGCCTCAATATTTACACATTTTGTTATAGATACAAAGAGAGCGGCGACAGTCGAATGTTTAAGAACTGGACGTTATACACTGGCCTTAAAATTCCATACTGTTTCCTTGCAATCGCGAGAAACAGCTGAACGTTGACTTTCAAGAATGACCAGGTAATGAACAATTAATACGGATATCTTGGAAATGACTTATGTCAGGAAAAAATTCTGTGTTTTAAATAGATAATTTCCTGTGTAGTACGTTTTCGTCTATAGCTTACCGTTTATCAGTTATACAAGATGACTACATAAAAGTCCTTTTGAATGAGGAGCACTTCAAAGGCTATTCCCAGAAAGTTGAAGATATAAATTTTACCTGTCATGCAAATATGATTAATGTATGGTATTTAGTCAAAATCGTTACTCATTGTTTTAGAAAATAATTTTTTTTAAAAAGCTTCAATGTAAAGGGTAGTTTGGGGTGTGGGATTATCTTGAAAGTTTTCATGTCCCATCTTTAGAAGGAATTCAACCTAAATTCCAAGTTTGGTGTTGACTTCGTTTTTTAATCGAGCTGTTCACAGACATAGACACACACGGACCTTCTTCTAAAAATGCTTTTTTTATTCAGGGGGTCTCAAAACACGGTATCGAATTTTTAGGTGGACCACAATACCTTCTCTACTTACTATGTACGTGGTAAAGAAGGTAAAAAGAATCTGATGTGTTACACTCTTGTACAAACTATTTTTACAAACGCTTATTCTCCATATGCTTCATGTTAATCGAGATATCGAGATGTTAATCTTATTGCTAATTTTCTTGTAGATGCAAGGGGAATTGCTAGGCTTTAAGCGATAGTCTAAATATTTTAAGAGGTAGTTGCTATGTGGAGTATTCCATTCTCTTTGCATTACCAGGACAAAAAAAACGAATAACGAATTTGAGAAAAAGTATAAGTATTGGAAAATTTAAGGAAATAACAAGCAATATCTCGAAAATGGTTCACTCAACACAAAAAAATGTGTATTTTAACGGGATCTACATTTTTTGTGTAGTAAAATTTTGTCTATCTCTTATGGTTTACCAGTTATGCACAAGACGTTCATAATGAAGAATACTCTTAGAGACATTCTTAGAAAATTCAAGATATACATTTTATTTGTCATGGAAGTATCTTAAATATATGATATATTAATCAAAATCGTTAGAGCCATTTTTGAGAAAATTAAAATTTTAGAAAAATGTTGAATGTAAAGGGTAATCTGGGGTGGGGGGATTTTCTTGAAAACCTTCGTGTCGCATCTCTGGAAGATACTGAACCTAAATACCAAGTTTGGTGTTTATCCGACTGTTCGTTTCTGAGTTATGCTGTTCACAGACAGACACACACACGGACATGTTTCCAAAAACGTTTTTGTTTGGATTCAGGGGGTCTCAAAACATATATTTCCGGTGAAATCTCATATCGAATTTTTGGGTGCAATACAATACTTCCCCTACTTACTATACGTAGTAGAGAAAGTAAAAACAAAAACTTTGGTACTTATCCGACATTTAGTTTTTGTGTTATGCTATTCTCACAAACATAATTGTGCAGGGATAGTTTTATAAGAATGCCTTTTATTAGGGCGCTTAAAAACATGCATTACTAGAAAAATGTTTAAATACAATTTATCGATGAAACAATATTTCCTTGACATTCTACGGCTAGGGAAGATAGAAAGTGGGTATTATACAACATTAGAGAGAAATAAAATATTAAATACGGATTGTATTATTGAAGTAAGGATCACGCTTTAAACCGATAACACTAGATGCCACTCTAAAGAAATGTTTTTTTAGTTCTATTAATATCCAGCCTTTAACTACATTGCTCTTATCGGCGGACTTTCCTTTGGAACTTATTGTCTATTGGCAATGATGTTAACTCGTATTCGCTTGTCTTTGGGTTTCTTGCACTTTTGGTTTTTTAATCATTAGACCATACACTCATTCATACTTCCAGACTCTGGAGAGGATAGGGAATAATCTTGGCTAGAGAAAAATTCCCATCCCCCAGCCAGGAATCGAATCCGAGACCCCTCGCACAGCAGACAGTTGCTCTACCGACTGAGTTACGGGACCAGCCTACACAAATTTTGTTACTACCATGTGTTCGATTTATCGCGTATATGCGTAGTTCCGTTTCACTGCAGTGAACTCGGTATGTTTCAGCTAGCGCACTAGTGGTGAATGACTCGCTCAAGGCTACGTTTACCAGCTGTGTCAGTTGCTGCCTTCAGTTCGAGCTGTAAAAACTATTCTTTGTACAACTCAAGAGTGAAAGTTTATTCAAGTAATCTTTGTTGTGTGGGATTATTCTTATTAGTCCACTGAAATATCTGCCAAAAAATTCACGCTGGAACTAAGAATTTTTATGTACAATACAGCGAAAAAGCCGAATCATGTAGACAGGTGCGTAGACAGTTTCAGAAAACACTTTCGGGTATTCTAGTTCCAGATAGAAAAATTGTTGTCTGATTAATAAGTTTAGGGCAACGGGATCACTAAACGCTAAACCTAAGAAGCGAAAAAGAAGTTTTAAAACAGGAAAAAATTGACGAAATTTATGCATCATTCGAACGCTTTTCAAGGTGTTTAAGACGCGTTGCACAGAAACTGGGTGTTTCAAAGGCCTCTTTTCGTAGAGCTGCTAAACGTTTAAAATTAAAATTCTACAGAGTGGCTATTGTTCATAAATTACAACCTCGTGACAATCAAAGCGTGTGAATGGAAATTTCATCCGAAGATTGAGGCAGTATTTTTGACTCTTGAATAATTTCAATTGTATTATATAATATGTAATTTCAATAATAGCCCGCCTTGAAGCAATATGTATGTAATAGTTTGTAAAAAAACATATGTAACATTCAGTGCATATGCTTATATTATTATAAACACGTTCAATAATGTTATGTGAATCCATTATGTAATTTAATAATGCAAGAGCTGTGAGAATAATAAGTTTAAAGTTGCTAACAATGAGGTAACCTTGAGGCAATAATGAGTTGAGAGTTTGAATGCTACTAGTCATGATTAGGGCAGCAATAACGTAAATTTTGTGACAGTTTAAAAATAGCCAATCAACAACCAGAAAAATCTTTATTTAAATGCAGGTATTCTATTGGACTAGGATTAGGCAATCAGAGACTTGAAATACAGAAGTTTACGGGTTTGGACGGTTGAAATATGTTCAGTTGGCTGCAGACCTTGGTAGTGACCGGATGGAAGATGTGTTCTCTAAAGAAATATTACGTATTTGTGTGAAACGAAAATTATGTATACGCGTTAATAAAGTGCAGGTATTAAACAATCTCACAGCTCTTAATATCAGTGTAGTGTTATTTAATTTGTGTCAAGGATTAATAAAAAGAAGTAAATTTACACTGAAAATCTGTGTAAATCTTGTCGCACCACGCTCTGATTAAGAGAAACGAGTCTCTATAGTAATACTGAAGCAGCCGATGCAAAAACAAACATAAATAATATCTATAGAACCAGTTTAATAACAAAGTTAATACACTTTTTAAACTTTGAGCGTAACAACAAAAATACATCTTGAAATCGGCTTCTCATACGTAGCAGCATATTAGGTAACAAACAATTCACTTCAAATTAACGCCCAAAGCGTGGTGCAAACTTCAACAACAGAAGATTTTCTCAAATTGGTTTTCCAAGTGTGGAAATAAATAAACAAGTTGAAGAACAATACCTTCTTCAAGATACCAGATGTCTCAAGGCAGATGGACGCTACTTTCAACACAACTTACGAAAAGGTTATAGTGCATGCTACTATCACTCGTGAGTAAGTAACGCAGGAGTTTAGAACGGAAACCCCCCCACCGTGTAATAAGTGCGCAGAGTAGCATATGCGCGATTCGCGGCCTGGCAATATAACGAACGCACTGTATTATCATGTGTATTTAAATGTAATACTGTTTTGACAGTCAAGTAGAATGACTGGCTTTTTAAATCCTGAGGTTATTGGAAGTGTAAACATGATGCTTGCATATGTACCAGGAAGAGCAACTTGTATAAGTGAGAGGCTGTCCTAAGACACATTCATTAAACACTTTCAACGTTTCTCAAAGACTTGAAGTGGCAATATCAAGGGCTTCTAATGCTAATTGCACCGAGAGGAGAGAAGATGTGAGGAGAATGGAGGGGGAGAGGATGTGAGGAGAATGAAGGATAGAGAGATGGAAGAGGGCGAGGGAATGTGAGAGGAAGAGAAAAATCGGATACAGAAAGAGTGAGAAAGAGGTAGGGACAGATAGGGAGAAAGAGAGGAAATCTCCGCGTTTAACGCAATAATGCGAGCAAAGCTGAGGGTTCCGCTGGTGTCCATATAAATTTAAATCAATCAAATAATCAAAAAAGTGCATCAGTATTAACCGGTATAACCTAAAATTGAACACAAGTGTTAGTGTGTCAGGATAATTAAAGACAGCAGCAGACAAAAGAACTGACGAATGTGCAACTGTGGAACTCGGAGCACCTCTCGACTGCATGTTGAGTTTTAATTGGGGCGTGCTTGACACAATCTAAATCGGGTTATATGAACATGCCCATTGTCAGAAATCATTACCGCATCCTTCATTGTATGTAATTAGTCCGCCGTTACGTTCGACATATTCCAAACAGGGCGTGCAATGTCGACAAGAATGCCTTTCTCATATCCTGCAAATGGCAGTTAATTCTGGCCTTCATTCTGTAGGGCAAGTTAGCCACTATCAAAGCTAACTGTTGCAGCTTATCACGACAATGCAGTATAGGGGCATCTCAAATACAATATGGGGTTAAAATATACGATACCTTCACTTGAGTTTCTCTAACAATGAAAAACTCACATATATTTGTTATATGTTATAGTATTCATACATAAAGGTATCCTTCATACCCTCAATACGTTACTCATAGTGCACTTTTACTTAGGAATGATTTAAAAAACGACATTCAAGCGTTTATACGCTATTGCGATTGAAAGAAAGAAGAAAAATGTGAAATATGAAATGTTTCGGAAACAGCTAAAGCTATGAAAAGAATATCTGACCCAGAGTTTGTGTTTTTACGAGATCTAAACGTTTTCCATAGTAACGTTTTCTCTCTCTTATGTTTTACTAGTTCATTATACTAAATGAAAGCAAATGAAAAAAATCTGATGTGATACATTCACATGACTTTCTCTACCCTCTATCGTTTATTAATGGGTATACAAATTGCTCTTACTAAAGCTTTTTTTTTCTATCTACTACATTTTAATCGAGATAAACCTTTGCATAAATAGCTACATTTCACATTTCGTTATAGATACAAAGACAATAGCGATAGTAAAATGTTTAAGAGCTGGATTCTCTATGCTGGCTTTAAAATTCCATGCTCTTTCCATGCAATCGCCAAAAACAACTGAATGTTGACAGGACTTTAAGAGAATACCAAGCAATGAGCAATTCGAATCATTAATAACGGATATTTCAGAAATGGCTTAAGCTACAAAAAATTATTTGAAATAAATGTGTGTTTTAAAGGGATGTACATTTCTTGGTAGTACGTTATCGCATATTGCTTAACGTTTACCAGTTATACAAGACTATATAACATTCTTTCCGAATGAAGAGGACTTCATAGATTATTCCCAGAAAATCCAAGAAACACATTTTATTTGTCATTTAAATGTTATTAATATTCAATACCTTCAAAAATCAAAATTGTTAAAACAATTTTTTAAAAAATAAACATTTTCGGAAAAGTTCCATATAAAGGGTAGTTGGGGTGGTAAATACCAAGTTTTATATCCATAAAACATTTATTTTTAAGTTATGCTGTTCACACACGCAGACAGACACACATGGGCCTTTTTCTAAAAAAAAAACTTTTATTTTGGATCCAGGGGGCATCAAAGCATGTATTTCCCGTGAAATCTCGGTATCGAATTTTTGAGTGGAATGCAATACCTTCTCTACCTACTATGTACGCGGTAGAGAAAGTAAATATCTGATGTGTTACATTCACAGACTTTCTCTACCCACTATCATTTTATGTAGCTTCTAGACTGTTCTTACAAAAACGCATTGCATTCCACCCAACAGTTTAATACCGAGTATTCACCGGAAGTGCACGTTTTAAGGTTCCTTGAACCCAAAATAAAATAAGTTTAGAAAAAAAGCCTGTAGCGAGTGTGTGTGTGTGTGTGTGTGTGTGTGTGTGTGTGTATGTGTGTCTGGGTCTGCTTATGAACAGCATACTGAAGGAGAAAATAGGTCCAATTCATTACCCAACAGTTTTTTTCATACCTCTTCAATAAAAATTGGTGACACTTATGGAAATGGATGTGCTGATTTTGAAAATAGAAATCTCTTATCACGTTAGGTTAAAAAGATACAGACAATTAGATTCTCACATACGAGGTTTCAGATAAGATATTATGCCACAATAATTACTATGAAATAATGATATATGGTATAACAGTGTATTTATACTAGATTAAGATTGCTTCACAAATGCAGCTTTATATGCAGGAATAGTATTTGGGCTATACAGGCTGTATGTTTATTGATATCATATATTTGGGGGGGCGTGTTCCTGGCATCAAAACAGTAAAAAAAGTCCATATGTACATGGGTCTGAAAATCAACCGTTTCGTTGTTATAGGTCAAAGAAGATGTATTCCACGAGTGAACAGACGGATATGCACTACACGTATGATCGTGCAGACGGCAATGCAGCACGACACGTGAACTTTATGCAGAAAGGTACCGTGACAGGCAGTTACCGTGTGCAAGAACATTCGCACGAATTCACCAACGCCTGAGAGAGAATGGCACATTTGAGAGGAGTACTAGGGATGTTGGGAGCCGAAGAGTGGTACGAGGTATTGAGCTTGAAGAACGAGTTCTTCTTGCAGACCCATCACAAAGCAGAAGACGTGTGGCTGTAAGAGAAGGAGTTAATCATATGACTATCTGGAGAATTCTGCAAATAATCTTCTGTACCCGTATCACCTTCAACTTGTGCAAGGATTAAATGAGGCGGACTTTGAGCCAAGAAGACGTTTCTGTCAACGCATGTTACAGCAGTGCGCTGTGTTCATCAATTTCCTAGCCTGTATCTTATTCATGGATGAGGCTGGTTTTACTCGCGACGGCATCTTAAAGTTTCATAACACTCATAACTGGGCATTTGGAAATCCTAATGAAGTACGACAGGTCAAACATCAACAGAGGTTCTCTCTCAACATTTGGGGTGGAATCAATCATGATCACCTTATTGGTCCCTACTTCTTCTCTCCGCATCTGAATGGACAAATCTATCCCCAGTTTCTCAGAAATTATTTGCATCACTTAACTGATAATGTGCCACTAGACATCATCCAACGAATGTGGTTATTACACGAAGGTGCTCCAGCTCATTTCAGTATGATAGTTCTAAGTTTTTTAATTATCGTATTCCGCAAAGATGGATTGGTCGAGGGGGACCCATTGCATGGCCTACTCGATCGCCTGATTTGAATTCAATGGGTTTCTTCATCTGGGGAAATTTGAAGTCCTTGGTTTATGCGAATCCTGTACCTGATGTTGACATTTTGGGAGGACGTATCCAAACTGCATTTGACCAAATACGAAACACGCCAGGAATTTTCAACAGAGTACGCCAGACATGGAACGCAGGCCTACTGAATGCATTGAAGCAAGAGGAAGCCACCTCGAGCAACTTTTGTAACTTTATATTTTGTGTTGTAACTCTGAAATAAATGATTTTCAGCCCCATGCTCATAGGAACCATATTTACTGTTTTGATGTCAGCAACACGTCCCTTAAATATATGAGATCAATAAAGATACATCCTGTATACCTGTAACTTTGCTTAAAAGTGTTTGGTAGTACGTGGTTTTCTCTTGAACTCCTCTCTCCCTCACAAGAAACCAACAGTAATCCATCATTACTGGGTCCTTACGACCTTGGTATCTCTTCTCCATGATGGAAACGTCTCGGTGAACCCGTTTCACTTGTTCATCACTAACATCACCCAGATTTTCCGGAAAAAATGCAAATGTGAATGGGGGAAATGCATTTTCAAATACATTCGACAACCCATGTCTTTGTAGCATTTCAACAAATTTAACACCAGTTTTATAGTTTTTTTCCTCTGTTTCCGAGAAAACCACGCACAGTCCTTTTAAACTATCGCCATGCTGGTAATTCAACCATTTGTAAAGATTTCTCAAACATTTCGTTCCTGCATGAATTTTCTGATCTGAGGTCCAACAAAACTCTTCCTTGTAATTTTGTGTATATTAACTGTCTAAACTTGCTTTACAAATATGCAAATCCACTACCGTCCTTACTGAGTGCCTCAACAAAATTCTTCATCAGACCAAGTTTTATATGTAAGGGAGAAGAAGAATATTATCAGGCTGAACAAATGGCATTTCTCTTATACTACTCTCCCCCGGGAAATATTCCGACCGCTTGCCCCACTTCTTATCACATAAAGATTTGTGTATCACGGCTGTCCCACAAATACAAGAAATAATAATATTTTGTGAGACATCCATGCAAGCTAAACAGCATACCAATTACGTTAATGCCATCACATATCTTCCAACAATGAGCCTCACATTTTAAAATACGTACGATCTTAGGCACACTTTCAAAACTTTAAGACTTTGAGAAACGTAGATTTTGCCCAAAATGTACTTTCAGATGGCCTTTACTCCAAGTTTAAAAAATATTAGCTTTGTAATTTGACTGTTTCTTTAAGTATTAAATGTTTATGTTTGCCTCGGCTGCGTCAGTATTATTGTTAAAGACACGTTTCTCTTAGCAGGGTTGTGATGCGACTACGAATGTAGGCTTACACAGATCATAATTTTACTTCACTTCTTTTATTAATGCTTGACACGATTTAAATAACACTTCAGTGATATAGAGCTGTGAGATGCTTTTATGAATTACTTGCACTTTTTAACACGTAAACTATTTTTGTCTCACACGAATACATATTATTTCTTGAGGACACTTTTTGCGTCTGGTTAGTAACGCTGTCTGCAGGCAACTGAACTCTAAATTTGTAAATTTTGCTATATTTCTGTTTCTGATTGGCTAATCCTAGTCCAATATAATACCTTCATTTAACTAAAGTTTTTCCCCGGTTGTTGATTGGCTATTTTTTTTAAACTGTCACAAAAATTACATTATTGTTGCTCCAATAGTGATTAATATCATTATTAAACTATCTTACTCATTATTGCCTCAATGTTACCACATTGTTAGCAACTTTTAACCTATTCTCACAACTCCTGCATTATTAAATTACGTAATATATTCATATAACATTATTACACATGGATACAATAATATAAACATATACAATGACTGTAATATACACTCCTTATATATTGCTGCATACACATATTGCTTTAAGGCGGGCTGTTACTGAATTTATATATTATATAATTAGACTAAAATCATTTAAGTGTTAAAAATACTGTCTTAACTTACCAATGGAAAACTGGAACATATGGTAATTCGTTACCATTATGAAGTAACACAGCCTTTAACCTGAATTTCGATGAATCTATAAACAATCACCAGTCATCTGGGTTTTGCTCAATCCCTAGTACACTCATTAAACCATTAATGACTATACAGAAACACATAATATTCTGTTCCATAGAAAAATATTTTTCAAATTTCTGATGTCTATTTCGAAACTCTGTAATGTTTGTACCAGGTACAAGTAATTGACATTATTCTAGCCTAAAATCTAGAATTTCAGATTCTTCTTTCGACAAATTTAACTCACGTGCCGAATAATTCAAGTCTACTTGCTCTATAAAATTCCTTTCATTCCCAGAATTATCTGGTTAGAAGTCAGAATCTTTTGAAGTAGAGTCTTGTGGCACCAAGTGGAACTCCGTCTAGCAATCACAATTTCCTTCACCATTAGTATCACTACTCAATGTCTTAGGGCAAGGGTAGCGAAAATACCTTTCTCCCTTGAGTCATCAAATTTGTAACACGC
Organism: Deroplatys truncata; assembly: GCA_030765065.1. NCBI lineage: Eukaryota > Metazoa > Arthropoda > Insecta > Mantodea > Mantidae > Deroplatys > Deroplatys truncata. The sequence goes on from CM060980.1 coordinate 171,257,416, forward strand.
ACTACACCACTCATCAGCTGGAAAAGGAGTGGCGCTTGCGAGTCACACTGCCTCGCGAGTGCCAGTTTCGCCACCACTGTCTTAGGGGTTACAGGTACAGACGGCTCTAAATGTTTTCCGTTCCACCTGTAGCGGGGCAAGCGGGGTGTCTAATAGAGAGGTTATGCCAGGTGCCTTAGTACATACTGGCTCTACAAGGTTAGGGAATGCTAAAGGGTAGTGCTAAAGAAAATATCACTCCAGCACATTTCCCTTAGACTTGACTGTAAGAATGTAATAACTGTGAAAAGAAAACAGCAATAACACTACAAGACAGCGACATAAGCCTTATATAAATTAGTGCCCTTATAAAGTATGGTTATTCTGTGCACTTTACCTTAATCGTGACAACAGTTTAGGCCAAAAATTATTTTAAGTTACAGTCCAAGGTACACTTGTCCCTTTTGGTTGCATGCAAGATGCCCTAACGACAAACAGCCGCTTATCTATACCACAACTATTCTTTTTACTGTCTCTACTGTTTGCCTATAATAAGTAGGTAAATTACTGTATTCCACCCAAAAATTAAAAAACGAGACTCACCGGAAATACGCGTTCTGAGACTCCCTGAATCCAAAGAAAGCATTTTTACATTCTCTACTACGCACTTACAGTAAGTAGAGCAAGTGTTGAATTTCACTCAAAAATTCAATGAAGAGATTCACCGGAAAAGCAGGCTTTGAGATCCCCTGAATCCAAAGAAAGCATTTTTACCTTCTCTACTACATAGCTACAGGAGATAGAGAAAATATCGTATTCCACCCAAAATTCGATTTACCCGAAATACACGTTTTGAGACTCACTGAAACTAAATAAAGCGTTTTTACTTTTTCTACTACGTAGCTAAACAAGGTAGAGATAGTATTGTGTTCCATCCGAAAATTCAATAAAGAAATCCATCGAAAATTCACGTTTTGAGACCCCTGAATCCAAAGAAAGCATTTTTACTTTCTCTACTCAATAGCTGCAGGAGGTAGAGAAAGTGTTGTATTCCATCCAAAAATTCAATAGAGAGATTCACCAGAAATACACGTTTTGAGACCCTTTGAAACCAAAGTAAGCAGTTTTACTTTCACTACTATGCAGTTACAGTAAGTAAAGCTAGTAATATAATCCACCCAAAATCCAATAACAAGATTCACCGAAAATACACGTTTTGAGACCCCCTGAATCCAAAGAAAGCGTTTTCACTTTCTCTGCTACGCACTTACAGTAAGTAGAGCAAGTATTGTGTTTCACCGAAAAAGTGAATAACGAGATTCACCGGAAATACACGTTTTGAGACCCCCGTAAACCATAGAAAGCGTTTTTATTTCTCTACTACATAGCCGCAGTTAGTAGAGAAAGTATTGTGTTCCAATCAAAAATTCAATAAAGAGATTCACCGGAAATACAGGTTTTGAGACTCACTAAAACCAAAGAAGGCGTTTTGATTTCTCTACTACTGGCTACAGGAGGTAGAGAAAGCGTTGTATTCCATCCAAAACTTTAATAACGAGCTTCATCGGAAATACACGTTTTGAGAACACTAATACAAAGTAAGCATTTTTACTTTCTCTACTACGTAGGTACAGTAAGTAGAGAAAGTATTGTCTTCCACCCAAAAATTAAGCAACGAGATTCACCGGAAATACACGTTTTGGGACTCCATGAATCCAAAGTAAGCTTTTTTTTTCATTTCCAGCTAGAGTAAGTAGGGAGATTATTGTGTTCCACCTAAAAATTCAATGTCATAATTTCACCAGAAATCACGTCTACGACTCCCTGAAACCAATGCACTTATATTTAGAAAAAGGTCCAATTGTGTGTGTGTGTGTGTGTGTGTGTGTGTGTGTGTGTCCGCGAGCAGTATAACTCAAAAACAAAAGTTGGTTAAACACCAAACTTAGTGTTTAAGTTCAACTTCTTCCAAGAACGCGACACGGAGATTTTAAATAAGGTCCCCCACTCCAAACTACCCTTTACATTGGGAATTTTTCGAAATAATTTATTCTTTCAAAAATTTCTCTAATGATTTAGATTAAATATATATGTTTAAACTAATTTTAATGATAAATAAAATGTATATCTTTAATTATCTAGGAATAGTCTGTAAATTCGTCTTTATTGTGAATGACTTTTGATAACTACTAAATCGTAAGAGAGAGACAATATCTTACTGCACAACAATTGTAGGTCTTGATAAAGCACAAAATTTATATCAAATAACATTTTTATTTTTCTTTGTTATTAGTTTGAATTTTCTAATACTTTATACTTCTCTCAACTACAAATAGCTATGGTTTTTCTTTCCTTGCTTCCTCACTTACTTCGTTACTTCGTTACTTCTCTTACTTCCCTTCTGCCCTTCCTTCTTTCCTTCTTTCTTCCTTTCAGAACTGACGCTATCTGCCTTCAAATTCCATACCCTTTCCATGTAACAGCGAGAAACAGATGATTAAGAATGACAAAGTATTGAACAATTCGAACCATCAATGACATACATCGGAAATGCCTCATGTCACAAAAAAGTTATTTGAAACAAATTGTGTGTTTTAAAGAAGCATACATTTCTTGTATAGTGAATTTTCGTCTATTGCTTAACGTTTACCAGTTATACAAAATTATTCAAAATTTCTTCCGAATGAAGAGGATTACATAGGCTATTCCCAGAAAATTAAAGATATAAATTTATTTGTAATTTAAATATCTTTAATACATGGTATTTTAATCAACCTCGTTACAGCCATTTTGAGCAACTCGGAACATTTTGAAAAATGTTTCAAGTAAAGCAATTCTGGAAAATCTTCGTGTTGCATCTTTGAAAGGTACTGAACTTAAATATCAAGTTTGGTATTTATCCGATATTCGTTTTTGAGTTATGCTACTCACAGTCCACACATACACATACACGGATCTTTATCTAAAACTCTGATGTGTTACACTCACATGACTTTCTCTACTCTTGTACAAACCATTTTTACAAACGCTTATTCTCCATATGCTTCATGTTAATCGAGATATTGAGATGTTAATCTTATTGATAATTTTCTTGTAGATGCAAGGGGAATTGGTAGGTTTTAAGCGATAGTTAAATATTTTAAGGGCTGGTTGCTATGTGGAGTATTTCATTCTCTTTGCATTAGCAGGACAAAAAAAATTAATAACGAATTCCCATTTGAGAAAAACTATAAGTATTGGAAAATTTAAGGGAATAACAAGCAATATATCGAAAATGGTTCACTCAACAAAAAATGTGTATGACATAAATTGTGTATTTTAACGCGATCTACATTTTTGTGTAGTAAAATTTTGTCTATCTCTTATGGTTCACCAGTTATGCAAAAGTCGTTCACAATGGAGATTACTTTTGGAGACATTCCCAGAAAATTCGAGATATACATTTCATTTATCTGAAAATGTCTTATATATATGATATTTTAATCAAAATCGTTAGAAACATTTTTGAGAAAATTAAAATTTTCGAAAAATGTTCCATGTAAAGGGTAATCTGGGTTGGGGGATTTTCTTGAGAACCTTCGTGTCGCATCTCTGGAAGATACTGAACCTAAATACCAAGTTTGGTGTTTATCCGACTGTTCGTTTCTGAGTTTTGCTGTTCACAGACACACACACACACACAGACACACACACAGGCAAACACACAGACATGCTTCCAAAAATGCTTTTTTTGGATTCAGGGGGTCTCAAAACATATATTTCTAGTGAAATCTCGGTATCGAATTTTTGGGTGGAGTGCAATACTTTCCCTATTTACTATACGTAGTAGAGAAAGTAAAAATGCTTTATTTGGATTCAGGGGGTCCCAAAACATGCATTTCCGGTGAAATTTCGATGTTGAATTTTTGGGTGGGACGCAATACCTATCTTCTCTACCTACAATGTACCTGGTAGAAAGTACAATTCGACCCAAATATTTTGGGAGACATCTCCTAGCGTCCTCTCCCCAGCCAATTCACTGTATGTAGCTGTTCTTTGTGATCAAATATTACATTTTTTATAACATTAAACATTTTCCAGAGAAAAAATTAATGCAACACTTTCAGTTTGCAAATGTGCAAAACTACACTTTCTGAAAGTAACTGAACGAACATTTCAGAATGGGGAGCATTTTAAAGCATGAAAACCATAAGAAAATAAGACTGCGAAAATCAAGTTTTAAAATTTCACATGCTGTTTGCAACGTCCATTTAAATATTGCATATGGACATTTAAATGACCCGGAAGATGAAACCGTAGACGGTTCTTGATTCTACAATGTTTTGGAATGCTTTTCATCAAAATTAGTTACTGTTTTGTTTAAATGTTTTGAAAAGTTACTAACGATTACCGTTAAACAGAATCTGTTGTATGCATTTCTTTTTTGTGGTGGCACTGCGCACAATTTCATTTTTACACCTCATAGTTGGGTAGTTTTACTACGAAAATTTGTGCTGTTACATAGTATTCTATACAACTTTGATTGATCCGTACGGTGGCATTTCTTTTGTCTCTGGAATTAATAAAAGTGAGGAAGTTTCCAGAATTCATTTTAACACAGACCAGCCGTTTTTTTCTGCTGCTTTTGTTCGTATTGTTGGGTGGAAAGAGCAAACAAAGCTTAACGCACAATTTGGAGGCTTTGAATGGGGCATGTGTTTTAATACCAGTATTGTGTTCAATGCACCCACCACTTGGTGTTTGGTGGAATTTAATATTTCATGAAATGCGTTTTATCTCTACTGCATGTAGTTTTAATAAAAATGTGTTTAAAAGATATGCAAATTTAAGGCTTTATATACAACAAAATACTGAAATACAAACAATACCACATTATATGGAAAAATTTGTAATATATGCAAAAACAAATACAACAATAATTCTGCATGACTTGTCATTGGTGATCAATAGAGAGCGGATTAGTGACCTTGTCCATGATTTCAAGTTACAGATGCAAAGAGCATAATATCTTGGCACGTATCCCCTGGGCACAGACAGTGGGTAAAGAAATATACCGTGGTGATGCTCCGCTTCGCAAACAGTGTAAGAAATGCATCAGACAGTGATATAATTATTTGTATGCACCTATTGCATCTCACAATGTCTAAAGGAGTTTCTCGCGATATAACTTTTGTTTAAGAAGTTAGAGACGGAGAACGCCCACTTTCGACAATCTCAGCATGCTCTTTTGATTCAACCTATACGAGCACTGCAGAGAAGCGCCCGTTGTTTACATCAGGACTCCCCTTCTCTGCTTCAACATAAACAGACTACAGTACAAGGCAAGTTAAGCTCATAAAACGGTCTCGTTGATCCGCCCCTTAATGAACAAGCTTTGTACAGAGTACCTTGGTTTCATTTTCATATAAAAAGTGTACTTGCATGCAAGATTTGCGCTGATATGTTGTATCAATGCTTGAAAATTATTGCGCTGATAATAATGCTGTTACTCATAATAAGAATTAAACACTTCATGTATTGCATTCACATGCCTTTCTCTATCCACTCTTGTGCAAATTATTCTCACAAAAACGTATTCTTCTATCTACTTCTTGTCAATACAAACAAACCATCATTAATTAACTTAAAGCGGTAGTCAAATCCCTTTAAAGTCATTCGCTATGTGATGGCTTTGAAATTCTGTTCTTGGCATGAACACGAGAAAGAAAGACACAAGAAAAATTATTCACATGACTTTCTCTACCCCCTAGCAAATATTAGTGGGTATAAAATTATTCTTACGAAAGTTTTTCTATCTTATTCATTTTAATCGAGATAAAGCTTTCCGGAAATAGCTGCATTACACGTTTGGTTATAAATATAAACAGAATAGCGATAGTCAAGTGTATAAGAATTTCTCGCTATGTACTGCCTTAAAATTCAATGTTCTTTGCATGCAATTCGAAAAACAACTGAATATTTAAAAGACTTGAAAAGACTAACAAAGTATTGAAAAATTCCAACCATTAATAACGATATTCTCGTAAATGGCTGATCCTACAAAAAAGTATTTGAAATGAATTGTTTGCTTTAGAGGTGTACATTTTTTGTGAGGTGCGTTGTGGTCTATCGCTTAACGTTTAGAACATATACAAAATTATACAAAATTTCTTCCAAATGAAGTGAATTTATAGGCTATTCCTAGAAAATTCAAAATATGTATTTTATTTGTCATGTAAATACCTTAATATATGGTATTTTGATCAAAATCGTTGGAGCCATTTTTTATAAAATAATTTTTTTTTAAAACTCTGACATACAAAAGGGCATTTTGGGGAAGGGGGATTTTCATGAAAATCTTTCTGTCGCATTTTTGGAAGGCATTGAACTTAAATACCAAGTTGGTGTATTTATCCGACTTTTCCTTTGAATTAAGCTGTTTACAGACACACATACAGACCTTTCTACTTTATCTACTACGTATAGCAAGTAGGGGAAGTATTGCATTCCACCCAAAAATTCGATAACAAGATTTCACAGGAAATACATGTTTTCAGGTACACTGAATGCATATAACTCATTTTTGGAAACATGTTCGTGTGTGTGTCTCTGAAACGAAAAGTCGGATAAACACCAAACTTCGTATTTAGGTGCAGTATCTTCCAGAGATGCGACCCGAAGGTTTTCAAGAAAATCCCCCCACCCCAGACTATCCTTTACATGGAACACTTTTCGAAAATTTTGATTTTCTCAAAAATGGCTCTAACAATTTTGATTAAAATATCGTATATTTAAGATACTTTTATGACAAATAAAATGTATTTCTTAAATTTTCTGGGAATGTCTCCAAAAGTATTCTTCATTGTGAACGAATTTTTCATTACCATAAGAGATAGACCAAATTTTACTACACAAAAATGTAGATCGCGTTAAAATACACAATTTATGTCATATACATTTTTATTTTGTTGAGTGAACCATTTTTGAGATCAAATGGGAATTCGTTATTCATTTTTTTGTCCGGTAAAGCAAAGAGAATGGAATGCGCCACACAGCAGCCAGCTCTTAAAATATTTGAATATCGCTTAAAGCCTACCAATTCCCCTTGCATCTACAAGAAAATTAGCCATGAGATTGACATCTCGATATCTCGATTAACATGAAGCATATGGAGAATAAGCGTTTGTAAAAATAGTTTGTACAAGAGTAGAGAAAGTCATGTGAGTGTAACACATCACATTTTTTTAAAAAGGTTGTTTTATTCAGCGGGTCTCAAAACGTGTATTTCTGGTGGTATCGAAAATTGGGTGGAATGCAATACCTTCTCTACTACTATGTTGTACTACTGCTCTTGTACAACCTAATTTTACAAACGCCTATTCTCCATATGCTTCATGTTAATCGAGATATCGAGATGTCAATCTTATTGGTAATTTTCTTGTAGATGCAAGGAAAATATGGTAGCTTTTAAGCGATAGTCAAATATTTTATCGCTGGTTGCTATGTGGCGCATTCCATTCTGTTTGCATGTCCAGGACATAAAAAAATGAATAACGAATTTGAGTAAAAGTATAAGTATTGGAAAATTTAAGGAAATAACAAGCAATATCTCGAAAACGGTTCACTCAACAAAAGAAATGTATATGACATAAGTTGTGTATTTTAACGCGATCTACATTTTTTGTGTAGTAAAATTTTGTGTATCTCTTATGGTTTACCAGTTATGCAAAAGTCGTTCACAATGAAGAATACTTTTGGAGACACTCCCAGAAAATTCGAGATATACATTTCATTTCTCATGACATTACCCTAAACATATGATATTTTCATCAAAATCGTTAGAGCCATTTTTGAGAACATTAAAATTTTCGAAAAATCTTCCATGTAAAGGGTAGTCTGGGGTGGGGGGATTTTCTTGAAAACCTTCGTGTCGCATCTCTGGAAGATACTGAACCTAAATACCAAGTTTGGTGCTTATCCGACTGTTCGTTTTTGAGTTATGCTGTTCACAGACACACACACACACAGACACACACACACACGGACATGTTTCCAAAAATGATTTTTTTGGATTCAGGAGGTCTCAAAACGTGTATTTCCGGTGAAATCTCGGTATCGAATTTTTGGGTGGAATGCAATACTTTCCCTACTTACTATACGTAGTAGAGAAAGTAAAAATAGAAAAAAGTCCGTGTGTGTCTGTCAGTGGGTCTCTGAGGACCATAACTCATAAACAAAAAGTGGGTTAAATACCAAACATAGTATTTAGGTTCAATATCTTTCAAAGATGCGACACGAAGATTTTCAAGAAAATCCCGCCACCCCAAACTGCCCTTTACATGAGCATTTTTCGAAAGTTTTTATTTTCTCATGGCTCTTAACGATTTTGATTTAAATACCATATATTAAAGATATTTATATTGCAAATAATTATTTTTAATTTTCTGGGAATAGCCTATGAAGTCCACTTCATTCGGAAGGAATTGTGTATAATCTTGTATAACTGGTAAACTTAAGCGAAAGACGAAAATATATTACACCAAAAATGTAAATCTCTTTAAAACACAAAATCTATTTCAAACAACCTTTTTCGTGTCATCAGCCATTTCCTAAATATCTTATACTAACGGCTCGAATTGTTCAATACTTTGTCATTCTTTTCGAGCCCTTTCAATATTCAGTTGTTTATTGCGACTGCATGCAGAGCATGGAGGTTCCAGCTTTTAAACATTTGATTATCGCTATTCCCTTTGTATCTATAACTAAATGTGTAATGTAGCAGTTTCCAAAAAGGCTTTTTTTAGATTGAAATGAAAATAAGCTTTCGAAAGACTAATTTGTATACCCAAAATTAAATTGAAAATTGAGTTTTATTTATGGACACTATTTAACTGCTTAGTCCTTAGCGTCCCATTCTATATTGGGCGTGAAAGACCGGTAATTTTGCTCAGAGGCCTCTTTATCGGGCTTGAGGTTCTTTTACGTGCCATAAATTTACAACACGGGACCACCGGCTTTACTTCCCTTTCGAAGGAAGCCATGCTAGGGATTTTACGCCTGAAAATATCCATCGCCCACCGCCGGGTTTGAACCCGCGACCTCGGGAACTAGAGGCTAACATGGTAACCACAACACCAACGACGACATTGCATACCCACTGATAAGTGATAAAGCGTAGAGAAAGTGGTGTGAATGTATCACATCAGATTTTTTGTTATATTCTGGGAGTCTCAAAGCATGATTTTCTGTGAAATCTATTAAATGTTTGGGTGGAAGCTCTACTAACCAAGGGTAAGTAGTAGAAAAAGTAAAAATGTTGCATTTTGTTTCCTTTAACAAACCACAGGCATTTTAAAAATGGCCATGAATCGTTCATCAGTTGTTAGAAACAAAATTAGCACGTATAAATTAACCAATATTTTTACTGTTCCCTATTTTAAATACCTAAAATCAACTTCGAAGAGAATTTTGACATTCCATTATCTAAAATAAGAGAAGCGGTTGGGTTTTCTACCAGAAAAATCAAAGCTTAACACTTACACGAAGTTCAACGACTGGCGAGGATTGAGAGTGAATTAAGACACCATACTATTGAATAGTCGAAAACCATCTAGTAAATAAGGCATGACCTTAGGTTTAGCGTTCCTTGTTTTTCTTCATGAATATAAAGATTCGCTTTGTTACTGGAAACAATGAGCTAATTTTCAGTTTTGCAATCATAGTACATAAAAACTTTTCTTCTTTTTAGTTTATAACTCTCTTTTCTCTGTTCTGTGATTCAATTATTTAACGTCGATAAAACAGTTGACATTCCTTTATTTCATTTTTACTTTCTCTACTACGTATAGTATGTAGGGGAAGTATTGCATTCCACCCAAAAATTCGATACCGAGATTTCACCGGAAATACATGTTTTGAGAGCTCCTGAATCCAAAAAAAGCATTTTTGGAAACATGTCCGTGTGTGTGTCTGTGTGTGTGTGTGGTGTCTGTGTGTGTGTGTGTGTCTGTGTGTGTGTGTGTGTGTGTGTGTGTGTCTGTGAACAGCATAACTCAAACACGAACAGTCGGATAAACACCAAACTTGGTATTTAGGTTCAGTATCTTCCAGAGATGCGACACGAAGGTTTTCAAGAAAATCCCCCCACCCCAGACTACCCTTTACATGGATCATTTTTCGAAAATTTTAATTTTCTCAAAAATGGCTCTAACGATTTTGATTAAAATATCATATGTTTAAGATAATGTCATGGGAAATGAAATGTATATCTCGAATTTTCTGGGAATGTCTCCAAAAGTGTTCTTCATTGTGAACGACTTTTGCATAACTGGTAAACCATAAGAGATAGACAAAATTTTACTACACAAAAAATGTAGATCTCGTTAAAATACACAACTTATGTCATATACATTTCTTTTGTTGAGTGAACCGTTTTCGAGATATTGCTTGTTATTCGCTTAAATTTTCCAATACTTATACTTTTTCTCAAATTCGTTATTCATTTTTTTATGCCCTGGACATGCAAAGAGAATGAAATGCGCCACATAGCAACCAGCGCTTAAAATATTTGGCTATAGCTTAAAGCCTAGCAATTCCCCTTGCATCTACAAGAAAATTAGCAATAAGATTAACATCTCGATTAACATGAACGATATGGAGAATAACTGTTTGTAAAAATAGTTTGTACAGGAGTAGAGAAAGTCATGTGGGTGTAACACATCAGATTTTTTTTACTTTCTCTACTACGTATAGTAAGTAGGGGAAGTATTGCATTCCACCCAAAAATTCGATACCGAGATTTCACCGGAAATATATGTTTTGAGACCCACTGAATCCAAAAAGAGCATTTTTGGAAACATGTCCGTGTGTGTGTCTGTGTGTGTGTCTGTGTGTGTGTCTGTGTGTGTGTGTGTCTGTGTGTGTGTCTGTGAACAGCATAACTCAAAAACGAACAGTCGGATAAACACCAAACTTGGTATTTAGGTTCAGTATCTTCCAGAGATGCGACACGAAGGTTTTCAAGAAAATCCCCCCACCCCAGACTACCCTTTACATGGAACATTTTTCGAAAATTTTAATTTTCTCAAAAATGGCTCTAACGAGTTTGATGAAAATATCATATATTTAAGATAATGTCATGAGAAATGAAATGTATATCTCGAATTTTCTGGGAATGTCTCCAAAAGTATTCTTCATTGTGAACGACTTTTGCATATCTGGTAAGCCGTAAGAGATAGACAGAATTTTACTACACAAAAAATGTAGATCGCGTTAAAATACACAACTTATGTCATATACATTTCTTTTGTTGAGTGAACCGTTTTCGAGATATTGCTTGTTATTTCCTTAAATATTTCAATACTTATACTTTTTCTCAAATTCGTTATTCATTTTTTTATGTCCTGGACATGCAAAGAGAATGAAATGCGCCACATAGCAACCGGCGTTAAAATATTTGACTATCGCTTTAAACCTAGCATATTCCCCTTGCATCTACAAGAAAATTATCAATAAGATTGACATCTCGATATCTCCATTAACATGAAGCATATGGAGAATAGGCGTTTGTAAAAATAGATTGTACAAGAGTAGAGAAAGTCATGTGAGTGTAACACATCAGATTCTTTACAAAACTAACAATTTATCATATAGAGGTTCGAATATATGAAAGGTTACTAAAGTACAACTTCGACACTTTTCCACCATTATGGGATAATTCACTAGATTCTGGTGACTTATCCGCAAATAAGCACCTGTTACATATATTGGAAAGGTTGGTTACATTGTATTTGTTACGTTTCCACTCTGTTTTTATATTCGCAGGTGTTCAAACTTTGCAACCCCGACCTTTTTGTCACCAACTGACGCATTGATTATAATATTAATTATATTATTATTTAAATTAGATTAGTTATGGTTATATTCATTAGGCTAATTATACGAACACTCATTATGTAATTACATTATTATTATAGGTTAGGTTATTACGCTGTTAGGTTATTCCTAATTATTATAAAATTAAATTGAGTTTTATTTATGGACGTTCTTTAATTGCTATGGTCCTTAGCGTCCCATTCTATATAAGGCATAAAATACCGAAAACTTTGCTCAGAGGCCTCTTTATCAGGCCTGAGGTTCCTTTACGTGCCGTAAATCTACGACACGGTGCCACCGGTTTTACTTGCCTCCCGAAGGAAGCCATGCTAAGGATTTTTATCTCCGAAAAAATCCATCGCCCTCCGCTGGGTTTGAACCCGCGACCTCGGGAACTAGAGGCTAGCATGGTACATCTAGACCACTAATTATTAGGCCCTACCTTTGCAGTTTACTAGAAATTTTGATTATTTTTGCGGTTTTTTGTGTAAGCGTCGTGTTTGTGTGGGGTTTTATTTGTATAGGAAGATCTGCGAACAAGACAGCCAAGAAATGTAATTGTTTGGTTTAGGTAAGTATGCCGAAAACATATTAAAATGTAATTATAAGTATTCTTTATACTAGTACTATTCATTAATTTGCAAAGTTTAATAACATACGCGTTATTAAGTCAATAGCACGGTTCAGTGCTTAATTTAACTCTTAAGATGCACCCAGGGTATAGGTAATCGGAGATTATAGCGGAGAAGGAAGATGATGACCAAACATTTATACCGAAGAAACAAATATTACACAGCAGTATATATGATCTGACAGTGACTATAATACTAACAGAAGCCGAAATATTGCGTCTTTTGTAAACAATCTGTCTAGTGATTTTTGGCATATATTGTAGCGTGTATGTGTGTGCATTGTCATGTCGAACAATTATTACTTTGTAGCGACGACATTGTTGAAGTAATTCATTTCGGCTGGTTTTTTTTTAATTTCGTCCGACGTGATATCTCCATCTCCTGCCCAGAGGTGGAGAGAGGAAGGAAGGGAAGCGAGCGTTACTAGTTTCTTTGTATAGATACCGTGGCGTCAATAGCCAGGCAGTCAGAGTGTGTCCCTTCAGGGCGAATATTGTGTATGGAAGTGTGCGTGTTCCATCTTTCGTGTGAAGCAGGTCCCTCCAATGTCTGTTCTTTGAGGCAGTATTTTTAACACTTAAATGATTTCAGTGAAGTTTATAAATATAAATTCAATAACAGCCCGCCTTGAAGCAATATGTGTATGTAATAATTTGTAAAATGTATTTAACAGTCATTGCATATGCTTATATTATTATATCCATGTGTAATAATGTCATGCGAATATATTACGTAATTTAATAATGTAGTAGCTGTGAGAATGATAAGTTAAAAGTTGCTAACAATGAGGTAACAATGAGGTAACCTTGAGTCAATAATGAGCAAGAAAGTTTAACAGTACTACTTCTGATTCTTGGAGTAACAATAATGTAATTTTAGTGACAGTTTATAAAATAGCTAATCAACAACCAGAAAAAGCTTTAGTTAAATGAAGGTATTCTATTGGATTAGGATTAGCCAATCAGAGACTTGAGATACAGAAATTTACAAGTTTAGACGGTTGAAATCAATTCAGTTGCCTCCAAACAGTGCTCATAACCAGACGTGTTGACTGCAGACAGTGCTCATAACTGGTTGCGATGCTTGTGCGTCCTCGAGAGATTTAATACGTATTCTTGTGAAACGAAAAATGGTTTACGTGTTAAAAAGTGTAATTAATTAATAAAAAGAATATCGCAGCTCTCTATATCAGTGAAGTGCTATTTAAATTGTGTCAAGGATTAATAAAAAGGAGTGAATTAAAATTTAAAATCTGTGTAAGCCTACATTCTCAGTCGTACCAAAAACCTTGCCAAGATATCCATGTCTGTAAAATAAATACTGACGTAGCTGAGGCAAACATAAATATATAATATTTAAAGAAACAGCCAAATTACAAAGTTAATATTTTTAAACTTGGGGCAAAGGCCACCTGAAAGTACATTTGGGGCGAGGGCTACCGTAAACTGTTTACTATGCGTGCGGTTGCAACTACTATAAGTTCGGCTCCCCAACAGTTGAAATGCAATACAACTACATTCTTTCTCAAATTGGCGTCCATATGTGGTGCAAACAACGCTAACAAAACTACTTCTTCATCTTTAATCTTTTTTTGAACGATGTAAAGGCACCAAGTTTAATATTTTATAAACCACATGTGAAACCCGTGTATTTTTGTGATGATTATCCCAAACCTGCTCTAAAATGTGCAACTAAGATCCTGGTCCTCTCGCTGCCTCTGTAGTTATGCTCCCAATGTTTATTCTGGAGTATCTAAATTTAATATCTAGCTGCAATATCTTTAGGCCTTACCCCGGTATATAGCAATATCTTGTGACTCAAGTTAGAACGTCGACCGCCCTGACATGCAGCATTAGCCGTCTTTGTTTTTAGTAACCTGATTATGATGCGTCCCCTATATGAAAAGTAATTTCTTCTTCCTCCTCCTCTCGAGCGTGATTCTCAAGAGCGGTTCACATTCGGTAGCTCTTCAATCTAAATCCCGAGGTCGTACCACTTCACATGGCTTTTTTTTAGGCCTTCCTTAGTTGCTTAAGCGAATACTGTGCGTTGCTTAAGCACTATATTCCACAAGGCAGTTTTTAATCCTTAACTACCTAATCTCAAAGCCTTTATATTGAAACTTACGGTTTAAAGTCTGGGTTAAGTTGAAATATGCAATTTAAAAGGAACAACCAACACCCGCTTATAGCAATACAAAGCCAGAGAAGCAAGGACGGCCGAAGACATCAGGATACTTTCCATATTTCACCGCCACTGGCAACAACACTATTACAGTACAACTGGTACCGAGAGATTAGTCAGTGAAGAGTACTCGGACCTCACTAGCGCACCCCCCATCCTAGACCGGTCAGGTAGTGTCAAAATGGTCATTCTTCAACTTAAACCTCACGTAGAGCGAGCACTGAGATCAATGAGTATCCACACACTATTTTTAATTTGTTGGAAGTTGGCTGTATCGGTTTGTGCGCCCGTAAGCCGACATGTTGTTCCTTCGTCTTCGCTTGTGGAATGTTTGACCGTTATCACTCCAGTGAGTGTTGCATTGTTGCGTAATAAACATTGCTGCAGCCCTCGCCGTTTACACCAAAGAAGAACAGCGTGCGGTTACCTGTTTTTACTTTCTCTACTACGTATAGGGGAAGTACTTGAGGCAGTGTTTTTAACACTTAAATAACATCAGTCTAATTATATAATATATAAATTCAATAACAGCCCGCCTTAAAGCAATATATGTTTAATATAATATATAAAATGTATGTAACAGTCATTGTATTATGTTTATTTTTATTATTTACATGCTTAATAATGTTATGTGAATGTATTACGTAATTTAATAATGCAGGAGCTGTGAGAATAGAGGTCGAAAGTTGCTAACAATGAGGTAACAATGAGGTAACCTTGAGGCAATAATGAATTGGAAAGTTTAATAATGCTACTAGTAATTCTTGAAGCAACAATAATGTAATTTTTAAAACAGTTTATAAATAGCCAATCAAACACCATAAAAAGCTTAAGTTAAATAAAAATATTCTATTGGGATTAGCCAATCAGAAACTGAAATAGAGCAAATTGTACAAATTCAGGCGCCAGTCGCTAGTAGACAGTGTTCACAACCGGACGCTATACGCGTTCACAAGCAGTTAAATACGTATTTAGTGTGAGACATAAAGTTCATTACGGCGAGAAAATTATAAAGTTCACGTGTTAAAAAGTGCAGGTAATTAATAAATAATCTCACAGCTCCCTATATAATTGAAGTGTTATTTAATCGTGTGAAGGATTAATAAAAGGAGTGGAGTAAAAATTATAATTTGTGTAAGCCTGCATTCTTTAGCCGCATTACCCCCTGATAAGAGATACATGTTTCTACAGATTAATATTAACGCAGCCGAGGCAAACATAAATATATAATATTTAAAGAAACATTAAAATACAAAGTTGATTCCTAAACGTTGGGGCGAAGGCCACCGGAAACTTTGTACCATACGTGGGGCAGTTACTTCATCAAGTTTTGGCTCCCCAACAGTCGAACTACAATACAACTTCTTAAAATTGGCCTTCCATACGTGAAGCAACAACCTACTTCATACTGCATACGATCCAAAAATTCAATACCGAGATTTTAGCGGAAATACATGTTTTGTGGCCCCCCGAATAAAAAAAAAGCATTTTTAGAAAAATGCCCGTTAGTATGTCTGTGTGGATGTGTGTCTTGAACAGCATAACTCAAAACCGAAAAATCTTATAAACACCAAACTTGGTATTTAGGTTCAGTATCTTTAAAATATGTGACACAAAAATTTTAAACAAAATCCCCCCACCCTAGACTACCCTTTACATGGAACATTTTTCAAAAATTTTCTCGAAAATGACTTAACATTTGATTAAATTATTATATATTTAAGAAAATTAGCCATAAGTGTTTATCTGATTAACATGAAGTAGGTGAAGAACAAGCGTTTGTAAAAATAGATTGTACAAGAGTAGAGAAAGTTACATGAGTGTAACACATCAGAACTTTTTGTCGTCTGAAGGTGTACCAGGAGACGAAATCCATGGAAGACTTTAGCAGAATATGGGGGGCAATGTTTTACCTCGGAAATATGTACGAACGGATTGAAAACTTAAAAATAATCAGACAACTTTGGAGGACGAGCGAAGAGCAAGACGCCCATTCATATCCAAGTGACGCCAAAATTGAGCATGTCCGTATCCTGATTCAGAGAACCGAAGACTGACTGTCGATGAAGTCATTTTTAGAAAAGTATTGCAGAGAAAGAATACCCTCCGAATCGACACTTTGAGATGATGTATAAATCACAGCTGAATGAAATAAGGTCAGAAATAGGAGATTCCTACATCTGGATTTCCGTAGATGAAACCTCAGACGCCCTGGGGCGAAGTATATCAAATTTAATTGCAGGGAAATTAGATGAAGAAAATTATGGAATTTGGCATTTGATTTGTCCAAAGGTGTTGGAGAAAACTAATGCTCAGTCAGTTGCTAACTTCGTAAACTCCGGACTAAAAGTACTGTATGCGAATGGTGCAAAGAATGAAAGGTAATTTTTTAGCATTTAACCCACGTTACTTGTCTGGTTCTTATCTATCCTACTGCATTTAAGTGTGTTTTGAAATAAAACATTAATCACTGTGTTTTCCATGGCGTGTTGCATAAAACTTTATTTATTGTGCCTATTAAATACCTATTTCCTTACTTTTAAGACCTTTTTAGTCGCCTAAAATAACATTTTTAGGACCTAAAGATCCGAAGTCTAGTAATTATGTTTGCTACGGAAGGCAGCTTGCTTCTATTCTCGCAGCTCCTACATTGTTAAACTACATAATAAATTCGCATAACATTTTATACATGTACATAATAATATAAACATAATACAATGACTGTAATATACACTTTATATATTATGTTATATACATATTGCTTTAAGGCGGGCTGTTATTATATTTTATATCATATAATTAGACTGATATCATTTAAGTGTTAAAAATACTGCCTCAGTGTGTGTGATCTATTGATTAAAGATCAAAAGTACAAGAAACCCAACGAAAAGAGTTACACGAGATAACATCATTGCCAATATGCAATAAGTTCCAAACAAAACTTGTTCTATCTTTATATGGGGGCCCAAAACATATATTTCCAGTGAAATCCTGGTATCAAATTGTTGGGTGAAATGCAACACCTTCCCTTCCTACTATGTACGATAGAGAAAGTAATAAAACTTCAAGTGCAAAAGAATACCAGCAAACCATAAACATAATCACACCCTTGGCCGTACCTTTCCATTACGCAGGTACATAGTTTTCAATGTTTATATTTCATATTTTTCATGATTATCGGCCATTTCTTACTCCATATTCCTGATATGCAATAACGAATTCCCTGCCAATAGTATGTATCCATGCGCCTCTTAAGAAGTATTGGGGTAATAAAACATTTTGTTCTCGTGTTTTTTCCCGGCTTTACGTGCGTTCCTCCATATAACGTATAATTTACAGTGTAGAGCTTTCGGATGATTTAAAGACCGTTAAAGTTGTATTTCTTCTCAGGTTTTTCATCTTTAGTTGAGTAAAAACTGAAATATGTGGAAAAGAAAATTGATGAACAGTGAAAGTTCTTTTTCCACAAAAACGTTTCAACAGAATGTTCAAAAGTGACACACTCTTAGAGGAATCTACTCGTAAAACAAATCTCATGTCTTACCTTCATATGACTTTCTCCACCAAAGCTTCTAGAAAATGTTTTTACTTTCTCTACTACGTATAGTAAGTAGGGGGAAGTATTGAATCAAAACGATTTCAAGAAAGTTTCTCCATCCCAGACTACCCTTCACATGGAACACTTTTCGAAAATGTTGATTTTCTCAAAAATGGTTCTAACGATTTTGAATAAAATATCATATGTTTAAGCTATTTTCATGACAAATGAAATGCATATCTTGAATTTCCTGAGAATGTCATAAAAAGTCCTCTTCATTCTGAATGCCTTTCGCAGAACTGGCAAACCGTAAGAGATAGAAAACATTTTATTGCACAAAAAATGTAGATTTCTTTAAATACGCAATTTATGTTACATACGTACATTAATTTTTGTCGAGTGAACCATTTCCGAGATATTCCTTGTTATTTGTTTGAATTTTCCAAGACTTATATTTTTTCTCAAATGGAAATTCGTTATTGGTTTTCTTTTTGTGTGTTGGACGTGAAGAGAGAATGGAATGCTCCACGTAGCAACCAGCTCTTAAAAGATTTGACTATCGCTTAAAGCCTACCTATTCTCCTTGCACCTACAAGAAAATTATCAATAAGATAGTTTCTGCAAATGTTTATCGGGATTAACACGAAAAGATGTAGGATAAACGTTTGTAAAAACAGTTTGTACAAGAGTAGAGAAAGTCATGTGAGTACAACACATGCGATTTTTATAGCTTATTTCTCTATCTATTATGTTAACTGACATAAACTTTTGCAGACGACAAGAGGGTTAAAGGAGGTTGAAGCGATAGTCAAATGTTTAAAAGAACTGGTCGCTAAACCGACTTTGAAATTCCATACTCTTTCCACGACATAGTGAGAAACAATTGAACGGTGGCATTTCTTCAAAAAACGCAGGTTAAAAGTATTGCAACGAATATCTCAGAAATGTTTAATGCCACAACGAATTTTATTTTACTAATTACGTGTTTTAAGGAGATCTGCAGTTTTCCTTTTTATCTAGATACTCGTACTATCATAATGAGGAGTAGTTCAAAGGCTTATCAGAAGATTCAAGATATAAAATATTCTTCATGTTAATATCTTAAGTGCATGGTATTAATCAAAATCTTGGAGTTGATTTTTGAAAACGAAAAATTTAAAGCATAATTTGGGTTAGGGGAAATTTCATGAAAATCCTGGTGTTGTATTCTTGAAGATACTACATTTAAATATAAAGTGTAATATTCATCCAGCTTTTCATTTCTCGGTTATGCTGTTTATACACACACACACACACACACACACATACACTCCCTCTCTAGATCCAAAAAGGTATCCGTCTCTCCCTTCATGGGATTTTTCCCAGTGGGGCCAATACTTGTTTTGCTAAGAAGTCTCCGTTTTCCTTCTTTCGCAGGGGAAAGTGCATACCCCACTTAGTCAACCGAAAGGGAAGACTACTGAAGAACCTCAGATAGAGTCTAGCCACTGACCACACTGTATCTACCAGCTGTCCAGGTTGGTGCCGGAGAACATCAGGGCGATTTACACAACTCAATTACCATGTGTTTCGGGGCCCATTGCCCCATCGAAACCAAACCAATCCGAACAGCTAACCGAAGGGTCGGGCTCAGATGTTCGGCCGACGTATTCCTAATAAGATCAGAAGTATTATGTGTGCTAAGAGATGCCTCCGGGATAGTATATAAGGCTCGCATTTCGGAGATGTGGGTTCGAATCCCGTTGGGTCGGCCACCCTGACCTTGGGCTTTTCGTGGTCCTCCATGGTCTAGAGGTACTCTACTAGAGTTTCCGAGGTAGCGGGTTTAAACCCAGCGGAGGGCGATGGATTTTTTTTCGGGCGTAAAAATCCATAGCATGGCTCCCTTTGGAAGTAAAGCCGGTGGTCCCGTCATATGTTTACGGAACGTAAAAGAACCTCAAGCCTGATAAAGGGGACTTCTATCAGGAATCGCCGGGACCCATCATTTCCCTTCATTTATTTCTACTTCGGATGCTTCAGAGCTGCAGGACCAGGCGACGGCGACTAGTGCATGGCGATGGGACACTGGAGTTTACGCTGTGTAAAGAATTACTCTCGAGCGCTTGAATTGCTGGCTGTAATCCTTCCGGAAATGGGTGCTCGTTCCTAAAATCACTCGCGTTGAAGATAGTGCAGGTAAACTCACGCCGGCGTCACTCTGGAATCCTTAGGGACCCGATCCTCTTCAGCTATTCCTCACAGGGGTCACATAAGACACTGATATGGCCTAATTGCAGTGCTGAGCTCCAGAAGCTGCAGGCCCCCTCCGCCTGAGCATTCTCTCCTAACACGAGTCTGCAGGACTCACACCACTGCCGCTGAGAGGTTCGCTACACATACATTACGGCAACACTATAAATAGACACGAGGTTTTTCTAAAAAGGTTTCAAGCGTGTCCATAGGACCTCAAAGCATACATTTCTGGTAAAATCTTCAATTTAATTTTGTCTGGAATATAAATACTTTCTCTGCCTACCATAAGTAGCTAGTAGAGAAATTTTGAGTACTCAAGGCTTGGTCCCTGGTTAGAGTAAAACGCTAGCCTGTCATTTCGAAAGTTCAGGCTGTTCATGTGTTACGTCGCCAGGCGTTTGCTTACCCGGTGACTTCAGCGACCCACACCTGAAACTTCTATAATTAAATTCATTAGTTAACAAGGGGCAGTGAACAAGTATAATTGTGTGGTAAGGGAAGGACAGGATTGAGTTTGGCTTCGTCACACAATGCCCAGGCTCCATAATATTAATTTTCCTGAAGGAAAGTAAATACTGTTACACAGCATTTCATTAATGAAGTCATTACATGGGTAGGTGTTACTTAATAGCTGCCCACGGCGTTACGCTCTCGTAAAAACTTGACGTCACTGCGGCTATTACATTTCCCGCGTCACAAATGGACGTCGACACGGTCACACATTTATCTATCATGAAAATATGTATTGTGTTCTTTGATGATAATTAATAACAATAAAGTTGTTAGTGGGTTCTAGTCCCGGCCATGGCAATGAATGTTTGCCTTCTCTATCTCTTACCTAGAGCTAGGGGATATATATGTATTAGATCTAAAACTCAGATATTGAGATTTCACCGAAAATATATGTGCTAAAAGAAATCTGATGTGTTACACTCACATGACTTTCCCTACTATCTACCTTGTACTCTTGTACAAATGCTTATTCTCCATCTACTTCATTTTAATCTAGACAAACATTTGCAGAAAGTTATTGCTAATTTTCTTGTACGTGCAAGGGGAATATGGTAGGCTTTAAGCGATAGTCAAATGTTTTAAGAGCTGGTTGCTTTGTGGACCATTCCATTCTCTTTGCATGTCCAGGACATAAAAAAACGAATAACGAATTCTCATTTGAGAAAAAGTATAAATATTGAAAAATTTAGTCAAATAACAAATCTCGGAAATGGTTCACTGGACAAAAAAAATGCATATTACATAAATTTACTACACATTTTTTGTTTACCAGTTATGCAAAAGTCATTCAGAATGAAGAGCACTTTTGTGGACATTCACTGAAAATTCATCAGATACATTTCATTTGCCATGAAAATATCTTAAACATATGATAATTTAATCGAAATAGAGCCATTTTGGAGAAAATAAAAAATTTCGAAAGGCGTTCCATGTAAAGGGTAGTCTGGGTGGGGGGATTTTCCTGAAAATCTTCAGTTGGATCTTTGAAAGAACTGGGCCTAAATACCAAGTTTTGTATTTATCCAACTTCCCGTTTTTTTTTGTTATGCTGTTCACAGTCACACACACGGACGTTTTATGGACTGAGGGCACCTCAAAACATGTATTTCCGGTGAGACTCGGTATCGAATTTTTGGTGGAATGCAATATATCTCCTACTTACTATACGTAGTGGACAAAGTAAAAACCTTGTGTGTTACATTTACTTGACGTAACGATGATCGCTACAGTAACTATGCGGGAGGTTCCGGGTTCGATCACCGAGGGCCTATGATTTTTTCGTGATTTTCCCGACTAAGCAGGCGAATGCTGCGGTGGTTTCTTCTCTACCACGATTTCCTTCCCATCATTTCCGTTTCCTTCCGTTTCCTTGGATGGCGGTGCTGAAGAGGTAATGTGGATGCATGCTCAATGGAAAGAGTACTCCCGTGGACAGCAGAGGGCTGCTTGATTGGCGGGTCGTTCATCGCTCTCTTTTTCAGCGGCTCCAGCAGTGGGACAGATCTGAGTGCTTGGAAATGTTAGGAACTTACCAGCGATTCTGTGGCCTGTCTGCCTACGAACTGTGGCCTCCTGTGGCTCTAACACCTCAATCATTCCTCCTTAGGGTGGTAACCGCGATAGAACTGTACAGTTCGCAGTGCGCGAGGTGTCCCCCCTCCGTTGAATTATCTGTATCTACACCTATACATTCACTGACTTTTTCTACCCACTATTGTTTATTCTTATATAGCTTCCACAAACTGTTCTCTACTACGTATAGTAAGTAGGGGAAGTATTGTACTCCACCCAAAAATTCGATACGAGATTTCACCGGAAATACATGTTTTGAGACCGCCTGAATCAAAATAAAGCATTTTTGAAAACATGTCGGTGTGTGTGTCTGTCTGTGAACAGCATAACTCAAAAACCCAAAGTCGGATAAATACCAAACTTGGTATTTGAGTTTAATGCGACACGAAGATTTTAAAGAAAACCCCCACCACAAACTACCCTTTATATAGAACATTGTTCGAAAAAATTTTATTTTCTCAAAAATGGCTCTAACGATTTTCATTAAAATATTATATATTTAAGATACTTTCATAGCAAATGCAATGATTATCTTGATTTTCTGGGAATTGATGCGGTAATTTGTATCACAAATTACTTAAATGTAAATAATGATTGTAATATGAATATGCATTTTTATGTGACATTGATTTCAGATGTTTATTAATTGTAATTATTATTGGGAAATAAGTTTATACGGCTTTACTGAAACTGTCAATAATAGCGCAATAATGCAGCGAGGGGGTGAGCTGTTTATCATTATTGGAACGAGGAAGTTACGTAATGTTCGCGCGTTTTTTCCGTTGAGAACCTTCTGGAATATTTCCTAAAGCATATGTATTCGTGGTTTTCATTGGATATTAAATAGACGCTAATGTTGGCGCGTTTTCTTAGCCAATGGCAGTTCATTTATAATCTTTAGGCATGTCGGGGAGTGGGAGTATATAAAGCCAAGTCCGAGGTCGATCGCGGTCAGTTCATCAAAATTCCTAGCACATTACACGTCATCAGTCAGTCCTTCAGTTCACCGAAAGCATTCACATACTACACGTCGTCTTCAGTCAGACAGTTCGTCAAGTTACGCGCAGCAGAATTATGAAAGATCTAAAATATGGTAAAGTTAATTATATACAAAGTTGAAATACGTGAATTAAAAGTGATAAGTAAGAAGTTATTATAACAGTTTCAGTTTGGCGAGTATCCAGATCAATATGTAAAAGTGTTAGTGAACGTGTTCGACAATAAAAATTATAAAACAAATTTTCTTCATCAGTGTAATTTTTAGATAAAAGATTCCTTTCCGTTTCACGACCTGTATTGAGACACATGTTCGACCAAATAGCTAGCCGGAGGACATTAAAAATGAAATTAAACAAAAAGCTAACACTGACGCAAATTGCTAACGCCAGATGGAGCTACGAACCTAACAAAGAATGACGTCATAAGATGGCTTCCACTCACATGAAGTAAACACAATATAAGATCTACAAGTTCTAATAACTTACGCTACACAAATTACGTAAGAAATACTATCGCAAATTGGCTACCACAACGTGGGGCTAACAAATAAAACATACTACGTAAGCACTCACTCTTACAAATTATCCCTAAACGTGCTCTTCATTATGAATGACTTTTACATAACTGTAAACTGTAAGAGACAGACTAAATTTTACTGCATAAAAATGAAGATATGGTTAAAACAAACAATTTTTTTTCGAGTGAACCATTTCCGAGATATTCCTTCTTATTTGTTCGAATTTTCCAATACTTATACTTTCAAATGGGAATTTGTTATTCGTTTTTTGTTTTGTCCTGGACATGTCTCCACATAGCAATAGGATACTTGCTGCAAATGTTTATTCCGATTAGCATGAAGTAGATGGAGAATATTCGTTTGTAAAAATAGTATGTGCAAGAGTAGAGAAAGTAATGTGAGTGCAATACACCACTTTTTTGTCTACTTGATGTTAATGGTGACAAAAGTTGCAGAAATGCTTTCATTAAATATTTTTCTGTGGGTACAAGGGAGATAGTGGAAACTGAATAGAAGTCGGATGTTTAAGGGAATATTAAAAGCGATACCCTCTAATATTAAATTTGCTAACATCATTACCCATTATCTCAGTAACTACATAAGATATCGCACTAAAATGTTTACGGGATGTAGATACATTCCTTCTAAGTTTACTTTGGTATAATAATGTGGTTTATTAAGGATATTTGTTTTAATTATATATTTTTAATTAAAATTTATTGGCAATTATTCTTTTAAGTATAACGAACCACTTCTAAACCTCAAAGTAGATAAGGAACTGAATTTTTGTATTATTTTTATTATAAAAAATTCATTTGGCTATCTTCAATAGTTTCTGAGGACATGGGTAATTTATACCAGAAAACGCCATAGAGAGAAAAAGCTGTTTAATGTAAAATGGAGGGAAAACTCATATACATATTTACAAAGCAAGCATAATATTGTTTGGAGATAGGGAAAATACTATGTTTACCATTAGCATTAATGTGTAGAATGAACCTTTTCCTAGAAGATGAGCTAATATGCTTCTCATTACTTCAAAGTATATATAAGTTATGATTTTTTCTGTGAAATGATGCAGAATAGAGTACAAAGTGACAGTTGTATTATAATCATTAAATATGTATTTCAAATATCAATATTGTGCCTATAATAATAAAATAAATATCAAATGAAAGAGGAGATTACAATTCATACAACTATATAAAAATTAAAAATTCACTTTTTCGCAAATTTTGCCATTTTGAGGCAGTATTATTAACACTAAAAAGATTTGTCAAATTATATAATATCTAAATTCAATAACAGCCTAATTTGAAACAATATGTGTATGTAATAATTTGTAAAATGTATGTAACAGTCATTGCGTATGCTTATATTATTGTGCCCATGTTCAATAATGTTATATGAATGTATTGCGTAATTTAATAATGTAGGAGCTGTGAGACTAGTAAGTTAAAAGTTGCTAACAATGAGGTAACAATGAGGTAACCTTGGGTCAGTAGAGACTAAGAAAGTTTAACAGTACTACTTGTGATTCTTGGAGTAACAATAATGTAATTTTAGTGACAGTTTATAAAATAGTCAATCAACAACCAGAAAAAGCTTTAGTTAAATGAAGGTATTCTACTGGAGTAGGATTAGCCAATCAGAGACTTGAAATACAGAAATTTACAAGTTTAGGCGGTTTAAATCAATTCAATTGCCTCCAAACATGCTCATAACCAGACGTGTTGCTTCTAGACAGTGCTCATAACCAGACGCGTGATGTGTCCTCGAGAAATTAATTACGTATTCGTGTGAGACGAAAATAGTATACGTGTTTAAAGGTGCAAGTATCAAATAAAAGAATCTCACAGCTCTCGATATCAGTGAAGTGCTATTTAATTTGTGTCAAGGATTAATAAAAAGTAGTGAAACAACTTAAAATCTGTGTAAGCCTACATTCTTAGTCGTATCGCAACCCCGCCAAGATTTCCATGTCTCTAACAATAATACTGACGCAGCCGAGGCAAACATAAATATTTAATACTTAAAGAAACAAACAAATTACAAAGTTAATAATTTTTTTTAAACTTGGGGCATAGGCAACCTGAAAGTAAATTTGGAGAGAAGGCTACTGGAAACTGTTTACTATACGTAAGGTTGCAACTACTACAAGTTCGGCTCCCCAACAGTTGAAATATAATACATATTCTCTCAAATTGACGCCCAAAGCGTGGTGCAAATAATGTAAAGAAACAAACTTCTCAAATTGGCTTCCAAACGTGTTACAAATAACGAAATAGCACAACTCCTACTACAAATCGGCTTTTTTATATATATCAGCAACAACGTAAAGACAATAACTACTTCAATTTAGATTCCCCTTAAAAACTGTTCGTTATATGCTGTCCTTGAAATTACATAGTCTTACCACGATCCACTTTTTCATCGCGAGAAACAACTGAGTTACACCAGCAAACAACAGCACTTTAAAACATTACTAGCTATTGAAAAATTCAGATCAAATAGGTATTTCGAAAATGGCTGATGCCACGGAAAATATTTTAAGTAAATCCTGGGTTATAGAGAGGTCTATATCACTGTGAAATGTATCACATATAACCGATACTTCAATAGCACGCCACCACAAACACTGACACAAGCTCTTTCATAGAATGAAGGCAGCTGATGGCAGCTCATAGCCTGATATACCAACACCAGAAGCATCAGATTGCTGGAAGACAGGCAACAGTAAGCGAGAGGCATAAATCACAGACTCCTCAACACCCCAGCAACTACATACAACGAATGGTTGGAAACCAACTACCAGCTGCGCCACCTATATACGAGCTGCACCCTGAAGAAGTTTCTATTGTATTTCAACTGTTGAAGAGCCGAACTTGTAGTAATTGCAACCGCACGTATAGTAAACAGTTTCCGGTAGCCTTCGCCCCAAATGTATTTTTACTGTTTCTTTAAATATTATATTTATGTTTGCCTCGGCTGCGTCAGTATTTGTTAGACACACGTTTCTCTTGGCAGGGTTGTGATACAACTAAGAATGTGGGCTTACACACATTATAATTTTTACTTCACTCCTTTTATTAATACTTGATACGATTTAAATAACACTTCACTGATATAGAGAGCTGTGAGATTCTTTAATTAATTAATTAATTAATTAATTGCACTTTTTAACACGTAAATTTATTTTTCGTCTCACACGAATACATATTATATTTCTTCTGGACACTTATTGCGTCTGGTTAGTAACTCTGTCTGAAGGCAACTGAATAGATTTCAACTATCTAAACTTGTAAATTTCTGTATTTCAAGTCTCAGATTGGCTAATCCTACTCCAATAGTATACCTTCATTTAACTAAAGCTTTTTCTGGTTGTTGATTGGCTATTTTTAAACTGTCTCAAAATTTACATTATTGTTAGTCCAAGAATCACAAGTAGTACTGTTAAACTTTCTTACTCATTATTGACTTAAGCTTACCTCATTGTTACCTCATTGTTAGCAACCTTTAACTTATTATTCTCACGGCTACTACATTATTAAATTGCGTAATATATTCACATAACATTATTACACATGGATACAACAATATAAGCATATACAATGACTGTTACATACATTTTACAAATTATTACATACACGTATTGCTTCAAAGCGGGCTGAAGTGTTAAAAATACTGCCTCAACCCACGGACCGCATCCCCGAATATACTCGCAGCCCCACCGACAAATGTCAGTGCACCTTATGCGGAGAATCCTGCAATACACAGTGGACCATTTAAGTTGAGGCTGCACAATATCTCCAAAACTAAGAACTTGTGGAAAGAAATGTCTTTAATAAAAGTTGCTTGATATTATGGGGGAAAGTTAATGCCATTAGACGTGTTTTGTTTAGAGGACGTTATGATGGTCATTTTAGGGTCAATTAGCTTTTTTAAATCGAACCTACATTTTATATGTTGTTTTCTGATTAGAAAATGGTTTATAAAAGCTGTTTATTTCGTCATGTGGAACCAAAAAAAACAAGATAAAAAATGTTGCTTCCCAATTACGAAACGTAACTTGACCCTCAAATGACCATCCATGGATGGTCCATTAATTCATTGCGCTCTTCGTACACATCATTCAGAATTATCTTTTTTATTTACGTTGGTGTAAAAACAACTACAAAGTGCTTTATACAAATGTTGTTTGGTTTTTTTATGAGGAGCCAGAATCAACATAAAATGAGGTAGTTTCCCATTTAAAAAATTCTTGTGTTACACGCATATGACTTTCTCTATTCTTGTACAAACTATTTTTACAAATGCTTATTCCCTATATGCTTCATGTTAATCGAGATGTTAATCTTATTGCTAATTTTCTTGTAGATGCAAGGGGAATTGGTAGGCTTTAAGCGATAGTCAAATATTTTAAGAGCTGGTTGCTATGTGGAGCATTCTATTTTCTTTGTATTACCAGGACCAAAAAAAATGAATAACGAATTCCCATTTGAGAAAAAGTACAAGCATTGGAAAATTTAAGGGAATAACAAGCAATATCTCGAAAATTGTTCACTCAATAAAAAGAAATGTATATGACATAAATTGTGTATTTTAACGCGATCTACATTTTTCGTGTAGTAAAATTTTGTCTATCTCTTATGGTTTACCAGTTATGCAAAAGTCGTTCACAATGAAGATTACTTTTGGTGACATTCCCAGAAATTCATGATATACATTTCATTTGTCATGAAAGTATCTTAAATATATGATACCTTAATCAAAATCGTTAGAGCCATTTTTGAGAAAATTAAAATTTTCGAAAAATGATACATGTAAAAGGGTAGTCTGGGTGGGGGGATTTTCTTGAAAAACCTTCGTGTCGCATCTCTGGAAGATACTGAACCTAAATACAAAGTTTGGTATTTTGGTGACTGTTCGTTTCTGAGTTATGCTGTTCACAGACACACACACACACACACGGACATGTTTCCAAAAATTCTTTTTTTTTTGATTCAGGGGGTCTCAAAACATATATTTCGGGTGAAATCTCGGTATCGAATTTTTGGGTGGAATACAATACTTCCCCCACTTTCTATACGTAGTAGAGAAAGTAGAAATTAAATTGACCCTAAAATGACCATCACAACGTCTTCCAAGTAAAACGCCGCATTACTTTCCCCCATAATATCAAGCAACTTTTATTTAAGACATTTCTTTCTACAACACTTAGTTTTGGAGATATTGTACAGTCTCAACTTAAGTGGCCCACCTTGTATATCACATCATTGAGTGCAAAAAAGAACATTGACACTAGCTCACTATGTAAATATGCTAATCTGACTTTTGTATAGAATTTGTTTAATAAAATGTGATAGATAGAGAGGTCTACACTTCTTTGTTTAGCAAATTAGTATACATCTGTTATGTTTCAGTCGTTATACAAAATTATACAAAGTCCTTCAGAATGAAGAGGACTTCACAGGCTATTTCTAGAAAATTCAAGATATACTTTAATTTTCAATGGAAATATCAAAATTTTTGGAGCAATTTTAGAGGAAATCACAAATTTGGAAAATTTTACCGGCAAAGTTAAGTTTGGATATGGAGGATTTCAGTCAAAATCTTCGTTCGTATCATTGCAAGATACCGAAAATACACACACACTTGTGCTGAAAAGATGAAACAATTAGCACTAAGGGTTTGAGATCGAGGCAGAATTAATCAATTTCAAATAAAAAAGCAACACATTTGCCCTGAAGCCCAATTAAAACACTTATAGCGCAGCTTACTTCAGTAGATCCAGACGGGAGACAGCCACACGTTTCCATCAAGGCACTAATGTATGTCACAGCCACAAGGACAAACCACTGACTGCTTGCCAGACGGGACACGAGTCTCGGTTCGAAGCCAGCACGGCAGGCTGGTTAC
Source organism: Deroplatys truncata (assembly GCA_030765065.1). Taxonomy (NCBI): domain Eukaryota; kingdom Metazoa; phylum Arthropoda; class Insecta; order Mantodea; family Mantidae; genus Deroplatys; species Deroplatys truncata. The sequence goes on from CM060980.1 coordinate 171,287,357, forward strand.
ACAAGATGATTTAAAGCTTCTAAACAACGCATAACGCATGCATTAAATCACACAGCAAAGGACCTACTGTTTGTCTTAATGTCAACCTAATGGCTGTTTGCATTGTTACCCTTTCTCAACAGATGAGAAAATTACAATATTAAAGTATGTTGGGTTTAAGAATAGTGTTTAGGGGTAGGAAAAAAAATCTCATGCATTGCACTTACATGACTTTTCCTACTCACTCTTTACAAAGTATTGTTACAAAAATCTCGTGTTATAAATTTATATCGCTTTCTCTACCCTCTATCATAAATACATAAGAGTGTGTCTTCCAATTATATTTATCTAACTATATAAGAGGTAAATATACTATTAAATATATTATTATAGTCCCAGACCTATTATTGCATCTTCTAAAATTATAATTGCAATATTGGAATACATTAAATTTTCAAATAAATTCTAGGAATATTAATTTTAATATTAACTAATATTATTAAAATAATTGACTGCAAAATTATAAAAATCTTAATATCCCCTTAAGAAATTTCAATACACATAAATTTACACATAAACTAAATAAATTAAAAGCAAGAATAAGACTTCAATTTTTTAATTTATTCATTTATATAAATTAAATAAGTTTTTATTTAGAATTTATTAATAAAATGAATTTTAATATAGTGAACAAGTAATGTGTCGTGAATATTTATTGTTAATATTACAGTGAATACCTTTAAATTTATTAATTTTAACGAGAGATTATGTATTAAGTTAATTTTAACTTATTAGTGTCTATACAAACTATTCTTACTAAGCTTATTTTTCTGTATACTACGTTTTAATCCAAATAAACCTTTGTAGAAGAAGCTACATTGCATACTTCGTTATAGATACAAATGGAACAACGATAGTCAAATGTTTAAGAACTGGATGCTATATGCTGGCCTTAAAATTTCATACTGTTTCCATGCAATCGCGAGAAACAACTGAATGTTGAAAGGACTTTAAGAGAATAACCAAGAAATGGACAAATCGAAAATTTAGTAATGGCCCATGTCACAAAAAAGCTTATTTGAAATAAATTGTGTGTTTTAAAGAGATACACATTTTTTGTGTAGTATGTTTTCGTGTATCGCTTAACGTTACACAAAATAAATTCCTTCTGGATGAAGAGGACTTTACAGGCTATTCTCAGAAATTTCAAGATATATATATTATTTCTCAAGTATGTATATTTTATAAATTGTGTTTCAATCCGAATCCTTAGAACAATTTTTGGAAAATAAAAATTTTCGAAAATGTTCCATGTAAAATGCAGTTTGGGTTGGGAGAATGTTCTTGAAAATCTTTTTGACGCGTCTTTGGAAGATGCTGAACCTAAATACCAAGTTTGGTGGAATTAATTGTTCTTCCACACAAACCGTGTGTTGGACAGGTTTGGAAAGGCGGGATATAAACCACGGATCTACCGGTCTCTTCGGTTGCTCTCATCACTGAGCTACCATGGCAACTTGCCGGTACGACATTAAATTCCCCAACTGTTTCGCATTTTTCCCGGTAAACCACAAGGAGATCTCAAATTGTATTGGATGTCATACTCCAATGACGACTTACAATGTTGTAAGTACTTTAAGTCCCGGGCTTCATAGTTTCAACCACTATTAGGTTAATTAATGGAATTAATTGTTATTCTACGCAAGCCGTGTGTTGAGCAGGGTTGGTAAGGTAGAATCAGACGAGTTAAAAATATTAAGTTTGGTATTTATCTTACTTCTCGTATTTGAGTTTGCTGTTCACAGACACACACACATTTTTCAAATGCTTTATTTGGATTTAGGGGCCTCGAAACATCGGTGAAATACCGATATCAAATCTTTATGCGGAGTTCAACACCTTCTCTACCTACTAGGTACATGATAGAGAAAGTAAAAAATCTTATATTTTATATTCACGTGAGTTTCTCTACCCATTATTCAACAAACTATTCTTACAAAAACTTCTCCTGCTCTCTGCTTCATGTTAATCGAGATAAACATTTGTAGAAACAGTTATATAACATATTTTATTCTAGGTAAAATCTGAATAGGGAAATACAGTAGGCTTAAGTGATAGTCAAATCTTTTAAGAGCTGCGTGATGGCCTTGAAATTCCGTTCTCTTTGTATGACACGAGGAAAAATGAAAAGCTGATTACACTTGGAAAAAGTACAACTATGTGCAAATTCAAACCAATAACAAACAGTATATTGGAAATGGTTAATACCCCAAAGATGTTCATATGACATTAATTTTGTGTATTAAGGTTTGGACTACCTCGTACGGTTTATCAGTTATGCAAAAAATTATTCAGAATGAAAAGGACTTCAGAGACACTTCCCAGAAAATTCAAGATATACATTTCCATTTGTCATGAAAAAATCCTAAACTTATAGTATTTAATCAAAATCGTTTGAAACATTTTTGGGAAAATTAAAATTTTCGAAAAAACATTCCATGTTAAGATAGTTTGGGACGGAGAATAATCTTGAAAATGTTCATGTCGCATCTTGGAAGACGTTGAACTTAAATATCTTGCTTGGTAAGATAAATCTTTTTCTTAAAATCACTTTTTGCGGGTCCAGGGTGTCTGAAAATGTGTATTTGCGGTGGAATCTCGGTACTGAATGTTTAGGTGGAATACATTACTTACTATAGGTTAGTAACAAAGGGAGTAAAAGCAGTATGAAGTATTTATTAAAATCACCATGCACAGCATTTTAAATTACTTTATAGGTAGATATAACTGCTATAAAAGCAGAAAAAATAGCTATAACAATAATAATGAGATGACAGTACAAATTAATTAAAACGCTTCTTTCCATGTTTTTGTTAAATGAATATAAAAATAAATTTAAGAAAATTGTTTCTGAAGCAAAATTGTAGCATTAAGGAAACCAGGACGAAGTTTTCCCTATCATGGTAATGTTACATACACCACATGATCAAAAGTATCCGGACACTTGGCTGAAAATGACGTACAAGTTCGTGGCGCCCTCCATCGTTAATGCTGGGAGTCAATATGGTGTTGGCCCACCCTTAGTCTTGATGACAGCGTTCACTCTCGCAGGCATACTTTCAATAAGGTGCTAGAAGGTTTCTTGGGGAATGGCAGCCCATTCTTCACGGAGTGCGGAAGTGAGGAGAGGTATCGATGTAGGTCGGTGAGGCCTGGCACAAAGTCGGCATTCCAAAACATCCCAAAGATGTTCTATAGGATTCAAGTCAGGACTCTGTGCAGGCCAGTTCATTACAGGGATGTTATTGTCGTGTAACCACTCCGCCACAGACCGTGCAGTATGAGCACGTGTACGATCGTGTTGAAAGATGGAATCGCCATCCCCGAATTGCTCTTCAACAGTGGGAAGCAAGAAGGTGCTTAAAATATCAATCTAGCTCGTGCCACGCAAAACAACAAGGGGTGCAAGCCCCCTCCAGGAAAAACACGACCACATTATAACAGCACCACCTCCGAATTTCACTGTTGGCACTACACACGCTGGCAGATGACGTTTACCGGGCATTCGCCATACCCACACCCTGCCATCGGATCGCCACACTGTGTACCGTGATTCGTCACTCCACACAACGTTTTTCCACTGTTCAATCGTGTAATGTTGACGCTCCTTACACCAAGCGAGGCGTCGTTTGGCATTTTCCTGCCTGATGTGTGGCTTATGAGCAGCCGCTTGACCACAGGAATTCCTGTGTGATGGTCTGCATAGATGTCTGCCTATTACTCTTTACGAACCTCTTCAAATGTCGGCGGTCTCTGTCAGTCAACAGACGAGGTCGGCCTGTACGCTTTTGTGCTGTACATGTCCCTTCACGTTTCTGCTTCACTATCACATCAGAAACAGTGGACCTAGGGATGTTTAGGGTGTGGAAATCTCGCGTACAGGCTTCTGACACAAGTGACACCCAACCAACTGACGACGCTCGAAGTCCGTGAGTTCCACGGAGCGTCCCATTCTGCTGTTTCACGATGTCTAATGACTACGGAGGTCGCGGATAATGAGTACCAGACAGTAGGTGGCAACACAATGCATCTAAGATGAAAAAGTGTGTCCGGATACTTTTGACCACATAGTGTAGGTACTGTTTTCTCAGAAACTATTCACCTCAATGTAACCAAATTTGAACCGTATGTTTATCACTTATCAGTATTAGTGCTATAAATCGTCTAGAATGAGAAAGTTTAAGAACGGTTTTGGAAAAATGTTGAAACATTTAATTCGCCTCAAAAATAGTACATTTTTCACAACTTAATAGTCTAAAACTCAATTATTGGGAGGCCAAATACCAGATATTGTAGTAATCTTTATTCAATGCACTTCACGTCCTCGTTCACTATGTCACAATTTATACAAAATTCGCAGCGAATAGAGAGGATGATCAGCCTATGATACGACACAAGCGGGATGGCTAAGGCAGCAACACCTTTTTTTTTCGCTGGTCGTTTAGGTAAATGCCGGGGTGATGCTTTCTACCACGATTCCTTCTTTCCCCAATTTCCTCTCATTTTATCTCTCCTTTTCATGTTTCCAGTGTGTTTTCAGGTCTTGGCAGTGCTGACGGTGTCGCGCAGATGGAGTATGCTTGCACGTTGGAAAATTTCTTCCTGTGAACGCTAGAGTGCGTTCTCCCTTCCGTTAGGGTCACTTCGTCGCCCTCTCACGGGATTCTTCATCTCTATTGGTGCGCGGGTATTCAAACTGGAAATATTAGGGACTTCTGCGCGTCTCTATGGGCCCGTCTGCCTGCGCACCTGAGATCTCCTACGGCTCCTTCACCTCATCCCTGTCTCCCGAGTGTGTAGCCACAATAGATCAAGTTGGTAGCATTATGCGAGGTGTCCCCCTCCAATAAACACATCCTACACCAGGATAAGAACAATAACAAACTGACTGTACGCTCTTATTAAACAAGAAAAAGGGAAAACCGACCTGCCTGTTTCCTAGTTTGGGGCATGAAGCCATAACTGTAATAAACACCTGCTCTCCTGACTGTTGCCACCCCTATACCCCAAGAATCACTTTTTAGGCTAACTATTAAGTAGGAGTGATATATGTTCCAAGAATGCCAGAATAGGATGTACAAAGTTACTGTTATTTCTCATTTGAATAGTGCAATGTCTGATGTTTGAAAACTTATCCTGTTGAAATTGTCAATGATGCAGAAATCCTGATATTAATTAACTTTGAAGATTTAGAAGCTAGATTTACTTTCAACTCCATGCCTGTGTTCAAAAGTCAAAGTATAAAAAATTCATTAGAAGTAACCAGTCAACTTTCAGTTATAAACATATCACCCACAGACATGACGGTATCATTTGATGTTACTGCACCCTTCCCAAGCATACGAAAAGAAGAATTATTACCACTCTTAGAAACTTGGATATTAAACAATGGCACACCTAGAGCACAAACAGAAGATTACTTAAAACTAACAAAATTGTGTCAGGACCACAATTTCTTTTCATTCCATAACAAAATCTTTAAACAAACCACAGGCCTAACTATGGGAAACCCCCTTTCATCATTTTTAGAAGAACTATATATGAGCCATTTTGAATGCCATATTACTAAATCTTTCCCACATCTATTCAAAACCTGGTATAGGTAGTAGATGATATTTTTGCTATTCTTCGAAAAAAACTTTTAAAGGATGATTTGAAATTATTGAACTTACAAAAAAGATATATTAAATTCACAATAGAAAAAGAAGAAAATGGCCAATTACCTTACCTAGACATCAGGATCATCAGAAATAATGCACACAACAAACTAACGTACGGCATTTACAGGAAACCAACTCACACAGAAAATTATATTAAAAACAATAGCTAAAACCCTACAAGCCACAAACATGCAATTTTAAATAGATTACAAACAGGTTAGTACATATACCACTGTAGAAAGAGAAATACCAGAAAGAATACCAACACATTATCCACATAGTCACTATGAATGGATACCAGAAAAAAACAATAGATAAGATGATAAAAAAGTTTGAAAGACAGAAATACATCCAACAAACGACTACTTTACTACTACTCAAACAACAAAAACCATAAGCATATAGGAAATTCACTATAACCCTTGGACACATAAATTTTGAAAGGATTTTCAAGAAATACAACATCACCCTGTCTCTACAGAATAACCACAATATACAGAAACTACCTTTGCAACAGAACAAAGGATCCTATCCCCAACGATAAATCAGCTGGTATATATCAAATTGTTTATAATGACTGTAACCTGGTATACATAGGAAGAACCAAAAGAAATCTTGAAATAAGACTTAAAGAGCATATGAGATGCATTTACCAAAAGCAGCCAGATAAATCAGCAGTAGCACATCATTTCTGGTCTTAACCATGAAATCACTCCAAACATAAAACTCTTAAAACCGATCAACAACAGCAATGAATTGGAAATCTGGGAAAAACATACATATCGTCAAACACAGGAATCACCTAATGAATTTCGAACTGCCGCCACCCAGCAGCCTTTGGAAGTTCATCAGCCCAGCACCAGAGAACACCACTAGCCACACACATTCCCCAGAAAATAACCGGCAAAATCAGTTGAAAACATGCTGACGACGGGAGCAATCGTCTCCCGAAACGCGTTCAAGTAAGAACATTTTAGTGATGTAGTATAACAACCTTCAACTCTCTTTATTATAAATCCTGATATACTCAATATAAATGCAGGAAAATGGTTAAATAAAGACACTAAATAGTGACCTAAAATGACATAAAATAACTTAATAAATATGAATTTTCATAATCTGGGACCCATGATAAGAATTGATGTACACATTAACAATGCCTACAAAAACTATTGTCGTCCTCCGTGGTGTAGTGGTTACCATGCTAGCCTCTAGGTCCCAGGTCGCGACTTCAAACCCGGCGGAGGGCGATTGATATTTTTTGGGGCATAAAATCCTTAGTATGGCTTCTTTCGGAAGGGAAGTAAAGCTGGTGGTCCCGTGTCTTAGATTTACGGCATATAAAAGAACCTCAAGCCTGATAAAGAGTCCTCTGAGCAAAATTACCGGTCTTTCACGCCTAATATAGAATAGGACGCTAAGAACCACAGCAGTTAAAGGGCGTCCATAAATATCACTCAATTTAATTTGATGCAACAATTGTCGTCCTCCGTGATGTAGTGGTTACCATGCTAGCCTCTAGTTCCTAGATCGTGGGTTAAAACCCGGCGGAGGGCGATGGATCTTTTGGGGGCGTAAAAATCCTTAGCATGGCTTCCTTCGGAAGGGAAGTAAATCCTTGGTCCGGATTTACTTCCACTCTCACACGGGTCCTGTGTCGTAGATTTCGGCAGGAGAGCCTGATAAAAAGGCCTCTTAGCAAAATTACCGGTCTTTCACGCCCAATATAGAATAGGACGCTAAGAACCAGAGCAGATAAAGTGTCCATAAAGAAAATTCAACAATAAAAGATAACGTGTCAACAGAATCCGAAACCTGGTTAAAAATATTGCTGTTGCACAGAATCATATCTTTACGGCCACCTGAATTTTAATGTCACCGCATATCATGCAGTGTTGTCTACGCTCAGAAAAGTCATAGCACTTATTTTAATTAAAAAGTGTAATTATCAAATTTGCTCATTTAATACTTCCTGATTCCCTTAATTATCTAAAACTCATTGAAAATACTGGTTAAAATGTCAGAGCATACAAAGGATGAAAGAAAGTTCTACAACGTTCTGAAAAACACATCAAATTTAGTTTTCGGGTCAGAGACCAAGAAAAACACAGAGGTTTTAACGATTTTCTATTAAGAAGGAAATAATCACGTAATGGCAATGTCGAGTTCCTGAGCAATCGCATTACGTGCTTAAGGGGCAGTGAAATCGTATTTCAAGATTTCACAGCAAGGCTTATGTTCTATTGGAGAAAAGTATTGAAAACATTTTAAGTCTGCAAGGAGAAGAAAGAAAGGGAATATCGTTTTTAGATATTCAGAAGCTTGTAGCGCTCCATTTCCTTCCAGAAGTAAACAGAGCATATAATATCCCTCAATGTAAAAAAAGTTATCTAACAGCAGTGATATCCCTTCTCAGTTTATAATAAGCCTGTGGTGGGAGCAAAAATCGAAAAATAAACATAACGAGTTTGTAACTTACTTCCTGATTCATCCAGTATTTACCGAGCGTGGTGACACTGAGGGATCGTGAGAGACTCGTATTCGGAAGGTGTCGTGTTCGATCCCACCCTGATCCATTGTAGGAACAGGCGACGGTATTCGGCGGTTTGCATCTGTGCGCTTTACAGAGGTCTCTTGCCTGGCGTCGATGCGGGATTGCTCAATTAGGATCCACCTCCGAGTGGGCCACACCAAGGGAGACCGCCGGGCGTCTGGAGGATTGTGGGTCAGATGTGTTCGATCTGAAAACATTAGGGACCCCAATCATGCTTATGCTCGTGGTCATTTTCAGATCCCTCCCTTCATCCTTCCTTCCCGGAGGTAACGATAGAAGCATAGCCGTTGCAGTACCCTACCGTGGTTGTAGGGGTCCCTCCGTTCGTCGGTACCTTTATCTTTATTATCCAGCGTTGCCAGAATGCACTTTTATTTTCTCTTCTACTTACCTATAGTAACTAGAGAAAGTATTCAATTCCACCCAAAGCATCGATATCGCGATTTCATCGGAAATAACACGTTTTAAGATTCCCTGAATACCCCTTATAAAACGCAGTATTAGTAAACGCTCTATGTGTGTGTATCTGTGAACAGCATCAAGAGCATTGGAAGCTAACGCATGACACTACCATAAATTCTGGTTGCATAATAATACTGAATCAAAGTTAACTCCATTTGGGCTGGTTATACTTTAAGTGTTTTTGGAAATGATTATAAAATGAACAAGTTAATGGTAGCTTAGAGTTGTGCAAATGTGATATAAGTGACACCATGCTTCCTAGTTCAAAATGCTGCAATTCATACTACAAGTACACTTTCCTCCAATGATTTTGTTTCTATGATCACCATTTTTCTCCTAAATCACATAAAAGATAATTTTATACTGAGGACAAAATATTTTCAATATTTTTAACCTATCGAGAATAAAAAAATTATTCAGATCTTAAAATATGAAAAAAATTAGTTCAACATAAAACGATAGTTTCCAGAAAAAGCAAGTAATATCCTTGGTATACATATCTTTAATGATTTTTGAACAAAGTGCATCCGAAATATGAAAAATCCGATGAGATACATATGCATGACTTTCTCTACTCTCCATCGTTTATTAGTGGGTATACAAAACATTCCTAATAAAGCTTATTTTTCTATGCACTACATTTTAAACCAAATAAACCCTTGCAGAAATACCCACATTACACATTTCGTTATAGACACAAAGAGAAAAGTTTTAGTCAAATGTTTAAGAACTGGACGCTATATGTTAGCCTTAAAATTTGAAGGAGGGTTTACCTTCACGTATGGAAAGCCAAACTTGATGAAGTAACTGCCGCACGTATGGTACAAAGTTCCGGTGGCCTTTGCCCCAATGTTTAAGAATCAACTTTGTATTTTTGTTTCTTTAAATATGATATTTATTTATGTTTGCCTTAGCTGCGTCAGTATTAATTTGTAGAAACATGTTTCTCTTAACAGGGAGTGGTGCGGCTAAAGAATGTAGGCTTACACAAATTATAAATTTTACTTCACTCAATTTATTAATCCTTCACACGATTAAATAACACTTCACTGATATAGAGAGCTGTGAGATTATTTATTAATTACTTGCACTTTTTTTAACACGTAAACTTTATAATGAATTTTCGTCTCACACTGAATACGTATTAAACTTCTCGAGGACGCGTTGGGTTAGGAACGCTGTCTACTAGCAACTGGCTTCTACCGCCTGAATTTGCAAATTTCATCTATTTCAAGTCTCTGATTGGGCTGTATGGTGGAAAGTCCATTAGAACTGACCTTTAGGGTATCCAGATACTCAGTTGTTAGTCTGCTGTATTTCGACGAACCGTTGTCATGATGTAACATTATTTTTGCTTTTGGGCGTTTTTTCCGAACTCTTTAAAAAATATTACGATAAACAGACATTCGTTTACTAATCGGAAGTAAGCGTACGTTTATCATCTAATGCTGTAGTAGCAATATGTCCTGTTTTTAAAAAAAACTTGTAACCATCTTCTTACCAGCACTGCGAATTCGTCGAATTTTTGTAGGCTTAGGTTGTGTTCGAAAGTCCCATTGAGCCGATTGACTTTTGTTTTTAGGCTCATAACAATAAATCCACGATTCATCACCAGTAATGATATTCCAAGTCAAGTTTGAAATGCAGCCTTGGAGTTTTTCTCACGTCTGTTGGTATAAAATGTTTTGAATTTGACTCATACCAGTGCCCAAAGTCACCCGAACAAATCTATAAGATATCCGTCGATCTTCTTCAAGCATTGCTCGAACAGCGGCAATATTTTCATCAGTAACAGCAGTTGTTGGACGTCCTTCACGAAATTCATCACTAAGAGAAAACCGATCTCTTTTAAATTCACTGTACCAATTGTAAATTGTTGCCTTAAATGGGAAATATTTGCAAAATGCATTTCTAAACCAATCTTCACATTGTTTAGACGTTAATGGAGATTTAATATCGTAAAAAATCATAGCCCGGAAATGTTCTCTGGTCAAATTCATTTTTGGGTGAACACAAAATCTTAAAATGATGATAATTAAGAAAGCATTAAAGAAAATCGAAATATTACACGACAATCAACTCGCACAGCATTGGAAAGTAGCTGTCAAATATAAAAAGCTTTCATTTGTTTTGTAGAAACATGCGATTCTAAGAAATCTGATGTGTTACACTCACATGACTTTCTCTACTCATGTACAAACTATTTTTACAAACGCTTATTCTCCATATGCTTCATGTTAATCGAGATGTTAATCTTATTGCTAATTTTCTTGTAGATGCAAGGGGAATTGGTAGGCTTTAAGCTATAGTCAAATATTTTAAGAGCTGGTTGTTATGTGGAGCATTCCATTCTCTTTGCATTAACAGTACAAAAAATGAATAACTAATTTCCATTTGAGAAAAAATATAAGTATTGGAAAATTTAAGGAAATAACAAGCAATATCTCGAAAATGATTCACTCAACAACAAAAAATTTATATGAAATAAGTTGTGTATTTTAATGCGATCTACATTTTTTGTGTAGTAAAATTTTGTGTATCTATTACGGTTTACCAGTTATGCAAAAGTCGTTCACAATGAAGAATACTTTTGGAGACATTGCTAGAAAATCCGAGATATACATTTCATTTGTCATGAAAATATCTTAAACATATGATATTTTAATCAAAATCGTTAGAACCATTCTTGAGAAAATTAAAAATTTCGAAAAATGTCCCATGTAAGGGGTATTTTGGGGTGGGGGGATTTTCTTGAAAACCTTCGTGTCGCATCTCTGGGAGATACTGAACCTAAATACCAAGTTTGGTGTTTATCCAACTGTTCGTTTCTGAGTAATTCTGTTCACAGACACACACACGGACATGTTTCCAAAAATATATATTTTTGGTGAAATCTCGGTATCGAATTGGGTGGAATACAATACTTCCCCTACTTACTATACGTAGTAGAGAAAGTAAAAATTTCAGTACCGCCCTCGTACATAATAGAGAAAGTAAAATGCTTTATTTATTCAGGAAACCTCAAAACAAGCGTTTCTGGTGAAATATAGATATTGAATTTTTGCCTGGAATGCAATACTTTCTCTACTTACCATAGGAAAATGCCAGTATTTAAACATTTTCTGGTTACGATTTAAGTATATGTATAGATTTCATAATAGTTACACTATAAGTAATCCGCTGGTATGAATTCACTTTTAAAATAGTCGCAATTATTTGTAGCGTTTTGACCGCGCGCTACTTCCTTGTGTTAATCTTACCTCGCAGTCGTTCTCGTCTCTGCATCGTTGTAGATGAAGTCTTCAGGACTCGTAATCGTCGATATCAGTCAGGAAGCACTTCTTGTCGATCTCAGGGTCAACTGTCGGCGAATCGGTCTGAAATTCCCTACAGTTGTTGTCAGGATAGAATTGAGGGAGTGGTAAAACCAGGATTCTGTCTTGAAAGAAACACTGTTTTCACTTTTCTCACTCTTATGCTAGAAATCCTGCAAGATTCATTGATATTCTCTAACACGTGTGATTATTTTTAGCACTGTATTCCCACTATTTTCTGTTAGAACACTAAAGTTTGATCCAGCTAGTTATTTAATTATTGGTGTTCTATCACCGTTCTTTAGATTCGCGCGAACTTGAAATAGTCACTTGACAAACTCGTTTATGAGCTTGGATATAATTATATCGAAGAATACAGTTAGCACATTATATAAGTGTTTCTACCTCATCACTTTATAATTGCATAATTGCGCGGTACTTATCAAATTTCGGAACTCAGCGTCCTTTTCTGATCCGCAGTGCTACGTGTTAGCTCAACGAAGAACCATGACAAACTGTCCTAAATCCACGCTCGCGTTCACATGTAACAACGACTGCTTGCCTCCAAATTTTATACACGTCACTGCGTCTTCCTATGTTTCCATTGGTTCTCACACTTATTCTCTACGTTTATTGGTTCCCTGGTTGAAAATTCAAAGCCTAACTGTAAGAAATGTCCGTTGCCTCATAGCGCCTGTTTACTCTTAAAACTTGTCTCCCTCCTACGAAGTACAATAAAAGGTTTCGATTTTTATGGCCCCACGCTCGGAAAACATAATCTTGCAGTCTTTCTTAGGCAATTACGCCTTTATTTATTTAACAATATTATTGAAACAGCTTCTGAAGGGCTTTCGATTGATACAGTTTCTAATCCTATGGCTTTAAAATTATGGAGATTTATGAAATTGAATGTTAATTAATTATTAATGATTCCTAAACTATAATTATTACAGAGTTCCTTTTATGTATTCTTAATCGGCGGAAATATAGCCACAAATTACAACTCAGAGTTAATCAGGTAAATTTCGCCGTAATAAAGCACTCGGAACTTATCGGATGCTCGCTTGACAGTTTCCATTCATTTATCTTTCTTAGGTTCAACAGCCATTAGCTAGACTCTTCTCTAGGATAAACTGTGTAATCCACAAAAACTGTTACCGAACTAATAAGTCTTCTTAACGGAGCGTTAAAAACTTGTGTTATTAAAGACTTTAGTTAACGATACCACCTGTCTGTGGCAATACTTCGTTTTACCTGTCGCCGCAGGAGAAATGCCGTGTGTCTCGGCTATAAAACAAAATAAATGTCTAGTGTTTGTGAGAAGTTTGTCGTTCCTTCTAACTCTTGCTGTGAACAACAAACTTTAAATTAAAACCACACTTTATAAACGCATTTCTTCTATCTTAACACATTAAGACTTCTTTACAACTTTACTTCAGTTCTCCTTACAACTCACTCTTCATGAAAACTTATGTTTAAAAAAATAAAATATACGTCTTTTGCTTTTTTGTTTTTCTTTATGGTAACTCCCTGGAATTATTTTTCTTTAACTTATATTAATTTAACTTTTACTTTTTCCCCGTTATCCTCATCTTATTGTTATTCTTATCCTTGTGATTTACAATTCCTTTCCATTTAAACTTCGCTTACTCCGTGTCACCTCTGTTGTTTGCTATACAGGTTGGAACATTTAAGTTATAAAAATAAATGTCTAATAAAAGTTGCTTGATACTGATAAAAATATGTTATTAGCTCCAAGTATGGACGCCAATTTGAGAAAAATGCTTTGTTACGTTATTTATTAGCACCATGCTTTGGGCGTCAATTTGAAGTAGTTTGTATTGAAGGAATTGTATTTTATTTCAACTGTTGGGGAGCCGAAATTGTAGAATTGCAACCGCATGGATAGTAAACAGTTTCCGGTAGCCTTTGCCCGAAGTTTAAAAAATATTAACTTTGTAATTTGACTGTTTCTTTAAATATTATATATTTATGTTTGCCTCGGCTGCGTCAGTATTTATTTTAGAGACATGGATGTCTTGGCAGGGTTGTGGTGCGACTTAAGAATGTAGGCTTACACAGATTATAATTTTACTTCACTCCGTTTATTAATGCTTGATACAATTTATATAACACTTCATTGATAGAGAGCTGTGAGATTCTTTTATTAATTAATTACTTGTACTTTTTAACCCGTAAACTTATTTTTCGTCTCCACGAATACGTATTAAATCTCTCGAGGACACTTTTTGCATCTTGATAGGAACGCTGTCTGCAGGCAACTGAACTGATTTCAACCTCCCAAACTTGTAAATTTCTGTATTTCAAGTCTCTGATTGGCTATTCCTAATCTAATAGAATACCTTATTTTAACTAAAGCTTTTTCTGGTTGTTGATTGCCTATTTATTAAAGTGTCTCAAAATTTACATTAATGTTGCTCCAATAATGACTAGTAGCATTTAAACTTTCAAATTCATTATTGCCTCAAGGTTACATCATTGTTAGCAACTTTTAACTTATTATTCTCACAGCTCCTACATTATTAAATAACGTAATACATTCACATAACATTATTACACATGAGTAGTATAAGTCCCGGATGAGCCAATTGGATGAACGATAATCCTGCCGCTAGGGGCGCTAGTGTCGCTAGTGTCGCTGCGAGCGACGGCGGTAAGTTTGAAAAGCGCCATGAGCGGAAGGATTATCGTTATTGCAATTGGTTCATCCGGGACGAGCTAAAAGAATTGAGGATTAGGGAAAGATGAAGGAAAAACAGGAAGTGACGTGGAGTGTTTTGATTGATAAAAATAAGACGAAATGTGATTGGTTCGTTAATTCGGGTGGAAGATGAAGGAAGGAAGATGAAAGAGTATGGAGGACACGTGATGGAGAGGAGCGGGGTGGCGAGGTGTTGTTTGTGCGGAGGTCGGGACTGAAAGAGGGAAAAGATGGCGAACGAGGAATAAAAAGTATAACAGAAAGTGACGTGTGAAGTTGTGATTGGTGGGAATAAGAAGTGATGTTATTGGTGGAAAGGAACACATGAAAGTTGTTGATTGGTAAGAATAAGAGAGGTTATGATTGGTGGAAAGAAAAAGGTGTGGGAGTGGGGTATGTTGGAGGTGATGGGAAAGGTAAGTTTTCCTACCAACAAGATTTGCAAAAGCCTCTGCAGAACTCATCAGCAATTTTTGAACGTTGTATGGTAGTTTTCTTGAGTGAATAGAGAGTTGGGGCGATATGAGATGCGGTGGCGAAAATGGGAACTAAACAAGATGGTTGAGACAAGAGGTCTAAGGACGAGGAAATTTCGAGGTTAGTGGTCAACATGGCGGACGCAAGAGGTGGGGGCAAGGAGACGTGGTGGTGAGAATGGGAACTAAAAGAAGATGGCGGTAGCAAGAGCTTAGAAGAACAGGTTTTGAGGTTAAAATAGTGGGAACTAAAAATGGCGGAGGGTCGGCGACAAGGAGATGCGGTGGCCACGTTAATTCGGGTGGAAGATGAAGGAAGGAAGATAAAAGAGTATGGAGGACACGTGATGGAGAGGAGCGGAGCGGCGAGGTACTGTCGGTGTACTACCATGACAGTAAGGTGTTTAAAAACTACGAGGTGGACGGTCACCCCCATAAAAATACACCTTATGCACTTCGCTTCGTCGACAGCACCTACGACGGAAAATCCGTCTCCGCCAGAAATCACAGCTGCGAAACCAAAATTCATTTTGTGCTATCTAACATGTACTTCAACGATATCCATTTCAAAGCAGATAAAGAAGACGCACAACATCAGTGGTTCCAATTTGTGCCCGCAAGAGGTTTATACATCGTTTTCTACGAACAGCAATACATTTCCACAGACAATGCAGCAAATGTTAAACGAGAACCCCATGTGCTACGGCACGTGCTTAGCGGCGCATTTGGGTCGCGAATCACCCTATATCATACCCGATCACATTCACGGCGTTTGCATGTTCAGCACCGTTCAAAACAGAGTTCTCCTCCAAGACGAAAACCGTTAAATCAACGGACACAGTGTTTTTCCTGCGGATGTTGTGCAATAATCGCTAAGCGCTTCCGGCGGATGTAGTGAACCTCCAACGAACGTTTCCCCCACCAGTGCTTCCCCTGATGTGGTAATTCTCCAACGAACTTTTCCCCCACCAGTGCTTCCCCCCTGATGTGGTCGTTTGCATGTTCAGCACCGTTCAAAACAGAGTTCTCCTCCAAGACGAAAACCGTTAAATCAACGGACACAGTGTTTTTCCTGCGGATGTTGTGCAATAATCGCTAAGCGCTTCCGGCGGATGTAGTCAACCTCCAACGAACGTTTCCCCCACCAGTGCTTCCCCAGATGTGGTAATTCTCCAACGAACTTTTCCCCCACCAGTGCTTCCCCCCCTGATGTGGTCGTTTGCATGTTCAGCACCGTTCAAAACAGAGTTCTCCTCCAAGACGAAAACCGTTAAATCAACGGACACAGTGTTTTTCCTGCGGATGTTGTGCAATAATCGCTAAGCGCTTCCGGCGGATGTAGTCAACCTCCAACGAACGTTTCCCCCACCACTGCTTCCCCTGATGTGGTAAATCTCCAACGAACTTTTCCCCCACCAGTGATTTCCTGCTTCCGGCAGTTGGGTTATATTTATGCACACGCATTCTTTTCCCCTTCATTCGGTGCTAGCCAGCCGTGGGGGAATGCCAGGACCGACGTGTAAAGACTTCCACTGCTCGTTTTGCTTTCACCAAACGTGCAGCTGCGAACTTAGGCACCGTCTCACCCATCTGTGCACGCAGTGTCAACTCGGTTTCTACGAAGACCTCGATCAACTCAACAAGCAAATTCAACAATTCCTTCGAAGGTACTCCGCTAGAAACACCACATGAACTGCTTCATCGTGCTCTTTCGGTATCTCGAAAACGGACGAAGAATCCACCTGCTACTGCCCAGGGAACGCCAAGTGCTGCTGCAGAACGGCATATACATCTTTGAACGCTATCCCCCAAGCGACGTCGACCTTGTGTGGAACCAACTTCCCACAGACGCACAGGTAGTTTGCGCGCCTTATCGCAGGTGTAAACAACACTACAACCTTCCTCATCAAACCACTCATATAGACGGTCCTCCCCCGTTTATCTAAAAATGCCATCTGTGCCGTCATAATGTCACAGGACGCCCTTAAAGAGCTAGAAGAACTTTCCCGCAGCGCCGACACTCTCAGCGTATCTACGCTTGAACAGCACGTACCGTATCGTGTCGTCGGCGTCAAAACAATCGACACCGTTCACGGTACAAAGCTCGTCGCCAAACTCGACAACGACACAGAAGTTTTCCTACCAACAAGATTTGCAAAAGCCTCTCCAGAACTCATCAACAAACTCAACTCTACCTCATTCTGCATCATATACGCAGGCAAGGAAAAACTACGCAGCGGTTTCAAACGTCACGTCGTCACTTTCTCCCCATATAACCCTAAATAATGTCCGACGAAACCTATCCCGTCCCCGTGGGGAACAATCTTAACCTACAACTCATTCTCAACGCAACTTCACCTATCTGTATCCTCTGCATCTCCAACTCCTATTTCCGCAGCAGCAGAGTTGTCACCATCACACTCGACGACGTCCAAGGGGCTCACGCCGTCCACGTCAAATGCGTACCTACCAAAGTGCACCAGCATCAACAAGACGCACTATGCATCATATACCTCGGCAACAGCAACATTCCTGCTCTAACCAACAAAGTCACATCCACAGGATGCTTCTCAACCAGCCATTACAACGAATTTACCATCCCCATCTATATACCAACCTTCACCGAGTTCGTCAACGAAAGTTTCTCTCACCTGCTCGTCACCTGCATCACCAAACCTATCCACCAATTTACCGTCGATAGCAGCAGCAGCGATGACGAGGACTCAAAGTGCACCACGTACTTTAAAATCATTGTTGTGCGCGAAATCTGTGTGTCCTAGCGCCTCAACAAACTATGAATTTTAATGTGCTTTTTTTTCTCCTAATATTTCTTATATTGTTCATTTATTGTATTCATATGTTAATCTCCTGTAATCAAATAATCCATTATGTTATTCTCAAACTATGTATTCATATGTTAAGCAAATAATACATCATGTTAATCTAAACTATGTATTCATATCTTTATCCAATATACTGTATTTCAAATTATAAATAAAGAAAACAGTCCCGGATGAGCCAATTGCAATAACGATAATCCTTCCGCTCATGGCGCTTTTCAAACTTGCCGCCGTCGCACGCAGCGACACTAGCGCTCCTAGCGGCAGGATTATCGTTAATCCAATTGGCTCATCCGGGACTTATACTACTCACATGGATACAATAATACAAATATATACAATGACTGTTACATGCATTTTACAAATTATTACATACACATATTGTCACATCCATGGCTGGATGGACATAGGGGGAATAGCGATATCAGGGTGGAACATCTCAAGCTTGGCTTAATTTTACTTGCTTGGTTTATTAAGTTCAGATACTTGCAATGTTGAGTTTACATTGAAGGGGGAACAAAGCTATAGTACATGTAAGAGCTTACCTGAAAGTACTTGTCGTGTGATGTGGACGGACCTGTGAACCCATCGTTGTAGATAGCAGATTAAGATGCTGACGGGCAGCGATTCGACCCTGTCTAGCATGTGTCGGTCTCCCCCGAGCAGCGCTCAGGCGCCTGCTTAAATAGGCAAGAACCGACTCAATCTTAATGACGTTTATATCCTGTTTGTGGTAAGCCGACGCCATACATAAGTATGATTGAGCGGAATTGTGTAGGATTGAGCGGAAACACGTGATCGGTTCTATGTTGCAAAAGGCAACATTATTCTAAGAATTTCCATGGGAAATGACGCAAATGAGGTAGCCCACATACATCCTGTCACGTACACATCTTAAGAAAGTTGCTTAAGGCAGAAAATGTAAAATACGATTCTATTAGAATTTAGAAGAATGAGCCATATTAATGTTAAAATCCAAAGTAATGTAAAATAAACGAGTCCGTCTAACATCACATGCGACAATACTCCCCTGCTCTAAGATGACACCACCTGGTGGCGTTAAAAACCATAAAAATAAATAGAGCAGGAATAAAGTTCAAAGGGGTACCCAAGATTGCAAAACAAATGAATACAAAAGCGAAGTACAATTAGATATAAAGAAATACAAAGTTACATCAGGGCACTTAGGCAGCCCAGCACACTTGCTAGGTGCTAAATCAGATACAAATTACAAAAATGAAGTATAGCCTTGCCTGCATGGAGGTAATAAACACTATACATTACGTGGCTGCAGAAAAAAAGAAAACGTTAGGATTATATCGGGGGAAATGGAAAAGGAAGGAGGGTTACAAGGTGAGTCGCTCGAGCGAGGACAAGTCCCATCACGGCACAACATCACTGCATTGTCTGGTAAGTCTAGGACACACTGTAGCACAATGTCCAACGGCGGACCAAAAAGTGCAAGTTTATGCTTGTCGAACGCGCCTGCAAGGAACGTGTATAGAATTTCCGCACTGCCAGAAGAGGAACACGAGTCCATGTGTCCTCACAGAAGGTCAGCAGCGGCAGGGAAATCCGGCGGAAACCACGTAGATAGTGCGCGCTCGTAATCAGTTAAATACTGAAGAATGCACCTGAAGAGTCGTTTTATCAGCGATGAGAACTGTTCATATGTATTCTATTGTTTTCTCATAGTTGAAGAATGTCATCGTGCATCCCATACGCCGTCAAGTGTCCAGTGCGTCCCATGATGAAAATGAAGCCGTGAATTTCCTTGTTGTAGTCCTCGCGTCGAAGTGGCGACCATGCCGTAGCCATAAAACCAAAGAAAGAAATAAGGGTTAGGGATGGAACATAAACTAATCACAAGGGTACGTTAAATAACATTAAGGAAAAACAATCGGTGGGAAACAACGGAGGGGGGAATGAAAGAAAGGAAATATACAATGTGCCACTTAAATTATCAAACAAAAATATTAATTGAATTCACAGCTAAACATGTGAGAGGCAGGAGCAGGGTGAAACATCCATATAGCCAAGCCAGACAACATAAATGTCTGAAGAAGGGTAGACAAAAGTGTACAAAGTATTTCTAAGGCAACATAGGCCAAAATTTCGTTAAAAGCTACTGTCACAAGACAGAGACAGGTAGGTACACGCATGTTTCACCTCACACAGAATACATAAAGTGTAACTTCGTTTCAATGAACATAACATAACAAAAGTTTAACATACACGGGAAATTCCAGTTTCCTGTGTATAATAATAAATTATCAAAACAATTAATTCGTTTGTGAAACTATAAGGTTGCTTAATTTTCTAATATCAAGAACCAGGTGAACACAATGTTGTAAAGCTTAAATGTGCCGAGGAGAACGAGGGAGAAAAAAAGACATTTTCATTCAAAAATGCTATAAAGGGGAGGAAGTGAGAGAAAAGAAAAAAATTAATCTCTACCATCCCATGCCGACCATAAATGGACGGAAATAATGTGTAGAACAATTGACTCAAGGTAGCGCCCAACCACAATAATAACTCAAAAATGTGCACAGAGTTACATTGTGAGGGGGTGTGCCTCAAAGTGAATGTCTAATGTGTACACGGGTATTCAATGGGAAACGGTGGGTAGAAGTTCCGTAGTAAAAAGGAGGCAGGCCTGCCAAATCCGTAGGGAATAACAATGATTAAAAAAATTATTAGCATACAGAATAAAATACACCTGGCATTTCTCAAGGTTACAACCTGTGTTCAATTGGAGGTAAATAGTATAAGGAAATAGCCTAACTTTTACTAGGAGATCATACAATAACACAACAAAAATATGCAATGGCTTCCTGGGAGAAGCCATGCAGAGAACAGATAAGGTGCTCAGGAGAGCTAATTGCAATTTATGCAATATTGCATATTAAAACAATATTAAATAGATTACATCATACATCACACAACTGTTATTTTAATATCTGGCACCCTGGGAGAGAAATAAGTAATACTGTCATATCCTAGAGGTTATCAGTATGAGGTATTTAGAAAATCAGCCCTTCGTGGAACCTATGCCACGTAAAAGAAAAATTATTGCCATGCATATGTAATTCATAGCCAAACACTCTATATCTCAATCATTTACTTCAGCATAAATAAAATAACTCAGTACCAATATCCTGATACTAATCATGTGTGTCTCTAAACACACACAAAATGAAATTCACTGTAATATCAGATTCGCAAGAAAGACTGATATCAATCAGAAAAATCGTAATTGCTGAATATTTGTAATCATATCCGTGCGCACGGGAAAAAAACGTAGATATCAAAATCTACCCATGAACTCATTAATAAGTACATAAGAGCTCCAAAAATAAAAATGCTAACGGAACCTGACGGTAAACCCGAGAGCGTAACGAGTCGGTAAAATCATCCCTATACTCTTATATGTTCATACCATTAAACTAGGGGGATCTTATGATTCACCCTTAGTTAATGCTGAAATTTAAAATTCGGCTGTAAAACGTGTAATAAAATCACTGATAATCTCTAGGTATCTTTAAAGTTAATAAAAGAATTCTCATATACATTTCTCAAACCATAACCGAGATAAGTTAAGCGGAAGTCGCTTCCGTATAAATTTCCCAAGAGGCACTCTCTGGGAGAGATGCTTCTCTCTATAAACAGAAATAAAACAGAATTATGCGTACCTTTAATTGTGAAATAAGTCCAAGGTGTGCTTCCAAAACTATCGTCGGAAACTGACGATATATGGAAGAGTGTCCAATAACAGTGTTCGAAGAGCTTGTGTATAATTCAACCGTACTGCCATAGCAGTTGGCACATAAAAAATTTCTGTAAGCATAACTTGACAAAAATATTAAAACATATTCCATAAATAAAATATATGTCAATGAATATAAGCGATGTTGCGTAAGAAACTTATGTTTCCTAAATATCGCAATTAACAGGATGCTTTCCAAGCACTGTTTCCTGCATATAATTACGTGCGTATACCAGCCTGGTATAGCAATTATGTATTTACAGATTAGAATGATATATCCTCCTAAGCTGAGGTTGAAGTTAAGAACTAACCGAACGAAGTTCTCGCAACGCGGAACATAATTCAGGCAATATTTACGCATTAAGTAAATACATGTAGTGAAGTATTTAAGGTAACTAGGACGTATGCAAAAAATTTACATGGAATTCTCAAAATACGAGAAGAAATGTGTATTTATTTATTTTATAGGAGTTAAAGAACCCTTCTTTCTCCATAACACCAACATACTTAAAATTAAAAGGAAAAACATGCTAGCATTACATCGTTTAGGTTGTATATTAAACATAAACAAAGTTAGGTATAGTAGGAGAAACCGTCGTAATTGGTATTCTATCGTCCTTACTTTCATTAGGAACCAAATTATCGTAAACTTGACATGCGTTGAACAGAAAAATTCCATAGTTCTTATTCGTTATGTATGAGACTTAAGTAGGAAAAATCCACGGATGTGGTTGTAACCACGGAGAAACTCCAGCAGCACCGCAAAATAGTTATAGCACGTCATATCGGCCGGAAATCTAACTCAAGGTGTCCGTATGCGCGAAGTTTTTCACGCAGACATTAAAGAAAGCAACATGAGTGGTGTGCAACGTGTGTTGGCTGATTATGATGATGCAATTGAGCACCTTGTGGCATTCCTCAAGAACCAGAGCGTCGCATCAAAATCATGTAAAAACTGTGTGTCCATCACGTAAGTAAAATAGAATATTGTAATTCAAAATTTGTAAGAGCCAGTTTCGAAGAACAGAGAAAAGTAAAAAGAATTTGAAAATATGTAAACCTATGTATCGCAGCTCTGAAAAATAGACATTACATTACTGGGGGTAACATTTCAAAAGAATAAGTCCGTTTTAGAGTTAACGGTATTCCGTGACATAAGCACCGTGTGCAAAAAAAGTTTAGAGAAATGATTATGTCGGTCCAAGGTGACTTCACACCGTGTATTTCCAGTGAAATCTCGGAATCGAAATTTTGATGGAATGCAATAGTTGTTCACCTAAGCAGAGAATGTAAGAATTGTAACCTCAAGCTGTTTCTTACTACATTAGTGAAGTGTAAGTAACCATACCTAATGATAATCACACATTATTAATAAGGACAAAGCTTATGGATCCGAGGTATAGCGTAAAGCTAATTAGTGTTCATATGTATAATATTGTGAGTTAGTGGGAGGAAGTAAGCAAAACAAATTAGTGTCGCTGATGTGCAAGGAAGCAACAAAAGAGGCAGTGGAATACCACTTGCTGAATTTCGGAACCGAAATAATTATGAACATAAAGTAAACTACAAATTAAATCTACGAGTGACATCCGTAGTCTCGTAACAAAAATTGAAGGACTATTTAGTTTATGAGAGGGGGCAAGTATATCTGTACCTAGTGGTTGTTATCTATCATTAATAACTTCCGGTGGATAGAGATTCCGCCGAATAGGAAATGCCGAGTGATCTTGTATCCTAATTGTTTCAGTGGCGTGCAATGTTGGCCAAAACAGATGTGTTGTTTACTTATATTTAATGCGTAATTGATAATGCGGTCTTTGTTTTATAGGTTTGTCATCAGTGACTTGAATTTTAAACTCACCTATTTTAGTTTTTCCTAGCTCCTTTAATTGTGTAGCAAATACGTGTCGGTATTTCTGCAATAAAGCACTCAATTGTATTTGTTGGTCCTGTGTAAGTTGTGAGTTAAAGTTAAATTTTGCATTTTTAATGTCGACTGAGTGTGTATCTTCGGGAGACCAAATTGCAGCTTGTATTAGCGCTACTTCATGCGCATAAGCAAGAGTGGTTCCCGCGAAAATTGATTTAGGCTCCATTGTATTATTGTGTACTGGGATGACACATTCTTTACGAGCTTCGCAAAAGATAGGGGATATTTGCAAATTTTTCTTCTGCATGATAGCTCCTTTTGGTTCTAAAAGAATTCTACCCATTACATTAGGAGGCAATTTCACTTTAACATTTACTGATGTGAAAGGGGGAATGCGAATATCTTGTATACAACACGCTTTGTGTGGCACCGCGGTTTCCTCGTTCGATTCCACGGTAATTTGTGCCAATGGGCATCCTAATTTTTCGCCACAATGTAATTCTAATTGGGATGAGTCTGGAAGTTTAAGAGTAATTGTGTATGTTTCCAAGTCAATTAGGGCCTTATATCGGTTCATGAAATCCATGCCTAATAGGAGATCATGTCCGAACTCTTTAACAACAAGAACATCCTCCTCAAAGGATATGCCATTAATGTTGAAGAAAAGAGTGGTGGAATAACATACATCTAGTGATGTATTATCTGCTGTCCGTAGTATCAAATCTTTTGGAATCGGGTGGGTGGGTGTGGTCACAAAATTTTGTTGTACTATACTGACTGCGCTGCCTGTATCAAACAGTATACTCACTGGTTGATTGGCAACCGTACCTTGTACAGTAATGACATTTACCGGCTGAATAAGTGCCGTCGTTTGTTTTGGTGTACTCTCGGTGATGGACGTCACGGAACTTATTCCCGTGACGTTCCTTGCCCGTTTGGGTGATGGTATTGCTGTCTGCAGTTCGGGGCAGTATGTCCTGTCCGTCTGCATTTAAAGCATGTGAAACTATCTTTTGGCATGTGACGGGAGGCATTAGGGCCACGCCATGTTCCTCTCGAGGCAACGTTAATACCGCCGCGTTGACCATAGCTACTACGCCCACGGCTTTGTCTAGTTGCATCATATTGCTGCGGAGCATTGCGAGGCGTGTCAATAATGGGCCTCTGATATTTAAATTGCAAATTTTGCATTTGTTTCTGCAAGTCACGAATTTGGCGCTGCAGTTGCTTTACGTCTGATCGTGGACTTGGTTGGCTGACCAGTGATACTGGTTTGGATGCGGGAAGTAGTTGGGCATCAACCCTTTTACCAGCCAGGTATCTGGCCGTTTCTACGCGTCGAACAACCTGTATAAGCTCTCTAATAGATTGTGGGTTCGAGGGGAGGACACTTTCTATTAACGAGGGTTTCAATCCGCGCACAATATGGCGAATTATTTCAGGTTCGGCCATGCCTGGATTTACCTGGTCACAGAGAGCTAGTACATCATATATGTAAGTCTCTGTTGCTTCAGACAGGTCCTGCACTCTGTGACGTAAGCGGCATTCTAAAATATCATCATGCGCCGCTGGTACGAATGCTGTCTGAAGAGCATGTATTAGGTCGGTCCATTCAAGATGCGGGTGACGGAGGGAATATACTTTGAACCAATTTGCTGCTGCGTCTCGTAAATAGCATGGTAAATATTGTAGTTTGTGCTTATCTTGCCAACCATTCGCTGTAGCTATGGTTTCAAAGTTATAGAGGTAGTTTCCAACGTCCTGACCGGTTTTGCCTTCGAAGTTTCCAGGGTCAATGAAAGGTCGTGCGAAAGGCACATTTGCGGTAATGACTGTTTTGCACTGGGTCCCTTCGGGAACCAAGGGTGCTGCCGACGTAGAGGCCGTATTCATTGCCATAATGTCTTCCGTCGAACTTGAACCTGAAGACGTTAACGTTTCAAAATAATCTTGTGACAAAACTGTGTTGTTCAGGTCACCCACGCTTAAACTACGTTCCTTTGGTGCAAAATACTGAATGGGAGTCAAACCTCGGAGTCGTCTACTAGATCTAACATGACTATGGGACATATGCGCTTGATTCTGAGTGTGAGTGTTAGTATCCAAAATAGTCTGATATTCACGGATTAACTTTCTGATTTCGGCACTAATAGGGCTATCGCTAAGATGCTTTGGTAATAATTCCATGCAAAGGAGAAAAGAACACATATAACACTCAAATAATACTGCGATAGTAAGCTGAATATTTAAAAAGAAAAACTTAATAACTAGAAAAATTTACAATTAGGTGGACGGCATTTGGAGCCGCGAAAAAAACTGTAAACTTTTAAAATTGAGAGGCCGAAGATAGGACCTCACTTTTCAATTAAAATAATTTCGAAAAGCTGGCACCTTCGCCATATTGTCAACTCACTAATTAGAGAGGCCGGTGCCTGTACCATAAACATCTTATAAGGAATAAGAAACAGAGGTACGGGGTCGAACCATACTTCTCAAAAATTATTTACAGAAGCCGGCGCTCCACCATATTGTCACATCCATGGCTGGATGGACATAGGGGGAATAGCGATATCAGGGTGGAACATCTCAAGCTTGGCTTAATTTTACTTGCTTGGTTTATTAAGTTCAGATACTTGCAATGTTGAGTTTACATTGAAGGGGGAACAAAGCTATAGTACATGTAAGAGCTTACCTGAAAGTACTTGTCGCGCGGGATGTGGACGGACCTGTGAACCCATCGTTGTAGATAGCAGATTAAGATGCTGACGGGCAACGATTCGACCCTGTCTAGCATGTGTCGGTCTCCCCCGAGCAGCGCTCAGGCGCCTGCTTAAATAGGCAAGAACCGACTCAATCTTAATGACGTTTATATCCTGTTTGTGGTAAGCCGACGCCATACATAAGTATGATTGAGCGGAATTGTGTAGGATTGAGCGGAAACACGTGATCGGTTCTATGTTGCAAAAGGCAACATTATTCTAAGAATTTCCATGGGAAATGACGCAAATGAGGTAGCCCACATACATCCTGTCACGTACACATCTTAAGAAAGTTGCTTAAGGCAGAAAATGTAAAATACGATTCTATTAGAATTTAGAAGAATGAGCCATATTAATGTTAAAATCCAAAGTAATGTAAAATAAACGAGTCCGTCTAACATCACATGCGACAATACTGCTTCAAGGCGGGCTGTTATTCAATTTACATATTATATAATTTGACTGGAATTATTTAAGTGTTAAAAACACTGCCTCAATAATATGGAGGAAAGCAAGTGCCATTAGTCATGTTTTGTTTGAAAAAATTATGGTAGTGATTTTAGAGTCAATTTAAATTGATGCTAATTGTAAGTTCCCATTTAAAAAAACTTAAATGGTCCACCCTGTATACTTTGTTTGATACATTTACCATCTTAACATCGAAAGTAATTATTGACCCTTGACATGGAACAGTGGACTTGGAACATTCATAGTGATGTTCACTCGTTTTCAGTTAGTTCTTAACGTTGAATCTTAATTCTGAGAGTATAACTTTTGAATAAAACTCATACCTCCAGACTCAGGGGAGGATAGGAGATAAAGGAAAAATCCTATCTGTAGAACCGCACACGGAATCTCTGGATCAAGAAGCCAGAACCTTGAGGCAGTCGTAATTAATTCTTATTTTATATTTACTATTTAACTGTTCTAATTAGAGAAAGTATCGCACCTGAATAAAAAAATTTGATGTGTTACACTCACATGACTTTCTCTAGTCTTGTACAAACTATTTTTACAAACGCTTATTCCTCATATGCTTCATGTTAATCGAGATATCGAGATGTTAATCTTATTGCTAATTGTCTTGTAGATGCAAGGGAAATTGGTAGGCTTTAAGCTATAGTCAAATATTTTAAGAGTTGGTAGCTATATGGAGTATTTCATTGTCTTTGCATTACCAGGAAAAAAAATGAATAACGAAATTAAGAAAAAGTGTAAGTATTGGAAAATTTAAGGGGATAACAAACAATATCTCGAAAATTGTACATTCAACAAAAACATGTTAACATAAATTGTATATTTTAACGCGATCTACATTTTTTGTGTAGTAAAATTGTGTCTCTCTCTTACGGTTTACCAGTTATGCAAAAGTCGTTCACAGTGAAGAATACGTTTGGAGATATTCCCAGAAAATTCGAGATATACATTTCATTTGTCATGATAATATCCTAAACATATGATATTTTAATCAAAATCGTTAGAAGCGTTTTTGAGAAAATTAAAATTTTCGAAAAATGTTCCATGTAAAGGATAATCTGGGGTGGGAGGATTTTCTTGAAAACCTTTCTGTTGCATTTCTGGAAGATACTGAACCTAAATACCAAGTTTGGTGTTTATCCGACTGTTTGATACCAAGACTTCAAAAACTTGTTTTGAGTCCCTGGACCCAAAAAGCCTCTTTTAGGAAAAAATTCCGTTTGTGTGTGTGTATATATGAACATCATAACTAAAAAAAAAGAGAGCGATAAATACCAGACTTGGAATTTAAGTTCCCTATCTTCCAAAGATGTGGCACGAAGATTTTTAAGAAAATACTTCTACCTAGCTACCCTTTACATGGGATATTTTTTAAAATGCTTCATTTTCTAAAAAATGACTAATCATTTTGATGAAAATACTATTTATTAAAGATATGTACATCATAAATGAAATGTATATCTTGAATGTTCTAGAAATAGCCTGAGAAGTCCTCTGTAATTTTGTATAACTGGTAAACGTTAAGCAATAGACAAAAACGTACAACACAAGAAATGTAGATCTCTTTAAAACAACAATTTATTCCAAATACTATACAGCTGTTCCTCGCGATTGCATGGAAAAACAGTATGGAACTTTAAGGCCAGCATATAGCATTCAGTTCTTAAACATTTGACTATCGTTGTTCCCTTTGTATCTATAACGAAATGTGTAATGTAGCTATTTCTGCAAAAGTTTATCTCGATTAAAATGAAGAAAATAAAATAGTTCGTAAGAATAGAGCGTAGAGAAAGTCATGCGCATGAAGCACATGTGCATGACATGTAGTACATCAAACTTTTTTCTCGTGATGATGCAAAGAGAACGGTATTTCAAAGCCACCACATTAGTGAACCGCTTTTAAAAGTTTTGATTATCGCATTAGCCTACTGTATTCTCCTTATAACTATAACGAAACGCGCAAGAAAGCATTTCTACAATTGCTTATCTTAATTAAGAAGAAGTATATAGAAGTTTTTGTAAGAATGGATTACAGAAAAATGGGTAGAGGTCATGTGTATGTAACAACGGTTGGTTTTATTTTTAATCCATTTATATGCCGTCTGTAACATCCAAGGTTCAGAATAGCACACGAAGTCAGAATTCGTTTTTGTTGACGAAGATACAACGGGGTTTTATTGTGAATTTTTATTACTTTCTCTACTACGTATAGTAAGTAGGGGAAGTATTGTATTCTACCCAAAAATTCGATACCGAGATTTCACCAGAAATACATGTTTTGAGACCCCCTGAATCCAAAAAAAAGCATTTTCGGAAACATGTCCGTGTGTGTGTCTGTGTGTGTGTGTGTCTGTGAACAGCATAACTCAGAAACGAACAATCGGATAAACACCAAACTTGGTATTTAGGTTCAGTATCTTCCAAGTATGCGACACGAAGGTTTTCATGAAAAATCCCCCCAACCCAGAGTACCTTTTACATGGAAGATTTTTCGAAAATTTTAATTTTCTCAAAAATGGCTTTAACGATTTTGATTAAAATATCACATGTTTAAGATATTTTTATGACAAATAAAATGTATATCTTGAATTTTCTGGGAATGTCTCCAAAAGTATTCTTCATTGTGAACGACTTTCGCATAACTGGTAAACCATAAGAGATAGACAAAATTTTACTACACAAAAAATGTAGATCGCGTTAAAATACACAATTTATGTCATATACATTTTTTTGTTGAGTGAACCATTTTCGAGATATTATTTGTCATTCCCTTAAATTTTTCAAGACATTTTCTCAAATGGGAATTCGTTACTCATTTTTTTGTTTTGGATATGCAAAGAGTATTAATCTGTGGGAAAGGGAATGGTGCTGCACCTAGCAACCAGCTATTAAGAGATATGTATGTGCTTAAAGGATACTGTATTTCTATATTGCCCTTGTAAATATATATTCCCCTTACATCTACAAGAAAATTAGCAATAAGATAGACTCTGCAAATGTTTATCTCGATTAACATGAAGTAGATGGAGAATAAGCGTTTGTATAAATAGTTTGTACAAGAGTAGAGAAAGTCATGTGAGTGTAACACATCAGATTTTTTCTCTACCACCTATTTATAGTAGGCGGAGGAAGTATATTACACCAAAAAATCGATAAGAAATTTTTCCAGAAATACCTGTTATGCTCCATTATTTTAGGAAAACAAGGACGTGATTGTCTGCATAAACACCAAAGCAATTTTGAAGCCTATATTTTGTCCTTGAACCTGTTTACGTCACCCCGTTACCAGGCTCCTCTCCCCGACCCCTCAGTCTTTTAGAAGATCCATCACATAAACCGGACAGTAATAAAACTAAGAATGGGAACCGTTTCTTATCGTCAACATGTTTTTCTCCCTTATGAGCCAAGCAAGCTTAGAATCCCTGATATTACGAAACCACATAGTAACTATAACATCCTAAGGGCCGATTTCACCAACCGATATTAAATTTTAACAAAATATCAAAATTGATCTAACATTGAAGTTCAGGGGAAATTAAATATTGGACCCTGCTAATGTTAAATCTTCTAATTTAGGACCTACTATCTCAGAAACCATTGGAGATGTCAGATAGAAGTTCTTATAGGATGCATGTCTTCTAATTTCATTAATCGACTTGTATACACTACGTTTATTACGAAAGATGTAATCAAGAAAATAATTCTCCTTTTTCCTTTCTCTACTACGTATAGTAAGTAGGAGAAGTATTGTATTCCACCCAAAAATTCGATACCGAGATTTCACTTGAAATACATGTTTTTAGACCCCCTGAATCCAAAAAAAAAGCATTTTTGGAAACATGTCCGTGTGTGTGCCTGTGTGTCTGTGAACAGCATAACTCAGAAACGAACAGTCGGATAAACACTAAACTTGGTATTTCGGTTCAGTATCTTCCAGAGATGCGACACTAAGGTTTCGAAGAAAATCCCCCCTCCCTAGATTACCTTTTGCATGGAACATTTTTCGAAAATTTTAATTTTCTCAAAAATGGCTCTAACGATTTTGATTAAAATGTATGTTTAAGATATTTTCATGACAAATGAAATGTATATCTCGAATTTTCTGGAAATGTCTGCAAGAGTATTCTTCATTGTGAACGACTTTTGCATAACTGGTAAACCATAAGAGATAGACAAACGTTTACTACACAAAAAACGTAGATCGCGTTAAAATACACAATTTATGTCATATATATTTTTTGTTGTTGAGTGAACCATTTTCGAGAAATTGCTTGTTATTCCCTTAAATTTTCCAATACCTATACTTTTTCTCAAATTCGTTATTCATTTTTTTATGTCCTGAACATGCAAAGAGAATGGAATGCGCCGCATAGCAACCAGCTCTTAAAATATTTGACTATCGCTTAAATACTACCATATTCCCCTTGCACCTACAAGAAAATTAGCAATAAGATTAACATCTCGATTAACATGAAGTATATGGAGAGTAAGTTTGTAAAAATAGTTTGTAGAAGAGTAGATATAGTCATGTGAGTGTAACACATCAGATTTTTTCCTGTAAAGTGGTGCAGAATTCACAGTATAAAATGGCAGATAGGATAACATTTTAAAATCCTATGCCTTAAAGTCTTATGCCTACATGATAAAATTTATATCAAATTAAAGAGAAAATTCCGATTAGTAAGGCTGCACAAAAGCCGACATATTCATTTTTGTCAATTTTCGCCATTTATCTCCCCTTAGTCCAATTCTGTTAGCTGCAACATTGTATTGCAACAAATGAGAATACCATTTACTACGAATACACACTTTATTTATCACTTAGGCACTCAGCGTAGTACAACTTGAGTCACTTTTAATTAAATCTTTCAAATTCAAGAAAAAAATTAATTATTAATTTTGATAATTTAAATGTTTTTATATACATTTTGGTTTTTTTTCGACTGGTTTAACAGTGCACACATTCGAAACACAACAACTGATCCGTCGAATCACAACTGAACTGTTGAATCACGACTCGCAACTGACCTACTCTGTCCTTTTATCACTTCAAAACTTCTGCTCACAGAACTCAATGCCTGTCATGGAAAGAGCAGTCCCTTATGTAGGCCTCGTATACAAAATGGAATGTTCCAGAAAGAGGTGCTACTAGCACATGCCTAAAGGAAGTTCTAGAACGATAGGTGGGAGATAATGTGATATTATTTCGCGCGCCCATTGTTATAGAGGGGGACCTTAGCCTAACCACCGGCCAAGTAAATGCGCTGGGAGGAGCTCGCACCGCCAGTCCTTAGGTACTTAGCACAGTCATAGTGCTGTACTTCCTGTTAAGCGTATACACTCTGATTTATATTCATGTTCATTTACAGCAATGTAATTTAAGGTCTGACATAAATAATATTAACACTCGAAATAGGCACAAATTAAATGCTCCTAAACGTCGGCTTACCCTACAAAAGAAACATGTTTTGTTAAAGGTATAATATTTTACTATAGATTAACAGTTGAAGTTAGAATTTTAAGTAAAACTAGTTTTAAAAGAAAACTTCTTAGTTGGTTACTAAAATACCCATTTTATACTATTGATGAAGTCGATCTACCAATTTAATGTTATCTTGTGAATGATATATCGCCAAATAGTAAAATATTTGCATTGCTATTTAACGCAATTCTGAGACATTTAATTTTCACTTGCACTTTGTCTCCTCTTTGTATTTTGTGAACTCCAAATATGTTTACAGGTATGTATATATATATATATATATATATATATACTATGTGAGCAAAAGTATCCGGAAACCCTCGCAAACATACGTTTTTCATCTTAGGTGCACTTTGCTACCACCTACTGGCTGGTACTCATTATCCCATTATCCGCGACCTCAGTAGTCATTAGACATCGTGAAACAGCAGAATGGGATGCTCCGTGGAACTCACGGATTTCGAACCTCAGGAGATTGTGTCAGAAGTCTGTACGCGAGATTTTCACACTCCTAAACATCCCTAGGTCCACTGTTTATGATGCGATAGTGAAGTGGAAACGTGAAGGAACATGTACAGCACAAAACCGTACACTCCAAGTACTATGACAGTTAGGCATGAGGCGAGAAACGTTGGATTCCATGGTCGAGCGGCTGCTTGTAAGCCACACATCACGCAGGAAAATGCCAAACGACGCCTCGCTTGATGTAAGGAGCGTCAACATTACACGATTGAACAGTGGTAAAACGTTGTGTGGAGTGACGAATCACGGTACACAGTGTGGCGATCCGATTGCAGGGTGTGGGTATGGCGAATGCCCGGTAAACGTCATCTGCCAGCGTGTGTAGTGCCAACAGTGAAATTCGGAGGTGGTGCTGTTATAATGTGGTCGTGTTTTTCCTGGAGGGGGCTTGCACCCCTTGTTGTTTTGCGTGGCACGAGCTAGATTGATATTTTAAGCACTTTCTTGCTTCCCACTGTTGAAGAGCAATTCGGGGATGGCGATTCCATCTTTCAACACGATCGTACACGTGCTCATACTGCACGGGCTGTGGCGGAGTGGTTACACGACAATAACATCCCTGTAATGGACTGGCCTGCACAGAGTCCTGACTTGAATCCTATAGAACACCTTTGGGATGTTTTGGAACGCCGACTTTGTGTCAGACCTCACCGACCTACATCGATACCTCTCCTCACTTCCGCACTCGTGATGAATGGGCTGCCATTCCCCAAGAAACCTTCTAGCACCTTATTGAAAGTATGCCTGCGAGAGTGAACGCTGACATCAAGGCTAAGGGTGGTCCAACACCATATTGACTTCCAGCATTACCGATGGAGAGCGCCACGAACTTGTACGTCCTTTTCAGCCAGGTGACGGATACTTTTGATCACGCAGTGTATATTCTCAAAGAAATATGAAAATATAAAATGACAAGGGCAATGGTGGAGTATCGTCACTGTTTACGCTTAAAAACATTATATTCAATGTGGGTGAAAACCCCCAGAAAACATCAAATAATGAACGATGCGTCACTCACCGCTTTGCGCTATTCCATTATTCCATTGCATTACTCTTGCGTGTATTTGTTTCCCCCTTGCTTTTTTGCATTCTTTCATTATGGGTTCTTAGAGGTTTTTTTTAGCCTATGCACTACAGTTTGGCTTCCGGTAGTCTTAGCTGTTTCTTTTACTGCCTTACTACGCTAATTTTAATTGAAATATAATCTAGGAGCACATTCATTATTACTTTGTGTTTCTTCTTAGTTTACCAACATTTCATCTCTTCCTAGCTTCCCCAATAATCATAAATATTTACTAAAATGTTAAATAAACAACCTAAATAAGACTTCACAGTGTATAAATGTACCCACTTCCTTATAACTGATGTTAACCTATCCTGTCTTCTACCTCACGCCTGGCCTGTTAGCAGAATAGGTGGATGGGTTTTATTTGTCATACACAATGAATGCAAGAAGTTACAGGATTCCGGTTTCTTTTAAAGACTATCTCCAACCCTCCTGAACATTTTCTCTCGCTTGGTCCCAGTTGTAAACCCAATGACAAAAACGTTTCTCGCTGGCTACTTTTCTATTCTATAGGTACATAATTTTCCGAAACTATTTAATTTAAAAAATCTTATGTGTTACACTCACATGACTTTCTATTTCATATTAATCGAGATAACCATTTGCAGGAACGATCTTTCGACATGCAAAGAGAATTACATTTTACACATAGCGACCAGTTCTAAACATATTTGACTATCGCTTAAGGCGTACTATGTTTCCCTTGTTTTGTATTTGCAAGGGCAATATAAGCACAGACATATACTCTTAATAGCTGGTTGCTATGTGCAGCACCGTACTCTTTGCTACAGATTAATACTCTTTGCATATAGAAGACAAAAGAAAATGAATGACGAATTCCCATTTGAGAAAATAAGTATTGAAAAATTTAGTGGAATAACAAGCAATATCTTGAAAATGGTTCACTCAACAAAAAAAATGTATATGAAATAAATTGTGTATTTTAACGCAATCTACATTTTTTGTGCAGTAAAATTTTGTCTATCTCTTATGGTTTACCAGTTATGCAAAAGTCGTTCATAATGAAGAATACTTTTGGAGACATTCCCAGAAAATTCAAGATATACATTTTATTTGCCATGAAAATATCTTAAGCATATGATATTTTAATCAAAATCGTTTCTGAGTTATGCTGTTCACAGACACACAGACACACACACGGACATGTTTCCAAAAATGCTCGTAATAGAGAAAATAAAAATTATAACGCTCATCTTATTAAAGATAGATAGTTCAAATTGGTCAAGCATCAGCACTCAAGTTTACTCTAGCTAAGAAAACATATTGCTAGGTTCTGCCTTAAGTTATTAGTTACTGCGTGATAAGGCATAGAAACAGCAAATATCGGACTTTTCCTGAAAAACTCCCTTTTCTTTAGAAATGTGTGCTCACAGAAATCTAAAAATTATATAATCTGATAGAGTAAAGTATTCTACATAGGATAATGTGTTCAAAGCTGAAATGTATAACAATTTAATATTCACTTATTAGCAACTTGGCGACAGCGCAAAATAGAAAAGGACGAAGCTAATGGCAACATGTATGTGTTAGATATAAACAAATATATGCCATTTACCTTCATACTGTCTTTTAAAGTGGTGGTGCGAGCGCTGCGGACCCCTTGCACTCGTGGTGCTTGTGACGTTACTAGAAGTACGCTGAGCCGAACATTCGGAGGAGTTTATTCGGATTGGGTTGGACTCGACGAGGTAGTGGTTCCCGATACCCACGGGTGATTGGGTACGTCTGGTTGGTTTTCCGTCCAGGCAGGGTTGTGGGACGCCTCGATGTTCTCCGGCACCAACCATGAGTGAGAGTTTGTAGACGGCATGCTAGATTGCTATCGGCCCTACCGAGGTTATCGGTAGTCCACCTTTCAGGATAACCATTTCCAGTCCCGCGCAAGCGAGGGGGGGCCTTTTTAGGAAACAAAGTATTGGCCTCATGGAAAACCCCCACGGTTGGAGAGCCGCTCGGATGGTACTAACCCTGTGATATTAGGAAGGGGCTTGAGTTTAGGCTCTTGCCCAGGTAGACCTTCAAAGGAACCTGTCTTTTAAAGTTAAGATCAGCTTTAGTTGATATACTTTGAATGCATGTAGTTTGTGGACATAAGAATTGTATGCATGATATTTCCATTGTATAGTGACTATGTCTAAGGTAGTAACTCACTAGTACTCGACAATAAATTATTTATTATCATCATTTTACCCTTGTATTAAGGCATTTAAAAATGCCATAATTTGGAAAACGGCTGCCGTAATCCAAGCTGTTCTCGCGGAGTTGCTGTATTTGGAGTTTTTAAAAGCCATTCTTAACCGAAAAATCTGATGTATTACATTTATCTGTCTTCCTCATTTTAATCGAGATAAGCTTTTGCAGAAATAGGTACATTACATATTTCGTTATAAAGAGAACAGCGATAGTCAAATGTTCAAGAAGTGTACGCTGTATGCTGGTCTTAAAATTCCATACTCTTTCCATACAATCGCGAGAAACAACTGAAAAGCGACAAGAGTTAAAAAGAATGACAAAGTATTGAACAAATAGAATCATTAATAACGAATATCTCCGAAATGGCGTATGCCAGAAGAAAGGTATTTGGAATAAAATGTGTATTTTAAGGAGATATACATTTTAATATATATATTTTTTTGTGTAGCACGTTTTCGTCTATCGCTTAACGTTTACCAGTTATACAAGATTATACAAAATTGCTTGCGATTAAAGAGGAATTCATAGGCTATTTCCATAAAATTCAGGATGTACATTTTGTTTGCTATGTAAACATAAAAAATTCGAAAAGTGTTCCATGTAAAGTTGGGAGTGGAGGATTTTCTTCAAAATCTTCCTGTCGTATTTTTGAAAGAGACTTAAATACCTAGTTTGGTATCTATCCGACTTTTTGAGCTATGCTGTTCACAGACACACACAAAGGACCTTTTTCTAATAATGCTCCTATTATTGAAGGGGTGTCAAAACATACATTTCCGGTTAAATGTTGGTATCAAATTTTTCATTGAAATGCGATAACCCCTTCCTACTATTCCGTTGTAGAGAAAAGTAAAATGATCCCTGCGTCATACTGAATTTTAAAACTTGATAAAGGAGACAGACTGTTCAATGCTTCTTTCATGAATGCTACAAGTGATAATTACTCTGGCTACTAACACTTTGATACTTTGAGACTGATTTTTTCACAGATATTTATTACTCCATTTCAATGTTGACATGATCTTTTTCAAAGTAGTCCTCTCCTAACTGAATGCACTTTTTATAGCGTCTCTGCCAGTCGTCGAACACATGGTGCAGGCCATTCTTTGTCAGGTCTTTGAGAATCGTCTCATTTTTCTTCAGCACTGCTTCAGTGTTCTCAAATCGAATGCCCCGGAGCCTTTGCCTTTAGTAATGGGAATAAAAAGAAATCACAGGGAGTAAGACCGGGCTTTAAGTCGGATGCGGCACACAGGTAATGTTGAATTTAGCCAAAAATTCCTGGACTTGATTTGCGACGTGAGGCCGCGCGTTGTCGTGATGAAGTCGCTACCCATTCCGATGATGTTCTGGACGTTTCCTTGTAATGTGCTTCCTCAGTGTAGCCAATATTGACGTGTAATAGCTGCTGTAACAGTAGCGTGAGGGGGGAACTGCATGCTGGTGAATCATTCCATTCCGAAACACCAGACCCACCTTGCTTAGCACAGAGGACTCGCCCTTCTTTGAAGTCCTTGAACCACCTAAACACCGTTGCACGAGGTAGTGCATCTTCACCGTATGCTTGCTTCAGCTTTTAGAAAGTTTCAAGGCTTATGATTTAAACGAAAATAAAATTTTATTGCGCTGTATTGCTTCTCTCGTGTCACCTCCATTTTGTGGTATGCGAAATTCAAGTAGGGTCAACAATATACAGCATTACTACCAACCAACCGTTACGAGAGTGCTGTCGCTTATGGACATTATACATGAAACCCTGCTCTTTTCAAGTATTCGTGGTAGAGACATAAAGCTATCAAGAAAACTACAGAAAAAAATCAGTCTCAGTCTTTATTGATCAGCTCTTAATGATAATGTTGGCATTTCTAAAGCTGATGTTTATGGATTTATCCGCAGGGTTTCCGAAGGAATTGCTCCAAGAAATTGTGGACAGTTTGATCCTTTATCAGCTATAAGATATTTTAGTTCATTTTAGTTTCAATGTAGTGTCCTACACCAGTTTTAAACCGTTCTAAACGTCTTCACACCTGGAGTTTTTGGTGCTGCGTTTTATGTTACCATGAAATTGCTGGAGTTGCTTTCTAGATCTGGGAAGCAAGTGAACTGCAATTAAATTCCCTGCGGATTTTCTGCCAGGCCGCATCCTTCTTCTTTAAGTCCGTTGTCGACTTTATTGCACTTGATAATTCCTCTATACTTAGTAACCGGTTCTATAATTAACAGGTTATCGAACAGTGAAATATTATCTCCTCTGTGCCTAGATGACATCGCAATTCTAACTTCAAACAATCAAGTAAAACACATAGGAAGGTAACTAGTTGTCTATCTACTACTAAAACAGAGAGAGAGCTGCGATGCGTAGACAAAAGCGCATCGGAGCGCGTTCAGAAGCCATGTAGTTCAGTCGCCGCCTTCTCGAAAGCTGTTCTTCGCAGTTGTCTTTGACGTTAACATGAAATTAACTTAGTTGAAGAAACGCAAGATCTGCAGCATTATGTTGAACTCTTAACATATTTTTAACAAAAATATGTTAGAGTGTTTTTAACATCCTTGGTGAAACCGGCCCTAAGTCGCTTAAAGAGTAAAGGCGAAGCAAATGGACAGAGCTTAAATACTTTTAGTGTATTTTGGCTTCCGGCTGTTGGGAATAGTGGTACTAAGTATTTATCTGGCTCCTGTTGACCATCTTTGCAAATATTTCCGTGTAAACCTTTAAGAATTTTTTGAATACAAACTCAAACTCTGCAGGTAAAAATATATTTGTGAACGTTGCTAAAACAGTAAGAAAATGCTCAGAGTTTACAAGGATTTTGCGGATAATGAAGGCTTCTGGAAACTTTTGCCACGTGTTATATAGAAGGCACCTTGGTATGCTGTTATGCTTACTAGAACCAAAAAGAAACCGTTGTCATCTCTCGGGAGAGATGTGCTTTAAGAACGTGTAGAGAGGGGCAAACGGACAAGTTGTTGTGGGGGTATACAGACACACTCTTCGCAGCTTTCTGAGAGATTACATATGTTTGTGATATACACATAAATGCTTTCCAATGCATTCGGTAACTAAAATAATTTGTTTATGCTTTGTAGGTGTGGTTCAGAATCGGCAACGAAACAAATCGCTCGGGGAGTATAAGTTGTGAAGTTGTATATTTGTTGGTATTTGGAAGATGGTTCATGTTTATCTGCCCCACGTTTGGGAGCCAATTTATCGCGGTATCTCGTGTTATCTTATGCTGAGCGCCTGCTATTGTTTTATTATTTTGCATTTTGGGTTCATTGTGCTCCGGCTAGCTATTTTATTACTCAGTCGAGCAAATCTCTTAAACAGGGTGTGTAAACGGAAAGGACTTGTTACTAAAAGATAACACTGATCAAAGAATTTGTTTTTACACTTTATTCATGTTTGACACGTTATTCATGTCACATAATTACTCTTGATACACGCCCGGCTGAAACTGTTATATTTTCTAATGTCACTATAATCACATATTTGCTGCACATTATTAATTCGCGTATTTCACATTTATAAATAACTTTACGACGCGAGAGATTCTGTAGAACTGAGCGACGTGTAACTTGTGAATTATTCTGTCAAACTGCGCGTTACCCGTCTCTGGCACGGAATTTATACTCCCTCACCCCGACATGCCTAAACATTATAACAGAGCTGCTATTGGTTAATAAAGCGCGCCAACATTAGCGTCTATTTTTATATCCAATCAAAATTATGTACACATATTGTGGCGTATGCACAGATATTAGGATACACTACTCTCTGGGCACCGAGGTTAGAGACGGCAGTTTGTCTGTGAGTAGGGGTAAGTCAGTGGGCAACCTGCAAGTAGCAAAGTCGTTGAACTGCCATCTCCGTGCAAAGGCAAGCATGGCGTCCTCGCCCGGCAGACCCATGGGGTAAGAAATCCATTTTCATATAATAAATAACCATCCATCTATTCTCTTCTTATATTAATTATGATCGTGTAGAGTTCCTTTCTTCCTTCCAAGCCATGTAGCGTCCCTGTTTGCCAGTGATTAATAATATTTTTGGTACATCCTTTAGCTGCGTCCCTCGTCGTAGCCTCGCATGTGAAGTTCTTGTTTAATTTGCCCGTACCTCTTGCAAGCGAGTAGCTCCCATCTGTCCTTGTAAATTAATTTAAAGAGAGACATACGACAATATGCTCTAGGGAAGATATTCCCTCCATTTGTAAAGAAAGGCACGCTACTCTGACGTCATTTGTTTGTCTCTTCTAATTAATAATCAACTCACCCCCTCGCTCATTGTTATCCGCTCCTATTGTCAGTTTCAGTGAGGCCGTGTAAACTTATTTCCTAACAATGCTTATAATTAACAAACATCCCAAATCATTGTCATACAATAATGCTTATTTGCACTACAATCACTCTGGCATTTACATTGTTGTGATATAAAATACTGCGTCAGTTGCTAGTACTGACCACAGAACTTCTGAAGTATTTGTTTAAAGTACGCCGCGTCAAGGTGCGGTTCCAAGCTGGACATATACAAACATATTTAATCCTCTATCAGATCACTACGTAGTACCGACTGGAACTGTAATATTAGTTATTCGGGATGGACATGACTCGCATTGTTCTGATCCTCCAGCGCTAAAAAAGGCAGCAGCTCATGATGTTCTGCTTTGCTTGCTGCGCAACAGAAATGATGCCTGCTGTCTCAATGTCAGGATAAACCCTGGAAAAGGCATCAACAAGGTTGCATTTGGAAGAATATCGCCGGTAATAGTTGAGAACTATGCAAGTGGATTCAGGAGCGGTGGAATTTATCCCTTCAATTCCAACAGTATTCCACCATATTTTTTGTTCAAGAGAATTTCATTTTCAGATCGATTAATATGAAAATAGGAAACCTTATTTTAAAAATTAGATTTTTGAATTTCAGAATCAAGCTCCCTTGGAACATCATAATGATAAATACCAAATAATGGGAACAGTTTTCTAGTTTGCACCTCTCCAAATCAAGAAGGTCAGACTGAAGCTTCTACACCCTCGACAAGCTTTGAACACCTAAGTCCTCCTCCTAAAAGTATCCTGGAAGTGTCATTGATAATCTAAAAACTAAGAAAACTGCCCACGCTGAAAAGCAAAATGTAGCCCGGAGCACTTAAGTTAAGGAGAAGCTTGCCTATGAGAAAAAGAATATCTTCAGGGAATCCCAAAGTGTTACCAGAAAGGGTAAAACTAGGTGCAGTTCCTCAATATTGAGAAGTGGTGACACGTTAAGTATGTAGAGACTGCAAAAGGTCCATATTTCAGTTGTCATAATTATATGAGTGATGATAGTGACTAAAATATTGCTGTCCGTTGGCCCCAAACCGAGTGTCCATTTACCCCAGCGAGTGGAGCAAACGAACACTATAACATGCTTCAACTAATTTTTACTTTCTCTACTACGTATAGTAAGTAGGGGAAGTATTGCATTCCACCCAAAAATTCAATACCGAATATATGTTTTGAGACCCTTGAATCCAAAAGAAAAAACATTCATGTGTGTGTCTGTGAACAGCATAACTCAGAAACGAACAGTCGGATAAACACCAAACTTGGTATTTAGGTTCAGTATTTTCCAAAGATGCGACACGAAGGTTTTCAAGAAAATTCCCCCACTCCAGACTACCCTTTACATGGAACATTTTTCGAAAATTTTAATTTTCTCAGAAATGGCTAACGATTTTGATTAAAGTATCATATGTTTAAGATGCTTTCATGACAAATGCA
The DNA here is from genome assembly GCA_030765065.1 of Deroplatys truncata. Taxonomy (NCBI): domain Eukaryota; kingdom Metazoa; phylum Arthropoda; class Insecta; order Mantodea; family Mantidae; genus Deroplatys; species Deroplatys truncata. The sequence goes on from CM060980.1 coordinate 171,329,337, forward strand.
ATGTATATCTCGATTTTTCTGGGAATGTCTCAAAAAGTATTTTTCATTGTGAACGACTTTTGCGTAACTGGTAAACCATAAGAGATAGACAAAATTTTACTACACAAAAAATGTAGATCGCGGTTAAAATACACAATTTATGTCATATACATTTTTTTGAGTGAACCATTTTCGAGATATTGCTTGTTATTCCCTTAAATTTTCAATACTTATACTTTTTCTCAAATTGGTTATTCGTTTTACTTTCTCTACTACGTATAGTAAGTAGGGGAAGTATTGTATTCCACCCAAAAATTCGATACCGAGATTTCACCGGAAATTCATGTTTTGAGACCCTCTGAATAAAAAAAAAGCATTTTTGGAAACATGTCCGTGTGTGTGACTGTGAACAGCATAACTTTGAAACGAACAGTCGGATAAACACCAAACTTGGTATTTAGGTTCAGTATCTTCCAGAGATGCGACACGAAGGTTTTAAAGAAAATCCCTCCACCCCAGACTACCCTTTACATGGAACATTTTTGGAAAATTTTAATTTTCTCAAAAATGGCTGTAACGATTTTGATTAAAATATCATATGTTTAAGATATTTTTATGCCAAATAAAATGTATATCTTGAATTTTCTGAGAATGTGCTCCAAAAGTATTCTTCATTGTTAACGACTTTTGCATAACTGGTAAACCATAAGAGATAGACAAAATTTTGCTACACAACAAATGTAGATTGCGTTAAAATACACAATTTATGTAATATGCATTTTTTTTGTTGAGTGAACCATTTTTGAGATATTACTTGTTATTCCCTTAAATGTTCCAATACTTATACTTTTTTCAAATTCGTTATTCAGTTTTTTTGTCCTGGTAATGCAAAGAGAATGGAATACTCCACATAGCAACCACCTCTTAAAACATTTGACTATCGCTTAAAGCCTACCAATTCCCCTTGCATCTACAAGAAAATTAGCAATAAGATTAACATCTCGATATCTCGATTAGCATGAAGCATTTGGACTATAGTTTGTACAAGAGTGGAGAAAGTCATGTGAGTGTAACATATCAGATGTTTTTATTATTATGCAACCTACAGATACATTCGCACTACACACACGCATTTTCTCTGTTGATAATAGAGGCAAAAGTGTAAGTCAGTCGGAGAATTTAGGACAACGCCTTTAGGGCATGTCATCACAAAATGGATTGGAGATCCCTTCGTTGTTTACCGGGAGAAATGCGAGTTGGGGAATTTAATATCGCGCTGGCATGTTACTCTGGTAGCTCAGTTGATTAGAGCAACAGCACGGAAACCGGAAGATCCATGGTTCAAATTCCGTCTATGACATTTAATTTTTCAGTCCGATACTGCCTTTCCAACCAGTAATCAGGTTTATTTTTTGAGTTTTGAAAATAAATTTCGTTAAATATACCAAGAGTAGACAACATGTTGCAAAACTAGCTTTAGTAATTCCCTCCGGTCGTGTTCTGACTCTATAGCACTACTTCTGTAACTAGTTATCCAAACAACTGTTGTGATGTATGGTTATAATGGGCTCTCTTTGACAATGCATATATGTACACGCATACTCGCCCGAGCAAGTAACACACAATGAAGTTGCATTGTTGAAAGCAAAGAAAAATAATTAATGGGAGGAGATATCTAAAGAACCGGGTGAAGCTGTACAAGCGACAGCGTCTGTGGCTTGCATTTGCGAGGGCGCTAATTCAAACCGTGTGTTCTTTTAACTTTCCCTACTACGTATAGTAAGTAGGAGAAATATTGCATTCCATCCAAAATTATGATACCGAGATTTCACCAGAAATACATGTTTTGAGATCCCCTGAATCAACAAAAAGCACGTTTAGAAATAGGTCTGTGTGGTGTCTGTGGACAGCATAACTCAAAAACGAAAAGTCAGATAAATACCACACTGGGTATTTAGGTGCAGTATGTTTCAAAAATGAGACACAAAAATGGCTATAAGGATTTTAATTAAAATATCATATGTTTAAGATACTTTCATGGCAAATTAAATGTATATCATGAGTTTTCTGGAAATGTCCCCAAAAGTCCCCTTCATTCTGAATGACTTTTGCATACCTGTAAACCGTAAGAGACAGACTCAATTTTACTACACAGAAAATGTGGATCTCGTTAAAACACACCATTTCTGAGATATTCGTTGTTATTTGTTTGAATCTTCCAATGCTTATACTTTTTCCCAAATGAGAATTCGTTATTCCTTTTTTTTACCTTCTGTACATACACAGGAATGGAATGCTCCACATAACAACCAGCTCCTAAAAGATTTGACTATCCCTTAAAGTCTACCATATTCCCCTTGTACCTATAAGAAATTAGCAATAAGATATCGCGATTAGCATGAAGTAAATGAAGAGTAAGCGTTTATTATTTTATTATCTCACTCGCAAATCTAAACACCACACCGAATGCTCATTACCAAATATAGAATAAAAGAAATTGAAATATAATACACGGTACTGCAAGACAACTATGCAACTAAGATCGTCTATTGATCTGTTCTAGGTATTAAATAAAATTAATTAAGCCACCATCACAAGAAGGAGAAACACCAAGAAGAGAAAGCGAAATTATGAATGAAGTATTAGAAAATATTGAAAAGAATGAAAATAAATAAAGTTTATAGCAGGAACTGCCAATCCCTAGACCCGCAGGCAAAGTAATGGCCCACAAATAGCTCCAAACTCGATATTTATCATTTATCATTCCTAACTACTCTTTCGTTTATGAAAATAGTAATAAAGACTTATTTATACATCTATTTTGCATTTCAGAGTTCGAGATTCATAAATACTGCTGCATCATTGCAAAAGGAATTAATAGAAATTAAAAACCACATAGGATTTTGTGCTAAGTTTGAAGAGCATTGTGAATCTTCTTTTATTTGACTGAATTCTGGAAATATGTATTCAGACTGGTTTCCTGAAATTCACGTCTTGCTCTAAGACTAGTGTGCAGACATCTGTGGGAAACTTTTTGTCATGAATGTTATTAGGTGTAAATTACAACCCACTATTACAGTTGCATATTTGAATTGTTCTTTGTATATCACAAATTACATCTAATACTGAGAAATTGGTAAATGAAAAGGAAGTTCGAAAGTCACAATAAAATTTCTATTGAATTCAATGTGTTTCATTTTATGATAATTTTAAAATATGTGTAAAATTAAATTAGTTCTTTCAAAATAAAAGTCGAATAATAAGAATAACTTAATAAGTCTTAAAATATTATTGTTTATATATCCACCTACAGCTACACTTACCTGTATTCTTTAATAATACTTATACAGGGTCTTTCATAACAAGAAATAATGCAAATACACCTACAAATAACTCACTTTTTAAAAACGTTTAGACACGTCAAATTTAATATTTGAAAGGAAAATGTTACAATCATGAAACAAAATTTCAGCTATTATTGTACAGGATGTGACGTCATCGACAAACATTTTAAACGGTAACATATTACTTTTACTTTCTCTACCACGTATACTAAGCAGGGGAAGAATTGTATCCCACCTAAAGATTCCATACCTAAATTTCACTGGAAATATATGTTTTGAAGCCCCTGAATACAAAAAAATAGAAAAAATGTGTGTGTGTGTGTGTCTGTCAGTCTGTGAATAACATAACTCAAAAACGAAAAGTCAGATAAATACCAATGCTGGTAGTTAGGTTCAACACTTTTCAAAGATGTGACACAAAGATTTTCAAGTAAATCCCCCACCCAAAACTACCCTTTACATGTAACATTTTTAGATTTTTTTATTTTTAAAAAAAGCTCTAACGATTTTGATTAAATTATCATATATTAAAAATATTTGCATGACAAATAAAATGCATATCTTATGATTTTTTTTGGAATAACTATGTCCACTTCAGTTGGAAAAAAATAAAATGTGTATAATCTCGTACAACTGCTAAAGGTTAAGCAACAGACGAAAACGTACTATACAAAAAATGTAGATCTGTTTAAAACATACAATTTACTTCCAATAAGATTTTTTGTGGCAATAGGCATTCCTGAGATACCCCTTATTAAAGGTTCGAATTGTGCATTTCTTGGTCATTCTCTTAAAAGTCCTGCCAACATTCAATTGTTTCTCGTGATTGCATGGAAGCAGTGAATTTTAAGGCCAGCATATAGCATCCAGTTCTTAAACATTTTAGTGCCGCTATTCTCTTTGTATCTATGACAAAATTTGTTATTTCTGTAAAGGTTTATTTGAATTAAAATGTAGTCAGTAGAAAAATAAGCTTTATTAAGAATAGTTTGTATACCTACTAATAAAGATAGAGGGTAGAGAAAGTCATATGAATGTATCATATCAGATCTTTTTATTTCTTTTTCTGAACGACAGTTATCTTATTTATTTGCATGAACAATTTCATTTGCCTCTTCATTTGATTAATGTTTGTGTGAATATTTGAAATGTAGTGCCTTTATTACGAGGCCTGCTAATATGGAGGAATTAAAAATAAGGATTAGAAAAGAATGCAGAGATCTACCGCCAGCAGTGATTGAAAATGTTCAACAAGAATCATGCTTTGACTTAGCCACTTCCAGATTGTAAATGGGGAGCATTTTGAACACATTATTAAATAATTAGAATTTCATTTCTTACAGTAGTTGCGTAAATTATGGAGAAAATTGTTAAACAAGCCAAATTTTTTTGTTCCCATAGCAACCAAACCTTGGTATGAAACAAAATGAAATGTTGAGGCTGTGTTTTTAACACTTAAATGATTTCAGTCAAATAATATAATATACAAATTCAATAACAGCCCGTCTTGAATCAATGTGTGTATGTAATAATTTGTAAAATGTATATAACAGTCATTGATTATGCTTATATTATTGTATACATGTTCAATAATGTTATGTGAATGTATTACGTAATTAAATAATGTAGGAGCTGTGAGAAATAGGTCAAAAGTTGCTAACAATGAGGTAACAATGAGGTAACCTTGAGGCAAAAATGAATTAGAAACTTTAAATGTTACTTGTGATTCTTGGAAACAATAATGCAATTTTAGTGACAGTTTATAAAAATAGCCAACCAACAACCAGAAAAAGCTTTAGTTAAATGAAGGTATTCTATTGGATTAGGAATGACCAATAAGAGACCTGAAATACAGAAATTTACAAGTTTAGACGGTTGAAATCAATTCAGTTGCCTGCAAACAGTGTTCCTAACCGGACGCGAGACACATCCTCAAGAGATTTAATACGTATTCGTGTGAGACGAAAAGTAGTTTACGTGTTAAAAAGTGCAAGTAATTCATAAAAGAATCTCACAACTCTATATCAGTGAAGTGTTATTGAAATCGTGTCAAGCATTAATAAAAGGAGTGAAGTAAAATTATAATCTGTGTAAGCCTACATTCTTAATCGCATCACAACCCTGCCAAGACATCCGTGTCTCTAACAATAATACTGGCACAGCTGAGGCAAACAGAAATATATAATATTTAAAGAAACAGTAAAAATACATTTGGGACGAAGGAAACTTTTTGCTATACGTGCGGTTACTACTAGTTCAAGTTCGGCTCCCCAACAGTTGAAATATAATACAATTCCTACAACAATATATCATCTTCAATGTGCTGCCATTTAAAATTTTTGGGTATAACGTCACACCTATACAATAACTGCTGAAATCTTTTTTGTAAAAACTATTACATTTCAGGTGTCCTAGCATTTTTAAAAAAGGAGTTAATTTTCGTTTTATTTGCATTTTTCCTTATTTATTAAAGACTGCATAGTACATTGGTTCAGATTTAAAATAGTTATTAATATAAATTTAGTTAGATGGACATACAAAAATTCTATCAATTTACTGGTCCAAGCTCGAAACAGGTTAGAGGGATTGGGGAATAAAGTTTAAAGAGAAAATTCAAAATAAAAAACAAACGTAAAAGGTGTTATAAACACATAAACGAGATAAGCAAAGACAAAAAATAAACCGGGATAAAACTTCAGTACTTATAGGAACTAAGAATGGATGGAACAGAGAAGAGTAACACATAGGAAATGAATTAAAGGAATTGAAATGTCGTCTGTGTTTAAACCTAATGCATAAAATGTGCGATCTCTTTTCCCCCATCGCCGCGCCACAGTAATCCCCGCTGTGGGAGAACGTGGCGCTGTAAACAGATTACCAGCATGCAAAACTCAGCCCTAGACCTCTGCTCTTCTCGGCCATCACCTTCAAAGCTCCTCTATCCAAACAAAAGAAATGTGGAGATAAAAACAAGGGTAGAGGATTAAAAGGCAGCAGAGAGAAGCAAAGACTCTACATTGATTCTCTGTCACCAACGAAGCAAAGATCTTACATTCGAATCTCGCCTCTCTCTCTCACTCTCTCTCTCTCTCTCACACGCCCACCTTCGTCTTGTAAAAAGCATTCAGCTGGCTGCCTTCATGTCGGGAGTGAAAATCATTGTGTGTCGACCGTCTTTTGTCAGTGCCTCGACATGCTTGCTACAAACCTACACATTTCTAACTAGCCATCTTATTGTATTACTCACATTATTAAAGGATTTAACCGCACTATCTTATTACCTCGCATTTTCGTGCAGAATACTTCGTTATTTAGATGACCCTCAAATGCTTTCCCTTTGGACACCAAACACTAAATGAATTAGTATTTTAAAAACTTTTAAAAATGATTAAAATCGAAAAACACGCCAGAATTAGTTACCTTAATAAATATAATATGTTCTGATGGTAATAAGGCAATTAAACACTCACACTTTCTCTTAACGCCTATCTATACTAAGTAAAGAAAGTATCTAATATACTCTACATTTGGTATCGAGATTTTACACGAAATGCACATTTTAGGTCCCCCAAATAAGAAAGAATATCTGATGTGATGCATCCATATGCCTTTCTCTACTCATGTACAAACAATTTTTTACAAACGCTTATTCTCCATCTGCTTCATTTTAAACGGGATAGACATTTGCAGAAACTATCTTATTGCTAATTTTGTTGAAGGTGCAAGTGGAATATAGGCTTTAAACGATAGTCAAAACTTTTAAGAGCTGGTTGCTATGTGGAGCAATCCATTCTCTTTGCATGTCCAGGACAAAATCAAATCTGATGTGTTACACTCACATGACTTTCTCTACACTTGTACACAATATTTTTACAAACGCTTATTCTCCATATGCTTCATGTTAATCGAGATATCGATATGTTAATCTTATTGCTAATTTTCTTGTAGGTGTAAAGTGAATATGGTAGTACTTAAGAGATAGGTAAATATTTTAAGAGCTGATTGCTATGTGGAGCATTGCATTCTCTTTGCATGTCCATGACATAAAAAATGAATAACGAATTCCCATTTGAGAAAAAGTATTGGGACATTCAAGGGAATAACAAGCAATATCTCGAAAATGGTTCACTCAACAAAAAAATCTGATGTGTTACACTCACATGACTTTCTCTACTCCTGTACAATCTAATTTTACAAACGCTTATTCTCCATATGCTTCATGTTAATCGAGATATCGAGATGTCAATTTTATTGGTAATATATAGTAGCTTTTAAGCGATAGTCAAATATTTTAACGCTGGTTGCTATGTGGCGCATTCCATTCTCTTGCATGTCCAGGACATAAAAAAATGAATAACGAATTTGAGAAAAAGTATAAGTATTGTAAAATTTAAGGAAATAACAAGCAATATCTCGAAAACGGTTCACTCAACAAAAGAAATGCATATGACATAAGTTGTGTATTTTAACGCGATCTACATTTTTTGTGTAGTAATATTTTGTCTATCTCTTATGGTTTACCAGTTATGCAAAAGTCGTTCACAATGAAGAATACTTTTGGAGACATTCCCAGAAAATTCGAGATATACATTTCATTTCTCATAGATATTATCTTAAACATATGATATTTTCATCAAAATCGTTAGAGCCATTTTTGAGAAAATTAAAATTTTCGAAAAATGTTCCATGTAAAGGGTAGTCTGGGGTGGGGGGATTTTCTTGAAAACCTTCGTGTCGCATCTCTGGAAGATACTGAACCTAAATACCAAGTTTGGTGCTTATCCGACTGTTCGTTTTTGAGTTATGCTGTTCACAGACACACACACACACACACACACAGACACACACACAGACACACACACACAGACACACACACAGACACACATACGGACATGTTTCCAAAAATGCTTTTTTTGGATTTAGGAGGTCTTAAAACATGTATTTCCGGTGAAATCTCGGTATCGAATTTTTGGGTGGAATGCAATACTTCCCCTACTTACTATACGTAGTAGAGAAAGTAAAAATGTATATAAGATAAATTGTGAATTTTAACGCGATCTACATTTTTTGTGTAGTAAAATTTTGTCTATCCCTTATGCAAAAGTCGTTCACAATGAAGAATACTTTTGGAGACATTCCCAGAAAATTCGAGATATATATTTCGTTTGTTATGAAAATATCTTAAACATATGATATTTTAATCAAAATCGTTAGAGCCATTTTAGAGAAAATTAAAATTTTTGAAAAATGTTCCATGTAAAGGGTAATCTGGGGTGGGGGATTTTCTTGAAAACCTTCGTGTCGCATCTTTGGAAGATATTGAACCTAAATAACAATTTTGGTGTTTATCCGACTGTTCGTTTCTGAGATATGCTGTTCACAGACACACACAGAGACATGTTTCCAAAAATGCTTTTTTTTGATTCAGGGGGTCTCAAAACATGTATTTCCGGTGAAATCTCGGTATCGAATTTTTGGGTGAAATACAATACTTCCCCTACTTATATACGTAGTAGAGAAAGTAAAAATTAGAAAATGTCCCCAAACGTTTCTGTAAAATCCGAACTAAAATATCTAATATATACATTACATCCTTATGATTTCTTCGCCTACACTTCTGCCAACTATTAAATTCCCCTCTCTACTACGTACAGGTAGCAATTAGGGGAAGTATTATATTCCACCCAAAAATTTGATACCGAGATTTCACCGGAAATACTCGTACATATTTTGAGTTGCCTTGAATCCAAATACAGAACTTTTGAAAACATGGTCATGGGTATGTGCGTGTGTGTGTGTGTGTGTCTGCGAACAGCATAACTCATAAACATGTCAGATAGATACCAAATTGGTGTTTAGGTTCAGTATCTTCCAAGGATACGACACAAAGTTTCAAGAAAATCTACCAATCCCGGACTGCCCTTTATATGGAACATTTTTAGAAAATTTTTATTGATCAATAATGACAAATGATTTTGATAAAAGTATCATATTTCTAAGATATTTTCATGACAAATTAATATATATATCTCGAATTTTCTGTGAATGCCCCAAAGTTCACTTCCTTCTGAATGGCATAACTAGTAAACCGTAAGAGGTAGACAAACGTTTCGTACACACAAATATAGATCACTTTAAACTACACAATTTATGTCATATATATTTTTGTTGTTCAGTGAACCATTTTCGATATTGCTTGTTATTCCCTTAAATTTTCCAATACTTTTTCTCAAATGGGAATTTGTTATTAAATTTTTTTGTCCTGGTAATGCAAAGAGAATGGAATACTCCACATAGCAACCAGCTCTTAAAATACTTGACTATTGCTTAAAGCCTACCAATTCCACTTGCATCTACAAGAAAATTTTCTGCAAACGTTTGTCTCGATTAACATGAAGTAGGTGGAGATAAGCATTTGTAAAAATAATTTGTACAAGAGCAAAGAAAGTCATGTGACGGCAACACATCAGATTTTTTATACCTACAACGTTAATCAAGATAAACGTATGTAGAAATATTTTCATTGTATATTCTGTTGTTACAAGAGCGATGCAGGAAGTTCAAATGACAGTCAAATCTTTAAAGTGCGGGCCGCTATATGTCGGATTTATAGTCCCATACTCTTTCCATGACATGGCGGCAAACAACGGAGTGGAAACAGCACTTTAGAAATGACAAGTTTTGAAACATTAAAACAATAACAATGAATATCTCGGAAATGGCCGATGCTACAAAATATTTGTGTTTTTAAGGAGATGTACACTTTCTGAATGCAAGTTTTTGTCGTTCTATTACGGTTTACCAATTATACAAAGTAATACAAAATTTATTCCGAATGAAAATGCTTCAAAGGCGTAGAGTTTAAGCAGTTGGTTTAAATCGATAAAACCGTCAGATATTTAAATAAAAGCTCCAATCACCACCCACAACAAAAGAGAGGAATAATCAAAACCCTAGTGGACCGAGCCAAACGTATTTGTACAGGGCAATACTTAAGTGATGAGATGCAGTATCTTAGGCTGGCTATGTTACCAAACGGATTTACGAATAAAGATTTTAACAGAGCAATTCAAGCTAAGAAGATATCACGTCAAGGCCACGAATCATCTACATATAAGGGAAAAGTCTTCTTACCTTATGCTAAAAAACGTCACAGACCGCATTGGAAAAATACATAAAAAGCACAAAATAAATACAATATATAAACCAACCAGAAAAACTCAACAAACTTTAAAATCTGCTAAAGACAAGAGAGACCCCTTACGTGTTCCAGGGGTATATAGAATACCTTGCACATGCGGCTCTGTTTATATCGGAACAAAACGTAGTATAAATACCCGAATAACAGTGCATAAACGACATTGTCGCCTTGCTCAAACAGATAAGTCTGCAGTCGCTGAACACTTTGTTAGCATGGGTCATCGTATCCTATATGAAGACACGCAAGTACTATCTTCTACAAAATATCACGCTAGACTTCATAGAGAAGCAATTGAAATTTATAAACACTCCAACAACTTTAATAAAAAGGAAGAAACATTTAAGCTCAATCGCACGTGGATACCAGCGATGACACGTCACTGCAGACCCACTGCGGCAGTTTTGACCTTGACGTGAGCTATAAATTGCAAAACATCTCTTGCCTAGTTGGCAGTCGTTATCAAACTGTCCTGGGTGTTACACTCTTGAAGATGGCAACCACAGAGTTGACCGAAACGTCGGGTGCTACTCTGTATTCACTCTTAGGTTGATCCGCGGCAAAACAGACCCACGTGGTCAGTGCACCGTGGTGCAATACGATAGCAATGCGCGCAGGAAAGTAGTCCCATGCTAATAATCTGAATTTTAGGATGAATTTATCCTTAAGTAGTATGGTATTCTATACAAATACCTAAGGTTTTATTTAACCCTGATTTATACCGTAAAATAGAGCTACAAGTCCCATGATGCAATTCCTATGAGTCACCTGACATCCGGTTAGCGCAGAATATTGTTTACAGTCAGAAACCAGTAGCTGTGTTTAGTATCGTGGGAGACGGTGAATTTGCTCTTGTGTTTTCGTCGAATTAGGTAAAGTATTAGGCGCGCAAACCATTTACAAGTGATCAAAAACAATAGTGTTGAATCTTTATTATAAGTTATGTGAGAAATATCCATCACTTTCCGCGAAAGAAATGGTAAAATTAACTTCTGAGTTCACCCGGAAAAAAAAGCATATGAAATACGCGATGCAAGAATGTAGTGATCTTGAGAAGAATGCAATTCGTGTAACAGTGCACAATTTCTTTTTCAAAATGAGCCGCCAACAGTCAATAAAGTGCTGCTTCCGGAGAGCGAATAAATTAAGTTATCGCATACCTGTTACTTTATTTTTCGCTCATTTATTTTAGAATTAGCTATCATCATATGTGAAACGTTTATTTTGTTGCAACTATCAATGTTATCATCTTTAACCCTTAACAGAATATGCAAGTCACCGTTTCAGTTGTCGAAATAAGCACTATGTTCTTTTTTGCACCACGTGCCGTTTGTACTGGCCACAAGGTCTGAAAGTGACAGTATTTCTAGCGCGAATGGCGGAAGGATACATTATAACGGTGCACTGGTCACCTGGAGTTTGTTTTGACGCGGATCAACCTTAGAGTGAACACAGAGTAGTAATTTTACCCTTAGACCACGGCCTTCCAGCCCGGAAGATTTTAATGTTTTATCGATTAACTCCGGCCGTGAAAGTCTTCGTACTTAATTGGTTTAAAGTTATCTACACACAAACCATTATGACAACAAAAAGAATGTAAACAGTAGCGGTCATGAGTCGCCGACGGACAGATAAACACTGAGTGAATGTTGTCTGCAAACGCCAACAGACTGTACAAGGGATGAGGTGGTTTGTAGCCTGTGACGTCACTGCATGAAGTACAGCAACACTTCAACTTCATTACCCTATGTTCTGGCCTTAAGCGATAGTCAAATATTTTCAGAACTGGTCGCTATGTGTAAAATGTAATTCTCTTTGCATGTCAAAAGATCGTTTCTGCAAACGTTTATCTTGATTAATATGAAATAGATGGAGAATAAGAGTTTGTAAAAATAGTTTGTACAAGAGTAGAGAAAGTCATTTGAGTGTAACACATAAGATTTTTATTACTATATTCTGATTTAATACTGTCTATTATTAAATATAATTTAATTCTTTCTTTGAAGGAGGTTTAATCCCTAATTTGTTTTAAATTTCCAATTAAGAGAATGTGTTGACCGCATAAAAGTATAATTTTCTATAGGCGGTAACGATAAGATATAGATAAAAACTAACTGCATAAAGGTGTGTATACCGTTAATACATGCATTTTATTCATAAATTTGTAGAGGAGCTATAATGAGATACAATACTGGATAGAGAACATCATGATTGTTTGGAGGTATATAAAACTATTGCATTTCAAGGGTAAAATATTTTGTGGAGATCTGAATTCATCCACTAAAAGTGATATATTACCGCGTTACATTCGATATTATTGCGGATGGCTCAATTTCCACACTATGAATCTCATTTCAAAGCCTCCTGTGGCTCTTGTGCTTTCCTTTTATGTTTACAGCTAGAATTTTTGTGCCATTAAATTTAATTCCCACGCATCCATTTATCACAACATACTTTGTTGTTGAAATCTCTATGGACATGAGTAAAACACACGCGAAAACTGTGTTACCCGTCAAACGCCAATAAATGCCAACAGCACTAAATGAAGCCACGATCCAACTTCCTCTTGCTAATTAAAAAGTTAAATAGCGATGCATTTTATTAATTTCAGAGCTGCAAACTCAGCAGCATCTGGTGCTTTTCCTTATGTACATACAAATCGAAAGATGACCGAAGTTTCATAATGTAGGTCAAGAGTCTTGGAGACTTCGAGCGCTCTTGCAAAGCTTATTCTGAAGTTTCCCGCTGATAGATATACTATTATGTCACAAATATAGATATATATTACGTCTGGAAAGTTAGGAAAATTAAATTACATCTTAAAGGGAGATGTAGGCCGAAAATTGCGGGAGTATTTTTCTACGCCACGTTATGGGCACCAAGCTTGAAGCAGATTATGGACCCACATATGGATACCAATTTGCGGGAGAACGTTCTTAGAGATGTTCGCCCCACGCTTTGAGTACAAACTTTCTGGTGGTCTTAGCTCCACGTTTAGGCATCAACTTTTGCGGCGGTGTCGTGTTTATTTTATTTTGTAATAATTATTTTTAAGTTTATTTATTTATGCCTCAGCTGCGTCAGTAGTATTTTATAGACCACGTATCTCTTAACAGGGCTGGTACAGCTAAAGAATAAACTTTACACAGATTATAATTGTATTTTTACTTTTTTATTAATCCTACATACGGTTACATAACACTTCACTGATGTATCCTACTATAGAGCTGTGAGATTATTGTTAATTACACTTTTAACAGGTAAACATATATATTTTTTATCGTCACCGCAATGAATTTTTATGTCTCACATACAGTCACTGAACCCGTACTGAACCTAACTGCCTCGGTACGATAGCGTCGACCGTTTGAATTTGTATATTTCTGTATTTCTAGTTTCTGATTGGCTAAGCCTACTCCAATAGAGTACTTTTATTTTACTTTTGCTTGTTTTTTACACCCACGTGACCATTTATAAACTGTTTTAAATATTACATTAGTATTGTTCCAAGAACTATAAGAAGCCTTTTTTAACTTTTTAATTTATTGTTGTCTCAAGGTTACCTTATGGTTAGAAACTTTCGGCTTCTACTTTGTAATTCTGTTTGCTACGAAAAGCAGCTAGCTTCTATTTTCACAGCTCCTACATTGTTAAACTACGTAATACATTCACATAACATTTTATACATATACACAATAAAGTAAACATAATAAAATGACTGTAATATACACTTTATATATTATGTTATACACATATTGCTTTAAGGCGGGCGTTATTTTTTACTTTCACTACTACGTATACTAAGTAGGGGAAGTATTGCATTCCACCCAAAAATTAGATACCGAGATTTCACCGGAAATACATGTTTTGAGGCACCCTGAATCCAAAAAAAGCATTTTTGGAAACATGTCCGTGTGTGTCTGTGTGTGTGTGACTGTGAACAGCATAACACAGAAACGAACAGTCGGATAAACACCAAACTTGGTATTTAGGTTCAGTATCTTCCAGAGATGCGACACCAAGATTTTCCAGAAAATCCCCCCACTCCAGATTACCCTTTACATGGAACATTTTTCGAAAATTTCAATTTTCTCAAAAATGGCTCTAACGATTTTTTATTAAAATATCATATATTTAAGATATTTTCTGACAAATGAAATGTATTTCTCGAATTTTCTGGGAATGTCTCCAAAAGTATTCTTCATTATGAACGATTTATGCATAACTCGTAAACCATAAGAAATAGACAAAATTTTACTACACAATAAATGTAGATCGCGTTGAAATACACAATTTATGTCATATACATTTTTTGTTGTTGAGTGAACCATTTTCGAAACATTGCTTGTTATTCCCCTAAATTTTCAAATACATATACTTTTTCTCAAATTCATTATTCATTTTTACTTTCTCTACTACGTACAATAAAAAGGGGGGAAGTATTGTATTCCACCCAAAAATTCGATACTGAGATTTCACCGGAAATATGTGTTTTGAGACCCCTGAATCCATAAAAGCATTTTTGGAAACATGTCCGTGTGTGTGTCTGTCGGTCTGTCTGTGTGTCTGTGTGTCTGTCCGTGAACAGCATAACTCAGAAACGAACAGTCGGATAACTTGGTATTTAGGTCCAGTATCTTCCACAGATGCGACACGAAGGTTTTCAAGAAAATCCCCCCACCCCAGACCACCCTTTAAATGGAACATTTTTCGAAAATTTTAATTTTCTCAAAAATGGCTCTTAACTATTTTGATTAAAATATCATATGTTTAAGATATTTTCATGACAAATAAAATGTATATCTTGAATTTTCTGGGAATGTCTCCAAAAGTATTCTTCATTGTCAACGACTTTTGCATAAGTGGTAAACCATAAGAGATAGACGAAATTTTACTACACAAAAAATGTAGATCACGTTAAAATACACAATTTATGTCATATACATTTTTGTTGTTGAGTGAACCATTTTCGAGATATTGCTTGTTATTCCCTTACGTTTTTCAATACTTATTTTCTCAAATGGGAATTCGTTATTCATTTTTTTGTCTTGGATATGCAAAGAGTATTAATCTGTGACAAAGGGAATGGTGCTGCACATAGCAACCAGCTATTAAGAGATATGTATGTGCTTAAAGGCTACTGTATTTCTATATTGCCCTTGTAAATATACATTCCCCTTACATCTACAAGAAAATTAGCAATAAGATAGAGTCTGCAAATGTTTATCTCGATTAACATGAAGTAGATGGAGAATAAGAGTTTGTAAAAATAGTTTGTACAAGAGTGGAGAAAGTCATGTGAGTTTAACACATCAGATTTTTTATTTTATAGAGCAGTCAATTCTTTACTTTCTTTACTACGTAGAGTAAGTAGGAGAAGTATTGCATTCCACCCAAAAGTTCGATACCGACATTTCACCGGAAATACATGTTTTGAGACCCCCTGAATCCAAAAAAGCATTTTTGGTAACATGTGCGTGTGTGTGTCTTTAAACTGTATAACTCAGAAGCGAAGAGTCGGATAAAGCCCAAACTTGATATTTAGGTTCAGTATCTTCCAGAGATGCGACACAAAGGTTTTCAAGAAAATCCTCCCACCCTAGATTACCCTTTACGTGGAAAATTGTTCGAAAATTTTAATTTTCTCAAAATTAGCTCCAACGATTTTGATTAAAATATCATATGTTTAAGATATTTTCATGACAAATGAAATGCATATCTCGAATTTTCTGGGAATGTCTCCAAAAGTATTCTTCATTGTGAACGACTTTTGCATAACTGGTAAACCATAAGAGATAGACAAAATTCTGCTACACAAAAATGTAGATCGCGTTAAAATACACAATTTATGTCATATACATTTTCGTTGTTAAGTGAACCATTTTCAGATACTGCTTGTTATTCCCTTAAATTTTCCAATATTTATACTTTTTCTCAAATTCGTTATTCAATTTTTTTGTCCTGGTAATGCAAAGAAAATGGAGTACTCCACATAGCAACCAGCTCTTAAAATATTTGACTATAGCTTAAAGCCTACCAATTCCCCTTGCATCTACAAGAAAATTAGCAATAAGATTAACATCTCGATATCTCGATTAACATGGAGCATATGGAGAATAAGCGTTTGTAGAAATATTTTGTACAAGAGTAGATAAAATCATGTGAGTGTAACACATCAGATTTTTCTAAAACAAAGCACTATTTTAAACGTTAAATAATGAAGGAAATTAATGTAGTCACATTAAAAATGCCCCATGTAAAATTTTATGTTTTTAAACTCTGCATATTATAATAATTTTTAAATTTGAAGCTCCAAATAGTGTCAAATTAAATTATCTTAAAATGAACATCACAACGTCCTCCAAATGAAACACAACTAATGGCATTTACATTCCCCCATAATATCAAACAACTTCAAGACATTTCTTTCTACTACGTTAGTTTTGGTGATATTGTACGGTTTCAGCATAAATGGTCCACACTGTATACCTTGAAAGAAATATATATCGAAATTTTGAAAGGAAACGAAGAAAAGTTTAATGATGAGCATTTTAAGGTGGAAAAGAAAGGAAGAAGAATGTGAGAAAATTGCTTAAAATTTCTTTCACTGTTTTCGCACAACTTAACACGTCTATTTTTGCGCATCTAATCGGCAAGAAAGGCAAAAAAAAAAACGCAATTGATTTCTGCTTCTAGAATGTTTGAGGATTTTTTTGAAAATTCGGTCAGTTTTAAAACAAGCTGCGCCTATAGATTGTTATTTAAGCATTTGAAGATGTATGGAAATATAATTCAAAGATTTTATACCTACTCAGCAGAATTGCAACAAGAATCTAAGTGGAAGTTTTGTGAGGTATAGATGTTGTTTTCGAACTTTGGTCAAAGTTTCGGCGCCGGTGTGGCCATTAATAAATAAATTAGCTGCAGCAACGACAGAAGTTTCGTAAAGTTTCAAAACAACAATTGAGGAAGTCAAAGGCACCTAATTGATAGAGAGCTCTGGAAGCTAAATGTAACTTCTCTCATATAACGTATCACCTGAGTTTGTAAATGATGTTTCTTCAACAACTGCATTACTAAGCATAAAATCACAGTAAATCTTCAAACATATCTTTTCTGAGCTTTCAGGAGTTATTCGAAAATTAGAACCAAAAATAACCCTACATACTTGGGATTGCTATCAATAATTCGTACTATGAAAACAGAGTCATGATGTGGCGTATTAGTAAGCTTTGTCATACCACACACATTATTGCGTCGCGTTGTCAACAGTATTATTGGGTGACTGATTATTTCTTTCGGCTGAACGAGCCTTCTTCTTTGGCGCCGACCACTTCAGAGTGAGTAGGCTTTGTTTTGAATCTCCGCCTGGCTGGATAGCGTGCTTATCCGCGGTTGGAGAGTGGGAAGTATAGTTAGCGTTACTTTTGTGAGTAAGTGTGTAAGTAGTAGATCGCGTGTGGCCAGTCCTCGACAGCGTGGCATCTCCCCTCTTTCTTGTCTCCCTGAGTGTCATGTAGATTCGCCAATTGTTTATCTATAAATTTGTGCATTTTTGTCAAAAAGACCTCACGCCTTCATCTGAATGTAGACACCAAGGTCCTGGTCCTCTTGCAGTAATCGAGCTACGCTTTCCCATGTGCGTGTTGGGGTAATCAAGATTTAATAATTGCTGGGAACCTCTTGGCCTTCATTCCAGCATGTAACAATATACCAAATGTATAGTAGTTGAAGTAGTTTTGTTGTTGCTACGTATGGAAAGCCAGTTTGAAGAAGATGTATTATATTTCGACTGTTTCCTTAAATATAATATATTTACGTTTGCCTCGGCTGCGTCAGTATTATTGTTAGAGACATGGATTCAGGGAGTAGTGCGGCTAAGAATGTAGGCTTACACAGATTATAATTTTTACTTCGCTCCTTTTATTAATGCTTGACACTATTTAAATAACACTTCAATGATATAGAGAGAGATAGCTGTGAGATTTTTTTATTAATTACTTGCACTTTTTAATACGTAAACTATTTTTGTCTCGCACGAATACGTATTAAATTTCTCGAGGACACATCTCGCGTCCGGTTAGGAACCCTGTCTACAAGCAACTGACCTGATTTCTACCGTCTAAATTTGTAAATTTCTGTATTTCAAGTCTCTGATTGGCTAATCCTAGTCCAATGGAATACCTCCATTTAACTAGAGCTTTCTCCGGTTGTTGATTGGCTATTTTATACTGCCACAAAAATTACATTATTGCTTCCAAGAATTACAAGTAGTATTATTAAACTTTCAAATTCATTATTGCCTCAAGGCTACCTCATTGTTACCTCATTATTAGCAATTTTTAACCTATTATTCTCGCAGCTCCTACATTATTAAAGTATGTAATACATTCACATAACATTATTGAACATGTATACAATAATATAAACATATATAATGACTTGTAAGAACGTAGGTTTTCACGGCCGGAGTCACAATTATAACTAATATGATTTTCCGGGCTGTTATGGTAATGCCTACTGCGCTCTTCCAAAGACCCCCGAGATCCCCTGTCATCGGCCGGTGTTTACCGTATTCCTTGTTCCTGTGGTTCAGTGTACATTGGTACCACACAGCGGAGCGCTAACGCCAGACTTAGCGAACACAAGAGAAACTGCCGCCTGGGCCATACAGAAAAATCGGCAGTCGCCGAACATGCCATTGAAGCCGAAGGCGAACACATTATTAGATTTCAGGACACCAACATTCTTTCCTCCATAAAGCATTACCATACCCGGCTACAACGCGAAGCAATAGAGATTTATAAACATCCCAATAATTTCAATAGGAAAGAAAAAGCATTGAAACTCAACAGTATCTAGCATCTAGTCATCAAAAACAAGAAAGGTCATACAAAACCGAAAAACACTGCGAGCCAATCAGAAGAGAGCAACAACACAGCCGGCGCCAGCCCCCTCATACCAGCGGGCCAATCAGCAGAGAGCGCCCACACTATAAAGAGAGCGGCACTAACGGCCAACGCATCAGACGCTGCGATACTTTCACCGAGAAGACTTCGTCCGCGCCACTGAAGATGTCCACCGCAGTTGTGGACGAAACGTCTGGGAAATCTTTCTTCAGCAGACCACGGCATAACAGCCCGGAAAATCATATTAGTTATAATATATAATGACTGCAATATACACTTTTTATATATTGTTGCATACACATATTTCTTTAAGGCGGGTTGTTATTGAATTATATGTGTATATAGATATATATATGTATATATAGATATATATATATGTATATATACATATATAGATATATATATATAATTAGTCTTAAATTATTTAAGTGTTAAAAATACTGCCTCTAGAGAAAGTAAATACGAAAATATTGCATTCTGAATATGATTTCTCGAATAATAATTTCTTATTAACTTTTGTGTAATGTTAAAACTTTTCCTGAAAAAATAATAAAATTTCAATTACTAATAGCACTAAGTAAATAAGTTCACGGGCTTGTGGGTCGTGGTCCACTGGGGCGCTCCTTCCTCCCAGACGTCTCCTCTACTCCTACGGTAGAGATTTTAGTGGCTGTAGTGAGGCTGAAGTGTTTCGACGTTCAGCGAATTATATTAAAGAAATGTGTCACATGACTAAATGAAAAATTAAATGGCCAAATCTTCATCTACAAGTAAGGTCACTAACAACCGCAAAGACAAATGTGCAAGTCAATGCTATGTCAAGCATACGATGTGTGAAATGTATATCTGGCGATAACGGAAGCTTACCGCGAAAAGCTCTCGATTTAGGCCGCAAATCAAAACTATAATGAATCGCTTATTGCAGAACATTTATATATTTTCTTTTTTATATATACCAGGTGGCCCAACAGCGCCGTATTTCACGTGTGTAGATATCCCTTCGTGTGTTAAAAGAGTTGCATATAACAACGGAGTAATTCCAAGCAAACATAGGTCAATGGGGAACCGACACAATATGAGCGCGTCTTGCTTACCGTTTAAAACGGATCGCGCTCCAGGCTTGCACTAGATGTGTGGTCAGTGACAGGAAGAGTGCAAACAGACCGAAAACGTCTTAAGCCCTTTGTACACGATCAGACTTTTTTTTCAATTCAAGAGTTTACAAGAAAAATGTGAAATGTTTTTCAATATGTGACAAGAATGCAAAAGACTTGTCAGACAAATTTATTTGAAATAAATTTTGCTTTCTAAAGAGATCACATTTTACGTAGTAAGGTTTTGTATATCTCTTAAAGTTTACAGTTACACAAAATTATACAAAATTCCTTTCAAACGAAGAGGCCTTCTGAGGCTATTGCTATAACATTCAAGATATGCAGTTTTTATTTGTCATCTAAATATCTTAAACATGTTAAAAATCGTTAGAGCCATTTTTGATTAAAAGGTAGTTTCGAGTGTCGTATCTTTAGCAAATGGTGAATCTAAATATCCAGTTTTATATTCATCAAAAATTTCGTTTTTGAGTTATGCCGTTCACAGACACACACACGCACGCGCGCGCACGCACTCGGATATTTTTCTACATATTTCTCAAAACATGTATATGCGGTGAAATCTAGATATCAAAGGCAATACCCTCTCTACCTATCAGGCACATGGTAGAGAAAGTAATGAGCTTTTGTAAAAATAGTTTGTAGAAGAGTAGATAGAAAAACTATTGTAAATATCTCACGTCAGATTTTAACTTAATACCTTTAACCGTTTAAGTAGTATTCGTTCAAATACAGCCGTGCTTGAGTACCTTCAGCGCTAAAGCTATCCAGTAACTATTTACACTAAAGGACTAAGGATAAACCTGTAAAAACTTTTAAGCTTAGTTTGGCAGTCTGGTCGAAACGGGAGTCGAACAAGATCCCACAGAGTGAGTGGGAGTTATCTTACACCACCTCCCCCGATCCACAAATATTTCCGAGGACAGTCGAAGGTTATGAGCTCCAATTTGACTTCCTCGTCTCCTAGCTTGTCAGCACGAAATGGCATGGCGGGGCTCTGACCTCAGGAAGTCCCAACCGAGACTTCTCCAGTCCAAATCCCTCTGCCTCGCGCTACCGACCTAGTAGACCTGTCTATATCCATTTGCATTGATTCAAGCGTCCAAATTAACGGAAAGAAGGATCTCATTTTTAACACGCAGAACGACAATAGTTATATACGCAGCTTGTAGAGATACGCGTGGAAAGATTTTCATACCCGTTACGCTCGTGATGAAAATTCCACGTTCCTCAAGTTGTGTACATAATTTTATTTACAAACTACAATAAAAATTCACAATAAACAATTTTGGAAAATAAAACATTGTGAGACTTAGGCTTAGAGGCCATGTTGAGTATAAATAATTGAAGAGCGCACACAGCGTATGTTGAAAGGAATTTTTACTTTCTCTACTACGTATAGTAAGTAGGGGAAGTATTGTATTCCACCCAAAAATTCGATACCGAGATTTCACCTGAAATATATGTTTTGAGATCCCCTGAATCCAAAAAAGCATTTTTGGAAACATGTCCGTGTGTGTGTGTGTGTGTGTGTGTGTGTGTGTCTGTCTGCGAACACCATAACTCAGAAACGAACATTCGGATAAACACCAAACTTGGTATTTAGGTTCAGTATCTTCCTGAGATGCGACACGAAGGTTTTCAAGAAAATCCCCCCACCCAGATTACCCTTTACATGGAACATTTTTCGAAATTTTTAATTTTCTCAAAAATGGCTATAACGATTTTTATTACAATATTATATGTTTAAGATATTTTTGTGACAAAATGTATACCTTGAATTTTCTGGGAATGTCTCCGAAAGTGTTCTTCATTGTGAACGACTTTTGCGTAACTGGTAAACCATACGAGATAGACAAAATTTTGGTACACAAAACGTGTAGATTGCATTAAAATACACAATTTATATCATATCATTTTACATTTATATCATTATACATTTTTTTTGTTGAGTGAACCATTTCCGAGATATTGTTTGTTATTCCCTTAAATTTTCCAATACTTATACTTTTTCTCAAATGGAAATTCGTTATTCATTTTTGTATGTCCTGGACATACAAAGAGAATGGAATGTGCCACATAGCAACCAGCTCTTAAAAGATTTGACTATGGCTTAAAGCCTACCATATTCCCCTGGCATCTACAAGAAAATTAGCAATAAGATTAACAGGATAAAACATGTCTGTCAATTGGAAAAGTTCAAACAGGAAGAATTTCGGAACTAGCATATAATACAACATTACTTACATGCGTTTATATACAGAAAAAAACTAATAAGAACGTAATTCAGTGAATAAGCTATGGCCTTTACAGTTTTTTATAAACTATCTTGCTCAAAAATCGGCATCGATATCGAGTATCGAGAAATAGTGGTATCGTCGCGGTGACATGCCTTTTTACTTTCTGTACTACGTATAGTAAGTAGGGGAAGTAACACAAAAATTCGATACCGAGATTTCACCGGAAATATATGTTTTGAGACCCCCTGAATCCAAAAAAAGCATTTTCGGAAACATGTCCGTGTGTGTGTGTCTGTGAACAGCGTAACTCAGAAACGAACAGTCGGATAAACACTAAACTTGGTATTTAGGTTCAATATATTCCAGAGATGCAACACGAAGGTTTTCAAGAAAATCCCCATACCCCAGATTACCCTTTAATGGAAAATGTTTCGAAAATGTTAATTTTCTCAAAAATTTTCTAACGATTTTGATTAAAATATTATACGTTTAAGATATTTTCATGACAAATGAAATGCATATCTCGAATTTTCTGGGAATGTCTCCAAAAGTGTTCTTCATTGTGAACGACTTTTGCATAACTGGTAAACGATAAGAGATAGACAAAATTTTACTACATAAAAATGTAGGTCGCGTTAAAATACACAATTTATGTCATATTTATTTGTTTTGTTGAGTGAAACATTTTCGAGATATTGCTTGTTATTCTCTTAAATTTTCCAATACTTATACTTTTTCTCAAATTTTTTTAATCCTTTTTTTGTCCTGGTAATGCAAAGAGAATGGAATACTCCACATAGCAACCAGCTCTTAAAATATTTAACTATCGCTTAAAGCCTAGCAATTCTCCTTGCATATACAAGAAAATTAGCAATAAGATTAACATCTCGATATCTCGATTAACATGATGCATATGGAGAATAAGCGTTTGTAAAAATAGTTTGTATAAGAGTAGAGAAAGTCATGTGAGTGTAACACATCAGATTTTTTTAAACTTCTTTTTGTTGTAGAGGTAATCGTTGAGCCTCCAATATAATTGTGTTTTCTATGCAATCTGGATATGCATTTTTTTGGGTGGAATACAATAATCTTGTACCATAGATAAGCAGAGAAAGTGAAGAAAAACAAATAGAAAGAGTTTTCAAACAGTTTTAGTTCAGTTTTGCACCTTGGGTATGAACAAGTCTACGACATATGGCATTCTTTGCCGGGGAGCAATGCGTAACCTGGAAAGGAATAAATCAGACCAGTGATACGCCACTGAAAGGGTAATGCATTTTAATGAGGGTGTGTAGGATGCTCGAGAGTTAGGAAGGAAACTGCTTGCCAAGCACAATCCAAGTGATGGGTGTCAAACCGAGCTTAATGGCGATGCGCTGGTCCACTTGTTCGGTACAGATACGCCAGCGACAGAAGAAGGCGCCGTCCCGCCTTTCACTTGTCCGTAAAACTTTCCTGCGAGCGAATCTTCGTTACTTGGCAACAGGTGAACTTTCGCTTTTACACAACGGATACAGATTTATGGCATTAAGCGCCGTTCACATTGACAATTAAAAGCAAACTAAAGCCCCCATCTCACCAATGTTAAATCTGCTAAATTCATTACCCATATTTCCAAACTAATTCAGATTCTTATTGGGTGTACGGAACGGGTTTTTAAAGTACCGATAATTTTTTTTAAAAAAAAAATACAGAACTTAAGTTTCCAAATACTTGAGAATGGTTATTTTGTGGCATTGTTATTTGCAACACGCTTTGGGCGTCAATTTAAAGTAGTCGCGCGTATGGTAAACAATTTCCGGTAGCCTTCGCCCCAAGTATAAAAAAATATTAACTTTGTAATTTGACTATTTCTATAAGTATTAAATATTTATGTTTGCCTCGGCTGCGTCAGTATTATTGTTAGACACACGTTTCTCTTAGCAGGGTTGTGATGCAACAAGAATGTAGGCTTACACAGATTATAATTTTACTTCAATCCTTTTATTAATACTTGATACGATTAAAATAACACTTCACTGATAGAGAGAGAGAGAGTTGTGAGATGTTTTTATTAAATACTTGCACTTTTTAATTTCGTAAACTATTTTCGTCTCACACGCAAACGTATAAAATTTCTCCAGGACGCATCACGCATCCGGTTACAATCACTGTCTGCAGGCAACTGAATTGATTTGAACCGTCTAAACTTGTAAATTTCTGTATTTCAAGTCTCTGTTTGGCTAATCTATTCCAATAGAACACCTGCATTTAACTAAAGCTTTTTCTGGTTGTTGACTGGCTATTTTTAAACTGTCTCAAAATTGCATTATTGTTTCCAATAATCACAAGTAACATTTACGCTCTCACATTCATTATTGCCGCAAGGTTACCTCATTGTTAGCAACTTTTGTCCTATTTCTCACAGCTCCTACATTATTAAATTACGTAATGCATTCACATAACATTATTGAAGATACAATAATATAAGCATATGCAATGACTGTTACATACATTTTACAAATTATTACAAACACACATTGCTTCAAAGCGGGCTGTTATTGAATATAGATATTATATAATTTGACTAAAATCATTTAAGTGTTAAGAATACTGCCTCATACTTTATCATCATTTATTACCTTAAATCTTACACTACTTCTCGATACAGTCACGCGTTATTCAGGCACTTGTCATTAACATGAAACCAGCTTTTGTATGCCTTCATCAAAGAATGATGCCGCCCGTGATGAAAACCAAGTCTGCACTTCTTGCTTCACAACAGTCCGGATTTGGCACCAAGCAATTTTCATCTAAAGAACATCCTTGGTGGAAAACATTTGAACGACGATGAGGTGAAACAAGAAGTATATACTATGTGAAGAAGGAGTGTAAGGTGGAAGATAATGAATGACAGTAAAGTACAAGGATATTCAAAAAGAATGAACAGATTTTAAATATTCATTTTTAATGAACGACAATATATAACGACACATACGACACATCACTGAATAGAGGAAAGCTCCAAGTTTTAAGTCCCCCTATTCGTTCCATTCAGTGCCTACAGCGGGCTGTTTGTTTACAAGAAAATGACGACGCCACAGGAAAAGTCGTTTTGTGTGTTGCATTACGCAAAGAGTGAATCCATTCTTTCATTGTAGCGTGGATTTCATTGCAAGTTTAACAAAGAGCCGCCTCGTCATAAAAAATTTAAAATTTATACACTAAATTCGCAGAAGATGGTTGCGTGTGCAAACGGAAAAGAAATGGTCGTCCTCGCATAACAAATGGTGCTCATTTTAAACACATAGAATAAAATTTTGAACTTTTCTGTATTTAGTGATGTATCGCGTGTGTTGCCATCTATTGTCGTTCATTAGAAATACATATTTAAAGCCCGTTTCTTCTTTTTGAATAATCCTGTATACGGAAATGTCACTTTTTAAAAACTTATCGGTACTTAGTTTAAAGATACGCCTCTTATACTCATGCCTTCTAAGTTCACTGATCTCCTTTTATCCGATGATTTTGTTTATTAAGGAAGATAAAATATTTTATCTCAATTGTGCCATCTTTGGAACAAAATTTATCAGCAATTTTTTTTAAATAACCATCTTATTAACATCAAAGTATATCCATAACACCACTTAAGAGATTTTTTTCATCGTCCTAAATTTAATTTAGCTCTCCACAATTGTTTGACAAAAGAGTAATTTATACCAGAAAATGTCACTGGCAGAAAAAGCTGTTGAAAACTAAAACTTGAAACGTAGACTTTAACCCTAGAGGAGGTGAATTAAATCAGGAATAAGGGCAGATGGTTATTTGAAAATATATTCCACAAATAATTAACCAGCCGGATTTCTTTCTTTTAATGAACTGACACTTCAATGATATAAACCATTACAATTAACAAACCCTTCATCGTTCACCATTCTTTACATGCTCTACGGCTTGAATTCTTTACATTTAATTACAATAGTTACAAAATTGCTTCCTGCTCTCACATTTACCGATATGTTTCAGACCAACCACAATAAGTCTATAGATCCGACACTCAATCCTTTCTCGGTGAAGAATTACTAAAAGGAATTTTGAATATGTTAAGCCGAAAATGAATTTGGAATTACCGTACAGAATGCTTTCTATCTAACTGTTGTCCTGTTGTTTTTTCTCGCAATATCGCTCGTCGTCGAAGACAGACTGGCCAGCCTAGTAGACAGCACCCTTGAAGAAAGCTGGGCGTGATGCAGCGCCTGC
The DNA here is from genome assembly GCA_030765065.1 of Deroplatys truncata. NCBI lineage: Eukaryota > Metazoa > Arthropoda > Insecta > Mantodea > Mantidae > Deroplatys > Deroplatys truncata. Next base: position 171,356,358 of record CM060980.1, read on the forward strand.
GCAGACAACGACCACAATCGCCTGACGTACTGCTTGAGTCAAACCAACTTCGCCCATTCTTGTTGTTGTAGTCGACTCGTTGAGAACTACTACCCTAGTCGTTTCCCTTCTGTTGCCGTACATGACAGCTTTCCTTTAGTACAGCCCCGTCGCCTACCGTATATATGGACCGGGGAGGGTCAATTTGGCACAAACTGTAGAAAACAAACCCACCTATACTTCCAAAGAAAGAAGTCGCGTGGCTTGAGAATACTGAAGCTGTTATATTTAAGTAGACACCAATTTTTAGAGTGAACTTCTCCTAAAAATGGGCTACAATTTACCTTTCTAGTCCAAAGTGTGTATAGCTATGATTTGTTTTTCCTGTGAAGAGATGCAGAATTCACAGAAAATGTCAGATGCAGTAATATATTTAAAAACATATTCAAAATGGAGTATTGGGCCTACAATGATATAATAGAATGGACCATTTAAGTTAGGACTGTACAATATCTCCAAAACTAAGTGTCGTAGAAAGTAATGTCTTGAATAAATGTCGCTTGATATTATGAGGGAAAGTGGTGCTTTATTTGGAGGATGTTAGGATGGTAATTTTGGGATAAATTTAATTTGACCCTAAAATGACTATCATAACGTCCTCCAAACAAAACACGACTAATGGCATTTACTTTGCCCCATAGTATCAAGCAACTTTTATCCAAAATATTTCTTTTCACAACGCTTAGTTTTGGAGATATTGTACAGTCTCAACCTAAATGATTCACCCTGTGTATTAAACTAAAGAGGGAATTCCAATACAAATGACATATTTTGGCAATTTCCTCCATTTAGTTTCCTCTTAAGGATAAGGTTAACGTGATATGGTTATTCAAAACGACAAACGGAAACATAAACAGCAACTAATTGCAACAGAACATGAAACAGCTGAGCTAATATGGAAACGAACACCGACATTACACACCACAAAAAAGGTTATGTACATGTATCAAAATGAACAAGAACTAGCCGGATTCTGCCCGGTTAAACTACGTTAAACTCACAAAAATGCAGTACCCATGATCACTTTTTGTTTTACTGCAAATTTTTATACTTATCCTGGCTCGTGATCTTACCCAGAAAGGCAGTTAGGCCCTAATCTCAATGAAAATTAAGCGTAAAATTACTTAAAACGTAAATACTAGATAATATGGAGCAGTTTGCAATGAAACACGTAAACATATAAATAAAAATTGGATTAAACTTAAACTTAGGAGCGTGCAAGGTCCAAGCTCTTATGTCTACGTAAATTATAAGAAACTAGCTAATCAAGGAGCGATTCTCATCACGTAATTATCAAATCCCGCTGGCTTGGCCACTCTGACTTTGGGATTTTTGTGGTTTTCCCAGGTCGGTAGGAAAGGGGTGGTTCCTCTTCTACCACGAAGTTCTTGTCCAATCCCTTTCACCTGTTTACCTTCAGAGTTTCAGGACTGCAGGACCAGGCGACGGCGATTAGTGCGTGGATGCGGGATGGTGCATTGGGGGTCACTCTGGAATGGTCGTTCGGATGTGGTGATCCTTCGGGTCTCACCTTCATCCCCTTCTGCCAGGGGTCACGTAAGACTAAAATGGGTCTGCTGAGATGACCTAAGTGCGGTGCTGAGCTGCAGTGCCAGGGTTCTATTCTATCTACCAAAGCGTAACTAATGCAATTATGTCGAGAGAATAAAGCGGAAACCAATATAGTACGTCCCTACTTCTGTATCTCTAATTACTTCTTTTCAGCACCCGATATGATGTAGCGGGTAATTACAAGATGGGAATGTCTGAGAAGAGAAATCGAAAATAGTAAGAAACAATATAGAAGAGAACTGTTTTAATATCATGTGAGAAATAACCAAGGGGGATTTGGAATGAGAGAAAGAAATGTGGACATTGGAGAGCAAGAAACAGCAGAGTTAATAAGAGCCTGTCAGTTGTAAAGAGAGACGCCGGGACACTGAACCTTACAGTTAAGTGGGTTCTTATTCCTTTTTGAGAATGGGTCTTTGAGAAACTCGACAAACACACTTAAGACCAATAAACATCAAGTGACAGCTTATTTTTGTGCATTCTCATTTTTATGCTACATTAAAACTACAAAAATGGTCAGGCATTTAAAATCTTATATACGTAATCATACGTTCTTTGTGTTTTCTCCAACTTTACCAGATACACAGTAAATAGGTATTACATCCAACCCAAGAAATCATACAGAGATTTCAAGGAAATACATGTTTTGAGGCCCCTTCAACCCAGAAAAGCATTTTTAGAAAAAGGTCCGTGTGTATGCTTATGTGTCTGTGAACAGCATAATTTAAAAACCATAAACCTGGTATTTAGGTTCAGTATCTTCCAAAGATCGAAACGAAGATTTTCAAAAGAATTCCCTACCCCAAACTACCCTTTCATGGAACATTTTTCGAAAGTTTTGATTTTCTAAAAAATGGCTTTCACGATTTCATTAAAATGCCATATACTAAAGATATTTACATGACAAATGAAATGTATATTTTGAATTTTCTAGGAATAGTCTGTAAAGTACTCTTCATTCGTAATGAATTTTGCATAATTTTGTATAACTAGTAAACGTTATGCAACGACGAGGACATATTAAACAAAAGAATGTATCTCTCTTTAAGTCATATAATTTATTTCGAATAACTTCTTTGTGGCATCACCATTTCCGAGATATCCTTTATTAGTGGTTCTGTTTGATCAACTTTGACATTCTTTTAAAATCCAATGGACTTGCAGCTGTTTCTCGCGATTGCGAGAAATCTGTAACACATAAGATTGTTTAAGACACAACAATGCTCCTTGCAAATATGTAGTCCAATCCAATTTTATTGGAAAAAGCTTACACTTAATTCTAGTAATAATTCTATGTATAATACTACTGCCTTGGAAAAAACATCGTAGATAATTTAGTACTTTTAATCAAAAAATCTGAAAAGAAACAAAAATCCTAATTTAAAAGCTATTATTTTAAGCTTAAAAACAAACAAGCTATAGTAAATTTAAACCAATAACTTCAAAATTATAGAAACTGATAAATTCAGGCACAATGTCACTTAAGCTCATTAGTATGTTATAATTTGGAATTTATTTTGTATATACAAATTTTAATTTCCATGCCTCTTTAGGTTGAAATGATAATTTTAACGTATTTAATTGAGGGCGATTATTTAGTTACGTCAACAGTTAATGTAAGAGCCGAAGATGTGTGGTTCGAGCCCGGCTGTTGCACTGAATTTTTCAAGTCTAATTCAGCTTACTAAAAGTATCAAACCTTTTCCATTTAAAAAGTAGATTGAGTTGGAGGATTTTCTTGAAAATCTTCGTGTCGCATCTTAGAAAGTTTCGTATTTATCCGACTTTTCGTTTTTGAGTTATACTGAACACACACATTTTTCTGAAAATCTAATGTGTTACATTTATGTGACTTTCTCTACTCTCTATCATTTATTATGGGCATACAAACTACTCTTACGAAAGCCTATTTCATGTCTATTGCATTTTAATCCAAATAAACCTTTGCAAAAATAGCTGCATTACACATTTCTTTATAGAAACAAAGACAATAGCGGTAGTCAAATGTTTAAGAACTGGACGCTATACAATGCCCTTAAAATTACACATTGTTTACATACAATCGCGAGAAACAACTGACTGTTCAGAGAACTTTATGAGAATGGCCAATAAATTAACAACCTGAACCTTTAATAACGGATATCTCAGAAATGGCTTATGTCACAAAAAATGTATTTGAAATAAATTGTGTTCTAAAGAGATCTACATCTTAGTGTAGTATGTTTCTCGGACCAAGAAAGGCCGCGGATCAGCAAGCAGAAAATGTTACACGACGAAGAAAGGTACTTCTGCGCATGCGCGACCGCCATAGAGGAGTAAACTAACCACTGTTACTCCCTAGTTTTTAACTTTCTATGGTCGTAAAAAAATGGAGGTAACCTAGTGCATTAAAATGTTCGGAGGAGAAAACTGCCTGTTTTCCTTAATACAAAAAATGATGGATATTATTGAAAACAAATCGGTTTCGACAAATGCAAACGCAAAAAATCTGATGTGTTACAATCTATTATGGTTTACCAGTTATGCAAAATTCGTTCACAATGAAGAATACTTTTGGAGACATTCCAAGAAAATTCAGATATACATTTTATTTGTCATGAAAATATCTTAAACATATGAATATTTTAATCAAAATCGTTAGAGCCATTTTTGAGAAAATTAAAATTTTCGAAAAAATGTTCCATGTAAAGGGTAATCTGGGGTGGGGCATTTTCTTGAAAACCTTCGTGTCGCATCTCTGGAAGATACTGAACCTAAATACCAAGTTTGGTGTTTATCCGACTGTTCGTTTCTGAGTTATGCTGTTCGCAGTCAGACACACACACACACACACACACACACACACACACACACACACACACACACACGGACATGTTTCCAAAAATATATTTTTTTGGCATTCAGGGAGTCTCAAAACATGTATTTCCGGTGAAATCTCGTATCAAATTTTTGGGTGGAATACAAAACTTCCCCTACGTACTATACGTAGCAGAGAAAGTAATAAATAACGAAGTGTTTGACAATTCAAACTTATAATAAAGAATATCTCATAAATAGTTAACCCCACAAAAAGATTATATCACATAAATAGTAAAATTTAATGAAATCTAATTTTTGTGTGGTAAGCTTTTGTCTATTTTTACAGTTTTAAACAAAATTATTGAAAATTTGTGTATTCCCAAAAAAATCCATGATAACATTCATTTGATGCAAATGCCTTAAACATACCTCCAGTAGTTCAGTCAAAATCATTTGAGCTATTTCTGAGAAAATCAAAAATAACGAAAAATGTTCCAGTAAAAGGTAGTTTGCGATGGGGGATTTACTTCAAAATTTTCGTGTCGTAACCTAGGAAGATGCTGAACCTATATCCCAAGTTTATTTATCCAAGTTTTGATTTTTGAGTTATGCTGTTCACAGACACACACACACACACACACACACGAACCTTTTTGTGTAAAAGTTATTTTTTATTCAGTGGGCCTCAAAACATGCATTTCAGCTGAAATCCCGGTATTGAATTTTTTAATAGAAAAAGCAAAAATTCCTTGAAAACCTTCGACTGTGATGCGTAACTTAGATATTGCATTTGTTATTTTTCCGATCTTTTGCTTTTTACTTCCTCTACCAAGTACGGAGTAGGTAGAGAAGGTGATGCATTCCATCCAAAAATTCGATATCGAGATTTAAATGGAAATACATTTTTTGAGACCCTGAATCCCAAATAAAAAGCATTTTTATAAAAAGGTCCGATAAATACCAAACTTGGTTTTAAGTTAAACACCTTCCAAACATGCGACATGAAGATTTTCCGGGAACCCCCCCCCGCATCCCAAACAACCCTTTACATGAAACACTTTTTGAAATTTTTGATTTTCTAAACAAAATGGCTAACGATTTTGGTTAAAATACTATATGTTAAAAATACTTACATAACCAATAAAATGTATGTCTTGAATTTTCTGGGAATAGCCTTTGAAGTTCTCTTCATTCTGAAGGAATTTGTATAATTTTGTATAATTGGTAAACGTTAAGGATAGACGAAAACGTACTTCAAAGAAAACCTGTATCTCTTTAAAGCACACGATTTATTTTAGACTTTTTTGTAGCATTAGCAGCTTCAGAAATATCCGTTATTAATGGTTCTAATAGCCCAAAACATGGTGATTCTTTTAAAGTCCAATCGATTTTCAATTGTTCATGATGTCTGATTTAACTGAAGGGTTAAAGTATATATTAAGAGGAAAATGTATTAAAAGTAGTAGTTTTTAAAAAAACAGCAGATAGAATTTTAAATTTTGTTAAAATTATTAGCAGCGATAAATAGAATAAATAATATTATACATAACACTTAGAATTTGCTATGGTATTAAAAGAAATTAATTCTTATCATTAGTTGAAAATTAATATTTATATTAAGTATAGTTTAGGTACTGGTTACCAGTACCTTAACCACTGGATACCAATTTAATTTAGAATAGAGACTTGTTATCCATATTTTGTTTAGTTTAGAAATTGGGAATAGATGGATACCAGTTATTTTATGTTGCCGGTTACCAGTAACAGTAGTTTGAATATATAAAATTGATTTGAATTTCAACTGTAATGATTACAGTTATTATTTAATTGTTATTTTTAGCTTACTTATTGTATCTATTTTCTTTTTTTTATTTTCTACTTTTATTCACTAGAATATAAGCAAAATCTGTACAAAAATAATTTATAAATTTAAAGAAATATTTAAATAAATAACAAATTTGGAATACACGTCCTGATGTACGAAACAAGGTACTAGGATGGCGTATTGCAGATATTATTTATTTATTTTTGTTCATGATGTCATGGAAATAGTGTGGAATTTTAGCGCCCAGTTCTAAAATATTTGACTATAGCTTCCCTTTGTATCTATAACGATATGTGTAATGTAGCAGGAAAGATTTATCTCGATTAAAATGAAGTACTACGTGGAAAAATAACCTTTGGTAAGAATAATTTGTATACCCACTAGTTTAGTGATAGAGGGTGGAGAAAGTAATGTGAATGTAACACAAGAAATATTTTTTTATTCGTAGGACTTCAGAACTAGGTATATTCCTATTGAAATCTGAAGCAGTATTTTTAACACTAAGTAATTTCAGTCTAATTATATAAAATGTAAATTCAATAACAGCCCGCCTTGAAGCAATATGTTTATGTAATAATTTGTAAAATGTAGTAACAGTCATTGCATATGTTTATATTATTGTATCCATGTATAATAACGTTATGTGAATATATTACGTAATTTAATTATGTAGGAGCTGTGAGAATAAAAAGTTAAAAGTTGCTAACAGTGAGGTAAGAATGAGGTAACCTTGAGTCAATAATGAGTAAGAAAGTTTAACAGTACTACTTGTGATTCTTGGAGTAACAATAATGTAGTTTTAGTGAAGCTTATAAAATAGCCAATCAACAACCAGAAAAAGCTTTAGTTAAATGAAGGTATTCTATTGGAGTAGGATTAGCCAATCAGAAACTGAAATGTAGCAAGATTTACAAATCTTGTCAGTTGCCTGCAAACAGTTTTTCTAACCGGACGCGAGACACATCCTCGAGAAATATAATACGTATTCGTGTGATACGAAAATATTTTACTATTAAAAAGTGCAAGTATTTAATAATAAAAAGAATCTCACAGCTCTCTATATCAGTGAAGTGTTATTTAAATCGTATCAGGTATTACTAAAAGGAGTGAAGTAAAATTATAATATGTGTAAGCCTACATTCTTGTCGCATCACAACTCTGCTAAGAGAAACGTGTCTAACAAAAATACTGACGCAGCCGAGGCAATCATAAATATATAATATTTAAAGAAACAGTTCAAATTACAAAGTAAATATTTTTTAAACTTGGGGCAAAGGCCACCAGAAAGTATATTTGTGGCGAAGGATACCGGAAACTGTTTACTATACATACGGTTGCAACTACGACAAGATCGGCTCCCCAACAGTTGAATTATAATACAACTCCTGCAATACAACATAATACATCTTTTTCAAAATGGCTTCCCATACGTAGCAACAACAAATCTTCAAATCTCTGTTTCGAATTTTTTAGTCTAATGCAAAACTTCTACTACCTTTAAGTCTTAATGAGATATGTATTTAAAGTATATGCGAGTGTTCTGATAAAGAAGCCCTTTTGTCACAAGGAACAGAACTTATGAAGTCTCAGAGGGAGTCCAGTTGAAGAACGTGACTTAGCAGGTGCTAGCATATCGATTTGCGAGGTAGACAGCGATACCAAACTCGTGTAACACAGGAAACTAACCTCGTTAGAAAAGGAAACTCCTTTGGGACGAAAGGTCGCTCTTTACTAACTTTCGAGCCCATGAAGAGCACAGCATTACCAACTGCTGAACCGCCGTTGTGGTCAAGCGAGCGGTAAAAGCTGATTTGTAATGCGCATGTTGGAACCTCTGCTTCCTATCGCATATAGAGCTCAAGTGCGTTCTTTTAGCGTAGCGTTCTTGTTTAAGAACAGGCTATGTAATATTACTTTCTCTTGCATTTAGTTAACACAAAACAAGTTATATGCTATCAACAATCTCCTGTTTGTAATGGTCTGCATTGTTACTTTCTCTGACACCTAAATATAGTAGGTAAAGAAAATATTGCAATTCATCCTAAAATACGATATGCAAGTTTCAATGGAAATACTCTCCCCTCCCCTCCAAAAAAATCAGAATATGTTACATTCACATGACTTTCTCTATACCCTTCTACAAGCTATTCTTACATAAGCTAATTCTCCTGTCTATTTCTTGTTAATCGAGATAAACTTCATTATACGTTTATACATTTCGTTGCAGATATAAGAAAAATACATTAGGCTAAAACGGTAGTCAGATTTTCAAAAAGCGGATAGCTAGGCGATGACATTAAATGCCAAGATCTTTTATCAACACGAAAAGAAAAATTATATGATACATTCATATGACTTTCTCTGCTACATTTTAATCCAAATAAATATTTGCAGAAATAGCTACACTACATATTTCATTATAAATACAAAAAGAACAGTGATAGTCAAATGTTTAAGAACTGGACATTATATGTTGGCCTTAAAATTCCATACTGCTTCCATGACAGTTGATAGAGTTCAAGAGTGAGGCAGTATTTTTGACACTTAAATATTTTTAGTCAAATTATATAATATGTAAATTCAATAACAGCCCGCCTTGAAGCAATGTGTGTATGTAATAATTTGTAAAATGTATGTAACAGTCATTGAATATGCTTATATTATTGTATATATGCTCATTACTGTTATATGAATGTATTACGTAATTTATTAATGTAGGAGCTGTGAGAATAATAAGTTAAAAGTTGCTAAGAATGAGGAACATTGAGGCAATAGCGAGTTTGAGAGATTAAATGTTACTTGTGATTCTTGTAAGCAATAATGTGATTTTAGTGACAGTTTATAAAATAGAAAATCAACAACCGGAGGGGGTTTTAGTTAAATAAAGGTATTCTATTGGAGTAGGATTAGCCAATCAGATACTTGAAATACAGAAATTTACAAGTTTAGACGGTTGAAATCTATTCAGTTGCCTGCACACAGTTCTCATAACTGGATGCGTTGCTTGTGCGTCCTCGAGAGATTTAATACGCATTCGTGTGAGACGAAAAATTAAGTTTACGTGTTAAAAAGTGTAATTAATGAATAAAAAAAGAATCTCACAGCTCTTTATATCAGTGAAGTGCTATTTAATTTGTGTCAAGGATTAATAAAAGGGAGTGAATTAAAACTTAAAATCTGTGTTGCGTCGGTACCCCTGCATATTGTTTCGACGACTGCGCCGTTGGTGCCAGTCCCTGGTTCGATGCCCGCTCGGGTTGGAGTCGAACGCGGTATAGTGGGAGAGATAGAATTACTGTTAAAGTTCACTGTACCTTTTGCTCTATCCGACGGAGTTTCGTGTTGTCCTTCTCGCTGTTACCCTGGCTAGTTGGTTCTCAGCGGTGATTTTAGCATGGAATCTGCCATGGAATGATATTTGATAAGCTCATCGATCTCAGTTGTGGTACGGGAGCTTAGAGAAGAATTGACTACACACTGTAATGTTTCGTTTATGGCTATTTATTGTTAATTCCTCACTCTAACACTACATAAGTGTTCCTGTTCACATATCACCATTTTGCGCGGCAATTGTTGAGTGAACTGCTTAACAACTTCAACTGTCTTCCACTGTGTACTGTCTACTACTGTGTACTGTCTTCTACTGTATACTCTTTTAGTTTTTAACTGTGTACTTCGAACTCTTCAACTGTCTTCCACTCTGTACTGTCCACTACTATGCACTGCCTTCTACTGAATACTGTCTTCTACTGAATGTCAATTATGCACTGCTTACCCTATAAGTCAACGGTAAAACTGCCATTATATTATATTTGCCTCGCTCCATACTTCCGGAGCGGAAACAGAGTCATAAAACTTTACCCTTCTATTCATACACAAAAGATCCCGTTTTCGCTGACCATGTGAACATCATGTTTCTACCCTAACTGCAGCTTTCAAGACGTTCTAAACCTAGTGAAACAGGAACATTATGTACACGACAAATATTACATTATACAAAAATTACTATTTACATTGTTTTCACATTGTACACATATAATTTATAGATTAAATTAAACACTGAATAAATAAGCACATAATAAAATTAATTCCGGCACATTCTGTCTCAGTTTAAGCCTACATTCTTGTCGCATCACGCCCTGCCAAGATATACATGTCTCTAAAATAATACTGGCGCAGCCGAGGCAAACATAAATATATAATATCTAAAGAAAACAGTCAAATTACAAAGCAATTATTTTTAAACTTGGGGCAAAGATCACCGGAAAGTACATTTTGGTGCGAAGGCTACCGGAAACTGTTTACAATACCTGCGGTTGCAACTACTACAAGTTCGGCTCCCCCACAATTGAAATACAATACATCATCTTCAAACTGACTTTCCATACGTGGTGCAAACAACGTAAAAAACAAATCACCTACTTCAAATTGACGCCCAAAGCGTGGTGCAAACTTCTACAACGAATAGTACCTACTAACAAATTGGTTTCCATAGGAGGGCCAGAAACCACATATTTTTCAAGAGAATGACCACGTAATGAATAATTCGAATTATTACTAACGGATTTCTCAAAAATAGCTTACGTCCCACAAAAAACTTATTTGAAATAAATTGTCCGTTTTAAAGAGATATACATTTTTATGTAGTACATTTTCGTCTATCGCTTAACGTTTACCAGTTATACAGGACTACACAAAATTCCTTCCGAAGGAAGAGGACTTCACAAGCTTTTCCAGAAGATTTAAAACACATAGAATATGTTTAATATATGGTATTTATTCAAAATCGTTGGTGCCATTTTTTAGGAAATAGAAAATTTCGAAACATTTTCTGTGTAAAGGGTAGTTTGGGGTGGGGATTATCTGGAAAATCTTCGTGTCGCATCTTTAGAAGGTTCTGAGCTTAAATACCAAGTTTGGTATTTATATGACTTTAAATTTTTAGTTATGCTGTTCACAAACACAGACACATTTCCTAATACTAATTTTCTTTGGAATCAGGGAGCCTCAAAGCATGTACTTTTATGAAATATCCTTATCGAATTTTTGGATAGAATGCATTACCTTCTCTAAACTATTACGTGCCTACGTGGTAGAGAAGATAAAAGGTATTTGAAAATTCAAACCTTTCACATAAGTATTTTAATCAAAATCAGTAGAAATTTTTTTTAGGAAATAAAAAACAACTGACGTTTTTTAAAGTAAAGGACTGAAAATCTTCCAGTCACATCCTTCGCATATGCTGAAGTATTTTTGGTATTTAACCTTTTTTTTGGAAAGAAACCTAATGTCTGTATTTAAACTTGTTTGTGTTTCGTTAAATTAAAATAAATGAAATCTAAGTTAGTCTTTCAATGCAATAATTTTTCCAAGCTTATTAAATGTTGTATAAAATAATGGTTAGCTTAATAAATAAAAATGTTTCGCAAAACATTATTTGGTATTATGCTAAAATCAAAAGCAGTTAAAAAGAACTGAGGTTCCCGTTAAAAAAAATGAGCTGACGATAAATGATCCAGAAGATATCCATTAGATAAAATGTAACTAACATCATTGCTTTGTAGCGGGAAATCATTAACGCTGGGGGAGATTTGTAGCGGGAAATCGTTGCTCCTCCGGGTTGAAACTCTCTGTGCAGTGTTCTGGTCTCCAGTTATCTCTGCTCAGCGGCTGAAGATTTCACCATTCCTAATAAATTACCGATTTAACTAATCTCACTAATCTTAAGGTTTAGGTAAGTGAGGCAAAATTAAAAATACCCTCCATTCCTCTTAAAATGTGATTTACTAACAAATAAAATACTTAGGGTGGCTAGATTTTCGCATCTATGATAGTTATAACAATTCCCACTACTTTATAGATAATAGTGAATTAGGAGCCTAATCTAGCTGCACTGCTTCCCCACCCATATGCACACACGTGCATCCGTTGTCTTCCACCTCGTGGAATATCACTAAGCGAGTATGTAAGAGAGTGTATAAGAGAGTGAAAGTCTGGGGCCTGCTTCCTCCTTTTATACCGAAACCTAGTGACGCTCACTTCGCGCCTTAAAATGTAACAATCTTCTAACTGGTCCTCGGACCGCGTTACTTTACTATGTATGAAAATATTCTGTTGCAAAACTCTTCGCACGTGCGTCCCAGTAACACGTCAGGAAACAAACAGAATGTCTCTTTTTTTCTTTTCTATATCTGTGTTTCTATTTCTCGTTATTCCTCCAAGTCCCGTGCTCATTAGCTTAGTGAAAGGTGGTGGACTTCTAACTAAAATAATCTTTTACCTGGAATTAGCTACCTCGCCCGTCCCTTATGTATTTAAGTTACAATCTGTTTTGTACATCTCTAGGCTGCTAAATATTCTAAAATCTTTAACATGGCTTACTTGCTAAATTATATTATTATGTACCATTCTGTGTGCGTGTGTGTGTGTAGTATATCCCCTTTCAGCTTTCCCCTTTAAGTGAAGAAAGATTGCCCATAAATTGTTTTCTTGAAAAGGGTTGAGTTTTTAAAAAAAACTTACTGTACGAGGGAAGAGGAAAATGGAACATCAATTGGAAACAGCTGAGAAGAGTAACGAAAATATTCCGTTGCCGAATTAAATTGATTATGTGAGGAATAGAAGTTAAAAGTTACTTTCCGAGGACGCGAAAATTATAATTTAGAGCAAACAACTATTTCATTTAGAAACCTTGGTTTTCTGCAGAATTCTTATTGCCTGTGTTCGTATTCTGTAAGGCCAAGTGCACGCATCGTTAAAGCCTGGTTTTACAACTCGGAATATATGTTGGAATAGTTAAGCTCGGGATAGCCGAGCGGAATGCCTTAGTCACTTATGGCTCGCATTCAGGAGGTCCTGCAATCGGATCACTTTGGTCCATAGGTTTTTCGTGGTTTCTCGGATCGCCAGACGATGCTGGGTTGATTCATCTTCTACCACGACTCTCCTTCCTCTCATTTCCTGTACCTGCCACCTTCCTTATCATCTGTTTCAGAATTATAGGAACAACGACGGTTTTCGGCGGGTTACTGCAGGGCGGTGTCTTGCGCTCTGTAAAGGTTCTTCCCTGGCGTTGCTGCGGTACCGTTCAGTTAGGTCTCTCCTCAGTGGAAATCCGCTGAGGCTTGTGGGCATGGACCGGGCGGCGTCGGATGCGTACTATGTGGAAACGTTGCGGACCCCGTCCATGCTTGCGCCCTTCGGGTCTGTCCTCTCAAACTTCCCTCCCAAGGGTCCTGTTACAAGCTTAATGGACCAACTGGCCTTGATGCAGTGCGCTGTGATACGTACCTTTACCTTTAAACTCGGGATATCCTAGATTATAGGCAAGTTGTACCACACACTTCTATTCCCTAGGTATCTAGTCAACTGTTACCAGATTTAAAACCAATATTGCTCATTTTCGAGTCATCCAAGGCCAACTTGATACGTGATCAGGCTTACAGCTGGTGTGAATATATTTTACTTTCTCTACTACGTATAGTAAGCAGGGGAAGTATTGTATTCCACCCAAAAACTCAATATCCAGATTTCACCGGAAATATATGTTTTGAGGCCCCCTGAATCCAAAAAAGCATTATTGGAAACATGTCCGTGTGTGTGTGTGTGTGTCTGTGAACAGCATAACTCAGAAACGAACAGTCGGATAAACACCAAACTTGGTATTTGGGTTCAGTATCTTCCAGAGATGCGACACGAAGGTTTTCAAGAAAATCCCCCACCCCAGATTATCCCTTACATGGAAGATTATTCGAAAATTTTAATGTTCTCAAAAATGGATCTAACGATTTTGATTACAATATCATATGTTTAAAATATTTTCATGACAAATAAAATGTATATCTCGAATTTTCTGGGAATGTCTCCAAAAGTATTCTTCATTGTGAACGACTTTTGCATAACTGGTAAACCATAAGATATAGAGAAAATTTTACTACACAAAAAATGTAGATCGCGTTAAAATACACCAGTTATGTCATATAAATTTTTTTATGAGAGAACCATTTTCGAGATATTGCTTGTTATTCTCTTATATTTTCCAATACTTATACTTTTTCTCAAATTCGTTGTTCATTTTTTTGTGCTGGTAATGAAAAGAGAATGGAATACTCCACATAGCAACCAGCTCTTAAAATATTTGACTATCGCTTAAAGCCTAGCAATTCCCCTTGCATCTACAAGAAAATTAGCAATAAGATTAACATCTCTATATCTCGATTAACATGAAGCATGTGGAGAATAAGCGTTTGTAAAAATAGTTTGTACAAGAGTAGAGGAAGTCATGTGAGTGTAACACATCAGAATTTCTTTTTGTAGGAGTATCTCATCAAATACGTATGAAGTGGTAATTGATAGATAAAGTTTTCAAAGTAAGAATACTGAAGTTTATAAAAACGGAAGGAGAAAATGTCCAATAGTTTCGCTTTGGATCCAGAGACATAATCACATCGCCATGAACAAATCACAAACACCAGATAAATCTTCTCTCGCTCTCTAGAGAGGAAATCTTTTGACAATCATCCAGAGCCCGTAGCCCGGAAAGTTATGAATTTCCAAAATGATTTATCTTGTAAGCTCCAGCTGTCGGGGACCACAAAAGGAAGTAATGGGCCCACATCAATCTTGGCTAATCTCCTAAACATTAAGCGAACAAGTTCCTTTGTCTTTTAATGTAACTAAGGCAGTTACTGCTTTTATAGACAAGATAATGCAGCTTGGAGTACATCCGACTTCTTTTCATTCTTTCAAATGAGCCCTTTTTTTAACTACCCTTAATATGAAGAAATCTGAAAGCATGAAATAAGTGCGCAAATGAACTCTGGTATCTAAAGAACTAAAGCCACTTTGATAAACCTCGGATATAAACCTCAACTGCACACTTTGACTCAATCGGGATTCCAACCCAGCCTTCAAACATAAACATATTACCCCTGCTGGTATGATAAACCTTAAACGAGGCGTGTTGTTAATATTTTGCAGCTGCAGTCGCGATTTTGAGAATGTACGATCACTTCCTCCAATCATTAGGAAGCCAGACGCAGCTGTGAGCGATTGTCACTTTGTGTTTTCCTGTTCTTGGAGCGTTTCGAAATGCTCAAAACAATTTACCTACCCGCCGGTTGTGAATTCAGATCAGTGATTGTGTGAGGTTTAGAGGAAAATAATGAGTGATAATTTCCGGCCATACATATCAAAAGAACTCAAGATATGACCGCATTATTTGGTTGAGGACAATTTGACCACCCTCCCTACAGCCCGGATTTGGCACCAATCGATTTTCAAAACATTTCAATGACGATGGTGTGACACAAGAAGCGCAGACTTGTTTTTCATCACAGACGGCAGCATTTAGGCATACAAAGGCATACAAAAACTGGTGTACCTTACAAGTGCCTGCGGTGACTATGTGGAAAAGTAGTACAAGGTTAAGATAATAAATGATAATAAATTATTTGACAAATAATGTTCTGTTATTTTTTAAAAAATCTGATGTGTTACACTCATATGACTTTCTCTACTCTTGTACAAACTATTTTTACAAACGCTTATTCTCCATATGCTTCATGTTAATCGAGATGTTAATCTTATTGCTAATTTTCTTGTAGGTGAAAGGGGAATTGCTAGGCTTTAAGCGATAGTCAAATATTTTAAGAGCTGGTTGCTATGTGGCGCATTCCATTCTGTTTGCATATCCAGGACATAAAAAGATGAATAACGAATTTGAGAAAAAGTGTAAGTATTGGAAAATTTAAGGGAATAACAAGCAATATCTCGAAAACGGTTCACTCAACAAAAAAATGTATATGACATAAATTCTGTATTTTAACGCGATGTACAGTTTTTGTGTAGTAAAATTTTGTCTATCTTTTATGGTTTACCAGTTATGCAAAAGTCGTTCACAATGAAGACATTCCCAGAAAATTCGAGATATACATTTCATTTGTCATAAAAATATCTTAAACATATGATATTTTAATAAAAATCGTTATAGTCATTTTGAGAAAATTAAAATTTTCGAAAAATGTTCCATGTAAATGGTAGTCTGGGGTGAGGGGATTTTCTTGAAAACCTTCGTGTCGCATCTCTGGAAGATACTGAACCTAAATACCAAGTTTGGTGTTTATCCAACTGTTCGTTTCTGAGTTATGCCGTTCACAGACACACAGACGGACATGTTTCCAAAAATGCTTTTTTTGGATCCAGGGAGTCTCAAAACATATATTTCCGGTGAAATCACGGTATCGAATTTTTGGGTGGAATACAATACTTCCTCTACTTACTATACGAAGTACAGAAAGGAAAAAAATATCGGTACTTACTTTAAAAATCTGATACGTTGCACTCACATGAGGTTCTCTACTCTTGTACAAACTATTTTTAAAACGCTTCTTCTCCATCTACTTCATGTTAATGAGATAAACATTTGAAGAAACTATCTTATGACTAATTTTCTTGTAGGTGTAAGGGGAATATGGTAGGGCTTAAGCGATAGTCAAATCTTTTAAGAGCTGGGTGCTATGTGGAGATTTGCATTCTCCTTGCTTGTCCAGGTCATAAAAAAACGAATAGCGAATTTCTATTTGACCAAAAGCATAAATATTAGAAAATCCAAAGAAATAACAAGGGATATCTCGGAAATGGTTTACTCCACATAAAAAATGTATGACATAAATTGTGTGTTTTAACAAGATCTACACTTTTGTGGAGTAAAATTTTGTCTATCTCTGAAGGTTTACCAGTTATGTGAAAGTCATTCAGAAGGAAGAGGTATTTTGGGGACATTTCCAGGAAATCGAAGATATAGATTTCATTTGCCATGGAAATATCTTAAACATATGATATTTTAATCCAAATCGTTAGAGCCATTTTTGAGAAAATCAAAATTTTCGAAAAAATGTTCCATGTAAAGGGTAGTCTGAGATGAGGAGGTTTCTCGATAATCTTCTTGTCGCATCCTTGGAAGATACTAAACTCAAATACCAAGATTGGTATTTATGAAACTTTTCGTTTTTGAGTTACGCTGTTCACAGATAGACAGACATGTTTCCACGGGCATGTGTAAACGCGGGCATGTTTCCAAAAAAAATCTGATGTGTTACACTCACATGACTTTCTCTACTCTTGTACAAATTATTTTTACAAACGCTTATTCTCCATCTACTTCATGTTAATCGAGATAAACATTTGCAGAGTCTATCTTATTGCTAATCTTCTTGTAGATGTAAGGGGAATATATATTTACAAGGGCAATATAGAATAACAGTAGCCTTTAAGCACATACATATCTCTTAATAACTGGTTGCTAGGTGCAGCACCATTCCCTTTCCCACAGCTTAATACTCTTTGCATATCCAAGACAAAAAAATAAATAACGAATTCCCATTTGAGAAAAGTATTGAAACATTTAAGGGAATAACAAGTAATATATCGAAAATGGTTCACTCAACAAAAAAAATGTATATGACATAAATTGTGTATTTTAACGCGATCTACATTTTGTGTGTAGTAAAATTTTGTCTATCTCTTATGATTTACCAGTTATGCAAAAGTCGTTCACAATAAAGAATACTTTTGGAGACATTCCCAGGAAATTCAAGATATACATTTTATTTGTCATAAAAATATCTTAAACATATGATATTTTAATGAAAATCGTTAGAGCCATTTTTGAGAAAATTAAAATTTTCGAAAAATCTTCCATGTAAAGGGTACTCTGGGGTGGGGGGATTTTCTTGAAAACCTTCGTGTCGCATCCCTGGAAGATACTGAACCAAAATACCAAGTTTGGTGTTTATCGACTGTTCGTTTCTGAGTTATGGTGTTCACAGACAGACAGACACACAGACAGACAGACAGACACACAGAGACACACACGGACATGTTTCCAAAAATGCTTTTTTTGGATTCAGGGGGTCTCAAAACATATATTTGCTGTGAAATCTCGGTATCGAATTTTTGGGTGGAATACAATACTTCCCCTACTTACTATACGTAGTAGAGAAAGTAATACTTTATTTGGATTCAGAGCACCTCAAAACATGTATTTCGTGTAAAATCTCGCTTATGGAATTTTTGGGTACACTGCAATACTTCACCTACTTCTGTACGTAGTAAAGAAACTAAAAACACGTCTTGTATTTATGTTACCTCTACCTCTCCTATGTAGCCATGTTTCATTCACACGCACTCTTCCAGCAACTGTTCTTACGAAAGTTATTTTTCTGTCTACTTCATGCAATAGAGATAGAAGTTTACTGAAATTGTTTAATTATATAATTCATTGTAGACACATAAGGAATAAGGAAGTTGAAGCCACAGACAACTTTTTTAAAAGCGACTCGCCATATGCTGACTTTGAAATTCCGGTCTTTCCATCATAAGAAACAAAAATAATGCTGACTTAAGCGTTCAAAAAATGTATGATAAAGTATTTAAAATTTCAAATCAACAGCAATAAATATATCGGAAATGACCAATGCAAAAATAAGGTAGTGGGCATAAATTAGTGTTTCAACGAGATCTAAATATTTCGTTTCTTTTCTATAATAGTTTACTATATAAACAATATTAATTCAGAATAAAGGGGACTTCTTAGGCTATTTGCAGAAAATTGAAGATATACATGCACTAGTCAGAAATACCATAAACATATGGTATTTTCGACAAAATCGTTTGAGCCATTTTCTAAAAATAAGCACACATTTTCCATGCAAAGGATGATTTGAAGAGCGGGATTTTCTTGAAAAACATCATGTCGAATTCTTGGAAGATGTTGAACTTAAATACCAAGCTTAATGTTTATCCGAATTTTAATTTTTTTTAGTTATGTTGGTCAACACCTGCTTCGCACACGCGTACCTTTATTTAAAATGGCTTTTTTCTAGACGACATGGAAAGAGATATTCTATTTGAAAGCTCTTTATTGAATTTTTAAATGAAACAAGAAAAAAAAAACTGATTTCAGAAAACGGTTCGTGTGTGCCTTACAGTCTGAATAACATAACGCAACCCGAGTAATCGGATGAATACCGCATTCCATCTCTAAATCAAACAACGTTTACAACACTACAGTGACTTTGCGCTCCAAAAAATGTAAATTATAAAACATTCAAACTAATCACAACGAAATTCAGAAATGTTTAAGGTGGTTTCATTAAATATACAAGTACTCTAAAATATTGTTTGTTAAGATTTAGTTCAAAGTTTAACATAATGTTAAACTCTTGCGTTTCATCAATATTTTATAGCAAATTGTTAGTTAGCTACATGTTAACGTTAAAGACAATTGCGAACGATAGCTTTCGAGAAGACAGTGACCGAACTACACGGATTCTCAACGCGCTTCGTTGCACTTTTAACCACACATCGCTGCACTCTGTGTCAGTAGCGACAATTAGTTATACGAGGTGTGATAAAAAAGTAACGGGAAGTTTTTTCATAAAGAATTTGTATATAATCATCAACATCAACTTTGTCCCCTTCAAAGTAATCCCCCTCAGATATATACACTTGTGCCAGCACTTTTTCCAATCTTGGAAGTAATTCTGGAACTCACTTTTCGATATGAAGATCAGCTACTTCTTTAGAAGTTCTGGATCGTTTTCGACTTCATTCAGCAATTCCTGCGCGATGTCCACGCGACGTTGTTTTTGGTCGAAATGCAACAATTTCGGAATAAACTTTGCTACTACACGTTTCATGCCCAAAACATATGCTTCATGTTAATCGAGATATCGAGATGTTAATCTTATTGCTAATTTTCTTGTAGATGCAAGGGGAACTGGTAGGCTTTAAGCTATAGTCAAATTTTTAATGCTGGTTGCTATGAGGAGTATTCCATTTTCTTTGTATTACCAGAACAAAAAAATTTGAAAAACGAATTTGATAAAAAGTATAAGTATTGGAAAATTTAAGGGAATAACAAGCTATATCTCAAAAATGGTTCACTCAACGAAAAATAATGTATATGAAAAATTGTGTATTTTAACGCGATCTACATTTTTTGTGTAGTAAAATTTTGTGTATCTCTTATGGTTTACCAGTTATGCAAAAGTCGTTCACAATGAAGAATACTTTTGGAGACATTCCCAGAAAATTCGAGATATACATTTCATTTGTCATAAAAATATCTTAAACATATGATATTTTAATCAAAGTCGTTAGAGCCATTTTTGAGAAAATTAAAATTTTCGAAAACTGTTCATGTAAAGGGTAATCTGTGGTGCGTTTTTTTCTTAAAAACCTACGTGTCGCATCTCTGGAAGATACTGAACATAAATATCAAGTTTGGTGTTTATCGGACTGTTCGTTTTTGAGTTATGCTGTGTACAGACACACACACAGACATGTTTCCGAAAATGATTTTTTTGGATTCAGGGGGTTTCAAAACATGTATTTCCGGTGAAATCTCGGTATCGAATTTTTGGATGGAATACAATACTTCCCCTACTTACTATACATAGTAGAGAAAGTAACAATTGCTTGGCATGAGCCAAAGGTATGCCAACATCATCAGTAATCTCTCTGATGGAGATTCGGCGATTTTCCGGAACCATTTTTCTTTACTTCTGCCTCATTGTCGTCAGTAATAGATGTGCTAGGGCGTCCAGGGCGGTCGTCGTCTTCAATGTCTTCTCGACCCTTTTTGAAACGGTTATACCACTCGTAAACTCTTGTCTTATTCATAGTGGATTCGCCAAAAGTCACAGAAAACATTTCGAATGCGGTATTGCACTTTATTATGTTTTTCAAGCAAAATTTAATGCAAATTCTTTGATCCACCTTTTTCGAAAGTAAGCATTCGCCGAGCACTCGAAAAAACCTATAACTTTTTCGACTGTAACAATGTACTAAATATTCAAATCAGCTGAAAATGCAAACATACATCAGGAACATGTGTACCAACAAGATAAAATAAAAGTTTTGAATATCGGATGTATAAAGCCTGCGAAATTAAAAACTTCCCATTAGTTTTTTATCACACCTCGTATTCAAGCAATTGCTATGTGATGTTCCTGAATGTTAAAAGTTAGAATCGTGTAGAGGAATTAAATGTTTCAACGTTTGAAAAGGGTTAATTACAGAACTAGTTACCGAGTATAGATGTATTATCGAGTGTGAAAAAGCTGACGGTCTTACATTAAAGGATAAGGATGTAGCCTGGAAAAAAAATTAATTGAAATGAACACGTTTCTCCCAGGTCCAGTAAGCAACTGCGGCAATTTTATGCTAGCATAAAGTGCAGCACCGAAATTGTCAGGTGTGAGGAGGCTTAGAACGATTTAAAACTACTGATGGACACCACATTGAAACTAAAGTGGACGAAAGTGTGTTATCGCTGATTAAGGATCAAGCACACCTGAACAAAAATACAGTTTGCTTCTTGAAGCAATTGCTACGGAAACCTTCCAGATAAAATTCACAAATGGCAGGTTTGGAAATACCAACATTATCAGTACCATTAAAAGAAAAACGCCAGTAGTACTAAATCTCAAAGTAATTAACACTTGTAAGAAAGAGACATGCATCTGTTTGTACTATTCTAACCTATTGTATTTCTCCTAAAACCATGAACAGTCTTTATCGCTTTAAAAATTTCTCGTTTTGCGGGTTTTCAAATTTATTATGACGCAGGACGCTTTTCCGTTAGGAATGACACTCAAAAATGACAAATGAAGCAAACTCGCATCAACAGCTTGGTTTGTGGCAGCCATTTTCTAACTTCTAACATTTGTTAAATGCCTTAACACACGCGTACAACAATTTTAACTCAACACTGTGTTTAACGCCGATGAAACAGAATTTGCATTTATTTCAGTGTTAAATCAGTTTAACATTGTTTTAAAATTTAGCATTGATTAGTGAAACCGGCGCTCAATGCCACGAAAAATTACCAAACTGTCTATATTTTTCATGTAAAAAAGCTTTGATATACGAGGGCTGTCCCAGAAGTACCCGACCTAACCAAGAAAGCACAAAATTTTGGGGAAAAGACATCTTTATTTCTCTACATAGTCTCCTTTCAGCTCCTACACTATTCCCAGCAATGTTCAATAGCTTCGATACCCTGTTTATAGTGAGAACCGTCGAGTTCTGCAAAATAGTCATCAACTGCAAACTCCACCTCTTCAAAGTTGCAAATCTTTTACTATCTTGCCATTTCTTCAACTTTGGAAACGGAAAATAATCAAAAGGGGCTAAGTCTGGCGAATAGGGTGCATGAGAAATTTAATTCGACTTTAACTCATTGATTTTGGCCATGGCGATAATGGATGTGTGAACTGGTGCATTGTCTTGATGAAACAGAACTTTCTTTTTCTCTAAATGCCGCCGTTTTTGCTTGTTTTCATTATTCAAACGCTGCAATAAGTTTACATAATACTCGTCAATGATAGCTTTTTATTTTTTAAGATAACCAATGAAAATTATCCCACGCGCATTCCAAACAATTCACGCAATGACCTTGCCTGCAGATGGAACTGTCTTCGCCTTCTTTGGAGCCGATTCTCCCCTTTCAATCCACTATTTTTGACTGTTCCTTCGTCTCAGGTGTGAAGTGATGGACCCATGTTTCATCCATGGTTATGAATCGACGCAAAAGCTCGGCTTTATTGCAGCCAAACACTCGACTGAAACATCCTCACGACGCTGCTTTTGTTCCATTGTGAGTAAACGCGGCACCCATCTTGCGCACAGTTTTTCCATGTCTAAATTTTCAGTTAGTGTGCGATGTACAGCACTTTTTTGTAATGCCTACGATGTCTACTAGCTCACGCACTTTCAGCTAACGGTCATTTTATGGATTTTCTTCACAATTTCTGGCGTGGTCACCTCCTTTGGTCAACCACTGCGATGTTCGTCTTGGCAGCTCGTACGACTTCGCTTAAACTCTGCCACCCAATATTTTACTGTTGTAAACGAAGGTGCAGACTCCCCCAGAGTAGAATCTAGCTCAGCTTTAATATTAGTTGGACTAAGACCTTTCAAATGAAAGTATTGTATCATATAACGATGGCTAGTTTTATCCATGTTTACAAATTCGCTGAGACGGTTCACTATTGATGGCTGCCAAACAATTACTAAACAATGTAGCACCGTCAAACTTCAAACTTAAGCTTTATAAGGGTGATACTTTCTACCATAGTCATTTGTTTGAAACAACAACCGCTACATGTACGTCAGGTCCGGTACTTCTGGACTGCCCTCGTAGTTATAGGTTATTGAACGGAGGACACCTCGCGAACTGCAGCCTAAATAGATCTATTATGGCTACTTCACCAGGAGAAGGCATGAAGTGAAGAAGCCACAAGAGGCTACAGGTCGCGGGCAAACAAGCCGCAGAGACGCGCGAATGTCCTAACATTTCCAAGCTCGAAGATCCGTCTCACTGCTGGGGCTGCCTAGAGAGGGCGATGAACGATCCATCAGTCAAGTAGCTCCTGGTATCCGCGGAAGTTACGGAACGGACTGTGTGCGAGGCACGCATTCGCGCAATCCGCGGCCTTGGCATAAAACGAAGGCACTGTATCTCAAACATATGGTATTTTAATCAAAATCATTTCAGTCATTATAAGAAAATGAAACTACCAAAACAGTTTCTATGCAAGAAATAGTCTGGGGTGGGATGATTTTCTTGCAAATCTTCCTGTCTCATCTTTCGAAAATGCTGAATCTAAATACTCACCGGAACTTTATCTAAAAGTGTGATGTGTTACATTCACATGAATTTCTCTACTCATACTTCCGCAAACTATTCTTACAAAAGCTTATTTTTCGACATGCTTCTTGTTAATAGAGTTAAATCTTCGTTACACATTATGTTTAGTTGTAGGTATAAGAAGGATACAGTGGGCTAAAGTGATTTTCAGAGTTTAAAAAAAGAGGTGGTATGTGATGCCTTTGAAATATCATTCTATTTGCATGAACACGAGAAAAACAAATAGTGACCTACCACTTGAAAATTCAAACCAATAACAAAGAATATCTCAGAAATGTTTAATGCCTCAAAAAATGTGTACTTCAACATGATCTATATTTTTTGTGCAGTAATTATTTGTTCTATCTCTTACGGTTTACAAATTATAGAAGTATGTTAAATGCGTATATGTTAATCAAGAAATTACCTACGGAACGGCAGTTCGAGCGCCTCCAGACTCGTCTACTTGGCCGCGGATGGGGTTAATGGCGGTCCTGTTCAGAATAATAGGCGTGCGGAACAATAGTCCCTTGTAGGGCGCTTCCCTGCTCCAGAGGATTCCTTTGGGTCATTTCGAGTAGGCTCCGCTTCTAGATAGTTCCGCTTTGTATGCGGTCCTTTAATACAGGAAGTTGAGTTGAGTTTAGTTAGTTAAGAAGTGACGAAGTGAAAGTGGACAGTATCAATGCAGTTAAGTTGTGAGTTGTGGTTTGACGAATCAGTTGTGTTGTGTTACGAGAGGGTACCAAAAGTGCCTCAGGTATAAAGTTTGTGTTACGCTGAGCGCCTAGTGACGAATAAAGTGCTTTTAGCAGCAACTGGTGTTACAGTATTCATTTCCTCTGATATATCAATATCCAATTTTTTGCTGGAATAATACAGGGTGGTCAAGATAAAAGAGGCCTCGTGTTATACTGAACGTCATATTTAAGTCTATCTGAGTGTTATTTCTTGACGATACTGGGGCGCTCGAGCGGGGTCACGTGATGTCGAGCAGCCATTGTCAGTTGAGACTTGTGATTACAGTTCCGCAGAATGTCGGTTTCAATCGAACAAAGAGTGTTTATGATTGAAACTTATTTGGACTGTAAATCATTTATAACGTTAAATGAGAGGTTCACGAGAAAGTATCTACAGACAGCTGCTCCTGAAAAAAGTGTTGTGCAGAAAGTGATCAATAAATTTAGAGCAACAAGTTCAGTCGCTAACCAAACGTAACCGTGTAAAGACAGTTTGTTCGCCGGAAAATGTTCAACGTGTTCAAGCGACTCGGGTGAGAATTCCACGGAAAACAACTAGACGTCTATCCTTCCAACTAAACATAGAACGTCATGCCAGAACATGTTGAAGCAGTTACAGATGTGACCATACAAATTGAGAAACATATTTTGTTGTCCCTTGGATGATGTTGAATTGTTATTATTTGCCCCACTTATGGATGCCAATTTGAAGAAAATGGTTTTGTTACGTTATTTTTTTTACCACGCTTTGGGCATCAATTTGAAGAAGATTTGTTGCTGCTACGTATGGAAAATCAGTATGAAGATGTATTATATTTCAACTGTTGGGGAGCCGAGCTTGTAGTAGTTGCAACCGCACGTATATTATACATTTTCCGGTAGACTTCCCCCAAATGTATTTTTACTGTTTCTTTAAATATTTAATATATTTATGTTTGCCTCGGCTGCGTCTGTTAGAGACATGGAAGTCTTGGCAGCGGTGATGCGACAAGAATGTAGGCTTACACAGATTTTAAGTTTTAATTCACTCATTTTTATTAATCCTTGACACAAATTAAATAGCACTTCACTGATATAGAGCGCTGTGAGATACTTTTTATTAATTAATTACACTTTTTACCACGTAAAACAATTTTTTCGTCTCACACGAATACATATTAAATCTCTCGAGGACGCACAAGCAACGCATCCAGTTATGACAACTGTCTGCAGGCAACTGAATAGATTTCAACCGTCTAAACTTGTAAATTTCTGTATTTCAAGTCTCTGATTGGCTATTTTTACTCCAATAGAATACCTGCATTTAACTAAAGCTTTTTCTGGTTGTTGTTTGGCTATTTTTAAACTGTCTCAAAATTTACATTATTGTTACTCCAAGAATCACAAGTAGCATTTAAACTTTCAAATTCATTATTGCCTCAAGGTTACCTCATTGTTAGCAACTTTTAACTTATTATTCTCACAGCTTCTACATTATTAAATTATGTAATACATTCACATAACATTATTGAACACGTATACAATAATATAAGCATATGCAATGACTGTTACATACATTTTACAAATTATTACATACACATATTGCTTCAAGGCGGGCTGTTATTGAACTTACATATTATATATAATTAGACTGCAATCATTTAAGTGTTAAAAATACTGCCTCAAAAGTAAGGGTGATACAAACATTACAACCTACGCATTAACAAAACGAAACACTGTTGCAAATGGTTACTCGCGCATGTGGCTGATGGTTATCTGGATCCAACGCTTTACTTCATCACAGACGAAGCATGGTTTCAACTTAGCGGGTACGTGACTCTCAAAACACACGTTATTAGTCAACAGACAATCCGCTTTAAGGTGCCTCTGCATGACGTGAAAATAGGCATTTGGTGTGCAGTTTCAGGCCAACGGATAGTAGTCCCCATTTTCTTCAATATCAAAGTAAACTCTAAAGTGTATGTAACGAAATTGTTGCAACCATTCATAGCGCAGAGTATGCGTTTTCCAGCAAGATTGAGCTATGGCGCATACTTTAAGGTTTTCGATGTCATACGTTCATGAAGCCTTCGGAGAAGAACCTACAGTTTCCGCAGGCTCATGTCCTCCAGATAGTCCGATCTGTCTAACTGTGATTTTTATTTGTGGGGTAATTTAAAGGGTAAAGTCTACAGCAACAACCCGCATACAAATGAAGAGTTTAAAACAAACATTCGCAATGTGATTACGGAAATCATACCACATGAATTGGCAAAAGTTTCTACACCTCCTGTGAACTATTGACCTATTGAATGTTTAGTGCATTGTTCTTCATAAAGATAATAATAATAATTTACTATTCTGTAGTGAATTGTCGCGCCTATGTTATCTTGGCCACTCTGTACAACACTTCCTCTAGTAAAGAAAGTAAACATGCATGTTTACGTCTGTTTTGCTGTTTTAAATCCAAGAAAAATCTGCAGGCTAAGATCAGCATGGGGTAAACGTAACAACACAACCAAAATATACGTTCGTAAACGTAAAAGTAAAGGAAGTTACAACTGAAGTTAGAATCAAGTAATTAAACAAAACTATTTTAATGTTTAAACAGTTTGCCGCCTAAGCAAAGATGCTAAGCCAATCGGAGCACTGGAACACGGACGGAGAGGAAATAAAGTTTATCTTTAGAGACAGCCTTGCAGGGCGGCTCGGGAACACGGCCCAGTCTCCACAAAGTGAAGGATCGGATAATGCATCCCGTGTGGAATAGGAAGTAACTGGAAACTTTTACATGGTCCTGGGAAACTTCTCGCACCGTGACGTAATAGCCCAGTATTTCTCTCCTCAGACTTCTAATGTACCCTTAACAGCATCAACCTGCAAGTGGAAACTACAAACTAATGATATTTTTATCCGGTTCTGTAATTTACTTCACACTCTTCCCTCTTACGTCCACAGCTTCCCTACATCTATTAGTTTGAAGTCAGTGGCGGCGCGTGCTGCTTTTTCCCACAATTATTTACTTTATACAATGCTGAAAGAGACTAGAGAAACGCATGTTTAAACCGCAGTTTAAATAAATATTGATACAATTCAATTTTTGACGGTCTGTAATTATATATTGATGAACTGCGTAAAATTATAATAGAAATTCTAAGAAACTTTCATTTCACAGGACTGGAAATACGATCAAATTATATTTTGATACAAAAAATCTGATGTGTTACACTCACATGACTTTTCTACTCTTGTACAAACTATTTTTACAAACGCTTATTCTCCATCTACTTCATGTTAATCGAGATAAACATTTGCAGAGTCTATCTTATTGCTAATTTTCTTGTAGATGTAAGGGGAATATATATTTACAAGGGCAATTTGGAAATACAGTAGCCTTTAAGCACATACATATCTCTTAATAGCTGGTTGCTAGGTGCAGCACCGTTCCCTTTCCCACAGATTAATACTCTTTGCATATCCAAGACAAAAAAATGAATAACGAATTCCCATTTGAGAAAATAAGTATTGAAAAATTTAAGGGAATAACAAGTAATATCTCGAAAATGGTTCACTCAACAAAAAAAATGTTTAAGATATAAATTGTGTATTTTAACGCGATCCACATTTTTTGTGCAGTAAACTTTCGTCTATCTCTTATGGTTTACCAGTTATGCAAAAGTCGTTCACAATGAAGAATACTTTTGGAGACATTCCCAGGAAATTCAAGATATACATTTTATTTGTCATAAAAATATCTTAAACATATGATATTTTAATGAAAATCGTTAGAGCCATTTTTGAGAAAATTAAAATTTTCGAAAAATGTTCCATGTAAAGGGTAATCTGGGGTGGGGGGATTTTCTTGAAAACCTTCATGTCGCATCCTTGGAAGGTACTGAACCTAAATACCAAGTTTGGTGTTTATCCGACTGTTCTTTTCTGCGTTATGCTGTTCACAGACAGATACACACGGACATGTTTCCAAAAATGCTTTTTTTGGATTCAGGGGGTCTCAAAACATGTATTTCCGGTGAAATCTCGGTATCGGATTTTTGGGTGGAATACAATACTTCCCCTACTTACTATACGTAGTAGAGAAAGTAAAAAGTGGAAATACAAGACTTCATTAAATAAGTGCGAAAGATTTCACAATCGAAGTTAATCGATAAAATGTTAAAATCTTCCGGGCTGAAACGTGATCTAAGCGTAAAATTATTTTCACCCCATGTTTCGGTCAACTCTTTGCTTGCCATCTTCAAGAGTGTAACACCGTAGGCAGCTTAATAACGACTGCCAACAAGACGGCAGATTTTTCACAATTTATAGGTCACCGCAAGGTCAGAACTGGCTCATGATTCGTATGTCTGCTGTGGCGTGCCATCGCTGATATTCCATGCGGTTGAGCTTAAATTTTTCCTCTTTTTCATTGAAGTTGTTGGAACGTTTGTATATTTTAATTACTTTTCTATAAAGTATAGCATGATAATGTTTTGTTGAAGCTAATACTTTTGTCTCTTCATAGAGGATACAATGACCAATGAGAACGGTAACCAGAACGAGAACTAGAAAGTTGAAATACATGTATTCAAATTGGAGCGTTCACAATCGACGGAAAGCCTTCCCGGGCCCCGGGAACGGGAAAGAACTTTTAACTTTTTCGTTCCCGTTCCCGGGCACGGCATATTAGATCCATGTTGTGCATATTAGACTCTTCACTATAGAGATTATTCTAGGCGGCCGTGACATGAAACAGCTACTAGTGCCCTCTATAGTCGCATGCTGGAAACATGAAACTAACCTCATCCCGACACCCGCAAATCCAATGAGCGTTGGTTCCTCTGGTGAAAGGGTCATTTTGTAGTTTGTTTATATGCAACTCAAAACTGGCTATTACCTAAAAAACAATGGCAAAAGCTACAAAGAACAGCAAAAACCGGTGGAAACTAAAAAAGAACAATAAACAATTTTAATGGATGTCATTAAATAAAGGAATGAAAGCTTGACACAACTAGAGGGATGGGAAATGCAATGGATGTGCATTTAGATAATGTTTATCTATCGAATTTTGACGTTGGCTAACCCGCGTTGTGTTGGCTAAATTGGAAGTAGGTGAAAAAGTATTATTGGTCAGTTAAAAACAAATGAAATCTCAATGCACAAAATCGACTTTCACTTTGTGATCATATGATCGTCGATATGCATTCCCGTTCTCGTTACCGGGCTGTTGTGAACCAATATCTTACATGGTGTATTGCTTCCCGTTCTCGTTTCCGTTCTGGTTACCGTTCCGGGCGGTTGTGAACCAGCCTGTATTCGTTTCGTTGTTCCGACGTAAACAGAACCGCAAGTGCAGGGTATCCTATACCTATACACCTGGAACACATAAGGGTCTCTCTTATTCTTGGTAGATTTCAAAGTTTGTTGAATTTTTCTTGGTGATTTATACATTGTATTTATTTTGTGTTTTTACCAATGCGGTATGTAACTTTTTTAACGTAAGGTAAGAAAACGTTCCCTTTATATGGAGAAAATTCGTGGCCTTTATGTGATTTCCTTTTGGAGTGGATTGCTCTGTTAAAATGTTTGCTTGTAAATCAGTTTTATAACATAGTTTAAGGTGGTGTTCCTCCTCGCTTAAATATCGACCGGTACAAATACGTTTAGCTCTGCCCATTAAGATTTTAATTATTCCTCTCATTTGTTGTAGATGGTGATTGGAAAATTATTTAAATATCTGTCGGTATGGGCGGGTTTCCTATAAACAGTGTGTGACAGTGATCCATCCACATTTATTACTAGAACATCCAAAAAAACTATCTTATTGTTGTTTTCTGTTTCCATTGAAGCCGGAATTATAAAGGCAATAATTATCATAATAATCTGAGAAGGATAGTGATATAAAATAAGTAATAATATATTTAAAATCAGTGTATGTATAAAAAGGAGAAGCACTGTGAAAATTGTTGACTGTAAAAGCGACAGAAAGACAAGACAGGCACAGTTTTGTTAATTAGGGACCAGCCTCAGGTAGAAAAGGTAAATACCATTGAAGCAAGTTTTTCCTGGTCCCAGCCGAGTGCAGCTGCACTTAGCCTGGTGAAGGCCACTCTCTAAGCGTCATGACGCTAAGTTTGAGGGGCGGGAGGGGAAGTTGAGGCGTTGGTTTTCCTTGTAGTGGCGTGGGTAGATCAGTCTGCCTGAGTGCCTGGGGAGTGTAGACGACATTCTCGTCGTGTGGAGAAGATCCTCGGCGAACATGCTAGAGGGTAGAACGCTTAGCCGTAGTAAGTATTCTTCGGTCTTGGTAAAGACAAAGTAACTTCGTATGCATTTAATAGTGATCGGCAAACCACAGTATTATTTTAAATAGTGAATAAAAGTGTCCCAAGACAGCGTTTGTGTGTTTCTCTGTACACACCCACGCATACCCTGAGGTTAAGGTTTCATGCTGGAGCAGCCGTGGCAAAAGAAGAACCAAATGGGAGGAGACAAGCAGCAACCTTGAGGCAAAGATATTGCTTCATTGTTGGAGGACGGAGCGTGCCTGCGTCATATTGCGCCTAAACGTGGGTCAGAAAGAATTACCTGCGTCACCATATTAAATTGAAACTTAGAATTCATATTGCTAAGATGTTGCAGAAAGTTTGCGAGTTCTTTACCATGGGGCCAATGGAGAAAGACATTGCTATTTCAACACTCAGTACCCAGTGTGTCCTCCATGAGCTGAATAATTGCATAACACCTACGTGGCATTATTCGCACCAGCCTCCTAATAGCAATTTGGGGGCTTTACTCCCATTCTTCATTGAGTGCATTTGCGCGTTCTCCCTGGTTTTGTGACACAGCAGGCCGCTCGCAAACAAGTTTTTCCAGCTTATTCGGATTGAGGTCAGGACTGTGTGCAGGCCAGTCCATTGCCCGAATTTTACATTCTTGTAGGGTATCTTTGGTATTCCATGCTGTACAGGGTTTAGCATTATCGTGCATTAGAAGAAAATTAGAGTTCAATTCATAAGAAAAGGGTACGACATGTTGAAATATAATGTTAATATAAACATAAGCACTCATGGGGTGTGGGACAGTTCTGTCCGAAACTCAATAATATTGCCAGCTCAAATCATAACGGAACCGCCTTCAAATCTGTCATGCTCAATAATAGTGACTGCAACAAGATGTTCACCAGCACGTCTCCATATATGTGTACAACCATCACAACCCATTAAACTACTTACCTTGACTCGTCTGTGAAGAGAACAGCCTTCCATTACCGGAGCTGCCAGCTGAGATAATTCTGAGCAAATCTCAGTTGGGCTTCCTTGTGCTGACGTGTCAAGCGAGGGACTTTAAAGGGGATTATCTCAACACTACATTTCCCAGCGAATTTCTAACAGTCTGATAGAAATCACCACTCCATTTGTTATTCGTAGGTCATTTGCAGATCTGTTGCTGTAGATTTGCGTCTGCGCAAACTAGACAAGATATCTATCCAGTACTATATATTCCCTCCAAGTCCTATGAATGACAGAAGGGCTGACATGAAGAATCCCAGAAACAAATCTGCATTAGCCTCAAAGAACACAAAACAACAATTTCCTACCACAGATTGCCTTTGAAACCTGTTTTTAAAAAATAACAATTCAATAAATCAAAGAGCACTCACTTTTATTTCCACAGAATTTTTAACTTCGCCAATTTATTCAGGTAAAACCTGACAAAGCTTTTAGAAGAACTTTATCGCCGTTTTAAACAATACCTCAGAACATAACATCTGTTAAAATTTAGCGTATTTTATATTAGGCGTTGATTTAAACATGTTTTCCTCTATAATTTTTGAGCACTGTATTAAGTATTCTATCATCTAGCGTCCTCATGTGTCATATAATTATGATTTATAGGATTTTGTATTTTTGTTTCTCACTCTAAGAACGAGTCAATCAGTTATTAAACGTGTATAAAAGACAAATAAAATAAAATAAATGAAACCAATTAAAACAAATTCAATAAAATCAACCCTAAACAAAAATTAAACTAAAAGTAGGTGTATTATTTAAAAGTAAATGAGTTTAATCTAAAGCACGTTTAAAGCAATAAATTTTAACAGTAAAATGTTAAACAAAAGTAAAATAATTATATTAAGCCTAAAGAAATAAATCCTACATATAAGTGCAGAATTTATAAAGAAATATAACAGGTAGAATATATCCGTACGTTTCATTGTTGGGTGCCGGTAGATAATATTAGATGTAGAATAAATAGTTAGGGTTTTTGTAGCTGGTTTCCAGTTACTTGATTTTGCTAACTTCTAGCAGCTAGAAATTAGTTAAAATATGGGTACATTATTTAGATGTTAAAACATTTTCTTCTTTATTTTGCTTTTACAAGTTTTGTGTTTTAGTTTTTTAGTTATACCTAAGTAAACTTTGTAAAACGATAATGTAAATGACTTATTTTTGGTTACTGTGGAATAAAATATAAAAGTTTGCAGTGCACGTCCCGGTGAGGGAACAAGGTACCGTGACGGATTATTTCAGATTTTATTAATTAATTTATTTATTTATTTATTTATCATATTTGATTCATTCTTCACTTCACGCTCATATTTTATTCTATCTCTATGTCCTGAGCATCGGTAGAATTAAAAAAACCTTAACAAATGTATATATACCTGATGTATCATATATGATATAATGGATAACTCCTAAAATCTCCTTGAACCACTCTCAAAATAAGAACAAAAATTATTTGTTTGAATATTTATGTTATTTTGATCGTTAATAACACACATTGATCATCAGAATAAAATTTATAGATCACTAAATCTCATTGTAAAACACAAAAAGAGCCTACCCACAAGGTTTTAACAACATTTTTCTTCAAATTTGTTATATTTCGATCCAGAGAAACTCATTAAGCATACAAATATCTGAATACAACAGTGTGAATTTAACCTAGGACCTCTAGCAGGTATTCCAAAAATTCATATCGATGTTTCATTGTAAATGCATTTCTGAAGACTGCTGGAACCAAAAAAGTATTTCCGCAAAAGGCTCCGAGCGCACACACGTGTATGAACAGAATAAATACAAAATGAAACGTCAGATAAAAACCACATTTAGTACTTGAGTATCTCCCAAAGATACAACACGAAGATTTTCAGCAGAATCCTCCCCCCAAACATGGAACAAGTTTTGATATTTTTGATTTTCTCAAAAATGGCTAAAGAATTTTATTAAAATACCAAAAGTTTAACATACTCACATGTCAAATAAAATTATTTCTTGAATTTTCTGGCACGGCCTGTGAAGCTCCTCCTTTCGGAAGGAATTATGTATAATTTTATACAACCGGAAAACCATAAGAGATAGATAAAAACTACTTAACAACAAATTTAGATGTTTTAAAACGCACAGATTATTTAAAATAACTTGTTTGTTTCAATGCTTTGTCTTCTTAAAAGTATTGTCGCTATTCTGCTGTTTCTCGCGATTTCATAGAAAGATTATTTACCGAGTACCTTTTAAACATCTTACTATATATTTGGTTTCCTCCACCCCCAAACGAAATACGTAACGAAACTATTGAAACTAATGGAACACAGGTTTATCTCGATTAACATTAAATAGAAAAAAAATCTGATGTGTTACACTCACACGACTTTCTCTACTCTTGTACAAACTATTTTTACAAACGCTTATTCTCCATCTACTTCATGTTAATCGAGATAAACGTTTGCAGACTCTATCTTATTGCTAATTTTCTTGTAGATGTAAGGGGAATATATATTTACAAGGGCATATAGAAATACAGTAGCCTTTAAGCATATACATATCTCTTAATAGCTGGTTGCTAGGTGCAGCACCATTCCCTTTGCCACAGAGTAATACTCTTTGCATATCCAAGACAAAAAAATGAATAACGAATTCCCATTTGAGAAAATAGGTATTGGAAAATTTAAGGGAATAACAAGCAATATCTCGAAAATGGTTTACTCAACAACAAACATGTACGCGACCTACATCTTTTGTGTAGTAAAATTTTGTCTATCTCTTATGGTTTACCAGTTATGCAAAAGTCGTTCACAATGAAGAATACTTTTGGAGACATTCCCAGAAAATTCAAGATATACATTTTATTTGTCATGAAAATATCTTAAACATATGATATTTTAATCAAAATCGTTAGCCATTTTTGAGAAAATTAAAATTTTCGAGAAATTTTCCATGTAAAGGGTAATCTGGGGTGGGGGATTTTCTTGAAAACCTTCGTGTCGCATCTCTGGAAGATACTAAACCTAAATACCAAGTTTGGTGTT
This sequence comes from Deroplatys truncata, assembly GCA_030765065.1. NCBI lineage: Eukaryota > Metazoa > Arthropoda > Insecta > Mantodea > Mantidae > Deroplatys > Deroplatys truncata. Next base: position 171,391,319 of record CM060980.1, read on the forward strand.
TATCCGACTGTTCGTTTCTGAGTTATGCTGTTCACAGACAGACACACAGACACCCACACGGACATGTTTCCAAAAATGCTTTTTTTGGATTCAGGGGATCTCAAAACATGTATTTCCGGTGAAATCTCGGTATCGAATTTTTGGGTGGAATACAATACTTCCCCTACTTACTATACGTAGTAGAGAAAGTAAAAATCTGATGCGTTGCTCTCAGATCACTTTCTCTACCCTTATACAAACTTTTTTCATCATCATCATCTTTCGTGGTTTAAGCCCTTTGGCTTGTTTCGGTCTCATAACTTAAACTGTTCCGTCCATCTTCTTTTAGGCCGGCCAATGTTTTTTTGGCATTTTGGTGTATATCTTAAAACCAGTTTCGTATAGCAGTTATATCCATCCTCTCCACATGTTGTTTTGGTTTTCTTTAATTCTTTCTAGTAATTTGAAAATTCTTAATGCTTTACGTATGTCTTCACTTCACCTTCTGTCTTTTAATGTATATCCTGCTACATGTCTTAAAAACGCATCTCTGCTACTTCTATCTTTCTTTCCATTTGTTTGGTCATTGTCCAACATTCGGATCCATACGTTAACACTGGAACAGCCATCACTTTATAAAATTTTAGTTTTGTCTCCTTCTTAGTATTTTTTAAATTTTGTTTGATGGTGCCGCATATTTGGTTGAATTTATTATTTTTATTCATTATGTCATTTTTAAGTATGAGACGTTACAGCCTAAATAATTAAAACAGTTTATTTGTTATAATATTATCCCTTGTATTACTATTTTTGCTCTTAATGTTTCAGATTCTCTGAAAGCCAATATTTTACTTTTGTGTGGTGGTATTTTTATTTTGTAGTTTCGGCTTATTTTGTTTTAATTGATATAGAGCTTTTTTCATGTTTAATTCTGAGCCACTTATTAAGACCAGATCGTCTGCAAATAACATTACATCTAAAATAATATCATTTATCTTAAGCTATTCTGCCATTCTCTGTCAATGTCATCTGGTCTTTCAACAAGAGTGTCCTATCTTTGAACTTAAATAAATCACACGTTCTATAAATGATAGAGGTTTATTTCTTTTTTATTTTGGAACATAATTAATGTCATTACGTGTGAAAGGGAACATCAGTTAAGTGACCGCCGCGACTTCGTTGGGTTGCGCGTATACGGTTGACCCAATTTTCAATGACAGAAGAACGTAAATTAGGCCCAACTTCACGAATAACACGCGTGATGTTATTCATACTGTTTCTGGCTTGTTGACATAAACCCGAGATTTAACATAACCCCACAAGAAGTAATCCAACGGCGTTAAATCACATGACCTCGGGGGCCAGCTAACGTCACCACCACGGGAAATGATGAAACCTCTGAACTTCTCCTTCAAAAGATCTATTGTTTCGAGAGCAGTGTGACATATGGCACCATCTTGCTGGAAGCAGATGTTTCTGAGATCCATACCATCCAATTGAGGCCAAAAATAGTCCCTTATAATAGCCCGGTATCTTTCTCCATTGGCAGTTAAGAGCTTCTCCATCTTCATCTTGGGAAAAATATGGACCAATGATTCACCATACCAAAATCCACACACACAGTAACCTTTTGGGGATGAAGTGGTCGTTCTTGAATCAGCATTGGATTGCGATTGCTCCAATAGCGGCAATTTTGTTTGTTAACGCAACCATCCATACAAAAGTGGGCTTCGTCACTGAAGATGATTTTTTGACAAAAATCCGGGTCAGCTTCCAATTGCTCCATAGCCCAGTGAGCGAATATACGGCGCAACCTATGGTCGTTGGTTCTTGAGTTAACACCATTTTGTAAGCGTGAAACTTCAAGTCCAGATGCAGAATTCGCCAAGTTGTGGTTGGCGAAAGCCCCAATTCTTGCGCTCGACGAGCAATTGATTTGTTTCCGATCTCGCGTACACTCTCACGAACGGCGCCTATGTTTTCGTTACGTGGAGCATTCCATTCTCTTTCCATGTCCAGGACATTAAAAAGGCGAATAACGAATTCCCATTTTAAAAAAGTATAAGTTTTCGAAAATTCAAACAAATAACAAGAAATATCTCTGAAATGGCTCACTCCACAAGAAAAAAAATTGTGTGTTTTAGCAAGATCTACATGCTTGTGTAGTAAAATTTTGTCTATCTATTACAGTTTACCAGTTATTGAAAGACATTCAGAAAGAAGAGGACTTATGGGGACATTCCCAGAAAATTCAAGATATACATTTTATTTTCCATAAAAATATCTTAAACATATGACATTTTAATCAAAATCATTAGAGGCGTTTATGAGAAAATCAAAATTTTCAAAAAATATTTCTATATAACGGGTTGTCTGGGTTGGGGTATTTTCTTGAAAAATCTTCGTGTCGCATCCTTGGAAGATACTAAACTCAAATACTAAGTTTGGTATTTATCCGACTTTTCGTTTTTCTGTTAGCTGTTCACAGACTGACAGACAGACATACAGACACACGGACATATTTCCAAAAATCCTTTATTTGGATTCATGGTACCTCAAAACCTGTATTTCCGGTGAAATCTTGATATCGAATTTTTGGGTGGAACGCAATACTTCGCTACTCACCACGGCCGTATTTAGAGAGGGGGGGTTAGGGTTCAAACCTCCCCCCCGAAACTTCTGATGGTTTTATTTATTTAAATTCATAGCAAACAAATATGGAAAAAGTTCGTTGGATAACAGTAGATTTTATTGCTAGTAGCACATTTACAAGAAAAAGGGAAACTTAATACGTCGCCATACAATAGGGAAGGTGACCATAAATTCCGGTTTTCGAAGCAGTCTCCATGTTTTGGTTATAAGGTGGAATATCGTCAGTATGGCGAGTTTTTCTTGTCTATATAATGACTCCAAGCAATTTTCTTTTCCATGTAACGTTATATATACAGGAAGAGCCAAAAAACTACGAACCGGCTGCGCGATGTTTTTCCTGTCCGCGTCCTCGGCGCTCCTTGCCGTCTGCCGCTAACATACAAAAGCGCGGATGAAACCATGCAACATTTTTAAAACTACTTTTAAAGGCTTTACTTACCAACTTTATGAAGGAAGATGCTGAAACTGGCCACCGTCGTCCATACATTCTTGGCACCTCTTTACATCACTCGCCGTAGTTCACATTGAGAAATGCTGGCAATTTCCTGGCGATATTTTGTTTTAATTCTTCCAGGGTGTGCGGGTTTGTCTTATACACTTTATGTTTTAAGTTACCCCAGAGATAGAAAAAAGCAGGGAGTTCGGTCGGGGGACCGAGGGGACCACAAATCCCTATTAATAATTCTGTCCTAAAACACAGTTTCAATTGTTCTCATCGAAATATTGGCCGTATGAGCTGTTGCAAAGTCTTGCTGAAAAAAAGGCAAAATCACGCTCTATGTCTGTTAATTCTCTAAAAACAGGTGACAACATTGTATTCACGTATGCAAGAGCTTCAACTATCGACTCGAAAAAAATAAATTTCCAATTTTTTCTACTTACCAACAATAAAGTTGGTAAGTAAAGCCTTTAAAAGTGGTTTTAAAAATGCTATATGGTTTCATCCGCGCCTTTCTATGATAGCGGCAGACGGCAACGAGCGCCGAGGACGCTGACTGGAAAAACACCGCGCAGCCGGTTCGTAGTCTTTTGGCTCTCTCTTTACTACGGAGTAGGTACATGGTAACTGTGTGGGGTACTGTTAAGTTTAGATCTAGTTGCGGAAAACCCTCCCCGAAATTTTTTTCTGGGTACGGGCATGTTACTCACTATACGTAGTAGTGAAATTAATAAGCTTTCGTAAGAGTGAATGTGACACATAAGATTTTCAGATGGCAAGTAATACTCGCTTTTTCTCGTGGTCATAGAAGCAACATCCAATATCAAAGTGGTCGCTTAACGATCCGGTTTTTAAAAATCTGCTATCGCTTTAGCTTCTCTATCTTTCTTATTATAACAACAAAAATACAAATGTTTCATGAATGTTTACCGCTATTAACTACCAGACATAGAAGAATAAACCTTTATAAGAAAAGCGTATTGAAATGTAATTAGAGAAATCATATATCAGAACAGCACAACTCAAAATCGAATCATCTGTTAAAAAAGACAAACTATCCTTTAAATAGGAAATGTTTATAAGTTTTAATTTTTTGAAAAATTCCTTTTATTAAAGTATGTTTATTAAGATATCGGCATGGCTTACAAATGTATACCATAAATTTTCAGCGACGATTTCAGAGGTATTAGTTACCATGTTTTAAAATTTCAAATTATTATGAAGTACTAAGTCGTTATTTGTTTGATTCCCGCAAAGTCATGCAAAAAGTATGGAATTTCAAAGCCACCTATTGCACTGAAGGTCCATGGGTGGCGATTTTATGTCGACCGAATCCAAGGTTTCACCTCTGACTAGCTTGTGTGAAGCCCTGTGTGGTTCGGGATCGATGGTAAAAGCTGTATGTCCCCTCGTGCTATCGTCATACTCATCACCCTACCATTGGAAACAACGAACGCCACCCGTTGGATGCATCCAGCTAATAAACGGGTTCAATATTTACTTGATGGAAGGAGGTTTCCCCGTAGGTCACAATAGACCATACAGGGAACGTTGAAACAACAGATTTGGCCTCCTGTATCTCCATTGTACCTACAACTGAGCTGTAATGACACCATTTCTCGATTAAAATGAAGCAGATAGAAGAAAAATATCTGAAGTGATATTTACACATGAGTTTCTCTAACCTCTATTTACCGGGATATCTTAGAAATGGCTTATGTCACAAAAAACTTATTTGATATAAACTGTGTGTTTTAAAGAGGTCTACATTTTTTGTCTAGTAGATTTTCGCCTATTCCTTAACGTTTACCAACTGTACAAATTATACAGAATTCCTTCAGAATGAAGAGGAATTTTAAGGTCGTTCTCAGAAAATTCAAGATATATGTTTTATTTGCCATGCAAATATCTTACACGTGTGATATTTTATTCACCATTGTTAAAGCCATTTTTGGAAACCAAAAATAAGGTTTTCCATGTAAGCGATAATTTCAACTGAGAGGAATTTCTTGAATATACTTGTGTCTCATTCTTGGAAGACACTGTACGTAAAAATACCAAATTAGATATTTAACAGACTAGTATTTTAGTTATGCTGTTCACATAAAACACAAAGGGACCTCTCTCTGGATGCTTTTTTAAATTTTGGGAATCTTAAAGGTGTATTTCCAGTGAGACCATATGTAGAATTTTTGGGTGAATGCAATACTACCTCTTGTAAAAGATAGAGACTAACAAATTAGATTTTTTATTTAAAATGCCATTGTCAAATTATACGATAGTGATACGATCAAAAGCGCTACAGTTTTTTTCAGTGTTAACAACCTTTACTATTTCTGTATCGGTTTAGGTATTCGGAAAGGATTCATGCCTTAGTTCCGCCTGTTACCCGCTGTATGTTTGAAACGGAACTGAATGCTTTGAAAAAATTCACCTCTCACAAAGGCAGCATTAATCAGCACTTGATTAGATTTCGTACTTACAAAGCTAAATGCAAACAATCAGCTGCCAATTCCAACTGTTCCAAATTAAAGCCCGAATGAAAGAATCGTACGTAATTGTATAATCCACATCGTCAACTGTTGAAGCGCTCAGGATTCTTTAGAGCCAGGTACCATAAAGGCCTTCCATAATTGAAGTCTGCTCAACCAGCATTTGCCTAAAACATTGCTTCAGGTATAATAATATTGTAACCTATAGCTACTTGGGTAGTTAAGAAATGGCTGCAAAAAGTAATTATAAATTGCCATTAAAAAATTCTGATGTGTTACATTCACATGACTTTCTCTACCCTCTATCCTATACAAACTATTCTTACTAAAGCTTATTTTTCTGTCTACTTCATTTTAATCCAAGTAAACCTTTGCAGAAATAGCTACATTACACATTTCGTTATCAATGCAGAGAGAACAGCGATAGTCAAATGTTTAAGAATTGGACGCTATACGCTTCCTTAAAATGCCATACTATTTGTATGCAACCGCGAGAAACAACTGAATGTTGAAATGACTTTAAAGAATGACCAAGTAATGAACAATTCGAACTATTAATAGCAGATATCTCGGAAATGTCTGATGCAACAAAAAAAGTTGTTTGTGATAAATTATATGTTTTAAAGAGATATACATTTCTTGTATAGTACGTTTTCTTCTATCATTTAACGTTTACCAGTTACACAAGATTATATAAAATTCCTTTGAATGAAGATTTCAAAGGATATTTCTAGAAATATACTTTTTATTTGTCATGAAACATCATTAATTGTTTAGAGCTATTTTTTAGAAAATAAACATTTCGAAAATTGTTCATTGTGAAGGGTAGTTTGTGGTAGGGGGATTTTCTTGAAAATCGTGTCGCATTTTGGAAGACATTAAAACCGAGCGAGATGGCTCAGGCGGTAAAGTCTGTGGCCCTCATTCGGTAGGTCCCGGATTCAAATCCCGTGGGCGGACCAATCTGTCCGAGGTTTTTCATGGTTTTCCTCAGTCGCCAAGGTAAATACCAGATTGAATATTTAATACCACGACCCAAAGTTCCACCTTAAGTCTAAAACAATAGTAAAATGTAAAATAAGTGGTAATAGCGAATGCTATGCTATCTATCCACAAACCATGTAAACGGACTGGACAGCACCCTAACGCCATCTGCACGGCACGAAGCAGAAGATCCGGCTGCCATGCGCTGGGGGTCTCTGTGGGCACGTGATGAAGCAAGATGGCATTTCCAGGGATGAGACCTAGAAGGCTAACTGTCGGCCTTTGTGTGTGAGGGCGGCGGTTGGACTGGAAGGCACCCTAATGCCATCTGCACGGCATGAAGCAGATGGTTACGGGGTGAGACCTAGAAGGCTAACTGACCGCCTTTATATGGGAGCGGTGGAGGTTGGGCACGAAGCATAAGATTTGGTAGCTATGCGCTAGTGTCTCCGTGACACGTGACGGAGCGGGTGGTTACAGGGATGAGACCTAGAAGGCTAACTGTCCATCACATATTGTTCTAAGAGTTATCCACCAACAGATCCGTCGCGATATGACCAAGAAGTTAAAGCGACGTAAAATAAAATAAAGAGAGAAAGAGAAAAAAAAGACATTAAACCTAAATACCAGGTTTGGCGATTGTCCGACTTCTCGTTTTTGAGTTATGCTGTTCACGGCCATAGTTCCACACACACGACCTTTTTCTAAAAATGCTTTTTTTGTATTCAGGATGCCTCAAAATATTTATTTCCGTGAAATCTCGGAATAACAGACACAGGGAGAAAGGAGCTTTGTAAGCAGGAATAGTTGTGGAATTCTGATGAATATAACCCTAAAATGATGTACTTGAAGTTTATTCTGCTACCCATTTTAATTACTCATATGTCTGACGTTTCAAAGCCCAACTGTTAAAATAATCGTTTCGGCATCAAGTAAACATGTATGAGTTAGTTAAAATTATATGCATATTTTATTAACTTATCTTGTTTAGGTATTCTTACCTTTTCTATCATGTGCCTATTAGGTAGAGCAGGTAATTTCATTGCACCCAAAGCTCGATATCCAGATTTCAGGGGAAATATATGTCTCGAGGTCCCTGAATGCAAAACTAAGGCAGTTTTAGAAAGAGGTGCAGTATGTATCCGTGTGTGTAAACAGAATTTCTCAAAAAGGAAATGTCGGATAAATATATTTAATTTCAGTACCTTCCAAATGCGACACGAAGACATTCAAGAAAACCCTTGCTCTCCAAACTACCCCTTCCATGGAAATGTTTTCGAAATGTTTTGTTTTCTAACAAATAGCTCTTAGCAATTTTGTTTAAGATACCAACATTAAAAATATTTACATGAAAAATGTGTATCGTGAATTTTTCTGGGAATAGCCTATGAAGTTCTCTCCATTCAGTAGGAATATTGTATAGTTTTGAATATCGGCTAAACCATAAGGGACAAAAACGTACTACGCAAAAGTGTAAATCACTTTAATACACACCGTTTATTTCAAATAACTTTTATTTAGGTATCAGCTATTTTGAAAATATTCCAAGTTATTGTAAGGATTATTTTATTAGTTTTAATATATTGACCATCTATGGACTATATATTTTTAAATTAATGGAGTGATATTTATTAACAGAGATTACTATCTTAGAAATGTTGACTTTTATACTATGATAGACGTGTAAGACATAATTTTAACATTTCAATGCATCACTCAAAGAAATTTAATAGACCTCCTATGGTCTATGGTTTGAAGTTTTTTAATTCTTTGGCTGCCAATATTAAAAATACAACTAATGTTTAAGCATTTTAAAAATAATCTTAAGAAAATTTTAATTAAAATGTGCCTTTATAATTTGCATGAACTTAATTTTAAATTGTGATCTATATCTATCTAATAGTTTGAAATTTTCAATACTTTAGTCAAGCTTTATTTTCTCTACCATGTAATTAGTAGACAGAGAAAGTATTGTATTCCACCTTAAAATTGGATATCGAGCAGTTTATCGGAAATGTATTTTTTGAAGTGAATAAAAAATAATTTTTAGTTATCTGTGTGTATAAACAGTATAACTCAAAAATGAAAAGTTCTATCACTAACAAACATGCCATTTAAGTTCAGTATCTTCCAAAGATGCACCAGAAAATATTTTAAAGAAAATCACTATCCCAAACTACCCTTTAGGTGGAAAAATTTTCAAATATATTAATTTTCTCAAAATTATTAGAGCCATTGTTGAGAAAATAAAAAATTTCGAAAAATGTTCCATGTAAAGAGAAGTTGGGAGGATCTTCCTGACACTTCTTCCGAAGATATTTAAATATCAACAAAGGTAGTTTTCTTTAAGGTCTTGGTTCCGCAATTTTGGAAAACAATGAACTTAAATACCAAGTTTGGTATTTCTCCGAGTTCATTTTTACTTTCTCTACTACGTATAGTAAGTAGGGGAAGTATTTTATTCCACCCAAAAATTCGATACCGAGATTTCACCAGAAATATATGTTTTGAGACCCCCTGAATCCGAAAGAAGCATTTTTGGAAAAATGTCCGTGTGTGGGTCTGTGTGTCTGTCTGTCTGTCTGTCTGTGTGTCTGTGAACAGCATAACTCAGAAACGAACAGTCGGATAAACACCAAACTTGGTATTTAGGTTCAGTATCTTCCAGAGATGCGACACGAAGGTTTTCAAGAAAATCCCCCCACCCCAGATTACCCTTTACATGGAACATTTTTCGAAGATTTTAATTTTCTCAAAAATGGCTCTAACGATTTTGATTAAAATATCATATGTTTAAGATATTTTCCTGACAAATGAAATGTATATCTTGAATTTTCTGGGAATGTCTCCAAAAGTATTCTTCATTGTGAACGACTTTTGCATAACTGGTAAACCATAAGAGATAGACAAAATTTTACTATTCAAAAATGTATATCGCGTTAAAATACACAATTTATGTCATATAAAATTTTTTTTGTTGAGTGAACCATTTTCGAGATATTGCTTGTTATTCCCTTAAATTTTCCAATACTGTTTCTCAAATGGGAATTCGTGATTCATTTTTTTATGTCCTGGACATACAAAGAGAATGGAATACTCCACAGAGCAACCAGCTCTTAAAAGATTTGACTATCGCTTAAATACTACCACATTCCCCTTGCATCTACAAGAAAATTAGCAATAAGATTAACATCTCGATTAACATGAAGCATATGGAGAATAAGCGTTTTATAAAAATAGTTTGTACAAGAGTAGAGAAAGTCGTGTGAGTGTAACACATCAGATTTTTATGTTTTGCTTCGTGGATCAATACAGGTATCAACAATTTTGCTTTTCTGGTACTTAGTTGTAAGATTTATATTTAGCCATTGCAATAGATACATACATTCTCAAATTTTCTGGCATAAACAATTTCCTACTATAACGTAACACATTCTTGCATAAGGAAAAGGTTATGTCAACGGAACATGACGTCATTAGAGCGTAGAATATAGATGCCTGTGCAGCAGGTTCTAGGGGTAGTTTGCTTGTATACTTTTCTCCCTGCAATACTGAAATGATGATTTTCATATCTTCAAAAGCAGGATTTCGTTGAAGAACCTTCTGCAACTTCGAAGAACATGCAACTCCCATTGGTCCAAGTATTTCTTCACTGGTAATATTGTCAATTATATCTAGAGCATCTTTCACTGGCAAAGATGTACTTTCCAACCGGGGAGTAGCTTCTAGTATAAAACAAAAATGTGTCTTAATGTATGCAAGAGAAGCGGCAAGAGTGGGACACTCGAGTGATTTCTTAGCCTTGGCAATGCAGGAAGCTTATGTTTCATCCAATTCGTTAACGACATCGTTAACTTCTTTTAAGTCCTCGGCATAGTAAATGACAGCAGACAGCCAAGTACGCTCCTCCTGACCTTCTATCGGCTGCATCCAGGTGTCACCACGTCACATGTGTGGTAGTAACTGGAGCTATCAACTGGCTATAAGTGGTGGAAACAATTTTAACTACTACATCTCAAATTCCACAGCAGAACTTCAGGACACCTTGACAACCAGTCACTTCCATGGCCACATGACTACACACACCCTGGCAATACGAAGCATTGTCAAAGAACTCCGCTTCTTTAGGAAGCTTCAGCAAGCAGACGCCGATCCACCGGACTGGCCTAACGCAGCTTCCAGAGACCGCGTTAGGCACCCGAGACATCACCGCCCTCAACTCTACAGCGGCGGCAATCTGGGAACTTGCCAGCCGACACACTATTCCTCTTCACTTTTCCTTTACCACTCACCTTGAATTCCCAAGGGTGCAAGTAGGGCCTCGGTCATGCTTGCGTCCTGGCACCTTACTTTCACCTGGCTTAGGTCCTAGTGGCCGGCCAATATATCCTCGCCATTGACTGCGCTGGTGCAACAGCGGTACAGCCTCACTATCACACTTGAATTCCTCTTTTTCCTTCTTCCATTTTTCGTCCGGTGGAGGAGTTTTTAGTGGGTATGCCGACTATTGGTGAGTCCCACACTCTCAGTCCCGACTCCCATCGGGGCTAGGGTCAGTGATTAAATCATTTTCTCCTCCACTCGAAAAAAAAACAGCGAGTTTGAATCCTGAAATAACATTATTCATTTCGAAAAAGGAAAAACAGCTACTTAGGTTATTTTAGGTGTAATAAATTCGCATATTCTGCTCCAGGAAGTATGAAACGAGTACCTATCTTGAAATGTGTTAATTAAATAGCGAGGAAAAATATAGGTTAAAACCTAAAATTCCGAGCCCTATCATCAGATAACTTGCACGCTTTCTTCGCGATTGAATGTAACCAGAAATGTTAATGTTCCTGACTGTACAAGCAATCAGATACAAAGCGTATCACTGAGGCTTATCAGTCCTTTGTGATTCACAGAGTGCCTTGAATGTTGTTTTATCTGAAGCAGGAGAGAAAGTGGTGTGGTAATTGGCCTGGACAGGTAAATCTTTGACTTCACCAGGTACTCATTTCCACCATATGTAATATTAATGATTAATGGTGCGATTTGTTAGATTAAAGTGTTGCACACTGACAGGAGAACACGCAGTGGCCTGTAGTAAAGTGGATTAATCTTATTGTTAGCGACTGCTTATGACAGTTGTACGTCAAGCGCACGGAGATCCGTGTTCACTGTTCGCGCCAGTGCCGATACTGTGATACACGCAGCAAAATTATGAAATGGTACCAAGTTAGCTAGTTATTCCGGCTTGTGGAAACGACCTTAGTGCTACAACTCATTAAAGTATTACATTCCACCCAAAATTCAACAGAGGTTTTGCCGTATATACAAGTTTTCGGGATGTTTGAAAAAGAAACAGTTTTTGAAAACGGTCAGTTTGTGTGTTCCAGAAAACGAAATATTAGATAAACACCAAATTTGGTATACAAGTTCAGGATCTTCCAGGAATGCAACATGGAAGTTTTCAAGAAAATCGCTTCACCCCAAACTACCCTTTATATGAAAAAAATGTTGGTATCTTGAATTTTCTGCGAATAGCCCTATTCGTTCCGAATGACTTTTGTATAATTGTTAAACCGTAAGAGATAACAAATCTTACTACAAAAAATCTTGTGTTGCACAAAGGATAACGAATTCCCATTTGAGAAAAGGTATAAGTATTGGAACACTCAAACAAATAACAAGCACTATCTCTGAAATAGTTCACTCGACAAAATATATGTATATGTATGTGTGTGTGTCATATAAATTGTGTGTTTTAACGAGATCTACATTTCTGTGTAGTAAAATTTTGTTATCTCTTATAGTTTACTAGTTATGCGAAAGTCTTTCAGAATGAATAGAACTTTTGGGGACAGAATATTCAAGTTATACATTTCATTTACCTTGAAAATATCATAAATCTTCAATATTTTAATTAAAACCGTTAGAACATTTTTGAGAAAATCAAAGTTTTCCAAACATTTTCCATGTAAAGGGTGGTCTGGGGTGAGGGGATTTTCTTGAAAATCCTTGTGTCACATCTTTAATAGATAATGAGCCTAAATACCAAGTTTGGTATTTATCCGACTTTTCTTTTTTGAGTTATGTTGTTGACAGATACACACACACACACACAAACACGGCGCTTTTTTCCAAAACTTTTTTTATTCGGGGTATCTCAAAACACGTATTTCCGGTGAAATCTCGGTATCGACTTTTTGGGTGGAATGTAACACTTCCCCTACCTACTATACATGTAGAGAAAGTAACAAAATGTAGATCTCGTTTAAGCATTCGATTTAGGTCAATAAAATTTCCTGTGCCGTTAACCATTTCCAAGATATGTTTTGTTATTGGTTTGAATTTTCAAATACTTACACTTTTTTCAAGTGGTAAGTTGTCATTAGATTTTTCCTCGTGATCATACAAAGAGATTAGATTTGAAATTCATCACATAGTGATCCAGTTTTTAAAAATCTGAGTATCGCTTTAGCCTAGTGTATCTTTCTTATGTGTAAATGTATAATGAAAGTTTATCTCAATTAACAGGAAGTAGAAATAGGAATAATTTTATAACAATAGTTTGTAGAAGAGTCAGTAGAGAAATTCGTATGAATGCAACGCATCAGATTTTTAAAAGCGGTACTACATCTGGCATTTTTATTTTCTCTACTACGTATAGTAAGTAGGGGAAGTATTGTATTCCACCCAAAAATTCGATACCGAGATTTAACCGGAAATATAAGTTTTGAGACCCCCTGAATCCAAAAAAATCATTTTTGAAACATATCCGCGTGTGTGTCTGTGTGTGTGACTGTGAACAGCATAACTCAGAAACGAACAGTCGGATAAACACCAAACTTGGTATTTGGGTTCAGTATCTTCCAGAGACGCGACACGAAGGTTTTCAAGAAAATATCCTCACCCCAGATTACCCTTTACATGGAATATTTTTCGAAAATTTTAATTTTCTCAAAAATGGCTCTAACGATTTTGATTAAAATGTCATAAGTTTAAGATATTTTCCTGACAAATGAAACGTATATCTGGAATTTTCTGGGAATGTCTCCAAAAGTATTCTTCATTGTGAACGACTTTTGTATAACTAGTAAACCATAAGAGATACACAATTTTACTACACAAACAATGTAGATCGCGTTAAAATACACAATTTATGGCATATACATTTTTTTTGTTGAATGAACCATTTTCGAGATATTGCTTGTTATTCCCTTAAATTTTACAATACTTATACTTTTTCTCAAATTTGTTATTCATTTTTTTTGTCCTGGTAATGCAAAGAGAATGGAGAACTCCACATAGCAACCAGATGTTAATATATTTGACTATAGCTTAAAGCCTAGCAATTCCCGTTGCATCTACAAGAAAATTAGCAATAAGATTAACATCTCGATATCTCGATTAACATAAATCATATGGAAAATAAGCGATTGTAAAAATAGTTTGTAAAAGACTAGAGAAAGTCATGTGAGTGTAACACAAGAATTTTTTAATAGAATAAAATACTTTTGTGTAATGTAAAATGCACTTGGCAAAAAATGTGATGCGTTACGTTAAGTTGACTTCCTCTAACCTCTATCGCTTATTAGCAGGTATAAAAAGTATTCTTACGAAAGTTCATTTTCCTATCTACTTCATTTTAAGTGAGATAAAGCTTTCCGGAAATAATTGCATTACGCATTCCGTTATAAATAAAAACGAAATAGTGATAGTCAGATGTTTTAGAACTGCACGCTATATACTGGCCTTAAACTTCCATATTCTTTCCATGATATCGCAAGAAACAGTTGAAAATCAAGTCATTTAATAGAATGGCTAAGCGTTGAACAATTCGAACCATTAATTACGTATATCTCAGAAATATTTGATGCCTCAAAACAAGTTATTTAGAATAATTTGAGGTTTTAAACAAATCTGCATTTTTTGTGTAGTACGTTTTCGTCTATCGTTTAATATTTACTAGTTATACAAGATTATACAAAATCCCTTCCGAATAAAGAGGACTTCATAGGCTATTCCCAGAAAATTCAAGATATACATTTTATTTGTGATACAAAAGTCTTTAATATATGTCATTTTAATAAAAAACATAGCTATTTTTTTAGAAAATCAAAAGATTTAAAGAATGTTCCATATAAAGGGTAGTTTGGAGTGGAAACATTTTCTTGGAAATCTTCGTGTCCCATCTTTGGAAGATGAGGCAGTATTTTTAACAGAATGATTTCAGTCAAATTATATAATACATAAATTCAATAACAGCCTGCCTTAAAGCAATATGTGTATGTAACAACATATAAAATTGTATATTACAGTCATTGTATATGTTTATATTATTGTATACATGTAATAATGTTATGTGAATGTATTACGTAATTTAATAATATAGGAACTTTGAGAATAATGGGTTAAAAGTTGCTAACAATGAGGTAACCTTGAGGCAATAATGAGTAAGAATGTTTAATAATGCTACTAGTCATAATTGGAGTATAACAATAATGTAAATTTTTGTCACAGTTTATAAAATAACCAATCAGCAACCGACAAAAGCTTAAGTTAAATAAAAGTATTCTATTGGATTAGGAATAGCCAATCAGGGATTTGAAATACAGAAATTTACAAATTTATGCGGTTGAAATCAAGTCAGTTGCTTGTAGACAGCGCTCATAACTGGACGCGAGATGTGTCCTCGAGAAATTTAATACGTATTTTGTGTGAGAAAAAAATAGTTTACGTGTTAAAAAGTGCAAGTAATTAACAAAAGAATATCACAGCTCTATATATCAGTGAAGTGTTATTTAAATCGTGTCAAGCATTAATAAAAGGAGTGAAGAAAAACTTAAAATCTATGTAAGCCTACATTCTTCAGTCGCACCACTCCCTGCTAAGACATTCATGTCTCTAAAAAATATATAGATACTGACGCAGCTGAGACAAACATAAAAATATAATATTTAAAGAAACAGTAAAATCACAAAATTAATATTTTTAAACACATTTTGGGGGCAAAGGTAATCGGAAAGTACATTTGGGGCGAAGGCTACCGGAAAGCGGGTGCTATACGTGTGGTTGCAACGAACTTCAAGTGTTCGGCTCCCCAACAGTTGAAATATAATACATCATCTTCAAACTGACTTTCCATACGTAGCAGCAGCAAACATTCTTCAAATTGGCTCCCAAAGCGTGGGAAAAATAAAAATACAATTCAACTCCTACAATACAACTCCTTTCTCAAAGATACTGAACCCGGATACGAAATTTGTAGATTTATGCGACTTTACTTCTTGAGTTATACTGTTCACAGAGGAGCGCGACACGCACGCACGCGCGCACACACACACACACACACACACACACACACACTAGAACCTTTTTTTATGGATTCAATGGGCCTCAGAAGATAATTTCCGGTGAAATCTCTAACTAATTTCTGGGTGGAATGTAATACCTTATCTACCTACAAAATATGTGGCGCGAAAATAAAAATGTACTAAAAATTCATGTGTGTATTATCTTTCAGCTGACAACAAAGGATAAGAATTTAAAATACACAAAGCTTTTGCTCTTCCCTGCATCATTAGGGTCAAATCTTTATAACTGACAACGTTTATTTGAAATGTCGTTTGCTTTTAGTGTCTGTTCTCTTCCTTTGTTAGGTTTGACTTTACGACTTTCCTCCTCTTCTCGTTCTATGCCTGCAGTTTAAGGTTAGCGACAATATTCCTGGCAGAGCCTTCATAAAATAACGGACACATTATTTATCTTTGCTACACTTATTTTTGTTCTTCTTTCATTATGAAATGCCGAAGTAGTTTATTACAGGCACTTGTCGAAGAAGTTATGCCTGCCTTCCTTCATTCGTGATCAGATAATGGCCCTTCGAGTTGTAGCAGTGTTGTAAAGCTAACCGCTAGAAAGCGCTAATGTAGAGCCTTGATCAAGACGGTGCTTCAGTTTTCCAAGTATTCCATCCAATTGACTCTTTAAGCCTATACAGCGCTGAAATTGCCAGTTTCTGTAAATTCCAAGTAAATTAGAAGTTATGCTCTATGCATGATCACGAGAAACAAAATAATGGCGAGTTAGCACTAAAATAATACTTGGAAATTGAAAACAATAACAAAATTATGTTGGAAATACTTAATGTCGCAAGAAAAGTTCACATAAATTATGTATTTTAGAGAAGTCTACAGGTTTTTGTCTATATTTATGTTTTAACGGTTATAACATAAGTATATAGAAGCAATTTCATTCAAATTCTTAAATATGTGGCGTTTTAATGAAAATCGTCAATAGCAGCAAATTGTTTTCTTGTAAACTGTAGTTTGGTGTGTGGGGGATTTTCTTTAAAATCTTTGTGTTACCTCCTTGTAAGACACTGAACTTAAATACCAAGTTTGGTTTTAACCAGCACTTTGGTTTTGAGATCTGCTGTTCATATGCACACGCACAGAGTATCTCCAAACCTGTATTTTCAAGAAAATCTCGATATTGAATGTTTAAGTGGAATGCCATATATCTTATTACAGAAGTAAAAATCAGAGAGTTGTCATTCATAATGAAGAGGACCTCACAGGTTCTTCACAGAAAATTTAATATATAGGATGTTAAAGAAAAAGTATTCCATATTTTGAGAGGCAGTTGTATGAACTAAAACAAGAAAAAATGTTAATTAGACATGGGCTTTAAAATGCATACCTTAAGAGCTATGACACTTGTTCATATTCACTACTGCGAAACATCTCTACTGCAAGCTCTTTGCTATTACGTTGAGGCAGTATTTTTAACACTTAAATGATTTCTGTCAGATTATATAATATGTAAATTCAATAACAGCCCGCCTTGAAGCAGTATGTGTATGTAATAGTTTGTAAAATGTATGTAACAGTCATTGCATATGCGTATATTAGTGTATCCATGTGTAATAATGTTATGTGAATATATTACGTAATTTAATAATGTAGGAGTTGTGATAATAATAAGTTAAAAGTTGCTAACAACGAGGTAAGAATGAGGTAACCTTGAGTCAATAATGAGTAAAAAGGTTTAACAGTACTACTTGTGATTCTTGGAGTAACAATAATGTAATTTTAGTGACAGATTATAAAATAGCCAATCAACAACCAGAAAAAGCTTTAGTTAAATGAAGGTATTCTATTGGAGTAGGATTAGGGAATCAGAGACTTGAAATACACAAATTTACAAGTTTAGACGGTTGAAATCAATTCAGTTGCCTGAAGACAGAGTTACTAACCAGACGCAAAAAGCGTCCTCAAGAAATATAATATGTATTCGTGTGAGACGAAAAATAAGTTTGCGTGTTAAAAAGTGCAATTAATTGATTAAAGAATCTCACAGCTCTCTACATCAGTGAAGTGTTATTTAAATCGTATCAAGTATTAATAAAAGAATGAAGTAAAATTATAATCTGCGTAAGCCTACATTCTTAGTCGTATCACAACCCTGCCAAGAGAAACGTGTTTCTAATAAATACTGACGCAGACGAGTCAAACATAAAAATAATATTTAAAGAAACAGTAAAAATACATTTGGAGCGAAGGCTACCGGAAGCTGTTTATATACGTGCGGTTGCAACTACTAAAGTTCGGCTCCCCAACAGTTGAAATATACTACAACTCCTACTTCAAATCGGTTTTTCCATACGTGAAACAATAACTTTCTCAACGTATGACCTACAGAATGCAATAAACAAATGAGAACACATTACACTGTTACTGTGAAACAGCATAACTTCTAATGTAATCTGCTTGCGATTACATACGACCTGCACTTGTGAACCATCGCTAAAGGAGGTGCTCAATATGGTGCCCATTTATAGTAATACATGCTTCTCTCCGGCGTCTTAGGGAATCGCGCACTCTCACCACTCCAGGTTGGTCACGGATCTCTGGCAGACATTGATGATTCCTTCCTGTAGTGTTTGTACATCATTAATGGGGTTGCACATACCGAAGATTTCAAGATAAAACTGCAATGTAAAAGCGTTTTACAATCTTATCAAAACATAAACTGATTCCGCTAGAACTAGAATGTTCCATTAGAACAATAACAGAGTAATTGTCCTCATTTGTTGCATTCTATACGTCATACGTAATAGTAAAGAGCTTGCAGTAGAAGAGATGTTTCACAGCAGCGAAGATGAACAAGTACTTATGGCTCTTAAGGTTAACTTAAAACGTATAGTATATTAATCAAAATCGTTAGACGTTTTTGAGAAAGACATAAAGAACTAAAAATGTTCCATATTAACGGTAATTTGGCGCTGGAAGATGCTAAACATAAACACCAAGTTTGATATTTATTCGACATTTCGTTCTTCAGTTATGTTGTTCACCGTGCACTCGCACGCGCGCGCGCATATCGATTCGGACTTTTTGGTCTGGTGCAATACTTCCTCTAATTACTTTATATAAGTGGCAATGAAAGTAGTGCTTTTGATTCGTTAACAATCGGGAATCAATGCAAGTATAAAGGAAATTGTAAACCCGAGATACTTGAGACGCCTGAGGAAAGCGTGAACCACTTCGTCAAAGTGAAAACAAAGACCCGCAGTGGAAGTGAAGAGAAACAATGGAGAACCGATCTTGACTAAATTATTTACAGAGGTTGTCAATACAGGCTAGGCAGTATGTACTTACGCTATGAAACCGTGTAAGATTTGAGGAGAGGGATCGACTTTACCTGGGGGCAAATTCTGCAGTACCGATTTTATGCATATTGATAACTAGTGCATATTTAAAGGCTCGTTCTCACGATGGCGCTGATGCCGTGACATCTCACGCCTTCTCACCGCTGGAGCTCCACCGTTTCATAAAGTTGTATAACACGAGAAGAAAGCATCGTGAATGTTGTGGTCGCCCCAAAATTCGTTCGCCCCTCAAAAAAGAAAAGCTAAGACAAACGAGGAGAATACCTGTGAATGCTAATGAGCCACCGCTTGGACCATCTCTCTCGATGAGCCTGTATCTAAGTGTGTTTATAAAACCCCACATTCGGGTCCCGGGTTCAATTCCCGGTGACCATGGGTTTTTCGTGGTTTTCACATGGTCGCCAAAGCGACCGGGTTGGTATATTCTATACCCTTTCTCCTTTCTCCAGTCTCCTCCCCCATTTCGCGTTTCAGGTGTGCTTTCAGGTCCTGTGGTGCAGGGCAGATGTCATCGATTCATGCGCGTTGGAAATATTTCTTCCCGTGAACGCCAGACTTACTTGTCCCATCCGTTAGGTTCGTACGTCGCCCTCTTAGGTTTCCTGGCGGGTGTTCAAACTGGAAATGTTAGGGACTTCTGTGCGTCTCTGTGTGCCTGTGGCTCCTTCACCGCATCCCTGCCTCCCGGGGGTGTAACCAAAACAGAACACCGAATACAAAGTTGGCACTACTGCCGTAAGCGTAGCTAGAGGAACGTTATTTATCATACTGCAGATGAAATTGTTTAGTAGACTTCTACCAGGGAGTGGTGGACAGATAATAGGTGGAAAATTGAGAGAGACATCGACGAGTAGATTGAAGGTCTTAATGATGCTGGTATTTAATTCTCAAGAAACCCTTTGGTGTGTTACAAAGAAAATAAATGTTTTAACAAAAATGTACCTAGACTTACTAAATTAATAATAACATTTGAGGCAGTATTTTATATCATAACATGCTGTGAATGCCAGAGTGATTGTAGTGTAAATTAATATTAGCGTATGTACAGGATTTTAGATGTTTATTAGCCATAAACATTGTTAGGAAATAAGTTTACACGGCCTCATTGAAACTGACAATGGAAGTGGGTAACAATAAAACGAGGGGGTGAGTTGTTTATCACTAAGAAGAGACAAACAAATGACGTCGGAGTAGTGTGCCTTTTCTTAGAAATGGAGGGAATAGTTTTCATAGAGTATATATGTTAGTAGTAGTGATTGGCTGACAAAACAAGACGCTAATGTTGGCATGATTTGGTAACCAACAGCAGCTCTATTATAATGTTTAGACATTTCGGGGAGAAGGAGTATATATTCTCGAGCCATAAGATGTTTCACGCAGTTCTAAGGAATCTCTCGTGAGGTGCACGTCATACAGTTTGGAAAAATCTCTCGCGTAGTAAAGTTAGTTACAAAATGTGAAGTACGCGGCAACTAATACGAGAGTAATTACATTCGGAAACATAACAGTTTCAGTCAGGCGTGTATAAAGATTAAATATGTGAATTATTAATTAAGTGTGACGGCAATAAAAGTGTAGAAACAAATTATTTTATCAGTGTTATCTTTTAGTAACAACTCCTTTCCGTTTACACGCCCTGCTCAGAGATACTTGCTTAACTGAGTAATAATAGCTAGCCGGAGGACAAAGAACCCAAATTTTAAAATAATAAAACAATAACAGGCGCCTAGCAAATAAACTAACACGAGCCGATTACTGCGACACATTGAAGAAATAGATTTTAAATATCAGATGAAAAAAGAGGTTCAGGTATTTTCGCAACTATTCATTGTAAACATGCAAAACCGAATGACCCATTTAACAGTTGAAGGAAATATAATAAAGTTAAATAAATCATTCTATTTAGACATTTAATAAAAGGAAATAAAACTATCTTAATCTGTGTGTAAATATTCAATAAAGGAAATAAAAGCACACACAACACTAATAACGCTGTTCATATCGCCCAATGTAAACACTGTCTGTGGCATGCGTGACCTGAAGCCTTCAGGCTGTTGTAAGGTCTTAACCTCGAAGCAAAAACTATGAACTGTAATCAAAGATCCCTTAGGAGTCAATTAAAGCAAGGGAAAAGAAGAAGAAATAGGAAACACATTTATGTGCCGAAAAGTGTCCCAACGCTTTAGGCTGGCAATGGAATGTGTAGGGACGCCTTCTGCAAGGATCTTTCTACTTTCCATTCAATCATCTTGTATAATTTTAGCCGCTTGACTGACAGGGGATTACGTCATACCAAAAACAAAGAGCGGTGTGTAATACTTTTAGTATACTATGTTTTTATTATTGAGTACCGTTGTGTTAATAATAACATTAATAATAATACCAATGAGGATATATTGAATTTATTTAACGGTTTTGGCTGCCAGGGTCGTATTATAAGTATCGTGATTATGGAATTATAATAATAATAATAACAAATATGTGGGCAAAAGTAATTGTGTAATAGAAATACGATTATACATGTAATATTACGGGTGGACAACGGAATGTTTAACTTCTATTTCCAGCAAGATGGGGCTCCTGCTCACCAAGAATGAATAATCTGAGACTTTTTCGTCGAAGAATTTCCAAATAAGTGAATAGGATGAAGGAAACCATTAGAATTGTCACCAAAATTTCCGATCTTACCCCTATGGATTTCTTTTTAGGATGTTTATAAACAGAAGGTTTTTGCAAGAAGACCATGTACTGTTGATAACATTATTCAGTTCATTAAGGGGGTATGCCAAGAAATTGATACAAATAAAGAACTGAGTAGTAAAATGTGTCTCTTGACTACAGCATTGTGTAAATGCTGAAGACCAACAGGTTGAATAATAACAAGAGAATATTCTACTGCAATGTGGTATATTTATAAATGTATATCATATTATATTAAGGTTTCTTTGCATACGTCATACTTTCAGCAGCTATATACCTACTTTTGCCCACTCCTGTATATCAGGATGGACCATTTAAGTTGAGACTGTACAATATCTCCAAAACTAAGCGTTGTAGAAAGAAATGTCTTTGATAAAAGTTGTTTCATATTATGGGGGGAAAGTAAATGTTATAAGCCGTGTTTTCTTTGGAGGACGTTATGATGGGTCAATTTGAATTTTAAATGGGAACCTAAAATTATGGTAAATTTAATTTGACCCTAAAATGACCATCACAACGCCCTCCAGATAAAACACGACTAATGGTATCTACTTCTCCCAAATATCAAGACACTTTTATTAACGACATTTCTTTCTACAACGCTTAGTTTTAGAGCTATTGTACAGTCTCAACTTAAATGGGTCACACTATATATACATAATTTTGTTTTAATACTAGCTGAAATGCACAGCGTTGCCGGTGGTTCGACATATTATCCCTACAAAATTTAGCCTTAGGTTGCACTTACCCAAATACCTTGCGTTTCTTTGGAGATATTGAAAAGGTATTACACAAGATACTTTTAAAAAGTTAGTTACAACTCTCAGGGCTCTATACAAACAATAAATTATAATTAAAAATGCTGAGAAAATAACATGCAAAAGCACTACTGAACAACCACAAATACTTTAGCTTGTAATGGTGATTTGTCGTTGAATGCCACTAAGTGACTTCCACGTTGTCACATTTGAATTGCCTCGTCGTTATTTATAGAGAAAATTTCGGTTGGGAAAAATAATAGTAGTTTAAGTAACATCAACATAAACCTGTTCATTCCCAGTAACCAACATACACTAAACTACTAGGAAAACACACGAAAGACAAAATAAGATGAAGGCCAAAATGACTACACAAAGAAAAAAAATCTGATGTGTTACACTCACATGACTTCCTCTACACTTGTACAAACTATTTTTACAAACACTTATTCTCAATAAGCTTCATGTTAATCGAGATGTAAATCTTATTGCTAATTTTCTTGTAGGTGCAAGGGGAATATGGTAGGCTTTAAGCGATAGTCAAATCTTTTAAGAACTGGTTGCATGTCCAGGACAAAAAAAATATGAATAACGAATTCCCATTTGAGAAAAAGTATAAGTATTGTAAAATTTAAGGGAATAACAAGCAATACCTCGAAAATGGTTCACTCAACAAAAAAGGTATACGACATCAATTGTGTATTTTAAGGCGATCTACATTTTTTGTATAGTAACATTTTGTCTATCTCTTATGGTTTACCAGTTATGCAAAAGTCGTTCACAATGAAGAACACTTTTGGAGACATTCCCAGAAAATTCAAGATATATATTTCATTTGTCATGAAAATATCTTAAACATATGATATTTTAATAAAAATCATTACAGCGATTTTTGAGAAAATTAAAATGTTCGAAAAATGTTCCATGTAAAGAGTAATCTGGGGTGGGGGGATATTCTTGAAAACCTTCGTGTCGCATCTCTGGAAGATACTGAATCTAAATACCAAGTTTGGTGTTTATCCGTCTGTTCGTTTCTGAGTTATGCTGTTCACAGACACACACACGGACATGTTTCCAAAAATCTGTGTTACACTCACATGACTTTCTCTACTCTTGTACAAACTATTTTTACAAAATCTTATTCTCAATCTATTTCATATTAATCGAGACAAACATTTGCAGAAATGATCTTTTGACATGCAAAGAGAATTACATTTTACACACAGCGACGAGTTCTAAAAATATTTGACTATCGTTTAAGGGCTACTATGTTCCTCTTGTTTTGTATTTGCAAGGGCAATATAGAAATACAGTAGACTTTAAGCATCGACATATATCTTAATAGCTGGTTGCTAGGTGTAGCACCATTCTCTTTGCCATAGATTAATACTCTTTCCATATCCAAGACAAAAAAATTAATAACGAATTCCCATTTGAGAAAATAAGTATTGAAAATTTAAAGGGAATAACAAGGAATATCTCGAAAATGGTTCACTCAACAAAAAAATGTATGACACAAATTGTGTATTTTAACACTATTTACATTTTTTGTGTAGTAAAATTTTATCTATCTCTTATGGTTTACCAGTTTGCAAAGGTCGTTCACAATAAAGAATACTTTTGGGGACCTTCCCAGAAAATTCAAGATATACATTTTGTTTGTCATGAAAATATCTTAAGCATATGATATTTTAATCAAAATCGTTAGCCATGTTTGAGAAAATTAAAATGTTCGAAAAATGTTCCATGTAAAGGGTTATCTGTGTTGGGGGATTTTCTTGAAAACCTTCGTGTCGCATCTTTGGAAGATACTGAACCTTGGTTCTGGTTTGGTGTTTATCCGACTGCTCGTTTCTGAGTTAATGCTGTTCACAGACACACGGACATGTTTCCAAAAATGCTTTTTTGAATTCAGGGGTCTCAAAACATGTATTTCCGGTGAAATCTCAGTGTCGAATTCTTGGGTGAAATACAATACTTCCGCTACTTACAATGATGAATGTCAGAGAGGAGATTCATAATATGTAAACTTGCTGTTCCTTTGTAATTTAGTGAGACCGTGAAAGCCTAAGTAATTATTCTTATTTTGGCAATATTCGACCTATTACGATTATGTTTGAGAAGGATATACACTACGTGATCAAAAGTATCCTGACACCTGGCTGAAAATGACGTACAAATTCGTGGCGCCCTCCATCGGTAATGCTGGGAGTCAATATGGTGTTGGCCCACCCTTAGCCTTGATGACAGCGTTCACTCTCGCAGGAATACTTTCAATCAGGTGCTGCAAGGTTTCTTGGGGAATGGTAGCCCATTCTTCACGGAG
Source organism: Deroplatys truncata (assembly GCA_030765065.1). Classification (NCBI taxonomy): domain Eukaryota; kingdom Metazoa; phylum Arthropoda; class Insecta; order Mantodea; family Mantidae; genus Deroplatys; species Deroplatys truncata. The sequence continues at coordinate 171,416,307 of CM060980.1, forward strand.
TGCGGAACTGTATCGTTGTACTCGGTGAGGCCTGACACGAAGTCGGCGTTCCAAAACATCCCAAAGGTGCTCTATAGGATTCAACTTAGGACTCTGTGCAGGCCGGTTCATTACAGGGATGTTATTGTCGTGTAACCACTCCGCCACAGTCCGTGCAGTATGAACAGGTGCTCGATCGTGTTGAAAGATGCAATGGCCATCCCCGAATTGCTCTTCAACAGTGGGAAGCAAGAAGGTGCTTAAAATATCAATGTAGGTCTACGCTGTGATCGTGCCACGGAAAACATCAAGGGGTGCAAGCCCCCTCCAGGAAAAACATGGCCACACCATAACACCACCACCTCCGAATTTCACAGTTGGCACTACACACGCTGGCAGATGACGTTCACCGGACATTCGCCATACCCACATCCTGGAATCGGATCGCCACATTGGGTATCGTGATTCGTCACTCCACACAACGTTTTGCCACTGTTCAATCGTGTAATGTTGACGTTCCTTACACCAAGCGAGGCGTCGTTGACATTTTCCTGCGTGATGCGTGGCTTATTAGCAGCCGCGCGACCATGGAATCCAAGGTTTCGCACCTCACGCCTAACTGTCATAGTACTTGGAGTGGATTCTGATGCAGTTTGGAATTCCTGTGTGATGTTCTGGTAGATGTCTGCCTATTACCCTTTACGACCCTCTTCAAATGTCGGCGGTCTCTGTCAGTCAACAGACGAGGTCGGCCTGTACGCTTTTGTGCTGTACATGTCCCTTCACGTTTCCATCTCACTATCACATCAGAAACAGTGGACCTAGGGATGTTTAGGAGTGTGGAAATCTCGCGTACAGACTTCTGACACAAGTGACACCCAATCACCTGACCACGTTCGGAGTCCATGAGTTCCACGGAGCGTCTCATTCTGCTGTTTCACGATGTCTAATGACTACGGAGGTGGCGGATAATGAGTACCAAGCAGTAGGTGGCAGCACAATGCAACTAAGATGAAAAAGTATGTTTTTGGGGGTGCCCGGATACTTTAGATCATATAGTGTAGATGCTCTTGCGAGGTTTTGTAGGCATAACATAAAATTAAATAATTAATCTGTAAAATGGGTGGAATTTCGAATTCTAAGCTAGACGGTGGTTTTCGATTTGTATCAAAGGTTATCTGTGTAAAATTTGGTCGAAATCATTGCAACGGTGTATAAGTCTATAAGGAACACACACATACTCTGACGTATATACAGGCTGCTCCGAAACTACTTATACAGGTGGTAGAGGACATCAAAACAAATGTATTTCGGTATAGTCCATGACGGCAATTTCTAATGCCAGGTACGATTTACACAGAAGGTTATTTAGGGTGCTAATTACAGCAGTGGCATTCAGAGGAACTGCTCGAATGTGCGACCATTGGCACGCAGTACATCGGACCATTGATTGTCGTGTCTGTTCGTATACTCCTGGTTGTTCGCAATGGTACCAGCAGCGACGGCAACACCAGCTGCTTCATATGCCCCAGAGGAAGAAATCCAGACAGGTGAGGTCAGGTGACCTGGGTGGCCCGAAAACAGGGCTACTTAGACCGAACTATCGATTCCCCATCGATCCCACACCTTACAGTGCACACTAGGAGAGTACTGAATTGTTTCCACACAATTTAAAACCAACAATGCGTGCTAGAATAACTTCAAACACAATGCAGCCAACATAAAACTCTCAAGATGCAGAAAATCTAATGAGTGCTCCAAGTGGACACGAAGTTGTAATTTTTTTTTTTTTACAATTGTAAATATTGAACATTTTACGGAATTATTTTGTGGTAATAAAGCTGATTAAGTTTGTAACACATTATATATATTTAAAAATTCTAAATTAGATATTTCACACATGAAAACTAAAACAATTAGCACTGAGGTCCAGCTGGACCCCGCATAGCAGTCTGAAGGTTTAAAGGCTTCACGAAATGTCAAATATTGCCGATATTAGCCAATGAAAGAGTACCCAAATAAAGCATGGAATGTAAACATTATGTAAAGGAAAAAATCTGATGTGTTACACTCCCATGACTTTCTCTATTCTTGTACAAACTATTTTTACAAACGCTTATTCTCCATATGCTTCATGTTAATTGAGATATCGAGATGTTAATCTTATTGCTAATTTTCTTGTAGATGCAAGGGGAATTGTTAGGCTTTAAGCGATAGTCAAATATTTTAAGAGCTGGTTGCTATGTGGAGTATTCCATTCTCTTTGCACTACCAGGACAAAAAAATGAATAACGAATTCCCATTTGAGAAAAGTATAAGTATTGGAAAATTTAAGGGAATAACAAGCAATATCTCGAAAATGGTTCACTCAATAACAAAAATGTATATGACATAAATTGTGTATTTTAACGCGATCTACATTTTTGTGTAGTAAAATTTTGTCTATCTCTTATGGTTTATCAGTTATGCAAAAGTCGTTCACAATGAAGAATACTTTTGGAGACATTGCCAGAAAATTCGAGATATACATCTTATTTGTCATGAAAGTATCTTAAATATATGATATTTGAATCAAAATCATTAGAGCCATTTTTGAGAAAATTAAAAATTTCGAAAAATGTTCTATGTAAAGGGTAATCTGGGGTGGGAGGATTTTCTTGAAAGCCTTCGTGTCGCATATCTGAAAGATATGACACACGACACACACGGACATGCTTTTTTGGATTCATGGGGCCTCAAAACATATATTTCCGGTGAAATCTTGGTATCGAATTTTTGGGTGGAATACAATACTTCCCTTACTTACTATACGTAGTAGAGAAATTAAAAACGTAATTTTTGCATTGTTTCGTTTTGTTTCCTGATTTTACCCAATTTTACATGTGCATTTGTGTTACGAAGAAGCAGAATTAATCATTATTTCTCTGGAACTTGTCTTGGGCAAGCAAACAATGAAACTCTGGCGTATTAAGCAACTCTGAGAGAAATCGTATGCCCAAAAAGTTTGAAACGCTACTGCTCAGATGCAATTTATTAAACGGTTTCGTGATTTAATGCCACAAAAAGGCTTTGCAGTGGTTTCGAATGCCACTAACTAGTAATGGACAAGTGACATTCTTGTTGGAGTAGTGGAGGAGACATCAGTGACCATGCTGACGCCAATATACCTAAATGAGCCTTACAGGCACACAATGGCACCAATTTGGAGAGGTCTGGCTGAAACCTCATGCACAAAATGACCACTAATTCAATAATCCATGTACCCAGACTGTCGCCATGGTACTTTGGAAGGCTTTAACCAAGTCACTGGGTAAAAACGTGTTATGGAAACATGTAACTGCTTAATCGGTTTAATTTACTCCAAGCTGTGCGGTAGTTCTCGCAAACTCGCGAACTTGTGTGCTCGGTATCTCCCCTCTTTAAACTACACTAAAGAGAAGATAAGGGAGAGACAGAGAATAAACAGCAATAAGGAAGGAGCAAGAGCGGGAAAGAAGCCGCAGATTAACTCAGAGGGAAAAAAATAAAATGAAAGTAACCCTGGGACAAAGGAGAAATTAGTGTAGAAAGTTGGCGGTGGTTTTAGGTGCGTTCGTATTATAGAGCATCTAATGTCGCTGGGTCCCTCTGTTATACACATGAAAAGTTCACGAACATCTACACACACGGGGTTTGCAGAAACCAACATATAATTTAACTCATTGCATTTAAAATCCATGACATTCTTATTACTTTCTCTACTACGTATAGTAAGTAAGAGAAGTATTGTATTCCACCCAAAAATTCGATACCGAGATTTCACCGGAAATACATGTTTTGAGACACCCTGAATCCAAAAAAAAACATTTTGGAAACATCCGTGTGTGGGTTTGTGTCTGTGAACAGCAACTCAGAAAAGAACAGTCGGACAAACACCAAACTTGGTATTTAGGTTTAGCATCTTCCAGAGATGCGACACGAAGGTTTTCAAGAAAATCCCCCACCCCAGATTACCCTTCACATGGAACATTTTTCGCAAATTTTAATTTTCTCAAAAATGGCTCTAACGATTTTGATTAAAGTATCATATGTTTAAGATATTTTCATGATAAATGAAATGTATATCTCGAATTTTCCTGGAATGTCTCCATAAGTATTCTTCATTGTGCACACTTTTGCATAACTGGTAAACCATAAGAGATAGACAAAATTTTACTGCACAAAAATTGTAGATCGCGTTAAAATACACAATTTATGTCATATACTTTTTTTTTGTTGAGTGAACCATTTTCGAGATATTGCTTGTTATTCCCTTAAATTTTCCAATACTTATACTTTTCTCAAATTCGTTATTCAATTTTTTTGTCCTGGTAATGCAAAAAAAATGGAATACTCCACATAGCAACCAGCTCTTTAAATATTTGACTATAGCTTAAAGCCTACCATTTCCCTTTGCATCTACAAGAAAATTAGCAATAAGATTAACATCTCGATATCTCGATTAACATGACGTATATGGAGAATAAGCGTTTGTAAGAATAGTTTGTACAATAGCAGAGAAAGTCATGTGAGTGTAACACATCAGCCTTTTTTGACGATCCGCTGCCTTTGCGAAGAATGCACATGAAGATGTCGAACATTATCTGTGAAAACATTGCACTATAATTTAACCCTTTCCAGCCCAGTGTGTTTGCGGCTGAAAACTGGTGGTATAGGACGGATACTTTTGCCTTAGACTTTGCCTTAATCTCGAATTCTTGCTGCGGTGTTATCAATTCTGTAGTAAACGTGGAGTGGATCCACGTAAAATAAACGGTGATTTACATGTGTATATGCTATTAGCACTGCAACTGAAGTGAATTTTCAGTAATAAAAACAAGGAAAAACAGTTTTTTCTTATTTTGGGCTCTATTAATATCAAATTTAAAGAAGTATACAGTCATAAAGCTAGGGAAATATTGAAAGTTAACCCTTACAATTCAAATTAATTATTCAACTTCCAACAACAATTATACATCATGATGCCACATGGCAACATTAGGCTAGAAAGGCTTAAGAGCTACTAATAAGTTTCTATTTTTAGGAAAATTGTTAGTTACAGTTGAAATTTTAAATAAAAATCAACAGAATTCGCAGCTCTGTTCGCGTTATTATGTTTATTCTGCGTCACTCCCTTTGTACTCTTTTTTCTCACTCCATAAGTCTACATCTCCTTTCTACCTCCCCCTTTCCATTATGTTTTCCAATCTTTCACTCTCTGTTCTTCCTTTCTCTGTAAGGTGCATGTCCCTGGGAAGGAGGTATGAGGGGAGAGACCTGAAGGGCGACTGGATCTGGATGCCGACGGGCGCAAGCATGGACGGGGTTCATAACGTTTCCAGAGTGAACGCATCCGGCCCGCCTGATCATACCCATTAACCATCGAACGCCCGGCAATCCCCTATCAGTGGAGCTCATTCGACACATAGTTCCGCAACAATGCCAGGGAAGAAATTTCTAAAAACACAAGCCACCGTCCAGCCACAACCTACCAAACACCGTCACCTGGTCCTACAATCCTAAAACAGCTAATAAGGGGCAGGAAAGTCTTGGTAGAAGATGAACCATCCCTGGATTCGCCTGGGTCAGATTGGGCGGTCGCTGGGGATCCGGTATTCGATAAGAAATTAGATGCGTTGAAATGGAAACTTATACTTTCTGTACATGTTAAACGATAATGGGACAGAGGGAATAATTGAGCGTTATGCATTGCATTTTGTATTAAAACATGTTACGGAATATTGCCTGTACAATTATTGCGCTCCTGTGAAATACCCTGCAGGTATTATTCATAAATATTTAGTTGCAAAAATGTATGTTATAATTGAAACACGTACTAAACATGTTGCGATATCGCAACACGCTGCCTTTCAGCGGGCAGCAGTTTTACATATTTTTTAGCTGCGAGGACGTACACACACGAAAAGTTTTCAAGAGCCCTCAGAAAAACTGAAAAGGGGTCTCTCGCCAACTCGAGAGTTCCAAACGCCACGAGGTCTTTGAAGAGAAAAAAAAACCACTGGCGCACTCGTCGACTGCCAGGCTGTTAATGACGGAATTACTGGAAAGTTTAGCACCGTTGTGCCCTAAAAGGAGAATTACTGCGCGACACACACACACCTTTTAAAATGAGCAAGGTATCAACCTGCAGTGGAAATTTTTGGCTAAAATGGGCGTTCTTATTTCGTGTTTTTATAATTAAGTTTATGCAATCTTAGCATTATAAACACCAATGGCATAATAGCGGTATTCAAAGTTGTCGTGGCTTATACAAAGAAGATGAAACCATTTTGTGAGATTCTTTTCTCTAAGTAACGGAGATACAAACATTTCTGTACATTATTAAATATAGAAAATGAGGCAGTATTTTTAACACTTAAATGATTTCAGTCAAATTATAAAATATGTAAATTCAATAACAGCCCACCTTGAGGCAATATGTGTATGTAATAATTTGTAAAATGTATGTAACAGTCATGCATATGCTTATATTATTGTATACATATTCAATAATGTTATATGAATGCATTGCGTAATTTATTAATGTAGGAGCTGTAAGAATAATAAGTTAAAAGTTGCTAACAATGAGGTAACCTTAAGGCAATAATGAATTTGAAAGTTTAAATGCTACTAGTCATTATTAGAGCAAGAATAATGTAAATTTTGTGACAGTTTATAAAAATAGCCAATAAACAACCAGAAAAAGTTTAGTTAAATGAAGGTATTCTATTGGAATAGGAATAGCCAATCAGATACTTGAAATACAGAAATTTACAAGTTTAGACGGTTGAAATCTAGTTAGTTGCCTGCAGACAGTGATTGTAACCGGATGCAAGATGCGTCCTCGAGAGAAATATAATACGTATTCGTGTGAGACAGAAAATAATTTACGTGTTAAAAAGTGCAAATAATTAATAAAAAGAATCTCACAGCTCTCTATATCAGCGAAGGGTTATTTAAATCGTATCAAGTATTAATAAAAGGAGTGAAGTAAAATTATAATCTGTGTAAGCCTATATTCTTGTTGCATCACAACCTTGCCAAGACATCCACGTCTCTAAGAATAATACTGACGCCGCCGAGGCAAACATAAATATATAATATTTAAAGAAACAGTCAAATTACAAAGTTAATATTTTTTTAAGCTTGGGGCAAAGGCCATCTGAAAGTACATTTTGGGGCGAAGGCTACCGGAAACTGTTTACTATACGTGCGGTTGCAACTACTACAATTTCGGCCCCCCAACAGTTTGAATATAATACAACTCCTTCAGTACAAACTACTTCAAAATGACGCCCAAAGCGTGTTGCAAATAACAATACAACAAATCACCTTCTTCAAAAATAAGATCTGAATTTATAATTACCATACTGTCCTGATTATACGCTACCATTTATGCAATGTGTTGTATTTTTAATTTCCGAAAGTTAAATACACTCATTGGACGTTCCTTGTGAGATTCTTTTCTCTAAGTAACGGAGATACAAACATTTCTGTACATTATTAAATATAGAAAATGAGGCAGTATTTTTAACACTTAAATGACAAACTCATAAATATATTTAATTTCCCTAAACCACTACTTCGATTATGTGGAAACTAACAGAGTTCAAGTCGTAGCGAATAGCAAGTATTAACTAATATGTGCTGGGCCCATTCTAGAACACGTTCACATATGAAGTGTTCCAAGAGAAATCATTGCTTTACAGAAAATGACTTTTGGATGGAATTAACACAAGGATTTAGTACACTTGTTTGGAATAAAACCACTAGTCCTCTTGCATCTGAAAGCAAATTACGCTTGCCATATTCTCAATAAAGGTTTTAAGTTAATTAATTTTGAAGATTGATAAGCTAGTAACAGTGATGTGTCATAATTTAAAATAAGAGAGAGTTGAAGGTTGTTACACTACCTCACTAAGGCCCGGTTTCACAGTATAAGCTTAAACTCCGAATCGGGCTTAACCGGAGAGTTAAGCTACAGCCGAGTTTTACAGTGCGTAGTTCAAGCGCTAAGCCAAGATTATACGGGACTCGACTTAAACCGTACTGAACTGCGGTTTAAGTTAAGGAGTCGCCATGTTATCTGAGGACGACGATTTTAGTGTCGAGGAAATGCAAATTATTTTAAACCATATCCACAACAGAAGACGGCCTAAAGTGTTTAGAATGCGTCCAAATCATTTCCACATATGGAATGACCGAGAATTCTACGAGAGGTTTCGGTTAAGTAAACAGTCTGCGATGATGGTACTAGAGATTATTGATGTTGCAATTAAACATAAAACAGACTGGTTATAATATACTTTATCGCTCATAAGGTATTATTACTTTATATTTCAGGAACAAAGCCCTCTCATCAGAAGCAATGCTTCTTTTGACGTTGAGGTTACATACAAGTCGACGCATGAAGGGTTGTGAAAATTGTTTCACATTCATCAATTTGGATACCAATTGATTCCTTTATTTCCTCGTCGATTGGCATAATTAACGATGGCACAGCCGAACCTCCACTTGTACCCCGAATAGCACATTTCTCGTCCGCGTATTTCTTTTTTGTAACTTTCTTCAAATTGTCATATTTCTCCTTCAACACGGTAGCATCTCTGTATATTAATCCGCTCTTTACACTGAATAACTCCGCAATTTTCCCCAATGTTTGGTTCTTCCTGCTCCACAATACCTTATCAGATTGCTTGCACTCTATTATGTATTTATACTGCTTTACAATTTCTAACAGAATGCTAACTTCTTGAGAAGTGAAGTTAGCAGAACATTTTGGCTCTGATTTTTCGGTCATTTTAATGTGTGTAGCTTAATAACCTATAAAACCTTACTTTCAGGAACAGCGCCGCCATAAACAAATGATGGGAATTCGCTCGATGCGCATGCGCAAGCGTTACCAAGCTTAAAGTTCCGAGGAGTTGTTTAGCTCAGTAAAGCCAAACGTGGTTGCCCTACTGTGAAACTCGCAAAGCTTTAACCAAAGCATAAGTTTCGTTTAAGCTGCGTTCTTAGCTTAGTAAAGGTTCGACTTAAGCCTGAACTGTGAAACCGGCCCTAAAATGCTCTTACTTGAACGCGTTTCGGGAGACGGTTTGCTCCCATCGTCAGCATGTTTCCAAATGATTTTGCCGGTTATTGTCTGGGGAATGTGTGTGGTTAGTGGTGTTCTCTGATGCTGGGCTGATGAACCTCCAAAGGTTGCTGGGCGGTGGTAGTTGGAAATTCATTAGGCGATTCCTGTGTTTTACTATATGTATTTTTTTCCCAGATGTCCAATTCATTGCTGCTGTTGATCGGTTTTAAGAGTTTTATGTTTGGAGTGATTTCATGGTTTGAATACTAGAAATGACGCGCTACTGCTGATTTATTCGTCTGTTTTTGGTAAATGCATCTCATATGCTCTTTAAGTCTTATTTCTAGGAATAGATGTAGATACACGAGCTTATTTTACAGGGGCAACTATAACTATTGCTGTTCCTGAATTGGTGTATTAATTAACATATTTTGATTATCTATCAGATTGATTGGTGGATTTCTTCCTATGTATACCGGGTTACAGTAATTACAAACTATTTGATATATTTGGGGATAGGGTCTTTTGTTCTGTTGCATAGTATTTTCTGTATATTGTGGTTATTCTGTGGAGACAGGGTGGTGATGTATTTCTTGAAAATCCTTTGAAATTTATGATGTGTCCAAGGGGGTAAGTGAACTTCCTATATGCTTGTGGTTTTTGTTGTCTGAGTAAAGCAGTCGTTTGTTGGATGTATTTTTGTCTTTCAAACCTTTTTATCTTCTTATCTATTGTTCTTCTGGTATCCATTCATGATGGCTATGTGGATAATGTGTTTGTATTCTTTCTGGTATTTCGCTTTCTCCAATGGTATATGTACTAACCTGTTTGTAATGCTATTTAAAATTTATGTTTGCGGCTTGTAGGATTGTAGCCATTGTTTTTAATATAATTTTCTATGTGAGTTGGTGTGTGCATTACTTCTGATGATCCTGATGTCTAGGTAAGGTAATAGCCATTTTCTTTTTTTGTATTATGAATTTTATAGATCCTTTTTGTAGATTCAATAATTTCAAAGTATCTTCTAAAGTATTTTTGGAACAATAGAAAAAATATCATCCACGTACTTATACTAGGTTTTGAATAGATGTGAGAAAGATTTAGTAATATGGCATTCAAAATGGCTCATATATAGTTCTGCTAAAAATAGTGAAAGGGGGTTTCCCATAGTTAGGCCTGTGGTTTGTTTAATGATGTTGTTATGGAATGGAAAGAAATTCTGGTCCAGGCATAATTTTGCTAGTTTTAAGTAATCTTCTGTTTGTGCTCTAGGTGTGCCGTTGTTTAATATCCAAGTTTTTCTAGGAGTGGTAATAATTCTTCTTTTAGTATGCTTGGGAAGAGTGAAGTGACATCAAATGATACCATCATGCCTGTGGATGATACATTTATATCTGAAAGTTGAATGGTTAATTCTAATGAATTGTTTTAAGCTTAGACCTTTGAACACAGGCATGGAGTTGAAGGTGTTTGAAAGCCTCATTTTCTTGCCGAGTTTTGTATTTTTGGTAGTGCATATAACTTAGGTATGGTGGGAAAATCTGGTTTAATTCTGGATTTTTAGACTTTTATTAATGTTGTAGTTTCTATGAATATGTTTTGGAGTGAATTGGTGCATTATTTTAATGAATTTTTGTTGATTTCTATGTTTTAGTGAAAGTTTAACAACCTCCAAATCTATTTTTAAAAAAATATGTTAAGTTCTGTCCTTTTTGCACCGTGTTTGCAAATTTAATACAACTTCAAAGTACCAAAACACGTAAGAGCCCGCTCTAGTGAAATATAATTTAAGCGCTCCATACGTAATAAATTGAATTCAGAAAGTTACTTACGAACAGAATACAACGTAAATAACTTTGACAAAGCCGAAAGTGTGTGGAGCTGGTCGCTCCCAAGAGACAGAGCGCGGAGAAGTCTTTCACAATCGGTGGCCGAAAACGATGTGTTTCTGCTTCGCAGTCCATAACACCAGCTTACTTCTCACTCAGGAAGGGAATACATGCTAGTGGTGGTCTTGCTTATCGGTTCAACATGCCGGGTAATTACAGATGAAATTCAAGGAGAAAAGTAACGTCACAATCTATACGAGATATAAAGTCGTTCTCACTTATTTAAGCTTTGGAAGCCGAATTATTACACCAATTCCCCAAGTTTATAATACTGATATTGCATAAGATGTATCCAACCCGTGGAAAGCCTTAATATGACACTTGCGTCATAATCATCAGATTACTCACTTGTATAAGTTACTATTATGTGCTTCATGTTGCAATATACAAGCAGTTATGAGTACTTTTTATCGCTTAGATTATTTATTTCCATTTTTTACTCCTGAATTTATTTCTTAAAGGCAGGAGGTAATAGTAAAGTTGGGCTTTTCTTTCCTCATAAGTGTTTCGTCTTTTATACAATAATTGTCAACCGTGGGTTCTATATGTGATCAAAGTTTAGAGCCCTACTAAATTTGACAGTTTCCTTAAATGTCTACAACCACTAAGGTATGTATCCGTGAAAATTGACTAACAATTGTTAAAAATTAAAAAATTAAACTCTTTCCATAATAAAAATAATATGAATTCTAAACTTTAAGAAAACACAAGTTTTCCCACTTGCGCATTTCAATTAGCAAATAGCTGAAGCTTAATTATTAAGGATACCTATGACTGAAATTTTAAGGATTTTGGCCAAAAATCGCATTTTTGGTTTTAAAAAAAATTCATTCTTCCTTCATTTAAAAAACATTATTACTCACCACGTTCCGCCATTTCTGAAACCCACATAAAGTTTTTACTTTCTCTACTACGTATAGTAAGTAGGGTAAGTATTGTATTCCACCCAAAAATTCGATACCGAGATTTCACTGGGAATATATGTTTTGAGATCCCCTGAATCCAAAAAAAGCATTTTTGGAAACATGTCCGTGTGTGTCTCTGTGTGTGTGAACAGCATAACTTAGAAACGAACAGTCGGATAAACACCAAACTTGGTATTTAGGTTCAGTATCTTCCATAGATGCGACACGAAGGTTTTCATGAAATTCCCCCCACCACAGATTACCCTTTACATGGAACATTTTTCAAAATTTTTAATTTTCTCAAAAATGGCTCTAACGAATTTGATTAAAATATCATATGTTTAAGATATTTTCATGACAAACAAAATGTATATCTTGAATTTTCTGGGAATGTCTCCAAAAGTATTCTTCATTGCGAACGATTTTTGCATAACTGGTAAACCATAAGAGATAGACAAAATTTTACCACACAAGAAACGTAGATCGCGTTAAAATACACAATTTATGACATACATTTTTTTTGTTGAGTGAACCATTTTCGAGATATTGCTTGTTATTCCCTTAAATTTTTCAACACATGTTTTCTCAAATGGGAACTCGTTATTCATTTTTTTGTCTTGGATATGCAAAGAGTATTAACCTGTGGCAAAGAGAATGGTGCTGCACCTAGCAACCAGCTATTAAGAGATATGTCTATGCTTAAAGGCTACTGTATTTCTATATTGCCCTTGCAAATACAAAACAAGGGGAACATAGTAGGCCTTAAGCGATAGTCAAATGTTTTTAGAACTGGTCGCTATGTGTAAAATGTAATTCTCTTTGCATGTCAAAAGATCGTTTCTGCAAATGTTTATCTGGATTAATATGAAATAAATGGAGAATAAGAGTTTGTAAAAATAGTTTTTACAAGAGTAGAGAAAATCATGTGAGTGTAACACATCAGGTTTTTTTAAAAGGCAATCTTTGCCACCCTAAGACACTGCATGTCAAATAACAGCATCGCTTTACATTACACAGTCCAAAAGGAGAAATGTCTTGGAGGTTCTCCAAGCTGAAGGAAATCCTATAGATACGTACAGAAGAAATGGGCTGTAAACTAAGTTGAGTAATCGTTACGCTTTTAGTTGTACTTTATCCCACCAAAATCTTTAATTTTATTAATATATATTACAAGTATAAGTATATTTACTGTAAAATCAGTAGCAAATTCTTATTTGATTATAATTTCTATTGGTAGCTCTCACGGACTGATTTTGCTATATTTGCGGGACTTGTATAGCGTGGAAAAGTACAAGGCATTTGGTACGATTCCAAATACTCTCTCCCGCTAATGCAGCGTCTATTTCACGGTTGGAAATATGCTGTTGGTGGGGTATGACTACACACATTGGGTGCTCTATCTCGCCTGTAGGTTTAGGATGGGGGTGGACATAGGTTAAATAATCGGTGGTACGGCATGTCTGGATGATGCCGGGACAGGTACGGCATGTCCAGAAGGTGAAACATCTTGCTGTTTCTTCTAGCTGAAGGAAACCTCATAGATACATGCGGAAAAACTGGGGTCTCAATTGAGTTCAAGGATCGCTGCGCTTTAAATTGTACTTTTTCTAACAAAAACTTTCAATTTCATTATTATAACATAAAAGTATAAGTACCTTATATAAGTATGCATAAGCATATATGCTGTGCAAATCAGCAGAAAACTTCAAATTTGATTATAATTGCAATTGGCAACTCTCACGGATTGATTCTACTCTGTTTGGGATCTTACATACCGGCGAAAAAGTGCAAAGCATTTGGTAAGAGTCGAACTGCTCTCTACCATTATTGCAGCCTCTATTTCACTGCCGGAAAAATGCTGTTGGAGGGTTGTGGCTGGACACGCTAGGTGCTCTATCTCGCTTTTGGTTTAGGATGGGGTGGGCCCAGGTTAAATAATCGGTGTACGGCATCCATGCGGATGGTGACGAGTAGGTAGAAGTACCCAGTGTGATATCTGTTTTATAAATTATCTAAACATATTACTATATTCTCTCTTTCAACTACTATTGAATTTAAACATTAACAACTTATGGCTCTGGAGTATTTTAACGGTAGTTAAATGGGACTACATCAAAACATCAGAGGTGAAACAATGGTAGACTCAGGCAAAGAAAACTTCAACACAACGGATTTGACTCGCATCATGCAAAGTAGGAAGCAATGTTCTGCAGAAGAAGAAGACAGAGGAGAGAACAAAGAAATCTGAGGATCCACTCTTCCATGGTGATTTGAATGCGAGTTATATATTCAAAGCTTAAATCACTGTTTTCTCCTTATTAATATTTAAGATTTTAATATTTTCAGCATTTTTCTTTCTACAAAATGCTCTTAGTAGAACACCTTTTATGGTACAGGAATGCAATTTGGCACAGAACTTTAGAGCCCAATAACATTTGACAGTTCCCTTAAGTGTCTACAACCACTAAGGTAATGTATCTGTAAAATTTCACCAATAATTGTGCAAAAACTAAAACATTAAGCTCTTTTCAGAATAAAAAATAATATGAATTCTAAACTTTAAGCAAGTACCTTTACCACTTGGCGCATTTGAACTAGAAATTACTGAAGCTATAAATAGACAGGCCAATTCTTATTAATAGGCACGTTGTTGTCTCGCAAACGTTTTTTCAGCTTTTTGCCACACTCATAATCCCCACAGGACACGATCCTTTACTAATATGTTTCAATTTTGTGTGCTGCCCGTGAAAATTACATTAAATAAAATGACCATATAAATTTTTAAATAATTCTTAAATTTTGAGAAATAAATTATTAACTTATGAGAATTTTGAAGAGTGCAAAGCGTATTAAGTTTATACAGAAACTAGGAGTTAATATAAACAACCTATATAGCAGATCGTTTTGAAAAAACTGAATTTTGTATGTAAACATTTTCATTTTCTCTACTGCATATAGTAAGTAGGGGAAGTATTGTATTCCACCCAAAAATTCTATACCGAGATTTCACAGGAAATACATGTTTTGAGGTGCACTGAATGCATATAAAGCATTTTTGGAAACATGTCCGTGTGTGTGTGAACAGCATAACTCAGAAACGAACAGTCGGATAAATACCAAACTTGGTATTTAGGTTCAGTATCTTCCAGAGATGCGACTCGAAGGTTTTCAAGCAAATCCCCCACCCCAGATTACGCTTTACAGGGAACATTTTTCGAAAATTTTAATTTTCTCAAAAATGGCTCTAACGATTTTGATTAAAATATCATATATTTAAGATACATTCATGAGAAATAAAATGTTAATCTTGAATTTTCTGGGAATGTCTCCAAAAGTATTCTTCATTGTGAAAGACTTTTGCATAACTTTTTTTTGTCCTGGTAATGCAAAGAGAATGGAATACTCCACATAGCAACCAGCTCTTAAAATATTTGACTCTCGCCTAAAGTCTAGCAATTTCCCTTGCATCTACAAGAAAATTAGCAATAAGATTAACATCTCGATTAGCAAGAAGCATATGGAGAATAAGGGTTTGTAAAAATAGTTTGTAAAAGAGTAGAGAAAGTCATGTGAGTGCATCGCATCAGATTTTTTAAAAAATTCATCGTGTGAGGCATTGTCATTAGAACAATGAATTTATACAATAAAATTATTTTTTAAATAAAAATGCAAGGAAAAGGTTTAAAACATAGCAAGAGCTTTACTGTTGTGTGTAATAGTTGGCACAAATTTCAAGATATCTTGTAAATGGTGGACTTATCAAATTTTACAGATGCTTTACGCACTTTAAGTTTTACTGGCATTAAAATCGCATTGACTGCTACATTTTCACTTTAATTACACTTCCCTCAGAGAAGTTTCGTCACCTTACCATTCTCATTTATAAAGGCTACCGAGATTAAGTTCGTTATATTAATTTCCTCTATTTTGTTTCACTGAGTTTGGTTGGTGGCAATTCCTAAAAGAGGCACTCTTCTCCATCCCCTGACCACAATACCCCGCAAAGCCAGCGCCTAACAAATCCTACACTTCTAGTAAGCGAATCTGTGGGGGGCTTTACCTCGCTTTATAGTATCAGATAATAATGGAAAATTATCAACGAAATGTTACTAACAAAGAACACTTCCGTACAGGCCCTCGTAAAACCGCTGGTCTTTGAGTATGCAGGGTGTAACAAAAGTAATGATCTAATTATTAAGGGATTTAATACATTTTTACCTTCTCTGCCACTTACGTAGTTAAAGGAAGTGTTGCATTCTACCCAAAAATTCGAAATCGAGGCGTCAGCTAAAATACACGTTTTGCGGTCCCTTGAATAAAAAAAGTGTGTGTTCACACTGAAAACTTATCGTTATTTTTTATTTTCTCAAAACTCGCTAACGACTTTAATTAAAATACCGTATATTTAAGATTATTACACGATAATTAAAACTAATATCTTGAATTTTCTGTGAATAGCTTTTGAAGTTTGCTTTATAATTGACTAAGTTTTGCGTATATTTTTTTATACTGGAAAATCATAAGGGGCAGTCAAAAAGTTTAGTTAGGAAACATGTAGAGCTTGTAAACATACGTAATTGTTGTGACTTTTTCCCTGGTCTTAGCCATTTTATAAATATTTCATTTTGCAGGTCAACATTTTCCCAAGTATGTCGACTGATGGACATCCTTGAAAATGTCAGATACGTAATTTTCCTTTCCATTGTGAGTTCTTGATACCAATAAATATTTGAGTGCTGTTTCCACGTTTTTTATGTGACTAAACGCATTTTTCAAGTGAAAATGTATCGAAAATAACGTAAAGTTGATAGAGAAATTACTTATTAAATTAATGCTGCAATATATTGTGACGAAATAGTGGTGACGACTCCATCAACGCCTTCACCAGACGTCACGTAAAGGAGGGACGTTACGCAGGATGACATCAAGAGGGTTATCGATGGGGTAACCGGACGGATGGTGAAAGGGTGACACTATCAGATATGTAATTCTGTTCCCAAGGGAAACTTTAATCTTTCTAATAACAAACTGAACTACATTTTATGAGGGAGAGAGAGTTAGAAAAGCTTGTGGGTTTACCTGTTGGACAGAAGTAGTCCGTGTTCCTTCTTCGTCGTGCCTGGGATCTAGGGCGATGTTGCAAGGTAACACAAAATCAATTTTAAGGAACCGACCGGTACAGGATCCTGCTAGGCAAGTGATAGGCCGAGTGACAGCCGTCAAAAAATTCTAAGTTTAAGTACCTGACAGAATGATGACTAGTGCCTAGCTAGTAACTGACGTAAGTCTATGTCAGCAAAGATTACATAACCCACCCACGTGTCGGACATGAGGTGATTTTTCCCCTAAACATCCTGCCACCTAACCCCTGCTTACCTCAGGACTTGCAAGAAATCTAAAGCCAATTCCCTGGATTTACATAAAGTTTGTCCTGAGCATCTCGAAATTTATATCACATTCTCTTAAAAATAAAACTATCACCGTCATAATAAATATATAGGCATATGTGAAGCTTTCGTAGGTAGAATAATACGTATGAGGGTTATAATCAGATTTATCATCTTCTATACTCTTATCTGTAAGTAGAGGAAGTATTGCATTCCAACAAAAATTTCGATACCGACATATCAGTGTAAATACATGTTTGGCATTTAAGTTCGTTTTCGGACCCCCCCCCCCCGACACTCCACACTACCCATTACATGAAAAGGTTTCGATTTTTTTTCTTTCTTCCTGAAAAGGACTGACACTTTTGATTGAAATACATCTGTTTAAGATATTTACATTACGAATAAACCATGTATCTTAAATTTTCAAATCATAACCTGTGAAGTACTCTTCATTCTGAAAAGCCTTTGTGTAATTGGTAAAGCGTAAGAGATAGACAAAATCTTACTATACAAAAATGTAGATATCGTTAAAATACTCAACTTGTATAAAATATTTTCCAGATATGCGTTGTTATTGGTTTGGATTTTTAAATACTTGTAGTTTTTGTCAAATATTAAGGCGCCATTCGTTTCTCTCTCACTCTCTCTTTCTCTCTCTTTCTCTCTCTCTCTCTCTCTCTCTGTCGTGTTCGTGCAAGTAGCAGGGAATTATAAAGCCATCACATAGCAATCCGTTTTTTTAAAAAAATCTATCGCTTTACCCTCTGTTCTCATGCCTACAATTAAATATGTATATGTTTAATGAAAGTTCATCTCTATTAACAAGGGCTAGTCAGAAGAATAACCCTATTTAAGTGTAGTTTAGGGTGAACAGAGAAAGTGATGTGAATGCAACACATCAGACCTTTAATAATTATCCAAGCATGTATCAACACCAGAGTATATTCACAACAGCACATAGAGATTGCTTTAACGTCATAACACTTAGTTTAGCTATCTTTAATAGTTTATGATAACACGTGTCATTTACACCAGAAAATATCATTCGCAGAAAAAGCTGTTCAAAGGATGAAATGGAGAATACAAACTCATATATATCTGCATAGAAAGAAACCGCATGGCTTGTGTACACATAAGCTGCCATACTTTAACAGTAGTACCAATTTTTAGACCAAACCTTTCCCTAAAATATGGACTAAGGTTCATCTCTCTACTCTGAAGCGTACAGGAGTTACGAGGGGCACTATTTACATTTTGAGCCTTGGCACCCTGAATGTTGTAGGTGCCATCTGAGGCTTCCAATGGAAAGTTTGACAGTTTTGACCATAATCTACTTCAAACATTTTGTCAATAGAGCGCCATTTGTTTTGTTTACACTAACTTGAAAATTGTGTGTCAACAAAAACATGGAATTAACTTGTGAACATGTTCGTGCAATGATTTATTACGACTTTCGACGTGGATTATCAAGACAAGAGTGCATCGATCAACTAACTTCCATATTTGGTGACGAAGCTCCATCGTTTGCCACTGTGAAACGCTGGTATAACGAATTTAATCGTGGCCGCCGTTCCCTCAATGATGAAGTTCGTGAAGGTCTCCAAAATCAGTTGTTGTGCCACAAAACATTGATGCTGTGCAAGAACTAATAATGAAAGATCGTCATGCAACATATTGTGAGATTGAGGCAACCCTAGTTAGTTCCACCAGCATATATAAAATATTGCATGATTATTTAGCTGTGAAAAAGGTTTGCTCTCGTTGGATCCCACATAATTTGACGCAATCTCAAAAAAATGCTCGTGTCGATTGGAGTACAAAAATGCTCAAGAAATACAATGGCGGTGCCTCAAAATACGACGGTGACGAACCATGGATCTATGAGTATGAGCCGGAACGTAAACAGCAGTCGACTGTATGGGTGTTTCAAGATGAAGCAAACCCAACAAAAGTTGTTCGCACTCGAAGCACTTCGAAGCAAATGGTCGCCTGCTTTTTCAGCAAAACTGGCCATTTGGCAACAGTGCCTTTAGAGGAACGTAAAACAGTCAATGCCGAATGGTACACAACTATTTGTTTGCCGGAAGTCTTCGGTGAAGCAAGGACAACCAACAAGATCCGTAGGATCGTTCAACAAGACAATACGAGCGCACACACATCTCGTCTAACAACAGAGTATTTGAAGTCTCAAAAAATTCAATTGATGGGTCATCCGCATTACAGCCCTAATTTGGCACTCAATGACTTCTTTTTGTTCCCGAGCATCAAGAATAAATTGCGTGGACAACGATTTTCGTTGGCAGAAGAAGCCGTTGATGCCTTCAAAAACCATGTTTTGGAGGTATCTCAAGAGGACTGGAATAAATGCTTTGACAAATGGTTCAAACGGATACAAAAGTGTATTGATCATAAAAGAGAATATTTTGATAAACAATAAAGCAGTTTTCAATTAGAAATTGCTTTGTTTTAATTATTAGGCTCAAAATATAAATAGTGCCCCTAGCATGATCTTTTTTATGTGAAGTGTGTAGCGGTTCCCTTTGTAGGACCCCACTACGTTGATGATGATGGATGCTGTATTACGTACCTGTAGGTAGTCTTGATGCCCGTACTCTTGTGACGTATCTCGCCGTTCTCGTAGACTGGAATCTGACGATCGTGTATCTGCAGTCTTGTGTGTGTGTATCAGTATGTTGCAATTATTATATTATAATTGTGTCACGGCTGTTGTATTTGTGTCGGAGAGCACTTGTGTCTTGTCAGCGTTGGGTAAAATATTTTGCACACACGTATTCTGTTAATTATTTCACTTGTATTTTGGATAAACCACATATGATATTCGCAAATGTCTATTACATTTGTTATGCTAAAATATGTATAACTGGTAGACTTCAATACACAGTTTAAGCGTCTACACTAGCGAGCTTATACACTACCTTCCTGCTTGAAGACTGATTAACGCTTCTGTTAGCGTTCCTTCCAACCGTTCTAAACGTACGTATTTGAATTATAAGCACGTATCAATGTACCTGATTGGTGTTACTATCCAATAACAATTTATGTATATATATATATATATATGTTTACAGTCTTCCATCGTCTTAATTATGAATCCAAAGTTCGTTACATGCTTACTGGATACTACTGTATTTCTCGTAATTTTATATTATTGGTTATATAGCTACAATGGCCTTTCCCCCTCATACTATATTTTATATGTTATATACTTGTTCTGTACCATGTGTACATTATGAATATATGGGTTTTAAAATCCTCTTAATTATTATACGTACAATATTAACAAAGAAATTACATAACACGTAAAACTTAGAACAAAAAATCTGATGGGTTACACTCACATGACTTTCTTTACTCTTGTACAAACTATTTTTACAAACGCTTATTCTCCATATGCTTCATGTTAATCGAGATATCGAGATGTTAATCTTATTGCTAATTTTCATGTAGATGCAAGGGGAATATGGTAGGCTTTAAGCGATAGTCAAATATTTTAAGAGCTGGTTGCTATGTGGCTCTATTTGCATTACCAGGACAAAGAAAATGAATAACGAATTCCCATTTGAGAAAAAGTATAAGTATTGGAAAATTTAAGGGAATAACAAGCAATATCTCGGAAATGGTTCACTCAACAAAAAAATGTGTTATGACATAAATTGTGTATTTTAACGCGTTCTACATTTTTTGTGTAGTAAAATTTTGTCTATCTCTTATGGCTTACCAGTTATGCAAAAGTCGTTCACAATGAAGAATACTTTTGGAGACATTCCCAGAAAATTCAAGATATACATTTTATTTGTCATGAAATTATCTTAAATATATGAGATTTTAATCAAAATCGTTACAGCCATTTTTTGAGAAAATTAAAATTTTAGAAAAATGTTCCATGTAAAGGGTAATCTGGGGTGGGAGGATTTTCTTGAAAAACCTCGTGTCGCAACTCTGGAAGATACTGAACCTAAGTACCAAGTTTGGTGTTTATCCAACTGTTCGTTTCTGAGTTATGCTGTTCATAGACACACAGACATGTTTCCAAAAATGCTTTTTTTTTGGATTCAGGGGGTCTCAAAACATGTATTTCCGGTGAAATCTCGGTATCGAATTTTTCGGTGGAATACAATACTTCCCCTACTTACTATACGTAGTAGAGAAAGTAAAAATTAAAATATAAGTGTTGTGCCTAAAATGATAATATATATCAAAGCAAAGAGGATAAATAATCCATATAAACCAGAAATGTAATTTTGGGGAGGGGGGTAATTTCGCCATTTAGTCTCGCTTAATGAAAATGTCCCACTACGCAGCCCGGAATCTAATCTGGGACCCCGGGTACGCTGACCACTCGATTACAGATACTGTCTAATGTTGGATCATTTGGTGAGAAGTTTTAAACAAATTTATCATATGAATACAATTAAAAGGAGATACAGCAGAATATGTCACACTATTTCTCGCGCCGCCTCACCTCAACCCAAAACGTGGGGAGGCTTTTAACTCGGGCGCACACCACTTCCTTCCCGTATCCTTTTAACAATGTAATCACTTCAATTATTCATCATTCCTATCGCTAGCACTTTCCTTGTTGCTTCTCGTCAGAACTTTCAATAGAGGGTTTTCCCTCAAGGCTTTCCTCGCCCGCAGAAAAATCAGCTGCGGGAGTCCTACATTTAAATGAACTTGTATATGAGGGCTCATACATCGCGATTTCTTTATGAGGAATGTTACATTGTTGAGATTGCTATACCTTGACGTTATCAATACATTAATATAAAATCAGGGCACTTTTCTATGAACGTGCTATTCTCGATATTAATCAGTGAATGGAACTTTTGTGGTTGTAACAAAACTGCAATAAATCTCGACGAAACCTTAGGAATGGGTGACACAATAATACATTGCTTTTCATTCACACCGTGGTGGTGCAGAACTGCTTTTCACTGGGACAGTTTGTGCGTACCTTACATGCGAGATGTAAGGATCAATCACCGAATTTGTATGGTTGACTGCTAAGCCGAGACACACTACACTACAAAAACCGTCGAATTATTTCACTTACCTATCAGCATACATGCTGACATTGCGAGTTTACAAGACGCAAGCGAAAGAAGTTCCAAATGTAAATACTGGAAAGGTATAATACAAGTCCCATTTCACTAAGATGACCTCGAAACTCTTGACGTCCACTCCTTCCACAAGTTTTGCTAGTGCTCTATTGACGTCATGCGCAGAAACGGACTGGCGGCAACGGCCAAATAAATCTGAAGACTCCATAATATCCCTGCAATCGCCCCACGTGCTCATAGCAACAATTACAACCACAATGATAATAAGCATACACCCTTCATAAGAGGTGTTGGAAATGTACTTCCCTATCCACACATTTATAGCATCTTATCAGAACATTTTCATTCACACTCGAGCTTTCCGTATCTAAAATTGAGTGAATTTCTCACACGACTTTGTCTTTAAGTTCTTCCAATTTAGGGGTTTGTTGAAAGAGGGAAGTCAATAAATTAAAACTTGAATATATGGGGTCGTCAGCAAAAGTCTACTTTTAATGCCCCTATTAGGAAGACAACCCTTCTAACAAAATGTGTGTAAATTATGCACGTTACTTTGTAATTTCAGTTTAAAAAGTGTTACTTAATTTATCTACTCGTTATCGTTAATTTTTACTTTCTCCACTACGTATAGTAAGTAGGGGAAGTATTGCATTCCTCCCAAAAATTCTATACCGAGATTTCAACGAAAATACATGTTTTGAGGCCCCCTTAATCCAAAAAGAAAGCATTTTCAGAGCAAGGTCCGTGTGTGTCTGTGTGTCTGTGTATCTGTGTGTTTGTGAACAGCATAACTCAAAATCGAAAAGTCGGATAAATAACAAACTTGGTATTCAGGTTCAATATGTTTCAAAGATGCGACAAGAAGATTTAAGAAAATTCCCCACACCAGACTACTCTTTACATGGAACTTTTTCGAAATTTTTTATTTTCTCAAAAACGACTGTAACGATTTTGATCAAAATATCATATATTTAAGATATTTTCACGACAAATGAAATGTATATCTTGAATTTTCTGGGAAATTCCCCAAAAGACCTCTTCATCCTGAATGACTTTCGCATAACTGGTAAATTGTAAAAGATAGGAAAAATTTAACTACACAAAAAATGCAGATCTCGTTAAAACACGGGATATGACATATACATTTGTTGTGGAATGAAGCATTTCTGAGATATTCCTTGATATTTGCTTGAGTTTTCCAATACTTATACTTCTTCTCAAATCTCGTTTTTTTATGTCCTGGTAATACAAGGAGAGTGAAATGCTCCACATAGCAAACAGCTATAAAAGATTTGACTATAGTTTAAAGCCTACCAATTCCCCTTGCACCCACATGAAAATTAGCAATAAGATTAACATCTCGATATCTCTATTAACATGAAGTATATGGAGAATAAGCGTTTGAAATCATAGTATATACAAGAGTATAAAAAGTCATGTGAGTGCAACGCAGTATTTTAAACACTTAAATAATTTCAGTCTAATTATATAATATATATATATATATAATTCAATAACAGCCCGCCTTAAAGCCATATGTGTATGTAACAAGATATAAAAAGTGTATATTACAGTCATTGTATATGTTTATATTATTGAATACGTGTGTAATAATCTTATGTGAATGTATTACATAATTTAATAATGTAGGAACTGTGAGAATAATAGGTTAAAAGTTGCTAACAATGAGGTAACCTTGAGGCTATAATGAGTAAGAAAGTGTAATAATGCTACTAGTCATTCTTGGAGCAACAATAATGTAATTTTTGTGACAGTTTATAAAATAGCCAATCAACAACCAAAAAAACCTTAAGTTAAATAAAAGTATTCTATTGGATTAGGATATATATATATATATATATATATATATATATATATATATATATATATATAAGTGAAGTGTTATTTAAATCGTGTCAAGCATTAATAAAAGGAGTGAAGTAAAATTATAATCTGTGTAAGCCTACATTCTTCAGTCGCACCACTCCCTGCTAAGTTATTCATGTCTCCAAAAAAATATAAATGCTGACGCAGCCGAGCCAAACATAAATATATAATATTTAAAGAAACAGTCAAATTACAAAGTTAATATTTTTTAAAACATTTTTGGGGCAAAGGCCACCGGAAAGTACATTTTGGGGCGAAGGCTACCGGAAACTTTTTACCATACGTGCGGTTGCAACTACTTCAAGTTTGGCTCCCCAACAGTTGAACTACAATACAACTCCTAAAATTCTCCTTCTTCATGCACAGATTTTTTAGTTATGTTGTTCACACACAATTCATCTACCTACTATAGGTATGTGGTAGAGAAAGTAAAAAGGCAAAATAGCCAAATATGACATACTATGAAGTAAATGTTCTTCTGTTATATGTATTTTATATTGTTGAGAAGTTTTTTGTATATTTTGTAAACATCAGAACATAAAATAACTGACGAATGTTGAAGTTCTATTTTAGGTACTGCTTATAGTCTGAAAACAAGTGAATTTCTATAGCGTAGAATAGAAACGTTTTTCCTGGTATTAATTATAGTTTTAAACTTATAATCAATAGGTGGTAAATGCAGAAGT
This sequence comes from Deroplatys truncata, assembly GCA_030765065.1. Lineage (NCBI taxonomy): Eukaryota > Metazoa > Arthropoda > Insecta > Mantodea > Mantidae > Deroplatys > Deroplatys truncata. The sequence continues at coordinate 171,441,221 of CM060980.1, forward strand.
TTAATGAATTTGCTTGAGCGTGTAGGAAGTCTGCCGCCATTATTTGCTTAGCAACACAAGATGTTCCATCACGCGCTGTTTGCTCCGTTCCTTTCTTGTTGCTCGCTGATGAGATGAAAATTACACAGCACGAGGCTTTTGTGCGCGCATACGCGCGTGCTCTCCCTTATTTAATATCCTCCGCTAACCCGTGAATAGATTTTCATCAATCCCTTAGTGACAGGGATTCTCAACTTGTGTACTTTCATATGTAGATGCTGGGATCTGACCTCCTAAAGAAGGAATCCTGAGATTTTTTCTGGATTCTGTAAAACTTTGATTCAGTCCAAGTAATACAGAAGGTCTTTAAAATGCTCTTCCTAATGATCTTAAGGAAAAACTCTTATGTGTTGCATTCACATGACTTTCGAAGAATACAGTAATCTAAAGCGATAGTCAAATCTTATAAAAGTGGAACGCTGTGTGATGGCTTTCAAATTACATTCTCCTTGCCTGACACGAGAAAAAAAATTAATAGCGATTTACAATTGAAAACAGTATACATTATTTGAAAATTCAAATCAATAACAAAGAATATTTCGAAATGGTTAACGCCACAAAAGAAAATTATTTTATATAAAATGTTGTTGTTGTTCACCAATGCCACTCGGGATTAATTGATCTGCATCATTTTTCCTCTGGTTTTCCAATATAAAGTCTGTAAGTTATCACATTTAAGGCCCTTGCATTTGACGAGATGTTGTTTGTTCAGGATGACATCATCTTCACAGAGAGTGCGCACTTGGATGTAGGTAGGCATCGTATCTTGTAGAGGTGTTCTGCGAGGCAATCGTGGCCAGTTGTCTTCCTAAATAAGGCCACTGTAGTCTTCCTTGCATTTTTTGTATGCCAACTCTATCTTTAATATTCTTATAATCTTTATCTTTTAATTTATCTTCTTCATCAAGTCTCTGCTGTTTTTGAAATGTTGTTTAATGTCATTTAATTGTTTATTTATTTCTATTTGTCCTGCAGGTATTATTTGTTGTATTTCATCTTTCTTTGCTAATTGATCCGCATGTCCATTGCCCAAAAGACCGACATGAGCTGGGATCCATTGAATTTTATATAAAATATGCCTTTATATTTTGAATTTGTGGTAAGACTTTGTCAATCTCTTACGGTTTATCAATTACACATAGGACATTCAAACTACCTCTGTGGTCTGGTGGTTAGCATGTTATCTTCCAATTCTAGAGGTCCAGGGTTCGATTCTCGGCTGTAGGGCAGAAATTTTTCTCTGGCCAGGATTATTTAACCCTTTCGTAGAGCCTGTAACTGTGAAATTAATATTTAAATATAAAACCAAAATTAAATAAAATCCAAAGGTTAACGCTATAGTAAAAGAATGAATAACAATGCCGATGGGCAATTGATACAAAGGTGAAGCCGCCGATGTCACCTTAGATGTTAAAGGCGGCATATCAATGAATGAAAAAAAAGTCTGATGTGTTGCACTCACATGACTTTCTCTACTCTTGTACAAACTACTTTTAGAAAGTGTTATTCTCCATCTACTTCAGATAAACATGTGCAGAAACTAGATTATTGCTAATTTTCTTGTAGGTGCAAAGGGCATATGCTAGACTAAGAGATAAACCTTTTAAGACCTGGTTGCTATGTGGAGCATTCTTTCAATGTCCATGACATAAAAAAACGAATAAAGAATTCCCATTGGGGAAAAAGTGTAAGCATTGGAAAAGTCAAACTAATAACAAGGAATATCTCGGAAATGGTTCATTCGAAAAGAAAAAAATCTATGTGGCATAAATTGTGTGTTTTAACGAGATCTACATTTTTTGTGCAGTAAAATTTTCTCTACCTCTTACGATTCACCACTTATGCAACAGTCATTCATAATAAAGAGGACTTATGGAGAAATTCCCAGAAAAATCAAGATATACATTCCATTTTCCATAAAAATATTTTAAACGTATGATATTTTAATCAAAATCATTAGAGCCATTTTTGAGAAAACCAAAATATTTGAAAAATGTTCCATGTAAAGGAATGTTTGGGATGGTGAATTTTCTTGAAAATCTTCGTATCGCATCCTTGGAATATGCTAAACTAAAATACAAAATTTGGTATTTATCTGAGTTTTCTTTTTTGAGTTATGCTGTATGTGAATCCAGGGCACCTCAAAACATGTATTTCCGGTGAAATTTCGGTATCTAATTTTAGTAGAGAAAGTAAAATGGCGTTCAGAATAATAAACTCACAGCATATTTGCATAAAATTCAGGATATACGTTTTATTTGTCATTTATGCGTATTAAGTATAGAGCATTTTAATCGAAATAGAAGGTTACAGCCATTTTTGAGAAATCCAAAAGAAGCTAACTTTTTCCACGTATAGGGTAGCTTGGAGTGGGGGATTCTTGAAAATCCTGAAAGATGATAAATTTATGTAATAAATTCCTTATATAATCGACGTTTCGTTTTAGAGATATGCTGTTTACACAAAGATAGACAGACACGCAGACCTTTTACGCAAAATGGTTTTTTTTGTTTATTCAGGGAATCTCAAAACCAGTGTTACCAGTGAAATCTTGGTATTGAAATTTTGGGTGGAATGCAATACTTTCTCTACTTACTATAAATGATGCTGTATCTTTGCTACAAATTATTTTATTCGGTAGAAGATTATTTAAGTGATAAATTAACACTTATATAACCTATGTTAAAATTTTTATTGTTTTAAATAACAAATAATCTGAGATATAATGCTACTTTATAACGAATCTAAGTTATTAAAATAAGTATTCAGATATTAAGCACTGAGCTGACAACAATACTGTGCATTGGAAATCAATTATAAAATAGATAAACCTCGTATAAAAGTCAATGATAATGTAAAATAAAGCTAAGAAGTTATTTATAGTAGCAAAAGCGTACTTACATCTACATACTTAAATTCTTAATTGCAGGAATTGTTTGTAATCTTGTTGTTTCTTTAACTGAACACATCACACATGCTTCCTATCAATGTTTACCTTAATTTATTTAGGCTAATATGTTCTATATCCATAGTTAATATTTATATGCTAGGCCAGCAGCGAGAGAGGACGGTTGTGTTGGGAAGGAGCTCGTGACTTTGAAGCAAGAAGGAGCTAAGTAATAATCGGTGTGGATATAGCTGTGTATAGAGCGAGAATTGGACAATTTTTTAAAATCAAATTTGCGGGAACAAGAGGAATACTTTTGGCGAGTAAATGGCTAATGTTTTGATTATTGGGAGTGCATTAACTATTCTACTAGTTATTGGAGGAGTGGAAGTAAATCCAGGTCCTACGGATATTCAAGAATTGTTGGGGAACCTTAATGAGAAAATGGATAAAATGGAAGGTATGGAACAACGATTGAGTGATAAATTGTGCTTTATGATTAGGGATATTAAGGAGGACATTATAGATGAAGTGTATGAAGCAAAACAGGAAGTAAATGCAATTAAGGAAAGAATGGAGGAGAGGGAAAGAAGATTTAATCTGGTGTTTCTAGGAGTAAGTGAGAGAAGAGGGATATGGCCAACTGAAGAAATAGCGCAGATAATGAAGAGAAGCCTGAATTAGATATGTACGGATGGGAAATTGTTGAGGCGTTTAGATTTGGGAGACAAGTTGGAAAGAAGGCAATAGTGGTGAAGCTAGCAACAATACAGTTAGTGCATGAAGTGCTTAGAAGAGCCATAAAATTTAAAGGTATTTATATATATATAACCAAATTTTACCTTTCTTTGACATATTCTATGTCTATAGGTCTCTATGGCCACCAGTGAAGTCTCAGAATGTAATCCAATCCAAATCTAAAACATGCTAAATTAAAATAACCCTCTTTAAAAAAGTTCAATATGTCACATTCGCATGCGTTGCCTATCCACATACCTTCTATAAATTATTCGCACAAAAGTTAATCTGTTATCTATTTGATGCCAATGTAGGTATAATGAAAATGAAGCGATAGTCAACATTTTAAATGTGGGTCGCTGTAAGCTGGCTTTGATATTCTATACACTTTGCATGACCACGAGAAACATTTGAATGATGTAAGTCAACTGAAAAATTGCCACAGCCGGGATTTGAACACGGTTCTCCCACTCTCTGGCCATTGAGCTACTGTGACAACATGCCGGTGGGACAGTGATTTCCCCAACTGACTCAAATTGTTTCCCAGATAGACCACCAAGGCACCTCACTAGAGATGACAATCTCGATGGCGACCTGCCATTGCAAGTACCAACTTTATTACTGGGTGTTTAGGCATGAGCAACAGAACGGAGAGCGGGAGAACCGTGTTCAAATCCTAACTATGGCAGTAAATATTTCAGTTGACTCTACATTAAAAAAGATCTGATGTGTTACACTCACATGACTTCCTCTACTCTTGTACAAACTATTTCTACAAACTCTTATTCTCCATCTATTTCATATTAATCGAGATAAACATTTGCAGAAACGATCTTTTGACATGCAAAGAGAATTACATTTTACACATAGCGACCAGTTCTAAAAATATTTGACTATCGCTTAAGACCCACTATGTTCCCCTTGTTTTGTATTTGCAAGGGCAATATATAAATACAGTAGCCTTTAAGCATTGACATATCTCTTAATAGCTGGTTGCTAGATGCAGCACCATTCCCTTTGCCACAGATTAATACTCTTTGCATATCCAAGACAAAAATATGAATAACGAATTCCCATTTGAGAGAATAAGTATTGGAAAATTTAAGGGAATAACAAGCAATTTCTCAAAAATGGTTCACTCAACACAAAAAATGTATATGACATAACTTGTGTATTTTAGCACTATCTAAATTTTTTGTGTAGTAAAATTTTGTCTATCTCTTATGGTTTACCAGTTATGCAAGAGTCGTTCACAATGAAGAATGCTTTTGGAGACATTCCCAGAAAATTCGAGATATTGTCGCAGTAATCTGTTCGTATTATCTTATTTGCTGAGCGCCTGTTATTGTTTTACTACTTTGAATTTTGGGTTCTTTGTCCTCCGGCTAGCTATTATTACTCAGTCGAGCAAGTATCTCTAAGCAGGGCGTGTAAACGGAAAGGAGTTGTTACTAAAAGATAACACTGATAAAATAATTTGTTTTTACACTTTTATTGCCGTCACACTTAATTAATAGTTCACATCTGTAATCTTTATACACGCCTGTTATATTTCCGAATGTAATTACTGTCGTAATAGTTGTCGCGTACTTCAGATTTTGTAACTAACTTTACGACCCGAGAGATACCTGTAGAATTCCGTAATGGGTACCTCGCGAATGATTCTTTTGAACTGCGCGAGGTTTACCTCGTGAATGATTCTATAGAACTGTGTAATGTGTACCTCAGAATGATTCTTTTGAACTGCTTGACGTGTACCTCGCCAAAGAGAGTTCTTAGAACTGCGCGATACTTGCTTTTGGCTCAAGAATTTATACTCCCTCACCCCGATTTGCCTAAACATTATAGTAGAGCTGCTATTGGTTAATAAATCGCGCCAACATTACCGTCTGTTTTGTAAGCCAATCATAATTACTAATACATATGCTCTAGCGAAGATATTTCCTCCATTTCTAAAGAAAGGCACGCTACCCTGACGTCATTTGTTTGTCTCTTCTAAGTGATAAACTACTCACCCCATCGCTTCATTGTTACCCACTCCTATTGTCAGTTTCAGTGAGGCCGTGTAAACTTATTTCCTAACAATGCTTATAGCTAACAAACATCTAAAATAATTGTCATACAATAATGTTAATTTACACTACAATCACTCTGGCATTCACAGTGTTGTGATATAAAATACTGCCTCAATATGCATTTCATTTGTAATGAAAATATCTTAAACATATGATATTTTAATCAAAATAGTTAAGAGCCATTTTTGAGAAAATTAAAATTTTCGAAAAATGTTTCATGTAAAGGGTATTTTCTTGAAAACCTTCGTGTCACATCTCTGGAAGATACTTAACCTAAATACCAAGTTTGGTGTTTATCCACACACACACACACACACATACACACGCACACACACACACACGGACATGTTTCAAAAATGCATTTTTGGATTCAGGGGGTCTCAAAACATATAATTCCGGTGAAATCTCGGTATCGAATTTTTGGGTGGAATACAATACTTCCCCTACTTTCTATATGTAGTAGAGAAAATAAAAATATGCCAAGACCAGGCTAAGGTCTCTGAAGAGAATTATTAATTTCAATGAATTAATTATATATACGTGATAATTAAAAAATGAATTGTGACATAGCACTTGAGAAGTACGTATAATTTTGTAAAATTTAAACACACAACAAATAATATCTAGAAAAGGCTTAATTCCACAAAAATATATAAAAAAACTGTGTTTTAACGAGCGCTATACACTTTGTAAGTAGGTTTTGGTCTGTTTTTAGGATTCACCGGTTACAGAAAATCATGTAAAGTGCATTAAGAAAGAGTAACTTCCCAGAAATTCGAGATAAGCATTTTAACATACAAGCATACAAATATCTTACATATATATGTTACTTTAATTAAAACAACTAAAGTTATTTTTGGAAGAATATACACAAACTGAAAGTTTTCCATTCATAGGGATTTTGGGTGGCAGAATTTTGGTGAAAACCTTCGTATCGTATACTTCGAAGATGTTGAACTAAACACCAAGTTTGGTATTTATCTCATATTTCGTTTCCGAGTTTTGTGTTCACACTCATATACGGACAATTTTCTAAAATGTATTTAATTTTCTCTACAAACTTATTTACGAAGCTTTTTCTTCTGTCTACTTCTCGTTAATCCAGGACGTTTGCAGAAGTTGTTACATTGCACGTTTCGTTGTGGGTAGAAAGGATACAGGAGGCTGAAGTAATTGTCAAATTTTAAAAAGCGAATCGCTACATGCTGACTATGAAGTGCCATACTCTTTGATGACGGAAGACCAAATGAATGACGACTTGGTATTTCAAAATACTATAGGTAACGTATTTGAAAATTCAACCGGTATCCCAGAATTGGTTAATGACAGAAAAAATATCGACATAAACTGTGTGTTTGAAACGAGATCTAATTTTGTTTTGTCTTATGATTTACCAGTTACATAAAATAATACCAAGTCCACGCAGAATGAAGAGGACTGCAAAATTATTTATTCGTCCTCCGTAGTGTAGTGATTACCATACTAGCTTCTAGATCTCGAGGTCGCGGGTTCAAACTCAACGGAGGAAGATGGATTTTTTCGGACGTAAAAATGTTTAACATGGCTCCCTTCTAGTGTTGTAGATTTGCGGCAGTAAAATAACCTCAAACCTATAAAGAGGCCTCTGAGCAAAATTTCTTGTCATTCACGCCCAAAATAGAATGGGACAGTAAGGACCACAGAAGTTAAAGAGCATCCATAAATAAAACTCACCTTATTTTTTTACAGAAATTCAATTTTCATTAGTCATGAAAATATCTTAAACACACTATTTTTGAGAAAACCAAAAATCATGAAACATTTCCAAGCAAAGGTACCTTGGGGTGAATTTTGTTGAAAATCTTCGTATCGCAGCTTTGGAAGACCCTAAACTAATATCACTAAGTTTCGTACTCTCGAATTTGGTTTTTGAGTTATACTGTTCACATATTAGACACAATCGGTAATGATAAATATTCCAACTAATTTGTATACATCCTTAAAATTCGAAAAGCATCTTACCTCACTTGTAAAGGAAATAAACAGCAATGTTGCAATGTATCTGAAGTAGCATTTATAAAACGAATAAACTTGTTATGTTCTTTAACATAAAACTTCTTCGTTTATGCTAATCCATAAATTATTGCAGTAATTTAAGTTTTAAACATTGACTATAGGAGAAATACTCTAACAGTAAGAACGACAAGCAGTTTATTTACGAATACGTAAACAATAAAGGTACGTCAGGGTCGTTTAGTTGGATTTAGAGACTAACTTCAGAAACTTTCGTATGGAAATTAACGCAGAGGTAACCTGGAGAGTGCTGAACCTGCAATTCTGGCCTATTGTGTTCGTCAAATGACCACAACACAAAATGCATTCAACCAACATTCTGCAAGCGATTGCTGATGTTTCAGATTTGCTCCAATAATCAAACGGAAAACTGGAAATTGAGTACCCTATCCAGAATACAGCAAAGCAACTTGCGTCAAATAAATGATACACATTATTTACGAATAGGTTAACAATCTAAACGAACAAGAGTCAAAGAGTCCGGTGTATTACAGACTCTCGTTTATTTTTATCTCTTCCGAAAATTATTCTGTAAAAGGGGTCTTTCAATAAGAGTGTCCTATCTTTGAACTTAAATAAAACACGTTCTATAAATGATGGAGGTTTTATTTCTTATTTTTATTTTGGAAAATACTTAATGTCATTACGTGTGGAAGAGAACATCAGTTAAGTGACCGCCGCTACTTCAATCAATTTAATACCACAGATTAGGTGCATGACAAGTAACAAATGATAACTTTTCAAATCTATACACGGGCTTTGAGCCCTAATATACAGTATTTGGTGTGGCCTCCATGCGCTGGAATTAGAGTTGCTATACGCCGTGGCATTGAATCAAAAAGGCTCTGAAAACGTTCCTGAGGGATATCCATCCACGCAGTTTGTATTCGAGCCCACAAATCCGTGATACTGGTTACTGGAGGACCGTGACACACCAGGTGCCGACCAACCATATCCCAGACATGTTCGATGGGCGATATGTCAGGCGAACGTGCAGGCCAAGGAAGCAATGGTACCCGTCGCTCTTCGAAGAAGGCTTGTACATTCCTCGCAATATGTGGCTGGGAATTGTCCTGTTGAAATGTGGCCTGTGGAGATCCCTGAAGCAGGGGGAGTACCTCAGGCTCTACAACCAGTTGCTGTTCAAAGTGCCCTCAATTCGTAGGAGGCGAGATCGGGTATTGTAACCAATGGCGCCCCAAACCATCACACCTGGTGTTTGTCCGCTAAGCCGCTCAACAATGCAGTCCTCCAGGTTGCAATCATCACGGTACCGCCGGACACGTATGCGGCCATCACTGCAGTATACCTTGAAGCGGGACTAGTCCGAAAAGACAACATTTTGCTACTCAGCACCCCAGTGACGGTGTTCATGTACCCATTGCAGTCTATGAGCTTGTGGTTTCTGGACAATGAAAGCCGACGTAATAGCATGCATGCAACCAGTCCAACCTGCAGCAGACGGCGACAAACCGTTGATGCAGACAAGTTCACACCTGTTGCAGTGCTACAGCGTCGAGCTAACACTATGGATGAAGCTGTAGGGTCCGTTAATGCCATGCGGACAAGATGACGGTCATCCCGTGCTGTGGTCCAGTACCCACTCTTCGCTGCGTACGACCTTCATCTACCCGCTGCTTCCACACACGCATCACTGTTGTAGCAGCATGCCCTGTACGAGCCGAAGTGCCACGGTATGACAAACCCGCTTCACGGAGACCGATCATTCTGCCCCGTTCTAACTCATTCACACGCCGATATGGCTCCTTTGACGTCGACGAGGCAAACTGGCACTCACTTTATTGTTTCCACCTTGTTTGACAGCTCTGCACCGACTACACTGGGCGCAACACTGACCTTGTCGGACCGACACGAACGGGCTCTACTCGGCCTACGTGTACCACATCTCTCTGCAAACCGAATCACTTATTGCTTGCACACTCTTCTATACTTCCACCAAGTTTGGAGTTATTCGGAAAATTCTTTCTTGGTGTTGCAATGTTGACAAACGACAGTGTATAAAGTATTCAACGCGTGTGTTCGAGGGTTATACCTCAATGGAACAGTGGAAGTGTCGTCCTCAAGTGTTACTATAAACAAGACAAGTGAAATTCAGACCAGTTTCTGTAAATTTAACTGTGGAAATGTTATATTAATCAATTTATGACTATTTTATATGTTGTCTGTCGTCTCATTGTTATAAGAACTGCAATATTTTATCACGCTCTACCGCACGCATGACAGCTTGCTCACGGAGGAAGAAGAACCGGGACCACGAGGATGAGTGGACACGATCACCAAAAGATACATTACCGGTTTCTTAAACAGCACCAGTCACGGATAAATTGCCTTTCTCGAGCCTGCATTAGCGACTGAAGTGATGTCTTAGATGTTCAACAGATGTCACTGTGTGTCCTACAGATGGCAACAGTTGGCACTGTATCTCATTCTCTGGCTTTAACGCAATGCTGGCAACAGATGATATATCTCTGCCATCTCCAAATTTCTCGGTTTGGGTTTTTTTTTATATAAGCTTACGTTTCTGAATTCACGCAAAGTTAGCCATTTTTTACTTTCTCTCTCTTTCTTTTTACATAACTCGGAAACGAACAGTCGGATAAACACCAAACTTGGTATTTAGGTTCAGTATCTTCCAGAGATGTGACACAAAGGTTTTCAAGAAAATCCCCCCACCCCAGATTACCCTTTACATGGAACATTTTTCCATAATTTTTATTTTCTCAAAAATGGCTCTAACGATTTTGATTAAAATATCATATATTTAAGATACCTTCATGACAAATAAAATGTATATCTCGAATTTTCTGGGAATGTCTCCAAAAGTATTCTTCATTGTGAACGACTTTTTCATAGCTGGTAAACCATAAGAGATAGACAAAGTTTTACTACACAAAAAATGTAGATCGCGTTAAAATACGCAATCTGTCATATACATGTTTTGTTGTTGAGTGAACCATTTTCGAGATATTGCTTGTTATTCCCTTAAACGTTCCAATACTTATACTTTTTCTTAAATGAGCGGCTATAACATATGAATAATAAGAAGAAATACCAACATATCCCTTACTTAGCGGATCCCCAGATTCTTACTTCAGTTGGCACTTCCGAATGATTGTCAGTATTACTGTGAAGATGGCCACGTTTTCTCTGGTTACTTTCCCAATTAGGCGGCGCCGTGGCCGAGTGGTTAGACCGCTCGCCTCTCACCGAGGCGACCCGGGTTCAATCCCAGGGACCTGCATGTGGGATTTGTGGTGGACGAAGCGGCGTCTGGGCGGGTTTTCTCCGGGTTCTCCGGTTTCCCCCGCCATTCATTCCACCAACTGCTCCATCATCACCTTTCCTTTCATCCATTTCACCAACATTTCGTTTCATCTACTTCCTTCATCCCATACCAGGCATCGGGCTGATCCCCCATCCTGGATGCTCTGTCTGATCCATGAGTGTCTGCTCCTCGACGGGCCTCTGACCCCAGGCACCCGCTTGTAAGTCCTGGGGGTGTAAGTCCTACATAAGAGGAGGGTAAACAGATAATGAATGAATGAATACTTTCCCAATTCCCCCATTTCAGTAAGGCAGAAAAAACTCGCGTTGTGGCGGGCGCCTGATGTTCAACCGTTCGCATCTACTTCTACATTCCCTCATAAGGTGATTAATTTCATTATTTTTCTCTTCCTTATACCTAATATAGGTGGGCGTAAGAAAGGCAATTTTGCTTCAGTCACCTATGTAACACAATTTATTTAGCTACAGGGGATGCTGCAAGTTAGATGTTTAAAACGCAGGTCGTACAGCTGACTATTTACATGTAAGTAGCTAATAAGTTAATTACAGGCGGCCAAGATTGTAATAATTATTACTTAAAGTACCAGACTCGTTAAAATGTTTTATATATAGCGAAAGGTAGGTTTTCAACGTGGAGGAAGAAAAGAACTATATACCGGACTGTCGGACAATGACAATACAGTCCATGCCTCAGGCTAAAAATGTCATAAGTTAGTCGGGAAGCAAAGTCTTTCAAAACTACAAGGTACGTGTATAGAAACAGTCAGGAAGATTATGGCAATTAAAATGAACGCCGAAATGTACGTTCCGTACCGTAATATCTCAACGTTAGGGCGTTCTTCTAGGAATCTAACGGTACAAAATCGAAGTAGGAGAACTACCGATAACCATTTCCCAAAATATTTTAAACTACGTATAGGGAATAAACTAGAAGTCACTTGGTTGAAAAATATCACATGTTCACGAAAGAGTAGGGCACAAATCCAGCATGGAAGAAACTCTGAAATAGTGTGAACATCACTCGCAAACTCACACAATAGCAACTTCAAGGGGCAGGCCGCTGCCGCTTGGCCCCAAATCTCGGACTTCTAAAATTTCACACCCGAGTAATAAGAATAACAGTTACCATTGTAACTAAGTTCATCGCGAAACGCGCTAAATTGGAGTAGGACAACGGAATAACAAGTGTCATGTGAAAGCGCGAGATAGATATAAAGTACAACGTGCCGGAAGATACACTTAGGCATCTGCTAGGGATGAAGTGTTTGTGGCGAGATCACGAGCAGATTTCTAATTGACAATCATAAATCGGATATCTATTCGAAGCCGGAATAGAAGCCAAGAATTATTTTGTTTTCATCACTCACACCCTGACATTAAGACCTTATCACTCCAAGTAGAAGAGGCATCACGGCCCACACCTCCATCTCCCCCCTCCCTCGCTCTCCATTAAACAACCGGCTCACATACCTACGGACCACCGCAATCGCTATATGCTGGCTTTGAATGAACATCAGAAACAAAAGAATGGAAGCTTAGCTTTATAAAACTTATTAAACAAGGGTACCGCAGCAGAAAATAATTGTTATCAGAAAAGCAGATATTGAAAATGTTGTGAAAAAGACTATAAAATTATGAGAAAAAGTTTAGGTCCACAAGTCGCAGGTAAACAATGCAGCCTCAGAAGTAAAAATGAAGTAAAAATGTATACAGAAATTCACAGTGACATACAGGCTCACAAAATGAATAAAGAAATTCTACGAAAATAGTAATAAAGTACACGGAGATACTAAGAACTGGATTGGTGAAGTAAACAATCTGATGTGTTGCACTCACATGACTTTCTCTACCATTGTACCAACTGTTTTTACAAACTCTTATTCTCCATCTACTCCATGTTAATCGAGATGAACATTTTATGTCTTATTGCCAATTTTCTTATAGGTACAAGCGGAATGTGATAGGTTTAAGCATTAGTCAAATCTGGTTGCTATGTGGAGCATTTCATTCTCTTTGTATGTCCAGAACATAAAGAAAACGAATAACGAATTTCCATTTGAGAAAACTATAAGTACTGAAAAATTCAAAAAAATAACAAGAAATATCTCGGAAATGGTTCACTCCACAAAAATATATATATGACATAAATCGTGTGTTTTGATGAGATCTACATATTTTCTGTAGTAACAGTTTGTCTATTTCTTGCGGTTTACCAGTTGTGCAAAAGTAATTCAGAAAGAAGATGGCTTCTGGGGACATTCCCAGACAATTCAAGATATACATTTTACTTGCCATGAAAATGTCTTAAACATATGATATTTTAATCAAAATCATTTGAGCCATTTTTGAGAAAATAAAAAAAAATCGAAAAATGTTCCATGTAAAGGGTAGTCTGGGGTGGGGTTATGTTCTTGAAAATCTTCGTGTTGCATGTTTGAAAAATACTGAACCTAAATACCAAGTTTGGTATTTATCCAACTTTTCGTTTTTTGAGTTATGCTGCTTACAAACACACACAGACAGACAGACAGACAGACATGCACACACGGATCTTTTCCTAAAAGTGCTTTTTTAGATTCAGTGTGCCTCAAAACATGTATTTCCGGTGAAATCTCGATATCGAATTTTTGGGTGGAATACAATACTTCCCCTGCTTACTGTACGTAGTAGAGAAAGTAAAAATGACTTAAAATTATCAGGAATTACGCAAGAAGATACCCTAAACAGAAAAGTGCATTAAGTGGCAAGTTAACCAAGAGGACAAACCGCAGAAAAAATGTGGAACAACATGGAGAGACGTGAGAAAGAAAGCCCATAGCCAAAGAATGAGAGAAACTATGGATTCAAAGGAAACAAAGAATGTCTCCTATATGGGCTTATCCGCAATAAATAATAATAATAATAATAATAATAATAATAATAATAATAATAATAATAATAATAATAATAATAATAATAATAATAATACCTGTGCTTGGCATCAATATTATGAAAAGTTTTTGCAGGTTTTTAAATATACAATAGTACTTTAATTGTGATAGTAACAAAGAGATTAAGAGATAACTTTATTATATACTATAAATAATCACATATACTTCTTCAGATATCAGCTGAATGACTGTAATTTCTATTACATGTACATAGTTCCTGATATTCAATGCTTTTCCACTCTATGTAACATATAAACTGATAATTAACTTCTCGTTGCTAGTTAATAATTAATTAACTAATCAGTTGAGATTAATTAGCTGGAAATCGCAGTAATCCGTTGTTCTAATTTGCCATGCCTGCCCGCAGAGGCCCGAATTTAATGCCAGCTTCCGATATTTGTCTCCATATTTAGTTAAAATTTTAGCTGGTAGTGTGTACAGCATACTTACGGGAGCAAAGGTAAAACGTATTTCACTGAATCAGCTCACTAGCAGTTCAATTAATGTGCAGAAATAGTTAATACTGAAACTCAAGAGAAATAACAGTAACATGCAAATTAGGTTCCCTTCACTCTAAGTAGTAATGTAGACAATAATTTCAAATCCCGAGCGTTGAATGGGTGGCCTTATAAATCTCGAATGACGATTTAATTAATTTGATTTACCATCTCTAGCATTCTTTATGAAAATATTGTACAGTGACCTAGAAGCTTTTAATGGTAAATCCTTCCCTTTATCCCCTAGAACCGTAATTTCAGGAAGTCGTCATAATACTTCTAATAAGGGAAGAAAAAACCCGATATTCACGGAAATGGATATGCAAACACGATGGATATTGTATTTCTGATTTCCTTCTTCCGACATTCTTCCATATTCTGGAAGTGTTGTATAGCCTGGAAGTATCTTTAGATAATCGCAGTAGATGAAATATTAAACTCTTGTATGCTTTCCTGGCTACTTCATCAAATGAACATGCTTCACAGTTTGAAATTCCTTTTTATTTTCTCTACCATATATGTCGTCCTCCGTGGAGTAGTGGTGACCATAGACCCTAGTTCCCGAGGTCACGGGTTCAAATCCGACGGAGGGCGACGGATTTTTTCGGGCGTAATAATCCTTAGCATGGCTTCCTTCGGAAGCGAAGTAAAGCCGGTGGTCCCATGTCGTAGATTTACGGCACGTAAAAGAACCTCAAGCCTGATAAAGAGGCCTCTGAGTAAAATTACCGGTCTTTCACACCCAATATAGAGTAGGACGCTAAGGACCATAGTAGTTAAAGAGCGTCCATAATTAAAATCAATTTCAATTTTTTTCTATACCATATACCTATAAGTAGGGGCAGTACTGAATTCAAACCAAAAAATTGTAAAAGTATTTCATATCTGAATCCCACTGTGTGTGTGTGTGTGTGTGTGTGTGTGTGTGTGTGTGTGTGTGTGTGTGTGTGTGTGGACAGTATTACTCAAAAACGAAAAGGTGGGAAAACACTAAACTTGGAGATATTTAAGATACCTGATAGTAGAGACCAAAAAATTCGAATTTTTACATTCTATACCATATACCTGGAAATTAGAGACCAAATAATTCGACTTTTTATCTTCTATATCACATACCTAGAAAGTAGAGACCAAAAATTCGAATTTTTACATTCTCTACCATATACCTAGATAATATAAGCCCAGAAACTCGATTTGTTTACCTTTTCTACCATGCACCTAATAAGAAGAGACCCAAAAATTCAAAACTTCTAATTTTTCTACCATGTACCTAGAAGGTAGAAAACCAATAGTAGAAAACCAAATAGTAGTTCTATTAAAAGGTCATTGTGTGTGTGTGTGTGTGTGGACCGTATAACTCAAAAACGAAAAGGTGGAAAAACACTAAACTTGGAGGTGTTGAAGATGGGACACAAAGATTTGCAAAAATTCCCCCTACCGCAAAATACCCTTTACAAGGAAAGTTTTTCGATATTGGAATGAATTGTTCCTCCACATAAGCCGTGGGCTGGATAAAGTTGGAAAGGTAGAATCAGACGATTCAAAACCTTAATGCCATAGTCGGGACTTGAACCACGGATCTCCCGGTCTCCGTTCGGTTGATGTAACCACTGAGCTACCATGACAACATGTTCGCACGACATGAGATTCCCCAACTGATTCGCATTTTTTCCGGTAAACCGCAAGGAGATCTCAAATTGTATTGAGATGACATACCCCAATGGTGACATACCCCAATGTTGTAAGTACTTCAAGTCCCGGGCTTCATAGTTTCCACCACTATTAGGTCAATCATTGAAGTTTTCAGTCGTCTGATTCTACCTTTCCAACCCTGTCCAACACACGGCTTATGTGGAACGACAATTAATTCCATTGTGATTGTTCTTTTTCATTCGAAAAACGTTAGTTGGGGTGGGGTGATTTTCTTAAAAATGTTCGCGTCCCACCTTTGGAAGGTATAATAAACCACGTGATCTAAAGTATCCGGAGTCCTGGCTGAAAATGACGTACAGGTTCGTGGCGTCCTCCATCGGTAATGCTGAAAGTCAATATGGTGTTAGCCCACCCTTAGCCTTGATGACAGCGTTCACTCTCGCAGGCATACTTTCAATCAGGTGCTGTAAGGTTTCTTGGGGAATGGCAGCCCATTCTTCACGCAGTGCGGAACTGAGGAGAGGTATCGATGTAAGTCGGTGAGGCCTGGCACGAAGTCGGCGTTCCAAAACATCCCAAAGGTGTTCTGTAGGATTCAAGTCAGAACTCTGTGCAGGCCAGTCCACTACAGGGACTTTATTGTCAAGTAACCACTCCGCCACAGCCCGTGCAGTATGAACAGGTGCTCGATCGTGTTGAAAGATGCAATCGCAATCCCCGAATTGCTCTTCAACAGTGGGAAGCAAGAAGTTGCTTAAAATATCAATGTAGGTCTGCGCTGTGATGGTGCCACACAAAACAACAAAGGGTGCAAGCCCCCTCCAGTAAAAACACGACCACACCATAACACCACCACCTCCGAATATCACTGTTGGCACTACACACGCTGGCAGATGACGTTCACCGGGCATTCGCCATACTCGCACCCTGCCATCGGATCGCCACATCGTGTACCGTGATTCGTCACTCCACACAACGTTTTGTCACTGTTCAATTGTGTAATGTTGACGCTCCTTACACCAAGCGAGGCGTCGTTTGGCATTTTCCTGCGTGATGTGTGGCTTATGAGCAGCCGCTCGACCATGGAATCCAAGGTTTCTCACCTCACGCCTAACTGTCATAGTACCTGGAGTGGATCCTGATGCAGTTTGGAATTCCTGTGTGATGGCCTGGATAGATGTCTGCCTATTACTCTTTACGACCAGCTTCAAATGACGGCGGCCTCTGTCTGTCAACAGACGAGATCGGCCTGTACGCTTTTGTGCTGTACATGTCCCTTCACGTTTCCACCTCACTATCACATCAGAAACAGTGGACCTAGGGATGTTTAGGAGTGTGGAAATCTCGCATACAGACCTCTGACACAAGTGACAGCCAATCACCTGAACACGTTCGAAGTCCGTGAGTTCCACGGAGCGTCCCATTCTGCTGTTTCACGATGTCTAATGACTACTGAGGTCGCGGATAATGAGTACCAGGCAGTAGGTGGCAGAACAATGCACCTAAGGTGAAAAAGTATGTTTGTGGGGGTGTCCGGATATTTTTGATCACATAGTGTAAGATAAGACAGCCTTGCATGCCTTTAGGGCAATGACCTCCTACTTAGGTAAGGTAGCTCATGTAAAAACTCCCAATGTGAACCAGTCTATGGGGGAATTATCCTTTAATTTATCGTTTCAATTAATCTATATCCTCAAAGTTCAGTCCAACACCAATTAGTCCTTAGTATAATGATGTTGGCTATAATTTTAATTCCTTAGCGTTGACTTCCTTTCATAGTTGGCAGTTCCTGGCGAACGGTCCATCTTCCAGCTCCTCGCACCAGTTCTTTTATCTCGTTTTGCTGTTCACAGACACACATAAACAAACAAACACACACACACAATCAGACCTTTTTTAAAAATCGTTTATTTTATGTATTCAGTCCTCAAAACAGGTATTTCGGGTTAAGTTTCGAAACAGGAATTTTGGATGGAATGCAATACCTACTTTACCTATTCGTGGTAGACACAGTAATAAGCTTTCGTAATAATAGTTTGTAGAAGTTATATGAAATAAAGTACTGTGAGTAGAGAAAGTCATGTGGATATAACACATCCATTTTTTTTAATTTCTCTACTACGTATAGTAAATAGGGGAAGTATTGCATTCCATCCAAAAACTCGATATCCAGTTTCACTGGAAATATATGTTTTGAGGCCCCATGAATCCAAAAAAAAAGCATTTTTAGAAAAAAATTCCGTGTGTGTCTGTGAACAGCAAAACTCAAACATGAAAAGATAGATAAATACCTAGGTTTAATATCTTTCAAAGATGCGACACGAAGATTTTCAAGAAATTCCCCCACCCTAGACTACCATTTACATAGAAGATTTTTCAAACATTTTCATTTCCCCAAAAATGGCTCTAACGATTTTGATTAAAGTGTCAAATATTTAAGATATTTTCATGACAAATGTAATGTATATCTTGAATTTTCTGGGAATGTCCCCAAAAATCCTCTTCATTGTGGATGGCTTTTGCATAACTGGTAAACCGTAGGAGATAGATAAACGATTTGTACACAAAAAATATAAATCACAATAAAACAATTTATGTCATATAAATTTTTTACGAGTGGACCATTTCAGATATTCCTCGTTATTTGCTTGATTTTTTCAATCTTATACTTTTTCTCAAATGGGAATTCGTTATTCGTTTGTTATGTTCTGGACATAAGAGAATGGAATGTTCCACATAGCAACCAGCTCTTAAAAGATTTGACTATCGTTTAAAGCCTACCATATTCTCCTTGTACGTACAAGAAAATTAGCAATAAATTTCTGCAAATGTTTATCTCGATTAACTTGATGTAGATGGAGAATAAGCGTTTGTAAAAATGTTTTGTACAAGAGTAGAGAAAGTGAGGTGAGTGCAACACATCAGATTTTTTAAATTTTAAATCACTCTTAGGTAAAAAACATTGTAACATCTCAGAAGAATCAATTTTTATGTGGATACTATAATACATAACGATATATGTTAATTTATGCTAGCTGCTATTGTCATTCTATGAGGAAGAAGACCAACAAAATTAAGTTTAGACTTAAAACAAAGGACATGAATATATTTTGTAAGTGCAATAATATGATTTGTGAAAGAAGGGTATGAAAGTATAATAAAGAAAACTAATTTTGCTTTTTGGAAACGAAGGCTAAAGTTTTTCGGAAACAAGGTTCTCGCAAATAAGATAATTCGAAACCTCCACATGTCAGAAAGAAGACCTTTAAAAAAAATACCTTTTGGAAATACGCCTGGAAATCGAATTCCTAACATACTGTATGAATAAAACAGTTTAATATTAATCAACCATGCGTTTGAGCACAAGTTATAGACAAGGATCGCGAGTTACATTATTAATAAGTAGAAAAGCCGGGCTTTAGGAGCGCAAAGAAAAACGTTTCAACGGCTGCGGCACAAAGAGAAACGCCAACAAATAGAGCACGGCAAAAAAAAAAAGAATGTGGACTGGGAAGCTGAAGAGAGAGAAAGGATGGATGGAATCGGTCTGTGAATTAAGTGAAGCGAAGCGAGCAGTGAGGAGAAACATGATAATTATAAAGAAAATAAACATTATTTGAGGGAAAGCGATTTTTCTTTAACGAGCGCAAAGCGGAATTCCGAAACCATATCGGCTCATAATAAGAGCAATTTTATTCAGTTGTAGGTACGTGTATTTTACGTTGTATAGGTAACTTTGTACCTTCACTGCCATGTACCTAGTAGGTAGAGTCCCAAAAATTTGAATTTTTTTTACCTTCTCTACCATATACCTAGAAAGTAGAGACCAAAAAATTCGAAGTTTTACTTTCTGTACCATATACCTAGTTAGTAGAGACCCAAAACTCGATTTGTTTACCTTTTCTACCATCCACCTAATAAGTAGAGACCCAAAAATTCGAATTCTTACCTTCTCTACCATATACCTAGAAATTAGAGACCAAATAAGTCGGATTACCTTCTCTACCACATACCTAGAAAGTAGAGACCAAATAATTCTATGGCATATACCTATATAGACCTAAAAACTCGATTTGTTTACCTTTTCTGCCATGCACATAGCAAGTAGAGATCCAAAAATTCGAATTTTTACCTTTTCTACCATGCACATATCAAGTAGAGACCCAAAAATTCGAATTTTTACCTTCCTTACCATATACCTAGAAATTAGAAACCAAATAATTCGAATGTTTATCTTTTATACCATATACCTAGATAGTAGAGACCAAACAATTCGAATTTTTACATTCTATACTATATACCTAGATAGACCCAAAAACGCGATTTTTTTACCTTTTCTACCATGCACATAGCAAGTAGACCCAAAAATTCGAATTTTTACCTTCCTTACCATATATCTAGAAATTAGAGACTAAATAATTTCAACTTTAACCTTCTATACCTAAAAATTCAAAACTTCTAATTTTTCTACCATGTACCTAGAAAGTAGAAAACAAGAAATTCTATGTCCAGAATTCACCGGACGTACACGTTTTGAGGCCATTGAACCCAAATAGTAGTTCTACTAAAAGTTCATTGTGTGTGTGTGTGTGTGAGAGAGAGAGAGATAGAGAGAGAAAGAGAGAAACCACAGCATTCCCAAAAAACGGATAAATATCAATCTTGTTATTTAAGTTCAGTACCTCTCGAAGTTGCAACACGAAATCTTCCCATTCCCAAATACCCTTTAAATGAAACATTTAATAATATTTACGAAATTTATTTTGTCAAACATCGCTCTAAGGATATAACTTGTTTTTTTAGTTCCATTTATACCCCGACTTTAACTACATTTGTCCTATCGGCGGCCTTTCCTTTGGAACCTATTGCCTAAAGCAATGGTGTTAACTCGTTTATTGTTGTCGTTGGTTTTCTTATACTTTAGGTTTTCATCATTAGATCACACACATACATTCACACTTTCATACTGTAGAGAATAATCTTGGCTACAAAACAAATTCCCACCCCGCAGCCTGTAATCGAACCCGGGACCCCTCGCACAGCAGGCAAGTGCTCTACCAACTGATCTACGGGGCCAGACCAAATTACATTTTTGAAACATCGTCCAGTTCCGAGATATATGTTATTACTAATTTGCATTTTTCAGTTCTTTGTCAATTTTTTTTGAAACTGCTATAGCTATTGAGTTCTTTCTCACAATGTCACGGTAAGAGTAGGCAATTTTAGGACCAGCAAAAAGTGACCCAATTTTAAACATCTGATTATCCATTCGGTTCCTCTATCTCCCTTGTACCTTCAAGGAAATGGGTAATGAAACTCTTTCTGCAAACCTTTAAAATTGAAATTGGGTTTTATTTACAGACGTTCTTTAACTGTTGTGGTCCTTGGCCTCCCATTCTATATTGGGCGTGAAATACCGGAAATTTTGCTCAGAGGCCTGTTTATCAGGCTTGAGGATCTTTTAACGTGCCGTAAATCTAGTACATGGGACCAGTATCTTTACTTCCCTTCCGAAGGAAGCCTGCTAAGTATTTTTACGCCCGAAAAAAATCCATCGCTCTCCGCTGGGTTTGAACACACGACCTCGGGAACTAGAGGCTAGTATGGTAACCGCTATACCACGGAGGACGAACTACAAACCTTTGTCTCGATTAACAAGAAGTAGAAAGAAAAAAAACCTGATGTGTTGCATTCACATTTCTTTTTGTACTTCCTCTTCTACAAACTATTCTTGAAAAAGTTTATTCTTCTATTTACATGTCGTCTTCCATGCCAGCCTCTAGTTCAAACCCGGCGGAGGGCGATAGATTTTTCTCGGGCGTAAAAAGCCTTAGTATGGCTTCCTTCGGAAGGGAAGTAAAGCCGGTGGTCGTGTGTGGTAGATTTATGGCATTTTAAAAGAACCTCAAGTCTGATAAAGAGACCTCGGAGCAAAATTATCCGTCTTTCATGTACAATATACGATGAGACACTAAGGACCACAGTAGTTAAAGAGTGTCCATAAATAAAACTCAATTTGAGAAGACGGTTTGTTACGTTATTTGCCCCACGATTTGGGCGTCAATTTGAAGTAGTTTGTATTGAAGGAGTTGTATTATAGTTCAACTGTTGGGGAGCCGAACTTGAAGTAGTTGCAACCGCACGTATGGTAAACAGTTTCCGGTAGCCTTCGCCCCAAGTTTTTAAAAAATATATTAACTTTGTAATTTTGACTGTTTCTTTAAATATTATATATTTATGTTTGCCTCGGCTGTGTCAGTATTATTGTTAGAGACGTGGATGTCTTGGTAGGGTTGTGATGCGACAAGAATGTAGGCTTACACAGATTATAATTTTACTTCACTCCTTTTATTAATAATTAACACGATTTTAAATAACATTTCACTGATAGAGAGGGCTGTGAGATATTTTTATTATTAAATTAATTTCACTTTTTAACACGTAAACTTATTTTTTGTCTCACACGAATACATATTACATTTCTTGAGGACACTTTTTGCGTCTGGTTAGTAACGCTGTCTGCAACCTCTGAATTTGTAAATGTTTCTTCTTTTCAGTTTCTGATTGGCTAATCCTACTCCAATAGAATACCCTCATTTAGCTAAAGCTTTTTCTGGTTGTTGATTGGCTATTTTTAATCTGTCTCAAAATTTACATTATTGTTACTCCAATAATGACTAGTAACATTTAAACTTTCAAATTCATTATTGCCTCATTGTTAGCAACATTTAACTTATTATTCTCACAGCTCCTTCATTATTAAATTACGTAATATATTCACATAACATTATTACACATGGATACAATAATACAAACATATACAATGACTGTTACATACACTTTTTATATATTGTTACATACACATATTGCTTTAAGGCGGGCTGTTATTGAATTTATATATTATATAATTAGAATGAAATTATTTAAGTGTTAAAAGTACTGCCTCAGATTTAATTTAATTTCTATTTACTTCTTGTTAGTACAAGTAAACCTCTCTTACTCATTTACTGTAGGCATAAGAAGAAATAGTGAGCTAAGTCAAATATTTTCAAAGCCTATCGCTATGAGATGGCTTTGAAATTCTGTCTTTGCGTGAACACGAAAGAGAAATAACGAAAAATTGCTGATGTTATACATTCACATGACCTTCTCTACCCTCCCTGGTTTATTAGTGGGTATACAAACTACTCTTACGAAATTTTATTGATTTCTGTACTATGTATAGTAAGTAGGGGAAGTACTGCATTCCACACAAAAATTCGATAGCGATATTTCACCAGAAATACATGTTTTGAGGCCCCCAGAATCCAAAAAAACACATTTTTGGAAACATCCGTGTGCGTGTCTGTGTGTAAATAGCATAAATCAAAAACGAAAAGTCGGGTAAGTACCAAAGTTGGTATTCAATATCGTCCAAAAATGCGACACGAAGATTTTCAAGCAAATCCCCACACCAAACTACTCTTTACATGGAGATTGTTTCGAAAATTCTGTTTTTCCAAAAAAATTGATCACTTTTGATTAAAATACCACATATCAAAAATATTTACATGACAAGTTAAAATGTATATTTTGAATTTTCTGGGAATAGTCTGTAAAGCCCTCTTCGTTCGGAAGGTGTTTTGTATAATCTTGTATAACTGGTAAACGTTAAGCGATGGACGTAAACGTAAACACAGAAATGTAGTACTCTTTAAAATACACAAATTTATTTCAAAGAAGTTTTTGTGGTATAAGCCGTTTCTGAGGTATCCGTTATATGGTTCGAATTGTTCATTTCTTGGTCATTCTCATAATGTCCTATCAACATTCAGCTGTTTCTCGCGATTGCATGTAAATAGTATGAATTTTAAGGCCACACATGCTGCGTAGAGGCCTAGAGGTTAACATGAAAAATGGAATTAATTTTTAGTACCCAGCACGTACATTGAGGGAACGTGTACTCACTTGGCTGGAGGACCGAAACGTTGTGTAGAGATTAAGAGAAAGGCTAGGTTTATTTCCCAAACGTTTGGAGTTCCTATATTATTAAATATGAAAGGTGAGGAGAGATGTTCACCGATCCAAAAGTCGGCTTACACGCGCGTTCCGCTTCTCTCGGAATACTCAGCTAGACAGCTAGACAGACACTATATCCCCACCATTCGTGGCTAGCAAAAACTCTCAGCCAGGATTGACGTCATCCCAGTCAACATCAAAAGTAACAATATGTCTGATAATGACAACGAAAATAACAATATGTCTGGTAATGACAATGAAACCCCCAAATTATTAATACGCCACAATATAGCGTCCAGTTCTAAAACATTTGACTCTCGCTGTTCTCTTTGTAACTATAACGAAATTGCTATTTCTGCAAAGGTCTACTTGGATTAAAACTAAGTAGACAGAAAAATAAGCTTAGTAATAATTGTTTGTATACCCACTAATAAACAATAGAGGGTAGATAAAGTCATATGAATGTATCACATAAGATTTTTATTTCAGATTTCCTTACATTTTATCTGCGAAATAATCTGAACAAACGTAACTTGTTATTCTGAAGGTCTGAGACGCATTGCACGATGTATTATCTGAAGATTTAGTAGCAATATATACTAAGTCGACAGCTTCTTGTGAAGCTTGTTATGTAAAAGCTGTTTCTTGAGGTAACGCCCTGCGCTCGGCGACATCAGTTCTCGTTTCACTGTTGTCAGATAAAAAGGGAAGGATAATCCCTCCACAGCAACTACAGTTCGTTATCTTGGGTGATGTAAGACACGGTTTCCTTACTCCTTGACAACCTATTTTGTTACCGAGGGATAAAACCCATATGTTTTTCATCACATCTCCTCGCAAGCTGCAACGTCCCAAATAGTTGTTGTGCTTAACAATAGTAGAGAGAGGAAATATTCTGTTCAACATAAAGATTCAATGTAGGGATTTCGCTAGATATGAGGGTTGTACAAGAAGTACCCGTAACAAAGGAAACAAAAATGTTGGGAAAAAGCATCTTTATTTCTCTACATAGTCTCCTTTCAGCTTGATACACTTTTCCCAGCGATGTTCAATAGCTTCGATGCCCTGTTTATAGTGAGAACCGTCGAGTTCTGCAAAATAGCCCTCAACTGCAGACTCCACCTCTTCATTGTTGGCAAATCTTTTACCACCAAGCCATTTCTTCAACTTTGGAAACAGAAAATAATCAGAGGGGGCTAGGTCTGGCGAAAAGGGTGCATGAGGAAGCAATTAGAACTTCAACCCATTGATTTTGGCCATGGCGATAATGGATTTGTGAACTGGTGCATTGTCTTGATGAAACGAAGTTTCTTTTTCGCTAAATGCATTCGCCATTTTTGCTTGATTTCATCATTCAAACGCTGCAATAAGTTTGCTTAATACTCGACATTCATTGATTTTCCTTTTTGAACATAATAAATGAAAATTATCCCACGTGCACCCCAAAAAACTGTCGCCATGACCTAGCCTGCAAATGGAACTGCCTTCGCCTTCTTTGGAGCCGATTCTCCCCTTTCAAACCACTGTTTTGACTGTTCCTTCGTTTCAGGCGTGAAGTGATGGACCCATTTTTCATCCATGGTTATAAATCGACGCAAAAACTCGGACTTATTGCAGCGAAACATCGCCAAACACTCGACTGAAACATACTCACGATGCTGCCTTTATTCCATTGCCAATAAACGCGGCACCCACCTTGCGTACAGCTTTCTCGTGTCTAAATTTTCAATTAGAGTGCGATGTACAGCACTTTTTGAAATGCCTACGATACCTGCTAGCTCGCGCACTTTCAGTCATCCAATACCATTTTGTGGATTTTCTTCACAACTTCTGGTGTGGTCACCTCATTTGGTCGACTACTGCGTCGTTCGTCTTGGCAGCTCGTACGGCCTCGCTTAAACTCTGCCACCCAACATATCGCTGTTGTAAACGAAGGAGCAGACTCCCCCGGAGTAGAATCTAGCTCAGCTTTAATATTAGTTGGACTAAGACCTTTCAAATTGAGGCAGTATTTTATATCATAACATGTTGTGAATGCCAGAGTGATTGTAGTGTAAATTAATATTATTGTATGTACAGGATTTTAGATGTTTGTTAGCCATAAGTATTGTTAGGAAATAAGTTTATACGGCCTCACTAAAACTGACAATGGAAGTGGGTAGCAATAAAACGAGGGGGTGAGTTGTTTATCACTAAGAAGAGACAAACAAATGACGTCAGGGTGCCTTTCTTTAGAAATGGAGGGAATATCCTCCCTAGAGTATATATGTTAGTAGTAGTGATTGGCTGACAAAACAGACGCTAATGTTGGCGCGATTTGGTAACCAATAGCAGCTCTATTATAATGTTTAAGCATTTCGAGGTGAGGGAGTATATATTCTCGAGCCATAAGCAAGTTTCGCGGTCTTGAAGAATCTCTCGGGAGGTGCACGTCATACAGTTTGGAAGAATCTCTCGCGATGTACACTTCGCAAAGTTAGTTACAAAAATGTGAAGTAACGCGAAGTAATTAGTGCGCGGCAATTAAAGACGTCTGTAGTTACATTCGGAAATATCACAGTTTCAGTCAGGCGTGTATAAAGATTAAATATGTGAATTATTAATTAAGTATGACGTCAATAACAGTGTAGAAACAAATTATTTTATCAGCGTTATCTTTTAGGAACAACTTCTTTCCATTTACATGACCTGTTCAGAGACTGCTTGACTGAGTAATAATAGCTAGCCAGAGGACAAAGAACCCAAATTTTAAAATAATAAAACAATAACAGGCGCCCAGCAAATAAGATAACATTGGACAGATTCCTGCGGCAAAATCAAAGTAGTGTATTACATAACGATGGCAGTTTTATACATGTTTACAAATTAGCTGAGAGAGTTCATTATTAATGGCTGCCAAACAATTACTAAATAACGTAGCGTCGTCAAACTTTAAACTTAAGCTTTATAAGGCTGATACTTTCTACCATAGTCATTTGTTTGAAACAACAACCGCTATATTTACGCCAGGTCGGGTACTTCTGAAACTGCCCTCGTATACGTGTTTTGATATCCTCTAGGAGTCCCCCTACCCCCGCAAGAAAAAAGTGTTCAGAAAAAGTCAATAATGTGCGTGAACAGCCCAGCTAAAAGAAATATGATGCGATGCATTCCCCCGACTTTCTCAACCCTCTACCGTTTCGTAGTGGGTATACAAACCATTCTTACTAAAGCTTATTTTTTTATTTACTACATTTTAATCCAAATAAACCTTTGCAGAAATAGCTACATACATACAACAGTGACAGTCAAATGTTTAAGAACTAAACGCTATATGCTGGCCTTAAAATTGCATACTGTTTCCATGCAATGGCAAAAAACAACTGAAAATCGATGGGACTTAAAAAAAATAACAATTCAAAGCTTTAATAACGGATATCTCAGAAACGCTTTATGCTTATTCATTTTTTGAAATATATTACGTATTTTAAATAGATCTACATTTTTGTGTAGTGCATTTTCTTCTATTGCTTAACGTTTGCCAGTTATACAAAATTATAGAAAATTCCTTCCGAATGAAGAGAACTACAGACGCTATCCCCAGAAAATTCAAGATATATAATTTATTTGTCGTATAAATATCTTTAATGTATGGTATTTTAGTCAAAATCGTTTGAGCCATGTTTTAGAAAATCTAAGTTTTTGAAAAAAATGCCATGTAAAGGGTAGGGGGATTTTCTTGAAAACCTTCTTGTTGCATCCCTAAATGATACTGAACTTAAATACCTAGGTTAGTACTTATCTGACTTTTAGTTTTTGAGCCATGCTGTTCAAAGACACATGGATCTTTTTCTAAAAACGTTTTTGGATTCAGTGGGCCTGAAAACATGTATTTCCGGTGAAATCTCGGTATACCTTGAATTTTCTGAGAATAGCCTTTGAAGTCCAGTTCATTCTAAAGGAATTTTGTATAATCTGTATAACTAGTAAACGTTAGGCGATAGACGAAAGCTTACCATACAAAAAATTTATGTCTCTTTAAAACACACATTTTATTTCAAATAATTTTTGTGGCATAAGCCATTTCCGAGTATATCCGTCATTAGTGGTTCCAATTGTTCAATATTTTGTCATTCTTTTAAAGTCCTGTAGACATTCAGTTGCTTCTCGCGACTACATGGAAAGAGTATGCAGGCCAGTTTATAGCGTCCAGTAAGAAAAAAAAACTTTCGTTAAGACTATTTTGTACACCTACTAATAAGCGATAGAGGGTAGAGAAAGTGATGTGAATGTAACATCAGTTTTTATTGATTTTACAACTGCTAAGTGGTTAATGTTTTTCTTTTCTCGTGGTCATCAAAGAGAACGAAATTTCAAAACGATTGCATAGGGACATATATTTAAACTATTTTATTAACATAGGATAATCCTGTATCCCTCTTAAACCAACAGCGAAATATGAAATAAAACCATTTCTGCAAATGGATAGTACTTAAAAGTATGGGTAGTGAAAACCATGTGAATGTAGTTAATTCACAAGTTAAGCGGACCTCAAAATATGTATTTGCGGTCAAATCTCATACCGAATTTTTGAGTAGGTTGAATAGAATACTTCCCCTACCTCCTATAGATAAGAGGTAGAGAAAGTTAAAATAGGGAAAAGCTTATAGACCCACTCTCTGTTTATAATATTACTTTGAAACTGATGGAGAGGTAGCTAAACTCTCTAGTAATTCTCCTAGGCAGGCAAGATCGCTAAATGCTTACTGCGGCTTGGTGCTGCAGTGTCTCTAACTGTAACAATAAAGCCACAAAAGAAAAGTAAGCCATGTTGAAATGAGTTCTCTTATTGCCAATGTTGCCAAACGGTGCAAGCACAAAGCCCCAATGTGACGCCTTCCGACGACAGATAATCTTCTTCCAACTGCCTAAAGAGGTCTCTGTTGAGAAGGTTATTTTCCAGGAGCTCTAGGTAATGTCCCTGAAGCTGGGAAGCCATGCCATTTCGTGCAACATTATCTCAGAGGGCACAGCGGCGTACGTCTACACACTTGGCAACACTGTCACGTTTGCTGTAAAATTCGTTTTCAGTATTCACTCAGAGTAATTAGTTTCTGCCGTCAGAATTATGTTGGTATATCCCACAGCATCAGACTTAGCGATGCCGTTACAATTAACCATTAAGGCAGATAAATCTATGCCGACGCGACGCCATAAATTCTCCTCAGGATATAGCTACGAGCTGGAAATCTTAAAATCACAAAATGGTGAGAGCAGTACCATACGAATAAACCTTTGTTGCTAAAGCTTCAGAAATAATTCACTTTTATATTAAAACATCTTATACGTATGTTACATTCACATGAGGCAGTATTTTTAACACTTAAATGATTTCAGTCAAAGTATATAATAGATGAATTCAATAAAAGCCCACCTTAAAGCAATATGTGTATGTAACAACATATAAAATGTGTATATTACAGTCATTGTATATGTTAATATTATTGTATACATGTTCAATAATGTGATGTGAATGTATTACGTAATTTAATAATGTAGGAGCTGTGAGAATAATAGGTTAAAATTGCTAACAATAAGGTAACAATGAGGTAACCTTGAGGCAATAATGAGTATGAAAGCTTAACAATACTACTTATGATTCTTGGAAGCAATAATGTAATTTTTGAGACAGTTTAAAGAATAACCAATTAAGGACCAGAAAAAGCTTTAGTTAAATAAAAGTATTCTATTGGACTAGGATTAGCCAATCAGAAATTGACATATAGCAAAATTTACAAATTTACAGTTCAGTTGCTTACAGACAGTGTTTGTAACCGGATGCAAGATGCGTCCTCAAGAAATTTCATACATATTCGTGTGAGACGAAAAATAGCTTTACGTGTTAAAAAGTGCAAGTACTTAATAAAATAATCTCACAGCTCTCTCTATATCAGTGAAGTATTATTTAAATCGTGTCAAGAATTAATAAAAAGGAGGAAATTAAAAATTATAATCTGTGTAAGCCTACATTCTTAAGTCGCACCACAACCCTGCTAAGAGAAACGTGTCTCTAACAATAATACTGACGCAGCCCAGGCAAACATAAATATATAATATTTAAAGAAACAGTCAAATTACAAAGTTAATATTTTCTAAACTTGGGGCGAAAGCTACCGGAAAATTTTACCATACGTAGCAGCCACAAACCTTCTTCAAATTGACGCCCAAAGCGTGGTGCATATAACAACGTAAAAATAACGTAAAAACAAAAAATCTACTTAAAATTGGCTTCCATACGTGGGAAAGATACTATCTACTTCAAACATTACTTTCTCTACTCTCTATACCATATTAGTGGATATACAAATTATTCTTAACGAAGTTTATTTTCATAACTACTTTATTTCAATCGAGAAAAAAAAGTTGAGTTTTATTTAGGGACGCTCTTTAACTACTATGGTTCTTAGCGTCCCATTCTATATTGGGCGTGAAAGATCGGCAATTTAGTTCAGATGCTATTTATCAGGCTTGAGGTTCTTTTACATGCCGTAAATCTAGGACACGAGACCACCGGCTTTACTTCCCTTTTAAAGGAAGCCATGCTAAGGATTTTTACGCCCGAAAAAATACATCGCCCTCCGCCAGGTTCGAACCCGTTGCGAACGTTTCCACTAGTCCACTGAGGACGGCTTATTACAATCTAGATAAACTTTTCCGAAAATAGCTACATTACACATTTCGTTACAGATACAAAGGGAACAGCGAAAGTCAAATATTTAAGACCTGGACGCTATAAGCTGCCTTAAAATTTTATACTCATCACATGCAATCACGAGAAGCAACTAAAAATGGTTGAAACTTTAAAAGAATAGACAAGTATTGAACAATTCGATTCATTAATGACGGATATCTAAAAAAAACAGTTATTTGAAATAAATTGTGAGTTTTAAATAGATCTACACCTCGTCTATCGCTTAAAGCTTACCAGTTATACAAAATTATATAAAATTTCTTCTGACTAAGAGGACTTCATAGGCTATTCCTAGAAAATTGAAGATATACATTTTAATTGTAATGAAAATATCTTTAATATATAGTATTTTAATCAAAATTGTTAGAGCCATTGTTTAGAAAATCAAAAATTTCGAAAATTGTTCCAAGTAAAGGGTAGTTTGGGCCGGAGGATTCTATTGAAAATCTTCATGTCGCATCCTTGGAAGATATGAACTTAAATACCAGGTTTGGTACCCGACTTTTCGTTTGTGAGTTATGCTCTTCATAGACAGATATATAAATGGACTTTTTACTTTCTCTACTACGTATAGTAAGTAGGAGAAGTATTGTATTCCACCCAAAAATTCGATACCGAGATTTCACCGAAAATACATGTTTTGAGACCCCCTCAATCCAAAAAAAGCATTTTTGGAAACATGTCCGTGTGTGTCTGTCTGTCTGTCTGTGTGTCTGTCCGTGTGTGTGTGTGTGTGTGTGTCTGTGTGTCTGTGAACAGCATAACTCAGAAACGAGCAGTGGGATAAACACCAAACTTCGTAATTAGGTTCAGTATCATCCAGAGATGCGACATGAAGATTATCAAGAAAATCCCCCACCCCAGAGTACCCTTTACATGGAAGATTTTTCGAAAATTTTAATTTTCTCAAAAATGGCTCTAACGATTTTGATTAAAATATCTATGTTTAAGATATTTTGATGGCAAATAAAATTTATATCTTTAATTTTCTGGGAATGTCTCCAAAAGTATTCTTCATTGTGAACGACTTTAGCATAAGTGGTAAACCATAAGCGATAGAAAAAATCATACTACATAAAAAATGTAGATCGCGTTAAAATACACAATTTAGGTCATATACATTTGTTTTTGTTAAGTGAACCATTTTCGAGATATTGCTTGTTATTCCCTTAAATTTTTCAATACTTATTTTCTCAAATGGGAATTCGTTATTCATTTTTTTGTCTTGGATATGCAAAGAGTATTAATCTGTGGCAAAGAGAATGTGCTGCACCTAGCAACCAGCTATTAGAGATATGTATGGGCTTAAAGGCTACTGTTTTTCTATATTGCCCTTTCAAATATATTATTCCCCTTACATCTACAAGAAAATTAGCAATAAGATAGAGTATGCAAATGTTTATCTCGATTAACCTGAAGTAGTTGGAGAATAAGCGTTTGTAAAAATAGTTTGTATAAGAGTAGGGAAAGTCATGTGAGTGTAACACATCAGATTTTTTCCTAAAATATCCTTTTTGCATTCAGGGGCCTCAAAACTGTATTTCCGGTGAAATCACAGTATGGAATATTTGGATAGAATGCAATATGTTCTCTGCGTGGTAGAGAAAAGTAATATAAAAGCCACTGACAGAAACCCACTACTCACAAATGCAGATCCGACTAGACCACACAATTTATATACATTTTTGTAACACTAACCCTTTACGAGATATCCTTGTTATTTTTACTTTCTCTACTACGTATAGTAATTAGGGGAGGTAATGTATTCCACCCAAAAATTCGATACCGAGATTTCACCGGAAATACATGTTTTGAGACCCCCTGAATAAAAAAAAAGCATTTTTAGAAACATGTCCGTGTGTGTGTGCCTGTGAACAGCATAACTCAGAAACGAACAGTCGGATGAACACCAAACCTGGTATTTAGGTTCAGTATCTTTCAGAGATGCGACATGAAGGTTTTCAAGAAAATCCCCCCACTCCAGATTACTCTTTACATGGAACATTTTTCGAAAATGTTAATTTTCTCAAAAATGGCTCTAACGATTTTGATTAAAATATAGTATTTCTAAGATATTTTCATGACAAATGAAATGTGTATCTCGAATTTCTGCGAATGTCTCCAAAAGTATTCTTCATTGTGAACGACCTTTGAATAACTGGTAAACCATAAGAGATAGACAAAATTTTACTACACAAAAAATGTAGATCGCGTTAAAATACACAATTTATGTTATATACATTTTTTTTGTTGAGTGAACCATTTTCCAGATATTGCTTGTTATTCCCTTAAAGTTTCCAATACTTATACTTTTTCTCAAATTCGTTATTTTTTTTTGTCCTGGTAATGCAAAGAGAATGGAATACTCCACATAGCAACCAGCTCTTAAAATATTTGACTATAGCTTAGTCTACAAATTCCCCTTGCATCTACAAGAAAATTAGCAATAAGGTTAACATCTCGATATGTCGATTAACATGAAGCATATGGGGAATAAGCGTTTGTAAAAATAGTTTGTACAAGAGTAGAGAAAGTCATGTGAGTGTAGCACATCAGAAATTTTTTTAATTTTGAATGTCTTTTATGGTTTTAAAGTGCTAAATATCCATTCGGTTGTTTCTCATGGTCATGCACAGAATGGAATTTCAATATAGTGATCCGGTTTTTAAAGATTTGACTCAGTCTCCTGTATTCGAAACAAAATAGCTACATTACACATTCGGTTATAGATAAAAAGAGAACAGCAATAGTCAAATGTTTAAGAACTGGATGCTATATGCTGACCTTAGAATCCCATACTGTTTGCATGTAATCGGGAGAAACAACTGAATGTTGAAAGGACTTTAAAGAATGACCAAGAAATGAACCATTCGAACCTTTAATAACGGATATCCCAGAAATGGCTTATGCCACAAACAAACTTATTTGAAATAAATTGTGTATTTTAAAGAGATCTACATTTCTTGTGTAATAGGTTTTCGTCTTTACCAGTTATAAAAGATTGTAGAGAATTCCTTCCGAATGAAAAGAACTTCAAAGGCTATTCCCAAAAAATTCAAGATATACGTTTTGTTTGTCATGTAAATATCTTTAATATACGGTATTTTAATCAAAATCGATGGAGCAATTTTTAGAATATCAAAATTTTCAAAAATTATTCCATGTAAAGGCTATTTGGGGTTGAGGGATTTTCTTGAAAATGTTTGTGTGGCATGCTTGGAGAACATTGAACTTAAATACCAAGTTTGGTACTTATCCGACTTTTCGTTTTTGAGTTAAGCTGTTCACAGACACGGTCCTGTTTCTTAAAATGCTTTTTTGCATTCAGGGGGTCTCAAAACATATATTTCCGGTGAAATCGCGGCATCGAATTTTCGGGTGGAATACAGTACTTCCCCTACTTACTATAGTAGGGAAAATAAGAATCGTCTATAAGAATAGCATGTAGAGAAAGTCATGTTATAGTGACAAGTAGTTTGAGACTACTGCTTTGGTTACCAGTGGCGCGCTTTGTTGCTGTTAGGCGCACACCAACAAAGTGGAACACTCTGTATAATATAATTGCTCGGTGAAACTTTCAAGTACAGATCTGCAGTGGAGCAGAGGTAGCAAGTTGAACTCGCCATGTGGAATAATACAGCACCCCTCTCCTCCTCTCTCCCTCTCCTCAAGTACACTGTTGGCCAGGTGCAGCTGATTTGTGACACCGCAACATTCTGTGTCTGAAACAGTCATATGTACGAGATGGACTCACCAGTTTTTAAACTCTATGTAGCTGGTTAACTAGATATTTGATAAACGTGGAATATTACAAAGGGACTCTCAGAAATTGGGAATCCGCTTCTACCTTAAATGAAATCAAAGCAAAAGTTTTTCGGATACTGTAATAAAGCCCTTGGGGTGGAAAGGTTTCTCTCTCTCTCTCTCTCTCTCTCGTGCCCTGTATTAGTAGGGGAAACTGCGTATCTGGAGGAAGCTTACTAAGTACCGCCTCGTCCGCCCAAAATCACACCTGCGGCTGTTGGGATTGATCCCTGATATTCGTTACAATAATAATAATAATAATAATAATAATAATAATAATAAGGTAATGCAACGGAATTTTTACAAAATTCTGGATAAAGCGCATACACATAGGTCTCAGGAAGGCTCTGTGCCTGGGAATGCATTGGCTCAAAAGGTAGCGGGGCACTCTGCGAAGTGGGATCCTGGAAGTTAGGGTGAAAAAAGATATTTCAGCTTCCAAAAAAATTATGTGTTACACTCACATGACTTTCTCTACTCTTGTACAAACTATTTTTACAAACTCTTATTCTCCATCTATCTCATATTAATCGAGATAAACATTTGCAGAAACGATCTTTTGACATGCAAAGAGAATTACATTTTACACATAGCGACCAGTTCTAAAAATATTTGACTATCGCTTAAGGTGTACTATGTTCCCCTTGTTTTGTGTTTGCAAGGGCAATATAGAAATACAGTAGCCTTTAAGCATAGACATCTCTCTTAATAGCTGGTTGCTAGGTGCAGCACCATTCCCTTTGCCACAGATTAATACTCTTTGCTTATCCAAGACAAAAAAATGAATAACGAATTCCCATTTGAGAAAATAAGTATTGAAAAATTTAAGGGAATAACAAGCAATATCTCTAAAATGGTTCAGTCAACAAAAAAAATGTATATGAAATAAATTGTGTATTTTAACGCCATCTACATTTTTTGTGTAGTAAAATTTTGTCTATCTCTCATGGTTTGCCAGTTATGCAAAAGTCGATCACAATGAAGAATACTTTTGGAGACATTCCCAGAAAATTCAAGATATAAATTTTATTTGTGATAAAAATATCTTGAAAACCTCCGTGTTGCATCTCTGGAAGATCTGAACCTAAATACAAAGTTTGTGTTTATCCGACTGTTCGTTTTTGAGTTATGCTGTTCACAGACACACACACGGACATGTTTCCAAAAATGGTTTTTCTTTTGGATTCAGGGTGTCTCTAAACATATATTTCCGGTGAAATCTCGGTATCGAATTTTTGGGTGGAATACAATACTTCCCCTATTTACTATACGTAGTAGAGAAAGTAAAAATATTCGGCTAGGTCGTTTATTAAACCTCCACAATATAAGGTCCCGAACAGCGCAGGCCGCGTGGAGCTCAGTTGAATACATGACTGCCTTACCTGGAGGGATCTAGCTGGTCTTGCTGCACTATTATAATAAAACTTAGTCGTCGAGTACGAGATTTGTGATTTTTCTGGCGCTGGCACGCTGGCTCGGCTTCAAGAGTTTCATGTCAGGGTACAGAAAAACATAAATTTAATGGATAACAATATGTTATTTACTTTGAATTGGTACTGAATTATAGTTTAGTGGTAGATTTAATTGTAATTGTATAAAAATTATTAAACGATTTATAGTTTTATAATATGTACACGTCGTTCATCAATAAGGCGAGACCTGACTTACTTCACGGCTCTTAAACACTCTTCGACTACAAGGTAAGTGCACTAATGGTATCGTTACCAGAAGCTCCCTAACTTAGATATTTTATGAAACTTGAAGCAAGTCCCGATTAGGTTTTCGTGTCCCGATGAAGGGTCCTTACAACATATCCGGGAGGAAGGGTAAGATGAACGAAACCGCAGACGACCATATGTGGAAATGACGTACGCTAAGCGAAAGTGGGGTCCCTAACATTTTCAGAATTTGTCTATTCGGACCACGGCACTAAGCCTGCCATGTAGGGTTTCCACGGCGAGAGCCACCGGTAGGGGTCAAGGCCACCAAGCGTCAGGGAGAAACTTTTGCATAGGGTAAATTCCACCGGCCCGTAACAACCAAAATTGCCTGGTCCTGCAACCCTGAAAGATGACAAACGAAAATAATTGACAGGTAATAGTCAACAGGAAAATTCGTGATAGGTGATAAACTACCACAACATGTAACTATAGATATTGGAAAAACCACGAAAAAACACAAAGTGGATGGCCCAAAGGGAATCGAACCCGGGATTTCAGAAATCCGTACCACAGACGCTACCTTCTGAGTCATTCCACTCGATGATGATAATGATGACTTCAATATAAGACCACGAAACTAGGGAAAAATAAACTATGACTCTGTATGATTCGACATTAACCAAAATGAAATCCAAGACTAAGGGCCTCAAAAATGTACGAGGTCTGATCAACAAAGACTGAAACTGATTTTTTTTCCACAGATGTTTATTACTCCAATTCAATGTTTACATGATTTTTTCAAAGTAGTCCCCTCCTACACCAATGCACTTTTTATAGCGTCTCTGCCAGTCCTTGAACACGTGCTGCAGACCATTCTTTGTCAGGTCCTTGAGAATCGCCTCACTTTTCTTGAGCACTGCTTCAGAGTTCTAAAATCGAACACCCCTAAGCTTTGCCTTTAGTGATGGAAATCAACAAAAGTCACAGGGTGCAAGATCGGGCCCCTAAGGTGGATGTGGTACACAGGTACTGTTGAATCGAGCCAGAAACTGCATGACTTGATTTGCGACGTGAGGACGTGCATTGTCATGATGAAGTCGCCACCCAGTCCGAGAAAGCTCTGATCGTTTCTTTGCAATGTGCTTCCTCAGTGTAGCCAATACTGACGTGTAGTATGCTGCTGTAACAGTAGTGTGAGGGGGAACTGCATGCTGGTAAATCATTCCATTACAGTCAAAAAAATGTGATCACCATCACTTTCCCTGCAGATGGAACAACTTTTGCCTTTTTTGGTGTTGGAGAACCTGGCGATTTCCACACTGTGCTGGCTTGTTTTCCTTCAGGATCATAATGATGCAGCCATGACTCATTACTGGTGATAATCGATTTAAAAAATGCATCACCTCCATTGTCTGGTATGCGAAATGCACGTAGGGTCTACAAAATAGAGCATTACTACCAACCTACCAATACGAGAGTGCTGCCGCCTACCAACATTGTACATAAAAACCCGCTCTTTTCAAATATGTATGTTACAAATACAAAACTATCACGGAAGCTACAGGAAAAAATCAGTCTCAGTCTTTGTTGATCAGCCCTCGTATTTAAAGGTAACTTACTTGTAGACACAAAGTATTTTTCTTCATGCATCTTAGTATGCGTAAATAGAGAAAGGAAAGGGGAAAAATTGTTACTTAAAACGCTTCCGAGGATGTAAAAAAATTCACTACTTTCACAGAACTTCCCTCTCCCCTCCTTTTACACCCTCCCTCTTCTACTACTCTTGAAAGATCTGTTTCTTATGTCTACTTGTTGTTAATCGAAATAAACTTTTATTATACATTTCGCTGTAGTGTACAGTATAAAGTCCGATTCTTCAAATGTGGATCCTATGTGATGGCTTTGAAATTCCATGCTTTCGTAAGACCCAAGAAAAAAAATGACTACCATTTGAGAAAACCGACTGAGCTACGAGGCCAGCCGAGCTTCGTCCTACACCTCTTGCTTATCAGCAAAGAGGAAGCGGATTGCGCTCATTGAGAGACACTTCCCAGGCTTACAATGGGTGCACAATACGTGATGATAAACAAAAACAAATCCTTGCACTAGAGTGCACTGTCCATGATGATAGACAAAAACAGCCCGTGCAAGTCTTAAGAGTATTTTCCACTTCAGTTACACAAGCTTTATTTTAGAGGGAATAAATTGACTTTTTAGATTGAAAAGTAATTAAAATGTCTTTATTTGACCTACCCGTATCCGCCATAGGTATTTTTAATTATGTTTACGCTGTTCTTGTCTAATATTTGTCGAGGTATCGTTCGTGTTATCTTATTTGCTGAGCGCCTGTTATTGTTTTACTATTTTGAATTTTGGGTTCTTTGCCCTCCGGCTAGCTATTATTACTCAGTCGAGCAAATATCTCTTGAACAGGGTGTGTAAACGAAAAGGAGTTGTTACTAAAAGATAACACTGATAATAGAATTTGTTTTTACACTTTTATTGCCGTCACACATTATTAATTTCACATAATTACTCTTGATGTACGCCTGACTGAAACTGTTACATTTTCGAATGTAACTATAATCACTTATAATCACATTATTAATTCGCGTATTTCACATTTTGCAACTAACTTTACGACGCGAGAGATTCTGTAGAATTGCGTAACGTGTACTTCGTGAATGCTTCTGTTGAACTGTGCGACGTGTAACTCGTGAATGATTCTGTAGAACTGCGCGACGTGTAACTCGTGAATGATTCTGTAGAACTGCGCGACGTGTAACTCGTGAATGATTCTGTAGAACTGCGCAACGTGTAACTCGTGAAGGATTCTGTTGAACTGCGCAACGTGTAACTCGTGAAGGATTCTGTTGAACTGCGCAACGTGTAACTCGTGAAGGATTCTGTTGAACTGCGCAACGTGTAACTCGTGAAGGATTCTGTTGAACTGCGCAACGTGTAACTCGTGAAGGATTCTGTTGAACTGCACGACGTGTAACT
Organism: Deroplatys truncata; assembly: GCA_030765065.1. NCBI lineage: Eukaryota > Metazoa > Arthropoda > Insecta > Mantodea > Mantidae > Deroplatys > Deroplatys truncata. The sequence goes on from CM060980.1 coordinate 171,480,594, forward strand.
CGTGAAGGATTCTGTTGAACTGCGCGATACCTGTCTTTGGCTCTAGAATTTATACTCCGTCACCCCGATATGCCTAAACATTATAACAGAGCTACTATTGGTTAATAAATCGCGCCAATATTAGCGTCTATTTTTTATCCAATCAAAATTACGAATACATATGCTCTAGGGAAGATATTCCCTCCATTTCTAAAGAAAGGCACGCTACTCTGACGTCATTTGTTTGTCTCTTCTAATTGATAAACAACTCCCACCATCGCTTCATTGTTACCCGCTCCTATTGTCAGTTTCAGTGAAGCCGTGTAAACTTATTTCCTAACAATGCTTATAATTAACAAACATCTCAAATCATTGTCATACAACAATGCTAATTTACACTACAATCACTCTGGCATTCACAATTTTGTGATATAAAATACTGCCTCATATTACGGACTATAAGCAACAAACATGAGATCACGCAGTGTTTCACTGCCTTTTTTCGCTTGGTATTATAAATGTTATTGTTATTATTATTATTATTATTATTATTATCATCATCATCATCATCTAACGGTACTATTATACTGACTTCGGTCATTGTATAGGTGCTCGAAATTTTACTCCTGTTGATTGATGCGATATTTCAACCTATTCCGAGTATGCGTATGAACACTTCTGCTGCTGATGCCAGTACCTGATGCAGTAGTAGAAACAGCAGCAGCAGTAGTGGGATTTTACGGTGCTGATGCGCCAGTTTCCCATTGACCGTGTTTACTTGGAATTCCCCCTTGACTTCTGCAACTCTTAACGCACGAAGGATTGCTTGCACACATCAAATACGGCGCTGTTGGGCCACTTCGTATATTGATTGGTCAATCAGGGCACAAATTTTGTGTACTGGAATTATAGGGCTCAAGTATACAACAGAAGAAGGAGTGCTCTATTAAACTAATACTTATAATAGTAAATAAATAACGTTAATGCAATTCATTTAAAGTCTACAAAACCAATTGTCGCTATGGGTATTCCTAATACTAATTTAATTCTGTTTTTATTTTTAAACATGCTGTAGAGCTCCAATCAGTATAAATCTTTTTTACTTTCTATACTATATATCTATAGTAAACAGCGGAAGTATTGTATTCTAACCAAATTGTGTGTTTGTGAATAGCACAACTCTAAAACGAAATGTCGTTTAAATATCAAAGCTGTGGTTCAGTGATATCCAAGAATACGATACGAAGATTTTCAAATAAATACCCCACCCTAAGCTACCTCATGTGGACAATTTTTCGTTATTTTTTATTTTATCAAAAATTGCTCTAACAGTGTTTATTGAAATATCATATGCTTAAGATGTTTTCATGAAAAATAAAGAGTTTAAATCTTAAATATTCATGGAATACTCTGTAAAGTCATGTGTGTTGTGAAGAAAATTTGTGTAATTTTGAGTAATTGGTAAACGTTACGAGATACACAAAAGCTTTTTGTAGCGTCAGCCATTTCCAAGATATCCATTATTATAGTTTCATTTTTTCAATACCTTGCCACATTTTTAGAGCGTTGCCACTTCCCATCCGCAATGTTATGAAAAGTATGAAATTTCAAGGCCAGTATACAAATCCACTTTTAAATATATTACTATTCGTTTCCTGTGTCCCCTTTGTACCTACAACGAAATGTGTAATGAAGCCAATTCTGCAAATTTTTACCTCGATTAAAATGAAGTAGATGTAAAACTAAGATTTCGTTAGAATATTCCGTAAAAGGCTATATAAAAATATACAATAACGTTTAGAGAAAGCCCTATGAGTAACACATCAGACTTTTTTACGATTACGTTGTGTTACTTTCGACAAGTTTGTTACTGTAATTGAGGGGTGCAATTGTTAAACACTTAGGTTCAACCTAGTACATAAAACCAGATGGTTTAGTTTTGTATTTATTGCATCACAATGGAAATTCATCCCCATTTTTGTATATATAATTTATATTAGAACAGTTTTCAGTTAGCGTATAAAATTACCAGAAAAAATATTCTGTTACATTCACGTGGATTTCTCTACCCTTTATCGTTTATTAGTGTCTATACAAACTATTCTTACTAAAGCTTATTTTTCTATCTCAATACTTTACTTATATACCATAGGTAAGCGGCAGAGAAAATAGCATGCTCAGTTGTACAGGATGCTGATAAACAATGTGCATAAGATTGTAGAGTTGAAAGGCAGTACCAAACTAGGCATTTTAAGGTTAGTTGCATGTAGTCGCAGATGCAAAATAAAATAAAAGGAGCGCTACATGAACATAATTGAAATCTGACTTTATGAAACATTTTCATTTACCAGCCAAAATGAAATGTAACTCACAAAAGAGTGTACGGGGCCCGTAGTTTAGTCGCTAGAGTACCTGCCTCTTGTGCTAGAGGTCCCGGGTTCGATTCCCGCCTGGGCATTTTTCTCTAGCCAAGATTATGCCTAATCCTACCTATGGTCTAATGATTAAAAACCAAACTGCAAGAAACCCAACGAGAAGAGTTACACGAGTTAACACCATTACCAATAGGAAATAAGTTCCAAAGGAAAGGCCGCCGATAATACCAATGTCGTTAAGGCAGGGTATAAGTGATCTACTGTATCAACTAATGAGTACTGGAACACAATGAGAAACTAACCATTACTTTCGCATACAGTACTGAACAAGAGCGTATTACCGTAACATTCACATCAAACACACCTAGACACACTGACTAGTACTGTACAAGAGTGTGTTTTGTTTACATCCGGCCGTCACAAACAGGTATCATAATTAGAAAGACTAGCATGACAGATTTTAGGTTAACGCACGTAACCAGGAAAAGCATTTCTACGACTCCTTAAAATACTTATTTTGGCACTGCCTTACTACGCTACAATTTTCTGCATATTGCTTTTATCACAAACACGCACAGTAAAGCACATATTTGCCTCGTAAGGATCACAATAGTCAATCATTAGAGATATAAACCATGTTGAATGAATAATGCATTAGCAATTGCGTAAATATGTAAAGAGTATGGTTTTATATGTTTAATAAAGGAAATAAGGTACTACAAAAATTTGTTTACAAACGAGTGTGCTTACTACTACTTAGTTAGCCTAAGAAGGCAAAATAATCGTGTTCGTTGAAATCACAAAGGCAGGATCGGTATAACTAATAAGTTCGGGTAACATTTACAATATTTTATGCAGTCAGAATGCGACTGCCGAAGAGACAACATCAGTATTGCTAACGCACAAATCCGTGTTATATTTATACTGCAAAATCTGAATGTCAGGGACGCAAATCCCACGTTTTTCCTCGAATAACAAGGCTGGCAGCCTGTCACTCCCACGATATTGCTATACGAATCCGTTCGTGCCGTAGAGGCGGATCGGTCTGCCGTTTATCCCCTAGATAATGCTAACGATGCATAACCATATAAATATGTTACACTTCCTTTAGTTAAAAAATCTGATGTGTTACACTCACATGACTTTCTCTACTCTTGTACAAACTATTTTTACAAACGCTTATTCTCCACATACTTCATGTTAATGAGATATCGAGATATTAATCTTATTGGTAATTTTCTTGTAGGTGCAAGGGGAATATGGTAGGCTTAACCGATAGTCAAATATTTTAAGAGCTGGTTGAGCATTTCACTCTATTTGCATGTCCAGGTCATAAAACAACTAATAACGAATTCCCATTTGAGAAGTAGTATAAGTATTGCAAAATTAAAACAATGACAAGGAATATCTCGGAAATGCTTCAAACCACAAAAAATATGTATCATATAAACTGTGCGTTTTAAAGAAATCTACATTTTTTGTACACAAAAAGTTTATTTATCTTAGTTTACCGGTTATGCAAAAGTCATTCACAATGAAGAGGGCCTTTGGGGACATTTCCAGAAAATCCAATTTGCCATGAAAATATCTTAAACATATGTTTTTAATGAAAATCCTTAGAGCCATTTTTGAGAAAATCAAAATTTTCGAAAAATGTTCCATGTAAAGGGTAAACTGGGATGCGAGGATTTTCTTGAAAACGTTCGTGTTGCATTTTTTAAAGATACTGACCCTAAATACCAAGTTTGGTATTTGCCCGAGCTTGGTATTTTGAGCTATGCTGTTCACAGAAACACAGAAACCTTTTTCTAAAAACAAATGCTTTTTGGATTCAGGGGAACTCAAAACATGTATTTCCGGTGAAAACTCGGTATCAAATGTTTAGGTGGAATGCAATCTCTCTCCTAATTAATATACGTAGTAGAGAAAATAAAAATGTGTTCGGAATTATATCTCTTTGCATCTACACAAGCCTAATACCTTTGAACACATTATTAAGCACTTGAAGAATTGGAAAACGCACTTAGGGTATTGGCTCCTCATTTGTCGAGGTATGGAATTTCTTGCACAAAAGTCTGTATTTAAATGTTCCCCACAGATAATAATCACATAAACAGCGAGCAGGCAATTTAATTATTATCATCATAAACATGTTTTAATGCAAGGCACTGATTTCTTAAGACTTCTTTCTACGACAGTCCCTATCTCGTATTTTTTCTTCAGAACTGTTTACTATCTGTTTTTAACAACCATGCCAAATAACGTTAGACTGAAGATAAAATGCCGTTAAACTCTCTAGGGGCGCGAGCTAGGCTACCGCTGAGGGAGATCAGTAGCGCCATTCACGGTAGTTATAGCTCTAATAGCTAAAACATAATACCGTAAACCAGAATCGGAGTAATTTAACTGAGAAGCATAAGAAATTAAATGGTAACACAAAAGTAAATTCAGCTTCAACCGAATAACAAATACTGTACCGTAAAAAGAAAGGTTAGATACATAATAAAGCACACATTTCCCTCTAATTTGAATTTATTTCCCTTGTGACTAACGACCCTGAGAAGAATAACAACTGAATTCTTATCTCTCGCAAGACAGCGCGTCTCTACCGAAATAATTAAAACAACAACACGTAGACTCATCTAAACGTCAGCATAACGTCGGCGCGAAGAAAGGTTTTTATTATGAAACCATTCTAAACCACAATACCACAAATGACAGAGGTCCCACACCGCTGGTCCGACTAACGTTCATGGAGGAGGAAGACTACTCGGCGGCCCTACATGCAGGAATGCCCTTATTAGGGCAAACCCTGATGATTGAGGCCAGCCGCAGTGTACGACCGACTCCATGCCGCCGCTGCTGCCTATACGGGCACACCGCCGCGTCTTGTGACGCCGCACCCCGCTGCCACTACTGTGGCAACGGGATCAACACCTCCGACTGCAGGGCACACGACCTGACACGCCGCCGCCGCTTCTGCGCCTCCTGTGGGGGCAAGGGGCACTACACTGGCCAGGCCGCCTGCCCACTCTATCCACGCAGACCATCACCGCACATCACAGAGCCCACGCAGAACATCACGCCATCTCACAACGACTCACCGCAGATACAACAGCACATAGCAGACGCCAACGACTTACTCAAGCAGCAATCAACCAAGACCACCGACATCATCGACGCCATACAGGACCTTCACGCTGAGGTGCTCAACCTTGTCAGCAGGCTCTCTGCCCTGGAAGAGCACCTCAACTCACAGTTCACGGAGGTCGTCAGCATCATAGACGAGTCACATGACGTCACCAAGAAACGCCTCGTCAACAATGTCAACAGCCACTTCGCCGAACACGCAGAATCTATGAAGAAACTAGATCGCCACTACGCAGACATCACAAAACAACTCACGCAGCACCACAAAGAGGCACTCTCCAAGATTCAACAGCAACACCTAGACGCACTCGACTTTATGGAGGAAAGCCGAAACCAGACGGCTGACGGTTTTGATCGCCTCCAGGACCTCAACAAGCGCATGGAGGGGAACCTGCACCACCATCTCGACAACCCGTCTCCACATGCAGCATCACCTCACGCCGCATCGTCTCATCCGCGTGCCCGGAGGTAAATCCCGGGCGCGCAACCACCGACGCGGAACGACTCTACGCCACTCACACTCCGATGCCCGGAGGTAACAGGCCCGGGCTCGGTACCATCAACGACTGTTAAGCCACCACTGTTACTAGGTTACTGTCAGGGCCTCGGCCATGACTTTTACCTATTCCCCACTGAGGAGATTGTCCACTTTGGAATTCTCCGATTTCAAGGAATCACCCACGAACCGCAGGATTGCTACGGCGGAACCAGCCAACACAACACCAATTATGCCCCTAATAAACAGCGCCACCACAGCATAAGACCCTTCTTTTCCTCTTCCTTTTTCCTTTCTACAACCTATATATATATATATATATATATATATATATCTGTTTTTCCTTAAACCTTTATTCCTGTTAAAAAAAAAAAAAAAAATACCACAAACCGTCTTTATTTCAAACATTTTGCATCAAACTATTAAAACAATTAATTGTTCTCCACACAAGCCGTGTGTTGGAAAGGTAGAATCAGACGACTGAAATATTTAATGCCACGGATCTCCCGGTCTCCGTCCGGTAGCTCTAACCACTGAGCTACCATGGCAACGTGTCGGTACGACATTAAATTCCCCAACTGATTCGCATTTATCCCGGTAAACCACAAGGAGATCTCAAATTGTATTGAGATGACATACCCCAATGGCGACTTACAATGTTGTAAGTACTTTAAGTTCCGGGCTTCATAGTTTCAACCACTATTAGGTAAATTAATGGACCATTTATTGTCATTCGGGTGTCATCTCAATAGCCGGCCCTCGTAGACGTGGTCGCTGGAGTGTATCGCTTCGCCAAGCTGAGGGTTGCGGGTTCCATTACCGCCATGGGCATGGGTGTTAAAAAAATTCTGATGTGTTAAACTCAAATGAGTTTCTCTACTCTTGTACAAACTATTTTTACAAACTCTTATGTTCCATCTATTTCATATTAATCGAGATAAACATTTGCAGAAACGAACTTTTGACATGCAAAGGGAATTACATTTTACACATAACGACCAGTTTTAAAAATACTTGACTATCGCTTAAGGCGTACTATGTTCCCCTTGTTTTGTATTGGCAACGGCAATATAGAAATACAGTAGCCTTTAAGCATAGACATATCTCTTAATAGCTGGTTGCTAGATGCAGCACCATTCCCTTTGCCACAGATTAATACTATTTGTATATCCAGGACAAAAAAAATGAATAACGAATTCCCATTTGAGAAAATAAGTATTGACAAATTTAAGGGAATTACAAGCAATAACTCGAAAATGGTTCACTCAAAAAAAATATGTAGAAGACATAAATTGTGTATTTTAACGCGATCTACATTTTTGTGTAGTAAAATATTGTCTGTCTCTTATGGTTTACCAGTTATGCAAAAGTCGTTCACAATGAAGAATAGTTTTGGAGGCATTCCCAGAAAATTCAAGATATGCATTTTATTTGTTATGAAAATATCTTAAAAAAATCTTATGTGTTACACTCCCATGACTTTCTCTACTCTTGTACAAACTATTTTTACAAACGCTTATTCTCCATCTACTTCATGTTAATCGAGATAATCATTTGCAGAGTATCTTATTGCTAATTTTCTTGTAGATGTAAGGGGATAATATATTTACAAGGGCAATTTGGAAATACAGTAGCCTTTAAGCACATACATATCTCTTAATAGCTGGTTGCTAGGTGCAGCACCATTCCCTTTCCCACAGATTAATACTCTTTGCATATCCAAGACAAAAAAAATGAATAACGAATTCCCATTTGAGAAAATAAGTATTGAAAAATTTAAGGGAATAACAAGCAATATTTCGACAATGGTTCACTCAACAAAAAAAATGTATATGACATAAATTGTGTATTTTAACGCGATCTACATTTTTTGTGTAGTAAAATGTTGTCTATCTCTTATGGTTTACCAGTTATGCAAAAGTCGTTCATAATGAAGAATACTTTTGGAGACATTCCCAGAAATGTCGAGATATACATTTCATTTCTCATGACATTATCTTAAACATATGATATTTTCATCAAAATCGTTAGAGCCATTTTTGAGAAAATTAAAATGTTCGAAAAATGTTCCATGTAAAGGGTATTCTGGGGTGGGGGGATTTTCTTGAAAATCTTCGTGTCGCATCTCTGGAAGATACTGAACGTAAATACCAAGTTTGGTGTTTATCCGACTGTTAGTTTTTGAGTTATGCTGTTCACAGACACACACACACACACAGACACACACGGACATGTTTCCAAAAATGCTTTTTTTGGATTCAGGAGGTCTCAAAACATGTATTTCCGGTGAAATCTCGGTATCGAATTTTTGGGTGGAATGCAATACTTCCCCTACTTACTATACGTAGTAGAGAAAGTAATATGTTACTTTAATCAAAAACGTTAGAGCCATTTTTGAGAAAGTTGAAATTTTCGAAAAATGTTGCATGTAAAGGGTAATCTGGGGTGGGGGGATTTTCTTGTAAACCTTTGTGTCGCATCTCTGGAAGATACTGAACCTAAATACCAAGTTTGGTGTTTATCCGACTGTTCATTTCTGAGTTATGCTGTTCATAGTCACACACACGGACATGTTTCCAAAAATCTCCTCGTGGTTTATCGGGATAAATGAGAATCAGTTGGGGAATTTAATGTCGTAACGGCATGTTACCGTGGTAACTCAGTGGTTAGAGCAATCAGACGGAGATCCTGGTTCAAATCCCGGCTATGGCATTGACAACTTTAGTGATACTATAAGAAAATTTACTTCAGTTTCCTTTATCCTGTCCATGTCGCCAAAAAGCAATGCAAAGTAATGTTACCTCGCGAGTAGGTTGTCACTTTAATGTTGTGTATTAATTTTCAAAGTCTTTGATTGTTTCAATGGTCCTCATTGAGCCTTCGAGATACTTCGCAAGACCTCTAGTTCCCGAGGTCGCGGGTTCAAACCCGGCAGAGGGCGTTGGAATTTTTCGAGCATCAAGATCCTTAGCATGTCTCCCTTCGGAAGAGAAGTAAAACCGGTGTTCTTGTATCGTAGATTTACGGCAAACCTCAAGTTCGATAAAGAGGCTTCTGAGTAAAATTTCCGGTCTTTCACACCCAATAAGGAATGGAATGATAAGGACGATAGTAGTTTAAGAGCATCCACAAATAAAAATAAATTTAATTCACTTTAGAGATGAAGGCCTGAAGCCAGCCCAGCCAAGAATAGAACCACGGACACCTAGCGCGAGGTCGTGAACGAAACCACTGAGCTACCCCGGCGTCTTATTTCCAAAATCTGTAGCGTGCAATTTTTTACTCTCGAAATGCTCAAACCCATTCTTTTTAGATATGTTACTGCATCCTAGATATGACAATAATGCCTAAACAAGCCACTTCTGATGCACAGAAAGCGTGTATTGTAATCAGTCGAGCCGGAAGTTGGAAAAACGCCTTTTGTATTTGGATGGATACAATAAATAGTTAAATAGAGATAAACATGTTTCCGTGTATTTAGGGACAGTAGGGTCAGTTATTATTCTGCTCTTTTTGGGTATTTTGGCTTTATTAAGGTGATTATTTACGCATTTTAAGAATCACACAAAGAATTTCAGTGTATGAAGGTGAAAAAAAAGTTTACAAAAATAATGAAATGACATATTCACGTCATAAAATATTTATTGAGAATCTTGTTCCGTTCGAATGCGTTTGTTTATTTTCAAACGATATCTCCGCAAACGATTAAATTAAGCTTCTTAAATAGTTGAACCTATGAAAGGAATGCAGGGTATAATGAAGACCAGGAAGGAGACAGGAAGAGGGAAGTAGGTCCTATGTTTCTCACATGCTTCTTGTGACGCTGTCGATACATGGTTGCTCCTATTTTATGATTTCAAGGAGATAAGGCAGTTAATTCAGTGAAAAATCAGCTCTATTAACAAGTAAAATAGCTATTATACAAATAACCTGTTAGTCTGCTGTTGAGGCTGTATTTTTAACACAAATGATTTCAGTCTAGTTATATAATATATAAATTCAATAACAGCCTGCCTTAAATCAATATGTGTATGTCACAATATATAAAAAGTGTATATTACAGTCATTGTATATGTTTATATTATTGTATACATGTAATAATGTTATCTGAATATATTACGTAATTTAATAATGGAGTTGTGAGAATAATAGGTTAAAAGTTGCTAACAATGAGGTAACAATGAGGTAAACTTGAGGCAATAATGAATTAGAATGTTTAATCTTCATACATGTAATTCTTGGAGCAGCAATAATGTAATTTTTGTGACAGTTTATAAAATAGCCAATCAACAACCAGAAAAAAGCTTAAGTTAAATAAGAGTATTCTATTGGATTAGGAATAGCCAATCAGAGTTTTGAAATACAGAAATTTACAAACTTAGGCGCTAGAAATCAAGTCAGTTGCTTGTAGACAGCGCTCATAACTGGACGCGTTGCTTGTAGACAGTGTTCCTAACCGGACGCCAGGCAAGTCCTTGAGAAATTTAATACGTATTTTTTGTGAGACAAAAATAGTTTACGTTTTAAAAAGTGCAAGTAATTAATAAAAAAATGTTCACAGCTCTCTCTATATCAGTGAAGTGTTATTTAAATCGTGTCAAGCATTAATAAAAGGAGTGAAGTAAAATTATAATCTGTGTAATCCTACATTCTTCAGTCACACCACTACCCTGCAAAGAGAAACATTTCTCTAACAATAATACTGACGCAGCTGAGGCAAACATAAATATATAATATTTAAAGAAACAGTCAAATTACAAAGTTAATATTTTTAAACATTTTAGGGGGGACAAAGGCCACCGGAAAGTACATTTGGGGCGAAGGCTACCGTAAAGCGGGTATTATACGTGCGGTTGCAACGAACTTCAAGTTCAGCTCCCAACAGTTGAAATATAATACAACTCCTTCAATACAAACTACTTCAAATTGAAGCCCAAAACGTGGGTCAAATAACGTAACAATACAACAAACCTATCTGTCTCACTGTTGAACTTGTTAAAGGCAACACGAACAGCCACATCGTGCACCACACCAACTACCCCAGTCAAGCCCCGTACTCCGAAATGTCATATGATATGAAATAAAATAATGGGGAAGGAGGGATCGGAAAAATTCGTAGTATTAGAAAAACGACCCCAGTATCCGCATGAGACAAGCGAAAACCAAGGAAAAATCAAGTCAGAGTGAGCAACCGCCGGTGTTCGAACCCAGGACCTCCCAAATGTGACTCGCCCACGTTACCACGACTCCACATCGCTTGGGAAATTCTGTCTTACTTTTCCAGTGTTGCATCTTGGCAATGCATTAGCATTCACGAATTGTAAATGTAGAAACACACAAGCTTTTGCAATACTCTGTAATGGATTTATTTAGCCAGGTCTAAATTTTGTAGTAAGCTCGGCTTACATAAGCATCTCAGATGAATTTAAATGTGTAAAATTTGTTTTTGGTATGTAACAGCTACTCATTTACTTTAGTATTTAAGGATATCCATTTTTAAATGTCTAAAATCTCAGTTCAATTCATTTAAAGGTTTAATACAACAATTAGGGTTTAATGTATAATACAGACACCAAATTTCATGCATATTTTTAGGTAGAGAAGGTATTGCATTCCACCCAAAAATTCAATACCAATATTTCACCGGAAGTACATGCTTTGAGGCCCCTTAAATCCGAATAAAGCATTTTTACTTTCTCTACTACGTATAGTAAGTAGGGGAAGTATTGTATTCCATCTAAAAATTCGATACCGAGATTTCACCGAGAAATACATGTTTTGAGGTGCACTGAATGCATATAAGGCATTTTTGAAAACATTTCCGTGTGTGTGAACAGCATAATTCAGAAACGAACAGTCGGATAACACCAAACTTGGTATTTAGGTTCAGTATCTGCCAGAGATGCGACACGAAGGTTTTCATGAAAATCCCCCCACCCCAGATTACGCTTTACATGAAACATTTTCCGAAAATTTTAATTTTCTCAAAAATGGCTCTAACAATTTTGATTAAAATATAATATGTTTAAGATACTTTTATGACAAATGAAATGTATATCTGGAATTTTCTGGGAATGTCTCCAAAAGAATTCTTCATTGTGAGCGACTTTTGCATAAATGGTAAACCGTAAGAGATAGACAAAATTTTACTACACAAAAAAATGTAGATCGCGTTAAAATACACAATTTATGTCATATACATTTTTTGTTGTTGAGTGAACCATTTTGAGATATTGCTTTTTATTCCCTTAAATTTTCCAATACTTTTACTTTTTCTCAAATTGGAATTCGTTATTCATTTTTTTGTCGTGGTAATGCAAAGAGAATGGAATACTCTACATAGCAAACAGCTCTTAAAATATTTGACTATCGCTTAAAGCCTACCAATTCCCCTTGCATCTACAAGAAAATTAGCAATAAGATTAACAACTCGATATTTCGATTAACATAAAGCATTCTGAGAATAAGTGTTTGTAAAAATAGTTTGTACAAGAGTAGAGAAACTTATGTGAATGTAACACATCAGATTTTTTGAAAAAGGTGCACGCGCGGCTTGTGTGTATGTGTGTGTGTCTGCGAACAGCACTCAAAAACGGAAAGTTGGATAAACACCAAACTTTATATTTGGGTTCAGTACATTCAAATATGCGACACGAAGATTTTCAAGAAAATCTCTCCACCCCAAACAACCCTTTATGGAAAAATGTTTCGAAGTTTTGTTTTATTTTCTAAAAAATGGCCCTTACGATTTTGATTAAAATACTGTATATTAAAGGTATTTACACTACAAATAAAACGTATATCTTGAATCTTCTGGGAAGAGCGTATGAAGTTCTCTTTATTCGGAGAAAATAACTACTAAACGCCAGTGACAGACGAAAACGTACTAGACAAAAATTGTAAATCTATTTAAAACACACGAATTATGTAAAAATTGTTTGTGGCATAAGCCATTTCTGCGATATAAGTTATTAATGCTGCAAATTTTTCATTACTTGGTCATTTTTTAAAGTCATGCCAGCTTTCAGTTGTTTCTGGCGATGTGATGGAAACAGTAAGAAATTTTAAGGCCAGCATATAGCGTCCAGTTCTTAAGCATTTGACCACTGCTATTACCTTTGTATCCATAACGAAATGTGTAATGTAGGTATTTCTGCAAAAGATTATATGGATTAAAATGAAGTAGATAAACTAATAACCTTATTAAGATTAGTTTGCATACCACTAATTAAAGGATAGAGTGTAGAGAAAGTCATGCCTTGTTGCTGACAAGGAAGAATAAAAAATTTCATTGATTTATTCTGAAAAGTACATCGTGTGGAATAACTTGAAAATGAGAATGTGTAGACAAATGAAAACTTGAGAAAAGAGAGTTCCAAATTATGGTGCTAAAATGACACTTTCAGACTATGCTGTTTAAAACAATTTAGTACATATTATACAGTACTGAAACTACTATCGTTTTCTTTTAGCTTCTCTGCAGCAAATTTAGTATTTGCAGATTTCTGATATCTCTCTTGAATGCTTATTCATTTTAATGTTGGCAAAACTTATCTTTTTTACCTGAACTTTATAGGAAGCTTGGCATATAGGAGGACGTTTATATCGCTATACGACATACCTTAAAAGATCGTACAGCTTTAAAAGCTACATCGACCTAAAGTAGGTGAGTAATATTTAATAACCTAATACTTATATTTCTTAATTTCGTCCTTACTTTCACTGCTACGTTTAGTAAGTAGGGGAAGTAATTGAAATTGAGTTATATTTATGGACGCTCTTTAACTACTATGGTTCTTAGCGTTTCATTCTACATTGGACATGAAAGATCGGAAATTTTGCTCAGATGCCTCTTTATCAGGCTTGAGGTTCTTTTACGTGCCGTAAATCTACCATGTGGGAACACCGGGTTTACTTCCCTTTCGAAGGAAGCAATGCTAAGGATTTTTGCTCCCGAAAAAGATTCACCACCCTCTGCCCTTTGGGTATGAACCTGCGACTTCAGGAAGTAGCGGAAGTATTGCATTCCAGCCAAAAATTCGACACAGAGATTTCACTGGAAATCCATGTTTTGAAGCGCCTTGAATCCAAATAAAGCATTTTGGAAACATTTACGGGCGTGTGTGTCTGAACAGTATAACTCAAAAACGAAAAGTCGGATAAATACCAAACTTGGTATTTGAATTTAGTATCTTCCAAGGAAGCCGCAAAAATATTTTCAAGAGAAATTCCAACTATACATTAAATGGAATATTTTTCGAATTTTTTTATTTTCTAAAAAATGACAACGATTTTGATTAAAATACCATATATAAAAGATATTTACATAAGAAATAAAATGTATATCTTGAATACTTTTGGAATATCCTAGGAAGTCCTCTTCAGTCGGAAGGAATTTTGTATGATCTTCTATAACTTGTAAACATTAAACGCTAGACGAAAACGTGCCACACAAAAAAAAATGTAGATCTGTTTAAAACACACAATTTTTGTAGTATGAGCTGTTTCTGACATATCCGCTATTAAAGCTTCGAATTGTTCAGTACTTGTCATCGATTTTCAGTTGTTTCTCGCGATTGCATGGAAACAGCATAGGACTTTAAAGACAGCATAAAGCGTCCAGTTCTTAAACATTTGATTATCATTGTTCCCTTTGTATTTATAAAACAATATGTAATGTAGCTATTTTCGCAAACGTTTATTTGGATTAAATGCAGTAGATAGTAAAATAAGCTTTAGTAAGAATACTGCGTATTCCCACTAATGTAGATACAGAGTAGCGAAACTCATGTGAATGTATCACATCAGATTTTTACAAATGGATATCCTTAAAAGTAGTCAAATTTGAACTATGAATACGTTATTATGGAAGATACATTTTAAATATTTACTTCCGCGTTATTTGTAATGCTAACATCGCGAAGAACTCGCATACTTACATACCTTACTTCGTCAATTGAGCAATTTCAAAGCCTATAACCAGCGAAAGCTTTGTGCATATAGAGCAATTGATATCATCAATATACCTACAGTGTATCAATGAAGTCCCAAAGCATTTTCATGTTCCTGGTCTGCTATAACACTTATATTAAGAAAGAGGAGGAGGACCTTATAAGTCCCAAAGCAATTCAACTTGTCCACCTTCATTATCAACACAAGACAATCATACATGCTGTAGTTGTTACTGGAGCCACAGTTACGGAAGAATGGTATCCTTGCATTTATAATTTATTAACAGGATGGGGCACCACCCCACTATGTCAACATTGTGCGGGACTACCTAAATGAGACGTTTCCTAACCGGTGGATCGGAAGAGTGGCGGATCGCATGTGGGCTCTCCGTTTCCCCGACCTCACTTGCCTTTTTTACAGAGCAGCATGCTAGCTAATAACCCCACAAATCTTACGGCGCGTGCTCTGCATAGCCACAAGGCGATGGGAACAGTGTGGATAATGAAGGCGAACACATTGAAGTGCATTAGGCCTTATAAGGCCCTACTCTATCTTAATATAATACAGAGTGAGCCAAAAGACTCCGAACCGCCTGCGCTGTGTTTTTCCAGTCCGCGTTCTCTGCGCTCGTTGCCGTCTGCCGCTATCATAGAAAGGCGCGCATGAAACCATACGACATTTTTAAAACTACTTTTAAAGGCTTTACTTATCCACTTTACGAAAGGAGATGCTGAAACTGGCCACCGTTGTTGTCCATACATTTTTGGCACCTGTTTAGGAAACTATCCATCACTCGCCGTAGTTCACGTTGAGAAATTTCCTGGCGGATATTTTGTTTTAATTCTGCCAGGGTGTGTGGGTTTGTCTCATATACTTTATGTTTTACGTTATCCCGGAGGGGTATTTTATGAACAATATTGCCGGCTGCGCGGTGTTTTTCCACTGGACGTGTGGAAATATGATAAAAACAAGATAACGTACTGCTGCTATAAACAAAGTTACGCTGTGGTTTAGCTTTGCAGTGTTAAGTGCAGTATTGAATTGACGGTGATGTGATGTAGTTCAGTTATTACGAGTTATTTATTATTTTGTCCTGTACTTAGTATAAAGTACATTATGACTCTGTATATGTTTTCTACTGCATAGCGTGTATTTATTTTTAATTCGTACGTGTTAACTCGGTAAGCTCGCCAAGTGAAAGTACGATTTGCAGAAAGATTTCCAGTGTAAAAGTTCCAGACCGTACAACAATCCATGAACTTTACAGTAAATTTCAGGCCACAGGTAGTGTTCAGGCTAAGAAATCTAAAAGACAACATCGGTCATCGTTTGGAAACTTCCCCCCCCCAAAAAAAAATTCCATGATGGATAGTTTCCCAAAGAGGTGCCAAAAATGTATGGGCAACGACGGTGGCCAGTTTCAGAATTTTCTTTCATAAAGTTGGTGAGTAAATCCTTTAAAAGTAGTTTTAAAATGTTGTATGGTTCCATCCGCGCCTTTCTGTGATAGCGGCAGACGGCAACGAGTGCCAAGGACGCGGACAGGAAAAACACCGCGCAAGCAGTTCGGAGTCTTTTGGCTCACTCTATATTTATTGTGTTGTAGCAGACCAAGAACATGAACATGAAAATGTATTGGGACTTTATGGACACTCTGTATATACATAACGACTGTATTGCTTTAAGACACATTCCAAATAGGAAAACTAAGTTATTTTGTATTTTACTTGGTGATCAATAGGAAGAATAACTGAAGGAACAGAACTGCTGGAAAGGGGCGCTAACAAGAAGATTGCTCAGATCCACAGACGAGGTAATTCTCTACAGATCTCTGACGTAATATTACAAGAAATGTAGTCGGATTCTATGTTCCCTATAATACGTTTATGCACCGACACGAGGTAAGAAATATATATAATAATTACGGAACGAGCTTCAGTAAATGCGAAAACTGTAAAATTGTATTAAAAATAAAATAATATACTTTGAAAGCTGAAATGACAATCGTAACTTGAAAACGCACTTTCGTCACTTCGATTTAAGGTCAATTTGAGAGGAAACTCTTCGTCGCCAATGCACGAGTTTCACATATAACAAACGTGCTTATTTCAGACATTAAAACACCTACTTAATTTTGAAATGTATGCAGTTTTTATAGTAAAGCTTGATTTTGTATTAAATATAATAAAATAAAAGCACATACTTTTTTCATTATCATTATTTTCTCAAAACTTCTCATATTTTGTAGACTACATACATGTTAATATCTCAAAGAAAGCCAGGGTAAACGAATTAGGGAACAGATTTTCAAACAATTTTCATTAAATCTGCCAGAATACTTAAGCTGCAAAACATATAAACTTTAGTGCTTATTTTTTCAACTATTCTGAATGGTATGGCAGGTTAATTAATTTTGTGATTCGTTAATCTTAGTACAATTTTAAAAGGTTTTCAAAATTTAGGTTTATACACTTTTATTCGCAACTCAGCTAATAACTCTAATTTTGAATCATTCAAAACTAGGTTTATTAGAATATTGAAAATTTTTACAGAATTTGACATTTTAAACCCCATTGTTTGAAAAATACACACTCTCAAAAAGTAATGTCATAAAACTAGTGTACACTTAAAGTTTCAAAATGTTTTTGCAGTCGTAAATCAATAGTTTTTCTCTACAGCTATCTAAAGGGGAAAACCATGTTGTCACTGAAGCTGTCAGGACTATTTAAATTTATTATTGTTTAAACTCCTATACTAAACTAACACAAGTAATGTATAGACCATTCTGTTCACAAATGTAAACTCTTCGAAACAGGGACATGAAAATTGTTTAATTTTTGGCCAAGTTTGAGACTGTGAACCCTTAAGCTTATTGAAGCCAATTATTTATATTTCAGAACTCCGGATGTATTCAAGCAAATCGACTCTTGGTTCCTATTTGGAGGAAAATAACCATTTGGTTTAAGATATACATATAAAATAGATACATTAGGTACACAATGCAAAAACAAAATCTGATGTGCTACACTCACATGGATTTCTCTACTCTTGTATAAACTATTTTTACAAAGGCCTATTCTCCATCTACTTCATGTTTATTGAGATAAACATTTCCAGACTCTATCTTATTGCTAATATATGTTTACAAGGGCAATATAGAAATACAGTAGCCTTTAAGCATAGCTGGTTGCTAGATGCAGCACTATTCCCTTTGCCACAGATTAATACTCCTTGCATATCCAAGACAAAAAAATGAATAACAAATTCCCATTTGAGAAAATTATTGAAAAATTTAAGGGAATAACAAGCCATATCTCGAAAATGGTTCACTAAAGAAAAAAAATGTATATGACATAAATTGTGTATTTTAACGCGATCTACATCTTTTGTGTAGTAAAATTTTGTCTATTTCTTATGGTTTACCAGTTATGCAAAAGTCGTTCCCAATGAAGAACACTTTTGGAGACATTCCCAGAAAATTCAAGATATACATTTTATTTCTCATGAAAATATCTTAAAAATATGATATTTTAATCAAAATCGTTAGAACCATTTTTGAGAAAATTAAAATTTTCGAAAAATGTTCCATGTAAAGGGTAATCTGGAGTGGGGGATTTTCTTGAAAACCTTCATGTCGCATCTCTGGAAGATACTAAACCTAAATACCAAGTTTGGTGTTTATCCGACTGTTCCTTTCTGAGTTATGCTGTTCACAGACACACAGACACACACGGACATGTTTCCCAAAAATGCATTTTTTGGATTCATGGTGTCTCAAAACATGCATTTCCGGTGAAATCTTGGTATCGAATTTTTGGGTGGAATACAATACTTCCTCTACTTACTATACGTAGTAGGGAAAGTAATAATTAGCTCAGATAATAATGGCTTTGGATAACGGTGTGCATTTCTTCTCTGTACCGAGTAAAGTTCACTCAGCCTGCTATCCAACTGAGTGCCAAGACTTGTTTCTTATGTATGTCAAGGACTTTTTGGGTGGCGTTTAACACCTACTCTTACAGTAAACGGCATGACAGGTGGTGGGAATGAATGATACATGAAATAAAATAATTAAGAAATAAATCGGCGGGCGGGGAGGAAACGTTGCAGACTTACTTTTACATTAGCTCTCCGGCATTTGCTAAGAAATAACCTATTCAAGGAGAAGGTACCAACCAAAGAGCTCCCGTTTAAAAGTCCGTGCCTGAACGATCTCGGCCACTTGTGTCTTTATGTCACAGATGAAGGATATATCTTTAGCACTTGCCAGAATTTTTAAGAAATTATTGATTCAACTATAACATTCGTAATATCAAATACCCAGCCTATGGGAGATACAAAAAAGTAATCCATGAGCCTACAGTACCATACAGCCTAAATCACATTAAAGCAACTGGTTTCTTACTTTCTCTACTACGTATAGTAAGTAGGGGAAGTATTATATTCCACCCAAAAATTCGATATCGAGATTTCCCCGGAAATATATGTTTTGAGACCCCTGAATCCAAAAAACGCATTTTTGGAAACATGTCCGTGTGTATCTGTGTGTGAGTGTGTGTGTCTGTGAACAGCATTACTCAGAAACGAACAGTCGGATAAACACCAAACTTGGTATTTAGGTTCAGTATCTTCCAGAGATGCGACACGGAGGTTTTCAAGAAAATCCCCCCACCCCAGATTACCCTTTACATGGAACATTTTTCGAAAATTTTAATCTTCTCAAAAATGGCTCTAACCATTTTGATTAAAATATCATATGTTTAAGATATTTTCATGAAAAATGAAATGTATATCTCGAATTTTCTGGGAATGTCTCCAAAAGTATTCTTCATTGCGAACGACTTTTGCATAACTGGTAAACCATAAGAGATAGACAAAATTTTACTACACAAAAAATGTAGATCGCGTTAAAATACACAATTTATGTTATATACATTTTTTTTGTTGAGTGAACCATTTTCCAGATATTGCTTGTTATTCCCTTAAAGTTTCCAATACTTATACTTTTTCTCAAATTCGTTATTTTTTTTTGTCCTGGTAATGCAAAGAGAATGGAATACTCCACATAGCAACCAGCTCTTAAAATATTTGACTATAGCTTAGTCTACAAATTCCCCTTGCATCTACAAGAAAATTAGCAATAAGGTTAACATCTCGATATGTCGATTAACATGAAGCATATGGGGAATAAGCGTTTGTAAAAATAGTTTGTACAAGAGTAGAGAAAGTCATGTGAGTGTAGCACATCAGAAATTTTTTTTAGGATTGCGTGGTACCATTTCACAATTTTTTGTAAAATGGAGAGACTACTACAAAACAGATAAACGATTACAGACTAACATTTTAATCTGGGATATTATAAAGCATTCAGTTGTTATTCTTCGAACTCATTTGTGTAGCATTACTGGTTCTTAAATCTACTTTTATTTACTGCATCTATTTTCATATTTAAATTATATTTAATTTATAACTTATTTCAAGAACAAAGAAATATTGTATACTTTCTGTATGTTATGCCTTAAGATCTTATTTTCATTTATATTTTGTGTTTAATAAGTCTTTTAAGTTATCCTGTGTCTTTAACAAGCTATTTTCAGTCAAGTTCTTAAGTAAATAATATCTCACTACTATGAAGTGCAGAGGTTACCAAAATAAGTGCAGACTTTCATATAAATATCACGTTTAAATTATTATAATTGTTGTTTTTAAAACACAAGGCAATACTATATATAATTTTCTATTTTCTGTGACTTTGGTATAAGCTACATACAGAATCTAAAGAAAAATTACTTAAATTTACGATATTCTAGACACCACAGAGCCTATCTGCCATTTTGTGTTCTGAAGAAACGAAAAAAAAAAGATAAGAATAATTTCTCTAGTAGACTTGCGTGTTGCTATTAACAACAGACCCGGTTTTCTATCTCAAAGTGGTTCCTAACGATGGGATAAACATGTAACTTAATTAGCTCGAAACATTAAGCCCGTTATTTACTAAAACTTATCCGTTTTAGTTTACACAACAGAAGATATAAAGTTGACGGTTTATTAGTGCATTAATAATTGCGTAAAACGTAAACAAACAGTATGAAATTTATGGATTTCTACTCCTATATAAGGTACACGACTTCATAGAAAATATACTTCTTTTTTCAACTTAAACTTCGCAGATTCTACGTGAATTCTTTCTGAAATATAAGTACACACCAGGACAAGAAAACATGAAAAAGAAGAGACGCGAGCGTTAGCCTTAGATTTGCAAACTAAGATGTCGCGTATTTCTCGTAAATGTAGTTTGAAAGTTTTGGAACTCACCGCCGACAAAGATGATGACGAAGCAAGAGCAGGCCATAAGATAACGTAGCATAGCTCACCACGACGCGCACCACTATCTAGAGAGGGCGGGCGGGCGACTGAACACGGCGGGCTGCATACGCTGTTCACGGGGCAAGCAGCTCGCTCCGTCCTTTACCATGCGCAGTCAGTTTGTGTACGCTCCGCGACTTCCTCGCGCCTCTGGAACAAATCAACAATAATAGTAATATTCATAACAATAATACTGTCTGTCCAAATAGACATCACTGATTAAACACCTGTAAAGTCGCACGGAATTTTCTTATTGCGTTAGCAGTGGTGGGTTTGTTACACAACGGTTCCTTGTTGAGTGTTTATTTTAAATATCAAAACTACTATTAAAATTAAGATTAAAAAATATGTGTTACATTCACATTAATTTCTCTACCCACTTTCATTTACTTACATATAGCTTCCACCCAAAAATTCTATAAGAGATGTCACCGAAATTACACGTTACGAGGCCCCCGGAATCCAAAAACAGAATTTTTAGAAAAAGTATTGCGGGCGCGCGGGCGCATGTGTGTCTGTGATCAGCATAAGTTAAAAACGAAAAGTTGGATAAATACAAAATTTGATACTTCATTTCAGGACTTCTAAACATGCCACACGAAGATTTTTCAAGAAAATCTCCCACCTCAAATTATCCCTTTACCAGTTTTTTTTTTTTTTAAAGTTTTCATTTTGTAAAAAGTGGCTAACGATTTTGATTAAATTATCATATATTGACGGTATTTACATGACAAATAAAATGTATATCTTGAATTTTCTGGAAATAGCCTTTGAAGTCCTCTTCATTCGGAAGGGATTTTGTATAATCTTGCATAACCAGTAAACGTTAAGTGATAGACGAAAACGTACTACACAAGAAATGTAGATCTCTTTAAAACACACAATTTATTTCAAATAAAATTTTTGTGGCATTAGCCATTTCCAAGATATCGTTATTAATGGCTCCAATTGTTTACAATTGGTCATTCTTGAAAGTCTTTCAACATTCAGTTGTTTCCCGCAATTGAATGAAAACGGTTTGGAATTTTAAGGCCATCATATAGAGTCCAGTACTTAAACATTTGACTATCGCTGCACACTTTGTACCTATAACTAAATGTGTAATGTAGCTATTTCTGCAAAGGTTTATTAGGATTAAAATGAAGTAGATATAAAAATAAGCTTTAGTAAGACTAGTCTGTATATCCACTAATAGACGTTAGATGGTAGAGACAGTCATGTAAACGCAACAATTTTTTTCATTTCATGTTAATCCAGATAAACCTTTGCAGAAATATTTTCGTTATAAATCTCGTGATAGGTACAAGGGCGATAGAGCAAACCGAATCGATGCAGGCTATAGGCGTTAACGCCTGAGCCATCCTACTCGGTTGTAGTAAAATTGCTTGCAGGGCCAGTTATCTTATATTATAGTAACAGCTGGCAAGGGTCTGTTTTTACTTTCTCTACTACGTATAGTAAGTAGGGGAAGTATTGCATTCCACTAAAAAATTAGATACCGAGATTTCACCGGAAATACATGTTTTGAAGTGCACTGAATCTAAATACAGCATTTTTAAACATGTTTGTTTGTGTGTGTGTCTGTGAACAGCATAACTCAAAAACGAAAAGTCAGATAAATATCAAACTTGGTATTTGAGTTTAGTATCTTGCAAGGATGCAACACGAAGATTTTCAAGAAAATTCCCCCACTCCAGACTACCCTTTACATGGGACATTTTGATTTTCTCAAAATTGGCTCTAATGATTTTGATTAACATATCATATGTTTAAAATATTTTAATGGAAAATGAAATATATATCTTGAATTTTCTAGAAATGTCCCCAAAATTTCTCTTCATTCTGAATGAATTTCGCATAACTGGTAATCCATAAGAGATAGGCAAAATTTTACTACACAAAAAGTGTATATCTTGTTAAAACACACCATTTATGTCATACATTTTTTTTGTGGAGTGAACCATTTCCGAAATGTTCCTTGTTATTTGTTTGAATTTTCCAATACTTATGCTTTTTCTTAAATGGGAATTAGTTATTCGTTTTTTTATGTCCTGGACACGCAAAGAGAATGGAATGCTCCACATAGCAACCAGTTCTTAAAAGATTTGACTATCGCTTAAAGCCTACCATATTCCCCTTGCATCTACAAGCAAATTAGCAATAAGATAGTTTCTGCAAATGTTTATCTCGATTAACATGAAGTAGATTGAAAATAAGCGTTTTTAAGAATAGTATGTACAAGAGTAGACAAAAATCATGCGAGTGCAACACATAAGATTTTTTAGAATGAAGTGTTGCTAAAGATGTTTTCGTTTAAAAAGAAGGCTGGCCACCATAATAGTAGACATACACTCCAATATCGACCTAATCGACTTTATCACATTGCAGTATATATCAGGAATTAAAGGGAATTTTGAACCGCCAGTATTATGAAAAACTCATCCATACTCTTTTAGTATTCCAGAATTTCTGTAGAGAATTAGCATATTTTAAAACAATATGTATATTTGCTTACAGGTTTTAATACAGAGAACAATTAACATCCTACAGAATTAGGTGTTAATGCCAAATAGTGGTTACTTGCTTAAGATTGCCGCCCCACATTAAGTTTGGGGTGTTATCATCCCCAGATTTGCATGCCGAAGAGGGCGAGTCGAGAACTTTGCTACGCTTAATTAAAAAAACTTCTCAGCTCACAGCTACTGATAGGGTTGATCCGCTTAAATTTAAATTAATTTAAAAACAGCTCTACTTTGTCTTTAAAGTAAGTAGTAAAAACCAATTACGATCTCCACTGTATTAACACCAAAAGAAGAGGGTCTTATTCTTGCAGATCGAGTAACCTGTGACCTCAAAATCTACAAGATCAGAACAAGAGCAGTACCGTAATGCTAACATTTCTGATGACAAAAGAATACTTTCCGATTTGATGAGTCTTCTTAACCGCCACTCTTCATTCACAACAAGCAAGAGTATCCGTATAAACGAATATTAGTACTCGCCAAAAATCTGATGTTAACACTTGCACAACTTCCTCCACCCGTGACAAATTACTTACATACGTTGTAATAATATAGGATAGTTAAATTATATTCGAACCCACTCGCGGCCTATCTCTATTGCGCGAGATAGCCATCAGTCACCGGGGAAATTACGCCGGCAGAGGCGGACTAAAATCTTTACCCTATAATAGATGCTGGAAATGTTGGCCTGCTCTTAAACAGGCAGCATACCTCGTGTAAATATTCTCGCTCACTCTCCGAAGCTCAGCAGCAGGAACTCTTGTGATTTCTTGCTTGATAAAAGGAAAATTATGTCTGATGTTAATGAATTTTGTGTAGGGGGTTTTCACAATGAAAATTCCTCTTAAGGCTTCAAGAGCTGTTATGACATCATCGCTAATAATATAAAAACAAAATATAGACTATTTCAGTCAATAGATGAACAAATTTGTTACTGATTGCATTTTTATGCATAAGGTTTTCAATGTTTGCTGTTATGTTTTGAGCTGAATGTGTTCGTAGAACTCATTGGCTGAGCTGGGCTGTGCGACCAACCGCGCCTTGTGGCAGTGGAGGCCAAGCAGTGAAACTCGTGCCATCTCGTCGAACCCGACGAACCACCATACGGCAGCAACGACCGACCCATGCGGTTGGCGCCCTTGAGGCCTCAGCCGTGGAGATACGAGAGCTCCAGTGTCATCACCCAGAACTTCGAGCAACTCCGGACACAGTATCTCATGGAATCCCACCTCATACCACACTCACCTCACTCCACTTCCATACCATTACCACCACCACAATCCAACCATATAAAACCCTGTCGCCACTAATCTCTACCATTAACATCAGGAATTCCTTCTCATTCTCATCTAAACCCCGCTAGGGGGCAGGCTGGGCTTTGGTCAAGCCTGTCTCCCAGCACTCAATCCTCACTCCTCTGGTGACTGCACTGCGCCCCACTTACACCCTTAGAATGCGCGGCTACTTAAGGCGGTACCGCTGCAAACCTTCTCCTTTCCTAATCCGGTGGAGGGGTTTTAGTGGGTATGCGAGTATTGCCGAGTCCTACACTCTCAGTCTCGACTTCCATCGAAAACAAACGTGTTCAAGATTCAGATCTGATAGTGTTCTTCTGTTTCCAGACTTGCGTATTTTATCACTGAGGAAGACAGTAACCTCCATCATGTTAACTGAGGTTACCTACACCTTGTTCCAAGTCTTTGAGACAGTGGATAGGAAAAGGTAGAAAACCGGTTAATCGCGCCCAGGTCGACTACGTGTGGTACCTGCCGCACCGGCCTCGCCTCGGTCTTATCTCCCCCTTCCACCGTCTCAGAAGACTGTACCATCACACACTTGTCCAATGCAATGTGCCGCTGCCCGCCTATCCGCTCGCTGCCGTTTTCACAGAATCTGCACATCGCTGTATTAGAGAAGTTTACTCTCATATACCCTTAAGTTGGCTCTTTAGACCCAGGTTCCCTACCTCAAATTGTTCAGCAAGCATCCCCTATGTCCAGTTTGTACATATAAACACCTAAACCTACGACAAATGTATTTGACATAGATTGTGTACGAGTATATATTAATGAGGTCTAAATATTACCTTGAGGCAGTATGTTTAACACTTGAATAATTGCAATTAAATTATATAATATATATTTCAATAACGGCCCGCCTTAAAGCTATATGTATGTAATAATTTTTTTAAAAAAATGTATGTAACAGTCATTGCATATTTTAAAATGTATGTAACAGTCATTGCATATGCTTATATTAATGTAAACATGTGCTATAATGTTATGCGAAAGCATTACTTAATTTAATAATGTAAGAGCAGTGAGAAAAATCAGTTTAAAGTTGCTAACAATGAGGTAACCTTGAGTTTAAATGTTACTAGTCATGATTAGGGCAACGATAATGTAAATTCTGTGACAGTTTAAAAATAGCCAATCAACAGCCAGAAAAATCTTTAGTAAAATGCAGGTATTTTATTGGACTAGGATTAGCCAATCAGAGA
Source organism: Deroplatys truncata (assembly GCA_030765065.1). Classification (NCBI taxonomy): domain Eukaryota; kingdom Metazoa; phylum Arthropoda; class Insecta; order Mantodea; family Mantidae; genus Deroplatys; species Deroplatys truncata. Next base: position 171,506,934 of record CM060980.1, read on the forward strand.
CTTGAAATACAGAAAGTTAAAAGTTTATACGGTTGAAATATGTTCAGTTGCCTGCAGACCTTGGTAGTGACCGGATGGAAGATGTGTTCTCTAGAGAAATATTACGTATTCGTGTGAAACGAAAATTATGTATACGCGTTAACAAAGTACAAGTATTAAATTCAAAGAATCTCACAGCTCTTAATATCAGTGTAGTGCTATTTAATTTGTGTCAAGGATTAATAAAAAGAAGTGAATTTAAACTTAAAATCTGTGTAAGCCTACATTCTTGTCACACCACGCCCTGCTTAAGAAAAACATGTCTCTAAAGTAATACTGACGCAGCCGAGGCAAACATAAATAGTTAAAGAAGCAGTTTAATAACAAAGTTATTTTTTTTAAACTTGGAGCGTAACAACAAAAATACATCTTCAAATCAGGTTCTCATACGTAACAGCATATTACGTAACATACAATCTTCTTCAAATTAACGCCCAAAGCATGGTGCAAAAACTTCAACAACAGTAACACTTCTTCAAATTGACGTCCATACGTGGAGAGAAAGAAATAAAAAACTCCTACAACAAAATATTTTCTTCACCCTGTAGTAAGTATTTGTCTGTCTTATGAATTCCTTATTATAAAAAATTAATTCAGAATGAAAAGGGCTTCTCAGACTACCCACAGAAAATTCAAAACAGGTATACCTTTTATTTACCATACAAATATCTTTAAACATACTATTTTAATCAAAATTGTTAGTGCCATTTTTGAGAAAATGAATAATAACAAACTTTTGTACGTATAGGGTAGTTTTAGGCGAGGGAGAGTTTTTTTTAAAATATTCGTTTCCAATCTTAGAGAGACGTCGAACTTTAATTTACGTTTGGAATTTAAACGACTTTTTTTCTCTAACACGTGCACAGTAGATATCAATATTTTACCAAAAATACATGCTTTGATGCCCCTGAATCCATAAAAGGCATTCTTAGAAAATGTTCACCTATTTAAGTTCAGTACCTTCCAAAAATGCGACACGAATATTTTCAAGAAAATCCCCCACCCCAAATAAACCTTTATATAGAATATTTTTTTAATTCTTTTATTTTCTGAAAAATGGGCCTAACGATTTTGATAACAATACCATCTATTACAAATAAAAACTATATTTATATGAGGTTTCAGAATTCAACCGATTAACTTTAAAGAATTATAGAGAGGTGTTGGGGAAACATTTGGATATAGCACACTTATGTTTCCAGAGCGCTTGTTTTTGTGCAATAAGCCAAAATAAATTTGAGCAGCACGCCACTGATACGACCTCAATGGTATATGTAAGCATTTGCTACACTGCTAAGGAGTGTATATATGTGGCTCTGATAAAATAGGGAGGTTTAAGCCAACGACTCTAAGATTCGAAGTCCAATCCCTGCCAAAATATTCTTTTCTTCTATCTTGAAATTGTTGATTGTGAAAGATATGGAATACTGCACTGCTCTTAAATGTAATCAAGCAATTCAACGAATGAATTTTGAACAGGAATGTACAACATGAGCAACTGTAATGTTCCACACGTGCACATATGTAATCAGAATCCTTTATGAAAGTTGAAGTTAGTTTCTGCCTCACGTATGGAAAGTCAGTTTGAAGAAGATGTATTATATTTCGGCTGTTGGGGAGCCGAACTTGAAGCAGTTGCAACCGCACGTATGGTAAAAAGTTTCCGGTAGCCTTTGCCTCAAGTTTAAGAAATATTAACTTTGTAATTTTGACTGTTTCTTTAAATATTATATATTTATGTTTGCCCCGGCTGCGTCAGTATTTATATTTTTTTAGAGACATGAATGTCTTAGCAGGGAGTGGTGCGACTGAAGAATGTAGGCTTACACAGATTATAATTTTACTTCACTCCTTTTATTAATGCTTGACACGATTTAAATAACACTTCACTGATATAGAAGGAGAGCTGTGAGATTTTTTTTTATTAAATACTTGCACTTTTTAACACGTAAACTATTTTTGTCTCACACAAAATACGTATTAAATTTCTCGAAGACGCATCTCGCGTCCGGTTGGGAACACTATCTACAAGCAACTGACTTCTGAATTTGTAAATTTTGCTCCATTTTAGTTTCTGATTGGCTAATTTTAGTCCAATAGAATACCTTCATTTAACCAAAGCTTTTTCTGGTTGTTCATTGGCTATTTTATAAACTGTCACAAAATTACATTATTGCTTTCAAGAATCACAAGTAGCATTATTAAACTTTCAAATTCATTATTTCCTCAAGGTTACCTAATTGTTACGTCATTGTTAGCAACTTTGAACCTATTATTCTCACAGCTCCTACATTATTAAATTACTTAAAACATTCACACAACATTATTTCTTATGTACACAATAATACAAGTATACAATAACTATAATATACACTTTTTATATCTTGTTAGATACACATATTGCTTTAAGGCGGGCTGTTATTGAATTTATATCTTATATAATTAGACTGAAATCATTTAAGTGTTAAAAATACTGCCTCAAAGTGACTTTAAAAATGTCATTACTATGACCTGGGACTAATATAACTGTTGTGCTTATGAACTGAAAGAATGCGCTGTTTGCTCTGGTAAAGAAATAACTAGCGTGCAAAGCAAATCACAGTCACATCCCTATTTAAGGTTTATTTATTCCCGTCCAAGCGTAGAAACTCTTATTTCTTCTTCAGATATACGGAAACAGCTGACAGTGAACATTCGCATTTGTGAACTCTGATTTTCTGAAGTACACATATTGTCCATTTGGGAAGCGCCAGTGAATCTCCAGATAGCACCCCTATACATTTGCAGGAAGTCAAATTGACACCTATGAAAGGCCTGTTGCCACTCGCACGGAAAGTTCACTCTAAACATCCTTGTCTACAGTGAAATAGCTCTGTGTTTGATTTGCTCTGTAAAATAACTTGTTACTTTCTCTACTACGTATAGTAAGTAGGGGAAGTATTGCATTCCACCCAAAAATTCGATACCGAGATTTTACCGGAAATGCATGTTTTGAGACCCCCTGAATCCAAAAAAAGCATTTTTGGAAACATGTCCGTGTGTGTGTGTGTGTGTGTGTGTGTGTGTGTGTGTCTGTGTATCTGTGAACAGCATAACTCAGAAACGAACAGTCGGATAAACACCAAACTTGGTATTTAGGTTCAGTATCTTCCAGAGATGCGACACGAAGGATTTCAAGAAAATCCTCCCACCACAGATTACCCTTTACATGGAACATTTTTCGAAATTTTAATGTTCTCAAAAATGGCACTCACGATTTTCATTAAAATATCATATGTTTAAGATATTTTCATGACAAATGAAATGTGTATCTCGAATTTTCTGGGAATCTCTCCAAAAGTATTCTTCATTGGGAACGACTTTTGCATAACTCGTAAACCATAAGAGATAGACAAAATTTTACTACACAAAACATGTAGATCGCATTAAAATACATACTTTATGTCATATACATTTTTTTGTTCAGTGAACCATGTTCGAGATATTGTTTGTTATTCCCTTAAATTTTCGAATACTTATACTTTTTCTCAAATGGGAATTCGTTATTCAATTTTTTTGTCCTGGTAATGCAAAGAGAATGAAATATTCTACATAGCAACCAGCTCTTAAAATATTTGACTATCGCTTAAAGCCTAGCAATTCCTCTTGCATCTACAAGAAAATTAGCAATAAGATTAACATCTCGATTAACATGAAGCATATAGAGAATAAGCGTTTGTAAAAATTGTTTGTACAAGAGTAGAGAAATCATGTGAGTGTAACACATCAGATGTTGTTTGTTCTTGTATTTTGAGAAGAGAGGTCCATGTATACGCGAATAGCCGTGGTAATTTTAATTTCTGAATAATCTCCGGTCTGTAAAATTACAAGCTACATTTCTTCTTCATCCATTGTCTCTAACATTTGGACTTCATTTTCGTAAATTTATAGCTGTATTAAACCACGTCATGCTATTCCCGCATGCGCTAGATCAATTCCTGATTATTTTTACACCCATGTAACGGAATATTTATTGCCATTTCTTTTGTACCACGTTCTATCACTAATTAAATTCTACACTTAATTAAATAGCATCTGTGCGAACAGGAATATTGCAAGTGTTTATTTAAATAGTATAATAAGTCCTCTTTAGAAATGACTTTATTACGTTAAAGCTAAATGTTTTTTCTTCTGGATTATTCAGAATCTAATATAACCATTGCCATTCGCGTATGCATGCACCTCTAATCTTATACCCAACAATTATTTTACAGAGGGAATAAAACATAGAGCTATTTCACTAAGCCAATGATGTTTACCGAGTGAGCTATGTGCGAGTGGCAACAGACGCTTTCATAGGTGTATAGTTTGCTTTCTACAAATGCATAGGAGTGCCATATCGTGATTCTCCGCTTCCCAAAAGGATTGGACTCGGAGGAGACTCGGCATTTGTCCACATACGGGAATATTGTACCTACGCCCCAGAAGGAGGCGTCCCCGGGAGAAAGGATGAGGCCAAAGGAGACACCGGGCGACCGGAACCAGGAGTGACGGCACAGGAATAGCAGGGTCCCTAAGTCGACAGACCGGGGACTCCACCCCGCACAGAGGAGTCCAACGCCCCTGAAGGGGGGTCGGATACCCCGGCAGCCAGCCGAAAGCGAAGGGACGCAGAGAGTCACATAGGGCATCCTTTTCCCGTGCCGCACTGCATTGAAACACCATCGTCGACACTTTCAATATTGAAAGAGACAAACGGATGAAAGATTAAGTGAAATGAGAATGGAGATGAAATGGAGGAATAGGAAATTCGGGGATGTAAGAATCCTTCCCAACATTCGCCTGGCAACCCGAGAAAACCCCCGAAAAACCTCATGGTTGAGGAAGGTCGACCACGGAAATCGCATCCACGACCTCCCGAATGCAGGCCACAGACAAAACTGCCTGAGTTTTCCCGCTCGGTTCCCAAAAGGATAAAGGGAATGCTCACTATTATCTGTTTCCGTATATCTGAAAAAGGAATACGATGTTCTACGGTTCCTGGAAGTAAACAAATAACGCTTAGTCAGGAATGTGATTTACCTTGCAAAGTAGTTATTTCTTTTCCAGAGCTAACAGCGCATTCTTTCAATTCTTATGCACAGTATTAGTCCCAGGTCTCGTAATGTCATTTTTAAAGTCGCCTCCATAAAGGATTCTGATTACATAGCAAGTGTATGTATAGAACATTACAGTACCTTATATTCTACATTCCTGTTCAATATTCATTCGTTTGATTTGCTTGATTACATTTAACAGCAGCGGTAATAACAAATGGAGCAGTGTATTATTCCACATCCTTCAAAATAACAAATTTGAGGAAAGAAAAAAGATACAGAGAGATACAGGCGGGCTTGTACTTGGAATCTGGTGTTTCTGGCTTGAGAACTGCCTACTTTACCACTGAGCCACACATCTGCACTACTTGGCAGTGCAGCAAATGCTTGCGCATACCATTGAGGTGGTCAGTGGCACACTGGCTCAAATTTATTTTGGCATATTGCACAAAATCAAGCGCTCTGGTACCATAAATATCCTATCTCCAAATGTCCCCCAAAACCACTCTATAATCCCCTAAAGCTAATCGGATGAATTCTGAAAAATTCTATATATACAGGTTTCTCTAAAACTACTCGTTCAAATTAATACAGGTGGTAGAGAGCATCAAAACAAGTATATTTCGGTAAGGAACATATGGTTCCTGACGGCAATTTCTAATGCTACGGACGATTTACATGCTAATTACAGTAGTAGCATTCACAGGAACTGCTCGAATGCACGACCATTGACCTGTATGCACGCAGTAACATCTCAGACCATTGATTGCCGTGTCTCTGACATTGCATGTTCGCAGTGGTACCAGCAGCGACGGCAATTCTAGCGACGAGGTCGTCTTCCATTTCCACATCGGTTTCATACACCAGCTGCTTCATATGCCCTCAGAGGAAGAAATCCAGACACGCGAGGTCAGGTGACCTAGGTGGCAGTCAACAGGGTCACCTCGGACGATCCATTCCCGAAGGTGGGTCTCGGGTGATTCCTCTCAGCAATCCTGAAATGAACCTATCACCGAGAATGCCGACTCACACATTAACACCGAATCACCGTTGATGAGCATGAGGTCAAGTACCTCGTGGATTCACATGTGCCCTCGGCCGGAAATAAGGAGTGCAGGGCAGTCTGTTTAAACAGCATTATTCGAACTGCGCGCGTTTGGGAAAATCTTCGGGTGATAGTGCTGCCACGCGCTGAAGTTGGAAATAATGAAGCTGCTGGTCATGTAACACATTCCACACAAGTCTATGTCCGACTCCAAGGATGTTTGCAATACGTCGTGTAGATGGATTTTCTTCAACATATCGCAGAATCTCGTCTTCCATTTCGGGAGATTCCAACCTGTATCATGCATACTTGCACGGAAAGTGCCTGTTTCACGTAGCAGGCGATATGCAAAGTTGGAATGTTTGGTGTTTGGGGAAGCCATCGGTTGGAAAAGCGCTGTCAATACTCTCTCACTGTAGCTCGTCCATTTCCATTCACAGATCCGTATACCAGATACATGTCAGCTATTCCAGCAAACGCAAACCTCTCTATGTTCACTGTTGTTGTCTGTCACAAGGCGGTAGATTGTGACTGAATCGGAGTGTTTCCATGCAGACCTCAGAGCCAACCGTTCGTTCACAGAGCAGGTTTACATATCAGTACACACTCCAGTCAGTACCACTCACAAACCGTTCCCTAACATTTAAAGTTGACTTCATAGACTTTATGTTCCTTATCGAAATATATTTGTTTTGACGTTCTCTACCACCTGTACTAATTTGAACAAGTAGTTTCGGAGCATCCTGTATACACATATCTTGAATTTTCCGGGCATAGCTTGTGTGAAATCCGCTTTAAAACACAATTTATTTCAAATATCTTTTTTGTGACATTAGCCATTACCCAGATATCTTTTATTAATTGTTTGAATGGTTCATTACTTTGACATTCCTTTGAAGTCCTGTCAATTTTAATTGTTTATCATGATGTCACAGAAAAGATTTTAAGGCTGGCGCATAGCGTTCAGTTCTAAAATATTTGACTATCGCTATTCCCTTTGTATCTATAATGAAATGTATAGTGCAGCTATTTCTGGAAAGGCCTGTCTCGATTAAAATGAAATAGATAGGAAAATGAACTTCTGAAGATAAGTTTTATACCCACCAATAAGTTACATAGGGCCGATAACGTCATGTGAATGTAACAAATCAATTTTTTTATTTGTGGAGGCTCAAGGCATGTATTCGGTATCGAATTTTTGAGTGAAATACAATAGTTCCTCTTCTTAATACAGGTTAGTAGTTTAGAAACCAAAAACGTGTTCAAACTAGGTTGCAGATCAATATCAACCGATGTAATCTAATAAACTGTCAGGATACGTTAAACCTTCATTCACTGGAACTGTATTACAAAGTTAAACACTTGAGATAAGCAGATTGTCAAATAGCAAGTTCATCAGACGGAAACAAACACCGGCTAATGACGCAGATACACTCACCACATTAAACACCCTTTCATACATTCAGAACCTGTCAGAATGCGGGTCCATTTTTCAGTTTCCTCGCCCTTTGTTCGCCAGCCAGCTCGCTCTGTTTTTATTCGCAGCCCATTCACAACAAATATCGAAGCACCGGAAGCGTATCAACGCTTGTTTATCTATCAGCTGATGGTAGCAGTCAATCGGCGCAACGGTTTATAATTTTATAGTGGATATCTAAAGAGTAACGGCCGGCGCATGAATATTCATGCTTTTGTCATTCAACTAGCCTTTTTCTGGCGCTTATTTCCACTCGCGGAAAAATTCAATAAACACGCTTTGTACGAACGGTATCTCTGAGCGATTTGGTAAATGTTGTGGAAAAGCACTGAATGGAAAATTCTACGGTCAAACGTTCATTTTTGCAGTGGCGTATTCAGTCAAGTATTTTATAATTACCTGGCGGAGCACAGGGGCGTTTTAAACCTCGATTGACGATTCGATTATTTGCATTTACGTACCCCAGAATAGATAATTCGAACAAGCGGTACACCTCGCGCGCTGCGAACCACATATAGGATCTTCGGTATAAAAGCCGACCGCTCGCAAGGGGTTTGTCGTCTGGGATCACGACACGCCACAGCCAGCCGTGCCAGCATTCTGCCTTCGCTTCTTGAATCTGTATTCCTATCCAACTTGTGCTATTTTCGTGGTGAACGTTCAAGCTTTTCGCCAATTTCGTCTGTTTCTTTGTTAACACTGTACTTCTTTGCACGTATCTCTTACTTTGCACTGAACCAGTAGTCTTAAATTTACACACAATATCGTGGATTGAAGTTCTGGAAAGAGGCAATTGTGCAGGAAACTTCAGGATAAATTCTTTACACACACGACCAGCCGGTTAGTGTTTAAAATAACATGTACACACAAATATATGTCGTTCTAAAGATAAATGCCTTCCCATCTTCGCAAATGAAGGTAGACTACTGACGCTAATGACTTCGTGGTAACTGAAGGACAGAAAGCCTGTCGTGAGCGCGAGTTATAGGGAGTGGGTAAGCCAGCTGTATATGCTCTGACGGACAACACCGTGCGAGCAGTTAGGTTTTATACAGAAGACCCAGTAGATCTACACTACCTGATCAAAAGTATCCGGAAACCTGGCTGAAAATGACGTGCAAGTTCGTGGCGCCCTCCATCGGTAATGCTGGAAATCAATATGGTCTTGGCCCAACATTAGCCATAATGACAGCGTTCACTTTTGCAGGAATACTTTCAATCAGGTGCTGGAAGGTTTCTTGGGGAATGGCAGCCCATTCTTCACGGAGTGCGTAACTGAGGAGAGGTATCGATGTAGGTCGGTGAGGCCTGGTACGAAGTCCGCGTTTCAAAACATCCCAAAGGTGTTCTATAGGATTCAAGTCAGGACTCTGTGCAGGCCAGTCCATTACAGGGATATTATTGTCGTGTAACCACTCCGCCACAGCAGCCCCTGTAGTATGAACAGGTGCTCGATCGTGTTGAAAAATGCAATCGCCATACCCGAATTGCTCTTCAACAGTGGGAAGCAAGAGGGTGCTTAAAATATCAATGTAGGTGTGTGCCGTGATCGTGCCACGCAAAACAACAAGGGGTGCAAGCCCCCTCCAGGAAAAACACGACCACACCATAACACCACCACCTCCGAATTTCAATGTTGGCGTTACACACGCTGGCAGATGACGTTCACCGGGCATTCGCCATACCCACACCCAGCTATCGGATCGCCAAATTGTGTACGGTGATTCGTCACTCCACACAACGTTTTGCCACTGTTCAATCATGTAATGTTGACGCTCCTTACACCAAGCGAGGTGTCGTTTGGCATTTTCCTGCGTGATGTGTGGCTTATGAGCAGCCGCTCGACCATGGAATCGAAGATTTCTCACCTCACGCCTAACTCTCATAGTACTTGGAGTGGATCCTGATGCAGTTTTCAATTCCTGTGTGATGGTCTGGATAGATGTCTGCCTATTATTCTTTACGACCCTCTTCTAATGTCGCCCTGTACGCTTTTGTGCTGTACATGTCCCTTCACGTTTCCACTTCACTATCACATCAGACGCAGTGGACCTAGGGATGTTTAGGAGTGTGGAAATCTCGCGTACAGACTTCTGACACAAGTGACACCCAATCATCTGACCACGTTCGAAGTCCGTGAGTTCCACGGAGCGTCCAATCCTGCTGTTTCACGATGTCTAATGACTAATGAGGTCGCGGATAATGAGTACCAGGCAGTTACTGGCAGCACAATGCATCTAAGATGAAAAACGTATGTTTGTAGGGTGTCCGGATACTTTTGATCACATAGTGTATATTTTGGCTGCCACCCCCAGGAGGAAGGAATGAAGTGAAGTAACCACAGAAAGCTACAGGTCGCAGGCAGCAGGCTACAGAGGCGATCGGAAGTCCTTAACAATTCCCGGCTAGACCCATCCCACTGCTGGAGCTACCTAGTGAGGTTGATGAACGTCCCGTCGACCAAGCAGCTCTGGTACTCACGGGGAGTTGCTGAAGTCAATACGCCAGCTCCCCATTGACCTTCGTTTACTTGCAATTGCCTCGTTGAGCTCTACAACTCCTTTAACGCGTGAAGGGATGTCTGCACACGTGAAATACGACGCGGTTGGGCCATCTGGTAGAGAGATTACCTGCTGTTCGTGCTTTTCGCAGTGAAATGGTTTGTAATCTTGCAAATATTTCGGGAAACGGGATCTATTATTGATAGAACACCGAAATTAAATCTCTTACGGGGACACACTCGAAGAAATCGGAAAAAAGTTAAATTGAAGCCTAAAGAAATATTTGAGAAAGCTTGCACAGGAACCAGGAATTTAGCTAACCTCGACTAATATTGCCACTAAACATTTAGAAATGAAAGCTGTGTAACATAACCGAAGTTCAGGAATTGCAAATATGCAATAATGTGATTAGAATTAACCTTTGAAATTGGGTGTTGAATAACGTTAATGATCCCCTTATTGACCCACATTTAATTGTTATGCACGAAGCATGGTTTTATATACATAGCCATGAAGATTTAATAAATGTGTTTGCAAACTTTCTTGAAAGGTGTGAGAGATGTGTGGCGACACAAGGACATAATTTTCAATATCTTTTTTGAAAAACATATGCGTTAATTATAATTTGCATGTGAATTCTATGTGCATGAATTTAAGGGGCCAAGGATATCCGAATCCACCGGCAAACACCGTGCTTCCCGGCGCCAAGAAAATTCCTGTAAGCGGCCACGCGTCCAAAAGAATGCTCTGTAGTAACACCATAATTTATCATGTGTTGTTTTTATTATTTGTTTTGGTCCCAAAACATTTACCTCATTTCCAAATCTTTAGCAAGCAGTTTATTTTCCTTTTTTCTGATCAGTTTCAATATTCTTCCCTCACCAGTTACACGCTATTTTTAAAACAATCCAGACTGTGGGTGTTCAAAAATAAGTATTAGTATCGAGAAATGGTAATATGGTCTCATCCCTAAAAATAATGATTTTATCGAAAACGCTGACAGTGGAGACAGCTCTTACGCTTTTCTAGATCGGCTTCTCAAATTTTATAAACAATTTCAGTTTGGTAGAGGAGGAATGCTGTAGAATGGAGGTACACAGGTGCAGGTAAGCCCCGTATGTTAAGCAGTACAAGTTTTCCAAGTCCCAGTCAGGGACCTCATTATAAATTCTCTAAGGTGTTTGAAATAACGTTGGTTGTACTGCAACATCTCCTTGATTACGCTGCTGCAAGAGCCTGTACCCACAATACTGTTTAACGCATCAACAAGATGTGGGCTGGATGAACAAAAGGATTAATTACCACCAGCATCCTAAGACAGTGTGACCCAAAACATTAAGTGCAGGTGATCACCGAGTGAATTAGCGCTCTTGTGCTTCTTAAGCACTGTTGACAAATTAACGGTTCTTCATAACAATACATTAGAAACTGAGGCAGTATTTTTTAACACTTAAATGATTTCAGTCAAATTATGTAATATAAAATATAATAACAGCCGGCCTTAAAGCAATATGTGTATGTAACAATATATAAAAAGTGTATATTACAGTCATTGTATATGTTTATATTATTGTATACATGTGTAATAATGTTATGGGAATGTATTACGTAATTTAATAATGTAGGAGCTGTGAGAATAATAGGTTAAAAGTCGCTAATAATGAGGTAACCTTGAGGTAATAATGAATTTGAAATTTTAACAATATTACTTGTGATACTTGGAAGCAACAATGTAATTTTTGTGACAGTTCATAAAATAGCCAATCAAGAACCAGAAAAAAGCTTAAGTTAAATAAAAGTATTCTATTGGATTAGGATTAGCCAATCAGAGACTTGAAATACAGAAATTTACAAATTTAGGCGGTGGAATTCAGGTCAGTTGCTTGTAGATATCGCTCATATCTGGACGTGTTGGTGCTTGACGGTGTTCCTAATCGGACGCGAGACACGTCAAGAAGTTTAATACGTATTTTGTATGAGAAAGTAGTGTACGTGTTTAAAAAGTGCAAGTAATTAACAAAAGAATCTCACAGCTCTCTCCATATCAGTGAAGTGTTATTTAAATCGTGTCAAGCATTAATAAATGGAGTGAAGAAAAACTTAAAATCTGTGTAAGCCTACATTCTTCAGTCGCACCACAACCCTGCAAAGAGAAACATGTCTCTAACAATAATAATGACGCAGCCGAGGCAAACATAAATATACAATATTTAAAGAAACAGTCAAAACACAAAGTTGATATTTTTAAATTTGGGGCGAAGGCTACCGGAAACTGGATACTATACGTGTAGTTGCAAACTACTTCAAGTTCGGCTCCCCAACAGTTGAACTATAATACATCATCTTCAAAGTCTTTCCAAGTGAAGCAAACATCTTCATCAAATTGGCTCCCAAAACGTGGGGCAAATAATAACGCCTTAAAAACTAGGTACTTAAGAGATGCCGACCCTCGTAGCCGTGGTCGCTGGAGTGGTCGCTCCGGCGCTCCGCCAAGCTGAGGGTGGTGGGTTCGAGTCCCGCCACGGACTTGGGTGTTTGTGTGTGTATGTGCGTTGTGGAAATAAGCGGTATGAAAACAGTAAACCACAGTAGCATAAAAAAGAGAGCAAAAAGGTTAAAAGCTAAAGTAATAATTATATTACATTTGTACTCGCCGCTACATCAACGCATTCATGATTCAACAGGCGAATATTCTGATGTGATACATTCACATGGCTTTCTCAAACCTCTTTCATTTATTAGAAATTTACAAACTATGCATACTTACATTTTAATCCAAATAAACCTTTGCAGAAATAGATACATTACACATTTCGTTACAGATCGTCAAATGTTTAAGAACTGACGCTAAACACTAACTTAAAATTCCATACTGTTTCCATGCATTCGCGAGAAACAACTCGATGATGAAAGGACTTTAAAGAACGACGAAATAATGAACAATTCGAATCTGTAGTAACAGATATTTCGGAAATGGCTTATGCCACAAAAAAACTTATTGGTAGTAAACTTTCTCTTTTAAAGACATCTACATTTTTTATGTAGTACATTTTCGTCTATCGCTTAACGTTTAGCAGTTGTACAAAATTATACACAATCCCTGCCAACTGATGGACTTCGCAGATATTCCCAGAAAATTCAAGATATACATTTTAATCTTCGTGTAAATATCCTTAATACATTGGATTTTATTCAAAATCGTTAGTCAGTTTTAAGAAAATCAATAATTCCGAAAAATGTTCCATTTAAAGGGTATTTTGGGGTGGGTGGATTTTTTTGAAAATATTCCTGTCCCATCCTTACTGAAGGTACTGAACCTAAATACTAAGTTTGGTATTTATACTTTTTGTTTTTGAGTAATGCTGTTCACAGACACACACACGCGGAGCATTTTCTATAACTGCTTTTTTGGGTTCAGGGGGCCACAAAACATGTATTTCTGGTGAAATCTCAGTATCGAATTTTTATATGGAATACAATACTTCCCCTACTTACTACACGTAGTAGAGAAAGTAAGAACACTTCCCAAATTTACTAGTTTTATTTCGCTTCTCTCTCTCTTTCTTTCCTTCTTTTTTCTCTCTCTATATCTACTTATTGTACGTACAGGAATTATTGCATTCCATCCAAAAATGTGGTATCAAAATTTCACTAAAGGCACACGTTCCCCGAATCCAAAAGAACTGAATAAACGAAAATCCGCAAAAGTACCAAACCTCGTACTTAGGGCTAGGAGCGGAACTTGGCACCTCGACCTATGAAGAGCCAGGGGTGAAATTAGAGAGGAGACATAGGGCGGCCGGAACAGGAGACAGGACAGGGAAGATGTCAGGTTCCCTACCTGGGTGGCAACTGGTGCAACCAGCTTCCCTTCCCCTGAAAGCTTGTCATCCCACTGGGACTCCGAGACAAATTCCATTCCGGGGACGAAGGGTTACACAGAGCATCCTTTTCCCCTGCCATGCAAAGCCGAGACTCCCGCCCACACTTGCAACCCTGAAACAGCCAACCAGATGAAAGGTGAAGTAAAATTAGAATGGGGTGAAATGGGGGACAGGAAATTGAGAGGATGTAAAGAACCTTCCCATTATTTACCTAGCGACCGGAGGAAACCCCTGAAAGAACTCATGGATCAGAAAGGTCGGCAATGTAAATCGAACCCACGACCTCCCGAATGCAGCCACAAACGTTACCATCCCGCTCGGTAACCTTGTACTAAGTTCAACATCTTCTAAGGATGCGAATGAACACTTTCAAGAAAATACTCTCACTCCAAAGTAGCTCTACATAGGGAAAACCGAGCGAGATGGCTCAGGCGTTTGCGTTTGCAGTCTGCATTTGGGAGGTCATGGGTAGGATTCCCGCGGCCATCTTTCCTGACCCATAGGTTTTTGCGGGGGTTTCCCGGGTTACTAGGCTAAAGCTCGGAAGGCTCATTGACTCCCCCGAATTTCTCCTCCCTAATTTGAGGCAGTATTTTATATCACAATAGGAAATAGGTTTACACGGCCTCACTGAAACTGACAATGGAAGTCGGTAACAATAAAACGAGGGGGTGAGTTGTTTATCACTAAGAAGAGACAAACAAATGACGTAAGGGTAACGTGCCTTTCTTTAAAAATGGAGGGAATATCTTCCCTAGAGTATATATGTTAGTAGTAGTGATTGCCTGACAAAACAGACGCTAATTTTGACGCGATTTGGTAACCAATAGCAGTTCTATTATAATGTTTAGGCAATTCGAGGTGAAGGAGTATATATTCTCGAGCCATAAGCATGTTTCACGCAGTCTTGAAGAATTCACTCAGCTCCGAGATGGCGAGGAAGAAGGGTCGCTCTGTCGCCGCTCCTGCTAAGGCAGGAAACTCTTCATCTCCTCCGGCACCCGCCGGGGAGATTTCGCCGCAGCCGCCGCAGCCTAGGACAATTTACGCTTCGACCGCCGCCTCGCCACGTGCCAGCGCAGCTTCGCCGGGACTGCCTCCGCAGTTGCCGCCAGCTTCACGCAGCAAACGCCGCCGATCCTGGATACTGTCCAGCCAGCGCAGATACAGCCTGTGCCTCATGGGAGGTACAGCGCTGTAATCCGAGGGGTCCCGAGGGACCTGCCAGTCAGGTTCCTCATCAGTGCAGCATGCCAACAGTGGTCTTCAGCCATGAAGGGCGCTCGGATCCACGGAGCACAGGGACCCACATCCCTAGTCAGGATCGAGTTCGCAGACCCTGGTG
The DNA here is from genome assembly GCA_030765065.1 of Deroplatys truncata. NCBI lineage: Eukaryota > Metazoa > Arthropoda > Insecta > Mantodea > Mantidae > Deroplatys > Deroplatys truncata. Next base: position 171,522,300 of record CM060980.1, read on the forward strand.
ACCAGGAAGCGGCCTTGAGGGCGGGCCTGCCCTTATTAGGGCGGTGCTTACGCATCGAGGCTAGCCGAATGGAACGCCAGGTTCCCTGCCGGCGCTGTTGTGCCTACGGGCACAACGAGAGCTCCTGCACGGCGAAACCAAGGTGCCACTATTGTGGCGCTTCCAGCACCACGTCTGCGTGCACGCAGCACGATCTTCGCCGCCGACGCCGCTACTGTGCGACCTGTGGAGGGTCAACACATTTCACTGGCCAAGCGCTCTGCCCCCTGCATCCTCGCAGGAAGGCAACGCAGAAGCCGCCAGCACCTTCATCGCAGCCAGCATCACCTCCACAGACGCCGACACCAACTCTATCACCAGCGCCGACACCATCATCTTCAGCAGCGATCATCGAGGAAGTCCAGGGCCTACGCGACGCCGTTCAGGATCTCCACGCGGAGTTCCTGAACATGACGACGAAGCTTACAGCCCTGGAGGAACTCATCAAGGACCTTCAAGACACCTCAGCTGCTCAGCAAATTTTTCTAGCTGGGCAGTTCGAGACCTTCACTTCCAGACTCAGCACCATCGAAAACTCCATCCAGAACTCATCTTCAGCAACGGACACCATAACACAGCATCTAGATTCCATCGACATCGCCATCAGATCCCTGGAAGAGCAGCAGCACCAACTCCGGGCCTACTTCCAGCAGACAGCTATACCGGAGGCCCCAAGCAACCGCCGAAGGCCTCCAGCCAGCGCAGCATACTCACAAGAGTATATCAGCAGGATGCAAATTCACAAGAAGTAAGTTCTACGACAACCTACACCTTCCATACAATCACCTTTCCAACTCTTACCTAAACCCACGCCATTTTACACTAGTGTTGCAGTCAGGTTTCATGGCTGCAACCTAGTAACCACCTATCCCGCTCCAGCCCATAGAGCGGAGACATCCATCTTTCACTTACTAACGCGGGTGCTACGCGGGACTGCAAAAAGCCACGTCATTCCACTTTTACCTTCTTCCTTTTTCCACCGGTGGAGGAGCTTTTAGTGGGTATGCCGACTATTGGTGAGTCCCACACTCTCAGTCCCGACTCCCATCGGGGCTGGGGTCAGTGATTAAATCATTTTCTCCTCCACTTGAAAAAAAAATTGAAGAATCTCTCGTGAAGTGCACGTCATACAGTTTGGAAGAATCTCTCGCGTCGTAAAGTTAGTTACAAAATGCGAAGTACGCGGCAACTAATAGGACAGTAATTACATTTGGAAATATAACAGTTTCGGCCAGGCGTGTATAAAGATTAAATATGTGAATTATTAAATTAAATGTGACGGCAATAAAAGTGTAGAAACAAATTATTTTATGTGTTATCTTTTAGTAACAACTCCTTTCCGTTTATACACCCTGCTCAGAGACACTTGCTTGACTGAGAATAATAGCTAGTCGGAGGACAAGGAACCCAAATTTTAAAATAATAAAACCATAAGAGGCGCTCAACGAATAAGATAACACGAGCCAGAAAACTGTGACAAATTCCCTCTCAATCTTCCTTATTCGCGTTACAGATTGACTCCGGGGCTGCATGTCGGACCAGTGCGGGCAGATGGCTTGCGTGTTGGAACTTCTTCTCGGTCCCGTCAGATGGAGGCCGCTCGAGTCTCCGTTGCTAAGTCGAGCTTTCCTCGGTCTCCGCTGGAGGGGGAATGTGAGCCACCCTCCGGAGGCTTGGGGGGAGGGGGCTGCCTTGAGCGCTCTCCGGCTGATGATCAAGCTGTTATGGACTTCTGCGTGTCTCTGTCGCCTGCCGGCCGGTCCTTCATCTCATCCGTTCCTCCCGGGGGTGTATGCACAATGAGGCAATATTTTATATCACAACACTGTGAATGCCAGAGTGATTGTAGTGTAAATTAACATTATTATATGACAATGATTTTAGATGTTTGTTAGCTATAAGCATTGTTAGGAAATAAGTTTACACGGCCTCACTGAAACTGACAATAGGAGTGGGTAACAATGAAGCGATGGGGTGAGTTTATCAATTAGAAGAGACAAACAAATGACGTCAGGGTAGCGCGCCTCTCTTTAGAAATGGAGGGAATATCTTCCCTAGAGCATATGTTTTAGTAATTATGATTGGCTTATAAAATAGGCGCTAATGTTGGTGCGATTTAGTAACCAATAGCAGCTTCATTATAATGTTTAGGCATATCTGGGCGAGGGAGTATAAATTCTTGAGCCAAAAGCAAGTATCGCGCAGTTCTAAGAAATCTCTCTCGCGAGTTACACGTCAGGCAGTTCTAAGGAAGCATTCATGAGGTACGCATTGCGCAATTCTACAGAATCTCTCGCGTCGTAAAGTTAGTTACAAAAATGCGAAGTACGCGAAATAATAGTGCGCGGTAAATAAGTGATTGTAATTACTTTCGGAAATATAACAGTTTCAGTCAGGCGTGTATCAAGATGTGAAATTAATTGTGACAGCAATAAAAGCGTAAAAACAGATTCTTTTATCAGTGTTATCTTTTAGTAACAACTCCTTTCCGTTTACACGCCCTGCTCAAGAGATATTTTCTCGACTGAGTAATAATAGCTAGCCGGAGGACAAAGAACCCAAAATTCAAAATAGTAAAAGAATAACAGGCGCTCAGCAAATAAGATAACACGAACAGATTACCGCGACAACAAAAGATCCCTGTGTGGATGTAGGTGCTAGGCGCTATCCTCCGTAGCATAAACTTAACCCTAATCCCACATAGGACAAAAAATTATTTTCTCAAAAATATATCAAATAATTTTAAATAAGGGAAGACTAAATATCGAAAATTGCCAAAAACAGTTATATTTTCAGTTCTTTGCGCAGTCTTATTAACTGGAATCTCCTCTTCGTTTTGTTGTATAAGAAGAAAGCAGAACTCCTAGTCCTACACACTTTGGAGTAGAGAACTAGCACATATTTTATGGGAAGTTTTGCTCTACAAATTGGCAGTATTATAGCCACGAGGCAAATATACACGCATTTGTTTTCTCAATTTTTCGTTTCTGTGGCAGTATTTTTAGCACTTGAATAATTTCAATTAAATTATATAATATGTAAATTAAATAACAGCCCGCCTGGAAGCAATATGTATGTAATAATTTGTAAAAATGTATGTAACAGTCATTGCAAATGCTTATATTATTATAAACATGTTCAATAATGTTATGGTGAATGCATTATGTAATTTAATAATGTAGGAGCTGTGAGAATAATAAGTTTAAAGTTTCTAACAATGAGGTAACAATAAAGTAACCTTGAGGCAATAATGAGTTTGAGAGTTTGAATACTACTGGCCAATAAAATAATAAAAATAATAAAGGGTTTTTTGGCATGACAAAGCATGCCAAGGCAGTTTAGGGATATTCCCTCTTCAGCCTAGGAAAAAAGTTTTTGAATAATGGCTTGCAGGCAGTTATCTTCCGCATGTGTCGTTCTTGTCATGTTTTTTTTTTATTTTATAATATATATATATATATATATATATATATATTCTTCTTTTTTTTTATAAATTAGGGGGATTTGTGTGTCTGATTTTTTGTTTATATTATTTTTTTTGTCACACAATCTCAGCCGCCGTGATTTGCTGCCCAAGAAGACCGATTTTATATATTTGCTTGTTTTCTTATGTCGTTGGCGCGTGTCGTCACCTCTAGTTTTTGTTTTTCTGTTAACTTTTTAGTTTAATTGGTGCATGCTGTTTTCACTTGCTTAGTAAGTTTTGTAAATGGTGTTCGATTTGGCGTTGCTCGTCTAGATGCTTCTTGTCGTATATTTGTATTAGTGTGATCAGGGGTGGGTTTTTGACCTTTGATGTTGGTTGGATTGTTTTCATCTGCTGTGCTGTACGTATGAGGTCTCTTCTGTATTTTCGTGTGTGTGCATTATCAATGTATTTGAGCATTAGATTTGCGATATGCTTATCAATTGGTTCCGTTCTGGTATATTGGTATAGGCGGTTACTACTGGCCATGATTAGGGCAGCAAAAATATGAATTTCGTGAAAGTTTAAAAATAGCCAATCAACACCCAGAAAAGCTTTAATTAAATACAGGTATTCTATTGGACTAGGATTAGCCAATCACAGACTTGAAATACAGAAGCTTACGGGTTTGGACGGTAAAATATGTTCAGTTGCTGGCAGACCTTGGTAGTGACCGGATGGAAGAATTGTTCTCTTAAGAAATATTACGTATTCGTGTGAATCGTAAAAATAAGTATATGCGTTAACAAGGTGTAAGTTTTAAATAAAGAATCTCACAGTTCTTAATATCAGTGTAGTGCTATTTAATTTGTGTCAAGGATTAATAAAAAGAAGTGAATTTAAACTTAAAATCTGTAAGCCTACATTCTTGTCGCACAACGCCCTGATTAAGAGAAACGTGTCTCTAAAACAATACTGACGCAGCCGAGGCAAACATAAACATAAATAATATCTATAGAAGCAGTTTAATAACAAAGGTAATATTTTGTTTTTAAACTTGGAACGTAACAACAAAATACATCTTCAAATCGGCTTCTCATACGTAACAGCATATTACGTAAATAACAATTCAAATTGACGTTCATAGTTGGAGCTAAATAATAAATAAACTCCAAGAACAATACTTCAAGTTGGCTCCCATACGTGGGGCAGTTAAAATAATAACAGTAAACAAAAACACTTTCTCATTTCTGAGTGTTCACATCTTCTCTTAAACTCTGTGGTATATGCATTTCTATTCCTTAAATCCTCTTGATGTATGAAGTATTTACCGGAAGGAGACACCTCGTCACTGGGACCAACTAGGTCTATTGTAGCTACACCACCGGGAAGCAGGGATGAAGTGGAGGAGCCGCAGGAGGTCGCAGGTAGACGAGATTACAGAGACGTAAGTCCCTGTCATCTCCAATTCGAAACATCCCCACTCGGCCAGCAGGGAACGAAGCGGCCCTTGTAGGCAGACCAACGCGCCCTGTCGTTGGCGAGGACATAGTGTCCATGCACTCCACCTACCACCAGACGTACTGCCTGAAAGATGAGAGATAGAAAAATGAAATGACAGGAAATGAAGGAAAGGTGAAATCGTGGTAGAATGCACCACCCCAGCATTCGCTTAGGCGACCAGAAAAAAACCACGAAGAATCCCATGGTCAGAGTGGGCGGCCACCGGGAATTGAAACCGAGAGCTCCCGAATGCGTGCTACAGACGTTGCCGCCTGATACATCCCATTCGGTTTAAATCCCCTTACTTCAATATTTCATTCCGAAGATATTTACGGAACCGTTACCATTTTTACTTTCTCTACTACGTATAGTAAGTAGGGGAAGTATTGTATTCCACCCAAAAATTCGATACCGAGATTTCACCGGAAATATATGTTTCGAGATCCCCTGAATCCAAAAAAGCACTTTTGGAAACATGTCCGTGTGTGTCTGTCTGTAAACAGCATAACTCAAAAACGAAGAGTCGGATAAACACCAAACTTGGTATTTATTTTTAGTATCTTCCATAGATGCGACACGAAGGTTTCAAGAAAATCCCCCCAACCCAGATTACCCTTTATGTGGAACATTTTTCGAAAATATTGATTTTCTCAGAAATGGCTCTAACGATTTTGATTAAAATATCATAGGTTTAAGATATTTTCATGACAAATAAAATGTATATCTTGAACTTTCTGGAAATGTCTCCAAAAGTATTCTTCATTGTGAACGACTTTTGCATAACTGGTAAACCATAAGAGATAGACAAAAGTTTACTACACAACAAATGTAGATCGCGTTAAAATACACAATTTATGTCATATACATTTTTTTTGTTGAGTGAACCATTTTCGGGGTATTGCTTGGTATTCCCTTAAATTTTTCAATACTTATCTCAAATGGGAATTCGTTATTCATTTTTTTTTGTCTTGGATATGCAAAGAGTATTAATCTGTGTCAAACGGAATGGTGCTGCACCTAGCAACCAGCTATTAAGAGATATGTCTGTGCTTATATTGCCCTTGCAAATACAAAACAAGGGGAACATAGTACGCCTTAAGCAATAGTCAAATATTTTTAGAACTGGTCGCTATGTGTAAAATGTAATTCTCTTTTCATGTCAAAAGATCGTTTCTGCAAATGTTTATCTGGATTAATATGAAGTAGATGGAGAATAAGAGTTTGTAAAAACAGTTTGTACAAGAGTAGAGAAGGTCGTGTGAGCGTAACACATTACATTTTTGGTGAAATATCGGCATAAAATTTTGGGTGGAGTGCAGTACCTCTTCTTCTTAATGTAGGCATGCAGAAAAGAAAGTAAACATAATATATAGAAATCTGTCTGAGGTTCAGAGTTAACATAACGATATGCATGGAATACAGCTTTAACAAGACGAAGTTATCCTTACCACGCGAACTAATGAACTGTTTAAATAGTACGTCACTTCCTCTAAGAATATATTTTTTTTCAAATTCTGTTTCCTTTAGCTTGCCGCATACTACGTTACCAGATCTTTAGTCTTGTTAAACGATTTCATACATAAACTATGAACGAACTGGATAATGATGTAAGGGTAAATACGCAAGGATGGTAAAATCTCTTTGCCTAACATTGAAATATTCAACATTACTTCCGTAAAGCCTGGTTATGTCAAAGATAATCACTATGCATAAAATCCTCATGTAATACATTAATATAACATTTTTTTCCCTCTATCGTTTATTAGTCGTTATTCAAACTATTTTTACTAAAGCTTATTTTTATACCTACTACATTTTAATCCAAATAAACCTTTGCATAAATAGCTACATTACACATTTCGTTATAGATACAAAGGGAACAGCGATAGTCAAACGTTTAAGAACTGGACGCTATGCACTAACCTTAAAATTCCACACTGTTTCAATGGAATCGCGAGAAACAACTAAATGTTGACAAGACTTTTTTTTAAAAAAAAGGTCTAAATATTGAACAATTCAAACCATTAATAACGGATATCTCGGAAGTGGCTGATGCTACAAAACAGTTATTTGAAATAAATTGCGTATTTTAAAGAGATCTACATTTTTTGTGTAGTACTTTATCTCTAGCACTTAACGTTTACCAATTAAACAAGATGATACAAAATTCCTTCGGAATGAAGAGGACTTCACAGCTATTCCCAGAAACTTCAAGATATACACTTTAATTGTCATGTAAATAGCTTTATGAATAATATTTTAATCAAAATTGTTTGAGTCATTTTTTAGAAAATTAAATTTTTCGAAAAATATTCCATATAAACATAGGTTGTGATGGGGGAATTTTCTTGAGAATTTTAATGCCGCATCCTTGGAAGATACTGAATTTAAATGCCAAGTTTGATGTTTATCCGAGTTTTTGAGTTCTATTTCTCAAACATACAGACACACACATGCATACGCGCGCGCATGTGTTTCCAAAATTGCTTTATTTGTATTCAGAGGGCCTCAAAAATGTATTTTCGGAAAAACTTCAGTATCTAATTTTTGGTTGGAATCAATACCTTCTCTACCAACTATGTAGAGAAAATAAAAAAATCTTATGTGTTACACTCACATGACTTTTTCTACTCTTGTTCAAACTATTTTTCCAAACGCTTATTCTCCATATGCTTCATGTTAATCGAGATATCGAGATGTTAATCTTATTGCTAATTTCCTTGTAGACGCAAAGGGAACTGGTAGGTTTTAAGCGATAGTCAAATATTTTAAGAGCTGGTTGCTATGTGGAGTATTCCATTCTCTTAGCATTACCAGGCCAAAAAAATGAATAACGAATTCCCATCTGAGAAAAAGTATTGCAAAATTTAAGGGAGTGACATACAAAATCTCGAAAATGATTCACTAAACAAAAAAATGTATATGACATAAATTGTGTATTTTAACGCGATCTACATTCTTTGTGTAGTAAACCTTTTGTCTATCTCTTATGGTTTACCAGTTATGCAAAAGTTGTTCACAATGAAGAATGCTTTTGGAGACATTCCCAGAAAATTCGAGATATACATTCTATTTGTTATGAAAATACCTTAAACGTATGATATTTTAATCAAAATCGTTAACCATTTTTGAGAAAATTAAAATTTTCAAAAATATTCCAAGTAAAGGGTATTCTGGGGTGGGGGGATTTTCTTGAAAACCTTCGTGTCGCATCTCTGGAAGATACTGAACCTAAATACCAAGTTTGGTGTTTATCCGACTGTGCGTTTCTGAGTTATGCTGTTAACAGACACACAGACACATACACGTACACGTATGTGTTTCCAAAAATGCTTCTTTAGGATTCAGGGGCCTCAAAACATATATTTCCGTTGAAATCTCGGTATCGAATTTTTGGGTGGAATGCAATACCTCCCCTACTTACTATACGTATTAGAGAAAGTAAAAAGGAATTCTTAAGGAGTAGAAATACTTTAGGAGTTGTTTTAGAATGAGATGTCACCTCGAAACCTAGTGCCTTAGTTTTATAGCAGAATTAGGCTGTAACGACAACAAACATCGCCGTTCTTGTCGCTACTGCACATGCGCGATGGAAGCTGCCAATCGTAATTAGAATTGAAATCTGTAGGTTGGCGATATTTTCCGTATTTCGTATCCTTCTTTATTTTCGCTCCCCGCTGATATAATGCAACGCAACAGCACCGTATTGTTGATTCTTCATAATAGTAAGCAAATTCAGAAATCTAAGTTTATATAATAAACAGAGCATCGTTAGGGTGCTTTGGTGTAACCACTAATTGATAATTAATATAAGCTTATATACAAAAAAACCTAACCTAAGGTTTATCTTCCGTGAATTCAGAAACCTAAGCTCATATAATAAACACGGAACATCGTTAGCGTGCTTTCGTGTAACCACCACTGGATGGTAATTAACATAAGCTTACATAAAAAAATTTAATGTGTTACACTCACATGACTTTCTCTACTCTTGTACAAACTATTTTTACAAACGCTTATTCTCCATATGCTTCATGTTCATCGAGATATCGATATGTTATTCTTATTGCCAATTTTCTTGTAGATGCAAGGAGAATTGGTAGGCTTTAAACTATAGTCAAATATTTTAAGAGCTTTGTGCTATGTGGAGTATTCCATTCTCTTTGCATTACCAGGACCAAAAAAATGAATGATGAATTTGAGAAAAAGTATAAGTATTGGAAAATTTAAGGAAATAACAAGCAATATCTCGAAAATGGTTCACTCAACAACAAAAATGTATATGACATAAATTGTGTATTTTAACGCGATCTACATTTTTGTGTAGTAAACTTTTGTCTATCTCTTATGGTTTACCAGTTATGCAAAACTCGTTCACAATGAAGAATACTTTTGGAGACATTCCCAGGAAATTCGAGATATGCATATCATTTGTCATGAAAATATCTTAAACATATGATATTTTAATCAAAATCGTTAGAGCCATTTTTGAGAAAATTAAAATTCCCGAAAAATGTTCCATGTAAAGGGTAGTCTTGGGTGGGTGGATTTTCTTTAAATCCTTCGTGTCGCATCTCTGGAAGATACTGAAGCTAAATACCAAGTTTGGTGTTTATCCGACTGTTCGTTTCTGAGCTATGCTGTTCACAGACACAGGCACAGACACACACACACACACACACACACACACACACACGGACATGTTTCCAGAAATGCGTTTTTTGGATTCAGGGGGTCTCAAAACATGTATTTCCGGTGAAATCTCGGTATCGAATTTTTGGGTGGAATACAATACTTCCCCTACTTACTATACGTAGTAGAAAAAGTAAAAAACCCTAACCTAAGGCTAACCTTCCGTGAATTCAAAAACCTAAGCTTATTTAAACAGTGAATCATTCACGCTGTTAAGAAAAGTATGCTCGGTCCGCTCGCGTTAGTGGTGTTAACTATTCATATGTTGGCAGCATTTTGTTTGCACACTTGGAATCCGCGTGCAGCTAGAGGATGACATCTGTAGTAGAAGTAAGACATCATTTTCCGTAGCACTAAGTAAGGTTATCACATTTTTCATGCAAGCATCTTAACATATTGTATTTTAATCAAAATCATGAGTCGTTTATGAGAAAAAAAATAAGGAAAATTTTTCTATGTAAAAGGGATGGGGATGGGAGGATGTTTTTGCAAATCTTCAAGTCGTTTACTTGGTGGACGCTGAGCTTTAATACTAACTTCGTTATTTAACCAACTTTTTGTTTTGGAATTATGCTATTCAAACACACATCCGTTTTATTCAGGAGGGCTCAAAACGTGTATTTCCGCTGAAAATTGTATTAAATTTTTGGGTGGAATACAATGCTTCTACTTACTATAGCAGGTCGAGAAGATATTGCATTCCACGAAAAATTCTATATCGAGATTTCACCGGAAATACATGTTTTGAGATACCCCGAATCCAAAACAAATTAGAAAAAGGTTCGTTTGTATGTATGTCTGTCGTGTGTCTGTGAACAGCATAACTAAAAAAAACGAAAAACTTGATATATTTAAGTTCATTACCTTGAAAAGATGCGACACTAAGATTTTCAAGAAAAATCCCCCACCCAAACTACCGTCTACATCGACAAATTTTCGAAATTTTTTTTACTTTATAAAAATGGCTCAAGCGATTTTGATTAGCCTGCCAGGGTAAGTTGCTTTTAGGTGGTCTTCAACAGCGATGGAAGTGATGTCATATGTCCTACAGATGCCACTCTATGTCATTCTCTAGCTCTAACGCAATGCTGGCAACATATGAATAACTAATGCTGTCAAAGCCGGTAGGATACTCAGCCTCAAGGCGTAGCCGAGGGATCTACGCGTCTAAAACTCGAATTATTCACGTTTGCAGAAATTCCTTATTTCGCGGATTTCACATCTTATTTAGGTTGGCACTTCACATTCAGCGTATGTTTTAGCGGGAAGATGGCTATGTTTGTTGTGTTCACATCGCAATTTTCCTGTAAAAGTAAAGCACCTAATTCAGGTGGGCACCAGGTATTGTCGAGATCATATCTACTTATAAATTCACTCTTAAGGTAATTGAGGCAGTATATTTTAACACTTAAATGAATTCAGTCTAATTATATAATATGTAAATTAAATAACAGCCCGCCTTGAAGCAATATGTGTATGTAATAATTTGTAAAATATATGTAACAGTCATTTCATATGCTTATATTATTGTATCCATGTTCAATAATGTTATGTGAATGTATTACGTAATTTAATAAAGTAGGAGCTGTGAGAATAATAGTTTAAAGGTTGCTAACAATGAGGTAACCCTGAGGCAATAATGAATTTGAAACTTTAAATGCTACTAATCATTATTGGAGCAACAATAATATAAATTTTGTGACAGTTTATAAAATAGCCATTCAACAACCAGAAAAAGCTTTAGTTAAATGAAGGTATTCTATTGGAGTAGGATTAGCCAATCAGAAACTGAAAAGCAGAAAATTTTATAAATTTAGAGTTCAGTTGCCTGCAGACAGCGTTGCTAACCAGACGCAAAAAGTGTCCTCCAGAAATATAATATGTATACGTGTGAGACGAAAAATAAGTTTACGCGTTAAAAAGTGCAATTAATTAATAAAAAGAATCTCACAGCTCTCTATATCAGTGAAGCGTTATTTAAATTGTGATTAATGCATGTAGTGAAGTAAAATTATAATCTGTGTAAGCCTACATTCTTCAGTTGCACCACAACCCTGCTAAGAGAAACGTGTCTCTAACAATAATACTGACGCAGCCGAGGCAAACATAAATATAATATTTAAAGAAACGGTCAAATTACAAAGTTAATATATTTTTAAACTTGGGGCAAAGGCCACCTGAAAGTACATTTGGGACGAAGGCTACCGGAAACTGTTTAATATACGTGTGGTTGCAACGAATTTCAAGTTCGGCTCCCCAACATTTGAAATATAATACAACTCCTTCAATACAACCTACTTCAAATTGACGCTCAAAGCGTGGTGCAAATAACGTAAAGACAATATCTATTTCATAATTTACTCCATTCCTTCTTGATTTTTTCAGCGATTTCAATGAAGACCATCTAAAAGCAAAATAGCCAAATGCCATATATTGACGATATTTACATGACAAATAAAATGTATATCTTGAATTTCGTAGGAATAGTATGTGAAGTCCATATCATTCGGAATAAATTTTTTGTAATCTTGTATAACTGGAAAACGTTAAGTAATGGACAAAAAATGTATATCTCTTTAAAACAATTTATTTTAAATAAGTTTTTGTGGCCTAAGCCATTTCCGAAACATTCGTTATTAGAGGTTGCAATCGTTCATTAATTGGTCATTCTTTTAAAATCTTGTCAAGATTCAGCTGCTTCTCGCGATTACATGGAAAGAGTATGGAGTTTTAACGCCAACATATAGCGTACAGTTCTTAAACACTTGACTCGCTGTTGTTACTTTCTCTACTAGGTATAGTAAGTAGGGGAAGTATTATATTCCACCCAAAAATTCGATACCGAGATTTCACCGGAAATGTGTTTTTAGGGCCCCTAATTCCAAAAAAAAAAAGCATTTTTGGAAACATGTCCGCGTGTGTGTCTGTGTGTGTGTGCTGTGAACAGCATAACTCAGAAACGAACAGTCGGATAAACACCAAACTTGGTATTTAAGTTCAGTATCTTCCAGAGATGCGACACGAAGGTTATCAAGAAAATTTCTCCACCCCAGATTACCCTTTACATGGAACATTTTTCGAAAATTTTAATTTTCTCAAAAATGGCTCTAATGATTTTGATTAAAAAATCATATGTTTAAGATATTTTCATGACAAATGAAATGTATATCTCGAATTTTCTGGGAATGTCTCCAAAGCTATTCTTCATTGTGAACGACTTTTGCATAACAGTTAACCCATAAGAGATAGACAAAATTTTATTACACAAAAAATGTAGATTGCGTTAAAATACACAATTATACTTTTTCTCAAATGTGGAATTCATTATTAATTTTTTGTCCTGGTAATGCAAAGAGAATGGATTACACCACATAGCAACCAGCTCTTAAAATATTTAACTATAGCTTAAAGCCTACCAATTCCCCTTGCATCTACAAGAAAATTAGCAATAAGATCAACATCTCGATTAACATGAAACATATGGAGAATAAGCGTTTGTAAAAATAGTTTGTACAAGAGTAGAGAAAGTCATGCGACTGTAGCACATCAGATTTTCTTTTTATTATAATGAAATGTGTCGTGTAGCTGTTTCTGCAAAAGTTTATTTGGATTAAAATGTAGTAGATAGTAAAATAGGCTTGAGTAAGAACCGTTTGTATACCCACCAATAAAGATAGAGGGTAGAAAAAGTCAGTGATTGTAACACTCAGATTTTTATTAAAGTAAATCTTGTGTTAGTTTTTGATTCAGAATACACGAGTGAAAGTAAAAACTAGATATCGACATTAAGTTACTAAGAACTTAATCATACAATCTAAGCTTTTGCTCTGGCCAGACTTGACACGAGTTACAGTATGTGTTTATGTCTACTTCACGTATAAAAATATTATTCCTTTACTCTTAAGTTTCAGGGTTTCATTCTATATTTCTATACAAGTTTAGAACATAACGACGTAATCGCTTCTACCCGGACTATTTTTGCATCACTCTACGCTGCCTCGCAGTTACCGATGTTAAAAGATTATGTTTATCTTCCTTGCTTATGATTAGCACTGCACAAAAACTAACACTTGAAGTCACTCAATTTCACTTCATTGCACTGAGGAAAGCTGGCCGCAAGCTCCAGCCTGCTTAAGTAAACCACATGTTTATTACATGTGAAAAATCTGATGTGTTACACTCACATGACTTTCTCTACTCTTGTACAAACTATTTTTACAAACTCTTATTCTCCATCTATTTCATATTAATCGAGATAAACAATTGCAGAATCAATCCTTTGACATGCAAAGACAATTACATTTTGCACATAGCGACCAGTTCTAAGAATATTTGACTATCGCTTAAGGCGTACTATGTTCCCCTTGTTTTGTATTTGCAAGGGCAATATCGAAATACAGTAGCCTTTAAGCATAGACATATATCTTAATAGCTGGTTGCTAGGTGCAGCACCATTCTCTTTGCCACAGATTAATACTCTTTGCATATCCGAGACAAAAAAATGCATAACGAATTCCCATTTGAGAAAATAATTATTGAAAAATTTAAGGGAATAACAAGCAATATCTCGAAAATGGTTCACTGAACAACAAAAAATGTGTATGATATAAATTGTGTATTTTGACGCGATCTACATTTTTTGTGTAGTAAAATTTTGTCTATTTCTTATGGTTTACCAGTTATGCAAAAGTCGTTCACAATGAAGAATACTTTTGGAGATATTCCCAGAAAATTCAAGATATACATTTTATTTGTCATGAAAATATCTTAAAAATATGCTATTTTAATCCAAATCGTTAGAGCCGTTTTTGAGAAAATTAAAATTTTCGAAAAATATTCCATGTAAAACGTAATCTGGGGTGGGAGGATTTTCTTGAAAACCTTCGTGTCGCATCTCTGGAAGATATTGAACCAAAATACCAAGTTTTCTGTTTAACCGACTGTTAGTTTCTGAGTTATGCTGTTCACAGACACAGACACACACACACACGGATATTTTCCCCCCCCCCAATTTTTTTTTGGATTAAGGGGGTCTCAAAACATATATTTCCGGTGAAATTTCGGTATCGAATTTTTGGGTGGAATGCAATACTTCCCCTACTTACTATACGTAGTAGAGAAAGTAAAAATCACTCCACAGCCTCCATTATTGCTGTTTCCATTCGTGGAATGAAAGCCAGAGGGGGAAACGCCTTCTCCGTGCACAGCTTACATACAATCTGACTGCTGACCCAGTTGACGATTGTCACTCAATTTTCAGACGAACCAACAAAACTGCTACCTGAACAGTATTGCACATTCGTGAAGTTAGGATTTAAATAATAGTCACAGTTTCGGACGTTGTTCCTAGTTTAACTTCCGAATTAGTTCATGCTTTGGCCGGTAGTACGCACTTCCACGCACATGAGCCTTCCGCGAATGACTGATTTAACTCTAAGCCGCAAAGCGTAGCCAAGGCCTGAGGTATTTTTACTTTCTCTACTACGTATAGTAAGTAGGGGAAGTATTGCTTTCCACCCAAAATTTCGATACCGAGATTTCACCGGAAATACATGTTTTGAGACTCACTGAATCCAAAAAAAGCATTTTTGGAAACATGTCCGTGTGTGTGTCTGTCTGTGTGTCTGTGTGTCTGTGTGTCTGTCTGTGTGTCTGTGTGTCTGTGAACAGCATAACTCAAAAACGAAGAGTCGGATAAACACCAAACTTGGTATTTAGGTTCAGTATCCTTCAGAGATGCGACACGAAGGTTTTCAAGAAAATCCCCCAACCCCAGACTACCCTTTACATGAAACATTTTTCGAAAATTTTAATGTTCTCAAAAACGGCTCTAACGATTTTGATTAAAATATCATATGTTTAAGATATTGTCATGACAAATAAAATGTATATCTCGAATTTTCTGGGAATGTCTCCAAAAGTATTCTTCGTTATGAACGACTTTTTCATAACTGGTAAACCATAAGAGATAGACAAAATTTTACTACACGAAAAATGTAGATCGCGTTAAAATACACAATTTATGTCATATACATTTCTTTTGTTGAGTGAACCGTTTGCGAGATATTGCTTGTTATTCCCTTAAATTTTCCAATACTTGTACTTTTTCTCAAATTCGTTATTCATTTTTTTATGTCCTGGACATGCAAAGAGAATGGAATGCGCCACATAGCAACCAGCGTTAAAATATTTGACTATAGCTTAAAACCTACCATATTCCCCTTGCATCTACAAGAAAATTATCAATAAGATTGACATTTCGATATCTCCATTAACATGAAGCATATGGAGAATAAGCGTTTGTAAAAATAGTTTGTACAAGAGTAGAGAAAGTCATGTGAGTGTAACACATCAGATTTTTTTTATGTCCTGGACATGCAAAGAGAATGGAATGCGCCACATAGCAACCAGCGTTAAAATATTTGACTATCGCTTAAAAGCTACCATATTTCCCTTGCATCTACAAGAAAATTACCAATAAGATTGACATCTGGATATCTCGATTAACATGAAGCATATGGAGAATAGGCGTTTGTAAAATTAGATTGTACAAGAGTAGAGAAAGTCATGTGAGTGTAACACATCAGATTTTTTTATATGTAGAGGAGCGGAATGGCGTCAGGGCGTAGCCGTAGGATATGTGAGTGTAAACCCCAATGAAGGATTATGATAATTTTGTGGGATAGATACGATAGGTAACGAGTGTGTTTGGAAGAACTAAAAGTATCGCTATTTTCGCGGATTTCGCGACTACTCATACGTTGGCACTTTCTTCCGCAGTAGTAACTTAGAACTACTTTTATATTTAGCGATTTATTTCATATATACTAAAGTGTGTTATAAAAGGAGAGTGGATGGATTATAGCCTTTCCAGCAGATCAAATCTCGTTTTAAACTGTGTAATATACGCATTTTCCTTCCTTAAATCATCTTTCTTCCGCAATTCATTCGGAAGAAAGATGACATATACAAGAAAAATCTGGTGTGTTACACTCACATGACTTTCACTACTCTTGTACAAACTATTTTTACAAACGCTTATTCTCCATCTTCTTCGTGTTAATCGAGATAAACATTTGCATAAACTATCCTATTGCTGATTTTTTTGTAGGTACAAGGGGGAATATACGAATTCCCGTTTGAGAAAAAGTACAAATATTGGAAAATTCAAACGAATAAACAGGAATATCTCGGAAATGGTTCACTACACAAAAAATGTATATATAAATTGTGTGTTTTAACGAGCTCTACATTTTTGTGTAGAAAAATTTTGTCTATCTCTTACGGTTTACCAGTTAAGCACAAGCCATTCAGAAAGAAGAGGACTTTATGGGGACATTCCCAGAATATTCAAGATAAAAATTTTATTTGTCATGAAAATATCTTAAATATATGATATTTT
The DNA here is from genome assembly GCA_030765065.1 of Deroplatys truncata. Taxonomy (NCBI): domain Eukaryota; kingdom Metazoa; phylum Arthropoda; class Insecta; order Mantodea; family Mantidae; genus Deroplatys; species Deroplatys truncata. Next base: position 171,539,342 of record CM060980.1, read on the forward strand.
AATCAAAATCGTTAGAGCCATTTTTGAGAAAATAAAAATATTCAAAAAATGTTCCATGAAAAGGGTAGTCTGGAGTGGAGAATTTTCTTGAAAATCTTCGTGTCGCATCTGTGAAAGATACTAAACCTAAATAACAACTTTGATGTTTATCCAACTTTTCGTTTTTTACTTATGCTGTTCACAGACACACACGGGCCTTTTTCTAAAAGTGCGTTTTTAATTCAGGGGCCTCAAAAGACGTATTTCCGGTGAAATTTCGGTATCAAATTTTTGTGTAAAATGCAATACTTCCCCTACTTACTATACGTATTAGAGACAATAAAAATGTGTATATTATACAGTTTAAAACACATGTGAACTTTGGAATGGCTATAAGTTGGAAAAACTACAAGTTCAATATGATCTTGTAATGACCGTACTTTGAGGAAGTTTGTCATTACAAGATCATATTGATTCACTAGCTTTCGCTAACGTTTATGACATTATCGATGTTAGAAATGACACCTCCATTCTTCTACTTACTACTGTTGAATTTTCATCACTAAGCATATGTCCAAGTCCTCAGCTGATGGTCGACTAACTAAATCTACTTGGAGATTTTCACTATTGCTCCACGGCAAATTCCTGCACTTGAAGACGACTCACTCGTACACACAACTGTCTAATACAACTCACGACATAGCAAATGACCAGCTCTTACGCTGACGAAAAACAATATCAGTGACCTGTCGCGTTCCTTCTTTTGCTCTGCCTTTTATCAACAAAAACAATTGAGTTAGCCCACCTCATTAAACCAGGCATGCCAGCCTTATAAGGACGATTCGTATTATCTGTGGTGACCTCACTCTCTGCCCCTATATTCTGAACTGAACTTTGTGACAAAGAGACCTTTCCTCTGGTTTCATTCACCTTTAGCAGTGTTTTAGTGTTTGTTTAACGTCTTGCAAATGCAAACTGTATTAATGGGAACAATAAGGATTATTTCCTATAATTAATAACGAATAGTTTTATTTTTAAAACTTGTCTTTCGTATCGCTTGATATGGCAAGAGATTGTTCGAGCTGACTAATTTATTTCAATGCACCAAGATAATGCGAGAAATTTGCTCAGATTTTAAATCCCCTAAATATCTCCATTATACTTGTGATTTCTGTAAGCTTAATACTTTCCCTACTACATATAGTAAATAGGGGAAGTATTGCATTTCACCCACAAAAACCTACATCAATATTTCAACTGGAAATACATGTTTTAAGGCCCTCTGAATCCAAAAAAAGCATTTCAGATAAAAGCGTGCCAGTGAACGGCATAACTCAAAAACGAAAAAAAAAGTAACAAACTTGGCATTTAGGTTCATATCTTTTAAAGATGCGGCACAAACATTTTCAAGAAAATCCCCACCCCAGACTACCCTTTACATGAAAACATTTTTGGAAAAGTTTCATATTCTCATGAGTGGCTCTAATGATTTTATTAATATATCATATGTTTAAGAGATTTTCATGGCAAATGAAATGCGTATCTTCAATTTTCTGGAATGTCCCCAAAAGTCCTCTTCATTCTGATTGACTTTTGCATAACTAGTAAACAGTAAGAGACAGATAAAAGTTTACTACACAAAAAATGTAGAGCTCGTTAAAACACACAATTATGTCAAATACATTTTGTTTGTCGAGTGAAGCATTTCCGAAATATTCCTTGTAATTTGTTTGAATTTTCCAATACTTAGTTTTTCTCAAATGGGAATTTGTTATTAATTTTTCATTTTTTATGTCCTGGACATGCAAAGAGAGTGGAATCTTCCACATAGCAACCAGCTTTTAAAAGATTTGACTATCGCTTAAAGACTACTGTATTTCCATATTCCCTTTGCACTTACAAGAAATCTGCAAATGTTTATCTCGATTAATATGAAGTGGACGAAGAGTAAATGTTTGTAAAAATAGTTTGTACTGGAATAGAGAAAGTCATGTGAGTGCAACACATCAGATGTTTTATAGAAACAACCAATTACTGAACCCCTTCGATATGATCCACCCGGTTAATGAACTTAAAATAATTGAAACGTAGAACTCTGGATTAATCCATATAAGACATTATGTGTGGATGATAAATAGGGTGTGCAAACTTCAAGAATTTTGGTATATAGTAGTGTTATAATTAAATGAATCGCTGCAGTTTATAAAGAAATGCATGTGTATTATAATTACCATCTCCAAATTTTGCCACACAAGTAAAATGTCTACTTTTACTGTACATATCTGCCCTTGAACGCAGTATTGTATTAGTACCTCCTTATGAACAATGACTCGTCGGTAGTTGTATTACAAGTAGGACCCACCAGAGAGCGGTAGCATTAAGGTTACTTGCGAGCAACCGAGATTTGACCTTAGCCGCTTCATGCACTGGGATAAACCTAGTTGGTCGCATTAGCTCTACCTCTACCAGTATTACGTTATTGCTTTTATTGACACGTGTGATAAAGAGCCAGTTATGCACTATATTGATTACAATAACAACATATTAATGATAGGACTGTATAAAATGTTTAAGACAAGCAAATACTCTGCTTTACTTCATGTCCAACCATAGGGGTCCAGCCGCGCATCCTGTACGTGGCTTCGCTGGTGCAGCGTTCTCAAATGCTGCTTTATAAATAGCCTAATTTTAGGTAAGTGCTTGGATGAATTATACTAGCAGTTTAACGCTGGACATTTATACCCTTCCACCCTGTATATTCGGTTCTATGTTTGCAGGTACAGTAGCTATTAATACTGATAATCATTCCTACTGTAATTACCTCAACTCATCAATTACCCAAAGTGGATCAAGTAAATATCAAGCTATTATACAGAACTGCATAGTGGAATTACAATAAAAGATGCAGCAGGAGTAAATGCTCCTTCAAACATCCGTTCACTCTCACGTCATTCATACTACCGCATTTGCATCTGTCTGACCCAACACAAATAGTTGAGTATCTATGTTTGCCTCATCCAAAGATCTGTGGCAACAATATCAGTTATAGAATCCTGCCTTTCTAGCCCACCCAAAGTCTAGATATTCGTTCAACTCCACTATTACTCCAAAAGCACAGATTGAACGGCTATTTTCTTCTTTTCGTTTCTCCCTTGCCTTTTAGGTATTTCGTGTCTAATCTTTTTACTTTCTCTACTACGTATAGTAAGTAAGGGGAGTATTGTATTCCACCCAAAAATTCGATACCGACATTTCACCGGAAATACATGTTTTAAGGCCCCCTGAATAAAAAAAAAAACATTTTTGGAAACATATCCATGCGTGTGTCTGTGTGTGTCTGTGAACAGCATAACTCAGAAACGAACAGTCGGATAAACACCAAACTTGGTATTTAGGTTCAGTATCTTCCAGAGATGCGACATGAAGGTTTTCAAGAAAATCCCCCCCACCCCAGATTACCGTTTATATGGAACATTTTTCGGAAATTTTAATTTTCTCAAAAATGACTAACGATTTTGATTAAAATATCATATGTTTAAGATATTTTTATGACAAATGAAATGTATATCTCGAATTTTCTGGGAATGTCTCCAAAAGTATTCTTCATTATGAACGACTTTTGCATAACTGGTAAACCATAAGAGATAGACAGAATTTTACTACACAAAAATGTAGATCGGATTAAAATACACAATTTATTTCATATACATTTTTTTTGTTGAGTGAACCATTTTCTAGATATTGCTTATTATTCCCTTAAAATTTTCAATACTTATACTTTTTCTCAAATGGAAATTCATTATTAATTTTTTTTGTCCTGGTAATGCAAAGAGAATGGAATACACCACATAGCAACCAGCTCTTAAAATATTTGACTATCGCTTAAAGTATACCATATTCCCCTTGCATCAACAAGAAAATTAGCAATAAGATTAACATCTCGATATCTCGATTAACATGAAGCATATGGAGAATAAGACTTTTGTAAAACTAGTTTGTACAAGAGTAGAGAAAGTCATGAAAGTGTAACACCTCAGATTTTTTCTGTTTGTTTACCTATATTACGCATAATGTAATGACACGAATTAATCTTCTAATCTTTAAAAACTCGCATGTGGTTACAGCCATATACCTTTCTCTGCCAATGACTAATTTGCATATATTCTTCATATCTTATGTATTGCATTCGCATGACTTTCTCTACTCACTCGTCTATAAACTGTTTTTACAAAAGCCTATTCTTCTATCATCTTCTTATTAACGTTAAACTTTGCTTATATATCTACACATTTCATTGTAAATACAAGAAGAATACAATACGCAAAGGGATAATCAATTTTTAAAAAATCTGATCTCTTCTCTTGTACAAACCATTTTTACAAACTCTAATTCTTCATCTATTTCATATTAATCGAGATAAACATTTGCAGAAGCGATATTTTGACATGCAAAGATAATTACATTTTACACATAGCGACCAGTTCTAAAAATATTTGACTATCGCTTAAGGCGTACTATGTTCCCCTTGTTTTGTATTTACAAGGGCAATATAGAAATACAGTAGCCTTTAAGCATAGACATATCTCTTAATAGCTGGTCGCTAGGTGCAGCACCATTCTCTTTGCCATAAATTAGTACTCTTTGCATATCCAAGACAAAAAAATGAATAACGAATTCCCATTTGAGAAAATAAGTATTGAAAAATTTAAGGGAATAACAAACAATATCTAGAAAATGGTTCACTCAACAACAAAAATGTATGCGACATAAATTGTGTATTTAACGCGATCTACATTTTTTGTGTTGTAAAATTTTGTCTATCTCTTATGGTTTACCAGTTATGCAAACGTCGTTCACAATGAAGAATACTTTTGGAGACATTCCCAGAAAATTCGAGATATACATTTTATTTGTCATGAAAATATCTTAAACATATGATATTTTAATCAAAATCGTTAGTCATTTTTGAGAAAATTAAAATTTTCGAAAAATGTCCCATATAAAGGGTAATCTGGGGTGGGGGATTTTCTTGATAACCTTCGTGTCGCATCTCTGGAAGATACTAACCCTAAATACCAATTTTGGTATTTATCCGACAGTTCGTTTCTGAGTTATGCTGTTCACAGACACACACACGGACATGTTTCCAAAAATGCTTTTTTTGGATTCAGGAGGTCTCAAAACACATATTTCCGTTGAAATCTCGGTATTGAATTTTTGGGTGGAATACAATACTTCACCTACTTACTATACGTAGTAGGGAAAGTAAAAACGAATCGCGATGTGTTGGCTTCGAAATCCCATGCTCTTTAGAAGACCACGAGAAAAAACGAATAGGGATTAACCATTTGGAAAAATAATAAGTATTTTAAAATCCAAAGAATATCTCGGAAATTGTTAGCGCTACAAAAAATATAATTTAGAATAAATTTGAGATTTAACGATATCCATATAAAAGTCATTCAGAATGAAAAGGTATTCACAGACTTCTCGCAGGAAATTCAAGATACCGATTTTCTCATACAAATATCCTAAACATGACACATTTTAATCAATATCGTTTGAGCCGTTTTTGAGAAAATCAAAACTACGAAAATTTACTCATGTGAAAGGTAGTTTGGGATAGGGGAATTTTCTTGAAAATATTTGTTTCGTAAACTTTAAAGGCGCTGAACTAAAATATAAAGTTTGATCTTTAACCAACTTTTCGTTTTTAAGTTCTGCTGTTTACAGACACATACCTGTACGAGCTGGCCTTTTCCTGTAAACATAACTTTTGGATTCATACTATAGGTAAGTGGTAGAAAAAGTAAAAAGTGATTCTTCTATCCTCGCTACGTTACTCCAATATCCTTTTACCTAGTAATAATTTCAAATTAAGTAACAAGTGTTTTAGTTTCAAATTGCGGAAACAGATTTCAGATGTTTATTCTTGGTAACAAGTTCTTAGGATGAATGGAGTAGAAGGGGGGAGGTAGGTCCATGAAATGCAAACTTACAAGCATGTTCGTTAGGCTTAGGAAGGTTCCAAGCTTGCAACACAGAATATTTCGAAACGGACAATGCTACAAACAAAGTCATTTGTCACAAATTTTATATTTCAATGAGCTCTACAACCTTGCTATGAATGTTTTTAGCTATACTTTAATATTTCCTTGTTATACGTAGTTATAAAAAATTCAATCTAACACGAAGTTCAAGGTATGCATTTTATTTCCCATGTTAATATATTAAAGATATGCATTTTAACCGAAATCTTGGGCTGTTTTAGGAAAAATAAAAAAGAAGAAAATTTTTCCATGTAAGGGTAGTTTGGGGCTGGGAGATATCCTTGAAAATCTTCGTGTACCATTCTTGAAGGATATTGAATTTAAATACCAAGTTTAATTATTTAACCAGCTTCCGACATTTTAATTACACTACGTAATCAAAAAGTATCCGAACACCTGGCTGAAAATGACGTATAAGTTCGTGGCGCCCTCCATCGGTAATGCTGGAAGTCAATATGGTGTTGGCCCACCCTTACCCTTGATGACAGCGTTCACTCTCGCAGACATACTTTTAATCAGGTGCTGGAAGGTTTCTTTGGGGAATGGCAGGCCATTCTTCACGGAGTGCGGAACTGAGGAGAGGTATCGATATAGATCGGTGAGGCATGGCACGAAGTCGACGTTCCAAAATATCCCAAAGGTGTTCTATAGGATTCAAGTCAGAACTCTGTGCGGGCCAGTCCCTTACAGGGATGTTATTGTCATGTAACCACTCCGCTACAGCCCGTGCAGTATGAACAGGTGCTCGATCGTGTTGCTCTTCAACAGTGGGAAGCAAGAAGGTGCTTAAAATATCAATGTAGGTCTGCGCTGTGATCGTGCAACGCAATACAATAAGGAGTGCAAGCCCCTCCAAGTAAAACACGACCCCACCATAACACCACCACCTCCGAATTTCACTGTTGGCATTACACACGCTGGCAGATGACGTTCACGGGGCATTCGCCATACCCACACCCTGCCATCGGATCGCCACATTGTGTACCGTGATTCGTCACTCCACACAACGTTTTGCCACTGTTCACTCGTGTAATGTTGACGCTCCTTACACCAAGCGAGGCGTCGTTTGACATTTTCCTGCGTAATGTGTGGCTTATGAGCAACCGCTCGACCATGGAATCCAAGGTTTCTCAACCTCACGCCTAACTGTCATAGTACTTGGAGTGGATCCTGATGCTGTTTGGAATTCCTGTGTGATGGTCTGGATAGAAGTCTGCCTATTACTCTTTACGACCCTCTTCAAATGTCGGCGGTCTCCGTCAGTCAACAGACGAGGTCGGCCTGTACGATTTTGTGCTGTACATGTCCCTTCACGTTTCCACTTCACTATCACATCAGAAACAGTGGATCTAGGGATGTTTAGGAGTGTGGAAATCTCGCGTACAAATTTCTGACACAAGTGACACCCAATCGCCTGACCACGTTCGAAGTCCGTGAGTTCCACGGAGCGTCCCATTCTGCTGTTTCACGATGTCTAATAACTACTGAGGTCGCGGATAATGAGTACCAGGCAGTAGGTGGCAGCACAGTGCACCTAAGATGAAAAACGTATGTTTTGTGGGGTGTCCGGATACTTTTGATCACATAGTTTATGTGTGTCAAAGACGGGGAAGACGGTTGCATATGTGCCAGGCGCCAGTAACGGCGAAGATCTCACATACGTGAAATCAATTAGAGAATGTCCCCAGTGTCTGTAAAATTTAAATAAAGTATGGAGCCGACACCAGTCAACAGCCCGCAAAAATTTCTCAAGAATGTGAAGTGACGATATGACGGGATTCCATTGTGCGATTTATAATATCATAAATTTGTACTATTTTATAGTTTTTTCAGTCCATTTACATTCTCTAGTAGGTAACGCAAGTATTGTATCTCACTTAAATCTTCGATGTCGAGATTTCACTAGAAATACATGTTTTAAGGTCCATGGACACAAAACAAGCATTTTAGGAAAATAATAACTCAAAAACAAAAGTCGAATATATATAAAGTGTAACTTGATATTTACATCGTCCTCCGTGATCTAGGGGTACCATGCTAGGCTCTAGTTCCGGAGGTCGCCGTTTCAAACCCGGCGGAGGGCGATGAATTTTTTCGGACGTAAAAATCCTTAGCATCTTCGGAAGGGAAGTAAAGCTGGTGGTTCCGTGTCGTAGATTTACGTCAGGTAAAAGTACCCCAAGACTGATAAAGAGGCCTCTGAGCAAAATTTCGGGCCTTTCATACCCAATATAGAATGGGACGCTAAGGACCACAGTAGTTAAAGAGCGTCCATAGATAAAACTCAATTTATTTATTTCTTGATATTTACGCTCTGTATCTTTCTAGGATGCGACAGGAAGATTTTCGAGAAAATCTCCAGTACCAAACTACCTTTACCTGGAAAATATTTCGTTATTTTTCATTGTCTGTGAAACATCTAACGATTTTAATTCAAATACTATGTTTATGGTCTTTGAAAGCAAATTTTAATTTTCTGCAAATAGCCTATCAAGTCCTCCACCTCATTATAACTGTTAATTCGTAAGAGATTGGGTTGTGAAGCGTAGGGGATTCGGCATCGATCCATTAATAGGATATCGTACCGACGCCTCACGAAGGGGCGCCCCCGGGCGGCCAGAACCAGGAGTGACGGCACAACAATGACAGGATCCCTACAGTTTCCAGATTGAGACGCTCGGGCAGTCGGACATACAGACCGGGGATCCCGCCCCACACAGGATGCAACGCGGTTCTTACACCCCGGCAACCAGCCGAAGGCCGACGGTTATCCCTGACACGCTGCACCGAAACAACGTCGCCGACGCTTCCAACCCTGAAGCAGATTAAACGGGGTGAGGATGAATAAACTTATTAATGGAATGAAATGGAGGGACCGGAAATTCGGAGAGATGAAAGAAACCACTCCAGGATTCGCCTGACGACCCGGGAAACCCCCGAAAAGCCATGGGCCAGAGTGGGCGGTAGTCGGGGATCGAACCCGAGACCTCCCGAATATGGGCGACAGCCGTTATCGCTTGAGCCATCCCGCCCGATACAGAGATAGACAAAAACTTACCAGGAAAACACTGAAGATCCCGTTAAAACACGCAGTTTTTGTGAAATAATATTTTGTGGTTAATCATTTCCAAGATATTAGTTAGTATTGTATATTATTAGTATATTATATCGAATTCTTCGCTATTTTGTCAATTTTTGGAGTCTGTCATCATTTAGTTGTTTCTCCTTTTTTTAATGATTTGACTATCGCTTCAGTCTCCTGAAGGTTTGTAGCCACAACGAAAACATTTCTGCAAAAGTTTATCTCGATTAAGATGAAACAGATAGAAAATTGTGAGCATATTTTGTAGAAAATCATGTGAATGTAATACATCGGAAGTTCTTAAGTGCTCAGTTAGGTTGTATTTCTAACGCCACGTGGCAAACCCTAGCATATATTAAATGTTTTTCACCAGCTTCCCATTCCCTAGTTCTTTCTTCCTTGATGGCATGCTTGAAAACAGTGTCTCTGGGGATAAATGTTAATTGAACATTTAACTCACTGGAAACGATAATCGTTTTGAAATGAAAGTGGTCACAAAAGAAGACGGGGAATGTGTGCCCTTTTGACATTTGCAAATTTCCTCTGTGGAAAAGTTCCTGTTATAATTAATTCTTCTCTTCTTTCTCTACTTCTTGATGGTTCTTTTGGCAGGTGAAACTTTGGCCGCCGGCAGTTGACAACTAGAGGCAATTACAATATTCTGCTCTCCCTTTACTTCTGTCACCGCCCGCGTACGATTATAATGTTACAAAATTGGTCCAATTACGAGGCAATCACGTTCCTCACTTCCTCGCGAAATGAAGCCAGTTAAACGCTCTTTTTCTTCTCTTAACGCTAAATCAAAAAGGAATGTAAGAGACAATAAAAACCAAGAGCATCCCATGACAGTCATCCTATATTCTTTGCTCTTTAATTCTACTTCTGAAATGGAAAAACTTATCTTTCTAAAATAAATTATAAAATGTAACGTTTACATTCACATGACTTACTGCACTCACTCTGCTATGTAATTATAGTAGGTATGGAAAGTATTGTATTCCACTCAAAAATCCTAAGTTGAAATTTCACCGGAAATACATGTTTTGAGGCCCCTGTATCTAGAAAGAAGATTAAAACTGAAATTGTTATTTAAATTCAGTATCTTCTAAAGATGCGAGACTATGTTCAAGAAAAACCCCCCTCACCCCAAATTCCCATCACATGGAAGAGTGTTTCAATGTTTTTGATTTTCTCCAGCGATTTTGATTAAAATACTGTGGCGTATCAGTAAGCATTGTCATACCAGACGCATTATTGTGTCGCATTGTCGACAGCATTATCGGGTGACTTTGATTAATTCTTTCGGCTGAACGAGCCTTCTCCTTTGGCGCGGAACACGCCAGAGAGAGAAGGCTTTGTTTGAATTTCGCCCGGTATGACGCCAGCCCTGGCTAGACAGGGTTGGAGAGGCGGGGTATATAGTTAGCGTCACTTGAATGTGCGTATCACATTGTGTGTGAGAGTGTAAGAAGCAAGACGCGTGTGGCCAGTCCTCGACTGCGAGACATCTCCCCTCATCCTTTGTTTCCCTAAAGTGCAATATAGAGCTGTCAAGTGTTTTATCAATAAATTACATTCTTCTGAATGTAGACACCAAGGTCCCGGTCCTCTCGCCGTTTGTGGGCTACGCTCACGCATGTGCGTGTTGGGGTGATAAAAATTTAGTAATTTTTTCCCCTCACCCCAGCATGTAACAATACTATGATTTAAAATATTTAAATGAAAATATGATATGATAGATTCACATGATTTCTCTACCCTCTATCTTCATTACTGGGTATACAAACTATTTTTACTAAAGCTTATTTTTCTATCCACTATATTTAATCCAAATAAACATTTGCAGAAATAACTACATTACACATGTAAATACAAAGAGAACATCGATAGTCAAATGTTTAGAAAGTGGACGCTCTATGCTGGCCTTAAAATTCCATGCAATCGCGAGAAACAAGTAAAAATCGATTAGACTTTAAAAGAATGACAAGTATTGAACAATTCGAACCTTTAATAACGGATATCTCAGAAACGGCTTATACCACAAAAAAACTTATTTTAAGTAAACTGTGTTTTAAAGAGATCGCATTTGTTTTATGGTACATTTTCGCCTGTCGCTTAACGTTTGCAAGTTATACAAGGTTATACAAAATTCCTTCTAAATGAGGAGGACTTCATAGGCTATTCCCAGAAAATTCAAGATATAAATTTTATTTGTCATATAAATATCTTTAATATACCGTATTTCAAGTAAGATCATTACAGTCATTGTTCAGAAAATCAAAATTTTCTAAAAATATTTCATGTATAGGATAGTTGGGGTGGGGGGATTTTCTTGAACATCATCGTGTCGCATCCTTGGAGGATATAAATACCAATTTTGGTATTTATCCAATTTTTCGGTTTTGGACATGTTTTCTGAAAAAACTTTATTTGGATTCAGAGGCCTCAAAACATGTATTCCAGAGAAATCTCAGTATCGAATTTTTGGGTGAAATACAATGCCTTCTCTACCTGCTATGAATGTGGTAGAGAAAATAAAAATCAAATGTATATCTTGAATTCATTGAGAATAGCCTGAAATTCATGCGGAAGGAATTTTGTATAATTGTACTTGGTAAATCATTGGAGGTCTGTGAAGTAAGCTTTGATTTATACAAGGATTTAGAAAACAACATAAACAAGTTTCAGAAGATATGTGAAACCATAGCAAGAACTTTGAATAACAAAACAAGGAAAAAACGAAATGGAATATTATAAAAGCATGGAAGTTCCAGTGATCATGTATGGAAGTGAGACCTGGATACTAAAGGAAAAAGACAAAAGTAAAATACAGGCAGCAGAAATGTGATTTTTAAGAGTTAAGGAATGCACCAAACGAGATTTAATTAGAAATGAAAAAAATTGAGAGGAGTTAGACATATATAAATTACAGGATAAAATAGAAGAAAAACAGAAATAGAAAGAATATACGGATAAAATGATGACGAAAGTAAACCAGTATTAATAAAAAGATACAATTCTCGTGGAAGAAGAGATGTTGGGCGTCCCAGAAAAGATGGGAGTAGTGGAATGCGAAGACGGAACAGGCAGAAGTGCCTAATTCCTGAAGCGAAGAAGATAAATGGTAAATCTTTGGAGAAAAACAAAAACGTACTACACACACTCAAAATATATATATATATATATATATATACAAAACACACAATTTATTTCAAGTAACTCCTGTGGCATTAGCCATTTACGAGATGTCTCTTAATATTGGTTTGAATTTTATCAATATTCCACAATTTTAATATGTTGTCTCTATTCAGTTGTTTCTCGCGATACCACGGAGATAATATGGAATTTCAAGGCTAGAATATAGTGAGCGGCTTTTAAACATCTTGATTATAGATTCGTTTCTTGCATCCCCCTGTGCCTAGAACGAAATCTGCAATGAAACTAATTCTGCAAATGTTTATCTCGATTAATAAGAAGTACACTATGTGATCAAAAGTATCCGAATACCCGCACAAACATACATTTTTCATCTTAGGGGCTTTATGCTGCCACCTACTACTTGGTACTCATTATCCGCGACCTCAGTAGTCATTAGACATCATGAAACAGCAGAATGGGACGCTCCGTAGAACTCACGGACTTCAAACGTGGTCAGGTGATTGGGCGTCGCTTGTGTCAGAAGTCTGTACGCGAGATTTCCACACTCCTAAACATCCATAGGTTCACTGATGTGATAGTGAAGTGGAAACGTGAAGGGACATGTACAGCACAAAAGTGTACAAGCCGACCTCGTCTGTTGACTGACAGAGACCGCCGACATTTGAAGAGGGTCGTAAAGAGTAATAGGCAGACATCTATCCAGACCATCACACAGGAATTCCTGTGGTCGAGCGGCTGCTCATAAGCCACCCATCACGCAAGAAAATACTAACGCCTCGCTTGGTGTAAGGAGCAACAACATTACACGATTGAACAGTGGCAAAACGTTGTGTGGAGTGACTAATCACGGTACACAATGTGGCGATCCGATGGCAGGGTGTGGGTAATGCGAATGCTCGGTGAACGTCATCTGCCAGCGTGTGTAGTGCCAAAAGTGAAATTTGGAGGTGGTGGTGTTATGGTGTGGTCGTGTTTTTCCTGGAGGGGGCTTGCACCTCTTGTTGTTTTGCGCGGCACGATCACAGCGCTGCTACATTGACATTTTAAGCACCTTCTTGGTTCCCACTGTTGAAGAGCAATTCGGGGATGGCGATTGCATCTTTCAACACGATCGAGGACCTGTGCATACTGCACGGGTTGTGGGGGAGTGGTTACATGACAATAACATCCCTGTAATGGACTGGCCTGCAGAAAGTCCTGACTTGAATCCTATAGAACACGTTTGGGATGTTTTGGAACGCCGACTTCGTGCCAGGACTCACCGACCTACATCAATACCTCTTCTCAATTCTACACTCTGTGAAGAATGGGCTGCCATTCCCCAAGAAACCTTCCAGCACCTGATTGAAAGTATGTCTGCGAGAGTGAACGCTGTCAGCTTCCAGCATTACCGATGGAGGGCGCCACGAACTTGTACGTTATTTTCAGCCAGGTGTCCGGATATTTTTGATCAAGTAGTGTAGACAGAAAAATAAGCTTTCGTAAGAATATTTTGTAGAAGCTGTATAAAAATGAACGATAGTGGGTAGAGAAAGTTATGTGGATATAACACATTAGATTTTTGGGGGTGAAGATGGCGCAGGCAGGTTCGCGCCCCCATCGGGATTAGTGTCACTCTGTAATTCTTAGGGATCCTGTCTTTGCTAACGTGCATTGTTGTCCGGATCTGATCGCCCTTCTGGTCTTCCCTTACTCCCAGGGATCATGTAAGAAACAAAGGGCCTACAATGGTCTCTGTGTGGTGCTGTGCTCCAGTGACTGGGGCCCTCTCCGTCTGACCGGTATCCTAATTTTAATACAGTATTTTAGTCTTTTTTATTCGAAAAAATAATACATTCACAAGGAGCCAGTCTTAGGCCATATTAAAATTATCATCACTTAAAATATTCAAACTGTCAATGCTTTTACCGTTTAAAAATATTAAAATAAATGGCAATGAGTAGAGAAAACCGTGCGATTGTAATACATAATTGTAATTGTAATATAATAATAATCATATAGTTATCCTTTCTCTACCATCTATGTATAATAGGCAAGATGAATATTTTGATCTACTCGAAAATTCGATATCGAGATTTTCAACGGAAATTCACCTATGAAATCCCCTGAATCCGAAAAACGCATTTTCAGAAAAGGACCATAAAAATGAAAAATGAAAACTCGTATTGTAAGTTCAGCACTTCCAAGTATGCGATACTAAGATTTTCAAATAAATCCCAACACCCCAAACAGTCGTTAGCATAGAAAATTGTTCCTTATTTTTTATTCTCTTTAAAACAGCTATTAACAATTTAAATTAATATACAGTGTGTTTAATGTACCGTGCTTTTTCTTCATGCTGTGTCCACGTATGCTCTGGCGCCAGACTCTCGCCAAAACAGTTAAATCCCGCAATCGCCTTACGTTCTCATAGTTACAATTACAATGATAGTACGCACTACCTTATCATAAGAAAGGATGGAAATATTGTCCTTCTCTATCCCGATATTTCTGGCATCTTCTCAGAAAATTTTCATTCACACTCGAGAGTTAAATATCCGAAATTGAGCGAATTTCTCATCTGATGTTTTCTTTTAGTTCTTACAGTATATGGAGATTAGTTTATATACCTTATTTTTATGTCATTGGAGTCAGTAAAGTTCTATAATTGTGTCTTGTGAAATGATAGAGTATTTGACTTAATATTCTTCTTTGACGAAGCATGTTTCCGTTTACATGGCTATATTTTGTCGCAAAATAACAGATATTGGAGCAAAGAGAAACCCGATTTTATACAGAAAATTCGCTTGCATGACGAGAAAATTGATGTGTAGTAAATGCATACAGAATAATAGGACCTATACTTTTTGAACAAACAATAAATGCAGAAAGTAACAGTAATGTTACACTCACGCCATTTTTTGAGCAGTTGACCAGCGCATAATGCCAGTCTAAACTTTTCCAACAAGACTCTGCTACCGCGCATACAGCTTATGCTATCATTTCTGTCAATGGGGAAACTTAATAAATAATGTTGTAATAAACCCAATACATACAAGAAAATATCAGGTGAAAAATTCAGTCAATTTCGTATATTAGCTCTCGGGTGTAAATAAAAATTTCCTGAGAAGATACCAGAAATATGCTGATAGAGAAGAACATTTCCAATAACTGTTTGATAAAGGTATGTGCTTATCATAATTACAATTGTAAATGTAAAAATTAGAACTGAGGCGATTGCGGGATATTATAACTGTTTCGGCGGATGTTCGAGCTACGGCGACCGGTGCACAAGATACCGTGAGGTGGCCACAATGTGAAGGAAAAGTACTGTATTTATGATAATATTAAAGTGCATAACTGCAATCCTGTGCAAATAACTTGTTTTTATAACGGGTAAACAGAATAGATTAACAAAAAGTCACTGCACACAAAAAACTTAGATCTCTTTGAAAAATACACAATTTATTTCAAATTAAATTTTCTGATATCAGCCATTTCCGAAAACTTTGTCATTATTGGTTTTAATGTTTCAAAACTTCGTCATTTTTTGACGTGCTGTCACCATTCCGTTGTTTCTCGTGATGTTATGCAAAGAGTATGAAAATCCAAAGCCATTATATAGTGACCCACTTTTTAAAGACTTAACTATCACTTCAGACCCCTGTATCCTTGTACAATGAAATGTCAATTAAACTATTTCTGCCAAAGTTCATCTGGATTATCATGCAGTTAGATAAAAAAATAAGCTATCGTAAGGAATAGTCTGTAGGAGACATACAAAAGGAAACGATAATGGTTACAGAAAGGCATGTGAAAATAGCATATCGGGTTTTTATTTTCTCTACTGCTTATATTAATTAGGGGAAGTTTACTTTCTGCCCAAAAATTCGATACCGAGATTTCACCGGAAACATATATAGTCGTAACCTCTACATTTTCAAATAATTCACGGAGGGTAGAGCGCGGTACCGGAGTTGAAGACATCACAAGCTACACGAGGTCCGACGGGGCGAGCTTAATAAATTTACTTAAACACCTGAAATATATCTAAATCATTGTGTGGAAGGAAAGAAGGAACTAACTACATTAAGAATCTATACATGCCAGGAATTTAGATTACAAAATTATATTGAGGATAAAGAAGGATACAGAATACCTTCTGCTGTTGACGGAGCGTTTCCTATGCTACAACTGCACTGTACTGTAGTCACATTGCAAGAAGAATGAGCGTCAGACGCTTGCTACTGATAACCGATTTTTACCCCACTGCCATTACATCAAATCGGTGTGTGTTGACAACCCAACAATCACCCAAACAAACATTACCATAACCACCAATATAACAAATGTATTACCACACCACATGCCACAACATTTTGAGGTGCTCTGAATCCAATAAAGCATATTTGGAAACGTGTGCGTGTATGTGTGTCTATCTGTCAGTCTGTGAACAGCTTAACTTCAAAACAAAATGTCGGATAAATAACAAACTTGGTATTTGAGTTTAGTATCTTCCAAGGATGCGACACAAACATTTTCAAGAAAATCCCACCCCAGACTACCCTTTACATGGAACATTTTAAAAAAAATTTGATTTTCTCAAAAACGGCTGTAACGATTTTGATTAAAATATCATATGTTTAATATATTTTCATTTCAAATTAAATGTATATCTTGAATTTTCTGGAAATGTTCCCAAAAGTCCTCTTCATTCTTAATGACTTTCGCATAACTGGTAAACCGTAACAGAGAGAGACAGAGACAAAATGCTACTACACAAAAATGAAGATCTCGATAAAACACAGAATTTATGTCATACACTTTGTGGAGTGAACCATTTCCGAGATATTCCTTGTTATTGGTTTGAATTTTCCAATACTTATACTTCTTCTCTGAAGTAAGTTTGTTGCCTCTACGTATGGAAAGCCAGTTTGAAGAAGATGTATTATATTTCGACTGTTGGGGAGCCGAACTTGAAGTAGTTGCACGTATGGTAAAAAGTTTCCGGTAGCCTTCGCCCCAAATGTACTTTCCGGTGGCCTTTGCCCCAGGTTTAAAAAATATTAACTTTGTAATTTGACTGTTTCTTTAAATATTATATATTTATGTTTGCCTCGGCTGCGTCAGTATTCATATTTTTTAGAGACATGAATGTCTTAGCAGGGAGTGGTGCGATTGAAGAATGTACGCTTACACAGATTATAATTGTTACCTCACTCCATTTATTAATTCTTGATACGTTTTAAATACCACTTCACTGATATAGAGAGCTGTGAGATTATTTTATTAATTACTTGCACCTTTTAAACACGTGAAATATTTTTGTCTCACACTGAATACGTATTAAACTTCTCGAGGACGTCGTCCTCCGTGGACTAGTCGTACCGTGCTAGCCTCTAGTTCCCAAGGTCGCGGGTTCAAACCCGGCGGAAGACGATGAATTTTTTTCGAACGTAAAAATAATTAGCACGGCTTCCTTCGGAAGGGAAGTAAAGCCGGTGGTCCCCTGTCGTAGATTTACGGCACGTAAACAAACCTCAAGCCGATAAAGAGGCCTCTGAGCAAAATTACCGGTGTTTCACGCCCAATATAGAATGGGACGCTAAGGACCATAGTAGTTAAAGAGAGTCCATAAATAAAACTCAATTTAATTTAATTTTTCTCGAGGATGCATCTCGCGTCCGGTTAGGAACACTGTCTACAAGCAACTGAATTCTGAATTTGTAACTTTTGCTCCATTTTAGTTTCTGATTGGCTAATCTTAGTCCAATAGAATACCTTCATTTAACTAAAGCATTTTCTGGTTGTTGATTGGCTATTTTATAAACTGTCACAAAAATTACATTATTGCTTCCAAGAATCACAAGTAGCATTATTAAACTTTCACATTCATTATTGCCTCAAGGTTACCTCATTTTTACCTCATTGTTAGCAACCTTTAACCTATTATTCTCACAGTTCCTGCACTATTAAATCACGTAATACATTCACATAACATTATTACACATGTATAAAATAATATATATAAACAATGACTGTAATATACACTTTATATCCAGTTACATACACATATTGCTTTAAGGCGGGCTGTTATTGAATTTATGTATTATATAATTAGACTGAAATCATTTAAGTGTTAAAAGTACTGCCTCATCTCAAATGGGAATTCGTTATTCGTTGTTTTTTTTTATGTCCTGGACATGCAAAGAGAATGGAATGCTCCACATAGCAACCAGCTCTTAAAACATTTGAGAATCGCTTAAAGCCTACAACATTCCCCTTGCACCTACAAGAACATTAGCAATTAGATAGTTCCTGCAAACGTTTATCTCGATTAACATGTAGTAGATGGAGAATAACCGTTTGTAAAAATAGTTTGTAGAAGAGTAGGGAAAGCCATGTAAGCGCAACACATGGGATTTGTTCGAGATGTGCATTTCTGATAACTCGATATGGAAAGAAAAGGTAGTGATGGTGGTGGCTTTAATTGGTACATCAAATCAAGAAAAATTAGAAAACGAAAAACAAAAACAACCAAGCAGTATAATAATGCTGCAGATACGGCAGAAAGATCTAGGTATGAGTCTATGTAATGGTAATTGGATTGCTTCTTCTGTTTCATAACGTAAATATAATAAAATAAACAAAGGAATAAAAGGTAAGTAAATGAAAGAGAAACATTCTGTATTGATTCGTTAGAAGGTAGTTCATAAAATGGACTAACAAAACATGATTTTTTTTTAACTTCGGTGATGAAACGAGAGAGATTCATTTTGTAAGCAAACAAGCACATCTCCCTCTCCGCTTTATTGGAATGAATAAACATGTCCAAACTCTCGCTGTACAAAGCAATACAAAGAACTGCCATTAATTTGTAACAATACAGCTCTGAAATTAAAGTTTGAATAAAAGAGTGCTGTACAATAATTGGTATCGTATAGCGCCATCTCTGTCGTGTCGGTCAAGGTGCGACAATTGCAGTTGGGTACTCAACGACGCATTTCTATGTAGTTTCTGGAAACCTCAGGGGAAATGTTCCAATTTTAAGGGAGAACCGAAACACTTATCCAACACTGCCTAAAAATATATACAGAGCGGACAAAAGTATTGTCTCCACTTTAAAAAATTCCAGCAGTCGAATTAACGGAGATAAAGTCTCCTTTTTAATAGAAGGAAAGTGTTATTACATTTTATGTGTTGCTGCTTTTTACTTTCTCTGCTACGTATAGTAAGTAGGGGAAGTATTGTATTCCACCCAAAAATTAGATACCGAGATTTCACCGGAAATATATGTTTGGAGACCCCCTGAATCCAAAAAAAGTATTTTTGGAAACATGTCCGTGTGTTTGTGTGTGTGTGAACAGCATAACTCAGAAACGAACAGCCGGATAAACACCAAACTTGGTATTTAGGTTCAGTATCTTCCAGAAATGCGACACGAAGGTTTTCAAGAAAATCCCCCCACCCCAGATTACCCTTTACATGGAAGATTTTTCGAAAATTTTAATTTTCTCAAAAATGGCTAACGATTTTGGTTAAAATATCATATGTTTAAGATATTTTCATGAAAAATAAAATGTATATCTCGAATTTTCTGGGAATGTCTCCAAAAGTATTCATTGTGAACGACTTTTGCATAACTGGTAAACCATAAGAGATAGACAACATTTTACTACACAAAAATGTAGATCGCGTTAAAATACACAATTTCTGTCATTTACAATTTTTTGTTGTTGAGTGAACTATTTTCGAGATATTGCTTGTTATTCCCTTAAATTTTCTAATACTTATACTTCTTCTCAAATTCGTTATTCATTTCTTTTGTCCTGGTAATGCAAAGAGAATGGAATACTCCACATAGCAACCAGCTCTTAAAATATTTGACTATCGCTTAAAACCTACCAATTCCCCTTGCATCTACAAGAAAATTAGCAAGAAGATTAACATCTCGATATCTCGATTAACATGAAGCATATGGAGAATAAGCGTTTGTAAAAATAGTTTGTACATGAGTAAAGAAAGTCATGTGAGTGTAACACATCAGATTTTTTAAAAATGTTATTAGTGTTTAACGTTTTGTAAATTGTACCGACTTATCAACCTTTTCATCTGTGGTGGTTTACAAAATTATTTTATGCGCAGCTAGCAATGCAAGTTTTTGGGTATACTACCTGATGTTATCATCGACGTATGATTTAATCTTGCGGAGAAATACATTTCTGAAGTCGTACAATTTGAGGCGTTAATGAGGACGTTCCGGAAGAACGTTGAAAATCCCTGACTTTGACATTTTACGAAGCTTGTTTTTAAAGTAAGTACCGTTTTAATATTTTGCCGCTGCAGCACTGCGGTCGCGATTATGAGCATGCGCGATCATTTCTTCCGTTCATTAAGAAGCAATAAACAGCTGTGAGCGATCGTCACTTTGTGTCTTCGTGTTGTTGTTAGAGCGCTTCAAAATGTTCAAAGCAATCGAACGACCCCCGACTGTGAAGTCATATATATGATTCGTTTTTTGAATGCGAGAAATGTTACACCAGCAAACATTCATCGCCAGTTGTGTGAGGTTTATGGGGAAACAATAATGAGTGACAATGCCCGGTCACACACAGCCAAACAAACTCAAGATCTGATTACATCATTTGGTTGGGAACAATTCGACCTCCCTCCTTACAGTCCGGATTTTGATCTGTTTCTTCATCTAAAGACATTCCTTGGTGTAAAACATTTCGACGATGATGTTGTGAAACAAGAAGGGCAGACTTGGCTTTTGAGAAATTTTTTGTTACGTTATTTTTAGCACCATGCTTTGGGCGTCAATTTGAAGTAGTTTGTACTGAACGAGTTGTAATATATTTCAACTGTTGGGGAGCCGAACACTTGAACTAGTTGCAACCGCACGAATGGTAAAAGTTTCCGGTAGCCTTCACCCCAAATGTACTTTCCGGTGGCCTTTGACCCAAATGTTTAAAAAATATTAACTTTGTAATTTTGACTGTTTCTCTAAATATTTATATCTATGTTTGCCTCGGTTGCGTCAGTATTTATTTTTAGAGACATGAATTTCTTAACAACGTTTGTGGTGCGACTGAAGAATGTTGTTTTACACAGATTATAATTTTACTTCACTCCTTTTTATTAATCCTTGACAAAATTTAAATAACACTTCACTGATATAGAGAGCTGTAAGACTTGTTTATTAATTACTTGCACTTTTTAGCACGTAAACTATTTTTGTCTCACACGAATACGTATTAGATTTCTCGAGGACGCATCTCGCGTCTGGTTAGTAACATTGTCTGCTAGCAACGCGTCCAGTTATGAGCACTGTCTACAAGCAACTGACTTGATTTCTTCCGCCTAAATTTGTAAATTTCTGTATTTCAAGTCTCTGATTGGCTATTCCTAATCCAATAGAATACTTTTATTTAACTTAAGCTTTATTCTGGTTGTTGATTGGCTATTTAGTAAACTGTCTCAAAATTTACATTATTGTTGCTCCATTAATGACTAGTAGCATTTAAACTTTCAAATTCATTATTGCTTCAAGGTTACCTCATTGTTACCTCATTGTTAGCAACTTTTAAACTATTATTCTCACAGCTCCTACATTATTAAATTACATAATACATTCACATAACAGTATTGAACATGTATACAATAATATAAACATATACAATGACTATAATATACATTTTTATATATTGTTATATACACATATCGCTTTAAGGCGGGTTGTTATGAATTTATATATTATATAATTAAACTGAAATCATTTAAGTGTTAAAAATACTGCCTTATGGTTTACAAAAATATTTTATGCGCAGCTAGCAATGCAAATTTTTGGGTATATTACCTGATGTTATCATCGACATATGATTTAATCTTGCGGAGAAATACATTTCTGAAGTCGTAAAATTTGAGGCGTTAATGAGGAAGTTCAAGAAAAACGTTGAAAATCCCTGACTTTGACATTTTACGAAGCATGTTTTTAAAGTAAGTAGCGTTTTAATATTTTGCCGCTGCAGCACTGCGGTCGCCATTATGAGCATGCGTGATCATTTCTTCCGTTCATTAAGAAGCCATACGCAGCTGTGAGCGATCGTCACTTTGTGTCTTCGTGTTGTTAGAGCGTTTCAAAATGCTCAAAACAATCGAACGACCCCCGACTGTGAAGTCACATATATGATTCGTTTTTTGAATGCTAGAAATGCTACACCAGCAAAAATTCATCGCCAATTGTGTGATTATGTGGAAACAAAGTGACAATGCCCGGCAACATAAAGTCAAACTCAAGATCTGATTGCATCATTTGGTTGGGAACAATTCGACCTCCCTCCCTACAGTCCGGATTTGGCACTAAGCGGTTTTTATCTGTTTCTTCATCTAAAGAAATTCCTTGGTGTAAAACATTTCGACGATGATGTTGTGAAACAAGAAGTGCAGAGTTGGCTTTTGCATTCGCAGCAAATGTACTTTCAGGTGGCCTTTGCCCCAAGTTTAAAGAAATGTTAACTTTGTAATTTGACTGTTTCTTTAAATATTATATATTTATGTTTGCTGGGCTGTGTCAGTATTATTGTTAGGGACACGTTTCTCTTAGAAGGGTTGTGATGAGACATGAATGTAAGCTTACACAGATTATAATTTTACATCACTCCTTTTATTAATGATTGACACGATTTAAATAACACTTCACTGATATAGAGAGCTGTGAGATTCGTTTTATTACTTAATTACACTTTTTAACACGTAAACTTGTTTTTCGTCTCACACGAATACACATTATATTTCTTGAGGACACTTTTTGCGTCTGGTTAGTAACGCTGCCTGCAGGCAACTGAACTATAAATTTGTAAAATTTTCTGTTTTTCAGTTTCTGATTGGCTAATCCTACTCCAATAGAATACCTTCATTTAACTAAAGCTTTTTCTGGTTGTTGATTGGCTATTTTATAAAGTGTCACGAAAATTATATTATCGTTCTCCAATAATGACTAGTAGCATTATTAAACATTCTTACTCATTATTGCCTCAAGGTTACCTCATTTTTAGCAACTTTTAACCTATTACTCTCCCAGATCATACATTATTAAATTACGTAATGCATTCATATAACGTTATTGAAAATCTTTACAAATGTTACATACACTTTTTATATATTGTTACATAAACATATTGCTTCAAGGTGGACTGTTATTGAATTTACATATTATGTAATTTGACTGAAATCATTTAGGTGTTAAAAATACTGCCTCGCTTTCATTACAAGCGGCATCATTCTTTAATGAAGGCATACAAAACTGGTTTTCCGTTACGAAAAGTGCCTTATAACGGCGGTGACTATGTTATGTGTAAGGTGTAATTTTTGGAGAATAATGTTTTATTTAATTAGTTGTAGTTATTTTAAAAACTTCAGATTCTTCCTACAAATGAAAACCTATTTTCACAGCAAAATCAGGTTTCGCACAAAACATCACTCGGTTTAATGCATGAAAAGTAATTCTGTAAACACCATGTAAAAAAAGTTGAAAAAATCTGTATTTTTCAAACAGTTGTAAAACTAATAATATACAAGTTATTAAAAATTGCCAAAACAAGTAAACTGTAATACTATTTGTCCTTTTCGCTTATTAAAAATGAGAAATTTATCTATTGATTTGGCTATTAAATTTTTAAAACTGTATCGGATGCCTTCGTCCGCTTCTGCACCAATAGTATAAAGTTATTAGATAATTATATAAAGCTTTATAATATCCAAATCAATTGTCACTAGGAGAAACGAGTGAATAAATCCCCCAAACCCATTCGCTACTCTGATAATCAATACCTGTAATATATAGGTATATCAGAGAAGTATGCTATTAAACTTTAAAAACATCTTCATTTGCACCTGTCCCGTGAATGGCGGTGTCCTTCAGCGCCGGCCGACTGGTTGGTTCGAGAAACAAAGAGGGTGGCGCTCTCACCCGATGTAAATACCAGAAGCACTATCAAGATATAAGGAGATGTTTATGGATGTTTCTTCCCCCACCTCCCGCGAACTCTCGAAACTGCTGCGATTCGGTGAGCGTGCTCGCGATAGTGAGTTGGTTGTTATTGTTCGGTGCACGTACAGCGAGTGCTGCTTAGCGTGCGATAAAACATCATGAAGCATATGGAGAATAAGCGTTTGTAAAAATAGTTTGTACAAGAGTAGAGAAAGTCATGTGAGTGTAACACATCAGATTTTTGTTTTTGTTTTGCAAATATCCTAAATATGCGGCATTTGAATCTAAATCATAAAGCAGTTTTTGGGAAAATAAAAAATTACGAAAAATGTTCCATGCAAAGGCTAGTTTGGAGTGGTGGACTTTTGTTGAAAATCTGGGTGTCGCATCCACGGGAGACGTTGTACTTAAATGTCATGTTCGCTATTTAACCAACATTTCGTTTTTAAGTGATGGTGTTCACAGTCGGAAACACGCGTGCGCGCGAGGACGTTTTCCCAAAACGTATTTCTGGGAGGCAGGGCGTCTTAAAACGATATTTCCAGTAAAATCTCATTATCGATTTCTAGATTGAAACCAGTACTTCCTCTACTTACTATAGTTAGTAATAGAAAGTAAAAAGTATAAGCATTTGAAAACTCAAATCAATAACAAAGAATTCATCGGAAACAGTTAATGCCACCAGAAATTTTATTTGACATACATTGCATGCTTTAACGAAAACTACTTTGTGTGTGTGTGTGTGTGTGCGCGCGCGCGAGCGCGTGCGCATCAGCTATACAAGTGTCACTCAGAATGAAGAGGACTTCATAGATTAGTCCCAGAAATTTCAAGATATACATTTTATTTTTCACACAAATCTCTTAAACGTTTGGCATTCTAACCAAAATTGTTACGGCTCTTTTTGAGAAAATAAAACAACAAAACATTTTCCATGTAAAGTGTATTTTGTGATGGGGAATTTTCTTCAAATTCTTCGTGTTGCATCCTTGAAAGATGCTGAACTTTAAACTACCAAGCTGACGATGAATGTCCGGCGTCACCTTTTCACGTCGTCTCCAAAATTGCTGTTGATTCTACTGCCGGCTGCTACAGTGGTTGGCTATGAGATCTTTCTCTCAGGGTATGCATGGGCGTAGTGGATAACACCAGTTTAAATTGACTAAGAAATTTAATGTGATCTAATACTTGAACTACTGACGCAAGCTGCCGACGGTTTGAAGTTAAAGAATGAAACATTACGAATCGTAGCACTTGAAACTCTAACAACCCAGTTAGTATATCTTCTAACTTCTGCAGTATCAATTTCGGTTTGAAATGATTCTTTCCGCAATAAAAGAAACTAGAAACGTAACTTGCCGTAAATCGCTACAAAGCTTACTGGCAAAACCCTTTGTGGCTCCCGCCAAGTAACTGATAACCCAGCGCGGTCTTAGGCGCTGCGAACTTCCGATCACTCTAAAGAACTGTAAGTTTATACATAAAAAAATTATAAAGAAAGACAAGAAGTTAATTTTAGCACTACACGCTCTTTTATTACTTAAGCTTCGCTTACCTTAGTACTACCCCACCAACGTTACTTCATATGCTCTCCAATCTCAAAACTTTTACGTATGCGTATGTGATACTGTTACTATGGGGTACCTCTCCGAATCTCTGTCTACGTGACTTTGCAAATGTACTAAACTTATATCCTTAACTACATTCCAGGAATCTTTATACTAATGCGTTCGTTCCTCCGCTATTACGAATGACTTTGCTCGCTAATTATAGCCCATTCCAAACCAGAGTGCCTTTCACTGAAAAAAAAACTCTTTGTATTATCCGCGTGAAAGTAGTTCACAATCTCCGCCCCTAATGGCTGCTTCTTCCCCTCTCACGTGCTTGTTGAAGACTGTTTAAATCTATAAAACGCGCCCTGCGTGAGAATCATAGTTCAAAATGTAACCTGAAGTAACAGTCGATTTTATAAGTATACGGAAATGAACATTTTACTTGCGTTAATCACAATCCTCGGAGAAAAGTGCAACACCCAAATCCGAATCCTCCGAAGATGACTCAGCTGCCATATCAGAATCAGAACTACTCTCCAAAATAATGACAAGCTTATCCACAATTCCACAGCACTGTCGCATACAGAACAAGTTCCCACATGTTATCCTCTTGTATGTTCTGTTATGTCTGTTTATATTCCTTGCTCGCTTTGGTTACACTTGTCACTGAAACGCCTGTAAAATCCGATATTAGTTTCGTAATATGCGCTAATGCAAGTGTCGGGTATTTTGCTAATAATGAGTTAAATATATGAAGAGCTGTTTATTTGTCGCCACTTTTTAACTGTTTCCCGCTTTTGTGTTTGAACTGTTTATTCGCACTACACGCACTTTCCTCTGCCATGTGAACTCAAATACCAAATGAGTAAATCACAAGATTTGACCTGGGCTGAGCACACGTGTGACTTCGTATTATGAATGCCTGTTCCCTTATCATATTTCCTGTGTTAAGCAAAGTGTTTATTTGGTACTCAGATAGCACCTCTGGGAATTCATTGCTGCATTTCTTGTGTATGCAAGAGAATGGCTGTCATGCATAAGTTGGTATTAACAAGCAAGATACTCTCGGCGTTAGCGCAACAGCAGACGAAAATCATATGTTGTAATCTCTTAACAGTTGGTATATATTCATTACCTTTAGCAAAGTGTTCTTCTGATAACCGCAATAAAATGTGCAGTTCTATAACTTTCCTGCGCTAATATTTCATAATACAATACATGTATTAAAGAACTATTTACTTTGGCGTAAGAGTATGTTCTTATATTCGTGACAAGCAGGAGCACGTGCTTTTGTTTACATCAGAGGGAACTCTGGTTTGGAATGGACAGTAGTTACCTTTTTCTCTCCGGACAAAACAGTTTTCAGCTCAAGCTTATTACATTATACATTAATTTAATATATAGAAATTATTTATTGCAATTATTTCTCTATGTTATCATTATTTCTTTATTTAGTTATTTATATCTTCCTATCAATTATTACAGTATGAAAGTATTTAACTGGTGATGTAAGTTATAGTGTTCATACGCACGAGCTGTTTTCCAGAACAGCTTTTATTTACTCAGGGAACCTAAAAGCTTATATTTATGGCGAAATCTGGATATATAGCAATGCTGCATGGAATATTTCCATTTACCATATACTTATTAGAGAATACAAAAGTATCAGTTTAATTAAAGTGTTATTTGTAAAATAATTCCGTTTTGCTCGTCACAAGTGAGCTAGGGGGCTAAATTTGAAGGATAGATGACAATTGAAACATGTTCGAATACCGAAGTCCAATAACTGTCCATGTTATGGATCGACAGATGGCGTTAACACATGCTGACGTCACGCTGCGGTTACATTCCTTTACGTCACCTGCATCATTGTTGTGTTTAGCCTGTGACTCGCAGATAATGGAGCAGTACGTGTCCTGCATACCGGAGTTAGCAGAGAGGTGATGTCTCTTTTGTCTTGTGCCTCCAGCGATGCAAGTAAACTACATACTAGCAAAACTTTTCGCAAGAGAAACTTCTGTTAACATGGAGAAAAGAGAAGAAATGTAATTACTAGACTTGTTGTCGCTGTAGTTGGTAAAGCAACTTTCAATTTTGTTACTTCCTCTTTGTTTACTTTTAATAACAGCTCGCAAGAGTGGAATCATTCTATTTAAAACATTTATAACAGTAGTTATGCATCAAGTGGAGAGCGACAATTTTCACGAATGTCATACTAAGATTGTCCACGATTTGAATGCAATATTTTATGGAATCTTAGCTTTATAAACTGTGGGAAATAAATCAAAGAATAATTCGACACCCATTGCATTGGATTAGATTCTGAAGTGGAAGGGATCCAGGAATGAGGATACTGTACTTACGTCCCACAAAGGACGCCCCGGGAGGGAGGGATGAGGTGAAGGAGACACCGGGGGGCCGGAACCAGGAGTGACGGCACAGCAATGATAGGGTCCCTAAAGTTTTCAGATATAGACTCCCCGGCAGTCGAACAGGCAGACCGGAGACCCCGCCCCACACAGGATCCAACGTCCCCCAAGAGGCGGTCCTTATACCCCGGCAACCAGCTGAAGCCGAGGGACCAGAAAGTTCATAGAAAGCATCCTTTTTCCCTGCCACGCTGCACCGAAACATCATCGCCAACACAACCTTGTAAGGACCAAACGGGGTGAAGAATGAATGAAATGATTAGAGACAGGAATTCGGGGGATGACAGAAACCACGCCAGCATTCGCCTGACGACCTGGGAAAACCCCAAAAAGGCCCATGGGTCAAATGGGCGGTCGCAGGGGTTCGAACCCGGGGCCTCCCGAATGCAGGCCACAGCTTTATCGCCTGACCAATCCCGCTTGGTATTCGACACCTATAGCTGACATAATTGAGAGTGTCTTCATATGTTCGTAAATAAGATGTTAGCCTCTCCTCTTCATTACCTGGCACGTTGAACCAATAAGCAAGACAATAACTTGTACACATTCTTTTGCTAGCAGAGAAGTGAGCAGGTGTTACGGACTGTGATGTAGCTATTATCAACACAGCATGGTAAGTAATTATAAATTCAGGTCTTAATTCTTCAACATTTAATAATGTATACACGTGTTTGCATCTTCCTTACTCAGAGAAAACAATATCATAAAATGTTTTCATTTTCTCTCTATAAGCCACGGCAACTTTAGATACCGATATTACATCATTGCTATTATTGACATGCGTGCCATAATGAGCTAATTCTGCACGATATTGAATACAGTAACAACCTGTAAACTCTCTTTCTGTGGTCTGGTAGTTAGCATGCTAGCTTCAAAAGCCAAAGGTTCCAGGTTCGGTTCCCGGCTGGAGGACGGTAAATTTTCTTTAGCCAGATTATTCCCCATCTACCTTAGAAGAAGTATGAGTGAGAGTGCAAATGCGCGCGTGTGTGTGTGAATGTAATGCTGAGAAGTAAATTATTTTTACGATTTTTGTAGCACCACGCTTTGGGCGTCAATTTGAAGAAGATATTTTGTTTGTATTGTAGGAGTTGTATTATATTTCAACTTTGGGGAGCCAAACTTGTAGTAGTTGCAACCGCACGTATGGTACCCGCTTTCCGGTAGCCTTCGCCCCAAATGTACTTTCAGGTGGCCTTTGCCCCAAGTTTAAAAAAATATTAACGTTGTAATTAAACTGTTTCTTTAAATATTTTATTTATGTTTGCCTCGGCTGCGTCAGTATTTATTTTAGAGACACGCTTCTCTTAGCAGGGTTGTGATGTGACTAAGAATGTAGGCTTACACAGATTATAATTTTACTTCACTCCTTTTATTAATGCTTGATACGATTTAAATTACACTTCACTGATAGAGAGCTGTGAGATTCTTTTATTGCACATTTTAACACGTAAACTTATTTTTCGTCTCACACGATACATATTATATTTCTTGAGGACACTTTTTGCGTCTGGTTAATAACACTGTCTGCAGGCAACTGAACTGATTTCAACCGCCCAAACTTTGTAAATTTCTGTATTTCAAGTCTCTGATTGGCTATTCCTAATCCAATAGAATACCTTCATTTAACTAAAGTTTTTTCTGGTTGTTAATTGGCTATTTTATAAACTGTCACTAAAATTACATTATTGCTTCCAAGAATCACAAGTAGTATTGTTAAACTCTCAAACTCATTATTGCCTCAAGGTTACCTCATTTTTACCTCATTGTTAATAACTTTTAATTTATTATTCTCACAGCTCCTACATTATTAAATTACGTAATACATTCACATAACATTATTACACATGGATACAATAATACAAACATATACATTGACTGTAATATACACTTTTTATATATTATTAAATACAAATATTGGTTTAAGGCGGGCTGTTATTGAATTTACATATTATATAATTTTACTGAAATTATTTAAGTGTTAAAAATACTGCGTCACATTGAAAACTGGTACCACGTTACAATAAATATTTTGATTGCAACGGCGATTGCATTGGGAAATACAGAAAGGTAAGGTATCTTTGTAAATAACGTTTTGTGTTGATATCTTTTGTTATCATTTAATTATGCGGAATCGTTCTTTACTTTCTGGATGTCCCTCGTATTTTTATTGTTAAAAAAATGTTAACTGAAGTAGGAGACACTTACAGGGGAAGCGGAAGAAGTATACTAAATTGCTACGCGATTTCTCAAACATTTTCAACGAGAAGTAACAAAGAATTGATTATTACAATAAACACCTTATAGTGAAAGTTCACCTACTGTATTTATTTGCTTACATAATAAATATGTTACCTTCCAAACACGGAAAACCTGAGATGAGATTCAACACTGCCACGACTTAGAACTGGTGGAATTGTAATTATATCGTATAACAGACAAAAAGAAACATACCCATATTTTGCTACACAATTTTTGGGTCCACAACAATTAATGAGTAAAAATTATCCGTCAGTCCTAACACACTAGACATAATCTTGCCATACTAATTGTGTGAGAGGTGCAGTAAATTCAAACAGAGCATTTTCAGCGTACACAGCATCTGTATCTTCAAGAACTTCCAGAGCATCCACCAGGATCCAGCGGCGACACCACCACATCGAACCTCACCCACCCCAACCCTAATACTATTACTTCACTAGATGGAGAAAGTAAACGTTTATGACCTTAAAAGGTTAATAAAATAAAACTAATAATAGCGAAAACGCCTACTGTAATTTTTAATATCAATGCCACATACATAGCAGCTACCCAACAATTCGATACCGATATTTCACCGGAAATACATGTTTTGAGCCCTTCTGAGTCCAAAAAATGCATATTAGCAAATGGTCCGTCTGCGTGCTTGAGGCAGTATTTTTAACACAAATGATTTCAGTCTAATTATATAATATAAAAAATAACAGCCCACCTTAAAGCAATATGTATATAATATAATATATAAAATGTATGTAATAGTCATTGTATTATGTCTATATTATTGTGTACATATATAATAATGTTATGGGAATGTATTACATAATTTAATAATGTAGGAGCTGTGAGAATACAGGTCAAAGGTTGCTACAATGAGGTAACTTTGAGGCAATAATGAATTGGAAAGTTTAATAATGCTACTAGTAATTCTTGGAACAATAATGTAATTTTTAAAACAGTTTATAAATAGCCAGTCAACAACCAGAAAAGCTGAAAGTTAAATAAAAGTATTCTATTGAAGTTAAATTAGCCAATCAGAGACGTGAAATAGAAACAAATTACAAATTTAAGTGACAAACGGCAGTCGCTGTACGACAACGTTCCTAACCGGACGCTAGACGGGAACATTCCTGAACAATTTAATACGTATTCAGTATCGTATGAAGAATTAATAAAATGAGGGAAGTAAAAATGATAATTTCTGTAAGCCTACATTCTTTAGCCGCATTATCCCCTGATAAGAGATACATGTTTCTACAAATTAATATTGACGCAGCCGAGGCAAACATAAATATATACATAATATTTAAGGAAAACATAAAAATATAAAGTTGATTCCTAAACGTTGGGGCGAAGGCCACCGGAAAGTAAAGTTGTGGCGAAGGCCAACGGAAACTTTGTATTGCACGTGGTTGCAACTACATCAAGTTTGGCGACCCAACAGTAAAATAGTACAATACAACACTTGCTTCAAATTGGCACTTAAACGTGGTGCTAATAACGTAAAGACAATACTACCTCCTTCCTCATGTTTTAGTATATGTGTTTATGAACAGCGTAACTCAAAAACAGAAAAGTCGATAAACACCAAAATAGGTATTTAGATTTAGTACCTTCCAAAGATGCTACACGATTTTCAACAAAATGCCCTCACTCCCAACTACCCTTTACATGGAACAGTTTACGAAATTTTAAATCTTCTGAAAAATGGTTCTAACGATTTTGAACTAAACTATTGTATATTAAATATATTGCATGACAAGTAAAATTTATATCTTGAATTTTCTGGGAATAGCCTGTGAGGTCTACTTCATTTGGAAGAAGTTTTGTATAATCTTGTATATATCTTATATGGCAAAGGGATGGATTAAGATTGATATAGTACATAGAATGTTTTGTTTACCCAATGTTTACCCAAGAGGCGTGTCCAAGGGGCGTGGCACTGGCAGAGCTAGGAAGGGTAGGGAGAAAAGGTATAATAGTGGAAATAATTTTGAAGTATTGGTATATTCATTCATTCATTATCTGTTTACCCTCCTCTTATGTAGGACTTACACCCCCCAGGACTTACAAGCGGGTGCCTGGGGTCAGAGGCCCGTCGAGGGGCAGACACTCATGGATCAGACAGAGCATCCTGGATGGGTGATCAGCCCGATGCCTGGTATGGGATGAAGGAAGTAGTTGAAACGAAATGATGGTGAAAAGGATGAAAGGAAAGGTGATGATGGAGCAGTTGATGGAAGGAATGGCGGGGGAAACCGGAGAACCCGGAGAAAACCCGCCCAGACGCCGCTTCGTCCACCACAAATCCCACCCGGGCCGCCTCGGTGGGAGGCGAGCGGTCTAACCACTCGGCCACGGCGCCGCCTGAAGTATTGGTATAGATGTTTAAATTTAGAAGATAGTAATATATTAAAAGAATGTATACAGTTTCAAAAAGCTGTCCTAGGAGAAGAGTGTTGGTTAGGGGAGATGGGAAATGTCCTAAAATAAATTCGCATGAGGAATATTTTCCTATTAGATAAACATAATAACAGTGGGTTTTGGAAAGAAGTGAGATTGAGGGTGGAAGATATCGAGAAACAAGAGATATGGGCTAGTTTTGAGGATAAAAGATCATTGATCTTGTATAAATCAGTTAAACGAAATTGGGAAAGGGAGAAGTATGTAGATATATGCAATTAATTTGGTAGAATAGGTCTTGCGTGGATGCGCACAGGAGTGATATTTTTAAAAAGGAATGGATATAATTGTTCAGGGGGATGTATTATGTGTGATGAATCGGGTAGTATTTTTCATTGTCTAATAGAATGTGATAAGGTTAAAAGGTGGAGAGAGGTTATATGGAATAAAAAATGGGACAAGCTCAACAAAGAAGCAGTAGCATTAAGAATGTTGGGAAGCACAAAAGTAGAAACAATTAAAATGATGGGGTCATTTTTAGGCAACACAAGGGATAAGTGGATAAGGAGCTTAAGAAAGGTACAGCTGAACGAGCATAGTTTGTAAAGTGGAAAGATGGTATAGTAGCTTTATCCCATATATACAGCCTAGGGGCTAAATATGGGGGAGCTAGAAAACTGGTGCACTAGACATAAGCGTTAGATGTAAGCTTTATTTGTATTATTGTAATAATGAGGAAATAAATATTACATTACATATAACTGGTAAACGTTAAGCGATAGACGAAAATGTACTACACAAATAAAGTAGATATGTTTAAAACACACAATAGGTTTCAAATAATTTTTGTGGCATAAGCCGCTTCTGAGATATCCATTATTAAAGATTGGAATGTTCCTTTCTGGCCATTCACTTAACGTACCTTCAACATGCAGCTGTTCCTCGCGATTGCATGGAAACAATATGGAATTTTAAGGCCAGCATATAACGTCCAGTTCTTAAACATTTGACTGTCGCTCATTCCTTTCTATCTATAAAGAAATGTGTAATGCAGCTATTTCTGCAAAGGTTTATTTGATAGGATAAAGTTGAGTAAGAATAATTTGTACAACCTCCAATAAACAAGAGTGCAGAGAAAGTCATGTGAATGTATCACATCAGATTTTTATTACCTTCTCTACTTCGTATAGTAAGTAGGGGGAGTATTTCATTCCACCCAAAAAATCTATACCGATATTTTACCGGAAATACATGTTTTGAGGTACCCAGAATCCAGACAAGGCATTTTTGGAAACATGTCCGTACGTGTGTCTGTGTGTATACACAATAACTCAAAAACGAAAAGTCCGATAAATATCAATGTTGAGTATTTGAGTTTGGCATCTTCAAAGGATGTGACACGAAGATTTTCACAAAAATCCTCCCACCCCAGACTACCCTTTACATGGAACATTTTTCGAAAACTTTGATTTTCCCAAAAATGCCTCAAAGAATATTTATTAAAATATCATATCTTTAAGATATTTTCATGGCAAATGAAATCTATATCTTAAAGCTTCGGAGAATGTCCCCAAAAGTACTCTTCATTCTGAATGATTTTCGCATAACTGGTAAACCGTAAGAGATGGACAAAATTTTACTACGCAAAAAAATGTATATGTCGTAAAAGCACACAATTTATGTCGCATAATTTTTTTTTCCTTTGCCGACTGAACCAACCATTTCCGAGATATTTCTTGTTATTTGTTTGAATTTTCCAATACTTATACTTTTCCTCAAATGGGAATTCGTTATTGATTTTTTTATTTATTTATTTCCTGGACATGCAAAGAGAATGGAATACTCCACATGACATGATTTCTCGTGTATTAAGCTCTTGTCTGTATTATGGTTTTCCAGTTATACAAAATTAATAAGAATGAAGTTTTCAAGTTATTTAATTAGTGAAAAATTAGTGATGAGGTATATTCATGTCATTATCTCAAATATGTAATATTTTAACCAACGTTGTAAGTACCATTTTGAGAAAATAAAAATAATGCAACATTATCCACGTAAATGGTAGTCTGGTGTCATGTAATTTTGCGTTGTGTCCCTGAAAATCTTAAACACGAAGTTTAGTATACATGCAATATTTTTTTTGACTTGTATTGCTCCCAACGGGACCGTTCTAATATTTATTTTTGAGTTCAAGAAACCACAAAATGTGTTTTTTCTTAATTTCTAAATGTAATCTTTGGGTAGAATACTATTAAGCTATTCTTCTGCTTAGGCTATGCAAGTGGTAAAGGCAACAAAAATTTGTATTTTGCCTGTCTACCAGAAACAGTTGGTTAACGTGTATGCACATTCTGAAAAACATTCCATAAGTGACATTACAGATATTTTATTGCCCATGTCACTGCTTGATAAAATATCAGCGGTAGCATCTGTGGCTCGGATTCGAGAGGTCGTGGGTTCGTGGTTTCCCTCATTTACCAGCTAAATACCGGATTGCGTATACAATACCGCGATGATCCAAGGTTACATCTACAGAAAAGAAGAATTAAAAATAAATATCTGATGCTTTACATTCACTACTCTGTCGTTTGTTTTGATATATAACTTCCAAAAAACTATTCTTACGAAAGCTTGTGTTTCGTTACACACTTCGTTGTAGATACAAGGGGAATGGGAGAAACCGAACGGATAGTTAGATTTTTAAAAACCGGTGGCTATATGCTGCTCTTAAAAATGTCATACTCTTCCATGACATTGCGAGTAACAACGAATAGCGACAGCACTTTAAAATGACGAAACTATTTAAGAATTCATACCAATAATAATGGATATCTTGGAAATGTCCAATGCCAAAACAAAAACAAAAAAATACGTGAAATTAATTGTGATTTTTAAAACTATCTACATTTTCTGTGCAGTACAATTTTATTTTTATCTCTTGGAGTTTACCAGTTATACAAATTTATACAAAACTCCTAGAGGACTTAACAAGCAATTTCCAGAACATTCAAGATCTACATTTTAGTTATCACGTAAATATCTCAAATATAAGGCATTTGAAACAAAATAATCACAGCCATTTTTTAGAAAATACAAAATTTCAAACTTTTCCATGTAAAGGGTAATTTAAATTGAGAAGTATATTTTCTTGAAACTCTTTGTGTCGCATCTTTGGAAGATACTGGATTTAAATATCAAGTTTTGGATTTATCAGACTTTACGCTTTGTAGCTATGCTGTTTACAGGCACACGCAAGGAGTGCAGAATAAGAAAAAGATACAAACTATTGAAAAATTCAAACTAATAATAACAGATATCTCGAAAATTCCTAATGCCGCAAAAAATTTGTTTGAAATAAATTGTGTTTTTTAAAGAGGTCTACACTTTTGTGCAGTACGTTTCTGTTTATCCGTTATGGTTTAGCCGTTATACAACATTATTTAAATTGCCTTCAGAATGAAGTGGATCTCGCAGGCTATTCAAGATATACTTATTGTTTGTTATGCAAATATGTATTTTAAATAATGGTAGTTTAATAAAAATCATTAGAGCAGTTTTTGATAAAATAAAAATTTTAGAACAAAAGACCCATATAAAGTCGCATCTTTTAAAGATACTGAAATAACAATCCTTTTTCCGACATATCGTTAATGAGCTATTAAGTTTTTTTCTCTCTCTCTCACACACAAACACATAAGGCTGGTTCACAACCAACGAGAATGGTAACCAGAACGAGAAAGTTGAAATACATGTATTCAAATGGGAATGTTCACAACCGACGGGAAGCCTTTCCGGGCCCCGGGAACGGGAAAGAGTTGCGAAACTTTTAACTTTCTCGTTCTCGTTCCCGGGCAGGGCATATTAGATCTCTATTGTGCATATTAAACTCTTCACTCTCGAGGTTGTTTTAGGCGGCCGTGACATGAAACAGCCACTAGTGCTCTCTATAGTCGCAAGCTAGAAACATGAAGGTGGAAGGAATTAATAGTAAATGTTTTTCTTGATCTCATCCCGACACCCGCGTTGGTTCCTCTGGTGAAGGGATCATTTGTAGTTTGTTTGTATGCAACTCAAAACTGTCTATTACCTTAAAAACAATGGCAAAAGCTACAAAGAGCAGCTAAACCTATGGAAATGAAAAAAGAACAATAAACAATTTTAATGTATGCCATTAAATAAAGGAATGAAAGCTTGGCATAAGTAGAGGGATCGGAAATGTAATGGATACACATTTAGACAATGTTTACTCTATCGAATTTTGACGTTGGCTTGGCTAAATTGTAAGTAGATGAAAAAATGTCATTGGTCAGTTAAAAACCAATGAAACCTCAATGCACAAAATCGACTTTCACTTTGTGATCGATATTCATTCCCGTTCTCGTTACCAGGCTGTTGTGAACCAATATCTTGCATGGTGCATTGCTTCCCGTTCTCGTTTCCGTTCTGGTTACCGTTCCGGGGGGTTGTGAACCAGCCTTAGGTCTACATTTTT
This sequence comes from Deroplatys truncata, assembly GCA_030765065.1. Classification (NCBI taxonomy): domain Eukaryota; kingdom Metazoa; phylum Arthropoda; class Insecta; order Mantodea; family Mantidae; genus Deroplatys; species Deroplatys truncata. The sequence goes on from CM060980.1 coordinate 171,576,716, forward strand.
GTGCAATACGTTTTTGTCTATCCGTTATGGTTTAGCCTTTATACAGCATTATTTAAATTTCCTTTAGAATGAAGTGGATTTCGCAGGCTATTCAAGTTATACGTATTATTTGTCATGCAAATATGTATTTTAAATATATGGTATATTAAAAAAAAATCATTACAGCAGTTTTGAAAAAATAAAAAATGTAGAACACAAGACCCATATAAAGAGTAGTCATTGTGTTGCGTCTTTTAAAGATACTGAAATAACAATCATTTTTCCGACGTATCGTTAATGAGCTATGAAGTTTTCTCTCTCTCTCCCTCTGTCTCTCTCTCTCTCTCTCACACACACACACACACAAACACATACCAGGACCTTTTTTCTAAAAATGATTTTGGGTTCAGGGGTCTCAAAACGTGTATTTCCGGTGAAATCTCGAAATAGAATTTTTAGGTGGAATGCAATGTTGCTGAGAAAGTAAAATATGTTCGGCTGTCCTAGTCTACAGTTTAGTTGTTAGTTATTTGCCTTTACAACCTTCTCACCGAGAGGTTCCTCGCTTTCTGGCTCCTTCCGGGCAAACATTTCAGATGCCAAACAAACTCACTTAAGAACTTTTTCCAGAAGGGAGACAATTTTATGTTAGAGTTCAGATTTTTGCATATTTGATGCCTGACGGAAATAAAAGTATCCTATGAAAAACGTGAAAGTTTAGTCGTGAACTCTGGAAATGAGCATATTGGCAAGGAAACGGTTAGCGCGAGAGGGTATGAGAATTTCAAATAAAGTGACTGGATCCATGGAAAAGTTACTGCGAAGGGCAGGTGACCCTTGTCTTTACGGAAAATATGTTAATGTTGTTTCCTTTCACGGAGGCACCCCAAAATGATAAACTGGTTTCATTTCCTCGAATTCCCTTTCTCCCTACTGCACGTCGCAGCTGGCGGCCACGTATAATATTGCGTTGTTTTCTGATACTGTTATCGTAGGCACATTTCATATTTTTGTCGCTTTTTAAAACATAAGTAGTGTCATAAAGGTGATTTTATTTGGTGCTTACGCTGCTACGAACACCTATTGTCTGTCCGTACACATGAAAACACACGTCAATCTCTGCAAGTATGAATTTTGTACACAAGGGTTTGAACAAAATTTGTCAACAAATTTCGAATGTAGTTAAATCGGTACAATATCAAATGGTAGTTAAGGTATATAGCCTTCGAATCGAGACTAATGGTATTGAAACCTTGCTAACTAAAAACATCTGATGTGATACACTCACATGACTTTCTCTACTCTTGTACAAAATATTTTTACAAAAGCTTATTCTTCATATGCTCATGTTAATCGAGATATTAATCTTATTGCTAGTTTTCTTATAGATGCAAGGGGAATTGGTAGGCTTTAAGCGATAGTCAAATATTTTAAGAGCTGGTTGCTATGTGGAGCATTCCATTCCCTTTGCATTACCAGGACAAAAAAAATGAATAACGAATTTGAGAAAAAGTATAAGTATTGGAAAATTTAAGGGAATAACAAGCAATATCTCGAAAATGGTTCACTCAACAAGAAAAATGTATATGACATAAATTGTGTATTTTAACGCGATCTACAGTTTTGTGTAGTAAAATTTTGATTACCAGTTTACCAGTTATGCAAAAGTCGTTCACAATGAAGAATACTTTTGGAGACATTCCCAGAAAATTCGAGATACACATTTCATTTGTCATGAAAATATCTTAAACATATGATATTTTAATTAAAATCGTTAGTGCCATTTTTAAGCACATTAAAATTTTCGTGTCGCATCTCTGGAAGATACTGAACCTAAATACCAAGTTTGGAGTTTATCCGACTGTTTGTTTCTGAGTTATGCTGTTCACATGCACACACAGACACACAGACAGACGCACACACAGACACACACACGGACATGTCTCCAAAAAATGCTTTTTCTGGATTCATGGGGTCTCAAAACATGTATTTCCGGTGAAATCTCGGTATCGAATTTTTGGGTAGAATACAATACTTCCCCTACTTACTATACGTAGTAGAGAAAGTAAAAATACTGTAGTGAGTAGTATTAGAAGTAGTAGTAGTAGTTATAATTGCATTCTTTTGTTCGTCAGTATAATAGCATTGGATACTTCAGTACATTAATTTTGTATGTAGTACAAAGAGATAAAATTTGTATGTATGTATTGCGACACAACTACGTGCCGTGCTATCAATTGCAATGCGGCGATCTACTGACCGGTAAGACATACGGAGGGATAAGTAGCGCTTTCACCCAGCGTAAACACCAGAAATGCGTTCGAGAGTTAATCAGAAACTTCGGGACGTTTCCCCACTCCCCGACTCTCGAACATTGTAGAACTCTGTGGAAAATTCCAGTATCTATATAAGCAAGCGTACTCACGAGTGAGCCACGTAATGAGAACGCAGTGCATTCTTCGAGTGAGGTTGCGACGTGATATACAGCGAATGCTGCTGCTGCGTGAAATTAAGAGAGGTCTTGTTTGACTCCCCAGTAGATGAATTACCCAAAGAAGAGGCTGCGTCGTGCGTATTTCTTCGTCTCGAAGAAAATGAAGTGACACTGAGAACTAAGTGGAGAGACAGTGAAAATTTGAACTATATTACATTGGTGAAGTAATTATGAGAATATAGGGATGTGAAAGCGAACACTGTGTGTGTGCGTGAGCGAGTGCCGGGGCGCGTGTGCGTGTGCGTGTTTTTTTTTAACTTTTCTACTACGTATATGAAGTAAGGGAAGTATTGCATTCCACTCAAAAATTCTATACCGAGATTTCACCAGAAATATATGTTTTGAGACACCCTGAATAAAAAAAAGCATTTTTGGAAACATGTCCGTGTGTGTGTCTGTGAACAGCATAACTCAGAAACGAACAGTCGCAGAAACACCAAACTTGGTATTTAGGTTCAGTATCTTCCAGAGATGCGACACGAAAATTTTAATGTTCTCAAAAATTGCACTAACGATTTTGATTAAAATATCATATGTAATGAAATGTATATCTCGAATTTTCTGGGAATGTCTCCAAAAGTATTCTTCATTGGGAACGACTTTTGCATAACTGGTAAACCCTAAGAGATAGACAAAGTTTTGCAACACAAAAAATGTAGATCGCGTTAAAATACACAATTTATGTCATATACATTTTTTTGTTGAGTGAACCATGTTCGAGATATTGCTTGTTATTCCCTTAAATTTTCCAATACTTATACTTTTCCTCAAATGGGAATTCGTTATTCATTTTTTTGTACTGGTAATGCAAAGAGAATGGAATACTCCACATAGCAACCAGCTCTTAGAATATTCGACTATTGCTTAAAGCCTAGCAATTCCCCTTGCATCTACAAGAAAATTAGCAATAAGATTAACATCTCGATTACCATTAAGCATATGGAGAATAAGCGTTTGTAAAAATAGTTTGTACAAGAGTAGAGAAAGTCATGTGAGTGTAACACATCAGATTTTTTAGGGTTATCTCAAAAACCGTGACTTGCGAATAAGGCATTAACTTTTAGTGGAGATGGCCAAAGAGTGGGAAATAGTTGCCTTACTCCACAGAAATGCATCTACGAGTAATTGAGCATAACCGTGAATTTTTATAAAGTCCTTTTCATTCGGAAGTAATTTTGTATATTTTTGTAAAATTAGTAAAGTTTAAGAGTTAGACAAAAACGTATTAAACAATAAATATGTTTAAAACATTGTTTATTTCAAATACTTTTTGCAAAATAAGCCATTTCTGAGATATCCGTCATTATTGGTTTGAATTCCTCAAAACGCTTTTATTTTGTAAAGTGCTATCGCTACTCAGTAGTTTCTCGCGATGTGATAGAAAGAATAAAAGCCAGTGTTGCAGCTTTTAAACAGCTGACCATCGATTCCGTTTCCCCCTTGCACCCACAACGAAGAGTGTAATAAAGCTGTTTCTGCAAACGTTTATCTCGACTAACATGAAGTAGATAGTAAAATACATTTTCATAATAATAGTTCGTACATGCTACTTATATACAAACATAAACAGTGGGTAGAGAAGTTCATGTGAATATAACACATCAAACACTATAATTATTATTTTTAATTTTAAGTAATTCATTAGAAGCTGAGTGCAATCATAATGGTAACCAGGGTGGTGAAATCTTTTAATGTGTTTATACATTGTGTTGCTGTGTGGTGTAATGGTTTGTGCTCGCAAGAGGCCAGATTTCCATTCTACATTGGATATTTGTAATCCTCAAGTCATTAAAAAATGATCACATCTATATTAACATAAAGAGATAAAATCTGTGTGTTAAAAGGGGATATATAATACATATATAGGAATTCTACATATGAAAGGGGAACCGTACATATAAGAATTGTACAGTAATAATTTAATGCACTAGCATGTTAAAATATTCAACATCTAACATTTCTACAGTGCTGATTGTAAGAAACGGGCGAGGTAACAAAATTCCAGGAAAACATAATCCTAAGCAGAACGTACCTTTTACCAAGCCAACTGGCAGGGAACCGGTAATGGTACCGAGAAATAGAAAGAGACAGATAGAGAAAAGAAAGAGACGGAGATATGGAACTGGCTTCACAGCATTCCAAGATGACGCGTGTGCGCACGGACTTGATGAAACACATTCTCATACATGTTAATGCAACGCGGTCTGAGGACCAATAGGAAACATCGTTACAGTTTTAAACGTAGGGGTGAGCGTCACTAGGTTCCCGTATATAAGGGCAGACAAGACCTCAGAGCCCACTCTCACTCACTCTCTATCACTGATCTTCAAGAATTCACGTCGACACGAGAGTTGCACGTGGTTGCACAATGGTGGGAGTGCGTGTGCAGATAGCTAGGTTCCTGACTAATTTAAGGTGGTGGGATTATAATAATGGGTAAAGCTAGCCGCCCATAATTATTCCAACTGTGATTAAACTTCATTGATTAAGGGAATCTTGCAGTGTATTTTTTAACTTGCCTCACCCACTATAACCTGAGAATTAATAATTAGATATAGTTAAATGGAATACGCAACAACCGACTAGCACCAATAGCCGAGGAAGAGCACTGCAGAAGACCACAAAACCCAAGGATCGACGATTACCCGCTACAGTGTATTTGTATCTTTATTTTCTCAAAAGCTGTACAGATTTGTATTAAAATACCATATATTGTATACTGACATTAATATAGTGTATATCCGAATACCTTGTGAACTCATCCTCATTTTAATTGAATTTCCTATAAATTTCCTAACTGAGAATACATACGTAATGATAAAAATTAATTACAGGGGAAAATTAGAGCTCTTTCAAATACGCAGTTTGTATCAAGTTTTTTTTCATAGCGTTAGTCCTTTCCAAAAAATGTTTAATGCTGCGTGTTTATACTTTCCAAGTGTAAGTGCATGATCTGATAGACTAGAGACAGGCTAGGCCTCAAGTTTTTTCTTTTACTTCGGTTATTACAATTTCTGAATTTATTTCCCCATGCTTCTGATATAAAAAAATCTTAATCGTGTTTCGGCATGTTTTCTGAAAAGAAGATTAATTTGAAATAATTTTGGGATGAAAATGAGTGGAAGAATCATTTTATATGTATACCACAATATCGGCATTTGTCGAATTCAATTCTCTGGAAGAGCGGCAGGTGAGAGTCACCTAGTGACGCTCACCTCTACGTTTACCTCACCTCACTGATATTGCCCCTTCAACATAGGAAACACTCCATGCTCTTCTGTTTGAATGGTTGTCTATACGCTAAAGGGCGACTGTTTGTGAATTTGTAATGGGTAAAGTGGAGTGTACCGCATTAGATAGCTCTTACTTGCTTTTTGCACATAGCTATAGTAACTAGAGAAATTACTCTATTCCACCTAAAGATTCGAAAATTAAGATTTCATCATAAATAGACGTTTTGAATTTTAACAAAATTAGGAAAACCTTAGCGCCCGCACTTGTGTTTCTATGAACAGCATAATTAAAAAATCTGATGTGCTGCACTCACATTACTTTCTCTACTCTTGTACAACCTATTTTTACAAACACTTATTCTTCATCTACTTCACGTTAATCGAGATAAAGATTTTCAGGAACTATCTTATTGCTAATTTTCTTGTAGGTGGAAGGAGAACATGGTAAGCTTTAAGCGATAGTTAAATCTTTTAAGCGCTGGTTGGTATGTGGCGCATTCCATTCTCTTTGTATGTCCAGGACATAAAAAAACGAATAACAAATTCCCATTTGAGAAAAATCAAAAGTATTGGAAAATTCAAACAAATAACAAGGAATTCCTCGGAAATGGTTCACTCGACAAAAAAAGATGACATAAATTGTGTGTTTTTAACGAGATCTACGTTTTTGTGTAGTAAAATTTTGTCTATCTCTTACTGTTTACCTGTTATGCGAAAGTCATTCAGAATGAAGAGGGCCTTTTGAGTCATTCCCAGAAAATTCAAGATATACATTTCATTTGCCATAAAAATTCTTAAACATGTAATATTTCACTCAAAATCGTTAGAGGCATTTTTGAGAAAATTAAATTTTTTTAACAATGTTCCATGTAAAGGGTAGTCTGGAGTGGGAGGATTTTCTTGAAAATCTTTGTGTCGCATCCTTGGAAGATTGTAAACTCAAGTGTCACGTTTGGTTATTTATCCGACTTTTCGCTTTTGAGTTATGCTGTTCACAGTCTGACTGACAGACTGACAGAGACACACACGGACATGTTTCCAAAAATGCTTTATTTGGATTCAGGGAATCTCAAAATATGTATTTCTGGTGAAATATCGATATCGTATTTTTGGAAGGAATTCAATACTTCACCTACTTACAACACGTAGAGAAAGTAAAAAACTAAAGTCAAATAAGAGCCAAACTGGATACCTAAGCTCAGCAATTTTGAAGAATGGGACAAGAAGATTTTCAAGATCCCCTAACCAAATCTACCCTTCATATATAAAGCTTTTCGTCACTTTAATTTACTTAAAATGTTCTAACGATTTTGATTAAACTACCATATGTTTAAGATACGTATATGGCTAATAAAATGCATAGCTTGACGTTTTTGCGAGTGCCTCTTCATTCGTAATGAATTTTGTATACTTTTGTATAGGTAAACTATAGGGATTTACAAATAAATATACACAAGAAATTAGACCTCGTTAAAACACGCAAATAATTTTTGTGGTAATACCGTTTCCAAGATATTTGTTGTTATTGAATTTCCAAATACGTTATGTTTTTTAAAGATTTGATTATCACTGAGGATTCCACGCTTTGTATTTATTTAATTTATTGTGCTCCTTTTGCATGATCCTTGCAGTATTACACTAATTTGAATCTTTTAAATACACTGTTATCAGAAACTACACTAATTCATAAAATAATATCTGATATGTTACATTTACATGACTTTCTCTACCCATTCTATAACAAACTATTCTTACAAAAGCTTATTCTTGTATCAACTTCATATTATTCGAGATAAACATCTGTAGAAATTGTCTTATTACATGTTTGTTTATGGGTACAATGGGAATAGGAGAATACAGTAGCGATAGTCAAATATTTTAGGCAAGATCCCAAAGTGGTGGCTTTGAAATTCGGTTCTCTTTGCATGACACGAGAAAAAAAAGGAATAACGACTCCCTATTTGAGAAAAGTATGAGTATTTGAAAATTCAAACCAATAACAAGGAATAGTTCGGAAATGGTTAATTCCACAAAAACATTTTTGACATAAATTGTGCGTCTTAAAAATCCTACATGTTTTGTGTGATACGGTTTTTTCTATCCCTTAGGGTTTACCAGTTATGCAAAAATCATTCAGAAGGGAGAGAACTTCACGCGTTATTTCCATAAAATTCAAGATATAAGTTAATTTGTCATGAAAATGTCTTAAATGCATGGTATTTTAATCAAAATCGTTAGTCATTTTTTAAAAAATCAAAATTTTCGAAAAGGTAGTTTCCAAGTAAAAGGTAGTTTCAGGACAGGGACTTTGTTCAAAATCTCCGTGTCTCCTTCTGGGAAGGTACTGAACTTAAATACCAAGTTTCGTATTTAATCGACTTTTCGTTTTTTCTTTCTGTACACATACATAGTAGGTAGACAAGGTATTTACATTCTAATCAATAGTTCGATACCGAGATTTCTTCAAAAATACGTGTTTTGAGGCCCCATAAATCCAAATAAAGCATTTTTTTTAAAATCCATCTTTGTGTCTATGAACAGCATAACTCAAAAACGAAAAGTCGGATAAGTACCAAACTTGGTATTTAATTTTAGTACCTTCCAGGGATACGACACGAAGATCTTCAAGAACATCCTCATAACCCCTACTACCCTTTTCATGGAACATTTTAGTCGTCCTCCGTGGTGTAGTAGTTACCATACCAGCCTCTAGTTTCCGAAATCGCGGGTTCAAACCCGGCGGAGAGCGATGGATTTTTTCGGGCGTAAAATTGTTAGCATGGCTTCCTTCGGCAGGGAAGTAAAGCCGGTTGTTCCATGTCGTAGATTTACGGCACGTAAAAGAACCTCAAGCCCGATAAAGGGGTCTTTGAGCAAAGAGGCCTCTGTGGGTATTTCACGTCCAATATAGAATGGGATGCTAAGGACCACAGTAGTTAAAGAGCGTCTATAAATAAAACTCAATTTTAGCCTTTTAAAAAGGCTAGTGGTTTTGTTTAAAATACTACATATTATAGTTATTTACATAACAAATAAAATGTGTATCTTGATTTTTCTAGGAATAGCCTGTGAAGTCCTCTTCATTCGGAAGGAATTTTGTATAATCTTGTATAACTGGTAAACGTTAAGGGATATACGAAAAGGTATTAACAAAAAATGTGGATCTCTTTTAAACGCACAATTTATTTCAAATAAGTTGTTTGTGGCATAAACCATTTCTGAGATATCTGTTACTAATGGTCCGAATTCTTCATTGCTTGGTCATTCCTAAAGTCCTATCAACATTCAGTTGTTTCTCACGATTCAATGGAAACCGTATGGAATTTTAAGGCCAGTGTATAGCGTCTATTTCTTAAACATTTGATTGTCGTTCTTCTATTTGTATCTATAACGAAATGTGCAATGTAGCTATTTCTGCAAACGTTTATTTGAATTAAAATGTAGTAGATAGAAAATCAAGCTTTAAAGAAAATAGTTTGTATACCCAGTAATAAAAATAGAAAGTCTTGTGAATGTATCACATAAGATTTTTGAGTTATGCGGTTCACAGAAAGACATACACATAGACCTTTACTAAAAATGATTTTTAACTGTAAGTACGGAGTAGCAAAAGTAAAACGAGTTCTTGTGAAAACGCAATTTTCAGCCAATTTTCGGGACTGTTTGAATGTGCCAAGCTTTTATCGTTGTGGCCTTGAATCATTGCCAAGTATGGAACCATTCAGCATTTTAAGAATCTCAGGGTCGCGTATCTTTTCTATGCTTCAGGATTCGAGGATCATAAACTGCCCATATAACCGTGAAAATTCCATCAGGGAGGATTCCACACGAGCTTAAAAAACTGCTACAAAAGTATATAAGTGGAACACTTCGGTAACATGACACACACAACGCGAGCATTGACTTTGTTTGTTTTCCTTCAGCTGCAGCTCTCAACTCGTGCTCAGTAGCTTGCGTAAACAAGATTGTTTATAGCTCGATTACTGGCTGACTGTAGGTTTGCTTATGCGCATGCGCGAGCTAGTAACTTGAGAGCGAGTTAACATATGACGGTCAGTGACCCGTGTGTTTATTGCGCTCTTCCTAGGAGTGCCTGGTTTCTATCTGCCGTTCGTAATTGTATCTGAAGCCTCTCCTACCTGAATAAACTTATCTTAAGTAAAACAAAGCATCGTTTTATGTAATTTTCTGGTTTATTCAAATTGAAAGGAACCCATTAACACATGCTGTTAGTTTTGTAATACAAAAAGGAAACTAAATTGACGTTAGGTTGATTTATCCACGCACTCCCAATGGTGACAAGTGCCAGAGCCAGAATGCGAGATCTAAAAGCCAGAGTAATCCACTCCGTTCATGCGCTTCATCTTGAATTTCCTGTCTTAGTGCTGTTAAGCTAAACTACCTGCGTGTTTTGCCTATTTTACACACGTACGTGCCTGAATTATATTAAATCCTCTAAATTCATCTTATGAGGGTTATAATTTTCGTTTAACAAATTTTTGATAAATAGGATTTTATACAGTTTAAAATATTCGGGACAAACGTGGTTTAAGTAACTACTGAAAATTGTCTTTAGATTTCTTGTTAGTCATTTTCCTGTTGAAGTAAGCAGAGATTAGGTTACATACGGTTTAGGGGAAACATCTCTTCTTGTCCGACACGTGGGTAAGTTGCATAATTTTTGCTCACTTACGCTTACGTTAGTTATCAGTAGGCACTAATCAGCATTTTGGTCGGGTATTTAAACATATGGTTTACGGTTTCCTCTCTACCAACCATGTGCCTAGCAGGAACATTTGCTCGTCAGGTTCTTAAATTCATTTTAGTGTTAATTTATAATCGACGTAAGCATTAGGCCGACGATGGTGGACTGCTAGACCTCATCTGCCGCGTAGTAAATTCACTCTCTTTTTAATTCTTTTTCAAATGTAGTTTAGGTTAAATCAGGTAAATTAAAGACTAGAAAGATTGGGAACAGAAGTTACATACGAGATCTTATGACGTCACCCCTTCCACCACATTCCAACTACCGCAACTTATACTCTCGTGAGGCCATCGTTCCCCCATCCTTTGCATGGCGACTGATAAGGGCACCGATGATGTCGTCGCCCCCCTTCCATCACAATGTAGATATACAACGTTACATTTATATGCCGCCTTTAACATTTAAGTTCATATCGGCGGGTTTTTACCTTCGAAACAATCGCTCGTCAGCAATGATGTTCACTCGCTTACAGTGGTGTTTATCTTTCGGTTGGTATTACTTTTGGTTATTACATTAAATTTACACACACATTCACACTTTCATTCATACTTCCAGGCTTTAGGGAAGATTAGGAATAATCCTGGCTTAAGAAAAACTCCCACCCTCCAGCAGGGACCTTTGGACTTTGCATGTCAACCACAGATCACAGAAGCAGTCTCTGCTATATTGTGGCGCAGCGGCTATGGCTAAGATTATCGAAAGTCGGCACAGAGCGGTCGGAGTAAACAAGATAACCGCCTCTTTAGCCACCGCAAACACCGTACGTGCTATCAGGAGATAACTAGAATTTTCTGGAAGTTCTTCTCCCCCTCTTCGTCTCCTCCGTGGTCCAGTGGTACCATGCTAGTCTCTATTCCCGAGGTCGCGATTTCAAACCTGGCGGAGTGTGGTGGATTTTTTTTCGGGCGTAAAAATCCATAGCATGGCTTCCTTCGGAAGGGAAGTATAGCTGGTGGTCCCGTGTCGAAGATTTACAGCACGTAAAAGAACCTTAAGCCTGATAAAGAGGCCTCTGAGCATAATTACCATTCTTTCACGCCCAATATAGAATGGGACGCTAAGAACCATAGTGGTTAAAGAGCGTCCATAAAAAAATCTGATGTATTACACTCACATGACTTTCTCTACTCCTGTACAAGCTATTTTTTCAAACGCATATTCTCCATATGCTTCATGTTAATCGAGATATCGAGATGTTAATCTTATTGCTAATTTTCTTGTAGATGCAAGGGAAATTGGTAGGTTTTAAGCTATAGTCAAATATTTTAAGAGCTGGTTGCTATGTGGAGTATTCCATTCTCTTTGCATTACCAGGACAAAAAAAATGAATAACGAATTCCCATTTGAGAAAAAGTAAAAGTATTGGAGAATTTAAGGAAATAACAAGCAATATCTCTAAAATGGTTAACTCAAAAAAAATGTATATGACATAAGTTGTGTATTTTAACACGATCTACATTTTTTGTGTAGTAAAATTTTGTCTATCTCTTATGGTTTACCAGTTATGCAAAAGTCGTTCACAATGAAGAATACTTTTGGAGACATTCCCAGAAAATTCGAGATATGCATTTCATTTGTCATCAAAATAACTTAAACTTGTGGTATTTTAATCAAAATCGTTAGAACCATTTTTGAGAAAATTAAAACTTTCGAAAAATGTTCCATGTAAAGGGTAATCTGGGGTGGGGGATTCTTGAAAACCGTCGTGTCGCATCTCTGGAAGATACTGAACCTAAATACCAAGTTTGGTGTCTATCCAACTGTTCGTTTCTGAGTTATGCTGTTCACAGTCACACACACACAGAAACACACTCGGACATGTTTCCAAAAATGCGTTTTTTGGATTCAGGGGTCTCAAAACATGTATTTCCGGTGAAATCTCGGTATCGAATTTTTGGATGGAATGCAATACTTCCCCTACTTACTATACGTAGTAGTAGAAACTATCAAAACAAGAATTTCCACCGATATATGGAAATGCAAATTGTGCTGCAATTATTAATATAGGTTGAATAAACCTCAAATATACAAGATGTTTTCAAAATAGGTGGCATAATTTCAGGTATGTATTCCTATGTAGACAGTAAAAAAGTCTATCGCAACATGTGTCCGGGAATGCCTGGTTTCTGAGTTATGGCCTTTAAAACAGTGATATTCATTGAAATGCATTTCTTAGCACAGCTGGTTTTCTTTACAGAGGATGTTCAAAGTACGCAACTCTTGCTTGAATACAGGCCTCACATCGACGTTTCATGGCCGTGTGAACACGACTCCAAATTCCAGGAGTATTGCTTATTTCCTCACGAGCTGCCTCAATTCAATTCTGAAGGGATTCCATGTCAGGTACCGAAGACGAATACGCCAACGCTTTTAAGTGGCACCCACAAAGAAGTGAGATTGTTGACGGAGCTACTGGACTGGAAACGACGGTTCAGCTGGTACGTACGTTGATAATATTGTTTCCAATATACCTAATAATAGATGTAATGTTAATGTTCTCCCAAGTATTGTTTCTGACCACAATGCAGTACTTCTGAAAACTAATATTTTAAGTAATGTTAACCCAAAGAATACAAACTGTAATCTCAAATTTAAACACTTTTATAACGCTTATAGTTTTTATTACTTTATGTTTTTATTAAAACAAATAAATTGGATAACAGTGTAAGTACAAAGATCTTAAATGAGAAAGTTAATTATTTTTATCGGTTGTATCTAATATTACTGATAAAGCTTTCCCACTCACTGCTTGTAATCCTGGGTCTAAGAGGAAAATTATAAATAAAATGTATTACACTGGCAAACTCAAAGCTTTAAAAGATAAATGTCTCATTTGTTATTATATATATAATCACCATAGAATGACGGAATATAAAGGTACTTTTATTGATCTCAAAAAAAATTATAAGCAACACTTGAAGATTACCAATGATGATAATTTTTCTAAACTCTTTACAAATTCTAAAAATAATTAAAAGAAGGTTATGATCAGTTATTTCAACTGCATTAAATAAGACTTCAGAGAATATTTATGAATTTGGTCTAAGTGTTGAGGAAATAACCTCTTATTTCCTTGAATTTGTGGATGAAATTGTAACAGCAAAGCAGCCAACACTAATCCTGTTGTTTTAATGACTAAAATAAATAAGCCAACTAGTATTTTTAAATTTATCTATATAACTGTAGAAGACGTTTATGTTGTTATAATGGGACTTGGCAATAGTTCTTGTTTAGTTGCATTTGAGTTAAATTCACAAATTTAGAAGTATGTTGCCTCTTTTATATGTGAGCCTCTGACAACGTTTTGGATATGTGTATTGACAATGATAATTTCCCCAGATTCTTTTAAACTTGTAAAAGTCATTAAGAAAGGTAGCAGAACTAATTGTGCTAATTATAGACCTATAATTATCATCCCAGTTGTTCTAAGGTTTTTGACGTCTTATTTCTCTTTTTCGAAATAAACGGATAATTCAGTAATTTGATAACAACTTTTTGTTTTCTCCCAGTCAATTTGGTTTTAGAACAGGACGCAGTATTACTGATGCTGTAATAGGTTCTTTAAAGAACTTTGATACAATTTCACTTGAAATACTTTTAAAAAGTTAGCCTACAGTGGTTTTCATGATACCAGTTTAAATATCATACGTTCTTAACCAAGTGACAGATATCAAACTACTTACGAGGTGTGATCAAAAAGTTTCCGGAATGGCTTCACAACAATGCTGACGTTGAGATTTCCTTAATTCTTACCCAGATTTTACATGCAGCGTTCCTTCCCGATAAAAATGAGAGGTCACGTGTCTTCCTGTGACCATGCAGTGACGAGGTAGACGCTCTGAAGTGAACACGTGTTTTTCAGGGGCTGCGAATTTTCCGCGTAGCAAAAATGTCAGATTACGAAGAACAAAGAACGAACTTCAAATTTTGCTTTAAACTCGGTAAACCTGCAACAGAAGCCTATGAAATATTAAGAAAAGCTTATGGGGAGGAAGTTATGGGAAAACCTCAAGCATTTGAGTGGTTTTCGAAATTTAAAAGTGGTGTGACATCAGTTAAAGTTGCAGATCGTTCGGGGCGACCCTGTTCCAGCAAAACTGATAAAAATATCAATCAGGTGAAGGAAATGGTCTTAAATGATAGGCGCAAAAAATGGAGGAGAAATGGAGGAGTGGTGACTGGTTCCTGCATCATGACAATGCGCCCGCGCATAAAGCCCTTTCTGTTCGCCAATTGTTTGATAAAAATAGGATGAATACTGTTCCCCATCCCGCGTATTCTCCAGATTTGGCACCAGATTTTTCTCTTTTCCCGCGACTTAAAATGCGGCTCCGAGGACACCGTTTTGAGGACTTGATGTCATCCATCGCGAATCGCAGAAGGCTCTAAACATGCTGAAAGAAGAGGACTTCCAGAGGTGCTTCCAGCAGTGGCAGAAGCGCTGGGAGAAGTGTACCAACTCCCAAGGAGACTACTTCGATGGTGACAGTGCAGATTAGACAAAACGAACTGTTGTGTAGTATTTATGACGTCAGTAGGGTAGAATTGACAGTTCTGGCGCAGTTAATTTATGCATGGCTATTCATATGCAAATGAGCTCCCCCACCTCCTCCCTCCCCCACCTCCTCCTCCCCCTCCCCCCGCTGTGCCTTGGTAGTTTTAGCTGCACCTGCGGTCGTAAATCATGTTGAGTACAATGGAGGCTTGACAGTTAGGTAATTAAGGCTGTCAATCAACTGTCAAAACGAACAAAGGGGTCATAAATTTAAGGTTCTGTAACAAAGGCGAGATGTTTTTCCTACCCATTCCACATCCGGCCACTTCTGCACCTGGTCAGTTACCCACTCCACTCCTATTGTGTGTCGAACACGTGGCATACTCGTTCCACTAGCTTTTAACAAAAGAACAATGCTTAACCTTCAGCTGTCAAAATGAACAAAGCCCATGATGAATTAGGGTTGTAACAAAGCCTGACCCTTTCCATTGTGTAAGAGATTCTATTGTGTGTGCCTTTCTATTGTCCGATGCAAGCATTCTTTAGAAAGACCACCTGGCAACCCAATAACAAAGCCTGACCCTTTCCATTGTGTAAGAGATTCTATTGTCCTTGGCAAGGCTAGTTTAGAAAGACACCTGCAGCGTTCCCATTGTTTGGCCACCTGCTAGTTTAACAAAAGAATTCGAGGGTTGCTTTATACTCGTTCTGTCCTTGTTTGTGTGAAAGAGAGAGAAACTTGTTTACCAACTCTGCGTGACGTCATACTTTAGAAAGACACCTGCTCCATAACAAAGCCTGACCCTTTCCATTGTGTAAGAGATTCTATTGTGTGTGCCTTTCTATTGTTCTTGGCAAGGCTAGTTTAGAAAGACACCTGCAGCGTTCCCATTGTTTGGCCACCTGCTAGTTTAACAAAAGAATTCGAGGGCTGCTTTATACTCGTCCTCTCCTTGTTTGTGTGAAAGAGAGAGAAACTTGTTTACCAACTCTGCGTGACGTCATAGTCGGCCATCATGATTTTGCCTGAGGGAGTTCTCTCCGATGTTTTACGACCTCCTACGAATATACCCGAGCATAGTTAACAAGCATTCTGTTTCAGCCAACGACTCCGAAAAGCATCTAATATACATTTCATTACGTGCATTAAACCTCTGAGTGATATCCATAGATCGGTGTTCGATTCTTACTGTAATCAAAAGTTTATTGCTAATGAGAAATTAATGATTGATATTATTATATCATTACCTTAAATAATAAAAACGGCGTTCAGAGGATTGTAGCTCGACTCTTACCAAGTGAAACTCTAACTCGAAATAACTATTAAACTATGCAAGACCAGATTGAAAATGTATTTAACAAATATAATTTAATTTTTATACATCATTACCCAAATTAATGAAAGGGTGTTCAGAGGGTTCTAGTTCGAATCTTACCCAACGAAACTCTAATGCTTAATAAATATTAAACTATGCAAGGTCAGATTAAAATGCATTTAACAAATATAATTTTTATATATCATTACAATAATTAATAAAAGGGTGTTCAGTGGGTTCTAGATCGAATCTCTAATGCTTAATAAATATTAAACTATGTGAGTATTGCGCGGCCAGATTAAAACGTGTTTAACGAATATAATTTAATTAATGAAACGGTGTTCAGGGGGATCCTAGATCGAATCTGCGAAACTCTAATGCTTAATAAATATTAAACTATGCACGACCAGATTAAAATGTGTTTAACAAATATAATTTAATATACACGACATTACAATGTTTAACGATCTGTATTCTTAGGAACCAGAGGTCCATAGTTCGAATCCAACCCTGTGAAACGCTATAATAACTATTAAGTTATTGAAGCAGCGGGCGGTCGGATTAAAATTGCATTTAACAACTATAATTATTTATATTAAACCCTGATGCATACTTAGATATCTCGATGCCTAGACAACATTCTTTCTTCTTCTCCTCTCTTTTTCTTTCTATCTATCTCTTTCTTTCTCCACGACTTGTACACATTCAGGCGTTCACATATACACGAGCGCTTGTACACACATCAGCAAACATACACTGGTGCACGCATGCAAGCACATACACACACGCACATGTAAGTACACACACGCAAGCACATACACACACGCATATACATACACCAGCACATACACACACATGCACATACATACATACAACAGTACACACACACATACATACACCAGTACACACATTCACGCACCTCATGCGTATACATACATACACCAGTGCTCTTACACACATACATATACATGGACACACACACGCACACACACACGCACACACATACACCAGTGCTCTTACACTCACGCATACATATACATGGACACACACACACGTGCAAGCACATATGCCTGTTCACTTACAGCCAACAGCACCAACCCACACGCGCACACACCAACTCACGCGCATGTCCTGAATGAAAAGAGACAAAATGATGCAATAAAAACTAATTATAGCTCGGGATGCAAGGCTCCATTTACGATTGCTCGAAACCGGTCTTCTAATAACTCCAAAACTAATTAAAATAAAGACAGTAAATAAACTTTATTACTTTTATGCCATTAGCTCCTTTCTTGTGCATGTATATTAGAGTCCAGGTGTCATGGGTTCGATCCTTAACTTTAAATCTCAATTATCTCAGAAACTAGCAGGGATTAAGGTGCGGACCAAAGCACGATTTTTAGTTCCTACGATGAACAATTAATGCTTTATATAATTTCCAATCAGTGTCTCTAGCTCGAATCCCGATCTTTCAGTGACTTCCTTAATTTTTCACTGTGTTCTAGAATATATCACTTAGATCAATGTTGCAACTGCATACAGGTCTTTTAAACACATCAAACTAATATTATAAATAATTTTGTTTCTGGCGTTCTGAGTTCGAATACCGATTCAATGAAGTTTACTTATAAATTTAATAACAGTAAATAATTAAGACAAAGGTACCAAATAAACCTATTACGTTTATGTCATCAGATAATATCTTGCGGGTGTATATTAGGGTACCTGACGTCCAGGGTTCGATCCTTAAGTTTAAATCTCAATTATCGCAGAAACTAGCAGAGATAGAGCTGTAGACGAAAGCATGTTTGATAGCTCATACAATGAACTGCATGCAGCTGTGTGAGAGAGAGCGAGAGAGGGAGAGAGAGAGAGCGAGAGAGGGAGAGGAAGTGAAACAAGCAGGGATAGAAGTGCTGAGGGCCTCTGCGCATGCGTAGCAAGAGATGATGCCATTGGCTGCAATAATCACGTGACGTGTAAGCATCACAGCCATGATGACGTGCAGGCATCGCCTGGAGGGGGTTTAGATCCCTATATAAACAGACATCTGTCCCATGTTAGAACTGTTGTGTACTTATTAACTTTACATTCAAGTTTTAAAGAGCTTTAAAAGCAACGTGAGCTACAGGCCGTCTACACATTCAGCACATATCAAAACGGGGCAATGCAAGGTGAGTTTTAAATAACTATACAAAATCACTGTTGGCTTTTACAATACATTTAATTTTATTTAAACGTTACAGTACATGAAAGACGATTCGTTACAAAGAGCATCATATTTTCTAATCTGTGCTTTACATTCACATGGATTTCACTGCATACTCTTCTTCAGTTCACATGATTTTCGCCACACATTCTTCTTACATAAACATTCATACGACTTTCCCCTCATTCTTTGTTTCCCTATACACTCACATGATTTCCTCTGCTCATTCTTTATTCCACCTACAGGTTCATGCTCTGTTAACATTCACATGACTTTCTCTTCACATTCTTTGCTTCCATTAACATTCACATGATTTTCGCCACACCTTCTTCTTACATAAACATTCATACGACTTTACCCTCATTCTTTGTTTCACTATACACTCACATGATTTCCTCTACTCATTCTTTGTCCCCCTGCAGGTTCATGCTTTGTTAACATTCACACGACGTTCTCAGCTCATTTCTCTATTGACATTCACATGATCTTCTCAACACATTCTTCTTACTTAAACATTCATACGATTTTCCCCCCTTATTCTTTGTTTCACTATACATTCGCACACGATTTCCTCTACTCATTCTTTGGTTCTCTGCTGGCTCATCTTCAATGAACATTCACATGATTTCTGTACTTATTCTTTATTTCTCTACACCCTCATAGGCTTACTTACAAAACATACACACCCTAGTTCTTCAACTTGAATAATGTAGTAAAAATAATAATTCATGACAATGTCTGTTACAGATTGTTTAGCTGATAGACTTAACAAGATGGTGGAAGAGCGTAGTTTCCTACCGACTCGCCGAGTTCAAGATCTCGAAATAGGTCTTAACTATGAGATAAAGTCCTTAAAGAGAGTTCAAACAAGATATGGTACCAGGATCGTATCTTCGCTGGAGGATTGTCAAGTGTTCTTGCCAGAGCGCTATAATTCGTTAACCGATCAAGAGATTGCAGAAATACCTGGGAGCGTATACCTACAGTATAATGGCATGGCAGAGAAGGGGAAATTTAAGACATGTAAATTGTCTTTTTTACATGCAAAGAAGGTGCGTAGAAGTGTCAAACTTAAGTATTGAATGTTCTCCCATTTCACAATGAAAAATTCATAAATAAAACAACTGACTCATTGATATTACATATAAAGATACAAAAGATGCATATTATAGAATTTTATAAAAAATTAACGAAATTACAATATCACATGCTTGAGTTTAATTATATCTAGCGCATTGAAATAACTCTAAATATCCGAATGTTTATACAAATCTTTGTGCTTCTTTTTACATGTGCCATATGCTTCATTTTACATGTATCATAACAAAAAATGTAATTCTTTCCAGGTTGCCTTTACTTGACCAAGATAGTTTTCTAAGACTTTCATTGTACAATGTTTCAGGGTGTGCAATAAGAGGAAGAAGAAGAAGAGGAATAGCCTGCTACCATGCAATGGATGCTGACGCTATTGGAGGGTAGAATACCTACAAGAAACATTTCGGCAAGAAACGGGTGCTGAGACATCTACATCACCGAAACACATTAAGACAGGATCCTTATATAACATTACAGGGTATACAATGAAAAAATAGGGTCCATTTTGTATACAATTCAATGCATGGCTGAGAGTTAGCTCGAACTAGTCTCCCTATATTCACTGAAATTAAGCATTGCGAGCAATAATTTAAGTGACTGAGAAAATACTTTAAGTAATGGTGAAATTTGTATCCTAAAAGACTTGAGCCCTGTATACATTAACAGCATTAAGACTGTTTGCCACGCTGGAATACAAATTATGAAAATAAAATGACTTTTATTTAAATAATAAGGAAATTTGCATAACCTGCTGTTACAAGTGTAAAGGCATATACAGAAACAATGAGTCGGACGAGAAAGTGATGGAAATGTAAGATAAATAATAACAATAAAAGAATTAAGGTATGCTTTTACATAGTGTTTTTATTCATTAAAAATCCTTGTATTCCTAATGAAAAATAAATCATTACAATGATTAGTTTAAGTTATATCACAATGATCAAAAAGAGAACCGTCTTTAGATGCATTACTCGATCTTAAGTCAGAGCACCAAAAAATGACAAATCACGGCTTCTCCATTTTAGATGTGGTGTCACTATTCAGGTAAATTCATGTAACACAACAGGTTGAGTATGCAGATCTGTGGTCCTAAATGGGTGAAACAGAGTCTTATCCAGCTTAACAGTCTTGAGATCTCACCATCACAAAGTGGAATCACAAGCCTTCTCCACTCGCTGAGCACAGGTTTAACAACAGCATTCTCTTCACCCTGAGACGATGTAAAGTATATAAATGTTCAACTTGACAAGGGATTCTAAACTGGTTGTTAGAGTCCAGAACTGATGTATTATATGGTGAAAACACATGTTCCTCTTCTTAGCGATCTTGTCGTCGAATCTCGGTGTCGATAACATTGAAGATGCCCATGATTATAGGATTCTGAAGCCCAAAAACTGTAGGAACTGCTGATTGCGTGATGTTAACCTGATGGGCGTCAAGGGCAGAGCATGATGTGTGCGTCGAATCATTCCATTATTATATCCTCGACGTCGTTGACTTCTTCTAAAAACTATAGGCATTATGCTTATATCCTTGTTTCTAAAGGCAATGATATTGCTGTTAGGCTCCCCTGTTTGCTCTATGAAGCGGATGTTTATGAACAACAGGTAAAATTTGATTTGATGGTTCCTGTGAAATACGTTATCCAGCCGTAACAGATGGGAAAACTGGTAGATGGAGTGTTCACTTTTACTATAGAGGAAGGAGACTGATGCAATACTGCACTAAATTCTTATGATGCTCAACTTAAATATATTCACTAGGAAATCAGATTCAGACAGCTGATTAGATGGAATAACTTTGTCACTGAAGGGATGCAGAACGTTCCTATAGAACAATCACTGGAAAAAATCAAGAGTGAAAGGACATTTTAATGACATTTTTATTATTATTATTATTATTATTATTATTATTATTATTATTATTATTATTCACTGATCTAATAAAGAAGACATTCGCATCCTAATATGAGGAATCTTTAAACGTCGGGCATACAAGTCAAGGTCTATGTTATTCAATGTTTTTTCCGGGACAAGTATAGCCCCCTGCCAGAGTTTTTTGAATTCCCTTTCAGGCTCTGTCTCCTCTTCCTTTCGGTGTTCCTCGCCTTATTCTTCTTCTTCTTCACTCGAAAACCTCTCCCTCTTGCTTCAATTTCTCTGTTACGTCTCATCATTTCAGCAAGTTGTTTATCCGCGGCCTTTTTCTTATTTACAGCAGAGGCAATTTGGGCTGCACCTCCAGCAGCAGCGCCTAGAGCTGCAATAATTGGTATGAGAGGTAGAAATCCTCCTCGTTTCTTCTTCGTGGTTACTGTACCTGGAGCTACCTTTCCCTTCATAATTGCTGTTACTAGTCACGCTGCCAACTTTTTCACCTAATGTAACATCAGATTGCACGCTTTTCCAAGTCGTTTCAGTCAGAACTTGGCAGCAATGTTTCTCGAAGCAGAGACCTTATGCTGAGCGTTAACAATGCCACTAAGATTACACGAATCGTCTAACGGAATGATTCCAGGGTCTCCTATCTTTAATTTTTCTCTAGCTTTACCACAGTTCCTCAGCCTATGTAACCAGGTAAATGTACTTCAATGGTTGCAGGCTAGTGAGAGAGTTAATTAAACCGAAACCTCTTGCGAGCTTAACCACCTTAGCTCTCACGTTATACTAATCGATTTTTATTCCGGATAGTTCTTTTATACTTTCTCATTAGCGTATATACATTAAGAGAGATTTATTTTACTTTAGCTGTCAAGCTAGAGGATGAAACAAGAATGCTCACAGCCTATTCATATGTTAGACTTTGAAGGCGACTTTAGATGTGAACTTAGTGGAAAACTGTTTCATGTCAACGTTATATACGTTCCCATCATGTAACCCATTCAGGGAAAAGGTGACCAGCAAAGGGAAAAAGGTGACCAGCAAAGGGAAAAAGGTGACCAGCAAAGGGAAAAAGGTGACCAGCAAAGGGAAAAAGGTGACCAGGAATGGGAAAAAGGTGACCAGCAAAGGGAAAAAGGTGACCAGCAAAGGGAAAAAGGTGACCAGGAAAGGGAAAAAGGTGACCAGCAAAGGGAAAAAGGTGACCAGCAAAGGGAAAAAGGTGACCAGGAGAGGGAAAAATGTGACCAGCAAAGGGAAAAAGGTGACCAGCAAAGGGAAAAAGGTGACCAGGAAAGGGAAAAAGGTGACCAGGAAAGGGAAAAAGGTGACCAGGAAAGGGAAAAAGGTGACCAGCAAAGGGAAAAAGGTTACCAGCAAAGGGAAAAAGGTGACCAGGAAAGGGAAAAAGGTGACCAGGAAAGGGAAAAAGGTGACCAGCAAAGGGGAAAAGGTGACCAGGAAAGGGAAAAAGGTGACCAGGAAAGGGAAAAAGGTGACCAGGAAAGGGAAAAAGGTGACCAGGAAAGGGAAAAAGGTGACCAGCAAAGGGAAAAAGGTGACCAGCAAAGGGAAAAAGGTGACCAGGAAAGGGAAAAAGGTGACCAGGAAAGGGAAAAAGGTGACCAGCAAAGGGAAAAAGGTGACCAGGAAATGGAAAAAGGTGACCAGCAAAGGGAAAAAGGTGACCAGCAAAGGGAAAAAGGTGACCAGGAAAGGGAAAAAGGTGACCAGCAAAGGGAAAAAGGTGACCAGCAAAGGGAAAAGGGTGACCAGCAAAGGGAAAAAGGTGACCAGCAAAGGGAAAAAGGTGACCAGGAAAGGGAAAAAGGTGACCAGCAAAGGGAAAAAGGTGACCAGGAAAGGGAAAAAGGTGACCAGCAAAGGGAAAAAGGTGACCAGCAAAGGGAAAAAGGTGTCCAGGAAAGGGAAAAAGGTGACCAGCAAAGGGAAAAAGGTGACCAGCAAAGGGAAAAAGGTGACCAGGAAAGGGAAAAAGGTGACCAGCAAAGGGAAAAAGGTGACCAGCAAAGGGAAAAGGGTGACCAGCAAAGGGAAAAAGGTGACCAGCAAAGGGAAAAAGGTGACCACGAAAGGGAAAAAGGTGACCAGCAAAGGGAAAAAGGTGACCAGCAAAAGGAAAAAGGTGACCAGCAAAGGGAAAAAGGTGACCAGGAAAGGGAAAAAGGTGACCAGCAAAGGGAAAAGGTGACCAGGAAAGGGAAAAAGGTGACCAGCAAAGGGAAAAAGGTGACCAGCAAAGGGAAAAAGGTGTCCAGGAAAGGGAAAAAGGTGACCAGCAAAGGGAAAAAGGTGACCAGCAAAGGGAAAAAGGTGACCAGGAAAGGGAAAAAGGTGACCAGGAAAGGGAAAAAGGTGACCAGCAAAGGGAAAAAGGTGACCAGCAAAGGGAAAAAGGTGACCAGCAAAGGGAAAAAGGTGACCAGCAAAGGGAAAAAGGTGACCAGCAAAGGCAAAAAGGTGACCAGGAAAGGGAAAAAGGTGACCAGGAAAGGGAAAAAGGTGACCAGGAAAGGGAAAAAGGTGACCAGGAAAGGGAAAAAGGTGACCAGGAAAGGGAAACAGGTGACCAGCAAAGGGAAAAAGGTGACCAGCAAAGGGAAAAAGGTGACCAGCAAAGGGAAAAAGGTGACCAGCAAAGGGAAAAATGTGACCAGCAAAGGGAAGAACGTGAGCTGCAAAGGGAAAAACGTGACCAGGGAAGGGAAAAAGGTGACCAGCAAAGGGAAAAAGGTGACCAGCAAAGGGAAAAATGTGACCAGCAAAGGGAAAAGGTGATCAGTAAAGGGAAAAATGGGACCAGAAGAGGGAAAAACGTGACCTGCAAAGGGAAAAAGGTGACCAGCAAAGGGGAAAATGTGACCAGCAAAGGGAAAAAAGGTGACCTGCAAAGGGAAAATGACCAGTATCTCCCTTAACTCTCGCATTTTCTGTGCTAACTATCAAGAAAACTTGTGCTCTTACCTCTATGAATCCATTTCTAGCTACGTGAATCTGCGTGTGCTTAATGAGTTAGTTATAATTAACGGAATTACAACTATTATGCGGAAATGCTACAATATTTTGCTTAGTCTAATTCGGACATGGCTGTTTATTTGCATCAAAACCTGAGTACATATATAAATACATAAATGTTAAAAAATAACTCAGTCTCGTGTTATCGTATACGAATTCAACATCTACATTATACATCGACTAGTTTATATATACTGCTTGAGCATGAACACTCACAAAGACGGACAATTACAGTCAATTTACGAGAATCTTGATTTTTCGTATGTCTCCCAAGGGGGGAGTAATCGCTTTGTTAAGTGCTGCATATGTAATAGAACTTTAAAAAACAGGACAATTTCAAGGCTTAATCAACATAGGAGACGATGCTGTAAAGCAATGGCCAGCTGTGCATTGACTACAACACCCAAACGAGATCCTGAAATCTTCTCAAGTCCCGAAGAGCGGGATTCAAGATGTACCGTGCTTGGAGCCAGTTCAAGCGACCCTGTAATAACGTCAAGAGCTACCACTGATGAAGCAATGACAGCAGTTTCTTTGAATGAGCAAGCTCTGAATAAACACACCAATGAAAGCAAGCATACTAGTGACAACTCACCTAGATTAGAAGATATATCCAAAGCGAATGCAGAGGAGATGCTATACCGCTACACCAATCCTAATGATTTGGTAAACATGCTAAGGGTACTCATGATGCTTCATACACTAGATAAAAATGACTTTTCCGATGCGATTAACGACATTATTCAGGATTTAAAGCTGGGTGGTTTTATAGCGTGATTAGCATTTGCAAAACCATGAAAGAGTTAGAAAGATTCCTCATATTAGGATGCGAATGTCTTCTTTATTAGATCAGTGAATAATAATAATAATAATAATAATAATAATAATAATAATAATAAAAATGTCATTAAAATTTCCTTTCACTCTTGATTTTTTCCAGTGATTGTTCTATAGGAACGTTCTGCAACCCTTCAGTGACAAAGTTATTCCATCTAATCAGCTGTCTGAATCTGATTTCCTAGTGAATATATTCAAGTTGAGCATCATAAGAATTTAGTGCAGTATTGCATCAGTCTCCTTCCTCTATAGTAAAAGTGAACACTCCATCTACCAGTTTTCCCATCTGTTACGGCTGGATAACGTATTTCACAGGAACCATCAAATCAAATTTTACCTGTTGTTCATAAACATCCGCTTCATAGAGCAAACAGGGGAGCCTAACAGCAATATCATTGCCTTTAGAAACAAGGATATAAGCATAATGCCTATAGTTTTTAGAAGAAGTCAACGACGTCGAGGATATAATAATGGAATGATTCGACGCACACATCATGCTCTGCCCTTGACGCCCATCAGGTTAACATCACGCAATCAGCAGTTCCTACAGTTTTTGGGCTTCAGAATCCTATAATCATGGGCATCTTCAATGTTATCGACACCGAGATTCGACGACAAGATCGCTAAGAAGAGGAACATGTGTTTTCACCATATAATACATCAGTTCTGGACTCTAACAACCAGTTTAGAATCCCTTGTCAAGTTGAACATTTATATACTTTACATCGTCTCAGGGTGAAGAGAATGCTGTTGTTAAACCTGTGCTCAGCGAGTGGAGAAGGCTTGTGATTCCACTTTGTGATGGTGAGATCTCAAGACTGTTAAGCTGGATAAGACTCTGTTTCACCCATTTAGGACCACAGATCTGCATACTCAACCTGTTGTGTTACATGAATTTACCTGAATAGTGACACCACATCTAAATGGAGAAGCCGTGATTTGTCATTTTTTGGTGCTCTGACTTAAGATCGAGTAATGCATCTAAAGACGGTTCTCTTTTTGATCATTGTGATATAACTTAAACTAATCATTGTAATGATTTATTTTTCATTAGGAATACAAGGATTTTTAATGAATAAAAACACTATGTAAAAGCATACCTTAATTCTTTTATTGTTATTATTTATCTTACATTTCCATCACTTTCTCGTCCGACTCATTGTTTCTGTATATGCCATTACACTTGTAACAGCAGGTTATGCAAATTTCCTTATTATTTAAATGAAAGTCATTTTATTTTCATAATTTGTATTCCAGCGTGGCAAACAGCCTTAATGCTGTTAATGTATACAGGGCTCAAGTCTTTTAGGATACAAATTTCACCATTACTTAAAGTATTTTCACAGTCACTTAAATTATTGCTCGCAATGCTTAATTTCAGTGAATATAGGGAGACTAGTTCGAGCTAACTCTCAGCCATGCATTGAATTGTATACAAAATGGACCCTATGTTTTCATTGTATACCCTGTAATGTTATATAAGGATCCTGTCTTAATGTGTTTCGGTGATGTAGATGTCTCAGCACCCGTTTCTTGCCGAAATGTTTCTTGTAGGTATTCTACCCTCCAATAGCGTCAGCATCCATTGCATGGTAGCAGGCTATTCCTCTTCTTCTTCTTCCTCTTATTGCACACCCTGAAACATTGTACAATGAAAGTCTTAGAAAACTATCTTGGTCAAGTAAAGGCAACCTGGAAAGAATTACATTTTTTGTTATGATACATGTAAAATGAAGCATATGGCACATGTAAAAAGAAGCACAAAGATTTGTATAAACATTCGGATATTTAGAGTTATTTCAATGCGCTAGATATAATTAAACTCAAGCATGTGATATTGTAATTTCGTTAATTTTTTATAAAATTCTATAATATGCATCTTTTGTATCTTTATATGTAATATCAATGAGTCAGTTGTTTTATTTATGAATTTTTCATTGTGAAATGGGAGAACATTCAATACTTAAGTTTGACACTTCTACGCACCTTCTTTGCATGTAAAAAAGACAATTTACATGTCTTAAATTTCCCCTTCTCTGCCATGCCATTATACTGTAGGTATACGCTCCCAGGTATTTCTGCAATCTCTTGATCGGTTAACGAATTATAGCGCTCTGGCAAGAACACTTGACAATCCTCCAGCGAAGATACGATCCTGGTACCATATCTTGTTTGAACTCTCTTTAAGGACTTTATCTCATAGTTAAGACCTATTTCGAGATCTTGAACTCGGCGAGTCGGTAGGAAACTACGCTCTTCCACCATCTTGTTAAGTCTATCAGCTAAACAATCTGTAACAGACATTGTCATGAATTATTATTTTTACTACATTATTCAAGTTGAAGAACTAGGGTGTGTATGTTTTGTAAGTAAGCCTATGAGGGTGTAGAGAAATAAAGAATAAGTACAGAAATCATGTGAATGTTCATTGAAGATGAGCCAGCAGAGAACCAAAGAATGAGTAGAGGAAATCGTGTGCGAATGTATAGTGAAACAAAGAATAAGGGGGGAAAATCGTATGAATGTTTAAGTAAGAAGAATGTGTTGAGAAGATCATGTGAATGTCAATAGAGAAATGAGCTGAGAACGTCGTGTGAATGTTAACAAAGCATGAACCTGCAGGGGGACAAAGAATGAGTAGAGGAAATCATGTGAGTGTATAGTGAAACAAAGAATGAGGGTAAAGTCGTATGAATGTTTATGTAAGAAGAAGGTGTGGCGAAAATCATGTGAATGTTAATGGAAGCAAAGAATGTGAAGAGAAAGTCATGTGAATGTTAACAGAGCATGAACCTGTAGGTGGAATAAAGAATGAGCAGAGGAAATCATGTGAGTGTATAGGGAAACAAAGAATGAGGGGAAAGTCGTATGAATGTTTATGTAAGAAGAATGTGTGGCGAAAATCATGTGAACTGAAGAAGAGTATGCAGTGAAATCCATGTGAATGTAAAGCACAGATTAGAAAATATGATGCTCTTTGTAACGAATCGTCTTTCATGTACTGTAACGTTTAAATAAAATTAAATGTATTGTAAAAGCCAACAGTGATTTTGTATAGTTATTTAAAACTCACCTTGCATTGCCCCGTTTTGATATGTGCTGAATGTGTAGACGGCCTGTAGCTCACGTTGCTTTTAAAGCTCTTTAAAACTTGAATGTAAAGTTAATAAGTACACAACAGTTCTAACATGGGACAGATGTCTGTTTATATAGGGATCTAAACCCCCTCCAGGCGATGCCTGCACGTCATCATGGCTGTGATGCTTACACGTCACGTGATTATTGCAGCCAATGGCATCATCTCTTGCTACGCATGCGCAGAGGCCCTCAGCACTTCTATCCCTGCTTGTTTCACTTCCTCTCCCTCTCTCGCTCTCTCTCTCTCCCTCTCTCGCTCTCTCTCACACAGCTGCATGCAGTTCATTGTATGAGCTATCAAACATGCTTTCGTCTACAGCTCTATCTCTGCTAGTTTCTGCGATAATTGAGATTTAAACTTAAGGATCGAACCCTGGACGTCAGGTACCCTAATATACACCCGCAAGATATTATCTGATGACATAAACGTAATAGGTTTATTTGGTACCTTTGTCTTAATTATTTACTGTTATTAAATTTATAAGTAAACTTCATTGAATCGGTATTCGAACTCAGAACGCCAGAAACAAAATTATTTATAATATTAGTTTGATGTGTTTAAAAGACCTGTATGCAGTTGCAACATTGATCTAAGTGATATATTCTAGAACACAGTGAAAAATTAAGGAAGTCACTGAAAGATCGGGATTCGAGCTAGAGACACTGATTGGAAATTATATAAAGCATTAATTGTTCATCGTAGGAACTAAAAATCGTGCTTTGGTCCGCACCTTAATCCCTGCTAGTTTCTGAGATAATTGAGATTTAAAGTTAAGGATCGAACCCATGACACCTGGACTCTAATATACATGCACAAGAAAGGAGCTAATGGCATAAAAGTAATAAAGTTTATTTACTGTCTTTATTTTAATTAGTTTTGGAGTTATTAGAAGACCGGTTTCGAGCAATCGTAAATGGAGCCTTGCATCCCGAGCTATAATTAGTTTTTATTGCATCATTTTGTCTCTTTTCATTCAGGACATGCGCGTGAGTTGGTGTGTGCGCGTGTGGGTTGGTGCTGTTGGCTGTAAGTGAACAGGCATATGTGCTTGCACGTGTGTGTGTGTCCATGTATATGTATGCGTGAGTGTAAGAGCACTGGTGTATGTGTGTGCGTGTGTGTGTGCGTGTGTGTGTCCATGTATATGTATGTGTGTAAGAGCACTGGTGTATGTATGTATACGCATGAGGTGCGTGAATGTGTGTACTGGTGTATGTATGTGTGTGTGTACTGTTGTATGTATGTATGTGCATGTGTGTGTATGTGCTGGTGTATGTATATGCGTGTGTGTATGTGCTTGCGTGTGTGTACTTACATGTGCGTGTGTGTATGTGCTTGCATGCGTGCACCAGTGTATGTTTGCTGATGTGTGTACAAGCGCTCGTGTATATGTGAACGCCTGAATGTGTACAAGTCGTGGAGAAAGAAAGAGATAGATAGAAAGAAAAAGAGAGGAGAAGAAGAAAGAATGTTGTCTAGGCATCGAGATATCTAAGTATGCATCAGGGTTTAATATAAATAATTATAGTTGTTAAATGCAATTTTAATCCGACCGCCCGCTGCTTCAATAACTTAATAGTTATTATAGCGTTTCACAGGGTTGGATTCGAACTATGGACCTCTGGTTCCTAAGAATACAGATCGTTAAGCATTGTAATGTCGTGTATATTAAATTATATTTGTTAAACACATTTTAATCTGGTCGTGCATAGTTTAATATTTATTAAGCATTAGAGTTTCGCAGATTCGATCTAGGATCCCCCTGAACACCGTTTCATTAATTAAATTATATTCGTTAAACACGTTTTAATCTGGCCGCGCAATACTCACATAGTTTAATATTTATTAAGCATTAGAGATTCGATCTAGAACCCACTGAACACCCTTTTATTAATTATTGTAATGATATATAAAAATTATATTTGTTAAATGCATTTTAATCTGACCTTGCATAGTTTAATATTTATTAAGCATTAGAGTTTCGTTGGGTAAGATTCGAACTAGAACCCTCTGAACACCCTTTCATTAATTTGGGTAATGATGTATAAAAATTAAATTATATTTGTTAAATACATTTTCAATCTGGTCTTGCATAGTTTAATAGTTATTTCGAGTTAGAGTTTCACTTGGTAAGAGTCGAGCTACAATCCTCTGAACGCCGTTTTTATTATTTAAGGTAATGATATAATAATATCAATCATTAATTTCTCATTAGCAATAAACTTTTGATTACAGTAAGAATCGAACACCGATCTATGGATATCACTCAGAGGTTTAATGCACGTAATGAAATGTATATTAGATGCTTTTCGGAGTCGTTGGCTGAAACAGAATGCTTGTTAACTATGCTCGGGTATATTCGTAGGAGGTCGTAAAACATCGGAGAGAACTCCCTCAGGCAAAATCATGATGGCCGACTATGACGTCACGCAGAGTTGGTAAACAAGTTTCTCTCTCTTTCACACAAACAAGGAGAGGACGAGTATAAAGCAGCCCTCGAATTCTTTTGTTAAACTAGCAGGTGGCCAAACAATGGGAACGCTGCAGGTGTCTTTCTAAACTAGCCTTGCCAAGAACAATAGAAAGGCACACACAATAGAATCTCTTACACAATGGAAAGGGTCAGGCTTTGTTATGGAGCAGGTGTCTTTCTAAAGTATGACGTCACGCAGAGTTGGTAAACAAGTTTCTCTCTCTTTCACACAAACAAGGACAGAACGAGTATAAAGCAACCCTCGAATTCTTTTGTTAAACTAGCAGGTGGCCAAACAATGGGAACGCTGCAGGTGTCTTTCTAAACTAGCCTTGCCAAGGACAATAGAATCTCTTACACAATGGAAAGGGTCAGGCTTTGTTATTGGGTTGCCAGGTGGTCTTTCTAAAGAATGCTTGCATCGGACAATAGAAAGGCACACACAATAGAATCTCTTACACAATGGAAAGGGTCAGGCTTTGTTACAACCCTAATTCATCATGGGCTTTGTTCATTTTGACAGCTGAAGGTTAAGCATTGTTCTTTTGTTAAAAGCTAGTGGAACGAGTATGCCACGTGTTCGACACACAATAGGAGTGGAGTGGGTAACTGACCAGGTGCAGAAGTGGCCGGATGTGGAATGGGTAGGAAAAACATCTCGCCTTTGTTACAGAACCTTAAATTTATGACCCCTTTGTTCGTTTTGACAGTTGATTGACAGCCTTAATTACCTAACTGTCAAGCCTCCATTGTACTCAACATGATTTACGACCGCAGGTGCAGCTAAAACTACCAAGGCACAGCGGGGGGAGGGGGAGGAGGAGGTGGGGGAGGGAGGAGGTGGGGGAGCTCATTTGCATATGAATAGCCATGCATAAATTAACTGCACCAGAACTGTCAATTCTACCCTACTGACGTCATTCCGGAAACTTTTTGATCACACCTCGTATGTTAGTGGCAGAAAATCTAGTTTCAAAAAGATCAAGCATGGTGTGCCGCAGAGTTCAGTATTCGGACCTTTCTTTCTGGTGTACGTCAATAATCTTCCTGAAGCCATCCAAGATGAATGCCTAAAACCTTTTTTATTTGCTGATGACCTAGCATTAAATATATTTTGTAATAACTATACTCTCACAAATAAAATTGAAAATATAACTTCAAAAGTAAATCACTTATGTGACTTAAACAAATACTTAATCAAGATAAGACTGTGGATCTCAGTTTTACTGATTCCATTCCTTCAACAGTCAAATTCCTACGCATTCATCTTGAACCTAAATAAGGTGGAACACCCACACGATAACATCTCAGGGAAACTGAGTAAAGGAATGTTCATGCTACGTGTACTCAGCCAAACAACTAATAAAAAAGCATTACTGTCAGTGTATTACAGTAATATATACTCTTTTAAATTCTGTCTTACTTTGGGGCAACAATACCTATGCAAACAAGCTTTTGATTTTACAGAAGACAGCAATAATAGTATTATGTGGAGTTCCACATTGTAAACCAGTTTTTATTGAACTCGGAATCCTCTTTAGTCGTCCTCCGTAGTCTAGAGGTACCATGCTAGCCTGTGATTTCCGAGGTCGCGAGTTCAAACCCGGAGAAAAATGAGGAAATTTTTCGGACGTAAAAATCCTGAGCATGCCTTCTTTCGGAAGGGAAGTAACGCCGGTGGTCCCGTGTCGTAGATTTAGGGCACTTAAAAGTATCTCAAGCGTAAAGAAAGGACTCTGAGCAAAATTTCTGATCTTTCACGCCCAATATAGAATGGGACGTTAAGGACCTTAGTAGTTAAAAAGCGTCCATAAACAAAGTTCAATTTAATTTTTGTACATACATAACAACATACATAACATAGATAACATGCATACACATGCGTTTGAGGGAAATTTTGTCGAAACATTTAAAATTTGGTTGAAATTGATACAAAACTAAGGGCAGTTTAGCTGAAGGCCTCCCAAAAATGTCCTGTTTATAGGCTAAACACTGCATGTACCTAGTTTATCCCTTATACACAATTGTCAACAGGTATCAAATTTGATTGAAATCCATTTAAAATTAAGGCCAGTTAAGATAAAGTGCCTTCGAAAGTACGCTAAATACTTTGAAACTCTGCTAGCTGAAATATATTACTAGGATTAAATGTATAGTAATGACTATAAACCGGTTGAAGTAAATAAATACGCTGTTTTTATTAGGTTTTAATGCCATTAGAAGCATATGATTGAATACAGAGCAGTGGTCGAAACGCTGTTAACGTGTTTATCTACTTTGACTGCGTAAAGTGAAACATAACACTAAAACGAGTTTTGTAATGGCCTACATTATCGCACTCAACAAAGTACAGAAAGATCATATAATATAATTGGATAGCAAGTGTTAACTGAGTTTAACTACAACTTTAAAACACATAAAAGAAAATTTACTTGTTGTACGCATTGATAATAACATTTTCGGGGCAACACGTTTGCGTCAGTTAGCTGAAAGGACAATTTGTTTTTCCGCCACAATGTATTTGCGCCAAACACATAATACCTTTTTAGAAGCATAGCCTAAAATTATAACTTGCAACACAGTGCACACGAGCTAAAAGCTTAAGATTATCGCACTAGATTATCCAGCCAACAAACATTGAGCAGCTCCAAGCTCTCTGAACTCTTGGCTCATCTCATTCACTGGCATGTAAGAAAAGGCACTAATTGGACCTTTATCTAAAGATTATTTGTTTTATACAGAACACATCAAATAGTGTACTTCCAAATCTCAACGTCATTCGGCTCTCTCCACCGGTATTCGTAATCCAGCTCCGGCCTACGTAATTCGGCTCTCTGAAGCCCTCGTCTGTCTATAAGAAACCTTATCTATTCTGCAGTATGTCACCTCCCTTCGTGTTTCAATATGTTGATGGTTTTATTATGTCTTCCGTCGTTCACTTTTTGGAGGGACTAATTTAAAGTTCTATGATAGCTATTTTGTTACTCTGTATTATGTCCTGGGCGGTGACCTGCATGTGGGATTTGTGGTGGACGGCGGCGTCTGGGCGGGTTTTCTCCGGGTTCCCCCGCCATTCATTCCATCAACTGCTCTATCATCACCTTTCCTTTCATCCATTTCGCCATCATTTCGTTTCATCTACTTCCTTCATCCCATACCAGACATCGGGCTGATCACCCATCCTGGTTATTCTGTCTGCTCCTCGACGGGCCTCTGACCCCAGGCACCGGCCTGTAAGTCCTACATAAGATGAGGTTAAACAGTCAATGAATGTATTATGACCACGTTTTCTTCTTCATTATTCTCTCTAATTAAAATTCGATGAGAATTATTTACAAAAAAGAAATTTAAACACCTGATCAATCAAATGTATAGTGCAAGCGGAGGCGTCTGTGGCTCGTATTGGGGAGTTTGAAGATTGAAATCCCGTTTATTGGCCTTTCTGACTCAGGTATTTCGTAGTTTTCCTAAGTCGTCAGATAAATACTGAATTGGTTATTCAATTCCATGACCAAAAGAAATAGAAACAAAATAGGTAGTATATATGCGTATTGCGCCATCTGTCGACAAGCTGCCTAAGCAGCTACTGCAGAGGGTGAATACGGAACTAAGGCCATCTATCCAAGTAGGGGAAGTATTATATTCCACCCAAAAATTCGATACCGAGGTTTCACCGGAAATACATGTTTTGAGGCCCCCTGAAAACAATAAAAAGCATTTTTGGAACCATTTCCGTGTATGTGTCTCTGTGTGTGTCTGTGAACAGCATAACTCAGAAACGAACAGTCGGATAAACACCAAACTTGGCATTTGGGTTCAGTATCTTCCAGAGATGCGACACGAAGGTTTTCAAGAAAATCCCCTCACCCCAGATTACCCTTTACATGGAATATTTTTTGAAAATTTTAATTTTTTCAAAAATGGCTCTAACGATTTTGATTAAAATATCGTATATTTAAGATATTTTCATGATAAATAAAATGTATATCTTGAATTTCCTGGGAATTTCTCCAAAAGCATTCTTCATTGTGAACGACTTTTGCATAACTGGTAAACCATAAGAGATAGACAAACTTTTACTACACAAAAAATATAGATCGCGTTAAAATACACAATTTATGTCATATACATTTTTTTGTTGAGTGTACCATTTTCGAGATATTGCTTGTTATTTACTTAAATTTTTCAATACTTATAATTTTTCTCAAATTCGTTATTCATCTTTTTGTCTTGGATATGCAAAGAGTATTAATCTGTGGCAAAGAGAATGGTGCTGCACCTAGCAACCAGCTATTAAGAGATATGTATGTGCTTAAAGGCTACTGTATTTCTATATTGCCCTTGTAAATATATATTCCCCTTACATCTACAAGAAAATTAGCAATAAGATAGACTCTGCAAATGTTTATCTCGATTAACATGAAGTAGATGGAGAATAAGCGTTTGTAAAAATAGTTTGTACAAGAGTAGAGAAAGTCATGTGAGTGTAACACATCAGATTTTTTTATTTGCAATCTTATTAATTGGAATATATTATCATTGTAGGCACTACTTATATTTTAAATATATTCTTACTTTCTCTACTACGTATAGTAAATAAGGGAATTATTGCATTCTACACAAGAATTCGATAGAGATTTCACTGGAAATACATGTTTTGAGGCATCCTGAATCAAAATAAAGCATTTTTGGAAACATGTTAAGGTGCGTGTCTGTGTTTCTGTGAACAGTTTAACTCAAAAACGAAAAGTCAGGTAAATACCAAACTTAGTATTTAAGTACAATATATTCCAAAGATGCGACAGGAAGATTTTCAAGAAAATTCCCCCAACCAGTTGATTGGCATTCAGTAACTTCGTAATAAAACAAAATGTTGTTGTGAATAAATATTTGGTTGTTAAACGCAATAAACCCCGAGACCCTCATACTAGCGGGACATTCCATGGGAAATCGAACAGCAAAAACCTCGCATTTTTCATTTGCATTGTAATGTTTTTTTTTAATAAGGGGTGCTAAGAAAAGCATATTTATCAGATATTATCATCTAAAACCCAACTGTTGTCACGTTATTGAACGATAAATGTACCGTATTAATTCATTTTGTCGCATTTTAACTGCGCATAGCTCAGGACCTTTTATTTCAGAATATTGTCCAAATCTGATTTTGTAGATAAAAGTCTGTATTTCATTACAGCATATACTAATTAATTTTATAATATTCACTAAAATCTATACACTTTTACTTATTTTAAGCGTATCTGGATTTTTATAAAACTAAAATATTAGATTGAGAATAATGTCATTAAGAGAAGTCGGTAATGTTGGTAAAGTGGTTATGTGGGGTATTCGTAGTTATAACACAAGTAAATAAATGAAGCGATTTACGTGGTTGAGCACCAAACGCCCGCAGCAGGACATATTTGCTGCAAGAAAGACACGTGATTCATCAACCTGACACAATACAAACTGGCGCTTCGTCTTTATTTCAGTTTGCTTCAGTCTTTCCGTGAGCTAGCAAGTTTAATGGAAGTGTTGTGAGTTAAACCAAGTGATTATTATTAATTATATTTCGGTTATTGATACGTTCCTGTGAGTCCTTCATCAAGTTAGGCAAATTAAAACCTAAAGAAGCTTTTATCAAGTTAAGGTATGTCGTAGGATAGCATTACAATAAACATATACTGCTTAGTAAGCGTTCTGATTGTTTAACCTTAGATATAGCAGCTTCCTTGACCTTCAGGTCAAAAAAAAAACATGCGAGAGCGACCATGAGCGCGTAAGGTAATTTACTTCTTTAATTATTTTAGACGAAACCTTATCAGTAGCAATTACAGTAAAATATATGTTTGATTGTGTTTAAATTACGGGATCTTACCATATACAATAAAATCATTTTTCTTAATCCGAAACCAACTACACCTGAAAAAGTCTAAATTTCTTCACTTAAATAAAAATAAGAACATAAGTACTTATCAGTATGAAATTAAAGTTTATTAAATCAAAATAAAGCTCGATTTAAATAATTAGATTTAAAGGTTTCAGAGACATAACAGCTTGAAGTTGGGAATTTAAGGAAGATGCGATAAACTTAAACAATTTCACTTGCAAAACTATGAAGTTCTGAATTTTAAGAGTTTGCATAAAGCGTTGCATCGAGCTTGTTTCCAAATACAAAATGTTTCGTTTCGTTTAAGAAGCGTAAGGTCGATTTTTCAACTATTTTGGACAATTTGAAATGGAATATCCCATAAGCGTTTGTTACCAACAGATTTGCATAGACGTCATTTTAATGCTGCTATAAGAGGAAGTTCACGATAGAAGGCTTACATTTTAACTATGACAATTTAATTTACAACTTTTGGGAATTTTAGGATAGTACAGGGATACGTTTTCCTTCCCAGAATTATTTTAAGATAATTTCCAATCTGATAAAAGAAGTTGCTAGCAGAAAGCTATTTACGAGTTTCTCGTAACCATAGAAAATTGAATTTATACTGATACTGCTGGGAGAGGAAGAACATAACAGAAGGCAGGCAGTTTGATTATAGAGTATAAATTAATTACACTTAATAAATTTGCGTAAGAAAAATTATCCGAAATAAAGTAATTGTAGCTGTAACATTAGGCAATTGATTTAGCATATTTGGGGTTTTAATTTCCCTCTTAATACTAGTAGACTA
This sequence comes from Deroplatys truncata, assembly GCA_030765065.1. Taxonomy (NCBI): domain Eukaryota; kingdom Metazoa; phylum Arthropoda; class Insecta; order Mantodea; family Mantidae; genus Deroplatys; species Deroplatys truncata. The sequence continues at coordinate 171,614,347 of CM060980.1, forward strand.
AGCGTAGAAGTGTCTCTGTTAGTCATTTGGAATGTAAAGCCCAGAACACCAGACAGTGGTATTTTTTGCGCAGAAACAAGTAAAATCGTTTGAGATTTAATCAAACTTTGATGTACATCAAAAGTCGTCTCGTGTCCTTTACTTCTTTCTTTGGTATCAACTTCATCTTGCAGTACATATATATGCCCTTCAGGAATGTCTTTCCCCATTGTTATGGAACGGGCAGATTCCGAGGAGGAGCTTCGTATCTTTGAAAACATTCCACGTATGCCGTTATGATACACGTAAATGGCCTTAAAATGCTCCATAAAAAGATATCGGTCAGGCCTCAATATTTCGTAATAATATTAAAAGTTACGAGGCAGCCTGTACTAGAGGTTTGCTGAATCGACAAAGTTTCCCCTAGACATAAAAAACTGAGAGGAGCAACCAAAAAAAATTCCTCTTCTGCCTCTCTCCCTCATTCCAATGCTTCTGTAAAGGTTGCTATAGCATTTCTGTTCATTCTTTTTTTATTCCTATGTCCGCTTTCAAACGTTTTCTTCGATAGCAAGCATGGAGTGTGCGTCTGTATGTACAAGAACACTCGTTGGTCAATTTAATCCCAAAATCTCGATCGGTTTCTCTCTTTCCACCATCCTTTTTCTGCCTCTTTTCCTTCCCTCTTCCGGTATTTGCTTCTACATCTTCTTTGTGAAGGGACAAGCGTTTATGTAGTGTGTGTGTGTGTGTGTTCCGGCAATGAGAATTTGATCGGTTCAAAAGCAACAAGAAGAAATAAGGTACTCTCTCCTTAAATCGCAAAGTGTGGACACTGGGTTAGTATATAGACCACTTGGCTTCCTTTTCATCTCTTTCAGCTGCTCGAGATCTGTATAACATTACAACCTTCAGCGTACAAATTTATGCCTCAGAATATTTTGATCTGGAAAAGAAATACACTCCACCTGTGTACCTTGACTGAGGCTTTTCAAACCACAAACATGCCTTAAAATGTCGTGTTGAATTCACGTGACTTTCTTTACCGACCGTTCTGTAAACTATGCTAACAAAACGACTGAAATGGCAATTCTATGCCATAGCCGGGATTTGAACCACGGATCTCCCGGTCTCCGTCCGGTTGTTCTAACCACCGAGTTGCTATAGCAACTTGCCGGTAGGACATTAAATTCTCCAACTGATTCGCATTTTCCCGGTAAACCACAAGAAGATCTCAAATTGTATTGAGATGACATACCCCAATGGCGACTTACAATGTTGTAAGTACTTTAAGTTCCGGGCTTCATAGTTTCAACCACTATTAGGTAAATTAATGGAATTAATTTTTCTTCCACACAAGCCATGTATTGGACAAGGTTTGTAAGGTAGAATCGGACAACCTAAAGTATGACGGGCGTCCTATAGTAAGTTTCCCTATTTTATAAACAACACACACCGTTGGTCATGTTGAATTAATTTTATTTGTATTGCACAATCCTTCTGTTACTTTTCTACATAGTCAACATGTTTTTCCAAACATTTTTGGAAACGTGACACAAATCTTTCCAAGCTAGTGTTGTATCAGGTCGGGTCCTGTACAATATAATTCTACTTATCAACCCTGTCCAACGCACGGCTTGTGTGAAAGAACAATTAATTCCATATGCTTACAAAAGCTTATTCTTCTGTTTACTTTTTTACTTTCTCTACTACGTATAGTAAGTAGGGGAAGTATTGTATTCCACCCGAAAATTCAATACCGAGATTTCACCGGAAATATATGTTTTGAGATCCCCTGAATCCAAAAAAAAATCATTTTTGGAAACATGTCCGTGTGTGTGTCTGTCTGTGAACAACATAACTCAGAAACGAACAGTCGGATAAACACCAAACTTGGTATTTAGTTTCAGTATCTTCCAGAGATGCGACACGAAGGTTTTCAAGAAAATCCCCCCACCCCAGATTACCCTTTACATGGAATATTTTTCGTAAATTTTAATTTTCTCAAAAATGGCCCTAACGATTTTGATTAAAATATCATATGTTTGATATATTTTTATGACAAATGAGATGCATATCTCGAATTTTCTGAGAATGTCTCTAAAAGTATTCTTCATTGTGAACGGCTTTTACATAACTGGTAAACCATAAGTGATAGATAAAATTTTACTACACAAAAAATGTAGATCGCGTTAAAATACTCATATACATTTTTGTTGTTGAGTGAACCATTTTCAAGATATTGCTTGTTATTCCCTTAAATTTTCCAATACTTATACTTTTTCTCAATTCGTTATTAATTTTTTTTGGGTCCTAGTAATGCAAAGAGAATGGAATACCCTACATAGCAACCAGCTCTTAAAATATTTGACTATCGCTTAAAGCCTACCAATTCCCCTTGCATCTACAAGAAAATTAGCAATAAGATTAACATCTCGATATCTCGATTAACATGAAGCATATGGGGAATAAGCGTTTGTAAAAATAGTTTGTGCAAGAGTAGAGAAAGTCATGTGAGTGTAACACATCAGATTTTTTTAGTTCCATTTATACTTCTCCTTTAACCACGTCGGCCTTTCCTTTGAAACTATTGGCAATGGTGCTTAACTCGTATTCTCTTGTCGTTGGGGTTCTTGCACTTTTTGGATTTTAATTATTAGATCACACACATTCACACTCCCATTCATATTTCCAAACACTGGGGGGATAGGGAATAATCTTCGCTAGAGAAAAATTCTCACCCCCAGCCGGTAATCGAATCCGTGACCCCTCGCACAGCAGGCAGGAGCTCTACCGACTAAGCAACAGGAGCAGCCTCTGTTTACTTCCTGGTTAATCAGGTTTACTTTCGCTAAACATTTATAGCTACACATTTATTTTTTTATTTATAGCGTTAGTTCTTGACGAATGAAATTTCTAAATTAGAGGTTAGACGCGACACATTTACGGGAGCACTGGCACACAGAAGCAGGAACGCTAAGTCAGATGTTGTGTACGGTTTCTGCACTGAAGTAGCACAGTAATACAAAGCATATTATCACATTTCCAGTGATTCAACCACATGTATTACACTATCAGCCTCGGTAGCTGTTTACACTTAATTTTTACTTTCTCTACTACGTATAGTAAGTAGGGGAAGTATTGCATTCCACCCAAAAATTTGATACCGAGATTTCACCGGAAATACATGTTTTGAGGTGCCCTGAAACCAAATAAAGCATTTTTGGAAACGCGTCCGTAGGTGTGTGTGTGTGTCTGTCTGTCTGTGAACAGCATAAAGGCTGGTTCACAATCAACGAGAACGGTAACCAGAGAAAGTTGAAATACATGTATTCAAATGGGAGCGTTCACAATCGACGAGAAGCCTTCCCGGGCCCCGGGAACGGGAAAGAAGAGTTGTCCAACTTTTAACTTTCTCGTTCTCGTTCTCGGGCACGGTATATTAGATCCATATTATGCATATTAGACTCTTCACTCTAAAGATTATTCTAGGCGGCCGTGACATGAAACAGCCGGTAGTGCTCTCTATAGTCGCAAGCTGGAAACATGAAACTGGAAGAAATTAATAGTAAATGTGCTTCCTAACCTCATCCTGGTACCCACAAATGCAATGAGCGTTGGTTCCTCTGGTGAAAGGGTCATTAGCAGTTTGTTTATATGAACCTCAAAACTGGCTATTGTCTCAAAAACAATGACAAAAGCTATAAAGAACAGCTAAAACCGGTGGAAATTAAAAAAGAAAACAAGAAACAACTTTAATGTATGCCATTAAATAAAGGAATGAAAGCTTGACAGAACTAGACGGATCGCAAAATGTAATGGATATGCATTTAGATAATGTTTACTCTATCGAACCTTTGCGTTGACTTGGCTAAATTGGAAGTAGGTAAAAAATATCATTCAGTTAAAAACAAATGAAATCCCAATGCGCAAAATCGACTTCCACTTTGTGATCGATAGGCATTCCCGTTCTCGTTTCCGTTCTGGTTACGTTCCAGTCGGTTGTGAACCAGCCTTAACTCAAAATCGAAAAGTCGAAAGATGCGACACGAAGATTTTCAGGAAAATCCCTCACCCCAGACTACCCTTTACATGGAACATTTTTCGAAAATTTTGATTTTCTCAAAAATGGTTCTAAAGATTTGATTAAAATATTATATGTTTAAGATTTTTTATGACAAATAAAATGTATATCCTGAATTTTCTGGGAATGTCCACGAAAGTCCTCTTCTTTCTGAATGGCTTTTGCATAACTGGTAAACCACAAGAGATAGACTGCATTTTACTACACAAAAAGTGTAGATCTTGTTAAAACACACAATTTATGTAATATATTTTTTGTCGAGCGACCCGTTTCCGAGATATTCTTTGTTATTTGTTTGAATTTTCAAATACCTATACCTTTTCTCAAATGGAAATTCGTTATTTGTCTTTTGTTTGTTTTTTTCTTTTTTTATGTCCTGGACATGCAAAGAGAATCGAATACTCCACATAGCAACCAGCTCTTAAAATACTTGACTATCGCTTAAAGCCTACTATATTCCCCTTGCACCTACAGAAAATAAGATAGTTTCTGCAAATGTTTATATCGATTAATATGAAGCATATGGAGAATAAGCGTTTCTAAAAATAGTTTGTATAAGAGTAGAGAAAGTCATGCGAGTGCAACGCATCAGTTTTTTCTCTTAGTTTTGACACTATAGCAGACATTGTCACGTTAGTAACTAAGCAGCTCCTGTTAAAACACTGGCAGTGGCATACGCCCGTACCGCACATAACTTTGCAGTCAACTGTGCTCTGCATACAGGTCGATTTTTTCAACCTAACACGGCAGAAACGCAGAGGAGGAGAAGGTAGTCTAGGGTGGGGGAGAACGCCTGGCAGTACATATTTCTCTTGCGTGGAGGAACATTTACTCGGAACGTGTGGTGATGTCACCTTATCTCACATTATGTATGCACCTGCTGCTATGTTATTACTGGCCCAACACCCCTCCTAGAAGATAAATTATATCGTCCAGCTGCTGCGCAAGCATAGAAGCACGTCAGGATGAAAAAAAATCAACCTAAACTCTCGAAACGTAACATAGGGAGGCAGAGTTGTTTGTAATTCTAACATAAACAATTTTCTGATCTGGTTACTAAGTGTAGGCTAGCTCAAAGTACCTTCGCTGAAGGACATTCGTCTAGAACGAACGAGCGGCCTGTGCACTTTTCGTTGTAGGAATATGTAAAATAGATATGAAATGAAGCTTTTTATAAAGCGGATCGCTCTGTGATGGCTTTGAAATTTTCTGCTCTTGCATAACCACAAGAAACAACAAGAAGCGGCCTTCCACCTAAAAAGTATAAGTATTTGAAAATTCAAACCAATGACAAAGAATATCTTGGTAATGTTAAACTCCACAAACAATTTTATTTGAGATAAATTATTATTTTAATGACATCTATGTACTACGAGTTATACACAAGTCATTCAGAATGAAGAGGATTTTATAGGCTAAAGACAAAAAATTTTATTTGCCATGGTACTTTAATTAAAAATATTGCAGTCGAGTTTGAAAAAAAACAAAAGTAATGTTTTATATAAAGGGTAGTTTTCGGTGGGTGAATTTTCTTGAAAATATTCGTGTCGCATAACCCCACAAGAAGGAATAAAATGGGATCGCGTCAGGTGAAGAGCTGGCCGCGAAAGAGGACCGCCTCTTCCTACTCAACTTTCAGGGAACGTCTGATGCAGGAGTTCATGAACAATGAGTACAAGGTGAGATAGGGCTCCATCATGTTGGAACCACATACGTTGTCGAACGTAGTTAGATACGTTGCAAACACTGGAGGAGTGCGTCTCTCAACAACACAATGTATGCTGGTGCGGTTAAGCGGGACGAAAGTACGAGACAATGAAATTCTCTCAGCTACCTGGATTGATAGGCTTAAAACTGAGTTTGTTAAGTATAGTCGTTGGTAAGGAGTCGAACTAGACCGTATTCAAGGAGAGCGGAAGGTGCTTGGGTGGTTTCAGAGACTAAAGCTAGTGAAGAAGAAAAGAAGATTACTAAGCAAATGGACGTAATGCCCTGTAGACCTCTCGATGTGATCCTCAGCACTTGCTGTTTTAGGGCTATTTATACAAATCTGAAGGCAAGTGCTGAGAGTGTTGGCTCTTGGCAACAGATAGTTACATAAGTAGATACATTTGAGAATGTTCTAGAAGAATGTCACGCAGCATTTCCTTACAAGAACACACACACACACACACACACACACACACACACACACACATGGACACACACGACATTCATGCGTGTACAGCTTCAAACTCTTCGACCTCTTGACCTGTGATATGACAGTTCCTTACGCAAGAGTCACTTTATACAAAATTACAAAAATATATTTTTATTACAGTTTTGTGATATACATTACATACTTTTATTACATTGTATTCATACATGGATCACACATACGTGTTACAACTCCTCGAACTTTCGTTGTTCGAACGAAACTGGAATTGTTCCAAAGGATACAACAGAACTATGTGGGACGATGTCATGCCTGCATCGAAGTTGCAAACACTGTTTTGAGCACCTGTAGCACCTTGTATCACTTTGCACAAACTCTTCGTGCTACGTTCAGACGTTCCGTGAAAGAAAGAGGAGGCCCTGTTTCGTGGCCAGCTCATTCACCTGATCTGACTCCACTTGATTTCTTCTTGTGGGGTTATGTGAAAAGTCTTGTGTACGAGGGTATACGGTATAGGAGGGGATGTGCGCCAATTTGGCAGCACGAGATTTGCAGGAATGGTCTCGGGGTTCGATGCTAGCTCAGGGTCCCGCATGGGTCTTTGATCTAGTGTTGGTGGTTAATACGACTGGTTCATTTTCCTGCCCGTTTATTTCCCGTCACCTTTTTAAAATCTGACTCCTGTAGAACCTCGCCACACACATGCATTTCTTTACTGCTGTATTTCATACTATCACACCTATCCGCCGACATTCACATTTGTTTTCAGAACAGCCTCCAAGGAAATATACCACCGACAAGTGTTTCTTTATTTTGAATTTTCCTATTCCCCCATTTCGCTATCACATGATTTCTACCTCATTTCCTATTGGTTACTTACTTCAAGTTTCCCCTGAACTCGAATAATTGCAGCTATCAGAGCACTAACCTTCCTTTCTGCGCACCTGCTTTTCAGTTGACCTAACGGTACATGAATAAAATCGTATTCTGTCCTCGCTTGGCTATAATGGGGAAAACCAACCCTGTTTCCTGCCTCATGCTTGCCTGTCTCTCCAACCCATATACATCTTTACATCTAATACTCACTTAATACATTTTATATTTAGCTACGCAGAACATACTGTCTCACACTTGATCTCAAATCACACTTACCCGACATCAGTCCTGAAAACGTGTTACTGTAGCTCGGAAACACCTTTATAATGAAGCTACTTCTGTAAAAATGTATATTAACATGATTTATATAGAATAGTTTGTAAAGCAGAGATATAAGATATTTTCTTATATCTATCGCGGTATCACGCTAGATTTTTGTTAATTAAATACACTGTTTATTGCGTGGATCTCTTCGTTACACGTCGTCGCGTAACGGACACCTCTTATTTCACTCTAGAACCAGCCCACTAAGTTGCACTATCCGTTCAATTCTTCAACTGCTTAGCAACAAAAGAAACATGGAGTAAAGCAAGGAAGGAATTCATAGCGGCTCTCAGATCTAAAGCGTACAGAAGCTGACCAAATAAATGTACCAAGGGGGCTGCAATGTATATCTTCGGAAGAAAAATAGTAGAGATTCATAATAGCCAGTCAAAAAAACAGGAAGGCATTTTCAAATGGAGGGCTTCCCTTTAGATGCACAGGTTCATTTTTCAACTGTTTTTAGACGAATCCAGAAAACATTGGAGCGAGCCCGCCCAATCATCCAGCAAACTAACGAAAGACACTTCACGAGCAACTGGAAAGAGAGAGGGAGATAGAGACTTTTCCCTCCAACAGCAGATGGCATCCGTCGCGTTCCTCCCAAACATTAATCTGGTTTTCCCGGAGCGAGTGGACAATTTGTTATATCTCATGGAGGTTCTTTACGAAGAGAGATATTCTGAGTAACGCCTCTTCTTGCGGAGTCATGGGATGTATCACTGTCACGACTACAAAGGCGATACCGCACTCTGCAAGTGGCATACATCTTGTTTCCCGTTAGTGATGTACTAATTAACACAGAAGATATACTTCCTTCTCAAGTATTTAGATACTTTTGTTTAGGAAACCAGTGGCCTCAATCGCGTATTTTTTTTAATTCTATTTTTCTTTTCTATCCTTTTTCTATCTTTCTTTGTTACTTTCTTTCTTTTATAAAACATGTGCAGCACCTTAACAAAACCAAAAATAAACCTACCGTTAAATGCAATATTTCGGGAGTATACCCGCAAACTAAAACGCTGCACGTATTTTATTTAGTCTGTTTAATGGTGAAGAAATTGATGAAATAAGGAAAGAACAAAATAAACCCCATGAAATGCAGCGAATACTTCAATATTTATTGGTCTAAATGTCTAAACTTTAGCTCTGTAATATCTGTAACGCTTTCTCTACCACGCATCTAGTAGGTAGGGGAAGTGTTGCATTCTATTAAACATTTTATGGAGAGATTTCAATGGTAATACACGGTTTGAGGGCGCATAAATAAATGAGTCAGGCATTTTTAGAAAAAGTTCAGTCGCGGGCGGGTGTGTTTTGAATAGTGTTTAACACCCGTTCTTGCTATACATACCGCAGGCAGTGGACACTAATGATGCATACAGTGAAATTATAACTGGAAAGGAAATTCGGAAAGGTGAAGTTCCAGGCCGAAGTTTAGAATACATCCCCAACAGTTTCCAGCTACCACTACTGTGGAAAACCTGGTAAACATCTCAGTCAGAAAGGACTGGCGGAATTTAAACCCCGGACTTAGCGTTCACGAGTCCTCTAATAACGACCTCGGTCACCGTGTCGATACTTTCATGTGAAGAGATGCATCAGAGGGTATTAATGTTTCATAATATCTTCTTCTTTCTCTGTTTAACCTCCTCTTATGTAGGACTTACGCACCCCAGGACTTAAAGACGGATGCCTGGGGTTAGAGGCCCGTCGAGGAGCAGACACTCGTGGATCAGATAGAATATCCAGGATGGGTGATCAGCCCGATGCCTGGTATGGGACGAAGGAAGTAGATGAAACGAAATGATGGTGAAATGGATGAAAGGAAAGATGATGATGGAGCAGCTGGTGGAATGAATGGCGGGGGAAACCGGAGAACCCGAGAAAACCCGCCCAGACGCCGCTTTGTCCACCACAAATCCCACATGCGGGTCCCTTGGATTGAACCCGGGCCGCCTCGGTGAGAGGCGAGCGGTCTAACCACTCGACCACGGCGCCGCCATAATATCGCCCACCTTTAACCTTCAGACTGCTATGTGAGTCAAGTTGGACCCCAGTGTTAAACTTTTTAGTTTTTATAAATTAAATATCTAATTTAGAATTTTGAAATTTTTGTAATGTGTTACAAATTTAATCAACTTCATTAACATAAAATAGTTCTGTAAAATGTTTAATAAATCCAGTTGTAAAAAACAAAATACAACTTGGGGCCCCACTTGGACTCCTCATAGCAGTTTTCTGCATCTTGAGAGTTCTATTTTGTCTGCCTTGTGTTTTTCAGTTATTCTAGCATGCATTGTTGGTTTGAAATTGTGTGGAAACAGTTCAGTACTCTTCTAGTGTGCATTGTAAGGTATAGTCATGTCGAAACGGAAAGGTGAAACTTCTAAAAGGCCGATGTTAGTTATATCCAAGAAAATATTATAGAAAAACTAGAACAAAGTGTGAGAGTTGCAAGAAATTCATTTGCGACTGTAAGAAAATGCAGATAGTGTGTCTTGGATGTTACACTTAGTGAACATGAATTGTAAAACTCCAGGTAAAAAAACTCTAATTATATTGGTAGTACATTATAAATATGTTAAAATGCAGTTGTGAATCCCAGTGGAAAACAAAAAATAAAACAAATTTGTTCATCTAACACGATAACGCTGGAAAATAAAAATAATACTTTAATTTATAATTCTGTTGTTTGACAACGCTAATTTTGAGGTACATTGTTGGTAAAAAAATTGAAATATCATAATTGTTTTAATCTTATTGTATTTGTTTTAAGAAGAACATGAGATAATTATATTGGGTTAATTCCAGTTTTCTGTCTGAGTCCACTTGGAATCCTCTCAGTGGTTTAAGGAGGTACAAAAACGTAGCAGTCTGAAAGTTAACCCGTAGGTCACTAAGGATGTTGAATGAATTAAATGGATGAAATGATGCTCAAACGAGCTTGAGGTTCATGTAGCTTAGAGATTCTCTACATCCCCTTTTGAACACAAGGGATAGCGCCAGTAAATAATCCTACGAGTTACATTTCACATGGCTATCTCTACCCACTATTGTTTACTGTGTTGTAGTGTACTTAACACACTTCATAACTCACATCACAATGCTGAGAGTGGAACGCCATCAAACTGATTAGCTTACAAGCCTAAAAGATGACGCGGAATGAGGTAATGAAAGAAAATGCCTTGTTTCCAAATGACTGCGCAGAACAAACTTTCAATCTGGTTTACTGTGTTCATGTAAATATTCACTTTAGATTCCTTCCGCTTTATAAAATTAACTAGGAAAACACTTTAAATATTGCTTTGATAATATAAGACGTTAGCGTTAACGTTATTAATATACCGGGTGAGTCAGCTGCCCCTAGTTGTTCATATCTATGCAACCCGCAGTTTATATTCTAATGTGAAAACATTGACCCTTTTAGCAAAAATCACTGTTATTGTAGCTCTGCCCTTCTATTCGGTACTATACGCTATTAGCATTAATGATTAAAGGTCTGAATGAGAGCCAAAGAGCTGCGAAAGCCTTAAAAAAGGAAGGCGTTTCATGGATATAATGCTTGCAAGGAGATAGAGGAATGTTTTCCCGAAGAGCGGGATAGACTAAGTGGGTTCTGGACGAGTGGTTTAGCTGCCGGAATGTGGCGAAGCAAAGGTTAGCTTCGGAGGTTCGAATCTGATACAAACATCAAATTGTTATTTGTTCCACTCGTGTTAAATTCTGTATTTTAGTGTACTAATTTATTTATTTTTGTTACTGGCTCTCCTGTGAGCCAAAGACAGGAATTACAATCAGATAATTGTGTATCATGTTTACCCTAATAATCTGTACCGTATCTGGTGTTGTAAACCGTGTTACGTAGTTAGCCTTCATTCTTTTGGGCGCATATCGGCGATATTAAATATAACAGTTTTCTTTCATGTTTAAACTGTATGTTTCACTTCGATTGACAAAGGAACTGTAAATGTGCTAAGTTCACGGGTAAACAGAACAGATTTCATCAAGGAAGTAAATGTTCAAAATGACGACCCCCTTCATCAATGCACATTTGTGTACGTTGCCGGAGAGATCTTCTTGTATGCTGTAACATGCGCGGTGTAATCTGGCTGCATTCTTCACGTATGACTTCCCGTAGATGATCTGGGCTTTGCGGCTCTTGAACCTAGACCCGTTCCTTTAAATGACCCCACAGTTTTGAGCTCGGTTTGGTAGTTTTAATTCAAACAAATAAACTGCATCAGTCATTACAATTATTGTATGATCTGAAATACGCCATAGCTTGTGAAATGAGAGAAATTATCTACCTAATACTTAGCATTTTTTGACAAGGATGTACATTGACTAAGGCTTAAATCCAATTGGTCGCACTGCGTAGATTTGCCATTTTGTTTTCAAATGGTTTTTTCAACCGATGCATGTGATATGTTGTTCCTTCAGGGACGTTTTCAAAGGGGTTCATGGATGTATGTTAAAGAATAGAAATTTGTAAAATTAGCTGAATGTGCTACTGAAGCTCTCAGTGTCAGGGTGGGATGATTTTTGCATCAACATACATAGCGATTGCGTTCTGTCCTATAAAACACTTATACACTGCGTTATGTATCCCTCCTCTATAAAGTGTTATGCAAATCAGCCATTGGAAAGCATTCAAGAAAGGTGTAAGTCACATATATCGCTTAGCACGTTGCATAAATTCAAAAATAAATAGGCGCAGCTGACTCACCTGGTACACACACACACACACACACACACACACACACACACACACACACACACACACACATAACACACTGTGTCTTGTGAAAATTCCAACACCAAAAAGGAAACGCATGAATTCAATGAATTTAATACCACAGGTTAGGTACATGACAAGTAACAAATGATAAACTTTTCAAATCTATACATGATCTTTGAGCCCTAATATTCAGTATTTGGTGTGGCCTCCATGCGCTGCAATTAGAGCTGCTATACGCCGTGGCATTGAATCAAAAAGGCTCTGAATAAGTTCCTGAGGGATTTCCCTCCACGCAGTTTGTATTTGAGCACACAAATGCGTGACACTGGTTACTGGAGGACCGTGTCCTCCAGTAACCAGGTGCGGACCAACCATATCTCAGACATGTTCGATGGACGACATGTCAGGCGAACGTGCAGGCCAGGGAAGCAATGGTACCCGTCGGTCTTCGAAGAAGGCTTGTACATTCCCCGGAGTATGTGGCCGGGCATTGTCTGTTGAAATGTGGCTTGTGGAGATGCCTGAAGCAGGGGGAGTACCTCAGGCTCTACAACCGCCGTTAGGTACCGGTTGCTGTTCAAAGTGCCCTCAATTCGTAGGAGGCGAGATCGGTTGTTGTAACCAATGGCACCCCAAACCATCACACTTTGTCCGCTATGCCGCTCAACAATGCAGCCCTCCAAGTTGCGCTCACCACCGCCGGATACGTATGCGGCCATCACTGTAGCAAACATTGAAGCGGGATTCGCCCGAAAAGACTACATTCTGCCACTCAGTACCCCAGTGACGGTGTTCACGTGTCCATTACACTCGGCGGAGCTTGTGGTTTCTGGACAATGGAAACCGACGTAATGGCATGCAGGCATGCAAGCAGTCCAACCTGCAGCAGACGACGATGAACCGTTGATGCAGACAGGTTCACACCTGTTGCAGTGCTCCAGCGTCTAGCACTGGGGGACTAGAGAGTCTAGTGTGTGCTTATATTTCCTATTACTAACCTGGAAGTGGTGTAAACATTATAGCTATTTTTTTGCCATTAGTAAATTATATTTTGAGAGGTCTGCAGTACCAATGTCGTGGAGGTTTGCAGACCAACTGTTAGCTTTTACTCAGCGGACAAACCGTGATATTAACTATTTGAAACAATTTCTTAGGAACATATATATATGACCAGTAACATCATGTAGATAGAAAATAACAGCCAAGTTTCGTAAACGTCAGACTGTTACGCATGAGTTTATTTTTTGTTAAGGATGCTAAGTGACAAATAAGGAAATAAATCAGTTTAATAGTCGAAACAAACTGCTTAACTTCTTTATTATTATTATTATTATTATTATTATTATTATTATTAATTTAAAATAATTGGTGTATTCTTTCCCTGAGAAGTTAAAAAAGCTAAAGGATCTTTGGTATAAAACGCGACCGCTTGCACGAGTTTTGCACCTGGGTAGCACGACATGCCACAGCCGGACGTGCCAGCCCTCTGTCTTCGCTTCTTGAATCTGTATGCCTGTAAACCTTCACAAAAACTTAAAAAAATCAACGTTACCTCATAACAATTGCTGTATGTGCAGAAGTCACTGAAACCCCAGCATTTTGTGCCAACTGCGATAGTGATTTTCGTGGCGAACGTTCAAGATGTTCGCCAATTTCGTCTAATGTTTCTTCTGTTAACACTGTACGTCTTTGCACGTGTTTCCAGTTTTGCACTGAACCGTAGTATCAAATGTATTCACAAGATCATACATTGAAGATTTGGAAGGAGGAAATTGTGCAGAAACTTTAGGATGAATTCTTCACGATCGCGACGGGCAGATTCGTGTTTAAAAGAACATTTACACACAAATATGCGTTTTTCTAATGATAAATGCCTTCCCATCTTCGCAAATGAAAGTGGACTACTAACGTTAACGACTACGTGATAAATGAAGGACAGAAAGCCTGCCGTGAGTGCGCGGGTTTGGGGAGTGTGTAAGCCAGCCGGCATTGGCTCTGACACAGAACACCGTGTGAGCAGTCAGGTTTTATACCGAAGACCCATACACCCATTTTATACTGTGTTTCGTTATGTGTTTCACTGCCAAAGCTAGTTCCCAAGTTACGCCCATGCACACGAACACACACACACACACACACACACATACACACTTTCTAAATTTATAAAATTAGTATAATTTATGGGGCAGATATGAATAATAAAGAGAAGGAAAAAAATATGAATATATATGACCTTTATATATTTTACTTACCTATACTATGTAGAGGAAGTATTACCTTCCACCGAAAAAAAATCGATACCGAGTATTCTCAGGAAGTAGATCTTTTGAGGCTCCCTGAACCCAAAAGAAGGATTTTCAGAAAATTGTGTATTCAAAACTCAAAAACGAAAAATCAGTTGAATACAAAACTTGGTATTTAAATTCAGCATCTTCCTAAAATACGACGAGAAGATTTTCAACAAAACCTCTCCAATCCAAACTACCCTTCGGATAGAAAAGTTTTCGAACATTTTTATTTTCTCAATATGGCTCTAACGATTTTCATTAAAATTAAAAAAATATATTTAAGACATTTTCATGACAAAATGTAAATCTAGAATTTTCTGGGAATAGCCTGTGAATCTCCTTTGTTCTGAATGACTCCTGCATAATTAGTAAAGCTAAGAGACAGATGAAATTTTACTACACAAAAAATTTTGATCTCGTTAAATTACACAATTCATGACAAAAAATTTCGTGACGTTAACCATTTCCGAGATATCCTTTGTTATTGGTTTGAATGTCCAAATACTTACACCTTTATTTCCTCTACAACTAGGTAAATAGTAGGTAGAGAAGTTACTGCATTCCACCCAAAAATTCGATACCGAGACTTCGCCGAAATACTTGCTTTGAGGCACCCTGAATCCAGAAAAAGTACTTTTAGAAAAAGGTTCGTGCGTGTGTGTGTGCGTGTGTGTGCGTCTATCAACAGCATAACTCAAAAATGAAAAGTCTGATAAATACCTAACGTGGTATTTAAGTTTAGTATCCCCCCACAAAACTACCCTTTACATAAAAAATGTTACGAAATCTTAATTTTTAAAAAATGGCTAACGATTTTGATTAAAATACCATGTATTAAAATATTTACATTACAATTAAATGTACGTCTTGGAATTTCTGGAAATAGCCTGTAAAGTCCACCTCATTGGGAATAAATTTTGCTTAAATTTGTGAAACTGGTAAACATTAGGCGATAGACCATAAGGTACTACACAGGAAATGTAGATCTTTTTAAAAACACGATTTATTTGAAATAATCTTTTTTGTGGCATCGTCCATTTCCGAGATATTCGTTATTAATGATTTGAATTGTTCATTACTTTTGTCACTTTCGATATTCAGTTGTTTCTGGCAATTGCACGCAAATAGCATGGAATTCTAAAGTCTGTGAATAGCGTCCAGTTCTAAAACATTAGACTATCGCTGTTCTTTTTGTATCTATAACCAAATGTGTAATGTAGGTGTTTCCTGAAATATTTATTTAAATTGAAATATAGCAGTAGGTAGAAAAATAAGGTTTAGTAAAATTAGTCTGTATACCCATTAATAAACGATAGAGGGTAGAGAAAGTCATGTGAATTGTTATAATTTATTTTATACTTTTGTTACCCTCTTTCTTATAATTTACTTATTTAATATTTGTCATAATGAGTGTCTGCTCCTCGACGGGCCTCTGACCCCAGGCACCCGCTTGTAAGTCCTGGGGGGTGTAAGTCCTACATAAGAGGAGGGTAAATAGATAATGAATGAATGAATGAATAATATTTGTCATACTTTTAAATTTAACGTAATTAAATAATTCCCATAACAATTTAAAATGAAAGTTTATCTTGATTAGCATAGAAGAACAAGCTGTCGTTAGAATAGTTTTTAGAAGAGTGAGTAGAGAAAGTGATATGAATGTAACACATCAGATAATTTTTCTCACGCTTTATTTAACGTACTTACGAACATAAATATACATTTGTTTGATCCTTCTCCACGTTGAAATACTCTAGTTATGGACTTCGGGCAAGCGTGAGTCAACTCTATGTAAATTTTGCTACAGGTCACGGCTGTTGTATACATTAGTATTCAAAAGATGGGTACATTGTTACACTGGGAGCACCAAGGTGCAATGCAGACGTGGGCAATGCTCAGCAAGTAGAACAGAAACACGTGACCTAACTACTTACCACTTGTCCATAGACGTCAAATCAGCGATGCACTTTACTGTATAAGGTTACATCAACTATATACTTAGAAACAAATTCTAGCTCAAAACATTTACGATATTTGTAGTGATAATAATCTGATATGTTACATTCACATAGCTTCTCTATCCACTATTTTATATAGCTATCTACTTCATGTTAATCGTGATTAACCTTTCCAGAAATAATTTCATTACACCTTTCGTTGTAGATAAAAGGGGAACCGAAGGAAAGCGAATGGATACTAAGATTTTTAAAACGAGTCGCTATATACTGGCCTTGAAATTCCATGCTCTTTCCATGATATCCCTAGAAACATTTGAATAGCAGTAACACTTCGAAAAAACGAACAATGTATTGAAAAATTTCAACAATATTTTAGAAATGTCTGTTGCCACAAAGATACTATTTGAAATAAATTGAATCCTTTAAAGATATCTACATTGTTTTAGTACGTTTTTGTCTATCTCTTACGGTTTACCAGTTGAACAAAATTACCTCCAGATGAAGAGGACTTCACAGGCCATTCTCAGAAATTTAAAGATATACATTTTATTTTCCATGTAAATATCTTACGTGAGGGCGATATTGAACATTTTTAGAATGCCATATTTATAAAAACAAATGAAATTGATTTACGTGTAGTTTGTTCGATTTTCTCTAATAGTTTGATAATTATCATCATTTAAAAATGTTGTGTTCATCCAAAAATTAATTTGAGTAGAGAACATTTCTGGACTATGATTTTTTACAACTTTAAACCATCACTAACGCCCAAACAATGCGAAGATCGGTTTAGAAATGCATTTTGATGCAGTAATTTGTATCACAAATTATTTAAATGTAAAGAGTGATTATAGTATGAATATGCATTATTATGTGACATTGATTTGAGATGTTTGTTGATTGTAATTATTGTTGGGAACTAAGTTTATACTGCCTTACTGAAACTGACAATAATAGCGTGCAATAATGCAGCGAGGGGGTGAGCTGTTTATCATTATTGGAAACGAGGAAGTTACGTAATGTTGGCGCGTTTTCCTTGAGAATCTTTTGGAACATTTCCCTAGAGCATATGTATTCATAATTTTCATTGGATATAAAAATAGACGCTAATTTTGGCGCGTTTTATTAGCCAATTGCAGCTCAGTTATAATCTTTAGGCATATCGGGGTGTATGAGTATAAAAGGGCTAGGTTAGAGATGACCCCGTCAGTTCGTCGAAAATATTTGTATGATACACGTCGCCTTCAGTCCTTCAGTCCAGCAGAAATATTACACGTCGGCTATCGATTCGCAAGTTACGCGTATAAGAGTTATGAAAAATCTCAAGTATGGTAAAGTTAATTATACAAAAGGTTGAAGTACGTGGATTAAAAGTGATAAGTAAGAAGTTGTTATAACAGTTTCAGTTTGGCGAGTGTATAGATCAATGTGTAAATGTGATAGTGACTGTGTTCGACAATAAAAGTCTAAAACAAATTCCTTCATCAGTGTTATCTTTGGATAAAAGATTCCTTTACGTTTACACAACCTGTATAAAGAGAAGTGCTCGACCCAAAAAGATCATAGCTAGCCGGAGGACAGTGAAACAAAATTAAATAAAATAAAATAAAAGTAGCATTCTTTCAAACAAAAACTAATACTGCCGCAAATTGCTAACACCAGATGGAGCTACAAACCTAACAAAGAATCACGTCACAAAATGGCTTCACCACGTTGAGTAAACACATACACAAATAACACTAAAACACTCTCAAATTGGCTACCACAACTTGGGGCTACAATAATATTAATAATACCGTTCTAATTTGGAGAAGAAGCAACAAGGATACAGTTTATAATTGTACAACGAATTCAAAAGAGATCAAATTTTTCTTAGTGATGAATTTCGTGAAGGGCGTCCAAAAGCTGCTGTTGCTGATGAAAATATTGCTTTTGTTCGAGCAATGCTCGGAGAAGAACGACGAATATATTATGAATTTATTTGGGCGACATTGGGCATTGGTATGAGTCAAAACCAAAAAATTTTACATCAACAGACGTGAGAAAACTTTATTGTCAATAGATTCCACAAAAACTGACTCCCGCTCAAAAGAAACAACGCGTTGATTAGTGCACAAAAACTCTGGTAAAATTCCAAGCGGCAATTTAAATTTGGTTTGGAATATCGTACTTATGATGAATCTTAGATTTATTGTTATTATCCCTGTCCGACGAATTTGCAGTACTGGTAAGAAATTGGTTCCTACTTTTTACTTTCTCTACTACGTATAATAAGTAGGGGAAGTATTGTATACCACCCAAAAATTCGATACCGAGATTTCACCCGAAATACATGTTTTGAGACCCCCTGAATAAAAAAAAAGCATTTTTGGAAACATGTCCGTGTGTGTGGACAGTATAACTCAGAAACGAACAGTTGGATAAACACCAAACTTGGTATTTAGGTTCAGTATCCTCCAGAGATGCGACATGAAGGTTTTCAAGAAAATCCCCCCACCCCAGATTACCCTTTACATGGAACCATTGTCGAAAATTTTAATTTTCTCAAAAATGGCTCTAACGATATTGATTAAAAATTCATATATTTAAGATGCTTTAATGACAAATCAAATGTATATCTCGAATTTTCTGGGAATGTCTCCAAAAGTATTCTTTATTGTGAACGACTTTTGCATAACTGGTAAACCATAAGAGATAGACAAAATTTTACTGCACAGAAATGTAGATCGCGTTAAAATGCACAATTTATGTCATATACATTTTTTTTCGTTGAGTGAACCATTTTCGAGATATTGCTTGTTATTTCCTTAAATTTTCCAATACTTATACTTTTTCTCAAATTAGTTATTCATTTTTTTGTCCTGGTAATACAAAGAGAATGGAATACTCCTCATAGCAACCAGCTCTTAAAACATTTGACTATCGCTTAAAGCCTAGCAATTCCCCTTGCATCTACAAGAAAATTAGCAATAAGATTAACATCTCGATATTTCGATTAACATGAAGCACATGGAGAATAAGCGTTTGTAAAACTAGTTTGTACAAGAGTAGAGAAAGTCATGTGAGTGTAACACGTCAGAATTTTTTTCTAAAACGGGACATATTGCTACTATAGCATTAAAAGATAGACGTACCGTTACTGCCGATTGGTACAAAAATGTCTGTTTTGATGCAGTAATTTGTATCACAAATTACGTAAATGTAAAGAGTGATTATAGTATGAATATGCATTATTATGTGACATTGATTTGAGATGTTTGTTGATTGTAATTATTGTTGGGAAGTAAGTTTATACTGCCTTACTGAAACTGACAATAATAGCGTGCAATAATGCAGCGAGGGGGTGAGCTGTTTATCATTATTGGAAACGAGGAAGTTACGTAATGTTGGCGCGTTTTTCTGTAGAAATTGCTGGAACATTTCCCTAGAGCATATGTATTCATAATTTTCATTGGATATAAAAATAGACGCTAATGTTGGCGCGTTTTATTAGCCAATTGCAGCTCAGTTATAATCTTTAGGCATATCTGGGTGTAGGAGTATAAAAGGTAGGTTAGAGGTAAAGACCCCGTCAGTTCATCAAAAATCTTTGTACACTACACGTCGTCTTCAGTCCGTTAGTTCGTCGAAAATATTTTGTATGATACACGTCGCCTTCAGTCCAGCAGAAATATTACACGTCGACTATCGATTCACAAGTTACGCGTATAAGAGTTATGAAAAATCTCAAGTATGGTAAAGTTAATTATACAAAAGGTTGAAGTACGTGGATTAAAAGTGATCAGTAAGAAGTTGTTATAACAGTTTCAGTTTGGCGAGTGTCAAGATCAATGTGTAAATGTGATAGTAAATGTGTTCGGCAATAAAAGTGTAAAACAAATTCCTTCATCAGTGTTATCTTTGGATAAAAGATTCCTTTCCGTTTACACAACCTGTATAAAGAGAAGTGCTTGACCAAAAGATCATAGCTAGCCGGAGGACAGTGAAACAAAATTAAATAAAATAAAAGTAGCATTCTTTCAAACAAAAACTAATACTGTCGCAAATTGCTAACACCAGATGGAGCTACAAACCTAACAAAGAATCACGTCACAAAATGGCTTCACCACGTGAAGTAAACACACATACACAAATAATATTATAAATTTACCATCGCAAATTGGCTCCCAAACGTGGGGCTCAATAAATAAATAATATTACAAGTATACCATCGCAGTTTACAGCAAAGATTTGAAAAAGTGCGTGATAAACGCCCACAAGGAAAAATAATGTTACATCATGACAACGCATCGTCGCATACAGCAAAACTAATAACTGATTATATGGATGACCTAAAAGTCGCACCAGGTCCCTCCACAATACAGACCTGACCTAACACTTTGTGATTTCTTTTTGTTTCCAAAAATTAAAGGTAAAATACGCGGAACCACTTTTCGTTATCGGATGAAGCAGTGGAGCATTATAAAAACGTGGCTTCTGAAGTGCTTCAGGAAGAGTGGCATCATTGGTTTAAGGACTGGTTTCATTGAAAACCAAAAATGTATTAATGTTAAAGGAGAATATTTAAAACACAATAAAATCATTAAAAAATTTTAAAAACCAATCCTTTTTTTTAATTTCAGTGACACCCTCGTAAGTATGCCATTTTAATCGAAATCGAAAATTTTGAAAAATTGTCCATGTGCTTTGGAATGGAGGATTACAAGATCTTTGTGTCCCCTCCTTAGAAGATGCTGAACCTAAATATCAGGTTAGGTTTTTATCGGGAATTTCGTTTTTGGATTAGCGTACAACACACGCGCGCGTGCTGCTTTTCCTAAAAATGCGGGGTTTTTTGTTCTTTTTTTATTTATTCGGGGTGTCTGAGAACATGCATTATCAGTGAAATCTCTATATAGAATTCTTGGGTGGAATGAACTACCTTCTACTAGATATATAGTAGAAAACGTAAAAATACGTTTTTTGGATTCACTAAAAGTTCTATTTAGTGGTAGAGAACGTTAAAATACAGTTGGTATAAAACGATAGGGATGATTTAAGTAAAAAATTGAGAACTTTTAGAGAGAAAATGTGTTTCAAAATTGACATTATTTCCAAAAATAGTAGGTATTTAAAACTTTGAACCCTGTTTTAATATGATTTTTAAATCGGGAATTTTGGTTTTTATGATAAAAGTCCCTAGAGTATTTATCTTCCGTTTTATTAGGATAGGATAAGACAGGACTAGATACGGCCGATACTTCGACCTACGCAGATCTTTTGCGCTTATGCCCTCGATGGGGGCCACCAGGAGGAAGGGAGGGATGAATTGAGAGGAGCCAGAGGGCGGCCGGACCAGGAGGCACGACAGGCAGAGGACAGGGTCCCTACTTTTTACAGATTTGAACATAAGCCGAGACCTCCCGCCGACCTTGCAACCCTGAAAGAGCCCAAGCAGATAAAGGATTAACTGAAATGAGAATGGAGATGAAATGGAGGGACAGGAAATTCGGGGGATGTAATGGTCCTTCCCAGCATTTGCCTAGTGGCTCGAAGAAACTTCCGAAAAACCTATGGGTCAGGAAATCGGCCACAGGAATCGAACCCACGACCTCCCAAATGCGGGCCACAGGCATAACCGGGCCATCCAGTTCGGCTCCTTTTTATTAAAATAAATGTACACAAATTTATTTAAAATGTTAGTAAAGCATTCTTTTCTTCGTGTTTTAATTCGAATTCTAGATCAATGTTTTAGTCCAACATGGATAGTACTTTCTGTGTTTTGAAGACTAACAGGTGGTAAAACTTTTACTTTATTCAACGTGAAGGATTAATTTCTTGCTCATTTCAAAAAATAAGAACCCATAAATACTTGTAGCAGCCATGCTTACTTGAGTGTGAAACTTAAAAAGAACAAAAATGTCTGTCACTCCAGCTTTTCGAAATTCATATGTAGACTGACAGATTCGAACCATTCCTCAATGATCAGTGATTAGCAACGTGGCATGCAACAAGCTACACGGAATTGTCTTACAGATCGTACTAAAACTAACGGACTTTGATTGTATCATTCTACCGTAAACCATGGTAGACAACTCTGGTTTTTAGAGTTGTCATCCCAAAACAATTTGAGATATCCTTGTGGTTTACCCGAAAAAACGTGAATCATCTGGAGAATTTAATGTCTTACTGGAATGAGTAGTTAGAGCAACTGGACTTCCAGATTCTGGGAGGACGGGAAATAATCCTGGCCAGAGAAAAATTATCACCTCCAGCCGGGAGTCGAACACGGGACCTCCTTATTTGGAAGATAGCATGCTAATCACTAGACAGAGGCAGTAGGCCGCGTTACCGATAAGAATTGTTTAATTCCTTTCATTTTCTAACGTGCTGTCAAATTCAGTTGTTTATGGAAACAGTATGGAATTTCAAGACCAGTATAGAGAAACCCACTTTTAAACATTTGACTTTCACTGTATTCAGCTTGTACCTAGACCGGAATGCGCAATGAAACTATTTCTGCAAGGGTTAACATGAATAATTTTAGAAACTGTACTAAAAACAAACGATAGTGGGTAGCGAAAGTTACGTGAATGCAGCATATCAATTTTTAAACATGTTAATGTCGCACTTACGTTTGTTTACAACAAATCAGGTATTGAGTTCATTTCGGAGTAGGAAAAGAAGCTTTTTAAGATTAATTTTCAAAAATATGTTATAGTGGGTAGAAACGTCTGTGAGATTGTAACACCAAAAGCTGTTATGTGTGTCATATTACAGAAACCTATATTTCAGTTCGATATGCTACATATAGAGCCCTCATATAAACTACTGGAATTCCGGGAAAACAGAGAAGCATTTAACCAAAAAGACATTTCCATAACTCAAACGCTGGACAGCTACATGGTTAGATCGACTGTTTTCAATGGACAAGTCCCAACGAGTCCCTGTTTTATTGAATTTCCGCTGCAATCTTGGGTGCATCCTGTCTCAAATCTCAATCTCCTGCCTGACCTTAAGCCTCGGGGTCATTCATTCCCTTGATGGCGTCTTGCCAGACGTAGCAGCAAGCCTACTGAAGATTCACAATTAATGCTTCTTTAAAGCGAGTACATTCTCCATTTAAAATGTTTTTTTTTCTACGATTGAAGTCAAAAGAACTCTTAAAATTATAGCAGTTCTGAATGCTATAGTATTATTTATCTCTACTAATGTATACATATATATATACAGGATGGACCATTTAAGTTGAGACTGTACAATATTTCCAAAACTGGCGTTGTAGAAAGAAATATGTTTAATAAAAGTTTAAAGCAACATATAGTACTAGCCACGGACAAACTAATACAATAACTCAATAATGTAATAAGATATCTAATTCACAGCTTCTCAGCATCAATACATTAATAATTTCTTTCTTTAATATTTTGTTCTAAGTTTTATGTATTTTGTTTGTTAATATTGTACGTATAATAATTAAGAGGATGTTAAAACATATATATATTCATAATGTACACATAGAGAGAACAAGTATATAACGTTATAACATATAAAATATAGTATGAGGGGGAAAGGCCATTGTTAGCTATATAATCAGTAATATAAAATTACGAGAAATACAGTAGTATCTAGTAAGCATGTAACAAACTTTGGATTCATTATTAAGACGATGGAAGACTGTAAACATATGCATGTAACATAAATTGTTATTTTATGTTACTGGATAGTAGCACCAATCAGGTACATTGATACGTGCCGATAATTCAAATACTTACGTTAAGAAAACATTGAAAGGAACGCAACAGAAGTGCCAGTGTTCGAGCAGGAAGGTAGTGTATAAACTCGCCTCTGAATAGACGCTAAAACTACGTATTTAAAGTCTACCAGTTATACATATTTTAACATAACAAAAGTAATAGTGAATTGTGAATATTTACATGTGATTTATCCCCAATACAAGTGAAGTAATTAACAGAATCCGTGTGTGCATAATATTTTAACTTTCTCCATACCTAACCCTGAAAAGACACAAGTGTTCTCCGAAACAACTACAGCAGCCGTGGCACAATTATAAAATAATAATTACAACATACTAACACACACAAGAATACAGATATGCGATCAGATTCCAGTCTACGAGAACGTTGATATGTCACGAGAGTACGGGCATCAAGACGACCTACAGCTACGTAATACAGCATCCAACATCATCAACGTAGTGGGGCCTACCAAGGGAACCGCTACAAGTTGCTTGATATTATGGGGGAAGGTAAATGCCATTGGTCATGTTTTATTTGAAGGACGTTGTGATGATCATCTTAAGGTCCATTTAATTTTTTTAAATGGGAACGTACCTTTTAATGTTTTTTCTTACACGTCATAAAATATTTGTATAAATCACTTTGCAATTCTTTTTGCACCAATGAAAATTCTGAATGGCTGTGTACGAAGAGCGCAATGAATGGTTGGACCATCCACGGATGATCATTTGAGAGCCAAGTTACGTTTCGTAATTGGGAACCAACATTTTTTATTTTGTTTCTTTATTCCTCGTCACAAAATAAACATATTTTTATAAACCATTTTCTAATCAGAGAACAACATACAAAATGTAGGTTCCCATTCAAACAAATTAAATTGAGCCGAAAATAATCATCATAATGTCCTCCAAAACAAATACGGCTAATTACATTTACTTTCCCTCCATAATGTCAAGCAACTTTTATTAAAGACGTTTCTTTCTACAACACTTAGTTTTGGAGATATTGTACAGTCTCAAATTAAATGGTCCACTCTGTACACACACAGTGCAGTTCAAAAGCTCCGTATATTTTCTGCTACACCTAAATGGAAATATTTTTAAGAAAACGTTCGGACACATCAAGCAGTATATTTTAAAAAGCGCTTTTTACAGAAAATTAAAAATGCAAATGTTCAAAGATTGTCCATTTACGATCTGGTAATGTTAAAGACTCAGAATAAATTCCTGTTTAACATTTTCAGTCACTGCTGGTGGCATTTCCCTACACTCCACACGTATCCTCCTTTTCAGCTCACCAATATCAGCAGGCTGCATAGCAAATAACATAGATTACAAATAACCTCATATTAAACAATCAAGAGGGGCAAAAAATCCGGTGATCTTGCAGGCCACTCTATAAACTCTCTTCTTTCGGCCCACTTTCACTTAAAAACATTGTTATTTTGTGTTAATTTCTACAAATAAACTGATACCAGGAAATGCAAGTATTTATTGAATTACCATAGCAACGTTTGTTGTATAAAATAATTGATAGCTTGTAAAATCATACACAGTAATAAAATATTTGAGATGTTTATTAGTTGGTATACAAATCATGCTTCGTCGTGGCCGAGTGGTTAGACCGCTCGCCTCTCACCGAGGCGGCCCGGGTTCAATGTGAGATTTATGGTGGACAAAGCGGCGTCTGGGCGCGTTTTCTCCGGGTTTTCAGGTTTCCCCCGCCATTCATTCCACCAAATGCTCCATCATCACCTTCATTTCATCAATTTCACCATCATTTCCTTTCATCTACTTCCATCACCCATCCTGGATATTCTCTCTGATCCTCGACGGGCCTCTGACCCCAGGCACACGCCTGTAAGCCCTGGGGCGTGTAAGTCCTACATACGAGGAGGTTAAACAGAGAAAGAAGAACAATACAAGTCATTCTTACGAAATTATTAAAACTAATTATTTGCGGGCTTAGTGGCCGTGGTCTAGAGGTCATGTCGTTATTACCTGATGTTTCGTCACACACTTTGGTGGACATCCTCAGAGAACACGCGTGATCTTATTCAAGTCTACTCTGTGACTGAACTGCCGTTGCAATTTCAAATTGTAGGAGAGCAATCTACTGAATATAATTTATTTATATACAATTTACTGCAATTTAATTATATAAAATTGGATATTCTAATTTGTAAGACCACATAAAAATGAAAATATCAGTTTTAGGGAATTTTTGCCATTTAGTCTTCCATTAAATATCCGTTCTGTCAAACTTTGAGTTTTTAGGAGAATCTTAAGGAAAAATTATGGCACAAAAGTGACCCTAAGTGATGATAAAAATGTATGAGTTTCAGTAATGTATTTTTAATTTGATGTGTTGCATTCACATGACCTTCTCTAATCATCATCTGCAAACTATTCTTAGAAAAGCTTATTATTCTGTGTACTTAATAATAGACACAAAATTTAATTACACATTTTGTTGTAGGTATAACAAGCCACGGCGATAATTTTTAAAAAGCGGATCGCTATGTGATGGCTTTTAAAAATCCAGGTTCTTTGCATGACCACGAGAAAAAACGAATAGCGACTTCTCACCTGAAAAAGTATAAGAATTTTAAAATTCAAACCAATAATAAAGAATATCACGGAAATGGTTAACGCTATATAGAATTTCATTTGATATAAATGGTATACTTCAACGAGTACAACATTTTTGTTAATAAGATTTTATCTATCTGTTACAGCTTAGAATTATATAAAAGTCGTTCATAATAAGGAGGACTTCATGGACCATTCCCAGAAAATTTATCGCAAGCATTTTATTTATCATGAAAGTAAGTTAAACATACTGCATAAATAAGATCATTAAGAGCCACTTTTTAGAAAATAAAAAATAATGAATATGTTTCCTTTTTTAAAATCTTCGTGTGAGGCAATATTTTTAACACTTGAATAATTTCAATTAAATTATATAATATGTAATTTCAATAACAGCCCGCCTTGAAGCAATATGTATGTAATAATTTTGTAAAATGTATGTAACAGTCATTGCATATTGCTTATATTATTGTAAACATGTTTAATAATGTTATGTGAATGCATTACGTAATTTAATAATGTAAGAGCTGTGAGAAAAATAAGTTAAAAGTTGCTAACAATGAGGTAACAATGAGGTTACCTTGAGGCAATAATGAGTTTGAGAGTTTAAATGCTACTAATCATTGTTAGAGCAACGATAATGTAAATTCTGTGACAGTTTAAAAATAGCCAATCAACAGCCAGGTATTCTATTGGACTGGGATTAGCCAATAAGAGAATTGAAATACAGAAGTGTATGGGTTTGGACGGTTGAAATATGTTCAGTTGCCTGCAGACCTTGGTAGTAACGGATGGAAGATGTGTTCTCTAAAGAAATATTACGTATTCGTGTGAATCGTAAAATAAGTATACGCGTTAACAAAGTGCAAGTAATAAATAAAAGAATTTCACAGCTCTTGATATCAGTGTAGTGCTATTTAATTTGTGTCTTGGATTAATAAAAAGAAGTGAATTTAAACTTAAAATCTGTGTAAGCCTACATTCTTGTAGCACCACGCCCTGTCTCTAAACAATACTGACGCAGCCAGGCAAACATAAACATAAATACTATCTATAGAAGCAGTTTAATAACAAAGTTAATAAATATTTTTTAAACTTGGAGCGTAACAACAAAAATACATCTTCAAATAGGCTTTACATACGTAGCAGCATATTACGTAACAATCCTACTTCAAATTGGCTCCCATGCGTGGGGATAACAACAGCAGAAATAACATCTTCACGTGGCAAATCCGTGGAAGATGCTGAATACAAATACTAAAAGTAGTGTCACCCAGGCGACGGCGTTCGGCGGGTTGCGGCTGGACGGTGGCTATGCTCTCTATTGAGGTTTCTTCCCTGGCATCGTTGCGGGACTACTCAATTATGTCACGCCTCCGAGTGGACGTCACCCCGGAGGCACTGCTGGGTGTTCGGTGGCTTGTGGATGGACTCAGGTGGCGTCGGATGCGTTCAATCTGGAAACATTAGGGACTCCGAAAATGCTTACGCCCTTCGTCTCACCCCTCATTCCTCTCTCCCAAGGGTCACGGTAGAAGCAAAAAGGATCAATACGGCCTACTTGCGGTACTCTGCCCCAGTTGAGCGGCCGCCTCCGTCATCCATACCTTTAACTTTACCATTCATACACCCTCCATAGTCTGACATATGCACTGCCGTTTGTGAAAATTGCAACACCAAGAAATAATTTCCCGAATAACTCCAAACTTGGTGGAAGTGTAAAGAGTGTACAAGCAATAAGTGATTAGGTTTGCAGAGAGATGGGGTACACTTAGGCCGAGCAGAGCTCTCTCGTGTCGGTCCCACAGGGTCAGTGTGGCGCCCAATATAGTCAGTGGAGAGCTGTCAAACAAGGTGGACACAATACAGCATGTGCCAGCGTCGACATCAGCGTCGAGTTCAAAAGGAGCCATATCGGCATGTGAGTGAGTTCGAACAGGGCAGAATGATCTGTCTCCGGGAAGCGGTTTGCCATACCGTGACAATTCGCCTCGTACAGGGCATGCTGCTACGACAGTGTTGCGTGTTTGAAAGCAGTGGATAGATGAAGGTCGCACGCAACGAAGAGTGGGTTCTGGACCACGGAACATGGTCACAGCACGGGGTGACCGTCATCTTGTTCGCATGGCCATAACGGACCGTACAGCTTCATCCACAGTGCTGGCTCGACGCTGGAGCACTGCAACAGGTGTGAACCTGTCTGCATTAACGGTTCGTCGCCGTATGCTGCAGGTTTGACTGGTTGCATGCACGCCATTACGTCGGCTTCCATTTTCCAGAAATCACAAGCCACTCCGACTGCAATGGGCATCTGAACACCGTCACTGGGGTGCTGAGTGGCAAAATGTAGTCTTTTCGGGCGAGTCCCACTTCAACGTGTCCTACAGTGATGGCCGCATACGTGTCCGATGGTACCGTGGTGAGCGCAGCCTGGAGGGCTGCATTGTTGAGCGGCATAGCGGACAAACACCAGTGTGGTGATTTGGGGCGCCATTGGTTGCAACAAACGATATCGCCTCCTACGAATTGAGGGCAATTTGAACAGCAACAGGTATCTAGCGGTGATTTTAGAGCCTAAGATACTTCCCCCTGCTTCAGGGATCTCCACAGGCCACATTTCAACAGGACAATGCCCGGCCACATATTGTGAGGAATGTACAAGCCTTCTTCGAAGAGCGACGGGTACCATTGCTTCCCTGGTCTGTACGTTCGCCTGACATGTCGCCCATCGAACATGTCTGGTATATGGTTTGTCGGCACCTGGTGCGTCACGGTCCTCCAGTAACCAGTGTCACGGATTTGTGGGCTCGAATACAAGCTGCGTGGAGGGAAATCCCTCAGGAACTTATTCAGAACCTTTTTGATTCAATGCCATGGCGTATAGCAGCTCTAATTGCAGCGCATGAAGGCCACACCAAGTACTGAACATTAGGGCTCAAAGGTCATGTATAGATTTGAAAAGTTTATCATTTGTTACTTGTCATATACCCAACCTGTGATATTGAATTCATGTGTTTCCTTCTTGGTGTTGCAATTTTCACAAATGACAGTGTATAAAGAATTCGTTTATATATATAAATTACTTTTTTATTCAGGGAGCCTAATAAATTGTATTTCCAATGAAATCCCCATATAGAATTTTTGAGCGGAATGCAATGCAATCCCCTACTTACTATACATAAGTAGTAGAGAATGTAAAAAGAACGATTTCAAACGTTGACCACTTTCCATATACATCCGAACAAGGAAAGTCTGTGACTCATATCTACAGAGTTTCTTCTCAGTCATAACTGGCCTGTTATCACAATCCGTGCTCATTAACATAAACTAAATGCAGCATTTAAATGTTTAAAATAAATTCAATTTATAAACTTATAAGAAATATTCA
This sequence comes from Deroplatys truncata, assembly GCA_030765065.1. Taxonomy (NCBI): domain Eukaryota; kingdom Metazoa; phylum Arthropoda; class Insecta; order Mantodea; family Mantidae; genus Deroplatys; species Deroplatys truncata. The sequence continues at coordinate 171,644,467 of CM060980.1, forward strand.
ATAGCTTTTACTCACATGGTATGCTGTCACAGAACTGGCGAGGATCACTGTGCACCGAAGTGTGTGGAGTCTGATCTAAGCAAATTCGTATACTTCGTCATTTTTCCGTCACTGAAATCCCTGCAGAGCCGAATCCAATACGACAGGTAAGCTTTGAAAAGAAACAGACCATGATTTTGAAACAGCCTGTAATAAAATACACATAAAGAGCAGCAATAAACTGGAATTTTAAGAATGCAAAGAAGGGAGAAGTTTGCGATTCCACAGAGAAATAAAAACATTATGCGCCAGCTATAAAACTACTGTTTAGAGGGAAACACAGGGGAGGAGTTTCGTATACGAAGATATAAAAATGGTTTATCCTCGAACAGAAAGCATTTATCACAGTGTTAATGCCTTATCTGTAAGGAAATTACATATTTTTGGCAAAGAATCTCTCATTTTTGAATCCCCCTTTAACTGCTGTTTTATTTAACTTTATAAACAACTAACTCTGTCTATGGTTCCTTTTAACTGTGAGCTTCTATTGACTTTCATTACGAAATACGCTCGTACGAGTACATGGTGAGGCAGTATTTTTAACACTTAAATAACTTCAGTCTAATTATATAATCTGTAAATTCAATAACAGCCCGCCTTAAAGCAATGTGTGTATGTAACAATATATAAAAGGTGTATATTGTAGTCATTGTATATGTTTATATTATTGTATCCATGTTCAATAATGTTATGTGAATGTATTACATACTTTAATAATGTAGGAGCTGTGAGAATTATAGGTTAAAAGTTGCTAACAATGAGGTAGCCTTGAGGCAAAAATGAGTTTGAGAGTTTAATAATGTTACTTCTGATTCTTGGAATTAATTAATTAATGTAATTTTAGTGACAGTTTATAAAATAGCCAATCAACAACCAGAAAAAGCTTAAGTAAAATGAAGGTATTCTTGGAGTAGGATAAGCCAATCAGAAACTGAAAAGGAGAAACTTTTACATATTCAGAGTTCAGTTGGTTGCAGACAGCGTTACTAACCAGACGCAAAAGTGTCCTCAAGAAATTTAATACGTACTCGTGTGAGACAAAAAAATAGTTTACGTGTTAAAAAGTGGAAGTAATTAATTAAAGAGTCTCACAGATCTCTCTCTATATCAGTGAAGTGTTATATCATATCAATCATTAATAAAAGGGGTGAAGTAAAATTATAATCTGTGTAAGTCTACATTCTTAAGTCGCACCACAACCCTGCCAAGACATCCATGTGTCTAAAATAAATACTGACGCAGCCGAGGCAAACATAAATATATAAGATTTAAAAGAAACAGTCAAAATTATGGAGTTAATATTTTTTTTTAAACTTGGGGCAAAGGCCACCTGAAAGTACATTTGGGGCGAAGGCTACCGAAACCGGGTACCATACGTGCGGTTGCAAACTACTACAAGTTCGGATCCCCAACAGTTTAAATATAACTCCTTCAATACAACCTACTTCAAATTGACGCCAAAAGCGTGGTGTAAATAACGTAAAGATACTTATCTACTTCAAATTGGCTTTCCATACGTGGGGCAAAAACTTCGTTCCTCAATGGGTAACAATGCAGGGTGTTGTTCACGATCTATGGTAACAATACCGACGAGAAGAATAGCTCCGCGCTGAAACATGTGGAACCAAATGAAAGTTCAGCAGTATGAGTGTATCATGTGTTTGGTCAGTTGTGTGCTCTTGTTCTTGCTGAATCAGATGGCATCAAACATAGAACCATTTTGATAAGGGTACATTATTGGCGGCGCCGTGGCCGAGTGGTTAGACCGCTCGCCTCCCACCGAGGCGGCCCGAGTTCAATCCCAGGGACCTGCATGTGGGATTTGTGGTGGACGTCTGGGCGGGTTTTCTCCGGTTTCTCCCGCCATTCATTCCACCAAATGCTCCATCATCACCTTTCCTTTCATCCATTTCACCCACATTTCGTTTCATCTACTTCCTTCATCCCATACCAGGCATCGGGCTGATCACCCATCCTGGATGTTCTGTCTGATCCATGAGTGTCTGCTCCTCGACGGGCCTCTGACCCCAGGCACCCGCCTGTACACAGATAATGAATGAATACATTATTGCCCTTTCCGATGCAAAATAAGATTATTAAGCAATGGAAGAAAGTGATCTCATGTGCACCCAACTAAAAAGGTAAGGCCACTTCAGGATTTATTCCAAATGGCAAGAATCAGGAAAATCCACGACCGCCATAGCTTGGAAGCTGAAAACCCATGCCTGTGGACGAAATTCTGCAACTCAGAGGGCCATTGATCTCTGTTGCTACTGTGAACACCATAATCAACCAGGATTTGAACCTAGAAAAGTGCCATAAAAGCCCGGGCTATTTCCTAAAGACATTGCAGAACGTGCCACTAACAGCAGAAAGCTGTGTGAACGATACCTAGCTGGTGAAAAGTGGATGTTTGTTGTGTTTTTAGACGAGGCATATGTTTATCTAAGTGACTGCAACAAACCTTGGGCTATATTTTACTGACCAAGGGGAGAGAGGAAAAATCTGATGTGTTACACTCACATGACTTTCTCTACTCTTGTACAAACTATTTTTACAAACGCTTATTCTCCATATGCTTCATGTTAATGGAGATATCAGATGTCAATCTTATTGATAATTTTCTTGTAGATGCAAGGAGAATATGGTAGCTTTTAAGCGATAGTCAAATATTTTATCGCTGGTTGCTATGTGGCGCATTCCATTCTCTTTGCATGTCCAGGACATAAAAAAATGAATAAGGAATTTGAGAAAAAGTATAAGTATTGGAAAATTTAAGGGAATAACAAGCAATATCTCGAAAACGGTTCACTCAACAAAAGAAATGTATATGACATAAGTTGTGTATTTTAACGAGATCTACATTTTTTGTGTAGTAAAATTTTGTCTATCTCTTATGGTTTACCAGTTATGCAAAAGTCGTTCACAATGAAGAACACTTTTGGAGACATTCCCAGAAAATTCGAGATATACATTTCATTTCTCATGACATTATCTTAAACATATGATATTTTAATCAAAATCGTTAGAGCCATTTTTGAGAAAATTAAAATTTTCGAAAAATCTTCCATGTAAAGGGTAGTCTGGGGTGGGGGGATTTTCTTGAAAACCTTCGTGTCGCATCTCTGGAAGATACTGAACCTAAATACCAAGTTTGGTACTTATCCGACTGTTCGTTTTTGAGTTATGCTGTTCACAGACACACACACACACAGACACACACACACAGACACACACACACACACAGACACACACACACACACAGACACACACACGGACATGTTTCCAAAAATGCTTTTTTTGGATTCAGGAGGTCTCAAAACATGTATTTCCGGTGAAATCTCGGTATCGAATTTTTGGGTGGAATGCAATACTTCCCCTACTTACTATACGTAGTAGAGAAAGTAAAAAAAATCTGATGTGTTACACTCACATGACTTTCTCTACTCTTGTACAATCTATTTTTACAAACGCCTATTCTCCATATGCTTCATGTTAATCGAGATATCGAGATGTCAATCTTATTGGTAATTTTCTTGTAGATGCAAGGGGGATATGGTAGCTTTTAAGCGATAGTCAAATATTTTAACGCTGGTTGCTATGTGGCGCATTCCATTCTCTTTGCATGTCCAGGACATAAAAAAATGAATAACGAATTTGAGAAAAAGTATAAGTATTGGAAAATTTAAGGAAATAACAAGCAATATCTCGAAAACGGTTCACTCAACATAAGAAATGTATATGACATAAGTTGTGTATTTTAACGCGATCTACATTTTTTGTGTAGTAAAATTTTGTCTATCTCTTATGGTTTACCAGTTATGCAAAAGTCGTTCAGAATGAAGAATACTTTTGGAGACATTCCCAGAAAATTCGAGATATACATTTCATTTCTCATGCCATTGTATTAAACATATGATATTTTTATCAAAATCGTTAGAGCCATTTTTGAGAAAATTAAAATTTTCGAAAAATGTTCCATGTAAAGGGTAGTCTGGGGTGGGGGGATTTTCTTGAAAACCTTCGTGTCGCATCTCTGGAAGATACTGAACCTAAATACCAAGTTTGGTGTTTATCCGACTGTTCGTGTTTGAGTTATGCTGTTCACAGACACACACACACAGACACACACACACACAGACACACACACAGACACACACACAGACACACACACGGACATGTTTCCAAAAATGCTTTTTTTGGATTCAGGAGGTCTCAAAACATGTATTTCCGGTGAAATCTCGGTATCGAATTTTTGGGTGGAATGCAATACTTCCCCTACTTACTATACGTAGTAGAGAAAGTAAAAAAAAAGATTTGAAAGTTCGTATAAGGAAACTAACAAAAATTTCTCCAATGGTCTCATGGTAATAGCAAGGTACAATTACAATGGCAAATTAACCATTCGCTCTGTACATAAAAGCGTGAAAATTAACTCGGAATATTATCAAGCTAACGTCCTGATACCAATTTTCCATACAGAAATCCCTGCTCTCTATGGTGCAGATGTAAGTAAAGTCTGGTTGCATCAGGATAAGGCATCAAGCTATACGTCTGCTTCAACCTACAATTTTTTAGAGAACATAGAGAGAGAAATGGGAATACACTCTATGCCTTTCAGTGACATCCGTGTTGTCATCTGATGCATCACTGATGGAGTTTTATGCATTTGGGTTCCTGAAAAGAGCCCTTGAAAGCAGACGCCCGCGAACTTTGGATGGACTCTGGAAAGCTGCCAGGAAGAATGGAATAAACTGGACATGCCTGTGTTTCGTAGCATTTTGCTCCAGTGGAAGTTATGCTGCAGATTGATAGCTCAAGCTAAAGGTTGCCAGGTAGAACATCACTGCTGGTGGAGGCGTGGTTTTTCATAAGATAAGGGAGTCTCAAGTTTGTTACCAGAGATTGCGAACAACCCTCTGTATACGAGAGGTTACTAAAGTGCTACTTTGACATTGTTCCACCATTATGGAATAAGTAGCTAGAATCTGGTGATATTCGGGTTGCTACGTTCCATTCATAACCGGCAACTTCTCCGCAAACACGCACCTCTACATGTATTGGGAAGCTTAGTCATGTGTCCGTTACGTTGGCGCCTTGTTTTTATATTCGCAGGTGTTCAAAATTTGCGCGCCGACAAACTGACGCTCTAGTTATAATATTAATTATATTACTATTTATATTATAGTTATGGTTATACTAATTATTATTAGGTTATTATTAACTAGCAGGTCTTACCTTTCCAGTTAACTAGAAATTTTCATTGTTTTTGCAATATTTATGAAAGCGTTGTATGTTTCTGTAGGGTTTATTTTCAGAGGAAGAAAATCTGCATAAAAGGAAACCATAAACTTTAATTATTTGGTTCAGGTTAGGTAAGAAACCATATTAAAACCTAAATGTAATTTTTTCTTCATACTATAACAGCACAGCAATTTTTGTAACTTTAATTAGATACGTATGTTATACAGAGTGTCCCAAAATTAGATCCACAAACTTTGAGAGCTGATAGATAACATTATTAGGAACACTTTTTATTAAGGCACGTTTTTCCTGCGGTAGTTTGTTTAAATGTTAGACGAGTTAATGTTATTACTGTCTCCTACTCAGTTTGTTTAAATATGCAAATTATAATACTGTGTGTATCTTAGCATAATCTTAGTCTAAGGAACACAACAGAACACAAAACAAACGCTTCAGTTGGTTTACCCTAAGTTTACTTTCTGAGCTCAATGTTAGCTACCTTCCCAGAACGCATGCTGCGTACTCCATAATCTCAGCCAGACCTTAGTTTATTTACAACCTGGAGCGTACAAGTTCCCTGAGCTTAACCCACTTGACTTCTTTTTGTAGACACACGTGAAGTCTGTAGTTTATGATACATCTGTTGAATCTGAAGAGGAACATGTGGCACGCATAGCCTCCTCAGCTGGCGATATCAAAGAAATGGCTGGTGTCTTTGTGAGAGTATGGCAAAATATGGCATGATTTTTTTAAATGGGAACGTACATTTTGTATGTTGTATTTTATTCGAAAATGGTTTATGAAAAGCTGTTTATTTTATGATGAGGAATAAGGAAACCTAATAAAAAATCTGATGTGTTACACTCACATGACTTTCTCTACTCATGTACAATCTATTTTTACAAACGCCTATTCTCCATATGCTTCATGTTAATCGAGATATCGAGATGTCAATCTTATTGGTAATTTTCTTGTAGATGCAGGGAGAATATGGTAGCTTTTAAGCGATGGTCAAATATTTTAACGCTGGTTGCTATGTGGCGCATTCCATTCTCTTTGTATGTCCAGGACATAAAAAATGAATAACGAATTTGAGAAAAAGTATAAGTATTGGAAAATTTAAGGAAAAAACAAGCAATATCTCGATAACGGTTCACTCAACAAAAGAAATGTATATGACATAAGTTGTGTATTTTAACGCGATCTACATTTTTTGTGTAGTAAAATTTTGTCTATCTCTTATGGTTTACCAGTTATGCAAAAGTTGTTCACAATGAAGAATACTTTTGGAGACATTCCCAGAAAATTTGAGATATACATTTCATTTCTCATGACATTATCTTAAACATATATTTTAATCAAAATCGTTAGAGCCATTTCTGAGAAAATTAAAATTTTCGAAAAATTTTCCATGTAAAGGGTAGTCTGGGGTGGGGGGATTTTCTTGAAAACCTTCGTATCGCATCTCTGGAAGATACTGTACCTAAATACCAAGTTTGGTGTTTATCCAACTGTTCGTTTTTGAGTTATGCTGTTCACAGACACACACACACACACACACACACGGACATGTTTCCAAAAATGCTTTTTTTGGATTCAGGGGCTCTCAAAACATGTATTTCCGGTGAAATCTCGGTATCGAATTTTTGGGTGGAATGCAATACTTCCCCTACTTACTATACGCAGTAGAGAAAGTAAAAATGTTGGTTCGAAATTATGAAACGTAACTTGACCCTCAAATGACCATCCATGGATGGTCCAACCATTCAACAATGCTCTCTTCGTACGTACACAGCCATTCATATATTTTTTTTTTTTTTTTGTTATTTACGTTGGTGTAAGAACAATTGCAAAGTGCTTTATACAAATATTGTTTAGTTTTATATGAGGAGTGAGAAAACAGTATAAAAAGAGTAGGTACCCATTTAAAGAAATTAAACTGACCCTAAAATGACCATCACAAAAAACACCACTAATGACACTTACTTTCCCCCATAATATCAAGCAACTTTTATTAAAGATATTTCTTTCTACAATGCTTAGTTTTGGATATATTGTACAGTCCCACTTCAATGGTCCACCCTGTAGATATATACGTATATAATAGACTCTAACACGTGGCTAGCTTAAAACTAAATCTCGGATTTTAAGGCGAATGCCTGTTATTTCATTTAAAGTGATGTGGAAAATAATTTCAGATGTAAACGAATCATGAAAAATCAGGCACACTAAATGCATTTTATAATACCCAGAAGTGCTTAAATGGTGCCCAACGCTTATTTTAATGTGTTATTTTTTTTCTACTGCTTACAAATAGTAAGTAGAAAGTATTGTATTCAATATCGCAATTTCAACTGAAATACATGTGAAGTCCACTGAATGCAAAGTATAGCACTCTTAGAAAAAGCACCGTGCGTGCGCGTTGGGGAGTAAAGGTACATACACGGAGAGGTCCCCAAAATCAGGGCAGAGCACCATAGTAGGCCACGGTGGCTCTTTGTGCTTTGAACGCGACCCCTGGAAGGGAGGGATGAGGGGAACACTCCAAAGGCGACCTGGGACACAATGCGCGCAAACGTGAACGGGGTGCCTAACGATTCCAGATTGAACGCGTCCGACGTCGTTCAAGCCTGCCCACAATCCGTTAGCCCCCTGAAAGAACCCTTAAGGGAAGCCGCTTACAGAGGGGGGCTTCGTTATTAGTCCGACCGACACCAGAGAAGAACCTTCACAAAGCGCACCTCCAGCGCCCAACCGGAACCGCCGAACGCCGACGCCGGATCCTTCAAACAGATGATGTTGGAGGAAATGGACAGGAAAGTCATGGTAGAAGAGGAACCACCTCAGCACTCGCCTATTGACCAGGGGAAACCATGAAAAACCATTGTCAGAGTAGTCGCCACCAGGCTTATTTAAAATAAGCACTTTTCAAAGATTCGGCACGAAGATTTTCAAGAAAATCCATCCACACCAAACTACCCTTTACATGGAAGTATTAATTACTATTTTCACTAACACCTATCTACCAGGTAGAGGCAGTACTATTCTAATTGGGATTCACGTTTTGAGGTTATCCTGAATTTAAAAAGGAGCATTTTTAGAAAAACATCGGTGTATGTGTGTATCTATTAACAACATAACTCAAAAATGAAAAGTCAAATAAACTCCAAGGTTGGTGTTTGAGTACAACATTTTCCAGAGATGCAACACAAAGCTTTTCAAGCAAATCCTCCCAATTCCATGTTACCCTTCATATGGCAACATTTTCGTTATTTTTTATTTTATGAGAAATGACTCCCACAATTTTGATTAAAACGCCATATTTTAAAGATATCTGCAAGACTATTAAAATGTATATCTTGAATTTTCTGGGAATAGTCAGCAAATCCTCTTCATTCGAAATGAACTTTGTACAACTTTATGTCACTGGGATAGCATAAGAGACGGTTGGAACAGAAAAATATAGAGCTCTTTAAACCACAAAATTCATTTCAAATACATTACTATTAACCATTGCGACATATTCCTTGTTTTTGGAATGAATTTTTCAAAACAAAATTTTTAAATATTTGACTATATTACTGTATCCCCTTGTATCTATAACAAAATTGTAATGAAACTCTTTCTATAAATGTTTACCTCGATTAGCATGGGTAGAGAAAGTCATATGAATGTAACGCATCATATTTTTCTAGTTATTTTCTATTTGGGCATATAACTGATATTAAACTTATAGAATTGGATACTTGGAAGCCAGAAAGGTATTTTAAAAAGTGTTGTGTATATAAACAATTTCTATATTTGTTTTAACTGCATATGCGAGTTGATTTATTAAAAAGAAACACGTTGTGCGTTGTTTTAATGCCGGAAGATACATTCTCAGTGACGCAGGTACTGGGGATTGGAAACAAAGAGTAGTTTGCCCTAGCTGGGGACTGTGCTGCCCCCTCCCCTTCCTCATCATCCCGTCATGTCCCACAGACCTTAATCGCTATTTTAACTTCAGAGGTCTTGCGTTTAATTTCTCCAGTAGCGTGGCAGCCGGCTTTGCCATGAAGTTTTGTTCGCAGTTATTTCGTGTCATCAGCCACCATGAGGAAAGGAAGTAATTTTCAGAATATTGGTCTATCTGAGAATAATCATACACTGACAGGTTTTCCTAAAAAGGTTAAAGTAAATTTTAGAAAACTCGATCTACACACACACGTATATATATTTCCACTTATATAAATATCTGATGTAATGCATCCAGATAACATCCCCTGCCCTCTATCATTTATTAGTGGGTATACAGATTATTCTTACTCAAGCTTATTTTTCTATCTACCACTTTTCCAAATAAACCTTTGCAGAAATAGTTACATTACACTTTCCGTTATAGATACAAACTGGACGCTATATGCTGGCATTAAAATTCCATACTGTTTCCATGCAATCGCGAGAAACAACTGAAAATCGATGAGACTTAAAAGGAATGACATTGTATTCAACAAATCGAACCATTAATAACGGATATCTCGGAAATGGCTGATGCTACAAAAAATTTTTTTTGAAATAAATTGCATTTTTTGTGTAGTCCGTTTTCGTCTATCGCTTAGTGCTTACCGTTATACAAGATTATATAAAATTCTTTCCGAATAAAGGGACTTTGTATGCTATTTGCAGAAAATTCAAGCTATGCATTTTATTTGTAAATAAATATCTTTAATGCATGGTATTTTAATCAAAATTGTGAGAGCCTTTTTTAAAAACCCAAACATTTCGAAAAATCTTCTATGTAAAGGGTAGTCTGGGCTGGAGGGATTTTTTTTAGAATCTTCGTGTCGCATCTTTGGAAGATATTGAACATAATAATTATCAAATTTAGTATTTATCCGACTTTTCGTTTTTGAGTGATGCTGTTCACAGCTATACGTGCGCACGCGAACCTTATTCTAAAATGGCTTTTTTTTAAATTCAGGGGACCTCAAAATGTGTATTTCCGGTGAAATCTCTACCTCGAATATTTGGGTGGAGTACAATACTTCCCCTTCTTACTAAACGTAGTAGGGAAAGTAAAAATCGTAAAGCTTTAATACACTCTCCATATAAATATCCCATTTTACTGACTTCAACACAGAGCAAGGTGGCGCCGCGGTAAGTTTGTGACTCACATTCGAGAGGTCCTAGGTTCGATCGCCAGCGACATTCCACTCTAACCCATGGGTTTTTCTGGTTTCCGCGGATCGGCAGGGGAATGGTGGGGTGGTTCATCTTCTACCACGAATCACGTGTGCCTCTTTCCTGTACCCGTGTCATCTGCTTCAAGGTTGTAGGACCAGTTGACAGTTTTCGGCGGGTTGCGGCTGGGCGGTGGCTGTGCGCTCTGGGGTTTCTTTCTAGTGTCGTCCAGGGACTGCTCGGTTGGATATCCGCCTCTGGGCGTTTCGAGCAGGCGCTCCTTCGGGGAGGCTCGGGGCCCAATGGGTGGACTCGAGCGGCGATGGAGGCGTTCAATCTGGAAACATTGAGGGGCACGTCCGTGCTTGCGGCAATTGTCATCCTGTCTTTCGCCCTTTGGGTCTCTTCTCTCCTCTCCCCTCCCTTCCAAGTGTCATGACAGAAGCTCAAGGTGTCGAATGGCCTGTGTGCATATTCTGCTCCGGTTTCAGGGGCCCCTCCGTTCGTCAGTACCTTACTTTTTACCGATTTCAACCAAATTTGGAAGATGTCAAAATTTATTCATGCATGCTTTTTATTTTCTCTTACGTTTTAATACTGTTATCTACACCTGCATATCAAAGTGCGATCCAAGAACTCAAGGACAAGAAGAACCAAATATGAAGGAGTTACAGCACCACCGCCATGATGACAAACGAATGGAGTGGAGTATTCATACCAACTCCGACATACAGCGACCCGCTTTAACATCCACGGATTTAACCACAAGATTTGTAAAACAACCACCAGATATAAACTGTGTTTGTGAACTGTGTGAAAAGGTGTGCGACAGAATATCATGTACATTAGTGTTCCCTGCGAACAATGTCACTAACAGAGTTTTGTAGCAAGTGACTCACTTACTTTGCACATGGTGAGCATTTCCTCCATATTATTATAGTAATTAGAGGGAATATTGCATTCCACCCAAAAATTGTTACTGATGTTTCACCAAAAATGCACATTTTGGGACGCCTTGAATTCAAAAACAGTATTTTTAGAAAAAGTTCTGTTTGTGTTTCTGTGTGCGCACCTGTCTGTCTGTCAAAAGCATAACTCAAAAACGAAAAGTGGCTACGTACCAAATTTAGTATTTAAGCTCAGTGTCTATCAAGTATGGACACGACGATTTTCAGGAAAATTCGCCCACCCCAAATTACCCTTTACATGGAAATATTTTTATTTGCGTTTCTCAAAAACGGATCTAGCAATTTTATTTAAAATACCGTAAAATTGTTTTAGACATTTATATGACAAATGAAATGTATAACTTGAATTTTCTCGGGATAGTCTGTGAAGAATCCTAAGAGATGGACAAAATCTTACTACATAAAAATTTTAGATCCCGTTAAAGCACATGATTTATATAAAATACAGTTTTTGTAGCGTTAATCATTTCCGAGATATTCTTTTAACTGGTTGGAATTTTCTGGTAAGTATAACATTGGTTTTTCTGTGGTCATGCAAGGACCGTGGAGTTTCAAAGCCATCACATAGTGACTGCTTTTCAAAAATCCGACTACCGCGTTATCCCACTGTATTCTTCTTATACCTACAACGAAATGTCTAAATGTGTAACGTAAGTTTATATCGATTAACAAGAAGTAGATAGAAGAATAAACTAATGGGATGACTCGGGTGGTAACGTCTGAGACCCGTATTCGGAAGGTCACAGTTTCAAACCTCCAGGGCCGAACAATCTGACCGAAGGTTTTTTCGCAGTTTTCCTCGGTCGCTAGTAGTTATCTATACGGATTAAACACTGAATTAACGATAATCCTGCCACTAGGGGTTTAAGCGCTAGGGTCGCGTTAATCCACAGAACAGGCGGGAAAAGGTTGTGATAGAAGATGGCGGATGGCGCTAGCGTCGCGGTAAAGGTTACGATACAAAATGTTGGAATGGCGGAAGCCGGAAAATGTTACGAAACAAGATGGCGGTTGGCACTAGTGTGAAATGAATTCCGCAAGATGGTGAAATAATTAGGAATAGGAATTTTGCAAAAATGTTTACGAATAGGGAAAAGAAAAAAGAGCTACACGATTTTGTGACGTGGCAGGAATAGCGAAAAACCCATGTGGGTTAATTCGTATAGATAAATAAAAACTTTGGAGATTAAGCGCTAGTGTCGCCGGGTTAAGAAAAAAAAAAGAATGTGGGAAAATTGTGGCGCCAAAGGCGACCATATTGCATTTAAGGTCGGAAATGGAGCTAAGGTAGCGGGGGGGGGGGGGAAATGATTGAAATTATTTTTAAATCCGGTGTGGATAAAGAAAAAAAATGGCGGGAATGTACGGTGCCAAAAAGTCCCCATCTTTGATTTTAGGCGGACTTAATTCCTTAATCCGTAACCACTAGCGCTTAAAAAGAGGGAAAGAGGTTTTCTTCGCAAACTTGTGACCGTAAGAGAAACGTCATACAACTACAAAATACCTTTGCTATTTTGAAGCACAATAGAGAGGAGCAAAGGAATACCGATGTAGGCAAACACAGGCATTTACACTTGCAAAATATAACACGATAAACGATATTTATAAAAAAAATTGAAGGACAGGATGGACAGACAAGAATACAGCATATGCCGAGAAAGTCAAGTGTGTGCGTGTGCGTGTGCGTGCGTGCGTGTGTGTGTGTGTGTGGAAATAAGGCACTTTCTCAAGTAGCCGACAGCAAAGAAATATTCAGCGTAAATTGACAAGCGATAATAGCCTTGGTGCTCGCTAACGGATGTCTGCGGTTTAAGATAACGCCAGCTAGTAGGATCTTGACGGCTGAAGCTATAATATTGTACGGAACGATAACATACAACGAAGCTAGGTAAACTAATGGAATAAAACGGAATACGCACTAACAACTGCAGCGAAGGCTATTAGCGTATATATAATATGTAAGTGCAAGCATAGTTTCTGACCTTTAGCAAATGGCTGGTTTTGATAAACACGCTACAATATATTAGATGCTAAATGTATTACCGTGCATAAGGCTCTGTCTAGAAGACAAATGTTGCTGGAAATGTAATGCTTACGATGCTGATAGTTTAAAGGTAGGGTCAAGAGAAGTTCAAGATAGTCAGCTGCAGGAAATTTGAAAATACAATCAGAATGCAATGGAAGTGGAGGAGGAGTAGGAGGGAATGTAGTTAGGGTCTCAATAAATAGCATAAGAAAGGCAGCTTTGGAGAAATGTAAAAACAGCATAAATGTGCAGAAGCGGAAAATGAGAAAGGAATGCGAAAATAAGATACAGGAGAAAGGTAAAGAATTGGAAGAGGCGAAAAAGGAGAGAGCAGATGGAAAAGAAAATGCAGAAAGCAGAAGAGGACATGGAAGAAATGAAGAGGGGGTAGTGGTGTCGCATGTGGATGAAGCGCAGCAGGGAGAGTTGGTGAATAAAATAAAGGATAATGTGAATCAAATGAATGAGAAATTTAAAGTATAGAAGGAGCTTGTGATTAGGTTATCAAAATGGTGCTAAAGTGGGGGTGGGGACGATAACGCAGTGAACTACGAAGATGAACTTGGAGAAATAACTGAAGGAGGAGGAGATGGAACAGAAGAGGAGGTAGAGGCCAATAATGAAAATGGTGGAGACAAGGATGATTTGAACTATGACACATAGAAGAAATGCGTACCTGCAATGTCGAACTTTGAAGACGCACATTCACACACATTCACGCACACATTTGATTGAGAAAAACCATACTGGGATGGGAAGGTTACGGGAATAGACATAACTAACTACATAAGTATACGCTAACTAGCTAACTAGATAACTAGATAAAGGAATATGAATAAATGAAACCAGAGGAATGAAAATAAACATATTTACTTCAAAATAATAAATGAATAGAAATACAAATATAATTAATAATAAACAATAACAAGAATAGAAATATACAAAAGCACGTAATCAAATATATATACAAACAGCAGCAGCAATATGTGAAAAATAGAAGAGAAAGAAGAAGAAACCAAATAAGTAAATACATAGATGCTAAGATGAATTTAGGTGTACTTAAGTGGCGTGATGAAAATTCTGGAAAACGCCACAACGAATGCAATGGACGCAAACACATACGGGTTCGTGAAAGCATCCACAGTGATCGCGGCACACTTAGCTTGAACAGTAGTGTGTTGACATTGACACTGATTTTACTTATATAATCTTATGTTTGCATATGGGCTTGGAATATTGAAGTACGCAAGCCCGGCATGCTTGGCATTCCAAGCAGGCAGGGTTGAATCTGGACATGTTGCAACTCCTACCAGTATGGTTGCAAATGCTAACACTTCAGGCACTCCACTGGCAGATAGCATAGTGAAAAATTCTGATGTTACACTCACATGACTTTCTCTACTCCTGTACAAACTATTTTACAAACGCTTATTCTCCATATGCCTCATGTTGGTAGGCTGTAAGCTATAGTCAAATAGTTGACTATGTGGAGAGCTGGTTGCTATGTGGAGTATTCCATTCTCTTTGCATTACCAGGACAAAAAAAATGAATAACGAATTCCCATTTGAGAAAAAGTATAATTATTTCAAAATTTAAGGGAATAACAAGCAATATCTCAAAAATGGTTCACTCAACAAAAAAGTGTATATGACATAAATTTTGTAGTTTAACGCGATCTACATTTTTTGTGTAGTAAAATTTTCTCTATCTCTTATGGTTTACCAGTGATGCAAAAGTCGTTTGCAGTGAAGAATACTTTTGGAGACATTCCCAGAAAATTTGAGATATACATTTTATTTGTCATGAAAGTATCTTAAATATATATTTTAATCAAAATCGTTAGAGCCATTTTTGAGAAACTTAAAATTTTCGAAAAATGTTCCATGTAAAGGGTAATCTGGGGTTGGGGGATTTTCTTAAAAACCTTCGTGTCCCATCTCTGGAAGATACTGAACCTAAATACCAAGTTTGGTGTTTATCCAACTGTTTGTTTCTGAGTTATGCTGTTCACAGACAGATGCACACACGGACATGTTTCCAAAAATACACTTTCTTTTGTATTCAATGGGCCTCAAAACATGTGAAATCTCGATATCGATTTTTTGGATGGAATGCAATACTTTCCCAACTTACTATACGTAGTAGAGAAAGTAAAAAAAAACTGTCCAGGTTCGGTTACAACTATGAAACTTAAAACAAGGGCACACATCTCCTATACTCCCGTAAAATGGGTTTAATTGCTCTTTGCAAAACAGGCACTTTTGATTTAAATCTATGCTAAATATGTATATACTTATTTGAAAAAGAGAGAGAGAGAAGAAAGAAGTTTACCAAAGATTTTAGGTGGTACGCGGAAGATCAAAGTCTAGATTAAGATAAGGTAGATGCTGGCGCCGATGTTCAGTGGTAGCTGCTTTCGAACCCGCTGCGGCACAGAATATGGCGCCGGTCAGTGTGGAGGATATTTCTCTGGCACCTGGGGCGAAGCGGGATCCTCGGTGTGACGCCGCGCCTGCCGGGGACCACCCAGTCTACTTCGGAGTTGTTGTTGGCGGCGCTGCTGTCGATGGCCAGTAGGTCTAGGGATGCCTCATCCAGATTCTTCCCCTCCAGAAGCTCTTCAGGTAGGAATGGTGTTAACGAAGGGGCAGAGAACAGATACTCCCTGAGGACCGTGGTCACCTCTGAGATCCTCTACGAGATGTTAACACCGGCGTCCACCGCTTCAGCACCGCTGAAGAATGTAATGGAAGAATCGGACAAATTGCCCGGAGTTGTTGTTGGGCTGCCGGTGAATGTAGGCTGTCCTCCGAAGATGCTGTCGGAGTGACAGGAGGAAAGCAGACGAAGACGCTCCTGCACCAAGGGGTTGCCGATGTAGGTGTTATTCGGCTCCAGAGGAAATAGATGTTCGTCGCCGATGAAACGTGTAGAAGCAGCACAAGTGTGAGCCATAATGCATAGTAAATGAAGGAGAACCTTAAATATATATTGGAGCAAGAACAACATGGCGGAGATAGCGTCTCATGAGAAAGGGAACGATAAGAGAATATTAATAATCGCCGACCGGTAAACCAAAGGCTGAAATTGTAGAGAACTTAACAGGATGTGGTATTAATAACAAAGTCCACCAGATGTGATCCAGATTGGTGACCTGGGATGTAGGGGTTCCGATAAGAAATGGTAGCGCTAATGACATCCGGTGGCTGAGGCGAACACTGTTCATTGCGGTTGCGATAAGACGAGAATAAAACGCATAGGCCGATACTGAACATATTAAGAGAGAACTCTGACTGCTTGTGAAGTGAGATGAAAATGTACTGCATTGAGGGCTACGCCTGAATGAATTAGTGAATATTGACTTATAAGAGGCATAGGCAATAGACTAGAAAAAGAATAGTTGAGGTTGCCGAAATAGAATATGAAACGCTCAAATGAATAAATGAATATTTGCATTTATAGCCTATTAAGGATAGAGTTAAACACGACAGTTATAAGGTTTGTTTACACTGTGTGAAAGACGTATAAATGAATGAATAAATATCCGCAGACACATCGTATACAGAACAATGTTAAACATTGCGAGTATAAGGTTAGTAGAAGTTACATTACTAGAGAAAGACGCTTAAATGAATTAATGATTATTCGCACACTTAGCGATAGGAAATAGAGAAGAAACGCTTCACCGTGGTCGAAATGTAGGAGTGCTGCTCTAACGCCATGGCGAAGGCCAACGACGCGCTGGCTAGGTATGTGAAAATGTATCTCACGCCAGAACTTCAGAACACCAGAGACGCCTTTTACGGTGGCCGGACAAACTGTACAAAAACGTATTGCGAGGCAACAGGGAAGGGAAAACCAAGCTGTTCTATTAGGACGTTTATACCCGTTTGTGAACAAGACGAAGTCATCACTGAGGTCCATACACTTAGACAACTTGCCGGTCTTGGAAACCGTGCGGAGGGGACTAGCAAAGTGCAAGGTACCTCCATCGCAACGCCTATACCACCCCGTGCTGCCTGTAGCCTGAATGGCAAACCTATGTTCCCGCTGTGGCGAACATGTGCGGAAGCGGAGAACCAGGATGAGTGCGAGCACGACGATAAGGCCAGGGATATATCGGGAACCTGGGTGCTCGACGAGTTGAAGGTCGCCGTGGAGGAGGGGTACCTGGTGATGGAAACGTATGAGATGTAGGAGTACGATATCTTCAGTACGATCCCTTTACCGCCACGAAGGTATTGTTTCAGGACTATGTCAATCAGTTTTTTAAGATAAAAACTGAAGTGAATGGTTGGTCCACGGAGTGCATGGCGCCTAGATGAGTATGTGAGACGGTTCTACGAGCACTAAGCCGTTACCCTGGACTCGACAGACATTGCACACAACCCTGGTAGGCGGGAGTTGGCGAAGTTTATTCTGAACTGTTTCTGGGGAAAATACGGTCAGAGGGACAACTTGCCTACGTGTGAAGTGGTGGGGCAGTACAGTAGGCTCATTGAATTACTTAACGATCCGTGCGTAGAGGTTCAAACCTACATGCCCGTAACTCAGGACATTTATGTACGTGGTTTGGCGGTACTGTGAACAGAGCCCAAAGGAAAGCAACACATCCAATGTCGTCATAGCGGCATACGCCATTGCGTATGCGCGGTTAGTTTTGTACTCGTATCTAAAGCACCTTGGCCAGCCGGTATGCTATTTTGATACCGACTCCGTTATTGACTCCTTTGAACCCAGACAGTGGACGCCGTCTGTGGGTTATTTCTTGGGAGACATGACGGACGAGCTTGAGATGTACGGTAAAAGAGCGTAGTTTTATCGCTTTGCCTCCATCAGACCGAAGAACTTTTTCTCGTGGTGTGTTGTCCCGAAACGGGAGAGACGTTTTCCATGTGCAAAATTAAAGGCATTACCCTCTACTCTGGCAATTTGCGTTTGGTGAATGTGGATGTGATCCGTGATGTGGTTCTCCATGATAACGCCAAGGTGGTAACGCTGCAGGGTATCAGATTGTTAGAAATCCTCTGTGGAACGTGGCGACGAAGACCTTCTCAATGGTGATCACGAACGGGTGTTTGTAGACGATTTTGACACTCTGCCCGACGGTTACAAGAGGCGCCGCCAGAGGCCTTAAAAGTAAGCGGAAGTAGGAGCTTTTTTTTCATTGAGCCTCATCTTATACCTGCAGTGAGTTATATACAGAGTGTTTCATAGTTATGGAAGCGTTCCATAGGCAACATGGGCAGAAAAAGGATGACGATCGCTAAATTGAACAGTCCGGTTATGCGAGGCAACGCCTATCTGCCGGTATGGCCAATGCGAAGCCCGAACTGCTAAACACCCTGTTACAGAATGCCAGGCCCGACCTGGTGAAGGCCCTTTCTGTTGGTTCCTATGTTGCTTGCACCGCCAAAAAGGGGACAATTTGTGACGAAGGTTAGACGGTAGATACTCCTACAACATAGAGACATAGTTAGAGGGATACGTGGGGAAAACGGCATCGGCGTACAATAGAATGGCCGCTATCAACTAGCTTGCGCATATCTACCGCACTCTACGTTTCCGCGGCGGGCGGCACCAAAAGCGCCGCACGGGGCTTCTCGGCGGGCGAGCAGTGGGCACCAAATGCGCACCGCCCGCCGTTTATCTAGTGTTAAAAATGTCCCGCCGCGTGGCTAGAAATCATGTGACTAATTGGTCTTAGAGATTTTGCTACTCCAAAAACGCCTTCATTTGTGACGCTATATTAGTTCAAAATCTACAGCTGAATACTGATGCCTGTTTTCTTATGACGGCAAGCTCAAACAAAGGTCGATGTGGAATTATAACAACCAGGGATGTAGTGAGGAGCTGGCCAAATGGCTGGCCTCCAGGGGCCAGATTTAAGGGAGCTCAAAGCGGTTGGTTACATTTACACAAAGGCAAACGCATGACCTGATATGTAGTCCTTGATGTCCCTTGAAGAGAGTTACGGGTATGTTGGGTGCCACTGGCAGGTGAGTACGAAGAGCAAGGTTAGATAAAATTCTGTTAAAGAATAATCAGCTGGTCTATTGGAACTGTGATAAGGGGTATGAAAAGAGTTAAGTACTCATAAGACTTTGATTTATTCTATTTATTTTGTTTTGTTTGTTTTTTTACTTATTTATTGTTAATTTGTTTATGTTCTGTGGGTAATGCTGAATGGGACAATCCTGCGTCCAATAATTTTCCAGCTGTTTTGTGTTTGCAATATCATTTAAAACTAGCAAAACCCCCCCGACTCCGCTCGCTTTATTGCATTAATTGTTCACTCGCCCCCCCCTCTCTCTCTGACTTTCTCACTCACTCATTTTTCTCCCTCCCTCTTTCCCTCCCACTCACTTCCCTCCCTCACTCCTTTCACTCTCTCGTTGTCTTCCCTCCGTCTCCCTCCCCTATCTCTGTGCAATGTACATGGAGTAATAAAGTCTTAAATACCAGTAATAAAATAAAGTGCTAAGTTCAAGCAAAACATTTCGTTATTGCTATGGGCACTTTCTCTAGCACCTAATTATTGTAGCTAGAACACATTGTAATCTACTAAAAAGTTCGATATTTAGAACGCCATTAGAAATGCGCGTTCTGAGGTCCCTGAATATAAAAGAAAGCATTTTTATAAATAGGCCTATGAGTGTGTATGGAACAGTAATACTCCAAAACGTGGGTTGGATAAATATTAAACTTTATTTAAGTTCCCTATTTCCCAAGGATGCGACATGAATGTTTTCAATAAAATCATCGCCCCGTACTACCCTTACATGAAATAATTTTCGTACTTTTTTATTTCTTCTTAAATATTCTAAAGATTTTTTATTATAACACCATATAAGGTATTTATATAACTACTAAAACGTACACCTTGAATTTTCAGGGAATAGCCAGTAAAGTTCTTTTCATTGTGATGAACCATAAGAGATAAACAAATGCCTTATTGGACAAAAGCTGTAGAGCTCTTTAAAACACAGTTTATTTCAGATAATTTCCCGTAGTATCATCTATTTCTGAGATATTTGCTGTTACTGGTTTGAATTATTCAATACTTTGTCATTTCTTATGTGCTAACATTCTTTTATTTTCCGTTGGTACCTACAACGGAAAGTGTAATGAATTTATGTTTGCAAGCGTATATACACATTAACTAATCAGATCTTTTTCTCGTATTTTGACAAATAGCATTATCTTCTTCTTCTTCAAGGTCTTCTTCTTCCTTTTGGCCTCCTCCACCTCCATCAAATTGATCTTCCCATCGTTTTGTTGCCCTTCCAATCAATCTTCTTCCTTTTACACTATAGTTCATTGTTGCGTTTGTTATTGTTGTTAGCATTCTATTTACGTGATCTTTCCAATTATATTGGTGTTCTTTTATTATTTTTAGAATATTTTCTACTTTAAGTTCGTTTCTCACATTTTCACTTCTCTTTTTATCCAATCAAGTATATCCAGCTTGAATCTGGGAAACGTCATTTCCCCACCTCAATTTTTGCTTTCTCTACTACGTATAGTAAATAGGGGAAGTATTGCATTCCACCCAAAAATTCGTTACCAAGATTTCACCGGAAATACATGTTTTGAAGCCACCTGAATCTATAATAAGCACTTTTAGAAAAATTCCCGTGTGTGTGTGTGTGTCTGTGTGTCTGAACAGCATAACTCAAAAACGAAAATTCGGATAAACATCAAACTTGGCATTTCAAACTGTCGCTTAAAGCCTACCAATTCCTCTTGCATCTAGAAGAAAATTAGCAATAAAATGGTTTCTGTAAATGTTTATCCGATTAACATGAAGTAGATGGAGAATAAGCGCTTGTAAAAATGGTTGTATAAGAGTAGAGAAAGTCACGTGAGTGCAACGCATCAGACTTTTGTTGTTTTTGTTGGAAGCCATGATTTGCAACTGTATAACGAAATGTATTCTTTTATAAAGCATTAGTAAGGTTTCCTTTCTCATCCTTTTTCCTAATGTTCTTCGTATTATTCCACACAAATGATTACATGTTTAAAATGTTTCATTAATATCACTTTTTACTCTGGATATAATTGAACAACCTAATTATTTAAATATATTAACCTGCTCTATTTTATTATCAATGATTAACGTAACTTTAGTTGGTTGGAGACCAATGAATGTCATTAATTTGGTCTTAGTTGCAGTAATTTTCATGTTAAAAGTTGCCTGTTTTAATTTAAAAACAGATGTTGGTAAATATTTATGTAGTATGAAAAACTCCAATGAAACGTAACGTTTCATTTTCCTCACTGTTTCTTGTTTGAAAACGTGCACATTACATTGTGTGGAACAAAAAAGGTTTTAACGACGCCAGAGCCGTCAGCTGTTGAGCGACACTAGCGCCTGTCTGTTTTGATTTGCACTATGAAGATGCAGTTTGTCGTGTAGGAGGAAACAATGTGGTACCATAATGGCGTAGACACCGTTTGTTCTGACAATTACAGCACAAGTTGGCAACACTGCCGCCCGCGAGGAAGGCAAATTGTGAGACATCCTATAAGCTCAGGCAAAACAACAGGAACAGGAACAATACAATACGTAGCAGCAGGAGCCAGCCAAGATAATGAACTGGCATTGTCAGAAACGCTAGTCAGCCACGTGGAAAAGATCCGGCCTGCAAATGAAAATGTAAACGGGCGCGAGACCCGTCCTGCAGGAAGCGAGAAAAATGGCACGCGATCTCGCGGAGAATAAGAAAACTTGCCGACAGCAAGGGCAAGGTTTTTGCAGTTCAGGAGCGTTCGTGCGGACAGTAACCATGTTTCAGTCCGTAGTAAAAAAATCTGATGTGTTGTACTCACATGACTTTCGCTACTCTTGTGCAAAATATTTCTACAAACGCTAATTCTCCATCTACTTCATGTTAATCGAGATAAACATTTGCAGAGTCTATCTTATTGCTAATTTTCTTGTAGATGTAAGGGGAATATATATTTACAAGGGCAATAGAGAAATACAGTAGCCTTTCATAGATATTACTCTTAATAGCTGGTTACTATGTGCAGCACCATTCTCTTTGCCACAGATTAATACTCTTTGCATGTCCAAGACAAAAAAATGAATAACGAATTGCCATTTGAGAAAATAAATAATGAAAAATTTAAGGGAATAACAAGCAATATCTCGAAAATGGTTCACTCAACAACAAAAATGTGTATGAAATAAATTGTGTATTTTAACGTGATCTACATTTTTGGTGTAGTAAAATTTTGTCTATCTCTTATGGTTTACCAGTTATGCAAAAGTCGTTCACAATGAAGAATACTTTTGGAGACATTCCCAGAAAATTCAAGATGTACATTTTATTTGTCATGAAAATATCTTAAGCATATGATATTTTAATCAAAATCGTTAGAGTCATTTTTGAGAAAATTAAAATTTTCGAAAAATGTTCCATGTAAAGGGTAATCTGGGATGGGGGAATTTTCTTAAAAACCTTCGTGTCACATCTCTGGAAGATACTGAACCTAAATAACAAGTTTGGTGTTTATCAACTGTTCATTTCTGAGTTATGCTGTTCACAGACACACACACACACACACACACACACACACACACACACACAGACACAAGGACACACACCTGACATGTTTCCAATTTTTTTTTTTTTTTTTTGGATTCAGGGGGTCTCAAAGTATATATTTCCGGTGAAATTTCTGTATCGAATTTTTGGGTAGAATACAATGATTCCCCTACTTACTATATGTAGTAGATAAAGTAAAACTCTGATGTATTGCACTCACATGACTTTCTCTACGCTTCTACAAACATTTTCTAAAAACGCTTCTTTTCCATCTGTTTCATGTTAATCGAGATAAACATTGGCAAGAACCATCTTAATGCTAATTGTTTGTAGGTGCAAGGGGAACATGATAGGCTTTAAGCGATAGTCAAATATTTTAAGAGCTGGTTGCTAAGTGGAGCATTCCTTTCTCTTTGTATGTCCAGACATAAAAAAACCGAATAACGAATTCCCATTTGAGAAATAGTATAAGTATTGGAAAATTGAAACAAATAACAAAGAATATCTCGGAATGGTTCACTCTACAAAAAATGTATGTGACAAATTGTGTTTTAACGAGATCTCATTTTTTATTAAGTAAAATTTTGTCTATCTTTTACGGTTTACCAGTTATGCGAAAGTCATTCAGAATGACGAGCACTTTTGAGGACATTCCCAAAAATTCAAGACATACATTTCGTTTGCCATGAAAATATCTTAAATGATATCTAATCAAATCGTTAGAGCCATTTTTGAGAAAATCAAAATTTTCGAAAAATGTTCCATGTAAAGGGTAGTCTAGGATGAGAAGATTTTCTTGAAAATCTTCGTGTCTCATCCTTGGAAGATACTAAACTCAAATGCCAAATTTGGTATTTATCCGACTTTTCGTTTTTGAGTTATGCTGTTCACAGACTGACAAAGATAGGCACACGGGTATGTTTCCAAAAATGGTTTATTTGGATTCAGGGCACCTCAAAACATGGATTGGTGATGAAATCTCGGTATCAAATTTTTAGGTGGAATGCAATGCTTAACCTACTTACCATACGTAATACAGAAACTCAAAATCTGATGTATTGAATTCGCATGACTTTCTCTACCCACTATAGTTTATTACGCTCTCTCCTACTTACATATAGTAAGTAGAGGAATTAATGCATTTCATCCAAAAATTGGGTTCTGAGATTTCACCGGAAATACAAGTATTGAGACTCCCTAAACAAAATATTTAAAAATAGGATTTTTTAGAAAAAGCTCTGTGTGTGTATGGCTGGCTGTGAACGGCATAACTCAAAAACGAAAAGTCAGTTAAATACGAAACTTGGTATTTATGTTCAGGACCTTCAAGGGATGCGACACAAATATTTTCAGGGAAATCCCACAACCACAAACTAGCCTTTGCATGTAACATTTCCACTTTCTCTACTACGTATAGTAAGTAAGGGAAGTATTGTATTCCACCCAAAAATTCGATACCGAGATTTCACCGGAAATATGTTTTGAGACCCCCTGAATCCAAAAAAAATCATTTTTGGAAATATGTCCGTGTGTGTGTCTGTGAAGAGCATAACTCAGAAACGAACATTCGGATAAACAGCAAACTTGGTATTTAGTTTCAGTATCCTACAGAGATGCGACACGAAGGTTTTCAAGAAAATCCTCCACCCCAGATTACCCTTTACATGGAAGATTTTTCGAAAATTTTCATTTTCTCAAAAATGGCTTTAACGATTTTGATTAAAATATCATATCTTTAAAATAATTTCATGACAAATGAAGTGTATATCTCCAATTTTCTGGGAATGTCACCAAAAGTATTAATTTTTTTTTAGTGAATCATTTTCGAGATATGGCTTGTTATTCCCTTAAATTTTCCAATACTTATACTTTTTCTCAAATTCGTTATTCATTTTCTTTTGTCCTGTAATGCAAAGAGAATGGAATGCGCCACATAGCAACCAGCTCTTAAAATATTTGACTATCGCTTAAAGTCTAACATATTTCCCTTGCATCTACAAGAAAATTAGGAATAATATTAACAGTTCTATATCTCGATTAACATGAAGCATATGGAGAATAGGCGTTTGTAAAAATAATTTGTACAAGAGTAGAGAAAGTCAGGTGAGTGTAGCACATCAGATTTTTTTTAAATTTATTTTCGCAAGAAATGATTGTAACGATTGTGATTAAAATACCGTATGTTTAAGATACTTTCATCACAAAAATGATGTATAGCTTGAATTTTCTGGGAATGGCCCGCTAAATCATCTTCATTCGGAAGGAAGTTTGTGTAATCTTTTATAAACGTTAAACGTTAGGCGATAGACGAAAACGTACTACACAAAGAATGTACATATCTTTAAAACAAACAATTTATTTCAAATAACTTTTTTGTGGCATTTCCATTTCCGAGATATCCATTATTAATGATTAGAATTGCTCAATACTTTTGTCATCCCAACCCAAACCCTTTTATATGGGAAAAAAATATTTATTTTTAAGTTTCTGGAAATGGCTCTAAAATTATGATTAAAATATAAGCTTAAGTTATCTGCATGACAAATAAATTGTATGTTTTAGATATATCGGGTAAGCAATCCTTAACGGTACCGCTTTCACGGTATAGGACCGGCCGGCGAGGCTAGTTGCTGTGTCTGCGGTGCGCATAACAGAAAGTCCATAGGAAATATAGTACGGTTTGTCGCGTAAGTTATTTCTAACACACATAACCACTTAGAAAGAAAAGTAAATTATCCACGTATATCAAGCAAGCAGATGTTTGAACTGTCTTCCTTCGTTTTTCAAGCATTTCGGTATCTGCTTAGGAAATTTTCTATTACAATCCGCAGTTCTCTCTGATAAATGGCAGCAATTTCTTGACGAATGTTTTTTTTTAAGTTCATCTAATGTGTGTGGATCTGTTTTGGAATATGTTTTGTAAACATATCTGCAGGTGCCAGATGTGCTTGAACAACGACGGGAGGTAGTTCCATTATCTCCTTGTTTGATCTATGTGCGTAATTTACTTTTTTAAGTGTTCATGTTATGTGTGTTTTAAATACCTTATGCTACATACTGCAGACTTCTTGTCACCCGCACCGCCGACAAAACAACCTACTCGCTGGCCGGCGAAACCGGTCCCATCAAGGATTGTTCACTCTGTATTATACGGGTGGACCATTTAAGTTGTGACTGTACAATAGCTACAAAACTAAGCGTTGTAGAGAGAAATGTCTTTGATAGAAGTTGCTTGATATTATGGGGGAAAGTAAATGCCATTAGTCATGTTTTGTTTGGAGGACATTATAACAGTCATTTTAGGGTCAATTTAATTTTTTAAATGGGGACCTACAATTAGAATCAAATTAAATTGACACTAAAATGGCCATCACAGCGTCTTCCAAATAAAACATGACTAATGGAATTTACTTTCCCACATAACATCAAGCAACTTTTATTAAAGACATTTCTTTCTGCAACGCATAGTTTTGGAGATACTTTACAGTCTCAACTTAAATGGTCCACCCTGTATATTACTAAGTTTTTGTTGCTCTTTTATACATATCAGTGAAAATGCCAAGGAATTCGCGAGTTATTTACGGAAATTTCAACGTCTTATTTCCCAAGATCTCATAATATTTTAACCAAAAGCATTACTCATTTTTGAGAGTATAAAAAAGCGTGAAAATGTATCCATATCAAGAGTTGTTTTGGATGCGGGAATTTCATTCATCCTTGAAAGGATTACTTGAAAATCGGAGTTCTCTGTTTATCTACTTTTCATTTTTAGGTTATGCAGTTCTGAGAAACACGCAAAATGATTTTTCTGTGCCTACCAGAGGAAAACAAATGGTTTGAAGGTGAAATGCGCTCTTCTAGA
The DNA here is from genome assembly GCA_030765065.1 of Deroplatys truncata. Classification (NCBI taxonomy): domain Eukaryota; kingdom Metazoa; phylum Arthropoda; class Insecta; order Mantodea; family Mantidae; genus Deroplatys; species Deroplatys truncata. Next base: position 171,671,321 of record CM060980.1, read on the forward strand.
CATAATCAATGTCCTTATAAATCAACATTTCAAAAACTTACATTCAGTAACGCATTTATTTACCGAATTCTGCACAAAAGTGAAAGGTATATTATGTAACCGTGATTAGCAGTAAACTTAAGCATTACTTTTACATTTTTAGCAGCAATTAGCATATTGATAACATCTCGCATGAGATTGTTGCAGCAATACGTCGTGGATTGACCAATTCCTGCGAAAACGTGTAAACAATTTAATTGGGGAGGATGTAGATTATTTTGGTTCTCATATTTAATATTAAATTATGTTCTAATTTGTTATTTATACCTATACGAACTGTTGCGTGAAATATGCACAGCAATAAAAGCATTTAGTGTTAAAAAATTATGCGACTGTAAAACTCACGTTAACACGCAGCGAATGAACACAACCGTGGAGGTCCCGTCAGCAGATGCACAGAGGTTGGGGGCTTTCAGTGTGAATACGAACACTTGTTACAACGTCACGTTTAAAATAATATTTTTATTTCGACAATAGTATTTTTTATCCACTTCCCGTTCGTGGCGCCACGTGTCTAAGTGAATGACCTACATTCAGTGCTGGTAACCCAACCTAACTGTGTGTTTTCCCTATTTTACTACACCTAGCGCCGGAAACTGCACACCAAAACTTTCTACCTGGGTTTTGGGCATATGCAACCTGCAAATTAACATTTTCTGTCTAGTATCCGGTCATATGGAAACTGCACACCAAAACTTTCTACCTAATTTCTGGCCATATGGAAACTCCACACCCACATTTTCTACCTAATTTCCGGTCATATGGAAACTCCACACCCACATTTTCTACCTAATTTCCGGCCATATGCAAACTCCACACCCACATTTTCTACCTAATTTCCGGCCATATGGAAACACCACACCAACATTATCCACCTAATTTCCGGCCATATGCAAACTCCACACCCACATTTTCTACCTAATTTCCGGCCATATGGAAACTCCACACCCACATTTTCTACCTAATTTCCGGCCATATGGAAACTCCACACCAACATTTTCTACCTAATTTCCGGCCATATGGAAACTCCACACCCACATTTTCTACCTAATTTCCGGCCATATGGAAACTCCACACCCACATTTTCTACCTAATTTCTGGCCATATGGAAACTCCACACCCACATTTTCTACCTAATTTCTGGCCATATGGAAACTCCACACCAACATTTTCTACCTAATTTCCGGTCATATGGAAACTCCACACCAACATTTTCTACCTAATTTCCGGCCATATGGAAACTCCACACCCACATTTTCTACCTAATTTCTGGCCATATGGAAACTCCACACCCACATTTTCTACCTAATTTCCGGCCATATGGAAACTCCACACCCACATTTTCTACCTAATTTCCGGCCATATGGAACCTCCACACCAACATTTTCTACCTAATTTCCGGCCATATGGAAACTCCACACCCACATTTTCTACCTAATTTCTGGCCATATGGAAACTCCACACCCACATTTTCTACCTAATTTCCGGCCATATGGAAACTCCACACCCACATTTTCTACCTAATTTCTGGCCATATGGAAACTCCACACCCACATTTTCTACCTAATTTCTGGCCATATGGAAACTCCACACCCACATTTTCTACCTAATTTCTGGCCATATGGAAACTCCACACCCACATTTTCTACCTAATTTCTGGCCATATGGAAACTCCACACCCACATTTTCTACCTAATTTCTGGCCATATGGAAACTCCACACCCACATTTTCTACCTAATTTCTGGCCATATGGAAACTCCACATCCACATTTTCTACCTAATTTCTGGCCATATGGAAACTCCACACCCACATTATCTACCTAATTTCTGGCCATATGGAAACTCCACACCCACATTTTCTACCTAATTTCTGGCCATATGGAAACTCCACACCCACATTTTCTACCTAATTTCTGGCCATATGGAAACTCCACACCCACATTTTCTACCTAATTTCTGGCCATATGGAAACTCCACACCCACATTTTCTACCTAATTTCTGGCCATATGGAAACTCCACACCCACATTTTCTACCTAATTTCTGGCCATATGGAAACTCCACACCCACATTTTCTACCTAATTTCTGGCCATATGGAAACTCCACACCCACATTTTCTACCTAATTTCTGGCCATATGGAAACTCCACACCCACATTTTCTACCTAATTTCTGGCCATATGGAAACACCACACCAACATTTTCTACCTAATTTCCGGCCATATGGAAACTCCACACCCACATTTTCTACCTAATTTCCGGCCATATGGAAACTCCACACCAACATTTTCTACCTAATTTCCGGCCATATGGAAACTCCACACCCACATTTTCTACCTAATTTCCGGCCATATGGAAACTCCACACCAACATTTTCTACCTAATTTCCGGCCATATGGAAACTCCACACCCACATTTTCTACCGGGTTATCGATCATATGGAAACTGCACACCCACATTTTTCTACCTGGTTTCTGGTCATATGCAAACTCCACACCCACATTTTTCTACCTAATTTCCGACCATATGGAAATTGCACACCAACATTTTTCTACCTAATTTCTGGTCATATGGAAACTGCACACCAATATTTTCTTTTTTTTTCTTTATTTTTTTTTTGGGGGGGGGGGGGGTTCGGGAATAGAATAGGGTTAATCGTGGCTTTGAAAGGAGAAGTTAGGAAGGGTATTGGGTTTCCGCTGTTGCACCCCCGTTAGTGCGCGGCAGTGGAGTAAGGAATGTCCGGGTGACGACCATGAGCGAGGCCCTGGTCGCCACACACGGGGAGTTTCGTGGGATTTGGAAAGGATTAAGACGTGGTTTTCGTTTATTTTACTGGTGTTCCAAGTGTGACTTCTGTGGACATGGTGCTTGGTTTTACCGGCGATTGTTTCGTGGTGGATTGCTGGTCATCAAAACATGTTGCTCGATGAAGTTACGTATAAGGTCGTAACCTTCATCGAGATTCTGGTGCTTCTCGTGCAGTTGTTGGATTTGCTTTTTGATGTCGGCGTAGATGTAGTTCTTGAGCTGGCTGAAATGTACGACCATCTTTTTCCATTCGTTTCGGTGATGAGTAGTGATATCTGTGTGTAGTGCTGTGATTGAAGTCTCCAGAGCGGCCAGTCGATCAGAAGAGTCGTAGGCGGTCTCTGGAGATGTTCTTTCTTGTAAAGTTCTGGAGGGTTTTGTCAGAAGTCTTGAAGCGGAAGAGAGTTGTCGGTTGGTGTCTCGCTGCTTGGCTTCCATGGCAGCGAGACGTTTGGAGGCCGATAGCTTGAGTGTGTCTGCGATAGCTGATGTGTTGGCGTGGACTTTGTCGGCGACGTCTCCTAGGCGGCTGCCCATCGCCAGGACCTCGGAGTGCAGGTCCTGGATGGTCTCCCAGAGGCCCTCATCATTGGCTGGCGGCGGTTGCTGTGGTGGTTGTCCTGTGATGTGTTGTGGTTGCGGCGGTGTTGGCGTCGTCGGAGGAGCTCTGTGTGCTGTTGAAACCGGAGTGTATCGACGGCTTCTCGGATACAGAGGGCACTGCGCCTGCCCGGTGAAGTGGCTGTAGCCGTTACAGGAGGCGCAGTACCGGCGGCGTCGGCGAAAATCGTGATCGGTGCACTGCGAAGTCAAGGATGGTGCTCCGCAGTAGTGGCACCTCGGAGGTGCAGCGCAGGAGGTGGAGTCATGCCCGTAACAGCAGCATCGGCGGCATGGTTGGTGGCCTTCCGCTCGGCTAACCTCGATATGAAAAAGCTGCCCTAACAAGGGCAGACCGGACCTCAAGGTAGCCTCACGGTCGGCCGGATCGGCGAAGAACAGGCGTACCAGCGATGTAGTCGCCGGCATGTAATGATCCTTGTGGCCTTCAAGGTTGAAGGCCACCGGTGTTGACGGCGGAGAAAATTTATCTTGATGGTAGATCCCGGGGTACTCCAGAAATCACCGCGCTGCACCGCGATGACATCTGTGGTGGTGTAGTAAGTGTTGGTGATGGCTGCTGAGTGGGCTGCTGTGCTGTGATGTAGTGTGATGCTTGTGGAGCAGGCTGCTGCGGTGAGAGGTGATGTGCGGTGCTGACTGGGCGAGAAGCTTGCTCTTGGTGTCGGATCGAAGCCGTGACCGATGCCCAAGAAGGACCGGCCACCGGCGGCGGTGAGGCAGCGCTCCCGGCAGATGCCGGGGGAGCGGCCGGCGATTCAGTAGCGGCGAAGTACCTACTTTCCGGTCATATGGAAACTCACACTATTTTCTGCCTCGATTAAGAGCATATGGAAAATGTACACATTTACCAAGCAATTTTCATTTCGTTCGAGATGCAGCGCGGTTTTAGTTCTCAAATCTGTCGCTCGGCAGTCGAGATGGAGCCATGACTGCATCTATCTCTCTCATAATAAAACACAAATGGTTGTGAATGGTTTCATAGGCCCTTTAATGAGAGTTTTCACAGCAGCCATCCTTCTTTTTATAAATTCGATCAACTTTTGGACGTACAAATTGAGACATATTAAACTGCAAAGCAATGTAGAAAGTAAGAAGTTTTAATGTGAAGTCAGCCAAATGCAAAAGAAACAATGAGCGGACAATCGAATTATTTGAAGAAGGTATATTGTAGTTCCACTGTTGGGGAACCAAAACTTGAAGTAGTTGCAACCACGTACGATACAAACTTTCCGGTGGCCTTCGCCCCACTTTTAAAAAATCAACTTTGTAATTTGAATGTTTCTTTAAATATTATATATGTATGTTTGCCTCGGCTGTGTCAGTATTAATCTTCAGAAGCACGTATCTCTTAGCACGGGGTGGTGCGGCTAAAGAATGAAGGCTTACACAAATTATGATAGTATTTGACTTTGTTTTATTAATCTTTCACACGATTAAATAACACTTCACTGATATATCATACTGTAAAACTGTGAGATCATTTATTAATTGCACTTTTTAACCCGTAAACTTTATTTTTATTCTCGCCATAATGAAGTTTTATGTCTCACACTTAACCTGTACCGTATCGAAGTGCTCAGGAACGTAGTATCTGGCTTCTACCGCTTAAATTGGTACATTTACTATATTTCAAGCCTCTAATTGGCTAATTTTACTCCAATAGAATACTTTTATTTAACTTTAGATTTTTCTAGTTTTTGATTGGCTATTTATAAACTGTTTCAAATATTATAGTATTGTTCCAAGAATGATTAGTAACATTATTAAACTTTCCAATTCATTATTGCCTCAAGGTTGCCTCATTATTAGCAACTTTCGGCTTATACTTTATAATTCTGTTTGCTACGGAAGGCAGTTTGCTTCTATTCTCACAGCTCCTACATTGTTAAATTACATAATACATTCACATAACATTATTATACATGTACATAATAATATAAGCATTAATACAATGACTGTGACATACATTTTATATATTATTACATACACATATTGCTTTAAGGCTTTAGACTGATATCATTTAATTGTTAAAAATACTGCTCAAATATAGCTCTTCGCAAATATCCCATATGCAGTTTTTTAAATGTTTCCCACTTCAGTGGTACTGACGAGTAGGTATATACTTAAGCATTTTTGTTAACTGCATTACAATGTGGGCGACTACATTCGCTTCTAATAATCTTCAGCTACACTACACAGTACACCATGGAAGAAAACGGCGATACATGTTTGCCAACAAAGAACGCGGTAGTGCTCAGCAAACCCTGTAGAAGCATGCTGCCGTACCACTGGACACACAAGGTTGCAGTATCACTATAAGCATTTCGTAAGTACGAGGGCTGATCAATAAAGACTGAGATTGATTTTTTTCACAGATACTTATTACTCCATTTCAATGTTGACATGATCTTTATCAAAGTAGTCCTCTTCTACTTGAATGCACTTTTTATAGCGTCTCTACCAGTCCTCGAACACATGGTACAGGCCATTCTTTGTCAGGTCTTTGAGAATCGCCTCACTTTTCTTCAGCACTGCTTCAGTGCTCTCAAATTGAATGCCCTGGAGCTTTGCCTTTAATGATGGGAATAAAAAGAAATCACAGGGGACAAGATTGGGGCTATAAGGCAGATGCGGCACACAGGTAATGTTGAATTTAGCCAAAAACTCCTGGACTTGATTTGCAACGTGAGGCCGCACGTTGTTGTGATAAGTTCTGGATGTTTCCTTGCAATGTGCTTCCTCGGTGTAGCCAATACTGACGTGTAGTACGCTGCTGTAACAGTGGTGTGAATGGGAACAACAATCACAGCAGCTGTGTTGATGTTGACTTCAGTCATAGCAGAAGCCGAAGCACCTTGCTTAGCACAGAGGACTCGCTCTACTTTGAAGTCCTTTAACTACCTAAACACTGTTGCACGAGGTAGTGCATCTTCACCGTATGCTTGCTTCAGCTTTTCCAAAGTTTCAGAGGCTGTATGATTTAAACGAAAACAAAAATTTTATTGCTCCTCTTGTGTCACCTTCATTTTGTGGTACGCGAAATTCAACTAGGGTCAACAATATACAGCATCAATGTGGCTAGATAATTAAGGTAAGCCACTCCGGGGTGGGAGCTGCCATTGGCTGCCCGCCTGTGACGTAAGTGAGAGTGAAGACGAGCGCGCAGAATACAAACACAGCGCAGTGAACACACTAAATTCCTCCCGATTAACTCCCAATTGTTTATTATTAGCACTTCTTCCATTTTTTTAAAAAAAGTATACTATTTCAGGGCATTCTACAAATATTGTGGGCTAAACATAAAGCAAAACGAATGGAAACTGCATTACATTAGTAATATATTTACGTATAAACAAAACTACTGGAACACATCCATGACTTCAACGTAAACTGTAGGCGCTACAAGAGATTCAAACATACATTACTTTAGTACTAAAGGAAAATATACAACTACTCTAAAGGAATAGCTAAATGGATATGCTGGTGTATTTTCTTTACCGTAAGAAATGAAAACAATAATTCCAGAATGCATTATTCTGTTACAGGATGTAAAAATGAAAAAGATATACCTGCAACATTCCACTTGTACTTGGACCTTCACTAAGTACATATCCATGCCAATCGGGAATGAACTGCTACGGAACTGCATCTGGGAGCAGAATTTTCTTAACCGGCAAACCTAAAAGTTCACTCTTCAAATCCCGTTTATAGTTACTAGGAAGAAAGTGCACTGAACATACACGTGAATTATCAGCGTTAAATTTGTCAGTACGCTTACAGCGAGACACCCACACGCGCTTTAATTGCTCATTTTTTTGGAAATGTGTGATAATTCACACCAACCGTTTTAAAACCGTAATTACGGTATTGTGCTACAGCACAATACATTCTACTCTTAACGTTCTTACTCATTGCACACCGACTTAAACACTTCACCAAAGCAGAGAAAACTGAATCTATACTCAAGATTCTAGTTTAAATATGTGTGTGCAACTTATTTGTTGAAGTGGGGGGGTATATGACTGAGTGATAAGGAACAATGCACTTTCGTACATCTGTTGTTAAGTTGTGAAGTTTCCGCCAACATAGCGAGATAAAGTAGGATAATTGTACATGACTTTTAAAGCGAAGAGAAGCTCAGATTAATATCTGTTGCCTTTTACGCAGTTGAGCGGCATAATTATTTCAAAGGAAATGCTGTTTGCTCTTACAGCCAAAGTTTAACAACCTTTTTCCGTTCACTGTGGTTCTGTAAAGGATTATATACATGGAAAAGCTTGCCATTTTCAGGGAACAATACCTTTGGCCCGCATTACATCTGTTTTCATGTTATGAGTCAGCCTACCTGCCAAAAAGTAAGTTCTTTATATTCCTCAGGAATGCGTATTAAACAGTATATTATTGTGAGCAGAAGCTATTTGAAGACCAAGTATCATATAAGCATGATCCGGATTCTGATGACATGCTATCTTTTAATTCTTGCAATAAAGGTATTGCTTAAGTGTACATAAATCCTTATCATGGGTCCCATATTAAGAAATATATATATTAGGTCATTTATTAGGTCATTTCGGTAGTTTCAAGTTTTCTATTTTGGATATTGTTTTTTTCGAAATTACATCATTAATTTGTAATTTCTTTGTCCTTTGCCGCTTTATTTGGTAACTTCCTTGCATAAGTATAGAGTATATAAAGATTATTGGTTGGTCTGGAAAGAGTTGCTTGTGGATGGAGAGATGGTTATTGTCAGGGAAACAGGTATAACTACTGTTATGAATTCATGTCCAAAATTAGGGATGAGGTCAGTTTTCCGTTTTTTGCTTAATAAGTGCGTATTGCTCTTATTTATGTATGACATGGACTGTGAAATCCTCTTCATTTGCAATAAACATTGCATATTCTGAGTTCTCAAAAGAGTTAATGCTACACTTTTGTAAGACCTGTTTAAAAACACAATAAGTTAGAAAATTAATTGAAAATATATTTGTTCTATGTTCTTGTTTGGAGAATCTGAAAAGCAAAGAAAATAATGTTCTTACTTGTTTGAAGAATCTGAAAAGGAAAGTAAGAAAATTTTCTTTTCTTTTCAGATTTTTTGAACAAGAACATTTTCACTGCTCTTTTACTTATTTTTTCTTCTTCTATAGGAGTTATATTAATATATAAATTAATTTATAACTTTCTGTACACTAATTTTAGTAAATCAAATAAATCTCATTTTGGATAATTTTTTGTAATTACAAAGTCATTTTGAAACAAATGTAGTCATTTTAAAAAAAAATTAGTCATCAAAATCCGCGCCCTGCTTATAAAACACCGCTCTGACATTTTCTCTCATGTATTTACGTTCATCTCCCCTGTATTTGCTCACATAATATTGATTTGTTTCGTAAAGCCTCTCCTGCCAGTTTGGCGTGAAATGTGTCCATGTTTTATACAAAATAATGAAAACTAAGATACGAGTAAGTTATTGCACTTTCCTTGCATAAATACTAAATAATATAGGCACCTAATTACAATTGGCAAGTTCCTTAGATCTACCTCCTTTTAAAAAGATCAGTGTAATATGTTTCAATGATCGCCAGTGCAATACACTAATACACCTCCTTTTAACAACACCCACTTTCCCGTGTGTGAAAGCATTGCATTTGTGTGCTTTTAAGGGTATTGGTTGCGAGCGTATACTAAAGCATACAGGAAAGGTTGTTCTAAAATTAATATCTCCAAAATATTAAGGCTAGACGCATCCTTGTTCTTACTCTTTCAAGTAGGAAGGATCAAATGGGAACTATGTAAATTAATTATTCATTAATTAAAAAATTAAAACAACCTTATACTAGAAATAATTAAGAAACTAGGTTTATATAAGCACATTCCCAGCCTAGATAATGAAGCCAAAATATCCCAATTCTGAACACATCATTCGAATGTACACTACTCTGTAAATTCGGTTTATTTGAAAATTGGAGGATATTTGCAAGACTTGCTGTGCAGATAACTGTTTTTCAGCATGTGTCCATTATCTACTTGAAGTAGTCGAATGTTTTGTGAATTTAATTCATTTTGTGGAGTTACTCTCTTCTGCCAAAATAGTTATATTAATAAAATTCTTTTTAAAAAAATTATTTTAAATATGCATGTCGATTATTCATGCTTTTACCTAGACGCGATAAAAAAAGCCTCGGAAAACATGCACATATATCAAGTTTTCAGCTATCATGACTTTTAAAACTGCTATGTTTAAGTCATATTACATAATATCATGATCAACATACAGTTTCTCTGATTAAGCTGCGTTTTTCACAATCCATAAACAAACAATACAATTTAATTTAGAATCAAAGTTTAAGACCCGATAGCGTATAACGTTGAATATTATATAGCGTATAACGTATTTTATTTTCGTTGCTAAAATTGGCCGAATAATGTGTTATTGGTTTTCTTTAACATAATATAATTAAAGTCAAGCAATAGCATAAACTAAGAAAATGGTTTTAAAGCTTGCAACTTAGAGCTTCTGAACAACTTTAATATAACAAATATCTGCTTTATATCTACATATCTCTCTTTCTTTGAATAACATGTATGCTGTAAGTCATCCCTCAAGACCAAATTTCATATATCTACAGCGTTTTAGTGAATATTTCAAGGAGAAATGAAATTGGCGCCAGTTGGGTATTTAGCTGTAAAAAGACAGGTTTGTGTTTATTATTTCCAAGACTAAGTCTAGTTATAGATGCGATTTTGTTTCAAGTAGTATAGGGTCAAAACAGATCGTATAACGAGAATATTATACAAACTTTTATGCCGAAAAGTACGGTGCAGAATACTGGCTAGCTAAAACTTCACTCTCGATGACGTCATGCAGCAGGCGGACCGAAAGCAGTACAAGCGAAAACGGTGCGGGAAGAGACCCCCTGATACAGCATTACTACCAACCTGCCGATACGAGAGTGCTGCCGCCTATGCACATTATACATGAAACCCAGCTCTTTTCAAATATTCATGGTAGAGACAGGAAACTCTCAAGAAAGCTACAGAAAAAAATCAATCTCAGTCTTTATTGATCAGCCCTCGTATATAGATCCTCTGACTTTATTACTTTCTCTATTATGTACCTGCAATAAGTTGAGAATGTATTGCATTCCATCCAAAGCTCGATACTGATATTTCACTAAAAGAGCATTTTTAAAAAATCCTCCACTCCAAACTACCGTTCTCAAAATATTCGATTTTCTCAAAAATGGCTAGCTGATGTAGCTGTTTTCTTCTCTGTTATCCCTATTATCATCAGTAGGTATTCTGAAATACCAGATTTTAATTGACAAATTTTTCTTCCAATATATACCAGCAGAAGTTATTCCGATTCAAATTCAAATGTATATAAAGTTTAGATAGGTATGGCTATAACAAATTGTTTACAGATTTTCATAAATAATATGCTGGAAGTCAAGAACGTTTAAATTACTCTCTAATCTTCATTTCCACATTCTTCAAATATGCATCTTTTCTACTATTCTTCATTGATTCAGCCAGGAATGAAAGTTTCTTTTTAATAAAAACTATAAGTAATTTATATTTTGGCCTAAATGAGTGATAAGTTTATAGTAGTTCATACTGGCCTATCCATTAATGGAGATTGGCTACTATATAAAATAGTCGTTTCCATTGCCAATTCAAATAAAAATAAATGAAAAGGCGACATTACAGAACGCTTTAGAATCTTTCGTGTTAAGAGGTAATTAGAAAGGAATTGATTGTAAACACATACGTTTCAACAGATTTACTACGCCATTATTGTTAGGCAACCCTTATGGCATCCGTACAAGAAAGATGCACGATTTTGTCCATCATAACAAAGTGTTTATAATGTTAGAATTGAGTAACATTTATTTATTATATAAGTTTTAAAAGCGGAGTTTTAATATTGTCATATGAAGTAGTAATTTATTACTCCACATATCGACGTCAATTTGAGAAGATGGTTTGTATTGAAGGAGTTGTATTATAGTTCTTATGTTGGGGAGCCGAACTTGAAGTTGGTTACAACCGCACGTATAGTACCCGCTTTCCGGTAGCCTTCGCCCCAAATGTACTTTCCGGTGGCCTTTGCCCCCAAAAAAGGTGTTTAAAAAAATTAACTTTGTAATTTTGACTGTTTCTTTAAATATTACATATTTATGTTTTCCTCGGCTGCGTCAGTATTTTTTTTGTTAGAGACATGGATGTCTTAGCAGGGCGTGGTGCGACTGAAGAATGTAGGCTTACATAGATTTTAAGTTTTTCTTCACTCCATTTATTAATGGATTTAAATAACACTTCACTGATATAGAGAGCTGTGAGATTCTTTTGTTAATTACTTGAACTTTTTAAACACGTTAACTATTTTCGCACACAAAATACTATTAAATTTCTCAAGGACCATCTCGCGTCTGATCAGTAACACTGACTGCTAGCAACGCGTCCAGTTATGAGCACTGTCTACAAGCAACACGTCTGGTTATGAACAGTGTTTGGAAGCAACTTAACTGTTTTCCACCACCTAAATTTGTAAATTTCTGTATTTCAAGTCTCTGATTGGTTAATCCTAGTCCAATAGAATACCTTCATTTAACTAAAGCTTTTCTGGTTGTTGATTGGCTATTTTTTAAACTGTCTCAAAATTTACATTATTGCTACTCTAATGGTGACTAGTAGCATTTAAACTTCCTTACTCATTATTGCCTCAAGGTTACCTCATTGTTACCTCATTGTTAGCAACTTTAAACTTATTATTATCACAGCTCCTACATTATTAAATTACGTAATGCATTCACATAACATTACTGGACATGTTTACAATAATATAAGCATATGCAATGACTGTTACATACATTTTACAATGTATTTCATATACATATTGGTTCAAGGCGGGCTGTTATTGAATTTACATATTATATAATTTGGCTGAATTCATTTAAGTGTTAATAATACTGCCTCACATATACTATTTTTAGGCAACCCTGAATATTAAATTAAGTATCCTGCTGAAATTTGTGTGCAAAAAGTAGTATGCATTCGAATTAGATGCTGTTGTTGTTTGGCCTTCACTGCACTAGTGCTCACATTATCATTTACACAATCACAACATTCTATAATATATAGAAGGCTATGGCAAAAATAAATCAACAACACATACTGTATTTAGCATTCTTATCATCCCTTTGATATAAATGTGACGTTGATTGGAGTTTTTTTTGCCACATACTATATAAGCAATTATGTGAAGTTGTAATGGATAGAGAAAGACATGCGACTATGACATATTTTATTTTCTACAGCCCGCTAAACTACAGGTGTGACTGACGGAATTATAGGAAGTAAGGAGGGAGCATTGAAAGCATAAATTCACTGTAACCTTTGTAAAACTATACAGTGCAAATAATGTTTTTAAACTTTAAGTTGATTTGACTATTGGACACAATACTTATAAAAACAACAGCACAATATCTTATAGGAGTATCTTTGAAAGAAACAATAATTTTAAAACCTTTAATTCTGTTTTGAAACGTCTGAAAACTAAGGCGGCCACGTCATTACTGAAGTTCTCAACGTAAATTTAATAATTTACAGAAGAAAGAGTTGAAATGTCTCAACATTTTAAACAAGTTAGCAAATTTCTCTGTCATTGTCTCTTTAAGTGCTGCAAGAAATTAGTTACGACAAACGTTACGAGTAGATTTCCACTTGAGTGCGAAGAATTCTTTACACGATTAGTTCAGTTCATCTCCGGAGAAAAGCGCGGGAGAGAGAGCGGGAGGGGGAGGAAACTCATCAAACTGCTGTTCAAGAGAGCCAAAATTCCTTCCGTAGCATCTTCATTGTGCGCTAGCGAATGGGGAAAAAGGAAGAAAAGATAAGAGTCGTAGCCTTCAGATATAAGTAACATGTCTCGAAACTTCCGCAGCCTTTAGATCGTCTATTGTTAGCTAATATCGGAGTTGTTAGGGCAATGAATGGGTATGAAACAGAAGCTTTACTTGTCTGGGAACCGTTTTTATTGGATAACTGGATGAACAAGTCGGCTGATGTGCGGGAAAGGCAGGCTATTCACAAGTAAAGCCATTGGGATTCGTTTCCAAGCCAAAGCTCTACTCCGAGAGCTACCGCATTCCTTCTTCCAGAATAGCCCATAAAATCCTCTTATCTGATTTCACGTGTCTCACCAACCAGAGAAATTCGGAGGTACTTGTTACTTTCTCTACCATCTAACTATAGCAGATTAGGTAGAGGAAGTACTACATCCCAATCTAAATTTCTTATCGATATTTCACCAGAAAGAATTTTTACTTTCTCTACCACGTACTTAGTAGATACAGAACGTATTGCATTCCACTCAAAATTTCGATACCAAGATTTCACCGGAAATACACGTTTTGAGGTCCCTTGAACCCCAAAAATTAATTTTTGGAAAAAGGTCCGAATGTGTGTGCGTGTGTCTTTGAACAGCATAACTCAAAAATGAAAAGTCGAATAAACATCAATCTTGGTATTAAAATTCAGTGCCTTCCAGAGATGAGACACGAAGATTTTCAAGAAAATTTCCCCACCTCCACCTGCCCTTTACATGGAAAATTTTTCTAAATTTTTTATTTCCTAAAAAATGGTTCTAAGGATTTTGATTAAAACATCATATATACAAATATTAAAGGTATTTGTATGCCAAATAAAATGTATATCTTGAGTTTTCTGGGAATAGCCTAGGAAGCCCTCTTCATTCTGAAGGAATTTTGTATAATCTTGTATAACTGGTAAACGTTAAGCGATAGACAAAAACGTACTACAAAATACACGTAGATCTGTTTAAAACTCACAATTGATTTCCAATGATTTTTTGTGGCATCAACCACTTCCGAGATATCCGTTATTAATAGTTCGAATTGTTCAACGCTTAATCGATTTTCAATTGTTTCTCGGAATATCGTGGAAAGAGTATGAAATTTTAAGGTCAGCAATATAGCGTCCAGTTCTTAAACATTTGACTATCGCTATTCTCTTTGTATCTACAACAAAATGTGTAATGCAGTTATTTCCAGAACGGTTTATCTCGATTAAAATGAAGTAAATAGGAAAATAAACTTTCCTAACAATAAATTGTATGCCCCTAAGAGAGTAGAAAAGTCCTGTGAATGTAACACGTCAGAGTTTTAGAATAAGGTCCACGCGTGCTTGTCTGTGAACAGCATAAAACGAAAAGTCGGATAAATATCAAACCTGATATTTAAATACAGCATCTTCTAAAGATGCGATACGAAGATTTTAAAGAAAGTCTCCCCCCCCCCTGCCAAACCAAGGTTTTCATAGAATACTCTTCTTTCGTTATTTTTTATTTTTACTTTCTCTACCTATTTACTTTACTACTACGTATAGGAAGTAGGGAAAGTATTGTATTCCACCCAAAAATTCGATACCGAAATTTCACCGGAAATACATGTTTTGAGACCCTCTGAATTCAAAAAAAGCATTTTTGGAAACATGTCCGTGTGTCTAACTGTGGGTGTGTATGTGAACAGCATAACTCAGAAACAACAGTCGGATAAACACCAAACTTGGTATTTAGGTTCAGTATCTTCCAGAGATGCGACACGAAGGTTTTCAAGAAAATCCCCCCAACCTAGATTACCCTTTACATGGAACATTTTTCGAAAATTTTAATTTTCTCAAAAATGGCTCTAACGATTTTGATTAAAATATCATATGTTCAAGATATTTTCATGAGAAATGAAATGTATATCTCGAATTTTCTGGGAATGTCTCCAAAAGTATTCTTCATTGTGAACGACTTTTGCATAACTGGTAAACCATAAGAGATGGACAAAATTTCACTACACAAAAAATGTAGATCGCGTTAAAATACACAATTTATGTCATATACATTATTTTTGTTGAGTGAACCATTTTCGAGATATTGCTTGTTATTCGCTTAAATTTTCCAATACTTATACTTTTTCTCAAATTCGTTATTCATTTTTTTTGTCCTGGTAATGCAAAGAGAATGGAATACTCCACATAGCAACCAGCTCTTAAAATATTTGACTATCGCTTAAAGCCCAGCAATTCCCCTTGCATCTACAAGAAAATTAGCAATAAGATTAACATCTCGATATCTCGATTAACATGAAGCATATGGAGAATAAGCGTTTGTAAAAATAGTTTGTACAAGACTGGAGAAAGTCATGTGAGTGTGAGATTTTTATTAACATACCATGCTTTTAAGGTATTTGCATGACAAATGAAATGCATATCTTGGGTTTTGTGCGAATAGCCTGCAAAGTCTTCGTTATAAAATGTGTACAATTTTGTATAATTCTTAAATTATAAGAAATAAACAAAAATTTACCACATTAAAAATGTAGATCACGTTAAAGTACGCAATATATGTCAAATTTGTTGTGGCATTAATGATCCGATTTATTTATTGTTATTGGTTTGAATTTTCCAATGCTTTTAAAGTGTTAATTCACCATTCTTTTGTTTCCCGTAAGTACAAGCAGAGAGTATGGAACTTTAAAGCCACCATATACGAAGCAGACTATCACTTCAGTTTCTTGCATCCATCTTGTAAATACCTACTACGAAGGTGTAACAAAATCATTTCAATAAACGTTTGTCTCGATTAACATGAAGTAAATAGGAAGATAAGGTTTTGTAAGAATAGTTTGTAGAAGAGATATAAAAATCAACGATAGTGGATAGAGAAAGCCATGTGAATGTAAGATATAATTTTTATCAAAGATTTTTATAATTTTATATCAGCAAAATGGAAAAAAGTAATATTTAAACTGGAAAAACTTATGTTTCCGCGACAAAAATTTTTCTTTAAGTTCTATAAGGGAGCAGAAAAAAATTGGTCCAGCTAGATGGTGCTACATCTCACACTGCTAGAATTTCCAAGGCAGCTACATGCGTCGACCTTTGGGAATTGAGTTTTTTCGACAAATGGAAACATCTTATGGCCTACAAGATCCCCAGATTCTTCCGTCTATGACTGCTTTCTCTGGGAGTGTTTGACGAGCAAGGTTTCTTCAAATATTCCACAAACCTTTGTGTAGCTTAAAGAGAATATTCACGAAAAATTAGCGCTCATCCAATTGAAATATTACAAAATGGTTTGAGTAGATGTATCTTAGGCTGGCAGATCGTCCTCGCAGAAGTAGAAGCCATTTGTATAGAACGATTTTCAAGAAATTAAATGTTTTCCAATGCTGGATAAAATACCAAATTATTGGAATTAATCTTCTATATTTGTTAATTTATATAAATAGCACAATTTTTACTGAAAACTATAACAATTAGGTTTTATTGAATCACCCCGTAAATTTTGTTACACAGCTATTCTGTTCTCGTTTGATCTGTCTAGTTTTGAACAATCCACTTGCAGTCTCTCTAGTTAAAACTTTGCTCTTATTCTAACACGATTATATGCAAGTTCCGATGCCTGTCGATACAAACTGAAATACACGTGACTTAAAACAAAGTTTAATATCTGTTATAAAGAGAGTGCTTACGCTCTCGTAGAGTTCACAAGAAAGTTTAAAGTAAAGACTTCTAAGGGAAATGTTTCTGCATAAATTGATCTTCTTAGAAAAGGAAAGAAAATAATTGCTCCTTTTTGGCTTCGTATCTTCTTGAGAATGTATTAAAGGGAAAAAAGTAACTGTATGCAGAAAACTACAGGCAGGGAATTTTAATGACTGTTCTCAAGGGGAGCTGAAGAATCCAATAAGCAATACGATACAAGTTCAAAAAATGCCTGCGCGTGTGACAAACGTAGGATCAATGTCAGTTATGCATGGCAACCACTAACATCCGGCTTTGCTGACAGTCAAAAGTTTGTTTTACATGCAATATTAGTCGATAGTGGGTTTTACATCGTCTACATAGGAGCTGCCTCATCCGGCGTGGCCCAGATGGTTTTTTATTTCCACTACCACGTACATAGCAAGTAGAGAAAGTATTGCACTCCACCCAAAAAATTCGAGACCGAGAGTTCAACGAAAATACATATTTTCAGGCCCCATGAATAAAAAAAACGAACAGCATAAATAAAAAAACGAAAAGTAGGATAAGCTAAACTTGGTATTTAGTTTCAGTGCCTTCCGAAAACGCGACATGAAGAGTTTTAAGAAAATCTCTCAATCCGAGCTACCCTTTGCATGGAACATTTTTCGAAATTTTTAACTATTTGAATTAAAACACCATATATATAAAGATATGTACATGGCAAATAGTATATATATATATCCCAAATTTTCTGGGAATAGCCTCTAAAGTCCTCTTCATTCGGAAGGAATTTGCTATAATCTTGTGTAACTGCTAAACTTTAAGTGATAGACGAAAAAATTTTATGTGTTACACTCACATGACTTTCTCTACTCTTGTACAAACTATTTTTACAAACGCTTATTCTCCGTATGCTTCATGTTAATCGAGATATCGAGATGTTAATTTTATTGCTAATTTTCTTGTAGATGCAAGGGGAATTGGTAGGCTTTAAGCTATACTCAAATATTTTAAGAGCTGGTTGCTATGTGTAGCATTCCATTCTCTTTGCATGTCCAGGACAATAAAAAATGAAAACAAATTTGAGAAACAGCGTAAGTATTGGAAAATTTAAGGCAATAACAAGCAATATCTCGAAAATGGTTCACCCAACAACAAAAATGTGTATGACATAAATTGTGTATTTTAACGCGATCTAAATTTTTTTGTGTAGTAACATTTTGTCTATCTCTTATGGTTTACCAGTTATGCAAAAGTCGTTCACAATGAAGAATACTTTTGGAGACATTCCAAAACAATTCAAGATATACATTTTATTTGTCATGAAAATATCTTAAACATATGATATTTTAATCAAAATCGTTATAACCATTTTTGAGAAAATTAAAATTTTCGAAAAATGTTCCATGTAAATGGTAATCTGAGGTGGGGGGATTTTCTTGAAAACTTTCGTGTCGCATCTCTGGAAGATACTGAAGCTAAATACCAAGTTTGGTGTTTATCCGACTGTTCGTTTCTGAGTTATGCTGTTCAGAGACACACACACGGACATGTTTCCAAAAATGTCTTTTTTGGATTCAGGGGGTCTCAAAACATATATTTCCGGTGAAATCTCAGTATCAAATTTTTGGGTGGAATACAATACTTCCCCTACTTACTATACGTAGTAGAGAAAGTAAAAATGTAGATCTCTTTAAAACACTCAATTTATTTCAAGTAACACCTTTTTGACATCAGTTTTCCGAGATATCCGTTATTAATGTTCGAATTGTTCTATACTTTGTCATCCTTTACAAGTATTTTCGAGATTCAGTTGTTTCTCGCGATTGTACATAAAAGGCATGAACGTTTTAGGCCAGTACATAGTGTCCAGTTCTTAAACGTTTGACTCTCCTATTCGCTTTATATTTATAATGAAATGTGTAATGTAGCCTTTTCTGGGACGTTTTTTCTCGATTAAAATGAAGTATATGGAGAATAAGCGTCTGTAAAAATAGTTTTTACAAGAGTAGAGAAAGTCATATGAGTGTTGAGGCAGTATTTTTACACTTGAATGATTTCAATTAAATTATATAATATGTAAACTCAATAGCAGCCCGCTTTGAAGCAATATGTATGTAATAATTTTTAAAAATGTATGCAACAGTCATTGCAAATGCTTATATTAATGTAAACATGTTCAATAATGTTATGTGAATGCATTACGTAATTTAATAATGTAAGAGCTGTGAGAGTAATAAGTTTAAAGCTGCTAACAATGAGGTAACAATGAGGTAACTTTGAGGCAATAATGAGTTTGAGAGTTTAAATGCTACTGCTCATGATTAGGGCAGCAATAATGTAAATTTTGTGACAGTTTAAAAATAGTCAATCAACATCCAGAAAAAGCTTTAGTTAAATGCAGGTATACTATTGGACTAGGATTAGCCAATCAGAGACTTGAAATACAGAAGTTTACGGGTTTGGACGGTTGAAACATGGTCAGTTGCCTGCAGACCTTGATAGCAACCCAATGGAAGATGCGTTCTCTAGAGAAATATATTACGTATTTGTTTGAGACGAAAAATAAGTATACGCTTTATTAAAAGTGCAAGTATTAAATTAAATAATCTCTCAGCTCTTGATATCAGTGTAGTGCTATTTAATTTGTGTCAAGGATTAATAAAAAATAGTGAATTAAAACTTAAAATCTGTGTAGGCCTACATTCTTGTCGCACCACGCCCTGATTAAGAGAAACGTGTCTCTAAAGTGAGACTGACGCAGCCGAGGCAAACATAAACATAAATATTATCTATAGAAGCAGTGTAATAACAAAGTTAATGTTTTTAAAACTTGGAGCGTAACAACAAAAATACATCTTCAAATAGGCTTTACATACGTAGCAGCATATTACGTAACAAAACAATCTTCTTCAAATTAACGCCCAAAGCGTGGTGCAAAAGTCCTTCAATAAAAACAATAAAACTTTCTCAAATTGTCTTTCCAAGCGTGAGGCTAATAAATTACGTAAATAATAAACAATTCAACATCAACACCACCTTGTCAGTGTAACACATCAGATTTTTTAAATTTAAAGTGAAATTTCTTCATTTTCGTTGGAAACTCTCTACTCTTTAACACATTGCTATGGGTGATGATATAATCTCTTTGTAGCTGAAAACCGTAATTTTTAAAAGGCCGATGATATATTAATGTAGCAAGTATGTATTTACTCTTGGAAACCCTTCAGGAACCCTTTCTTCAACTCTTTAACAACCCCTCCCCAACCTACATAATTCTGGAAATGTACAGACTATACCTAAGCATCGTTCAAGGATAGAAGAATAATGCTTTTGGTCAACCACATACGCTAATTACATGTAACGTAACTAACTATAATGGCGCTCATATTCTAATCAGCGACTCATGATCTTACTCGGCGACGCGCGCAGCTGCACATACCTTTTAACACCTTCAAAACAGCTGTCCACTGGAATCCATTCCCCAGAAGAACAATGAAATAGTGTATTTAAAATAAATAAATTCTGTTCATTGTACCTTTAATTTTCTAATAAATGTAGTTCATTTCCTTTGCTTTAATAAATCATTATTTTACGTTACCTGCAATAACCAATAAACACGACCTGGACTCAACAGTACTGTCATCTGTTGCATTAGTCGCCAACACCTCAAAGTCATCCAATAAGCGTTTAAATACAAACAATTAACAAAGTAAGATCGTTTTTTTTAAATTCAAAGTTCTGAAATTATAGTAATTATAATAATAATGTGAAGAAGGTAGTTTCAGCCCCACGTATGGTGCAATGTTTCCGGTAGCCTTTGACCCAAGTTTAAAAAATATTAACTTTGTAATTTTTTACTGTTTCTTTAAATATTGTATATTTATGTTTGCCTCGGCTGCGTCAATATTTATTTTCAGAGACATGAATCTCTTAGCAGGGAGTGTTGCGACTGAAGAATGTAGGCTTACACAGATTAAAAATCGTTTTTACTTCAAATTTATTAATGCTTGACACGATTTAAATAACACTT
Source organism: Deroplatys truncata (assembly GCA_030765065.1). NCBI lineage: Eukaryota > Metazoa > Arthropoda > Insecta > Mantodea > Mantidae > Deroplatys > Deroplatys truncata. The sequence continues at coordinate 171,692,370 of CM060980.1, forward strand.
CACTGATATATATATATATATATATATATATATATATATATATAGAGAGAGAGAGAGAGAGAGAGAGAGAGAGGGAGAGAGAGAGAGACGTATTAAACAAAATACGTATTAAACTTCTCGAGGACACATCTCGCGTCCGGTTAGGAACACTGTCTACAAGCAACTGACTTCAGAATTTGTAAATTTTGCTCCATTTTAGTTTCTGATTGGCTAATCCTAGTCCAATAGAATACCTTCATTTAACTAAAGCTTTTTCTGGTTTTTGATTGGCTATTTTATGAACTGTCACAAAAATTACATTATTGCTTCCAAGAATTACTAGTAGCATTTAAACTTTCTAATTCATTATTGCCTCAAGGTTACCTCATTGTTACCTCATTGTTAGCAACTTTTAACCTATTATTCTCACAGCTCCTACATTATTAAATTACGTAATACATTCACATAACAGTATTAAACATGTATACAATAATATAAACATATACAATGACTGTTACATACATTTTTATATGTTTTTATTCACATATTGCTTTAAGGCGGGCTGTTACTGAATTATATATCTATTATATAATTAGAGTGAAATCATTTAAGTGTTAAAAATACTGCCTCAAATGGTAATTAAGACACTCATACGAAAATTATGTTACTCGCTACCATTCTTTCATAAACATACTCGCGTCTTAATTACTACCATTATAGTCATGTTGTATAATATACTACTTTAGACATCTGTTACCAAAAGTGCTGCTTTTAACACGAGCCACTTATACTAGATATTGACAGAAAATAGATAAGTACTGCTCAGAAGGGGATTAAACGTAATCAGAGAAAAAACACAAATTGTAGTAGGGAAAGTAGTAATGATGGCTGTAAGACGATGTTTATGTAATACATTTTATATAAAATATCAAACATGGAGTTGGAATGGTTGGAACAGGTATGTAACTCGGCGATTGAGGCTCGAATGTTATGTAGTATTGAAACATGGGCACTCTAAAATGGGGTTGGGAACTTGTGGGCTTACTACACAGGATGTTTTGCAACGAAGTTTTGGGGTTGCCAATTGCAACAGCTAATGAAGTTTCCCAAATTGAAATGGGAAGGGTAGCAAGGAAAGGACTGATTGTGGGGAGAGCTTTGAAATACTGGTAGAGGATCCTGAATTTAGATGATAATTTGTTAAAACAATGTTTAAAATACCAAAAAAACAAGTCTACAAAGTACGAGCTGGATACACGATTTAAGAAATAACTTAATAAACGGCATGGAGAATATCTGGAGAAAAACGAAAATAAACAGTAAAGAAATTTCGCAAGAAGATCGTATAAAAATATTGAGATACAAAACTTGTTCAGTCACTGGAGAGAAGAGGTCAGTCACTAATATTCTAAGCTTCAATGAAAAAAATGGGAAATAGAAAGATATATAGGCAACACCAATAAAGAAGAAAGAGAGGAATAACATGGTTAAGAGTAGGAGTGTAAAGGTAGAGAGGTCAACGAAATGGCTATCCATAAGGTGAATGCCCACTATGTGGGCGGAAAGATGTGCAATACACACTATTTGAATGCAGAGAAACTGAGATTTAGAGAAAAGAAAGTGAACGGGTAGTAATGAGTAGGAAATTTGACAAAGTTTAAAGAAAAACTATAGCAACGTACGCCGATATTTACATAAATTAAAAAATAATTGTTAAAAAAGCTCATGTGTTACACTCACATAACTTTCTCTACTCTTGTACAAACTATTTTTTCAAAAGCTTATTCTCCATATGCTTCATGTTAACCGAGATGTTAATCTTATTGCTAATTTTCTTGTAGGTGCAAGGGGAATTGGTAGGCTTTAAGCGACAGTCAAATATTTTAAGAGCTGGTTGCTATGTGGCGCATTTCATTCTCTTTGCATGTCCAAGACATAAAAAAATGAAAAATGAATTCCCATTTGAGAAAAAGTATAACTATTGCAAAATTTAAGGAAATAACAAGCAATACCTCCAAAATGGTTCACTCAATAAAAAAATGTATATGAAACAAATTGTGTATTTTAACGCGATTTACTTTTTTTGTGTAGTAAAATTTTGTCTATCTCTTATGGTTTACCAGTTATGCAAAAATCGTTCACAATGAAGAAAACTTTTGGAGCTCTTCCCAGAAAATTCGAGATATACATTTCATTTGTAATGAAAATATCTTAAACATATGATATTTTAATCAAAATCGTTACAGCCATTTTTGGGAAAATTAAAATTTTCGAAAAATGTTCCATGTACAGGGTAATCTTGAAAACCTTCGTGTCGCATCTCTGGAAGATACTGAACCTAAATACAAGTTTGGTGTTTATCCGACTGTTCGTTTCTGAGTTATGCTGTTCACAGGCAGACAGACACACACGAACATGTTTCCAAAAATGCTTTTTTTTATTCAGCGGGTCTCAAAACATATATTTCCGATGAAATCTCGGTATCGAATTTTTGGGTGGAATACAATACTTCTCCTACTTACTATACGTAGTAGAGAAAGTAAAAAGGAAAACAAATAGTAAAGAAATTGCGGAAGGAGATGATATGAAGATATTGAGATACTAACTTGTTCAGTCAACTAAAAGAGAAGAGGCCACTAGTATTCTGTGCTTCAATGAAAAAAACAATTGGGAAAGAGAGAGTTATATAGACATCAATAAAGAAGAGAGGGGGATAATACGGTTAAGAGTAGGAGTTTGGAGATTGAGAGGCCCACGAAATGGCTATCCATAAGTTGAATGCCCACTATGTGGGGGGAAAGATGTGCAATACACACTATTTGAATGCAGAGAAAGTGAGATTTCGAGAAAAAAAGTGAACGGGTAGGAATGAATAGGAAAATTGACAAAGTTTAAACAGATGCTATAGCAACGTAGGCCAATATTTACATAAATTAAAAAATAATTGTTAAAAAAGGAAAGGAACAATATGATTTGTGTATATATAAAATAAGAAGTAAAGTAGTAAGGTGTAGGTTATTTTTATCGGAGGGATGAGACGAAGGAGCCGCAAAAGGTGCCAGGTGCGCAGGCAGACAGCCTTACAAAGACGCGCAGAAGTTCCTCATATTTCCAGTTTGAACACCCGTACACCAGTGAGCGAGAAATCTTCAAGAGGGCGACACAGCGACCCTAACTGGCGGGACAGCTCACTGGTATACACGGGGAGAAATCTTTCCAGTGCGCATGCATCCACGCCATCTGCCTGGCACCGTCAGCACCACAGGGCCTGAAATCACACCGTGAAATGGAGATGAAATGAGAGGAAATGGGTGAAAGGAGAGATCGTGGTAGAATACACCACCCCGGCATTCGTCTTGGCGACCAGGGGCAAACCACGAGAAAACCCATGATCGGCATGGAGGGACATCGGGACCTCCCGAATGAGCCATTCGGCTAAGTCGACCATGGCTGGTCAGAACCAAGTGGAAACTTTTTGTATCTCAACACGTAATTCAAAGGCGAGTTCTTCTTCTTAATAAATTTGAGGCAGTATTTTATATCACAACACTGTGAATGCCAGAGTGATTGTAGTGTAAATTAACATTATTGTATGTACAGGATTTTAGATGTTTGTTAGCCATAAGTATTGTTAGAAAATAAGTTTACATGGCCTCACAGAAACTGACAATAGAAGTGGTTAACAATAAACCGAGGGGGTGATTTGTTAATCACTAACAAGAGACAAACAAATGACGTCAGGGTAGTGTGCCCTTTTTTTAGGAATGGAGGGAATATCTTCCCTAGAATATATATGTTAGTAGCAGTGATTGGCTGACAAAACAGACGAAGGGTGAAGGAGTATATATTCTCGAGCCATAAGCAAGTATCGCGCAGTTCGGAAGGATCATTCACGAGGTGCACGTCACGTAGACCTGAAGAATCTCTCGCGAGGTACACGTTGCAAAGTTACTTACAAAAATACGCGAAGTAATTGGTACGCGGAAACTAAAACGACTGTAGTTACATTCGGAAATATAACAGGTTTAGTCAGCCGTGTATAAAGATTAAATATGTGAATTATTAATTAAGTGTGACGGCAATAAAAGTGTAGAAACAAATTATTTTATCAGTGTTATCTTTTAGCAACAACTCCTTTCCGTTTACACGCCCTGCTTAGAGGCATGTGTTCGACTGAGTTATAATAGCTAGCCGGAGGACAAAGAACCCAAGTTTAAAATAATAAAACAAGAGGCGCTCAACAAATAAGATAACACTAGCCATGAGAACTGCGACAAATTTCACCTGTGTGTGTTCTGAGTTGAACTATCGTTATTTCCATTCTTCCTTATGCAAGTGTCCATATTTTCAAGCTATCTACCTTGTTATTCTTCCTTTTTTATAGGCAATTGTAGGTAAGTTCCTGGGATCCTCAGTCTGCCAAGCGAGCCCTAATGATAATGATGCGGAACACTTAGTTTTTACTGTTTCCTTAGTTTGCTTTCCGTAAAGACACATGTAGCAATAAGCATTTTCAGGTTTCGTCCAGTTGCTCCTGTAAGATCACGTCACGTCTGCTGAGATGAGTGTAGACATTCATTTGTTTATTCGCGCTAACAAGCCTTTGCAATGGAAAGATAAAGGAAGAACATAAACTTCCAAGCATGTTCTTTTGTTGAGGCACACTTAGGAAAGTGTAAACATGTAACATGAAATACTTCTAAAACGGCCAACACTACGAAAACATGTGAAACAAAATGTGTGTTACAATGAGCATATCATTTTTCCTATAATCGGCTCGTGTTATCTTATTTGATGGGCGCCTGTTATTGTTTTATTATTTTAAGATTCGGGTGCTTTGTCCTCCGGCTAGCTATTATTACTCAGTCGAGCAAATATCTCCAAGCAGGGCGTGTAAACGGAAAGGAGTTGTTACTAAAAGATAACACTGATAAAAGAATTTATTTTCACACTTTTATTGCCGTCACACTTAATTAATAGTTCACACCTTTAATCTTTATACACGCCTGACTGAAACTGTTATATTTCCGAATGTAAATTACTGTCGTATTAGTTGCCGCGTACTGCACATTTTTAACTAACTTTATGACGCGAGAGATTCTTCCAAACTGTATGATGTGCACTTCACGATAGATTCTTCAAGACTGCGCGACGTGTATCTCGTGAATGATTCCGTAGAACTGCGTGAAACATGCTTATGGCTCGAGAATTTATACTCCTTCACCTCGAAATGCCTAAACATTATAATAGAGTTGCTATTGGTTACCAAATCGCGCCAACATTAGCGTCTGTTTTGTCAGCCAATCACAATTACTAAAACATATGCTCAAGGGAAGATATTCCCTCCATTTCTAAAAAAGGCAGCTACCCTGACGTCATTTGTTTGTCTCTTCTTAGTGATAAACAACTCACCCCATCGGTTCATTGTTACCCACTTCTATTGTCAGTTTCAGTGAGGCCGTGTAAACTTATTTCCTAACAATGCTTATGGCTAACAAACATCTAAAATCATTGTCATACAATAATGTTAATTTACACTACAATCACTCTGGCATTCACAGTGTTGTGATATAAAATACTGCCTCAATAGTAACCTTTTGTCTATATGTTATTTCTCAGTTATGCAGAATTCAATCAGTTTAAGGGGACTTAATGGGCTTTCAAATAAAGTTTAAGTTATATACAATTAATGTTTCTACTTAAAATCTCAATTTTGAGAAAATGAAATCTAGGAAACGTTTTACACTTAAACCGTAGTTCGGGTTTGGAGAATTTTCTTGAAAATCTTCGCCTGGCGTGCTTTAACAGTGTCTGATACAAATATGAAATTTTGTATTCAACCGACTTTTCAATTTATGATGTTCATAGACTGACAGACACACAGACATGCGCGCGCACGCACACGCGCACACACACACACACACATAGCCCCGCGGGCGAGAATTTTTTTTCTAATTTTAGTGGACCTCTTAAACATATATTTCCGGTGAAATCTCGATATCGAATGATTTATTGGAGTATAATACGTCCACTACCTACCATAGAGCAGAGAAAGCAAAAGGAACCCTAAAGGTGGCCGATTCATCTGGTAGTTGTTACTCACATCTGATAAATATAATACAATAAATACACGCTATTTCCTATAAAATAAGACCACTAACGCTTGCCCGCGGTACGACTTAGAGCTTAGTTGGACAATACCAGCCCAGCTTGAAATATCCCGCTTGAGTTTTCTTACATTCAGTGTGAGAAGGCTGTTCTTGACGTATTGTGTATTCAAACGTTCCTAAAAAAACTTTGATTGCACACATTAAAAATACGACTTGGTATAAACTGTGAAACATTAGAGTTTCGAAATAAACCGAGTGTAAACTGCTCATGGAATAAAAAGGTTTACAACTATGAACATTTTCAACATGTCTATAACAATGCCAAGCTTTCACAGATTTAACTATTACCCTTCTCTTTCTTATCTTTTTCTTTTTGTATACCTCCGAGTTAAATGATGTGGGTTTAGAGGAAATAATGGGTGTTCAGAATTTAAGTCCGTATAAGATTTTACAATTATAGCGAATTAAACAAATAAAATAATACATTTGTTGTCATAGAACATGGATGGGGTAATTTCTGAAAGTCGTGAATAGTCTTTAGTTTATACTCGTACATAAAGCATAAATTGTATAAATTTGTACACATGGGATTGAAAATATAAGGGGTAGCTCTTTCTTATAGGTATACGTTATACAACGGAGGGGGACACCTCGCGCACTGCGATCCACATAGATCTATTGTGGCTACCACCCCTAAGAGGAAGGGATGAAGTGAAAGACCACAGGAGGCTACAAGACACAGAGACGCGCGGAAGTCTCTAACAGTCCTAGGCTCGAAGACCCATCCCACTGCAGGAGTTATCTAGAGATGACGATGAACGACCCATCGCCTAAGCAGCTCTCTACCGAGCGGAACGGCTCACGCGGTTGCGTCTGAGGCCCGCATTCGGGAGGTCGTGGGTTTGATTCCCGCGTCCAACCTTCCTGACCCATGGGTTTTTAGGGGTTTTTCCCGGGTCACTAGGCGAAAGCTGGGAAGGCTCGTTGATTCCCCCAAATTTCTCTTCCCTCATTCAAGTTACGGGTTAGCTCCGGGGCTGTGTGTTGGACGACTACGGACAGATAGCGTAGATGGCTTGCGTGATGGAATTTCTTCTCGGTCCCGTCAGATGGAGGCCGCTCGAGTCTCCGCTGCTGGGTCGAGCTTTCTCCGGTCTCCACTGGAGAGGGCCTATAGGTCACCCTCCAGGGACTTGGGAGGGCTCCCATTGAGCGCTCTCCGGTCGGGTGGTCAAGCCTGTAACTCTTAGGAAACACTGCGCATCTCTGTTGTCTGCGTCGGCCGGTTCTGCAGCCATGCGTCACCCTGCGGCTACTTAATCTCATCCATTCCTCCCGGGGCTGTATACACAAAAGATCCCTTTGTGGGTTGAGGTGCTAGGTGCCCCCTCTGTAGCGTAATTCTAATCCTAATCAGCTCTCTAGTGTTCACGGGGAGTACTCTTTCCTTTTCTTTCCTTGAGCAAGCATCCGCGACATCTGTCCGGCACCGCCATACGCCACGAAACCTAGAATCACACCTGAAAGATGTGAAGCAAATGGAATGAAAGGGAAATCGTATTAGATGGGAAACAACCCCAGCATTCGTCCACCGACCAAGGAAAACCACGAAAAACACAAGCTCAGAGTGAGCGGTAGAAAGGAATCGAACCCGGGACCTCCTGGACGTGAGTTTAACACGTTACCGCGGCGCCATCTCGCTCGGTAGAACTTTTTGTAAGTTGTGAGGTATCTTATAATTTTTGCAAGTCCTATAGCTTAAGTGCTAATTTTTAGCCTGATTAGCCAAAAGTATACTTTTGTCTATTAGGAGTCAAAAAAGGTGAGGGTAGTTTTTAAAAGTTCCCAAGTACTAATATGATTTTAAATAAGGGCGGATGAATTTAGGAAGTTGTAAGTAAACCTATGATTTTGCCACGTCATGATATACAATTTAGACAATATGAATTAAACAGTGCAGATTTCCACATAAGCTGAAAGTATGTTAGGAGTAGGTTTTGAGAGTTATAAGGTAGCCTATAATTTCGTTGGGCTCTTTAGTACAAGTGTACAACGCATCTGGGTGCCAGGTCACTGTGGCATTGAGGGAAATGAAAAAGCTGATGAATCAGCATGGCAAGGAGCATCTTTCCAATTTACTGGACCAGAGCCGGCTCTAGGAACTCCTTAGTATTTCGTAAGAAAACCTGGTATTGGTCCAAGGTAAAGAATTATGAAACCTGGCCTAAACGTCAAGAAATAATCATGGTAAATATTTATTTGGAAACATGCAAGAAAGGAGCTAAAACGTGCTTAAATCCAACAAATCTCAGCTGTAACAATTAATAGACTGACTGTCTGCGAGTGATCAGCATTTTGGCTTCTCAACCCAGAGGTGCTGGGTTCATTTCCAGCTGGGGATTGGGAATCGTTTTTAGAATCTTTCTCTACCCTCCGCAGAGTCTGGAAGTATGCATGTTGAAGCGGATGTGTGTTTGTTTGATTGAAACCCAAAATTAAAGAACCTACAGTTAACGAGTTGTTTCTCAAGTCAAAGTCCCGATATGACCATAGAAATAGAAGTAAAACGTGGCTATACAAATGAAGGAAACAAAAAACAAAAATAAAAAGAATATTTTTATTGCAGCAATATTATTGCTGTCCTGGGTGGAGGTAGCGTGATGTCTGCCTCAGATTCAAGAGTTCGAAACTCAGTTAATGTGAGTTATCTGTATAAGGTTTCATCCGAGGTTTTGCCTTATCCTGAGAAGTTTAATGTCCGTTAACTCTTAAGATCTAGAGTCCTGGATCCATTTGCGCATCATTTCAAACGTTTCGTCCATTCACCGTCATACATACCTGGTTAAAGGATATTATAAAAAAAATCTTATGTGTTACACTCACATGGCTTTCTCTACTCTTGTATAAACTATTTTTACAAACGCTTATTCACCATATGCTTCATGTTAATCGAGATGTTAATCTTATTGCTAATTTTCTTGTAGATGCAAGGGGAATTGGTAGGCTTTAAGCGATAGCCAAATATTTTAAGAGCTGGTTGCTATGTGCAGTATTCCATTCTCTTTGCATTACCAGGACAAAAAAATGAATAACGAATTCCCATTTGAGAAAAAGTAGAAGTATTGAAAATTTAAGGGAATAACAAGCAATATCTCGAAAATGGTTCACCCAACAAAAAAAAATACATGACATAAATTGTGTATTTTAAGGCGATCTACATTTTGTCTATCTCTTATGGTTTATCAGTTATGCAAAAGTCATTCACAATGAAGAATACTTTTGGAGACATGCCCAGAAAATTCGAGATATACATTTCATTTGTCATGAAAATATCTTACACATATGATATTTTAATCAAAATCGTTAGAGCCATTTTTGATAAAATTAAAACTTTCGAAAAATGTTCCATTCAAAGGGTAATCTGGGGTGGGGGAATTTTCTTGAAAACCTTCGCGTCACATCTCTGGAAGATACTGAACCTAAATACCAAGTTTGGTGTTTATTTGACTGTTCGTTTCTGAGTAATGCTGTTCACAGACACACACACGGACATGTTTCCAAAAATACTTTTTTTTGGATTCAGGGGGTCTCAAAACATGTATTTCCGGTGAAATCTCGGTATCGAATTTTTGGGTGGAATACAATACTTCCCCATACTATACGTAGTAGGGAAAGTAAACATTATTACTGGCTTATCCGATGTTGCAGTGGTAGCTTTTTAAACCCAACGACGATTTAATTAATTTAATTTACCTTTCCCGCTCTTTACAGCTATTGTAGAATGATCTAGAACATTTTTATTGTGAATCCTCACCTTTAGTCTTTATAATTGTAGTTTCGTACAACCTGGCTATTCCTAACGGAAGAAAAGGGCCCAGATATTAACGCAAATAGATATGAAACACTGGCGGAACGTCTGTCCTCAACTTCTCCCCGACAATCTTCCAAGTTCTGGAAATGCTGTATAGTACCCTTTGGCAATGGATTAATTATCGGTCGAAATGGTCGAGTAATTTTTACTTTCTCTACCAAGTACAGAGTAGGTAGAGAAGATATTGCATTCCACCCAAAAATTCAATACCGAGATTTTACCATTCCGAGATCCTTTGAATAATAAGACAGCATTTTCAGAAAAAGGTTCGTGTGTGTGTGCTTGTGTGAACAGCATACTCAAAAACAAAGGTCGAATACATAAAACACTTGTTATTTAGATTCACTACCTTCCAAAGATGCGACACGAAAATTCCTACATCCCAGACTACCCTTTACGTAGAACTTTTTTCTAAATTTCTTATTTTCTAAAAAATGGTTATACCGATTTTGATTAAAATTCCATATACTAAAGATATACATGACAATACTAAAATGTATATCTTGGATTTTCTGGGAAGAGCCTATGTAGCCCTCTCCATAATCTTGTATAACTGGTAAACGTTAAGCGATAGACGAAAACGTACTACACAAAAATGTAGATCTCCTTAAACACACATTTATTTCCAATGACTTTTTTTTCGTAGCATTTGCCATTTCCGAATTGTTCAATACCTTTGTCAAAGTCCTTTCGATATTCAGTTGCTTTTGTTGATTGCATGCACAGAGCATGGAATTTTAATGCCAGCGTATAGCGTCCAGTTGTAAAACATTTGACTGTCGCTATTCCCTTTGTATCTATATCAAATGTGTAATGTAGCTATTTCCGGAAATGTTTTTCTCGATTAAAATGAATCAGGAAAATAAACTTTCGTAAGAATAACTTGTATACTACTAATAAGCGACAGAGTGTAGAAAAAGTCATGTGACATATAACGCAGTTATTTAGACTTTTTAGATAACGCAGTAGGTGACTTTTAAAAGCTTGGCGATTTCTCTTTGACCCCATAATTATTTATAATAACATAAAAGCTATGTATTTTTCACATACTACTGTGAATTTGTCCAGTTTTTAAACTGTCACTTCTTTCAGTTCCCACTGTTACCGTTTTGATCTGATTCAACTTTCACTGGGACTTCACTTAGTTCACATTGTCACTTCATTAATTTGAACTAGTTCAACTTCCCCTACAGTTCACTGTCGTCTTCCGTGGTGTAGTGGTTACCATGCTAGCCTCTAATTCAAACCCGACGGAGGGCGATGGATTTTTTCCGGCGTAAAAATCCTTAGCATGGCCTCCTTCGGAAGGGAAGTAAAGCCAGTGGTCCCGTGTCGTAGATTTAGAGCACGAAAAAGAACCTCAAGCCTGATAAAGAGGCATCTGAGAAAAAGTTCCGGTCTTTCACGCCCGATATCAAATGGGGCGCTAAAGACCAAAGTAGTTAAAGAGCGTCAATAAATAAAACGCAATTTCAATTTCCCTACATTTCACTTTCTTGATATATAGGCTCTTCTTCCGGACGGTTCACTCACTGGGGATTCGAGCACATGACCCCTACAATCTCTCGCTCCGTAGTAATACTCGCTGCATGTCACAGCCGTCGTCAACGACTCGCTCGGAGAACCGTACTTGATGTCGCAGCACAAACACGCTCACTTGACCGACTCAACTGACTCCTCTCGCAAGAACGCACTCTTATATAGCCAATGGAATCTTCCACGAACATTCTAGAACTATCTGGACACACGTTCTGGAAGCGGGGAGAAAGAAACATCCAAAAGTTTCTGGTTGTCTGACGATAGCGCTGTTTTTTACGTCGGGCGAGAGCGTGAATTATATTTATCTCCGACTGCCTGGCGACGACCTCTCGATAGTCGCCGACCTTGGGCCATAGCTTATGCGTCAAAACGAAACAGAAGTGAAGCTAGTGAATATGAACATTGCCCACTCCCAATTTACCAAGTCCTTTGGAAAGGGCCTATAGTCTGCAACCATCGAGAAAAACCAATCTCCTCTGCTGTTAATTATAAAATGCCGGTTAGCTGATCTCTGTTAGTTGGACAGGATTTTCTCACACTATATAATTATTTTTTAACTTACCCTTCTAACGATCTTCACAATAACATACAAAGGAAATAAAACAAAACGTTCTTACTTCAGGGTTATTAAACTATTTTAGCATTGGTGTTGCATGCGTATCGTATCGTTATAAACAGATTCGATTCTCTTTTATTTTGCTGTGTCTTATTGCTAAATAGTGACCATTTACAAAATATATCCGAGACATTTGTCTTATTTTACACATATTCTCTGTGAATTAACAAGGACTATTTTTTACTCCATGCAATTCTCAACTAAAAGTCAAAACCTTCTTCCCAAGCATGTTCTCCAATGTTTTCGTATTCAAGTACAAGGGCTTTGTAAATCCTTTTTAATATTTTAGTAATTTATGAAATAAAACTAGAAGGTATTTTATAGACGATGTCCATGAGAGAGAATTCGGGTTTTCGATGGTAAAAGGATATCAAAGTCGTTGAGTAATTTTTTAGATTACCTTACATACACACACACACATATATGTCGTCCTCCGTGATGTAGTGGTTACCATGCTAGCCTCTAGTTTCCGAGGCAGCGGGTTCAAACCCGGCGGAGGACGGTGGATTTTGTCGGTCGTAAAAATACTTAGCATGGCTTCCTTCGGAAGGGAAGTAAAGCCGGTGTTCTTGTGTAGTAGATTTACGACACGTAAAAGAACCTCAAGCCTGATAAAGAGTGTTACATACTGGGGTGAGGGCCAAAAGGTTTCCAGCAAAGTATTACATTTTAATCACCCCAACATGCACATGGGGAAGCGTAGCTACAGATACTGCGAGAGGACCAGGACCTTGATGTTCACATTCAGCTGAAGGCGTGGGTTTTTTTATAACAAAATACACAAATTTCACCTTATTCATATTACCTGTGTTTTATTTAATAAAAATGGTGTCCCGACGTCACACACAAGAAAATATAGAATTGAGGAGAGATACTCCACATACGACCTACATCTACACTCTTACACACAAACTCACAGACTCCACTTGACTGACGCTCGTAAACACAAAGAAAAGTAACGCTAAACTATTCCCCCTCTCTCTCCACCTCTAGCTAGGGGCGGCGAGTCGTCATACAGACGGAACTTCAAACACAAGGCCGAAAGAAATACTGAACCACCCTCAATAATGCTGTCGTCAATGCGAAGTAATGACAATAGCTACTAATTAATACGCCACAAGCGCCTCTGAACAAAATTACCCGTCTTTCACGCCCAATACAGAGTGGGACGTGAAGCACCACAGCAGTTAAAGAGTGTCCATAAATAAAAATCAAGTTTTTTCACACACACACGCATACAGTCTTTTATAATATTAATAGGCATGACATGAAGAGACAGAAGCATCACTTTTATATGAATAATATATTACAAGGGATTTCTTTGGATGGACAGAGAAAGTTGTGTAAATGCAACACGTCAGATTTCTTTCTCAACCTCTGTCACCGGAGTGTAGTCCAAAACCCTTAGCTGTCGTCTCGCAGTTTTTTGGTCGATATGTCTCTCGTGTTCCAGTTGAAACAATTTCGGTAGAACAAAAACGCGGGCTCAGATGTTTTTGGTCCCGATGCTCATTTCTTTGCAGTTGTACAGACAGCAACTAATCTGCAGCGGTGGCCGGGCTTGCTTTTGATTAGGAAACACCCTGTTTACAAAATGATTATTTAGAGGGCATGGTACGGGGAGGAGGGCACGAAACATTTTGAAATTGGTGGTCGGGGGAAAATCCCTCTCTAGCATTTCCACTTGGATGGATGTTCGGAGCATTCGCCCCAATAATACCGCGCCGGGGAAATGCACACCAACAAATCCGCTTCTGCTACTTGCCCGAACAATAAACCCTAATATAACGTTGCCATGGATTGGGGATTTTGCACAATGGCTGTCGATAGGCAAAGGAAGTGTAAACCTTTTAGCGCGTCCGATCATCTCTTGTTTTGGTAACATGCATCACATGACACCAGATGACCGGCGCTAATCGCTGCAACCCGTCGGTATCAGGTTCGACTCGCTGACCAGCGCAGTAGGCGTGGTTTTTCCTTTGCAAGTAAAGCTGCAATTTCAGAAATGTAGTGCGTAACACTCACACGACTCTTTCTACGTAACACCATTTATTTGCATACGCATTGTAAGAATCTGATACGTTACATTCGCATGAATTTTTCTACCCAATATCGTTTACTTTTATATAGCTTCTAATTACTGTTCTTAGGAAGATTTATTACTTTCTCTACCACGTACACAGTAAGTAGAGAAGGTGTTACAATCCACCCAAAAATTCATCACCGAGATCTCACCATAAATGCGTGTTTTGAGGACCCTTGAATAAAAAAATCATTTTTAGAAAAAGTTCCGTGTGTATGAACAACATAACTCAAAAAGGAAAAGTCTGATAAATACCAAACTTTTTACTTAGGTTCAGTATCTTCCAAAGATGCCACATGAATATTTTCAAGAAAATCCCCCCACCCCAAACTATACTATAGATGCAACATGTTTCGAAATTTTTTATTTTCTAAACATCTTCTCTAATGATTTTGATTAAAATACCATACATTAAAGATACTTACATGAGAAATAAAATGTATACATATTAGACATTTCATATAATTATTGATAATTTTATGAGACATGCATTTCATAAACCAATACCAAGTCAAAAATAAAAAAAATTACCAAATACAAGTGTATTCCTGTGTTAATAACCGTATTAAATTTTGTTTCTCTCAACTGCTACTTGCAGAAATTTCTACTCTCTTCTCTTCGAATATTAGCGGAAATTAAAATTCCAGACTAGACATTCCTAACTACAGCTCTGCTATTATCATATATACGAGGGCCGGCTTAACTTCGTCAACTTAGCCATTTCTTCAAGTTTGGGAACAGAAAGTAATCTTTGGGAACCAAATCCGGCGAGTATAGCGGATGTGAAAGCACCTGTAAGTGAAGGTCATGCAGTTTTGCAGCTATAATCAATCCCAGACGTATGTTAAGATGCATTATCGTGATGAAAGAAAGCTTTATTTTTTTGAAAGTTGTCAACCTTTAGCCTGAACCAGTAATGAAACGTAATATTCCCCAGTAATGATTCTGCCCTTCTGAAGTTAATCTATGAGCACTACACTATGAGAATCCCATAAAACCGTAGTCATTACCTTTCCTGCAGATGGAAGCGTTTTTGCTTTCTTTTATGTACTTTCACCCGTTACATCCACCGTTTGGACTGCTCCTTCGTCTCTGGGGTGTAGTGATGAAACCATGCTTCATCTACTGTTAAGTAATGTCCGAGAAGCTCACTGTAGACCCGTTTAAACAAGTCTAAACTCTCTTGAGAAACGTTCCTTCGAATAGCCGTTAACAAACGCGGCATCCATCTTGCGGAAAGCTTCCTCATACCCAAAAACTTAGTGTAAAATGCAGCGGAAACGGCCCTGTCGATCTTTTTGATGTCTGCCAACTCCGCCCCTTGCCACTTAAACGAACATCTCCTACGCGTCTGAAACTTTACAGTAGTTTATCTAAATGATGAGATTTAAGAACTATCATTGTAATTCGGTCATCATCATGACATCTCTATATTTTAACTAACTACTTTATTTATCATTAGAAGTAGTTAATATGTTACTATAATCTGAATTAGGGAAATTTGAACAGCAAACATTAAAAAAAAAAAATTGCAATTAAAAAAATCTATTTTATAGTATCAAATTTTGTTTTATATGGAATACCATTTTTAGCTGAATTTTCAGGCCGAGAACTTTTAGAACGACCCCTGTACATTAACTCCATTGTTTAAGAAATTATTTGTTTGTATTGAATAAAAATGGTGGAAATAATGAGGTAATCCTCAACACAAGGCGAAAAACTTAACTTGCAATTTGATATTCTGGTTCGCAACGTTGTTTTCTTCTTCGTTATCCCTTATTTCTCCTCTCTCTCTCTCTCTCTCTCTCTCTCTCTCTCTCCTCTCTCTATGTATATATGTATATAAAATTAAGAATGAGTGGAAGAAAAGTGATCTATTCTGGGTGTACTATTTAAGTCGAGACCGTACGATATCTCCAAAACTAAGCGTTATAGGAAGAGATTTTTTTAATAAAAGTTACTTGATATTATAGTAGAAAGTAAATGTCATTAGTAATGTTTTGTTTGAAGGACGTTATGGTGGTCATTTTAGGGCCAATTTAATATTTTTAAATGACCATCACAACGTCCTCCAAATAAAACACAACTAATGGCATTTACTTTCCCCCATAATGTCAAGCAACTTTTATCAGACATTTCTTTCTACAACGCTTAGTTTTGGAGATACCGTACGGTCTCGACTTAAATAGTACACCCTGTATATTATATCTCAATGAGGTAACTAGTAAACAAAACAGACAGCTGACAAATAAATTACTATTCAATCTTCTTCCTCTTTGTTGCGTTTTTTAAATAAAATAACACAAAGAATTCAACATAATGGTTTACTTTATGTAGTATAAGTAATAACAAGTATGGTGATCAAACAATATCAGTTTAAAAATCTGATGTCTTACACTCACATGACTTTCTCTTCACTTGTACAGACTATTTTTACAAACTCTTATTCTCCATCTATTTCATATCAATCCAGATAAACATATGCAGAAACGATCTTTTGACATGCAAAGAGAATTACATTTTACACATAGCGACCAGTTCTAAAAATATTTGTCTATCGTTTAAGGCGTACTATTTTCCCCTTGTTTTGCATTTGCAAGGGCAATATAGAAATACAGTAGCCTTTAAGCATAGACATATATCTTAATAGCTGGTTACTAGGTGCAGCACCATTCTCTTTGCCACAGATTATTACTCTTTGCATATCCAAGACCAAAAAAACTGAATAAGAATTCCCATTTGAGATAATAAGTATTGAAAAATTTAAGGGAATAACAAGCAACATCTCTAAAATGGTTCACTCAACCAAAAAAAAAGTATATGACATAAATTGTGTACTTTAACGCGATCTACATTTTTTGTGTCGTAAAATTTTGTCTATCTCTTATGGTTTACCAGTTATGCAAAAGTCGTTCACAAAGAAGAATACTTTTGGAGACATTCCCAGAAAATTCAAGATATGCATTTTATATGTCATGAAAATATCTTAAACACATGATATTTTAATCAAAACTTAGAGCCATTTTTGAGAAAATTAAAATTTTCGAAAAATGTTCCATGTAAAGGGTAATCTGGGGTGGGGGAATTTTCTTGAAAACCTTCGTGTCGCATCTCTGGAAGATACTGAACCTAAATACCAAGTTCGGTGTTTATCCGACTGTTCGTTTGAGTTATGCTGTTCACAGACACACAGACATGTTTCCAAAAACGCGTTATTTTTTTATTCAGGGGGTCTCAAAACATGTATTTCCGGTGAAATCTCGGTATCGAACTTTTGGGTGGAATACAATACTTCCCCTACTTACTATACGTAGTACAGAAAGTAAAAATGAAAAGGTCGAAGTTATTATCGATACATTCGGTGATCATATTCCGACGTTCGGATACTAAAGTTTATCTAAAAGGTACTATTATTATTAATAATAGTTTTATAAGTATCACCTTTATTAAAAACCAGTTTTGTAATCTTTGTCAAAACTTCAGGATACACAAGTTGTACAAAGAGAAGGAAAGGAAGGAGATGAGGTCGAGTGTGGGTTAGAAGGGAAAATGAAGATTGTGAAAGAGGGAGAGATTGAGAAGAGAAAAAAGAGAGAGGTAAAGATGAAAATCTAGGTGGAGGAAGATAGGAGAGAAAGAAAGAACAAGGGAGTGAGAGTCAGTCAAAATGTGACAGAGAGAAGGAGAGTTATCTCCTTAGTTAACGCAATAACACGAACAGAGTTGCTGGCTCTGGTAGTTATCAATTTTAATTATTTTATTCATGAAGTAGTTGAGATAAAGTTAAGGACATGATATAATTCGGACTATATTACCACGTGTTTACCACTTTTGTACCATAACAAAAGTTTACATCCCGTATTTAAGTAACGTTTTCTTCGGTTAGAAGTGGATTTCTAAAGTTCTTAATCCAGGAGTTTGTCAGTCGTTTTCTTTCTTTCTTTTTACTGTGTTTTTGCACTTATCGTATGCACACGTTTAAGTTTTAAAGAAATGCGGAGTGAAATAAACCGATTTAACGGTGGAATGGGACGGCAGAGCTGTTGCCTACAAAATTACACACCACTCGCTTTTAGTCGATTAGTTGAAAACTCTCATTAAGAAAATTGATGACCTGGATTCCAACCCGGGGTCAGTTAGGCCAGAAACCAAACAAGCTGTTCATGATTGATGTGCACTTCAACGATCATATGATAATTATGTGCTGTCGTAGATACTACTTTAAAAGGTAATTAATGAATTGAGGTATACAAAATTCTACTGGTTGACAGCAAAAACATCAAAATAATTACACACTCGCCGTAAAGGACCAATTTGTAAAATTATCATCATCATTATTATCATTCCTTGTAATGTTGTATTATTCACATAAAAGTGTTGCTTCTATCCACTTCATGTCATCTCTATTATTATTATTATTATTATTATTATTATTATTATTATTATTATTATTATTATTATTATTATTATTAAGAAAGAAAAATTGTGCGCGCGTGTGTGTGTGTAATCTAAAAAATCTGTGATGTATTTACATGACTTTCTCTACCCTCTCATTTATTAGTGGGTATACAAATTATTCTTTCTAATGATTATTTTCCTATCTACTATATTTTAATCCAAATAAACCTTTGCAAATATTTCGTTACAGATAAAAGGAGAACAGCGATAGTCAAATGTTTAAGACCTGGACGCTGTATGCTGGCCTTAAAATTCCATACTGTTTACATGCAATCGCGAGAAACAACTGAAGCGATGAGACTAAAGGAATAAGTATTGAACAATTCGAACCTTTAATAACGGATATCTCAGAAACGGCTAATGCCACAGAAAAACATATTTTGAGTAAATTATGTGTTTTAAAGAGATCTATGTTTTCTGTATGTTACGTTTTCGTCTATCACTTAACGTTTAGCAGTTGTACACGATTATATAAAATTCCTTCCGAATGAAGACTTCCTAGGCTATTCTCAGAAAGTTCAAGACACACGTCATGGAAATATCCGTAATATATGACATTATAATCAAAATCGCTACAGCCATTTTTTTTTAAAAAAACTAAATTTTCGAAAAATGTTCCATGTAAAGGGTAGTTGGGCTGGAGTTATTTTCTTGAAAATCTTCTGTGTTGCATCTTTGGAAGGTACTGAACCTAAATACCAACTATGGTATTTATCCGACTTTTCGCTTTTGAGTTATGCTGTTCATAGACACACACACAGACCTGTTTCTAAAAATGCCTTTTTTCGGACTCAGGGACCTCCTAACATGTATTTCCAGTGAATTCTCGGTATTGAATTTTTGGGTGGAATGCAATACCCTCTCTACCTACTATGTAGGGGGTAGACAAAGTAAAATTTATTTAACTGACTTTGATAATTCTTTTACCATTGAAAACCAGAATTCTCTCTCATGGTCATCGTCTATAAAATACCTTCTAATTTCATTTCATAAATTACTAAAAGATTGAAAAAGATTTACAAAGCCCTTGTACTTGAATACGAAAACATTGGAGAACATGCTTGTGAAAAGGGATTTGACTGAGAATGCCATGGAGAAAAAATTGTTAATCCACAGAGAATACATGTCAAATAAGACAAATACCTCGGGTATATATATTGTAAATGGTCACGATTTAGCAATAAGAAACAGAAAAATAAAAGAAATCGAATCTGTTTATAACGATACGATTCGCATGCGACACCAATGCTAAAATAGTTTAGTAACCCTGAAGTAAGAAAGTTTTGCTTTATTTCCTTTGTATGTCATTATCAAGATCGTTAGCAGGTGCGTTTAATAATTGTATAAAGTGAGAAAATTGTGTCCAGCTAGCACAAGAAATCAGTTAACCGACATTTTATAATTAACAACAGAGAAGATTGTTTTTTCTCGATAGTCGCGGACAATGCGTCTTTTCATAGAGGTTAACTTGGTGGCCTGGGAATCTTCAAATTCACCAACTTCACTCTATTTTATTGTATGTGTTAAGGGTCTATATACAATGACGCAGCGGCTATGGCCCAAGGATATCGAGAGGTCGGCAGGCAGTGGGAGATAAACAAAGATAAGTCACGCCCCGCCAGGCCTAAAAATCAGCGCTATCGGCAGATAATCAGAATATTCTGGAATTTGCTTTCTCCTCGCCTTCATAACGTGTGTCCAGATAGTTCTAGAATGTTCGTGGAAGATTCCATTGGCTACATAAACGTTCGTTCTTGCGAGAGGAGTCAGTTGAGTCGGTCAAGTGAGCGTGTTTGTGCTGCGACATCAAGTGCGGTTCTCCGAGCGAGTCGTTGACGTCTGCTGTGATGTGCAGCGAGTACTACTACGGAGCCAGAGATTGTAGAAGTCTTACGTTCGATTCCCCAGTGAGTGAATCGGCCGGAAGAAGAGCCTATATATCCAGAAAGTGAAGTGTAGGGGAAGTTGAACTATTTCACATTAGTGAAGTGACAGTGTGAACTAAGTGAAGTCGGCCTGAACGTAACAGTGAAAACTGAGAAAAGTGACAGTTTAAAAACTGGACAAATTCACAGTATTATGTGAAAACTACATACTTGTATGTTATTAAATAATTATGGAATCAAAGAGAAATTGCAAAGGTTAAAATGTCACCTACTGCAGTTATCTAAAAAGTCTTATGTGTTACATTCACATGACTTTTCTACACTTTATCGCTTATTAGTGAGGATACAAGTTACTGCTACGAAAGTTTATTTTCCTATTTCATCTTAATCGAGATAAACATTTCCGGAAATAGCTACATTACACATTTGATATAGATACAAAGGTAATAGCGATAGTCAAATGTTTAAGAACTGGACGTTCTATGCTGGCCTTAAAATTCCATACTCTTTCCATGACATCGCGAGAAACAACTGAATATCGAAAGGTCTTGAAAAGAATGACAAACGTATTGAGCAATTCGAACCATTAATAACGAATATCTCGGAAATGGCTTATGCCAAAAAATTTTTTAAATAAATTGTGTGTTCTAAAAAATCCACATTTTTGTGTAGTACGTTTTCGTCTATCGCTTAACATTTACTAGTTATACAAGATAGTGAAGAGGGCTTCACAGGTTCCTCCCAGAAATTTCAAAATATACACTTTAGTGTTGTCATGTAAATACTTTTAATATATGGAATTTTAATCAAAATTAGTGGAGCCATTTTTTAGAAAATAAAAAATTTCGAAAAATGTTCCATGTAAAGGGTAGTCTGGGGTGGAGGGATTTTTGTTGTTGAAAATCTTTGTGTTGTCTCTTTGGTATTTATCCGACTTTTCGTTTTTGATTATGCTGTTCACACACACCAACACATATACGAGTACATGGATATTTTTCTAAAAACGCTTTTTTATACAAGGGACCTCAAAGCGGTGTAATGTCGGTATCAAGTTTTTAGCTGGAATACAATACGCACTCTGTACGTGTTAAGGAAAGTAAAATTACTCGACCATTTCGACCGAAAATTAATCCACCGCCAAAGGGTGCTATGCAGCATTTCCAGAACTTGGAAGATTGTCGGAGAGAAGTTGAGGACAGATGTTCCGCCAATGTTTCACATGCTTTTGCTTTAATTTCAAAGGACTTTTCTTCCGATATTAGGAATATCCAGGTTGTACAAAATTAATATTATAAAGGGTAAAGGTGTGGATTCACAAAGAAAACGTTCTAGATCATTCTACAACAATTATAAAGAACGGGGAAGGTAAATTAAATTACTTAAATCGTCATTAGGGTTTTAAAAGCTACCCCTGCAACGTCGGGTAAGCCAGCAATAATTTTTTATAATGTGCTTTAATCAAGTACATCATATCGGACGGTAAATGAACGAAATGTTTGAAATAGATCCAGGACTCTAGATCTTAGAGTTATCTGACATTAATCTTCTCAGGATAAGGGAAAACCCCGGAAAAACCTTATACAGATAACTCACAATGGGGTTCGAACACGGGACCTCTTGTATCTCAGGTAGACACTACGCTACCCCCACCCAGAGCAGAAAGGATATTGCTACAATAAAATTGTAACCTATCTTCTTTTTTCATTTTTTTTTTTTTTTTTACTTTCTCTACTACGTATAGTAAGTAGGGGAAGTATCGTGTTCCACCCAAAAATTCGATACCGAAATTTCATCGGAAATATATGTTTTGAGACCCCCTGAATAAAAAAAAATCTGATGTGTTACACTCACATAACTTTCTCTACTCTTGTACAACCTAATTTTACAAACGCCTATTCTCCATATGCTTCATGTTAATCGAGATATCGAGATGTCAATCTTATTGGTAATTTTCTTGTAGATGCAAGGAAAATATGGTAGCTTTTAAACGATAGTCAAATATTTTAACGCTGGTTGCTATGTGACGCATTCCATTCTCTTTGCATGTCCAGGACATAAAAAAAACGAATAACGCATTTGAGAAAAAGTATAAGTATTGGAAACTTTAAGGAAATAACAAGCAATATCTCGAAAACGGTTCACTCAACAAAAGAAATGTACATGACATAAGTTGTGTATTTTAACGCGATCTACATTTTTTGTGTAGTAACATTTTGTCTATCTCTTATGGTTTACCAGTTATGAAAAAGTCGTTCACAATGAAGAATACTTTTGGAGACATTCCCAGAAAATTCGAGATATACATTTCATTTCTCATGACATTACGCTAAACATATGATATTTTCATCAAAATCGTTAGAGCCATTTTTGAGAAAATTAAAATTTTCGAAAAATCTTCCATGTAAAGGGTAGTCTGGGGTGGGGGTATTTTCTTGAAAACCTTCGTGTCGCATCTCTGGAAGATACTGAACCTAAATACCAAGTTTGGAGCTTATCCGATTGTTCGTTTTTGAGTTATGCTGTTCACAGACACACACACACAGACACACAGACACACACACACACACACACACACACACAGACACACACACGAACATGTTTCCAAAAATGCTTTTTTTGGATTCAGGAGGTCTCAAAACGTGTATTTCCGGTGAAATCTCGGTATCGAATTTTTGGGTGGAATGCAATACTTCCCCTACTTACTATACGTAGTAGAGAAAGTAAAAAGCATTTTTGGAAACACGTCCGTGTGTGTGTCTGTCTGTGAACAGCATAACTCAGAAACGAACAGTTGGATAAACACCAAACTTGGTATTTAGGTTCCGTATCTTCCAGAGATGCGACACGAAGGTTTTCAAGAAAATCCCCCCACCCCAAACTACCCTTTACATGGAAGATTTTTCGAAAATTTTAATTTTCTCAAAAATGGCTCTAACGATTTTGATGAAAATATCATATGTTTAAGATAATGTCATGAGAAATGAAATGTATATCTCGAATTTTCTGGGAATGTCTCCAAAAGTCTTCTTCATTGTGGACGACTTTTGCATAACTGGTAAACCATAAGAGATAAACAAAATGTTACTACACAAAAATTGTAGATCGCGTTAAAATACACAATTTATGTCATATACATTTTTTTGTTGAGTGAACCATTTTCGAGATATTGCTTGTTATTCCCTTAAATTTTTCAATACTTATTTTCTCAAATGGGAATTCGTTATTCATTTTTTTGTCTTGGATATGCAAAGAGTATTAATCTGTGGCAAAGGGAATGGTGCTGCACCTAGCAACCAGCAATTAAGAGATATGTATGTGCTTAAAGGCTACTGTATTTCCATATTGTCCTTGTAAATATATATTCCCCTTACATCTACAAGAAACTTAGCAATAAGATAGAGTCTGCAAACGTTTATCTCGATTAATATGAAGTAGATGGAGAATAAGCGTTTGTAAAAATATTCTGTACAAGAGTAGAGAAATTCATGTGAGTGTAACACATCAGAAATTTTTTTAGCCTCGCCCTCTTTAACCTTTATTTCTATGATCGTATCGGAGCTTTGACTTGAGAAACAACTCGTTGACTGTAGGTACCTTAATGCTGGCTTTCAATCAAACACACACACATATTCACCTCGACATGCATGCTTCCAAACTCTGCGGAGGGTAGGGAAAGGTTCTAATTAAACAAAATTCTCGCGCCCCAGTCTAGGATTGAACCCGTGACCTCTGGGTTGAGAAGCCAGAACGCTGTTCACTCGTAGACAGAAGCAGTCCAGTAATTGTTCTCAGCTGAAATTTGTTGCATTTAAGCACGTTTCCAGCTCTTTTCTTGCATGGTTTCCTAATAAATCCTTTACCGTGCTTATTTCTTGACGTTTAAGCCAGGTTTCATAATTCTTTGCCTTGGACCAGTACTAATTCTCTTACAAAATACTTAAGTGTTCCATATCCGGCTCTGGTCCAATAAATTGGAAAGCTGCTCTTTGCCATGGCGGTTAATCAACTTTTTTATTTCCCTCAATGCCACAGTGACCTGGCACCCAGATGATATGTACACTTGTACTGAAGAGCCCAACGAAATTATAACCTGGCTACCTTACAACTCTCAAAACCTACACCTAACATATTTTCAACTTATGTGGAAATCTGCACTGTTTAACCCATCTTGTTAACATTTTATACAGTACAACATTTATATTTTTTAGTTCCCAAAGTTAAATATAGTCATTGCACGTTCCTGCTACAAATTTTTAGATTTCTTAAATGCTTCTAAACCACTACATCGATTATGTGGAAACTAACAGAGTCCTATTATTAATTATAATAAACAAAATATACGATTATGATGGATCC
The DNA here is from genome assembly GCA_030765065.1 of Deroplatys truncata. Classification (NCBI taxonomy): domain Eukaryota; kingdom Metazoa; phylum Arthropoda; class Insecta; order Mantodea; family Mantidae; genus Deroplatys; species Deroplatys truncata. The sequence continues at coordinate 171,717,268 of CM060980.1, forward strand.
TTGTATTATTTTATTTCAGTATACAACAAAGATAAGGAGAAACATCGTTACATCGTTATTCAGCTATCACTTTTGTAGGCAGCCCCATGACACATAATTTAAAGAGCAAAAATCATGCGAACGTGACGAAATAACAAGTTCCAAGCAAGATAATCTCTTCAAAGCATTGAGTTTTACTTATGGACGCTCTTTAACTACTATGGTCTTTAGCGTCCCATTTGATATCGGGCGTGAAAGATCGAAAATTTTGCTCAGAGGCCTCTTTATCAGGCTTGAGGTTCTTTTATGTGCCGTAAATCTACGACACGGGACCTTTCGAAGAAAGCCATGCTAAGGATTTTTACACCCGAAAAAAATTCCATCACCCCCCGCCGTGTTTGAGCCCGCAACCTGGGGAAGTAGAGACTAGCATGGTACCCCAGACCACGGAGGACGATCTACAATCTCTTCCGTTTTATGTCAAATACCTATGAAAACTGTAGAGATTGGCTCAGCAGTGTGTTTTATATACAGGATATAAACATACAGGTACCATATTATTATTTTTGTTCATAAACTCATGCCCGGAAACTCTATGTTTATGCACTAGAGGCTTGAAAACGGGAAGGCTAATGAGTAGTTAAACAATAGAGTACCCTGCGACAGCAGTAGACTTCGCATGATTAGTTAATGTAACATCAGCATAGCACTTCTTCACCAACCTACACCCAACGGTATTATTTACTATATTATTCTGTTTAGTAGTTTTATACTTCATCATTTGTGTGGCTATTGTCAAGTAGGAATGAGTAATGGCAGCCTTCTACACAAATGCAGACTACACCGAGATACTTCTCCTCTAGGGGAAAGCCCGAAGGAATGCAAGAGAGACTTGTCGGCTGTATCAACAACGTTAACCCAGCAGGCGTCACCCGGCCCACACCGTGTCTCCAAGGTTGGAGAAGATAAGCGAAACAGGTAGCTTATGTCCAATAAACACCGCTGTGGGTGCACGCAAACACGCCGTACAACAGAGTCTTAACTGCAAGAGAACGATATTACATAACCAAGCGATATACAAAATGTAACGAAGTTACATTTAGCTATCTGAGTACCTGCCATTCTGAGTACCTTCAGTAGTTGATTAAAATGTTATTTCAGTTTTCTTTTTTACTACTTTCTAATCTTTTGTGTTCCATGTTGCCTACGTCCTCTTTCATATTTCAGAGACTTTGGTATGCAAACAAAGTGTTTCTGGACTGAATTTACTAACAAAATATGATTACATGCTACCCATTTACCTAGCACATATAATATTTATTTATTTACACTCGGCATATTATACTAAGTATTACAAAATGTATGCTAGTAGGTGAAGTGGCTTTGGAAATCCAGTGTATGCCTTCATCAGTGTTTTGGCTATCATTTAACACCTTTTAAACTTTAACAGTTTTCCATTTGTATTCATTAGTGCAAAAAATGAATGCCACGGTAATCACGTCAGTTTAATTAATTGCTAATATACTCCATCCACACCAAAAGAAAATTAGATTTAAATCAGTTATTTTGATCAACAGAGCCTAAACGTTGCTGACAAACTGTATATCATCCGAATAAAAGAACGTCGTTATTGATTGCGCATATCATTTCGCATTCATTAAGTACTTTGTTTTCAACATTTCAATATATCATGATAAACAGTCAATTTAGAATGCATATCTATGAATATTAAGTTGGGACGCTCGTTGAAAATTCAGTTACATAAACGCTGATGACTGATTATGAATGAAAGGTTCATGAAAAATCCCCTTGTTAAGTATTCATCAAATTGATGTTCCTGTTTAAAAATGCTGCTGCTATCCTTGGTGTATAGGTCATGAAAATAATGGGCGTGCCTACATTTTAGGTATGGCAAAACAGTTGTAAATACTTAATAGCTATACGTGCATCCAAGCATTGGAAAAGATACGAATATTGTAAAATATTTATTATATAGAACTCATTTGCAGAATATGACCAGGTCATATCTATTAATATTAGCTTTTATAGTGGGTTCGTTCATGTGGATATTTGTTTGGAACACAAGCCGAGCGAGGTGGCGCAGGCGGTAGTGCGTGTAACTCGCATTCGGTAGGTCGTGGGTTTGATTCCCGCAGCCGACCTTCCTGACCATGTTTATTTTTAGGTTTCCCCGAGACGTTAGGCGAATGCTGGGAAGGTGAATTACATCCCCGAATTTCCTATCCCTCCATTTCGCCTGCTTTTTCATTTCACTTCACCTTGCATCTGTTTTGTTGTTTCAGGGTTGCAAGTGTCGGCGGGAGTCTCGACATTGCATGCAGGGGAAAAGGATGCTGTTTTAACACTTCGTCCCCCGGAATGGGGAGTGGTCTCCGAGGTCCAGGCCCCCAGTGGGATGTGCAAGAACGCAGCGGGGAAGGAAGCCAGTTGTACCAGCAGCCACCGGGGAGATTCAACCTGGAACATGTAGGGACCTTGCCCTTTCCTCTGCTATGCCTCCTGATACGACCGCCGTCTGTCTTCTCTCACCCCAGCTCATCCCTCCCCCCCGGGGGCGCTCCGTTAGGGGCCTAGGCACAAAAGATCTTCTTAGGTCGAGGTACTAAGTCCCCCTCCACTCTTGGCCATACGCCATCAGTATTACATGCCGAGCGAGGTGGCGCAGGCGTAGCGCGTGAGACTCACATTCGGGAGGTCCTGGGCTTGATTCCCGCAGTCGACCCTCCTGACCCATGGGTTTTTTTGGAGGTTTCCCCGAGACGCTAGACGAATGCTGTGAGTTAATTACATTCCCCGAATTTTCGTCCCTCCTTTACTCATTTCACTTTACCTTTCATCTGTTTTATTTCAGGGTTGCAAGTGTCGGCAGGAGTCTCGGCGTTGCATGGTAGGGGAAAAGGATTTAGTAACACTTCGTCCCCAGGAATGGGGGCGGTCTCGTGTCCCGGGCCCCCAGTGGGATGTGCAAGCCCGCAGGGGGGAGGGGAGCCGGTTGTACCATCTGCCATTGGGGAGTTTCAACCTGGAAAATTTAGGGACCTTGCCCTCTGCTCTGTCATGCCTCCTGATCCGGCCGCCTTCTGTTTCCTCTCACCTCAACTCACCGCTCCCTCCCGATGGCGCCCCATCAGAGGCCCTTTACCAAGCTAGCCTCTAGTTTCCAAGATCTCGGGTTCAAACCCGGCGGAGGTCGATGGATTTTTTTCGAGCGTAAAAATCCTTAGCATGGCTTCCTTCGGAAAGGAAGTAAAGCCGATAAAGAGGCCCTAGAGCAAAATTACCGGTCTTTCATGCCCCAATATACAATGCTACGCTAAGGACCACAGCAGTTAAAGAGCGTCCATAAATAAAGCTCAATTTAATTTAAATTTTTGTTAGGGACCTAGGCACAAAAGATCTCCTTAGGTCGAGGAAATAAATCCCCCTCTGCTCCTGGCCAAACAACATCAGTATTACATTGATTTAGTTTCATAACTAACCAAACCACCTAATCCATTATTTCCCCTATACCAAATACAGAATACTAAATATTTCTGGAGATAGGTTCTCCATTTTGGCTTTCTTTTTAAAACGTCTTTTAACTTCTAAGTCATATCGCGATGGCTAGTACAGGTTCGTTGGTTCACCTGAGTCAACATATGCCAGACATATGGCCTTAGTTGCGTAGTCATTTTCCTACATCATCTGTTTAAGGAACGCACTGACAGACGTCCTTAGCTGCGTAGTGGCCTTTCTGTACCATCCATTTTTGTTACTATTGGGCTTTGTGATCGTAGAACGTTTGTCTATTCTTTGAGTGCACTCGTAGTCGTTTTTCTTTTTTTAGTGGTTCTATTTGTGTAGCCCTTTAAATTTTATAGTCACATCGGGGTCTTAGCTTGAGAAGTAACTGATGGTGTTATTACTAATGGAATTGTATTATCTTATCGTTGGATTTTAATGCTTTTTACTATTAAAACACACATTCATACTTCCAAACCCTGCGGAGGACAAAGAATGATTCTGGCTAAAGAAAAAACCTTCGCCCCAACCGGGAATTGAACTCGGGACCTCTGCGTTGAGAAGCTGGAACGCTTACTCCACTAGACCACAGAGGTAGTAACGTAGTCATTTTGATGCTGGAGAGATGGCCTTAGTTGCGCAATCACCTTCCTATAGTATCTGCTTAGGTTACTTATTGAGAGATGGTCTTTGTTGCGTAGTCACCTGTCTGTACCGTCTATTTTTATTTCTGTTTCTTTTTGATCTGTAATTAGAGCTTTGGTTGAGTATCCAATCCAAAATTTACATGGCGACTGAGGGAAACCGCCCCCCACCAAATGCCAGATTGACCGGTACACGGATTTGAAACCGCAACCTCCTGAATGCGAGCCACAAACGCTATGCCTGAGCCATCTCCATTGGTGCTACTGCATATTGTTACATTTCCCGCCCTGCACTTCATTTCATTACTTACGCCAAGAGCAACATACGAAAGAAAATCTCACTTCTCGCTTTAAATAGTTAATTTTGTTTTTAAACATTTCTAAACGATAAATATAAAACATACATTTAATAATAAAATATTCATAACTATCAAAGCTGGCATCCATAGAATTCGAAATTTGCCACCAAATGTTAACCAATATTCATTCATTCATGATCTGTTTACCCTCCTCTTATGTAGGACTTACACCCCCCAGGACTTACAAGCGGGTGCCTGGGGTCAGAGGCCCGTCGAGGAGCAGACACTCATGGATCAGACAGAGCATCCAGGATGGGTGATCAGCCCGATGCCTGGTATGGGACGAAGGAAGTAGATGAAACGAAATGTTGGTGAAATGGATGAAAGGAAAGGTGATGATGGAGCAGTTGGTGGAATGAATGGCGGGGGAAACCGGAGATCCCGGAGAAAACCCGCCCAGACGCCGCTTCGTCCACCACAAATCCCACATGCAGGCCCCTGGGATTGAACCCGGGCCGCCTAGATGGGAGGCGAGCGGTCTAACCGCTCGGCCACGGCGCCGCCCGTTAACCAATATAATTGTTTAAAATAATAATGGAACAATACCACTATTTCGGGTTACTCGATACTCGCTTTCTGAAAAATTGTAAAGGCGATGGCTTGTTCATTGAAGTATGTTTTTACTTTCTCTACTACGTATAGTAAGTAGGGGAAGTATTGCATTCCACCCAAAAATTCGATACCAAGATTTCACCAGAAATACATGTTTTGAGACCCCCTGAATCCAAAAAAATCATTTTTGGAAACGTCCGTGTGTGTGTGTCTGTGTGTGTGTGTGTGTGTGTGTGTGTGTGTGTGTCTGTGAACAGTATAACTCAGAAACGAACAGTCGGATAAATACCAAACTTGGTATTTAGGTTCAGTATCTTCCAGAGATGCGACACGAAGATTTTCAAAAAAATCCCCTCACCGCAGATTACCCTTTACATGGAACATTTTTTTGAAAATTTTAATTTTCTCAAAAATGGCTCTAAAGATTTTGATTAAAATATCATATGTTTAAGATATTTTCATGACAAATGAAATGTATATCTCAATTTTCTGGGAATGTCTCCAAAAGTATTCTTCATTGTGAACGACTTTTGCATAACTGGTAAACTATAAGAGATAGACAAAATTTTACTGCACAAAAAATGTAGATCGCGTTAAAATACACAATTTATGTCATATACATTTTTTTGTTGAGTGAACCATTTTAGAGATATTGCTTGTTATTCTCTTAAATTTTCCAATACATTTTCTGAAATGGGAATTCGTTATTCAATTTTTTTGTCCTGGACATGCAAATAGAATGAAATGCGCCACATAGCAACCAGCTCTTAAAATATTTGACTATCGCTTAAAGCCTACCATATTCCCGTTGTATCTACAAGAAAATTAGCAATAAGATTAACATGAAGAATATGGAGAATAAGCGTTTGTAAAAATAGTTTGTACAAGAGTAGAGAAAGTCATGTGAGTGTAACACATCAGATTTTTATTAGTAGTTCTCGTCTATAAACGCACATAACCAATTTTGTAGTGTAGGCTAATTCCGAAATTGTTCCTGTTTGACGTTCTCGAATTGGCGAGAATTTATTTTGATAATACCATGGGTTATATATCTCCTAACGTTAGCCAAGGCTATTATTATTATTACTATAACTTTGCTTCCTTTTTATGTAACTATATTTTGTGCTGAAACTTTCTTTTAAAGGATTTTTTATCCATATTATAGAAATTGGTCGTAGGGTATACCTGTAAGCTACGTTCGTTACTGGAGTTTGACTTCCATAAACACAAACTAACGGTTGGAAGAAAATAACAGATATTTCCACGCACTGTGTTATCTCACGTCTTAAATTGATTTGTTTGTGCTGGATTCACAGATTCTCGTCACCGGAGTAGGTAAATGCAATGCCTGAGAGTGAGTGACCAAGCCAGGCTATTGTAGAAACGTGATTTAGTGCGTCAGTTAAATCAGCTTCATTCACAACTCAGTTAACGCTGCATTTTACATGAGTGCCTCTACCCCATCCGTATTGTTTTGCGTGTTTTCATTTAGACACCAGAGTTTATGGAATGTTGCATTGATTCATCCACAGGAAATGCAGTCAAGGTTTATCAAGAACTATAGTCCGGCAACACTTGGGAACAAGTGCGAGGAAATAACGTGAAGTCTCGACACCTTTCATTTCTTATCTAGCAGAAAGCTAAAAGGCAACAACTTTCAATAATGAAATTTAAAAATTTAAAAGTATCGAAGGTTAATCTCAAGATATTGGACATATTTCGATAGCACAGTATCGAGAGTATCAGGGTACCGAGGTCCCATCGCTAGTTTAAAAATATTCTAATGTGGTACATACAAACGACTTTCTCTACCAATTTCAAATCCACATTTTATATCCCCTATAAATATCTAGATACTATAATATTTGTATAAAAGTGATTCTTCTATGCACGTTGTTATTCACGATATACAGAGTGGGCCAAAAGCACGGCTGTTTTACCATTGGTTTCACGTTTGATATTTAATTTTTCAACTTAGTAATTGTAAACCAATATTCTATATCGTTTACTTAGGTTTTACAAATGTTATTAATGTTGAATGGGGTTTCTTGGAGTAGAGCCATGTCGATTGGTACAAAGAAGAGGATTTTGAGGACTCTGGTAGAAGTGACCTATGGTGCGGAAGCATGGACTTTGGTAAAGGGACAAACATCTAAGATCTTGGCAGTGAAAATGGACGGAATAAGACATAGTGCTGGAGTATCAAGGATGGAAAGAAGGAGAAATGAAGAGGTGAGACAGATGATGGGTATGGAGGAAACGTGGAGGAGAGAATTGAAAGGCGGGGTCTTCAATAGTATGGACATGTGAAAACAATGGAGGATGATAGGTGGCCTTAAACCTTTTTAGAATGGTCACCTCGTGGAAGAAGAAAGCGAGGTAGACCAAGAGGAACCTGGAGAGGACAGATTCATAGAATGATGAGTGATCGGTGCCTGGAGGAGGATGACTTGTTGAATCGGGAAGAATGGCGAATGGGAATACAGGGTAGCTGCTGAAGAGTGGAGAGACCCTTAAAAGTAAGTATTAAGGTATTTCCTTGAATGCTGTGGCAGTATTTTGGCACACAAAGACACTAAATAAACAATGTCTAACATCGCAAGCCTAAATAATAATTATAAGTGACAGTTATTCACATGTTAATTAATAATCCTTGCATTTTTAAGTTTATGTACAAGTAACTGTTTATATATGATGTATTATTTATGTGAATGTATATTGTATATAAGTGTAGCAAGTTAGCTGTTGGATAAACCAGAGGAAATCCATGAAATTTTATAGCTTAGCGGAAAACTTTGTCAGAACCACATAAAAATTGTCAGGAATGAGAAACTCGCTTAGATGAACTGTAGGCATGGTATGTGATATTTGAAAGAACTAATTGAATGGTGAGGTAGTATTTTTAACACTTAAATGATTTCAGTCAAATTATATAATATATAAATTCAATAACAGCCCGCCTTAAAGTAGTATGTGTATTTAACAATATATAAAAAGTGTATATTACAGTCACTGTATATGTTTATATTATTGTATCCATGTGTAATAATGCTATGTGAATATATTACGTAATTTAATAATGTAGGAGCTGTGAGAATAATAGGTTAAAAGTTGCTAACAATGAGGTAACCTTGAGCGAATAATGAGTTTGAGAGTTTAAAAATGTTACTAGTGATTATTGGAGCAACAATAATGTAAATTTTGAGACAGTTTAAAAATAGCCAATCAACAACCAGAAAAAAGGTTTAGTTAAAAGCAGGTATTCTATTGGAGTAGGATTAGCCAATCAGAGACTTGAAATGCAGAAATTTACAAGTTTAGGCGGTTGAAATCAATTCAGTTGTCTGCAGACAGTGTTTGTAACCGGATGCGAGATGCGTCCTCGAGAGATTTAATACGTTTTCGTGTGAGACGAAAAATAAGTTTACGTGTTAAAAAGTGTAATTAATTAATAAAAAGAATCTCAAGGCTCTCTATATCAGTGAAGTGTGATTTAAATCGTATCAAGTATTAATAAAAGGAGTGAAGTAAAATTATAATCTGTGTAAGCCTACATTCTTGTCGCACCATAACTCTGAAAAGACATCCATGTCTCTAACGATAATACTGACGCAGCCGAGGCAAACATAAGTATTTAATACTTAAAGAAACAGTCAAATTACAAAGTTAATATTTTTAAAAAAATTGGGGCAAAGGCTACTGGGTACCATACGTGCGGTTGCAACTACTTAAAGTGTTCGGCTCCCCAACAGTTGAAATATAATACAATTCCTTCAATATAACATCATCAAATTGACGCCCAAAGCGTGATGTAAATGACGTAACAAAACAAACAACATACGTGGGGCTAATAAATAACAAAACACCTACTTCAATGGCAAGGAGATCGATTCGAATTATTAATGTTAGCCAACTAGAAGCGTGTATACTAAACTTTCAAATCTCAAATGTAAGATAGAGAAGCCACAGTTTTCCTAACTGTATAATGTTAGTCACAGCTTGGATACGGATGAAGGCAGACCGTAGTGAGATTTAGTCGCTAAACATGCATAGGTAATCACCGATAATGGGGCTGTTAGAACGAGGTATTAGCACAACGTGATAGAGGATGACAGTAGGTTCCGATTGATCTAAATTTTATTAACGTGTGAACTTTTAATGAAGTGTAATGACCGTACTTTGGCTTTGTGCGAAGCAACGGCATCTCAACAGCTAGCCCTAATACACTCATTTTATTCAAAGGACAATGACACTAAATGCATTAGTTGGAACTTTACTTTTCAGCAGCGTTATATTTTCACAATAGTTCATTCTTTTTACGCTCCACTACCTGTTACAGATCTCAGTAACTAGCTAGCCGGAACAATAAATTCTGTTTATAATTATATAAACAGTGGCGCTCAACAATTAAAAACAATTACGCGGACATAAGCGATTACCGGCACAACATCGGTTTTGATTTCGATTTTATTTTATATTTCTTACAGGTAATTATCAACATGGCGACAGCATAGGTTCGCTGCTTAATTTACCAAAATCTGGTCATCCTAAGACTTCTATGACCGAAGAAAATCAAACGAAATCTACTCTAACATCTGTGAACATTCAAAAGAATTCTGCAGTACGTGCTTCTATCGAACTATCCATACCAAGAACATCTTGCGACCGACGCCTAATACGTAAGCATAAATTAAAACCATATCTCCAAGGACTGTGCACGGTCTTTTGGAGGATGATCCGATCGCCGATTGCAGTTCTGCGAACTGGTGTGTGACCAAACCATTTCTGATTGAACCAGCCTGAATTAGAATTAGTAGACAAAGGAGACACCTAGCATCTCGACCCGCAAGGGATACTTTGTGCATACATACCCTGGAGGAACGCATGATGAAGGAACCGCAGAAGACGTATGGCTGCAGGACCGGCCGGCGCAGACGACAGAGACACGCATTCCTTAATAGTTACTGGCTTGACCACCCGGCCGAAGAGTACTCGGCGACGACCCTCCCAAGCCACTGGAAGGTGGTTCACAGGCTACCCTCCAATGGAGACCGGGGAGAGTTCGGCCCAGCAGTGGAGACTCGAACGGTTACCATCTGACGGAGCCAAGGAGGAGTTCCAAAGCACAAGTCCCTGTGCCATATGCCCGCCGCGACCGATAGACAACCCCTGAGTCAACCTGTAACGTGAAAGAGGGAGATGACATAAGAGGAAATGGGGGAAATAGGAGAGCGTGGTGAATGACACCACTCCATCATTCTCCTTGTCAACCAGAGAAAACCACGGAAAAAATCATGGTCAGATTGGGTGGTCACCAGGAATCGAACGCGGGACCTCCCGAATGCGGCCCACAGCGTTGCTCCTTGTGCGTCTACAATGACCCCTAGGAGGGAGGGATGAGAGAAGAGGCGAACGGACGGGATCCCCGAAACCGGGGCAGAGCACCGCACACAGGCCAGTCGGTCCCTTGTGCTTCTATAGTGATCCCCTGGAGGGCGGGAGGAATGAGAGGAGAGAAGAACGGAGGGGGCCCCCGAAACCGGGTCAGAGCACCGCACGCAGGTCAGTCGGCCCCTTGCGCTTCTACAGTGACCCCTGGTAGGGTGGAATGGGAGGAAATACGAATGCAGGGGGCCCCCGAAAACGGGGCAGAGCACCATACATTGACCCCCGGAAGGGAGGGGTGAGAGGAAAGATGAACGGAGAGGGCCTTCGAAACCGGGGCAGAGCACCGCCCGCAGGCCGGTCGGCCCCTTGTGCTTCTATCGTGACCGCTGGGAGGGAGAGATCCGAATCCGGATCCGGATGATGACGGGCGTAAGCACAGACTGGGTCCCTAAAGTTTCCAGATTGAACGCATCAGATTCCGCCCGGGCTCACCCCACAAGCCACCGAAACCCCGGCGGTCCCCCTGGATCGGGACCGACTCGGACGAGAGAACTAAGTGAGCAGTCCCCGCAGCGATGTCAGAGAAGAAACCTCTATAGAGCGCACAGACACCGCCCAGCCGCAACCCGCCTTACACCGTCTCCTGGTCCTACAACCCTGAAGATGATGGGTAGAGGAAATGAGGGGCAGGAGAGTCGTGGTAGAAGATGAACCTCTTCATTTGTCTACCGACCCAGGAAAACCACAAAAAACCCATGGGTCATAATGGATGGTCGCCGGGGATCGAACTGGGGACCTCCCTAATGCCAGTCGTACACGTTATCGCGGCGCCACCTCGCTCGGTTTCACTTGACCTAACACCAATGGATTTCTTCCTTTGATAAAGAACAAGCTTCACAAGAGAAATCCTCTTTCAGTGGAAGAATTAAAAATAGAATCATTTATTGAAATTGATGCACATAAGGTTTTGTGTAGTGCTGTGTTAAAGCGTCATGAAGTTTTGAAACATGTTGCAATGTTGAAGAAGGCCAATTTGAGCACTTACGAGATTAAACTTTATTCAAATGTGTATTTCATGTGTTAAATAAGTGAGTATAAACAGCATTGGACATATATCACTGTAACATGTACATATAAATGTACTATACACTGGGACTATGCTTGGCCCCCTTCAAATGATTTCAAATTAAGGGGCGGCATCGGTGAAATTCGGGCAAAAATGATGAAAAATCCGATTTTACGTTTTTTGCTTTAAAATTATGTTTATACTTTGTACTTTCAGAATCTATTGTAGTTTATGCCGCATCGCCATTTAAAAGGCCCTACGTCATGATTTAAATGTCCATGTGCGGGTTGGCGTGGCTCCTGAAATGCACTCATTACCCCATTGCAGCAAAATCGCGTACTATTTTGAAGTTTAAGGGGACGTAGGACAGATTTTTTAGTCAAAATGGTCAACACTATCAGTTCTTTTATTTCTGCAAAAATAAACTCTTTATAATGTTAGTCAAACATTTAAATGCGTTTGATGGGGCTTATACAAAGTTCATAGCGAATGTAGAGAACTTGAAATCATACCAAAGAAAATCTAATTTGTTCGTTTCTTTTGTCTCGCATATATCTTAAAGGAATAATGATTTAATCGAAACGTAAGGAGGCGTTTTTTGAGAAAATAAAAAATATATAAAAGTTTCATATCTAAAGTGTAGATGTGGTAGGGAAATTGTCTTGTTTATGGAGATAAGGTTCATAAAACATTTACACATTCCTTGTAAGGTAATAATAGGTTACATTGAACTAAAAATATCTATTAGAGAATTCTGTGTGGTGGAAAATAAAAATCTTTTCTCTAATTGCAGAAGACCGTAAAAACGAGAAGAAGAAACAAATAATTTGCAGTTTAAGGTATATACAAATTCAAGGTAACTATAAAGAAACTTTCGTGAACGCTTAGTCACAAAAGAAATTATTTTGCTAAAATTGTATGGTATCTTTTAGTGAAATTCATATGCTATGTTAGTGTGGATAACCCATTGTCCATCTCATGCGGATTAAGGATTATGTAAAACGCATTCAGAATTTAGAGGACCTTAAATGGTGTCTAAGAAAATATGAGCAATTAAAGCTTTAAAGTCATTTTTCTTCGCTTTTTGTTTTTCTATATTTTTTAATATTCAAAATGCTCCTTGCAATGCTGTTTTTAATAGATTTCTTTGAAATTTTGCACACATGTTGTTAGATAAGTGCTACATAAAACTTGGTATTTTAAATTATCTATATGGAGCAGTTTAATTGTTATCGATTTTTTAATTTGAAAATTATTAATAATTTGGAAAAAAGGTAATATATGTATTCAATAATTTTTTTTCTCCAAAACTATTTGACATATCTGAAAAAGCATACCAAGTTTTGTAGACATAATCAAAAGAAACATACAGTCAGAGTTTAGTTTATTTACAACTAATAATGTTATGCATGGAGCATTTGTTATACTACACTAAAACTGTGGAAAAAATATTTTTATGCTAAACTATCTTAGATAGAAATGTGAAATTTAACATATCTACTAGATACCCTTTGGCACAAATACATACAAAATTTCACATCGTTATGACCAAAACTATGGATTTTAGCAATTTTCACAGATGCCTCCCCTTAAGCAAGAAGTACCCCATTCCAAAACAGCATTCAAATTTTTACTTTCTCTACTACGTATAGTAAGTAGCGGAAGTATTGTATTCCACTCAAACATTCGATACCGAGATTTCACCGGAAATACATGTTTTCAGACCCCTGAATCCAAAAAAAGCATTTTTGGAAACATGTCCGTGTGTCTGTCTGTGTGTGTCTGTGTGTCTGTGTGTGTGTGTGTCTGTGAACAGCATAACTCAAAAACGACAAGTCGGATAAGCACCAAACTTGGTATTTAGGTTCAGTATCTTCCAGAGATGCGACACGAAGGTTTTCAAGAAAATCCCCCCACCCCAGACTACCCTTTACATGGAAGATTTTTCGAAAATTTTAATTTTCTCAAAAATGGCTCTAACGATTTTGATGAAAATATCATATGTTTAAGACAATGTCATGAGAAATGAAATGTATATCTCGAATTTTCTGGGAATCTCTCCAAACGTATTCTTCATTGTGAACGACTTTTGCATAACTGGTAAACCATACGAGATAGATAAAATTGTACTACACAAAAAATGTAGATCGCGTTAAAATACACAACTTATGTCATATACATTTCTTTTGTTGAGTGAACCGTTTTCGAGATATTGCTTGTTATTTCCTTAAATTCTCCAATACTTATACTTTTTCTCAAAATCGTTATTCATTTTTACTTTCTCTACTACGTATAGTAAGTAGGGAAAGTATTGCATTCCACCCAAAATTTCGATACCGAGATTTCACCGGAAATACATGTTTTGAGACCTCCTGAATCCAAAAAAGGCATTTTTGGAAACATGTCCGTGTGTGTGTCTGTGTGTCTGTGTGTGTGTGTGTCTGTGTGTGTGTGTGTCTGTGTGTGTGTGAACAGCATAACTCAAAAACGAACAGTCGGATAAACACCAAACTTGGTATTTAGGTTCAGTATCTTCCAGAGATGCGACACGAAGGTTTTCAAGAAAATCCCCCCACCCCAGACTACCCTTTACATGGAACATTTTTCGAAAATTTTAATTTTCTCAAAAATGGCTCTAACGATTTTGTTTAAAATATCATATGTTTAAGATAATGCCATGAGAAATGAAATGTATATCTCGAATTTTCTGGGAATGTCTCCAAAAGTATTCTTCATTGTGAACGACTTTTGCATAACTGGTAAACCATAAGAGATAGACAAAATTTTACTACACAAAAAATGTTGATCTCGTTAAAATACACAACTTATGTTATATACATTTCTTTTGTTGAGTGAACCGTTTTCGAGATATTGCTTGTTATTCCCTTAAATTTTCCAATACTTATACTTTTTCTCAAATTCGTTATTCATTTTTTTATGTCCTGGACTTGCAAAGAGAATGGAATTCGACACATAGCAACCAGCGTTAAAATATTTGACCATCGCTTAAAAGCTACCATATTCCCCTTGCATCTACAAGAAAATTAGCAATAAGATTGACATCTCGATATCTCGATTAACATAAAGCATATGGAGAATAGGCGTTTGTAAAAATAGATTGTACAAGAGTAGAGAAAGTCATGTGAGTGTAACACATCAGATTTTTACTTTCTCTACTACGTATAGTAAGTAGGGAAAGTATTGCATTCCACCCAAAATTTCGATACCGAGATTTCACCGGAAATACATGTTTTGAGACTCACTGAATCCAAAAAAAGCATTTTTGGAAACATGTCCGTGTGTGTGTCTGTCTGTGTGTCTGTGTGTCTGTCTGTGTGTCTGTGAACAGCATAACTCAAAAACGAAGAGTCGGATAAACACCAAACTTGGTATTTTGGTTCAGTATTTTCAGAGATGCGACACGAAGGTTTTCAAGAAAATCCCCCTACCCCAGACTACCCTTTACATGGAAGATTTTTCGAAAATTTTAATTTTCTCAAAAACGGCTCTAACGATTTTGATTAAAATATCATATGTTTAAAATATTGTCATGACAAATAAAATGTATATCTCGAATTTTCTGGGAAGTCTCCAAAAGTATTCTTCGTTATGAACGACTTTTTCATAACTGGTAAACCATAAGAGATAGACAAAATTTTACTACACGAAAAATGTAGATCGGGTTAAAATACACAATTTATGTCATATACATTTCTTTTGTTGAGTGAACCGTTGGCGAGATATTGCTTGTTATTCCCTTAAATTTTCCAATACTTATACTTTTTCTCAAATTCGTTATTCATTTTTTTGTCCTGGACATGCAAAGAGAATGGAATGCGCCACATAGCAACCAGCGTTAAAATATTTGGCTATCACTTAAAACCTACCATATTCCCCATGCATCTACAAGAAAATTATCAATAAGATTGACATCTCGATATCTCGATTAACATGAAGCATATGGAGAATAAGCGTTTGTAAAAATAGTTTGTACAAGAGTAGAGAAAGTCATGTGAGTGTAACACATCAGATTTTTTTATGTCCTGGACATGCAAAGAGAATGGAATGCGCCACATAGCAACCAGCGTTAAAATATTTGACTATCGCTTAAAAGCTACCATATTTCCCTTGCATCTACAAGAAAATTACCAATAAGATTGACATCTCGATATCTCGATTAACATGAAGCATATGGAGAATAGGCGTTTGTAAAAATAGTGTGTACAAGAGTAGAGAAAGTCATGTGAGTGTAACACATCAGATTTTTTTGTCTTGGATATGCAAAGAGTATTAATCTGTGGCAAAGGGAATGGTGCTGCACCTAGCAACCAGCTATTAAGAGATATGTATTTGCTTAAAGGCTATTGTATTTCTATATTGCCCTTGTAAATATATATTCCCCTTACATCTACAAGAAAATTAGCAATAAGATAGAGTCTGCAAATGTTTATCTCGATTAACATGAAGTAGATGGAGAATAAGCGTTTGTAAAAATAGTTTGTACAAGAGTAGAGAAAGTCATGTGAGTGTAACACATCAGATTTTTATTCATGTCAACAAACTCTTGAGATAGAATGAAAAGAAAGTGTTGGTGGGGAGAGGGTGGGAACAGAATGGCAAACTTTCAAGCATGTCCATTGGATGACACTTTGAAAAGATCTAAACTTAAAACCTGGAATATGACAAAATGGCTGACACTATGAAGAAATTGTGTATTTTAATGAGCTCTACATTTTTCCTGTAATAAGCTTTCCTTTATCTGTTAATATTTCTTTGTTATACAAAATTCAACAAAATTCAATCAAATAAAAAGAAATTCACATAGACATTTACTTCTCACCTCAATGTAGGTATTGAATCTTGAACATTTTATTTCAAAATCATTTAAGTTGATTTTAAGAAAATAAAAAATAATGAAAATTTTTCCATGTTAAGGGTGGTATGGGGTGAGGGGCTTTTCTTGAAAATCTTTATGCTGCATCCTTGGAAGATGCTACATTTAAAACAAGATTCAGTATTTATCCAACATTTTGTTTTTGAGCTATGCCATTCACATATACAGATCTTTTCTTTAAATGCTCATTTTTAGGTTGAGGTGATCCCAAAATGTGTGCTTCAGTGAAATCTTGATATTGACATTTGGGTGGAATACAATACTCCTCTACTTGTTATAGGTAAGCAGTAGGGAAAATAAAAAGGGGCATCAGAGAGGTTTCCAAGGCTTTTAAAACTGGTGCATTAATCTCCTCACTATTATGAATGGAAGTCTTCTGCCAATTTATGTTGCCTTCCACATGTAATGGACAGAATGGTTCTGGCAAGCTCTGCACATAGTTAAAAGCTACAAAAATTCCATACCAATTATGATTTTCTTCTTTATGAAACAATAGCGTTTAACACAACACACAACATAAAGAAAGAAACAGATTGGTTCCTTGAGCTCTTTATGCAGAACACACTAAAGAAGCTACATACTGAGCTGTGTGTCTTGTGACAATGCTAGAATATGAGACTGAAGGCTTACACAGTCCATTCTATTCTTGCTAATTATACATTTAATGGAATAGATTGAATATGTCATTGATAAGCTACACTCCAGGCTTGATACTTTACACAATTTTAAAGCTTTATTTATACTTTAAACATTTCTGTGCATGCTCAATTGACCCATTTATACTGATTTAAAACAATGGCAAACTTTCATGTTTACTTACTTTGCTTCTAAATTAGTTAAATGTAGATATTACAGTCTTTTGTAACATAACTTTTTCTTATGGTTATGGCTGAAATTGATATCAGGCTTTTGCGGGGCTCAAACTTCTGAAAGCTACATGTTCAAAGGTGCCATAAAATTTTTCAGTCACTTTTCAAGGAAATGAAACATTGTTTTAAAAGATTAATGGTTCAGGCACCAGTCATACAACTTTCTGTATTTTATTTTAATAGCTACTTTAAGTTACTGATATAAAACTCTAGTTTTATTTTACTATTTACTTCCTGTTACTCGCAATAAATGGTTTCAAATTCACAGTTTGTCCACTGAAACTTTTAAAAAGTAAGTCAATGTAATTATGCTGAACGTGATGTTATAATCGCTTGGTGTGAACTTTTGAGAAACAAAGGAACTAAATGCCTATAGTTGGTCTACAACTCTACTTACTACCACTACAACACAGCCACTCCATAACCTGTTAAAATATATTACTACACAACAAAAAATCTGATGTGTTACACTCACATGACTTTCTCTACTCTTGTACAAACTATTTTTACAAACGCTTATTCTCCATATGCTTCATGTTAATCAAGATATCAAGATGTTAATCTTATTGGTAATTTTCTTGTAGATGCAAGGGGAATTGGTTGGCTTTAAGCGATAGTCAAGTATTTTAAGAGCCAGTTACTATGTGGAGTATTCCATTCTCTTTGCATTACCAGGACAAAAAAAAATGTGTAACGAATCCCCATTTGAGAAAAAGTATAAGTATTGGAAAATTTAAGGGAATAACAAGCAATGTCTTTAAAATGGTTCACTCAACAAAACAAATGTATATGACATAAATGGTGTATTTTAATGCGATCAACATTTTTTGTGTAGTAAAGCTTTTGTCTATCTCTTATGGTTTACCAGTTATGCAAACGTCGTTCACAATGAAGAACACTTTTGGAGACATTCCCAGAACATTCAAGATATACATTTTATTTGTCATGAAAGTATCTTAAATATATGATATTTTAATCAAAATCGTTAGAGCCATTTTCAGAAAATTAAAATTTTCGAAAAATGTTCCATGCAAAGGGTAATCTGGGGTGGGGGGATTTTCTTGAAAAACCTTCGTGTCAGATCTCTGGAAGGTACTGAACCTCAATGCCAAGTTTGTGTTCATCTGACTGTTTGTTTCTGAGTTATGCTGTTCACAGACAGACAGACACACACACAGACACACACATGGACATGTTTCCAAAAATACTTTTTTTGGATTCAGGAAGCCTCAAAACATATATTTCCAGTTAAATCTCGGTATCGAATTTTTTGATGGAATACAATACTTCCCCTACTTACTATACGTAGTAGAGAAAGTAAAACTAGTGATGTTTATGTCATTCTCAGTTTCTAATAGGAAAATAAGTATAAACATACACTAGCAAATAAACCTCAAGGTCAGTATGTCTATTTTCAATTATATTGTAACCTTGATAAAATAAACAAAAAGCTACTCTATTCTTTTATATTTAAAATACAATATTATGACTTTACTTAAAGAAACTGAATATAAAATATTAGGAAATATTGGGAGGTCAAATGCCCCCTTACACCCCTTCCCACATCAGAGGCCTGTGCTTATGGTTAGGCTTGTTTGGTACTGGGATGAAAAAATGTTTGGGATTGTAGCAGAAGCAAAAGATTATTTATTAATTTCGTTGTTAATACAAATATTACAAAATATTTCTGAATGATTGAATGGTTTATATTGGCATTTCTTACTCTGAAACCAAACAATATAGTGTATAAGCATTCAGTCTCATATCCTTGCATTGTCACAAAACATAATCATCATCCTCTATGGTCTAAGGGTACTGTGCTAGTCTCTAGTTCCTGAAGTCTAGTTCCAGGTTCAAGCCCAGCTGAGGGTGATGGACTTTTTCGGATGTAAAAATCCTTCAAAAGAGAACTAAAGCCAGTAGTCATGTGTCATAGATTTACAGCATATGAAAGAACCTCAAGCCTGAATAATGCCTGATAAAGAAAATTTCCAGTCTTTCATGCCCAATATACAATGTGACACTAAGGACTATAATAGTTAAAGAGCATCCATAAATAAAACTCAATTTAATTTTGTAAAACATAAACAACTGAACATGCAGCTTCTATTGCTCACACTTGGTTCTTTATACTTGCTATATGTTTTGTTAAATGCTAATATACCATGAAGAAGTAAATCATAATCAGTGTACAATTAAAAATACAAAAGCAGCCTATCAGACCACCAATATAGACAACTTACAATTAAATAGTAGGAGTAATAACCTATTTAACATAATGTATCACAGACTTTCTAAATCACTGAGTAGCTTTGAAGTGTTAAGCATAAGATTGTATAATACTTTGGATTTAGCACAATTACTGGAAAGAAAATTTAAATGTACACTATATGGCTGATTAGTTGCTAATCCTTATTATTCAATACAAGAATGTTTTGAAAATCAAAAATAATATTTATTGTAAGATTTTTACTTTCTCTACTATGTATAGTAACTCGGGAAAATATTGTATTCCACCCAAAAATTCGATATCGAGATTTCACCGGAAATACGTGTTTTAAGACCCCCTGAATCCAAAAGAAGTATTTTTGGAAACATGTCCATGTGTGTGTCTGTCTGTGTGTGTGTATGTGTGTGTGTGTCGGATAAACACCAAACTTGGTATTTAGGTTCAGTATCTTCTAGAGATGCGACACTAAGGTTTTCAAGAAAATCCCCCCAACCCAGATTACCCTTTGCATGGAAGATTTTTAGAAAATTTTAATTTTCTCAAAAATGGCTCTAATATTTTGATTAAAATATCATATGTTTAAGATATTTTCATGACAAATAAAATGTATATCTTGAATTTTCTGGGAATGTCTCCAAAAGTATTCTTCATTGTCAACGACTTTTGCATAACTGGTAAACCATAAGAGAGAGACAAAATTTTACTACACAAAAAGTGTAGATCGCGTTAGAATACACAATTTATGTCATATACATTTTTTTTTTTTGAGTGAATCACTTTCGAGATATTGCTTATTATTCCCTTAAATTTTTCAATACTTATTTTCTCAAATGGGAATTCATTATTCATTTTTTTGTCTTGGATATGCAAAGAGTATTAATCTGTGGCAAAGAGAATGGTGCTGCACATAGCAACCAGCTATTAAGAGATATGTCTATGCTTATAGGCTACTGTATTTTTATATTGCCATTGCAAATACAAAACAAGGGGAACATAGTATGCCTTAAGCGATAGTCAAATATTTTTAGAACTGGTCGCTATGTGTAAAATGTAATTCTCTTTGCATGTCAAAAGATCGTTTCTGCAAATGTTTATCTCGAGTAATATGAAATAGATGGAGAATAAGAGTTTGTAAAAATAGTTTGTACAAGAGTAGAGAAAGTCATGTGAGTGTAACACATCAGATTTTTTTATATTTTATTGTAATGTCTTTTTTCTATTATATTAAGCCTTCTTTTGAATATTTTGCTGTTATATATAACTTATGAATATTACTTGACACTATCCATCACTGTAATAAGCTTAATGGCAAACAATATTAAAGATTTTCATTACAGTTTCATTACAGTAATAGTTTAAGTTGGTATATGGTTTTTCTTTTACTCAAATAGCTTAAGAGCAACAGAGCAAATTGTATTTTCTTGGCCATCTGCAAACTTAATACATGTTTCATTTAAACTGATATTGGCTGACATGCTGCAGTAACATGGGCATTTAAATAGCTGACAACAAAGGGGTTTAGAGCAAACAGATAAATCACTATGGATTTTGTTTCACTTTGCAAAGGATCATAAAAGTCAACATCAATGAGCTTGTCTTTCTACATTTCTAAGAATTAAAGTAACTGCATCTTTTACATCTTATTCTCCATTTTCTGTATTCTTATTATAAAATTAAGACATATCTTAGACACACCAAAGTTAATTAACTGTGTTATTTTTTCTTCTAGTGTTGCACATTAAAATCATACACAATTAAAATATTTCCCTTCCCACAAAGCAAAAGATATGTTAAACTAAACATTCAAGTAATTAATACACATGTATAATTCGAAGCATAACTCACCAATGGATTTCATTATATAGCTCAGAATCATAAATATCCAACTTTTCTGAAACAATAGAAATGCCAACTGTGAGAATCACAAACAATGGAACAGCAAAATATCTGATGTGTTATGTTTACTGGACTTCCTCTAGCCACCATCATTTATTTTTATATCTGATCTACAAATTATTCTTACAGAAGTTTATTTACCAATTAACTTCATGTTAATCAAGCTAAACATTTACAAAAATGGTATTGTTATTGTTATTATTATTATTAATTGTTGTTATTATTAATTGTTATAACACATATTGTTAATGCTACAAAAATTATACAGAAGGCTGAAAGAATGGTTAAACCTTTGAAAAGTTGGCTTTGAAATTCCACAGTATCTGCATGAAATCATGAGAAACAAAGGAATTATTACTTAGCATTCCAAACAATGTGTAATAAAGTTTTGAAAAACTTTAAGTCCCAGCAATTACTATCTTGGAAAGATTGATAAAGTAGAATCCCGCTTATCTGAAATAAAGTGGATAGGAATTTTGGATAATGCATTGATAACTATTGGTAACAATTTCAACCATCAAGAGGGAGAAAATAATTGTATTCCAAATATATGTAATAATGTTTAATAAAAGGTTACTGTTTTATACAGCATTAAAATAAGCATTATAGTATTTACAAAGTCTATTTTATATAATTCATAATTTTTTTCTGAAGTTTCTTCTTGCAACATAACTTGATATAACTCTTCTGTGAAGAGTTATATCATGCCACCAGTTAATAAGCATCATATCAGTCTGTTAATATTTTTTGTTCTACAAAATGCAAGGTAACCTGATAATAAAATGTTTTGTCTTATTGATAGTGCTGTAACTTTCCCATTAAGATTTTAATACCAAATTGTAGCCATTTTTAACTCCAATACTTTGAATCCCTCATCTGCTGTCACTAATGGTTTCAAGTTTCTCTTCAGTGACTATTACAACATACTTTCTTTTTGCCAACATCTTAAATACAAATAAACCACACTAACCAACACCAACAGTAAACTAACAGTAGGCCTCCTCAATGAATGCATGTGCAGTAGTTAAAGTTTGTTATAACTGTACAATATTTCTTGGAATATAGGGTATGTGGTGAGGATTAACTGCATATGATACCAATTACTTTTGGGGTTGGGGGAAAAACATTACCAGTTTTCACAGCAATGTTAACAATGCAAATTTGAGCAACTCATATTTTTTCGATTATTGCTTCTTACGTTCTTGTCTTTTTTTTTCCCTCCATCATTTTGGTTAAGTTTGGTTTCATTTCGATTAAGCATGTTTGGTTATTTGGGTTTTACTATATCAAAAAATATTTATTTTGTTGAATTGCTTGTTTTCAAAAGCAACATTTTTCTTGTAGTAGCTTTTGCTTAGCTCTTATAGTTTCTCATTCATCCAACATTAAGCAAAATTCATACCGAATAAAGATAACTTCAAAGGCTTTTCACAAAACTTTGAAAATATACATTTTAATATTCATGTTAATATCTCAAGACTAAATACTTTAATCAAAACTGATAGAGCCATTTTTTGAGAGAGAGAAGAAAATTTGAGGTAGAAAGAATTTCTCAAAAACCTTTGCATTGCATCCTTGAAAAATGCTGGACATAAATACCAACTTTAGTATTCATATAACTTTTCATTTTGGGATTATGCTCTCATGCACAGATAATTAAGCATTTTAATGCTCTAGCGGAGGGAAACACATTTATTAGTATGTTGCTATAATTACTGATGGTTAATAAAATTGATGTGGAAAATTTTCGTAACACAAAGGGAAACTGACACAATATTTTAAAGTGTAACACATTACTAAAAGCAAAACAAAATTAAACATTCTAGTATGGAAAATGCATCACCTTAAATTAAACAGTACAGTTTGTTTCAAAGTAAAGACTTTTATGTCTCTGAAGAATGTTTTTAATGTTTTCTGAACTTCCACTGGCTAAACAAGTTCTAAACTGAGCCGTGACCTGATGTAAAGTTGCTCAAGGATGATCTCTGATTATATTTCTTCAAAGATTATGCCTCTCAGTTTACAAAGAAAATCTCTTTTTATGACAAATAATACCAGTTGTGAGAAATTGACAACCACCTATTGAAAAGAAACTGTATACACCTAATGTTATATAATGCGATGTAAATGTAAACCACATACAAGATTATTTTCTGGCAATGAAGTACTATAAAAATAATCACATTTCCCTTTTAACACCTACCTCAATTATTTTTAAGGAACCTTCTAGAAGGTTGATAATCTACTTCATGTTACTCAAGCTTAATTTTACAGAAATGATATTATTACACGGTGGCGCCGTGGCCGAGTGGTTAGACCGCTCGCCTCCCACCGAGGCGGCCCGGGTTCAATCCCAGGAACCTGCATGTGGGATTTGTGGTGGACGAAGCGGCATCTGGGCGGGTTTTCTCCGGGTTCTCCGGTTTCCCCCGCCATTCATTCCACCAACTGCTCCATCATCACCTTTCCTTTCATCCATTTCACCAACATTTCGTTTCATCTACTTCCTTCATCCCATACCAGGCATCGGGCTGATCACCCATCCTGGATGCTCTGTCTGATCCATGAGTGTCTGCTCCTCAACGGGCCTCTGACCCCAGGCACCCACTTGTAAGTCCTGGGGGGGTGTAAGTCCTACATAAGAGGAGGGTAAACAGATAATGAATGAATGAATGAATGAATGAATGAATGAATGAATGAATGAATGAATATTATTACACATTTTGAAACCAATGAATAATGTTATAATCATTGTGAAATGAAGGGGTGGTTCAGTTAAAAACTATATGAAAGAGTTCCACTACAATTGGCCCACAAGGAAAGCCAAAACCAAAACAACATAATTTGGCCTTCTAGAGAAGACTAGAGATGAAGACTTACTTGCATATGTAATTAAACTGAATAACAGCTATGACATTTATATGACAGCTTTCATCATTGAAATGGGGACAAATGTTAAGTTTTTGCTATCATCAAGCACCAATAAGAAAAAGGAACATTAAGAAAATAGCAGTGTGGCATGAAAATACGAAGCTAAAGTCTATTAAAAGAAAAAAAACAAACTTCTTAACTATTTTCTTTATTTCTATGCTTTTATTATATTATATTCTATTTTTGTGTCAAAATTAAATGAAGTATTGCCTTAATGGTACTCTGCTGGTAAGGACATGCACAATTAACATGTAACATTAACTTTCGGCAGTTCCGCCATATTTTGAGGGAGGATAAGTACCCTGCCAATACAGTGGCTAGAATTATGTTTGAGGAACAAAGGAGGTCATGCTGGCAGAGGGTGAGGCTAGATTTTTCAAGCATGTCAGTATATCTGGCCAAAAATTCATTCATGGCTAGAGCCATAATGTATGATAGGACCTTGCAGTGGCGAAACATGACTCTCAAAGTGAGGGAAGCTCGCAGTAATAATTTTCATTAAAATAGGAGAGAACCATGAATGTTGTATCTATATTTTTTCTTAATCTCGGTAAAAAAGGAACCAAAAATAGATTTAAATTTTAAAAATGTATCCAGAACAAATAAAGTGTTTGTTCGCGTGAATTTTATTTGCTTTCTTCTTCTTTTTAAATTCTTGGGGAAGCGGCGCTTCCACTGCTTCCATGCACGCTTCGCCACTGGGACCTTGTAATGAGCATTTGACTTCTGAAATGGCATTCTAATATGCATTCAATCAACTGCATATCCACAATCTTCTTCACTCATCTGATCATCCTAAACCAAGAGCTTGTGTTCGGAAAATGTCTTTCCACCTCATGAAGGTTCAAAGTATGGGTTATAGCAGTAGTCAAGTGCATTGTGTTTTAGTCTTGTAAGTTTCATAAATGGCAACTAAAAAGCAAAATGAATTTGGGGTAAGAGGCTTGGTTTTTCTAAAATTCATATTGTATTGGTAAAAACAATTTAAAAGCAGCTTCTCCAGAGGTACAAATAAAAATGAACATGGAAAAAAAATTAATACAATAAATATAAGAATAAAAGTTTACGAGTTACGTCT
The DNA here is from genome assembly GCA_030765065.1 of Deroplatys truncata. NCBI lineage: Eukaryota > Metazoa > Arthropoda > Insecta > Mantodea > Mantidae > Deroplatys > Deroplatys truncata. The sequence goes on from CM060980.1 coordinate 171,742,676, forward strand.
ACATGACTTTCTCTCCTCATTATTGCTTATTTTTGTATTGTTTTTACAAATTATTCTTATGAAAGCTTATTTTTCTTTACAGTTAATTTTAAGAAATGGTTTCATTACACAACAAAGATACACGAGCCTTATATGATTGTCAAGTCTAAAAAGTGGGCCACTGATATATGCCGGCTGTGAAATTCCCAAACTTTTCATGACATCACAAGAAATGTGATTTCATGTTTAAAAAATCTGATGTGTTACACTCACATGACTTTCTCTACTCTTGTACAAACTATTTTTACAAACTCTTATTCTCCATATGCTTCATGTTAATCGAGATGTTAATCTTATTGCTAATTTTCTTGTAGATGCAAGGGGAATATGGTAGATTTTAAGCAATAGTCAAATATTTTAAGAGCTGGTTGCTATGTGGTGCATTCCATTCTCTTTGCATGCCCAGGACATAAAAAAAATGAATAACGAATTCTCATTTGAGAAAAACTATTAAGTATTGGAAAGTTTAAGGGAATAACAAGCAATATCTCAAAAATGGTTCACTAAACAAAAAAAAATGTATATGACATAAATTGTGTATTTTAACGCGATCTGCATTTTTTGTGTAGTAAAAGTTTGTCTATCTCTTATGGTTTACCAATTACGCAAAAGTCATTCACAATGAAGAATACTTTTCGACACATTCCCATTATCTCATTCTGGTCATAAAACTCTTAAAGCAATGGTGGAATGATTAGGTTTCTGTAAGACCATACAAGTAATCAAAAGTGGGCTTTTCTTGCTCTTCTTCACTGAGTTTGCCAATGAGAAACTTTTTCATGTGGCACTGACAGGAGTCTGTAGTTACATCTACCACATAGCCTTTTTAATGTTTTGGATTTCTTTAATGGCTGTATGGCAGGGGTTCCCAAACTTTTTAAACCCTTTGCTCCTTAATCAGCAGATTATTTCTGGTAGCACCCCATATGAACAAATATGAGTTTCATCCCAAATCTGATAGCAATTTTATAGCACAAACTCACAAACTATAATGCCTAAATTGAATTTTTATTGTTTTATAAGATGAGATTGAAGAGGCGGTGGAATGAGACAACCTATAGCTTTAACCATGGGCTCCAAACTATATTGGGCCTTGAGCAAGTTAGAGGTAAAGGCATGAATAGGGCCAATTTAAAGTCGCCACCCCAGAGCCCGAAATCGAACCCCAGATCTTCCAGCACAAGAGCCGGAAAAGAAATCACTGCGCTACCCCAGTACCCCTTGTTTGACAAGGTTTAATTGAATATTGAAAAGCAGTGTTCTTCCCAATGGACATAGACTATAAGACACATTCTAATTTCAATTCCTAAATGACTAAAAGAGATTTATGAAACCTGTACACTACAAAGGAATATGGAGTTATGAATGAACATCATTGTGAAAAAGCTTGTAGCTTTCATTAAGATGCCAAAGTAGAAGATAACTTTTGTTACTCTCCAGAAAGACACAGCAAAGCAAACGACAATTGGACTGTTTATAACATATGTTATGTACACAATGCTTATTTCAAAATGTTTGAATAACCATAATGTAAGAAAGTTTTGCTGTGTTTCCTCTGCATGTTGTAATCCCAATATTAATCATGAATATTTCATAATTAGCAAATGAGAAAACTACTTTATCAATGGGTTGCAAACTATGCAAACTATGTACTACTTCCAACATGTTTAATCTGGTGGTCTAGGAGTGAGATCTCTTCATATACATCAGTTTTCCCCTATTTCATTCTATGTTGATGTTGGAGATTTGTGAATTGTGTGAAAACTGTGTAGCCTTTATGTTACTTTATAACTACCAAATAGAAGGTACAAAAGTTTAAGTTTTTATCCACTGTGATTAAGTATCTAAAATTTACTCCATTCTGAGTATACATTGGCTATACAACATTTCCAGAGATTGAAAGACTGTCAAAGGGAGGTTAAGGAAATAAAAAATATAAGATCCACTGATATTTCATACCTACTTCTGTAAATTTCAGGGGAATTTCCATCTATTGTTAGGAATATCACTTTATGAGGTTACAATTATATGTGGTAAAGGGATGTTTTACCATAAAAATATTCTAAGATTAGAGTGCAACAATTTTATAAAGGTATATGGAGGAATTAAAATCAAATTAATTAAACTGTCAGTCACAATTTAACAGCATCTGTGCAAATTTGGGTAACCAGCTAGTTGTAAATAAAACTTAGTTGTACCTCTGCTGTCCTTGAGGAAGTAGATTATCTCCATTTTATATGTTAGCAGAAGCATTGGTTGTAACATGTACAGCCACAAAAAGACAAGTTATACTTTTTTGAAGAGTACCAAATAATTTGTCAAATAGAGGATGTAGAATGTAAAACGAAGAAAAGTGTAAAAGTTCAGTGCTCTGATTATATCTATTTTTATAGTTTAGGCAACACTGAATCCACCTGTGTAAAGTGTTAAGGTCGCTGGTGGCTATGAAGGAGTGAAAACAAATCTGTAACTGCTTTATAGTAAACTTTGTTATAGTTTATGGCTTATTTCAAAATTATTTTGTTTTCTTTAGAGAAATAAAGGTAGTCATTCATTCACTTTATCCTATTCAAAACTTATAAAGAAGCTCAGTGTACATTAGGATTGCACTATAAAAGTATGCTTTGCCAAAAATAAATAAGAATAGAAGTAAATAAAACTTTCTCCATTCACCTTTGTTTAGTACAGGGGATACAATTAAATTAAACTTTTACAAATGTGTAGTAAACAATTGCATTACCAAGCAGGATGGCTCAAGTGGTAGCTTCAGAGGCTCGCATTCAAATTGGACCAGCCACCCTGATCTAAGCTTTTTTTCATTCAAAAGTTGATAAGCAAATATTGGGGTGGATTGTATTCTACCACTAGGGACAGGATTTTTAATACAAATGCATATTTTTCTCTCTACTGTTAGAAAGTATGCTCACTGGGTATGTGAGTTAATTACTAAATTTTCAACAATTTAAACAACATTTTAAGTTTAATATAATGCATAATCTGACTGTTTTGTTAATAGCATAATATTTCCACAGTTTGCAAATTATGTTGTATATTTACAACATACATTTATTTTATTCATCTCATCTTCATATTTGATTTACAAATATGAGATTTCCTAATAATATGTGCCATTGGGTGTCTCAAAACTTGGCAACACTGATGATAGCAACCACATGCAATATAATAAACAGCTCACGTCATATCAGCGAACCCCATCTTATATGGTCATAGAATTCTCTCAAGGACGAAGGTGACTGTTGAGGAGTTCTCAGAACTGAGTTCAAGTATGGTAGTTATACTTACATATAATATTAATAACTATTACTGTATAGCATCTATTAACATTTATAAAAGTATAACCTACTAATTTACACAAATATTCAACCGTTAATAGTTTTGCAATCATTCTCCAGTTAAAATTTCAGGTCATTCAATTCAGTAGTAAGAAGCTTGTGTATGGTGAAGGTCTTATTTTCATGTAATCATGCCAAAAGTAAATGTGAATAACAAAGCTATGTTAGAGGTTATATCTAACTCTTCAGAATTACAGATAAATTTTGACAGGTTAAATGATTCATAGGTATCTGCATTAGCTTTATTCACAGAAAGATAGCATAAAATTCATTCAAAATAAAAAATTACCTCCCATCTCATTACCTTTCATCTTTCAGGGTTGCAGAGCCTGACATGGTGGTCGGTGATGTGTGGCAATGTGGTGGATGTGCTTTAAGGAGAGAACTATTTCTTCCCTGACACAGAACCTTCTGCCCAAACCTGTCCATCTGAATAGTGGTGACATTGAAGGGGACAGCCAAGAATGTTAACCCAATAAGATTAAGGCACCTGCACCTGCACCTGCACCTGCTGCCATCATGCCTTGAAATTCAAATTATTATAGTGTATCTATGGACGGTCTTTAAGTGCTATGGTTCTTAGCATCTCATGCTATATTGGATGTGAAAGACCAGAAATTTTTCTCAGAGACCTCTTATTAGGCTTAAGGTTCCTTTATGTGCCATAAATCTACAATGCAGGACTGTTGGCTTTACTTTCCTTCCAAAGGAAGCCATGCTAAGGATTTTTATGCCTGAGAAAATCCTCCACCAGGTTTGAACATCAAAACACCAGACCTGCTCACCCTTCACACTCTTTTGCCTCATCCCAGAGTTTAGTAGGCACAATAGGCCTAGTCTGGCCACCATGCTAACATTCTTCTCTGTTTCTAAAACCTAATCCCTAACCCTAAATAATTACATTATTTATATAAATTTAAAAAAAAAACACATGAGATTAATGTCAATAATGTGCAATTTTATGCAACATATAAAATTATATCTTGAAAATTATATCTTACAGTTGGCTTTCATTTTTGTGATGATGGTTTTCCAGCCAACAATGCATATCCTCAAATGACTTTTTTTTTAACATTTCAACTGGAATAGAATTAATATCTCTATGGATATTGTCTTTAAGGTGTACAAGGAAGCAGCCAAAAGGATCCCACAAGATGGTCCACTGCACACACTGTTAGATTCCATGGCAGTTGTGCATCAGCTATATGGGAAACAAGTCATCTCAAAAACTGGAAATATTGTGGCCTCTAAGATCCCCGGATTTGTCTATTTGCGACTACTTTCTCTGGAAGTATTTGAAGAGCAAAGTTTATTCCAATTGTTCATAAACCCTGAGCTACCTATCCATGAATTGCCAAAGATCTAATGTTCGAGCCCTGGCCATAGCATTGAATTAAATTTCATTCAACTTTCCAACATAGATAAAGTGACTTTGTGATGCATGGAAAAATAGGCAATAGATGCTTAGATTCTGTGCACAGTTAATATAAAGAAATTGTTTGAAGAGATGAGTAGAAATTGCTACAGTATTGACAAGCTGATTGACACAAGTTTTGCCCAAAATTTAGTTTTTGTTTTAGTGATTTAATGAAATGAGGCTTTGGAAAATCTCTAAAAACTAAATTTTTTCTGTCTTAATTAATCTAATGGCCAATATAGATAACAACACTAAAACACACAGAAAATGCAAACAACAGGATGCTTTTAGGTCCATCTCAAACAATACAGTGTGTTTTGCTTAACCCAATCTATGCAGTGTGATACCTGCTAATTTTAAATGGAATGTCTCAAAGCAAACACCTTGCAACTGAACTTGAATGAAACGATGGATTCTGCTACTTTGTCTCAGCTCATGCTTGTTATTCAGTATGAATAAATAGTAAAATAAATGAAATATTTGTTACCCTTGTGTTGTCTGGCATTCACAAAATGGAAATATTTGGTAATGTTGCTGCAGAAGTTGACATGCCATGGCAGGTACTGTGCAACATGCGGCAGGCTACCTTGTAGATATAAACATGTAAAATTCTGCAAATGTATGGCATTTGGTCTTTTAAATACCTACGTGAAAATTGTTACACCACTTCTGATTGCATATTCTAGAGCACTGAATTCCAGTTATGTTTCTGGTGTTTCTTCTTCAATATCTGCCCTCTCCTCAGGAACTCCATCTTTCTTCTACACACGTTTTCCAGAATTCATATCTTCCTTTCTCTTTTTTATACATTGATGCAAAACAGTCATTATTAAGCTTAACAATTGCATCACAAAAGAGCAAGTATCTCCTTGAGCATAATTATAATAGCATTTATTTTTATTCACTCATATTTGTTTACAGCTTTGTGGTAATTATTCAGTTGTATTACATTGTTTACTACTTTGTGGTAATTATTTGGTCATATTTCATTTGTTCACTGCTTCACAGAAATTATTTAGTTGTATTCTATTTGTTTGCTGCTTTGCGGTAATGATTTAGTTGTATTACATTACTGTTTCACAATTTTCTATTACCACAGCATATAACATTTTGCAACTCCACTAACTGTTTCCTTGTTTCATATGGCCGTAGCATTTTTTCTGCTTTACAGTTAGTACCTGACATTGCACATTAACTTTGTCTGCCATGTCACATGAATGAATTTGACATTACCCAACAACATTACCCAAAATTTAATGAACTAGACAAACTAAATGTGCCAAATACCAGAAAAAGTCACTGCTCAAAATTATGATGATACCTCAGTCATGAACAGTAACATTCCTAGTTAAAGCTAATGTCAAGGATGCATACATGTTGTGACTATACCCAGTTTTCATTGTCACTTTATTAACACAATTTAGTTCAGTTTTCACTGTCATTTTATTTTCCCTCACATACAGCAGCGCAATGAACATGTATGAAGCAGCCTTCTCTTCCTTGCACTTCACTTGCTGGGGCGTTGAACACAAGACTTCTCTAATCCTTGCAGTAGTAGCACTCACTGTATGACACAACTGTCAGCACAACCTCACTCATAGAATGCACTGAATTGAAACACTTTACTTTGCATCAGAAATGTACTAGAAATTCACTCACTAACTCACTGATTGACTTGCAAGTATGATCCTTATATACCACTGCAAGAGTTTCTGTAAAGTTCCCAAATTATTCTCATTGCATTGCAAACACTTTTAGAATTTACATCAAGGGGAGGGCACTCCTGCTTATCCCTCTGCATCTCATCAACAGGGCAGTCCATCTACTCTATCCACTTGGTAGTTCAACACATGACTGCACCACAGTATGTGCACCACCTCATTTGATTACAAAGTGCTATGCAGCCCTACAATTACAATTTATTCCTACAATTTTCTTCAAAATTATCCAATATATAGCAAATCGTGATGAAATTATTAAGTACATTTACTTGTTTGTTTGTTTGTTTGTTTGTTTCCTTGCTTGTTTGTAATGAATGTCCAAAGAGCTGATAGCTCTATGGAGGTAGGTACTGTCCTTTACAATGGAAATATGGTGGCTAAGTTACTATTATAAAAGGAAAAACAAATAATAATGCATTCCAAAAAACATTACTATCAGATTTCAAAGCTTGATTCATGAGCTTTGTGTGTAAGATGAATTATCAATGTTCCTCAAGAAACTGTCAATAAAATTATAATAGTTACCAAAATTTGAGAGCAGTTTGTCTAGGAAACTTACTAAAGAATCAGAATTTACTCTTTTGGTTGGAATTTGTTAGCAAAATTACGCTGCATAGCAATATTGTATTTCAGAAGTTATAGCATGGAAAGTGACAGCATCAAAACACAAAAAGGCATTTCTGATTTCAAGTCATTCATTCAACACATAAGAAATCCTCTTGATGAACTAGGGGTGAAAAAAATATTTCAGTAACAATTCCAGTATCAAAAATAGGTTTCAAATAATCATTCCAAAACAGTAGTCAAGTACATTCATGACCATTTACTATTTATGCATAAGCATAACAGCAACACACTCATGGTCTACTATTACTTTATTGATTCCAATTCTTTTGCATCAAGTTGTGGTTCTTCATTCCTTTACAAATTTTTCCTCTCTCTCTCCCCCATCCAACATTCAGCCATGCATGCATGAATTCCTAACTCACTGTGACTGTTACCATTTGATTTCAATACAGAAATATTGGCTTCATCAACAATACAATTAGTAGTACAAAAAAAAAGTCTAATTAGATGTAATACACAAATACAGAATCCTAATTTATTACATGAGTAATATAAACTAATTCATTTCTAGATATTCTTCCACTGAATAAGAACAACCTGTATTAGGAATTTTTTCAAATCTTTTTTGAAGACTGTTAGGGTTTCAACCTTTTTTAAATATGTGGGGAGTTTATTAAACAATTGAGTGCAATTATAATATAATCTTTTTTCATACGAGTTCTTTTATGACCTGAAATGTGCAGTTTAGATTTATTTCTTGTATTATAATCATGAATATCAGCATTTGTGTTAAAACTATTTTGCTGCTTATACATTGTTACCAGAGTTTCAAAAATGTATAGCCTAGGAACAGTCAAGATATTTAACCATATGAAGTAAGGTTTGCAGCGTGTGTTGCTGCAAAGGTATAACATTATTCTGATTGCCCTTTTTTGTATTATAAAGATTATATTTTTATAACTGGGCTTTCCCCAGAATATTATACCATATGATGAATGACTATGGAAATGTGCAAAATAGGCCATTTTAAAAGTACATCAAGATTAACTGAAGTGTTAAGGGTATATAATGCAAAAAATGTTTGGGATAATTTTTTAGATAATACATCAATGTGGATTCCCCAGTCAATCCAGATTCCAAGAAATTTAATTTTATTAGACATTGTTATTAGTTCATTTTCTAAATAAACTTCGGCAAAATTTAAGTTTTTGTTTACTTTATGATAGAATCTTAAGGCAACACTTTTACTTTTATTAATGACAAGTCTGTTGTTATTAAACCAATTTACTACAGAATCTGTTGCCATATCAATGTTTACTTTTAAGTTCTTGTTTATCTTTACCATGAATTAAAAGGCTTGTGTCATCTGCAAAAAGAGTAAATTTAGCATTAGGGAAGTCATTATTTATGGCCAGGTCATTAAAATCCATAAAAGTAGTAAGGGACCCAGTATCGAGCCCTGAGGTACTCTATATTTAACATTTTCCAAACCAGAACGTGAAGCTCAATATTTTTTGAATTTCTTATTTCAGATTCAATTTCAGTTAGGTGTTTTCTATTGCTAAGATATGATTCAAACCATTTTAATGGAATTCTATACCATAATTGCACAATTTGTAAATTAATATATCATAGTCAACCAGGTCAAAACCTTCAGATTGATCAAGAAATAATCTCAAGCACTGGTTACCTGCATCTAGAATTTTATACACTTCTTCAATAATGTTCTGCATTGCAGAAGTTGTAGATTTCCCTTGCTGAAACCCATATTGGGCTTTTAATATAACATTATATTAGTTAAAAATGATACTACCCTATTGTGTCTAAGGAATTGTTAATAATTATACCTTCACTTACAGCTAGATATTATTATAATTTCCCCTCACTTAACTCATGTTAAAGGTATTCATGTCCATCATCATCATCATCATCATCATCACAGGTAATCATCTTGTATCAGTTACTGTAATACTAATGATTGTATGTTCAAAAAGTTATCTTGGACGATTACCTTTTACATGTTTATCATGATTGACCAGAAGATTTCTTATGGGCATTACCATCTGTTGAAACTTAGAAGCAATGGTTCCAAGGAGTCGCATCACATGTATACTTGTAACTGCATATGGTAGCATAATATACTCTAAGCGATCACAGAGTTACTTTTGGAATTGGTTATAAAAGTACTCAAATAATCACACTGGTGCAGAGATAGAGGGCTGTTGTTTTGGAACTGCATAGCTGGATCTATGGTTATAGTTATGTTTCTAGGATGGAATCTTTCCAAAATAACACTTGTATTATTTTTATCCTCCCTCTATCATGAACATTTCTTGTAGTGTGGCAGCAAGAAACTACAAAATATCACTGTTTGATATGGTTAGGTTATTACAGCTAAGGAAGCCTATAACACCATTTTGACCAGTAGTGATCACCATTTTATAATCAAATTACTTGCTTGTCATTTTCTTCTTCTTCCCTACAAGTATTAGGCCCTTATGACCTGTTACAAGGTTCTTGAAACTATTTACCTCCTTTTTAGCCTTATGAGTATTTTATTTTTTGTGTACCAGGTAACCAGCCTGATGCAAACCTCCACCCTGGAGGGCTAGGTTAAATATTGGAAGACCTTCTCCTAGAGGGTTGCCTGCTACAGCTAAGAGGTACTCTGCTCATGTTGGTCTGTCGCAGGTATCTTCCCAGTATCACCCATATCTAGGAGGCATTCCCCTATCTACCAATTGGAGAGATGGGTGATAGGAGACCAGCAACTCCACATGAAATTACTTGCTTGTTTGCAAATTATTTCAGCCTGTTTGTTCCCCAAATACAAAAAGGAGTTTGACATGGCTACCGAGTTATGAAATTAAAGTCAAATTCAGCTGTGACATGAGCTTACAGTTTTGTACATATATTATTTTCAGAATGTAATGGGAGCTTTAATCTCCTGTATACAATTACACCAAAAAGTATTGATCTGACCATAGCTCATAGAATATAACAACCACAATGATAAAAATGTAGCTAAGAAATGAATACTATTTCCTTACATTGGTTAATATCTACATTTAGAAAGAGGCAGAAGAATTTTAAATCTAAGATCAGAGGAAAACATAAAAAAACTGGGAAAGTACATAGATAAGATGAGACAAAAATGGCTATGGAAGGTGAGCAATATTCATGGAAAGGACCATGGAGATAATCTTGTTTGAGGTATACAAGAAAATTTTAACTTTAGGATGACGGACCCAATTTACAAGTATAATCCCATTATATAGATAATCTGGCATTAAATATAATGGCGGAAGGGAAGTAACACAACTCCATAAATTAGTAAATTTTAAATTACAAAATGTAACTGTAATGGTAGTAATAAGCTTATAGTAATACAGTACTAATGAAAAAAAAATCTATGTATTGAAAGTCTGTGAATTAACTCATTCATTCATCTACATTTAGAAATAAAATGTTATTTGGGGTCATATGTTGCTTAATTTGTGAACAAATCCACATTTTTCAAAATCAAGTCCCATTTGATGTGAAACAAGTATTCATCTAGTAAACAAGATCCAAGGTATGATGCCTCACTGACACCCACCCCTCTTCCTTTACTTATGTAGTTGTGTTTCATCCACTGTAGTTGATAGTTCCATCTCTATTTACAAAGCTGTTGAGTGATCTTTAAGTAATATGGGTACAAAATGTCATGAAACTACAAAAGAAGAGAGAGAAATCAGCATCAGGTTGTTTCAAAATGGGAAATCTTTTCAAGAAATTGGAGAAACCATTGGCAGACCTATCAGTACATGAAGACTATTATATACAGATTCAATCAGTACAAAACTTATGAAAGCCAATCAGGAATGGTCATCCTGTAGTTCTATCAGATATGGAAAAATGGTAGCTATTTAGAGAAGTCAAGAAAAATCCAAAACTAAGTGCTTCAAAACTTTCTATTGCAGTTTGAATGCATACAGAAAAGTCTGTTTCAGCACAGACTGTAAGAAATGTGCCTTATGAAGCTTGGCATGGAGGCTGAACAGCCCATAGAAAACCATACATCAGTAAAATCAACAGAAGGAAGCAAGTTGCATAAACAAGAAAGCACAAATACAATGGATTTGATTTCTAGAAGAAGGTTGTATTTACTGACGAGAGTAAATTTGAGCTGTTTATGTCAAGTGGGCAAATAGCAGTGTGGAGAAAAAAGAATTGTGAACTTGAAGAGAGAAATATCACAGCTTGAGTTAAACATGGAGCAGGTTCGGTACTTGTATGGGACTGCACAAGTGCAAATGGTGTGGGGTATTTGTATATTATTGATGGAATTATGGACCACAATGTTTACATAAACATCCTATAAACACATATATCCAGATGTGTGAATAACATGGATCTTTATCACACAAGATAATGATCCCAAACATATACAACACTCCCTAGTGGATGCCAACATCACCTCAATCGTCAGGCATTAATCCAATAGAGAATTTGTGGAATATACTCGACAAAAATATGAGAAATCATCAGATATCCAATAGAAATTATCTAAAGAATGATCTAATGCAGCAATGATGAAAAATTACAATGAAAACAACAGAATCTTTGGTGAAATCCATGCCAAGGAGAATGCAAGAGATTATAAAGAGGACAGGAGGGCTTACTAAGTACTAACCACAACATTCAATGTTCAGTGTCATTTTAAGTATTGCAGACGAATGCTTATTTTGCATCCTAAATTACCTATCTTTACTTTTAATTTTTTAACTCTGTTCATGTAAATAGAAATCTGTGCTTATTTATTATATTCTCTTTTTCATTCATTAATAAGCAAATCAATATGTCTGCTGTACTTCATTCTTATAATTTTCCACTACCTACATACCCTTAAACATAAACTCAAGTATTAGACGAATACTTTTTGGAGTTACTGAATATTCCCAGTTCTATTGCCTGAATCAGTGAAATCCTTGCTTATTAAATGGACATTCCCAAGACAACATAGGAATGTGAAAAGTCTTTAAACATTGAAAAAAATTAAGTTGTATACTAGGAATATAGATTGAATGTGTCAGCAATGTGCTCCCTTGAGAAGTAGCTACTATATGTTCTTGCATTCAATCAAAGTGCCACCAGCCACCTTTTGCAGCAGAAGGAAAGGAGAATGGACTTCATCTACAAACAAACAAACTAAGGTATGTGCTCCAATTATAAATTTTGTCTTTCTTATTATTAAACTGGAAATTTTGATTTAATTAATTTCATATAACATGTACCGTACCAATGAAACTATTGTGCAATGATATAGAAGATGTTGAACCTTCCCCTTTACCCCTTAGAACTATAATTTTGTATACCCCATGATATCCATAATCATTAACCTAAAAATCCCCTGATAATCTTGGAGTAGAAGTAAATATTGGCAAATATATTTCTCATCTCCTTAGCCTTCCCCAATAATGTTAGTAATTTTAGTAATGTTGTACCTGTAAGTATTTTTTGTGGTGAAAGAATTAACCAAATGATTGAGAAGCTTTTAGATAAGCACACTAGATATAATTTTAGTTTAGTATACTGGTTCCATAATTAAATTGAGAAAGCAATATGAGTCATTTATCATTTATTGTGCTAAGAGTTTTACAATTTTATTATCTACTGCACTTTGACCCTGGCCACTCATTCAGTAGACAATCACTAAAGTTTATTTACATTTTACAATTTCCTGTCAATGCATTCTGTAGAAAATCACTACAGATTATTTACATTTTACAACTTCTCATGAATAAATAATCTTGTTTTTTCAGTTTTTCGTGTCCCATTTCCACTTGTTTTTCACTTTTCGTTTATTCATTACTTAACCATCACAAATTCACTATAGTTTTCCATTCAAAGTAAGATACACTACGTCTTATTTTTCTCTATCCACTGTCCAAAGCCATTTATTTTTTACTTTACACAAAAACTGTTTAATGCTTCTGGCATCCTTGCACATCATTTCGATCATAAGTGTATTTCTATCCCCCTTCAACCACTTCCTATTAAAAAAGTCTTTTGTCCAATTTTCTGTTCCTTGGCACTTAAATACTGTGTATTCAATGTCTTCATTACCACCACATATTGGACATTGGTTCTGAGGAATACCCTGTCTTAACCCTCTTAGCCTCCATGCTCCAATTCTTACCCATGCAATAGATTCTCTCTCTTCTTTATTTACTATGTCTATATATTTTTCTCTACCCCATGTATTTTTCATTGGTCTATAACAAACTAATGAGCTCTTTTCGGCAATCTCACTGAACATGATTTGTATTTCTATATCTTCCAGTCTTTTCCTCGCCTTTTTCCAAAAATTTTTCACGTTATTTTCTCTCCTTCTCCACATGTCTCCTAATCCATTTTTCTCCAAAAAGTTCCGTAAATTACTTACCCATCCATCATTCATTAAGCTATTCTCTTGGTATTTTATACATTATCTTAACACATTACTTTTTCCTAGATTTAAAGTTCTGAACCAAAATTTCAAAGCTCTTTCCATTATCTTCCCCTTAGTTGCCACCCTGCCCATATCTAATTGTGCTACCTGCCTTACAATTGCCTTCGGTAACCCTAGTGTTTCTCTACAAAACATCCTGTGCACCTCATCTATACTTTCCCATCCTCTATCTAATCCCCATATTTCTATACCATACATCATTTTTGCCTCCACAACCATCCCAAACTTTTTCCAGCCATTTAACATTTATATTAGGTACTCTATATTTGCAGCTTCTAATTGCTGCTATCACCCCTTTACCTTTGGCCAATGCAAACTTCTTTTGTTTCTCCCATTTATTACCTCCATGTATTTTTACTCCTAAATAAATACAGTCATGCACCAACCTGTAATCTTTATTCTCTCCCTTTCACTTTTCATATTTGCTTAATTTTACCCCCTTTTTGAATATCACAATCTCTGTTTTCTCTTGATTCACTTTTAACCTCCATTCTTTACAATATACATCAATTGCTTGTAATGATTGTTTTAAACCACTTAATGTAATAGATCCTACCACTAGGTCATCTGCAAAAAGAAGTCCTGGGATTTGGATGTTGCTAATTACTGGTGCACAGTTATTATTCCTTCCAATTCTAAAGTAAACTAGCCTAAGGATTTTCTACTGCCAAGCCTCTTATTTGGAGCAGTGGTGTATGTTCTTCTGTGTTAGATGTGAGGTGCATGTCTACTTTCAAGAAGAAAAGAAAAAGTAAAACTAATAGTGCTGCACCAGCCGTGATGCAGCAGTTACATATTTCTCAGTGTGCTGTTGATTTTCCAAATACCCACACAGTACAGCATCGTGTGGCAGAAAAGTGGCTCTGCCGCTTTTTGTTCCTTATGTAAATTTTGTTCCCAATGTATTCTGTGGACCTCGGATTTTGCATATTTCTACATGGGATAGTTATGAGAGCCTTGGCATCCAAAAGGGGAGTTGGGGTGTACAAAGATTTTGTTTGACAATGATACTGTTCCTTCACAGTTCACAGTTCTTCCTTCTTATTGCCATACAATGTATGGAACCTGAATGTTGGTCAAACAATTTCAATGAATGTTGTATATTGCTACAGTGTTTATTGTTATTTATATTATTTAGTGAAGTGCAGTATGTTAAATATGTTACTTAAATAAATTACTGTTTTAGTTAATAATATAAACCTGTGAAAACATAGTCACATGTGAACCATGTTGGCTCTCTCCTCACAAGAGAATCAATGTGCCTGACTAACCCTAAACTGTAGGATGAGTGCTGCAAGTGCAGCTGATGCCCAGTCTGTGCCTGGCTTAGACAAGACACCATCAGCAGGTTTCCAGCTGTATTATTGACCAAGTCGCTTCTGCAGTTCAGCTAAGAGATGGCAGCACAAGTGGATTGTGGGGCGCTGCATATGTAATGTGATGTGAACCAAAGTATTCAAAGGTAATCTGATTGCAAGAGTTAGTGCAAAATAGTTTTTTTCTCTACACTTTGACAAGTTTACTCCTGTTTCTTTAACCATACTTAACATTAAACAAGCAAAGTCATTTCTAATAATATTGCCAACATGGCTGCAAAGCTTTCCAACAGGATTTAAATATTCAATCCTCATAACTTCTGTAATTCTTCCTAAAAACACAGCAAGGAAGTAAACAAAAGCAACTACATGCTAGATTTAATAATGAACTATGCATTTGTCTGGAGAGCTAGAGCTTGTATTATGAAAGCAGGACAAATCAGATGACTGATAATAAATGTGTATAATTTCCAATATAGGTAAATTGTTGTTGAGACCTGGTTGGCACTGTCACTGTATTCATGCCTTGGTTCCCAATGTTACTAATTGATGTAAAGTAGTGTGTTTACACATTCAGAGCAATTTTTGTTTAATGAAAATTCTACTAGTCCACAGTAGAAATGCAGCAGTACATTAAAAAAATTCTAATGTGAGGTATTCACATGACTTCTCTACTCATTTCCCCACAAACTAATTTTATAGAAGCTTAAACTTCTATTTCTTGTTAATTGAGATAAACTTTCATCACACATTTACACATTTCATTGTAGGTATAGAAAGAATTCAGAGATGAGAATGATTTTTAACCTGTTCACCATCAGCCACTTAAAGCATGTCTGACTGCTGTACATCAACCATTATTGGTTTAAATCCCAGCCAGCAATTTAACTCTAACTACGTAGTTGGTTAAAATGAAAATTAATTTGTTATTTTTTAAGATGCTTCAATAAAACAAAAAATATATTTACTGAAATTGTGACCAATAAGGATATACTTATTAAAGGTAAGCATCAATTGCAGCTGTCGTGGAGAAGGAGAGAAAATAATGTGAAACATTTTTGGAAAAAGGCGAGGAAAAGACTGGAAGATATAGAAATATAAATCATGTTCAGTGAGATTGCCGAAAAGAGCTCATTAGTTTGTTATAGGCCAATGAAAAATACATGGGGTAGGGAAAAATATATAGACATAGTAAATAAAGAAGAGAGAGAATCTATTGCATGGGTAAGAACCGGAGCATGGAGGCTAAGAGGGTTAATCAATGTCCGATATGTGGTGGTAATTAAGACATTGAACACATAGTATTTAAGTGCCAAGGAACAGAAAATTGGAGAAAAGAATTTTTTAATAAGAAGTGGTTGAAGAGGGATAGAAATACACTTATGATCGAAATGATATACAAGGACGCTAGGAGCATTGGACAGTTTTTGTGTAAAGTAAAAAATAAATGGCTTTGGACAGTGGAAAGAGAAAAGTAAGAGGTAGTGTATCTTACTTTGAATGGAAAACTATAGTGAATGTGTGATGGTTAAGTAATCAATAAATGAAAAGTGAAAAACAAGTGGAAATGGAACATGAAAAAAAAAACTGAAAAAAAAGCAAGATAATTTATTGACAAGAAATTTTAAAATGTAAATAATCTGTAGTGATTGTCTACAGAATGCGTTGATGGGAAATTGTAAAATGTAAATAAACTGTAGTGATTGTCTACTGAATGAGTGACCAGGGTCAAAGTGCAGTAGACAATCAAATTGTAAAACTCTTAGCACAATAAATACAAATAAATAAATAAAAATATTGGCAAAATAAATTTTATTTAGTTTTTTCAAAAACTTAGGTAGCTAATTCGGGTTTAATATGCAGAGAATCTTGTTAGATACTTCACTTCCGCTGGGACTGTACTTTGTGCCAGCTAGCTGAAGAAACAGTCAGCAGCTAGAGTGTAGTAACCAGAACAGATTACCAGTAATTTCCTTATGTGGCATCCTTCTTCCTTATTTATATCTTCTTGTATTAACTTCCATGAAGCATAACAGATTTCCTTGTGATACAAAAATATAAGTAACGATATGATGAATGACCTTCATAGCCTCAAAAGTCAACAGATACTCATCTGATTTTGGGGTGAACAACAGCAAACTTCTATGTTGCGTAAAGCCTACCTAACATTCATAAGTAGGGCTCGGATTTCTAAGTAAATAAATATTTTTGTTTGCTATTGCTTACTTTTTCCAAACTTATGTCAAAAGTTCTGTTGAGATCTATGAGCTCAAAATACAGTTTCCTATCACATAAAAAAAATATATTTTTTATGTTTTTATTTGAATAAGTATTTTTGATAATGTAAATAATTTTAAATATTATACCACATAAAATGCTTTTGCCTGTTTATAATGTTGTACCAAATTTGGACTACCCTGAAATGTGCTTTCAGGCATACTTATGATGAGTCAGGCAATACATCAGCTCAAAGCCTGTACTAATGATGCAATATCTGCATCATGTTGTAATAGGGACTTTCTTGGAGGCCCTGAAGTAAACATCTCTTTCTACATTGCTCTACTGTCTACTTGTGTTCTTTTGTTTCACACTTCAGTTCATCGTCCCTATCAGTAAATTAAAACAGTTTCATATGTTGTGGTATGGTTAAGAACAATGGGAAAAGTAAAGGGTAGTGTTGCTGTTTGTTTATGCCAAAATGTGACTGAATTTAAAGATGTATTCACAACAGACAATAAGATTCTTTTCTGTAAGGCATTTGAAAAGAGTATGAACGAAAATGATGTTCTCAGGTGACTCAGTACTTAAGTGGATATAAACATTTACTGTGGTAAACCATTTAAAAAAAATCATCCAGCTAGACAAAAGCTTCTTGGTGAATCATTTGCTTCTTCCTCCTGCACATTTTCAGAACCATCAAAATTTGCAAAATATTCAACAGATATGAGCAACGCATTAATTTCTGCAGACATTTCACTGACAAAAATAAGTAATCCTGTACTGGGGGATTTTCTACAGAAATATGCAGACAAGTCAATGTTATACAAGTACTAGCTATCTAAGTGCTATGAGGATATGCAAAATAAAATTAGAAAGCTGTATGAGAATGAAAAATATGGGCGTCATATGATGAAACAAGTGACAGTAGTGAAAAGCAAATTGTGAATTATTGGGGTTCTGAAAGACAATGGTGTGCTGTCAGATCATTTTTTTCTTTTAGCATGTGAAGAGATTTCTGCAGTAAATCACACAACTGGAGCATGTGTTTTCAATAATGCTATGCATATTCCCTGGCCAGGGGGTGTGAAATATGGCAATGTGTTGTTACTACTTACTGATGCTGCCCCTTACATGATTAAAGCTGGAGAGGGACTTTCAGTGAGTTAACCTAATATGGCCCACATTACAAGTTTGGCACACAGTCTGCAGAGTGTATTATGAAACAATTCATGCGCTTATTCTGAGTGTAGATAAATCAAATGTTAACGCAAAAAAAGTTTTCATGAAAACACTTAGTAGAATACAACTTTTTAAAATTAGGGCACAAAATACTCTACTCCCTCCCATTCCTGTCATCACCCATTAGGGTACTTGAGTAGACACTGTTATGTATTATGCAACTAATTTTGAAAGATTTATTCTATAATAAATGAATTTGACAGAGAAGATGCATCTTTCATTACAATACTGCAGAACATATTTTAGACTCCAAATGAGCTAACCATACTTATAGCAGTTTTGGCTTCATTAGTACAAATTTTTATTTTCGGCTAATCTTGTCTTATAGTATGCCCGTTGAAAATGCTTATAAAATCAAAAGGAAAGCGAATAAATTACCTGCATTACATAAGAGCAAGCGTATGACATAGAGAACATCTGTTTGACTTACAACACATAATTTTTCATCGCTGTGGGGCATACTGTAAGAGGAGATTATCGCTATTTTCTCTCACATTGCATTACTAAGCTGGAAAAAATGAAAACAATTGTTGAACAGAAACAGTAAAATAAATTAACAACATTGAAAACAAACTTAACAAGATCAGGGCTCAAAAGCAAACCAAATTAAAGAAAAATTCCTCTTATGCCTAAAGAAGTATAAAGGGTTACAAGTGATATGCAAAATTTCAAATATTTTAATGGGTAACAATGTGGAGAACTTTGAGATGATGGAACATCTGAGCATCAGTGACAGTGTGGGTTACAAATATGTAAGACTAACATTCTGTGATGTTGAACAAACATTGTCAAGATACAAATCACTGCTTTGGGACAATTGGTACTGCTTTAAGACTTAGGCTCTACTTTTGTGGTTCACTGCAATAGCTCTTCTTTCACTGACTAGTGGATTAGGGGAGTCCTTTATTAATATTGTTTAGAAACTTAAGGAAAATACTTTTGTAATTTTGAAACACATTTTCAACTTTTTAAGCACATAAAAAATAAATATTCTTTTACTTATAAGCACTTAAAAGTCTGAGCCCTATTCATAAGACAAAGAAATTTGCACTTCGTTTATTTTCAATAATTCTTCTTGCTGTGATACACTTCAAAATAAGGCTCCAATCATAATTGGGCATCACAGGGGCCACAAACAATTAATGGATTTTGTCTTGCAATATATTAGAATAAGTAGACTGTGATGTAATCAGCAGGAACAAAAAATGTTCATAAGCACATAAGTTGTAAAACTATATGAAACATTATGCTAACAGGGGTAAAACTTCTTCACAGTATGTTTCAGTTATTACACTGGGTGTATAGTACATGACATCCACAAGTTAACTGTAAAACAATGTTTTAAGCTAACATAGTTGTAATCAGCATGTGCAGCCATTCCATCCATAACACAAAGGGATGAATTTAAAAATTACATCTCTACGCGATGGCTTTTTGCATGGCTATGAGAGGAAATGAACATGACTTAGCAGTTGGAAAGAGTATAAGCATTTGAAAATTCAGAACAAGAGCTAGGAATATCTTGAAAATTCCTAAGACTGCAACAAATTTTATTGACATGAATTTAAAACCTACATCTCTTGTCTATCTCTGGCAGTTTACCAGTTAAAAGACATTCAGAATGAAGAGGTATTTACATGCTATTTACAGTAAATTTAAGATATACATTTTATTTGTCAAGCAAATATCTTACATATATGGTATTTTAATAAAAATTGTTAGAGCCATTTTTGAGAAAACTAAAAATAATGACAAGATCTTAAATACTAACTTTGGTATTTATTTGACACTTTGGTTTTTGTGATATGCTGTTCTCTCTCTCTCACACACACATGCACGCACGCACGCAGGCACACACACACACACACACACCTGCTGTTGTCATGGTAATTCTACAGAAATTGGGATGTATTATAACAACCACATACACACAATAAGCTCTTTTGCAATTTTGACTTGCTTCAGGAGATGAAGACACTCTTGTGAGGCTGAAGATTTCCAACAATAGCCAATAGGGCAGTCACTATTATCTGCTAGTCATCCTCAGTGGTTTAGTGGTACCATGCTAACCTCTAGTTCAGAAGGTCGCAGGTTCAAACCCAGCAGAAGAGGGCGATGGACTTTTTTTGGGCATAAAAATCTTTAGCATGGCTTCCTTTGGAAGGGAAGTAAGGCTGGTGGTCTGCGTCATAGACTTATGGCACATAAAAGAACCTCAAGCTTGAAAAAGAGACCTCTGAGACAAATTTCCATTCGTTCATGCCCAATATAGAATGTGACGCTAAGAATCATAGTAGTTAAAGAGCATCCATAAATAAAACTCAAATTAATTTAATTTAATCATTACCTGTTCAGGAATATAATGCTGCTGATAGCAACCTGAACCTTCCAGAAGAGAGAAAAAAACAGCACATACACAGAGATTATTATTGGTCAATAATTATGTGCTGGTCTCAGAACAAACTACAAGGTATGCTGAAAACACCTATTTTAAATTCCTAAGCATCATGTATAACCCTGGAAAAACAAACATAACAACATTTGATCTAAAACTAAGAAAAATTACTGTGTTTCATATTGACCTTGCAGTAACAATAATTCAAATATTCCTCTGCTGTAAGTTTGTATCTGTTCAGGTAGATAAACTTCTTTGATGGGCTAGTCATTCTGGTATAATAAATATATTAGTAATTTTATGAACGAATTTACAAAAATGCATGTTATAACTTTTCTTAGAACACTGTATTATGGTTTAATTTACTCCATTTAACTTTTAATACAGGCCTCCTTATAAGTTTATAATATTTTAAAGAATAAATGTGTATTTATTTTAGATTAAGGAGAATAGGATTAACTGAGTGGGATAGTTCAGGCGGTAACATCTGTGGCCGCATTTGGGAGGTCCTGGATTCAAAACCCTGGAGCCAACCAATCTGACCAAAGGTTTTTCCATGGTTTTCCTCGGTTGCTAGGTGAATGCTGGTTTGGATAAATTGATCTGTGAATTTGCTTATCATCCCTTTCATCACTACATTTCATTTCTTTCATCTTCACTGCCATACCAGCCTTAGTACCGATCACCCATCTTAGATATGCTATGATCCAGAGTTTGCTTGCTCCTCGACAGGCTACTGATGCATTGGCTTGTAAGTCCTTGGGGATGTGTCCTACAAAGAGGAGAGTAAACCACTGAAGAAGAACAGAATAGAAGTAATATTTTTATTTTATTCAATAGCTTAGTGAAATATCTGATAATAGGATTTACGGGTTTTGAATAACAGGTAATATGCTTTATAACTTATTGGTGATGCTTTATGAGAGAAGGTTTGACAATTCTTTGAATTTACATGTTTCCAAATATGTGGTTCCTCCTTTCATTGTCACTTATAAAAGTGTTCACTATTTAATGAGTTCTTAACTTAGCAACTTCTGTTTTATGAATGTGGCAAACAGCAACAGATGCAATCTCTTCAGCGTCATTGTGCTTCTGAGGTAGGCTTTCAATCTCCTGCAAGTAATAATTATTAATAAAGTGCTTGGAAATACAAACATAAGCCTTAGTAGAAGTTTCACGTTACTGAACAATCAAATGGAAAAAATGTGAAGCATTAAATTCACACGATTTTCTCTACCCACTTTCATTTATTTTTACATCAGTTATGCAAACTATTCTTATGAAAGTTTATTTTTCTATCTAAGTCATTATTATTATTATTTTTTTTTATTATTAGTTTGAAAGTTGATGGTTGCTTTTACATATTAGTCATATCGCGACTTTACACTTTTTATAACATAAATATTTAACAATAAAACAATGAAGTTATTTAACATACTGGCAGTTTTTAACCATTACAATGAACTAGTATAAAATTGTATCACTATAACTAATAAAATTGAATGAACATTATATAATTTTATATAAATTTATGCTTTTAAATAATTCAAGTATCTTAGGGTACATCGAATATTTGAGTGCTGTTTGTAAATCATTGGATATCTGGTCTCCATTGATTGTATTGTGGATATTCCATGATTATGCGTTTTGTCATTAACAGTATGTTACACCAGTGGCAGATGGGTGGTTGGTCCTTTGAAAGAAGATAACTGTGCATGATCTTGGTATGGCCCATTCTCAGTCGGGATATTAAAAGCTGATCTTATCTAGAAAGAGAATTACTGGAAAGATGTTCGAAAAACTTGATATTACATCACAGAGTTTGCTTCTCATGGAGTCAAGCCATCCTGTCTTCTGTAATTGGTAGACCTTCTTTTTAATGGTTGAGATAACATCGTGGGCTGGTGTAGTTATAGTTGGGTTGCTTAGTGGATGTTTAGTGGCTTCTCTTGCTGTCTGATCGGCCAATTCATTGCCTTGTGTTCCAATGTGGGATGGAATCCATACTAAAGACACTTGCTTATTGGCTCTGTGAAGTAGTGATTGAATATCTTGTGTAAAAATATGGATTGATGACAGATTGTTTATTGCACATAATGCACTTTTAGAATCTGAGTTAATAACAAATAACTTAGAGCATCGAGTATTCAAAATGTAAATCACAGCTTGTTTAATCGTAAACAGTTCACTTGAGAAGATGGTACAAAAATCAGGAATCTGAATAACATAATGTGGTCTGAATAAACAACAGCACAAGCATTTTTATCATTACACTTTGATCCATCTGTATAAACTGCTGCATGTTTTCCATATCTGCCATGTAATTCATTAAATAGTTGGCGATAAACTGAGGAATGCATGTGTTCTTTGGAGATGATGTTCAGTTCTAAATTTATTTTAGGTGAAGTGATTGTCCAGGGCGGAATAGCTACAGAGGGGTTTATTTGTGACACAGGAGGAACTCTAATGTTGAGTTCTTGGGGATATTTGGAGACTCTCAGATATAAGGGTATTATTAATGATCTTTTGATGGTTTCGTTAGCAGAGATAGTTGCATTACACATTATACTGAAGGTACATGGAGACAGAGGAAACTGAATTGATACTCAGATGTTTAAAAGTGAGTCATTATATGCTACCTTTGAAATTCCATACTCTTTCCATGACATTGCGAGAAACAACTAAATAGCAGCATAACTTTTAAAAAATGACAAAAGTATTGAAAAATTCAAACCAATAACAATATATCTCGGAAATGGCTAATACTACATTAAAAGTAATTTTAATAAATTGTGTGTTTGAAAGGGTACACTACATTTTTGTATAGTATGTTTTTGTCTATTTCTTCTTTACCAGCTAACCAAAATTATATAAAAGTCCTTTTGAATAAAGAAGACTTTAAAAGCTATTCCCAGAAAAATCAAGGCATCTATTTTATTTGTCATGTAAATGTCTTAAACTTATGGTATTGTAATAAAAAAAAATCTGATTTGTTACACTCACATGACTTTCTCTACTCTTGTACAAACTATTTTTACAAACTCTTATTCTCCATCTATTTCATATTAATCAAGATAACCATTTGCAGAAACGATCTTTTGACATGCAAGGAGAATTACATTTTACACATAGCGACCAGTTCTAAAAATACTTGACTTTCGCTTAAAGCGTACTATGTTCCCCTTGTTTTGTATTTGCAAGGGCAATATAGAAATACAGTAGCTTTTAAACATAGACTTATCTCTTAACAGTTGGTTGCTAGGTGCAGCACCATTCTCTTTGCCACAGATTAATACTCTTTGCTTATCCAAGACAAAAAAATATGAATAACAAATTCCTATTTGAGAAAATAAGTATTGAAAATTTTAAGAGAATAACAAGCAATATCTCGAAAATGGTTCACTCAACAAAAAAAATGTATATGACATAAATTGTGTATTTTAATGTGATCTACATTTTTTGTGTAGTACAATTTTGTCTATCACTTATGGTTTACCAGTTAAGCAAAAGTCGTTCACAATGAAGAAGACTTATGGAGACATTCCCAGAAAATTCAAGATATACATTTTATTTGTCATAAAAATATCTTAAATGTATGATATTTTAATCAAAATCGTTAGAGCCATTTTTGAGAAAATTAAAATTTTCGAAAAATGTTCCATGTAAAGGGTAATATGGGGTAGGGGGATTTTCTTGGAAACCTTCAGGTCGCATCTCTGGAAGATACTGATTCTAAATACCAAGTTTGGGGTTTATCAGACTGTTCGTTTCTGAGTTATGCTGTTCACAGACAGACACACAGACACACACACGGACATGTTTCCAAAAATGCTTTTTTTTGGATTCAGGGGGTCTCAAAACATATATTTCCGGTGAAATCTTGGTATCGAATTTTTGGGTGGAATACAATACTTCCCCTACTTACTATATGTAGTAGAGAAAGTAAAAACATACAGCCATGCACACTGACCTTTTGCTAAAAATACCTTTCCTTTTTTGATTCAAGGAGGCTCAAAGCATGTATTTCTGGTGAAATCTCAATATGAACATTTTGTGCAGAATAGAATACTTTCTCTACTCACTAGGTGCATGGTAGAGAAAGTAAAACTTACAGGTCTGGAAGGATAGTGTAATACATAGTACTGGTATGGAGCAACCCAATACTATACTGTGAACCCACTTACTGTGTTTTCCATCGGATATGTAGGCACATGTTTCCTGCCACTGGTGCAACATAGTCACGCTAGTGTCTGGCTCTCCAGTATCAACCGAATAGTGGTTGAGTGCAGCTCAGTTATGAATGATTTATTTTGTCTGTATTTTATCACAGACTGACTTATTGTACTAAGAGTTTTACAATTTGATTGTCTACTGCACTTTGACCCTGGCCACTCATTCAGTAGACAATCACTACAGTTTATTTACATTTTACAATTTCTCGTCAACACATTCTGTAGACAATCACTACAGATTATTTACATTTTACAATTTATAAGCGTATTTCTATCCCCCATCAACCACTTCTTATTAAAAAATTCTTTTCTGCAATTTTCTGTTCCTTGGCACTTAAATACTATGTGTTCAATGTCTTCATTACCACCACATATCAGACATTGGTTCTGAGGAATACCCTGTCTTAACCCTCTTAGCCTCCATGCTCCGGTTCTTACCCATTCAATAGATTCTCTCTCTTCTTTATTTACTATGTCTATATATTTTTCCCTACCCCATGTATTTTTCATTGGCCTATAACAAACCAATGAGCTCTTTTCGGCAATCTCACTGAACATGATTTGTATTTCTATATCTTCCAGTCTTTTCCTCGCCTTTTTCCAAAACTTTTTCACGTTATTTTCTCTCCTTCTCCACATGTCCCTAACCCATTTTTCTCCAAAATGTTCTGTAAATTACTTACCCATCCATCATTCATTAAGCTATTCTCTTGGTATTCTGTACATTGTCTTAACACATTACTTTTTCTTAGATTTACAGTTCTGAACCAAAATTTCAAAGCTCTTTCTATTATCTTCCCTTTAGTTGCTACCCTGCCCATATCTAACTGTGCTACCTTTCTTACAATTGCCTTCGGTAACCCTAGTATTTCTCTAAAAAACATCCTGTGCATCTTATCTATACTTACTTATGGCTCAGTATGTGTTTGCTGTTGCACAGTGCAGTATATGCTAACTCAGTCAGCCTGTCAACCAGATTCTCAGGTATAAAAGTGGTAGGCCATAATCGATAATTTCTTTATGATAAATTTCATGCTAGGGGTAGCATTGAGTTTAAAGGAGGGCACAGACTACTTCAGTTCAGTTCAGTTCACTTCACTTCAGTACAGTTCATTTTGAAATTTTGTTATGAGTGTATGGCTGCACATCGTATCAGTTCATTCTGCTTCCATACTTGTCTTCAGTTCAATTTGTTCCAACTAGCAAAACTGACTGAAGACCTAAGGAAGTGATGCAAGTGTTGTGTGAAGAGAAAATGGAATACATGAACTACTACCTGCTCTCTTGCCAATTTATAAACAAAAAACAGTCTACGGTGTAGCCTATTATAACCTATATTCCAGCAAAATGAATAAAAACTTAATTGAAATGCCTAAAACGTATCCTTTTCTAAATGAATACAATGATAAGTCTGAGAATGTGTGGGAGGTAATCAGTTAACCTCTTCAGATTCCTACACCTAAAACTGTAATACTGTGCAATTTTTCTATTTGAACTTGTTAATTAGGATAAGTTTATTGACATTTTACTATTTTTTTGAAAATTTTGAAAATGATATTTTCAAAATTTGATGTGTCTTATAAGACACATTGGGTTCCAGGGAGTACAATTTTTCCACCAACAGAGAGTAAATTATCTTGAATATATTTTATTTATTTACCAATACATTGAAAATGAAAATATTGGTAGGAGTAATGATATATTAGAGCAAAAAGTAGATCAAAGCAGTGAAGAAAGTGAAAAGAAAGTTACGAAGCTAGATAGTAGTAGGCCAGAAATGAAAGTCCGTTAATCCGGGCAAAAGTCAAGCTGTCCTGCTCACCAAGAGAAGAATTCCCGCAAACAGACCACACTTCACCTATCGAGGCCAACAGATAGAGTGGGGAAATTCTATCCGCTATTTAGGTGTCACTCTAGACAAGGGCCTAACTTTTCGTGAACACGTGCAGGGAACAACGAACAGGGCTAAGGGGGCGGTAGCCGCCTTATACCCGGTTCTGGCTTCCAATATGCCGGTTCACCTAAAGTTACGCCTTTACAAGGCGCTTATACTACCTCTGATGCTCTACGCCTGTGAGGTGTGGGGCATGGCAGCGGATAGCTGGCTTCTCTGGCTCCAGCGAGTACAGAATAGGGGACTTCGGTCCATCTATTCTGTCGGTATTGCCTTTCCGATCAGACTACTGCACGAGGCCTCGGCCATACCATATGTGGAGGAGGTGATTAGACACCGGGCAACTAAATTTTACGGAAAGTTGACTTACCATGAGAACGCCCTTGTCAGATCTCTGGGGGACTACGTACCTCAAGAACGCCAGTTCAGAAGTTACCGGGTTCCTCGCATGGCATGCGGGCATCCCCGGTAACGAAGGCTTTAAACCAGCCAACAGCAAGAATATGCTGACAACAAGTACTCCCCCCCCTCCCTCCTTCGGGAGAGGTCATCAAAATTTCATTATCCAACAAATTTTAAAACAAAAACAAACAACAGCGGAGCAGGGTATTGGGCTCTGTTCCTGAAAAGGCAGCCAATGAGGAGCCTATAAAAACTTAGCGCTACCTCCCATCACACCTTCTACATCAAAACCAAACCGCCACCCTAAAAAAAAAAAAAAAAATTTCCTTTCTACCTATGGTTAAGCCCTTCAAAGGGTAGGTACATGGAAAAATCCACTTAGGTTCACCACGAACCTACCAGATGCACTCGGACTCGGACACCTAAAGATTATAAATGAATTACCATTGGCTAATAAAACGCGCCAACATTAGCGTCTATTTTACTATCCAATGAAAACCACTAATACATATTACTTTTATAGAATATTCTGGAAGCATTTTTTTACTGAAAAGGCGCGAAACATTACGTAACTTCCTGGTTCCCGGTAACGATAAACAACTCAAACCCTTCATTGCAGTATTGTTATTGTTAACAGTTTCAGTAGAGCCGAAAATTATTATTTACCATTAATAATTACAATTATTAAACCTCTGAAATCAATGTTACATAAAAATACATATTCATATTATTATCGTTAATTACCTCTGAGTAATTTGTGATACAAATTACCGTCTCATATGCCCCACTAGAAATATAATTATAAATATTTATAACCTGTTTAGAAATTTTATAATTTTGTTTTTAGTCTCCTAAATCTTGTAACACACGCTATTCACTTTCACTTAACACTTCACACGCGTTTAACACACGACATATGTTTTATCTTGCCACTACTTACTGGCTTTGGTTTAATTAATTTTAGATATTAATCTGATATCACAAAATTTTTTTTATAGCAAATACTATACCCTAAACTATTTATTTACTAGTACCAAATTGTTTACTTTAAGCTGTTGACAAAAATTTATACATTTAAGATTTTTTTGTAATTATTATACATATGTACCAAAATATTCACCCTTTACATATATTTACATCTCTTAAATCTTGACAATGTTTCACCTTTTCTGTTTGCTACATAAGTATTTGTTTTGAATTATTTTTACCATTTTTGTTATTTTGAATTTTATTTTAAACAATACTCTTGGAATTGCATTTACGTATCTTTACTTTAATATCATATTAATTTTCAATCTTTGTATTCTTAATTTTTAATTCTTGGAATTGTATTTAAGTACTTTTACTTTAATCTCATCTTAAGTTTCAATCTTTGCATTCTTAATTTTCAAATATTTTGTTACAGTTACTAAAAATTTTTATTTTTCTTTTTTTTTTTTTTTTTTTTAGTATTTATTTCTTTTTATTTTTCTATAATTTTTTTTTTTTATTTTAATTTATTTCTGTTTTCTCATGACATATATATTTAGTTAACCCTCTTACGTTCCAATACATTTCTTTGCAAGTTATCTTTACATATCCAGCATTTAGTTTACATCTCGTTGCTATTTACCCTCCTGGATCAAATTGTGTGTGGCTAAACATTACTCGTAGCCGTAACCTAACCTTCAAATTTTTGTTCATGAATAACCTCTTGTATTCATATGACATTTCGTTCCCTGATAACATTTGAAAACACTCTACAGTTTCCTGAACAATACATCTTTTACCAACTTTCATTTTCAATTCTTCTGCTATCTCTTTACTTTGAGAATACTCTGACAAATCTTTACTGAACTGTACTGGACTGGAGTTTTCATTTTGAACATCTTGGTACAATTTACTTCTTTGCATTTCTGACTCATTCTGTATTTCTGATATCTCCCCTCTGAAATTGACTTGAGCCTGATTTACATCTACGATCCTAACCTCTTTTATCTCTATTAGCTCACTTGAAATACTACTCATTTGACTTCCTAACTCTGTACTTTTTACATTAACCTCACTTTTAGTATTAACCTCACTTTCTTTGTTATCTATTTCCATGCTCATGTCTAGCATTTTCTTTGAAATTTCTCCTATCTCACTTACTACCACTTCCTTTTCATCTTTCATTTCTGGCCTACTACTATCTAGCTTCGTAACTTTCTTTTCACTTTCTTCACTGCTTTGATCTACTTTTTGCTCTAATATATCATTACTCCTACCAATATTTTCAATTGATTTCCTGTTTTGTTCAAAGCTCTTACCAATATCTTCTCTTAACTCCCTATGACTCTTTTGCATATCTTCTCTCAATTCCATGAAACTCTGATCTATTTTCTTACTAATATATTCCCTCGTTTCCCTACAATACTTTTTCATATTCTCATCCAAATTTTTCAGCAATTCCATCATTTCCTTCATCATACCAGCATCAATAGTAATATTTCTTGCTATTCTATTCTTACTTTCTGCACTAACATTTCCTCCCTTCAATACTACATTGTTTGAGCTTTTTTTTGTAACCTGTATTGACTTACAGCTAACTGCTACACTATCCCCCTTCATCATTATTTCTTCAATATTATTAGTAGCCATTGTTTTTGTTTTCTAAAAAAAAATTACGATACCTTTGTGGTGCTTTCTGTTGATGTAGCTTTGATGTCCAGCGTTCTGCCCCATTCTCCTAGGTTTGTATGTCGCTTCTGCGTTGTATCGTGATGAATCTACGTCGTTTCGATGTTTTCTTGTAGCTGAATTACCCTTCTGTCTCGGAATCTGCGTCTTGTAGGTCGTTTCACTGCTTCTTTCGCCTGTTTCTGGTTATTCTTGTTCCTTTCCTAGTCGTCTAGCCTTCCTTTCCTAGTTGTCGCCCCACGTTGATGCGCCAATTTGAAGGAGAACAAATTGTATATTTACTTCACTTTAACTGCCCCACGTATGGGAGCCAATTTGGAGTAGTATTAGTGTTACATGTGTTTTTACTTCACGCGTTGCCATCTCGTGTGACGTCATTCGTTGGTCTGGCTCGTAGTTCCCTCTGACGTAGCAATCTATATGAATTAGTTTTAAGGTTATGTATATTGTCTTCCGGCCAGCTATTTAGGTAGGCATTTAATTCTTGCAGGGTGTGAAGCGGAAAAGGAATCTTTTATCCAAAAAATTACTAGTGAAGAAATGTGTTTTATAATGTTTTATTGTCGAACACGTGCACTAACACTTTCACAGATTTGTCTAGATAATCGCCATACTGAAACTGTTTATCATAACTTCTCACTTTTAACTCACGTACTTCAATTTTTGTATATAAGTGACTTTGTAATATTTTAGATCTTTAATGATTTTCACTGCGTGTAATTTAACGAACTGAAGGACCGATAGGCGACATGTAGTCACGTATTGTACACGAATCTTTGATGAACTGAGCGGGAGACGATGTGTAATGCTTCGTGAATCTTGACGAACTGGGGACGATGTGTAATGTGTCGTGAATCTTGCCGAACTGGGGGACGCTTCCAGCAATCCAGCAATCGAGAACAGGTCGCCCAGGTTCACCTGGGCGGAATGTAATCGCCACAGTACCTAGCCGCGTATGCGGCTTTACCTGTGCGATATAGAAGGATAAAAGAATGTACACAAGCTTTTGATTTATGTGTCTTGGGCGGAGTTTGGCTTGCTGCGCTACCTTTGGCTGGGTCTCGGTGTCCCCTCATGGGCGGACTAGCGACCACGTGGTGACCAAGCCCAATGCTGCTTAACTTGGGCGACCGCTTGTGTGGTCGTCAAGTTAAGCAGGCCGGCATGGCAGCAAAGCATGATGGGAATGTAGGTAATGGGATGGGGGTACTCAAGTTAGCGGCAGGGCGGGTCGTTGCTAAATGGTCACTCATCCAGCTAGCGACCGGGCCCAATGCTGCTTAACTTGGGGAAGTTTGTGAAGTGAGGGATTGGCAGACCTCAGCCTCGGGGGCCCAAGCCGTCTTTCGGCAACCGGTAGCTCTTCCTCCGCCGCGGCGCCTTATGGTCATAGCGGCCCAAAGAGTTAACCAGCTGGTTGGTATGGTAGGCGAGTTTCGTGTACATGGTGCGGGTTCTCTCCCGCACCACGTCCACGATGTATGGGAGACCGGATTGGGTATGTAGGATATGTGATGGGAACCTACGCCCAGTATCATAGATCATCCGAAGCGCCCTGTTCTGGACGGTTTGCAGTCTGCGGATGATGGTCGCTGCCGCCGATCCCCAGACCTCGCAGCCGTAAAGAATCAGGGGCGGGATAATCGCCTGATATAGGCGTAGTTTGAGGCGTAAGGGCATTGTGGAGCGGAATACAGGGTACAGCTGCCTCAGCGCGGAGTGGCCGAGGCCGACCTTTGCCCTGACATGTGGCGCGAAAGTGAGGCCGCGGTCGAGCGTGACTCCGAGGTATTTGGCTGTGGTAACCCAAGGGATTCTCCTCCGCCGCAACCTCAGAGGCCGCTCGGGCCGCCACCGACGGACCTTCGCCAGGAGAAGCGCAGAGCTCTTCCCCGGGCTGATGGCCATCCTCCACTTTTCGCTCCACCTGCCAATGGCTCGGAGCTGTCGCTGTAGTGGAGGGAAACAGAATCGGGCATTCTTGTTCTGTGCCATTATGAGGACATCATCGGCATATTGGCACGTAACAGTCCTGGGTTCCGTGGGGAAGTCCGACATGTAGGCCGCGAAGAGAAGCGGGGACAGTACACTGCCTTCCGGGACTCCAGCGGCTATGGGTCGGACTGAGGAAACCTTCCCCTCCACTCTCACCCTGAATGTGCGATCCCGAAGGAAACTGCTTATCAGGGCAAGATAGGCGGGAGGGACGTCTAACTCCTTGAGTTTGTATAAAAGGCCTTGGTGCCACGTCGTGGCAAAGGCCTTCTCTACGTCCAGCAGCACTGCTATGGTCTTGAAGTTCTCCTGGAAGCCCAGGGAGGCCTTCTCGGCCAGTCGCAGCAGCTGCAGGGTGGTGGAGTGCCCATGGCGAAAACCAAACTGATGGTCCGGTAGGAGTTGCCTTTCCTCAAATAGAGGTGTGAGGCGGGCTAGGAGCAACCGCTCAAAGACTTTTGAGACGGTTGGGAGCAAGCTGATGGAGCGGTAACTGCATGGAAAGACCGGATCCTTGCCGGGCTTTAAAATGCATACCACCCGCGCCTCCTTCCAACTAGTTGGAAAGTGACGGAGGTGAAGGCATGCATTGAAAATCCGCGTCAAATGGATGACGGCCTTCTTGGGTAGGTGCTGGAGCATGGGCGCCGTAACGCCGTCATGTCCAGGGGATTTATTCGGATTGAGTTTTTGGATTTCGGAAGCCACCTGTTTAGGGGTGACTATGGGAAGATGGACCTCCTCGTGGCGCGGTTGTGGTTCCTCATAGAGGTAGTCCACAGTCGCTTCCACGAGCTCAGTAAAGTCTTCGTCCTGGGGGTCCTCCCGCGGTTCGAATTGGAGTTCTAAATGGTCTGCAAACACTGTGGCTTTCTCGCGGGGCTCGAAAGCGAGTCTCCCGCGAGTGCCGTGCAGAGGATGCTGGTACTGCGTCTTATCCTTCCTCAAGGATTTGATTATCCGCCATGGTTTCTTTTCCTGTAGGTTTACAGTCTCCATTGTTCTTTCCCAGGCCTCCTTTCTGTGCACACGGAGCAGTCGCCTTGCCAGGGTTTTGAACCGCTGGTATACTGCCCCTATCCTGGGATGGCGGAAACGCTGCCATAGCTTCCGTACAGTTGCCTTGGCTTTTAGCAGCTGCCGGAGTTCATTAGGTATGGTTCTCGGGTTGGGTATGTCAGACGGGATGCGGTGAGTGTGTGCACGTACCGCAGTCAGGATCTGTTGGGAGAAGTCTGCCGCCGCCGCTTCCAGCGCATCGATGGAGTCGATACGTGGCCGCGGGTCGACAGACCGGTTCAATTCTTGGACGGCTGCGTCCCAGTCGACCTCGTTTACCCAGTCTGGGCTGACCAGAGCTGGCATTGAGACGTTGGAATCCACCAGGACAGGGTCATGGTCGGAATCCAGCTCGTTTACCGCCGAGAGCTCTGACTTCGAGCATGGCTATTTATAGGCTTGCCCCAAGATACACCTAAAGATTATAAATGAATTACCATTGGCTAATAAAACGCGCCAACATTAGCGTCTATTTTACTATCCAATGAAAACCACTAATACATATTACTTTTATAGAATATTCTGGAAGCATTTTTTTACTGAAAAGGCGCGAAACATTACGTAACTTCCTGGTTCCCGGTAACGATAAACAACTCAAACCCTTCATTGCAGTATTGTTATTGTTAACAGTTTCAGTAGAGCCGAAAATTATTATTTACCATTAATAATTACAATTATTAAACCTCTGAAATCAATGTTACATAAAAATACATATTCATATTATTATCGTTAATTACCTCTGAGTAATTTGTGATACAAATTACCGTCTCATATGGGAAAAACAAATATTCACATCTGACATCTTATTGTTTTAACCCAATTTTAATTTTGGTTAGAGTAGAATGCTGTCTTGCCATAGCTCTCTTTCTTGGAGAGAAATGACAACTAATGCTTTCTAATTTCAAATGGTCTCCTCAATTGCCACTTATTCCAACTATATTTCTGATTGCTTAAGGCACCTGAATGTTCTTTAGTTTACCTAAACGAACAAGAATTATTTCTGAGGTAGTTGTGCAAGATAGCATCACAATAACCTCAAGATACTAAAGGGAAATATTAAGTTTCTTAAGAAGACTTCAAAATTTCTTGGTCTAGTATGAATCTGAATGTAATTGCCTGCAAACAAAAATACAACTGTTTTCAAACAAATGCACTGAATGGTAATTAATTGTTCTTCCACTCGAGCTGTACATGGGACAAGGTTGGAAAGGTAAAATCAGACTACTGAAAAATTTAACGGCATAGCCAGGATTTGAACCATGGATTTTCTGGTTTTCATCTGGTTGCTCTAACCAACTAAGCTATCATGGCAACATTTAGCTATCTAGTATGACATTAAATCCCCCGACATTAATTTAATTAAATTGAATGATCTAATAATTGATTAAACTATGAAGTTCAAGTCTTAAAGTATAAAAACATTCTAAGTCAATGGGGATACGTTATCTCAAAATAAATTGAAATCTCCTTTTGGTTTATAAGGAAAAAGGTGAGTCAGTTGGGGAGTATAACGTTGTACTGGTATGTTGCCATGGTAGCTCAGTTGGTCAGAGCAACTGGACGGTAATCAGAAGATCCATGGTTCAAATCCTGACTATGGCATTGAATTTTTCATTCCTCTGATTCTACGTTTCCAAATGCACCAAATGTTTGTGAACAGACAAACAAATGCATTGTAAACAGATTGTGGAACCTCACTAAATTGTTGAAATCACAAACATATTTTTATGTGAAATAGCTGTAGGCATTAAAAATTGAAATCTTGTACAATTAGCACTTGTACGATAAGCAAGACACATGACAATGGACTACCTTTCAGGGTGACTGTGTACTGTGCTCCACTCATGAGAACATCTCCGAGAGGAATTTGTAGAATCAGCAACTACTGCAACAGAAGAGCTGTAGTATGGCTCAGATTCTTATATATCAACAAGGCTTATAGAAGCTGCAAATATAGAGTACCTAATATAAATGTTAAATGGCTGGAAAAAGTTTATGAGATGGTTGTGGAGGCAAAAACGATGTATGGTATAGAAATATGGGGATTAAATAGAGGATGGGAAAGTATAGATGAGGTGCACAGGATGTTTTGTAGAGAAATACCAGGGTTACCGAAGGCAATTATAAGACAGGTAGCACAATTACAGATGGGCAGGGTGCCAATTAAGGGGAAGATAATGGAAAGAGCTTTGAAATTTTGGTTCAGAACTTTAAATCTAGGAAAAAGTAATGTGTTAAGACAATGTATAAAATAGCTTAATGAATGATGGATGGGTAAGTAATTTATGGAACATTTTGGAGAAAAATGGGTTAGGAGACATGTGGGGAAGGAGAGAAAATAACGTGACAAATTTTTGGAAAAAGGCGAGGAAAAGACTGGAAGATATAGAAATACAAATCATGTTCAGTGAGATTGCCGAGAAGAGCTCCTTGGTTTATTATAGGCCAATGAAAAATACATGGGGTAGGGAAAAATATATAGACATAGTAAATAAAGAAGAGAGAGAATCTATTGAATGGGTAAGAACCGGAGCATGGAGGCTAAGAGGGCTAAGACAGGGTATTCCTCAGAACCAATGTCTGATATGTGGTGGTAATGAAGACATTGAACACATAGTATTTAAGTGCCAAGGAACAAAAAATTGGAGAAAAGAATTTTTTAATAAGAAGTGGTTGAAGGGGGATAGAAATACGCTTATGATTGAAATGATGTGCAAGGATGCTAGAAGCATTGACAGTTTTTGTGTAAAGTAAAAAATAAATGGCTTTGCACAGTGGACAGAGAAAAGTAAGAGGTAGCGTATCTTACTTTGAATGGAAAACTATAGTGAATGTGTGATGGTTAAGTAAGCAATAAGTAAAAAGTGAAAAACAAGTGGAAATGGGACATGAAAAAACTGATAAAACAAGATGATTTATTGACGAGAAATTATAAAATGTAAATAATCTGTAGCGATTGTCTACAGAATGCGTTGATGGGAAATTGTAAAATGTAAATAAACTGTAGTGATTGTCTACTGAATGAGTGATCAGGGTCAAAGTGCAGTATACAATCAAATTGCAAATCTCTTAGCACAAATAAATAGATGCAGTACTGTTGGAGCCACATGCATCTGCCTGCAAACACGTCCAATCCTGTGTGATTATGATTTGCTATCACATTTGTTTTTCATCTCAGAAAAAACATAAGCATTTGTTTAAAAACAAATAATTTGGCAGGGTTCATGACCAATTGATTGCCCAATTTATAAACAAATGAAATAGTACTAAAAAAGGAATCTCATAACAAACAAATCTGAAAAATGTAAAATTACAAATAAGAAAAATATTAATAATCTAAGTGGAAACATCTGTTATAAAAGCATAATGCATTTCTAGGTTTAAAAATCTGATGTGTTACACTCACATGGCTTTCTCTCTCCACTGCTCTATAAATTGTTAAAAAGCTTATTCTTTTACTTCTTCACATTAATCAAGATAAACATTTGCAGAAATGTACTACATATTCCTTTGCACTTATAAGGAGAATTAGTAAACTCTTTTAAGGCAGATAGCTATTTGATGGCTTTGAGATTTCATTCTCTTTGCATGATCACAAGAAAAAAAGAATAACTGCTTTCCAAATAAAAAAAAATCTAATATGCTGCATTCACATGACTTTCTCTACTAATTCTTCTATAAGCTATTCTTAGAAAAGCTTATTCTTCTACCTACTTCTTGTTAATCAAAATAAACCTTCATTACCATTTACATATTTCAGTGTAGGTATAAGAAGGATTGTAGGGTAAAGCGATGGTCAGATTTTTAAAAAAATGGATTACTATGTGATGGTTTTAAAATTCCATGCTCTTTGCATGACCATGAGAAAAAATGAAGGGAGATTTACCAGTTGAAAAATATATAAGTATTTGAAAATTCAAATCAATAACAAAAAATATCTCGGAATGTTTAATGTCACCAAAACCTTTGTTTGACATAGAGTGCATGTTTCAACAAGATCTAACTTTTTTGTGTAGTAAGATTTTGTCCCTCTCTCATGGTTTGCCAACTATACAAATGTTATTCGACTTTGCAGGCTATTTGCATAAAATTCAAGATAAACGTTTTATTTGTCATGCAAATATCTCCAACCTATCGTGTTTTAATAAAAATCGTTAGAGCCATTTTTTTATAAAAACAAAAATAACAATAATTTTCCATATAAAGGGTAGTTTGGGGTGGGAGGATTGTCTTAAAAATCTTTGTATAAAGAGAGAGAATCTATTGCATCGGTAAGAACCGGAGCATGGAGGCTAAAAGGGTTAAGACAGGGTATTCCTCAAAATCAATGTCTGATATGTGGTGGTAATGAAGACATTGAACACATAGTATTTAAGTGCCAAGGAACAGAAAATTGGAGAAGAGAATTTTTTAATAAGAAGTGGTTGAAGAGGGATAGAAATACGCTTATGATCGAAATGATGTGCAAGGACGCTAGAAGCATTGACAGTTTTTGTATAAAGTAAAAAATAAATGGCTTTGGACAGTGGATAGAGAAAAGTGAAAGGTAGTGTATCTTACTTTGAATGGAAACCTATGGTGAATGTGTGATGGTTAAGTAATCAATAAGTGAAAAGTGAAAAACAAGTGGAAATGGGACATGAAAAACTGAAGCAAGATAATTTATTGACGAGAAATTGTAAAATGTAAATAAACTGTAGTGATTGTCTACAGAATGAGTGGCTAGGGTCAAAGTTCAGTAGGCAATCAAATTGTAAATCTCTTAGCACAATAAACATATAATATAAATAAATATATAATATATATCCTTGGAAGATGCTGAACTTAAATACCAACTTAAATCTATTTTTCAGTTTTGACAGACACATGCACGCACATACACAGACACTTTTTTCAAAAAATGCTTTTTGTTTTATTCAGGGACCTTAAAACATGCATTTCAAACCTCAATTTCACATTTTTCAGTTTTTGGGTGGAATGCCATACTTCTGCTGCTTACTATAGGTAAGTAGTAAAGAAAGTAATAAATAAAAATACTCAGAATCTGTAATAGTCTTTGGGCAAAAAGTATTGTCATCTTGAATATGAAACATAAATAGTTATACTTTATTGATCCCATAATATGTACTTCTGTCCAAATCTCATATACATGGTCTAGCAAAATTAATGCACTATATTGTAGGCCCCAGCTCATTCAGGCTGTTATGCTAAAGAGAGAGGATGTAAGTTCCATTCTATGAGTAAGAAAGGATGTATCTTAAAATTGGTACAAAAATCTATAATTAATTGTAGCAACCAGGGTGTCTAAGCCAGATCCTATACAGGAGGGATAGCTGAGGGTAGAGCTACTCCCTTAAGGCTGAAGGGAAAGAAGATAGAAAGGTAGAATAACTAATGCTAAATCCATCTAACCTATGCCCAAGAGGTTTATTCTACCTGCCATCAGCCCTAAGGTCCTACTCTAGTCACTTAAGCAAATGCTCATACCTGTGAGGGTTCTTGCTGGTCTTGATATTCACCAAATAAATATTAAATGACTCCAGCAGCATGGACAACAGTGACAGGACATCTAGCAGGGAGAAGATGCCAAGCGTTCCTGAGAGAGACTTGGGTGTAGCCTATATTGCTTTTTGGTGCTGACTAAAGCCACTTTACTGTAAATGATTTCTGACCTGAGCTGATTCCAACACTTTCTGATATGTTGCATACTTGTGGCTGGTTTGGGTCTTGGTACAGAGTTGATATAATATATTATTTAATTCAGTGACTAATGCACATTTCTTACTTCATTAGTCATTCATAATGATCATATCTGACGTTTACACATTGCCTTAATCTGTTAGGCCAACATCCTACTGCAGCTCAGATGACATCTACAGATATTTCTTGTGCTGTCTTATGAGGTTCATTTGAGAGGGTCCAAACTGAAGTGATGCTTAGTACCGACCTGATTCTCCAAGATATTCCAAAGCCTGTAGTCCATTGAATTCAGGTCTGGGCTACCAGAGGGCCAGTCTTCTGTTGCAATGAATCCTGGAACATGTTTCTCAACCATATTTTCAATGTTTTAGTCTTGTAAGCTGGAGTTGAGTCTTGTTGAAAGACCCAGTGCCTTTCATTGGAGAGTGCAGTGTTCATGGGCCTCGCAATTTCCTCTACCAAGGTAAGATGTACTCTCAATGTTGCCTGGCTGCTGTTTTTACTCCTTCTTTATAGAAATGGAGAGATGTTGTTCCCTAAAGTGACACACTTCATCAAACAATCACTGATACTGGGTGATGGCCTCTCTGGACCTGAGGGACTAGCATTTTTAACTTTCTCTGAGCTCTATGCTTATATTTCATCACTTTTCTTATTGTACTTCTCCTTCTCCTGTAAGAAGTTTATCATATATGAAAAGGATATTTTCATGATCTTTCCAAGCATGCCATCATAAGAGTCTCTTTAATCTTTATTTTGGAATTTAATTTTTTATTTCAGAGAAAGGTCAGTTCCAGTTGAAAAATGGCATAAGTTGGAGTAATTGTGCATTTGGAAAGAAAAAAAAACGATGTAGTAGGTTTATTTGACTACAAAATTAATAAAATGGAATATTTCCAAACGAAGAAGTGTGGATCAAAGTCTAGAAAATCAAAACCCAGAATGGTATGTTAAAACTCAGAAATAGAAATTGTCTTTCATAAGACTATAGGACTGCTTGCATCAAGAAAAAAGTTAGGAATTTCAGGCTCCAAAAATATGTTTTAATTTAATCTCAGTAAGTGCTATTCACTAAAGTAAACATAATGTGTCAATACTTAAAGATAATATGAGCATTTTTGCAAAAGTCGATAGAAGCAACATTTTCTGAAAATGAGTTATGTATTGCATCTATATATTTTTTTAGTATCTGAATCAATCTATGAAATCAGATTTAGCAAAACCTGATTCATGCTGTAATTAGAGACAACCAAACATTCCAGGTTTTTTCAAAACTTGATAGATGCAGTCTTTTAGTTATATATATCATTTATTGTGCTAAGAGTTTTACAATTTGATTGTATACTGCACTTTGACCCTGGCCACTCATTCAGTAGACAATCACTACAGTTAATTTACATTTTACAATTTCCCGTCAAGGCATTTTGTAGACAATCACTACAGATTATTTACATTTTACAATTTCTTGTCAATAAATTATCTTGTTTTTTCAGTTTTTTCATGTCCCATTTTCACTTGTTTTTCACTTTTCACTTATTGATTACTTAACCATCACACATTCACTATAGTTTTCCATTCAAAGTAAGATACACTACCTTTCACTTTTCTCTGTCCACTGTCCAAAGCAATTTATTTTTTACTTTATACAAAAACTGTCCAATGCTTCTAGCGTCCTTGCGCATCATTTCAATCATAAGCGTATTTCTATCCACCTTCAACCACTTCTTATTAAAAAATTCTTTTCTCCAATTTTCTGTTCCTTGGCACTTAAATACTATGTGTTCAATGTCTTCATTACCACCACATATCGGACATTGGTTTTGAGATACCTTGTCTTAATCCTCTTGGCCTCCATGCCCCAATTCTTACCCATGCAATAGATTCTCTCTCTTCTTTATTTACTATGTCTATATATTTTTCCCTACCCCATGTATTTTTCATTGGCCTATAACAAACTAATGAGCTCTTTTCGGCAATCTCACTGAACATGATTTGTATTTCTATATCTTCCAGTCTTTTCCTCGCCTTTTTCCAAAAATTTGTCACGTTATTTTCTCTTCTTCTCCACAAATCTCCTAACTCATTTTTCTCCAAAATGTTCCGTAAATTACTTACCCATCCATCATTCATTAAGCTATTCTCTTGGTATTCAATACATTGTCTTAACACATTACTTTTTCCTAGATTTAAAGTTCTGACCCAAAATTTCAAAGCTCTTTCTATTATCTTCGTTTTAGTTGCCACCCTGCCCATATCTATTTGTGCTACCTGTCTTACAATTGCCTTCGGTAACCCTAGTATTTCTCTACAAAACATCCTGTGCACCTCATCTATACTTTCCCATCCTCTATCTAATCCCCATATTTCTACACCATACATCATTTTTTCTTCCACAACCATCTCATAAAGCAAAACTTGATACACAGACTCCTTAATTGAAATATATACAGAGCCAAGTAAAATGTTATTCACCATAGTATAAGGTTTTAAGTAAGAGCATTCCCCAGTGTCATAATATTCCAACTACTGCAATTCTACGAGAATGTTTCACAGTTCTCAGATGTCAAGGAGCAAAATATGAATCCTTGCATCCTTGGACATACGTTGGCTACTTAAATAGTCATATTTAAAGCTTTCAATGTAAGCATGTTTTCCACTTAACTTGTGCTGCACTGATGTAACATTCGTATCTGAAACTATGCTGCTGCAAAGCTGCAAAGCTAGCAGATTCCTCTCAGGACTTTGCTCCTGGTTGCAGATCAGTACCACAGTTTCTGACGTTCACTTGTGTGTGAATAATGGATACAGGCGGTGAGTTTGTTATGGTTCAAGAAACAGTAGCTGGTTGAAAATCAAGAACTGTTGTAAAGTCAGAACGAGAACAACATGGCAATGCTCATGGATTTTTTGCAGATGTTTTGATCAAATTCTTAGTTTTTCTGATACACGGTTATAGTTATATGGCTCCAGATCGTGTTTTTGGAAGAATAGAGAAAGATAATAGAAGAATGGAAGACGTCTTGACACCCAGTGGTTACTACAAGATATTGAAGAATCATGACACAGTAAAGATCCTCAACAAGGACTGGAAAATACTGAACTTCAAGGCCAAGGCTCAAAAGGTGTTACGATCGACATTGCCTTTGTAGATGCAGGGGGAATATGGTAGGTTTTAAGCGATAGTCAAATATATTAAGAGCTGGTTGCTATGTGGCGTTTTTCCGTTCTCTTTGCATTACCAGGACATAAAAAAATGAATAACGAATTTGAGAAAAAGTGTAAGTATTGAAAAATTTAAGGGAATAACAAGCAATATCTCGAAAATGGTTCACTCAAAAAAAAAATGTATATGACAT
Organism: Deroplatys truncata; assembly: GCA_030765065.1. Taxonomy (NCBI): domain Eukaryota; kingdom Metazoa; phylum Arthropoda; class Insecta; order Mantodea; family Mantidae; genus Deroplatys; species Deroplatys truncata. The sequence continues at coordinate 171,784,732 of CM060980.1, forward strand.
AAATTGTGTATTTTAACGGGATCTACATTTTTTGTGTAGTAAAATTTTGTCTATCTCTTATGGTTTACCAGGTATGCAAACGTAGTTGACAATGAAGAATACTTTTGGAGACATTCCCAGAAAAATTCGAGATATACTTTTCATTTGTCATGAAAATATCTTAAACATATGATATTTTAATCAAAATCATTAGAGCCATTTTTGAGAAAATTAAACTTTTCGAGAAATGTTCCATGTAAAGGGTAATCTGGATTGGGGGGATTTTCTTGAAAACCTTCATGTCGCATCTCTGGATGATACTGAACCTAAATACCAAGTTTGGTGTTTATCTGACTGTTCGTTTCTGAGTTATGACACACACACACACACACACACACACATACACACGCACGCACGCACGCACGCACGCACGCACACACACACACACACACACACACACACACACGTTTCCAAAAATGCTTTTTTTTGATTCAGGGGGCCTCAAAACATGTATTTCCGGTGAAATCTTGGTATCAAATTTTTAGGTGGAATACAATACTTCCCCTACTTACTAGTAAAAAAGAAATAATCAATCATGCATCATAATGTATCTATTGAAATGCAGAACACACATACAGCATGTGTATGCTAAACCCAAAAGTTAAAACATTCGACACTATGATAAATTCCTGTATTTTTTCAGAAGTTAACATGGTGTGTAAAGAAAAAAAGAATGGCATTAAGAAACTCATGCAATATTTTGAAATAATAGATGAGGCAAAGGACTTCTATACAACTTCTTGAGTGGAGGTGACACATTAGATTTTTGTGATAATTATAGTTTTGTGCAAAAATTATTAATTTTGCTCAGTTTCATTAGTGCTCTTATAAGATTTAAATGAATAAAAGCTGCACCTATCAGTTTTGAAGAAAACTCAGTTTTTTGGAGTAAAATAGACCAATATTTAAAACGTGCATATATTTTTGTTTAACCACTTTTATTGCCTCTGAACAAAGAATGCTTCATGACAAAAACTTTTATTATAAAGTATATGCTTGTGTGTTTAAAATAAAAATGTGATTCTCGTAAAATTTGATTTCTGCATCCATCGACTTTTACAAAAATGCTTAATCATCAACATAAACTGAAGTTTTACAAAGTGAACATGTTTTATATGCAGTAATCAGTCCATTTGAGACAAATGAAACAAAGGCGTCTTTAACAAAGAAAAACTAGAATGTACTCATTGAAGAATAAAACTTAGATTTATAAGAAAATAAAGTAGTAAAGTAAAAGAAGAAAAAGATGTTTAAGTGGTATTAACATAATTAAAGTGATTAAAGTGTAATAAAACTGATGGGAACTGAATAATTAAATAGATGAAGAATAATTTAATGTGCTGAATAATAAAATATTGTTGATTTAGATGTTAAAGAGATCCTCATCATCTCAGGTCGATATTAAATAAGAAGAGCAAGAAAGAAAGAAAGGGGGGAAAAAAAACCTGGCAGGTAATCAGACTCTACATGGAACAAAGCATTCAAAGATGTCTATAAAAAACAACATTTCACAAAAAGGTTCCAGTGAACTAAAACTTCAAACAGGAACTGTCCATTAATACATAATGGATGACATACAACATATTTAATGTATGAAATTATATGTCTAATACAACGGAATATTTGATTAAGTTGAGTCATACTTGAAACATTTGGGACTCGAACCAATGATCTTTGGTACTCTTATTGCTTATACTACCATGGTGTGTATGCATCAAAACTTCTAATCTGATGCAAGTATACCAGTAAACCTGCGAGATATAATACCTCCAACTTGTAATGTTTCAAGTGCTTTTCATTTCCATTGTCCTCTGTGGAGTAGCGGTTACCATGCTAGCCTTTAGTTCCCAAGGTTGCAGGTTCAAACCCCGTGGAGGGTGATGGATTGTTTTGGGCGTAAAAATCCTTAGCATAGCTTCCTTCAAAACGGAAGTAAAGCTGATGGTCCCATGTTTTAGATTTATGGTATGTAAAGGAACCTCAAGCCTGATAAAGAGGTCTCTGAGCAAAATTACTAGTCTTTCATGCTCAATATTGAATGGGACGCTAAAGAACCACAGCAGTTAAAGAATGTCCATAAATAAAACTCAATTTAATTTTTGCTTTTCATTTCCAGACATTATAGTCAATTACTATTACAGTTAATTTATAATTGATAACTGTTACTTCTCACTAACTGCATGCAAGCAGTAAGTTGGCAAGTTAAAAATCAGGCTTGAAAAATTCAATGCTGCAGCTGGTAATCAAACCACTGTGACCATGACACTGATTTTTCAGGTCTGATTTAATTTGCCAGTTTACTGACTACACATGGTTAGCGTGGAACAACAATTATAGTTATAGAATATTTGACAGGGCATTACCAAATTGATGGAATAACTGGTAACTAGTGATTATTAACCCATTGTTGGTCAAACATGTGAGCACTACCCTCACTTTTGATTTCAAAATGTGTTATATTGTTTACCTTTGAAGCCAATACAGTGAGATACTATACACTCTTTCACTGCTTAATCATGGAATAACTTAGTATAAGTTTTGGAGTGTTCAAATATTCCATTCTCAGTTATACATGTTAATGAACTGAGCATGTAGTTTACATGTCGACCATTTATGTTATATAATTGTCTCATTGTTTTGTATAATTTTTGGAGTACAGAGGTAAAATATTGTATTGTTGTTCCTGCTATATTGCCGATGATCTTCCACATTTCTTGGGTACTGACTCAATATTTTATTACTTATATGCAGTGTTAGGTAAAGGTTTGATTACAAGATGGGACGTCAAGAGCAGCAAATACTAGGAAGTTGAGGATAAATCTCTTACAACACCTGAATATCTGAAAGACGATATTACATCAGGCCAGGAGAGAATACTAACAAAACAAATACAGTGAAAAAGACATTGTTAAGAAAATGTTGCACTAGAAAAAGAGATATCTTAGATCATACATTCTATGTGGTGCTTCATAAAGTGGATATTAGTACCCTGATTATATTATCTTACTAAATATATTAAAACTTGCAAAAATCATTGTTGAGTAACAATAAATAGATAAACTGGCTGGAAAAAGTTTATGAGATGGCTGTGGAGGCAAAAATGATGTATGATATAGAAATATGGGGATTAGATAAAGGATGGGAAAGTATAGATGAGGTGCACAGGATGTTTTGTAGAGAAATACTAGGGTTAACGAAGTCAATTGTAAGACAAGTAGCACAATTACAGGTGGGTAGGGTGGCAACTAAGGGGAAGATATTGGAAAGAACTTTGAAATTTTGGTGCAGAACTTTAAATCTAGGAAAAAGTAATGTGTTAAGACAATGTATAGAATACCAAGAGAATAGCTTAATGAATGATGGATGGGTAAGTAATTTATGGAACATTTTGGAGAAAAATGGGTTAAGAGACATGTGGAGAAGGAGAGAAAATAACGTGAAAAATTTTTGGAAAAAGGCGAGGAAAAGACTGGAAGATATAGAAATACAAATCATGTTCAGTGAGATTGCCGAAAAGAGCTCATTAGTTTGTTATGGCCAATGAAAAATACATGGCGTAGGGAAAAATATATAGACATATAAATAAAGAAGAGAGAGAATCTATTGCATGAGTAAGAACCAGAGCATGGAGGCTAAGAGGGTTAAAACAGGGTATTCCTCAGAACCAATGTCCGATATGTGGTGGTAATGAAGACATTGAACACATAGTATTTAAGTGCCAAGGAACAGAAAATTGGAGAAGAGAATTTTTTAATAAGAAGTGGTTGAAGGGGAATAGAAATACACTTATGATCGAAATGATGTGCAAGGACGCTAGAAGCATTGGACAGTTTTTGTGTAAAGTAAAAAATAAATGGCTTTGGACAGTGGAAAGAGAAAAGTAAGAGGTAGTATATCTTACTTTGAATGGAAAACTATAGTGAATGTGTGATGGTTAAGTAATCAATAAGTGAAAAGTGAAAAACAAGTGAAAATGGGACATGAAAAAACTGAAAAAACAAGATAATTTATTGACAAGAAATTGTAAAATGTAAATAATCTGTAGTGATTGTCTACAAAATGCCCTGACGGGAAATTGTAAAATGTAAATTAACAGTAGTGACTGTCTACTGAGTGAGTGGCCAGGGTCAAAGTGCAGTAGACAATCAAATTGTAAAACTCTTAGCACAATAAATACAGACCAACAGTGGGATCCCAAACAACTCGGCCATTATCAGCTTAAAATTAATTGGGAGCAATTAAGCTGTGTTTAAAGAACACATTGCCCCTTATAAATTTTCATCTGAACTATTAACTCATTGATGCCATATTTAAATAACCTTATGACTACCTCGAAATTTTATTTTAATTCCTGTACAGCTGCGCAAGTATGTTGTAAAGTTTAAAAATGCATATAAATTCAATCAATATCATTTCTTTCCTGAAATTTTGTTTGTGTGATACTGCAAGCATTGACTCACCGATTTTGATGACCTAATATGATTTTTGGATATAGTAGATCACAAAATAGTTCTCCATGAAGATTGGCACAACACTTTTTGCAATCCCAAGGCACTTTTGCTATTTATCCCCCTACTGTAGCATAGAAGATCTCTTTTTGTTCAATTTTTTCTTCCATCGCTGTGTCATTGGCATATTGCCAGCTGAAGATTGACTTCTAACATTGAACTCTGGGTTTGAAGCAGCTGATGAGCGACATCAGTTCTAAGGTCTGTATAGTTTGTCTTTTTCTTAGTAGTCAACTTGTGAAGCATAATGAAACAATTGAATACACACATGTCTGCAAACATTTTCCTGTAACCTTTGTGTGTTGCATTATAGGAAACAAAGCTGTCACCTGATACATCCCACGTGGTATTCAAGGGCATACTTTGGTAATCTTTTCCTCCTCTTTGTGTGTTTGACCTTTCTGTCTCCTCAACTTTCCTGTTGCTGTAATGTCAGCAGCTTTGTGTTTCACTGATAGGAAATAAACATCTTTGTTATCATTCCATTCATTGCAGGCCATGATTTATACTCCCCACGAGTCATTTTACTGCAAGATATATCAGGCAACATATTCTTCTTATTTCTTCTCATGGTATCAACAGCATTAGTTTTTCTGTTCATTAGTCTTCTAAAGAGATATGGAGATCCTTTGAATGCCACCTGTTAAAAATGCCTCTATATATAGCTTTATTGGCCAGCACAAGCTGTGCTCATCATCAGTTTAAATGTCCTTACTAATTTATGCATGTACAGCAAATCATATGACTATCACAGATACAACAACAAATGTATTATATGCAATAAACAGTAATATTAATATTCTACTACGGTTCAGAGCTCAACATAGAGTTCCAAAGAAGGCAAACATACTGATTTTTTTAAGCTTTGTTACATCTTTTATTTCTTGTGGGAGCTTGTTAAATGTTATTCTTGCAGCATAAATTGTACTTTTGAAGTCCATCTTTTATTCTTGCTTTGAATGTAAAAATTTTCTTTTGTTCTTGTGTAATGAAAACATATCGTTTGCATTGATTTTAAACATAAATATTTATTGTGCTAAGAGATTTACAATTTGATTGTCTACTGAACTTTAACCATGGCCACTTATTCTGTAGACAATCACTACAGTTTATTTACATTTATAATTTCCTGTCAATAAATTATATTGCTTCAGTTTTTCATGTCCCATTTCCACTTGTTTTTCTTTTATCACTTATTGATTGCTTTACCATTACACATTCGCCAGTTTTCCATTCAAAGTAAGATACACTACCTCTTAATTTTCTCTATCCACTGTCCAAAGCCATTTATTTTTGACTTTACACAAAAACTGTCCAATGCTCCTAGCATCCTTGCACATCATTTCGATTATAAGCATATTTCTATCCCCATTTAACCATTTATTTTTAAAGAATTCTCTTCTCCAATTTTCTGTTCCTTGGCACTTAAATACTATGTGTTCAATCTTCACTATACTGCTACATGATACTCACAGGTAATTAATTCTTGACTGAGGGCTTAAGAAACATATACCCAATATACCTTAAGGGCAATGTCGATAAACCTAATAACTACAGAGGTATTGCATTATTATCGAATATAGGAAAACTTTTTGTGGGCATTTTGGCAGCGAGACTACAATTTTGGGTTGAAGAATATAATATCCTTTCGGAATTCCAGATAGGCTTTCACAAGGGAAGGAGAATAATTGATAATTTATTTATTATAAAGACATTAGCAGACAAATATTTAAAAGAAAAAAGGGGTAAATTGTATATGGCTTTTGTAGACTTAGAGAAAGCTTATGACCGAATTGAGCTACAACTTCTGTGGCATAAATTAGTGTGTAAGGGAGTAAGTCAGCAATTGGTGAATATTCTTAAAGCACTGTATTTTGAGAACACCTTCTGTGTAAGGGTGGAGACAGGCTGTGTAACAAAAGAAATTCAACAAAAGAAAGGCCTTAGGCAAGGATGTAAGTTAAGCCCAGTTTTATTTAATTTATACATAGATGATGTCTTACTAGAAATTGGAAGGAATAATAACTGTGCACCAGTAATTAACAACATCCAAATCCCAGGACTTCTTTTTGCAGATGACCTAGTGGTAGGATCTATTACAGTAAGTGGTTTAAAACAATCATTACAAGCAATTTATGTATGTTGTAAAGAATGGAGGTTAAAAGTGAATCAAGAGAAAACACAGATTGTGGTATTCAAAAAGGGGGGGAAATTAAGCAAATATGAAAAGTGGAAGGGAGAGAATAAAGATTACAGGGTAGTGCGTGACTGTATCTATTTAGGAGTAAAAATAGATGGAGGTAATAAATGGGAGAAACAAAAGAAGTTTGCATTGGCAAAAGGTAAAGGGGCGATGGCAGCAATTAGAAGCTGCAAATATAAAGTACCTAATATAAATGTTAAATGGCTGGAAAAAGTTTATGAGATGGTTGTGGAGGCAAAAATGATGCATGGTATAGAAATATGGGGATTAGATAGAGGATGGGAAAGTATAGATGTGGTGCACAGGATGTTTTGTAGAGAAATACTAGGGCTACCGAAGTCAATTGTAAGACAGGTAGCACAAATAGATATGGGCAGGGTGGCAGCTAAGGGGAAGATAATGGAAAGAGCTTTGAAATTTTGGTTCAGAACTTTAAATCTATGAAAAAGTAATGTGTTAAGACAATGTATAGAATGCCAAGAGAATAGCTTAATGAGTGATGGATGGGTAAGTAATTTACGGAACATTTTGGAGAAAAATGGGTTAGGAGATATATGAAGGAGAGAAAATAACGTGAAAAATTTTTGGAAAAAGGCGAGGAAAAGACCGGAAGATATAGAAATACAAATCATGTTCAGTGAGATTGCCGAAAAGAGCTCATTAGTTTGTTATAGACCAATGAAAAATACATGGTGTAGGGAAAAATATATAGACATAGTAAATAAAGAAGAGAGAGAATCTATTGCATGGGTAAGAACCGGAGCATGGAGGCCTAAAAGGGCTAAGACAGGGTATTCCTCAGAACCAATGTCTGATTTGTGGTGGTAATGAAGACATTGAACACATAATATTTAAGTGCCAGGGAACAGAAAATTGGAGAAAAGAATTTTTTAATAAGAAGTGGTTGAAGGGGGATAGAAATACACTTATGATTGAAATGATATGCAAGGACGCTAGAAGCATTGGACAGTTTTTGTGTAAAGTAAAAACTAAATGGCTTTGGACAGTGAACAGAGAAAAGTAAGAGGTAGCACATCTTACTTTGAATGGAAAACTATAGTGAACGTGTGATGGTTAAGTAATCAATAAATGAAAAGTGAAAAACAAGTGGAAATGGGACATGAAAAAAAAAGAGCAAGATAATTTATTGACAAGAAATTGTAAAATGTAAATAAACTGTAGTGATTGTCTACTGAATGAGTGACCAGGGTCAAAGTGCAGTAGACAATCAAATTTGTCAAATTTCTAAAACTCTTAGCACAATAAACAATAATTCATATCAATTCATATAAGAAACATAAACTCAAAAATAAAAGATGGGATCTGAAATTATCAAATTAACTATACTGATTGTGAAAAGTTTTATTTAGGAAAATAATTGAAATTATAAGGGTAGCAAGGAAAGGACTGATTATGAAGAGAGCTTTTAAATAGTGGTATTGGATCCAATTTAGATGATCACAATCTGTTAAAACAATGTTTAAAATACCAAAAAACAAGTCTACAAAGTATTGGTGGGATAAGTAATTTAAGAAATAAGTTCGAAAATAATGACTTAGGGAATATTTGGGGAAAAAGAGAAACAAATAATAAATGTTTATGGAAAGATGTAAGAGGATAATACGGAAATATTGAGATATAAAAATTGTTCAGTCAGCTATCAGAGAAGAGATCATTAGTGTTCTATGTTTCAATGAAAAACAGTTGAGAAAGAGAGAGGTATAAAGAAAGAGGGGGATAACATGGCTAAAAGCAGGAGTGCGGAGGTTAAAAGATCAGTGAAATGATTATCCATGAGATGAATGCCGTTTATGTGGGTGAAAAGAACATACTATTTGAATGCAGGGAAACTGGTATTTGGAGAAAAGAAGTTGTATGGTTAAGAACAAATAGGAAAGTCGACATAAATAAAATTTTGAACAAAAACCGTAAGAACATAGGGCAATATTTAGAAAAAGTAAAAAGTAATGTACATTGACTGTTAAAAGAGGAAAGAAACAATAGTTTTAGAGTATATAAATATAAATATTGCAACATAAGATGAGTTGTCCAACTGAACAGTAACCAAGACCAATTTTAATGGGTAGTCTAATGCATGTAATGTCTCAGTATTCCAATAAATCATTATCACCATCATTATTATAGAAAAGAAATCTAAAACCAAGAGGCCAAAGAACACTTCAGAATTGTTAGAATAAACCAGGAAGATAAGTCAGCAGTGGCATCTCAGTTTTGGGCTGAAAACCATAATCTTGACCCAAATCTAAAATTACCCAAAAACATAACACGCTATAACAAACTCACAACATAGGAAAACATTTAATATGGAAACACAAGGGCATCTTTTAAATTTTGAAATCCTGACATCTTGGTCAAGAAGTTCATCAATCCACTACCAGAGAGAAGGCTGCAGGCAACTATAAACAGCAATAGAAGTTGAATCCCACAAGGCTGAAAATGGAAGCAAAGGCTTCCAAAACTAGTCCTTCATAATTAAAATGTAAATAGGTATGTAGTATTGCAACTGACTCTACAATGTATTGCCAAAATTGTTGTACCTGTTGAGTTTTCTGAAACAGGTCCCTGGTGACATACCTAAAAAAAAATCTTGTGTTGCATTCACATAACTTTCTCTACTCACTCTTCTACAAACTACTCTTACAAATTAAAGAGTGTAGGCTGGCCTACACTTTTTAATATTCTTACAAAAGCTAATTCTTCTATCTGCTTCTAGTTAATTGAGATAAATTTTCATTACACATACACACATTTTTTATATGTATAAGAATGATACAGTAGGCTAAAGCGATAGTCAGATTTTATAAAAAAATGAGTTGCAGTGTAATGACTTGAAATTCCATGTTCTTTGCATGACCACGAGAAAAATGAATAGCAACTTACTACTTTAAAAAAGTATAACTATTTGAAAATTCAAACCAAAAACAATGAATATCTCATAAATGGTTAACGTCACAATAAATTTTATTTGGCATAAATTCGTTGTTTTAATGAGATCTACAGATTTTTAAGCAGTAATATTTTGTCTATTTCCTGTGGTTTACCGTTTATACAAAATGAAGAGCACTTCACAGGCTATTTGCAGAAAGTTCAAGATATACATTTCATTTGTCATGCAAATATCTTCAACATACGTGTTTTAAACAAAATTGTTAGGGCCAATTTTGAGAAAATCAAAATATAAATGTTGAGGCAGTATTTTTAACACTTAAATGATTTCAGTGTAATTATATAATATATAAATTCAATAACAGCCCGCCGTAAAGCAATATGTGTATGTAACAATATATAAAAAGTGTATATTACAGTCATTGTAAATGTTGATATTATTATATACATGTGTAACAATGTTATCTGAATGTTTTATGCAGTTTAATAATATAGTAGCTGTGAGAATAATAGGTTAAAAGTTGTTAACAATGAGGTAAACTTGAGGCAATGATGAGTAAGAAAGTGTAATAATGCTATTTGTCATTATTGGAGTAACAATAATGTAAATTTTGTGACAGTTTATAAAATAGCCAATCAACAACCAGAAAAAAGCTTAAGTTAAATAAAAGTGTTCTATTGGATTAAGAATAGGCAATCAGAGACTTGAAATACAGAAATTTACAAATTTAGGTGGTAGAAATCAAGTCAGTTGCTTGTAGACAGCGCTCATAACTGGACGCCTTGGTTGTAGACAGTGTTCCTAACCGCACGCAAGATGTGTCCTCGAGAAATTTAATACGTATTTTGTGTGAGAAAATAGTTTACTTGCTTAAAAAGTGCAAGTATTTAATAAAAGAATCCTACAGCTCTCTATATCAGTGAAGTGTTATTTAAATCATGTCAAGAATTAATAAAAAGTAGTGAATAAAAAATTAAAATCTGTGTAAGCCTACATTCTTCAGTCACACCACTCCCTGTTAATACATTCATGACCCTAAAAAAAAAAAAAATACTGACATAGCCAAGGCAAACATAAATATATAATATTTAACGAAACAGTTAAAAAATTACAAAATTAAGATTTTTTTAAACATTTGGGGCGAAGGATACCGGAAACGTTTTACTATACGTGCGGTTGCAACTACTTCAAGTTCGCTCAACAGTCGAAATATAATACATCATCTTCAAACTGACTTTCCATAGGTAGCAGCAGCAAACCTTCTTCAATGTTTTGCATGTAAATGGTAGTTTGGATGGGTGGATTTTCTTGAAAATGTTTGTGTCACTTGCTTGGAAGATGCTGAACTTAAATACAAAATTTGGTATTTAACTGGCCTTTTGTTTTTTAAGTTATGCTGTCCCCTTCCCCTACACAAACATACAGACCTTTTACTAAAAGAGCCTCTCTTTGGATTCAGGGGACCTCAAAACACATATTTCTATTGAAATCTATAGATCAATTTTTTTGGGGGGTGGAATGCTTTATAGTTCCTCTACGTACTAGATACTTGGTAGAGAAAGTAAAAATTAACATACAACTCATTGCAGTAATGTAACATTGCAAATACTGGAATGTTGAAAAAAGCATACAATGTGGTAAGTTTAGCAGAATTTCAATCGAAATTCGTATAACATTTTAAAGAGTAAAAGTATCCTTAATTATTAAAGATAACAAATTTTGAGGTGAATTTATTGTTTTATGAGTGAAATTATGTCACCATTTACCTCTGCTCTTAAGACAACAAATCAATAAAAATACTGTTTTCTTTCAAGTTGTAAGAAAAATTCTATTGATTAAGAACTAAGGATATAAATGATATAAACCACAGCCATGTGTCAATGGGATTTTATTATGGCAGCAGGAATAAGGAATTAAATTTATTTAACTCCTATCTAGGGGTCTGCAAGCAAATTGTAATTGTTGGATAAAGTCTAAGATGATTGTTATTGACTATGGGATCCCAGAAGTTTCACTTTTGGGACCTTTATTATTTGTTATAATGCTTATTAGTGATGTATGTAATGACAGCATATCCAAGTTTGTTGTATATGCTGAGGATATGACTTTTCTTAACACTGACAATGATGTAAATTCTCTCAGTTTAAGAACATATGTTAGACTGAAAAATTAAATTGAGTTTTATTTATGGACGCTCTTTAACTGCTGTGGTCCTTAGCATCCCATTCCATACTGGGTGTGAAAGACCAGCAATTTTGCTCAGAGGCCTCTTTATCAGGCTCGAGGTTCTTTTACATGCCATAAATCTATGACACGGGATCACCGGCTTCACTTCCCTTCTGAAGGAAGCTATACTAAGGATTTTTATACCCGGAAAAATCCATCACCCTCCATTGGGTTTGAACCCACAACCTCGGGAAATAGAGGTTAGCATGGTAACCACTATACCACGAGGACGACATATGTTAGACTGAATTATACTGGTACATGGTACATTTCTAATGAATTTTTTTATAAATGAAGGTAAGACTCAGGAGATAGTATGTATATTAAAGGATGGAAGAGTATGTGGTAATGTTAATAGTCATTTAAACTTCTAGACATCTTTTTCTAAAATTGTCTTTCTTGTAAATCCCATGTACCTGATTAGTACCTGTACCTGATGAGTGATTTTCGTTATAGAGTAAACAAACATATGACATGTGTGTATGTATTACTTGGGACATTTAGCAATAGGTAACGCTGGTTTGGTGGCACTGTTTTCATGTTTACATTCAAACAGCCTATACTTGCCATACACATCAGATATAGTTGTGTTGGCTGCAAGTATGTCATCACACATCACATATGGTATTTAACTGACCTTTTGTTTTTGAGTTATGCCACACCCACCCACCCACACACACACATACACACACACACACACACATTTTATTGTTGAAGGCTGTTATAATATGAAATTAGAAAAAAAAGAAGCTCATTAAAAATCCTAAAAGCTAAAAAAAAAAAAAAAACAACACCTAGTAACAAATATGCTACACCAGGCTATAAAGAGGTAATGACCACCGCCGCATCGCCACCACTACCACCACCACCACCACCACCACCACCACCACCACCACCACCACCACCACCACCACCACCACCACCACCAATTAAAAAGGATGCCAAATTCTTACATTTCAGCATAAATGAGAATAAAATATGGGATACTTACCAACTGAAATTATCTTTTACCTAACCTTAGTTCAACATATTATTAACTGAAATGCTTTAGCCAAGTGAACTTAATGTAGTACTGCTTATACATGCAGAGCTTACTTGGCTATATATTTTATTATCTTTGGTGGAGAGATGAAGAAAACAAGGGAAATTTTAAGATTCAAAAGAAATTGGTACAGTTAATGTATGCCACAGGTAATTATGTCATTTAGACATGAGTTTACAGAAAAAGGGGAACATTACAGTACCCACCTTCACAGAAATTGATATGAATCTATGATTTTAACTCTGCTCGGTCATAACTTTTAGCAAACGTGAATATCATGCTGGCATTCATGCATAGTTCATGCTCTTAGCATAGTTGCAGCTACATGGACCCCATCAGATACAGACTGAAAACTGCAACAAATAAATGAGAAACTATTAGCATATGGGAAATTAGGAGAGACTATACAATATGCTTCACAAAAAGTAGTCATGTTTAGAAATAAAGGGTTTAAATATGCAGTGACCTGTTCTTGCTGTTTACTGAAATTCTGGCCAGCAACCTCCATTGGTACCTAATCAGCTGATTACAAATAGCTAGCTTAAGAATGAAAACATTCTAAAGTAATGTTTTTCCCCTTAAGAAAGTATACAAATATCAAGAACAAACTTTTAATCAGTTATTCCACACAAGTCATAACTGTGTAAAAAGCAAAATTTAATGAGATTACCTCAACAGCATGCCAAATGATGCCTAAATAATTTTATTTAGAATCATTAAAGATACATCTATAATTAAAATATAAAACTATTTTTTAAGATATTATATACAATGGAAAAGTGAGAGAAGATGACATTTAGTTTAGTACCTATATAAAATGACCACAAATGCTGTAAACATAGTAAACATCTATATCGAATCATTGCATATATATACTGGATGCGTAAAAGCAATGCACAGAAAGTTGTGGAGAAAGGCAGTACAAACATAAGTATTTTGAGAATAGGAGCAAGGGGTAACAGAAGTTTTTTAACTGCACTACATGTGTCAACATTAAATCTAGCATATTAGAGTTTCTGATTGTGAAACCTGTTTGTGGCATGTTGGATGTAAACAAAATGCACTCTTTTATGGTACTAAACACTGTCTGGAGATGTGTCTGATGTGAAGCCGATTGCATGGTATGGTAATATTGTATTTTTTTGTATAATAAGTGCATGTAATGGTTAGTTTCTCATTGTGTATTATTAATCATTAGTTGAGACAGTATACATTGTGTGAGTTACATTTCATTTTGACTGGCAAATGAAGATGGTTCACAAAGTCAGACTTCAATTATGTTCATGCAGTACTCCTATTACTGTACCTACTGTATCTGTAATCTTATGCTCTTAACCTCAAAATGCTTAGTTTGATACTGCCCTTCTGCTCTATAATTTTCTGCGCATTGTTTTTTCCACATTCTATTTTGTAGTCCACCTCCACAGGAGAGGCAGACATGGGGCCTTATATCCACCTCATATTCCAGAGGTCTCAAGTTCAAATCTTGTTTGGGTTAAGTTACCTATATAAATGCTTTTTCCTAGGATTTTCCCATATCTTAAGAAAGACAAGTTTTGGATAATTGTCTGATATAACTTGAGCAGTTAAAGTTGTTAAACTTTCCCTTAAAAAAGGAGTAGTTATGTTATACTCCCATTACACATTAAATTTGATGGAAGGTACTCCTCTGTATAAAAAGGTGGTCGATTCCCCTAGACTGTAACAGTATTTGTTTTTTCTTCCTTACAGTTTAAATGTCTACCTAACCCTTGACCCCACTCAGTCTTTTATCAATGCTCTTTATGATGGGCTTAAAACAAATTCCAAGAAACAAAACACAAACAAATGAGTGATATTGGTGAAACGAAGGAGGGATCAGAAATAGCCTCTTTTAATGAACTCTTTCCTAACTGGTATAAATGGACTGGTTCAATGTAATATGATTAGTGACTCAATCTTGTAGAGGGAAGGGTGAGTGAGAAATGAATTACCTGAGTTACTGTGGCATAAAAGTATGCAATAGCCAGAAAATTTATGTCAAACATTTTTTCGGAAGCAGATAGGAAATAAAGTTTAAAATTGCTGCTACCATCAAAATGGGGATGTACTGTGCAAGCTCTAATGCGCTGTGTGACATACTATACAGAACCAAGTATGCTGGTGGAAAAATTATTAAACAAGAGGCTATTCTTTCTATGTATTTTGAAGTTCAATAACTATTGTAATCCAGGAGCATACACAGAGGGAGTTCTCAAGTCCCCCTCCCACAGATACCCAAATCATAATATTGAAGCACTATAGTCTCATTTTTGTTTTCTGTGACTCTTTAATACTTATTGGTTTAGTAAGCCACATTATACCTGTTAATAAAAAGGTAAATAAAAATAGTGCATGCATTAAATCAGTAATAAATACTGGAGGAAGTTTAATCTGTTCTTTTGGAAAATCATTTTATACATTGGTTGGCAACATTTATTAAATGGCTCACACTGCCATTTTACTGATGGCATACATTTAGTCACAGAGGACTTCTTTTTGTAGTGAGATGAAGGTGGAACTTCTGAATGGTCTCCACATGGTCTAATAGTTAATATAGCTCACTAGTGGGTACAAAGGCTATGGCAAATCCACCCCAAAACAATCATCCTCCCCATCCCGTTTTTCCTGAAAGCTCAATTTAAATTATTTAGTTCCTTTTCTATATTGCAGGAAATATTCACAAAGGAGTCTTATAAGTACTATAGTAGCTATTGTAGTACCGGTACACAATAAAAGCTTAAACAAATAATTGAAAAGTTAAAAATAAAAGGTTGTAATATATGTTGTACAGCAAACATTACAAACAAAAATATTTGGCAGGTGATGTATTTTATTACTTGGTATTTCAATGTATCTTTATCTATCTAAATAGACCAAAATAGTAAGTATAATAATAATAAACAACTACATACCTATCTACAATGTTATAGTTTCTTTTATACATTTCCAAAAATTATAACTTCATATGCCACATTATACCATACAGTATGAATTGTGCTTAACATTACTTTTGGGGGGATACAGCACATTTAGGTTAACAAACTTTAAGATACAAACTGACTTAACAATTACAGTGCCCGATTAAAAATTGTAATAAATGTGTTTATATTACCTGTGTTAAGTTACTTCAATATTTTTGTATTGCCCAAAATTTTGAATTCTCCCCCAAAAATGTTTCTGATGGTACAACTTGTGCCACAATCCCCCCACTGCATGGTTGGCCCTGTTGGTGGGAGTCCTGGTTAGGGAGTTTGGTCTCTAATAACTCCTGTTTGCCATTTGATCCTATAAATGTTTAACAAGTTGTTTGTTCGCCATATTGAACCTTCAAATCTTTATTTAGTTAATATATCCTGTTCAGTGATCCAGTTGGTATCCCCCTCGCATGAATATATTTCTAAAAGTGACCATTAAATGAAGGTGTGACTGACTTCATGTGTTTCAGTTATTCCTGTTTCAGTATACCCACAAATGCACTCTCTGTGCATAACCTTGCTCTGATTTATAAGTATTTTGATACTGTGGTGGCAGTGGTAGCGGTGACTTATCCTCCACCCATCCTTTTGGATGACAAACAACTTATCAATTAAGTTTCAAAATTATGGAAGATGGGAGTTGCAAAGGTGATGCTTGGAGCTACATATTGTATTACAAACATAAGCTGACCAATTCCTAAATGGGACTCTTTGTTTTGCATGCCAGAAATTTAATATTGTATACACTTTTGTGATATTTACTATTACAAACTGCCTGCAGATGGCGATGATGAACGTTAATTAAATTACCTATGATGAAATACTATACATATGCATATAGTAACTTTTACAACTATTCGCTTATGTTACTGTAATACTTGTACTGTGTATGTTGCATGGTATGCAATTTTTTTCAGTGCCTCTAAGATCCAACCTTACTGTTTCTGTTTTCTCCTACAAAAAAAGAAAGGATCTTTATTACTTTCTCTACTACGTATAGTAAGTAGGGAAGTATTGCATTCTACCCAAAAATTCAATACCGGGGTTTCACCAGATTACATGTTTTGTGGTGCCCTGAATCCAAATAAAGCATTTTGGAAACATGTCTGAGCACACGCATGTGTCAGTCTGTCTGTCTGTCTGTCTGTGAACAACATAACTCAAAAAACAAAAGTCAGATAAATACCAAACTTGGTACCTATTTGAGTTTAGTATCTTCCAAGGGTACGACATGAAGATTTCCAAGAAAATCCCTCCCACCCCAGACTACTCTTTACGTGGAAGGTTTTTCCTATCTTTTGATTTTTTCAAAAATGGATGTAACGATTTTGATTAAAATACCATATGTTTAAGATATTTTCATGGCAAATGAAATTTATATCTTGAATTTTTTGTGAATGTCCCCAAATGTCCTCTTCATTCTGAATACTTTTGCAGAACTGGTAAACCGTAAGAGATTGGCAAAATTTTGCTATGCAAAAAGTGTGGATCTTGTTAAAACACACAATTCATGTTTGTTTGTTGTGTTTTTGTTTTTCCAGTGAACCAATTTTGAGATATTCCTTGTTATTTGTTGGAATTTTCTAATACTTATATTTTGCTCAAATGGGAATTTGTTATTCCTTTTTTAATGTCCTGGACATACAAAGAGAATGGAATACTCCACATAGCAACCCGCTCTTAAAATATTTGACTATCGCTTAAAACCTACCATATTCCCCTTGCATCTACAAGAAAATTAGCAATAAGATTAACATCTTGATATCTCGAATAACAGGAAGTGTATGGAGAATAAGCATTTGTAAAAATAGTTTGTAAAAGAGTAGAGAAAGTCATGTCGGTGTAACACATCAGATATTTTCTTTTGTATAACTATTTAAAAAACATACTTCATGCAAAATGTACATAAACATTCATAATAAGGTTAAACTAACAGTTTTAGATGAAGAAGCTGTTGAGGGATGCATCAAAGCTGCAAAAAAAGTTGGTACTTAAATTCAGCACCTTCAGATGATGCAACATGAAGATTCTGTGAGAAAATTGTCCTACCTTGAATTATGCTTTACATGGAAAAATGTTCATTATTTTTTTACTTTCTCTACTACGTATAGTAAGTAGGGGAAGTATTGCATTCCACCCAAAAATTCGATACCGAGATTTCACCGGAAATACACGTTTTGAGACCTCCTGAATCCAAAAAAAGCATTTTTGGAAACATGTCCGTGTGTGTGTCTGTGTGTGTGTGTGTGTGTGTGTGTGTGTGTGTCTGTGTGTGTGTGTGTGTGTGTCTGTGAACAGCATAACTCAAAAACGAACAACCGGATAAGCACCAAACTTGGTATTTAGGTTCAGTATCTTCCAGAGATGCGACACGAAGGTTTTCAAGAAAATCCCCCCACCCCAGACTACCCTTTACATGGAAGATTTTTCGAAAATTTTAATTTTCTCAAAAATGGCTCTAACGATTTTGATGAAAATATCATATGTTTAAGATAATGTCATGAGAAATGAAATGTAAATCTCGAATTTTCTGGGAATGTCTCCAAAAGTATTCTTCATTGTGAACGACTTTTGCATAACTGGTAAACCATAAGAGATAGACAAAATTTTACTACACAAAAAATGTAGATCGCGTTAAAATACACAACTTATGTCATATACATTTCTTTTGTTGAGTGAACCGTTTTCGAGATATTGCTTGTTATTTCCTTAAATTTTCCAATACTTATACTTTTTCTCAAATGCGTTATTCATTTTTTTTATGTCCTGGACATGCAAAGAGAATGGAATGCGTCACATAGCAACCAGCGTTAAAATATTTGACTGTCGCTTAAAAGCTACCATATTTTCCTTGCATCTACAAGAAAATTACCAATAAGCTTGACATCTCGATATCTCAATTAACATGAAGCATATGGAGAATAGGCGTTTGTAAAATTAGGTTGTACAAGAGTAGAGAAAGTTATGTGAGTGTAACACATCAGATTTTTTTTCTCAAAATGGCTATAATTATTTTTATTAGTGTTCTGTATGTTTAAGATATTTGCATGAAGGATAAAATGTGTATCTTAAATTTTCTGCGAGTAGCCTGTAAAGTTCTCTTCATTCTGAATCATTTTGTTTAACTGTCAAGCCATATGAGACAGACAGAAATCTTAGAGTACAATAAATGTAAATCCCATTAAAATCTTATAATTTATGTCAAATACATTTTTTGTAACATTAATAATTTTCTTTCCAATGGCTAGAATTTTCCAATGCTTTTATTATATACACTTTTTGAAGAGCTGTCACCATTCATTTGTTTCTCATGGTTATGTAAATAGTGGAATTTCAAAGCCAGTACATAGCAACTCATTTTTAAAGATTTGTCTATTGGCTCCCCTATCCCCCTTCTACTCACAACAAAATGTGTAATAAAAGCACTTTTGCAAACATTTATCTCAATGTAAGAGAAGAGAAGAGTAAGCCTCTGTAAGAATATTGTTTCGCATGACTTTATTCACCATGATTTCTAATACAGAAATATTGGCATTGTCAAATTTAAACAAGTGTTATAATACAATAAGTAAGAACATGAATAACGTAACATACAATTAATGAAAAGACATAAAAAGATTGTGTGTCCTAACTAATATGTTGGGACAAATGAAATAACCAAAATATGAATATTGACAAATACAAACATAATATATATTATATAATAAACCTATATCCTTTCAAAATATTCATTCACCAAATAAAAACAACCGTGTATTAAGAATTTCTTTAATTTCTTATTGCGAAGGTTCCAGATGTCTAAAAAAATGGAGGGAATTGTATAATTGAATACCATTGTAATGAAGACTTTTTTCATATAAAGTTCGCTGAAGTTTACTAGCATTGTGATCATGAATATCTGCATTTATGTTAAAACTATTTAACTGCTTATATATTATTATCTGTTTCATATATGTAAATTGATGGAACTGTTAAAATGTTTAATAATTTGAAATAAGGTCTACAGCAAAGATTTAGCATTAGTCTGGTTGCCGTCTTTTGTATTATAAAAATTTTATTGTTATGGCTTGACTTTCCCCAAAATGTTATACCATACGATAAATGTGAATGGACGTATGCAAAGTAGGCTACTTTTAGCATATCAAGATTTACTGAAGATCTTAGGGTGTATAATGCAAAACATATTTGACATAATTTCTTGTTAAAACATCAATAGGCATTCCCAATCAAGGTTACTATCAACCCAAACTGCAAGAAATTTAATTTTATCTGATAAAGCTAATAATTCATTTTCTAAAAGAACACCAGGAAAACTTACATTTTTGTTATCTGTAGCAGAAATTAAACAGTTGTATCATCAGCAAAAAGAGTAAATTTAGCACTTAGCAATAGTTTGTAAAAGTCATAGCAATGTAACACATCAGATTTTTAAGGTAAGAAATTTTAGGCTGTGTAAATGCATGGTTATTAAACCCGGCACAGGGCGATGGATTTTTTGGGCATAAAAATCCTTAGCATGGCTTCCTTCAGAAGGGAAGTGAAACTGGTGGTCCCATTTCAAAGATTTACAGCATGTAAAAGAACCTCAAGCCTGATAAAGAGGCCTCAGGGCAAAATTACCGGTCTTTCATGCCCAATATAGAATGAGATGCTAAGGTCTACAGCAGTTAAAAGAGTGTCCATAAATATCAGTAATTCTTTTTGATATATATATATATATATATATATATATATATATATATATATATATATATATGCTTGGTTATCAAGAAGTCTCTACAGAACTATGTTTCAGAGACCCCAGCTCCAGCGGAAAATGGAGAGGAGTTAAAAAATCAATATTTAAAGTGAACAAAATAATAAAAGGATGCAATATGCAAATATTAAGTGACAAAACTAAAGTTATAGATATGGGGTGGGGGGAAAGAACAAGTGAGGCTGAAAATAATAATAGAGGAAAAGTTAGTCGGACAAGCATCAATGTTCAAATATTCAGGATCTAAAATATCAGTCATTAAAAGCAAAGCAGATATTGAAGGAAACATTGAGAAATATAATAAACTTAATGGATGTATAAAAAGAAATTTTGGAAAAAATATGAGGAGGGAAATAAAACTAAGAATCCAGAGGATAGTAGCAAAGCTGGCACTGAAATATGTTTGTGAAACATGGGTGCTTGGAAACTGTGAGAAGTCAAGGCTGGAGGTAGCAACATTGGGAGTAACAAGAGCAGATCGACTTAGGAATGTTGATATAAGGGAACAATTGGTTGAACCATATGTGATAGAGGAAATACTGCAATATCAGTGGAAGTGGAAGGATCATGTGCAAAGGATGCAACCTTCAGATCTCCTAGGCAAGTATTATTATATAAACCATATGGTCAGAGAGATATAGAACGATCATGAAAAGGATGGATAGAACAGTTTCAACAGCCTCGTAACAGGCCATAAGGGTAGGTAAGGTACTTGTAGGAAAGAAGAAGACCTCAGATGCAAAGAGTGACAATGTTTGAACAGTAGCATTCCTTATGGTTGAGAAAACTGTTAAGACTAGTGAAGGGTCATTCTGTAGGGGAATATACACCCGACAGGATAAACAATTGTATGAGGGCTGATCAACGAAGACTGAGACTGATTTTTTCCTGTAGCTTCCGTGATGGTTTCGTATCTGTAACCTAAATATTTGAAAAGAGCGAGTTTTTATGTATAATGTTGGTAGGCGGCAGGAACTTTTGTAAACTGCGAGTGCTGAAACACTTGAAATTAATAATATGCCACCGCCGAAAAGGAAGCGTGTTTTTAATAGTGACCTACAAAAGGAATATCCATACACTAAAAAAAATTCTGACTCAGATGTTTGATGCAATAAGTGTGTATCTACTTTCAGTATAAACCATCGGGGTCGATTGCATATATCGCAACATATAAACAGTGATAAACATAAAAGAATGGTGCGTGCAAGTGCTTCTTCTAGCACGGTATTGACTAATTTTTTTAAAAGGGAAAGTTTGGTGATAATGATATGAAATTAGCAGCTGTTGAAGGAGCGCTCGATTACCATACTGTCCACCACAACCAATATTCCAATGTATAAGGAATGACTCCTGCACTAATAATTCTACAGGATTGTTTGGCTGGAGTGAATTCAGAGCTACTATATAATATGTAAGTTACACATTATTTATTTATTATTAGTTTCGAAATCTTCGTACTTATGACGAAACAATTTTATGCATTCTCTTTTGTTCCTTGTTTCATTGAGAAAAAATTAAAATGTCCCGTTTTCATTTTTCAAAAATATGATCACCTTACTTTAATTACACATCTCCTTATAGGTAGGGTAATTCTGGGGGAGACGGCTATACGAGTGAGATGACCAATGGCTCCATTGTCGCAGCTGTGGTGCGAAGCTTTTGAAATTCGGCTGGCGGCAAGCTTTGAGTCCTTTGTTAACGATTGTTGATCACTGCACTGCTTATGGTCGCATTTTATTTCTGTTATTACTTTCCACGTGGCCAATTATTTTTCCGCTGTTGAATGAAGTTAACCAATGTCCTTTCAAGACAGCAGTTGGAAACTTTGAGCACATGTTAAGTACGTATTGGGTATTTTACTGGCATTGTGTACATTATTATAACGCTCTCTAACGCACACTCAGCTCCGAGATGACGAAGAAGAAGGGCCGCTCCGTCGCCGCTCCTGCTAAGGCAGGAACCTCTTGTTCTCCTCCGGCACCCGCCGAGGAGATCTCGTCGCAGCCGCCGCAGCCTAGGGCAACCTATGCCGCCGCCACCGCTTCGCCGCGACTGCCTCCGCAGCTGCCGCTAGCTTCACCGGTGCCAACGCCACTGACACTGGGCTCTACCCAGCCACCGCAGACCCGGCCTATGCCTCAAGGGAGGTACAGTGCCGTCGTCAGAGGGGTCCCGAGGGACCTGCCAGCCAGGTTCCTCATCACCGCAGCTCACCAGCAGTGGCCTTCAGCCTTGAAGGCCACAAGGATCATTGGAGCACAGGGACCCACGTCGCTCGTCAGGATGGAGTTTGCAGACCCTGGCGACTACGAAGCTGCCTTGAGGGCGGGCCTGCTCTTGTTAGGGCGGTGCTTACGCATCGAGGCCAGCCGAGTAGAACGCCAGGCTCCCTGCAGGCGCTGCTGTGCCTACGGGCACATCGAGACGTCCTGCGCAGCACAACCCAGGTACCACTATGGATCAGCCTGTATCACCTCATCGTGCACCCAGCACGACTTTCGCCGCCGACGCCGCTATTGCGCGACCTGTGGAGGGTCAACACATTTCACCGGCCAAGCGCTCTGCCCCCTGCATCCTCGCAGGAAGGCAACGTCGAAGCCGCCAGCACCTTCATCGCAGCCAGCAGCACCTCCACAGACGCCGACACCAACACCATCACCAGCGCCGACACCAACATCTTCAGTACCGATCATCGAGGAAGTCCAGGGCCTACGCGACGCCGTTCAGGATCTCCACGCGGAGTTCCTGAACATGACGACGAAGCTGACAGCCCTAGAGGAACTCATCAGGGACCTTCAAGACACCTCAGCTGCTCAGTAAGTTTTTCTAGCTGGGCAGTTCGAGACCATCACTTCTAGACTCCGCACCATCGACATCTCCATCCAGACCTCATCTTCAGCATCGGACACCATAACTCAACACCTAGATACCATCGACATAACCATCAGGTCTCTGGAAGCGCAGCAGACGAACTTCGGGCCCACTTCCAGCAGCCAGCCAAACCGGAGGTCCCAAGCAACCGCCGAAGGCCTCCGTCCAGCGCAACATTCTCAGAAGAATACATAAGCCGGATGCATCTCCACAAGAAGTAATTTCTACGCCAACCTATACCTTCCATACAATCACCTTTCCAATTCTTACCTAAACCCTCGCTATTTTCACTAGGGTTGCAGTCAGGTTTCATGGCAGCTTCCATCTTTCACGTACTAACGCGGGTGCTATACGGGACCGCACAAAGCCACGCCATTCCACTTTATCCTTCTTCCATTTTTTCATCCGGTGGAGAAGTTTTTAGTGGGTATGCCGACTATTGGTGAGTCCCACACTCTCAGTCCCGACTCCCATCGGGGCTGGGGTCAGTGATTAACTCATTTTCTCCTCCACTCGAAAAAAAACGCTCTCTACAAATGGGAGAGATGGCCACCAATCTTCTGGGAGAATTGGCCAGCCTTTCCGGAGACATATTTGCATTGCGTTTTGTATTTTTATATTTGTTTTGTTTTTTATGCTGGTACATCACTCTGTCATTATTACTATACCTTTTTCACCATAAGCTGAAAGGAGAAGTAAACAAAACTTAAATGTATCACCCCGCCAAGCACATGGCAGCACCACGTAGAGGATGACGGGAACTAAGCACCCGTGAGAGGAAATTGCTTCAGACAGAATGCGAATATAGTATATTGCACAGCTTGGGGACCGTTAGCTTTTAAACATTGTACGTCTTATTCCTATATTTTGCCTTATAACACATAATACTAAGAGTAGACAAATAAAAGTTGTACCTGAACAGTTCGGCATCTGTGATTAAAGGTACTGGGTTAAACTGTTCTTAACTTCAAGCTTTAGGAATCATTCATTTAATGACTGATGTCAGTATACCACTTTTGTTTTAACCCTTTATGAGACAAGTTAAATATCGATTAGCACTATAGGTTAAAACACAATAGAAAACAAACGCGACCCAAGCTATCCGAGCCACAATTCTGCATCACTAACAAAGTTGAGTTTTATTTATGGACGCTCTTTAACTACTATGGTTCTTAGCGTCCCATTCTTGGGTGTGTAAGACCGGTAATTTTGCTCAGAGGCCTCTTTATCAGGCTTGAGGTTCTTTTACGTGCCGTAAATCTTTACTTCCCTTCCGAAGGAAGCCATGCTAAGGATTTTTACGCCCGAAAAAATCCATCGCCTTCCGCCGGGTTTGAACTAGCACGGTACCACTAGTCCACGGAGCACGACTATCACTAACAAAGAAGTTCAATTCTTGCTAAACAATGACCATCCATATTGATTGTCGATTAAAGTTGGGTATTTTTCATAGAATTTGTTAAAAGCTTTTAACACAATGTCTTCTATCCGTTTCCTGCGTTTATGTTTTCCACAGTAGCAGAAGATTCTCAGCCGGAAAACGGAAACGAACTACAGCGCCTGCGCATACCCTCTTAAACCCTCTGCTATAACGGTTCAGTTAGTTATAGGTGAATCTGAACAAACAAATTTAGTTTCATAAATTTAACTGTTAACAATAATGAGTGTTTTAAATTTCTCTGCAGGAGAATAACAGCATGTTACTATCTGAACTGAACTGTTTTTTGTGGAGGAAGAGATGACATGCTAAGCGGAAAAGGTTGTAGTTTGTCTACCAGCCAATGAAGTACTGTCTTGTCACGTGGTTTTGTTTACTTCTCCTTTCAGCTTATAGTGAAAAAGGTACAATTTTTATCACTGGTGTATAATCACGTTGTAGTGAAATAGACAGTCGTGTAAATACGAACAGCATTTAAACTTTCTTATCCTTTTCATATGTCGACAAAATGCAAAAGAAAGCCAGGCAGTGTTCGCGGTACTTCGAAAGACTCAGGAACGAAAGGTAAAAACTGTCAGTACCTCAAAAGAACCAATAGGATTAAGCGATTGTATGGGCAGCGAAAATGGACAGAAGCTGGTGCGACATATTAAGAAAATGCAGAAGCATGGTTTTTTTTAACAAGAGATTATATTCACACTCGATACAATTTCGGCCTGAAGCACTGCAAAAAAATTAATAATTTAAACAATTAAATAAAACTCATTTATTGTATATTTTCCCCAAATATATATTTTTTTTCTTTCTTTTGTGAAGTGAATCATTTCCGAGATATTCCTTGTTATTTGTTTGAATTTTCCAATGCTTAGTTTTTCTCAAAAGGAAATTCGTTGTTATTATTATTATTATTATTATTATTATTATTATTATTATTATTATTATTATTTATGTAATGGATATACAAAAGAATGGAATGCTCCACATAGCAACCAGTTCTTAAAATATTTGACTATCGCTTAAAGCCTACCAATTCCCCTTGCATCTACAAGAAAATTAGCAATAAGATAAGAGTCTGCAAATGTTTATCTCCATTAACATGAAATAGACGCAGAATAAGCGTTTGCAAAATTAGTTTGTACAAGAGTAGAGATGGTCATGTGAGTATAACATCAGATTTTTACTTCAAAATTCTTCGTATAATACATTTTAAAACCTATAGTCATGTCCCCTGGACTTACCAAGAAGAATACAGTAGACTAAACAAAACATTCAAGATTTTTAAAATGCAGATCGCAATGTGATGGCCTTGAAATCCCATGCGCTTGCATGACCATAAGAAAAAACGAATAGCTGCTTAACACTGGAAAAAAGTATAAATATTTGGAAATTGAAATCAATAACAAAGAATATCTCACGAATGGCTAACGCCATATAACTTTTTGTTTAACATTAAATGTGTCCTTTAATCATATCTACATTTTTTGTGTAGTAAGATTGTCTGTCTCTTACGGTTTACCAGTAATACAAGTTATTCACAATGAAGAGGACTTCACAGGCTATTACCAGAAAATTAAAGTTATACATTTTATTTCCTATGTGAATATCTTAAACATGTGGTATTTTAATCAAAACCATTAAAGTCATTTTGAGAAAGTAAGAAATATTTTCCATGCAAAGGGTAATTTGGGGTGGGAAAAGTTCTGAAAATCTTTGTGTCACATTTAGGGGAGATACCGAACTTAAATACCAAGTTTGATATTTATCTGACATTTTCTTTCGAGTTTGCTGTTCACACATATACCCTTTTCCTAAAAGGATTTTTTTAAAATTATTCTTCTCTAACGGATTACCCTCCTTTGTGTAGGACTTGCAAGCCAATGCCTTGGGTCAGTAGCCTGTCGAGGAGCAAGCAAACTCTGAATCACAGCATATCCAGGATGGGTGATCAGCCCAATGTCTGGTGTGGCATTCGCCTAGCGGCCGAGGAAAACCGCGAAAAAACCTTCTGTCAGATTAGTCGGCTCGGGGGGGGGGGTTGAATTCTGGACCTCTCGAATATGGACCACAGACGTCACCGTCTGAGCCATTCCGCTCAGTTGTTTTAATTCATGGGTGCTAAAGCATGTATTTCTGATGAAATATTGATATAGAATTATTGGGTGGAATGCAATACTTCGGATCACTTTTTGTCCATTTTCAGTAATCCTTAAAATTAAAACACAAATATTAAACGATTTAGAAACATCACTGCTGGCACGTCTTCACTATGGACAAACGCTGGTGGGTTGTTCATTCTTCATTCCATGAACGTTGGGATGCAGCAGTTAAGAAGTTAGGGAGAGAAAAAGAAAAGGGGGAAAAAGTAAAAACATGACAAGAAATCCTAAGAGAGGAAAGCAAAAACACAATGTGTAGGGTCGCCATGGAAACAAGGGAAACAAAAACTTGGCTCTCCACTGTTCGAATTACTTCTGACCAATAGAAAGCTATCGCTCGCTTCCTACCGTAGTCTTGCTTTTGTCAACTCGAGCGGTGGGTAAAGGCATTCGTAAACCGTCCCCTCTTTCCATTTTCATGGTTTGCTTCTAGAGAATCTGAATCTTGTGCAGCTGTCTCAGTATCGACATTGCTAGCAATGTAAACATCAGCAAATACAACTAAAGGAAGCACTTTAACTGTTCAAATCACTCTCAAATTGCTGTGCAATGATACACTTATAATGCCTTCTTACTTTGAATTGAAGTATCTTAACGAAGAGCTTGGTGGAGTGTCAAAAGCAGGTTTAGTAATACAAAGTTAGGACCACAGTCCATTCCAAATGAACACGAGCGGATGTGCATATGCTCGGAGTAAAAGTGCTTGCTTCTCCCTAGGGCCATCTTGCGAGCGTTGAGGTTATTGCTCTTCATAGTGGGTTCTAGTGGCAGACAGTGTTATTACTATACTGAATCTGGAACTGCATTAGGCCGATAGCGCAGCTGTCTTGGACTGGATGCAGTAGCCACTACCGACACGGGTAGTGAGATCATTAAGTTATGGACCTGAGATCTGCGGCTCAAATTCCGCCAGGACCGTCTGAGGTTTTATTTACAGATATTCCTCGTCCTCATAACTGGCAAATACCTGGAGATACGCTACATTTAGGCCCAGAACGTTTCAGCCCAAAATTTGCTTTGCCAGTTATCATAACATTTCAGAATCTAACGGTTCCGGCGGTAATATGTGCGCCCACATTCGGGAGCTCTTTGGTTCAAACTCTCGGGGCCGACCAATCTGACCGAAGGTTTTTCACGGTTTTCCTCGATCGCTTGGCATGCTGGGTTGGATAATTAGATACGCGAATTTTCCTATCATTCCTTTTATTACTACATTTCGATTTCTTCTTCTCAACCACCATACCAGACATTGAGCTGATCTCCCATCCTGGATATGCTATGATCCAGAGTGTGCTTGCTCCTCGACAGGCTACTGACCCAAGGCATTGGGCTGATCACCCATCCTGGGTATACTATGATCCAGAGTTTGCTTGCTCCCCGACAGCTTCTGATCTAAGACATTGGCCTGATTAGCCATCCTGGATATGCTATGATCCAGAGTTTGCTTGCTCCTCGACAGGCTACTGACCCAAGGCATTGGGCTGATCACCCATCCTGGATATACTATGATCCAGAGTTTGCTTGCTCCTCGACAGCTTCTGACCTAAGACATTGGCCTGATTACCCATTCTGGTTATGCTATGATCCAGAGTTTGCTTGCTCCTCGACAGGCTACTGACCCAAGGCATTGGGCTGATCACCCATCCTGGATATACTATGCTCCAGAGTTTGCTTGCTCCTCGACAGCTTCTGACCTAAGACATTGGCCTGATTACCCATTCTGGTTATGCTATGATCCAGAGTTTGCTTGCTCCTCGACGGGCTACTGACCCAAGGCATTGGGCTGATCACCCATCCTGGATATACTATGATCCAGAGTTTGCTTGCTCCTCGACAGGCTACTGACCTAAGACATTGGCCTGATTACCCATCCTGGATATACTATGATCCAGAGTTTGCTTGCTCCTCGACAGGCTACTGACCCAAGGATTGGC
Source organism: Deroplatys truncata (assembly GCA_030765065.1). Classification (NCBI taxonomy): domain Eukaryota; kingdom Metazoa; phylum Arthropoda; class Insecta; order Mantodea; family Mantidae; genus Deroplatys; species Deroplatys truncata. Next base: position 171,813,809 of record CM060980.1, read on the forward strand.
TTGTGAGTCCTTGGGGGTGTAAGTCCTACAAAGAGGAGAATAGTCGTTAAAGATGAAGAAGTATCAACAGTATCACCACCTGTGGTACCGTATACAGTTATACAGTAAGAGTGGGCGTTAAACCCATTTTAAAAAGAAAGAAAGAAGAAGAAAAGCAGTGGCCAAGCTTACCACCGGCAAGTCACGAGTAATGTAAATTTAATTATAACATATATAATGCATATATATAATATTCATTCATTCATTATCTGTTTACCCTCCTCTTATTTTTAGGACTTACACCCCCCAGGACTTACAAGCGGGTGCCTGGGGTCAGAGGCCCGTCGAGGAGCAGACACTCATGGATCAGATAGAGCATCCAGGATGGGTGATCAGCCCGATGCCTGGTATGGGATGAAGGAAGTAGATGAAACGAAATGTTTGGTGAAATGGATGAAAGGAAAGGTGATGATGGAGCAGTTGGTGGAATGAATGGCGGGGGAAACCGGAGAACCCGGAGAAAACCCGCCCAGACGCCGCTTCGTCCACCACAAATCCCACATGCAATCCCTGGGATTGAACCCGGGTCGCCTCGGTGGGAGGCGAGCGGTCTAACCACTCGACCACGGCGCCGCCCGCATATATATAATAGATGTTGGAAATGAGGCCCTTGATTGCAACGCATACAATATCCCTATATCTCTATTTCATCCGTTAACACACTGCAATAGTGTTTATTTTCTCTACCTGCACAAGACGAGGAAATACCGTACTCTCCACTCAAAATTTAGATATCGAGATTTCATTGGAAATACAGGTTCTGAAATGCTTGAAACCCCCATCCCTCAAAGAGTATTTGTCCATCTTTGTTTGAATTCAGATGGAAACTCTGATAAATATTAAATATAATGCTTGAGTTTAAGCATTCCACAGGGAACTTCAACAAATTGCTCGCCCACTTCTAACTATGCTTTAGATGGAACAATTTTGTTATTTTTTATTTTCTAAAGAAAAGGGCTATAATGATTTTAATTAAATTGTGCCTTTCAGGCATTGATATAATAACAAATACCATGTAAATAGCGCCTGAAGTTTTCACCACACTGATTGAAATTTTTATGATTTTGCATAAGAGATGTATGAAATCTAGCTACTGGAAAATTGCAGAGCTCATTAAAATAAATAATTTGTGTAAAAGTTTTTTTTTTCGTACTGTTAGTCGTTCTTGAAATATGCTGCTAGTACGTCATCTGACAGATATGCTTTAAAGTTGGCAGTTCTTCTGTTTTATTTCCATTCCTAGAGCTCGTTACTACGTTAAACATTTAAATCTATGTGTTTAATCACTTATTGCTTAATTTTAAATCATTTTAGGTGAAAATATACCGCTAACAACGTACAGTAGATAGAATAATAATTTTTATGTAAATACTGTAAATGCACGGTATTCCCGAATTCCCATTCGCTTCTTTAAGTTGTGCATGGCGCGCCAATAATGTTGGTTTCATGAGTGGACAACTTTTAATCAGTTACGAATTGTGGCTCCGTAAACATATGCAAACGTAAAACACAGTATGTATTGCAGATGTAAATACCTGAAGATAGGAGTGGGATTCGAATTAAAACCCTCTTCATTAGAAATCTGCCAACTTTTACCATTCGTACACAAAGCACAGCTACGATATGTAGGTCAAAACGATTACCTAACAAGTAATCTTCAGATGCCCAATATATGATGGAGGGGATTATTATTATTAATTATAATAATATCCGCGTAAACGTGCGAGGCTCGTATTCGGGAGGTTCCGGTTCGATTCCGGTCGACCGCTCACTCCGACCTTGGGTTTTTCGTGGTTTTCCCTGGTCGGTAGGCAAATGTTGAGTTGGATTCTTATGTACCACTATTTGCTTTCCACTCTTCCCCTTACATTCCATTTCCTTCTCATCTTTCAGGTGTGCTTCTAGGTTTCGTGGTATATGGCGGTGTCGGACAGATGGCACGGATGCTTCCTCAAAGGGAAGAGTACTCCCCCAGGACACTAGAGGGCTCTGCTAGGCCGACGGATCGTTCATTGCCCTCTCTTGGCAGCTCCAGTAGTGGGACGGGTTTTCGAGCCTGGAACTGTTAGGGACTTCGACGCTTCTTTGTGGCCTATGGCCTGTAGCCTTCTGTGGTTCCTTTACTTCAACCCTTCATTCTGGGGTGTGGTGGCCACAATGCACCTATGTAATTCCCGCGCCGTTGTTTAACATTATTATTATTATTATTATTATTATTATTAGTAGTAGTAGTAGTAGTAGTAGTAGTAGTAGTAGTAGTAGTAGTATTAGTAATAGTATTCAATGTATTACACAATATTACATAAGTTACAACACTATACAAACTATACAGTAATTAACAATATACAAAAAGGTATGCCGGATAGATCGATGTAAAAATAAACGTTAGTACACCAAATACACTTCCCTCGTACGCAGTGACAGTGTTAGCAATACTAAAAAGCTTTTAGATAAAATAGTTGAAACAGTAGCAGCAGTGTTACGCAATATAATGATAAAACAATAAGTGTTTTACCACCCTAATGTTGTCATTTGGGTTGCCTATACGAACAATGTGGACGGCGAATCGACAACACCATGTATGTTGAATTTTGTGGGAATAGCTTGCCAAGTTCATTCTGAATTAATAGTTTACAACTGTAGACCAAAAGAACGTTTATTACACGTCAAAATATCTTGTTAAAACATAATTTAGTTGAATAAAATGTTTGAGGTATTAACCATTACTTAGATATTCGTTATTATTTACTTGAATTTTCGAATACATTCTTGAAATAAGCAGCCATTCTATTACAGTGTCTTCGTTATAAAACTTGACCGCTCGCACGAGGTTTTGCGTCTTGTAACACGACATGCTACACCCGGCTGTGCCAGCACTCTGTCTTCGCTTCTTAAATCTGTATTGCTCTAAACCTGTATATAAAATATAACAAAATTAACTCTTACCTCAAAGCAAATGCTGTATGTGCAGAAGTCACCGAAACCCCAACTTCTTTTGCTAACTTCGATAATGATTTTCGTGGTAAACCTTCCAGATTTTCGTAAATTTCGTTTGTTTCTTGTGTTAACACTGTACGTCTTCGCATGTGTTTCTTGTTTTGCACTGAACCAGTGGTCTCAATTTGATTCACAAGATCGAGAATTGAAGTTCCGGAAGGAGGGAATTGTACAGGAAACTTAGCATTTGAGTTCTGTCTCTTCCAAAAATACGACACGAAGATTTTCAAGAAAATCCCCCAACCCAATCTACTTTTTATATGAAAATTTTTCATTATTTTTTGTTTTCTCAAAAATGTCTAATAATTTTGATTAAAACACAATATGTTTAAGATATTTCATGTCTAATAAAGTGTATACTTTGAATTTTCTGTGAAGTTCTGCTTGTTCTGAATGACTTTTGTGTAATTGATAAACAGAGATAGCAAACATTTTACTAAGGTCTGTAGGTCTCGTTAAAGCACACAATTTATGCCAAATTCATTTTTTGTAGCGATATATTCCTTTTTGCTGGTTTGAATGTTCAAATATTTCTCTCAAATGGAAAATCGCTATTCGTTTTTTTTTCTCGTGGTCATGCAAGAAGTATGACGTTTCAAAGTCATCATATATCGACTATCGACTAAAAATGTGACTATCGCTTTAGCCCACTGTATCCTTATACCTGCAACAAAACGTATAATGGAAGTTTATCTTGATTAACAAGAAGTAGATAGAGAAACAGCGCTTGTAAGAATAGAAAAAAATCTGATGTGTTACACTCACATGACTTTCTCTACTCTTGTACAAACTATTTTTACAAACGCTTATTCTACATATGCTTCATGTTAATCGAGATATCGAGATGTTAATCTTATTGCAAATTTTCTTGTAGATGCAAGGGGAATTGCTAGGCTTTAAGCGATAGTCAAATATTTTAACAGCTGGTGCTATGTGGAGCATTCCATTCTCTTTGCATTACCAGGACAAAAAAAAGAATAACGAATTTGAGAAAAAGTATAAGTATTGGAAAATTTAAGGGAATAACAAGCAATATCTCGAAAATGGTTCACTCCACAAAACAAATGTATATAACATAAATTGTGTATTTTAACGCGATCTACATTTTTTATGTAGTAAAATTTTGTCTGTCTCTTATGGTTTACCAGTTATGCAAAAGTCGTTCACAATGAAGAATACTTTTGGAGACATTCCCAGAAAATTCGAGATATACATTTCATTTGTCATGAAAATATCTTAAACATATGGTATTTTAATCAAAATCGTTGGAGCCATTTTTGAGAAAATTAAAGTTCTGAAAAATGTTCCATGTAAAGGATAATCTGGGGTGGGGGGATTTTCTTGAAAACCTTCGTGTCGTATCTCTGGAAGATACTGAACCTAAATACCAAGTTTGGTGTTTATCCGACTGTTCGTTTCTGAGTTATGCTGTTCACAGACACACACACGGACATGTTTCCAAAAATGTTTTATTTGGATTCAGGGGGTCTCAAAACATGATTTCCGGTGAAATCTCGGTATCGAATTTTTGGGTGGAATACAATACTTCTCCTACTGACTATACGTAGCAGAGAAAGTAAAAAATGAGAGTTTTTTTCTACTCAAGTTTCAGGATTCAGTTGCACTGTTTAGTTTTGTTGATGCTGTACCCAGGTCAGAGTGTTTGGTAGTTATACGGGCAACTTTTGAATGGCCTAGCGATGATACCCTGTAAAACAATGGCATCCAGCTCGAACTGCAATGCAGTTGTAATGTTCGGACGATAATACACCGGAAGATACAATTTGCATTCCTCTGATATCGGTATGAATAACAAGAGCAGTTTTGAAACGCGGTAGTTTGTGATTACACATCCCGAAAGAGAAGTTTACAACCTCGCACATTCAATATTAAAAGCAATTAATATTAGAATAGTTTCCTTTGTCCACCATGATAGCTGGAGAGTTGCATACCACCTTGTGGCCGGAAGGGAAACTTTGAGGACAAAAGCGCAGAGGAAGGGGTAATGGCATTAGATTCCATTTCACCCTCTGCGTTAGCGCAGCATAAATTTCAATTGTTTTATGCTGTTAGGGCAAAGAATGAGAGATGCTTGTGGACTGTAAGCATCAAGGCTCTTCCTTTGCAGGTTTAAAAGGAGAAGCGTAAATTAATTTTACTTTTTATTGCAAGTTATGCACGCTTTATAATTATTTTATGAAAATATTAAGACTGTGGATAGGACCTACAAGCATTTTGATATTTACAAATATGTAATTTTCAACAAGGACTAAAGGAATAGATTGCGGCTTTTAAAAGGAAGAATCCAGTTAATAGAAAATATTAACACTTGGAAAATATTTAGAACAAGAATCTCGCTTCCAGCATCTAGGATGCGATATTAATTACTAATAATTTCAAAGACATTTTCGGTAGTTGTAAACGGTGGTTAGACCGCTCGCCTCTCACCGAGGCGGCCCGGGTTCAATCCCAGGGACCCGCATGTGGGATTTGTGGTAGACAAAGCGCCATTCATTCCACCAACTGCTCCATCATCACCTTTCCTTTCATCCATTTCACCATCATTTCGTTTCATCTACTTCCTTTCTCCCATACCAGGCATCGGGCTGATCACCCATCATGGATATTCTGTCTGATCCATGCGTGTCTGCTCCTCGACGGGCCTCTGACCCCAGGCATCCGCCTGTAAGTCCTGGGGGGTGTAATTCCTACATAAGAGGAGGTTAAACAGATAAAGAAGAAGAAGCAAACGTAATTGCAAGGGAAAAGAGGGGGTGGTCGCAAGCATGGGCGCAGGCAAGTTGCGTCCTATCCAGGGTATTTTGTTATCTATTTAGAGCATTTAGAAAGCTCCGTAAATTGCGTCCGTCAAGGGGTGTACGTATTGTAAACAAGACAAGCAAACGTGATCTTTTCTGAAACCACATTATGTAGCTATTACGTCACAGCAATGGATTTTCCCTTATTCTGAGTAAGTGGGTCAGTAGTATTGCAAAACTGTAATGAAATTGAGACTGTGTTCAATTAAAAGGGACACACATTGCGTGTTACTAATGGTTACAAGTTCCGGCACCTTAAGAAACTTGCCAGTGGGATCGATCGATGGGCCTACACTACGAAAACATGTATTTTATAAAAATCATGAAAATAATTCAACTACACAACAAACTTTAAATTATCTCATGACAGGCTTTGCAATAAAGGCTTAAATCGTCAGAAATTAAGTAATTGACTTAAAACAAAAGAAGTAAATGACCTTTATACCCGGTCGGCCAAATTGTGTAATGAATTAAGAAGGAATGACGATGTAGACACTGTAATAAAGTCGACATTGCACTAATAAAAATAAATATTCAAAATGCTCGTGCAGCTATTCGCGCACCTCTTCCTAGATAGCTAAATATTGTCATATTACCGTTGAACAACTGCATGTGAAAACAAACATAGGTGAAGACTTTGTATTATTTAACGATAAACAGTTAAACATAGAATGTTTTACGAAAACTAACCTCATTCACTTAAGAAAACGTGGATAATAGATGCGAACTTTCAGAAGTGGTCCACAGTAATTTTATCAACTTTTACTATGCATGGTATAATAAATGAATATACGTCCCATTGTCTTCATACTATTGCCAGAAAAAACAAGACATATACAGCTTGTGTAAAATGTCGTGACAGTCCATATGGGCAAGAGAGGGGAAATGAGGAGTAGCGGCGAGAGTGGTGGGGAGCAAGTGATATCAGAACTCGGAGGCAGCCACATACACAACGCATTGTAAACAAATGTGTAAGGTTACCTTGCATTTGAGCTCGCAGCAGGTGGAACACTGACCCCCACCTCTCTTACTATGCAAGTGGACTGGTCAGCGCTATTGCGCATATGTGCTTCAGGAGTGGGGGACTGTGAGGCAGTATATTACAACACTGTGAATGCCAGAGTGATTGTAGTGTAAATTAACATTATTGTATGACAATGATTTTTAGATGTTTGTTAGCTATAAGCATTGTTAGGAAATAAGTTTACACGGCCTCACTGAAACTGACAATAGGAGTGGGTAACAATGAAGCGATGGGGTGAATTGTTTATCACTTAGAAGAGACAAACAAATAACGTCAGGGTAGCGTACCTTTCTTTAGAAATGGAGGGAATATCTTCCCTAGAGCATGTGTGTTTGTAATTATGATTGGCTTACAAAACAGACGCTAATGCTGGCGCGATTTAGTAACCAATAGCAGCTCTATTATAATGTTTAGGCATATGGGGTGAGGGAGTATAAATTCTTGAGCCAAAAGCAAGTATCGCGCAGTTCTAAAAAATCTCTCTCGCGAGGTACACATCAGGCAGTTCTACAGAATCTCTCGCGTCGTAAAGTTAGTTACAAAATGGCGTGTATAAAGATTACAGATGTGAACTATTAATTAAGTGTGACGGCAATAAAAGTGTAAAAACAAATTCTTTTATCAGTGTTATCTTTTAGTAACAACTCCTTTCCGTTTACACGCCCTGCTCAGAGATATTTGCTCGACTGAGTAATAATAGCTAGCCGGAGGACAAAGAACCCAAAATTCAAAATAATAAAACAATAACAGGCGCTCAGCAAATAAGATAACACGAACATATTACTGCGACAACTGTCACGACTGTACTCTGTAGTACTAAAACATTTGCTTGAAAACTGCAGAAATTTAGACATCTTTTTAAATATTTACAGAATATATAAGTATATTGACTTCGAAGTGGCTATGCACATGCTGTGAAATTAATTTGACCAAATACCGCTATTAAAGGATCTAGATTTCACTTTGTCCAAAAATGGTACGGGAACACTCAGAAATTAGGATTGAGTACAATATATAGGCAACGAAAGTAGTGATTCTTTTAAATTATTTTTTGGGCTCCCGTTCTTAGATCCTAAAGATTTTGATGTTGCTTTTATAGATGACTTAATGTCGCTTTTGCCAAAGGATGGAAGAGTAATTGCTTTTACAGATTATGCTTTTGATATGATGACGATGGGCTTCCACCAAATATATTGGCTGAATTATCTTTTACAACTAGAAGGACCACAGTGGTTGAGAATCATTTCACAGGAAACTGAAGTCTTACCTCAAGTCACCCTAACATTTAAAGGTAAAGGTACGTATCACGGAGGGGCCCCTAGAACCTACTGCAAGTAGGCCAGTCGGCCCTTTTTGCTTCCAACATAACCCCTGGGAGGGAATAATGAGGGGAGAAACCCAAAAGGCAACTAGATCCGGATGCCGACGAGCGCAAGCATGGACGGGGTCCCTAAAGTTTCCAGATAGAACGCATCCGCCAGCGCACGGTCCTTGCCCACAAGCCACCAATCTCCAGGGTCCCCCGGAGCGGAGCCCCACGCTGAGGAGAGATCTAACTGAGCGCAACCGCAGCGACGCCAGGGAAGAAACCTTTACAAAGCGCAAGCTACCGCCCAGCCGCAACGCGCCGAACAGTCGCCTGGTCCTACAACCCTGAAACAGATGACAAGAAAGAGGATGGGAACAGGTAATGCGTTCAAGGATAATCGTGTTAGAAGATGAACCATCCCAGGATTCGCCTGACGACTCGGGGAAACCACGAAAAACCCATGGGGCAGAGTGGGCAGTCGCCGAGGATTGATCCCGGGACCTCCCGAATGCGGGCCACGGACATAACCGCCTGAGCCATCCATCTAACATTTACAATTTCGTTGAATACTTAAAGATATCGAATCGGAAAGAAGTCAATGGAAAAGGAGAAGGGCTATTATTAACAAGGAAAAATTTCTAGAAAATCAAATGTTAGCTTTCCAAAAAAAAAAAAAAAAAAAAAAAAAAAAAATATCAGCAGTAGAATTTTTAAAGGCTACCGCTTATAAGAACCTTCTAGTATGAGTGAATTTTAAGCAAAAGCTAATACCCACATCTTTAATTGGGTTTAATGACTTAACTTTCAACTTTGAGGCAGTATTTTTAACACTTAAATGATTTTAGTCAAATTATATAATTAGTAAATTCAATAACAGCCCGCCTTGAAGCAATATGTGTATGTAATAATTTGGTAAATATATGTAACAGTCATTGCATATGCTTATATTATTGTAAACATGTTCAATAATGTTATGTGAATGCATTACGTAATTTAATAATGTAGGAGCTGTGAGAAATAGGTTTAAAGTTGCTAACAATGAGGTAACCTTGAGTCAATAATGAGTAAGAAAGTTTAGCAGTACTATTTGTGATTCTTGGAGAAGCAATACTGTAATTTTAGTGACAGTTTATAAAATAGCCAATCAACCAGAAAAAGCTTTAGTTAAGTGAAGGTATTCTACTGGAGTAGGATTAGCCAATCAGAGACTTTAAATATAGAAATTTACAAGTTTAGACGGTTGAAATCAATTCAGTTGCCTCCAAACAGTGCTCATAACCAGACGTGTTGTTTCTAGACAGTGATCATAACCAGACGCGAGATGCGTCCTCGAGAAATTAATTAGTATTCGTGTGAGACGAAAATAGCTTACTTGTTAAAAAGTGCAAGTATTAAATAAAAGAATCCCACAGCTCTCGATATCAGTGAAGTGCTATTTAATTTGTGTCAAGGATTAATAAAAAAGGAGTGAATTAAAACTTAAAATCTGTGTAAGCCTACATTCTTTGTCGCATCACGCCCTGCCAAGATATCCATGTCTCTAAAATAAATACTGACGCAGCCGAGGCAAATATAAATATTTAATACTTAAAGAAACAGTCAAATTAAAAAGTTAATATTTAAAAAAAAACTTGGGGCAAAGGCCATCTGAAAGTACATTTGGGGCGAAGGCTACCGGAAACTGTTTACTATACTTGCAGTTGCAACTACTACAAGTTCGGCTCCCCAACAGTTGAAATATAATACAACTCCTACTTCAAATCGGCTTTTCATACGTAGTAGCAAACAACGCAAAGATACCATCTTCTTCAAATTGGCTTTTCATACGTGGTGCAAACTCCTATAACAAACTACTTCAACTTTATTAAGTACAAACATTTTTAACCATAGCACCAGCGTAATCTAGTCAGTCCTAAGTCTATAAATGGGAAGGAAAATGCTTACAGTTCAGTAATGTTGACGGACATCCGTTATTTTTAAAGTTTCGTGGAACTGAGCTAACGTAACCCAAGGACGCAACTTACGGTCCCCGGCAAGCACGTGGGGTTTGGCGAGATGTGGGCCGGCGCCTTTTTACTTCCTCTGATTTTGGAAAAGAGTTCTTGGAGTTTCACAAGGCACATCAAATTCGGGGATATTGAGGGAGGTGGGATGTTATGAAGACACAATACACTGCAAAATAAGAGCAGTGAAATACTGGCTAACTCCAAACTACGATCCAAATGTTATAAATACCAACGAGAAAACCTGTCTCCTAAGTTTTGGGCAGCTGATTTGGGAAGGTGTTTGAGGAGAATAGGAATGGGGTCAGTATGGCTAAGAGCTGAAACAAATGACAAAAGCATATGGAAAGGTGTTAAACGAAGACTAAGAGACATCAACCAACAGGAAATAGAATCGGATTGTAAAATTAAACCTTCTCTAAGTCTAGCAAATGAAATAAAATTGAACTGAGGTAAAGAGGCGTATATACTTAATTTAGGAAGGAAGGAAAGATCAGGAATGGCATGGTTTAGACTGCGGGGCTGGAGGGCACAGAAAATGACTGACGATTCTAGCAGGAGAATTTGCCCATTCTGTGATTTGGATGAGGACTGGGTACATATTTTGGCGGAATGTGCACATTGGGAGAACCAGCGAACGATTAAACTGAAAGAAAAATTGTTAAGTCCCTCAAGAAAGAGATTGGCATGTTGGGAGCTACTGGTTGACCACAGGAACTGGCAAAATATGAGCAACTTTTTGGCTAGGGTGCACGAAGCTAGATCAAATTTGTTCAGTTAGACTATGGTAATTTATCTCTATTTCCCTTTTTCTTGTTCCTTTTTGTTGTGTTTTCTTTCTCTGTTGTTTATGTTATCACCCTATTGTATCTTAAATATGCATGTACGGTCAACGAACCACGCACTAAATACTTGTGTGTACTTCCTCTGATTCTTACAAGTAGGGGAAGTATTCTACTCCATCCAAAATGTTTATACCGAAATTTCACGGGAATACACATTATGAGTCCCCCTGAGTCCAAAATAAGCATTTTTAGAAATAGGTGCGCGCGTGCATGTCGGAGTACAGCGTAACTCAAAAACGAAGATTTGGTTAAATACCAAACTGAGTATGTAATTCAACATCTTCCATGGATGCGACCAAGATTTTCAAGAAAATCCCCCCACACCAAAACTAGCGTTTACAAATTATGATTTTCTCAAAAATGGCTGTAACGATTTTTATAAAATATGATATATTCGAGATATTTTCATGACAAATGAAACGTGTATCTTGACTTTTCTGGTAATAACCTCTGAAGTCATCTTCATTCTGAATACTTTTACATAAGTGGTAAACCGTAAGAGATAGACAAAATTTTACTGTACAAAAAATGTAGATATCGTTAAAACGCAAAATTTATGTCAAATACATTTTTTTTGTAGAGATAATCATTTCCAAGACATTCCTTGTTTTTTGTTTGAATTTTTAAATAGTTCCCCCAAATACAAGGAAATAACAAAGAAACAATTTGTATAAATGTTGCTCATTTAACAAGAAGTACACAGACGAGTAAGCTTTTATAAGAATAGTTTGTTGAAGAATGAGCGTAGAAAGTAATGTGAATGTAACACATCAGATTCTTTATTGTTCGTTTGTGTAGCCGCATTTAACTTCTGTGGACACATCAGGGGCTTTGACTTTAGAAGCAAGTAACTGTTTAACCGTTGGTTTTTACTAATTTTCATTAGGAAACACCCACATTCATGCTTCCAGACTATGTGGAGTGTGGAAGTAGGGGGAAGGTTGGGAATGATACTAATTAAAGAGAAATTCCACCGATCCAGTCGGGATCGAACTTGGAACATCTGGATTTAGAAGGATGACCGCTCGTTTATAGAGGAAGCCATTATTAGTTTATTAAGTATTTATTTTTAGTCGCTTTGACTCGTAAAAATCTTATCGCGACTGTAACATTTATACATAATGTTAACAATAATCATTTACAAAATGACTGTAAGCTCCATTGGAATACAATATGGATGACACTGTTTAACAATATTGGCAACATAAGTAACAAAAAATCTGATGTGTTACACTCACATGACTTTCTCTACTCTTGTACAAACTATTTTTACAAACGCTTATTCTCCGTTGCTTCATGTTAATCGAGATGTTAATCTTATTGCTAATTTTCTTGTAGATGCAAGGGGAATATGGTAGGCTTTAAGAGACAGTCAAATATTTTAAGAGCTGGTTGCTATGTGGAGCATTCCATTCTCTTTGCATGTCCAGGACTTAAAAACAATGAATAAAGAATTCTCATTTGAGAAAAAGCATAAGTATTGGAAAATTTAAGGGAATAACAAGCAATACCTCGAAAATGGTTCACTCAACAACAAAAATGTATATGACAAATTGTGTATTTTACGCGATCTACATTTTTTGTGTAGTAAAATTTTGTCTATCTCTTATGGTTTACCAGTTATGCAAAAGTCGTTCATAATGAAGAATACTTTTGGAGACATTCCCAGAAAATTCAAGATATACATTTCATTTGTCATGAAAACATCTTAAACATATGATATTTTAATCAAAATCGTTAAGAGCCATTTTTCAGAAAATTAAAATTTTCGAAAAATGTTCCATGTAAAGGGTAGTCTGGGGTGGGGGAATTTTCTTGAAAACCTTCGTGTCGCATCTCTGGAAGATACAGAACCTAAATACCAAGTTTGGTGTTTATCCGACTGTTCGTTTCTGAGTTATGCTATTCAAATACACACACACACGGACATGTTTCCAAAACTGCTTTTTTTGGATTCAGGGGGTCTCAAAACATATATTTCCGGTGAAACCTCGGTATCGAATTTTTGGGTGGAATACAATACTTCCCCTACTTACTATACGTAGTAGAGAAAGTAAAAACACAAGAAACTTGTGACAATAACATCATCCTTAGAAAACTAAATAGAGAATAGTAATAAATTGCACAGAAATATTTAACACTGAGTAAATCTTCAAAATAGACCTTGAATATCAATGAAGGAAGACTACCTGAGAGCTACATGAATGTATGTTAAAGTTTTAAATTACACTGTGACGTTAATATCTTTTAAAAACATAACATTTTTATACATACTTTTCTTGTTAAGAGCTTTTACATTAATATAAATATAATACTTTTGCCTCTGGGGATCAAAGCGACGGCATGAGACACTGACAATGGGATATTGCATGTTGTACATTGTGGTTGAACATCTATGGTAATCAGGTAGGAGTGAATCATTTTTACTTTCTCTACTACGTATAGTAATTAGGGGAAGTATTGTATTCCACCCAAAAATTCGATCCCGAGATTTCACCGGAAATATATGTTTTGAGATCCCCTGAATCCAAAAAAAGCATTTTTGGAAACATGTCCGTGTGTGTGTGTCTGTGAACAGCATAACTCAGAAACGAACAGTCGGATAAACACCAAACTTGGTATTTAGGTTCAGTATCTTCCAGAGATGCGACACGAAGGTTTTCAAGAAAATCCCCCCACCCCAGATTACTCTTTACATGGAACATTTTTCGAAAATTTTAATTTTCTCAAAAATGGCTCTAACGATTTTGATTAAAATATTATATATTTAAGATATTTTCATGAAAAATGAAAGGCGTATCTCGAATTTTCTGGGAATGTCTCCAAAAGTATTCTTCATTATGAACGACTTTTGCATAACTGGTAAACCATAAGAGATAGACAAACTTTTACTACACAAAAACTGTAGATCGCGTTAAAATACACAATTTATGTCAGATACATTTTTTGTGAGTGAACCATTTTCGAGAAATTGCTTGTTATTCCCTTAAATTTTCCAATATTTATACTTTTCTCAAATGGGAATTCGTTATTCATTTTTTCTGTCTTGGATATGCAAAGAGTATTAATCTGTGGCAAAGAGAAGGGCGCTGCACTAGCAACCAGCTATTAAGAGATATGTACTCGTATATGCTTAAAGGCTACTATACTTGTATATTGCCCTTGCAAATACAAAAAAAGGGAACATAGTAGCGTTGGTCAAATATTTTTTATACTGAGAAATAAACGAAGTGCTATGATTTTGTGAATCTTCTATCGGCCTTTGCTTCAAAGAAATGCTGATTTGAACCAATTTCGTAAGATCGTTTCATTTTATTAATTCATATCTTATTGTTCGTTATAATAGCATTTTAAATGTTCGTATTTTAGTTTATATTTTTGTTTCTATGGTTTAAGGGCTGTTTCATTTTATTCATTCATATATTATTTGTTATAGTACCATTTTCAGGTGTTTCTGTTTTGGTTTCTGTTCTTTGTTTACTGATTTACGCTTTAAGACTTTTCATAATGCCTAGTAAGAGACGAACCAGTTTTAATTTTAATTTTAAGAAGTCGTTTTCCGTGAAAGCAGCCAAAGTGATTTCTGGCACCTTGAGCCAAAATAACGACATATTTGGTGAGGTTAAAAACACACAGTGCACAAACAACTCGGTGATGACGTTATGTTTTTCAACTGTAATAAATTTTGATGCTTGGAGTTCTGAAGTATTGATAAAATTCTTCATTTAGGCAATGATTTGCACTTAAAATCAATTTCAAATTATGATGGTGTTATGCCATAACCGCCTTACTTGTGCACTAATGAGGTTTGGCTGCAGGATATTGTAATTGATGATGTAAAAGTAATCTCCAATGCAGTGACAAATAATTTCAAGGAATAGGCAGTGTGTTAAAAACATGTTTCCAATGTTGTCACTACGGTATGTTTACTGCACAGTTAAAGTCCATAACTATTTTTTTGTCCTGGTATTGCAAAGAGAATGGAATACTCCACATAGCAACCAGGTCTTAAAATATTTGACTATCTTTTAAAGCCTACCAACTCCCCTTATATCTACAAGAAAATTAGCAATAAGATTAACATCTCGATATCTCGATTAACATGAAGCATATTGGGAATAAGCATTTGTAAAAATAGTTTGTACAAGAGTAGAGAAAGTCATGTGAGTGTAACACATCAGATTTTTATACATACTTTCATAATTAAGAACTTATATATTACCAGGAATATTGTACTTTTTCCTCTGAGGATTAAAGCGACGGCATACTGTAAGTACATGATACACTGACAATGGAGTATTGCATGTTGTATATTGTGGTTGAACATTTCTGGTAATCAGGTAGGACTGAATCATTTTTGTAAGGCTGATTCTCACAGGGTAATGATCACTTGATTTGGGTTTTTAAAACAGCAACCAGCGGTGGAAGATCCTTAACGACGTAATGTTTGGTTCCTTGCCGTTGAGAACCATTGAGTTTTCCACACTTTGTTGATTTTAGTACGAATGTAAATATAGAAGTCTGAATGACGTATTGAAATGTCAGTGTTACGAGTAGGATTCAGAAGAGAGGCTTTGGTGCCTCGTCTGCTTTCTCATTGCTGGAAATTTATTGGTGAGAAGGAATCCAACAAAAACCACTTGCTATCATTGTTCTACAGGCTGATTATATGTAATTTGAACATTTTGTATAAGTTGGTTGTCGGTGTAAACGTTTTGAGTTGCTATAATAGCCGATTTGGAATATGAAAAGATTATGAATGACCGCTTATTAAACTCTTGTTATGTGCGTAAAGGCTTAGCGTATACACTTGAAAATGTAGAAGAACAGTCAGGAAATTTTTCTGCCTGAACTTGATTTGGTAGGAGTGTTGCACATTCTACCCCATGTATGCAGATTTGGAGCCACGAGTAAAAGTTTTTTCATAACCAGAATATGAATCACTCATGAACACTTCTTTGAAAACGTGTTGATAAATAATTTTACTTGTTTATCCTTTTCTATAGGGTTTCATTTCTAAGTTAATTTTTGGTTTTTTAAGTCTCCAGGGAAGAACATCATAAAGTCCTATTGTCATCATCTTCGGAAAGCTGGTTTGTTGTTTCTTTAAGTAGTAATTAATTCGATCGTAGAAAGATAATGTGTTGAATGAACGCTGAAGTTTATCTCTCTGAGATGTTTTGGAAATACATAACTATAAACATTCGAGTAGGGTAAACCAGCTATTTTTATTGCATACTTTAAAATTAAGTATTTTCGGCGTACTTCAATGGGTATTCATCTAATTCCATGTGCAAACTATCGATTGAACTTATGTGGTAATCTCCCAAAACAATTCTCATGGCTGCGGATTGTACACGTCGAGGTCTTTAAGTGAAGAAGGACTGGCTGAATTATACGCAATGGAGGCATATTTTATCTTTGATCTTATTAATGTTGTATATGTCATGTGAAGAACAGTTACGTAGATCCCGTTACTAGCACATAAAATTATTAATATATTTAATCTTCTCTTACAACCAGATGCCTATAATTTTATGTATGAAATCCAAATGAATCTTTCGTCAAATCTTAAACCTAGTATTCTCACGGAGTTGACGACTTCAATTTCTGTATCGTTTATAAATAACTTTCGTTTCTTTCCATCGTGTCTTGCTCTTGAAAATGGACATATTTAATTTTATGTTCAGAGAAGTTGAACCTTATTTTAGTAGATCAGTCCTGAATTAAATGCAATGATTTCTGCAAAATTTTCTGGGTCGTGAATGTGTTTCTAGCTTTGCAAAAAATAAACGCATCATCCGCTAAGAGACAGGCTTTAACCGGGGGTAAAATATGGTTAATTATTATAAATATTATTGAACTTTCAGAGACACCATTTTTAATTGATACGCTTTGAGATAAACAACCATTTACTCTGACTTGGATCTGTCAATTTTGAATTAACCCTTGCAGAGCTTTCAACCCCATTCGCACACACCTCCACCTCCTCCAAGAATGGTGCAGGCGTTGGCGGTTATCCATAAATCCGGCAAAAAGCCACGCCATTCTCTTCACCAAGCACCGCTTACCCGCAATCTTCCACACATTCACCTATTAAGAAAAAAGATAGAATGGAGAATGTCATAATCTACTTGGGAGTTAAGCAAGATAGAGACCTAACGTTCGAGGGACACATCCGGAACCTCGCGCATCGGGCCTCTGGGACTACGGCTTCATTGTACCCCATGTTGAGGTCGGGGATGCCTGTCCCGCTTAAGCTACGCGTTCTTCGAGCTCTTACAATCCCGTTCTGATTTACGCCTGCAAAATCTGGGGCATGGCCGCAGACTCCAGTCTGTTGCTTCCGCAACGGGTGCAGAACAGGGGCCAGTATCCCGCTCCTTTCTCGTGAGACTGCTTCACGAAGCCTCATCTCTTCCCTAAGTGGAGGATGAAATTAGGCGCTGGGCCGCAAAATTTTACGACCAGTTGCCATACTATCACAACGCCCTCGTTCGGTCTCTTGGGGATCATAACCCCATAACCTTGAGACGTCACCGGCTTCCCCGCATGGCGTGCGGGCACATCCGGTAACAACGGAGCACCTCCACCAGCACCAAGGCTGAGCTCCTATACAATCCTTCCAAGAGTAGCTTGGATTTTCAAAATTACAACCCCTACATAACAGTTTGAAAAATTACTTAACACCACCGGTGCACAAGGGCCGTTGCACCATGATCGGCAACCGTTGAGGAGCAAAAGAAGAACCCTTGAGAATTTTAAGAATTATAGCATATTGCTTAAATTAGAATGTCGTCTGAAGCGATAGAAAGCACTATTTTCATTTGTTATAGCTTCCCTGCTTTTTTCATTCCACCAGGGAACAGGGCGTTTTACATGTATAATAGACGTATGTGGAATACTTAATTCTGCGGAGCTATTAATACAGTTAGTGAATTCTTAAGAATGGTATCAATGTTATTCTTCTGAAGAGCATTTGCGTAAATTAGCCTTTGGATATTTTCACTGTACAGATTTTTGAATGTCAACCAATCAGCATTTTAAGGATTCCTTTAATTGTTCGAATTATCTGAGAAGATGTATTAAAGAGATTTGAGTAATAAAAATGGTCAATATCTGGAATGGATTCAATTACTTCCCAGGTGAAAAAGTAGCATACATCAGGTGTACAAATGGTAAATCGATGTTAGTATAGGAATTATTAGCTAAATCATAGTGGGTAGGTTGTCCATTGTTGAGTAACACTAAATTTGCTGTGCCCAACAGTTTTTCAATTATTCTGCCACGTCGATTAGTATATTTTGAACCCCATAAAGTGTTGTAACTGTTAAAGTCACCCAAAACAAGTTATGGCTTAGGCAGTTACTCCAATAGATTATTATGTAATGTCGATAGTTCTAATTCAGTACTGTTTGGAAGATAGAGGTTATAAATTGTTATAGTTGCTGACAAGTTTACTGTAACTGCTACAGCTTCTAGCCACCACTAGCACAAGAGCTCCTGTTCGATTATTGTAATATACGGAGTAGGTTTTCATGCGAGCTACATAAAAATGTTTAACATTGATTTTTTGAAGGCAGATCATGTTGGAATTATTATTGCTTGAAGTAAACTGAAGATACTTCATATTGTCTCCAGAAACAATTAAGGTTCAATTGTAGTATTTGTAATGCCATTTTAAGCTGATTAAATTAAGGAGGTTTAGAACTGGCTGAAATCCATGATGTTGGCATTTTGTTTAAGTTTCTTTATTAATCTAGTGAAATTGGGAGAGAGCTTTTTTTATTATGTTTGCAAGTCTCTCAATAGCACTTGTGTAGCTGAGGTCCAAAGATTGTACGTTTGAAATTCCAACAGAATTTTCAAGAAAGTTTAGTAGTTGTAGCTACACTATGTGATCAAAAGTATCCGGACACCCTCACAAACATATATTTTTCATCTTAGGTGCATTGTGCTGCCACCTACTGCCTAGTACTAATTATCCGCGATCTCAGTAGTCATTAGAGAGTGAAACAGTAGAATGGGACGCTCCGTGGAACTCACGGACTTCGAACGTGGTCAGGTGATTCGGTGTCACTTGTGTCAGAAGTCTGGACGCGAGATTTCCACACTCCTAAACATCCCTAGGTCCACTGTTTCTGATGTGATAGTGAAGTGGAAACGTGAAGGGACATGTACAGCACAAAAGCGTACAGGCCAACCTCGTCTGTTCACCGACAGAGACCGCCGACATTTGAAGAGGTTCGTAAAGAGTAATCAGGATCCACTCCAAATACTATAACACTTAGGCGTGAGGTGGGAAACCTTGGATTACTTGGTCGAGCGGCTGCTCATAAGCCGCACATCACGCAGGAAAAGTCATCCTCCGTGAACTAGTGGTACCGTGCTAGCCTCTAGTTCCCGAGGTCGTGGGTTCAAACCCGGCGGAGGGCGATGGATTTTTTCGGGCGTAAAAAGGGAAGGAAGTAAAGCCGGTGGTCCCGTGTCGTAGATTTACGGCACATAAAAGAACCTCAAGCCTGATAAAGAGGGCTCTGAGCAAAATTTCCGGTCTTTCACGCCCAATATAGAATGGGACGCTAAGAACCATAGTAGTTAAAGAGCGTCCGTAAATAAAACTCAATTTCACGCAGGAAAATGCCAAACGACGCCTCGCTTGGTGTAAGGAGCCTCAACATTACACGATTTAACAATGGCAAAACGTTGTGTGGAGTGACGAATCACGGTACACAATGTGGCGATCCGATGCCAGGGTGTGGGTATGGCGAATGCCCGGTGAACGTCATCTGCCAGTGTGTGTAGTGCCAAAAGTGAAATTCGTAGGTGGTGGTGTTATGGTGTGGTCGTGCTTTTCCTGCACCCCTTGTTGTTTTGCATGACACGATCAGAGCGCAGATCTACATTGATATTTTAAGCACCTTCTTGCTTCCCACTGTTGAAGAGCAAATCGGGGATGGCGATTGCATCTTTCAACACGATCGAGCACCTGTTCATGCTGTATGGGCTGTGGTGGAGTGGTTACACGACAATAACATCCCTGTAATGGACTGGCCTGCACATAGTCCTGATTTGAATCCTATAGAACACCTTTGGTATGTTTTGGAACGCCGACTTCGTGCCAGGCCTCATCGATCTGCATGGATACCTCTCCCCAGTTCCGTGAAAAATGGGCTGCCATTCCCCAATAAACCTTCCAGCAGCTGATTGAGAGTATGCCTGCGAGAGAACGCTGTCATCAAGGCTAAGGGCCTTGACTTTCGGTATTACCGATGGAGGGCGCCACGAACTTGTATGTCATTTTCAGCCAGGTGTCCGGATACTTTTGATCACGTAGCGTACGTTATTACATACTCGTTTGGCTTTTCCTCCATTAATTTCCGCATCGATGATATTGCATCGCTGATTCTTGTTATTTAGACACTGTTTTACGTTTTTTCTTTGTGTTTTATAACTCTAGTATTACTTGTTTCAGAGTTAACAGAAGTGTCTTCCTGTGAAAAGTCAGAGAAAGAGGACTCCCTTTCTCCCATCTGTGTCATTGATGTACTACTTGTGGAGTGAACACGTTTTAGATGAGTAAGGTCTCTGGTCTGTTTTCATCGCTTTCATAGTTGTTTTCTTGTGTATTAGTGGCTCAGTAGTAAGGGAATCCATGTCATGTGAATGTTTAGCTTTGATTGGAGGGTTCCATGTCTGAATTTTGCGTGCTTACCACGTTTGTTTTAGAAGCTGAGTTAACTGTTTGTGTGATTTCGTTTGTGTTTTGTTTCTTGTTCAGGACAGAATAGTTGGCAGTATTCAACTCTAGCTCGGCATTTGTTACCTCGCTTTCATTGTTGAAAGTTTGGAATATGACGCGAGTTGGAGCAGAAGTTGGAGCAGAAGTTGAAGCTTTGTGGTTTGTCTTGGCCTGACACTGCCTTGCAAGATGTCCTTCGTGTTTACATAAGAAACAGGTTGGACTTTCTGATGAAAATTATATCCAATAATTAGTGTCATGATTAATCTGCATAGTATCAGGGAGAGTTTCTAGGTATTTGGATCGACATACATTTGTCTCCTAAAACTAAGGACGTGTGTAAAACCTGGTTCGTTCATTCCTGCACGAATATGAATTATAGATGAAGTGGGCTTAACCCCGAGGTGCTGTTCTGTTATCTGGTTAGGAATTGTTGGACAAAAATTTCAAAAATAACACTTTTCGTTTTCGTAAAGAGATTTCCGATGTTTACTTACACATTCTTTATGGTTACTTTAGGGTGTTTACATATTAAGTCTTGCATCATGTTCTTATTTACTAAATACATGCATATTCTTGTATTTGAAGTGCCCGAAATATATCTTACTCAGCTGGGATCAAATAGTTTTACAATGGCTAAAACCTAATCTTTGAGTACGATTTCATTGTGCGAATCTATAACAATGATCTTTAGATGGCGTCATTTGGGTAACTAAAAAAAATTGAGTTTTATTTATGGACGCTCTTTATCTACTATGGTCCTTAGCGTTCCATTCTATATTGGGCGTGAAAGATGGAAAATTTTGCTCAGAGGTCTCTATCACGCTTGAGGTACTGTAATGTGCCGTAAATCTACAACACGGGACCACCAGCTTTACTTCCCTTCCGAAGAAAGCTATGCTAAGGACTTTTACGCCCCCAAAAAATTCATCGCCCTCCGCCGGTTGTCAAGCCGCGAACTAGAGATTAGCATTATACCCCTAGACCATGAAGGACGACATTTGGGTGCCTGAAGCATAACATTGAGTAAATTACCTTTTGGTTCTGGATTCATTATAGCTGGATCTGTAGAAACTGTATTGCTGCCTTTGATCGGTAGAATTCTTGAACTTCCAGGGCTCTTGTTGCAGCTACATAACCTCCTTTAAAACTAGTTTCACACATCTGCCTCTAATTTAACATTACTAATTAAACTAAAACAAAAGCATTTCTTATTATAAGTGCACAAACACCAACGATGACAGGTTATGAAGCATAATTAATATCTTTTAGGAGAGTGAATTGCTCGTAGTGCATTACACCCATCCTCCCCATTACTTTTTATTAAACGTTAATGCTTTACTTAAAAAGTACTCTACCTCGTCGCTGGATTCCCCTTCAGAGTGAAAATTCCGAAGGGTTTCACACAATGGTGTCAAATGATAACTGGAAATTATCAAATTTCACTGTTAACCATCCAGTGCTAGGGTGAAATAGCTGTGACATAAGTGTCAGATTGACCCAATGAACAACATTGTGTGAAATATGAATGCATTTAATCCAGTTTAAAAGAACACATATCACTCAAATAATATAATTCAATATTACTAAATATTATACAGTCATAACTGGATGGATATAATCTTACAGCTTTAGCTGTAATTCATTGCACAGTTTGAAATAAATTTGCTGAATACCGCTGCAAGCTTATCTATCTTTCTTGCTTTCCTCGAGTTCTTGTCAAACCTGAGACAAGAAAGCAAAAACAGCATTCGCTTCAGTGTCATTGTTGCAGGAAATATATTCCTTTCAGTACATTGTGTGCATACAGTCCAACAGGATCTTCATGTGCACTTTTAAGAACCCCTACCAAATACGGCAGACCAATAAATGCCTTTATCTCTTGCTCATTGCTGCCGTTCAAGAAAGAATCCATATCTGTTTGGGAATGTGTAGTTTATTTGGGAATAGTTGATTCGTTTCCTTTTTATTTTCTGTTTGGTGTGTTGAATAATAAATACTATAGGTATTATGTCGTAACTAGATGCCCAAGAAGTTTTGGCATCACAAGCAGGAATCTGTTTTGCAGGTCCACGGATTCCAGGTAAATGAGTTATGTTGTGTTTTGGAGTTCGTCCTTGGATAAGAGAAGTGTTGCATCACTTGTGATTATCCTTAATGTATATAAACTTAGAGTCACTGCTATTTGAGGTAGTATTTTTAACACTTGAGTAACTTCAATTAAATTATATAATATATAATTTTATAATAACAGCCCGCCTTGAAGCAATATGTATGTAATAATTTGTAAAAAGTGTATGTAACAGTCATTGCATATGCTTATATTACTGTAAACATGTTCAATAATGCTATGTGAATGCATTACGTAATTTAATAGTGTAAGAGCTGTGAGAATAAGTTTAGAGTTGCTAACGATGAGGTAACAATGAGGTAACATAGAAGCAATAATGAGTTTGAGAGTTTGAATGTTACCAGTCATGATTAGAGCAATGATAACGTAAATTTTAAAAATAGCCAATCAACAGCCAGAAAAAGCTTTAATTAAATGCAGGTATTCTATTGGATTAGGACTAGCCAATCAGAGACTTGAAATACAGAAGCTTACGGGTTTTGACGGTTGAAATATGTTCAGTGCCTGCACACCTTGGTAGTGACCGGATGGAAGATGTGTTCTCTAAAAATATTACGTATTCGTGTGAATCGTAAAATTATGTATACGCGTTAACAAAGTGCAAGTATTAAATAAAAGAATCTCACAGCTCTTATACCAGTGCAGTGCTATTTAATTTGTGTCAAGGATTAATAAAAAGAAGTGAATTTCAAACTTAAAATCTGTGTAAGCCTACATTCTTGTCGCGCCACGCCCTGATTAAGAGAAACGTGTCTCTAAAGTAAGACTGACGCAGCCGAGGCAAACATAAATATAAATACTATCTACAGAAGCAGTTAAATAACAAAGTTAAAATATATATTTTTAAAACTTGGAGCGTAACAACAAAAATACATCTTCAAATCGGCTTCTCATACGTAGCAGCATATTACGTAACAACAGTAACTATTACGTAAACAACAACTTCAAATTAATGCCCAAAGCGTGGTGCAAAAACTCCAACATCAGTAAAACCTTCAACAACAATAAACTACAACAGTTGAAGAACAATACTTCTTGATTAAACTATCATATGTTTAAGATATTGTCATGACAAATAAAATGTATATCTCAAATTTTCTGGCAATGTCTCCAAAAGTGTTGTTCATTATGAACGACTTTTTCATAACTGGTAAACCATAAGAGATAGACAAAAGTTTACTACACGAAAAATGTAGATCGCGTTAAAATACACAATTTATGTCATATACATTTCTTTTATTGAGTGAACCGTTTGCGAGATATTGCTTGTTATTACCTTAAATTTTCCAATACTTATACTTTTTCTCAAATTCGTTATTCATTTTTTTATGTCCTGGACATGCAAAGAGAATGGAATGCGCCACATAGCAACCAGCGTTAAAATATTTGACTATCGCTTAAAACTTACCATATTCCCCTTGCATCTACAAGAAAATTATCGATAAGATTGACATCTCGATATCTCGATTAACATGAAGCATATGGAGATTAAGCGTTTGTAAAAATAGTTTGTACAAGAGTAGAGAAAGTCATGTGAGTGTAACACATCAGATTTTTTTTGTTGTTACACACCAAGTTTAACAAAAATATTTATTAACTTTGTTATTAAACTGCTTCTATAGATATTATTTATGTTTAATTTTTGCCTCGGCTGCGTCAGTATTGTTTTTAGAACACGTTTCTCTTAATCAGGGCGTGGAGCGACAAGAATGTGGCCTTACACAGATTTTAAGTTTAAATTCACTTCTTTTTATTAATCCTGGACACAAATTAAATAGCACTACACTGATATCAAGAGCTGTGAGACTCTTTTATTTAATACTTGCACTTTGTTAATGCGTATACATAATTTTACGATTCACACGAATACGTAATATTTCTTTAGAGAACACATCTTCCATCCGTTTGCTATCAAGGTCTGTAGGCAACTGAACATATTTCAATCGTCCAAACCCGTAAACTTCTGTATTTCAAATCTCTGATTGCCTAATCCTAGTCCAATAGAATACCTGCATTTAATTAAAGCTTTTTCTGGCTGTTGATTGGCTATTTTTAAACTGTCACAAAATTTACATTATTTCTTTCCTCATCATGACTAGTAGCATTTAAATTCTCAAACTCATTATTACCTCAAGGTTACCTCATTGATACCTCATTGTTAGCAACGTTAAACTTATTATTCTCACAGCTCATACATTATTAAATTACTTAATGCATTCACAAAACATTTGTAAACATGTTTACAATAATATAAGCATATGTAATGACTGTCACATACATTTTACAAATTATTACATACATATTACTTCAAGGCGGGCTGTTATTGAATTAATATGTTATATAATTTAATTGAAATTATTCAAGCGTTAAAAATACTGCCTCGCACTAATTAACAATATACGAGCAAAGCTGTAGTTTCACCTTGTCTGGTATTTAGCAACATACTAAAGATAGATTACACAGAATGTTAAAAAAAATAATGGATCATTTATAAAATTTTTAACAACAGGTGGGTCATTTTGACTCCACCCAACCAATTGAGGATTAAACAGCATTGGTTAGAAAGCACTTGACTGTTAGGTGGCAAAACATTTGCTACCATGCAACCGCCTTGTTCACAACGGAGACATTAGAATGTATCACCAAAGCGTTGCTGGATTCATCATTATTTGCCTCTGCTCATGACTACAAATCATTGTAAAATTCCACCAGCTCTTTGAGGCAGTATTTTTAACACTTAAACAATTTCAGTCTAATTATATAATATGTAAATTCAATAACAGCCCGCCTTGAAGCAATATGTGCATTTAATAATTTGTAAAATGTATGTAACAGTCATTGCAAATGTTTATATTATTTTAAACATGTTCAATAATGTTATGTGAATGCATTACGTAATTTAATAATGTAGGAGCTGTGAGAATAATAAGTTAAAAGTTGCTAACAATGAGGTAGCAATGAGTTAATCTTGAGTCAATAATGAGTAATACAGTTTAATAGTATTACTTGTGATTCTTGGAGCAACAATAATGTAATTTTAGTGACAGTTTATAAAATAGCCAATCAACAACCAGAAAAAGCTTTAGTTAAATGAAAGTATTCTATTGGAGTAGGATTAATCAATCAGAAACTGAAATATAGCAAAATTTACAAATCTAGAAGTCAGTTGCCTGCAGATAGCGTAATTAACCAGACGCAAAAAGTGTCCTCAAAAATATAATATGTATTCGTGTGAGACGAAAAATAAGTTTACGTGTTAAATAGTGTAATTAATTAATAAATGAATCCCACAGCTCTCTATCAGTGCAGTGTTATATAAATCGTATCAAGCATTAATAAAAGAAGTGAGGTAAAATTATAATCTGTTGTCGCATCACAACCCTGCCAAGATATCCATGTCTCTAAAATACTGACGCAGCCGAGGCAAACATAAGTATTAAATATTTAAAGAAACAGTTTAATTACAAAGTTAATATTTTTAAACTCGGGGCAAAGGCAACTACAAGTTCGGCTCCCCAACAGTTGATGCAGTAATTTGTATCACAAATTACTTAAATGTAAATAATGATTGTAATATGAATGTGCATTTTTATGTGACATTGATTTGAGATGTTTATTGATTGTAATTATTGTTGAGAAGTAAGTTTATAGGGCCTTACTGAAACTGACAATAATAGCGTGCAATAATGCAGCGAGGGGGTGAGCTGTTTATCATTATTGGAGACGAGGAAGTTACGTAATATTGGCGCGTTTTTCTTTTAGAATTTTCTGGAACATTTCCCTAGAGCATATGTATTCATAATTTTCATTGGATATAAAAATAGACGCTAATGTTGGCGCGTTTTATTAGCCAATAGCAGCTCAGTTATAATCTTTAGGCATGTCGGAGTGTATGAGTATAAAAAGAGTAGGTTAGAGGTAGAGCCCGTCAGTTCATCTAAAATCTTTGTACACTACACGTCGCCTTCAACCCGTCAGTTCATCAAAATTCTTTGTACATTACACGTCGCCTTCAGTCAGTCAGTTCGTCGAAAATATTTGTATGATACACGTCGCCTTCAGTCCAGCAGAAATATTACACGTCGGCTATAGATTCACAAGTTACGCGTAGTAGAATTATGAAAAATCTAAAGTGTTGTAAAGTTAATTATACAAAAAGTTGAAGTACGCGAATTAAGAGTGATCAGTAATGAAGTTATTATAACAGTTTCAGTTTGGCGAGTGTCAAGATCAATGTGTAAATGTGATAGTTAACGTGTTCGACAATAAAAGTGTAAAACAAATTTCTTCATCAGTGTTATCTTTGGATAAAAGATTCCTTTCCGTTTACACAACCTGTATAAAGAGAAGTGCTTGACCAAAAGGATAATAGCTAGCCGGAGGAAAGAGAACCAAAATTAAATAAAATAACAGTAGCATTTTTTCAAACAAAAAACTAATACTGCCGCAAATTGCTAACACCAGATGGAGCTAACAAACCTAACAAATGAATCACGTCACAAGATGGCTTCAACACGTTGAGTAAACACACTTACACAAACAACATTAATAATACCATTACAAATTGGCTCCCAAACGTGGAGCTCAATAAATAATGTGACAACTGATACCACCACACAGTTGAAATATAATACAACTCCTTCAATACAAACTACTTCAAATTGACGCCCAAAACGTGGTGCAAACAACGTAAAGACAACAACTAGTTCATCTAATAGATAAATGAAAATATACAAAACAATGGTAGAAGAAGGTACCAGGCACCTGCAGTTTAAGTCACCTATGAATGAAACTGACTTAGCTAGCACGCCACTCTGCATTATTTCTGCAGTTTCCTGACTTGGTAAGCGACTAGTTCTCAGCCTTTACCAAAATCTCCGGTGGCCAAAATCGGCGAAGAAAAATCAGAATTTGACACATAAGATAATTCCAAGGGCACTTATTAATTATATGAAGAGTCTTATGTAAATAGGAAAATAGTTATTACTACAATTTTTTAAACTTTGAAACAAATTTTAACAAATCTATGAGGGTGTAGTTCGTCATTCACCATTTAATCTATATATTGATGACCAGTTGGGAAGTGAAAAATGAAACATAATTTGAAATTAAAATAAATTTTAATACGTCTTCAAATGCCTTATTATATGCTGAAAAACAGATTATGAGTTTTAAAGGGAAGAATCCTTTTAGATCGAAAATATAAATAATTGATACATTTTGGGACAAATATCTTCATCCTCAAACCTTTTGCTGTCAGACGTCGAGTTCACCTCTTTCCGTTAATTCCTTCCATATTGCTCTATCCATACATATTCTTTTTATTTCAACCACTGCTTTCCCTAGGTTCTGTGCTATTCTTTCTATTGTGTTTTCCCATTTAATTCTTCGTCTCACTCTTCTTATTTTTATTCTACGCTCATCTCTATTGTCTGCTGAATTTCCGTTCTTCAATTTTTCTGTAGGCATGCCCAAACCCTTAAGTTATTTCTCTTCTGTAGCTTCAGTCATTGATTTATTTAATTTTACCTCTTTCCTTATTCTTTTTGTAATCCTATTCCTTCCAGTCTTTCTCACAATTCTTCTTAAGTATTTCATCTCTACTACCGTTACCTTGCTTTATTGTTCGTCTAATAGAGAACAAATATATCACTTCTAATGTCTAGGAAGCGATATTAGTGTTAAATTTGTCAAAGAAATTGAGATGAAAGTTAATAAATAACATTTTTGGAGCAATTATATGAACTTAAGAGGGAAAATACTCTACTCTTCCCGAAATAATAACACACTTGAGGTAAACAAAGACGAGAGGGTGCCACAAACAATGTGGCTCAATGCTCCCAATGGCCCCTGATCGCAACACTCGGCCTAAGAGTAGAAAATACATAATTTTTCCTTTATAGGTATTATTTCTTTTAAAATGCGCTAATGAATGCTCTTAATAATTTCATTGCAATATACTACTTTTCGCTGTTATTTGGAAATACAAACTAGTCAGTTTATTGAATCTGAACACTTAACGCATATCGATTTCATATGCTGCGCACGTATTGCGCGGAATAATACAAAAGTGCGTTTCTTAGAGCGGATCCAGTATAGAAAGGAAACAAAATGTAGTTCTACAAGCGCTTCGCTATGGTTCCGAATCACGAACAGTAACAAAAATCGTCATATTCTGTATTCAGATGACTTTCTCTACTCACTCTTCTACAAATTACTCTTATAAAAGCATATTCTTCTACCTACTGCTTGTTAATCGAGATAAACTTTCAGTATGCATTTCCACATTTCGTTGTAGGTATAAGAGGGATACAGTAGGCTCAAGCAATAATCAGAATTTTAAAAAGCGGGTCACTATATGATGGTCTTCAAATTCCATTTTCCTTGCATGTCCACAAGAAAAAACAAATAGCAACCTACTGCTTGAAAAACGTATAAGAACAAAGAATATATTGTAAATCGTTAACGCCACCAAAAATGTGGCATAAATTGTTTGCTGAGACATTCATTCAATCCTTCTCTGTTTATCCTCATCTTATGTAGGACCTACACCTCCCAGGACTTACAAGCGGGTGCCTGGGGTCAGAGCCCCATCGAGGAGCAGATACTCATGGATCAGACAGAATATCCAGGATGGGTGATCAGCCCGATGCCTGGTATGGGATGAAGGAAGTAGATGAAACGAAATGAAGACGAAAAGGATGAAAGGAAAGGTGATATGGAGCAGTTGGTGGAATGAATGGCGGGAAAACCCGGAGAAAACCCGCCCAGACGCCGCTTCGTCCACCACAAATCCCACATGCGGGTCCCTGGGATTGAACCCGTTCTAACCACTACCACGGCGCCGCCCGTTTGCTGAGACGAAGAATTAAATTAAATTGAGTTTTATTTATGGACGCTCTTTAACTGTTGTGGTCCTTAGCGTCCCGTTCTATAATGGACGTGAAAGACCGGAAATTTTGCTCAGAGGCCTCTTTATCAGGCTTGAGGTTCTTTTACGTGCCGTAAATCTAAGACACGGGACCACCGGGTTTACTTCTCTTCCGAAGGAAGCCATGTGAGGCAGTATTTTATATCACAACACTGTGAATGCCAGAGTGATTGTAGTGTAAATTAACATTATTGTATGACAATGATTTTGTATGTTTGTTAGCTATAAGCATTGTTAGGAAATAAGTTTACAGGGCCTCACTGAAACTGACAATAGGAGTGGGTAACAATGAAGCAAGGGGGTGAGTTGTTTATCACTTAGAAGAGACAAACAAATGACGTCAGAGTAGTGTGCCTTTCTTTAGAAATGGAGGGAATATCTTCCCTAGAGCATATGTGTTTGTAATTTTGATTGGCTTATAAAATAGACGCTAATGTTGGCGCGATTTATTAACCAATAGCAGCTCTATTATAATGTTTAGGCATATCGGGGTGAGGGAGTGTAAATTCTTGAGCCATAGGCAAGTATCGCGCAGTTCTACAGAATCATTCATGAGGTAAACGTCGCGCAGTTCTAAGAAATCTCTCTCGCGAGTTGCACGTCAGGCAGTTCTAAGGAAGCATTCACGAAGTACACATTACGCAATTCTACAGAATCTCTCGCGTCGTAAGGTTAGTTACAAAACGTGAAACACGCGCATTAATAGTGCGCGGCAAATAAGTGATTGTAGTTACATTCGAAAATATAACAGTTTCAGTCAGGCGTGTATCAAGAGTAAATATGTGAAATTAATTAAGTGTGACGGCAATAAAAGTGTACAAGCAAATTCTTTTTCGGTGTTATCTTTTAGTAACAACTCCTTTCCGTTTACACGCCCTGCTCAAGAGATATTTGTTCGACTGAGTAATAATAGCTAGCCGGAGGACAAAGAACCCAAAATTCAAAATAGTAAAACAATAACAGGCGCCAAGTAAAAAAAAGAAAAGATAACAGGAACAGAATACTCCGACACATGCTAAGGATATTTACGCCCGAAAAAATCCATAACCCTGTGCTGGGTTTGAACTTGCGACCACGGGACTAGAGGCTAGCATGGTAATCACTACACCACGGAGGACGATATGCTGAAACGAAATCAACGCTTTTTGTGTAGTGAGATTTTATCTATCTCTTACAGTTTACCAATTATACAAAAGTCAATCAGAATAAAGAGGAATTCACAGAAAATTAAAGATGCCTTTGCATTTTATTTCTATGCAAATCTTAAACTTGTTATTTTAATGAAAATGGTTAGCCATTTGAGGGAAATAAGAAACAACAAAAAGTTTTCTATGTAAAGGTTAGTATGGGGTGAAGGATTTTCTTGAAAATCTTGATGCCACCTACTTGGAAGATGATAGTAGTAGTAGTAGTAGTAGTAATAATAATAATAATAATAATAATAATAATAATACCGTGCGCTACAGCCCATGAAGGGCCTTGACCTGCCAACTCGACTGCCGGCCTCACACTCAAGTACGCACGGCAGAGGTGAGCGGCCATTCAACAGATACGGGGAAGTGATGTGGCCAGCATCACGCATTCCCAGCCAGAAAGTTGGCCTCCGTGGCCGAGACCGTTGTCTATCGCAGCTCCTAATTTTCCTCACGATGCTGAGTGGGCACCGGGCCTACACAGGGGACTTCAAATCCGCACCCCCATGCATGGAATCGAACCCGGGCGATTTCCGTGGCCGGAAACCATGCTCTAGCCCACAGCGCCACAGCACAGGATTTCTTGGAAGATGCTGAAAATAAATATCAAGTTTTTATCCCATATTTCGGTTTAGTGTTCAATGCATTTTTCAGGGGACCTCAAATTTTTTAGTGAAATAGAATACTTATACTTACTATAGGTAAGTGGTACAGAAAGTGAAACTGTGAGTTTTGGTAAGTCTCCATGTTCCAGTAGTGAAATTAAAATGGCCACAATGGCCTTTTACAATCTCTGACCTAGTTTCTTTTTTAACTCTTCTCTGCAGAAAATGTTTTCTCATCACGATTAAAGGTCGTAACCGCGTCAACAAAGGATAAAACTGATGCTACAATGAAGTTGTTATTTGTGGAATTTGAAGAAGGTAATATTGTTACGTTATTTGCATCACACTTTGGGCGTCAGTTTGAAGTAGATAATTTGTTGTATTGAAGTAGTTGCAACTGCACGTATGGTACCCGGTAGCCTTTACCCCAAGTTTAAAAAGATATTAAGTTTGTAATTTGACCGTTTCTTTAAGTATTATATATTTATGTTTGCCTCGGCTGCGTCAGTATTTTAGAGACATCGATGTCTTGGCAGGGTTTTGGTGCGACAAGAATGTAGGCTTACACAGATTATAATTTTACTTCACTCCTTTTATTAATACTTGATACGATTTAAATAACACTTCACTGATATAGAGCTTTGAGATTCCTTTTATTAATTAATTGCACTTTTTAACAAGTAAACTATTTTCGCCCCACACGAATACGTATTAAATCTCTTGAGGACACTTTTTGCGTCTGGTTAGTAACGCTGTCTGCAACCAACTGAACTGATTTCAACCGCCAAAGCTTGTAAATTTCTGTATTCCAAGTCTCTGATTGGCTATTCCTAATCCAATAGAATACCTTCATTTAACTAAAGCTTTTTCTGGTTGTTGATTGGCTATTTTTAAACTGTCTCAAAATTTACATTGTTGCTCCAATAATGACTAGTACCATTTAAACTTTCAAATTCATTATTGCCTCAAAGTTACCTCATTGTTAGCAACTTTTAACCCATTATTCTCACAGCTCCTACATTACTAAATTACGTAATACATACACATAACATTATTACACATGGATACAATAACATAAACATATACAATGACTGCAATATACACCTTTTATATATTGTTACATACACCTATTGCTTTAAGGCGGGCTGTTATTAAATTTATATATTATATAATTAGACTGAAATAATTTAAGTGTTAAAATACTGCCTCAAACTCTAACAATTAAATCACGCCCCTGGAGGAAATCTGGCAGGGCGGCGAATGAATACAAAAGTTACGTTTCGCTTGGAGTGGAATGTGCCATATTCTTGACTCCTGCTTAGCTCTCCACCATAACAATATCTGAGCGGGGAAATGGTGGGTGGGCCTGGTATTGTTTTGGGATTCAACATGTATTATGGAATTATTAATTTGTGGAGTATGTGCATGGCAATGGGCCAACAATGGCTTCTCCCCCGCGGATTGTGCGAGACATTGTTGGGAACGCGCTGTCCAACGATGTTGTTCGG
Organism: Deroplatys truncata; assembly: GCA_030765065.1. Lineage (NCBI taxonomy): Eukaryota > Metazoa > Arthropoda > Insecta > Mantodea > Mantidae > Deroplatys > Deroplatys truncata. Next base: position 171,846,955 of record CM060980.1, read on the forward strand.
TGGGGAGCAATTGTGCGCGTTTTTTGGTTGAATGAATCCCACTCTGCGTGGCGTTGGCGTCACTCTTAGCACCCCTCACGGCATTGCTGCCAAGTTCCCTGTGTGAGAGATGCTAGGGGGGGGTGAGAAATAACTCAGTTGCTGAAACTGCTTGGTGGCTACGAAGTGAAACCTCTTCTGATCTTCAAAATGGCAGCATTGTAATGAGTATTGGTTCTGTTAGGTTGACCTTTTCTACCACATACCTAGTAACTAAAGGTACGGCATTTCGCCCAAAAAAATCTGATGTGTTATACTCACATGACTTTCTCTACTCTTGTACAAACTATTTTTACAAACGCTTATTCTCCATATGCTTCATGTTAATCGAGATGTTAATCTTATTGCTAATTTTCTTGTAGATGCAAGGGGAATTGGTAGGCTTTAAGCGATAGTCAAATACTTTAAGATGTGGTTGCTATGTGGCACATTCCAATCTCTTTGCATTACCAGGACAAAAAAAATGAATAACGAATTTGAGAAAAAGTATAAGTATTGGAAAATTTAAGGGAATAACAAGCAATTTCTCGAAAATGGTTCACTCAACAAAACAAATGTGTATGACATAAATTGTGTATTTTAACGCGATCTACATTTTTTGTGTATTAAAATTTTGTCTATCTCTTATGGATTACCAGTTCTGCAAAAGTCGTTCACAATGAAGAACACTTTTGGAGACATTCTCAGAAAATTCGGGATATACATTTCATTTGTCATGAAAATATCTTAAACATGATATTTTAATCAAAATCAAAATTTTCGAAAAATGTTTCATGTAAAGGGTAATCTGGGGTGGGGGATTTTCTTGAAAACCTTCGTGTCCCATCTCGGGAAGATACTGAACCTAAATACCAAATTTGGTGTTTATCCGACTGTTCGTTTCTGAGTTATGCTGTTCACAGACAGACACACACATACACACACGGACATGTTTCCAAAAATGCTTTGTGTTTGGATTCAGGGGGTCTGAAAACATGTATTTCCGGTGAAATCTCGGTATCGAATTTTTGGGTGGAATACAATACTTCCCCTACTTACTATACGTTGCAGAGAAAGTAATTAATACCAAGATTTCGCCTGAAATAGATGTTTTTATGCTCACTGAGTCCATAAATAGGATTTAAAGATGTTGATGTGTTACATTCATATGACTTTCTGTACCTCTACTGCTTATTACTGGGTATACAAATTATTCTTACGAAAGTTTATTTTCCTATCTATTTCATTATAATCGACGGGTTCAAACCCGAAGGAGGGGGATGGATTTTTAGGACGTAAAAATCCTTAGCATGGCTTCCTTTGGAAGGGAAGCAAAGTCAGTGGTCTCGTGTCTTAGATTTACGGTACGTAAAAGAACCTCAAGCGTGATAAAGAAGCCTCTGAGCAAAATTATCGGTCTTTCACGCTCAATATAGAACGGGGCGCTAAGAACCATAGCAGTTAAAGAGCGTTCATTAATAAAACTCAACTTTTATTTTATTTTAATCGAGATAAACCCTTCTGCAAATAGCTGTATTGCATATTTCGTTATCGATATAAAGGGAATAGCGATAGTCTAATGTTTAAGAACTGGACGCTATATACTGGCGTTAGCATCCCATGCGCTCTGCGTGCAAGCGCCACAAACAACTGAAACAAATCGATAAATCAGCAGTGGCCAACCATTTTTTGGAACAGTAACCATGAAATAGGACAAGAGATAAAACTATTAAAATCTATACAGATTCCTTCACACTTGGAAATTTGGGAAAAGATTTTTATTCATCTCAACATTGAGAATGCTTTGAATTTTGAAATACCGACTACAAACTACTTAATGCAGCTGATCCAATCAGATTACAAGAGAGAAAAAAGAAGACATGAGTTCCCAACCTTCACCACAGATGGCAACAAATCCAACACCACCAGTTTTGACTTCTTCACAACATAGGGCAGAAGAATCGTCTGATGAAATACTTCTTGGGGTTAGGGGAGAGAACGGTCCGGTAGTCGGCCGAAGCTGACGATGGGAGAAACATATCTCCCGAAAGCGCTCCTTTGTTAACATCTAGCGCTAATGTGATGGGAATTAATAATGTAACGACTGAGTTTAAATTATCATATGATAACATTACAATAAGAAGTACTCTTGTTCATTATAATAAACTGAATATCGACTTGAAAAGAATGACGAAGTATTGAACAATTTGAACCATAAATAACGCATATCTCGGAAATGGCTGATGCAATAAAAATTTACTTAAATACGATAAATTGTGTGTTTTAAAGAGATCTACATTGTTTGATAGTACGTTTTTGTCTATCTCTTAACGTTTAACAGTTATACAAGATTATAGAAAATTGATTGCGCGCACGAATTTGTTTCTAAAAGTGCTTTTTCTGGATTTATGTAATCTCAAAAGATATATTTCCGGTGACATCTTGATAAAGTTTTGTTTTGGGTGGAATGCAATACTTTCTCTACCTATTATAAGTAGATGGCAGAAAAAGTAAAAATAACTTGACTTTTAATGATTTGAAAGGAAGAAAGTATCATCCGTAAAGTTGATGGTAGCTCCGGCAGTAAAAAAATCTGATGTGTTACACTCACATGACTTTCTCTACTCTTGTATAATCTAATTTTACAAACGCCTATTCTCCATATGCTTCATGTTAATCGAGATATCGAGATGTCAATCTTATTGGTATTTTCTTGTAGATGCAAGGGGAATATGGTAGCTTTTAAGCGATAGTCAAATATTTTAACGCTGGTTGCTATGTGGCGCATTCCATTCTCTTTGCATGTCAGGACATAAAAAAATCTGATGTGTTACACTCACATGACTTTCTCTACTCTTGTACAATCTAATTTTACAAACGCTTATTCTCCATATGGTTCATGTTAATCGAGATATCGAGATGTCAATCTTATTGGTAATTTTCTTGTAGATGCAAGGGAAATATGGTAGCTTTTAAGCGATAGTCAAATATTTTAACGCTGGTTGCTATGTGGCGCATTCCATTCTCTTTGCATGTCCAGGACATAAAAAAATGAGTAACGAATTTGAGAAAAAGTATAAGTATTGGAAAATTTAAGGGAATAACAAGCAATATCTCGAAAACGGTTCACTCAACAACAAAAATGTATATGACATAAATTGTGTATTGTAACGCGATCTACATTTTTTGTGCAGTAAAATTTTGTCTATCTCTTATGGTTTACCAGTTATGCAAAAGTCGTTCAGAATGAAGAACACTTTTGGAGACATTCCCAGAAAATTCGAGATATACATTTCATTTGTCATGAAAATACCTTAAACATATGATATTTTAATCAAAATCGTTAGAACCATTTTTGAGAAAATTAAAATTTTCGAAAAATGTTCCATGTAAAGGGTAGTCTGGGGTGGGGGGATTTTCTTGAAAACCTTCGTGTCCCATCTCTGGAAGATACTGAACCTAAATACCAAGTTTGGTGTTTATCCGACTGTTAGTTTTTGAGTTATGCTGTTCACAGACACACAGACACACACACAGACACACACACACACACAGACACACACACACACACAGACACACACACGGACATGTTTCCAAAAATGCTTTTTTTGGATTCAGGGAGTCTCAAAACATGTATTTCCGGTGAAATCTCGGTATCGAATTTTTGGGTCGAATGCAATACTTCCCCTACTTACTATACGTAGTAGAGAAAGTAAAAATGAATAAAGTATTTGAGAAAAAGTATAAGTATTGGAAAATTTAAGGAAATAACAAGCAATATCTCGAAAACGGTTCACTCAACAAAAGAAATATATATGACATGAGTTGTGTATTTTAACGCGATCTACATTTTTTGTGTAGTAAAATTTTGTCTATCTCTTATGGTTTACGAGTTATGCAAAAGACGTTCACAATGAAGAATACTTTTGGAGACATTCCCAGAAAATTCGAGATATACATTTCATTTCTCATGACATTATCTTAAACATATGATATTTTCATCAAAATCGTTAGAGCCATTTTTGAGAAAATTAAAATTTTCGAAAAAGTTTCCATGTAAAGGGTAGTCTGGAGTGGGGGGATTTTCTTGAAAACCTTCGTGTCGCATCTCTGGAAGATACTGAACCTAAATACCAAGTTTGGTGCCTATCCGACTGTTCGTTTTTGAGTTATGCTGTTCACAGACACACACACACACACACACAGACACACAGACACACACACGGACATGTTTCCAAAAATGCTTTTTTTGGATTCAGGAGATCTCAAAACATGTACTTCCGGTGAAATCTCGGTATCGAATTTTTGGGTGGAATGCAATACTTCCCCTACTTACTATACGTAGTAGAGAAAGTAAAAATGACGATGCACATAGGCGCCAACTGAGGCATTTCCCTCTCCCAACTTACAGAACCAGGGGCATTGCCCCTCAACTATTTTACTAATGGGGCCTGCTCCCTCTCCCCCCAAAAAATTATAAGACAGATCTCTCATTAAACAAACAATTTTACTTCCTAGTAGGTCCAGCTTAGATGTGTAAGTTGTACTCGTTTTTTCATTACAAGCACCGCAAATCCGTTCTAATTTAGGCATAAGCCAAGCCTTTCAGTGCCAAGTCAAATACAAACACTTTTGATTGTGATCATTATACTTCAGGTCATCCACCAATATATATTTACACTCTTCATTATTTAAAACAGGTATATGTTCACAATTATCCTTCAGCTGTTTCTGCCTTAAAGTTTTCTTCTGTACACCACATTCTTGCTCATTTCACCTTTCATCACTGGTATTATTTACATTATTTACACTTGTTTCTGGCTCATGTATATGAAACAACATATTGTGGCATGTGCACAGATTATATTAATGGTAATACGTCCTCTGGTTACCGGGTCGAAGGGTGGCAGTTTATCTGAGAGTAGGGGCGATTCAGGGGAAGCAGTGTGTCATTGGTGGGGATATGGCGTTACTGACGCTAAGCTTAGCGTGGGTTTTCTTAGCATTCTGTGACTAGACTTCGCGTGAGTTGGACGGATAACTGCCTACGATATGGCGTCCTCGCCCGGCAGACACATGGGGTAATAATTACACCAACATAATTCCTGGCTGAAGGGAGAGGCAAGGATTCTATTCTACCATAATAAAAGTTGAAAAGAAAGGATAACTGGTAGATTTATTGTAACAAGTTCTTACCCCATGTGTCTGCCGGGCGAGGACGCCATATCGTAGGCAGTTATCCGTCCAACTCACGCGAAGTCTAGTCACAGAATGCTAAGAAAACCCACGCTAAGCTTAGCGTCAGTAACGCCATATCCCCACCAATGACACACTGCTTCCCCTGAATCGCCCCTACTCTCAGATAAACTGCCACCCTTCGACCCGGTAACCAGAGGACGTATTACCATTAATATAATCTGTGCACATGCCACAATATAATTTGATGTTAGACGATATCTATCGGCAGAGTTGCTGTTACTATGCTATACTGATCACGGTGGCTCAGTGACAAACCAGAAACTAACCTTCACGGAAAAAAATCCCTTAAAATCGGTAAAAAAAAATCGGATATTTTGGTTCGTGTAGTGATTTTATCACTTGCCACGCCTCCTCAGGGACATTTAAGGAGCGCAGACCTTTAAATATTGATGCAACTTCCGAGCACTGTGGTGCTTTAAAACTTTGCGTATGTGCACTTCAAACCACCTAGTTTTTTTCTGGTACACAAAATGTGAAATTTTGTCATTTTCGGTCACATTTTCACCCGTTTCCAACCTTTGAAGAAGTTATTTTGTTGTAGGAATTGTATTATAGTTCAACTGTTGGGGAGCCGAACTTGAAGTAGTTGCAACCGCACGTATGGTAAACAGTTTCCGGTAGCCTTCGCCCCAAGTTTTAAAAAAGATTAACTTTGTAATTTGACTGTTTCTTTAAATATTCTACATTTATGTTTGCCTCGGCTGCGTCAGTATTATTGTTAGAGACATGGATGTCTTTGCAGGGTTGTGGTGCAACAAGAATGTAGGCTTACACAGATTATAATTTTACTTCACTCCTTTTATTAATCCTTGACACGATTTAAATAACACTTCACCGATATAGAGAGATGTGAGCTTCTTTAATTAATTACTTGCACTTTTTATCACGTAAACTATTTTCGTCTCACACGGATGCGTATAAAATTTCTCGAGGACACGTTTTGCGTCTGATTATTAATGCTGTCTGCAACCAACTGAATAGATTTCTACCGCCTAAATTTGTAAATTTCTGTATTTCAAGTCTCTGATTGGCTTTCCTAATCCAATAGAATACCTTCATTTAACTAAAGCTTTTTCTGGTTGTTGATTGGCTATTATATAAACTGTCACAAAAATTACATTGTTGCTTCCATTAATGAATAGTAGCATTTAAACTTTCAAACTCATTATTGCCTCATTGTTACCTCATTGTTAGCAACTTTTAACTTATTATTCTCACAGCTCCTACATTATTAAATTACGTAATATATTCACATCATTATTATACATGGATACAACAATATAAACATATACAATGACTGTAATATACACTTTTTATATATTGTTACATACACATATTGCTTTAAGGCGGGCTGTTATTGAATTTATATATTATATAATTAGACTGAAATCATTTAAGTGTTAAAAATACTGCCTCACCTTAACGACAATTGGTGAACCCGAGCATGATAATACTTACGTTAAATAATAAAAATTGCAAGATTTAACTTTTAGCTTGCATCTGTGTTTAGTTACCACTGTAAAGGTCCATTAGACGAGAACAGAGGAAGTAATGAGAAAAGCGAAGAAGCAGATAATCTACATTTCTCTCGATAAGTAGGAAGTGGGCAGCGTTCCTGTTAAGTGGAACCAGTGCCAGGCACGGCAGGATGGGTTGCGTGCCAGATCGGGTTGTACCACTTCACGCAAAACACGAACAGACCAGATTATCGACCAACCTGTCTTCTCTTTCCTCTTATGGGCATGGAAAAGGGCACAAATCCGGTCTCTCCGAGCGCATCCCTTAAGAGGAAAGCTTTTACAACGCACCTTACTTGCACTTTCATTATTATCTAATGCTTGTTTTCAGCTGTTATTGTGGGATAACAATTTAGAAACCACGTGATATCACCCTTAGATTCTTGCAATTTGTAGCCCGAAATTGGATATACACAATTTATTCCTTCTCTTTAGCAATTGCCATTTTATTATCTTCTCTTCTTTCACTTCCAGGTGGAACTAACCACAGTACCATGACCTGCTTCATTTTATTGACGTAAGGGATGACGCGGTTACTATTCCACAGTCTAGTACAGAGTTTCTCCTTAATGACGCAACTGGCAGTCCGCCGCTCCTACGGCACTGCTATACGAATCCGTTCGTGATTAAGCGGCGGACCGGTCGTCATTTCTCCCCCAGTTAAGCTAAAGATGTGAAACAATGTGTTACGCTTAGGTTTAGTTACACAAAATGTGCCTTTGTCTCTATACGAGCCTCGCACCTGTTGAAAACGCGGACAAATTTCTGCAGTTGAAATATTAGAAAACGCACACCGAATATTGTCTTCTAATTCGTCGAGCATATGTAGATTTATTACACAAACCTTCCTCACAGATAATACTCACATGGATCTAGACTAAAGAGCAAGCCAGCAAAATAATTCTGTCATCAAAATGCGTTGTAATAAGTGGCAGTGATTCTTTTAGACTTCTTTGCACTATAGCCCCTGTCTTGTGTAGTTTTTCCATCGTTAGAACTCTTGTCTGTTCATGTTTATCAAGAGGCAAACTGTAATCTATCGTTGGCAGATTGCATATAAGTAGTACAAAACGTAAACGTAATCAAAGAATGCGAATGATAAGAAATCCAAGTGTTATTATATAATCACTACATATTCTCTTCCAACTGACTCGAGTTTAATCTCGTGCCGGCATGTTGTCATGGTAGCTTAGTTGTTAGAGTAACGGAACGAAAAGCCGAATGTCCGTTGTTCAAATCCCAGCTATAGTATTGAATTTTTCAGTCTGATTCTGCCTATGCAAATAACATACATATTGAAATTTCTGAATTCCTGTTTATTCGGTTTGAGTTTTGTTTAACTGGTAAACGACCAGAGATACACAAAATGTTACTACATGAAAAATATGGGTCTCATTAAAACACACAATTCATTAACTTAGTTACAGTGGGACGTTAAGACTTATGGAATAAAGTTAGCTCCACAGAATAGATTCAGTCTTAATAATTTGTTAAACAAGCCAACCGCTAGCATCAAAGATAGGAAGACTCTGTCTGGTATTTATAAAATTAAATGTGATCATTGTGACAAGTTCTACATTGGGAAAACAAAACGTAATCTTTCAATTCGTTTAATAGAACACAAAAGAAACATCAAACTTAAACAAACTGATAAATCAGCAGTTTATTATCATTTTTGGAATAATCAGTACGAAATTGGTCAAGATATAGAATTATTAAACCGTACATAATTCAGCCCATTTGGATACTTGGGAAAAAGATTTATAATTAAAAACAACCAACAAACTTTGAACTTTGAAATTCCGCCGCTGGATGACTTCATTCGCCTTCTGGTCCAAACACAGGAGAAATCGGGTGAAAATGGAGTCCATTCCACTTCAAGGGCTCCAAGACACCAAGAGAGGGCATTACAGCAGTGTTTTGGTTCACCTTTGGTTCACCAGAAACTTCCACCTGAGGTGCTTCCATTAGACTTCATGGGCTTCACATACTTTTCTTTTGACTTTGTAAGTTCAGTCGACTTGCTCCAGCTGAAGATGAGGCCATAGGTGCCTCGAAACGATCGTTCATCCTTCTAGACCATCTGATATAAGTGAAGCCTTTTAATCTTATATCAACTCAAAATTAAATCAACACAATTCATGTCAAATAAATTGGTTACTAACCATTTGTGAGATAATTTACACTTTTTAAGTGATAAATAACTATCCGTTTGTTTCTTGTGGTCATGCAGAGCATGGAATTTCAAAGCTAGTACACAGTAATCCAGTTTTTAAAGATTTGACCATAGCTTCAGCGTTCGATGCTTACAATGAATTCACATGAGAGTGTCAGTGTTTCTAGGATCCTTTTTAATACAGACAATTTTATACTGTAATGTACAATAGTGATCATGATGAATATAGTTGTGTAATTACACAAAGTCACATGTTTTGAGGTAGCAGCCCTGTGACTATCCTCAAGCGTATAGGAGAGCAGAATTGTTATTTGCCTGTCAATGAGGTCGGTATGTCTCTTTATTTTTAGCCTTCTTAGATGCCGAGATGGTCGAAGTTGCGTTGGTAAAAGGTATGCATCATGCAGGGACTCCGGAACCGGTGGAGAACACTGCAAGTAGGCCAGTCGGCCCTGTGTTTCTTCCAACGTGACCCCCGGGAGAGAAGGATGAGAGGAGAGACCCGAAGAGCGACCAGATCCGCATGCCGACGGACGCAAGCATGGCCGGTGTCTAACGTTTCCAGATAGAACGCACCCGACGCCGCACGGTCTTGGCCCACAAGCCACCAACCTCCAGGATCCCCCGAGGCGTTGCCCTACGCGAGGAGAAATCTAACTGAGCGGTACAACAGCGACGCCAGGAAAGAAACTTTTTATAAGAGCGCAAGCCACCGACCACCGCAAACCGCGAACACCGTCGCCTGGTTCTACAGCCCTGAAAGAGATAAGGAAGATGATGAGTACAGGAAGTGAGTGGAAGGAGAGTCGTGATAGAATTTGAACCACCCCAGCATTCGCCTGGCGACCCGGGGAAACCGCGAAAAACCCATGGGCAAGAGTGGGCGGTCACGAGGGATCAATCCCGGGATCTCCCGAATGCGGGCCACAAACGCAACCACCTGAGCCATCCCGCTCGTAAATGAGACTTAGCTTCGCTCCCTGCATTTCATTTGTTATTATCTGGCGTGTTGAAGCGGTAATCAAGACAACCACTTAAATGCATTCCCTTCCTGGGAGATGAAGAAGCTATGTTCTTCAACTGTTGTAGTTTATTGTTGTTGAAGTTTTACTGTTGTTGTTAGGCACACGCTTGGGAAGCCAACTTGAAGTAGTTATTGTCTTGGAGTTTATTTATTTAATCAATTTTGAAGTGGATTGTTTATTACGTAATATGCTGCTACGTATGAGAAGCCGAGTTTTGAAGATATACGTTTGTTGTTACGCTCCAAGTTTTAAAATATTATATTAACTTTGTTATTAAACTGCTTCTATAGGTAGTATTTATGTTTATGTTTGTCTCGGCTGCGTCAGTATTGTTTTAGAGTCACGTATCTCGTAGGCAGGGCGTGGTACGACAAGAATGTAGGCTTACACAAATTTTAAGTTTAAATTCACTTCTTTTTATTAATCCTTGACACAAATTAATTAGCACTACACTGATACTAAGAGCTGCAAGATCCTTTAATGCGTAACTTAATTTTCGTTACACACGAATACGTAATATTTCTTTAGAGTATACATCTTCCATCCGGTCACTACCAAGGTCTACAGGCAACTGAACATTTTTCAACCGTCAAAACCCGTAAGCTTCTGTATTTCAAGTCTCTGATTGGCTTATTCTAGTCCAATAGAATACCTGCATTTAATTAAAGCTTTTTCTGGCTGTTGATTGGCTATTTTTAAACTGTCACAAAATTTACATTATCGTTGCTCTAATCATGACTAGTAGTATTCAAACTCTCAAACTCATTATTGCCTCAAGGTTACCTCATTGTTACCTCATTGTTAGCAACTTTAAACTTATTATTCTCACAGCTCTTACATTATTAAATTAACTTATGCATTCACATATAATTATTGAACATGTTTACAATAATATAAGCATTTGTAATGACAGTTACATACATTTTTATAAATTATTACATACAAACTGTTTCAAGGCGGGTTGTTATTGAAATTATATATTATATAATTCAAGTGTTAAATATACTGCCTCACAGAGAAGTGAGCAGTTGTTACGGACTGTGATGTAGTCTATTATCACCACAGCATAATAAGTAATTATAAATTAATATCGTAATTATTTTGTATTTAATAATATCCAAACGTTTTGTCGCTTCATTTCTGAGAGGAAAGAATAGTAAAATGGTTTCATCTTCTCTCTGTAAGTCAAGCTAAGGCAACTTGGAATACAGAGATGCATCATTGATATTACTGCCACGTGTGCCATAATGAGCCAATTATGCACGATATTGAATACAGTAACTACTTGTTTATAATGGTAGGATTACATAACTTTTTTATAGCCAGCGTGGCAGTTAGCTGAGTAATAAACGTTAGGTCGTAATGTATTCCGGGAGGTTGGATAGAAGCTTCATTAAGAGCAACGTTTAAAAAGGGAGAGGCTGTAGAATTAGGTAAGGGTGTAGGTGGAGTTGCCTGCAGGTAGAATCTGGCATGTGTTTACTTACACATCACGTCACTTGCATGAGGAGCTACCTCAACATGCGACATATTCTCTCACGGTTGGAAAATCACAGTAGATATTTCAACCACACGCTTCAAATGATACGAAACTCAGTTTTTAAGGATAGCATTATTTTCACTTGTGAGTTTTATCGATTTTTACTTTCTCTATCACCAGCTGTGGTAAGCGGAAAAAGTATTTCATTCCAATCAAAAATTTGCTATCCAGATTTCACTGAAAATTCACATTTTAGGTCCCCCAAATACAAATCAAACGAAAAAATCTATGATGTACAACACAGGACTTTCTCTACCATGGTTTAATTTTATCTCTCTTTTACAGACTATGCTTACAAAAGCTTATTTTTGTATCTACTTCATGTTAATAGAAACCTTTATTGAAACGGTTTTACTTCTTCTTTTTCTTTTTGTTCGATTTGCCACATAATTCAATTCTTCAAGTATGTGACACAACGTTTCGAGCCTTATATTCTTGTTTGATGCGGTAAAAGTTCTAGTCTAACTTTCCAATCTTACTTCAGAAGAAACGTTTGAAAAAATATTTAACTGTTGTGAATCCTAACGTTGCAGGTTACTCATTGCTCACCAACCCTTCCTCTACAAGGTCGAGTCCCTAATTATTTTGCATTTTGGCTAATCCACCTCTAGTTGTTGCACAAACCAGAGCAGAATTCATTAAGGGAACTATTTCTGATACGTCTCTTATTTCACTTCGAATGTAACATAGGTATTTGTTTGTCGGGATTTCTTACAAGTTAGTCGAAAGTGACGAGGGCTGGACGGAAACTAGTATTGGTTAGATAAACACGGAAACTTTACGCAAGAAAAAGAGAAAAAAGCAGCATTGCAATATAGGGCAATGGGACCGAGAGAGATGGCCCTATGGTAAAGAGTGAGGCTCGCAGTAGGGAGGTCCCGGGTTTGATTTCGTCGGGCCGCTCAGAACATGTTTTTTTTTTTTTTTTTTTAGATTTTCCTGGGTCGGTATGCGAATGTTGGGATAGTTCCTCTCCTAAAACGAATTTCCTGTCCTATCACAACCTTTCAACTGTTTCAGGGTTGCAAGACCAGGCGACGGCGTTTGGTGGGCCTCTGGGGTACCCCTCCTGGGAGTTTGTCTCGTTGCCATAGGGATCCCTGGGGGGGCACGGGATTTTTGCAGTGCTAGCAGGCGCCAGGATATGCTGTATCTGAAATCGTTAGGAACCCCGTACTGGGTGTCTCGGGTAGATACTAAGCAGTAGGTTGGGTGGCCTACTCTGCAAATTAAAATTGAGTTTTGTTTATGGACGCTCTTTAACTGATCATTCTATATTGGGCGTGAAAGACCGATAATTTTTGTTCAGAGGTGTTTCTATCAGGCTTGAGATTCTCTTACGTGCAGTACATCCACGACACGGGACCGCTGGCTTTACTTCCCTTCCGAAGAAAGCCACGCTAAGGATTTTTACTCCCGAAAACATCAATCGCCCTCCGCCAGATCTGAACCACCACCTCGGCAACTAGAGGTTAGCATGGGACCCTTACACGCTACGTGAGCTTCTATAGCGATATGCTGGAAACTCAAAGGAAATGTTAAAAATAGGAAGGATCCACTCACTCGCAACAGCACTGCAGCTGGTATGAGGATTTGTGGCATTTAAACCACAGAGCCTTTCTGTCGTACGCTTAGTGGCCGATTTGAAGCATGTAGCCGACCACGATTCCGCAGTGGTTGATGGAAAAAAGAGTAGTCCAGTCGTCTTAACTGGAAACCTTTGACTATAAGTTCTCATGCTTGCTGACACCCTCCAAACACTAAAAGCATATGAGTAATTTCTTATTTCCGTATCGCGATCGCTCTATAATAACACGAATGAGAAACTAATCACAATAACGCGGCGCGAGTAACATAGCAACCAAGCTTCAACATGTGTTCGCCAAAAATTAAGTGTTGCACCCCGCAGTAATATCTCTCCCAAGGACATACAGTCCCTGCACAGTAGGCCACCAAACTACTGCTCAATATGTATCCAAGCCACCCAGTACATACTCGCGGGCATCTCGTCCGCATCTAGTCGTCCTTTGGACCCCCCCCCCCTCATCCCTCCCTTTCAGGAGTCACGTTTGAAGCAGAAAAGGCCCACCGTGGCCTACTTGCCGTGCTGTGCTCCAGTTTCTGGAGGCCCCTTCTCCGTCTACTACTTCTAGGAGAATGGGCCAATTTTTCTGCTCCTAAACGCATATTCAGGTAACTTACCATTGCTTTCTTCCTGAGGTATAAGCTAATAACTATACAAACACACTTTAATCTCGTTTTGGTTTCATAATAGTGATCACGCATGAAAACATAATTTATGCAAACATGAAAATTGCCAAACATAAAAGTCTTTTGCCAGCGGTATCTGTCGAGCGCTCCGCTAACCTTAGGCATGTGATTAGTATTTATTTAAAGGTGAGTCGGAATTGTTACACTAACATCACTTAAGTTTACTCACTTAACATGTTTCGGGAAACGGTTGTTCCCATCCTCAGAAGTTAATTCGACTGGCCCGTGTTTTGGTGTTTCCGTTTTTTGGACTGGATCCTGTGGTGGCATCTTGTGGTGGAGAAATGTACTTCCAGAGAGGATTTGGTGGCGGCAAATCAAAATTCATTAGATGTGCGTTGTGTTTTAGAATGGTGATCTTCTCCCATGCATCTAATTCGGCTGCAAATTTGGCTGGTTTGACTAATGTAATATTGGGTTTGATGTTGTGATTAGTGATCCAAAAATGGTGTGAAACTGCAGATTTGTCCATTTGTTTGTATTTAATACATCTCATGTGCTCCTTTAGCCTAGTTTCTAAGTTTCTTTTTGTCTTATCTATGTATACTTTATTGCAATCTGAACAATTGATTTTATAGATTCCAGCTTTTTTGTCTTGTGGAATGGGGTCTTTTAACTTGTTACAAAGTAATTTCTCTATGTTAAATTTGTTCTGTGGAGCTAGGCTGATGTTATGTTTCATGAAAATCTTCTTAAATTTGTGAAAAGTTCCTGGGTGGTATGTGAATTTCTTGAACTTTAGCTCTTTATATTGCTGGCTGAGATTTGTTGTGTTTCTGATGTGCATCTGTCGTTTGAATTTTCCAATTTTTTTGTCAATAATTGCTTTGTTGTACCCATTATGTATTGCTGTGTCTACTATATGCTGGTATTCTAACTGGTATTTTTTTTATTTAAGGGGGTATATACCAGTCTATGTGTTAGGCTGTTTAGTACTGCATGTTTGTGTGTATTTTGAAGTTTCGAATTCTTGACTTAAAGATCAGGTTCTACAGTTCTACAGTATTTTGTTTCTCTAGTTACCAGGTTTTCTCTCTGATTTGTTGTCTTTCATTCTCTTTTACTTCCAACTCGAAGAAAACAAACCAACGTTGTGTTTAAATTTACTGACTACGGTCTCAGAGTTTCTGACAAATAAGCCTTTATTTACGTACAGGCCCTTGCGTTGGCACGATCTATTAAAGACGATATTTCAAAATAAAGTTATATTGACAACTCTTGTTTTTACCCGTATTGCGATGTACTTCATCGTGGTAATAGCTTGGAGAATGTAACTCAATATGGAAATTGTATTTAAACTCCCTTGAAATCTGATACCAAAAGCTCAGAGCCGATTGAAAATGTACGTAGAATATAAACTGTTTCATCACGAAAACTTCTGTGTGTAATTCCCATATAAGCTTAGCTTGTGAACAGAGAGGTAATTGAACTATTTGTGGTCTAGGAGAGAAACATTGATAATGTAAAGAGATAAAGGATCGGCAGATTAGGGATCGATAAAATATAAATGTTGCATTCATATGACTTCCTCATTTATTACTTTCTCCATCATCTACCTGGAAGTAAGGGTTATTCAAAAAGAAGGAACAGACTTTAAATATTTATTTCTAATGAACGGCAATAGATGGTGATACATCCCTAATAGAGAAATGTTCCAAATTTTATTTAATGTGTTCAAAATGAGCACCATTTGTTATGCGAGGACGACCAGTGCTTTTCCGTTTCCATACGAAACCATCTTCTACGAGTTTATTGTATAAATTGTAAATTTTTTTATGACGAGGTGGCTCTTTGTTGAACTTACAACGAAATGCACGCTGGAATGAAACAATGGATTCACTATTTGCATAATGTAGCACACAAAACGACTTTGCCTGTAGCGTCGCCATTTTCTCGTAAACAAACACAGCGCCCCTGTAGGCATTGATGGAACTAATACGTGGGTCTTAAAAATTTTAACTTTCCTCTATTCAATGATGTGTCGTATGTATCGACATCTATTGTCGTTCATTAAAAATGAATATTTAAAATCTGTTTCTTCTTTTTGAATAACCCTGTATTATATTCCACTCAAACACTGACATCTCGCCGGAATTACTGCTTTGAGATACTCTAAACAAAATATGGTTCGCGCGCGTATGTGTGCGCACATCGTAACTCAAAAACGAATACTCGGATAATTTCCAAACTTGGTATTTAAGATCAGCATCTTACAAGGAGTGATACAAATATTTTCAAGAAAATCCCCCACCCCAAATACATTTTACATATAACATTTTTTGTTATTTTTATTTTCTTAAAAATGGCTCAAACAATTTGGATTAAAAACCATATGTTTAAGATATTTGCGTAACAAATAGAATGCATATATTTTCTGCGTGTAGCCTATGAATTCCTTTTTATTCGGAAGGTAATTTGAAAAATTTTGTTTAAGTGGTAAATCTTAACAGATAGACAAAAACGTACTACTAAAGAAATTTAGAACTCTTCAAAACGCACTGTTTATTTAAAATAACTTGTGCCCTTGGTGTATACTGCAGGGGTTGATGCTTTTTGGTATAAGCTATTTCCGATATATCCATTATTACTTTCTCTACTACGTATAGTAAGTAGGGGAAGTATTGTATTCCAACCAAAAATTCGATACCGAGATTTCACCGGAAATACATGTTTTGAAATCCCCTGAATCCAAAAAAGCATTTTTGGAAACATGTCCGTGTGTGTGTGCCCGTGTGTCTGTCTGTGAACAGCATAACTCAGAAACGAACAGTCGGATAAAACACCAAACTTGGTATTTAGGTTCAGATCTTCCGGAGATGCGACACAAAGGTTTTCAAGAAAATCCCCCCACCCCAGATTACCCTTTACATGGAACATTTTTCGAAAAGTTTAATTTTCTCAAAAATGGCTCTAACGATTTTGATTAAAATATCATATGTTTAAGATATTTTCATGACAAATAAAATGCATATCTTGAATTTTCTGGGAATGTCTCCAAAAGTATTCTTCATTGTGAACGACTTTTGGTAAACTGGTAAACCATAAGAGATAGACAAAATTTTACTACACAAAAGATGTAGATCGCGTTAAAATACACAATTTATGTCATACACATTTTTGTTGTTGAGTGAACCATTTTCGAGATATTGCTCGTTATTCCCTTAAATTTTTCAATACTTATTTTCTCAAATGGGAATTCGTTACTCATTTTTTTTGTCTTGGATATGCAAAGAGTATTAATCTGTGGAAAAGGGAATAGTGCTGCACCTAGCAACCAGCTATTAAGAGATATGTATGTGCTTAAGGGCTGCTGTATTTCGATACTGCACTTGTAAATATATATTCCCCTTACTTCTTTAAGAAAATTAGCAATAAGATAGACTCTGCAAATGTTTATCTCGATTAACATGAAGCATATGGAGAATAAGCGTTTGTAAAAATAGTTTGTACAAGAGTAGAGAAAGTCATGTGAGTGTAACACATCAGATTATTTTTGGTTTAAGCTTATCAATACTTTGTCATTTCTAAAGTGTTGTCGCTATTCATTTGTTTCTCACGATATCGTGGGAAAAGTATAGGATTTCAAGACCAGAATATACTCGCTCACTTTTAAATATGCCATTCTTCTTCTTCCACCCACGGTTTAGGTCGAAGCCTGTTCCGTCGTCACATTTCCCATAACTTCCAGGGTGGTCCGATTGATCGTAATGCTATAGGTTTGTAGTTAAAGGCTTGTCCAGGAGTTCCTTCTTCTGTCATTCTTTGTAAGCGTCTTTTCCCCTTCTGTGTGTGTTGTTTAATTAAGTATAATATGCAGTGTACACCTAATTCGTTTCTAATCCTCTTATTCCTAAGATGTTCTCTTGTGCAGCCTTTGACTGAACGTAAGAATTTCATTTCAACTGCTGGAAGTTTACTTTTATGTTTCTGTTTGTGCTGAATGTACTGAATAAATAAATATTTTCAATCCTGTCACTGAGTATCTGTAGTGAAGAATTTTCGTCGTGATTTGTTTGTTCCAGAACGTTGTTGTCCAACAGCATCGATGTGTCGTAATGTGAATTGAATCCTTTGCGTGTAACTTCCGATCTCGCTTAGTGTAGCAAAAGCAACTCTAATCCCACAATTCACATGCACTTACTTTTTTTCTCTTGATTCCGTGTTTTCGGCACCAATATGTGTTGAGGTCACTAATGTAAGTAGGAGCTGGTGATAGTAATAATACACGGTAACTCAGTGTAGTTCATTTAACTATTGCCAACTGTTATACAAGAGTTTATAACATGATGCTACAATGTCAAGGTTAATGTAGATAGTTCCTACAAGTAGATCATAGAAGGAGTAGAGTCTTCAATCCGCCACATTCTTTAATTGTCCATGCCTCACTTCCATACAGAATGATAGGTATGGCCATATGTGAATAAAATCTTAGCTTGGTCTCATTTATGGCGTTATTGCTTTCTCTACTGCGTATAGTAAGTAGGCGAGGTATTGCATGCCACCTAAAAATTCGATACCGGGATTTCACAGCAAATACATGTTTTCATGTCCCTGAATCCAAATAAAGCACTTTTGGAAACATGTCCGCGCCGCTGTGTGTGTGTGTGTGTGTGTGTGTGTGTGTGTGTGTGTGTGTGTGTGTGTGTGTGTGTCTGTCTGTCTGTGAACAGCATAACTCAAAAACGAAAAGTCCGATAAATGCCAAACTTGGTACTTGAGTCTACTACCTTCCAAGGATGCGACACGAAGATTTTCAAGAACATCCCTCCACCCCAAACTACCCTTTACCTGGAACTTTTTCGATAATTTTGATTTTCTCAAAAATTTCTCTAATAATTTTAATTAAAATATCATATGTTTAAGATATATTTATGGAAAATGAAATGTATATCTTGAATTTTCTGGAAATTTCCTCAAAATTCTTCTCCATTCTGAATGAATTTCCATAACTGGTAAACCGTAAGAGAGAGAGAGAGACAAAATTTTACTGCACAGAAAATGTAGATCTCATTAAAACACAACATTTATGTCCTATACATTTTTTTGTCCAGTGAACCATTTCCAAGATATTCATTGTTGTTTGCTTGAATTTTCCAATACTTACTTTTTCTCAAATCAGATTTCTTTTCGCTCAACATGCAGAGAGAATGGAATGCTCCACATAGCAACCAGCTCTTAAAATATTTGACTATCGCTTAAAACCTACCAATTCCCCTTGCATCTGCAAGAGAATTAGCAATAAGATAGTTTTAGCAAATGTTTATCTCGAGCAACATGAAGTAGATGAGAATAAGAGTTTGTAAAAATAGTTTGTACAAGAATAGAGAAGGTCATGTGAGTCAACACATCAGATTTTTTTTAAATGCCTGGTGAATTGTTCCACGGATGGAATTCGTTAATTCTTTTGTTTACAGCATTATCTTAGCCATATATTAAATTACACCCTAAATGCTGGAAATGAGACACTTGTTCTATTATACTGCCTTCAGTCATAATCTTTGACCTTACAGGATACTGCCATGGAATACCATTACTTTTATTTTGTCTATAGGTATACTCATGTTAAGAGTTTTTACACATTTCGTTTAGTTGATAGTTGTAATCTATCATTCAATGTGTTTTGTCCTAAATTTATTCCTGTATGAACTAAAATTTTACATTCTTTAATAACTTCGCCAATGTGTTCATTAAAAAGAAATGTAGATAAGACTACAGCCTTGCTTTAAACCACAGTATGTTCCCTTTTTTGGGTTAGTTGCCATTAACTTCAATTATTATGTTTGTATTTATAAATAAACTTTGAATAACTTTTTTTTAAGTACATTGGATAACCTCTCATCAGTAATATGCGCCACATTAGAGATATTTTCACCTTATCGAAAGCATTCGCTAAGTCAATGAATCCCATATGGGTTTCTAGGTTATGTTCCCCGCGTTTCTCTATAAAATGTCTGACTATCGATTCGATTCGATTGTGTGTTTTAACGAGATCTACATTTTTTGTGAAGAAACATTTTGTCTATCTCTTACGGTTTATAGTTATGCAAAAGCCATTCCGAATGAAGAGGATTTTCGGGGACAGCCCCAGAAAATTTGTCATGCAAATATCTTAAGTATATGATATTTTTATCGGAATGGTTAGAGCCATTTTTGAGAAAATCAAAAATTAAAAACAATGTTCCATATAAAGGGTAGTCTGGGGCGGGGAGACTTTTTTGAAAATGTGTCGCATCCTTGGAAGATAGTTAACTCAAGTACCAATTTTGGTATCAATCCAAATTTTCGTCTTTGAGTTATGGTGTTCACAGACGAACAGACACAAAAGGAAGTTTTTTAAAAAATGCTCTTTTTTATTCAAGGGAACCTCAAAACATGTATTTCCGGTGAAACCGCAGTGTAGAATTTTTGGGTGGAATGCAACACTTCTCCTGTTTAGTATGCGTAATAGAGAAAGTAAGAAAAAAAAGATAATATGACGTTCTCACACGACATTTTATACCTATTAGAAATGAAATATACAAGGTGTTTCCGTATTGACGTACACTTCGAATAGGCAACCCAATATAATTCGCCAAAACGAAATAAATACTTATAACCGACCGTTTGAAGTTGATAATCGCACATTTCTAATAAATGCATGAGCACAAATCTTAATTATATCAGAAGATGTAATTAATTGAGGTAATTCCCTTATGTAATCACATGAGTGGTAAAATATCTCTACTGCTTTATAACAACATTACGAAGGGCTACTTGCTTCTTTTTACTTTCTCTACTACGTATAGTAAGTAGGGGAAGTATTGTATTCCACCCAAAAATTCTATACCGAGATTTCACCGGAAATACATGTTTTGAGACCCCCTGAATCCAAAAAAAGCATTTTTGGAAACATGTCCGTGTGTGTGTGTGTCTGTGTGTCTGTGAACAGCATAACTCAGAAACGAATAGTCGTATAAACACCAAACTTGGTATTTAGGTTCAGTATCTTCAAGAGGTGCGACACGAAGGTTTTCAAGAAAATCCCCCCACCCTAGACTACCCTTTACATGGAACATTTTTAAAAATTTTAATTTTTTCAAAAATGGCTCTAACGATTTTGATTAAAATATCATATGTTTAAGATATTGTCACGAGAAATGAAATGTATATCTCGAATTTTCTGGGAATGTCTCCAAAAGTATTCTTCATTGTAAACGACTTTTGCATAACTGGTAAACCATAAGAGATAGACAAAATTTTACTACACAAAAAATGTAGATCGCTTTAAAACACACAATTTATGTCATACACATTTCTTTTGTTGAGTGAACCGTTTTCGAGATATCGCTTGTTATTCCCTTAAATTTTCCAATAATTATACTTTTTCTCAAATTGGATATTCATTTTTTTTATGCCCTGGACATGCAAAGAGAATGGAATGCGCCACATAGCAACCAGCGTTAAAATATTTGACTATCGCTTAAAACCTAGCATATTCCCCTTGCATCTACATGAAAATTACCAATAAGATTGACATCTCGATAGCTCGATTAACATGAAGCATATGGAGAATAAGCGTTTGTAAAAATAGTTTGTACAGGAGTAGAGAAAGTCATGTGAGTGTAACACATCAGATTTTTTCTTTAGGCGTGGTCTGGTATTGCTAACACTCACCGCGTACGAGACAAGTGTATTTGGTGTTCTAACATTTAGCTTTGATTGTTCCATCCAATTAACAGATATCCTGTTTGTGTATTATTAATTGTATATGTCATATAGTTTATAATACGAATACTAATTAAGTATTCCGTAATACTTTATAGTATAATAATACGTCCCGCCCATCTTGAAACGGACATCTGAAGATTAGGTAGCTTTTTGACCTGCATTTGTAGCAGTGCCTTATATATGACTGGTTAGGGCAGTCAATTTCTACGAAGAGGTTTCGAGTTTGAATCCCAATCCCGTCTGTAGAGTTTCATATCTGTAGTACATACTGTGGTTTACGTATATAACATGTATGCACAGAGCTACAACTCAAAATTTGTATCGCCCCTGTAACATACAATCAACATTACCAGTGCGCAATGCACAACTATGAGATATAACTTCAAGTAGCGAACATAAATTCTTATCCAGAAGGTTTTAAAAACTGAGAAGATGGTTTGTTACGTTATTTTTTAACACATATTGAGCGTCAATTTGAAGTAGTTTTGTATTGAAGGAGTTGTATTATAGTTCAACTGTTGGGGAGTCGATCTAGTAGTAGTTGCAACCGCACGTATAGTAAACAATTTCCGGTAGCCTTCGCCCAAAATGTACTTTTAGGTGGCCTTTGCCCCAAGTTTAAAAAAAATTATTAACTTTGTAATTTGACTGTTTCTTTAAGTATTAAATATTTATGTTTGCCCCGGGTGCGTCAGTGTTTTTGTTAGATACACGTTTCTCTTAGCAGGGTTGTGGTGTGACTAAGAATGTAGGCTTCACAGATTATAATTTTACTTCACTCCTTTTATTAATGCATGATACAATTTATATAACACTTCATTGATAGAGAGTTGTGAGATTCTTTTTATTAATTAATTACACTTTTTTAACATGCAAACTTATTTTTCGTCTCACACGAATACATATTATATTTCTTGAAGACACTTTTTGCGTCTGGTTAGTAACGCTGTCTGCAGGCAACTGAATTGATTTCAACCACCTAAACTTGTAAATTTCTGTATTTCAAGTCTCTGATTGGCTATTCCTAATCCAATAGGATGCCTTCATTTAACTGAAGTTTTTTCTGGTTGTTAATTGGCTACTTTATAAACTGTCACCAAAATTACATTATTGCTCCCAAGAATCAGAAGTAGTATTGTTAAACTCTCAAACTCATTATTGCCTTAAGGTTACCTCATTGTTAGCAACTTTTAACTTATTATTCTCACAGCTCCTACGTTATTAAATTACGTAATACATTCAGATAACATTATTTAACATGTTTACAATAATATAAGCATATGCAATGACATATACATTTTACAAATTATTACATACACATATTGCTTCAAGGCGGGCTGTTGTTGAATTTACATATTATATAATTAGACTGAAATTATTTATGTGTTAAAAATACTGCCTCAAAATTAATCAGTATCTAATAAATCGCACATAACATGCGGAAACATTATTCAAACGTTTACATCAGAAGAATGGAACAATACAAGATGAAGTAACAAGCTCTTACGAAGGAAAGTAAAAATGAAGAATCGCAAACCTTCAAGCATATTACGTCAGATGATGCACTTACACGACGATAATATTTCGAACACCACAATTTGTGTATTTTAATGTGTTGGAGAGATTTTCTTAAAAATGTTGGTGTTGCATACTTGGAACATACTGAATCTAAAGAAGTTTAGTATTTAATCGACATCTTCCTCCCTCAAAATATCCTTCGTATAGAGCATGTTTGGTTTATTTGATTCTCTCAAAGCGACTCTAAAGATTTTCATTAAAATTCCGTATATTTTAGAAATTTTGTATGAATAATAAAATGTACAGTTCTTTTCATTATAAATGATTTTCAATTATTTTGTATAAACTGGTAAACTATAAGAGGCTGAGGCAGTATTTTTAACACTTAAATAATTTAAGTCAAATTTTATAATATGTAAATTCAATAACAGCCTGCCTTGAAGCAATATGTGATTGTAATAACTTGTAAAATGTATGCAACAGTCATTGCATATACTTATATTATTGTAAACATGTTCAATAATGTTATTTGAATGCATTACGTATTTTAATAATGTAGGAGCTGTGAAAATAATAAGTTAAACGTTGCTAACAATGAGGTAAATGAGCAAGGAAGTTTAAATGCTACTAGTCATTATTAGAGCAGCAATAATGTAAATTTTCAGACAGTTTAAAAATAGCCAATCAATAGCCAAAAAAGCTTTAGTTAAATGAAGGTATTCTATTGGAGCAGGATTAGCCAACCAGAGACTTGAAATACAACAAATTACAAGTTTAGACGGTTGAAATCAATTCAGTTGCCTGCAGACAGTGCTCATAACTGGATACGTTGCTTGTGCGTCCTCGTGAGATTTAATACATATTCGTGTGAGACGAAAAATAAGTTTACGTATTAAAAGTGTAATTAATTAATAAAAAGAATCTCACAGCTCTGTATATCAGTGAAGTGTTATTTAATTTGTGTCAAGGATTAATAAAAAGGAGTGAATTAAAAATTATAATCTTTGTAAGCCTAAATTCTTGTTGCACCACAACCCTGACAAGATATCCATGTCTCTAACAAAAAAACTGACGCAGCCGAGGCAAGCATAAATATGTAATATATAAAGAAACAGTTAAATTACAAAGTTAATATTTTTTTAAACTTGGGGCAAAGGCCACTTGAAAGTACATTTGGGGGAAGGCTAGCGGAAACTGTTTACTATACGTGCGGTTGCAACTACTACAAGTTCGGCTCCCCAACAGTTGAAATATAATACAACTCCTGCAATACACCTACTTCTTAAAATTTACGCCCAAAGCGTGGTGCAAATAACGTAACAAACTACCATTATTCTCAAATTGGCGTCCATACGTGGAGCTAAATTAAATATCTTCTCAATGCAGACAAACTTTTACTTCACGAAACATGTAGAACTTATTAAAACACACAATTTATGCTGAATAAATTATTTTGGTATTGAGCATATCCAAGGTATTTGTTACTATTGGTTTGCATTTTTCAATAGTTTATCATAATTGTTTTAATTGTTAGCGACCCAGTTTTTAAATATTTGAGTATCGCTTGGGCCTACTGTATTCCTTTTTTAACTACAACGAAATGTATAATGTGATTATAGCTAAAAATGTTTATCTCGATTAATATGAATTAGATATAAAAATAAACGATAGCGGGTAGAGAAAGTCATGTGAATGCAACATTAAAGTTGTTTTTAATGAGCTAATCAATCCAATACATAACGCCGTTACCGTGAAGCTGATTTCTCAGCAATGACTCGAACTGTTTGCGCCATAGAATACCAGAGTTATGCGCGTTAATGAGAACAACTGGAATAATTATGAGCTATTATGTGTACATTTAAATAAACAACGCTGCTTATTCAGGTTTACAATTAGTAGTACAAATAATATAAATGATAAAATATGCACTGTAATAAGGGCTGGGATGCTTTGTGGTAAGATGCAATTATTGAACATCCGAATCCTCATAACCCGTACTTGCAGTTTTCCCAATTGCATTTATCGCCCCTGATGGTTCGGCAACTTCTCTGTCACATTTGTGTTGCAGGTGTGCAGCTGTTAGGTTAAAGCTTCTTGTTAAGTATCTTGGACACAACATTATGAAGCCTGCGGATAGGATCGCAGGAGAGGACATCGTGACTGTGTAAGGGAATAACATCGATATTGAAACAAATATCTAATGTTCTATTCCGAGGATAACCTCGATATGTTGAATTCGAACACACACTTGCAGCACACCTATAATATTTCTACCGAAAAATTCCATATCGATATTTCACTGGTAATAACTATGTTGAGGTCCCTGAACACCAAAAAGGGATTTTTTTATCAAAAGTTTAAAATCTCATTCTCCCTTTGTGTGTGTGTGTGTGTGTGTGTGTGTGTGTGTGTGTATGTGTGTGAACAGCATTATACAAAAGAAATTTCGGATAAATATCAAAGGATGGAACACCCCCATACCAAGCTATCCTTCGCATAAAAATTTCGTTATTTTTTATTGTCAAAGATGGCTCTAACGATTTTGAAAAGAACATATTTTAAAGTATTTACATGACTTATAAAAGTACATCTTTAATTTTATGTGAGTAATCTGCGAATTCTTCTTCATTCTGAATAAACGTTTAATAATTCAGTAAAACAGATAAACCAAAAGAAATAGAAAAAAAGTTAATACACAAATAATGTTAAATACAGTTAATTTTAAAAAACACAGTTTATTTCGATAACTTTTCTAAAGCATTACCTCCTTCCGGAAAATTCGCTTTAATTGGTTTGAATTTTTCAGTTCTTTGTCGTTTTTTGTTGCGCTGTCATTATTCCGTTGTTTCCTGCAATGTCATGCAAAGATTGGAATCTCAAAGCCAGTATATGCGACCCGCTTTGTAGAAATGGTTATAAAACGTGCGTTAAATTCACATGATTTATCAACTCATTTATTTTTATATCACTTCTACTAGATAAAATGATATTTAGGAAGTTGAAGCGATAGTGAAATTGTAATTAAGGGGTCGTTACCGAGTAGGATGGCTCAGACGTCAACGTCTGTGGCCCGTATTCGGGAGGTCCCGGGTTCAAATCCCGGTGACCACCCACTCATGGGGTTTTTCGTGGTTTTCCCCGGACGCCAAGGCGAATGTCGGGGTGGTGTATTCTACCACGATTTCTCCTTTCCTCCATTTCCTCCCATTTCATCTCCATTTCACGTTTTAGGTATGCTTTCGGGTCTGCGGTACTGGCGGTGCCGGGTAGATGGCATCGATGCATACGCGTTGGAAATATTTCTGCCCGTGAGCGCCAGAGTGAGTTGTCCCGTTCCGTTAGGATCGCTGCATCGCCCTTTTGGGATTCCTCGCCACTGGTGCGCGAGTGTTTAAACTGGAAATGTTAGGAACTTATGCGCGTCTCTGTGGGCCTGCCTGTCTGCCTGCGTCCAGGGATGGGGTACAGTCACAATAGATTACAATGGTCGTAATGCGCGAGGTATTCCCCTCCGATAAACACATCCTAAGGAGTCGCTATTAAATATACCCTACTGACTTTGAAATTTTAATCTTTGTACGGCATCATGAGAAATAAACGAATGGTGACTTAACACTAAAACTTTAACACTTAAAACCAATAACGACGAAGGTTTAGGAAAGGCGCAACTATAAATATTATTTGACATAAATTCTACTGCAGCAATTTTTGTCTGTGGCTAATCAGGAGAGCAAAAATAATTAACGACAGAATATAGAACAAGTGAACGTTTTCAAATTTGCGGGATAAAATACAGCTGACTATAAAATTAATTCAGATTTAGAAGAACATTTACAAAAATAAAACAGGATAAATGGAATTACAAGTAAAACACTTTGGAAGAAATATAACTAACGTTGTACAAATTAGATTCCATAAGCCTGTACTGTTGCATGATGGTGAAACATGGACCCTGAGAGGCCAAGTTCGGAAGGGAATCGGTACAAATGAACAGCACCTTAAATCAGTTGAGAAAGTAACAATAGGAAACAAAAAGAAAAGTAGTAAAACAAGAGTATGAGAAAAACGCAATATTACCTAGAGTGAATGACCACAGACTACCATACTTTTACCAACCATTGGGAAACGTGAGCCAGGTTCTTCAAGAAAAAGAGGGGAGGATGCAATTAGCCTCGGGACGCGACAGCAATAACCATCCTTGAAACGAAGAAGAAGAGGAAGTAGTCTTAAGGTTTAAAAGTAATACGGGGTCTTATTTGGCCGTTGCCGCCAGGCGGTTGTCTGCGCATGACGTCAATACTTTGAAGCGAGTTTATCACCAGTGCATCTGACAGAGGAATAGCAAAAATTGAGTGAAGGAGGTGGATGTCAACAGTTTCGAAGTCACTTTAGAGAAATTGTATCGTATCTTTCCAGTATTCACATTTGGAACTTGTTTCGCTTGCGTCTCGTAAATTAGTTATCTCAGTATGCATGCTGATAGGTAACTCAAACAACTGGACGGTTTTTGTAACCTTGTGTGTCTCGGCTTAGCACTCAACCATCAAATTCTGTGATCGGTGGTCATTTCCATCTCGCGTGCAAAGAGCGCATAAAATGTCCTAGTGAGAAACAGTTCTGCACCGCCGCAGTACATCAACTTATTTACGAAGTCGGAAAGCATACAGTCCGAGATTCAATTTCGTACCTCTCCTTTTTCAAAAGAATGGCGGTAAAGGCTAAATAAATCTAAAGATCCGTTACAAATTTATACAAAATGAAGTGAACTTCATAAGTTATTTGTAAACAAATTCCCGATTTTAAAATTTACATTTTAAGAATAATGAAAATACCTAAAACTTATTCTGTTTTAATTAAAATAATTACAGGCACTTTTGAGAAAATCAAATATAATGAAAAATTTTCAGTTTTTTGTGAATTTTTGGGGGGAAATTTTCTTGAACAGGTTGTATCACATCCTTGAAAGAGGCCGCTCATAAATGCATACGCGCACACATTTTTCTAAAAAAAATTTTAATAGGGGAACGTCAAAAATTGTATTCCCAGTGAAATTTTTTTATCGAACTTTGGGTGAAGTACAATACTAGCTTTGGTTACTACAATAGGTATTTTTAGTTTGGTTTCTATAGCCCCCTTTAACTATTATGGCTATATCGCGGGTTTTGAGCTGAGAAACAACTAATTTGGGCTATTCTGTCTCCGTTCTGAAGACGACGAATGCAATTATTTGTTAAGGTTAAAGAACTGCTCTTAACAAATGAGCCACTACTTGACATCCTATAACTCTTTTTTTTGTCATCACGATATTTGTTTTATAGCAGTTTTTTAGCCAGCTGAAGCGACAAATCGAAAATTCGTGCGATCTGCGATAAGTGAGATCTGCGAGATGAAGACAAAGCATGCTGTGAAAATCACATGAAAAATATGAAATGTATATGGATTTATAAAATTCGTATCCACTGCTTAGAATAGCAAGATTCGCACATTTTTGTGACCCCAAAGATTTAGATTTTTTTTATTGAGAAAACTACCAGCTTTGGCAGTTTAATGACTTTAATTTTAGGTTTGAAAAGACTCACAAAAAAAATAGAAGCGTAGTTTCATATTTATTTGATGCAAGTATCACTAATTCATATCAAACCGCAATAATTGTCTAATTTTCTTTATAGTTTTTGGCTTTTAATTATACTTTTTAAAGATACCAGTTGTCATGCAGATCTTTCTTAAACTTTAATGTATACCTACCATCAAGCATAAATAGGTACTTATATATTTTTACTTTCTCTACTACGTATAGTAAGTAGGGGAAGTATTGTATTCCACCCAAAAATTCGATACCGAGGTTTCACCGGAAATATATGTTTTGAGACCCCCTGAATCCAAAAAAGCATTTTTGGAAACATGTCCGTGTGTGTGTCTGTGAACAGCATAACTCAGAAACGAACAGTCGGATAAACACCAAACTTGGTATTTAGGTTCAGTATCTTCCAGAGATGCGATACGAAGGTTTTCAAGAAAATCCCTGGACTCCAGATTACCCTTTACATGCAACATTTTTCGAAAATTTTAATTTTCTCAAAAATGGCTGTAACGATTTTGATTAAAATATCATATGTATAAGATATTTTCATGCCAAATAAAATGTATATCTCGAATTTTCTGGGAATGTCTCCAAAAGTATTCTTCATTGTGAACGACTTTTGCATAACTGGTAAACCATAAGAGATAGACAAAAGTTTACTACACAAAAAATGTAGATCGCGTTAAAATACACAATTTATGTCATATACATTTTTGTTTTTGTGTGAATCATTTTCGAGATATTGCTTGTTATTCCCTTAAATTTTCCAATACTTATACTTTTTCTCAAACTCGTTATTCAATTTTTTTATCCTGGTAATGCAAAGAGATAGGAATACTCCACATAGCAACCAGGTCTTAAAATATTTAACTATCTCTTAAAACCTAGCAATTCCCCTTGCACCTACAAGAAAATTAGCAATAAGATTAACATCTCGATTAACATGAAGCATATGGAGAATAAGCGTTTGTAAAAATAGTTTTACAAGAGTAGAGAGAGTCATGTGAGTGTAATCAATTCCATTGAAATGTTTTTGCATCTTAATCTTTGAATGAAAATTAATTGGTATCTATAATATTCATATTATTTTGTATTCTTAAGTGGAAGGCGTAGTAAACGAAAAGTTCGTTTCGCTGGTTGTGTTATCTGGGAGAATGTCGGGGTTACAATAATTTTATTTCTGATTATTTTCATACGCAGATTTATTAACTATAAATTCTTACTCTATAAGCCAACTGACTGCCTTGTTATGTTCATTTTCCTGCAGCATCAGTATAAATTCAATTTTCTATGGTTACAGTAACTGGTAAACAACTTTCTGCTAGCCACTTCTTTTAGCAATTTGGAAAGTGTTAAAATGATTCTGTGAACAAAATCGTATCGTTGTAATATCCTAAGAACTCAAAAGTGCTCAATTCCTAATCTTAAACTAAAAATCTAATGTGTTACACTCACATGACTTTCTCTACTCTTGTACAAACTATTTTTACAAACGCTTCTTCTCCATCTACTTCATGTTAATCGAGATAAACGTTTGTAGACTCTATTTTATTGCTAATTTTCTTGTAGATGTAAGGGGAATATATATTTACAAGGACAATATACAAATACAGTTGCCTTTAAGCACATACATATATCTTAATAGCTGGTTGCTATGTTCAGCACCATTCTCTTTGCCACGGATTAATACTCTTTGCATAACCAAGACAAAAAATGAATAACGAATTCCCATTTGAGAAATAAGCATTGAAAAATTTAAGGGAATAACAAGCAATATCTCGAAAATAGTTCACTCAACAAAAAAAATGTATACGACATAAATTGTGTATTTTAACGCGATCTACATTTTTTGTGTAGTAGAAGTTTGTCTATCTCTTATGTTTACCAGTTATGCAAAAGTCGTTCACAATGAAGAATACTTTAGGAGACATTCCCAGAGAATTCAAGATATACATTTTATTTGTCATTAAAATGTCTTAAACATATGATATTTTAATCAAAATGGTTATCGCCATTTTTGAGAAAATTAAACTTTTCGACAAATGTTCCATGTAAAGGGTAATCTGGGATGGGGGGATTTTCTTGAAAACCTTCGTGTCGCATCTCTGGAAGATACTGAACCTAAATATCAAGTTTGGTGTTTATCCGACTGTTCGTTTCTGAGTTATGCTGTTCACAGACACAGAGGGTTTCAAAACACATATTTCCGGTGAAATCTCGGTATCGCATTTTTAGGTTGAAAAATGAGGTAAATATATTCGTGAACCATGCAAATAAGCACACGATTAATCACTATTTGAATCTAAAATTCTTAAATCAATAAATGTCACTTTTTATTACGATACGAGAATATATACATTTATTTTAGTATTAAAATTCGTCTCTTTAAACTTATGTTGGGTGCATAATTTCCCAATGTTAACATATGGAGCATTACTTACTCAAGCGTAGTAGTACCAATTTTTATCCCCTAAACGATGAGCTAAGCCTTACTTCTCTACTCCAAAGTGTGTATAAATTGCCAGTTGTTCTGTGGAGTGCAGAATTTACAGTACAAAATGACAGTATGTGTTTTGCATTCTCTACGTATAGCAAGTAGGCGAAGTATTCAATGTAAAGATTTCGCCGAAAATACATCTTTTCAGGCTCCCGAAACCCCCAAAAGCATTTTTATAAGAAGGCGAGTGTGAGTTCTGTGTGTGTGTGTGTGTTTGACTGTAAACAGCATAACTTAAAAACGAAAAGTCGAAAAACAATGTATAAACTTGTGTTCAGCATCTTCCAAGGATGTGACATCAGGATTGTCAAGAAAATATCCTCACCCCAAACTGCCATTTACGTGGAACATTTTTCTAACATTTTTATTTTCTAACAAGTGGTTGTAAAGATGTTTATTAAATGTACCATATGTTAAAGATATACCATATGTTAAAGATATTCATGACAAATAAAATGTATATCTTGAATTTTATGGGAATAGCCTTTGAAGGTCACTTCATTCGGAAGGAATTTTGTATAATCTTGTATAATTGGTAAACATTAAGCATACTACACAAAAATTACAAATCTCTTTAAAACATACAATTTATTTCCAACAAACATTTTTCTTTACATCAGCCATTTACGAGATATGTGTTGTTAATGGTTGGAATTGTTCAATGCTTAGCCATTCTTTTATTGTCGTGTAGATTTTCTCGCGATGTCATGAAAATGGTATGGAATTTTAAGGCCAGCGTATAGTGTCCAGTTCTTAAACGTTTGACTATCGCTGTTCCCTTTATATCTATAACGAAATGTGTAATATAGCTATTTCTGCAAAGGTTTATTTGGATTAAAATGATGTAGATAGGAAAACAGGCTTTCGTAAGAATGATTTGTATACGCGATAAAGGGTAGAGAAAGTTGCGTGAATGTGACGCATCAGATTTTTTAAAAATATATATTTAAATTATAAATATTTGCCTACAATGATAAAATATATATTGACTGCAGAGAAAAGTAAAACTGTCATTTTGTGGTAACTTTCGTCATATATTAGTCTCGCCTTAAAGAACTACAGATTTCTACGTGAACTGTACAGACACAAAAGAAGGGACACATTTCCACCGCTACTAGAAGCGTAGAAGGAGCAAAGCATCGACTGTATCCCTTCCCCGATAATCACGAACTCTACAAAGTTGAATGCCTTAGTGACGAACAGATATCGTGATACATCAGCAAAACCTTTTGTTCCGATGAAGTCACAGAAAAGGTTATGAGAGAGGAACCCCGTCTTTCACATGTCGGGCGTCCGATATATCCGGAACAATAAACATTCGCGGCAAACAAAAACAAAAGTCAGTCGGAGAGACTAGAATCTAAAACTGTTTGACAGCCATACCAACATTTGCATATTGAGAAAGGAGTATTTCACAGACTTGACAGAATCGTCCCGAACAACACCCAACGTGTTTCTAACTTGGTTGAATCGATAATCACAGTTTATGCATACTGCGATCAATAGCCAGAGTCAGAGTTTTTTGGTGTTTCTTTTAAAAAAACTCTGTGTTACACTCACATGACTTTCTCTACTCTTGTACAAACTATTTTTACAAACGCTTATTCTCCATCTACTTCATATTAATCGAGATGTTAATCTTATTGCTAATTTTCTTGTAGATGCGAGGGGAATTGGTAGGCTTTAAGCGATAGTCAAATATTTTAAGAGTTGGTTGCTATGTGGAGTATTCCATTCTCTTTGCATTACCAGGACAAAAAAATTCAATAACGAATTTGAGAAAAAGTATAAGTATTGGAAAATTTAAGGGAGCAACAAGCAATATCTCGAAAATGGTTCACTCAACAAAACAAATGTATATCACATAAATTGTGTATTTTAACGCAATCTACATTTTTTGTGTAGTAACGTTTTGTCTATTTCTTATGGTTTACCAGTTATGCAAAAGTCGTTCACAATGAAGAATACTTTTGGAGACATTCCCAGAAAATTCAAGATATACATTTTATTTGCCATGAAAATATCTTAAACATATGATATTTTAATAAAAACCGTTAGAGCCATTTTTGAGAAAATTAAAATTTTCGAAAAATTTTCCATGTAAAGGGTAATCTGGGGTGGGGGGATTTTCTTGAAAACCTTTGTGTCGCATCTCTGGAGGATACTGAACCTAAATACCAAGTTTGGTGTTTATCCGACTGTTCGTTTTTGAGTTATGCTATTCACAGACACACAGAAACACACACGGACATGTTTCCAAAAATGCTTTTTTTGGATTCAGGGGGTCTCAAAACATATATTTCCGGTGAAATCTCGGTAACGAATTTTTGGGTGGAATACAATACTTCCCCTACTTAGTATAAGTTGTAGAGAAAGTAAAAAATCGTGAAGATTATATAAGATCTCGTATTTATAATTTAAAATGTCTTAGGAATTTCGTGAAAATTTCGTGGTAATTTTTAATGTCATAGGCAATGGCTCTCATTGTTACAGCTGCAGCCTGATGTTTTTTAAATTCGGCTGGAGAGAAGCTTTCAGTCGTTGTTATCCATTGTTGATCAGGTGCACTGCTTATGATCGCATTTTCGTCAGTTTATTCATTGTTAGTTTCCACACCGTCAATTATTTTTACGCTGCAGCAATTACTTCAAGAACTTCACGAAAGTATTTTTACTTTCTCTACTACGTATAGTAAGTAGTGGAAGTATTGCGTTCCACCCAAAAATTCGATACCAAGATTTCACCGGGAAATACATGTTTTGAGGCATCCTGAATAAAAAAAAATAGAAAAAGGTCCTTGTGTGCCTGTGAATAGCATAATTCAAAAACGAAAATTCGGATAAATACCAAACTTGGTATTTAGGTTCAGTATCTTTCAAAGATGCCATACGAATATTTTCAAGAAAATTCCCCCAACGCAGACTACTCTTTACATGGAAAATTTTTCGAAAATTTTAACTTTCTCAAAAATATCTATAACGAGTTTGATTAAAATATCACATATTTAAGATATTTTCATGAAAAATGAAATATATATCTTGAATTTTCTGGAAATGTCCCAAAAAGTCTTCTTCATTGTGAATGGCTTTTGCATAGCCGATAGACGTAAGAGATAGATCAAATTTTTGTACATAAAAAATGCACATCTCTTTAAAACACACAATTTGCGAAATATACATCGTTTTTCTGGAGTGATCCATTTCCGAGACGTTCCTTATTTGTTAAATTTTCCAATACGTGTACTTTTTTCTCAAATGGAAATTCGGTATTGGTTTTCTTTTTAAGTCCTGGACATGCAAAGACAATGCAGTGCTCCACATAGCAACCAGCTCTTAAAAGATTTGATTATCGCTTAAGGCTACCATATTCCCCTTGCACCTACAAGAAAATTAGCAATACGATAGTTTCTGCAAATGTTTATCTCAATTAATATGAAGTAGATGGAAAATAAGCGTTTATAAAAGTGGTTTGTAGAGGAGTAGAGAAATTCATGAGAGTGTAATCATCAGATATTTAATGGAATATTCCAAAAGCTGTCAGCTGTAATGGATGGTCCTGCAGGTCATAAAATAGAAAACAGTTTATACTTTGAGTTTAATGTACCTTTCCAAATGAATCTTCATTCCTTTACAGCCAACATCTTCAAAACGAACACATTTCTTGGAAATGCCATTTTTTTGGCTTTTATTGTAAAAACAAAGATTTTTGCAGAAATGACCAATTTTCGCAAAAATGTAGGACAAAATTATAGCCATAAATCGGTCATATTTGTCATAAATCGTATATGTAATTCTCGCTGCTTCTCTCCATTACATTTGTCATTTATGGTTAATAAAAATAAAATCCTGCCCTGGGTATAGGTATGTTACTCAACAGTGGGAGTTATCTTGCGCACATCGGCTTATAGAGAGTGACTACCACCCCCCAGGAGGAAGGGATGAGGTGAAGGAACCACAGAAGTGCCTAGGTTTTTGTATGTTTGCGACTGCGTTGATCTTGAAGTAATTTGGCGCTGCGCAGGCCCCTTTCCCCGCGTAGCGGCGCTTCATTAGTGATCTGATAAGTCACTCCACAGCAGTTATGCTGTTGGTTTCGTCATTTCCGGCGTACGTATGGATCCACCTAGGACAAAACCATTGTTTGTTGGTTTGAGCAGTTGAAAGAAGCTGTAAATTTTAATATTAAGAACCCTCCAGGCTGGCTTTTGCTTACGCACATAAAAATTGTAATCTGTAGCATTTAAGAGATCGAGTGGGATGGCTCAGGCGGTTACGTCTATGGCCCGCATTCGGGAGGTCGTAGGGTCAATTCCCGTGGCCGACCTTCCTGACCCATGGGCTTTTTCCGGGGTGGCCATTCAAATGCGGAGAACGATTAGTACTCCACAGAATTTCCTGTCCTTCCATTTCATCTCCATTCTCATTTCACTTCACCCTTCATCTGCTTGGTCTCTTTCTGGGTTGCAAGTGTCGGCGGGAGGTCTCAGCGTGCGCATGGCAGGAGAAAAGGGTGCTCTAAGGAAACCTTCGCCGACCCTGGACTGCGAAGGGGATGTGTAAGCCTATGGGGAGGGGGCGGAACACCAACCAGCACCCGAGGAGTTCAATCTGCAAATGGTAGGGACCCTGCACTCTGCCTGTCGTGCCTCCTAGTCTGGCCGCCTCTGTCTCCTCTCACCTCATCCCTTCGTCCCGTCAGAGGCATAGGCACAAAAGATCTGCGTAGGTCAAGGTGCTAAGACTCCTTCCTATCCTAACATTTAAGAGAGAAAATCAACGCGGCGATAGCAACTGTCACTCTTGAAGTAATTTAGCGCACTTGGAGGGAAATAAATCATCGCTTAGAGTTTGTCGTACCGCAGGGGGAATTATATCGAAACTTCTTAGGTTAGGTAAAAAGAATGTAGGTGTTTCTGCGTGTTTTGGTGTATAAATACTTAGTATACATTTAATGCAGACTTAGTTATTTCATTTAAAAATCTGATGTGTTACACTCACTTGACTTTCTCTACTCTCGTACAAACTATTTTTACAAACGCTTATTCTCCACATGCTTCATGTTAATCGACATGTTAATCTTATTGCTAATTTTCTTATAGATGCAAGGGGAATTGCTAGGCTTTAAGCGATAGTCAAATATTTTAAGAGCTGGTTGCTAACTGGAGTATTCCATTCTCTTTACATTACCAGGACAAAAAAAATGAATAACGAATTTCCATTTGAGAAAAAGTATAAGTATTGGAAAATTTAAGGGAATAACAAGCATAGCTCGAAGATGGTTCACTCAAAAAAAAATGTATATGACATAAATAGTGTATTTTAACGCGATCTACATTTTTGTGCAGTAAAATTTTGTCTACCTCTTATGGTTTACCAGTTATGCAAAAGTCGTTCACAATGAAGAATACTTTTGGAGACATTCCCAGAAAATTCGAGATATGCATTTCATTTGTCATAAAAATATCTTAAACATATGATATTTTAATCAAAATCGTTAGAGCCATTTTTGAGAAAATTAAGATTTTCGAAAAATGTTCCATGTAATGGGTAATCTGGAAGATACTGAACCTAAATACCAAGTTTGGTGTTTATCCGACTGTTGGTTTCTGAGTTATGCTATTCACAGTCACAAGTCACACACACGGACATGTTTCCAAAAATGCCTTTTTTGGATTCAGGGGGCCTCAAAACATATATTTCCGGTGAAATCTCGGTATCGAATTTTTGGGTGTAGTAGAGAAAGTAAAAATCACGGACACCTTTTTTGATGACCCAATATTTCCTCTACCTACTATAAGTAGGTGCTAAAGGAGGTAAAAACTATTTTTGGCTCAGGGGGCCTCAAAACACCTACTTTGGTAAAATATTGTTACTTTATATAGCTTTTTTGCTGTCAATTCGGTTATGTGATCTAGTTAAATTTTCTCTGTCACTTGTCTTTCTTCGCAACGTGGCGGCGTAATGAAGTACGCTCAACGTGGCCTCTTCGGTCCACTTCACTCACTGGGGAGTCGAACAATAGATGTCTCTAATCTCTCGCGGAAGCAGCATTCACTGCATGTCATAGCAGTCGTTGAAACTCGCTTGTAGTACTGCCCTTAATGTCGCATCAGAAGCACACTCACTCGTGAGAACGCACACTTATATAGCCAATTAAATTTTCCACAGAGTTCTAGAATTCGAGAAAGAAGGGAAACTTCCAGAAGATTCTGCTATCTGTCGATAGAGTTTCTGGAGTTTACGTTGGATGAGAACGCTACTGCGTCATTGATCTTTGTTTATCTCTACAGTTGTGGGCGCCGACCTCCCTTGGACCATAACCGCTGCGCCACATATTAATATCGAGCTTTTTTAGTGGAAAACAATATTCCCTGTATCTACAATAGGCACACGCTACGGAAAGTAATTTAGGGGGATTCAAAACGTGTGCTTGCGGCAAACTATCGATGTTGGTAACACAATAAGCCCATGGCTGCAGTGAGTCTGGAGCAATGACGGAAATCTGTATCGTATAAGACAAGACAAGACAAGAAATTATCAACCGAGCGGGATGGCTATGGCGGTAACGTCTGTGGTCCGCATTCGGGAAGCCCCGGGTTCAAATCCCGTGGGCTGACCAATCTGTCTGAGGTTTGTTCGTGGTTTTCCTCAGTCGCCAAGGTAAATACCGGATTAGATATTTAATACCACGACCCAAAGTTCCACTTTAAGTCTAAAACAATAGCAAAATGAAAAATAAGTGGTAATGGCGAAAGCTATGCCATCTATCCGCAGACAGTGTAAGCAGTAGACCGGACGGCACTCTAACGCCATCCGGCTACCTGCCAAGCGTTGGCGGTCTCTGTGGGCACGTGACGAAGCAGGACGGCATTTTCCAGGGATGAAACCTAGAAGGCTAACTGTCCGCCTTTCTGTGTGGAGGCGGTGGCTGGACTGGATGGCACCCTATTGTCATCTGCACGGCATGAAGCAGGTGGTTACAGGGATGAAACCTAGAAGGCTAACTGTCCGCCTTTATATGGGGGCGGCGGTTGGACTGGACGGTACCCTAATGACGTCTGCATGACATGAAGCAGGTGGTTATAGGGATGAGACCTAGAAGGCTAACTGTCCATCACATATCGTTCTAAGAGTTATCCACCGTCGCGATATGACCAAGGAGTTAAAGCGATGTAAAATAAAATAGAGTAAAGAAAAAGCTATCGATGTCGAAATTTTTGGTGGAATACAATATTTCCTCTACCTACTATAAGTAGGTGCTAAAGGAAGTAACTTTTATTGTTTGCTCAGGGAACTCGAAACACGTATTTTCGAAAAATTAACAGTCAAAATTTTTGGAGTAATATAATGCTTCCTCCACCTACAATAGAGAAAGTAAAAATTTGTTTTCTTTGGTTCAGGGGTCCTCAAAACACATAATTTCTGTAAAATAGTAATATAGAATTTTTTGTGGAATAGAATACTTCCTGTACATACTATACGTAGGTGCTAGAGGAAGCATAAAGGTTGTACATACTATAAAACTCCGCATTGAATGGATTACCTTGAGGTTATCGATTGTTCAATGCCATAGTTACCCGTAATCTTTCGGCAACTTCTCCATCGCAGCTGTGTTGCGGGTTTGTAGGGTGTTCGGGCGGTGTTTGTGGTTGAACCACAACGAGAGATGAGCACGTTACAACTTCCACAAATCACGAGGTCTAACTACTCAGGCGAGGATAACGATGTTAGAAAATCTCTGTCGCTGGTAATTGGTGCGGATTTCATACCTGGCGGCGGCTACATAAACTAGGATAACTCACACTCCCAAATTACACACGCAAACAGGTTGGATATACCATCTCTTTCTCACAAAGCAACCAGTTTTTAATGTTATCAATTGTAGCTGAGGAACTGAGGCTCTTTATGATAAAAAAACTTTATTTTACAGTAATAAGATGTGAAAATGTTGATTTTAAATTTAAATTTATTAAGGGTACTCTGTACATGCTAATGTTTACAAATTTCAAACAAATGAGTTGAATTTTTATCACGGATTTGTTAAATATAATTATAATAATACTTATTTAGGATACAAGTTTAAAACAGCTTATGTGTTACATTCACATGGATTTATCTACCCTCTCGTTTCTTAGGAGGTATACAAACTATTCTTACTAGGTTTATTCTTCTATCTACTTCGTTTTAATCTAGATAAATCTTTGCAGAAATAGCTACGTTACACGTCTTGTTATATATACAAAGAGAACAGAGATAGTCAAATGCTTAAGAAAGGGACGATATATGCTGGCCTTAAAATTCCATACTCTTTCCATGCAATCGCGAGAAACAACTGAAAATCGACAGGACTTTAAAAGAATGACTAAGTATTGAACAATTCGAACCATTAATAATGGATATCTCAGGAATAGCTTATGCCACCGATAAAGTTATTTGAAATACATTGTGTGTTAGCAGATATAAAAATAAGCTTTAGTTAGAACAGTTTGTATACTCCTAATAAATGATAGAGGGTAGAGAAGGTCATGTGAATGCATCACATCGAATTTTTTTATACAACTCCTACAAACTATTCTTATGAAACCTTATTTTTCTATCTACTTCAGGTTAATCGAGATTAACCCTTGCAGAATACATTTTTTGTAGGTACAAGGGAGATATAGGAAACGGAATTGATATTTAATAGCGGCTCGCTATATACTGGCTTTGTATTTCCATAATCTTTTCACGACATCGCGAGAAACACCTAAAGAGGGACAGCGCTTTAAAAAATACAAAGTATTAAAAAATGCAAACTTATAATGAATGGATATCTCCGAAATGGCTGACGCCACAAAATAGCTATTGGAAATAAACTGTATATTTTAAAGAGACCCGCATTTTTGTGTAGTAACTTTTTGTTTATCTCTTATGGTTTACCAGTTATACAGAGTTATCCAAAATTCTCTCAGATTGAAGAGAACTTCACAAAATAATTCAAGATAGCTACACATTTTGTGATGTAAATATCTTAAGCATGCGGTATTTTAATTAAATTGTTAGTCATTTTTGAGAAAAGTATAAAAATATAAAACCTTTTTCCATGTTGTGGTGAAATACGAGTGTCGTCCAATAAGTAAGTTTGCCTATTTTGTAAAAACCATTACACATAATTTATCATGTTGAATTAATTTTATTTATATTGTACAATCCTTGTGTTACTTTTCTACGTAGTCAACATGTTTTTGCAAGCATTCTTGGGGACGTGACACAAGTTTTTCAAAGCCAGTGTTGTACCAGGTCGGGTCCTGTGCTCGCAACCCGCTGTTCACTTCTGATTGATCTTTTTCACGGTGTTAAAGTGCTTACCTCCAAGATGACCTTTGAGTCAGGGGAACATGTGAAAATCACTTGGAAAAAGATCTGGTGAATATGGAGGATGCGAGAAAACTTCGCAGTTGAATCTTCTGAGCTCCGCCTGGGTCAAGATTCAACTTGGAAGTTTTCTCGTATCCTCCGTATTCACCGAAGCTTGCCCCAAGTGATTTTCAAAGGTAAGCACTTTTAACATCGATGATGAAGTCAAATCAGTGAGCGGCTGGTTGCGAGCACAGGACCCGACTTGGTACAACACTGGCTTGGAAAAACTTTTGTCACGTCCCAAAAATGTAGAAAAGTAACAGAAGGGTTGTACAATATAAATAAAATTAATTCAACATGATCAAATGTGTGTAATGTTTTTTTTTTATAAAATAGGGAAGCTTACTTATTGGACGCCCCTCGTATCTTTGAAAATCTTTGTGTCGCAGCCTTGAAAGATACTGTATTTAATACCTAGTTTGGTATTTGTTCTACTTTTCGTTTCTCTGTACATATACACACACAAATACACAAGAACCTTTTCCAAAACATTACTTTTTTATTCAGAGGGCTTCAAAGTATGTATTCCCGCCTAAATCCCAGTATCAAGTTTTTGGTGTGGAGTAAAACACTTTCTCTGCCTACAAATTAAACTAGGTGGAGAAAGTCACGTGAGAGTAACTTGCCAATATGTTTTGGGTAGAGTGTAATACAGTGTATAGCTTGTGTACTAAATAAAATAAAACCAAGAGACACATAGGCTTCAGTAATCTGATGTCCTTATCATCCATGACAAAAGTGATGAAGTTTAGATGGGAAAGAAAAAATAACTTCAAAATTGCAGCAAAAAGTAAGATATATGTCACAATAAATTATTGTAGCAAAATTTATACATTTTCCAGGATACCTCTCTCTACCACGCGAGGCTGCCAAAACCCTTTTGCCAAAATCAACGATTTATGACAGTAATGCCACCGCGAATTCAAATTTTGATTGAAAACATACTGTTCGGGGAATAAATCTATCAATAAACGTGAAGTTAAATTAAAAGTGACAGAAAATTATTTGGTGCAGCGCATAACGTCCAGGAAGTGACTCATGGCGGAGCTATGATGCCGCGTGCAGAATGAAATCGGTGCAGTTGGTTTTCCGATCGCGGGAAGTCGGTACATAATTCATAGCCTGCAAAACGCAGGAAATTTGTAAACATGGATGAAGGAAATTACATGACGTTCTGTACACAGACTGACAGAGAAAGGCTATAAAGCGCTCTGTGTAGATATTTGTCATTACTCTATGTGTATCAATCGGGTAAACGCAAACGAAGAAAAATATTTATTAAAATAATTGAGGATCAAGGAATATTTTCAATCTGTTTGCTCGACGCTCCACGTTCCATTTGCTATGCAGTTTGCAGCAATGCAATGTAAAAAATTCCTGGGCTTATTTCCGCTGTGAATAAACGTTAGCGGTCAATAGACGATTCACCAAATACGAGTGTTGTAATTCATAGAGCTTTCCATCAATAGCTCTCTAGTTTTGAAACAAACAATAAAAACGTGAATAGAGAACGCGGATTTAAAATACAATGACTCGCATAAACCATATTGGACGATAGTGTTTTTGATCCATTTCCAATTCATGCTGCATAGTGGAAAGTTAAACCTCCTGCATTCAGTGCTTGTAACCTACCTGTGCCTATGTGCACCAACTATATTAAATCTCCTAACTTTTGATGTATTTACTATTGCAGACATGAAATTTAACTATATTTTATAGTCCATCCAAAATTTCCATACCAAGATTACACTAGAAATACATGTTTTGAGGTCCCCTAAATAAAAAAGCACTTTTGGAAAAAGGTCCTTGTGTGTGTTTGTGAACAGCAACAGTCGTTAAATACTAAACTTGATATTTAGGTTCAGTATCTTTCAAAGATGCGACACCAAGATTTACAAGAAAACCCCCACCCCAGGCTACCCTTTTCATGGAACACCTTTAGAAAATTTTTATTTTCTAAAAAATGACTAACTATTTATATTAAAACATCATATATTTAAGATATTTTCATGACAAATAAAATGTATATTTTAAATTTTCCTCTTCCTTCTGCATGAATTTTGCATAACTGGTAAACCGTTAGAGATAGACAACATTTTTCTACACAAAAAAGTGAGTTCGTTAAAACACAATTTATGTCACATACATTTTTTTTTCTTTTGGTGGAGTGAACCATTTCCACGATATTCCTTTTTATTTGTTTGAAGTTTCCTATCCTTATACTTTTTTCAAATGGAAAATCGTTATTCTTCTTTTTTATGTCCTGGACATACAAAGAGAATGGAACGCGCCACATAGCAACCAGCTCTTAAAATATTTGACTATCGCTTAAAACCTACTATATTCCCCTTGTACCATAAGAAAATTAGCAATAAGATCAACATCTCGATTAGCATGAAGTAGATGGAGAATAAGCGGTTGTAAAAATAGTTTGTACAAGAGTGGAGAAAGTCATGTGAGTGTAACACATCAGATTGTTATTAGTTAACACTTACGATTTAATTTATACAGCAGTTAAATATTGGAAAGTTTTAAATATGCATGCAGTATTGTGGCGTTTGGAAATGTATTTATTATCAGGGTTCTAATGTATACTTTATATAAAGATAAATGAGTTTTTCGTTCTTTTGTTATTGTGGTAAGACACTTATATATTTTACAATTTTTGGTTTCCAAATTTTGGGTATGAAAATATTTTGATATCGAATTTATTACATTATGTTGAATTTTCACAGATTAATTAAAAATACTTTCTTACTAGTCAATAGTATCTCAAGATCTGTTGTTGCGTTCTCGATTTATTTTACCAAGTTTTATTAACTTATATTGAGTCGCGTATTTTTTCAGGTATTTTATCCTCTTCGTTGCTACACATCTGATGCATACAAAGATACAATGGCGTCTCTTTCTTAGCTTGTTGAGTTTCTTGTCTTTAAACAACGGTTTTCGCTTTGTTGCGTGCTTGTGTTGCTTGCTTCTTGATTTCTTTCTGCTACTATTTGAAGCATATTTTTTTATCTAAATACTCATTTAAATTATTTTTGTTACTATCTTTTCGTTCTTTGCTTGAGATTTTGTTTTACAGTACATTTGTTTTTATATTTTAAATTAATTTAAAATGTTAATAATAAGCTTTACATGGTTTCGTGGCTTTCTTCTTATTCTTCTCTTTACGTGATTCTGCTTGTATTTAAATTTATAGTTTCTTTTGCATTCTTAGACTTTTTTATATTTTTGTTACCTTTTTTATAAATAATTTATTTTGGTTTTAGTAAGTTTCTAAATTTAATGTAACTGAATAGTTCGTTACAGTGAACTGCAAGTTACTGATTTTTTAAGGTCTAGAACCAATAGATAATCGATCGCCAGTCTACCACCAATGTTAATGTTGTTGATGTTGCTACTGGAACCACCATGTTCAACAGCTGTTAGTAATTAATTTTATTTTCGCGTAAGTACTATTTAAATTATTCACTATTGTCGACAAAATGGTATGCAATATACATACATTAAGTGCATTCAAATACTCTCATTCTTCTTGTGTTTACAAACTCTTTCTCGTTCTCCAATAATTAACTTACAGCACTTATATCGTTGTATACCATTGCTATGTTAATCACATTTGATTTTCTTTGTGCAGAGGCGCTCAACAGATTACTGAAACACGTGGGTTGGAACTTTAATAGTGGCAATACTGCTGTGGAAGCTAAGCGAGAAGGAAGTAATTATTCCCACGTTTACCATGTGTTTGCCTATGTATTACGCATCACCCAATAAATGGACTCTCACTTTCGACTCAAGTGCATGTGCTGTGGCGAGTAGAAGACAGATCTGTATGAGCTACCAACATCTAAACTGTTGTGTGTTGTGCTTTCGCCATGTCCGCAAAACAGGAACACCGAAGTTGGTTGAAGATTGAATGTGCTTGTGGTTGTACGGTAAGACAGTGCCGTGCAGGTCTTGTGAAGGTATGTGGGGAAGTACATAGAAAAGTGGCAAAGAGGATTAAAAATGTGGAAATTGTGATGCTTCTTGTGTATGACTCTAATGGCGTTATCATAAGGCATATCGAACCGCAAGGACAAAATGTTACTGCACAATATTTCTGTCATTTTGGAGCATCATCTCAGACTAGCGTTGCGAATAAGCGGCGATACTTTTTACAGAATCCTCTCATTATTTTTCAGGACAATGCTCTAGCGCGCGTGGCATAATCTGTACCGTCGCCGGGATTGGGAAGCGTTTTTCCATCCACTATATCCACTGCTCCTAACCCCTGTGATTATAACCGAATTCCGAAAATGAAGGAACCGTCTCGTGGATTTCAATTAAGGACTGATGCCGAAATTCTGCAGGTATTAGATCGCACCATTAGGAACATAAACAGAAAAGG
Organism: Deroplatys truncata; assembly: GCA_030765065.1. Taxonomy (NCBI): domain Eukaryota; kingdom Metazoa; phylum Arthropoda; class Insecta; order Mantodea; family Mantidae; genus Deroplatys; species Deroplatys truncata. Next base: position 171,891,855 of record CM060980.1, read on the forward strand.
CGCCGCAACAGGGCACCTTGCAGAAGTAATTTGGGTATTACGTTTTCTTTATAAGCCCCACGTATGGAAACCAATTTGTAGAAGTTGTTTTGTTGTAGGAGTTTGCACCACGCTTTGGGCGTCAATTTGAGAAATGGTTTGTATTGAAGGAGTTGTATTAAATTTCAACTGTTGGGGAGCCGAACACTTGAAGTAGTTGCAACCGCACGTATGGTACCCGCTATGGTAGCCTTCGCCCCAAGTTTTAAAAATATTAACTTTATAATTTGACTGTTTCTTTAAGTATTAAATATTTATGTTTGCCTCGGCTGCGTCAGTATTATTATGAGAGTCAAGTTTCTCTTAGCAGGGTCGTGATGTGACAAGAATGTAGGCTTACACAGCTTATAATTTTACTTCACTCCTTTTAGTAATACTTGATACAATTTAAATAACACTTCACTGATACAGAGAGCTGAGAGATTCTTTTTATTAATTAATTACAATTTTTAACACGTAAACTTATTTTTCGTCTCACACGAATACATATTATATTTCTTGAGGACACTTTTTGTGTCTGGTTAGGAACGCTGTTTACAGGCAACAAGTCCAGTTATGAGCGCTGTCTAGAAGCAACTGACTTGAATTTGTAAATGCTTCTCCTTTTTAGTTTCTGATTGGCTAATCCTAATCCAATAGAATACCTTCATTTAACCAAAGCTTTTTCTGGTTGTTGATTGGCTATTTTACAAACTGTCACTAAAATTACATTATTGCTTCCAAGAATCACAAGTAGTACTGTTAAACTTTCTTACTCATTATTGACTCAAGGTTACCTCATTGTTAGCAACTTTTAACTTATTATTCTCAGAGCTCCTACATTATTAAATTACTTAATGCATTCACATAACATTATTGAACATGTTTACAATAATATAAGCATATGCAATAACTGTTACATACATTTTACAAATTATTACATACACATATTGCTTCAAGGTGGGCTGTTATTGAATTTACATATTATATAATTTGACTGAAATCATTTAAGTGTTAAAAATACTGCCTCAACCTACAACTTCCACATCACTGGTAACAGGTCATTCAAAATGCTGCTGATTACATTGAAGGTCTGTAGAAGCTTCAAACATGTATCATTCTTGTAATAGTAATAAATAAATAGTTGGCACTATTGAAGTTCCAACCTATGTACAGACTGATTTATGAAGCGCTGACTCATTTCTTTCTTTAATTATTCTGTTCGAAATTCACTTAATGCCCCAAGTTTAGCACCAAATTAAACAGAATGTTCTGGAGTTTTAATTGCCTGTCAGTAGATGCGCAGGTGTTCGCGTTTTATTTGTAATTGTTAGTTTTATTGTCGGCAACTGTTTTTGAGATTTTGTTCTAGCCAACGTGAAAATGAAGTACACATTAAATGAACCACTCTTCCTTGTAAAGCAATACTGGATTACGAATTCAATTACAGCTTCTCCAAGGGCATACCAGAGAAACTTTGGTGTTTCGAATCCTTCCCAAAGAAATACAATACTGGGACTGGTAAACAAATTGCAAACAACTGGATCTCTGGTGAGTGAAAAAGGCAAAACTCGTTCACTAGGCTTCCCACGGTTGTTGACGTAAAAGCAGGGCTGGATCAGTCAACCAAAATATCACTAAGACGTTTGTCGCAGGAGACAGGTACAGCTACTCAATATGTCAGAGCTCTGAAAAGTGCAGGCCTAAAGTCGTATAGGATTATGGTTGTCCATTAGTTACAGGAACCAGATAAGGATAGACGACTGAATTATTGTCGTTGGTTTCAGGCGCTCATTGTGCAAAATCCAGCCATATTGTCCATCACATGGTTTCAGATGAAACATGGTTTCTATTTATCTGGCTACGTGAACTGACATATACACCTGGTTAAAATCAGAGTTATTGCGCAATATTCCCACAGAGAATAGTGGGACCAATTTGTTTTAAAACAATGTGAACACTGCAGAGTACCGACGGATTTTCATGGAGTTTTCTGAGGCAACTAGACGATGTAGAGGATATTTTCAGCAGGACGGCGCTACATGCCATACATCAAATGAATCCATGGCACTAATATCAAATGTCTTGGACGACCGGATAATTTCCAAGAAACTATGGCCACCGGGATCTCCGGATTTGACATCAGCGGACTTCTTTCTATAGGGTTACTTAAAAGACAGGGTTTATGCCACACGTCTCCAGACATTGGACGTCTGAAGCACAACATCAGACAGGAGATTCAAGCTATTGACTTGAGAGTCCTCCAACGAGTGGCCAGTAACAACGTATTGAGTTGTGCCTTATGCAGGATGGAGAACATTTTCAACATTTGCTATAGAGGTAAATAATATCCCAAAATTACTTTGTATTTCAGGTATAATAAGTTGTCGCTATCATAACTCGTTTTGAAACAATTAAAGAAATAAGTGTGTCAGTTCTCCATAAATCACTCTGTATATTCATTTCGCTTTTAACTATATCTAACGATGATTTGTATGAAGCGTATACAACTATTTTATGGCAAACTATTTTATTATTGAATACTGGTTGCTTAGTTACAACACATATTGCAGAATTACTAATATCCTTACGGGTCTTAAGGATTTTTTTTACACACGCACGGGCGTAAGGGAAAGCTAGTATCACCTTTGTCATCTAATATTTGACCCATAGCAAGGGGAGCAGGTGTTTAAGCTATATCCTCGAAGTAAGCCGGAAGTACTATTTAATTAATCGATATGGATGTAGACTAGAAAAGGAGCAGGATACCAGCCCTGCGGCCAAGACCTGTTTTTTTGCGCCCACTAAATCAAGTTTCAAATCTGTCAATAGATTTTCTACAAACTTATGTATATAAAATATCAACTTTTACTTTCAGCAGTTGGCGAAGTTTTTCAGGAGTACGGACGGCGGTACTAACAAATGTTCCGCATTAGTGCATATACCTAAAGATACAGTGTAGAGCACCTACTGGAGAGAAACACCTCGCGCACTGTGGGAGATGTATTGTGCCTACCACCTCCTAGGAGGAAGGGATGAAGTGAAGCAATCATAGGAGGCTACAGGCCGTAGGCAGACAGATCACAGACACGCACGGAGATCCCCAACAGTTCCTGCTCGTTGACCCGTCAGACTACTGGGGCCGACCAGAATGGGCGATGAACGACGCGTCGAAGCAGGCAGCCCTCTATTGTCCACGGAGAATACGACTTTCCATGAGCAAGCGTCCGAGCCATCCGTCCGGCACCGCCTAACGACACGAAACCTAGAAGAAAACATGCAGCAGGAGAAGAAAATGGAATAAAAGGGAAGTGAGGGAAAGGGAACCGTGGAGGATAATAACCCACCCTAGCATTCGCCTACCGACCAGAAAAAACCACGAAAAACCCAGAGTAGGAGTTGGCGAGTTTTTTGCAGGCGTTCGAACAGACGGAGAAAGCGGCGCTAACAAGTGTTACACAGTAGTGTACATATCTAAAGGCACAATATAGGGTATACAAAGGAGGGGCTATCTCGCGCATTGTGATCTAGATGAGATCTATTGCGGCTACCAACCCCCAGAAAGAAGGGATAACAAAAGACGGAACCACAGGAGGCTACATGTCGCAAAAAGAAAGGCCACAGGACGCGCGGAAATCCCTAACAGTTTGCATTGAAGACCTGTCCACTACTGCAGCTGCCCAGAGAGGGCGATAAACGACCCATTGAACAAGGCAGCTCTCTAGTAATAAGCTTTTCTTGGAGCAAGTATCCGCGCCATCTGTCCGGCACCGCCACACACCCGAAACCACGGCATCATATGCCTACCGACCAGGTAAAACCACGAAAAAAGCAAGGTCAGAGTAGGTGTTCAATGGCAATCAAACCCGTGACCTTGGGAATCCGAGCTTTGCACGTTACCCGAAGCCATGTCGCTCGGTAAGAACGCAGTAAGAGCGGATTGTAATTTACAGAAACTGAAACGAACGCTTGTGATGTCTTACGGTGTACCTATTCCTATATTCTGCTAATTATTTATTGAAAACTGGAGGCAGAGTTCAAAGAGAAAGTGCATGTTTTCCAGACGTTAAGGTCGCGGTCGACAAGGATACACATTAATACTTGACGTGATAGACATTCACCATCGCTGGCGTTTCCACAATCACCGACCAAATATAAAACGATACTTTTAGATGTTTTGTCGAAAAAAGCTTTCCAATCCTATTCAATATCCAAATTTCAACGGAAATAAAAGTTTTAAGCATTAAAACAAGCATTTCAGAAAAAGGTTCATGTGTGTGTGTGTGTGTGTGTGTGTGTGTGTGTGTGTGTGTGTGAACAGCATCACTCAAAAACCAAAAGTCAGATAAATACCAAACTTGGTGTTTAAGTTCAGTATCTTCCAAGGAAACGTCATCACATTTTGAAGAAAATGCTTCTAACTAGCTTGCAAGGAAAGCGCTTCGGTATTTTTTATTTTTTTAAAGTTGTTTAACAATTTTTATTAAAATACCAAATGTTTAAGACATTTTGTAGGAACAAATAATATCTCTTAATAACTTGAATCTTGTATAAATAGACTGTGATGTCCTTTTTATTTGTCTAAAGTATGTATAATTTTGAATGTTTTGGACCATTACAGAGAGGAAAAATACTTATGATCAAAATAAGTTCGAGACTTTGTGATTCTTGCTTCCCCACACCACGCGTTTTATTTTCTTTCCATTTCAAGAATTTCTTGCCATGAGTAAACATTTGAATGCATTTTCCGCAAGTTTTATTTAACTCGTCACGGTTTGCTTAATTTGAAATCATTCTTGCTTTGTCACGTGCCCACAGAGACCCTAGTGCATAGCAGCCGGATCTTACGTCTTAAGTTCTGATTTGTTTCTGCTGGATTCACAGCTTTTAGTCACCGGAAGGTAAATGTAATGGCTGAGAGTGAGTCACCAAGCCAGGCTGTTGCAGAAACGTGATTTAGTGCGTCAGCTAAATCATCTTCATTCACAACTCAGTTGATGCTACACGAGTACCTCTACCCCCCATTGTTTTGCGTGTTTTTATTCAGACACACAAGTCTATGGAATGCTGCATATATTCAGCCATAGGAGACGCAGTCAAGGTCTATCGAGAACTAAAGTCTAGCAGCTCTTTGGGGACACGTGCGAGTCAATAACGTGAAGTCTCAAATCCTTTCATTCCTTATCTAGCATACAGTTAATCGCAACAACGTTCAATAATGCAAAGCTTAAAACATATAAAAATGTCGAAAATGTATCGAATGTTCATCTTAAAGTATATATCATACTTCGATACCAATGAGTATCGAAGTTATCGAGACATAAATGCTATCGAGGTCCCATTCCTACAGGATATCTATTATAGCAGTATTAATGTGCAATAAAACTGGTAATGGTACCTGCATGAGATTGAAATTTCACGGCGGGATTTATCTAAACATACCATTGATGGAACTTATAGGAATAGAAGTCCATTTTAAGGCATGTTGTAATACTTATGTTATCTGGATGTACTTTACTTTCCAATATTTCAATTGTAGAGATACTGATTGAAATGTTATGCTATGTTCTTTATACCATTAGAGACTTTTAGTATTTTGTTTTCAAAATATACAGACATTAAGAAAAACTCCTTTTTACTTTCTCTACTACGTATAGTAAGTAGGGGAAGTATTGTATTCCACCCAAAAATTCTATACCGAGATTTCACCGGAAATACATGTTTTGAGACCCCCTGAATCCAAAAAAAAGCATTTTTAGAAACATGTCCGTGTGTGTGTCTGTGAAGAGCATAACTCAGAAACGAATAGTCGGATAAACACAAAACTTGGTATTTAGGTTCAGTATCTTCCAGAGATGCGATACGAAGGTTTTCAAGAAAATCCCCCCACCCCAGATTACCCTTTACATGGAACATTTTTCGAAAATTTTAATTTTCTCAAAAATGGCTGTAACGATTTTGATCAAAATATCATATGTTTAAGATATTTTCATGACAAATGAAATGTATATCTCGAATTTTCTGGGAATGTCTCCAAAAGTATTCTTCATTGTGAACGACTTTTGCATAACTGGTAAACCATAAGAGATTGATAAAATTTTACTACACAAAAAATATAAATCGCGTTAAAATACACAATTTATGTCATATACATTTGTTTTGTTGAATTGAAGCGTTTTCGAGATATTGCTTGTTATTCCCTTAAATTTTCCAATACTTATACTTTTTCTCAAATTCGTTATTCATTTTTTTTATATCCTGGACATACAAAGAGAATGGAATGCGCCACATAGCAACCAGCGCTTTAAAGATTTGACTATCGCTTAAAACCTACCATATTCCCTTTGCATCTACAAGAAAACTAGCAATAAGATTGACATCTCGATATCTCTATTAACATGAAGTAGATGGAGAATAAGCGTTTGTAAAAATAGTTTCTACAAGAGTAGAGAAAGTCATGTGAGTGTAACACATCAGATTTTTTTAAAAGTTTCCCGTAACTTCAAGCTATTTTAAAACTAAATTATGATACTTTTTACTATAAAATAACTAAACTTTTAAGAACATACCCAAGAAACAACCATGCTTATTATGACCTAATATTTGCTGAAGCTGAAAACTTTTCTGTTTTGCAAAATGTAAAATAGCTCTCAAGTTGCATCTAACCTATATAGCCATTAATAAAGCGGATTAAATTGGCTGAGATCAGATGTTAGCAGATAGAATAGCTTTAAATTAGTTGTATCATGTTTTACGTTATCCTAGCCCACCTTAACTAATTTATCTGTATAGTTTAATTTAGTCCAATGAATTTAAAATTTCTGGGGTATATATTGATATACCGTCGTCATACGGAAATTGTTAATTTCCAAAACTAATACTCATTGAACTGTAAATATTATCACAGGTAATTATAATTAAGGCATAAATTAATTTAAATGGTCCTATGTGTTTAACTTCAGACGAAAATAGTTTTCAAAAAATAAAAATAAAGTCAAATGTGAAATGCCCCAAGTGATGACAATTAGTAAAGTTTAAGCTTTTATATTTTGCATATTACTTCTCGAATGCGGTTCCTTACAATCAAAGATTAATTTTTCTGTAACATTAAAACTTTACCCAAAACATGTATGTTGCACTCACATGATATTTTCTCCACTTTTTTTTAACTATTTTTACAAACGCCTATTCTCCACCTACTTAATGTTAATCGAGATTAACTTTTGCAGAACTTATCTAATTGCTAATTTTCTTGTAGGTGCAAGGGGAATATGGTAGACTTTAAGCGATAGTCAAATCTTTTAAGAGCTGGTTGCTATGTGGCGCATTCCATTCTCTTTGTATGTCCAGGACATAAGATAACGAATAACGAATTCCCATTTGAGAAAAAGTAAAGCCTTGGAAAATTCAAACAAATAACAAGGATTATCTCGGAAATAGTTCACTCCACAAAAAAAATTGTATACGACATAAACTATCTCTCAAAGAAATCTACATTTTTGTATAGTAAAATTTTGTCTCTCTTACAATTTACTGGTTATGCAAAAATCATTCAGAATGAAGAGGACTTTTGGGGAAATTCCCGGAAAATTCATGATACATATTTTATTTACCATGAAAATATTTTAAATATATGATATTTTGACAAAATTGTTAGAGCCATTTTTGAAAAAATCAAAACTTTCCTATCAATTCATATAAAAGGTAGTCTGGGGTTTGGGAATTTTCTTGAAAATCTTCGTGTCGCATCCTTGTAAGATAAGAAAATCAAATACCAAATTTGGTATATATCCGACTTTTCGGTATTTAGTTATGCTGTTCAGAGACAAACACACACGCGGTTATGTTTCAAAAAAGGCTTTATTTGGATTCAGGGCATTTCAAAACATGTATTTCCGGTGAAATCTCAGTATCGAATTTTTGGGTGGAATGCAATTCATCCCCTAGTTACTATACGTAGTAGAGAAATTAAAAAAGTAATCAAGTAGGTGTGTATTAAATTATTAAAACCAAAACTATACTTTATATCAACAAAAGACTCTTCAAATCCCTACATCCTTCTTCAAAGAACGTATTGAAAATTTGAAAGAAACTGAGTAAAAATTGCATCATGGGAAAGATTTTAAACCATTAAGGAAACAAGATTACGAGAATATCAATTTTTAAAATTTCATTTGACATAAGCACACACCTAGTCGTGTCTATTTAAACATCGAGTTTGAGCATTTAATCTTCAGAAATGCTAAAGTCCGAGGAATATCTACAAAGTAAGGTTACGTTTATGTAGGATCAAAAAATGCTTGTATTTAATTGAAGTTCACAGGATACTTCACAAATATATTAAAGTATTTTTCAACGTAATCTGAGGCAGTATTTTTAACACTTTAATAATTTCAATTGTATTATATGATATATAAATTCAATATCAGTCCGCCTTGAAGCAATATGTATGTAATAATTTGTAAAAATGTATATAACAGTCATTGCAAATGCTTATATTATTTTAAACATGTTTAATAATGTTATGTGAATGTATTGTGTAATTTAATAATGTAACAGCTGTGAGAATAATAAGTTTAAAGTTGCTAACAATGAGTTAATAATGAGTTTGAGAGTTTAAATGTTTTAGTCATGATTAGAGCAACGATAATGTAAATGTTGTGACAGTTTAAAAATAGCCAATCAACAGCAAGAAAAAGCTTTAATTAAATGCAGGTATTCTATTGGACTAGGATTAGCCAATCAGAAACTTGAAATACAGAAGCTTACGGGTTTTGAACGGTTGAAATCTTTCAGTTGCCTGCAGACCTTGGTAGTGACCGAATGGATGATGTGTTCTCTAAAGAAATATTACGTGTTCGTGTGAATCGTGAAATTAAATATACGCGTTAACAAAGTGCAAGTATTAAATTAAAAGAACCCTACAGCTCTTGATATCAGTGTAGTGCTATTTAATTTGTGCCAAGGATTAATAAAAAGAAGTGAATTTAAGCTTAAAATCTGTGTAAACCTACATTCTTATCGTACCACGTCCTGCCTAAGAAATACGTGACTCTAAAACAATAATGACGCAGCCGAGGAAAACATAAACATAAATAATATCTACAGAAGCAGTTTAATAACAAAGTTAATAATATTTTTAAACTTGGAGCGTAGCAACAAAAATATATCTTCAAAAAAATCGGCTTCTCATACGTAGTAGCATATTACGTAACAAACAATCTACTTCAAATGAACGCCCAAAGCAAGGTGCTAAATTACGTAAACAACAACTTTAAATTGGTTTTCCAAGCGTGGTGCAAACTCTTACTCCAAGAACAACCCTTCTTCAAATTAACGCCCAAAGCGTGGTGGAAACTCCAACAACAGAACACTTTCTTCAAATTGGTTTCCCAAGTGTGGAAATAAATAAAATAATCAACGTAAAGAACAAAACACTTCTTCAAGTTGGCTTCCAAGTGTGAGGCTAATAAATAAACAACGTAAAGACATTATCTTCTTCAAGTTGGCTTCCCAAGTGTGAGGCTAATGAATAAACAGCGTAAAGACATTATCTTCAAGTTGGCTTCCCAAGCGTGAAGTTAATAAATAAACAACGTAAAGTCATTATCTTCTTCAAGTTGGCTTCCCAAACGTGAGGCTAATAAATAAACAACGTAAAGTCATTATCTTCAAGTTGGCTTCCCAAGCGTGAGGCTAATAAATAAACAACGTAAAGACATCTTCTTCAAGTTGGCTTCCCAAGCGTGAGGCTAATAAATAAACAACGTAAAGACATTATCTTCTTCAAGTTGGCTTCCCAAGCGTGAGGCTAATAAATAAACAACGTAAAGACATTATCTTCTTCAAGTTGGCTTCCCAAACGTGAGGCTAATAAATAAACAACGTAAAGACATTATCTTCTTCAAATCGCCGACGAGATCGATACATTTCTGTAGTCGGGGCACCAGCTTTCGTATGCCAGTGTCATTGATATCCGCCGCCAGCTCTTTCAGCTACTTCTTCACAGCTTCCTCGACCTTCTGATGTTTGGAAAAACTTGTACCACCCAAAAAGTGCTTTAGTTTAGTTTAGTGAAAAGGTGATAATCGAAGGCTCCAAGTCGGGCAAATAGGGCAAATAGGCAAATATCGCATCCAAACAATGTCAGCAGCTCCTGTGAAACTTGTGCGGTGTGGGGCTTTTGCGTTGTCGTGCAGCAGGCTGACTCCCCGGGTCAGCATTCCCCTTCTGCGGTTCTGAATGGCTCTTCGGTGTTTTTTACAGTATTGCAACAGCCTCTGCATTAATGGTAGTCTCTTTAGGCAGGATATCCACCAAAAGGACCCCCCTTACGGTCCCAAAAAACAGATGATTACTTTTTCGACTGAAGGGGTCGTCTTGAAATTTTGGTGGCTGGGGAAAACGAATGACGCCACTGAAGTGATTGTCTTGTGATCACATCACTACCATAAACTTCCACGAGCTTCCGATGGATATTCGAAGCGGAATTGTTCTGCACAGTCAGAAAAGAATGACCACGCGGATCTCGCACGGACGGGAGCTCTCCATCTGAAGAATTTACTGCGACTGGACAAACTTGCGGGACCAAACAAACTGACCGTTAGGATTCACCCTATATTCCAAGTGTGCCAGCTTCGAAGCAACAAATTTCCCCGCTGTTATTGTTACATCGGTCTAACCAACTTATTTTTTGTGTATTATTAATTATACATTTTAAATAACATTATAATGTTCATTATGAATACTACTGTAACAGCTCGTAATACATTAGAGATATGATAATATAATTATTAATAATAATAGCAATAAAGGTTCATCAATCGTGAATCAGACATCTAAAGATTACCTTTAGGTAGCTACGTTGTCCTATGTATTCGCCCGCAGCTACGCTTTGTGTAGGAATGGTTAGGAAGAAGTTCCGAATTTGAATCCCGCTCTCGTCTGCAGCGTTTCATATCTGTATTTCAAGAAACTGACTGAATAAGCGAACACCGAAAAATCAAATTTTTTTCGAGTGGGGAAGGAAATTATTTAATCATTAACCCCAGCCCCGATGGGAGTCGGGATTGAGAGTGTGGGACTCACCAATACCCACTAAAAACTCCTCCACCGAATTAAACACGGAGAAGGTTTGTAGCGGTACCGGCTTAAGTACCCGCGCATTACACTGGGCCGCAGTGCGGTCACCAGGGGAGTGAGGATTGAGTGCTGGAAGACAGGCTTGACCAAGGTTCATCCTGCCTCCCCAGCGGAGTTTAGGTGAGGATAAGAAGGAATTCCTGGTGGTAGTGGTAGGCATTAGTGGCGATAGGGTTTTCCATGGGTGGATTGTGGCGTGGGTCTGGAAGTGAACTGAGGTGAGTGAGGCATGACGTGGAATTCCATGACGTTCCGAATGAGCATGTATTCCTCTTGAAGACGAAAGTTCTGCGTTTGGAATTGCTCGAATTTCTGGTGTTGTTGGTTTGTAGCTGGAGGCCTCAAGGGCGCCCAGACGCGCGGGTTGGTCGGCTGGATGGCACTTGGGGTACCAGCTGGCGCTGGACTGATACGTCCATCCCACCGTCGCCTTGGAGATATGCCTTGAGAGGGCGATGATTGCTCTGGCTGAGGTTCGCTGCTTGGCCTCCACTGCCGCAAGGCACGTGTTGGATGCACAACGAAGTCCTTGATGGTTGCCCGTATTACACACAGAGTTTCGCGTAGTCCTGGATGTGCTGTGGTTTCAGCAGCCATCTGAGGAGGCTTAACCCTGTCATAGGGCAAATGGAATCTATCTACTTGTAAGGGAAAATACTTTAGTATATAATAATAAATTTAATAATATATATATATCTTATCAAAGATTAATAAAAAATTGGAATACACGTACACATGTATTTATTATTTAAACCCTCTAACATTTTCCCCTTTAGGTCGACGTTGGTTTCGCCGGTGGCTGCTGAGTAGTAGCTGGCTGTGGTGATGATCTAGGTTGCTCTCTGCTCCGGGTTTAGAGGGGACATTGCGCCTGTCCTGTGAAATGTGTGTGCCCGAAACAGGTTGCGCAGAAGCGGCGACGTCGGCGGGGGTCATGACTGGACCAGGCTTCTGTGAGGCGGTCTGCTCCGCAGTAGTGGTATTTAGGTGCTGCGCGGCAGGCTTCCGCTGAGTGGCCGAAAGCAAAGCAGCGGCTGCAGGGTACCGGTCATTCGCTTCTGCTGGCCTCAATGCGCAGGCATTGTCCAAGCAGTGACAGGCCCAACATCACAACCTCTTGAGCGTACCTTGCGCTACCCAGGTGAAGGCGAACCAGCAACGTTGGCCCCCGAGGAGATATAATCCGTATCGTTGAGCGCCAGTGATGTGAGGCTTCCAGGACAAAGTGAGCTGGAAGAACCCTCGGTGCTCCACAGATGACCACCCTGTGGCGCTATCCTTTGGAGCTTGCCTCGGCGTCAGTGGCGGCTGACGCTCTGGCTCTGGGGAGTGGAGCTGGACAGGCGGCTGCTGTGACGTCGCTAAGCCCGGCTCCGGAGCTGGCTTTAGGCCCCTTGGCCTCTGTGCCCATGAGATGCCCTGCTCCTACTTGGGCGGCGGCGCTGGAGGGTCCAGTTGCTGCGGTGAAGAAGGCTGCTTTGCCTTTTGCGACGATGAGTTGCCCTGCTCAGGCTTATGACTAGGGCTGGCGGCCGGTTGGTTCGGCTCGGGAAGATGGACGGGGCCAGCGGCAGCTGGCTCCTCCTCCGGAAGGTGGCTGTGCTCTTGCCTGTGCGTTCGTGGCCTTCCCGAGGGCCGGTTCTTCCGCTTTCCTTTTCCCATTTCAGGGTTGGTGACGGCATAGTCAAAGCCGAGGTGATATCTCCGTGTTCTGCTGTAAAGGGATCTGAAGTGCGTCGGCGTAGAGAGTGGAATCCCTCGAAGAGACCACGAAGCCTCATCCAAGTCAACACCAGCGCCTGTTCAAGTTTGGAAGTGCGCCTGTCCAAGTTTGGAAGTGTTCCTGCAACGAGGTAATGCTCAAGAAGTTGCCTAACAAGAAGGCGTTGCTACATTGTCCCAATACAACACACATACGCATTCAATCACGAGGCATGCTATAAAAGTTTCCATTCACTCAATTGGAAACATTATAGAAGCTTAAATATTTTAAAACATAGTATTTTGTTTTTCATTATATACTTGCATTGATTCTGTTGGGGGATAATGGTATTTATACCGTTTACTTAGATTTATTTGCGATTACCTTCCTCACAGTTTCATAATATTTGTTTAAATTATTATTTTAAGGTTTTTCCATGTTCTTTTGAGATTTAAAATCCCCAGCATAAATAATAATTTAATGTTTCCGCATTTCTCGTTGTTTTCTTCCATAATTTAATAAAAACAAACGTTTTATGCCCAACGGCATGTATATCATAATTTACTGTATGGTAAGTCTGCCTCTTAAGTATATATTAATTGTTCTGTTTGGTAATAAATAAGACATCCAACAACAGTGAAGGAATATTTTACATAACTGCCTTTAAGATAATCATTTCTAAATTACATAGTTTATAAGAGAAGAATTATATACCCACATGCAGAGCGCGATACCACGAACTCAAGTAGTAAAATTGCCTATTGTTCATTCGACAGATCGGTTAAACTGGTTTTGTCAATCCGGAGTCTAAAGTTGAGTAGTGGCGGTCTGCAGTACCAAAATGTTTAGCTCGTGAGAAAGCCATGGAGGTCTGCACCCGTGCACAGCTTAAGTATGAACTTTCTACTCATCTGACTTTTCGTTTATGAGTTATGCAGTTAACAGACAGGCAGGCACACAGATACACATACATGGATACCTTTAAAAAACTGTTTTGTTTGCTTTGGTGAACTTACACGTGCATTATCAGTGAAATTTCTATTTTACAATTGTGATATAGATCCATACAGAAATTAAATACAAAAAATAGAAAGGTAGAATCAGACTGAAAAATTTAATGCCATAGCCGTGATTTGAACCACGGATTTTCGGCTAATCATGCTGCTGCTCTAATGAACTGGGTACCATAGCAACATAGTGGCACAATAAATTTTCCAATTGACTCACTTTATTTTCCTATAAACCACAAGCGCTCTCAAATTCAGTCTGAGTAACATAATGGCGACGTACAGTCTCGCGAGACCCGGACTTTATAGTTAAGCATGATTGGGTCAATTGTTCCGTCATACATGTCGAGTATAGGCTAAGGTTAGAAAGGTAGAAGCAGACTGAAAAATTCAATGCCACAGCCGGGATTTGAACCACGGATCTTCGGCTTAAGTGCCGATACTATAAAAGAGTGAGCTACCATGGCAACATGCCGGTATGACACTAAACTTTCCAACTGACTCACAGCTTTACCTTTCCCACTTTAGCCTACACACGATATGTGTGAAAGTATAATTTATTACGAAAAACCATGTTTACTAACAGTAACTACAATGTAGGCTATAATACAGTATATATACGTAATAGTTCCTGTAATGTGCAAGGATTGGAACCATATTTAACGAACCCCATAAATAAAAATCACAACTCGTTAGGCCAGGAGAACGAGGGGGCCACAAAGCAACACTAATTATTCTGTAATCAAATACCTCTCTTATTGCATTCTCTTAGAGAAAACATTGTGCAAGAAATCATAAGAATTCCTGCTGCTGAGCTTCGGAGAGCGAGCGAGAATATTTACACGAGATATGCTGCCTGTTTGAGAGCAGGTCAACATTTCCAGCATCCATTATAAGGTAAGTATCTTAGTCCGCCTCTGCCGGCGTAATTTCCCCGGCGACTACCGGCTGTCTCGCGCAGTAGAGAGAGGCCGCGAGTGGGTTCGAATATAATTAAACTACTCTATACTATGGTATACGCTTATATAAGTATAATAGTATATAGGTATTAGTGCTTTTAAATTAACTTTTTATTTTCTCTACGACTTACCTACATTAGAAGTGGAAGTATTGTATTCTATAAAAAAATAAATAAATGATATCGACATTTCACCAGAAAGAAGCGTTTTGCAGCCCCCTCATATCCGAAAAAGCGCGAGAGCGTGTGTATAAATGTATTGTTGTACGAGTGTGTGTGAACAGCATACCTCAAAAATGAAATGTCGGGTAATTATCAAAATTGGTATTTAAATTTGGTATCTTTCAAAGATACGACACGAATATTTTCAAACCAATTTCAGCCTAACTACCCCTTAAATGGTAAATATTTCTTTTTTTTAAATGGCTAACGATTTTGAATAAAATACCATGCGTTTAAAATATTTGCATGACATAATATGTATATCTTGAATTCTGCCAAGTATCTCCAAACCCTTATTTAAAAAATTAAAAATTATCACCGTGATATGTGTATATATTTTAGAGACAGAACTCTGGATCAAAGATAATATTCAGGATTTCACTAAGCCCAACAAATCATAATTTTATTACAACACCACATATTATGATAACTTTGACCTGACTGGATACAGATTAGAAAAGGCAAGTAATAATTATGTATTACATATGATTCTCAAATTTGACACTAAATTTCCATTTGATGTATTTGAATTGGACAGATTGAGCCTAAAAGGTGTTATTTCTCTTGGACAGACCATTTCTTTTCAGGGAAATTTTAAAGATGAGCTGAATTTTAATTGTAGTAGTACTAGTAGTAGTAGTAGTAGTAGTAGTAGTAGTAGTAGTAGTAGTAGTAGTAGTAGTAGTAGTAGTAGTAGTGGTATTTATTAAGTACTTAGTATTGCATTAATTTCATAACACCGTCATAAGACGTACATGCTCTCTAGAAAAATACCTGGTCTGTATACATGACTTGCAGAATCGACCAGAAACAACTATGTTTATAATCATCACATTACATACATACATATAAAATTTAAAGATACTCTTAATCACACACACACACACAAGTGCTCAAGCACCACATATATTCAAAGAAAATTTACATAAACCCTTTATCTCTTAGTACACGTACTTCGATTAATTATGTGCCGAAGCTTGGCCAGTTTTGGCTGTTTAGAATCAAGTCCCAGCATGTTGTCCTCCGTCTGTTGGAAGCCAAAAATACTTCCGGTAATAATTTTTTCCTAATGCCCTCCGTCTGCACGCAGGCTGCCAAAATATGCGTCCAGTCTTCTTGTTCCCCACAAATCCTTCTGCCATCATCGTCAGCAATCTTGCGAGCTTTCCACCCTCCCAACCTAAGCCATGCTATTCCCGTCCTCTGTTTTATACTCAAATCCAAAATATATGTTTCCTTACCCCACCTAGTTTTTATTTCCTTTTGTAGCTCCAATGTTGATCTTTGTCTACATTCAGACTCTTATTTTCTGCCTGTTTATATAACATAGTCGTCTTTTGACTTTTTTCATAGCACTGTGTGTATTTTCATTACCCCTTTGCCAGATATCGTTTAAGCCTATTTTTGATAATTCCCGTTATAACCCGCCGCCTACCATTTTGGATGATCTATGTTGTTCATTTGATGACGATAGCATATTGCTCTTATAGATGAATTTTAATTGTTTTTATCTGTTATATTCTATCTATAGTTGATGAGCACAACTTTGCTCAATGACTTGTATATGAATTAAATTAAACCACTTAGAGGATAGAAAAAGTAGTTGTAGGTGGTTTTTGTAGTTGTAGATAGTGGGTAGAGAAGGTTTTATGAATGTAAAACATAAGATTTTTATACAAGGGTTCTAGCTTAGTAAATCTTCAAGTTACATTACATTTTTGTTAATCCAGAAAACTCTCTTCCCAAATTATTCCGAAACAACGACGTTTACTGTATATTAAGTATTATTGGAAATCAATCATGGGTTGAGAGAACATCACAGCATATAAAACCACTTCTCGCTGAATATGTATTTCAGAAGAGGGGGAGGGGAACAAAACAGGTGATACCTTTCAGGTGATATGTAAAACGAGTACATTCAATCCTTGAGGGCAAACACGGGATTTCATTTAGCGCCCAGGGTACCGAAGCAGAAATATCTGAATGTACAACAGAGAATACAAGCACTGCTAACATTTGTGCGAATTATACAGAGTCTCTCTTGTAGGCCCGCACATTTATGTGATTTAGCGTAAATGCGAGTCTGTGATCGTCTAATCTGTGCGCGCGTTATGACCGAGACATTTTCGTGTGTACGTGTGCTCATTCGTCTGTGTCACAATACACAAAAATCGTTCCATTTTGAATTATTACTGTAGTATGACATTTATTATCAAATAAACCTCCTGTAACTACAGGCTGATATATTAGACAAGGTAAAACATATTTTAATTTATCATCCATTTATATGAGTACTCAACATAATATTTTGATGTTTAATTAAAATATTTTACTTACAATTAATTATTCATGGGCGGCGCCGTGGCTGAGTGGTTAGACCGCTCGCCTCGAAGAGGTGGACCGGATTCAATCCCAGGGACCCACATGTGGGATTTGTGGTGGACAAAGCGGCGTCTGGGTGGGTTTTCTCCGGGTTCTCCGGTTTCCCCCGCCTTTCATTCCACCAACTGCTCCATCATCACCTTTCCTTTCATCCATTTCGCCTTCATTTTCGTTTCATCTACTTACTTTATCCCATACCAGGCATCCGGCTGATCACCCATCCTGGACCTTCTGTCTGCTCCATAAGTGTCTGCTCCTCGACGGGCTTCTGACCCCAGGCACCCGCCTGTAGGTTCTGGGGGGTGTAAGTCGTACATAAGATGAGGATAAACAGAGAATGAATGAATTAATTACTCATAATTTCACTTGTAAATTCTTTTAAGTGACACCAGTTGCTAATTTGTGTAAGTGAAGTATTGTTAGATGTTACAGATGTGGTATCATATGATTATTTTAAGTATGATTATTCATTACCACTATTGCTCTTCATGGAAAGTTGGAAGCTCTTCCAGGTGACGAAGAATTTTAGATATATAGTGAATCCTGTAGAGCGTTTCTTTTCCTCTCTGTACTTATTTTACGTCGCTTTAACTACGTGGTCATGGTGAACTATTTATTAGAAAATCATGTAAGAAAATAGCAGGTGGCAGCTTCGATACATGTCCACAGAAACCTTAGTGCCAGGCAACTGTACCTCTGCTTCTATACGTGACGGGCAGGTGGCAGGTTCGATACATGCCCACAGAAACCTTAGTGCCAGGCAACTGTACCTCTGCTTCTGTACGTGACGGGCAGGTGGCAGCTTCGATACATGTCCACAGAAACCTTAGTGCCAGGCAACTGTACCTCTGCTTCTGTACGTGACGGGCAGGTGGCAGCTTCGATACATGTCCACAGAAACCTTAGTGCCAGGCAACTGTACCTCTGCTTCTATACGTGACGGGTAGGTGGCAGGTTCGATACATGCCCACAGAAACCTTAGTGCCAGGCAACTGTACCTCTGCTTCTGTACGTGACGGGCAGGTGGCAGCTTCGATACATGTCCACAGAAACCTTATTGCCAGGCAACTGTTCCTGCTTCTGTACGTGACGGGCAGATGACAGCTTCGATACATGTCCACAGAAACCTTAGTGCCAGGCAACTGTACCTCTGCTTCTGTACGTGACGGACAGGTGGCAGCTTTGATACATGTCCACAGAAACCTTAGTGCCAGGCAACTGTTCCTCTGCTTCTGTACGTGACGGACAGATGGCAGCTTCGATACCTGTCCACAGAAACCTTAGTGCCAGGCAACTGTACCTCTGCTTCTATACGTGACGGGCAGGTGGCAGGTTCGATACATGCCCACAGAAACCTTAGTGCCAGGCAACTGTACCTCTGCTTCTGTACGTGACGGGCAGGTGGCAGCTTCGATACATGTCCACAGAAACCTTAGTGCCAGGCAACTGTACCTCTGCTTCTATACGTGACGGGCAGGTGGCAGGTTCGATACATGCCCACAGAAACCTTAGTGCCAGGCAACTGTACCTCTGCTTCTGTACGTGACGGGCAGGTGGCAGCTTCGATACATGTCCACAGAAACCTTATTGCCAGGCAACTGTTCCTGCTTCTGTACGTGACGGACAGATGGCAGCTTCGATACCTGTCCACAGAAACCTTAGTGCCAGGCAACTGTACCTCTGCTTCTGTACGTGACGGGCAGGTGGCAGCTTCGATACATGTCCACAGAAACCTTAGGGCCAGGCAACTGTTCCTGCTTCTGTACGTGACGGGCAGATGACAGCTTCGTACATTCCACAGAAACCTTAGTGCCAGGCAACTGTACCTCTGCTTCTGTACGTGACGGACAGGTGGCAGCTTTGATACATGTCCACAGAAACCTTAGTGCCAGGCAACTGTTCCTCTGCTTCTGTACGTGACGGGCAGGTGGCAGCTTCGATACATTCCACAGAAACCTTAATGCCTGGCAACTGTACCTCTGCTTCTGTACGTGACGGACAGATGGCAGCTTCAATACATGTCCACAGAAAGTTCCCCTCCCATTCCTTTTTACTTTCTCTATTACGTATAGTAAGTAGGGGAAGTATTGTATTCCACCCAAAAATTCGATACCGAGATTTCACCGGAAATATATGTTTTGAGACTTCCTGAATACAAAAAAAAGCATTTTTGGAAACATGTCCGTGTGTGTGTGTGTGTGTGTGTGTGTGTGTGTCTGTGAACACCTAACTCAGAAACGAACAGTCGGATAAACACCAAACTTGGTATTTGGGTTCAGTATCTTCCAGAGATGCGACACGAAGGTTTTCAAGAAAATCCCCCCACCCCAGATTACCCATTACATGGAACATTTTTCGAAAATTTTAATAAAATGGCTCTAATGATTTGGGAACATTAAAAGATATGGAAACATTGAGTAGAGTAATTTGGGCACAGGAAGGTGCATCAGATTGTAAAATTATTATTATTATTATTATTAAATAATAATAATTTTATAAGTCCGAACTTTTCTTTAAACTGCGTGATGTAGAACGCATTACAACAAAATTTTAGGTTACGCAGAGACTAGCTTTAGACCGATTTGTCCTCTGGCGCTAACTAGTGGCAGAGTTACGAACTTCTCTCTGAAACCCCGATTGCAAAAGAATTAGGCTGCGCTTACGTAGCAAAGCAACGTTCTCATAATTAAATTAAGTACTGTGATTGGTAGATGTCGTGAGAGTGTAGTGCTGTCAATATATCTAACATCGAACTGCTAATTCTAAAGTTAGAAAATTAGATCATAGGAAGGTTCCCAGTCCTGCCGGTAGAATTAGCAAGATTTCATGACTGATTTCAGGTCGAAGATTGATATCCATAATTTGGTTACTTCTTATTAGAGCGTATAATCACCCTTTGCGTGATTCATAGACCGTAACGTGACGTCATATCGCGGGATCCTGACAGTTGCAACGAATACAGGAACGGGAGGAATGCTTATGACATTCATATTTCCTTTCTTAGGCCTGCGTCAGCAAGAAAGTTATTGGTTCCCTGCGTGCTGACGTGTTTCTGGAATAAAACACGTCATTCTGCATGTTTGAACGGAGATTTCGAGCGGAAGTGACTAACGTCAGCGCTGATAATTGACGCTGTGAAATGAAAGAAGGTATTGCTGTGGTATTCTGCTTGAGAAACCTTCTAAATGGGAACGCGATTTCACGAGTCGCGGAGTTTGCTGCCGGCGTCTCCTTTGTTGTGAACTCTCCTTGCTTGCTTGCTGCAGTAACCTGCGGTTCGGGCACTTGTAATATCGTATTGTTTAACACCAGAAACAGCGAGCTCAGAAACTCAGAGAGTTTAAATTGTGCTATTCATACAGTTATATTAACGTTTATTTGCTTATAAGAAAAGCTGGGGCTGATTACTGAATTTCTGTAGTTTTAAAGTTACTTATATAACATTTTGATTTCTTACGATAGTCAAAACTACAATCGGATCTGTATACCTGTAAATATTACATTCACATGACTTTCTCTTCCCTCTATCGTTTTATCTGTGGGTATACAAATTATTCATACGAAAGCTTATTTTTCTATCTACTTCATTTTAATCCAGATAAATCTTTGCAGAAATATCTGCATTTTATAGATACAAAGGGAACAGCGATAGTTAAATATTTAAAAACTGGACACTATATCCCCTTAAAATTCCATACTCTTCCATGCAATCGCGAAAATCTAAGGGACGGCAAGGGACTTAAAAGAATGTCAAATTATTGAACAAATCGAAGCATTAGTAACGGATATTTGTAAACGGCTGGTGCCACAAAAAGTTAGGTATTTGAAATAAATTTGAGAATGTAGTTGTATTGTATTTCAAACGTTGGGGAGCCAAACTTGAAGTAGTTGCAACCGCACGTATCGTAAAAAGTGTCCGGTAGCCTTCGCCCCAAAAATGTTTAAAAAAATATTCACTTTGTAATTTTGACTGTTTCTTTAAATATTATATATTTATGTTTGTCTCGACTGCGTCAGTATTATTGTTAAGAGACATGGATTTCTTTGCAAGGCGTGGTGCGGCTGAAGAATGCAGGCTTACACAGATTATAATTTTTTAATTCCCTCGTTTTTATTAATTCTTGACATAATTTAAATAACACTTCACTGATATAGAGAGCTGTAAGATTCTTTTATTAAATACTTGCGCTTTTTAAACACGTAAACTATTTTCGTCTCACGCTGAATAGGTATTAAATTTCTCGAGGACGCATCTCGCGTCCGGTTAGGAACACTGTCTACAACCAACTGAACTCTGAATTTATAAATTTTCCTATATTTCAGTTTCTTATTGGCTAATCCTACCCCAATAGAATACTTTCATTTAACTTAAGCTTTCTTTCTGGTTGTTGATTGGCTATTTTATAAACTGTCTAAAAATTTACATTATTGTTGCTCCAATAATGACTAGTAGCATTATTAAACTTTCTTACTCATTATTGCCTCAAGGTTACCTCATTGTTAGCAAATTTTAACCTATTATTCTCACAGCTCCTACATTATTAAATTACGTACTACATTCACATAACATTATTGAACATGTATACAATAATATAAACATATACAATGACTGTTACATTTTACAAATTATTACATACACATATTGATTTAAGGCGGGCTATTATTGAACTTACATATTATATAATTAGACTGAAATTATTTAAGTGTTAAATATACTGCCTCAAATTGTGTTTCAAATAGATTTATATTATTTGTGAAGCACTTAGCGTCTATCGCTCAACGTTTACCAGTTATATAAGATTTTACAAAACTCGTTCCGAGTGAAGAGGACTTCAAAGGCTATTACCAGAAAATTCAAGTTAAACATTTTATTTTTTATGCAAATAGCTTTAATATATGACATTTTAATCAAAATCATTAAGAGCCATGTTTTAGAAAAAAAATGTTCCATGCAAAGGGTAGTTTGGGATGGGGGATTTTATTGTAATTGTTCGTGTCGCATCTTTGGAAGGTATTCAGTCTAAATACTAAGTTTGATATCTATCTGACACTTCGTTTTTTAGTTTTGCTATTCACAGACACAGACACACACACACACTCACACACACACACACACACACACACACAGACACACGGACCGTTTTCTAAAAATCTGATGTGATGAATTCATATGACTTTCTGCACCCTCTCGTTTATAAGTGAGTATACACGTTGTTCTTACACAAGTTTATTTTTCTGTCTAGTTAAGTGTTTAAGAACTGGACGCTACATGCTAGCGTTAAAATTCCATACTGTTTCCATGACATCGCGAGAAACAACTGAGTGTTGAAAGGACTGTATGACTGACCAACACGTTTCGATGAGACGATGGAGGACAATTTGGAATAAATTTCAGAATCCGAAGATCCCCATTGACTGGAAAGCTGCGGTTTACTCGGCTGTCAATGAGGTTGTCCCAACAGCCGACAAATTGTGGCGGCATGGCAGAGCAACATTAAACCTCTGCCTCAGGCGTTCTGCGTGGAGACCTTGAGTCACAAGTTGGTGGATTGTGCCGTCGTACGCCCAATATGGGACTGGTTATATGGACCCATAAGAGTGATTTGTAGTGGCGTGCAAGTGTTTTCCTTGGGGGTCTATCTGAACCTCGAATTCAAGCACGGTGACACGAAAGTGACAGATGCCCTTACTTGGCTCATCTTTGCCACCTGTTTTGGGGTACTAAAAGTTGGGGACGCAGTGAATCTACAGGCCTTCCAGATATTTATCCGGAAGGAACGCTGGGAGTTGGACGAAAGGACCACTTTGGCCGTGGATCTCCCGCATTTAAGGAAGCTCTAAGTGTCCACGGCAGTAGGGCATATGATAGGATTAGGGAAAAGAAGAAAAAAACAAAAGAGATCTATACTTCTTGTGTAGTAGTTTGCATATTATCCTAAAACCTATCCCAAAAATTAAATAAATACATTCAAAACAACATTCAAAAAAATCAAATAAAATACCCTCGACATTAGCAATGCGCGACCCATCAATAAATAAACAAAAATTTAAAAAAATACAAGTAAAACAAAAAATTGAAAAAGACAAAAAAGACTTATTTGCGAATGATAGTTTCATGTTATTAAGCTTTAAAAAAAACACGTGAACAATTTGAAATTTAATAATAGATATTTCAGAAACGGCTTATACCAAAAAAACTTAAGTGATAAATTGTGTGTTTTAAAGAGATCTGCATTTGTTATGTGCTAAGTTTTCGTCTAGTGCTTAACATTTACCAGTTATACAAGATTATACAAAGTTTCTTCAAAAGGAACTGGACTTCATAGGTTGTTTTCAGAAAATTCAAGTTATACATTTTGTTTATCATATAAGTATATTTATTAATATGGCATTCTAATTAAAATCGTTACAACCGTTTTTAAGAAAACTTGATCGGACTTTTCCTTTTTGAGTTATGCTGTTCACACACACAGACCTTTTTTGTTTCCTTTTTGGATTAAGGGAGCCTTAAAACGTGTATTTCCGTTGAACGTAACACTAAATATCTTTAGTATGTGGTATTTAAATTAAAATCGTTGTAGCCACTGTTTTGGAAAATAAAAAATTCGAAAAATATTGCGTATAAACGTAGTTTGGAATAGCGGATTTTCTTAAAATATTCTTATCGCATCTTTCGAAGGTACTGAATTTAAATACTAACTCGTTTTTGAGTTATCTGTTCACACATCTTTGTAAAACAGAGTTTTTTTTATTCAGGAGGTCTCAAAACGCTTATTTTGGGTGAAATCTCGATTTTTTTTGTGTGGACTGCAATACCTTCTCTACCTACTATGTACGTAGTAGAGAGAGTGATAAACTTTCATAGGAACGGTTTGTAGAAGATTTGGTAGGGATATCATGGTTATGCAACACATCAGATTTTTTCATCAGATTGCGTATCCAGAGCTATAAGCAGAAGCAGTGAAACAGATATTCGCGTATTACCAGTTCTAGTGGATCTCAAGCATACCCCACACGTTGAGGAAGTTGTAAACAACATGAAAAGGGCTGCTAACGAGCATCCGGAAATACCACCTGCTCAGAAATTAATGAGGAGTTGCTAACTGATGTGTAGATGCTACCCACAAATATGCGTTCAGCTGAACCTTTACTCAGCGTAATTTACAGAAAGTTCAACAGATGGCTGCCATTTCATGTACGAGAACAAAATACATGGAACTCGCTAAACCCGCAGCTCTGCTCACGTTATTGTATTAAATATGGGTTTTCCTCTGCCTCCTTTTCACCGATTTCGTATCCTCCTTTCTCTTCATCTTCCTCCCCCACTATCTCCTTTTAAATTTTCTCAATCTCTCCCCTCCAAAGCTCACATCTCTCCTCTCTTTGCACACTGTCATTCAATGTTTCGAAAACCGATGATAAAAATGTATTCTCTCGGTATTGACAGAAATTAAAATTTAAGTAAAAGCGTTAACAGTACACAAACTTTCCTCTCTTCCTTATGCTTGAAATCTATGTTGTTTCTCATGTTAACCCGTTTACATACAAGAATAAGAGTGGCTTGGTGTAGCCCAACCTGATACGCTACCTCAGGGGTATAAACTCAGGAATTTAGATATGGCTAGCGAGAAGTCTGGAAGTAACAAAGAAAAGAAGTTAAGTTATAAAAAAGTTATTTCATAAACTAACATCCTAGCCAATAATTGCCGAGCGGTTACATCCTGTCCGATTTCCCCGCTCTATACCCAGGTAACAGTTGACGGCGCTCTCGCATGCGCAGTGTGTGCTGCGCATTCGAAGGAAAATTCAAGAGCACCAACGGTCTTTAACTCCATAAATATCACTATGACTATTGCTGTGTATTATCCTAATGTCAGAATAGTTAAACATGTTTATAACTTCCTTAATATTCATTATATTCCTATAGGAATTTTGTAAATTTCAAGTTAAAAACGTGATGCTTGTGTACATTTTTTTACGTCACACGTGGTGCGACATTTTGACTTTGCCGCGATGATGGAGTGACAGTTTAATACAGGATGTAGCTGCCACCTTTTGCTCGTTATCTCCAATATTTGCTGTTGATTCTGCGGCCGGCTGCTCTGAGTACTTTCCTTCAGGGTATGCGTGGATGTGTTGTGAAGGACAACATCGTTTAAATTGACGGAGAAATTCATTATGAACTAATATTTGAGTTATTAAAGTGAGTTGCCAACTGTTTGAGATGAAGAATTAGGCTGACTCTAAATTGTAGCACTCGCAACTATAACAATTGAGTTATTATACCTGCTAACTTCTGCAGTATTAAAGTTACCGCTGGAAATAGTTGTTTTCACAATAAGAAAAATTGAAGCGTAACCTGCCGTGAATCGTTAAAATGCTTATCTGCGAGAACTCTCGCAATAGCCGCTACTCACACAAGCACGTCACTGGACGCTTAAAATCACACACGTAAGTACCGCTGGCGTACCAGCGAGAAAGTAACTCTGATTTAGATGCCCACCTTCTTATTACTTAAGCCACGCCTACATTATAATTACTCCCCACCAAAATTCTGCCTTATCTTGCCAAATCTTAAAACTCTTTAGTATCCGAATGTTTACACTGTTACAGGCAATGGCTCGCTTTTCTAAGAATTTCCTCTGCCTCTCTAATTTCCAGAATTAGCTTATGTGTAAGTGCAGATATACTGAACTTGCCTCTGAACTGGATTCCCAGAAACGTTAAGCTAAGCTAATAGAGAATGTGTTCTCTATTCGGCTGCTACGTGTCGTCAATAATTACGGTATCAGTAGACCTTTTTTTTTTCAAAAACTTAATAATAAATGAGATACTTTGTTTTAACTCATGAGTCACTAGGGTCCTCTTCTAATGGAAATACCATAAATTTCGGAAATCGGAGTGTTACCAATATCAACTCCTGCTTCTTTATCATTCTTACGCTGGTAATCTTTGAGTATCAGAGAGACTTGTTCAGTACGCAACAAAGTAAAAGAAGAAGCAGGGAGGTTGACTAATATTTTGTTTGTTAACTCCCACCTTTGTGGGCAACCCGCATTGCAAATTCTTAAAAGCGCCTAAACTGAAGGAATGGGGCGGAATATTAAATGTGTTATAGAGATTATTAATTGTGTATAATTCAGACTTTTGATTATAATAGAGCAAGTATTACATTCTACCCTAAAAATTCGATGTCGAGATTTCAACGCAAATATCCGTTTTGAGATCCCTGATAAATAAAAGCATTTTTACAAAAAGATCCGTATGTGTGTGTATCTAACTGTGAAGAATATAATTCAAAAACGTGAAGTCGGATATAAAAGCAAAGCTTCGTATTTACTTAAGTATCTTCCAAAGATACGACACGATAATGTTTAAGATATTCCCCCAACCAAACTATCCTTTACATGAAAAATGTCATTATTGTGTATTTTCTCATAAATGACTGTAACGTTGTTGATTAAAATGTCATATGTTTAAGATATTTAAATATCTGATTATATATGCACCAGGTGGCCGACACAAACTGTCCTTATTTGATGTTAGTTTATACCGGATAGCACGGATGCCAAAAGGTTTGCCTAAGCAGAACTGCAAAGGGGACTCCATACCGACAAAGAGGAGAACACTAAATGAAAGACCAACGCTTGAAAACGAACACTATTCCAGAGCTCCTTCGGTAGAGAAGCTGCCTGCTATATGAGGTGTTATGGGCTGGATACGCGACTAGGCTCCAGAAAGTTATGTTTAAAAAAGCATTTCGCGGTATGCCCAGAGTTTTGCGTTTGAATGTGAGATTACCTATATGTGTATGGGGGGAGCGTTATCGGCTATTTAATAAGCATTTTCTCTCATTAAGAAAAATTCATGATTGCGCTTACGTAAACCTGAATACACGTGTTAATTCATTTAGCTCCATGACAGTTAATCTACAATCATTACAATCATATTGCACCAATTGGTGCTGCAAAGTTAACAAGATTAAACAAAATTATATTTTTATTGTATTTATGTACCCTTAAAGTTGCGTTAAAAGTAAATTATTTTCTATTAGTGCATTATTCATAATGAACACGTGCAAAAACATGCCCGTCTTGGTGGACGAATTGATGCAAGGGTCTCTCAGACCCACATTTTACCTGGATGATCCATCATTTCTTAATATTATTTCAGTACGTCAAAAAAGAAGTGCAAGAAGACAGACGCCACGTCTGAAAATGTTCAGAACAATGCTTCGAGCCTCAGCTGCATTTCGGTTGAGAAAGGTGTTGTTTGTATTGTAACTTGTTTGCAACAGTTTGAAAATGATGTATTATATTTCAACTGTTACGATGTTTGCAACACGCTTTGGGCGTCAATTTGAAGTAGGTCGTATTGAAGGAGTTATATCGTATTTCAACTATTGGGGAGCCGAACACTTGTAGTAGTTGCAACCGCACCTATAGTAAACTGTATGCGGTAGCCTTCGCCCCAAATGTACTTTCAGGTGGCCCTTGCACCAAGTTTAAAAAAAATATTAACTTTGTTATTAAACTGCTTCTTTAAATATTTATGTTTGCCTCGGCTGCGTCAGTATTATTGTTAGAGACACGTTTATCTTAGGCAGGATTTTGGTATGATTAAGAATGTAGGCTTACACAGATTTTAAATTTTAATTCACTCCTTTTACTTTCTCTACTACGTATAGTAAGTAGGGGAATTATTGTATTCCACCCAAAAATTCGATACCGATATTTCACCGGAAATACATGTTTTGAGGCTCCCTGAATCCAAAAAAGGCATTTTTGGAAAATGTCCGTGTGTGTGTCTGTCTGTCTGTCTGTCTGCCTGAACAGCATAACTCAGAAACGAACAGTCGGATAAATACCAAACTTGGTATTTAGGTTCAGTATCTTCCAGAGATGCAACACGAAGGTTTTCAAGAAAATCCCGCCACCCCAGAGTACCCTTTACATGGAACAGTTTTCGAAAGTTTTAATTTTCTCAAAAATGGCTAACGATTTTGATTAAAATTACATATGTTTAAGATATTTTCATGACAAATGAAATGTATATCTCGAATTTTCTGGAAATGTCTCCAAAAGTGTTCTTCATTGTGTACGACTTTTGCATAACTGGTAAACCATAAGAGATAGACAAAATTTTACTACACAAATAATGTAGATCGCGTTAAAATACACAATTTATGTCGTATACATTTTTTTTTGAGTGTACCATTTTCGAGATATTGATTGTTATTCCCTTAAATTTTCCAATACTTATACTTTTTCTCAAATTCGTTATTCATTTTTTTGTTGTGGTAATGCAAAGAGAATGGAATACTCCACATAGCAACCAGCTCTTAAACGCTTAAAGCCAAATCCCCTTGCATCTACAAGAAAATTAGCAGTAAGATTAACATCTCGCTATCTCGTTTAACATGAAGCATATGGAGAATAAGCCTTTGTAAAAATAGGTTGTACAAGAGTAGAGAAAGTCATGTGAGTGTAACACAGATTTTTTATTAATTCTTGACACAAATTAAATAGCACTTCACATATATAGAGAATTGTGAGATTCTTTAATTAATTACTTATACTTTTTAACACGTAAACTTATTTTTCGTCTCACACGAATACGTATTAAATCTCTTGAGGACGCACAAGCAACGCATCCAGTTATGAGCACTGTCCTCAGGCAACTGAATAGATTTCAACCGTCTAAACTTGTAAATTTCTGTATTGGCTAATCCTACTCCATTAGAATACCTTCATTTAACTAAAGCCTTTTCTGGCTGTTGATTGGTTATTTCTAAACTGTCTCAAAATTTACATTATTGCTGCTCTAATAATGACTAGTAGCATTTAAAATTTCTTACTCATTATTGCCTCAAAGTTACCTCATTGTTAACCTATTTCTCACAGCTCCTACGTTATTAAATTACGTAATGCATTCACATAACATTATTGAACATGTTTACAATAATATAAGAATATGCAATGGCCGTTACATGCATTTTACAAAGTATTACATACATATTGCTTCAAGGCGGGCTCTTATTGAATTTACGTATTATATAATTAGACTTAAATTATTTAAGTGTTAGAAATACTGCCTCATGGTCCATCTCCGCACACATCGTAACCATATCTGTGTCTTCGTTATTGGTGAACGTTACCTTTTTGTCTGCATGACTTGGTTCTAACTGCACGCAGGTGACCACAGACAACAGCACTACTTCAGTGACCTATCGCATTGTACCTGCACTGCCCCTTTGAACAGCAGCGATGCGGCAACTTCTTTTGCATCTATGTATACGGGTAACATAAAGCTGCAAATGAAACTTTTTTTGGGCCACCTGGTATATATTGAACTTCCTACGAGTAGCCAACCCCTCTTTATTAGGAATGAATTTTGAATTATTTTGTACAATAGGTGAACCATAAGAAATAGAGCTAGTCCTCATAAAATATAGATGTTTTTAAAACGCAAATAAATGTATTGTGGAATCAGCCATTTTCGAGGCATTGGTTCAATACTTTTTGGCATTTTTTGAAGCGCTGTTGTCATTCAGTTATTTCTCGCGATATTGTGAACAGAGAATGGAATTCTAAAGCTAGACCATAGCGATACACGTTTTGAAGATTTGACAATCGCTTCAGCCTTCTGCATCCCTTTTGCATCTATCACGAAATGTGGAATTTCTTATCCTAACGTTAATCTTGATCGACTTAGGTATATAAATTTAACACAGACTTTTGTAGTGTCCTTATGGTCATCAAAAAAAAAATTCAAATTCTAAAAAAGCCCTTTCTCTTAAGTCTCATATATGGTTTGCCCAACCTAGACGTATAAACTAGGCATGCAAATTTAACAGACTTTTGTGGTATTCTTATGCTTATAAAAAACCACTTCAAATTCTAAAAAGGCCCTTTCTCCCTAGTGTTGTATATGGTGCTTCTTCAACTTTTAGTTCGTTATCCAAGCTGTTAGAAGAAATCATTTCAGCAAGTATTGTGTTTAAGTTATGCTATTTATGGACCGATTCGTACTTTGGTTGTATCGATGCCTTCGGGCTAAGCCTAACAGAAGTTAACACAATTTTAAAGCCAGCATCGTTTTTCTTCTATTTGACCACAAAGAAAACCATATAAGAGTGACAAAATATATGGGAAAGTGCCGCTGGAACTGAAAGTGAACATTATCACAGTGTCAGTTCGTATTTTTCTTTGGAAAAGGGCGAGGCTAAAGAAAATCGATGTTTAAGAGCAGCTGTTATTCTTCAAACCTCTCTTGTGCAAAAAGAAGGGTTCATTGCCTGTTGCTTGCTAATCTCCAGGGAACTAACTGCTTGCCTGTGTAATGAAAGGATCTAACAGGTGGTGCCAGCACCTTGAAAAGCCAGTCCTTAGTTCGAATTCAGGCCTACTTTTGAAGCACTTGCTTTGCTAAGGTCTTCACTATGCTACAAGTTTAAACCCATTAACAGGGAAGCAAATGGGATGAAACATTAACGTAGAAAACTATCACCACTGTCTTAATTAAATATTCACCTAAAACATCTGAAGTGTTACATTCACATGTAGCTTCTTGCTGCTATTTGAGATAAACGTTTGCAGAAATGGTTCCATTACACATTTCGTTGTAGGTAAAAAGGGCACAGGAAAAACGAGTCGATAGTCACATGTCTAAAAATGAGTGGCTATATACTGGCTTTGAAATTCTATACTCCTTTCAGACATAGCGTGAAACACTGAATAGCAACAGCACTTTAAACACAAAGAAATGCTAAAAAATTCAAGCCAACAACAACGATATCTCGGAAATAGTGATGCCACAACAAATTTATTTGAAATACATTAAGTGTGTTAAAGATATATACATTTTTTGTGCAGAAAGTGTTTCTCTCTAATGGTTGACCAGTACATGATACAAAATTACACAAACTTAGTTTCGAATGAAGAAGATTTCACAGTCTGTTCCCAGAAAGTTAAATATATACATATTATTTGTCACGTAAATATCTTAAATATATGGTATCTTAATAAAAATCGTTAGAGCCTTTTTGAGATAATTAAAAATTTCGAAAAACTTTCCATGTAGTTTCGTGTAGAGGATTTTCTTGGAAATTACGATTATATCTTTAAGTCAGGGACTTAAATACTTTAGTATTTATCCGAAATTTCGTTTTTAAGTTTCTCTAACACATGCATAGTAGGTAGAGAAGGTATTACATTATACCTAAGAATTTGATACCGAGATTTCATCAAAAATAAATGTTTTGAATTGAAAGAACTTTATAGAAAAAGATCCGTGTGTGTGTTTGAACAACATAACTAAATAACGGAAAGTCGGATAAACACCAAACTGGTATTTGAATCCAGTATCATCCAAACTTGCGACACGAAAATTTTCAAGAAAATCTCCCCCATTTCCACCTATCTACATGGAATTCTTTTTAGAAGCTTCTAAAACATGGCTCTAACGATTTTAATTAAAATACCATGTATTAAATATATTTATATTTCGAATAAGACGTATATCTTGAATTTTCCGGGAATATTGTGGTCCTCTTCATTCGGAAGATATTTTGTATAATCTAGTATGACTGCTAAACATCCATTATTAATTGTCTGTCGACATTTAGTTGTTTCTCCCGATTGAATCGGAAGCGTATGGAATTTTAAGGACAGCGTATAGCGTGCAGTTCTTAAATATTTGACTATCGCTTTTCCCTTTGTACCTATAAAGAAATGTGTAATGCAGCTACTTCTGCAATGGTTTGTATCGATTAAAGTGAAGTAGATAGAAAAATATACCTTCGTAAAAATAGCTTTTATACTCATTAATTAATGATAAGAGGGTTGGGAATGTCATGTGAATGTAACTCATGCTTTTTAGTTACACTGTTCACAGACAGGCACACACACATACGATCTATTTCTAAAAAAATTCTGTTTTTGTATTCAGGATGCCTTAAAACGTATATTGTCACGAGCGTGACTGAGGAGATCGTATTGTAATTATTATTTTATATTAATTGGCATTATTTTATTAACCTGTCACAAGTTTCTGAATTCATACAGAATCATATTTTATATTCTTAATTCTGCTTAAGTCTTAGTAAATTGCATATAAGACAGGAAACAGTGGTTTGCCACTTTATTTTCACTATCCCATCATATCCTCAGGGATACGTGTCTTTCTGCACTGCTCTTAGCTGCACCCTGTGGATCCTTGGAAAGTCCTAAGCCTACGCATTTTCCAGGATGTTGGCAAACCATATTTAGTAATAGCTGCCACGGTATTAGAATGAACCCCTCTAGAGTATTCGACTCTATATAAGCAAGCCCTCAAGCTCTGCTCGCGGGGACGTTGTGTTGTAACTTGGCCGGGACCGCTATGTTACCCGTCGACAGCCGCTGCACGGCCGCTCCGGAGGGTTTCCCTTGGCACCACTAGCGGCTTGACAAAGTCGTGTTGATTATTGGCTCTCCTCATCCACGACGAGACGTTCCTCAAGGTAAGCATTATAAATAAATTGTTAATAATAATGCTAGCTAGTACCATCATCATCCCTGATCTTGTAAATCCAACTATCGCACGGTAGAAATGTAACTTTAGAATATAGTCAGATCGCTCTAGCCAAGCGTTTTAATGATTGTCTCTACCTCTGCAATCCTTCATTTAGTTATTTCCCCCCAGTGTCACATCTTAGCACGTGGCAATATTTCTGGCGAAATCTCGATATCGATTTTTTTGTTGGAATACAACAATTCTTCTAATTACTAGATACTTGATGGAGAAGATAATTATTAGGAAAAAATCTCATGTGTGGCCATCACGTGATTTCCTCCGACAGATATTATGTTTACATAGCTGTTCTATAAATGGTTGATATAAATGCTTCTTACGTCTGTACCACTTACTTATAGTAGATATAGAAAATTTGCTTCGCCTAAAAATTTGATAGAGAGATTTCATCGGATATACATGCTTTGAGGTTACCTGTGTGGGAGAAGCATAACTCAAAAAGGGAACTCCGAAGATACTAATTTACATTTAACTTCAGCATCTTCCAAAAACCCGACACGATGATTTTCAAGATAATCCAGAACCCTAAACTACCATTAAATGGAAAATTTGGAGGTTTATTTTTTATTTTCTAGCAAATGGCTCTCGTGATTTTTGTTAAAATGCCATACATTTACATAACTAATAAAATTCAAATCTTCAATCTTCTGCGAATACCTGTAAAGCCCTCTTTATTCGGAATGAATTTTGTATAGTTTTGTGTAGTTGATAAACCACAAGAAATAGAAAACACTTAGAGTAAGGATAGGTCGCAGGTGGCGTATGGGTTGCAAAGCAAGGCCGGCGCAAGTCGACAGACACGTGTAGAGTTCCTTAACATTTCCATGCTGGACTACCCGGCCACGGAAGGGTCGCTCGGAGACGTCCCTCTAATGGGACCGTGGAAACACGACCCAGCAGTGGAGACTCGAGGAAAAGTTCCATATCGCAAGCCTCTTCACCATCTTCCCGACACCGACCGAACCACATCACTGGAGTCAACCTTAAACATGAAAGGACAATGAAATTAAAGGAAATGGTGGAGAGAAGAAATCCGTGGTAGAATACACCACTCCAGCCTTTGTCAACCAGGGAAATCCACCATGGTCAGAGTGAGCGTCCACCGGAAATCGAACACAGGAATGCGAGCCATACACGTTACCTAAATTAAATTGAGTTTTATTTATAGACGCTCTGGCCTTCAGCGTCCCATTCTATGTTGGACGTGACACTGGTAGTGTTGCTCAGAGGCCTCTTTATTAGGCTTGAGATTCTTTTACATGCCGTAAATCTACGACACGAGACAACGGCTTTTACTTCCCTTCCGAAGGAAGCCATCTCCCTCCGCCAGGTTTGAAACCGCGACCTCGGGAACTAGACGCTAACGTGATAACAACTACACCACGGAAAGCGACTCATATGTTACCGCGGAGCCATATCGCGCGGTAAGGAAAATATTTACTACCAAAGATGTGTATCTCCTTAACACACACATTTATTTCAAATAGCGTTTTTGTGACAGCCATTTCCGGGATATTAGTTGTTATTGTTTTGCATTTTTCAATACTTTCTCGTCTTTTGAAGTGCGTCTATTCAATTGTTTCTTGTGATTTCATGGAAATATTATATAATTTCAAAGCGAATCGCTTTTCAAAGAGCTCACTATCCCTTCAATCTCTGTATTCCCTTTATATCTACACAGAAATGCGTAATAAAACCATGTCTGCAAACGTTTCCCTCGATTAATATGAAGTACATAGAAAAATAAACCTTTGTAAGAGTAGTTTGTAAAAGATATATAAAAATAAACCATAGTCGTTAGAGAAAGTAATGTGAATGTAACACGTCAGATAGGAATACGCTTTCCATCCGATAGAGAAACTTCATTCAATTCAATTAAATTCTTTATTGCTCATATAATTTGTGTTACAAGCATAGAACATAGTCAAAAGCTAATACATGTAAAACTAAAAAGGTAGTATTTCTAGTCTATATACAATTTAATAGCTCCTCTAGTCTGTATGGGCACATTTCAATTAGATACCTTTTGAGGCAGTATTTTTAACACTTAAATTATATCAGTCTAATTATATAATGTAACATTTAATAACAGCCGGACTTAAAGCAATATGTGTATAATAATAATATATAAAGTGTATATTACAGTCACTGTATTATGTTTATATTATTATGTACATGTATAATAATGTTATATGAATGTATTACGTAATTTAACAATGTAGGAGCTGTGAGAATAGAAGCAAGCTGCTTTTCGTAGCAAACAGAATTGCAAAGTAAACGCCAAATGTTGCTAATAATGAGATAACCTGGAGACAACAATAAATTAGAAAGTTGAATAATGCTACTAATAATTCTTGGAACAATAATGTAATATTTAAAACAGTTTATAAATAGCCAATCAAAAACTAGAAAAAGTTTAAGTTAAATAAAAGCATTATATTGGAGTAGGCATAGCCAATCAGAGACTTGAAATAGAGAAAAAGTACAAATTCAAGCGGCAGACGCTACAAGACTGCGTACCCGATCGGTACGGTACGTGTTCAATGTGAAACATAAAACTTCATTGCGCTGAGAATAATATAAAGTTTACGTGTTAACAGTGCAATTAAACAATAATCTCACAGCTCTATAGTGGGATATATCAGTGAAGTGTCATTTAATCGTGTGAAGGATTAATAAAAAATCTGATGTGTTACACTCACATGACTTTCTCTACTCTTGTACAATCTATTTTTACAAACGCCTATTCTCCATATGCTTTATGTTAATCGAGATATCGAGATGTCAATCTTATTGCTAATTTTCTTGTAGATGCAAGGGTAATATGGTAGCTTTTAAGCGATGGTCAAATATTTTAACGCTGGTTGCTATGCGGCGCATTCCATTCTCTTTGCAAGTCCAGGACATAAAAAAATGAATAACGAATTTGAGAAAAAGTATAAGTATTGGAAAATTTAAGGGAATAACAAGCAATATCTCGAAAACGGTTCACTCAACAAAAGAAATGTATATGACATAAGTTGTGTATTTTAACGAGATCTACATTTTTTGTGTAGTAAAATTTTGTCTATCTCTTATGGTTTACCAGTTATGCAAAAGTCGTTCACAATGAAGAATACTTTTGGAGACATTCCCAGAAAATTCGAGATATACATTTCATTTCTCATGACATTATCTTAAACATATGATATTTTAATCAAAATCGTTAGAGCCATTTTTGAGAAAATTAAAATTTTCGAAAAATCTTCCATGTAAAGGGTAGTCTGGGGTGGGGGGATTTTCTTGAAAACCTTCGTGTCGCATCTCTGGAAGATACTGAACCTAAATACCAAGTTTGGTGCTTATCCGACTGTTCGTTTTTGAGTTATGCTGTTCACAGACACATAGACACACACACACACAGACACACACACAGACACACAGACACACACACACACACACAGACACACACACGGACATGTTTCCAAAAATGCTTTTTTTGGATTCAGGAGGTCTCAAAACATGTATTTCCGGTGAAATCTCGGTATCGAATTTTTGGGTGGAATGCAATACTTCCCCTACTTACTATACGTAGTAGAGAAAGTAAAAAGTGCAATACAATTATAATTTATGTAAGCCTTCATTCTTTAGCCACACCAGCCCTTCTAAGAGATACGTGTTATGAAAATTGCTACTGACGCAGCCGAGGTATACAAATATAATATTTAAATAAATATTAAAATACAAAGTTGATTTTTTAAACGTGGGGGGAGAAGGCCACCGGAAAAGTGAACGTGGGGCGAAGGCCAACGGAAAGTTTGTATCGTACGTGCGTGGTATAAACAACTTCAAGTTTGGCTCTCCAACAGTGGAGCTACAACATCCTCACTTTTTAGCTTTTAGCAATGAATGATCTTTTACACTTTTTGGTAGGGTATTATATAGTATAATTCCCATTATAATCGAATCCCTTTTTGTTGAGACCTTGTTTTTGTGTAATCTATGGTAATTTATGCTCGTCCTGGTGTTATATGAGTAAATGTTTATATTTTTAATACGTAGTTTGTTTTGAGTCCAAATAATTACTTTATATACATAAATAGCAACAATTTGTAGTATTTTATTCTTTTTAAAGGTTGGTTTACATGTATCTGCAGATTTTAGCTGATAAATACAACGTTGCATCTTTTCTGTAGTAATAGTGTTCTATTTAATTTTGTAACCGCACACCCTCCCCAAATTTCAATGCCATATTCCATATGGGCGTATGTTAATCCATAGTATATGCCTCTAAGTTGTTCTACATTAAGATAGCTTGTAAAGTATTTTAATAAATATATATTTCTTGTGATTTTTTTACCCACTTCGTTTACATGAGTTTCATAAGTTTGGTGTCCATTAGGGTATGTTCCTAAGAAATTATTATGGTTATTATGTAGCGATTCATGATAAATATATTTATAAACACAGTAGTATGAGAAACTTGGCAACCCGTTTCTAAACAAGTGATGTAACAGAGATTAAAGATGGAAGTTTATAAGCAGATGGTAGTTTACTATTCTGTAACTTGTGTGAAACTGAAGCAACATCTGTTCAGATGTTCTTGGTGTTGCAACGCATTTGAACTGGGAAACATCAGGCAAGCAAACAAGCAAGTTCTAACAGAAGCAGTTGTGTCTAATGCAACCAGTAACTTGGAGTTTAAACTCCATGTTCAACATCGTTCTCTGATGTGCTCTCGCTGCTGACGACCTCTTTCTGAGGACTGTCCAATCAGGCCTTCAAGGAAGGGGGTTACTTCCAGAAAAACCTTATGTATGCTATTCACATGCCTTCCTCTACTCACTCCTCTACAAACTATGTTACAACAGCTTATTCTACTATTCTACTTCTTGTAAATACCGATACATTTTCATTACACATTTGAACATTTCTTTGTAGATAAAAGCGATAGTCAGGCTTTTAAAAGTGTGTCGCTATGTGGCGCTTTGAAATGCAATGCTCTTTGCACGAATACGAGAAAAAAATCTAATGTGTTACATTCACATAACTTTTCTACCCTTTATTGTTTATTAGTGGGTATACAAATTATTCTTACGAAAGTTTATTACTTTCTCTGACACGTACCTAGTAGGTAGAGAAAGTACTTCATTCGACCAAAAACTTCGATATCCAGATTTCACCGGAAATATTTGCTTTGAGGTCCCCTGGATCCAAAAATGTATTTTTAGAAAAATGTTCGTGTGTGTGGTGTGTTTGTGTCAGATAAATATCAAACTTCCTGTTTAGGTTCAGTACCTCCAAAAGATACCACACAAGATTTTGAGGAAAAATCCTCCCAATCCAACTACCTTTTACATGAAGCATTTTTCTAAATATATTATTTTAGAAAAAACAAAACTAACGATTTTCATAAAAAATACCATGTATTAAAGTTATTTACATGAAAAATAAAATGTATTTCTTGAATTCTCTAGGAATAGCCTATGAAATCCTCTTCATTCGGAAGAAATTTTGTATACTCTGGCATAACTGGTAAACATTAAGGGACACACGAAAACGTACTATACAAAAAATCTGATGTGTTACACTCGCATGACTTTCTCTACTCTTGTACAAAATATTTTTACAAACGCGTATTCTCCATCTACTTCATGTTAATCGATATGTTAATCTTATTGTTAGTTTTCTTGTAGGTGCAAGGGGAATATGCTAGGCTTTAAGCGATAGTCAAATATTTTAAGAGCTGGTTGCTATGTGGAGTATTCCATTCTCTTTGTATGTCCAGTACATAAAAGCAATGAATAACGAATTCCCATTTGAGAAAAAGTATAAGTATTGGAAAATTTAAGTGAATAACAAGCAATATCTCGAAAATGGTTCACTCAACAACAAAAATGTATATGACATAAATTGTGTATTTTAACGCGATCTACATTTTTTGTGTAGTAAAATTTTGTCTATCTCTTATGGTTTACCAGTTATGCAAAAGTCGTTTACAATGAAGAATACGTTTGGAGGCATTCCCAGAAAATTCGAGATATTCATTTTATTTGTCATGAAAATATTTTAAACATATGATATTTTAATCAAAATCGTTAGAGCCATTTTTGAGAAAATTAAAATTTTCGAAAAATGTTCCATGTAAAGGGTAATCTGGGGTGGGGGGATTTTCTTGAAAACCTCTGGAAGATACTGAACCTAAATACCAAGTTTGGTCTTTATCCGACTATTCGTTTCTGAGTTATGCTGCTTACCGACACACACACGCAGACACACACTGGGACATGTTTCCAAAAATGCCTTTTTTGGATTCATGGGGACTCAAAACATGTATTTCCGGTGAAATCTCGGTATCGAATTTTTGGGTGGAATACAATACTTCCCCTACTTACTATACGTAGTAGAGAAAGTAAAAATGTTTGTCTCTTTAAGGCACACTTTACTTTAAATAAGTTTTTTTTTGGCATAAGCCAGTTCTGAGATATCCGTTATTAAGGGTTCGAATTGTTTATTACTTGGTCGTTCTTTAAAGGCCTGTAAACATTCAGTTGTTTCTCACGATTGCATGGAAACAGTATGGAATTTTAAGGCAGCATATAGCGTTCAGTTCTTAAACATTTGACTATCGCTGTTCCCTCGTATTCATAGGAAATGTGTAATGTAGCTATTTCCACAAAGGTTTATTTGGATTAAAATATATTAGAAACAAAATGAGCTTTAGTAAGAATAGTTTGAATACCCAGTAATAAAGATAGAGGTTAGAGAAGGCTATGGGATCTATCACATCAGATTTTTTTCTATCCACTTCATTTCAATCCAGATAAATTTTGTAGAAATAGCTACATTACACAGTTCGTTATAAGTACAAAGAGAACAGCGATATTTAAATGTTTAAGAACTAGCCGCCATACACTGGCCTTAAAATTCCATACTTTTTCCATGCAATCGCGAGAAAATCGACGAGACTTCAAAAAATGACAAGGTATTGAACAAATTTTAACATTAATAACGGATATCTCGGAAATGGCTGATGCCACAAAAAATCTTGTTGGGAATAAATTGTGTGTTTTAAAGAGATATACACTTTGTATGCAGCACATTTTCGTCTATCGCTTAACGTTTACCAGTTATACAAGATTATACAAAATTCCTCCTAAAAGTAGACTTCCCAAGCTACTTGCAGAAAAATAAGAATATACATTTTTTTTGCCATGTAAATATCTTTAGTATACGGTATTTTCATAAAAATTGTTGGAGGCACTTTTTATCAAATAAAAAATTTCAATAAATATTTCATGTAAAGGGTAATTCGGGTAAGGGGGATTTTCATCAAAATTTTCGTATCGTCTCTTCGGAAGGTATTAAACCTAAATACCAAGTTTGGTATTTATCCAACTTTTCCTTTTTGAGTTACGCTGTTCGCAGGGACACATACATATACGAACCTTTTTAAAAAAAATTATCTTTTTGAATTCAGGGGGCTCAAAATCCATATCGACATTTTGGGTGGAATACAAACCTTCTGTGACTATAGGTACGTGGTAGAGAAAGTAAAGATGAATAACAAAAGTAAGTATTTTAAAATTCAAACTAATAGTAAATTATGTATAGAAAATGTTTAACACCATAAAAAGTTGTCTTTAACATAAATTGTGTGCTTTAACGAGGTGTATGTTTTTATGTAGTAGGATTTTGTCTCTCACAGTTTATCAGTTATACGAAAGTCATTCAGAATGAGAACTTCATAGGCAATTCCCAGAAAATTCAATATATACATTTTATTTCTCATGTGAATGTATTACACATGCGATATAGAGATATGGGGTGGGTGGATTTTCTTGAAACTTTTCATAGTGCATCCTTGAAAGATGCTGAAATTAAACACCAATGACTTTCCGTTTATGGGTCACGTTTCATGTTAACTTTTTTCTAAAATTGATCTTCTTGGATTTAGGGACCTCAAAAAATATTAGAATATGGATCAGTAGACAGTTGGGACACCCAACATCTCGACCCGCAAGGAATCTTTTGTACATACATCCCTGGGAAGAACGGATAAGATGATGGGGAGACGTATGGGCTGCAGGACCGCCAGGCGCATGACAGAGACGCGCAGAATTCTCTAATATTTATTGTGTCGCAGTTCTCATGGCTCGTGTTATCTTATTTGTTGAGCACCTCTTGTTTTATTATTTTAAATTTGGGTTCTTTGCCCGCCGGCTAGCTCTTATAACTCAGTCGAACAAATATCTCTAAGCAGGGCGTGTAAACGGAAAGGAGTTATTGTTAAAAGATAACACTGATGAAAAACATTTGTTTCTACACTTTTATTGCCGTCACACATAATTAATAATTCACATATTTAATCTTTATACACGCCTGACTGAAACTGTGATATTTCCTAATGTACCACAGTCGTTATTGTGCCGCGCACAAATTACTTCGTGTACTTTACATTTTTTGTAACTAACTGTGTGACGTGCACCTCTTGCGAGATTCTTCCAAACTGTGTGACGTTCACCTCATGAGAGATTCTTCCAAACTGTGTGACGTTCACCTCATGAGAGATTCTTCCAAACTGTGTGACGTGCACCTCTTGCGAGATTCTTCCAAACTGTGTGACGTTCACCTCATGAGAGATTCTTCCAAACTGTGTGACGTTCACCTCATGAGAGATTCTTCCAAACTGTGTGACGTGCACCTCTTGCGAGATTCTTCCAAACTGTGTGACGTTCACCTCATGAGAGATTCTTCCAAACTGTGTGACGTGCACCTCTTGCGAGATTCTTCCAAACTGTGTGACGTTCACCTCATGAGAGATTCTTCCAAACTGTGTGACGTTCACCTCATGAGAGATTCTTCCAAACTGTGTAACGTTCACCTCTGGCGAGATTCTTCCAAACTGTGTGACGTTCACCTCATGAGAGATTCTTCCAAACTGTGTGGCGTGCACCTCTTGCGAGATTCTTCCAAACTGTGTGACGTTCACCTCATGAGAGATTCTTCCAAACTGTGTGACGTTCACCTCATGAGAGATTCTTCCAAACTGTGTGACGTTCACCTCATGAGAGATTCTTCCAAACTGTGTGACGTTCACCTCATGAGAGATTCTTCCAAACTGTGTGACGTTCACCTCATGAGAGATTCTTCCAAACTGTGTGACGTGCACCTCTTGCGAGATTCTTCCAAACTGTGTGACGTTCACCTCATGAGAGATTCTTCCAAACTGTGTGACGTGCACCTCATGAGAGATTCTTCCAAACTGTGTGATATTCACCTCGTGAATGTGTGATACTTGATTATGGCTCGAGAATATATACTCCTTCATCCCGAATTGCCTAAACATTATAATAGAGCTGCTATTGGTGAGCAAATCGCTCCCACTTTAGCGTCTGTTTTGTCAGCCAATCACTGCTACTAACATACACACTTTAGGGAAGATATTCCCTCCATTTCTAAAAAAAAAAGAGCACGCTACCCTGACGTCATTTGTTTGTTTCTTCTTAGTGATAAACAACTCACCCCCTCGGTTTATTGTTACCCACTTCTATTGTCAGTTTCAATGAGGCCGTGTAAACTTATTTCCTAACAATACTTATGGCTAACAAACATCTAAAATCCTGTACATACCATAATATTAATTTACACTACAATCACTCTGGCAATCACAATGTTGTGATATAAAATACCGCCTCAACTGAAAAGCAAAATTTTTTAAAAATGTTCCATGTAAAGAGTGGTCTGGGGTTGGTGGTTTTTCTTGAAAATCCTTTGTGTCGCATCTTTGAAAGATACTGAACCTAAATACCAAATTTGGTACTTATCCGACTTATCGTTTTTGAGTTATCGTGTTCACAGGCACAGACGCAGACGGACCTTTTTCTAAAAATGTTTTTTTTTGGAATTCAATGGGTCTCAAAACATGTATTTCCGGTGAAACCCCGATACCAAATTTTTGGGTGGAATGCAATACTTCCGCTGCTTACTATACGTAGCAGAAAAAGTAAAAATTGAGAACACATGAATCTGCTTCAATTTCTCTTAAGATTACGTGGGGCACTTTTTATATTTTCAGCTTTGGCAACCCTCAATGTTGTAGGTGTCATCTGACGTTTCCAATGGAAAGTTTGACATTTTTGACCCTAATCTACTTCAAACATTTTGTCAATAGACCGTCATTTGTTTTGTTTACACTAACTTGAAAATTGTGTGTCAACAAAAACATGGAATTAACTCGTGAAAATGTTCATGCAATGATTTATTACGACTTTCGACGTGGATTATCAAGACAAAAGTGCATCGATCAACTAACTTCTACATTCGGCGACGAAGCTCCATCCTTTGCCACTGTGAAACTCTGGTATAATGAATTTAATCGTGGCCGCCGTTCGCTCAATGATGAAGTTTGGCGAAGAGCGTCCAAAATCAGTTGTTGTGCCAGAAAACATTGATGCTGTGTAAAAGCTAATAATGAAAGATCGTCATGCGACATATTGTGAGATTGAGGCAACTCTAGGCATTAGTTTCACCAGCATATATAAAATATTGCATGATTATTCAGCCGTGAAAAAGGTTTGCTCTCGTTGGATCCCACATAATTTGATGCAATCTCAAAAAGATTCTGTGTCGATTGGTGTACAAAAATGCTCAAGAAATACAATGACGGTGCCTCAAAAGACGTATATAAGATTGTAACATGTAACTAATCATGGATTTATGCGTATGAGCCGGAACGTAAACAGCAGTCCCCTGTATAGGTGTTTCAAGATGAAGCAAATCCAACAAAAGTTGTTCCCACTCGAAGCACTTCGAAGCAAATGGTCGCCTGCTTTTTCAGCAAAACTGACCATGTGGCAACAGTGCCTTTAGAGGAACGTAAAACGGTCAATGCCGAATGGTACACTACCATTTGTTTGCCGGAAGTCTTCGGTGAAGTAAGGAAAACCAACAAGAACCGTAGGATTGTTCATCAACACAATGCGAGCGCACACACATCTCGTCTAACAACAGAGTATTTGAAGGCTCAAAAAATCGAATTAATGGGTCATCCGCCATGCAGTTCTGGTTTGGGACTTAATGACTTCTTTTTGTTCCCGACCATCAAGAATAAATTGCGTGGACAACGATTTTCGTTGGCAGAAGAAGGCGTTGATGCCTTCAAAAACCATGTTTTGAAGGTGTCTCAAATGACTGTAATAAATGCTTTTACAAATGGTTCAAATGCATGCAAATGTGTATTGATCATAAAGGAGAATATTTTGTAAAACAATAATG
The DNA here is from genome assembly GCA_030765065.1 of Deroplatys truncata. Taxonomy (NCBI): domain Eukaryota; kingdom Metazoa; phylum Arthropoda; class Insecta; order Mantodea; family Mantidae; genus Deroplatys; species Deroplatys truncata. Next base: position 171,936,115 of record CM060980.1, read on the forward strand.
CAGTTTTCATTCAGAAATTATTTGTTTTAATTATTAGGCTCAAAGTGTAAGTGGTGCCCCTCGTAGGTTTTATTGAAACGCTACTCAATTAGACAGCCCATATTGACAATGTACTCTATCAGCCTAGAAGAGTTGTAAGGAACGTTAATCATCGAGACAAAGCGAAGAGAAGCGGACGGTATTATGTAACGTGCAGGCTTTATACCGTTGTTTAGAGCTGCCCATTCTCCTTTATACGGACACGAGAGCTGCAATAGAGATAAACCATACCTTAAATTATTGTGCTCATTCTCAGGTGAGCGTTTTATCTGCAAAACTTCGGCAGTCGGCTTGCAGTTATAATGGCGGAAGTGAGCGATGAATCTGCGCAGGCGCGCTATCTCCCAGCGGCGGCGGTGAAACAACAAACAGGAACTCGCCGCAAACCTGCCTCTTTTTACGATTAAAGCACCATTGAAATGGGGCGGCGAAATGGTTCCTATATTCACTTTTTATACTCGCTTGGTAGCCGAGCTTGGGGATTCAAAGTTGATGAGGTGCTCTTGAAAATCTACCATCGTCCTTCGAGACAACGGCAAAGGGGGGGGGGGCCTCAAACGTAGGATACGCTTTGTAAACTGAGATAACACTCAAATGACATTCTATTGCGTACTAGTCATGTTATTAGGTTGCATGACCCCACGAGAAGGGGAGAGAGAAAGAGAGAGAGAGAGAGGAAAATTACCTAATATTTTAAGGCACAGTGCTAAAAAATCCATCAAAAATATCTAATACACTGATAAAATAATATACCTTATTATAATCACAAGCTATTTAGTAGGTGGCGCCGTGGCCGAGTGGTTAGACCGTTAGGCGGCCCGGGTGCAATCCCAGGGACCTGCATGTGGGATTTGTGGTGGACGAAGCGGCGTCTGGGCGGGTTTTCTCCGGGTTCTCCGGTTTCCCCCGCAATTCATTCCACCAACTGCTCCATCATCACCTTTCCTTTCATCCATTTTACCAACATTTCGTTTCATCTACTTCCTTCATCAGCGTCGGGCTGATCACCCATCCTGGATGTTCTGTCTGATCCACGAGTGTCTGCTCCTCGACGGGCCTCTGACCCCAGGCACCCGCCTGTAAGTCCTGGGGGGTGTATGTCATACATAAAAGGGTAAACAGATAATGAATGAATGAATGAATGAATGAATAATCACAGGCTATTTAGTAGAGCATTCTTACTTTCTCTACTACGTATAAGTAGGGGAAGTATTGTATTGCACCCAAAAAATTTCGATATCAAGATTTCACCGGAAATATATGTTTTGAGGCCCCCTGAATCAGAAAAAAACATTTTTTGAAACATGTCCGTGTGTGTCTGTTTGTGAACAGCATAACTCAGAAATGAACGTCGAATAAACACCAAACTTGTATTTGGGTTCAGTATCTTCCAGAGATGCGACACGAAGGTTTTCAGGAAAATCCATCCACCCCAGATTATCCTTTACATGGAACAGTTTTCGAAAATTTTAATTTTCTCAAAGTTGGCTCTAACGAGTTTGATTAAAACATCATATGTTTAAGATATTTTCATGACATATGAAATGTATATCTCGAATTTTCTGGGAATGTCTCCAAAAGTATTCTTCATTGTGAACGACTTTTGCATAGCTGGTAAACCAGAAGAGATAGACAAAATTTTAATACACAAAAAATGTAGATCCGTTAAAATACAGAATTTATGTTGAGTGAACCATTTTCGAGATATTGCTTGTTATTCCCTTAAATTTTCCAATACTTATACTTTTTCTCAAATGGGAATTCGTTATTAATTTGTTTTTGTCCTGGTAATACAAGAGAATGGAATACTCGACATTGCAACCAGCTCTTAAAATATTTGACTATCGCTTAAAGCCTAGCAATTCCCCTTGCATCTACAAGAAAATTAACAATAAGATTAACATCTCGATATCTCGATTAACATGAAGAATACGGAGAATAAGCGTTTATAAAAATAGTTTGCACAAGAGTAGAGAAAGTCATGTCAGTGTAACACATCAGATTTTTTTCAATAATACCTTCAATATTAGGATAAATAAGAATTTATTATGGTGTCAGTTACGAAGGCGGTAAATGGCAGTTGTCGCACAGACAGTTGCGGGAAGAGGGAAGTAAGGGTGACGATTGGTGCCGGACCGAGCGACACATTTTGTTTTTAAGCAATAATGACGACATAATACATTCATAGCAAACAATTTACATAGGCATACTCTGAGAGAGACTACCGCTGAAACACGTGACTATGACGTCGTAGAGCTAATGCTACTGCGCAACCGCAGTGGCATTCTCTTTGCCACAGATTAATACTCTTTGCATATCCAAGACAAAAAAATGAATAACGAATTCCCATTTGAGAAAATAAGTATTGAAAAATTTAAGGGAATAACAAGCAATATCTCGAAAATGGTTCACTCAACAACAAAAATGTACAGAACATAAATTGTGTGTTTTAACGCGACCTACATTTTTTGTGTAGTAAAATTTTGTCTATCTCTTATGGTTTACCAGTTATGTAAAAGTCGTTCATAATGAAGAATACTTTTGGAGACATTCCCAGAAAATTCAAGATATACATTTTATTTGTCATGAAAATATCTTAAACATATGATATTTTAATCAAAATCGTTAGAGCCATTTATGAGAAAATTAAAATTTTCGAAAAATGTTCCATGTAAAGGGTAATCTGGGGTAGGAAAATTTTCTTGAAAACCTTCGTGTCACATCTCTGGAGGATACTGAATCTAAATACCAAGTTTGGTGTTTATCCGACTGTTCGTTTCTGAGTTATGCTGTTCACAGACAGAGAGACAGACACACACACACACACACACACACACACACACACGGACATTATCCAAAAATGCTTTTTTTTGGATTCAAAGGGTCTCAAAACATGTATTTCCGGCAAAATCTTGGTATCGAATTTTTTGGTGGAATACAATACTTCCCCTACTTATTATACGTAGTAGAGAAAGTAAAAAGACCAGACATTTTTAATGTGATTTAGGTTGTATTTGTTTAGAAAATATTTTATTGCAGGCTTATATACCTACCTATGCTTTTCTTTTCTCTGTCAACTTCCATGGGCTGGGTACTTGGTATTTCGTATCTTACGGTTGGATCAATAATTTCAGCTTGAGCGTTTGATCGATTAATCTCGATTATGCGAGTTCGACTACTGCTAACGTTGTCAGCAAGGCAGTGAACCTCTTCATGAATCTCCAAACGTTAAATTCGAAGAGCATTGGCCAAGGTGTGCATAAGGTGTTGTATTCTGAATTTTCTGTAAATGGCTTCTGACGTTTTGTTCATTGTCAATGTATTTTATATAACTAGGTAAACGTAATGTACTTCAGAAGAAATTTAAAACTAGTAAAGTTATACAGTTTATGGGAAATAAATGTTTGTCTACCACTGGTAGGATTAAATATAAGTAAATATTTTAAAACTTTTGTGCATGTTGCTGTACGTATGCGCTCGTAGTATAACTAAAATATGAAATATATCTAATGAAAACACTAAATTTTATAACCTTCAGAGTCACTATATAAGGATGTAAAGTGAATTTCTTCAAGAACATTCCTTTCGCTTATCCTTTTTCTCAAAAATGAATATAAATATTTTAGTTAAAATATAATTGTAATAATGAGAGTAACCAAGATTTTTCCTTAGTTTCCTTGTTAATTCTTTGATTATCACGAACGAAGCAGTGTTTCCATCAGATTTTTTTTTTAGGATCACCATTTCAAAACTTTTTATTAAAGACTTCTACAAAATTGATAAGTGATTACAGACTAACATTATAATTTGATTTATAAAGCTTTCAGTTGTTCTTCGAAATAATTTATATCGAATAAGAAGTACTTAAACCTGCTGCTATTTATTGCATCTATTTTCATATTTAAATTATATGAAATTTATAACTTATTACAAAACGGTAAACTATTGTATACCTTTTATATTTTGCCTCATGGATCTATTTTAAAGTAGCTTTTAAGTTAAGAAGTTGTTATTCTGTGTCTTTATGGCGAACCCATTTCTGATAAATTCTTAAATAAACAAATGTTTTAAATTTTATCACCACCGAACAATTAGTAGTTTATTTGCCGGTTTTCAAAACGCATCTAAGGTCCTAAGAAAGTGGAGTGAGCGAGAAAGTTTCGTGGATATATATATATATAGGTGATTCAACAGAGCGGGACACCTCGAGAGCTGCGACCTACACAGACTATTACGGCTACCATCCACAGGAGGCTACACGCCATAGGCAGACAAGACACGGAGACGCGCGAGGTCCATAATATTTTCAAGCTCGCAGTCCCATTCCACTGCTGGAACCGCCGAAAGAGGGCGATGGATAACCCACCAATGAAGCAGCCCTATATTGTCCATTGAGCATACATGCGCGCCATCTGTCCGGTACCGCCATACGCCACGAAACCTAGCGGTAAACCTAAAAGATAAGAAGAAAACAGAATGAAAGAGAAATGATGGAAAGGAAATCATGGTAGAAAAAATACCTCGCCAGCATCCGCCTGCCGATCCGGGGAAACCACGAAAAACCCTGGGTCTGAGCGGGCGGTCGGCGGAGATCGAACCAGGAAGCTTCCGAATGCAAGTCCCACACATAACCTACGCATTTTATGCCGTAACGCCAAGAAAATTATCTGGGCGGATAGAACACCAAACTGTTTACTTTCTCTACTATGTATTGTAAGTAGGGGAAGTATTGTATTCCACCCAAAAATTCGATACCGAGATTTCACCGGAAATATATGTTTTGAGACCCCCTGAATCCAAAAAAAAGCATTTTTGGAAACATGTCCGTGTGTGTGTGTGTGGTGTGTCTGTGAACACCAAACTTGGTATTTAGGTTCAGTATCTTCCACAGATGCGACACGAAGGTTTTCAAGTCAATCTCCCCACCCTAGACCTCCCTTTACATGAAACATTTTTCGAAAATTTTAATTTTCTCAAAAATGGCTCTAACGAATTTGATTAAAATATCGTATGTTTAAGATATTTTCATGACAAATGAAATGTATATCTGGAATTCTCTGGGAATGTCTCCAAAAGTATTCTTCATTGTGAAGGACTTTTGCATAACTGGTAAACCATAAGCGATAGACAAAATTTTCCTACACAAAAATATAGGTCGCGTTAAAGCACACAATTTATGTCCTGTACATTTTTTTTGTTGAGTGAACCATTTTCGAGATATTGCTTGTTATTCCCTTAAATTTTTCAATACTTGTTTTCTCAAATGTGAATTCGTTATTCATTTTCTTGTTTGGATATGCAAAGAGTATTAATCTGTAGTAAAGAGAATGGTGCTGCACCTAGCAACCAGCTATTAAGAGATATGTCTGTGCTTAAAGGCTATTGTATTTCTATATTGCCCTTGTAAATATATATTTCCCTCACATCTACAAGAAAATTAGCAATAAGATAGAGTCTGCAAATGTTTATCTGGATTAACATGAAGTAGTTGGGGAATAAGCGTCTGAAAAAATAGTTTGTACAAGAGTAGAAAAAGTCATGTGACTGTAACATCAGATTTTTTAAATAATCCCGTACTTTAGGAATACTAGCTAGTTTACAGAGTATACATTTTGTTACCTGCTTGTGAACGATCGTCGGATTACTCTGAGGACTGTACTAGGTGAGGCTGCAAGCTATTTCTGATACGAGTTCCAGCACTCTACTCGCTAACCATTATATCAGTTTATTAGCGCTATTTGTATATGTTGCACGATAAGGTTTATAGCTCAGAATATTCGCACCTACGCTGTCCGACAGTCGCATGTTATCCCAGTTAGTGAAGCATATCCATCTTCATTTAAGTCAGTTATTCGCTTTTAGTAACAAAGGTACGTAATTCGTCGCCACGGCAACCGACTGGTTTATAATAATCGACTGCCTGTGTTTAATGGAAGTGAAAAAGTGCAAACGAACTGTTGCGAATTGTTGGAAGCTGAAGCTTCTCAGTATTAAAAATATGACGTGTTACATTCACATGACTTTCTCTACCCAATATTGTTTATTTAAATTACTTTCTCTACGGCCCAACCGTGCCGTATTTGTCGTGCGCAGATAAACCTTCGTGCATTAAAAGAGTTGCAGAACTCAACGGGGTCAATTCCAAGTAAACACAGGTCAGTGGGGAACCAGCGCATTAGTACCCTAAAAGCATGCTGCTGATGGTGCTGCATAAGCGGTTCTCAGAAATGTCCATATGGATACACGGAGACGTTGGAACGTCATATTAATTAACAGGGGCAACATTTTGAATACCTGTTCAATGAGCGAAGTGAGTATAACAGTACCTTTAGTTGATAATAATAATAATAATAATAATAGTAACATTTATAATAGCAAGCGAATAAATGGTAATGAAACACTGCGTGCTCTCATGGGTTGTTTATACTCAGCAATCTCCGACAAGAGCACGTAAACACAATTAAAATAATAGCTATGGGTGGATACTCATAGGTAAAAGACATTTTAATTATTTGTTAGTCTAAAACGTGAGCTAATCCCTCAGTAATAAAGCCTGTGTAACTGAAGTGGAAAAATTCTACGAAGATTTTCGGTCTATTTTTGTGTATCATTACGGATAGTACACTCTAATTCAAGGATCTGTTTTTGTCTATCATCACGGGCTGTGCGCTCTATTGCAACCCTGGGAAGTGCCTCTCAATGAGCGCGATCCGCTCATCTTGCTGATAAGCAGCAGTCGGACCACGAATCTCGGCTGGCCGCGTAGCTAGTCGGTAGAGCACCTGCCTGTTGTGCGAGGGGTCCCAGATTCGATTCTCTGCTGGTGGGTGAAATTTTTCTCCAGCCAAGATTATTCCCTATGCTCCCCATAGTCTGGAAGTGTGTGTGATCTAAAGCCAAAAGTCGACAAAAAAAACCAAAGATAAGCGAATACGAGTTAACACATTTGCGTATAGGCAATAATATGTTCCAAAGGAAAGGCCGCCAATAAGACCATTGTGTTAAATGGAACTTAAAAAAATTAAAATAAAAACGAGGCTTACTCATCTAATTCGAAGTTCCCCACTGACCTGTGTTTACTTGGAATTGCCCCGTTTTTTTCTGCAATTCTTTCAGCGCACGAAGAGATATCTATACTTAAAATACGGCACGGTTGGGCCACGTGGTAGGGAAGGGAAGATATTGAATTCCACCCAAAATTTCATACCGAGATTTCACTGGAAATACATGTTTTGAGAACTCCTGAATCCAAAAAGAAAGTATTTTTAGAAAAAGGTCCGTGTGTATTTGTGAACAACATAACTCAAAAATGGACAGTGGATAAATAACAAACTTAGTATTTATGTTTAGCATCTTCCGTAATTGCGACACGAAATATTTAAAGAAAATCCACCCATCCAAGTACCCTTTACATGGATCATTCTTAGAAATTTTTCCCAAAAAATTGCTGTAATGATTTTGATTGAAATATCATATATTAGAGATATTTGCATGATAAATAAAATGTATATCTTGAATATCTGTTAAATCCTCTTCATTCGGAGGGAATCAAATATAATCTTGTATAACTTGGGAGCGTTAAGCGATGGACGAAAATGCTCTACACACAAAAAGCATATCACTTTAAAACACACAAGTTATTTCAATAGCTTTTTTGTGGCATCAGTCATTTCCGAGACATCCGTTAATACTGGTTTGATTCGTTCAATATTTAGACGTTCTTTTGAAGTCCTGTTGCCATTCAGTTGTTTCTCCCAATTGCATTGAAAGACTAAGGCCAGTATATAGCGCCCAGTTCTTAAACATTTGATCATCACTATTTCTTTTCCGTATAACGAAGCGTGTAATATAGTATTTCTGTAAGGATTTATCTCGATTAATAATGGCGTGGATAGAAAAAAAATCTGATGTGTTACACTCACATGGCTTTCTCTACTCTTGTACAAACTATTTTTACAAACGCTTATTCTCCATCTACTTCATGCTAATCGAGACAAAAATTTGCAGACTCTATCTTATTGCTAATTTTCTTGTAGATATAAGGGGAATATATATTTACAACGTCAATATAGAAATACAGTAGCCTTTAAGCATAGACATTACTCTTAATAGCTGGTTACTATGTGCAGCACCATTCTCTTTGCCACAGATTAATACTCTTTGCATATCCAAGACAAAAAACTGAATAACGAATTCGCATTTGAGAAAATAAGTATTGAAAAAATTAAGGGAATAAACAAGCAATATCTCGGAAATGGTTCACTCAACAAAAAAATGTATATGACATAAATTGTGTATTTTAACGCGATGTACATTTTTTGTGCAGTAAAATTTTGTCTATCTCTTATGGTTTACCAGTTATGCAAAAGTCGTTCACAATGAAGAATACTTTTAGAGACATTCCCAGAAAATTCAAGATATACATTTTATTTGTCATGAAAATATCTTAAACATATGATATTTTAATCAAAATCGTTAGAGCCATTTTTGAGAAAATTAAAAGTTTGAAAAATGTTCCATGTAAAGGGTAATCTGGGGTGGGGGGATTTTCCTGAAAACCTTCGTGTCGCATCTCTGGAAGATACTGAACCTAAATATCCAGTTTGGTGTTTATCCGACTGTTCGTTTTTGAGTTATGCTGTTCACAGACACACACATACACAGGTATACAGATACACACACGGATGTTTCCAAAAATGCTTTTTTTTGGATTCAGGGGGCCTTAAAACATATATTTCTAGTGAAATCTCGGTATCGAATTTTTGGGTGGAATACAATACTTCCCTACTTACTATACGTAGTAGAGAAAGTAATAAGGTATGTGCAACAAACATAATACTTTGGAAGAATTAAAAGAAAACATCAGGCGAAAAATTCACTCCATTTCGGGTATTGAACTCTCCAGTGCGAATAACAATTTTTAGGAAAGATGCCATAAATATGCGGATATAGTAGTACATTTCCTACATATCTTATGACATCTTATATGCTTATTATCATTGCAATTTTAACTATCAGAGCATGATCGGTTGCGGGGTATAACTGTTTCGCCCGTAGTCCGAGGTGCTGCGGCGGCCGGCACGCGAGTAGTGGTACGGTGGCCACAGTGTGAAGGAAAAGGATTGTGTTATAAGATCTGTATTAATATAATACATACAACGCGTGAGTCTTCTCATCCTGCGGATTGATAACTAGACAACCCTTCATTTTACAGACGATGCGAAATGCAGGTGCTGACACCACATTCATCAACCCGCTGGTTAGGGCTACGGTGGTGCTCATTGTTAACATGCTGAAAAGCCGTGGTGATGGTGAAAGTTCAAATTACTCTTGCGAATAAATGAGTTTCTTTTTATTCATTTCTTGTATTTATTTAAAATTAAATTTAGCTTTATTTATGGACACTCTTTATCTGCTGTGGTCCTTAACGTCCCATTCTATACTGGACGTGAAATACCTGTAATTTTGCTCAGAGGCCTCTTTATCAGGCTTAAGGTTCTTTTACGTGCCGTAAATTTATGTCACGGGATCACCGGCTTTACTTTGCGTATGCAGGAAGCCATGCTAAAAATTTTTACGCCCAAAAAAATCCATCGCCCTCCGCCGGGTTTGAACCCGCGACCTCTGGAGCTAGAGGTAAGCACTACACCACGGAGGACGACTTGCATTTATTTATGATGTTCATTAAAGCGTGTCATAACAAGTAGTAATTTGTGTTTGAATGAAATTCACACCATTAAACTAATTATGTGAAACGCCACTTCCATGCCAAACTCTTAATTCTCGTTAAATTTATTAAACATAACAAGTACCTTCAAGTGGCCATATTTGAACCTAGGACCTTCACCACTGAAGGTCAACGCGCACACAAGTGCAAGTCGCTGCACGCACAGCAGTGCAAAGCAGTCATTTCGGTCGAAATTGATACTTGATACGACGCGATGCAGTGGACAGTGCTTACGGCATAGCCTGCACAACACCGGGACTGCTTAGCTTCTCAATCTGCAAGCTGAGAAGACTCACCCGGTATATGCATATATGGAGGGAGGGAGGGGGAGAGAGAGAGACTATTTTCTAAAAAAATATTTTGGCTTTAGTGGATCTCTAAATACGTTTTCATTGAAACCCCGGCATTGAATTTTTGGTTGGAATACAGTACTTCTACTTACTGTATGTATGTAGCAGAGAAAGCAATAATAATAATGATAATATTGTACCACGAGATGCTACCAAAATATCGATGTCAATGTCCATGTGTTACGTATGCATATTGCTTGCCTTTCTTCACTTTCGTTTTTATAATGGATACCATATAAAACAAGCTTTTTGTTTAATTTTTACTCACAACTTAATGATAAATTAAAGCCAACTTCATAACTATTATGTTCCTACTCATCCGGCCCTTGTAAATATTTTCTAGTCATTAACGAGTTGGAATTAAAAGCTAATTGTGTCCTCTTTGTACTTTCTCTACTACTTCCCTAAAATAACTAGAGAAACCATTACATTCCACCCAAAAATTCCCTACCAAGATTTCACGGAAATACACGTTTTGAAGCTCCCTGAATTCAAAAAAAGCTTTTTATAGAAAAAGCTACGCGCATGTGTGTAAGCGAATAGGCGTTACGGAAAATATGCATAACAGCAGTGACGTTGACGTCATTCAGACGTGCAGGAAGATCGTGTCTATTGCAGCACACTCACTGCAGATGCAATATTTACAATAATTTCATAATCAAGGCAAAGTAAAGGGTAGTTAAATTATATTCGAACCCACTCGCGGCCTCGCTCTACTGCACGAGACAGCTGGCAATCGCAGGGGAAATTACGCCGGCAGAGGCGGACTAAAATCCATTCCTTATAATAGATACTGGAAATGTTGACCTTCTGCTCTCAAACAGGCAGTATATCTCGTGTAAATATTCATTTTGCAATCGCTTGACAGAAGAAGAGAAATCGTATGGTTGGTTCCAGCAAGATTCTGCAACAGCACACACGCTGCCGAATCATTACATGCAATAAGCGGTGTTTGATGACAGAATAATTAGTGTTGATTTGCGGCCCTCTCGTTTTCCTGACCTAACGAGTTGTGATTTTTATTTATGGGGTTCTTTAAAACACAAAGTATATCGTTCCAATCCTCGCACACTACAGGAACTTAGAGAAAACATTGTGCAAGAAATCACAAGAATTCCTGCTACTGAGCTTTGGAGAGTGAGCGAGAATATTTACATGAGAGCAGAAGGTCAACATTTCCAAAATCTATTATAAGGTAAGGATTTTAGTCCGCCTCTGCCGGCGTAATTTCCTCGGCGACTGCCGGCTGTCTCGCGCAGTAGAGAGAGACCGCGAGTGGGTTCGAATACAATTTAATTACCCTGTATTATTCACCGCCAGGCGCGAGAGATGATATTTTATAATGCCATGAGTTTTGCAACTGAGAAGATTAAAAGAATTGCTGATTATTGTGAAAATGAGAGATTATTGGAACATGAAGTTGGGAAGTTGATAATTTCTATAGGAATAGATAGTGGTTATAGTGAAATAATGCTTTCAGTGACAGTTCAACGGACACTACTGATGAAATGTTTGATGTTACGCCTTTGCCACCTGAGTAAATCACCTCAGAAATTATCGAGGTGTACAGATTATCGAAATTCAGTAAATTAGCTAAATTATGATGCATACACAGAAGCTGTTACTTAATAAGGAAAGTGTGGTGACTAATTTAATTTCTTTTCTATCTTTCTTTCTTCCACTACGGAAATTGCATAAGATAATGTTTAGTTTATTAAAATAAATAATTACGCACATGTGTAATGCATTTACCATTCATTAAGGTTATGTTTGCCTATCATGTATCTACCTGTGTAATTACAGTTTCGTATAATTAATCACGTAACCTTTCACATTAAGGTAACCCAGCTCCAGAGTGCTCCATTTGTGTTCTATAAACAACTGTACGCCGAGTTTCTCGTATTTCGCTGTTTTAGTAAACAAAAACCAAGCGAATGCAGCGCTCTGCCGATCAAGGTCAATACGGCTGGTCCCTTTGCCGAGTACTGTGTGTGCCCGGATCGTATAACTCAAAAACGAAAAATTTGATGAAATAGCAAACTTGATATTTAAGTTAAGTGTGCTCCAAGGATGTGATACGAAGATTTGCAAGAAAATCTTCCCAGCCAACTACCCTTTCCATAGAAACAAATTTGGTTATTTTGGTTTTCTCAAAAGTGGCCGTAACGATTTGTACTAAAGATCTTTAAGATATTCACATGACAAATAAAATGTATATATGGATACTTCCTGGAAGAGCCATGAAGTCTTCTACACTGAATTACTTTTGTAACCGGTAAATCGTAGGAGATAAACAAAAACTGCGGATTTCGTTACAGCACACCATCTTTTTACTTTCTCTACTACGTATAGAAACCGAGAATTCACCGGAAATATATGTTTTGAGGCCTCCTGAATCCAAAAAAAAAAACATTTTTGGAAACATGTCCGTGTGTGTGTCTGTCTGTGTGTGTGTGTGTGTGTGTGTGTGTGTGTGTGTGTGTGTCTGAACAGCATAACTCAGAAACGAACTGTCGGATAAACACCAAACTTGGCATTTAAGTTCAGTATCTTCTAGAGATGCGACACGATGGATTTCAAGAAAATCCCCCACCCCAGATTACCCTTTACATGGAAACGTTTTCGAAAATTTTAATTTTCTCAAAAATGGCTTTAACGATTTTGATTAAAATATCATATGTTTAAGATATTTTTTTCACAAATGAAACGTATATCCCGAATTTTCTGGAAATGTCTCCAAAAGTATTCTTCATTGTGAACGACTTTTGCATAACTGGTAAACCATAAGAGATAGACAAAATTTTACTACACAAAAAATGTAGACCGCGTTAAAATACACAATTTATGTCATTTACATTTTTTTGTTGAGTGAACCTTTTTCGAGATATTGCTTGTTATTCCCTTAAATTTTCCAATACTTATGCTTTTTCTCAAATTCGTTATTAAATTTTTTTTGTCCTGGTAATGCAAAGAGAATGGAATACTGCACATAGCAACCAGCTCTTAAAATATTTGACTATCGCTTAAAGCCTACCAATTCCCCTTGCATCTACAAGAAAATTAGCAATAAGATTAACATCTCGATATCTCGATTAACATGAAGCATATGGAGAATAAGCGTTTGTAAAAATGGTTTGTACAGGAGTAGAGAAAGTCATGTGAGTGTAACACATCAGATTTTTGTTATTATTTTGTGGAGTTAGCCACTTCCGAGATATTCCTTGCTATTTATTTGAATTTTCAAATACTTGTACGCTTCTCACAGGTATAACGTATGACCAGGAGCGGAGAGGGATCTATCACTGCGATCTAAGGAGATCTTTCGTGCCTAAGATCAAGAGGCACGGCATAGCAGAGGGAGGGTCCCTATATTTTCGAGGTTGAAACTCCCCGGTAGCAGCTGGTACAACCGGTTCACCTCCCCTGTGCAAGCTTGCACATCCCAGACACCGCCCCCATTCCGGGGACAAAGTGTTACAGGAGCATCCTTTTCCCTGCCATGCAACGCCGAGACTCCTGCTGACACTTGCAACCCTGAAGCAACCAAGCAGATGAAAGGTGAAGTGAAATGAGAAAGGAGGGAGACAAGAAATTAGAGGGATGTAACTATCCTTTCCAGTATTCGCTTAGCGACCCCATGAAACCCTCTAGAAACCCATGGGCCAGGAAGATCGACCGCGGAAATCGAACCCACGACCTCCCGAATGCGAGTCACACGATCTACCGCCTGCGCCACCTCGCTCGGTTTCTCAAGCGGTAAGTCGCCATACGGTTTCTCTTGCTCATTGGTCATACAAAGAGCACGGGTTTTCACACATCAGCAGGCTCGTTCAAAATCTGACTATCGTTTTACCTACAGTATCCTACAATGAAATATGTAAATACGAATTGAAAGTTTATCTGGATTAATAAAAAGTAGCTAGAATAATAAGCTTCTATAAGAATAGTTTGTTGAACATGAGTAGAGAAGTCATGTGAATGTAACATATCAAGATTTTTCCTAAAAATACAAAGAGAATCGAATATCAAAGGATCACAGATCGACCCGCTGTTAAAACATTTGATTATCGCGTAAGCTTACTGTATCCCCTTATACACTCGCTTCCATTTATGCCGTTACTGCAGCCTTGGGAGGCATTCTACTGGCCTTCACAGGTGAAGTGTGTGTCTGTCTACCTTTTCGCGTATGTTTTGGCCTAGGCACTGAATCACTTAGGTGCAGAAGAGCTCTGTCAACGCAAATGTCCCCACATTTCGTGACAGTGTCCTCAAAGGGCGACGAGTAATTCAGTGCCCAGGCGGCTAAATAAAATACTGGACAAGAATGGAGATTGGACAGATTATTAAAATAATGTCTAGTAAATGTGTCCTCTTGGGGAGTAAGAAGCATAATTTGCTTCAGTTTTATATTATATTGTCATTAAAATATTTGTTTAGACAGAAAGGCCTAAAAGTAGAACTTCTAACACAGTGCACACGAGCTAATACAGGGAGAGCCAAAGAACTACGAACCAGCTGCGTGGTGTTTTTCCTGTCCGCGTCCTCGGCGCTCTTTGCCGTCTGCCGCTATTATAGAAAGGCGCGGATGAAACCATACAACATTTTTAAAACTATTTTTAAAGATTTTTACTTAACAACTTTATGAAATGAGATGTTGAACCTGGCCACCGTCGTGTCCATACATTTTTGCCACCTCTTTAGGAAACTATCCATCATTCGCCGTAGTTCACGTTGAGAAATGCTGGCAATTTGCTGGCGGATATTTTGTTGTAATTCTTCCAGGGTGTGTGGGTTTGTCTTGTACACTTTGTTAATTGCCCCAGAGATAGAAATCGCAGGGACTTGGGTAGGGGGACCGAAGGGGCCACAAATCTCTACTAATAATTCTGTCCTCAAACACACTTTCAATTGTTCTCATCAAAATATTGGCTGTATCAGCTGTTGCAGAGTCTTGTTGAAAAAAGGCAAAATCATGCTCCCTGTCTGTTAATTCTCTAAAAACGGGGGGTAAAATTGCACTCACGTAAGCACGGGCTTCAATACTGATTCGAAAAAAATTGGCCCTATAACTCCTTCTGGCCATGACGGTGGCCAGTTTCAGCATCTCCTTTCATAAAGTTCGTAAGTAAAGCTTTTAAAAGTAGTTTTAAAAATGTTGTATGGTTTCATCCGCGCCTTTCTATGTTAGCGGTAGGCGCAACGAGCGCCGAGGACGCGGACAGGAAAAACACCGCGCAGCCGGTTCGTAGTTTTTAGGCTCCCTCGTAGCCTTAGATTATCGCACTAGTACGACAATCTTCATTGCGACCAAATTTGATTTCAAATCCAATCACGTGGCAATTATCCTTTGTATTTGCGCGTGTTTAATAACTCGACTTGGAATTATTAGGTTTTATTTTTCATCCTGCCTTTTTACAAGAATAATTTCTCGCGGCGCTGGCATTATGTTGTACAATACAAATCGTCAAAGCAATATGATATAGCATTTAATCGCTTCATTACCTGGTGTTAGGCAAAACATGTTTAACATAATTTAACTGAAAATGACTGCTAGCGAATCAACAAAACAGCAAAGCATCTACACCTCGCTTTTTTTATCGTCATTTCCCTTGTTTCAACAACCGCATTCTAAACTGATTTCTCTTAGTTTCGGGAATAAATATGATGTTGTTATTAATATTTAAACTTCGAGCACTGTCTAAAAAAATAGTCTCGTATGCCAAACGCGTTAAAAACGTTTTACCCCTTTTATCATAATCTACTATTTCGTGGAAAAATTGTGAAGAACAGTGTTTTATTTAATTGTACACTTGGATTGGACTATGGTTCAAAAAGTAGTAGTAGTATTAGTAGTAGTATTAGTGGTATTTATTAAGTACTTAATATTACAATAATTGCATGTCATAAGACCGTACATGCACTCTAGAACAATACCTGGTCTATAAACTTGCCTTGCAGAATCGACCAGAAAACTATATACACTACGTGATCAAAAGAATCCGGACACCTGGCTGAAAATGACGTGCAAGTCGTGGCGCCCTTCATCGGTAATGCTGGAAGTCAATATGGTGTTGGCCCAACCTTAGCCTTGATGACAGCGTTCACTCTCGCAGGCATACTTTCAATCAGGTGCTGGAAGTTTCTTGGGGAATGGCAGCCCATTCTTCACGGAGTGCGGAACTGAGGAGAGGTAGCGATGTAGGTCGGTGAGGCCTGGCACGAAGTCGGCGTTCCAAAACATCCCAAAGGTGTTCTATAGGATTCAAGTAGGACTCTGTGCAGGCCAGTCCATTACAGGGATGTTATTGTCGTGTCACCACTCCGCCACAGCCCGTGCAGTATGAGCAGGTGTTTGATCGCGTTGAAAGATGCAATCGCCATCCCCGAATTGCTCTTCAACAGTGGGAAGCAAGAAGGTGCTTAAAATATCAATGTAGGTCTGCGCTGTGATCGTGCCACGCAAAACAACAAGGGGCTCAAGCCCCCTCCAGGAAAAACATGACCACACCATAACACCACCACCTCCGAATTTCACTGTTGGCACTACACACGCTGGCAGATGACGTTCACCGGGCATTGGCTTTAACCCACACCCTACTATCGTATCGCAACATTATGTACCGTGATTCGTCACACCACAGAACGTTTTGCCACTGTTCATTCGTGTAATGTTCACGCTCCTTACATCAAGCGAGGCGTCGTTTGGCATTTTCCTGCGTGATGTGTGGCTTATGAGCAGCCCCTCGACCATGGAATCCAAGGTTTCTCACCTCACGCCTAACAGTCATAGTACTTGGAGTGGATCCTGATGCAGTTTTGAATTCCTGTGTGATGGTCTGGGAGATGTCTGCCTATTACTCTTTACGATCCTCTTCAAATATCGGCAGTCTCTGTCAGTCAACAGACGAGGTCGGCCTGTACGCTTTTGTGCTGTACATGTCCCTTCACGTTTCCACTTCACTATCACATCAGAAACAGTGGAGCTAGGGATGTTTAGGAGTCTGGAAATCTCGCGGACGGACTTCTGACACAAGTGACATCCAATCATCTGACCACGTTCGAAGTCCGTGAGGACCACAGAGCGCCCCATTCTGCTGTTTCACTATGTCTAATGACAACTGAGGTCGCGGATAATGAGTACCAGGTAGTAGGTGGCAGCACAAGCACCTAAGATGAAAAACGTATGTTTGTGGGGGTGTCCGGATACTATTGATCACATAGTGTACATACTCATAAAATGAATAATACCATAAATCACACACGCACACACTCACGCACACAAATTCTCAAATATCGTGTATATTTAAAGAAAATTCACATAAACACCTTAGCTCTTAGTACACGAACTTCCATTAAGCAAGTGCCAGTTTTGGCTGTTTAGAATCAAGTCCCAATATGCTGTCTTCCGTCTGTTGGAAGTCAAAAATACTTCCGTTAATAATGCTGCCAAAATATGTTCGCCGCATAATGGGCAAATCCTCCTGCCATCATCATCAACAATCTTGCGAGCTTTCGACTCTCCCAAACTAAGCCATGCTATTCCTCTGTTTTATACCCAATTCCAAAATATATGTTTCCTTACCCCAGCCAGTTTTTATTTCATTTTGTAGCTCCAATGGTGATCTTTTTCTGCATTCAGATTCTATTTCCTGCCTGTTTATATCATATAATCGTCTTTTGGTTTTTTTCACGGCACTGCGTGTATTTTCATTACCGCCTTGCCAGAACTCCTTTAAGCAAATTTTTTATAATCCCCGTTGTAACCCCATCGCCCACCATTTTGGATGCTCTATGTTGTTCATTTGGTGACGATAACATATTGCTCTCAGAGTTGTTTGGTCACCTTTAATTATTCGCAGCCAGTGCCTAACTACATTTAGTTTAGCAAATACAACATCTTCCCAGCAGCCTACCTTACGAAGAAGTCCGTAGTTTGAAGTACACCTCCCCAAACCTAGAATGCGCTTCTAGAAATTAATTGTACTTTATTTACATTGTCCACTCTCTCCCATCCCCACACTTCACTGCCGTATAGTAATGAGGACCTAACCATTGCTTCATACATGGTCTGTGATGTTTTTACTGGCATATCTGGTACCCGGGTCAATATCCTTAATACTTCAGAAAGTCCCTTTTTGATTCAAATAATGTCTAGTAGATGTGTTCTCTTTGAGAGTATAACATATAATGTATTTTAGGTTTACTAAATATTTTTTCGTGAAGATATTGTAAAAAAGCATGGTTATCATGAGTGATGACGAATAAGGGTATTGCTCAATGTTATATAGTCATATGTGAATAATCTAGAATTGTGCACTTAAACAGGATGCAACTGCATCCGCCTCCTTGCTATAGATACTACCCCGCCTGTGAAGGCCATTAGAATGCCTCCTAAAGCTGTGGTGACGGCATAAACGGAAGTGGGTGTACCTAGAGCGAAATGTGTAATAAAACTATTTCCATAAATGTTTATCTCGACTAACATGAAGAAAATATAAGAATAAGCTTTTATAAAAATGTTTTGTAGAAGTGTAGGTAAGTAGAGAAAGTCATGTGAATGTAACGCAAAAGTGTGTTTAACATAGTTCCAGTCATTCAGATCTGTATACCGTAAAGACAAACAAACAGGATATGTAGATGGAAGTTTCCTTTCTTATGGAATGCATTTGTAAGGTGCCATTTCGGCTTGAAAATAAAGAGATTATAACTGGACAGAAACATTTAGAAGGCAGTGGCTATGTGGACAAAGACAGAACGCTTCTGTTTGCGAGGGAAGGTGCGGGTATTTATCTTGTAATTCTTATCGACTGACTCAAAAGCGAGCCGTTTTATTCACGTAAACAAAAGACGGTATAATTAGAAGAGAAACCTCCCACGCAGCCCATTTCGAAAATTATATTCTCCTTGCCCAGAGAAAGTCTGACAACTCCGCGTCCTTTGTACGGCAAAAGACAAACGTTACCTGCATTAACGTCAAGTGTTTGTGAGAGGGCGAATACAAAAAGCGTGTTTTGATGTCTAAAAGCCGCAGTAGTAGACGGCTTCCATTGGATTTCTTTATTCTGTTGCAAGTACATGTGAAATGTTTCCTTGCCTGAAAGCTGCATTAAGTTTGAAAGAGCTCAACAATTCCAGAGATGCTAAACTCCAAAAGTTTGGCAAAACCACACAGCGTAAACGTGTTAGCAATCATTTGTGTGTATAATTCAGTGGATATTTCTTGGTAAAAATCGAAAAATAACTTACATTTCCATCCTTTTATCTCACACATAGCATAGCTTAATGAAACGACCAAGCATATCAGAAAGTATACTTAATACTAGCAATGTTTACTACTACCGCACTTCCAGGAGGATCGAAGTGTAACAAAATCAACTGTTCACCGAAATATCTTTTAAGGGAACGCACTACTAAAAGTTTGTGAAAATCTCGGAAAACGAACTTTAGAGAAACTGGAAATAAAATTCTTTCAATTTTAAAATGTGAGTTTTTGGGTAGTTATTATCGATGTTTATCTCGTTAAAATGCTCCACGCAATGAAGTTTTCATCCAGTACTTTTGATAAGGTTCACATTCTAAAACTTTAAACAATTAAAACTGTCAAAAAATTATCATGTTCTCACGGTTTCTCAGGTAACTGATTTTGAAACCAAAAGGGGATGTAAAAATAGAAATTTACAATTATAGGTTTTTATAAATGAATTTTTTTAACTAAAACTACGAA
The DNA here is from genome assembly GCA_030765065.1 of Deroplatys truncata. Classification (NCBI taxonomy): domain Eukaryota; kingdom Metazoa; phylum Arthropoda; class Insecta; order Mantodea; family Mantidae; genus Deroplatys; species Deroplatys truncata. The sequence goes on from CM060980.1 coordinate 171,955,955, forward strand.
TAAAAACTATACGTTAATTTGGTACGCTATCAATTGGTAACCAACATGGGTTGTTAAAATAAATATTACTTATATAACAAACGCAGAACACAACGTCGTGTTAAATGGTATTTTATGCAACCGAAATATAACCAAAGAAACTAAGCTGCAAGTATACAAATCAATAGTGAGAAATACCGTAACTTATGGGGCTGAAATTAGGAAATTCAATAAAGATTTAATATTGTAGTGACTCTGTGTGGAGTTCGAACCACGGACAGGGAGTGCCATCAGATTGCATTAAGCTTCAAAGGATGTGGTAAGGTAAGAAGTACTGGCCTTTAGGGCACCAGGTTGCTTACTTGGCTCTCAGAAACGTATATATTGAACACGAATGTAGGTCATTGGTCTCTACTCTCTTCGATACCAGAACCATACCAATGCACGTCTGTCAAGGGACCTGTGTCCCACCCTACTGAGTTAGCATTTAACCTTGTGTATCAAGATCAAAGGGAACTCTACGGTAAGGAAAGTGTGAATGCGATTAAGTTATCTGAGAATAAGTCATTGGCTATTAATATAGCCCCCGGGTTCTTACTTAACTCCCCCCCAGAAACCCGAACATCACCTATGGCGCCTTGAATCCCGGCACCGCCCAGCCCTACCATCTGAACCTGTTCCTCCCTGTTGTAAGCAACCCCCGGGACTAACTACTCTAAGGGTTGTTACAATATTGAAGTTATTGTATAAGGAAACCAAGGAAAGAATGTCAGCTAGGCACTGAAAATTATAAAAAATTAGGAATACTGTTATTAAGAAAGAAATGAAAGTTAAGAATTCTGGAGTACAATATACAAGATTTAAATAGTTAAACTGGTATGGAGATATCAGGAGAATAACAGAGGAAAGAATACCCTGAAATTTTTGGGAATGGTGTCCACCTGGGAGAAGAGGAAGGGGTAGACCCAGAAATACTTGGATGCAGGAATAAGGAGGACGTGATAGCAAAAGGACTGGAGGAGGAGGAATGGAATGGCAGGGACGAGTGGACAAGAAAAATAAAACTTTAGGAACATAAATATGTGTCAACGTTGTATAAATAAAATAATTCTTAAAATTTCATCCATAGAATTTTTGAAATACGACAATAAAATTAGTTTTGTAAACTCAGTAACTCGAAAACTAAAGAGTATACCGAAACGAAATTATAACCGTTCCAAAATTTACGTGAGGAAAACTTCAGATTAAATAGTGAACGAAATTGACCCAAAACTTTAAAAGATAATAGCGATATTAGTGGTACATTACTTCAAAGGTACTCAGTAGTGAATTTTCAAAACGATTTTGAAAAAAATTAACATTTTTAAAATATTCACAGAAAAAAATTAAAAACCTGTGGAATCAGGATCAAATTGCTGTTTTAACTATCTGGACATTTAAGTGCCTAAAACCGGAAATTAAATAGATGTGCGCCGGTGTGTAAATTTTAAAATTTAAATCTCTGGTAGTCTTATCTTCTTCTGTTTTTGTCATTTTAAAATGTTCACAACATATAAGGAATGTTTGTTCAGTTTGTTTCAGATTTTTACTTTTTCCACCACATACATAGCAGGTAGAGAAGGTATTGCATTCCACCCAAAATTTTGATACCGAGATTTCACCGGAAATACATATTTTGAGGCCCTCTCAATATACGCAAAGCATTTTTGGAAACATGTCCGTATGTACGTATGTCCGTATGTCCGTATGTCCGTATGTATGCATGTATGCATGTATGCATGTATGTATGTATGTATGTATGTATGTATGTATGTATGTATGTATGTATGTATGTATGTATGTATGTATGTATGTGAAGAGCATAACTAAAAAACGAAAAGTCGAATAAGTACCAAAACTTTTATTTAGGTTCAGCACCTTCCAAAGATGCGACACGAAGATTTTCACGAAAATCCGCATACTACACTTTACATGGAATATTTTTCGAAATGTTTGATTTTTAAAAATGGCTCTAACGATTTTCATTAAACTACGATATATTAAAGATGTTTACATTACAAATAAAATGTATATCTTGAATTCTCTAGGAACACCCTATACAACCCACTTCATTTGAAAAAAATAATGTATAATCTTGTTTTTTTTTTGGAGTGGAGGAGAAAATGATTTAATCACTGACCCCAGCCCCATGGGAGACGGGACTGAGAGTGTGGGACTCACCAATAGTTGGCATACGCACTAAAGCCATTTTTTCGTTGAAGATGTAAAGTGAGAACTGCCAACCTAAATGAAAATCCACCAGAAAAAACTCCTCTACCGGTAGGAAAATGGAAGAAGGAAGAGTGGAATAAATATGGCTTTGTGCGGTCCCGCATAGCACCCGCGTTAGTATGTGAAGGCTGTAGGCTGCCACCCTGTGGGCGGAAGCGAGTAAAGGTAATTACTAGGTTGCAGTCATGAAACCTGACTGCAACACTAGTGGGAATGGCGAGGGTTTGGAAGAGAATGGAAGTTAGGAATGCGGATGATACTGATGATGCTGCTGTTGCTGGTTAAACTCCTTGCATTGCTGCAAGAAGCTTGCGACACTCTCTGGATCCTTCTTGAATCTGAAAGCTGGAGCAGAGTTTCGAATGGTGTCGTCTATGGCGTTGAGTCGTGATGAAATGGTGTCGAACTGCTCAGTTAGGAAACCTTACTGAGCAGCTGATGTAGCTTGAAATTCTCGGATGAGTTCCTCCAGGGCTCTCAGCTTCGTCGTCATGTTCAGGAACTCCGCGTGGAGATCCTGAACGACGTCACGTAGGCCCTGGACTTCCTCGATGATCGGCATCAGTCATGGTGGTGTCGGCGCTGGTGTCGGCGGCTGTGGAGCTGTCACTGGCTGCGGCGTAAGTGCTGGCTGCATCAGCGATGCCTTCCTGCGGGGATGCATGGGGCAAAGCGCTTGGCCGGTGAAATGCGTTGACCCTCCACAGGTCGCACAGTAGCGGCGTCGGCGGCGCAGGTCGTGCTGGGTGCACGAAGAGGTGCTGCAGGCGAAACTACAGTAGTGGCACCTGGGTTGTGCAGAGCAGGTCGACTCCTCGTGCCCGTAGGCAGAGCAGCGCCTGCAGGGTGCCTGGCATTCTAATTGGCTAACCTCGATTAGTAAGCACCAACCACCCTAACAAGGGCAGGCCCGTTCTCAAGGCAGCTTCATAGTCGCCAGGCTCTGTGAACTCGAACCTCACGAGCGAAGTGGGTCCCTGTGCTCCAAAGATCCGAGTGGCCTTCAAAGCTGAAGGAACCTGACTGGCAGGTCCCTCGGGACCCCTCTGATGACAGCGCTGTACCTCCCATGAGGCACAGGCTGAATCGGCGCAGACTGGGAAGCTTCTAGGATCGGCGGCGTGAACGCCGGTGATGTTGGCAGCGACTGCGGCGAATTCTCTTCGACGGGTGCCGGAGAAGGAGGTCCTGCCTTAGCAGGCTCGGCGACTCTACGTTGCTTCTTCTTCGCTATCTCGATTTTTTTTTACTTGTATAACTGGTAAACGTTAAGTGATAGATAAAAAACGTACCACATAGAAAATGTAATCTCTTCAAAACACACAATTTATTTCAAATACGTTTTTTGTGGCAGGAGCCATTTCGGATACATCAGCTATTACAGGTTTGAGTTGCTCATTTCTTGATCATTCTCTTAAAGTCTTGTTTCTCGCGTTTGCATGAAGCTGTATCGAACTTTAAGGACAACAAACAGTGCTCAGTTCTTAAACACTTGACTATAACTGTTCTCTTTGAATCTCTAACGAATTGTGTAATGCAGATATTTCTGCAAAGGTTTATTTGGTTTAAAATGAAGTAGCCAGATAGAAAAATAAACTTTTATAACAATAATTTGTATACCCACTAATATTTTGTTTATTTATTCCACAGATTAAACCCTGTTTCACCACTTGTATATTAGGTTTGTAATTTTATAATTTAAAAGAATTAAATTAGTATAATTCTTTGCATTTTACAATGTTCGATGGATGTGGTGAATACAGTTTACAAAACACTTGTAGCATCATCTTCTACTAAAGATTTTATGCATTGGTTTTACACATTCTATATTCTAATAGTTTAAATGAAGTTTCAAACAGTGTCTTCTTTTGTTTCAGATTTGGAGGATAAGCTTTTTGAACATAAATGGAGAGTTCAAAAGGGGTTTTCTTGATATCAAGAATAGTTTTGATTTGGTGTTTAATAACTTAATGATCTGAATTTCAGAACGTTTTACCTTCTCTACTACGTGTAGTCAGTAGGGGAAGTATTGCATTCCACCCAAAATTTCGACGCCGGCATTTCACCAGAAATACATGCTTCGAGGCTACTAAATAAAAAAAGCATTTTTAGAAAAAGATCCCTGTTTGTATGTGTCTGTGTGCGTCTCTGTGAACAGCATAACTCAAAAACGAAAATTCAGATAAATTCGAACTTGGCATTCAGATTCATAATCTATCAAAGATGCCACAAGAAAACTTTCAAGAAAATCCCCTACTCCAGACTACCTTTACATGGAACATTTATAAAAAAAATTGGTGTAATAAACTGGCTCTAATATTTTGATTAAAATATCATATATTTCAGATATTTTTGTAACAAATAAAATGTATATCTTGATTTTCTGGTAATGCTCACAACATTCTGCTTCTTTCTGATGGCTTTTGCATAACTGGCAAACCGTAAGAGATAGATAACATTTTTCTGAACAAAAATGTAGAGCTCGTTAAAACATACAATTTATGTAACATACATTTTTTTGTCGATTGAACCATTTCCCAGATATTCCTTGTTATTTGTGTGAATATTCCAATAAATATACTTCTCAAATGGAAATTCGTTATTCGTTTTTACTTTCTCTACTACGTATAGTAAGTAGGGGAAGTATTGTATTCCACCCAAAAATTTCAACCCGGATTTCACCGGAAATAAACGTTTTGAGGCCACCCGAATCCAAAAAAAGCATTTTTGGAAACATGTCCGTGTGTGCATCTATGTGTGTGTCTGTCTGTGTGTTTGTGTGTCTGTCTGTGAACAGCATAACTCAGAAACGATCAGTCAGATAAACACCAAACTTGGGATTTAGGTTCAGTATCTTCCAGAGATGCGACACGAAGGTTTTCAAGAAAATCCCCCCACCCCAGATTACCTTTTACATGGAACATATTGAGAAAAGTTTAATTTTCTCAAAAATGGCTCTAACGATTTTGATTAAAATATCACATGTTTAAGATATTTTCATGACAAATGAAATGTATATCTCGAATCTTTTGGGAATGTCTCCAACAGTATTCTTCATTGTGAACGACTTTTGGTAAACTGGTAAACCATAAGAGATAGACAAAATTTTACTTCACAAAAAATGTAGATGGCGTTAAAATACACAATTTATGTCTTATACATTTTTTTTTGTCGAGTGAACCATTTTCGAGATATTGCTTGTTATTCCCTTAAATTTTTCAATACTTATTTTCTCAAATGGGAATTCGATATTCAATTTTTTGTCTTCTATATGCAAAGAGTTTTAATCTGTGGCAAAGGGAATGGTGCTGCACCTAGCAATCAGCTATTAAGAGATATGTGTATGCTTAATTCTATAGTGCTATTTCTATATTGCCCTTGCAAATATATATTCCCCTTACATCTACAAGAAACTTAGCAATAAGATAGAGTCTGCAAATGTTTATCTCGATTAACATGATGTTGATGGAGAATAAGCGTTTGTAAAAATAGTTTGTACAAGAGTAGAGAAAGTCATGTGAGTGTAACACATCAGATTTTTCTCAAATTCATTGTTCATTTTTACTTCTTCTACTACGTATAGTAAGTAGGGGAAGTATTGTATTCCGCCCAAAAATTCGATACTGAGATTTCACCGGAAATACATGTTTTGAGACCCCATTTTTAGAAACCTGTCCGAATGTGTGTCTGTCTGTGTGTGTGTGTCTGTGTGACTGTGAACAGCATAACTCAGAAACGAACAGTCGGATAAACACCAAACTTGGTATTTAGGTTCAGTATCTTTCAGAGATGCGACACGAAGGTTTTCAAGAAAATTCCCCCACCCCAGATTACCCTTTACATGGAACATTTTGCGAAAAGTTTAATTTTCTCAAAAATGGCTCTAACGATTTTGATTAAAATATCACATGTTTAAGATATTTTCATGACAAATGAAATGTATATCTCGAATTTTTTGGGAATGTCTCCAAAAGTATTCTTCATTGTGAACGACTTTTGCATAACTGGTAAAGCATAAGCGATAGACAACATTTTACTACACAAAAAATGTAAATCCCGTTAAAATATACAATTTATGTCATATACATCTTTTTTGTTGTTGATTGAACTATTTTCGACAATGCTTGTTATTCCCTTTAATTTTCCAATACTTAAACTTTTACTAAAATTCGTTATTAATTTTTTACTTTCTCTACTACGTATAGTAAGTAGGGGAAGTATTGCATTCCACCCAAAAATTCGATACCGAGATTTCACCGGAAATATATGTTTTGAGACCCACTGAATCCAAAAAAAGCATTTTTGGAAACATGTCCGTGTGTGTGTCTGTGTGTGTGTCTGTGTGTCTGTGTGTGTGTCTGTGTGTGTGTGTGTCTGTGAACAGCATAACTCAAAAACGAACAGTCGGATAAACACCAAACTTGGTATTTAGGTTCAGTATCTTCCAGAGATGCGACACGAAGGTTTTCAAGAAAATCCCCCCACCCAAGACTACCCTTTACATGGAACATTTTTCGAAAATTTTAATTTTCTCAAAAATGGCTCTAACGATTTTGATGAAAATATCATATGTTTAAGATAATGTCATGAGAAATGAAATGTATATCTCGAATTTTCTGGGAATGTCTCCAAAAGTATTCTTCATTGTGAACGACTTTTGCATAACTGGTAAACCATAAGAGATAGACAAAATTTTACTACACAAAAAATGTAGATCGCGTTAAAATACACAACTTATGTCATATACATTTCTTTTGTTGAGTGAACCGTTTTCGAGATATTGCTTGTTATTTCCTTAAATTTTCCAATACTTATACTTTTTCTCAAATGCGTTATTCATTTTTTTTATGTCCTGGACATGCAAAGAGAATGGAATGCGCCACATAGCAACCAACGTTAAAATATTTGACTATCGCTTAAAATCTAGCATATTCCCCTTGCATCTACATGTACATTACCAATAAGATTGACATCTCGATATCTCGATTAACATGAAGCATATGGAGAATAGGCGTTTGTAAAAATAGATTGTACAAGAGTAGAGAAAGTCATGTGAGTGTAACACATCAGATTTTTTGTCCTGGTAATGCAAAGAGAATAAAGTGCTCCATATAGCGACCAGCTCTTAAACATTTGAGTATCGCTTAAAGCCTACCAATTCCCCTTGCACCTACAAGAAAATTAGCAATAAGGTTCTGCAAATGGTTATTTCGATTAACATAAAGTAGATGCAGAATAAGCTTTGTAAAAATAGTTTGTACAAGAGTAGAGAAAGTCATGTGAGTGTAACACATCAGATATTTTTCAGCATTTCATGTTGTAATGGACATGATCGAAATTTTGCGATTCTTTCTTCTTTTTTATCCCAAGTGCTTGCTACCGCGGGTAAACAATTGAATCCTTAATCCAAAATAGTTTCTAAGCAAACAATTTCTAATGAATAACGTAAACGTAACATGGATAGAAGAATAATTCGTGGATAGAAGAATTATTCGTATATGAATACCAAAATATACAGGATGGAAGTGAATTTATTACATTCCTAGTAATATGTACTTCATAGTGGTATTACAAAAAATTGTAATAGCATTTTGTTCTGTGTTCAACCGTTTTCCAAAAAAAAAGTTGTTTTCCCAAATTATATGGTTTATTACACGAGAATGTATAAAGATGGTAGTTTGTTACTTGTAAGATGGACAGATTAACCTATTTTTGACCTAGTTTCCATAGTAACTATGTGACATCATTCAAGGATTTGAAATAATTAATAATTTTACGAGCACCATTTCGCGGACGTAATGCATTTGGGTACATAGGCAATGTTGCTAGGTCAAGTAAATCAGTGTAAAAACCGGCTCCCGGACGTACACAAAACAGCATACCTGAATTGGGAGGAGCGGTTGTTTTCCACACAACCTTAATCCATAACAAACCGAGCGGGATGGTTCAGGCGGTTAAGTCTGTGGCCGGCATTCGGGAGATCGTGGGTTCGATGGCAGTGGCCAACGATCCTGACCCATGGGTTTTTTCGGGGGGTTTTCCGGGTCCCGAGGCGAATTCTGGAAAGGATCATTACATTACCCGAACTTCCTATTTGATCTCTATTCTCATTTCACTTTACCCTTCATCTGCTTGATCTCTTTCAGGGTTGCAAGTGTCGGCGAGAGCTCTCGGCATGTGCATGGCAGCGGAAAAGCATGCTCTATGGGAACATTCGTCCTCCGGGACTGTGAGCTGTCTCTGGGTTCCGGATGCCCCGGGGTATGCGTAAATCTAAGGGGTGGGAGGGCTGGAAATTATAATGAATAATATTTATAGACGCTCTTTAACTACTATGGTTCTTAGCCTCCTATTCTATATTGGGCATGAAAGACCCAAGTTTCGCTCAAAGGCCTCTTTATCAGGCTCGATGTTCTTTTACGTGCCGTAAATCTGCGACACGGGACCACCGGCTTTACTTCCCTTCCGAAGGAAGCCATGCTGAGGATTTTTACACCCCGAAAAAATCCATCGTCCTCCGCCGGGGAGGCTAGCATGGTACCACAAGACCACGGAGGACGACGAAAGGGTGAGGCAATATTTAAGCAAAATGACAATTACAACTTAGTAGTTATTAACCTACACTAGCAGTATGGAAGTAATGCCTTCATGGTACAATAAGCGTTTCACAGTCGCTGACAAAAAGCACACCAGATTTATAAGGAAGTTGAGTCATTAGAGAACAGCGTACTGCGCAATGAAAACTCAAAAGGTTTAGTGATAAAGGAACCCGAGGTGTGTTTAGTGGATATAATCATTCGTACAGCACAAGGTTTACGAGATGCCAGCCTTTTCAAATCGTGAGTATTTTGATAACATTTATCTACACTCATGAATTATGCGCCACATAGCGAAAATGAAACCTGTTTACGCGCTGACCTACTTCTGGTTTTGAAAGGGAGACTCCCACACGTGCTAGGAGCTACTTGATGCGATATTGCCAGCATGTGAATTTATGTTCTCGAAAAACTTAAAATATCTCCCAGAAAATGGTCATTAAAAACTGAAAGATACAAAATATATTCCAAATAATCAGAAATTAATATAATGACTTCCCTTCCACCGGTATAACGGATGTAATTGTATTTGTAATGTGTAGATAAAGCCCTGCTTTATTCCCTTAGTAAGCTTAAAATGCCATTAGACCATTCAGTGAGAGAAAGAGAGAGAGAGAGAGAGAGAGAAGTTTGTTACTTGTCAAGGATACAGGAGCGGGACGTGATTTCACTCAAGAAGGGATTAGAAGCTTTTAGCTGCAACAGATGGTAATATTCTGTTAAATTACCGCTATTCAAGGAATTTCATGACTGAGCAGCCCAGCATATTCAGCCAATTCCTGCTCTCGAATATGCACAAGCCATCGAATTTTCAAAATGTGAAACGCTCTAGGTATTTGGATCCTGCCGATGGATCGAAGTGTATGCCAGTCTGGACTGACAGGTATTTACCACTTTGTGGAAAATTTATTAACTTTGTTTTTAATATAGAGCCGAATTGACGTCATAACTAAGGGTGAACCATGGAATGACACGACCGTGCAATATCGGCATTCCAGTTATCATCTCCTGGTGCATATAGGTTCTTGAAACTAGGGTTAATTAATTTAAGACTACCTCTCAAATGAATACAAGTGTATAACAAACACTGTACACGAATTGAATACCCAAGGTAGTATCACTGTCGCCATCACTGTATGTAACAATAATAAATTAATTAGAATTGTATATTATAATTAATGTACAATCAATTTTATTATTTTTATAAACGCTTATTGAAAAACAGTTAACAAAATTAACAAATATATAGATACATTAGCCCTTATCTTGATCTTTTTTATACCAAACGATTTCTATTCACAGCTCGGCAACACTGCATCGCTACATACCTATTCGATGATGCCAAAAGTTTGTCTTCATTTCAAAGTCTCAGAAGAAACACCTAGCATAAATATTGTGACTGTTGTATATTTTAACAGTGCAGATAACTCATTTCTCAAGGTCGATTTGCTAATTATATTAGCTTAAGCTAGCCCACCTCTAAGCTTTTACACCACTCAAGAATATTTCTGACCTGTCGTTGTTTCACATGGAATATAATGTCACTGATTCAGGCTTGTTTCAAGCCAATCAGGTGTAAGGGTTAGGTGGTGTTAAGTAAATGTAAAAACTTTCCCATAGGAAAAAGCAATTGCGATCTAGGGGAATGTGTCACCATTTTTGCACCCAAGTGCAAGTTGTATGGAGGACGAAGAGGAGAGAGGTGGCCAGGATGAGGAGAAGCTTAGCTGTTTACCGAAAAAAGCGAATGGAGGTGCGGATTCTGATATTTTAAAAATGTAATAATGGCGTAGCCGAAATTTTTCTGGTAGCTTTCCATTTTGAAAGAATAATTGACAAAATGCGTACCTTGAAGCCAGTCACAGTTTTAAAATGTGTATGTGTAACCACCTCTCCAAGCAAGAGCAGGCAAACGATTGTAATAAAACTTGGTAAACTTAGGTCCCACTTGAAAATAGGATATTTGAGAATATTTTTATTAGCTCCACGTATGGACGCCAATTTGAAGTAGGTTGTATTGAAGGAGTTGTATTACATTTCAACTGCTGGGGAGCCGAACACTTGAAGTAGTTGCAACCGCACGTATGGTAAACAGTTTCCGTTAGCCTTCGATCCAAATGTACTTTCAGATGGTCTCTGCCCCAAGTTTAAAACAAATGTTAACTTTGTAATTTGACTGCTTCTTTAAATATTATATACTTATGTTTGCCTCGGCTGCGTCAGTGTTTATTTTAGAGACATGGGTATCTTGGCAGGGTTGTGATGCGACAAGAATGTAGGCTTACACAGATTATAATTTTACTTCACTCCGTTTATTACTGCTTGACACGAGTTATATAACACTTCACTGATAGAGAGCTGTGAGATTCTTTTTATTATTAAATACTTGCACTTTCTAACACGTAAACTATTTTCGTCTCACATGAATACGTACTACATTTCTCGAGGACGCATCCGCATCCAGTTATAATCACTGTCTGCAGGCAACTGAACTGATTTCAAGCGCCTAAACTTTGTAAATTTATGTATTTGAAGTCTCTGATTGGCTAATCTTACTCCAATAGAATACCTTCATTTAACTAAAGCTTTTTTTGGTTGTTGATTGGCTATTTTTTAAACTGTCACTAAAATTACATTATTGCTTCCAAGAATCACAAGTATTGTTAAACTCTCAAACTCATTATTGCCTCAAGGTTACCTCATTGTTAGCAATTTTTAACTTATTATTCTCACAGCTCCTACATCATTAAATTACGTACTACATTCCATAACATTATTGAACATGTATACAATAATATAAGCATATGCAATGACTGTTATATACATTTTACAAATCATTACATACACATATTGCTTCAAGGCGGGCTGTTATTGAATTAACATGTTATATAATTTAACTGAAAATTATTTCAGTGTTAAAAATACTGCCTCACATTTTATTTACCTACTTACCGCAAACCACAATCTTCAGGTACTAGTGGGGAGGGGGAAATGAAAGATTACAATCACATGACTTTTCCTGTCCACTATCGCTTATTATGATAGAGCTTCTACAAAGTGTACTCACGAAAACATTTTCTATCTACCTAGTTTATAGTAATCGAGAGAAACCTTTACAGAAATAGTTCCATTAATAATTTTGTTACAGGTACAGAGGGATAGAATAATCGCAAGAAACAACTGCATGTGACAGCACTTCGGAAATGACAAAACGTGTTGAAATATTATAACCTGGTATCTTCGAAGTTTCTGATACCACAAAGGAAACCCATTTGAAAATAATTGTCTTTTAAAGATATCTACATTTCTTGTTCAATAAGGATTTGTTCTATTTCTTATAGTTTACCAGTTATACAAAATTATACAAATTCCCTCCCGAATGAAGAGGACTTCACAGGCTATTCTCAGAAAATTCAAAATATACATTTTATTACTTTTTCTACCACGCACATAGTAGGCAGAGAAGGTATTGCATTCCACCCAAAAATTCAATACCGAGATGAGATTTCACCGTAAATATAGGGTCTTTCCACAAGAGTGTCCTATCTTTGAACTTAAATCAAACACGTTCTATAAATGATACAGGTTTATTTCTTTTTTATTTTGGAACATAATTAATGTCATTACTTGTGGAAGAGAACATCAGTTAAGTGACCGCCGCGACTATTTGGGTTGCGCGTATACGGTTGACCCAATTTTCAATGACAGAAGAACGTAAATTAGGTCCAACTTCACGAATAGCACGAGTGATGTTATTCATAAGATCATTTATTGTCTTTGGCTTGTTGACATAAACTTGAGATTTAACATAACCCCACAAGAAGTAATCCAACGGCATTAAATCACATGACCTCGGGGGCCAGTTAACATCACCACCACGGGAAATGGTGAAACCTCTGAACTTCTCCTTCAAAAGATCGATTGTTTCGAGAGCAGTATGACAAGTGGCACCATCTTGCTGGAATCAGATGTTTCTGAGATCCATACCATCCAATTGAGGCCATAAATAGTCCCTTATAAGAGCCCGGTATCTTTCTCCATTGGCAGTTAGAGCTTCTCCATCTTCATCTTGGAAAAAATATGGACCAATGACTCTACCATACCAAAATCCACAGCAGTCCTTCTTGAAGTGGTCCTTCTTGAATCTGCATTGGATTATGCTTGCTCCAATAGCGGCAATTTTGTTTGTTAACACAACCATCCATCCAAAAGTGGGCTTCGTCGCTGAAGATGATTTTTCGACAAAAATCCGGGTCAGCTTCCAATTGCTCCATAGCCCAATCAGCGAATACACGGCGCAATCTATGGTCTTTGGGCTTTAGTTCTTGAGTTATCATTATTTTGTAAGCACGAAAATTCAAGTCCAGATGCAGAATTCGCCTAGTTGTGGTCGGTGAAAGCCCCAATTCTTGCGCTCGACGAGCAATTGATTTGTTTCCGTTCTCGCGTACATTCTCACGAACGGTACCTATGTTTTCGTTGGAGGGTATACTTCGATTACGTACAGGCGTTCTTTGATCGCAGACAGAACCACTTCTTTCAAATTTGTCGATCAAATGCCGAATCGTTCTCTCGTAGGGACAATTATGTACACCGTAAACTTCACGCAATACACGGAAGGTTTGGCGAACAGATGGTCCATTTTGATGATAAATTTTCACAATTTCTACGCTTTGCTGATTTCTGTAACGTTCCATGCCTATTTGTCAATAACAACTGTAACCATATGAAAAAAATAACTACTGTAACTCAATAATAACGGCAGCTATCATATGTTAAAGATAGGACACACTTGTAGAAAGACCCACATATTTCAAGGCTCTCTGAATAAAAGAGAAGGCATTTTTAGAAAAAGTACGCCTGTGCTATATACAGCATAATTAAAAAATGAAAAGTTGGATAAATACCAAAGTTGATATTTAGGTTCAGTAAGTTCCAAACTTGCTACAGGAAGATTTTCAAGAAATTCCCCCCCCCTAGACTACCGTTTACATGGAAGACTTTCCGTAATGTTTGTTTTTCTAAAAAAATAGCTCTAAAATTCCATATATTAAATATATTTACATTACCAATAAAATGTATGTTTTGAATTTTCTGGGAATAATCTATGAACTCAACTTCATTTGGAATAAATTTTATATAATCTTGTATAAGTAAACTTAAGCGATAGACGAAAACGTACCACACAAAAAATGTAGATCTCTTTAAAACACACGGTTTATTTACAATAAGTGTTTCTGTAGCATAAGCCATTTCTGAGGTATTCGTTATTAAGGGTTCGAATTGTTCATTTCTTGGTCATTCTTTTAAAGTCATGTGGTCATTCAGTTGTTTTTCGCGATTGCAAGGAAACTTATGGAATTTTAAGGTCAGTGTATAGCGTTCAGTTCTTAAACATTTGACTATCGCTATTCCCTTTGTATCTATAACGAAATGTGTAATGCAGTTATTTCCGGAAAGTTTATCTCTATTAAAATGAAGAAGATAAGAAAATAATTTTACTTAAGAATAATTTGTATATTCATTAATTAGCCCTAGAGGGTGGAGAAAGTTGTGTGAATGCAACATTTCATTCAAATCTCTGAAACATATGGTATTTTAATCAAAATATTTAGAGCATTTTCATAAAATAAATAATATTCAACGTTTTTCCATGTCAAAGATGTTTACATATATATGTCCTTTTTATAAAAATGTATTTTTTGCATTTAGGCACTTCAAAACATGTATTTCCTGTGCAACTTCGACATGTAACTTTTGGGTGAAATACAATACATCCTTTTGCCTACAATAGGTAGATGGCAGAGAAAGCAAAAATTATGGTTTTGAAAATAAATATCTCGGAAATGGTTAACGCCACGTCAACTTTTATTTGGCATAAACTATGTGCTTTAAACGAGTTCCAACTTTTTGTACAGTGCGATTTTGTCTATTTCTTGATGTTTACTAAAAGTCTTTAAGAAGGAGAACATAAGAAAAATTCTAGATAAACCATTTTCTTTCTCGTGTAAATATTTTAAATGAAAATAAAAAAATAAGAAAACAATTTTCCATGTATCACGTAGTTTGGAGTGGGTGGATTTTCATGCAAATCTTCGCGCAGCTTTTGATATTTAATGAACACATGGATTTTGAGCTTTGCTGTTTATAGACACAAATATTCTAAAAATATTTTTATTAAAGGACCTCAAAATATGCATTTTCAGTGAAATATCTATATCGAATTCTTGGGTGGAATGCAATAATTCAGCTACCTCAGTTTGGTACGAGGTAGAGAAATATATAAGCTTTAATAAAAATAATTTATAGAGGAGATATAATCTTAATATATAAAAGACTGTGTGTGTGTGCGGGGGTTGTACACCCCCTCAAGAAAGTATTCGTCTGCACTATAAAAAATCTGATGTGTTACACTCACATGACTTTCTCTACTCTTGTACAAATTATTTTTACAAACGCTTATTCTCCATCTACTTCATGTTAATCGAGATAAACATTTGCAGACTCTATCTTATTGCTAAGTTTCTTGTAGATGTAAGGGGAATATATATTTACAAGGGCAATATAGAAATACAGTAGCCTTTAAGCACAGAGATATCTCTTAATAGCTGGTTGCTAGGTGCAGCACCATTATCTTTGCCACAGATTAATACTCTTTGCATATTCAAGACAAAAAAATGAATAACAAGCAATATCTCGAAAATGGTTCACTCAACAAAAAAACGTATCAGCCATAAATTGTGTATTTTAACGTGATCTACATTTTTTGTGTAGTAAAATTTTGTCTATCTCTTATGGTTTACCAGTTATGCAAAAGTCGTTCACAATGAAGAATACTTTTGGAGACATTCCCAGAAAATTCAAGATATACATTTTATTTGTCATGAAAATATCTTAAACATATGATATTTTAATCAAAATCGTTAGAGCTATTTTTGAGAAAATTAAAATGTTCGAGAAATATTCATGTAAAGGGTAATCTGGGGTGGGGAATTTTCTTGAAAACTTTCGTGTCGCATCTCTGAAAGATACTGAACCTAAATACCAAGTTTGGTGTTTATCCGACTGTTCGTTTCTGAGTTATGCTGTTCACAAACAGACACACACACACGGACATGTTTCCAAAAATGTTTTTTACTTTCTCTACTCCGTATAGTAAGTAGGGGAAGTATTGTATTCCACCCAAAAATTCGATACCGAGATTTCACCGGAAATACATGTTTTGAGACACCCTGAATCCAAAAAAAAAGTATTATTGGAAACATGTCCGTGTGTGTGTCTGTCTGTCGGTATCGAATTTTTGGGTGGAATACAATACTTCCCCTACTTTCTGTACGTAGTAGAGAGAGAGTAAAAATGATAATGGGAGTGGATAACAGTAACAGCATCAAATCAGACAAGTACCACTTCCTCTCCTGTTAATTTAGGCCTTTCTTTTGTTATGTCTTTTTTGTTTTCTCTTAATAGTTCTATGTATGGGGGTTTCAGGGAATGAGCAAGGTTATATTGATGTTACTTAAACTGCTATTATTTATTTTCAATTCGGATTTCCTCTATAAACAACGAAGACGCACCCCGAAAGTGACAACGTGGAAGGCACTCAGCTGCATTCTTAAGAAATTATTATTATAAACTATGGTGTTTGTGTTTCAAATATGCTTTTGCATAGAGTTTCCCCAGTGTTTTAGTTCCTTTTTCGGTAATGTTGCTGCAGAGGTCGACGTGTCATGGCGGGTAGCGCGCAACTCCAGGTAGGCTACCTTGTAGGAATAAACATCGCTAAAATTCCGCGAATGTATGCCATTTGGATTTAAAATACGTGAATGTTCTTACGCCTCTTCCGATTGCGTATTCTGGCGCGCTTTATTGAATTCTGGTTATGTTTCCTGGCGTTACATTTTCAATGTCTGTCTTCTCCTCCAGAACTCCATCTTTCTTCTACATAATCTTCCAGAATTCTTATCTTCCTTTCTTTTACGTTCTCTACTACATATAGTAAGTAGGGGAGTAGAATAAGAATACCGGTTCTGGCCCTCAAAGGATATGCCGCCATCTGATAATGTTCTTTGATCTATGCCGCTAGCCCCGCCCCCTCCCTTTGAGGGCTTAGATGCCGCCTGGTAGCGCATGCCGCTAGCCCCGCCCCCTTCCTTTGGGGGCTTACTTAATGCCGACTGGTTCTGTGCCGGCAGGTCCTCCCCCCTCCCCCTGTGGTCACGTGGCGGTGTCCCCGCCCCCCTCCCTCCCCCATACGCGTGTCCTCCCTCCCCTTTGTGTTCTGGTTGGTTCCCTGTGGATAGGTGGGAGAGTGTGTATTGATCCTATACGTCGGTCGCGTACCTTCCCTTGGTCTAAATCCCTGCCGTGTGATTGGCTTGGGGTAGGGGATGTGCCGCTCGGGGTGAGGGGTTATATGTAAAGGGTTCTCGGTGCGTGACGTTGGCGGTGTGGGAATGCGATTCTCGATGCCTGCCGCACATCGGCAAAACGTTTGAGTACATAATTGTGTCAATCAATTAGGTAATGTGTGTTATTGAAAAAAAAAATAAGAATGCACATCATATTACTACTAATGCAATTAAACGCTATTCTTCGAGCAATTAAGTATTTTTGATTGAATCGCGCACACCTGTCCCTAAACCGCCATTTATAACCTACTATTGTCAATAAATTACACGTCTAATGAAACACGGCTAGTCTGTCGATGAAAACAATTAAGTATTTTTGAATGATTAATTGACTCGCGCGCAACTGTTCGTTATCGTATATGTGTGGTAGCATGTGTATAATTATTACGAGTAATAACATTTATTTAATTCTACTTTTGAGGGAAAATATATTTTGGATTTATAAGAATATTACAACACTTAGATGAAAGGACAGACTTGACGTAACACTCGTTATCGCGTGATAATTGCGGTGGAACACCGACCGCAACCTTCCACTGCGAGACGTTTCACTGGAATGACTGGCTCATGGTGCTTTCAAGGGACAAGTCGACTAGCGCACCCCCTCCACTCACGCTTCAGTTCGCTACCTACACTAGCGCGCCAAGTGGTAATATGAGTGAAACTCCAGCGAGTGTTCCCACACAGCGCCCCTGGTGGTCATACCCGAAAGTTGTGAATTCACCATATTTAAACTCATTATGGGCGCAAGACGGCCATCTTAACTCTATATAATTCTGCGAAATATGATTCCGGAAAAAAATAAAGGGGAATTAACATGCAAGGGGCGTTCATGTTGGCTCCGGAGGAATTGATTATGAAATAAATAAAAAATAAATAAGACTCTCGCTGATCGATGAATACAATTAAATATTTTTATTAATTAATGTAATTGACTCGCGCTCCTAGAGATATCTCACCCAATTATTCATCTACCATGAATATCTCACTTCTAATGAAACGACGCAGTCTATCGATTAAAAACAATTAAGTTTTTTTTGATTGATTAATGTAATTGACTCGCGCGCAACTGTTCGTTATCGTATATGCGCGATTATTACGCGTATATAACTATTACGGCTAATAACGTGTGTTTAATTCATCTTTTGACTGGAGGGTTTATAAAAAATATTACATTGCTTAGATGAATTAAAAAGCAACTTAAAGCGAAATTGCAAATAGCTTGTATGAGACGTTAACACGAGAACCCTTTACGAAAAAACAAGACGCAATGCGACAGCTGTACCTCGTCTAAATAGAAGCGGTTAAACCAGGACGCTTGAGTTTTCCCTCAGTACCTGCTCTTAATGGCTAGGGGTATCCAGCACATCGAGTACGCTTCAACTGACGTTACAAATAAAAGCCCTCTATGTCTCTTCTCGCACGAGAGAAGTAATAATTACAATTCAAAACAGGCGTACCTGTAAGTAACACGCACGAAGACTTCAAATATAAATTTTATATTCGTTTTAAATGTTCTTTCTAAAGACGTAGCGAACTTTGAGAAATTCAACGAATTATTCACTTGCGTACACTGCTTGAAAGAAATATGGTGTACACCCCTGAAGAATGCGTGTGTAGACACATTAGCAGGCGACAGTCCCTTCCGCATCATTAATTTTCTTCAGACGAAGTTAAAACCAAGGTCTTGTATAGAGCTCTTAGTGAACAATGAAGGGTGTTTCCAGTTCATTAAGCAGGCTAAGTGCTCTGAAAAACCACAGACCCTCGGGGTAAATAACTATTAGCGACACAAAAGATTTTCTTAATAGCTTCCCCTGTGCAGAAATTCCATCATAGACAGGGGAAAACCAAGTCTAGACATGTTTTTAGCTTACCACAAAAAATGTTTTCCCGATAATTAATATAATTCTACATGAAGAATATTAATGATTAAGTTTTCAATTAAACGTATACTGTATAGATTCTGTACTTAAACATTCGATTGTATCTTTGTCATTATTTAAATACTCGCGTACAAGAAATGCAAACATGATATCAAAAAATTAAACTGATTTTTTTTCGGAATGTTAAACAAAGAAATATGATTTGGCTAGAGTAATATGAAGAATAAAAAGTATTCAGAATGATAGATATTACATACGTTATTAAAATAAATAAGGCTCTCGCTGATCGATGAAAACAATTAAATATTTTTTTATTAATTAATTGTATATGAATTGACTTGCGCATTTGCTTGCTGTCGTATGTGCATGATTATTACGACTAATAGCATTTGTTTAATTCTAAATAATGAAATATGGAGCCTTGCCTAAACAATCCTCGTTACTCTTAATTTATTCCATTTTAAAAAGATTGGGCTTAGTAAATATAGGACGAGTACGATTTTAAATACCCCGTCCATTCGAGAGATATTTTTCGAATATTCCAGCATGTTAATATAAACTTAATACACACACACAAAAAATTCATTTCAAGTAATATTTGTGCGACATTAAGTATTTGCGACTGAGTTTTTACTTTCTATACTACGTATAGTAAGTAGAGGAAGTGTTGTATTCCACCCGAAAAAAATCGATACCGAGATTTCACCGGAAATACATGTTTTGAGACCCTCTGAATCCGAAAAAAGCATGGCTGTCTGCGAGTGTGCCTGTGAAACATAACTCAGAAACGAAGAGGCGGATAAAACACCAAACTTGGTATTTAGGTTCAGTATCTTCCAGAGATGCGACACGAAGATTTTAAAGAAAATGCCTCACACCAGACTACCCTTTACATGGAACATTTCTCGAAAATTTTAATTTTCTCAAAAATGACTAACGATATTGAATAAAATATTATATGTTTAAGATATTTTCATGACAAATAAAATACATCTCTTGAATTTTCTGGGAATAGCCTGTGAAGTCCTCTTCATTCTAATTACTTTTGTATAGTTAGTAAACTTACTACAGAAAAAAAATGGAGATCGCGTTAAAATACATACTTTATAACATATACATTCTTGTTGATGAGTAAATCGTTTTCGAGATATTGCTTGTTATTCCCTTAAAATTTCCAATACTTATACTTTTTCTCAAATTCGTTATTCTTGTTTCTATATTCTGGACATGCAAAGAGAATGGAATGCGGCACATAGCAATCAGCGTTAAAATAATTTGACTATCGCTTAAAACCTATCATATTCACCTTGTATCGTCTTGAAAATTACCATTAACATTGACATCTCGATATCTCGATTAACATGAAGCATATAGGGAATAAGTGTTTGTAAAAATAGTTTGTACAAGAGTAGAGAAAGTCATGTGAGTGTAACACATCAGATTTTTTGATATTGGTTTAAATTTTCAAATACTTTTAACTTTTCTCAAATGGTAACTTGCTATTCGTTTTTCCAACGGTAATGCATAGAGAATAGAATTCTAAAGCCATCACATAGCATCAGACGTTTTTTAAACATCTGTAACGTATCTATTCACAATCGAAAGGTCGCTGGTTCGAGGACAATTATATCTACAGAAACAATACATTATTTTCACTCTGTGATTAATTTGGTATTGTAACAATAATTAACAATGAATTTTAATGGTACATGTAAAAAATAAAATATATTTTTTCTAGCGTCATACGCAGAAACATTCCCCTTAAGGAACGCTGGCGTGATCGAAGGATTTCCCTCATAACAGGTTTAGACGTGCTCACGAAATGCCCCTGTGCGAGGCTAGCATTTCCCTCTCCTTCTCGAATTTTTGGAGTAGCCAATCAAAATTGCTGTATTATATATCTTAAACTTTCACTCATACATTTTTTATATCGCGAAAGAACACTATAAAAAGGCTGCTTCATCGGGAATTCTCACAGTTTCTCCGCTGAAATCAACGAGTTAAGGTCTCTGCAAACTTTTCTCATTCAAAGTGAAATTTCAACGAACATCATGTCTGGTAAGTTGTAACAAAACACTTCATTTACTTTTAAAAGTTAAATTATTTCTCTGTACATTTAACTTATATTCGCGTTCTTGTTTTTAATGCATGGCATTTATATGCGAATAGCTGAGCATTCTAAAAGTTAATAGCTAGACAAGTGAATTTTCTGAAATGTGAATAGTTTAGTTAAGTATTCATTTTAGGCAAGCTTATTCTGCATTTAATAGCTAACTGCGCGAATTCTCAAAAAATGTGAACAGTTTAGTTAAGTATTCACATTGTTGAGTAATTATTATTCCGGATATTTAAATACGTGTTTTCACCGGATGAATTATATTCCTGTCTAGAGAAATACAATTACTTGAAAACCCTGCGAATCGAATAAAAAATGATCTGTATAAACATTTCTTCCGGGGTAACCGACGGTAATCGATCCGAAGACTTCATGCTTGCATGCATTGGTCGAACATTCACTGTGAATGTTTCATTCCTCTCTCGCATTTATTTAGTAAAAACTTTCAGCCTGTTTCCATCATGTTAAAGAGATATTTTCCATGATTGTGTTGAGAAATACACGTGATTTATATCTGTAATAGAAATTTCTCAGGTGTTTAAAATACATCGACATTTTCCCTGTATAAGGTATTCGCAGTAAAGTAAATTAACTTAATAATATATCGTTTCTTTAATAAATAAAAATCTAATGCGTAAATTAATTGCGTTTTCAGCAATCAGTTCTGCTAACATGGCTGAAGCATACATTCAGCTCCAGCAGGATACCCACCGCCGGCTGCAGGATCGCACATCAAATGCCGTAATGATTCAGGCACCCGAACAGTCGAATGGTAAACATTCTTCAGTGTTTTAAAAAAGTAATGTAACAATTCATATTAACTTCTTGTTCATATTCTTTATTATTATTTCCAGGAAGTGGACTTTATTTTGGTATCGACCATCCATCGACCGCTGCACAGGCACCGCCAGGCTTCCAAACCTTCCTGGTACCAAATCATTATGGAGGTGGCTCTGCCTCGTACATACAGCAACAATCGTACGGTAAGAATTTACAGACTGGTGTTCGAGCATTTGTAACTAAAAATTACATAATAGTAGTCATACATTGGCGATTCTGGCACACAAAGACCTACCTACGAGAGCATAGAGTTCCGGATTGTATAACGAGAAAAGGATATATTTAAGGGGAGTTTCTCACACATATGCAGTCACATAACTCTTTCGGTCTCCCAGGATGCTATGTATTTTTCACACGGGTGTTTAAAACATGTATTTTTTTCACGTATAGAGTGTAGATTCTTTAGAACTCTGTACTTAAACATGCTATACTATTATTATTATTTATTTTTTTCCAGGAAATGGACTTTATTTCGGAGGCGGCATCGCTCAACAGGCGACCGCTGCACCGGTACCTCCAGGCTTCGCGACCGTTGCACCAGTAGGCTTCGCGACCGCTGCACCGCCACCTCCAGGCTTCCAGAACCTCCTGGTACCAAATCAGCAGGGATGGGGCCCTGCCCCATACATGCAGCAAGCACCGAACGGTAAGAATTTTTCAATATTTTACGAAGTTCTTTTACACATTCTATATTATTATTATTATTAATATTGTTATTATTATTTACAGGAAGCGGACTTTATTCCGGAGGCTGCATCGGTCAACATGCGAGCGCTGCATTGGTACCTCCAGGCTTCGCGACCGTTGCACCAGTAGGCTTCGCGACCGCTGCACCGCCACCTCCAGGCTTCCAGACCTACCTGGCACCAAATCAGCATGGTTGGGTCCCTGCCCCATACATGCAGCAAGCATCGAATGGTAAGAATTTATCAGCATTTTACGAACTTCTTTTACACATTCTATATTATTATTATTAATATTATTATTATTTCCAGGAAATGGACTTTATTTCGGAGGCGGTATTGTTCATCGCGCGCCATCTGCACCCCACACATTCCCTGCATCAAATCAGCAGTGGAGGGCCCCTGCCCCATACATGCAGCAACCACTGAATGGTAAGAATTTTTTTCCACATTTTATGAACTTCTTTTACACATTCTATATTATTATTGTTATTATTATTAATATTATTATTATTCCAGGAAATGATCTGGGTGACCTTGGAAGCCAGCCTATGGATCTGGCAACACAGGAGTCGACATCACCAGAGATTGGTGAAGAATCGTCCGCCGCGCCCTTGACCTCCTCAGACGCAGGCGATGAAACCGCTGCACCATCGACCTCCTCAGGCGCAAACAATGAAGCCGCTGCACCGTCAACCTCCTCCTCATCATCCAGTAATGCGACAACTTTGAATGGAAAGAGAGGGCCGGCATCGGACGGGAGCGAGCAGCTTACAATTAAAAAGATCAAGGTTAGTGCTAGGAATTGCCAGGGACTGGAATGCAATACCATCCAATCGGCATTCAAGGGACGTATTTTTAATAGTAGGATAGAAAATACATTAGAAATACTCGAGCCCAGAGTCTTTTTAGATGAGTGCAAAGAGCTTATTATTAAAGAAGTGGAAAGCGTCTTGCAGAGAAGCATTTGTGGATTAAAGATGCATTGTTCCCTGGAACTTGAATATTTAATCCGCAAACCTGATGAAGAGAAGAGTCTTTCCACTGGCTTTAATTCTAAGCCTGTATTGATTCTTCAGTCAAGCGATCTCAATCAGATCTTCTCTTCAATTGCGGGGGATATTTTGGAAAACATTTCTAAATTTGAGGGGGGAGCATCATCGAAGTCCTTGTCAAAGATACTCAGCCTGGTGATGGGCTTTACACACTATGACCCTTTACACGCAGGTTCATATATTGAACTACCACAGAAAATTGTGAAAAAACATGCAGTCATAAACATCCAGAACAAAGACAATTACTGCTTTGCATGGTGTATGCTTGCCTCTAAATACCCTGTTAAACGTCATGGCTATAAAACAACAGTATACCCCAAGGAACTGCTTTTCGAGGCATTCAATTATGCCGGTATCGAATTTCCGACACCCCTCCATCAAATTGAATGCTTCGAAAAGCAGAACGATGGAGTATCCGTTTCAGTGTTTGGTATAGAGGAGGAGAATGAGAACACTATTCCCCTATACCAAACAGCTGAAAAGAAGCAGCACCATACCAATCTGTTATATATTGAGCAGGGGGAAAAGTCCCACTACTGCCTCATTAAAAACTTGTCCAGACTTGTAAGCAGTCAAGTCACTAAATACCATCATAGAATATGGACATGTGAGGCCTGCCTCAAGAGATGCACCAATGAAAAGGCCTTGGAAACGCACCGATTAAGATGTGGAAAATGCCAGTTGCTTAAAATGCCTCAACAGGATGAATACCTTGAATTTAAAGCATTCTCCAAGAGCGTTCCTGTACCATTTGTTATATACGCAGACATTGAATCTGTTCTGGCGAAGGTTCACTCTTGCGAGCCCTCAAGCAGCTCGAGCTGGACCCGAGCCGTTCAAGAGCATGAAGCAATGTCTATTGCCTTGAAGGTGATATGTAGGCATGACGAGGCATTGTCAAAATTCTTTCTCTTTAGAGGTCCAAATGCCGTCGATGACTTTATCAAACAATTGAAATCAATTGCTAATGACGTCATCGACGTGTATTCCAATCCTAAACCTATGGATTTAACCCTTGAAGAGCAACAGAATTTTGACAATGCCTCTGAGTGTCATATATGCCTTGCTGCTTTCACTGTGGGAGATTTGCGCGTGAGGGATCACGATCATGTGACAGGGGAATATCTGGGTGCTGCTCATAATAGATGCAATTTGAATAGAAAGGTCCCTGATTTCATACCGATCTTTTTTCATTGTCTATCTAATTATGACAGTCACTTCTTGATAAGACGCCTGGCATATGATAATAAGCCCGTATCGTGCATCGCTCAAAGTGGTGAAAGGTATATAGCGTTTAGCAAACGGTACAGGAACATCAGCTTCAGGTTTCTGGACAGCTTTAAGTTTCTTGACGACAAGCTGTCCAGCCTGGCTGACATGCTGGAGGAGAGTGATTTTAAAATAACAAGGGCAGAATATCCTGTTGAGGAGCATTTTAAGCTGGCAAAGAGCAAGGGAATATTTCCATATGATTATGTTTCAAGCCTTGCCGTACTCGAAGAAACTTCTCTACCACCGAAGGAGGCCTTCTACAGTACTCTCACTGACAGCCACATTACCGAAGAGGAATGCAGGCATGCTGTAAAAGTCTGGGAGGCCTTTAATATCCGGAATCTCGGAGAATACAGCGATCTATACCTGAAAACAGATATACTGCTCTTGGCGGATATTTTCGAAAAGTTTCGAGATCTCATCCTGGGAATGTATAAACTTGACCCAGCATGGTTTTATACATTACCAGGACTCGCCTTTGACGCTATGTTGAAGATAACAAAGGCGAAACTTTCCTTAATATCCGACAAGAGATGCTGGAATTTTTCGAGTCGGGAATTAGAGGCGGACTGTGCACAGTGGTGAAGGGCTACACCAAAGCTAACCACAGGTACATGTCCAACTTTGACCAGCATGCTCCTGTTAAACACCTGTCCTATTGGGACATAAACAACTTATATGGAGCTTCTAAGGTGTCTGCCCTACCATACAAAAATCTGAAATGGCTCACGAGAGAAGAAATTGAATGCATAAACTTCGCAGAAGTCAAAGAAGATTCAGAGACTGGATATGTGCTAGAGGTTGATATCGAATACCCCGACCATATCCACGACGCCCATAACGAACTTCCTTTCTGCCCACAGAGCGCAATACCACCGAACGGCCAATACAAGAAACTGCTTGCAACATTAGAACAGAAAAGCAAATATGTCTTTCACTACAGGGTGATGCAGCAGTGTATCGAGCAAGGTCTAACTGTGAGACATATTCACAGAGTGGTGTCCTACGACCAGTCTAACTGGTTGAAGACATATATCGACGTCAACACCGAGAAGAGAGCACAAGAAAAGTCAAAATTCGGCCAAAACCTGTGGAAAAAGATGAATAACGCCGTATATGGAAAATTTATAGAGAATGTTAGAAAGTACACGGATTTCAAAATAGTTGGAACATGGGAACAGGCAAAGAAGTTAATAGCACGCAGCACTTACCTACGCACCATAATTTTTGAGGAAAATCTTGTGGGAATCGAACTGGGCAGAGAGGAAGTACATATGAACAAACCAATTTACATAGGACACGCAATTTTGGACATTTCAAAATTTATCATGTATGACTTCTTTTACAATATCATGAAACCGAATTTAAAAGACTTGCTGCTGAATTACATGGATACAGACTCGTTTATTTTTGAAACGAGTTCTGATATCTATGAGTTCATCAGGGAGAATCCTCAATATTTCGACACTTCAAACTTCGAAAAGGATAATGTATATGGCATTAAGCAAGCCAATAGGAAAAAGATTGGGTTGTTCAAGGACGAATTGGGTGGCTTGATTATGGAGGAGTATGTCGGTATTAGAGCGAAGCTATACGACTACAGATATGGAGGGCAGACAATTAAGAAAGCTAAGGGCATCACCAGGACAGGCATGGATAAAATAGATTTCGGCCATTATTTTGAATGTTTAAAAGACCATAGCCTAAAAATTTATTCGATACAAAAAACATTTCGGAGTAAACACCACAAAATTACAACAATTGAGACAAATAAATTGGCGTTGAAGGGAGGTGACGATAAGAGGAAGTTGATGGAGGGAAGTTATAAGATTCTAGCGTGGGGCCATTATTCCCTTAGACCTGGTGATTGCTAGTGCCTAAACTTTTAAATATGTAAATATTTGAAGATATCTTGTTTTTTTCAATCTGGATTTTGTGAATATTCATTTAAATTGTGTATGAGGGTTTTTATATATTAATTTTTCCCTCTGATAATGTCATTGTATATATTCATTTAAAGTGTGTGTGAGGGTTTTTATATATTAATTTTTTCCCTCTGATAATGTCATTGTGTATATTCATTTAAAGTGTGTGTGAGGGTTTTTATATATTAATTTTTCCCTCTGATAATGTCATTGTATATATTCACTTAAAGTATGTGTGAAGGTTTTTATATATTAATTTTTCCCTCTGATAATGTCATTGTATATATTCATTTAAAGTATGTGAGGGTTTTTATATACTAATTTTTCTCTCTGATGTCATTGTATATATTCATTTAAAGTGTGTATGAGGGTTTTTATATATTAATTTTGCCTCTGATAATGTCATTGTATATATTCATTTAAAGTGTGTATGAGGGTTTTTATATATTAATTTTTCCCTCTGATAATGTGTTGTATATATCTATTTAAAGTATGTGTGAGGGTTTTTATATATTAATTTTTCCCTCTGATAATGTCATTGTATATATTCATTTAAAGTGTGTGTGAGGGTTTTTATATATTAATTTTTCCCTCAAAAAAAGAGAAAATATGCAGGATTTTTAAAATAAAAAATACTCGTGATTTTACAATCATAACAACTGGTCTTTATTAAGTCTTCATACATTACACCAAATCCTTTATATCAATCCATTGAGTATCTGCAAAACCATACCACTTTACAAGAACTTTGTTTCCACGTTTACGTATAACCTTTTCTACTAAATATGTGTTAGGATAGCTAGTCTTTTTTAGTTCATGTCCATAAAAGCCACCTTTTATGATTTCACCATTCCTATCCTTTAGTATGTATGTTGTAGGCTTGGTACGATTCACACGAAATACTTTGAAGATTTCAACGCTCCAGTTAGATTCATAACTCTTTTCAAAATGTCCTTTATGTTTAGATATCCTGACATAATCACCAACACTAAACTTCCTTGAAGCCTTCTTCTCTCTTCGGTCTTGATTATAATTATACACAGTCAGAAGAAGATCGTTGTTCTTCACTTCATTAGCCTTCATGCGGATAGTTGAATGAAAAGTAACATTGTACTTTACAAGGATTCTAGGTAAAAGATCTAGCCACTTGTATGAGCCTTGGACTAAAAACTCGCGGTACATCATATTCTTCAAGGTTCGAATTAAACGTTCAACAGCCGCAGCCTTCACATTGGTATAGGTGCTGTAGTGGTTAATATTATACTTAAACATTAATCGTTTAAAGATTCAATAATTCTTATTGGAGGCGTCATGATTATCTTCAGGATCGTGAACATTGCACAATCTCTTATTCTTGAATTGATAGTTTCCTTTGACATCTCTGTTTATGATAAAACGATCAAACACTCTTCTAACCGGCCCAGTTCTCTGAGAACCGAACCTGTCGATACTCATGGTTAACTACAAATGATCATTTTCTTTTTTGTCGAGCTTAATATATACATCAAAACCATTCCTATATCGTCCCTCATTCATGTGAAATTCAGGAACTATCACAACAAAGGGTCTTCCTTCTGTAGAACTCCCAAACGTTCTTACATAGATCTTTAAATTCATTGTAGGTCATGTCGGTATTTACATAATCTTCGTAAATGTGCTTTAAGTTTAAATTGTCTTGTCTGAAGAGTATTATCATGTTTGTATTATCGCGAATTAAATGTTTTGGAACTTTAGCATAGGACTGTGCTAGATATACAGAGTCGACATTTCGATGTCTACCCATACTGTAAAAGGATGCTATCTTTTCCTGCTTTTCAGTGATGACGTCATCAAATATAAAGATTGAATTTTCTTTGACTTCAGAAGGATGCAAAACATCATCTCCGTTCTCGAAGGTGTTCACTTCTATACCTTCGATGTTTCCGAGCACTTTAATTAGGTATTGGTACTTTGGTTGATAGAGAGACTTTGAATAAATATACAAATTTTCAAAACGTAGTCCATTCTCATGGAGTAGCATATTCAGTAATACGTTTGTTTTCCCTGCACTGGAGCTCCCTAAAATAAGAGCTCTGACATTAGATGGAAATAACTTGCCATGGCGATCGCTTCTAAAGTCACTTTCAAAGTCTAATACCTGAATAGGTAGAGAGCAGTGCTGCTTAACAAGCTCCATGTTAACAACTAACTTGTAAAATGCGTGTGCGATGTTTATATATTACTGGATGTAAAGTAGTTAATGATTGATTGCAATGATATAAAAGGGCTAATGTATGCAATTACTCGCTTAGTATATCATGAGAGCTAAGAGAGGAAGGTCGTTGCAGTATAAGCGCGGCTCCGGAATTATTAATTCCATAATTAATTCGCTCCCCTTTGAAGCTCACTTACCTGGATATAGATATTGCGGGCCTGGTACTAAATTGGAAAAACGTCTAAAAAGAGGAGACCCTGGAATTAACGAATTAGACGAAGCTTGTAAACAGCACGACCTCGCGTACGCTGAGAATAAGGACACCGCTTCAAGACAAATAGCGGATAAAATTCTTGCAGAGAAGGCTTGGAAACGGGTGCAGTCATCAGATTCAACTTTTGGTGAAAGGTTAGCTGCAAGGCTAGTAACTGCAATCATGAAGGGAAAGGTTGCAGTGGGAGCCGGAAAGAGGAAGAAGAAGAGAGGAGGGTTCTTGCCATTGATACCCATCATTGCTGCTTTAGGCGCTGCAGCAGGCGGCGCTGCTCAGATAGCCTCTGCAGTCAATAAAAAAAAGGCTGCTGATAGGCACTTAGCAGAAGTTGCTAGGCATAACAAGGCGATGGAGACACGAGGAAAGGGGCTCCGAAAGAGAAGGTGTAAGAAGAGGAATAAAGGAGGATTCTTACCTGCAATGCCGCTGATGTCGTCTTTAGCCGCTGCATCTAAAATAGCAAGGTCCTTGAGAAAAAGAGGATCTAAAGGCAAGGGTTTAAAGAGGAAGGCAAAAAACGGTGGAAGAGGATTGTACATATACCGGAGGAAGCCCTAAGTAACGTGGCCATCGAATATTATGCTAAACGTTTAAAAATTCCTTATTTTAGAGGAGTTTATATGATTGACAAACTTCCTTTAAAACCCCGCTTCAAAGAGAGACTTATTACCAATCTCGATACCTCCGATAATGAAGGAACACACTGGGTTGCTATAAGGAAAGAAGGTGATGTCGCATACTACTTTGATAGTTTCAGCAATTTGAAACCGCCTCCTGAGGTTGAGAAATATCTACAAGGTGTTAAAATCTACTATAATACACAGAGATACCAGAATTTCGAATCAGTCATCTGCGGGCACTTGTGCTTGCAATTTCTTTTATCCTAGAAGCTGCTACATCGTCAAGATGAGTTATACAGTTACAGTGAGTGGGCCAGACACTGTTATTTCAACGTATTTAAACCCGCCTCTACAGCTAGATCCTCCAGGTCATTATGAGATTGCTCTCTTGAATTTTGAAACATTCTATTCAATACCAAATGTCGATGAAAGTAATAATAGATTTCATTATATTCATAATGGTAAACCTGAAACCATTGTAATCCCGCATGGAACCTACGAGATTGCCGATATCAATGCATTCCTAAAGGATAAACTAGGATTGAATGATGACGTCTTCTTCATAAGGCCTAACAATAATACAATGAAGGCTGAGATTAAATGTCCTTATACAATAGACTTTTCTAAGGCTAGATCTATTGGTTCGCTTCTAGGATTCACAGACACTAAAATAATTCCTGCTGGAGAAGCGTTTGAATCTGACGATCTTGTGAATATATTTAAAGTGAGTATCATACGTGTGGAGTGCAGTATTGCAACAGGCTCATTCATTGACGGTAAAAGTGGACATTCGCTCTACGAGTTTTCCCTTCTGTTCCGCCAGGCTATCATATCTCTCAAGAACCCTCGAACCCGATATATTTACCGGTCATAGATACAAACTATATAGACCAGATCACTATTCGAGTGGTAGATCAACACGGAAAGGCTATCAACTTCAGGAACGAAGTTATCACTACAAGACTGCACATAAGACGCAATGGCAATACATTTTAAAAGACATCGCAAATACTATAATAGACGACGTACACCACGTTCGAAGCATACTACCTCTTCAGCTTCCAAGGAGTTAACACGTGCTAACCGCAAGTTCCTCGAGGGTTTAGGTTACAGAACGCTATAATGGATATCTTAAACGTGACAGAAGTTCCAGCCTTTGACGACAAGATCACCAAGGAGGAGGAGCATATTTTTCTTCCATACAACACGTCCGCTCTGGATGTAAACGATGAAATTAGAATACCATGCCAAGCTGAAGATTTGTATACGCTACCTAACAAGAGTTATCTCTACATCGAAGGTGCTCTCACCAAGGTAGATGGATCGCCTACTACAGCGAAGCTCGCTAATAATGCTATAGCCTTCATATTTGATGAGATACGTCTAGATATGAATGCTACAACTATAGACAGAACAAGGAATCCTGGAATTACTACAACTATACGAAATTATGTGACTCTCAACCCTATGGAGTCGAATCGGCTGCTGAATGCTGGATGGGCCTATCCAGGTGAAGAAGTTGATATAGTACACGCGACGAATGGAGCTTTCAATGCTGTAGTCCCTCTCTCGATGCTCCTAGGATTTGCTGATGATCACAAGGAGCTTATACTCAACAGCAAGTTTGAATTGATTCTCATAAGATCCAAAGATTCTAGAAACTGTGTCCTGAGCTCGAATGGAGAGGAAGCTAATGTAAAGTTAACTAGAATCGAATGGAGGATGCCTGTAATTCGTCTTTCCGATGCTGAAAGAGTTCACATTCTAAAAATTGTCAAGTCTGATAAACCTCTACACCTTGCCTTTCGATCTATGGATCTTCATACCCAGCCTGCTGTACCCCAGACAAGATCTTTCACTTGGAATGTAGCAACAACATCTAAGCTCGAGAAACCTCGCTTCATCATAGTGTGCGCGCAGACTGCAAGATTGGGTGATTATAGCAAGAACAGTTCCGAGTTTGATCACTGTAACATTACTAATTTGAGACTATTCCTCAACAGTGAATGCTACCCCTACCACGATTTGAACTTGGACTTTAAAAATTCAAATTTTGCTTCACTATATGAAATGTACTGTAAATTTCAAAGTTCCTATTATGAAAGAGATAATTATCCCCTCTTGAAGAGAAAGGATTTTCTTCACCGTGCACCATTATTCATAATAGACTGTTCTCACCAACCCGAGGAGGTTATAAATGGAGCTGTGAACATCAGAATCGAGATTCAAGCATCTGCAAATATACCAGCCCAGACGTCACTGTACTGTCTGGTTCTACATGACAAAGTATTTACCTACAAACCTCTTTCTCACTTGATGCAAGCACTTATATAATTATGTATATGTTTGGGTGAATGGTTTTGTAAAGGAATGTACTAGGATAAGTTTATGAATAATAAATTGAATTCATATACTAAAACACTCTTTTATTGACTTTAGCATACATTTCAAGCATTTTCCTTCTCCCCCTCCTACTCCCTGAAAAACTAGTTGCTCCTGACTTGCAGAAATCATTTAAAATATTCAAATGTCTTTCAATATAGGACAATAGCCGTTTTAGGTTCCTTACACCCTCAATGTCTAAAGATATTACATTATTATTTAAACATGTATTTATGAAATGAATTGAATGGTCAAAAAATACAATAATATTGTATGCATAAATTACATTGTCACAATATTCATCACACGCAAACGTTTTTTCTTGGCGTAGGTAATCTTCAATCATTGGAATGTTTTTGGATATTATATCCCAGTCTGATTTTGTAATATAAACAAATGATTTATCACTTTCGCAGTTTATGTAGAGGGAGGGGGTGTCATAGTATAGTCCAATATTCACGGAATGGGAGGGGGAGATGCTGACGTCATCAAGCGCATGTGATCGATTCTCCATGCTCCTCCGGGGTATCTTCAATGAATAAGAAGACCATAGGAGCATCGTTGAGGATTCTCCTCTTACACCGTCTCTTCTGCTTTTTCTCACCGGTCTCGTTCCGCCCCTTCCTCCGCTCCCTCCTCACACCCCTGCAACATATATTCAAAACAATGTTAGAAATAGGTTTAGTTAATGATTTCATACGTCTGAAAGAGAAATACATATATTAGAAAAATCCTCTCCCCTTGTCACACAAAAAAGTATTATCAAAGAGTGTCATACTCACTTCACGGTCTTGCACGATTCTGTGTGTATCTCGGGCGAGCAATCTGGAGTCGTCTGATTTATCCACTCCTGCATCCTCGTTGCTTTATCATCAGGGGTAGTAGTAATGTCGGGTAGTGGAGCGGCATCCTCCTCCATAGGCTGTGTATGGCGCTCTGCGATTGGATATTCCACTATATCGACATCGCGTCTCTCAGGATCCAGCTCCTCTATTGGCACGGGTACCTTAGGCGCAGTCATTCGCAGTCTGTAATAATTTAATTTTTAGGTTAGACACAGAGTAGCATTAGAAGCAGTAAATGAATATGTAATTTAACATTTCTTCTACTTACTCGAGTTTTCTCTTCCTCCGCTGGTAGACCTCGCAGTTGTCGTTACATAGGAAGAAGGATGTCATGCGTTCATGCTGGGCCGGGTTAGTACAAAGTACAGAATGCATGTATCCGGTGCACGACTCTGTATCACATTTAGCTAGATGTTTCGAGACGAAGACATTGTCAACTTCATCGACATCGCTAAGATCCTCCACATCAACACCCATGCGATTTTCACTGAAAGAATGAAATAATTTCAAGTTAGATTTCATTTAACATGCGTACAATATATTACCGAGTTATAGAAATATGTATATTACTTACATGTTCGCTCCTCGATAAACAGGACAGCTCTCTGTACACACTTCCAGTGTAGTCATCTGATCATGATGCGACGGTTGAGTACACAACACTGAATGCATTAAACCATTGCATGTTTCGGTATGGAAGTATACGTAGTGAAAATAATCTTCCCCGCACTCGCTCCAGTAATCATTCACATCAGATGCACGATGATCACCAGCCATTTCGATTATCACTGAACGAACACTGATAAAACAATAAATGATCGCTCCGGCTGCCGACGTTCCTTATATACTGTAGACAGTGACGTCACACGGCGGTGGAGGGGGTGGAATGCAAGTTGAGACCTGTTATTCACCCTCCAGGCAGAAGCCACCCGTCTGTTTTTGAATACCAAGGAAAGTCCTTGGCGAGCGTGTTTTAACATGATTTACCAACGCCGACTGAGTGGAGCCGGGCTAGTCTACATGTCGAGGCTTGTTAGTGACGTCACGCACGCAGTCGCGGAGTGGGGGTGAAACTGGTTATTACCAGACAGAAGTCGGCTGGCGGGCTTTCCATTACATGTCGGGCTGTTGCCGGAGAGAGGTTAAGACCGTGAGCGTAGTTATACATATACGACGGCTGTCAGATGCGAGCGAGTCAATTAATCAATCAAAAATACTTAATTGCTCGACGAACAGCGTTTAATTGCAATAGCGGTATATAAACATTGATTCTTTTTTCAATAACACACATTACCTAATTGATTGACACAATTATGTACTCAAACGATTTGCCGATGTGCGGCAGGCATCGAGAATCGCATTCCCACACCGCCAACGTCACGCACCGAGAACCCTCACATATAACCCCTCACCCCGAGCGGCACATCCCCTACCCCAAGCCAATCACACGGCAGGGATTTAGACCAAGGGAAGGTACGCGACCGACGTATAGGATCAATACACACTCTCCCACCTATCCACAGGGAACCAACCAGAACACAAAGGGGAGGGAGGACACGCGTATGGGGGAGGGAGGGGGGCGGGGACACCGCCACGTGACCACAGGGGGAGGGGGGAGGACCTGCCGGCACAGAACCAGTCGGCATTAAGTAAGCCCCCAAAGGAAGGGGGCGGGGCTAGCGGCATGCGCTACCAGGCGGCATCTAAGCCCTCAAAGGGAGGGGGCGGGGCTAGCGGCATAGATCAAAGAACATTATCAGATGGCGGCATATCCTTTGAGGGCCAGAACCGGTATTCTTATTCTACTTAGGGGAAGTATTGTATTCCACCCAAAAATTCGATACCAAGATTTAACCGGAAATATATGCTTTCAGGCCCCCTGAATCCAAAAACAGCATTTTTGGAAACATGTCCGTGTGTGTGTGTGTGTGTACAGCATAACTCAGAAACGAACAGTCGGATAAACACCAACTTGGTATTTAGGTTCAGTATCTTCCAGGGATGCAACACGAAGGTTTACAAGAAAATCCCCCCATCTCAGATTACCCTTTACATGGAACATTTTTCGAAAAGTTTAATTTTCTCAGAAATGGCTCTAACGAGTTTGAGTAAATTTTCATATATTAAGATACTTTTATGACAAATAAAATGTATATCTTGAATTTTCTGGGAATATCTCCAAAAGCATTCTTCAATGTGAACGACTTTTGCATAACTGGTAGACCATAAGAGATAGAAAAAATATTATTGCACAAAAAATGTAGATCGCGTTAAAATAGATAATTTATGTCATATACATTTTTTTTATTGAGTGAACCATTTTCGAGATATTGCTTGTTATTCCGTTAAATTTTCCAATACTTATACTTTTTCTCAAATGGGAATTCTTTATTCAGTATTTTTATGTCTTGGACCTACAAAGAGAATGGAATACTCCACATAGCAACCACCTCTTAAAAGATTTGGCTATCGCTTGAAGCCTGCCAACTCCCCTTGCATCTACAAGAAAATTAGCAATAAGATTAATATCTCGATATCTCGATTAACATAAAGCACATGGAGAATAAACGTTTGTAATAATAGTTTGCACAAGAGTAGAGAAAGTCGTGCGAGTGTAACACATCAGAGTTTTTTATATGCATTGATGCAAAACAGCCTTTATTAAGGTTAACAATTGCATCACGAGACAACAAGCATGACCTTGGGCATAATTACAGAAGCATTTGTTAACTACTTTGCGGTAATTGTATTGTTGTATTACATTTAACTATTTTCAGTAGGTAATTATTTAATTTTATTACTTTTGTTAACTACTTCACAGTAATCATTTATTTGTATTACACTTACTGCTTCGCGGTTGTCTACATTACCGCAGCGTATAACACTTCGCAACTCCACCAACTATTTGTGTTTCGTATAGCTGCAGGTTTTTTCTGCTCTACAGTTGCTACTTGACATTACGCATTGACTTGTTCGCCATGACACGTCGATCTCTGATGCAAGATTACCCTTTTTTTATTATAGTGTCCTTAGAGTTTTAATTAATTCTTTAAATATCCTGTGTATTAATTTTTAAATGCCTCCAAAAAACTCGAGGCTGTGGGTAAGCACAACATAAGGCCAAATATTGTGAGGGTAAACCGTCAAACCACGGGCAAGCCTAGGTATTTCAGCCAGTAATAAATACGAGGGCTCTCCCAGAAGTACACGACCTAAGAAAGAAAACAAAAATTTTGGTAAGAAACACCTTCATTTCTCTACCTAGTCTCCTTTCAGCTCAATGCACTTTTCCCAGCGATGTTCAATAGTTTTGATACCCTGTTTATAGTGAGAGCCGTCGAGTTCTGCAAAATAGCCATCTGCTGCAAACTCCACCTCTTCACTGGCAAATCTTTTAGCACCAAGCTATTTCTTCAACTTTGGAAACAGAAAATAATCAGAGGGGGCTAAGTCTGGCGAATAGGGTGCATAACGAAGCAATTCGAACTTTAACTCATTGATTTTGGCCATGGCGATAATGGATGTGTGAACTGGTTCATTGTTTTGATGAAACAGAACTTTCTTTTTCGCTAAATGCGGCCGTTTTTGCTTGATTTCATCATTCAAACGCTGCAATAAGTTTGCACAATACTCGCCATTGATTGCTTTTCCTTGCTTAAGATAATCAATGAAAATTATCCACGCGCATCTGAAAAAACTGACGACATAACCTTGCCTGCAGATGGAGCCGATTCTCCCCCTTCAATCCACTGTTTTGACTCTTCCTTCGTCTCAGGTGTGAAGTGGAGCACCCATGATTCATCCATGGTTATGAATGGACGCAAAAACTCTGCTTTATTGCAGCGAAACATCGCCAAATACTCGCCTGAAACATCCTCACGACTCTGCTTTTGTTCCAAGGTGAGTAGACGCGGCACCCATCTTGCACACAGCTTTCTCATATCTAAATTTTCAGTTAGTGTGCGATGTACAGCACTTTTTGAAATGCCTACGATGTCTGCTAGCTGGCGCACTATTTTGTGGATTTTCTTCACAATATATGACGTGGTCACCTCATTTGGTCGATCACTGCGATATTCATCTTGGCAGCTCGTACGGCCTCGCTTAAACTCTGCCACCCAATATTTTACTGTTGTAAACGAAGGAACAGACTCCCCAGAGTAGAATCTAGCTCAGCTTTAATATTAGTTGGACTAAGACCTTTCAAATAAAGTATTGTATCACATAACGATGGCCAGTTTTATACATGTTTACAAATTCACTGAGAGAGTTCACTATTGATGGCTGCCAAACAATTACTAAACAACGTAGCATCGTCAAATTTCAAAGTTAAGCTTTATAAGGGTACTACTTTCTACCATAGTCATTTGTTTGAAACAACAACCGCTATATAAGTCGGGTACTTCTGGGACTGCCCTCGTAATCGTGCATAAAGAAAGTTATGAGAACGTAACAACAGATGTTTCTTCTGTCACGTCTCTGCCCCCTGGAGCTCATACCCAACATATTTTAATGACAGAGGATGAAATATAATGCGCCTAAGCAAAACCTGAACTTTGCAGAACTAATACTCCATTTAAATTAAATGCGTCGTTTTTGTAACAATGAGGGATGATTATAAAAATGGTTAGAGCATAAACCGGCAGGTTTACGCTTATGTGCGTACGGATTACGTCACAATGGCAGGTTTTCCGCATCTTGTATTGTGCACATTAGCCTCCATATCGATGACTTTCCACAAAGCTCACATTATCTCCGCCATTATAAATGCAGAGCCATTTATCGACCGACATTAAGTGCACAATTCCGTAAGCGCGTATTTTAAAGGAACAATGGCAAGCAAGCCCCGAGTATATTTCTGTGAACAACGTATACACGTAGTAGATACAATGTACATGGTAATGCGTTGCGGTTTAGAAAACAGAACCTGGAGAAATACAGCATTAGAGCCTCACCTCATGGCACTAGCTTATCTCCGATAAAAATCTGATCTGCCGCATTCACATGGCCTTCTCTACTCGCTCTTCTTCTCTTCCCTAACAGTTTCAGGCTCGAAGACTCGTCCCACTTAATAATTAATTTGAGTTTTATTTATGGACGCTCTTTAACGGCTGCGATTATTAACGTCCCATTCTATATTGGACGTGAAAGACGGGAATTTTGCTCAGAGGTCTCTTTATTAGGCCTGAGGTTCCTTTTTGCCGTAAATCTACGACACGGGACCGATAGCTTTACTTCCCTTCCGAAGAAAGTCATGCTAAGGATTTTTACGCTGAAAAAATCCCATCGCCCTCCGCCGGATTTGAACCTATCTTCATTTTTATGTCGAATTCGCCATTATGGATTAAATTTTAAAAATCTGGTGTGTTACACTCACATGACTTTATCTGCTCTTGTACAAAGTATTTTTACAAACGCTTATTCTCAATCTACTTCATGTTAATCGAAATAAACATTTGCAGAATCTTATTGCTAATTTTCTTGTAGGTGTAAGGGGAATATGGTAGGCTTTAAGCGATAGTCAAATATTTTAAGAGGTGGTTGCTATGTGGAGTACTTCATTCTCTTTGCATGTTCAGGATATAAAAGAACGAATAACGAATTCCCATCTGAGAAAAAGTATAAATATTGTAAAGTTCAAACAAATAACAAGGAATATCTCGGAAATGGTTCACCCCACTAAAAAATGTACATGACATAAATTGTATGTTTTAACAAGCTCTACATTTTTTGTGTAGTAAAATTTTGTCTATCTGTTACGGTTTACAGTTATGCAAAAGCAATGCAGAAAGAAGAGAAATCCTGGGGACATTCCCAGAAAATTCAAGATATACATCTTATTTGTCATGAAAGCATCTTAAATATATGAATATTTTAATCAAAATCATTAGAGTCATTTTTGAGAAAATAAAAATTTTCGAGAAATGTTCCATGTAAAGGGTAGTCTGGAGTAGGGGATTTTCTTTTTAAGATACTGAACATAAATACCAAATTGGTGTTTATCCGACTTTTCGTTTATGACCTTTTTCTAAGTACTTTGTCTTCAGGGGGCCTCAAAACATGTATTTCCCATGAAATGTCAGTATTGAACTTTTGGGTGGAATTCAATACTTCCCCTGCTTATTTCGTAGTAGAGAAAGTATAAAAGGGTTTTTTTTATAGACAATGAAGTGGAAAAACGCTCTTACTTCTCTAGGAAAAGAGCTTGTGTATTAAATATGCTATATAAATATGGGGTCAGCCAAAATCAGATCAAATCACATTTGAGCTATTTCTTTGTGTCAGCTGTAGTGTTTCTATCACTGCATGTTTAACGCTATTATACTCGCTGAATTGTTTCCATATTTCCATGTAATTGAGTTTTCAGTTTAGCGAATGAACCTGAATGAAATTAACGTTAATAACAACGCATATTATTTTAATTTCCCGTTTCAATTTGTTAGCCCTTCACACACCAAGGGTTTGCTTTACTATCCCTAGTGAATTTCCAATTGTTTAAACGAATAAATACCCCTCTTCCCCTCTATTTGAGTTAATTCTTTGTTGGGCTCGTTAACAACATGGGTTGGTTCGTAAATCAATAGCTCGTGGGTGCGATTCCCGATTGTGTAGTGGCAATTTATTGACTGTTGGAACCTCTCGATGCATCCCCCGGCTCAAGGGCTCACTTAATCTCGAACATGGGGGCGCTGCGTAGGGGAGCAGCCCCCACTTTCTGTGCGAAAGTCACGTGATATGTTTCCTAAAGAGATGGGGCCCCTGAACATGGCACCAGCGTCTGACTAGGAATTACTTTTCTGTCGACCATCTTAGGGTGAAAAGAAATATGCGACATGCTTAGTCCACTTTGAAAACAATTTTAAAATGATAAAAATTTTAACAATTTTTACTTTCTCTACTACGTATAGTAGTGTCTGTGAACAGCATAACTCAGAAACGAAACGTCTGATAAACACCAAGCTTGGTATTTAGGTTCAGTATCTTCCAGAGATGCGACATGAAGGTTTTCAAGAAAATTCCCCTACCCCAGATTACCCTTTACATGGAACATTTTTCGAAAATTTTAATTTTCTCAAAAATGGCTCTAACGATTTTGATTAAAGTATCATATGTTTAAGATATTTTCATGACAAATGAAATGTATATCTCGAATTTCTGGGAATGTCTCCAAAAGTATTCTTCATTGTGAACGACTTTTGCATAACTGGTAAACCATAAGAGATAGACAAACTTGTACTACACAAAAAATGTAGATCGCGTTAAAATACACAATTTATGTCAAATACATTTTTGTTATTGAGTGAACCATTTTCGAGATATTGCTTTTTATTCCCTTAAATTTTCCAATACTTAAACACTTTTTCCCAAATGGAAGTTGGTTATTCTTTCCAAATCCCCTTGCATTTACAAGAAAATTAGCAATAAGATTAACATCTCAATATCTCGATTAACATGAAGCACATGGGGAATAAGCGTTTGTAAAAATAGTTTGTACAAGAGTAAAGAAAGTCATGTGAGTGTAAGACATCAGGTTTTACTTTTATACTGCTGTAGTAAACAGACTAGTTATTGCATTTCACCCAGAAAATTCGATAACAAGGTTTCAGCTTTTGAGGATCTGTGAAGAAAAAACAAAACATTTTTAGAAAAATGTTGGTGTGTATGTGCCTGTGTCTGATTTGTCTGACTGTAAACTGTATACTCAACAAATGCAGATCGAATTCGATACCGAGTTTCACCGCAAATACATGTTTTGAAGCCCCTGAATATAAGAAAAGCATTTTTAGAAAAGATCCGTCTGTGTTTTATGTGTGTGTATGTGTGTCTGCCTGTCTATGCCTGGTGTAAACAGCATAACTCAAAAACGAAAAGTCGGTTATTTATCAAACTTGATGACGTGTGAAGTCCTATTCATTCCGAACGACTTTTGTATAGCTGGTAAACCCTAACACACTGACAAAATTTCACTACACAAAAAGGTATAACTCGTTAAAGGACGGAATTTTGTGGCGTTAACAATTTCCGAGACATTCTCTGTTATTGGTTTGAATTGTCAAATACGCAATACTTTTTTCAGATGGTAAGTAGAAGGTATTGCTTTCCACCTAGAAGTTCTATTCTATAATATATTTCACCGGAAATACATGTTTTAAGGCCACCTGGATAAAGAAAACGCATTTTTTTTAAAAGCCCGTCTCTTTGTCTGGATGTATGCCGTGAACAGCATAACTCAAAAAGGGAAGTTCGGTATCTTCGAAAGATGTGACGTGAAGAATTTCAAGTCAATTCCCAAACTTCCAACTGCCCTTTACATTGAACACCTTTCTAAATGTTTGATTTTCTCAAAAATGGCTCCAACGATTTTGATTAAAGTATCACATATTAAAGATATTTATATGATAAAGGTATATCTTAAATTTTCTGCGAATACCTTTGAACTGTTCTTCATTTTGTACAATCTTCTATAACTGGTAAGCGTTGACCGATAGAAGAAAACGTACTACACAAAAAATGCAGATATCTTTAAAACACACAATTTATTTCAAATAACCTTTTTTTGTGGCATACGTCATTTCCGAGATATACGTTATTAATGCTTCGCATTGTTGAATACTTTGTCATTCTTTTAAAAAACTATCGACATTCAGTTGTTTTTACGCTTGCATGGATACGATATGGAATTTTGAGACCAATAATTCTTAAAAAATTAAAATTAAATTCGGTTTCATTTATGGACGCTCTTTAACTGCTGTGGTCCTTAGCGTCCTATTCTATATTGGGCGTGAAAGATCGGTAATTTTGCTCAGAGGCCTTCAGGCTTGAGGTTCTTTTACCTGCCGTGAATCTACGACACGGGACGACCGGCTTTACTTCTCTTCCGAAGGAATCCTAGCTATATCTGCAAAGGTTTAGGTATCTCGATTAAAATGAATAAATTTAAAAAATAAAATTTCATAAGAATAATTTGCATTCGCACTAATAAACGACTGAGGGTAGAGGAATTAATGTGAATGTAACACAAGAATTTTTTCAGTAAATTTTACAGCTCGGTGTGTGAGTATTTTGTATAGTTGAGGTAGATATTTTGGGACAGCCTATACAGTTTAAGGTGAGCAAATTCTAGACATTTCCCTCAGTAAGTAACGCTGAAAAGAGAAACTGCCTTGCTGGAAAGTAATAGTGCGCCCTTGTAGTTCCAATATCGTAAAGTGCGCATGCGCAGAATGAGCTCGTTAACGTCGCGGTATGTTACATAACTGTCACGTTATTTCAGATTGAACGTAGCTGCTCTCGTCATGTGCCACTTTCAAGGACAATTATCGTGACAAATGTCTATAATATTGCATGGCAGATACGTTTTTCTGCCCGAGTGATGTATCGCTGGCAGGCATTCCGTAAACCTCTTTATGAAACTCTTCTTAATGTGACGTTGTCTGGATGGTTGACAGTCCCTGTAAGAGTAAATCCAATAAGGAAAAAGGACCGAAAAGAAAATGTGTTTGTACAAGTAAATATTCGGCTTTAAAACTCGTTCTTCTCTTTTAGTCATGTCTGCAGTGTGTGTGTGTGTGTGTGTGTGTGTGTGTGTGTGTGTTTTACTTTCTCTACCATGTACCTAGTAGGTAGAGGATATATTGCATTCTACTCAAAAACTCGATACCGAGATTTCACCGGAAATACATGTTTTCAGGCTCCTGAATCCAAAAAAAAAAAAAAAAAGAATTTTTAGAAAAAGGTGTGTTTGTGTGAACAGCGTAACTAAGAAACGAAAAGTTGGATTAACACCAAACTTAATATTTAACTTCAGTATCTTCCAAGGATGCGACAGGAAGTTGTTCAACAAACCCCCCCCCCAACTACCAAACCAACTACTGGAACATTTTTCGAAAATGTTGATTTTCTAAAAAAGTGGCTAACGTTTTTTATTAAAATGCCATATATTAAAAATACTTGCTATTTTATAATTTAGAGACTATAGAAATATAAGCCATGTAATTTTGACTATTTAAGATTACTATGCAGGAGAATTTTGACCTCATATCAAGGTGAGAAATGAGGTGTTTTGTTTACGTAATTTATTAGCCTCACGCTTGGGAAGCTAACTTTAAGCAGTTATTGTTCTTGTAGTTTATTTATTTATTTGCCTCACATATGGACGTTAATTTGAAGAAGTTTGTTTGTTACGTAATATGCTACTACGTATGAGAAGCCGATTCTTGAAGATGTATTTTTGTTGTTACGCTCCAAGTTTAAAAATATTATATTAACTTTGTTATTAAACTGCTTCTATAGATAATATTTTATGCTTATGTTTGCCTCGGCTGCGTCAGTCTTACTTTAGAGACATGTTTCTCTTAATCAGGGCGTGGTACGACAAGAATGTAGGCTTACACAGATTTTAAGTTTAAATTCACATCTTTTTATTAATCCTTAGCACAAATTAAATAGCACTACACTTATATTAAGAGCTGTGAGATTCTTTTATTTAAAACTTGCATTTTGTTATCGCGTATACTTAATTTTCATTTCACACGAATACGTAATGTTTCTTTAGAGAAACTATCACAAGATTTACGTTATTGCTGCCCTAATCATGACTAGTGGTATTCAAACTCTCAAAATCATTATTGCCTCAAGGTTAACTCATTGTTACCTCATTTTTAGCAATGTTAAACTTATTATTCTCACAGCTCTTACATTATTAAAGTATGTTATGTATTCACATAACATTATTAAACATGTTTACAATAATATAAGCATATGCAATGACTGTTACATACATTTTTTCACAAATTATTACATACATATTGCTTCAAGGCGGGATGTTATTGAATTTACATATTGTATACTTTAATTAAAATTATTCAAGTATTAAAAATACTGCCTCAGAAACACAAGCAATTGAGCTGCATTTCTTCTCCTCCTCCTCTGGATTTTACCCAATTAGTTTTTCCGTTTTGGGTTTCCATAGTCCTCGATTAATCCAGTCTTCTTCGTTAAGTCCATTTTCTTCCATAGTTTCTGCTGTATCAGTTTCCCACGTCAGCACTGGACATACTCTTTTACATCTTGTTTTCGGACAGTATCTTAGGTCATCTCGTTTCCTGCATTCGTTTTATAGTCCATCCCACTGAACTGCCCTGTTCTCTAGTCCTTTTGTTATTGAATTATCTACTCCTGCCCACTTCCATATTTCCTCGTTTCGCACTTTGTCGAGCCATCCGAGTTGTAAGCTTCTCCTCATGAAATCTAATTCTTATTTTGTCCCGTCGTTTCATTGTTAATGCACACATCTCTATCCCACCACACTGTCGAATATTCTTTTCTCTGTTTCCTGTTTCAATGAATTATTCCAATTGAGACCATGCAACGCTCTGGTAGACGTCTTACCCATAGCCACTCTTGAGGTAATATCAGCATCTACTTCACCATCTCTACTGATGATGGTCCCTAAATGTTTATATTGTGTACAGGGCTCAACTAAGAGAGCCAAAAAATTACAAACCGCCTGCGCGGTGTTTTTCCACTGAGCGTCTGGAACATGCTATAAACAAGCTTGTTGACGTTTTCCTCAGCAGTGTGAATTGCAGTACTGAGTTGAC
Organism: Deroplatys truncata; assembly: GCA_030765065.1. NCBI lineage: Eukaryota > Metazoa > Arthropoda > Insecta > Mantodea > Mantidae > Deroplatys > Deroplatys truncata. The sequence continues at coordinate 172,000,904 of CM060980.1, forward strand.
AGTGATGTGATGTAGTTCAGTTATTACGAGTTATTTATTATTTTGTCCTGTACATAGTCACAAAGTATATTATGGCTCAGTATTTTTTTTCTACTGCGCAGCGTGTATTTATTTATGATTCGTATGTGCTAACCCAGTCAGCCCGACAAGTGAAAGTACGATTTGCAAAAAGATTTCCAGGCGTAAGTTCCAGGCCGTACAACAATCCAGGAACTTTAAAACAAATGTCAGACCAGGGAAGTATTCAGGCTAGGAAACCTAAAAGACGGCGTACAGTTCTTACCGAAGTATCATTTGACGACATCAGTCATAGTTTGGAGAATCCCCCCCCCAAAATCACTTAGGCGTCTTTTCCTTTTTTCTAACAAGACTGCAACAGCTCAAACGGCAAATATTTCGATGAGCATAACAATTGAAAGTGTGTTTGAGGACAGGATTGTTATTAGAGATTTGTGGCCCCCTCGGCCCCCCAAGTAACCACCTGCGATTTCAATCTCTGGGGTAACAAAACATAAACTGTACAAGACAAACCCACACACCCTGGAAGAATTTAAGCAAAATATCGACCAGGAAATTGTCAGCATTTCTCAACGTGAACTACGGCGAGTGATGGATAGTTTCCTAAAGAGGTGCCAAAATGTATGGACACCGACGGTGGCCAGTTTCAGCATCCCCTTTCATAAGGTTTTATAATAGTTTTAAAAATATTGTATGGTTTCATCCGCGCCTTTCTATGATAGCGGCAGACGACAACGAGCGCCGAGGACGCGGACAGGAAAAGCACCGTGCAGCTAGTTAGTAGTTTTTTGACACTTTCTGTATTTCATTTCCCACTTGAATATCAGCTTCTCTTCCTCCTTAACACATGTATCTAGCTTTATTAAAATTGATTTTGAGACCCCATTTCTCACATCCTTCTTTTTGTTTCAGAAGCATGTGTTTCTCCTGATCTGATTGCAAAAATTACTTGAAGAGGAGTGAATGCAGGTTAAAATTATCCATTGACATAACCATTCTTAAGCACTTCTTGCAACATCTTCAACACTTGTTCCATGTAAATGTCAAAGAGGTGATCAACTGCATCCTTGGTAGCTTCTATGCATTGTATTATTTTATTCCTCATTTTTACTTTATCTACTACGTATAGTAAGTAGGGGAAGTATTGTATTCCACCCAAAATTCGATACCGAGATTTCACCGGAAATATATGTTTTGAGGCCCCCTAAATCCAAAAAAAGCATTTTTGGAAACATGTCCGTGTGTGTGTGTCTGTGAACAGCACAACTCACAAACGAACAGTCGGATAAACACCAAACTTGGTATTTAGGTTCAGTATCTTCCAGAGATGCGACACGAAGGTTATCAAGAAAATGCTTCCACCCCAGATTACCCTTTACATAGAACATTTTTCGAAAATTTTAATTTTCTCAAAAATGGCTCTAACGATTTTGATTAAAATATCATATGTTTAAGATATTTTCATGACAAATAAAATGTATATCTTGAATTTTCTGGGAATGTCTCCAAAAGTATTCTTCGTTGTGAACGACGTTTGCATAACTGGTAAACCACAAGAGATAGACAAAATTTTACTACACAAAAATAGTAGATCGCGTTAAAATACACAATTTATGTCAAACATTTTTTGTTGAGTGAACCATTTTCGAGATATTGCTTGTTATTCCCTTAAATGTTTCAATACTTTTTTCTCAGATGGGAATTCGTTATTCATTTTTTGTCTTGGATATGCAAAGAGTATTAATCTGTGGAAAAGGGAATGGTGCTGCACCTAGCAACCAGCTATTAAGAGATATGTCTATGCTTAAACGCTACTATATTTCTATATTTCCCTTGCAATTACAAAAACAAGGGGAACATAGTAGGCCTTAAGCGATAGTCAAGTATTTCTAGAACTGGTCGCTATGTGTAAAATGTAATTCTCTTTGCATGTCAAAGGATCGTTTCTGCAAATATTTATATCGATTAAAATGAAATAGATGGAGAATAAGAGTTCGTAAAAATAGTTGGTACAAGAGTAGAAAAAGTCCTGTGAGTGTAACACATGAGCTTTTTATACATACTTCCACATCCTGGTACAATTTTTACTTTCTCTATTAGGTATAGTAAGTAAGGGAAGTATTGCATTCCACCTAAAAATTCGATACCGAGGTTTCACCGGAAAGACATGTGTTGAGGTGCCCTGAATCCAAATAAAACATTTTTGGAAACATGTCAGTGTGTGTGTGTGTGTGTGTGTGTGTGTGTGTGTGTGTGTGTGTGTGTGTGTGTCTGTTTGTGAACAGCAAACCTCAAAAACGAAAAGTAAGATAAATAACGAACTTGGTATCTGAGTTTAGTATCTTCCAAGATGAGACATGAAGATTTTCAAGAAAACCCCCCACCTCAGACTACCCTTTACATGGAATATTTTTTTTATAATTCTAATTTTCTCAAAAACGGCTCTAACGATTTTTTTTTTTAAAAATATCATATGTTTAAAATATTTTAATGGCTGATGAAATGTATATCTTGAATTTTCTGAGAATTTCCCCATAAGTCTTCTTTTTGACTGGCTTTTGCATAGCTAGTAAGAGATAGTTAAAATTTTCGTACACAAAAATGTAGATCTCGTTAAAACACACACTTTATATCCTATACATTTTTTTCTGGAATGAACCATTACCGAGATACTCCTTGTTATTTGCTTGAATTTGCCCAAACTTACTTTTTCTTAAATGGGAATTCGTTGTTCGCTTTTTTATGTCCTGGACGCGCAAAGAGAATGGAATGCTCCACAAGCGATTTGACTATCGCTTAAAGAGCCTACCATATTCCCCTTGCAACTACAAGAAAATTAGCAATCAGATTTGCCTTTGACAAGTTTCTGCATATAGTTATCTTGATTGACATGAAGTAGATGGAGAATAAACGTTTGTATAAATAGTTTGCACAAGAGTAGAGAAAGTCATGTGAGTGCAACACAAGATTTATTTATTTAAATATATCCTTTTTCTGGAATATTATATCTTTCCATGGATCGGTTTGCCCCCGAGTTGGTATTTTTCCGTAATCCATGCTTTTACCGAGGTTTTGGCAATACGTGTTCCGGGCCAACATAGGATATATCAGTACGCTTTTGATTAAAATATAATATTGTATAAATTATAGAATAAGTGAACATTGTGTGGCTTTGTTCAGTTCATAACAAGAAAAAAAGTTTTAGTTTATGATTGACAGAAGTATTATTAACTATGATGTTAGATTCATTATATAATGCGATGAGTCGGTTCGTTTTTAGGTCACATCACATTTGCGCTTGAAATTTTTACTAAGAAGCGCTTTCGGAAGAGGGCTTTCTGCCATCCTTAGCTGAAGACCGACTGCTTTAAGCTGTCCTTCCCTGACTCCGAGGATTTGAATTAAAAAGTGATGTTGCTGTTCTCTGTTGGGTAAAGTTGTTATCCATTTGTGTAGAAATTACTGCCTTCTGTAGTGAAGGTTGGGAACTCACTCGTCTTCTCTCTTCTGTTCTGCAAGCTGATTGGATGAGCTGTATGAAGGAGTCTGGTGGAGGAACTTCAAATTTCAGAATATTCTTGACGTTATAGCGGATGAAGGTCTATTCCCAAATTTCCAGAATGTGAATGGACTTGTATGGCTTTCAGTAGCTTTATCTCACGTCACATTCATTGTTAAAAGTCCAGAAGTGTTTGGAAAGTGCAGGTTTATCTAGTTTTAATTTAGTTTTTCTTTGATGTTCACCCAAACGTGTTTTTAAATGCTTATTTGTTCTACCAATGTATGAACCCTCACAATCTTGACTCGGAATCTGTTATATGCCTGGCTTTTTGTATTATCTATTGTGTTAGACAACATATTCCTCAAGTTAAAAGTATTCTGAGATGCAAGCTGAATATTGTATTTTCTAACTATTTTTTCCAAATATTTGAACATAACAGTGCTCTGTAGGTACTGGTCATATGTAGAACATGTTTCTTTTATAATTTAGCGATTAAGTTGTAAATAATCTGTGGGTTAAAACCATTTTCAACAGCCACATCCCTGATATACTCTAATTAAATATTGTATTGTTATTTTTCCATGGATATATTAATTAGTCTTAAGACTATGCTACTAAATACTGTATATTGATGTGAAATGGAATTGTAGAAATTATTTTATGTAATTATCTACATGAGTAGGTTTTCTATAAATTCCAAAATGTAGGTTGTACTTTATTTTAATATTTAAATCCAAAAAAGTAAGATATTATTTATTTCTGTTTACACGATAAATTGAACATTTGTTTTTTGGTTATTCAGGATATCCAATGTCAAATCGCACTATATAATAATACAAGTTTTGTTTGAATGGGGAAAATTGGCAAAACTTGAGGCAGTATTTTATATCACAACACTGTAAATGCCAGAGTGATTGTAGTGTAAATTAGCATTATTGTATGACAATGATTTGAGATGTTTGTTAATTATAAGCATTGTTAGGAAATAAGTTTACACGACCTCACTGAAACTGACAATAGGAGCGGATAACAATGAGCGAGGGGGTGAGTTGCTTATCAATTATAAGAGACAAACAAATGACGTCAGAGTAGCGCGCTTTTCTTTAAAAATGGAGGGAATATCTTCCCTAGAGCATATGTGTTCGTAATTTTGATTGGATATAAAAATAGACGCTGATGTTGGCGCATTTTATTAACCAATAGCAGCTCTGTTATAATGTTTAGGCATATCGGGGTGAGGGAGTATAAATTATGAAGCCAGAGACAGGTATCGCCCAGTTTAAGAGAATCATTCATGCGTTACACGTCACACAGTTTTAATAGAATCATTCACGGGTTACACGTCGCGCAGTTCAACAGAATCTCTCGTGTCGTAAAGCTAGTTACAAAAATGTGAAACACTCGAATTAATAATGTGCGGCAAATAAGTGATTATAGTTACATTCGAAAATATAACAGTTTCAGTCGGGCGTGTATCGAGTAATATATATGAAATTAATAAAGTGTGACGGCAATAAAAGTGTAAAAACAAATTCTTTTATCAGTGTTATCTATTATTAACAATTCCTTTCCGTTTACACACCCTGTTCAAGAGATTTGCTCGACTGAGTAATAATAGCTAGCCGGAGGGCAAAGAAATCAAAATTCAAAATAGTAAAACCATAACAGGCGCTCAGCAAACAAGATAACACGAACCATACCGCGACAAACTGACACTCTTATTAACTGGAATTTCCACTTTAATTTGGTGTATATTATTGTATGCACAATACTTATGTTTCAAATACAATTTTTTTTAAAAAATAGTACTACTTGTGGCATATTGCAATTTCATTAATGTTAGTGGTTAAAAAGTAATACAAGAAGAACCGAACTATGGCGAAGGTGGGGACGAGGCTGTCAACCCCGCTTCCCACGTCTAAGGATTTGAGGCAAGGATGTGGTGTGTTCCCAACCTCTTTAAGATCTATCTAGAACACATTGTAGAGCAATGAAATCAGTCTCAAAGGTATGGGAGAACCAATTGAACAAGGTACAATACCCTTCGTTTTGTTTGCAGATGACCAGATGCTAATTACTCAGTATTGCCAAGATGGAAATATATGATGAAAATGCTGATAGAAGCCTTCAATACCAGAGGCCTTCGGGTCAACATGGACAAAACTGAATACCTGGTTGTGAAAGGTAGGAGAAAACATTAAAATACCTAAGGGAACAATTAAATCTGTCCGTGAATTTAAATATTTGGGATCCACTGTCCATGAAAGTGGAAGATGCGAAAAGGATGTGGACTACAAATACAACAGGACAGGAGGGCGATAAAGATATTGAAGGGGGTTTTGTGGGGTAGAACTATTTCTAGGCAAATGAAGAAAAGAATTCTTTATAGTTTAGTTGAATCAATATTAACATATAGGGCAGAGGGATGGATACTTGTTGAAAGTCAAAAAGGTAGGATACAACTGATAGAAATGGATAGGATAAGAAAGGCAGTCAGAGTATCGAGATTGAAAAGGAAAGAGAACTAGGAGGTAAAAAAATCTGATGTGTTACACTCACATGACTTTCTCTACTCTTGTACAAACTATTTTTACAAACGCTTATTCTCCATATGCTTCATGTTAATCGAGATATCGAGATGTCAATCTTATTGCTAATTTTCTTGTAGGTGCAAGGGGAATATGGTAGGTTTTAAGCGATAGTCAAATATTTTAAGAGCTGGTTGCTATGTGGCGCATTCCATTCTCTTTGCATGTCCAGGACATAAAAAAATGAATAACGAATTTGAGAAAAAGTATAAGTATTGGAAAATTTAAGGGAATAACAAGCAATATCTCGAAAACGGTTCTCTCAACAAAAGAAATGTATATGACGTAAATTGTGTATTTTAACGCGATCTACATTTTTTGTGTAGTAAAAGTTTGTCTATCTCTTATGGTTTACCAGTTATGCAAAAGTCGTTCACAATAAAGAATACTTTTGGAGACATTCCCAGAAAATTCCAGGTATACATTTTATTTGTCATGAAAATATATTAAACGTATGATATTTTAATCATAATCGTTAGAGCCATTTTTGAGAAAATTAAAATTTTCGAAAAATGTTCCATGTAAAGGGTAGTCTGGGGTGGGGGGATTTTCTTGAAAACCTTCGTGTCGCATCTCTGGAAGATACTGAACCTAAATACCAAGTTTGGTGTTTATCCGACTGTTCGTTTCTGAGTTATGCTGTTCACAGACAGATACACAGACAGACACACAGACACACACGGACATGTTTCCAAAAATGCTTTTTATGGATTCAGGGATCTCAAAACATATATTTCCGGTGAAATCTCGGTATCGAATTTTTGGGTGGAATACAATACTTCCCCTACTTACTATACGTAGTAGAGAAAGTAAAAATTGATGGATATGGAAGAGTCCATGATAGAAAGGATAGAGTAAAGAATCCTCCAATGATATGGACACGTGAGAAGAATGAAAGAAGAACGATGGCCAAGGATTATCCTGCGGTGGTCACCGCGAGGAAGAAGAAAACGTGCACGGCCAAGGAAAACGTGAAAAGCTGGAGTAAAGCAAATGATGAGGGAGCGAGGTATGCACATGGATGATTGGAAAAATCGAGAAAGATGGCAGGAGGGAATTAAGGGCAACCGCTGAAAGAGGAGAAGCCCACAAAGGAAAAGAAAAGAAAAGCAAAAAAAAAAAAAAGCACGTGGAATCTTGTACTGTCAACGCTGCACTCTTCACAGGAAAAAAAACGTCCTACACACTTTGGAGTAGAGTGGTAAACTTAACCCACCTTTTAGGATAAGTTTTGCTCTACAAAATAGTACTGTTGTTAATTATGGCAGCTCCAAATATATACCCTTTTTGTTTTGAACAGGTTTTTCTGTGAATAGCATTTTATGATATAAATGACTCGTTTTCTCAGAAACTAAGATAATTGAGTTAAATTTTAGTATTATAAAAACAATCTCTAAGTGCTGTAATAACATGATTTTTATATTTAAACAACAAATTGATAATAACTTTTAATCAAAAGATGACATAATTAAGAAATTAATCCTGTCTTCCTTAATAAACAAATTATTGTATAAAATTATATCATGAACTTTGAAGGCATGAACCTGTAAAAATTTCAATCGCTTATCTTAAATAGTTTCCGAGATAACTGTCCATGAATTTAGCAGATTCAATTTCGGTGAGATAAGACTTTTACTCTTCCCTTAAACAAACTTGGAAAAAAGGTCATTTTGAATTCCTTAGCAATAATGTTTGATGTCAGGAAACATTTTATTGTAGAACCTTGAATAATTTGATGCGTGGGACATTTTATAGACTATCAATATTTACATAAATAAAAATGAATCACTTCTAAATTATTTACACTATCTGCATCAAATTTTGTAGACATTAGAGGAGAAACAATGGCACGAGCAGATTCGTATAGTAGTGGCGTGGGAGTGGTGGGCTGCCATTCAAGGGAAACCCGGTACTTGAACAGTTTCAGGCGTACAGACTTACGTTCTCGAGAAAATCAGATTTGGAAGACAATATTACAGACATATGCACCTTTGAGCTTGGCCAATACTGTAATACGGTGCCCTTATCCTATTCGTAATACAATAGTGCTCCACACTCCGTACCTTTGTAGAGACAAAAATACGGCGATAGAGGTCAGCAGCAGATGAAATAGCCAATTAGCGGTAACCATCCAGTGATCAAAGGCGAGCTTTACTTAGCATCAGATTCGTGTCTACGTGTAATTGTACTATCTGTGTTTGCTTGAGGTTGAGTGAAAGAAGTGACGCGTGATTAATTTTACTCACGCTAGAGAGCAGTAAACACGCCTAATTGCTTGACGAGAGACGTGGGAACAAATTACGGCTTCACGACAGTTTAATTCTGGTAGAAATTACCAACTCTTGATTTAGAACTGGAATTCGCTTGTGCTGCTGGAAGAATGAAAAGGTAAGAGAGCTCTTACACACAATTACTTGACGACTATTGCGAAAATGTTTGCTTCGGAATTTACGAGAAACTATATAAACATTCCCTCCACAGTTGTAATCATTTGCTTTCCTAAAACTGTGTACATTAGCAGCGAAAAATGGTGAAAACGGCAACTATAACCATCTTCTAGAGGTAAAACACGCTTTAACTTTCTCTACTACGCACGGTAGGCAGTGGAAGTATTGTATCCTATCCAAAAATTCGATATGGAGATTTCACCGGAAATATACGAGAGCGGATCCGTAAGTAACGTACAATAATTGCGTGACGATTCCTTTCAGAAAGCGGTGTACCGCGTTAGGTGATCCAAGCTCATCATTCGCTTGCCCTTGTGGTTGTCTGTCAGGTTCTTAGGCACCCAGCGAGCACTAACTTTACGAAATTTCAACGTGTCATGAACAATATCGTACACTGCACCATAGGAAATGTTGAACTGTTGCGATAAGGTTCGCAGTTGCACACGCCGGTCGTTCAAAATTGCCGCCTCCATGCCACTGACATTCTGCGGGGTTGCAGCTGTTACCGGCCTCCCGGAGCGTGGCGAATCACTAAGGTTCACACGGCCCTCTAGGAAGAATGCACACCACCTGGAGACATTGCTACGGTCCATACAATCATCCCCATACACGCCACGCATGTCCCTGTGAATATCACTTGGTTTATACCCTTTGGTCCACAAATATTGAACCACACCTCTCCGCTCTTCACACGTGGACGACAGTAACATGCGCGCCATCCTTGTTGCATAGTTCACGCTTCTGTCGCTAGGGCTGCACATGAAACAAAAAATACCCTCTTTAGTGAAAACTTCAAACCATATCTGTGTGAAATTGCAACATTCCAGCTGCAATACCAAGGCAGAAAAAAATTATTGTGCATTAGTTTTCGATCGGACCTCGTACATTAACAGCTAAAAATGGTGAAAACGGCAACTATAACCATCTTCGTCAGGTAAAACACATTTTTACTTTCTCTATTACGCACAGTAGGTAGGGGAATTATTATATTGTACCCAAAAATTCGACATGGAGATTGCACCGGAAATATATGTTGTAAGCCCCTCTGAACCCCAAGAAAAGCATTTTAAAAAAACTTCGTGCATGTGTGTGAGTCTCTAAACAGCATAATTCAAAAACGAAAAATCAGGTAAATACTAAACTTGATATTTAGATTTAGTACTTTCTAAAGATGCGACATATAGATTTGCAAGAAAATTCTCCCACTCCAAACTACACTTTACATGGAACATTTTCAAAAAATTTTATTTTCTAAAAAAGGGTTCTAACGATTTTGATTAAAATAACATATATTAAAGATATTTACATGAGAAAATATTTATGCTGAATTTTCTGGGAACAGCCTGTGAAGTCCAATTCCTTCCTAAGGAATTTTGTGTAATCTTGTACTACTGGTAAATGTTAAGCAATAGACGAAAACGCATTACACAGAAAACGAACATCTCAGTTTATTTAAGAAAAGCTTTATTGCGGCATCAGGCATTTTCTAGACATTTAATATTAATATTTTGAATTATTACGTAATTCTTTGCCATTCTTTTAAAGTCCTGTCGACATTCAGATGTTTCTCTCAATTTGTGGAAACAGTATGGAATTTTAAGCCTAGCATATAGCGTCCAGTTCTTAAAATACTTGACTGTTGCAATCCTCTTTGACCATACAACGAAATGTGTAATGTAGCTACTTTTGTAAGGGTTTGTCTCGATTAGAATGAAGTAGATAGAAAAAAATCTGATGTGTTACACTCACATGACTTTCTCTACTCTTGTACAAACTATTTTTACAAACTCTTATTCTCCATCTACTTAATGTTAATCGAGATAAACATTTGCAGACTCTATCTTATTGCTAATTTTCTTGTAGATGTAAGGGGAATATATATTTACAAGGGCAATATAGAAATACAGTAGCCTTTAAGCACATACATATCTCTTAATAGCTGGTTGCTAGGTGCAGCACCATTCCCTTTGCCACAGATTAATACTCTTTGCATATTAAAGACAAAAAAATTAATAACGAATTCCCATTTAAGAAAATAAGTATTGAAAAATTTAAGAGAATAACAAGCAATATCTCGAAAATGGTTCACTCAACAAAAAAAATGTATATGACATGAATTTGGTATTTTAACGCGTTCTACATTTTTGTGTAGTAAAATTTTCTCTATCTCTTATGGTTTACCGGTTATGCAAAAGTCGTTCACAATGAAGAACACTTTTGGAAACATTCCCAGAAAATTCAAGATATACGTTTTGTCATGAAAATATCTTAAACATATGATATTTTAATCAAAATCGTTAGAGCCGTTTTTGAGAAAATAAAAATTTTCGAAAAATCTTCCATGTAAAGGGTATCCTGGGGTGGGGGGATTTTGTTGAAAACCTTCGTGTCGCATCCCTGGAAGATATTGAACCTAAATACCAAGTTATGCTGTTCACAGACAGACAGACACACACACACACAGACACACGGATATGTTTCCAAAAATGCTTTTTTTGTATTCAGGGGGTCTCAAAACATATATTTCCGGTGAAATCTCGGTATCGAATTTTTGGGTGGAATACAATACTTCCCCTACTTACTATACGTAGTAGAGAATGTAATAAGCTTTCGTATGAATAGCTTTTATACCCATTAATAGAGAAAGTCATGTGAATGTAACATATCAGATTTTTATAATAGTGCTTCGTGGTTGCAAAAGATTCACAGAAATCCAAAAAGAAAGAAAAAATCTGATGTGATATGTGCATTCACATTACTTTTCTACTCTCTATCGTTTATGGTAGGTATACAAATTATTCTTGCACAAGCTTACTTTTCTGTCTACTACATTTTAATCAAAATAAGCCTAAACAGAAATAGCTACATTACACATTTCGTTACAGATACAAAGAGTACAGCGATTCTCAAATGTTTAAGGGCTGGACGCTACACGCTGACCTTAAAACTCCATACTGCTTCCGTGCATTCGCAGAGAAACAACTGAATGTTGAAAGGACTTTTTCTTAATGACCAAGAAATGAACAATTCGAGGCCTTAACAACGGATATCTTAGAAAAGGCTTGTACTACAAAAAAGTTTATTTTGAATAAGTTGTGTGTTTTAAAGAGATCTACATTTTTTTGTGTGGTACGTTTTCGGCTGTCGTTTAAAGTTTACCACTTATACAAGATTTATACAAAATTTCTTCCAAATGAAGTGGACTTCACAGGCTATTCCCAGAAAATTCAAGATATACCTTTAATTTGTCATGTAAATATCTTTAACATATGGTATTCTAGTGAAAATCGTTAACCTTCCATGTAAAGCGTAATCTGGGGTGGTGGATTCCCTCGAAAATCCCATATGTTTTACATGGAAGATTGGTCGGAAAGTTTCATTTTCTAAAACTCTGATGTGTTACACTCACATTACTTTCTCTACTCTTGTACAAACTATTTTTACAGACGCTTATTCTCTATATGCTTCATGTTAATCGAGATGTTAATCTTATTGCTAATTTTCTTGTAGATGCAAGGGGAATTGGTAGGCTTTAAGCGATAGTCAAATATTTTAAGAGCTGGTTGCTATGTGGAGTATTCCATTCTCTTTGCATTACCAGGACAAAAAAGAGGAATAACGAATTTGAGAAAAAGTATAACTATTGGAAAATTTAAGGAAATAACAAGCAGTATCTCGAAAATGGTTCACTCAACAACAAAAATGTATATGACATAAATTGTGTACTTTAACGCGATCTACATTTTTTGTGTAGTAAAACTTTGTGTATATCTTATGGTTTACCAGTTATGCAAAAGTCATTCATATGAAGAATACTTTTGGAGACATTCCCAGAAAATTCGAGATATGCATTTTATTTATCATGATACTATCTTAAACATATGATATTTTAATCAAAATCGTTAAGAGCCATTTTTGAGAAAATTAAAATTTTAGATAAATGTTCCATGTAAAGGGTAATCTGGGGTGGGGGGATTTTCTTGAAAACCTTCGTGTCCCATCTCTGGAAGATACAGAACCTAAAAACGATTTTGATTAAAATGTATATCTTGAATTTTCTGGGAATGGTCTAGGAAGTCCTCTTCATTCGAAAGGAATTTTGTATAATCTTGTATAACTGATGAACGTTAAGCGACGGACGAAAATTTAGTTTTTTTGTGGCATAAGCCGTTTGTGAGATATCCGTTATTAAACGTTCGAATTGTTCAATACTTGTCATTCTTTCTTTAAGTCCCATAGATTTTCAGTTATTTCTCGCGATTGCATGGAAACAGTTTAAGTTTTAAGGCCCGCATAACGCGTCCAGTTCTTAAATATTTGACTGTCTTTGTTCCCTTTGTATCTATAACAAAATGTGTAATGTAGCTATTTTTGCAAAGGTTTATTTGGACTGAAATGTACTAGATAAAAATAAGCTTTACTAAGATTAGTTTGTATAGCTACTAATAAAGATAAAAGATAGAGAAAGTCACGTGAATGTATCACATCAGATTTTTTAAGATTGAAAAGAGGAAGGTTACGTTAGAAAAGCAGACAATTGGCAAACGCTACAGTTTCGCAAATTGCTTAGACGTATTGTTTTAGTTTACATTTACTTTATCACTGACTGAACATGCTTTGTCTGATTAAGAATAAACCTCAATGGCGTTCAAACGCCCATTTCAATTACGCCCATATCTCCCGTTCCACGAGCCTTCATTTTAATCACGCTTGGGACTAACGTTGTGGTTTATCTAAGCGGAGCACAGCGGAATACTTGGCAGATATTCCATTAGAAATTAAAGTTGCTAAACATAGGAATCAGGGCTGCAGTGGAAACAGAGAAAAACCGCTGACTGACTACGCATTCACCGCCTGCTAGATCCCAGTTTCCATTAGGATCAAGTCAGACTGTTTCCGAGCGCACTTTGTTACGTGTTACCCAAATTTATGGCAGAGGGATATTAGCACCGCTGTTGCAGCGCTCCGAATTAAAACAGGTAGTGCTAGGGAGGATGTTTTTCAATGTAGGGGGAGTAGAGTCCCTGCCAAATTAATATCTGTTTGTACATGTGACGTACTGAGGCCTAGTTGCATTAAATATACATGTTTCTGCCTATGTACCAACATGATCAACTTCAAATAACTGTTATTCTGTAGCCAAACCTATCAATATTCTTCCTCATATTCAATTCTTATGGGGAGATTAAAAGTCCTATCCTAATAATAATAATAATAATAATAATAATAATAATAATAATAATAATAATAATAATAATAAATCTGCTATATCCATGACCCATTATTTCAGAATCTATTTAAGAAAACAGAACGAAATTTTTACAGTATGTAGATGCATGGCTTCTAAGTTCAGTGATTACTTTCATAAAATAAATCAGTTTGGGGGAGGAAAAATATACAGAAACATGCAATAAATTAGAGAGGAAGTGATAGGCATGATTTAGAACAGGTGTAACAAAGTTAAGGAGTATGACAGATGAAATGGGCATACAAAAGTGTACTATATTGTTATGCACCAGGGTGAGGCTAAAAGGTTTTGCAGCTACATAGATGTTAACTTTGGTTACCCCGGCATAAACATTGGGGGACATAGACTCAGAGGCGGCGAAGGATAGCAAGAATTTGCTGCACAAAGCTAAAGCTTTTATGTTCTCTAGAACATATAAATACATAAATTCGCATTTACCTCTGATTTATTATAATTAACAAGGTGCCCTACATTATACACAAAAGGTTACAGACGAACACTGGGGGAAATGCCCCACGCACAAACACCCATCTGCATGCTACATACTCACAACCTTACACTCAGAAGACCTACACTAGACTGTGAGGCAGTATTTTTAACACTTAAATGATTTCAGTCAAATAATATAATATATAAATTCAATAACAGCCCGCCTTGAAGCAATATGTGTATGTAATAATTTGTAAAATGTATGTAACTGTCATTGCATATGCTTATATTATTGTAAACATGTTCAATAATGTTATGTGAATGCATTACGTAATTTAATAATGTAGGAGCTGTGAGAATAGTTAAACGTTGCTAACAATGAGGTAACCTTGAGGCAATAATGAGTTTGAGAGTTTAATAATACTACTTCTGATTATTGGAGTAACAATAATGTAATTTTAGTGACAGTTTATAAAATAGCCAATCAACCAGAAAAAGCTTTAGTTAAATGAAGGTATTCTATTGGAGTAGGATCAGCCAATCAGAAACTGAAAAAGGAGAAGCATTTACAAATTCAAGTCAGTTGCTTCTAGACAGCGCTCATAACTGGACGTGTTGCCTGCAAACAGCGTTCCTAACCAGACGCAAAAAGTGTCCTCAAGAAATATAATATGTATTCGTGTGAGACGAAAAATACGTTTACGTGTTAAAAAGTGTAATTCATTAATAAAAAGAATCTCACAGCTCTCTATATCAGTGAAGTGTTATTTAAATCGTATCAAGCATTAATAAAAGGAGTGAAGTAAAATTATAATCTGTGTAATCCTGCATTCTTGTCGCAACACAACCCTACTAAGAGATACGTGTCTCTAACAATAATACTGACGCAGCCGAGGCAAATATAAATATATAATATTTAAAGAAACACTCAAATTACAAAGTTAATATTTTTTTAAACTTAAGGCAAAGGCCACCTGAAAGTACATTTGGGGCGAAGGCTACCGGAAAGCGGGCACCATACGTGCGGTTGCAACTACTACAAGTTCGGCTCCCCAACAGTTGAACTATAATACAACTACTTAAATAACTTCTTCAAATTGTTGCCCAAAGCGTGGGGCTAACAACGTAAAGATACTATCTACTTCAACTGACGCTACCACAGGACGTTGCTGACTAGACCCACGCTATCAGACAAAGCTCTTCCCTCAACTGCCTTCGCTTCCCCTACTAGGAATTGGAGGGAATTGCCACGCCGGACAATAATTAAACTCACAAACGAAACAATCAGTTCAACAATATTATTATATACACATCAATAATGTGTCCGGGGTTACAGAAAATGGCCTCCACTTCATTCAGGAATGTGAAGAGACTAAATTATGGAGGGAACAATTTGTAGCAGCATGAAATCTGGGTAAAATTGAGAAGGAGAAGTTCAAAACTTTAAAATTATGATGAATCTGACGTATAACCACGGTGCTAGATACATCTGTGCCAGAGGCAGCTCAAGTGTAGACAATCTGTTTGTGTTAACGAGGAGAGTTTGCTTAAGGTTGTATAAGGTTGAAAACTTGCTTATGTATAAATTATGTATCATAGAATCCGATATAAATAAATTCATTCATATATATATTATGCCTTTTCTTAATTACAATTTATTAACAAATGCTTATTTAAAACACATACACCAATGTAGATTCACGACACTTAGAGGTTTCTTTATCCTAAATTTTAATTTAGTTATCTTCCATAGTTTATGAGAAAACGGATCATTTATACCACAAAATGTCATTCATAGAAAAATCTTTCCAAACAAAATGGAAGAAAACAAACTAAAAAATATTTGGCAAAAACAATCCACATTGCTTGAGCACATAGAAGCGATCAACACCCTAAGAAAAAATTAGCAGACTATCGAGCCATATATTTGTCTAAGTCCAAATCGTTTCCGCGGCCGGTTCACAATGGTGTCTCGGGACGCGTGCTTTTAGCTTCGTTCTACTGTCACTTTTCATATTGAGTGCCAGCCACTTAGTATGCGCTAACAGCCAAACGGTTACAAGCAGGTACGTAGTAATGAGGCCTTCTGAGGTTCGTGTCGCGAGTTTAATTTTATTATTTTTTTCAGAAAAACGCAATGTTTATTTACGCATACTATATCATTTCAAATTCCTAAGCCCTATTTGATTTTATTATCATACATAAAAAATGAAACACGCCCCTTTTTCAAACTAAATAAGAAATACATAACTATTATAGTTCTAAATGAAAAATCTGATGTGATACATTAACATGACCTTCTCTGCCATTTGTCTTTATTAGTGGGTATACAAACAATTATTCTTACTAAAGCTTATTTTATATCTACTAGGTTTAAAATAAATAATGCTTTGCAGAAATGGCCACATTATACATTTCATTATAGATACAAAGAGAACGATAGTCAAATGTTTAAGAACTGGATGCTATACACTGGCCTTAAAATTCCATACTGTTTCCATGCACTTTAGAATTCCTACTAATATGGTACTTATTTTGAAAACACAGAGAGTAATTTGTTTGTGCTTTTATGCGCGAAGGTCTTAAAATAAATAGATATATATCTTATACATGGAAAACATATATTGCCATTAATTTAACAAATTAAAAATTTAAAAAAAAGCAATTACGCTAAAGATTCGAAGCCAGATTGTTCCAATTACGACACACATGCATTTCATCGCGTAGCTACTAAGCATACAACCAAACTGATAGGCATTTTTCTACTTATTGCATAGCTATGAAATGAACGCAGGGTGGTATTAAGTCGTGTATTGTGAACGCAGCGTCAGCGAATTCCGAATCGAACTTCCTCTCTGGCTGTTGCTCATTTATTTTGTCTTAGACTGTACATAGGTAGAGAAGGTATTGTATTCCACCCAAAAATTCGATACCGAGATTTCACTGGAAATACTTTCATGCCCTTTGAATAAATAAATAAAAAAGCATTTTTAGAAAAAGGTCCGTGTGTGTTTGTGTGTTTGTGTGTGTGTGTGTGTGTGTGTGTGTGTGTGTGTGAACAACATAACTTACAAACGAAGAGTCCGTAAATACCAAATTGGTAATTACTCTGTATTCACTCTTAGGTTGATCCGCGTCAAAACAAACCCAAGGTGACCAGTGCACCGCCATAATGTATCCTTCCGCCATTCGCACTAGAAATACTGTCACACTTTCAGACCATGTGGCGAGTACAAGCGGCACGTAGTGCAAAAAAGAACAGAGTCCTTATTTCGACAACTGAAACGGTTGACTAGCATATTCTGTTAAGGATTAAAGGTGATAAGATTGATAGTTGCAACAAAATAAACGTTTGCATTTATAATAATTGTTAATTCTAAGATAAATGAGCGAAAAATAAAGCAACAGGTATGGATAACCTAATTTATTCGCTCTCTGGAAACGGCACCTTATTAACTGTTGGTGGCTCATTTTAAAAAAAAAATTGTGCACTGTTACACGAATTTCATTCTTCTTAAAATCACTACATTCTTGCATCGCGTATTTCATATGCTTTTTTTTCAGGTGTAACCACTTTTCTCATTTCAGATTTTTCTGCACAAGCACTGTTTATACTTGTATTCGAAACACCGATGAACTCAGAAGTTAACTTCACCATTTCTTTCGCGGAAAGTGTTGGATATTTCTCACATAACTTATAATAAAGATTCAACACTATTGTTTTTTCACTACTAGTCAATGGTTTGCGCGGCTAATGCTTTACGTAATTCGACGAAAACACAAGAGCAAATTTACCGTCCGCCATGATACTGAACACAACTGCTGGTTACTGGCTGTAAACAATATTCTGCGCCTACCCGGATGTCAGGTGACTCATACGAATTGCGTCATGGACTTGTAGCTGTGTTTTACGGTAGAAATCAGCGTTAAATAAAACCTTAGGTATTTGTATAGAATATTATACTATTTAAGGATAAAATCATTCTAAAATTCAGAGATTAGCATGGGACTACTTTCCTGAGCGCATTGCTACCGTGTTGCACCACGGTGCACTGACCAGGTGGGTTTGTTTTGCCGCGGATCAACCTAAGAGTGAATATAGTTTAGGTTTAGTACCTTCTAAAGGCGCGAAACGAAGATTTTCAAGAAACCCCGCACTCAAAACTACCCTTTACATGGAACACTTTTCGAAATATTTTATATTCTAAAAATTGTTCTATTCTGATTAAAATACCATGTATTAAAGTAAACTGTATATCTTGAATTTTCTTTTAATAACCTGTCACTCGGAAAGGATTTTGTATAATCTTTTATAACTGGTAAACTTTAAGCGATAAACGAAAACATACTACACAAAATATGTACATTGCTTTACAACACACAATTTATTTCAAATAACATTTTTGTGGCATTAGTCATTTCCAAGATATCCTTATTAATGTCTCGAATGGTTCAATACTTAGGCATTCTTTTAAATTCCTTTCGATTTTCAGTTGTTTCTGGCAATGTCTAAATATCTATCGCTATTTCCTTTATATCTGTAACCAAATGTGTAATGTAGCTATTTCCGGAAAGGTTTATCTCTAATAAAATGAAGTAAAAGAGGAAAAAAAACTTGCTTTAAAATAATTTGTATATCCCGGAATAAGAGATATAGTGTAGAGAAGGTCATGTGAATGTAATACATCAGATTTTCCTGTAAATTGGAGCAGAAAATGGTAGATGCATATTTATAAACATATTTTAAAAATCTGATGTGCTACACTCACATGACTTTCTCTACTCTTGTACAAATTATTTTTACAAACGCTTATTCTCCATATGCTTCATGTTAATCGAGATACGAGATGTTAATCTTATTGCTAATTTTCTTGTAGATACAAGGAAAATTGGTAGGCTTTAAGCTATAGTCAAATGTTTTAAGAGCTAGTTGCTAAGTGCAGTATTCCATTCTCTTTGCATTACCAGGACAAAAAAATGAATAACGAATTTCCATTCGAGAAAAAGTACAAGTATTGGAAAATTTAAGGTAATAACAAGCAATATCTCGAAAATGGTACACTCAATAACAAAAATGTATATGACATAAAGTGTGTATTTTAACGCGATCTACATTTTTTGTGTGCTTAAAGTTTGTCTATCTCTTATAGTTTAGCAGTTATGCAAAAGTCGTTCACAATGAAGAATACTTTTGGAGATATTCCCATAAACTTCGAGATATACATTTTATTTGTCATAAAAATATCTTAAACATGTGATATTTTAATCAAAATCGTTAGAGCCATTTTTGAGAAAATTAAAATTTTTCAAAAATGTTCAATTTAAAGGGTAATCTGGGGTGGGGGGATTTTCTTGAAAACCTTCGTGTCGCATCTCTGAAAGATACTGAACCTAAATACCAAGTTTGGTGTTTATCCGACTGTTCATTTCTGAGTTATGCTGTTCACAGACACACAGAAAGACACACACACGGACACAGGGATATGTTTCCAAAAATACTTTTTTTGGATTCAGGAGATCTCAAAACATATATTTCCGGTGAAATCTCGGTATCGAATTTTTGGTTGGAATACAATACTTCCCCTACTTACTATACGTAGTAGGGAAAGTAATAAGTATTATGCCTACAATGATAATATATACAGTGTGTCACAGAATTCAACCGACAAACGTTTAGGGGTTGAGGGATGCTATAGGAACACCTTGATAAGGAACACCCATGGTGTTCTGATCACAGACTTTGAACCCCTACGTAAAGATTATTCATTTGAATATTCCACAAGCGCGAAAATACGTACCACTGCAGCATTTTCAAGGACCATGCACCACTGATGATTCCACTTTCACATGGAGATGCATATGCATCAGAGAGACAAACAGTTACCTGTAGTAATAGCGCAGTCTTTAGCGTGCTGGGCTTTCAATCTGGGAGTGCTGGTACAAACCTTGTTCAAGTTCTTAAACATTCTTATTTTTCCCACACAGAAGAATGGCGTACCTGCGTTTAGACTGAACCCAGTTTTAATTTCTCGAATTTCTTTAAAGCTTATGCATTACTCAGGTATGCACATGTAATATCTGAGCATAGCCTGTCAAGATTACCTGAAAGTAGCAGCAACGCAGTCGCGTATTGTGTCGTTTTTATTTTGAACTATTGCAAACAACTATGAACTAATAGGCGTTCTATATCAAAGTGCTCCCGTGACACTCCTCTGTAATTCTCATGCTGAATTCTGCAACATTCTCTATATGTATGTCAAATTAAAGAAGAAATTACAATGAACAAGTCAAATCATAATTGTTACTTTCTCTACTACGTATAGTAAGTAGGGGAAGTATTGCATTCCACCCAAAAATTCGATACCGAGGTTTCACCGGAAATACATGTTTTGAGACCCCCTGAATCCAAAAAGAGCGTTTCTGGAAGCATGCACGTGTGTGTGTGTGTGTGTGTGAACAACATAACTCGTGTGTGAACAACATAACTCAGAAACGAACAGTCAGACAAACACCAAACTTGGTATTTAGGTTCAGTATTTTCCAGAGATGCGACACGAAGGTTTTCAACAAAATCCCTCCACCCCAGATTACCCTTTACATGGAACATTTTTCAAAAATTTTAATTTTCTCAAAAATGGCTCTAACGATTTTGATTAAAATATCATATGTCTAAGGTATTTTCATGACAAATGAAATTTATATCTCGAATTTTCTGGGAATGTCTCCAAAAGTATTCTTAATTGTGAACGACTTTTGCATAACTGGTAAACCATAAGAGAGAGACAAAATTTTACTACACAAAAGATGTAGATCGAGTCAAAATACACAATTTATGTCATATACATTTTTTTACTTTCTCTACTACGTATAGTAAGTAGGGGAAGTATTTTTGTTGAGTGAACCATTTTCGAGATAATTGCTTGTTATTCTCTTAAATTTTCCAATACATACTTTTTCTCAAATTCGTTATTCAATTTTTTTGTCCTGGTAATGCAAAGAAAATGGAATACTCCACATAGCAACCAGTTCTTAAAATATTTGACTATGGCTTAAAACCTACCAATTCCCCTTGCATCTACAAGAAAATTAGCAATAGGATTAGCATCTCGATATCTCAATTAGCATGAAGCATATGGAGAATAAGCGTTTGTAAAAATAGTTTGTACAAGAGCAGAGAAAGTCATGTCAGTGTAACACATCAGAGTTTTACCATTTAATTTATCTAAAATAAATCTACATTTAAAAAGCAATCTTTTCCAAAAACCTCAACATAAATCAGGATTTTGTGCCACTAATGCGCGCTTCTTCCAATTGATTGCCTCCGTTCTTCCCAATGAACGGGAATGTCCGGGAAGCCGAGATAATGCCTCCCTCTTCAAGAGTTCCTTTTCCAGTGAAAGATTCCGGGACATCAGTGTTTATCGTCATGAGATTCACGCACATCACAAAAAAAGCCATCAAGTGCAGCTGACATGCCCCATACAGTAATGACCACAGCAGGGAGTAAAAGAGAGGGGGGATGGGGCCGGATGAGGGCGCGTATCAGGGACTTCCAGTGGCTGGTTCACAAAATGTTGCAAGGGCTTTCTTTTTTTCCCTTTCACAACACTGAAATTTATACCATCAACAGAAGCACGGTTTCCATTGTAAATATATGCAGCATTTATCAAACACAGGCGTGCACTTCAGCTGTAAACATCATATGTATTACAATTTTAGAAAAGACTAAACGTTTTTAACGTGTTGTTGCATTTAAGACGGTATTACACTCCCCTTCTCTAATTAATATCATCATAATATATTCTGTTTTTCAGCCATTTCATTTAAAACTGTATACTCATTTGTAATAATAGCGAGATATATTGTATATTATGTCAGGGTAATGTATGTAATTTGGATATGAATATATAATATATAGTAGAAATGTAATGTGATGTTAACCTATATACGAGCAGTTTACACATTTTAAGGCGAACATCTTGATTTTAAATTTCCAGGAAGAAGAGAAAGCTACCAACCATAAAACTAACAGAACAGTTTTATGCAAGAAATGCACGAATAGTCACTAACAGATTTATAGGGACAGTTGGGAAGCCAGTGTTCAGATTTTAAACAAGTTTAAAAGCTAGTGTTCCGGTAGGACTAGGCAGGTATTACGTCAGGCAAAGAACCAATAAGGTTCAAGTATAGATATTTTTTCTTTCTGTACTAGGTATAGTAAGTAAGGAAGTATTACATCCCACCCAAAAACCCGATACCGAGATTTCATCGGAAATACATATTTTGAGGCCCCCCAAATAAAAAAGCAGTTTTGGAAAAAGTCCGTGTGTGTGTGTCTGTGAACAGCATAACTAAAAATACCAAACTTGGTATTTAGGTTTAGTATCTTTCAAAGATGCGACACGAAGATTTACAAGAACATCTCCCCACCCCAGACTATCCTTTACATGAAAATTTGTTTACGAAAATTTTGATTTTCTCAAAAGTGACTAACGATTTTAATTAAAATATCACAAGTTTAAGATATTTTGATTACAAATGAAATGTATATCTTAAATTTTCTGGGAGTGTCACCAAAAATCCTCTTCATTCTGAATGGCTTTTGCACAACTAGTAAACCGTAAGAGATAGACAAAATTTTACTACACGAAAAAGTAGATCTTGATAAAACTTGTAATTTATGTCATATACAATTTTTTTTCTGTGGAGTGAACCATTTCCTTGTAAGTTGTTTGTACTTTCCAACACTTATACTTGTTCTTAAATGGAAATTCGTTCTTCGTTTTTTATGTCCTGGACATGCAAAGAGAATGGAATGCTCCACATAGCAACCAACTCTTAAAAGATTTGACTATCGCTTAAAGCCTACCATATTCCCCTTGCACCTACAAGAAAATTAGCAATAAGATTAACATGTCGATTAACATGAAGCATATGGAGCATAAACGTTTATAAAAATAGGTTGTACAAGAATAGAGAAAGTCGTAACATGTACACTTCCACCAAGAAGCTGTTATATAATTCATAATTATCTCCTGGTAGCTTATTGAA
This sequence comes from Deroplatys truncata, assembly GCA_030765065.1. Lineage (NCBI taxonomy): Eukaryota > Metazoa > Arthropoda > Insecta > Mantodea > Mantidae > Deroplatys > Deroplatys truncata. The sequence goes on from CM060980.1 coordinate 172,024,187, forward strand.
TGTGTGATAGAAGTAGGAACTCTGTTAAACGCGTGTATCACACATCACATTACCGAGTGTAAAGTGTATTGTGTATGTACACGTTTTATGATTGCTTAAAGATTTGCTTAATTATGCACAAAGTTAAACATATTACGGTGGTGTTATCATTCCCATAGTACAGTTGTATAATGTACACGTCCTGATAAAAAGAGCGTAAGTGTTCCCCTAAGTATAGCCGAGGCCAGCGATAGTAAGTACCCAAAACCCATGACACCCAGATTCACCAACAGCAGCCGAGACCGAAGTCTCGAGGAACAGAGACGTCGAGGATTATCGAATTAGCCCAGCAGACAACAGGTAACGCGACCAGCGTGCGTGAAGTAACTTAAAATTGAAGCCAGGACGTGGGGCGAATAGCTACAATTAATTATCATTATTGTTTTTAATTCTTTAAAACATTATTTTATAGGACCTTAAATAAGTGCTTCCTTGTAAATCTTCAAATAGAGTTATTTGTCGAAGCCAACGCTCCACTACCTCAGAAGAACGCAGCAAAGGTCGGTTGTTTGGAACAACGTTACACTACTACGTTCTCTGCGTTTTATTTATAAGTATAGGAAAACAACTGGCCTCACATTTGCAATGTAATTAAATATTGTTATCTACACAATATGGTTTTAGAAAAAAATCAAGTTAGTCTTAGAGAGTATAGTGAGCTATATTTTATATGCCTTGAGAACAAATGCTATGTGTCGTTGATTGTGACCTCGGCGTTCGACTGTGTTGCACCAGGATTACTGAACTCTACGTTGAAACACTACGGTTTGAGTGAAAATTGTTTAAGAATTTTACATTCATATTGTGGCGTATGCCTAAGATGATAAGATACACGACTCTCTGGGCACCGAGATCCGTGACAGCAGTCTGCCTGGGAGTAGGGGAACTAAGTGTTAGGGAGGGGATAGCGTCAGTGACGCCTGAGTTTTTAACGTTGGTTTAACAGACAGTCAGTAAGTAAGATTCGTGCAGGAAAGACGTGCGACTGCTAAAGCACGATGCCCTCGTCGGTAGACAATGGGAAAAGAATGTAAGTAATTGTACCAGTTGTTATCTCATTAAACCCCTAGCCATCCACTCTTTTGGAGTCTTAATTTGGTAGTTTAGTGTCCTTCCTCTCCTTTAAAGCCAGGTATTATGTTGGGATAGCCATTATTTTCTGTACTTTCGTTAGCTGCGTCCCTCGTCGTAGCCTCGCCATGTGAAGTTTTTGTTTAATTTGCCCGTACCTCTTGCAAGCGAGTAGCTCCCATCTGTTCTTATTTAGTAATTTAAAGAGAGGCTACGACAGTTGGTGGGGGCGCCGGGTAGAGTTTGGTTTTTGTGAGATTTTTAAGTGTAAAATTTTTTTCCCTCTGAAATGTAACGGTTTGTAGTCCTCCACGTGGTCGCTAAAAATCTAAATTTGTTTCTGGCTTAAGGGTAAGGATTTTCATGGCATAATTTGTGATTTCCATATTCTAAATTTTGTTGCTATAATTTCTGAAAGTCTCGTTTCTAAATTTTAATTTTGAGTTCATTTTTGCATTTTTCCATTGTCTGTCGGCGTGACGCTAAAACTTCTGACTCCATTTTCCTCTTATTTTGGCTTTATTTCTATTAAATTGTATTGCTGTGCTAAGTGGTTCGTGCTGGTTATTTTCAAATATATTTTTGTGAAAGGTGAGTTGTGAAACGAGTGAGATGTTTGCAACTTTGAGGATGTGCTCGTCACGTGTTGGCCATCTAGGTGAAAATATTGTTTTCTGTGCTTATTAGCAGTGGTTCTGGAAGCTTGTAACTTTATATTCCATTGATTGTGATTTCTAGCTGTTTACTATACTTTTGTGGGACTTTTTCGTGTAACTTTTATGTACGCACGTGTGTTATGTAATTCCCGCGTGGTCATGCATTTCAGCACTAATTCTAGCTTGTGAAACCAGTCTTCATCAGCACGTGTTTTGGCGCGTTTATTTGCGTGTGTATATCAGGTCAGATACATTTGTTTTAAAGGAAAAAAGAGAAGGAATTTTTTTGTGCTACGTACAAATTGCAAGTCTGTATTCTGCTCTTTTTGAGATACTGCTAGCGGTGGTCACAGTAGGTGTGACGTGGTTTTTTTTTAACTTCCAGTTCGAGGTTTCTCACTGAAGACATCATTTTGTTTTTCTTCCATGTGTTCATTCTGTTTAAAAATCTTGGTATTGTGTCCAAGTGGTTTGCGTGGCATGATTGTGTAGACCGTATGTTGGTATAATTTTCTGATATTTCGCCGTGGGCGCTTAATTGTAATACTTCTGGTACTGTTTTATTTGGCTATGTTCTGATCTTGCTACTTACATTCATGTGATGCTATAAGTGTTTCGTTTGGTGTAATCTGTATTGCGTTTCATATTGTTCATTTACTGGTTGTGTTATCTTTTGTGCTGCAATCATGCCTAAGCGACGTACTACGCAGAAATCTGATATGGCAATTGCTCCAGTTAGCGAGCATAGTGAAGAGGAATCTAAGTCCAGTATTAGTACGCCTGTTGTTACTCAGTTATCAGTGATGTCTAATCCACCTGTCGTGGCCAGTACAATGCAGTCAGCTGTGTGTCGCCCGGTCATTAACCCCTCTCACGTTGAGAATTCCAGCAAGTTGTCGGCGTATGAGTTACGTCAGAATTTTGAAATGTTCGCTACTACTACTACTAATGGCTGCTCTGAGGAATTGTTAATGATGATAATTTTGCTTCACCGTTGCCAAGTTTGGTTTATTTAATTCCGCAATGCATATTTTTTAGGGAGAAATATTTCACAGTTACTCATGTAAGTAAAAGTTTCAGGAGCTACTACCAGCCTTGCCAGTATCTTCACCTAATTAGGTTTGATGTGCCTTTAATATGGACCAGTACGATGTGGATGTTGATGAACCAGCTGTACGTGTGTTACCAGATTTTCGAAAATTTGCACTGGAATTTTGTGGTAAAAAGAATAAGAAAAAAAAATATAACCTGTAAGTATGTAAACATTGTGAGTGCTAAAGTTTGGACGAATGAAACATTTTACGACTCACTCAGGTATGCTAAATTTTTATTGTTTCACTGACTGATGCTTAATTAAGCTTTGCTTTTCAGGAATAATATGTGCTATGAATGTCTCTGCTAAATTAAAAGTGTATTATTCTTTTGGTGTAACTTAAATTTTGAATTATGTTTTGGGAACTGCAAATCATTTGTTTTGTTGTTGTGTCAGGCTGCAGGAATGTATTTCATGTGTACTATGTGCTTAATTGAGCTTTCATTTTCAGGAATGTTCTGTGACAATATTGTTTTGAGTAATGATGTGATGTTGTTTTGTTGCATTCGATTTGATTTGATATGATTTGATTTGATTTGATTTGACTCGATTTGATTTTGGGTTTCATAATGATGCTGTGATTTTTATTTGCAGAAAATTGTTGCATGAATAGTGTGTGTATGTATGTGTGTATTTGAGGTTATGTGATATATGTGAGATTTGCCTCGGTGGGAGTGCCAAAGAGTAACCCCGATGGCGTAGTGTGAGGTTATGTGAGAAATATGAGTTGAGATTTGCCGCGGTGGATGTGCGTAAGAGTAACCCCGACGGTGCTAATGTGAGAGATGAGATGAGAAGAGATGAGGTGATGTCAGCTTCGGTGGAAGTGCCAAAGAGTAACCCCGACAGTTGTTGTATAAATGTGTTGATTTTTCAGGAGGGCTACATGTACCTGGAAAGTTGATGTGATGTGATGATTTCAGAGATTTTGCTTATTGGTGTTGCTGTAACGTGCCCAGTATAGCGTGTGTGATGAATTCACACGAGAGATTAAATGGATGGAAGTGATTGTAATGTGAATAATTTTTTTCTGTTTATGCAACAAGTTTATTACCATCTTAGATAGCAAATTTTAATACCAACTGTTTTCCAGCTTAATTTTGATTTGGAGGATGTGGATGCAACAGTATAATGTCATGTTATTTGTGTCATTCCTGAAATTTTAATGTGATTTCTTGAAGGTTATGCCTATGTTAAATGTTTTGAATTTGCAGCATGGTAAATGAGACACGTCAGTGAAGATGTTTTGTTTTTGAAGAGAAAATTGAAAGTTGAGATAAAGATGATAATGACTGAAGTAATGATGCTGATTGAAATACTGATGATGATGATGATGATGATTATGATTGAGTTGATGATAATAATGAGATGAGGAAGATAGTACTGTGGACGAGAAACTGTATTAGTGACAGAGTATGACAATAGTAGTTGAAAGCATGTCATGTGGCGTAGTTTGGAGATGTATTGTGGATTTATTTTGTAGTTTGTAGTAATGCATACAGTAGTTTTCAGTAGCTAGCTAAGTGAGTGTTGTGTGTAATTTGGGCCATGGTCAGTGTGAATGAGTTCATTTCATTGTCAGGTGTGATTGTCTTGTAAGTGCACTTATTTTCTTTTGTTAGTGATACCAGCTGGTCATTAAGATTTAATATTGGGATCCCAAATAAGGTTATGTTTTTTCTGTCATGTTATTGTACGAAAAAGTCACTGTTCTTGATATAACGTTAATGTATTCTGAGTCTGTTTTAATGTTTTATTTGGATTGTGAAGCATTGTGAGTTAAATTTTGGATGGCAACTCTCTATAAAATTTAGTTCTTATGCCAATTTGTACTTATTTTTTTTCTCTTTCTTTGCCCATGTCAAAAGAATTTTAGTGCAAACCTTTCAAATATCTGATTGTACATGACATACCGTTCTTTTTATGTGTGATTGTTTGTTGGAGCACCCTTTTTATTCTTTGGTGGTTTTGTTGTAGTATTTTGCTGTGGCGGAGCTCGAAAGGATAAGCGAGCAACCCACGTGGCACACCAGAAGTACAAGACACACCACAAGGAAGCTGTCGGGCAGCCACTACACTGCCGTGGCATGAGGAGCCACCATGTCGGGGGGCAGTCCAAGCCAGCGACTGCCCACCCCGTTGTCATCACCAGAGACCTGCACGAATAACAATTCTACAGCCAAGACAAGTCGTCGTTGTGGGCACATTATAAACTCACCCACAAACTGTTTCAATGGACCATCAAGCGCAGGTGCAGTGTAGTGTGCGTGTGAACTGAGGCAGCGTGGTGTGTGTGCGTGTGCGGGGTGCTCGAGCATTACTGCTCCAACAATATTATCCGATAGAACTCAAGATTCTCGAGACTCCACTACGCCAAGTAATATTCTTTGTCGTCGTCTGGGTGTTTATCACACATGTGTTTTGTTCCTTATTGTATGCCATTTTTTGTTATTTTAATGTCTTTTGTTTTGTTTGTTTGCCTTGTGTCGACGGGGGCGTCGATCTCGGTGGCCAGGGGGAGATGTGGCGTATGCCTAAGATGATAAGATACACGACTCTCTGGGCACCGAGATCCGTGACAGCAGTCTGCCTGGGAGTGGGGAACTAAGTGTTAGGGAGGGGATAGCGTCAGTGACGCCTGAGTTTTTAACGTTGGTTTAACAGACAGTCAGTAAGTAAGATTCGTGCAGGAAAGACGTGCGACTGATAAAGCACGATGCCCCCGTCGGTAGACAATGGGAAAGGAATGTAAGTAATTGTACCAGTTGTTATCTCATTAAACCCCTAGCCATCCACTCTTTTGGAGTCTTAATTTGGTAGTGTAGTGTCCTTCCTCTCCTTTAAAGCCAGGTATTATGTTGGGATAGCCATTATTTTCTGTACTTTCGTTAGCTGCGTCCCTCGTCGTAGCCTCGCCATGTGAAGTTTTTGTTTAATTTGCCCGTACCTCTTGCAAGCAAGTAGCTCCCATCTGTTCTTATTTAGTAATTTAAAGAGAGGCTACGACAATATTTAGCTAGAGGAAAGCAATATGCATCTTTGGATAACACCATTTCGCAACTTATTGATATAACCTATGGCATACCACAAGGCTCAATATTGGGCCCTCTCTTATTTTTTGTAATGATTAATGATATCTTAGTTATAATTTACCAGATGCATCTGTCTTGTATGCAGGTGCATACCATCTTACCGACCAAAAACTAAACTTTTTACCATTTAAACAGTTTAAGTGATGTTAATTTTAAATTTGGCCTAAACCTGGTTTCTGGTCAGTGGTTTTCTGATAAGTCAGGATAAAACAAATGAACTAGACAACGTAAACATTTTGGACTTTGAACTAGATTCTAATTTTCCTGGACACTTCATATTGATTAAATTTGTAGTAAGTTGTCTCGAATCACTTATCCTCATTCTTAATGGCCTTACAAATATTTATTTGCTATCTTTTCAGAGTTATATTGCGTGTGGTATTCATCTTTAGGGTAGTAGCGCAATATAATGGAAAAGAAACCCTGATGAACATTGTAAGCTTTTGTCCAGACAACTAGAAATACTTACTGGCTATAACCTTTATATATTTCATATATTGATTTGCATTCACGCTCATTTATACCAAAAGAAACATATTTTGTTAAAAGTATGGAATTTTATAGCAGATTAACACCTGAAGCCAGAATTTTAAGTATAACTAGTTTTAAAAGGAAGCTTCTTAGTTGGTTGCTAAAATATCCATTTTGTAATATTGACGAGTTTTTGTATTTTAATGTAGTTCATATACTTCGATGTGGTTTGTGCACATAAAAATTACATGCATGGATATTTCCATTGTACAGTGACTATGTCTATGGTAGGGACTCACCGCTCCTTGATAATAAATAATAATAATAGTTATTATTATTATCATTGTTATTAATATTATTATTAGATCCCACCAACATTTTCCTCATCAGATATACAATGTTTGAGGCTCTCTAAATAAAAAGCCATTTTTGGAATGGAGTCCGGACGTGTGTATGTGTCTGTGTCTGTGTTTGAACAGCATTAGCTCAAAAACATACTCGGCTAAACACCAAGAGCGGTGTCTTCTAAGGGCGCGACCCTACCCCAAATCGTTATTTGGAGAAAAAAATCATTAATTTTTGCATTCTCAAAAATGGCTCTACGATTTTGATTAAAATACCATATGTTTACGATATTTTATGACAAATAAAGTATATATGTATTGAATTTTCTGGGAATAGCCTGTGAAGTCCTCTTAATTCTAAATGACTTGTTAGCTGCTAAACTGTAAGAGATAGACAGAATCTTACACACCCAAAAAAAACAGATCTCGTTAAAGGACAGAATTTATGTCGACTAATTTTTTATAGCGTTAACCATTTCCGAGATGTTCTTTGTTATTGGTCTGAAATTTTTTCAACTGGTAGCAGTAGGGAGTAGGACTTGTGCTTAAGCCTATGATGGGGTGAGGTGAGATAAGACAGAGGTTGGCTGGATCAGGAGGCGCGACAGAGCAGAGGACAGGGTGTCTACCTTTTACAGATTGAACCCCCCCGGATGGCGGCTGGTGCAACCGGTTCCCCTCCTCACCTGCAGGCTAGCAAATCCCACCGAGGGCCTGGAACTCGGAGACCGCCGCCTTTGTGGAGACGAAGGGGTATATAGAGCATCCTTTTCCTCGTCATGGAACGCCGAGACTTCCGCCGACACTTTAAAACTCTGAAACAGGCTAAGCAGATGAAAGGTGAAGGGAGGTGAAATGGAGGGACAGGGAATTTGGGAGATGTAATGCACCTTCTCAGCATTCACCTAGGGACCCGGGAAAACCACTCGGTTTTTTCAACTGGTAAGTCGCTATTCATTTTTTTCTCGTGGTCATGCAAAGAGAACAGAATTTTAAAGCCATCAAATAGCGATCCACTTTCTAAAAATCCCACTATCGCTTTAGCCTTATGTATTTTACGTATATCTAGTAGATGGGCTTGTGTTGTACTGCGGTACTAAAACCAAAATAGGAAAATGTGAGAGGCTTTATTTATCACGATTTCACTGATGGCGAGCCAGATGAACTGCTTGTTCATTTTTCATTGTGGAGACAAATAGATAATTGAATAGCGCTTTAATCACGTTACACTGATGCCGTAACCAGAACATACCATTAGCGCACAACGCATCCTTGTGTACAATCATAGGACTAATTATGAATGTATTACTGTTGATTCAGCTGTGAACCATCCCACAAACATACAAGTAACAAATTGTCTCGTTTATTCTCTCTAAAATGCGATTTTTCAAGCGCATTACAGCACCACAATAAGCAACAAAGAGAATGTATAACTCCCCTGCAACAAACATTCAGTTCGATTTCTCTACCACTCACTCTAAGGTAGAGGAAGTATTGTATTTGAAAAAAATCTGATGTGATGCATTTACATGACTTTCTTTACCAACGCAACTTTCACATAATATACCGTTATATATTTTTACTTTCTCTACTACGTATAATAACTAGGGGAAGTATTGTATTGAACCCAAAAATTCGATACCGAGATTTCACCGGAAATATATATTTGGGGACCCCCTGAATCCAAAAAAGAATTTTTGGAGACATGTCCGTGTGTGTGTCTGTGAACAGCATAACTCAGAAACGAACAGTCGGATAAACACCAAACTTGGTATTTAGGATTAGTATCTTCCAGAAATGCGACACGAAGGTTTTCAAGAAAATTCCTCCAACCCAGATTACCCTTTACATGGAACATTTTTTGAAAATTTTAATTTTCTCAGAAACGGCTCTAACGATTTTCTTTAAAATATCATATATTTAAGATACTTACATGACAAATAAAATGTATATCTTGAATTTTCTGGGAATGTCTCCAAAAGTATTCTTCATTGTGAACGACTTTTACATAACTGGTAAACCATAAGAGATAGACAAAATGTTACTACACAAAAAATGTAGATCGCGTTAAAAAACACAATTTATGTCTTACACTTTTTTTTGAGTGGACCATTTTCGAGATATTGCTTGATATTCTCTTAAATTTTCCAATACTTATAGTTATTCTTAAATGGTAATTCGTTATTCATTCTTTTTGTCCTGATAATGCAAAGAGAATGGAATACGCCACATAGCAACCAGCTCTTAAAAGATTTGACTATAGCTTAAAGACTACCAATTCCCCTTGCATCTACAAGAAAATTAGCAATAAGTTTAACATCTCGATTAACATGAAGCATATGGAGAGTAAGCGTTTGTAAAAATAGTTTGTACAAGAGTAGATAAAGTCATGTGAGTGTAGCACATCAGAATTTTTTTCCACATAGTCGCCGTTAATGTCTAAGCACCAGCTTTTGGTTACCGTCAACACAGAACTCTGCCGCCAGTCCATCTTGCACAGTATGTTTGTATTGTAGTTTGTCAGTAACTATTGCATAAATTCCTGACCTTGAAACTTGAGAGAAATGTTGTTGAGTCTCGTCAACAGTGAAGCGACTGTTTTCACAAATCTGCTCATCAACTTTTTGTGTCAACTCTTCACTGACAGAAGGCTGTCCAGATCGATCCTCATCATGAACATTCGATCTTCCTTCATCGGACAGTCTACACCAATTACGCACATTTCCATCATTCATTACACCATCTCCATACACTGAAATTGTTACTGACAAACTTCAATACAAAAAACTGTGCAAGATGGACTGGCGGCAGAGCTGTGTGTTGACGGTATCCAAAAGCTGGTGCTACGACTGAACAAGTGTTTAGACATTTATAGTGACTATGTAGAAAAATAAAATAATATTCATATTTTCATTTCCTATAAAAGTAATGTTCATGAATAAAATATTTCGTGTGCTATACCAAAATGGTTCTGACTTAAAATCGTTCCTATAGTTTGCGAGTTCCTTTGGCCGTTTTGGGCAATGTTTAATTGCTTTTAGCTCTTGTTATTTAGCTAAGCTTTACTTAAATTTTTAATTTGTCCAAATTTTACCAAAATGGTTAGTTTGTTCAGAGTTTATATAAATCCTTAATGTGCTCAAAATTTATTTATTTATTTTTGTAAGCGACATATTTTGCGGGATTACGGGAATTATTTTATATCGTGTTGTTTGTTTAAAGACCAGGCAAGCGTGAGGTGAAGAGCTAAACCTATACACTAAATGGGGCAAATTTGTATGCATTTATGTTAAATGAAATTGGAAACTTTTGTGTGTCATGCTGCATATGATGGTGTATATTGTCTTGTGACAAACCTTTGTTAAATAAATCCAGTATATAAGATTTTGACAGTTTTCAACAACTGCTTGAGGAGTCCTGTCACCTTGTATCGGTCTTGTTGTCACCCCGTATCCTAGCTCCGAACGCTTCCTAGTTTAGGCATCTCCATTTTGATGCGAGTACGAAACACGATTATGAGTGAATGTTTATATTGAATAACATTGTAGTTGAATTCGTAGTTGCGTAATGTTTATTTAACTTGAAGATTGTAGTTGCATTGAAGGAGTTCCTAAAACACGCTTTGGGCGTCGGTTTGAATTTTGTTGATTACGTAATAGTTACTGTTATTACGTAATATGCTGCTACGTACGAGAAGTTAATTTTTGGATGTGTTTTTGTTATTACAATCCAAGTTTTACACTATAATATTTAACTTTGTTATTAACACTGCTTCTATATATTATTTATGTTTGAATTTGCCTCGGCTGCGTCAGTCTTGTTTATAGAGTCACGTATCTCTTAATTAGGTTGCGGTGTGACAATGATTGTAGACATCACAGAATTTAAGTTATTAATTCTTGCACATTTTTATAAAGAACTACACTTTAAGACATGTGAGAATCCTCAATACTTTCACTTATCGCGTATACATATTTTTACTATTCTCACGTAGAGAACACTTCTTCCGTCTGTTCACTACCAAGGCTTGCCAGCAACTGAGCAACTCTCAACGGTTAAAACTCGTAAGCTTCGGTGTTTCAAGTCTCCGATTGGCTAATTCTAGTCCAATAAAATATCTGCATTTTACTTAAACTTTTTCCTTGCTATTGATTGGCTAATTTTAAACTGTAACTGAATTTACCTTATCTTTGATATAATCATAACTAGTAACTTTTCAAACTCTTAAACTCATTATTGCCACAAGGTTACCTCATTATTACCTCATTGTTAACAACTCAAAACTTATTATTCTCACAGCTCTTGCAATATTAAAGTATGTAATCTATTCACATAACATTATTAAAACATGTTTACATTAAAAATAAGCATTTGCAATGACTGTTACATACAATTTAAATAATTATTACATACATATTGTTTCAAGGCGGGCTGTTATTGAATTTACTTTTATATAGAATACAATTGAAATTATTCAGGTATTAAAATCCTGCCTCAACATGAAGTAGGTAGAAAAGAAACTTTCTGTAAGAATCGCTTATGGAAGAGATATAAATATAAATGATAATCGCTCGAGAAAGGCATTGAATGTAACATACTATACGTATATGTTGCTACATGCTGGGTAGAGGCCTAAAGGTTCACATGAAAAATTAAATTAATTTTTAGTACCCAGCACGTGCTCTTAGGGGACGTATACTCACTTGGCTGCGGAAGACCGAAACGTGGTGTGGAGGTTAAGAGGAAGGGGTGGGTTTTTACTGTACAAAATCCATAACACAAATCTACTTACATATTCCTAGATTTATTACCCAACCGTTTGGAGTTCCTACATTATTAAAAATAGAAAGTGGGAGGTGATGTCCACCGATCCAAAAGCCGGCTTGCACACGCGATCCGCTTCTCACGGAATCCTAAGACAGACGCTATATCCCCACTATTTGCGACTAGTAAAGCTATCAGTCAGGAGTGACGTAAACAATGTGTCTGGTAATGGGATTGTAGAACAATAATGTCTGGCAATGACAATGTAACCCCCAAATTATTAATACGCCGCAATATGCATCTTTTTATTTTATTTTATTACTATTATTATTTTACTTCTCATCCCTACATTTTGGACAATCACTTTGGAGACATCCTGTGTTCATATTGGTTGTTATAAATGAGAGTGCACCGACCAGAAACCGCCACTGAAGTTAAGTTATCAGTCTGTCTCTTATGGTCGAGTACCTGAATCTGTCCCAGCAAGGAAGATTAACCTGATGGTGTCTAATTCCTCGAGATGACGCAGCACCCTTCTACTCGAAAATAGGGGATGTAAACGACTAACGTCATCCCTCATTTTGTCAGGTCCGATTCCTCCCATAAGTTTTCAGAATGGGCGTTACTCTGAATCCATTAGGTTATCCACTCAAGTGAGAAACTTGAAGACAAAGAATACCAAGCAAAAAGTTCCCTTTTCCTGCCTCAGGTTTGCGTCCATTAGAGCTTTGCTTCCCACATTGGCAGGAATCAAAAAGATTTTGCCAAAGAGCTTCAAATTCTTTCCAAGCATAATCTCTCTTTTAACATGAAAAGGAAATTCTAAGCTCTTTGCGCACACAGACTGAAGGTTATAGAAGCTTTAGAAGGCTTTGAGATCGATAAGGACATGTTTTCGTGCTCCATTTGGGAATGCTATGGAGCTGAAACATTAATTTCGACAACTGAAACAAGAACAGCGGACTCTTGACTTACAACAACGAACTGTCATTAAGTTACGGTTTCCTGACTGAGACGGCCGCCGTTTCTTTATGTGTGCCAATGTAACAAGAACCACCCGGGTTTCTAGTCTTCTGTATTTCCCTAGATAACCTAGCTCAAGTTTCAGCTATATACCGGGTGGTAAGCTATTTCAATCACTACCTCTTACTTCTTTAATCATAATTCCACAAATGTTAGCGCATTATGGCGTATGCATTATTTGTTCAGTCTTTTGGGACAGTGGACCGGGGAGATAAGGACGTTGCGCGGCACACGTAACCGACCACGCCACGAGCAACCGGTTTTCCAGCTTCCCCCATACACTGTCTCAATAGACTCTGAACAAGGTAAATATTTGCATTTCATAATACAGTAGGTTTCCTGAGAGGTGACAAATTTATAAGTCCCTGCCACCTGTGGGCTAAGAAATGTTATGAAACAAAAAAATCTGATGTGTTACACTCACATGACTTTCTCTACTCTTGTACAAGTTATTTTTACAAACGCTTATTCTCCATCTACTTCATGTTAATCGAGATAAACATTTGCAGAGTCTATCGTATTGCTAATTTTCTTGTAGATGTAAGGGGATAATATATTTACAAGGGCAATTTGGAAATACAGTAGCCTTTAAGCATCGACATATATCTTAATAGCTGGTTGCTATGCAGCACCATTCTCTTTGCCACAGATTAATACTCTTTGCATATCCAAGACAAAAAAAAAAGGAATAACGAATTCCCATTTGAGAAAATAAGTATTGAAAATTTAAGGGAATAACAAGCAATATCTCGAAAATGGTTCACTCAACCAAAAAATGTATATGACAAATTGTGTATTTTAGCGCGATCTACATTTTTTGTGTAGTAAAATTCAGTCTATCTCTTATGGTTTACCAGTTATGCAAAAGTCGTTCACAATGAATAATACTTTGAGAAATTTTATTTGTCATGAAAATATCTTAAACAAATGATATTTTAATCAAAATCGTTAGAGCCATTTTTGAGAAAATTAAAATTTTCGAAAAATGTTCCATGTAAAGGGTAATTTGGTGTGGGGGATTTTCTTGAAAACCTTCGTGTCGCATCTCTGGAAGATACTGAACCTAAATACCAAGTTTGGTGTTTATCCGGCTCTTCGTTTCTAAGTTATGCTGTTCACAGACACACACACGGACAGGTTTCTCTAAATCCTTTTTCTTTTTGGATTCAGGGGGTCTCAAAACATATTTCCGGAAATCTCGGTATCGAATTTCTGGGTGGAATACAATACTTCCCCTACTTACTATACGTAGTAGAGAAAGTAAAAAAATGAAGAAAGAAAAAAATAATTAATATAAACCTTAACATTTAATACTATTTATGGGTAAGCAGCACCCATTATGTTAATTTTCACAATTCCGTAGGATTTAGTTAAAATTTTATTACAAATGTGGTTAAAACAGAAAATTAATTTTCGTATACTAAAATTATTTTCAAAAAATTGAAAATCCATTCACTGGAAAAATTCGCCAATTGATGAAACCTTTAGAATTTGAAACGTTTAAATTTTGCCTGTTATAGAATATCGCAACCAAATATTACACTTTGTAAACAAATAATATAGTTTACAATAGCTATGGCTCAAGATTATCGGAAGGTCGGTGCCGGGCAGTCGGGAATAAACAAAGTTAAGTAGCGCTCGCCAGCGTAAACACCGGAAGCGCTAAGGTCAGATAACCAGAATCTTCAGGTGGTTTCCTTTCTTCGCTTCTAGGCCGTCTGTACATAAAGTTCCAGAATTTTCAGTGGATATACAAGGGAGAGTCTACGCGAATGAGAATGAGTTTGAGTTAGTGAGTGCGACGAAAACTGCTGTTCTTCTAGCGAATTTGCGACGAATGCTGTTGCAGGAGAGATTGGAGAAGTCTTGTGTTGGACTCCTCAGTGGGTGAACTGTCTGGAAGAAGAGGCTGCGTCATGCGTAATTGATTACGTCACTACATCGCGAAGAGGCAGTGAGAGTTCAGTGAAGTGACAATTTAAAACTGGACGAACCCACAATTAACGTTTTTACTTTCTTTACCACGTGCATAGTAGGTAGAGGGATATTGCATTCCACCAAAAAATTCGATACCGAGATTTCAATGGAAATGCCTGTTTTGAGGTCCCTCGAATAAAACATTTAGAAAAAGGTCCACTTATCTGAACAGTATATCTCAAAAACGAAAAGTTGGATAAGTACTAAACTTAGTATTTAATTTCGGTATCTTCCTAGGTTGCGATCACAGGAAGTGATCACAGAAGATATTACAGAATTTTTTTATTTATAATTAATAATGTATTAAATCACTTGAACCCATCAAGAAAAATCTGTGTATATCTCTCAATCCTGTCGTCATGAGAAATATTTTAAAGTGAGAGACATGTAGGGAAAAAAGAGTTTAAGAAAAAAGTTTTAAAATGTTCTATTTGCACACACCTGTTCACGTCCATTTAAACGTCGCGTTCGGGCATTCAAATGATGAGAAGGGGAAAGTTGCATTTGCATTGTGATTCTAGAAGGCTTCTGGATTTTTCTAGGAATATTTATAGAACTGTTTATTTCTTCGAGATTTTCTCCAAATATCAGCATCAAATACCATTAAAAGTAGTAGATCATATTGCCATGAACCTTCTCAGATCACAATGGGAAGTCAGGAACTTCAGAGGTAAGAGAGTTGAATTTACTGAAGCTATGCATTTCTATAGTTTATTAACAAACAGAAAGTATTCCTACCTGGGTCTGAATGTTACCTTTGGTCTTCTGGCGGAGCTAAGCCAAGGAGTGACAGCGGGCATATCGTCCGGACTCTAATGCGACCAACGTGGGTTAAGCCCGACGATTCAAAAGCTGTCACACTCCGGATGAGTTGCCTTTGGGTTTTATAGCTTCCCGATTTCAGGTCCGTTTTCGAAATATTTAGAAAGAATTTGGTGATTTGCGTTGTTAAATTATTCTCGTAGCTTCTAGATTTTCTAAAGGATTTTCTGACAGAAATAGCTTAGCCGAAAGGAGTTTTACACGACGCCAATTAAGAGGAGATACGTGACTGAAATAAGCTAAAGGATATCCTTTTAGTAAACCTGCAATTTGTCCTAACCTATTGCAGTTAAGCTCATCAAACTTCATATGCGTGTGTAATGATGTCTGCTATATAAACAATATAAATGTTGGATATATGTGATAAATATATTTCATGAATCAGCTGTTTTTATCCTGAGTTATAATTCTTAATATAACTCTGTGTTCTTTTTTTGCACAGAAATTAATTATTAATAATACAACTTTGAAAATTAGTACAGAGATTCTCAGCTATACTTTCTTTAATTTGAACTAAGGTGAGTACAATAGCTTAATTACAGCTTTAACAAAATTATAGTTTATGAAAAAGTATGCTCGATGCAAAACAGCATATTCTTACTTCCCTACTACGTACAGTAAGTAGGGGAAGCACTGCACTCAATCCAAAAATGCAATACCGAGATTTCACCGGAAATACATGTTTTGAGATCCCCCGAATCCAAATAAATCATTTTTAGAAACATGCCCGTGTCTGCCTGTGAACAGCACAACTCCAAAACGAAAGATCGGATAAATACCAAAGTTGGTACTTGAGTTTAGTATCCTCCAAGGATACGACACGAAGACTTTAAAGAAAATCTCCCCGCCCTAGACTAGCCTTTACATGGAATATTTTTCGAAAATGTTTATTTTCTCAAAAATGGCTGTAACAATATTGATTAAAATATCACACGTTAAGATACACACACAGTTTATGTTACATATATTTTTTTCGAGTGAACCATTTCCGAGATATTCCTGGTTATTTGTTTGAATTTTCCCATATTTGTTTTTTCTCAAATGGGAATTCCTTATGGATTTTTTCTTCTTCCATGTCCTGGACATACAAAGAGAATGTAATGCTCCACATAGCAACCAGCTCTTAAAATATTTGACTTTCGCTTGAAGCCCACCATATTCTCCTTGCACCTACAAGAAAATTAGCAACATTCGATTAACATTAAGTATATGTAGAATAAGCGTTTGTAAGAAGAGTAGGGGAAAGTCAGGTGAGTGTAACACATATTTCCTTTTTCCATTCACTCCACCTTAGAATGCGGGAAAAATAAAACGCGAGCACATTTTATACGAAGCAATTTTATATCTAAGCTCCCCCTTATTCTTGGAACATTAATGTTGATAACTAAATAGTGTTTTGTTTTTATTTTAAAAATAAACAAAATGCTTGGTATTTGGTTTAATATAACGCCATAATTATTGCTCATTCGAATCTCCATATAAGGTATGTCATATGTCGATTTTTGTTGTGTGTGTTGTTTTTTTAACATTTGCGCTTTAGGGTTTATGTCTTTTAATGCAAATAGATCCAGTAAAGGTGCTTTAAATATAATTTAAAGGTATACATTTTAACATTGATCTTATCTCCTTTCATTATTTTTAAGGACAGCTTCGAATTTATCGACATAGAAAGTTTTGCAGCCATGCGGTAAAATGTACCAGAAATTGCAGTTGGAATCTGCATTCAACTGGCAAGCAAGATATGCAAGACTTTTATTATTGTCTCCAGGAAAACAGAACGCGAAAGAAATAGTCTCCGTTCTATTTCTGGAAAAAAGTAAGATAAAAACAGATTCCACCCCATCCATCTACCAAAATAATTTGATGGCTGTGCTCTTTGCGGAAGGAAAAGAGACAGCGGAGTGTGATTGTGTAAGCAAGGCGGTACGAGGTATTTGCAGGTGTATGTGTGCGTGTGTTTTGTTCTCTCGGCAGGAAATCCAGTTTCCTGACTAAAGAAATGCGAGAGAAAGCATCACAAGCAAAGAGATGAATATAAAATCTGAAAAATGTAATGAGATTCAATTAAAAGGAAAGTTCTGAGAAGTCTATAAACATAACAACTCAGACTTCTTGGTTAAGCTCTTATTGATATTTGTTTCGTCGTGATCTACACAGAGAAATACACTCATCTCCAAAAATTAATACCTCTGATCACATCTCACAAAAAAGAAACTCGATGTGTTGCACTCACATGACTTTCTCTACTCTTATATAATATATTCTTACAAATACTAGTCCTATTTCCTTTTATTTTCTTGTAGTGCAGTCCTGCCGACCTCACGCCCACTTACGCACGGAAGAGGTAGACCATCATCCAACTGATGCAGGGAGGTGATGTGGTCAGCGTCATGTATCCTCCAGCCGAAAGCTCGCTCACGAGACCAGGACGGCTGCCTATCGCAGCTCCTCACTTTCCTCACGTCGCTGTGTGGGTACCCGGGACCTAAAATCGCATCCCTAAGGGTAGGATCGAACCCAGACACATTACGTAACCGGAAACCAGAGCTCACAGTGCCACAACATAGTCATACTTCTTAGGATTAGGATTAGTCAGATGGAGGGAACCCCATACCCACTGTAGCTCAGATCTGCACGTATGCCATTATAGGTTCTTTGTGTCTTACGTGCCCCCTGTGAGGTAGGGATGACGTGGAGACTCGAAGTGGGATGAAGTGGAGATCCGGATGACGATGCACGCTAGCAAGGTCGGGATCCCTAACGATTCAAAAGTGACACTAATCCTGACATCCAGCTTCAACCTGGAGGTTTCGGGACGAACGAGGCCCCCCAGGAAGGAGCACCAGCCGGCCACCCAAGCCCAAGGGATGATGATGAGATGGGGTTTAAGGGCGCTCAACATCTATGGTTATCAGCGCCCTTACAAGGTATAAAACATAAAATTTAAAAGCCAAAAACTAAAATGCCACACACAAACCCGTTTGTTCGAAAACACTAAAAAACAACAGACCAAATTCTAAAAACTACCACTCTAAACTCATGCTCAATAAAAGGGTAAAACGACGTGTCAAGAACTGTAGAATGCATGGGACTTGAGCGCCATATGTCCGCCGGGGAGAAGAGCCCCATTAAAACAGACAATATAAAATCACAATGCAAAAGGCGCTCAGCGCATCAAATGCGCCGATTAAAACCGCTGTCACTTATAAAACGTAAAAGACATTCTACAGCACGCGCTTCGTCTGCCAAAACAGGCAGACCTATACGAACGCGCAATGCAGCTAAAACTTGCCACTCTGTTAAAATGTGACGCACCTTTAAGGGCGCTTCACACTGCTTACAGAGTGGTGCGGGGTCACCACTGAGCAGGTATCTATGACTAAAAAGGCCATGTTCGATTCGTAACCGAGCTAAAAGTACCTCTTCCCGACGAGTAGAACGAGAAGAGGCACCCCAGACTAACGGGAGAGGTTTAACCTCCCGCAACTTGTTCCCCCGGAGGGCCATCCAATCATCCCTCCAAAGCGAGAGGATGCGGCTACATAAAATAACAAACAAATCTGTGGAGGGAGCAACAGAGGTAAGGTATCTGGGTAATAAAATCGCCGATCTGGCAGCGGCGTCGGCAGACTCGTTATCCGAGATGCCCACATGGCCTGGAATCCACATGAAGGAGACGCTGATGCCAGAGGCACCTAGCGAGTAGAGAGGTCATGTATGCGCTGTACGAGGGAGCGTCAGGGAGAAATCACTGGTTGTGCTCAAAGCCTGAGGAAGCTAAAACTGTTTAAACCTTTCTAGTTTCCTCTGCCTTTGGTAGACTGAGGAGGTATAAGCTTACATCCTGTCAAGAACATATCTGAGCAAATATTGTATGACATAAATATTTTGGTATTATAGTTATTGTTACACAAGACTTAAGAATGATAACTATAATTTGTGACAATATAAATTTGTTTCCTAAGCTATCAGAAGAGTCCAAAGGTGGTGGTGATGAAGATGATCACTTAGTGGCCTCTTAAAGAGGCCCTGCACGTAGGCTCTTAGAGCCTGTTGTGCCCTCTTATCCTAGGCATTGCCCAAGTCCAGTGGTTCGAATAAACAGGAGCACGTCCTTGATAACTGCCCTTCTTATCTCCTCAGATTTCAAAAAGAAGGATCCTAAGGATACATACCTATGCATAGTGAAACCTTCCCATTCACATACTATATGCTATGAGCTCTCAAAATCCCTCACACGTTTCTGACATAAAGACTCTTGTGAAAGACGCATTATGTATAAATGTCTGCACAGAGTACTGTAGCCCATAACTCCAACAACACTCGCCTTCTATGGCGAAGGCAACTCGGATAGTCTCAAGGAATGCACTGTCTCCACTGGTGCGACTTGTTTTCCTCAACAAGGCGCAACACCACGCAGCTCTTCAGACGGGCGTGGAGCTTCTCGGTACCACGATCCGCTTTGAAGCCAGCCGCACACAATGTACAGCACCGATGGCACTCGGCGGCATACTGCAGTGCTTCACCACGCTGCCACTACTGTGGCTCTTGACGTCCGCCTGCAAGCGGCATGATCTTTCTCGTCGTAGAAGATTCTGCGACACTTGCTGCAGGCAGGATCACTTCACAGGCCAAGCTTGCTGCCCGCTCTATCCTGAAGGGCAGCAACACAACAGACACCACGAGACGCTCCACTTCAGCTTCCCCGATCTCGCCGGGATAGAAACGACACAGACAACAACACCAACACGGCCACAAATAACACACTGACAGCAATAGAAGCATCCATCACAGAACGTCTGGCGGCCTCAGCCACCATACAGGCAGAGGTCGCAACACTGAACCACAAATTGGAAGCACTTCGGCAGGCCGCCAACCAGCGGTTAGCGGGCATTGAAGCGAACCAACGTACCTCAAATAGAAGCTACAGGTAGCCAGCGCCACAGGAAGCCTCAACAAACTGAGGACATCAATTGACCAGCTATCACACTACGATGATCCAGACCTACTACCGTCGATTCTGCGTAAGCTGTATCGAATAGAGTGTTACCTTGAAGAAGACCACGCTACAGACACCACTGATGACCGTGTCGAGCGGCTGAGTGCCATAGAGGCCTCAGTAGCCGGCATGAGAGATTTACAACAACGGACCAACACCGAAATCACCACCAGTCTCCGCCAACTTCAGGACAACCACCACCAGCCGGAGGAGAACTACATACTCAATCGCAGCTTCATCGAGCAACAGCAACACGTCCTAACACAACCAGCTCAACACAGCAGACGCCGCAAACAGATAAACGTCACAATACCACCAACAACACCGCACAACAACCATTGCCTGTAGGTAGCAGGCCCGGGCACGGAATCCAAAATTAAAACAAAATTAAAGTATCACTGTTCCTAGGTCTCTATCAGGGCCTCGACCTTGACTGCTGCCTATTCTCCACTGAGTAGTTCTCCGATTTTAGAAATCACCCACGAATCGCAGGTTTGCTATCCTTCTTCTTCCTCTTCCTTTTCCTACCAAATACCTATAACTCTTGTTTTTCCTTAGACCTTTTACTTCTGCCCCCCAAATGTAACCCATGAGATAGCCCACAACTTCTCTGAGCTTAGATCTGGTCAAATTCAGGAGAAACTCGCTCACGTTTCGATCAGGCCCTAATATCAAAGCATGGGCATGGTTTGCTTACTCCAGATTACAAGATGAGCCCTCGCCCTAAGCTGGGTTATCTCGTACTTGACAGTTCTAGTCAACACATCGCAGAAGAACTCAGGCCCATTAAATTCGAGCCCCGATCCCCTCTTTGTAAGTGTCTGCCATCTCGTGTGGCAAAAACTTTGGGTTCCTGGGCACGCTGGTGAAGTGTAAATGACAGCTGATACAGAGCCTATCCAACATCCTCTGACATTGGCACATCAATCCCGATGTAATTTTAACCACCCTAAAGGCCATATATTCGAGCATGTACACATACGCTCGTCCGCATGGCATAGTGTAAATATGCATGGTGAAGGTTCAGCCCTCAGCCTGGTAAACCGTAGCGACAAGTGAATGACAAACCAGATTCAAGGGCACCAGCCCCCATCCTGCCTCCAATGCGTCCGTGAACCATGTCGTGCCCTCTACCTTCGAGAGAAACCCGGTCTCTGGGCCCTACTCCTCCCTGGAAGGTATTACCACTGTATAGGATGGGCTTAGATTATATCTGGTCTCCATTAAATTTCCTATAATCAAGGCTATAGGACACTTCTACTGTAATCCAGAAAGGATTTGTGAATGCCCTTTATGGGCTAGCTTAAAAAACATCACCCCTACAGTCCACAGGCGGTGAGCACTCATCCTGGCTATCTTCTTTGGAAGCAAGTGCAAGGGACTGTCCACCAAGATCTCTAAAACGGACTGAGGAGTCGTACGCAACGCACCTGATGGAGGTGCCATCAGTAACTGAAGCATGCAAGTAGACCATTTTTGCTTCCAACGTGACCCCTAGGAGGTGAGGCAGTATTTTTTAACACTTAAATATTTTCAGTCTAATTATATAATATGGAAATTCAATAACAGCCCGCCTTGAAGCAACATGTATGTAATAATTTATAAAATGTATGTAACAGTCATTGCATATGCTTATATTAGTGTATCCATGTGTAATAATGTTATGTGAATATATTACGTAATTTAATAATGTAGGAGCTGTGAGAATAATAAGTTAATATTTGCTAACAATGAGGTAAACTTGAGGCAATAATGAGTTTTGAGAGTTTAACAATACTACTTCTTGTTCTTGGAAGCAATGATGTAATTTTAGTGATAGTTTATAAAATAGCCAATCAAAGCTTTAGTTAAATGAAGGTATTCTATTGGAGTAGGATTAGCCAATCCGAAACTGAAAAGGAGAACATTTTTACAAATTTAGAGTTCAGTTGCCTGCAGACAGCGCTACTAACCAGACGCAAAAAGTGTCCTCAAGAAATATAATATGTATTCGTGTGAGACGAAAAATAAGTTTACGTGTTTAAAAGTGTAATTAACTAATAAAAAGAATCTCACAGCTCTCTATATCAGTGAAGTGTTATTTAAATCATATCAAGCATTAATAAAAGGAATGAAGTAAAATTATAATCTTTCTAAGCCTACATTCTTGTCGCACCACAACCCTGCTAAGAGAAACGTGGCAGCCGAGGCAATCAAATATATAATATTTAAAGAAACAGTCATATTACAAAGTTATTATTAAACTTAGGGCGAAGGCTACCGGAAAGCGGGTACTATACGTGCCGTTGCAACTACTACAAGTTCGGCTCCCCAACAGGTGAAATACGATACAACTCCTTCAACACAACCTACTTCAAATTGACGCCCAAAGCGTGGTAAAAATAACGTAACAAAATATCTTCTCAAATTGGCATCCATACGTGGAGCTAAATAAATACCTTAACAAACCATCTTCAGAGGAAGGAGTGAAAGGGAGAACAAGGGCGATCAAATCCGGACGCCGATTTGCGCTAGCAAGGACGGGATCGCTAACGAATCCAACATGGTGCCAATCCTGATGCCAGTTATTTCTACCTATGCCCAGGGGTCCTATGGGAGACAGCTCCCAGTAAGGGAGCCTCAGCAATACCACCAGTGTCTTCAGAGCGCAAATTCCTGCCGCAACGCACGAACCGCCGTTTTACAACGCTGAAACATGTGAAGGGAAATGAGGACAGGAAATTTACGATATAAAGGGAACCACCTGGTCACAGTATTTGACCCGACGAATCTAAACTGTTATCTGGCTGGTCCAATTTTCTCTAATATTTTTAATTTCTCTACTACTTATAAGTAGGGGAAGTATTACATTCCACCAAAAAAATCGATATCGAAGTTTCACTGGAAATACATGTTTTGAGGTGCCCTGAATCCAAATAAAGCATTTTTGAAGGCATGTCCGTACGTGCGTCTGTCAGACTGTGAGCAACATAACTGAAAAACGAAAAGTCGGATAAATACCAAACTTGGTACTTGAGTTTACTAAGCTCCATGTATGCGACAATAAGATTTTCAAGATATTACCCCCACCCCAGACTGCCCTTTTGTACAACATTTTTCGAAAATTTTGATTTTCTCAAAAATGGGTCTAACGATTTTGACTAAAATATCATGTATTTAAGCTACTTTTGTGGTAAATGAAATGTATATCTTGAATTTTCTGGTAATGTCCCCAAAAGCCCTCTTCATTCTGGATGACTTTCACATAACTGGTAAACCGTCAGAGATAGACAAAATCTTACTACACAAAAAATGTAGAACTCATTAAAACACAAATTTATGTCATGCGTTTTTTATCTTTCTTTTGTGCAGTGTACCATTTCCGAGAAATTCCTTGTTATTTGTTTGAATTTATACTTTTACTTAAATGGAAATTTCTTATTCTTTTTACTTTCTCTACTACGTATAGTAAGTAGGGGAAGTATTGTATTCCACCCAAAAATTCGATACCGAGATTTCACCGGAAATATATGCTTTGAGACTCCCTGAATCCAAAAAAAAATACATTTCTGGAAACATGTCTGTGTGTGTGCCTGTGAACAGCATAACTCAGGAACGAACAGTCGGATAAACACCAAACTTGGTATTTAGATTCAGTATCTTCCAGAGATGCGACACGAAGGTTTTCAAGAAAATCACCCACCCCAGGATACCCTTTACATGGAAGATTTTTCGAAAATTTTAATTTTCTCAAAAACGGCTCTAACGACTTTGATTAAAATATCATATGTTTAAAATATGTTTATGACAAATAAAATGCATATCTCTAATTTTCTGGGAATGTCTCCAAAAGTATTCTTCATTGTGAACGACTTTTGCATAACTGGTAAACTATAAGAGATAGACAACATTTTACTACACAAAAAATGTAGATCGCGTTAAAATACATAATTTATTCATATACATTTTTGTTGTTGAGTGAACCATTTTCGAGATATTCCTTGTTATTTCCTTGAGTTTTTCAATACTTATTTTCTCAAATGGGAATTTGTTATTCATTTTTTGTCTTGGATATGCAAAGAGTATTAATCTGTGGCAAAGGGAATGGTGCTGCACATAGCAACCAGCTATTAAGAGTAATGTCTATGCTTAAAGGCATAGGTATTTTTATATTGTCCTTGTAAATATATATATTCCCCTTACATCTACAAGAAAATTAGCAATAAGATAGAGTCTGCAAATGTTTATCTCGTTTAACATGAAGTAGATGGAGAATAAGTGTTTGTAAAAATAGTTTGTACAAGAGTAGAGAAAGTCATGTGAGTGTAACACATCAGATTTTTTTATGTCCTGGACATACAAAGAGAATGGAATGCGCCACATAGCAACCAGCTCTTAAAAGATTTGACCATCACTTAAAGCCTATCATATTCCCCCTTGCACCTACATGAAAATTAGCAATAAGATTAACATTTCGATTAACGTGAAGTAGATGGAGAATAAGCGTTTGTAAAAGTAGTTTGTACAAGAGTAGAGAAAGCCATGTGAGTGCAACACATCAGATTTTTCTTTTATATAATTGCGAGACAGGTGTTCTCCCTACAGCTTTTACAGCTTGCGAGAAAAGCTCGTCTCTGGCTTTTAACTTCACTCATGAGCCCACAAAAAGCAAGCTTTTGTTCTCACGTTCGAACCAAAGACAACAGTTTACAAACAGCGCGTGAACAAATATTGACTTACGTACTTTTTGGCATTATTAAAGGCGACCTTCTTTGCTATATAATATACTGCTTAAGCGCATTATGCCGCTCGGATGGAATATTTTCCCTGAAAATTCATACATTCACTAACCCGGAGATGACGTTAAAAGGGCTCCGGAAGGAACGTTTGAGTGTGTAGAATTGAATTTATTGAAGTTAAAATTGAAAAAAAGAGAGATATCGGAGGAGTGAGTTAATATCCGCCTGACAATCTCGGCACAGACACAAAATGAATGGCTAAAACCTTACTGGGTCGTGTGTTTGGAACTTGGCTTGTGAAAGAATAAAATTATCGATTATAAAAAAAAAGAAAATAACTGTCTGCAGTTAGAACGAGACATTAGTTGGGGATTTATATCTCCATAGAGACAAACAAACACGAGCTCATGTTGGCGAGGTTTTTAAATTCTTTTCATATAAACATAAGTAGATAATGGAATTGCTGTAATGAAATTAAATCCTAGTTCATTAACATATAATGCGTTTTGAGGTATTATGATGGGAAATTCAGAATGAATATACAGTCTATTTCCAGGCCGTAAGGAATAGTAGTGTTTTTATTCCTTCAAGTGTAAGTACTTCCAATAGAAAAAATTTGAAGAAAAAAATTCTGGATTTTTACATTCACACGGCTTTCTCCATCATCTCCGTTTTTATATAGCTTCTACAAGTTATACTTACAAAATCTTATTTTTCTATCTGCTTTATGTTAATTGAGAAAGAAGTTTCTGCCCCACGTATGGAAGCCAATTTTGAAAAAGGAGTATTTTAGAAGTAGTTGTATCGTATTTCTAATGTTGGGGAGCCGAACTTGTAGTAGTTGCAACCGCACGTATAGTAAACAGTTTCCGGTAGCCTTCGCCCCAAATGTACTTTCAGGTGGCCTTTGCCCCAAGTTAAAAAAAATATTAACTTTGTAATTTAACTGTTTCTTTAAATATTATATACTTATGTTTGCGTCGGCTGCGTCAGTATTATTGTTAAGAGACACGTTTCTCTTAGCAGGGTTGTGATAGACTAAGAATGTAGGCTTACACAGATTATAATTTTGCTTCACTCCTTTTATTAATACTTGATACGATTTAAATAACACTTCACTGAAATAGAGAGCTGTGAGATTCCTTAACTAATTGCATGCACTTTTTAACACGTAAAACTATTTTCGTCTCACACGAATACATATTATATTTCTTGAGGACACTTTTTGCGTCTGGTTAGTAACGCTGTCTGCAACCAACTGAACTTATGTTAACCGCCTAAACCTGTAAATTTCTGTATTTCAAGTCTCTGATTGGCTATTCCTAGTCCAATAGAATACCTTCATTTAACTCAAGCTTTTTCTGTTTGTTGATTGGCTATTTTTTTAAACTGTCACTAAAATTACATTATTGCTTCCAAGAGTCACAAGTAACATTTAAACTCTCAAATTCATTATTGCCTCAGGTTACCTCATTGTTATCAACTTTTGACCTATTTCTCACAGTTCCTACATTATTAAATTACGTAATACATTCACATAACATTATTACACATGGATACAATAATACAAACAGATAAAATGACTGTTACATACATTCTACAAATTATTATATACACATATTGCTTCAAGGTGGGCTGTTATTGAATTTACATATTGTATAATTAGACTGAAATTATTTAACTGTTAAAATACTGCCTCATAATCGAGATAAACCTCTGCAAAAATAGTTTGGCTACACAGATATAAAGCAAACGAATAGTTAAGATAGTCAAGAGGTTTAAAAGCTGGTACGTAAACGATGGTCTTTAATTCCCTACTTCTCCATAACAACGCGAGGAACAGGATAATAGCGATAGCACTTTCAAAAAAAATTATCTGATAGTTATATTCACATGACTTGCTCTTACCATTCTTTAACCAACTATTCTTATTTACTAAGCTTATTTTTCGACCTACTTCACGTTAATTGACATAAGCATTTGTAGAACCGCTTTTATTACATAATTTTAGTAGGTACAATGGGAATAGGAGAATGCAGTGGGCTTAAGCAATAGTCAAGCCTGTTAACAACTGGTGGCTATGTCATGGCTTCGAAATTCTGTTATCTTTGATTGAGTAGGGAAAAAAGACATGAAGACTTCCCATTTGAGAAAAGTATATGTATTTTAATAGTGAAGCCAATAACAAGGAATACGTCGAAATAGTTAACTCAACCCCCCCCAAAAAAATTAACAAATTTGTGTGCCTTTACAACATCTACATTTTTTGTGTTGTAAGATTCTGTCTTATCTTACGGTTTACCAATTATGTAAAGGTCATTCAGAATGAAGAGGACTTCAGAGATTTTTTCCAGAAAATTCAAGATATACATTTCATTGGACATGAAAATGTCTTAAACATGTTGTATTTTAATCAAAATCGTTGGAGCATCTTTGAGAAAAATAAACATTTTCCAAAATTCTTCTTATCAAAAGGTAGTTTAGGGTGGGGATATTCTCTTGAAAGTCTTTGTGTCGCATCCTTGGAAGATCCCGAACTTAAATAATAAATTTGTTAGCATACATTTCATTTTTAAGTTATGCTGTTCACAGATATAAGGAACAAACCGTCCTTTTTAAAAATGCTCTTTTATTCATGGACCTCAAAACGTGTATTTACAATAAAATCTATGTATAGAATCTTTGTGTGGAATACATTCCTTCTCTACCTACCAATGACGGCACAAGAAAGTTATATGAAATAAATTATGTGTTTTAAAGAGATCTGCATTTTTTTTTTGTTGTTGATGGTAAGCTTACATCTATCTTTTATGGTTTAGCAACTATACAAAATTACACGACATTCCTTCTGAATGAAGGAATATTCCCAGAAAGGTAAAGATACACATTTTTATTATGTATGTAAACATGTTGAAGATTTGGTGTTTTAATCAAAATCGTTTGAGCTACTTTTCGAGAAGATAAAAAACAGCGAACATTTTTCCTTGCAAAGTTGGGAAACGGGATTTAGTTTAAACTCTTCCGTTGCATCTTTTGAAGATATTGAACTTAAATACCAAGTTGGTATTTATCCAAAATTTTGTTTTTGAGTTACTGTTCAAAGATGGGCACCGAAGCTTTTGTAAAAAAAAATGCCTTTATTAGTGTTCCTCAAAACATGTTTTTCCTGTGAAATTTCGTTTCGATTTTTCTCTGTTCCAGAGAAAGTAAAAATTGCAACCTTTTTCACTTTAAATTTTTCCTTGGTGTGTTATTATCAAATGCGAATATCAAACGACGGTTACAATTCACTAGAAACTAGATTTTATGTACTATAACTTTACTTTTCTTCACCTTAAACTGTTCACTAATAGCAAACCTGAGCATTTATTTTGCATTGTCAAAACTTTTGCATAGCATTTCACGTTTATGTATTCATTAATGTGGGGTAACATGTAAAAATCCGTACACACACTTAATGCCCCCTAGAGGAAGCAAGTCACTATTCACTAGTTGTTTATTTTGCGGCTAACGAAGGGTTATGCCGCGCGCTGGCAAGATGCCTCAGTGGTGCAAGGTTGTCAACTGCACTAAAAACCATTTTGTAGATATATGCTTGAATATAGACTGAAGGCCAAAGGTTTCCATAGAACCTTTGTTTCTACACGAGGAGTTTTATTCGCCGTTTAAAGGTTGACACATTCCCCTTCCACCATGTAAGTACCCTGCTGTTCGCCATGTAAAAGCCACAGCGCCGCTTTGAACGTTTACTGAACGGTGGAACGAAATATGAAACAAAATTACACTGTTTGCTGAAAAATAATGTGCAGATAATTGTACAAGAGAAAGCAGTACCAAAATAATCATTTTAGTGATAGGAACGAAGAGTCACACAAGCGTTTTTACTGCACTACACGCCTCAACATTAAATCCGTCATGTTAAGAGATTATGATTGTGAAACCTGTTTTTGGCGTGTCAGTCGTAAACAAAACACACTTTTGTATAGTACTACTTACTGTCGCTAGGTGTGTTTAAATGAAGCCTACTGGATGGTACGGTAATACCGTCTTGTTCAGTACAATATGCGCTAGTTTCTCATTGTGTACCAGTACTCATTAGTTGGGACAGTACGTACACACTTGTCGTGTGAGTTACATTTCATTTTGATTGGTAAATTAAGATGTTTCAGGTATGGCCCGCATTCAAGATGTTGTGGGTTCGTTTCTAGGGGACCCATGGACTTTTTCGGGGGTTTCCCTGAGTTGATAGGCGAATGCTGGGAAGGATCATTCCCTCCCCTCATTCCTCTCCCCCTCATTTCCTCTTCCCCTTTCACATTAGGCGCAGAGGCTTGCGTATTGGAACTCTTCGACCGTCAGGAACCTCTACTACTGGGTCGAGCTTTCTCTGGTGGCTTGCGAAGGCCACCGTTGAGCGCTCTCCGGACGGATGTTCAAGCCCGTAACTCTTAAGGATCTGTGCGCGTCTGTACAAGGGGCAATACTTATATTTACCTAATAATTAAAACAAAATAATTTCTGATTGAAAACTGCTTTATTGTTTTTTCAAAATATTCTCCTTTATGATCAATACACTTTTGCATCCGTTTGAACCATTTGTCAAAGCATTTATTCCAGTCTTCTTGAGACATCTCCAAAACATGGTTTTTGAAGGCATCAACGACTTCTTCTGCCAACGAAAATCATTGTCCACGCAATTTATTCTTGATGTTCGGGAACAAAAAGAAGTCATTGGGTGCCAAATCAGGATTGTATGGCGGATGATCCATCAATTCGATTTTTTGAGCCTTCAAATACTCTGTTGTTACACGAGATGTGTGTCCGCTCGCATTGTCTTGATGAAGAACGATCCCGGTTCTTGTTAGTTTCCCTTACTTCACCGAAGACTTCCGGCAAACAAATGGTTGTGTACCATTCGGCATTGACCGTTTTACGTTTCTCTAAAGGCACTGTTGCCACATGGTCAGTTTTGCTGAAAAAGCAGGCGATCATTTGCTTCGAAGTGCTTCGAGTGCGAACAACTTTTGTTGGATTTGCTTCATCTTGAAACAACCATACAGTCGACTGCTGTTTACGTTCCGGCTCATACGCATAGATCTATGATTCGTCACCTGTTACAATCTTATATACGTCTTTTGAGGCACCGCCATTGTATTTATTGAGCATTTTTGTACAGCAATCGACACGAGCATCTTTTTGAGATTCCGTCAAATTATGTGGGATGCAACGAGAGCAAACCTTTTTCACGGCTAAATAATCATGCAATATTTTATATATGCTGGTGGAACTAATGCTTAGAGTTGCCTCAATCTCACAATATGTCGCATGACGATCTTTCATTATTAGTTTTTGCACAGCATCAAGGTTTTCTGGCACAACAACTGATTTTGGATAACCTTCACGAACTTCATCATTGAGCGAACGGCGGCCACGATTAAATTCGTTATTCCAGGGTTTCACAGTGGCAAAAGGATGGAGCTTCGTCGCCAAATGTGGAAGTTAGTTGATCGATGCAATCTTATCTTGATAATCCACGTCAAAAGTGGTAATAATTCATTGCACGAACATTTTCACGGGTTAATTCTATGTTTTTCTTGACACACAATTTTCAAGTTAGTGTAAACAAAACAAATGATGCTCTATTGAAAAAAATATTTGAAGTAGATTATGGTAAAAAATGTCAAACTTTCCATTGAAAACGTCAGATGGAAGCCACAACATTCAGGATTACCAAGGCTCAAAATACAAATAGTGCCCCTCGTATCGTCTGCGTTGGCCGGTCCTTCAGCCTCTACGTCTCCTGCTGTTCCCTCATCACATTCGTTCCTCCCGGGGGTGTGTGCACAAAAGATCCCTTGCGGGACGAGGTGCTAGGTTCCCTCCGTCTACTAACCCTCATCGTTGTTCATAAAGTCAGAGTGTAACTGTGTTTATGCAGCGCTCCTGTTATTATACTACATCTGCGATACCAAGTTCCTAACCTCAAAACAACACGAGAAATACCGGATGTTTCACGGGGAATGTAACTTAGAGGTACAGCAATCGCTCGAGAAGGGAGTGAGGATTTCGATGACAATGAGAAGTCCAGGTAAAGGTACTGCCAATGCGTGAGCCTGAAAGGGGATACATTGTACATATGTAGGAATTGTACATATAAAAGAATTGCACAGTAATACTTTAATTCAGTAACATGTTAAAATATTCAACATCTAACATTTGTACATAGCTGATTGTAAGAAACGGGCGAGCTAGCAGAATTACAAGAAAGCATAAAGAGCATACCTTTCACCAAGGCAACAGGCAGGGAACCGGTAACGATACGGAGGAATAGAAAGAGACGGATATATGGACCTGACGCTTAAGCGCATGGATCTGAAGCCACACATTCTCATACATGTTAAGGTAACGCGGTCCGAGGACCAATAGGGAACGTCGTTACATTTTTAAACGCAGAGGTGAGCGTCACTAGGCTCCCGTATATAAGGGCAGACAAGGCCTCTCTCTCTCTCTTTCTCTCTAACTGATCTAGAATTGTCGTCGGCACGAGGTGCTGCAAGTGCACGTGGGTGCATACAAGGGTGGGATTGCGTGTGCAGATAGCTAGATGGGATTATAATAATGGGAAAAGCTAGCCGCCCATAATTGTTTCAATTGTGAATAAACTTCATTTATTAAGGGAAAATTGCAGTGTATTTCTTAAACTTGCCTCACCCACTATTACCTGAGAATTAATAATTAGATATAGTTAGGAATGGAATACGCAACAACCGACGAGCACCAATAGCCGCGGAAGAACACTGCCGAAGACCACATCAACCCAAGGATCGACGATTTCCCGCTACAAGCCCTTTATTCTATTCTAAAGGTCTGAGCCCCATTCAATAAGTACCTCAGCTTGTTAAACACTTGGCTAGGAAATTATTCGTTGTGACTACGAATGGCATGGAGACGTTCTGTACCGGGTGTCTTGGTAATGTGCTATTGTAAGCTCAACTCGGTTAGCTTCATGTATCACGTTGTGAGGCGTCAGCGTTCTGTTTATCTCGATTCATCACGTACGCTAATTTCAATACTTCCGTGTGCTGCCTCACTCCAATATCTGGGATTCGTTCCCAGCCCTGAGGCTACAATATAAACCATGATGGCAACTTAAATGAATATGTAAATAAATCAAAGGTGGCACTCTGCTTTATTAATGAATGTGAATTACTTGAGCGAATTCTCCGCGATCTCTAATCACGAGCGCTATCATTTACACGTGCGAATTCTCACATCTTCCCTGCATGCGTGTAGTTATAGAGATTATGCAGAGCGATTAAACTTAACCATATATCTGGGACACACGAGCTAATTTACAGTATAGTGCTACTTGGGTGTATGAAGGTGGAAAGTTATGGGTAATAAAGGATATTGATGCAGCAGATGTGCAGAAACGCCAAGATGAAACTGTTAAGGTGAAACTGTGCTGTCATACTTATGGTCCAAAGCAAGGTTATGGATGTCAACAAATCCCACCACTCCGCAACCAAGGAATAAAACTCAGTTGTATTACACTCAGATGACTTTCTCCGCCATTCCTTGAAGTAGTTGTATTATATTTGCTTTAAGTTTAACTGCCCCACATATGGGCGCCAACTTGAAGTAGATGGTTTGTTTACGTAATTTATTTTTACGTAATTTATTAAGCTCCATGCATTGGAAGCCAACTTGAAGAGTATTGTTCTTGGAGTTTACTTTGTTTAAGAAGTTTGCAACACACTTTGGACGTCGGTTTGAAGTTGTTGATTACGTAATAGTTGCTGTTGTTACGCAATATGCTGCTACGTATGAAAAGCTGATTTTAAGATGTATTTTATGTTAACTCCAAGTTTTACACTTTAATATTTAACTTCGTTATTAAAACTGCTTCTATATATTATTTATGTTTGAATTTGCCTCGGCTGCGTCAGTAATGTTTGTAGAGTCAGGTATCTCTTAGGCAGGGTGCGGTACGAGAATAAATTCACTTATTTTATTAATCCTTGCACATTTTAATAAAGCACTACACTTTTTAAGAGCTGTGAGATTCTTTAATACTTTCACTTAGCTAACGCGTAGACATATTTTACGATTCGCAGGTAATATTTCTGTAGAGAACACATCTTCCATCTGGTCACTACCAATTACATTATTTCAACGGTTAAACCCGTAAGCTTCGGTATTTCAAGTCTCTGATTGGCTAATTCTAGTCCAATAGAATATCTGCATTTTACTTAAAGCTTTTCTTTGCTATTCATTGGCTACTTTTAAACTGTCACAGAAATTACGTTATCATTGCTCTAATCATGACTAGTAACTTTCAAACTCTCAAACTCATTATTGCTACAAGGTTACCTCATTATTACCTCATTGTTAGCAAATTAAAACTTACTATTCTCACAGCTCTTGCATTATTAAAGTAAATAATGTATTCACATAACATCATTAAACATGTTTACAATAAAAACAGGCATATGCAATGACTGTTACATACATTTTAAATAATTATTACATACATATTGTTTCATGCCGGGCTGTTATTGAATTTACTTATTATATACTACAATTGAAATTATTCAAGTATTAAAATACTGCCTCATCCTCCATAAAATACCCTTAGAAACCCTCATTCTTTTGTCTATTCATGTTAAGAGGGACAGACGTTTGCAGATATGCTTTCATTACATTTTTCGTTCCAGGTATAAGGGGTACCCAGTAGGCTGAGGTGATGGTCAAATATTCAAAAACCAGACTTTGAAATTTCACTCTTTCGATGACCGCAAGAAGCAAACGAATGGTGACTTAGCAATTCAAAAAGGTATAAGTATTTGAAAATTCAGACCAATAACAACGAATACCTCTGAAATTGTACCAAATCGTTGTTCATCTCCTATGGTTTACCGTTTCTATAAAAGTATACACAAGTTCACAATAAAGGAATCTACAGCTTATTCGCCGAACATTCAGAATACACATTTTATTAGTCATATAAATATCGTAAACACATGGTTTGTACTCAGAACATTAGAGATGTTTTTGAAACAGTTTAAAATAATTAACATTTTGCATGTAAATAACAATTTGATATCTGGGGATTTTCTTAAAAGCAAAGCGTATATTTACAACAAGCTAAAGTTAAATATCGAGTTTTATATGAATGAATTTATTCATCATACACTTAGTAATACATACAGGGTGGACCATTTAAGTTGAGATTGTACAATATCTCCAAAACTAAACGTTGTAGAAAGAAATGTCTTTAATAAAAGTTGCTTGATATTATGAAAGTAAATGTCATTGGTCTTGCTTTGGTTTGGACGACATTATGATAGTCATTTTAGGGTCAATTTAATTTTTTTTAAATAGGAACCTTAATTAGGGCCAAATAAGTCTCATTCCTCGCAAAAAACTAAACAACATTTATGTAAAGTACATCACAACTGTTCTTACACCAACTTAACAACGAAAATTCTGAATGGCTGTGTACGAAGAGCGCGATGAATGATTGGACATTTGAGGATCAAGTTACGTTTCGTATTTGGGAACCAACATTTTTAATTTTGTTTCCTTATTCCTTATCACAAAATAAAAAGCTTTTTATACACCATTTTCTAATGAAAAACAACATACAAAATGTAGGTTCCCATTTTAAAAAATTCTGATGTTACACTCGCATGACTTTCCCTACTCCTGTACAAATTATTTTTACAAACGCTTATTCTCCATATGCTTCATGTTAATTGAGATATCGAGATGTTAATCTTATTGCTAATTTTCTTGTAGATGCAAGGGGAATTGCTAGGCTTTAAGCGATAGTCAAATGTTTTAAGAGCTGGTTGCTATGTGGAGTATTCCATTCTCTTTGCATTACCAGAACAAAAAAAAAATGAATAACGAATTTCCATTTGAGAAAAAGTATAAGTATTGGAAAATTTAAGGGAATAACAAGCAATATCTTGAAAATGGTTCACTCAACAACAAAAAATGTATATGACATAAATTGTGTATTTTAACGCGATCTACATTTTTTGTGTAGTACAATTTTGTCCATCTCTTATGGTTTACCAGTTATGAAAAAGTCGTTCACAATGAAGAATACTTTTGGAAACATTCCAAGAAAATTCAAAATATACATTTTATTTGTCATGAAAATATCTTAAACATATGATCTTATAATCAAATTCGTTAGAGCCATTTTTGAGAAAATTAAAATTATCGGAAAATGTTCCATATAAAGGGTAATCTTGGGTGGGGGGATTTTCTGAAAACCTTCGTGTCGCATCTCTGGAAGATACTGAACCTAAATACCAAGTTTGGTGTTTATCCGACTGTTCGTTTCTGAGTTATGCTGTTCACGGACACACACACACACACACACGGACATGTTTTCAAAATGCTTTTTGTGGATTTAGGGGGTCTCAAAACATGTATTTCCGGTGAAATCTGGGTATCGAATTTTTGGGTGGAATACAATACTTCTCCTACTTATCAGCAGAGAAAGTAAAACTCAACTTTGTATTTTAATGTTTATTTAAATATTATATATGTATGCCTCGGCTGCGTTAGTAGAAATTTTCAGAGCACGTATCTCTTAGCAGGACTGGTGTGGCTAAAGAACAAGGCTTACACAAATTATAATTGTAATGTATTTTGTTTATTAATCCTTCACACGATTAAATAACAGTTCACAGATATATCCCACTATAGAGCTGTGAGATTATTGTTTAATTGCACTTTTTAAGACGTAAACGTTTTATTATTCTCACCGCAATGAATTTCTATGGCTCACACTGAACACGTACCGTACCGATCGGGTACGCAATCTTATGGCGTCTGCCGCTTGAGTTTGTACTTTTTCTCTATTTCAAGTCTCTGTTTGCTAAGCCTAATCCACTAGAATACTTTTTCTTAACTTTTACCTTTACTAGTTGTTAATTGGCGTTTATAAACTGTGTTAAATATTACATTATTGTTCCAGTAATTATTAGTAGCATTATTAAACTTCCTAATTTATTGTTGTCTCAAGGTTACCTTGTTGTTAGCAACTTTCGGCTTTTACTTTATAATTCTGATTGCTACTAAAGATAGTTTGCTTCTATTCCCACAGCTCCTAAGTAGAATAAGAATGCCGATTCTGAAACAAAGGATTTGCCGCCATCTGATAAGGTTCTTTGATCTATGCCGCTAGCCCCGCCCCCTCCCTTTGTGTGCTCACATGCCGCCCGGTCGCGTGGCGCTAGCTCCGCCCCCTCTCGCTTTGTGTGCTCACCTAATGCCGGCAGTATCTGTGCTAACAGGTTCTACCCCCTCCCCCATGCGTTCTACTGTGGCGTCATGACTTGATGGAATTGTTTTCTCGAGTCCTGCCGCCCCTCGGCAAATTAATTAGGTAATGTTCGTCAAACATTTTTTTTATGATTACTAAGGTCTGCAGATTGCATCCTCGAGCAATTAAGTTTTTTGATTAATGAATTGTTGACTGGAGCTTGAGTATAAGTAGTCTGCTCACGGTAACAGTCTGTCATGTAATGAAACACTGCAGCCTTCTTGTATCTGGGGAAATCGCTTGTCCATTAGCTGAACATGTTAGACGCTTTCAACACATTAATAGGCTTTTAAGTTTACATTCCGGATCTGTTTACATACATTAGCGATCAACGACATACTTCCGTCTGGAGGTAACGGTGACACACATTAGCTGACCCGTTAGACGCTTTCACCCCATTAGCGAACAATGTCAGTAATTGTTTTCCTAAGTGCTCTGCCCAACACTCAACACTTTAGATTTTAGCGATGGAAATGATATAAAAAGCAGCAGCTTCTCCAACGAGTTCCAAGTTGACCAGGATGCCCGGGTTCGAATTACAAATTCAGCTTCTAATAACTCAGAGACTAATTACGATAAAGACATCAAATAAAGTTTATTACATTAATGTCATTAGATAGTTTCTTGTGAATGTATATTTGGGTACATGGTGTCCAGGGTTCGAATACCGATAAAATGTAATTTAATTATAAATTTAATAACTCCTAAACTAATTAAGATAAAGACGCCAAATAAACTTTATTGCCTTTATTTTATTAGGTAGTATCTTGTGGATGTGTAATTAGATACCTGACGTTCTGGGTTCGAGCCTAATGTTTAAATCGTCATTATCTCAGAAACTAAGAGAGGTAGAGGAATTGACCAAAGCATGATTGATAGCTCCTATGATGGGTAATTAATACTGTATATAATTTTCAATCAGTTGTCCTTACTTCGAATCCCGATCTTTCAATCACTTACTTATTTTTTCTCTATACTCTAGAATATGTCACTTAGATTGATGCTGTAACTGCATACACAACCTTTAAACATATCAAACTAATATTGTAAATAATTTTGTTTCTGGTGTCCAGGGTTCGAATACCGATAAAATGTAATTTAATTATAAATTTAATAACTTCTAAACTAATTAAGATAAAGACGCCAAATAAACTTTATTGTCTTTATATTATTAGGTACTATCTTGTGGATGTGTAATTAGATACCTGACGTTCTGGGTTCGATCCTAATTTTAAATCGTCATTATCTCAGAAACTCAGAGAGGTAGACGAGTGAACCAAAGCATGATTGATAGCTCCTATGATGGGTAATTAATACTGTATATAATTTTCAATCAGTTGTCCTTACTTCGAATCCCGATCTTTCAATCACATACTTATTTTTCTCTATACTCTAGAATATATCACTTAGATTGATGCTGTAACTGTATACAGCACCTTTAAACATATCAAACTAATATTGTAAATAATTTTGTTTCTGGTGTCCAGGGTTCGAATACCGATAAAATGTAGTTTAATTATAAATTTAATAACTTCTAAACTAATTAAGATAAAGACGCCAAATAAACTTTATTGCCTTTATGTTATTAGGTATTATCTTGTGAATGTGTAATTAGATACCTGACGTTCTGGGTTCGAGCCTAATTTTAAATCGTCATTATCTCAGAAACTAAGAGAGGTAGACGAGTGAACCAAAGCATGATTGATAGCTCCTATGAGGGGTAATTAATACCGTATATAATTTTCAATCAGTTGTCCTTACTTCGAATCCCGATCTTTCAATCACTTACTTATTTTTCTCTATACTCTAGAATATATCACTTAGATTGATGCTGTAACTGCATACAGCACCTTTAAACATATCAAACTAATATTGTAAATAATTTTGTTTCTGGTGTCCAGGGTTCGAATACCGATAAAATGTAATTTAATTATAAATTTAATAACTCCTAAACTAATTAAGATAAAGACGCCAAATAAACTTTATTGCGTTTATGTTACTAGGTAGTATCTTGTGGATGTGTAATTAGATACCTGACGTTCTGGGTTCGAGCCTAATGTTTCAATCGTCATTATCTCAGAAACTAAGAGAGGTAGAGGAAATGACCAAAGCATGATTGATAGCTCCTATGAGGGGCAATTAATACTGTATATAATTTTCAATCAGCTGTCCTTACTTCGAATCCCGATCTTTCAATCACTTACTTAATTTTCTCTATACTCTAGAATATATCACTTAGATTGATGCTGTAAATGCATACAGCACCCTTAAACATATCAAACTAATATTGTAAATAATATTGGTTCTGGTGTCCAGGGTTCGAATACCGATAAAATGTAATTTAATTATAAATTTAATAACTCCTAAACTAATTAAGATAAAGACACCAAATAAACTTTTATAGGGGAAAGGATGCTCTCCTGAAACATTAGGTCTCTAGATAGAAGTATTTATAGGGGAGAGATAGGGAATACCAGGGCTGATGCTAGGCTAGTCAGATGCTAAAGGAGGGAGGGATATGCTTTATACGAGAGAGATAGGGAACACAAGGAAAGATGCTATACTAAACAGGACTTGAAGGGTAGAATATGAGCGATATAGCAAACCGAGGAGAGGTATTAGGATAGGAGTTTTGAATGATGGAGTAGGCGTTTATATGCGAGAGATAGGGAATACGAGGTTCGATGCTAGGCTAGACGGTGTTGAATGAGGGAATGCATCTTATATGAGAGAGGTAGGGGAATATGAGGAGAAGTGCTAGGCTAGTCGGGAAGGTCTGAATGAGAGAGTATACGTCTATATGGGAAAATATAGGGAAAACGAAGGTAGGTGCTAGGTTGAGAGAGTCTTCAAGGAGGAAAATGCATTTATATGAGAGCGTTAGGGCATACGAGGAGAGGTGCTAGTCTAGACATGGTTTGAGGATTAGAGTATACGTTTATATGGGAGAAATATGGAAAACGGGAGAGATACAAGGATAGACAGAGATTGAAGGAGGAGGAATGTAGGTTTATACTGTAATATAGAGAGTAATTCGATTATAAAACTTTTCTCATCCAGCCTTACAACACTTTTATATACTTATTTTCTAAACCTTACAAACTTTATATTTGTTAAACAGTAGTGCGCGAGACGGAGAGGGACAAACAGTATATCGGTTTACAGTGAAGTATACATCCTAACCTATTCCCACCTTGTTTGTTCTGGATCTTCTCATTGTCTATCATCTAACGTAAACACGTAACAAGACGTAACACAGGAAATCATACATATGGCACATTAAAAAAATAAAGGTTTATATAATGAAACATAAACAAGTAGACAGAGGGTCGTCGATACATAGAAAACCAGGAGTTGTATGTACTGAGACCATAGATTAGTATAGGCAAACAACAAAGAAGTGAATTTATAGTGTAAATAGCCAAATATTTTCAAATATTATTATAGTCTAAAAGTATATAACTTAATTATGTATCGAGTATTGAGAAATAAACGTTATTCATTATTCACTAATCTCAGATCACTGCAATTGTATTGAATCAATTCACAATTGCTAATGCCATTCAACTTTCATTCGTCTCTGATACATAAACAAATTGCAAAATGGAGAAGGACGAAAGTAATAAAAAGACTCAGGCAGCAAATTTTAAGAAAGAAGAGAAAGATATATGACCGACATTGTTTTGGAACACAAATTAGTCTTGAAAATAAAATGACTGATAGCTCTGCTAAGCGTAAGGAAGAGACATGGAAATAAATTGCAAATGAATACAATTCTAGGTTGTAAAAGAAGATAAACAACATTCATGTAAACCAATTTTTAAAAATCAGTTTACCTGAATACATGTAAAAAAACATATCACTTTACAAAAAGTAATGCAGACAACATTTATTTTTTATAAACATTATCCTATTACATTACTTTACAAAAAACCATACATATTTCCTAAAGGCAAAGGTGATAGTCTAGACATTCTAAACACTCAGTTATATAATCATATACATCACACAGAAAGAGACCTGCATTATCAGTAAAAAAACTAAACATCTCAACAATGTCTGAATGATGTATTTTATAAGTACAAGTTTTTTGATATTTCAAAGTTCCTGTTAACCATGGCAGTAATTGATTAACACAATTTCTCGATCCTGTCATGCTATAACTTTAGATGCTTTCAGCTTACTTATAATTTCCTCAATCTCTTGTGTGTGACTATTATTACCAGCATCCCTCGACGCAATTAGTAACCTCAATATATTTACTAGTCTATTCGGATTTTCAAGCGTTGATATCACTGAATCATCATCATCTGAAGATTTCATATTCTTGCAACTTCCGATGTATCCAGATTTTTCACCAACAGTAGTCTCCAGTGAAGGACAGAGGCTTGATCCGGTATAACATTCCCCTCTATACATCTTCGGATCTTCAAGTGCAGGTGAGAGAGTCGATTCAGTATAACATGTTGCTCTATGAAACTTAAATCTTGACAAAGAACGATTCTTAAAAATCCGCCCGCATACACAGCATCTAATAACGCGTTTTCCTCCATGTGTAATGTATGAAGAATCGTGTTTCTCATTCGTCAGTTGCACAGATTTTCCCGGGCAGTAGTTCATGCTAAAACTAAAAGAAATTAAATGAATACGTGAATGCTAACGCTCGAAGGAATTAAAAGCGAATGAATGAATTCATAACACGCACCTATGTATATATCCAGGATGAGGACGACGGAGGGAATTGCGATCAATGCATAGCAGGGAGAAAGGATACTCTCTTGAAACATTAGTCATCTAGACAACTATTGTTCACGGAGCCTGTAGACGTCAGGTTGAATGGGACAGACCTCAGGTTCAAATCTTTAAGGGCACGGACCCAGCCTTTTGCCTGTCATGTATACTAAACCATCCTAACAGCGTAACATTACGTTACAACGACACGTAACCAGAACATGGCGAGTGCGAGCATGGAAAAAAGGATGCTCTCTGGGAACATTACTGGAAAAGGATGCTCTCTGGAAACACTAGTCATCCACACAACGGGTTGTCCCTAACATTTCCAGATTTCGGGTCGTTCAACATCGTGACGCGCCCCTGTCATCTACATTTCGACGAAATTTTACCTCCTGAATTAAAGTTTGGTGATCTGTATAGACCTGTACAACATGCATTACGCTATGTAACAGACTCATCACGTTATGTAACAACACGATCACGCTAGGTAACAACATGTTCACGCTATGTAACAACATGATCACGCTATGTAACAACATGATCACGCTATGT
This sequence comes from Deroplatys truncata, assembly GCA_030765065.1. NCBI lineage: Eukaryota > Metazoa > Arthropoda > Insecta > Mantodea > Mantidae > Deroplatys > Deroplatys truncata. The sequence continues at coordinate 172,065,886 of CM060980.1, forward strand.
AACAACATGATCACGCCATGTAACAACATGATCACGCTATGTAACAACATGATCACGCTATGTAACAACATGATCACGCTATGTAACAACATGACCGCGCTATGTAACAAAACGATCAAGCTATGTAACAACTGATCACGCTATGTAACAACATGATCATGCTATGTAACAACCTGAGCACGCTATGTAACAACATGATCACGCTATGTAACAAACTGAGTACGCTATGTAACAACATGATCACGCCATGTAACAACTGATCACGCTATGTAACAACATGCTCAAGCTATGTAACAACTGATCACGCTATGTAACAACATGATCACGCTATGTAACAACCTGAGCACGCTATGTAACAATCTGATCACGTTATGTAACAACTGATCACGCTATGTAACAACATGATCACGCTATGTAACAACATGATCACGCTATGTAACAACATGATCACGCTATGTAACAACATGTTCACGCTATGTAACATGACCACGCTATGTAAAAAAACGATCACGCTATGTAACAACACGATCACGCTATGTACAACACGATCACGCAATGTAACAACTGATCACGCTATGTAACAACCTGATCAAGCTATGTAACAACTGATCACGCTATGTAACAACATGATCACGCTATGTAACAACCTGAGCACGCTATGTAACAACCTGAGCACGCTATGTAACAACATGATCACGCTATGTAACAACCTGAGTACGCTATGTAACAACATGATCACGCCATGTAACAACTGATCACGCTATGTAACATCATGCTCAAGCTATGTAACAACTGATCACGCTATGTAACAACACGATCACGCTATGTAACAACCTGATCAAGCTATGTAACAACATGATCACGCTATGTAACAACCTGAGTACGCTATGTAACAACATGATCACGCCATGTAACAACTGATCACGCTATGTAACAACATGATCAAGCTATGTAACAACATGATCACGCTATGTAACAACATGTTCACGCTATGTAACAACATGTTCACGCTATGTAACAACATGATCACGCTATGTAACAACATGACCACACTATGTAACAACATGATCATGCTATGTAACAAAACGATCAAGCTATGTAACAACATGATCACGCTATGTAACAAAACGATCAAGCTATGTAACAACCTGAGCACGCTATGTAACAACATGTTCACGCTATGTAACAACATGATCACGTTATGTAACAACATGATCACGCTATGTAACAACATGATCACGCCATGCAACAAAACGATCAAGCTATGTAACAACCTGAGCACGCTATGTAACAACATGTTCACGCTATGTAACAACATGAACACGCTATGTAACAATACGATCACGCTATGTAACAATCTGATTACGCTATGTAACAATTGATCACGCTATGTAACAACATGATCACGCTATGTAACAACCTGAGCACGTTATGTAACAACATGACTACGCTATGTAACAAAACGATCACGCTATGTAACAACTGATCACGCTATGTAACAACCTGAGCACGCTATGTAACAACATGACCACGCTATGTAACAAAACGATCACGCTATGTAACAACTGATCACGCTATGTAACAACCTGAGCACGCTATGTAACACCCTGAGCACGCTATGTAACAATACGATCATGCTATGTAACAACTGATCACGCTATGTAACAACATGATCACGCCATGTAACAACCTGAGCACGCTATGTAACAACATGATCACGCTATGTAACAACATGAACACGCTATGTAACAATACGATCACGCTATGTAACAATCTGATTACTATGTAACAACGGATCACGCTATGTAAGAACATGATCACGCTATGTAACAACCTGAGCACGCTATGTAACATCATGATCACGCTATGTAACAACCTGATCACGCTATGTAACTACATGCTCACGCTATGTAACAACTGATCACGCTATGTAACAACATGATCACGCTATGTAACAACCTGAGCACGCTATGTAACAACATGATCACGCTATGTAACAACATGTTCACGCTATGTAACAACACGATCACGCTATGTAACAACACGATCACGCTATGTAACAACATGGACACGCTATGTAACAACATGAACACGCTATGTAACAATACGATCAAGCTATGTAACAACCTGAGCACGCTATGTAACAACATGATCACGCTATGTAACAACATGAACACTCTATGTAACAACCTGAGCATGCTATGTAACAACATGATCACGCTATGTAACAACCTAATCACGCTATGTAACATGATCACGCTATGTAACAACATGATCACGCTATGTAAATAGGATGGACCATTTAAGTTGAGGCTATACAATATATCCAAAACTAAGCGTTGTAGAAAGAAATGTCTTTAATAAACTTGATTGATATTATGGCGAAAGTAAATGCTGCTAGTCGTGTTTCGTTTGGAGGCCGTTATGAGGGTCATTTTGGGTCAATTTATTCTTTTAAATGGGAACCTACAATTAGGGTCCCATTTAAAAAGACCCTGAAATGACCCTCACTACGTCCTCCAAACGAAACACGACTAGCAGCATTTACTTTCGCCATAATATCAATCAAGTTTATTAAAGACATTTCTTTCTACAACGCTTAGTTTTGGATATATTGTATAGCCTCAACTTAAATGGTCCATCCTATTTACATAGCGTGATCATGTTGTTACATAGCGTGATCATGTTACATAGCGTGATTAGGTTGTTACATAGCGTGATCATGTTGTTACATAGCATGCTCAGGTTGTTACATAGAGTGTTCATGTTGTTACATAGCGTGATCATGTTGTTACATAGCGTGCTCAGGTTGTTACATAGCTTGATCGTATTGTTACATAGCGTGTTCATGTTGTTACATAGCGTGTCCATGTTGTTACATAGCGTGATCGTGTTGTTACATAGCGTGATCGTGTTGTTACATAGCGTGAACATGTTGTTACATAGCGTGATCATGTTTTTACATAGCGTGCTCAGGTTGTTACATAGCGTGATCATGTTGTTACATAGCGTGATCAGTTGTTACATAGCGTGAGCATGTTGTTACATAGCGTGATCAGGTTGTTACATAGCGTGATCATGATGTTACATAGCGTGCTCAGGTTGTTACATAGCGTGATCATGTTGTTACATAGCGTGATCCGTTGTTACATAGTAATCAGATTGTTACATAGCGTGATCGTATTGTTACATAGCGTGTTCATGTTGTTACATAGCGTGATCATGTTGTTACATAGCGTGCTCAGGTTGTTACATGGCGTGATCATGTTGTTACATAGCGTGATCAGTTGTTACATAGCATGATCGTATTGTTACATAGCGTGCTCAGGTTGTTACATAGCGTGCTCAGGTTGTTACATAGCGTGATCAGTTGTTACATAGCGTGATCGTTTTGTTACATAGCGTGGTCATGTTGTTACATAGCGTGCTCAGGTTGTTACATAGCGTGATCAGTTGTTACATAGCGTGATCGTTTTGTTACATAGCGTAGTCATGTTGTTACATAACGTGCTCAGGTTGTTACATAGCGTGATCATGTTGTTACATAGCGTGATCAGTTGTTACATAGCGTAATCAGATTGTTACATAGCGTGATCGTATTGTTACATAGCGTGTTCATGTTGTTACATAGCGTGAACATGTTGTTACATAGCGTGCTCAGGTTGTTACATAGCTTGATCGTTTTGTTGCATGGCGTGATCATGTTGTTACATAGCGTGATCATGTTGTTACATAACGTGATCATGTTGTTACATAGCGTGAACATGTTGTTACATAGCGTGCTCAGGTTGTTACATAGCTTGATCGTTTTGTTACATAGCGTGATCATGTTGTTACATAGCTTGATCGTTTTGTTACATAGCATGATCATGTTGTTACATAGTGTGGTCATGTTGTTACATAGCGTGATCATGTTGTTACATAGCGTGAACATGTTGTTACATAGCGTGAACATGTTGTTACATAGCGTGATCATGTTGTTACATAGCTTGAGCATGTTGTTACATAGCGTGATCAGTTGTTACACAGCGTGATCAGGTTGTTACATAGCGTGCTCAGGTTGTTACATAGCGTGATCAGTTGTTACATAGCTTGATCAGGTTGTTACATAGCGTGATCGTGTTGTTACATAGCTTGATCGTTTTGTTACATAGCGTGATCATGTTGTTACATAGTGTGGTCATGTTGTTACATAGCGTGATCATGTTGTTACATAGCGTGAACATGTTGTTACATAGCGTGATCATGTTGTTACATAGCGTGAACATGTTGTTACATAGCTTGAGCATGTTGTTACATAGCGTGATCAGTTGTTACATGGCGTGATCATGTTGTTACATAGCGTACTCAGGTTGTAACATAGCGTGATCATGTTGTTACATAGCTTGATCAGGTTGTTACATAGCGTGATCGTGTTGTTACATAGCGTGATCAGTTGTTACATAGCTTGAGCATGATGTTACATAGCGTGATCAGTTGTTACATGGCGTGATCATGTTGTTACATAGCGTACTCAGGTTGTTACATAGCGTGATCATGTTGTTACATAGCGTGCTCAGGTTGTTACATAGCGTGATCATGTTGTTACATAGCGTGATCAGTTGTTACATAGCTTGATCAGGTTGTTACATAGCGTGATCAGTTGTTACATTGCGTGATCGTGTTGTACATAGCGTGATCGTGTTGTTACATAGCGTGATCGTTTTGTTACATAGCGTGGTCATGTTACATAGCGTGAACATGTTGTTACATAGCGTGATCATGTTGTTACATAGCGTGATCATGTTGTTACATAGCGTGATCATGTTGTTACATAGCGTGATCAGTTGTTACATAACGTGATCAGATTGTTACATAGCGTGCTCAGGTTGTTACATAGCGTGATCATGTTGTTACATAGCGTGATCAGTTGTTACATAGCTTGAGCATGTTGTTACATAGCGTGATCAGTTGTTACATTGCGTGATCATGTTGTTACATAGCGTACTCAGTTTGTTACATAGCGTGATCATGTTGTTACATAGCGTGCTCAGGTTGTTACATAGCATGATCATGTTGTTACATAGCGTGATCAGTTGTTACATAGCTTGATCGTTTTGTTACATAGCGCGGTCATGTTGTTACATAGCGTGATCATGTTGTTACATAGCGTGATCATGTTGTTACATAGCGTGATCATGTTGTTACATGGCGTGATCATGTTGTTACATAGCGTGATCATGTTGTTACATAGCGTGATCATGTTGTTACATAGCGTGAACATGTTGTTACCTAGCGTGATCGTGTTGTTACATAACGTGATGAGTCTGTTACATAGCGTAATGCATGTTGTACAGGTCTATACAGATCACCAAACTTTAATTCAGGAGGTAAAATTTCGTCGAAATGTAGATGACAGGGGCGCGTCACGATGTTGAACGACCCGAAATCTGGAAATGTTAGGGACAACCCGTTGTGTGGATGACTAGTGTTTCCAGAGAGCATCCTTTTCCAGTAATGTTCCCAGAGAGCATCCTTTTTTCCATGCTCGCACTCGCCATGTTCTGGTTACGTGTCGTTGTAACGTAATGTTACGCTGTTAGGATGGTTCAGTATACATGACAGGCAAAAGGCTGGGTCCGTGCCCTTAAAGATTTGAACCTGAGGTCTGTCCCATTCAACCTGACGTCTACAGGCTCCGTGAACAATAGTTGTCTAGATGACTAATGTTTCAAGAGAGTATCCTTTCTCCCTGCTATGCATTGATCGCAATTCCCTCCGTCGTCCTCATCCTGGATATATACATAGGTGCGTGTTATGAATTCATTCATTCGCTTTTAATTCCTTCGAGCGTTAGCATTCACGTATTCATTTAATTTCTTTTAGTTTTAGCATGAACTACTGCCCGGGAAAATCTGTGCAACTGACGAATGAGAAACACGATTCTTCATACATTACACATGGAGGAAAACGCGTTATTAGATGCTGTGTATGCGGGCGGATTTTTAAGAATCGTTCTTTGTCAAGATTTAAGTTTCATAGAGCAACATGTTATACTGAATCGACTCTCTCACCTGCACTTGAAGATCCGAAGATGTATAGAGGGGAATGTTATACCGGATCAAGCCTCTGTCCTTCACTGGAGACTACTGTTGGTGAAAAATCTGGATACATCGGAAGTTGCAAGAATATGAAATCTTCAGATGATGATGATTCAGTGATATCAACGCTTGAAAATCCGAATAGACTAGTAAATATATTGAGGTTACTAATTGCGTCGAGGGATGCTGGTAATAATAGTCACACACAAGAGATTGAGGAAATTATAAGTAAGCTGAAAGCATCTAAAGTTATAGCATGACAGGATCGAGAAATTGTGTTAATCAATTACTGCCATGGTTAACAGGAACTTTGAAATATCAAAAAACTTGTACTTATAAAATACATCATTCAGACATTGTTGAGATGTTTAGTTTTTTTACTGATAATGCAGGTCTCTTTCTGTGTGATGTATATGATTATATAACTGAGTGTTTAGAATGTCTAGACTATCACCTTTGCCTTTAGGAAATATGTATGGTTTTTTGTAAAGTAATGTAATAGGATAATGTTTATAAAAAATAAATGTTGTCTGCATTACTTTTTGTAAAGTGATATGTTTTTTTACATGTATTCAGGTAAACTGATTTTTAAAAATTGGTTTACATGAATGTTGTTTATCTTCTTTTACAACCTAGAATTGTATTCATTTGCAATTTATTTCCATGTCTCTTCCTTACGCTTAGCAGAGCTATCAGTCATTTTATTTTCAAGACTAATTTGTGTTCCAAAACAATGTCGGTCATATATCTTTCTCTTCTTTCTTAAAATTTGCTGCCTGAGTCTTTTTATTACTTTCGTCCTTCTCCATTTTGCAATTTGTTTATGTATCAGAGACGAATGAAAGTTGAATGGCATTAGCAATTGTGAATTGATTCAATACAATTGCAGTGATCTGAGATTAGTGAATAATGAATAACGTTTATTTCTCAATACTCGATACATAATTAAGTTATATACTTTTAGACTATAATAATATTTGAAAATATTTGGCTATTTACACTATAAATTCACTTCTTTGTTGTTTGCCTATACTAATCTATGGTCTCAGTACATACAACTCCTGGTTTTCTATGTATCGACGACCCTCTGTCTACTTGTTTATGTTTCATTATATAAACCTTTATTTTTTTAATGTGCCATATGTATGATTTCCTGTGTTACGTCTTGTTACGTGTTTACGTTAGATGATAGACAATGAGAAGATCCAGAACAAACAAGGTGGGAATAGGTTAGGATGTATACTTCACTGTAAACCGATATACTGTTTGTCCCTCTCCGTCTCGCGCACTACTGTTTAACAAATATAAAGTTTGTAAGGTTTAGAAAATAAGTATATAAAAGTGTTGTAAGGCTGGATGAGAAAAGTTTTATAATCGAATTACTCTCTATATTACAGTATAAACCTACATTCCTCCTCCTTCAATCTCTGTCTATCCTTGTATCTCTCCCGTTTTCCATATTTCTCCCATATAAACGTATACTCTAATCCTCAAACCATGTCTAGACTAGCACCTCTCCTCGTATGGCCTAACGCTCTCATATAAATGCATTTTCCTCCCTGAAGACTCTCTCAACCTAGCACCTACCTTCGTTTTCCCTATATTTTCCCATATAGACGTATACTCTCTCATTCAGACCTTCCCGACTAGCCTAGCACTTCTCCTCATATTCCCCTACCTCTCTCATATAAGATGCATTCCCTCATTCAACACTGTCTAGCCTAGCATCGAACCTCGTATTCCCTATCTCTCGCATATAAACGCCTACTCCATCATTCAAAACTCCTATCCTAATACCTCTCCTCGGTTTGCTATATCGCTCATATTCTACCCTTCAAGTCCTGTTTAGTATAGCATCTTTCCTTGTGTTCCCTATCTCTCTCGTATAAAGCATATCCCTCCCTCCTTTAGCATCTGACTAGCCTAGCATCAGCCCTGGTATTCCCTATCTCTCCCCTATAAATACTTCTATCTAGAGACCTAATGTTTCAGGAGAGCATCCTTTCCCCTATAAAAGTTTATTTGGTGTCTTTATCTTAATTAGTTTAGGAGTTATTAAATTTATAATTAAATTACATTTTATCGGTATTCGAACCCTGGACACCAGAACCAATATTATTTACAATATTAGTTTGATATGTTTAAGGGTGCTGTATGCATTTACAGCATCAATCTAAGTGATATATTCTAGAGTATAGAGAAAAATAAGTAAGTGATTGAAAGATCGGGATTCGAAGTAAGGACAGCTGATTGAAAATTATATACAGTATTAATTGCCCCTCATAGGAGCTATCAATCATGCTTTGGTCAATTCCTCTACCTCTCTTAGTTTCTGAGATAATGACGATTTAAAATTAGGCTCGAACCCAGAACGGCAGGTATCTAATTACACATCCACAAGATAATACCTAATAACATAAAGGCAATAACGTTTATTTGGCGTCTTTATCTTAATTAGTTTAGAAGTTATTAAATTTATAATTAAACTACATTTTATCGGTATTCGAACCCTGGACACCAGAAACAAAATTATTTACAATATTAGTTTGATATGTTTAAAGGTGCTGTATACAGTTACAGCGTCAATCTAAGTGATATATTCTAGAGTATAGAGAAAAATAAGTATGTGATTGAAAGATCGGGATTCGAAGTAAGGACAACTGATTGAAAATTATATACAGTATTAATTACCCATCATAGGAGCTATCAATCATGCTTTGGTTCACTCGTCTACCTCTCTGAGTTTCTGAGATAATGACGATTTAAAATTAGGATCGAACCCAGAACGTCAGGTATCTAATTACACATCCACAAGATAGTACCTAATAATATAAAGACAATAAAGTTTATTTGGCGTCTTTATCTTAATTAGTTTAGAAGTTATTAAATTTATAATTAAATTACATTTTATCGGTATTCGAACCCTGGACACCAGAAACAAAATTATTTACAATATTAGTTTGATATGTTTAAAGGTTGTGTATGCAGTTACAGCATCAATCTAAGTGACATATTCTAGAGTATAGAGAAAAAATAAGTAAGTGATTGAAAGATCGGGATTCGAAGTAAGGACAACTGATTGAAAATTATATACAGTATTAATTACCCATCATAGGAGCTATCAATCATGCTTTGGTCAATTCCTCTACCTCTCTTAGTTTCTGAGATAATGACGATTTAAACATTAGGCTCGAACCCAGAACGTCAGGTATCTAATTACACATCCACAAGATACTACCTAATAAAATAAAGGCAATAAAGTTTATTTGGCGTCTTTATCTTAATTAGTTTAGGAGTTATTAAATTTATAATTAAATTACATTTTATCGGTATTCGAACCCTGGACACCATGTACCCAAATATACATTCACAAGAAACTATCTAATGACATTAATGTAATAAACTTTATTTGATGTCTTTATCGTAATTAGTCTCTGAGTTATTAGAAGCTGAATTTGTAATTCGAACCCGGGCATCCTGGTCAACTTGGAACTCGTTGGAGAAGCTGCTGCTTTTTATATCATTTCCATCGCTAAAATCTAAAGTGTTGAGTGTTGGGCAGAGCACTTAGGAAAACAATTACTGACATTGTTCGCTAATGGGGTGAAAGCGTCTAACGGGTCAGCTAATGTGTGTCACCGTTACCTCCAGACGGAAGTATGTCGTTGATCGCTAATGTATGTAAACAGATCCGGAATGTAAACTTAAAAGCCTATTAATGTGTTGAAAGCGTCTAACATGTTCAGCTAATGGACAAGCGATTTCCCCAGATACAAGAAGGCTGCAGTGTTTCATTACATGACAGACTGTTACCGTGAGCAGACTACTTATACTCAAGCTCCAGTCAACAATTCATTAATCAAAAAACTTAATTGCTCGAGGATGCAATCTGCAGACCTTAGTAATCATAAAAAAAATGTTTGACGAACATTACCTAATTAATTTGCCGAGGGGCGGCAGGACTCGAGAAAACAATTCCATCAAGTCATGACGCCACAGTAGAACGCATGGGGGAGGGGGTAGAACCTGTTAGCACAGATACTGCCGGCATTAGGTGAGCACACAAAGCGAGAGGGGGCGGAGCTAGCGCCACGCGACCGGGCGGCATGTGAGCACACAAAGGGAGGGGGCGGGGCTAGCGGCATAGATCAAAGAACCTTATCAGATGGCGGCAAATCCTTTGTTTCAGAATCGGCATTCTTATTCTACTCTCCTACATTGCAAAATTACGTAATACATTCACATAACATTATTTTACATGTACATAATAGTATAAACATAATACAATGACTGTTACATCCATTTTATATATAATATTATACACATATTGCTTTAAGGCGGGCCATTATTATATTTTATTATATAATTAGACTGATATCATTTAAGTGTTAAAAATACTGCCTTAGTGTGGAATGGTCATGATTTAGCAAATAAAACACAGAAAATCGAATCGGTTTATAATTGCGGTGCGCATGCGATACCAATGCCAAAATATTTTAATAGCCAACAAGTAAGAAAGTTTGGCTTTATTTCCTTTGTACTTTAGCAGAGCACTCTAAATAATTGTATAAAGAGGGAAAATTTCTGACATTAGAAATAAGTGAACACGTATTTATTAATTAACAACTCAGAAGATTGTTTTGGCAGATTCTGTGTCTTTTCCAAAGAGGTTAATTTGGTAGCATGGGAGTGGGGAACCTACATAACCACCAGCTTCATCTCTATTCCGTAGTGTATGTTAAGGGCTTCTGTATTTGTAAAAAGTGTGTACCTCTTTGTTATTAAGTAACTACACGACCAAAGAGAAGGTATACGGGTTTTAAATTTCACCCACTGTAATTATCTAACACGATACTAGACCACTGTGATCGATAACACAGGCCTGCGAAGATTTTGCGAACACGGAATATTTTACATCACATTTTTCAAATTGGTGCGCTGATTTCGAAAATAACAATAGTTTTTGCGTATCAGTACAATTTTTGAACAATTCTGTTTCAATACAGAATTGAAAGTTCAGTACGTCAGTATTAACATCACTGAATATCCGACTTGCAGCATGGTTGTTTAGAATATGTAAACATGCTAAATCATATGACGTCATACTGTACCACTGTCTATCTCTGTTTACAGGTAATGTTGAACCTATCTCATTAACATTTATTGCCTAATATACAGAGCGAGCCAAAAGACTCCGAATCGTCTGCGCGGTGTTTATCCTTCCTCGGCGCTCGTTGCCGTCTGCCGCTATTAGAAAGGCGCGGATGAAACCATACAACATTTTTAAAACTACTTTTAAAGGCTTTACTTACCAACTTTATGAAAGGAGATGCTGAAACTGGCCACCGTCGTTGTCCATACATTTTTGGCACCTCTTTAGGAAATTATCCATCACTCGCTGTAGTTCACGTTGAGAAATTTCCTGGCGGATATTTTGTTTTAATTCTTCAACGGTGGGTGGGTTTGTCTCATACACTTTCTGTTCTTAGTTACCCCGGAGGGGTATTTTATGAACAATATTACCGGCTGCGCGTTGTTTGTCCACTGTGTGTGTGTTTGTGTGTGTGTGTGTGTGTGTGTGGAAATATGATAAAAACATGATAACGCACTGCTTCTATAAACAAAGTCACGCTGTTGTGGTTTTTGTCCGGTACTTAATCACAAAGTATATTATGGCTCAGTATATGTTTTCTACTGCACAGCGTGTATTTATTTATGATTCGTTAACTCGGTCAGCTCGCCAAGTGAAATTACGATTTGCAGAAAGATTTCCAGGTGTAAAATTTCCAGGCCGTACAAAAATCCATGAACTTTACAGTAAATTTCAGGCCACAGGAATTGGTCAGGCTAAGAAATCTAAAAGACGGCGTTCGATTCTTACCGAAGAAACATTAGACGACATCGGTCATCGTTTGGAAAATTCCCCCCAAAAATTTCCTAAAGAGGTGCCAAAAATGTATGGACAACGACGGTGGCCAGTTTCAGCATTTCCTTTCATAAAGTTGGTAAGTAAAGCCTTTAAAAATAGTTTTAAAAATGTATGGTTTCATTCGCGCCTTTCTATGATAGCAGCAGACGGCAACGAATGCCGAGGACGCGGACGGGAAAACACCGCACAGGCGGTTCGGAGTCTTTTCGCTCACCCTGTATTAACAGGAGCCTATCTTAGAATCAGTACAGTTTTAAACTTCTCAGCTGGTCTGTTTTGAAGCCGTATTGTGTTGTGAATTTTATTTGTGGAAAACAATGGCAAGTTCGAGTGGTATTTTTAGGAGGGGCTGTGAACAATACTAACATTTTTTGTTATGTCTGTGGGGGTTATGTGATAAATCAGCAGAAAAGAAACAATACCGCAGTTATCAAGAGTTTGTATCTGCCCTATTTTAAAATTAAATTAGATCAAGACAACAATACTGCACCTCATATTGCGTGTTAAAGTTGTGTAGAAAATCTAAGACAGTGGTACAAGGGAGTTCGTTCTCCTATGCCTTTTGTGTTCCTATAGTATGGCGCGAACAACATTATTAATGACTTAATTTTTACTGTATAATATTGGATGCAATAGGGAAAAAACCTGATGTCTTTCACTCACATGACTTTCCCAACTCTTGTACCAACTATTTTTACAAACGCTTGTTCTACATCTACTTCATGTTAATCGAAATAAACATTTGCAGACTCTATCTTATTGCTAATTTTCTTGCGGATGTAGGGGGAATATATATTTACAAGGGCAATATAGAAATACACTAGCTTTTAAGCATAGACATTACTCTTAATAGCTGGTTGCTATGTGCAGCACAGCTCTTTGCCACAGATTAATACTCTTTGCATATCCAAGACAAAAAAAAATGAATAACGAATTCCCATTTGAGAAAATAAGTATTGAAAATTTAAGGGAATAACAAGCAATATCTCGAAAATGGTTCACTCAACCACAAAAATGTATATGACATAAATTGTGTATTTTAACGCTATCTACATTTTTGTTTAGTAAAAGTTTGTCTATCTCTTATGGTTTACCAGTTATGCAAAACCGTTCAAAATGAAGAATACTTTTAGAGACATTCCCAGAAAATTCAAGATATACATGTTATTTGTCATGAAAATATCTTAAACATTTGATATTTTAATCAAACTCGTTACAGCTATTTTTGAGAAAATTAAAATGTTCGAAAAATGTTCAATGTAAAGGGTAATCTGGGGTGGGGGATTTTCTTGATAACCTTCGTGTCGCATCTCTGGAAGATACTGAACCTAAATACCAAGTTTGGTGTTTATCCGACTGTTCGTTTCTGAGTTATGCTGTTCACAGATACACACACGGACATGTTCCCAAAAATATTTTTTTTGGATTCAGGGGATCTCAAAACATGTATTTCCGGTGAAATCTCGGTATCGAATTTTTGGGTGGAATACAATACTTTCCCTACTTACTATACGTAGTAGAGAAAGTAACAACGCGGGCATTATATATTTAAACTTTCCATCAGCAATTAGGCCTGTGCCTCGTGGACCTGATGTTCCTGTTCCATCACCAGAGAGCAGTGCTGATCCTTCGAGTGCAGAAAAATATTTAAGTTCGAACGTTCCGAATCCTTGAGTGAGACAGAATTGAATTTGATATATAATTTGGGTCTTACCAAAGAAAAAATTGAATTTTTAGGTTAAAGAGCTGAAAGAAAACAATTTTTAGGACCTGGAACAACTTTCTACTGATACAGACATCGAGAAGAAGAGTTTTATAAAGGAAGGGAAGCTAGTGTATTGTTATGATATCCCTAAATTATAATTGTTATATTATATTTTACAGGGGGATTTATGAAGAACTGACACATTTCGTTCTTTCATTACTGGTGCCTCAATTTTAGCACTAAATTAAGTAGAATGTTCTGGAGTTTCCATTGCGTATCACTAGATGCGCAGATGTTCACGTTTTATTCGTAATTGTTAGTTTTATTGTCGGCAACTGGTTTTGAGATTTTGTTCTAGTCAACGCGAAAATGGAGTACACATTAAATAAACGACTCTTCCTTGTAAAGCAATACTGGATTACGAATTCAATTACGACTACACAAAGGGCATACCAGAGAGAATTCGATGTTCGGAATCCTCCCCAAAGAAACAATACTGGGACTGGTAAACAAAATGGAAACCACTGGATCTCTGATGAGTGAAAAAGCAAAACTCGTTCATCTAGACTTCCTAATGTCGTTGTTGACATAAGAGCACGACTGGATCAGTCATCCAAAAACTCATTAACACGTTTGTCGCAGGAGACAAGGTACAGCTACTCAATGTGTCAGAGAGTTGTGAAAAGTGCAGGCCTAAAGCCGTATAGGATGATGGTTGTCCATCAGTTACAGGAACCAGATAAGGATAGACGACTGAATTATTATTTCAGGCGTTCATTGTGCAAAATCCTGCCATATTGTCCATATCATGGTTCACAGATGAAGCAGTGTTCCATTTATCCGGCTATGTGAACTCAAATAGCTCACGCTATTGGGCCAGCAAAAGTCCACGTGTTATTCATGAAGCACCTGTGCACTCGGTTAAAAATGAGTTTGGTGCGCAATGTCCGCACAGAGAGTAGCGGGACCAATTTTGTTTTGAAAAGTGTGAATACTGCAGAGTGCTAATGAATTTTCATGGAGTTTGCTGAGCAACTAGACGATCTAGAACTGAGTCAAGGATATTTTCAGCAGGACGGCGCTACATGCCATACATCAAATGAATCCATGTCACTAATTGCAAGTTTCTTTGACGGCCGGATAACTTCCAAGAACCTGTGACCACCGAGATCTCCGGATGTGACATCGCCGGACTTCCTTCTATGGGGTTACTTAAAAGGCAGGGTTTATGCCTCATGTACATGATTGGGTGATCTGAAGCACAACGATACACAACAGATTCAAGCTATTGGTAACAGAGTCCTTCAACGGATGGCCAGTAACATGGGACGACGTGTTGAGTTGTGCCTTATGCAGGATGGACGGCATTTTCACATTTGCTATAGAGGTAAATAATGTCCCAAAATTGCTCTGCATTTCAGGTATAATAAGTTATCGATAGCATAACTCGTTTTAAAACAATTAAAGAAATAAATGTGTCAGTTCTTCATAAGTCATCCTGTATAATATATAATTATATAATATTATGTAATTGTTTCACCACCAAAGAGTACGTATAGGATATGCAACATTTCCAGAGCTTGGAGGACTGTTGGCGGGTGTTAAGGAAGTCAAATGTTCCACCGATGTTTCAAATTCTTTTGCGTAAATATCAAGGGATTTTTCATCCGTTATTAAGAATACCTGGGGCTGTACGAAATAACAATTATAAAAGTATTGCGGAGGATTCACCATAATTGTACAATGATTTCATAAACAACGTCATTCGTGTTTACATACCCGTGCAACATCAGGCAACCGGCTAGTTTTCATACAAAATCTCTGCTGCATTACGGTTTTTGGTGAATATCCTCTCTAAATTCAGTTGATTTTGCACAGACTAATGATGTAGCTAATGGCAAGATTTATAGCTGCTATATGGAAATGAGCAGAGAAACCTGAAAGTATAATTAATGTAATGATTAAATTACAGTGAGGCATGCATGCCTATATTAATTCAGTAACTATCGCATCGATTCCTGTCAACAGCTGCAGTTCTAATTAAACGCAAACTCTGTGCTAATAAGGGATAGACGTGGATTTACAAGGTTAATGATCTGATGTCATAATTGCAGCTGGATGGATTTCCAAGAAATCTAACAGTCAAACCTTGCTGCTTATTAGCACTAATTTCTCACGGCTTATTGCTGTATTTGTTAGTCTGTGTTTACAAGCGAGGGGATAACGTGTGGGCTCGCATTCGCGAGGTCCCTGGTCCGATTTCCGCGGACTGCCGACACTAACCTAAGAGTTTTTCTGATTTCCCCTGGTCGCAGGCAAATGCTGCTTTTTTCTACCACGACTTTCCTGCCCCTCATTTCCTGTACCTTCCTTGTTTCAGGGTTGTAGGACCAGGCGCGGTGTTCGGCGGGTTGCGGCTGGACGGTGTCTGTGCGCTCTCTAAAGGTTTCATCCTTGGCATCGTTGTGGAACTGCTTAGTTAGAAAAAGCCTCTGGGTGCTCTGCGGCGGGCCCCTTGGGGTTAGGGGCTTGTGGGTGGATCCAGGCGTTGTCGGATATGTTCGATCTGAAAACGTTAGGGACCCCGTCCATGTTTGCGCTCTGGGTCCCTCCCTTCACCCCTACGTCCCAGTAGTCATGGTAGAATCTAAAAGGACCTTGTGACCTACTTGCGGTGCTCTGCCTCCTGTTTTGGGGCTCCTCCGTTCGTCCTTACCTGCACCTTTACCTTGTCTGTGTGTTACACAAACACGATATATGACTATAAAGGAAAAAACATCTCCAGTGTTTCATTCATATTATTTTCTCTGCCCACTCCTCTACTACCTATTCTTATAATAGTTTATTCTTGTATCTTCTGAAGTTTTTATTTTGTTGTATTGTTATTTGCCGTAAATTTAAAAAATATTAACTTTGTGATTTTTGACTGTGTCTTTAAATATTTTATATTTATATTTGCCTCGGTTGCGTCAGTATTATTTTTTTTAGAGACATGAATGTCTTAGCAGGGTTGTGGTGCGACTGAAGAATGTAGGCTTACACAGATTATAATTTTACTTCACTCCATTTATTAATGCTTGACACGATTTAAATAACACTTCACTAATTTAGAGAGAGAGAGAAAGCTGTCAGATTTGTTTATGAATTACTTGCACCTTTTAACACGTAAACTATTTTCGTCTCACACGAATACGTATTAAATTTCTCGAGGACGCATCTCGTGTCCAGTTAGGAACACTGTCTACAACCAACGCGTCCAGTTATGAGCGCTGTCTACAAGCAACTGGCTTGATTTCTACCGCCTAAATTTGTACATTTCTGTATTTCAAGTCTCTGTTTGGCTAATCCTACTCCAATAGAATACCTTCATTTAACTAAAGCTTTTTCCTGGTTGTTGATTGGCTATTTTATAAACTGCCACAAAAATTACATTGTTGCTCCAAGAATGACTAGTAGCATTATTAACTTTCTTACTCTTTATTTCCTCAAGGTTACCTCACTGTTAGCCACTTTTAACCTATTATTCTCACAGCTCCTACATTATTAAATTACGTAATACATTAACATAACATTATTGCAATAATATAAACATATACAATGACTATAATATACTCTTTTTATATATTGATAGATACACATATTGCTTTAAGGCGCGCTGTTATTATATTTTATATTACGTAATTTGACTGAAATTATTGAAGTTTAAAAATACTGCCTCACTTCTTCCTTCACGGACTTTCAAGGATTGGGCCACTAGGACCTGTTCCGAGCCTCAAATACATCTCTTCTCTCCGGCCTGCCCATATTTCTCCTTCCCACTGGCCTATGCTGATATGCTGACTTTGGTCATCCATTCTAAATAAAGTGTTCCTTCCACTTTTGCTTATATTGTTTTATTTCCTCGGTTATATTTAGGACCTCCAGCTCCTCCCTGATTGTCTGATTGGAAATATGATCTCTAAACGCAGTTCCCATTAGAGACCTCTAAATAGACTTTTAACACTTTCAGATATACCATTCAGGTCATTATAAACAGTAATTAGGCATAATAAACGGGATAGAACAAGGGATCACCTCTCTGGAAGTGTAAAATAAGCAACCCCTTCCCTTTCCTGCCTGTCTTATACAGGGCACAGATTGGTTGGAATGTAAACGTGTCGAGGTCATTCTAACACTTCCAAAGCGGATCTACCTACCGTTGATATTGTCACGTTTAGTTTGTGACTAGGAAGGCGTAGGCGAAGGATTAGATGGGAGAGCAAAAAATTCCAAATGACATTCCATGTTGTTTATTACATAGGATAGAGTATTACAAGTTTAGGGCTACTAATTGTAAGGGAAGCACCCAACTGTAAAAGCGATTGTTGCAAGTGCTAGTCTAGTAGTAGCTAAGGTTGATTAACAATTAAGATTACATAATACACAAATACCGTCACCATACTAGAACCGTCAAGCACGGCGGCAGAAAAGTTCCTCGCAAGTCAGTCCCAGAGAAAAGAGTAAGGCCAGGCGAGTATCTGTGGTACATCTCATATAGTCTCGCGGTTGCCTATGGAACAGCGCGATATCGTGACGCAGGTTCACCATATATGATAAACTAACGCCCAATTCAAAGTATCATTGCCTACGTGACAGTGCCGAGTTGAGCATGATTCTGCTCGTTATTAAGCGGAAAATGTCGTTGTAAAGACCCATGTAAGTCGTCAACGGAAGAGGTAAACCAGAAAGATCCGTTTAGAAATGTCTCAACTCAAAAAAGTTAAGTAAAACTGTAAAATATCAAGGCTCGAAAGAATTTAGACCCATAATAAGTTCTATAAATATTTAAGTTCGCGTAATTTAGCATACTTCCCAGCAGTATATGTGACAATATAGAATCCACTACAATACTAAACACAGCGCCGGTAAAATTTAGGCAGAAAAAGAGAAATGCTGTAATAAATTGCTGATTTTAAGAAATAAATTCCAATATAAATACCAAAGAAATAAAGTCGAATACACCTTTCCTAACTCAAGGTTCAAGAAGTTACTCTTTTGTTGACAGTTTTTCTTCCTCCTTTCTTCAAGAGCACTGCCCAATAAATATGCAGACCCTCATGCAGACGCAATAAAAATCCCATTTCTAGCGGATGTCGCCAGAATGTTATGGAAATGCAAACGGAACTGATGCAATTCTTCTGACAACGAGAATAGTTTTATTCCCTTTGCCATCCACTCCCAAATATGAATTATTAGGTGTGTTCGCGCCAATACTACGAGCAAGTTCTGTTTGGTGTTGTAAAGTTGTTTACAGTAAGTAAACAGTACTAGACCAGCAGTAGCGTTTTGCACCAGTATAGAGGGTATTCGTATGTACGAATAATGCAAATAAAATTAAAATTAAACTATTTTTTAAAAATGTCGAACACGAAAAATTTAATACTTTGAAAGGAAAATTGTTCAAAAAGAAAAAAAGGAACAACATTTCCAGCTTTTATTCTATAAGGTGTGACGTCATCGACAAAAGCTTTAAATGGCAACGTATTTTAAATTTTTTCTGAAAGGTACTTATTTTATTTAATTTCATGAACAAAAGGTTTGGTTGTTATGGTAACGGTTTAATTGTTAGTTTGTTTAATGATTTTCTCCACAATTTAATCAACTACTGCAACAAACGAAGTCCTAATTAGTTAATAAGGTTGACGTTCCCCATTTAAAATCTGGCAATGGCTAAGCGAGGCGTGAATTCTTGTTAAACATTTTCAAAATCACTGCTGGTGGTACATCTGTGCATTCTTTACTGATCCTCATTTTTAACTCTTCCGTATAAGCAGGCCTCGTAACAAAGACTCTACATTTGTAATATCCCCATGAAAAGTAACCAAGCGGAGAGAGATCTGTTCCCATAGCAACCCAAGCTTCTGCACGAGTCAATTATTATTCTTGCAACTAAACAAGATTACTAACCGCCTTTCAGGAAACAATATGTTGGCATTTAACATTTTTGTCGATGACGTCACCATCTGTACAATAACGGCTGAAAATTGAGTTTCTGTTTTGTAAAATTTTCCTTTTAAAATATTTAATTTTACGTGTAATAATTTTATTTCTGCTTTGTAAACTTTTGCTTTTAAAATATAAAACTTTACTTGAAATAATTTTCTTTGTTTTGTCAAATTTACCTTTTAAAATCTTAAATTTGACGTGTAATAATTTTGTTTGTTTTGTAAAATTTTCTTTTTAAAATATTAAATTTTACGTTTATTAATTCGTTTCTGTTTTGTAAAATTTTCCCTTTAAAATATTAAATTTGACGTATAATAATTTTGTGTTTGTTTTACAACATTTTCCTTTTAAAGTATTAAATTTGAACGTGTAATAATTTTGCTTCTGTTTTGTAAACTTTTCTCTTTAAAAATTAAATTTGACGTGTAATAATTTAGACCCATAATAAGTTCTATAAAAATAAAATGTTAAAATATTAAATTTTACGTAATAATTCTATTTATTTTGTAAAATTTTATTTTTAAAATATTGAAGTTTGCGTGTAGTAATTCGTTTCTGTTTTGTAAAATGTTCCCTATTTTATTAAATTTGACATGTAATAATTTTGTTTCTGTTTTATAAAATTTTCCTCTTAAAATATTAAATTTGACGTGCCTTCGAGGGTTTTTTAAAAGTGTGTTACTTTGGTTTTATTTGCTTTATTGCTTACCTACGAAGGATCCTGTATAACGGGTAAATCATAATGAATAAATAAAAACTTAATACAGAAAAACAAACACTGTGTTACGTGCACATGACTTTTCTATCCGCTGTCGTTTATTTTTATATAGCTAAATTGTTCTTTTACTTCAAGTTGATAGTGATAAATCTTTGCATATATAGTTTCATTACACATATTATAGGTACAAAGAGGATAGCGATATTCAAACATTTAAAAGAGCATCGCTATAGTTGATCTGAAATTCTATGCTCTTTCCGTGACATCGCGGTAACAACTGAGTAGGTTTAAAATAATGACATAGGATCGAAAAATTCAAACCAATAGTAACGAATATATCGAAAATGGCTTGTTATTTCACAAAAACTAATTTAAAATAAATTTTGAGTTTTAAAGAAATATATATTTTTGTGTCATAATTTTTTGTCTCTTTTATGCTTCACTCGTTATACAATATTATACAAAGTTCCTTCCGAACTAAGTAGACTTCTCAGGCTATTTCCAAAAAGATATACATTTTATTTGCAATTTGAATATCTTAATTATCTGGTGTTTTAATAAAATTCATTAAAGCTGTTTTTGACATAAAACAATATCGGAACATTTTCCATGTAAAGGATAATTTGGTGTGGGGGAATTTTCTTTAAAATCCTTCTGTCGCAGCTTTGGAAGATGCTGAGGTTAAATATAAGTTTGGTACTCATCCGAAGTTTCGTTTTTGAGTTTGATGCAGTAATTTGTATCACAAATTACTTAAATGTAAATAATGATTGTAGTATGAATATGCATTATTATGTGACATTGATTTGAGATGTTTATTGATTGTAATTATTGTTGAGAAGTAAGTTTATACGGCCTTACTGAAACTGACAATAATAGCGTGCAATAATGCAGCGAGGGGGGTGAGCTGTTTATCATTATTGGAAACGAGGAAGTTACGTAATGTTGGCGCGTTTTTCTTTTAGAATATTCTGGAACATTTCCCTAGAGCATATGTATTCATAATTTTCATTGGATATAAAAAATAGACGCTAATGTTGGCGCGTTTTATTAGCCAATGGCAGCTCAGTTATAATCTTTAGGCATATCTGGGTGAAGGAGTATAAAAAGAGTAGGTTAGAGGTAGACCCCGTCAGTTCATCAAAATTCTTTGTACACTACACGTCGCATTCCCGTCAGTTCGTCGAAAATTTTTGTACGGCACACTTCGGATATCAATTTGCAGGTTACGCGTAACAGAGTTATGAAAAATCTCAAGTGTTATAAAGTTAATTATACAAAAAGTTGAAGTACGCGAATTAAGAATTATCAGTAATGAAGTTATTATAACAGTTTTAGTTTGGCGAGTGTCAAGATCAATGTGTAAATGTGATAGTTAACGTGTTCGACAATAAAAGTGTAAAACAAATTTCTTCATCAGTGTTATCTTTGGATAAAAGATTCCTTTCCGTTTACACAACCTGTATATAGAGAAATGCTTGACCAAAAGGATAATAGCTAGCCGGAGGACAAAGAACCAAAATTAAATAAAATAACAGTAGCATTTTTTTCAAACAAAAAAACTAATACTGCCGCAAATTGCTAACACCAGATGGAGCTACAAACCTAACAAGGAATCACGTCACAAGATGGCTTCAACGCGTGAAGTAAACACAAATACACAAACATTATAAGAAATACACCCGCAAATTGGCTCCCAAACGTGGGGCTACAATAATGTTAAATATAAATAACATTAAAACACTCGCAAATTGGCTACCACAACGTGGGGCTACAATAATGTTAAATATAACATCAAGAAATACACTCGCAAATTGGCGCCCAACGTGGGGCTACAATAATAACAAATACAAACAAATACAAAAACATTATAAGTAATACCACCGCAAATTGGCGCCCAACGTGGGGCTACAATAATGTTAAATATAACATCAAGAAATACACTCGCAAGTTAAACTGTTCACCGATACACGAACACACGCACCCTTTCTGAAAATACCTTTTTATTAAGGGGGCCTCAAAGCATGAATTTCCGGTGAAATCTCGAAATCGAATTTTTGGATGGAATATAACACCTACTTCCTTTACCGACCAGGTACGCAGTAGAAGTGAAAATCCAGGTCTCCTCCAAATACATAATTGGTATCCAATAATTTTTTCGAGGTATTCCATATTGTAGTTTTAAATCTTTCTCAAGTCTGAGTGGGTCATCCAATGGACATGTTTGAAAGTTTGCGAACTTGACTTTCCTTTCTTTCAGTCTTAAGAGCTTGTTACCACAAATAAACATTTAAATGTTGTTTCCGATTGTTGTAACTAAGCACTTCTTGTTTAATTTAAAATGATTCTTAAATAACCATATATGTATTGTGAGTAACGTACATTGATAGAGAAAGTAATTGGTTTGAATTTTAAAATACTTTCTACTTTTGAAGTGTTAAATCGCCTTTGCCATGCAAAGAATTTCAAAGCCAGCATGTAGCGAACCCTTTTTAAAGATTTGACTATCGCTTTAATCTTCGATTTGTAGAGGTGTACCGTTTCCAATCTACACCTGCTTACATCTACTTGCTTAGGCAACATGTAAGAGATCTCGTTCTTACGCGAAGGGAGATAGTACTTTATCACCTTCAACCCTCCCCTTCACAATTGCCAGTACGGTCCGTACCTGTAGTTACTGTGGTGTGGCTACAGGACCCAGAACTTTGCTGGACGTATACATCGAATAAAACAGTGCTTACTTTGAGCATACATGAGGAGTTAGTGAAGCACAAAAGTTCCTATTATAGT
Source organism: Deroplatys truncata (assembly GCA_030765065.1). Classification (NCBI taxonomy): domain Eukaryota; kingdom Metazoa; phylum Arthropoda; class Insecta; order Mantodea; family Mantidae; genus Deroplatys; species Deroplatys truncata. The sequence continues at coordinate 172,089,093 of CM060980.1, forward strand.
AATTTTCATCCTAGCTTAATATATGGTATGATATTTTGGGGAAACTCTTTAGTAGCGAGAACGGTTTCTTTCTTAATACCATTTAGAAGCATTTCGATGTTTTTAAAGAATGTTCTACAACTTTACAAAGTTTAATCTTTTATGCTTACCCAAACTTTGTTCGTGGTTCCGACACTATTGGGAATTTTCCGATATTTTTATATTTTTTCGACATTAAAAATTAAATTGAGTTTTATTTACGGATGCTCTTTAGCTGTGGCCCTTAGCGTCCCATTCTATATTGGGTGTGAAAGACTGGTAATTTTGCTCAGAGGCCTCTTTATCAGGCTTGAGGTTCTTTTACGTGCCGCAAATCTTCCGAAGGACGTCATGCTAAGAATTTTTACACCTGAAAAAATCCATCGCCCTCCGCCGGGTTTGAACCCGCGACCTCGGCAACTAAAGGTTAGCAAGGTAACCACTACACCACGGAGGACGACTTTTGGACATTGTTACATGTTTTATCTTGGCTTTAACATAAATGTTTCATAGTGTTTACATTCTTGCACGTTTTCGACCCTTTTATTAGATTTTATCCTTCATAAAATTTGGCTTTGTCGTAATGGAGGTCGAATGGTACATCATTTATATGGGAGTGCGCAATATTAAGCCGGCAGCGCAATTAAAACGGAAAAAATGGCCAATGAATAATTGAGTTAGTCAAAAAACACAGGTCGTTTGTGGATTTTGTTAAAAGCATACATTTTAATCAGTTATAAGCACAAGCATATGGATATATTAATAATAGTAATAACATATATCGACTTGCAAAACTGAAAAAGTTTAGTTATTTCAAATTATTTTATAAACGTCGAAAAAGGTTGTTAGCATAATGGTTAAAATAATTTCAATGAAAGCTTTCCGAACAGTTCCAAAGTGGTAACGTATTATTATTTCGTTATCAGTTAGGAGGATATAAGTATGGTAAACAACTTAAGTCTAAGAGTAATAAATTAGGATGTATCGTAAGGCCATGCATCGTAACACTTAGCCTGTTTACCACTACGAGTCAAGAGTACGAGAGAGAGGGTTTCCAATCATGCCTGCCTCGCTCTCAAACTTCTCTCCTATCATCAGGTAGTATAAGACAGGTTTTTCTTGACCGGGCTTATCACCGCAATTACACAACACATAGATACAACACAAACACCTATGCCATGGCGGGACTCGAACCCGCGACCCTCAGTTTGCCGGAGCGCCGGAGCTATACACTCCAGCGATCACGGCTACGAGGGCCGGCAAGCCGCCATAACCTACATCAAAGGATTACAAGGATTTCAAAACAAGATCCTGCGCATGATAGCCAAAGCACCTTACACAGCACCATCCGATCTACTTCATGAAGAGCTTAAAATGCACACAGTTGAATAGTTCATTAAGAAACTAATATATGATATGTACGATAAATTATAGCGGTATCACAACCCACTAATATCAACATTAGGAACCTACGATACAGAAAATAACAAACACAGCGGTCCCCTATCACTATTCGATAGAACATTATCCATTGATTACAGTGCTGAAATACAACACTTCCTCAACAATCTCATTCAAACATGACAAAGACATTAACTCCCCACTAAACACCCAACATCAATCGTTTTCTTCTTCTTCTACCTTGTTTCAGACCAGCCCGTTGCAGTGCCCTCAAGTCCTCGGCAACTGCTTAAGCGGATCGGGAGAAAGGGCCTCCCACCGTGAACGACGTGGGCAGTGAAAGACAGCGCCACTGCATTATGGAGTCGTTCACACAGACGACAACGGCGACCATCAGGACAACGAATACAACGAAGGACCTAGAAGGCTGGATGCCACGACAGACGCCTGTGCCCGCTTGACGAACAGGAACCCCTGGGAAGAACAGCACAGGACGCAACCTCACAAATTTTACAATTATGCATAGAATTAGTTCTACAATACATATCTAACTCAGCAGCAAGTTAACGTTAAGTCGCATGACCCGCAGGTACTGCAAACAACACACAAATTAGAACTTAAGCATGAAATTAAGCATATATTAACAATATCAGAAGACACGCATATAACCCACTGGTATTGTTCAGGTTTCATGGGCAATACCAGCAAGTAACATTTGACGCGCTTGCATGCAATGCATGCCAGCCCAGTAGCGATTCATATACTAACCGGGGTGCTATGCGGAACCCGACTAAGCATGAATGCACGTTCCTACACAGCAATACGCCATTGCACACCGGCTGGGGGTAGAATGCAATAAAGCATTTTTCCCCCACGGGGAAAAAAAGGCCGGGCCAGCATTGAGGAAAACGCTTGCCTATGCGTAGGTTGGTTGGCCTGTTGAAAACCCAGATTCAGTGAATCACTTAATGTATCCAGCCTTAGTTCAATTTTGTTGTAAACAAAAAGTAGTGGTTGCAGTCATCTGTTATTGGCTGCAAACTTAAAATCACTACACAAGTGTGTTTCCCACTTGAAAATATACAGTTTCCAGTGCAACACTTTATTAAGTAATAACAAAGCAATAAAATCTAATATTAATCTACTTATAGATTGACATTCTTAAAAGTAGTGCAACTAGTAGCCCAAAGTATTACTGGATTTTCTTATTTATTTATTTATTTATTTGTGATAGCAATCGTCCTTAGATTATGGCTATACATCAGTTCAAGCTGTTATCTTGCCATATTCTACCCATATTACATTCTTTAATTATCCACAATAATAATAATAATAAAATAATAATAGTAATACCAAAATAATAATCTAATAATACTAATATTATAATAATGATAATATAATTACATAACTTAACATCACATGATGAAACTAATTCACATCTCGTTTTATTGTCCATAACCATTTCTTTTTTACTTTGGACAGATACTCTCCTACCTTTTTACTATCCTTGTTAAAAATCTTGCTTAAGGCTACTTCCCTGTCCAGTTTTAAGTATTTCCCATTTATAGCTTGCTTTCTCCAATGCTGTGTACCTTTACAATCAAAAACGATATGTTCTAAATCTTCTCTTTTCCCACATATTGGACACTGGTTCTGTGGGAACCCATTTCTCATTCCTATTAGTCTCCCTACACCTGCTGTACCCAGGGTATACTTTCTCTTTGTTCCTTATTTTAGTTATCCACATACTGTTCTCTAGCACATATATTCTTTATTAGCAGCTTTGATTTCTTCAATACTTCATAAACAAACTGCACTGACGTAAATCTTGCAACTATCATTCTGGCTCCTCTTGATCTCCCCACTCTAAATGCTTCTCTAATCTCTCAGCCCTGTACCTTCAAACTAAGCTTTCCTTCTATAATCTCTCTGATCTCATCTACAGGCCATACTCCATTCCTTTCTTTCACTCCTGCTATAACCAAATTAAATCTTCGGTGTCTCTCTTCCAGCAGGTCAACTCTTCTTTTAACTTTCTGTTACCTCATTTCGTATATCTTGCATTTCATTTTTGATCTCTCCCTTGATGCATATTAGTTCCTTTTCCATTCCATTGAGTTTATTTCCTAATCCCTCATCCATATCTTTAATGTATGCCAACGTTTGTTCCATTACGTTTCGATCCTCATTTGGCCCAGGGTTGATTTCGACTCCACCAATTACCAATAGTATACCTATTACACATGTGAGAACAAACATGTTTACCATCTCTTCTTCTACACCTTTGTTTGTTTTAAAATCCTTCCATTTTAACTTGTTAAAAGCTCCAATTCTTGCTCTGTACACCTCAATACCAATTCCCATGGTTACTTGAGGCCCTTCTTTCTTCCAGTCCAGGAGCTTCCTCCACTCTCTTCCACTGCTTGCTTAGCTCTCCATTTACTGGATTTATAAAGTTCGTTTTGGTCTTTTGGTATCACAGGTTTGTGTAGTTCGAGGCATCCAAGGGGTAAACCTTTAAGAAGTGTAGGGAATAATGAACGGGATTTGCGTGAAGAAATGCTGCGTATATAACACTGTGTGGAGCTTAAAAATGTTAATAACAGATGCTTGTGTTTAGTTCTCCATTTTGAATGGGTAGAATTAGCAATAAAATGGAAGAGGACGAGTGCCAGAGTGATTTTGTTGGTATCAAGTTAAACTAAGTTTGGATCTAGTATACAAATTTTTGGTTTGTAAGAATATTGATATATGTGAATTCCTATAAAGACAAAATTGTTCCTCCCTTTTAGCACAGTGTATAGAAACGAACACCATGTATCAGTTGGTAAAGTGTGAAGAAGGTAATTTTTTGTAACTTGTTTGCAACACGCTTTGGAATGTTTATTTTAAGTAGGTCGTATTGAAGGAGTTGTATTATATTTCTTTACGTTGTTTTCCCCACGTATGGGCGACAATTTGAGAAGATGTTAGATTTAGAAGGAGTTGTATCGTATTTCAACTGTTTGGGAGCCGAACTTGTAGTAGTTGCAACCGCACGTATAGTAAACAGTTTCCGGTAGCCTTCGCCCCAAATGTACTTTCAGGTGGCCTTTGCCCCAAGTTTAAAAAAAAATATTAGCTTTGTAATTTAACTGTTTCTATAAATATATGTTTGCCTCGTCAGTGTCAGTATTTTTGTTAGAGACACGTTTCTCTTATCACGGTTGTGATGCGACAAGAATGTAGGGTAACACAGATTATAATTTTACTTCCCTCCTTTTATTAATACTTGATACGATTTAAATAACACTTCACTGATATAGAGAGCTGTGAGATTCTTTTTATTAATTAATTACACTTTTGAACACGTAAACTTATTTTTCGTCTCACAAGAATACGTATTATATTTCCTGAGGACACTTTTTGCGTCTGTTTAATAACGCTGTCTACAAGCAACTGACTTCTAGATTTATAAATTTTGCTATATTTCAGTTTCTGATCGGCTAATCCTACTCCAATAGAATACCTTCATTTAACTAAAGCTTCTTCTGCTTGTTGACTGGCTATTTTATAAACTGTCACTAAAATTATATTATCGTTTCCAAGAATCAGAAGTAGTATTGTTAAACTCTCAAACTCATTATTGCCTCAAGGTTACCTCATTGTTAGCAACTTTTAGCTTATTATTCTCACAGCTCCTACATTATTAAATTACGTAATACATTCACATAACATTATTACACATAGATATATAAAATGACTGTTACATACACATATTGCTTCAAGAGGGCTGTTATTGAATTTACATATTATATAATTAGACTGAAATCATTTAAGTGTTAAAAATACTGCCTCAAATGCATTGTTCTCTTGCACATGTGTCAACAATATGATCACAAAATTCATCTAATGCTTGATCCAGAGGCTTGACAGACACCAAGTCACATCTCCATCACAGTGAACATGTGAAAGGGGCAGCTGACCACTAGTCAGAGTGAAGCGACTTTAACCTCTAAGCAGGTTGTTGCTGGTGAGAGCGAAATAGGGAAGGGGTTGACGTAATTCCTTGAATTACCGAGCGGATGGCTCAGGCGGTTACGTCTGTGGCTCGCATTTGGGAGGTTCTGGGATTGACAACCCACCTATGGGTTTTTCGTAGTTTCCCCGGGTCGCAGCGAATTCTGGGGTGATTTGTCTTCTACCACGACTCTCCTTCCTCTGATTTCCTGTACCCATCATCTTCCTTAACTGTTTCAGCGTTGTAGGACCAGGTGTTCGGCGGGTTGCGGCTTGGCGGTGGTTTGCGCTCTGTAAAGGTTTCTTCCCTGGCATCGCTGCGGTAGCGCTCAGTTAGGTGTCTCCTCGACGTAGGGCTCCGCTTCGAGGGACACTGGAGTTTGGTGGCTTGTGTGCAGGGACCGTGCGTCGTCGAATGCGTTCTATCTGGAAACGTCCATGCTTGCGCCGTCGGCATCTGGATCTGGTCGCCCTTCGGGTCTCTCCCTCATCCTTCCCTCTTAGGGGTCACAAGGGGCGGACTGGCCTGCGTGCGGTTCCGGGAGACCCTCCGTGATACGTACCTTTACTTCCTTGAAGTCCTTTTCTTGATAAGAGTCATTGAAAATTGCAACTTGATATATCTATTCTAAACTTGTTTGACTAAGCCTTAATTATAATTTTGAAGTAGATATTATCTTTACGTTGTTTGCCCCACGCTTTGGGAGCCAATTTGAATTATATTGTTGCTTCACGTATGGAAAGCCGATTTGAAGTAGGAGTTTATTATATTTCAACTGTTGGGGAGCCGAACTTGAAGTTGTTGCAACCGCACGTATGGCAAAAAGGTTCCGGTAGCCTTCGCCCCAAGTTTAAAAATATTAGCTTTGTTATTTGACTGTATCTTTAGAAATTATATATTTGTGTTTGCCTCGGCTGCGTCAGTATTTATTTTAGCGACATGGATGTCTTGACAGGGTTGTGGTGTGACTAAGAATATAGGCTTACACAGATTATAATTTTAGTTCACTCCTTTTATTAATTCTTGACACACGTAAACTATTTTTTTTCTCTTTAAACAAATACGTATTAAATTTCTCGAATACGTATCTCGCGTCCGGTTAGAAACACTGTCTACATGCCTAAACTTGTAAATTTCTGTATTTCAAGTCTCTGATTGGCTAATTCTACTCCAATAAAATACCTTCATTTAACTAAAGCTTTTTCTGGTTGTTGATTGGCTGTTTATTAAACTGTCTCAAAATCTACATTATTGTTGCCCCAATAATGACTAGTAGCATTTAAACTTTCAAATTCATTATTGCCTCAAGGTTACCTCATTGTTACCTCATTGTTAGCAACTTTTAACCTATTATTCTCACAGCTCCTACACTACTAAATCACGTAACACATTCACACAACATTACTACACATGGAAACAATAATACAAACATATACAATAACTATTAGATACATTTTTTATATATTGTTACACACATATTGCTTTAAGGAGGGCTGTCATCGAACTATATATATATATATATATATATATATATATATATATATATATATTATACAATTAGACTGAAATCATTTTAACGTTAAAAATACTGCCTCAATTTAAAACAAGGTTATTACTTTTTAAGCGTGCTAAAGTTGCTCCGAATGCAGGCATCACCAACCAACAAAATTGTAAGCACTAGCATATTCCATTTTATATTATAGGAATTCACATACCCCCACTCCTCACAGATTTCTACTTCAAACAAGAACGATCCTCTAGTAAACACATGGGAGGGAAGAAAGAGACACGGTGAGACAGAACCTCTTAGGCCGCTGATTGGCAGAGGGAAGTTCATGGCCGTTTTCTTTTATTTGTTTTGGCACAATAACCACCTCTAAGAAGTACAGCACTGTAAGTAATTGTCTAATTACTGCTCACCGGGAATTGGTTTTGGGGGAGAGAAAAGTCTACAAACGATTGATTTCTCTGTATCCTACACACTCCATTTCCTACACCTCTCATAAGCCCACAACACTCCTAGTAATTTAAAAGCAGTCAGTTTGAGGCAGTATTTTTAACATTTAAATAATTTCAGTCTAATTATATAATATATAAATTTAATAACAGCCCGCCTTGAAGCAATTGTGTATGTAATAATTTGTAAAATGTATATAACAGTCATTGTATATGCTTATATTATTGTAAACATGTTCAATAATGTTATGTGAATGCGTTACGTAATTTATTAATGTAGGAGCTGTGAGAATAATAAGTTAAAAGTTGCTAACAATGAGGTAACCTTGAGGCAATAATGAGTTTGAGAGTTTAATAATGTTACTAGAAATTATTGGAGCAACAATAATGTAAATTTAGTGACAGTTTATAAAATAGCCAATCAACAACCAGAAAAAGCTTTAGTTAAATGAAGGTATTCTATTGGAGTAGGATTAGCCAATCAGAGACTTGAAATACAGAAATTTTCAAGTTTAGACGGTTAAAATCAATTCAGTTGCTTCTAGACAGTGCTCAAAACCAGACGCGAGATGTGTCCTCGAGAAATTAAATACGTATTCTTGTGAGACGAAAATAGTTTACGTGTAAAAAGTGAAAGTATTAAATAAAAGAATCTCAGAGCTCTCTATATCAGTGAAGTGCTGTTTAATTTGTATCAGGGATTACTGAAAAGGAGTGAATTAAATCTTCAAATCTGTGTAAGCCTGCATTCTTGTCGCACCAAAACCCTGCTAAGAGAAACGTGTCTCTAACAAATACTGACGTAGCCGAGGCAAATATAAATATATAATATTTAAAGAAACAGTTAAATTACAAAGTTAATATTTTTTAAACTTGGGGCAAAGGCCACCTGAAAGTACATTTGGGGCGAAGGCTACCGGAAAATGTAGCGGTTGCAGCTACTTCAAGTTCGGCTCCTCAACAGTTGATATATAATACAACTCCTTCAATACAACCTACTTCAAATCCATGCCCAAAGCGTGGTGCAAATAACGCAAAGATACCATCTTCTTCAAACTGGCTTTCCATACGTAGCAGCAACAACGTAATAACGCAACAAATTGGCGTCCATACGTGGAGATAAAGAAACAATCAACTTCAAATTGGCGCCAAAACGTGGGACAAATAATAGCAATACAACGTAATAATAAATAACATAAATATCTACTACTTCAAGTTTATCATTATGGAATAGGCCTGTCAATGTGCCGAAATAAAACACGCCGAGGCAAACCTTAAGATATGGCGAGGGACAAATGACCGCGCATTATTTCGCGATGCTTAAGAAAGTAACCCTGAAGCGTACGTAACCTTATGATAATATTAACTCTAACACATAGTTTTAATAAGTTAGTGGCAATGTCTTACTCGATTTACTGTCAAGAAGTTAGCACTGCAGCTACAACTACTGTTGCAAAAATTTATTTTCACCATCTACTTCAAGCACATGGCTGGTTGAGTCGTCTCCGCCTGGGATACAGCAGGATTGTTCTTGTCTAGGATACAGTATAAGAATTCACCTACCTGGCAGGAGAAGCAGGTGCAGGCAGTACAAATCGCAGAAATGTACAGCTATGTATCTCTCTAGTACGTGCAACGATATCTGTATGAAACAATTTTCGCAAACATGAAGTAGATAAGTAATGTAAGTGTAATATATAAGATTATTATTATTATTATTATTATTATTATTATTATTATTATTATTATTATTATGTACCATGAACTGGATCATCACTGTCCAAACGACACTCACAAACGGAACCCATTTCTCCGCTCATTAGCATTGATGGTGTATTACGCAAAGCATCTGTTGCGTTTTCCTTTTTCCTATAATCTCTGCTTTCGCTAGCAGACATGGAGGGAAACAAAAGCGACCGAGTATACGAACAAGAACCTGCTGCCATTGTGTTACTCGAAGCATTCAAAACCAGTTCGTTTCGTTCGTGTTTCACGAGAGACAGGCAAGTATTGGTAGCTCTCTTTTTAATGAACGTGCATTTGTTTGAAGAGCCGGCGCCCATAACCCGCCTAGGATTAGACCCCGGCACAGCCCCGCTTTACGGAAAATAAAAGGAACGGGAAAAATCCATACCAGAATGCGAAAACTTTTGTACCACTACACTTTTATTCGTTTTCCTTATACATATACAAGGCGCAACAACAGAAAAGCATTTTTGTAAGTAGGATTAGAGCCGAAGGACTGTGTCTCACAGAGTTTAGTCCTTCCCCCCACCCTCCTCCTTCCCAATGAATTTTTATGAAAAGTATCTTCCCACAGAGATAAGATGAAGGCATTAAAATTACTGAGACACAAGTACTTACGTTATTCTATCATGACAAAGATGCTCATTCCCTGGGAGTTTTGTGTCTTTAGAATCTTTAAATAGAGGATTTGTTTGTAAGGAGTTTAACGTCCAAGGATTGGGAAGCTTTATCTGTGTACATGGCCTTCGTTTTCTTAAGTAACAGCAACATCAACAACCCTGGGCCTATTTTAGAAACAATCAGTTACAGGTAGGAAAAAAAATCTGATGTGTTACACCCACATGACTTTCTCTACTCTTGTACAAACTGTTTTTACAAACTCTTATTCTCCATCTATTTCATATTAATCGAGATAAACATTTGCAGAAACGATCTTTTAACATGCAAAGAGAATTACATTTTACACATAGCGACCGTTCTAAAAATATTTGACTATAGCTTAAGGCGTACTATGTTCCCCTTGTTTTGTATTTGCAAGGGCAGTATAGAAATACAGTAGCCTTTAAGCACAGAGATATCTCTTAATAGCTGGTTGCTAGGTGCAGCAACATTCTCTTTGCCACAGATTAATACTCTTTGCATATTCAAGACAAAAAAATGAATAACAAGCAATATCTCGAAAATGTTTCACTCAACAAAAAAACGTATATGCCATAAATTGTGTATTTTAACGTGATCTACATTTTTTGTGTAGTAAAATTTTGTCTATCGCTTATGGTTTACCAGTTATGCAAAAGTCGTTCACAATGAATACTTTTGGAGATATTCCCAGAAAATTCAAGATATACATTTTATTTGTCATGAAAATATCTTAAACATATGACATTTTTATCCAAATCGTTAGAACCATTTTTTAGAAAATTAACATTTTCGAATAATGTTCCATTTAAAGGGTATTCTGGGGTGGGGGGATTTTCTTGAAAACCTTCGTGTCGCATCTCTGGAAGATACTGAACCTAGATACCAAGTTTAGTGTGTATCCGACTGTTCGTTTCTGAGTTACGCTGTTCACAGACACACAGACACATACACAGACACACACACGGACATGTTTCCAAAAATGTTTTTTTGGGATTCAGGGGGTCTCAAAACATGTATTTTCGGTGAAATCTCGGTATCGAATTTTTGGGTGGAATACAATACTTCCCCTACTTACTACACGTAGTAGAGAAAGTAATATATGAGGAGTTACAATCATATGATTTTCTCTAGTCACTCTTCTACAAGCTTGTTCTTCTGTCTAGTTTTTGTTAATCGAGATAACCTTTCATTACACCTTTACACATTTCGTTATATTTTGTCCAATTTTTACGGTCTCTACCACGTACCTGCAGTGGTAGAGACGGTAAATCCTGAATGGATATACACCGGAAATAAACATTTTGAGGTCTCCTGAATAAAAATATAATTTTTAGAAAAAATGCCCGTGTTTGTGTACGTTAGCATAACCCAAAAATGAAAACTATTTAACCTATCAGGTGAAATATTTACAGGATACATACGAGGGCTGTCCAAGAAGTATCCAACCTAATTAATAAAACACAAAAATTTGGGAAAGAACATCTTTATTTCTCTACACAGTCTCCTTTCAGCTCGATACACTTTTCCCAACGATGTTCAATACCTTCGATTCCCTGATTGTGGCGAGAACCGTCGAGTTCTGCAAAATAGCCATCAACTGCAAACTCCACCTCTTCATTGTTGGCAAATCTTTTACCACCAAGCTATTTCTTTAACTTCGGAAACAGAAACTAATCAAGGGGGCTAAATCTGGCGAATAGGGTGCATGAGGAAGCAATTCGAACTTTAACTCATTGATTTTGGCTATGGCGATAATGGATGTGTGATCTGGTGCATTGTCTTGATTAAATAAAAGTTTCTTTTCCACTAATGATTTCATCATTCAAATGCTGCAGTAAGTTTGCGTAATACTCGCCATTCATTGCTTTTCCTTTTTGAAGATAATCAATGAAAATTATTCCATGCACATTCCAAAAAATTTACGCCATGACCTTGCCGCAAATGGAACTCTGTCACCTTCTTTGGAAGCGATTCTCCCCTTTCAATCCACTGTTTTGACTGTTCCTTCGTTTCAGGTGTGAAGTGACGGACCCATGTTTCATTCGTGGTTATGAATCGACGCAAAAACTCGGCTTTATTGGACCAAAACATTGCTAAACACTCGACAAACATCTTCACGATGCTGTTTTTGTTCCATTGTGAGTAAACGCGGCACCCATCTTGCACACAGCTTTCTCATGTCTAAATTTTCAGTCAGTATGCGATATACAGCACTTTTTGAAATGCCTACGATGTCTGCTAGCTCGCACACTCAGTCGACGATCATCCAATACCATTTCGTGGATTTTCTTTACAATTTCTGGTGTGGTCACCTCATTTGGTCAAGCACTGCGATGTTCGTCTTGGCAGCTCGTACGTCCTCGCCTAGACTCTGCCACCCAATATTTTACTGTTGTAAACGAAGGAGTAGGCTCCCCCAGAGTAGAATCTAGCTCAACTTTAATACTAGTTGGACTAAGGCCTTTCAAATGTAAGTATTGTATCACATAACGATGACCATTTTATCCATGTTTACAAATTTGCTGAGAGCGTTCACATGGCTGCCAAACAATTACTAAACGATGTAGCATCACCAAACGTCATAAGATTGGTACTTTCTACCAGTCATTTATTTTAAACAGCAACCACTAATCTATATATCAGGTCGGGTACTTCTTGGACTGCCCTCGTACCATCTAAGTTCACTGGTCTATGTGTTTATAATAATGTGATTTATTAAGGAACATACGAGTTTTTCTTAACTAGAATTTTTATTAAAAAAATTATTAGCAAATAGTTCTTAAAACATAAGCAAACATCTTATTAGCACCAAATTAGATGAGGAACATCACTCAGGAGGTGGTTTTTACCATATTGTGACGCAGCTATATGGTTCAGTTACTGTGTAGAAGCCACTGACTGACGATGGAGATATACACTACGTGATCAAAAGTATCCGGGCACCTGTCTGAAAATGACATACAAGTTCGTGGCGCCCTCCATCAGTAATGCTGGAAGTCAATATGGTGTTGGCCCACCCTTAGCCTTGACATCGTTCACTCTCGCAGGCATACTTTCAATCAGGTGCTGGAAGTTTCTTGGGGAATGGCAGCCCGTTCTTCACGGAGTGCGGAACTGAGGAGAGGTATCGATGTTGGTCGGTGAGGCCTGGCACGAAGTCGGCGTTCCAAAACATTCCAAAGGTGTTCAATAGGATTCAAAGCAGGACTCTGTGCAGGCCAGTCCATTACAGGGATGTTATTGTCGTGTAACCACTCCGCCACAGCCCGTGAGGTACGAACAGGTGCTCAATTGTGTTGAAAGATGCAATCGCCATCCCCGAATTGCTCTTTAACAGTGGGAAGCAAGAAGGTGCTTAAAATATCAATGTAGGTCTGCGCCGTGTTGGTGCCCTCCAGGAAAAACACGACCACACCATTACACCACCACCTCCGAATTTCACTGTTGACACTACACACGCTGGCAGATGACGTTCACCGGGGATTCGTCATACCCACACCCTGCCATCGGATCGCCACATTGTGTACCGTGATTCGTCACTCCACACAACGTTTTGTCACTGTTCAATCGTGTAATGTTGACGCTCCTTACAACAAGCGAGGCGTCGTTTGGTATTTTCCTGCGTGATGTGTGGCTTATGAGCAGCCGCTCGACCATGGAATCCAAGGTTTCTCACCTCACGCCTGTCGTAGTACTTGGAGTGGATCCTGGTGCAGTTTGGAATTCCTGTGTGATGGTCTGGATAGATGTCTGCCTATTACTCTTTACGGCCCTCTTCAAATGTCGGCAGTCTCTGTCAGTTACAGACGAGGTCGGCCTGTACGCTTTTGTGCTGTACATGTCCCTTCACGTTTTCACTTCACTATCACATCAGAAACAGTGGACATAGGGATGTTTAGGAGTGTGGAAATCTCGCGTACAGACTTCTGACACAAGTGACACCCAATCACCTAACCATGTTCGAAGTCTGTGAGTTCCAGAGAGCGTCCCATTCTGCTGTTTCACGATGTCTAATGACTACTGAGGTCGCGGATAATGAGTACCAGTCAGTAGGTGGCAGTACAATGCACCTAAGATGAAAAACCTATGTTTGTGGGGGTGTCCGGATACTTTTGATCACATAGTGTAAGGCGATGGTTTAGCGCTCTCTTCCAACATAAACACCAGAAGAGCTATAGTGAGATAACGTGATTGTTCTGGAACTGTCTCCGAACTTTCTAGAACACTCTCGAAAACTCCATGGGCTATATAAGCGAGCGTGTTCGCGAGCGAGTTGTTTCTCATGCGACAAAGTGCGTTCTACGAGTGAGTTGATGACAGTTGTGACGCGTAGTGAGCGAAGCGGAAAGAAAAGGGGGCTACTTCGCGCATGTTCATCGCGCCGTTTTGCACGAGGAAAAGTGAAGTGACAGAGCAAACCGAACTAAACCTCGTTAGTGAAATGACAGTGAAAATTGAACTAAATCCCATTTGTGAAGTGACAAAAACTGAAGCAAATCCCATTAGTAGAGAGACATGAAAACTAACTACGCATTTTTCAAAACATGAAGCAAATCCCATTAGTAGAGAGACATGAAAACTAACTAGGCATTTTTCAAAACATGACCTCGCCTCCCACCCTATCCAAGTCAGCAGAGCTTTGAGTGTTGGTTTTACGAGGTTTGCGCTTTAAAGCAACCTCACAGTTGCCAAGTCTATATTGGTTCATAAATTGGGAGAGCGATACTTGGATGGCACATGTTAACATGTTTGTTTAGGTAATTTAGCATCTCTTCCAAAGACGGAGCTAGTTTTATTTTTCACAGAGTCTTTGCTAATGAAGTTGATGTTGATTCACATAATAAGATTAAGGTTCAGGTGATATGCAGGATCGGAAAAGCAACGACATGCTGTGCACTAACTCAACGATTTGCAGACTTACATCAAAACGAAACTAGATTGACTGCTGACGAAGCTGAAGGAAATACAGAAAACATACAACATTTGACTTCGTTTCTTCTCGCCCTCCTAATGAGGAACGCTTTTTTTAAAATGATTTTTGCTTAGTAGCAGGGGAAGGCTGTAGTCAATGGTATACGACGAGGCCGTTATGTTTTGAAAAAAGTGTAAATCTCATTGGTGAAGTACTATGAAAACTGAACTAAATCTTATTAGTGAGCAGACATGAAAACTGAACTAAATCACATCAGTGAGCAGACATGAAAACTGAACTAAATCACATCAGTGAGCAGACATGAAAATTTAACTAAATCACATCAGTGAGCAGACATGAAAACTGAACTAAATCACATCAGTGAGCAGACATGAAAACTGAACTAAATCACATCAGTGAGCAGACATGAAAACTGAACTAAATCACATCAGTGAGCAGACATGAAAACTGAACTAAATCACATCAGTGAGCAGACATGAAAACTGAACTAAATCACATCAGTGAGCAGACATGAAAACTGAACTAAATCACATCAGTGAGCAGACATGAAAACTGAACTAAATCACATCAGTGAGCAGACATGAAAACTGAACTAAATCACATCAGTGAGGAGACATGCAAACTGAACTAAATCACATCAGTGAGAAGACATGAAAACTGAACTAAATCACATTAGTGAGGAGACAGGAAAACTGAACTAAATCACATCAGTGAGCAGACATGAAAACTGAACTAAACCACATCAGTGAGGAGACATGAAAACTGAACTAAACCACTTCAGTGAACAGACATGAAAACTGAACTAAATCACATCAGTGAGCAGACATGAAAACTGAACTAAATCACATTAGTGAGGAGACATGAAAACTGAACTAAATCACATCAGTGAGGAGACTTGAAAACTGAACTAAATCCCATCAGCGAGCAGACATGAAAACTGAACTAAATCACATCAGTGAGCAGACATGAAAACTGAACTACATCACATTAGTGAGGAGACATGAATACTGAACTAAATCCCATTAGTGAGGAGACATGAAAACTGAAGTAAATACCATTAATGAGAACACTTGAAAACTGAACTAAAGCTAATTAGTGAAGAGACAGCAAAAACTAGTCAAATCAAGTTAGGGAGGTAGCAGTGAAACTTGGACATCACAGTATCAACATTTAATTTAACTATCTTCAACATTGCCTGAGAAATCAGGCCATTTATGTCAGAAAATGTCATTTAAGAGAGAACAGAGTTGGAGAAAAAGAACTTTCAAAGCAAAAACCACATTTCGTGGATGCACGGAAGCTGGCAAATTTAGATGTGTGCTAAGTTTTAGAGCAATACTTCCCCTAAAGGATGAGCTGAAATGTACCTCTGTATTCCAAAGGGTATTGGAGTTACAATTTTTTCTGTGAAGTGGTGCAGAATACAGAGTACAAAATGGCAGAAACAATACACTTTCATATATATATATATATATATATATAATTAAGGAGCTAACTTAAAGTTATATGGCTACATAAAACATTTGAAATGTAATTTTTTGGAGGCAACAAATTTCGCCATCTAGTCTCTCCTTAAAATCCATGTAAAAATCTTCCCTTATTATCAAAATGACAGTGATATGTGATGTTTGCACTGTTAGTTAAGCGCGTGAGGTAAAGTGTCACATTGGCTAGGGTGAAAAGCCACACTTTTAGAGGGAAGTCTGGTCACAAACTATGACAGTACGTTCGCTGTCAAACATTGCACAACCAGAGAATGTTGAATGGTCGAATGACAGGCGAGTTCATGCGCCAGTGGATGGCATGCTAATTAAAGCCGAAAAATAATTCATTTCGCTGATAACCGTTGTTCATCAGAGACAGCCGACATGGGACGCTAAAATTCAAAATGAAACAGTGGCACAGGTATACAATCCGCTTTTTCATGGCTCGATGCTCCTTTGATTGATATTTCGTTAATCTAAACTCTACTGTTGCACGGGAAAAAGGGTTTGGAATCTTCGCCCACAGAAGAGATGTAGGGCGAATATTTGACCTACAGGTAGGAAAAAAAGTGTTGATTTGAAACACTTCAGACCGTTCCAGTTCCCAGAAAATACTAGGCTCGAAATAACCGCTTCAAAAAGAAAAAAAATCTATAATTAAAGCTCAGAAGTTAGGACCTTGTGTGCCTAAGTGACCAGTCTTCAATTTCAACAAACACAGAGGCACTGTCACTGAGTACACGCTGTGTTAGCTTTGTTAACGTTATATCTGTATCCCCAGTTAACCGCAGGGCACACCGGGTCTCACGTTCCGAGCCTCGGTCATAACGCATAACCGTAAACAGTAAATTTCGTTAAAGCTACAAGGTGGACACAGAAAACAAAAGCGATACAACGGATATCTCGGAAATAGCAAATGCCATTGAAATAAATTGGTGTTCTAAAGAGATTTAAATTTTTGTGTATACGTTTTTGTCTCTCTCTTAGGGTTATCAGAAATACAAAATTCTTTCCAAATGAGGAGGACTATTCACGAAAATGTAAGATATACATTTGTATTTATCATGTAAATGTCTTGAATATGAGGTATGTTAATCAAAATCGTTAGTAATTTTTGAGAAAGTAGATTGTGAATTATACTTGGCAGGTACTGAACTCTAATACCAATTTTGGTATTCATCCAGCATTTCGTTAATTTTATTTTGGGGGTGTATATTCACATGATTGATGCGATATATAAATGTAACCATGGGTTAAATTTACGTTTTATTCTTACATAAGCAGGAGTTATTTGCAAATATATATCTCGAATATAAATAACTGTACACTGCATTTGCTTTAAGTTGAAAAGTGGAAAGTAGAAATAAATAACACTATATTCCACACGACAGTTGGGAATCCTAAACTGCTTAATCTCAAAACCTCTACTATTGAAACTTTAAAATCTGGGTTAGGTTGAAACATAAAATTTAGAAGAGAACAAACAATATCCCTTGTAAGAATACGAAAGCCAGCGAAGCAAAGACGGCCGAGATATCAGGATATTTCCCATATTTGATTGTCAAAAGTACAACTGGGAACAAGTATAACTGTACCGAGAGACTAGGCAGTTCAGGATGACATGGCAGGGTTTCAAAGCTCTCCTAGACCGGACAAGTAGTGTCAAAATCGTCATCTATCAACTTAAACCTCACGTACTATAGGTACAAATTAAGAAATTATAACAATATTAAAATTTCAATAAATTCAATGAGTACGTAATTTTTAAAATGTAACTTCAAAGAAGTAAATTGAAGTGTTGCAAATAAGGTTTATATTATTCTCAAAAAGACTGCAGAAGTTCATACTTGTAGCTTTATTACTTTCGGAGAATTTCACATTTATGGAAAAAGCAAAAGAACAAAAAACATTGTTATTTTAATTTGTCCAAAATTGAGTATCGAGTACCCTTAATACTATGTGGAAAAATCTGTTCAATGCATGTTATAAACTAGTTTTCTATCAACAGGATTAATATTTTAAACATATGTTGGAAATTTTAAAGTAAAGCTTAGATGTTATACTCAGATGACGTTCAGTTTATATAGCTCCTACAAATTATTTTAAGAAAGCTTAGATTTCTGCCTACTTCAATTCAATAGAAAGAAACATTTGCATGTAAGCACAATGGAGATACAGAAAGCAGAATCAATAGTCATGTATCTCTGTATTTTGGCCTAGAAATTCCATATGCTTTCCATGACATCACGAGAAACGACTGAATAACGGCAGCACTTTAAAAAATCTGATGTGTTAAACTCACATGACTTTCTCTATTCTTGCTGGTAGCTATCTGGAGTATTCCGTTCCCTTTGCATTACCAGGACAAAAGAAAATGAATAACGAATTCCCATTTGAGAAAAAGTATAAGTATTGGAAAATTTAAGAGAATAACAAGCAATATCTCGAAAATGGTTCACTCAACAACAAAAAAATGTATATGACATAAATTGTGTATTTTAACGCGATCTACATTTTTGTGCAGTAAACTTTGGTCTATTTCTTATGGTTTACCAGTTATGCAAAAGTTGTTCACAATGAAGAATACTTTTGGAGACATTCCCAGGAAATTCGAGATATACAATTCATTTGGCATAAAAATGTGCTAAACTGATGATTTTTTAATCAAAATCGTTAAAGCCATTTTTGAGAAAATTAAAATTTTCGAAAACTGTTCGATGTAAATGGTAATCTGGGGTGGGCGGATTTTCTTGAAAACCTTCGTGTCGCGTCTCTGGAAGATACTTAACCTAAATACCAACTTTGGTATTTGTCCGACTGTTCGTTTCTGAGTTATGCTTTTCTTGGATTCAGGAGGCCTCAAAACATGTATTTCCGGTGAAATCTTGGTATCGAATTTTTGAGTGGAATACAATACCTACTTCCCCTACTTACTATACATAGTAGAGAAAGTAAAAATGACAAATTGTGAAAAATTCAGGACAATAATAATAGAACAGAAAACGTTATTTGAAATAAATTGTGTGCTTTAAAGAGGGTAACAGTTCTTTGTTTAGCAAATTGTTGTCAATATCTTAAGGCTGATCGGCCCTCCCGTATGAAGAGGGCTTGAGGGGATATTTTCAGAAAATTCATGATATGCACTATAATTGGCATGTAAATATCTTTTTAATAAAATCGTTAGAACCATTTTTTGAGAAAATCAAAATATTGGAAAAAGTTTCCATGTAAAGGGTAGTTTGGGGTATAGGATATTTTTTAAATCTTCGTGTCGTATCTTCGTTGGAAGATAATGAACTTAAACACCAAGTTTGGTATTTATCCTACATTTAGTTTTTGAGTTATGATCCTCACACAATCACACCTTTTTTCTATAAATTTCTTTTTTTTAGAATACCTCAAAACATGTAATCTCGACATTAAATTTTGGGTGGAACACATATTATAGGTAGGTGGGAGAGAAAGTAAAACTCGGTTGTCAATAATGTACTATCACGTGATGAAATGTCAGCATAAACTTCGATCAGAACACGCAATATTGCCGGAATCGCTTTGCGCTGTAGGAAACCTCAGGATATAAAACACAGCGTCTGCACTTGAGAGCTATGATTCCTACTGCAGGGATTTTTATTGCCAGAATGTTGGCGTTGTCAGATGAAGACAGGTCAATTTGATTCCTATGAGGCGGGTTTTCTTTTCCGTGAAGCAGAAATGTTGCGTCATATGGCCGCAGATAGGCGCTGCTGCTGGTGCTGACATGGCAGCTGCTGTAAATCAGACGTTGGAGGTCGTAAAATACCAGAACGCGCCCTACGTATATCGCTGGTGACGTCGCTCGGTCACTTGCACACTAGGCAGTAATTATAATAATAATAAGTGTTCTCTACACAGCCCCCTGCATGTGACGTCATCTTCTAGGCTGCGTTTTTAGGACTGGTTCACTTCGTTTTCTGTAACACTATTTGCACTTGCAAAACTATTACAAATAACAGTGTTGTTAAATAACGTGATGAACGCAGATCTATTCTCTACTCATTATTATTAGCCTACTGCTGTAAACAAATGCACGTGGCACAGAAAGAATGTGGTTGGTCATTGACCGAAAAACAGCTACCGATGCAATTGTCTAATGAACGCCAAGCAAGAAATAGTACCATCATTATTTCAACTTTCACATTATTTCAGATTTTTATTATACATTACTTAACTGTGTAATAGAAAAAATTGATGTGCTACACTCACATGACTTTCTCTGCTCTTGTACAAACTATTTTTACAAACGCTTACTCTCCATATGAGGGCGGCGCCGTGGCCGAGTGGTTAGACCGCTCGCCTCCCACCGAGGTGGCCCGAATTCAATCCCAGGGACCTGCATGTGGGATTTGTGGTGGACGAAGCGGCGTCTGGGCGGGTTTTCTCCGGGTTCTCCGGTTTCCCCCGCCATTCATTCCACCAACTGCTCCATCATCACCTTTCCTTTCATCCGTTTCACCAACATTTCGTATCATCTACTTCCTTCATCCCATACCAGGCATCGGGCTGATCACCCATCCTGGTTGCTCTGTCTGATCCATGAGTGTCTGCTCCTCGACGGGCCTCTGACCCCAGGCACCCGCTTGTAAGTCCTGGGGGTGTAAGTCCTACATAAGAGGAGGGTAAACAGATAATGAATGAATGAAAAAATTATTCTCCATATGCTTCATGTTATTCGAGATATCGAGATGTTAATCTTATTGCTAATTTTCTTGTAGATGCAAGGGGAATTGGTAGGCTTTAAGAGATAGTCAAATATTTTAAGAGTATTCCATTCTCTTTGCATTACCAGGACAAAAAAAAATGAATAACGAATTCCCATTTGAGAAAAAGTATAAGTATTGGAAAATTTAAGGGAATAACAAGCACTATCTCGAAAATGGTTTACTCAACAAAACAAAAAATGTATATGACATAAATTGTGTATTTAAACGCGATCTACATTTTTTGTGTAGAAAAATTGTGATCTCTTATGGTTTACCAGTTATGCATAAGTCGTTCACAATGAAGAATACTTTTGGAGACACTCCCAGAAAATTCGAGATATACATTTCATTTGTCAAAGATATCTTAAACGTATGAAATTTTAATCAAAATCGTTAGAGCCATTTTTGAGAAAATTAAAATTTTCGAAAAATGTTCCATGTAAAGAGTAATCTGGGGGGATTTTCTTGAAAACCTTCGTGTCGCATCTCTAGAAGATACTCAACCTAAATACCAAGTTTGGTGTTCATCGGACTGTTCGTTTCTGAGTTATGCTGTTCACAGACAGACATACACACGGACATGTTTCCAAAAATGCTTTATATGCATTCAGTGCACTTCAAAACATGTATTTCCTGTGAAATTGGTATAGAATTTTTAGGTGGAATGTAATACTTCCCCTACTTACTATACGTAGTAGAGAAAGTAAAAAGAGTACTTATTTAAGCTAGAAGATTTTGGTAAATAGTACTGGATACCGGTAGAGTAGTTTTTAGCTTTGTAGTAAATTTTGTTATTAAGCAGTTGGATACTAGTTGCTTTTATGCTGGTTACCAGTATTAGTATAGATTTATAGATTTTGTAATTATTATTTGTTTACACCTTCTATTATTCATTTTTTTACTTATGTTTTCTATTTTAAGTTTCTTTGTTGTAGTTAGGTAGTAGTTATAGACTTAATCTGTAAAATGAATGTATATAATAATTGATAAGTTTCAATCAATAAACAGAAAACCTGGATATAGTAACCTATATCCCCGGTATAGTAAGCTAGATGCCGGGGTTGAAATTCAGATGATTTTATTTTTTTTATTATTATTTTACAATTTCATGTAATTATAAAGATACATTTAAAATAAACGAATAAAATAAATATTACTAGCTGGCTGCCCGATGTATTAATCTGCGTGTGAGATGCAGTGGACTTGTATACTCAACCGAGTCCCTCTTTATAAATACTAAGCAGCGTAAAACACACAATATTGCTTTAATCTGTATGACACTTCACATGCAGACTTTCAACATTTAACTCATAATACACAAAAACAATAAATGTATAACAACTTAGTAAAAGCCCGAGGTCTACGTTCTGCGAGAGTATTCAGGAGAGATAAATCGCCCCCACCCTACTTGTTTTTTGCCTTTAGCTACTGAGTTAACCAATGATGTGTCTAAAGAGGCAGTGGGCTGATACGCGGGAAATAGTCTCACGTCACTCTTGTAAACACAGCAATTTTATAGTGTAGAAAAATTTAATAGGGTCTCGTTTACATCGTGATAACCCCAAAACTAAAATCCTTATTCCAGTTCTGTAAGAGGTATGTTAATTAGCAAAATTTCGAGATGATAATAATGTTTCATTGGTGTCCCTTTAAAAAATTAAAGCCGCTAATTTTCTTTGTAAAACTTCAATTGAAATAATTTGTATAATGAAAATCAATCAGCGAAGAACTTTTTTACTTGAAGATATAGATGGGGAGTGAAGGCTATGAAATACCCTAAAAAGTGTGAATTAATTAACTTTTAGAAGATATCCCATGATAACGCCGCTCGTATGTGAAATGCTGTCGCTAGTTATATGCAAACATTTGTTTTCACATCCGCTGCACTTTGCTCTTTTATTGGCCTGTCACAGCAATCTACAAACACAGCATTTTTATTGCAATGCTCTTGTGTCTTTAGTCCTGCCTCTACAGTTGGATGGTTAGAACAGTAATGTGATAAAGGATTTTGTAAGAATAAAATAAAACGGGCTAGGCGAAATTATGGCGTGTGATGCTTAAGCAGCGACTCGGAGGCAGAGTAGGAGAGGCATTCCCGCCGAAGGCAGTTAGAGAGGAGGAATACATGATCTGGTGAGTTACCCTCCCAAGGGTTTTTCCTAAGTTGCTGAATTATAACATATTCTTTCTAATAGAATGAATACACAGAAGTTGTTTACTAGCGACCGCCTGACCTTGTGTATTTTTAACGTTTCACGAGGAACACATGCAGTGCAGCTAGTTCTAGGCGAGCTGATTGGTTGTTACTGACGGCAAGGGAGGGCTGGAGTATTAACTAAGGCACAGGCGCTGAGCGAACGGAAAAAGATTGTTGCCAGTCTTCTAAATTTAAAATATGAACTTTAATAAAGCTTATATATAAGCTGATGATACTCAGGGAACTAGCCTAGTCGATGAGCAAGTCTACTGACCGCATGCCCTGCTTAACGTATACAACGAAATTAGATTCCGCACTCCCAGATCTCTAAGTTAACTGCCTCGGAAAAGACAGAGTCTGCGACCATCAAGAAAAATAATGGTCTCAGTTGTTAATTATAAAATATCGTTCTCTTTATGTCTAATATTAGCAGTTTTATATATTTACTAAGTTATTTATCATACCCTTACTTATTACAACATAAGACAAAGGAAATAAAGCAACACTTTCTTACATGAGGGTTATGAAAAGGTTTTGGCATCCAGAAACTTCTGTGCATACATCTATAGAATTAGATTAGCGGTTATTCAGAGGTTTTGAACTTTCATTACACACACTGCTGCAGTATTTGATAAATGGCAATTAAAGAAACAAATATAACACAGGATCGATTGTCGCGTTTTAAACTCTTGTCTTTTGTTTGCTGAAGTGTCACATCATAGCCATCTGTCTATATTCCTTGCAATAAAATATGACCGGCTTTTGTTTTTATTTATATTATGTGGAGT
The DNA here is from genome assembly GCA_030765065.1 of Deroplatys truncata. Lineage (NCBI taxonomy): Eukaryota > Metazoa > Arthropoda > Insecta > Mantodea > Mantidae > Deroplatys > Deroplatys truncata. Next base: position 172,112,997 of record CM060980.1, read on the forward strand.
TACGAAACTATTTTTGATATTCCATAGCATTCTCAACTAAAAATCAAGGCGTTCTACTCAAGCATGTTCTTGTTAGAACTCGAATGTGTTCGTATTCAAGTACAAGGGTTTTGTAAATCTTTTAATAATTTATGAAATGTAATTAGAAGGTACTTTATAGCCGCATGTCCGTCAGAACAATTGGGGATTTCAAAGGTGAAAGAATTATCAAAATTGAGGCAGTATTTTTAACACCTAAATGATTTTAGTCAAATTATATAATATAAATTCAATAGCAGCCTGCCTTAAAGCAACAATATATAAACAATATATAAAAAGTATATATAACAGTCATTATATATGTTTATATTATTTTATACATGTTCAATAATGTTATCTGAATGTATTACATAATTTAATAATGTAGGAGCTGTAAGAACAATAGGTTAAAACTTGCTAACAATGAGGTAACAATGAGGTAGCCTTGAGGCAATAATGAGTAAGAATGTTCAATAATGCTACTAGTCATTATTGGAGTAATAATAATGTAAATTTTGAGACAGTTTATAAAATAACCAATCAAACACCAGAAAAATCTTTAGTTAAATAGAAGTATTCTATTGGATTAGGAATAGCCAATCAGAAACTTGAAATACAGAAATTTACAAATGTGGCGATAGAAATCAAATCAGTTGCTTGTGGACAGCGCTCATAACTGGACGCGTTGGTTGTAGACAGTGTTCCTAATCGGCTGCGAGATGTGTCCTCGAGAAATTTAATATATATTCAGTGTGAGACAAAAAACGTTTACGTGTTAAAAAGTGCAAGTAGTTAACAAAAGAATCTCATAGCTCTCTATATCAGTGAAGTGTTATTAAAAATCGTGTCAAGAATTAATAAAAGGAAGTGAATTAAACATTATAATCTGTGTAAGCCTACATTCTTCAGTCGCACCACAACACTGCAAAGAGAAACATGTCTCTAACAATAATACTGCCGCAGCCGAGGCAAACATAAATATATAATATTTAAAGAAACAGTCAAACAACAAAGTTAATAAACATTGCGGCGAAGGCCACCGGGTACCATACGTGGTTACAACTACTTCAAGATCGGCTCCCCAACAGTTGAAATGCAATACACCTACTTAAAATTGGCTTTCCATATGTGAAGCATAAACCTATCTTTAAATTGGCTCCCAAAGGATGGGGCAAATAACAAAACAACAAACCTTCTGTTTCAAAGTCGATTTAGTGGTTCTTGAGATTATGCTACACAAACAATGAAGAGAGCGAGCGCGCGCGCACGCGCGCAGACGCACACACGCACACACACACACATAAACATATAAACAAGTTTTCTCCATTTATAATATTAGTGTAGATCAGAGAGCATAGGTATTATTTTGAGCATATTTTCTTAGGAGAAAGTATACAGTTAACATGTTCGACTTACACAACCTTGTTTACCGTATTTAGGCACCATTTTCAGTACTACAGCTGGTTTAAGACGATTCATTCAAGTGCTAGTGTGGTTAAGTGGCTGTTGGTAAGCAATGCCAATAACGTGAACATATCGATGTTAAACATCCAAACGGTAAACCATTAAAGAGTGATCAAAAGTAAGTAATATAGATGATGTCTAATAAGCATATTGGTTTTTAAGCAAAAAATTACCTCACTCTTTAGAAACCATCAGATTCTCTGGTCTTTAGCCTTCTTTCAGCGAGGTCTATTATTCCGCGACGATACCAGTCTCTGGTTTTTGGTGCGAAGAATTCAGCGAGGCCCCTTTCACAGCTCCAATGTTTTCCAAATTTCTTCCACGCAAGAAATGGGCCATGGATCGAAACATATGATTATATGAAGGCGCAAGATCAGTGTTGTATGCTGGGTGTGGTAGCAGTTCGAATCCTTCCAATTCCTGAATTTTTGTCATGGTTCGTGCAGTATGGGGTATTGCATTGCGCTGCTGCAAGAGAACTATTTCGGTTAACTAATGCTGGGTATCTCCGTCTCAAAATTTCATGAATTCGTTCCAGTTGAGGCAGTATTTTTAACACTTGAATAATTTCAATTAAATTATATAATATGTAAATTCAATAACAGCCCGCCTTGAAGCAATATGTATGTAATCGTTTGTAAAAATGTATGTAACAGTCATTGCATATGCTTATATTATTGTAAACGTGTTTAATGATGTTATGTGAATGCAATACTTAATTTAATAATGTAAGAGCTGTGAGAATAATAAGTTTAAAGTTGCTAACAATGAGGTAACCTTGAGGCAATAATGAGTTTGAGAGTTTGAATGTTACTAGTTATTATTAGAGCAACAATAATGTAAATGTGACAGTTTAAAAAAATAGCCAATCAACAGTCAGAAAAAGCTTTAGTAAAATGCAGGTATTCCATTGGACTAGGATTAGCAAATCAGAGACTTGAAATACAGAAGTTTACGGGTTTGGACGGTTGAAATATGTTCAGTTGCCTGCAGACGTTGGTAGTAACCGGATGGAAGATGCGTTCTCTAGAGAAATATTACGTATTCGTGTGAAACGAAAATTAAGTATACGCGTTAACAATGTGCAAGTATTAAATTAAAGAATCTCACAACTCTTAATATCAGTGTAGTGCTATATAATTTGTGTCAAGGATTAATAAAAAGAATCTACATTCTTGTCGCACCACGCCCTGATTAAGAGAAATGTGTCTCTAAAACAATACTGACGCAGCCGAGGCAAACATAAACATAAATAATATCTATAGAAGCAGTTTAATAACAAAGTTAATGTTTTCTTAAACTTGCAGCGTAACAACAAAAATACATCTTCAAATCGGCTTCTCATACGTAGCAGCATATTACGTAACAAACAATCTTCTTCAAATTGACCTCCATAAATGGAGCTGAATAAATAAACAACAATATAACAATAAAATATAATCTTCACAGTTGAGAATAAAGATCCGCATTGATGCACACCCATTTGGAACAAACTCCCAATGAATCACTTCTTGAAAATTCCACCAGACAGACAACATTATTTTGGCGCCTAAATGATTTGTTTTAACGATGACTTTGGCAAGTTGACGGGTCGAAGGCACTGTTTCGAGGCATCAGGGTTGCGTAATAGACCGGCTTTTCATCACGCGTGACAATTCCTTTGATAAATCTATCATCCATAGGTTCACCGATAACCTGACGACAGATATCACTCTACGTTGAGCCTGTTGAGGTTACACGTCATGAGGTACAGATCTACAGCTTCTGTTTGGTTTTCTAAGTTTCTTAATCTGGCGATGTATGGTATATTTTGATGGAACAAGTTCTTCTAACAGCCTACGAGTACTTTTTTGAGAACTTTCTTCCAAACTTTTGCGTGTGTTCTCAGTATCTCACAAGTTAGGTCTTCCAGAACACGATACGTAATGAAACGTTGGAACCATCGTTGTGCCACATGCTCACTAACGACACAATCTCCTTCCACTTCACATATTTTTTGAGCCGCAGCAGCTTTATAATCTTGTTTCCAGTAATGCTTTAGAAGTACGCTACTCTCAAACTTTGTAACTTCCATTTTGTGATTATGTATTAATAAGTGACGACTGATACGTTCTCGCAATATACGCAATACTAGCTATGGCATCATGTAAATAGCATTCTATCTTATAAAACGCCCAACTTAAAAACCGACATTACTCATAAAACAACCTAATACTAAATGTGTTATATTCTCTAATGCAGAGAAATCCCACAAGGCCATGGAATGATACAGTGCAGCTCACGGCAGAGTTTACAGGCGTTTTTCAGTGACCTTTGTTAGACATTTGCAAAGAATTTAAAACAACAGGGATGTTGAAAACGTCCGGGGAGAGAGAGAGAGAGAGAGAGAGAGAGAGAGAGAGAGAGAGACAGAGAAGCAGAACTGTGTTGGACAAACTCGACGATTTTGCAATGTGTGCTATCCCGCCCAAGTTCATGCTTTTTTACTTTCTCTACTACGTATAGTAAGTAGGGGAAGTATTGTATTCCACCCAAAAATTCGATACCGAGATTTCACCGGAAATATATGTTTTGAGACCCCCTGAATCCAAAAAAAGCATTTTTGGAAACATATCCGTGTGTGTGTATCTGTGTGTCTGCGAAAATCATAACTCAGAAACGAACAGTCGGATAAACACCAAACTTGGTATTTAGGTTCAGTATCTTCCAGGGATGCGACACGGTGGTTTTCAAGAAAATCCCCCACCCCAGATTACCCTTCACATGGAACATTTTTTGAAAATTTTAATTTTCTCAAAAGTGGCTCTAATGATTTTGATTAAAATATTTTTATTTTATATTAAGATATTTTTAAGACAAATAAAATGTATGTCTTAAATTTTCTGGGAATGTCTCCAAAAGTATTCTTCATTGTGAACGACTTTTTCATAACTGGTAAACCATAAGAGATAGACAAAAGTTTAGTACACAAAAAATGTAGATCGCGTTAAAATACACAATTTATGTCATATACAGTTTTGTTGTTGTGTGAACCATTTTCGAGATATCGCTTGTTACTCCCTTAAATTTTTCAATACTTATTTTCTTAAATGGGAATTCGTTATTCATTTTTTGTCTTGGATATGCGAAGAGTATTAATCTGTGGCAAAGAGAATGGTGCTGCACATAGCAACCAGCTATTAAGAGATATGCCTATGCTTAAAAGCTACTCTATTTCTGTATTGCCGTTGCAAATATAAAACAAGGGGAACATAGTACGCCTTAAGCGATAGTCAAGTATTTTTAGAACTGGTCGCTATGTGTAAAATGTAATTCGCTTTGCATGTCAATAGATCGTCTCTGCAAATGTTTATCTCGATTAATATGAAATAGATAGAGAATAAGAGTTTGTAAAAACAGTTTGTACAAGAGTAGAGAATATCATGTGAGTGTAACACATCAAATTTTTTTGATAACGAACCGCTAACAATAGGCTAGAGCTTTAAATGCAGCCAATAATGGTGCAGATTTGCCAGACTTGAGACATTTATCTCATAAACTGCCCTTAGAAATAAGCTTCGTGAACATGAAAGGAAAATTAACGTCATAACCAGACGTGGAAATTTCTAAGTATTAAAGCCAGGAAAGAAGGAAATAAGGAGGAATTGTCACTTGACTATAGGCAACAACGTCACATATAACAAACCACCCCCACCCTCGTACAAACCTTTAGCGTTTGCTGATAGAATTCGGACAGGTTTTATCTGCCTGTTATGAACCTTGTCCTCTGTTTTGCATTCTTTGTAGTGATAATGATTTTGGTGTAATTAACTTGAAGCCAACTGCTTAAGAATTCCTATGCCGTTTCGAAAAAGTACTTCAAAGCTAAACAGCTGGTTCGATAGTCTCAGTAGCAGAAGAAAGGAGGAATGGTATTTCAACAATCAATCACAACACACTCGCGCGGACGAATATTTAATGTTTACATTCAGTAGGTTAATAATTCTGGACAGAGTATAGTAATCATTTGTTTTTGATATCATGAGTTTAGCAATCCCAGTTTTATGCTGCAACAAAGAGATAGTTACCTGCAAATAAGACGGCGGTACTGAAACTACGAACGAACAAATAGCATCATAATCAAGATTAGTTTATCCTCTCTAGTTAACCCTTACACAGAGTCTTCGTTTGGACGCGCCTAACGGCAATTTTCTTGGCGCCAGAAAGCATGCAGTTTGCCGCCTAGTCGGATATACGTAGCCCCTTAAATTAAAGTGCATGGATTTCTCATGCAAATTGTAAGGGGACATATACCCAATAGAGTAGTAGAATATTGTAAATAATAGGAACAATTAATAATGTAAAATAATAATGAGAACGAGCTTTACTGTAAAATAACTTGTACCTCAGAAATTAATTAAGGAAGCAAGCATGTAAGGAACAGTGTAAACTAACAGGCGAGCGAATAACAGGGGTAAAGTCCACAGGCGCATACACCTAATGCATGCAGGGTTTAGTCAAAGTCACAGAATATAGAGAGGTGCGAGGTTAGAGTGAGACAGAGACAGTAGTACAATTCCTAGAAGTCAAGGGAGTTGGAAAAAGAGAAAGAGAAACGAGAGTCGTAATATGACACGGAGATAGTGGGTTTTACCAAAGAAGTCAGAGGGAAGCTGTGATTTTTAAAATTGGAACATTTTATTTTCATAGCACGCTAAGTAGATTACCAATGAGAATAGTTGTTACATATAAAGGCGCGAATTCTAGCCTCATAGTAGGAAGGTATAAAAAAGGTAGGAAACCCCCATGTTACACTCTGATTTTACACCCACATATAGCTCAGGTAGAATTTTTAGACAGGTCCACGTAAAGAATTCACAGTAACGGGAAGATTATATGTACAGCCTTTGTATAATGTTGTGTTAAGCAAGGGAAAGTTGCTAGCAGCCTTCATGGGCACTAAATTGTGATTAAATTAAGGTGTTTAAGAGTCAGTTTACCATTTGCTTTCACCTACATAAATTCTAAAAAAGATCAGGATAGGAATTTCTCCTCAGCTCTACGACAAGCAGCCCGGCAGAGAACTTCAAGGAACTTCAGAGATCCAAGACAATATCTATATGAGATAGCACGTGATACTCACGTGCGAGCACATACCCCGCTATAAAATCATAACAATAACTACATACCTTCGTCATAGATGTTGGAAGTGATGTCCTTGAGCCTCCACACGTTCCCCCACACCTTAAACAAAAATTAAATTAACACCCATTAATTCCTCATGGCCATCTAAATGAAACCATGTTCGTCCGTTAAAAAAATCAACAACAAAAATCTGACATGTAACACTCACATGACTTTCTCTACTCATGAACAAATGAATTTTACAAACGCTTATTCTCCATCTACTTCATGTTAATCGAGATAAACATTTGCAGACTCTATCTTATTGCTAATTTTCTTGTAGAGTAAGGGGAATATATATTTACAAGGGCAATATAGAAATACAGTAGCCTTTAAGCACATACATATCTCTTAATAGCTGGTTGCTAGGTGCAGCACCATTCCCTTTGCCACAGATTATTACTCTTTGCATATCCAAGACAAAAACATGAATAGCGAATTCCCATTTGAGAAAATAAGTATTGAAAAATTTAAGGGAATAACAAGCAATATCTCGAAAATGGTTCACTCAACAACAAGAATGTATATGACATAAATTGTGTATTTTAACGCGATCTACATTTTTTGTGTAGTATAAGTTTGTCTATGTCTTATGGTTTACCAGTTATGCAAAAGTCGTTCACAATGGAGAATACTTTTGGAGACATTCCCAGAAAATTCAACATATACATTTATTTGTCATGAAAATATCTTAAACATGTGATATTTTAATGAAAATGGTTGGAGCCATTTTTGAGAAAATTAAAATTTTCGAAAAATCTTCCATGTAAAGGGTAATCTGGGGTGGGGGGATTTTCTTGAAAACCTTCGTGTCGCATCTCTGGAAGATACTGAATCTAAATACCAAGTTTAGTGTTTATCCGGCTGTTTGTTTCTGAGCTATGCTGTTCACAGACACACACATACACACACACACGGACATGTTTCCAAAAATACTTTGTTTGGATTCAGGGGGTCTCAAAACATATATTTCCGGTGAAATCACGGTATCGAATTTTTGGGTGTAATACAATACTTCCCCTACTTACTATACGTAGTAGAGAAAGTAATACACGCAAATCAATAGAGCGATTATTAACATTATCCCATACCCAATTGAAGAACTTTACTCAGATTATCGCGTGGTTGCAATTCCTAAGCTACAGTTAAAGGGTTTTCATTTTAAAAGTGTAGTGGCATTCCAAGCTGAGGTTTGCGAAGTTCCTGATTCCTCTGAAAGCTTTCTCTGAGATTGGACTTCGTTCAGACTTTTCTCCGATGTCATCGAGTTTTTCCTGTGTAAGAACACAGCAATTTGCTTTCGGTTTCTTATCAAGAATAGATCCCTCTGCCCTAAATCTATTCACAAGATTACGAACAGTTTCTCTATGAGGCGCACGAATAGCAGAGAATTTGTCAAAAAATCGCCATCTCACTTCTCTACAAGTGTTTGTTGTCGCATTATGAAACCATACATGAAGAATCTGTGTGTTAAAGCATACTAACGTTTTGGTATTATAACAGCACTAACACCTATAACACAGAAACACGTGATATCACAACGTATCAACTTCTGTACAGCACCTGACTTCGCGTCAACTGATTAGCCGGCACACGGAGAGGAGGGAAAGTGGAGGGGAAACAGAGCCGGTTAGAAACAGCACAGGGAAAACAAGTTTTCGTAATACGGCCACGCGTAGAAACGAAGACACTGTAGCATTAGTACGGTGTAACGGTGTCGAGTTATGTGGACTGTAGCGATGTGCTAATGAAATCCTGAATGCTTGCTCGAAGTTTGCTGCTTCTCTCTTCTTCTCATTGTTGTTGCACTAAATTCTCTACACCTGTTTAGCTACTTTTATCTCGGGTCGAGTGAGAGTTGAATAAAGCCATGTGTTACTGCTTGCTTGGATTCATTCTAGTTAAATAAACAATAATGAAGCTGGTGTGTATTACACAGTCCGGGCCACCTTGTAATTCACAGATGTTACTTCTCGTTTACTCCCCGCTAATTTGTCAAGATCTATGTTGAATCTACATTTCACACCCACACAGACCGACGCTAAGAGGATCTCTTGAAGATCAGAATTGGAAAAAGATTTCTCGGAATCGACCACTTGTACTTTGCCAGACAGGCGCTAATATTCCTGCTGTAATACGAGGGCTATTCCCCCTGATGCCGGGGAACATTTTTGGTTTCAAAGTTGGCGCATCTGGGTTTAGGTGGATTCTAACGCCAGTTTGTTTGGTCCTGCCTGTTTGTCGGCTACTTTGTCACAGTAAATTCTTTCGATGGAGATGTCATCGCTACCTCCGGTCCGTGACCGCCGCGCGCGAGTTTTTGGATCGTTTTGCACAGGAGGGAGAAGCTTTGCTGGATGCTACCGTGACGGGTGATGGGACGTGAATGTGTCACTACACCCTAGAATCCAAAAGACAATCATTTCAGCGGCATTCACCAAAATGTTCAACATGACTGCTTCAGCCGGAAAAGTCAATCTGATTTTTGGGACCGTAAGGGGGTCCTTTGGTGGATATTATGCCTAAAGGGACTACCATTAATGCATAGGCATACTGTAATACCCTAAAAGTCTCCGAAAACCCGTTCAGAACCGCAGAAGGGGAATGCTGACCCGGAGAGTCAGCCTCCTGCATGACAACGGAGAGCCCCACACCGCGCGAGTTTCACAGGAGCTGCTGACATCATTTGGATGGGATATTCTCACCCACCCGTCCCTATTCGCCCGACTTGGTGCCTTCGGACTATCACCTTTTCACTAAACTAAAGGAGTTTTTCGGTTGGAAACGCTTTTGCAACGATCAGGGGGCCGAAGAAGCTGTGAAGAAGTCTGAAAGAGCTGGTGGCGGAGGTCTATGGCAGTGGCATACAAAAGCTGGTGCCTTGACTACGGAAGTGTATCGATCTCGACGGAGATTACTCTGAAAAATAGTTTAATGTATTTGTGTAGTATCCTGTAAGTTTCAATTAAATACAAGCATTTTTCGATCCTACATAAACTTTTAAGTTTACTTTCTGGATGGACTTGTATATAATGTGCTTTCCCCATTGCTACTGGTTTTGGCGTCGCGTGAAAATAAAATAATTCATGTATTTTTGTATGGTAAAACTTTACTATTATGCAATTCAAAGTTATCTCTGTCTCTAATATTACCTACCTCACTCATAGTTACTACTATCCTAACCGATGTGCTCTTAAGTCACTGATTTAGCTTACTCTCTGTGGTGGGTTTTGAGGCAGTATTTTTAACACTTGAATAATTTCAATTAAATTATATAATATGTAAATTCAATAACAGCCCGCCTTGAAACAATATGTATGTAATAATTTGTAAAAATGTATGTAACAGTCATTGCAAATGCTTATATTATTGTAAACATGTTCAATAATTGTATGTGAATGCAATAAGTAATTTAATAGTGTAAGAGCTGTGAGAATAATAAGTTTAAAGTTGCTAACAATGAGGTAACAATGAGGTAACCTTGAGGCAATAATGAGTTTGAGAGTTTAAATGTTACCAGCCATGATTAGAGCAACGATAATGTAAATTTTTGTGACAGTTTAAAATTAGCCAATCAACAGCCAGAAAAAGCTTTAATTAAATGCAGGTATTCTATTGGACTAGGATTAGCCAATCACAGACTTGAAATACAGAAGCTTACGGGTTTGGACGGTTGAAATATGTTCAGTTGCCTGCAGACCTTGGTAGTGACCGGATGGAAGATGTGTTCTCTAAAGAAATATTACGTATTCGTGTGAAACAAAAATTACGTATACGCGTTGACAAAGTGAAAATATTAAATTAAAGAATCTCACAGCTCTTAATATCAGTGTAGTGCTATTTAATTTGTCAAGGATTAATAAAAAGAAGTGAATTTAAACTTGAAATCTGTGTAAGCCTACATTCTTATCGCACCACGCTCTGATTAAGAGAAACGTGTCTCTAAAGTAATACTGAAGCAGCCGAGGCAAATATAAAAATAAATACTATTTATAGAAGCAATTTAATAAAGTTAATATAATATTTTAAAACTTGGAGCGTAACAACAAAAATACGTCTTCAAATCAGCTTCTCATACGTAGGAGAATATTACGTAACAAGCAAATCATCTTCAAATTGACGTCCATACGTGGAGCTAAACATAAATAAACAACTCCAACATAAAGACAATATCTACTGCAAATTAACGCCCAAAGCGTGGTGCAAACTCCTTAAACAACAACAACTTCAACAACAAAACACTTTCTTCAAATTGACGTCCATATATGGAGAGAAATAAACACACAACTCCATCAACTCCAAATACATAAATAAACTCCAACGTAAAGACAATACCTACTTCAAGTTGGCTTCCCTAGCGTGAGGCTAATAAACTCCAAGAACAATACCTTCTTCAGTTTTCCCTAACTGCCCTGTGGTCCATTTGCTAATTACGTTTCTCTGTTAGCAAGCTTCCTGCACAAACTGTACCCTTTAAAATATTAAGTTCTGCATGCATACATGATATTCTTATATTATATTACTTATTAACATGCTCATCTATTTTCTCATTCTCCAATCTTTCTTAATTAGTCACTCGTTTATCATTAATTCCTACTTTGATGTGTTCCTTCCAACAGCTATTCTTATTTCCTCTCATTTTTACCTTTATACAGAGTGGACCATTTAAGTTGAGACTGTACAATATCTCCAAAACTAAGCGTTGTAGAAAGAAACGTCTTGAATAAAAGTTGCTTGATATTACTGGGGAAAGTAAATGCTATTAGTCATGTTCGTTTGAGGACATTATAATGGTCATTTTAGGGTAAATTATGTTTTTTGGAATGACAACCTACATTTTGTAGATTGTTACTCATTCGAAAATGGTTTATAAAACGTTTTTTATTTGTGGTGAGAAATAAGGAAACAAAATAATAAATGTTGGTTCCCAATTACGAAACGTAACTTGACCCTCAAATGACCATCCATGGATGCTCCAACCATTCATTGCGCTCTTCTTACACGTCATTCAGAATTTTCGTTGTTATTCACGTTGTTGTAAGAACAATTGCAAAGTGCTGCAATGGTACCGCTGTTTGACTGAGTTAGGGAACCCCGGCCAAACGAAAAGGGAAGCCCTAACGAGTGCCGTAGGGGAAAACAAAATGGAAACCAGATCTCTCAAAAATATACTACTATTGATAAGTTTGTTTTTGTGGGTACTTTAATGATAATCATAAACAAACATTAATAACCAGAACCGTAAACCAACCATAAAAGAATAACTGTAAAACAAAGATGGCTTAAATAGTAAACCAACCAAAACCAATTGAGCAGAGCAGTAAAGCAAGTTTTAAATACAGCAAAAATTAAGTCAAACAAAAATTCAACAAACAAAATCAATTTAGAAACTTTATAAAACAAAGCCACTATAAACATGAGACCAAAATATTTAATTATGTTTAGCTAGTCAAAGACTAGCTAAGAATGTTGAACAAGACCGAAACAGACTTTTATGAAATTCTGGTAACAGAGAGCTTCAAAGTCCAGCTAAGCTAGATGTAGGTACTTTACAACCCAACCGTTTTCAGTTACAAAGTTCAGCATAAATGGGTTCAGCATAACTGGGTTTTAACTGCAATTACTGCTCTCATAATTTACACCACAGAATTTCTGTAATTTTGAACTAACTATGCATTTTCAAAGTGCCCAAAATATGTAAAGCTTTTCTCACAAATTTCACACTACTGATGCTTTTTACCTTCATGAATCAAATTATGCATTTTCAAATTGCACAACTGTGTAAAGCTCTTATCACAAATTTTAAACTAACTATACACTGAAAATCACGTACTGAAAAATATAACTCAACTGGAAAAGAACCAAAACACACTAAACATATGAACAATTCCAAGAGCCAGTCACTTTGCGAATTCTTATTTTCAAACACACATAACGTTTTCCGCCCCAAAATTCACTCACCATTACCAAGACACAAAACTGATAATAAAGCCTACCTTTACATAAGGTCGATCCACAAAAAAAATCACAAAGACGTTCCTTAAAAATTCATTACAAAAACTTCCACAATCCTGATGAGTAGTTGCCGGGCAGAGAGCTATCCCTGCAATCCGGCAGAAATCCCACCACTCCTCGCGTACGGCCAAAGCACATGCCACGTCAGCAAACCACAGAGGAGAGAAAAAAAAGAGAACAAAAGAGTGCGTTAAGCAAAGGGGACAAGCAACGTAAAGTGACTGGCTGGATGTATAATACAGATACAAAACATAAAAGAAACACATAACAGCACAGTGATTTACACAAATGTTGTTTAGTTTGTTATGAGGAGTGAGAAAATAACATAAAAAAGGTAGCTTCCCATTTAAAAAAATTGAATTTTCCCTAAAATGACCATCACAACGTCCTTCAAATAAGACACGACTAATGTCACTTACTTTTCCCCATAATATCAAGCAACTTTTATTCAAGACATTTCTTTCAACAACGCTTAGTTTTGGAGATATTGTATAGTTTCGTCTTAAATGGTCCATCCTGTATGCGTTTTTGTATTTAATGTGAGATAAGTGTTAACCATAAAACGGGGCGATTCTCTCGCTGGAGGCCCTAAGCTTATGTCAACAAATTTTAAGTTGTTTAAATTTTGCCTTGAAAATTTGTATACACATACTTTCAACAATGTAGAACAGAATATGATCCCTCGCAATTATTAATCAGTCACTTATTAACAACAGAGAGAGATTAACTGTGTAACGGAACGAAATGAATTTAGATCAAGAAAGAGTACAAACCTATTGTGAGGGGCCAGCAAAAAAATCAGTTTTATTTATGGGCGCTCTTTAATTACTATGGTCCTTAGCGTCTCATTCTATATTGGGCGTGAAACATCGGTAATTTTGCTCAGAGGCCTCTTTATCAGGCTTGAGGTTCTTTTACGTGCCGTAAATCTATGATACGGGACCACCGGCTTTACTTTCCTTCGAGTTTGAACGCGCCACCTAGGGAACTAGAGGCCAGCATGGTACCCCTATACCACGGAGGACGACTGAATAGGTAAGTAGATAGTAGATAAAATAGAAATATACAACAAAGTATTGCAAAATTCGAGCATAGCAACGAATGTTTCGGAAATGCTTAGTGTCACAGAAAATTTGAATACGCTGTACGTTTAAGTAAGATATCATTTTTTGTACAAGAGGTTTTTATCTATCTGTTATGATTAACCAGTAATGCAAAATCATACACGAAATTTTTGTATTTATTAGATCACAATCCTGTATTTGTTAATACTTAATGGAAAAGTTGAAAATTCTGTACAGAAATTCAACAGTTGGCAGCGCTTAACGTAACCAAACAGCAGAAAAACGCAGCTATTAATTCAACGAACATGAGAAATTCTTATTCAAAGCACGCATTTAACCCAACCTTTTCTTTGTTTAAAATGTTTATTCGCCGCATTTGTAAGCATAAAGCGCAGCCGATATTCGAGTGTGTTCTACTGGCTGGAAGAGAGCTATAAAAACGGAGAGCTATATATGCACACTGTCTCTCTAATTGCCATGTTTAATGTGTATCTGTTTTTTTATTAATATTTTATACGCTTTTATTTTGCCTCCATGGCTGTGGCAGAACGATGCTTAAAATTCTGACTACGGGCTAGAGGAAGCTCTCGGCTAATAAAACTCCCTCGAGCCATCTTTTTTTTTTTTTTTGGTGTGTGCGCGTGTGTGTAAACTAAATTGATATTCTGCATGATCGCTAAGTGAAAATGCATGTTTTTTTTGCGACGGTATTATGGATTTCATTTACGTAAGCTTGAATTCCACGTTTTTGCTTCTTTTTACGTCCTGTCTCTTCCATAATAATTGCATTTAATGATATTTCTTTTTATTTCACGCTCTCAAGGTTTGCTATCCGTGCTTTTATGAACATTTAATTTGCGAAAACATGCATTTTGCGACACTAGTTAAGGAAAGGGTGTAAAAAAAATCAACTGTTAGCAAGACTATACGGGCCAGATATTCTGCCACATATGTTGCATTTTTACAATTTGTAAGCTCACTACAGGGTATACAACGGTGGGGGGGGGCTTCTCGTGCACTGAGACCTACGTGTGAGATTTATTGCGGCTACCACTCCGCAGGAGGAAGGGATGAAGCGAAGGAACTAAGAAGGCTACAGGTTACACACACACAGGCTTCAGAGACGCGAGGAATTCCCTAACAGTTCCTAGCTCGAAGATCCACAACTGGAGACAGGGAGATCAACCAAGCAGCCCTCTGGAGTCCACGGGGAATACCCTGACCTTCGAGCAAGTGTCCGCGCCATCTGTCCGGCACCGCCCTACACCACGAAACCTAGAAACACATCTTAAACGTAAGAAGGAAACGAATGAAAGGGAAGTGATTGAAAGGAAATCGTGGTAGATGAGAAAATACCACAGCATTCACCTACTGACCAGGGAAAAACATGAAAAACTCAAGGTCAGAGTGGGGCCATAGACGGGAATTGAAGCCGGAACCTCTAGAATGCGAGCATTGCACTTTAAGGCGGAGCCATCTGCCTTGATTAACCTCAAAAGGAATATTTTGTAACGTTTACAAATAAATATTTACACAGAGATTTGGATCTGGGTTAGAAGCCCAGAAACCTTGAAGCGGAAAGTGAATCCATAGCAAAAAGGAAAATAATTACGTTACATTCACACGACTACCTCTCCCCACTCTTCTGGAAACGATTTTTGCGAAAGTTATTCACCTATCTGCTTAATTGTAACCATTTGTATAAATAACGTTTTTATATATTTCGGTTTAGGTGCAAGGGAAATACTATACGTTTAAGTGATAGTCAAATCTTTCAAAAAACGAGTCGCTGTGTGATGGTTTAGAAATTCCTTTTTTAGAAAAAAACAAACGAATAGCGGCTTACTACTTGGGAAAGGTTTAAATACTTGAAAATTCAAACCAACAACAAAGAATATCTCAGAAATGGTTAACGCCACAAACAGCTTCATTTGACATAAGTTCTGCGCTATCACGAGATCTACATTTTTATGTAGTAAGGCTTTATCTACCTCTTACGGTTTACTAGTTATACAAAAGTCATTTCGAATGAAGAGGACTTCATAGGCTATTCGAAAAAAAGTCTGATCTGTTGCATTCACATGATTTTCTCTACTTTTGTACAAATTATTTTTATGAGCGCTTATTCTCCATCTACTTCGTGTCAATCAATGTTAATCTTATTGCTAATTTTCTTGCAGATGCAAGGGGAATATGGTAGGCTTTAAGCGATAGTCAAATATTTTAAGAGCTGGTTGCTATGTGGCGCATTCCATTCTCTTTGTATGTCCAGGACATTAAAAAAGGAATAACGAAATCCCATTTGAGAAAGAGTAGAAGTATTAGAAAATTCAAACAATTAACAAGGAATATCCTGGATAAAATAAAATCATAAACATATGATATTTTAATCAAAATCTTTAGTCGTTTTCAAAAAAATCTAAATTTTCAAACATGTTCCATGTATAGGGATGGCGAAGTTTGCTGGAATATCTTCGTGTCACATCTTTGAAAGATACTGAAACTAAATACCAAGTTTGGTATTTATCCGACTTTTCGTTTTTGGGTTATGCTGTTCACAGACACGCAAACAAACAAACAAACACACACACACACTCACACACACACACACGAACCTTTTTATAGAAAATCTGATGTGTTGCACTCACAAGACTTTCTCTACTCTTGTTCAAACTATTTATACAAACGCTTATTCTCCATTTACTTCATGTTAATCGAGATATCGAGATGTTAATCTTATTGCTAATTTTCTTGTAGATGCAAGGGGAATTGGTAGGCTTTAAGCGATAGTCAAATGTTTTAAGAGCTGGTTACTATGTGGAGCATTGTATTCTCTTTGCATCTCCAGGACATAAATAACGAATAACGAATTCCCATTTGAGAAAAAGTGTAAGTATTGGAAAAATCAAACAAATAACGAGGAATATCTCGGAAATGGTTCACTGGGCAAAAAATGTGTATGACATAAATTGTGTGTTTTAACGAGATCTACATTTTTTGTGTAGTAAACGTTTATCTATCCCTTGCGGTTTACCAGTTATACAAAAGCCATTCACAATGAAGAGAACTTTTGGGGAAAATCCCGGAAAATACAAGATTTCATTTGTCATGAAAATATCTTAAACATATAATATTTTATTCAAAACCGTTGAAGCCATTTTTGAGACAATCAAAATGTTCGAAAAATGTTCCATGTAAAGGGTAGTTTGGGGTGGAGGGAACTTCTTGAAAATCTTCGTGTCGAACCTTTAAAAGATGCTGAACCTAAATGCCAAGTTTGGTTTTATCTGATTTTTCGTTTTTTATTTATGCTGTTCACAGAGACATCCGCGCGCGTGAGGACCTTTTTCTAAACTGTTTTTTTTTATTCAGGGAGCTCCAAAACATATATTTCCGGTGAAATCTCGATATCGAAGTTTTGGTTGGAATGCGATACTTCCACTACTAGCTACACGTAGTGGAGAAAGTTTAAAAAAAATTAAGATAAAGTTTATTTGCTATGCAAGGATTTTAAGCATATTGTGTTTTAATCAAAATTGTTAAGAGCCATTTTTAGGACAATCGAAAATACAAGAACTTATCCTTGTAATGGATGGAAATATTTTTTAGAATCTCCATATCGCATCCTTGAAATGCGGTTATTTTAAATATAAAATTTGGTATTTAACCGACTTTTCGTTTTCCAGTTATACCGTTCACACTCACATGGTTGTTTTATTCTGTGGATGCCAAAACATGTATTTATAGTGAAATCCCCAAATGAAGTATTTGAGTGAAATACAATAATTCATCGACTGCCTCTGGGTAGAGTGGTTAGCATGCTACGAAGTAGAGAAAGTAAAAATACTTACTTTGAATTCAGGGGTCTCATAACGTGTATTTCAGATGAATCTCGTTACTCAATTTTTGGGTGGAATACAATGCTTTCTCTACCTCATGTAGCTACGTAGTAGAGAAGCAAAAACGCTTTCTTTGGTTTCAGGGAGTTTCAAAATATGTATTTCCGGTGAATCTGTTTAATGAATTTTTGGGTGAAACGTAATACTTTCTCTACTTACTGCAGCTACGTAGTAGGGAAAATAAAAACGTTTTCTATGGTTTCTGGAGTCTCAAAACGTGTATTTACGGTGAATTTCGTTATTCATTTTGTGGTAGAACACAATACTTTCTCTATTTACTGTAGCTACGTAGTAGAGAAATTAAAAATGCTTACTTTGGATTCAGGGGGTCTCAAAACGCGTATTTTCGGCGAATCTCTTTATTGAATTTTTGGGTGGAATAAAGTATTTGCTGTACTTGCTGTAAATGCGTAGTAGAGAAAGTAAAGTGCTTTATTTGTTTTCAGGGAGTCTCAAAACGTGTATTTCCGGTATATCTATTTATTGAATTATGGGTGGAATACGATATCTTCTCTATCTCCTGTAGCTATGTAGTAAAAAAGGTAATAATTCTTTCTTTGGAATCAGGGAGTCTCAAAACGTGTATCTCCGGTGAATTTCTTTATTGAATTTTTGGGTGAAATACAATACTTTCTCTATTTACTGTAACTACGTAATAGAGAAAGTGAAAATACTTTCTTTGGATTCAGGGAGTCTCAAAACGTGTATTTCCGGTGAATCTCGTTTTTTAATTATTGGGTGGAATACAATACTTTCCCTACTTATTATAGGTAAATGTTACAGACCGTAAAAAGACGAGTTGTGGTAGAGATAAACGGCTGTTTGTCGTTACGGCATTTTGCATGCAACCAAATAGGGAAGAGGTCTAAATTGTTTCCACGATGCACGGAAAAAGTATACTTCATAAGGACAGTATAAAAATTCCGGGACTACAGGATAACTCCAAGAGCAGTCTCAGCCAACTGTAAACACACAAAGCATACGAGGACTAAAACCTGGCCCTCCTGGAGGAGGTACTCACCGACTTTCAAGAGGACCACGGTTCCATAGTCATTGCAGCAAAACTAATACCAACACTTCCTAGCCGAATTACAATGCCAAACTACTTCGACGAGCATTACTTGAACGTCAGAAGGCTCAACAGGGAGAAGATATCAGCCCTCCAGACGACGCTGGATGCCGTTCTACACAACAGACTTCCACAGCAACAAGACGAGTCCCCATGGGGGCTCACACAGGATGCTCTGCTACTCACTATCGAGGACGTCGGAAGCACAAATAACCAACTTCAATCCTAACATCCATCCACACAAACTTCCTACACCGTCTCACCCTGAATTCCCATGGGCGCAAGTAGGGCCTCGATCATGCTTGCGTCCTGGCACCTCACCTTTACCTGGCTTAGGCCCTAGTGGCCGGCCAATATACATCCCTACCTTAACTGCGCTGGTGCAACAGCGGGACAGCCTCACTTTCGCTCCTGAATTCCTTCCGGTGGAGGAGTTTTTAGTGGGTATGCCGATTATTGGCGAGTCCCACACTCTCATCGGGACTTGGGGCTAGTGATTAACTCATTTTCTCTACTCAAAAAAAATGAACATATGTTAGTTGATAATGGGTAGAGAAATCAGTGAATATTGAAAACCAAACCATTTTGTTTTAACACTTGCTTGTTATACAATAATACGATGCCTCTAATTCCTAAAAAGTAGTTCGTATACTGCTTATGTCGCTGTGCTGTAATGTCATTGCTGCTTTATTTTCACAGTTATTACATTCTTACAGTCTAAGGGAAATGTATTGGAACGATATTTGCGTTTGCACTATTACATTCCTTAACCTTGTAGAGCAGGTATGAGCTAAGGCACCTGGCATAACCTCTCGATAGGACATCCCGTTTACCCCGCTACAGATGTAACGGAAAACATTTGGAGCCGTCTGTACGTCAAACAACTTTTCTGTGGCATCAGCCATTTCGAAGATACCCATTGTTAAAGGTTTGAAGTTGTCAATAGTACTGTCACCATTCAGTTGTTTCTCGTGATGTAGAGAACGCAACAAGACTAATTCGTTTTGTTTAGTACGTTTTATCTGCACGTTACAGAAGATATATCGAAAGAACATGGCATATTTTATTTATTTAAAGCGTGGTGAAGGTCTCTGGTGTTGCGAGGTGTTGTGTGTGACATCAATACAAATGTGTCCATTAGACGGGGCTGACGCCGCTCATTTCGGTCCTAATGAACGTAACCAAATTGCCTGTGCACCCCGGACATTAATGGAGCAACAGCAGTGACCACCCTTATTCCTGCACCCTTCTTGAAAATTAATATCCTAATTTCTCGGCGCTCTAACCCCTTTTTCGCTTCTTTTACTTGCCCAGTACTTTTGTTTCATTCTCTCGTATGTAGACATTAAAAAACTCTTGTGATGCAAGTATTCTATTCGCAGTGCCACACTAAAAATTCTCTGTGGAATGTAATATAGTTGCATTATAGGGAATTAGATGACTTTTCAAATCTGCAATGACTCTTTATCTTCCCTGTATTCTTTATGAAACTATTGTATAATAATCTACAGTGCTGTTTCTTCACACTGTGGCCACCACACGGCTACTCGCGTGCCGGCCGCCTCAACTACAACTACCGCCAAAACAGTTATGATATCCCCGCAACCGCCTCACACTCTCATATTACAATGATAATAAGCACATATCATAAGAGATGTTGGAAATGTTGTCCTCTGTCCGTATATTTCTAGCATCTTTCCAAAACATTTCATTTGCACTGGAGAGTTCAGTACCCGAAATTGAGTGAACTTTTCACTTGATATTTTCCTTTAGATTTTCCAATGTATGAGGTTTGTAGCATACACCTTGTTTTTCATGTCATCATCATAATCGGGTAAATTTCTGTAACTGAATTTTGTAAAATGATTGTAATTGACCCATGCTTAACATTATTCTCTGACGAAGCATGGTGACATTTATATAGCTAGTTTTCTTCGCAACATAACAGATATTGGAGCTCAGAGAAACCCGATTTTGCACTTGAGACACTCTTGCGTGACGCGAAAATTGGTGTGCAGTAAATGTATGCAGAATAATAGAACCTATATTTTTACTTTCTCTACTACGTATAGTAGGTAGGGGAAATATTGTATTCCACCCAAAAATTCGATACCGAGATTTCACCGGAAATATGTTTTGAGACCCCCTGAATCCAAAAAAAGCATTTTTGGAAACATGTCCGTGTGTGTATGTGTGTGTGCCTGTGAACAGCATAACTCAGAAACGAACAGTCGGATAAACACCAAACTTGGTATTTAGGTTCAGTATCTTCCAGGGATGCGACACGAAGGTTTTCAAGAAAATCTCCCCACCCCAGACTACCCTTTACATGGAAGATTTCTCGAACATTTTGATTTTCTCAAAAATGGCTCTAACGATTTTGATTAAAATATCATATGTTTAACATGTTTTTATGGAAATGAAATGTATATCTTATATTTTCTGGGAATGTCGCCAAAAACCCCCTTTCTGTAGACTATCGCATAACTGGTAAACCGTAAGAGACAGACAACATTTTAATACACAAAAATGTTCATTAAAACACACACTTCATGTCATATACATTTTTTTTGTGGAGTGAACCATTTCCGGGATATTTCTTGTTATTTGTTTGAAATTTCCAATATTTATACTTTTTCTCAAGTGGGAATTCATTATTTTTTTTTACTTTCTCTATTACGTATAGTAAGTAGGGGAAGTATTGTATTCCACCCAAAAATTTGATACCGAGATTTCACCGGAAATACATGTTTTGAGACCCCCTGAATCCAAAAAAAGCATTTTTGGAAACATGTCCGTGTGTGTCTGTGAACAGCATAACTCAGAAACGAACAGTCGGATAAACACAAACTTGGTATTTAGGTTCAGTATCTTCCAGAGATGCGACACGAAGGTTTTCAAGAAAATCTCCCCACCCCAGACTACCCTTTACATAGAACATTTTTCGAAAATTTTAATTTTCTCAAAAATGGCTCTAACGATTTTGATAAAAATATCATATGTTTAAGATATTTTTATGACAAATGAAACGTATATCTTGAATTTTCTGGGATGTCTCCAAACGTATTCTTCATTTTGAACGACTTTTGCATAACTGGTAAACCATAAGGGATAGACAACATTTTACTACACAAAAAAGGTTCGTTAAAACACACACTTCATGTCATACTTTTTTTGTGGAGTGCACCATTTTTATTTGTTTTTTTGTGTCTTGGACACGCAAAGAGAATGGAATGCTCCACATAGCAACCAGCTCTTAAAAAATTTGACTATCGCTTAAAGCCTACCATATTCCCCTTGCACCTACAAGAAAATTAGTAATAAGTTTAATATCTCGACATCTCTATTAACATGAAGTAGATGGAGAATAAATGTTTGTAAAAATAGTTTGTACAAGAGTAGAGAAAGTCATGTGAATGTAATATATCAGATTTTGTTTATCTGCACGCTAAATTAGTTTAATTCTTGTGGGAGATAATATAACTAGTGAATTAGATAATATCTTAATTTTGCCAGCCGGTAGGCCTCTCACCAGGAAAAGAACAGCAAGTCATCCGTGGAAATATGGACCATTAGCGAGCAAGTCAGTACTTAATTTTCAGAGGTGGGCTGAACCAGTCTCTGGGGAGCTGATCTTCTCTGGAAATCTTGGCACAATGGGAGCAGGCAGGAACTGTAATGAAGGCCTGGTTCCCTGGAGCACTGCGAGGGTTTTGAACGACAGTTGACTGGGAAAACTTCACGAGTAGCAAGAAATCTTCCATACACATTCAGATATGTGTATGTGGAAAATATTACTCCAGACACGGCTGTTCAAAAATGGGGCAGTCTCTGGAGCCATGCAGGAAATATATTCGCTTTTAACAAGCGGTAAATTTACTAATGCGTTGCTTTAATTACTTAAATTCTGACGTGGAATATTATACATTTTTGGGCAGGTTTTCTTAACTTTAATCACTTACCTAGCATCTAGAAGTACCAGTGAATCTACCTGTGTTACTTCTTTTAACTGATAAGGACGTTATTTTCGTCGTTTTCTCTGCTTCATTTAACGGCTAAAGCGTTTTGAAAAGATATGCTCAGTAAAGCTGAGAGCAACATATTTCTGGTAGTTTTAACCCCTCTCCAGCGAGTTCATCGGCCATTGAACTCGCCAAAAGATCCGACAGTTTGAGCTACACGTACAAAGAGCGCCAAAGAACATCTCCCTGCACCTCGCGTCTATGTCTGGCCATTTCATTGGTTACTTTAGACCACGTTGCAACGATGCGCAACTCCTCCTGCTAAATAGTTACGCAAATAACCGCAACAAAGGTTACAAAATGGCGTAGAAACGAAATATATGTTTACGCTTTTGATCGTACTGGCTAAAAGAAAAAGAGGTAGAGCGAGTGCATTCAGTTTGTCATACAGACCTCTTATCGTGATTGGTAGCCCATACCTTATCGGCTAGTGCAGGACACGCCTTTGAAAGGGTTAAAAGCTAAGGGGAAAACTTGATGAGCGCCCAGGTTAGTGAAATGTAGAATGTGTAGTGTGAGAAGATTTTCTGGGGGTGCAAATTAAAGCTTGAATGGTATTCATTAAATACATAGCAAGCAGCACTTTATAACAAAAAATAAACAGAACTGTATTCTCGCAGTGACATGAATGCCAGTGGCTGCATAGAAGCAAACATAACTAAATAATAAATAAAGAAACTAGCATATTTTGCCTCTGATTCAAACTCTAGTTGGTTAATATACCTTTACTAACATATTGCTGATCATAGGAATACAACATGATTATAGTCAAAATAATAACCCAATTTTATTGCTATATATGTATGTCATATTCAGTAAATCATATACATATACACATTTATCTCTAGTTTCTAAACATGATCAGTCAATTATAACAATTGAGTAATTTGCATTTAGTAAACGAATATCATCTAGGATGTTTTACGGAGAGTGCCCACTTTCTGGCGAGTATGTAGACCGTCTTCCCTATCTTCCTGGAATATTTTTATCTAGTAATTTAGTATAAAAACACTTTTATGCAATGTCGTTGCAATTGCTGCAACGGTGCAACCAGCCTCCCACATACCCACGATACGTCCACGAGTAATTTAGCTAGTATATGGCATGACTGGTTCCGCGACAATAAACATATTTTGGTTTCAATAACACCACAAGAAGCGAAGGTATCAACCTCCCCTCTTTTCCCCCTTATTGCTGTGTTATCAAGCCACCACGCTGTGCGATAGGTAAGGTGAAGGACACGCCTCAAAAGACCCCAGAAAACGATACAAAATCGGCCGAAGATTTTCTTAGGCGCTCTGTGTACATATATAAACGTTATATGCGTAAAGAACGCATTGAAATAAATAAATTAAATAAAACTGAATGCAGGTATGCTGCGATGTGTACTGTTATAGAATGGTCGTTTTATGGTCCGGCCCGGATCGCATGTATGCGTGCTCCAAGCGCTGTCCATTACTCCAGGGGTTTTACATTCTAAAACTTCGGTGTTACTCTCGAGTAACGGTAACATGCACTACAAGGAGTACCAAACTTGTTATGAGTGGTTTTGTCAGTGGCCTCCATTTGCATCGACATATTCCTGGCATTCCTCGTCGTCACGAACAATACTCACTAGAGTTTCAGTTTTCATAGTTAAGCAGTTGTATGGGCGAAGGTGTTTGAAATACCCACTAGTTGTTGAAACACGTCATAGAGAATTCTTTGGAAAGCTTTCGAATAATGCATCAATTTCTTCATTTTTTTCCCCTCTGTTAGAACATACGTTTCTGGCTTCTTAAGTTTAGCGTTTAGCGATTTCGTTCCTCTAAACTTATTAATTATACATTTGACAGTATGTGTATTTGGAACTGGAATACCAGAAATGTCTCCTGAAATTGTCTAAACACCTGACTACACAATTCGGTTTTAGCGTAGGTACATATATATCGTACATCAAAATTCTTTCTTCAAGCACAAATTTTACAGAAGGCGTTTCAGTGGAATAATAACCAGACAAGGACAATAACAATAATACAAATATTGTAAAGTACTTCACACACAACAGATTTTTAATACCCTTTACTGTTGAGATGTACAATAAACAACCTCTAGCCTTTACAGCACGAACAGAAGGCAGCAACCGACAGTTGACATTCACAGCCGATCAACGTAGCCTTGAGGGAGTCATTCACCGCTAGTGAGCTACGAAAAATACCGCGATCCTTGCAATGCAGGCGAATCTGCATAACGTGATCGTGGCCGGGCCACAAAATGACCGCTCCGTAGAAAACATACAAATGTACAACTATTTCCCTACAGTTACAGAACTTACAAATCTACAAATATTAGAAAGAGAGAAAATGTGTGTGTATGTGTTTGTGGATGTGTGTGTGTGTGTGAGAGAGGGAGAGAGAGAGAGAGAGAGTGGATTAAACTTAAAAAGCCCCGCAACCGTTTTTTATAATTATTTCATCATTGGAAAGTCCTATTCTTCCAGATAGTACAGGCTATATAATGTTTCCAAAAAATGTTTCTTTCTAATATTCATTTCACCAAATTTCAATCCCATTTCGTTGCATATGGATATCAAGAAGCTACATTTGGAACTGTATTGCAAATATAGTAGATTTTTAATGACTTCAAGCCTAAGGGGGTAAATGCGGAAGCTTAGTACAGGGAGTTATTTTAGGGGGTTTAGGCGGGGGTTGCATATCGTTCATACCACATTCCCCTCATATTTCAATGAAGTTTTACCAAGAGATATATTTATATGCTTCTGACAAACCCAGGTACACTTGAATTCTAAAAACTGATAAAAATGATAATTTCCCTTACATTCAGTTCCTATTTTCAACCCCAAATATACAAATCAACATTCTTTGTCCTATCGAGAAGAAATTTTGAATGCATATACTGCAGTACCCATCGAAAATTGTAAGCTCCTTACAACTCTACAAAAGCTGTCCCTTATCCTTATTTTCACTTATATACTTGAAATTTTTAAAAGCTACCCTTACTATATTTTGCACTCCGTATAAATAAAACTATACTGCTTGGCCAACCAGGACACAAATATGTGCACTTGGATTATAGGACTTGTTGAAATTTACAGGATTACATACAACTTTAAAAAGCTACCCTACTCGTGCTTTACAACCCCATATATGGACAAAAGTTTGGAAACTTACGCTTTAGGTACAAGTTACAGACTAATTACGACTTTCAAAACTAACCCTATCCTTATTTTCAACCCCGTGCTTATAGAACGTACCAATGCAATGCCGGGTAAGACAGCCACTAGGAAATACATAAGAGATGCATATTTAGAAATGATGTTAGACTATATAATTCCAATTAAACACCTTATAAAGCTCATTGTTCCTGAAAGTTGGATGAATAAAATTCTGGAAACTCCTGAGAAAACTTTGATGTGACTTAACGATGGCTCAAAGGATGGCATCCGGAGTATACGGCAAAAGACCAAGCTGAAAACAGTCCTTTTTTCCTTGGGTGAATATGCTATTGCTTTTGAAACAGAAATTTATTCTCATTTAATCTGTACACGCAAACATAAGGCTCCAAGTAGTCATAAGGTAACATCAGGACTGGTTTTAAACTGCTTAAACATGTTCACAGGCTTGGCAGAACAGAATGAAATTCAAGTCATCTGGGCCCCGGGTCATAGTGGCATAGAGGGAAATGAAAAAGCTGATTAACTTTCAAGACAAGGAGCAGCTTCACAATTTATTGGACCAAAGCCGGCTCTAGGAACATCTCGATTTTAGTAAGAGAGGCTATTAACTAGTGGTCCAACGTAGAACGTCATAAAACCTGGCTTAAAGCTTCAAGAAACAAACATTGTAAACTATTTATTAGAAAACCATGTAAGAAAAGAACAGAAAGCTTACTTAAATGTAAGACTTCAGCTGAGAATAATTATTATATTTCTCACAGGATGTCCCTATGAAAAAGCATTTAACACGATGGAAATTTTCAGGATAACTTGGAGTAGACATAATGAATTGGCTTTAAAACAATGCAGGTAGCATAATAAACCCAAGGCTGAAGTATCGCATAAGACAAGACAGCTAGTAATATGAGAAATACAAATTAGCTACTGTAAATCACAACAGTTAGTTTTAATATACTTTTCACAAGTTTCTATAGTCTGTGTGTCTCATCATAAATTCACTTTAACTTATACGTGGGTTAACCTAGAGTCAAAACGCAGTTTTAAAATGTTTCTTTTTTTATGTTTGAGTCTGTGTGATTGTCTCCAGAAACTGTTCGTCTACACTTTAAAATACTCTAGCAGTCAAATTGAGAGAAAACTCTCATTTTAATACGCAAAAGGAATGATATTACAGTTTCTAAGCGTTTACATTTTATTATAATTCTAATTTTTTAAAAAATCTGATGTGTCACACTCACATGACTTTCTCTACCCTTGCACATACAATTTTTATAAACGCTTATTCTCCATATGCTTCATGTTAATCGAGATGTTAATCTTATTGCTAATCTTCTTGTAGATGTAAGAGGAATTGGTAGGTTTTAAGCGATAGTCAAATATTTTAACGCTGGTTGCTATGTGGCACATTCCATTCTCTTTGCATGTCCAAGACGAAAAAAAAATCTGATGTGTTACACTCACATGACTTTCTCTACTCTTGTACAAACTATTTTTACGAACGCTTATTCTCCATCTACTTCATGTTAATCGAGATAAACATTTTCAGACTCTATCTTATTGCTAATTTTCTTGTAGATGTAAGGGGAATATATATTTACAAGGGCAATATACAAATACAGTAGCCTTTAAGCACATACATATCTCTTAATAGCTCGTTGATAGGTGCAGCACCATTCCCTTTGCCACAGATTAATACTCTTTGCATATCCAAGACAAAAACATGAATAGCGAATTCCCATTTGAGAAAATAAGTATTGAAAAATTTAAGGGAATAACAAGCAATATCTCGAAAATGGTTCACTCAACAAAAAAAATGTATATGACATAAATTGTGTATTTTAACGCGATCTACATTTTTTGTGTAGTAAAAGTTTGTCTATCTCTTATGGTTTACCAGTTATGCAAAATTCGTTCACACTGAAGAATACTTTTGGAGACATTCCCAGAAAATTCAAGATATACATTTTATTTGTCATGAAAATATCTTAAACATATGATATTTTAATCAAAATCGTTAGACATTTTTGAGAAAATTAAAATTTTCGAAAAATCTTCCATGTAAAGAGTAATCTGGGGGGGATTTTCTTGAAAACCTTCGTGTCGCATCTCTGGAAGATACTAAACCTAAATACCAAGTTTGGTGTTTATCCGACTGTTCGTTTCTGAGTTTTGATGTTCACAGACAGACATACAGACACACACACAGACAGACACACACACAGACAGACACACACACACACACACGGACATGTTTCCAAAAATACTTTTTTTGGATTCAGGGGGTCTCAAATATGTATTTCCGGTGAAATCTCGGTATCGAATTTTTGGGTGGAATACAATACTCCCCCTACTTGCTATACGTAGTAGAGAAAGTAAAAATGAATGATGAATTTGAGAAAAAGTATAAGTATTGGAAAATTTAACGAAATAACAAGCAATATCTCGAAAATGGTTCACTCAACAAAAAAAATGTATATAACATAAATTGTGTATTTTAACGCGATCTACATTTTTTGTGTAGTAAAATTTTGTCTATCTCTTATGGTTTACAGTTATGCAAAAGTCGTTCACAATGAAGAATACTTTCGGGGACATATGATATTTGAATCAAAATCTTTTGAGCCATTTTTGAGAAAATTAAAATTTTCGAAAAATGTTCCATGTAAAGGATAATATGAGGCGGGGGATTTTCTTGAAAACCTTCGTGTCGCATCTCTGGAAGATGCTGAACCTAAATACCAAGTTTGGTGTTTATCCGACTGTTCGTTTCTGAGTTATGTTGTCCACAGACACACACACAGACAGACACACACACGGACATGTTTCCAAAAATGCTTTTTTTTTTTGGATTGAGGGGATCTAAAAACATATATTTCCGTTGAAATCTCAGTATCGAAGTTTTGGGTGGAATACGATACTTCCCCTACCTACTATATGTAGTAGAGAAAGTAAAAATTTCAGTCGATTTCTGCCTTTTTGTGTGTTATTACATACTGGATCCATTTGCGACATTAAGTTGTTTTAGTTACATAACGTGGATCGGTGGTTATGGTGGGAGCTAGGGTTTAAACTATTCACACCAAATATAATTAAGGGTTTATTATAGAAACCTTCTATCTTTTACCATTATATAAAGCTTCAGTAAAGCTTGCAATATCTTTAAACATTTAATAACTCCAACGTTAATACCTTCAAGTACAAGATTACCGTGTATTCTCTTTCACCATTCTTTGCACCATTTAATCTGTTTCGCAATGTTAAAGTATTTTATTACTTGCCATTGCAAAATGTAATATAAATACAAAATACGAATAAAATTGCTTCTCCCGCGAGTTTAATTTTGAAGACCAAGTGTAAAAATATAAATTTTGAATCGCTTACCAAAGTGATATAGTAGAATTTAGAAATGGTCGAAACATTACCCTCGGTAATCTTATGCCGAAAACTCGCAATGCCCAAACAGGGCTACGTGCTCTGACGATTTGCTCGCTCTGTCCCTCGTGGATGACTGACTTCTCCTCTTGCCCAGGAGCTTCCTGTTCCTCCTCACGGCTAGGAGAACGCTGCGCTCAGTGACGTGGTCAAGCCAGCCACTAGTAGCATTGGATGGAGATTTCGTCATTTTACCAGCGCTTCGCCAGATATGACGACATTTTCAAAATCTTCGAGTGTTCCTGAGCTGGCGACGTGTCCTACGACGAGGCGGAACAGCACAGTTTAATATTAACACAATTATGTTAAATATATTTAGTAGAGCAATTTTTAGTCGCCTTTAGTAAGAAGTGGAGTGGATAAGTACCTACTGTAACCCAACAAAAATTTTGATATGACATTTCATCATAAATACGCTTTTGAGGCCCCTTGAATAAAACATCTGGTGTTAAATTCTCTACTCAACGTTCTACAAATTATTCTCACAAAAGGTTATATTTATATCCCTATAATTTAGATAAAATTGCATTGCACTTCTACACAAGTCATTGAACGTATAAAAAGGACACAGCAGGCCAGAGAATATAGTCGCAGGTAATTTTTTAAAATTTTATCCGAGCTATTACTAGTTATTGGTTTTAGTTTTCAAATGCTTACACTTTCCTCAACTAGGAAGTCACTATTCGTTTTTTTCTCGTGGTCATGAAAAGAGAGTGAAATTTCGAAACCATCACATGGTGACACGCCATGTATCACTTTTTTACCTACAATCAAATGTTTAATAAATATTTCTGGAAATGTTTGTCTCGATTTTCGTGAAGCAGATAAAGGAATGTGTATTTTTATAAATAATTTATAGAAGAGTGGGTGGAGAAAGTGATGAAGCATCACAGATTGTTTAAGCAGAAACATTGGGAAATATTACCGAAAAATGATAATTTTTCCAAAACTATCCCACAATAATTTCGCTTATTTTCTATACATAGGATAAAAGTCACCAAAACTTAGAGTATATCAGGTAAAAGCCTCGAGGTTTAGAGAGACAGTCATCAAGTTGGTAACACTGCTCACCAACATCCTTGACTAACTCATCTCAGGTCTGTTTTAAGGCTCGTTTCCCTCTTCTTCAGGTATCGCTCTCCCCATCAACACGAAGGAAGCAAATAAAACACCCGACTCAGGAAGACATACTACTAATTTTCTTAATTTTGTAGCAGAGGGTCGTAAAGATTTTAAGAGAAGGCGTGTCCCACTGGAAGTGCAATTAGAGACATAACGTCCCGGTATTTGTTCTTATAAAAGTCTTGCTGCAGTTTACGGTCAACTCATCCATTTTCCACCACCAGAGGGGAGGGCTGCAAGTCACGTGGCGTGCTAAGCGAGTTCGAGAAGCGCTCTTCCATTATTCACGACTGGTATTTTAGGATTCTGCTCAAAGGAAAACAATGTGACCCCTAACCTTAAACGTAACGCTCCGCTCTTCGTGAATATCTCATTTCAAGTCACTTAGCTGTCGATGACAATTACTAATGCATGACACCAGGATGTGGTTGTCAATAACACACTTGCATATCACAAAATTCAACAAAAACACCTGTGTTACATTCACTTGACTTTCTCTACACACCATTCTAAAAACTATTCTTACAAAGACTTATCTGCTTCACCCTAATCGGGACAAACCTTTGCAGAAATGGGTTTATTACACATTTCGTTGCAAGTACAAGGGGAATACAGAAGGATAAAGCGATAGTCAAATCTTTTAGAAGAGGGTCGCTAATGCTGACTTAGAAATTTAGTTCTTTGTATGAGCAGAGAAAACAAAACGAATAGCGACTTTGCAGTTGAGAAATGTATTAAATGTTTTGGAGTCCAAATTCTTATACAAACTATTTTTACAAACGATCACTCTCCATTTTATTGCTAATTTCCTTGTAGGTGCAAGGGGAATATGGTAGGTTTTAAGCGATAGTCAAATATTTTAAGAGCTGGTTGCTGCTGGAGCATTCCATTCTCTTTGCATGTCCAGGACATAAAAAAACGAATAATGAATTCCCATTTGAGAAAAAGTATAAGTACTGGAAAATTCAAACAAATAACAAGGAATATCTCGGAAATGTTCACTCGACAAAAGAAATGACAAATTGTGTGTTGTAACGAGGTCTACATTTTTTTGTGTAGTAAAATTTTGTGTATCTCTTACGGTTTACCAGTTATGCAAAAGTCATTCAGAATGAAGAGGACTTTTGGGGACATTCCCAGAAAATTCAAGATATATATTTCATTTGCCATAAAAATATCTCTAATAATTATGTGGTATTTTAATCAAAATCGTTAGAGCCATTTTTGAGAAAATAAAAGTTTTCGAAAATTGTTCCATGTAAAGGGTAGTCTAGGGTGGGGGGAGTTTCTTGAAACTTCGTGTTGCATCCTTGGAAGATACTAAACTCAAATACCAAGTTTGGTATTTATTCGACTTTTCGTTTGAGTTATACTGTCACAGACACACAACACACACGAACACGTTTCCAAAAGTGCTTATTTGGATTCAGGACGCCTCAAAATATGCATTTCCGGTGAAATCTCGGTATCGAATTTTTGTGTAGAATGCAATGCTTCCCTACTTACCATTCGTAGTAAAGAAAGTAACAAAGAATATCTCGGAAATGGTTAATGGTTTCAAAGAGATGTACATTTTGTGTAGGTAACAAGGTTTTATCTATATATTACGGTTTACAAGTTATGCAAAATTCATTCGGAATGAAGAGAACTTCACAGCCTATTCACAGAAAATTTAAGTTATACGTTTTATTAGTTATTGGAAATACCTTAAATGCTGAACCACAGCACCAAGTTAAACCGGCATTTTATTTTTGAGCTATGCTGTTCACAAAGACACTCGTATATAGACGGAGAGATCGACAGACTAAAAGTAAAAAAGTTAAAAATGTGAAATAGTGGTACCTTGCCTCTTACACCGAGACGTGACTCCAAAGTTTTATGCTTCATTACTCAACATTAAAATTTACATTGCTACATTATAAGTTTTCAGATTATACTTATACGTAGCCTACAAAAAATTAAAACAAAATAGCATAAAATAAAATAATTTAAAATAAGAAATTATTAAAAATAGATAATATTCCTCTGCTTCAACTGCTTACTACTATCTGGAAATCAGCAACTATACTCAAACCCTTTCTAAATAAACTTGTAAACTATAGTACAACAACTTAGTCAAATCTATCTGCGCGAGTATTCAGGAGAGTTAAATCGCCCCTACTCTACTTGTCTTTTTCCTTTAGCTACGGAGTTATCCACTGAGGTGTCTTAAAGAGGATGTGGGCTGATACGTGGGAAGCAAGTGTCACGCCACTTTGTGAACGCAGCAATTTCTTAGTGTAGATAAATTTAATAGGATCTTGTTTACAGCGTGATAACTCAAAAACTAAAATACTTATTCCAGTTCTGTAAGAGGTATGTTACAGAGCATAGTTTCTAGATGAGATGAATGTGCGATTGGTCTGTCTGTAAAAGAATTAAGGCCGCTAGTTTACTTTGTAAAGCTTGTATTGAAATAATTTGTATTATGAAAATCAATCAGCGAGGAACGTTTATTTCTTGAAGAGATAGATGAAGTGAAAGCTATGAATTACCCTAAAAAGTGAGAATTAACTTTTGAAAGTATCCCATTATAATTATGCTAAATATTTGGGTGTGTACTTGGACGAAAAATTAAATTTTGGTAAACAGGTTGAGTACGTAAGAACAAACTCTGAAAATATTACGTTAAAATGAACTAGATTAATACAAACCAAATTTAAAATTTCCCTACACAATAATGACATATCATTACACAATATTTGCCTCTATGATAACCTACGGTGCGGGAATATGGACAGTAAAAATTAATAATGTTAAATTAAGAAACAAAATTAGAAGCTCTCAAAAGAAAATATAATTACGCCATATAGGTGCAGTTTGCACAACTCCAACAATGGCATTATTGATAATAACAGGCATCTGGCGATACATCTTTTAATAAAGCTAAGAGGCGCAATATTTTGGTTAAAAAGGGGAAATTATGATAAAGTTGAAGAAATTTTGGGTGGAAAATACAGAACAGTGAAAGAAGTAAAAACAAGGCTTAAATTGGATTGGCAAAATGAATGGGATAATATTAATGAAGGAAGAAGAAGACATGAAATTCTTTGCAGATGTAAATGAAAGACGAAGTTCAATATTGTCTTTACGTTACCACGCTTTGGGCGTCAATTTGAAGTAATTTGTATTGAAGAAGTTTTATCGTATTTCAACAGTTGGGAAGCGGAACACTTGAAGTAGTTGCAACCGCACGTATGGTAAACAGTTTCCGATAGCCTTTGCCCCAAATGTACTTCCATGTAGTCTTTGCTCCAAGTTTAAAAATAATAGCTTAGTAATTTCACCGTTTCTTTAAATATTATATGTTTATGTTTGCCTCGGCTGCGTCAGTAATATTTTAGAGACATGGATATATTGGCAGGGCATGATACGACAAGAATGTGGGCTTACGCAGATTTTTAAGTTTTAATTCACTCCTTTTGATTAATCTTTGACACAAATGAAATATCACTTCAGTGATATCGAGAGGTGTGAGATTCTTTTATTTAATACTTGCACTTTTTAACACGTATACTATTTTCGTCTCACACAAATACATATTATATTTCTCGAGGACACATCTCGCATCCAGTTACAAACACTGCACGCAGGCAACTGACTAGATTTCAACCGTCTAAACTTGTAAATTTCTGTATTTCAAGTCTCTGATTAGCTAATCCTACTCGAATAGAATACCATCATTTAACTAAAGCTTTTTCTGGTTGCTGATTGGCTATTTTATAAACTGTCACTAAAATTACATTATTGCTTCCAAGAATCACAAATAACATTTAAACTTTCAAACTCATTATTTACCTCATTGTTACCTTATTGTTAGCAACGTTTAACTTATTATTCTCACAGCTCCTACATTATTAAATTACGTAATATATTCACATAACATTATGTAAACATGTTTACAATAATATAAGCATATGCAATGACTGTTACATACATTTTACAAATTATTATATACACATATTTCTTCAAGGCGGGCTGTTATTGAATTTACTTATTATATAATTTGACTGAAGTCATTTAAGTGTTAAAAACACTGCCTCAAAGATTAATATTGAAATATCTAAAACCAACAAAAGGTATGATTCATTATTTAACCGGTCATGACCCTTATGGAACATATTGGGAGAAAATTAGGAAGAGAAGAAGTGATAATTGTGAATTTTGTAAAGTAACGGGTACACCACAACACACACTTTTTGAATGCAGTAAATATATAAACGAAGCAGTAGATGACAGAAAATTAAGGATCATCAAATTGGAAACTCTGTAAGAAATAAAAGTCTTTATGAACATTTAAATAATCTAGCAATCAAAATTAGTGAACTAGCCTGGGAAGAAAAAATAATTATTGAAGAGTTGCCCACAATTAATTACACAGAAGAGGTTATAAATAGAAGCTCAATAAGAATATTTGATAATGATAACACTAATTCTGGTATTCTTGAAAATTAAGCTTAACACAAGAGGAATAAGAAGATTTGAAAGAAAATAATTCATAATAATTTAGTAGAAGGTATTTTTACACGACGACAGTATAATAGGAATGGGTGGAAAGATGATGGATATGATTGAAAGAAGATTTAATGAACCCCACAAGGTTCATAAATTTAGAGTACAAGAAGAGAGGAGAAGAAGAGATGTTATTATCAGTAGAATATGATGGAGAAGAAAGCGATTTTGACAAGATGGCGTTTGCGGCTGGGGAGCGATAAGGATAGATTATAGTGACGGGAGGTGGATGGTACCTCTACCAGTGTTTGCTGCTTGGAGTATCGGGCAAGATGGCTCTTGAGGGAGGGCGGTGATGGAGTAATAAGATGGCGGCAGTTGGGATTAGTGAGTGTAAGTGAAGTGTGGTAATGAAGTGAGTAAAGTGAAATTGAGTTATTAGTATTAGTGTATTTAAGTAATTATTTATGTCCACTATTGGCAATTTTAAAGTGAGAAGTGAAATGTTTTAGTGAATGTAGGATGTGGAAGATAAAGTGTGTGTTATAAGAAGAAATAATGGGAAGAAGATATGTATAGTTAAGAAGAAAGTGTATATTTAATGTTTATAATTAAATAATAAACAATAATAATGAAACCAATAATAACAATAAATAATAACTGAATAATAATAAATTACAATAATAATAATAACAACAGTAAATAGGAAGAGAAATTGTAATAGTATTAGAAATTATATAAAAGACAATAACAGAAGTAAAATAATAATAATAATTAATAATAAGCGATAAAATGTAAGAATAATAATGATAATAGCAAACAGAAAGAATAATGTTATTTATTAATTATAATAATAATAATTACAGTAATAATAATAATAGTAATAATAATAATAGGTAATAATTAGAATAATAATAGCAATAAACAATACAATTAGGAGTAATAGCAACAGTATTAGTAATTATAAAAGTAATAATAAATAGCAACAATAATAATAGATATAAGTAAAAGTAGGAGTAATAATAACAATTTATAATAAATCCGTAAATAAATAAGAATAAACTAACAATATTAATAAAAGAAATAAAATATTGTAGTAATAATAAATTAAAATAATCACAACAGAACATATTAGGAGAAATTGTAACAGTAACAATAATTATAACAATAATATTAACAGTAAAATATAATAAAATAATAACAAAATAATAATAGAAAGAATAGATATAACAGTAACAATTATAGTAATAAAATAATCTTTAAATAAACAAATTGATTAAGTAATAGGGAAATAAAGTTAATGGCATCCAGCGCCCTTATTATCCTTCACTGGTAATATGTTTGTATTGTTTAGATTAAGCTTGTATTAAATTTTAGATAGCGAGAATGGAAAATTTGGAAGTTTTGTGTGTTAATTAAAATGGGTTACTAAGTTAGTAGATCATAATAGATAGATGTTTTAGAATTGGAAATTTTATCGGGTTTAAAGTATGTAGCGAATTAGCAGAATATTTTAGATTGGTGTTTTAATTTGAAATTATAAAATTATATTAATTTAAGTGATGGGGAATCAGTAGATGAAATTAGTTTGAAGGTTATAAACTGAAAATTTATATATTTTGAATTTATAATAAAAGTGAGTTATTGGTAAAGTAGATTGATAATTAGAACTTAGATAATTACTGTTTTGTAGTTTTTGTTTGTTTGAAATTTGAAATTGGTAGTGGATTAGTAGACAATTAGACAGCGATTTTAGTACGTATTTTAGATTAATAGCTTAGTTTGAGTTTAAGTTTAATTAAGAATATTAGGTAAAAGTTAGCTGGATAACCAGTCAACTTAATACTGGGTACCAGTAATTTATTATATAGGTTACTAGGTAACATATTAGTTTAGTAAATGATTGAGTTGAGCATTAATGTTTTATTTTATTTACTTTGAAACTTTTCTGTTGTATATTTAGAAAATATTCTGTTTTATTCTTCTTCTTAATCTTACCTGCCTTTTATTTCTTTCTTTCCTTTTACTCTATTTTATTCCTATTCTTGTCTTCTTATTCATATTTTTATTTTACTTATGTTTTGTTTTTATGTATATTGTTAGGTATATGAGTAATCTGAAAAAAAAATGAAATGTATTGGAATGTAATTAGAATGTTTTGTAATAAATGTAAGAATTTTACTTATTTATTTTATTTTTATCCCATGATAATACCTCATGTATGTGAAATGCTATTTCTAGTTATATGCAAATACTTGTTTTTACACCCGTTGTACATTGCTCTTTGCGTGGCCTGTGATGCAGTAATTTGTATCACAAATTACTTAAATGTAAAGAATGATTGTAATATGAATATGCATTTTTATGTGACATTGATTTGAGATGTATATTGATTGTAATTATTGTTGAGAAGTAAGTTTATACGGCCTTACTGAAACTGAAAATAATAGCGTGCAATAATGCAGCGAGGGGGTGAGCTGTTTATCATTATTAGAGACGAGGAAGTTACGTAATGTTGGCGCGTTTTTCTTAGAATTTGCTGGAACATTTTTCCTAAACTATTCATAATTTTCATTGGATATAAAAAATGACGCTAATGTTGGCGCGTTTTATTAGCCAATAGCAGTTCAGTTATAATCTTTAGGCATATCGGAGTGTAGGAGTATAAAAAGGGCTAGGTTAGAGATAGACCCCGTCAGTTCACCGAAAATATTTGTATGCTACACGTCGCCTTCAGTCCGTCAGTTCACCGAAAATATTTGTAAAGTACACGTCGGCTATCGATTCGCAAGTTACGCGTATCAGAGTTATGAAAAATCTCAAGTATTGTAAAGTTAATGATACAAAAAGTTGAAGTACGTGAATTAAGAATGATCAGTAAATAAGTTATTATAACAGTTTCAGTTTGGCGAGTGTCTAGATCAATGTGTAAATATGATAGTGAAAGTGTTCGACAATAAAAGGGTAAAAGAAATTCTTTCATCAGTGTTATGTTTGGATAAAAGACTCCTTTCCGTTTACACAACCTGTATAAAGAGATGTGCTCGACCAAAAAGATCATAGCTAGCCGGAGGACAGTAAACCAAAATTAAATAAAATAACAGTAGCATTCTTTCAAACAAACACTAATACTACCGCAAATTGCTAACACCAGATGGAGCTACAAACCTAACAAAGAATCACGTCACAAAATGGCTTCACCACATGGAGTAAACACAAATACACAAATAACATTATAAATTTGCCATCGCAAATTGGCTTCCAAAACGTGGGGCTCAACAAATAAATATAACAGAAGTAGGTATACCACTTCACCTGTCACAGCAATCTACAAACACAGCATTTTTGATGCAGTGCTCTTGTGTCTTTAGTCGTGTCTTTACAGTTGGATAGTTACTACTGTGGTGTAATAAACGATTTTGTAGAATAGATTAAAATACAACACGGGCTAGGCAAAATTATGGCATGTGGGGCTTAAGCAGTGACTCATAGAGGAGAATACGTGAGCACCGACAGTATTTTGTTAAGTTGCTAAACTATAATTAATTTAAAGACACATTTTTCTAAATATACTTCTTTAATTCAGGGAGGCTCAAAACGTGTATTTCCAGTGAAATCTTGGTATAGAATTTTTGGATGGAATGCAATACTTCTACTATTTACTATAGGTAAATAGTAGAGAAAGTAAAACTACTGTCCTAGATGGCACCTTGTGCATAAAAATTTTGATGCGTAAATCTGACGTAACATTCTCCGACAATTACCTATATTTTAAAGAGCACAGGAAAAAATAAATAGTAAACTAGCATTACCCCCTCCCCCAAAAAGCCTAATATTGAGGCAGTATTTTTAACACTTAAATTATATCAGTCTAATTATATAATATATAAGTTCAATAACAGCCCGCCTTAAAGCAATATGTGTATAAAACATATAAAATGCATTTAAAAGTCATTGTATTAATATTTATATTATTGTATACATGTATAATAATGTTATGTGAATGTATTATGTAATTTAATAATGTAGGAGCTGTGAGAATTTAGGTCAAAAGTTGCTAACAATGAGGTAACCTTGAGGCAATAATGAATTGGAAAGCTTAATAATGCTGCTAGTAATTCTTGGAGCAACAATAATGTAATTTTTGAGACAGTTTATAAATAGCAAATCAACAACCAGAAAACCTGAAAGTAAAATAAAAGTATTCTATTGGAGGAGGATTAGCCAATCAGAAACTGAAATAGAGCAAATTGTACAAATTCAGACGCCAGTTGCTTGTAGCGTTCCTAACCGGACGCTAGACGCGTATGTATCCAGTGAGAGACAAAAATTCAATACGGTGAGAATATTATAAAGTTTGCGTGTTTAAAATTGCAATTAATAAATAATCTCACAGCTCACTATATCAGTGAAATGTTATTTAATCGCGTCAAGGATTAATAAAAGGAGTGAAGTAAAAGTTATAATCTGTGTAAGCCTACATTCTTTAGCCGTATCACACCCTGTTAAGAGAAACATGTTTCTACAAATTAATACTGACGCAGCCGAGGCAAACCTAAATATATATAATATTTAGAGAAACATAAAATACAAAGTTGATTCCTAGTCGTTAGGGCGAAGGCCACCGGAAAGTAAAGTTGGGGCGAAGGCCACCGGAAACTTTGTACCATACGTGGAGCAGTTTGGCTCCCCAACAGTTGAACTACAATACAACTCCCAAAATAAACCTACTTCAATATTACTAACAGACTCTTCTAGATGTAAACGTTCTATTCAACCGATCACAATAATTTCAACTATTAAATCATCGGAGCCTAAGCCTTAGAAATGGTCAAAACGGATTAGAAACATGGAAAGAGAGGATTCTTAAACTAATACATGAACAGTTGTCGTACTGTTACTGATGGTTCTAAAAGCAGTTTGGGACAAGGGCTAGACTCTACGGTAACGCAACACGCTTTCATGTAGCCACGGTCTCTCAGGCAGATATATTTGCTATTTTAGTTAGTATGAGGTATTTACCGGAGGGGGACCAACTATAACTATTATGACTACACCCCCCGGGGGGCAGGGATGAAAAAAAGAGCCGCAGGAGATCGCAGGACCTAAGTTTTCAAGTTGAAACACCACTAGCAACAGCAGAGGGCGGCGAAGCGACTCTACGACGCGGGCCAACGCACCCTTGTGTTTTACGAGGAGAAATCCTTTACAGAGGGCAGAAACCATGCCATCTTCCTGAAACTAGCCGCACTACGGTACCCGAAGGCACTTCCTGAAAGATGAAAGGGACAGAGATGAAATGATAGGAAAAGAGGGAAAGGAGAAATCGTGTTAGAAAACACTACCCCAACATTGGACTAGGTGACCAGAGGATAACCACGAAAACCCCATGGTCAGAGGGGGTGGCCCACGGGAATCGAACCCGGGACCTCTCGAATGCGGGCCACAGACCCGTTCGGCGCTATAGAAAGAGAGAGATCCCTATATTCTCAGAGAGTCAGGCTCTCAATAACCACTTGGTTATCTCCAAGTTGATTTTAGAATGACGCGAGTCCCTCACACCACTGGCTCCCACAACCAGTTCAGCTGAAGTAGTGATGGGGCATGTGGAAACTCTGGGCAACGAGGCTGCAAAAAGAGAACTGAGTACCTTTTATTGGAGCTGTCATCAGGGATTGCTTGCTCAGAGAGCACAAGAAATACTGGAACTCGTCTGTAGTTTCAAGCATTCCAAAGCTCCCATACAGAGATTGGACAGATGCAGGTTGCGAGAACTGCTAAAATTAAGCTGGGAGAAGCTCTTATGGACAACAGGCCTTTTTACAGGACACTGCGCCCTCCAAGGGCACATGCACAGTGTGCGACAGCAAGTGATCCCTGTCTTCAGACGGTGTCTCATAAAATGAAGCAATATTTTACATCAGAACACTGTGAATGCCAGAGTGATTGTAGTGTAAATTAATATTATTGTATGTACAGGATTTTAGATGTTTGTTAGCCATAAGAATTCTTAGGAAATAAGTTTACACGTCCTCACTGAAACTGACAATAGAAGTGGGTAACAATAAACCGAGGGGGTGAGTTGTTTATCACTAAGAAGAGACAAACACATGACGTCAGGGTAGCGTGCTTTTTTTTATAAATGGAGGAATATCTTCCCTAGAGTATATATGTTAGTGGTAGTGATTGGCTGACCAAAACAGCGCTAAAGTGGACGCGATTTGGTAACCAATAGCAGCTCTATTATAATGTTTAGGTAATTTGAGGTGAAGGAGTATATATTCTCGAGCCATAAGCAAGTTTCGCACAGTTCTGAAGAATCTCTCATGAGGTGCACGTCGCAGAGTTAGTTACAAAAATGTAAAGTACGTGAAGTAATTGGTGCGCGGCAACTATAACGACTGTAGTTACATTTGGAAATATCATAGTTTCACTCAGGCGTATATAAAGATTAAATATGTGAATTATTAATAAGTGTGACGGCAATAAAAGTGTAGAAACAAATTATTTCATCAGTGTTATCTTTTAGTAACAACTCCTTTCCGTTTACACGCCATGCTTGGAGACACGTGACTGAGTTATAATAGCTAGCCGGAGGACAAAGAACCCCAATTTTAAAATAATAAAACACGAGGTGCCCAACAAATAAGATAATACAAGCCATGAGAACTGCGACAAAAACCGCTGCCCATTTATTGTTTGCTCTCCAAAGATTCTCAGTTTTGGAAGTGAATTTCAACCATCACGGTCCAGAGCCTGATTCAGTTTATTATGAATGTCAGACTTCTGAACCGATGATAATATGACAAGGGATGCGCAATAGATTTGCTAAGGTAATACTGCAGGACATTGTTGACCCCTGTTATGTCAAACTAAACCGAACTACTGTACTGTTTTCTGCGAATAGCCTGTGAAGTCCCCTTTATTCTGAATGAATTTTTAATACTTCGTATAATTGGTAAAACCACAAAAGCGCACTACATAAAAAATGCTTCTCCACTTAAAACTCACAATTTATGTCACCTCTTAACGCATTAGCTATTATCCAGATATTCGTTTATTGGTTTGAACTTTTAGGATTATTTTATCATACAACACCACTCAGTTGTTTCTTGCGATATCATGAAAAGTTTATGGAATTTCAAAGGCATCATATAGCGACCCCTTTTTAAAAAAAAGTTGACTATTGCTTTGTTGTATCTACAACGAAATGTATAATGTAATTATTTCTGCAACCCTTCATCTCGATTAACACGAAGTAATAAGAGAATAAGCTTTCGTATGTAGAAGAGCGAGTAGAAAAAGTCCTGTGTAGATGAGTATTTTCTGGAGTCATAGGTAAGTTCAACAAGAAGATTAAGAAATGCGTTAGTGGGTCTGCCTAGCATGCAGAGAGATGGCTCCGCGTTAAAGGGCAAGGCTCGCATTCGGGAGAACACTGGTTCGATTCCCTTGGGCCCGTCATTCTGACCTCGAGTTCTGTCTGTAAGCAGATCCCCCCCCCCGATTTGTTAGGCAAATTTTGGGGTGGATTACATAATGCCACGAATTTTCCTGTCCCCCATTCCCTGTTATTTCATTTATTTTGTCATTTTTCAGGGTCGAAGGATCAGACGAATGGACGGCGGACCAAAAGAGTGGCTGTGGAATTTGCTTTGTGGAAACGTCTGCCTGGCATTCAATAAGGGACGGTCCCTCGGAGACACCTCTCCGTAGGGAGAGGTAGGCCTGTGGGGCTACCCGCCGTGGTCAGGATATAATATCTGGAGACATTAGTAACCACGCCTGTGTTCAAGCCGGATGTGGGCACCCTCTGTGTCCATCGTTTCGCCCCTTCCTCGTGAAAGTTTCCGGAAGCACAATAATGCCGAAATACTCCTCGCTTCTTGATAAGTGATTAAATGATTTGATTTTTAAAAGCCGTTCGATGGTGCGTCAGTTTGAAGGAGACGATGATCGGCAATTTTGGAGCAGCATACTTTACCTGCTTCTGATGTCCTTATCTCGTAGCTCGTTCTGTTTTCTCGTGCACCAGTGATAAAGCTATGAGTACTTTCTCAGGGTATGCGTGAGTTAATGTGAAGGATAACACTAGTTAAACTGACCGAGAAATTTAATGCTAATACTTGAGTTTTTGAAGCGAATTGCCCACCGTTTGAGATGAAAATGGCTCTGAATTGTAGCAGTAGAAACTATACCAATTGACTTATAACCCTGCTAACTTCTGCAGTATCAATTTCACGGTTTGAAATAACTGTTTCCGCAATAAAAGAAACTAGAATTATAACTTACCGTGTGTCGCTAAAATGCTTACCGGAAAGATCCCTCGCGATAGCCGCTAAATGTTACTCACACAAGGACGTCATTGAGCGTTTAAATAAAACACAAGCAATCACATCATTAATTGAATAAATCTCAAGAGAGTGTGTATCCAACTGCAAATGTGCATCTGATTAAAATTACTTAAGTTCCGCTTACATTAGAACTTCTCCCACCAAGATTATTTCACGCCCGGGGTAATACTTAAAACGTCTACTTGTGCCTGCTATCTTGTTACTAAGGGGCCTGGCTGAAATCTCAGAAATACCTTTTACTTCTCTTTTCCAGAATTGATCTAAGTGCCTGTTCAACGTATTCAACTAACTGCGTTCCAAGTATCTTAGAGCTAATGTGTTCTATTCTCGGCTGACATTAACGCCTTTCGTTAACCTGACTTCCTAATTACCTTCGTCTTTCTGGGCAAATCTTTCAACTG
This sequence comes from Deroplatys truncata, assembly GCA_030765065.1. Classification (NCBI taxonomy): domain Eukaryota; kingdom Metazoa; phylum Arthropoda; class Insecta; order Mantodea; family Mantidae; genus Deroplatys; species Deroplatys truncata. Next base: position 172,156,686 of record CM060980.1, read on the forward strand.
AAGGTTATTACATTATATATTGGTCGAATATATGGAAATTATGTATTGAGATTATTTTTACTTTCTCTACTACGTATAGTAAGTAGGGGAAGTATTGTATTCCACCCAAAAATTCGATACCGAGATTTCACCGGAAATACATGTTTTGAGACACCCTGAATCCTGTGTGTGTTTGTGTGTCTGTCTATGAACAGTATAACCCAGAAACGAACAGTCGGATAAACACCAAACTTGGTATTTAGGTTCACTATCTTCCAGAGATGCGACACGAAGGTTTTCAACAAAATCCCCCACCACAGAGTACCCTTTACATGGAACATTTTTCAAAAGTTTAATTTTCTCAAAAATTGCTAACGATTTTGATTAAAATATCATAGGTTTAAGATATTTTCATGACAAATAGAATGTATATCTTGAATTTTCTGGGAATGTCTCCAAAAGCATTCTCCATTGTGAACGACTTTTGCATAACTGGTAAACCATAAGAGATAGACGAAATTTTACTACAAAGAAAATGTAGATTGCGTTAAAATAAACAATCCATGTTATATACATTTTTTTTTGTTGAGTGAACCATTTTCGAGATATTGCTTGTTATTCCCTTAAATGTTTCAATACTTATTTTCTAAAATGGGAATTCGTTATTCATTTTTTGTCTTGGATATACAAAGAGTATTAATCTGTGGCAAAGGGAATGGTGCTGCACCTAGCAACCAGCTATTAAGAGATATGTATGTGCTTAAAGGCTACTGTTTTTCTATATTGCCCTTGTAAATATATTTTCCCCTTACATCTACAAGAAAATTAGCAATAAGATAGAGTCTGCAAATGTTTTTTTTATTTTACTATTATTTCTTTAGTTAATTATTTATATATTCCCATAAATAATTACGGTATCATAATTGTAATTCTTTAAAAACAAGAACATTCACATCAGAACAATACAGGTAGGAAGTAAAGTCCGTTTCCAAAACTCTGAATTTACGTTTCAGAAAGAAAAGCGATACAATTACGTGATATATGTAGAACAAAACACAGCTCTTTCTCAAGAACTACACCAGAGAGAAAACATTAATGTATTGAAGAAGTACAGACGATGCTGAGTCTAAGCCAAGAGCACCATAAACGAAGAAAGATCAAAGACGAGAAAAACACAAAAGAAGTAAGGAATGATACGGCTTAAGAAAAAAAAAAAGGCAACGCGGACGACGTGTACACTTCAGGAAAGAAAGAGGCTGGGAAAAATAATGTTTAACGGTACCGGCTCAGAACATGTGAAAGGAGCGTTGAAAATCTCCAGTCAGACCGTGTAGAGTCATGGTGTAAAGAACAATAGCTTGTACGTTACTCCTTAACACGCGCCAATGTACGCCGACGCGGCAGATGTAGCTTTTGCTAGGAAAACAGGAGCTGATGTTTGCTTTCTCTGCCTGTACATCATAGGTAGAGAAGTTATTGCATTTCACCCAACAACTCCATATCGATATTTCTTCGGAAATACATGTTTTGAGGCCCTCTTGAATAAAAAAACTAAGTGTTTTAAAGCGGGTTATCGAGACCTAGGAGAGAAAATAATAATAATAATAATAATAATAATAATAATAATAATAATAATAATAATAATAATAATAACAACAACAACAATAATGTACGATCGAAATCAAACCTAACGACAAAAATGTGCTGAAATGAGATAAAGAGTATAAAGAGAATCAATTTATAAAATAAAAAGACGCCCGCTCTGTAAATTCATACTAGGAAGCGGTTTTTTGAAAGGCAGAAAAACGATTTTTGTTTTCCTCGAAAGGAAAGCAGATGTACCTGCTATCGGCAACAAGAAGTCTACCGGAAATTTCGCTTTTGTACTTTGGCTCGGACGTGAAGTTAACATTGATCTCAAAGCTTAGCGGGGTCAGAAAGCATACGTGTCTTATCTCCGATCTAAGAATATTCGTGGGAATATTTTAACCTCAAAATAAGTTGTAAGAAGCAGACGTGAAAGTTGTCAAAGTGGGGGTAGCCAATAATAAAATCGTGAAACAAAAATTATAGCCAATCAAACATCGCGTATACATCACATGATACTTTGAACTTAAAACGGAACGAAACATAAGGAAGGGGGGATTCTAAGTTTGGCGAAAGGCGTGAAAAAAGAAAAGAAGCGCCGAGCACTCATTTGGGTAAAAACTAACCACGAGGACGGTTTTTGAAACAAAATAAGAAGAAAATAATCAGAAAATTTGAAGTGTGAAATGAAGTTGTGAAATCTAGGCAATTCGAGAGCTAGTCGGAGGAACATAGAAGTAGCAACTTCGAAAATTATGACAATAATAACAGTGGTTTTGACGACGAAGGTGGCGGGTCGACCAGACAAGAATCTTCGTAACAAAAAGTAAAGGAATAAAAACTCAATCTTCGCCGGCAGCATTATTAATATCATCAAGGCAGCGTCACCACCCCTGAAAAACAGAACCTCAGCTCTACCAGAACAAGTTCCTATTCCCTGTCATCCAACAATTGAACCCGGGACTCTGAGTCTACTGAAGCAACAGCAAGGAACAACACAGATGTGTCAAAGGTCAGCGTCAGTGTATGTCTGTGAACAGCATAATTGAGAAAGAAAAATCAGTAAATAACAAACATGCTATACAGCATCTTCCAAGGATTCAAAACGAAGATTTTCAAAAAAATCCACCCCACCCCAAACTACCCTCTGTATGGAAAAAATGTTAGATTTGATTTTCATAAAAGTGAGCTCTAACGATTTTAATTATACATATGTTTAAGATATTTACATGCCAATGAAATGTAGGCATATTTTGAATTTTCTGTGAATAGCCTGTGAAGTTCTCTTTATTCGGAAGCAATTTTGTATTATGAGTAAACCATAAGAGATAGGCAAAAGCATACTACAGGAAAAATGTAAATCTCTTTAAAATACATAATTTCAAATAACCTTTTTTGTGTCTTTAACTACTCCCGAGATATTGTAGCATACTGGGGTTAGAGCCGAAAGGTTTCCAGCTAAAATATCAAGTTTTAATCATCCCAGCATGCACATTAAGAGACGTAGCTGCAGAGACAGCGAGAGGACCCAAACTTTGAACATCACATTCCAGCGCAGGCGTGGGATATTTATAACAAAATACACAGAATTCACATTAATCACATTAACTGCGGTTTATTCCATAAACACACGATGCCCCTACATCACACACAAAGGAGATAAAGAAATAAATGAGGGGAGATGCCACACACCTGAGCTACATTCACACTGTTCACATACAACCGCACTCACTCGACTCTCAAACCAAAGTGACGCTAATACAACACAAAGAAAAGTATAACTGGCGCAACAGTTCTAGACTTGTGAAAATCTTAATGTCAGCTATGAAGCGAGTTGCTTACCAGATCAGGAGGTGACCGGAGTGCGTGGGACAGTCATTTTCAAGTATCTGCACACCGGTTATGCATTGCACTGCACTACACTGATCAACTTATAGTTATATACAGTATATTTAAATCCACCGCTGTAAAATGCCCTTAATATAAAAACACTGTCAAACATCTGCCTCCAGTTCTTCCACACCTGACAGCCCTTCATTTCCGCCATCATTGCTGTCGCTAATTTCTGCACCATTATCCTGGATGAGAATTTTTTCTATTTCATTTTCTGCACTTCCATATTTTTCGAAATAATGATTCTCAATTTATTCAACATGTCGACATACATTTTCCCATTCTGGCCTTCCAATTTCTGCAAATCGCTGGGGATATAACTGCTCCACATCGTTTAGTTTCAAATGATATATCATATCAACCCAGATTAATTCGATTGGGTTTAGATCTGGATGACACGGTGGCAGTCTAAGTACATTATGGCGATGTTTTATTAATATCTGGCCAAGTATTATGACTTCTGAAGAGGTTTGTTGGCTTTAACTAAGTTATATTTGTTTCACTCATGCTTTCATCAAAAGCTACTATATTATGCCTAAATAACCAGACTTCATTTCTTCTTTCAAGGAATTTGAGGTAAGTGGTTTGTCAATCTGAGTGTTGACGCATTGTGAAGCATTGTCAATAACCAGAACATACCCAGCAGGCATATTAGTATCAACATGATGTTGATTCACTTCATGTAATTCATTTCTTGATGAAAATCTCCTGTTTTTTTGTTGCGACCTGTAAAAGAAGGGCATTTGGAACGAACAGCATGAACGATAATAAGTATTTGCCCTTTAGCAACAGGTGCCTGCAAACCTAATTCGCTATCGTCACTTCAACTTTTACATGTTGTATGGCTGCTGTGTATGTACGACTCATCTTCATACACTATAGTTTGACCCTCTAATTTGTACCTCTGAGTAAGGTACTCTTCCAGCTGAAATCGTATGACGTGCTTTTCTATTAGAACTCTTCTATTTGATTTAGTTTTCTTGCACTTGGACCCTAAAACTTTTATAATTTTTCTGAGATTTGTAGCAGCACCTTGAAAATTTTTGCTGATATAAGTACATATAAAATTATAGTTATTTGGAAAGTTAGAATCAGACTGCAAAATTCAGTGCCATAGCCGCGATTTGAGACTTGAAGCACCACCTTGAACATTTATGGTATCTTTCAGCTTGATGAGTAATCTGCTTATTGTTGGCACAGTGTTTTCTTCCACATAGAAATTGTGAATCGCGCGCCGAATGACGCATTTGTCGAAATCGTCTATTTCTGTAACACGTTTCGGGACCTTATGTTTCCTCACAGGTGTGTAAAATGGTACTCTTTCATCCATATGGTTTTTCTTATCTTTGAGAACTCTAGAAATGGAACTCGGTGAAACACCAGTTGCTTTGGCTACTCTTTCTTTCACTCTCTTAAGGCTTTTGTGGAACTCGGGTAAACGTATATTTTCTTCCTTCATATCTGTTTCTTGCTTCATGAAGTCGAAGACATTTGCAATTATTTCCCTACTTTGACTATGTAATACATTACCACTTAACTCTGAAAACGTAGGAGCCATGGTTATAAATATAACAAATATAAAATGAGTACTATTCATGTACTGCTCTCTTTGAAATTACAATAAGATGCGGGCATTTTCTGTGATGACTGTATGTGTTGCACACTGTGAGTAAGTAAAGGTATTATATCGCTTTCGTTAATTAAGCTAAACATAAAACATTCCTAGGCTCGGTAGCTGGGGTGGCAATCAAGGTCACGATTCCAGAAGTTTTGCGCCAGCTATAACACTAACCTATTCCCCCTCTCCAACCCTCGCCAGACCCGCTAACTCGCACTGGAGAGCGTCATGGCAAAACGAACTTCAAACCCAAAAGAATTACACAACTTTGCTGTCGCCAATACGACGCAATAATGTGTCTGGCATGACAGTAGCTACTAATTACTTAATACTTTAAAATTAAATTGAGTTTTATTTATAGACGCTCTTTAACTACTATGGTCCTTAGCGTCCCATTGTATATTGGTCGTGAAAGATCGGTAATTTTGCTCAGAGGCCTCTTTATTATACTTGAGGTTCTTTTACATGCCGTAAATCTACGACACGGGATCACCGGCTTTACTTCTCTTCCGAAGGAAGCCATGCTAAGGATTTTTACGCCCGAAACTAGAGACTTGGGAACTAGAGGCTAGCACGGTACCACTAGTCCACGGAGGACGACTTACTTAATACGCAACAATATACTTTATTGATTGAATTTGTCAATTGAAACTTTTTATAGCACTGTATCGATTTTTTGGATGGAATGAAATACTACAGGTAGGTACTAAATAAAGTAACATGTAAGTATGTAGCTTCAGAAATTTTGGAAATACTAATTTTACCTATGAAAAATATTAAGCAGTTTTCAGAAAGATGTAGGCAAGAATACGTTTTAAAATTTGTTTACGTCCTTTAACCGCTAGGTCATTCTGGACGGGGAATGAACGAAATTATGTTCCTTTCAGGAGAGGGTAAACACCAGAAGAAAACCTTAACCAGGTAACTCACCCTAACAGAGTTTCGAATTCAGGACCTTTTGAATGTGAGGCAAGTTTTCTGAGTTGTTTCATTTGTATACCATTTGTAACTTCTATGGTTTTATCGGAAGTTCAAAGAACAAGTTAATGATGGCTTTTCTACTTTTTGAGCCATAGGATTTTTTTAAGTTGACCATTAACTTTTACATTGAACGCGTTCACATTCATTCCTGAATTAGTACTACCAGACTCTACTGAGGATAGAGAATGATTCTGGATAAAGAAGAATTCCCTACTCCAGCCCGGGAATCGAAACCGAGACCTCTGATTTGAGAGTTCAGAAGCCGATCACTCCATCACAGAGGCAATCATAAGTATATTGTGTAGTGTTTAAATTGAGTTAGTAGCCAATATTTAGCCATCGTTGTTCCAAACGCATTTTGATCTGTAAGGTACAGTTACGGAGTGAGACTGCTATGCGGTAACGTTTGAGACTCGCATTCGGAAGGTCGCGGGTTCTTTTCCCATTGGATGTGTGTTGTGGCAGGACGGTGGAGCTTGTGTTCTGGAAAGATTTCTCCCCGGCGTTTGGCGCGACTACTGGGGCCCCTACCTTGGGAGCTGTTTCGATTGCTACAGGACCCTTGGGTTGCTAGTGGTTTAAACAGAGCTATCCGCTGTCAGAATTTACACTCTGCTTTTGTTAGGGACGCCGTCCTTGCTGGTGCATGTCATCCGGATCTGCTTGCCCTTTGGGTCTCCCGTTTATCACTTCCTCCCAGGAGTCACGCTGGAAGCAAACATGGCCCAAATATGGTCTACGTGCCGTGGTGTGCTCCAGTTACTGGAGACCCTACCGTCTATCTATTTCGTAACTCCTGCACCACTGGGAGCTATCTGCTTACAGCATTTTTGTTTACCATGCCCAGAGGGGAAAGTTACCGTGAAAAGGGACTATTGCTTAGGAGCTAGAAAATAGGAAATATTCACAAACGTATATTAACAATTTGTCTTAAAGTGATATATCCATTCACAGTGCTTAAATCAGCTTGCTTTAACATTCATTTAACAACTTACTATGCTCAAATACAATGTGATATCTTCTTTCGCTTTGTACAATTTAAAGTTGCCATATGAGCTTAAAGCTTTTGTAACAAAGTGACGAATACAATAAAGTTACATGAAATGCAAATGTCAATACTGCTCCCGTACAAGAATTTAGAAAGGCATAAAGAGTTAAAGGAAAATTTCAAAGCTTATCAAATAAAGTGTAAAAGATAATTTAGAAAAGGCCAAAACAACTCTTCGTGAATTACGCCGAAAACCTCGCTGTCACGATGGCTAGTTATTCCGTCTCGGTCCCTGGCGAAAAAGCGACTGCTAGTGTCTGTTTTGCCCAGGAGTTGCTGGAACCGTCGGAGAGCGTGAGGGCGCTAGCGTCAGTGGCGTGTCGCAAACCAGCCAATGATGAATATCCATGATGCATTATGTGGTGAGGTGATGTCTTACGTCACTCATGGCGATATGTTATTCGAAGCTTTTGAATGTTACTTTCTCTGGTTATGAATGACGTCATCACTCCGAAGCAATGTGACATGTTGGTTGCATGAGCCATGACCATGGGGGAGGCGAAAACGGCACACAGGTAACTCACCCTAACATAGTTTAGAATTCAAGACCTCTTGAATGTGAGGCAGGTTTTCTTAATTGTTTCATTTATACACCATTTCTAACGTCTTTGGTTTTAACCGAGGGTTAAACAACAACTTACTGATGGTCTTTCTACTACTTGAACTGTAGAATTTTTTAAAGTTGACCTTTTCATTAACTTTTAAATTCATTCCCGAATTAGTACTACCAGACTCTGCTGAGGATAGGGAATATTCTGGATAAATAAGAATTCCCTACCCCAGCCGGGAATCGAATTCTGGAGCTCTGGTTTGAGCAGCCAGAAAGCTGATCACTCCATCACAGAAGCAATCGCAAGTATATTGTACAGTGTTTAAATTGAGTTAGTAGCCAATATTTAGACATCGTTGTTTTAAACGTATTTTGATTTGTAAGGTACCGGTTACAGAGTGAGATGGCTATGCGGTAGCGCTTGAGACTTCCATTCAGAAGGTCCCGGGTTCTTTTCCCATTGGACAGGACAGGTGGTGTGTTGTGACAGGACGGTGGAACTTCAGTTCTGGAAAGATTTCTACCTGGCGTTTGGTGCGACTGCTGGGACCCACTACCTTGGGAGCTGTCTCGATTGCCACAGGACCGTTGGGTTGCTAGTGATTTAGACAGAGCTATCCGGTGTCAGGATTAGCACCATTCTGTTGTTAGGGACGCCGTCCTTGCTAGGGCACATCGTCGTCCGGATCTGGTTGCCCTTAGGGTCCCCCATCCATCACTTCCTCTCAGGGTCACGCTGGAAGCAAAAATGGCCCCACTATGTACTACGTGTCATGCTGTACTCCGTTACTAGAGCCCCTTCCGTCTGATTACTCCTAACTCCTAAGCGTACCTCGCTGAGCATAGGGCATCCGCTTTGCAAGTGGACCATATTACAACGATTAGGATTAGTCACATGGGGAGATCCTAGCCACTAGAGCTCAGCACCACATGTAGGCCAGGTGTGTCTTACGGAACCTTCGGAAGGTTGAAGGGGGATGAAGGGGAAACCCGAAGAGAGACCAGATCAAAACTACTGTGCCATCTTCAACGAGGGGTCCGGAATGAACGAGCCCTCAAGAAGAAATCTCAGTCGGCCAGCCAAGCGCCAAGGAGAATCTTGAAGTACGTATTTTGTTGTAGGAGTTTGCACCACGCTTTGGGCGTCAATTTAAAGTAGGTTCTATTGTAGGAGTTTTATTATATTTCAACTGTTGAGGAGCCGAACTTGAAGTTTTTTTGCAACGGCACGTATGGTGCCAGGTTTCCGGTAGCCTTTGCCCCAAGTTTAAAAATATTAACTTTGTACTTTAAACTGTGTCTTTAAATATTATATATTTATGTTTGCCTCGGCTGCGTCAGTAGTTTTGTTAGAGACACGTTTCTCTTAGCAGGGTTGTGGTGTGACAAGAATATAGGCTTACACAGATTATAATTTTACTTCACTCCTTTTATTAATACTTGATACGATTTAAATACCACTTCACTGATATATAGAGAGAGCTGTGAGATGCTTTTAATAAATACTTGCACTTTTTAACACGTAAACTATTTTTTACTCACACAAAATACGTATAATACTTCTCGAGGACGTATCAAGCGTCCGATTAGGAACACGGTCTACTAGTAACTGACTTCTGAATTTGTAAATATTTCTCCTTTTCAGTTTCTGATTGGCTAGTCCTACTCCAAAAGAATACCTTCATTTAACTAAAGCTTTTTCTGCCTGTTGATTGGATATGTTATAAACTGTTACTAAAATTACATTATTGCTTCCAAAAATCAGAAGCAGTATTGTTAAACTCTCAAACTCATTATGGCCTCATTGTTACCTCATTGTTAGCAACTTTTGACCTATTTCTCACAGCTCCTACATTATTAAATTACGTAATATATTCATATAACATTATTGAACATGGATACGATAATATAACTATATATAATGACTGTAATATACACTCCTTATATATTGTTACATACACATATTGCTTTAATATTTATTATTGAATTTATATTATATAATTTGACTGAAATCATTTAAGTGTTAAAAATACTGCCTGAATCTTTACACAGCATAAACTCTAACAATCGCCGTCCCCTGGCCCTCAAACATTGTCTTCTGCTTTTCCACTTCGTGAACTTGTTCCGCGCCCAGAGTTATTTCCTCGATATTCTCTTCGATCTTCCTAAATTCCTTTAACCTTTAGTTTATAATCATATATTATTTAGGTACTCTAGTTGGTTTCATTATTTCCAGATGACGCTTCCATTTTTCTCCATATTCCTTGATTTTATCATTTACTGAATATATATTTAATTCTGTTCGTATATCTTCATTACGTATTCTATCTAATTTTATACAGCATTTGGTTGTTCTGAGAAAGGTCATCTCTCCAGACCTTACTATTACTTTCCAGTTTTCTCACCCATATATCAATAAGAGCTATGGTTTTATAAAATTTTAATATTTTATATAGTTTCTTGTTTTATTTTTTAAAGTTTTATGAATCGTTCAGCACATGATTTGAATTTAGGACAGTCAAATTGAAGTAGTTGTTTTGGTTACGTAATAAATTACGTATTTTATTTTATTTGCCCCGCGTATGGGAGCCAATTTGTAGCTGGCTCACGTATTATTTTTAGCTGTTTTTTGAGTGGATGCTGTTTTGAGTTAGCCCCATATATGTGCGCTTACTTGAAGATGATTTGCTGCTGTTACGTAATGTTGCGTAATAAATGTTTACGCAAAACTTGAAGAGTTGTTATCTATTAATAATTGCTTTGAGCGTCGGTTTGAATGTAATGCTTACGTAATATTACTGTTTGAATATGCCTCGGTGGGTCAGTCTTAATTTAGAGTCAGGATTATTATACAGGGTGTGGCAATGACAATTATTGTAGACGTAACAGAATTAAACTTTTAAATGTTTACTTTTATTTTAACTTCTTGCACATATTTTATAAACCACTACACTTTTAAAAGAACTGTGATAAACTTTTATACACTCACTTAACGGTAAAAATCATAAGCTTCGGCAATGCAAGTCTCTGATTGGCCAATTCTAATCCAATAGAATTTCTGCATTCAACTTAAAACTTTTCTTTGCTATGGATTGGCTAATTTTAAAACTGTCACTGAAACTACGTCATCGTCGCTTTAATCATGACCAGTACATTTTCAAATTCCAAACATGTTATTGGCACAATTACCTCATTATTATTCATTGTTAGCAATCTAATATTCACATAACATTAATAAAATATGTTTACAATACAAATAAGCATTTGGAATGATTGTTACATACAATTTAAATAATTATTACATATACTGTTTCAAGGCGGGCTAATATTGAATTTACCTATTTTAAATTACAAGTGAAATTATTCAGGTATTAAAATCCTGCCTCAAAATTTAACTCCATTTCTATTTTTCTATTTATACTAAAATTGTATCCTAAATGACTGACGCTTGATACTCATTCCCCTTACAGCGTCGTCCTCCATGGTATAGTGGTTACCATGCAAGCCTCTAGCTCCCAAGGTCGCGGGTCCAAACCCGGCGGAGGGCGATGGATATTTTCGGGCGTAAAAATCCTTAGCATGGCTTCCTTCGGAAGGGACGTAAAGCCGGTGGTCCCGTGTTGTAGATTTACGGCACGTAAAGGAACCTCAAGCATGATAAAGAGACCTCTGAGCAAAATTACGGCTTTTCACGCCCAATATAGAATGGGACACTAAGGGTCATAGTAGTTAAAGAGCGTCTATAAATAAAACTTAATTTCAATTTCCTCTCACAGTACTCAGAAACATATGAAGATAAAACAGATGAAGGGAAATGATGGGGAGGGAATTAGCGGTAGAAGAGAGATCATTCCAGCATGCGTCTACCAACCAAGGTTACGAGGTCAGAGCGGGTGACACGAAGGGAATCGAAGCCTGGAGTCAGCCTCCCACATATCCGGGATCTATCTCGCTCGGTCCATATTACAAGAGAGCACGTGGTAAACCCCCATTCGGTTAAGTTCGCTCCTAATCGATCCCCATAGTAACAAGCCTGAAGGAAATTTACTGCCACGTAAAGTATGTTCACCAAGGACATTAAACTGCAGAACGTCCTTCCTTCCCATTTTCCCAGATTTAATTTCTGGTGGTGGGCGTTTGCAGGTTTTAATTTTTCGCTGCCTGCCTAACCCAGCCATGCGCGGTATTTGTGCATGAAAGCGTTACAAAGTGCACACCACTTCCCACTTTTCTATAGGTTACATATTTGCTCGCACTATGAAGGGAGGCATCTGAGGCTAAAATTATATTGTGGCCTCCTCTGTTCAACAAAGAGAGATGAATTACCGTAGCGACGCTTTAAAGCAGAGTGTGGTCGTCCATCCATTGTTATTCAAGCGAGTTTCCCACCTAGTTAGTCTTCTTCTGCGCATATATAATGGAACACGAAAATCATTACTGAGAAAACCTCCAGTTGGATATAGGAGATTATGCTAACATTGAACACCGACTGCGCGTTTAAGAGCTTGCATACTTCAGGAGAAACTTTACTTTAACTTTGTGTATTGTCTTAAAAATTCGATCTTGAGATTACACTGGAAATAACATGTTTTGAGCCCTCTGAATCCCAAAACAGCAGTTTAAGAAAAAGGCTCGTGTGTTTGTGTCTTTATCGAGTCTTCGATAAATAGTAAATTTGATATTTAGGTTTTGATACAACAAACATTTTCAAGAAAATCCCCCATACTCACATAGAAAATTTTTAATTTACATGGATTAAAATGCCATATATTTAAGATATTTACATGATAAATAAAACGTATACATTTAATTTTATGGTAGTACCCTATGAAGTCCTCTTCAATTGAAATGAATATTGAATACTTTTGTATACGGAACAAAAGTTAAGAGATAGTCAAAAATACTGCGCAATTTATTCAAAATAAGTTTTTTATAGCATTAGCCATTTCCGAGAGAATCGCAACTGTATTTTTTTCAATTTTTAATACTTACCATTTTTACTTTCTCTACTTATAGTAAATACAGGAAGTTTTGCATCCCACACAAAAATTCGATATGAAGATTTCACTATAAATACACGTTTTGAAGTCACCTAAATCCCTAAAAGAGTACTTTTAGAAAAAGAAGTACGCATGTGTGTGTGTTTGTGAACAGCATAACTCAAAAAGAAAATTTCTTCTCCTTCTTCACTTCATGTTCCGTAAAATTTAAAATTAAAATTACAAGGAAAATAAAATCTTGGTATTTAAACTCGCCATCTTCCAAAGATGCAATACCCCCATCCCAAACTACCCTTTACGTTCTACATAAACATTGTACAACTTTTTAAAACAAATGTTAGTTTCACCCACGTATATCCCTTATTATTGATACGAATTTTTCAATACCTTTGTCATTTTTACTTTCTCTGCTACTTGTTTAAACTTAAGTGCAGAAAGTATTTTATTCGACCCAAAAATTGATACTGGAATTTTACCAGAAATATGCGTTTTGAGGCACCCTAGATCCAAGAAAAGCTCTGCAGGCTTTTCCCAGAAACTTCAAAGGTACACACTTTGTCATCTAAATCTCTTCCGAATGACTTTTACATAAGTGGTAAACCGTAAGAGATAGACAAAATTTTACTACAGAAAAATGTAGATCTCATTAAACACACAATTTATGTTGAGGCAGTATTTTTAACACTTAAATGATTTCAGTCTAATTATATAATATATAAATACAATAACCGCCCGTCGTAAAGCAACATATGTAGGTAACAATTTATAAAAAATATATTAACAGTCATTGTATTAATGTTTATATTAATATGTACATGTTCATAATGTTATGTAAATGTATTACGTAATTTAATAATGTAGGAGCTGTGAGAATAATAGGTTAAAAGTTGCTAACAATGAGGTAACCTTGAGTCAATAATGGATTAGAAAGTTTAAGTGCTACTGGTAATTCTTGGACCAACAATAATGCAATTTTGAGACAGTTTATAAAATAGCCAATCAACAAACAGAAAAAGCGTTAGTTAAATGAAGGTATTCTATTGGACTAGGGTTAGCCAATCAGAAACTGAAATGGAGCAAAATTTACAAATTCAGAAGTTAGTTGCTTGCAGGCAGCATTACTAACCGGACGCGAGATGCGTCCTCGAGAAATTTAATACATATTTTGTGTGAGACAAAAATAGTTTACGTATTAAAAAGTGCAAGTAATTAATAAAAAAATCTCCCAGCTCTCTCCATATCAGTGAAGTGTTATTTAAATTGTGTCAAGCATTAATAAAAGGAGTGAAGTAAAATTATAATCCTTGTAAGCCTACATTCTTCAGTCGCAACACTCCCTGCTAAGACATTCATGTCTCTAAAAAATATAAATACTGACGCAGCCGAGGCAAATATAAATATATAATATTTAAAGTCAAATTAAAAAGATAATAGTTTTAAACTTGGGGCAAAGGCTACCGGAAAGTTCATTTGGGGCGAAGGCTACCAGAAACTTTTTACCATACGTGCGATTGCAACTACTTCGAGTTTGGCTCCCCAACAGTCGAAATATAATACATCTTCTTCAAACTGGCTTTCCATACTAGCAGCAACAAACCTTCTTCAATGTAACATACATTTTTGTTGAGAGAACCATTTGAGATATTCCTTGTTATTTGTTTGAATTTCACAATATTTATACGTTTTCTCAAATGGGAATTCGTTATTCATTTTTTAATGTCCTGGACATACAAAGAGAATGGAATGCGCCACATTGCAACCAGCTCTTAAAATACTTGGCTATCGCTTAAAGGTTAACACATTCCCCTTGCACCACAAGAAAATTAGCAATAACATAGTTTCTGCAAATATTTATCTCGATAACATGAAGTAGGTGGAGAATAAGCGTTGTAAAAATGGTTTTATAAGAGTAGAGAAAGTCATGTGAGGGCATCATCAGATTTTCTATAACTTAACAGCAGTATCCTTTGCTATTCTTATGCATATCAGAACTGTTCAGTTTTTAAATTAATTAATCCTGTCACCTGTGTTAAGAGACAAAAGCTCTTTACATTATTCTCTAGTGAGGAAGAAAAACGAGTTATGAAGAAAAGTGCCTTGTCAGTGTGCATCAATCAGAAAAAGTCCTTGAGACTTCGCTTTCATACGATATGATTATCTTTGATTGAGTGCTAATTAGACGCTCGCTGCTTTTGCTTTATACGGAAGAGTTAAAGGACGCCAAGACAGTGTCTCTGAAGTTGTACGAGAAGATTGCGGCAAACCTTCTGCATGTCGTAGTAAAGTTTCAGTTGCGTTTGTTCCGTGATACGAGGGTTACTATTTATATTTTGAGCCTAATAATTAAAACAAAGTAATTTCTGATTGAAAACTGCTTTATTGTCTTTCAAAATATTCTCCTTTATGATCAATACACTTTTGCATCCGTTTGAGCCATTTGTCAAAGCATTTATTCCGGTCTTCTTGAGACATCTCCAAAACACGGCTTCTTCTGCCAACGAAAATCGTTGTCCACGCAATTTATTCTTGATATTCGGGAACAAAAAGAAGGTATGGATGCCAAATCAGGATTGTATGGCGGATGACCCATCAATTCGATTTTTTGAGCCTTCAAATACTCTGTTGTTAGACGAGATGTGTGTGCATTGTCTTGATGAAGAATGATCCTACGGTTCTTGTTGGTTTTCCTTACTTCACCGAAGACTTCCGGAAAACACATGGTTGTGTACCATTCGGCATTGATCGTTTTACGTTCCTCTAAAGGCCCGTGGCCAGTTTTGCTTTGAAGTGCTTCGAGTTCGAAAACATTTATTGAATTTGCTTCTTGAAACACCCATACAGTCGACTGCTGTTTACGTTCCGGCTCATACGCATTGATCCATGATTCGTCACCTGTTACAATCTTATATACGTCTTTTGAGGCACCGCCATTGTATTTCTTGAGCATTTTTGTACACCAATCCACACGAGCATCTTTTTGAGATTGCGTCAAATTATGTGGGATCCAACGAGAGCAAACCTTTTTCACGGCTAAATAATCATGCAATATTTTATATATGCTGGTGGAACTAATGCCTAGGGTTGCCTCAATCTCACAATATGTTGCATGACGATCTTTCATTATTAGTTTTTGCACAGCATCAATGTTTTCTGGCACAACAACTGATTTTGGACAACCTTCACGAACTTCATCATTGAGCGAACGGCGGCCACGATTAAATTCGTTATACCAGCTTTTCACAGTGGCAAAGGATGGAACTTCGTCGCCAAATGTGGAAGTTAGTTGATCAATGCACTCTTGTCTTGATAATCCACGTCGAATTTCGTAATAAATCGTTGCACGAAAATTTTCACGAGTTAATTCCATGTTTTTGTTGACACACAATTTTCAAGTTAGAGTAAACAAAACAAATGACGGTCTATTGACAAAATGTTTGAAGTAGATTATGGTCAAAAATGTCAAAATTTCCATTGGAAACTTCAGATGTCACCTGAACATTCAGGGTTGCCAAGGGTCAAAATATAAATAGCGCCTCTTGTAGAAATACATGGGTGAGCACTGGTAACATTTATAATGATGGATAGATATTGTGACGTAAATGTCCCTTTACCCAAACTAGCGCCTTTGCCAGAGGTGACGAGGACGGGTACATAGCACAAGGTTGATAGCGAAAGGGTTATAGCTTGCGGTTGGCTGGAAAAGTAGTAAAAGGCGTGTAATTCTGGTACCAAAAAAGACTAATTCTTCTAATTACTAATCTAAACTACATTGCAATAGGGAGAGAGACAGCTTTTGGGTTATTTGCTCGTAGACGTGAAGGACTCCGGCGTTCCATCTTCGTTATGCTTAGAGCATACGTCAATGTTAGCACAAAATAAATTTAAAGAGCTGACCGCCACAGAGTCCTGCTAGGCAAGTGATCCAGAACCCAGGAATTAAAAACTTTGAAGTTTAAATACTCGAGGAGTATTATGACTAGTATTTCGGCCAGCACTGGCGTATGCGAATGTCATGGAATTTCATGGAATTACATAAACAAGTCTTATCGTGAATACCTCTAACTGTATAAGATTGTATTTATCACATTCTTGTAAAATAAAGCTATAACTGTCACTACACTTTAGCAAATAAACCTAATATCACAAATATTTAAGCTACTTTCTATATTAACTACAATAAAATGCAATCGAGTCTAAAATAATCAGTTGGAACAGTTAAAGTATCCTCAGAACTATCAAAAATAGCTATTCATATCATGATCATTTGGTTTATCATACCCAGCGAGATGGCTCCGTGGTAACGCGCGAGCCTCGCATTCTGTAAGTGCTTTATATGGAAAAACTTACAATACTTTCGGTTTTTGCAAAAAATATCTAATTATTTCTATTAAAATGTCATTATTTCAAATATTTACATAAAAAATAAAATGTAAATCCTGTGAAATGCCCTTCATTCAGGAGGAATATTGTATACCATAAAACATATACAAAAACATACTCCACGAAAACTGTAGATCTGTTTAAAACACATTTTTAATAATCTTTTTTTGTGGCATCAGCCATTTCTGAGATATCCGTTATTATTGGTGTGAATCTTTCATTGCTGTGAACGCATGCACTAAGCTGCCTACGGGCCGCCTGTAAGCGCCTCCCGGCCTGGCACCTGGGGGGGCTTCGACAGGTCGTCGGAACAATAGCCAGTGCGAAACAATAGCCCATTATATGCCTATTCCCTGTTCCACAACATTCCTTTTGGCACGTTCTCTGTCGTCCTCCGTGGTGTAGTGGTTCCCATGCTAGCCTCTAGTTACCGAGTTCGCGGGTTCAAACCCGGCGGAGGGCGATGGATTTTTTCGGGCGTAAAAATTCTTAGCATGGCTTCCTTCGGAAGGGAAGTAAAGCCGTTGGTCCCGTGTCGTAGATTTACAGCACGTAAAAGAACCTCAAGCTTGATAAAGAGGCCTCTGAGCATAATCACCGGTCTTTCACGTCCAATATAGAATGGGACGCTAAGGACCACAGCAGTTAAAGAGCGTCCATAAATAAAACGTAATTTAATTTAAAATTAGTAGCCGCATCTTCTGGAACATTCCGCTTTGTATGCGATAGTATATAAGGGGGCTGCGCTTACCCTTACCGAGTTCAGTCAGTTAAGAAGTTATAAAGTGAAACTGTAGCACAGTCGTGCGTTGTGGCTCAGCAGTTCAGTTGTGAATTGTGATTCGACGGATCAGTTGTGTTGTGTTCCAAGTGTGTGCTAAAAGTGAATCAAATGGAAAGAGTGTGGCATTTAAGGCAAACAATCGAGAACAATCTGCTTGGCGTTTCAGTTTTCTCGATCCCTTTGTAGCTTCACGGAGTTTATGATGAATCCATGTGAATGTGAGAGACAAAATATTTTAAAGGACTGTCGCTGTTCAGTTCTCGCAATGTTGGGAAGGAGCATGGAATTTGAAGGCCAGCATGCAGCGTCCCGCTTTTAAACATCTGATTATCGATTCCGTTTACTGTACCCTCCTTGTTTTTGAGACAGTATTTTTAACACTTAAATGATTTCAGCCAAATTATATAATATGTAAATTCAATTACATCCCGCCTTGAAACAATATGTGTATGTAATAATTTGTAAAATGTATATAAGTCATTGCATATATGTACAATAATGTTATGTGAATATATTACGTAATTTAATAATGTAGGAGCTGTGAGAATAATAAGTTAAAAGTTGCTAACAATGAGGTAACCTTCAGACAATGAGTTTGAGGGTTTGACAATACTACTTGTGATTCTTGGAAACGTTAATGTAATTTTGAGACAGTTTATAAAAATAGCCAACCAACAACCAGAAAAAGCTTTAGTTAAATGAAGATATTCTATTGGACTAGGATTAGTCAATCAGAAACTGAAATATAGCAAAATTTTCAAATAGAGAGTTCAGTTGCTTCTAGACAGCGCTCATAACTGGACGTGTTGCCTGCAGACATTGATTGTAACCAGACGCAAAAAGTGTCCTCAAGAAATTTAATAGTATTCGTATGAGACGAAAAATAGTTTACCTGTTAAAAGGTGCAAGTAATTCATAAAAGAATCTCACAGCTCTCTATATCAGTGAAGTGTTATTTAAATCGTATCAGGTATTAATAAAAGGAGTGAAGTAAAATTATAATCTGTGTAAGCCTACATTCTTGTCGCACCAAAACCCTGCTAAGAGAAACGAATCTCTAACAAATACTGACGCAGCCGAGGCAAACATAAATATATAATACATGTTTTTTTTAAACTTGGGGCGAAGGCTACCGGAAACTGTTTACTATACGTGCGGTTGCAACTACTACAAGTTCGGCTCCCCGACAGTCGAAATACGATACAACTCCTACAATAAAATACTCCATTCTCATTTTATATTAGTTACAACAAGTTTGAAGTAAATATAAGTGAATGGCCAGCTAATTCTTTTATTTTGGGGGCATCTGCAGAATGATATCCAGAACTTGGAAACTAAACTTTTGTGTGCTGCATACACGGTATAATCGCTACATAACAAGCACGCTATGTGATTTACCGCACAGGGCATTAAAACTGTTCTAACAACAAATTGGAAGGGTGAAGGGATTAGGTTCTCTTGTTAAAAACTTTACTTCCCGTATAATGAAAGCCTTCAGGTCAATTAATAACCAAGAGCGCTCCCATCAAACTTTTTCCTCCTCATTTAAATGAAACTATGCGGCCCATTTCTTACGAGCAGAAAAAGTTGCGATTTGCTTATGGGTCGGTCCCAGGTGTGGTTGCGAATAGCCGTGATGCATTCTGCCGCCGGCCATAACGGCCGTGCTTGTCTTAAATCATTTCTGGCATGTAAATCACTAGCACAGCCGGGCTGCTTATGCTTTAACAGGTTGGTGCTTTGCTAAAAGCCACCCGCATTTCGTGTGTGTGACATTACCATGCATTCTCAGCTACTTGCTGAAATTCATACAGGGAGTGTCACCAGCGTATACTGGGTGGAGATGCCTGCAACTTTTTGGCCACATGTCCGTTTAAATTTTACGAAAATGCAATGAAAACTTAATATACAGTTTTCAAACGTGGCTTTAAGCAGAGCTTGCACATCAAAATGTTTATAATTACATAAATAATTCATGAAAACATCTTATATGATATGTTCTCACACCGACCCTTCTACAAGCTCTTCTTATAAAAGCGTATTCTCCTATCTAATATAACCAAGCGAGGCTGCTCTGGTAACGTGTGAGGTTCGATTCCCCACTCTGATCTTGGGTTTTTCGTGGTTTTGTCTGGTCGGTAGGGGAATGCTGGGGTAGTTTCTGATCTACCACGATTCTCTTACCCTAATTTTCTTTTCATTTCATTTTCCTTCCCATCTTTCAGGTGTGCTTCTAGGTTTTGCGGCGTATGGCAGAATGATGAGGATATCTGCTCAAAGGAAACAAAGCTTCCGTAGACTCTAGGAGAGCTGTTTGGTCCTCGAGTCGTTCAATGCCCTCTCTAGTCATCTCCAGCAGTGGGACGGGTCTTCAAGCCAGGAACTGTTAGGGACTTGTGCGGTGACCTGTCTGTATCCTCCTGTGCTTCACTGCATCCCTTCCTCCTGGGGGTGATAGCCACAATAGATCTATGTAGGTTGCACTGCGCGAGGGTCACCCTCCGCTTTATAATCTATACCTATCTATGAAGTAAGAACTGGCGACGAACACACTCTAGACGTTCTCGGGCTTCAAACCAGGTGAGTTGATGTTGGTACATCGGATGTAATGGCTTGATCGGTGAAATGACCTGCATATATACTGTCCGAGCCGCCACCGGGGTGGACACTATATATGCCGTTTCACCATGCCTCCGGTGCCGCTCGTCGCAACCACAGCCACGGTCACACCCGCCAGCTGACTGAACGCTTCCCCTGGAAACTTCACCATCGCCGTCGTCTCAACCGCCGCCGTCGTGCTTCTTGGGAGACATGATGTGGTTACATATGCTGTCCCACGGGACCTTCCGACACGCCTCCTCCTCACCGCAGGCGCAACAGAAGTGGGCTTCAGTAACGAGGGCCACCCAATCACCACACAAAGAAGACCATCACCGCTGGTACGGCTGGAGCTCGCCGACTCTGGCGCCTGTTTATTAAGACTAGCAAGGCAGATTACCAGTACCCTGTCGCGCTGCTGCAATCTCGGACACGACGCCTCCTCAACCGAGGTGCCACGACTGTAGCGCCTCAAATCTCTACCGGGCACTCGCTGAGGAATCGCCCCCTCTATCCCCACAGTCATCACACCCAGCCTCCTCAGCGCCTCCAGCTCCAGCACGGACAACCACAACGCCAGTTCCAGTTCAAACGTTCGCCGTCGACCACGCCCAGAAGGATGCCGTTCTGGCTTCTGTAGAAGAGACCATAGCCGCCATCACAGCCGCTCACACCGAAGCCAATCTCCTCAGTCCCAACAACATAGAAGCCGCCCTTCGGGACTTTCACGCACTCGCCGTCGTTTACACGTCATCACTCAAGAGGTTTTACAACAACTCGACTCTGAAATGGGAGGCAGTCACCACCTCACTACGGCCTCTGGAGAACAGCCTCATTCCAATTACCACGTAACTGGACGACCACCTCAACACTCAACCAATCACTTCAGCTTCATCGACCACTACGGAACCTTCTCAACCAGACACCGTGGAACAGACGTTCACCGCTCACCCCACGGTGTGAGCTGGCCTTAGGGAACCTGCAGTCCGTCGAGGATTACATCAGGAACAACCGCCACGAATACAATCTTCATAAGAGGTAACGAGTACTGCTTCAGCCTTGCAGCACTGGAACCTTTCTCCATCCAAGCACTCAATTGCACAGTCACTGCCAGAATAATAATCATTCATCGAATAAATAAAATATCTATCCACTTCCTGAAACTCCCCGTGGGTCCAGCCAGGGTCTTGGCAAGGCCATAGTTGTCATCCTAACATTTTCTATTCCCATTGAGGGCCTAATTGCCAGCAGTTACCCTTTCTACACTAATGGGAGTGCTCAGTGGAACTCTAATACCTATACTCACCTCCCCTTTCTACTCCCGAACTTACTATTAAAAAAATCAAGTCATTCAGCATCCTGATGAGAGAGATGCTTCATCTGGTGAAGCCCAAGAACGTCTTAAGTACTATTACCTATCTACTTTATATTCCTCCAGAAAACATTTGCAGAAATGGTTTCATTACAATAACTTTTCTTGAGGCTATAAGGCGAATACAGCAGGTGGGTCCACTCTTTGTATGGCCAGGGGAAATAAACGAATGACCACTTATTACTTCAAAAATAAGGTCTTGAAAATTTAAACCAATGAATCGATCGGAAATGGTTAATGCAACAAAACGTAAACATAAATTGATGTTTTAAAGAGATATGCATTTTTGTGTATTAAACATTTGTCTATTTTTTCAGGTTTATCAGTTAAACAAAACTGTACACCAGACTTGCCGTCTTGTGTAACCTTCCTCCGTCTCTCTAAGTATATAACACCTCATGCACTGTGATCTACGCGACATCTATTGTGACTAAAGCCTTTGTGCTTTTTTTTAACTCAATAGTTTTGAAGAAAAATTGTCAAATGTTGAAAAATATTTTACAAGACTTGACAGTGTCGTTAATGAGTATTTACACGTTGTCTTTTGCCAAAGTGAACCCCTTCAGAACACACTGATAATTTATCACGTGCGAAGTAATTTACTATTAGTGCCACGGTATAACAATTTGCAATGAAATATTGTTCCTTACGTTACCTAGCATGTTCACATATTATAACCCATGAAATCGATTACCATTAAGGAATACAATAAAAATAACACGAATTGATGATTAATTACATCACAGGCCGGATCCACAATCTACCGATAAACCTATTTACCGAATTTCTTAAGAGAGTGGCTTTCCATAATAGCTGGGTGGTAGTACTCGAAGATAGCTGGGTAGTCGATACGTCCATTATCTGACAAATAACAAGTCGGCAGCTTAGCCGACGTTTCACAGGTAGCTTTTTAAATTGGAATGACGTTTTAATTAATATTTTAGACAGCATGGTCTAAAAGTAGAACTTTTAACACGGTGCACACTAGTGCAATAATCTTCATTGTACCCAATTTTGGTTCCAGGTCCAATCACAAGGCAATTACCCTTTGTATTTGCACTTGTTTAATAACTCGACTTGGTCTGATTAGGTTTTACTTTTCATTGTGCTCTTTTTACATGATTAATTTCTCGTGGTGTTCGCATTATCTGTTCACAATACAAATTGTCATACTTCATTTTATGGCAATTCGTTGTAGAATTAACCGGTAGCATTCTGCTTTCTTTGATCTAAGACATATTTCAATATTTTATCTAGTATAATCTACATAAAAAATTCATGTGTTACACTCACATGACTTTCCCTATTCTTGTACAAACTATTTTTACAAATGTTCATTCTCCATATGCTTCATGTTAATCGAGATATCCAGATGTTAATCTTATTGCTAATTTTCTTGTAGATGCAAGGGGAATTGGTAGGCTTTAAGGGATAGTCAAATCTTTTAAGAGCTGGTTGCTATGAGGAGCATTCCGTTCTCTTTGCAGATCCAGGACATAAAAATAATGAATAACGACTTCCCATTTGAGAAAAAGTATAACTATTGGAAAATCTAAGGGAATAACGCACAATATTTCGAAAATAGTTCACTTAACAAAAAAAATGTATATGACATAAATCGTGTATTTTAACGCGATCTACATTTTTTGTGTAATAAAAGTTTGTCTATCTTTTATGGTTTACCAGTTATGCAAAAGTCTTTTACAATGAAGAATACTTTTGGAGACATTCCCAGAAAATTGAAGATATACATTTTATTTGTCATGAAAGTATCTTAAATATACGATATTTTAATCAAAATCGTTAAGAGCCATTTCTGAGAAAATTAAAATGTTCGAAAAATGTTCCATGTAAAGTGTAATCTGGAGTAGGGGAATTTTCTTGAAAACCTTCGTGTCGCATCTCTGGAAGATACTGAACCTAAATACCAAGTTTGGTGTTTATCCGACTGTTCTTTTCTGAGTTATGCTGTTCACAGACAGACAGACCGACACACACACACACACACACACACACACACACATACACACACGGGTATGTTTCCAAAAATACCTTTTGGATTCAGAGGGCCTCAAAACATATATTTCCGGTGAAATCTTGGTATCGAAATTTTGGGTGGAATAGAATACTTCCCCTACTTACTATACATAGTAGAGAAAGTAATTAAATGGGGAAATTATGAAATGAGAAGAAACTAAAATGAATTAAAATTACAAAAATAGCAGAAAGAATAACACTAGAAGTGCTTACCCAAAAAATCCAGAAACCAATATGATATGGCATTTAATCGCTTTATAGGTTGGTATAAAGCAAAACATGTTGAAAATAATTTCACTGAAAGTAACTGCTAGCGAATCAACAAAACTTTTTTTAATGTCATTTCTTTTGTTCGAGAACCGCGTTCTAAACGTAATCTCGGTTAGTTTCTGGGATCAAAATAGTATTATTGATATTTTATCAAATTTGAAGCTGTCTAAAGATAGTAAATGCCACACTGTTAAAAGTGGTTTTATTTTGCTCATAGGATTCAGAAATAGGGCCGTAAGTTAAGTTTCGCAAACATTCCTACTCGCAAAATAAAACCCCACTTTTACCCCTTACCTTGTTCTTGAACCAAGATTCAAGTTTGAATTGAAATTTACGGTCTCCTATCCACCGCAGGGTGAATGGGAAAGACTGGTAAAACCTGATAGTAACAAAGGCCCAATCTGGTATACTGACTGTTCTAGAACCAAATCCGGAACGGGTCTGGGCTTTACGGTAATGACACCAAGATTTCTTATGGTCTGGGTAGCTTAGCTACAGTTTTCCAGGCTCAGGTTTATGCAATCCTAGCCAGTGTCATGGAAAACATTAAAAGGAGATATAAGAATAGAAGTGTTCTTATCCTCTCAGACAGTCAAGCTGCTCTTAAAGCACCTCAATCACCAGCAATAAAATCAAAGCTCATCTCAGAATGCCGGGAATCCTTAATGACACTGGTTGAACACAACAACGTTCAACTTATGTGGGTGCCAGGACACACAGGTATACCAGGCAATGAGAAAGCAGATGAAGCAGCCAGGCAGCGAAATCCCATTTGGGTCCGGAGCCTGTACTGGGGGTGTCCTACAGACCAGTGAAACAGGCTATTAAGTGCTGGGCTCAAGCGGAACACAAGAACTACTGGAACTCCATTGAGGGTTGCAGACATTCCAAGTTGTTTATTACAGATCTGGATAACAGCCGGGCAAAGTACCTGCGCGGTCTTAGTAGAAGAAGACTTGCATGAGCAACAGGATTCATTGCAAGATACTGTGCCTAAAGTTTAATCTATGCAGAATGGGACTGTTTAACAACTGAAATGTCTTGCCAGCATGTCGCAGAATGGTGTTGAAAATTTGCGGTCGGTAGAGAAAACGTCACCGACGAGGATCGCAGTGGCCGACCCAGCACGGCATTAACAGATTTAAATACAGCTCGCATGAATGAGCTGATTCAGGAGGATCACGTTATGACGCATGTGACGGTAGAATTGGAAATGTTCGGAAACGTTCGTCACATTGTTCACAATATTCTACAGTACTGAAAGTTTGTTCCTGGGTTCCACGAAATCTGGTCAAATACAAGCGCATGGGGGCAAGTCTGCAACTTTTGAAAGGTTTCCAAGGAAGGGAACAGCTTCTTCACCACATTGTTACAGGTGACGAAATATGGATTCACCACTACACTCCCAGCAGTAAGCGGTAGTCAATGGAGTGGATGTTACTCCCTTTCCGAAGACAAGATGATGCCATCTGCCGGGAAGGTGATGGCAACAGTGTTTTGGGACAGCGCGAGTGTCATACTCGTGGACACACAGTGACCACTGGGCGATGCTGCGAGACCTTGACACGATTGCGGGCAGCAATAAGGAGGAAACGGCTAGGACTGCTCACCGAGGGCGCCATCTTTCTTCACGACAACGCGCGACCTCATACAGCCCAGAATATCACCACGCTGTTGAAGCAGTTTCGCTAGGACATCATCGACTGCCCTTCCTACAGCCCGGACCTCGCTCCAAGCGAGTTTCACATGTTTCCTGACTTGAAGGAACATCTAGAAGGCTGTCGATTTGCTTCAGACGAGGAGGTGAAACAGTTCGCGACAACGCGGCTGAATACAGGAGGACAGGATTTTTACCAAGAAGAAATATTAAAACTAATCCCACGAAGCAACAAGTGCCTAAACCTATATGGAGACCATTTTGAAAATAAAACGTGAGAAGGAGATACTATTAAAGCCCAAAGTTTACCAGATATCCAAAGACAAGCGAATACGAACTAGTACCATTGCATATAGGCAATAATATGCTCCAAAAGAAAGGCCGCCGATAAGACCATTGTAAGTAAAGCGGGATATAAATGAAACTTAAACAAACAAAAACAAAAATAAAACTGCCCTGTTGAGTTCTGTCACGGAGAGATATCTACACACTTGAAATACAGCGGCAGGACTACTTGGTATGTTTCTAGGAGGTTTAACAGTAATTCGGAGTCGTCATGGGTGAAATTTTGAGCTCTGCTTCGCTTCGTCGCTTTCAGTTTACTTTAACGATGGCAAAAGAAAAAAGCTGATGTGTTACACTCACATGACTTTTTCTACTCTTGTACAAACTATTTTTACAAACGCTTATTCCCAATATGCTTCATGTTAATCGAGATGTTAATCTTATTGCTAATTTTCTTGTAGATGCAAGGGGAATTGGTATGCTTTAAGCTATAGTCAAATATTTTATGAGCTGATTGCTATGTGGAGTATCCATTCTCTTTGCATTTCCACGACAAAAAAAATGAATAACGAATTTGAGAAAAAGTATAAGTATTGGAAAATTTAAGAGAATAACAAGCAATATCTCGAAAATGGTTCACTCAATAAAAAAATGTACATAACATAAATTGTGTATTTTAACACGATCTACATGTTTTGTGTAGTAAAGGTTTGTCTATCTCTTATGGTTTACCAGTTATGCAAAAGTCGTTCACAATGAAGAACACTTTTGGAGACATTCCCAGAAAATTCGAGATATACATTTCATTTGACATGAAAATATCTTAAACATATGATATTTTAATTAAAATCGTTAGAGCCATTTTTGAGAAAATTAAACTTTTCGAAAAATGTTCCATGTAAAGGGTAGTCTGGGGTGGGGGGATTTTCTTGAAAAGCTTCGTGTCGCATCTCTGGAAGATACTGAACCTAAATACCAAGTTTGGTGTTTATCCAACTGTTCGTTTCTGAGTTATGCTGTTCACAGACACACAACCACAAACGGACATGTTTCCAAAAATCCTTTTTTTGGATTCAGGGGGTCTCAAAACATGTATTTCCAGTGAAATCTCGGTATCGAATTTTTGGGTGGAATGCAATACTTCCCCTACTTACTATACGTAGTAGAGAAAGTAAAAATGCGATAAACACTAACCTTTATTTTGTGTTATTGTCCGCTTCGCAAGGCAATTCTCGTTTGTTTTCT
This sequence comes from Deroplatys truncata, assembly GCA_030765065.1. Classification (NCBI taxonomy): domain Eukaryota; kingdom Metazoa; phylum Arthropoda; class Insecta; order Mantodea; family Mantidae; genus Deroplatys; species Deroplatys truncata. Next base: position 172,183,970 of record CM060980.1, read on the forward strand.
AATTTACAAATTCCACAATGGTGGTGTTTCCTTCAAATTCACAATGCAAACTTAACACATCACAGGTTACCTATAGGAATGCTATTGCAGAGAAAGGCATGTGATTGTAGAACCAGAGCGTTGCTTACCGGCCAGAAACATTTATTTGGAGAGTAATTATAAGCAAGTTTATTGGGGCATTGCAGAACCGACCCTAAATAACATTTCTTATGTTAGGGAGCGGAACTTGAAGTAGTTGCAACCGCACGTATGGTAAAAAGTTTCCGGTAGCCTTCGCCCCAAATGTTTAAAAATATTAACGTTGTAATTTTGACCGTTTCTTGAAATATTATATATTTATGTTGGCCTCGGCTGCGTCAGTATTATTGTTAGAGACATTTTTCTCTTTGCAGGGTTGTGGTGCGACTGAAGAATGTAGGCTCACACAGATTATTATTTTACTTCACTCCTTTTATTAATGCTTGACACTATTTTTAATAACACTTCACTGATATAGAGAGAGAGCTGTGAGATTCTTTAATTACTTGCACTTTTTAACACGTAAACTATTTTCGTCTCACACGAATACGTATTAAATTTCTCGATTAGGACGTGTCTCGCGTCCGATTAGGTACACTGTCAACAACCAATGCGTTCAGTTATGAGCACTGTCTACAAGCAACTGAACTCTAAATTTGTAAATTTTGCTATATTTCAGGCCAATAGAATACTTTTATTTAACTTAAATTTTTCTGGTTGTTGATTGGCTATTTTATGAACTTTCACAAAAAATTACATGATTGCATCCAAGAATCAAGTAGCATTAAACTTTCAAATTCATTATTGTCTCGAGGTTACCTCATTGTTACCTTATTGCTAGCAACTTTTAGCCTATTATTCTCAGAGCTCCTACATTATTAAATTACGTAATACATTCACATAACATAATTGAACATGTATACAATAATATAAACATTTACAATGACTGTAATATACACTTTTTATATATTGTTACATATTGCTTTAAGGCCGGCTGTTATTGAATTTACATATTATATAATTTGACTAAAATCATTTAAGTGTTAAAAATACTGCCCCACATTCCATTAATGCATTATTGTATTCTTAGTTCGGAAATCTGCCTGGTTGTTTCTTTATATGCCATCGTCTTCATCTTACTGCGGTAAACCACGGAGCCCACAACGTATAGACATGCCCAGCTTTTATATCATAACCTAATCAGGTGGCATACGACATGCCCGGTTAGTCATTTTTGTTTATTTTTCGCCTTCAGCCATGTTGCAGATTTCGTGACCCACTATAAATACTCGCATTTCATTAGCCAAAGCCATCAAATCATTGCCAAATCTTTGACCACGAGCATGTCCTTATTTGCTCTCCAGACTTTCAAAGACTTTAAAAGTGTTGGAAGCAATTTGAGAAGAAAAGTTGTGATAACTCTTGAAAAATCTTATTGAATTTGACAAAAATTTGATCGTATGCAAGAAGCTAAACACCCCTTAGGAGGAAGGGATAAGGAAAATGAACCTCGGAAGGCTACAGGGTGCAGGCGAACAGGCCACAGAGACGCGCGGAAGTTCCTAACTACTAGTTCGAAGACTCGTCCCCTACTGAAGCTGACCAGAGAGGGTGATGAACGACCCGTTCAACCAGACAGCCCTCTACTGTCCGCTCCGGCTGTGACACCGCCTCACGCCACGAAACCTAGAAGCACATTTGAAAAGTGAGAAGGAAGCGGAATAAAAAGGAAATAATGGAAAGAAAATCGTAGCAGATGAGAAATAACCCGAGCTTTCGCCTACTGACCAGGGAAAACCACGAAAAACCCACGGCCAAAGTGGGCGGTCGGTGGTAATCGAACCGGGAACCTCCCGAATGCGAACCTCACGTTACCACGAGGCCATCTCGTTCGGTTTTTCTCCCTCTAACTCAGTGTCTTGCGGGTGGCCGACTATACGGTGACCCTGTGCTAACAGAATAGGAGTTCCTTGTATTATAGGCAAACCAAAACATACGCAAGGAAACAGGTTAAACCTCATTTTCCCGTCAGCGGCTACCTAGTATAACATTTCATTGCTTGTAGGAGGAGGATACAGGAGGCTGAAGCGATAATCAAATCTTCAAAAATGGAAGCAATTACATACCTTTTCATTAGCAGAAAAAAGTTATTTCAAATGAATTGTCTGTTGTAATGAGATCTACATTTGTGCTTTCCCTACCACGTACCTAGAAGGTAGAGAAGGTATTGCATTCCACCCAAAAATTCGATATCGAGACTTCACCGGAATGACATGTTTTGATGAAGACTCTAAATAAAAGATAAAGCATTTTTGGAAACAGTTCTTGTGTGTATGTGTGTCTCGTCTGAACAGCATAATTAAAAAACGAAAAGTTGGATAAATAACAAACTTCGTATTTAGGTTCATATCTTCCGAAGACATGACAGGAAGCTTTTTAAAAAATCTCCGCACCCTAATCTAACCTTCACATAGAAAATTGTTCGAAATTTTTCTTTTCTAAAAATGCTTCTAATGATTTTGATTAAAATGCTGTATACTAAATATATTTACATGACAAATAAAATATATATCTTGAATTTTCTGGAAATATCCTCTGAAGTCCTCTTCATTTGGAAGGAATTTTCTATAAACGTCTAACTGGTAAACGTTAAGCAATAAACGAAAACATACTACACAGGAAATTTAGATCTCTTTAAAACACACAACTTATTTCAAATAACTTTTCTGTGGTATCAACCATTTCCATCCATTATTAATGGTTCGAATTGTGCAATACTTAGCCATTCTTTTAAAGTGCTTTCAACATTCAGTTGTTTCTCGCAATTGCATAGAAACAGTGTGGACTTTAAGGTCAGTGTATAGCGCCCAGTACTTAAAACATTTGACTACCGCTGTTCTCTTTGTATATATAACGAAATGAGTAATGCAGTTATTTCTATGAATGTTTATTTTGATTAAAATGAAGATTCAATAAGACTAGTCTGTAAACCCACTAATAAATGATAGACGGTAGAGAAAGCCATGTGAATGTAGCACGTCGGAGTGTTTTGTTTAGTGAGTTGTTTTTTTCTATTTAGCATAGTTTAAATGTATACAAAATGTTACAAAATGCATTCCGAGTGAAGAGGACTTGATAGGCTTTTTAGAGAAGATTCAAGAGACATATTTCATTAGGTTTTAATCAAAATAACTACCAAATTTTATAAATAAATTAAGTATAAATAATATTGTTTTAAAATTTTTAGCTCTAATGTACTCTACATAAGAACTAAAATTATTTACATACAAGTACACAATGTAATCATGCATTCATGACGTAATCTAGAACCTAGAGTAGACTAGCTTTCTTTAAGCTGGTCTAGCTCACTATAAGGTCTCTAGATTGAGATGTTATGTTATGTTGGAAGAAGTTGAGGCAGTAGTTTTAACAATTAAATTATTTCAGTCAAATTATATAATATAAAATATAATAACAGCCCGCCTTAAAGAAAAATGTGTATAATATAGTATATAAAATGCATGTAATAGTCATTGTATTAATGTTTATATTATTATGTACATGTTCAATAATGTTACGTGAATGTATTACGTAATTTAATAATGTAGGAGCTGTGAGAATAGGTGACAAACGTTGCTAATAATGAGGTAACCTTGAGACAATAATGAATTAGAAAGTTTAATAATGCTATTAGTCATTATTGGAAACAATGTAATTTTTAGACCGTTTATAAATAGTCAATCAACAACCATAAAAAGCTTAAGTTAAATAAAAGTATTCTATTGGAGTAGGATTAGACAATCAGAAACTGAAATGGAGCAAAACTTACAAATTCAGAAGTCAGTTGCTTGTAGACAGCGTTCCTAACCTGACGCGCGACGCTTCCTCGAGAAGTTTAATACGTATTCAGTGTGAGACAAAAATAGTTTAAAAAGGGCAAGTAACTAATAAATAATCTCACAGCTCTCTATATCAGTGAAGTGTTATTTAAATCGTGTCAAGGATTACTAAATGGAGTGAAGTAAAAATTATAATCTGTGTAAGCCTACATTCTTCAGCCGCACCACGCCTTGTTAAGAAATTCATCTCTCTACAAATTAATACTGACGCAGCCGAGGCAAACTTAAATATATAATATTTAAAGAAACAGTAAAATTACAAAGTTATTATTTTTAAACTTGGGAGGAAAATTACCAAACTTTTTACCATGCGCGCGGTTGCAACTACTTCAAGTTCCGTTCCCCAACAGTTGAACTACAATAAAACTCCTACTTCAAATTGGCTTTCCATACGTGAAGCAACAACTTCTACTTCAAAGTTGAAGGTAAATATGAAGTTTAGTATTTTCGTGTTTGAGTTTTGAGTTGTGCTGTTCACCCACAAGCGCGCGCACAAAGGGCATTTTCTAAAAGTGCACTCCTTGGATTCGGGGACCTCAAAACATATTTCCTGTGAAATTACGATATGGAATAACAACGCTGTTTGTACCAAGTTTTATCTGACTTGAGTGTACGTCAAAGAACCGACATTATCCACTAGAATGATGCTCAATTGTTGATGAGCTCAGAGGTCAAGGTACTGTCAGATCCACTGCTGTGTCTGATGGGCATATCGATCATGGTCGGCGGGATATAGAGCGCGTCCTAGTATATTCCAAAGTTGCACAAGTGGCACTAATGAGAGGAACATTTTGTTACTCAACGTATTGTAGAGAAAGTTCTCCTTCCACAGCCCATGTTGTTAGGGTTACATTATGTTCTCTTTGGTGGCTGCTACCCATCATTTCTTTCGTGTAGTAGTACTGGCACGGATAGCTCCACACGGACAAGTCAAATTTGAGGCAGTATTTTTAACACTTAAATGATTTCAGTCTAATTATATAATATATAATTCAATAACAGCCCGCCTTAAAGCAATATGTGTATGTAACAATATATAAAAAGTGTATATTATGATCATTGTAAATGTTTATATTATTGTATACATGTTCAATAATGTTATGTGAATGTATTACGTAATTTAATAATGTAGGAGCTGTGGGAATAATAGGTTAAAAGTTGTTAACAATGAGGTAACAATGAGGTAACCTTGAGGCAATAATGAATTTGAAAGTTTAAATACTACTAGTCATTATTGGAGCAACAATAATGTAAACTTTGAGACAGTTTAATAAATAGCCAATCAACAACCAGAAAAAGCTTTAGTTAAATGAAGGTATTATATTGGAGTAGGATTAGCCAATCAGAGACTTGAAACACAGAAATTTACAAATTTAGGCGGTAGAAATCAAGTCAGTTGCTTGTAAACAACGCTCATAACTGGACGAGCTGCTTGCAGACAGTGTTCCTAACCTACGCGAGATGCGTCCTCGAGAAGTGTAATACGTATTCAGCGTGAGATGAAAATAGTTTACGTTTTAAAAAGTGCAAGTAATTAATTAAAAAAATCTCACAGCTCTCTCTATATCAGTGTAGTGTGATTTAAATCGTGTCAAGCATTAATAAAAGGAGTGAAGTTAAATTACAATCTGTTTAAGCTTACATTCTTCAGTCGCACCACAACCCTGCAAAGAGAAACTTGTCTCCAATAATAATACTGACGCAGCCGAGGCAAACATAAATATATAATATTTAAAGAAACAGTGAAATTACAAAGTTATAATTTTTAAACATTTTGGGGGGGGGAACGGCCACCGGAAAGTACATTTGGGGCGAAGGCTACCGGGAAGCGGGTACTATACGTGCGGTTGCAACGAACTTCCAGTTCGGCTCCCAACAGTTGAAATACCTCGTATAATACAACTCATACAGCAATAAAACTTCCTCAATTTCTGCAATTTCCGTTGCAATTTCGGGTTGGTCTAATCACACAGGTAAACTCCGTACAATATGGTAGTCGTTGGCATCGTCATGGAAGTAAAATATTACATATCTGAGCAAGGGAAAGGACCTACTAATCATCGATGGTTATAGTTAGTGTAAAAACAATACTTTAATAAGTGTGAAACACTTTGGAGATGCAATGCGTAAAAATCTGATGTGTTACACTCACATGACTTTCTCTACTCTTGTACAATCTAATTTTACAAACGCTTATTCTCCATATGGTTCATGTTAATCGAGATATCGAGATGTCAATCTTATTGCTAATTTTCTTGTAGATGCAAGGGGAATATGGTAGCTTTTAAGCGATAGTCAAATATTTTAACGCTGGTTGCTATGTGGCGCATTCCATTCTCTTTACATGTCCAGGACATAAAAAAAATGAATAACGAATGTGAGAAAAAGTATAAGTATTGTAAAATTTAAGTAAATAACAAGCAATATCTCGAAAACGGTTCACTCAACAAAAGAAATGTATATGACATAAGTTGTGTATTTTAACGCGATCTATATTTTTTGTGTAGTAAAATTTTGTCTATCTCTTATGGTTTACCAGTTATGCAAAAGTCGTTCACAATGAAGAATACTTTTGGAGACATTCCCAGAAAATTCGAGATATACATTTCATTTCTCATGACATTATCTTAAACATATGATATTTTCATCAAAATCGTTAGAGCCATTTTTGAGAAAATTAAAATTTTCGAAAAATCTTCCATGTAAAGGGTAGTCTGGGGTGGGGGGATTTTCTTGAAAACCTTCGTGTCGCATCTCTGGAAGATACTGAACCTAAATACCAAGTTTGGTACTTATCCGACTGTTCGTTTTTGAGTTATGCTGTTCACAGACACACACACAGACAGACAGACACACACACACACACACACAGACACACACACGGACATGTTTCCAAAAATGCTTTTTTTGGTTTCAGGAGGTCTCAAAACATGTATTTCCGGTGAAATCTCGGTATCGAATTTTTGGGTGGAATGCAATACTTCCCCTACTTACTATACGTAGTAGAGAAAGTAAAAACATGTAGGTACTGCTAAATTGTAAACAGTTTCGGAGATCAATATTGTAGTGATATACAGTACTGTGATGATAAAAACGTGAGAGAAAGACGGTAGAAAATATATCGGAGCGTGCATCAGAAATAATTCATGCAGTGATTGAAGAAACTGCTGCCAGTTTAGAAAATTGGACAGCTGTAACGTCGCTCAACGAAGGAATATATACAATGAAGGACGAAAGAAACAGCCTGCACTGACTGAAAGCCGTGAGGACGCAGTAAGTAAATTGGAAAGTATGAATTTGAAGAAAAGATAAGAGAAGAACATTTATTATGTGCTCAGAAAGAGTCTGGAAAGGTAGAATTTTCTTGTAAGTCCAAAGTCTGAACAAAGTGCAAAGGAAAATGTCGCCCGTTTCACTTTGTTCAACTTCGTGCTGAATTGTGGAATTTGCCTATGATGCTATCGCATTACCCAACTTTTTTGCGGAAATTGCTTATGTAAATGCGGAATTTGCCCACGCCCCATCACAAATCTTTTGTATGGAGATACCTGAAACAGCCATCTTGAAGGCCCAGCTAGTATTCGTTACGTCTTTGGCGAGAGAGACAGCTGGTCGAATGCTGCCCTCGAGCATACCCAGTTTAGAAATGTAGAACCACACTGAAAAATTCCACGCCATAGCCAGATTTGAACCATGGATTTTCCGGTTTCCGTTGAGAAAGTTGATAGTTTCAGCCCCACGTATGGACGCCAATTTGAGAAAGATTTGTATTGTAGTTCAACTGTTGGGGAACCAGCTTGAAATTCGTTGCAACCACACGTATAGTACCCGCTTTCCGGTAGCCTTTGTCCCAAATGTACTTTCAGGTGGACTTTGCCCCAAGTTTAAAAAAACATTAACTTTGTAATTTGACTGTTTCTTTAAATATTATATATTTATGTTTGGCTCGGCTGCGTTAGTATTATTGTTAGAGACACGTTTTTCTTAGCAGGGTTGTTGTGATGTGACAAGAATGTAGGCTTACACAGATTATAATTTTACTTCACTCATTTTACTAATGCTTGACACGATTTAAATAGCACTTCACTTATATAGAGAGCTGTGAGATCCTTTTTATTAATTAGTTACACTTTTTAACACGTAAACTTATTTTTCCTCTCACACGAATACGTATTAAATCTCTCGAGGACACTTTTTGCGTCTGGTTAGGAACACTGTTTGCAGGCAACTGACTTCTAAATTTGTAAATCTTGCTATATTTCAGTTTCTGATTGGCTAATCTTAGTCCAATAGAATACCTTCATTTAACTAAAGCTTTTTCTGGTTGTGGATTGGCTATTTTTATAAACTGTCCTAAAATTACATTATTGCTGCTCCAATAATGACTAATAGCGTTATTAAACTATCATACTCATTATTGCCTCAAGGTTACCTCATTGTTACCTCATTGTTAGCAACTTTTAACTTATTATTCTCACAGCTCCTGCATTATTAAATTACGTAATATATTCACATAACATTATTACACATGGATACAATAATATAAGCATATGCAATGACTGTTACATAAATTTTACAAATAATTACATACACATATTGCTTTAAGGCGGGTTGTTATTGAATTTATATATTATATAATTAGACTGAAATTATTTAAGTGTTAAAAATACTGCCTCATCGGTTTGTAGCTCTGACCAATGGAGCTACCAAGGCAACATGCCGGCAGTACATTAGATTCCCCAAAGACACTCATTTTTTCCTGTAAAGCACAAGGGGATCTCAAATTCAGTTGGGATGAACCAATAGCGATTTACAATGTCGTAAGTACTGTAAGTCCCAAGCTTCATAGTTTAACCAACTACTGGACCAGTCAATGGTAATTAGTTGTTATTTCACTTAAGACGTTTATAGGATAAGTGGGTAGAACTTAAAAGTACTTAGGGCATTGTAAGTCGGCATTATAGTAACTTAAATAAATTTGAGATCTCCTTGTGGTCTACAGGAAAAAAAGTGAGTCAGTTGGGGTATTTAATGTCCTGCCGGCATGTTCCCATTGTAGCTCAGTTGGTTGGAGCAACTGGACGAAATGGAAGATCCCTGGTTCAAATCTCAGGTAATGGCATTGATTTTTTGAATCTGATTCTACCTTTCCAAACTTTTCCTACACATGGCCTGTGTGATAGAACAATTAAATATTCAATTAATTTGTCTTAGACTCATCCGTATGAACTCTGGATAAATATTGGAATACTTTAACTTTGCGCCGCAGGATATGGCGTGGTTTCGGTGCCCATTGATTCGTTGTAGGAAAGAGAGAAGATTCTTTCAGCTTAATGAAGTGCCCAAACTCCTATCGGGAGGCAGGTAGGAACCTCCAGACGCTCCCTCGCTTCCAGCTTCTTGTGAAACTTCGAGAAGGCGGCGCTCGAGTGTAAAAGTAAAGCTGATCCCTTGTACGATTCAGTTCCGTTCTGCTGTTTCCTCAGCGAGTTCTTGTAGCGTGTAGACCAGTAGCAGTTGTCTACGTGAGGAGGGAAGGAAAGTCCTGAGTTCGACACGTTAGCGCGCGACCGGAAGTGAAGAGGTGCGTTCCTGCGGTAAGAGCCAAATAGTAACTAGGTAAACAGAGGGCGAAATCAGAATAGCTATTTTACTGTTAAATAATTTAAAAGATTAACTATATTGCGGTCATTCGTTGCTAGGTTGATGCGTAATCACTGGTTTGAAATTACGTTTTACTGAAATGTTTATAGTATTTTCCTTTGTTTTCGCAATCCGCGGTTCCTAATCTGTTATTTCTTATTTGAACTGTTTGTTGTACTATAAAATAAATTATTAGTGCTGCCAAGCACGTTTTTCTTTGTACCTGGAAATAAATGTATAATACAGCAATTTCTGTTAACGTTTATTTAAACAGGAAAAAGAATATTTTTAAGAATCGTAGAAGAAATATAAAAATAGAGTAGAGTGGTTATTTATTTATCTTAAACATTTTACACGTTCAGTCTCATACATCGCAGAGTCAGATAGACCGTACGTGCTTATATAATGCATTGTAGTCCGCATGTTTCATTCTATATTCATCACACTCTACTTTGAAGTTAATATATTTTATAAGAATTGGGAAGAAAAAACAGAGGAACAACAAAAATTACACAAACCAAACAGAAAAAAGAGGAACTTTTTCATAAGCACACGCTACTGTTAACAAAACAAATACCCGCTTATAAGCCACAAAACTACCCCTCCCTCCCTCGACCCTCTTTCTTACACACTGATCTGAGCTGCATAATCTTTGTAAAAGATCTGATGTGTTACACTCACATGACTTTCCCTACTCTTGTACAAACTATTTTTACAAGCTCTTATTCTCCATTTATTTCATATTAATCGAGATAAACTTTTGCAGAAACGATCTTTTGACATGCAGAGAGAATTACATTTTACACATAGCGACCAGTTCTAAAAATATTTGACTATCGTTTAAGCCGTACTATGTTCTCCTTATTTTGTATTTGCAAGGGCAATATAGAAATACAGTAGCCTTTAAGCATAGACATATATCTTAATAGCTGGTTGCTATGTGCAGCACCATTCTCTTTGCCACAGATTAATACTCTTTGCATATCCAAGACAAAAATATGAATAACGAATTCCCATTTGAGAAAATAAGTTTTGAAAAATTTAAGGGAATAACAAGGAATATCTCGAAAATGGTTCATTCAACAAAAAATGTATATGACATAAAGTGTGTATTTTAACGCGGTCTACATGTTTTGTGTAGTAAAATTTTGTCTATCTCTTATGGTTTAGCAGTTATGCAAAAGTCGTTCACAATGAAGTATACTTTTGGAGACATTCCCTGAAAATTCGAGATATACATTTCATTTGTCATGAAAATATCTTAAACATATATTTTAATCAAAATCGTTAGAGCCATTTTTGAGAAAATTAAAATGTTCGAAAAATGTTCCATGTAAGGGTAATCTGGGGTGGGGGATTTTCTTGAAAACCTTCGTGTCGCATCTCTGGAAAATACTGAACCTAAATACCAAGTTTGGTGTTTATCCGACTGTTCGTTTCTGAGTTATGCTGTTCACAGACACACACACACAGACATGTTTCCAAAAATGCTTTTTTTGGATTCAGGGGGTTTCAAAACATATATTTCCCGTGAAATCTCGGTATCGAATTTTTGGGTGGAATACAATACATCCCCTACTTACTATACGTAGTAGAGAAAGTAAATATACCAATCGCTTCCCCTTCCCCTCCCAACCAGCAAGGTTCAAGCTTGTAACCCTCTCCTTGAGTTAACAAACTTTCTTCTCAATTGTTCTTAGTACATTGCGCCAGAATATGAACCCAAGTTTCTTCCTCTCTACACCAGGGACAGACCTTATGCTTTCGTTAATAAATGTGATCGCTCGCCATGTTCCCAGTCTGAGCCAAGCCCTTGTTTACTGATTATTTCCGGACAAAATATATAGTTTTATACCCCATTTTGTTTTTAGTTTCGACTGTAAGCTTAATGATACTTCATTACATTGTGACAGCGTCTGTGTCGATCTATATCTTGCAGTCGCTTTCGTTCCCCATGTCTTTTCCCTCCCATTCTAAGCTGTTCCTTATAGCATACTGCTCTCATAAGTGATTGACAATAGGTAAAGAACAACATTTAATGTAACACAATATTTCTTTCCATGTAAAGGTTTATTTGAGAAGGGGAAAAATTCCTTGAAAATCTTTGTCGTCCTCCGTAGACTAGTGGTACCGTGCCAGTCTCTAGTTCCCAAGGTCGCAGGTTCCAACCCGGCGGAGGGCGATGGATTTTTCGGGCGTAAAAATCCTTAGCAGGGCTTCCTTCGGAAGGAAAGTAAAGCCGGTGGTTCCGTGTCGTAGATTTACGGCACGTAAAAGAACCTCAAGCCTGATAAAGAGGCCTCTGAGCAAAATTTCCGGTCTTTCACGCCCAATACACAATGGGACGCTAAGGACCATAGTAGTTAAAGAGCGTCCATAAATAAAAACTCAATTTTAATTTTTCTTGAAAATCTTTATTTAAGGTCTCCGATAAGTGTGAAATTGCATTTAGCAAACTCGTTTTTGAGTTACGCTGGACACACACGCGAGCGCCGAGGTCTTTTTATAAATCAGCCTTTTGTTCCGGTTTCAGGGAACCACAAAACTGAATTTCCGCCGAAGTCTCAATAATTGAGCCTTTTAATCGAATGCAATACATTCTCTACCATTTGCATCTTAATAGGAGAAAAGTCTTGTGTGTTGCATTCACGTGACTTTCTCTTCCCGCTTTTCTAATAATTATTCTTACATAAGCTTGTCTTCGGCCTACATCTTATTAATCGAGATAAAATTTCTAAACACATTTACACGTAAAAAGGATGCAGTGTGTAAAAGCGATCTTTAACTAAACGGAAATTTCGAGCCCTTTCTATGACCACGCCAAGAAACGAATAGCGACTAATCACTTGAAAAACAGAGGTAAGTACTTTATTATTTTAACTTTTAATTTAATTTATTGTACTAAGCCATACACTAAATACAAAAAGAAAATAATACCAGCATTCACCCTGGCTCTCTACCGGTCATATTCGTAAATTACAATACTTTCCTTATTCAACTTCCTTTAATTCTTAATTTCTTACATTATTTATCTCTATTCACTGTCAAAATCCATTTATTTTTAACTTTATTTTAAGTATAAAATATTCTACCTATATAAAACCTTATAGAACATTTCAGTTGTAGCAGATTTTCTATCCATTTTAAACCGCTTCTTTCTGATTCACTCTTTTCTTCAAATTTCTGTTCCTTTTGCACTTAAATATTATATGTTCACCATCTTCTTCTCCTCCATAAATGGGGCATTGATTTTGTGCAATACCTTTCCTCACACCTTTTAACCTCCACACCAGTTCTTACCCATGCAATGCTTTCTCGCTCTTCTTTATTTAGTATGCCTATATATTTTTCCCTTCCCCACGTGTTTTTCGTCAGTACATAAAACACCAGAGATCTCTTTTCAGCTGACTCGCTAAATAGGTTTTGTGCTTCTATATCTTCAAATCTCTCCCTTGCCATTTTCCAAAAGTTATTCACATTGTTTTCCCTTCTTCACCAAATCTCCCCTAGCCCATTATTCTTCAAATTACTCCGCACACTGTTTACCCATCCATTATTCTTTAAGCTTTTTCCTTGATATTCTAGGCATTGTCTTTACAATTTCTTTTGTCCAAGTTCAAAATTCTAAACCAATATTTCAGAGCTCATTCCATTATCTTTCCCTTACTTGACACTCTGCCCATTCCAATTTGAGCTGCCTGCCTTACAACTGCATTCGTAACCCTAACATTTCTCTGCAGAACATCCTATGGGTCTCATTAATACTCTTCCAAGGTAAATATTTAATAATTGAAACCAATAACAAAGAATATCTCGGAAATTGTTAACACTGCAAACATAAATTGTGTTCTTTAACCAGATCCACATATTTTATGTAGTAAGGTTTTGTCCATTTCTTACGATTTATCAGTTACACTAAGATCATTCAGAATGAAAAGGACTTCACGGGATATTCCCAGAAAATTCATAATTTAAATTTTATACATCAAATATTTTAAGCATGTGGTATTTTGGTAATTAATTGTTCTTTCACACAGTAGGACACGGTTGGAAAGGTAGAATCAGACTGAGAAATTCAATGCCATAGCCTGTATTTGAACCACGGATCTTCCGGGTTTCGTCCGGTTGCTCTAACCATCTGAGCTACCATGGCAACATAACACCACGGTATTAAATTCCCCAACTGACTAGCATTTTTTCCAGAAAAAGGCAAGATCTTAAATTCATTTTGAGATGACATTCCTCAATGGCGACTTACAAAGTCGTTAGTACATTAAATCCCGGCTTCATACTTTAACCAACTATTAGGTCAATCAATGGTAATCAAATGTTCTTTCACTAAAGCTGCGTTTTTTTTCTTTTTTTGTTTAGTTTTATTTATGGACGCTCCTTAACTGTTGTGGTCTTTAGCGTCCCATTCTATATTGGGCGTGAAAGACCGAAAGTTTTGCTCAAAGGCCTCTTTATCAGGCTTGAGGTTCTTTTACGTGCTGCAAATCTACGACACGGGACCACCGGATTTACTTCCCTTCTGAGGTGTTGTTGCCTCACGTTTGGGAACCAAATTTGCGGGAGATTGTTTCTAGAAGTGTTCGCCCCACGTACGGTACGAACTTTCCGGTGGCCTTCGCTCCACGTTTACTTTTACGGTGGCCTTCGCCCCCACGTTTACTTTTACGGTGGCCTTCGCCCCCACGTTTACTTTTACGGTGGCCTTCGCCCCCACGTTTAAAAATCAACTTTGTATTTTAATGTTTATTTAAATATTATATATGTATACCTCGGCTGCGTCAGTAGTAATTTTCAGAAGACTATCTCTTAGCAGGGCTGCTACGGCTAAAGAACAAGGCTTACACAAATTATAATTGTATTGTACTTTTTTTTATTAATCCTTCACAAGATTAAATAACACTTCACTGATGTATCCTACTTAAGAATTGTGAGATTATTGTTATTTGCACTTTAAACAGATAAATTTTATATTATTCTCACCGCTATGAAGTTTCATGTCTCATACTGAACCTTGTAGCGTCTGCCACCTGAGTTTGTACAATTCCTCTATTTCAAGTCTCTGATAGGCTAATCCTACTCCAATAGAATACTATTATTTAACTTTTAGCCTTTTTTTAGTTTTTGATTGGCTTTTTATAAACTGTTTTAAATATTACATTATTGTTCCAAGAATTATTAGTAGCCTTTATTAAACTTTCTAATTTATTGTTGTCTCATTGTTACCTCATTGTTAGCAACTTTCGGCTTCTCTTTATAATTCTGTTTGCTACGGAAAGCAGCTTACTTCTATTCTCACAGCTCCTACATTGTTAAAACTACGTAATACATACACAAAACATTATTATACATCTACATAATAATATAAACATAATACAATGACTGTACACTTTTTATATATTATACACGTATTGCTTTTAAGGCGGGTTATTTTATTTTATGTTATATAATTAGACTGATATTATTTAAGTGTTAAAAATACTGCCTCACTTCTGAAGGAAGCCATGGTAACGATTTTTACGCCTGAAAAAAATCGATCGCTCTCTGCCGGGTTTGAAAACGCGACCTCGGGAACTGGAGGCAAGCTTGGTAACCACTACACCACGGAGGACGACTCTAAAGCCGTATGTAGGAAACCAGGGTTGGAAAGGTAGAATAAGACTGTCACAGCCCAGATTTGAGCCACGGATCTTTCGGTTTCTGTCTCGTTGCTATAACCAACTGAGGTACCACAACATGCAGGCAGGACATTATGGTAATTTCCTCAAAATTGTAACCCATTTTAGGTAGAGGTAGAGGTGATTTAATGGAGATGGAAATCCCTAATATTTCCAAGCTCACAAACCTGTACCACTGCTGGAACCGCAGAGAGAAGACGAGTGAGAGTGAGTGAGTGAGTGAGTGAGTGAGTGAGTGAGTGAGTGAGTGAGTGAGTGAGTGAGTGACTGAGTGGGGTTTAAGGACCCGTCGACAACTAGGTCATTAGGGCCCGAGGTCAAAACTTAAAACCGTTAAAGCCTGAAAGGCATATTGGAAGCTAAAACACTATACAGGCCTAAGATTAAAGCCTAAAACCATAAAAGGCATACATTAAAAGCTAAAAGAAAGCGAAAAACTACACAGGCACAGGTCTAAAAGCTTAAAATCAGAATATAAGAGAGATACAAGCAACTTACACCTGCACATAAAATCCAATAGTTAAAACAAACCGAAGTGCGTGATCGACAGCCACAGGGTCGTCGCCTAAAACAACACGCAGGGTATGACGGACATTCAAGTAAAACATGTGACTGGCGAACGTCGCATGTCGGATAAACCGGGGCCGGATCTCCGGCAAAGGATGTCCATGAGTGGCGCGTGTATGACCCAGGCGTAGACGAGTCAGAACAACTTCGGAACGCCGGGATTCCCTGCAAGAAGTGGGCCAGGGATGGACGGTGTCCCTAATAGTCCGCAGTTGTGTGCCACTCAACGCCACCCAAGACTCCTGCCAGGACAGAAACATATTACGCCGGAAGTACCGCTGGACATCTCGGTAAGGCACAGTCGCTGTAGAAAACTCCGATAAATGGCAGGCGGACTTTGCAGCCGCATCCGCTTCCTTATTGGCGGCAATGCCCACATGGCCGGGGGTCCATGTAAAAACTAAATGATATCCTCGGTAAAGCAGCTGGGAGACGATGTTCTGAATTTTTACGACTAAGGTGGAGGAGCCGAGAAACTGTTGTAAGGTTTAAAGTGCGCTTAAAGAGTGAGAGAAGACGATGAACGACCCACCAATCAAGCAGCCCTCTGATTCCACAGGGAACACTCCATTGAGCATGCATCCAAGTCATCTGTCCGGCACCGCCATACGCCATAAAACCTAGAAGCGCACCTGAAATTTGAGAAGGAAACGTAACGAAAGGGTAATGATGAAAAGGAAATCGTGGTATAGAAGAAACCACCCCAGTATTCGCCTGCCGACCCGGGGAAACCACGAAAAATTATAGGTCAGAGTGGGCGATCACCCCGGATCGAACGCCTGACCTTCCGAATAAAATCGGACATGTTGCCGCGGCGCCATGTCGCGCGGTTATCCGTTTTAGGAGAATAAAAAGTTTCGAAAAATACTCCGTGTAAAGGGTAGTTTTAAGGGGGGATTTTGTTTAAATTATGCTGCATTTTTGAAAAGTACTGAACTTATATACCAAGTTTGGTATTTAACCGATCTTTCGGTTTTAGTTTCTCTACTACGTACACAGCATATGACCCAAAAGTTTGCTACCGTAAGTTTACCGAAATACATGTTTTGAGGCCCGTTGAATCCAAATAATACATTTTTGGAAACATGTTCGTGAGTGTGTGTGAACAGCATCACTCAAAACAAAAAGTATGATAAACACCAAACTTGGTATTTGAGTTCAGTATCTTCCAAGGATGCAACAGGAAGATTTTCAAGAAAAGCCCCCATCCTAACTATCCTTTAAATGGAATATTTTTGGAAAATTTTGGTTTTCTATATAATAACTAACGGTTCTGATTAAAATGCCATATGTGAAAGATATTTACTCGACAAAAAATGCATATCAAGTCCTGTTTATTCCGAAGGAATTTTGTACAATCTTGTACTACTGGTAAACATTAAGCGTGAGGCAGTATTTTTAACACTTAAATGATATCAGTATAATTATATAATATAAAATGAAAAAACAACCCGCCTTAAAAGCAAGATTTGTATGTAATAATATATAAATTGTATGTGACAGCCACTGTATTATGTTTATATTATTATGTACATGTATAATAAAGTTATGTGAATGTATTACGTAGTTTAACAATGTAGGAGCAGTGAGAATAGAAGCAAGCTGCTTTCCGTAGCAAACAGAATTACAAAGTAAAAAGCCGAAAGTTGCTAACAGTGAGGTAACCTTGAGGCAATAATAAATTAGAAAGTTTAATAAGGCTACTAATAATTCTTGGAACAATAATAATGTAATATTTAAAACAGTTTATAAATGGCAAATCAAAAACTAGAAACAGCTTAAGTTAAATAAAAGTATTCTATTGGAGTAGACTTAGCCAATCAGAACCTGAAGTAGATGAAATGTACAGATTTAGGCGGTAGACGCTACAAGATTGCGTACCCGAGTAGTTCGGTGCGAGTTCAGTGTGTGACATGAAAATTTATGGCGGTGGGAATAATATAAAGTTTACCTATTAAAAAGTGTAATTAAGAATAATCTCACAGCTCCGTAGTAGGATATACCAGTGAAGTGTTATTTAATCGTGTGAAAGATTAATAAAAAAATTACAATACAACTATAATTTGTGTAAGAGTTCTTCTTTAGGCGTACCAGGCCTGCTAAGAGATACGTGTTCTGCAAATTACTACCGCAGCCGAGGCATACATATATAATATTTAAATAAATAGCATTAAAATAGTTATTACACATAAAGTAGACCACCGGAAAAGTAGACGTGGGGCGAACACTCCTAGAAATAATTTCCCGCAAATTGACATCCATTACGTGCGTGGTATAAAACAGCTTCAAATTAATGTCTAAACGTGGTGTAACCGCAACAACAACAATTAAACCCCTCTTAAGCGATAGACGAAGACGTACCACACAAAAAAATATAGATCTCTTTAAAACACACAATTTATTTAAAATAAGTTTTCTGCAGCATAAACCGTTATTAAAGGTGCGAATTGTTCAATACTTGTCATCCTCTTAAGTCCCGTCGATTTTCAGTTCTTTCTCGCGATGGCATGGAAACAGTATGGAATTTTAAGGCCAGCATATAGCATCCAGTTGTTAAACATTTGACTATCGCTGTTCTCTTTGTATCTATAACGAAATGTGTAATGTAGCTATTTCTGCAAAGGTATATTTGGATTCAAATGTTGTAGGCAGTTGGAAAAGTAAGCTTTAGCAAGAATAGTTCGTACACCCACTAATAAAGATAGAGGGTTACAACAGATGTTTTGTTATGCTGTTCACACACACGGCCCTTTTTATACAAATGTTTATTTATTTATTTATTTATTTATTTATTTATTTATTCAGGGAGTATCTACAGCAGTACAGAGACAATGTAAAACGAAGATCACGATATTTATCTCAAGAAAAGAGAATTAGCAAGCGTATGTGTGTTGTGTAGATACAACAGCTCAAGCCCTTCACAATAACACGCCACTTGTAGACCAAGTTGTGATAGCGGCCTACAGAGACCGACTTGTGAATGCATAGGTAGTATAAACAATGCATGAAGTTGAGAAAGGTGTAGAATAAGCTTGGGAAACATCGGCGAGATAAAGGTCATCTCCGGGAAACAACCACAGAAACGGGAGCACAACTTTCCAGCAGCGGATGTGAAGAAGCAACAGTTTACTGTTGAAGTTGCAGAGACAAGCAACATTTACTTACAGCATTGTGTGACGACCAAACAGTTCAGTTTCCTCAAACGAACTTGAGTTGTGTAAATGAACTAATTCTTTATTTTACTTTGTTAATTATTATTATTATTATTATAATTATTATTATATAGTTAATTTCGGCTATTTTGCTTTTAGGTGGTATTCATTGAAAACGCTGATAAGGCAAGAAGGAATGTAGTAAATTACTTTAAGAATGAATTTATACGTAGATATGATCTCGTCAATACCTGGTGCCCACCTGTTTTAGGTGTTTTACTTTTATAGGAAAATTGCGATATGAACACAACAAACGTAGCCATCTTCCCGCTAAAACACGCTGAATGGGAAGTGTCAACCTAAATAAGAAGTGAAATCCGCGAAATAAGGAATTTCTGCAAACGTGAATCATTCGAGTTTTAGACGCGCAGATTGAGGCAGTATTTTTAACACTTAAATAATTTCAGTCTAATTATATAATATGTAAATTCAATAACAGCCCGCCTTGAAGCAATATGTGTATGTAATAATTCGTAAAATGTATGTAACAGTCATTGCACATGCTTATATTATTGTAAACATGTGTAATAATGTTATGTGAATATATTACGTAATTTAATAATGTAGGAGTTGTGAGAATAATAAGTTAAAAGTTGCTAACAATGAGGTAACAATGAGGTAACCTTGAGGCAATAATGAGTAAGAAAGTTTAACAGTACTACTTGTGATTCTTGGAGTAACAATAATGTAATTTTAGTGACAGTTTATAAAATAGCCAATCAACAACCAGAAAAGCTTTAGTTAAATGAAGGTGTTCTATTGGAGTAGGATTAGCCAATCAGAAACCGAAATATAGCGAAATTTACAAATCTAGAAGTCAGTTGCTTGCAGACAGAGTTACTAACCAGACGCAAAAGAGTCCTCAAGAAATATAATATGTATTCGTGTGAGACGAAGAATAAGTTTGTGTTTAAAAAAGTGTAATTAATTAATAAAGGTAATCTCACAGTTCTCTATATCATTGAAGTGTTATTTTAATCGTATCAAGTATTAATAAAAGGAGTGAAGTAAAATTATAATCTGTGTAAGCCTACATTCTTGTCGCATCACGCCCTGCTAAGAGAAACATGTCTCTATCAAATACTGACGCAGCCGAGGCAAACACAAATATTTAATACTTAAAGAAACAGCCAAATTACAAAGTTAATATTTTTTAAACTTGGGTCAAAGGCCACCTGAAAGTACATTTGGGGCGAAGGCTACCGGAAACCGGGTACCATAGTGCGGTTGCAAACAAACTTCAAGTTCGGCTCCCCAACAGTTGAAATATAATACAACTCCTTCAATACAACCTACTTCAAATTGACGCCCAAAGCGTGGTGCAAACAACCACTTTCTCAAATTGGTGCCCATACGGGGGGCAAATAACGTAACAAACCAACTTTCTCAAATTGGCGCCCAACGTGGGGCAAACAACATAAAGACAATATCTACTTCAAGATCCCTGGGCTACGCCCTGTCGTACACACTCCTCTCCTTCTAAAAACATCCCTCGGCTACGCTTTGAGGCTGAGGGTCATCAATCCCGGCTACGACTTGAGGCTGATTATCTTACCGGCTTTGGCGGCATTAGTTATTCATATGTTGCCAGCGTTGCGTTAGAGCTAGAGAATGACAGAGTGGCATCTGTAGGACATAAAAGACATCACTTCCATCGCTGTTGAAGACCACCTAAAAGCAACTTAACTTACCCTTAATTTCAATTCATCATTTGCAATAATAATAATAATAATAATAATAATAATAATAAAGTAAACCTTTAAGAAACCCATAAATACCCAGCACTGAAGTACTTGCGACCGCAGGTCGCCACTGACATTGTCATCTCTAGCGAGATACCTTGGTGGTCTATCTGGACACCAAACTTGAGTCAATTGTGGAAGTCAATGTCTCACTGACAATGTGGTCAAATTCCGGCTGAGGCATTGATTTTTTCAGTTCACACTATTAAAAATATTTCTTATTATTTGTTTCGGCATTCCCTTACACACACACAATGCCTATTAAGTGATCAGATAGAAAAATCGGACAGTACAGTAAAACCTGGATAATCCGTGCAAGGATCCTAAGAATAATTGAGGCAATAGAAAGGAATTTCTAACTAATCCATGGCAGTTATCTTTAAATAAAACAATTAATGAAAACGTCTATTGTGTTGCATTCACATGACCATCCCTACCTAGTCTTCTACATTCATAATGATTTGAAGTTTCCAATATACTTCATATTTTTTTTACTTTCTCTACTACGTATAATAAGTAGGAGAAGTATTGTATTCCAACCAAAAGTTCCATACCGAGATTTCACCGGAAATACATGTTTTGAGGTGCCCGGATTCCGAATAAAGCATTTTTGGAAACATGTCTGTGTGTATGTCTGTCAGTATGCGACCAGCATAACTCAAAAACGAAAAGTCGGATAAACACCAAACTTTGTATTCGGGTTCAGTATCTTTCAAGGATGCAACACAAAGATTTTCAATAAAATCCCCCCACTCCAGACACTCCAGACTACATGAAACATTTTTCGAAACTTATTTTCTCAGAAATGGTTCTAAGTATTCTGATTAAAATATCATATATTTAAGATACTTTCATGAAAATATCTTAATGTATATCTTGTCCTCTTCTTTCGGAATGGCTTTTACATAACTGGTAAACCGTAAGAGAGAAAATGTTTCTACACAAAAATTGTAGAGCTCGTTAAAACACACAATTTTTGTCATATACTTTTTTGTGGAGTGAACCATTTCCGAAATATTCTTTATTATTTGTCTGAATTTTTGAATATTATCTTTTTTCTCAAATGGAAACTCGTTATTAGTTTTTTTTTGTCCTGGACATGCAAAGAGAATAGAATGCGCCACATAGCAACCAGCTCTTAAAAGATTTGACTATCGCTTAAAGCCTACCATATTCTCTTTGTATCTACAGAAAATTAGCAATAAGTTACTTGCTGCAAATGTTTATTCCAATTAACATGAAATAGATGGAGAATAAGCGCTTCTAAAAGTAGTTTGTACAAGAGTAGAGAAAATCATGTGAGTATAGCACATCAGATTTTTTAAGTTCGTTTGTTTCTGGTTATGTCATTTAAAGAGTATGGAATTTCCAAACTATCACATAGAGACCCACTTTTTTAAGGTCTGACTATCCACTCAGACTTTTGTATCCCTCTCATACCTACAATGAAACGTGTAACGAAAAACCCTATCTGCAAACGTTTACGTCGATTAACACGAATTATATACAGAAATAAGTTTTTTTAGAGTCCGCAGAAAGATGAAAATAAACTTATTGGATAGACAAAGTCAAGTGAATGTAACACATCAGATGTTTCACGTTTTCAGGCATGTTCTTAATAGGTGGAGAAGGTATTGAATTGCCAAAAAAAATTCGATACCTAGATTTTACCGGAAACACACGTTTTGAGGCTCTCTGAATCCAAAACAGTCATTTTTAAAATGGTCTGTGTGTGTGAAAAACAGCATAACTCAAAAATCTGATGTGTTACACTCACATGACTTTCTCTACTCTTGTACAAACTATTTTTACAAAAGTTTATTCCCCATATGCTTCATGTTAATCGAGATGTTAATCTTATTGCCAATTTTCTTGCAGATGCAAGGGGAATTGGTAGGCTTTAAGCTATAGTCAAATATTTTATGAGTTGGTTGCTATGTGGAGTACTCCATTCTCTTTGCATTACCACGACAAAAAAAAGAATAACGAATTTGAGAAAAATTGTAAGTATTGGAAAATTTAAGGGAATAACAAGCAATATGTCGAAAATGATTCACTCAACAAAAAAATGTATATGATATAAATTCTGTATTTTAAGCTGATCTACATTTTTTGTGTAGTAAAATTTTGTCTATCTCTTATGGTTTACCAGTTATGCAAAAATCGTTCACAATGAAGAATACTTTTGGAGACATTCCCAGAAAATTCAAGATATACATTTTATTTGTCATGAAAGTATCTTAAACATATGATATTTTAATCAAAATCGTTAGAGCCATTTTTGAGAAAATTAAAATTTTTAAAAAATGTTCCATGTAAAGGGTAATCTGGGGTGGGGGGATTTTCCTGAAAACCTTCGTGTCGCATCTCTGGAAGATACTGAAGCTAAATACCAAGTTTGGTGTTTATCGACTGTTCGTTTCTGAGTTATGCTGTTCACAGACACACATACACGGACATGTTTCCAACAATAGTTTTTTGGATTCAGGGGGTCTCAAAACATGTATTTTTGCTGAAATTTCGGTATCGAATTTTTGGGTGGAATGCAATACTTCCCCTACTTACTATACGTATTAGAGAAAGTAAAAATGATAAGTATATAAATAACAAACTTGGTATTTAAGTACAGTATCTTCCTAATATGCAACAAGAAGATTTTAAAGAAAGCCACGCCACTCCCAACTATCCTTTACATGGAAACTTGTTGGAATGTTTTTATTTTCTAAAGTATGGCTAACGATTTTGATTAAAACAGCACATATTAAGGATATTTATATGACAAATAAAACGTATATATTAAATTTTCTGGGAATAGCTTGTGAAGTCCTGTCCATTCCGAAGGAATTTTATTTAATCATCTATAAATGGTAAACCTTAAGCGATGGACGATTTCGTACTACATAAAAATATCTAGATCTCTTTAAAACACACAATATATTTCAGATAACTGTTTTGTGGCATCAGCCATTTCCAAGACATCCATTATTAATGCTTTGAATTGTTCAGTTCTTTGTCTTTTAAAGTCCTGTCAATATTCAGTCGTTTCTTGCAGTTGCCCCCCTAAGGGGGGGGGGGGTTCCGACTCCTTTAAGCTGCCGTGGTGCGGCGCTTCGGTCCCTGAGCACTCGTGATACTTCTAACTTTACTACAAGTACGCTGGGTCAAACATCCGTGAGTGTGTGGTTTGGATTGGGTTGGACTCGGCGGGCCAATGGTTTCCGATACCCATGGGAGACTGGGTCGTCTGGGCGGACCGCTAGTGGGCTATCGGCTCCACCGAGGTTGTTTGGTAGTCTTCCCCTTTGAGCGTAAGTGGTGTATCCCCTTCCAACCTGTAATGGGTGGGGAGGTCGGTTAAAATTTTGAAGTGCCGGACTACTGGAAGAATCTTCGGGGTGGTAGAGCCACTCGAATGGCGCCCTCCTCCCTGGGTTCAGCGGGGGCTTTTGCCCCTGGGTCTTAATGTTTCTCGCGATTGCATGGAACAAGTATGTAATTTTAAGACCAGCATTTAGCGTCCAGTTCTTAAGCATTTGACTATTGCTGCTCCCTTTCCATTTTTAAGGAAATTTGTAATATAGCTACTTCTGCAAAGGTATGATTACAATTAAGTACATAGAAAAGCAAGCTTTAGCAAGAATAGATGTTATATCCATTAACAAAAATAAGAAGGTAGATAAATTATTGTGAATGCAACACTTCAAAAAAAATATGTTATAGCATACTTGTGGAATTATAATTTTACGTCCCAAAACACTTGGGAGCATTCATAATTATTTTACAGTAAACACTTGAAATAAGAAATAAACATAGTTAAGGAAAAGCTGATTGTGAAAACAATGCAAAATGGTACACAGGATTCAGCAAAACAAAAGCTTAAAACCAGGCGTGATTGATTGCGTATCAGGCTAGCCATACCAACAGCAGTTTTAAATCTGCTAACGGTGGAATAGCTATCTAAGGAATACAAATGTGTCCTACGAACAATTCGTGAAACTCTAGTTAGGGTATTCCCAGTTTAACTATTCCAAGATATATTCCTAATAAATGCAACCAGCCTTTAGTCTAAGTAAAATATTTTTGTCTCTCCTGGAAAGTATATTTATAGTGTTAGTTGCACGAAGCCCTTCGATATTGTTTTGTTATTTTATTGTGGCGAGCTTCACGCAGTAATTTGTATCACAAATTATATAAATGCCAAGAGTGATTGTAGTGTGAATATGCATTGTTGTGTGACATTGATTTGAGATGTTTGTTGATTGTAATTATTGTCGAGAAGTGGGTTTATACGGCCTTACTGAAACTGACAATAATAGTGTGCAATAATGTAGCGAGGGGGTGAGCTGTTTATCATTATTAGAGACGAGCAAATGACGTCAGAGTGGCGCGTTTTTTTTTAGAATTTGCTGGAACATTTTTCCCCAGAGCATATGTTTTTGTAATTTTCATTGGATATAAATATAGACGCTAATGTTGGCGCGTTTTATTAACCAATAGCAGCTCGGTTATAATCTTTAGGCATATTGGGGCGAGGAAGTATAAATTCAGTGTCAGAATCAAGTTTCACGTAGTCCAACAGAAGCATTGGCGTATAAGACATCGATGAGTTCAATGAAGGCATTTATGAAGTATACATCGCACGAAGCTCATCAAGGTTACGCGTAGCAAATTTGTGAAAAATCTCTCGTGTCGTAAAGTTAATTACACAAAAAGTTGAATTAATAATATGCAGTAAATAAGTTATAACAGTTTCAGTTTGGCGAGTGTCAAGATTAATACGTGAAACTGAATAATGTGTTACGACAATAAAAATGTAAAACAAATTCTTTCATCAGTGTTATCTTTGGATAAAAAACTCCTTTCCGTTTACACACCTGTATAAGATAAGTGCTTGACCGAAAAATCATAGCTAGCCGGAGGACAGTGAACCCAAAATTAAATACAATAACAGGCGCTCAGTAAAAGATAACACGAAGTGACCGTGACCAATTGTCTTTCATACGTGCGGCAGATAAAAATGAAACATCTTCCAACTACTAACATTAATACCCCACAAAATGGCTACCACAACGTGGGGCTAACAAATAAATAACATTAATACCCACACAAGCTACAGAGGAGTTTCGAACAGGGAATCAAGAGTTGCATCAGTATTGCCAATATCGAGTCAGATGGTGAAACAATGGAGACACGACTTTGTGGGCCACGGGGCTGCCCTGTAAGCAAAAGAGTAACGGCCACGGAATTAGGTCACTCGCTCACTCAGGGCTCCCTCATCGCTGACTCATTTCTGGTCGACAAACTCGTACAGCGAAGCTCTGGTCAACAGGGGTACGTCACCTCTCACCATTATTAAGTTAAACTTTAAATCAGTGTAAACCTCAAGACTGCAGTAACACGCACGTAAGATGAGCTACTGATAAGCTCCTGTTCGTACGATCTATCAGACTGTCTGCTTAACTACCTTCCCCCGCTAACCATGTAAATTGAGTACAAATATAGTTGCTAGTTGCTTATACCAACCCCGGGGTATTATTCGATGCCTCCCACCAACTGCTCCACTAATCCCGCCATATCCCGGACCACCGGCTCTACCGTTTGACGTTACCGTCCTCCTGGTTATAAGCATCCACTGGAGCTAACCACCCTAGTGTGCTACAATGAATGGTGAAAGCGCCGAATACAATTATAGGGTAGGTTGCGGATAAAGACCCTACATGTATTTTATGCTTCTGGCCAGTTGAATACCATAAGGGGAGATTAAAAATCCTACCCCAGCAATGTTAAATCTGCTAAACTCATGACGAATTATTTAAGATACTATTTAATATCAGACAGAAAAGTATACAGGATATAGATGAATGTCTTCTAAGTTCAGTGATCCAATTTGGTCCTATAATTTTGTTTATTAAGGAAGACAGCATTATTTTCTTAATTATAGCACCTTTTGATTAAAAAATTTAAGCAGTTCTTTTTACTTTCTCTACTACGTAGAGTAAGTAGGGGAAATACTGTATTCCACCCAAAAATTTGATACCGAGATTTCACCGGAAATATATATTTTGAGACCCCCTCAAACAAAAAAAAAGCATAACTCAGAAACGAACAGTTGGATAAACAACAAACTTGATATTTAGATCCAGTATCTTTCAGATATACGACAAGAAGGTTTTCAAGAAAATCCACCCACCCCAAATAACCCTTTACATGGAACATTTTTCGAAAATTTTAATTTTCTCAAAAATGGCTCTAACGATCTTGATTAAAATTATCATATGTTTAAGATATTTTCATAACAATTGAAATGTATATCTCAAATTTACTGGGAATGTCTCCAAAAGTATTCTTCATTGTGAACGCCTTTTGCATAACTGGTAAACCATAAGAGAGACAAAATTTTACTGTACAAAAAATGTACGTCGCGTTAAAATACACAATTTGTCATTAATTTTTTTTTTGTTGAGTGAACCATTTTCGAGATATTGCTTGTTATTCCCTTAAATTTTCCAATACTTAAACTTTTTCTCAAATTCGTTATTCATTTTTTAGTCCTGGTAATGCAAAGAGAATGGAATACTCCACATAGCAACCAGCTCTTAAAATATTTGACTATCGCTTAAAGCCTACCAATTCGCCTTGCATCTTCAAGAAAATTAGCAATAAGATTAACATCTCTTTTAACATGAAGCATATGGAGAATAAACGTTTGTAAAAATAGTTTGTACAAGAGTAGAGAAAGTCATGTGAGTGTAACACATCAGATTTTTTAAACAAATTACCAAACATGTTATTAGCACGAAGCATCCACAACGACACTTAGAGGTTGTTTTTATCATCCTAAAATTTAATTCAGCTATATTCAATAATTTCTATACCAGAAAATGTCATTCAGAGTGCAAATATGTGAAAACTACAAGGGAAACAGCAACCAAAGTCATATATTTCTCATTCTGAGTAAATTTAAAACAAAAACGCGAAACTAATATGAATATGAAATTCTAACAAACACTGTCCGTATAAGTAGTTATTATTGTAATGACATTATTATTTGTATCATCCTGTGAAAAGTAGTTAGCAATGAAAACAACAATTTAAGCACTACCTGCAAATATTTTTTATGAAGGAACGATCAAAGCCTAGTCATTTTCTTCTTTAAAGTTCAACATTTTTATTCTTGCACGTTTGCACAATTTTTCTTTTGGTATTTCATTATTCACCACATGAGTATTGAAGTAGTTTTATTGTTTTGTTATTTGCACCACGCTTTGGGAGCCAATTTGAAAACTGTTGTTTTTGTTTTGTATTGTATTTCAACTGTTGGGGAGCCGAACTTGAAGTAGTTTCAACCGTACGTATGGTAAAAAGTTTCTGGTAGCCTTCGTCCCAAATTTAAAAATATTAACTTTGTAATTTAAGTGTTTCTTTATATATTATATATTTATGGTCGCCTCGGCTGCGTCAGTATTATTGTTAGAGACATGGATTTCTTTGCAGGTAGTAGTGTGGCCAAGAATGTAGGCTTACACACATTATAATTTTTACTTCAATACTTTTATTAATCCGTGACACAATTTAAATAACACTTCACTGATATGGAGAGCTGTGAGATTCTTTTATTAATTACTTGCACTTTTTAACACGTAAACTGTTTTCGTCTCACTCGAATACGTATTAAATTTCTCGAGGACGCATCTCGCGTCGGGTTAGAAACACTGTCTACAACCAACCTAAATCTAAATTTGTAAATGTTGTTATATTTCAGTTTCTGATTGGCTAATCCTACTCCAATAGAACACTTTTATTTAACTTAAGCGTTTTTCTGGTTGTTGATTGGCGATTTATAAACCGTCTCAAAAATTACATTATTGCTTCCAAGAATCACAAGTAGTATTATTAAACTTTCTTACTCATTATTGCCTCAAGGTTAGCTCGTTGTTAGCGACTTTTAACTTATTATTCTCACAGCTCCTACATTATTAAATTGCGTAATACATTCGCATAATATTTTTACATGTATACAATAATATAAACATATACAATGACTGTAATATACACTTTTTATATACACATATTGCTTTAAGGCGCGCTGTTACTGAATTTATATACTATATAATTAGACTGAAATTATTTAAGTGTTAAAAATACTGCCTCAGTATTTTCATCACTATTGTCGCTATTCCTATTTTGCAACATCAAACTTCACGTTTTAACACAATATGGACTGCCTCGCAAATTAACACATTGTCGTACCTTTTTGATTAAAATTCAGGTTTAGAAACACTATCGGTTATATTCTAATAAATATTTCTGTTTATAACCGGGTGGATTCTGATTTATCATACAACCCTGGGATATTGATTGATCTTCCATTGTACACTTTACTTTGAAGTCAATTTTACGTGCACTGTGAATGATATTTCCATGAATTTACAACCAAGAATGATAATATACCCATAACTCAATTTTTGTAAAAAGTAGACTTTTTACTTTCTCTACTACGTATAGTAAGTAGGGGAAGTATTGCATTCCACCCAAAAATTCGATACCGAGATTTCACCGGAAATACATGTTTTGAGACCTCCTGAATCCAAAAAAAAGCATTTTTGGAAACATGTCCGTGTGTGTGTCTGTGTGTGTCTGTGAACAGCATAACTCAGAAACGAACAGTGGGATAAACACCAAACTTGGTATTTAGGTTCAGTATCTTCCAGAGATGCGACACGAAGGTTTTCAAGAAAATACCCCTACCCCAGACTACCCTTTACATGGAACATTTTTCGAAAATTTTAATTTTCTCAAAAACGGCTCTAACGATTTTGATTTAACTATCATATGTTTAAGATATTGTCATGAAAAATAAAATGTATATCTCGAATTTTCTGGCAATGTCTCCAAAAGTGTTCATTATGAACGACTTTTTCATAACTGGTAAACCATAAGAGATAGACAAAAGTTTACTACACAAAAAATGTAGATCGCGTTAAAATACACAATTTATGTCATATACATTTCTTTTGTTGAGTGAACCGTTTGCGAGATATTGCTTGTTATTCCCTTAAATTTTCCAATACTTATACTTTTTCTCAAATTCGTTATTCATTTTTTTATGTCCTGGACATGCAAAGAGAATGGAATGCGCCACATAGCAACCAGCGTTAAAATATTTGAATATCGCTTAAAACTTACCATATCCCCTTTGCATCTACAAGAAAATTATCAATAAGATTGACATCTCGATATCTCGATTAACATGAAGCATATGGAGATTAAGCGTTTGTAAAAATAGTTTGTACAAGAGTAGAGAAAGTCATGTGAGTGTAGTCCCTTGTAGTCTTCGTGCTCAAAGCAAAATGGAGAAAACAAACTCGCGTAGTTTACAAAGAAATATACCACATAACTTGAGTACACAGAAGCTATCATTTTAAAGTGGTACCAATTTGTAGAGCAAAACTTCTCCTAAAAGATAGGTTAAAGTTTAACTCTCTACTCCAAAGTGTGTAACACTCTACTCCCCTTGTACACGATCAAATGTTTGTCAAATTAAATACTTTACAAGACCTTTCAAGAGTTGCCACAACTTTACAACTTTTCTTGTCAAATTGCTTCCAATACGTTTAAGCTCTTTGAAAGTCTTGAAAGCAAATAAGGACATGCTTTAAACGATCAAAGATTTGATAATGATTTGATAGCTTTAGCCAATGAAATGCGAGTATTTACAGTGCGTCACGAAATCTGCATTATGGCGGAAAGCGAAAAGTAAACAAAAATGGCTACCGGGTCAAGGTATGTTGTATGCGAACTTATTAGGTTATACATAAACTGGCCATGTCCGTATATCTAAGACTCTGTGGATTACCACAAGATGGAGCAGATGAAGGCGGCTATGAAGAAATAATTGCCAGGCAGATTTCCGAACTAAGTTTACATTAATGCAATGTTATATACTGTGTTAACCTATCAGTTGGTGGTGTTTCCATTGTATTCCATAATCGTATATGAATTCATTGGACATAATAGTGAAAGTGCTACATAATATTTATCTAAATTTTATTACAAACTGTTATACCGTGACGCGAATAAAAAATTGCCCTGTGCGTGATAAATTATTTATTAATGTGTTCTGAAGGGTTTCAGTTTGAAAAAGGACAGCTTGTAAATACACATTTATGACACTGTCAAGTCTTGTCCAATCTTGCCACATATTGAAAAATGTTTGAAAACTTTTCTTATAAATTCTTTAGTTGAAAAAAAGGTTTGATCGTGTACAAGGGGCTTAAGAGTTGTGATTTTTTCCGTGAAGTGGTACAGAATTCACAGTACAATAGGCAGAGCAGGTACCTTTTCTTTTAAAAACAATATTTAAAATACAATAATTCTGTCTACAATGATAACATTATGGCGTAACTACTATAGTCTAAGATTACTGGGAGATTTTGCGCCTATCGATGGGGCACTTGAACAGATGAAAGGAGATAAGTAGACGTGGTAGCGCTCTCGTAACACCAGAAGCGCTGTCGACGAATAACCAGAATATTCCCCTGCAAGTGATTTGGTGAGTGTGTCTCTGATGCGACATCTAGTGCTGTTTTACAAGTAAGTTTGTGACAACTACTGCGACGTGCAGCGAGTGCTTCTACTGCAAGAGATTAGAGAGGGCTTGTGTTCGAATCGACTCCCCAGAGGGTGAACCGCCCAGAAGAAAAGGCAACATCGAGAAGAAAAGTGAAGTGACAGTGAGAACTGGAAAAAGTTAGGATATCAAATGAAAAAGGATATTCTAATTAATAATCCTGCACTGAAACATAGAAATGTCCTTTTTCGGCAAGTTTTGCCATTCATTCTCCCTTTAACATTATCGGAGAAAACAATATCGCAGAGTTTTGAGTTGTATAACAATATGATGCATTAATTGTATTCCCCTCCAAGGATAAGAAGCTCGCTATGGCGCTGGTTTGTTGTATTGCAAGGTGCGGACCTCCGCGGTTAAATGTTGCAACATTAGATTGATCCAACACTGTAACAAAGAAGGAAATGTCAGACAGTGAAACAGATAAAATGCAAAGCTTGTCTTGTAACAAACGGAATAAAACATGAGCAGGTCTAAAGAGGATATCATTCTTGTCCGAGAGGATCACAAATCTCTCAAAGGAATACAAACAGCCAGTTGCAAATACAGGTTCGGATAATGATGCCTCAGAGAAAGAAACAGAGGTAAAACCCACTTTGTTAACCCTCAGAGGTGCGTACTCTTTTGTTATGCGTTTGGGCGTATGATTGCATGTCACCCATCCTTTCTCTACCTCTTGCCTACAGTAAGTACAGGAAGCACTGCATTCAAACAAAAAATTCGACACCGAGATTGCACCGAAAGTAAACGTTTTGAGGCTCTCTGAATAAAGAAAGCATTTTTATAAAATTGTCCAGTTGTAGGCGAGTGTGTGTGAATTGTGGATACAGCTACCACCCCACAGGAAGAAGGGATGAGGTAAAGGAACTACTGGAGGCTACAGACCGTAGGCAGACAGCCACAGAGAAGCCCCTAACGTTTCCAAGCTCGCTGGAGCCGCCAAAAAGGGCAACCCACCAATCAAGCAGCCCTCTGGTGTCTACAGGAAGTTTCTTTCCATTGAGCATGCCAGAAGCACACCTGAAAGAGAGAAGGAAATGGTGGAAGAGAAGAAAGGAGTATTTGTCTGCGGACCCCGGGGAAACCACGAAAAACCTATGGTGTGCGGTCGCTGAGGATCGAACCCACGACCTCCCGAAGGCGCGTTGCACACATTACCACGGCGCCACCTCGCTCGGTTTGAGCAGCATAAATCAAAGACGTAATGTCGGATGAATACCAAAACTTGAAATTTAAATTCAGCATCTTCCAAAGAAGCGACGAAGATTTTCAAGAAAATCCCCCATCCTAAACTACGCTCTACATGAAAAATTTATTCTTATTTTTTGATTTTCTCAAAAAAATTACTTCAACGATATTAATTAAAACACCATATGTTTAAGATATTTCTATGACAAATAAAATATATAACTTGAATTTGTCGCAGTTCTAAGATGACTTGTAATCCTTCACCTCGAATTTCCTAAACATTATAATATAGCTCCTATTGGTTACCAAATTGCGCCAACTTCAGCGTCTGTTTTGGTCAGTCAATCACTACTATTAACAGATATGCTCTAGGGAAGATATTCTCTCCATTTCTAAAAAAGGCACGCTACCCTGACTCATTTGTTTGTCTCTTCTTAGTGACAAACAACTCACCCCCTCGGTTTATTGTTAACCACTTCTATTGTCAGTTCCAGTTAGGCCGTGCAAACTTATTTCCTAACAATCCTTATGGCTAACAAACATTTAAAATTCATGTACATACAATAATATTAATTTACACTAGAATCATTTTGGCATTCATTGCATGTTATGATATAAAATATTGCCTCAAATTTTCTAGGAATTGTCTGTGAAGTACTATTTATTCTGAATGATATTTGTATGATTAATAAACCCTAAGAGACAGACAAAATCTTTCTACACATAAAATGTAGACCTCGTTAAAGCACACAATTTATCTCAATACTTCCTTTAACGTTTGAGGCGTTAACCATTTCAGAGATAATTTGGTACGAATTTTCGAATACTTCTCCTTACTCTACTCTCTACAATTGGTAAGTCCCTATAAGCTTTTTCTTGTGGTTGTGAAAAGAGCATGGAATTTCAAAGCCATCCGCTTTTTAAAAATGTGACTATCGCTTTAACCTTCTGTATTCTTTTATATCTACATATCTAATGCAAGTTATCTTGATCAACAAGAATTATATATTGTAAGAATCATTTGTAAGGAGTGAGTAGAGAAAGGTATATGAATGCAAAACATCAGATTTTTTCGTTTCTTCTGGTCAAAGTGCAGCAAACCAGAATATATTATAACGCTTAATGTAGTCTTGTAAATAGTGAAACGTGCTCTATTGACCCAAGAGGAAGTGGATTAAATTAGTAATAATGGCAGATTCCTGCTTAAAAATATATTCCATAAATTAATTAACAAGCCGAATTTATTCCATTTAATAATTCAATAACATACACAATTACAATTTACAAAACCCTTATTCGTTCACCATTCTTTACATTCTTTGTGGCTTAAATGCTTTAATTTAAATTACAATAATTACAGCATTGCTTCCTGCACTCACATTTACCGATATATTTCTAAACTAACAGCAATAAGTCTATAGTTCAGACGATCAATCTTTTCCCAGTGAAGAATTACTAAAGAGAATTTTGAATACGTTAAACCAAAAATGCATTTAGAAATACCGTACAGAATGCCTTCTATCTAAACGTTGTCCTGTTATTTTCCTCGTAACCTAGCTCGCCGTCGAAGAAAGACTGATCAGCCTTGTGGACAGGACGTTGAAAGCTAACTGATCCGGCGCCTGCGCAGTCGACGACGACAATCGCCTTACGTACTGGGTGACTCAAAATAACTGCGCCCTTTCTTCTTGTTGTTGTCGTCTGCTTGAGAACCACTACCATAGTCGTTTCCCGTACATGTCAGCCTTCCTTTAGTACAGCACAGTCGCATAAAGTAGATTTCTCCAGGGAGGGTCAATTTGGCACAATAGTATAAAGGAAAAATGGGATGTGTTACATTCATTTGATTTTCTCTACTCACTCTTTTACAAAGTCTTCTTACAAAGCTTTTGTTTTCAAACTACTTCGTATTAATTCAGATAAACGTTTTAAAAAATAGTTTTATTACACATTTCGTTGTGGGTAGAAAAGGGAACAAAGGAGTCTTCATAATTTCACTCTTTGCAGATATCACGAGGAACAAACCAATGACGACTTCTTTTGAAGCGCTAAGCATTCGAAAATTCAAAACAATAACAACGAATATCTCGGAAATGGTTAATACAAAACAAAAATATTTTAAATAAATTATGTGCTTAACGATGTATACTTTTTTGTGTAGTAAGTGTTTGCCTATTTCTTAGATTTACCAGTTATACAAAATTGTACAAAATACATTCAAAGGAAGGTTTCACAACCTGTTTCTAGAAAATTAAAGACATGTGTTTTATTAGTCAGACAAATTTCGTATGTGATATTTTAATAAAAAAACGTTAGAATTAAAGATATGTTTTATAGGTAGGTAACGTCGCGAGATCATCTATAAATTCGCGGATTAAGAAGTAACGAAAGCATTTACGTAGCAAAAATTGGAAAATCAGGAGTATTTGCTGGGACTATTTCATGAATAAGATAAAGTGATTTACCTAAAGTTTAATAACATTAAAATACACTCAGAAAATATTTATATTTACCTGTAATGTATACGGGTTGTTTGAAAACAAACATCAGAATCATACGGTCACAATTAGACTGACTGATGGGTGCAACCTTATTATTTAATATTATTTACTGCCACCTGGCGTGGGAAACTATAAGTAGATATAGAAACTTGAAACCATGCAATCAGCAAACTTATAGGTTAAGTTTTACTTCATTGCTACAAACATTATTTAAAAACACAACTATTAATACAGAACTATCAAATTTGTGAGAAAAACTGAAATGAATTTGTTCATTGTTATGTTTATTAGGCATATTGTTTAATTTGTCTACAATGTTATCACGTAAGAAGGAGGCGGCAAAGAAATATCGAGAAAGTCTGAGTGAATCAGTGATTGGTTGCAACATTCTTTTAAACACCGTCATTTCTCATTTGCTACCATGCGTAAAAGATTCCATGTGAAGAAAAATTCGGTGTAGGGGAGGTGAATTTCTCGAAAATCTTGTGCCTCCTCTTCGGAAGATGCAAAAATTAAATATCAAGTTTGGTATTTTTACAATTTGTTTTTGAGTCGTACTGTTCACACGCGCGTACACACACTTCTTATCGACTGTTCGACACTGAACTCGCTGGATCGAACGATATCCTGTCTATTGTACAAGAATAAGACCGGGCGACGCACCCTTTGGGTTTCATGAAGGAAGGTGCACGGAAGAGCCGTTAATTCAACAATTAAGTTAAAGATGTAGTGCGCTCCTTCCAGCAACTGACCTCAAGTATACTGATCAACATGAACAACAAACGTTGGCAGTGCATTCGACTATGCAGAGACAACAGCAACAATTTGAGAAAGGAGTATTTTAGGAGTTGTATCGTGTTTCAACTGTTGGGGAGCCAAACTTCAAGTGTGTTTGCAACCGCACGTATGGTACCCGGTTTCCGGTAGCCTTCGCCCCAAATGTACTTTCAGGTGGCCTTTGCCCCAAATTTAAAAAAATATTAACTTTGTAATTTGACTGTTTCGTTAAGTATTAAAAGCTTTTTACCTTTATCTTTAAATTTTTTGTTTTTTTATCTAGGTTTAAAATTTTTATTTTAAGAGTTTGAATAAGTAAAGTTAAAGTACGATTGATTTCCAATCAAAAAGCCTACACTTGATTAGAATAAATAATTAAAATTCTATGTTTGCCTCGGCTGCGTCAGTATTATTGTTAAGAGACACATTTCTCTTAGCAGGGCGTGATGCGACAAGAATGTAGGCTTACACAGATTATAACTTTACTTCACTCCTTTTATTAATGCTTGATACGATTTAAATAACACTTCACTGATATAGAGTGCTGTGAGATTCTTTTTATTAATTAATTGCACTTTTTAACACGTAAAACTATTTTTCGTCTTACACGAATACATATTAAATCTCTTGAGGACACTTTATTTGCGTCTAGTTACTAACGCTGTCTGCAGGCAACTGAATTGATTTCAACCGCCTAAACTTGTAAATTTCTGTATTTCAAGTCTCTGATTGGCTATTTCTACTCCAATAGAATACCTGCATTTAATTAAAGTTTTTTCTGGTTGTTGATTGGCTATTTTTAAACTGTATCAAAATTTACATTATTGTTTCTCCAGTAATGACTAGTAGCATTTAAACTTTCAAATTCATTATTGCCTCAAGGTTACCTCACTGTTAGCAACTTTTGATCTATTTCTCACAGCTCCTACATTATTTAATTACGTAATACATTCATATAACATTATTACACATGGATACAATAATACAAACATATACAATGACTGTTATATACACGTTTTATATATTGTTACATACACATATTGCTTTAAGGCGGGATGTTATTGAATTTGTATATTATATAATTAGACTGAAATCATTTAAGTGTTAAAAATATTGCCTCAAAATACCACAACTTTGGATTCCTTAAGCTAGGTGCCATCCTTTCACCTTTCGTGGTTCACACACTGGGTGTGGAAATACAATGTGTAAACTGTTTTAAAGCAGAAACGCAGTACAAAACAGTATTTGGAGCTTTAGAAGCATGGGGTAGCAGATGCAGTATAACAACAGGAGCGCTGTTTGAACATAATTGAAATATGACTTTATGAAAGAACTTCATTTCCCAGTCAAAATAAAACGTAACTCACACGACAAGTGGGCACGTACTGTCTCAACTAATAAGTACTAGTACTGTACCAATTTTCTATGATTACTCCCGCGCACTCCAGCTGTGGGTTGTGCATGCGATATGAACGCATCCTAGTCGTCGCTTGTTTCGCTGGCCAGGTGGCGTCTCTAATAAGAGCCTCACAATGCGGCAATGCAACGTGCATAAACAGACCCATATACACCCGTGTATATTGAGGTCATGCGACTGTCCCATATGTATTGCGAGCTGAACGACCATGCGACGTGTTTTTCAGCTCGCGCGACACGGCGAATTCTATAAATGCTTCCATTTAACTCAATGTACTTTCAGATCGTGTGCATTTGTTGTACGGCATGAAATGCATGCATAAATGTGGTCCTAGTTGGGTAGTGTAGTGGTCTAACTGATGTAACTTGTGTTCCGGACCTTCGCCTCTCAAAATAGCCTTGGCGAGTTCTTTTGTCAAGACATGTGGTTATTCCCAATCGTGTACCTACCCTTTTGATGGTTCTGACTGTTTCTCTTTTAGTGTTCGTTTTTCTAAATTATTTATACTTTAGTGGGACCCAAGCGGAGAGCTAGGTATCGTGATGATTTCTAATTGAAGAGTCACCATAGGCCAAAAAAGCAATCAAAAGAAGAACGTACCTATCGACGATCTGATAGTTTTGTACAAAGCCGTAATCCCAATCTATCGTATGAAATACAAGAACCTGCTGTTTTTAACAAGGTTTCTCATTACAGCTAAGAGTTTTTAAAACTATTTAGTGTAGTATGACGTGAGAGCAACGATAGTCAATTTAAATTATTGTTGTCCTTCACAATACACCCATGCATACCCTGAGGGAAAATACTCATACCTGAACCATAGGAGTAGCTGGCAGCAGAATCAACAGTAGATATTGAAGATAAGATGGCATCTACATTCGTGCTTCAAATTGTCGCACCATCGCAACATCATAAAGAGCAGCTTCAATTTTCTGCTTTCTTTTTCCACACCGAGTATAATAAGGGCATTTACCGCATTTGTGCGCGTTTCTGTTTGTATCTTCCACAATGAGGGCAACAACTTCAGGGATTCTGTCTCGGTTTTAAGGTTCAGGAGTTTGATGTTACTCTCAGCAGAATAGAGATAGAAAAATAACCATCATTGGAACATCGCTAGAACGGAACCGTTCCCAAAAAGTAAACATATGTCAAGTTATACAGTTCCAAAAAAAACATCATTCAAATTTGCATTTACGTGATCCTTCGAGTATTATAATCCATTGCAAAAGTAAGGTTATAATCACCGAGCGAGATGGCTGAGCGTTAACGTGTGAGGCTCGCATTCACGAGGTTCCGGGTTCGATTTACGGCTACCGCTATCGTGATTTCCATGGGTCGGCACCGAATGCTGGGTTACCATGACACTCTTGTCCTTCATTGCCATCTGTTTCAGAGTTGCAGGACCAGACGACTGCGTTCGACGTGTTTCCGCTGACACTGAAGGTGCCCTTTGTGGAGTTTCTTCCGCGCCGGTTGGGCCTGCTCGGTCCGTACCCGCTTCCGATGTGGACCTTTTTGGGTCACCGCGGGAGTTAGGGCCTTGTAAGAGGGGTTGGGCGGCGTTGGATGTATTCGAACTAGAATCGTTAGGGACCCCGTCGAACTTTTCGCATGTCATCATCCGGATCTGGTCGTACTTCGGGCCTCTCCCTCCTCCCCTCCTACCTAGGAATCACGGTAGAAACACAAAGGGCCGGGGGCCTAAGCAACTTTACCTTTACCGCTTTGATCATAAGATTTTACACTCCGTTACAGTAAAACCTGTTGCATGTACTGAAACCATAGATGCGTATTCTCTACGATCATAGCGTTACTTTCGGAACCAGTTGCAAAATGCTCGAATGATAGCACCAATGCTGGGTTGGGAAACTAATTTTGAAACGGAATGCCTGAATCCATGCTTATATTTTCTATGTACACAACATTTTGATAAATATTTTATAACAACAATATCTATACTAGCTGCTGGAAGAGTAGAAGCCAATCGGTATATCCAGATTCTCGAGAAAATTCTCATTAGAAACATCCAAAATTTCCCTTTGGGAAGCCAACATGGCTTCATCAAGATGCTTCGTCACATACCTTATAAATCTCTATGGCAACTGCGCCTCAGCTCTACGGAAATCACATCTTATCTAACTATGAATATATTGCTTCGCCTCCCCAGATCTATCTGTGGGTGATTAATGTATTTGGATATACGTATCCTGAAATGCAGAGAATACCCAAGTTAGGTCATGAGGTTAAATGATAAAATTCACAGAGAAATCAGAGGTAACATAGCTGAAGTGTTTTAGTACTAATTTCAAGACTTGCATGGAATGCTGGTGAAATGCCGAGGTCATTTGCGAAACATTTTCAAGAAATAATACAATGACCCTTACCCATAATATGTATGTTGAATTCACATCCCACACTACATGTATGATAAATAATACCGATTACTATTAGAAAAATCTGAGTGTTCTATTCACACGACTTTCTACACCTTCTATGGTTTATTAATGGGTATACAATATATTCTTACGAAAACTTATTTTTCTATCTATTTCATTTTAATCGAGCTAAAACTTGCAGAAATAGCTATATTTCACATTTCGTTATACGTACAAAGGGAACAGAGTATCCAAATGTTTAAGAACTAGAGCTATATGCTGGCCTTATACTGTTTCCATGTAATCGCGAGAAACAACTGAAATTCGAAAATACTAAAAGAATGACAAGAGTATTGAACTATTCGAACTATTAATAAGGATACCTGAAATGGCTTAGATGACATTTTGTTTTTTATTACATAAGTATATGAATCAATAATTACAGAATGGAAACAATTGCCTCGCGGGTGTAGACAACTCATTGGAAATTTACAATTTAAACATTTATCTCTGATAACTTTTTCAGAAGATGATTTACAACGTTCTGTACATAATTTTAACAAAACTGGAGTTAGGCATGATACGAAAATCACTTAAGAAAAAACAAAAATTAGGTTTTCTGCGGAAATTCCCTATGCAAGATATGTCACAAAAAGTTATTTAAAATAAACTGTGCGTTTTTAAAGGATCTACATCTCTCGTGTAGTACGTTTTCGTCTATCGCTTATCGTTTACCAGTTATACAATGTAATACAAAGTTCCTTCCGAATAAAGAGGACTTTATAAGCTATTCCCAGAAAATTTAAGATATATATTTTATTTGTTATGAAATATATTAAATATACGGTAGTTTAAATCAAAACCGTTAGAGCCATTTTTAAGAAAATAAAAAGTTTTGTAAACGTTTCCATTAAAATGTAGTTGTGGATGGGGAATTTTCTTGAAAATCTTTAACGATAACTGCACTTTGAATGTGATCTCTTTTCTAGTAATATACTGAGGCAATGCTGTGAATGCCAGAGTGATTATAGTGTAAATTAGTATTATCGTATGTACATGATTTTAGATGTTTGTTAGCCATAAGGATTGTTAGGAAATAAGTTGCACGGCCTCACTGAAACTGACAATAGAAGTGGGTAACAATATACCGAGGGAGGTGAGTTATTTGTCTCTAAGAAGAGAAAGCCGAAATTGACGCCAAGGCAGCGTGCCTTTTTTAGAAATGGAGGGAATAACTTCCCTAGAGCATATATGTTAGTAGTAGTGATTGGCTGACCAAAACAGACGCTAAAGTTGGCGCAACTTGGTAACCAATAGCACCTATATTATAATGTTTAGGCAATTCGAGATGAAGGAGTATATATTCTCGAGCCATAAGCAAGTGTCGCACAGCTCTGAAGAATCTCTCACGAGATGCACGTCGCAGAGTTAGTTACAAAAATGTAAAGTACGCGAAGTAATTGGTGCGCGGCAACTAAAACGACTATAGTTGCATTCGGAATATCACAGTTTCAGTCAGGCGTGTATAAAGATGAAATATGCCAATTATTAATTAAGCGTGACGGCAATAAAAGTCTAGATTCAGATTTTTTTATCAGTGTTATCTTTTAGAAACACTCCTTTCCGTTTACACACCCTGCTTAGAGACATGTGCTCGACTGAGTTATAATAGCTAGCCGGAGGACAAAGAACCCAAATTTAAAAAAATAATTAAACAATAAGATAACACAAGATATCGAAAACTGTGACAATACAAAATTATGCAAATTCATTCCGAATGAAGGAGGCCACGCTGTTAGCAGGGGATTCAATATATTAGCCTTATTAGTCATTTAAATACCTTAAACATGTAGTATCTTAATCATTTGTGTTAGAGCAGTTATTTAGTAAATAAAAAATAACTAAGACACTGAACTCAAATACCAAGATTTGGATAACATTTTTTGTTTTTGAGCCATGGTGGTGAGAAACACATACAAATCAGTTTCTTTTTATAAATATTTTATTTACGGACTCAAAACAAATATTTCCAGTTAAATCCGGATATGAACTTCCACTTTTAAATAGGTGCTAGAGAAAGCAGTAATAAAGCATGTAACACAAACAATCAAGCATGATTAAATTATTAAAACCATAAGTTCAAAGCTCTTTAACCATCTTAAAAAATGTATACTGAAAATCTGAAAGAAAGTGAGCAAAGTTTGTTTAATTGTTTGTTTGTTTTAAAGTGTCAAAAGTGCTAGAAGAAAATAAAGTTTTAAATTTCACCGGCTTTTAGCGTAGCTCTGTGCTACGTGCAACCACCTTCATTTAATAATGCTTAACGACCTTTTTTCATGAAAATTTAAAAATTTAAGTTTTTAGGAATGTTGTGAAAAATACAGTACTGCATACCCTTAAGAGGAAACAAAATGGCGAATATTTTCCCCAACAGTTCATCTTCAGTTTTCGTACAGCCTTTTAATTGGAATTTCCTCTATAATTTAACAAAGATTTTATCATCATAGGTTAAATAATTGTGCTTTAAATATTTTCACTTTCTCTACTACATATAGGAAGTAGGGGAAGTATTGTATTCCACCTAAAAATTCGATACCAAGATTTCACCGGAAATACATGTTTTGAAACCCCCTGAAACCAAAAAAAGCTTTTTTGGAAACATGTCCTCCGTGTGTGTGTGTGTGTGTGTGTGTGTGAACAGCATAACTCAGAAACGAACAGTCGGATAAACACCAAACTTGGTATTTAGGTTCACTATCTTCCAGAGATGCGACACGAAGGTCTTCAATAAAATCCCCCCACCCCAGATTACCCTTTATATGGAACATTTTTGAAAATTTTAATTCTCAAAAATGACTAACGATTCAAGAC
Source organism: Deroplatys truncata (assembly GCA_030765065.1). NCBI lineage: Eukaryota > Metazoa > Arthropoda > Insecta > Mantodea > Mantidae > Deroplatys > Deroplatys truncata. Next base: position 172,226,494 of record CM060980.1, read on the forward strand.
AAATGAAATGTGTATCTCAAATATTCTGGGAATGTCTCCAAAAGTATTCTTCATTGTGAACGACTTTTGCATAACTGGTAAACCATAAGAGATAGACAAAATTTTACTACACAAAAAATGTAGATCGCGTTAAAATTCACAATTTATGTCATAAATTTTTTTGGAGTGAACCATTTTCGAGATATTGCTTGTTATTCCTTTAAATTTTCCAATACTTACTTTTTCTCAAATGGAAATTCGTTAAAGAGAATGGAATGCGCCACAGAGCAACCAGCTCTTAAAAGATTTGACTATCGCTTAAAGCCTCGATTAATTTGGGATGACAAAATCAACCTTTAAGTGCTACTGCGGAACTGCTTTCTGTTGGAAGGTATATAAGGTACATACTTACGGAGGTTGCCCGGGCAGAGCACCGCATGTAGGCCATGTGACATTTTATACTTCTAACGTGACCCCTAGGAGTGAGAAATGAGGAGAGAGACCCCAAGAGAGAGTCAGATGATCGGTGCAAGCATGGACGGAGTCCCTAACCTTCCAGTTCGAACGCATTCTAGACCGGCCGACTCCACCCACGAGGCCCTTATCTCCGGCGGCCCCCCAGGTGTGGCCCAGTTCGGAGGCGGGTCCAGACTGGTCAGACAGACGCCAGGAAGAAATCTCTATAAAGCGCACATTCACCGCCCAGCCGCCGAACACAACCTGGTCTCACAACCCTGAAACAGATGACAATGAAGAAGATGATGAGGGACAGGAAAGACGTGGTAGAAGAGAAACCACCCAGCACTCGCCAACCGACTCGGTGAAACCACGAAAAACCGATGGGTCAGAATGGGCGGTCGCCGGGGATCGAATCTGGGACCTCCAGAATGCGAGACGAACACATTACCTCGCTTGGTTTAATAATGTAGTTTGTTGTTTTTAAATAATTGCAGATAAATTTAAATTAAAAGGTAGTATAAAATAAGATAATCGTATATGCATCTATATCCTGTAAAAATCAGTCTGTTAAACAGTTTGAAATATAGCATGAGTTTACCAGGTGAACCGTTTTGGATGCTGTTTCTCCCGTTTCTCTACCTCCATGACGATAGCATCTCTACAACATTCCGAGATTTTGGATCTGAACAATTGTGACGTCATGTGTGCTTGGTAATAGCCTGCTAGAAACGAATACTGGTTGGTCGAGTTTTGAGTCCATCACTCGGCGGCACCTCTAGCGGACAAGGGAGGAAACACCGGAGTAGGGAGGCTCCCAGCAGGTCGAGAGAAGGAAGTTAATCTCCATATAAGAGGTCTTGCTACACACTCCCGCGACAACGCGGGCAAAGACAGGCATCCAACGAACAAAGTTTACGAAATGATATTAAAATTATGTATGCATATATATACAGGATGTTTCAGAAATACTTTTACAAACTTCGGGTATGGGTTCCTTACACCACAAGAAGGGAAAAAGTTCATATGAACATATGTCCCATAATCCTTTGTTTTCTCGTTAGGAGGTGTTCAACACAGTGCTACACTTATAACACACAAAACTCATAATAAATGCTCGAAATGTCCTCCTCTTGCTTCTATACATGCCTGTACTCGTCGAATCATGGAATGTCGCGCCCTGTCAAAAACTCCGGGATGGTATCGAATGGTTTCGCAGGCTTCCATGACATGTCGATGAAGCGTTTCTGCATCCGGGATGGCTGCTCCATAAACCAATGATTTAAGATGCCCCAGAGGTAAAATTCCACACGATTGAGGTCGGGAGAACGTGCAGGCCACGGAACTGGTCCTCCTCTGCATATCCATCGGTCATGGTAGATACCAGGCAGTGCATCTCGAACAGGGGACTAAAATGTGCCGGAGCCCCATCACGCATAAGCCAAATGTTTTTTTTCTTATTTGCAGGGCCACATCTTCGCGAAGTAAGTCGGGAAGAGTGTGCTGGATAAAGTCCCTGTAGACAGCACCAATAAGACGTGCTGGTAAAACGTTTGGACCTACCAAACAGTCGCCTACAATGCCAGCCCACACATTCAAACTAAACTGTTGCTGATGTCTAGCCTGAAGTACAGCATGAGGATTACGATCTGCCCATACGTGTACGTTGTGGAAATTAGTAACTCCATCTCTCCCAAACGTTGCCTCGTCTGTAAACAAAACTGATGAGACCAACAATGGATTGGCTGTTTGTGCTACAAACCATCGGCAAAAGTTATCTCATGGTAGATAATCGGCCAGCGAAAGGCCCTGCACACGTTGAATGTGTCATGGATACAGGAGCTGCTCGTGAAGTACCCTCCATGCTGTCATTTGTGATGCACCAGATGCCACAGCCAATTTTCTTGTACGTGGATCGTCTTCGACACACTTTAACATCTTCGCATTTGCGTTCCGGCATACGAACAACTCTTGGTCTTCCTCGATCAATAGTCCGTGGTGCAACGGTTCCTGTCTCAGCAAGGCGACGATAAACAGCGACAAAGGTTGGATGACTCGGTTGTCTTCGGTCTGGAAACTTCATCATAGAGCCGTGCAGCCTCGCGGCCATTACCATGCGCGCGACCGTACATAAAAATCATGTCTGCCTGTTCACGAAATGAATATCCAGCCATGGTGGGACGAAACAAGTGCAGTTAACTCATTACATGTACACAATTGAAACGTTGCAGACAGACTATTGAAAATGACAAACGTAAACAAGTCTCCATGGCAACACTTTGCCATCTACCGTATGTAGTACAATGGGTCAATGCCTTCTATGAATGCATAGAGAAATGAAGTTTCAAGGTTGGACCCCGAAGGCCGTTGAACTCACACTTTCATTGTGACAGGAATAACGCGAAAACCAAGGATTATGGGACATATGTTCATATGAACTTTTTTACTTCTTTTGGTATGAGGAACCCATACCCGAAGTTCGTAAAAGTATTTCTTAAACATTCTGTATATATGAGTTATAATTGTAAAGGTTTCTCTTGTTATTTATATATATATATATATATATATGCACCAGATGAGTCTTCTCAGCCTGCGAATTGAGCACTTATGCAGTCCCGGCGTTATATTGGCTATGCTGTAAACACTGTCCACTGCATCGCATCGTATCAATTTCGGCCGAAATGACTGCTTTGCACCTTGTGGGTGCTGTGAGTTGCACTCGTAGCGCAACCGTGTGCGCGTTGGCCTTTAGTGGTGAAGATACAGTTTCAAATACTGCCACTGAAGGTACTTTTTATGTTTAGAAATTTAACGAGAACTTATAGTTTGGCATGGAAGGGTCGTTTCACTTAATTCGTTTAATTAAGTGAATTGCATTAAAACACAAATTGTTACTTGTAGAACATGCCTTATTGAACACCATAAATAAATATATATAACATTGTAATTATAACTTACAAACATAAGGCATCATTAAATAATATTTTACTATTTAAAGCTATTCTTTCATACAAAAGAAAGCCAATAAACTGTTCTGAGAATTTACAAAATTCAGTACGTACATACAAACTATATAACGTTTGCAAACTCATGTTATGATCGTTGTGAACCTCTCTGGTTCCCAAATTGGTGCATTTAACAGTGACTATGGCATCATGCTGGACCATCACACAGATAAACCATTACAATTTACCTCTTTCCTCCACGTGGTAACGGGTGTTCAAACTGGCCACCATGTCGGTGGATACAAGATCTCAGTCTAACCATCATCGCCAGCCTAACCCGGCGCAACATGGCCGGTATGATGTCACGGCAAGCTAAGATGATGCATTCCCTGGCACACGTTATCTTTAAGATAATCCCATAAGAAGAAATCTAATGGGTTAGATCTTGTAAGCGTGCTAGCCACCCTATTGGTCAATGCCGTCCCATCCATCGCTCAGGGTAGGTGGCATCGAGTTACACGACGGACCGAATGAGCTAGGGCTCCTTCATATTGGTAGTACGTAGTCGGTGCTGCAACGGCACTTCATCCAGTAGAGTAGGCAGCTGGTGTTGTAGGAAGTGGATATAGCGATTCCCAGTGAGTTGGCCATCATATAAATACGGCCTATTAGATGATCACCAAACATACCAACCCAAACGTTGAAACCCCATCGGACTTGTAAGGCCACCTCTTGCATCCAGTGTGGGTTTACAGTACACCAGTAACACATGGCCTGTGTTGTGGAACCTTGCTTCGTCTGTAAATAGCACAGTTGCCAAAACATGTGGATCTTGTTAAGTTTGTCGTATGATCCAACCAGTGAACGCCACTCTCCGTCCATTGTCCGGCTGCAGTATCTCCTGATGCAGGGTGAAACGTTGCAGGATGTAGTATTCTCCACGAGGAAGATTGACTAACATTGAAATGCCTGTGAATGTCCCTCGTACTACAATGCAGATGCTGACATAGTCACACTATCCGTCGTTGCTTGGTCACTGACAGGGTGATCTCTTCGTGGACGTGGTGTCTTGTGCACTGTTCCTGATTCCAGAAGGCAGTTCGTCACTCGCAAAAACGTGTGACCTGTAGGAAGCGTACTCTGCGGAAACCTCTTTTGGTACAGACGATGTGCCTCCGTTGCATTCTGCTGCGCTTCCCCGTATACTAAAACACGTCCAGACACTCTATGTTCGAAAACATTGTTCCACAGTAAACACAAAGGGCTGGAACATCGAATTTATAGTAAAATCCACTTTCTAGTGCATTCGGAAAGAAATCATGATTTGCTAGAACGTTTTCGAATCATGAACAGAAATGAATAAAAAGCTCATTTATTCGCAGGCGTAATTTGAGCTTCCGACCTTCATCATGACTATCAAGCATGTTAATCATTGCACTACTAGAATACGTTAACAGAGCATCACCGTAGCCCTAATCATCGCGCTGGTGAACGCGGTGTCAGCACCTGCGTTTCGAATCGTCCGTAAATGCAGGGTTGCTTAATTACCAATCCACGGGATAAGAAGACTCATGCGGTGTGTATACAGGGTGAATCACCTAAAACTTGCACCGCAAATCTTTCGGAAATGAAAAGTGCTATTGACGTGCGGTTTTCATAGAATTGATTGGTAGTCGGGGCTCGTACATTTAGCCTATAAACAGATTTTAATAATACTGAGAAAGTGTATTTGTTGAGCAAACATACAATTTTTTAAATGGAACAATGCCTAGTTACATCAACAGAAAAAAGGTAGGGTAAATTAGAATGTCAGTGGCGTTTGTTGCAAGATTCTAGTGCAAGTGGTTTACGAGAAATCTTATTTTGAAACTTTTCCGCACCGACACTTGTACAGCCTGTGGTAGCACAAACTAAAGAAAAACAAAAGAGAATTGCAATACTCCTGTGGATTCTTACAAGTAAAGAGAACATACCCCTTCAAAGGTTGTGTTCAAAATGACCACCGGCAGCTTCAATATACGCCTACAATCTGCTATGGAAAGACTGCTGCACACGTTCTAGCATTTCAGTGGAAATTTCAGAGCAGGCAGCAGTAATACGTCGTGTCATATCGTCTGGTGTAGTTGTTACATCCTTGTGGACAGTGTCTTCAGCCTTCTCCACAGAAAAAAGTCTAAAGGGGCCAGATCTGGTGAACGGGCCGGCCAAGGTACAAGTCCTCTTCGTCCAATCAAACGATTTGGAAACAATTCGTTAAGACAAGCTGTAGTATTTCGTGCAGTATGGGCTGGACAGCCATCATGTTGGTACCACAGGCTCCTCCTAGACTGCAAAGGAACGCCTTCTAGCATGTTTGCCAGATGGTCTGTCTGGAGGCTGCGATACTTGTGCGAGTTCATTGTTCCTTCTATGAACAAAGGGCCTATGAGCTGATGGTTCACTATCCCACACCACACGTTTAAACTCCATGGACGCTGACGTTCCACCTGACGAAGTCAACGGGGATTATCAACAGACCAATAGTGCATGTTTCTGCAGTTTACCTGGCCAGTAAATGTTGCCTCATCAATAAACAAGATAATACATGATGATTCTGGAGTATCATGCCTTAATGCCCATGTACAAAAGTTAACATTATTCTCAAAATCGTTTCCATGCAGCTCTTCATGGAGAGAGGTGTGATAGGGATGAAACCTATGTTGATGGAGAATGAGCAGTACACTTGCCTGCTTTATGCCACTTCCACGTGCGATAACTAATTTGCGGATCTACTGCAACGGCAGCCAAAACATTAATTTCTGCCTCTTCTCCAGTCACTTGTTTGTTTCTGTTACGTTTTCTAGGTGTTACAGTACCACTTTCACGTAATTGGTTGAAGAGGTTGATAAATAATTGCCGAGATGGTTGACGTCTATTGGGATACGTTTCCGCATACACCGTACAGGAACGAACTGCCTTCTTCCTCACTCTCCATACACCATGAGCATGTCGGCCTTTTCTGCATTAGCAAATCCCATCTTCCACTCACGACTTACTGCTTGAACTGTCACAAACTAACTGACCAGAAAGTCGCAGTGAAATCAGTGAACAGAGAACACAATGCAAACAAACATAACAACATCGTACCTAGCAACTAAGCAGGTTGAATGGGACAAACAATTGTCCGGGTGCAAAATTTTCAAAATACGATTTCTCGTAAACCACATGCACTAGAATCCTGCAACAAAGACCATTGACATTCTAATTTACCCTACCTTTATTGTGTTGATGTAACTGGACATTGTTCCATTTAAAAAATTGTATGTTTGCTCAAAAAATACACTTTCTCAGTATTATTAAAATCTATTTATAGGCTAAATGTACGAGCCTCTGACTACCAATCAATGCTGTGAAAACTGCACATCAGTAGCACTTTCCATTTCCGAAATACTTGCCGTGCAATTTTAGGTGATTCACCCTATATATAATATATACACCGCGTCGCTCCCCTCCCGATACTCTAGACCCGCTTTGCACCGTTTCCCTCCTCATAGTATAGATCGAAGTCCACTGCTTGATCATAATGTCGGTGTTTGGTTTGCTGCGAGTTCTGCTAGAATAATTGGCCCCATTTTTTTCACGAAACAATTAATGCTGCACAGTAGCAAGCATTAATTTTGGAGCAGTTTTTCCCTCCATTGACAGATGAGCGAATGCATGGCGTATTTCAACAAGACGGGGCTACAGCTCGGACTTCTTTGAATACAATTGCTAACAGAGTGATCAGTGTAGTAGCGTGTCCCGCTCGATCCCTAGACCTCACACCCTGCGATGTTTTACACGTGGAGCAATTTAAACGACAATATGTATAACCAAAATCCCCAAATATTACAAGAACTGCAAAATAATATACTTGAAGAAATAACCACGTTTCCCAAGAAGAGCTGCATTATGTGAATCATGATCTGTTAAGACGCTGCAATGCTTGTCTATGCGGACATGGAGAACGATTCTAACACCATATTTGAAACGTTAAGCCATGTACAATGTTGTAATTTGCTTAGTAATAATGGTCTAATTGGCTTAGTCCGTACATCTTATTTGTTTCGATGCATATGACGGGGATGAAATGTCGGCAGGCGAGTCGTGCGCGCCAGCAACTCAGGTGACACAACCATTGCTGCTTAATCTGATGACCCTTGTATACACACTGGTGTGCAAAACCTAAGGACGAAAGTAATCTTCGCATGCTGTGACACTGCCAAGTAACATAGCTCGAAGAAACTTGAATCATACATAGAGGGAACTTCTACAGAAGGCAACTAAATGAAATATCCAGTGAGACGAACAGAAATTCCACTTTTATTCATAGACCATAAGCTGCACTAAAGTCAATACGACATATAATGCCTCTCTAGATTTACAGAAACAGATACATGATGCTTAAAAGGGTGTATGATCACCACGGACAGCAATGCATGGACTGCATCGTGCTTCCATTCTGGTCACAAGGTTGATAAGCAGTTCTTATGGTAGGGCATTCCATTCCTCCACCAGCGCTGTTGACATCTATTGGATGGTCGTTGTTGCATGTGGATGTGCAAGCAACGAGTCTCCCCAAAGCATTCCACACGTGTTCAATGGGATTTAAATTGGGGGAACGGGCAGGCCGAATAACCTCTCATTCCAAGAGATCCTCCACCTACGCTGTTCGATGCGGTCGCGCATTGTCATCCATAAAAATGAAGTCAGGGCCGACTGCACCCCTGAAAAGACGCATATTGGGAAGGAGTACAGTATCACAATAACGTTGACTAGTGAAGGTACCGTGTTCAAAGATTTGGAGGTCGGTGCGCCCATGCAACATTATGCCTCCCCAATCCATAACACCCGGACCACAAAAACGATCATGTTCAAGGATGTTCCTGGGTTCATTACGTGTTCCCACCTCTCGCCAGATGAGGGTACGTCGAGAATCATACTTAGACTGAATCTGCTCTCATCCGAGAAGAGCACGCGACCCCATTCCTCGTTGGTCCAATTTTGATGCTCTTGGGACCATCGCAAACGGTGCCGCCGATGTACGGATGTCAATGGAACACAACATACTGGTCGTCGGGCAAAGAGACCCCCTCTGTGTAGTCGCTGTGCCACAGTTTATCGTGAGCTGCTCCTGTTGCGTTCCTGTTAAATGTGGTTACAATTGCACCCGCTGCTTGGCGTGATCCCTTTTTGCCGCTTGCACAATGCAGTGCCCATGTGCTGCTATAGTTGAGCGTGGTCGACTATCATCTCTCCTTGGGACAGCAGTGCCTGTGGTTTGGAAGATTCCCCATGCACGTGAAACAATGCTGTGAGCAATTCCAAACTCCTGAGCAACACTCGTCACACTTTGCCCTTCTTCCAGTTTCCCAATGATTCTTCCCCATGTGAAGTCATCCAAATTGTATCTGCGGCCATGTTGCAATGAAGAACACCATTAGAGTGCACTGTAACAGCTGGCTATTTGTTGCACACCGTCTTGTCCTGTTTTGTTAACTGCCTCGTGTTGCGGGACCAGACCCATTTGGCACTATAAGCTCTCTACACTCACGCCATGTGACATCCAGCTTTCTGTGTACGTGTGAGAGACTCCTGGTAACATGTTCCTGCACATTCATCTACTTCCACAAAGTAGTTCATTTGTTATGTTATTTTATACATCTCGTCCTTAGGTTTTGCACACCAGTGTGTGTGTGTGTGTGTGTGTGTGTGTGTGTGTTTGTGTATACACCTTTTCCTTTGCATATACCAAGGTAGGGTCCACATTCTTTTAGGTGATCTGTTATTCAGGGCATAATTACAAATGTTATGTAAAGGATAAAACGGATGGCAATATCTGGGGCACAAGTTTAACGTTGGCGTATTATGGTTTAACCTCCCCTTAAGAAACCCTGTAAAATCGTTAGCTACCTCCATCTGACATCTACTTGTTATAAGATAATTGCACGGTCATATTTTCTTCCGTCCTTTGAGAAGATAATTTTCTTGAACACCTACGCAATACGCCTACAGCAAGATTTGCTGTACACCTACGCGGTTATTTTCCGCTCGTCTGAGCTCTTGCAAGTTTTTTCCACGCTGTTCATTTTCATAAGTTGCCCCTGCGGGACAGCAGCCCGTGTAACAAGGTGGCAACTGCACATTAAAGCGCCAGTAAACAAGAGGTGAGATAATGTTATTGGGCAAGCTGAGAATGCCCTAGTGGAGAGTTTACACGGCGGCATTAAAAGGCTCTGGTATACTGCACTTCCTGGCGTGCGTCGACACAGAGGTCACATTGAGCCGACTTTGCTTTAACAAACCTAACAGACACTGCAAGCATGTAGAGGTAAATAGGCGTTGGGTTATATAGTAACTCGGTGACTGCTAATCTTCAAATTAACGATTTTTTTAACAATTTGCGAAGTGGCGCCGCGCTGCGGTAAGATGTGCGACTAACATTCGGGAGGTCCCGGGTTCAAACCTACGGGACCGATCAATCCGACGGAAGGATTTTTCGCGCTTCCCCTCGGTTGCTAGGCGAATGCTGGGTTGGATAATTTGATCCGCGATTCACCGTCATACTAGGCGTTAGCTGATCACCCATTCTGGATATGCTATGCTCCAGAATTTACTTGCTCCTTGACAGCTACTGACCCATGTCATAAGCTTGTAAGTCCTTGGAGGTGTAAGTCCTGCAAAGAGGAGGGTAATCCGTTGAAGAATAAGCAGGGGAAATCCTGTGTGTTACATTCTCACGTCTTTCTCTAATCACTATCGTTCATTACTTTCTTTACTACTGTAGTAAGTAGAGGAAGTATTGAATTCCATCCAAAAATTCGATATCTAGAGTTCACCGAAAATAAATGTTTTGAGGCTTCCTGAATAAAAAAAAACGCATTTCTAGAAAAAAGTTTGTGTGTGTGCATGTCTGTGAACAGCATAACTCAAAAACAAAAAGTTGGAAAAATACCAAACTTGGTATTTAGGATCAGTATCTTTCAAAGATGCGACATGAAGATTTTCGAGATATTCTCTCACTCCCAACTACCCTTTACATGCAACATCTTTCGAAAACTTTTATTTTCCCAAAAATGGCTATAACCATTTTGATTAAAATATCATATATTTAAGATATTTTTATGCCAAATAAAATGTATGTCTTAAATTTTCTGGGAATGTCCCCAAAAGTTCTCTTCATTCTGAATGACTTTTGCATAACTGGTAAACCGTAAGAGATAGGCAAAATTTTACAACACAAAAATTGTAGAACTCGTTAAAACACACAATTTATTTCAATTTTTGTTTTGTCGATGCGCTCACTGTGTTTTGTTGACGGTCAAGGCTAACAATCAGAAGGGAGTAACGGACAAGGCGATAGGGAAATGCATAGTTGCATAATGAAAACAGTGCTATACGTGCAGGCCTCGGCCTCGCTATTAAATGCAACTGCGAACTGTGAATGTGTTCTTTACCCTACTGTCCTTCCGATGCCCTGCCCACTTGTTTTATGACCGCTTAGTTCCTCTTCCCACCACATGCATTCATATCGTGACCGACTAGTAGTAACAGTGACTAGTACTATACAAAAAACCAACCTGTTTCAGCATCGGAGATTCTAACATGACTGATTTAATGTTGACGCATGTAGCACAGTACAAAAGCTATGACTTCTATCCTCAAAATACTTATTTTGGTATTAGTTTTCTACTCTACAATTTTCTACACCAAGTATATGCAACATAATATCTTCACATTTTCTCTAATTCTATTATCACCAGTTCTCAAACGCAGCACAGAAAATGTTTAGAATATCACGTTTTTAAAAACAAATAAATTTTGTGTATATTAGAGACACCTAAGTAAAATGTTTTGCGAATTGATTGCCGCGTAGCTTGTTCGATTTGCTCTAACAGTTTGTTAACTATCATGATATAAAGATTTGGTGTTCACCCAAAAATAAATTTATCTAGAGAATATTTCCAGGCTATGGTTTTACACGATTTTAAATTGTCATTAACACCTAAACAAATGCGAGGAATTAGACAACGATTTTTAATTACTAGAGCGAATTCAAAATAGATGTTTTTTCTTAGTGATAAATTTTGTGAAAAACGCCCAAGAACTGCTGTTACTGATGAAAATATTGCCGCTGTTCAGGCAATGCTTGAAGAAGATCGACGGACATCTTATGAATTTATTTGGGCGATATTGGTATAACTCAAATCCAAAACATTCTACATCAACAGTTAGACGTGGTAGAACTTTGTTGTCGATAAATTTCACATAAACTGACTTGCGATCAAAAGCAACAACGCATCGATTGTTGCAGAAGTACTCTGGAGTGGAGTGGAGTGGAGTGGAGTGGAGTGGAGTGGAGTGGAGTCGATCTGGTATGTTCGTGGTGAACCTAAGTGAGTTTGCTATGTAGCTACCCTTGGAAGGGCTTTACCATAGGTAGGATGGATTGTTGTAGGGTGACGGTTTGGTGTTGATGTTGGGGGTGTGATGGGAGGTAGCTCTATGTATTTGTATAGGCTCCTCAGTGGCTGCCTTTTCAGGAGCAGTGCCAGTGCTCCGCTGCTGTTTATTTTTGCTTAAATTTTGATTGGTTGAATTTTGTTGACATTTCCCATAGGGAAGTGTAGTGTCTGTATTGATAATCTTGAGGTAAGTAGTCTCCCAGGGATCTGACAAGGGCGTTCTCATGGTAAATCAATTTGCCGTAAAATTTTATGCCCGGTGTCTAATCACGTTCTCCACATATGGAAGGGCCGAGGTCTCGTGTAGTAGCCTGACTGGAAAGCGACGACAGACAGAATAGATGGACCGAAGTCCCCTATTCTGAATCCGCTGAAGCCAGGAATCTGCTGCCATGCCCCACACCTCACAGGCGTAGAGCATCAGAGGTAATATAAGAGCTTTATAAAGGCGTAACTTTAAGTGAACCGGCATGTTGGAAGCTAGAACCGGGTATAAGGCAGCTACCGCCCCCTTAGTCCTGTTAGTTGCTTCCCGCACGTGTTCACGAAAGGTTAGGTCCTTATCTAGAGTGACACCCAAATAGCGTAAGGAAGTCCCCCACTCTATCCTTTGGCCCCGGTAGGTGAAGATTGGTCTGTCTGCAAGCGGGGATTCTTCTCTTGGCGAGCAGGACAGTTTGGCTTTTGCCCGGATTCAGGACATCCGCCACTGCCTGCACCAGAGTTCAACGAGACGGAGGTGTCGTTGTATAGGGTTGAAGGCTCTGAGGATGTGTCTGTTGGTAGTGTACAGCAGGACGTCATCAGCAAACTGGGCCATACTGACGCCCTGCACCACTGGAAAGTCTGCCATGTACAGACTAAACAGTGTGGGGGATAGTTCAGAGCCTTCGGGAACTCCGAAACCTCCAAGGCGGTATTTCAAATGTGATTTGGAATACGTTATTGATGTTGAATGTTGGATTTATTGTTATGATCCTGAAGAGAAAAGGCAATCGGCTCAATAGGTTTCGAATAGAACCTAAGCCAACAAAAGTCCGACGAATTCGCAGTGCTGGTAAGAAGATGGTTGCTAGTCCCCCCTAAAACGGGCCATACTGCTACTACAGCATGAGAAGATAGACGTACCGTTACTTCCAATTTGTACAAAAATGTCTGTTTACCGGAAAGATTTGAAAGAGTGTGTGATAAACGCCCACAAGGAAAAATAATGTTACATCATGACAACGCATCGTCGCATACAGCAAAACTAACAACTGAGTATCTGATTGCCCTAAAGGTCAGCACCATGGGCCCTCCACCATACAGCCATACCTTGTAATCTTTTTTTGTTTCCAAAACTTAAAGATAAAATGCGTGGAATCACTTTTTCCTCATCAGATGAAGCAGTGTAACGCTGTAAAAACGTAGTTTCTGAAGTGCCTCAGGAAGAGCGGTATCATTGCTTTAAGGACTGGTTTCACGAATGAAAAAGCGTTTTATGTTAAAGAGGATTGTTTTGAAAAACAATAAAATAATTTAAACGTTTTAAAACTAATCCTTGCTTGATTTTCTAAAAATGTTCAGTGTTTCTTCGTACAGTCGAGAAATTTATAAATTAGACGCGAGTTTTCGGCAGAGCTTGGCACTAAAGTAGAAGTGGTAAAGCTTCTCTGCACATGGCGACACACGGTCGCAGGATTGTGGACCAGTAGCAAATGACACCGATAGCGCAACTATAACCATTAATGCGACGTGTGACTTACATCAACAACAAAAACAAAAGCAATAACACCACTGCAGCACTGACACATATACGATTTTAAGACTGTATAAAAATTGTTGGAACTATTATAATAATTATACATTACTAACACAATATTTAAAATATCCTGTGTGTTAATTTCATATGGGTTTCTCCATCCACTATCCTTTATTCTATATAGCTTCTACAAACAATTCTTATTAAAGCTTATTAAGCCCATCTCCGTATAATGGGATAAATAACATGTGTTTCTCGCATTCAAGAGTTTGAACAGTAATGCCCAACCCAAGGGAAACAGGGGAGAACGGATTTACCCCCATGCATTGTTAGTGGAGCTATGATATATTCATATGATCATGTGTTGTCCAAACTTCGTGTTTGGTTACCTTTTAACATGTTATTGAGACCAGCCGACTATAAGAGAAGGGGAAATGCTTCAGAATACAAAACGAAAGAGGTGGGGCAAGGCGGCAATGTGACGTCATTAGCTCATAAGAAACAAGTTTGGGCTTCACAGTTTTAATCTCGGTATATGTGTTATCTTTATAAGTCATTTTGATGCGGGACTAATGCTTAGAAGGTGAATTTCGGATAACTTAAGCTCTATGGATCCCGGACGCATATGAGCATCTTTTCATTTCTTTCTTTCATTCACTCATTGGCCGTCCAATATGACCTGCCCGGTTAAAGGGCGTTAAGCTAACGAGACAAACATTTGCAGATATAATTTAGTTAGAGCTCCGTTGTAGAACGTTCAAGAGGAATACAGAAGGCTAAAGCTATAGGCAAAATTTTAAAAAAAAACAGGTCTGAATGTTGACAGTAGGTACCACAAAAAATTAAATTTAAGCCAACAACAAGGAAAAACTTTGAAGTGGCTGAGTCCACAAATATACGCATTTGAAATAAATTGTATGTCTAAAAGACAGTATTTTGTGGAGTTAGTTTTTGTCTCTCCCTTATGCTTTAGCAGTTGTACAAACATTATACGAAATTAAATCCAAATAAAGATGATTTAACAGGCTTTTCATAGAATATTCAAGGGGAGTTTGGGGTCGGGAAATTGGTTTTTTAATCCTCGTGTCCATCTTTGGAAGATGAAAAAATTAAATACTAAGTTTGGTATCCATCCGACCTTTTGTTTTTGAGTTATGCTGTTCTTTCTCACACACATTTGGGATTCAGAGATCTCAAGATGTGAATTTCGATGAAATCTATATGTCAAATTCTTAGCTGGAATACGTTGGCTAGGAAAACAGAAAAGCAACTAAAATTATTTTTTCAGTATGGGAGCTCCAAACGCAAATGTTCGCTGAAATCTCAAAATATCTACACTTTTGTGTGAAACTGAAATGCCATGCTCCTCAATTTAACGTACGTTAGCCGTGGAGAAGGTAAAAATATTTTAGAACATTCAATATATGTTAAATAGTGTATTTCGTTGAAATCTCCAACATTTTTCGGTAGAAATTGAAGTTATTTTTTTATTACGTTAATTTTAGCACCAAGCTTTGGGAGCAAATTTGAAGTAGGTTGTTGCTTCCCGTATGGAAAGGCAATTTGAAGTAGTAGTTTTTTTGTAGCTCTTGTTGGGGAGCCGAACTTGAAGTATTTGCAACCGCACGTATGGTAAAAAGTTTCCGGTAGCCTTCGCCCCAAGTTTAAAAATATTAACTTTGTAAATTTTTTACTGTTTCTTTAAATATTATATATTTATGTTTGCCTCGGCTGCGTCAGTATTATTGTTAAAGACATGGATTTCTTTGCAAGGCGTGGTGCGGCTAAGAATGTAGGCTTACACAGATTATAATTTTTACTTCACTGCATTTAATAATCCTTGACACAATTTAAATAACACTTCACTGATATAGAGAGCTGTGAGATTCTTTTATTAAATACTTGCACTTTTTAAACACGTAAACTATTTTTGCCTCACACTAATACATATTAAACTTCTCGAGGACATATCTCGCGTCCGGTTAGAAACACTTCTACAAGCAACGCGTCCAGTTATGAGCGCTGTCTACAAGCAACTGAATTCTGAATTTGTAAATTTTGCTCCAATTTAGTTACTGATTGGCTAATCCTAGTCCAATAGATTACCTTTATTTAATTAAAGCTTTTTCTGGTTGTTGATTGGCTATTTTATAAGCTGTCACAAAATTTACATTATTGTTTCCAAGAATTACCAGTAGCATTATTAAACTTTCTAATTCATTATTGCCTCAATGCTACCTCGTTGTTACCTCACTGTTAGCAACTTTTGACCTATTTCTCACAGCTCCTACATAATTAAATTACATAATACATTCACCTAACATTATTACACATGTACACAATAATATAAACATATACAATAACTGTATTATACACGTTTTATATATTGTTACATACACATATTGCTTTAAGGCGGGCTGTAATTGAATTTATATATTATATAATTAGACTGAAATCATTTAAGTGTTAAAAATTCTGCCTCAAAATACAATGCTTACTCTAGATATGTGCCAAAGATTATTAATACAGAGACTTTTTCGAATCAGGACCTCTAAACGTGTATTTCCGGTGAAATCCCCGATAGCGAATATTTGGACGGAAAAACGCTTGAACTTACTATGCTCTTTTCGGGATTCAGAGGACCTAAAAACATGTATTTCCAATGAAATCTGGATTTTTTAGTGGAATACAGTAATTCCTCTAGCAACAAAGGTAAGCGGTAGAGAAAGTATATATTTATAGTGAGTGATTAAAGGTGCAATAGTGTTCTTGATACACCCGATATAATTTTGCCCACGTTAAATACGATACGTTTTCTTCCCTAGGAAGGTTTGAAAGAGAAAACACCGCAGTCCTCTTAAAGCAAAAATATGAGTGCTCCAATAGGCGACAGATGAAAGTCAAGAGCAGCGATTGATTAGAAAACAGAAACAGATCACCGAGCATGTTGATGGACGCGATAGCAAAAATAGCATCGGTGGAAGTAAGAATGTTGGTGGCAGTGGTGGGTTAGGGAAGAGGTAGCGTATTGATTTTGTGTTCCGACATGCTCGTCCGCCTACATCCCTCCCTCCTCCCTTTTGTGTGTGTGCACTTTATACAGCTTTGCAGTTTATGCTGATACCTACTTTCCTTATAACAGAAATATACGCCGATAATCTGGCAACAGTGATAAAGGAATTACGTCATACTGGACGTAATAGAGGTTCTTTGTCCGAGTAGGCGGCACCCCCCTCTGCCTCTGCACATCCCGCACGCAATTCGTTACTCCAGCACAGTGTTGCCAATACCACGAACCAAAATGTCTCTATACCCGGTTTATAGCGCTTTTTGTAAGCGAGATTCGCATTTAAAAATCCACCTATAGGTTACATCAGGAAAGAAACAGTAGTTTGAAACGTAAAATATTAATGCTTTGAAATGAGAGAGATCCAGAATACCTACATAACGGATGTTTCTTATAGTAAGGCTTCTTTAATGATTAAACTATTCTATCGGGAGTTCAAATTTGACAGTGTACTTAGTTCCGCATTTGTTATCATAGAAATACGTCATAACAAAAGCCAACTATGAGGTAAACTCCCATTTAAATCTCAACTCTCAATGTAACTATGAATAGGTTGTTAGCACGTTAGCATATTGATGTGCTATATTTACATGACTTTCTCTACCAACTCTACCACAAACTATTCTTAAAAAAGCTTATTCTTCCTTTATTCATGCTAATCAAGATATATCGTTGCAGAAATCGTGGCATAAGAGGAATACAGGAGACTGAATCGATAATCAAATTCTTAAAAGGCGGATCATTATAATCTGACTTTGAAATTTCACTCTTAGCACGACATCCTGAGAAACAATTGAATTAAAATCCACAAAAAACAAATATCTCGGAAATGGTTAAAGCCACAACAAATCTGATGTGTTGCACTCACATGACTTTCTCTACTCTTGTATAAATTATTTTTACAAACGCTTATTCTCCAGCTACTTCGAGATTTAAATGTTATTGCTAATTTTCTTTTAGGTACAAGGGGAATATGGTAGGCTTTAAGCGATAGTCAAATCTTTTAAGAACTGGTTGCTGTGTGGAGCATTCCAGGACAAAAGAAAACGAATAAAAAGTTTCCATTTGAGAAATTTGAATTGGAAAATTCAAGCAAATAATAAGGAATATCTCGGAAATAGGTCACTCGACAAAAAAATGATGTTACATAAACTGTGCATTTTAAGGAGATCTACATTTTTTGTGTAGTAAAATTTTATCTATCTCTTACGGTTTATCTCTTACTCGTGAACCAGTTCTGCGAAAGTAATTCAGAACAAGAATTCCCAAAAAATTCAAGATATACATTTCAGTTGCTATGAAAATATATTAAACATGCGATATTTTAATCAAAATCGTTAGTCATTTTTGAGAAAATCAAACTTTTCGAAAAATGTTCCATGTAAACGGTGGTCTGGGGTGGAGATTTTCTTGGAAATCTTCGTGTCGCATCTTTGGAATATACTAAACTCAAATACCAAGTTTGGTATTTATCCAACTTTTCGTTTTTGAGTTGTACTGTTCACAGATAAACACACACACAAAAGGTATTTCCGGTGAAATCTCGGTATCGAATTTTTGTGTGGAATGCAATACTTTCCCTGCTTACTACACGTAGTAGAGAAAGTATTATTGTGGATAAATTGTGTATTCTAAAGAACTTGCATTTTTGAGCAGTAAGGTTTTGTTCTTTGTTTGCCATTTATGAAAAAAATACAAAATTCATTCAGAATGAAAAAGACTTCAGAGGGTATTCGTATCAAATTCGACGTGCAAGTTTTATTGGTCGTGAAAATATCTTAAACGTATGGTTTTTTTAATCAAAATCGTTGATCAATTGCCAGAAAAACGTAACGAATACGTTTTTGTTAAGGGTAATTAAGGGTGGAGTGATTTCTCTTAAAAATCTTATTACTTGGAAGTTACTGAACTTAAAGTTTGATACTCATCCGTCTTCTTGTTTTTAAGCTACTGTGCTCTCTCACCATTTTTCCAAAATGTATTTTTACTTTCTCTACTACGTATAGTAAGTAGGGGAAGTATTATATTCCACTCAAAAATTCGATACCTAGATTTCACCGGAAATACATGTTTTGAGATCCCCTGAATCAAAAAAGGGCATTTTTGAAAACATGTCCTTGTGTGACTGTGTCTGTGTGTCTGTCTGTATGAACAGCATAACTGAGAAACGAACAGTCGGATAAACACCAAACTTGGTATTTAGGTTCAGTATCTTCCAGAGATCGGACACGAAGGTTTTCAAGAAAATCCCCCCACCCCAGATTACCCTTTAAATGGAACATTTTTCGAAACTTTTAATTTTCTCAAAAATGACTCTAACGATTTTGATTAAAATATATAATGTATATCTTGAATTTTCTGGGAATGTCTCCAAATGTATTCTTCTTGTGAACAACTTTTGCAGAACTGGTAAACCATAAGAGATAGACAAAATTTTACTACACAAAAAAATGTAGACCGCGTTAAAATACACAATTTATGTCATATACATTTTTTGTTGAGTGAACCATTTTCGAGATATTGCTTGTTATTCCCTTAAATTTTTCAATACTTTTCTCAAATGGGAATTCGTTATTCATTTATTTGTCTTGGATATGCAAAGAGTATTAATCTGTGGCAAAGGGAATGGTGCTGCACCTAGCAACCAGCTATTAAGATATATGTATGTGCTTAAAGGCTACTGTATTTCTATATTGCCCTTGCAAATATATATTCCCCTTACATCTACAAGAAAATTAGCAATAAGATAGAGTATGCAAATGTTTATCTCGATTAATATGAAGCATTTGGAGAATAAGCGTTTGTAAAAATAGTTTGTACAAGAGTAGAGAAAGTGATGCGAGTGTAACACATCAGGTTTTTTTTCCTTCGTCCTCAAAACGTATATTTCAGTTGAAATCTCGATATCAAATTTTTGGTTGGGGTACAATATTTCCTCTATTAAATATAGATTAGCAATAGTGAAAGTAAAAATGAATTTTATTTTGAATTAGTACCGAATTTAAGAACAGAAAAACAATTACCGGTTGGCTTAGTAGAATCCCAAATGGTTTACAATTTAGATTGTATATTATAACACTCATGTTCCACTTTAATACGTGATGTTTTTTCCATTGTAAAATATACCCTGAGGAAGAAGCCCTACAATAGCTTTGTTACAGGTTACGACGTGTGGCAATAATGAAACCGGACATAACCTATGGACTCCCCTCTACCGTCTCGCGTAGTTTCACTCACGCGCAGCGGTTAGTATGGCCGCCATCAGTGTTAGAAGTGGATCGTGTGTAATAATGCTGAATACTAAAGTATGCTCTCTTCAGAGTCTTTTGAGCCAGTGGAGAGGGAAAGGTAACAACGGCTGACAGGCGGTCAGTTCGTCTTCGTGTGGCTGTTCTTTGTTCTAGCTACTGTGCCGACCACGCGAATTCCTTATCTCCCCCCTTCCACTGGCTCAAAAGTCTCTGAACAGGCAACAGATCAACGTGTTAGCATAAAATTCCTTACAAAACTAGGAAAATATGCCACAGAAACTTACAAAATGTTGATAGAAGTTTATGGTGATCATTGTCCATCTCACGCAAGTTTTCAAGTGGTTTAAGAAATATAAGGAGGGTAGGGAAGACGTCGGGGCAGTCCAAACAGAGCTGTCCTTCAACTACGAAAAACTGAAGTTGGTGTGGAGAGACGTTAATATTATTCTAGGAGACCGTCGATTGAGCACTCGAGCAGTTGCCGAACTTAATAACTTCAATAAATAAAGTATTAAGACAAATTTTTCACCATGATCTGAGCATAAGAAGGGTATGTGCTAAACTGATGCCACAAATCCTCAATTCCGCGCAAAAACAAACAGCAGTTAATTGTGGCATTATTCTTGTAAACAACAAAAATAATCCTGATTTCATCAAAAGCGAATTACGTACGATGATAATATGATCCAGGACTAAACAATAATCCATGTATTGCAAGAGCTTCCAAACTCCCAGTAAGAAAGCACGCATGAGCAAATTCAAAGCAATGATTTTTGTTGATATTCGGGAGTTATCTACAGGTGCCTGCAGGCCCGACTGTCAATCAGGTTTGTTATAAAATGTTTTGGAGAGGCTCCGTGAACGTGTGTGACGAATGCCAGACCCGTGGAAGAATTCCTCGTGGATCCTCCATCAGGACAATCTCCTAGCCCACAATATAAATCTTTTAAGAGGTATTTGGTGAAAATCAATGTTCCAGTGATGAAACATCCACCATATTCGAATGACCTAGCATCGTGCGACGCCGAAAATAAAGTCCGCGCTCAAGGAAACAGAGATCGAGTCCGTGGATACAAGAAATCAAAAGCAGCGCAACTGTTGAAGAGCATCATGCAAGATGACTTGCAGCATTGGTTCTAATAGTGGAAACTTCGCATGGAGTGCTGTAGGGACCGGAGAGGTGACTACACTAAAGGACATAACATTGCCATTGACTAATCTTTTTAAGATAAAGTTTTAGAGTATGAATCCGGTTTCTTTGTTGCCACGCCTCGTATTACACGTTTCCTTCATTCACTGTGGAAATACATTTTAAAGTGAGCATTTTACAGTATTTAATGTCATTTTATCAACAGCCTTTCATAAATTAATCCTTTCTGTTGCTCCTTGAACAAGCACTAAAAGAGATTATTGGAATGCGTTGTACGACACTAGAAATATGGGCTTCTGACGAAATGAGGAAAATAGCTGGAAACATTTTAAATTTAGTTAAGGAGAGGAATGAGGCCTGAAAAAAAGAATCAAAATACGAAGCTGGTTCAACAAGAATGGGTCAAGAATGAATAATATTAGAAGTGTTGAAGATGTTGATGTATTATTATCTGCCCCACGCTTTGGGCGTCAATTTGAAGTAGTTTTATTTTATGGTGGTGTTGTATTGTATTTCGACTGTTGGGGCACTGAACTTGTAGGAGTTTACAACCACACGTATAGTACCCACTTTCCGGTAGCCTTCGCCCTAAATGTATTTTTACTGTTTCTTTAAATATTATGTATTTATGTTTTCCTCGGCTGCGTCATTATTTGTTAGAGACACGCTTCTCTTAGCAGGGTTGTGGTTCGACTTAAGAATGTAGGCTTACACAGGTTATAATTTTACTTCACTCCTTTTATTAATCCTCGACACGATTTAAATAACACTTCACAGATAGAGCTGCGAGATTATTTTATTAATCACTTGCACTTTTTAACACGTAAACTATTTTTCGCCTCACACGAATACGTATTAAATCTCTCGAGGATATTTCTCGCGTCCGGTTAGGAACACTGTTTGCAGGCAACTGAATTGATTTCAACCGCCTAAACTTGTAAATTTCTGTATTTCAAGCCTGTGATTGGTTATTCCTAATCCAATAGAATACCTTCATTTAACTAAACCTTTTTCTGGTTGTTGATTGGCTATTTTTATAAACTGTCACCAAAATTACATTATTACTTCCAAGAATCACAAGTAGCATTTAAACTTTCTAATTTATTATTGGCTCTAGGTTACCTCATTTGTACCTTATTGTTAGCAACTTTTACCTATTTCTCACAGATCCTACATTATGAAATTACGTAATACATTCATATAACATTATTGAACATGTATACAATAATATGTGCATATGCAATGACTGTTGCATACATTTAATAAATTATTACATTCACATATTGCTTCAAGGCGGGCTGTTATTGAATTTATATATTAAATAATTTCAGTCCAATTATTTAAGTGTTAAAAATACTGCCTCAGTGTTCAGAAAGAACAAGTGGCACTGGCTGGGAGATTGAATGAGACGAAACTGCTTGCTAAGAGATTTACTGACTGAAAAATGTCCTGGGCAAAGAAGATGCTCTATCACACGTATTAGGATAACCTGTTCATATGTGTAGACGCAGAGAAAGGCGGAAACGATGG
Source organism: Deroplatys truncata (assembly GCA_030765065.1). Taxonomy (NCBI): domain Eukaryota; kingdom Metazoa; phylum Arthropoda; class Insecta; order Mantodea; family Mantidae; genus Deroplatys; species Deroplatys truncata. Next base: position 172,249,096 of record CM060980.1, read on the forward strand.
AAAAATGGAAGGGGCTGTGTTTGAAATAAAGGACCTACTTTAAGGAAGAAAAGTATAAATGACTGAATATGTAGTTTAAAAAAAACAAGCACATTGATCATGTATAGGTTTTCTGAAAAATAAAAGTTGCTTTCAATAAATCTGAATTGTTTAATGAAATTAATATTTCAGATCTGTACCTGAAGAAGATTTCGGCATTAAAGGTTCCTTCATTTTACTGGTTTACAGCAAGAAATTTGCTCTTGGGTAGAAAACTACAACTGACTGTATCTTGCGATATAAACAGGCAGAAAATAGAATCTGAATGTAGACAAAGATCAACATTGGAGCTACAAAATGAAATAAAAACTCTGTAGGGTAAGGAAACATACATTTTGGAATTGAGTATAAAGCAGAGGACGGGAATAGCATGGCTTAGGTTGGGAGGGTGAAAAGCTCGCAAGATTGCTGATGATGATGACAGGAGGATTTGCCCATTATGCGGGGAACAAGAAGACTGGACGCATATTTTGGCAGCATGCGTGCAGACGGAGGGTATTAGGAAAAAACTATTACCGGAAGTATTTTTGGTTTCCAACAGACGGAGGACAGCATGCTGGGACTTGATTCTAAACAGCCAAAACTGGCCAAGCTTGGGCACTTACTTAATGCAAGTACGTGTACTAAGAGATAATGTGTTTATGTAATTTTTCTTTAAACATATTTGGTGCTTGAGTACTTGTGCGCGACTGTGTGTGTGAGGGTGTTTGAGTGTGTGATTCAGACTGTTTTTTTTCAATTTTATATGTATGTATATATTGTAGTGATTATAAAAAATAGTTGTTTTCTGGTCGATACTGCAAATCACGTATACAGTCCAGATATTTTTCTAGAGAGCATGTACAGTCTTACGACCCATGTGACTGTGTTATGCAATTAATGTAATACTAAATACTTAATAAATACCACCACTACTACTACTAGTTAAATCAAATCTGATGTGTTACATTCATATGGCTTTATCTACTCACTCTTCTATAAACTATTCTTACAAAGGCTTACTTTTCTATCTACTACTTCATAAACGGGATAAAGCGTTTGAAATATGTAGTTTCATTATACAGTTCGCTTTATAGGTAGAAGACGGGACACTTCCAACGTCATAGCGCGTGCTGGAGCGTGGAGTTCTGGTTTCCAGTTACGAGGCGCACGTGGGTTCGAGTCCACCCATGTGTGTGCGGGTTTTTTGGCCGCTGTATAAGGCCGGTGCCACTCAGCATCGCTACGGTAGGTAGAGATGTCTAGGTCATGAAAACCAACATTCCGACTGGGGAAGCGCGATTTTTACCACATCATGGTCTTCTGCCGTGACAGAGACTTAATTATTAACAAGGCGGATACGGTAGACTTCTAAATTCCTCTTTGTGTGACCATGAGAAACAACTGAATGGCTACTGAGCACTTAAAAAAGTATACAATATTTGAAAATATCTACGAAATGCTAATGCTACAAAAAGTATTTTCATTAAACTGCGTTTCTAAGGAGATCTACATTTTTGTGACGTAAACGTTTGCCCATTTCTTATAATTGATCAATTTACAAAATAATACAAAATTCATTCAGAATGAAGAGGGCTACACAAGCTATTCCCCGAAAATTCAAGATATACATTTTGTCACGCAAATATCTTAAACATTTGATGTTTTAATCAAAATACTTGGAACCATTTTAGAGAAAATCAAACGCAAACAAAAGCATTCCACGTAAAGGATAGTTTGGGACGGGGGGATTTTCTTGAAAATCTCCATGTTGCCCATTCTTGGAGGTTGCTGAACTTAAATACCAACTTTATTAGTTATTGACATTTTGTTTTTGAACTATGCTGTTCACAGAAACATACACCTTTTTCTAAAATTGCTTATTTGGATTCAGGATATCTCAAGACTTGTAAACAGTAGCGACCGTGAAAAGGTGTGCTCAGTGGAATTTATTGTTTCAGATCTTTAGCCTAAGAAGGATTTCGACATGAAAGCTTTCTAAATTTTGTGGCATTTTCTGTAGTGCCTATAACTTCCTTTACTTTCCTAAGCCATCAATTTTCATCTCTTCCCCCACCTTCCTTCCAAATTTCGTAGGTTCCTTGAAAGGTAATCAGTTATAACGAAAATGGACGAGACTTGATGACAGCATGATGAATCCGAAGTATTCTCTCATGTGGGGGCTATTTTAGACATCGAGGGAGCTGATAACGTGAAAGGCTAGCTTTCGAGAGGTCCTGGGTTCGATTCTCGTCAAGCGGGCCATTCTTACCATGGGTTTTTTCCTGGTTTCTCCAAGTCGGTAGGCGAATGCATAGGAGTTTCCCCTACTACCACGAATTTCCTTTCTCCATTATTTCCACTCATCTACTTCAGGGTTGTAAGACTAGGCGACGGCGGTCGGTATGTTGCGGTAGTGCGGTGGAATTTTCACTCTGGAAAAGATTTCTCGGACATTATTCGGCGTCCACCCTGCAAAAATGTTCACGCTTTGCACGGTAGCAGGCACATTGTGTCTGTGCTGTTCATACGAAAAACCGGAACATCTGAAGAAAACCACAGCAGGCCTTACGCGAATGATTGATTTAGGGCTCTAAGCCGCAAAGTTTAGCCGAGAGATGTTTTTTTACAAATAAAGGACGCAACTGTAGGAATTGTGAGGCTAAACTACAGTTTAGCGCGATTATGAAACTTTATTTGGTGGTATAGATTCAGATGTTAGTTTTCTTTATTTATAGTCGCTTTGACTACTAGGTCCTTCACGACTTATATATCCATATGTACGAGTACAGTAATAATACATTGTATACTTTACATTGAGTATAGAATACAATAATTGTAATACATTTTTAAAAACATATTTTACATTATCAAATCTTGAACACAGCTAGGACAGTATAACCTATTACCTATTATACATTTTTATTTGATGTGTTATATTTAAATCTTGTTATACCTACAGCTTGATGTCTTTCAAGAACAAAATTATATTACTTTCTCTACTACGTATTAAGTAGGGGAAGTATTGCATTCCACCCAAAAGTTCGATACCGAGATTTCACGGAAATACATGTTTTGAGACGTCCTGAATCCAAAAAAAAAACATTTTTGCAAACATGTCCGTGTGTGTGTCTGTGTGTGTGTGTGTGTGTGTGTGTGTGTGTCTGTGAACAGCATAACTCAGAAACGAACAGTCGGATAAACACCAAACTTGGTATTTAGGTTCAGTATCTTCCAGAGATGCGACACGAAGGTTTCAAGAAAATCCCCCCACCCCAGATTACCCTTTACATGGAAAATTTTTCGAAAATTTTTTATCAAAAATAACTAACGATTTTGATTAAAATATCATATTCAAGATACTTTCATGATAAATAAAATGTATATCTTGAATTTTCTGGGAATGTCTCCAAAAATATTCTTCACTGTGAACGACTTTTGCATTACTGGTAAACCATAAAAGATAGACAAAATTTTACTACACAAAAAATGTAGATCGCGTTAAAATACACAATTTATGTTATATACATTTACTTGTTGAGTGAACCATTTTCGAGATATTGCTTGTTATTCTCTTAAATTTTCCAATATACTCTTTCTCAAATTTGTTATTCATTTTTTTTGCCCTGTTAATGCAAAGAATGGAATACTCCACATAGCAACCAGCTCTTAAAATATTTCTCTATCGCTTAAAGACTAGCAATTACCCTTGCATCTACAAGAAAATTAGCAATAAGATTAAAATCTCGATATCTCTATTAACATGAAACATACGGAGAATAAGCGCTTGTAAAAATAGTTTGTACAAGAGTAGAGAAAGTCATGTGAGAGTAACACATCAGATTTTTTTTAATTGAGTGGGGTTGTTTAAAGCTAAAAGTATATCTTCAGGGATGTTATATCTTCTTCTCTCCATGGTTAAACTTCTACATTTAGTGATGAGGTGTTCGATGGTGATACGGCAATTGCAGGTCTCGATGAGAAGCATTTTCTTTGGCGAGTAAGAAGGAATGAGGTAGGCGTGAATGGCCTATTCTTAAACGTGATACATTCTGTTGATCTTTTCTTTTTAGAGTCTGTAATGTGCAGGGTTTAGTGGAGCCTTTCCTAACTATGTGGAGTTTGCTTGATGCTTTAGTGGTCTAGTCTTGCTTCCATTTGACAGTTGATCTGCTAAAAACGTAACTTTTGAGCATCTCTGTAGGGCTCTGGAAACTCTTCCACTGCAGGTAGCAAAGTTGCTTTTTTTGGCTTACCTATCTGCTTCCTTATTTCCTGATATTCAACAGTGGGACGGAATCCACAAGAATATAGCTTCTTCATTATTTTTAGTAATTTGGTTGTAAAAACTTTGGATATCTTGGATGAATTTTAAGTCAGTAGAGCGACTTCGGATACTCTGAAGAGCGCTTAGTGAATCGGTTATAATTGCACTGTGTTTGTGCTGTGATGAGGTAATATAAATCAAAGGGTTATAACTTAATTTTTTTTTAAATGGGAACCTACAATTGAGGTCAATTTAAATTTACCCTACTTGACCATCACAGCGTCCTACAAATAAAACATGACTAATGGCAATTTACTTCCCCCCTAATATCAAGAAACTTTTATTAAAGACATTTCTTTCCACAACCCTTAGCTATGGAGATATTGTACAGTCTCAGCTTAAATGGTCCACCCTGTATATATGCATCATAATTTGCTATAACACGTCTTTATACAGATATAAGATGTAAAAATTCAAAACACTCAGAATTCTTTTGGTTTTGAAAAATTTACAGAACCGTCCCCTTTTAGGACCGTAATAAAGTAACGGGGCTGTTTTGTATAACAAATGAAGTAGATGCAATGAAATAAATAAAATCAATTTATTCCCAGGAGCACACAGGGTGATCAAAAGTATCCGGCCGCCTGGCTGAAAATAATGTACAAGTTCGTGGCGCCCTCCATCGGTAATGCTGGAAGTCAATATGGTGTTGGCCCACCCTTAGCCTTGATGACAGCGTTCACTCTCCCAGGCATACTTTCAATCAGGTGCTGGAAGATTTCTTGGGAAATGGCAGCCCATTCTTCACGGAGTTCGGAACTGAGAAGAGGTGTCGATGTAGGTCGGCGAGGCCTGGCACGAAGTCGGCGTTCCAATACATCCCAAAGTGTTCTATAGGATTCAAGTCACGACTCTGTGCAGGCCAGTCCATTACAGGGATGTTATTGTCGTGTAACCACTCCGACACAGCCTGTGCAGTATGAATAGGTGCTCGATCGTGTTGAAAGATGCAATCGCCATTCCCGAATTGCTCTTCAACAGTGGGAAACAAGAAGGTGCTAAAAATATCAATGTAGGTCTGTGTGATCGTGCCACGCAAAAGAACAAGGGATGCAAGCCCCCTCCAGGAAAAAACACGACCACGCCATAACACCACCACCTCCGAATTTCACTGTTGGCACTACACACGCTGGCAGATGACGTTTCCCGGGCATTCGCCATACCCACAAACTTCCATCGGATCGCCACATTATGTACCGCGATTTGTCACTCCACACAACGTTTTGTCACTGTTCAATCGTGTAATGTTGACGCTCCTTACAACAAGAGAGGCGTCGTTTGGCATTTTCCTGCGTGATGTGTGGCTTATGAGCAGCCGCTCGACCATGGAATCAAAGGTTTCTCACCTCACGTCTAACTGTCATAGTACTTGGAGTGGATCCTGATGCAGCTTGCAATTTCTATGTGATGGTCTGGATAGATGTCTGCCTATTAGTCTTCTTCTTCCCTCTACAAATGTCGGCGGTCTCTGTCAGTCAACAGACGAGGTCGGCCTGTACGCTTTTGTGCTGTACATGTCCCTTCACGTTTTCACTTCACTATTACATCAGAAACAGTGGACCTAGGGATGTTTAGGAGTGTGGAAATCTCGCGTACAGACTTCTGACACAAGTGACACCCAATCACCTGACCACGTTCGAAGTCCGTGAGTACCATGGAGGGTCCCATTCTGCTGTTTTACGATGTCTAATTACTACTGAGGTCGCGGATAATGAGTACCAGGCAGTAGGTGGTAGTACAATGCACCTAAAATGAAAAACGTATGTTTGTGGGGGTGTCCGTATACTTTTGATCCCATAGTGTAAGTTGTCCTGGTCTTCCAGATTGTGGGTTGGGTTGAGAGCCCAACAACCTTTCATCTGGAAAACCACCATCGTTAAGAATCCTCTATAAAGAGGCTAAGGCTTGAAAAAGTCGTAGTAGTAGTAGTAACTTATGTTAATAAAAATTTAATAAAGAAATTAGTTATTAATCTTAGTTTTACTTAAACTCTCAAAAAAAGAAAATGTATCAGATGAGAGCATATGATAGCGATTCAGCAGCGGAAATAATACAACCGTGAGAGGCGTGTGCCCAGTCTGTTATTTGGCCGTTGTTGCGACGTCGCAACCAGCGTAAATTACCATTTGTACAAACAAAAATTGCTAAATTGGTAAATGAGACGCATAAGAAAGAAAGTGAAGATAAAAAAATAGAATAGTTATTCCTCTACAATACACTTAATCGATCTTATATAACTATCATGCAACGTAAAATGCGCATAATATTTTTTTCTGTTAACATAGGCGTTAAAACGGCATTAAAATTCGATCCGTCTTTGCGCATAGAATCACCTTGTAGCCGTGACGGATAATGCAGACTCAAACAGTGTGCTAAAACCTGGACGTTACCTGCTTCTCTTCTTCTCGGTATTGTTGCTCTAAATTGTTTATATCGGTCTAACTGCTCTTATCTTGGGTCGGACAATGTAGGTCCAATAAAGCCAGCGTTGATGCTTGTCTGGATACAATAGTTAAGTAAATAACAATAATGAAGCTGCTAGCCAGTTACATATTATACTTATCCGGACCACTTTGTAATTCCTGAATTACATATTATTCCCTATTAACTCTCCGTTACTTAGTCAAAATCTAAATTAAATCTACATCTCAGTTCACACGCTTCTCACCCACACAGATCGACGTGAAGTGGACCTCTTGAGGATCAGAATTGGAAGAAGGTTTCTCGGAAATGTCCACCTTTGAGGCAGTATTTTTAACACTTAAATAATTTCATTCTAATTATATAATATAAATTATATTGCCTTAAAGCAATGTGTATGTAACAATATTTAAAAGGTGTATATTATTGTAAGGTCATTGTATATGTTTATATTAATGTATCCATGTGTAATAATGTTATGTGAATGTATTACGTAATTTAATAATGTAGGAGCTGTGAGAATAATAGGTTAAAAGTTGCTAACAATGAGGTAACAATGAGGTAACCTTGAGGCAATAATGAATAAGAATGTTTAATAATGCTACTAGTCATTATTGGAGTAACAATAATGTAATTTTTGAAACAGTTTAAAAATAGTCAATCAACAACCAGAAAAATAGCTTTAGTTAAATGAAGGATTCTATTTGATTAGGAATAGCCAATCAGAGAATTGAAATACAGAAATTTACAAGTTTAGGCGGTTGAAATCAATTCATTTGCCTGCAGACAGTGTTTGTAATCGGATGCGAGATGCGTCCTGGAGATATTTAATACGTATTCGTGTGAGACGAAAAATAAGTTTTACGTGTTACAAAGTGCAAGTAATTAATAAAAAAATCTATATCAGTGAAGTGTTATTTAAATCATGTCAAGCATTAATAAAAAAAGTGAAGTAAAATTATAATCTTTGTAAGCCTACATTCTTGTTGCACCCCAACCCTGCCAAGACATCCATGTCTCTAACAATAATACTGACGCAGCCGAGGTAAACATAAATATATAATATTTAAAGAAACAGTCAAAAATTAAAAAGTTAATATTTTTAAACTTAGGGCGAAGGCTACCGGAAAGCAGGTACTATACGTGTGATTGCAACGAATTTCAAGTTCGGTTCCCCAACAGTTGAAATATAATACAACTCCTTCAATACAACTTACTTCAAATTGGCTCCCAAATGTGGGGCAAATAATAACAATACAACAAAACACCTTCTTTACTTTATATACTTACTCTGCCAGATAGATGCTTATTTTGCTGCTCTAATATGCAACGTGTTTTTTGGTCTCATGAAAATAAAATTAATAATTTATATAGCTTGGCAAAACTGTAACAGTTATGTCACTTTCTAATATCAACCTACTTCTTGTGATTTTTTTAGCTACTTTGTGTAGTCTGATTGCTAATTACCTTTTGTGCTAGCTAGATTCCTGTACAAATGTTGTGAATGGACACAATATTCGCATTTGTTTTCTCATTGTATATTTTTTCTGAATTAGTCTCTTTTGCTTACCATTATTTCCTATTTTGATATGCCTCTTCCTACAGTTATTCCTATTTCCTTTAACATTCTTTTATATAATTTCTTTATATTTAAAGTTGGGTAGGTGTCCCCTCTACATCCTCCGAAAAGGTTGACACCTATACCCCTTCCACCCGGCATTCTGAAACAAGTAGCAGTCTCTAGCGGATATCCTCTAAAGCTCTAACACGTGATCTCGGTGAGCAACGTTGCCAAGTACTTGAGGAGTATTCCCTGATGCGCCATCACAGCACAAAACGAGCAGGAAGCAAGGATATATTTCCTGACCACACACACGTAACAACACCACCCTCCTACTTAACCCCTGCGACCTGTTGGTGTTAGTTTTATGTAGTCACTACACACAGTAGAGTTTGTAACAGAACAGCCACTGCAAGTACAGGACACAAGCATTGTTAGTGTAATAACTTTTATGCTATATCACACACAGAGGATTATCATGAATATGTTTCAACATTTACAGCACTAGAGGAAAATTTTGTATTCGTTTCATAAATATGATTTATTTGCTAAGTTACTCGAACTCATGTACTGGAGGTTCAAGAACAATTTTCATTTAGAAAAATGATTTGATTGTCAAGGACACCCTTTAAAAACTTTCGCACTATGCATTCTGTAAACCTTTCTTCATAGCATTTAACGAAACTGAAATTGAGTTTTATTTATGGAGGCTCTTTAACTGCCTTGGTCCTTAGCGTCCCATTCTATATTGGACGTGAAAGACCGGTAATTTTGCTCAGAGGTCTCTTTATCAGGCTTGAGGTTCTTTTAGGTGCTGTAAATCTACGACACGGGACCACCGGCTTTACTTCCCTTCCAAAGAAAGCGCCATGTTAAGGATTTCTACGACCGAAAAAATCCATCGCCCTCCGCCGGGTTTAAACCCGCGACCTCGGGAACTAGAAGCTAGCATAGTAACCGCTACACTAAGCATTTCATGTCTTATATATAGCACTTGCTTAGTTTTTTACTTTCTCTACCACGTACCTAGTAGGTAGAGGAAATATTGCATCCACCAAAACATTCATAGAGAGATTTCATCGGAAATACATTATTTGAAATCCGCTGAATCCAAAAATAGTATTTTAGAAACAGGCCCTTAGCATGTGTGTGTGAACATCTGATAAATATCAATCTTCTATATAAGTTCAATATCTCCCAAAGATCTATCCCAAACTACCCCTGATATGCAACATTTTTTGTTATTTTTTTGAAGTAGGTGTTTTTTCTGCTGTTATCCCCACGTTTGGGAACCAACTTGAAGAAGTATTGTTGTTTACTGTTATTATTTTTAACTGCCCCACGTATGGGTGCCAACTTGAAGTAGTTTTGTTCTTGGAATTTGTTTATTTACGTAATATGCTACTACGTATGTAAAAGCTGATTTTTGAAGATGTATTTTTGTTGTTACGCTCCAAGTTTAAAAAATATTATATTAACTTTGTTATTAAACTGATTCTATAGATAGTATTTATATTATGCTTTTGCCTAGGCTGCGTCAGTATTACTTTAGAGACACGTTTCTCTTAATCAGGGCGTGGTGCGACAAGAATGTACGCTTACACAGATTTTAAGTTTAAATTCACTTCTTTTTATTAATCCTTGACACAAATTAAATACCACTACACTGATATTAAGACCTGTGAGATTCTATTATTTAATACTTGCACTTAGTTAACGCGTATACTTAATTTACGATTCACACGAATACGTAATATTTCTATAGAGAACGCATCCTCCATCCGGTACTATCAAGGTCTGCAGTTAACTGAACATATTTCAACCATCCAAACCCGTAAGCTTCTGTATTTCAAGTCTCTGATTGGCTAATCCTAGTCCAATAAAATACCTGCATTTAATTAAAGCCATTTCTGGCTGTTGATTGGCTAATTTCAAACTGTCAGAAAACTTACGTTATTGCAGCCCTAATCATGACTAGTAACATTTAAACTCTCAAACTCATTTTTGCCTCAAGGTTACCTTATTGTTACCTTATTGTTAGCATCTTTAAACTTATTATTCTCTCAGTTCTTACATTATTAAATTACATAATGTATTCACATAACATTATTAAACATGTTTACAATAATATAAGCATATGCAATGACTGTTACATACATTTTTACAAATTATTACATACATATTACTTGAAGGCGGGCTGTTATTGAATTTACATATTATATGATTTAAGTGAAATTATTCAAGTGCTTAGAAACACTGCCTCATTTTCATTTTCTCAAAATTGACTAATGATGTTTATAAAAAATACCATATATTTAAGTATAAAAATGTATGTTTTGAATGTTCTAGGAATAGTCTTGACATTTTTCTTCATTTAGAAAAAAATTTGTGTAATTTTGTATAAACTGATAATCCACAAGAGAACTCTGATTTGTTACGCTCAATGACTTTCTCAACCCACAATCGGTTATTAGGGGGCATTTAATTATTTTACTGTCTATTTCATTTTAATCGAGATAAACGTTTCCAGAAATAGCTGCAATACACATTTCGTTACAGATAAAAAGGGAATAGCAATAGTCAAATGTTTTAGAACTTGACGCTATATGCTACGCTAAGTGTTGAACAATTTTAACCATTAATAACAGATATCTCGAAAATGGTTGATCATCTTTGAAATAAATTGTATGTTATAAATATATCTACATTTTTGTGTAGCATGTACGCAAATCCTTAATGTTTACCAGCTATACAAGATTATACAAAAAATGTCTTCCCGAATGAAGAAATCATCTAATATTCCTACAAAATTCAAAATATACATTTTATTTGTCATGCAAATGCCTTTAACATATGGTAAATATTTTAATAGAAATCGTTACTATTTTTAGAAAATCAAAATTGTTGCATGTAAAAGGTGCTAGTGGGAGGAGTTTCTTTAAAATTTTCGATTTGCATCCTTGGAATGTACTAAACTCACCTTTGGTTTTTGAGTTATGGTATCCAGACATCCCACACACGGACAAAACATGTATTTGCGGTGAAATCTCGGTATTGAATTTTTCGTGGAATACAATACCTTTTCTACTTAAATATGTATGTGGCAAAGAAAGAAAAGTCGTCCTCCGTGGTGTAGTAGTTACCATGCTAGCCTCTAGTTCCCAAGGGCGCGGGTTTAAACCCGGCTGAGGGCGATGGATTTTTTCGGGCGTAAAAATCCTTAGCATGGCTTCCTTCGGAAGGGAAGTAAAGCCGGTGGTTCTGTGTCGTAGACTTACGGCACGTAAAAGAACCTCAACTCTGAGCAAAATTTCCGGTCCGATATAGAATGGGACGCTAAGAACCTGTAGTTTAGCGCCCATAAATAAAACTCAATTTAATTTAATTTAATTTAATTTAGAGAAAGTAAAACATCCAGTGTACCTAAATAAACTCGTAACCTCTCGTGATATTAACTGTGGCAAACTGATACATTGTTTGAACAGCGTATAAACTAATGAGACACCTTCGTTACGAAGCTAGTATACATGCTTACACAAACAACCGAAAGCAGGAATGAAATGCGACATCAGAACGCGTTCCTAAGCGAGAGTAACTGAAGATTCATTTGAAGACGACAGTAAACAATTCCTCTTTGTTCCCTTGAGAAGTAGATGCTCATAACGCCGTGCGGTAAAAGGCACTTTTGGTTTGTCCGCTAAGCAAACCGATTCTCTCCCGCGGCTGTCGATATTGGAGGGCGGAGGTTAGCGAACTTCTTATGTTTGATAAATGTGTGGCAGTGAGGGAACATTAATTCTTGTGCCACAGACGTCGCTCCCCGGGGTTACAGGTTATTGCCTGCTGGTGACGCGACTTTGTGCAACTTGATTTCAAACCCTTGTTGCAAGAAGAATCAATAGACGCGTCCCTTGCTCAACTTTCGTGACAAATATCACCCGAGTTGCGTGTGCCCTTTACTTGACTGCACTTAGCAATTCACTTGTTTCTTTGACCATTGCGGCACATTAAAACATCTCATTTATGCGTTTTATTATATTATTACAAGCATGCGTTAAACACCTAAACTATCTTAAGAATATCCATCTCAAAAAAATCTGATGAGATACATTCACATGACTTTCTCTACCCTCTATCGTTTATTAGTGGGTATTATTCTTATTCAAGCTTATTTTTCTATCTACGACATTTTAAAACAAATCAACCTTTTCAGAAATAGTAGCATTACACATTTCATTATAGATACAAAGAGAACAGTGATAGTAAAATGTTTAAGAACTGGACGTTATATGCTGACCTTAAAATACCATACTGTTTCCATGCAACCACAAGAAACAACTGAATGTTGAAAGGACTTCAAGAGAACACCAAGAAATGAATATTTCAAACTTTTAATAACGGATATGTCAGAAAAGGCTTAATGTCACAAAGAAAACTTATTGGAATAAATTGTGTGTTTTAAAGAACTACACTTTTTTGTGTAGTACGTTTTCGTCTATCGCTTAACGTTTACCAGTTATACAACATTATAGAAAATTCCTTCCGAATGAAGAGAAATTGTTCCCCGAAAATCCAATATACTCGTTTTATTCTTCAGTATTTTAACAAAATCGTTAGTTATGTTTTAGAAAATAATTTTGAATAATTTTCCATGTAAAGGGTAGTTTGGGGTGGGGGATCTTGCTTAAAATCTTCAAGTTCCATTTTTGAAATATATTGAAACTAAATACCGAGTTTGGTGTTCATCCAACTTTTCATTTTTGAGTTTTCACAGACCCTCACACTGCCATGTTTACAAAACTGCTGTACTTGGATTTATGGATCTCTGGTGAAATCTTGACATCGAAATTTTGAGTGGAGTGCAATACTTCCCCTACTTACGATACGTAGAAGAGAAAGCAAAATAGCCAAAAATTGACAAAAGTCATAAATATGGATTTTAGTCTTATAAACACTGCTAGCCTTCACTTTAATTATTTTAATTTTTATACCTTTAGGAACTTTTAAAGAATATCACATAGCGATTAAAATGTATGCCTCAAAGCCTGGCTTCCTATAAAGTTGCAATAAAGACGATAATCTTTGCCAATATGAAAGTGAGCAAACTATCTAAGAGTTAACCTCAGGAATCTTCAGATACTAAATTAGTTGCGGAGGAGCAGACAGTTTTGAGGAAGATCTGTATATGCATTAACGCTTTTTAACAACATAAATTCAGAAACAGTGTTATTTTATGGTTGTAATTTTTAAACTCCCTTTTCTCGGGTTTTCGTTTGTCGGCATATTCTGATTTTTAAATTGTTCCACACGGTGTATTTTCCGTATAAACCAATGAAATTTTGTACATCTCCTTATAAATAACATAATAAAAATGATGAGTTTTATTAACATGATTGGTTGTGATATTATTAAACAATAATATTCATATAGTGTAAATTTTAAGCAAAAAATTGAAAGTTCACCTTTAACGTTTACTTTCCCCCAAACTTACAGAGTAATTAAAATGTTATATCTTAAATGTATTAATACAGTGTTCCTCTTTACGCTGCTCTTTGAAGGATTACGCCTCCAATGACTTACAAATCGACTTTTTCATCGTGACACGCTTATCTGTAGACGCAGTAGCTGGACAAGTCCATGTATCTACTTGGAGATGTCAGTAGTATCGGAGCAGCAGGCGCGTACACAATGTGAGATGAAATGTCATCACCACGCGTTCCGAGTGAGTGTTGTTCCACGCAAGGAGAATTGTGCCTTGGGTCAGTAGCAAGCAAACTCTACATCATAGAATATCCAGGATGGGCGATTAGCCCAGGCAGAGCATTTCTGTAACTTCACCGTTAAGAAGGAGACTACAATTATTTGTTAAGCTCAAAAGAATCGCTTTCAACAAAAGTGCTACTATTTCGTATTCTGTAACTGTTTGTTATCGCGATATTTGTTTTTTCGCGTTTGTTAGCCAACTGGAGTGACTAATCGAAAATTCGTGCGATCTGATAACGTTTTGTTTCCGCACTGCCACCAGCGCCGAATACTCACTGCCGAGTGCTTTGGTTGCTCTCCTTGCCGAGATAGAAACAAAGCGTGCTGTGAAAACGACAAGCGAAAAATATAAAATGTATGTTTATTTTTAAAACTCACACCCATTGCTTAGAATAACAAGACTTACACCTTCTTGTGACCCCCCAAAATTAGATTTTTATGGGGAAAACTCGCCCAGTTGTTAAACAGCTGTAGCAGTGACCTGTAAACCGAGTTTAATTTTAGGTTAGGAAAGACAGACAAAATAAATAGCAGCGCAGTTTGATATTGTTTTGCAAGGTTCGTTAATTCATATCAACCCGCAATTTTCTTTACGTTTGTACTTCTTAAATATACCAGTGCAGATTTCTGAAACTTTAATGTATACCATCAAGCATAAGTAAATACTGTTTCAATTCATGATTTGGTAATGTTCAGTTTTGGTTCACTTCTGTGGATGTGTTTTTGTATCTTAATGTTTGAGTGGAAACCATAATTGGTATCTGATAATATCCAGATTATTTGAGATATTTGTTATGTAGAATGTCATAGTGAAAAGAAAGTTTAGTTTCACTAGTTAGTTATCTGAGAAAATGTTGCAGCTACAAGTATTTTATTTCGGATTATTTTATACCAACTTTATTACGTATAAATTATCAATTTATAACCATTCTTACCGACTTCTGTTATGCTCTTCTTCTTTCGAAGTATCCGTATAAATTTCTATGGTTACGAGAAGCTGATAAATGGCTTTCTGTTACCCCTTCATTTAGCAGATTGGCAATTATCTTAAAATCATTCTGAGAACGACAAGGATTCCTTGTAATATCCTGCAGCTCTCAAAAGTGCACATTTTATAATCTTAACTTAAAAATCTGATGTGTTACACCCACATGACTTTCTCTACTCTTGTACAAACTATTTTTACAAACGCTTATTCTCCATATGCTTCATGTTAATCGAGATGTTAATCTTATTGCTAATTTTCTTGTAGATGCAAGGAGAATTGGTAGGCTTTAAGCGATAGTCAAATATTTTAAGTGCTGGTTGTTAAGTGGAGTATTCCATTCTCTTTGTATGTCCAATACAAACAAAATGAACAACGAATTTCCATTTGAGAAAAAGTATAAGTATTGGTAAATTTAAGGGAATAACAAGCAATGTCTCGAAAATGGTTCACTCAACAAAAATGTATATGACATAAATTGTGTATTTTTTGTGCAGTAAAATTTTGTCTATCTCTTATGGTTTACCAGTTATACAAAAGTCGTTCACAATGAGCAATACTTTTGGAGACATTCCCAGAAAATTCGAGATATACATTTTATTTGTCATGAAAATACCTTAAACATATGATATTTTAATCAAAATCATTAGCCATTTTTTTAGAAAATTAAAATTTTCGAAAAAGCTCCATGTAAAGGGTAATCTGGGGTAGGGGGATTTTCTTGAAAACCTTCGTGTCGCATCTCTGCAAGATACTGAACCTAAATACCAAGTTTGGTGTTTATCCGACTGTTCGTTTCTGAGTTATGCTGTTCACAGACGCACACACAGACACACACACAGACACAGACACAGACACACACGGACGTTTCTAAAAATGCTTTTTTTGGATTCAGGGGGTCTGAAAACATATATTTCCGGTGAAATCTCGGTATCGGAATTTTTGGGTGGAATACAATACTTAACCTACTTACTATACGTAGTAGAGAAAGTAAAAATGAGGCAAATATATTGTGACTTTGCCCAGTTTTTCAACTGTTATTCAGTTCTCACTATCATTGTTCCTAGTGTTTATCTAGTTCACTTCCTTCGTGACGCAGCCTCTTCATGCTGGACGGTTCACTTCACTCGGGAGTCGAACACAGGTCTCCACAATCCGTTGCTCTGCAGTAGCACTCGCTGAACGTCACCATCTCGCTCGGAGAATCATTCTTGATGTCGCACCAGAGACGCAGTCGCTAACAATCTCACACTGTCGACTCGCTACTAACTCACAACTGACTGGTCTGCGCGAGAACGCTTGCTTATATAGGCAGAGGGATCTTCCACAGAAGGTTCTCAAACGTTATATAACTATTTTCTGGAGGAGGGTGGGAGAAGTTCTAGTTATCTCCCGGTTATGCTTCCGGTGTTTACGCTGGCAAGCGGCCATT
Organism: Deroplatys truncata; assembly: GCA_030765065.1. NCBI lineage: Eukaryota > Metazoa > Arthropoda > Insecta > Mantodea > Mantidae > Deroplatys > Deroplatys truncata. The sequence goes on from CM060980.1 coordinate 172,265,603, forward strand.
AATCTTGTTTACTCCGACCGCTCGGCGGCGACCTCCCGATAATCTTGATCCATTGCCACTGCATTCACAATAGTTAAAACCCATGCAAATCAACATAAGATTAATCATTATTTGAACCTAAAATTCTTAAATCAATAACTGTTGGTTTTTGTTACCATATGAGAATACACAACATTTATTTTCCTATTAAAATTCGTCTTTTAAAAGTTATATTGGGATCATCATTTTCCAATGCTATCACACAGAATATTGCTTATTTAAGAGTAATCGTATCATTTATATTTTATGCTGCAACGAAAAGTAAGCATTTGACAATAAAAATGAGGCGTTTAGAATAATAACGGCATATCCCAACCGACATCGAATTTTGAGATAGAAGCATAACCATGTACAGCTGCCATCTACCTTTTATGTGATGAAGTATCAAACGAATTGATATATGCCAAAGCTCTCATTTTCCATCTTTAAAATTTGTCCGTAGTGAAAACGAGCGTAAAAATAACATATCCCAACTAAGAGTGCTTTACTTTATGGCCGCTACACGTTCACGATGATGAATATGACATCGTCTGCAGATGTTATTCCTGAATCTCCAAAAAAGGAAAGAAACGAGTGAGAAAGGCAACTGAGTGGGTAATAAACAGAAGAAGTTGTGCAGAAATAGTGGTAAATCGTATGTAACAAAAAAGGCCATAGATGTTGATGGTGCTCCTTTTCTTTTACATCCATTATTGTAGATCAGATAATCCTGAGATTGTTATATTTGGTTTATGTTATTCCAACTCTGAAGTGTATCAAAAAGTTAATTTTAGGAAAAGAGGTAAAAATTCACATGTTTCATTGTTTAAGTTACAGCAGAAGTACAGAAAAAGCTAAATACGATAACCTGATGAAATTATTGAAATATATACCACCCATCTATCATGATTTTTACAAGAGTCCTCGTCATGCTGGAGTTAATGATGACGAAAATGTGAAGATTTGGAAATAGAACTGGATTAGCTATTTCAAGATGTTAAATGAAAGAAAGGTCAATTTTACACCACTTTTTCTGTTTTGTATATTTTTGTTCTAATAAACAACACAAACTCAGGAAAACTATTAATCACAATGGTTCAAGAATTTGCACATAGACTTAATATCCCTTAATTTGAATACCCAGAAAATATCAAGTCACAATATTAACTACTTTCCACACTTTGGAAAGAAACGGAAAATGACATTTATCTCAAATGTCAAATTTCTATCATGCTTTTTCCTCTTATAGCAGCATTGAAACGACGTCAATGTGAATATGTTGTGTAACAAACGCGTTAGCAAGAGGTTCTGGGGATTTGTTGAGTTCAGCAACCAAATCTTTTATGCTAAACAAAATGTTGTTTTGTTACGAAGTTACAGAAAACAGAATAGCGCGTAACAATTAGAGGCTTTAACATTTGTTAAGCCTTAACACAACGTTACAGAAGTCCTGAATGCCTGGTACGGCGCTGAAAAGGAAAGGAAATATGTGATGAAAAGCAAGATTCAACCCAGCAATCGACTAACGTCCGGGAAAAACCGCGAAAAAAATATTTTGTCAGGTTGATCATCCTCGGCATTTGAACCCAGGATCTCCCAAATGCCAGTCTCACATGTTACCGCGTCGCCATCTTCGGTTAATATAGTATCATAAAGTTTAATTATAAAATATTAATTTTTCCAAAAAGTAATTGTGTTGTATAGAGCAATTTTTCAAAACAGTAAAACAATAACAATAACTTAAAATATCTAAACAAATTTTAAAATATGAATTAAATTTGGTCTACATATTATATTTCAAACCCTGATTGCTGTATTAAAATTTAAAACGAATTGATCTAAAATAGCGACTTTTTTTAAATTTCACACATAATACTTCATGTAGTTCTTTTACTTAGCTGTGGCAAATATTCGGGATCAATATTTTATAAAATTCACTTTTTGAAGACCCATGAACTGCATAGCTAATAAAAGAAAAATCAGATGAATATCCACCTTATATTGAAGTACGTTACAACAAGAAATATTTTGGAATAGAATGGATAATTCAATGTCCTATGAAATCCTGTTCATTCTCCTGTTCATTCTAACTAAATATTGTATAATTAATACAAGCAAGAAACCATAAGAGAGAAAAGAAAATGTACTTAAGGAGAAAAATCTGATGTGATATATTTACATGATCTTCGCTACCCTCTATCTTTATTAGTGGGTATACAAACTATTGTTACTAAAGCTTGGTTTTCTATCTACTACATTTAATCCAAATAAACCTTTGCAGAAATAGCTACATTACATATTTCGTTATATATAAAAGGGAACAGCGACAGTCAAATGTTTAAGAACTGAACGCTATACGCTGGCCTTCAAAATTCCATACCCTCTCCATATTATCTCGAGAAACAACTGAATGTTGAAAGGACTCTAAATAATGACCAAGAAATGAATTCGAACCATTAATATCGGACATATTGGAAATGGCTTATGCCACAAAAGTAAATTGTGTGTTTTAAAGAGATCTACATTTTCTGTGTAGTACCTTTTCGTCTGTCACTTAACGCTTACCAGTTATACAAGATTACAGAAAATCTCTTCCGAATTAAGAGGACTTCAAAGGCTACTCCCAGAAAATTCAAGATATTTATTCTATTTGTCATGTAAATCTCTTTAACAAACGGTGTTTTAATCAAAATCTTTAGACATTTTTAGAAAGTGAAAAATTTCGAAAATGTTCCACGTAGAGGGTAGTTTGGGTTGGGGAGATTTTGTTGAAAATCGTCACGTCGTATCTTTGGAAGGTATTGAACGTAAATACCAAGTTTGGTATTTATCCGACTTTTCTTTATTCGGATTCACGGGGCCTCAAAATGTGCATTTCCGGTGAAATCTCAGTATCGAATTCTTGGGTGTAATGCAATACTTTCTCTACCTAGTATATACATGGTAGAGAAAGTAATAAGCTTGGATAAGAAGTCTATAGAAGCCATGAAAAATAAACGATGGTCTGTAGAGAGAGTAACACAAAAGATTTTTAAATCTGCAAAATGAGTTTCTAAAGGAATCGAGTCAAATAAAATCTGCTAGAATTCCAAATGTTCCAGTATGTATACTTGAGTTTTGAGGAACTCCCAGTAAGCTGTTTGCTTCAAGGCCACTGGTTAAGCAAACCCCTAATAAATTATTGTTTCCTCCGAATTAGGCAATATATTTGTGGCGGTGATTGGTGGGTTGCCTACGAGTCAGGCTGTAGTCAAGATATGGTGTTATATTTGTTGACCAAACACACCTGCGGCTCCTTCCGGCAATATACGGCAATAAATAATTCCTGAGAAAGCAGACACTGTCGACCAAAACCGGGGGTAAATGTCGAACGTTTATCAAATACATCGACGTGGCACAGGAAGTGGGGTAGTAACGTTTGTGATGAATAGAGAGAGTTAAACAGCTATCCAATGATCACTATCATTGATTGTGGTGATAATTTACATCTGTACTGTCAAGAAGAATAAATCACTATGGTGGCACCACTATCGCTACTCCAGCATGATTACGTCATACCGGGAGTCCAGATGGCCGAATGTGAATAAACCGTGAGATCAAATGCCACGCATTTGCGCTGCGGTGGTTGATGGTTCTTTGTTGTTTAGGGAATAGCTTATTTTGAAACTCATTCCAAATTTTCCACATATTTCTTCAATGTTATATAATTTTGGGTTGTGGTCAAAATTAATTAAAGGGCCTTTCGCAGTGGCGTCTTTTTTTTTGGTGATAATTTATCACTTAAAAACACACTCTGTCATGACAGAACAGTATATAAGTATCAAATAGCCATATTCCATATATTAAATTTAGTAAATCGCTATTCTATAAGTGAAGTGTAAACGGTAAACATATTTTCTTTAAATTTGGTCTTCAGTTACTATGTATTAGGTTCTCTACTACGTATAGCAAGTAGTTGAAGTATTGCATTCCACCCAAAAATTCCGAGATTTCACTAGAAATACGTGTTTTGAGGCGCCCTGAATCCAAATAAGCCATTTTTGGAAACATTTACGTGTGTGTCTGTTTGTAAACAGCATACTTCAAAAACCAAAAGTCGGATAAATACCAAACTTGGTATTTGAGTTTGTTTGTTACAAGAATGCGAACGAAGATTTTCAAGAAAATACCTCCACCTCAGACTACCCTTTACAGGAACATTTTTCGAAAATTATTGTTTGCTCAAAAATGGCTAACAATTTTGAATAAAATAGCATATATTTATAATGTTTTCATGGCAAATTAAATATATATCTTGAATTTTCTAGAAAGTCTCCAAAAGTAATCTTCATCCTGAATGACTTTCGAATAACTGGTAAACCATAAGAGATAGACAAGATTTTACTACACAAAAAATGTAGATCTCGTTAAAATATTATGTCATACACTTTTTTGTGGAGCGACCTAGATATTATCGTATTTAACCCAATTTTCGTTTTTGAGTTGTGTTGTTCATAGACACACACGTGCGTGGGCCTTTTTCTAAAATATTCTTTTTGGTTCAGAGGGCCCCAAAACATGTATTTCCGGTGAAGTCTTGACATAGAATTTTTCTGCTTTTTATACTTAAGTACGTAGTAAAAGTATAACAGTCATGATAGGCCCTAAGCTAGAAAGACACCCACTATGAAAATATGCAATTGCAGGTACTATAACATCATCAATCTTCAGGATAGACCATGGGCCCGTTTCGGCTCAGAAAGGATCTTCCCAGCGTCTGTGAGGTCTTTCAACATCTCTATTATAATCTAACTGGTTTACATTGCAATGCCTGTTTTGTCGGTCCTTCCTCTGGCATTCTGAAGATATGATCTTTCCATTTAATTTTAAATTCCCTGGTTGTGTTATTTCAATTAAATCTTTTAATTGCCCTTATTGTTTCACTTTAATTGTGATCTTTCAGACTACAACCATCTACAAGCCTCAAAATTTTCATTTCGGCCATTGCAATTATTCTTTTATGTTTGTATTCATGGCTCAGGTCGACTCCATAAGATATAGCAGACACCGCCATAGTTTTATAACAATTTAATATCGCATCTCTTCTGATTTAATTTTTATTTTCTCTACTACATATAGTAAGTAGCCGAAGTATTGCATTCCAGCCAAAAATTCGATATCGAGATTTCACCAAAAATACATATTTTGAGGCCCCCTGAATTAAAAAAAAGCATTTTTAGAAAAAAGCCTGCGTGACTTTGAACAACATAACTCAAAAACTAAACATAGGATAAATACCAAACTTGGTATTAAGGTTCAGTAGCTTTCAAAGATGCGACACGAAGATTTTCAAGAAAATCCCCCACCCCAGACTACCTTTTACATAGTACATTTTTCGAAAATTCTGATTTTCTTAAAAATGGCTTTAACGATTTTAATTAAAATACCATATGTTTGAGATATTTTTATGGTAAATGAAATGTATATTTGAATTTTCTGGGAATTTCACCAAAAGTCCTCTTCTTTCTGAATTGCTTTTGCATAACTGGTAAACCGTAAGAGATAGACAAAATTTTACTACACAAAAAGTAGATCTCGTCAAGATACACAATTTATGTTATATACATTTATACATTGCATATGCTTATATACATTTCCGAGATGCTCTTTTTTATTTGTTTGAATTTTCCAATACTTCTACATCTTCCTAAGAATTCGTTCTTCGCCTTTTTACTTTTTCTATTGCTATAGTAAGTAAGTAAGTAAGTAAGTAAGTAAGTAAGTAAGTAAGTAGGGAAAGTATTGCAATTCAATACCGAGATTTTTGAGTCCTCCTGAATCCAAAAAAAAAACATTTTTAGAAAAAAGGTCTGTGTTTGTGTGTCTGTGAACAGCAAAACTCAAAAACGAAAAGTCAGATAAAGACCAATAGTATTTTTCAAGAATGCGACACACATATTTTAAATGAAATCCCCCACTCCAGACTACCCTTTACAGGGAGCACTTTTCGAATTTTTTTATTTTCTCAAAACTGACTATTTTGATTAAAATATTATATTTTAAGATACTTTTATAGCATACGAAATGTATAACTTGAATTTTTTGGCAATGTCCCCAAAAGTCCTCTTCATTCTGAATTGATGTTGCATAACTGGTAAACCATCAGAGATAGACAACATTTTTCTACACTACAAAAGTAGAGCTCGTTAAAACACACAATTTATGACCTTTTTTTGTGAAGTGAATCATTTCTGGATATTCCTTTTTATTTGCTTGAAGTTTCCAATACTTAGTTTTCCTCAAATGGGAATTCGTTATTCGTTTTTTATGTCCTGAACATGCAAAGAGAATGGAATGCTCCACATAGCAATCAGCTCTTAAAATATTTGACTATCGCTCAAAGCCTACCAATTCCCCTTGCACCTATAAGAAAATTAGCAATAGGATCTCAATTAACATGAAGCATATGGAGAATAAGCGTTTGTAAAAATAGTTTGTACAAGAGTAGAGAAATTCATGCAACAGATTTTCCAATGTTCGTTTCACAGTGCCATATATGTATTGAAATGTATACACTTTTTGTTTTGAATCCCTTTCATATTCATGTCAAACGTCACATCCGAGGTACTTAAAATATTTCACTTGTTCAATTGGTTGGTTTGTTTAGGAGTGTTTTTTATTGGGTTGGATATTTACCAATAAAGGCCATCACTTTTGCTTGCTCTGCTGAAATAATGGCATTATACTTTGACAGTATACAGTTTCTCTCAGAAGAGAAACAGATACCAGTGTATTTTACCCTAGAAAACATGAAACATATTTATATATAAAAAGCCTACGACTCTAAATAAAGGAACAAAGTAGGCAGATGCTCAGCCCATGTTTCAGCCCCTAAGTACGGTTAGCTTAAGCAGCAGCATATACGTAAACTCGTCCTGGACTCAAGAAGTCGATTGCTTGAAACCAGATCAGGTTCACTGGTTGCCATGGTAACACCACCTCCTCACGGTGCTATAGAATATGATATATACAGTACATGTTTCAAAAGAACTGTTTGTACTGCTGTACACAATGGCAGTACACCTTTTATTTATGTCCATAAATCATGTTGGTGCACGTACGTGTATTTTTCTTGTAACTTTGTGAAGGGCTCACGCTCTGAAGCTCCCATTCATAACTGCGGCTCTGCTATTGAAGACACTTCCTCATTATTGCAGTTCATTATCTGCAGCGTTCCATTGTCAGCTAATTTGATTATCGGCTAGCACGCTGCGGAGAAGCTGTTTTTTATTCGACGCTGTGATTATCGGTAGACGCGCTCGGCGCATGTGTGATGACGACGGGGGAGGGCTAGTTATTGTAATTCCATTTCCCCCCCATATTCTGCTCAACTCCACATTCCTTGTTTAGCATTATTTTCCATCCTGTGATTACACACGAGGCGGTGGGGATATTAGGTCGCGCTCTGCAAGCTAGATCCTTAAATTTTCTTTCTTTTGTTATTATAAGTAGAGAGAGGCAAAATAAGAAGAAAAATTTACCAAAATCCGAATTTTGATTTATCATAATATGAATAACCGAGCTGGTTGGCTCAGCCGGTATAGTCTGTGGCCCGCATTCAAGAGGTTCGTGTTCAAATCCCGTGGACCGATCTGACTTGAGGTTTTTTTCTGGTTTCCCCCAACCCTTAACGTAAATACCAGATTGGATATTTAATACCACGACCCAAAGTTCCACTTTAAGTCTAAAAGAATAGTAGAAATCACAAATAGGTGGCAATAGCGAATGCTGTGCCATCTATCCCCCGACAATGAAATCAGATAGACTGGACGGCGCCCTAATGCCATCTGCACTGTACGAAGCAGAAGATCCAGTTGCTATGCACTAGGGTCTCTGTGGACACGTCACGAAGCAATATGACATAGTTACAGGGATGAGACATAGAAGGCTAACTGTCCGTCTTTCTATATGAAAACAGTAGTTTGATTGCACAGCACCGTAATGCCATCTGCGCGGCACGAAGCAGAAGATCCATTTGCTATGCACTAGGGTCTCTGTGGACACGACGAAGCGGGTGGTTACAGGGATGAGACCTAGAAGGCTAACTATCCGCCACACCTCGATATAAGTGTTATCCATTAACAGATCCATCGTTATATGACTCTGTAGTTAAAGCGGCGTAAAATACAGTAAACAAAATATGAAGAAATAGTATATGTATCGTATATATGATTAAATATATATTTTAAAGCCAAAATATCTTATACTTTAAGGGCTTAGAACACATTCATTTCAGTAATTTAAAAGCAGACTTTACAGATTTTTGTTCATATTTAATTATAAAATATCAAATTAAATACAACAAATTACATAGAGTATATATATTTTAATCATTGCGAAACACTTAAAATTAGAAAAATTGAATTTTCTAAATGTTTAACAGAAAAGTGCTCGAATAGAAAATCTGGTTCATCGATAACGGAAATTATTTTAAAAGTGCAATATTTTAACTTAGAAACTATGAAACATGATGAAGGTTTTCATAAAATATGAAGGTTTTACCGAAATATTATGAAACATGAAATTTTTGTCACGTGCATTGTATTCTACACACTACAAACATAAAAATAGTTTTTCCCATAATGATACGAAGCATGATTTAGAATATTAAATTTCATATTTTACCTGCCTCTAACCATAAGAACTGATCTATAAACCTTTGGCGTATTAGATTCCCATGACTTTTGTCTATCTACGCAAACCATTCTTACAAAACTTATTTTTCTATCTACTTAACGTTAATACAGAGCGAGATGGCTCTGCGGCAACGTGTGAGGTAGGCCTTCAGGAGGTCCCGGTTTCAATTCCCGTCGCAGCGGCCAATCTGACCAAGGGTTTTTCGTAGCTTCCTGCCGGTATGCAAATGCTGGAGTGCTTACCCTTCTACCACAAATGTCCTGTCCATCTGTTTCAGGGTTGAAGAACCAGGCAATGGCGATGATATGTTGCGGCAAGACGTAATTTACGCTCTAGAAAGATTTCTCCCTAGCGCTTGGCGGTACTGCTGGGGGTTCCCCTTCCTGGGAGCTATCTCGTCTATACACGGGAACCCCAGGTTACGGTGGCTAAGACACGGTCAGGATTGTGCCATGTTGGAATTGTTAGGGCTCTCGTCCTTGGTAGCGCACATCGTTGTCCGGTTCTGGTCGTCCTTCGGGTCTCCCCATCCCTTCGGGGGCCATGTTGAAACCATAAAGGGCCCACTATAGCCTACGTGCAGTGCTCCAGCTACTGGAGGTACATTTTGTAACAATTCAGGAAACTGGAGCGATATGCAAACTTTGAAATTCCACTCTTTGCATTACCACGAGAAACAAACGAATGATGATTGAGCACTCCAAAATCAATATACAACGTATTTGAAAATGCAAACCAATATAAAATGATTTTAACGAAATACAAATTGTTACGGGGGCGGCGCCATGGCCGAGTGATTAGACCGCTTGCCTCCCACCAAGGTGACCCGGGTTCGTTCCCACGAGCCCGCATATGGGATTTGTGGTGGACGAAGAGGCGTCTGGGCGGGTTTTCTCCGGATTCCCGGGTCATTCATTCCACCAATTGCTCCATTATCACCTTTACTTTTATTAATTTCGCCTTCGTCTCATTTCATCTTCTTCTTCACTCTCATACCTTGTTACGGGTCGATCCCACGCTCCATGTCCTTCATTCTCTGATTCAATGTTCGTCTGCTCCTCTATAGATCTCTGACCCTAGCCGCGGTTTTAAGTCCATTTCTTATGGTTTACCAGGCATAAAAAGTGTAAAAAATTAATTTTGAAGGAAGAACTTCACAAGCTATTTCAAGTATATTCAAGATATTGTCGTAGCCTCTTTTTATATTTGCTCAAAAATGATGGGAGATACTCACTTACAAGAGAATGTACCGGGAAATTAATCAAACTGCTAACACGGCGAGGCTACGACGAGGGACGCAGCTAAAGAAAATACAGAAAATACTACTAATTCGAAACGTTACATGGCTTAAAGGAAGGAAAGGACTCTACACTAACATAATTAAAACTTCAAGGGAATGGATGGCTACTGAATTTATTATATAAGGATAGATGCTTAGATAGCAGTGCTTACACTTCTTAGCCCAATGTCTGTCGGCGAGGCCATCATGCCTTAGCACGGAGAAAGCAGTTGCACACCCTTAGAGCTCGAAGGTTACCTCCTGACACTCTTTCTCAAGCCACGCCAACCTCAAGCGGCAGTGAAGCCAAACAAACTCATCCCCTCCTAAAGTGCCTAGTTCCCCCTACTCCAAACCAACTGTCATCTCGAATCCCGGTGACCAGAGAGACGTATGTCCTGTAATCTCTGCATACGTCACAATATACATTTTATTTGCCATGACAATATCTTAAACATTTGGTAGTTTACCCAAAATCGTTAAGAAAATCTTTTTGTAAAGGATAGTTTGGGATGACAGATTTTTCTAAAAATATTTGTGGGGCATCCTTTGAATATAGTGAATTTACACTCGAAGTTTGGTATTTATCCGACATTTCATTTTGAATTTATGCTGTTTACATGCAGACACACAGACCAGGTGCACGTGCGCGCACACGCACACACGCGCGCGCGCACACACACACACACACACACACACACACACACACGTGTACAGAACTTTTTTCTAACCGTTTTTATTTTCCCGATTACGTATAGTAAGTAGGGGAAGTATCGTAATCTACCCACAAATTCGATACCGAAATTTCACCGGAAATATATGTTTTGAGACCCCCTGAATAAAAAAATTATGATGTGTTACATTCACATGACTTTCTCTACTCTTGTACAAACTATTTTTACAAACGCTTATTCTCCATATGCTTCATGTTAATCGACATACCGAGATGTTAATCTTATTGCTAATTTTCTTGTAGATGCAAGTGGAATATGGTAAGTTTTAAGCGATAGTCAAATATTTTGAGCGCTGGTTGCTATGTATAGTATTCCATTCTCTTTCCATTACCAGGACAAAAAAATGAATAACGAATTTGAGAAAAATTTTAAGTATTGGAAAATTTAAGGAAATAACAAGAAATATCTCGAAAACGGTTCACTCAACAAAAAAAATGTATATGAAATAAATTGTGTACTTTAACGTGATCCACATTTTTTGTGTAATAAAATTTTGTCTATCTCTTATGGTTTACCAGTTATGCAAAAGTCGTTCACAATGAAGAATACTTTTGGAGACATTCCCAGAAAATTCGAGATATACATTTCTTTTCTCATGACAATATCTTAAACATATGATATTTTAATCAAAATCGTTAGAGCCATTTTTGAGAAAATTAAAATTTTCGAAAAATGTTCCATGTAAAGGGTAGTCTGGATGGGGGGATTTTCTTGAAAAACTTCGTGTCGCATCTCTGGAAGATACTGAACCTGAATACCAAGTTTGGTGTTTATGCGACTGTTCGTTTCTAAGTTATGCTGTTCACAGACACACACACACACAGACATACACACGAACATGTTTCCAAAAATGTTTTTTTTTGGATTCAGGGGGTCTCAAAACATGTATTTCCGGTGAAATCTTGGTATCGAATTTTTGTGTGGAATACAATACTTCCTCTACTTACTATACGTAGTAGAGAAAGTAAAAAAGCATTTTTGGAAACATGTCCGTGTGTGTGTGTGTCTGTGAACAGCATAACTCAGAAACGAACAGCCGGATAAACACCAAACTTAGTATTTAGGTTCAGTATCTTCCAGAGATGCGACACGAAGGTTTTCAGGAAAATTTCCCTACCCCAGATTACCCTTTACATGGAACATTTTTCGAAATTTTTAATTGTGTCAAGAAGGATCTAGCGATTTAGATTAAAATATATGTTTAAGATATTTTCATGACAAATGAAATGTATTTCTCGAATTTTCTGGGAATGTTTCCAAAAGTATTCTTCATTGTGAACGACCTTTGCATAACTGGTAAACCATAAGAGATACACAAAATTTTACTACACAAAAATATAGATCGCCTTAAAATACGCAATTTATGTCATACATTTTTTTTGAGTGAACCATTTTCGAGATGTTGCTTGTTATTCCCTTAAAGTTTCCAATAGTTATAATTTTTCCCAAATCGGAATTCGTTATTCATTTTTTATGTCCTGGATACGCAAAAAGAATGGATTGCGCCACATAGCAACCAGCTCCTAAAAGATTTGACTATCACTTAAAGCCTACCACACTCACCTTGCAACTACAAGAAAATTAGCAATAAGATTAGCATTTCAATTAACATGAAGCATATGGAGAATAAGCGTTTGTAAAAATAGTTTTACAAGAGTAGAGAAAGTCATGTGAGTGTAACACATCAGATTTTTTATTTTTAATTCCGATGGCCTCAAAACCTATTTTCCGATGAAATCTGAACATTAACTTTCATTTGGAAGCCAATCTTTCTATACCTACTGTAAATAGATACTATAGTAAATAAATGTGTATACTGTAATGTAACGTGGAGGGAGCATATCCCAATTTTATCATTGGTAGAGAAGATGGTATGAATGCATCACGTCAGTTTTTGTTTGTCTGCTAAGGGTGATGTTTGTCACTTTTTGTAAAGGACCTTAAAATTTCATAAGTATTATTTATGTATTCTAATCTTTTTCCTGCATTTTTGGAGGCTCAATGGCCCCAAGGATGCAGTTTCGTTCAGTTCTTTTCAAAATATTAGGGCTATTACTAATAAGTACAAAGGATAAAATTTGAAAGTTAGTTTTCCTCTACTGGCTTTCAGGAGTGTGCTAATTAGGTATACAGAATTTATATCCTAATACTTATGAAAAAGAAATAACATATTTCTGAGAATACAGAATTGTATCGAAACATTTTCCAACATGTTTTATGATCGTGTTCTCCTGAGAACAGAATAAATCGCCCATTCCTCTAGATCGCAAAAGAAACAATGTTTTTTCTTCCATAAGTTTTACACATTTATCTAATACTAGTTGCCGCCCAACCCTTATTAAGCGTCTCTACGAGTGTCTTGAAATAAATCCCAAGAAACAAACACCAACCAATGGGTGATGTTATACTCCATTTAAAATGAAGGAAGGATCAGATACAACCTGGCAATGAATTCCACTGTGATTCGTGTAGACAAGTAGAGATGAGACTCGACAGTGTAGATAGGGTTTGATGAGCGAGGAAAAAGTTACCTGCAGCGTTGAAATGCACAACAGCCATAACATTAAATGTCAAACGCTTCTTCTGAAGCAGACGTGGAAAATAACAAATTATTTCGGGCATCGCATTATTGCCACAAGAGACGTACTTCTCAATTTCACTAGTTACATTGTCCATAAGGTTTAGATACCATTATGATGATGATGATGATTATAATAATAATAATAATAATAATAATAATAATTATGTGAGTGGTTACCATGCTAGCCTTTCACGCCCAATATAGAATGGGACGCTAAAGACCATAGGAGTTAAAGAACGTCCATAAATAAAACTCAATTTATTTCCTCTATTTCCCGAGGTCGCGGGTTCAAACCCGGCATAGGGCGATGGATTTTTTCGGGTGTAAAAATTCTTAGCATAGCTTCCTTTGGAAGGAACGTTAAGCCGGTGGTCCCGTGTCGTAGTTTTACTGCACGTACAAGAACCTCAAGCCTGATAAAGAGGCCTCTGAGCAAAATTAGCGTTCACGACCAATATAGAATGGGACCACAGCAGTTAAAGGGCGTCTATAAATAAAACTCAAATTATTTCAAATCATATTATTATTATTATTATTATTATTATTATTATTATTATTATTATTATTATAGATTTGGATCGTTTGTATAAGAATTTGTTACCTCGTGGCTGATAGGAAAATGGAACCTTTGGTAAGCTGCAATTTGGAAACACTTTATTGTTATTATTTATATTGTATAATGCTGGGTGATATTCTGTGCAGCCCTGGTCAAAAATTTGTTAAATAAATGAACTATTATCGTCAGTCTTATTGATATTATCATGATTTTTATTATTAATATAACAATACTTAACTAACAAGAATATAGACATCTCCGTGCATGTTTTGGAATGACGCAAGTACCTTAACAACCAAGCTGTTAGAATTATGCAAGAGAGGAGGTATAAAGATGACGCTCGGGGAGGGTGGAGATTCACATTCAAGACATAGTTGGCCACGATATAAGTGTGCTTGGAGTAGGGCATCAATACCTTTGTTAATAATGCGAACCTCATCAAGGCTAGGGATCAGAGGGTAGTGAGTGGTAAGGTGATAGGGGAATGTACTAGTCAGCCACAATATGAGTGCGTTAGATGGGAAGAGGAACTAAAACGTTACGGAACAAGTGGGTGGGGCATCGAAAGGACAGTCACGTAAAGCAAACATACACAGTTCTGAATTATATTTAGTATACGCGAAGCTGAGGGCGTGCAAATGTAGTGCTGTTTTCATTGTTCACTGTACATTCCCCTATCGCCTCTCCCCGCACTTCCCTTCGATCTCTAGCTTAGATGGCGTTACGCAACGTGAACAAAAATAACGACGCCTTCTTCCAAGCGCACTCATATCGTGGCCTACTAGTAGAGTTGCACAATGAAAACAGTACTTGCAAGCCTGTCTCGCTAGTAAATGCAACTGGGAATTGTGGATGTTATCTTTACCTATCTGTCCTTCCGATGCCCCGCCCACTTGTTCCGTAAGTAATTAGTTCATCTTCCCACCAAATGCACTCATATCATGGCCGACTATTACCATCTTAGACCCTCGTTTCTATACGGACTATTTCTGCTACTACCAAGTGAACATTAAATAAGAATTTATTCAAATCGTTAGTTGTTCACCATGGGTGATGTTTCATTAATATTTTAATATCATATAATGAAACAAGTAATAGGTTTAAAACTGTTCTCATTATAGAATCTGAGGGAGTATTTTTAACACCTAAATGATTTCAGTCAAATTATATAATATGAAATACAATAACAGCTTGCCTTAAAGCAATATGTGTATAATATAATATATAAAATTTATGTAACAGTCATTGTATTAATGTTTATATTATTGTATACATATGTAATAATGTTATGTGAATGTATTACGTAATTTAATAACGTAGGAGCTGTGAGAATAAAAGGTTAAACGTTGATAACAATGAGGTAACAATGAGGTAACCTTGAGGCAATAATGAAATAGAAAGTTTAATAATGCTACTGGTAATTCTTGGAACAACAATAATGTAAGATTTTTAAAACAGTTTATAAATAGCCAATCAACAACCAGAAAAAGCTTAAGTTAAATAAAAGTATTCTATTGGAGTAGAATTAGTCAATCAGAAACTGAAATGGACAAAATTTACAAATTCAGAAGTCAGTTTCTAGTAGACAGCGTTCCTAACCGGACGCGAGATGCGTCCTCGAGAAGTGTTAATGCGTATTCAGTGTGAGAGAAAAATAGTTTACGTGTTTAAAAAGTTCAAATAATTAATAAATAATCTCACAGCTCTCTATATCAGTGAAGTGTTATTTAAATCGTTTAAAGAATTAATAAAAGGAGTGAAGTAAAAATTATAATCTGTGTAAGTCTACATTTTTAGCCGCACCACTCTCTGCAAAGAAATTCTTGTCTCTAACAATAATACTGACGCAGCCGAGGCAAACGTATAATATTTAAAGAAACAGTCAAATTACAAAGTTAATATTTTTAAACTTGGGGCGAAGGCTAGCGGAAACCTTTTACCATACAAACTACTTCAAGTTTGGCTCCACAACAGTCGAAATACATACAGCTCCTTCCTCAAATATTAAAATGCATTGTAGTTTTAGAATTTAGAAAGTGTAACCCTTATTTCTTGACAGTTTTATAGATATTTGTTCCAGGACAGACACTCGCCGCATTCAGAAAGAGGAGTAGATAGAAGTAGAGCTGAAGTCTTCATCTGTTGCTGAACTCCACAAGACCATTACACGACACTTTAAGACGACTATTTGCAGAGTGCCAAGTTTATACAAACATCAACTTGGAGCTGGAATTAACACTTCAGAGAAAAAGGGAGGTGACAGACACCAACTAGAAAACGAAAGCTGCTTTGATCTCTCTCTCTCTCTCTCTCTCTCTCTCTCTCTCGTTATCGCACTAGCAAGAAAATTCAATTGAATTGACTCAAGAAGAACGAAGAGTCAGTAAATTGACCTCTTCTAGCTCTTCGCAGCCCGCAGCAATAAAACAATATGGTGCGCCTTCTCATACTCTTTCTTATTTAACCCCATCATTCATAGCATCCGCAGAGGAGCTGAGACGGTGAGAGAATGACCCCTTATGCACGTGCATCACTCGAGTATCACTCTTTCTACCGCTTACCTAAGGCAGCGCATTTCAAACAAAACTTAATATAGGGATTTAAATGCAAGTACACTTTTTAAAGATCCTTTAAATACCTTTTTTGGAAAAGGTTAAAGGCGCGCGGGGCTGTATAAGGAGGGGATGAAGGGACGAAGATTTTACTTTGGTAGTGTTTAACATGCATTCTTACTGCTATGTCACCACACGGGATGTACTCTGCGATAAATGGAATTATTATTAGGAAAGGAAATTCAGGAAGAAAAGCTCCAGGCCTAAGTTTTGGATACCTACCCGGCATTTCCAAGTTATGGGAACTGAGGAAAACCATGGAAAAAACCTGAGTCAAAAAGGACGGTTATGGAGTGATTTAAACCGCAGAACTCCTATTCACGAGTCCGTGCTTTAACGAGCTCGGTTACCCCTGTAGGTAACAAAGATTTTACGGATTTCCCCCACTTCGAAATATCTGTAAATAACGGGTGAAGTCTTCTTATTCTTAGTGAAGGTTTAAAACTATGAAAGATGAAAATACTATCTGCAGGAAAAATTAAGACGTTAAAATATACGAATTATATCAAGTAGTAGAGTTATTGCGATAAATGCGAAGATTCTTCGGTCTCCCTCTTCCGCTTTCTCAATGTTCCTCCCTCTCCTTCTCTCCCCATACTTTCTCCATTTCCATTCTCCCTTTACATTATATCCCACTGCATTTCCCCTCCTGTGCCCACGTTCCTTTCACTTCTCTTCGTGCACCTTACCTGTCATGTGAAGTTTGAAAAAAAAATCCTGTATATTAATAAAACTTAGAAAGTTTAAACAGTATAGATACAAACCTGTGCCCCTTCCTTATGCTTGCCTTGCATTCGACTGTCGTGGTAATCGCTTTGATAAGCAAAAAATTAAGAAAATTTTTATTTACTTCGAAAATATTAATTCTAACTAAATTTGTAAACACGAGTGAAATCACTTGTTAAAAATTGTATGTTTACAGGTTTTCTTTAGGTAGTATTCCCCCCCAAAAAAACTATATACCAGATACTTCGATTATTATTATTTTTACTTTCTCTACTACGTATAGTAAGTAGGGGAAGTATTGTATTCCACCCAAAAATTCGATACCGAGATTTCACCGGAAATACATGTTTTGAGAGCCCCTGAATCCAAAAAATGTATTTTTGGAAACATGTCCGTGTGTGTGTCTGTATGTGAACAGCATAACTCAGAAACGAACAGTCGGATAAACACCAAACTTGGTATTTAGGTTCAGTATCTTCCAGAGATGCGACACATAGGTTTTCAAGAAAATCATCCACCCCAGATTACCCTTTACATGGAAACTTTTAATTTTCTCAAAAATGGCTATAACGATTTTGATTAAAATATAATATGTTTAAGATATTTTCATGACAAATAGCATGTATATCTTGAATTTTCTGGGAATGTCTTCAAAAGTATTCTTCATTGTGAACGACTTTTGCATAACTGGTAAACTATAAGAGATAGACAAACTTTTACTACACAAAAAATGTAGATCGCGTTAAAATACACAATTTATGTCATATACATTTTTTTGTTGAGTGAACCATTTTCGAGATATTGCTTGTTAATTCCCTTAAATTTTTCAACACATTTTCTCAAATGGGAATTCGTTATTCAGTTTTTGTCTTGGATATGCAAAGAGTAGTACAAACTATTTTTACAAACGCTTATTCTCCATATGCTTCATGTTAATCGAGATATCGAGATGTCAATCTTATTGCTAATTTTCTTGTAGATGCAAGGGGAATTGTGAGGCTTTAAGCGATAGTCAAATATTTTAAGAGCTGATTGCTATGTGGAGTATTCCATTCTCTTTGCATTACCAGGACAAAAAAATATGTGTTACACTCAGGTGACTTTCTCTATCTTGTACAAACTATTTTTACAAACGCTTATTCTCCATATGCTTCATGTTAATCGGGATGTTAGTCTTATTGATAATTTTCTTGTGGGTGTAAGGGGAATATGGTAGACTTTAAGCGACAGTCAAATCTTTTAAGAGCTGGTTGCTATGTGGCGCATTCCATTCTCTTTGCATTACCAGGACAAAAAAATATGTGTTACACTCACATGACTTTCTCTATCTTGTACAAACTATTTTTACAAACGCTTATTCTCCATATGCTTCATGTTAATCGGGATGTTAGTCTTATTGATAATTTTCTTGTGGGTGTAAGGGGAATATGGTAGACTTTAAGCGACAGTCAAATCTTTTAAGAGCTGGTTGCTATGTGGCGCATTCCATTCTCTTTGCATGTCCAGTACGTAAAACAAATGAATAACGAATTCCCATTTGAGAAAAGTATTGGAAAATTTAAGGGACTAACAAGCAATATCTCGAAAATGGTTCACTCAACAAAAAAAAATGTATGACATAAATTGTGCATTTTAACGCGATCTACATTTTTATGTAGTAAAACTTTGTCTATCTCTTATGGTTTACCGGTTATGCAAACGTCGTTCACAATGAAGAATACTTTTGGAGCCATTCCCAGAAAATTTGAGATATACATTTCATTTGTCATGAGAATATCTGAAACATATGATATTTTAATCAAAATTGTTAGACATTTTTGAGAAAATTAAAATTTTCGAAAATTAAAATTTTCGAAAAATGTTTCATATAAAGGGTAATCTAGGGGTGAGGGGATTTTCTTGAAAACCTTCGTGTCGCATCTCTGGAAGATATTGACCTAAATACGAAGTTTGGTGTTTATCCGATTTTTCGTTTCTGAGTTATGCTGTTCACAGACACACGGACATGTTTCCAAAAAAAAAATTTGGGTTCAGGGGGTCTCAAAACATGTATTTCCGGTGAAATCTCGGTATCGAATTTTTGGGTGGAATAAAATACTTCCCCTACTTACTATACGCAGTAGAGAAAGTAAAAAAGTTTATTTCTCTACAACTTATAACATCAGCTTCAATCTTATTTTTACAATTATTTTCACTATACTAAAGTATTACAAAATATCACTGTCATACTTCTGATAAATTTGAATATGCATGGCAGCATTAGAAACTTTGCATTTTGTTTCGCTGATTAAAAATATGTTATTGTATTATATGAGAAACTATTTGAGCTAGAGCTTTGAGCTTTAACACAGTCATTTGTTTACTTACGCACATTAAGTGTACCTATTTATAAGTGAATAGCTTTAAAATTAAAACGTTTAGACAATTCAGTTCCAGTATACGTTAAACATACTGGGTTCTTGTTAAACAAAAAGAAACATAAGATAGCCAACGCATTTTGATGCAGTAATTTGTATCACAAATTACTTAAATGTAAATAATGATTGTAATATTAATATGCATTTTTATGTGACATTGATTTGAGATGTTTATTGATTGTAATTATTGTTGGGAAGTAAGTTTATACTGCCTTACTGAAACTGACAATAATAGCGCGCAATAATGCAGCGAGGGGGGGTGAGCTGTTTATCATTATTGGAAACGAGGAAGTGACGCTAATGTTGGCGCGTTTTATTAGCCAATAGTAGTTCAGTTATAATATTTAGGCGTATCTGGATGCAGGAGTATAATTAGGGTAGGTTAGAGGTAGCTTCATGCTCAGTTCATCGAAAATCCCAATACATTACACGTCGCCTTCAGTTGCTCAGTTCATCAAAATTCTTTGTGCACTACACGTCGTCTTCAGTCAGTCAGTTCGTCATACATCGGATATAGATTCACAAGTTACGCGCAGCAGAATTATGAAAGATCTAAAGTATTGTAAGGTTAATTATACAAACGATTGAAGTACGTGGATTAAAAGAATTATCAGTAAGAAGTTATTATAACAGTTTCAGTTTGGCGAGTGTTAAGATCAATGTATAAATGTGATAGTTAACGTGTTCGACAATAAATGTGTAAAACAAATTTCTTCATCAGTGTAATTTTTGGATAAAAGATTCCTTTCCGTTTACACAACCCTGATCAAGAGATATGTTCGACTGAAATAATAGCTAGCCGGAGGACAGTAAACAAAACTTAAAATTCTTACAAACACTAATACTACCACAAATTGCTAACACTAGATGGAGCTACGAACCGAACAAATGAATGACGTCACAAGAAGGCTTCAACATTGATGTAAACAAACATTATAAGTAATACCGCCGCAAATTGGCTCCCATACGTGGGGCAGTTAAAATTATGTAACCAAACAAAACAAAAGCAGCACAATATAAGATCTTCAAGTTCTAATAATTTACGTAAAAACATATTACGTAAGCAATAATGTTACTACAAATTGGCACCCAGAACGTCGGGCAGAGTAACCAGGAAAGGAACACGATAACCAGGAAGGGGCAGAATTAACCAGGAAGAAGTGAGATGACCAGGAAGGGGCGAATGGAGATGTGAACTGAACTACAAGACGCAGATTCCAGAAACAACAAAAGGGACGACAGACTACGCGGATGATTGGACATCGTAATTCCGAGATTACAAGGCAACAGGGAAATTCAAACTACAGGACAACAAAACGACGCAGATTCATCGAAGCGACATACAAATCTAGGAGAGAGGGGCAGGAAGCTGGACATCAATGTAACAGCAACAGACAGCATCACAAAGGTCAGAGTATCGTAATTTTTTTAGAAAACAAAATTGTAACCTTCAAATGTACTTAAGGAGTGGTAGGATAAAGAAAATAATGGCTACTAATAATATTGAAGAAATAATTATGGAGGGAGATAATGTAACAGTTAGCTGTAATTCAATACAGGTTACAGAAAATAGCTCAAACAATGTAGGATTTGAGGATGGAAATGTTAGTGCAGAAAGTCAGAATAAAATAGCAGGAAATGTTCATTTTGATGTTAGTATGATGATGGAAATGCTGAAAAATTTGAATGAGAATATGAAAAAGACTAATGAGAATATGATAAAGATTAATGAGAATATGAAAAAGAATCATAGGGAATTAAGGGAATATATGAAAAGGAGTCATAGGAAATTAATGGAAGATATTGGTAGGAGTAATGAGATAATGGAGCAAAAAGTAGATCAAAGCAGGGAAGAAACTGAAAAGAAAGTTATGAAGCTAGATAGTAGTATGCCAAGAATGAGAAATGAGAACCAGGAAATAATAGCAAGTGAGATAGGAGAAATTTCAAAGAAAATGTCAGATATGAACAGGGAAATAGGTAACAAAAAAAGTTAGGTTAATACTAAAGGTGAACATGTTGATGTAGAATGTACAGAGTTAGGAAGTAGAATGAGTAGCATTTCAAGTGAGATAAGAGAGATGAAAGAGGTTATGAATGTAGATGTGAATCAGGCGCAAGTTCATTTCAGAGGGGAGATATCAGAAATACAGAGAGAGTCAGAAATGCAAAGAAATAAATTGTACGAAGAAGTTAAAGTTTTGCCTGTAAATAATCAAAAGCTAATTTCTGAAGTTAACAGGTACCAAGATGTTCAGAATGAAAACTCCAATCCAGTACAGTTTATGACAGACTTGTCAGAGTATTCTCAAATTAAAAAGATAGCAGAAGAATTGAAAATGACAGTTGTTAAAAGATGTGTAGTTCAGAAAACTTTAGATTGTTTTCAAATGTTATCAGGGGACGAAATATCATATGAATCCTTTAATAGATTATTCATGAACAAATTTAGGAAGGTTAGGATACGGCTACGAGTAATGTTTAGCCACACACAATTTGATCCAGGAGGGTAAATAGCAATGAGATGTAAAGTAAATGCTGGATAGTCAAAGATGAAATGCAGAGCAATGTATTGGATTGTAAGAGGGTTAACTATTTATATATGTCATGAGAAAACGGAAATAAATTCAGAACAAAACAATAATAATAAAAAAATAATAAATTCAGAACAAAACAATAATAATAAAAAAAAATCTGATGTGTTACACTCACATGACTTTCTCTACTCTTGTACACACTATTTTTAAAAAACGCCTATTCTCCATATGCTTCATGTTAATCGAGATATCGATATGTCAATCTTATTGGTAATTTTCTTGTAGATGCAAGGGGAATATGGTAGCTTTTAAGCGATAGTCAAATATTTTAACGCTGGTTGCTATGTGGTGCATTCCATTCTCTTTGCATGTCCAGGACATAAAAAAAATGAATAACGAATTTGAGAAAAAGTATAAGTATTGGAAAATTTAAGGAAATAACAAGCAATATCTCCAAAACGGTTCACTCAACAAAAGAAATGTATATGACATAAGTTGTGTATTTTAACGCGATCTACACTTTTTGTGTAGTAACATTTTGTGTATCTCTTATGGTTTACCAGTTATGCAAAAGTTGTTCACAATAAAGAATACTTTTGGAGACATTCCCAGAAAATTCGAGATATACATTTCATTTCCCATGACATTATCTTAAACATATGATATTTTCATCAAAATCGTTAGAGCCAATTTTGAGAAAATTAAAATTTTCGAAAAATCTTCCATGTAAAGGGTAGTTTGGGGTGGGGGGATTTTCTTGAAAACCTTCGTGTCGCATCTCTGGAAGATACTGAACCTAAATACCAAGTTTGGTGCTTATCCGACTGTTCGTTTTTGAGTTATGCTGTTCACACACACACAGACACACACACAGACACACACACAGACACACACACACACAGACACACAGACACACACACGGACATGTTTCCAAAAATTCTTTTTTTGGATTCAGGAGGTCTCAAAACATGTATTTCCGGTGAAATCTCGGTATCGAATTTTTGGGTGGAATGCAATACTTCCCCTACTTACTATACGTAGTAGAGAAAGTAATAATAAATTCAAAAAAAAATTTGGGTAAAAATAATTAAAACAAATACTTATGTAGCAAACAGAAAAATGTGAAACAGTGTCTAGATTTAAGAGATGTAAATATATTTATGTAAAGGGTGAATATTTTTAGTAAATATGTATAGTAATTGCAAAAATTCTTAAATGCACAAAATTTTGTCAACAACTTAAGAAAGTAAATAATTTGGTAACTAATTAAATACTTCAAGGTACAGTATTTGCTATAAAAAAATTTTTTTTGTAATGTCAGATTAATGTCTAGAAACATTAAACCAGAGCCAGTAAGTAGTGGCGAGATAAAAAAAAAACATGTCGTGTGTTAAATGCGTGTGAAGTGTTAAGTGAAAGTGATAGCGTGTGTTCCAAGATTTAGGAGACTAAAAACCCAATTATAAAATTTCCAAACAAGTTGTAAATATTTATAATTATGTTTCTAGTGGGGCATATGATGCAGTAATTTGTATCACAAATTACTTAAATGTAAATAATGATTGTAATATGAATATGCATTTTTATGTGACATTGATTTGAGATGTTTATTGATTGTAATTATTGTTGGGAAGTAAGTTTATACTGCCTTACTGAAACTGACAATAATAGTGCGCAATAATGCAGCGAGGGGGGGTGAGCTGTTTATCATTATTGGAAACGAGGAAGTGACGCTAATGTTGGCGCGTTTTATTAGCCAATAGTAGTTCAGTTATAATATTTAGGCGTATCTGGATGCAGGAGTATAATTAGGGTAGGTTAGAGGTAGCTTCATGCTCAGTTCATCGAAAATCCCAATACATTACACGTCGCCTTCAGTTGCTCAGTTCATCAAAATTCTTTGTGCACTACACGTCGTCTTCAGTCAGTCAGTTCGTCATACATCGGATATAGATTCACAAGTTACGCGCAGCAGAATTATGAAAGATCTAAAGTATTGTAAGGTTAATTATACAAAAGATTGAAGTACGTGGATTAAAAGAATTATCAGTAAGAAGTTATTATAACAGTTTCAGTTTGGCGAGTGTTAAGATCAATGTATAAATGTGATAGTTAACGTGTTCGACAATAAATGTGTAAAACAAATTTCTTCATCAGTGTAATTTTTGGATAAAAGATTCCTTTCCGTTTACACAACCCTGATCAAGAGATATGTTCGACTGAAATAATAGCTAGCCGGAGGACAGTAAACAAAACTTAAAATTCTTACAAACACTAATACTACCACAAATTGCTAACACTAGATGGAGCTACGAACCGAACAAATGAATGACGTCACAAGATGGCTTCAACATTGATGTAAACAAACATTATAAGTAATACCGCCGCAAATTGGCTCCCATACGTGGGGCAGTTAAAATTATGTAACCAAACAAAACAAAAGCAGCACAATATAAGATATTCAAGTTCTAATAATTTACATAAAAACATTACGTAAGCACACTTATGATACATCAATTTAACCAAGGAAATGCTAGACGAAATAGGGTCTGTCTGGAAAGAAGTCCAAGGAAATCGCTGTTACAACGTAATGTTGATGACAGAATAATTAGTTCGCTCTTCAGGTTTAAATACCTACTTGTGATGACTATCTGTGGGGAATGCTCAAAGATAAAATTATACAACAAATCTCCATACGGTCGACGAATTAGAGCACAGCATCCGTAGTGCATTTTCCTATATATCGGCTGGAGAAATTAGTTAAGTGTTCAATTATGTGTACAAGTGGCAGTAATTTATGCTGAACTCCTTCATTTCGTGAAAAGCCTAGGCAGATCATCAGCGTAACTTCATTATACACCATCATTTGACGGGACCTCTGAAAGTCGGAAATAGCGAAAGTTTCGGTCGAGTTGGGTTGGATTAGAGTTACAATATAGGTGGTCCAACCGCGCCGAATTTCAAGTTTGCATATATCCCTTCGTGCATTAAAAGAGTTGCAGAACTCAACGGGGCAATTCCAAGTAAACACAGGTCAAATTAACTTTAAATACAATGGTCTTGCCGACGACCTTTCTTTTGGAAAATATTATTGTCTATAAACAATGTGTTAATTCGTATTCAGGTATCTTTAGGTTTCTAGTAAACTTTGGGCTTTAATCATTAGATCACACACACATACATTCACACCCTCATTTATACTTCCAGACTCTGGGGAGGATAGGGAATGTTGTTGTTTAGAGAAACCTTTCCCATCCCACATTAAGAAGTCGAAGTCGGGACCCCTCGCACAGCAGACAGGTGCTCTACCGACTGAGCTATGGGACCAGCCGAGCTTCGTTCTACGACTCTTGCTTATCAGCTAAGACAATGCGATCGCGCTCATTGAGAGGCATTTCCCAGACTTGCAATAGTGTGTACAGTCGTGATGATAGACAAAAACAGACACTTGCGCCAGAGTGTGCTGTCCATGATGATAGACAAAATTAGACCGAAAAGGCTATGAATATTTTCCACTTCAGTTTCACAGGCCTTATTTTGAATTGAATAAACTTACTTTTTAGACTGACAAATAATTAAAACGTCTTTATTTTACTTATTAGCTATTTTGAACTGTGTATACGCTGTTCTTCTGTAACATTACGGACTATAAGCAACAGACACAGGAGCACGCAGTGTTCCACTGTCATTTTTTGCTTCCTATTATAAATGTTATGGTTACTATTGCCATCATCATTAACGGTACACCTATGCTGACTTCGCTCAATGAATAGGTGTTCGAAACTTTCCTCTGTTGATTAATACGATGTTCCAACCGCCTCCGTGCATCAGTATGGGCATTTCGTGGTGGTGGTGGTGGTGGTGGTGGTGGTGGTGGTGGTGGTGGTGGTGGTGGTGGTGGTGGTGGTGGTGGTGGTGGTGGTGGTAGGTTTTTAGAGCGCTAATGCGCCAGTTCCCCACTGACCTGCTTTTACTTGGTATTGCCCCTTTGAGTTCTGCAACTCTTTTAACGCACGAAGGGTTATCTGCACACGTCAAATACGGCGCGGTTGGGCCACCTTGTGTACATATACTTTCGCTTTTTTTCAGCATAAGTATGATTTGGCTGCGACACAAGACGCAGAGGCATTATTTCGAATATTTTTATAACAGAAGTAAGCATAACATATGTTCAGCATCTAGGGGAGAAACGGCCGGCCGATCCGTAGTTACTGCACAAACGGTTTCGTATACCACAGCCATGAAAGCAGCGGGTAGTCGGTCGCGTCATTCAAGAGAAGCCCATTCAGCGTCAGCTTACAATTGGAGTTGCCATATGCCATAGAGGTGGTTGTGGTGACGGCTGGAACCAAGTCACGACGATGATACTGCGGTGATTGGTTGGTATAATGGCAACGAATTTGATGCCAGTGTCATGTACAGAAGTTCCTTAGCCGCATGCCACTAACTGTGCTTATTAAGATTTCCGCACAAACAAAGCAGAAACAATGGAACACGAGATGGACGGGACTGTAGTGCAATCATCACAGCATTCCGCATTAATGAGGCTCAGAACGTAATGATCCGATATATAGATCAATTACCGCGGCCTGTAACAGTCGCTATCCGACCATGTAGTTGGCAGGCATACATTACACTAGTACAAGCAAGACGGGCCCTTGAGGTTAACGTCAGTTGGCAAGACTGCCATCCATAACATGCAACACACACAAGTGGCAAACCTTGAGGACATCTGTCCGGTGCTCGACATGACCGTTGAGGGCTATAGATGCAACACTGAAGGGTGTTCCTCAAATATGTGAACCGCATATCTCTGGGATATATAGAATCCGACAAAATCTGTCATTATGAAACACTAACACGCGATTCTCAAATTATAAATGTTCAAAACATGGGACAAACACCTGCATGTAATTACACCTAAATATTGACATAATTCAATTACGAAATTACAATATACAGGGAGAACCAGCCTGTGTATCAATCATTTATTTCGGTAACCGCATTAAAATTTTCGAGATAATAATGTTACGACTTTTTCCACCTTTTAACTGTCACCTCATTCAGTTCTCGCCATCACTGATTTGATCTAGTTCAGCTTTCACCTGGACTTCATTTAGATCACACTGTCGCTTCACTATTGCGAAATACTTCAATTTCGTAGAGGCGTAATGAAATACGCACGACGTAGCCAATTCTATCGCACGTTTCACTCCTGGGGAGTCGAACACAAGACTTCTCCAATCTCTCCCGAGGCAGCAGCACTCGCTGCACGTCACAGCTGTCGTCAAAAGCTCGCTTCTAGAACCGCACTTGATGTGGAGTAGAAGCCACTTGTTAATTCGCTCACCAACTGAGTGACTCGCAGATTTGCAAGTGCGTTCGCTTATATAGTGGACATTTCCATAGAGTTCTAGAACGTTCGAGAAGATTCTAGTTATGTGACGATAGCGCATCCGATGTTTACGCTGGGCACCATTAGAGCTAGCTTTAAAAACAAACAACTTTCATAGAAAGTTACATCGTTCGTATTCTTACAAGGAGAAAGCCATACGAAAAGATAGATATACAGATATACAGATATACCAGTCATATTAAGAGTTGTTGCAAAAAGAAAATCAAAATTAATGTTGTCAAAGGAAGTGTAGATGGCCCTGCACCATATAATGACAATCTAGTATATTGTTTTCTTTATTTTTGCGGCTAATAAAGTAGGTATAAAATACCTTACTTCTACTAGAAATAGTAATGGTTTGGCTAGGTTGATGGTATTGGGCGAAATGTCCAGGGTACCGAGAGTATATACGAGAGATACCCTCAACGTACTCGTCAGGCATTTAGCTGCTTCGTGTAAAAACAACTGTAACTGCAGCTTAACCCCAACATAAAGAGACATATCCTTTTGTCCATGCCTTCTTGGTTACGTCTACTTAGGCTGTAATTCTTAGGTTCACTGCCAGTGTTCTGTTTCATTTGAACGAAGGTAATGTAGGTATACAGATCATTTCATTACTTGTGTTGACATGTGACTCGCTTTGTTGCCTTACTACGCTAGTATCAACTCTTTAGTTCATTACAAATTGAGGCAGTATTTCAAAAACAGGTTTCAGGTTTCAAAAACAAGGACCCTAAGGATACATATCTATGCATAACAAAGCCTTCCCAATCACATAGTGTATGCTGTGAGGTCTCAAAATCCCTCGCACATTTTCGACATCAAGGGTCTTGTGTAAGACACCATTATATATAAATGTCTGTGAAGTGTGTTGTGGCCCTGAGATAGCCCTTAACTTCTCTGAACTTAAATCTTGTCAAATTCAAGAGAAACTCAGTCACTTTCCGGTCAGGCCCTCATATCAAAGTATGGGCCTGCCTAGCAGTGGTTTCCTTACTCCAGATTTCAGATGGCCCTCTACGTAAGCTGGGTTATCATATTTGACGTCACTAGACGACACACCACAGAAGGGTTCAGCCCAATAAAATCGAGCCCCAATTCCCCCCTGTTTGCAAGAGTGTCTTGCATCTCGTTTCCACTAATGCCGGCGTGCCCAGGAACCCAAAGGGGTGTACACAGTTTATCCAACATCTTTTGGCATTGCCACACCAATCTGGATGTAGTTTTAACCGCCCTAAGGGCTTTCAAAGCTGCTACAGTATCCGAGCAGATGTACACATCCACTCGTCCACATGGCATAGTATAAATACGAGGGCGGATTGATAAGTCAGTGACTTTTTAAAGAAAATAACAACTTTTTCCAACATAGCCCCCTTCAATTAATACACGTTGTCCAACGTTTCGCCAATTGCTTAACCCTTCTAAAAATATGATTTTTCGAAGTCTGCAAAATATGCAGTTATTTCTGCATGATACGTTTACTGGACATGAATTTCTTCCCAGCGAGCCAATTTTTCAGATTTTCGAAGAGCAAGAAGTCGCTCGGAGCCAAATTTGGAGAATATGGTGTGTGAGGTAGCAGCTCGTAATCCAATTCCACATATTTTGCGATGGCAATGACTGACTTGTATACCGGTGCATTATCCTAATGAAAGAGAACTTTTCTTCACCAAATGTGGTCGTTTCTTTAACACTTGGTTATGAAACTGATCCAGCATTTTGGCATAATATAAACCTCTGATCGTTTTACCCTTTTCCATGCAGTGGATGTCTATCACCCCTTGCGAATTCCAAAATACAGCTGCCATGACTTTTCCTGCCGACGGTATGATTTTCACTTTCTTTGGAGCAAGCTAACCGAAGGAACTCCACTGCTTTGAGTGCTGTTTGGTTTCAGATTAATATTAATGAATCCAAGTTTCATCAAGCATATTGTAACGCCGCAAAAACTCATTTGCGGTTGTGATGGAACATGTTCAAACATCCCTATGAATTGGTCACAGATTCCGCTTGTTTTCAACTGTGAGCAGTCGCGGCACCCATCTTGCCGACAGCTTTCTCATGCCCAAAACTTCGTGCAGAATGTTATATACCCATTCACTCGAGATGTTTACAGTCTTGGCTATTTCACGGATTTTCACTCGGCGGTCTTCCAACACAATATCGTGAACTTTGTTCACTATTTCTTCTGTTGTGACCTCAAACGGCCGTTCAGTTTGCACGGCATCTCTTGTGCTCGAAGGATCACATCCAAATTCTGTGAACCAGGCCACATGATGGAGCAGATGCCCCATAATACTTGCTCAGCTTTTCTTCCGTTTCCTCACGTCTTACCACGCAAAAATTGGTGCCTTATCAGAACACGAAATTAATTTTCTCCATTTTCTACGAAGCAAAACACATCTGCTTATTTTAAATGCTCTCAAAAATGTTCTAAGAAATAAATTACGACGAATTTCTGCGATTATACCCAGAATAGATGTAAGACTTGGGTGCAAACAAGAAACCTGTGATTAGAACGCTATCTCTCGTCAGTCATGGACTTCTCAATCCGCCCTGGTATGCATAGCGCGGATTAAAATCTCGTAGACCTCAACTTGGAAAACCATGGCTACTCCACCAAGGTGAATGGCAAGCCTGATTCTAGGGCCTCAGGGCCCAGCACCGTCCTGCCCGCAAAGGCAGGAACCGTCGGTGAACCACGTCCTGCCCCCTGCCCCCTGCCTTCTTGAGAGATCGCAATCTTTGGTTTCCACTCCTCCATGGAACGTATTACCACTGTATAGGATGGACTTAGGTTATACCTTGACCACATCAAACCCCTATCATCAGGGTTATAGCACACTTACTGTAATACAAATTCTCCAGGGATACATCAGCTCATCTGGGATTCAATGCGATGGTGGGTTGATGCATGTATCAATGCTAAGGGAAGGCATTTTGTACATTTCATGTAAGAAAGAGTTTCGTGCGTTATGCTGGTACGTTCTGTTCCTGTATGTTTCCATTATTAATCTACAATAAAGTGTTGTAGAATACGAGTTCTAACATGCAAATAAAACATTTTCGGGCCGATGTCCATACAATATATTTTCTTCTTCTACTTGAAAGGAATGTGTCCAGAAAGTGTGGCCGTACTCTTAACTGGATAAATCATATCGGAAGATGAAGTTCAAACCGTAATGGTTAAATTACACTCAAATAAGCCGGGTTCATAGAGCTTAGAGTTACCCGACATTCATCTTTTCAGAATAACGAAATGCCTTACCTGTGTAACCCAACCAAACCGTGATACAAACTCGGGACCTCTTGAATGCGAGGCAGATATGCTACCTCTACATTACGGAGGTGAGCCGAACCTTATTGTTAGAGAGTTTAGGGTGTACAACGGAGGGGAGCACCTCTCGCAATGTGACCTCTCTGTGAAATCTTTTGGGTTTACCACTCCCAGGAGGAAGGGATGAAGTGAAGGAATCGCAGGAGGCTGCAGGTCGCAGGCAAAAAGGACCACAGAGATGCGCGGAAGTTCCTAACAGTTCCAGGCTCGAAGACCCGTCAATCAAGCAGCCCACTACTGTCCAAGGGCCACGCCATACGCCACGAAACCTAGAAGCACACCTGAAACATAAGGAAACGGAGTGAAAGGGAAACTATGGAGAGGAAATCATGTTAGATGAAAAATCATCCTAGCATTCGCCTACCAACCATAGAAAACACGAAAAACCCAAGGTCAGTGTGGACGGTTGACTGGAATCGAACACAGGACCTCCTGAATGCGAGCTACCTCGCTCGGTTATTTCATCTTTCCACCCTGTACACCTGTGGTAGGTCAAGTAAAATATATAAACTTGCTACATAAACTATTTCAGAAGAACGACGAGGTACCGGATTTAATCATTTCTAATACCCACAACTGCAGGCGTTGTAGTGCTGTTGAGACCGTAAAGAGGCACTTGCAGTTGTGCGCATGCTCAATAAGTTATCGCTTTGCTGGCCTCACCTCGACCGTTGTTCCCATTATCTCTGCTTATTTACGAATGATAGAATTACCGTTTTACTTTCAACGGCTACTTCTGCGAAAAGTGTGCGCAGCTGTTTCTGAACCTCTCAGCCCCAAATTTGCTAATCCTCTCCCCAGAATGTCTAAATAATTAACCATTCCTAAAACGTTGCACTTTATCCGATCCGTGCTTCACAAGGAATGGTTATTATGTAGTTAGCATACAAAACAGGGCTGGGATCATTGTATCGAGGTGTTATCAATATGCAAATGGGAGCCGAGCGGAACAACGTTCCCGGCGCTGCTGCTGCACTGGACTTCATATGAACAAGAAACTCTCTACTCAGCATCCTCGACACATAATAGGAAATCATAATGAACACGCACTTCAATACGCACAACTGGGCCAGAAGTGGTTACAGGAAGCATTGCATTCAGTAACAAGATTTCACCGAATTGAATCCTTTGACGACAAAAGAAAAACTAATAATAATATGAGCTACATTCTCATGGTTTTCTCTACTACGTCTTTTACAAACTGTTGTTACAGAAGCTTATTCTCCATGTGCTTCATATTAATCGAGATATCGAGATGATAATCTTATTGCTAATTTTCTTGCAAGGGGAGTTGGTAGGCTTTAAGCGACAGTCAAATATTTTAAGAGCTGGTCGCTATGTGGAGTATTTCATTGCATTACCAGGACAAAAAAAGAAATGAATAACGAAGCAAGGAAATAATAAGCAATATCTCGAAAATGGTTTACTCAAAAAAAATGTATATGACATAAATTGTGTATTTTAACGCGATCAACATTTTTGTGCAGTAAAATTTTGTCTATCTCTTATGGTTTACCAGTTATGCAAAGGTCGTTCACAATGAAGAATACTTATGGAGACATTCCCAGAAAATTCAAGATATACATTTTATTTGTCATGAAAATGTCTTAAACATTCATTCATTATCTGTTTACCCTCCTCTTATGTAGGACTTACACCCCCCAGGACTTAGAGGCGGGTGCCTGGGGTCAGAGGCCCGTCGAGGAGCAGACAGAACATCCAGGAACGGGTGATCAGCCCGATGGGATGAAGGAAGTGGATTAAGTGAAATGTTGGTGAAATGGATGAAAGGAAAGGTGATGATGGAGCAGTTGGTGGAATGAATGGCGGGGGAAACCGGAGAACCCGGATAAAACCCGCCCAGACGCCGCTTCGTCCACCACAAATCCCACATGCAGGTCCCTGGGATTGAACCCGGTCCGCCTCGGTGGGAGGCGAGCGGTCTAACCACTCGGCCACGGCGCCGCCTTGTCTTAAACATATGGTATTTTAATAAAAATCGTTAGAGCCATTTTTGAGAAAATTAAAATTTGCGAAAAATGTTCGATGTAAAGGGTAATCTGGGGTAGGGGTGTTTTCTTGAAAACCTTCGTGTCGCATCTCTGGAAGATACTGAACCTAAATACCAAGTTTGGTGTTTATCCGACTGTTCGTTTCTGAGTTATGCTGTTCACAGACAGACACACACACGGACATGTTTCCAAAAATGCTTTTTTTGGATTCAGGGGGTGTCAAAACATGTATTTCCAGTGAAATCTCGCTATCGAATTTTTGGGTGGAATTACAATACTTCCCCTACTTACTATACGTAGTAGAGAAAGTAAAAATTATACATTTCGCTGCAAATATATGAAGTATAGACTAGGATAAAGCGATAGTCAGGTTTTTTCAAACACGTGCTGCTATGTAAAGGCTTTGAAATTCCATGCTCTTTGCACGATTACGAGAAACAACGAATAACGACTCAACACTTCAACAAACCTGATAGGTTGTGTTCACATGACTCTCTCTACTCGCTCTTCTACCGACTATTCTATTATTCTATCTAATTCTTGTTAATTCAGATAGAGTTTCGGTTCACATTTACACATTTCGCTGTAGGATACAATATGTAAAGTGATAGTCAGACTTTTAGAGAGTGTGCTACTATGTGTTGGTTGACCAAATGGGATGGCCCAGACGGATTCCCGTGGCCGACCTTCCTGACCCATGGGTTTTTTTCGGAGTTTTCCCCAGGGTCGCCAGGCGAATGCTGGGAAGCATCATTACATCCCCCGAATTTCCTGTCCCTTCATTTTATCTCCATTCTCATTCACTTCATCTTTCAACCGTTGGTCTCTTTCAGGGTTGGAAGCGTCACCGATGGTGTTTCGGTGCAGTGTGGCAGGGGAAAAGGATGTTCTTTGTGACTCTCACAGTCCCTCCGACCCTAGTTGCCGGGGGTATCTGAACACCCTTAAGACGCGTTGGACTCCCTCTGTACGGGGTAGGATTGCCTGCCTGCCTGTCCGTCTATCTGTAAACTTTGAGACGTAATTCCTGTGCCGTCATTCCTGGTTCCGGGCGCCCGGTGTCTCATCTAGCCTCATCCTTCCTTGTGGGTCGTAGGTACAATATCCCCTATGTAATCAGTGCCGTATCCCATCCATAGCCAATGCAATCCAATGTGATGGCTGTGAAATGCTCTTTGTATAACCATGAGAAAATTCTAATGTGGTACATTCATAATTTTCTCTACTCTCTATCGCTTATTAGTTGTATACAATCTATTCTTACAAAAGTTTGCTTTTCTATCTTCTACATTTTAATCCAGATAAACCTTTGCGGAAATGCCGCATTACATAATTCGTTATAGATACAAAGGGAACAGCGATAGTCAAATGTTTAAGAACTGGACGCTATACGCTGGCGTTAAAATTACATACTCTTTCCATGCAATCGCGAGAAACAACTGAATGTTGACAGCACTAAGGGAATGACAAAGAAATGAACAATTCTAACATTTAATCTTGCTATCAAGTTTTGAGTGGAATGCGATAGGTACTTCAGCCACTTATAGGCAAATTGTACAGAAAGTAAAAAGTATTTTAGAAGAAGATCCGTAGGGGGGCATTATTTTTTTTTCTCAAAAAACAGCTCCATCGATTTTGATTAAAATATAATAAGTTTAAGATACTTAGATGAGTAACAAAATTTAGTGTTGAAGTTTGTGCAAATGGCCTGTAAAATCGTATTGATTTTGAATGAATTTTATATAACCATTAAGAGTTACAAAGAATTTTAATGCACGAAAAATGTAGATATCGTTTAGCACACTTATATCAAATAAATCTGTTGTGGCATTAACCACTTCCGAGGTATTCGTTATTACTCTGAAGTACCAAGTCAAAATGCCTTTGTTTTTCGTGGTAATGCAAAGAAAGGTAACCGTAATATTGTTGCGACCCACTTTTTAAGGACAGCTTCTTGTTCCCCCTTGCACCCACAACCAAATGTGTAATGAAACTATTTTGTAGATGCTTTATACCGGGTGTCCCAGAACACCCGTATCCGCCGTTTTTCTCTAAAACCATCAGACACTTGTTCGCAAAAAACATTTCATAACCAAAACCTATGTAAAGAATCGATTGGTGGTATTTCAATTTTCCGAAAACTCAGACAACATTGAAATTTTGAATCGAAACATGGGTTATTTAAGGTATCATTGGGCCTTTACCTAAACTTTCTTTTTCTATCTTCTAAAATTTACTCATATATGAACGATATACTTCCTCGTCAACATTTTGCACCAGTTGCTTTATGGTGTTCCACTGGATGTACGGTTACCGATGTGGCTTCAACAGGATGGCTGTCCGGCTCACTTTTCACTTAGGGCTCGGCAAGTTCTTGACCAGTTTCCTGGACGGTGGATTGGAAGAGGAGGGCCAGTACGTAGGCCGGCTCGATCTTGGAAACTTTGAAATTTTAAATGAGAACTTGGTTGTTTAAGGCATCACTGGATAATAGTTCTAAATTGAAACAACTTCTACAAAACTTGTTTTTCTATCTTCTAATGTTTACTAAGAATGAAAGACAAAGGTAAACAAACTAATGGCTTTTTTGAGAAATGCTGTACCTACCGATGGTAATGAATGTGGAACACTCACTCTAAATGTTAAAAATGTCCACCACCCTTTGCTACTCAACGCTGTGATGTACTCCTAATATCATTGATGGCACGGAGAAGTTCATCTCTGCTGAGAGACGCACAGGTTGCTGGAATTCTTTCTTTCATAGCTTGACTACTTGTAGGACACACCTGGTAGACAATGTCTTTAATTCTCACCTATAAAAGAAGTCGTTTGGTGTTAAGTCAGGAGAAGGAACAACAAGTATTTCATAGTTTGAGAAAACGGCTGATAGGGGTCCTCTGGGACACCCGGTAGAAGAATGGATAGAGAAATTAGTCTGAATGCAACATCGGAATTCTTACTTTCTCTACTGTATACTTACAGTAAGTAAAGCAAGTATTGTATTCCATCCGAGACTTCGATGTCAATATTTCACCGGAAATGAATGTTTTGAGGCCTCCTGAACCCAAAAAAAGTTTTTTAGAAAATGTCCGCAGTGTGTTTGTCTGTGAAGAGCATAACTAAAACAAAATCAGTTAAATATTCGAAACTTAATATATAAATTCAGGACCTTCCAAGGATGCGACACGAAGACATTTAAGAAAATCTTTCCCATCCCAAACTACCCTTTACATGTAAAACTATTCATTAATTTTATTTTCTTAAAAGTGCTGTCGATTTTGATTAAAATACCAGATGTTCAAGCTATTTTTACGACAAATAGAATGTTTGTCTTCAATTTTCTGGGAATAGTCTGAGATATTCTCTAATCTGAATTACTTTTGTAAAATTAGTAAATCGCAATAAATAGGCAAAATCTCACCTACGCCAAAAATGTAGATCTCGTTAAAGCACCCAATCTATGTCCAATAATTTTTTTGGGGCTTTAACCATTTTCGATATTAGTTTTTATTGGTTTGAATTTTTCTTGATCATGCGAAGAAAAAATTTGAAGGCTAGCATATAGAGTACCTGTTTTTGAAGATTTGACTATCACTTCAGCCTCCTGTATTCTTCTTGCACCTAAAACGAAAAGTGTAGTGAAAGCATTTCTGTATACGTTTATCTCGATAATTTGAAGAGGTATATACAGCAAAAAGTTCTTGTAAGGATATTTTGAGATGAATAGATAGAACAAGTCATGTGTGCGTAACACGTGAGATTTTTTAATTATCTGCCCGTCATTTCGTAATTTGCACGTTCCTCGAGGCCCTTATGGTCAAAACACTATAAGATGTTGTATACATTGGAGCGGGCTAGCAACTCTATGCAAGTGTTAATTTTAGAGCCGAGCGTGGTCGTCACTTTTTGAAGCCATACCCGTTGCTGCAATATCTGCTGTCGACTCTGCTGCCGGATGCTACAGTGGTTGGCTATGAGATCTTTCCCTCAGGGTATGCGTGGGCGGTGTGAAAGAATAACACCAGCTTAAATTGACTGAAAATTGTAATGTGATCTAATACTTTAGCTATTGAAGCGTGTTGCCGATCGTTTGAAGATCAAGAATGAAACTGATTATGAATCTAGCATTCTAAACTATAATAATTGAATTATTGTACCTGCTAGTTTATGGAGTATTAACTTTACGGTTTGAAATAACTGTATCCGCAATAAAAGAAGCTAGCAGCGTAATTTGCTGTGAGTCGCTAAAATGGTTACCAGGAAAACCCCTCGCGATGGCCTTTAATTCTTACCCTCATAAGCGCGTCACCGAGCGCTTAAAATAACACACGAGTAATCGCTAGTATCCAGAGTGGCGAATGCATGCACGAATGAGATTTAGATTACGTGCATTTATATCAATTTAAGCTCCGCCTACTTTAGAACTACCCCACCAAGTCTCCATTTTACCTGAGCCAATATTACAATTCTTACCTATGCGTCTGTTACCTCGTTGCTATGAGGTACCTCCCTGAATCTCAGAATTTCATTCTTTCTTTTTTGCAGAATTCTGATATACGCGACTGTTCAAATGTACTGAATTCACGCTTTAACTCTGTTCCAATAGCGTTTATATTAACGCGTTCGCTACTTTGGCTGTCGCTAATGACTTTGCTTAATATGACACGCTAATAACCTTTTCCTTTAACAAATCTTTTCAACTCAAGGATGTTACATTATACGTTAATTTAATGTATGGAAATTATTTATTGCAATTATTTCTCTATTTTGTATTATTTTTTGTTTAATTATTTATATATTCCTGTCCATAATTACGGTACCAACATGTATGTTCGGACAATCTGCCTGCTACTGCACTCATAATAATAATACTGACACTCAGCCCCATTTATGTAACTTGCAGTTTTGCGTGCCCCATGCTTTGTTTACACTGTCCTGCTATACGTATACACACTACACAATACAGCTGCAAGGAAAACGTTGCAAAGAGAAGCCAGTCAGTGTGAAGAGTCACGCGCGCGAGTTAACAATTCTTTGAGCACACTGTACACAACAGAAGCTGATACTGAAACCGTTTTAGGGACGTCATTACGCAGAACAGAGAGTGGAATTGTGGTCTATTTGACGTCGTCCTCTAAGGTTCTTGTATTCGCAGGAGATTATCAGGTAAAAGGGAAGGCTTTTGTCCATTCACAGAGGCCATGCTGTTTTGTTCGTGAGTGAATTCCAGTTTTGTGCTCTCAATTGTGGATTGCCTTTATAGGGCAAAAGCTCCTTTGGAATTCGATTGGATGTTGTCTCCTTTCGCCTGTGTTCAAATGTTGTGCTGCACTGAAAACAAAGGAAGTAAGCCTCCATGCACTAAGTGTAACCCTACCGTGCACTTATTTGCTTTACGCTAAATTATAATCGCTAATTTTATTGTACACTGAAAAAGAAAATTATTTTCTTCACTGTATGTTCAGAATAAAGGCTAAACTGCGATCTATATTAGCCGAGATTTTATTATTGATACTTTACCTGTAATTAAGAACAATGCCAAGTGATAATTTTACTTTCTCTTCAATTAGCTTTATAGGTATAAA
The DNA here is from genome assembly GCA_030765065.1 of Deroplatys truncata. NCBI lineage: Eukaryota > Metazoa > Arthropoda > Insecta > Mantodea > Mantidae > Deroplatys > Deroplatys truncata. The sequence goes on from CM060980.1 coordinate 172,304,068, forward strand.
ACGTATTCTATTCAACTAAAAATTTAGATACCAAGATTTCACTGGAAATACATGTTTAGAGGTCCCCTGAATAAAAAAATTACTTTCGCTACTACGTACTTCCAGTAAGTACCCAAAAATTTGATGTCGAGATATGAAACGTGGTCTTTTGACGCAAGAGGAAGTGGATTAAATTAAGAATAATGGCAGATTACTACTTGAAAATATATTCCATAAATTAATTAACAAGCCGATTTCTTCCATTTAATAAACTGATGCTTCAATAACATAAATAATTACAATTAACAAACCCTTATTCGTTCACCATTCTTTTACGGCTTCAATGCTTTAAATTAAATTATAATAATTACAGAATTGCTTCCTGCTCTCACATTTACCAATATATTTCAACTAACAGCAATAAGTCTATAGTTCAGACGATCAAGCTTTTCCCGGTGAAGAATTACTAAAGAGAATTTTGAATAGGTTAAGCCAAAAATGAATTTAGAAATACCGTCCAGAATGCCTTCTATCTAAACGTTGTCCTGTTGGTTTCCTCGTAACCTAGCTCGCCGTCGAAGAAAGACTGATAAGCCTTGTGGACAGCACATTGAAGCAAGCTGGAACTGATCCGGCGCCTGCGCAGTAAATGACGACAATCACCTAACGTACTGCGTGACTGAAAATAACTGCGCCCTTTCTTCTTGTTGTTGTCGTCTCCTTGAGAACCACTACCATAGTCGTTTCACTTCTGTTCCCGTACATGTCAGCCTTGCTTTAGTACAGCCCAGTCGCCTAAAGTAAATTTCTCCGGGGAGGGTCAATTTGGCACAGATATCAACAGAAGTACATGTTTTGAGGGTCCCTGAAAACATTTTTAGAAAAGCACGCGCACGCATGAGAACAGGATAAATCAAAAACCTACAAACGATGAGACAAAGATTTTCAAGAAACTCTCCCCATCCCAAACTTCTCTCGAAATGTTTTATTTTATCAAAAATAGTTCTAATGATTATTAAATTACCATATATTAAAGATATTCACATGAAAAAAACATGTATATCTTGATTTTTTGGGAAAAGACTGAAGTCCTCTTCATTCTCAAAGACTTTTGTATAATGGGTAAATCGTAAGAGAGAGACGAGCTTACTACGCAAAAAGTAGATTTATAATAAAGAATATCTTGGAAATGGTTAGCGCCACACAAAATGTTATATGGCATAAATCGTGTGCTTTAACGACATCCACATTTTTGTGTAGTAATGTTTTGTCTACCTCTTACGGTTTAAAAGTTATAAAATGGTTCAGAATTAAGAGGACTTAGAAAATTCAATATATAGCATTTTTGAGATAATTAAAAATGAAAAATTTTCCATGTTAAGTGTGGTTTGGTTTGGGGATATTTTCTTTAAAATCTTCGTATCACATCCTTGGAAGATCCTGTACTTAAATACTAAGTTTCATATTTAACGGAATTTTCTTTTTGGACTAAAATACATTTCCGGTATTATTTCGAATCGAATTTTTGGGTGAAATACAATACTTCCTCTACTCACTGTACTCGTAGTAGAGAAAGTATCTGATTATTGTTTTACTACTGTACGTTATAAGGAATGTATAAATTTGAATTGGATGTTTATCTGGATTAACAAGTAGTAGGTAGAAGAATGATCTTTTGTAAGAATAGCTTTATACAAGTGAGTAGAGAAAGCCATGCGAATGCAACACATATTTTTGGTCTTAAGATAAAAAGATCTACAGACTACATATTTAAATTAAATATAGAAGAAGCTGTACACGTGCCATCCTCTTCGTTATATGCATTTTGATACACAAAATAACTCATTTTTACTTTCTCTACTAGGTATAGTAAGTAGGGGAAGTATTGTATTCCACCCAAAATTTCGATACCGAGATTTCACTGGAAATACATGTTCTGAGATCCCCTGAATCCAAAAAAAGCATTTTTGGAAACATGTCCGTGTGTGTGTGTGTCTGTGTGTCTGTCTGTGTGTATTTGTCTGTCTGTGAACAGCATAACTCAGAAACGAACAGTCGGATAAACACCAAACTTGGTATTTAGGTTCAGTATCTTCCAGAGATGCGACACGAAGGTTTTCAACAAAATCCCCCACCCCAGAGTACCCTTTACATGGAAGATTTTTCGAAAATTTTAATTTTCTCAAAAATGGCTCTAACGTTTTTGAATAAAATATCGTATGTGTAAGATACTTTTATGACAAATAAACTGTATATCTTGAATTTTCTGGGAATGTCTCCAAAAGTATTCTTCATTGTGAACAACTTTTGCATAACTGGTAAACCATAAGAGATGGACAAAACTTTACTATATAAAAAATGTAGACCGCGTTAAAATACACAATTTATGTCATATACATTTTTTTGTTGAGTGAACCATTTTCGAGATATTGCTCGTTATTCTCTTAAATTTTTCAATACTTATTTTCTAAAATTGGGAATTCGTTATCCATTTTTTTGGTTTTGGATATGCAAAGAGTTATAATCTGTGGCAAAGGGAATGGTGCTGCACCTAGCAACCAGCTATTAAGAGATATGTATGTGCTTAAAGGCTACTGTATTTCTATATTGCCCTTGTAAATATATATTCCCCTTACATCTACAAGAAAATTAGTAATAAGATAGAGTCTGCAAATGTTTATCTCGATTAACATGAAGTAGATGGAAAATAAGCGTTTGTAAAAATAGTTTGTACAAGAGTAGAGAAAGTCTTGTGAGTGTAACACATCAGATTTTTTTTATGTCCTGGACATGCAAAGAGAATGGAATGCGCCACATAGCAACCAGCGCTTAAAAATTTGACTATCGCTTAAAACCTACCATATTCTCCTTGTATCTACAAGAAAATTAGCAATAAGATTAACATCTCGATATCTCGAATAAGCGTTTGTAAAAATAGTTTGTACAAGAGTAGAGAAAATCATGTGAATGTAACATATAAGATTTTTTACATAAGGCAATGCTGTTTGAAATTTATCAAAAATGTCGAAAATGCACACCTAACTTATAATTTCAAGCTATTTTTCTGATCACGTAATGTCAGTCATTTTAAAGTTCCATACCACCATTTAAATGTCCCATGTCGTTAAGGTACGGACTTGTGAACGGAAGGTCTGCGCCAGGATGTCCTCCTTAACTGAGGTTATTTCAAGTCTTCCTTCAGTCCTCATAACTGGCAAATAACGGGTAGTAACCACAATTTAGAGCGGAACGTTTCCTTCGTAATTATCATTTTATTTCATGTATCATCAGCAGACATAGGGATTCCTAAGCAGTTGGCTTCAAGTTACACTCAAACCATCATCACTACAAACAATAGAGGCCAAGGGTAACTGGCAGGCAGGTAAACACCTGTCTGAGTGCTATCTGCAAACGCCAAAATACTGGTGAAACCCATCTCGGTTCCATTTTCTACTTTTGATTCCTTAATCGGTCACCCATCCCAAAATGTAGACGACCTAACTTGGCTCCGCATTCCAAAATGTAAGCAACGTAACTCGGTACTCCATCCCAAAATGTAAACGACCTAACTTGGCTCCGCATTCCAAAATGTAAGCAACCTAACTCGGTCCCGCATCGCAAAATGTAAACGACCTAACTCGGTCCCGCATCGCAAAATGTAAACGACCTAACTCGGTCCCGCATCGCAAAATGTAAACGACCTAACTCGGTCCCGCATCGCAAAATGTAAACGACCTAACTCGGTCCCGCATCGCAAAATGTAAACGACCTAACTCGGTCCCGCATCGCAAAATGTAAACGACCTAACTTGGCTCCGCAATCCAAAATGTAAACGACCTAACTTGGCTCCGCAATCCAAAATGTAAGCAACCTAACTCGGTCCCGCATCGCAAAATGTAAACGACCTAACTCGGTCCCGCATCGCAAAATGTAAACGACCTAACTCGGTCCCGCATCGCAAAATGTAAACGACCTAACTTGGCTCCGCAATCCAAAATGTAAACGACCTAACTTGGCTCCGCATTCCAAAATGTAAGCAACCTAACTCGGTCCCGCATCGCAAAATGTAAACGACCTAACTCGGTCCCGCATCCCAAAGTATAAATAACCTAACTCGGTCCCGACCTTCAAAATGCAAACGACCTAACTCGGTCCTATAGAACATTAATCTCAATCTAGTTCATAATGCATAGTTCCCATTCCCATTTTGATTTTCAGCAGACTTATGACTGCAAAACTATATTGCAGTTTCATGTTTCATCAAAACCAATTTTAAGCGCTTTGTACTAAAGATTTGCTAAACTAAATGCATGTAACAATTTTGTAAACCCACACACAAAATAACTGATATCTGTGTGTTATCAAAAAAATTATAATTCTAATCAAATGACAGAATTTGAAAAACGCAAAATACATAATTTATATGGTTGGTCGGCACCTGGTGCGTCACGGTCCTCCAGTAACCAGTGTCACGGATTTCTTTTCTGAAACTGCTCCGTTAATATGGTTGCTAGAATTTTTCCAGTGTACGAACACCTTCTGCAGTCACTGTAGCTCTACAGTGGTAAAAAATTATTAGTTATTAAGTTTATGGTTAAAAATCTTAGTTTAATGCACGTCATAAAATTATCTGCCACACGGGCACACGTTAATGGCTTGTGACTGAGATACATTTTAAACTAACGGCTTCCTCCATTTACGGAACCGAGTTGGGTTTTTCACATTTTACTCTCTAAGATAACGTGCCAAGTTAGAATGTGTTCCAAAATACTGTTCGAGGGATGGGCAGTAGTTTGTTAACTGCAATGTCCTTGCCTATAGCCCAGTGACAGTTCCACTTCTCTCCTTCCGTCCTGGTTTTAATGGTTAGAACTCCCAATGCTTGATCAGAGTCTATCGCATGTGTTGCTGTATGCAGTAAGAACAGGCGTTTAAAAGTACTACAAATTCCAAGCCCATTTTTACTTTCTCTACCACCTATATACAGTAAGCACAGGAAGCATTGTATTCCAATCACGCATTTCATATCCGGACTTCATCGGAAATAAATGTTTTGATACTGAACAGGCATTTCTAGAAAAAGATTCACAGGTTTGTGAACATCGTATCTCAAAACTGAAAATTTAAACAAACACTACATTTAATACTTAAGATCAGCATATCCAAATATGCTATACAAAAGATTTAAGAAAATACCAAACTATCGTTTGGATGATACATTTTTCACTATTTTTTGAGCTTTCTCAAAAACTGCCCCAGAAATTTGTTTAAATTCCATATGTTTAAGATACTTGAAATTCCAATAAAACTATATCTTGAATTTTTTATTGGATAACCTGGGGAAGTGCCCATAACCCTTGAGTGATTTTTAGTAAATTTTGTCTAACTGTAAACCATTAGAGAGAAAAATACTTACTTCACGACAAATGTAGATACACTGCCTGTTTGAGAAAATTGCAACACTAAGAAAGAATGAATTTAATACCACGGTTAGGTACATGACAAGTGATGATGGATAAACGTTTCAAATCTATGCATGACCTTAGAGCCCTAATATTTGGTGTGGCCTCTATGCGCAGCAATTAGAGCTGCTATACGCCGTGGCATTGAATCAAAAAGGTTTCGAATACGTTCCTGAGGGATTTCCCTCCACGCAGTTTATATTCGAGCCCACAAATCCGTGACACTGGTTACTGGAGGACCGTGACGCACCAGGTGCCGACCAACCATATCCCAGACATGTTCGATGGGCGACATGTCAGGCGAACGTGCAGACCAGGGAAGCAATGGTAGCCGTCGCTCTTCGAAGAAGGCTTGTACATTCCTCGCAATATGTGGCAGGGCATTGTCCTGTTGAAATGTGGCCTGTGGAGATGCCTGAAGCAGGGAGAGTACCTCAGGCTCTACAACCGCCGTTAGGTACCGGTTACTGTTCAAAGTGCCCTCAATTCGTAGCAGGCGAGATCGGTTGTTGCAACCAACGACGCCCCAAACTGTCACACCTGGTGTTTATCCGTTATGCCGCTCAACAATACACCCTCCAGGTTGCGCTCACCACGGTACCGCCGGACACGTATGCTGTAGGACACGTTGAAGCGGGACTCGTCCGAAAGGACTACATTTTGCCACTCAGCACCCCAGTGACGGTGTTCACGTGCCCATTTCTGTCGGAGGAGCTTGTGGTTTCTGGACAATGGAAGCCGACGTAATGGCATGCATGCAACCAGTCCAACCTGCAGCAGACGGCGACGAACCGTTGATGCAAACAAGTTCACACCTGTTGCAGTTCTCCATCGTCGAGCCAACACTGTGGATGAAGCTGAACGGTCCGTTATGGCCATGCGGACAAGATGACGGTCATCCCGTGCTGTAGTAATTTCCGTGGTCCAGTACCCGCTCTTCGCTGAGTACGACCTTCATCTATCCCCTGCCTCCACACACGCATCATGTCGTAGCAGTATGCCCTGTACGAGCCGAAATGTCACGGTATGACAAACCCGCTTCCCGGAGACCGATCATTCTGCCCCGTTCGAACTCGCTCACATGTCGATATGACTCCCTTTGACGTCGACGAGGCATATTGGCACTCACTTTATTGTTTCCATGTTGTTTGACAGCTCTGCAGTGACTACACTGGGCGCAACACTGACCTTGTCGGACCGACATGAGAGAGCTCTGCTCGGCCTACGTGTACCCCATCTCTCTGCAAATCTAATCACTTATTGCTTGCACACACTTCTACACTTCCATCAAGTTTGGAGTTATTCTGGAATTTCTTTCTTGGTGTTGCAATTTTTACAAACGGCAGTGTAGCTTCTACAAGAGTAGAGAAAGTCATACAAGTGTAACACATCAGAGTATTAGAAAATGATCTGCGTGCGTGTGTGTCTTTGTGAACAGTAGAACTCAAAAACAAAAAGTCGGATAAATACCAAACTTGGTACTAAAGTTCAGTACCTCCCAAAGATGCGACACGAAAATTTTCATGAAAATCCCCCACCCAAACTACACTTCACATTGAATATATTTTATTTTCTAAAAATGGGCTTTAAGAATTTTGATTAAAATACGGTATATCGAAGATATTTAAATAAAAAATAAAACGTATATCTTGAATTTTCCTGAAATAGCCTGTCAAGTCCACTTCATTCGGAAGACATTTTGTAAATTCTTATATAACTGGTAAATGTTAAATGGTAGACCAAAACGAACTACACAAAACACGTAGATCACTTTAAAACAGACAATTATTTCAAATTTGATTGTGCCATCAGCCATTTCCGAGATATCAGTTACTGTTAGTTCAAAATGTTCAATACTTTGTTATTCTTTTCAAGTCCGTTAGTTATTCAGTTGTTTCTTGAACTGCACGTAAAGAGCAAAGGCCAGTACATAGCGTCCAGTTCTTAAACATTTGAATATTGATATTCCATTTATACTTCTGACGAAAGTCTAATGTAGCTATTTCCAGAAAGTTTTACAGCGATTAGAATGAAGAAAACACGACAATAAACTTACGTAAGAATAATTTGTATACCCACTAATAAGCGCTAGAGGGTAGAGAATGTATCACATCAGATTTTTTAAAGAATAGTTTGTAGAGGAAACATAAAAATGATAGTATTTCCAGTATTCTGAAGTCAAACTTAGAATTTCTCTTTCTGCCATCATAACGTGTTTCAATATGAGGGTGGGAATGCAATATTACAGAATCGAGGAATAGTTTGAAAAGGGGAGACGAAGTCGAATCTCTTCTATTCCGAAATTCTATCGCGTATTTCAGATGCATGTACTGGACTGTTTTGTGTGCGAACATGTGTTTTAATATTTAGAATTCCTCTTTTTCTTCTTTAGCGGATTACCCTCCTATTTGTAAGACTTTCACCCTCAAGGACTTTCGAGCCAATGTCTTGGATCAGTAGCCTGTCGAGGAGCAAGGAAAATGGGTGATCAGCTAATGCCTGATATGGCGGTGAATAAGGAAATTAAATGTAGGGATAATAGGCAAATTCGTGGATCAAAGTATCCAACTCAGTATTCGCCTAGCGACCGGGTAAAATGGCGAAAAAATCCTTCGGTCGGGTTGGTCAGCTCCAGGTGTTTGAACACGGGACCTCCCAAATTCGAGTCGCAAACGTTACCACGGCGTTATCTCGCTTGGTTTGAATGATTTATTAATAAAAAAATCTGATGTGTTGCACTCACATGACTTTCTCTACTCTTGTACAAACTATTTTTACAAACGCTTATTCTCCATATGCTTCATGTTAATCGAGATATCGAGATGTTAATCTTATTGCTAATTTTCTTGTAGATACAAGGGGAATATGGTAGGCTTTAAGCGATAGTCAAATGTTTTAAGAACTGGTTGCTATGTGGAGCATTCCATTCTCTTTGTATGTCCAGGACATAAAAAAAATGAGAAAAAGTATTGCAAAATTTAAAGGAATAACAAACAATATCTCGAAAATGATTCACTAAACCAAAAATATATATGACATAAATTGTGTATTTTAACGCATTCTACATTTTTGTGTAGTAAAATTTTGTATATTTCTTATGGTTTACCAGTTATGCAAAAGTCGTTCACAATGAAGAATACTTTTGGAGACATTCCCAGAAAATTCGAGATATACACTTTATTGGTCATGAAAATATCTTAAAGATATATTTTAATCAAAAATCGTTATAGCCATTTTTGAGAAAATTAAAATTTTCGAAAAATGTTCCATGTAAAGGGTTATCTGTGGTGGGGGATTTTCTTGAACACCTTCGTGTCGCATCTCTGGAAGATACTGAACCTAAATACCAAGTTTGGTGTTTATTGGACTGTTCGTTTCTGAGTTATGCTGTTCACAGACAGATAGACAGACACACACACACACACACACACACACGGACATGTTTCAAAAAATGCCTTTTTTATTCAGGGGGTCTCAAAACATGTATTTCCGCTGAAATCTCGGTATTGAGGTTTTGGGTGGAATACAATACTTCCCCTACTTACTATACGTAGTAGAGAAAGTAAAAATGTAATGTACTTACCCATCATCACGTCGGATTTCGATGGTGGCAATTCAACAGTTATTTCTAATACAATGGATTAGGAAGGTACTATAATTCAGGAGACTTTGAGTCAATTTTTTGATGGTTGATGCCACGATTCAACGCTGGTTGTTTGCAAATAACATGGATGTAACAGAGATATAGCATTTCATGGAGAATTTGAAGTTGGAGATCTGGATTATGAAGAAGTAGATGTTGAGGAGGCATGAAAAATCGGGTGCGCGTCATTGATTCTTGAAAAATCTAGAATGAGGCATGAAATGTTCACTCGTCTTTAATTAGAGTTACCTAGCTTTCAATACAGTTTGAAATAACATAAGTTATTCTGTTCTAAGACTGTAATGTGTTATAATTGATTATTAAAATTATGTAAAGTGTATTTCACTTCCCGCCTTAGGGTGTACTGTATGTTATTACAGTTGGTAGTTACGGGTTACCTTGGAAACTAATTCATTTGTTGCAATTTTAAATTTTCTTCTGTTTAACTAACATCGGGAAGACGTAGAAACCACACGATTGTGCAAAAATAAGTAATTCAGCATCGAATATACTGCAGAAAAGAGCAAAAAAGGATCGAAAGCATTAGTTCGACCAGTTAACAAAACAAGTGTCGCTTAAATTTAGAAGAAGTAAAGCTCAAGATCTTGAAAAGTTACCTTTAAAAAGTGTGGAGGTTTTGGTCCCACGAACGCAGTTACTGCCGTACATTTCCTGAAGAACTTAGAGGGAATTAGCAGAAGAAGATAGCTGTTAGCAACAGGTGGCTTAGGCGGAAGTCTGTTATAGTACCATCTCCTGGAGCCTCTTTAACATCATTCTCACTGTTCAGTATACTCTTGTGGCGTGGAGCACGAGAGGGAGGCCGATGAAGGATGTGCATACACTTGCTGCCTTCTCTGTATCTTTCCCACTAAAACACTGATGTGGTTCAAGAGAAATATAAATAATCTATACCAGACTAAGGGTTAATACGTGATCATGGTCAGCAGGAAGCAGAGAAGGATTTCGGTACTCAAGCGCACATTCACCTATTGTGCTTCTAGAAACCTCGAGGAGGGAGGGGTGAAGTAAAGGATACAAAGGGCGACTAGATCCGACGCGGCAGGCGCGGTCGCAGGCGGGGTCCCTAACTCCTCCAGATATTATACTAAATTTTTCTACCTGACGCTGCAGAAACGCAAACGAGGAGAAGGTTAGAGGGGAGGAAAGACCGACAGTATTCCTCTAGCTGGTGCCTAAGGTACGTATCGGATGTTTCCTACAATCAACCCAAAACACCTCCCTGGAGATAATGGGCTCGTCCAACTCCTGCGTATCCAGCTGATTAGGGTCGAGAGGAAAAAATCTTATTGTGCATCTTGACGCCGGCGAGACCCCCACGGTCTCTTTGAGGGCCGTCAGACAATGAACGCCAGCGCAAACAGTTTCCTGTCTCCCCTCGAATCTACAACGAAATGTGTAATGTAAACATCTTTGCAAATGTTTATTTCAATTGACGTAAAGAAGATAGAAAAATAAGTAGGAATTGTTAGAGGAAGAGAGAGAAACAAAATATGCTGTGTTACATTCGCATGACTTTCTCTATCCTCTAACGTTTATTAGTAGGTATACAAATATTATGAAAGCTTATTTTTCTATTTCATTTTAATCGAAATTGAGGCAGTATTTTTAACACTTAAATAATATCAGTCCAATTATATAATATAAAAATTTAATAACAGTCCGCCTTAAAGCAATATGTGTATACTACAATAATATATAAAATGTATGCAACAGTCATTTTATTATGTTTATATTATTATGTACATGTATAATAATGTTATGTGAATGTATAACGTAATATAACAATTTAGGAGTGTGAGAATAGAAGCAAACTACCTTTCGTAGCAAACAGAATTATAAAATAGAAGCCCAAATTTGCTAATAATGGGGTGAGAGGGTGTTTTGTTTACGTGATTTATTTACGTAAATTATTAAGCTTCTTGTTTGGGAAGCCAATTTGAAGTAGTTTTGTTCTTGGAGTTACTTTGTTTAAGAAGTTTGCAACACACTTTGGCGTTGGTTTGAAGTTGTTGATTATGTAATAGTTACTGTAATTACGAAATATGCTGCCACGTACGAGAAGCTGATTTTAAGATGTAATTCTGTTGTTTCACTCCATGTTTTACACTATAATATTTAATTTTGTTATTAAAACTGCTTCTATATATTATTTATGTTTGAATTTGCCTCGGCTGCGTCAGTAATGTTTATAGAGTCATGTATTTCTTAGGCAGGATGCGGTGCGACAATATTGTAGACATACACAAAATTAAAGTTTTTTAAATTTACTTCTTTTTATTTTATCCTTTGCACATTTTAATAAAGCACTACACTTCTTAAGAGCTGTGAGATTCTTTTATACTTTCGGGGAAAAAATTAAAAAGGTCTAAATAATAAATACATATGTAGGTGAATTTCAATTATTCAAACAGGTGAATAAATTATTTGCCTAATTCTTTATAGTAACATCACATTTCATTTATAAAACAATTTAAATTTTACTTAGCTAACGCGTAGACATATTTTACGATTCACACGTAATATTTCTGTAGAGAACACATCTTCCATCTGGTCACTACCAAGGTTTGCCAGCAACTGAACACATTTTCAACCGCTAAACCTGTAAGCTTCGGTATTTCAAGTCTCTGATTGGCTAATTCTAGTCCAATAGACTATCTGCATTTTACTTAAAACCTTTTCCTTGCTATTGATTGGCTAATTTTAAACTGTCACAGAAATTACATTATCGTTGCTTGAATCATAACTAGTAACATTCAAATTCTCAAACTCATTAAAAATTGAATACAATTGAAATTATTCACGTATTAAAATACTGCCTCAGAGGTAACATTGAGACAACAATAAATTAGAAAGTTTAATAATGCTACTAATAATTGTTGGAACAATAATGTAATATTTAAAACATTTTTATAAATAGCCAATCAACAACTTGAAAGGCTAAAAGTTAAATAAAAGTGTTCTATTGGAGTAGGCTTAGCCAATCAGAGACTTGAAATGTAGTAAAAGTATAAATTTAGGCGGTAGAAGCCAGACGCTAGAAGACAGCGTACCCAACCAGACGCTACTAGACAGCGTTCCCGAGCAGTTCGATACGTATTCAGTGTGAGATATAAAAAATTTATTACGGCGAGAATAATATAAACTTTACATGTTAAATAGTGCAATTAATAAATAATCCCCAGCTCTACAGTAGGATACATCAGTGAAGTGTTATTTAATCGTGTGAAGAATTAATCAAAGGAGTGAAGTAAAAGTTTTGTGTAAGCCTTCATTCTTTAGCCCCACCACTCCCTGCTAAGAGATATGTGTTTCTGCAAATTACTACTGATGCAGCCGAGGCAAACATACATATATAATATTTAAATAAACATTAAAATACAAAGTTGATTTTTAAACGTTGGAGCGAAGGCCACCGGAAAGTTTGTATCGTACGTGGGGCTGCAACTACCTCAAGTTTGGTGCCCAAAGCATTGTTTTAATAACGTAAAAAGATATAACTACTTCAAATTAAACCTTTGCAGAAATAGCTACATTACACAATTCGTTTCAGATATAAAGGGAACAGTGATACACAAATGTTTTAACACCAGACGCTATATACTGGCCTTGAAAATTCCACACTCTTTCCAGGACATCGCTAGAAACAACTGAATGTCGTCAGGACTTTAAAAGAATGACAAAGTATTGAACAATGCGAACCATTAATAACGAATATTTCGAAATTGATTTACGTCATAAAAAGGTTATTTAAAATAAATTGTGTTTTTTTAAAAAGATCCACATTCTCTGTAGTACGTTTTCGTTTATCTTTTAACATTTATCAGTAATACAAGATTATACACATTTCCTTCCGAATGAAGAGGACTTCACAGGCTATTTCCAGAAAAATCAGGATATACATTTTATCTGTCGTGTAAATAATATCATTTAAACTATTTTTCAGAACATAAAAACTTTCGAAAATCGTCTGTGTAAAGGGTAGTTTGGAGTGGGAGATTTTCTTGAAAACCTTCGTGTCGCATTTTCAGAAGATTAAACTCAAATACTACTTTTCGTTTCTGAGTTATGCTGTTCACAGACACACATACATACGGATTTTTTTTTCTAAAATGTTTTTAAATTCAGGGGTCCTCAAAACGTATATTTCGGGTGAAATCTCGGTATCGAATTTTCTCTACTATATGGTAGAGAAGGCACTAAACGATAGTCAGTAGAAAAGGTCGTATGACTGAAATACATTTAACAAATTTGATGTAAGTAGTATACAGCTGAATTTCCAAGTTAGTACGAAAAGACACAGAAACAATATTTAAGCCATTCATTACATACTTCAGGTTTGGAGGTAAAACTGGCGAATTTAAGAAAATACTAGCTTACGACTCTTGGTGCTATCTACCCACCTAGCCGAACGCAGTCAGTATAGCGCAGCTATAGTATCTGTTTCCTATCTGTGTGTATAACGTACGCCTATAATCGGTATAGATGATATCTGTGACCTATCCAACATATCTATTTTATAGGTATCTATTCACGTGTGTAACATATGTTATGTATTATCTAATCTGTCGCCACTGCGGTGGGGTGAACCTAACACAATGCACATAATGCGACATCTGTCGGCACGTCACAGGTACTTAGGAACAGCAAGCATACATACGTGTATAGCGCGTGTTAAGCGAATTATTTGAATCTTGTAAACAACATGACAAAGCCGAGCGAGATGGCTCAGGCGGTAGCGTTTGTAACTCTCACTCGGGAGGTCGCGGGTTCAAACCCCTCTTTTTTGATTCTCTACTGCGTACTTATAATAAGTAGGGAAAGTATTATACTCCACTCAAGGATTCTATTTCGAGGTTTTAGGAAAATACTTATTCTAGAACCCAAAGCAGCATTTTTGGTAAAAGATAAGTGTGTGTGTGTGTGTGTGCGTGTGCGCGCGCGCACGCGCGTGCCTATGCAGCATAATCCAAAAGCTAAAACTCCAATAAATACCAAACTTGGTATACGATACGAAGATTTTCAAAAAAATCCTCTCGCTTCAAACTACCCTTTACGCAGAAAGTTTTCGAAAACTTTGATTCTCTGAAATGTTTCCAACGATTCTTATTAAAACTCCATAAGTTTAAGTCATTTTCTTGACAGATGAAATGTTCATCTTGAATTTTCTGGGAATAGCCTGTGAAGTCCTCTTCATTCTGAAAGACTTTTGTATAACTGGTCAAGCATAAGGGATCTTACTACATAAAAATTTAGATCCCGTTTAAGCACACTATTTGAATTAAGTACCTCATTTTGAGGTGTTAACCATTTTGAATTAGGATAGGATAGGACTAGAAGCGGAGGGGGAGTTAGCAGCTCAATATCTTTTGTGCCTATGCCCCTGACGGGACGCCCCCGAGAGGGAGGGATGAGGTCAGAGGAGACAGAGAGTGGCCGGACCAAGAGGCACGACAGGCAGTGTGTCCCTGCCATTTAGGTTCCTCTAAAGCCACTGTTGCCACATGGCCAGTTGCTGAAAAAGCAGGCGACCATTTGCTTCGAGTGCGAACAACTTTTGTTGGATTTGCTTCATCTTGAAACACCCATACAGTTGACTGCTGTTTACGTTCCGGTCCATACGCATAGATCCCTGATTCATCACCTGTTACAATCTTATATACGTCTTTTGAGGCACCGCCATTGTATTTCTTGAGCATTTTTGTACACCAATCGACACGAGCATATTTTTGAGATTGCGTCAAATTATATGGGATCCAACGAGATCAAATCTTTTTCACGGCTAAATAATCATGCAATATTTTATATATGCTGGTGGAACTAACTAGGGTTGCCTCAATTTCACAATATGTCGCATGAGGACCTTACATTACTGGCTTTTGCACAGCATCAATGTTTTCTGGCACAACTACTGATATTGGACGACCTTCACGAACTTCATCATTGAGAGAACGGTGGCCATAATTAAATTCGTTATACCAGCGTTTCACAGTGGCAAAGGATGGAGCTTCAGCGCCAAATGTGGAAGTTAGTTGATCGATGCACTCTTGTCTTGATAATCGTAATAAATCATTGCACGAACATTTTCACGAGTTAATTCCTTGTTTTTGTTGACACACAATTTGCAAGTTAGTGTAAACAAAACAAATGACGCTCTATTGACAAAATGTTTCAAGTAGATTATGGTCAAAAATGTCAAACTTTCCATTGGAAACGTCAGATGTCACCTACAACATTCAGGGTTGCCAAGGTTCAAAACTTAAATAGTGTCCCTCGTAACTACAACGAAATGAACAATAAAAGTTGCGACATTATTATGGTTGGATTTGTTCAATACTGTGTTATCCTTTTAAATTCCTGTCGATTTTCAGTTGTTTCTCACGATGTCACGGAAAGAGTACAGAATTTTAAGGCCAGCGTATAGCGTACAGTTCTTAAAACATTTGACTGTCGCTGTTTCCTTTGTATCTAGTATAAAGAAATATAATGTAGCTATTTCCGTAAAGATTTATGTAAATAAAAATGAAGTAGATAGGAAAATAAACTTTGTAAGAATAATTTGTTTACCCACTAATAAAGGATAGAGGGTAGAGAAAGTCATGTGAATGTAACACAGATGTTTTCCCCTTTACTTTTATTTCCGTAGCAAGAGCTTATTAGCACGAACAAACATTTGGGTGCTGTTTCCGCATATTAAAACCTTCATGCTTAATTTGAAACAATTCCTAGAAAAAGTACATTTCGAATAAATGGGAAAACAGAAGAATAACTTTATGTATAAGTAGTACAATACATGTGTTTGCAGAATCGTTATGCAATGGTGAGGACTAAAGTCAGGTACATGTTAAACATAAGAACTTTCTTGTCTGCGTAGTGCTATTGCGGTGTTTCGTAAAGAATACTTACAAAGCCCTTAATCCGAAAATATGCTCTACTTGTACGCGTTTGACCTCACTAAGTACATGATACAGAGAAGGAAACCTTACAAATCGCTTTTCTGCTGTGTAAAGAACAATGGCCGCACTTCTAAGGAATCCGGCTTTCTGTAGGGAAGTGAAGGCATTAAACTGCCTCGAGAAATGCTTCAACGAGGGAGCAATACTCAAGGAACACAATACAAATGTTATACAACTATTATTTTGACTATGATTTTTTCATTTATGAAATTCTGTTAGTGAAGTGGTCCTACGAACTGTACCTCTTGACTTCACCTCTGTACACTGTTCGAATTTACTTCATGCACCAGGTAATTAAAGCCTCACAGCCTGAGGTTTGAAACCATAACGATCTGAAATTGCCCATAGGGTAAAATTTCATAAATATTCGGCAATGGAAATGCCACAAAATGATGATTTAGGGAATAAAATGCATGTCTTACAAAATTTAAAATTAAATGTGAACAGCTTGAAAGTACATCCAGCCTCCCTTTTTAAGACACTTTCTTATATACGAAATAAGTCGATAAATTGTCAAAGTGCTCCATTTTGTTACCAGTGCGCATGCGCGGAAGAAAGCGCCAACTCATGAGTATTAGCGAAATCCGCGAAAATAGCGATTTTTCTCTTCTTGGAAAACACGCTCTATAAGCCAAGATTGCGGGATGCTAATTAATCTAAGTTTATGTAAAAAACTAAACCTAATCTAACCTCTCGTGAATCAGAAACCTAAGCTTATATAAATAGTGAACCATAAGCATCCTTAAGGAACGCATGCTCCCTTCGCTCTCGTGCTTTGGTGAAACCACCGGTTTAATTGAATTGAGTTTTATTTATGGACGCTCTTTAACTGCTATAGTTCTTAGCGTCCCATTCTAAATTGAGGCAGTATTTTTAACACTTAAATGATTTCAGTCTAATTATATAAATTCAATAACAGCCCGCCCTAAAGCAATATGTGTATGTAACAATATATAAAAAGTGTATATTACAGTCGTTATATATGTTTATATTATTGTATACATGTTCAATAATGTTATATGAATGTATTACATAATTTAATAATGTAGGAGCTGTGAGAAATAGGTCAAAAGGTGCTAACAATGAGGTAATAATGAATTTGAAAGTTTAACGATACTACTTGTGATTCTTGGAAGCAATAATGTAACTTTTTGACAGTTTACAAAATAGCCAATCAACAACCAGAAAAACCTGTAGTTAAATGAAGGTATTCTATTGAACTAGGATTAGCCAATCAGAAACTGAAATATAGCAAAATTTACAAATTTAGAGCTCATTTGCTTGCAGATAGTGTTTGTAACCGGATGCGAGATGCGTCCTCGAGAGATTTAATACGTATACGTGTGAGACGAAAAATAGTTTTACGTATTAAAAAGTGCAAGTGATTAATAAAATAATCTCACAGCTCACTCTATATCAATGAAGTATTATTTAAAATCGTGTCAAGCATTAATAAAAGGAGTGAAGTAAAATTATAATCTGTGTAAGCCTACATTCTTGTCGCACCACAACCCTGCTAAGACATCCACGTCTCTAACAATAATACTGACGCAGCCGAGGCAAACATAAATATTTAACATTTAAAGAAACAGTCAAATTACAAAGTTAATATTTTTAAATTTTTGGACGAAGGCTACCGAGTACCATACGTGCGGTTGCAACTACTTCAAGTTCGGCTCCCCAACAGTTTAACTACAATACAACTCCTACTTCAAAATCGGCTTTCCATACGTAAATCAGCAACAAGCCTTCTTCAAAATTGGGCGTGAAAGACCGGTAATTTTGCTCAGAGGCCTCTTTATCAGTCTTGAGGTTCTTTTTTGTGCCCTAAATCTACGAAACGGGACCACCGGCTTTACTTCCCTCTCGAAGGAAGCCATGCTAAACGCTTTTACGCCCAAAAAAATCCATCGCCCTCCCCCGGGTTTAAACCCGCGACTTCAGGAATTAGAGGCTAGCATGGTACCCTTAGACCATGTAGGACGATTTAACCACCAGTTGCTAATTAACTTAAGTTTACAAAAAAAACTAATCTTATATAAATAGTGAATCACAAACATCGTAAAAGAATGCACACGGGCAAAGTTGGCGTGCTATGGTATAACATAACCACCGCTATGTTTTTCGTTCAGATGTTGGCGGCTCTCCCGAATGAACAACACGGACACTAAGTGCTAAAGCCTGAAGTAAATTTTGCCGATTAGATGGGAAACATAGTCGGCCATAGATTTCACAAACGTAGTGATCGAATTTATCTGGAAAGCTCAGATCCTCGAGTGATTTTATTATAACTATTTAATGAATGAAATAAATACTTAAATAAAATTCCCATCATATTCGTTCACAAAATATTAATAATTGTATATATTTTATGAACACTTTACATATTCCGTCTTCTTGAGGCTGCAATAGGTGAATTTTGAATACTGCCGGTAATGCCAGTAGAGAAAATAGGGTAATCTGAAGTAGATTGTTGTATTGTATTTCAACTGTTTGGGAGCCGAACTTGAAGTTGTTGCAACCGCACATATGATAAAAAGTTTCCGGTAACCTTCGCCCCAATGTTTACGCATCAACGAACTGCCTCGGATGCGTCAGTATTTATTTTTAGAAATATGAATTTCTTAACAAGGTGTGATGCGGCTCGAGAATGTAGACTTACGCAGATTATAATTTTTACTTCACTACATTTATTAATCCTTAACACGATTTAAATAACACTTCACTAATATAGAGAGCTGTGAAATTATTTATTAATTACTTGCAATTTACAACTGTTAAACCATTTTTGTCTCATACTGAATACGTATTAAACTTCTCGAGGACGCGTCTCGCGTCCGGTTAGGAACGCTGTCTACTAGCAACTAGCTACTTTGCCCTATTTCAGTTTATGATTGGCTAATCCTACTCCAATAGAATACATTCATTTTCTGGTTGTTGACTGGCTATTTTATAAACGGTCTCAAAAATTACATTGTTTCCAAGAATTACCAGTAGCATTATTAAACTTTCTAATTCATTACTGCCACAAGGCTACCTCGTTGTTACCTCATAATTAGCATCTTTTAACCTATTATTCTCACAGCACCTAGATTATTAAATTACGTAATACATTCACATAACATTATTAAACATGTACATAATAATATAAACATTAATATAATGACTGCTACATACATTTTATATATTATATTATATTATACACAAATTGCTTTAAGGTGGGCTGCTATTCAAGTTTATATTATATAATATGACCGAAATCATTTAGGTGTTAAAAATATTGCCTCAAATCACATCGTAATTGCACGTACTGTGATTTTCTTTTGTTAGGAACAAGATTATCCACGATTTGGGTACACAGTTTTTCTCTCAACATTATAAATAACTCTAGGAAATAAATCATGAAGTAATTCGGGATCCATAACCCGTCATTAGCGAGAGCGGCTTCATATGTTTGTAAATGAGGCATTAGGGCACATTCACATAGAAATGTTAATAAGAACGCAAGAACATAAACGTCAAATCTCAACGCAAGATTCGTTTTGCCGTTCAAAATGCCAAAAAAATATTAATGCCAAAACCAGATAATTGAATTGTGAAATGGTTAAAAATGGAGGTTGCGGAGATTAACGACGATGTAGCGTACATTTGATGTTGCTAATTGTTTGTGATATATACACTATGTGATCAAAGTATCCGGACACCCTACAAACATACGTTTTTCATCTTAGGTGCATTGTGCTGCCACTTACTGCCTCGTACTCATTATCCGCGACCTCAGTAGTCATTAGACATCGTGAAACAGCAGAATGGGACGCTCCGTGGAACTCACAGACTTTGAACGTGGTCAGGTGATTGGGTGTCACTTGTGTCAGAATGTCTGTACGCGAGATTTCCGCACTCCTAAACATCCCTAGGTCCACTGTTTCTGATGTGATAGTGAAGTGGAAACGTGAAGGGACATGTACAGCACAAAAGCGTACATGCCGACCTCGTCTGTTGACTGACAGAGACCGCCGACATTTGAAGAGGGTCGTAAACAGTAATAGGCAGACATCTATCTAGACCATAACACAGGATTTCCAAACTGCATCAGGATCCACTCCAAGTACTATGACAGTTAGGCGTGAGGTGAGAAACCTTGGATTCCATGGTCGAGCGGCTGCTCCTAAGCCACACATCACGCAGGAAAATGCCAAACGACGCCTCGCTTGGTGTAAGGAGCGTCAACATTACACGATTAAACAGCGACTAAACGTTGTGTGGAGTGACGAATCACGGCACACAATGTGCCGATCCGATAGCATGGTGTGGGTATGGCGAATGCCCGGTGAACGTCATCTGACAGCGTGGTAGTGCCAACAGTGAAATTTGGAGGTGGTGGTGTTATGGTGTGGTCGTGTTTTTCCTGGAAGGGGCTTGCACCCCTTGTTGTTTCGCGTGGCACGATCAGGGCGCAGACCTACATTGATATTTTAAGCACCTTCTTGCTTCCCACAGTTGAAGATCAATTCGGGGATGGCGATTGCATCTTTCAACACAATCGAGCACCTGTGGCGGAGTGGTTACACGACAACATCGCTGTAATGGACTGGCATGCACAGAGTCCTGACTTGAATCCTATAGAATACCTTTGGGATGTTTTGGAACGCCGACTTCGTGCCAGGCCTCACCGACCTACATCGATACCTCTCCTCAGTTCCGCACTCCGTGAAGAATGGGCTGCTATTCCCCAAAAAACCTTCCAGCACGTGATTGAAAGTATGCCTGCGAGAGTGAACGCTGTCATCAAGGCTAACGGTGGGCCAACATCATATTGTCTTCCAGCATTACCGACGTAGGGCGCAACGAACTTGTACGTCATTTTCAGCCAGGTGTCCGGATACTTCTCATCACATAGAGTATATATATATATGAAAAAATGGAATTTTTATAACCTATACCTATTGTTTATAACCAGTGAAGAATTTTAATATGCGTAAAATAAGGAAGAATCACACACCAAAACCACCAACACAATTAGCATCGTTTGTGGCGTAATTTGGTAGGGAAAACTTCAGCATAAATGGCGAAACCATCTGGGAACCCTCGCCTGCAATCCTTCAGAAGCTGGAGGATTTGCAGGCAGAGTTACTCAAGATCACTACCAAATTGGCCCAAATGGAGGAGGTACTCACCGAACTTCAAGAGGACCACGGCACCATAGTATTTGCAGCAAAACTAATACCAGCACTACCAAGTCCAATTACAATGACAGGCTACTTCGAGGAGTATTACTTGAAACTCAGAAGGCTCATCAAGGGGGAGATATCAGTCCTCCAGTCGGCGCTATATGCTGTCTTAGACCAAAGACTTCCACAGCCACTAGATGAGTCCGCATGGAGGCCCACAGAGAGTGCTCCGGCTACTCACTACCGAGGACGTCGGAAGACCAGGTAACCACCCTACAATCCTAACATACATCCACTTAACTTCCTACACCTCACCCTAAATTCCTAAGGGCGCAAGTAGGGCCTCAGTCATGCTTGCGTCCTAGCACCTTCCTTCACCCGGCTTAGGTCCATGCGGCCGGCCATCACCATGAATTCGCAGGTGCATATTGCGGTACTGCCTCATCATCACCCTTGACTTTCCCTCCTGTGGAGGGGTTTTTAGTGGGTATGCCGATTTTTCGTTGACTCCCACACTCTCAGTCCCGACTCCCATCGCGGCTGAGGTTAGTGATTAAATCATTTTCTCCTCCACTCGAAAAAGAAAAGAAGAAAAAATAAGGAACCTGGATTTCCCTTGGCACACAACCAATTGTAACTCAGTGGGGGACGACGCTACGGGCTGAGTATACTAAGCTCAATATTATTACAAAGCTGTTAATGTAATTAATATCTCTGACGAGAGATATTAATTTCACAGCTTTGTTTTTATCCACAATAATTTCAGTAATATTGCAACTACAATAACATATGTATTTGCAAGCATACACACTAAAATTACCAGAAGCTCTTGAGGCAGTATTACAGGTTTCAGAAACAATGAGTATGGTATAAAGCGGGAACTGTTAAAGAAAGGGGGACAAAGAAACTTAAAAAGTATTCTAGAGAAGAATTCAGGGCACGCAGAAATGTGTAAGGCGAGGGACCTGTTACTGGGTCAGGCAAGATTAAGCAAAGTCAGATATTTCGTTTTTTATTTGCTCCTACGTCGGCCGATGTGGAACTTAGTTTTTAAATGTATAAAAAAAACTCTCTATTTGCCAATCGCACGCGATTTATGTTCCATGTATTTCGAAGATGCATTGCTGTACGTTTAAAGCTCACGATGTAAAAGAAAATCCCGCGTAACTTAGAGTTATGTACAGCAATGCCTTAAATAAATAATAAAGTAACTTTATTGTACACTACCATTAGCTAAACATATTTATGTTGTTTTCTTTCCATACTCCGTAATCCTGATTGAGGCAGTATTTCTAACACTTGAAGCAGTTAAATAACAAAGTTAATATAATATTTTGAAACTTACAGCGTAACAACAAAAATACATCTTAAAAATCGGCTTCTCATACCTAGTAGCATATTACGTAATAAACAATCCATTCAAAATTGACGCCCATATATGGAGCTGATTAAACAGTAAACTTCAGCAACAATAAACTACAACAGTTGAAGAATAATACTACTTCAAGTTGGCGCCCAAACGTGGAGCAGAAAAAATACTTCTTCAGCTATAACTTGGCGAGGACGCAGTTGAAAACTGGACAAAGTCACAATACCGTTTATCAAGCGTTTAGTTCAGTAACCACCCTTAGCAAATGTCACTGGTTTCATTTTGTTCGGATCACTTCCCACTATCTTCGCGCTTGTGAAGGGACCTACATTGAGTCTTTTACGGTTAACCAGTTATAGAAAAATGACAAAAACAGCAATGTTTACGTCACTCCCAGGGAAGTATTACATGGTGAGAGCCGAATATAAACACACACACTAGCGCTGGACTCCCAAGATCAGTCCCTTCGTCATTATAGGATAAATGTTTTGAAGAGTTCATAAGGCTTATATATTTTAGCAAATAATAGCTGCTTTGCAAGGTAGTGGCTTTTTCCACACAACTCTTCAAATATTTCTAATACTGAAGTTATTTCTGTACATCTGATGCTGTAAACATCGTATAACTAACGTGATTGTTTCTCATCGAGTTGGAACATTCTAAACAAGGCAAGACTCTCTTGTAGAGGTATAATTAATTAGTCAAACACGTCCCATCGCCTCCGCTAAGTGTTCTCGAGGGGAATATGGAGATTAACCACCGCAGCATGTTTCACCAAATCTCTGGGGAATATCTGGACATGTACAGAAGTGAAAGGTGTCACATCTCAAATTTAACAAGTCTGTAAGCAAAAAAACTCGCACATTTTCTCTACGCATGGCAAATTAACACATGGGAGATAAAATGTCCAATTAATTAAAACACACAATTTCTGGCAGAATTTCTTTTTCATATCTTGGGCCGTTTTCGAAATATTACATATTTATACCTTCGCAAAGAGGTCATCTGAAGAATATACTTGAAAGCTGCGTTTTTCCACCCAAAATTCGATACCGAGATTATACCGGAAATTTATGTTTTGAGGCCCCTGAATCCAAATATTTTTTTGGAAACATGTCCGTGTGTGTGTGTGTGTGTGTGTGTGTGTGTGTGTCTGAACAGCATAACTCGGAAACGAACAGTCGGATAAACACCAAACTTGGTATTTAGGTTCAGTATCTTCCAGAGATGCGGCAGGAAGGTTTTCAAGAAAATCCCCCACCCCAGATTACCCTTTACATGGAACATTTTTCGAAAATTTCAATTTTCTCAGAAATGGCTCTAACGATTTTGATTAAAATATCATATATTTAAGATACTTTCATGAAAAATAAAATGTATATCTTGAATTTTCTGGGAATATCTCCAAAAGTATTCTTCATTGTGAACGACTTTTGCATAACTGGTAAACCATAAAAGATAGACAACATTTTACAACACAAAATATGTAGTTCGCGTTAAAATGCACAATTTATGTCATATATATCTTTTTTTTGAGTGAACCATTTTTGAGATATTGCTTGTTATTCCCTTAAATTTTCCAATACTTATACTTTTTCTCAAATGGGAATTCGCTATTCATTTTTTTATGTCCTGGACATGCAAAGAGAATGGAATGTTCCACATAGCAACCAGCTCTTATAATATTTGACTATCGCTTAAATCCTGCCATATTCCCCTTGCACTTACAAAAAAATTAGCAATAAGATTAACATCTTGATTAACAGGAAGTATATGGAAAATAAGCGTTTGTAAAAATAGTTTGTACAAGAGTAGAGAAAGTCATGCGAGTGTAACACATCAGATTTTTTTCTCCATTATTAAAAACTATATGGCCATATCGCGACGCATGTGATCGGTCTATGGCGGACAGTTAGCCTTCTAGGTCTCATCTCTGTAACCATACCATCTTACTTCATCACGTATCCACAGAGACTTTAGTGCCTGGCAACTGCACCTATGCGTCTATACGTGACTGACAGATGCCATTACAATACTGTCCAGTCTAACTGCTTTCATTACCATCTATTTTATTTTTATTATTGCTATATTTATTTTATGTCGCTTTAACTACATGGTCATATCGCGACAGTTCTGTTAGTTTTAACCCGTGTATTGATGTGTGGCGGACAGTTAGGCTTCTAGGTCTCATACCCGTAACCAAACCGTCTTGCTTCGTCACGTATCCACGGAGACCTTACTGCATAGCAACTGTATCTCTGCTTCTATGACAAGCAGGTGGCTGTTATGACACGTGACCACAGAGACCTTAGTGCTAGGCAACGGTACATCTGCTTGCATACTTGAAGGGCAGATGGCATTACAATACTGTCCAGTTTACCTGCTTTCATTACCAAGGATTTTATTATTATATTATTATTACTATTATTATTATTAATCTATTTATTTTACGTCG
Organism: Deroplatys truncata; assembly: GCA_030765065.1. Classification (NCBI taxonomy): domain Eukaryota; kingdom Metazoa; phylum Arthropoda; class Insecta; order Mantodea; family Mantidae; genus Deroplatys; species Deroplatys truncata. The sequence goes on from CM060980.1 coordinate 172,329,124, forward strand.
CTACACGGCATATGGCGACGGATCTGTTAAGTTTAACTCGTGAATTGATGTGTGGCGGACAGTTAGCCTTCTAGGTCTATATCTATACCATCTTGCTTCGCCTCGTGTCCATTGAGACCTTAGTGCATAGCAACCGATCTCTACTTCTATTTTTACTATTACTTTAGACAATTAAATATCCAATCCGGTATTTACCTTGGTGACAGGGAAACCACCCCGGTCTGATTGGTCGGCATTCGAACCCGGTACCCCCGGAATGCGGGGCACAGACGTTACCGCCTTAGCCACCCCAGATTTAGAAAAAGCTATAAAGCGTACAAAAGAGTTATACACTTGGCATTTTCTTCAGTAAGAGTAAAGTTGTGGCAGTGCATAAAAATGAAAAAGATACGCAGGAAATGTTCAGAAGTTATACGTAAAAAATACTTCCGTCTAGCAACTCTGGGTATTGTCAGCAGAAATGTCTTCTTTCGAGAAGTTTCTCCATCGATCTACAAACCACTTATGCAGCCGCTCGTTGCTTTGAAACTTGTATCCTTTCAGTTTTCCATTACTTTCTGTACAACGCAGCCGTCGCTTTCTGTACCCAACCCCCATATGTTGTCTTTCATAGATGTGTTATATATTTAAGTTTCCATTCCCCGTTATGTCAAAAATGGTAAAAGTGTCTCGTTTCTAAAGCTGTGCTTGAGTTTATGTACCACGTACCTATAATTTTAAGGGCCACACTCCCCCAAAAAGAAATACTTACTTTCTCTACCATTTACGATATATCAGGAAAAGTTTGAGACTCCCTGAATAAATAAAAAAAAAAGCATTGCGAGTGTCTGAAAATTGCATAAGTCAAAAACGAAAACTGTGTTAAATACTCAATACCTCCTGCAAGTCAGACTCGGCAGCCCTTCGTCACGTCATTGAAAATAAGTCTAGTATTAGGTTCTGTAGACCTCAAAACGTGTATTTTCCAAATCGAATTTTCGTTGTAGCCTACAGTACCTCCTCTCCGACTTACGCACTAGTCATCCGCGATATGAGTGCGCCTGTAGGAGGGCGCCACTGTTTTGTTGACAATGTGAACGTCATAAACGCTAGGGATCAGAGAGGAATGGGGGACAAGGCGATAGGGCATTGTAAAGTTGTACAATGAAAACAGTACGTTTATAGGCCTCAGTCTCGCTAGTAAATGCAAATCGGAACCGTGGATGGTTACTTTTCCTGACTCACCTTCTGTTGCCCTGTCCGCTTGTTCCGTAACCATTTAGTTGCTCTCCCCACCGAACACACTCATATCGTGGTCTACTAGTATGTTGCAGAGAAAGTAAAAAGAAAAAAACATTTGTGCGAAACATAATATTGTCGGTTCTTTATAAATAATATTGGTTCTATTGTGTCCATTTCATTCCAAATCAAACGAAATAAGTTCAATAATTCAAGACACTATTCATCAGTAACGCAGATAGTATGCTGCAATGCTCTTGAATATCTCGAACACAAGAAACATGAACAGAAAGGGGTAAAAAAATCCAATGTGTTACATTCATATGACATTCTCTACCCACTAACGTTTTTTCTTATATAGCTTCTATAAATTATTTTCATAAAACCTTATTACTTTCTATCACGTGCAAGTAAAGAAGGTATTGCAATCCATCCAAAAATTCGATACCGGGATTACACCGGAAATACATGTTTTGACCTCCTTGAATTAAAAGCAATGTTTTTATGTATGTGTAGAGACTTTTCGAGACAAAAAAATTTCAAAAACATATTCCATGTAAATATTCCATTTCAGGGTAGTTAGAGGTGGGGAAATTTTCTTGAAAATGTTCATTTGGCATCTTTGGAGGATACTGAAGTTAAATATCAAGTGGCATTTAACCAACTTTTCGTTTTTGAGTTATGCTGTTCGCAAACATGCACAAGTTTAAAAAAAATGCTTTTCTTTGGATTCAGGTGGTCTCAAAACATCGTTATCGAATTTTTGGGTAGAATGCAATACTTTCTCTATTTAATAGAGGTAGGTAGCTAAGAGATTAAAAAGTAACTCCATGTGGAAATTACCTCATCCCTAATAGACTTATATGGGACACCCTATATATCCAGAGAAAATTTAATTGTGATATCCTTATAGAAAATGTAAATTTAATATTAGAGGGATACGCCATTTTAACTGCCCTTAATGGAAGTTATCTTTTGCTCGTTAGTTGAGTTAGAAGAGACATGTATACACGCAATATCAATCTAAAGTCAATTGAGCGGTAAAGAAATGTTTTACAAGTTAATCCCATTTGTTGAGGTAAACGCAAATGTGTTTTACAATCATCTGGCTAGATGTCTCTGTACTAATGGCGGTGCTGTGCAAATCTGCCTGCCAGGAATCCGTGTAAATCCCCTCTCTCTGCCCAGACTGCGCGGGCGGCACTAATGGACAACCCCATTAATCAGCCATTTATTTTCTAATTGATTTCTCCTCGCCAGTTAAACAGCCGTACGCTGCTCTAACTTCCTTCCCAGGAAACGAGAACAAGGTAGCGAGAATAGAGATTTTCACTTCTTTAAAACCTTAAGAGCGATTCTCTGAATAATAAGTATACAGAATATCTCTGCGGTCGCGTGGTCAGCGTGCTGGCTTATCAACCCAGAAGTTCCGATATGAATCGGGCTGGGGCGGAAGATTTTTACTTTCTCTACCACGTACACAGTAGGTAGACAAGGTATTGCATTCCACCCAAAAATTCGACACCGAGATTTCACCGGAAATACATGTTTTGAGGTGCACTGAATCCAAATAAAGTATTTTTACTTTCTCTACTACGTATAATAAGTAAGGGAGTAAGTAAGTAAGTATTCCACCCAAAAATTCGATACCGAGACTTCATCGGAAATATATGTTTTGACACCCCCTGAATCCAAAAAAGCATATTTGGAAACATGTCCGTGTGTGTGTGTGTGTGTGTGTGTGTGTGTCTGAACAGCATAACTCCTAAACGAACAGTCGGATAAACACCAAACTTGGTATTTAGGTTCAGTATCTTCCAGAGATGCGACACGAAGGTTTTCAAGAAAATTCCCCCACCCCAGATTACCCTTTACATGGAACATTTTTCGAAAATTTTAATTTTCTCAAAAATGGCTCCAACGATTTTGATTACAGTATCATACGTTTAAGATATTTTCATGACAAATAAAATGTATATCTTGAATTTTCTGGAATGTCTCCAAAAGTATTCTTCATTGTGAACGGATTTTGCATAACTGGTAAACTATAAGAAATAGACTAAATTTTACTATACATAAAAATGTAGATCGCATTAAAATACACAATTTATATAATTTACATTTTTTTTGTTGACAACCATTTTCGAGATATTGCTTGTTATTCCCTTAAATTTTTCAATACTTATTTTCTCAAACGGGAATTTGTTATTCATTTTTTTCTGGGATATGCAAAGAGTATTAATCTGTGGCAAAGAGAATGGTGTTGCACCTAGCAACCTACTATTAAGAGATATGTCTATGCTTAAAGGCTACTGTATTTCTATATTGCCCTTGCAAATACAATACAAGGGGAACATAGTACGCCTTAAGCGATAGTCAAAATTCTTAGAACTGGTCGCTATATGTAAAATATAATTCTCTTTGCATGTCAAAAGATCGTTTCTGCAAATGTTTATCTCGATTAATATGAAATAGATGGAGAATAAGAGTTTGTAAAAATATTTTGTACAAGACTAGAGAAAGTCAGAGTGTAACACATCAGATTTTTTATACATGTCCGTGTGTGTATCTGTTTGTGAACAGCATTAACTCAGAAACTAGAGGTCGGATAAATACCAAACTTGGTATTTGAGTTAATTATCTTCCAAGGATGCGACACAAAGATTTTAATGAAAATCCCCCACCCCAGACTACCATTTACATGGAACATTTTTTGAGAAGTTTGTCTTTCTCAAAAATGGCTCTAACAACTTTGATTAAAATATCATATATTTAAGATATTTTTATTACAAATGAAATATGCTGGCCTTAAAATTCCATGCCGTTTCCATGCAATCACGAGATACAACTGAATGTTAAAAGGACTTCAAGGGAATGACCAAGAAATGAACGATTCGAACCTTTAATATTGGATGTCTCAGATATGTCCGAAACCACAATAAAGTCTTATTTGAAATAAATTGTGCGTTTTAAAGAGATCTGCATTTTTGTGCAGTACATTTTTGCCTTTCGCTTAATTTTTACCAGTTATAAAAGATTATACAAACTTCCTTCCGTATGAAGAGGACTTCAAAGCTATTCCTAGAAAATTCAGGATATAAATTTTATTTGTGATGAAAATATCTTTTATGTATCGTATTTTAATCAACATACTTAAAGCCATTTATTTAGAAAATTAAAATATTCGAAAAATATTCCGTGTAAAGGGTAGTTGGAGTTGACATTTAGTTGGATATCTACGTGTTGCATCCTTAACAGATACTGAATTTAAATAACAAGTTTGGTACTTATTCGAGTTTTCGTTTTTGAGTTATTCTGTTCCCAGACACGCTGACAACAACCAGACACAGACAGACACAGACACCCCACACACACACACACACACACACACACACACACACACACACACACACACACGGACCTACATTTTTCTGTAAATTCTCTTTTTGGATTCAGGTGCCTCAAAACATGTATTTCCGGCGAAATCTCGATATCGAATTTTTGGGTGAAATACAATACCTTCTCTACCTATTATGTACGTAGTAGAGAAAGCAAAAGAAAAAACAATGACTTCCAGTTGAGAAAAGTGGAAGTATTCTAAAATTCAAACCAATTACAAGGAGTATCTCGGAAATAGTTAATTCCACAAAAAATAATGCAAAGAGTGTGTTTTAACGAGTCCTACATTTTGGTAATAAGATTTTGTGTATTTCTTACGGTTTATGCGTTTTACAAGAGTCATTCAGAATGAAGAAGACTTCACAGACTATTCTTAGCAATTCAAGATATACGTTTTACTTGTAATCTTAAAAAAGAGATATTTTGATCAAACCATTCGAGGCAGTTTTGAGAAAATAAAAATAAAATCGACAATATTTCCATGTAAAGTTAGTTTGGGGTGGGGAAATTTTCTCGAAAATCTTCGTGTCGCATCCTTGGAAGATATGAACTTAAATATCAAGTTTGCTATTTATTCGATGTTTAGTTTTTGAATTATGCTGCACACACACGCACGCGCTCGTACCTTTTTTTCTAAAATGATCTTTTAGATTTTATGGAACCTCAAAGCGTGTATTTCGGATGAAATAGTAGCTAATATTTGGTATAACGTTTCTTAACATAACCTATATTCTACACTAAAATTAACTGGATGCAATAAATGAAGCAATAAATTTCGACTGACCGAATCTGCCTCCCAGTGAAGTTCTATATATGGACTGTTCCACCCACTCTCCAAATCTGACGCCTTGCCTCTGCTGAACAATTATGTACAGAATCCATACAATTTACATAACCTGAACAGCAACACGCGAAGCTAGGAGTAGAAGCGCCGAGGCAGGCCGCAGGGGTACCAACATCATATGATTAACACGAGCTGTTCTTCAGTACTGGAAATACGCGATGCGTTATTAACCGAGATAGGGTTTCGTAAACACAGCGAAGCTGGATGCTGTGTTTTTCCCTATGGACTGACCACCTGCACTGCAGTAATGAGATACAGAGTGCCTGAGGGAAGAGATTGATTAGTTAAAGTGGCAAAGCGTGGAGGGTTAGGAATATGGCCTTGTGTCGAAGATGCTGAGGGAGTCTTCTGTTGTCACTGTTGCGGTGCAAGGCTCTGCTGCAGTAGGGATAGCCAAAAACCGTTACTTTCTAACAACTACTTTATTATAACGGTTACAAAAGCAACTGGAACATAGACTAGCATCCGTTAGTTCCTGTTATTATCTTAAGATATACATGCGTTGATGCAATGTTACCGAACTTTTACAATTTTATAATAAACATCAATTATGTTGTATTATTTGTTAGCTGGTTTGCATAGCTGGCTTTCTAAACTTGAATTCCGAATTAATTTCATTTACGAAGTTATTGTACACTCGCTTCCATTTATACCGTCACCGCAGCTTCGGGAGGCATTCTACTGGTATGTATCTATAGCAGGGAGGAGGTTTGCGTAATTGTTTACCTTTTCGTGCATGCAATGGCATGTTAAAGAAAAAGTATTCCATATTTTGAGAGGCATATTGTGGCATGTGAGGTTGGTAACACTGTAATATGTGGTGTGGTAACATTGTATGGTTAACGCTTAGGTTGACAATGACAACAGGTAGTGACGTAGTAAAAGGGGAGGAGTTAAACTGGTTTTATCTTGTGGTAGAAGGAAGCTTGCGTTCTCTCTGAGCGTTGCCAGTGAACAGGGCAAGACGTGTGTTAGGCATGGCGCTTCACCGAGTAGAAAGGTAAATTGTATCAGCTTTAATTGATATATATTTGACATCTAATGCTACACTCTGTGGATTATTTATGTAGGTGGTCCCTCCCTTCCTAGCCCATGATGATTTATTAATAATTTGGTAGTTTTCAGGTATTTTTGGTATTTTGTTAGCTTGCCCCCGTTGGACCTCGTGCTAGGAAAGTGTATAATGGGTTACTTTGGATCCCGGTCCTGTACTCCACCCCCCGTAATGGAGTGAAATAAAGGAGGTTCCGACAATAAAGGTCTTTAATATTTTTTCTAAAGCATGTTATGTAACCTCCTTACGCAGAACAGCAGTTTAGGAGATGGAGGAATGTGTATATATATTAAAATATTACAAATTCTAATATTTATTTATAAACGTAATAATAAGGTAATCCTGAACTCCTGAACATTATACTCATTAGAATTTTTAAATTACTTTATAAATAAAGATATAATATCAGGTTTGGTAGATACTTAAAATAAGTTCAAAATAAACTTCTAGCTTACCTGTGTCTTCGAACCATTGACATTTATTTTGTATTGCCACGCATTATTTCTGATGTTTTGGACCAAGAGTCTTTGTTTTCATAACTCACGTTACCAAACACTTTGTTACAAATGAGCAATGCAAGCTCTTCTCCTGTCTATTGTCATAAAAGTAAGAAGAAAACTACAACTGTATATCAAACATTATTTCCTTGTTGTACTCATTTTTGCATTAATTGATAACTTAGAAGTGTTTTCCAGTAACCTCTTTTCCTCGGCTAGAATATGTAACTTGCACCGCCAGCATGTTTACATTTTCTCTCTTCTGGTCTTTTTCTATTTTTACCTACGTATAGTAAGTAGGGGAAGTATTGTATTCCACCCAAAAATTCGATACCGAGATTTCACCGGAAATACATGTTTTGAGACCCCCTGAATCCAAAATGTATTATTGGAAACATGTCCGTGTGTGTCTGTAAACAGTATAACTCAGAAACGAACAGTCGGATAAACACCAAACTTGGTATTTAGGTTCAGTATCTTCCAGAGATGCGACACGAAGGTTTTCAAGAGAATCCCCCCACCCCGGATTACCCTTTACATGGAACATTTTTCGAAAATTTTAATTTTCTCAAAAACGGCTCTTAACGATTTTGATTAAAATATCATAGGTTTATGATATTTTCATGACAAATGAAATGTACATCTCGAATATTCTGGGAATGTCTCCAAAAGTATTCTTCATTGTAAACGACTTTTTCATTACTGGTAAACCATAAGAGATAGACAAAATTTTACTACACAAAAAATGTAGATCGCGTTAAAATACACAATTTATGTCATATACATTTTTTTGTTAAGTGAACCATTTTCGAGATTTTGCTTGTTATTCCTTAAATTTTACAATACTTATACTTCTTCTCAAATGGGAATTCGTTATTCATTTTTTCTTTGTCCTGATAATGCAAAGAGAATGGAATACTCCACATAGCAACCAGCTCTTAAAATATTTGACTGTCGCTTAAAGCCTACCAATTCCCCTTGCATCTACAAGAAAATTAGTAATAAGATTAACATGAAGCATATTGAGAATAAGTGTTTGTAAAAATAGTTTGTATAACAGTAGAGAAAGTCATGTGAGTGTAACACATCAGATTTTTTATTTTTTCCCTTCTCTTTTTTGTTATATTTTCTTATTTGAAGGTAAAGAGTCTGTTATAGAATACAAACTGTTGTCACATATTTTGAAATTCAAACGTTTATTATTTGCACATCACAATAAAATAGCACAACCGAGCAAGATGGCATAGGCGGCTACGTCTGTAGCCTCGGAAAGTCCCGGGATCAAATCCGACTAATATGGCTGGATTTTTTTCGTGGTTTCCCTCAAGCGTCAGGGGGAATACCGGATTGGATATTTAATACCGCGACACAAAGTTCTATCTTAAATGTAAAACAATAGTAAAAATAAATGGTAACAGCGAATGCTCTGCCATCTAACCACAACGATGAAAGTAGGTAGACTAACAATACCCTAACGTCATCTGCCTGCTACGTGTCGAAGTAGACATATAGTAAGGTCTGTATGGGCACGTGTCGAAGCCGCCATTTGCAAGTCACAGAACCAGAAGTGCAGTTACTATGCACATGCTTCTGTGGACATGTGATGAAGCAAGATGATATGGTATAGGGATGAGACGTAAAAGGCTAACTGCTTGCCACACACCGAACCACAAGGTAACTCAAAACAGAGGCGATATGACACGTAGTTAAAGCGACATTAAATAAATAGAGAAGGGGAAAAAATAGCACAGACTGCAACTTCAACCAAGCTACAATGAGAGAACAACTGATGTTAACCTACAGTAAAACACGCATACCAACATCAGTTTTCAAGTTTCCTCTTTGAAACGTTCGCAGAATATAGTACAAAACATTGAGAATCGAACTGAACATCCTGCTTAAAAAGGGCATTTAAGTCTATATGCCCCTTTGAGGTAGTATTTTTAACACTTAAATGATACCAGTCTAATTATATAATATAAAATATAATAACAGCCCGTCTTAAAGCAATATGTATACTATAATGTATAAAAAGTGTATGCAACAGTCATTGTATTATGTTTATATTATTATTATGTACATGCATAATAATGTTATCTGTATGCATAACGTAATTTAACAATGTAGGAGCTGTGAGAATAGAAGCCGAAAGTTGCTAACAATGAGGTAACCTTGAGACAACAATAAATTAGAAAGTTTAATAATGCTACTAATAATTCTTGGAACAATAAAGTAATATTTTAAAACAGTTTAAAAATAGCCAATCAAGGCCTAGAAAAAGCTTTAAGTTAAATAAAAGTATTCTATTGGAGTAGAATTAGTCAGACTTGAAATAGAGATCTGGGCGAATTTAGGCGGTAGACGCTACAAAGAACCGTTCTCGAGCAGTTCGATTTTATACGTATCCAGTGTGAGGCATAAAAATTCATTACGGCGAGAATAATATAGAGTTTACGTGTTAAAAAGTAATTAACAATAATCTCACAGCTCTATACTATGATATATCAGTGCAGTGTTATTTAATCGTAGGAAGTATTAATAAAAGGAGTGAAGTAAAAAATTATAATTTGTGTAAGCCTTCATTCTTTAGCCGTACTACCCTTACTAAGAGATATATGTTTCTGCAAATTACTACTGAAGCAGCCGAGGCATACATATATAATATTCAAATAAACATTAAAATACAAAGTTGATTTCTAAACGTGGGGCGAAGGCCACCGAAAAAGTAAAACGTGGGGCGAAGGCCACCGGAAACTTTGTATCGTATCTACATGGGGCTACAATAAATTCTATTTACATAGATCAGCTCATTTTACACATATTGAGATTTTTTAGTTTCTCTACTACGTATAGTAAGTAGGGGATGTATTGTATTCCACCCAAAAATTCGATACCGAAATTTCACCGGAAATATATGTTTTGAGGCCCCTTAATCCAAAACACGCATTTTTGGAAACATGTCCGCGCGCGCGCGCGCGTGTGTGTGTGTGTGTGTGTGTGTGTGTGTGTGTGTGTGTGTGTGTGTGTGTGTGTGTGGGTCTGTGAACAGCATAACTCAGAAACGAACAGTCGGATAAACACCAAACTTGGTATTTAGGTTCAGTATCTTCCAGAGATGCAGCACGAAGGTTTTCAAGAAAATCCCCCACCCCAGTTTACCCTTTACATGGAAAATTTTTCGAAAGTTTTAATTTTCTCAAAAATGGCTAACTATTTTGATTAAAATAGCATATGTTTAAGATATTTTCATGACAAATGAAATGTATATCTCGAATTTTCTGGGAATGTCTCCAAAAGTATTCTTCATTGTAAACGACTTTTTCATAACTACTAAACCATAAGAGATAGACAAAAGTTTACCACACAAAAAATGTAGATCGTATTAAAATACACAATTTATGTCATATACATTTTTGATGTTGAGTAAACCATTTTCGAGATATTGCTTGTTATTCCCTTAAATTTTGCAATACTTCTACGTTTTCTCAAATGGGAATTCGTTATTCATTTTTTTGTCCTGGTAATGCAAAGAGAATGGAATACTGCACATAGCAACCAGCTCTTAAAACTTTTGACTATCGCTTAAAGCCTACCATATTCCTCTTGCTTCTACAAGAAAATTAGCAATAAGATTAACATGAAGCATATGGAGAATAAGCGTTTATATAACTAGTTTGTTCAAGAGTAGAGAAAGTCATGTGAGTGTAACACATCAGATTTTCCTCTGGGAGAGGATACATAGCGCCCTTCTACTGGAGTGATCACTGCAACTCACTGGCAGGATGCCCAAGGATAAAACTGCTATTAAAATTAAGTACGTAGTTAGAGAGTACAACAAGAAGAGCGTTCATAAGACGAAAGGAAAGATAAAAGGAAGGAATAATTGCTCAATATCCTAAATTTGGAAGTAACATAGGAGGAGAATTGCTATAACAACTAAACAGGTAGTACGCACAAAGGAAAAGTGGGTCACAATTTACGTCATGTATTTGTTTTAATCGTTATTGTTTAACGGATGGGCTCCCAAAGCATTAACAAATTAAGAGCCGGGAGTCTGCGAAGAGGAGCCACTTATATCCACATGGCTGCTCGCGTAATGGCTTCCCAGGCCTGCTCCTCTCAGTCCTGACCTTGTGCCGACCCATGCCAATATCTGCCATCATAAAGAAGCCCTCCACAGGCCGCAGCTGGCCACCTCGGCTAATATCTGATCAATATTTCTGTAGTTTAATGCACAGATAGACATTTCTTTTTCAGCTGCCTCTCGCCTCTGTAGTTTATTAAGCGGTTTCAACCATAACATGGCCGCTGGATTTATCTTGTATGCACAAACCCTTTCACTCTGGCGTTTTAATAACCCATTTTTCATTAATCCAGCCCATCCAAGAGCTCTAGAACCTGATTACATAAAATGCACGTTTTGTGTACCCACTATCGTTTATTACTCTCCTACCACTTATCTATAGTAAGTAGAGGAAGTATTGCATTCCACCCCAAAAATGTGACACCGAAGAAATACACGTTTTAAGACTCCCTAAGTCCCCCCATAAACTTTTAAAAAGTATGTGTTTCTATGTCTGCACAGCATAATTAAAAAACGAAACGTCGGATAGATATCAAACTTGGTATTTAAGTTCAGTATTTTAAGATGCGACACGAAGATTTTAAGAAAACGTCCCCTCACCCTAAATCCCTCCTTACTTGGATGATTTTTCGAAATGTTCGATTTTCACAAAAATGGCTCTAACGATTTTTATTAAAATACCACACATTAAATATACGAGGTACGTCCAGAAAGTAAGTTCCGTTTGGTAATAAAATTAAATTGTGTACAGATACAGAAAAATTATTTATTGCACAAAATTCTACAACTCTTAAACTACTTTTCCACATAACTGCCGAAATTTTGCATGCATTTGTCATAGCATGGCACAAGTTTTTGTATACCTTCTTCATAGAAGTTTGCCGCCTGTGTCTTCAACCAGTTAGAAACATTTTCTTTCAGCTCTTCGTCATTGTTGAAGTGTTGACCGCCAAGGAAAGACTTGAGATGTAAGAACAGATGAAAGTCGCTAGGAGTGAGGTCAGGGCTGTACGGAGGATGGTCAAACACGTCCCAGCCAAATCCCTGTAGGAGGTTTTGCGTCACATTTGCAGTGTGTGGTCGTGCGTTGTTGTGAAGAAAAACAACACCTTTTGACAGCAATCCTCGGCGCTTATTCTGTATTGCGCGGCGCAATTTCCTAAGTGTCTCACAATAAACATCTGCTTTGATTGTTTGACCACGCGGTAAGAAATCAATGAGTTAGATGCCTTTCCAGTCCCAGAACACTGTGCACATCATTTTTCGAGGTGTCAAGATTTGCTTCGGCTTAACCTTTGCTGGGGATGAAGTGTGCCTCCATTCCATTGATTGCCGCTTACTTTCAGGGGTGTCGTAAGAAACCCAAGTTTCATCTCCTGTGACTATCTGTGTCAGAAATTCTTCGCCGCCTTCATCATAACGGGTCAAAAACTGAAGTGCACTACCCATCCGATTTGTTTTGTGTTGCTCAGTAAGAATCTTTGGTACCCAACGAGAGCAAAGTTTACAAAATTTCAGTTTTTCGGTAACAATTTCATGAATTAGTGATCATGAGATTTGGGAAAATTCCATAGCGAGAACACGAATCGTAAACTTGCGGTTTTCCTGGATCTTGTCATCAATCGCGTGAACCAGTTCTTCTGTAACCAAAGATGGACGCCCACTTCGTTCTTCATCGTGCACTTCACTACGTGCTTCATTGAACTGTCGGACCCATCTTCTCACCATTGAATCACTCACGGCATTTTGTCCGTAAACTTCGCAAATTTGCCGATAAATTTCAATTGGTTTCACCTTCCTAGCATTCAGAAAACCAATCACAGATTGATTTCACAGGCGGAGGGATTTTCAATCAACACCGACATTGTAAACAAGCACAACAAAGCGTACGTGGCTGACAGCGATCTCAAAATGGCGCACGTTTCTTCTCCTTGTTACAGAGCGTCTACCGCGCATGTGCGGAACTGCGATCGCAGCGCTGCAGCGGAGAGAAATTGAAACGGAACTTACTTTCTGGACGTACCTCGTATTTGCATTATAAATAAAATGTATATCTTGAATTTTCTGGGAATAGCCTGTGAAACCATCTTCATTCGGCAGGAATTTTGTAGAATCGTGTAGGTATAACCGTTAAACAAAGACGAAAACCTACTACACAAGAAATCTAGATATTCTGAAAACACAAAATGTATTTCAAATAACTTAATCCATTCCTGTTGTAATTGTTACTAATGGTTAATTTGCCTCTAGTTCCGAGGTCGCGGGTTCAAAACCGGCGGAGGGTGATGGATTTTTTCGAGCGTAAAAATACTTAGCTGATTCCTTCGGACGGGAAATAAAGCCGGTGGTCCCATGCCGTAGATGTACGGCACTAAAAGAACCTCAAGGAGGCCTCTGAGCAAAATTTTCGGTCTTTCACTCCCAATATAGAATGGGACGCTAAGAACCATAGCAGTTAAAAAGCGTTAATAAATGAAAAATATGATGTGTTACACTCGCATGACTTTCTCTACTCTTGTACAAACTATTTTTACAAACGCTTATTCTCTATATGCTTCATGTTAATCGAGATATCGAAATGTTATTCTTATTGCCAATTTTCTTGTAGATGCAAGGGGAATTGGTAGGCTTTAAGCGATAGTCAAATATTCTAAGAGCTGGTTGCTATGTGGAGTATTCCATTCTCTTTGCTTTACCAGGACAAAAAAAAATGAATAACGAATTTGAGAGAAAGTATAAGTATTGGAAAATATAAGGGAATAACAAGCAATATCTCGAAAATGGTTCACTCAACAAAAAAACTGTATATGATATAAATTGTGTATTTTAACGCGATCTACATTTTTTTGTAGAAAAAATTTGTCTATCTCTTATGGTTTACCAGTTATGCAAAAGTCGTTCACAATGAAGAATACTTTTGGAGACATTCCCAGAAAATTCGAGATATAAATTTCATTTGTTATGAAAATATCTTAAACATATGGTATTTCAATCAAAATCGTTAGTCAATTTTGAGAAAATTGGAATTAAAAGATGTTCCATGTAAAGGGTAATCTGGGGTGGGGGATTTTCTTGAAAACCTTCGTGCCGTATCTCTGGAAGATACTGAACCTAAATACCAAGTTTGGTTTTTATCCGACTGTTCGTTTCTGAGTTATGCTGTTCACACACACACACACACACACACACGAACATGTTTCCAAAAATGCTTTTTTTGGATTCAGGGGTCTCAAACGATTTATTTCCGGTGAAATCTCGGTATTGAATTTTTGGGTGGAATGCAATACTTCCCCTACTTACTATACGTAGTAGAGAAAGTAAAAATATGGTTCTATTGTTCAATACTTATTTTGGTTCTGTCGATGTACAGTTGTTTCTCGCGATATCATGAAAAGAATATAGAATTCTAAGTCCAGTAGATGTATAGCGTCCAGATCCTAAACATTTGACTATCACTTTATATAAATAACGAAACTTTAATGCAGCTATTTTATTTCGATTAAAGTGTAGTAGATAGAAAAATAAAGTTGTATGGGACTGTTTTGTATACCCTCTAATAAACGATAGAGGGTAGAGAAACTCATGTGAATGTAAGACATCAAATTTTACTTTCTCTTCTACGTACTTACAGTAAATAGAACAGGTATTGTATTCCACTCAAAAATTCGATACCGAGATTTCACCAGAAATACGTTTTGAGGCCCACTAAACCCCCTCAAAAAAGGCAATTTTAGATAAAGGTTCGCGCGCGCGCCCGTGTGGTGTGTGTGTGTGGGAGGGATCCGAACAGCGTAACTCAAAAACAAAAAGTGGATTAAATTCTACTTGGCATTTAGGTTCAGCATCTTCGAAGGACACGACACGAAGATTTTCAGAAAATCCGTCTTTCCAAACTACCCTCTACATGGAAATCTTTTTGGAAATGTTATTCTTAGAAATTGCCCTTAACGATTTTGATTAAACTACTATACGTTTTAAGATATTTTCATGACAAATGAAATGTACCTATATCTGGAATTTTCTGGGAATGGTTTCTGAAGACCTCTTCATGACTTTTAATAACTGGTATATGCATAAAATTGTAACTCTGCTTAACACACACATTTGTGTCAAATAAAAATGTTTGCGGTGTTAACCATGCCCAATATATTCTCTCTTATTGATTTAAAATTTCAAATACTTTACTTTTTTCAAGTGGTAAGTCGCTATTCGCTTTTTCTCGTGGTCTTGCAATGAGCATGACATTTCAAGGCCATTACATAGGGATCCCCTTTTTAAAAATCTGACTATCTGTTTAGCCTAATGTGTCCTTATTCCTTCAAAGAAGTGTGTAATGAACGTTTATATCGCATAACAAAGGTATATAGAAGAATAGTTTTTAAGAAGAAAAAGTAGGGAAAGTAGTGTGAATACAATACAAGGCTTTTTTTCCTCCACCTAGAAACTATGCTTGCAAAAGTTTAATTTACCAACTACTTCAACTTTAATTTAACATACACTTGAAGGAATAGTTTCATACATATTTCGTTGTAGATACTAAGGAATATAGGAGCCTGAAACGATTGTCATCTCTTTAAAATGCAGATCGCTATATGCTGGCTTTGAAGTTCCATACAGTTTTCATGATGACGAATGGTGGCATGCACTTCAAAAACGCTATGACAACGTATTGTAAAATTGAAACTAATAGTAACGAATTTCTCCGAAATGCTCGACATCAAAACGTTTGTCCAAATAAATTGCATGCTTTATTCAGTTCTACATGTTTCGTGAAGCGAGTTTGTTCCGTCTCTTAGGACTTACTATTATACAAAAATTATAAAAAAGAAATCCGAATGAAGAGGACTTCAAAGGCTATTTCCGAAACAATGTATGTGTACATACATCACAGATACATTCATTATACATAATATATACATACCCACCCACACTGAGCCTTCCCTGCTACTTTCAACCCCGCTCTCCCTCCCTCTCTTTCCTTCCCCCATGTATACGCATGTCAACCTGCGCCAGCTTGCCCCTAATGTACCTTCTGCTGTTCACATATACACGGACCTTTTTCCAAATAAGGAGGATGGAGATCAGGTTACCCCAAAACGTGCATTTCCGTGAAATCCCGATGCAAACTTTTTTTGAATGGAATGCAATAATTTCGTCTCTCAACTGTTAGAGAAAGTAAAATTGGAAGAAAAAAAATTTAAAGAAAAGAAAAAGGTTTCAGCACTAACTTGTATAACTATTGGTCTTTGGTATAAAACCTGACCGCTCGACGGTGCTGTGTATCAGAGCGAATGTCGGCTGGCTTACACATTCCCCACACTCCGCACTCACGACTGGCTTTCTGTCCTTCAATTGCCACGTAGTCATTAGTTTCAGTAGTCCACTTTCATTTGCGAAGATGAGAAGGCAGCTATGTTTAGAACAACGCATATTTGTACATAAATATTGTTTTAAATATAAATCGGCTCATCGCGTTCGTGAAGAGCTCATCCTGCAGTGTCCTTCCAGTGCTTCAATTCACCATCTTGTGGATAGATTTGAGACTACTAAGGTTCAGTGCAAAACAAACACATGCGAAGACGTGCAGTGTTAACAGAAGAAACATTAGAAGAAATTGGCGGGAATCTTGAAAGTTCCTACAAAGATCACTGTCGATGTTAACATAATTTGGGGTTTTAGTGCACTTACAGCATTTGCTATGAGGCAAAAGTTAATTTTCTTATATTTTATGTATAGGTTCACAGGATTACAGATTCAAGAAGCGAAGACAGAGTCCTGCTACGGCCGTATGTGGCATATCGTGCTACCCAGATGCAAAACCCCGTGCGGGCAGTCAAGTTTTATACCGTAATACTTAGCTAAGCATCGTGAACACGTAATGTTATCCGCAAACGTTTTGGTCCCACGGCAAATGTGAAGAATGCACGACTACATTTAGCAGGTACATATCTAAGCTCTCTGATACCTGTTAGGTACTATGTATGAGGGGCGTCCAATAAGTAGGTTTCCCTGTTTTATAAAAAACACACACAATTGATCATGTTAAATTAATTTTATTTATATTGTACAGTCCTTCGTTGCTTTTCTATATAGTCAACATGTTTTTTCAAGCATTTTTGGGAACGTGACACAAGATTTTCCAAGCCAGTGTTGTACCAGTTCGGGTCCTGTGCTCGCAACCAGCTGTTCGCTGATTTGACTTCATCATCGGTGTTAAAAGTGCTTACCTTTGAGCTGGAGGAACATCTGAAAATCACTTGGGGCAAGCTCCGGTAAATACGGAGGATAGGAGAAAACTTCCAAGTTGAATCTTGAC
This sequence comes from Deroplatys truncata, assembly GCA_030765065.1. Classification (NCBI taxonomy): domain Eukaryota; kingdom Metazoa; phylum Arthropoda; class Insecta; order Mantodea; family Mantidae; genus Deroplatys; species Deroplatys truncata. The sequence goes on from CM060980.1 coordinate 172,346,536, forward strand.
CCAGGCGGAGCTCAGAAGATTCAACTGAGAGTTTTCTCGCATCCTCCATATTCACCAGATCTTTTGCCAAGTGATTTTCACATGTTCCCTTGACTCAAGGGTCATCTTGGAGGTAAGTACTTTAACAACGTGACGAAGATCAATCAGAAGTGAACATTTGGTTGCGAGCACAGGACCCGATGTCTGGTTTACTTCTGATTCATCTTCGTCACGGTGTTAAAAGTGCTTACCTCCATGATGACCTTTGAATCAGGGAACATCTGAAAATCACTTGAGAAAAGATCTGGTGAATATGGAGGATGCGAGAAAACTTCGCAGTTGAATCTTCTGAGCTCCGCCTGAGTCAAGATTCAACTTGGAAGTTTTCTCGTATTCTCCGTATTCACCGGAGCTTGCCCCAAGTGATTTTCACATGTTCCTCCAACTCAAAGGTAAGCACTTTTAACACCGATGATGAAGTCAAATCAGTGAACAGCTGGTTGCGAGCACAGGACTCGACCTGGTACAACACTGGCTTGGAAAAACTTATGCCACGTCCCCAAAAATGCTTGGAAAAACATGTTGACTATGTATAAAAGTAACAGAAGGATTGTACAATATAAATAAAATTAATTCAACATGATCTATTGTGTTTTTTTATAAAATAGGGAAACTTACTTATTGGACGACCCTCGTATTATTCCCTAGCGCTTCAGTCATGCCGCAAGAGTTATTTAACAACGCGGCATCTCTCTGTCTCCCCCTCCCATCCTTTGGCCGTGCATCTTCATGATAAATAACTCTCTATACTAAGGCATGCTACCTGCGCAGGCGCAAAGCATGGACACGAAGAGTGTATACTCGTCCTAGAACGTTTTGTACACTGTTGATGTTGCAAGTATTCAGAATCGGTTTATTTCGATGGAAATTCGTTATCAATAAACATTTGAAATAATAATTCATGCAGAAATTATTTGCAAGTATTTTTAGGTCTAAATCGAAAGAGAGCACATGTCACTAAGCCCGTTCAGACAAGCCGCCACTGGTTACATCAGCTTTTTTGACCGCACAGCTCGGTAAACCATCTCTCCTGGAATGTGTTATATAAACGATGGCTAAAAATCGTTTCAAATAAAACGAAAATTGATACGCGTTAGAGCTTATGAAATCTATCGATTAGTTTAGCCGATGCTGCATTATTTGCACACCGTTAACACAAGGGTAGCTGATTGGTAAGGGGAAGGGGAGGCTGACCGCCTTGTGACGTCACAGCAGAGGTGGATGGGTCAGCGTTTTCTGTTTGCCAACCACGGCGGATCGATGTTGTCTGTAATTTCTGTTGTTCTTAGTTAACTCTCGCCAAATTGGCCGACGGAGCAGATAGTGGCTAACTGACGCTCTTCCATTAGAATGGAAATGTTCGGCAAGCAAGAATTACATGTCCTTAATCAAAGTGTTGAAAGAAAAGCAAAGCTAAAATTGGAAAGTCATTCACGACTTCAATACACTGCACATCTAGGAGCTGGCCTCAAGTGATGCGACGATTGCCCACAACAAACATGAGTTTAAAAGCGAAATTAAGGGACATATACATAAGCTACATACTATGGAGGGGCCCTTGCAACCGGGGCAGAGCACCGCACATAGGGGGAACCCTTTGTGTTACTACCGTGACCCTTTGGGAGGGAGGGAGGGATGCGGGCGAGACCCGAAGGGCGACCAGATCCGCGTAACGATGTGCGTAAACATGGACGGGGTCCCTAACGTTATCAGTTTGAACACATCCACCCACAAACCCCTGACCACCCGAGAGCACCCGGGAGCGCTCCATCTGAGCAGTCCGACCGACTCCAGAAAGAAGCCGCTACAAATCACACCTCCACCGCCCAGCCGCAACACGTCGAATACCGCCGCCTGGTCCTTAAACGCTGAAACAATGATGAGCGAAATAATGGGTACAGGAAATGAGAGACAGGAACGTTAGGAACTGCCCACGCATTCGCCTACCGACCCGCAGAAACCACGAAAAACCCATGATCAGAGTGGGTAGTCGCCGGGAATCGAACCCGTGATCTCCCGAATGCAAGCCTCACACGTTACAGGTGTCATCGAGCTCGGTGAAATTAAGAGTATTTACTAATCTCTAAAAATTTCAAACGGTTTAATTATAAAATTTCAGCACATATTTATTATCTGGGAGTAAGTAGCGTTAAGATTTCACCGAAATATATGTTTTGAGGTCACCTGAACTCCCCAAAAACACTTTTAAAAAAAGTCCTTGTGTGTGTTAGTGTGTTTGTGAACAGCCTAAACCAAAAATGAAAAGACGCATATATACCAAACTTATTTAAGTTTAGTATTTTCTAAGGATGCAACACGAAAATTTTTTAAAAAGAATACGCCCACCGCAACTACCTTTTACAGGATCTTTTTTACGAAATGTTCGATTTTATAAACAATGTCCCTAACGATCTTGATTAAAACACCGTATATTAAGGATATTTATATGACAAATAAAATGTATATCTTGAATTTTCTGAGGATAGCCTGTAATATCCTCTTCATTCGGAAGAAATTTTGTATAATCTTGTATAACTGGTAAACGTTAAGCGATAAACGAAAACATTACACAAAAAATGTAGAGCTCTTTAAAACATACAATTTACTTCAAATAACTTTTCTTATACCATAATCCATTTCTGGGATATCCGTTATTAATGGTTGGGATTTTTCAATACTTTTGTCATTGTTTCAAAGTGCTGTCGATTTTCGGTTTTATTCCCGCGTTGTCATGGAAGGAGTGGGGAATTTTAAGGCCAGCAGGTAGCATCCAGCTCTATCCCTGTTCCCTTTGTATCTAAAACTAAATGTGTACTGTAGCTATTTCAGCAAAGGTTGAGGCAGTGTTTTTAACACGTTAAATGATTTCAGTCAAATTATATAATAAATATAAATTGAATAACAGCCTGCCTTGAAGCAATATGTGTATGTAATAATTTGTAAAATGTATGTAACAGTCATTGCATATGCTTATATTATTGTAAACATGTTCAATAATGTTATGTGAATGCATTACGTAATTTAATAATGTAGGAGCAGTGAAAAATAAGTTATGCGTTGCTAACAATGAGGTAACAATGAGTTAACCTTGAGGCAATAATGAGTTTGAGAATTTAAATGTTATTTGTGATTCTTGGAAGCATTAATATAATTTTAGTGACAGTTTATAGAAAATAGTCAATCAACAACCCGAAAAAGCTTTAGTTAAATGCAGGCATTCTATTGGAGTAAAAATAGCCAATCAGAGACTTGAACTACAGAAATTTACAAGTTTAGACGGTTGAAATCTAGTCAGTTGCCTGCAGACAGTGTTTGTAACTGGATGCGAGACGTGTCCTCGAGAAATTAATTACGTATTCGTGCGAGACGAAAAATAGTATACTTGTTAAAAAGTGCAAGTATTAAATAAAAGAATCTCACAGCTCTGGATATCAGTGAAGTGCTATTTAATTTGTATCAAGGATTAATAAACAGGAGTGAATTAAAACTTAAAATCTGTGTAAGCCTACATTCTTGTCGCATCACGCCCTGCCAAGATTTCTATGTCTCTAACAATAACACTGACGCAGCCGAGGCAAACATTAATATTTAATACTTAAAAGAAACAGTCAAATTCAAAGTTAATATTTTTTAAACTTGGGGCGAAGGCTACCGGAAACTGTTTACTATACGTGCTGTTGCAACTACTACAAGTTCGGCTCCCCAACATTTGAACTATAATACAACTCCTTCAATACTCCTGCTTCAAACTGACTTTTCATACCTAGCAGCAACTAACATCTTCATATTGGCGTCCATACGTGGAGCTAAATAAATAGACAACGTAAAGAACAATACTACTTCAAGGTTCATCTAGATTAAAATGAAGTAGACAGAAAAATAATCTTTATTAAGAATAGTTTGTATCCCTCTAATAAACGATAGAGGGTAGAGAAAGCGATGTGAGTGTAACACATAAGATTTTTAGAGCTTAAAGTCAGTGTTGCGACCATCTGAATCACTTAATTGAGTTTACCTACTTAAATATAAAGCATGGCATGGCGGCGTAATGAAAATGGAGTTCCGATATTCCTATCCAATACGGTTAAAGCCTTAAAGCCGTGAGATCAATATCAGTAGTACTAGAGCATTAGCAGGGATTACGTCTGCCCCAATACATCGGACAAGATGTTCGGCGAGCAGTAATCAGAAATATCCCGAACCGTTACATCCAAGTTTATACTTGTTTGTTTCCCACAACAAGCTAAGCTTCCGGATTTGGTACAACTTCATTTCAACTGCAACACGGCATTAGCCACTCTCCCTTGTAAAACGTGGGCATATTTGTTTGCTTGTTTTCCATCACTATATCTCTAAACTTGTAATCTAAAAGTTTGAAGTGTTTAAACCATAAAACTTGGCTACGTGCTCTTTACTTTCATATATGTTCTACGAATTGTTTACACAAAAGTTTGTCTTTCTCCCATTTCCTGTCAATCTTGATAAATATTTGCAATTAATTAGCGATATAAATGTGGATGTAATTTTTCGACGATTCTGTCATGGTGGAAAGTTGAATTTCCTTCATTCTGTGTGGTAATCTTACCTACCTGCGTGTTTTACCTACTTTACTGCACATGTGTGCATGAACTATATTAAATCCTCTGATACATATATTACTGCAGGCATTAAATATAATCACATTTGATGAATTTTTACCATTTACCTGGATCTTTGCTTCCTTTTTATTTATAAATATGTAATTAACATTCAATTCGTGCAGCAGATAAATATGAGCTGGAAGCTATTGTTTCTTTTTTCTTGAGGTCAACAACCAGGTCAGTTCGTCACCAGGGTTAATCTTGGTGCCTTGCTCCTGGAACCAAAGTTTAACAGCTGGTAATAATAATCTTCATTTATAACGATAAGGCATAGTGGCCTGTTCCATATTCAAAGTCTGTTCCTTCTATCCATTGTAATCTTGGTTTTCTAACATTTCTCCTCCCTAATGGAGCATAATTTAATACTTCCATTCCAGTGTCGACTGAAGCATGAATGCAGTAGTAGTGCCAGGAATAGCTCCCCAAAATTCGAATATGATGCAATAAATATACCACCACCGCAACATTTTTATATGGTTTCATCCACGTTAGTGCCCTAACCGAGGTATCGGTTAGTTCATCGCTAAGAATAACTCCCGGTTAGCTGTTAACCGAAGGTCGTAATACGAAAATTGGCCTGACTACCAGTTAATATATAACCGGAACCTTAACCGGAGATCGTAATACAGACCTTTAATTGTAGAGGCACTATTATAGAGCACAAGTACACACAGTAATGAAACTGCACCCATTAAAATCACGCGCACAAGCTCACAGTTGGCCGGATGCAGGTGCTTTTTGTAGTCCTTACTTCTCTTCAATCGTCTGCTGCACTGCTGGCAATGCAAGTAGCACTATAAAAAATAATTTAATTTCAAGTATAAACAATGGAAAGTTAATGAATGATATGATATAACAAAGGACGATTTTCTGCTAAGTTTTATACTGCAAGGATTGGTACCTTATTTCTCACATCTCAGTATAGCACACTTTGTCGATAACTGACACGAATATGAGTTATCCTGTTTCCCCTCCAATCCCCGCAAGAGTCTAGAGTGTAAGCTCAGAGTGCTATGAATTCGTGCCAGGACAGAAGTAACAGGGATCCATGGAATAATAAGATAATAAGGTTGCAAACTCGCAATTTGCAGTCGCTTCCTTCAGCTTCTATGGCTTTCTCTTGCGAGAGAAGACATTCCCTTGCGCTTTTAAAAATAATAAACATGGTCGTATTCTTGATGTAATAATTTCAAATACGCATTTCTCCATTTTATTAAGGTGGTGCCAAGGCACGGAGCACTACTCCCGCCCCTGTTCTATTCTTGTTATATGTTTTTGTTCGTTAATTCTATCTGTAAGGTTGAAAATATCTAATTGTTGTCGAACGTTCTCATTTCTTGATGCTACAGTAACATATAACCTGCAACAGTTCTGAGGAACTTCATTTCACTTGCTGGTAGTAATTGATTCTATAACTAATACTATTTCTATTATATACTACACATGCTTTAAATGCAATAGAGAATCTCGGAAGCAGAATCGTACTTCAATGGATGCACTTACCGCACTTGTAGCGCAATATACTATTATTTCATACCAAGATACTGTGCCGTATTAAATGATTAATGTTGCTTCAGCCTGGCGCGCTACCTCGTCGCGAGACTTTGGCACGCTAACTTCGCGAGAGACGTTCAGCAGGTGCTAGCTAGTTTTAGCGGCTACGGAGGTGAAAACTTGGATTTCTATTTTCATTGGTGTAAGCTTTACTTTTTTCTCCTTTAAGTGTAGCTCTGGTGCAAATGATTTGGCTTCTGATCGTTGGTGACCAATGAAAACTGAGGTAATTGTAAGCCTGTTGTAATAGAATTAAAAAATTATGTGCGGATACTTATTGACTTAAATTTTTGACTTAATTGACTTATTGATTTAATCAAAACGGTGGAGCCATTTTTTAGAAAATAAAAAACTTCCAAAGATGTTCCACGTAGAGAGTAGTTTGGGAGGGGTTTTCTTTAAAAAAAATTCGTGTCGTATCTTAACTGACTTTTTGATTTTAAAGTATGTTGTTCACAGACGCATACATGGACCGTTTTCTAAAAATGCTTTATTTGGATTTCAGGGGTCTCAAAACATGTATTTCCAATGAAATCTTAGTATCGAATTTTTGGGTGGAATGCAATACCTTCCCTGCCTACTAGGTACGCATAGAGAGAATAAAAAAGGCAAAAACAAAATCACTATTCTGCGGGGGATTTAATTGTTGCTTTTGCATCACGTTTAGGCGTCAATTTGAAGCAAGGTGTTGGGTCACGTTTGAGTGTCAAACTTGCGAGAGATATGTTTCTTTGAGTGTTCACCCCCACGTATGGTACAAACCTTCCGGTGGCCTTCGCCCCACGTTTAAGAACCAACTTTTTTATTTTTAATGTTTGTTTATTTATTTATCTATTTATGTATGCCTCGGGTTCGTCAGTAGTAATTTGCAGAACACGTATCTCTTAACAGGGCTGGTACGGCTAAAGAATGAAGGCTTACACAATTTATAATAGTATTTTACCTTTTTTATTAATCCTTCACACGATTAAATAACACTTCACTACTGTAGAGTTGTGAGATTATTGTTAATTACACTTTTAACAGGTAAACTTTATGTTATTCTCACCGCAATGAATTTCCATGTCTCACATACAATCACTGACCCCGTACCGAACCGAACTGCTTGAGTACGCTTTCTTTTAGCGTCTCCCGCTGAAATTTGTACATTTTCTCTATTTCTAGTCTCCGATTGGCTAAACCTACTCCAATAGAATACCTGTATTTAACTTTTAGCTTTTCTAGTTTTTGATTGGTTATTTATAAACTGTTTTAAATATTACATTATTATTGTTCCAAGAACTATTATTAGCATTTTTAAACTTTCTAATTTATTGTTGTCTCAAGGTTACCTCATTGTTAGCAACTTTTGGTTCTACTTTATAATTCTGTTTGCTACGGAAGGCAGCTTGCTTCTATTCTTACAGCTCCTACATTGTTAAACTACGTAATACATTCACATAACGTTTTTATATATGTACATAATAAAATAAACTAAATATAATGCCGGTAATATACACTTTATATATTATATTATACACATATTGCTTTAAAGCGGGTGTTACTTTATTTTATATTTATAATTAGACTGATATCATTTAAGTGTTAAAAATAATACTGCCTGAATTCCAATCTAAGGAAATGGGCAACATTTTTTGCACCTAAGTGCACATTCCCTTGAGTGGATACTCCTAGGTAGCAACGTAACTAAAAATGAAAGAAAAAGCAACGTATAGCTGAAGAAAAGTTGGAAACAAAACAGATTATGTTCTTTTGTTTATCATTCTCCACTTTTAATTCCGACGACTGCAGAGTTAAATAACCTGTTGATATTTAGAAGAAAATGCTGTTTTGAAACTTAATTAACTGCCACAAAAATGGAATTGCATGTTAATTATTATGACCGCAAGCTCATTCTCATATTTAAGATTACGTGCATCTAATTAACATAGGTATAAGTGCTTGCTGCATAATACTGGTGAAAATGTTTGCATTCATTAAACAGTCACTAATTAGATGCAGTAATTGTGTGTACTTGTGTTACACCACATCCTATAGCGTTTTATCGCAGTTTGCTGAAGATAATAGTTAAGCGTGGTGTTTTATTACCGCGCGCACCTCAAATCCAAGCTCAGCTTTACAAAAACACTTGCTGCCTCTGGCAACTGCCTGGAATTGAAAAGACGATGGCAGCAGAAAGGTGAAACGCTGGTATTACCTGTTGTTTCTCATCGCTTCAGGACAACGCGTCTCGGAAAATAGAGAAATGCCTTTCACAGCTAATTTACATGGAAAATGGAACGAGAAAATCACTTCACAAGGAAGGAGATTCATGCACACCTCTGAAACAAAGGTGATGAACTGGCTTTTCAATTTACTCCACAATGAACGATAAATTCCCCATAATAATCGTACAAGCCGGTTAATCCCGAAAACTGCTCAATAAATTTCGATAAAGCTGCCAGGTTTGAAAAGAACTCTTCTTCCCGAAGGATATATGTTGTATAATATTTTCAACCTTTCTTTTTTTTTTTTAATTCGTAAGATTTAGGGGTAGGTTTCATATTCAATTCACCCAATTCTAACCTTGTTTCGTTGAATAAGTGTATCAGAGGGTACGATGATAACGATAACATGAGCGGCCACTTTTGAAGCCTGCAGGCTTTTTAAATCCCTTTATGCCTGTTAATCTGGACGTTTAATCAAACCCAATCTTCTTACTCGTACATCCTCAGGTTCCAAACAAAAGGAGCCTAAGGATACACATCTATACACGACAAAGCTTTCCCAGTCACATGGTATATACAGTCACTCCGTAAGTTTTGAGAATGGACGCAATAGAATATTAAAAATTTAGATCTGATCATTCCAACTTTTCAAAATATTCTCCATTACATTCTATACTCCGTCTCATCCTTTCAAACCATTTTTCAAAAGCTGAATGCCATTCCTCTTTGGAGAGAGTGCAAATACATTCTTCGTAGGCAGCCACTGCGGCTTCAGGTGATTCAAATCGTTGTCCTTGATTTCTTTTTCATTGTGAAGAATAGAAAAAAGTCGCGATCTGGACTGTAGGGAGGATGGGACAAATATCTGACTCGTGCAGAAATTGCGTTTGTTTCTTGTGCAATGTGGGCAGAAGCATTGTCAGGTGCAACAGCATTCCACGCAGACCAGTTTTAGGACCCTTTCTTCCTCAGCGCATTAAACATTTGTGGCAGATATTTTGGGTGTGCCATCTGGTAGTAACAGTCTTTTATCCCTCAAGTGGAATCCTCACAATATGGCCACCTGCTGAGAAGAAGGAACAGATCATGTTCTTGGCCAACATTTCTCGTTCGCTTCACTTTAGTTTAGGGGATCTTCTCTGGGAAGAACCAGATGGATGACTGTCGTTCTGTTTCTGGATCATACTGGTAAATCCAGCTTTCGTCACCTGTTAGAATGTGAAACGGCAACTCTAGGCCGAGCCCAAGAACTATAATTACAGATAACTTATTAATTAACTTTTAGTGATGTTAAATCGTATTATGTAAATATCTTTTTCTCATACTGCTTGTATATTTTAAGAAGGGTGATTTAACATTATGTATCTATCTAGGTTACTAATATTAGTAGAGTTATAAATGGTTTAATGTAAATAATTTAAGCGCTATGTTAAAATACTGTCCACGAGGGAAAGTTTTAGCTACAGGAAGAGTGCTTTCGAAGGCAGAAAACCTAGTTTTATTACCCCTCTTCGGTCGCAGTGCTATTATTCCTACAGCGAGGGTGTAGAGCCTTTGTCCCATTATTTGATAATTCGCCGTGACCAAGTGAGTGAGAAGGACAATCCAACGGTACATGTAGGAAAAGCCGCGATTTATATTAAACATCGGACCAATGAAATCCCTGAAAGTTTATTCGAAATAGTTAGACGCGTCGAGTCGCGCTAAAAATGGACCAATGGGAAAGGAAGCAGCCTCAGAAGCCTGAGACTATAAATGAATCTGTTTGGGGAAAATTCGGGGCAGTTCATGTCATGTGTGGTCAGGGAGAGATGCTGCAGGATGTGTGAGATATCGCGCCAAAAAGGGAATCAAGTCAAATTTGTCATGTCAGCTTAGTATTGCATTTTATTCGACAGTTTATGTCATGTGTGGTCAGGGAGAGATGCTGCAGGATGTGTGAGATATCGCGCCAAAACAGGGAATCAAAATAGTTCTAACAACACACCTAAGATCTGCTACTCTTAAAGCGACAATAAGAATATTTAAACTTCGTCTCATATCCGCGCCATAGTTTAACAGCGGTGGACAGTATTTTACAGCGGCAATACTAGTTTTGTATACTACGAGTGTTGATTAAATAAAAAGAAACGGCAGTGTCATCTTTTCATAAACAAAGCAAGTCTATGTCTTCCTATATCACCACCCGAGATCTACGTTTTCCTTTACCGAGGATAAGTCCATGCTCCCATATAATTTAAGAAAAATTACTGAGGCTAGCCGAGGATAAATTGAAGAGAACCAACCCACTGAGAACTTCTGGAAGCAACGGGAGAAGCATCAAGGTAAGCCTAACAGCACGGAAGAGGAGGTGACCGCCGCAAACTGGCTCCCAAACGTGGGGCTAACAAACGTTAAGATCGCCGCAAACTGGCGCCATAACGTGGAGCTCGAAGGGAAGAACGACACAAATGGAGGACTAGGAAACAACGAGCAGACAAGAATCTTCAGAGGAAAGGGGCACAGCAGAACAAACTTACAACGCGAACTTCTAGTCTACCTACGTGGGACAACAAAACAGCTGAGAACCTCGCTTCTAGAACTTCACCAGGATTCGAACCCGGAACGCATCAGTTATCATTGAAAAAAAATACAGGTTAGAACATTTATTCAAAAACAAACAAAAAGGCATGCAGAGTAGTGACTCAGTTTTGTGAACACATGTTATTGAGAGGGGGTAAAGTCATTACTAGGGAGGTAGAACTTGCTAACGGAACCATGAGTAGGTCAAGGGAAGATTTGGAAGAACTGAATGGGGAGGCTATTGTCAGCATAACAACAGATGGAGAAAATATGGGTGCAGCAGAGGTAGAAGTGAGGCTGGAAAGTCAATCACCGATTGAGCAGGTCATTGACGCAGGTCAGAACCAGCTGATGATATTCCTCCAACAATTGAGCGCAAAGATAGAGGGGAAATTAGCTGAGCAAAGTAAAAACTTAGAAAAATTAAGTGAACAAAGTAAGAATTTAGAGGGAAAATTAAATGAGCAGAGTAAGGAGTCAAAAAGAAATTTGAGTGAACAAAGTAAAAATTTAGAAGGGAAATTAAATGAGCTGAGTAAGGAGTCAAAAAGAAATTTGAGTGAACAAAGTAAAAATTTAGAAGGGAAATTAAATGAGCAGAGTATACAAATAGGTGAATATGTCAGAGAGGAAAACAGGAAGATGAGAGGGGAATTAGCTCAGGAGATGAGGGAATATTTAGGTGAACAGGTCACCCGATTACAAAGTCAATTGGACTCCAAATTCAGTCAGCAAGGGAAGGTAGTGCAAGAAATTCAGGCAGGACAACTATGTCTAAGAAACGATGTAGAAAAATTAAGGAAGGATGTAGAAACAGAATTAAGTGTTACCAGCTTAGCCATAAAGGAGCAATTGGATGATGACTTAAGAGCTGTAAATGTTTCTTTAGAAAAAAAACAAAGTACCTTAGAATCTAACATTCAAAGGGAGTTCAAAGAATTTAGAATAGTGTTAGAAAAGGATCAGGGAAAGATGAATGAACTTTCGTCAAAAATGACTGAACAGCTCTCAAATCATCATGAAATTGTGAAGAGGGTGGAAGAGCATGAAAATTGTGTAAAGGAGTTAAAACGCTCTATTGGTAGACTAGGGATAAGTGTGAGACAGAGTGATGATAGCTCACCCAGTGAAACTAGCACCACTTTTAGGGAGACAAATGGAGGCCAAAGTCCAGCTGCCGACCCATATAATTTCAATTCAGGGCACCAATGTACATCTAACCCTGCAAGTAATGCAAACTACCATTTATTAAATGAGATAGGGGTACCTACTTTCGAGGAAAATTCGGCTGATAATCCTAAACAATACCTAAATGACCTTGAGGAGTATTTCCGTTTGAAGCAGATTCCGGACGAGCTAAAGATGTTAATCGTTCGTAAAGGTTTACGTCAAAGGGTTCTCCAATGGGTAAGATTGACTTTGGGAGAGAATAATAATAATTTTGAATATTTCAGAAGGGCATTTTTGAATAAGTATTGGAGTACTAATACTCAGAACCAGGTGAGATCTGTCCTAGTTAATGGCAAGTACGATGAACGCGGAAACCTAAGCATGGTAGATTATTTGCTAACTAAAGCACAGAGTAGTAGACTAATCGAGCCACCCATAAGCGAGAGGGATTTCATTAATATGATTGTACCACATTATCCAGAACGTATACACCATTACCTACTCATTGCGAAGCCAAATTCTATTCCCGAATTGATTGAGTTGGTATCATCATTTGAGACAAGTAGTAGGAACCACGTACAAAACTATACAGTTCGACCAATACCAGATAATGCAAGGAATGCGAATTGGAGAGGAAACGCGAGAGGGAACTATAACCCCAGAGAGAGATACTGGAACGACGTGCCTCAATCCGGGAACAGAAACTGTCAAAATAACCGTTTCAGGAGGGAAGGTGATAACCAATATCACATAAATGCTATACAAACCAGACCAAGATACAGGGGCCGTTTTAACTATAGGAGAGGCAGAAACAATGAAAACAGATCCAGGGAACATTATTTTTCTGACCGAGGGGAAAGCGATATAGGAGAGAGGTATGACGAAAATTACCCAGAAAGAAACGAAAGGAGAGAGAGACCTTCCCGGGGACATTTTAGAGGAAGCAGAGAAAACTATAGGCAAATTCAGAGAGAGGGAAATGTGGAAGAGACTAGCGGAGCACCAAATAGTGTCGATAACCCGGAAAACTAAGACAGGATCCAATCAAGAGCTCGGAGCGGATTCTAAGCGCGAAAAATTCTCAAATAAACAGAAAATGTGAAACAGGGCTCAAAAAATGACTTTATACTGGGAGAACTGATAACTACTATTCAAAATCACTCGGAAAAGGATCTGACAGATTCCCCTAGCATAAAAGTAGTATTATTGGATGAAGAATATAACGCTTTAATAGACTCTGGAGCCAATGTGAGTGTATGCAGCCTGAGGTTATATCAGAACCTGGTAAATAAAGGAATTAAGCTAATGACATTACCCATAAGGAACACGGTATGCCGGGTAGCAGTTAACAAAGAGGTTACCCGAATAAAAATGCAAGTAATGTTGAACATGAAAATAGGAGAAGAAAAATTTGAGTTTATTTTTCTGGTAATCAATAATTTGATTTGTGACATTTTGATTGGGTGTGACGTTTTGTTTGAATTAAGAGCTAGGGTTGATTTTGCTGATAAAATTTTGAAAATAGAGAAGAACAGAAAACCATTAGAAATCCCTTTTGTAGAGGGCATGAAGCCGGATACTTATAACAAAACCCAAGGAGAAGAAGATATCGCCGAAGAAAGATTTTTCGTACAATTAGTACAAACAGGTAGGAGTGAGAAATTAATTGCTATAGTACAAGGGGAAGAAACCGATGAGATGCATGCGTTCGCTGACAGGTTTTACAACGGGTATGCGGAGCACAATGAGAAAGATTATGGTTACGCCCAAAATAAAGAATTCCAAGATACCGGCAGCCAGGTAGAAGCAGTGAAGGGGAAAGTGACCCTTGCCGAGAACCTCACAGAGACACAAAGGCATCTATTAAGGCGAATGTTACAAGGAAACAAAGCGGTATTTTCGGACGTCCCAGGCAAGTGCAAAGCATACAAACACAGTTTTAAGGTACAAGATATTGCACCCTTCACACACAAGTATCGGGATATTCCGATTGCATTAAGGGAGAGAGCCAAACAAGTGATCGATAAAATGTTGAGAGACCGAATAATACAAAGGTCAAATTCTCCATACAGCAGTCCATTATGTTGGGTGACGAAACGCAATGGCGAACTTAGGATGACGATAGATGGTCGAAAGATAAATAAACATACTCAACCAGACAGATTTCGGAGCGAAAGTGTAGAAAAATTGCTGTCAAAAATAACCAAAGGCAAGTATTTCTCCACTATTGATTTAACTGCGTCATACTGGCAGATTGAGCTTCACGAGGATGTTAGAAAGTATACTTCTTTTTTATTTTTTGGGAAACAGTTCGAATTTTTGAGAATGCCTTTTGGGATGCTTACGTCATGTAGTGGACTATTAAGAGCCATCGATAAAATATTTGGCGACTCAGCCGACGAATTTTTGATCCAATATATCGACGATTTTCTAATAGTTGATGAAAATTTTGATGAGCATATTCAACATGTGGACTATGTGCTTAGAAAGCTGAGAGAAAACGGTATGACGGTGAACATTAATAAATCCAAATTTTGCATCCGTGAGGTGGAATTTCTAGGCTATGTAATTAATGATAGAGGAATGAAGCCAAACGAAGAAAGAGTAGCGGCTGTGAGAAGAATACCAGCGCCCAAGAGTGTTAAGCAGGTTAGGTCGTTTCTTGGAGTGCTAAATTATCAAAGCAAATTTATCTTGAGGTACGCCGCAGAAATAGCACCTTTGCGCGAATTACTTAAAAAGAAAGTGCGATGGAAATGGGACGAGGTACACCAGAAAGCTTTTGAAAAGATAAAAGAACTATTTGCAAAATCAATTCTACTAGAGAGACCCAAGGACAACCTACCATATGTAATTTACGTGGATGCTTCAGGTCACGGATATGGGTGTGTCCTAGCCCAATCAGATGAGGAAAATCAACTGCACGTGATAAGTACCGCTTCAAGAGGTTTAAGTCAAATAGAGAAAAATGCTTCGGTCACCGAATTAGAGATCTGTGCTGTGTATTACGCCCTACAGAAATTTAGATCATATATATATCTACAGAAGGTTATTATATACACAGATCATGTGAGTCTTTCATTTATGAAACGTTGTCGGCTTACGAGTACTAAATTATCTAGGTACATCCATGAGATTCTTTCGTATGATGTTGAGGTGAAACACATTCCAGGAAAAACACATGTTTTTAGCGATTTGCTGTCTAGGTTACATAACAACAGTGAAATACCGGAGAGAATAGAACGCCCTAAAAATGAAGTAACATTAATGAGTATTGAAATACCCTTGAGTAAAGGATTGATAAAAGAATTAAAAGGAATAGGGGACCAGCAGCGACGAGATGAGAAGTTAAATAAATTAATAAAAAAGGCCCCAGAAATAGATGAAAATGTCAAGGGAAATATAGGGTTAAAGGGGGGCGTGTTATATAAACTACATGGCAGCGAAATACAGAAATGGAAGACATATATACCTAAGAACATGGAGAATGAACTCATAAGCACGTTCCATCAAGCTCTAGCACATTCTGGCTCAGAACGCACAGTTTTAATGATCCAAGAAAATCTGTATATTCCAAAATTACACCATAAAGTAAGGAGAATAATTTCGACATGCTTACAATGTCAAAAAGCAAAGCCATTGAATATACAATATGAATACGAGACAAACTCCATACTAAGGGAAAAACCAGGCATGTTAGTGACCTTGGACTGTCATGGTGAGATGCCGTGTAGTAAATTTGGATTTAGGTATATAGTAGTGTTAATAGATGTATTTTCAAAATTTGTAAAAATTTACCCAGTCAGGAAGATTACAAGTGAAACATGCCTAAGGAAGATAATGAAGTCGTATGTTCCACAATTTGGAAAGATGAAGGCAATTTTATGTGATAATGCTTCAATATTTACCAGCAGAAAATTTGTAGACACCTTAAAAGAAAACGAAATCACGTTGTATCATTGCTCAAAATACCACCCACAAAGCAATCCCTGCGAAAGAATAATACGGGACATTTCGGTTTATTTGAGAATTTTGGCCAATAAAAAACACAGTGATTGGGCAAATCACTATCAGCGCATCGAAAGTATTTTAAATGAAAGTGTGAGCCCTACTACCGGTTATAAGCCCATCGAGCTGATGAAGGGGAAATTAATGGAAACACTTGAAGGGGAATTACCACAGACACTAGAAGCTAAAGATCCGAAAGCACTAACGGAAGAAGAGATGTTTAAGAAAGCTTTTGAAAGAATGGCCAATAAGGCGCAGAAAAGAAAAGAAAAGTTTAAGAAAAAGAAACGAAAACACTGGTTGATCGAATTGGGAGACTTAGTATTGGTACGGGACAAGAAAAAGTCTAGCATTCTGAACAAAAGGTATCATAGAATGGAAAATTTATTTAAAGGTCCATACCGGGTGATTAACATTTTTGGCTCGGATACATTTGAGTTACAAGAAATAAAGAATTCCAAGATCGTAGGGAGATATCATAAACAGTTGCTCAAACCGTACAAATTTTTAGAGAATGAGAAGGGTGAAGAATGTAATGAAAATAATCAGGTTAGTTTTACCCGAAATGAGGTAGCAACCCTGTGAACAAATAGTAAAGGTAATACACCCGAGAAATAAGGATGTAAAGAAGTAACTAAATGCATAATAATTATGTACCAATATGTATGTAAATAGATTTAAGTTCTAGAACTCAATTTGGGTATTAGAGTATTTGTTTGCGTTACAAGTTATTCGTGTGCGCGAAATGTATTGTGTATAAGAATGTCTCTCGGAAACCTGTTTTTAAATGGTGAGAGGGGATCAACCATAACAAATGTAGAGTGAACGACCCAAATGTAAACACCACTGGTTTGGCAGAACCCTTGTGAAGGAACCGGTATAGCGAAGGGTCTATGTCAACAAAACAAACGAACAAAGGCCATAATCAGAGGAATTATTCTGTAAAAGAAAATTGTATCAAGTGTTGAAAAATTTATTCTTTTCCAGAACAGGGCAATTTGAAACGGCAACTCTAGGCCGAGCCCAAGAACTATAATTACAGATAACTTATTAATTAACTTTTAGTGATGTTAAATCGTATTATGTAAATATCTTTTTCTCATACTGCTTGTATATTTTAAGAAGGGTGATTTAACATTATGTATCTATCTAGGTTACTAATATTAGTAGAGTTATAAATGGTTTAATGTAAATAATTTAAGCGCTATGTTAAAATACTGTCCACGAGGGAAAGTTTTAGCTACAGGAAGAGTGCTTTCGAAGGCAGAAAACCTAGTTTTATTACCCCTCTTCGGTCGCAGTGCTATTATTCCTACAGCGAGGGTGTAGAGCCTTTGTCCCATTATTTGATAATTCGCCGTGACCAAGTGAGTGAGAAGGACAATCCAACGGTACATGTAGGAAAAGCCGCGATTTATATTAAACATCGGACCAATGAAATCCCTGAAAGTTTATTCGAAATAGTTAGACGCGTCGAGTCGCGCTAAAAATGGACCAATGGGAAAGGAAGCAGCCTCAGAAGCCTGAGACTATAAATGAATCTGTTTGGGGAAAATTCGGGGCAGTTCATGTCATGTGTGGTCAGGGAGAGATGCTGCAGGATGTGTGAGATATCGCGCCAAAAAGGGAATCAAGTCAAATTTGTCATGTCAGCTTAGTATTGCATTTTATTCGACAGTTTATGTCATGTGTGGTCAGGGAGAGATGCTGCAGGATGTGTGAGATATCGCGCCAAAACAGGGAATCAAAATAGTTCTAACAACACACCTAAGATCTGCTACTCTTAAAGCGACAATAAGAATATTTAAACTTCGTCTCATATCCGCGCCATAGTTTAACAGCGGTGGACAGTATTTTACAGCGGCAATACTAGTTTTGTATACTACGAGTGTTGATTAAATAAAAAGAAACGGCAGTGTCATCTTTTCATAAACAAAGCAAGTCTATGTCTTCCTATATCACCACCCGAGATCTACGTTTTCCTTTACCGAGGATAAGTCCATGCTCCCATATAATTTAAGAAAAATTACTGAGGCTAGCCGAGGATAAATTGAAGAGAACCAACCCACTGAGAACTTCTGGAAGCAACGGGAGAAGCATCAAGGTAAGCCTAACAGCACGGAAGAGGAGGTGACCGCCGCAAATGTTAAATATGTTTTTGGATCTTCCTCTATTGAATTTTTCAATCATTTTCTAGCATAATTGCACACGTGTTTGTTTCTACTTATTTGTGAGTTGGTGGGGGATCCACGACTGCAGAGCTTCCCGACGTCAAGGTTTTCTTTCAGGATTGTTTTTACCACTGCCGATCCAATTTTTAGGGATTTTTTAATCTGACCATGTGTGCAACGATGATCTTCCCGTAACATGCGTTCTGATTTCACCACATTGTGATCCATTGTTGCTGTACTCGGCCGTCCTGCTCCGACTTCATCTTCGAGAGAATCCTTTCCTCTTCTAAACTCTGCATATCATCGATAAATGGTGGCTTGCGAAAGGTAAAGAAAGTAATTTGAATGAAGGCATCCTCGATGTCCAGAAAAGCTGTCATGGCCAGTTCTTCAGAGCCCAGCGTCATACCACTAGATGAAGGATCAGCAATTCCACGGATTTACCTGACCAATAGACCTACTGCATGGGTCTATGTAGCAACATCCCTTTTCTTAGATGTGTGTCTACCACTTCATAGGACGAAAAATCTTAGGCCTGCAGTAGAATTGTCTACCAGGCTTAAGTATAAACATCACCTGTGCTTGTCGTCAGAGACGAAAAAATGTCTCATGGATACACAGGCGTTGAAAATTCCCCCAAATGAGAGAAACAACTGCATCCTAACCCGCGCATTTATAGGGCTCAAAATAAAATATTGCCTATTTAACTTTATCAGCCAATCTCAAAGGTCACTTTCCATCCTTCTTACAAAGTCCTGCGTACCATGACGAGATTGGCTCTTGATCAGTTATTCGGATCCCTAAAGGTAAGTTTCAAGCAAACAGCTTTAAGCTACTCTCCCGCTGCGATTGTGTTTTAGCTTCAGAGGGGGCCTCCACTAAGGCGACTGTCCCTACCTCCCGTATGTTACTACAGAAGAGCCTTTCTTCAGAGGATCCTTGGTCCTTTATTGTGAACGTATCAGATGTTTAACGACTTCCAGCCCAAAGGCTTGTAACAATAACATTAATTATTATTGGCGAGCCTAATTGGTAGAGTTGGTGATGCTTAGGGAAGGTGGATAACGAATACGTTGTAGCGATTTCAAAATAAGTACACAAGCATCTCCTTTGTCCGGATTAGGTGGGACCGCAGATAATCCGGATTAAAGAAGATCCGGCTAATCCGGAAACAAACCATTAAATGAATAGAATCTTTGATATATGGTAGTGAAATTTAGAACATTACAAAAGCAGAAGAGAAAAGAATTCAAAGCCGTCTAGATAAGAAGTCAATGATCGCTATCAGGACTGTCGTGAAAACGAATCGAACTAATCTCACATACTTTAGTTTTGTTGTTCTCTGACACTGAGAATTGTAACGCACCGAGAAAGATGCATTCGCGGTAATGTGTGAAGCCTCGCATTCGGAAAGTTTTGGGTTCGATTCCTGGGGCCGGCCATTCTGACAATTGTTTTCGTGGTTTTCCCTGGCTGACAAAGCAAACGGTGGGGTGATCTCTTCCACTACGAATTACCTTTCTCTCATTTTCTAACAATTCGCTTCCCCTTTCATGTTTCAGGTAGGCTTAGGGGCTGTGAAGTGTCGTCGGTGTCGGACAGATGGCGCGGATGCTATATGGCATCTTTCTCTGAGACGCTTCAGGTGGTTCGGGTTTTCTCCGGTTCCGCCACAAGGAAGCCTTCTGAGTAACCCGTCGGTGTAACTGGGCCATCAAGCTTGGAATTATTAAGGACCTCTGCACATCCCTGTCGGCAGGGCTGCCTGGGGTCTATAGCTCCATGCAGTTGCTTCACGTCATCCGTTGCTCTTGGGTGTGGTAAGCACAAAAGATCCGCGTTGCGTCTAGATTCGAGGTGTCCCCTGTCAATATTACTATCTTGAAGCGTGCAACCGACGGAAGAGAGAAGATGAGTCCTGTATTCGACAGCCTAGTAGTGATCGGAAGATAGAAGAGGCAGCTTCATGCGTGATTTATTAGAACTCTACATGCGAAGAGAACCCGAAGAATGACTGGGGGAAAATCACAATAAGTCATAATATACCCCTCCAATCCGAGCATAAATGTAAGCACTTGTGCTATAGAACTTGGTGAAAATAAGATAACGATTTCAAAAAACTACCCCTACTGGTAGTTTAAAAACCTTTGTACAAATGCGCCATTTGACCAATCAGAAAAATTCTGAACACCTACATGTGAAAATTATGGTCCACTCACGACTATCAAAAAACTTTCCTTTCCATAGTTTCAACAATTTACTAACAGAATGCAACCGTGCAATGCCGGAGCTAGTGTTTAAATGAAGGGAATATTTATTTAGTGTTTGGATTTTGTTTTTTTGCTTTGCCTTTCTTAATAATTCGTTTAGACACGGCAAGTATGTTTAAGACCAAAACGACATAGTTCATGCCGAATGAGATTTCAGGACTGAGTTTATATTTTAAAGTTACATTTACAGGAAAATGAACATAAAGGAGACTTTTGTATACGTTGTACTCTACCTAAAAATATCCACAGAGTCGGCAATAATTTCCAGAATGAGATCCTTTCTTTGTTTATTTTTTGCTTTTGCGCCTAGGTAGTAAAATAATTGTTCGTGAGTTGGAACTTCAATAGTGGCAACACTGCTGTGGAAGTGAAACGAAAGGGAAGTAATTACTCTCACGCTTACCATGGGTTTGCCTATGTCTTGCCCAACACTCAATAGATGGGCTCTTCCTTTCGACTCAAGGTGTATCCGCTGTGGTGAGTAGAAGATAGATCTGTATGAGCTACCGATGTCAACTGTTGTGTGTTGTGTTTTCGCCATGTTCACAAAACAGTAACAATGAAGTTGGTTAAAAAATTGAATGTGCTTGTAGTCATAGAGCCACATAATGTCATGCAGGTCTCGTTAAGGCATGTGGAGAACTTCGTTACCAAACAAAGTGGCGAGGAGGGTTAGAAATTTGAAAGTTATGGTGCTTCTTGTGTACGACTATGTTGGCATTATCCTATCACACACCTTAGCCATGGACAAATCATGTTATTGTACAGCATTTCTGTCATTTTTGGAGCTTCACCTCAGACTAGCGTTTCGAAAAAAGCGGAGCCACTTTTCACGGAATACTCCCATCATTTTGTAACACAATGCACGGGCGCACAACCTGTAACTCATCCATATCCTCGTTGGGGTTGAGGATTTATTGTCCATCCACCATATTCACCGGACCTAAGCCCCTGTTATTATAACTTAATCCCGAAGATAAAGGAACCGCTTCTTGAAATTCTGCAGGTATTAGAACGCTCCATCAGGAACATCGACAAAACAGGTGCTGCAACAGGGTCCCTACAATTTCCACATCACTGGCAATCGGCTATTGAAAACGCTGGTGATTACATTGAAAGACTGTAGAAGTTTCATACATAATGGGCTACCTTGTAGTAATATATCACATTTTTGAAATATGTGTATGTGATATGGACGCTCTAGGCTCCTTTAGA
Source organism: Deroplatys truncata (assembly GCA_030765065.1). Taxonomy (NCBI): domain Eukaryota; kingdom Metazoa; phylum Arthropoda; class Insecta; order Mantodea; family Mantidae; genus Deroplatys; species Deroplatys truncata. The sequence continues at coordinate 172,368,372 of CM060980.1, forward strand.
AAACGGTATGTATGACATCTTATTACTTACCTCAAAGGGAAGGAAAATGTAAATATCTCGATCATTATGTCGCTGAAACTTTTTGTATTCACACATTTTCTCTAGAATGAACATTTAAGAAGTTTCACCAATCTTTCTGTATTAGTTTGCATAAACCATTATCACGAGAAATATGAGGATTTAACACATTGCAAGCGTAAGGAAGAGAGACAATTTGTGTACTGCTAAACCTTTTACTTACTTTTAATTTGTTTTAACAGATCATAAAAAACAGTTTCATTACTGGCTTTGAAAGCATCACGTAAGATGTATATTGCACAGAGAGAGGGTGAGGGCGACGAAGGTATGAGAGTGAGAGTGGGGAATAGAATAGCAAAGGAGAGAGTGGGAAGAATAGGAAGGAAGAGGGGAAAGTGTGTGCAGGGGAAAAGAGAGATGGTGAGAAAATGAGAGTGGCAGAACAAGAGAGGGAGAGAGAGCAAGAAAGGGAGACAAGATCTCTGCATTTAATGTAACAACGCGAGCGAAGCAGCGGTGTTTATTTGTTATAAATATTACTTGAGCTTGCACTGTGTCCTTGTGTCTCTTACTCATATTTCTAAAAATAGAGGTGTCTAAACTAGGGAGTGACTGGATCTAGGATATGTGGAAACGGCAATACTGGTACAAGGTAACACGACTGCGCACAAGCATTCATTCACAAAATTTCAAATTCGGGTGTACTGGATTTAACTAACAAATGTTTGTCACAAGTATTATCATATCCAGCATGAACACATAAAATTTCCGTATTCGTAAGAATACATTAATTTATAACACGAGTGCACACAAATCACGTAATTATTGCAGAGGGAAAGACAAGGAAAATTATATTCATATAAATACAGAACAGGTTTGCCCCATTTAGCTCGATCACTACAGCTCTTCACCTCACGCTCGCCTGGTTCATTAAACAGATCAACAATACTATCAAATAATTCGCGTAATGCAAAGTAACGCCCTCACAAAATATAGAAAATAGTTAAGCTCTAAACACATTAATTATTTAAATAAATTCCAAACAAACTAACAATTTAGGTAAAAGTGACAAACTAACAATTTAGATAAACTTCGAAGAACTTGACAATTTGGATAAATAAGTACGAAGGCTTTCACGGCCGGAGTTAATCGATAAAGCATTAAAATCTTCCGGGCTGGAAGGCCGTGGTCTAAGCGTAAAATTACTAGCACCCGACGTTTCGGTCAACTCTGTGGTTGCTATCTTCAAGAGTGTAACACCCAGGACAGCTTGACAGCTTACCCTTAGACCACGGCCTTCCAGCCCGGAAGGTTTCAATGCTGTATCAATTTGGATAAAGCTTAACGATAATTAAAACAACTAAATATTACCTAAAACGGCTAAGGGGGAACTCGCATCTACAAGCAGAAACAAAATCAATGATACATAGCAAATGTAAATCACGCCTAAGGCTTGACCCCAAATTCCTCTCGTGCTACGCACTCGCAGACATATTTGACTCAAAAGTCTCCTGTGATATCTACCCGAGATAAATTGGTAGCTTCCTTACTTTCTATCGGTTGAACGTAACACGACGTAGCATGCGTAAAACACTCTCAAAGAAAAAGAGGCGAAGAACGTAAAGTGTGGGTTGCATACTGAGTGTGGATCAGCTCATGGTCTCTGGAAGAACGCAATCAGTCGGTCACTTGATAAACACCATGATATCTGACGCTGAAGTCGCTCCAGCAGCTAAGGCTGAGTTCCTATACAATTCAAGAATAATAATTGGTGCCTGTGATAAATAAGGTATCAATTCCTGGGTTATTATTCGCTCATGATTTAGGGATAGGATCAGTTTCAACGATTGGTCTGAAGCAGTCCCTACAGCAAATGAATAAATACTGTAATGAATGGCTAGAGAAAATATATAACACAGTAGTTGAAGCAAAAATGTTATATGGAGGTGAAATGTGGGGAGTAGAACGAGGCTGGGAAGATATATATATGGTACATAGGAGTTTTTGTAGAGACGTTTTAGGCCTGCCAAATGCTACAGTTAAGGAATTTGCTCTGATTGAAATGCAGAGAGTGGGGAGGAAAGGGGTAATAATGGAGAGAGCTCTTAAATATTGGTACAGACTATTAAATTTAGAAGAGAAGAACATGTTGAGGCAGTGTTTGGAATTTCAAGAAAGGAGCTTAAAGAAAAATGGGTGGAGTTATAGTATAGAACCTAATTTGGAAAATTGTGGTCTGGGAGAGATTTGGAGAAGAAGGGAAAATAATGTTAAGGGTTTTTGGAAAGAAGCTAGGCAGAGGTTTGAAGATATAGAGATACAACATTTATTTAGTAACATTGGGAAGAAAAGTTCCTTGGAATCGTATATATTAATAAAGAAATGTATGGGCTAGAGAACAGTATGTGGCTAACTCAAATAAGGAAGAAAGAGAAAGTGTAGCCTGGGTACGAGGTGTATGGAGACTAATAGGAATAAGAAATGGGTTCCCACAGAACCAGTGTCCAATATGTGGGGAAAGACAAGATTTAGAACATATCGTGTTTGATTGTAAAGATACACAGCATTGGAGAAAGCAAGCTATAAATGGGAAATGGTTCAAACTGGACAGGAAAATAGCCTCAAGCAAGATTTTTAACAAGGATAATAAAAAGGTAGGAGAGTACCTGTCCAAAGTAAAAAAGAAATGGTTATGGACAATAAAGAGAGATGTGAATTAGTTCCATCGTGTGATGTTAAGTTATGTAATTATATTATCATTATTATAATATTAGTATTATTAGATTATTATTTTGGTATTACCACTAGAATTTTATTATTATTAATTATTATTATCATTTTATTTATAATTAAAGAATGTAATATGGGTAGTATATGGCAAGATAACAGCTTGGGCTGATGTATAGTCATATTCTAAGGAAGATTGCTAGCACAAATAAATAAATACAATCCAACTAAGCGATGCTTAGACTCCAAAATTTTAAAATAATTACTACAATGAAACAAAAAATCTGTGGTGTTTCACAACACCAACGGTGCAGAAGGATTGTTTGTTGTTTCACCCTTACCAGCAGCCGGTGAGGAGCAAATCTTACTACTTCCTTTCACCCCCTCTACCTCAGTCACACCTGCCATCCTATAACCCCCACATCCCGTCTATAAAGTGGTTAAGGCCTATAAAGGACACGTCCACGTTTAATACAGATTTGGGCTATCCTCAGCTTGCGAAAATGTCGTCGTCCAATGCTTACGGTAGTAGTGCCAACTTTGATGTTTGTATGGTCACTGGATTAAAGCGACAAAATCGTTAAATGATCGCTAAACTTAAACGATATTCATTTTGATGTGCTACATAAATAGGTTGCAGTATCTGAAACAAGTGGCTCTTTGGTGCTGGACTCATTTGCACTGGAGGAGGAAGAGGAAAATAAATATTGTCGATGATGTTTTCCATTGTGTCATCCTTCTCCCTGTAAACGTTTTCTTACCTTCTATATAAGTTTACAAAAACACTGTCGGTCTGTTTCGGTTATAAGTTTAATACCCTCAAGCGTTATGCCGCGGCAATAAGCTATCTCTTATTTTTCTTTCTCCAACCATTCGTTTCACCCTGGCCCGAGGTGGTTCTATGCGATTCAGATCAAATATGAATGGGTGAAAGAAAATAATTGGTATACTATAGACTAAATAAATTTTGAGAACAAAACATTACTGTTAATAACAAATTTATTACTCCATATTGAAGATGTTAGCAAGAAATGCTCACTATTGAAGGGTGCAGCAAGGTCCATATTGAGGCAGTATTTTTAACGCTTAAATAATTTCAGTCTAATTATATAATATGTAAATTCAATAACAGCCCGTCTTAAAGCAATATGTGTATGTAACAATATATAAAAAGTATATATTATAGTCATTGTATATGTTTATATTATTGTATACAGGTGTAACAATGTTAACTGAATGTATTACGTAAATTAATAATGTAGGAGCTGTGAGAATAATAGGTTAAATGAGGTAACCTTGAGGCAATAATGAGTAAGAAAGTAATAATGCTACTAGTCATTCTTGGAGGAAGCAATAATGTAATTTTTGAGACGGTATAAAATAGCCAATCAACAACCAGAAAAAGCTTTAGTTAAATGAAAGTATTCTATTGGATTAGGATTAGCCAATCAGAGACTTGAAATACAGAAATTTACAAATGTGGCGGAGAAATCAAGTCAGTTGGTTGTACACAGTGCTCATAACCGGACGTGAGATGCGTCCTCGAGAAATTTAATACGTATTCAGTGTGAGACGAAAATAGTTAACGTGTTTAAAAAGTGCAAGTATTTAATAAAAGAATCTTACAGCTCTCTATATCAGTGAAGTGTTTAAATCGTGTCAAGAATTAATAAAAATGAGTAAATTAAACATTGTAATCTGTGTAAGCCTACATTTTTCAGTCGCACCACAACCCTGCAAAGAGAAACATGTCTCTAACAATAATACTGACGCAGCCGAGGCAACCATAAATATAATATTTAAAGAAACAGTCAAATTATAAAGTTAATATTTTTAAACTTGGGCCAAAGGCCACCGGAAAGTACATTTGGGGCGAAGACTACCGGAAACCTTTTACTATACGTGCGGTTGCAACTACTTCAAGTTCGGTTCCCCAACAGTCGAAATATAATACAATTCCTTCATACAACAAACAAACCTTGTTCAATATTCTGTGGTGTAAAGGTTCTGTTGTTAATTATTTCAGAGGAAACGTTCCTTGAATTTTGGAATTTTAACATTGTAGGTATTTACCCTTCTGGGTCGCCTTAAGCTGGAGCACAGACGTAGATATGAATAACCAAGTATGGCTGCTTCACCCTGTGAATATATTATGCAGCCAATGAATAGCTTTCGAAAGCTATCAGTTAATTATTTTCGTGTTAGAAGGGTAAATGAAAGAAGCACGTGCTGGAGGTGAACGCAAGTAAAGAACGCAGAATATCTTGAGCCAGAGATCCCTGGAGGCATGTCGGCCTCCATATCGACCTGGCTGGAGTAGGCGAGAATGCCGTATTATCCACAGAAGCTCCGGGGGCGTGGCAATCACGCTCTCCCTCCCCTTCTGCCGCAATAAATAATTTCTCAATAGGGGTCCAGTGTCGGTTGCAGGTGAGGGGTTTGGTGTAACTACCAGCAAACGTCACCAGGGTATAGCCTGCCTCTCTGTATACTCCACGTCACTGCCTTAGCACGCCATCTACTAACCTCAGTAATATGATGTGCTGCATTCACATGAATTTCCCCATTCATTCTTCTGCAAACTTTTCTTAAGCAGTTTAATTACTTCTTGTTAATCGAGATCTTAAAGACAATATTGTGATTGTTTTAAAATTCCATTCTCTTTGCATGACCACAAGGAAAAAAACAAATAACGACTTAATACTTGAAAAAATCTGATGTGTTACACTCACATGACTTTCTCTACTCTTGTACAATCTAATTTTACAAACGCCTATTCTACATATGCTTCATATTAATCGAGATATCGAGATGTCAATCTTATTTGTAATTTTCTTGTAGATGCAAGGGGAATATGGTAGCTTTTAAGCGATAGTCAAATATTTTATCGCTGGTTGCTATGTGGCGCATTCCATTCTCTTTGCATGTCCAGGACATAAAAAAATGAATAACGAATTTGAGAAAAAGTATAAGTATTGGAAAATTTAAGGAAATAACAAGCAATATCTCGAAAACGGTTCACTCAACAAAACAAATGTATATGATATAAGTTGTGTATTTTAACGCGATCTACATTTTTTGTGTAGTAAAATTTTGTCTATCTCTTATGGTTTACCAGTTATGCAAAAGTCGTTCATAATGAAGAATACTTTTGGAGACATTCCCAGAAATTTCGAGATATACATTTCATTTCTCATGACATTATCTTAAACATATGATATTTTCATCAAAATCGTTAGGGCCATTTTTGAGAAAATCAAACTTTTCGAAAAATGTTCCATGTAAAGGGTAGTCTGGGGTGGGGGGATTTTCTTGAAAATCTTCGTGTCGCATCTCTGGAAGATACTGAACGTAAATACCAAGCTTGGTGTTTATCCGACTGTTAGTTTTTGAGTTATGCTGTTCACAGACAGACACACACACACACACACACACACACACACACACACACGCACACACAGACATGTTTCCAAAAATGCTTTTTTTGGATTCAGGAGGTCTCAAAACATGTATTTCCGGTGAAATCTCGGTATCGAATTTTTTGGTGGAATGCAATACTTCCCCTACTTACTATACGTAGTAGAGAAAGTAAAAAGTATAGGTATTCTAACATTGAAACCAATAATGAATATTTCGGAAATGGACGTCACAAAAATTGTTTTATATAAATGGTGTGCTTTAACGAGATCTGCAGCTTTATGTAGTAAGATTTTTCTTCTCTTACGATTTATAGTTATACAAAAGTTATTTAGAAAGAAGAGGACTTCGCAGGCTATTAGCAGAAAATTCATTACACACATTTTGTTATGCAAATATCTTATATGCGTAATATTTTATCCAAACGTTTGAGCCATTTTCTTAAAATAAAAAATAACCAAACGTTTTCCATCTAAAGAGTAGTTTGAGGGGAGAAAATCTTGAAAATCTTCGTGTAGCATTCTTGGAACAAGTTGAACTTATACCAAAGTCTGCTAATGCATAGACACACAAACACACAGAGTGCATATCCGGCGATATCTTTACTGGCTTTTTTGGTCGAATACAATAATTCTTCTACACTTACAAATGCAGCACTTCAGTCGCGGTTTTGAGCATGCGCATTCACACCCTCCATTCATTAGGAAAACACGCGTAGCTGAACGATCGCCACTTTGTTTTCTCTTGGTGTTAGAGCGCTTCCAAATGTTCAAAACAATCTAACGACCCGCCGACCATGAAGTCAGATCAGGGATTCGTTTTTTGAATGCGAGAAATATTACTCAGCAAACATTCAATTGTGTGAGTTTTATGGGGACACAATGAGTGATGGACTAATGAGAATATTTAACGAAGGTCGTGAAAATGTGCGCGATGAGTCGCGTTCGCGAGGACAGACGTTTCATCATATTGGTGTGATCTTCGCATTTTCCACATATTTCAAGGCCAGTCCTCTACAACACTGGCAGAACGCTTAGGATTTCGGAAATTGTGCTCAAGATGAGACGTCCAAAAATATTATTAGTGAGCACAAGAAAAAGCTATCTGCCGCTACACACTTTTCTCATCCGATATGCTGAGGAAGGCTATGTTTTGCTAACGTACATTGTTACACGTGATGAAACATGTGTATCTCACATCACTTCTAAATCAAAGCAACGTCCATGAAATGGAGGTACACAACCCCCGTGAAGAAGAAATTCAAACAGACAACATCCGCTCACAAAATCATGTGTACGGTTTTCTGGGACAGACAAAGTGTTTTCCTGTTTGAATTCTTGCCTAGGAATTAACAAATATGTCTAGTGTGAGACACTAGTGTGAGTGTGAGGCACTACGAGAGCTCCGTCGTACATTGCAGAACAAAAGACGTGGAATACTTTCGCGTGGAATCCTTTTGGCCCGGTCACAGACAAACAAACTCGAGATCTAATCGCATCATTTGGTCCGGAACAATTCGATCATACTCCCTAGAGTCCGGATTTGGCACCAAGCGATACTATCTGTTTCTTCATCTGAATAAATTCCTTGGTGGAAAACATTTCAACGACGAGGATGTTGTCAAACAAGAAGTGCAGACTTGGCTTTCATCACAGACGGCATCATTCTTTGACGAAGGCATACAAAAACGACAGATGCCTGAATAACGAAGGTGACTATGCGGAGAAGTTATGTAAGATGTAAGGTAATGAATGATAATAAAGTATTTGGAATAATGTTCTGTTATTTTTAAAAAAGTTATCGGTACTTAGTTTAAAAACACTAATTGACTCGCAGCAACACGCACGCTCTTCAATTCGCATCCCGGATTACTCTTTATATGGAACATTTTCCGAAAAATTTAATTTTCTCAAAAATGGCTCTAACGATTTTGATTAAAATATCATATGTTTAAGATATTTTCATGACAAATGAAACGTATATCTCGAATTTTCTGGGAATGTCTCCAAAAGCATTCTTCATTGTGAACGACTTTTGCATAACTGGTAAACCATAAGAGATAGACAAAATTTTACTACACAAAAAATGTAGATCGCGTTAAAATACACAATTTATGTCATACACATTTTTTTTTTTTTTTTTTTTTTTTGTTGAGTGAACCATTTTCGAGATATTGCTTGTTATTCCCTTAAATTTTCCAATAGGTACTTATACTTTTTCTCAAATTCGTTTTTCATTTTTTGTCCTGGTAATGCAAAGAGAATGGAATGCGCCACATAGCAACCACCGCTTAAAAGATTTGACTATCGCTTAAAGTCTACCATATTCCCCTTGCATCTACAAGAAAATTAGCAATAAGATTAACATCGCGATATCTCGATTAACATGAAGCATATGGAGAATAAGCTTTTGTAAAAATAGTTTGTTCAAGAGTAGAGAAAGTCATGTGAGCACAACAGACTTCTGCTGAAAATTTACCGTGTATGTATGTGCTCAAACGAGTATGATGTTCAGAGAAGTAAATAGATTCACCTGAACTGATGCTCGAACTCTGTACCTCAAAATTACGAGACAGACATACTACCACTATGACTGATAATCCAACAACAAGATACAGAAGTTCAGCCCCGGCACGGTGAAGTGAGCAAATAAAGAAAAGTTGGTACATTATCTCCAACAGGGTCTAAGATAGCAACTTGTAAATTCTGAGGAAAATTTATGTTCATTTGCAGGCTTCATGAAGAGGACTGCGTTACCTTGTACCTACGTTATTTCCAACAGAAGTAGCAAAAAAAGAAGATAATAGACGCTTAGAAGAGAAAAAGTTGAAGCGGGTGAGAAAGAAAGCGTGGCTACGTCAGCTTGTGTGAGTATCCAATTTATCTCACCTCCCTGTTACCATGGTAACAGCGAACAGTCTCTCGCTTGCAAACATTAGATTAACCGGACTGGCGGTATATACCTACCCGAGTTCAAGTGCTACCAGCAACTCTGAGATACTGGCTTACGTTCAATACTGTGTCATTGTTCGTGGCGATCAACACAAAATACAGCAGAATCCCACGTCAGGGGCGGGTGTAAGTCAGAAGTTAATAATGTGTTTTAAAAAATCTTATGTGTTACACTCACAGAACTTTCCCTACTCTTGTACAAACTATTTTTACAAACTCTTATTCTCCATATGCTTCATGTTAATCGAGATGTTAATCTTATTGCTAATTTTCTTGTAGATGCATGGGGAATTGGTAGACTTTAAGCGACAGTCAAATAATCTAAGAGCTGGATGCTATGTGCAGTATTCCATTCTCTTTACATGTCCAGGACATAAAAAATGAATAAAGAATACCCGTTTGAGAAGAAGTATAAGTTTTGCAAAATTTAAAGGAATAACAAGCAATATCTCGAAAATGGTTCACTCAACAAAAAAAAGTTTACCACATAAATTGTGTATTTTAACGCGATACATTTTTTGTGTAGTAAACTTTTGTCTATCTCTTATGGTTTACCAGTTATGCAAAAGTCGTTCACAATGAAGAATACTTTTGGAGACATTCCCAGAAAATTCAAGATATACATTTTATTTGTCATGAAATATCTTAAACATATGATATTTCAATCAATATCGTTAGAGCCATTTTGAGAAGTTTAAAATTTTTGAAAAATGTTCCATGTAAAGGGTAATCTAGAGTAGAGGGATTTTCTTGAAAACCTTGGTGTCGCATCTCTGGAAGATACTGAATTCAAATACCAAGTTTGGTGTTTATCCGACTATTCCTTTCCGAGTTATGCTGTTCAAAGACACACACACACAGAAATGTTTCCAAAATGTTTTTTTTTGGATTCAGGGGGTCTCAAAACATATATTTCTGGTGAAATATCGGTATCGAATTTTTGGGTGCAGTAGTAGATAAAGTAATAATGGTAAATCTTCCTTACACATATTGGATAATACACAAAATAAGAAAGAAAAGAATGATTAGAAATTATGATCTTTTATCTCTCAAACTTGTGTAGCAAATTTTTTACTGAATTACTTTTACCTGCTAGTAACTTTTGACCTCTAAAGCTTTTTGCGAGACATAAACACTTACTAAAATAAAAATTAATTACATTAACCTTTGTTTTTTTACATTTTTGGCATAATCTCAATATATTGAGCCAGCATAAACTTGATTCTAATACTCCAATTAACTTCTCTTTAAAGGACAAGCTTCAATATTAACTTATAAAGACTTCATAAAAGTTCCATAGCTCTATTGCTAAGAGAAGGAACATATATTATGAGAAATATAAGTTTCGAAAATCAGCAAAATAATTTTTTTTTCAAGTAAATGAACAAAAAATGCTTACTTTCAGAAGTTAGCAATGCCCAATGACCACCAATGCATATTCCTCAACATCTCTTGATTCTTACTTTTGGCCCTCTTCTTCTGCCTTGCTTCCTGGTGCAGTTTCAGGAGATTTGACTCTGCTTTCGCTAACCGTTTTCGATTCATGTATCTAAATACTTTTATTGTGTACACTCCAGGTTCAAGTCCTGTTTTGTTTAAAGCCTTAATTTTTCCATTATTTCCTTCATTATAATATGGCACAGCGTCATACACAGCAATGTTCAGCACTTTTAAACCACAAAAAATGTTAGGGCACCTAATCTACACTAAATTGTTACAACTTTCATTTTTATTCTTGGTTTTACTATTCAAACATTTTTACAAAAGTTCCGGATGTAACAGAGCTTCATTTAACGCTGCCTCTGGCAGTGAATGCTTGTGTGTATAGCTGCTGCTGTCAATATTGTACTTTGGGACACAACTGGTGCATAGGTTTCTGGTCGGTTGACAGTTTGTGAAAGTAAATGCCCAAATTGATTTTCTCATATTCTCTACACTGCCAATTTTTTCTCTTATAGCTTTTCCATAGTAAACCAGCAGAGAGTAGTCTGTCTTCCTCCACATCCTAAGGTTTTTCCATCCTCCAAGAGAGCACCTTTTTTCTCCTTCAGCAGTCGACGAAGTCTTCCACCAACCCTTTTCTGAATGTGTCCAACACACTCCAATTTTTTAACTGGATAGTCATAAAGATTTGCATCCAAGAGTCACCATCCCCAATATATTCTGTGTACCTTACTCGATATTGACTTCGGGATTTGCAAAACATTTCGACAGCAGCTGCTGATTCCATGCTACCACTGAACCATTATAGTTTTTACAACAAGTTAGTTCATGCTTTTTAGCCCATTCTTGCTCTGTTGGTGGATCTGCCAAGGATTTTCTCACTGCACATTGAGGCAGTATTTTTAACACTTAAATGATTTTAGTCAAATTATATAATATATAAATTCAATAACAGCCCGCCTTAAAGCAATATGTGTATAACATAATTTAATATAAAATGTATGCCACAGTCATTGTATTAATTTTAAATTATTATGTACATGTTCAATAATGTTATGTGAATGTATTACGTAATTTAATAATGTAGGAGCTGTGAGAATAATAGGTTAAATGTTGTTAACAATGAGGTAATCTTGAGGCAATAATGAATTAGAAAGTTTAATAATACTACTGGTAATTCTTGGAACAAAAATAATGTAATTTTTTAGACAGTTTATAAAATAGCCAATCAACAACCAGAAAACGCTTAAGTTAAATAAAAGTATACTATTGGAGTAGGAATAGCCAATCAGAAAATGAAATAGGGCAAATTGTATAAATTCAGAATTCAGTTGCTTGTAGATAGTGTTCCTAACCGGACGCGAGAAGTGTCCTCGAGAAGTTTAATACGTATCCAGTGTGAGAAAAAAATAGTTTACGTGCTAGTAGTAGTGATAGTAATTAATAAATAATCTCATAGCTCCCCCCCTCTCTCTCTCTCTCTCTCTCTCTCTCTCTCTCTCTCTCTATATATATATATATATATATATATATATATATATATATCAGTGAAGTGTTATTTAAATCGCGTCAAGAATTAACAAAAGGAGTGAAGTAAAAATTATAATCTGTGTAAGCCTACATTCTTAGCCGCACTACTCCCTGCAAAGAAATCCATGTCTCAACCAATAATACTGACATAAATATATAATATTTAAAGAAACAGTCAAATTACAGGGTTAATATTTTTTAAACTTGGGGGGAAGGCTACCGGGTATCATATGTGCGGTTGCAACTACTTCAAGTTCGGATCCCCAACATTCTAAATACAATACAACTCCTGCTAACATAAAACTTCAACATTCATGGCAATACTTGGATGTAATGGCAATGTCCAATATTTTGCCACTGCCAACACTTATTATTGAAGCTAATCCAAACAGGAACGTATGGCCTCTCTTCATCCACGTACCACCAACTGAACCACACAAATATGTGGGCTCTTCACTTAATTCTTCTTTCTCTTCTCTTTCCTTTATTAGTTCATCCACTGCAGTTTTCATACTTTCCTTTGCAATAGTACATGTTATATTGGAAACTTACTTGTTTACAGCATCAAATCTTAGTTCATCATTCCACAAAAGATATTTACATCTTCTCTCCTCTTTCCCAAACACTGAATCCATATGCTAATCTAAAATTACTTTCATAAATACCTTCTGGCCTTTTCTTGGATTAAGAAAATTAAAATTCAAAACTGCAGGTCTTACAACAAATTTTGACTCAGAGCAACACCAACTCTGCTTGTTTCCGGCATTTTGACACACAGACTGTCTTTGGAATTTGAGGAGACACATGTTTATTGCATTATATAATAACCTTAGATCTATAATTCATGGCCCTGACATTGATACATCTTCAGTGGATATACTGTTACCCAAAACTTGCAGATCAGAATCAATTTTAGAAGATGAAGCTCATAGCTTATGTTATGTTAGTTTGTCCTACTGGTTGTTTGCTTTTTAAAACGATTACCATGAAATGCATTCTTTTTATACACACTATTTGATCTTGGCGCGGCGGCGCCGTGGCCGAGTGATTAGACCGTTCGCCTTCCACCGAGGCGGCCCGGGTTCAAACCCAGGGACCTGCATGTGGGATTTGTGGTGGACGAAGCGGCGTCTGGGCGGGTTTTCTCCGGGTTCTCCGGTTTCCCCCGCCATTCATTCCACCAACTGCTCCATCATCACCTTTCCTTTCATCCATTTCACCAACATTTCGTTTCATCTACTTCCTTCATCCCATACCAGACATCGGGCTGATCACCCATCCTGGCTGTTCTGTCTGATCCATGAGTGTCTGCTCCTCGACGGGCCTCTGACCCAAGGCACCCGCCTGCAAGTCCTGGGGGGTGTAAGTCCTACATAAGAGGAGGGTAAACAGATAATGAATGAATGAATATTTGATCTTGGCATTGTAAATAATATCACAACTATTGTGAAATACACTAGGTAAGTCAGTAAAAACAACTACTTTCAAAAACAGTTCACCAATTCAATTCCTACCTCAACAAAAACATGTGCCTCCAGATTGTGCACTTGTGTAGCCCCCTGGTGGAAGAAGTGTGTATTATATGACAGAAAAGAATCTTGGAGTGGAATGGCCCATAGAGATTCATTGTATCAAAATAAAATGATGCAACCAGCAGTGTTAATGTTTACTAAAAGGTGGGCGTGGCAGTATCAGAGCACTAGTATTAATTTAATTTTTAATTTCTCTACTACGTATAGTAAGTAGGGGAAGTATTGTATTCCACCCAAAATTGTATTCCGAGATTTCACCGGAAATACATGTTTTGAGGCTCCCTGAATCCAAAAAAAATCTGATGTGTTACGCTCACAAGACTTTCTCTACTCTTGTACAATCTATTTTTACAAACGCTTATTCTTCATATGCTTCATGTTAATCGAGATGTTAATCTTATTGCTAATTTTCTTGTAGATGCAAGGGGTATATGGTAGGCTTTAAGCGATAGTCAAAATTTTTAAGAGCTGGTTGCTATGTGGAGTATTACATTCTCTTTGCATTACCAGGACAACAAAAAATGAATAACGAATTTGAGAAAAAGTGTAAGTATTGGACAATTTAAGGAAATAACAAGCAATATCTCGAAAGTGGTTCACCCAACAAAAAAATGTTCTATGACTTAGATTGTGTATTTTAACGCGATCTACATTTTTTGTGTAGTAACATTTTGTCTATCTCTTATGGTTTACCAGTTATGCAAAAGTCGTTCACAATGAAGAATACTTTTGGAGACATTCCCAGAAAATTCGAGATATGCATATCATAAACATATGATATTTTAATCAAAATCATTACAGCCATTTTTGAGAAAATTAAAATTTTCGAAAAATGTTCCATGTAAAGGGCAATCTGGGGTGGGGGGATTTTCTTGAAAACCTTCGTGTCGCATCTCTGGAAGATACTGAACCTAAATACCAAGTTTGGTGTTTATCCGACTGTTCGTTTCCGAGTTATGCTGTTCACACACACACACTCACACACACACACACACACACACACACACACACACGGACATGTTTCCAAAAGGCCTGTACAACGAAGTTTTCACCGTGAATTTATCCTTGGCCGTCACGACGATGTCCCTTCCTATGCTATAAAATGGGACAGATAGTTACGAGAAACTGGTAGTCGTTTATCAACACGTAGAAAGCATAGCAAACGGAATGTATGTACGGAAAGTGTGGAAAGGATTCGTACGGCCTACCTAAGAAGTCAGAAGAGGTCGATTCGACTCGAAAATGTAGAACTGGACAATCCTCGGTCTACGGTTCATGGTGAAATCCATAAAAGATTACGTCTACAGGCCTACAATATTCAGTTACGCCACCGAATCTATCCCCAGGACAAAAATAAACGGAAGCTGTTAGCCGCAAACATTCTGGATTAAATTGAAGAGGGCGGTGCTTTACTAAAGTGTGCCCCTCTGGTGAAGCAAAATTCCATGCGAATGGGAAAGTTAACACAATGGTCGTATCTAGGGTAGTGAAAATCCTCGTGAGGTTCGCGAGGTAGAAAGAGACATGCTAAAATTAAACGTATGGGTGAACTAGTGAAAACTGTCAGTCCCATTTCATAATACTTGCATAGGAAGGAACATCGTCGTGACAGCCAAAGTTAAATTCATGGCGAAAATTTCGTTGTGCACGCTTCACAGATTTTGCTTTAGCCAATCCAAGAATACAGAAAACCTGTTGTGGTATATATTTGCCATCTTTGCGCATACTAATTTAGCCTAATTTTCCCTAGCATGCTGCCTCTGGAGTGATCTAACAGCCCGTAAGCCCTTAAAGCTGGACCTTGAGTAGGTACCGGATGCGTGGGCAGGTGATGGACAGTCCTCCTCCGTGGTGTAGCGGTTACATGCTAGCTTCTAGTTCCCGTGGACGCGGGTTCAAACCCGGCGGAGGGCGATGGATTTTTTCGGGCGTAAAAATCCTTAGCATGGCTTCCTTTGGAACAGAAGTAAATCCGGTGACCCCCGATAAAGAGGCCTCTGAGCAATATAGAATGGGACGCTAAGCACCACAGCAGTTAAAGGACGTCCATAAATAAAACTTAATTTAATTTTAATTTTTAGGTGATGGATAGTCGAGACCTGACCAGTGACCGTGAACCAACTCCGCAACCAAAAGGTGTTACGCGACCCGTGCCGAAGGGGTAATGGCACATGGAAACATGTGTCGTTAACGGTATCTCTGAGATACCTGACGACCTCTCAAAGTATTTAGTCTCATTCAGGCATACGGGGCTCTCTCTGGATGGACCTGAGATATCCCTATCTAAACGTGGGAATTGTAGAAGATCTAGATCCGCCAAAACAGAGGTCCTTAATAGGGACTCCGAGAGAATAAATATTGAAGTCCAGGTAGCCGGAGCTTCAACGTGGGACCCTGCCATCAATGCAGAGAAGTAAGTCCTGCCTTCAGAACTGGAAGTCCCGCAAAGGCACGCCGGGACTATAAATGCGGTGACTGTGCCTCAAAAGGGGACTCTGCTTCTCAGAGTAAGCAATGGAGGTGGTAACTGCGACTCCCGAAGATACTGAAATGCAGATCCTGCCTCCTAAGAAGGATAGCCAAACTGACGCTTTGGGAGAACTGACCAGAGAGGTAAGTACTCTAAAATTGAAGTCAAAGCCAATAACTGGTGCAGAGAAGGGGAGGAGCAAAAGGCTAAATTACTGGCCAGGACCGTGAAGGAAGAGGTGGCCCTAGTAATGGGCACCCTGCAGAAGCCACAGCTGTGACACAGCCTGGTCCTTCTGGATCCCCTAAAACAAATCGGACGGAAGTAACACCGCCCTCAGAAACAAGAGAGTTCAAAAAGGCGAGAGCGTCAGATTCTCAGTTATGCTAAGACAGCCCAAACTGAGATTAAGGTGGCCATCGTAAACGATGACTTCCCTCAGCTGGTTCTGTCACAATAACAGGGCCACCTGATCCGAGTGGCAATTGATCGGCTCATGGTCAGGTTATTCAAGAGGGGAGACGTCCTGAGGTCTGGCGACAGTACCTGGTTAAATAGAGCCCTAATTGTAGTCTACCACGACGAGATTTACTCGGAGTGGCTGAAAACAAGCATCCATTCCTTGTAGCCATGAGAGTGGTCCAGGCTCAACACATTGGGACTGGATACTCTCCCAGCATTTAAAAGATTCCTGGCCTGGTTCCCAAAGCCGAAGGTGTAGAATGCGAATGGCTCTGGAGGCAGAATCCGGGAATTAGTATCAAGCAGTGGAGGGCCTACGAGCAAGTTGGAATCGAAAGGTGTACTGGTGGTTAGCATGGATAAAGACTACGCTGACTTTATCCTCAGTAGAGTACCTAAACTCGATTGGCGAAGGCCACCTTAGTAGGTATATACAGAGAGAGCGAGGCCACTTTTTTGCGTTTATATGGGAAAGGATAGGGAAAACGAGGCTAGATGCGACGGTTCAAGGAGGAAAATGCGTTTATATGGGCGAGATAGGGAATACGAGGACTGACGCTAGGCTAGACAGTGGTAGGAGGGGGAGTGTGCTTTATATGAGACAGATAGGGAATACGTGGAGAGGTGCTAGGCTAGACAGAGGCTGAGTAAAGTATGGTTTATATGAGCGGTATAGGAAAACGATGAGAGGTGTTAGACTAGACAGGGCTTGAAACGTAGTGCATGGTTTATATGAGAGATATAGGAAAACGAGGAAAGGTGTTAGGCTAGACAGAGGTCGAGGAGTAGAGTATGGTTTATATGAGAAGTATAGGAAAACGAGGAGAGGTATTAGGTTAGGAGAATTGAGTATGTGTTTATAAGGAGAGACGAGAAAACGGAGAGAGATCCTATGCTAGGATAGACAGGTGTTAAAGTTAGGTTAGATAGGAAACCAAGGAGTGATACTCAGCTAGAGGGGGGGCAGGAGGGAATGCGCTTTATGAGAGGTAGGGGATCAGGGGAGTGGTGTTAGGCTAGACAGAGGTTGAGAGTAGAGTATGCGTTTATATGTATGGGAAGTATAGGAAAACGCGGAGAGGTGTTAGGCTAGACAGAGGTCGAGGAGTAGAGTATGGTTTATATGAGAGGTACAGGGAAACGAGGAGAGGAGTTAGGCTAGGCAGAAGTCGAGGAGTAGAGTATGGTTTATATGAGAGGTATAGGAACAGGAGGAGAGGTGTTAGGCTAGACAGATACTAAAGGAGTAGCAATATGGACTTATATACAGGAGAGATAGGGAATAGGAGGTGCTAGACTTGAAAGAGACTTTAGACGTGAACTTAGTGGAAAACTGTTTGATGTCAATGTTACACCGCTAATTCTAGACATGCCCATCACGTAACCTATTCAGGGAAAAGGTGAGTCGTTCAGGGGAAAAAGGTGACTGCTCAGGGAAAAAGGTGACTCACAAAGGGAAAAAGTCGACCAGTAAAGGGAAAAACGTGACCAGCAAAGGGAAAAAGGTGAGCAACAAAGGGAAAAAGGTGACCACCAAAGGGAAAACGGTGAGCCATAAAGGGAAAAAGGTGACTGCTCAGGGAAAAAGGTGACCAGTAAAGGGAAAAATGTCACCAGCAAAGGGAAAAAGGTGAGCAACAAAGGGAAAGAGGTGACCACCAAAGGGAAAACGGTGAGCCATAAAGGGAAAAAGGTGACCTGCAACGGTAAAAGCTAACCCACTAACACTAACAGGTAAGTAATTCAGCTAGTATTGCAAGAGGCTGACTGGATCATAGCACTGTATGATTTCACAGGTAATTCAGCTAGTATCGTATGTATTTAGGCTAATTCATCTAGTATCACAGGATAGATTCCATAGGCTAACTGCATCATGGCTCTGCATGATTTCACAGGTAATTCAGCTAGTATCGTAGGTATTTAGGCTAATTCAGCTAGTATCACAAGAGGATAGATTCTAGGGTTGGGTATAGCATAGTTTCATATTTCACAGGTAATTCAGAGAGTATCTTAGGTATTTAGGATAATTCAAGTAACATAGGTGTTTAGAGTAATTAAGCAAGCATTATAGGAGGGTAGGTTACAGGGGTTGGTTATAACCTAGCTTCGTATTTCACAGATAGTTCAGGTAATATCGTAAGTATTTGAGGTAATCGACATAGCTTCACAGATATTATTGATAATTTCGATCAGAAATTTGTATCACAGCTATTTAAGGTAAATGCAGGTGATTCAGGTTGTATCAATGGTATTTGAGTCATTTTAACAGGTAATTCAGATAGTATCACAGGTGCTCGTGCTAATTTAGAGCAGGAATTCGTATCAGAGCTAGTTAAGGTAATTTCACATGATTCGGGTAGTATCACAGGTATTTAAATCATTTTCACAGCCAATTCAGCTAGTATCGTAAGCATTTAAGCTAATTCAGCTAGTATCACAGGAGGCTAGATTCCAGAGGCTAACTGCATCATAGCTATGCATGATTTCACAGGTAATTCAGCTAGTATCGTAGGTATTTAGGCTAATTCAGCTAGTATCACAGGAGGTTAGATTCCAGGGTTGGGTATAGCATAGTTTCATATTTCACAGGTAATTCAGAGGGTATCGTAGGTATTTAGGATAATTCAAGTAACATACATGTTTAGAGTAATTAAGCTAGCATTACAGGAGGGTAGGTTCCAGGGGATGGTTATAACCTAGTTTCGTATTTTACAGATAGTTCAGGTAATATCGTAAGTATTTGGGTAATCAGCATAGTTTCACAGATGCTCGTGATAATTTCGATCAGAGATTTGTATCACAACTATTTAAGGTAAATGCAGGTGATTCAGGTTGTATCAATGGTATTTGTGTCATTTTAACAGGTAATTCATATAGTATCTAGGTATTTGGGCGATTCAAGCATCAGAGGTGTTTATAGTAACTCAGCTAGTATCACCGGAGGCTAGATTCAATGATCAGGGTTTCGTATCACAGCTATTTAATGTAATTTCACTTGATTCGAGTAGTATCACAGGTATTTAAGTCATTTTAACAGGTAATTCAGATAGTATCACAGGTATTCATGGTAATATAGAGAGTAATTAGATTATAAACATTTCGCATCCAACGTTACAGCACTTTATATACCTTTTTTCTAAATCTTGCAAACCTTTTATATGTTAAACAGTTAGCGGACGAGGCTGAGAGGGATAAACTGCCTGTGGGTTTACAAAATGAAAAGCCATGCATCAACATACCTTAATTTAGTCCGTCGTACGTGCCTCTCCCCTTTTATCTAGGCTTGAGACTAGCACTAGGATTGCTCCTAATGGCAGGGTTAACACCTCCCCTTCCATCTTCTTCTTTCTTCATCAGGCGTCTGCTAGTTGCATACACAGCACGTTAGTAAACTTAATTTTCTAAGATTGTAGACTCACGAGAAAACCTTTATCTTTAACTTACATTCTTTTAAGCACTGTTTGTAATGTCGTAATGTCCATACGCATAGGTAGTTATTCCATCTTCGGCAATAACTCTTTTATCATCAAACGGAGTCAATGCAATTTTATTCACTTGTACTGTAGCAAGAGCGTGCTTTCGCGACAGGATTAGATTCATGGGCGTTCTGATGATTTCACAGGTTTTAAGACAGTCTGTATAGCTGTCAAACGAAATGTACTGCTTAATAGCGCTACGTTATATACCTTTAATCTTTTTTATCATTGATCCTTGAATATCTAAGGCATACATCTTAGGACGTAGTCCAACAAAGCGTAGGATGATTTTGCTATTAGCCTCATCTTTAAATTTTCCCAATACCTTCTTGTTTAGAGTTGAATGGCATATATGGTTGGCAGGGTAATCGGCTGTATCGAGATGCTCAAGAAAACGTAGCTTGTCCTGGTACACATCTTCAGTTGTAACACGATGAATGAACGAATCAGTGTCCATATACATAAGCTTGAGGTTTTCAGCTCCATAATAAGGCAACAACACGTCGTAATGATAGTAATACATTAATGTCTTGGAGATGTCCAACACACTCATACCAATGTATATAGGCTTGTTGAATACAATCTGACGAGAGGCCATATGTACAGCAGCTAGATTAGCAGCATATATCGTCCTGTCGATAAACGTAGGCTTGGCGATCAGCTTCTCTAGAGTTTTTTCATTGGTCACCAGGCGTATAGCCATACGGTTACGCAGGTTCTCCATAGTTTTTCCAAACATAGCGTTGTTAAAGAGCTTGTAGAGATCCTTCTCGAAGTCATTGGCAGCTTGTTGTCGTAGCCTGTTGTTAAATTCCACATAAGGTTTCAACCACCGAGACTGTTGGAATTGTAGCACACGATGGACTTTTGTTAGTCGTAGTCCATGATCAAGAGCTTTGTTTCAAAGCCATGTAATGCACTACATACTTCTTTCGAGGTCCAAGATGGGGTATCAGTTTCTTTGTAGATGCTTCCAATGGTTTCATACACTCAGGCAGGAAAGGTAGATCGTTGTGTAGATCGTGAAGTTCTGCAGGATACTCGACGTCGACTTCTAATATGTACCCATGAGGATCATCTTCTTGTAGTGTTTCTAAGTTGATTTCTTCAGGCAAAACCCACTGAAATCCACCAAAAGGAAGGGCGTGACACATTGCCCACCCATATTGGTTATTAGCGTCCTTGTATGTGATAAATTGGGATGGTCTCGACGGATCAAACTTCTCCATATAAGTGTTATTAGCCTCAGCATACCGATGAGAAACTTGGCATAACCCTCCTCTTATACCCGATTCCACCATGAGTAGTTGACCATAATCTTGTAACAGCTCTAACTTAATCCCAGTATACAGTAACATGGCGTCCCATGTAAGACCTGGAGAGGTAAAATAATGGGCCGGATCGACTTTATGTGCTTTGAGGGTTTGCTCTCTGAACGTCTCAAAGACGTCAGCTAGAAGAAGTACATCCGAAGTTAAGTAGAGATCGCTGTACTCTCCCAGGTTTCTCACATTGAACAGCTCCCATACATTTCTAGCATGATCGTAGTCAGTATCAGTAATTTCTTCTTCATTTAATCCATTGTAGAAGGAGTCCTTAGGAGGCAAGCAGGTCTCGTTCAGGGCATCCCATGACGTAACAAAATCATATGGAAATACGCCCTTACGGGTCATCAACTTCAATTTGTCTTCTCCAAAGTACTTTAGCGTTTCAGGATACGAGGTTAGATTTGTTATCAACTTATCCAAGCTTGTACTGAGGAATCGAAAGCTATCCACAAATCGAAGCTTTATATCTCCTACATACCTGGTGAATGAGATATAGCTTTCTTCAGAGTTAGGAATTACCTCCACACGTTCACTTGTGCACCCCAACTCCTTTACAATGAAATGCGAGTCATATCCGCTAAGGTTATGCATGAAGACTGGTATATATTTAGGTGTTTTACAGGCTAAATTACATTCATTATGAAGACTTCCACGATATTCACCGCTGATGTGATCATGATCGCGTACTTTATAGTTCTCTTCTGTAAAGGGTTTTCCACACAAGTAGCATGCTGAAGAAGACTCAAAATCCTTTTGCTGTTGATCCGTAAGTTTCAGAGGCTTAGCAGATTTGTATATATTACCAATCATTTCTGCAAGAGATGTAAGGTACAGCATAAACTTCTGAGCAGCATCAGCACCACGATACACATAGGGTTGCTTAGGAAGACCAGTTTCGAGATGTTCAACACTGGATGTAGGCTTCACGTAAACACAGAAGCTCATTGGTGTATGCTCTTGATAAGGGGTTGTATAGGAAGTTTCAGGATCGGGTATACACGTATGGCATGGAGTGAGAATACTCTCAAAATCCGCATAGACGACATAAGGTACTTTCAGCATCCTCTCAACATTTTTAAACTGTACAATTGCTTTCTCCTTGGTAGGAATATCTACCCTTGCAACACCATGTTGAATACATGTTCTGCATGTTCTTGTAGTTTTTCCTGTCCACTTCGTCCGCTCTGGTCATCAAAATGTGTAAAGCAGCGCTTACAAGTATAAACCCGTCCATTATGGTTAGTTTTCTGGCGTCGAACGAGTTTCTCAAAATTCTTTATATACACGTAGTGATGTTTTCCACTGCTGTCATTCAATAGTAGCAGAATTAATGTGAATTGTTACATTACTTATTTAAAAACTCTGAAGAATGCTTACCATTCGGGTGTTCGGGTGCCTGAATCATTACGGTATTTGATGAGCGATCCTGCAGCCGGCGACCCAGAAAATTCGAGATATACATTTCATTTCTCATTACAATATCTTAAACATATAATATTTTATTCAATATCGTTAGGCATTTTTGAGAAAATTAAAATTTTTCGAAAAATGTTCCATGTAATGGGTAGTCTGGTGCGGGGCATTTTCTTTAAAAACCTTCGTATCGCATCTCTGGGAGATACTGAACCTAAATACCAAGTTTGGTGTTTTATCCGCCTCTTCGTTTCTGAGTTATGCTTCACAGGCACACTCGCAGACAGCCATGCTTTTTTCGGATTCAGAGGGTCTCAAAACATGCATTTCCGGTGAAATCTCGGTATCGATTTTTTTGGGTGGAATACATCACTTCCTCTACTTACTATACGTAGTATAGAAAGTAAAAACTCATTCGCAAATACTTAATGTCGCACAAATATTACTTGAAATGAATTTTTGTGTGTGTGTATTAAGTTTATATTAACATGCTCGAATATTCGAAAAATATCTCTCGAATGGACGGGGTATTTAAAATCGTTCTCGTCCTATGTTTACTAAGAGAATAGGCCAATCTTTTTAAATGGAATAAATTAAGAGTAACGAGGATTGTTTAGGCTAGGCTCCATATTTCATTATTTAGAATTAAACAAATGCTATTAGTCGTAATAGTTATACATACGTAATAATCATGCACATACGTCACCAACCAGATGCGCAAGTCAATTCATATACAATTAATTAATAAAAAATATTTAATTGTTTTTCATCGATCAGCGAGAGTCTTATTTATTTTTAATAACGTATGTAATATTCACCGTTCTGAATACTTTTTATTCTTCATATTACTCTCGCCAAATCATATTTCTTTGTTTAACATACCGAAAAAAAATCAGTTTAATTTTTGATATCATTCATGCAATTCTTGTATGCGAGTATTTAAATAATGACAAAGATACAATCGAATGTTTAAGTACAGAATCTATACAGTATACGTTTAATTGAAAACTTAATCATTAATATTCTTCATGTAGAATTATATTAATTATCGGGAAAACATTTTTGTGGTAAGCTTAAAACATGCCTAGACTTGGTTTTCCACGGTCTGTGATGGAATTTCTGCACCGGGGAAGCCATTAAGAAATTCTTTTGTATCGCTAATAGTTATTTACCCCCGGGGGCCTGTGGTTTTTCAGAGCACTTAGGATGTTTGATGAACTGGAAACGTCTGTCATTGTTCACTAATGGCTCTATACAGGACCTTGTTTTACCTTCTTCTGAAGATATTTAATAGCGTGGAAGCGTCTGCCATTGTCCGCTAATGTGTCTACATAGGCATTTCTCCCGAGAAGACCATATGCATTCTTCAGGGGTGTACACCATATTTCTTTCAAGTAGGGTACGCAAGTGAATAATTCGTTGAATTTCTCAAAGTTCGCTACGTCTTTAGAAAGAACATTTAAAACGAATATAAAATTTATATTTGAAGTCTTCGTGCGTGTTAATTTTATATCTACTAAGAAAGGTATGCCTGTTTTGAATTGTAATTATTACTTCTCTCGAGCGAGAAGAGACATAGCTGACTTATATTTTTAACATCAGTTGGAGCGTACTCCGATGTGTGGGTACCCCTAGCCATTAAGAGCAGGTACTGTGGGAAAACCCAGGCGTCCTGGTTTAACCGCTTATCATGATTCACTGTATTAGACGATGCACTGCGGTCGCGTGCGTCTTGTTTTTCGTAAAGGGTTCTCGTGTTAACGTCTCATACTAGCTATTTGCAATTTCGTTTTAAGTTGCTTTTTAATTCATCTAAGCAATGTAATATTTTTTATAAACCCTCCAGTCAAAAGAAGAATTAAACAAACGTTATTACTCGTAATAATTATACATATGCTACCGCGCATATACGATAACGAACAGCTGCGCGCGAGTCAATTACATTAATCAATCAAAAAATACTTAATTGTTTTTAATCGATAGACTGCGCCGTTTCATTAGAAGTGAGATATTCATGGTAGATGAATAATCGGGTGAGATATCTCTAGGCGCGCAAGTCAATTACATTAATTAATAAAAATATTTAATTGTATTCATCGATCAGCGAGTCTTATTTATTTTTTAATAGCGTATTTATTTATTTCATAATCAATTCCTCCGGAGCCAACATGAACGCACTTCGCATGTTAAACGAGAATTATTTAACTAAAATGTTAATTCGCCTTTATTTTTTTTTCGGGATCATATTTCGCAGAATTATATAGAGTTAAGATGGCCGTCTTGCGCACACCTTGAGTTTAAATATGGTGAATTCACAACTTTCGGATATGACCACCAGGGGCGCCGTGAGGAAACACTCGCTGGTTCAAAACCAGTTTCACTCATATTACCACCTGGCGCGCTGGTGTAGCTGGCAAACTGAAACGCGAGTGGAGGGGGTGCTGTAGTCGACTTGCCACTGTAAGTATCGAGAGCCAGCCATTCGAGTGAAACGTCCGTGGTGGAAGGTTGCGCTCGGTGTTCCATCGCAATTATCACGCGATAACGACTGTTACGTCAACTCTGTCCTTTCATCTAAGTGTTGTAATATTCTTATAAATCCAAAATATATTTTCCCTCAAAAGTAGAATTAAATAAATGTTATTACTCGTAATAATTATACATATGCTACCACACATATACGATAACGAACAGTTGCGCGCGAGTCAATTACATTAATCATTCAAAAATACTTAATTGTATTCATCGACCGACTAGCCGCGTTTCATTGCATTAGTAGTAATATGATGGCGGTTTAGGAGCAGGTGCGCGCGATTCAATCAAAAATACTTAATTGCTCGAAGAACACCGTTTAATTGCATTAGTAGTAGTATGATGGCGATTCTTTTTTTTTCAATAATGTTTTGAACATTATCTAAATGATTGACACAATTATGTACTCAAACGATTTGCCGATGTGCGGCAGGCATCGAGAATCGCATTCCCACATCGCCTCGGTGGATTTCCAGGCCAACGTCACGCACCGAGAACCCCCACATATACCCCCTCACCGCGAGCGGCACATTCCCTACCCCAAGCCAATCACACGGCAGGGATTTAGACCTAGGGAAGGTACGCGACCAGCGTATAGGATCAATACACACTCTCCCACCTATCCACAGGGAACCAAACAGAACACAAAGGGGAGGGAGAGTACGCGTATGGGGTTGGGAGGGGGCGGGCCACCGGCACGTGACCAGACCACAGGGGGAGGGGGGAGGACTTGCCGGCACAGAACCTGTCGGCATTAGGTAAGCGCACAAAGGGAAGGGGGCGGGTCTAGCGGCACGCGACCAGGGCGGCAAATAGTAGCGCACAAACAGGGGGCGGGGCTTGTCGGGATAGAACAAAGAAGCTTATCAGTTTTTCGGCATCTCTCTGTGCGCCAGAGTCGGTATATATTATCTACTAAAGTGCTATAACGTTGGATGCGAAATATTTATAATCTAATTACTCTCTATATTACCATGAATACCTGTGATACTATCTGAATTACCTGTTAAAATGACTTAAATACCTGTGATACTACTCGAATCAAGTGAAATTACATTAAATAGCTTTGATACGAAACCCTGATCATTGAATCTAGCCTCCTGTTATACTAGCTGAGTTACTCTAAACACCTATGATGCTTGAATCGCCCAAATACCTAGACACTATACGAATTACCTGTTAAAATGACACAAATTACATTGATACAACCTGAATCACCTGCATTTACCTTAAATAGTTGTGATACAAATCTCTGATCGAAATTATCACGAGCATCTGTGAAACTATGCTGATTACCCAAATACTTACGATATTACCTGAACTATCTGTAAAATACGAAACTAGGTTATAACCATCCCCTGGAACCTACCCTCCTGTAATGCTAGCTTAATTACTCTAAACACCTATGTTACTTGAATTATCCTAAATACCTACGATACCCTCTGAATTACTGTGAAATATGAAACTATGCTATACCCAACCCTGGAATCTAACCTCCTGTAATACTAGCTGAATTAGCCTAAATACCTACGATACTAGCTGAATTACCTGTGAAATCATGCATAGCTATGATGCAGTTAGCCTCTGGAATCTAGCCTCCTGTGATACTAGCTGAATTAGCTTAAATGCTTACGATACTAGCTGAATTGGCTGTGAAAATGATTTAAATACCTGTGATACTACGCGAATCATGTGAAATTACCTTAACTAGCTCTGATACGAATTCCTGCTCTAAATTAGCACGAGCACCTGTGATACTATCTGAATTATCTGTTAAAATGACTCAAATACCATTGATACAACCTGAATCACCTGCATTTACCTTAAATAGCTGTGATACAAATCTCTGATCGAAATTATCAATAATATCTGTGAAGCTATGTCGATTACCTCAAATACTTACGATATTACCTGAACTATCTGTGAAATACGAAGCTAGGTTATAACCAACCCCTGTAACCTACCCTCCTGTAATGCTTGCTTAATTACTCTAAACACCTATGTTACTTGAATTATCCTAAATACCTACTATACTCTCTGAATTACCTGTGAAATATGAAACTATGCTATACCCAACCCTAGAATCTATCCTCTTGTGATACTAGCTGAATTAGCCTAAATACCTACGATATTAGCTGAATTACCTGTGAAATCATGCAGAGCCATGATGCAGTTAGCCTCTGGAATCTATCCTGTGATACTAGTTGAATTAGCCTAAATACATACGATACTAGCTGAATTACCTGTGAAATCATACACTGCTATGATCCAGTCAGCCTCTTGCAATACTAGCTGAATTACTTACCTGTTAGTGTTAGTGGGTTAGCTTTTCCCGTTGCAGGTCACCTTTTTCCCTTTATGGCTCACCGTTTTCCCTTTGGTGGTCACCTCTTTCCCTTTGTTGCTCACCTTTTTCCCTTTGCTGGTGACATTTTTCCCTTTACTGGTCACCTTTTTCCCTGAGCAGTCACCTTTTTCCCTTTATGGCTCACCGTTTTCCCTTTGGTGGTCACCTTTTTCCCTTTGTTGCTCACCTTTTTCCCTTTGCTGGTCACGTTTTTCCCTTTACTGGTCGACTTTTTCCCTTTGTGGGTCACCTTTTTCCCTGAGCAGTCACCTTTTTCCCCTGAACGACTCACCTTTTCCCTGAATAGGTTACGTGATGGGCATGTCTAGAATTAGCGGTCTAACATTGACATCAAACAGTTTTCCACTAAGTTCACGTCTAAAGTCTCTTTCAAGTCTAGCACCTCCTATTCCCTATCTCTCCTGTATATAAGTCCATATTGCTACTCCTTTAGTATCTGTCTAGCCTAACACCTCTCCTCCTGTTCCTATACCTCTCATATAAACCATACTCTACTCCTCGACTTCTGCCTAGCCTAACTCCTCTCCTCGTTTCCCTGTACCTCTCATATAAACCATACTCTACTCCTCGACCTCTGTCTAGCCTAACACCTCTCCGCGTTTTCCTATACTTCCCATACATATAAACGCATACTCTACTCTCAACCTCTGTCTAGCCTAACACCACTCCCCTGATCCCCTACCTCTCATAAAGCGCATTCCCTCCTGCCCCCCCTCTAGCTGAGTATCACTCCTTGGTTTCCTATCTAACCTAACTTTAACACCTGTCTATCCTAGCATAGGATCTCTCTCCGTTTTCTCGTCTCTCTTTATAAACACATACTCAATTCTCCTAACCTAATACCTCTCCTCGTTTTCCTATACTTCTCATATAAACCATACTCTACTCCTCGACCTCTGTCTAGCCTAACACCTTTCCTCGTTTTCCTATATCTCTCATATAAACCATGCACTACGTTTCAAGCCCTGTCTTGTCTAGCACCTCTCATCGTTTTCCTATACCGCTCATATAAACCATACTTTACTCAGCCTCTGTCTAGCCTAGCACCTCTCCACGTATTCCCTATCTGTCTCATATAAAGCACACTCCCCCTCCTACCACTGTCTAGCCTAGCGTCAGTCCTCGTATTCCCTATCTCGCCCATATAAACGCATTTTCCTCCTTGAACCGTCGCATCTAGCCTCGTTTTCACTATCCTTTCCCATATAAACGCAAAAAAGTGGCCTCGCTCTCCCTATATATACCTACTCACCTTTACGTTGATACCTTTACGCTGCCGCTCAAGAGGGTAGGATGAAGGATATCCCAATGATAGATATCCAGTTAAACACGTATTGGGGATTTTTGTGCTGGAAGGGGATCAATATCCCTCAGGTTACCCCCAGGGGATGGCCAGGTGTCTCTAGGAGAACTGGACTCTAATGGAAATGGTTTGAATTAAACAAGCTATATGCTCTGGTGATTTCATTCATTCAGTGCTAGCGTTAGAAATCATTCAACTGATATTTTATAATTAACCACTCAGAGTATTTTTTTCTCGATGGTTGTAGATGACGTCTCCTTTCCAAAGCCGTTAACTTAGTAACTTGAGAGTGGTAAATCTTTATATTCACCTCTATTTTTCTGAATATGCTAAGGGTCCAAGTATTATGTGAAAATAGCTTTTATGTTATTAAATAATTATGGCAGAGCAGACACACTCGCTTCCACTTATGCCACACCGCATCTTCGGGAGACATCTGGCCTTCACAGGCGGAGTTTGTATCAACGGCAAGGAGGAGGTGTATGTTTATGTTTACTTTTTTCTTTCTCTACTACGTATAGTAAGTAGGGGAAGTATTGTATTCCACCCAAAAATTCGATACCGAGATTTCACCGGAAATACATATTTTGAGAACCGCTGAATCCAAAAAAGCATTTTTGGAAACATGTCCGTGTGTGTGTCTGTGTGTGTGTGTGTGTTCTGTGTACAGCATAACTCAGAAACGAACAGTCGGATAAACACCAAACTTGGTATTTAGGTTCAGTATCTTCTAGAGATGCGACACGAAGGTTTTCAAGAAAATCCCCCCACCTCAGGTTACCCTTTACATGGAACATTTTCCTAAAATTTTAATTTTCTCAAAAATGGCTCTAACGATTTTGATTAAAATATCATATGTTTAAGATATTTTCATGACAAATAAAATGTGTATCTTGAATTTTTGGGAATATCTCCAAAAGTGTTCTTCATTGTGAACGACTTTTGCATAACTGGTAAACCATAAGAGATAGACAAAATTTTACTGCACAAAAATGCAGATCGCGTTAAAATACACAATTTATGTCATATACAATTTTTTTGTTGAGTGAACCATTTTCGTGATGTTGCTTGTTATTCCCTTAAATATTTCAATACTTATTTTTTCAAATGGGAATTCTATATTCATTTTTTTGTCTTGGATATGCAAAGAGTATTAATCTGTGGGAAAGGGAATGGTGCTGCACCTAGCAACCAGCTATTAAGAGATATGTATGTGCTTAAAGGCTACTGTATTTCTATACTGCCCTTGTAAATATATATTCCCCTTACATCTACAAGAAAATTAGCAACTGTCACTTCTCTAAAATCTCAATGTCACTTCACCGTTTTTATCTAGCTCAACTTCATTGGGACTTCACTTAGTTCACACTGTCACTTCACTAATGTGAACTAGTTCAATTTTCTCGTCACTTCACTTTCCTTATTGATGTTGTGGCACAATGTAATACGCATAACATAGCCAGTTCTGCCGGAAGGTTCACACCTGGGGAGTCAAGCACAAGAGCAGCTCCTGCAGCAACACTCACTGAACGTCACAGTTGCCGTCACAAACTCACTTGTAGAACAGCACTTGTCGCACCAGAAAGGCACTTGACTCCTCTCTTTTGGGAGAGGGGAGTAAGGGTGAGAAAGTTGGTGTGGTGATATGGGTGAGATTCACAGGAAGTTAAGGGATGTTAAACAGGGGGATTAAATGTGAAGGATGGAAAGGATTCTTTATTGTATCTTTATTTGTTTAGACGTTCTTTCATGAATTTTTAGCGATGATTACGCCGGTTGCTTTGAGCGGGGAGTGAAAGCGGAAGCATGTGTGTTTCCATAAAGTTTCTGATTGAAGGAGTAACCTTCCTGAGTTGTTTGTGATTCTCTTGTAGCTGCTGCTGACTCTGAAGAATGGTAGTTTCAGATTACATATGCTGCTCTCGAAGCTCAGCGTCCGGGACCTCGAGGACACTCAGTCGCGTGGTCGTCGCAGTCGTAGTCAGTAGGGTCGTCCAGTTTCATCAAACGGTACGCGAGGCGCATCAGCGGACACGACCCGAGCACCTCCCAGTTGTCGGCATCCTGTACGGCCTGGCGGAGTCGTTAAAACTGTGAGGCCACGTTGAGAGGTGACAAATGCTGCTGCGATGCTTGGCCTCCATAGCTGCAAGACGCGCCTCGAGGCGAAGGCAGAGGTCTAGTACAATTTCCTGGATGCTCTCAATGGTGTCATGGTGGCGGAGTAAGGCTGTTGACAGTTCATTGCAGATGATGGTGAGCCTGAGTGGTGATCTGCATTGGCGATGCTCCCTGCCTGCGTGGAGGAGCTGAATGTGAGGAGTGTTACGTGTTGTTGTTGTTGTGCCCTTAGATAGTATGGGAAGAAAGTCTGATCCTAAAGTGTTCACCGATATCACAACTGACTCCTTTGGCGAGAATGCCCCCTTGTATAGCCGGTGGAATCATCCATAGAACATTCTAGAACTATCTCGATACACGTTCTCTAGGTGGGGAGAGAAACTTCCAGAATTTCTGGTTATCTGCCGATGTTTATGCCGGAGGCGAGCGCGACTTATCTTCGTTTATCTCCGTCCTCCCGATAACCTTGGTCCTTAGCCGCTGCTTCACACCATTAAAATA
Organism: Deroplatys truncata; assembly: GCA_030765065.1. Classification (NCBI taxonomy): domain Eukaryota; kingdom Metazoa; phylum Arthropoda; class Insecta; order Mantodea; family Mantidae; genus Deroplatys; species Deroplatys truncata. The sequence goes on from CM060980.1 coordinate 172,399,964, forward strand.
TGAATTAACAGATCTACAAACTCTGTTTCATAAAACACTTTTTTTCTGAACTTTCTTTTCGCAACGCTTGCTATAATATTACTTCACCGTTTCATCAGCATTATATCTGTTACTGCTGGTTCATTGCCTTATTCTACAAAACGCAAAAGCCACCTAACACTAAAAAGTTTTACGTTATTGGTAGTGCTTAATTCAACACCTATTTCCCGATAAACTTTGAATAGTAAATTATAGTTTTTCTTACCTCTAATGCACTTAAACCCTGTCCGCTATCAGTTTCAAGTTTCTGTTCAATGCTTATTACAATATGCTTTCTTTTCCCCGACATCTTAAATTCAAATAAACCGCACTGACCAAAAACATCAGTAAAATAACCGCGGCCCTCCGCATTGAATGTATTTGCAAGCAGTTAACACTTGTTATAATGGTGAATATTTCTTGAAATGTGGAGGGGTAGGGGGTAAGGCTTGATTATATATAATTCCAGTTGTATTAAAATTAAGGGCTGGGGTAAAAGAACACTGCTAGTTGTCGCAGCAACGTCGTCAGCACGAATTTGAGCATCGTTAATCCTTTCTTTACTAAAGTGTTAAAAATGCCCTCCATTAGCACTAATACATTTAACCCGCCGTCGCACTGAATTCCAGATGTGCTGATGTATCCCTGGGAACTACATATTGTTTCGTAGCCTTTCACAACACGGCCACGAAGAATTCCTGCATCTTTTAAATCAAATGTCAACTCCGCATTTGTGTACACTTCCACTGCACTGTACTGTACTGGAAGCCAATTTCTTAATGGATACTTAAACAGTTTATTACACAAGTTCATCAGATTAAGCAGCCACGCTTTTAACGGCACCTGGGTTGCGGTCGGACGCCGCTTTCCTCCCGGGACTTTCTCCCTGCGCAGACCATCTTATGCATCGAAACAATTAGGATGAACGGACAAGGTCAACTAGAACCAGTATTACTTCGCAAATTACAACACTGAATGCCCCTTACATTGCTTACCTTTTCAAAGAAGATGTTGGAAATATTATCTTTGTGCTCGAAAACAGGCATTGCAGCGTCTTAATAGATTATCATAAACATGTTACAATTCTTCTTGGGATATGTTGGTTATTTCTTCCCTATATTATTTTGCAATGTTCGGGGAATAGATTTATACACTTTGACTTCCAAATTGCCGCACAAGTAAAAATCGCAAGGTCTGACTTTTGGGTTCGAGCGGGCTAAATCCCCACATTGATCACTCTGCCACCAAAGACGACAGCAAAATTGCATCCACAGAAGGACGAGCTGTGTGGGCTGTAGCCCCGTCTTGTTGAAATACGGCTTTTACCTACTTTTGGACATAGTCACCAAGTTTCTCAACACATATCTCCCATTGTGATACCAGTTTCAATATGCCTTGTTCATAAAAGTCCGTTGGAGTATAGCCATCTGCAGACTGCTGATTTCACTTCCGCATCTGTCGCAAAGCGTTGGCCGGCCAGGAATGTTTTCATGGGACCAAACAGATGAAAGTCCGACGGTGCAAGGTCCCAACCAAATTTGCTGATTTTCTGACGAACAGTAGTAGCAACATGGGGGCGAACATTGTCGTGAAGAATTTCGACATCGTCAGCATTCATGTTGTGGCGTTTGTCAAGAAGGCACGACGCAACTTCACCAAATGTTTCATACAGGCTGCAGCATTCACAGTGGTCCCGTGTTTAGCAAAGTCCACCAATACAACACCATGTACATCCCAGAACTGTCACAAGCACTTTCCCAGCAGACTGAGTCACTTTGAATTTTTTCTTCACTGGATGTTTCCACTCCATACTTGCTTGGTTTCGGGCGCGGAGTGGTATGTCCACGACTCATCACCAGTGACTTTTCCTTTCAGAAAGTCATGCCCTTCCGCGGTGTTAGCGCGTTAGGTGATCCAAGCTCGTCATCATTCGCTGGCCCTTGTGGTTGTCTGTCAGGCTCTTAGGCACCCAGCGAGCACTAACTTGGCGAAATTTCAACCTGTCATGAACAATATCGTAAACTGCACCATAGGAAAGGTTGAACTGTTGCGATAAGGTTCGCAGTGGCACACACCTGTCGTTCAAAATTGCCGCCTCATGTTTCTGACCTTCTGCGGAGTTGCAGCTATTACCGGCCTACCAGAGCGTGGCGAAGGTTCACACGGCCCTCTAGGAAGAATGCACACCTCCTGGAGACATTTCTACGGTTCATACAGTCATCCCCATTCACATCACGCATATCCCTGTGAATATCACTCGGTTTATGCCCTTTGGCTCACAAATGTCGAACCACACCTCTCTGCTCTTCACACGTGGACGAGAGTAACATGCGCGCCATCTTTGTTGCGTAGTTCACGCTTCTCTCGCTAGGATTGAACATGAAACCAAAAATATCTTCTGTAGTGAAAACTTCAAGCTATATCTGTTTAAATTACAACATTCCAACTGCAATACCAAGGCAGAAAAATATTATTGTGCGTTACTTTTCAATCCATCCTCGTATAATGTTTAGAATGCGTCCAAACCATTTACACGTATGGAGTGACCGACAATTGCACGAGATATCTCGATTAAATAAACAGTCAGCAATGATGTACCAGAAAGTGATGATACAATTAAACATAAAACCAAATGGTAAGCAAAACCTAATTTCGCATCCCCTTAATTCCAAATTTATACCTCACTTGTATCGTATGCATTGTTGCACTCGTTTTCGTCATATCTACATATAACGTGTTGCTTTATACTTCAGTAACAAAGCCCTCTCGTCAAAAAGAATGCTTCTTTTTAAGCTTGTTAATTGCAACTGGAGATTTTTCCGCCATTTTAAAAGTTATGGGCATGTAGAGCAACCAAATTAATGTTTTGCATATTCTAATCCACGCTTCGTATAGCATTTTACTCGCGTTTGGTTTTTCTTACACCTTAGTGATTTCTCCAAATGCTTACATGCTTAAGCCGCTTCACAATTTCTAGGAGAATGCGGACTTCTTGAGAAGTAAAGTGCTACCTTTTTACTCTGATTTGTCGGTGATTTTAACTTTATTTGTTGGATAACTTACAAAAGCCTCTTTTAGGAACAGCATCGCCATAAACAAACGATGCGAATGCACTCGATGCGCATGCGCAAGCGTTACCAATTTCACTCTTCCGCGACATTTCAGCTCAGTAAAGCCGAACCTGGTTGCCTTACTGTGAAACTCGCAAAGCTTAAACCAGAGCTTAAGGTTTACTTAAGCGGCGTTCCGGCTTACTAAAGCTTCGGCTTAAACTTAACTTGAAGTGTGAAACACTATTTCCATGCGAGATAGTGCGTTTCTTGGTGTGACAAAGTGCTGGTTATTCAGTACGTTTTCCGAGTGAGGTTGCGACGATAGCTGTAATGTATAGCGAGTGCTGTGATTAGAGAAGTCTTGTGTTTGACGCACCAATGAGAGAAGTGAAAGGAAAAAGAGGTTGCTTCGCGCGTATTTCATGTGCCACTACGTCACGGGGTAAAGTGAGAGTGAACACTGAAAATCACATAAATGAAGTCACACTGGAAGCTAACCAAATCTTATTAGTGAAGTGACAGTAAAAACTAATTAAATCACATTAGTGAAGTGACAGTGAAAACTAATTAAATGACATTAGTGAAGTGACAGTGAAAACTAATTAAATCACATTAGTGAAGTGACAGTGAAAACTAATTAAATCACATTAGTGAAGTGACAGTGAAAACTAATTAAATCACATTAGTGAAGTGACAGTGAAAACTAATTAAATCACATTAGTGAAGTGACAGTGAAAACTAATTAAATCACATTAGTGAAGTGACAGTGAAAACTAATTAAATCACATTAGTGAAGTGACAGTGAAAACTAATTAAATCACATTAGTGAAGTGACAGTGAAAACTAATTAAATCACATTAGTGAAGTGACAGTGAAAACTAATTGAATCACATTAGTGAAGTGACAGTGAAAACTAATTGAATCACATTGGTGAAGCGACAGTGAAACTAATTAAATCATATTAGTGACAGTGAAAATTAACCACATAAGTGAAGTGACAGAGAAAACTAACCACACAAGTGAAATCACAGTGAAAAACCAGTAAATTACATTAGTGAAGTGAATACTTATTGGACAAAGTCTTAATATTTTCTTCTTCTACATATTAGGATTGTGTCCTGAAAGTGTGTCCTATCTTACATTCTGTGTTGTGAAATGGTGCCATTCACGCAGATTTGCAACAAGAATCGATATTTTCATGCAGAATTTTATAAAGTTATCAAATAAAGCAGCAAATATAGTTACAGTGCACACAATAGAGCTTTTGAAAGGCGTGTAATATGCCAAGTTCCGGAATTTAGAGAGAATCTCAGAAAAGGGCCATAATTCATCATCTCGCTGCAACATAATGGATTCCTTCACATTTACCAAGCAAGTTCTGAAACTATAGCACTTCTCACTCAAGCAAAAGCACCAACACACAAGGAATCTCCCGACGTATCACGTGACCACATTAGCACCGCCTGTTCCTTTGTGTTAATTATTTGCCATAATCCAGTGACAACGAGCGAGGTATGCTGACGTTTCGAGTGTCAAAACACAATTTACGTTTTACCTTGCCATTCTTCATTCGTTTAATGCATGCAAATGACATGCACAGCTGCCGTCTCTCCGCCTCCCTTCATTATCGTCTTCTCTTTCTCTTTACTCTTCTTGTTCTTTTGTTGTGGGGAGTCAGCATTTAACAGCCATGTAAACACTTGAGAACAAGGGCCTCTGACGCACTCTGTCGGAGAAATAACGACACCCAAGTCATACAGCCAGACTGTGCTCTGAAAACATTTCGTTTCAGCCTACAGCTTTAGGCTTAACGGAATACTTATATGCTCTCCCTACTGCCCTACTCGTTATGTCCATATCTATGTATGAAACAGCTCAAGAATCACAACGTTAACACTTTAAGTAAAGTGGTTTAAAAAGAGTTAGTCAATAAACCTCAAATTCGGTGTTATTAGTGCAAAATTTACGCTGCATATACAACATTAAATTTGTGTGCAAAGAAGTAATAGTTCATAGACCAAGGGATTGTAGCGTTGAAATTGGATACTTTCATATTTGATAGATGCAATTTCATCCACAAAGCAAATGATATAGTTACTTTCATCTACAGTGCGTAGTAACCGAAGATAAATGTAAACAAAACAAAAAAAAAAGCATTTCAAAAGAGCGTCCCTACATAATGGCTATTAAGGTTCCATACACTCTGCATGTCATCACTAAGAACAAAATAAAGATGACAATTTAAAAAATGTAAGATAACTAGGGGTGATGGTGTTTTTACATTTTTAAATAAAAAACCTAAAACTTTGATTTGTACATTCAGCATTTTAAACGTTTATACATTTCCAACCTAAAATTTAGAAGAAAAAGAGAGTTAATTCTGATAAACAAGTAATGTTTTTGAAGTAAATTTAATGTGACATTAATTTTAATTAACTTGCAAGGAGTAAATAGTAAGTCAACATGCATAAAGTGGATCTTGAATTTATTTTAAATTAATATACCTAGATTAAAGAAACACAAAAATATCCTATATTTTGAGAAAGTAGAATAGTTTTTACGTGTTTTTTATTATCCCCACGTTTTGGGCACCAATTTGAAGATGTTTTTGTTACGTATTTTTATTTGCAACACGCTTTGGGCGTCAATTTAAAGCAGGTTGTATTGAAGGAGTTGTATTATATTTCAACTGTTGGGGAGCCGAACTTGTAGTAGTTCCAACCGCACGTATAGTAAACAGTTTCCGGTAGCCTTTGCCCCAAATATACTTTCTGGTGGCCTTTGCTCCAAGTTTAAAAAAGTATATTAACTTTGTAATTTAACTGTTTCTTTAAATATTATATATTTATGTTTGCCTCGGCTGCGTCAGTATTATTTGGAGACAAGTTTCTCTTAGCAGGGTTGTGGTGTGACTAAGAATGTAGGCTTACACAGATTATAATTTTATTGCACTCCTTTTATTAATGCTTGACACAATTTAAATAACACTTCACTGATAGAGAGCTGTGAGAATCTTTTATTAAATACTTGCACTTTTTAACACGTAAACTATTTTTCGTCTCACACGAATACGTACTAAATCTCTGAAGGATGTGTCTCTCGTCCGGTTAGGAACACAGTTTGGAGGCAACTGAACTCTAAATTTGTAACATTTTCTCCTTTTCAGTTTCTGATTGGCTAATCCTACTCCAATAGAATACCTTCATTTAACTAAAGCTTTTTCTGCTTGTTGATTGGCTATTTTTAAAATCTCTCAAAAATTACATTATTGCTGCTCCAAGAATTACCAGTAGCATTATTAAACTTTCTAATTCATTATTGCCTCAAGGTTCCTCATTGTTACCTCATTGTTAGCAACTTTTAACTTATTATTCTCATAGCTCCTATATTATTAAATTACGTAATACATTCACATAACATTATTGAACATGGATACAATAATACAAACATATACAATGACTGTTACATACATTTTTTATATATTGTACATACACATATTTCTTTAAGGCGGGCTGTTATTATATTTTATTAAATTATATAATTTGACTAAAATTATTTAAGTGAAAATACTGCCTCAATTTTGCATTCACATTTTTTCTCTGCCCATTATCGTTTGTTACAACGGTCTTCAATTTATTTGGGCTTTGCCGCCACTCGGTTTAAATAAACGACGTCATTTGTTCGGCGAGTCCCTTGTCGCAAAGGAGGTGCGGAATTGAACCCACACTGTGTGCCTTCCGACTTCGTAAACAGGTTGATGTAAAGCGGCGGTGCAAAGCTGCTGTTAACTAGGACGTTTTGTGTGTTCTTTTCACGGGCGATCACAGAATTTGCATGGTTGAGTGCTACTTCCGAACTGGAAGGATACGAGGGGAAGTCTACTGTTAGATATTGCCCGGTGTGTGAATGACGTTCTTCGTTTCTTACCCACAATTCCATCAGATCCAGCGACAAAATATAATAAAAAAAACTAAAAACACTTGTTTTTCAGTAAAAAAATCTGATGTGTTACACTCACATGACTTTCTCTACTCCTGTACAAACTATTTTTACAAACGCTTATTCTCCATCTACTTCATGTTAATCGAGTTAAACATTTGTAGACTCCATCTTATTGCTAATTTTCTTATAGATGTAAGGGGAATATATATTTACACGGGCAATATAGAAATACAGTAGCCTTTAAGCATAGACATTACTCTTAATAGCTGGTTGCTATGTGCAGCACCATTCTCTTTGCCACAGATTAATACTCTTTGCATATCCAAGACAAAAAAAATGAATAACGAATTCCCATTTGAGAAAATAAGTATTGAAAAATTTAAGGGAATAACATACAATATCTCGAAAATGGTTCACTTAACAAAAAAAATCTATATGGCATAAATTATGTATTTTAACGCGATCTACATTTTTTGTCTAGTAAAATTCGAGATATACATTTCATTTGTCATCAAAATATCTTAAACATATGATGTTTTAATCAAAATCGTTAGCCATTTCTGAGAAAATTAAAATTTTCAAAAAATGTTCCATGTAAATGGTAATCTGGGGTGGGGGATATTCTTGAAAACCTTCGTGTCGCATTTCTGGAAGATACTGAACCTAAATACCAAGTTTGATGTTTATCCGACTGTTCGTTTCTGAGTTATGCTGTTCACAGACACACACAAACAGACATACACACAGACAGACACACACACACGGACATGTTTCCAAAAATGCTTTTTTTGGATTCAGGGGGTCTCAAAACATATATTTCCGGTGAAATCTCGGTATCGAATTTTTGGGTGGAATACAATACTTCCCCTACTTATTATACGTAGTAGAGAAGGTAAAAAAATTAAGCTAATAAAATATTTAAGCATGTTTTAAAATATTTATAAAGGTTACTTTAGTTGTTTTTCATCAAAAAGATTAAATTTGAGACATTCTGCACTACAAAAGCCGTCCAATTATTTGAGTTACCTATCAGCATACATGCTGAGATTGCTAGTTTATACGAGACGCAAGCGAAAGAAGTTCCAAATGTAAATACTGGAAAGGTACGATACAAGTCACATTTCACTAAGATGACCTCGTGACAGTTGAAATCCACCCCTTCCACTCATCTTTCGCTAGTCTACTACAGGCACTGGTGATAAACTCGCTTCAAGTATTGACGTCATGCGTAGACAACCGACTGACCACAAAGACCGAATAAATCTTCAACAAACTATTCACACGAAACCTTATTTTTCTGTTACCTCATGTTATCAAATATAAATGCTTGTAGAATTAATTTCATTTTACACATCTTGTTGTAGGTAGAAAGGGGATGCTGGAAACCAAAGATATAGTCAAATGTTTCAATGGATAAATCTTTCCATTACATCGCAAGAAATACTTGAAAGGCGACAATGCTTTAAAAACTGACAAGTATTGAAAAATTCAAACCAATAACAGCGAATATCTCGGAAACGGCTAATGTCACACTAAAAGTTATTTGAAATAAATGGTGTTTGTAAGCAGATCAAGGTATTTTATGTAGTAAAGTTTTATCTCTCTCTTAAGGTGTACCGGTTATATAAAATTGTACATAATCCTTCAGAATGAAGTGGACTTCTCAAACTATTCATAGAAAATTCAAGGTATACGTTTTATATTTAAAACAATTTTCTTATAAATCAACTGTCTCAAAATAAGTTAGAATCAGGATGACAGCACTTGAGGCAGTATTTTTAACACTTAAATGATATCAGTTTAATTATATAATATAAAAATAATAACAGCCCACCTTAAAGCAATATAGGTATAATATAATATATATAAAGTGTATATTAGTCATTGTATTATGTTTATTATGTTATGTATATGTATAAAAATGTTATGTGAGTGTATTACGTAGTTTAACAATGTAAGAGCTGTGAGAATAGAAGCAAGCTGCTTTCCATAGCAAACAGAATCACAAAGTAGAAGCCGAAAGTTGCTAACAATAAGGTAACCTCGAGGCAACAAAAAATTACAAAGTTTAAAAAGGCTACTAATGGTTCTTGGAACAATAGTAATGTAATATTTAAAACAGTTTTTAAATAAGCAATCAAAAACTAGAAAAGCTAAAACTTAAATAAAGGTATTCTATTGGAGTAGGCTTAACCAATCAGAAACTTGAAATAGAGAAAATGTACAAATTCAAACGATAGACGCTACAAGAAAGCGTACCCAAGCAGTTCGGTTCGGTCAGTGATTGTATGTAAGACATGAAAATTCATTGCGGCGAGGATAATATATAAAGTTTACCTGTTAAAAGTGCAATTAACAATAATCTCACAGTTCTATAGTAGGATACATCAGTGAAGTGTTATTTAATCGTGTGAAGGATTAATAAAAAAAGAAAATACAATTATAATTTGTGTGAGCCTTGTTCTTTTGCCGTACCAGCCCTGTTTCTAGATACGTGCTCTACAAAATACTAATGACGCAGCCGAGGTATACATATATATAATATTTAAATAAATAACATTAAAATAGTTATTACACAAAGTAAACTGGGGCGAAGGCCAACGGAAAGTTTGTACCGTACGTGGGGGCGAACATTCCAAGAAACATATCTCCCGCTAATTGGTGCCTAAACGTGGTGCAACCGCTGCAATAATAAACCCCCTTCACACTTTGTGGTCCATAACGGAACGGTACTGACAAAATCCAGCCCCACCCCTACCAGTGAGACCACCTGTTTTTCTAGCATAATTCTAACCACTAGATTGCAGAGTTATTTACCTCCCTAAAGTATGGCCTAACTGTTGAAGGACAATATTATAACTTAACTTTATATTTTCACGCACATTATCTTTTCTTAATATGGGTTTTGTTATTGCCTTTAGTAGCGGCAACAACTTTAACCTTCATCTCCATGTTGGTAATGAAAGCTCTCATATATTTAAATGTTGTAGTTGTCGTTCAGTCTAACCACTGAAATAATTCTTCACCCCTTCCTCTAGAAGGTCGAATGATTTGTAATTGGTTTAGCCTTTCCTTGCATACCTTTCTCTTCGCAATTCTTTCATGGAGGAGATATCCTAATACCCCTCCTTTTTACACAGTTTATAAACATCGTTCACTGGTTAGTTTGTGTGTCCCTGTATTGTTTTCAGACCAATCATATGGAGAACTGATACCGGCTGGGTGGAGTCAAAAGTTGGTTACCTGAAGGTGTAAACATTACGGAGGGAAAAACACTATGACGATCTAGGGGAATGGCCCACTTTTTATGCACGGCAGTGTACAATCTAACAAGATACTGTCCACTGTCGCCCAACTCACAGTATATTTCAGCTGTACTGTAAGTCATAGCAAGTTTGTCTTCAAACATTCTACTGAAGGTTCTCTGTGCAGTATCACAGTTTAAACTGATTTTGGAATGCGTGTACTTAATGCAAGCGCGAGATAACAATGCGCGTCAATGCGCCGGTTTTCAAAACGTGTTGCGTGACACTGCCTTCGTCCGAGTTGAAATGTATGCTAAACGAGCTTGGATTAGGAAAAAACAATCCGGAAGTATAGGATGTTGAGCGAAAACATTTATAAATTAGAAATGAGCTATAATGTATGCTTACCGAAATGTTACCTAGAAATAACATTTGCTTCATTTACATCTGGGACAAAATACAAGATAGATTAGTTATGTTTTTATTTTCTCTACTACTTACTTATGATAATCATACAAAGTGTTGCATTTCAGCCAAAAAGTTGATACGCTGTTTCAACGGAAACCTATTGAGGTCCTCTGAATAAAAACAAACAAAAAATATGTTACACTCACATGACTTTCTCTGCTCTTGTACAAACTATTTTTACAAACGCTTATTCTCCATCTACTTCATGTTAATTGAGATCTTAATGCTAATTTTCTTATAGATGCAAGGGGAATACGCGACACTCAAATCTTTTAAGAGCTGGTTACTATGTGGAGCATTCCATTCTCTTTGCATGTCCAGGAAATAAAAAAAACAATTAAGTACAAGTATTGGAAAATTCAAACAAATAACAAGGAATATCTCGAAAATGGTTCACTCCACAAACAAAAATGTATATGACATAAATTTTATGTTTTAACGAGCTCTACATTTTTGTGAAGAAACATTTGTCTCTCCCACGGTTTACCAGTTATCTAAAAGCCATTCAGAAAGAAGAGAACTTTTGAGGACATTTCCAGAAAATTCAACATATAAATTTTATTTGTCATGAAAATATCTTAAATACATGATATTTTGAACAAAATCATTAGAGCCATTTCTGAGAAAACCTAACTTTTCGAAAAATATTCTATATAAAGGGCAGTCAGGGGTGGGGATATTCATGGAAATCTTCGTGTGGCATCTCTGGAAGATACTGAACCTAAATACCAAGTTTGGTGTTTATCCGGCTTTTCATTTTGGGGTTATCCTGTTCACAGAACGCGGACCTTTTTCTAAAATTGTGGTTTTTTTTATTCAGAAGGCTTCAAAATATGCATTTCCGGTGAAATTTCGGTATCAAATTTTTGGGTGGAATGCGATACTTCCCGTTTACTATACGTAGTAAAGGAAGTGAAAACAAAAAAGTTGTATACGTATCTAACATAAGTCCTGCATTTCCCAAAGATGAAGCACAAAGATCTTTAAAAAAATAATAAAATAACACCCCAAACTAGCCTTTACATGGAAAAGGTTTGGATATTTTTTAATTTTCTTCACAATGGCGGAAGCGATTTCGATTAAAATACAGCAACGCTATGGTGAAAGCAGCAGTAAGAACAGAGATTGTCGTCCTATGCAACTAAATTCGTGTAGGCTGTGAATGATAAGATGGAAATTATTTCACAGAATTAGTGCGTACGAGGCTACAGCGAAATGAAATATCTGCTGGAAAGGTAATCAGCAATTCCGTATGTGTTTAACTCCTGAAGATGGCAGCAGTGAGGGCGTGCGTTTGAATGTGAAAGACGCTACGTCGCTTCTCGCACCAGAAGGGATTTTGTTGGTAAGACTGACACGTAACTTGATGGACGTGCAGGAACATGACAGGACGCGCTTTACATTCTTCTCGTTTGTTCCGCTTTTCCGATCTGGGAACAGGTAATGCGAGGTTTGTTAAATGGGTTACTGTGAACCAGGGATATACCAGCATCTAGGGACATCCACTGGTGTTATGAGCAAACGTGACTCATACAGCAACAGATCTAGAGGACGGAAACGTCCATTCTGGGGTACTTCAAAGAAAATACCATGCTAACAAATTGTATTAAAATTTAAAATAATATGGGAACATTCAACATAACGGGATGCATAAGATTTAACTCTACTGGGTGGCCTCGAAGTAGGGGCCAAATGTTTGATGAGAAATAACAGCCATATAAACTATAATTACTCACTTTATTACCACTAAGAAATTTGTGAAATATATAAAAAAAGTTTCTGTTAATCAGTTTTCTACCTAGTTATCAATTTGGGCTCCATTCAAGTTAGCTAAAGCTTGAAGTCTTAATTGGACGTTTTCACGTGCCTTTCTGCAGACCCCCATGGGAATTTAATTAAATTCCTCAGTAATAACCTGGCGTAGATGATTTTCGTTGTGGATAGTATGCTTGTAAATATTATCCTTTAAACCTCCCCCAAAGAATAAAGTCTGGAGGAGTTAGGTCGGGGGACCTTGGGGGCCATTCTATAGGACCCTGACGTCCAATCCACATTCTTAAAATCCACTCATCAAGCCATTCTCGAGCTATCAGAGCGTAATGCGACGGAGCCCCATCTTGCTGCCACCACAAATCTTCAAAGTCATCCCGTGCCTGTAAGAAACGACAAACGTTGTTCTATAGCAGATCCAGATGCGTTTCTCCCGTGGCATTCCGGTCGAAAAAGGGTCCAATTAAGCCTTGGTATGTCACTCCTGCCCACACCATCACTCGTGGAGACAGGTAATTATGTTTGAGCAGTAGCATACGGTTAATACAATTATGCCTGTTAACAGCACCCGACATTTGAAATTTGGCCTCGTTGGACCAAACAACGTGTTGTTCTAAGTAAGCATCATCTTCCAGCATTTGCAGCCAGGTATCAGCGAATTCAAAGCCTCCATTGAAATCATCGTTTAGTGCATCCGTTTAATCCATTTTCTCTAATAACGTGCAGACAAAAGACGGATGCAGACCAAGACATAACACAGCTGCATCCGCGAAATACAAGCAAGCATAATCACATAATTAAACACTTCAAACATTAGCTCCTTACTTAGTGGCCACCCTGTAGTGTGTTTTCTTAACTATTTTTACAATTATTACATATAAAGTATTAGAATTTTCTGACCATTTGTTCTGGCTGTTATTAAACCTTTTTAATCTGTGTTCCCTCATAGATTGTAGTTTAATTGTTGACTGCGTGCCACGTACTCCTGAAAGAATAGTTGCTGTCCTTGAATGATGATGATTTTGAAGTTCTCTGAAGTGAAGTCTTGTAGTTTCGTCGATTCTGGTAGTTCTACGAGGTTCGTTGATCTCTTCTTCTGTTCTCGCCTGTTCTGGCCCCACGCAGTTTGGCGTCAAATTGAGAAGGTAGTTTCTGCCCCACGTTGGGTGCAAATTTGAAGTAGGTTTATTTATTTTTAGGAGGAGTTGTATTTTATTTCGGCTGTTGGGGAGCCGAACTTGAAATAGTTGTAACCACGTATGGTACCCGGTGGCCTTCGCCACAAGTTTAAAAAATATTAACTTTGTAATTTGACTGTTTCTTTAAATATTATATATTTACGTTTGCCTCGGCTGCGTCAGTATTATTGTTAGAGACATGGATTTCTTTGCAGGGAGTAGTGCGCGTAAGAATGTAGGCTTACACAGATTATAATTTTTAATTCACTCCTTTTTATTAATTCTTGACACGATTTAAATAACACTTCACTGATATAGAGAGCTGTAAGATTCTTTTACTAAATACTTGCACTTTTTAAACACGTAAACTATTTTTGTCTCACACTGAATACATATCAAACTTCTCGAGCAGTGTCTCGCGTCCGGTTAGTAACGCTGTCTACAAGCAACTGACTTTGAATTTGTAAATTTGCCCTATTTCAGTTTCTGATTGGCTAATCCTACTCCATTAGAATACTTTCATTTAACTTAAACTTCTTTCTGGTTGTTGATTGGCTATTTTATAAACTGTCTCAAAAATTACATTACTGTTTCCGAGAATTACTATAGAATTATTAAACCTTCTAATTCATTATTGCCTCAAGGCTACCTTATTGTTACCTCATTGTTAGAAACTTTTAACCTATTATTCTCACAGCTCCTACATTATTAAATTACGTAATGCATTTACATAACATTATTGAACATGTACATAATAATATAAACTTTAATACAATGACTGTTACATGCATTTTATATATTATACACACATTGCTTTAAGGCGGGCTGTTATATTTTATATTATATAATTTGACTTAAATCATTTAAGAGTTAAAATGTACTGCCTCATTTAATATACCCTGTTAATGATGTTAATTATAACATACACAGGAAATAGAGCAAAGCGCTCTTACTTGAGGATTATTAAAATATATTGGTTTTCGTATCGCATGCATATCGTATCGGTGTAAGCAGAATCGATTCTGTTTGTTTTGCAGTCTCTCATTTGTTAAATTGTGACCATTTGGTTGCTTGGAATGAAACATCCGTGGCATTGGTCTTATTTTACATGCATATTCTGTGGTGTAACAACAATTACGAGGCGCATTCAGAAAGTAAGTTTCCCTATTGTTTCAAATCAAAGAAAACATAGTTATATGGAAAACTTTATTGGCCACAGGTACAGCAACGTTTAAGCTATTTTTCGACATACTTACTACAAGAATTGAGATACTTGTCATATCGCGGGATCAACTTTTGTATTCCTGTGTCGTAGAAGTCTGCCGCCTGTGTATGGAACCAGCGAGTGACAGTCATCTTCAGCACTTCGTCGTTAACAAAACGCAGACCGGAAGACAGGAATTTCTTGAGGTGCAAGAAAAGATGGAAATTGTTGGGAGCAAGATCAGGAGTGTATGGTGGATGCTGTGCGCCGAGCCGTATGTGGACGAGCATTGTCATGGAGCAGCACAACACCTACATAGGCATTCTACGCCTCTGGTTTCGAATGTCACGTCACAATTCCCGCAGAGTTTCACAGTAACGGTCAGCGTTCACTGTTTTACCTCTGGGCAGAAAGTCAATGGTCAGAATGACCTTTCTGTCCCAGAACACCGTGCACATCACTTTCTGCACCGACACAGTCAGTCTGAATTTCGTCTTCACAGGAGATCCACTGTAACGCCAATGTAATGAGTACTGCTTGCTTTCCGGGGTAAAGTGCGAAATCCACGTCTCATCGTCCGTGACTTTTCGGCTGGAAACGTTCTGGTTACGCTGTTTTTTTATTCTGAAGCACTCTTGCTTAGGACATCATGTCACGTGGAACCACTATTAATTCCGATGCATATGTGGCAACTCTGAAGAAGCTTCAAGCTCGACTGAGAGGAGAAGCAGATGTTTTGCTGTTGCATGGCAAAGCACGGCCACATGCAAGTCAGAAAACCACGGACTAGATCAGCAAACTTGGGTGGACAATTGAAACACCGGACCTGGCTCCATGATGAAGAAGGTTTGTTGCTGCTACGTATGGAAAATCAGTTTGAAGAAGACGTATTATATTTCGACTGTTGGGGAGCCGAACTTGAAGTAGTTGCAACCGCACGTATGGTAAAAAGTTTCCGGTAAGCTTCGTCCCAAATGTACTTTCCGGTTGCCTTTGCCCTAAGTTTAAAAACATTAACTTTGTAATTTTGACTTTTTCTTTAAACATTATGTATTTATGTTTACCTCGGCTGCGTCAGTATTATTGCTAGAGACATGAATGTCTTAACAGAACGTGTTGCGGCTGAAGAATGTAGGCTTACAAAATTATAATTTTTACTGCACTACATTTGTTAATCCTTGACACAATTTAAATAACACTTCATTGATATAGAGACCTGTGAGATTCTTTAATTAAATAATTGCACTTTTTAAACACGTAAACTATTTTCGTCTCACACGAATGCGTATTAAATTTCTCGAGGACGCATCTCGCGTCCGGTTAGGAACACTGTCTACAACCAACGCGTCCAGTTACGAGCGCTGTCTACAAGCAACTGACTTGATTTCTACCACCTAAATTTGTAAATTTCTGTATTTCAAGTCTCTGATTGGCTATTCTTAATTCAATAAAATACTATTATTTAACTTAAGTTTTTTTCTGGTTGTTGATTGGCTATTTTATAAACTGTCTTAAAATTTACATTATTGTTGCTCCAATAATGACTAGTAGCATTGTTAAACTTTAAAATTCATTATTGCTTCAAGGTTACCATATTGTTAGCAACCTTTAACCTATTATTCTCACAGCTCCTACATTATTAAATTACGTAATACATTCACATAACATTATTGAACATGTATATAATAATATAACCGTATATAATGACTGTTACATACACATTTTATATCTTGTTACATACACATATTGCTTTAAGGTGGGCTGTTATTGAATTTATATATTATATAATTAGACTGAAATCATTTAAGTGTTAAAAATACTGCCTCAATGCAATTACCATCTCTTTGGCAAACTGAAGGACTCTCTTCGTGGAATAAGGTTTGAAGATGATTGCTTCGTGAACGCTGCCAAACAGTGGCTCAAACGTGCTGGTCTAGACTTTTATCGTTTAGGTATCCATGCCCTAGTTCCAAGGTGACGTATGGCAGATGATAGGCATAAGAATTATGTGTATACATAAAATTATGTTCCTACGGGATGTATCTACACGCTGTAAAAATAGTTAAGCTGTAGGATGAATATGTAATTTACAAATAAATGATGTGCATTACTTTTGGAGTAACCTTCGCATTTTATGTATAGGTTTACAGGAATATAGATTTAAGAAGCGAAGACAGTGTTGTTACGGCTGGCTGTGGCATGACGTGCTATTCAGATGAAAAACCCCGTGCAGTGGTCAGGTTTTATACCAAAGGTCCTGTACTGTGTCTGTAAATGCATCGAAGAAAGGTTTTCTTTTCAGAGCTCGTGGCTTCTGTTATAAATTTGCCAGCGACTACCTAAAACTGCTTGGTGTGCCCATCAAACAACTGGGAACATGTATCAAAATTTTATTAGATTCTGCAACAATGTTAAATAATTTATACTTGAAATTTTAAATGCTGAAAACTATATTTTAGCTACTGTTTATTATGATTGTTGACCATTTATATGCAATTTTTTATTTTTTAGATGTAATTGTTTAATTGAACCTCTTTGTTTCTGTAATTTATTCTGTTTATATATTCTGGACCTTTATGGTCACTTATATTGTCAGGCGGATGTTTTAAAATTAAAAATACAAGTACTCGCTCCATGTAAATTACAGTAACCGCCCAAAGTAAACAGCGAATCACGTTAGCACCAGGTGAACTGTGTCTTGTTTCGTAAGGAGAGGAGAGGCAAGCAAGCAGTTGAGTATTTATGGCGTTATTTGGGAGCAAGTTAGCGCCGCCTGTTATCAACTACAAGGAACCATTTCCTCGAAGACCACGCAACCTGTTTCCTTGTGTTAAGAGCCAGGTCGAGAAAGGCTAAGTGTTAAAACCCCCAACCGATTTATTAAATGATACTGCCGCTTCGTGAAACGTCCTTCATTTGTCACCACGTGGACCAACTTTTTTACTTCTTTTACAGCGAAAAAACCTTTCCTAAGAGAATCTTTATCGACTCCAAAACCGTTTTCAGTGAACTGGGAGCTCTTTGAAAAAGCAACTGGGATATTAACTTGATTAAAGAGTCTGCTATAAATTTACGATTTTCAGAATTATTTACCAAAATGTTTACAAAATACCAAAACGAAGGATAAAATGTTGCGTATCTGAAATGTAACAGAACGTGTGCTTTAACCGAGCGAGGTTGCGCCGCGTTAAAGTGCCTGGCTCGCATTCGGGAGGTCCTGGGTTCGATCCCAGCGACTGCCTACTCTGATCCATAGGTTTTCACGATTTCCCTGGGTAGGCAGGCGAATGCTGGAATAATTTATCTTCTACCACGACCTTCTCGCCCTTCATTTCCTGTACCCATTATCTTCCTTATCTGTTTCAGAGTTATAGGACCAGGCGACCAGTTATTCAGCTGGTTGCGGCTGGGCGGTGACTACGTTCTGTAGAAGTTTCTTCCCCGGCGTCGCTGCGGGACTGTACAATTAGGTCTCTCCTCCGAGTAAGCCCTGTAGGCTGGACCGCCGGAGTTCGGTTGATTAGTGGCCTGGATGCGTTCTATCTGGAAACGTTAGGGACCTCGTCCCATCTTAATACGTGTTTGGTCGCCCTTCGGTTCTCTCCCCTCATCCCGCTCTCCTAGGTTCACAGTAGAAGCAAAAAAGGGCAGTTACGACCTACTTACGGTGCTCTGCCCTGATCGCGGGAGCCCCTCCGTTTGTCCATAACTATACTATACCAGTATAGTACTTTTAAAATCCTGTTCATTAAGAAAAATCTATAATGCTTGTAGATCAGAATGAGACAGACGGAGGGAGCCTCAACCACTGGGCTCAGCATCGCACGTAGGCTATTACAGACCCTTTGTGACCAAACTGACCCGTATATAAAAAAAGAGATGAATGATAGACACAATGGGCGACCAGATACGGACGATGTGGGGTCCCTAACGATTTTAGAATAACACCAATATCACACCAATCCTGAACGAATCCCTTGACAAGGGCATCAGCCGTCCATCCAAGTGTCAGTGAGAAATCTACATAACGCAAACCTCAGTGTCCCGCAGCAATGCACCAATCGCCTACGCCTGGTCCCACAACCCTGGAACATATCAAGATGAAACAGATGGAAGGAAATAATGGAGACAGGAAATTCTTGGTAGAAGAGGAACCTCCCAGTAATCTTCTACCGACCTGGGAAAACCACGAAGGAGCCCAAGGTCAGAGTGCTCGGCACGGTGGGAATCGAACCCAGGACCTTCCAAATGCGAGCTTCATACGTTACCGGGAGCCATCTTGCTCGTTAAAGTCGTACACTAATAACCTATTTGTATTCCCTGCCCCTTTCAAATTTAAATGTGCATCTAAAATTTAGAAAACAACATGTAAAAGTTGTCCTTCGGTGTGATTAAAATACCTAGCATCCTGGAAATTACGAAAGAAATTTACAACTTATATTCGATTTTCAGGGAAACTTCTTTTCATCACTTTTCATTCTTGTAATGTTCCTTCATTCAATCTATTTCAAATTTAAGTTCTTTATAAGTCAACAAAGAAATCTAAGAATTATTCTTTTCATAATTAAAATTATTAAAAAATGTTTCCTTCATTTTCAAAATGTTCTTTTATTATTCTTTACTTCAAAGCCGATTGGCATACTTTATAATTTTTTTCTGAAAAATCTTAAGGAATGGATAAACATTAAGTTTTGAATAAGATTTGTTTTAAGAATATATTTTGACTTCTCCACTGGGTTCTTAGTAGTTAGAGGAAGTAGTGCAATTCATTCATAAATTCAATATCCAAACTTCAGCGTAAATGCATGTTTTGGTATCTCTTGAATCCAAAACGAACATTTTTAGGAAAGGATGCGCACGCTTCTGAGCTTAACTAAAAACGAAACTTAGGCTAAATGCAAACGTTTTACACGATTTCCTAAACAATGACTAAAATTTTTATTAAAATACACAGAGTTAAGATATCTACGTGGTCAATGAAATATACTGTGAAGTATACTGTGAAGAAAATTGTGAAGTATAAAGGCGGTGCCAAAATAATTTTGAGGATAGGATCAAGGGTCGCAGAAGCTTTTTTTTTAATGCGGTACATGCATCAACATTAAATCCGGCATGTCAGTGTCTCCGATTGTGACGTGTCAGATGTAAATAAAACACACTCTTGTATAGTACTAGTCGCTGTCACTAGGTGTGTGTGATGTGAAGCCTGCTGGATGGTACGGTAATACTGTCTTGTTCAGTACAGTACACGCTAGTTTCTCATTTGAAGAATATTTGTTGCTGCTACGTATAGAAAGCCAGTTTGAAGAAGATGTATTATATTTCGACCGTTGGGGAGCCGAACGTAAAGTAGTTGCAACCGCACGTATGGTAAAAAGTTTCCGGTAGTGTATATATATATATTTATTAGAGGCATGAATGTCTTAGCAGGGAGTGGTGCCAATGAAGAATGTAGGCTTACACAGATTATAGTTTTACTTCACTCCTTTTATTAATGCTCGACACGATTTAAATAACACTTCACTGATATAGAGATAGAGCTGCGAGATTTTTTTTATTAATTACTTGCACCTTTTTAACACGTAAACTATTCTTGTTTCACACAAAATATGTATTAAATTTCTCGAGGACACATCTCGCGTCCGGTTAGTAACGCTGTCTGCAAGCAACTGACTTCTGAATTTGTAAATTGTGATCTATTTTAGTTTCTGATTGGCTAATCCTAGTCCAATAGAATACTTTCATTTAACTAATGCTTTTTCTCGTTGTTGATTGCCTATTTTATAAACTGTCTCAAAAATTACAGTATTGTTGCTCCAAGAATTGCCGGTAGTATTTAAACTTTCTAATTCATTATTGTCTCAAGGTTACCTCATTGTTAGTAACTTTTAACCTATTATTCTCACAGCTCCTACATTATTAAATTACGTAATACATTCACATAACATTATTAAACATGTACGTATTAATATAAACAATAATACAATGACTGTTACATGCATTTTATATATTGTTACATACACATATTGCTTTAACGTGGGCTGTTATTGAATTTATATATTATATAATTTGACTGAAATCATTTAAGTATTAAAAATACTGCCTCACATTGTGTACCAGTTAGTTGAGATAGTACGTACACACTTGCGTGAGTTATGTTTCATTTTGACTGGCAAATGAAGATGTTGCATAAATTCAGATTTCAATTATGTTCGTGCAGAGCTCCTGTTAGTATACTGTGTCTGTGATTCCGTGTTCTTAACCTCATAATTCATATTGTTTTTGCACAATCTGTATAACTTGACATTCTGGGAATAGCCAGTTAAATCCTCTTCATTCTGAATGAAGTTTGTATAATTAGCAAGTCCTAAGGGATACACAAGTACTTACTATACAAAGAAAGTTATATCTCTCTCTAAAACGCACAATGTATTTCAAATAATTGGTTAAGGCATTAGCCATTTCCGAGATATCCACTATTGATTTGAATATTTTCCTTTTAATTTTTTGAATTGCAGTCGCGATTCCGTTGTTTCTCACGATGTGATTAAGAGTATGGAATTTTACATGCCAGCATATAGTGACTCGCCTTTTAAAGCTTTGACTATTGCTTCAGCCTTCTGGGTCCCTCTAACACATACAACAAAATGGGTACCGATACTATTACTGCAAAGGTTATAGTTTTTAAACATAAAGGTACCTGCTAGAGAAACTTATGTGAATGTAACACATCAGATGCATGAATAAGGCACCTTTTCTAAGACTAGCCATATATCAGAGAAAGCCTGTACATAAAATAAAGACATGATATAAACTTCAATTAAATCAATTCAAAATTGTGGAATTTCACGCTTTGAGTGCAGAAATCCCTTAGAATGAATTTTTAAAATTAGAGCTTAAGTAATTGAGTAGCCCGCACAGTCACATTAAAGGCTGGTCCATAATTTGATTACACAGTGTTTTTACTTTCTCTACCAACTACATATGTTAGGTACTAGTCAGCCACGATGTGAATGCGCTTGGAGAAGGCCGCCACTGATCAAGGCTAGGGATCAGAGGGGAGTGAGGATCAAGGCGATAGGGGAATGTACAGTAGCAATGAAAACAGTATATTTCCAGGCCTCAGCCTTGCTTGTAAATGCAACTGCGGACGTTTTCTTTACCCGATTGTGCTTCCGATGCCCCGCCCACTTGTTCCATAACTGTTTAGTCCTTCTTCCTACCGAACGCACTCATATCGTGGCTGACTAGTAAGAGGAAGTATTGTATTCCACCGAACGTGTTTTCAGGCTCGCTAAATAAAGAAGCATGTTTGGTAAAAGGCCAACAGCTTAACCAAAACAAAATTTTTGATAAATACTAAACTTTGTATTTAAGTTCAGTATCCTTCAAAGATGGGGCACAAAATTGTTGAAAAATTCCCGAATCCGAACTACTCCGTATATGGCAGGTTTTTCCGATTTTTTATTTTCTCAAAAAGGCTCTAACGATATTGATTAGAATACTATATGTTTGAAATATTTACATGACAAATAAGCTGTATATCTTGAATTTTCTGGCAATAACCTGTGAAGTCCTCTTCATTCGGAAGGAATTTTTTATAATTTTATATAAGTGATAAATCATAGGAGAAATGTAGAGCTCTTTAATAAACACAATTTCAAATCAGTGTTTTCGTACCATTAGCCATTTTCGCTATTATTGGTTAAAATTTTTCAACACTTTGTTTTCAAGGTGGTGGTGTTATTCACTTGTTTATGGCAATGTCATTGAAAGAGTATGGCATTTCTAGGACCATTTTCTGTATGGGGAGACTCTTTTTGAACATCTAAATATGGATTCAGTTTCCTCTATTTCCTTCGTAACATTTTAGCAACATTTTATTTCTAAGAAGTTTGTTCTCGATTAGCATGGGTAGAAGCATGAGCTTACATAAAAATAATTTGTAGAAGTTATACCAAAATAACCGATAGAGAAAGTCATGTGAATGTAACATCAGATTGTTTACATCGTAATCCTAAGATTATAATTAGAATTATTCAATGACTTGTTATATGATTAATTCCCTCAGAGGGTTGCCCTGCAAAGAACGCGTTTGGATAAAATACTTTGGTAAGGCGCTCGTTAAGAACAGCCGACATTTATCGGAGTCGCAGGCACATGAGCAAAAGAGAGCGGGGGAAATGACGTTTTACATATCTGCACACGTTCATTACATTAAGATTCTCATTTCACTTTATCCCACAGAAATGTTTCGTTTGCAGGTATTTCTGTAAATGCGAGTTACAGCACCACCGAAATAATCTTCGTGAAAGCTTCAACGTTTACTCACATTCAAGTATAAATACTTCTTTACCATCAAAATGAGATCGTGCATTTAGATGATGGTTTGCTTTCAAAGCAGCAATAGATGTAGCAGCACTTTTAATGAAATTACTTGTTTTGACCATATTATCATGCAAAATGAATAAGTAAATACTTTAGCTATCAAAATGAAAACCTTTCCTCAGTGGCGGTTTTGTTAATTTTTACACTGTCACTTCACTTTTATTTTCTTTTCTTTGCGCTTAGTGGTGTAATGAATAACGCGCAAGCAGCCTCTTTTTCCTTGACTAAATGCATTTACTTTTGCGCTAGAAACATTAACACACGCTCGTAGAACACATTAAACAACCCCCACTCTTTGACTGTCGCGAGCATGCTCATCGATATAGACGCAGGAATTTAAGCAGTTCGCGGGAGGAAACATCAAGAATTATCTCATTGGGTCTCGAAGGCGTTCGTGGTATTTACGTTGGATAGAGGCCACCCTGCTTATCTCTACAACCAGTCTGGCACAGGGCACCACTACCCACGTAATAAGTTCGGCAGATAGCAGCTGTATCACATTCTACTCCACCCATGAATGAGCATTTCACCGGAAACACATACTTTGAGGTGCGCTGAACAACAACAATAATAATAACAGAAGCACTTTTACAAAATGTACAAGTGTGTCTTTCTGGCTGTGAACAGCATAACCCAGAAGCGAAATGTCGTACAAATACCAACCTTCGTATTTAAAGTTCTTCTAAGGATACGACACGAAATTTTTTAAGAATCTCTCTCCACCTCAAATAACCCTTCATACGGAAAAAAATTATTATTTTTTATTTTCTCGAAAATGGCTGTGAGATTTTTTTAAACAATATATGTATATGCACGATATTTGTCGATTGAAAATATGTATACCTTTAAATTTTTTTTAGAGTAGTCTCTGAAGTTCCCTTCAATCTGAATGAATTTTGTAGAGTCACAAGTGTTAGACTAAAGCATAGCACGCGAAAAATATAAATCTCGTTAAAACACAGAAATTTTGTTAATGCTCTCTTTCTCTCTCTCGATATTCTTTGCTCTAGATTTGAATTTTCAAATACTTATATTTTAAGGAAGTTTATTGTTAGCTCCACGTATGGAAAGCCAATTTGAAGAAGACGGTTTGTTACGTTATTTGCACCACGCTTTGGCCTCAATTTGAAGAACGTTTGTATTAAAGGAGTTGTATTATATTTCAACTGTTGGGTAGCCGAATACTTGAAGTATTTGCAACCGTACATATGGTAAACAGTTTCCGGTAGCCTTCGCCCCAAATGTACTTTCAGGTGGCCTTTGTCCCAAGTTTTAAAAAAAAATATTAACTTTGTGATGTGACTGTCTCTTTAAATGTTATACATTTATGTTTGCCTCGGCTGCGTCAGTATTATTGTTAGAGACACTCTTAGCAGGGTTGTGATGCGACAAGAATTAGGCTTACACAGATTATAACTTTACTTCACTCCTTTCATTAATGCTTGACACGATTTAAATAACACTTCACTGATAGAGAGAGAGCTGTGAGATTTTTTTATTAATTACTTGCACTTTTTAACACGTAAACTATTTTTCGTCTCAATGAATATATATTAAATTTCTCGAGGATGCATCTCGCGTCCGGTTAGGAACACTGTCTACAACCAACTGACTTCTGCATTTGTAAAGTGTGCTATATTTCAGTTTCTGATTGGCTAATTCTATTCCAAAAGAATACCTTCATTTAACTAAAGCTTTTTCTGGTTGTTGATTGGCTATTTATAAACTATCTCAAAATTTACATTATTGTTGCTCCAATTATGACTAGTAGCATTATTAAACTTCCAAATTGATTATTGCCTCAAGAATACCTCATTGTTAGCAACTTTTAACCTATTATTCTCACAGCTCCTACATTATTAAATTACGTAATACATTCACATAACATTATTAAACATATATAATGACTGTAATATACACTTTTTATATATTGTTGCATACACATACTGCTTTAAGGCGGGCTGTTATTGAATTTACATATTATATAATTAGACTGAAATCATTTAAGTGTTAAAAATACTGCCTCAGTTTGTTTATTTCTTTGTTGTTTTTTGTTTTTTTTGGGGGGGGGAGAGGTTTACGGAACCTCAAGACATGAAATCTCTTTTGCTGGAATGTAATACGCGGTAGAGAAAATAAAAAACTGGATTCAAGTCACCTCACAACATGCATTTTGGTGTAATCTCGATTTGGAATGTTTCGGTGGAATGCAAAACTTCCTCTGTATACCATAGGTAATTGAGCGAGGGGCTCCGCGGTAATTTGTGCTAAGCGGGAGGTCCCGGGTTCTATCCCCGGCGACCGCCCAGTCTAAACCATGGGATTTTTGTGCTTTCCTCGGGTTCACAGGCAAATGATGGGGTGATTTCTTCTTCATTTTCAAGGATTAGGCTTGCATCCTGTTCCGTCTTCACTCCAGCCATTTTGTCCTTGGTCTTCCTATTTCTCGTCTTCTTTCTGGTTCGTATTTTATTATTTATTTCACTATTTTTTTTATTTCACATTCTTTTAATATATTATATCCATTGATGTTTGTTTTCTTGTAGTCGCTCATTAATGGAAAATATTTGTAATCTCGCTCTTATTTCTTCGTTACGTATTTGAGCCAGTATTGTACAACCTTTTAGCTTTCTTAAAAAGTTCATCTCTGCAGTCTGTATATTTTGTTGCTCCCTTTTTGTTATTGCCCACGATTCACTTCCATTGAAAACTAGTATGGCCGTTACCTGATAGAATTTTAATTTTGTCTCTTGCCTTATTTTGTTTTTTAGAATTCTTTGCATTCATTTGAAATTTGTTTAGTTTAATGTTTATGCCATTTTCTCTTTCGTAGCTTATGTCGCGGCCTAAACATTTTAAATTACATATTTGTTCTATTATAATGTCATTTATTATAATTTTGGAACGTACAGGATATTTCCTCTGAATGCCATAACTTTAGTTTCCTTACATGATATTGTTACATGCTGGGGTGAGGGCCAAAAGGTTTCCAGCGAATTATTAAATTTCGATCACCCCAACATGCACATGGGGGAGCGTAGCTCACTAACGGCAAGCGAACCGGGACCTTGATGTTTAGATCTAGATGAAAGCGCGAGGGTTTTACATTATACAAAAATATTTCATAACACACACTAGCTGGAATTTATTCACAATGTTTGGCGACTCTACATTGCACTTAGGAAAACAGGATGAAAGGAGATGCCCGGAAGTCAAGGACTGACCACACACGCAACTTGCTGCTTCAACTGCTCACACACAAGTGACACTAACACTCAAGTGATGCTAACTATGTATATCCCCTCCTCTAACCGTGTCTAGCCAAGCCAGCAGCCAGGATTGGCGTCATACCAGACCTGTTCTAAACAAAGCCGTATCTCTGGCGTGTTCCGCGCCAAAGGAGGGATCGTTATGTCGAAAAAATAATCAGAACACAATAATGCGTCTGTAATGACAATACCTACTGATACACACATCATTTTGAAGTTATATTTCTCGATATATTGCTTGTTGCACGTCATTTTCAGTTTTTTATATGACGACTTCGTCATCTGCAAACACTACCGTTTTGACACATTCTTTTCCGGGGTATAGTCTTATTCCTGGATTTACTTCTATTTCCCATTGTTTTACAATGTCCTCCGTATATGCAGGGTGGACCATTTAAGTTGAGATTGCACAATATCTCCAAAACTAAGCATTGTAGAAAGAAATGTTTTGAATAAAAGTTGCTGATATTATAAGGGAAAGTAAATGCAAAGAGTCGCGTTTTGTTTGGAGAACATGATGGTATTTTAATATTTTCAAATGGGAATCTGAAGTTAGGATCAATTTAAATTGACCCTAAAATGACCATTACAACGCCCTCCAAATAAAACACGACTAATGGTATTTACTTTCCCCCATAATATCAAGCTACATTGACGCAATATTTTACATCATAACATGCCAGAGTGATTGTAGTGTAAATTAATATTATTGTATTTACATGATTTTAGATGTTTGTTAGCCATAAGGATTGTTAGGAAATAAGTTTGCACGGCCTAACTGAAACCGACAATAGAAGTGGGTAACAATAAGCCGAGGGAGTGAGTTGTTTATCACTAAGAAGAGACAAACAATGACGTCAGGGTAGCGTGCCTTTTTTATAAAAGGAGGGAATATCTTCCCTAGAGCATATATGTTAGTAGTAGTGATTGGCTGACCAAAACAGACGCTAAAGTTGGTACAATTTGGTAACCAATAGCAACTATATTATAATGTTTAGGCAATTCGAGGTGTAGGAGTATATATTCTCGAGCCACAAGGAAGTGCCGCACAGTTCTGAAGAATCTCTCACGAGGTGCACGTCACAGAGTTAGTTAAAAAAATGTAAAGTACGCGAAATAATTGGTGCGCGGCAACTAAAACGACTGTAGTTACATTCGGAAATATCACAGTTTCAGTCGGGCGTGTATAAAGATTAAATATGTCAGTTATTAATTAAGCGTGACGACAATAAAAGTCTAGATTCAGATTCTTTTTATCATTGTTATGTTTTAGCACAACTCCTTTCCGTTTACACGCCCTGCTTAGAGAAACGTGCTCGACTGAGTTATAATAGCAGCCGCAGGACAATGAACCCAAATTTAAAAAAATAATTTAATAATAAGTGCCCAAGAAATAAGATAACACAAGTCATCTGAGAACTACGACAACTTTTATTTAAGACATTTCTTTCTACAACGCTTAGTTTTGGATATATTGTACAGTCTCAACTTAAATGGTCTACTCTGTATATTACATAATGTGGGTTATAAAGTACACCCTTGTCTCACACCTGTATTAATTTTTTCTGTCTTTTTTTTATCAGTATTAGTATAGCTTTTGTGTTTCTACATAAACTTTGTATTACTTTTATTGTATGTAGATAAAATCCTGTTTTCTTCACAATATTCAACAGCATATTTCTATCCACCTGATCAAAGGCCTATTCATAATCTATGAAAGCAATGTGTGCCTCGAGGTTATATTCTCGTGTATTTTCTATTAAGTTTCCTCATGACAATGGTTTCTTCTCTAGCACGATTTCCTTTTCATCATTTGTCTTTCATTCCGTTTCCTTCTCATCTTTCTGACGTGCTTCTAGGTTTCGTGGTGTATGGCGGTGCTGGACAGATGGCACGAATGCTTGCTCAAAGGTAACAAGTATTCCCTATGGACACCAGAGGACTGCTTGGTCATCGGGTTGTTCATCACCCTCTGTAGGAATCTCAGCAGTGGGACGAGACTTCGAGCTTGGAACTGATAGGGATTCTGCTAGTCTCTGTGGCCTGTAGCCTCCTGTGGTTCCTTCACTCCATCCCCTCCTCCTGGTGGATGGAGGGTAGCCACAATATAGCTGTGCAGATGGCAGTGCGCGAGGTGTGCCCCTCCGTTGATTAACCTGTGCCATAGGTAGGTGGTTGAGAAAATAAAAAGTCAATTTTTCAGGTATTATAATTACTTTAAGAGAGGTTTTGTGAAAGTTCATATAGCAAAGCAAAAGTGTTACATGGAGAAGATTCGGACCTCAGCTTTTATATGAGCGATTTTTAGTACAATTTTAATAGTAGCGTTTATTATGTTTGTTATGCAAACTAATACATACACAATTATGAGCAACTGACTATGAGAATGCATACAAATTGCTTCATACCTTGTTGTGTGGCATTGTAGTGGTTACCGAGGCAATGTGTTGTGAATTCCATCAGCAATTGGCTCGCAAGCAACAAATTCGGCACCCACCGCATAATTCCAACTATTTGCATCTGGAATTCAATATGAACAGCAACTAAAATTATGCATGCAATTTCTGTATGCATTATTACTCAGTTAAGAGCATTATCTTATGGTCTACAGTTACAGCATTTAAAACCTGACAGATTCATAACATACAAAACTTTTTCGAAATGGAAGTACAACAAATTTGAAATTTGATATACATGTTGCAATCACACTATAGCATTTTACATAGCTGTTCTACAAAGCATCCATTACAGTTTTTGTTGTAAAATAAAAGGAAGCCACAACGACAGTCAAAGGTTTAAAAAGTAGGGGATTTTATGCTAGCTTTGATGTTGCTAGCAGTTGTTATTGGCGTAGTATGACCCCAGACAAAAGAACCATGATTTAGTATTTCAAAAATTGCTTGTACTTAAATATGAAACTAATAAAAGTGAATATCTCGGAAATAATAATTCCAAAAATATTTTACTCCGACTAAATATTTAAACGAATGAAGTAAGTTTTTGTATAGCTTTCACGGCAACATTTGTGGCCCGCATTCGAGTGGTCCCGGGTTCAATTTCTGGTGGCCGCTCAATCTGACCATAAGACTTTTCGTGGTTTTCCTCTGGCCGCCTGGGCGAATGCTGGGGAGGTGTATTCTACCACTATCTCTCTTTTCCCTAATTTAACTTCTTTCATCTTTCAGGCAGTGACTTCGGGTTCCCGGTGCGGCTAGTGTCGGGCAGATGGCATAGTTGCTGCACTTCGTAAAGGGTTCCTCCTCTAAAACCCCAGGGTGTGTTGGCCCGCATACTAGGGTCGCTCCGTCGCTCTGTCGCGAGGTTCTTCGCCTCTGCTTGTGAAGGCGGGTGTTTCAAAACTGAAAATATTAGGGAGTTCCGTACGTCTCTGTGGACCTGGCTGCCTGGGGACATGCGACCTCCTTCAAATCCTCCCTGGCTCCCGAAGGATGTAGTCACAATAGATCTGATTGGTTGCAGTGGGCAGGTGTCCCCCCTCCGTTAAATTACCTCACAGTTACTCCCAGAAAATTCAAGATATGCGTCTAACTTTTCATGTCAGTATATATAAAGCATTTAGATACTTTAATCAAAATAGTTAAGATGTTTAGGTAAAGGGTATTTTCAAGCAAATTCGTGAATATTTACGTGTTCAACCTTGAAAGATGTTGCACAACGAAGTTTGGTTGGATTTCCCATTTTTACTTTGTTATTTTGGGAGTAATTGTACTCCACCCAAAATTCAAGTTTACCGAAAAGACATAATTTGAAGTCCCCTGAATCCAAAAAATCGCGCGCATAACTAAAAAACGAAAACTCTGTTAAGTTCCAAGCTTGGTATTTAAATTGAGCATCTTCAAAGACGTGATCCGAAGAGTTTCAAGAAAATTTTCCCACTCCAAACTATCCTTTACATGGTCCTTAGTTATTTTTTATTTTATAAAAAATGGAACGATTTTATAATATATTAAGGATATTTTCAAGAAAAATAAAATGTGTATCTTGAATTTTCTGGTAATAGCCTGTGAAGTCCTCTTCAATCTGAATGACTTTCGTATAATTTGTAAACCGTTAGAGAGAGAGAGAGAGAGAGAGACAAAATTTGCTGCATAACAAAGTTTAGATCTCGTTAAAGCGCTCAGTATATGTCAAACTTTTTTGCAGCATTAACGATTTCTGATATTCTTTCGTATTAGTTTGAATTTTTAAATACTTATACTCTTTACTTTCTCTACTACGTATAGTAAGTAGGGGAAGTATTGTATTCCACACAAAAATTCCATACCGAGATTTCACCGGAAATATATGTTTTGAGACCCCCTGAATCCAAAACAAGCATTTTTGGAAACGTGTCGGTGTGTGTGTGTCTGTGTGTGAGAGAGAGAGTGTGTGTGTGTGTGTGTGTGTGTGTGTGTGTGTGTGTGAACAGCATAACTCAGAAACGAACAGTCGGATAAACACCAAAGGTTCAGTATCTTCCAGAGATGCGACACCAAGCTTTCCAAGAAAATCTCCCACCGCAGATTACCCTTTACATGGAACATTTTTCGAAAATTTTAATTTTCTGAAAAACGGCACTAATGATTTTGATTAAAATATCATATGTTTAAGATATTTTCATGACAAATAGAATGTATATCTCGAATTTTCTGGGAATGTCTCCAAAAGTATTCTTCATTGTGAACGACTTTTGCATAACTGGTAAACCATAAGACAGACAAAATTTTACTACACAAAAATGTAGATCGCGTTAAAATACACAATTTATGTCATATGCATTTTGCTTTTGTTGAGTGAACCATTTTCGAGATATTGCTTGTTATTCCATTAAATTTTCCAATACTTATACTTTTTCTCAAATTTGTTATTCATTTTTTTGTCCTGGTAATGCAATAAGAATGGAATACTCCACATAGCAACCAGCTCATAAAATATTTGAGTATAGCTTAAAGCCTACCAATCTCCCTTGCATCTACAAGAACATTAGCAATAAGATTAACATCTCGATATCTCGATGAACATGAAGCATATGGAGAATAAGCGTTTGTAAAAATAGTTTGTCATGCGATTGTAACACATCAGATTTTTTTATATTACCTCCAAGTTGGGACCCTAACCGCTACCCGAGGTGGCGGTTAGTTTTCATCGCTAAGAATAATCCCCGGTTAGCTGTTAACAAAGGTCGTAATACGAAAATTTGCCCTGACTCCCAGTTAACGGGAACCTTGACGGAGATGTAATACAGGCCCTTAGTAATAGAGGTACTATTACAGAGCACAAGTACACACACTAATGAAACTAAGCCAAACACCATGGTTCCCGTTCAAATCTCGCGCAGAAACTCTCAGCGACCGGGTGCAGATGCTGTCTATAGTGTTTTACTTCTCTTTCAATCATCTGCTGGACTGCTGACAGTGCAGGCAGCATTATAAAGTATTATTAATTTAATTTCAAGTATAAATAACGTAAAATTAATGAAGAATGAGTTATAACAAAGGACGATTTTTTGTTAAATTTTACACTGCAATTGATTCATACCTTATTTCTATTCATAAAACAAAGAGAATAAAAAAATTACATATATATATATACATATATCTTAACATTGTAATAAACCTTTCTCACTTCTCAGTAAAGCAGACTTTGTCGTAGGTGTACGATAGAGTTGGTACCTATGATTCGCATGTGCTGCCAAGATAAGCCGTGACAGGTACTAACTAGCATGAATATGGGCAATCCTTCTTCCCCTCCAATCTCCGCTAGAGTCTAGACTGAAAGCTATGGATGTGTGCCAGGACAGAAGTGGCACGGATCCATAGAATAATAACGTTGCAAACTTTGCAGTCGTTCTTTCAGCTTCTATGGTTTTCTACTGTCATTAAGCTATTTCCTTGCGCCTTTAAGAATAACAAGCATGACCATATTCTTGATGTAATCGTGGAATATACAAATAATTTCAAAAATGTATTTATTCATTTTATTAAGGTAGTGCCAAGGCATGGAGGCACTAACCCCGGAGCCACTCCTGGCTTTGACCTACTATATTTATCTTAAACCTACAAGGAAATATTTATATTGGAATTAACAAGATCACACTTTGATTAACGAGAAGGGGTTGTAAAATTATTTTGTAAAAGGGTGAGTAGAGAAAGTTATGTGAGAGCAACACATCAGATTTTTATAATAACTTTATTATAAAATTAGATGTATTTTGCAGTTGTGCTAATACAATATAAAACAATTCAAAAGCATCACAGCGTTTGTACTAAGATATAATTCAGCAATTGCGCTCAAAATCTAAGGGAAACAAACATTAATGCAGTAATACGTACAGAAGAACATAAAATACTTTATATTCGAAGAAGAGCTGTGTGTTATTTTATTTTCAGTCTGGCCGAACTAGATGTCTTCGCGGTAACGTGTGGGGCTCGCATTTGGGAGGTCCCGGGTTCGATTCCCGTCATGTCGACCTTCTTTCCTTTCATCTTTTCCATCTCGTGTGTTTTAGGGTTGTGCGAGGGCTGCTCAACAAAGACCGAGACTGATTTTTTCCTGTAGCTTCCGTGATAGTTTCGTATTTGTAACATAAACATTTGAAAAGAGCCGGGTTTTATGTATAATGTTGGTAGGCGGCAGCGCTCTCGTATTGGTAGGTTGGTAGTAATGCTCTATTTTGTAGACCCTACGTGTATTTCGCATACCAGACAATGGAGTGATGCATTTTTTAAATCGATTATTACCGGTGATGAGTCATGGCTGCATCATTATGATCCTGAAGGAAAACAAGCCAGCACAGTGTGGAAATCGCCAAGTTCTCCAACACCAAAAAGGCAAAAGTTGTTCCATCTGCAGGGAAAGTGATGGTGATCACATTTTTTGACTGTAATGGAATGACTTACCAGCATGCAGTCCCCCCCTCACACTACTGTTACAGCAGCATACTACACGTCAGTATGGCTACACTGAGGAAGCACATTGCAAAGAAACGACCAGAGCTTTCTCGGACTGGGTGGCTACTTCATCATGACAATGCACGACCTCACGTCGCAAATCAAGTCATGCAGTTTCTGGCTCGATTCAACATTACCTGTGTGCCACATCCACCTTATAGCCCCGATCTTGCACCCTGTGACTTTTTTTATTCCCATCACTAAAGGCAAAGCTTAGGGGTATTCGATTTGAGAACTCTGAAGCAGTGCTCAAGAAAAGTGAGACGATTCTCAAGGACCTGACAAAGAATGGTCTGCAGCACGTGTTCAAGGACTGGCAGAGACGCTATAAAAAGTGCATTGAAGTAGGAGGGGACTACTTTGAAAAAGATCATGTAAACATTGAATTGGAGTAATAAACATCTGTGAAAAAAAAATAAGTCTCAGTCTTTGTTGATCAGCCCTCGTACGTCCAGACGACGGCGATTGGCGCGTTGCGATGGAACGGTGGAATTTGCGCTATGTAAAGATTCCTCTTCGACGCTTTGGGTGCCTTCCTTAGAATGGCTCGTTTCGTTCCAGGAACGTTCCGGTGTATACAGACTGAAAAAAAATTGCAACTGGTGCAACCGTAATCCCTTAGGACACACCAGAATTACAAATATAATAAAAAAAACCAACCTTTGGGATGAGCAGTGATTATATGCTTCCTAAACTATCTTTGAGAAAACATTTAGCACTTTCTTTGAATGGAATCAGGATAAAAGACACTGTCTCACTAAAGAACTGATCTGGTATACAGACGGTTCAAAGATGGACAGTGATCAGGAGCTGGAATATACAGGAAATCTGCTATACGTGATATTTCTAACTCTCGGAAGAAATGCTACAATATTCCAGACTGAAGTTTATGCAATTGAAACTTGTGCTGGGGAGAATCTCTGAAGGGGCTATTAAAAGAGCACCATAAGGATTTCCTCTGATAGCCGGACCGGCCTTAAAGCTATTGCAAGTAACCAGACAACATCTAAGCTGGTTTGGAATTGCCTACAAAACCTTATACAACTGCAAAACACAAGATGATACTTGGTTGGATACCAGGGCATAAAGGGATTGTAGGCAATAAAAAAGCTGACACCTTAACAAGGAAAGGTTCAATTGAATTTATTGGCTTGAACCAGTATTTGTCACTTCCGTATGCCACTGTAAAGAGAACTATTGCAGAGTAGGTTTTAAACAAACACCAGCAACAATGGGCATAAGTGTAAGGACATGTACTTAGTAAGAGAATGTTGTTAAAACCAATTTTAGGTCTTATTAAACAAATCCTAAACCTCAGTACGACACAACTGAGACTGATAAAAGGCCTCTTTACAGATCACAGGTCCATAGATTAAGGAAACGCCTACATACTATGGGTATCTGTAAAGAAAACCCAATTTGTAGGTTGTGGGGTGTAGAGGAAAAAACTGCCTCTCACATAACCTTCTACTGCAAGGCGTTAGCCAGAAGATATGCATATTTGGGAGTGACTGGTTCAGAAGACCTCCGAGGTAAGAGTCTAGTTAAAAGTCTACAACTTCTTGTTAAAGGTACTGGTCTATTTGACTAGAAACAATAAAGATAGAGAATAATACAATAGATCTTCGGGTTCCAATTTTAGGGCACATAGTCCTATTCCATCTTTTATGTCAATCCAATCCAGTCCGGGAACCCCCAGCTTGATGAAGATGGCTTAAGCAGGATTGGTGTCATTCTGGAGTCGTTAGGGACCCGGCTTTAGTAGCGCGCATCGTAGTCCGGATCTGGTGGACCTTCGGGTCTGCCCTTCATCCCTGCCTCCCTTCCTCACAGCGGCCACATTGGAAGTACAAAATGCTCGTCTGACTAATCCTAATGCTCTTCAGTCTGTGTGTGATGGTAGTTCTTCAGGCATGTGCTGGGGAATCTCATTCAGTGAGGAGTCCTGGTGATAAATGAATAGCTGAGTATATGAAGACTGAAGAGAGGATTCAACTGCAGGAGTATGTAGATCCTTGTGAAGTGCAGAATTGTGGATGCTGTAACATGCTTATCCGATAAGATCCGAACAACCCTGAGAAAGTAGTTATTGTATTGTATTGTAGTTTGACTGTTGGGGAGCCAATTTCAGATAGTAACTGCCCCACGTATGGTACAAAGTTTCCGGTGGTGTTCGCCCCAAATTTAGGAATCAACTTTGTATTTTATGTTTCTTTAAATATTATATATATATATATATATATATATATATATATATATATTTAGATTTACCTCGGCTGCGTCAGTGTTAATTTGTAGAAACATGTATCGCTTTGCAGGGGGTGATGCGGCTAAAGAATCTAGGCTTATACAAATTATAATTTTTACTTCACTCCATTTATTAATCCTTCACACGATTATATAACACTTCACCTATATAGAGAGCTGTGAGATTATTTATTAATTACTTGCACTTTTTAACACATAAACTTTATATTCTCGCTGTAATGAATATTCGTCTCACACTGAATACGTATTAAACTTCTCGAGGACGCGTCTCGCGGCCAGTTAGGAACCCTGTCTACAAGCAACTGACTTCTACCGCCTGAATTTGCAAATTCCATCTATTTCAAGTCTCTGATTGGCTAATCCTACTCCAATAGAATACTTTTATTTAACTTTTAGCCTTTCTAGTGTTGATTGGCTATTTATAAACTATTTTAAAAATATTACATTATTGTTTCCAAGAATTACTAGTAGGATTATTAATCTTTCCAGTTCATCATTTCCTCAAGGTTACCTCATTGTTAGCAACTTTTGACCTATATTCTCACAGCTCCTACATTACATAGTACTTCACATAACATTATTAAACATGTACATAATATAAACATAATAGAATGACTGTTACATACATTATATATTATTTACACACATATTGTTTTAAGGCGGACTGTTATTGAATTAATATATTATATAATTAGTCTGAAATCATTTAAGTGTTAAAAATACTGCCTAAACCCCATTTTGGGAAGTCTGAACACTTTTAAACTTGTGAATTGGAAACTGAGCCCTAGATAGAACTGAAAACTCATACATCAAGACAGGTCTGATTGGACTGAAATATTTAATTCTTTTGAGATACCTTTAATGAGACAATTGAGCTCATGAAGCCGTGTCTTAGTTTCGATACCAAAAAGAAGATGGGTGCTTCAAAGTCAGCTGTGTGTCTATGTTAGTCCTAAATATTTGGCCGTCTCAGCTTGAAGGATGATTCCATTATTTAATTTGAATATATGACTTATATTCGTTTTTACTTTAACCTTTCTCACATTGGTTGAAGAAGATTGTTTTGTTGCATATTATTTTTACCTTGTTATTTGCCCCACGTTTTGGGAGTCAATTTGTAGTAGGTTGTATTTAAGGAGTTGTATTATATTTCAATTATTGAGAGACGAACTTGAAGTTCGTTGCAACCGCACGTATAGTACCCGCTTTCCGGTATCCTTCGCCCCAAATGTACTTTCCAGTGGCCTTTGCCCCCCCAAAAAAGGTTTAAAAATATTAACTTTTAATTTGACTGTTTCTTTATATAATATATTTATGTTTGCCTCGGCTGCGTTAGTATTATTGTTAGACATTTTTCTCTTTGCAGGGTTGTGGTGAGACTGAAGAATGTAGGCTTACACAGATTATAATTTTACTTCACTCCTTTCACTAATGCTTGACGCTATTTAAATAACACTTCACTGATATATATATATATAGAGAGAGAGAGAGAGAGAGAGAGCTGTGAGATTTTTTTTATTAATTACTTGCACTTTTTAACACGTAAAACTATTTTCGTCTCACACGAATACGTATTAAATTTCTCGAGGACGTGTCTCGCGTTCAGTTATGAGCACTATCTACAAGCAACTGACTTCATTTCTACCGCCTAAATTTGTAAATTTCTATATTTCAAGTCTTTGAGTGGCTATTCCTAATCCAATAGAATACTTTTATTTAGCTTAAGCTTTTTTCTGGTTGTTGATTGGCTATTTTATAAACTGTTTCAGAATTTACATTATTGTTGCTCCAATAATGACTAGCAGTATTGTTAAGCTTTCTTACTCATTATTGCCTCAAGGTTGCCTCATTGTTACCTAATTGTTAGCAATGTTTAACCTATTATTCTCACAGCTTCTACATTATTAAATTACGTAATACACTCGCATAACATGTGAACATGTATAAAATAATACAAACATATACAATGACTGGAATAAACACTTTTTATATATTATTATATACACACATTGCTTTAAGGTGGGCTGTTATATTTTATATTATATAATTTGACTAAAATCATTTAAGTGTTAAAAATACTGCCTCATGGTCTCATTTTACATGTATTTTCCGCGGGGTAACAAAACCGACAACTATTTTCTATTCCCTGGCATTCTCAATGAAAAGCAAGATCCACTTTCAAGTATGTTCTTTTGTGACTCCAACATGCTTTTGAGTCGTTTATCCATATAATTGAAATTAGAAGTGGTCTTATTTAATCATTTACTCCCTTTCAGTAGAACCTAAGTCCCAATTATAAAAATAGAGAAACAATAAAATCACTGAATCACAAATGAATATACATGCATGCACACATAGACTCAAACACACACCCCGCACACACAAATATAACTATGAATACTTTAACTAAAGCTTTATAAAGCTGCCTTTGAAATTCACAGTAACGAAGGGAAAAATCAAAGCGGTTGCATGTATTTTTAATCATACTAAACTCTTGAAAACTACTGACTTGAAATTGCGCCCAGGGATACAAGGAATATTAAATTAGCGCTAAATTGCTTATTAACTTTTACAGAGTGGACCATTTAAGCTGTGACTGTACAATATCTCCAAAACTAAGAGTTGTAGAAAAAAATTTCTTTAATAAAAGTTGCTTGATAGTATGGGGGAAAGTAAATGCCATTAGTTGTGTATTTTTTGGAGGACGTTATGATAGTCATTTTACGGTCAATTTAATTTTTACTTTCTCTACTACGTATAGTAAGTAGGAGAAGTATTGTATTCCACCCAAAAGTTCGATACCGAGATTTCATAGGTATACATGTTTTGAGGTGCACTGAATGCATATAAAGCATTTTTGGAAACATGTGTGTGTGTGTGCAGCATAACTCAGAAACGAACAGTCGGATAAACACCAAACTTGGTATTTAGGTTCAGTATCTTCCGAGATGCGACACGAAGGTTTTCAAGAAAACCCCACCACCCCAGATTACCCTTACATGGAACATTTTTCCAAAATTTTAATTTTCTCAAAAATGGCTCTAACGATTTTGAATAAAATACCATAATATTAAGAGATTTTTATGGCAAATGAATTGTGTATCTCGAATTTTCTGAGAATGTCTCCAAAAGTATTCATTGTCGACTTTTGCATAACTGGTAAAGCATTAGAGATAGACAAAATTTTACCACACAAAAAATGTAGATCGTTAAAATACACAATTTATGTCATATACATTTTTTTTGTTGAGTGAACCATTTTCGAGATATTGCTTGTTATTCCCTAAATTTTCCAATACTTATACTTTTTCTCAAATTCGTTATTAATTTTTTTGTCCTGGTAATGCAAAGAGAATGGAATACTCCACATAGCAACCAGCTCTTAAAATATTTGACTATCGCTTAAAGCCTAGCATTTCCCCTTCCATCTACAAGAAAATTAGCAATAAGATTAACATCTCGATATCTCGATTAATATGAAGCATACGGAGAATAAGCGTTTTACAAGAGTAGAGAAAGTGTACCACATCAGATTTTTTTAAATATGAACCTACAAATAGGGTCAATTTAAATTGATCTTAAATGACCATCACAACGTTCTCCAAATAAAAAATATCTTTCTTCTAAGACAATTCTTGACGCTTAGTTTTGGAGATATTGTGCAGTCTCAATTTAAATGGTCCACCCTGTATAATAGAATTTGTTGTGCAATGTCTTTTCTGGTACTCAGTTAAGTTAATTTGAAATTGTTCAATAAATCCTTATAATGTATGTCTGGGTTGAATGTTGGTATTCTTAGAGTACAAATATCTAACAAACCTCTTGTGGAACTTTTCTATTCTAGTTTGATTAAATTGCAAATAAGGACTCCAGATATTCCAACTTACAGCTCACGTATACATTACAAACTAAAATTAAAGTTCGGAAACTATTAAGGTGTGTCGATTAGGCGCATGGTTAGTAATACATATTTTCTTCGTGAGCGGTGTTGCTGTATTTTTACTGGGTTCTTTTCTTCGCTGCTTGCTGTTCTACCGTCGCGTCTTCAGGCTCACCTAGCCTGGATACCCTGCGGAAAAGGAGTTGGGTTCTCTTCTACTAAAGAGTACTGGCTTCATCCAAGGGCTTTCTGACTGTCAACACTATTTTACATATAGATTTATATTAGGGTTAGAGTTTATAAAAACTAAATACTAAACAATTACTATAACATTACAATTTGTCATGCGTCGGATGAAACAAACTGTTATGACAATACTGCTTTTTAAATAAATGATGCAGAGGTGTACAAAATTTATTATTACCGAAGACAAATAATTAATAAAGAAATATCTTTTAATTTCGAAAATGGGGCAGTCAAGTAAGTGTTTCACTGTCTGTCCACTGCCAAAAAAGACACTCGTAAATGCTTCCAACGTTGATATGGGCCTTTTGAAGTCATCTTAAAATTTTCCACGATTTGTCATCATGAACTGTGTGCACACACAATTTGGATGGAAGCTTTGCGACTATTGGAAAATATAGTCTTAGTGATATGTCCTTTGCTGCTATTTAACCAGTACTGTTCCAACTGTATGTTCATAGCTTCCAATGTTCCATCTTCACACGTGATACTGGACATTTTGTTCGTCCTCCGTGGACTAGTGGTACCGTGCTAGCTTCTAGTTCCCGAGGTCGCGGGTTCAAACCCGGCGAAGGGCGATGGATTTTTTTCGGGCGTAAAAAGCCTTAGCACGGCTTCCTTCGGAAGGGAAGTAAAGCCGGTGGTCCCGTGTCGTAGATTTACGGTACGTAAAAGAACCT
This sequence comes from Deroplatys truncata, assembly GCA_030765065.1. Lineage (NCBI taxonomy): Eukaryota > Metazoa > Arthropoda > Insecta > Mantodea > Mantidae > Deroplatys > Deroplatys truncata. The sequence goes on from CM060980.1 coordinate 172,440,520, forward strand.
CAAGCGTGATAAAGAGGCCTCTGAGCAAAATTTCCGAACTTTCACGCCCAGTATAGAATGGGACGCTAAGAACCATAGTAGTTAAAGTGCGTCCATAAAAAAACCTGGACATTTTGAGAATTGTTTGCGACTGTTCACAGCTGTCGTTGCTAATTCAGCTGCTCTTTCATTGCCTAGTAATCCTTCATGGCTCTTAACCCATGACAAGGATATAAGACTTGGGTTTGCTCGTTGCATTTTGTGATTTTGAATATGAGAGATTCTAAAGCAAAGGGTAGGCGGAGCCACAGAAGGTAATTGGGCCATACTTTTTCTATTGCAGCTGTTCAAATTTTCATATTATGTATTTGTCTGGTTCCGTTTAGTGTGCGTTGTTATGTTCTCGCTGTTTACTGTTCAGAGTTTATCTAAATCCTTAAAAGGTTTACTTAGATTTGGTAATGTTTAGAGTTCAGCAAAATTAATAATAATCAGGGTTCATTAAAGAGTTGCGGTTAGATTCAAGCTGAATGAAAAAGCCTTTGTTCCTCATTCCTAATTTGGCTGTTTACGTAATGCTCAGTGTATCATATAGATGGGACGTGTTGCTGTCAAGTGGTGCGTCACGCTAAATTTGTGTACTACAGTTTTCTCTCTCTCTCTCTCTCTCTCTCTCTCTCTCTCTCTCTCTCTCCCCTTGTTTGTTCCACGAGTGTTTGTTACGAAGTTTCTACTCAGATAATCCAAAGATTCATATATGCACATTTGTAAAATTATTGTGTCTCCAATTGTGTAACATTCTCAATCAGTATTTCCTTTTGTTAGCTGAATTAATATATGTACGAAACCCAGTGTTCATATATTGAAATTAAAGGTCTTCTTATTCTGCGTGTTTTTGTGCTTTGGGGGAGTGCAGTCCCCTACCTTGTAGCCGGTTTTGACATTACCTCGTCCCCAGATCCGAACGTTTCTTCGATTAGGCTCCTCCTTCATAGATGTGTTTAAGGCAAGGTGGTGCACAGGTATTTTGTATTTCTAAATATAAATCCAAGATTTTAAATGCGTGTTTAACAGTTTGGTCTATATGGTCATTAAACAATTTCTGCTAATAGGAAGAACAGTGATTTTCAATGTTAAAACAATGTTTAGCACAATCACTTGAGTGCTTTCCGAGATTAGCGCGCGCGCGAGCACACACGTCTTCTCTCTGTGGGATAGCATGCATTTTATTTAAACAATACAGATTAAATAAAGAGAAAACTCCCAAATCAACTGATTAGAAACAAAGGTTAAAACATTAGAGGAAATTGCCTAAAACATTTGCCAATAAAATGCATAGAACACAAACGAGTGGCTTCCAGCGTAAAAAGGAACAGAGAAAGGAAATGAATTAAAGTAGACAGGATAATAGAGAAGCATTCTTCTCAAAGGCGAGGTAGAGAAAACATTAGGAAGCAGCACAAACCGAACTTCAAACGCATGAAAGTACGTAATATATAAAGGATAAACACAGAACGAGGAGAAAATCCCAAGAAATACAGTGCAATTAAGTAGCACAAAAAATAAACCTGCAAACGAGAAGTGTAACAACCCAGCTTGCTGTTTCACGGTAAAAGATTAAAATGAATTGAAAAAAGATAAAACGAGAAATTTATACAGGGTGATGCAACAGTATGTATATTCTTACATAACTGGGATTTTGTGGAAGACTAACAGGCTCGCATGTCTAAATCATTTCGTTTGCTAAATAGTAAGCGTGGGTATGTGGGTATGTGGGTATGTGAGAAAAGGAGGGAGGGGGGAGATGGAGTAAAATTAAATTAAATTGAGTTTTATTTATGGACGCTCTTTTAACTACTAAGGTCCTTAGCGTCCCATTCGATATTGGGCGTGAAAGACCGGTAATTTACCTCAGAGGCCTCTTTATTAGCTTGAGGTTCTTTTACGTGCCGTAAATCTACAACACGGGACCACCGGCTTTACTTCCCTTCCGATTTTTACGCCCAAAAAAAATCCATCGCCCTCGGCCGGGTTTGAACACGCGACCTTGGGAACTAGAGGCTAGCACGGCACCACTAGTCCACGGAGGACGACTAAAAGAGATGGAGTAGAGGATATAAGAGTATTACATTCTACCCAATATTTCGATATGGGGATTCAGCGGAAATGCATGTTTTGAGGCCATCTGATTAAACAAAATCATTTTTAGATAAAGTTCTGTGTGTCTGCAACATAACTCAAAACCCAGAACTCGGTTAAATATCAAACTTCGAATTTAAGTTCAGGACAGCAGTTATGCTGTTTACAAACAGAAACAGTCACACACACACACACACACACACACACACACACAGACAGACCTAAAAATGGTTGTTTTGGGGGGATTCAGGGAGACTACATATACAGGGTGAACCATTTAAGCTGGGACTGTACAATATCTCCAAATGTAAGTGTTGTGGAAAGAAATGTCTTGAATAAAAGTTGCTTGATATTATAGTGTAATAACTTTTTTAAATGGGAACCTACACTTAGGATCAATTTAAAGTGACCGCAAAATGACCATCACAACGTCCTCCAAATAAAACATGACTAATGGCATTTACTTTCCCCCATAATATCGAGCAAATTTTATTAAAGACATTTCTTTCTACAACGCTTAGTTTTTGTATATATATATTACTTCCGTGGAAATCTCAACATCTAATTTTTGGGAGGAATACAAAACTTCCCTACTTATTGTTAAGTGTGTAGTAGGGCAAGTAAAAAGACCGATATGTTACGTTCACCTAACCTTCTCTACCCTCTATTGCTTATTAGTGGGTATACAAATTATTCTTACGAAAGCTATTTTCCTAAATACTTCGTTTTAATCGAGATAAATGTTTCCCATTTAGTTAGGGAACAGCGAAAGTCAAATGTTTAAGAACTGGACGCTATATGCTGACCTTAAATTTCCATACTGTTTCTATGACATCGCGAGAAACAACTGAAAATTCACAGGATTTGAAACGAATGACAAGTACTGAAAAAATCGAACCATTAATAACGGAAATGGTGATGCCACAAAAACGTTATTTGAAATAAACTGTTTGTCTTAGAAAGATCTACATTTTTGTGTAATACGTTCTCGTCTATCGCTTAACGTTATAAAAGATTATTCAAAATTTCTTCCGAATGAAGAGGACTTCGCAGGCTATTCCCAGAAAATTCAAGATATACAGTTTGTATGTCATATAAATATCTTTAATAAATGTTATTTTAATCAAAATCTTTAGGCTTGTTTAAAAAACAACTGTGTGACTCTTACGCGTTAGAAGTGGAACTTCATAGGTTCTAGCCTTTGACGATTTTATTATTTCAGGATTAGGAAATGGTTATGAGGAATTTAATTTAAGAAAATCTCTCTTAATGAAATTAAATATTTCTTTTATTCATCGATTTCCAAAGGGTTTTCTCCCTTTCTTTCTTCTCAACTGCTTGTTGGAGTCGGAGGAAAAGCGTTTCACTTTTCGTCTGATCCAGGTCAATTTGCCACAGTACACGCGGTGCATGCGCGTAGACTGTATGACGTATGCGACAACTGAGAAGGGGTAAGCGTTTTATTTTTCGTCTGATCCAAGCCAACTTACCCTACCGCATCTGAAGGAAGTTTCACTTCAATAAACAATTTCGAAACATTTTTCATCAAAAGGGTAGTTTTGATTGGAGGATTTTCGTGAAAATCTTCGTATCGCATCTTGGAAGATACTGAACTTAAATACCAAATTTTTGCTTATCCAACTTTTCGTTTTAGAGTTATGCTGTTCACAGCCACCACAAACACAGACTTTTTCTAAAAATGTTTTTCTTTGGGGAGTTCACGGGGCCTCAAAACATATGTCTCAGGTGGAATCTCGATATAAATATTGATCAGAGCACACGGTAAGGTGAAGATCCCGGCTATAGCATTAAGTTTGTCAGCCTGATGCTACATTTCCAACGTTATCCTATATACAGCTGTGTGGAAGGACAATAATATATTTGTGCATATTAAAACATGTGGTATCTCATTAAAAATCGTTAAAAGCCATTTCTTAGAAAAACGAAAAACTAAAATAGTTCCATATTAAGAATGATTTGGAGTAAGGTGATATTTTTTAAATCTTCTCATATTCTTGAAATAAGGCATAAAACCACGAGACATTTCGTTTTTTACTTTCTCTACTACGTATAGTAAGTAGGGGAAGTATTGTATTCTACCCAAAAATTCGATACCGAGATTTCACCGGAAATACATGTTTTGAGACCCCCTAATCCAAAAGAAAGCATTTTTGGAAACATGTCCGTGTGTGTGTGTGTGTGTGTGTGTGTCTGTGAACAGCATAACTCAGAAACGAACAGTCGGATAAACACCAAACTTGGTATTTAGGTTCAGTATCTTCCAGAGATGCGACACGAAGGTTTTCGAGAAACTCCCCCCACCCCAGATTACCCTTTACATGGAACATTGTTCGAAAATTTTAATTTTCTCAAAAAAGGCTCTAACGATTTTGATTAAAACATCATATGTTTAAGATATTTTAATGACAAATAAAATGTATATCTTGAATTTTCTGGAATGTCTCCAAAAGTGTTCTTCATTGTAAACGACTTTTGCATAACTGGTAAGCCATAAGAGATGGATACAATTTTAAAACACAAAAAATGTAGATCGCGTTAAAATACACGATTTATGTCATATACAAATTTTTGTTGAGTGAACCATTTTCGATATATTGCTTGTTATTCTCTTAAATTTTTCAATACTTATTTTCTCAAATGGGAATTCGTTATTCATTTTTTTGTCTTTGATATGCAAAGAGTATTAATCTGTGGCAAAGAGAATGGTGCTGCACCTAGCAACCAGCTATTAAGAGTAGTGTCTATGCTTAAAGGCTACTGTATTTCTATATTGTCCTTGTAAATATATATTCCCCTTACATCTGCAAGAAAATTAGCAATAAGATAGAGTCTGCAAATGTTTATCTCGATTAACATGAAGTAGATGGAGAATAAGCGTTTGTAAAAATAGTTTGCATAAGAGTAGAAAAAGTCATGTGAGTATAACACATCAGATTTTTACTTATGTACGCTATTCACAAACACAATATGCGCCAGACCTTTTTCTAGGAATACTTTTTACTTTCTCCACTACCTAGCTTTAACGACTAGAGGAAGTATTGCATTCCAACCAAAAATTTGATACTGAGATTTCATTTTCTGAGGCCCCCTGAATCCAGAAGAAAGCATTTTTTGAAAGAGGTCTGCTTTTACTGCCTGTGTATGTCCATGAACACCATAACCCAAAAACGAAAGGTCGGTTAAATACCAAAGTTAATGTATGTTCAGCATCTCCCAAGGATGTGACATGAATATCTTCAAGAAAGTCTCCCCACCCCAAATTACCCTACTTATAGAAACAATTTCGTCAATTATTACTTTCTCAAAATTGGCTAACGATCTTGATTAAAACAACATTCTTTAAGATATGTTCATGACAATTCAAATGTTTATCTTGAATCTTTTGGGAATATCTTGTGAAGGCTACTTCATTCTGAAAAACTTTTATATAATTTCCAAATAGTAAAAGATTCGCAAAATCTCACTGCACAAAAATGTATGGGTTGTGTTTTTAAAGTAAGTTTTAATATTCTGCCGCTGTAGCGCTGCAGTCGCGATTTTGAGCATGCGCGATCACTTCCTCCATTCATTAGGAAGCCAGACACTCTGTGACCGATCGTCACTGGTTTTCCTGTTGTTAGAGCGTTCGAAATATTTTTGAATGCGAGAAACGTTACGCCAACAAACATTCATCGCTAATTGTGAGAAGTTTATGGGGAAACAATAATGAGTGACAATGCCCGGCCATCACAGCCAAACAAATTCAAGATCAGATCGCATAATTTGGTTGGAAACAATTAGACCACCCTCCCTACAGTTCGGGTTTAGCACCAAGCGATTTTCATCTGTTTCTTCATCTGAAGAAATTCCTTGATGGAAAACATTTCAACGACGATGATGAAACAAAAAGTGCAGACTTGGCCTTCAACACAGGCGGCATCATTCTTTGACGAAGGCATACAAAAACTGGTTTCCTTTACAAGTGCCGGAAAAACGACGGTGACTATGTGGAAAAGTATTGTAAGGTGTAAGGTAATTAATCATAATAAAGTATTTGGAAAATAATGTTTCGTTGCTTTTAAAAAAAAATTATCGGTACTTACTTTAAAAACATGCCTCGTATACCTCGTTAAAGCACACAATTTATGTCCTATATATCCTGTTATGGAGTTAACCCTTTCTCGATAATGCATTTGAGGCAGTATTTTTAACACTTAAATGATTTCAGTCTAATTATATAAATATAAATTCAATAACAAGCCGCCTTAAAGCAATATGTGTATGTAACAATATCTAAAAAGCGTATATTACGGTCATTGTAAATGTTTATATTATTCCATCCATGTGTAATAATGTTATGTGAATGCATTACGTAATTTAATAATGTAGGAGCTGTGATAAATAGGTTTAAAGTTGCTAACAAAGAGGTAACAATGAGGTAACCTTGAGGCAATAATGAGTAAGAATGTTTAATAATGCTAATAGTCATTATTGGAGCAACAATAATATAATTTTAGTGACAGTTTATAAAATAGCCAATCAACAACCAGAAAAAGCTTTAGTTAAGTGAAGGTATTCTATTGGATTAGGATTAGTCAATCAGAAACTAAAAAGGAGAAAACATTGACAAATTCAAGCCAGTTGCTTCTAGACAGTGCTCATAACCAGACGTGAGATGTGTCCTCGAGAAATTAATTACGTATTCGTGTGAGACGAAAATAGAATACATGTTAAAAAGAGCAAGTATTAAATAAAGGAATCTCACAGCTCTCGATATTAATGAAGTGCTATTTAATTTGTGTCAAGGATTAATAAAAAGGTGTGAATTAAAACTTAAAAGCTGTGTAAGCCTACATTCTTCAGTCGCACCACAACCCTGCCAAGACTTCCATGTCTGTAACAATAATACTGACGCAGCCGAGGCAAACATAAATATAATATCTAAAAAAACAATCAACTTCAAATTGACGCCCAAAGCGTGTTGCAAATAACGTAAAGAAAAACCCTACTTCACTTGTTACTAGTTTGAATTTTCAAATACTTATACTTTTCTGAAGCAGACAGTCGTTATTCGTTTTCTTATCGTGGCCATGGAATTTCAAAGCCATGTGACTATCACTTTACCTACTGTATCGTACAACGAAATGTGTAAATGTGAATTGCAAGTTTATTTGGATTAACAGGAAATAGAATAAGGTTTTGTAAGAATAAGTTGTAGAAGATTGGGTAGAGAAAGTCATGTGAGTACAACAAGATATTTTTACTTTCTCTATCACGTACCCATCAGGTAGAGAAGGTATTGCATTCCACCCAAAAATTCAATACGAGATTTCACTGGAAATACATGTTTTGAGGCCCCCTGAATCCAAATAAAGAATGTTTGCAAACATGCCCTTGTGTGTGTGTGTGTGTGTTTTGTGTGTGTGTGTGTGTGTGTGTGTGTGTGTGTGTGGACAGCATAACCCAAAAACGAAAAGTTGGATAAATACCAAACTTGGAATTTTAAGTTTAGTATACGACGCGAAGATTTTAGAAAATCCCCTACCCCAAACTACCCTTTACATAAACTATTTTTCTAACTATTTTTTTCTATAAAATTGCGGTAACGATTTTGATTAAACACCATATATTAAAGCTATTTACATGACAAACAAAACGTATATCTTAAATTTTCTGAAAATAGCCTGTGAAGTCCTCTTCATTCGGAAGGAATTTTGTATAATCTTGTATAACAGCTAAACGTTAAAGGATACGAAAACGTACCACACAACAGATGTAGACCTCTTTAAAAATATACAACTCATTTCAGATATCTTTTTCATTGCATCAGCCATTTTCGAGATATACATTATTAATGGTTCGAATTGTTCAATACTTAACAATTCTTTAAAAGTAATGCCAACGTTCAGTTGTTTCTCGCTATTGCATGAAAACAGCAAGGGCAGCATAGAGCGTCCAGTTCTTAAACATTTGACTATCGCTATTGTCTTTGTATCTATAACGAAATGTGTAATGTAGCTGTTTCTGCAATTAACTTGGCATAAAATGCAGTAGATAGAAAAACAAGCTTTAGTAAGAATAGTATGTATACCCAATAATAAAGATAGAGAATAGAGAAAGTCTTGCGAATGTGTCACATCATTTTTTTTTTTAATTTAGGGTACCTAAAATCCTGTCATTTGATGAAATCTGAAGAGTAATTCGTCGGTGGAATGACATACTTCCACTTACTGTAGGTAAGTAAGTGGTGGAGGAAGTAAAAACGCTTAAAATAGATGATAATAATAATAATAAAATAATAATAATAATAATAATAATAATAATAATAATAATAGACTCCAGCAGTGAGACAGCCAAAATAAGCGAAGCAAAAAGATAACACCTGGTGGAGGATGTGGCCCTTTCGGCTGTACCATCACATTCAGGAAACCACTTCTTCTATCGACACACCATTTCTTATAATAAAAAAAAATAAAAATAAAAAAAGTTGTCTCCGTTGCTGTGCCCAAAATTTCATTTCCGTCGCTTTTTTATCACTCTGGAAGGGAAAAGTCCATATTTCATTTCCACGTGTCAAAAGGGTATTGCCTATCTGCTTTCTGTAGTGTCCCATTGCTCAGTGATGTTTGGTAACGGACAACAAGATCAAACCGGAGATTCCATCAATAAACATGTCGAGAAAATGCACCACATGCCACATTCTAAATATTTACAAAAGCACTTCTGCTTAAGATATCACTCCGATTTTGCAAGAAATTTGTTTATTTCGGTTCAATATTTTGATCCCCCGTTTCATTATTTGAAGCTCATCCACTGCCCAACAATAGAAGTAAGAAAATCTGATGTGTTCACATGATTTTCCCTACCCATTACCGTTAATTTGTACATAGTTCTGCCGTAATAATTATTGACGGAAAGATATAAATAATTAAATAAAGAAATTATAGTAAGATAAAAAAATAATTGCAATAAATAATTAATCAATGTATAGTGCAACAAGTATGAGCTGAAATATTTGTGGAAAGAAAAAGGTCATTAGTGTGCCATGTTAAGCAAAGTCATTAGTAACAGCAGAAATAGCGAACGCGTTTGTATAATATTTCCTGGAATTGCACTTAGCAATCGCTCCTTTACATTTGGAGGGTCATATAAATATACATTCTGAAAAAGAGAATGAAATTCTTAAGAGTCGGTGTAGTATCGCGTAGTAACAGTTAAGAGACGCACACGTAAGGACTGTAAAATTGGCTCCGTGCAAGCAAGAGGTAAAAGCTAAAGGTAAGTATCACGTCGTCCTCTATGCTTCCAACATGACCCCTGGGAGGGAAGGATGAAGGGAGTGACCCGAAGGGCGACCAGATCCGGATGCCGACGGGCGTAAGCATCGGGATCCCTAACGTTTCCAGATAGAACACCTCCGACGCCGCGCGGTCCCTGCCCACAAGCCACCAACCTCCAGGGTCCCGCGGAGTGGAGCCCCACGTTCAGGAGAGACCTAACTGAGGGATACGGTATGCAATTTCAAGGCCAGCATATAGCGTGCAGTTATTAAACATTTGACTATCGCTGTTCTCTTTGTACCTATAACGAAATGTGTAATGTAGCTATTCTGCTAAGGTTTATTTGGATTACAACGCAGTAGATACATAAACTTTAGTAAGAATAATTTGTATGTAAACTAATAAAGGAGAGGAGCAGAGAAGAATCATGTGAATATATCACATAAAAGTGTTTTCACTATTTAAAATAGTCCTTGGACCACAGTTATAACTTGTCTTTTTGACATTTTCAGGAAAGACGCAGGAATTGTGAATTTAAAATTTTTTGTGCTCCAGTTAAAAATATTAAATAGTTTACTTGAATTGAATTACTTTCTGTAACATTTATACAGCAATTTTTTTCTTTTACAGTAATGAAAATTAAGGCAGTATTTTAATACCTGAATAATTTCAGTTGTAATTTAAAATAGGTAAATTCAATAACAGTACGCCTTGAAACAATATGTATGTAATAACTATTTAAATTGTATCTAACAGTTATTGCAAAATGCTTATTTTTATTGTAAACATATTTTATTAATGTTATGTGAATAGATTACATACTCTAATAATGCAAGAACTGTGAGAATAATAAGTTTTAAGTTGCTAACAATGAGTAATAATGAGGTAATTGTAGCAATAATGTGTTTAGAATTTGAAATGTACTGGTCATGATTAGAGCGACGATGACGTAAAGTTTGTAACAGTTTTAAATTAGCCAATCAACAGCAAAGAAAAGTTTTAAGTTAAATACAGAAATTCTATTGGACTAGAATTAGCCAATCAGAGACTTGCAATACCGAAGCTTATAGGTTTTGACCGTTGAGGCTATTCAGTTGCTGACGAGACGTGATAGAATACAGATGGGAAAATGTGTTCTCTACAGGTGAATAGAAAAACAGATATACGCGCTAAGAGAATGTATAAAAATTTCTCACAGTTCTTTAAAAAGTGTAGTGGTTTATAAATATGTGCAAGAATTTAAATAAAAGAAGTTAATTTAAAAGTTTAATTCTGTGATGTCTACAATAATTGTCATACCGCGCCCTGCCCAAGATATGACTCTAAAGTAATATTGACGCAGCCGAGGCAAATTCAAACAGAATTATTACTTAAGCATAAAAAATTCAAACTGGCGCCCAAAGCGTGTTACAAACTACATAAAGCAAATATTATTACATAAAAAAATTCTTCAAGTTTACGTAAATATATATATAAATATTTATTACGCAACAACAGCAGCAAAATCCTCTTAAAGTTGGCTTCCAAGCGTGGGGCTAACAACAACAAAAGTTGAAAAACATAACATTCTTCAAGTTGGCTCCAACTGCGGGGCAGATATAATTTACGTAATATATTACGTGACGGCGGCGCCGTGGCCGAGTGGTTAGACCGCTCGCCTCCCACCGAGGCGGACCGGGTTCAATCCCAGGGACCTGCATGTGGGATTTGTGGTGGACGAAGCGGCGTCTGGGCGGGTTTTTCTCCGGGTTCTCCGGTTTCCATTCCACCAACTGCTCCATCATCACCTTTCCTTTCATCCATTTCACCCACATTTCGTTTCATCTACTTCCTTCATCCCATACCAGGCATCGGGCTGATCACCCATCCTGGATGCTCTGTCCGATCCATGAGTGTCTGCTCCTCGACGGGCCTCTGACCCCAGGCACCCGCTTGTAAGTCCTGGGGGGGTGTAAGTCCTACATAAGAGGAGGGTAAACAGATAATGAATGAATGAATATTACGTGAACCAAAATAACAGTTGAAGAACATTCCTTCTTCAAATTGGCATCCCAAAGCGTGGAGCTAAACATCTTCTTCAAAATTAAGAAGAATTGCACAATTTCTTTAAGTTTGTGTACTAAACTCAAATTAAGAATTTGGGAGCGAGAAAAATTTGCGATTACAATTCCAAAAAGTGATCAATTATAAATAAAAATTAAGTTCTTAACCACACTTTGACCTATCTCGCTAAAACATTTTGTGCACTATATGTTTTGTGTTCTAAGTATATCTTAAAAAAGACGAAGCAATCAAAAGAAAACTGTGGATTTGAGGATTCTCACACATACATTGCCTTAGAACTACCACAACATAGCATGTTTATATGTGTTGGAATTTGTTCACACAAAGCTGAAACGTGAAGACTGGAGTTTGCCAACAAACAATAAAAGGTTAATAAAGTTTTACGACTTCTTCACGTCCGATTATATCGAATCAGCGTGGAGCCAAGCTACCTGTGTTGGAACATAAATGTTGCATCTGAGTACAAACCAGATACACGCTGCCTGTTTGCGCTTCAGGCCATAATCATAATGCTTTACAGCTTCCTGCGCGCGCACAAACACATATATGCAAGTCGTAAGTCGCAGAAACCCCATAAAGCGCGATAGAAGCCTTCCTCCCCTTCAATAAATACCTTATCACGCCTCTGAAGACATTTACAATTCCATTTCCTCCCTTGGAAACCAACCCGAAGATAATGAACAGCGCAAAGGGCAAATTGTAAGAAAAATTGCCCCCATAGCGCCCAGACTTTGTTCCTTTCGAAACATACGTCGTAAAACGCTGCTGCAAAACTGAAAATGATCACTGCTTCATTGCAAATCATAAAGAAAAGATAAGAAAATTAGGTAAATTATGGTTTATGAGATATGCTCACTTGGGGCCGTAACTCTTGGAAAATATTCTTAAAGCTATAAAAGGTGTATAAACAGTGTTACAGTGGCGGTTAGTAGGTATATTGCTGACGGGAACTGATGAAATCCAAGTTCTCGTGACAAGCTTTGTACTTTTGTGCAAGAGATACTATTGCATCATTATCACCGTCATCAGGGCCCGAATTCTGATGACATCTGTTAATTGTTGCATCACAGGCGCTGTTAACTTGTATCTTGGGTCCCAGTTATGAAAATGCATATTTATTGGGTAACATTTTGGTCAGTTTAACCATATTTTAGAGCATTTTTATTTTCTCTACTACGTATAGTAAGTAGGGGAAGTATTATATTCCACCCAAAAATTCGATACCGAGATTTCACCGGAAATACATGTTTTGAGACCTCTGAATAAAAAAAGCATTTTTAGAAACATGTCCGTGTGTGTGTGTGTGTGTGTGTGTGTGTGTCTGTGTCTGTGAACAGCATAACTCAGAAACGAACAGTCGGATAAACACCAAACTTGGTATCTAGGTTCAGTATCTTCCAGAGATGCGACACGAAGGTTCTCAAGAAAATCCCCCACCGCATTTTAATTTTCTCAAAAACGGCTCTAACGATTTTGATTAAAATATCATATGTTTAAGATATTTTCATGACAAATGAAATGTATATCTCGAATTTTATGGGAATGTCTCCAAAAGCATTCCTCATTGTGAACGACTTTTGCATAACTGGTAAACCATAAGAGACAGACATAATTTTACTACACAAAAAATGTAGATCCCGTTAAAATACACAATTTTTGTCATATACATTGTTTTGTTGAGTGAACCATTTTCGAGATATTGCTTGTTATTCCCTTAAATTTTCCAATACTTATACTTTTTCTCAAATGGGAATACGTTATTCTTTTTTTGCCCTGGTAATGCAAAGAGAATGGAATACTCCACATAGCAACCAGCTCTTAAAATATTTGACTATAGCTTAAAGCAAGCAGTTCCCCTTGCATCTACAAGAAAATTAGCAATAAGATTAACATCTCGATTAACATGAAGCATATGGAGAATAAGCGTTTGTTAAAATAGTTTGTACAAGAGTAGAGAAAGTCATGTAAGTGTAACACATCAGATTTTTTTTTCGATTTTCTAATTATTCTGCCTCGTGTTGCGTCTTCACTTAGGAGGTCGGCTGATAAGTTCCGGGCCTCTCAATGAAAACAACATTTATTTATTTTTTATTTCTCAACATAATCTCCAGAAAGGTTAATACATTTGTTATACCGGTGTTCTAATTTAATTAAACCATCTCTGTAGTGAGATTTATCAAGGTCCTCAAAATAGCTGTTTACCGCATCAATGCCCTCCTCGTTACTGTGAAATCTTCGTCCTCCTAGAAGTTGTTTTAGATTAGGGAACAGATGGTAGTCACTGGGTGCTAGATCTGGCAAACAGGGTGGATGTTCAAGCAATTCGAACTTTAATTCGCAAATTTTCCCCATTGCAATGACTGAATGATGGACCGGAGCATTGTCTGATGAAACACGATTTATTCATTTATTTTTTTTTGCCAAATGAGGTCACTCATCACTAAAACGTTGTAGTAAGCTTGCATAGTAGTCACCCAGTGATACTTTTACCCTTTTCCAAGTAATCAATAAAAACAATTCCCTGTGCATCCCAGAAAACACTCGCCATAACCTTGTTAGCTGACAAAATTGACTTTGCCTTTTTTGGAGTTGGTTCACCTGGCGCAATCCACTGTTTTGACTGTGATTTACTTTCTGGAGTGTAGTGATGTATCCAAGTTTCATCCATGGTAATAAGCCATCTCAAAAATTCATTGGGATTTTTACGGTAGAGCTCCACTTTCTTAACAGAAACAGTTTTTCTATGCAACGTTTGATCAGGTGTCAACAAACGCATCACCCACCTCGCACAGACCTTGTGAAAGCCCAAAACATTACTTAAAATATTACCTGCACGTTATTTTGATACGCTTACAGCCTCTGCTATCTAAAAAAACTTTAATCTGCGGTCTTCCAGTACTAAACAATGAATTTTTCAACCATCTCTGGAGTTGAGACTTCCACAAGGCGTCCAGAGCGAGGCTCATCACTAGTGCTCGTACGTCCCATTTTAAACTCTGCAACCCACCTTTTAATCATTGAATATGAAGGGGCAGAGTCTTTCAATGTGCTTACCATTTCCTCATTTATTTCTTTAGGCGTTAAGCCTTTCAAATGGAACTATTTAATCACTGCTCTTTTTTCCAAATCCTCCATTTTCGCAGTCGTGGTCTGGCCCTTGGCCGGTGCACATCGCGGGTTGGAGAGCGCTTGGTTGTTGCCGCGCCTCTTGTTTTTGTGTTGGTGGTATATTGAGTGTCGGCAGTGAAATGGAGCAACAGAGGGCAGTACGTAAAAATACTATAAAAGTTGCGTTTAATAAGAGTATGCAACGGCCCACGGCTTTTGAAATTCACGAATGGATGCACCACACTTTGGAACTCTCTCCATCGCAGGTACATACAATTCAGTTGGTGGGAAGAGAAAACGCTGTTTATATCAAGTTTCAACAGTGCAGTGTTTATGAAGAAGTACTACGTAAATACGAGGGAGCATTCCAATTTGCTTTAATGTCCGGTGAAGTGACGGATGGGCAACTTACGGCGGCAGATAAAGAATATACTTTGGTTCGCGTCTACAATGTGCCACCTGAAATCAGTAACGACAGGATAGTTTACGAGCTTCAGCATTACGGCAAGACACTGCACATCACTACTGACGTTGGTCTGGCCGTTATAGATTTGCAGTTTCCACTGGTATACGTTTAGTGCATATTCAACTTACTAAACCGATACCTTCCACGTTAAAGATTGCCGGGTTTGAGGCCTACATTACCTACAGTGGACAAGAACAGGTTTGTTTCATTTGCAAGGATAACACACATCTGAAAGCAGATTGTCCTCAACGCTGGTTACGGGCATCTGTTCCTCCTCAATCCCGGCTACGGCATCAGCTGATGAGTGAGTTGTTTAAACCAATCTCCGAGAACGACGTTGTTTCACCTGATGCGGTGCCTCCAGCGGACGTGGTAATGGTTGCTGCAGTTCCTTCGGCGGTTACGGCTGCCGCAGTGCCCATCTCAGCGACTTCAGTGACTCCTACTAATGACCAGAGGGCTGCACCTTCCATCACATCTGACAATGCTGTTACGGACTCTTTGCAACGCAGTCATTCGGAAGGCGAACCTGATTCTAAGAAGCTGAAAGGTGAGGCAGTAACCTCTCAAGCACCGAGAGTTGCGACTGTAAACCGGCAAGTGCTACCTGAGAAAGCGACGCAGTCACGGGATCCACGGCTTCGCAAAACAGAACCTCCACCTCAGGACGGCGATACGATACCTCAACCTTGGTCAGAGGACGTGGGCCGCGCCTTACCGTTGGTGGTAAACGAATTGGATACTTCCGAGTTGCCTGGCCTGCCTGCGGTGACTCCGGATGGGGACTATGAGAAAGCTGATACACTGAAAGACAAATCTTCGCAGAAACACAGAGTGCATCCGTATGTCTTACCTACGGTGCCGCGAGACAAACCAGGCGAGAAAGGTGGCGGATCAGTTTAATTCTCCCGTTCTTGGTGTCCGGTCCCCTAGTAGTGCTGTATTTCCTTGTCTGTGCTGTTCCTTCTGGAGACCCTTTCATTCGTGGTTTTTCATATATGACACTTCTTCACGTCTTTGCTTCTATAAACGTTAATGGTCTTCGTAATCCGGTAAATCAGCATTTACTTGCTGCATTTCTACAATTATATGATGTGGATGTTGGATTTTTACAGGAAGTCAATGTGCCCAATCTTGATTTTCTGTGTCATTATGAGAACATCGTCAATCACGGCCGAGGAACGGCGTTGCTTTACCGCAAAGGAATGCGTCTCACCAATGTCGACTTACATCCCTCTGGACGGCTCATCTCCGCCCTGTACACTGACATAGTCTTGATCAATTTGTATGCACCTTCTGGCTCTCAACGTCGGTCTGAACGGGAATTATTCTTCAAAACCGCTCTTCTCAATACCCTTTCTAAGGGTTCAACATATCTCATTGGTGGTGATTTTAACTGTACTGTTGCTGCCAAAGATCAGCGTGGGTTGCCCAACCTTAGTCCTATGCTCAAGCAAATCGTGACGCATTTTGACCTTGTGGATGCCTGGGAGTCCAAGTATGGTTCTCGTGTGGACTTCACTTTTCTCCGTGGATTGTCGGCTTCTAGAATTGACAGATTTTATTTCTCTCGCACCTTGGTTCTTACAGTCCATGATCTTCGAGTGCATCCCCTTGCGTTCAGTGATCACCATGCAGTCGTCTGTCGGATTACGCAGATTGCACCTGTTCCCACGCCTGGGAGAGGTTACTGGAGGATTCCTGTATCCATTTTCGCGGAGGAAGATTGCCATCGAGACTTCCGCTTACTGTGGGGGAAGTTGCGTCCCTCGTTCCACAATTCCCGCAACAAACTTTCCTGGTGGCTTTATAAGGCTAAACCAGCAATTATTTCCCTTTTTAAACGGGCAGTTCTCCAACGAGCCAGGGAACGGCGAGAGCTGCTGGATTTCTATTATGCTGCTTTACAGGATCTCGCTGAACTGCAAAGAACCGGTCATGATGTGTCCCAAAGTCTGCATGCTATTAAGGAACAAATTTCGTTAAAGCAATTGGAAATGCTCCGCCTTCGAGACGTCTCCCATTGTCGACATATGGCTGCAGAAGAAACCTTCTCCCTTTTTCATCTTGCCGGAGAGCGCCAGCAGGGCAGGTAGCGTTTTATACCTGAACTTTGTCACGATGGGCGGATAATTTCTGGATCCTGTGCTATCATTCGCTGCTTTCATGACTATTTCAGTGCTATGTTTTCCAAAGTTTCCGATATTGGTGCCACCTTGTTCCCGCTGCATTATCATCTGCCTTCGCGGAGCGGCTCCTCTCTTTTGCAACCTATTACCTCTGCAGATCTAGCGGATGGGTTGCAGAGTGTGAAGCAGAACACTGCTCCTGGTCCGGATGGTATTCCGTATGCCTTCTATTCCACGTTTTGGGACGTCATTGCTACCGAACTCACAGCAGTTTTTGCAGAAATTCAGCGCTCCTCTGAGGTTACCGAGAAGTTTGTTGAAGGTGTAATACTACTACTTCCGAAGCATCGATGTGCGAGAACCGTTACAGAGTTTAGACCGATTACCTTGCTCAATTGCGACTACGAGTTACTGGCGAAAGTGCTTTCTTCAAGGCTGAACCTGGTTTATGGAGCAATTCTCTGCAACGTCCAGACTGTGGTTCCGAGTGGCAGGAACATCATCCAAAATATTGGCTTATTGAGGGATGTGATTTGTCATGTTGAAACCGAGAAGCTTCCAGTGGCATTGGCTAACCTTGACTTTGAGAAGGCCTTTGATAACGTTAGTCATTCTTACCTATGGTCGCTTATGCGGCACTTGGGGATCCCAGGGCGGTTCCTTTCATTATTACAAAACCTTTATGCTGCTGCGTCATCCAGGATACTCTGCAACGGATACCTTTCTCCGATTCTCCGCATAGAGCGGTCAGTCAGACAGGGTTGCCCACTGTCTATGGGTTTATTTGCGTTGAGCCTCAATCCCCTTTTGAGACAACTACAGTCATCCCTCGGCGGCATAGAACTGCACGGTCAGCGATTCCGTCTTACCGCCTATGCGGATGATGTGACTGTCTTCCTGGCAAACAACGCGGACATGGTCACCTTACATCGGTGCCTACGCGACTATTGTTCCGTTTCTGGTGCCCAACTAAATTTTACCAAGTCGGAGGTGTTACAGTTTGGTCATTGGCCAGAACCCCTGAACCTTCATGGTATGCGGACAGTAAGCCGCACGAAGATCTTGGGCGTTGTGTTTACGCAGTGTTTTCGCGAGACTGTGGCAGTTAATTGGGCTGACAAGCTGACGAAGTTACGGGTGCTCTTAGTAGAGCAGCGGACTCGGTCACTAAACCTTTTCCAACGAGTGTGGTATGTGCATACTTACGCCCTCAGTAGGATTTGGTACATTGCTCAAGTGTTGCCTATTACCAAGCAATTTTCTCAGAGGATCGAATGCCTGATTGGTTATTTTCTCTGGTCCGGAGCTGCTTATCGGGTTTCCAGGGAACAACTACGTCTACCAGTTAATAAAGGTGGTTGTGGGTTGATCGCAGTGGATGTGAAATGTCTGGTACTTCTTGGGAAAACTATACTGCGCGTTCTGGACGGTGAGGGCCTTCCGCTACAGCGATCGCTTTGGGCAGCTCAACTTCGTCTTCCAGATAGGCGGCTACCCGAATTTCGGCGGTGGTGGAAGACATTTGCGGACCTACCCACCATTACTACGCAGAGGTTGGCCTTTACTCGGTCAGCCTTCTTTTACAAACATCTGATATCTACCACCAGTGTTCTACCGCGGGTACAACAAAACTATTCGCTTAGACGATGGAGTACAATTTGGGAAAAATTTCAGAATCCGAAGATCCCCACTGACTGGAAAGCTGCGGTTTACTCGGCTGTCAATGAGGTTGTTCCGACAACTGACAAATTGTGGCGGCATGGCAGAGCAACATCAAATCTCTGCCTCAGGTGTTCTGCGGTGGAGACATTGATTCACAAGTTGGTGGATTGTGCCGTCGTACGCCCAATATGGGACTGGATATATGGTCGCATAGGAGTGATTTCTAGTGGCGTGCTGATGTTTCCACGGGAGGTCTATCTGACTCTCGAATTCAAACACGGTGACAAGAAACTGACAGATGCCCTTACTTGGCTCATCTTTGCCACCTACTTTTGGGTACTAAAAGTTGGGGACGCAGTGAATCTGCAGACCTTCCAGAGATTTATCCGGAAGGAACGCTGGGAGTTGGACAAAAGGACCACTTTGGCCTTGGATCTCCCGCATTTGAGGAAGCTCTAAGTGTCCACTGCAGGAGATAGAATAGGGTTAAGAAGCAGAAAAAACAAAAGTGATCTATCCTTCTTATATATGAAAAAAAAATTAAAAAAAATAAAATATGGTGGCCATCAGTTGCTAAATTTGCCAGCTTCCAGCAAGTGTAGATAAATTTAGAATTAATTGTAACTAAGTTATTTTAAGCCTTTACTCTAATCTAATAATTTCTATTCCTTTTCTTTCTTTTATTTTCGTTTATTATTATATGATTATTATTTTTTAGACATTGTGTAGTTTCTGCTTATTTTATCTGAAAAAATTGGGTGTAATTTTCACAATCCTAAACATTTAAAAAAAAAATAAGCGTTTGTTAAAATAGTTTGTACAAGAGTAGAGAAAGTCATGTGAGTGTAACACATCAGAATTTTTTTTCGATTTTCTTAATTATTCTGCCTCGTGTTGCGTCTTCACTTAGGAGGTCGGCTGATAAGTTCCGGGCCTCTCAATGAAAACAACATTTATTTATTTTTTATTTCTCAACATAATCTCCAGAAAGGTTAATACATTTGTTATACCGGTGTTCTAATTTAATTAAACCATCTCTGTAGTGAGATTTATCAAGGTCCTCAAAATAGCTGTTTACCGCATCAATGCCCTCCTCGTTACTGTGAAATCTTCGTCCTCCTAGAAGTTGTTTTAGATTAGGGAACAGATGGTAGTCACTGGGTGCTAGATCTGGCAAACAGGGTGGATGTTCAAGCAATTCGAACTTTAATTCGCAAATTTTCCCCATTGCAATGACTGAATGATGGACCGGAGCATTGTCTGATGAAACACGATTTATTCATTTATTTTTTTTTGCCAAATGAGGTCACTCATCACTAAAACGTTGTAGTAAGCTTGCATAGTAGTCACCCAGTGATACTTTTACCCTTTTCCAAGTAATCAATAAAAACAATTCCCTGTGCATCCCAGAAAACACTCGCCATAACCTTGTTAGCTGACAAAATTGACTTTGCCTTTTTTGGAGTTGGTTCACCTGGCGCAATCCACTGTTTTGACTGTGATTTACTTTCTGGAGTGTAGTGATGTATCCAAGTTTCATCCATGGTAATAAGCCATCTCAAAAATTCATTGGGATTTTTACGGTAGAGCTCCACTTTCTTAACAGAAACAGTTTTTCTATGCAACGTTTGATCAGGTGTCAACAAACGCATCACCCACCTCGCACAGACCTTGTGAAAGCCCAAAACATTACTTAAAATATTACCTGCACGTTATTTTGATACGCTTACAGCCTCTGCTATCTAAAAAAACTTTAATCTGCGGTCTTCCAGTACTAAACAATGAATTTTTCAACCATCTCTGGAGTTGAGACTTCCCCAAGGCGTCCAGAGCGAGGCTCATCACTAGTGCTCGTACGTCCCATTTTAAACTCTGCAACCCACCTTTTAATCATTGAATATGAAGGGGCAGAGTCTTTCAATGTGCTTACCATTTCCTCCTTTATTTCTTTAGGCGTTAAGCCTTTCAAATGGAACTATTTAATCACTGCTCGTTTTTCCAAATCCTCCATTTTCGTGAAAACTCTTAAAGTTGTCTTGTTTAAAATGCTGCCATTCAAAATCTAAACAAGCTATTGACCTGTAACTATGCAGACAAGCTAGTCTAGAGTAAAACTATACCATGCTACCGTCTCTGTGTCAGGCCCGGGACTTATCGTAAGTCATTTTCTTGCGTTTACATAGAGTAAAATTCTGTATTACTAACGTATAACATATCAAACATAAGAAATTAAGACAATTCATTTTAGAATGAACCGTTTTTTCATACATTCTTTACCCGCATTCTTGAGGAAAAAATTATTCCTATTTAATGGTTAGTCCAAAAAGGTTTACTAGGGGGTGGCTATTGTTAGAGGCAGATATAATTGTAGTTATGAATTCATGTCCCAAAGTAAGGATGAGACAGGTCAGTTTTTCAACTTTCGCGTTAATGAGTGCATACAGTCAGGTTGCTATTGGTCCTTGTGTCGTGTCATAGGCTGTGAAATGCTCTACATTTGCAATAAATGTTGTTTAACCTGAGAACTCAAGTGTTAATGCTGCAGTTGAAGCTGAAATTATGAAGGCAATAATTATCATAATATTCTGAGAAGGATAGCGATATAAAATAAGTAATAATATATTTAAAATCAGTGTATGTATAAAAAGGAGAAGCATTGTGAAAATTGTTGACTGTAAAAGCGACAGAAAGACCAGACAGGTACAGTTTTGTTAATTAGGGACCAGCCTGAGGTAGAAAGGGTAAATACCACTGAAGCAAGTTTTTCCTGGTAAACAACCGAGTACAGCTGTATTTAGCCTGGATAAGGCCACTCTAAGCATCATGACGCTAAGTTTGAGGAGAGCGTTTGAGGGGAAAGAGGGGAAGTTCCTTGTATTAGCGTGGGTAGATCAGTCTGCCTGAGTGCCTGGTGAGTGCAGGACGACTTTCTCGTCGTGTGGAGAAGAATGGTGGCGAACATGCTAGAGGGTAGAACGCTTAGTTGTAGTTAATATCCTTCGGTCTTGGTAAAAACAAAGTATCATCGTCTGCATTTAATAATGATGGGCAAACCTAAAGTATTATTTTAAATGCTGAATAAAAGTGTTCCAAGACAGCGTTTGTGTGTTTCTCTGTACACACCCACGCATACCCTGAGGTTAAGGTTTCATGCTGGAGCAGCCGTGGCAAAAGAAGAACCAACTGGGAGGTGACAAGCAGCAACCTTGAGGCAAAGGTATTGCTTCATTGTTGGAGGACGGAGCGTGGCTGCGTCATATTGCGCCTAAACGTGGGGCTGAGAGAATTACCTGCGTCACAGTTTTGTAAGACCTGTTTCAGAAACAATTTTCTTTATTTTCTTTTCAGATTATTTAAATACGAACATCGAAGAAACACATTTTAATTATCACATTATTCTTAAACTCCTTATGTATAATCGGTTAATAGGGACTATCAAAAGAAAGTACGTAAAGAAACAGTTTTAAAATTCTAGCGCTTTCAATCCTGCTTCAGAAGTATGGACCCTCACGAGTAAATATAAACAAAATATTGAGGCATTGGAGCTGAAATTGCTGCGTCCAGTGGCTGGATGCACTCTGCTGCATCATCAAAGATTGAAGATATAAGGAAAGAACTACGAATTACGAATATAGTAGAAACAGTGAAAAGTTAGAAATGAATTCGCACCGAACTGAACTTAAATTTCAAGTTTGGTACTTATTAGACTTCTCGTTTTTTGCTATTCACACACGCACTTTTTTTAAAAATGCTATTTTTTAATTCGGGGGCCTCAAAACATGTATTTTCGGTGAAATCTCGGTATCAAATTTTTGGGTGGAACACAGTACTTTCTTTACCTACTAGGTACGTGTTACAGAAAGTAATAAACGAGAGTGGGTAGAGAAAGTCGTGCAGGTTTCTTCAATATTTAATGAGAATGAACGTTGCAATAACGGTGTTGAGAAAGCTGTAACGAATTTTTGCTTCGGGAAGCCCTGCCATTTTGTGCACGGCAGTCCGTATCGCTGACGGTGAGGTTTTAGGAGCTTGTGGGAGGGGTAGGTAACCACAAAACTCAGCACTCGTGACGTCAACAAAACTTTGAGACTGAAACCGCCGTGGGAACTCGGCACGCTAATCCAGTGTAGCAGCCATATTGTTGTAATATCTCCACAAGAACAAAGCGTTCAGCAAAAGAAAACGCAACACATGCGATATTCCTCCTCGGATTTAATATTCTATAAGCCACTTAGAAAAGCAATGTCAGCGCATTTCCCTCTAATACCTAGGACATTGCCGGGGCTTTTAAGCTTTTTAGTCAACGTAATTTTGCTGAAACGTGCAGAAAAAGAGAAACCTGAATAGATCGCGCTTTATCCGGATATTTCCTGGCGCGTATTTACTCCGACAGTGTTCCCCCAACAAAGTCTCGCAAGCAATTGATGCCTGTGTTTGGCCAAGAACGTATATTACGAAAACTTAGGTGAATAATCTTAAATCTATCGTATAACTTATCGGCTACTATACAACTACTTATCTTCGAGTTTTCCAATACTATAGCTTTTATTTTCCTAAAGTAGAACAAGTGTTACACTCCAATCAAGAATTCGATACCGAGATCTCACTCAAAATACAGGTTTTTAAACTCCTTGAATCCAAAGAAAGAATTTTTGGAAAAAGATCAGTTTGTGTGTATTGGTTAAATACCCATTTTGTAATTTAATTTTAGGATCTTCTAAGGACACGACACGAAGATTTACAAAAAAAAGTATTTAATGCAGTCACATGACTTTCCATACCCTCTATCATTTATTAGTAGGTATACAAGTAGAATTACTAAAGACAATATTTCTATCTACCACATTTTAATCCAAATAATTTTTTTTAGAAACAGCTACATTACACATTTCGTTATAGATACAAAGGGAACAGATACAAATGTTTAAGAACTGGACGCTATATGCTGGCTTTAAAATTCCATACTGTTTCTATGCAATCGCGAGAAACAACTGACTGTTGACAGGATTTTAAGAGAATGGCTAAGTACTGAACAATTCCAACCACTAATTACGGATATCTCAGAAATGGCTGATGCCACATAAAAGTTATTTGAAATAAGTTGTGTGTTTTAAAGAGATCTACAGTTCTTGTGTAGTATGTTTTTGTTTACGGCTTAACGTTTATTGGTTATACAAGACTACAAAATTCCTTCCGGTTGAAGAGGACTTCACAGGATATTCCCAGAATATGTGCTATTTTAATCAAAATCGTTACAGCCATTTTTTATGAAATCAAAAATTTCCAAAAACGTTCCATGTAAAGGATAGTTTTGGTTGGGGGAATTTTCTTGAAAATCCTTGTCGCATCTTTGGAAGATACTGAACCTAAATTCCAAGTTTGGTGTTGATCCACTATTTATTTTTGAGTTATGCTGTTCATAGACACACATGCAGGCATTTTTCTAAAAATGATTTTTTCGAATTCTGAGAATTGGTGATGCTTCTCAGAAAAATGTAGTCTAGGTCATTGTTGGTGTGTGCAATGATTATTAAAATATTAAGTAAAAAGGATCATTACTAGAAGGCGGATTAGAGTGACCTGGTCCTTTATTTCACGTTACCGATGTAGAGAGCATAATGTCTTGACACGTGTCCCCAGTGTACAGACGGTGGGTAAAGAAATATATTATGAGGCAGTATTTTTAACACTTGAATAATTTCAGTCTAATTATATAAATATGTAAATTCAATAACAGCCCGCCTTAAAGCAATATGTGTGTGTAATATTATATAAAAAGTGTATTATATAGTAATTTTAATTGTCTATATTATTGTATCCATGTGTAATAATGTTATGTGAATGTATTACATACTTTAATAATGTAGGAGCTGTGAGAAATAGGTTCAAAGTTGCTAACAGTGAGGTAACAATGAGGTAACCTTCAGGCAATAATGAGTAAGGAAGTTTAAATGCTACTAGTCATTATTAGAGCAACAATAATGTAAATTTTGAGGCAGTTTAAAAATAGCCAATCAACAACCAGAAAAAGCTTTAGTTAAATGAAGGTATTCTATTGGACTAGGATTAGCCAATCAGAGACTTGTAATACAGAAATTTACAAATTTAAGAGGTGGAAAACAGTTCAGTTGCCTCCAAACAGTGCTCATAACCAGACGCGAGATCTGTTCTCGAGAAATTAAATACGTATTCGTGTGAGACGAAAATAGTTTACGTGTTAAAAAGTGCAAGTATTAAATAAAGGAATCTCACAGCTCTCTATATCAGTGAAGTGCTATTTAATTTGTGTCAAGGATTAATAAAAAAAAAGGAGTGAATTAAAACTTAAAATCTGTGTAAGCCTACATTCTTCAGTCGCACCACAACCCTACCAAGAGAAACGTGTCTTTAACAATAATACTGACGCAGCTGAGGCAAACATAAATATAATATCTAAAGAAACAGTCAAATTACAAAGCTAATATTTTTAAACTTTGGGCGAAGGCTACCGGAAACCGGGTACTATACGTGTGATTGCAACGAATTTCAAGTTCGGCTCCCCAACAGTTGAAATATAATACATCTTCTTCAAACTGGCTTTCAATACGTAGCAGCAACTACCTACTTCAAATTGACGCCCAAAGCGTGGTGCAAATAACGTAAAGAAACTTCTACATCAAATCGGTTTTCCATACGTGAAGGAACAACCTACTTCAATTATAATAGGCATGATGTATCGCTTCGCAAACAGAGTAAGAAATATATCACACAGTGATAAAAGTGTATACTCCTACTATCTCTTACGATGTCAAAAGGAGTTTCTCACGATATAGCATTCGTTTAAGTAAGAGTCGGAGTACGTTCACTTTTGACAATGTCCGCATGTTCATTGTTGTCCACTGCAATGCAATGACTATGTAGTGTTCACTTTACATACAGAGGTGGACAAAAGTATTCGTGTACAATTTTAAAAATTCTAGTAGCCAAATTATTGGAGATAAAATTCTCATTTTAATAGACAGAAAGAACAAATACTGTTATATACTGAAGTGAGGCCAAAAGGTTTGCAGCTAGATATTAAATTTTAGTTACCACAGCATATACATTCGGAGGCATAGATGTAGAGGTAGCAAGAGGACCAGAATCTTAAACTACTCATTCTAGAGCAGGCGTGGGATAGTTCTAACAAAATACACAGCATTTCACAATAATCACATTACCTGTGGTTTATTTAGTATAAGCACGGTGCCCCTACATCACACACAAAAGATAAAAGGGAAAAATTGAGGGGAGATGCTACACACACGAGGCCGCATTCACTCGATTCCACATACACCCCTCACATACCAGACATTAGACTAAAAGTCAAGCTAACACACAACACAAAGAAGTAATAACGCTCACTTCCCCCACTCTCCAATGCTAGTCGCCACGCCAGACGAAACTTCAAAACCCCAGCCGGAAGAATTACCCTATCAATACTGTCGCCAACGACGCAATAATCTGTCTGGCGTGACAATACACCACATAGGGGAAGGTGGAGCAAGAGTGTCACCCCCCTTTAAGTGCAAAAATACGAGCTTAGTGACTTTGTTACAAGGTTGGGTACACTGAGTTAGATGGCATGTTTGTTGGGCTGTGCATTACAGCAGCTCTAGAAATTTGTTTTTGTTGTATAATAAAGTACTTTTTTCATAATTGTGATCTTATATTTCCATGACAGGAAACCCAATTTATTCCCAGATAAGCTAGTTTCTGGTATATCTCAGTTATTATGGCTTAACCCACTTATATGAGAATCCAATTGCATGCGAAGAGTTAGTAGTGTTTGCAGGCGCCACTCCATGGTGTCACCAGACGTAATCCTGTGCAGCTGGGTGCAAAAGTGTCAGCGGACTCTGGGGCAAGAGTGCCAGAGTGACAGTCTTACCCCGTACTGTGAACATAGTATAAACAATTCATTGTAACAAAATTTATAAATCATAAATACAGAGAAAAATGGATAGTGAAAATACCGAAGATTCAAGCATCCTGCCCCTAGAGAATGATAAGAGAAGGAATGCAAAGGAGTTCATTCCTATAGCTTCTACTTCGAGGGAAAGCTTTTACTTCGTTGATGAAAAGGAAGCAGATAAAATTAAACCTGTTTTCAAAACTCCAGCCTTGGAACCATTTCCCCACTTCCAATTCATAGGAGACCTTTTCCTAAAACTCCAACCCTAAGAGGAAGAAAACCTGATAATCGGTTATCCTGACCAGCAGCCCACATAAAAAAATGCTTGAAATCAAACAAGCTTGTACTAATCGCTCAACTACCACAAAGGTTCTGCTAAAATCAAAGATACAGAAGAAGAAACCAAGGTGTGATACTGCAACGTCACAGAGAACTACTGAAGACCAGAAAAAAGACGATGTCTACTTTTGCTTAATTTGCCAAGAAAGGTTATCAGATCCACCTGATGAGCCAATGGTTCAGTGTCAAGAATGCAAAGCAATGTCTCATACAGATTGTACAGACTGTAATGACGTGAAAGGAACGTTTATTTGTGATATTTGTAGGGAATAATGATGTCTTAGTTTGTTCAATGTATGTGACACTCTTACCCCAGCCTATGGGGCAAGAGTGTCAGCTGATGTTTCTTTATGTAAATCAAAATATCTCAGAATGTTTGGGAGAGTCTGTCTTAATACTTTATCATGTTCTTGTGTAATGAGAGCTTATCTAATATACGGGGGGGGGAATACGTATGATTCTGTTTAGAGGAAGAAAATAGTGTTTGAACCTTAACATGGCATTCTTGCCCCACCTTCCCCTACACGCCACAATACTATTACAGTTTACTTGTTTAGGCAGCCTTCAATATTGGTTTTACAGTTGTTTAAAAAAGATACCGATTTTTCAACTTTCTTCTACCTAGTGTTTACAGAATTCTTTTTCTTGCATTACATAGACCAACGTTTTTTTTCGCTATGGCTGATTTTGCGGTGAAAATAGAATAAAGTGTCATAGTAAGGATATTCAACGTTTTTTCTGAACTTCATATACGCCTCAAATTTTACGACTTCACAATTGTTTTCTCCTCCGGTTTAAAACATACGTCGATGAAAATATAGGTAGTATACACAAAAAAATTGCAGTACTAAGTGCATATAAATAATTTTGTAAACCTCACATATGAAAAGGTTGAAAAATCACTGCAATTTTCAAAAGTTATAACACTAATAAAATGAAATATTTTGAAAAACCTAGATGTAAAATGCAATACTACTTTTCCTTTCTGTGTATTAAAAAAGAAAATTTATCTACATTAATTTGGCTGCTAGAATTTTTTTTAAAGCGAAGATAAATAGTTTTGTACGCCTCTTTATATGTAAAATGTACTGTTCTATAACGGAATAAAAACATTAACATAGTAGACGCATTCTTTTGATACAAGCTGTACGAGCACTGTAGGCGCGCGCCCGTTGTTTACATCTGGACTCACCCTCTCTACAACATAAATAGACTGCAGTACAAGGTAATTTCATTAAAACGGACACTCTGACCCGCCCTATAATCATTACAATAAATAAGTCAGTAGGAAACGATCTAAAAAATAATTGAATATATTTACTGCTATCAGAGAATTAAATGCACTTGAGTAAAGGCAGGAATGAAAGAGAAAGAAACCGCTTATAGGGAAATATGTACTTGGTTGGTGGTTTGGAAAAGGGTGGTGTAAAATGTAGTTCTGAATTGCTCGATATATATGTTGTTGTTAACGGAAAGGGTCTCTTAATAACAGAAATTGTTGAAACGTAGTTTAGAACAGGCCGTCATGTTTTCGGAATGGAGAAAGTAATTTTGTTGCCTCCCCACGGTTTTCCCACAGTTGAGGGCACGTAAAGCCCCGCAACAAGTGGTTCTCTCCTTTAACCTCCCTACACCACATATATATTTTTTTCAAACAACTCGCAGCTACTAACGGAAGCATTCTGTTTTACAACAGACGTGATTCCCGAGTGAAAATACCGACGCAAACGTACCTAACAGAATATTAATACATTTCAGTGAAATAATAGCTTGCATTTCTGATGTTAAATGTTTCGAGCTTTCTCTTTCCCAGATAAACGCAACATACAGTTTCAAGATTTACATTCTAGGGTCCATCCAGAGCCCTAAGACCTGCGAGACAATCTTATATTTAAAATGCCTAAACAGAGATAAAAAGTGCTATCCCGCCAATTTAAAATCTGCTAAATTAATGACCTTAAAAACTTTATAAGGTTTTAAAATGAAATTTTTAAAGTTCTCTTATCTACTTTTATAAAATACTAGCTGGCTTACCCATGTTACACAGTTAGCTTTGTTAACTCCAATGAGTTAATTTCAATTACCTCTACCGTTCTTTATTAAAGTATTGCAGAGGGTTTTTATAGTGAACCCTCCCCTTTAGTCCTTATAAATGCAATTTCGTACATCCCTACTATTCCAAATAACGGATGAAAGATCCCAATATTCAGGCAAAAGGTTGTTTCAATAAAGTATTCTATGTCTTCGGTAGTACTTGCGGAGTTTCCACTCCCCCCTCCTTGCTGAGCTTGCTTCATCTTGTTTTGAGAACTGCAGAGCTACCAACATATGACTAACAAACAGCGCCATTCTTCGCGAATAACGAATATCCTTGCACCTCTTTTTTCGCAGTAGCGGCTTTAATATTACTACTCCTTGCTCAATTCAATTAAAAATCAGCTGTTAAACCAAAGTACGCGAGCGAAGCGAGCATGCGTTCCTTAACGAACTTTATGATTAGCTATTTATGTAAGCTTAGGTTTCTGCTTCACGGGAGGTTGTGTTAGGTTTGTTTTTTTATACAAACTTAGGTTAATTAGCAACCATTAGTTACACTAAAGCAGGCACACAAGGAAGCCGGCGTGAGTTCCTTAACGATGTTTACGATTCACTATTTTTATAAGCTTAGGTTTCTGATTCACGGGAGGTTAGGTTTGGTTAGTTTTTTTATATAAACTTAGGTTAACGATGTTTATGATTCACTATTTATATAAGCTTAGGTTTCTGATTCACGGGAGGTTAGGCTAGATTTAGTTTTTTATATAAACTTAAGTTAACGATGTTTATGATTCACTATTTATGTAACTTTAGGTTTCTGATTCACGAGAGGTTAGGTTTGGTTAGTTTTTTTTATATAAACTTCGGTTAACGATGTTTATGATTGAGGCAGTATTTTAACACTTAAATGATTTTAGTCAAATTATATAATAAAAAGATATAACTGCCCGCCTTAAAGAAATATGTTTATATAACAATATATAAAAAGTGTATATTACAGTCATTATATATGTTTATAATATTGTATACATGTTCAATAATGTTATGTGAATGTATTACGTAATTTAATAATGTAGGAGCTGTGAGAATAATAGGTTAAAAGTTGCTAACAATCAGGTAATAATGAGGTGACTTTGAGGCAACAATGAGTAAGAAAGTTTAATAATGTTACGAGTCATTATTGGAGCAACAATAATGTAAATTTTGTGACCGTTCATAAAATAGCCAATCAACAACCAGAAAAAGCTTTAGTTAAATGAAGCTATTCTATTGGAATAGGATTAGCCAATCAGAAACTGAAATATAGCAAAATTGTACAAATTCGGAGTTCAGTTGATTGTAGACAGTGTTCCTAAACGGACGCGAGATGCGTCCTCGAGAAATTTAATATGTATTCAGTGTGAGACGAAAAATAGTTGTGTTAAAAAGTGCAAGTAATTAAAATGAAAAAATCCCACATCTCTCTCTATATCAACGAAGTGTTAAATAACATAATCGTGTTAAGCATTGCTAAAAGGGAGTGAAGTAAAATTATAATCTGCGTAAGCCTACATTATTCAGTCGCACCACTCCCTGCTAAGAAATTCATGTCTCTAAAAATAAATACTGACGCAGCCGAGGCAAACAAATATATAATATTTAAAGAAACGGTCAAAATTACAAAGTTAATATTTTTAAACTTGTGGCGAAGGCTACCGGAAACTTTTTACCATACGTGCGGTTGCAACTACTTCAAGTTCGGCTCCCCAAAAGTCGAAATAAAATACAACTCCTAAAATAACTCCTCCTTCATGATTCACTATTTATATAAGTTTAAGTTTCTGATTCACGGGAGGTTAGGTTTGGTTTGGTTTGGTTTAGTCTTTTTTATATAAACTTAAGTTAACGAAGTTTATGATTCACTATATATGTAACCTTAGGTTTCTGATTCACGGGAGGTTAGGTTTGGTTAGTTTTTTTATGTATAAACTTAGGATAACGATGTTTTGATTCACTATTTATATAAGCTTAGGTTTCTGATTCACGGGAGGTTAGGTTTGGTTAGTTTGTTTGTATAAACTTAGGTCAACGATGTTTATGATTCACTATTTATATAAGCTTAGGTTTCTGATTCACGGGAGGTTAGGTTTGGTTTAGTTTCTATACAAACTTAGGTCAATTAGCAACCATTAATATACTAAAGCACGCAAGCGAAGCCAACGTGCGTTCCTCAACGTTGTTTACGATTTCTATTTGTATAAGCCTAACTTTCTGATTCATGGGAGGTTAGGGTTAGTCTATTTTATATAAACTTAGGTTAATTAGCAACAAGGGATTCACGTGAGGTTATGTTTTAGCTTTTTTATATAAACATAGGTTAATTAGTAACCAGTGATTCCGGGAGATTAGGTTAGGTTTGTTTATTTTTTTTTAACTTAGGCTAATTAGCAACCAGTAGTTGCACCAAAGCACCCAAGCGAAGCGAGCGTGCGTTTCTAACTCCACAAGTAATTTTCTTTTGGTGTACCTAATGCGTTATCAGTAATACACTGCTTAGCATTTACATTTATGGGGTAGGGTGACGAACACACTGAAGAACAACAAAATCAAATATCAGCAATTTAGTGGATTTGCGTAACTACGATATTTTGGCAGTTCCCTACGCGCATGCGCATTATCGACAAACTGGCGAAGCTTGTCCTTAACCAAGAATTTTAGATAAAAGAAAGAATCCATAAAAGAGTGGGTCCCAGGCTTTGGAAGCATCAAATCTCTTACAAACACAATTCTAAGGCAATCTTACTAATTATTTTACGCGTTTTATTACTATTTAACAAAGCCATAGATACCCTACTTGGCTTTGATAAAACTATAGTGCTTAGGGCTTCGTTAAATAGCGTTTAAAGCGTAAAAGGATTAGCAAGATTACTTTAGCATTGTGTTTTGTAATACATGTTTACTTATATAGCCTGTGACCCACGCACCGTTCACTTATTTAAGGATCCTTTCTTTTAGAGTAAAATTCGGGCAACGATTATAAATTTCGCCAAATTTTCGATAGTGCGCATGCGCGTAGGGAATTGCCACTATCGTAGTTAGGCAAATATTGGCGATATTTTAGCGCATTGTTCTTGTTCTTCCGCATACAGTAATGGAAATAAATGTAATCACGCTAGAGGTGCAAGGGTATTAAGTTAGGGTCCCCCTAAGAGGTGCAACGAGTAGTAATACTAAGGCCGTTACTGGGAATAAAAAGGTGCAAGGGTATTAGGTTAGGGTCCCCCTAAGAGGTGCAACGAGTAGTAATACTATGGCCGCTACTGGCAATAAAACGGTGCAAGGAGTCTTAGGTTAGGGTTCCCCTAAGAGGTGCAACGAGTAGTAATACTATGGCCGCTACTGGCTATAAAACGGTGCAAGGAGTTTTGGGTTAGGGTCCCCCTAAGAGGTGCAACGAGTAGTAATACTATGGCCGCTACTGGCAATAAAACGGTGCAAGGAGTTTTGGGTTAGAGTCCCCCTAAGCGGTGCAACGAGTAGTAATACTATGGCCGCTACTGGCAATAAAACGGTGCAAGGAGTCTTAGGTTAGGGTCCCCCTAAGAGGTGCAACGAGTAGTAATACTATGGCCGCTACTGGCAATAAAACGGTGCAAGGAGTCTTAGGTTAGGGTCCCCCTAAGAGGTGCAACGAGTAGTAATACTATAGCCGCTACTGGCAATAAAACGGTGCAAGGAGTTTTGGGTTAGAGTCCCCCTAAGCGGTGCAACGAGTAGTAATACTATGGCCGCTACTGGCAATAAAACGGTGCAAGGAGTCTTAGGTTAGGGTCCCCCTAAGAGGCGCAACGAGTAGTAATACTATGGCCGCTACTGGCAATAAAACGGTGCAAGGAGTTTTGGGTTAGGGTTCCCCTAAGAGGTGCAACGAGTAGTAATACTATGGTCGCTACTGGGAATAAAACGGTGCAAGGAGTCTTAGGTTAGGGTTCCCCTAAGAGGTGCAACGAGTAGTAATACTATGGCCGCTACTGGCAATAAAACGGTGCAAGGAGTTTTGGGTTAGAGTCCCCCTAAGCGGTGCAACGAGTAGTAATACTATGGCCGCTACTGGCAATAAAACGGTGCAAGGAGTTTTGGGTTAGGGTTCCCCTAAGAGGTGCAACGAGTAGTAATACTATGGTCGCTACTGGGAATAAAACGGTGCAAGGAGTTTTGGGTTAGGGTCCCCCTAAGAGGTGCAACGAGTAGTAATACTATGGTCGCTACTGGCAATAAAACGGTGCAAGGAGTTTTGGGTTAGGGTCCCCCTAAGCGGTGCAACGAGTAGTAATACTATGGCCGCTACTGGCAATAAAACGATGTAAGGAGTTTTGGGTTAGGGTCCCCCTAAGAGGTGCAACGAGTAGTAATACTATGGTCGCTACTGGCAATAAAACGGTGCAAGGAGTTTTGGGTTAGGGTCCCCCTAAGAGGTGCAACGAGTAGTAATACTATGGTCGCTACTGGCAATAAAACGGTGCAAGGAGTTTTGGGTTAGGGTCCCCCTAAGAGGTGCAACGAGTAGTAATACTATGGTCGCTACTGGCAATAAAACGGTGCAAGGAGTTTTGGGTTAGGGTCCCCCTAAGAGATGCAACGAGTAGTAATACTATGGCCGCTACTGGCAATAAAACGATGTAAGGAGTTTTGGGTTAGGGTCCCCCTAAGAGGTGCAACGAGTAGTAATACTATGGTCGCTACTGGCAATAAAACGGTGCAAGGAGTTTTGGGTTAGGGTCCCCCTAAGCGGTGCAACGAGTAGTAATACTATGGTCGCTACTGGCAATAAAACGGTGCAAGGAGTTTTGGGTTAGGGTCCCCCTAAGAGGTGCAACGAGTAGTAATACTATGGCCGCTACTGGCAATAAAACGGTGCAAGGAGTCTTAGGTTAGGGTTCCCCTAAGATGTGCAACGAGTAGTAATACTATGGTCGCTACTGGCAATAAAACGGTGCAAGGAGTTTTGGGTTAGGGTCCCCCTAAGAGGTGCAACGAGTAGTAATACTATGGTCGCTACTGGCAATAAAACGGTGCAAGGAGTTTTGGGTTAGGGTCCCCCTAAGAGGTGCAACGAGTAGTAATACTATGGCCGCTACTGGCAATAAAACGATGTAAGGAGTTTTGGGTTAGGGTCCCCCTAAGAGGTGCAACGAGTAGTAATACTATGGTCGCTACTGGCAATAAAACGGTGCAAGGAGTTTTGGGTTAGGGTCCCCCTAAGCGGTGCAACGAGTAGTAATACTATGGTCGCTACTGGCAATAAAACGGTGCAAGGAGTTTTGGGTTAGGGTCCCCCTAAGAGGTGCAACGAGTAGTAATACTATGGCCGCTACTGGCAATAAAACGGTGCAAGGAGTCTTAGGTTAGGGTTCCCCTAAGATGTGCAACGAGTAGTAATACTATGGCCGCTACTGGCAATAAAACGGTGCAAGGAGTCTTAGGTTAGGGTTCCCCTAAGAGGTGCAACGAGTAGTAATACTATGGCCGCTACTGGCAATAAAACGGTGCAAGGAGTTTTGGGTTAGGGTCCCCCTAAGAGGTGCAACGAGTAGTAATACTATGGTCGCTACTGGCAATAAAACGGTGCAAGGAGTTTTGGGTTAGGGTCCCCCTAAGAGGTGCAACGAGTAGTAATACTATGGCCGCTACTGGGAATAAAAAGGTGCAAGGAGTTTTGGGTTAGGGTCCCCCTAAGAGGTGCAACGAGTAGTAATACTATGGCCGCTACTGGCAATAAAACGGTGCAAGGAGTCTTGGGTTAGGGTCCCCCTAAGAGGTGCAAGTAGTAATACTATGGCCGCTACTGGGAATAAAACGGTTCAAGGAGTTTTGGGTTAGGGTCCCCCTAAGAGGTACAACGAGTAGTAATACTATGGCCGCTACTGGCAA
Source organism: Deroplatys truncata (assembly GCA_030765065.1). Classification (NCBI taxonomy): domain Eukaryota; kingdom Metazoa; phylum Arthropoda; class Insecta; order Mantodea; family Mantidae; genus Deroplatys; species Deroplatys truncata. The sequence continues at coordinate 172,475,566 of CM060980.1, forward strand.
TAAAACGGTGCAAGAAGTTTTGGGTTAGGGTCCCCCTAAGAGGTGCAACGAGTAGTAATACTATGGCCGCTACTGGCAATAAAACGGTGCAAGGAGTTTTAGGTTAGAGTCCCCCTAAGAGGTGCAACGAGTAGTAATACTATGGCCGCTACTGGCAATAAAACGGTGCAAGGAGTTTTGGGTTAGGGTCCCCCTAAGAGGTGCAACGAGTAGTAATACTATGGCCGTTACTATGAATAAAAAGGTGCAAGGGTATTAGGTTAGGGTCCCCCTAAGAGGTGCAACGAGTAGTAATACTATGGCCGCTACTGGCAATAAAACGGTGCAAGGAGTTTTGGGTTAGAGTCCCCCTAAGCGGTGCAACGAGTAGTAATACTATGGCCGCTACTGGCAATAAAACGGTGCAAGGAGTTTTGAGTTAGGGTCCCCCTAAGAGGTGCAACGAGTAGTAATACTATGGTCGCTACTGGGAATAAATCGATGCAAAGAGTTTTGGGTTAGAGTCCCCCTAAGCGGTGCAACGAGTAGTAATACTATGGTAGCTACTGGGAATAAAACGATGCAAGGAGTTTTGGGTTAGGGTTCCCCTAATAGGTGCAACGAGTAGTAATACTATGGTCGCTACTGGGAATAAAACGGTGCAAGGAGTTTTGGGTTAGGGTCCCCCTAAGAGGTGCAACGAGTAGTAATACTATGGTCGCTACTGGGAATAAAACGATGCAAGGAGTTTTGGGTTAGAGTCCCCCTAAGCGGTGCAACGAGTAGTAATAGTATGGCCGCTACTGGGAATAAAACGATGCAAGGAGTTTTGGGATAGGGTCCCCCTAAGAGGTGCAACGAGTAGTAATACTATGGTCGCTACTGGGAATAAAACGATGCAAGGAGTTTTGGGTTAGAGTCCCACTAAGCGGTGCAACGAGTAGTAATACTATGGTCGCTACTGGGAATAAAACGATGCAAGGAGTTTTGGGTTAGAGTCCCCCTAAGCGGTGCAACGAGTAGTAATACTATGGCCGCTACTGGGAATAAAACGATGCAAGGAGTTTTGGGTTAGGGTTCCCCTAAAAGGTGAAACGAGTAGTAATACTATGGTCGCTACTGGGAATAAAACGATGCAAGGAGTTTTGGGTTAGAGTCCCCCTAAGCGGTGCAACGAGTAGTAATACTATGGTCGCTACTGGGAATAAAACGATGCAAGGAGTTTTGGGTTAGGGTCCCCCTATGAGGTGCAACGAGTAGTAATACTATGGTCGCTACTGGGAATAAAACGGTGCAAGGAATTTTGGGTTAGGGTTCCCCTAAGAGGTGCAACGAGTAGTAATACTATGGTCGCTACTGGGAATAAAACGGTGCAAGGAGTTTTGGGTTAGAGTCCCCCTAAGAGGTGCAACGAGTAGTAATACTATGGTCGCTACTGGGAATAAAACGGTGCAAGGAGTTTTGGGTTAGAGTCCCCCTAAGAGGTGCAACGAGTAGTAATACTATGGCCGCTACTGGGAATAAAAAGGTGCAAGGGTATTAGGTTAGGGTCCCCCTAAGAGGTGCAAGTAGTAATACTATGGCCGCTACTGGGAAAAAAAGGTGCAAGGGTATTAGGTTAGGGTCCCCCTAAGAGGTGCAAGTAGAAATACTAAGGCCGCTACTGGGAATAAAAAGGTGCAAGGGTATTAGGTTAGGGTCCCCCGAAGAGGTGCAAGTAGTAATACTATGACCGCTACTGGCAATAAAACGCTGCAAGGAGTTTTGTGTTAGGGTCCCCCTAAGAGGTGCAACGAGTAGTAATACTATGGCCGCTACTGGCAATAAAACGGTGCAAGGAGTCTTGGGTTAGGGTCCCCGTAAGAGGTGCAAGTAGTAATACTATGGCCGCTACTGGGAATAAAACGGTTCAAGGAGTTTTGGGTTAGGGTCCCCCTAAGAGGTACAACGAGTAGTAATACTATGGCCGCTACTGGCAATAAAACGGTGCAAGGAGTTTTGGGTTAGGGTCCCCCTAAGAGGTGCAACGAGTAGTAATACTATGGCCGCTACTGGCAATAAAACGGTGCAAGGAGTTTTGGGTTAGAGTCCCCCTAAAAGGTGCAACGAGTAGTAATACTATGGCCGCTACTGGCAATAAAACGGTGCAAGGAGTTTTGGGTTAGGGTCTCCCTAAGAGGTGCAACGAGTAGTAATACTATGGCCGTTACTATGAATAAAAAGGTGCAAGGGTATTAGGTTAGGGTCCCCCTAAGAGGTGCAACAAGTAGTAATACTATGGCCGCTACTGGCAATAAAAAGGTGCAAGGAGTTTTGGGTTAGGGTCCCCCTAAGAGGTGCAACGAGTAGTAATACTATGGCCGCTACTGGCAATAAAAAGGTGCAAGGAGTTTTGGGTTAGGGTCCCCCTAAGAGGTGCAACGAGTAGTAATACTATGGCCGCTACTGGCAATAAAACGGTGCAAGGAGTTTTGGGTTAGTGTCCCCCTAAGCGGTGCAACGAGTAGTAATACTATGGCCGCTACTGGCAATAAAACGGTGCAAGGAGTTTTGGGTTAGGGTCCCCCTAAGAGGTGCAACGAGTAGTAATACTATGGTCGCTACTGGGAATAAAACGATGCAAGGAGATTTGGGTTAGAGTCCCCCTAAGCGGTGCAACGATTAGTAATACTATGGTCGCTACTGGGAATAAAACGATGCAAGGAGTTTTGGGTTAGAGTCCCCCTAAGCGGTGCAACGAGTAGTAATACTATGGTAGCTACTGGGAATAAAACGATGCAAGGAGTTTTGGGTTAGGGTTCCCCTAATAGGTGCAACGAGTAGTAATACTATGGTCCCTACTGGGAATAAAACGGTGCAAGGAGTTTTGGGTTAGGGTCCCCCTAAGAGGTGCAACGAGTAGTAATACTATGGTCGCTACTGGGAATAAAACGATGCAAGGAGTTTTGGGTTAGAGTCCCCCTAAGCGGTGCAACGAGTAGTAATACTATGGTCGCTACTGGGAATAAAACGATGCAAGGAGTTTTGGGTTAGGGTCCCACTAAGAGGTGCAACGAGTAGTAATACTATGGTCGCTACTGGGAATAAAACGATGCAAGGAGTTTTGGGTTAGAGTCCCCCTAAGAGATGCAACGAGTAGTAACACTATGGTCGCTACTGGGAATAAAACGGTGCAAGGAGTTTTGGGTTAGAGTCCCCCTAAGAGGTGCAACGGGTCGTAACACTATGGTCGCTACTGGGAATAAAACGGTGCAAGGAGTTTTGGGTTAGTGTCCCCCTAAGAGGTGCAACGAGTAGTAACACTATGGTCGCTACTGGGAATAAAACGGTGCAAGGAGTTTTGGGTTAGAGTCCCCCTAAGAGGTGCAACGAGTAGTAACACTATGGTCGCTACTGGGAATAAAACGATGCAAGGAGTTTTGGGTTAGGGTCCCCCTAAGCGGTGCAACGAGTAATAATACTATGGCCGCTACTGGCAATAAAACGGTGCAAGGAGTTTTGGGTTAGGGTCCCCCTAAGAGGTGCAACGAGTAGTAATACTATGGTCGCTACTGGCAATAAAACGGTGCAAGGAGTTTTGGGTTAGGGTCCCCCTAAGCGGTGCAACGAGTAGTAATACTATGGCCGCTACTGGCAATAAAACGATGTAAGGAGTTTTGGGTTAGGGTCCCCCTAAGAGGTGCAACGAGTAGTAATACTATGGTCGCTACTGGCAATAAAACGGTGCAAGGAGTTTTGGGTTAGGGTCCCCCTAAGAGGTGCAACGAGTAGTAATACTATGGTCGCTACTGGCAATAAAACGGTGCAAGGAGTTTTGGGTTAGGGTCCCCCTAAGAGGTGCAACGAGTAGTAATACTATGGTCGCTACTGGCAATAAAACGGTGCAAGGAGTTTTGGGTTAGGGTCCCCCTAAGAGATGCAACGAGTAGTAATACTATGGCCGCTACTGGCAATAAAACGATGTAAGGAGTTTTGGGTTAGGGTCCCCCTAAGAGGTGCAACGAGTAGTAATACTATGGTCGCTACTGGCAATAAAACGGTGCAAGGAGTTTTGGGTTAGGGTCCCCCTAAGCGGTGCAACGAGTAGTAATACTATGGTCGCTACTGGCAATAAAACGGTGCAAGGAGTTTTGGGTTAGGGTCCCCCTAAGAGGTGCAACGAGTAGTAATACTATGGCCGCTACTGGCAATAAAACGGTGCAAGGAGTCTTAGGTTAGGGTTCCCCTAAGATGTGCAACGAGTAGTAATACTATGGTCGCTACTGGCAATAAAACGGTGCAAGGAGTTTTGGGTTAGGGTCCCCCTAAGAGGTGCAACGAGTAGTAATACTATGGTCGCTACTGGGAATAAAACGATGCAAGGAGATTTGGGTTAGAGTCCCCCTAAGCGGTGCAACGAGTAGTAATACTATGGTCGCTACTGGGAATAAAACGATGCAAGGAGTTTTGGGTTAGAGTCCCCCTAAGCGGTGCAACGAGTAGTAATACTATGGTAGCTACTGGGAATAAAACGATGCAAGGAGTTTTGGGTTAGGGTTCCCCTAATAGGTGCAACGAGTAGTAATACTATGGTCCCTACTGGGAATAAAACGGTGCAAGGAGTTTTGGGTTAGGGTCCCCCTAAGAGGTGCAACGAGTAGTAATACTATGGTCGCTACTGGGAATAAAACGATGCAAGGAGTTTTGGGTTAGAGTCCCCCTAAGCGGTGCAACGAGTAGTAATACTATGGTCGCTACTGGGAATAAAACGATGCAAGGAGTTTTGGGTTAGGGTCCCACTAAGAGGTGCAACGAGTAGTAATACTATGGTCGCTACTGGGAATAAAACGATGCAAGGAGTTTTGGGTTAGAGTCCCCCTAAGAGATGCAACGAGTAGTAACACTATGGTCGCTACTGGGAATAAAACGGTGCAAGGAGTTTTGGGTTAGAGTCCCCCTAAGAGGTGCAACGGGTCGTAACACTATGGTCGCTACTGGGAATAAAACGGTGCAAGGAGTTTTGGGTTAGTGTCCCCCTAAGAGGTGCAACGAGTAGTAACACTATGGTCGCTACTGGGAATAAAACGGTGCAAGGAGTTTTGGGTTAGAGTCCCCCTAAGAGGTGCAACGAGTAGTAACACTATGGTCGCTACTGGGAATAAAACGATGCAAGGAGTTTTGGGTTAGGGTCCCCCTAAGCGGTGCAACGAGTAATAATACTATGGCCGCTACTGGCAATAAAACGGTGCAAGGAGTTTTGGGTTAGGGTCCCCCTAAGAGGTGCAACGAGTAGTAATACTATGGTCGCTACTGGCAATAAAACGGTGCAAGGAGTTTTGGGTTAGGGTCCCCCTAAGCGGTGCAACGAGTGGTAATACTATGGCCGCTACTGGCAATAAAACGATGTAAGGAGTTTTGGGTTAGGGTCCCCCTAAGAGGTGCAACGAGTAGTAATACTATGGTCGCTACTGGCAATAAAACGGTGCAAGGAGTTTTGGGTTAGGGTCCCCCTAAGAGGTGCAACGAGTAGTAATACTATGGTCGCTACTGGCAATAAAACGGTGCAAGGAGTTTTGGGTTAGGGTCCCCCTAAGAGGTGCAACGAGTAGTAATACTATGGTCGCTACTGGCAATAAAACGGTGCAAGGAGTTTTGGGTTAGGGTCCCCCTAAGAGATGCAACGAGTAGTAATACTATGGCCGCTACTGGCAATAAAACGATGTAAGGAGTTTTGGGTTAGGGTCCCCCTAAGAGGTGCAACGAGTAGTAATACTATGGTCGCTACTGGCAATAAAACGGTGCAAGGAGTTTTGGGTTAGGGTCCCCCTAAGCGGTGCAACGAGTAGTAATACTATGGTCGCTACTGGCAATAAAACGGTGCAAGGAGTTTTGGGTTAGGGTCCCCCTAAGAGGTGCAACGAGTAGTAATACTATGGCCGCTACTGGCAATAAAACGGTGCAAGGAGTCTTAGGTTAGGGTTCCCCTAAGATGTGCAACGAGTAGTAATACTATGGTCGCTACTGGCAATAAAACGGTGCAAGGAGTTTTGGGTTAGGGTCCCCCTAAGAGGTGCAACGAGTAGTAATACTATGGTCGCTACTGGCAATAAAACGGTGCAAGGAGTTTTGGGTTAGGGTCCCCCTAAGAGGTGCAACGAGTAGTAATACTATGGCCGCTACTGGCAATAAAACGATGTAAGGAGTTTTGGGTTAGGGTCCCCCTAAGAGGTGCAACGAGTAGTAATACTATGGTCGCTACTGGCAATAAAACGGTGCAAGGAGTTTTGGGTTAGGGTCCCCCTAAGCGGTGCAACGAGTAGTAATACTATGGTCGCTACTGGCAATAAAACGGTGCAAGGAGTTTTGGGTTAGGGTCCCCCTAAGAGGTGCAACGAGTAGTAATACTATGGCCGCTACTGGCAATAAAACGGTGCAAGGAGTCTTAGGTTAGGGTTCCCCTAAGATGTGCAACGAGTAGTAATACTATGGCCGCTACTGGCAATAAAACGGTGCAAGGAGTCTTAGGTTAGGGTTCCCCTAAGAGGTGCAACGAGTAGTAATACTATGGCCGCTACTGGCAATAAAACGGTGCAAGGAGTTTTGGGTTAGGGTCCCCCTAAGAGGTGCAACGAGTAGTAATACTATGGTCGCTACTGGCAATAAAACGGTGCAAGGAGTTTTGGGTTAGGGTCCCCCTAAGAGGTGCAACGAGTAGTAATACTATGGCCGCTACTGGGAATAAAAAGGTGCAAGGAGTTTTGCGTTAGGGTCCCCCTAAGAGGTGCAACGAGCAGTAATACTATGGCCGCTACTGGGAATAAAAAGGTGCAAGGAGTTTTGGGTTAGGGTCCCCCTAAGAGGTGCAACGAGTAGTAATACTATGGCCGCTACTGGCAATAAAACGGTGCAAGGAGTCTTGGGTTAGGGTCCCCCTAAGAGGTGCAAGTAGTAATACTATGGCCGCTACTGGGAATAAAACGGTTCAAGGAGTTTTGGGTTAGGGTCCCCCTAAGAGGTACAACGAGTAGTAATACTATGGCCGCTACTGGCAATAAAACGGTGCAAGAAGTTTTGGGTTAGGGTCCCCCTAAGAGGTGCAACGAGTAGTAATACTATGGCCGCTACTGGCAATAAAACGGTGCAAGGAGTTTTAGGTTAGAGTCCCCCTAAGAGGTGCAACGAGTAGTAATACTATGGCCGCTACTGGCAATAAAACGGTGCAAGGAGTTTTGGGTTAGGGTCCCCCTAAGAGGTGCAACGAGTAGTAATACTATGGCCGTTACTATGAATAAAAAGGTGCAAGGGTATTAGGTTAGGGTCCCCCTAAGAGGTGCAACGAGTAGTAATACTATGGCCGCTACTGGCAATAAAACGGTGCAAGGAGTTTTGGGTTAGAGTCCCCCTAAGCGGTGCAACGAGTAGTAATACTATGGCCGCTACTGGCAATAAAACGGTGCAAGGAGTTTTGAGTTAGGGTCCCCCTAAGAGGTGCAACGAGTAGTAATACTATGGTCGCTACTGGGAATAAATCGATGCAAGGAGTTTTGGGTTAGAGTCCCCCTAAGCGGTGCAACGAGTAGTAATACTATGGTAGCTACTGGGAATAAAACGATGCAAGGAGTTTTGGGTTAGGGTTCCCCTAATAGGTGCAACGAGTAGTAATACTATGGTCGCTACTGGGAATAAAACGGTGCAAGGAGTTTTGGGTTAGGGTCCCCCTAAGAGGTGCAACGAGTAGTAATACTATGGTCGCTACTGGGAATAAAACGATGCAAGGAGTTTTGGGTTAGAGTCCCCCTAAGCGGTGCAACGAGTAGTAATAGTATGGCCGCTACTGGGAATAAAACGATGCAAGGAGTTTTGGGATAGGGTCCCCCTAAGAGGTGCAACGAGTAGTAATACTATGGTCGCTACTGGGAATAAAACGATGCAAGGAGTTTTGGGTTAGAGTCCCACTAAGCGGTGCAACGAGTAGTAATACTATGGTCGCTACTGGGAATAAAACGATGCAAGGAGTTTTGGGTTAGAGTCCCCCTAAGCGGTGCAACGAGTAGTAATACTATGGCCGCTACTGGGAATAAAACGATGCAAGGAGTTTTGGGTTAGGGTTCCCCTAAAAGGTGAAACGAGTAGTAATACTATGGTCGCTACTGGGAATAAAACGATGCAAGGAGTTTTGGGTTAGAGTCCCCCTAAGCGGTGCAACGAGTAGTAATACTATGGTCGCTACTGGGAATAAAACGATGCAAGGAGTTTTGGGTTAGGGTCCCCCTATGAGGTGCAACGAGTAGTAATACTATGGTCGCTACTGGGAATAAAACGGTGCAAGGAATTTTGGGTTAGGGTTCCCCTAAGAGGTGCAACGAGTAGTAATACTATGGTCGCTACTGGGAATAAAACGGTGCAAGGAGTTTTGGGTTAGAGTCCCCCTAAGAGGTGCAACGAGTAGTAATACTATGGTCGCTACTGGGAATAAAACGGTGCAAGGAGTTTTGGGTTAGAGTCCCCCTAAGAGGTGCAACGAGTAGTAATACTATGGCCGCTACTGGGAATAAAAAGGTGCAAGGGTATTAGGTTAGGGTCCCCCTAAGAGGTGCAAGTAGTAATACTATGGCCGCTACTGGGAAAAAAAGGTGCAAGGGTATTAGGTTAGGGTCCCCCTAAGAGGTGCAAGTAGAAATACTAAGGCCGCTACTGGGAATAAAAAGGTGCAAGGGTATTAGGTTAGGGTCCCCCGAAGAGGTGCAAGTAGTAATACTATGACCGCTACTGGCAATAAAACGCTGCAAGGAGTTTTGTGTTAGGGTCCCCCTAAGAGGTGCAACGGGTAGTAATACTATGGCCGCTACTGGCAATAAAACGGTGCAAGGAGTCTTGGGTTAGGGTCCCCGTAAGAGGTGCAAGTAGTAATACTATGGCCGCTACTGGGAATAAAACGGTTCAAGGAGTTTTGGGTTAGGGTCCCCCTAAGAGGTACAACGAGTAGTAATACTATGGCCGCTACTGGCAATAAAACGGTGCAAGGAGTTTTGGGTTAGGGTCCCCCTAAGAGGTGCAACGAGTAGTAATACTATGGCCGCTACTGGCAATAAAACGGTGCAAGGAGTTTTGGGTTAGAGTCCCCCTAAAAGGTGCAACGAGTAGTAATACTATGGCCGCTACTGGCAATAAAACGGTGCAAGGAGTTTTGGGTTAGGGTCTCCCTAAGAGGTGCAACGAGTAGTAATACTATGGCCGTTACTATGAATAAAAAGGTGCAAGGGTATTAGGTTAGGGTCCCCCTAAGAGGTGCAACAAGTAGTAATACTATGGCCGCTACTGGCAATAAAAAGGTGCAAGGAGTTTTGGGTTAGGGTCCCCCTAAGAGGTGCAACGAGTAGTAATACTATGGCCGCTACTGGCAATAAAAAGGTGCAAGGAGTTTTGGGTTAGGGTCCCCCTAAGAGGTGCAACGAGTAGTAATACTATGGCCGCTACTGGCAATAAAACGGTGCAAGGAGTTTTGGGTTAGTGTCCCCCTAAGCGGTGCAACGAGTAGTAATACTATGGCCGCTACTGGCAATAAAACGGTGCAAGGAGTTTTGGGTTAGGGTCCCCCTAAGAGGTGCAACGAGTAGTAATACTATGGTCGCTACTGGGAATAAAACGATGCAAGGAGATTTGGGTTAGAGTCCCCCTAAGCGGTGCAACGAGTAGTAATACTATGGTCGCTACTGGGAATAAAACGATGCAAGGAGTTTTGGGTTAGAGTCCCCCTAAGCGGTGCAACGAGTAGTAATACTATGGTAGCTACTGGGAATAAAACGATGCAAGGAGTTTTGGGTTAGGGTTCCCCTAATAGGTGCAACGAGTAGTAATACTATGGTCCCTACTGGGAATAAAACGGTGCAAGGAGTTTTGGGTTAGGGTCCCCCTAAGAGGTGCAACGAGTAGTAATACTATGGTCGCTACTGGGAATAAAACGATGCAAGGAGTTTTGGGTTAGAGTCCCCCTAAGCGGTGCAACGAGTAGTAATACTATGGTCGCTACTGGGAATAAAACGATGCAAGGAGTTTTGGGTTAGGGTCCCACTAAGAGGTGCAACGAGTAGTAATACTATGGTCGCTACTGGGAATAAAACGATGCAAGGAGTTTTGGGTTAGAGTCCCCCTAAGAGATGCAACGAGTAGTAACACTATGGTCGCTACTGGGAATAAAACGGTGCAAGGAGTTTTGGGTTAGAGTCCCCCTAAGAGGTGCAACGGGTCGTAACACTATGGTCGCTACTGGGAATAAAACGGTGCAAGGAGTTTTGGGTTAGTGTCCCCCTAAGAGGTGCAACGAGTAGTAACACTATGGTCGCTACTGGGAATAAAACGGTGCAAGGAGTTTTGGGTTAGAGTCCCCCTAAGAGGTGCAACGAGTAGTAACACTATGGTCGCTACTGGGAATAAAACGATGCAAGGAGTTTTGGGTTAGGGTCCCCCTAAGCGGTGCAACGAGTAATAATACTATGGCCGCTACTGGCAATAAAACGGTGCAAGGAGTTTTGGGTTAGAGTCCCCCTAAGAGGTGCAACGAGTAATAATACTATGGCCGCTACTGGCAATAAAACGGTGCAAGGAGTTTTGGGTTAGGGTCCCCCTAAGCGGTGCAACGAGTAGTAATACTATGGTCGCTACTGGCAATAAAACGGTGCAAGGAGTTTTGGGTTAGAGTCCCCCTAAGCGGTGCAACGAGTAGTAATACTATGGTCGCTACTGGCATTAAAACGGTGCAAGGAGTTTTGGGTTAGGGTCCCCCTAAGCGGTGCAACGAGTAGTAATACTATGGTCGCTACTGGCAATAAAACGGTGCAAGGAGTTTTGGGTTAGGGTCCCCCTAAGCGGTGCAACGAGTAGTAATACTATGGCCGCTACTGGGAATAAAAAGCTGCAAGCAGTTTTGGGTTAGGGTCCCCCTAAGCGGTGCAACGAGTAGTAGAACTATGGCCGCTACTGGGAATAAAACGGTGCAAGGAGTTTTGGGTTAGGGTCCCCCTAAGACATGCAACGAGTAGTAATACTATGGTCGCTACTGGCAATAAAACGGTGCAAGGAGTTTTGGGTTAGGGTCCCCCTAAGAGATGCAACGAGTAGTAATACTATGGTCGCTACTGGCAATAAAACGGTGCAAGTAGTTTTGGGTTAGGGTCCCCCTAAGAGGTGCAACGAATAGTAATACTATGGCCGCTACTGGAAATAAAAAGGTGCAAGGAGTTTTGGGTTAGGGTCCCCCTAAGAGGTGCAACGAGTAGTAATACTATGGCCGCTACTGGAAATAAAAAGGTGCAAGGAGTTTTGGGTTAGGGTCCCCCTAAGAGGTGCAACGAGTAGTAATACTATGGTCGCTACTGGGAATAAAACGGTGCAAGGAGTTTTGGGTTAGGGTCCCCCTAAGAGGTGCAACGAGTAGTAATACTATGGCCGTTACTGGGAATAAAAAGGTGCAAGGAGTCTTAGGTAAGGGTTCCCCTAAGAGGTGCAACGAGTAGTAATACTATGGCCGCTACTGGCAATAAAACGGTGCAAGGAGTCTTGGGTTAGGGTTCCCCTAAGAGGTGCAACGAGTAGTAATACTATGGCAGCTACTGGCAATAAAACGGTGCAAGGAGTTTTGGGTTAGGGTCCCCCTAAGAGGTGCAACGAGTAGTAATACTATGGCCGCTACTGGCAATAAAACGGTGGAGGAGTTTTGGGTTAGGGTCCCCCTAAGAGGTGCAACGAGTAGTAATACTATGGCCGCTACTGGGAATAAAAAGGTGCAAGGAGTTTTGGGTTAGGGTACCCCTAAGAGGTGCAACGAGTAGTAATACTATGGTCGCCACTGGGAATAAAACGGTGCAAGGAGTTTTGGGTTAGGGTCCCCCTAAGAGGTGCAACGAGTTGTAATACTATGGCCGCTACTGGCAATAAAACGGTGCAAGGAGTTTTGGGTTAGGGTCCCCCTAAGCGGTGCAACGAGTAGTAATACTATGGCCGCTACTGGCAATAAAACGGTGCAAGGAGTTTTGGGTTAGGGTCCCCCTAAGAGGTGCAACGAGTAGTAATACTATGGCCGCTACTGGCAATAAAACGGTGCAAGGAGTTTTGGGTTAGGGTCCTCCTAAGCGGTGCAACGAGTAGTAATACTATGGTCGCTACTGGGAATAAAACGGTGCAAGGAGTTTTGGGTTAGGGTCCCCCTAAGAGGTGCAACGAGTAGTAATACTATGGTCGCTACTGGGAATAAAACGGTGCAAGGAGTTTTGGGTTAGGGTCCCCCTAAGAGGTGCAACGAGTAGTAATACTATGGCCGCTACTGGAAATAAAAAGGTGCAAGGAGTTTTGGGTTCGGGTCCCCCTAAGCGGTGCAACGAGTAGTAGTACTATGGTCGCTACTGGGAATAAAACGGTGCAAGGAGTTTTGGGTTAGGGTCCCCCTAAGCGGTGCAACGAGTAGTAATACTATGGTCGCTACTGGGAATAAAACGGTGCAAGGAGTTTTGGGTTAGGGTCCCCCTAAGCGGTGCAACGAATAGTAATACTATGGTCGCTACTGGGAATAAAACGATGCAAGGAGTTTTGGGTTAGGCTTCCCCTAAGAGGTGCAACGAGTAGTATTACTATGGCCGCCACTGGGAATAAAACGATGCAAGGAGTTTTGGGTTAGGGTTCCCCTAAGAGGTGCAACGAGTAGTAATACTATGGTCCCTACTGGCAATAAAACGCTGCAAGGAGTTTTGGGTTAGGGTCCCCCTAAGCGGTGCAACGAGTAGTAATACTATGGTCGCTACTGGGAATAAAACGATGCAAGGAGTTTTGGGTTAGGGTCCCCCTAAGCGGTGCAACGAGTAGTAATACTATGGCCGCTACTGGCGATAAAACGGTGCAAGGAGTTTTGCGTTAGGGTCCCCCTAAGCGGTGCAACGAGTAGTAATACTATGGCCGCTACTGGGAATAAAACGATGCAAGGAGTTTTGGGTTAGGGTCCCCCTAAGCGGTGCAACGAGTAGTAATACTATGGTCGCTACTGGGAATAAAAAGGTGCAAGGAGTTTTGGGTTAGAGTCTCCCTAAGAGGTGCAACGAGTAGTAATACTATGGCCGCTACTGGGAATAAAAAGGTGCAAGGAGTTTTGTATTAGGGTCCCCCTAAGAGGTGCAAGTAGTAATACTATGGCCGCTACTGGGAATAAAAAGGTGCAAGGGTATTAGGTTGGGGTCCCCCTAAGAGGTGCAAGTAGTAATACTATGGCCGCTACTGGCAATAAAACGGTGCAAGGAGTTTTGTGTTAGGGTCCCCCTAAGAGGTGCAACGAGTAGTAATACTATGGCCGCTACTGGGAATAAAACGGTTCAAGGAGTTTTGGGTTAGGGTCCCCCTAAGAGGTGCAACGAGTAATAATTCTATGGCCGCTACTGGCAATAAAAAGGTGCAAGGAGTTTTGGGTTAGGGCCCCGTAAGAGGTGCAACGAGTAATAATACTATGGTGGCTACTGGGAATAAAACGATGCAAGGAGTTTTGGGTTAGAGTCCCCCTAAGCGGTGCAACGAGTAGTAATACTATGGTCGCTACTGGGAATAAAACGATGCAAGGAGTTTTGGGTTAGGGTCCCCCTAAGAGGTGCAACGAGTAGTAATTATATGGTCGCTACTGGGAATAAAACGGTGCCAGGAGTTATGGGTTAGGGTTCCCCTAAGAGGGGCAACGAGTAGTAATACTATGGTCGCTACTGGGAATAAAACGGTGCAAGGAGTTTTGGGTTAGGGTTCCCCTAAGAGGTGCAACGAGTAGTAATACTATGGTCGCTGCTGGGAATAAAACGATGCAAGGAGTTTTGGGTTAGGGTCCCCCTAAGAGGTGCAACGAGTAGTAATACTATGACCGCTACTGGGAATAAAACGGTGCAAGGAGTTTTGGGTTAGAGTCCCCCTAAGAGGTGCAACGGGTCGTAACACTATGGTCGCTACTGGGAATAAAACGGTGCAAGGAGTTTTGGGTTAGTGTCCCCCTAAGAGGTGCAACGAGTAGTAACACTATGGTCGCTACTGGGAATAAAACGGTGCAAGGAGTTTTGGGTTAGAGTCCCCCTAAGAGGTGCAACGAGTAGTAATACTATGGTCGCTACTGGGAATAAAACGATGCAAGGAGTTTTGGGTTAGGGTCCCCCTAAGCGGTGCAACGAGTAATAATACTATGGCCGCTACTGGCAATAAAACGGTGCAAGGAGTTTTGGGTTAGAGTCCCCCTAAGAGGTGCAACGAGTAATAATACTATGGCCGCTACTGGCAATAAAACGGTGCAAGGAGTTTTGGGTTAGGGTCCCCCTAAGCGGTGCAACGAGTAGTAATACTATGGTCGCTACTGGCAATAAAACGGTGCAAGGAGTTTTGGGTTAGACTCCCCCTAAGCGGTGCAACGAGTAGTAATACTATGGTCGCTACTGGCAATAAAACGGTGCAAGGAGTTTTGGGTTAGGGTCCCCCTAAGCGGTGCAACGAGTAGTAATACTATGGTCGCTACTGGCAATAAAACGGTGCAAGGAGTTTTGGGTTAGGGTCCCCCTAAGCGGTGCAACGAGTAGTAATACTATGGCCGCTACTGGGAATAAAAAGCTGCAAGCAGTTTTGGGTTAGGGTCCCCCTAAGCGGTGCAACGAGTAGTAGAACTATGGCCGCTACTGGGAATAAAACGGTGCAAGGAGTTTTGGGTTAGGGTCCCCCTAAGACATGCAACGAGTAGTAATACTATGGTCGCTACTGGCAATAAAACGGTGCAAGGAGTTTTGGGTTAGGGTCCCCCTAAGAGATGCAACGAGTAGTAATACTATGGTCGCTACTGGCAATAAAACGGTGCAAGTAGTTTTGGGTTAGGGTCCCCCTAAGAGGTGCAACGAATAGTAATACTATGGCCGCTACTGGAAATAAAAAGGTGCAAGGAGTTTTGGGTTAGGGTCCCCCTAAGAGGTTCAACGAGTAGTAATACTATGGCCGCTACTGGAAATAAAAAGGTGCAAGGAGTTTTGGGTTAGGGTCCCCCTAAGAGGTGCAACGAGTAGTAATACTATGGTCGCTACTGGGAATAAAACGGTGCAAGGAGTTTTGGGTTAGGGTCCCCCTAAGAGGTGCAACGAGTAGTAATACTATGGCCGTTACTGGGAATAAAAAGGTGCAAGGAGTCTTAGGTAAGGGTTCCCCTAATAGGTGCAACGAGTAGTAATACTATGGCCGCTACTGGCAATAAAACGGTGCAAGGAGTTTTGGGTTAGGGTTCCCCTAAGAGGTGCAACGAGTAGTAATACTATGGCCGCTACTGGCAATAAAACGGTGCAAGGAGTTTTGGGTTAGGGTCCCCCTAAGAGGTGCAACGAGTAGTAATACTATGGCCGCTACTGGCAATAAAACGGTGGAGGAGTTTTGGGTTAGGGTCCCCCTAAGAGGTGCAACGAGTAGTAATACTATGGCCGCTACTGGGAATAAAAAGGTGCAAGGAGTTTTGGGTTAGGGTACCCCTAAGAGGTGCAACGTGTAGTAATACTATGGTCGCCACTGGGAATAAAACGGTGCAAGGAGTTTTGGGTTAGGGTCCCCCTAAGAGGTGCAACGAGTTGTAATGCTATGGCCGCTACTGGCAATAAAACGGTGCAAGGAGTTTTGGGTTAGGGTCCCCCTAAGCGGTGCAACGAGTAGTAATACTATGGCCGCTACTGGCAATAAAACGGTGCAAGGAGTTTTGGGTTAGGGTCCCCCTAAGAGGTGCAACGAGTAGTAATACTATGGCCGCTACTGGCAATAAAACGGTGCAAGGAGTTTTGGGTTAGGGTCCTCCTAAGCGGTGCAACGAGTACTAATACTATGGTCGCTACTGGGAATAAAACGGTGCAAGGAGTTTTGGGTTAGGGTCCCCCTAAGAGGTGCAACGAGTAGTAATACTATGGTCGCTACTGGGAATAAAACGGTGCAAGGAGTTTTGGGTTAGGGTCCCCCTAAGAGGTGCAACGAGTAGTAATACTATGGCCGCTACTGGAAATAAAAAGGTGCAAGGAGTTTTGGGTTCGGGTCCCCCTAAGCGGTGCAACGAGTAGTAATACTATGGTCGCTACTGGGAATAAAACGGTGCAAGGAGTTTTGGTTTAGGGTCCCCCTAAGCGGTGCAACGAGTAGTAATACTATGGTCGCTACTGGGAATAAAACGGTGCAAGGAGTTTTGGGTTAGGGTCCCCCTAAGCGGTGCAACGAATAGTAATACTATGGTCGCTACTGGGAATAAAACGATGCAAGGAGTTTTGGGTTAGGCTTCCCCTAAGAGGTGCAACGAGTAGTATTACTATGGCCGCCACTGGGAATAAAACGATGCAAGGAGTTTTGGGTTAGGGTTCCCCTAAGAGGTGCAACGAGTAGTAATACTATGGTCCCTACTGGCAATAAAACGCTGCAAGGAGTTTTGGGTTAGGGTCCCCCTAAGCGGTGCAACGAGTAGTAATACTATGGTCGCTACTGGCGATAAAACGGTGCAAGGAGTTTTGCGTTAGGGTCCCCCTAAGCGGTGCAACGAGTAGTAATACTATGGCCGCTACTGGGAATAAAACGATGCAAGGAGTTTTGTGTTAGGGTCCCCCTAAGAGGTGCAACGAGTAGTAATACTATGGTCGCTACTGGGAATAAAACGATGCAAGGAGTTTTGGGTTAGGGTCCCCCTAAGCGGTGCAACGAGTAGTAATACTATGGTCGCTACTGGGAATAAAAAGGTGCAAGGAGTTTTGGGTTAGAGTCTTCCTAAGAGGTGCAACGAGTAGTAATACTATGGCCGCTACTGGGAATAAAAAGGTGCAAGGAGTTTTGGTTTAGGGTCCCCCTAAGAGGTGCAAGTAGTAATACTATGGCCGCTACTGGGAATAAAAAGGTGCAAGGGTATTAGGTTGGGGTCCCCCTAAGAGGTGCAAGTAGTAATACTATGGCCGCTACTGGCAATAAAACGGTGCAAGGAGTTTTGTGTTAGGGTCCCCCTAAGAGGTGCAACGAGTAGTAATACTATGGCCGCTACTGGGAATAAAACGGTTCAAGGAGTTTTGGGTTAGGGTCCCCCTAAGAGGTGCAACGAGTAGTAATTCTATGGCCGCTACTGGCAATAAAAAGGTGCAAGGAGTTTTGGGTTAGGGCCCCGTAAGAGGTGCAACGAGTAATAATACTATGGTCGCTACTGGGAATAAAACGATGCAAGGAGTTTTGGGTTAGAGTCCCCCTAAGCGGTGCAACGAGTAGTAATACTATGGTCGCTACTGGGAATAAAACGATGCAAGGAGTTTTGGGTTAGGGTCCCCCTAAGAGGTGCAACGAGTAGTAATTATATGGTCGCTACTGGGAATAAAACGGTGCCAGGAGTTATAGGTTAGGGTTCCCCTAAGAGGGGCAACGAGTAGTAATACTATGGTCGCTACTGGGAATAAAACGGTGCAAGGAGTTTTGGGTTAGGGTTCCCCTAAGAGGTGCAACGAGTAGTAATACTATGGTCGCTGCTGGGAATAAAACGATGCAAGGAGTTTTGGGTTAGGGTCCCCCTAAGAGGTGCAACGAGTAGTAATACTATGACCGCTACTGGGAATAAAACGGTGCAAGGAGTTTTGGGTTAGAGTCCCCCTAAGAGGTGCAACGAGTAGTAATACTATGGCCGCTACTGGCAATAAAACGGTGCAAGGAGTTTTGGGTTAGGGTCCCCCTAAGCGGTGCAACGAGTAGTAATACTATGGTCGCTACTGGCAATAAAACGGTGCAAGGAGTTTTGGGTTAGAGTCCCCCTAAGAGGTGCAACGAGTAGTAATACTATGGTCGCTACTGGGAATAAAACGATGCAAGGAGTTTTGGGTTAGGGTCCCCCTAAGCGGTGCAACGAGTAGTAATACTATGGCCGCTACTGGCAATAAAACGGTGCAAGGAGTTTTGGGTTAGAGTCCCCCTAAGAGGTGCAACGAGTAATAATACTATGGCCGCTACTGGCAATAAAACGGTGCAAGGAGTTTTGGGTTAGGGTCCCCCTAAGCGGTGCTACGAGTAGTAATACTATGGTCGCTACTGGCAATAAAACGGTGCAAGGAGTTTTGGGTTAGAGTCCCCCTAAGCGGTGCAACGAGTAGTAATACTATGGTCGCTACTGGCAATAAAACGGTGCAAGGAGTTTTGGGTTAGGGTCCCCCTAAGCGGTGCAACGAGTAGTAATACTATGGTCGCTACTGGCAATAAAACGGTGCAAGGAGTTTTGGGTTAGGGTCCCCCTAAGCGGTGCAACGAGTAGTAATACTATGGCCGCTACTGGGAATAAAACGGTGCAAGGAGTTTTGGGTTAGAGTCCCCCTAAGAGGTGCAACGAGTAGTAATACTATGGTCGCTACTGGCAATAAAACGGTGCAAGGAGTTTTGGGTTAGAGTCCCCCTAAGAGGTGCAACGAGTAGTAATACTATGGCCGCTACTGGGAATAAAAAGGTGCAAGGGTATTAGGTTAGGGTCCCCCTAAGAGGTGCAAGTAGTAATACTATGGCCGCTACTGGGAAAAAAAGGTGCAAGGGTATTAGGTTAGGGTCCCCCTAAGAGGTGCAAGTAGAAATACTAAGGCCGCTACTGGGAATAAAAAGGTGCAAGGGTATTAGGTTAGGGTCCCCCTAAGAGGTGCAAGTAGTAATACTATGACCGCTACTGGCAATAAAACGGTGCAAGGAGTTTTGTGTTAGGGTCCCCCTAAGAGGTGCAACGAGTAGTAATACTATGGCCGCTACTGGCAATAAAACGGTGCAAGGAGTCTTGGGTTAGGGTCCCCCTAAGAGGTGCAAGTAGTAATACTATGGCCGCTACTGGGAATAAAACGGTTCAAGGAGTTTTGGGTTAGGGTCCCCCTAAGAGGTACAACGAGTAGTAATACTATGGCCGCTACTGGCAATAAAACGGTGCAAGGAGTTTTGGGTTAGGGTCCCCCTAAGAGGTGCAACGAGTAGTAACACTATGGTCGCTACTGGGAATAAAACGATGCAAGGAGATTTGGGTTAGAGTCCCCCTAAGCGGTGCAACGAGTAGTAATACTATGGTCGCTACTGGGAATAAAACGATGCAAGGAGTTTTGGGTTAGAGTCCCCCTAAGCGGTGCAACGAGTAGTAATACTATGGTAGCTACTGGGAATAAAACGATGCAAGGAGTTTTGGGTTAGCGTTCCCCTAATAGGTGCAACGAGTAGTAATACTATGGTCCCTACTGGGAATAAAACGGTGCAAGGAGTTTTGGGTTAGGGTCCCCCTAAGAGGTGCAACGAGTAGTAATACTATGGTCGCTACTGGGAATAAAACGATGCAAGGAGTTTTGGGTTAGAGTCCCCCTAAGCGGTGCAACGAGTAGTAATACTATGGTCGCTACTGGGAATAAAACGATGCAAGGAGTTTTGGGTTAGGGTCCCACTAAGAGGTGCAACGAGTAGTAATACTATGGTCGCTACTGGGAATAAAACGATGCAAGGAGTTTTGGGTTAGAGTCCCCCTAAGAGATGCAACGAGTAGTAACACTATGGTCGCTACTGGGAATAAAACGGTGCAAGGAGTTTTGGGTTAGAGTCCCCCTAAGAGGTGCAACGGGTAGTAACACTATGGTCGCTACTGGGAATAAAACGGTGCAAGGAGTTTTGGGTTAGTGTCCCCCTAAGAGGTGCAACGAGTAGT
This sequence comes from Deroplatys truncata, assembly GCA_030765065.1. Lineage (NCBI taxonomy): Eukaryota > Metazoa > Arthropoda > Insecta > Mantodea > Mantidae > Deroplatys > Deroplatys truncata. The sequence continues at coordinate 172,495,220 of CM060980.1, forward strand.
AACACTATGGTCGCTACTGGGAATAAAACGGTGCAAGGAGTTTTGGGTTAGAGTCCCCCTAAGAGGTGCAACGAGTAGTAATACTATGGTCGCTACTGGGAATAAAACGATGCAAGGAGTTTTGGGTTAGGGTCCCCCTAAGCGGTGCAACGAGTAGTAATACTATGGCCGCTACTGGCAATAAAACGGTGCAAGGAGTTTTGGGTTAGAGTCCCCCTAAGAGGTGCAACGAGTAATAATACTATGGCCGCTACTGGCAATAAAACGGTGCAAGGAGTTTTGGGTTAGGGTCCCCCTAAGCGGTGCAACGAGTAGTAATACTATGGTCGCTACTGGCAATAAAACGGTGCAAGGAGTTTTGGGTTAGAGTCCCCCTAAGCGGTGCAACGAGTAGTAATACTATGGTCGCTACTGGCAATAAAACGGTGCAAGGAGTTTTGGGTTAGGGTCCCCCTAAGCGGTGCAACGAGTAGTAATACTATGGTCGCTACTGGCAATAAAACGGTGCAAGGAGTTTTGGGTTAGGGTCCCCCTAAGCGGTGCAACGAGTAGTAATACTATGGCCGCTACTGGGAATAAAAAGCTGCAAGCAGTTTTGGGTTAGGGTCCCCCTAACAGATGCAACGAGTAGTAATACTATGGCCGCTACTGGGAATAAAAAGGTGCAAGGAGTTTTGGGTTAGGGTCCCCCTAAGCGGTGCAACGAGTAGTAGAACTATGGCCGCTACTGGGAATAAAACGGTGCAAGGAGTTTTGGGTTAGGGTCCCCCTAAGACATGCAACGAGTAGTAATACTATGGTCGCTACTGGCAATAAAACGGTGCAAGGAGTTTTGGGTTAGGGTCCCCCTAAGAGATGCAACGAGTAGTAATACTATGGTCGCTACTGGCAATAAAACGGTGCAAGTAGTTTTGGGTTAGGGTCCCCCTAAGAGGTGCAACGAATAGTAATACTATGGCCGCTACTGGAAATAAAAAGGTGCAAGGAGTTTTGGGTTAGGGTCCCCCTAAGAGGTGCAACGAGTAGTAATACTATGGCCGCTACTGGAAATAAAAAGGTGCAAGGAGTCTTAGGTTAGGGTTCCCCTAAGAGGTGCAACGAGTAGTAATACTATGGCCGCTACTGGCAATAAAACGGTGCAAGGAGTTTTGGGTTAGGGTTCCCCTAAGAGGTGCAACGAGTAGTAATACTATGGCCGCTACTGGCAATAAAACGGTGCAAGGAGTTTTGGGTTAGGGTCCCCCTAAGAGGTGCAACGAATAGTAATACTATGGCCGCTACCGGCAATAAAACGGTGCAAGGAGTTTTGGGTTAGGGTCCCCCTAAGAGGTGCAACGAGTAGTAATACTATGGCCGCTACTGGGAATAAAAAGGTGCAAGGAGTTTTGGGTTAGGGTACCCCTAAGAGGTGCAGCGAGTAGTAATACTATGGTCGCTACTGGGAATAAAACGGTGCAAGGAGTTTTGGGTTAGGGTCCCCCTAAGAGGTGCAACGAGTTGTAATACTATGGCCGCTACTGGCAATAAAACGGTGCAAGGAGTTTTGGGTTAGGGTCCCCCTAAGCGGTGCAACGAGTAGTAATACTATGGCCGCTACTGGCAATAAAACGGTGCAAGGAGTTTTGGGTTAGGGTCCCCCTAAGAGGTGCAACGAGTAGTAATACTATGGCCGCTACTGGCAATAAAACGGTGCAAGGAGTTTTGGGTTAGTGTCCTCCTAAGCGGTGCAACGAGTACTAATACTATGGTCGCTACTGGGAATAAAACGGTGCAAGGAGTTTTGGGTTAGGGTCCCCCTAAGAGGTGCAACGAGTAGTAATACTATGGTCGCTACTGGGAATAAAACGGTGCAAGGAGTTTTGGGTTAGGGTCCCCCTAAGAGGTGCAACGAGTAGTAATACTATGGCCGCTACTGGAAATAAAAAGGTGCAAGGAGTTTTGGGTTAGGGTCCCCCTAAGCGGTGCAACGAGTAGTAATACTATGGTCGCTACTGGGAATAAAACGGTGCAAGGAGTTTTGGGTTAGGGTCCCCCTAAGCGGTGCAACGAGTAGTAATACTATGGTCGCTACTGGGAATAAAACGGTGCAAGGAGTTTTGGGTTAGGGTCCCCCTAAGCGGTGCTACGAATAGTAATACTATGGTCGCTACTGGGAATAAAACGATGCAAGGAGTTTTGGGTTAGGCTTCCCCTAAGAGGTGCAACGAGTAGTATTACTATGGCCGCTACTGGGAATAAAACGATGCAAGGAGTTTTGGGTTAGGGTTCCCCTAAGAGGTGCAACGAGTAGTAATACTATGGTCCCTACTGGCAATAAAACGGTGCAAGGAGTTTTGGGTTAGGGTCCCCCTAAGCGGTGCAACGAGTAGTAATACTATGGTCGCTACTGGCGATAAAACGGTGCAAGGAGTTTTGCGTTAGGGTCCCCCTAAGCGGTGCAACGAGTAGTAATACTATGGCCGCTACTGGGAATAAAACGATGCAAGGAGTTTTGTGTTAGGGTCCCCCTAAGAGGTGCAACGAGTAGTAATACTATGGTCGCTACTGGGAATAAAACGATGCAAGGAGTTTTGGGTTAGGGTCCCCCTAAGCGGTGCAACGAGTAGTAATACTATGGTCGCTACTGGGAATAAAAAGGTGCGAGGAGTTTTGGGTTAGCGTCTCCCTAAGAGGCGCAACGAGTAGTAATACTATGGCCGCTACTGGGAATAAAAAGGTGCAAGGAGTTTTGGTTTAGGGGCCCCCTAAGAGGTGCAAGTAGTAATACTATGGCCGCTACTGGGAATAAAAAGGTGGAAGGGTATTAGGTTGGGTTCCCCCTAAGAGGTGCAAGTAGTAATACTATGGCCGCTACTGGCAATAAAACGGTGCAAGGGGTTTTGTGTTAGGGTCCCCCTAAGAGGTGCAACGAGTAGTAATACTATGGCCGCTACTGGGAGTAAAACGGTTCAAGGAGTTTTGGGTTAGGGTCCCTTTAAGAGGTGCAACGAGTAGTAATTCTATGGCCGCTACTGGCAATAAAAAGGTGCAAGGAGTTTTGGGTTAGGGCCCCGTAACAGGTGCAACGAGTAATAATACTATGGTCGCTACTGGGAATAAAACGATGCAAGGAGTTTTGGGTTAGAGTCCCCCTAAGCGGTGCAACGAGTAGTAATACTATGGTCGCTACTGGGAATAAAACGATGCAAGGAGTTTTGGGTTAGGGTCCCCCTAAGAGGTGCAACGAGTAGTAATTATATGGTCGCTACTGGGAATAAAACGGTGCAAGGAGTTATGGGTTAGGGTTCCCCTAAGAGGTGCAACGAGTAGTAATACTATGGTCGCTACTGGGAATAAAACGGGCCAAGGAGTTTTGGGTTAGAGTCCCCCTAAGAGGTGCAACGAGTAGTAATACTATGGTCGCTACTGGGAATAAAACGGTGCAAGGAGTTTTGGGTTAGGGTTCCCCTAAGAGGTGCAACGAGTAGTAATACTATGGTCGCTGCTGGGAATAAAACGATGCAAGGAGTTTTGGGTTAGGGTCCCCCTAAGAGGTGCAACGAGTAGTAATACTATGACCGCTACTGGGAATAAAACCGTGCAAGGAGTTTTGGGTTAGAGTCCCCCTAAGAGGTGCAACGAGTAGTAATACTATGGCCGCTACTGGCAATAAAACGGTGCAAGGAGTTTTGGGTTAGGGTCCCCCTAAGCGGTGCAACGAGTAGTAATACTATGGTCGCTACTGGCAATAAAACGGTGCATGGAGTTTTGGGTTAGGGTTCCCCTAAGAGGTGCAACGAGTAGTAATACTATGGTCGCTACTGGGAATAAAACGATGCAAGGAGTTTTGGGTTAGGGTCCCCGTAAGAGGTGCAACGAGTAGTAATACTATGGCCGCTACTGGCAATAAAACGGTGCAAGGAGTTTTGGGTTAGAGTCCCCCTAAGAGGTGCAACGAGTAGTAATACTATGGCCGCTACTGGCAATAAAACGGTGCAAGGAGTTTTGGGTTAGGGTCCCCCTAAGCGGTGCAACGAGTAGTAATACTATGGTCGCTACTGGCAATAAAACGGTGCAAGGAGTTTTGGGTTAGGGTCCCCATTAAGCGGTGCAACGAGTAGTAATACTATGGTCGCTACTGGCAATAAAACGGTGCAAGGAGTTTTGGGTTAGGGTCCCCCTAAGCGGTGCAAGTAGTAATACTAGGTTCGCTACTGGCAATAAAACGGCGCAAGGAGTTTTGGGTTAGGGTCCCCCTAAGCGGTGCAACGAGTAGTAATACTATGGCCGCTACTGGGAATAAAAAGGTGCAAGGAGTTTTGGGTTAGGGTCCCCCTAAGAGATGCAACGAGTAGTAATACTATGGCCGCTACTGGGAATAAAAAGGTGCAAGGAGTTTTGGGTTAGGGTCCCCCTAAGCGGTGCAACGAGTAGTAATACTATGGCCGCTACTGGGAATAAAACGGTGCAAGGAGTTTTGGGTTAGGGTCCCCCTAAGACATGCAACGAGTAGTAATACTATGGTCGCTACTGGCAATAAAACGGTGCAAGGAGTTTTGGGTTAGGGTCCCCCTAAGAGATGCAACGAGTAGTAATACTATGGTCGCTACTGGCAATAAAACGGTGCAAGGAGTTTTGGGTTAGGGTCCCCCTAAGAGGTGCAACGAGTAGTAATACTATAGCCGTTACTGGGAATAAAAAGGTGCAAGGAGTCTTAGGTTAGGGTTCCCCTAAGAGGTGCAACGAGTAGTAATACTATGGCCACTACTGGCAATAAAACGGTGCAAGGAGTTTTGGGTTAGGGTTCCCCTAAGAGGTGTAACGAGTAGTAATACTATAGCCGTTACTGGGAATAAAAAGGTGCAAGGAGTCTTAGGTTAGGGTTCCCCTAAGAGGTGCAACGAGTAGTAATACTATGGCCACTACTGGCAATAAAACGGTGCAAGGAGTTTTGGGTTAGGGTTCCCCTAAGAGGTACAACGAGTAGTAATACTATAGCCACTACTGGCAATAAAACGGTGCAAGGACTTTTGGGTTAGGGTTCCCCTAAGAGGTGCAACGAGTAGTAATACTATAGACACTACTGGCAATAAAACGGTGCAAGGAGTTTTGGGTTAGGGTTCCCCTAAGAGGTGCAACGAGTAGTAATACTATGGCCACTACTGGCAATAAAACGGTGCAAGGAGTTTTGGGTTAGGGATCCCCTAAGAGGTGCAACGAGTAGTAATACTATAGCCGTTACTGGGAATAAAAAGGTGCAAGGAGTCTTAGGTTAGGGTTCCCCTAAGAGGTGCAACGAGTAGTAATACTATGGCCACTACTGGAAATAAAACGGTGCAAGGAGTTTTGGGTTAGGGTTCCCCTAAGAGGTGCAACGAGTAGTAATACTATGGCCGCTACTGGCAATAAAACGGTGCAAGGAGTTTTGGGTTAGGGTCCCCCTAAGAGGTGCAACGAGTAGTAATGCTATGGCCGCTACTGGCAATAAAACGGTGCAAGGAGTTTTGGGTTAGGGTCCCCCTAAGAGGTGCAACGTGTAGTAATACTATGGTCGCTACTGGGAATAAAACGATGCAAGGAGTCTTGGGTTAGGGTCCCCCTAAGTGGTGCAACGAGTAGTAATACTATGGCCGCTACTGGGAATAAAAAGGTGCAAGGAGTTTTGGGTTAGGGTCCCCCTAAGAGGTGCAACGAGTAGTAGTACTATGGCCGCTACTGGCAATAAAACGGTGCAAGGAGTTTTGGGTTAGGTTCCCCCTAAGAGGTGCAACGAGTTGTAATACTATGGCCGCTACTGGCAATAAAACGGTGCAAGGAGTTTTGGGTTAGGGTCCCCCTAAGCGGTGCAACGAGTAGTAATACTATGGCCGCTACTGGCAATAAAACGGTGCAAGGAGTTTTGGGTTAGGGTCCCCCTAAGCGGTGCAACGAGTAGTAATACTTTGGCCGCTACTGGGAATAAAACGATGCAAGGAGTCTTGGATTAGGGTCCCCCTAAGAGGTGCAACGAATAGTAATACTATGGCCGCTACTGGGAATAAAACGGTGCAAGGAGTTTTGGGTTAGGGTCCCCCTAAGAGGTGCAACGAGTAGTAATTCTATGGTCGCTACTGGGAATAAAACGGTGCAAGGAGTTTTGGGTTAGGGTACCCCTAAGAGGTGCAGCGAGTAGTAATACTATGGCCGCTACTGGAAATAAAAAGGTGCAAGGAGTTTTGGGTTAGGGTCCCCCTAAGCGGTGCAACGAGTAGTAATACTATGGTCGCTACTGGGAATAAAACGGTGCAAGGAGTTTTGGGTTAGGGTCCCCCTAAGCGGTGCAACGAGTAGTAATACTATGGTCGCTACTGGGAATAAAACGGTGCAAGGATTTTTGGGTTAGGAATCCCCTAAGCGGTGCAACGAATAGTAATACTATGGTCGCTACTGGGAATAAAACGATGCAAGGAGTTTTGGGTTAGGGTTCCCCTAAGAGGTGCAACGAGTAGTAATACTATGGTCGCTACTGGGAATAAAACGATGCAAGGAGTTTTGGGTTAGGGTTCCCCTAATAGGTGTAACGAGTAGTAATACTATGGCCGCTACTGGGAATAAAACGATGCAAGGAGTTTTGGGTTAGGGTTCCCCTAAGAGGTGCAACGAGTAGTAATACTATGGTCGCTACTGGCAATAAAACGGTGCAAGGAGTTTTGGGTTAGGGTCCCCCTAAGCGGTGCAACGAGTAGTAATACTATGGTCGCTACTGGCAATAAAACGGTGCAAGGAGTTTTGGGTTAGGGTCCCCCTAAGCGGTGCAACGAGTAGTAATACTATGGCCGCTACTGGGAATAAAACGATGCAAGGAGTTTTGGGTTAGGGTCCACCTAAGAGGTGCAACGAGTAGTAATACTATGGTCGCTACTGGGAATAAAACGATGCAAGGAGTTTTGGGTTAGGGTCCCCCTAAGCGGTGCAACGAGTAAAAATACTATGGTCGCTACTGGGAATAAAAAGGCACAAGGAGTTTTGGGTTAGGGTCCCCCTAAGAGGGGCAATGAGTAGTAATACTATGGTCGCTACTGGGAATAAAAAGGTGCAAGGAGTTTTGGGTTAGGGTCCCCCTAAGCGGTGCAACCAGTAGTAATACTATGGCCGCTACTGGCAATAAAACGGTGCAAGGAGTTTTGGGTTAGGGTCCCCCTAAGCGGTGCAACGAGTAGTAATACTATGGCCGCTACTGGGAATAAAAAGGTGCAAGTGTATTAGGTTAGGGTCACCCTAAGAGGTGCAAGTAGTAATACTAAGGCCGTTACTGGGAATAAAAAGGTGCAAGGGTATTAGGTTAGGGTCCCCCTAAGAGGTGCAAGTAGTAATACTATGGCCGCTACTGGCAATAAAACGGTGCAAGGAGTTTTGTGTTAGGGTCCCCCTAAGAGGTGCAACGATTAGAAATACTATGGCCGCTACTGGCAATAAAACTGTGCAAGGAGTCTTGGGTTAGGGTCCCCCTAAGAGGTGCAAGTAGTAATACTATGGCCGCTACTGGGAATAAAACGGTTCAAGGAGTTTTGGGTTAGGGTCCCCCTAAGAGGTACAACGAGTAGTAATACTATGGCCGCTAGTGGCAATAAAACGGTTCAAGGAGTTTTGGGTTAGGGTCCCCCTAAGAGGTGCAACGAGTAGTAATACTATGGCCGCTACTGGGAATAAAACGGTTCAAGGAGTTTTGGGTTAGGGTCCCCCTAAGAGGTGCAACGAGTAGTAATACTATGGCCGCTACTGGCAATATAAAGGTGCAAGGAGTTTTGGGTTAGGGCCCCCTAAGAGGTGCAACGAGTAGTAATACTATGGTCGCTACTGGGAATAAAACGATGCAAGGAGTTTTGGGTTAGAGTCCCCCTAAGCGGTGCAACGAGTAGTAATACTATGGTCGCTACTGGGAATAAAACGATGCAAGGAGTTTTGGGTTAGGGTCCCCCTAAGAGGTGCAACGAGTAGTAATACTATGGCCGCTACTGGGAATAAAACGATGCAAGGAGTCTTGGGTTAAGGTCCCCCTAAGTGGTGCAACGAGTAGTAATACTATGGCAGCTACTGGGAATAAAAAGGTGCAAGGAGTTTTGGGTTAGGGTCCCCCTAAGAGGTGCAACGAGTAGTAATACTATGGCCGCTACTGGCAATAAAACGGTGCAAGGAGTTTTGGGTTAGGGTCCCCCTAAGAGGTGCAACGAGTTGTAATACTATGGCCGCTACTCACAATAAAACGGTGCAAGGAGTTTTGGGTTAGGGTACCCCTAAGCGGTGCAACGAGTAGTAATACTATGGCCGCTACTGGAAATAAAACGATGCAAGGAGTCTTGGGTTAGGGTCCCCCTAAGACATGCAACGAGTAGTAATACTATGGTCGCTACTGGAAATAAAACGATGAAAGGAGTTTTGGGTTAGAGTCCCCCTAAGACATGCAACGAGTAGTAATACTATGGTCGCTACTGGGAATAAAACGATGCAAGGAGTTTTGAGTTAGGGTTCCCCTAAGAGGTGCAACGAGTAGTAATACTATGGCCGCTACTGGGAATAAAACAATGCAAGGAGTTTTGGGTTAGGGTTCCCCTAAGAGGTGCAACGAGTAGTAATACTATGGTCGCTACTGGCAATAAAACGGTGCAAGGAGTTTTGGGTTAGGGTCCCCCTAAGCGGTGCAACGAGTAGTAATACTATGGTCGCTACTGGCAATAAAACGGTGCAAGGAGTTTTGGGTTAGGGTTCCCCTAAGCGGTGCAACGAGTAGTAATACTATGGCCGCTACTGCGAATAAAACGATGCAAGGAGTTTTGTGTTAGGGTCCCCCTAAGAGGTGCAACGAGTAGTAATACTATGGTCGCTACTGGGAATAAAACGATGCAAGGAGTTTTCGGTTAGGGTCCCCCTAAGCGGTGCAACAAGAAGTAATACTATGGTCGCTACTGGGAATAAAAAGGTACAAGGAGTTTTGGGTTAGAGGCCCCCTAAGAGGTGCAACGAGTAGTAATACTATGGCCGCTACTGGGAATAAAAAGGTGCAAGGAGTTTTGGGTTAGGGTCCCCCTAAGAGGTGCAAGTAGTAATACTATGGCCGCTACTGGGAATAAAAAGGTGCAAGGGTATTAGGTTAGGGTCCCCCTAAAAGGTGCAAGTAGTAACACTAAGGCCGTTACTGGGAATAAAAAGGTGCAAGGGTATTAGGTTAGGGTCCCCCTAAGAGGTGCAAGTAGTAATACTATGGCCGCTACTGACAATATAACGGTGCAAGGAGTTTTGTGTTAGGGTCCCCTAAGCGGTGCAACGAGTAGTAATACTATGGCCGCTACTGGCAATAAAAAGGTGCAAGGAGTTTTGGGTTAGGGTCCCCCTAAGAGGTGCAACGAGTAGTAATACTATGGTCGCTACTGGGAATAAAACGGTGCAAGGAGTTTTGGATTAGGGTCCCCCTAAGAGGTGCAACGAGTAGTAATACTATGGCCGCTACTGGCAATAAAAAGGTGCAAGGAGTTTTGTGTTAGGGTCCCCCGAAGAGGTGCAACGAGTAGTAATACTATGGTCGCTACTGGGAATAAAACGGTGCAAGGAGTTTTGGGTTAGGGTCCCCAAAGAGGTGCAACGAGTAGTAATACTATGGCCGCTACTGGCAATAAATCGGTGCAAGGAGTCTTGGGTTAGGGTCCCCCTAAGAGGTGCAAGTAGTAATACTATGGCCGCTACTGGGAATAAAACGGTTCAAGGAGTTTTGGGTTAGGGTCCCCCTAAGAGGAACAACGAGTAGTAATACTATGGCCGCTACTGGCAATAAAACGGTTCAAGGAGTTTTGGGTTAGGGTCCCCCTAAGAGGTGCAACGAGTAGTAATACTATGGCCGCTACTGGGAATAAAACGGTTCAAGGAGTTTTGGGTTAGGGTACCCCTAAGAGGTGCAACGAGTAGTAATACTATGGCCGCTACTGGCAATAAAAAGGTGCAAGGAGTTTTGGGTTAGGGCCCCCTAAGAGGTGCAACGAGTAGTAATACCATGGTCGCTACTGGGAATAAAACGGTGCAAGGAGTTTTGGGTTAGAGTCCCCCTAAGAGGTGCAACGAGTAGTAATACTATGGTCGCTACTGGGAATAAAACGGTGCAAGGAGTTTTGGGTTAGGGTTCCCCTAAGAGGTGCAACGAGTAGTAATACTATGGTAGCTACTGGGAATAAAACGGTGCAAGGAGTTTTGGGTTAGGGTTCCCCTAAGAGGTGCAACGAGTAGTAATACTATGGCCGCTACTGGCAATAAAACGGTGCAAGGAGTTTTGGGTTAGACTCCCCCTAAGAGGTGCAACGAGTAGTAATACTATGGCCGCTACTGGCAATAAAACGGTGCAAGGAGTTTTGGGTTAGGGTCCCCCTAAGCTGTGCAACGAGTAGTAATACTATGGTCGCTACTGGCAATAAAACGGTGCAAGGAGTTTTGGGTTAGGGTTCCCCTAAGAGGTGCAACGAGTAGTAATACTATGGTCGCTACTGGGAATAAAACGCTGCAAGGAGTTTTGGGTTAGGGTTCCCCTAAGAGGTGCAACGAGTAGTAATACTATGGTCGCTACTGGGAATAAAACGATGCAAGGAGTCTTGGGTTAGGGTCCCCCTAAGTGGTGCAACGAGTAGTAATACTATGGCCGCTACTGGGAATAAAAAGGTGCAAGGAGTTTTGGGTTAGGGTCCCCCTAAGAGGTGCAACGTGTAGTAGTACTATGGCCGCTACTGGCAATAAAACGGTGCAAGGAGTTTTGGGTTAGGTTCCCCCTAAGAGGTGCAACGAGTTGTAATACTATGGCCGCTACTGGCTATAAAACGGTGCAAGGAGTTTTGGGTTAGGGTCCCCCTAAGCGGTGCAACGAGTAGTAATACTATGGCCGCTACTGGCAATAAAACGGTGCAAGGAGTTTTGGGTTAGGGTCCCCCTAAGCGGTGCAACGAGTAGTAATACTTTGGCCGCTACTGGGAATAAAACGATGCAAGGAGTCTTGGATTAGGGTCCCCCTAAGAGGTGCAACGAATAGTAATACTATGGCCGCTACTGGGAATAAAACGGTGCAAGGAGTTTTGGGTTAGGGTCCCCCTAAGAGGTGCAACGAGTAGTAATTCTATGGTCGCTACTGGGAATAAAACGGTGCAAGGAGTTTTGGGTTAGGGTACCCCTAAGAGGTGCAGCGAGTAGTAATACTATGGCCGCTACTGGAAATAAAAAGGTGCAAGGAGTTTTGGGTTAGGGTCCCCCTAAGCGGTGCAACGAGTAGTAATACTATGGTCGCTACTGGGAATAAAACGGTGCAAGGAGTTTTGGGTTAGGGTCCCCCTAAGCGGTGCAACGAGTAGTAATACTATGGTCGCTACTGGGAATAAAACGGTGCAAGGATTTTTGGGTTAGGAATCCCCTAAGCGGTGCAACGAATAGTAATACTATGGTCGCTACTGGGAATAAAACGATGCAAGGAGTTTTGGGTTAGGGTTCCCCTAAGAGGTGCAACGAGTAGTAATACTATGGTCGCTACTGGGAATAAAACGATGCAAGGAGTTTTGGGTTAGGGTTCCCCTAATAGGTGTAACGAGTAGTAATACTATGGCCGCTACTGGGAATAAAACGATGCAAGGAGTTTTGGGTTAGGGTTCCCCTAAGAGGTGCAACGAGTAGTAATACTATGGTCGCTACTGGCAATAAAACGGTGCAAGGAGTTTTGGGTTAGGGTCCCCCTAAGCGGTGCAACGAGTAGTAATACTATGGTCGCTACTGGCAATAAAACGGTGCAAGGAGTTTTGGGTTAGGGTCCCCCTAAGCGGTGCAACGAGTAGTAATACTATGGCCGCTACTGGGAATAAAACGATGCAAGGAGTTTTGGGTTAGGGTCCACCTAAGAGGTGCAACGAGAAGTAATACTATGGTCGCTACTGGGAATAAAACGATGCAAGGAGTTTTGGGTTAGGGTCCCCCTAAGCGGTGCAACGAGTAAAAATACTATGGTCGCTACTGGGAATAAAAAGGCACAAGGAGTTTTGGGTTAGGGTCCCCCTAAGAGGGGCAATGAGTAGTAATACTATGGTCGCTACTGGGAATAAAAAGGTGCAAGGAGTTTTGGGTTAGGGTCCCCCTAAGCGGTGCAACCAGTAGTAATACTATGGCCGCTACTGGCAATAAAACGGTGCAAGGAGTTTTGGGTTAGGGTCCCCCTAAGCGGTGCAACGAGTAGTAATACTATGGCCGCTACTGGGAATAAAAAGGTGCAAGTGTATTAGGTTAGGGTCACCCTAAGAGGTGCAAGTAGTAATACTAAGGCCGTTACTGGGAATAAAAAGGTGCAAGGGTATTAGGTTAGGGTCCCCCTAAGAGGTGCAAGTAGTAATACTATGGCCGCTACTGGCAATAAAACGGTGCAAGGAGTTTTGTGTTAGGGTCCCCCTAAGAGGTGCAACGATTAGAAATACTATGGCCGCTACTGGCAATAAAACTGTGCAAGGAGTCTTGGGTTAGGGTCCCCCTAAGAGGTGCAAGTAGTAATACTATGGCCGCTACTGGGAATAAAACGGTTCAAGGAGTTTTGGGTTAGGGTCCCCCTAAGAGGTACAACGAGTAGTAATACTATGGCCGCTACTGGCAATAAAACGGTTCAAGGAGTTTTGGGTTAGGGTCCCCCTAAGAGGTGCAACGAGTAGTAATACTATGGCCGCTACTGGGAATAAAACGGTTCAAGGAGTTTTGGGTTAGGGTCCCCCTAAGAGGTGCAACGAGTAGTAATACTATGGCCGCTACTGGCAATATAAAGGTGCAAGGAGTTTTGGGTTAGGGCCCCCTAAGAGGTGCAACGAGTAGTAATACTATGGTCGCTACTGGGAATAAAACGATGCAAGGAGTTTTGGGTTAGAGTCCCCCTAAGCGGTGCAACGAGTAGTAATACTATGGTCGCTACTGGGAATAAAACGATGCAAGGAGTTTTGGGTTAGGGTCCCCCTAAGAGGTGCAACGAGTAGTAATACTATGGCCGCTACTGGGAATAAAACGATGCAAGGAGTCTTGGGTTAGGGTCCCCCTAAGTGGTGCAACGAGTAGTAATACTATGGAAGCTACTGGGAATAAAAAGGTGCAAGGAGTTTTGGGTTAGGGTCCCCCTAAGAGGTGCAACGAGTAGTAATACTATGGCCGCTACTGGCAATAAAACGGTGCAAGGAGTTTTGGGTTAGGGTCCCCCTAAGAGGTGCAACGAGTTGTAATACTATGGCCGCTACTCACAATAAAACGGTGCAAGGAGTTTTGGGTTAGGGTACCCCTAAGCGGTGCAACGAGTAGTAATACTATGGCCGCTACTGGAAATAAAACGATGCAAGGAGTCTTGGGTTAGGGTCCCCCTAAGACATGCAACGAGTAGTAATACTATGGTCGCTACTGGAAATAAAACGATGAAAGGAGTTTTGGGTTAGAGTCCCCCTAAGACATGCAACGAGTAGTAATACTATGGTCGCTACTGGGAATAAAACGATGCAAGGAGTTTTGAGTTAGGGTTCCCCTAAGAGGTGCAACGAGTAGTAATACTATGGCCGCTACTGGGAATAAAACAATGCAAGGAGTTTTGGGTTAGGGTTCCCCTAAGAGGTGCAACGAGTAGTAATACTATGGTCGCTACTGGCAATAAAACGGTGCAAGGAGTTTTGGGTTAGGGTCCCCCTAAGCGGTGCAACGAGTAGTAATACTATGGTCGCTACTGGCAATAAAACGGTGCAAGGAGTTTTGGGTTAGGGTTCCCCTAAGCGGTGCAACGAGTAGTAATACTATGGCCGCTACTGCGAATAAAACGATGCAAGGAGTTTTGTGTTAGGGTCCCCCTAAGAGGTGCAACGAGTAGTAATACTATGGTCGCTACTGGGAATAAAACGATGCAAGGAGTTTTCGGTTAGGGTCCCCCTAAGCGGTGCAACGAGTAGTAATACTATGGTCGCTACTGGGAATAAAAAGGTACAAGGAGTTTTGGGTTAGAGGCCCCCTAAGAGGTGCAACGAGTAGTAATACTATGGCCGCTACTGGGAATAAAAAGGTGCAAGGAGTTTTGGGTTAGGGTCCCCCTAAGAGGTGCAAGTAGTAATACTATGGCCGCTACTGGGAATAAAAAGGTGCAAGGGTATTAGGTTAGGGTCCCCCTAAAAGGTGCAAGTAGTAACACTAAGGCCGTTACTGGGAATAAAAAGGTGCAAGGGTATTAGGTTAGGGTCCCCCTAAGAGGTGCAAGTAGTAATACTATGGCCGCTACTGACAATATAACGGTGCAAGGAGTTTTGTGTTAGGGTCCCCCTAAGCGGTGCAACGAGTAGTAATACTATGGCCGCTACTGGCAATAAAAAGGTGCAAGGAGTTTTGGGTTAGGGTCCCCCTAAGAGGTGCAACGAGTAGTAATACTATGGTCGCTACTGGGAATAAAACGGTGCAAGGAGTTTTGGATTAGGGTCCCCCTAAGAGGTGCAACGAGTAGTAATACTATGGCCGCTACTGGCAATAAAAAGGTGCAAGGAGTTTTGTGTTAGGGTCCCCCGAAGAGGTGCAACGAGTAGTAATACTATGGTCGCTACTGGGAATAAAACGGTGCAAGGAGTTTTGGGTTAGGGTTCCCCTAAGAGGTGCAACGAGTAGTAATACTATGGCCGCTACTGGCAATAAATCGGTGCAAGGAGTCTTGGGTTAGGGTCCCCCTAAGAGGTGCAAGTAGTAATACTATGGCCGCTACTGGGAATAAAACGGCTCAAGGAGTTTTGGGTTAGGGTCCCCCTAAGAGGAACAACGAGTAGTAATACTATGGCCGCTACTGGCAATAAAACGGTTCAAGGAGTTTTGGGTTAGGGTCCCCCTAAGAGGTGCAACGAGTAGTAATACTATGGCCGCTACTGGGAATAAAACGGTTCAAGGAGTTTTGGGTTAGGGTACCCCTAAGAGGTGCAACGAGTAGTAATACTATGGCCGCTACTGGCAATAAAAAGGTGCAAGGAGTTTTGGGTTAGGGCCCCCTAAGAGGTGCAGCGAGTAGTAATACCATGGTCGCTACTGGGAATAAAACGGTGCAAGGAGTTTTGGGTTAGAGTCCCCCTAAGAGGTGCAACGAGTAGTAATACTATGGTCGCTACTGGGAATAAAACGGTGCAAGGAGTTTTGGGTTAGGGTTCCCCTAAGAGGTGCAACGAGTAGTAATACTATGGTAGCTACTGGGAATAAAACGGTGCAAGGAGTTTTGGGTTAGGGTTCCCCTAAGAGGTGCAACGAGTAGTAATACTATGGCCGCTACTGGCAATAAAACGGTGCAAGGAGTTTTGGGTTAGACTCCCCCTAAGAGGTGCAACGAGTAGTAATACTATGGCCGCTACTGGCAATAAAACGGTGCAAGGAGTTTTGGGTTAGGGTCCCCCTAAGCTGTGCAACGAGTAGTAATACTATGGTCGCTACTGGCAATAAAACGGTGCAAGGAGTTTTGGGTTAGGGTTCCCCTAAGAGGTGCAACGAGTAGTAATACTATGGTCGCTACTGGGAATAAAACGCTGCAAGGAGTTTTGGGTTAGGGTTCCCCTAAGAGGTGCAACGAGTAGTAATACTATGGTCGCTACTGGCAATAAAACGGTGCAAGGAGTTTTGGGTTAGGGTCCCCCTAAGCGGTGCAACGAGTAGTATTACTATGGTCGCTACTGGCAATAAAACGGTGCAAGGAGTTTTGGGTTAGGGTCCCCCTAAGCGGTGCAACGAGTAGTAATACTATGGCCGCTACTGGGAATAAAACGATGCAAGGAGTTTTGGGTTAGGGTTCCCCTAAGAGGTGCAACGAGTAGTAATACTATGGTCGCTACTGGGAATAAAACGATGCAAGGAGTTTTGGGTTAGGGTCCCCCTAAGCGGTGCAACGAGTAGTAATACTATGGTCGCTACTGGGAATAAAAAGGTGCCAGGAGTTTTAAGTTAGGGTCCCCCTAAGAGGTGCAACGAGCAGTAATACTATGGTCGCTACTGGGAATAAAATGGTGCAAGGAGTTTTGGGTTAGGGTCCCCCTAAGCGGTGCAACGAGTAGTAATACTATGGTCGCTACTGGGAATAAAAAGGTGCAAGTAGTTTTGGGTTAGAGTACCCCTAAGAGGTGCAACGAGTAGTAATACTATGGCCGCTACTGGGAATAAAAAGGTGCAAGGGTATTAGGTTAGGGTCCCCCTAAGAGGTGCAAGTAGTAATACTAAGGCCGTTACTGGGAATAAAAAGGTGCAAGGGTATTAGGTTAGGGCCCCCTAAGAGGTGCAAGTAGTAATACTATGGCCGCTACTGGCAATAAAACGGTGCAAGGAGTTTTGTGTTAGGGTCCCCCGAAGAGGTGCAACTAGTAGTAATACTATGGCCGCTACTGGGAATAAAACGATGCAAGGAGTTTTGGGTTAGAGTCCCCCTAAGCGGTGCAACGAGTAGTAATACTATGGTCGCTACTGGGAATAAAACGATGCAAGGAGTTTTGGGTTAGGGTCCCCCTAAGAGGTGCAACGAGTAGCAATACTATGGCCGCTACTGGCAATAAAACGGTGCAAGGAGTTTTGGGTTAGGTTCCCCCTAAGAGGTGCAACGAGTAGTAATACTATGGCCGCTACTGGGAATAAAACGATGCAAGGAGTCTTGGGTTAGGGTCCCCCTAAGTGGTGCAACGAGTAGTAATACTATGGCCGCTACTGGGAATAAAAAGGTGCAAGGAGTTTTGGGTTAGGGTCCCCCTAAGAGGTGCAACGAGTAGTAATACTATGGCCGCTACTGGCAATAAAACGGTGCAAGGAGTTTTGGGTTAGGGTCCCCCTAAGAGGTGCAACGAGTTGTAATACTATGGCCGCTACTGGCAATAAAACGGTGCAAGGAGTTTTGGGTTAGGGTCCCCCTAAGCGGTGCAACGAGTAGTAATACTATGGCCGCTACTGGAAATAAAACGATGCAAGGAGTCTTGGGTTAGGGTCCCCCTAAGACATGCAACGAGTAGTAATACTATGGTCGCTACTGGAAATAAAACGATGAAAGGAGTTTTGGGTTAGAGTCCCCCTAAGACATGCAACGAGTAGTAATACTATGGTCGCTACTGGCAATAAAACGGTGCAAGGAGTTTTGGGTTAGGGTCCCCCTAAGCGGTGCAACGAGTAGTAATACTATGGCCGCTACTGGGAATAAAACGATGCAAGGAGTCTTGGGTTAGGGTCCCCCTAAGAGGTGCAACGAGTAGTAATACTATGGTCGCTACTGGGAATAAAACGGTGCAAGGAGTTTTGGGTTAGGGTCCCCCTAAGCGGTGCAACGAATAGTAATACTATGGTCGCTACTGGGAATAAAACGATGCAAGGAGTTTTGGGTTAGGGTTCCCCTAAGAGGTGCAACAAAAAGTAATACTATGGCCGCTACTGGGAATAAAACGGTGCAAGGAGTTTTGGGTTAGGGTCCCCCTAAGCGGTGCAACGAGTAGTAATACTATGGCCGCTACTGGGAATAAAACGGTGCAAGGAGTTTTGGGTTAGGGTTCCCCTAAGAGGTGCAACGAGCAGTAATACTATGGTCGCTACTGGAAATAAAACGGTGCAAGGAGTTTTGGGTTAGGGTCCCCCTAAGCGGTGCAACGAGTAGTAATACTATGGTCGCTACTGGCAATAAAACGGTGCAAGGAGTTTTGGGTTAGGGTCCCCCTAATCGGTGCAACGAGTAGTAATACTATGGCCGCTACTGGGAATAAAACGATGCAAGGAGTTTTGTGTTAGGGTCCCCCTAAGAGGTGCAACGAGTAGTAATACTATGGTCGCTACTGGGTATAAAACGATGCAAGGATTTTTCGGTTAGGGTCCCCCTAAGCGGTGCAACGAGTAGTAATACTATGGTCGCTACTGGGAATAAAAAGGTGCAAGGAGTTTTGGGTTAGAGTCCCCCTAAGAGATGCAACGAGTAGTAATACTATGGCCGCTACTGGGAATAAAAAGGTGCAAGGAGTTTTGGGTTAGGGTCCCCCTAAGAGGTGCAAGTAGTAATACTATGGCCGCTACTGGGAATAAAAAGGTGCAAGGGTATTAGGTTAGGGTCCCCCTAAGAGGTGCAAGTAGTAATACTAAGGCCGTTACTGGGAATAAAAAGGTGCAAGGGTATTAGGTTAGGGTCCCCCTAAGAGGTGCAAGTAGTAATACTATGGCCGCTACTGACAATAAAACGGTGCAAGGAGTTTTGTGTTAGGGTCCCCCTAAACGGTGCAACGAGTAGTAATACTATGGCCGCTACTGGCAATAAAAAGGTGCAAGGAGTTCTGGGTTAGGGTCCCCCTAAAAGGTGCAACGAGTAGTAATACTATGGTCGCTACTGGGAATAAAACGGTGCAAGGAGTTTTGTGTTAGGGTCCCCCGAAGAGGTGCAACGAGTAGTAATACTATGGTCGCTACTGGGAATAAAACGGTGCAAGGAGTTTTGGGTTAGGGTCCCCCTAAGAGGTGCAACGAGTAGTAATACTATGGCCGCTACTGGCAATAAAACGGTGCAAGGAGTCTTCTGTTAGGGTCCCCCTAAGAGGTGCAAGTAGTAATACTATGGCCGCTACTGGGAATAAAGCGGTTCAAGGAGTTTTGGGTTATGGTCCCCCTAAGAGGTGCAACGAGTAGTAATACTATGGCCGTTACTGGCAATAAAACGGTTCAAGGAGTTTTGGGTTAGGGTCCCCCTAAGAGGTGCAACGAGTAGTAATACTATGGCCGCTACTGGGAATAAAACGGTTCAAGGAGTTTTGGGTTAGGGTCCCCCTAAGAGGTGCAACGAGTAGTAATACTATGGCCGCTACTGGCAATAAAAAGGTGCAAGGAGTTTTGGGTTAGGGCCCCCTAAGAGGTGCAACGAGTAGTAATACTATGGTCGCTACTGGGAATAAAACGGTGCAAGGAGTTTTGGGTTAGAGTCCCCCTAAGAGGTGCAACGAGTAGTAATACAATGGTCGCTACTGGGAATAAAACGGTGCAAGGAGTTTTGGGTTAGGGTTCCCCTAAGAGGTGCAACGAGTAGTAATACTATGGTAGCTACTGGGAATAAAACGGTGCAAGGAGTTTTGGGTTAGGGTTCCCCTAAGAGGTGCAACGAGTAGTAATACTATGGCCGCTACTGGCAATAAAACGGTGCAAGGAGTTTTGGGTTAGAGTCCCCCTAAGAGGTGCAACGAGTAGTAATACTATGGCCGCTACTGGCAATAAAACGGTGCAAGGAGTTTTGGGTTAGGGTCCCCCTAAGCGGTGCAACGAGTAGTAATACTATGGTCGCTACTGGCAATAAAACGGTGCAAGGAGTTTTGGGTTAGGGTTCCCCTAAGAGGTGCAACGAGTAGTAATACTATGGTCGCTACTGGGAATAAAACGATGCAAGGAGTTTTGGGTTAGGGTCCCCCTAAGAGGTGCAACGAGTAGTAATACTATGGTCGCTACTGGCAATAAAACGGTGCAAGGAGTTTTGGGTTAGAGTCCCCCTAAGAGGTGCAACGAGTAGTAATACTATGGCCGCTACTGGCAATAAAACGGTGCAAGGAGTTTTGGGTTAGGGTCCCCCTAAGCGGTGCAACGAGTAGTAATACTATGGTCGCTACTGGCAATAAAACGGTGCAAGGAGTTTTGGGTTAGTGTCCCCCTAAGCGGTGCAACGAGTAGTAATACTATGGTCGCTACTGGCAATAAAACGGTGCAAGGAGTTTTGGGTTAGGGTCCCCCTAAGCGGTGCAAGTAGTAATACTAGGGTCGCTACTGGCAATAAAACGGTGCAAGGAGTTTTGGGTTAGGGTCCCCCTAAGCGGTGCAACGAGTAGTAATACTATGGCCGCTACTGGGAATAAAAAGGTGCAAGGAGTTTTAGGTTAGGGTCCCCCTAAGAGATGCAACGAGTAGTTATACTATGGCCGTTACTGGGAAAAAAAAGGTGCAAGGAGTCTTAGGTTAGGGTTCCCCTAAGAGGTGCAACGAGTAGTAATACTATGGCCCTACTGGCAATAAAACGGTGCAAGGAGTTTTGGGATAGGGTTCCCCTAAGAGGTGCAACGAGTAGTAATACTATGGCCGCTACTGGCAATAAAACGGTGCAAGGAGTTTTGGTTTAGGGTCCCCCTAAGAGGTGCAACGAGTAGTAATACTATGGCCGCTACTGGCAATAAAACGGTGCAAGGAGTTTTGGGTTAGGGTCCCCCTAAGAGGTGCAACGAGTAGTAATACTATGGCCGCTACTGGGAATAAAACGATGCAGGAGTCTTGGGTTAGGGTCCCCCTAAGTGGTGCAACGAGTAGTAATACTATGGCCGCTACTGGGAATAAAAATGTGCAAGGAGTTTTGGGTTAGGGTCCCCCTTAGAGGTGCAACGAGTAGTAATACTATGGCCGCTACTGGCAATAAAACGGTGCAAGGAGTTTTGGGTTAGTGTCCCCCTAAATGGTGCAACGAGTTGTAATACTATGGCCGCTACTGGCAATAAAACGGTGCAAGGAGTTTTGGGTTTGGGTCCCCCTAAGCGGTGCAACGAGTAGTAATACTATGGCCGCTACTGGCAATAAAACGGTGCAAGGAGTTTTGGGTTAGGGTCCCCCTAAGCGGTGCAACGAGTAGTAATACTATGGCCGCTACTGGCAATAAAACGGTGCAAGGAGTCTTGGATTAGGGTCCCCCTAAGCGGTGCAACGAGTAGTAATACTATGGCCGCTACTGGGAATAAAACGATGCAAGGAGTCTTGGATTAGGCTCCACCTAAGAGGTGCAACGAGTAGTAATACTATGGCCGCTACTGGCAATAAAACGGTGCAAGGAGTTTTGGGTTAGGGTCCCCCTAAGCGGTGCAACGAGAGGTAATACTATGGTCGCTACTGGGAATAAAACAGTGCAAGGAGTTTTGGGTTAGGGTCCCCCTAAGAGGTGCAACGAGTAGTAATACTATGGTCGCTACTGGGAATAAAACGGTGCAAGGAGTTTTGGGTTAGGGTCCCCCTAAGCGGTGCAACGAGTGGTAATACTATGGTCGCTACTGGGAATAAAACGGTGCAAGGAGTTTTGGGTTAGGGTCCCCCTAAGCGGTGCAACGAGTAGTAATACTATGGTCGCTACTGGGAATAAAACGATGCAAGGAGTTTTGGGTTAGGGTTCCCCTAAGAGGTGCAACGAGTAGTAATACTATGGCCGCTACTGGGAATAAAACGGTGCAAGGAGTTTTGGGTTAGAGTCCCCCTAAGAGGTGCAACGAGTAGTAATACTATGGCCGCTACTGGCAATAAAACGTTGCAAGGAGTTTTGGGTTAGGGTCCACCTAAGCGGTGCAACGAGTAGTAATACTATGGTCGCTACTGGCAATAAAACGGTGCAAGGAGTTTTGGGTTAGGGTTCCCCTAAGAGGTGCAACGAGTAGTAATACTATGGTCGCTACTGGGAATAAAACGATGGAAGGAGTTTTGGGTTAGGGTCCCCCTAAGAGGTGCAACGAGTAGTAATACTATGGTCGCTACTGGCAATAAAACGGTGCAAGGAGTTTTGGGTTAGAGTCCCCCTAAGAGGTGCAATGAGTAGTAATACTATGGCCGCTACTGGCAATAAAACGGTGCAAGGAGTTTTGGGTTAGGGTCCCCCTAAGCGGTGCAACGAGTAGTAATACTATGGTCGCTACTGGCAATAAAACGGTGCAAGGAGTTTTGGGTTAGTGTCCCCCTAAGCGGTGCAACGAGTAGTAATACTATGGTCGCTACTGGCAATAAAACGGTGCAAGGAGTTTTGGGTTAAGGTCCCCCTAAGCGGTGCAAGTAGTAATACTAGGGTCGCTACTGGCAATAAAACGGTGCAAGGAGTTTTGGGTTAGGGTCCCCCTAAGCGGTGCAACGAGTAGTAATACTATGGCCGCTACTGGGAATAAAAAGGTGCAAGGAGTTTTAGGTTAGGGTCCACCTAAGAGATGCAACGAGTAGTTATACTATGGCCGTTACTGGGAATAAAAAGGTGCAAGGAGTCTTAGGTTAGGGTTCCCCTAAGAGGTGCAACGAGTAGTAATACTATGGCCGCTACTGGCAATAAAACGGTGCAAGGAGTTTTGGGTTAGGGTCCCCCTAAGAGGTGCAACGAGTAGTAATACTATGGCCGCTACTGGCAATAAAACGGTGCAAGGAGTTTTGGGTTAGGGTCCCCCTAAGAGGTGCAACGAGTATTAATACTATGGCCGCTACTGGCAATAAAACGGTGCAAGGAGTTTTGGGTTAGGGTCCCCCTAAGAGGTGCAACGAGTAGTAATACTATGGCCGCTACTGGGAATAAAACGATGCAAGGAGTCTTGGGTTAGGGTCCCCCTAAGTGGTGCAACGAATAGTAATACTATGGCCGCTACTGGGAATAAAAAGGTGCAAGGAGTTTTGGGTTAGGGTCCCCCTTAGAGGTGCAACGAGTAGTAATACTATGGCCGCTACTGGCAATAAAACGGTGCAAGGAGTTTTGGGTTAGTGTCCCCCTAAAGGGTGCAACGAGTTGTAATACTATGGCCGCTACTGGCAATAAAACGGTGCAAGGAGTTTTGGGTTAGGGTCCCCCTAAGCGGTGCAACGAGTAGTAATACTATGGCCGCTACTGGCAATAAAACGGTGCAAGGAGTTTTGGGTTAGGGTCCCCCTAAGAGGTGCAACAAGTACTAATACTATGGTCGCTACTGGGAATAAAACGATGCAAGGAGTCTTGGATTAGTGTCCCCCTAAGCGGTGCAACGAGTAGTAATACTATGGCCGCTACTGGCAATAAAACGATGCAAGGAGTCTTGGATTAGGGTCCCCCTAAGAGGTGCAACGAGTAGTAATACTATGGTCGCTACTGGGAATAAAACGATGCAAGGAGTCTTGGATTAGGGTCCCCCTAAGCGGTGCAACGAGTAGTAATACTATGGCCGCTACTGGCAATAAAACGGTGCAAGGAGTTTTGGGTTAGGGTCCCCATAAGCGGTGCAACGAGTAGTAATACTATGGCCGCTACTGGGAATAAAACGATGCAAGGAGTCTTGGATTAGGGTCCACCTAAGAGGTGCAACGAGTAGTAATACTATGGCCGCTACTGGCAATAAAACGGTGCAAGGAGTTTTGGGTTAGGGTCCCCCTAAGAGGTGCAACGAGTAGTAATACTATGGTCGCTACTGGGAATAAAACGGTGCAAGGAGTTTTGGGTTAGGGTCCCCCTAAGCGGTGCAACGAGTAGTAATACTATGGTCGCTACTGGGAATAAAACGGTGCAAGGAGTTTTGGGTTAGGGTCCCCCTAAGCGGTGCAACGAGTAGTAATACTATGGTCGCTACTGGGAATAAAACGATGCAAGGAGTTTTGGGTTAGGGTTCCCCTAAGAGGTGCAACGAGTAGTAATACTATGGCCGCTACTGGGAATAAAACGCTGCAAGGAGTTTTGGGTTAGGGTTCCCCTAAGAGGTGCAACGAGTAGTAATACTATGGTCGCTACTGGCAATAAAACGGTGCAAGGAGTTTTGGGTTAGGGTCCCCCTAAGCGGTGCAACGAGTAGTATTACTATGGTCGCTACTGGCAATAAAACGGTGCAAGGAGTTTTGGGTTAGGGTCCCCCTAAGCGGTGCAACGAGTAGTAATACTATGGCCGCTACTGGGAATAAAACGATGCAAGGAGTTTTGGGTTAGGGTTCCCCTAAGAGGTGCAACGAGTAGTAATACTATGGTCGCTACTGGGAATAAAACGATGCAAGGAGTTTTGGGTTAGGGTCCCCCTAAGCGGTGCAACGAGTAGTAATACTATGGTCGCTACTGGGAATAAAAAGGTGCAAGGAGTTTTAGGTTAGGGTCCCCCTAAGTGGTGCAACGAGCAGTAATACTATGGTCGCTACTGGGAATAAAAAGGTGCAAGGAGTTTTGGGTTAGGGTCCCCCTAAGCGGTGCAACGAGTAGTAATACTATGGTCGCTACTGGAAATAAAAAGGTGCAAGGAGTTTTGGTTTAGAGTCCCCCTAAGAGGTGCAACGAGTTGTGATACTATGGCCGCTACTGGGAATAAAAAGGTGCAAGGGTATTAGGTTAGGGTCCCCCTAAGAGGTGCAAGTAGTAATACTAAGGCCGTTACTGGGAATAAAAAGGTGCAAGGGTATTAGGTTAGGGTACCCCTAAGAGGTGCAAGTAGTAATACTATGGCCGCTACTGGCAATAAAACGGTGCAAGGAGTTTTGTGTTAGGGTCCCCCGAAGAGGTGCAACTAGTAGTAATACTATGGCCGCTACTGGCAATTAAACGGTGCAAGGAGTCTTGGGTTAGGGTCCCCCTAAGAGGTCAAGTAGTAATACTATGGCCGCTACTGGGAATAAAACGGTTCAAGGAGTTTTGGGTTAGGGTCCCCCTAAGAGGTACAACGAGTAGTAATACTATGGCCGCTACTGGGAATAAAACGGTTCAAGGAGTTTTGGGTTAGGGTCCCCCTAAGAGGTACAACGAGTAGTAATACTATGACCGCTACTGGCAATAAAACGGTTCAAGGAGTTTTGGGTTAGGGTCCCCCTAAGAGGTGCAACGAGTAGTAATACTATGGCCGCTACTGGGAATAAAACGGTTGAAGGAGTTTTGGGTTAGGCTCCCCCTAAGAGGTGCAACGAGTAGTAATACTATGGTCGCTACTGGGAATAAAACGATGCAAGGAGTTTTGGGTTAGAGTCCCCCTAATCGGTGCAACGAGTAGTAATACTATTGTCGCTACTGGGAATAAAACGATGCAAGGAGTTTTGGGTTAGGGTCCCCCTAAGAGGTGCAACGAGTAGTAATACTATGGTCGCTACTGGGAATAAAACGGTGCAAGGAGTTTTGGGTTAGGGTTCCCCTAAGAGGTGCAACGAGTGGTAATACTAGGGTCGCTACTGGGAATAAAACGGTGCAAGGAGTTTTGGGTTAGAGTCCCCCTAAGAGGTGCAACGAGTAGTAATACTATGGTCGCTACTGGGAATAAAACGGTGCAAGGACTTTTGGGTTAGGGTTCCCCTAAGAGGTGCAACGAGTAGTAATACTATGGTCGCTACTGGGAATTAAACGATGCAAGGAGTTTTGGGTTAGGGTCCCCCTAAGGTGTGCAACGAGTAGTAATACTATGGCCGCTACTGGCAATAAAACGGTGCAAGGAGTTTTGGGTTAGAGTCCCCCTAAGAGGTGCAACGAGTAGTAATACTATGGCCGCTACTGGCAATAAAACGGTGCAAGGAGTTTTGGGTTAGGGTCCCCCTAAGCGGTGCAACGAGTAGTAATACTATGGTCGCTACTGGCAATAAAACGGTGCAAGGAGTTTTGGGTTAGGGTCCCCCTAAGCGGTGCAACGAGTAGTAATACTATGGTCGCTACTGGCAATAAAACGGTGCAAGGAGTTTTGGGTTAGGGTCCCCCTAAGCGGTGCAACGAGTAGTAATACTATGGTCGCTACTGGCAATAAAACGGTGCAAGGAGTTTTGGGTTAGGGTCCCCCTAAGCGGTGCAAGTAGTAATACTATGGCCGCTACTGGCAATAAAACGGTGCAGGGAGTTTTGGGTTAGGGTCCCCCTAAGCGGTGCAACGAGTAGTAATACTATGGCCGCTACTGGGAATAAAACGGTGCAAGGAGTTTTGGGTTAGGGTCCCCCTAAGAGATGCAACGAGTAGTGATACTATGGCCGCTACTGGGAATAAAAAGGTGCAAGGAGTTTTGGGTTAGGGTCCCCCTAAGCGGTACAACGGGTAGAAATACTATGACCGCTACTGGGAATAAAACGGTGCAAGGAGTTTTGGGTTAGGGTCCCCCTAAGAGGTGCAACGAGTAGTAATACTATGGTCGCTACTGGCAATAAAACGGTGCAAGGAGTTTTGGGTTAGGGTCCCCCTAAGAGGTGCAACGAGTAGTAATAGTATGGCCGTTACTGGGAATAAAAAGGTGCAAGGAGTCTTAGGTTAGGGTTCCCCTAAGAGGTGCAACGAGTAGTAATACTATGACCGCTACTGGCAATAAAACGGTGCAAGGAGTTTTGGGTTAGGGTTCCCCTAAGAGGTGCAACGAGTAGCAATACTATGGCCGCTACTGGCAATAAAACGGTGCAAGGAGTTTTGGGTTAGGGTCCCCCTAAGAGGTGCAACGAGTAGTAATACTATGGCCGCTACTGGCAATAAAACGGTGCAAGGAGTTTTGGGTTAGGGTCCCCCTAAGTGGTGCAACGAGTAGTAATACTATGGCCGCTACTGGAAATAAAACGATGCAAGGAGTCTTGGGTTAGGGTCCCCCTAAGTGGTGCAACGAGTAGTAATACTATGGCCGCTACTGGGAATAAAAAGGTGCAACGAGTTTTGGGTTAGGGTCCCCCTAAGAGGTGCAACGAGTAGTAATACTATGGCCGCTACTGGCAATAAAACGGTGCAGGGAGTTTTGGGTTAGGGTCCCCCTAAGAGGTGCAACGAGTTGTAATACTATGGCCGCTACTGGCAATAAAACGGTGCAAGGAGTTTTGGGTTAGGGTCCCCCTAAGCGGTGCAACGAGTAGTAATACTATGGCCGCTACTGGGAATAAAACGATGCAAGGAGTCTTGGGTTAGGGTCCCCCTAAGAGGTGCAACGAGTAGTAATACTATGGCCGCTACTGGCAATAAAACGGTGCAAGGAGTTTTGGGTTATGGTCCCCCTAAGCGGTGCAACGAGTAGTAATACTATGGTCGCTACTGGGAATAAAACGGTGCAAGGAGATTTGGGTTAGGGTCCCCCTAAGAGGTGCAACGAGTAGTAATACTATGGTCGCTACTGGGAATAAAACGGTGCAAGGAGTTTTGGGTTAGGGTCCCCCTAAGAGGTGCAACGAGTAGTAATAATATGGCCGCTACTAGAAATAAAAAGGTGCAAGGAGTTTTGGGTTAGGGTCCCCCTAAGCGGTGCAACGAGTAGTAATACTATGGTCGCTACTGGGAATAAAACGGTGCAACGAGTTTTGGGTTAGGGTTCCCCTTAGAGGTGCAACGAGTAGTAATACTATGGTCGCTACTGGGAATAAAACGATGCAAGGAGTTTTGGGTTAGGGTTCCCCTTAGAGGTGCAACGAGTAGTAATACTATGGCCGCTACTGGGAATAAAACGATGCAAGGAGTTTTGGGTTAGGGTTCCCCTAAGAGGTGCAACGAGTAGTAATACTATGGTCGCTACTGGCAATAAAACGGTGCAAGGAGTTTTGGGTTAGGGTCCCCCTAAGCGGTGCAACGAGTAGTAATACTATGGTCGCTACTGGCAATAAAACGGTGTAAGGAGTTTTGGGTTAGGGTCCCCCTAAGCGGTGCAACGAGTAGTAATACTATGGCCGCTACTGGGAATAAAACGATGCAAGGAGTTTTGGGTTAGGGTCCCCCTAAGAGGTGCAACGAGTAGTAATACTATGGCCGCTACTGGGAATAAAAAGGTGCAAGGAGTTTTTGGGTTAGGGTCCCCTAAGAGGTGCAACGAGTAGTAATACTATGGTCGCTACTGGGAATAAAACGATGCAAGGAGTTTTGGGTTAGGGTCCCCCTAAGCGGTGCAACGAGTAGTAATACTATGGTCGCTACTGGGAATAGAAAGGTGCAAGGAGTTTTGGGTTAGGGTCCCCCTAAGAGGTGCAATGAGTAGTAATACTATGGTCACTACTAGGAATAAAAAGGTGCAAGGAGTTTTGGGTTAGGGTCCCCCTAAGCGGTGCAACGAGTAGTAATACTATGGTCGCTACTGGGAATAAAAAGGTGCAAGGAGTTTTGGGTTAGAGTCCCCCTAAGAGGTGCAACGAGTAGTAATACTATGGCCGCTACTGGGAATAAAAAGGTGCAAGGAGTTTTGGGTTAGGGTCCCCCTAAGAGGTGCAAGTAGTAATACTATGGCCGCTACTGGGAATAAAAAGGTGCAAGGGTATTAGTTTAGGGTCCCCCTAAGAGGTGAGGGTAGTAATACTAAGGCCGTTACTGGGAATAAAAAGGTGCAAGGGTATTAGGTTAGGGTCCCCCTAAGAGGTACAAGTAGTAATACTATGGCCGCTACTGGCAATAAAACGGTTCAAGGAGTTTTGGGTTAGGGTCCTCCTAAGAGGTGCAAGAGTAGTGATACTATGGCCGCTACTGGCAATAAAACTGTGCAAGAAGTTATGGGTTAGGGTTACCCTAAGAGGTGCAACGAGTAGTAATACTATGGCCGCTACTGGCAATAAAACGGTGCAAGGAGTCTTGGGTTAGGGTCCCCCTAATAGGTGCAAGTAATAATACTATGGCCGCTACTGGGAATAAAACGGTTCAAGGAGTTTTGTGTTAGGGTCCCCCTAAGAGGTACAACGAGTAGTAATACTATGGCCGCTACTGGCAATAAAACGGTTCAAGGAGTTTTGGGTTAGGGTCCCCCTAAGAGGTGCAACGAGTAGTAATACTATGGCCGCTACTGGCAATAAAAAGGTGCAAGGAGTTTTGGGTTAGGGTCCCCCTAAGAGGTGCAACGAGTAGTAATACTATGGCCGCTACTGGCAATAAAACGATGCAAGGAGTTTTGGGTTAGGGTTCCCCTAAGAGATGCAACGAGTAGTAATACTATGGCCGCTACTGGCAATAAAACGGTGCAAGGAGTTTTGGGTTAGGGTCCCCCTAAGAGGTGCAACGAGTAGTAATACTATGGCCGCTACTGGGAATAAAAAGGTGCAAGGAGTCTTGGGTTAGGGTCCCCCTAAGAGGTGCAACGAGTAGTAATACTATGGCCGCTACTGGGAATAAAAAGGTGCAAGGAGTCTTAGGTTAGGGTCCCCCTAAGAGGTGCAACGAGTAGTAATACTATGGCCGCTACTGGGAATAAAAAGGTGCAAGGAGTCTTGGGTTAGGGTCCCCCTAAGAGGTGCAACAAGTAGGAATACTATGGCCGCTACTGGCAATAAAAAGGTGCAAGGAGTCTTGGGATAGGTTCCCCCTAAGAGGTGCAAGTAGTAATACTATGGCCGCTACTGGCAATAAAAAGGTGCAAGAAGTCTTGGGTTAGGGTCCCCCTAAGAGGTGCAAGTAGTAATACTATGGCCGCTACTGGGAATAAAACGGTTCAAGGAGTTTTGGGTTAGGGTCCCCCTAAGGGGTGCAACGAGTAGTAATACTATGGCCGCTACTGGCAATAAAAAGGTGCAAGGAGTTTTGGGTTAGGGTCCCCCTAAGAGGTGCAACGAGTAGTAATACTATGGCCGCTACTGGCAATAAAACGGTTCAAGGAGTTTTGGGTTAGGGTCCCCCTAAGAGGTGCAACGAGTAGTAATACTATGGCCGCTACTGGCAATAAAACGGTGCAAGGAGTCTTGGGTTACGGTCCCCCTAAGAGGTGCAAGTAGTAATACTATGGCCGCTACTGGGAATAAAACGGTTCAAGGAGTTTTGGGTTAGGGTCCCCCTAAGAGGTGCAACGAGTAGTAATACTATGGCCGCTACTGGCAATAAAAAGGTGCAAGGAGTTTTGGGTTAGGGTTCCCCTAAGAGGTGCAACGAGTAGTAATACTATGGCCGCTACTGGGAATAAAACGGTGCAAGGAGTTTTGGGTTAGGGTCCCCCTAAGAGGTGCAACGAGTAGTAATACTATGGTCGCTACTGGGAATAAAAAGGTGCAAGGAGTTTTGGGTTAGGGTTCCCCTAAGAGGTGCAACGAGTAGTAATACTATGGCCGCTACTGGGAATAAAACGGTGCAAGGAGTTTTGGGTTAGGGTCCCCCTAAGAGGTGCAACGAGTAGTAATACTATGGTCGCTACTGGCAATAAAACGGTGCAAGGAGTTTTGGGTTAGGGTCCCCCTAAGAGGTGCAACGAGTAGTAATACTATGGCCGCTACTGGCAATAAAACGGTGCAAGGAGTCTTGGGTTAGGGTCCCCCTAAGAGGTGCAACGAGTAGTAATACTATGGCCGCTACTGGGAATAAAAAGGTGCAAGGAGTCTTGGGTTCGGGTCCCCCTAAGAGGTACAACGAGTAGTAATACTATGGCCGCTACTGGCAATAAAACGGTGCAAGGAGTTTTGGGTTAGGGTCCCCCTAAGAGATGCAAGGAGTAGTAATACTATGGTCGCTACTGGGAATAAAACGGTGCAAGGAGTCTTGGGTTAAGGTCCCCCTAAGAGATGCAACGAGTAGTAATACTACGGCCGCTACTGGGAATAAAAAGGTGCAAGGAGTTTTGGGTTAGGGTCCCCCTAAGCGGTGCAACGAGTAGTAATACTATGGTCGCTACTGGGAATAAAACGGTGCAAGGAGTCTTGGATTAGGGTCCCCCTAAGAGATGCAACGAGTAGTAATACTATGGCCGCTACTGGCAATAAAACGGTGCAAGGAGTTTTGGGTTAGGGTCCCCCTAAGAGGTGCAACGAGTAGTAATACTATGGCCGCTACTGGGAATAAAAAGGTGCAAGGAGTCTTGGGTTAGGGTCCCCCTAAGAGGTACAACGAGTAGTAATACTATGGCCGGTACTGGGAATAAAAAGGTGCAAGGAGTCTTAGGTTAGGGTCCCCCTAAGAGGTGCAACGAGTAGTAATACTATGGCCGCTACTGGGAATAAAAAGGTGCAAGGAGTCTTGGGTTAGGGTCCCCCTAAGAGGTGCAAGTAATAATACTATGGCCGCTACTGGCAATAAAACGGTTCAAGGAGTTTTGGGTTAGGGTCCCCCTAAGCGGTGCAACAAGTAGAAATACTATGGCCGCTACTGGCAATAAAAAGGTGCAAGGAGTCTTGGGTTAGGGTCCCCCTAAGAGGTGCAAGTAGTAATACTATGGCCGCTACTGGCAATAAAAAGGTGCAAGAAGTCTTGGGTTAGGGTCCCCCTAAGAGGTGCAAGTAGTAATACTATGGCCGCTACTGGGAATAAAACGGTTCAAGGCGTTTTGGGTAAGGGTCCCCCTAAGGGATGCAACAAGTAGTAATATTAAGGTCACTACTGTTTCCTTACTGCGAGGTGCAAGCTGTATTCGTTATTCGCGAAAGAATGGCGGCGTTTATAACTCATATGATGGCAGCTCTGCAGTTGTGAAGACAAGGCACGTAAAAGAACCTTAAGCCTGATAAAAAGGCCTCTGAGCAAAATTACCGGTCTTTAACGCCCAATATAGAATGGGACGCTGAGGACCATAGCAGTTAAAGAGCGTCCATAAATAAAACTGAATTAAAATTACCACATACTTGGTGTTTTTTTATCAACCAAAAACTTCATTAAGCTATCTTCAATAGTTTATAGAAAGCGGGACATTTATAATAGGAAACATTATTCATAGAAGAAGCTCTTTAATGCAAAAGTGGAAACAAAGGCGGATATATTTGCAAAGAATGAAGTCACATGGTTCGAGCACACAGAAGCTGCCACACTTAACAATAACACCTTCGCGCCCCCCCCCATATAACTACTTTAACATACAGGTTCTATCCGTTGTTTTCTTTATAAATACTACATTTTCTCTCTCTCTCACGCTCACACACTCACACACTCTCACACACTCTCTATATCTCTCTCTCTCTCTCTCTCACACACACACACACACACACACACACTATCCAGACCCTAGGGAGGAGGGGAAACAATCCTAGCTAAAGAAAAATTCCCATCCTCCAACCAGGAATCGAGCCGGAATTTGGAAGTTGGCATGTTAACCACCAGACCAAGAGGTAGACGGTAGCTATTTGTAGAAAAGATGGGCTAAAGTGTGAACTTCAGCATATATTCTATCGTAGCCTACATCCTCGCACTCTGTTGATGATGAGACACTGATATTTTTCTTTTCTTTTCTTACTTTCTCTACTGCGTATACTAAGTAGGGGAAGTATTGTATTCCATCCAAAAATTCCGATACCGGAAATATGTTTTGAGACCCCCTGAATCCAAAAAAAAACATTTTTGGAAACATGTCCGTGTGTCTGTCTGTGTGTGTGTCTGAACAGCATAACTCAGAAACGAACAGTCGGATAAATACCAAACTTGGTATTTAGGTTCAGTATCTTCCAGAGATGCGACACGAAGGTTTTCAAGAAAATCCCTCCACCCCAGACTACCCTTTACATGGAACATTTTTCGAAAATTTTAATTTTCTCAAAAATGGCTCTAACGATTTTGATTAAAATTTCGTATGTTTAAGATATTTTCATGACAAATACAATGTATATCTTGAATTTTCTGGGAATGTCTCCAAAAGTATTCTTCATTGTGAACGACTTTTACATAACTGGTAAACCATAAGAGATAGACAAAATTTTAATACACAAAAAATGTAGATCGCGTTAAAATACACAATTTATGTCATATACATTTTTTTTGATGAGTGTGAACCATTTTCGAGATATTGCTTGTTATTCCCTTAAATTTTTCAATACTTTTCTCAAATGGGGAATTCGTTGTTCATTTTTTTGTCCTGGTAAAGCAAAGAGAATGGAATACTCCTCATACCAACCAGCTCTTCAAATATTTGACTATCGCTTAAAACCTACCAATTCCCCTTGCATTTACAAAAAAATTAGCAATAAGATTAACATCTCGATTAACATGAAGCATATGGATTTGTAAAAATACAAGAGTAGAGAAAGTCATGTGAGTGTAACACATCAGATTTTTCAAATGCTGAATGCCATTCTTCTTTGGAGAGATTGAAAGTACATTCTTCGTAAGCAGCCTTTGCGGCTTCGGATGACTCAAATCGTTGACCGCGAATTTTTTCTATCATTTTGGGGAATAGAAAAAAGTCACATGGAGCCAGGTCTGGACTGTAGAATGGATAGGAAAAATATCTAACTCCTAAAGAAATTGGGTTGTTTCTTGTACAGTGTGGGCAGAGGCATTGTCCTGGTGCAACAAAATTCTTTACAGACCAGTTTTAGGACGGTTTTTTCTCAGTTCATTGAACACTTGTGGCAGACTGTACCATCTGGCAGTGACAGTCTTTTGTCCCTCAAGCGGAATCGTCACAATATGGCCACTTGCTGAGAAGGAGGAGCTCGTCATTTTCTTGCCAACACTTCTCGTTCGTTTCACTTTTGTTGGGGGGGGATCTTCTCCTGGGAAGAACCAGAGCGATGACTGTCGCTTAGTTTATGGATCATACTGATAAGCATTGGAAAATTCAAACAAATAACAAGGAATATCACGGAAATTGTTCACTTCACAAAAAATAATGTATATGACAAATTGTGTGTTTTAAAGTGGTCTACATTTTTTGTGCAGAAAAATTTTCTCTCTCTTACGGTCTACCATTTATTCCATTCAGAAAGAAAGTCTTTTGGAGATATTCCCAGAAAATTCAAGATACACATTTAATTTGTCATGAGAATATCTTAAATATATGATACCTATTTTCAACAAAATCGTTAGATATCGTTTGAGAAGATCACAATTTTCTAAGCAATGTTCTATGTAAAGGGAATCTGAGGTGGAAAGATTGTCTTGAAAATCTTCGTGGCATCTTTGAAAGATGCTGCACCTAAATACCAAGTTTGGTATTTATCGACATTTCGTTTGGAGAACGTTGATATTTTAGGAGTTGTATTGTAGTTCAACTGTTGGGGAGTCCAACTTGAAGTAGTTCTAACCACGTATGGTACCCGGTAGCCTTTGCCCCAAGCTTAAAAATATTAACTTTGTAATTTGACTGTTTCTTTAAATATTATATATTTATGTTTGCCTCGGCTGCATCAGTATTTATATTTCTGCTAAGACATTCATGTCTCTAAAGAGTGGTACGACTGAAGAATGTAGGCTTACACAGATTATAATTTTACTTCACTCCTTTTATTAATGCTTGACACGATTTAAATAACACTTCACTGATATAGAGAGAGCTGTGAGATTTTTTATTAATTACTTGCACTTTTTAACACGTGAACTATTTTTGTCACACACGAAATATGTATTTAATTTCTCGAGGACACATCTCGCGTCCGGTTAGTAACGCTGTCTGCTAGCAACTGACTTCTGAATTTGTAAATTTTGCTCCATTTTAGTTTCTGATTGGCTAATCCTAGTCTAATAGAATACTTTCATTTAACTAAAGCTTTTTGTGGTTGTTGATTGGCTATTTTATAAACTGTCTCAAAACTTACATTATTGTTGCTCCAAGAATTACCAGTAGCATTTAAACTTTCTAATTCATTATTGCCTCAAGGTTACCCCATTGTTAGCAACTTTTAACCTATTTTTCCCACAGCTCCTACATTATTAAATTACGTAATACATTCACATAACATGCTTGAACATTTACATATTAATGTAAACATTAATACAATGACTGTTACATACATTTTTATACATTATTACATACACATATTGCTTCAAGGCGGGCTGTTATTGAGTTTACATATTATATAATTACAATGAAATCATTTAAGTGTTAAAAATACTGCCTCAGTGTTTGAGCTATGCTGTTCATAGACACACGGACCTTTTTCTAAATGTTTTTTATTCAAGGGACCTCAAAACATGTATTTCCTGTGGTAATTTTTGGGTGGAATTCAATTCCTCCCCTACTTACTATACGTAGTAGAGAAAGTAAATATTGCCAGCCAAAATATTGTAATATTTTATAAAATTTTGTTATTTATGATATAACTGTTAAAATAAGAAATCACTTAATATTTGCGGTATATACTACGTATATATAGCCCTAAAATTTGTAAAATAGTAATAAAATATTACTAAATTGATTCAAGGATTATATGCAACTAAGAGAAATGCCGCCTAGAGCGTGATCAACAGACGTATGCAGCGAGAATGTAGATGTTTTTTGATCCACTAGCAGTGCCTATCTTAGCCCAGTCAATGAAGCGGTTATATGCTATATCAAACTGTTTTCTGGATTATCTTGGTAGCAATTCCAAAGCTACGCTTTCAGCAATTTCTAGAATTTCGTCCGGCTTTTGGAATTCAATTTCATCCATATTCGTACCTGCCCACATTTTATCGATTATTCAGACCATAGATAAAAGAATAACGATTCAGATCAAAGAAAGTACAGGGCTGTCAACGTGAGGAACACTGGACATCGCATTGCCATAAACTGAAGTATGACGTTTGGAATTGTGAACAGATAATAAGACCGCCATGAGAGTTAATCATGTAAAAATACATAATGAAATATAAAAGCTAATCAAACCAAGTCGATTTATTAAACATGTGTAAACATAGACAGCAATTGCCAAGCGATTGGACCTGAAAGCAAAGTTGGTAACAACAGACTGTCATTGGATTTGGAAAAATTATTGAATGTTAAATTGTTTTGTTTGTTATATTTTGAACCCTATATTTTTAGAGTATACAATTAATTTGATTGTATCTCACCTCTAAAGATCCATATATTAAGTTTGAATGTTAAGCTACATTTAGAAGTTAAACTATCTCAATTATTTACTCAATTACTGAGTCAACAAGCTATTTTTTGTCCCTGTTAAGTTGTAATTATAGCTACTTTGTCACCGTTACTTTCGTAGCTGTTACTAAAAAGGAAAGTACCGCAACTGTACAGGCCAGATTTCTTTTTAAATTCCTCTATGCAGATTGTTATTCGATAAAAACATGGTAATTCGACATTTAGTGATTCAACATTTGAATTCATGTCTACCGCTCTGGAGCGCACCTTGACTCTGGCTATAAGCTATATCCGACAATCATAAACACGAAGATTTGTCTGTGACCTTTATATAAGGAAGTGTTTATCACTGAGCTTATTGGTGACAATGTGGATTTGCGAAGTGTTCTGGACACAGCACCTGGAACAGTACCAACATGTCACAACTGCTGCATTTTCTCACATATCTTCAAAACATATTTCAGAAAGCCCGTCCCATGTTTTACTTTCTCTACTACGTATAGCAAGTAGGGAAGTATTGTATTCCACCCAAAATTTCGATACCGAGATTTCACCGGAAATACGTGTTTTAAGGGCCCCTGAATCCAAAAAAAGCATTTTTGGAAACATGTCCGTTGTGTGTGTGTGTGTGTGTGTGTGTGTGTGTGTGAACAGCATAACTCAGAAACTAACAGTCGGATAAACACCAAACTTGGTATCTAGGTTCAGTATCTTCCAGAGATGCGACACGAAGGTTCTCAAGAAAATCCCCCCATCCCAGATTACCCTTTACATGGAACATTTTTCGAAAATTTTAATTTTCTCAAAAACGGTTCTAACGATTTTGATTAAAATATCATATGTTTAAGATATTTTTATGAAAAATGAAATGTATATCTCTAATTTTCTGGGTATGTCTCCAAAAAAGTATTCTTCATTGTGAACGACTTTTGCATAACTGGTAAACCATAAGAGATAGACAAAATGTTGCTACACCAAAAATTAGATCGCGTTAAAATACACAATTTACGTCATATACATTTTTTGCTGAGTGAACCATTTTCGAGATATTCTTTGTTATTTCCTTAAATTTTCCAATACTTAAATTTTTCTCAAATTCGTTATTCATTTTTTGTCCTGGTAATGGAAAGAGAATGGAATACTACACATAGCAACCAGCTCTTAAAACATTTGACTAGCGCTTAAAGCCTAGCAATTCCCCTTGCATCTACAAGAAAATTAGCAATAAGATTAACATCTCGATTAACATGAAGCATATGGGGAATAGGCGTTTGTAAAAATAGTTTATACAAGAGTAGAGAAAGTCATGCGAGTGTAACACATCAGATTTTACAGTAATGTATCCACATTTTTACCCTGCATATGGTTAGCCGAACTAGTGGTACACAACAGAAGCAATTTCAATATAAAAACCGTATCATAGCTTGTGTTGCTTCCATGGCTAATATTTTATTCCTGAACAGTTTTTGCAGTCTTCGGATTACAATTTTATACTGCCTAAAAGAATATAGCTCTAGGGGTTCCACGAATCTTGTCTTTGGAGGAAAGATTTAGGTCACAATTCTCTTGTTGTGCGACTTCCTCGTGATTAAACATGACATTATTCAGTCTGTCCACTCGAAGTATCCAAAAAGAGCAATGCGTCTTTTGCAACATTAAACGATCCGTGCCAATTCTGTACGCCGTAAGTGTTAGTGCAATACTGGGGTAGGTGCACTCAGGCGAAAAAGTTAGCGGAATGACTTACCACATTTTTATAGACCAAAATAATATCTACGAGGGCTGTCCCAGACATACCCGAAATAACAAAGAAAACACAACAATTTTGGGAAAAAGCACCTTTATTTCTCTAGATGTCTCCTTTCAGCTCCCAGCGATGTTCAATAGCTTCGATACCCTCTTTATAGTGAGAACCGTCGAGTTCTGCAAAATAGCCATCAACTGACAACTCCAACTTTTCTTGTTGGCAAATCTTTTACCACCAAGCCATTTCTTCAACTTTGGAAACAAAAATAATCAGAGGGGTCTAAGTCTGGCGAATAGGGTACCTGAGGAAGCAATTCGAACTTTAACTCATTGATGTTGGTCATGACGATAATGGTTGTGTAAACTGGTGCATTGTCTTGATGAAACAAAACTTTCTTTTTCGTGAAATGCGGCCGGTTTTGCTTGATTTCATCATTCAAACGCTGCAAAAACTTTGCATAATACTCGCCATTGATTGCTTTTCCTTTTTAAGATAATCAATGAAAATTATCCCACGCGCAAAGCAAAAAACTGACGCTGCAGATGGAACTGTCTTCACCTTCTTTGGAACCGATTCTCCCCTTTCAGTCCCCTGTTTTGACTGTTCCTTCGTCTCAGGTGTAAAGTGATGGGCCCATGTTTCATCCATGGTTATGAATCAACGCAAAAACTCTGCTTTATTGCAGCGAAACATCGCCAAATACTCGACTGAAACATCCTCACGACGCTACTTTTGTTCCATTATGAGTAAACGCGGCACCCATCTTGCGCACAGCTTTCTCAGGTCTAAATTTTCAGTTAGTGTGAGATGTACAGCACTTTTTGAGGTGCCTACGACGGCTGCTAGCTCGCGCACTTTCAGTCGACGGTCATGCAATACCATTTTGTGGATTTTCTTCACAATTTCTGGCGTGGTCACCTCATTTGGTCGACCACTGCGATGTTCATCTTGGCAGCTCGTACGGCCTCGCTTAAACTCTGCCACCCAATATTTTACTGTTGTAAACGAAGGAGCAGACTCCCCAGAGTAGAGTCTAGCTCAGCTTTAATATTAGTTGGACCAAGACCTTTAAAATGAAAGTATTGTATCACGTAACGATGACCAGTTTTATCCATCTTTACAAATTTGCTGAGAGAGTTCAGTATTAATGGCAGCCACACAATTGCTAAACGACGTAGCATCATCAAAGTTCAGACTTAAGCCTTATAAGGTTGGTACTTTCTACCATAGTCATTTGTTTGAAACAACAATGTACTTTTGGGACTGCCCTCGAATCCACATTTTTGTCCTGGATATGGTAAACCGAACTGGCTACACAACAGAATGCAATTTCATTATAGAACTCGTATCATGATCTTTGTATTGCTTCCATGGCTAATATTTTATTCCTGAACAGTTTTTCCAGTCTTCGGATTATAATGTTATACTGTCTAAAAGAATATACCGCTAGGGGTTGCACGAATCTTTTTTTGGAGAAATTATTTGGGTCACAGTTCTCTTATGGCTTGTTGTGCAACTCCCTCGTCACTAAACATGGCATTCATTCTGTCCTCTCGAAGTATTCAAAAAGAGCAATGTGTCGTTTGCAACATCGGACGACCCGTGCCAGTTCTGTACGCCTTACGTGTTAGTGCAATACTGGGGTAGGTGCACTCAGGCGAAAAAGTTAGCGGAATGACTTTTACCACGTTTTTATATACCAAAAACTTATCTATGTACCGATTTAGAAAGAAATTAGGCCAATTGGCGTGCTTCCCTAGTACGTAAAATATTACTTTCTGTCGCTGTTGGGTTTGTAACTGTTTCTAAATAAATAGTTACTTTCCCTCACCGTTACACAGTAGCTAATTACCTTCTGTTCCACTTATTTTGTCTACGTCACTTTTGTAATCCGTATAAGGCAATGGTTGTGTTACTTTTCCCATTCCTATACGGGTAAAACGTAAAAGGTGTCAACGGACGGAGGAGCCCTCAACCGAAAAGAGCACCGCAAGAAGGCCGCAACGGCCCTTTTTGCTTCTATCGTGACCTATGGGAGGGAGCGATGAAGGGAGAGACCCAAAGGGCGACTAACATGGACGAAGTCCTAGCGTTTCCAGTTCGAACGCATCCGCCCAAAAGTTTCCTAACCCCCGGGATAACCCCTGGTGGGCCCCAACCGCAACCCGACGGATACTGTGGCCCGGTCCTATAATCCTGAGATAGATGGCAATGAAATGAGGGGGGAATAAGTAAAAGAGGACCATCTCAGCATTCACCTGCCGACCCGGGGAAACCACGAAAACTTATAGGTCAGAATGGGCGGAAGCTGGGGATCAAACCCAAGACCTCTCGAATGCGATTCGACACGACTCCTCGCTCGGTTCCTATCCGGGTACTTAACCACACAGTGTAGGAATTTCTTTTACCTTTCTTTAACTGGAGGCTAGATGGTGAAAATTACACCAAAAAAGAGAAAAAAAATGTGTGGTCTTATTAAAATTCCCTTTTAAATTTTATAAAGTATATTTTATCACTGTAGGTACAATATTTATATTTTAAATAGTAATGTACATGCTATTTTGTACTGTGTATCTATACCACTACACAGAAAGAAGATATAACTTCTACTCACTATGTAGTAAAGAGTTATCTTTAGTCAGGTTTTAGGGGAAGTTTTTCTTACTATAAATTGGTATTAATGTTAAATATGACCGATTATCTGTACTTAAGTCATGTGTTTTCTTCCTTTGCTTATATATGCGTTTGTTTTCTCCATTGTTTGCTTTAAACAGCTTATTCTGTGAATGGTATTTTCTGATATAAATTACCCACTTTCTCAGAAACTGTAGAAGATAGCTAAATTAAATTTTAGAATAACAAAAAAATCTGAAGTGTTTCACTCATATGACTTTCCCTACTCTTGTACAAACTTCAGGTTAATCGAGATATACATTTGTAGAAACCATCTTATTGATAATTTTCTTGTAGGTGCAAGGGAAATATGGTAGCTTTAAGCGATAGTCAAATCTTTTAAGAGCTGGTTGCTATGTGGCGCATTCCATTCTCTTTGCATGTCCAGGACACAAAAAAAAAACGAATAACCAATTCCCATTAGAGAAAAAGTAATACTATTGGAAAATTTAAACAAATAACGAGGAATATCTCGTATATCGTTCACTCGACAAGAAAATGTATGACAAGTTTTATCTTTTAACGAGATCTACATTTTTTGTGTACTAAAGTTTTGTCTATCCCTTAGGTTTACCGGTCATGCAAAAGTCATTCAGAATGAAGAGGAATTTTGGGGACATTCCAAGAAAATTCAAGATATACATTTCATTTGGCATGAAAACATCTTAAAAGTACTTTTGATACTTTAATCAAAATCGTTAGAACCATTTTTGAAAAAACGAAATTTTCGAAAAACGCTCCTCGTAAGGGGTAGTCTGGGATGGGAGGATTTTCTTGAAAATCTTCGTGTAGCACTCCTGGAAGATACTAATCTCTAATACCAAATTTGGTATTTATCCCACTTTTCGTTTTTGAGTTATGCTGTTTACAAACAGACATGTTTCCAAAAATGCTCTATTTGGACTCAGGGTACCTCAAAACATGTATTTCCGATGAAATCCAGGTATCGAATTTTTGGGTGATATGCAATGCTCCCCCTGCTTACTAATGTCGCAGTATCTTCGTGTTATCTTATTTGCTGAGCGCCTGTTATTGTTTTACTATTTTAAATTTTGAGTTCTTTGTCCTCCGGCTAGCTATTATTACTCAGTCGAGAAAATCTCTTGAACAGGGTGTGTAAACGGAAAGGAGTTGTTACTAAAAGATAACACTGATAAAAGAATTTGTTTTTACACTTTTTTGGCGTCACACTGAATTAATTTCATATATTTAATCTTGATACACGCCCGACTGAAACTGTTATATTTCAAATGTAACTATAATGACTTATTGCCGCGCATTATTAATTCGCGTATTTCACATTTTTGTAACTAACTTTACGACGCGAGAGATTCTGTAGAATTGCGTAACGTGTACTTCTTGAATGATTGTGTTAAACTGCGCGACGTTTGCCTTGTGAATTATTCTGTAGAACTGTGTGACGTGTAACCCGCGAATGATTCTCTTAAACTGCGCGACGTGTAACCCGCGAATGATTCTCTTAAACTGCGCGACGTGTAACCCGTGAATGATTCT
The DNA here is from genome assembly GCA_030765065.1 of Deroplatys truncata. Taxonomy (NCBI): domain Eukaryota; kingdom Metazoa; phylum Arthropoda; class Insecta; order Mantodea; family Mantidae; genus Deroplatys; species Deroplatys truncata. The sequence continues at coordinate 172,536,477 of CM060980.1, forward strand.
GTTGAACTGCGCGTTACCCGTCTCTGGCTTCATAATTTATACTCCCTCACCCCGATATGCCTAAAGATTATAATCGAGCTGCTATTGGTTAATAAAGCGCGCCAACATTAGCGTCTATTTTTATATCCAATCAAAATTATGAACACACATGCTCTAGGGAAAATATTCCCTCGATTTCTAAAGAAAAGCGCGCTAATCTGACGTCATTTGCTTGTCTCTTATAATTGATAAACAACTCACTCCCTCGCTCATTGTTACCCGCTCCTATTGTCAGTTTCAGTGAGGCCATGTAAACTTATTTCCTAACAATGCTTATAATTAACAAACATCTCAAATCATTGTCATACAATAATGCTAATTTACACTACAATCACTCTGGCATTCACAGTGTTGTGATATAAAATACTGCGTCACTATACGCAATAGAGAAAGTAAAAAAGCTCTATACTGTTTTGGATCTACTCTGGTGTTAATATTATGGTTGGTTATTTTTTAAAAAACAATAATTACTGATAAGGTTGATTATAAAATGCTATTCATTTATCGTGTAAAAAGTGTGATATATTAAACAGTTTCATGCATAATGCATCATGAATTTAGCAGATTTAACATTCTCCCTTTAATAAGAGATGTATTCATCACGTATCTCTTCAAAGGCAGCATTTCGATTCAGTATAATAATTTTATTAGTATCGTATCTTGAGCTAAGCTTCAATATTTTCTCAAGTTAATAGGGGTAAAAAAATTAAATCAGCAGCAGCCTGACAGAGGAAATGTAATGGAAACGAATGGGCAAGTGTCTCTTGACTTGATCCTTGCAGCTTAACTCAGGCAGTTGGAGGTAATTAATGCTAAGCGGACCAGAATATTGATCTGTATTGGTAATCATGTGCGACTGCTCCTGGGGGCTGATTGGCTCGGCACAGTTGTTGAGGTGTACTGGATTGTGAAGCAACGTGCACAGAATCTCAAACACCGTCACGTCTGCAACACATACGTCTCTCGGCCTCAAGGGGAAATTACCTGGTGGCAATAATGTGAAAAAGACAAGATTATGACAGCAAATTCTGAGGACGAACTTTAAAAGGAATATGGTTAAATTATCTACAATAACCGTAAAACTCCGTTTAACCGAAGTGGCGGAGGGAAAAAAAGTAACAGAGAATGAACGAAAAAATACGACAAACTCAAATTCGCGCTGGTAAGGTTCCTACGATAATTGGCAGTGTTCTTTTGCCCCAACCCTAAAGTACAATACAAGTATTCTGTATTGTACACAGTTAATCTTCACCCCCCTACCCCACATTCCAAGAAACATTATACTGTTATAACAAGAGTTAACTGCTGTACATACATTCAATGCGAATCCGCTGTTATTTTATTGTTTAAGGTAATCAGCAAAAGGAAAGCACGTTGTAACAAGATTGGACAGATACACGAAGCCGTTAGCGACAACAGACGAGGGATTCAAACCACTAGAGGTAAGAAAGACTATAAATTCATATTCAGATCTTAACGAGAACTATTGAATTACGCGACTATCAATAACACAAAACGTTTTGTTTCTAGTTTGCCTTGCGTTTTGTGAAACAAAGCAATGAATCAACACCAGCAGATATAATGCTTATCAAACGGTGGCGTGATGTAGCTGCTTTGCTGAAGAAAGTTCAGATAAACATTACTAGTTTTATCAAATAGTATTCGTAAATACACTAATGCATATTTTAATGGTGTATAAAATAGCAGATTCTTATTAAACATTATTACTGCATTTGAATTTCAACTATTTTCTTCCTTTCACCGCTTAAAGTCGTTACCATTGATTATCCGAAAGAAATGCATTCTCCGAAACAGCTCTGCCGTCTTTAGTTCGGTTAAACGGGGTTCTACTATAATTGTAAATGTAAAATATACAACCTGAGAAATTGACCGTAATAGTAGATAATTAAACAAGTAATTTATTTTAAAAATAAAGTAGCCAAATTTCAAAGAATCATTGAAACGATAAAATATTACAAAACCTACGTTCAGAATGCTTGAAATTAAAGGCCAAAGCGAAGAATAAAAGGAACTGAATTGCTCACTATCAATTTAAAAAATGCACATAGCACAAATTTATGAATTAAAAAAGTAGGCAGGAACTTGGAATGTTTACAATATTAGATAAAGTAGAAAAATATAGATACATTTAAAAAAGCTCTTAAGATGAACAAAGGACCTACAAAAAACTAACCAAATACAGAGTAGAAGCAAAACGAATAATTTAATGATGGAAACAGCTCAAACGACGTAATCGACGAATTAGGATAAATGGTTAGTATGATTGCGAAAAAAGGTTATTGAAAGGAACAAAACATCCTTCATAATGTATTGTACATCTCCAAGCATTCCCCCGGAAATATAATACGCAATACAATATTTTACAATAATCATAATCGAAGCATCAGCACTACCTGCTGTGATAGGTTAAGTATCAGGATCAGTTATGAAGTAAAATAGTCCGCTCTCGCTCGGAGAAAGACATGCACTTATACAGGGTGTCTCGGTTAGAACAACAAAATAATTATAATTTAAAATACGAGGTGTGATCGAAGAGTCTCCGAAATGACGTCATAAATACTACACAACAGTTCGTTTTGTCTAATCTGCACTGTCACCATCGAAGTAGTCTCCTTGGGAGTTGATACACTTGTCCCAGCGCTTCTGCCACTGCTGGAAGCACCTCTGGAAGTCCTCTTCTTTCAACATGTTCAGAGCCTTCTGCGATTCGCGATGGATGACATCGATGCCCTCAAAACGGTTTCCTCGGAGCCGCATTTTAAGTCGCGGGAAAAGAAAAAAGTCCTCTGGTGCCAAATCTGGAGAATAGGCGGGATGGGGAACAGTATTCATCCTATTTTTATCCACAAATTGCGAACAGAAAGGGGTTTGTGCACGGACGCATTGTCATGATGCAGGAACCAGCCAACATTCCTCCATTTCTCCGGCCGTTTGCGTCGCACATCTCCCTTAATCTTTGCAGCACTTGTTTGTAGAACACTTGATTCATTGTTTGCCCCTACGGCACAAATTCCTTATGTTCAATGCCTTTAATGTCAAAAAACACAATCATCATTGACTTCACTTTGGATTGAACTTGTCTGGCCTTTTTCGGGGGTGAAGATGAAGGACTCTTCCATTGTGAAGATTATTGCTTCGTTTCTGGATCGTACCCATAAATCCATGTTTCATCACCAGTAATAATTTTCTCCATAAACTGTAGATCATTTTGTAGCTGTTCTTTAAGATCTGTGCAGGCAATCACACGGCTTTCCTTTTGGTCATTTGAAAGCAGGCGGGGCACGAACTTGGCGGCAATACTTCTCATGTCCAAATTGTCTTTCAAAATGCTTTGAACACTTCCAAAGGAGAGTCCTAATGAGTCAGAAAGTTCTCTTATTGTAATGCACCTATCATATAAGACAATTTCCCTCACCTGATTGATATTTTCATCACTTTTGCTGGAACAGGGTCGCCCCGAACGATCTGCATCTTTAACGGATGTCACACCACTTTTAAATTTCGAAAAGCACTCAAATGCTTGAGTTTTGCCCATAACTTCCTCCCCATAAGCTGTTCTTAACATTTTATAGGCTTCTATTGCCGTTTTACCAAGTTTAAAGCAAATTTTGATGTTCGTTCTTTGTTCTTCGTAATCTGACATTTGAGCTACGTGGAAAAATCGCTTAAAAGTTTTGTAGCATCAGCCATTTCCGAAATATCGTTATTAATTGTTCAATTTGTTCAATATCCTTTATTGTTTTTCAAGTCCCATCGATTTTCCAGTTCTTTCTCGCAATTGCATGGAAAAGTATGGCATTTTAAGGCCAGCGTATAGTGTCCAGTTCTTAAACATTTCACTATCGCTGTTCCCTTTGTATCTAAAACGAAATATGTAACATAGCTATTTCTGAAAATGTTTACTGCGATTAAAATGAAGTTGATAAAAAAATAAACTTTAGTAAGAATGCATTGTATACCTATTAATAAACGATAGAGAACAAAGAAAGATATGTGAATGTATCATATCAGATTTTTATTTTCTCTACTACATGCGTATCAGGTAAAGAAGGTACTGCATTCCACCAAAAATTAGTGAACGATATTTCAGAAAAGCTGTGTGTGTGAATATATATATATATATATATATATATATATATATATAAACGGCGTAACTCTAAAACAAAACTCTGATAAATACCAACCTTGTGTTTAAGTTTAGTAACTTCCAAAGATACGACACAAACATTTAAAAAATATCCCTCACCTCAAACTATCGTTTACATGGAACACTTTTTCATGTTTATTGTCTCTAAAATGGCTAACGATTTTGGTTAAAATAGCAAGTTTGTGATATTTCTTTAAAAATAAAATGCTTATGCTGAATTTTCTGACAAAAAAGAACTTGTGAAGTCCTCTTCATTCGGAAGGAATTGTGTAATTTTGTATAACTGGTAAAACCATGGGGAGAGACAAAATCTTCCTACACAAAAATTTTAGATGTATTTAAAACATTTAATATGTTTTAAATAACTTTTTGCGAGTATTAGCTATCAATTATCCATTTTAATTGGTTCGAATTATTCAATACTGTTGTCACTTTTTTAAAGTGCTGTCGCTATTCAGTTGCTTCTCGTGATGTAGTGGAAAGAGTATGGAATTACAAGACTAGCGTATAGCGACCAGTTTTCAAACATCTGACTAACTAAATGTGTAATGAAACTATTTATGTAAACTTTTATCTCGAGTAACTTGAAGTATACAGAAGAGTAGGTAAGCTTTCGTAAGAGTAATCTGTAGACGCTATATAAAAATAAACGATGGTGGGTCGAGAAATGGAGATGAATTTCGATACAGCTTGCAGTTCACAAGAAGGAACCTAGTGTAACGAATATTTTGAAAGATTGTCTTGGAGTTCCACAATGCAATGTGAATTCAGGAGTTTTGGCTAAGATGGGGAGAGTTAATACGAGAGGACAGGTTAGTTAGTGTCCAAGGTTTACCTGTGGCTGTATCCCACCCCCCTTCAGTATCCGAGGAAGAAGTTATTCGAATGACACTCCCTCTCGTTCGTGTTTCCATTAGGCTAATACCTGGAAGCTAAACAGCCCCCCTCCCGCTTGCGCAGGGACGAAGTGGATATTCCACTTAGAGCGCCAACCCCAGAGGAAAGACAAGCGAAGAACCTCGCTAGGGCCGACAATGATCTATCACATCGTCTGCCAGCTCTCCACGTTGGTATCAGAAGACATTGGGGCGTCTCACAACCCCCCTGGAAATCTGTCCAAACGTATCCAATCCTCCACGGGGAACCACTGCCCCGTCGAGACCAACCCAATCCAAACAGCTCTCTTTCCAGAGAGGCTCAGAAATTCAGATCTACGTACTTCTAATAACGTTAGAAAGTATGGAAGGACAAATAATGGAAATGATTCTGAAGTAGCTATTCCAAATTCAATTACAACCAGAGACATATTTTGAGAGTATGCCTGAAGTTTCAAGTGGATAATTTGGAGAGCTGAACGTTTCACCTAGAATTGGTAATCCTGATAAGGGCTTTCGGAAGGGAGTTAAATCTCGATTGCAGGAAATAGATAGGAGAATCTATTTGCCCAATGAGAGAAAATAAGTCCTTACTATTTTATAACAGAGTTAAAGAAGGAATAGGAAGGGAATTATATGCCGAAATCTGTAATAGAAATGAGTGATCAGGGGTTGCCTGGTTTCTTCTTCCAAAACACGGTTTAGGCCAGACGACCTATTCCTAGGCTAAGTTTCAAATTGACCCCTCCATCTTTTTCGGGGTCGTCCAATTCGTCTGTTACCAAATGGTGTATAAAGCAATGTTTGCCTAGAAAATATTAATACATGTTCTTTCCATTTCTCTGGTATTGTTCTAGTAGCTGTTCTCTGATATCCTCATTTCTTAGTCTGTCTGCTTCGGTCACTTCCTAGTCAGATCTTAAAAATTTCATCTGTGCCGCTTCCAAATTTCATTGCTCTCTCCTTTTTAACACCCAAGTTTCACTTCCATGTTTTAAAGCTGGCTTTGATACTAAATCATATAATCTTAATTTAGGATCTCCTCTCATATTTTTTTCCAAAATGTCTTTAAATACATCCATTTTTTATTAAAGATTTCATTTTTCCCCTTTAATACATTCATTTGTGTTATTTAATGATATTATGGAGATCAGATATTTTAAGGTAGACGTTTGTCTAATTATTTCCTGCTCAATAACGAATTTTACTCTCAGTTGCTCCTTTCCTTCTATAGCTATAGTTTGAGTCTTTTTGCAAGAAGTTGCTATATTAAAACCTTTAATAATCTTATTTAAATTGCCTGGTTTAGATTAGAGATTTGGAAGTAAAAAGATTGGAGGGGGGACGTTGCATAAGGACTTTGCCCAATTTGTGGGGAGAAGAAAATTAATGTTACATAATGTTTGAAAGCATGGGGACTAATAAATGAAGAAATGAACTGCTGAAAAAGAAATGGCTAAAGATATAGTAGTAGGATAAAGGTCTGTTAAGAGATTTTGGGGAATTCTATGGAGAGTGAAATTGAAATGTCGGAGACAAATAGGTAAAGAGTAAATAATGCAACTTAAATCCATTTTTTGATGTTGTAGAGATAATATATGTTAAATGAAAAAGGAAGATCTACCCAAGAATAGCCAGGGACAAAAAGGTAAGCTCCAATATAATGTGCTTAGCACTGAAATAAATAAATAAATACAAGAAAGAAAACAATACAAACTTGGTAGACAATACCAAAGGTTTTGTCCAGAACAGAATTGAGAAGAATTACTTGTAGCCTGTAGATGAATTTTCCACTCTACTTAACGCCCCCAGTTGCAGAAGTGGCGAAATCTGGAGCCCGTCTTGTAATGATTTGCAACTCCAGAGAGAACTGACGCGATATAATTAATATAAGACAATTAAGCAAAAGGATTATCCGAACGTAGCTAATGCTGATGTAAGTGGCGGTTGCATAGGAAAGCGACAACGTGGAGCAACCGAGGCCAGCATAATATTCCATCCTTTGTTGCGATGTCATCTATCTTCTATTGTTGTTACACGCCATTGTGTATGCACCCTGTACATCCTTTGAGCCATCAGTTTGTCTGTCTGTACATCTCCCACAATGCAATATGACCAAAGGGTTTCTAAAGCCACACTTTGTGGAGGGATTCAATCATTTGGCCTGGAGTGACGTCTCACTCAGAATTTGTTCTGGTTTAAAGTGAATGTGGCACTTTCTCGCTCAGACCTCCCCGTTTTCTTCAACACAGGCTAATATACGTGGGGATGCTGTCATTACTTGTTTTCACAGTCCAAACAGACGCACACATTTAAGGATTTTATCCGATATCATCATATAAACGTTGGTTTCGTCGTTCGTATGAACCTAAATGCTGTGTTTAACACAGTAGTGAACTAAAACGTTCCAGTTCTACAATTATGTCATTAATTAGAAATATATCATGATTTGTATGCTTTATCATATATAAAACTAGACTTTGTAGGGACAAATTGAAGAAGTTATTTTGTTGTAGAAGTTGTATTATATTTCAACTTTTGGGGAGCCCAACTTGAAGCAGTTGCAACCACGTGTATGGTACACGGTAGCCTTCGTCCGAAATTTAAAAATATAAACTTTATAATTTGACTGTTTCTATAAGTATTAAATAATTATGTTTGCCTCGGCTGCGTCAGTATTATTGTTAGAGATATGTTTCTCTTTGTAGGGTTATGATGCGACTAAGAATATAGGCTTACATAGATTATAATTTTACTTCACTCCTTTTATTAATGCTTGACACGATTTAAGTAACACCACTGATATAGAGAGCGGTGAGATTCTTTTTATTAATTAATTACACTTTTTAGCACGTAAACTTATTTTTTGTCTCACACAAAATATGTATAAAATTTCTCGAGGACCTTTTTGCGTCTGGTTAGTAACGCTGTCTGCAGGCAACTGACTTCTGAATTTGTAAATGTTTCTCCTTTTCAGTTTCTGATTGGCTAATCCTACTCCAATAGAATACCTTCATTTCACTAAAGCTTTTTCTGGTAGTTGATTGGATATTTTATAAACTGTCATTAAAATTACATTGTTGTTGCTCCAATAATGACTAGTAGCATTTCAACCTTCAAATTCATTATTACCTCCAGGTTACCTCATTGTTGCCTCTTTGTTAGCAATTTTTGATCTATTATTCTCACAGCTCCTGTATTATTAAATTACGTAATACATGCACATAACATTATTACACATGTATATAATAATATAAACATATATGATAGCTGTAATATACACTTTTTATATATACATATTGCTTTAAGGCGGGCTGTTATTGAATTTATATATTATATAATTTGACTGAAATCATTTAAGTGTTTAAAACACTGTCTCACAATAAATTCACTGTACTTTGAACATACATTAGCACAGGGATGTCAACCCAAGCGCAATTTTGTGACCTTGCCAGTACTCGCGGGCGGGAAGCGCTAGAGGCAGACTAGTGTACCCCAAGGTAGTTGAGGCAATTAGACAGCATTGGTATATATACATAGTCCGAAGGGAATATGAAAAGAACTCTTCCTGTTATGTTTTTTCTTGTTTGTTTTTATTGTACAGGGTGATTTATGAAAAACTGACAAATTTCTTTCTTTAATTATTCTGTTCGAAATCCACTCAATGCGCCGAATTTAGCACCAAATTAAGCAGAATGTTCAGGAGTTTCGATTGCCTGTCGCTAGATGCACAGATGTTAATGTTTTATTCGTAATTGTTAGTTTTATTCTGAGGCAGTATTTTTAACACTTAAATGATTTCAGTCTAATTATATAATATATAAATTCAATAACAGCCCGCCTTAAAGCAATATGTGTATGTAACAATATATAAAAAGAGTATATTACAATCATTGTATATGTTTATATTATTGTATCCATGTGTAATAATGTTATGTGAATGTATTACGTAATTTAATAATGTAGGAGCTGTGAAAATAATAGGTTAAAGGTTGCTAACAATTATGTAACCTTGAGGCAATAATGAATTAGAAAGTTTCAATGTTACTTGTGATTCTTGGAAGCAATAATGTAATTTTAGTGACAGTTTTTAAAAATAGCCAATCGACAACCAGAAAAAGCTCTAGTTAAATGAAGGTATTCTATTGGATTAGGAATAGCAAATCAGAGACTTGAAATCAGTTCAGTTGGTTGCAGACAGCGTTACTAACCAGACGCAAAAAGTGTCCTCAAGAAATTTAATAGGTATTCGTGTGAGACGAAAATAGTTTTACGTGTTAAAAAGTGCAAATAATTAATAAAAGAATCTCACAGCTCTATATCTGTGAAGTGTTATTAAGTGTTATCAAGTATTAATAAAAGGATTGAAGTAAAATTATAATCTGTGTAAGCCTACATTCTTAAGTCGCACCACAACCCTGCTAAGAGAAGCGTGTCTCTAACAATAATACTGACGTAGCCGAGGCAAATATAAATATATAATATTTAAAGAAAAGGTTAAATTACAAAGTTAATATTTTTTTTAAACTTGGGGCAAAGGCCACCTGAAAGTACATTTGGGGCTAAGGCTACCGTTTACTATACGTGCGGTTGCAACTACTACAAGCTCGGCTCCCCAACAGTTGAAATATAATACAACTCCCCCTAAAATTAATTTTCTCAATTGTCGGCAACTGTTTTTGATATTTTGTTCTAATCAACGTGAAAATGGATTACACATTAAATGAACGACTCCTTGTAAAGTAAAACTGGATTACGAATTCAATTATAGCTACTCAAAGGGCCTACCAGAGAGAGTTTGGTGTTCGGAATCCTCCCCAAAGAAACACAATACTGGGGCTGGTAAACAAATTGGATCTATGGTGAGTGAAAAAGGCAAAGCTCGTTCATCTAGGCTTCCCAAGTTGTTGTTGAGTAAGAGCACGACTGGATCGTCACATAAAATGTTATTAAGACGCGTGTCGCAGGAGACAAGAGTACGGCTACTCAATGTGTCAGAGAGTTCTGAAAAGTGCAGGACTAAAGCCGTGTAGGATTACACTTGTCCATCAGTTACATGAACCAGATAAGGATAGACGATTGAAGTATTGTCCGTTGGTTGTGCAAAATCCTGTCATATTGTCCATCACATGGTTCACAGATGAAGCATGGTTCCATTTATCCGGCTATGCGAACTCAAATAACTCACGCTATTGGGCCAGCGAAAATGTACATGTTATTCATGAAGCACCTATGCACCCGGTTAAAATCGGAGTTTGGTGCCCAATATCAACACAGAGAATGCCAGGACCAATTTTTTTTAAAGCAATGTGAATACTGCAGACTACCGACGGATTTCCATGGAGTTTGCTGAGCAACACTACGATGTAGAGCCGAGTCAAAGATATTTTCAGCAGGACGGCGCTACATGCCATACATCAAATGAATACATGACATTAATTGCAAGTTTCTTTGACGACCGGATAATTTCCAAGAAACTTTGGCCACCGACATCTCCGGATTTGACATCGCCGGACTTCCTTCTATGGGATTGCTTAAAAGACAGGGTTTATGCCACACGTACTCAGACATTCGACGATCTGAAGCACAACATTACACAGGAGATTCAAGCTATTGACAACAGTGCCTTATGCAGCATGGAGGACATTTTCAAAATTGAATTACAATAATTATGTTAATAAATAAGAGGCAATTTTCATAAACAAATAAATGGTCCCAAATTAAACCATTAAAACCACGAAAGATAACGGACATTTATATAACTTTGTAACTGTGCTCTGATGATTATGTTATTCCTTCAAGCACTCGTTAACGTTTTATGAAAGTAATGAAGCTGCTGCCCAATTTAACCTTAATGGTATATTATTTGCCTCAGAGGTATGGATTTCTATGAGAGCTCAGGTTTTAATTACACAAACGAGTGAACTGACTTATTTACTTTCTCTACTCGTATTGGAAGTAAGGGAAGTATTGCATTCCACCTAAAAGTTCGATACGGAGATTTCACTGGAAATTCATGTTTTTATGCCCCCTAAATCCATTAAAAAGCACTTTCATAAAAAAAATCCGCCCGCGCGTGCGCGTGTATGTGTTTGAACAGCATAACTCAATGAAAAGTTGTATAAATACCAAGCTTGATATTTGGGTTCAGTGTCTTTCAAAGATGTGATACGAACCTTTTCAAGAGAATCCCCCCACCCCAGACAACCTTTACATGGAACTTTTTCAAAATTTTAATTTTCTCAAAAATGGGTCTAACGATTTTGAGTAAAATATTATATATTTAAGATATTTGCATGACAAACAAAATGCATATCTTGAATTTTCTGGGAATGTCCCCGAAAGTGCTCTTCTTTCTGAATGGCTTTTGCATAACTGGTAAATCGTACGAGAAACAAAACTTTTCTATACAAAACATGTAGAGCTCGTTAAAACACAATTTATGTCATACTTTTTTGTGGAGTGAACCATTTCTGAGATATTCCTTGTTATTTGTTTGACTTTTTCAATACATAGTTTTTCTCAAATGGGAATTCGTTATTTTTTATGTCCTAGACATACAAAGAGAATGGACTGTTCCACAAAGCAACCAGCTCTTAAAAGTTTTGACTATCACTTAAAGCCTACCACATTTCCCTTGCACCTACAGGAAAATTAGCAATAGCGTTGAACAAATATATACCTTTCAATTCTGTCTGCAGCTTTAACATACGTAAAATTATTAAATAGCTCACACCCTTAAATACATAATGGTTCTCGTTTTTCCTTTCACTTTTCCTTTTGACATTAACTTTCCTTTACAGCAAGCTCTAATACTTTACAAAAGCTTTTTATTTGGTTCAACTTCCAGTTCGTTTCACGTACAAGTTACGAAGTATTGAAATACTACGTTTCTCCCGCAAACTAAACAATTTAGAAACAAGGGTAAAGAATTAAATTTTGAAAATGCTTACCGAAATGTATGGAGTTAAATTTTGACAAGTCCACAAATTACCCTTGTTATCAATATGCCGAAAAATGCTCGGAGAAGCCAAATGCAAGCTAGACTTGCTAGGCGCTCTACTCGTTATATCGTTCCCTCGTTCACCGATCTGTGTTCGCCCGGGAGAATCACGTTGCTCCTCTTGCCTGCTAAAGCGCTGAGATTGCTGACGTTGTTTAAACCAGCCAATGGCAAACATGGACGACGAATTACGTCATTCTATCATGCTTACGTCAGGGATGACGTATCTTTCTGGCACGTATCTCCAGGATCTCCTGCTGCTGGCATGTTCAAACTATTAACCTTACAATTCAAAATGAAAATTAAGACAGTCTTGTAGTACAGCAAATATAACCGCACAGTACGACCTCTTATCGTCACCTTCAATTATAACTATCCACGTGAAATATTCCAGTATCTTTTGAGGTTAATTTTTATAGCAATTATTATATAATATATTATATGGCGTTTGCATATTAAGCATTGGCAATTCCACCAATTTCCTTACCTAAAAGCACTATGGCCCATTCTGGATTGAACTGATATACTTCTACTTTCCTTTAACAATGGCAAGCACGTTGTACAGCCCTGCCTTACACTGTTCCAAGCAGCAGCACGCATGGACTTTTGTTATGGGCAATACGGGCATGCTAGGCACCCGAGGGGCGCGCTCGCGCTCACTGGCAGGATTTGACATCGCTGCATTAGAAGTCGTCAGTAATTTTACAGTTTATTTACATCTATTATCTCCGAGGAAACCAACATTGGCAACACATTTTTTCCCCTTCCGAAACATGTATCTAGATATTTCATTACAATGTTACTCTGATTTACATTTTAAGTGCAGATAAAATATTGCATGTCACACGGTGTTATAATAACTTTACTCAGTTTTCACCGCCACTTCACTAATGTGAACTAGTTCAATTTTCATTGCCACTCACTTAGTTCTCATTGTCGCTTCACTTTTGTGCTGTAGTTCAATTTTTCCCTGTCACGTCACTTAGTTCTCACTGTCGCTTCAATTTTCACTGCCACTTCACTTAGTTTTCACTCTCACTTCACTTTTGTGATCTAGTTCAATTTTCCCTGTCACTTCACTTTTCTTCGCGATGTATTAAAATACGCTCGAAGCAGCGTTTTCTTCCTTTCACTTCCTCTCTGGAGAGACGAACACAAGACCTATCTAATCTCTGGCAGTAGCAGCACTCACTACACGTCATAAACATCGTTGCAACCTCACTCGGAGAACGCACTGAATAACCAACACTTTATGTCACACCAAACACAACTCTCTATCTCACTTACTGGCTGCCTCACTTGCGAGCAACTCGCATATGCATAGCCGCTGGAGTTTTCTGTATAGTTCTAGGATGTTTGGGAGGCGATAAGAAAGAAGCTTCCAGAACAATCCCATTATCACTTGATAACACTTCTGGTGTTTACGCTAGGTGACAGCGCTTTTCTTTACAGCCGCCCAGTTGGTCGATAGCCGTCTTCTATGCGATATGATGCAGTAATTTGTATCACAAATTACTTAAATGTAAATAATGATTGTAATATGAATATGCATTTTTATGTGACATTGATTTTAGATGTTTGTTGACTGTAATTATTGTTGAGAAGTAAGTTTATACGACCTTACTGAAACTGTCAATAATAGCGTGCAATAATGCAGCGAGGGGGTGAGCTGTTTATCATTATTGGAAACGAGGAAGTTACGTAATGTTGGCGCGTTTTTCTTTTAGAATCTTCTGGAACATTTCCCTAGAGCATATGTATTCATAATTTTCATTGGATATAAAAATAGACGCTAATGTTGGCGCGTTTTATTAGCCAATTGCAGTTCAGTTATAATCTTTAGGCATATCTGGGTGAAGGAGTATAAAAAGAGTAGGTTAGAGGTAGACCCCGTCAGTTCATCAAAATTCTTTGTACATTACACGTCGCCTTGAGTCCGTCAGTTCATCGAAAATATTTGTATGATACACGTCGCCTTCAGTCCGTCAGTTCAGCAGAAATATTACACGTCGGCTATCGATTCACAAGTTACGCGTAGCAGAGTTATGAAAAATCTAAAGTGTTGTAAAGTTAATTATACAAAAAGTTGAAGTACGCGAATTAAGAATGATCAGTAAATAAGTTGTTATAACAGTTTCAGTTTGGCGAGTGTTAAGATCAATGTGTAAATGTGATAGTTAACGTGTTCGACAATAAAAGAGTAAAACAAATTTCTTCATCAGTGTTATCTTTGGATAAAAGATTCCTTTCCGTTTACACAACCTGTATAAAGAGAAGTGCTTGACCAAAAAGATCGTAGCTAGCCGGAGGACCGAGAACCAAAATTAAATAAAATAACAATAGCATTCTTTCAAACGAACATTAATACTGCCGCAAATTGCTAACACCAGATGGAGCTAATAAACCTAACAAATGAACCACGTCACAAGATGGCTTCAACACGTTGAGTAAACACACATACACAAACATTATAAGTAAAGCCACTCTCAGATAACTGACAGAGCTATTGTCACAGATTGAGCTGCCATTTTATAGTTAAAATACATCGAACACAAAAGTACCCTGTCTCGATCTTCTCTCCCATAGTGTCCCTAATCACAGGGGAAAATGTATAAAGTTTTGAGTTGTAACGGCTGATTTTACGTCTGTCTTCCCTGTCCTCCATTCAACAATCGGCTACCTGGTACCATGCCAGACAATGCAGTATATGTATTAAGGTTGCACAAGGGAAATCAAGGTGTATTTCTCAAGAATCGGAATGCTGAATTCGGAACTGACAAGTGAAATGCGTATATACGTGAATTACAAATATAATATTATGCATGTTTAAACAGTTTTCATATGAGAACGTACACAATTGATTAAATAATTTTCCTATAGCATCAAACTTTAATAAATTGTTGTTTCAGTTACAGTTTATACCAAAAAACAAATCTAGACCCATATTTATAATAGTCTTTATAAAGATATAGGGTATTGTTGAATCGACATAAACCCACAAACATATTACGCACATTCAGAAGTTCCAGCAGTTGGATCATTCATAATTAATCCATAGTTTATCCCCCAATTAATGCTAGAGAGAATTAACATACATCACACTGCATGAAAACCGAGAACTAATGGAAACGCAATACTGTAATCCTTCGTCAATGTATCAACACAACCGTGAATGGGACGAGAAAATAAACTTTGCCTCACACCGAGGCTACACACATTGCGCGGAAGACCACTCTTATGTTAACTTACAATCCCAATAGCAAAGAGAAAGTCGTTTCTTTTTTCCAGTAATATGTGCCTCCAAAAAACAACAGAAAAGCTAGAAATTGCATAGTTTTATAGGTTTTCCTGGCTTAATATATTTTAAACACCTATATATGCAAGGAACTAGATATTATTAGTGAATCATTCTAATTTGTAAATTAATTTTTTCTTGTCAAATATGGGCCTATGGGAGACAAAGCCGAGATAAGGGTACTTTTATTTCAATCTACTTTTACTAAAACAAATCTCACTCGATCCGTAACATCAATGAGACAATGGCCCCTTATGAACCCCTTAGTTGCGTCATAATATATTTAAAATTTCGTGAAAATGATCACCCTCGGCAAGTCTAGGCGTGAAAATATTCACTCAGTGTTGCAATTTTTATCCCTTATACCATAAATTACTATTATCCAGTGTAGCATTTATTAGTATCTACACGATTCGCAAATATTTTAACTCGATCGTATTTAGTGTACAAACGAAGTTTCTCGTAATTTTTTATTCTGGATCAACAAGTAATTAAAATGTACAATGTGAAACCCCGAATCTAAAAATTACATTTTTAAAGTCGTTATATGGGTGTGTGTATGTGCATATAACCGCTACACTCTAGAATAGCGGAACTGACAGTTATAACGCCTTGCATATTGTTATATACCGGGGTAAGGCCAAAAATTTTGCGGCTAGATATTAAATTTTAGATACCCCATAATAAACATTGGGAGACGTAGCTTCATAGGCAACAAGAAAACCAGGATCTTAACAACACATTTTAGAGTAGCCGTGGGATAATTATCACAAAATTACGCGGGAATTCACATTAGTATTGCCTGTGGTTTATTGAATATTTAATTCGGTGTCGCTACATCGCTCACAAAAGATTAAAGTAAAGACATTGGAGGGAGATGTTGCACACACGAAGTCACACTCACACGCTTCACGCACGCTTCCATACTCAACACTCGCTCTGAAGAGATTGACGACTGACGCCACGCTATCCAGACAAAGAAAGAACGCTTGCTTCTTCCCCTTCCTCTCTCCACCTCTGGCCGGAAGGTGGGGAGAGACATCACGTCGGACGAAATTCAAAACCCCAGCCGAAAGAATTACACCCAACAATGTTGTCGCTACAAAGCAATAATGTGTCCGACGTGAAACTTCGTTTGTACACTAAATGCACACACATACACGCCACAATATAACGGACCTTAGATATCAATTAACACATTTGGTCTTACGGCATCTTAATTGTTATCCTCAAATGGTAAGCTTTAACCAGTTATAAAATCAAACCATCAAGAGTTTCTTTAAAGGGAGATTAAAAGCCCTATCCCGTTAATATTAAATCTGCCTAATTCATGAACCATCATCTCAGAAACTATCACATAAAAGTTTACAGTACGCAGATGAATGGCTTCGTAAATTCACTGAGCAACATTTATACAATACGTTTGTTTATTAAAAGATAATATTTTTCTCAATTATACAATCTTTTGATTCAAATTTATCAGCAATTGTTATTTTTACTTTCTCTGCCGCGTACATAGTAGGTAGAGAAGGTATTACATTCCACTCAAAAATTCGATACCGAGATTTCACCAGAAACACATGTTTTGAGGCACCCAGAATCCAAAAACGAAAGTTTTAGAAAAGGTCCCTTGTGTGTGTGTGTGTGTGTGTGTGTGTGTGTGTGTGTGTACAGCATAACTAAAAATGAAATCTCGGATAAATACCAAACTTGGTATTTAGGCTGAGGCAGTATTTTATATCACAATACTGTGAATGCCAGAGTGATTGTAGTGGAAATTAACATTATTGTATGACAATGATTTTAGATGTTTGTTAGCCATAAGCATTATTAGGAAATTAGTTTACACAACCTCACTGAAACTGACAATTGAAGTGGGTAACAATGAACCGATGGGATGAGTTGCTTATCACTAAGAAGAGACAAACAAATGACGTCAGGGTAGCGTGCGTTTCTTTAGAAATGGAGGGAATATCTTCCCTTAAGCATATGTGTTAGTAATTGTGATTGGCTGACAAAACAAACGCTAATGTTGGCGCGATTTGGTAACCAATAGTAGCTCTATTATAATGTTTAGGCATTTCGAGGTTGAAGTGATAAGATCCGCGAGTACTCCGCGAGTACAATAATAACCATAGCCAGAAGAAAAGTTAAGATTAATGCGCGAATCAAACAAAATAAGAAGGAGATAAAAGAGAATATTAAAGATTAAGTAAACGGGGGAATAAACATTATTATGGATGAAATAAAATAAAGTAGAGATGAAATAAAATATTATTACGGATGAAATAAAATAAAATAGAGACACGTATAAAATAAATCAGAAAGGAAAAGAATGTGAAAGGAAACAGAGGGCAAAACCCTTAATAAATACAGGAAAGGCTAGCAGGAGAAACAGTTAGGTTCTATTGAAATCGCCGAGAGTTCGCCGGCGTGCGAAACAAAGAAACGCTAGTCGCTCATGCGAACAGAAAATTAAATCAGCCGTGAATAACGAGAAACAGTAGAAACGCTAGCTGAGCCTAAGGGTATTGAAATTGAACCAATGAGAGAAAAAGCGCAAAGGAGCCAGAGAACCAATAAGGAAGATTAAATGTCACGTGAATAGTAAAACCAGGGAACAAAACTAGAAAAGAGGCGTGAAATAGATTTTGGTCTAGGAGCAGGAGCGCGTTTTCGACACGCGAAAGATGGAACACTTCGTGTCGAGAAACGCTAGGAGGAGGACGTAAAAACTCGCGTCGAGAAAAGCTAGGAGTAGGATGTAAAACTTTGTGTCGAGAAGAGCTAGGATGAAGACGTGATAGTTTGTGTTGGGAGGAGATAGAGGATGTTAGAATTCTGTATCGGGAAAAGAGATAGGGTAGCTAGGGATGACAAAAGTCATATTGTGAGTAAATGAGAAATAGAATAAATTCAAGGGTAAAAGCACGGAGACTGTAACGGGGGAAAAACTGATAGGAACGCGTCTTATGTGAAGGGCCTGCAGTACGAAAACCAGTGTGGATCTTCATAATAAATGGGCCATTGAGAGGAGTTGTGAGTATCATTCACCTCCCATCCACACAATCCCTGAGGTAAGATTCTCGTAATCCATCATCCTCTACCTGAGCAGCCAGCACTCACCTGAAACCCTACACCAAGACCTTACCAACCAGAAAACGTTCCCTTTATTTTCCAAACCCCGCTACAAGGTGAAGGAGTATATATTCCCGAGCTATAAGCATGTTTCACACAGTTCTAAAGAATCATTCGCGAGGTACACATCACGCAGTTCTATGGAATCATTCGCGAGGTATACGTCACGCAGTCTTGAAGAATCTATCGTGAAGTGCACATCATACAGTTTGGAAGAATCTCTCGGTCTTAAAGTTAGTTACAAAATGTGAAGTACGCGGCAACTAATACGACAGTAATTACATTCGGAAATATAACAGTTTCAGTCAGGCGTGTATAAAGATTAAAGATGTGAACTATTAAGTGTGACGGGAATAAAAGTGGAAAATAAATTCTTTTATCAGTGTTATCTTTTAGTAATAACTCCTTTCCGTTTACACGCCCTTCTCAGAGATATTTGCTCGACTGAGTAATAATAGCTAGCCGGAAGACAAAGAACCCAAATCTTAAAATAATAAAACAATAACAGGCGCCCAGTAAATAAGATAACACGAACAGATTACTGCGACAAGGCTCAGCATCTTCCAAAGATGCGACATGAAGATTTTCAAGAAATTCTCCCATCCTAACTACCCTTTACATGGAACATTTTTCGAAATTTTTAATTTTGTAAAAAAGAGCTGTATATCATATATAAAAGATATGTGACAAATAAAATGTATATATTGAATTTTCTGGGAATAGCCTGTAAAGTCCTCTTCATTTGGAAGGAATTTTGTATAATCTTGTATAGCTGGTAAACTTAAGTGATAGACGAAACTACCATACAAAAATTTAGATCTCTTTAAAACACACAATTCACTTAAAATAAGTAAATAAGTAAATTTTTCAATATTTGTCGTTCTTTTGAAGTCATTGATTTTCAGTTGTTTCTCGCGATTGCAAGGAAACGGTATAGAATTGAAGACCAGCATATAGCGTTCAGTTCTTAAACATTTGACTGTTGCTGTTCCCTTTGTATCTATAAGGAAATGTATAATGTAGCTATTTCTGCAAAGGTTTATTTGAATTAAAATGTAGATACAAAAACAAGCTCTAGTAAGAATGTTTTGTATACCCATTTATAAAGATAGAGGGTAGAGAAAGTCACATGAATGTATCACATCAATTTTTTTTTTTAAACAACCAACCATATTATTAACACTAGGTTATATCTACAACAGCACTTAAGGGATTGTTTTTTCCATCTTTAATTTGAATTGAGTTTCTGAGAAAACGGATCATTTATACCCAAAAATGCCAATCAAGAAAAAGCTGTTTAAAGCAAAAATGGGAAGAAAGAAAAAAAAAGCTCGCATGCATTTGCAAAGAAAGAAGCATGAGCTAAGCATATAGAAACACACATCTAGTTGATGTCTACTTCAGAAGAAACATCTGACGCCCTCGTACCAGCGTTCGATTTATAGCCGGGCCACAGATCGCGTATATGCATAATTCCTTCTCACCGCAGTGACCTCGCTATTTTTCCGCTGGCGCACTAGCGATGCATGACCCTCTCGAGATTACGTTTATCAGTTGTGTTATACTGTGTCAGTTGCTGCCGTTAGTTCGAGCTGTAAAGACTAGAGTTTGTTCATCGTGCATCTCAAAAGTGAACAATTATTTAAGACGTCTGTGCTGTGTGTGAATTACATTATTCTTATTAGTTGATTGAAATGCCTACCAAAAATGCCTGCTTGAACAAACAATTTTTATGTGCGATAACTACGTAAAAATCGAATCTTGTAGGCTGGTGTGCTGACAATTTCAGGAGAGATTTCTTGGATTTCAGTTCCAGGTAGAGAAACTGTTAAGAGTCTGATTAATACGCTAAATCCAAGAAGCGGGAAAAATGTTCTAACGGAGGGAAAAAATTAACGAAATGTGTGCATCATTAGAACGCTCTCAAAAGAAGTGTGTTACAGCAATTGGATATTTCAAGTGTCTCTGTCCATAGAGTTGTTAAACTCTTAAAATTGAAACTGTACAGAGTGGGGTTCATGAATTACAACCTCGTGAGATGAAAAATTGAGTGAATGTAAATTTCATCCGAAGATGCCAGGATGACTCATGCTGATGGACATCACTTTCAACACAACTTATAAAGTTTAATAATAATTATAGTGCATGTTACTGTCACTCGTAAGTGATGCAGGAGTTTCAGAACGGAAAACCCCAAGTGTAATAAAAATAAACGTTTTATTTATGGATACTCTTTAACTACTATTGTTATTAGCGTCCCATTCTATACTTGGTCGTGAAAGACCGGAAATTCTGTTCAGAGGTCTCTATCAGGCTTGAGATTCTTTTACGTGCTATAAATCTACGACACGTGACCATTAGCTTTACTTCCCTTCCGAAGGAAGCCATGCTAAGGACTTTTAGGCCCAAAAAATCCATCGCCCTTCGACGGGTTTGGCCCAGTGTAATAGAAGGTGCGCGGAGAAGGCATACGCGCGATCCCGACCCGGCAATATGAAGAACGCACTGAATACGCCTGCTGTACAGTATAGCGTTACAGGTAACTCATGTCTCACCTACCTCTCCTTCTACAAGATCGAGTCGCTAGTCGTGTTACACAGTAGAATTCATTATAGTGAATTTGATTTAAGTTGAAACATGGAAAGTAGAAAGAGATACCAATATATTCCACACGACAGTTGGTAATCCTTCACTGCCTAATCTCAAAACCTCTACTATGGCGCTTGCTATTTAAAATATGGATTAGGTTGAAACATGAAATTTAGAAGAGAAAAACCAACTTCGAGGACGGACGGCCGAAGATATCAGGATATTTTTCATATTTCACTGCCAACAAGTACAATTTTACTGAGACACTAGGCCTGTGCAGGGTTTCTCAGCACTCGGACCGTCATTAACGCATCTCCCCCTCTCCTAGACCGGTCAGGTAGTGGCAAAATGGTCAGGTTTCAACATAAACATCACGTATTGAAAGAGAACATATTTCTAGACCCACTTATTCTCAAACCGAGTATAACATCGTTCATTGGTTCATGTTTGTTTCATAATATGAAACATATCTTATATGTTGCCAGCTAATCATCTCAATCGAGATTCAAGCTGGTAGTTATTTAATTATGTACTAAGTAGATGAGCTACAAAAAAAACTGCTATAAAATTTCATAGGTACAACCGTGGACAAAGAACTGAGTCATCCCCAGATTCCATGTAACAATCGGAGGGCTTCATGTAGCTTCGTAACAGTTGTTTCACAATCCACATGCAGAAACTGTAGAATGGTCTCTGCCCTATGAGCGCAATGGTCAACATATAGTGGTGTTTCTCGGTGGTGACACCTATAAGCCACTAAAACAAAGGACAGGAAAACGTTCGTTTGCCAAGAGGTTAAGAAGGCAGTGCTTGTGATCATAAGCTCCTCTGTTCTTCTGCAGGGAAATTCAAGCGCAGATCCCTTTTACCTCAGCCCACAGTTTTCAATAGGGTTCCAATCTGGTGAACAGGGAAGCAAGTTTATCACTCTGACATCCTGCCTCTCTGAGAGCCAATTTGAAACCTTTCGACATATCTGGACAGGAGTGTACGAATTCAACAATTGCAACAGAATATTTCATCCTCGCAGAGGGAACAAAGTATTCTCAAGTATTACCTTGTATTGCGCACAGTTCAGTGTATCGTCAAGCTGCCACAACTCACCTAGACGGTCCCTTGATATCCAAAAGGATACAGGTGTGCGAGCATGATGAAATTGTGAAGCCACGAAATAACTATTCTATTATGAACTTTACCGAATGCTGTGTATGAAATGCAGTATATCGAAAATAAGTAGCCACTATGTATTGATTAAACATTAACAGAAGAGAAAAAAATCTGATGGGTCACACTCACATGACTTTCTCTACTCTTGTACAAACAATTTTTACAAACGCTTCTTCTCCATATGCTTCATGATAATCTTATTGCTAATTTTCTTGTAGATGCAAGGGGAATTTGTAGGATTTAAGCTATAGTCAAATATTTTAAGAACTGGTTGCTATGTGGAGTATTCCATTCTCTTTGCATTACCAGGACAAAAAAGATTATATAACGAATTTGAGAAAAAGTATAAGTATTGGAAAATTTAAGGAATAACAAGCAATATCTCGAAAATGGTTCACTCAACAACAAAAATGTATATGACATAAATTGTGTATTTTAACGCGATCTACATATCTTGTATAGTAAAATTTTGTCTATCTCTTATGGTTTACCAGTTATGCAAAAGTCGTTCACAATGAAGAATACTTTTGGAGACATTCCCAGAAAATTCAAGATATACATTTAATTTGTCATGAAAATATCTTCAAATATGATATTTTAATCAAAATCGTTAGAGCCATTTTTGAGAAAATTAAAATTTTCGAAAAATGTTCCATGTAAAGAGTAATCTGGGGTGGGGTGATTTTCTTGAAAACCTTCGTGTCGCATCCCTGGAAGATACTGAAACTAAATACCAAGTTTGGTGTTTATCCGACTGTTCGTTTCTGAGTTATGCTGTTCAATGCTTTTTTTGGATTCAGGGGGCCCCAAAACATGTATTTCCGGTGAAATCTGGTATCGAATTTTTCGGTGGAATGCAATACTTCTACTTACTCTACGTAGTAGAGAAAGTAAACAAGGTTTGCCACATGCGGGAAGCGAACCTGCGGTCTTAACCACAGAAGTACTCTATGCCTAGCGCTACAGAGAACACATGGAAGGTAGCATGTTTAGAAATTCCGTATAACTGAGTGCAACGGCTACACAAAAGTACTGCATATGGTGTAAACAAGGCGCTGTGCCGTGTAGAACTTGAAAAAAATTGGCGTTCAAGACATAACTCATATTTTTGTCCACGGGTGTACATGTATGCTTCAGTAAAATATCTCCGTGGAAATGTCAAGGAGAGACTTAAATTGTTTGTATTTCTTTCCTAGCATATTTGGCATATGATACTAAAACTCACGGCTATAGATTTTAAACTAGTAATGTGAAGGTGCGGTACGTGTTCTGAATACAAAATAGTGTTAATACGAAAATAACCGCCGCTCAAACTGCTCTATGGAGAGACAGTAGCGTAATAAACGTGTTGTAACGATATTCCCCCCTTAAAAGCCTCGTTAAATAAACTATATAATTCATAGAAGGGCATTACCATAAAATAAAACGGTTTCTTCCTAATGGAGCCAAAAATAGTGATGCTCAACTTTTTTTCTTAACTCGGCGAGAATTACCGTAAGGTGAGAAAAACGTTTTTGTGGTTTTAAGTGTGCTTTGTATTATGCATGTTCTCATACCAGCTGGTATATATTCGTTATGACAATGAAGCCAGGGTTATTGTAAGAATAATATTTAAAAATCTGTGTTACATTTACATGACTTTTCCTACCCTCTATCGCTTGCTAGTGAGTATACAGGTTATTCTTACGAAAGTTTATTTTCCTATCTGCTTCATTTTAATGAGATAAACCTTTCCAAAATAGCTGCATTATAGATTTCGTAATAGATACAAAAGGAGTAGTGATAGTCAAATGTTTAAGAACTGGACGCTATACGCCGACCTTAAAATTCCATAGTCTGTTCAAGACATCGCGAGAAACAGCTGAAAAACGACAGGAGTTTAAAACAATGGTTAAGTATTGAACAATTTGAACCATTAATAACGCATATATTCGGAAATTACTGATGCAAGAAGAGTAATTTGTAATAAATTGTGTGTTTTAAAGAGATCTACATTCTTTGTGAGTACGTTTTCGTCTCTCGCTTAACTTGAGAAGGGTTATTTCTGCCCCACGTATGGGAGCCAATTTGAAGAAGTGTTACTCTTGTTGAGGTTTGCACATCAATTTGGGCGTTAATTTGAAGAAGATTGTTTGTTACGTAATATGCTGTTACGTATGGGAAGCTGATTTGAATGTGTATTTTTATTGTTGTTACGCTCCAAGTTTAAAGAAATATTTATTAACTTTGTTATTAAACTGGTTCTATAGATATTATTTATGTTTGTTTTTGCCTCGGCTGCTTCAGTATTACTTTAGAGACACGTTTCTCTTAATCAGGGCGTGGTGCGACAAGAATGTAGACTTACACAGATTTTAAGTTTAAATTCACTTCTTTTTTATTAATTCTTGACACAAATTAAATAGCACTACACTTATATCAAGAGCTGCGAGATTCTTTTATTTTAATACGTGCATTTTGTTATCGCGTATACATAATTTTACGTCTCACACGAATACGTAATATTTCTTTAGAGAACACATCTTCCATCCGGTCACTAGGAAGGTCTGCCAGCAACTGAACGTATTTCAACTGTCCAAACCCGTAGACTTTTGCATTTCAAGTCTCTGATTGGCTAATCCTAGTCCAATACAATACCTGCATTTTACTAAAGCTTTTTCTAGTTGTTGATTGGCTATTTTTAAACTGTCACAAAATTTACATTATCGTTGCTCTAATCATGACTGGTAATATTTAAACTCTCAAACTCATTATTGCCTCAAGGTTACCTCATTGTTAGCAACTTTAAACTTATTATTCTCACAGCCCTTACATTATTAAATTACATAATGCATTCACATAACATTATTGAACATGTTTACAATAATATAAGTATATGAATGACACTTACATACATTTTACAAAATTATTACATACATATTGCTTCAAGGCGGGCTGTTATTGAATTTACATATTATATAATTTAATTGAAATTATTCAAGTGTTAAAAATACTGCCTCAAACTAAATTAAATTAAGCATTATTTATGGATGCTCCTTTAACTACTATGGTTCCTAGCGTCCTAATTTTTTCAGAGGCCTCTTTATCAGGCTTCCCTTCCGAAGGCATGCTAAGTATTTTTACTCCCGAAACAACATCCATTGTCCTCCGCCAGGTCTGAACCTGAGACCTCGGGAACTACATTTTAATCGAGCTAAACCTTTCCGGAAATAGCTACATTACACATGTCGTTATAGATACAAAGAGAACAGCGACAGTCAAATGTTTAACAACTGGACGCTATACGCTGGCCTTAACATTCCATGCTGTTTCCAAAACATCCCAAGAAACAACTAAAACTTGACAGGACTTTAAAAGAATGGCTAAGTATTGAACAATTGGAACCATTATAATCAAATCTCAAATGGCTTATGCCATAAAAAAAGTTACTTGAAATAGTTTGTGTGTTTTAAAAAGATCTCCATTTTTTTAGTATGTCTTCTTCTATCCCTTAACGCTTACCAGTTATATAAGATTATACAAAATTCCTTCTGAATGAAGAGAACTTTACAGGTTATTCCCAGAAAATTCGCATTTTATTTTTCATGCTAATATCTTTAATATATAGTATTTTAATCAAAATCGCTAGAGACATTTTTTATAAAATAAAAAAAATCGAAAAATGTTCTATGGAAATTGTAGGTTGGGGTAGGGACTTTCTTGAAAATATTCGTGTCTTATCTTCGGGAGGTACTGAACTTAAATACCAAGTTTAGTAGTTATCCGACTTTTCGTTTTTGAAGCTATGTTCACACACATTAACCATCTTCTAAAACACTTCTTTTTTTTTATTCAAGAGGTCTTAAAACGTACACTTCTGATGAAACGTTATATCAATTTTTTTTTTGTGGAATGCAATACTTTCTCTACTATTACGTACACGGTTAGAGAGTAACTGATGTATTACATTCACATGGCTTTCTGTATCCAATGTTCTAAAAACTATTCTTACAAAAGTGTAGGAGTAGACAGAAGGAGGGACCTCCAGTAACTAAACACAGCACTGCATGTAGGTCACAGTTAGCTCTTTTGCTTCCAACTTGACCCCTGGGAGGTAGGGAAGAAGGGGAGATCAGAAGGGCGACCAGATCCAGATGGCGATGTGCGCTAGCAAGTCCCTAACGATTATAACATAGTGCCAATCCTGACGCGGTTAGCTCTCTCTAAGATCCGGGTCACCCTAGGGACCGTGGTAATCGAGACAGCTCCCCGGAAGGGGGTCCCAGCGGTCCACTCAAGCGCCAGGAAGAAGATAAACTTCCACCGTCCTGCCGCAACATACCAATCGCCGTCGCCTTGTCTTACAACCCTGAAGCAGATGAAAGGAAATCCTGGGGACAGGAAATTCGTGGTAGAAGAGGATCTGCCCCAGCATTCGCCTACCGACCCGGGGAAACCCGAAAAAACTCTTGTTCAGATCGGTCAGCTCGACGGAATAAAACCCAGGATCTCCCGAATATGAACCTTTCACGTTACCGCGGGTGCATCAGAACACAGTAGGCTTAAACCATAGGAAAATTCTTTAAAAGTGGAACTCTGCGTGACGGCTTTGGGACCGAGGCAGTATTTTTAACACTTAAATGATTTCAGTCAAATTATGTAATATATAAATTCAATAACAGCTCGCCTTAAAGCAAATGTGTATGTATAATATAATATAAAAATGTATGTAACAGTCATTTTATTAGTGTTTATATTATTATGTACATGTTCAATAATGTTATGTGAATGTATTACGTAATTTAATAATGTAGGAGCTGCGAGAATAATAGGTTAAAAAGTGCTAACAATGAGGTAACCTTGAGGGAATAATGAATTAGAAAGTTTAATAATGCTACTTGTAATTCTTGGAGCAGCAATAATGTAATTTTGAGAAGTTTATAAATAGCCAATCAACAACCAGAAAAAAGCTTCAGTTAAATAAAAGTATTCTATTGGATTAGGAATAGCCAATCACAGACTTGAAATAAATAAATTTACGAATTTAGGCGGTAGAAATCAATTCAATTGCTAGCAGACAGCGTTCCTAACCGGACGCGAGACGCGTCCTCGAGAAGTTTAATTCAGTGTGAGACAAAAATAGTTTACGAGTTATAAAGTGCAAGTAATAAATAAATAAATAATCTCACAGCTCTCTATATCAGTGAAGTATTATTTAAATCGTGCCAAGGATTAATAAATGTAGTGAAGTAAAAATTATAATCTGTGTAATGCTACATTCTTCAGCTGCACCATGCCTTGTTAAGATATCAATGTCTCTACAAATTAATAGTGACGCAGCCGAGGCAAACATAAATATATAATATTTAAAGAAACAGTAGAAATACAAAGTTAATATTTTTAAACTTGGAGCGAAGGCTACCAGGTACCATACGTGCGGTTGCAGCTACTTCAAGTTCGGCTCCTCCTAAAACCGCCCATTCTCAAGACTCCGTTTTCTTTGCATGACCACGAGAAAGACTTTCTCTACCCTCTATTGTTTATTAGTAGGTATACGAGTACAAAATATTCGTATTAAAGCTTATTTTTATAGACTATATTTTTATCTAAATTAACCTTTGCAGAAATAGCTATATTACACATTTCGTTATGGATGAAAGGGAACAGCGACAGTCAAATGTTTAAGAACTGAACGCTATATGCTGGACATAAAATTCCATACTGTTTCCATGACATCGCGAGAAACAACTGAATGTTGACAGGACTTCAAAGCACGACCAAGAAATAAAAAATTCAAACCATTAATAACGGATATCTCATATTACTTAAGCAATAAAACTTATTTGAAATAAATGTTGTGTTTTAAAGATATCTACATCTTTTGGTAGTACGTTTTCGTCTATCGCTTAACGTTTAGCAGTTATACGAGACTATACAAAATTCCTTCCGAATGAAGAGGACTTCAAAGGCTAATGCCAGAACATTAAGGATATACATGTTATTTGTCATGTAAATATCTTTAAAATGATATTTTAATGAAAATCTCTAGCGATTTTTTATAAAATCAGAATTTTCGAAAAAATGTTCCCTGTAAGGGGTAGTTGGTGTGGGGAGATTTCTTGAAAACCTTTGTATAGGATGTTTGGAAGATACTGAACCTAAATAACAAGTTTGATATGAACCGACTTTGCGTTTTTGGGTTATGCTCTTCAGACCATACCGCGGGGCTTTTTCTAAAAATTATTTTTTTGGATTTAGGGGGCCTCAAAACATGCATTTCCGGTGAAATTCTCGGTATAATTTTTTGGATGGGATACAATACTTCCCCTACTTAATATGTATATGTAGTAGAGAAAGTAAAAAATTTATTCAGAACGAAGAGCACTTCCCAGATGTTCCCAGAAAATTTTAATATAGTTACACGTTTTATTTGTCATGCAAATATCTTAAATAAAAATCGTTAGAGGCAATTTTGATTACCTCAAAAATAAAAAAATGTCCATATAAAAGGTAATTTGGGATGGGGAGAGTCCCCGTGTCGCATCTCCAAAAGATAGTGAATCGAAATACCAATTTTAATATTTAGCAGATTTTTCGAATTTGAGTTATGCTGTCCTCTCTCACTCACACACACACACACACACACACACACACTTTCTTGTTAAAATGATTTATTTATTCAGGGAGGCTCAAAACATGTATTACTGATGAAATCGTTGCGGGAAATCGTTGGGCGTCTTTCCTAGCGGGAAAACGTTGTTCCTTTGTTTGATGCCCTCTGTTGCAGTCTCCGGATATTGCTGGTCAGCGGCTGCTGATTTCTCCGTTCCTAATAATTGCCTATCTAACTAGTTTCACTGCTCTCAGGGTTTTCGTAGTGCAGGCTAATTAAAATACACTGCATTTCACTTAAAAATATGGTTTATTATTAAATAAATACTTTTGGGCGGTAGCTTTTCCCATTGTGATAATTCCCACCATAATAATACATTAGGAGCCTAATAAAACTGCACACACCTCCCATCCATATGCACACACGCGCATCCGTCGTCCAGGGAGTATCACTGTGTGTCGACGAGATTCTATAAGAGTGAAAATCTGGGGCTTTCTTTCCCTTTTTATACCCAAACTTAGTGACGCTCACTTTCGCGCTTCAAAATGTAACGACACTTCTAATTGATCCTCAGACCGCGTTACCTTATTATGTATGAAAATATTCTGCTCCAAAAACTTTTGCATACGCGTCCCGGTGACGCGTCCGGAAGCAGATACAATATCTCCGTCACTTTCCTTTCTATATCTGGCTTTCTATTTCTGATTATTGCTGCCAGTTCCTTGCTCATTAGCTTGGTGAAACGTGGGCTCTACCTAGAATTATCTTTTACCTGGAATTAGCTAGCTCGCCTATCCCTTGCTTATTTAAACTACAATCTACTTTTGTACATTTCTTGGCTGCTAAATATTCGAACATATCTTTTGGTGAATTATGTTATGTACAATTATTGTTTAATATTGATTTATGTCTATATGTATACAGGTATATATGTGTGGTATATTCCCTTTCAAAATCTTGATATAGAGCTTTGGGTGAAATACAATACTTGTTTCTACTACTTACCTATAGTAAATAGAGGAAGTAAAAAGTACAGTGATAAAATTAATTTCTAAAAATTAGTATTAATATAATTGATTTTTATCTTAGATTTGTTCAAACTAATCAAAATAGAAAACTAATTTCGTGATACTATTACCTAACTTTCCAAAAAATAATTTTCAGAAATTGAAAGCTGAGTCATATGTAAAATGCCCCAGCGGATAAGGATTTGAAAACTTTGAAGTTTTAAATTTTATATATTTCACATTTTGTTTAAAATTTAAAGGTTTCCTGTAAAAAGTAATAAAGAATGCATCATTCTTAATTTTCCAAAAATTAATCATGTAATAAACCATAAAAACCATTAATCCAAAACTATGCTTGACATTAATAAAAATTCTGTTGAGACATCTGCGATCACCTTCAAAAAATATATACTGGAAATTGGAGAGGGGAGGAAGGAAAAGTGAGGAGGAAGGAACATTTTGATGTGAAAATAATATAACAAAACAAGAGAAAATCAAATTTTAAAATCCAGGCCTTTGGCAATCAGCTACACACTCCATTTAAATTTCCCCCTTGCGGTATACTCGTGGAGGGAGAGCATAACTCGCAGTATGTCCACTATATTAATCTATGAATTAATAAATGAACTATGGTAATGTTGTTAAATATCTGATGTTTTAGTTGTTACTCTTATTGTTTATTTTTTATTTCTTGCCACGGCTGCTGTTATTTAGGTTTTGATAGAGCTTGTATAACTTTGCAGGGTGTGATACGGGAAGGAAGGTAATAAATAACAACTTTAAGAATAGATCAAGTTATTGAAGAACACTATGCTTTAATGGCACACGCATTGACTGTCTTAGTAATAACCTACACAGTTCTTAAGTTAGTTGGAGCTGTAGAACGGTCGAGCCCTACCCTGTTCGTAAGCCAAACTTGCGGTCGCTGAGCAATCAAGTATTTTATACGTGCTCTAGAAATAATTGTAATATTTATCACACGTTCCTATAGACCTTTAAATCGATAACCTTTCACCGTTCCTACTACATTATAAGAAGTAACTAATATCGCCTGCTTCTGAGAGCTTACATGTATCTTATTCACATCGCAGCACTTTATACTCAACCGCCCTGGTTGAAGGAGACGCTAGAACTAACATTTCTCCCCTTGAAGATTTTAAACATATTCTTCCTTAAAATTTCATTATCTGTCTTCGTTCAGCTTGGAACCTTCCAGAAGACTTACCCGGCTATTGTTCTACGTTTGCAAACACGTGGCCTCTCTACAAACATATGTTGTGTTCGCTTGTCGCATTTTCTATTTCACAAAGACACAAGGTCTGGCTTTTATGACTTTCCCGTACAAGTCCTTTTTGCCTGGGCCCTAATTCCAACACAAAGATATGTTTGTCGGCTTTTAACAAGGGTTCCACAGCTCCAGCTACACTTGCACATACATAAAACTTATGCCTTAACTTCTATTTATACAACAAGTATTTTTCTTATTAATACCGTTTCACATTATAATTCACATTATTATATATATGGCATATATAACCATAGTTACTGTCTCACCTTTGAACTTTGAAATTGTCAGAGGTGCACAATTACAATTGGATTCTGATTCTACGATATTTTAGCGTTTTTTCTGTTAACATTTTTAAACAGTTTTTTTTTTCTCAAAAATTCAGTATCAAGTGTGCATAACAGCCTCTTCTATTTATTTAACAGTAGGTGACGATTATTGACTGTAATAAAAAGTATATAAAGTTGAAAATAACAAGGAGTATTTTGTAAACTGCTAATGGTACGAAAAATAACTTAAGCACAAATAGCCTATGTTTTTCAGTTTATATAAAATTCAATGAGAATGAAGACTTCAGAGGCTACTGAAGATAAGCATTTTATTAGGAAGCGTAAACCGACCGGGATGGCTCAGGTGGCAAAGTCCGGACCGCATTCGGGAGGTCCCGGATTCGATCTCTGGCGACCAATGTGTCCGAGGTCTACCCGGAGTCGAAACACCCTTCTATTTACCGGGAAAAGACAACTCTCTCGTGTGCCTATTTAGGACAATACCTGAATCATTTTAAAAGGCACCTCCACTTGTTTACGCAAGGACGGAAGTGGTTAGGCCACTTACGCGAGTCATCCCAGATGACTACCGAAGAACCCTGGAAGGGGTGACGGTAACCTAACATTCGTCTACCAGATCTCCAGGTTGGTACCGGAGATCCTTAAGGCGTGTCGCTGCAGTTCCAGCCAGGCGTACCCAATCTCCCGCCGAGTTCAACCCAATCCGAACTCCCTTGTGAGAGGAGCTCAGATGTACGACCCGCCGTACTTCTAGTAACCTCAGAAGTACCATGAGTGCTAAAGGTCCGCAGCGCCCGCAACTTGGGAGCTGAAGGGTTCGGAACCCCTTCCATACGGAAGATCTCAGGTGACCGCTCACTTTGACCCATGGGTTTTTTCGGGGTTTTCCCGAATCGTCAGGCGAATGCTGGAGTGGTTTCTTTCAGCCCCCGAATTTCCTGTCCCTCCATTTTGTTCCGGATACATAATTTCATTCATCCTTCATCCGGTTGGTCTCTTCAGGGTCGGAAGTTTCGGCGAGGTGTTTCGATGTAGCGTGGCAGGAGAAAATGATGTTCTCTGTGAACTCTCTCCGTACCTCGGCTTTCGGCTGGCGGGTGTCTGCCGGGGTGTCTACTTCTGAAAACTTCTGGACCCTGTCACTGCTGTACCGTTGCTCTTGGATCCGGCCGTCTGGTGTCTCCTCCTGCCTCATCCTTCTACAATGACTGCATTAAGAGACAGTGGCGACATATTGTGTGTCAGTTGTTACTGATCAACGAGGTCACGTGGTATTATCCGCCATATTCTTGCTGATTGTGCAATGCCAGTGCAGTGTGACCGAGTACAGTCAAATTTCTCTGTTTATTTCATCGTAATAGCGATATAGCAATAACAGATAACTATGTAAATTTATTCAGGGTTTAAACATGCCTAGTTTCGCTTGCAGCAACTCAATCAAAAAGGGCACGCTAATTCGACATTTCCCAAAGGACTGGTTTTTAGTAATGAACAAGCTTTTAAAACGAAATTCATGTTTTCCAATCGTTTCTTGAGAAGAGCGTGAATTTGTTTTGAAATATTGCAGTATACCTAGCTATGATTAACTCAAAAGGAAGATAATAGATTTATTAAAAATTAGTTCTAAATAGCGCAAGACAACCACTAAGTGCTATGCCAAGGGATGATTTTCTTAACTGCAGTAGCCTCTAGTTCCCAAGGTCGCGGGTTCAAACCCAGCGGAGGGCGATGGATTTTTTTCGGGCGTAAAAATCGTTAGCATGGCTTCCTTCGGAAAGGAAGTAAAGCCGGTGTCGTAGATTTACGGTACGTAAAAAGAACCTCAAGCCTGATAAAGAGGCCTCTGAGCAAAATTACCAGTCTTTCACGCACAATATAGAATGGGACGCTAAGGACCATAGTAGTTAAAGAGCGTCCATAAATAAAACTCAATTTAATTTATTTTTCCGTCAGCAGTGACTACAATGCCAGCTTATAGCTCCACTGGTCACGGGTTCAAATCCGGAAAAAGGCTTTGGACTTTTGGGGTGTAAAAATCCTTAGCATGGCTTCCTTTTTTCTCTCTATTTCTTCCCCCTCTCACATTCCCACTGTCTCGTTCTTTCCCTCTGCGTATTTCTTTCTCGCTAGTTAACTCTCCCGCTCTCACTCTCTCGTTCCGTCGCTCCTTCTCTCTGTGTAAAGCCATACATGGTATTATAAAACCAGGTAATACAAATGGCATTTTCGGACTGTTTATAAAAATTTAAACATTATTTTGGAACTATGTTGTTTACCACGATAACTGGCACTAATAGGTAGGTAATAGTAACGAAAAACATTGTATAGCTTCTTAAATATTCATTCTATATAAATTTTGTAAACACTAACACCTGTCAGAAACATCACGATTATAATTTCTTTTATGAAAAAAATCAATAATAAGCTTATACTTAGACTTCTGTACTTTGAGCTCCACTGAAATCGTCTCCTCCCCTTTGGGTAAATGTAATTAGCCATATAGCTTATTCTATATGTGGGACCTAAGGCATGTTAATTTCCTAGTTTCACGACAATCTCCACCATTCTTGCATGAAAACGTTAACTTACACATAAATGCTATATTTGCACCTTTTATCCATTAATATAGATTATTTAACCAAAATTGAAAATTACAGGAAAAATTGTACGCTCAAGTTTTATTTGTCTAGAACTGTAAAATTTCGACAGCTTCAGAACAAGCGGGATCTATTGCCAAAAGAGGAAAACAAGAAAAACAGCTAACAAAACAAGATTTATACGCCAATTTTATGAGTCACTCATGGGAGTTTATAAACAATGTAAATCACAAGCATTTATGCATGCCCATATTATACTTGGCGCATGACTTAATTTGTTTTCAACCTATAGGAAAGCGGATGCTCGACTTTGTGTCTAAAACGAGAACGTGGGTTAATCGTATGTCATTTATACATCACGATGTCATTCTTTCCTCGTGTCCATTCACATCATTATGATGTTGATAGCTTTTATGCAAAAAATCTGATGTATTACACTCACATGACTTTCCCTGGTCTTGTACAAACTATTTTTACAAACGCTTATTCTCCATCTACTTCATGTTAATAGAGATGTTAATCTTATTGCTAATTTTCTTATAGATGCAAGGGTAATATGGTAGTATTTAAGTGATAGTCAAATCTTTTAAGAGCTGGTTGCTATGTGGCGCATTCCATTCTCTTTGTATGTCCAGGACATAAAAAAATGAATAACGAATTCCCATTTGAGAAAAAGTATTGGAAAATTTAAGGGAATAACAAGCAATATCTCGAAAATGGTTCACTCAACAACAAAAATGTATATGACATAAATTGTGTATTTTAACGCGATCTACATCTTTGTGTAGTAAAATTTTGTCTATCTCTTATGGTTTACCAGTTTACCAAAAGTCATTCACAATGAAGAATACTTTTGGAGACATTCCCAGAAAATTCGAAATATACATTTCATTTGGCATGAAAATATCTTAAACATATGATATTTTAATAAAAATCGTTAGAGCTATTTTTGAGAAAATTAAAATCTTTAAAAAATGTTCCATGTAAAGGGTAATCTGGGGTGGGGGGAGTTTGTTGAAAATCTTCGTGTGGCATCTCTGGAAGATACTGAACCTAAATACCCAAGTTTGGTGTTTATCCGACTGTTATGCTGTTCAGACACATACACGGACATGTTTCCAAAAATGCTTTTTTACTTTCTCTACTACGTATAGTAAGTAGTGGAAGTATTGCATTCCACCCAAAAATTCGATACCGAGATTTCACCGGAAATACACGTTTTGAGACCTCCTGAATCCAAAAAAAAGCATTTTTGGAAACATGTCCGTGTGTGTGTCTGTGTGTGTGTGTGTGTGTGTGTGTGTGTGCGTCTGTGAACAGCATAACTCAAAATCGAACAATCGGATAAGCACCAAACTTGGTATTTAGGTTCAGTATCTTCCAGAGATGCGACACGAAGGTTTTCAAGAAAATCCCCCCACTCCAGACTACCCTTTACGTGGAAGATTTTTCGAAAATTTTAATTTTCTCAAAAATGGCTCTAAGGATCTTGATGAAAATATCATATGTTTAGGGTAATGTCATGAGAAATGAAATGTATATCTCGAATTTTCTGGGAATGTCTCCAAAAGTATTCTTCATTGTGAACGACTTTTGCATAACTGGTAAACCATAAGAGATAGACAAAATTTTACTACACAAAAAATGTAGATCGCGTTAAAATACACAACTTATGTCATATACATTTCTTTTGTTGAGTGAACCGTTTTCGAGATATTGCTTGTTATTTCCTTAAATTTTCCAATACTTATACTTTTTCTCAAATGCGTCATTCATTTTTTTATGTCCTGGACATGCAAAGAGAATGGAATGCGTCACATAGCAACCAGCGTTAAAATATTTGACTATCACTTAAAAGCTACCATAATTTCCTTGCATCTACAAGAAAATTACCAATAAGATTGACATCTCGATATCTCGATTAACATGAAGCATATGGAGAATATGCGTTTGTAAAATTAGGTTGTACAAGAGTAGAGAAAGTTATGTGAGTGTAACACATCAGATTTTTTTTTATTCAGGGGGTCTCAAAACATATATTTCCTATGAAATCCCGGTATCGAATTTTTGGGTGGAATACAATACTTTCCCTACTTACTATACGTAGTAGAGAAAGTCAAAAGAACGATAAAATGTTTCGTTACGAATAAACACAATTTGTAGTATAAGCAAGCATGTTGTAGTTCCAGAAGGCTTAGAAGCTACGAAGAAGTCTGTAAATGTAGATTTTTAGTTCTATATTACATTCGAATCGCCCTGAATTAAAAAACAAAGTCTCCGTTCCATACATTTTTAATGGCTATATCCATAGCGCCTTTTTAGCATGCCTGCTTCCAGTTCCCGAGACCGTGGGTTCAAACCCGGCGGGGGCGATGATTTTTTCGGGCGTAATAATCCTTAGTATGGCTTCCTTCGGAAGGAAATATAAGCCAGTTGTTCCGTGTCGTAGATTTACGGCACGTAAAAGAATCTCGAGTCAGATAAAGATATCTCTGAGCAAAATTACCGGTCTGTCACGTCCAATATAGAATGGGACGTTAAGGAACTCAGCAGTTAAAGTGCGTCCATAAATAAAATTCAAAATTTCAAAATATTACCTTTGCTCTATTAACAAGCACATGGCGAATGGGTGGAGCTTAGGGCTTCTTGTCCACACTCTCACTGTACATCCTTCCTCCCGGGGACGCCCCCTCGTTGGGCATAGGTATAATATCCCCTCTGGATCCGTGCCAAGTCCTCACGTCCAGGAAGATAAGATAGAAAGCGTAGGATAACTTTGTTGAAAATCTTGGCGTTATCATCCACCCTTATTCGAGTTATAATCACAAACACACATGTCGCGTATCTATTTCTGAACTATTTTTTATATCATAAAACTTCAAAAAATGTATTTCTGTTAGGACTGACTCGTAGCAGGTTGAGTTGAATATCTCTCAGCAGTAGACAAACTGACGCGCCTATGGAAGGTAACAGCATTTCAGTTCAGCTCAACGTTGTTTGGCATGATGGAATATGTTATGTGAAGCTGGGTATGGTTATCGTGATGTATACTTGAGAACACCGTATATTTATTGTGATAAGTTTTGCTCAAACGGAAGCACATGTGAACTTTCCAGCACTAAAAACCTAAAATTTGTGTAGTTTCTTAGAAAAATTTAAGATTGAGTCCATGTTAGACAGAAATAAGCATGGACAATTAACAGTACTAACCGAATTAGACGAGATTGGGCTGTCCTTGAAAGAAGTCCAAGAATATCATCGCTGTTTCGCATTACAATGTATTTTTGAATAGATAATTGACTGACCTTCTCGTTCTCCAGATAAATCCAAGTGTGGGGAATGCTTAAAGGCAAAGTTTATGCAACAAATCCACAAAGCTCGACGAATTAGAAGACGGTATCCGGAGAGCCTTTTCCAATATTTCGGCAGCTGGAATCCGTAGAGTTTTCAGTAATGTGTCCGAACATCTTTTAGAACGAAAGGTAAGCGACCTTCTTCACATCGGTTGTTACGCATCGTATCATTATCTAGGGTAGAAACGGCGGGTCTGTCCGCCGCTACTCAGGAACGGATTCGTATAGCAGTGTCGTGGAAGTGACGGGCTGCCAGCTTTCTTACACAAGAGAAACTCTCCTACAAGAGATAGAGGAAGCAAAACCACTTTTGCTTACTAAATTTAACTGAACCATCCGTTTAAACCAATCGCGCGCTCAACCTGTATGCAGCCTGAAGAATTTATAATGTTTGTGCTCATGTTACAAGCAATAGAGCGTATTTACTTCAGTCAATTAAATACAGAACTTATCTTCTCCATGAGCGAACTGTTACACAAAGCAAACTTTGAGAGTAGGAGTGTATTTTATCTCCACTCCCTGCTCTTTTTATTTGCCATCTTAGGGTGTGTCAGTGTAACTTCATACACGTTTTAGCCAGGAGTGTCTGCCCGAACCAAACCTCAAGCGTACTAGTACATGGCAATCCTTATACGGCCAACAGAATGAGGGAATTCGGGGCGCATAAAGAGACATTGCTTATGGAGATCAATCTCTAACTCCATTAACAGCTGAGAATGGAAGGAAACTCGATATGAGCATAAAAATTAAAGAAAGTATAGAAGACCATACGGATGGGCTATATTTGTATGGCGGGTCAGGGAAATAGACGGAGTGTGTGCAGAAAGGTTCGCCTTTGTGATATTGCCAGGCAACAAACAATTACGCAGTGCACGAGAAGGTTTCGTTGGAAGTATAAAATGTGAGTGGGGTGTCAACAATACATCAAAGCAGGCGGCAAACTCATTAGACAGGGGCTCGCAAGGCTTAACTTGGAGCATGGCGGATGATAAAAATTACTGATGAAACTGGTGTGAGAATTTGCCCTATTTGCGAGGAGGAGGACTCGTGGGTGCACATATTGGCAAGGTGTAGGAGTATGGAGCGATGGAGGGAAAAATATTTGCCCGAGTTTTTAATACCTCGATTGGAGGGTTAAGTGTGTATTGGACGCTACCGCCAGGCAGGAAGATATGGAGGGTATTTGTAAATTTCCACTTAAGGTGAGACAGCTGAGATCTGAGAAGGCTGATAGTAGGGAAAGGGAGGGAAGTGTAAACAGAGCTAAACATATTGTTTGGGTGTTAGTACTTTACGTTTTCCATGCTATTTTATGTTTTTTACTTATTTATTTATATTTCTCAACTGCCCTTTGTTTATTAAAATAGGGCGCAATAGTGATTGCGCAGGTACGGTCTGCGGATGCGTGCGATAGATACTCAATGTACGATATATATGGCATACATATTTACTTTTACTTAAATACACTCTTTGTTCACACAGCAATGCTGTTTTCCCAACAAGGAGCCTATTTATCATTCCAGTCCAGTGCTGTATGCACCCCTCGCCTAAGTAAAACATCAGTGAATACGAAACACAGTGGTGCTGCTGGGTTTATGATGTAAGAACGCTTGCTGTATGGTCTCGCCTCTACTGTCCATCAGTTCAAAATGTTAAAAGTTCTATACAGAGGAAAACTGGATGCAAAACTTCAAGGAAGTGTTTGCCTGTGCGCGAGTGTACCAAAATCTGATGCAACCCGCACGTTTCACTAAGTTGTTTGCATGAAATGCGTACGTACACACACTTGCTGTGCATTTTGTGTTCGTCGTCATTAAGTAGAGTGTCTGCTGCCGGATGCAGCTAAAAGGGAAGTGACGTCAGAGACAAAGGCAGCATTCCTTGTTACCTGATTCATCTTGGTAGTGCCGCACTCCCTCGTGGATGTTTAACTGAGGACGAGATTAAACAGACGCAGCTGTAATGCCATTTTTCTTCTGCCAACTTCATTTCAAAAACATGAATAACTCAAAAATGCCGTGTGAAGCAATCTTCCCACTCTTTCCGGCATAACTTGCTTTATGCTGCAAGCGGGACCAGATTTCCTGACGAATAACGTGCTGTTTGTAAATATTAAAATACAAACAAAAATATCAATAATAATTGTATGAATTTCAGAAGATTCACTTGAGCCATTTCATCACTTTCCCCCCCCCCCACTTATGACGTCAGGACCTTCCCCGCCCTTACATCCTATAATGCGGGTCGCCTTTCTTTTGTCCAAGTGTGAAAAAGATCTGGGCCTCTTTATGCCCAACAGTTTTTACAAAGCAAACAGCTCAGGAGCGCCCTTTGTGCCATATTTATACACCTTCTTTTACCTGCATGAATATTCCTTTACATTGTGTCAGCATCACATGCAACTAGAGGGTAATCCAGAAAGTAAAGACCAAAGTAAGTAAAGGCTTTAATAAATTGGGAAAAAGTATTTAAAAAGCATGTATAATGCAAAATTGAAGTTTAATGTATTTCTTCAAAGCATCATATGGGTTATTTAAGCATTTGTCATATATATCCACGAGATTTAGAACTCCCATGTTAGACTCTGCTACCGCCAGTCCATTAAGCCAAGATGTGCGGTCACAGTTTCACCAAGCAAGAACGAGAAACATTTTTAGAAAATAAATCTATAACTCATATAGGGCCACACGTCTGTCTTGCACGATTTTGTTGTTCACTTCATTCTTCAAATCATCTGTGAAGAGCGACGGACATCGGGGTCGAGTTTCAACATGCATATTTGTTCGTCATTTCTTTCGTTCATTACTGTATCGCCACACACTGTCTTTAGTTGACGGTAAATTTCTGCAGGTAATTCCCGAACATTAAAAAATCGAATACTACTTCCCACCTGACAGTCGGCAGAACTTTGTATCACACAGTTCATTTTGAACAATCGCAGAATGCACTTTAACAACTTGTTTCGATTGGCAACTTACGACACTCAGAAAATATGTAGGGAAAATCATTCGACGTTGAATATAAGCCCCGTAGCGCTGTGCACGGATAGAATGCGCAAAAGGTCGCTACTTCCTGGAATTACACTCGTCATTTCCTAAGCCACTTAACGCTCTGGAGCTAGATTCAACAATACGAACTAATTTAATTGGGCTTGTCGCCAAAATGCTTCGAGTCAGCTATGGTGTTGCTTTTCTTTTAGGAGTTGTACAATAGCTGGATAACGTTTCCTATACCTCATATTATAGTGTGCTCTAGAAAGTATGCAGAAGCAGGATCACTTCCATTGGTTAAGAAATAAATACTTCTTCACATAACATCACATGTCCAAGTAGCCTTCTGTCCATGGTGGACACGTCACTGATTCGTCCACAAAGTTATAAAGTCCAATCTCAAGTGTCAAATACAGCCTCATTTTTACTTTCTCTACCGCGTATCTATAATTAGACGAATAATTTTATTCCATAAAAATTGATTTAAAAAATCAGACAACGTAAAGCATTTTTAGAAAATATCGCGTGCGCGCGTGCGTGTAATAACCCGGTATATGTGAACCTTGGATCTTTGTTATTAAATAACTATTGACTAAATAGAAGGCTCTATATGTAAACTTTCTAATATGATGATTGTCTACAAATAACTCGAATATTCCGATAATTCTTTCACTACTAAAATATATCTTCAGGATATAAAATGTATCCAAAGCTTGGATGACTGTCGGAAGCGGTTGAGGCTAAGGAAATCAGAAATAAAAAATCTCCCGTTATCTCAATAAATATAGGGAAATGTTCGTTTATTATTAGCAATATTACTCAGGCTTTTACGAAACTATAGTTCTAAGGGGTAAAGGGGAAAATTCACATTTAAAATATTAGATCATTTTACGGTAGTTTCATAAAGAATGTAGCGATATTATAATAATAATAATAATAATATTAATAATAATAATAATAATAATAATAATAATAATAAATACATGTCGCTACATTTCAAGTGAGTTTACATGATTCTGTTTCTTGGACTGTTTGTAGAACCATTCTAAAACTGGCATATTTTTAGGAGGCTCTTTTACCAAACTACCCTTCGTCTAGCTCTTATCCATGCAGGTTTTCTTGACTAATGTAAAAATCTTACGCTGCGGACAGGATTCGAACCTGTGCGTGTAGAACACATTGGATTTCAAGTCCAACTCCTTAACCACTCGGACACCGCAGCTGAGTACAGCTCCCTTCAGCGAAATATGTTTGAATAAGGCTTTCTTGAAACCCTTAATGTAACAATCTGAT
The DNA here is from genome assembly GCA_030765065.1 of Deroplatys truncata. Classification (NCBI taxonomy): domain Eukaryota; kingdom Metazoa; phylum Arthropoda; class Insecta; order Mantodea; family Mantidae; genus Deroplatys; species Deroplatys truncata. The sequence continues at coordinate 172,578,158 of CM060980.1, forward strand.
GTTAGTTTCACATGACTTTCTCTACGTATTCTTCTAGAAACTGTTCTTACAAAAGCTTGTTCTCCTATCTAGCTCATGTTAATCGAGATAAACATTTGCAGAAAGGGTTTATTACATATTTCCTTGTAGGTACAAGGGGGTTAGGGGAATACAGTAGGCTCAAACGATAGTCAAATGTTTGAAGAGGTAATCGCTATGTAATGGCTTTTAAATTCCATTCGAAATGACATAATTGCGTGCTTTAACGAGATCTACATTTTTGTGCCTGAGATTTTGTCTATATCTTACGCTTTACCAATTATATAAAAGTCATGCAGTATGAGCAGAACTTCATAGGCTATTCCTGGAAAATTCAAATTGAAAATATACGTTTTATTTGACATGTAAATATCTTATACATGTGATGTTTTAATGAAAACCATTAGAGCCATTTTTGAGAAAACGGCAAATTTCGAAAAGAAATTTTCCATTTTAAGGGTAGTTTAGGGAGATATTTTGTTGAAAGTCTCCGTGTCGCATCTTTGGGAGATACTGAACTTAAATACCAAGTTTGGTATTTATAGGAATTTTTGTTTTGTGCTGTTCACAAACACACACACACACACACACACACACACACACACACACACACACACTCGAACACGAAGTTTTTTCTAAAAATACTTTCTTGGGATCAGTGGGCCTCAAAACATGTATTTCCGATAGAATCTCGACATCGAATTCTTGGATGAATTACAATACTTCCTTTACTTTAAGTTTTTTAGTAGGGAAAGTAAAAATGCACCGCTGCCAACAGGGTTTGAGACTGTGCGCGTGTAGAACATACGGTTTCAAGACTAAGTCCTTAACCTTCTTGCTTAATTTCAAGCAATTCCTAGGTAAACATATATCGTGAGTAACGTAGGGAGGATGGAATAATCACTTTTTATATGAATAAGACGAATATAATATGTTAATTTTATCGTATTAGATTTTCTTGTTGAACGGTTCCATACATTTAATTACCACGCTATGTTTTTGAGCGGGGTTCTTTGAGGGCTTGGTGTAAAAAGCATACGCTACGGACAGGATTCGAACCTGTGCGGGCAAAGCCCATTGGATTTCGAGTCCAACTCCTTAACCACTCGGACACCGTAGCTAACTGCAGAGAGATGCAACTGTACATTTAGTCAATGTTCATGCTGACGGTAAAGGAAGCCTGAATAAGCAACCCATTTAAGTACACTCAGTCAAGCTAGAAGTGGCCGGTTTCTTGAGCAGTTACATTCTTACAATCCCTTCGCGTGAGCGCGCGGTTCACAACCTCCAACTTCTGTGCGCCGCAATAGAAGCCACAAGGCACTGATTTGGGCTGTCATTACTTAGCGTGGAGCAATAGTTAAGCTGCTTAAGGGACACAAGGTAATCTGAACACATGGAAATTACACCTTAAGTGTGTTAAATTACCACTGCTCTTAGAGTTCTCAATTGCTACTCCTGAAATTTTTATGAATTATTCTATAAATCGTGACAATTATTTCAAGTGGTTTTTTTGCATTGATAGCTTATGTAGTTGAGTCCGTAAAACTTATTTCCTTCAGCAGAAAAATAATAAAATTTACTCTTAAAACATGTAAATTCATGTACCTTTTTCTCTGATACTACTTGCAATACATAATCGCTCTTTTGCATGCTGGTTCTTCGTATAATCAGTCATCTTCAATTATTTGTTATGTATATCAGTTCACTAGAAATTTAAAAACAATTATTTGCAAAGCCCAAAAAGTAAAAATGTGGAAAATTTGCAATGTTGTTGGTTTCTTAATATCACTAATGTGTATTATAAAATTATGATTATGGTTCAGAAAGTTCAAATATGTGTTTACATATACTGAAAATTTCAGCTCTGTACTTCTCATACTTTCTGAGAAAAAGGTACATAGGTATCCAAAAATGTTTTGAGAAAACTGAATTTAAAGTGTGAGCATTAAAATTCTGACACACTTCAGTACATTGCAGGGTCATAATCATCTGCACCTTCACTCCTGGATTGCTTCAGATTTTCTGATTGCCTTCTATTGGTCCTGGCCTCTTTTGTTAATTGCTGAACAGCTCACTGGGCGCGATATAGTCTTTCATTGTTAAAAGATATAAAAAATGTTCTAAAAAGGGGCGTTGCATGACAGCTTTAAAGGGATGCAGACTAGCATTTAAATGGCATTTAAGTGTCTCAAAAAGCTCTTAACCCCCAAAAGTATATATTTTCTGAACTGAAATAAGAGATTTCATTAGTGCTAAAACCAAAAATGTACATTTCAGAGTACTTTGTCTCATTAACTTCTACGCAGACAGCTCGAGTTCGAATCTCCGTACTGATTTGCTATCTTTTAGATTTTACAACTCGTTTTACTGTAATATAGTTAAATAATATTTCTTGTATTACTTCATTTTACTTCCAAATATAATATCAAGAATTCTGAAATTTGTGATTATAAAACTAAATTGACTTAGTATGAAACCTCTCCCGACTAATGTCACGGGCTACTAAATAAACACCACATACATAAAAATAAAGAAATCCCGTTATAACGGGTGTTCAGAATTATTCGGCCTTTACCGCCAGTAGATTTAAATGAATGACGTCATTACTAGTTCAGCGAGGCTCTTGTCTCAAAGGGAAGATGCGTAATTGAAACACTTACTGCATGCGTTTCCGACTTTGTAAACAGGTTGATGTACTGCGGCAGTGCAGAATTGTTTTCCAGGACATTTTGTGCGTTCTTTGCACGTGAGATAGAAGTGACCACCGATTACAGAATTTGTATGGTTGAGTGTTAAACCAAGACACTCTACGCTACTAAAACCATCCAATTATTTGAGTTACCTATCAGCATACATGCTGAGATTGCTAGTTTACGAGACACAAGTGAAAGATGTTCCAAATATGAACACTGGCAAGGCACGATTCAAGTTCCATTTCACAAAGCAAGGAAGTTGATGGGTACAGGAAATGAGGGCAGTAGTGGTAGAAGTGAACTACCCCAGTATTCTCCTGCCGACCCGGGAATACCACGAAAAACCCATGGATCAGAGTATGTGCATGCATCGCCGGGGATTGAACCTGGGAGCTCCCGAGTGAGAATTGCACGCGCTACCGCGGCGCCATTTCGCTGGGAGTTAATCCAGACAAACCTTTGTGGAATAGTTATTTTCACATTTCAAATTCAAGGGGGAGGGGGGTAGAAGAAACCGAATCGATGGTCAGATGTTTTAAACCTAGTCTGTATATGACGGCATTGAATTTCCATACTGTTTCCATGACACTGCGAAAAGCAACTGAATAGCGGCAGCATTAACAAAACGACAAGTATTAAGAAATTCTAACCATAGTACGGATATCTTGGAAATGGCTGATGCCACAGAAAAATCTATTTGAAATAAATTGTGTGTTTTAAACAGGTTTACACTTTTCGTTCAGTTCGTTTTTGTCTCTCTCTTATGGTTTATCAGTTATACAAAATTATACAACATTCCTTCCGAATGAAGAGGACTTCACAGGCTATTCCCAGAAAATTCAAGATATGAATTTTACATATAGTGTAAATATCTTAGCATAAGGTATTTTAACCAAGATTCTTACGCTTTTTTGAGAAAATGGAAAATTTCGAAACATCTTCCATATAAAGGGTAGCTTTGGGTAGGGACTTTCTAGCAAATATTCCTGTCGCATCCTTGGAAGATGCTGAACGTAAATAGTAAGTTTGACATATATTGGATAGTTCGCTTTAACGTTACGCTGTTAAAACACACACACTCATACTGATATTTTTCTAAAAATATATTTTTGGTTTAAGGAGGCCTCAAAATATGTATTTCCAAGAAATCTCGACATTAAATTTGTACCAGTTGTACTCTCCTTATCGTCAGTCAACGCATACAACATACAACATCTTATAAGACATTCAGCAAGGAAAGTTTGTTAGCACTCTCTCCAAGTGGTAACCCACTGTAGAGTTGTGCCGATCACAAGATACGACTGCAGCGCCAATACATGGAGAGCTGGCCGACACCTCCCGGGACAGCGAGACGGCCAGCAGATAGACAGCGATCGCCGGAGGGACTAGTACAAAACGAACTCGTTGGGACATTCACGTAGTGGAAAGTGTGTTATAGAAAGCAAAGAACTTCAAAATTTGTTTTTTAAACTGCATGGTTATTGCGGTCAAATGCAGAAAGTAAATGTAGCCAGTCAAATCATTTTAGAATTGTTAATACAATTATACTTGCAGTGTAGTAAATGTTCTTTACAATATTTAAAGCTACATTGAAATAAAGTTATATATTGTGACTTCTCTTGGTACCATTTTTTGTAAACGTTCCTTTGTGATAATCCTACACTTTGAAATTAGGATACCGCAACTTCTGGGCAATTATAGTTCAGCGCTTTTAATTAGCTTCCTCATGTCGCAGTAATCTGTTCTTGTTATCTTATTTGCTGGGCGCCTGTTATTGTTTTATTATTTTTAATTTTGGGTTCTTTGTCCTCCGGCTAGCTATTATTACTCAGTGGAGCAAATATCTCTGAGCAGGGCGTGTAAACGGAAATGAGTTGTTACTAAAAGATAACACTGATAAAATAATTTATTTTCACACTTTTATTGCCGTCACACTTAATTAATGGTTCACATCTTTAATCTTTATACACGCCTGACTGAAACTGTTATATTTCCGAATGTAATTACTGTCGTATTAGTTGCCGCATACTTCACGTTTTTTTACGACGCGAGAGATTCTTCCAAACTGTATGATGTGCATTTCACGAGAGATTCAAGACTGCGCGACGTGTACCTCGTGAATGATTCCATAGAACTGCGTGATGTGTACCTCGCGAATGATTCTTTAGAATTGCGTGAAACATGCTTATGGCTCGAGAATATATACTCCTTCACCTCGAAATGCCTAAACATTATAAAAGAGCTACTATTGGTTACCAAATCGCGCCAACATTAGCGTCTGTTTTGTCAGCCAATCACAACTACTAACACATATGCTCAAGGGAAGATATTCCCACCATTTCTAAAGAAAGGCACGCTATCCTGACGTCATTTGTTTGTCTCTTCTTAGTGATAAACAACTCACCCCATCGGTTCATTGTTACCCACTTCTATTGTCAGTTTCAGTGAGGCCGTGTAAACTTATTTCCTAACAATGCTTATGGCTAACAAACATCCAAAATCATTGTCATAAATAATGTTAATTTACACTACAATCACTCTGGCATTCAGTGTTGTGATATAAATACTACCTCACTCATTATACTCAAGGTAGCAAATGGTGTGAAATTTTCTCTCTTTAATGCGTATCAACATTTTGTATGGAATACAGTGTTTCCTCTTACTGTAAGTACGTAGTAGAGAAAGTAAAAATACGTAAATTAAGGCTTCAAGTATAATTTACTTCTCACCCTGGAGTATACTAATTCTATAACATCCATCACATTTATGTTGCTAGACAAGGGCTTTCTTTGAATCGAATTCATGTTTTGGAATTATAAGTTTCATTCGGTGTGTCATCGGGAAGAGGTAGAAATAACACTATCGTGCAAGTATTACGGAAATTAACTATCTCCGTATAGTCTGCACATTAGTTTACAATCCAAAGGTCCCGGGTTCGATTCCCGGTTGGAGGATGGGAATGTTTCTTTAGCAAGGATTATTTCCCACTCTGCTTAGAGTATGAAAGTATGAGAGAGATACATGTTTATGTGAATTTAATAGAAATAAGACATCCAAAAAAAATGTTTTAAGGTTCCCATCTACAATTTCAATTCGATTTATTCGAAACTTTAATACAGCAATTAGGGTTTAATAACAATAGCTAAGCCAAAATTGCATACATATTTTTATTAATTCTCGAGATATTAATTTGTATTATTGTTTACTACTGCTTTGAAAAATTGCTTCACACGACACAATTATATTTTGAAAAGAAAAGTGTTTTATAATTCAGTTCATTAATAGTGATATATTGTATTAATGAATTTGTAATTATCTGCTACAGTTCAGCAACTTAGAGAAAACCCTTGGGAGGGGTAACTCACCTGGTCATGTATTCCTCATCTCTAACTGCCTTGGGCGGTCATGCCTCTTGAGTCGCAGCTGAGGCAGCGCACGCCATAATTTTGCCTAGCTCATGTTTTATTTTATTCTCACAAAATCATCTATCACTCAATCGCGCCACTGTTGTAACTATCTAACTTTAGAGGCAGGATTAAAAACACAAGAGCATTGCAAAAAAATGCTGTGTTTTTAGGTTGCTGTGTCAGTCCACGCAAAGAGCAAGGTGCAACGGGTGTGAAAACAAATGTTTGCATATAACTAGCGATAGCATTTCACATACATGCGGTATTATCATGGGATATCTTTCACAAGTTAATTCACACTGTTTAGGTATTTCATAGCCGTCACTCGCTCATCTATTTCTTCAAATAAAAAAGTTCCTCGCTGACAAATACAAATTATATCAATTGAAGTTTTACAAAGAAACTAGAGGCCAATCGCACAACGCCATCTCGAAACAGTGCTCTTTAGCATACCCCTTACAGAACTGGAATAAGGATTTTAGTTTTTGAGTTATCACGATGTAAACAAGATTTTTCTATACTGTGAAATTGCTATGTTCACAGTAGTGACAAGTAGAGCGGGGGCGATTTATCCCTCCTGAATACTCGCGCAGCCGTAGACCGAGGGATTTTACTATGTTATTACACTATAGTTTGGGAGAAGATACTGTTAAATATGATACAAAGTTTTATTACTAAAAATGTACCCAATGTACCATTGTTTAATATCAAACTAAACATGTTGACATTTTATATAGTTCATAAAGAAGTGTACAAAATTGTATTGATCTATACCGAAAAGTGCATCGTGTAAAACAATTTAAAAATAAGATTGTGTGGACAAATGAAATCCTGAGAAAAGACAACTCTCAAAATTTAATACTAAAAACACAATGTTTCTCGCAAATATTATATAATATATGCCCTCCTCCGTCTTTTCCTGCTTATCTGCAGCTAATTTGAACATTCCTGACTCACTCTAGAATGATTTGTTATCTTAATGCAGGCAAAATGTATCGCTTTTTATCTAATTTTATATTTTTAAATTTTACATTTAAATCGCTGAATAATATGCTTTAAAAAGTCGTACAGCTATAGACATTACAATATACCAGAGGTAACCCGAGTGCAACTTAGGCATTTTTCCACCATTATGGAAGAAGTCACTAGAATCTGGTGATATTCGGAATAATAGATTCCATTCATAACCGGCAACTTCTCCGCACCTGTTACATTGAAGTAGGATTATTTCCGTAATTTATTGTTACGTAAGTTATTGTCTTTAGGACTTTATTAGTCTCACGCTTGGGAAGCCAATTTGAATTTGTGGTTTTGTTTACGTAATTGAGAAATTATTTGTTTTTCTGCCCCACGTATGGGCGCCAAACTTGAAGTAGGATTGTTCTTTACGTTGTTTATTTATTTATTTCCACACTTGGAAAACCAATTTGAGAAAGTGTTCTGCTGTTGAAGTTTGCACCACGCTTTGGGCGTTAATTGTTTGTTACGTAATATGCTGCTACATATGAAAAGCCGATTTGAAGATGTATTTTTGTTGTTACGCTCCAAGTTTAAAAAAATAATATTTAACTTTGTTATTAAACTGCTTCTATCGATATTATTTATGTTAGTTTTTGCCTCGGCTGCGTCAGTATTGTTCTAGAGACACGTTTCTCTTAATCAGGGCGTGGTGCGACAAGAATGTACGCTTAAACAGACTAAGTTTTAAATCACTTCTTTTTATTAATTATTGACACAAATTAAATAGCACTACACTGATATCAAGAGCTGCGAGATTCTTTTATTTAATACTTGTACTTTGTTAACGCGTATACATAATTTTACGATTCACACGAATACGCAATATTTCTTTAGAGAACGCATCTTCCATTCGGTTGCTATCAAGGTCTGCAGGCAACTGAACATATTTCAACCGTCCAAACCCTAAACTTCTGTATTTCAAGTTTCTGATTGGCTAATACTAGTTCAATAGAATACCTGAATTTTACTAAAGCTTCTTCTGGTGTTGATTGGCTATTTTTAAAATTGTCACAAAATATACATTATCGTTGCTCTAATAATGACTAGCAGCATTCAAACTCAAACTCATTATTTCCTCAAGGTTACCTCATTGTTAGCTCATTGTTAGCAACTTTAAACTTATTATTCTCACAGCTCTTACATTATTAAATTACGTAATGCATTCACATAACATTATTAAACATGTTTACAATAACATAAGAATAATAAGTTTAACGTTGCTAACAATGAGGTTACCTTGAGCCAATAATGAGTTTGAGAGTTTGAATGCTACTAGTCAAGATTAGAGCAGCAACAATGCAAATTTTGTGACAGTTTAAAATTAGCCAATCAACAGCCAGAAAAAGCTTTAGTAAAATGCAGGTATTCTATTGGACTAGGATTAGCCAATCAGAGACTTGAAATACGAAGTTTAGGGTTTGGACGGTTGAAATATGTTCAGTTGCCTGCAGACCTTGATAGTAACCGGATGGAAGATGCGTTCTCTAGAGAAATATTACGTATTCGTGTGAAACCAAAATTAAGTATACGCGTTAACAAAGTGCAAGTATTAAATAAAAGAATCTCACAGCACTTGATATCAGTGTAGTGCTATTTAATTTGTATCAAGGACTAGTAAAAAGAAGTGAATTAAAACTAAAGGTCTGTGTAAGCCTACATTCTTGTTGCACCACGCCCTTATTAAGAGAAACGGGTCTCTAAAAACAATACTGACGCAGCCGAGGCAAACATAAACATAAATAATATCTATAGAAGCAGTTTAATAACAAAGTTAATATTTTTTTTTAAACTTGGAGCGTAACAACAAAAATACATCTTCAAATCGGCTTTTCATACGTAGCAGCATATTACGTAACAATCTCTTTCTTCAAATTGGCTTCCCAAACGTGGGGCTAACATCAAAACCATCAACAACAAAACAACTTCTCACTTCATCTGAAGAAATTCCAGAAATGCGGATCGTGATGGGAAAGAAGAAGTGCAGACTTGGCATACATTAGAGGCGGTATCATTCTTTGACGAACGCATAAGATAACTGGCTTCCTGTTACGACTATTGCTTGAATAACGGCGTTGATATGTGGAGCAGTTAATGAATGATAATGAAGTATTTGGAAAATAATGTTTTGTTATTTTTAAAAAATCATGCTTACTTACTTTAAAATACACATTGTAAACAGGTTGTCTGGTGATTTATCTGTTTACATATCTAGTTACTCAAGTTAGAACGTTGACCGCCCTGACATGTAGCAGCATGCTTTTAGCAACCTGAGTTAGGCAACGTCCTCTATATAAAGGCTAGTGTTTAATTATACAAATCCTTATTTATGAATTTTGCAAACCTTTGGCCTTTTTTTCACAAATGGGTATCCTTAAGTGTAACCAAATTTCACACTCGGCTATGGCTCGGTCGTAAATCTCTCACTCTTAAGTAAACACACCACTTTCAGTAGAATTTAGGTGAAAGACTACTGGTGTGATAACACTGGATTACTGGCGCCGTTTCCAATCTAGCAATCTGTCGCGCAGGAAGAATACGATGTTTTGCTGCAGATTATAAAACTGCTGTAGAAAAGACTGCAAGTGAGAAAATGTTTTTCGCCGTAACCAAGCAGGTGAGATTTGCCTTGTCTTGAATCACGCCCGCTTCTTTATGGCAGCGCCGTAGCACAATCGGGAATTAGACGCGCGTCGTATGCTCAGAGCGAAGTAAGTGATTCTTCTAGCGCCCTATTGTGTCGTACTGCAATCCTATGTTATAGTTCCCTGCAGCTCGAGGGATGTACAAAAACTACTTTCTCTCTTCTGGCAGAGAAACAACACCACCACAATGTTTCAATCTACAGATGTTCTTTAGGTCTCTAACAATGTAGAAATACGCTTTTCTACTTTCTGTACTAGTATCTATTGTAACTAGAGGAAGCATTACATTCCTCCCAAAAATGTTAACCCAGATTTCATCGGAAATACACGTTTTGAGACCACCAGTATCCAAAGTTGCAGAAAAAGGTCCGTGTGCGCGTGCGTCTGTGAAAAGCATATCTCAAAAACGAAAAGTCGGTTAAATACCAAACTTGCTCTTTAATCATCTCCCAAGGATGCTACAGGAACGTTTTCAAGAAAATCGTCCACCCCAAACTACCCTTTACACGGACATTTTGTCGTTATTTTTTATTTTCTCCACAATAGCTTTAAAGTTTGTATTAAAATATCACACGTTTAAAATAGATGGATGGATAGATAAGGTATCTTTATTGGTTTCAAATCATTGAAGTTATTACATAAGTATTTAGTGCATGGGTCAATGACCGTACATGGATATTTAAGATACAATTAGGGTGACAAAATAAACAGAAAAAGAAAACAAAACAAAAAGGAACAAGAAAAAGGAAAATATAGATAAATTACCTTTGTCTAACTGAACAAAGTTGACCTAGCTTCTGCGCACCTTAGCCAAAAAATTGTCCATGTTTTGCCAGTTGCTCTGGTCAGCCAGTAGCTCCCAACATGCCAACCTGTTTCTTGGGGGACTTAGGAATTTTTCTTTGAGTTTAATCGTTCGCTGGTTCTCCCACTGCGCACATTATGCATGACAAATAAATTGTACATCTTGAATTTTCGGCGTATAGTGAAGTCCTCTAGTTTTGAATTAGTTTTGTATAACTGGTAAACATTAAAACAATCTTAATACACGCAGATCTCATTAATGGACACAATTTGTGTCAAAATTTGAGGCGTTAATTTTTTCTGAAATGTTCTTTGTTATTGTTTTGAATTTTCAAATACTTAATAGTTTTTTCAAGTGGTAATGAAAAGTGTATCATATAGCGATCCGCTTTTTAGAAATCTCACTGTCGCTTTAGCCTACGACGAAACGTGTAATGAAAGTCTGATTAACGAGAACTAGAGTCGAGTTGAGAATGCAGACTTCAGGATTCTTATATTTATTATATTTATTGCTAAAAATGGATACACAAATAAAACAAATCTGTTTTACAATCACGACTTATTCTAACCGTATAAAAAAAGGCATTTATATAAATTCTGCAGTCTATTCGCAAAAAAGTTTTTTTCCCATATTTTAGTTTATTTACAATTAACTTTTTGCAAAATGGTTTCAATATACATTTTTGTAGCCCCATACAGGACCCTAGAACGACAGTTACAGCTCGCTATCTGCTGGTCCTAATATTACATACTCTTTGAGCTAATGAAAAACAAAAGAACGGAACAAAATTTCAGAAATGCACAGCTTGAAATATTAAATAATTCAAACCAACAGGAAATATCTCAAACCAAAACATGTATTTAAGAACTCTACATTTTGGTATGTTTTAGCCTCTCAAAGTTTCCTAGTCAAATAAAATTAATTCTAAAATTCAATTTAGGTAAAGAGTGTTTCACAACCATTCATAGAAAATTTGAAATCTAATTTGCGTTATAAAAGTTCTTAGTCTGACTCAGAGATGTCGTGGAGGTGTCCAAATTACTACAAAGGTCGTTAAGCGTCATTTAAATGTGTTGTAACGTTCCAGACGCGGTGTAGTCACTTGTTTGGGGAACATGTAAACAAACTAGTGTTAAGCTAAACCAAAAACCACCTGTGATACAGTAGTTTGTTTTGAAGGGTTTAACCCCCACAAAAGGAGCTTCACTTCGTTTTCTACTTAAAAAGTTCCTGAAGTTAAGCAGGATTCTCCATTTATTCAAGATGAGTGCTCAGGACGTCCAAAAACGTAACGAGATTGCGATAAAAACTCAGTGCCGTACTCAACGATCGCTGACTGAAGGCACGCGAGTTGCCTGACGTTACAAACACCACGATAGACTATGTCCACTACATTTTACACGAGGTTTGGGTACGAGAAAGTTTTCCGCTGAAGGGTACTGCGTTTGTTAACAATGGACCAAAGCACATTCGAATGAAGATTTTTAAAAATGGCCGGACTTGCTTAAATCAATTACATTGGGTTTCGGCGAGTTTCATAACAGTAGACGAAACATGGATTTCATCACTACATGCCAGAGATGAAGGAGCAGTACAAAAAGTAGTTGCCAATATATACAAGTACACCATTGAGGGCAAAAACGCCTTGATTTGCAGGAAATGTTATGGCTACGAGTTTATGGGACTGCCATGGTGTAGTGCTCATAGACTACCTTCAGAAGGGCAGAACCATCACCCGTACATTAATGCGCCTTCACACACGGCTGGAAGAACTGTATGACCGCTTCCAGGTGCTTCCACATCCGCCATATTCGGCGTATTTGGCAGCCAATGATTACATTTTTCTTTCCCCAATCCTGAACAAATGAATGGATAGACGAAGATTCTCAAATGACGAGGGTGAAGCTGAAACAGAAGCTTATTTTCCACAGCTGGAGAAATTTGGAAAGTCGTTGGACTTAATTTATTGGTTTATAGGATGAGTATACTGAAAAATAACACTAAAAACATTTCTCTTAAATATTATGTTTTCTTGTTCAGACCGAAAGCATTTAGAACGCCCCCTCTTACATTATACCTATCAAGTTATCATCAATATTTAACATATTTTAAACAACATTGTTAGATTTTTATAGAATAAAAAATAACGAAAATTGGTCCATTTGAAGCGTAGTTTGGGTTGCAGAAAATTTCATGAAAATCCTTGCGTTGCATTCTTTAGAGATGCTGGGCTTAAATAAAAATTAATCGGTATTGGTACTCTCTCCCTCTCCCCCTCTCTCCCTCTCCCCCCTCTCTCTCTCACACACACACATGAGAAAATCTCGTGTTCTGGGGCTTAAGCATTCGCAGACAAACAGAAAGTTTCAATTTATATAAGAATCTTTTCAAGTTTATACTAAATTAACAGTAATATGTTATATTAGTATTAATGACAAGGCAACCTTAAATATGCTAGCTTTCCACAAATTATTTGTAATTAACACTAAAGTTTAAATCAGAAGTATAAATAATGTGCTGAAGTAATATTTACAACAATAATTATTAATAACGGCAAACAGATTTAAGTTATACAAAATATCACTGTCACAAATTACTTCCTAATAATGCTAATTTTTTTACGTTCTGTAGCATCTGCGGTAGACAAAGTATTCCACTGCACCCAAAAATTCGATATCGATATCTCGTTAGAAATGTTTTGAGGTCTCCTTAATAAAAAGAGGCATTCTATAAACAGGTCCGGTGTGTGTGTGTGCGTGTGTGTGTGTGTGTGTGTGTGTGTGTGTGCGCTCGCGCCCCCATCCCAAGCTAATTTTACATGGAAAAAACGTTCATTACCTTTATTTTCTCAAAAATGGCTCTAACGATTGTAATTAACATACCATATATTTTAACATATGTGCATGACAAAACCAAATTTATATCTTAAATTTTCTGGGAATAACCTCTAAAGTCCTCTTCATTCTGAGCGGCATTTGTATAACTGGTAAACCGTAAGAGACGAAGTCTTACTACACAAAAATTTAGATCTCATTAAAGCACATTATTTACGTCAAATAAGCATGTGATTTCAAAGTCAGCACATAGCAATCTGCTTTTTAAAAATTCTTCTTATACCTATAACAAATTGTGTAACGAAATTTATTAACAAGAGGTAGATGTAATATTTTGGAAGAATACTTCGTAGAAAAATACAGAACGTCATATGAATGCAACACTTCAGATTTTTACTTTCTCTACCACCTACATAGTAGGTAGAGAAGGTATTTTCCACTCAAAAATTCGATCCAGAGATTTCACAGGAAATGCATGTTTGCTTACAGCGCTCATAACTGGACGCGTTGGTTGTAGACAGTGTTCCTAACCGGACGCGAGATGTGTGCTCGAGAAATTTAATACGTATTCGTGTGAGACGAAAATAGTTTTACGTGTTAAAAAGTGCAAGTAATTAATAAAAAAATCTCACAGCTCTATCTCTATATCAGTGAAGTGTTATATAAATCGTGTCAAGCATTAATAAAAGGAGTGAAGTAAAATTATAATCTGTGTAAGCCAACATTTTTCAGTTGCACCACTCCCTGCCAAGACATTCGTGTGTCTAAAAAAAATATAAATACTGACGCAGCCGAGGCAAAAATAAATATATAATATTTAAAGAAGCAGTCAAAAATTACAAAGTTAATATTTTGTAAACATTTGGGGCAAAGGTCACCGGAAAGTACATTTGGGTCGAAGGCTACCGGAAACCTTTTTTACCATACGTGCGGTTGCAACTACTACAAGTTCGTCTCCCCAACTGTCGAAATATAATACATCATCTTCAAATTGCCTTTCCATACGTGAAGCAACAAACCTTCGTGTGTCTGCGTAGCAAATACGACATGTTTGGTATCGGCAACATTTTGGATACCCTCTGCTCATACCTAACCATTGTTATTGATTTATTTTGAGATGGGGTTGGCAGGAATGTCACTGGGCTTTACCGTAATACCCTTACCTCGGTCCAGAATGGGAAATGCAAGTCACGCGGCGTCTTAAATACGCGTCTACAGATGTGTGTGTAGGTATGTGTGGAAAGTGAAAAAGAAATCAATACATCGCAGTCGGCTAGGGTAGTGATTTTCAGTAAAGGAAGTGGAAATGTTCTGCAAGAGGGAGGCGTGTCGATGGAAAACATTTCCTTCGAGGAAATCCCATTTGTGGTCCGACTTTTCTTGATGTACGCCTGTATTAAAAGCGCATTTTCTCTCGCCCATTCCGTAAACTTAAGATAGAGTGGGTGGACTTGCTTGTGGTCTCAAGTTCAGAGCCGTGCTGTTTGTTACTAAGTCGAGCAAGATACAGCTAGTATACCGCCATATATTTAACTCTGAGCACCAACTTTATCAGGAAACAAACCTACAGCTTTCTTCTGAAACAAAAAGTTATATTTCTTCATATGTTTCAAGATATATTGAGACGGTATAAGCAAAAAGGGCCTTTTTAAGCGGAATGCATGATTTTCTGCACCATTTTTTCTGATTTATTTTGTGAAAGCTTTAACGAGATACATTGAAAACTGACAACTTTTTCAAGATGGCTATGCAAACTGTTATTCTTTCTTTAAGCTATTTTGAACACTTCCATATATGTAAATCTTTCATGGCACAAAACTTCACTATTGAAAAAATCTAATGTGTTTCATTCATATGGCTTTCTCTTCTCGCCTTTCTGCAAACTGTTCTTACAAAATCTTATTATTCTAGCTACTTCTTGCTAATCCAGATAAACTTTCAAATCACATTTGCACATTTCGTTGTACGATACAGCAGGTAAAGCCATAACCAAATTATAATAACGTGGTACTATGTGATGGCTTTGAAATTCTGTGCTTGGCCAAGACAGGAAAGAAAACAATAACGACTTCCCATTTGAAAAAAATCATAGAAAATCTTATGTAGTACATTCACATGGCATTCTCTAACCTTTGTCGTTTATTAGCGAGTATACAAGCTATTCTTAATCATATTTTTAGCTAATAATAATTCAAATAAACCTTTACAGAAATAGCTACATCACACATTTCGTCATATATACAAAGAGAACAGCGATAATCAAATGTTAAAGTTAGTCTTAATATTCCATACTGTTTCCATACAATAACGAGAAACGACTGAATGTTGAAAGGACTCAAAAGAACGGTCAAGAAATTAACAACTCGAATCATTAATAACAGATATTCCAGAAATTGCTTATGCTACAAAATTCTTTAGATAAATTGTGTATTTTAAAGAGATCCACGCTTTCGTCTATCGCTTAACGTTTACCAATTAAGCAAAGTTATACAAGATTCCTTTCAAATGAAGACTTCAAAGGCTATTCCAAGAAAATTCAAGTTATACATTTTAATTTTCATTTAAATATCTTTAATATATGGTATTTTAATCAAATGGTTAGAGCCATTTTTTAGAAAATCAACATTTTCGAAAAATGCTGCATGTAAAAGTTAGTTGGGGTTGGAGAGAGTTTTTTTTAATTTTACTCTCACATCCTTGGAAGATACTGAACTTAAATACCAAGTTTGGTACTTATTCGACTTACTGTTTTTTAGTTATGCAGTTTACAAACACATATATAGGGACCTTTTTATAAAAATGTTTTTTTATTCATTCACGGGGCCCCAAAACATGTATTCGCAGTGAAAACTCGGTATAAATTGTTTGGTGGATTCCAATATCTCCTCTTAGCTACTATATACGCGTTAGGGAGAGTAAAAATTATTTGACTTAAATTTTGCCCTTTAACGAGATCTACATTTTTTACTTAGTAAAACTTTGTTTCTCTCTTATGGTGTCTAGTGATGCAAAGGTCATTTGGAATGGAGAGGACTTCAGAGACTATTCCCAGAAAACTCTAGATGTACATTTTATTTGTCATGAAAATATCTCAAACATGTGGTATTTTAATAAAAATCGTTCTAGCCATTCTTGAGAAAATCCAAAAATTCGAAAAATGTTACATATAATCAATAGTTTGGGTAGGGGAATTTTCTTTGAAATCTTTTTGTCGCATCCTTGGAGGATGCTGAATTTAAGTATCAAGTTTGGTATTTAACCAAGTTTAGCTATGCTGTTCACACACACAGACCTTTTTTTCGGATTCAGGATCCCCAACCAATATTTCTGTATATCTCGGTGTTGAGATTTAGGGTGGAATACAATAGTTCCTCTACATACTATAGGTAAGTAGTAGAGAAAGTAAAAGTGAAAATTAGTAGAGAAATGTCGTTTACAGTTCTGTGTATCTATAGATTAGTTGATTTTTTAGCTGAAGTATGTGTCGTTCATAGGAGAATGAGAAACTTGGTGGAGAATACATCAGCAATAAACATTGAACGTAAGGTTGCCAGACGATAACACTGTACAACAGTGACCGATAGCAATTTCCTACTCGCCGTTTATCAGCATTAACCTAACTCAGATCTCAGTTACATATACTTGTTTGAGGAACAAGTCGTGGTCCTGCAATAATGTTTGTCTGTATAGTAGTTAAATTAATTGGGTTTATTTATCACTGCTTGTTATTAATAAATTATCTTAATGCTCTGGATAACTATGTTTTAATATTTAAATTTAAACATTCTATAGTAATGCACATGAATTGCATCATGAGAATAACGAAGATACACTATAAGCGTCATTAAACATTTGGAGCACCAGAAATAAATTACCCACATGGAGCATGCCCCACAAATGGCACATAATATGTCCTGAGCCATACATCAACCGAATAACCTAGTTGTACACTAGTTGCTACTCCAAGTTCAAGGGTGCCCAGCGATAGAGGTCTGCACGGTTTCGAGCCAAGCCCTCGGGTCCAATCCTGGTTCGGGCTTAATTTGGAAAACCGTGTTCGGGTTTGAAAATAAACACAGAAAAAATGCATTTATTGCGTTCAACAAACAATATTTGTCACGTAAATATCTTAAACATGAGAAAATAAAAAGTATGCGCGAGATACTCGCGGGTTAGAAGTGAAATCTCTTAGGTACTAGCATTTGTTTACGATTTTATTATTGCAGGATTAGGAAATGGTTATGTGAAAGCAGTATGTTATGCATTATAGTCTCCAATCCTATACATATGGGTTCGAACCTTGAACCTCCTTACTTAATTTTATTTATAAATGACTTGCCTTTAAGTATAAATTACTCAGAATGTTTTATTTGCTTAAGATTTAAAATTATGCATGAGAATTGAGAACCATCCAAGACGATATTAATAATGTATTTGAATAGAGTATTTAAAATTATATTCTTTTAACAATGGTAAATGCTGCGTATTAAGAGGTAATAAAATATGTAAACTACAGTACACCAGGAATCTGTACAGAGCTAGGTTAAAATATGAGTGATAACTGGTCGTTTAATTCATAGAATGGTTACCGATGCACATAAAGATTTGTAATTTTAATTAGAAGTTCTAAATCCTAAATGTTTTTCATTGATTTTATTGTATAATGCTTACGTTAGGTCTAAAGTCGAATGTCTTTCACCAATCTGGAATGGGTATTTCCAGATTCTTTTAAATAAAATCGAAATAGTTCAAAAAATTTCTTTTAGATTTCTTAATTGGAAGATATATAACTGTGGAAAGATGGATATGCGGTGCGGAATAATAGTCTAAAAGACACCAATAAACGATCACTTTAACACTTTACTTTATTTAAAACAGAAAGTTGGCTAACACAATAATAATATTACAATGTGTTCAGCTGACCTAGAGTATAATACGCAAGCGTCTATTTGGTCCCCTATGCTACGTATTAATACAGTACACGTGGCGCATGCGTGTAGACCGTCTATGATGTATGCGACGGAGAGAGTAGAAATGATTCTCCCTCTGTTTCTACTGGTTGGAGTCTTTCGCTCAGGCTAACTCATACCTTTCACTTTTCGTCTGATCCAGTCAATTTGCCCTACCGCGCCTAAAAAAATAACTTCAAAAAATAACGAAACCCTTTAAATATGAAGGGAAAATAAAGACGGAAAAATTAATTTAGCTCTGACTTTGCTCCACGATGTTGAGATGTCCAGAATAGCACAAGTATCGCAGCATACATACATCCACCCCAGTAATAATAGTAGCAATCTTAATATATAAAAGTCTGCGCGTGTGTGTGTGAGTGTGTGTTTGTGTCTGTGTTTTCCCTTATAGCGTTCTAAACCGTAGCACTGATTTCGATCAAACTTAGAACAAATAACCTCTGACAAAATGCGAAAATTACTGTGAGGCAGTATTTTTAACACTTGAATAATTTCAGTCTAATTATATAATGAAAATTCAATAACATCCCGCCTTAAAACAATTTGTATGTAACAATATCTAAAAAAGTGTATATTTCAGTCATTTTATATGTTTATATTATTGAAGCCATGTGTAATAATGTTATGTGCATATATTACGTAATTTAATAATGCAGCAGCTATGAGAAATAGGTTTAAAGTTGCTAACAATGAGGTAACCTTGAGGCAATAATAAATAAGGAAGTTTAAAGACTACTAGTCATTATTAGAGCAGCAATAATGTAAATTTTTGAGACAGTTTATAAAATAGCCAATCAACAACCAGAAAAAGCTTTAGTTAAATGAAGGTATTCTACTGGAGTAGGATTAGCCAATCAGAGACTTGAAATACAGAAATTTACAAGCTTAGACGGTTGAAATCAATTCAGTTGCCTCCAAACAGTGCTCATAACCAGACGTTTTGCCTGCAGACAATGTAACCGGATGCGTGATGCGTCCTCGAGAGATTTTATACGCAGTTTGAGTGAGACGAAAATAGTATACGCGTTAAAAAGGTGCAAGTATTAAATAAAAGAATCTCACGGCTCTCGATATCAGTGAAGTGCTATTTAATTTGTGTCAAGGATTAATAAAAAGGAGTGAATTAAAACTTAAAAATCTGCGTAAGCCTACATTCTTGTCACATCACGCCCTGCCAAGATATGTATATATATATATATATATATATATATCTCTAAAATAATACTGACTCAGCCGAGGCAAACATAAATATATAATATTTAAAGAAACAGTTAAATTACAAAGTTAATATTTTTAAATTTGGGGCAAAGACTACCGAAAACTGTTTACCATACGTGCAGTTGCAACTACTTCAAGTGTTCGGCTCCCCAACAGTTTAAATACGATATAGCTCCTTCTAAATAAACATATTTTCTCAAATGTTTAGCTTAGAATTCGAAATTCCGCCCCCATTTTCCAGGATTATATAATTTTATGCTGCGCCTACAAAAGCCGGCAAGACCATTTGTCTTTCTCTCTTTCTTGACTTTCACGGCCTCAAAATACCAAAGGAACAGTGTGCTCACGTATTATTCATGGATGCTCTCTCCGACAGTGATCATGGAGTAATAAGACAATCAAAATGTTGGGATATTCACTTCTATTATACTTTAATATACGTTTAATAGTTTATTTTTGTAAGAAGCTAGTTTGTTTCTCTATAGAAATTTTATGATGTTTTCATAAGAACAAAACTGAGTCACGTATAAAAATTATAATGGGAATAGATAACAGCAATAGCATCAAATCATACGAAATACCACTACTTCCTCATCTGTCAATTTTGGCTTTGTTTTGTTTTGTCTGTCTTGTGTTTTCTTAGCAGTTTTATGTATGAGAGCTACTAGAAGAAGCAGGTTATTTAAACTACTGTTATTTGTTTCCAACTCCGATATTTTCTATAAATAATGACGAAGAAGCATGATTGTGACAATGTGGAAGTCACTCAGCTGCATTCACGAGAAATCATCATAAACTGTGGTGTTTGTTGTTCAAATATGCTTTTGCATAGAGTTTTCTCAGTGTCTTAGTTCTTTTGTTCTTTATAGTGTCTTGAGAGTTTTAATTATTTCTTTGTTTAAGTATCTTGTGTAATAACAATTACTAAATGCCTCCAAAGAAACGTAAGGCTAGTGGGTAAGTGCAAACTACGGCTAATGTTGTAGGGATAAATAGTCAAACCACGGACAATCCCGGGTATTTCAGCTAGTAATAAATGCCCGCTTCGGCCAATTATAAAGTTACAACAGTACGGCAGACACCACTTCCCTCCGTCAGCCTACACCCAGGACATCCTGCATAGATTGCAGTAAAGGGGTGGCCTATGATCAATAAGTCAGTATGCTGTCAACCACCCACTTGCTACATGTGGATTCCAATACCTCAGCTGCTATTATTTAAGTGAAATGCCTTCTGAATTGGTCCCAAGGACTCTTTGAGTGCATTCCCTCAAAGCAGGGGAGCATCACTTCCTGGACTTATTATTATTATTATTATTATTATTATTATTATTATTATTATTATTATTAATAATAATAATAATAATAATATGAGAGTAGCCTTAATTATCTGGGTTACATCTCCCATTTTGTAAATGATCTTTTTAATAATGTTGGCAAATATAACTCTATATATATATATATATATATATATATATATATGAGAGAGACAATTGAAATCATGTTAAAAAATTCTAGAAAAGAAACTAAAGTTTTATAAGGTGATGACAGTTCCCGCATTACATAGTTGCTAGTTTTGGGTTTTAGCTACAAGAAAAGAGATCATAGAGGCAGCCGAAATGAGATTATTGAGAAGTGTAGCTGGCTTACATTCTGGCTGTAACTCTTAAATCGAAGGAAAAGTGGAAGGATAAACTTCCTTTCCCTCCTTAAAGTCCTGTCAACATTCAGATGTTCCTCGGGATTCCATTGAACCAGTATAGAATTTTAAGGCCAGCATATAGTGTCCAGTTCTTAAACATTTGACCATTTTTCTTTGTAACTATAACGAAATCTGTAATGTAGCTATTTCTGCAAAGGTTCATTTAGATTAAAATATAGTATGTAAATATAAAAATAAGCTTTGGTACGAATAGTTTGTATACTCACTAATAAACGACACAGCTAAAGAAAGTCATATGAATGTATCATATTAGATTTCTACCGTAAGAAATAACTCTCAAACAACTTATCATAGTAAATATGATAGTACACTTTTACAGGAGTAAATCAATTTAGTACCTCCAGACATATGAACAAATCTGATGTGTTACACTCACATGACTTTCTCTACTCTTGTACAAATTATTTTTACAAACTCTTATTCTACATCTATTTCATATTAATTGAGATAAACATTTGCAGAAACGATCTTTTGACATGCAAGAGAATTACATTTTACACATAGCCACAAGTTCTAAAAATATTTTACTATCGCTTAAGGACTACTATGTTCCCCTTGTTTTGTATTTGCAAGGGTAATATAGAAATACAGTAGCCTTTAAGCATCGACATATCTCTTAATAGCTGATTGCTAGGTGCAGCACCATTCTCTTTGCCACACATTAATACTCTTTGCATATCCAAGACAAAAAATGAATAACGAATTCCCATTTGAGAAAATTATTGAAAATTTTAAGGGAATAACAAGCAATATCTCGAAAATGGTTCGCTCAACAAAAAAAATGTATATGACATAAATTGTGTATTTTAACGCGATCTACATTTATTGTGTAGTAAAATTGTGTCTATCTCTTATGGTTTACCAGTTATGCAAAAGCCGTTCACAATGAAGAATACTTTTGGAGACATTGCCAGAAAAGTCAAGATATACATTTTATTTATCATTAAAATATCTTAAACATATGATATTTTAATCAAAATCGTTAGAGCCATTTTTGAGAAAATTAAAATTTTCGAAAAATGTTCAATGTAAAGAGTAATCTGGGGTGGGGGGAATTTTCTTGAAAACCTTCGTGTCGCATCTCTGGAAGATACTGAACCTAAATACCAAGTTTGGTGTTTATATGACAGTTCGTTTCTGAGTTATGCTGTTCACAGGCACACACACACACCGAAATGTTTCCAAAAATGCTTATTTTTGGAGGATTCAGGAGGTCTCAAAACATGTATTTCCGGTGAAATCTTGGTATCGAATTTTTGGGTGGAATACAATACTTCCCCTACTTACTATACGTAGTAGAGAAAGTAAAAATATAATTTGGCTTAGCACCATACACTAAATCTTAAGTTTAGGAGCTGTAGTTTAGTAAACTAGCTCTAAAATTATGATTAACTTACGTGAAACGTATATGTTATAGTTAATTTTTATAGCATGAAAACTGCACTTAAGAACAACATCAACATGTGTGAAGAAACTGTTATATTGACTTAATATTCCAAGAATTTCAAACAGCTCATTTTGAGGAAATAATATTTCATTTATTAGTACATTTTATCACTTGTTAATCCGTCTTCAGCAATGTTTACTCTATAATATTAATAATGAATAAGATTTTAAGATATAAGACCTCACCAAACTATATAAATCCCTTTAAAACACACAATTTATTTCAAATAACTGATTTTTAGACAGCAAAGCCTAAAAGTAGAACTTGCAACACAGTGTACACGAACTAAAACTTTGTCATTGACCAACTTTGGTTTCAAGTCCAACCGCATGGCAATTACCCTTTGTATTGGCACTGTTTAATAACTCGACTTGATTTGATCGGTTTTACCTTTCGTTATGTCTTTTCTCTTCGCACTCGCATTGTGTGTTCACAATACGAATCGTTATACTTCAATTTATCGCAAATCGTTGTAGAATTACCATACGTTATATTGACAGCTTTCTTTTATCTAAAACGTTACTCTTATTAACCTGTATTAAGATTAAATGGCAAAAATTATGAATTCTTGAGGCAGTATTTTTAACACATAAATAATTTCAGTCTAATTATATAATATGTAAATTCAATAACTGCCCGCCTTGAAGCAATATGTGTATTTAACAATATATAAAAAGTGTATATTACAATCACTGTATATGTTTATATTATTCTATTCATGTGGAATAATGTTATGTGAATATATTACGTAATTTAATAATGTAGGAGCTGTGAGAATAATAGGTTAAACGTTGCTAACAATGAGGTAACAATGAGGCAATAATGAATTTGAAAGTTTAACAATACTGTTTGTGATTCTTGGAAGCAATAATGTAATTTTAGTGACAGTTTATAAAAAATAGCCAATCAACAACCTGGAAAAGCTTCAGTTAAATGAAGGTATTCTATTGGATTAGGAATAGCCAATCAGAAACTTGAAATACATAAATTTACAAGTTTAGGCGGTTGAAATCAATTCAGTTGCCTGCAGACAGTGTTTGTAACCGGATGCGAGATGCGTCCTCGAGAGATTTAATACGTATTCCTGTGAGACGAAAAAAATAAGTTTACGTGTTAAAAAGTACATGTAATTAATAAAAGAATCTCACAGCTCCATATCAGTGAAGTGTTATTTAAATCGTGTCAAGTATTAATAAAAGGAGTGAAGTAAAATTATAATCTGTGTAAGCCTACATTCTTATGTCTCACCACAAGCCTGCCAAGACATCCATGTCTCTAAAATAAATACTGACGCAGCCGAGGCAAACATAAATACATAATATTTACAGAAACAGTCAAAATTACAAATTAATATTTTTGAACTTAGGGGAAGGTTACCGGAAAGCGGGTACTATACGTGTGGTTGCAACGAATTTCAAGTTCAGTTCCCCAACAGTTGATATATAATACAACTCATAAAGATACTATTATACTTCATTCTAAAGAAACTGAAATGTAAGTGAAATTACAGAAGCAGCAGAAAGAATAACACTAGAAACACTTATCCAAAAACTCCAGAACGCAATGTGATATAGAATTTAATCGCTTCATTACCTGATGTAAGACAAAACATGTTGAAAATAATTTCACCGAAAATGACTGCTGGCGAATCAACACATCTGGCATCTCGGTTTTTTAACGTCATTTCTCGTTTCAAGAACGCGTTCTAAGCGTGATCCGTTAGTTTCAGGAATCATGATCATATTATTGATATCTTACAGATTCGAGCACTGTCTAAAAAATAGTATATGTCACAAGTGTTAAAAGTGGTTTTATCCCTTGTCTCGTAATGTACTATTATGGCATCGGCCATTTTCGAGACATCGGTATTATTGCGTTGAATTTGTCAATATTGTGCTGCCGCGATGACATGGGAAGAGTATAGAATTTTAAGGACAGCATATAGAGACCAGGTTGTTAACACATCTGACTGTGATTTGGTTTCCACTGTCTCCCTTGTACCTTCTACGAAATTGTTAATGAAAGTATTTCTGCAAAGGCTTACATTGATTAAGATAAAGTAGGTAGGAAAATAAGCTTTAATAAGAACAGTACGTACAAGTTGTATAAAGATTAAAGATAGCGAGTAGAGAAAATAATATGAATGTAACGAATGACAATTTTCCTGGGTGAAGGGTTCCTTAGTATACAAATTAAAACAGTAATTATTGAAACACCAGTGTTATTACAACGAAAAAATATAACACACAACAGCCCCATTCTGGCTTCTATACGTCGTGTCTGGAAACGAGTGGGTTGAAGCTCGACAGCTCTATGCTATTTTTATGTGAGTTATATCCTGTATTTAGGAAACACCCTTCATGTCCATCACGCCTACACATCGCCAGATTTCTGTCCGCCTTCCCACGCGGTGCATTATGCAGGATTATTCAAAACTGGCAGAAAACTGAAGCCCCCGTAACTTCAGCTAATAATAGCAAATTAACTGTTTACAAAAAAATACATAAAACGGTGTTTCATTGGCGTTCCTAAGAGCTAAACTGCTTAAATATTAACTTACAAACCTCATCTATTTTAGCATAATCGATACAGACCGAACATCTCCGCGGTAACGCGAGAAGCTCGCATTCGGTAAGTCCAGGTTTCGATTTCCGTTGTGACCTTGGGTATTTTCGCGGTTTTCCCTAGTTAGTAGGCTGATGCTGGAGTGAACTGTATAATCCCCTCATTTTCTTATGTTTCTGGGTGGGATCAGGCGAGTGGATGGCAAGCGAGGTATATAGCAGTGAATTGGCTTTGGAAAACACTGTCTGCTGTTCGGTATTGGACGGTCCCTCAGTGAGACCTCCCCGTAGGAGAATAAGGGCTGTTTTGGAGGTCCCACCGGCGTCAAGATATAATATCTGGATGCGTTAGGGACCCCCATTTGTCGGAAGCTGCCACTCCGGGTGTGGTCGCCCTCTGTGTCCCCTCCCCTCCTTCCTCCCGGAGGTTTCCAGACTATGCGCCTAAGTATCGAAATCCTGCTCCCTTCTTGACAACCAGTAACCCATGTAGGCTGTCACTAAAATAAGATCCTCTTTAAATTGGAGAAACAAGAACTCATACTGAATGACTCAATGGTTTATCGGCAAACTTTAATATTCATACACCCCTCTCTTTTTACCTGCCCTCTTCGCTTTCCTCTCTCCTTTTATCTCAGTGTTGAAAGGGGATATAACACACACACACACACGCACACACATATATATATAAAGCAATATCAAACAAGAATTGTACATAATAATACAATTCAGTAAGGACGGTGTTAAAATATTTAGCAGCCAAGAAACATCTAAGTTACAATGTGGTTTGTACAAGTAAGGGACGAACGAGCTAGCTGATTGCAGGTAAAAGTAATTTTAGGAAGAGCGCACCACCTTTCATGAAGCTAATGAGCAAGGAACCTGAAGCAATAACAAGAAATAGAAAGGAAAGAGACAGAGATATTGAATTAGCTTCCGGACGCGTCACTGGGAAGCGTATGCGAAAAGTTTTGGAGCAGAATATTTTCATACACAATAAGGTAACTCGGTCTGAACCAATTAGAAATGTCCTTACATTTTAAGGCGCGAAGGTGAGCGTCACTATGTTTGGTATAAAAGGGGGAAGAAAGCCCCAGATTTTCACTCTTATAGAATCTCTTCGACACTAAGTGATACTCGGTGGACGACGGATGCAGGTGTGCGCATATGGGTGTGCCGTTAGGCTAGGCTTCTAATTTATTATGGTGGGAATTGTTAGATGCGAAAAGCTAGCCGCCCATAAGTATTTATTTGATAATAAACCATATTAGAGAAAGGAGTATTTTATTACAGGAGTTGTATCGTATTTCAATGGTTGGGGAGCCGAACGTTTAGTAGTTGCAACCGCACGTATAGTAAACAGTTTCCGGTAGCCTTCGCCCCAAATGTATTTTTACTGTTTCTTTAAATATTATACATTTATGTTTGCCTCGGCTGCGTCAGTATTACTGTTGGAGACACGGATGTCTTGGTAGGGTTGTGATACGACTATGAATGTAGGCTTACACAGATTAAAATTTTTACTTCACTCCTTTTATTAAATACTTGATACGATTAAAATAAACTTCACTGATATAGAGAACTAAGAGATTCTTTTATTTAATACTTGCACTTTTTAATATGTATACTATTTTCGTCTCACACGAATACGTATTTAATTTCTCGAGGACACATCTCGCGTCTGGATATGAGCACTGTCTAGAGGCAACTGAACTGTTTTCCACCTCTTAAATTTGTAAATTTCTGTATTTCAAGTATCGGATTGGCTAATCCCAGTCCAATAGAATACCTTCATTTAACTAAAGCTTTTTCTGGTTGTTGATTGGCTATTTTATAAACTGTCTCAAAAATTTACATTATTGCTGCTCTTATAATGACTGGTAGCATTTAAAATTCCTTACTCATTATTGCCTCAAGGTTACCTCATTGTTAGCAACTTTAAACCTATTTTTCTCACAGCTCCTACATTATTAAATTACGTAATGCATTCCAATAACATTATTGAACATGTTTACAATAATATAAGCATATGCAATGACTGTTGCATTCATTTTACAAATTATTACATACACATGTTGCTTCAAGGCGGGCTGTTATTGAATTTACATATTATATAATTAGACTGAAATTATTTAAGTGTTAAAAATACTGCCTCACATTTTAAGGAAATGCAGTGTATTTTAACCCTGAGACCAGTGAACTTAGATAGGCAATTTATTAGGAATGGAGAAATCATCAATCGCTGAGGTAGCCAGAGATCAGAACACTGCAAGTGAGGGCATCAACCAAGAGGACCAACGTTTTTCCGCAACAGTGTTACTATTGCATTTCCTAAAATCTCTCCTCCGCCGCTCGGTCTCTATCTGGCCACCAGCATAAGACAAAAACTATGGCTTTTAGGCATATGGCACTGCAGTGTTTTCTATGGTACTCTAATAGTAACGAAAACGTGGCAAAGGTTCTTAAAACGTATCTCAAAATGTTCTAATGTAAATACCTCTTAGTCTCAATAAGTGGGATGTTTGCACTTTTCAAATTCGCACCCCATTGTAATCCCTCTAGGATAAGAAATTAAGATGCCACACAGCCTAGACTCCAAGCTGAACTTAAGGTATGTTACATAACAATTTCATATTGTTTAGTTGTTTGGCTGCTCTTAAGGAACACGTTTTATGGCTGGTTCACAAAAACCAGGAACGGGAACGACAAAGTTAATGTTACAATGTGAACGTTCAAACGAAAAGCTTATCGAGCCCAGGAATAGGAGACCTAGACAAGTTTGTTTTGATTTTATTCCTTTGCCAGTATTGGTATTTGTATTCGCACTGTCTGTAGATGTCTGCGCGGTAGAAATGATTCAAAGAGGCTGCGAACTGAAACCGCCGCTAGAGCTCTCTCTAGTCGCAAGTTTGGAAAAAAGAAAATAAAAAGCTAATTCATTTCGCAAAAGGAATCAGCATGGTTTTAACAAAATGTTTACTGCTCTAATTTTGTGCAACTGAAATGCAAGTAGCTAAAAAGAATACCATTGTCGGATATAAATAAATGACGTCTCAATGAGCAAAATTTAATTTTCGCGTTCTTAATGATATTTGAGGCAGTATTTTACATCACAACACTGTGAATGACAAAGTGATTGTAGTGTAACTTAACATTATTGTATGAAAATGATTTGGGATGTTTGTTAATTATAAGCATTGTTAGCAAATAAGTTTACACTGCCTCACTGAAACTGATAATAAGAGCGGGCAACAATGAGCGAGGGGGTGAGTTGTTTATTAATTGGAAGAGACAAGCAAATGACGTCAGAATAGCGCGCTTATCTGTAGAAATGGAGGGAATTTCTTCCCTAGAGCATGTGTTCGTAATTTTGATTGGATATAAATGTAGACGCTAATGTTGGCGCGTTTTATTAACCAATAGCAGCTCTGTTATAATGTTTAGGCATATCGGGGTGAGGGAGTATAAAAAGCTAAAGCCAGAGATGGGCAACGTTCAGGCCAACAGAAACATTCGTGCATTACATATCGTTCAGTCCAACAGAAGAATTCGCGGGAAATACGTCGTTCAGTCCAAAAGAATCATACAAAGGTTATACGTCGCACAGTTTAAGAGAATCGTTCACGCGTTATACTTCGCGCAATTCTACAGAATCTCTCGCGTTGTAAAGTTAGTTATAAATGTGAAATACGCGAATTAATAATGTGCAGCAAATAAGTGATTATAGTGATATTAAAAAATATAACAGTTTAAGTCGGGCGTGTAGCAAGAGTCAATATGTGAAATTAATTAATTGTGACGGTAATAAAAGTGTAAAAACAAATTCTTTTATAAGTGTTATCTTTCAGTAACAAATCCTTTCCGTTTACACACCCTGTTCAAGAGATATGCTCGACTGAGTAGTAATAATAGCTAGCCGGAGGACAAAGAACCCAAAACTCAAAGTAGTAAAACAATAACAGGCGCCCAGCAATAGATAACAGGAAGTGACCGCGACAAATTGGCTCCCATATGTGGGGCAGATAAACATGAAGCATCTTCCAACTACAAAAAAATATAATCTACTTCAAATTGGCGCCCAGAACGTGGGGCGAATTAACCAGGAGGGGACGAAGGAACAAGGACTTGGAGCGAATGGAGCAGTGAAAATAAATACAAGACGCAGATTCCAGAAACAACCACAAGAACGATCGACGACGCGCATGAGTGGACATCAGTAACTACGAAATAGAAGGCCTCAGGGGAATTCAACTACGACACCAAAACAGCGAGACGACGCAGATCCATGGTAGTACGACGCAGAGGCGACATATACATCTAGGAGAGAGGGGCAGGAATCTGGACATCAATGCAACATCATCAGATAGCATCAGAAAGGTTAGAAAATTGTAAAAAAGAAATTGTATCCTAAAAAAAATTGTGAGAAATTAAATGTTCTTGAGAAGTGGTAGGATTAAGAAAACAATGTCTACTAAGAATACTGAAGAAACAATTATGGAAGGGGATAATGTAACAGTTAGCTGTAATTCAATACAGGTTACGGAAAATAGCTCAAACAATGTAGGATTTGAGGGAGGAAATATTAGTCAAGAAAGTCAGAATAGAATGGCAGGAAATGTTAATTTTGATGCTGGTATGATGATGGAAATGATGAAAAAGTTTCTTGAAACATTAAATAAGAGTATTACAGATCGATTAGAAAGGAATGTGAATCAGAATTTTGAGAAAACAGAACAAATACTAACTCAAAGAAATGAGAAATTAGAGCAAATATTAGATCAAAACAGGGAGGATATGGAGAAGAATAATAGGGAATTAAGGGAAGATATTGGTAGGAGCTTAGAACAACTAACTCAGAAAAATGAGAAATTAGAGCAAATATTAGACAAAACAGGGAAGATATGGAGAAGAATAATAGGGAATTAAGGGAAGATATTGGTAGGAGCTTAGAACAACTAACTCAGAAAAATGAGAAATTAGAGCAAATATTAGACAAAACAGGGAAGATATGGAGAAGAATAATAGGGAATTAAGGGAAGATATTGGTAGGAGCTTAGAACAACTAACTCAGAAAAATGAGAAATTAGAGCAAATATTAGACAAAACAGGGAAGATATGGAGAAGAATAATAGGGAATTAAGGGAAGATATTGGTAGGAGCTTAGAACAACTAACTCAGAAAAATGAGAAATTAGAGCAAATATTAGACAAAACAGGGAGGATATGGAGAAGAATAATAGGAAATTAAGGGAAGATATTGGTAGGAGCTTAGAACAACTAACCCAGAAAAATGAGAAATTAGAGCAAAAATTAGATCAAAGCAGGGAAGAAATTGAAAAGAAAGTTATGAAGCCAGATCATTTTCAAAGTGAAGGAATCGAACAACTAATCACGAAACCTTCAAGAGGGAGATTTCTGACATCCATTGACCTCACTGCGTCATATTGGCAAGTGGAATTAGATACACAAGTGCGTGATTACACTTCATTTCAATACTCGGGGATCCAGTATCGTTTTTGTGTAAATCCTTTTGGTTTAAAAAACTCAGGAAGTGGAGTTGTGTGAGCAATGCACAGTATTTTTGGAAATTCTGCAGATGATTTTTTAATAAAGTATATTGACGACTTCCTCATCATTAGTCAAACATTTGAAGAACATATGAATAATGTACATTACGTGTTAAATAAACTGCAACAACATGGTATGACTGTAAACATACTAAAATCAAAATTTTGTGTCAAGGAAATAAATTTTCTGGGTTATGTAGTGGATGAACGAGGTATAAGACCCGACCAGAAGAGAATTGAAGCAATAATGAAAATTCCACCACCAAAGAACATAAAGCAAATTAGACGTCTCTTAGGGGTATTGAACTTTCAGAGTAAGTTCGTACCAAGTTATTGGGCTGAAATAGAATCACTGCGGCAGCTACTCTGAAAGAATATTAAGTGGAGATGGACAGAGGATCATCAAAAATGTTTTGAGAGAGTAAAAACTATTTGCTAAGTCTATATTGCTCGAGAGGCCCAGAGAAAATTTTAAATACGAGATTTCTGTCGACGCATCAATGCAAGGATTCGCCGAAATTTTAGGACAGCGAGACAACAATGAGTTTCACGTCATTAGTACAGCTTCTAGAGGACTTACAAACATTGAGCGGAATTCTTCGGTGACTCAGTTAGAAATTGGAGCACTATATGTTTCATTAATTCGATTCAAGACCTATATTTATTAGCAAAAGGTGAAAGTATATTCAGATCACATCAGCCTAACTTTCATCCAACGGTGTATATTATGTAGTGGAAAACTTGCTAGATACATTCATGCAATATCTGCCTTTGATATTGAGATTATACACATTCCTGGCAAGAATAATACCTTCAGCGATTTGCTATCGAGATTAAACTACAACCCACAAATTCCCGAGAATATTGAAAGGCCTAGAAATGAAGTCAAAATATTGACAATTGAAATTCCTTTAAGTAAAGAAATAAGAAAATTGAAAAATAAGGGGGAAATTCAAAATGAGGACGCAAAATTATTTGAACTTAAAGGAAATGCACCACTAATTGAAGAGACAAAGAAAAAAATTGTAGCAGTTCGGAATGGAACATTATACAAAAAGCATGGAAAAGAAATGCCTAGTTGGAAGGTAATGGTTCCAAAAAGTATGGAAAAGGAGCTAATTAAAAATTTTCATGAAGGATTAGCACACTCAGGGACGGACCGGACAACTTCTATGATTTTAGAAAATTTATACATGTCCAAATTGCGTCAGAAAGTTCGGAAATTTATATCGTGCTGCAAACTGTGTCAAAAGGCAAAACAAATAAATGCAGCATATGCATTTGAGACTAATTCGGTTATAAGGGATAAGCCTAGGTGCGTAATTAGTATTGACATTCATGGTCCTATGCCTCCAAGTCAATTTGGAAACAAATATATATATTTGTCTGTTATGATATATTCAGCAAATATGTAAGAATTTACCCTTTGAGAAAACCTACAAGTTTAGCATGTTTGAATAGCCTACTCAAGTCATATGTGATAGAAGAAGGACCAATCCAATCTGTACTGAGTGATAATGCTTCGTCCTTCACAGGAAAAAAAATTATAGAGGGACTGAAAGAAAATCGCATTAAACAATATTTTTCGCCAAGATACAGACCAAACTCCAACCCAGTGGAGAGGGAAATTAAGGAAATTTCGAATTACCTAAGGGTGCAGTGTCATCGAAAACAAACGCAATGGTATGGATACGTGATTTCGTTCAGAATTTACTCAACGAAACAGTAAACAATGTGACAGGATTACAAACCATGTGAACTTAAGTTAGGAAAGAAGATAAATACAATATGTAAGAAAATTCCAGAAGCCATTCCAGATGAGCACTCGATACCACAAACGGAAGAAGAGATGTTCCGACAAGCATTCGTGAGGATGAAGAAAAAAGCCATAAAAAGAAAAAGGAAACATGAAGAAAAGAAAAGAAAGGAATGGAGGATCAAAATAGGAGATTTCGTTTTGGTTAAAACTAAGAAATTGTCTGATAAGGAAAATAAACTTTATTGGCGAATGTTTCTAAAATATCATGGACCATATGAAGTTGTTGAAGTATATGGAACAAATACATATGAATTATGTAACCCAACAACTCCATAGTCATTGGAAAGTTCCATATTGAGATGCTGAAACCATACAACAATGAGGATAAAGATGACACAGAAGACCAAGATGATGAAAAGTAGATTCTGGATAGTTAAAGCTGAACTGCAGAACGAAGTATTGGAATGTAAGAGGGTTATCTATGTATATATGTCATGAGAAAGGAGAAATAAATTCAAAAGAAAAAATAAATGTTTAAAGGGGAAAAAGAACAATTTCTTAGTAAACTGTAACAGCATTTGAAATGAAGCATGTAGTAATGAAAACCTAATGTTATATTAAAGTAAAAGTACGTAGATATAATTCAAATAGTATTTTGATATAAAGTACAAGACAACAAAAAAGGGGTAAAGATAATTAAAACAAATACTTATGTAGCACACAGATAATGTGTAATTATGTCTAGAATTAAGTGATGTAAACATATTTGTGTAGAGGATAAATATTTTGGTAAATATGTTTAATAATTACAAAATGAACCAGGTTAAAAATCTTGAGTGTATAAATTTCTATGTCAATAATCTAAGAAAGTATACATATTTTGTAACAGTGACCTATATAGTTCAGGGTAAAGTATTTACTGTATAAAAAGATTTTAATGTCAGATGTATGTATATATACACATTACACCCGAGCCAGTGAATAGTGGCGAGAAAAGGGCAAGATATATAACGTGTGTAAAATGCGTGTGCAGTGTTACGTGCAAGTGATAAATACCGTGTGTTACAAGATTCAGGAGACTAAAAACCCAATTATAAAATTTCCAAAAAAGTTGTAAATATTTATAATTATGTTTCTAGTGGGGCATATGAGGCATTATTTTATATCAAAATACTGTGAATGCCAAAGTGATTGTAGTGTAACTTAACATTATTGTATGAAAATGATTTGGGATGTTTGTTAATTATAAGCATTGTTAGCAAATAAGTTTACACGGCCTCACTGAAACTGATAATAAGAGCGGGCAACAATAAGCGAGGGGGTGAGTTGTTTATTAATTAGAAGAGACAAGCAAATGACGTCAGATTAGCGCGCTTTTCTGTAGAAATAGAGGGAATTTCTTTCCTAGAGCATATGTGTTCGTAATGTTGATTGGATATAAATATAGACGCTAATGTTTGCGCGTTTTATTAACCAATAGCAGCTCTGTTATAATGTTTAGGCATATCGGGGTGAGGGAGTATAAAAAGCTAAAGTCAGAGATGGGTAACGTTCAGGCCAACAGAAACATTCGTGCATTACACATCGTTCAGTCCAACAGAAGAATTCGCGGGTAATACGTCGTTCAGTCCAAAAGAATCATACAAAGGTTATACGTCGCACAGTTTAAGAGAATTGTTCACGCGTTATACTTCGCGCAATTCTACAGAATCTCTCGCGTTGTAAAGTTAGTTATAATTGTGAAATACGCGAATTAATAATGTGCAGCAAATAAGTGATTATAGTGATATTAGAAAATATAACAGTTTCAGTCGGGCGTGTAGCAAGAGTCAATATGTGAAATTAATTGATTGTGACGGTAATAAAAGTGTAAAAACAAATTCTTTTATAAGTGTTATCTTTCAGTAACAAATCCTTTCCGTTTACACACCCTGTTCAAGAGATATGCTCGACTGAGTAGTAATAATAGCTAGCCGGAGGACAAAGAACCCAAAACTCAAAGTAGTAAAACAATAACAGGCGCCCAGCAATAGATAACAGGAAGTGACCGCGACAAATTGGCTCCCATATGTGGGGCAGATAAACATGAAGCATCTTCCAACTACAAAAAATATAATCTACTTCATATTATAATCGATAGGGATTCCCGTTCCTGGTGTACTATTCAGGAAACTGCACTCGAATTGCGTATTTTTAAAAATTACAACCAATATAGCAGACATTTTTATCACATATTTATTGAACGTACTTAACATAGAGACTTAATCTTTACAACTAAACTTTAAAACCCTGAAACCTTAAATTGTGCACATTGTTTCTTGAATATAGTCCATTCCGATCAAATAGTAAATTTTGTAAGAATTAAAAACGTTCCTGGAAAAAAATAAGTAACCATTTTAATTCTAAAAAAATCAACCATAGCTTAAATTATACACCCTTCTACGTATGGAAAGTCAGTTTGAAGATGATGTATTATATTTTAACTGCTGGGGAGCCGAACATGAAGTAGTTGCAACCGCCCATATGGTACCCGGTAGCCTTTGCCCCAATTTTTAAAAATATTAACTTTGTAATATGACCGTTTCTTTAAGTATCAAATATTTATGTTTGCCTCGGCTGCGTCAGTATTTTTTTTGTTAGAGACACGTTTCTCTTAGCAGGGTTGTGATGTGACTAAGAATGTAGGCTTACACATTATAATTTTACTTCACTCCTTTTATTAATACTTGATACGATTTAAATAACACTTCATTGATATAGAGAGCTGTGAGATTCTTTTTATTAATTAATGACACTTTTTTAACACGTAAATTTATTTTTCGTCTCACACGAATACATATTATATTTCTTGAGGACACTTTGTGCTTCTGAATAGTAACGCTGTTTGTAGGCAACACGTCCAGTTATGAGGGCTGTCTAGAAGCAACTGAACTATGTATTTGAAAATTTTGCTGTATTTCAGTTTCTGATTGGCTAATCCTACTCCAATAGAATACCTTCATTTAACTAAAGCTTTTTCTGGCTGTTGATTGGCTATTTTATATACTGTACTAAAATTAAAATATTGTTACTCCAAGAATCACAAGTAGTACTGTTAAACTCTCTAACTCATTATTGTCTCAAAATTACCTATTGTTACCTCATTGTTAGCAACCTTTAACTTATTATTCTCACAGCTCCTGCATTATTAAATACGTAATACATTCACATAACATTATTAAACATGTTTACTATAATATAAGCATATACAATGACTGTTACATACATTTTACAAATTATTACATATACATGTTGCTTCAAGGCGGGCTGTAATTATATAATATGTAAATTCAATAAGACTGAAATTATTTAACTGTTAAAAATACTGCCTCACATTGCAATATCACTATTCAAATGTGCTTTTGCGCCCATTTAAAAGCGCTTGTAATTTTAAAACAATTTTCTCGTAATGTGGGCGCCGGGTAGCTTAGTGGTTTCGTTCGCGGCTATCTATGGTTCGATTCCCGGCTCTGAGTAGCTATTTTAGAGCCCATCTAAGCCTTCCCAAGGACCAACGTGGTTGAGAGTACACACTAAAAGTTGCAGGAACTCTCGTTCCATCGCCTCCTCACCACCCTGCAACAAATCCTATACATTGGAAGGACTCGAAGAAAACATCACGGGAGAAATTCACTCAATTTCAGATATTGAACTCTCGAGTGTGAATGAACATTTCCTGAGAAGATCCCAGAAACATATGGATAGAGGACAACATTTCCAAAACCCATTATGATGAGGTATGTGCTTATTATCAATGTAATTGTAACTGTAAATATAAGAACGTGAATTGGTTGCGCGGATATTGCAACTGTTTTGGCGGGAGTCCGAGCTGTAGCGGCCGTTGCGTCAGCCGCCGTGCGGTGGCCGCAGTGTGGATGTAAGGCACTATATATAGAAATGATAGTTAAGGTTATAATTGCAGTATGCACAGGATTTTAAGATGTTTTTCACAGTAAGTCGCATATATAAACGTTATTTTTTCATTGTGTACCAGTACTCATTTATTGACACACTTAGGAGACACTCAAACGGAGGTACCTCCAGTAATAGAACCGCACGGAGGACATACTCGGCACTTTATGCTTCCCTGAGAGGAAAGGATGAAGGAAATAATTAAAGGGCGACCAGATCAGGACGACGATGTGCGCTAGCAAGTACGGGGTCCCTATCGATTCCAACATGACACCAATCCTGACGCCTGTTAGCTCTGCCTTAGCTACCCGGGAATAGACGAGACACTCCCAAGAAGGAACAAAGACCAAGCAGTCTCGTGAAACACCAGGGACAAATCTTTCCCAGAGCGCAAATTCCACCTCCTGCCGCAACATACCAACCGCCATCACCTGGTCTTATGACCCTGAAACAGATGAAATGAAACCTAGGAAACGATGGGGGCGAGAAATATTTTTGGTAGAAGGGAAACCACCCCAGCATTAGCCTATCGATCTGGGAAAACCACGAAAAAACATTGTCAGAGTGGCCGGCCCAATGGGAATCTTAACAGGACCTCCCAAATACGAGCTTCACATGTTACCACGAAACTACCTCGCTTACTAACTGAGACAGTACGTATAAATTGTGTTGTGAGTTACATTTCATTTTGACTGACAAATGAAGATGTTTCATAAAGTCAGATTTTAATTAAGTTCATGTGCTGCTTCAGTTATATTGCATCTGCGACCCCATGCTCTTTTCTATTCTACTATTTTCTGCACGCTGTTTATCTGCATCTCCGTTCCATAACGTTTTAGCTAATGGAGTGGGGTGGCTTATCTCTTAGGTAAAGCTTTAGCTGGTGAGAGGGGTACACAATATGCTGAACTACTGGAGCGCGTGACGCGCACAGTGGAAAACAACCAAAATTCTTTCACTATAGCGCGCCTTTATACCTCATTAGCCCCATACCAAGTAAACACTACCTCCTTCCAGTAACTAAACCCCTAGCTGCTTGGATAGGCTTCTCCACCCACTAGCTAAAATGTCGCTGATCAGAAAATATATGTTTTAATTGTTTCATTTAACCTATATGGTCATATCGACAGCTTTGACCTGAGAAACAACTCTGACTGTAGGATCTTAGGCGTTGGTTTTTAATATTACACACACACACACACACACACACACACACACACACACACACACACACACTCCCACATGCATACTTCCAGATCCTGTGGAGGGTACGGAAAGATTCTAATTAAATTATTCCCACCCTAGCCGGGAATCAATCCCAGGACCTCTGTGTTAGGAAGCTAGAACGGTGACTACTCGGCTACAGAGGCAGCCTAGTTTTATATTTGTGAAATCCGTTTATAGTGAACGGGGGTTACTAATTTACAAGTCTTAGACACCAGGATAAACAAGAATGGAATTTGCAACACCTCCTTAAATAAAAGGCGATCAGAAGCCCTTTTACGTGGCTTGCAGCTAATCCAATACTGGGAAGGGAAAGTGAAGCAGGTTGGAAACATTCAGGGGCAAGATTCCCGAACTGCGTTCCCAGTTACTGCAGTGCAATCTAATTAAAACATGCGAAGAGGAAAATTCGAGAAGACCAAACCTCTATGGCTTCCTCGTCGAAGCTACTAATTGGAGACCGCTATGGTGCTCCGCGTCAAGCCGAATGCCTCTTTCACTGGGTATTCCATAGCCTTTTCAAAAATAGTGCGTTATCCACTCACTTTTCGCTTTGAGATCCTGCTACGCGTATTATATTCAGTTCCATCAAAGTAACCCTGCGGTGAAATCTTAAAATTTCTCAATTCTTAACTAATTGTACTGAAATGTTAATCACATGCTAGGAAGATTATCTAAGTGTCTAAAAAATGTCATTTAACCTTTAGAGGTTATTAGTTAAGTAAATATTGTGTTTATATAGAATATCCCACGCATCAAATTATTTAAGCTGTTACAAGATTTTTCCTGACATTAACAAAAGATACTGCTAGGGCTCAAATGGCGCTTTGTTCCACATTTTTTTAACTTTAAGCAAAGCAATCTTGTCATTTTTTCTACTATATTTAAAAATCTGATGTGTTACACTTACATGACTTTCTCTACTCTTGTACAAACTATATTTACAAGCGCCTATTCTCCATCTACTTCATGTTAATAGAGATGAACTTTGACAGAAACTTACTGCTAACTTTCTTGTAGATGCAAGAGGAATATGGTAGGCTTTAAGCGATAGTCAAATATTTTAAGAGCTGGTTGCTATGTGGCGCATTCCAATCTCTTTGCATGTCCAGGACATTAAGACAAACGAATAACGAATTCCCATTTGAGAAAAAGTATAAGTATATTGGAAAATTTAAACAAATAACAAGAAATAACTCGGAAATGGTTCACCCGAAAACAAAATGTATGACATAAATTGTGTGTTTTAACGAGATCTACATTTTTTGTGCAGTAAAATGTTATCTCTCTCTTACGGTTTACCAGCTATGCAAAAGTCATTCAGAATGAAGAGAACTTTTGGGCACATTGCCAGAAAATTCATTATATGCATGTCATTTGCCATGAAAATATTATAAATATATCATACTTTAATCAAAATCTTTTTATCCATTTTTGAGAAAATCAAACTTTTCGAAAAATGTTACATGTAAAGGATAATCTGGGGTGCGGAGATTTTTTTTAAAATCTTCGCATCGCATCTTTGAACCTAAATACCAAGTTTGGTACTTATCCGACTTTTCGTTTTTGAGTTATGCTGTTCACAGACACACCCACAAACACACACACGGACCTTTTAATAATATGCTTTTTTTATTTGGGGGCCGGAAATCATATTTTCGGTGAAATCTAGGTATCGAATTTTCGGGTGGAATGCAACAGTTCCCCCTGCTTACTACACGTAGTAGAGAAAGTAAAAAGAGCTATTTGAATCTTTGCTTTATGTACCTAGCCCACAAGTTTCGATAAGATTGATGAAAAATTGCATTGCGTGAAACACTTTTCAATACATTTTTTGTGTACTGAAAAAGTATAAAATGTGTTTCAAAAAAAATCACGTTTAAATATGCACATGCCATTATTTTTTGTTTCTAGTCTTGATATGGGGTCGCAATTCGCCCTTATAACAGTTCTAAACGCAAGGAATATGTTTGTATAAACTCTTAAATTATTAAAAACTGAAAAAATTGAAAAAATTGAAATGTTTATGTTTTTAACAAAAACCTTATCATAGTTTGTTTTAATTGAAAGTATTAGTTTATTGCGATATAACTGACAAAATTAGTGACCCCTTTGAAAACTTCCTTATCCAAGAATTGCCAAGGACATTTTTGTGGTTAATTTCGGAAATAACATATGTTAATACACATAATTGCTTTTTAGTTTCTCTCCATCAACCTATAATACGTAGAGGAAGGAAGTCTTGCATTCGATCCAAAAATTTGATATCCAAAAGTCATCTAAAATACAGGTTTTGATGATATTTTGGATTTAGGAAAAGGTGTGTGTTTTCTTTGAACAGCATAATTAAAAAACGAACGTTTGTTAAGTACTATACTTGTTATTTAAGGTCAATATCCTCCAATGATGCGACAAGGATTTTCAATAAAACCACTTTATACCAAACATTTGCCATTTGTTTTCTAGAAAACAAACATATTACGAAATCCTCATGACTAAAAGGAATATCTTGAATTTTCTGTGTATAACTCGTCAATGTCTCTTTATTTGAATCTACTTTTTTTATAATTCTGTATAACTGATAAACCACAACAGATAGATAAAAACTTACTCAGGAAAGGTGTAGAGGTCGTTAAGTATACAAGCTTTTCGTAGCATTTTTTTTTTTTTTTATTTTTTTTTTTTTTTAATAATAGCTGCAAAGCCATATGGCAAAACTTACTATGTAAAAATGAAGAGCTCGTTAAAATGCAATAGTTGAATGTGTTTTTCATAGCCCTAACCGTTGTCGAAACATCCCAACTTGAATATGTACATTTTTCCAAGTTTAACTGCGTCATTTGACGGAACTTTTTTTTTTTTTTTTACATAATGGTTCATCACACCACTGTTGTGACTATCCAACTGTAGAGGCAGGACTAAAGACACACGAGCATTGTAACAAAAAACCTGTATTTTTTTTAACTTGTTACAAGCTCAATATATATTTTTTTTATTTATTTTTTTTTTAATTTTTTTATTTTATTTTTTTTTATATTTTTTATTATTTTTTTTAAGCAAGGAAGAACAGGATCCTAACAAAAAGGAAAAGGGTATTACTGTGCTAGTGGAGCTTAAATCTGAATATCCAAGGCTGGAATGGCCCTGTTCTGTGTTGCCGAATCATCTGCCATCTCTCAGCACGTAAAAATTGTCGTAGATGAGGCAGTACACAATCAGCTGCATCGTCCAACGTTTGTAGCCAAGTAAAGGTGCCCATAATCAGCCAGAGTAGGGAATTATACAATGGGGGGCTTACTTTAGGAATGTTCAAATGCAAAATATCAGAGGGTTGAGGAATCCATCCGGTAGGTATCCAAGTACGACAATATCCTAAAACCCAAGTCCAGACCACAGTTTTACCGGAACATTCCATCAGTCGATGAGGAAGGGAATCTTCGGCATTACAAAGTGGGCAGTTGTGGGAAATAGCCATCCGGTGGCGATAGAGTTTGTCCGCCGTTGGAAGGATTTCGTTTACCACCGCATACGTTACTGTCATCCAATCGGAGTTAATCTGTGGAAGGTTAAAACATCTCCAAATGCGCCTCCAGGGCAGTTGTGGGTATTTCAGCTGGACATGAGGGATAATGGGAGCAGCGTGAACAAGAAAGGTGTAAATCTTCTTCACCGTACTAAAGTCACCATTCCCCACTTTCTCCGGTGGTAACTTCTCCAAGACCTGATAAACTTCACGTAACATTTGGGGAACCTTGTCACGCTCGCCCCGATTCAAAAAGGATGAGTATTGTCGTTGTAGCGCAATATCCACGGGGTCACCCTGGTTATTCATGGCAAGCAAGAGCATTCGCATCATCAAGGCCTGAGACTGACGAACCACCTCTAATAATCCCCATCCACCTTGACCTTTAGGGAGACGGAGTTGCGTACGCGCAATGCGATAAAGCTTTCCTGTCCAGACAAAATAACCTAATATCTGTTCTATTCTCTGGCAATGGCGTTTTGAGGGCGGAAGAACAGATGCAAGGAACCAAATTCTGCTGAGCGCAAAGCTATTACAAAACCATATACGTTGTACCAAATTCAGCATCCTGGTTTTCTGCTGATACATCACACCACGTAAGATATTAATACGAGACGTCCAGTTGTATTCCCGCATATCCTCTGCGTCAGTACTAAAGTAGATCCCCAGAACTTTCGTACGCTGCACAACAGGTATGCCCAAAACTGATGTATCCGGAGGTTGTAATCCAATGGGCAATATCTCGGACTTCCTCATATTAAATGTCATTCCGGTACTCTCCTCATATTGCTGTAAACAATCTTTTAGGCGCATAATATCGCGGGGTGTGGTAACCATTACAGTAATATCGTCAGCGTAGGCTCGTACCACCAGTCTCTGACCATACACATCGATTCCGGTAAGAGTAGATTGAAGACGTCGAAGTAAAGGATCGACATACAAGGCAAATAGTATCATAGACATGGGACAACCTTGTCGGACGGAACGTTTAACGGGTATAGCAGCTGTCAGATACCCATTGCAGAGAATCTTAGACGAAGCAACATCATATAGGGCTCGAATAAGATTACGGAGCTTATCGGGCACTTTCAAGGCAACCAAACGTTTCCATAGTGCCCCGTGAACGACGTTGTCAAAGGCCTTCTCAAGGTCTAAATTAATGACTGCAGCTGACTGTTCTTCCTGTGCACAGTGCAATATACCACCTCTCAATGCCGCCAGCGTATGATGAATGGCCGTCCCCTTATGTACGGCAGCCTGCATCTCGCTAAGTATATAGGGTAGAATCTTCTGCATACGAACACTAATGATTTTAACAAACAACTTGTAGTCACAGTTCAATAACGTGATCGGCCGATAATCCTGTGGAGTCTTCGGCTGCGCACACTTCGGAAGCTGGACCACTATCCCATCTGCAAAAGTAGGCGGAAATCGCTCTGAGGTCCACATTACCTGGAAAACTTGAAGTAATTCTTCCCGAATATAGCGCCAACAGTGCTTGTAAAATTCATATGGTAGACCATCAGGTCCTGGAGACGCATGCAGTTT
This sequence comes from Deroplatys truncata, assembly GCA_030765065.1. Taxonomy (NCBI): domain Eukaryota; kingdom Metazoa; phylum Arthropoda; class Insecta; order Mantodea; family Mantidae; genus Deroplatys; species Deroplatys truncata. The sequence continues at coordinate 172,621,072 of CM060980.1, forward strand.
TGACGACTGGATCACTTCCATGAACTCTGCTGCTGAAACAGGTGTCGTATCCTGCCGCAGCTCCTCCGGGACAACCGGAGCAACCCCAGACATATACTCGCCCACAGCACTGGAGCATTCCTCTGGGACGGAGAAGCGTTGGACGTAAAAGGAGTGCACTTCACGAAGAATTCCGGCTGTAGTGGAAATTTTCTGTCCATCAACCTCCAAATGAGTGACGAGCTTCCGGCTACCATGTTTACGTTCCTTCGCCAGATGGTAAAAACTCGCCTTTTCCCCAAACACCACTTCCGCCGAGTGTACTTTGGACAAACACCCCTGTAACTCGTTAGATTTTCGGGCCTTAATGTGTTCCTTGATGCCTCTCATAAGAGACTGAACATCATCACCTTGCTGTTGGCGTATGTGTAGTTCCTGAAGGACTTGAAGGTAATAGTCCATGGTTTCCCTCCTAGCCAGAACCCGACGACAGGCTGCAGCCCGAAAGAAATACCGAAGCGCAGGCTTGGCTTTACACACCCACCAGAAGGCTTTATTCTGTGCTAGCAGAAAGGATACCCGCAACCGCGACCAACGATCCTGGAAATCCCTTAGCACCTCCTCATCCATAAGCAACGAGCAGTTTAATTTCCAATAACCTCTACCTCTAGTGTAGAACGCTGCCCTACCTTCAAAGGCATGTATGAGTGCATTATGATCACTGAATGCGACAGCCACTATCTCTGTACGATAAAGACGTGATAAGAGTTCAGCCGGCACATACATGCGGTCCAGCCGCGATGCTGATAGGCCTCTCACGAAAGTAAATTGTACTGCGGAACCATGCGTATACTCCCAGGTATCCTTTAACCGCATTTGCTCCACCAGCTGCTGCAAAGTAACACACCCATTAAAGGCTCCGCGTTGATCTTTGGCCGCCAACGTACAATTAAAATCACCGACAAGTACAAAGGTAGCACCCGATGGGATATGGGTCAGGAGGTCTTGCCGAAAAAACTCCTCTCGTTGTTTGCGTTTATTACTACCAGCAGGTGCGTAGATATTCACGAAAGTCACGTCATCATACACTGCCGAAAGAACCCTACCGGAAGGATGGTATCCAAAACTGTGTAATCGTAAGCCTTGTCTGTAAACAATTGCCGTACCGGAACCCTCGGGGCCAAGATTGGTCTCGTAATCGAAGCCACACAAAACATCCAGATTACAAAGATTCACCTCCTGTAAAAAACAAATGTCTATGTCATTACTGATCAAAAATTCCTTTAAAAGTTGTTGTTTAATAACCTGTCGCAGGCCGTTAACGTTGAGCGAAGCCCATATTTGAAGACCTACCGGCATTTAAAGGGCAAGGATCGTATATTCAATGGTTGCAAGCGGAGAACAACCAGGGAGCACTCCAGAAACAACACAATCTCAATCATCACTATCCGGGTGCGGGTCATCCTTTGTAAGTTTAGGGGAACGTTGGTGATCCTCAAAATCATCGCTGTCATCTACTGCCGGCCGCTTGCCTGAGTCCGCCTCTTTCGTTATGGAACGAGCAGGAGAGTTACCGGACAACGGTTGCACATCTTGGGAGTGCTGTCGTATCATGGCACTTTCTACATCCATCCGCCTATGCTGGCTCCGTATCCGAGGATCTCGACTACACAAAGAAGCAGAAGGCTTTTACCTTAAAAGTGCTACCTCACTTGCCGATATCTCTACTTCTTCATCACAAACGATCTCCATGTCCCCATCCTGAGAAGTTTGCGAAAAAGAGGGTACCTCAGGCATTTCGAATGCCGCCTTCCGATCAACAAAGGGCGTAATAGATCCGTCCACAATTGCATGTTCGGTTGCTGCAGTCAACAGCGGTGTCTCCGCCCCAGCAGGACCACCACTTCCTGAATCGGAAGAGCGCGCTGGAAGGTTCACCGACAAAGGTTCTACCACAGACGTTTGTGACATAATGGAAGCCTGCTTCTGGGCGACTGCATCAGAAGAGGTGGCAGCACTCGCCGCCTCACTGAATGTTACCGGTCGATTCCTTGGAGTTATAGGTAGCCGCGTGGCACGTAGAGGACAAGCTGCTTTTAAGTGGGTAGTGTCATGACACAAATGACAAGCCTGTGGTTGGCCGATGTAACTGATGGCAATCAAATACGAATCGATAACTAAACTAGCCGGTATATGACGTTTGAGCCCCATTTTTACAGCATGCACTCCGTTGTTAGACGAAAGAAGATACTGCGAGCCCCATCTTTCCCTACGGATATCATACACTGTACCATATTTACTTAGTTCCTGTGACAGTACCGTAAAGGGCACCTCAGAAGGCAGGTTAAACACCCGAACATTTACTGTTTGCTGATCACCCGGTGTAATATTCACTTTTGTTATGTCGCCGGAGGCGTATGTAAAATTTTGTTCCTCTTTATACCGCGAGAGAAGATTATCATACAATACCGCCGATAACAATTTCACATAGATAGCTCGTTCCCTGGTGTGAAGCTGGAGCGTGTCGACCTGATCAGCTTGAAGCCCCATGAAGTTCACTAGCCACTGGTGGATTTCTAGTGCAGTGGGTTTAATCGCCGTCGTCGTAAACTGAATTTTGAGAGTATTCACACGTTTATAAACCGCCATGGTTACCGTTTAGAACTTACGAAACAAGAAAGAAAGTATACCCAATTAAACAAGCGTGTACTCGGAGACACTGAAAACGGTACACAACAGCAAACAAATAAGTCGCACCAGTGCCGGCCGGTTACACTAACACACAGCGGACAGACAACCTCACGGAACGCCTGCCACTGCACGACTGAGCTTGTATGTTTATGATACTTTTTTTTCCTTTTCTTTTGATCTCAGCTACTCCAATTAAATAAAACCAAAAAAGAGCTTGTTACCAGAAATAAACATTTGAATGCTGATTCGGTTGTTGTAACCTTGTAATAGAGCACTTGTTGCTTAAATCATTCCTGCATGAAAATATATCTTTAGTAATGTAACATAGAAGAATCACTTTATATGAATAATATCATATACAGAGCGGTCCCTCAGCGCTTTGGCTGGGAATTCTACGGCAGTCTTGTGCCATACGTCTGAATGAACTCAAGGCCACGGGCTCTTCCACTTATCGGACATGTGGAGCGGGCTTCAGTCAGCTGTTATTGCTTCTTGTGTATAGACGCGAGACGCGTGTGTATTTGTGTGCGATTGAGTTATCGGATCATTACAACCCAGAAATGGTACTCAAATTTTCGCTTGAATAAAGACTTTTTATGTATGACACGTATGTGAAAACCGACTCATGTGGACAGGTGTATAGGCAATTACACGATAAATTTCTGGTGTTCCAGTTCCGAGTAGAGAAAGAGTTAGATATCTAGCGAATAAAGTGAAGAGAACGGGATCATTCAATGTTGTAAGTTTGTAAAAAGAAACGCAGTGTTCTAACGGAGGAAAAACTTGATGAAATTGGCGAGGCATTTGAACGGTCTCTGAATAAATCTTTACGGCGTGTAACACAACAAGTCAGTGTTTCAAAAACCTCAGTACATAAGTCTACGAAACTGCTGAAATTAAAAACATACAGAGTAACTATTTTCCATCAATTATGACCGCGTGAGGATTTCTTGGAAGACATCAAGGATGTTTTTGATGACAGAATAATCTCTAAAGGGTTATGGCGGGCTAGATCGCCGGATCTTATGTGTATGACTTATCTGTGGGGAACTCTCAAAAATAGAATCTATAGGAATAATCCTCGCATCATAGACGACCTTAAAAACAATTTAAGAACAGAAAATTAGGGAATTTACGCAACAACTACTTATGCATGTGAATGTTAATTTCATCAGAAGGTGCCAAGAATGTTTATCTACCGAAGGGCACCACTTTCAACACCGACTGTAAAAAAATAAAAAGTTTGTTCAATAGTTAATCAATATATCGTAATAATCATTGTAAAATTAGTGATAATAATGGTATCAGTATCAATAATGATAATAATAAACAGATACACTGAATATAGCGCGTAGAACACATATCACGACTACCGGCCATATAGCTGAGGGATCGCGCACGGAAACAAGCATCGCAACTACCGGCCAGATGGCTGAGGGATCGCTCTGTATAAAGAATATAGCATTTTTTAATTGGTGGAGAAAGTTGTTTAAATGTAGCACATCACATTTTCACTTTCTCTGCCACGTCCTTAGTAGGCAGATAAAGTATGAATTGCATTCCATCCAAAAATTCGATAATGAGATTTCACTGGAAATAGATATTTTGAGGGCTCCGGGATACAAAAAATTGAGTATTTAAAAAAAATGGTGTCTGCGTGTATGTCTCTCTGAACACTATAACCCATAAACCAAACTTGGTACTAATTCAGCATGTTCCAAAGATGCGACACGCAGATGTTCAAGAAAATTCTCCACCCCAAACTATCCTGTACATATCCCGCGAGGCGGCTCAGGTGTTAACGTCTGTGACCCGCATTCCCGAGCTCCCAGGTTCGATCCCCGCGACCGTCCACTGACTCAGGGTTTTTATCGGGTCTCAGACGACTGCTCGAGTGGTTTCTTTCGTCCCCCTAAATCCCTGTCCCTCCATTTCGATCCATTAATCCGTCATCCAGTTTGGTCTATTTCAGGTTTCAAAGTGTCAGCGATGGTGTTTCGGTACAGCGCAGTAAGAAGAAAGTATGCTTTCTGTGCACTTTCTCCGTCTCTCAGCCTTCGGCTGGTTGGCGCGGTATAAGGACCGCCCTCTAGGGGGGACGTTGAGCCCTGTGTAGGGTAGGGTCTCCGATCTGTCTGTCCGACTACCAGGGTGTCCATATTTGGAAACTGTAGGAACCATGTCATTGCTGTGCCGGCCGGTGTCTCCCTTCACCTCATCCCTTTGAGGCATCGGTAAAATATCTGGATTCACTGGATCGGTGCCAAATCCCTTCCGCTTCACAATTCAATGCAAATCCTGTACTTGGAAGATGTTTTTTTTTAATTCTCAATTCTCACAAGAACTACTGATGCGATTATGATTGTAATGTCATATGTTTAAGACATGCACATTACAAACAAAACATATATCTTGAAATTCCTGGGAGTAGCTTGTGAAATCCTCTTCATTTGCAAAGCGTTTTATATATTGTGTATAACTGGCAAACTATAAGAGAAGGAAGTCAAAGGTACAGTACAAATAAGGTAGATTCTTTATAACACAGAATTCATCTGAAATCACATTTTTACGGCATGAGCGATTTGATAGATGTTTAGTGTTAAAATCATTTACACATGTATAACAACGTCAAAGTTAAATATTACAAAAGTCAATCTTGTAACATTCCTGGACCTTATAGGGAGATTTTTCCCCCCAATATCACTAAAATTTGTCTTTTAATTTGTCATATGCAAGTTTCTTAATTTCATCAGATAAGCTATTGAATAGATGAATAGATACTTCAAAGCTATTTTGCGTTTCACTATATTTACATTTACTAAAAGAAACATTGTTGCTACCTCCTGTCGGATAACTTTGGGGATTTTCACACAAATTATAGTGGATTCGTGATATACAACAGATAATTCAAAAGATTATACAAGGAAGACTAAGGATTCCATGTTCAATAAAATGTGGTTTATAATGTGTTTTTGGCGAAACTTCACATAATAATCTTATTCCTGTCTTTTGTAAAATAAATTGCTTCTTTACACTTCATCTCCCTGAGATGTAATCTATATGGGACTTCCACCCTAATGTAGGCTCAAGATGAATGTCTAGGAGCTTTGGCTGTTGGGGTAGAGGGGTTATATCTTTAACTTTACTTGTGAGAGTATCACTGTTGTCACAACATATATTTACTGCTAAATCATCAGCAATTAAAACGTTTTAGACATTCATCCTGGATGGCTTCAAGAAGATCATTGATTTACACTATAAAGAAAAGCGGTCCGAGTACTGACCCCTGCGGCACACCGCGCTTGAACTTTTTAAAACTATATTTTCTGCCACTAACATAAGTAGTCTGATATCTGTCACTTAGATAATAACATATGATATTTATACCGGTATAATGAAAACCATAGAATGCTAATTTCTTTAAATGTATCTCGTGCGAGGTTGGATCAAATGCCTTACTTAGATCAAGGAAACGACCATGGGATGAATAGCTACCTTCAAAAGCATCCAAAGTTCGCTTAAAATAAAGCTATAGCTGCATCAATAGCACTGTGTCGTGTTCTAAAACCAAATTGACTGAGAAAATAAGTTCTTTTCAAAGTACTGAATCACCTGTTTATTTAATACGACCTCAAAAACCTTTCGATATATCCGTTGTTATTGGTTTGATTTTTCAATGCTTTTTAAGGGAAGGTGCTGTCGCTTTTCAGTTGTTTCTCGCGAATGGAATTTCTAGGCCAATATATAGCGACCCGATTCTTTACTCGTACATTTCTGAAAATCTATTCGGTTTCATCTATACCTCCTGTAGCTTCAACTAAATATGTGCTGACACTATTTCTGCAAAGGTTTATTTCGATCAACATGGAGTAGATAGAAAAATAGCTTTCGTAAGAATAGTTTATGAAGGCTGTGTATAAATAAATGATGGTGGGTAGAAAAAGTGTGATTGTAACATGAGATTTTTTTTAGATTCATTTTCTTAGTTATATATACGGTGAATAAGCGAAATGGATGAAATCACGCTTCATTTATCCATTCACTTGAACAATCTTTCAGAAAACGATTGCAGCTAAGCGCGTTCGTGAAACCTGGAACGTTTTTATCCAGAGCCATATCCTTATTTCAATGTTTAAGCGACAGTTATGGCGCAGGTATTTAACCAAGTAATACCAACATGGAAGCAATAAATTTTCCGGCTGGTAAAGTTTGGTTTCTTCATCAAATGATGGTATTATAAAGCCCGGCGTGGCAAACAAAACACGCCCCCTGCCGTTCTCTAATGCCAAGCTGCGTGCTGTTCTTAACTAAATTAGAAAGATAAAATACTACATTCACAGCCGTAGCCGTATGTTGAGGTTTAATTAATCATCCCACTGCGGGAAGGTAGACTCAGAGGTTTGTAACTGAAGCACGGAAAACTTATAGTAAAAAGTACGTTCTACCTGACTATACGCTCCTCCAAGTGCCTGGCAAACCATAGCTGACATCACTGGATTAACAGAGCAACGATGGATCGCCCTGTTTTACTTTAACAAATAAAGGTGCGTCCATAGTGGCATGTTTTTGTTAACGCTGTTGTTCAACATTTTCACACATTGTTCAACCAAATCTACCTTTGGCATATATCAATCGTTAATTATTTTCATAATAAAGGTGATTCTTCTAACCACTTTACTTTAATCACAATGTACATATTTTTGCTAAGGAATTGTTTCGAACAAAGCAATAAATTGTTTGTTAGATGCGGAAAGAGCATTCAAATGTTTATGACACCAAAAGCTTGCAATGCAAAGAAAAGTAGAAAAATCTGATTTGATAATTTCACATTATATTCTCTAACCTCTTTCTTTATAAGTGGGTATACAAGCTATTCTCATTAAAGCTTATTACTTTCTCTACTACGTAAGTAGGGGAAGTATTGTATTCCACCCAAAAATTCGATACAGAGATTTCACCGGAAATACATGTTTTGAGACCCCCTGAATCCAAAAAAAGCATTTTTGGAAACATGTCCGTGTGTGTCTGTGTGTGAGTGTGTGTCTGTGAACAACATAACTCAGAAACGAACAGTCGGATAAACACCAAACTTGGTATCTTCCAGAGAGGCGACACGAAGGTTTTCAAGAAAATCCCCCACCCCAGACTACACTTTACATGGAACATTTTTTCGAAAATTGTAATTTTCTCAAAAATGGCTCTAACGATTTTGATTAAAATATCATGTTTAAGATATTGTCATGAGAAATGATGTGCATATCTCGAATTTTCTAGGAATGTCTCCAAAAGTATTCTTCATTGTGAACGACTTTTGCATAACTAGTAAACCATAAGAGATAGACAAAATTTTACTACACAAAAAATGTAGATCGCGTTAAAATACACAATTTATTTCATATACATTTCTTTTGTTGAGTGAACCGTTTTCGAGGCATTGCTTGTTATTCCCTTAAATTTTCCAATACTTATACTTGTTCTCAAATTCGTTATTCATTTTTTTTGTCCTGGTAATGCAAAGAGAATGGAATGCTCCACATAGCAACCCCCTCTTAAAATATTTGACTATCGCTTAAAGCCTAGCAATTCCCCTTACATCTATAAGAAAATTAGCAATAAGATTAACATATCGATTAACATGAAGCATATGGAGAATAAGCGTTTGTAAAAATAGTTGGTACAAGAGTAGAGAAAGTCATGCGAGTGTAACACATCAGATTTTTTTTCTACCTACTACGTCTTAATCCACATAAATCTTTGCAGAGATAGCTACATTATACTAGATACAAAGAGGAGTCAAATACTTAAGAACTAGAAGCTATATGCTGACTTTATAATTCCGTACTTTTCCAATGGAATCGTGGGAAACGAATGTTGATAGGACTTTAAAAGAATGACCAAGTAATAAACAATTCTAACCATTAATAATGGATGTCACGGAAATGGCTTATACCACAAAAATCTTATTTTAAACAAGCTGTGTTTTAAAGAGATCTACATTTTTTGTGTAGTACGTTTTCGTCTATCTCTTAACGTTTACCACTAATGCAAGATTATATACAATTCCTTCCGAATGAAGGGAACTTCAGAGACTATTCCCAGAATATTCAGGATATACACTTTATTTTGTCATGTAAACATCTTTAATATAAGGTATTTTAATCAAAATCTTAAGAGCCATTTTTTAGAAAATCTAAAATGTCGAAACGTGCTCCATGTAAAGGACAGTTTGGGATGGGAGACTTTCTTGAAAATCTTGTGTCACATCTCTGGAAGAGACTGAAGATAAGTACCATGTTTAGTATTTATAGGACTTTTCGTTTTTGTCTTATGCTGATCACAGACATTTTTCTAAAAATGTCTTATTTGGATTAAGATGCCTCAAAACATGCATTTTCGGTGAAATATCAATATCAAAGTTTTGGGTGGAATGCAATATCTTCCCTACCTATTATGTACATAGTAGAGAACGTAACAATCTGATTGATACATTCACATGACCTTCTCTAACCTCTATGTCTATTAGTGGGCATACTATTATTACTAAAACTTATTTTTCTTTCTAGTATATTTTAATCGAAATAACCTTTGTAGAAATAGCTACATTACATATTTCGTTAGACACAAAGAGAACAGTCAAATGTTCTAGAACTGAAAGCTATATGCTGGCCTTAAAATTCCATACTGTTTCCATGGAATCGTGAGAAACAACGGACAGGACTTTAAAACAATGACCAATTAATTTACAATTCGCACCGTTAATAACGGATATCTCGGAAATGGCTTATGCCACAAAAAACCTATTTTAAATAAATTCCGTCTTAAAAGAGATCTACATTTTTTGAGTAGTACATTTTCGTCTATCGCTTAACTTTACCAGTTATGCAAGGTTATACAAAATTCCCTCAGAATGGACTTCATAGGCTATTCCCAGAATATTCAAGATATATATTTTTATTTTCTATGTAAATATCTTTAATATAAGATATATTAATCAAAATCGTTAAGAGCCATTTTTCAGAAAATAAACCATTTCGGAAAATGTACCACGTAAAGGGTAGTTTTAATAGAAGGAGTTTCTTGAAAATTTTCGTGTCATATCTTTGGAAGATACTGAAGTTGAATACCAAGTTTGCTATTTATTCGACTTTTCGTTTGAGTTATGCTGATCACAGGCAAATATTTTTCTAAAAATGTCTTATTTGGATTCAGAGGGCCTCGAAACATGTATTTCTGTAGAAATTTCGGTATCGAAGTTTTGGGTGGAATGCAATACCTTCTCTACGTACTATATACTTACAGAAAGTAAAAACAAAAGTAAAACATAATCACAAAATTTCAAACGTTTTCGTTAGAGGACACTTCACTCCTGGAAAAAAGTGTCAACTTGCAACATGAAATATTTTAAAAACGGCTAATGCTACGAAACAATGACAAAGTATGTGCTACTTCACAAGCTACTCCCTGAAAATTCAAGATATACATTTTATTTGCCATGTAAATATCCTGAATATGGAGTATTTGAATCAAAATCGTTCCATCCTTTTTAGGGGAAAATCTTAATATAACGAAGATTTTTCCATATAAAGGTTAGTTTGGGGAGGAGGTATTTTCTTGAAAATCACAGAGTCGGATTCTTGAAATACGCTGAACTTAAATACCAATTTTGGCATTGAATCAACTTTTCGTTTCTGGTTATGTTGTTCACAGAGACACTCACAGAAGCTGATTTTTTTTTTCAAATTCTGAGTATCAAAACTTGCATTTCCCATGAAATCCCGGTATCGAATCTTTGGGTGGAATTCAATACACCTTCTTTATAATATGGGTAAGCAGAAGAGAAAGTAAAAATTATAAGCGTTTGAAAATTCAAATCAAAAACAAATATCTCAGAAAAGGTTAATGCCACAAACATTTCTTTCCCGCCCGTTTATTTGCCGCCTAAAGGTCATACCGTCGGTTTTTTCTTTGGAAAAATTGCTCATCGATTATAATATTCATTCGCTTTACTATTGTGTGTCTTTGGGTTTGTTTACGTTGCGCTTTCATTAAATTCACACACACATACACTACGTGGTCAAAAGTATCCGGACATCTGGCTGAAAATGTCGTACAAGTTCGTGACGCCCTCCCTCGGTAATGCTGGAGGTCAATATGGTGTTGGCCCACCCTTAGCCTTCATGACAGCGTTCACTCTCGGGATACTTTCAATCAGGTGCCGGAAGGTTTCTTGGGGAATGGCAGCCCTTCTTCACGGAGTGCGGAACTGAGGAGAGGTATCGATGTAGGTCGGCGAGGCCTGGCACGAAGTCGCTTTCCAAAACATCCCAAAGGTGTTCGATAGAATTCAAGTCAGGACTCTGTGCAGGCCAGTCAATTACAGGGATGTTATTGTCGTGTAACCACTTCGCCACAGCCCGTGCAGTATGAACGGGTGCTCGATCGTGTTGAAAGATGCAATCGCCATCCCCGAATTGCTCTTCAACAGTGGGAAGCAAGAAGGTGCTTAAAATATCAATGTAGGTCTGCGCTTTGATCGTGCCACGCAAAACAACAAGGAAAAACACGACCACATCAAAACACCACCACCTCCGAATTTCACTGTTGGCACTACACACGCCCACAGATGACGTTCACCGGGCATTCGCCATATCCAAACCCTGCCATCGGATCGCCACATTGTGTACCGTGATTCGTCACTCCACAACGCTTTGCCACTGTTCAATCGTGCAATGTTGACGCTCCTTACACCAAGCGAGGCGTCGTTTGGTATTTTCCTGCGTGATGTGTGGCTTATGAGCAGCCGCTCACCCATGGAACCCAAGGTGTCTCACCTCACGCCTAAATGTCACAGTACTTGGAGTGGATCCTGATGCAGTTTGGAATTCCTGTGTGATGGTCTAGATATATGTCTGCCTATTACTCTTTACGACCCTCTTCAAATGTCGGCGGTCTCTGTCAGTCAACAGACGAGGTCGGCCTCTACGCTTTTGTGCTGCACATGTCCCTTCACGTTTCCACTTCACTATCACATCAGAAACAGCGGACCTAGGGATGTTTAGGAGTGTGGAAATCTCACGTACAAACTTCTGACACAAGTGACACCCAATCATCTGACCACGTTCGAAGTCCGTGAGTTCCATGGAGCATCCCATTCTGCTTTTTCACGATATCTAATGACTACTGAGGTCGCAGATAATGAGTATCAGGCAGTAGGTGGCAGCACAATGCACCCAAGATGAAAAACGTATGTTTGCGGGTGTGTCCGGATACTTTTGATCACATAGTGTACATACATTTACACTCGCACTCCAGGGAACATGAGGAAGATTCCTAGCTAAGGAAAAATTCCCATCCTCCAGCAGCGAATCGAACCCGGGACCTCCGGATTTGGAAGCTAGTGTGCTAAGCACTGGATCACAGAAGCAGACAAATTTTATGACAAATTGTGTGCTTTAACGAGATCTACATTTTTGTGTAGTACGGTTTTATCTGATCTGTCTCTTACGGTCTTACGGCTTACCAATAAGACAAACATTCAGAATGAAGGGGATTTTAAGACAAGTTTTATTTCTCGTATCATTATGTTAAATATGACATTTTAATCAAAATTATTAGAGCCATTTTGGAAAACCTAAAATATATTTTTTTTAATTTAAAAGTGGAAAGGTAGAATTAGACGATGAAAAATTCAATACCATACCCGGGATTTGAACCACGGATGTCGTGGTTTCCGTTCGGTACCTCCGACCACTAAGCTACCGTGGCAACATGCCCGTAGTACTTTAATTCTCCAGCAGTCTCGCATTTTTTTCCAGTAAACCACAAGGAGATCTCAAATTGTTTTGAGACGACATACCCCAATGGCGACTTACAATGCTGTATGTACATTTAAGTCCCGGGCTTCATACTTTAGCCTCTCCAACATTAATTAATTCTTTTATGTAAAGATTGTTTGGGTGGGGGGATTTTCTTGAAAATCTTTGTCACACGTCTAGAATATGCTGAACTTAAGCAGTAGGTATTGTATTTATCCCACTTTTCGCGTTTAGTTATGCTGTTTAGACGTGACACATATACACACTTTTTCTAATAATGCTTTTTTGGATTCAGGAGGCCTAAAAATACTGTAACGTAAGCCCGGCGATGACGCCTTCAGTGCCTTCACCGGACTTCACGTAAAATTTGGGGAACGTAGAACAGTATGGCCTCGAAAGGGTTACAGGTTGCATAGCTGGAAGTTTGATGAAGTACCATTATAAGGCATGTAATTTCTGCTCCCAAACTTTATAATTTTTAATTTGTTATATAACCAAACTACATCTCAAAAAGAAAGAATTAAGCAGCTGGTGGATTTACCTGCGTGGTAGAGGAGGTCTGGCGGTCCATCTTTGTCGCATCTAGCGCCTACGAGATTGTTAATTAACATCATATAAATTTAAGAAATGGGTCAGCAAAGATGCCTGATAGGCGCGTGGTTGGTCGAGAGCGGGCCGTCAAATGTTTAAATGTTGATTAGTGCCTAGCTTGTAACTGACATAAACGTATGTCAGCAGAAATTACGTACTCAGCCACGTGTCGGACATGATCTTTTACCTTAAACCGCGTGTCATCTAATGTCTGCTTACTTCAATATATGACGGCAAGAAATCTAAAGCCAATTTCCTGAAGTCAGTTAAAGTGTGTCCTGAATATCTCCAGCTTTATAAAATATATTTATCAAAATGTTTTAAAATAAAATTAAGACCGCCACAATATGCATTTCCGGTGAAATCTTGATATCAAATTTTTGGGTAAAGTGCGATTCTTCCACAACTTACTAGAGGTAAGTAATAGAGAAAGTAAAGTTGAAGAAAGCACTAAGCGGGTGGATTTTAATGGCTATTCAATGCTTCTGGTGAAGTTACCAATTATATTTAAGTGCGTAATAGCTCACTTCTTTTAAATAAAGTAAATTGGGACTGTCACTCTATTCTTTATAACTTTCATACAAGCAACTTGTTCGAGATCTGACAAAGACATTTTTCTACGAAAGAGGCGAAAAGAAAGCGAAAGCAATATAAACCTTACCAAAACGTCGTTGAAAATTGAAAGGATTTTTGAGATAATGATAAAACACCGACAACCCAATGGCGGATAGCTCCTCGTTAGAAAGAACAGAGTCTGCTACAAAGCGGGAGATAGAACAATAAAACAGCTGAACAATGGCAAATATTTAACGAAGCTGCCAAAGCAATGATTTAGTCGTCTTCAAATGCAGGTTTTCTGAAATAGCTGGTTAATTTCAACATTTTATAAAGTCGAATGCTGATTCTGTAATATTGCTTTTAGCATTTTCTTTTTTACATTCTCTACTGCTAACTACTAAGTAGAGAAAGTATTGCATTCCACCCAAAAATTCGATTCCGAGATACACGCTTTCAAAATCCATGAATAAAAAGAATACATTTTTAGAAAACATCTTATGTGACATCCTCACGGCTTTCTCTACCCTCTATCGTATATTAGTGGGTATACAAACTAATCCACTATTTTTTTTTTACTTTCTCTACTACGTATAGTAAGTAAAGGAAGTATTGTATTCCACACAAAAATTCGACACCGAGATTTCACCGGAAATATATGTTTTGAGATCCCCTGAATCAAAAAAAAAGCCTTTTTGGAAACTATGTCCGTGTGTGTCTGTGAACAGCATAACTCAGAAACGAACAGTGATTTAGGTTCAGTATCTTCCAGAGATGCGACACGAAGGTTTTCAAGAAAATCCCCCCACCCCAGATTACCCTTTACATGGAACATTTTTCGAAAATTTTAATTTTCTCAAAAATAGCTCTAACACTTTTGATTAAAATTTCATATATTTAAGATACTTTTATGACAAATAAAATGTTTATCTTGAATTTTCTGGGAATGTCTCCAAAATTATTCTTCATTGTGAACGACTTTTGCATAACTGATAAACTTAAGAGATAGACAAAATTTTACTACACAAGAAATGTAGATCACGTTAAATACACAATTTATGTCATATACATTTTTTTTTGAATGAACCATTTGAGATATTGCTTGTTATTCCCTTAAATATTGCAATACTTATTTTCTCAATGGGAATTCGTTATTCATTTTTTGTCTTGGATATGCAAAGAGTATTAATCTGTGCCAAAGAGAATGGTGCTGCACATAACCAGCACATAACACTATGCTTAAAGGCTACTGTATTTCTAAATTGCCCTTGTAAATATATATTCCCCTTACATCTATAAGAAAATTAGCAATAAGATAGAGCCTGCCAATGTTTATCTCGATTAACATGAAGTAGATGGAGAATAAGCGTTTGTAAAAATAGTTTTTACAAGAGTAGAGAAAGTCATGTGAGTGTAACAACAGATTTTTTTTCTATCTACGTCATTTTAATGCAGATAATCTTTGCAAAAATAGCTAAAATACCCATTTTGTTATAAGTACCAAGGGAATAGGGATAGTCAATTGTTTAAGAACTGGACGCTATGTGCTGCCTTTAAACGTCCATACTGTTTCCATGCAGTCGCGAGAAACAACTGAATGTTGAAGGGACTTTAACAAGGACCAAGCAATGAACAATTCGAACAATTAATAACCTATTTCTCAGAAATGGCTTATGACACAAAAAAGTTTTTCGACATAAATTGTGTGTTTTAAACAGAGCTACAATTCTTATGTAGAACGTTTTCGTCTATCGATTGCCGTTTAGCTGTTACAAAAGATTATACAAAATTCCTTTCGAATGAAGAGAACCTCAGAGGCTATTCCCAGAAAATTCAGGATATATGTTTTATTTGTGATATCTTAAATACGTTTTAATCAAAGGTTTTAGAAAATCAAAAATTTTGAAAATCTTTCATCTTTGGAAGGTAATGAACCTGAATACCAAATTTGATGCTCCAACTTTTCTTCTTTTTTTTGAGTTATGCTGTTCAGAGACCAGCGCGCGGACCCGTTTTTTAAAATACTTTCAAGGTTTCAAGAGGCTCAAACCGCAATACTTTCCCTACGTACTATGTACGTGATAGAGAAATTAAAAAGATCTGTGTGTGTGTGTGGGTGGGTGGGTGGGTGGGGGTCTGTGAGCAGCGTAACTAAAAAACGAAAAGTCGGTTAAATACCAAATCTGGTATTTATATTCAGCATCCTCCAAGAATACTACACGGAGATTTTCAAGAAAATCACCCAATCCTAATTATCCCTTAAATGGAAAAATTACCGTTATCTTCCCTTCTCTCAAAAAATGGCTAACTATTTTGATTAAAATATTATATGTTTAAGATATCCGCATGATGAATGAAATGCATATTCTAAATTTTCTGTAAATAGCTTGTAAAGTGCTCTTCATTTTGAATGACTACTGTAGATCTCGTTAAAGGACGTGTGGCATTACCATTTCCGAGGTATTTTTTGTTATTGGTTTGAACTTTCAAACTCATGCACTTTGTTCAAATGGTAGGTCGCGATTGGTGTTTTCTTATAGTCATACATGGGAACATAGTCATAGGAACATGAAATTTCAGAGCCATCACACAGCGATCCACTTTTTAAAAAGTGAGTATTGCTTTAGTCTACTACCTAGAACGAAATGTGTAAATGTGCAATGGAAGTTTATCTTGATTAACAAGAAACATAAGCATTCTGTACGAATAGTTTGTAGAAGAGTGAGTAGAAAAAGTGATGTGAATGCAACACATCAGAGTTTGTTTATGTAAAAGTTTAGTAAACAGAATTGGAACCTGTTTTTAGCTTCTTATTACATTATTGTTTACATTGTGGCACAGTGGCCAGGGCCTAAGGTTATAGGGAAGTCGGCGGCAGGCAGTGGGAGATAAAGATAAATCGCGCTCGCTCAGCGTAAACACTAAAAGCGCTATCGACAGATAACCGAATCTTCTGTAAGTTTGTTCCCCCCTCCTCTCCAGAACGTGTGTCCAGATAGTTTTAGAATGTTCTGTGGAAGATTCCATTGATTATGTAAGCGAGCTGGTGAGCGTGTTTCTGCTGCGACATTAAGTGCGGTTCTCCGAGCGAGTTAGTGACGACTGCTGTGACGTGCAGCGAGTGCTGCTGAGGAGCGAGAGATTGTAGAAGTCTTGGGTTCGACTCCCCTGCGAGTGAACCGTCCGGAAGAAGAGGCTATGTCACGAAGTAAGTGAAGTCATGGGGCAGTGTGAAGTGGCAGTGAAAAGTTGAACTAGATAAGGTTATTGAATCACATATAGAACTTAGAGAACTGACAGTAAAACTGGATAAAGTCACAGTATTATTTATGTATTTTTTTCGTATCTCATTAATTCATAACGTTATTTTTCTTTACAAGTTTACCTATAATCCACAGCATTACGACCTTATCTTTCGCTCAACTACTGCAGGTGGAGGGATGTGTGTGTTTGATCCAGACATTCTCTGTCGATGTTTGACCATAAATAGTCATTTTGAGTTCCCTGAACCCAAATAAACAGACTTGTCTCTCTCTCTGAACAGAATAACTCCAAAACGAATTCACATGAATACCAACTTCGCATTTAATTCTGGTATGTTTCCAATCTGCAACACGATTTTTTTTATGAAATTCACCATTCCAAACTACCTTTTACATGGAGAATGTTTAGTCGCTTTTTATTTCTCAAATACGTATCTAATGATTTGTTTTAAATTAGTTAAGTTTGAGATATTGAAACGAAAACTACAAACTATAACGATTTTTTTTTTTTTTTTTTGCCTATAACCTGTGAAGTCCGCGTGGGGTGATGACCTTTTAAAAAGTATTTCTCGCATTCAGAGGGCCTCAAAACGTGTACTTCCGATGAAATTTCTATATCGAATAGGTATGTGGTAGAGAAAGTAAAAAGGCGATCATTGCCCGTATACCTACGGGGTTTGAACCGCGACCTCCCATATGTAAGTTCCAAAATCTCCAACTCTCTCACATTTCAATGTTCTATCCTTTATCCACCTCTTCTTACTCCACTTCTGGGTTTAGTTGTTTCCTATTTTAACCCTTTTGTCTCTTCAGTGATTTTCGATTTCCTAAGCCAGTTCTTTTCTCGCTGCAGCGGTCAGCATGTTTGTTTTCACGCCCCACTTCCGATTGCCGACTGCGGATTTTCCGCCTCTCGTCAAGGAAAAGGTGAGAGATGTCTGTTCAGTATTCGAGCGCCAAACGCTGAAAACGGAAGTGACGTGTAAATATGTGGGGAAGATTCTCAAGTACCTGACTTTCTGCGTATGTCATCGCTTTTCTCCTCAACAGAATAAACACTTCACAAACTCGGAATAAATAAAAAAAGAACAACTGGAAAACATGTAAAAATCTTCAAAAGCAGTACGAGATTACATTAGGTTTATCAGTAGTCTGTGTATGGCTGGAAAACACACAAAATGTTTATCAAGGCCCTATAAAATGTGGTTACAATGCTATAAAATATTGCTTGGTATGCGTTCGCTATGATTTTACAAATATATAAAAATAATGTCAGTAGTAGCGTAATAAAATATTTTATTAAGGATCAGTTTTAGTAAAATGTTCATAATAAACAAACATTCTATATTATATTCACATGACTTTCCCTACCCTCTATCGTTTATTAGTGGTTATACAAACTATTCTTACTAAAAGCTTATTTTTCTACTTTATTTTAATCCAGATAAACCTTTGCAGAAATAACTATATTACACATTTCGTTATACGAGGGCAGTCCCAGAAGTACCCGACCCGACTTATAGATAGCGGTTGTTTCAAACAAATGACTATGGTAGAAAGTACCAAACTTATAAAGTTTTACTTTGAAGTTTGACAACGCTACATTGTTTGGTAATTGTTTGGCAGCCAGCATGGATAACACTGGACCCTCATTTGAAAGGTCTTAGTCCAACTAATATTAAAGCTGAGCTAGATTCTACTCTGGGTGGGTCTGCTCCTTCGTTTACAACAGTGAAATATTGTGTGGCAGAGTTTAAGCGCGGCCGTACGAGTTGCCAAGACGAATGTTGCGGTGGACGACCAAATGAGGTGACCACGACAGAAATTGTAAAGAAAGTCCACAAAATGGTATTGGATGACCGTCGACTGAAAGTGCGCGAGCTAGCAGACATCATAGGCATTTTAAAAAGTGCTGTACATCGCATACTGACTGAAAATTTGGACATGAGAAAGCTGTGCACAAGATGGGTGCCGCGTTTACTCACAATGTAACAAAATCAGCGTCGTGAGGATGTTTTAGTCGAGTGTTTGACGATGTGTCGCTGTTTTTGCACGAAACATCGGTCCATCACTTCACACCTGAGACAAAGGAACAGTCAAAACAGTGGATTGAAGGGGAGAATGGGCTCCAAAGAAGGCAAAGACAGTTCCATCTGTAGGCAAGGTTATGGCGTCAGTTTTTTTGGGATGCGCGTGGGATAATTTTCATTGATTATCTTCAAAAAGAAAACTCAATTAATAGTCAGCATTATACAAACATATTGAATGATGAACTCAAACAAAATCGGCCGCATTTAGCGAAAAAGAAAGTTCTGTTTCATCAAGACAATGCATTATCGCCATGGCCAAAATCAATTAGTTAAAGTTTGAATTGCTTCCTCGTGCAACCTATTCGCCAGATTTAGCCCCCTCTGATTTTTTTCCGTTTCCAAAGTTCAACATATGCCTTGGTGGTAAACAATATTTGCCAACAATGAAGAGCTAGAGTCTACAGTTGATGACTATTTTACAAAACTCGACGGTTCTCACTATAAGCAGGGTATCGAAGCGATTGAACATCACTGGGAAAAGTGTATTGAGCTGTAAGGTGACTATTTAGAGAAATAAAGATGCTTTTTCCTAAAATGTTGGTGTTTTCTTGTTAGGTCGGGTACGTCTGGGACAGCCCTCGTAGATACAAAGGGGACAACGTTAGTCAAATGTTTCAGAACTGAATGCTATACGATGACCTTAAAATTCCATACTGTTTCCATGGAATCGCGAGAAATAGCTGAGAGACAAAGGATTGAACAATTCGAACCATTAATAACGGATATCTTAAATGGGTTATGGCACAATAAAAGTTAATTACATTAATTTGTGTGTTTTAAAGAAATCTACATTTTTTATTCAGTATTTCTTTATCTATCGGTTAACGTTTACCAGTAATATAAGATTATCCAAAATTATTTCGAATAAAGATCACTTCACAGGCTATTCGCAGGTGATTCAAGACATATGTATTTATCGTCTAAATATATATAATATACGGTATTTAAATCAAAATCGTTAAAGCTATTTTTTAGAAAATCGAATATTTCGAAAAATCTTCCACGTAAAGGGTACTTTGGAGTGGGAGATTTTCTTCAAAACCTTCATCTCGAAACTTTGGAGGACCTAAATACCAAACTAAGTATTTATCTGATTTTTCGCCATTGAGTTATGCCGTTTATAGATACATGCGCGCGCGTACCCGTTTTCCTAAAAAAAAAAAAAAAAAAAAAGACTTGTTTAATTTCAGGGGACCTCAAAATATATATCTCTTTGAAATCTCGGTATTAAATTTTTGGGTGGAATGCAATATCTATCTTCCCGTGTAGAAAAGGTAATAAGCTTTTGTAAGAACAGGTTTTGAATGGGATGATTTATGAAGAACTGACGTTTCTTTCTTTAATTATTCTGTTGGAAGTTCACTCAGTGCCCCAATTTTAGCACCACGTTAAGCAGAATATTCTGGAGTTTCGATTTCCTGTCACTAGTTGCCCAGATGTTCATGTTTTATTCGTAATTGTTAGTTTTATTTTGGGCAACTGTTTTTGAGATTTTGTTCGTCAACGTGAAAATGGAGTACACATTAAATGAACGACTTTCCTTGTAAATCAATACTGGATTACTAATTCAATTACAGCTACTGAAAGGGCATACCAGAGAGAATTTGGTGTTCGAAATCCTCTCCAAAGAAACACAATACTGAGGTTGGTAAACAAATGGGAAACAACTGGATCTCTGGTGAATGAAAACGGCAAAACTCATTCATCTAGGCTTCCCACGATTGTTGACGTAAAGAAGAACTGGATCAGTCACGCAAAACATCATTAAGACGTTTGTCGCAGAAGGCAGGGTACAGATACCCAGTGTGTGAGAGAACTGAAAAGTACAGGCCTAAAGCCGTACAGGATTACGGTTGTCCATCAGTTACAGAAACCAGATAAGGATAGACGACTGAATTATTGTCGTTGGTTTCAGGCGTTCGTTGTGCAAAATCCTGCCATATTGTCCATCACATGGTTCACAGATGAAGCATAGTTCCATTTATCCGGCTATGCGAACTCGAATAACTCACGCTATTGGGCCAGCAAAGATCCACATGTTATTCATGAAGCACCTATGCACCCGGTTAAAATCGGAGTTTGGTGCGCAATATCCGCACAGAGAATAGTGGGACCAATTTTTTTTAAAGAATGTGAACACTGCAGTGTATCGACAGATTTTCATAGAGTTTGTTGAGCAGCTAGACGATGTAGAGCTGAGTCAAGGATATTTTCAGCAGGACGGCGCTACATGCTATACATCAAATGAATCCACGGCACTAATTGCAAGTTTCTTTGACGACCGGATCATTGCCAAGAACCTGTGGCCACCGAGATCTCCGGATTTGACATCGCCAGACTTCTTTCTATGAGGTTACTTAAAATAGAGGGTTTATGCCACACGTCCCCAGACATTGGACGATCTGAAGCACAACATTACACAGGAGATTTAAGTTATTGACAACAGAGCCCTCCAACGAGTGGCCAGTAACATGGAACGACGTGTTGAGTTATGCCTTATGCAGGATGGAGAACATTTTCAACATTTGCTATAGAGTTAAATAATCTCCCTGAATTCCTCTGCATTTCAGGTATAATAAGTTGTCTCTAGCATAAGTCTTTTAGAAACAATTAAGGAAATAAATGTGTTAGTTCTTCATAAATCACCCTGTAGAACATATATAAGAACACACGATAGTCCTAGAGAAAGTCATATGAATGTATCAAAAGTTAATCATCATGCTACGGTGGTTAAATTTTCTACGATAAGTGACAAGGTTTATAAATATCTAGAAGGCAAACAGTTTCCAAATGCACAAAAAGCTTAGCATAGGAAGCCTAAATAAGGGTCTTTAGAATTCCCATTTAAAGTACTCAGAGCCGGCTTTTACGTTTTAAATATGTTAGCTGTGGTTGCGTTTCATTTCATTAAGGAGGAGGTATGGAAATTGGCACAGATTTATGTATTAACTCAGGTGTTATCTTCCCCTCGACAGTCGCCTCTTCAACCAAGAGTTCCGTTTAATTCCCAAAAATAAATATCCAACATAAATATGACAGCCCCTATTTGCTGGTCGCGCCGATATATACGGTTATCATGACGGTACCCGGTGCCCCTGTTTTAGAATTCCAATATTCAGACTCATCGATTGTTTGTAATACCTCGGGCGCCGAATGGCATTCCCACATCGCATTCGTAATGAGGCACTTGCTTCCTTACTCATACATATCATGTAGACAGTGGCGCCTCTATCAATTCACCGGAAAGGTATAATCCATCAACTGTCCTTTCTCATCAGATAATAACAGAGACATCTTGCGGCGTAGTGTTATGTTAACACTAATGATATTCCTAGGAAATAACGACGCGGTAGCTACAGCTTTCAATTTGCACACCAAGGTTACCAGACGTCAGCAAAATCCCAGACATGCCTTACATTTGTGCTTTCTATACGGTGTCGGAAGGATTTCTAAAAAAAAAACTAGAATGTTCTACATTTTAAGGCCGAGCGAGATGGCTTTGTATGAGGCTCGCATTGGGAAGGCTCCAGGTTCGATTCCCGTCGGGTCGGCAACTGAGACCATGCTTTTTTCGTGGTTTCCCCCGATCGGTAGGCGAATGCTGGGTTGGTTCCTCTTCTACCACGAATTTTCTGCCCATCTTTCCTATTCCCATCATTTCCTTTCTTTTCAGGGGTTAAAGGACCCGGCAGAACGGGGATTGCGCACTTTAGAAATATGTCTTCTTGGGGTTTTATCGGACCACGAGGCCCACTTCGTGGATGTGAGTTGGGCCTCTAGGTCCCCACGGGAAGTACTCGTGGCTGACTGGTCGGCATCAGGATGTTCTCCATCTGGAATAGTTATGCACCCCAGCCTCTCATTTATTTATATATTTATGGACGCTCTTTAATTGCTGTGGTCCTTAGCGTCTCATTCTATATTCGAAGACGAATAATTTTGCTCAGAGGCCTCTGTCAGGCTTGAGGTTCTTTTACGTGCCGTAAATCTACGACACGGCACCACAGGCTTTGCTTTGCTTCACTTCCGAAGAAAGCCATGCGAAGGATTTTTACGCCGGAAAAAAATCCATCGCCCGCCGGGCTTGAACCCGCGACCTCGGGAACTAAAGGCTAGCATGGTAACCACTACACCACGGAGGACGACACCCCGTCCTTAATAGTGCACATCGTCGTCCTCATCTGGTCGATTTCGGGTCTCGCCCCTCTCATCGCTCCCTCCAACGGTTTACGTTAGAAGCAAACAGGGCCGTTGCAGCCTACTTCGGTGCTTTGCTCCAGGTTTCTGGAGGCCCCTCCTTATGTGTACTCGTACTCCTCCATTCTTTAGTTTCAAATTGATTAGAAAAATATTTGTTGAGAATAGTGGAGTATTACTTTTCTATACCTGCATACAACCATAATGTTGTGTATATATATATATTTATATACAAAAGAGTATTGAAATAATAGGAATAACTAATAATGTAAACTAATATTGAGAAATAGCTATACTGTAAAATAACTTGTACCTGAGAATGTAATTAATGTGAAAGCAAGCATGTAAAGAACAATGTAATCAGTAACTAGCAGGCGAGCGAGCAACAGGGGTAAAGTCTACATGGACATACACGCTAATGCACACAGAGTTTAGGCAAAGTCAAAGAAAATAGAGAGAGGGGTCGGAGATTAGAGTGAGACAGAGATAGTGGTGCAATTCCTGGAAGTCAAGGGAGTTGGAAAAAGAGAAGCGATCATTTTAAAGTGAAGCGTGGCTCCTAAAATTGGAACATTTTATTTCCATAGCACGCTAAGTAGAAAACCAATGAGAATACTTGTTACGCATTAAAGCGCGAATTCTAGCGTCATAGTAGGAAAATATAAAAAAGGGGAAGAGGCCCCAAGATACACACACACTCTGATTTTAATATTAGGATGCACCAGGCGATTCAGGCGGACGATTCTGGCGTGTATGTGGTTGTGAAAATATCGTGTGACGCAGTTAGAAAGGTCCACATAACGAATTCATAATAGCGGGAAGATTACTTGTACGGCTTTTGTATAATTTTGTGTTAAACAAGGGAAAGTTGCTGGTCGGCTCAATGGGCATTATGTTGTGAATAAATTAAGGGGTTTAAGGGAAAGTCAGTTTATTTGCCTTCACTTACATACAATCCTGAGAAATATCAAGTTAACTAGAGGATACGAATTTCTCCTCAGCTCTACGACAAGCAGCCCGGCAGAGAACTTCAAGGAACTTCAGAGAACCGAGACATCTACTTGAGATAGCACGTGGTACTCACTGCGAACACATCCCCTGCTACAGTTTTCTCACTAATATCAGCAGAATAGACACGAAGGAAACAACCATAACTCAGTTATTTTTACTTTCTCTACTACGTATAGTAAGTAGGGCAAGTATTGTCGCATGTGATGTTAGACGGACTCGTTTATTTTACATTAATTTGGATCTTAAAATTAATATGGCTCATTCTTCTAAATTCTAATAGAATCATATTTTACATTTTCTGCCTTAAGAAACTTTCTTAAGATGTGTACGTGACAGGATGTATGTGGGCTACCTCATTTCCTAGGTTTGGCTCAGGGGACTTTTTCATTTGCGTCATTTCCCATGGAAATTCTTAGAATAATGTTGCCTTTTGCAACATAGAACCGATCACGTGTTTCCGCTCAATCCTACACAAGTCCGCTCAATCATACTTAAAGTATGGCGTCGGCTTACCACAAACAGGATATAGACGTCATTAGGATTGAGTCGGTTCTTGCCTATTTAAGCAAGCGCCTGAGCACGTTCGGGGGAGACCGACACATGCTAGACAGGGTCAAATCGCTGCCCGTCAGCATCTTAATCTGCTATCTACAACGATGGGTTCACAGGTCCGTCCACATTACACACAAGCACTTCAAGGTAAGAGCTTACATGTACTATAGCTTTGTTCCCCCTTGAATGTAAACTCAACATTACAGGTACCTGAACTTAATAAACCAAGCAAGTAAAATTAAGCCAAGCTTGAAATGTTCTACCCTGAAACCGCTATTCCCGCTATGTCCATCCAGTCATGGATGTGACAGTATTGTATTCCACCCAAAAATTCGATACCGAGATTTCACCAGAAATACATGTTTTGAGACCTCCTGAATCCAAAAAGAGCATTTTTGGAAAATGTCCGTGTGTGTCTGTGAAAAGCATACCTAATTCAGAAACGAACAGTCTGATAAAACACCTAACATGGTATTTAGGTTCATTATCTTCCAGAGATGCGACACAAAGGTTTTCAAGAAAATCCCCCCACCCTAGATTACCCTTTACATGGAACATTTTTCGAAAATTTTAATTTTCTCAAAAACGGCTCTAACGATTTTGATTAAACTATCATATGTTTAAGATATTTTCATGACAAATGAAATGTATATCTCGAATTTTCTGGGAATGTCTCCAAAAGTATTCTTCATTGTGAACGACTTTTGCATAACTGGTAAACCATAAGAGATAGACAATATTTTACTACACAAAAAATGTACATCGCGTTAAAATATATAATTTATGTCATGCATTAATTTTTTTTTTTTTGAGTGAACCATTTTCGAGATATTGCTTGTTATTCCCTTAAATTTTCCAATACTTATACTTTTTCTCAAATGGGAATTCGTTATTCATTTTTTTTGTCCTGGTAATGCAAAGAGAATGGAATGCGCCATATGGCAACCAGCTCTTAAAAGATTTGACTATCGCTTAAAGCCTACCACATTCCCCTTGCACCTACAAGAAAATTAGTAATAAGATTATCATTTCGATTAACATGAAGCATATGGAGAATAAGCGTTTGTAAAAATAATTTGTACAGGAGTAGAGAAAGTCATGTGAGTGTAACACGTAAGATTTTTCTAGTAAAATATAATTTAACCATTTCACTTCTGTAGAATGTCATGATCAAATATAAAAGCTAGATACTGAGCCTTATACATAAAATGCTTTACCTATAGGAAAGCTCGAAGGAATACCATATACTTCATTTCGTATGCATAAACAGTAACCTAACAATAAGAAGTTTACACTTCCATGCCATAGTTTACCTTTCGATAGTAATCGAATCCGATTAATCGGGCGCTTCCGCTTCTATTCGGTCATTCTCGTCGCGGCCATGCTTATTTAAAACTTAACGTGACAAACTATAGAAGGTGCCAAATTTCACAATTAGAAACTCTAGCTGTAGGTATCACATAACCTGTGTATGCAAAACGTCTAAAATGTCTGAGGAATTTGAGAAACAACGAGAGCAAATACAGTTCCTAAATTTGCTGAAGCACTATCCAGTTCTACTGAATAGATCATAAACCATGCAGTAAGAAATAACAAAGCTTCAACAGTGCAGAAATTAAAGATGACGATGTTGCCATAAAATAATCACTTAAGAAGACATTGACATTGTGCGATGAAATTACCATTCACACGCATAAGTTCTTCTTGCGTAATGTTCATAACTTCTGCCTTTATACTGTCCTTAAGTTCGTCTATGGTGTGGGGATTATTCCTATAAACTTAAATTTTTATCATTAAGCGAACCCATTGTTCTAAATTTATTTACCAAACATCTCGTGTGTGTCTACCCGGAAGGGGATAACTAGGAAATTACTGCTGAAATTATCTACCCACCAGTCTATTGAGGCAGTATTTTAACACTTAAACGATTTCAGTCTAATTATATAACATATAAATTCAATAACAGCCCGCCTTAAAGCAATATGTGTATGTAACAATACATAAAAAGTGTATATTACAGTCATTGTATATGTTTATATTATTGTATACATGTAATAATGTAATGTGCATGTATTATGTAATTAGGAGCTGTGAGAATAATAGGTTAAAAGTTGCTAACAATGAGGTAACAATGAGGGAACCTTGAGACAATAATGAATTTGAAAGTTTAAATGCTACTAGTCATTATTGTAACAACAAAAGCTTAATAAATAGCCAATCAACAACCAGAAAAAAGCTTAAGTTAAATAAAAGTATTCTATTGGATTAGGAATAGCCAATCAGAGACTTGAAATACAGAAATTTACAAATTTAGGCGGAAGAAATCAGGTCAGTTGTTTGTAGACAGTGCTCATAACTGGACGCGTTGCTAGTAGACAGTGTTACTAATAAGACACGAGACGCGTCCTCGAGAAATTTAATACGTATTTGTACGAGAGAAAAAAATAGTTTACGGGTTAAAAAGTGCAAGTAATTAAATAAAAGAATCTCACAGCTCTCTGTATCAGTGAAGTGTTATTAAAATGGTGTCAAGAATTAATAAAAAGGAGTGAATTAAAGTTTCAAAGACTGAAACTGCAGTCTCGCTTGAAAAGTCCTATATGATGACTTTAAATGTTCTTCCTCGATTACACCCCTCTACAATCAAAGGTTAAGTTTTTGTAATATTAAAACTTTTTCGAAAATAAAATAATTAACAAGTTGGGCGTCCAGGCCTGCTCCATCTTGGAGTTCACCTTGGCATCTATGTCGAGGTCGCCCAATTTCCCCAATTCCTTTTGTGCTGTATTGTGTAGACGGCTCCAAATGCTTTCCGGTTGGCATGGGGCTGGAGAGCAACAGGGGAAAGGGATATCTTCTGGACTAGTCCTACCTGTCTAAGCTAGTCTGTGTCGTCTCAAAGGTGATTGATTCTATAATAAAAAGAAACTAAATATTTTCCCTCCTTTTACTAAGTCTACCCAACGAAATAAATTAGCATTTACTTTCTATATATGTTGTATAAAAACCAAATATTGAACTATTATTCTGGTGTTTAGGATGCATGATTAAGTAAGTTTCTTGAGAAGCAAATTGCGCATAACGCCTACCTTATTTTTAATGTCCACTGCAAGCAACAATAATAACGATAATAATAGCTTTATAATTACCATGCAATGGACTGCTCATGTGAACTCCGACAGCACAGAATATTTGTCTTTAATATAGATATTTTCTTTTTGTTCTTCCCTCTCCCCCTCCCCCCTACCCCCTCTCCCCTCCACTCCCCCTCCCTCTCCCTCTCCCTCTCTCTCCAGATTGATAATATTTAGCACAAAGTATACAGTTCCATGCAGTTGGCACACTGGACTCGATAATATTTAACTGACATTTTAAAAATACGCAAGCAAAAATAATAGTAATAACAAAACTGTTGAAGCAGATTGACGCGCGATAAATCCAGCATTGTTTTCTTCAAAATTAAGTGTATTTTAAAAGTATTACTGAAAAGTAAAGACTCTGTCTTTATGTTACAATGTTTTACTATTCACAATATTTAAAATGTTAAATTAATATTATTTGTTTGTATTTGAACCAGAATTCCTCCTTACACAAACCCACAAAGGAAAGAAAGGGAAACTGTGTCAGTCTCTTAGAGAACATATATAAATAACTATTGTATC
The DNA here is from genome assembly GCA_030765065.1 of Deroplatys truncata. NCBI lineage: Eukaryota > Metazoa > Arthropoda > Insecta > Mantodea > Mantidae > Deroplatys > Deroplatys truncata. The sequence goes on from CM060980.1 coordinate 172,649,478, forward strand.
TAAAGGGTAAAAATGTTGTCGAGGAGACAGTATTTAGCGCAAAATATGTAGTTTCTCTATAGCTTGTTAATCCAGATAAACTTTCACATTTCCGCGGTTTGTTATACGTACAATAGCGAAATCAATAGACTTTTAAAGAGCGTCTCGCTATGTGAAATTTTTGGAATTTTGTACTCTTTGCATTGTCACAAAACTAAAACTTATAACTTTTCGAAAGTTCAAACCAATAACAAGGAATATTTCGGAAATTAACTTCACAAGAAAGTTTTGATATAAACTGTGCGTGCTTTAATGAGGTCTACATTTTTATATAGCAAAATTTTGTCTATCTCTTTCGGCTTACCAGTTATATAAATGACATTCAGAATGAAGAGGACTTAACAGATATTCACAGAAAATTCCAGATATGCATTTTATTTTTCTCACAAACATCTTAAAAGTATAACAATTTTGTCAAATTCGTAACAGCCATAACGTAATATTTTCCGTGTAAAGGATAATTTGGGGTGGAGAATTTTTTGAAAATCTTCCGTGGCGCAATGTTACAAGGTCTTGACACACAAAGTTTGGTATTTAACCGATGTTACGTTCTTGAGTTACCCTGTTCACTCACACATACACACACGCACACTGAAGTGATAAGATTCGCCCGAAGAGAAATAATAAGAAGAAGAATAATGATAATCATTATCATAATCATAATAAGGATGAGAATAATAATAATAAGAAAGAAGAATAGATAATATGAAGGATTAGGAAAGGGGGGAATAAACTCCTAACGACGGAGATTAAGTAAAGAACAGACACTAATAAATAAAAATGAACTTAAATAAAATAAAACAGATGTAAATCAAAGGTTCGACACCGCGTATTTCAGAGCGTAGAGAGACCAGCGAAAACTGTAAAAATAGGAACTGTTTCACGAACAAACAGGCGAAGACATTAGCGAGCACTTAAGCTACATAGAAGTTGTGAAACCCACAGGAAACGAATACAACAGACGGGAAGTCAGATGCAGGTGAAGATCAAATTTAAAATATAGCAAACCAATGGAAAGCGGCGTAAAACTGAGAAAAATGACCAACGAGAAGTTAGAAAAGTCACGTGAGTAATAAAAAGGAGGAATGAAACTAGGAAATAGGCGAAGAATAGAAACACTATCTACGAAGCAGAGGAGTTTGAGACGGGGGTAACATGGATCACTTCGTGTCATGCTGTGGAGGAGACTTCGTGTCAAGCGTCGAGGCAGAATATATGTGAAAGTTAGTGTCCAGTTAGTGTGGGGAAAGACGTGTAGAAATGAATAAATTCCGGTTGACAGAAATAATAACTTTATACCTTTCGCCGTAAGAAGGGAAATAAAAAGGGGAAGCGCGTAAATGAAAGCTAGGAATGATAGGCGGAATTGAGTCTTGTGTGACGGGGATTCGGCAAGAGGAACACAGTGTGGATCATCACAATAAACGGGCCAGTGAAGGAGAAATGCAAGTGTCATTAACCTCCTATCCACACTCCCCGAGATAAAATCTCATATCCAACCATTAACCTTCTACCTGAGCAGCCGGCGAAACAAATCCTTTCCGAGTCAGAAACCCAACACCTAGAAAACCTTATTTATCCCCGCTACAACGCACACCTTCTTCTAAGAATGTTTTTGCTTATTATTCAGGGAACTTCAAAACGTGCATTTCGGTTGAAGTCTCGATATCGAATTTTTTGGGTGAAATGCAGTACCTCCTCTATTTACTGTAGGTAAATAGTATGGAAAGTTATGTGAATGTAACCTTTTTACTTTCTCTACTTCGTACATAATAGGCAGAGAAGCATTTCACCCAAAAATTCGATACCGAGATTTTAATCCAACATGATTTCAACGTGTTTTGAGTCACTCTGAAACCAGAAAAAGCATTTTTTGAAAACGTTCCTCTGTTTGTATGTGTGTGTGAGTGTGTGTCTGAACAGTATAGCTCGAAAACGCAAAGTGGAATAAATACCAAACTTGATATTTAGCTTCAATACCTTCCAAAGGTGCGACAAGAAAGATTTTCAAGAACCCAGAGTTCCCCTTACATGGAACTTGTTCGAAATGTTTTATTTTATAAAAACCGGCTAACAATTTTGATTAAAAAGATATTTACGTAACAAATATAATGTATATCTTGAACTTTCTGGAAATACCCTGTGAAGTCATATTCGGAAGGAATTTTGTATAATCTTGTATAACTGGTATAAGCAATAGACAAAAACGTATTACGTAAAAGTGTAGATCTCTTTAAAACTCACGATTTATTTCAAATAAGTTTTTTTATGGCATAAGCCATTTCTGAGTATCCGTTATTAATGATTCAGATTTTTCATTACTTGGCATTGTCTTAAAAGTCCTTCAACATTCAGTTGTTTCTGGCGATTGCAAGGAAACAGTATTGAATTTTAAGGTCAGCGTATAGCGTCCAGTTCTTAAGCATTTGCCTTCTCTCTGTTCTTTTTACTTTCTCTACTACGTATAGTAAGTAGGGGAAGTATTGCATTCCACCCAAAAATTCGATACCGAGATTTCACCGGAAATACATGTTTTGAGAATCCCTGAATCCAAAAAAAAGCATTTTTAGAAACATGTCCGTGTGTGTGTCTGTGTGTATGTTTGTGTGTGTGTGTGTGTGTGTGTCTGTGAACAGCATAACTCAGAAACGAACAGTCGGATAAACACCAAACTTGGTATTTAGGTTCAGTATCTTCCAGAGATGCGACACGAAGGTTTTCAAGAAAATCCCCCCACCCCAGACAACCCTTTACATGGAACATTTTTCGAAAATTTTAATTTTCTCAAAAATGGCTAACGATTTTGATTAAAATATCATATGTTTAAGATAGTTTCATGACAAATGAAATGTATATCTTGAATGTTCTGGGAATGTCTCCAAAAGTGTTCTTCATTGTGAACGACTTTTGCATAACTGGTAAACCATAAGAGATAGACAAAATTGTACTGCACAAAAAATGTAGACCGCATTAAAATACACAATTTATGTCATATACATTTTTTTTGTTGAGTGAACCGTTTTCGAGATATTGCTTGTTATTCCCTTAAATTTTCCAATACTTATACTTTTTCTCAAATTCGCTACTCCTTTTTTTATGTCCTGGGCTTGCAAAGGGAATGGAATGCGCCACATAGCAACCAGCGCTTAAATATTTGACTATCGCTTAAAACCTACCATATTCCCCTTGCATCTACAAGAAAATTAGTAATAAGATTGACATCTCGATATCTCGATTAATATGAAGCATATGGTGAATAAGCGTTTCTAATAATAGTTTGTACAAGAGTAGAGAAAGTCATGTGAGTGTAACACATCAGATTTTTTGTATCTATAACGAAATGTGTATTGTAGTTATATCTGCAAAGCTTTATTTGAATTAAAATGTAGTAGATATAAAAAGCTTTAGAAAGAGAATAGTTTGTATAACCACTAATAATAATAATAATAATAATAATAATAATAATAATAATAATAATAATCGGTGGTAGAGAATGTCATGTGAATGTATCTTATCAGATTTTCTAGCCATGCCATTCTGGTAACCTTTCCAAAATAACATTATATTATTTGTGCCCACTTTAATTTATCCAACTATAAAATAAAATTCAGAATGGTTTTATTGCCCTAGTCTAGACTGTGACAGAATTTAGGCAAATGACTGTATGTTTTACTCCGGTTTAGTGTTTTAAAAGTTATTCTATAACGATATGTGATGACGATGATGTGGCATGGTCCTTGGCCAGATGTTAAATGTCTCTCTGGCGCAATTGGATGTGATGTCAGTCGCAGCGCCCTTGGGCAGCCGAGTCCTGAATATTACATCATCAGACCCTGTCTCCATTGTATCTATTGCTTTTGTGAGCAAATATCGAAGTAATATCCTCGCTGTGTTATTGGCAGAGCAGGGCGAGAATAAACCACTTAATACAACCAGCTGGACCTATCAGTACAATGACTTTTGTTATTCACAACGGCTTTGCCCTGTCTCTGTAACAAGGGTTCGATCACAATTAATATTCCGATAAGGTCAAAGAAGCACATTTTTCATCTGGTACACATATTCCTGCTAAATTCCCAGCTCTGTATAATTATATGCGATTGTTATTAAAGCATGCTTTCCCTACTATAGTAGAGGAAGTATTGCATTCGTCCCTGAGATTCGATACTAAGGGTTCATTGCAAATACACGCTCCCTGGATAAAAATTTCTGATGTGTTACATTCACATGAATTTCTCTACTCTTGTACAAACTATTTTTACAAACGCTTATTCTCCATATGCTTCATGCTAATCGAGATGTTAATCTTATTGATAATTTTCTTGTAGATGCAAGGGTAATTGGTAGGCTTTAAGCGATAGTCAAATATTTTAACAGCTGGTTGCTATGTGGAGTATTCCATTCTCTTTGGATTACCAGGACAAAAAAATGAATAACTAATTCCCATTTGAGAAAAAGTATAAGTATTGGAAAATTTAAGGGAACAACAAGCAATATCTCGGAAATGGTTCACTCAACAAAATATGTATATGACAAAGATTGTGTATTTTAACGCGATCTACATTTTTTGTGTAGTAAAATTTTGTCTATCTCTTATGGTTCACGAATTATGCAAAAGTCGTTCACAGTGAAGAATGCTTTTGGAGACATTCCCAGAAAATCGTTAGAGGCATTTTTGAAAAAATTAAAGTTTTCGAAAAATGTTCCATGTAAAGGACAATCTGAGGTGGGGGGGATTTTCTTGAAAACCTTCGAGTCGCATCTATGGAAGATACTGAACCTAAATACCAAGTTTGGTGTTTATCCGACTGTTCGTTTCTGAGTTATGCTGTTCACAGACTGACAGACACATACACACACACACACACACACGGACATGCTTCTAAAAATGCTTTTTTGGATTCAGGGGGCCTCAAAACATATATTTCCGATGAAATCTTGGTATCGAATTTTTGGGTGGAATGCAATACTTCCCCTACTTTTTGGATTCAGGGACCCCAAAACGTTTATTTACGGTGAAATCTCGGTATAGGATTCTTGGGTAGAATGCAAAACTTCTGTTCTTATTATACGTAGTAGAGAAAGTAAAAAAAAACATTATAGAAAAACGTCAATGTGTCTGTCTGTGAACAGCATAACTCAAAAGCTAAAAACTGGATAAACACCGAACTTTGTATTTAAGTTCGTCTTCCAGGATATGACAAAGATTTTCCATTTTATTTAGATGTTGCCCATCTCTTGTGGTTTAAGAATTATACAAAGGTAATTTAGAATGTAAAGGACTTCACAGGTTCTTCGTAGTAATTTGAATATATACTTTCCATTCTATTTGTCATGGAAATATCTTAAAAATATGGCATTTTAATCCGCTATGTAGAGCCTTTTTAGGAAAATAAAAAATAAATAATTCTTTCCATGTAAAGGGCAGCAAAAGGTGGGGCATTACTTCGAAAGTCTTCATGTCGCAGCCTCGGATGAACTTAAATACTCTGTTTGGTATTCGACTGCGTTTTCGTTTTTACTTTCTCTACAACGTATAATAAGAACAGAAGTTTTGCATTCTACCCAAGAATCCTATACCGAGATTTCACCGTAAATAAACGTTTTGGGGTCCCTGAATCCAAAAAAGCACTTTTAGAAAAAGGTCCGTTTGTGTGCGTGTCTGTAAGCAGCATAATTCAAAAACAAAAAGTCTCAAATACCAAACTTGGTATTTAGGTTCAGTATCTTTCAAAGATGCAACACGAAGTTTTAAGAAAATGCCCCTACCCCAGACTACTCCTACATGGAACATTTTTCAAAAATTTTGATTTTCTCAAAATTCGCTCTAAAGAATTTTATTAACATCATATATTTAAGATATTTTCACGATGACAAATAAAATGTATATCTCTAATTTTCTGGGAAATTGCCCCAAAGCCCTCTTCTGTCTGAATGGCTTTTGCATAGCTGGTAAACTGGTAAGATAAACAACACTTTCTATACAAAAAAAATTTACTACTCTTTAAATCACAGAATTTATGTCTCATACATGTTTTGTGGAGTGAATCACTTCCGAGATATTCCTTGTTATTTGTTTGAATTTTCCAATACTTATACTTTTTCTCAAATGGGAATTCGTTGTTCGTTTTTACTTTCTCTACTACGTATAGTAAGTAGGGAAAGTATTGTATTTCACCCAAATATTCAATATCGAGATTTCATCGGAAATATGTTTTGAAACCCCCTGAATCCAAAAAAAGAATTTTTGGAAACATGTCCGTGTGTCTATGTGCTGTGTGTCTTGAATAGCATAACTCAGAAAAGAACAGTCCGAAAAAAACCAAACTTGGTATTTAGGTTCTGTATCTTCCAGAGATTCGACACGAAGGTTTTCAAGAAAATCCCCCCACAGCAGATTACCCTTTACATGGAACATTTTTCGAAAATTTTAATTTTCTCAAAAACGGCTCTAACGATTTTGATTGAAATATCATATGTTTAATATATTTTCATGACAAAATGTATATCTTGAAATTTCTGGGAATATCTCCAAAAGTATTCTTCATTGTGAACGACTTTTGCATAACTGGTAAACAATAAGGGATAGACAAAATTTTACGACACAAAAAATATAGATCGCGTTAAAATACACAATTTATGTCATATACATTTTTTTTGAGTGAACCATTTTCGAAATATTGCTTGTTATTCTCTTAAACTTTTCAATACTTATTTTCTACAATGTGAATTCGTTACTCATTTTTTTGTCTTGGATATGCAAAGAGTATTAATCTGTGGGAAAGGGAATGGTACTGCACCTAGCAACCAGCTATTAAGAGATATTTCTATGCTTAAAGGCTACTGTATTTCTATATTGCCCTTACAAATACAAAAGGGGAACATAGTACGCCTTAAGCGATAGTCAAATATTTTTAGAACTGGTCGCTATGTGTAAAATGCAATTCTCTTTGCATGTCAAAAGGTCGTTTCTGCAAATGTTTATCTCGATTAATATGAAATAGATGGAGAATAAGCGTTTGTAAAAACAGTTTGTACAAGTGTAGAGAAGGTCATGCGGGTGTAACATCAGATTTTTTGAGTTATGATTTTCACACACGCACATTCTTTTTTGGGTTTAGGGGACCTCACAACATGTATTTCTAGTCAAATCTCGACATCGAGAGTTGGATGGAGTATAATGCTTCCTTTTGAGAACATCTTATCTATACCAATACTATTATAAAGAGAAACGTTTATATGTATGTGTACAGAGTAACCTGAAAAAACATTCAACGATTTTTATAATTCCTTCACTTCTTTCTTCCAATGGACATGGGACTATAAAATACCTTCCAATTTCAATCCATTTTTCTTTTACTTCCTTTGTACTTATGATGCATGCTAAATAATTGTATAATGAGAGAAACTATTGATATTATAAATCAATGATAAGAAGTGGGAAGGTTATTTTTTCGAGGTCACAGAATATGCAACTTTTACAAAGAGGTTGGTTAACATGGTGGCCTGAGGGTGCGAAATCCTTATGTTCACCAGCTTCACCTCAATTTCGTTATATATGTTAAGGGTTATGTGAAAACTACGCAGCGTTTATGTTACCAAATAATATGGGACCAAAGATAGGATGCAAAGATTTAAAATTTAATCTACTATAATTGTTTTAAAAAAATCTGATGTGTTACACTCACATGACTTTCTCTACTCTTGTACAAACTATTTTTACAAACGCTTATTCCCCATCTACTTCAGGTTGATAGAGATAAACATTTGCAGACTCTTATCTTATTGCTAATTTTCTTGTAGATGTAAGGGGAAAATATATTTACAAGGGCAATATAGAAATACAGTAGCCTTTAAGCACAGACATATCTCTTAATAGCTGGTTGCTAGGTGCAGCACCATTCCCTTTGCCACAGATTATAACTCTTTACATATCCAAGACAAAAAAATGAATAACGAATTCCCATTTTAGAAAATAAGTATTGAAAAGCTTAAGGGAATAACAAGCAATATCTCGAAAATAGTTCACTCAACAAAAAGGTGTATATGACAAATTGTGTATTTTAACGCGATCTACATTTTTGTGTAGTAAAATTTTGTCTATCTCTTATGGTTTACCAGTTATGCAAAAGTCGTTCACAATAAAGAATACTTTTGGAGACATTCCCAGGAAATTCAAGATATACATTTTATTTGTCATAAAAATATCTTAAACATATGATATTTTAATCAAAATCGTTAGAGCCATTTTTGAGAAAATTAAAATTTTCGTATAATCTTCCATGTAAAGGGTACTCTGGGGTGGGGGGATTTTCTTGAAAACCTTCGTGTCGCATCCTTGGAAGATACTGAACCTAAATACCAAGTTTGGTGTTTATCCGGCTGTTCGTTTCTGAGTTATGTTGTTCACAGACACACAGACACATACGCGGGCATGTTTCCATAAATGCTTTTTTTTGGATTCAGGGGGTCTCAAAACATGTATTTCCGGTGAAATCTCGGTATCGAATTTTTGGGGGAATACAATACTTCCCCTCCTATACTATACGTAGTAGAGAAAGTAATTACTCCACCATTTCGACGAGGGATTCTTCCTCCGTAAACAACCGAGCGAGGTGCCGCCGCGGTAAGTGTGCGGGTCGATCTTCGACGACCGCCCACTAACTCATGAGCTTTTCGTGGTTTCCCCGGGTTGGTAGGCGAATGCTGGGTTAGTTCCTCTTATACCATGACTTTCCTGCACCTCATTTATTATACTCATTGTCTCCTTTATCGTCACCTGTTTCAGGGTAGTAGTACCAGGCGATGATGTTTGACGGGTTGCGGCTGAACTGTGAATATGCTTTGTAGAGATTTCTTTCCTGGTGTCGTTGCGCGAGTGCCCAGTTAGGACCCGCTTCCAGGTGGGACTTACCCCCACCACAAGGGGTCTGGAGGCTTGTGGGTGGGTCCGGGTTGAGTCGGTGCGTTCGATCTGGAAACGTTAGGGACCCCGCCTATGCTTGCGTCCGTCGGGTCCCTCTCTCCCAAGGGTCACAGTAGAAGCAAAAAGGACCGTTGCGGTGCTTGTCCCGTTTGCAGAGGCCCTTCCATTCGTCTGTATCTTTAACTTTTCCACTGCCAAAGGCAGCATTCTCCAAACTTTGAATACTAGCGGAGGGAAATTAGGAAGTTAGAGGTTGTGCCCAAGTTTCATGTCTTTTTGTGAATATCGGGGTTTTTTTTCTTATCTATTAGGAATAGCAGAGAAATTACATTTATAAGAGAATCCACCATAAATATCCTCTAGATCATCGAAGCCCAATCATGTCTCTTATGAACTGATGACGTCATATTGTCGCCTTAACCGTACCTCTTGTGTGTTATGAAGCATTTCCCCTTCACTCATTGTCGGCCGGTCGTAATGGCATGCTACAAGGTAACCAAACATTGAGTATGGACAATCCATGAACCACATGAATACGTCATAGCTCCGCGAACAATGCTTGGAGGTAAATCTGCCCTCCCCTGTTTCGCTTAAGGTTGGGCATCACTGCTATAGATCATTATATAATACTTTCGTAAACAATGGGGGAAGTTGAATAAGGAATTAATTTCGTTGAAGTTTAAAAAGCTAACCGTTTTAACGTCGAGTAAGTCAGCTAGTGTTTTAAATTATTTAAAGGAGAAATACAAAAGTACTGTACAGCTACTGAAAACACAGGAGATATTAAACGCTACTTTCCTTTGTTTCTTTACGAGAGAAATACCTGGGCTTAGAAGTAAGCACAAAGCTACAGTTCATTTATTGGTTAGAAGTGGAAACAAATGCTATCCGCAAATAGTTTTATAGCTCCTGTGAGACTTTTATCGTGTTGGTGCGTTTTCCTCGTAATGTTATTACACTTCTAAGCTTATAATCGGCTTTTTCTTCCTTCCATCCTTCCTTCCAACACAATTGTTACATCAAATTAGTTGTCTCTGTGTCGCCAGCGGAAATAAAAAAGCCAGCGACCACAGGAAGGAAGGGAATATTAAAAAACCAGTGTTGATATGAAACTATGCCACGCAGCTACGAGGTCCGGCTGGTATGCCCGATACTGCTCCCCTGTTTTATAATATTACTTTCCACTCCGGAGTGGGACCTGGTTATGATATTGAGTTTATCCCACCTAGATGGGAATGGAAAAAAAAAGCGGAAAACCTCTTTTTTTGAAATACTCTGCGCCGTGCCAAAAAATCGAAGCAAAGAGCGACGTCATAGCTGGAGTCTGGAGAAAGCTTTTATAACGTGGCCAGCCTCCCTGCCTGCCTGGAAACGTAATAATATGTAACTCCAGACTGCCTTGGGCGACAAGGGACCAGGTATTAACTTGCGCAGCTCACATGGGAAGCTCGCAAACAGCTGAACTGTTGCTATTCGCAGCGAGGTAAAAACTTCCTGTGAAATGGGCATACGACATTGCTTACCCACACATGAGCTTGCCTCTCTGTCGAAAGTTACTTATTTCCAAGCTAGACAGCAAGTAATAGGGAACTATCCAGATCTCATACTTAAGGGATCCATGGACTTAAGGTTTTAGCTAAAATAACTAAATAATGAGGCAGTATTTTTAACACTTACGCGATTTCAGTCCAATTATATAATAAAAAATATACAATAACAGCCCGCCTTAAAGCAATATGTGTATAATATAATATATAAAATGCATGTAACAATCATTGTATTATGTTTATATTAGTACATGTTTAATAATGTTATGTAATGTATTAAGTAATGTAGGAGCTGTGAGAATATAGGTCAAAAGTTGCTAACAATGAGGTAACCTTGAGGGGCAATGACGACTTGGAAAGTTTAATAATGCTACTAATAATTCTTGGAACAATAATGTAATACTTAAAACAGTTTATAAATAACCAATAAAAAACCAGAAAAGCTGAAAGTTAAATAAAAGTATTATATTGGAGTAGGATTAGCCAATCAGACTTGAAATAGAGAAATTTGCAAATTTAAGCGGTAAACGCCAGACGCTAGACGGCAGCGTACCTGAGCAGTTCATTCGCTCGGTACGTATTCACTGTGAGACGAAAATTCATTACGGCGAGAATATTATAAAGTTTACGTGTTAAAAAGTGCAAGTAATTAATAAATAATCTCACAGCTCTCTATATCAGTGAAGTGTTATTTAATCCGCATCACCCCCTGCTAAGAGATACGTGTTTCTACAAATTAATACTGACGCAGCCGAGGCAAACATAAATAAATATATATTATATTGTCGTAACCTCTTCAATTTATTTAACTCAAGGGGGGTAGAGCAAGGTACCGCAAACAGGATCAAACAATCTACACGACGTGCGACAGGGGCGAGCTGAACTAAGTCCTTACATACCTGAAAATACCTAAAATATATCTAAATCATGATGTGGAAGGATAGAAGGATCTAACTACTTGAAGAAATTACATACTAAAAGTTTAGATGACTGAATATATTAAGAATAATTACAGATTACCTGTCTTGCTGTCGACAGCGAGTCCCCCACTATCATGACCTAATTCCGGTCTGTATTACCAACCCAAGAACCGCCGGACAAACATTACCATAACCAAATGTTAATACGTACATTTCCACAACCAAATACCACAATATATAAATATTTAAAGAAACAAAGCTACAAAGTTGGCGAAGGCAACCGGAAACTTTGTACCATACGTGGGGCAGTTACTTCATCAAGTTTGGCTAGAACTACAATACAACCTACTCCAAATTGCCTTTCCCAACGTGGGGCAACAACTATCTCAATAACTAAACCGTCGAATTCTAAACCTCTACATAGGAACACTGGATACCCCACCGGTATTCACGAGCCGAATATAACAAACAGCATCTGTCTTGAGAGCCGCACCAAATTTCACATCACTCAAACTTTGTAACAAGCAGCCTTATTACATTTATGGATAAACACGTTCATTACTGATTACTGTCATTGATTTTACCTTCTTCACCACGTACATAGTAGGTAGAGAAGGTATTCCATTCCACCCAAAAGCTCGTTATCGAGATTTCACCGGAAATACATGGCTTGAGGCCCCCTCAAAAAAATTATAAAAAGGTTCTGCGGGTCTGAACAGCATAACTCTAAAATGGAAAGTCAGATAAACGCCAAACTTAGTATTTAGGTTCAGTACCTTCCAAAGATGTGACACGAATATTTTCAATAACATCCCCCCACACAAAACTACCTTTTGCATAGAACATTTTTTCGAAATTTTTGATTGTCTAAAACATGGCTCTAACAATTTTGATTAAAGTGTCGTATATTAAAGTTAATTACATGACAAATAAAATGTATATCTTGAATTTTCTGGGAATAGCCTTATGAAGTCGTCCTGATTCGGAAGGAATATTGTATAATGTTGTATCTCTTCTAAATGTCTCTCTATCGAGTGATAGAGGAAAACTTACCACACAAAAGTTATAGAGCTCTTTAAAACGCACAATTTATGTCAAATAACTGTTTTGCGGCATAAGTGAGTTCCGAGATATCCGTTATTAATGGTTCGAATTGCTCATGACGTCCATTGTAGGGAAAGTCAAGGGTGTATCACAACAGACTTTTATATTAATACTTAACTGTTTTATATTATATTATCATTAATCATACTTTTACATACTTAGTTATATAGACTACTGTTAAGAAATTGTAGATCCAATTACGCCACTCTCCGGCACAATTTTGTCAATACGAACTAGGTTTTAAAAGTTCACGAGATGTATGTTTACCTTCGATGAACTTTATCTCGCTGAAAATATAGTTGATCCAATACTTTTATGTGCACACGACACCAAGTTTTCCAACTACTTCTCTGGAACTATATTCCAAAACTCTAAAACTGAATTTGCTTTTCGTTTCTCTTGAAAACTATAGTCTAGTTCTGAAACCTGCTGGAGATCAATACGTTCATTTTTAAAAGCTCATAATCTCAGGTCCAAAAATTGACAACCCAGTTACATCTGATGTCGTTACTGACCAGGGATTTTCGACTAATCGAAATGAGTTTTTAAACCTTCGAAACCCAATAAATCTCTCGCTGAAATCACGGCGTAGTATATTCAGCAATTTGAGGCAATTATTTTAACACTTAAATGATTTCAGTCAAATTATATAAATATAAATTCAATAACAGCCCGCCCTGAAGCAATAAGTGTATGTAATCATTTGTAAAATGTATGTAACAGTCATTGCGTATGCTTATATTATTGTATACATGTTCAACAATGTTATGTGAATATATTACGTAATTTAATAATGTAGGAGCTGTGAAAATTATAAGTTAAAACTTGCTAACAATGAAGTAACAATGAGGTAACCTTGAGGAAATAATGAGTGAGAGTTTAAATGTTGCTTGTGATTCTTGGAAGCATTAATGTAATTTTAGTGACAGTTCATAAAAAAAGCCAATCAAAAGCCAGAAAAAGCTTTAGTTAAATGCAGGTATTCTATTGGAGTAGGGTTAGCCAATCAGAGACTTGAAATACAGAAATTTACACGTTTAGACGGTTGAAATCAATTCAGTTGCCTCAAAACAGTGCTCATAACCGGACGTGTTGCTTCTAGACAGTGATCATAACCAGACGGGAGATGTGTCCTCGAGAAATTAATTACGTATTCGTGTGAGACGAAAACAGTATACTTGTTAAAAAGCGCAAGTATTAAATAAAAGAATCTCACAGCTCTCGATATCAGTGAAGTGCTATTTAATTTTTGTCAAGGATTAATAAAAAGGAGTGAATTAAAACTTGAAATCTGTGTAAACCTACATTCTTGTCGCATCACGCCCTGCCAAGACTTCCATGTCTCTAACAATAATACGGACGCAGCCGGGGCAAACAATTATTTAATACTTAAACAAACATTTTAATTACAAAGTTAATATTTTTTAAACTTGGGGCAAAGGCCACCTAAAAATACATTTGGGGCGAAGGCTACCGGAAACTGTTTACTATACGTGCTGTTGCAACTGTTACAAGTTCGGCTCCCCAACAGTTGAAATACGATACAACTCCTTCAATACAAACTACTTCAAATCGACTTTTCATACGTAGCAGCAAACAACGTAAAGAACAATACTACTACAAATTCTATGAAGGGTTGCAAGTTTATTTCTTCTTGTGGGTTTTCTTGAATAAGAAGTTGGAAGAATGTGAAACTAGTAAAATTATTACTTAGTTCTGTATACATTTCCAATTCTTCTTCTAAAGATAACTTTCGTAACCCTGCTTGGAATGATACAGGTGTATCCAAAGTTTTGTAGAATTTCAATAAAAATTTATTTATATTTAGAACTTAGATATAAATGTAATGAAAGTAAAATTATTCCAAGAGCCACAATAAATGACCTCATTACACATTCTATTCTACCATTTTGCTCTATCTACAACTTAACTATAGTAAGCAGAGGCAGTACTGCATTCCACCCAAAAATTGGATATTTCACTGGAAATATACCCTTTGAGATCCCCTGAATCCGAAAAAAATTATTTTCAGTAAAAGATCCACGCGCACCCTTTTGTGTGTGTGAACAACATAACCCAAAATCGAAAAGTTATTGAATACCAAATTCAGCACTTTATTTCAGGATCTTCCAAGTATGCAACCCAAAGGTTTTCACGAAAATCCTCCCACTCCAAACTGTCCTTTACATGAAAGACTTTCAATTTTTTTTCACTTTCAAAAATGGCTCTAATAATTGATTTAAATTCAACATGTTTAAAATACTTATATGACAAATTAAATCTGTATCTTCAATTTGCTGCGAATATCCTGTGAAGTCTTCTTCATTCCGAATGACTTTTGTATAATTGGCAACACTAAGAAATGGAGTATTAGTACACAAAAAATGTAGATCTCGTTAAAGCACACAGTTAATGTCAATAATTAACCGCTAACCATTTCCGAAGTAATCTGATATATTGGTTTGAATTTTCATATTTTTTTCATTAATTAGTTTATTCATTTTACCTCGTGTTTAGGCAGAGTGCAAGGGATTCCAAAGATCACATAGTGACCCGTTTTTTAAATATATGAATATCGCTTTAGTTTGCTATATCCTCCCTATACCCACAACGAAATATGTCAATTTATTCGCTTAACAAGAAATATCAATAAGTTTCTGTATGAATAGCTTGTAGAAGTGAGTAGGGAAAGTTACATGAATGCAACACATCAGAATATTTACTTTCTCTACTACGTATAGTAAGTAGGGGAAGTATTGTATTCCACCCAAAAATTCGATACCGAGATTTCACCGGAAATACATGTTTTGAGACTCCCTGAATCCAAAAAAAAGCATTTTTGGAAACATGTCCGTGTGTGTGTCTGTGAACAGCATAATTCAGAAACGAAAAATCGGATAAACACCAAACTTGGTATTTAGGTTCAGTATCTTCCAGAGATGCGACACGAAGGTTTCCAAGAAAATCCCCCACCCCAGATTACCCTTTACATGGAACATTTTTACATTTTTCGAAAATTTTAATTTTGACACCAAGCAATTTTCATCAAGAAATTCCTTGATGGAAAACATTTCAACGACGATGTTGTGAAACAAAAAGTGTTTGACTTGGCTTTCATCACAGGCGGCATCATTCTTTGACGAAGGCATTCAAAAACTGTGCCCGAATAACGACAGTGACTATGTGAAGAAAATGAATGATGATAAAAGTATTTGGAAGACATGTTCTGTTATTTTCAAACAATTATCGGTAGGTAATATTTTCGCAGAGGATAAATAAGTATATAAGGTACTCAATAACTAAGTTACCCAACATTTAAAGGATTCAAACTCTAGAGCAGGTTTAGTTAATCACATGTTGAGTGTGTTAATTATAGACCATATTACTCGACGATGAAGATACGTCACATGTTATCACACGTGTAGGTGTATTTCCCCGCTGCAGTAAGGGGACACTGTCCATGTAATTTACCTGTCGTCGCCATAGCCACTGAAAACAAAGTATAGGATAAACTGGTTTCCCTACCTACGCTAGGTATATTCTCCTACGACCAATCTGTCATCGCTATATCACTGCAACGCCAACCAAATTACCTCCCTCTCCACCTCCACGATTCTCTTTCACCACGCGGAGGCGTTAGTAACATGAGGTTTGTTCCGTTGGAGATACACAGCAACACGGTTGAAATATATGTTTACGTTACGCGATATTGTTTTTGCTTTCTCTGCCACTTACCTGTGGTAGAGAGGAATGACTGTATTTCATCAAAATAAAGATACATATATTTCGCCGAAAACACACATTAATAAGGCAGTTTTAGATAAATGCCCTAAATGTGTGTATGTATGTGTCTCTTTGGGTCACATAACTAAACAATCTGATGTTTTACCTGCTGATTCTGGTCTTAAAATGCCATATGGTTTCCATGACATCGGAGAAACAATTGAAAACCGACAGAACTTTGAAAGGATGGATAAATGTTGAACAATTCGAACAGTTAATAAGGATATCTCGGAAATGGCTATGCCACAGAATAGGTTGAGGCAGTATTTTTAACACTTATATAATTTCAGTCAAATTATATAAAATATAAATTCAATAACAGCCCGCCTTAAAGCAATTTATATAAAAAGTGTATATTACAGTCATTATATATGTTTATATTGTTGTATCCATGTGTAATAATGTTATGTGAATATATTACGTAATTTAATAATGTAGGAGCTGTGAGAAATAGGTTAAAAGTTGCTAACAATGAGGCAACAATGAGGTAACCTTGAGTCAATAATGAGTAAGAAAGTTTAACAGTACTACTTGTGATTCTTGAAGTAACAATAATGTAATTTTGGTGACAGTTTATAAAATAGCCAATCAACCCAGAAAAAGCTTTAGTTAAATGAAGGTATTCTATTGGAGTAGGAATAGCCAATCAGAGACTTGAAATACAGAAATTTACAAGTTTAGGTGCTAGAAACCTTGTCAGTTGCGTAGAGACAGTGACTGTAACCGGATGCAGAAAGTGTCCGCAAGAAATGCGAGACGAAAAATAGTTTTACATGTTAAAAAGTGCAAGTAATTCATAAAAGAATCTCACAGCTTCCTATACCAGTGAAGTGTTATTAAATCGTGACAAGTATCAATAAAAGGAGTGAAGTACTGACGCAGCCGAGGCAAAAATAAATAATATTTAAAGAAACAGTTAAATTACAAAGTTAATAATTTTTTAAACTTGGGGCAAAGGCCACCTAAAAATACATTTGGGGCGAAGGCTACCGGAAACTGTTTACTATATGCGTGGTTGCAACTACTACAAGTTCGGCTCTCCAACAGTCGAAATACTATACAACTCCGAGCATACGTGGGGTTAATAAAATACTCCTTTCTCAAATTGACGCCCAAAGCGTGGTGCTCATAAATAGCGTTTACAAACCAGCCTACTTCAAGGTTATATGAAATAAATTGTGAGTTTTAAACAGATCTACAATTTTTGTGTGGTGCGTTTTCGTCTATCGCTTAACGTTTACACTTCTACAAGATTATACAAAACTCCTTCCAAATAAAGCGCATTTCACAGGCTAATTTGTCATATAAGTATCTTTAATAGATGGTATTTTAATCAAAATCGTTAGCTAATACTTAGAAACAAAATTTTTGAAAACTATTTCATGTAAACAGCAGTTTAGGATGGGGGATTTTCTTGAAAATCTTCGTATCGTATCCTTAGAAGATGCTGAACTTAAAATACCAAGTTTGGTACTTTCCAACTTTTCTTTTTTGAGTTATGCTGTCCATAGACACACACACAAACACAAGGAACGTCTTCTAAAAATCTCTACGCTCTATCGTTTATTAGTTGGTATGCAAGATGTTCTTACTAAAGCTTATTTTTCTATCTACTATATATTTATCCAAATAAACATATGAAGAAGTAGCTACATTGCACATTCCTAACGATACATACAGAACAGCAACAATCAAATGTTTAAGAACTAGACGCTATCTGCCGGCCTTAAAATTCTATACTGTTTCCATGCAATCGCTAGAAGTAACTGAAAACTGATGGGACTTACAAAGAATGACAAAGTATTGAACAAACAGAACCATTAATAACAGATATCTTGGAAATGGCTGATGCTACAGAAAGGTTATTTGAAATAAATAGTGGGTTTATAAGAGATCTACATTTCGTCCTTCCTTTAACGTTTACCAGTTATACAAGATTCTACAAAATTACCCAGAAAAATGAGTACATATATTTTATTTGCCATGTAAATATATTTATGGTATTTTAATCAAAATCGTTAGAGCCATTTTAGAAAATAAAAAATCTGATGTGTTACACTCGCATGACTCTCTACTCTTGTACAAACTATTTTTACAAACTCTTATTCTCCATCTGTTTCATATTAATCGAGATAAACATTTGCAGAAAGGATATTTTGACATGCAAAGAGAATTACATTTTACACATAGCGACCAGTTCTAAAACTATTTGACTATCGCTTAAGGCGTACTATGCTCCCCTTGTTTTGTATTTGCAAGGTCAATATAAAAATACAGTAGCCTTTAAGCATCGACATATCCCTTAATAGCTGGTGGCTAGGTGCAGCACCATTCTCTTTGCCACAGATTAATACTCTGTGCATACCCAAGACAAAAAAAAATGAATAATGAATTCCCATTTGAGAAAATAAGTATTGAAAATTTTAAGGGAATAACAAGCAATATCTCGAAAAAGGTTCACTCAACAACAAAAATGTATATGACATAAATTGTGTATTTTAACGCGATCCACATTTTTTGTGTAGTAAAAGTTTGTCTATCTCTTATGGTTTACCAGTTATGCAAACGTCGTTCACAATGAAGTATACTTTGGAGATATTCCCAGAAAATTCAAGATATACATTTTATTTCTCATAAAAATATCTTAAACATATGATATTTCAATAAAAATCGTTACAGCCATTTTGAGACAATTAAAATGTTCGAAAAATGTTCTATGTAAAGGGTAATCTGCGGTGGGGGGATATTCTTGAAATCTTCGTGTCGCATCTCTGGAAGATACTGAGCCTAAATACCAAGTTTGGTGTCTATCCGATTGTTCGTTTCTGAGTTATGCTGTTTACAGACATACACACACGGACATATTTCCAAAAATGCTTTTTTTGGATTCAGGGGTTCTCAAAACATATATTTCCGGTGAAATCTCGGTATCGAATTTTTGGGTGGAAACCAATACTTCCCCTACTTACTATACGTAGTAGAGAAAGTAAAAATTTACCCAGGGGGCCTCAAAACACGTATTTCCGGTGAAATCGCGATATAGAATTTTTTGCGGTACCTTCTCTGCCTAATTTGTACGTGGTAGAGAAAGCAAAAATCAAAATTCGTATAAATACCCAAACACATGTACGATTCAAGGCTGAGATTTTCAAGAAAATCCATCCCGCTATCAAGAAATTTGTTGTTTTCTAAAGGTTTTTGTACAAATATAATATATTTTAGATTACTGGATGATGTCATTCTGATTCAATTTTGTATAATCTGGTATAACTAGGGACGATTTAGCAGAAGAACCATGCGCTATTCCTCCTGGCTGATGTGTTGTAGAATTCAGGGTATGTTTCTGCCTTCCCCTGATCTCCTTTCCTCACCAGCTCCTAGATCCAATAAATTGTGCTGCAGTCTGGTCTTCATATCAGGCGGGATGATGCTGTCTTTCCTACTCCTAACATTCTCTTCATGTTCATTGCCTTTAATTTTTCAATTATTGTTAAGTCACTTATCATGAGCTTTACTCATATTATCTGAATTCCGTACGTTATTATCGGTCTGTTTTCGTGTTGAAAACGCATTGCTGTGCTTGTCGACAAGTTGATTATATCCAGGCTAAGGATCCAGGACAACTTAAAGAGTGAAGTCTGCTGTGCATCGCGTAGGCTGCACTGAGGTGACGCATTGGGGTATTATTTACCTGATCTGCCGTGTACTATCATTCAAGAAAATGTGCAGTATTTTTAATATGCAAAGGATTTCAGCCTAATTATATAATACATAAACTCAATAACAGCCAGCCTTAAAGCAATATGTGTATGTAAGAATATATAAAAAGTGTATATTAGTCACTGTAAATGTTTATATTATTGTATACATGTGTAATAACGTTATGTGAATGTATTACGTAATTGAATAATGTAGGAGCTGTGAGAATAATAAGTTAAAACTTGCTAACAATGAAGTAATCTTGAGGCAATAAAGAGTAAGAAAGTATAATAATGCTACTAATCATTATTGGAGCAACAATAATCTAAATTTTGTGACAGTTTATAAAATAGGCAGAAAAAGCTTTACTTAAATAAAGGTATTCTATTGGACTAGGATTAGCAAATCAGAGACTTGAAATATAGAAATTTACAATTTTAGGCGCTAGAAATCAAGTCAGTTGCTAGCAGACAGTGTTACCAATCAGACGCGAGATGCGTCCTCGAGAAATTTAATACGTATTTTGTGTGAGAAAACAGTTTACTGTTTAAAAAGTGCAGGTAATTAATAAAAGAATCTCACAGCTCTCTATATCAGTGAAGTGTTATTTAAATCGTGTCAAGCATTAATAAATGGAGTGAAGAAAAACTTAAAATCTGTGTAAGCCTACATTCTTAGCCTCAAGACAACCCTGCAAAGAGGAACATGTCTAACAATAAAACTGACGCATATAATATTTAAAGAAACAGTAAAAATACACAGTTAATATGTTTAAACTTGGGGCGAAGGCTACCGGAAACTTTTTACCATACGTGCGGTTGCTACTACTTCAAGTTCGGCTCCCCAACAGTCGAAATATAATACATCTTCAAACTGACTTTCCATACATAGCAGCAATAAACCATCTTCAAGCATCATTCAGGTGTTCCATGAGTAGGGGGTACGAAAACTAAATCGACCGTGGTCGTAGATGTATTTATGTCGTGGTCGCCATCTTAGTCCATCATTCACTTCGAGGATTTCTATGGCTATATTAACCCAGTATTGTAAAACATGGACTAAAAATCACAACGCAAATTACAATTCCCTCGCTGCTGAGCTGTTAACTACATGGCATTCACAAGAAAACGGGAAACACTGGAATTATGATTTTAAAAGAACCAACATCTATGTATATATAGCCCATATACTAGCATATGCTGTCGTAGCTCATTGGTAAAACGCACGCTCTTTCAAGTGTGACGAGAGTTCACGGTTCGAATCCCAGTATGCGACCATAGCTTTTATTCCAACCTTTTATCCTTGAACGACGCAGTAATAAACAAGTTTACTATTCTCTTGCAGCGAAGTTATTACTACATGATTTCGAAGAAAATGCGAGGAGGTTGAGTGATAAGTTTAATGGAGCCAACTTCTAAATACTGTATACTGAAGTAGATGGTTTGTTGCTGCTACGTATGGAAAGCCAATTTGAAATAGGAGTTTTATTGTAGTTCAACTGTTGGGGAGCCGAACTTGAAGTAGTTGCAACCGCCCGTATGGTACCCGGTAGCCTTCGTCCCAAATTTACTTTCCGGTGGCGTCTGCCCCAAAAATGTGTTTAAAAAAATATTAACTTAGTAATTTTGACTGTTTCTTTAAATATTATATATTTTATGTTTGCCTCGGCTGCGTCAGTATTATTGTTAGAGACATGGATTTCTTTGCAGGGAATAGTGCGGCTAAGAATGTAGGCTTACACAGATTATAATTTTTACTTCACTACATTTATTAATCCTTGACACAATTTAAATAACACAGTGTGTTAGACTTTCACATTACGTCATGTTAAGTCCCGTTACGTTAAGTTCATCGTAAGCCCGGCATTAGTCATCGACAGCTGGGAGAATGGTTGAGGCAGTATTTTTATCACTAATGATTTCAGTCTGGTTATATAATGTTCAAATTCAATAACAGCCCGTCTTGAAGCAATATGTGTATGTAATAATTTGTAAAATGTATGTAAAAGTCATTGCATATGCTTATATTATTGTAAACATGTGTAATAATGTTATGTGAATATATTACGTAATTTAATAATGTAGGAGCTGTGTGAATAATAAGCTAAACGTTGCTAACAATGAGGTAACAATGAGGTAACCTTAAGGCAATAATGAGTTTGAGATTTTAAATGTTATTTGTGATTCTTGGAAGTATTAATGTAATTTTAGTGACAGTTTATAAAAATAGCAATCAACAACCAGAAAAAAGCTTTAGTTAAATGCGGGTATTCTATTGGACTAAGATTAGCCAATCAGAGACCTTAAATACAGAAATTTACGAGTTTAGACAGTTGAAATCTATTCAGTTGCCTGCAGACAGTGATAGTAACTGGATGCAAGATGCGTCCTCGAGAGATTTAATATGTATTCGTGTGAGACAAAAAATAGTTTTACGTGGCAAAATGTGTAATTAATAAAAAGAATCTCACAGCTCTCTATATCAGTGAAGTGCTATTTAATTTGTGTCAAGAAGGATTAATAAAAAGGAGTGAATTAAAACTTAAAATCTGCGTAAGCCTATATTCTTGTCGCATCACGCCCTGCCAAGACTTCCATGTCTCTAACAATAATACTGATGCAACCGAGGCAAACATAAATATATAATATCAAAGAAACAGTCAAATTACAAAGCTATTATTTTTAAACTTGGGGAAAAGGCCACCTGAAAGTACATTTGGGGCGAAGTCTACCGGAAACTGTTTACTATACGTGCGGTTGCAACTACTACAAGTTCGGTTCCCCAACAGTTTAAATACGATACAACTCCTTCAATACAACCTACTTCAAATCGGCTTTTCATACGTAGCAGCAAACAACGTAAAGAACAATATTCTTCTTCAAATTGGCGTCCATACGTGGAGCTAAATAAATAAACAACTACAACATAATAAAATACAAGCTACTTCAAATTGACGCCCAAAGCGTGGTGCAAATAACGTAACAATACCAACTTCTTCATGGTGCGAATTAAGACGGCAGATGATATACAACGTAGTGCATTTGGCAGTTCATATAAAACATTGTAATCTGTGGAGTCCACACACAAACTCTTCTTTATTGTCCGCTTGTTGTTTCATAAATTCAAAAGTTCGATACTTCTCCTGGCTCTGACTATGCAAGGTTTCCCCTTTCAATTTCGAACTAATGGGAGGCAATTAGGTAGTAATGTAAATGAATGCCCTAATAAAGCCAGACACACTCGCGGGTACAACAGTTTTATAGAGAATGTACCGCCAGTCATCTCAGAGTGTACTGTATAAACATTGCAATTTATTGGTTTCGTTTATTCAGCACCAGTACTTGTGGGAAGGGAATACATCGCGAGGGTTAGCTGACTGGACTAGCCCTGAAGGACATACGCCAATATCCTGGCGAGTCCTAAATCTCTATTTCTTCACTATCTGAAGCGGTTTATAAAGTCGTGATAGTCAGTTGTTTGGTGTTCTTTATTCCTTTCTTGAATATCATGTGTATGTTAGTTATTGGTTTATGGTCAGGTCATTTCCTTTGTCCCATTCTCTAGACATAACGTGATGTTTGTACGTCAGTCTTGCTTTCTGAGCCAATCACCATGCCATCTGCGTAGAGAATTAGTTCTGCTTTTGATCCTTCTTCTGTTATGTTTGTCACGTCTGCTGTATGTATACTGAACAGCGTGGGGCTCAGTTCCCTTGTACGACACCATTCGTCTGTGTGATTTCCTCTGATATTTCAACATTGTTGTTTACATTGTCGTTTATTTAGACGAGATTGCGTCCGAGATATTATTTTCTGTAGTAGGACTCCTTGCTTAGTCATTCTTTTTCATTTCTCTATCACTTTTTTACTTTCTCTACTACGTATAGTAAGTAGGGGAAGTATTGCATTCCACCCAAAAATTCGATACCGAGATTTCACCGGAAATACATGTTTTGAGACCTCCTGAATCCAAAAAAAGAATTTTTGGAAACATGTCCGTGTGTGTGTCTGTGTGTCTGTGTGTGTGTGTGTCTGTGTGTGTGTCTGTGTGTGTGAACAGCATAACTCAAAAACGAACAGTCGGATAAGCACCAAACTTGGTATTTAGGTTCAGTATCTTCCAGAGATGCGACACGAAGGTTTTCAAGAAAATCCCCCCACCCCAAACTACCCTTTACATGGAAGATTTTTCGAAAATTTTAATTTTCTCAAAAATGGCTCTAACGATTTTGATGAAAATATCATATGTTTAAGATAATGTCATGGGAAATGAAATGTATATCTCGAATTTTCTGGGAATGTCTCCAAAAGTATTCTTTATTGTGAACAACTTTTGCATAACTGGTAAACCATAAGAGATACACAAAATGTTACTACACAAAAAGTGTAGATCGCGTTAAAATACACAACTTATGTCATATACATTTCTTTTGTTGAGTGAACCGTTTTGGAGATATTGCTTGTTATTTCCTTAAATTTTCCAATACTTATACTTTTTCTCAAATTCGTTATTCATTTTTTTTATGTCCTGGACATGCAAAGAGAATGGAATGCACCACATAGCAACCAGCGTTAAAATATTTGACTATCGCTTAAAAGCTACCATATTCCCCTTGCATCTACAAGAAAATTACCAATAAGATTGACATATCGATATCTCGATTAACATGAAGCATATGGAGAATAGGCGTTTTTTAAAAATAGTGTGTACAAGAGTAGAGAAAGTCATGTGAGTGTAACACATCAGATTTTTCTCTACCTATTGAGTCCAAAGCCTCTAAAAGTCTATGTAGATGTCTTGGATGTCTTAAGGCTTCTTCTATCGGGTTCGTTAAGTACGTCGTTGTCTGAAATGTGTTTACGCCCTTACTAAAGGCAAATTAAAGTGTAGGAACACGTTGCAACCAGACACAATACATGGGTTCCATCAAAGCGTGCATGAACAAGAAATTCCACGCACAAATGAAGACAGTTAATGGGTGTTGTGTGAACAGAAATGTAACAAGTACCACACTAAAATATGTGAAAAGACAACTAAATTCATAACAGACTATAGTTTAAAATAAACTGAATCAATGATCAACCTGAGTAAACCTTTCTCGTTATTGTGTTATTTAATACTATTCTAACAAGGAAAGGAATGGTGAATAACAAGGGAAGAAAGCTATTTATCTTTAAACAGGCTATTATGGTCGAGTAGAATGAAAATTAAACTAAGATGAGGATATACGTGGTTTGGTGCAACTCATTATCTTATGGGTGTGAATGTTGGCAATTATCGGGGAAAGATAAAAGACAATGGAACTGAACTTTGAGACAGTATTTTTTATCGCTTAAATGATAGTCTAATTATATAGTATAAAAAGTAATAGCGTATATAAAGTGCATATTGCAGTCATTGTATTATGTTTATTTTATTATGTATAACATGTTATGTAAATGTATTTCTTGGTTTAATAATGTAGGAGCTGTAACAATAGAAGCAAGCTGCTTTTCGTAGCAAACAGAGTCACAAAGTAGAAGCCGAAGGTAACTGAGACAAAAATAACTTAGAGAGTTGAAAAAGGCTACCAATAGTCCATGGAACAATACTAATGTAATGTTCAAAACAGTTTGTAAATGGTCAGGTGGGTGCAGAAAGCAAGCCAAAGTAAAAAAAAAATTATAAAGGTAGTTCTATTGGAGTAGGCTTAGCCAATCAGAAACTATAAATATAAAAATGTACAAATTTAAACGGTAGACGCTAGGAAGTAGCGTGCCCAAGCAGTTCGGTTCAGTGGTAGTATGTTAATGTGTGTAGACGTGAGAATTCAGTGCGCTGCAGATAATATATAAATGTTGGCCTTTTAAAAGTTAAATTAGGAATAATATCTCACAGCTCCATATTTAGATATGTCAGTAAAATGTTATTCAACCGCCATGAAGGATTAATAAAGAAGTGAAAACTTAGTTATAATTTGTGTAACGTGTGTAAACATTATTCTGCAGCCGTACCAGCCCCATTTAGAGATACTTGCTCTACCAGATACTACTAACGCAGCCGAGCCATAAATAATACACAATTATTACACAAACTTTATTAACACACAACACCACTGCAAATTTTGTACCTAAACGTGGGGCAAAGACCACCGCAAATTTTGATACCCATACATGGTGCGCCCGATATAAAGTTAGAACCGCCGCAACTTGTGTCCAATGCAGAAATTCGAAGACGAACCGAAAGAATTTTTACAAGGAGAGAGGATAGAAACTCGGCAGTCATTATGGTATGATCATGTGAAAAGAATGGAAGAGGAAAGATGGCCAAAAAGAGCTCTATTTTGTTTTCATCTGTCAGAGTTCTAGATACAGGAAGCTATCTCCTCGTGTTGAAGGCGTTGGTCAAAGAAATGTTGGACAAGAAAAAATCCTTCATGGAAGAAAATTCTGGAAGCAGCAGCCACGGTATAGCTCGAACTATCGGCGTATCCCATTTGACTGCTTTGAGAACTGCCACGCCCTTACACTCAGCGCGTCCGGTATCCCTCTGAAGCATATTTTGCGCCAAGGATAGCATTTTATGGTTTCTTCAACAAGGAGGGGACTTTCCCCTTAAAATTCTTGCAACGGATGAAGCAACGTTTACCTAAACCAAATAACTAATTACCAAAGTGCACACAGCTGGGCTTACAATCCACAAACAATAAGACAAGACAGCTTTCAGCACAGATTTTCTGTAAATGTTTGGGCAGGAATCATAGAATCGGTCGGTGGATACCTCCTCGGGTTTTAGCATCTATCTCCAGTTTCTTCCAGAGTCGTTACCAGTTCTGCTTGATGATGTTGCCCTGGCAGTAAGAAACTATATCTGGCTATTACATGAGAGGGCACCTCCGCACATATGTAGAGCCGCGTATGGCCATCTGCATAACACCTACGTAGAACGCACGATCGCTCGGAAAGGACCAATAAGATAGCCACCAAAATCGCCAGATTTAAATCCAATCAACTTTTTACTTTCTCTACTACGTACAGTAAGTAAGGGAAGCATTGTATTCCACCCAAAAATTCGATACGGATATTTCACCGTAATATGTTTTGAGACTCCCTGAATCCAAAAAAGCATTTTTTGGAAACATGTCCGTGTGTGTGTCTGTGAACAGCATAACTCAGAAACGAACAGTCGGATAAACACCAAACTTGGTATTAAGGTTCAGTATCTTTCAGAGATGCGACACGAAGGTTTTCAAGAAAATCCCTCCACCCCAGATTACCGTTTACATGGAACATTTTTCGAAAATTTTAATTTTCTCAAAAATGGCTCTAACGATTTTGATTAAAATGTCATATGTTTAGGATATTTTCATACAAATAAAATGTATATCTCGAATTTTCTAGGAATGTATCCAAAAGTATTCATTGTGAAAGACTTTTGCATAACTCGTAAACCATAAGAGATAGACAAAATTTACCTACACAAAAAACGTAGATCGCGTTAGAATACACAATTTATGTCATATACATTTTTTTTCGTTGAGTGAACCATTTTTGAGATATTGCTTGTTTTTCCATTAAATTTTCCAATACTTATACTTTTTCTCAAATGGGAATTCGTTATTCATTTTTTTTGTCCTGGTAATGCAAAGAGAATGGAATACTCCACATAGCAACCAGCTCTGAAAATATTTGACTATCGCTTAAAGCCTAGCAATTCCCCTTGCATCTACAAGAAAATTACCAATAAGATTAACATCTCGATATCTCGATTAACATGAAGCATATAGAGAATAAGCGTTTGTAACAATATTTTGTATAAGAGTAGGGAAAGTCATGTGAGTGTAACACATCAGAATTTTTTTCTTTGGGGGATATGAAAACTTGTGTATACATTACAAAAGGCACCTGATGTGGAAACGTTGGAAGAAAAAATACTTCGAGCAATAGCAGAAAAAAAAAAGAACTCGGACGTACTTCGTAGAGTGCAATAGACCCAGAGAAAACCTTAAGCATGTGTGTTGGCGAGGGGTCAGATTTTGAACAATTTCTCTAAACATTCAAAATAAGTTCTCATTCATTTTCAATTCTTGTCTTGCTTTAATTATTGGCAGTTTTATAATTCTCAAAGAAATGAAGTATAATGCTGTAACATGGCTTTCTCAAGCTTTTATTTACCTTTATAAATAAGTATTTATATTAATAATTTGAGTAATATTGTAAATGCTTTCTTAGTTCTATATTCCGTATAATATTTAGGTTACGTTACAATCATGTGTAGTCTTCCGTTCATTTGTATACCGCAACTGTGCATTTCTTCGTTGCTATAGCAGCAGAAACTGAAGAATTAAAAGTTAACCTGTTGAATGCAACGTTAACCTACTAAATGTAAACTTAACCTGTTGAATTTGCTGTGTTGCAATATTGTGCGAAATAAAACAGTAATTGTCTCAAGAACGGAAAGCTTTGTGGAAAACATGTATTAAGAAATTCTGATATGTTACACTTACATAACTTTCTCTACTCTTGTACAAACTATTTAAACAAACGCCTATTCTCCATATGCTTCATGTTAATCGAGATATCGAGATGTTAATCTTATTGCTAATTTTCTTGTAGATGCAAGGGGAATTGGTAGGTTTTAAGCTATAGTCAAATATTTTCAGAGCTGGTTGCTATGTGGAGTATTCCATTCTCTCTGCATTACCAGGACAAAAAAAATGAATAATGAATTTGAGAAAAAGTATAAGTATTGGAAAATTTAAGGGAATAACAAGCAATATCTCGAAAACGGTTCACTCAAAAAAAAATGTATATGACAAATTGTGTATTTTAACGCGATCTACATTTTTTGTGTAGTAAATTTTGTCTCTCTTATGGTTTACCAGTTATGCAAAAGTCGTTCACAATGAAGAATACTTTTGGAGCCATTCACAGAAAATTCGAGATATACATTTCATTTGTCATTAAAATATCTTAAACATATGATATTTTAATCAAAATCGTTAGAGCCATTTTTGAAAAAATTAAAATTTTCGAAAAATGTTCCATATAAAGGGTAATCTAGGGTGGGTGATTTTCTTGAAAACCTTCGTGTGGCATCTCTGGAAGATGCTGAACCTAAATACCAAGTTTGGTGTTTATCCGACTGTTCGTTTCTGAGTTATACTGTTCACGGACACACACACACACACACACACAAGGGGACATGTTTCCAAAAATGCTTTTTTGGATTCAGGGGGTCTCAAAACATATATTTCCGGTGAAATCTCGGGATAGAATTGTTGAGTGGAATACAATACTTCCCCTACTTACTATACATAGTAGAGAAAGTAAAAACATGAATAACGAATTCTCATTTGAGAAAAGCATAATTATTGGAAAATTTAAGAGAATAACAAGCAATATCTTGAAAATGGTTCACTCAACAACAAAAATGTATATCACATAAATTGTGTATTTTAAACTGATCTACACTTTTTGGGTAGTAAAATTTTGTCTATCTCTTATGGTTTACCAGTTATGCAAAAGTCGTTCACAATGAAGAATACTTTTGGAGACATACCCAGAAAATTCGAGATATACATTTAATTTCTCATGAAAATATCTTAAACATATAATATTTTAATCAAAGTCATTAGAGCCGTTTTTGATAAGATTAAAATTTTCGAAAAATGTTCCATGTAAAGGGTAATCAGGGGTGGGGGGTTTTCTTGAAAACCTTCGTGTCGCATCTCTGGAAGATGCTGAACCTAAATACCAAGTTTGGTGTTTATCCGACTGTTCGTTTCTGAGTTATGCTGTTCACAGACACACACACACACACACACACACACACACACACACACACACACCGTCACACACACGGACATACTTTTTTTGGATTCAGGGGGCCTCAAAACATATATTTCCGGTGAAATATTACCATACGTAATAGAGAAATTAAAAAAAACCCGTCAAAACAACGTTTAAAAGGATGATCATAGGTCACCTTCCATCCTGTAAACAACATGCACTCATTGAGCTGCGCGTTTCTCAGAAACTGTTTGACCTATGACTGTCAAATGTTTATATGGTGTTTAAACAACATTTCTTTACAAATGAACGAACCCTCATGTTCCGTGACGGCTCCTGTGGCGCATGAAAGTAAAGTATTTTCTTTGAAGTTTTTGACGATAGGTAATTACGGATTACGTACGACCATGCCTTTCCCCCGACCTCACCTCTAATGGCCGTATGCACCATTCTCGATTAAGATTTTACCGTGGTAAAATATGGACTTTACCGCTATTAACGGTCATTTGTGGTGCATCGACGACGGTAAAAGTTTATCGAGGATTTTTCCGCGGTTAAATCTGACCGGCCATGAACGACTTGTTTTTGTCGATTATCTCCAACTTCACTCGTGTTGAAATGTTAAAATGGTGGAAAAGTATAGGTTAGATTTCCCAGCTAAAACAAACACTCGATTTTCGCCATTGAATACATACTGATAATGTTACTTTAATATATTTTGTAATTTTTAATGCTTTAAGGCTTTTTGTGCGACAGATGCCTTAAATATCCTAACCCAAGACGTAACGAAAATCCACACAATCATGGAGTTACATGTAATTATATTACTTAAAGATAGTTCGAAGAACAAGGCAGAAATAAGGAGACCAATAATAATAATAATAATAATAATAATAATAATAATAATAATAATGCAATTAGTACATTTTCGAGAATATTAAGGTACATTATTTGCACAGAAATAGGAATCCGGTAACGTAAAGAGATCAGTGTCAAAAAAAGTCTAAAGCTATCTTGGTACCTCTTAATTAGGTTTCGAGTTAAAGTCTTGTCTAGGATGTTATTTTTCCCCTTCTTTTTCCGCCTCTCTTTCAGTAAGTGAATTTCGACTACGCTAAATGGAACTTAGTGTGAAAGGGAAAAAAAATTAATAGTTTTCAGCATATTCCTTCTAATCATTTGTACGGCCAGCTTTTCCTACGTGCGCAGCTTAATGTTGTTTCTTTCTGTACTTTTTATGTTTTCTTAAGAACTGCATGTTGAATTTAATAACTTATTAGAGAAACTTGGGTCTGCTTTTGCTTACTTCCATTGCACGCTGACCAGGTACATGCATGCGCATTAGCGAAGAGGTAGAATAAGTGAAAAAGAGACGACGTAATGTACTTCTGGGTGGGTTCAGTACAATTTACCTGCAATGAACGGTGCGCTCAACCAATGTGAGCGCCTGTCAGCTAACCACGGTCACCTAAACAGCGGTTAACAATTTGTGCACCGCTGTGTGATGATAAACCCGATCAAATTCTTACCGCTGTAAGCTAAAGGTCCCTGAAGGGTTTGTTGAACGAGAATAATGCACACGGTCATACGACTTTTACAGGAAACTCAGCTCTTTGGCTGCCGTGGTGCGGAAGCTGCGGACCTCGAGCACCGGTGGCATTTCTGGCATTTACGGTCTGTTCCATGTAACTTTACCCCGCATCTCTTTACTGTCACGTGCACTAATATCTCTCATTGGCTGCTGTCGAAGGATAGGTTACTGTGCGATAAAAATAGTTCCCTATTAAACATTCAAAGGGGATCGTTGAATTTTCATTTTCATCTTATATGCATGTAAATGATTATTAATAAATAGATAGGAGGATCTTTCGTTTTAAACCTGTCTCTAGGATAACAAAAGCACGTGAATCGATCATGGAACAGCCCAAGGATCTAGGACAACTTAAGATTGAAGTCTACTGTGCATCGAGTAGCACAGAGTGAGGTGATGAATTGGGGTGTTGTTTATCTGTGAGACCGTGCACAATCCGCTTCGTGACTAGAAGTATAGTACACTTGTGTCTCTCATTCCGAAATTGTTACATGTTGGGATGAAAATTATTTTGAGTTTTATTTATGGACGCTCTTTAACTTCTGTGCTCCTTAGCGTCCCATTCCATATCGGGCGTGAATGACGGAATTCATCACCCTCCGCCTGGTTTGAACCCGCGATCTAGGGAACTAGAGGCTAGCATGGTAACCACTACACCACGGAGGTTGACTGTTGGGGCGAAGGACATAAACGTTACCAGAAAATTATTAATTTAGATTACCCCAACACGCACATGGGAGGGGCGCAAATCGCTGGCAGCTAAAAGTCCGGGACCTTGGTATGTAGATTTAAGGTGAAGGCGTGGGTTTTATATTATACTGAGAAATTACAAAGCACACATTACCCTTACATACCTGAGATTTATTCACAAACGTTTGGCGACTGTACATAATTAACAAAGGAAACAGGATGGAGGGAGATGCCACAGACCGTAGACTGGGCACACACACGACTGGCTCTAACGACCACTTCCACCGAGTGACGCTATCTTACCTCTACCAACCGTGTCTATCCAAAGCCAGAAAGGGCTGACTTCATACCAGACGGTTTCAAACAGGTCTTTCACTTTGGCGTGATGCTCACCGAAAGGAAAGACCGTTAAACCGAAATATGACTAAGGAGACCTAATAATGCTACGTCTGGTAGAAACAATACTACACAATAGTGCGTCTGTAATGACAATAAGTTAATAATACGCCACAATATGTGTGTTCTACTTCATTTTCCACCAACACTATACTGTACTGTTTACAATAGCAAATTAGGCAGCGCATTGCCGTCTTTGTGTACAACAGTAGTGTGTTTACAGAACTCTATATTAAGGTTGCACTTAAGACATTAGTTGCTAAATTGTCTAGGATTCTTAGCCTGATCATGATAGTGTTTTATATCGCTTTTAGCCTGACTTTGCACTGCTCAGAGCTTGTACCTATATCGTCATTCAAATATGCCATTAGCCAATCAGGGGAAAAGGGAAGGAAATCGAGCACGGAAGAATACATGTCAGCTGTGCAAGGTTATAAGAAACACGGTTTAGAATACGGCCGGGCATCCCGTTCGGATTGGGTTGGCCTCGATAAAGCAATTGATCTCGATATCCATGTTGGAGGGGCAGGTAGATGCTCTGTCTTCTGGCTCTAGCCTGGATAGCCATTAGACAGCGATCCAGTCTGATTTTTCTTTGGATTGACGCGCGTAAGTGGGGGGGGGTCTTTTTAGGAATCCAGGTACTGCCCAATGGAAACCCTCACTAAAGAAACGCACTTGGATGGTGGCATTCCGGCGTTTAAAGGGGTGTTTCGACTCCTGGTAGATTTCGCCCTGAACTAACCCTTTGCACTTTCATGTATGAGAATAGTTACTCGTACAAATCTACACATCTAATAAGAATTGACACAGAACATTTGACATGAAATTTCGTCAATTTTCGAAGAGCATAGCTCGACTGAATCAACAACACTTGTAATGTGAATGCCCCAATAACCTAAACGAAAGAACATGCTTTCTCTCACAACGTGGAGCAGAAAAAGAAAAAGTACAAGCTTGGAAACCTCGGTGATGAGTAAGAAGAAAAATGCATGAGGTGAGGAAACGGAATGGCATTGAATAGATGACCTGAAGACATGAACCCCAATCAATAAGCTGAAACTGATGTTGCTTACGAGCCTTGCTTAACACGAAGATAAAGTACGACTAAGACGCCCTCTCAATTCCTCTCTGAATATCGGATTTATTGTAGCCGAGAATCCCTCAAGTGGAAGTGAATATAATTTCTGATTTTGTAAAGTACTAATTGAAAGCATTTGTATAAAACTAGTTTAAATTTTATAAAACATAATTTTATCATAAGTAATTCCACGAGGGGCTACGAATTTATATGATGAAACTGGTAACCTGGAATGGGATTTATTAAAACTATTTGAGGCAGTATTTTTAACACTTAAATAATTTCAGTCTAATTATATAACATGTAAATTCAATAACAGCCCACCTTGAAGCAATATGTGTATGTAATAATTTATAAAATGTATGTAACAGTCATTGCATATGTTTATATTATTGTATCCATGTATAATAATGTTGTGTGAATGCATTACGTAATTTAATAATGTAGGAGCTGTGAGAATAATAAGTTAAAAGTTGCTAACAATGAGGTAACCTTGAGGCAATAATGAGTAAGGAAGTTTAAATGCTACTAGTCATTATTAGAGCAGCAATAATGTAAATTTTGAGACAGTTTAAAAATAGCCAATCAACAACCAGAACAACCTTTAGTTAAATGAAGGCATTCTATTGGAGTAGAATTAGCCAATCAGAGACTTGAAATACAGAAATTTACAAGTTTAGAGGGTTGAAATCTATTCAGTTGCCTGCAGACAATGCTCATAACTGGATGCGTTGCTTGTGCGTCCTCGAGAGATTTAATACGTATTCGTGTGAGACGAAAAATAAGTTTACGTGTTAAAAAGTACAAGTAATTAATTAAAGAATCTCACAGCTCTCTATATCAGTGAAGTGTTAAAATTGTATCAAGTATTAATAAAAGGAGTGAAGTAAAATTATAATCTCTGTAAGCCTACATAATTGTCGCACCAAAACACTGCCAAGATATCCGTGTCTCTAATATAAATACTGACGCAGCCGAGGCAAACGTTAATATTAAATATTTAAAGAAACAGTTTAATTACAAAGTTAATGTTTTTTTTAAAACTTGGGGCAAAGGCCACCTAAAAATACATTTGGGGAGAAGGCTACCGGAAAATGTAGATTTACTGCACGTAAAAGAAGCTCAAGCCTAATAAAGAGGCCTCTGAGCAAAATTACCGTCTTTCACGCCCAATATAGAATGGGACGCTAAGGACCACAGCAGTTAAAGAGCGTCCATAAATAAAACTCAATTTGATTTAATTTAATTTTAGTTAGGATGCGCGGACGACCTAACAGAAATTTTCCTGGCACCGTGAAGCACAATGCCCCTTATATTCAAGCGCATAGATTTCTCATGCAACTTAGAACTAGAATAACCATATACATTATATTCTTGTCACCACACTTACACCTTTTAAGAAAATGTGCATTATCACACGAATTGATTCCACATGGCCATGTAAATAAAACCATGTTTCCTCCTTTATAAAATTAAACTCGGAGCAATACAACGATGTTTAATATTACCCAACACCCAATTCAGAAATTAACTCTACTCGCATTATCTTGTGGTTACAGATCCTGAACTAAAGTTATCTTATGGGGTTTTAATTTTAAAAGTTAGTGCTATTCCAACCGACGTTTGATAAATTCCTGATTCCTGTACAAGGTCTCAGATATTTCTTATGTCTTTCTACCTTTTCTCCGATGTTACTTGAGGCATTTTTAATACTAAAATGATTTCAGTCTAATTATATAATATAAAATTCAATATGTGTATAAATAAAAATATAAAAAGTGTATGTAACAGTCATTGTATTAATGTTTATATTATTATGTACATGTTTAAAATATGTGAATGATTAATAATGTTATGTGAATGTATTACGTAATTTAATAATGTAGGAGCTGTGAGAATATAAGTCAAAAGTTGCTAACATAGAAAAATGTGCGTGCGTGCGCGCGCGCGTATGTGTGAACAGCATAACTAAAAAACAAAAACTGTGATAAACACCAAACTTACTACTTATGTTTAGTATCTTTCAAAGATGCGAGACGAAAATTTAAGAAAATTCCTCACCTCAAAACTACCTTTACATAAAACACCTTACGGTTTTGTTTTTATTTTCACAAAAATGGCTAACAATTTTATTAAAATACCATGCTTATAAGATATTTATATGACAAAATGTGTCACTTAATTTCTGGGAATAACCATTAAATCCCTCTTCATCTGGAAGTAGTTTGTACAATTATTTTATATAACAGGTAAACTTCAAGGTACAGACAAGGTACTCGATAAAAAAATGTAGAACTTAAAGACGCACGACATATTTAAAATAGTATCTCTCTTGGCAATAGCCATTTCCAAGATATCCGTTGTCAGTTTTTGATAGTGATGTCGCGATGTCATGGAAAGAATATGGAATTTTAAGACCAGTATATAGTGGCCTGCTTTTAAATAGTTGACAATGGATTTGGTTTCCTCTGTCCACCTTGTACCTACAACGAAATGTATAATGATGTTTCTACAAAATTCATCTCGATTAACATTAAGTGGATAGAAAATAAGATTTCGTAAGAACAGTGTGTAAAGTTTATAAAAATAAACGCTAACGGTCAGAGGAAGTCATGGGAATATAACAAATCAGATGGTTTACTGTATATTACACAGTAAGAAAGTAAATAATCAAATAAGAAAAAAAACAGTGAACTAGAGGATTCTATTGAAATTCAGATAAATGTTTAAAGATAATTTATTTATTTTTTTACAAGCATAATAAAAACTACAGCATAATTAAACATTTTCAAGTGCAAGAAGTATATAATTTTCAAATTCAATATCGTAAACAGAGCTTCCTTTTCAAGACACGCTACCTATGCTATTCAATGGTTTATAAGCAATACAGTTCCTAATTTAAATCCCAATATATTTTAATTTTGATTTCGAAAAACTTTTTATTTTGAATTTTCTTATAGTTTGTAGATAAAATTATATACGCAAGTTGTGAAACATTGTATTTGCTTATACTCGTGGAATTTTCATTACTAGAAAATCCTTCCACTCGTAAAACAAATAACTATTATGTAACAACTAACGAAAAATAGCCTTTTAACCACTGTAAGTGAAGATTGTCCACCGAGCCCAAGGTGAGATACACAACAAGCCTAGTACTTAAAACGAATTTCGCATGTTGAGGCAGTGTTTTTAACACTAAAATAATTTCAGTCTAATTGTATAATAGGTAAATTCAATAACAGCCCGCCTTGAAGCAGTGTGTGTATGTAATAATTTGTAAAATGTATGTAACAGTCATTGCATATGCTTATATTATTGTAAACATGTCCAATAATGTTATGTGAATCTATTACGTAATTTAATTATGTAGGAGCTGTGAGAAATAGGTTTAAAGTTGCTAACAATGAGGTAACCTTGAGGTAATAATGAGTAAGTAAGTTTAAATGCTACTAGTCATTATTAGAGCACCAATAATGTAAATTTTGAGACAGTTTATAAATAGCCAATCAACAACCAGAAAACCCTGAAAGTTAAATAAAGTTTTCTATTGGATTTGAAATATCCAATCAGAGACTTGAACTAAATGAAACTTGCAAATTCAGGCGGTAGAAATCAGTTCAGTTGCTTGTAGACAGTGTTCCTAACTGGACGCGAAACGCGTCCTCGAGAAGTTTAATACGTATCCAGTGTGAGACGAAAATTCATTACGGAGAGCAAGTTTACGTGTTAAAAAGTGCAAGTAATTAATAATAAATCTCACAGCCCTCTATATATCAGTGAAGTGTTATTTAATCGTGTCAAGGATTAATAAAAAGGAGTGAAGTAAAAATTATAATTTGTGTAAGCCTACATTCTTCAGCCTGACCACACCTTGTTCAGAGATACATGTTTCTACAAATTAATACTGACGCAGTCGAGGCAAACTTAAATATATAATATTTAAAGAAACGTTAAAATATAAAGTTGAAAGTAAAATTGGAGCGAAGGCTGCCGAAACTTTGTACCATACGTGGGGTTACAAACTTCTTCATACCTAGTTTTCCTGTTTGAGAACATGGCGATTTAATTTCGGTTTCTTATGAAGCATAGCTGCAGTTTCCCTACTCACAAGATTACGAACCGTTTCTCTGCAACGCGCAGGGAATCTGTCTATAAATCACAGTCTTACTTCTCTACTAGAGATTTCTGTTACATAGGAATCATACAAAAAGATTTTGTGTGCTGAATTGTATGACAGTTCTAGTATTGTAACCACACTAACACCGTATAACAATGAAATACGTGGCCTCACAACTTATCAACAAAGACTTTGTGTTAGCTGATTAGCCGACACACAGAGAGGAGGGAAAATGGAAGGGGAACAAAAGCGGTTAGAAACAGTGCAGTGCAGAGCAAGCAATTCCCCGCAATACTGCCACGCGTTCAAACGAACGCTAGGAATAATATATATCTGTGTTTGTGACGACAGCTGTAACATATAGCGAGTGTGCTACCACTGCGAGACTTTATAGAAGTCTTGTGTTCGACGCCTTAGCGAGTGATGCGGAAGGATAAAGAGACTGCTTCGTGAGCTTCTACGTTGTAAGGAAAAGAAAACTGACAACGAAAATTTAAAATTTTACGTCTATAGGATTTCCCTCATATTGCGGCCTTCGCACGGCTGCTCGCATGCCAGCCACCACAGCTTGGACTCCAGCTGAAACAGTTATAATATCCCCGCAACCGCCTCACATTCTCAGTTACAATTAAAATGATAAGCACACACCTTATCATAATAGATGTTAGAAATGTTGTTCTTTTCTATTCAAACATATCCGGCCTTTTCTCAGGAAATTTTCATTCACATTCGAGAGTTCAATATTCGAAATTGAGTGAATGCTTTATTTTAGTTCTTCCAAAGTACGGGTATTTGCATATAATTCCTCCATATATAAAAATCGCACAGTTAAATCACGGGATCGCAAGAGCCATGATACTTTACCAGCTACCCTATCATAAAAAATTTCCGGAAAAATGTTAATGACCCAATTGTATGCTGAAGAAGTTGATAATTATTTACGTAATTTATTAGCCTCACGTTTGGGAAGCCAATTTGAGAAAGGTTTTGTTGTTGAAGGAGTTTGCACCACGCTTTGAATGTCAATTTGAGAATATTTCAAATTTACGTAATTTATTTAGCTCCATGTATGGACGTTAATTTGAAGAAGATTGTTTTTTACGTAATATGCTGCTACGTATGAAAAGTCGATTTGAAGATGTATTTTTGTTGTTACGCTCCAAGTTTAAAAAAAATATTAACTTTATTATTAAACTGCTTCTATAGATAGTATTTATGTTTATGTTTGTCTCGGCTGTGTCAGTATTACTTTAGAGACATGTTTCTCTTAATCAGCGCGTGGTGCGACAAGAATGTAGGCTTACACAGATTTTAAGTTTAAATTCACTTCTTTTTATTAATCCTTGACACAAATTAAATAGCACTACACTGATATCAACACCTGTGAGATTCTTTTATTTATTACTTGCACTTTGTTAACGCGTATACTTATGTTTCGTTTCACACGAATAAGTAATATTTCTCTAGAGAACACATCTTCCATCCGGTTACTATCAAGGTCTGCAAGCAACTTAACTTATTTCAACTGTATACACTCTTAACTTTCTGTATTACAAGTCTTTGGTTGGCTAATCGTAGTCCAATAAAATACCTGCATGTACTAAAGCTTTTTCTGGCTGTTGATTGGCTAATTATAAACTGTCACAACATTTACATTATTGCTGCCCTAATCATGACTAGTAGCATTTAAACTCTCAAACTCATTATTGCCTCAAGGTTACCTCATTATTAGCAACTTTAAACTTATTATTCTCACAGCTCTTATATTATTAAATTACATAATGTATTCACATAACATTATTGAACATGTTTACAATAATATAAGCATATGCAATGACTGTTACATGCACTTAAAAATTATTACATACATATTGCTTCCAGGTGGGCTGTTATTGAATTTACATATTATATAATTTAATTGAAATTATTCAAGTGTTAAAAATACTGCTTCAATGCGCGGTAGCAGAGTCCTGTTGAAAAAGCCAGCCTGATGTTAACGTCGATTAGCTGTTCAAAATTGTGTGCCATTGCTGTGTCTCTGTATTTATTCTTTGTTCAAAAAATATATGCATTTACTGCACACCACATACAGCAATGTGCGCTTCATGCAAGAGATTCCCGTGTGTAATATCGGGATTCTCTGTGCTTAAATATCAGTTATTTTGTAACGAAACATAACCATGTACATGGAACCACGCTTCGTCAGTGAAGAATATTAAGCATGGGTAAGTTGCTCTATAATTGAAATTTCACAAAATCCAATTAAAGAAATTTTCACACTCTGGTGGTCACATGAAAGAACAAGCGTGTGCTACAAACCCCCATGCATTTGAAGAAATAAAACAAACATCAGGCGAGAAATTCATTCAATTTTGGACATATAACTCTTCAGTATGAATAAATATTTCCTGAAAAGTTACCCGAAATATACCGATGTAGGATAATATTCCCAAAATCTCTTATCATAAGGTATGTGTTTATTAGCATTGTAACTTTAAATAGGAGAACGTGAGGCGGTTGCGGCGGTTAACCGTTTCAGTGGGATTCCGAGCTGCGGCGGCCGGCGCGCGAACCCCTGCGGTGACCACAATGTGAAGAAAAACCGCTGTATATGTATAGCAGTGTGTTTGTGACAGTTGTGACGTGTAGCGAGTGCGCTGCTACTGCTGCGAGCGTTTAGAGAAGTCTTGTGTTAGACGCCCCAGCGAGTAATGCGGAAGGAAGAAGCTGCTTCGCGCGTCTCATTGCGCCGCTATATCGTGAGGAAAAGTGAAGTGACAGCAAAAGTTGAATATATGGCCACCTTTGTCTAAATAGTATTTTTACTTTCTCTACCACATATAGTAAGTAGGGGAAGTATTGTATTCCGCCCAAAAATTCGATACAGAGATTTCACCGGAAATATGTGCTTTGAGACCCCCTGAATTCAAAAAAAGCATTTTTAGAAACATGTCCGTGTGTGTGTGTGTGTGTGTGTGTGTGTGTGTGTGTGTGTGTGTGTGTGTGTGAACAGCATAACTCAGAAACGAACAGTCGGATAAACACCAAACTTGGTATTTAGGTTCAGTATCTTTCAGAGATGAGACACGAAGGTTTTCAAGAAACCGCCCACCCCAGATTATCCTTTACTTAGAACATTTTTCAAAAATTTTATTTTTTTCAAAAATGGCTCTAACGATTTTGATTAAAATTTTCATATGTTTAAGATATTTTCATGACAAATGAACTGTATATCTTGAATTTTCTGGGAATGTCTCCAAAGTATTCTTCATTGTGACGACTTTTGCATAACTGGTAAACCATAAGAAATAGACAAACTTTTACTACACAAAAAATGTAGATCGCGTTAAAATACACAATTTAATTTATATACATTGTTTTTGGGGAGTGAACCATTTTCGAGATATTGCTTTTTATTCCCTTAAATTTTCCAATACTTATACTTCTTCTCAAATTCGTTATTCATTTTTTTGTCCTGGTAATACAAAGAGAATGGAATACTCCACATAGCAACCAGCTCTTAAAATATTTGACTGTAGCTTAAAGCCTACCAATTCCCCTTGCATCTACAAGAAAATTAGCAATAAGATTAACATCTTGATATCTCGATTAACATGAAGCATATGAGAATAAGCGTTTGTAAAAAGTTTGTACAAGAGTAGGTAAAGTCATGTGAGTGTAACACATTGTTTTATTATTATTCAACAGGGCTCAAAAACTTTACTTATGAGTGAAATATAGTTTCTGTATGGAATATGGTACTTCTACCTTAGGCAAACGCTAGAGAAAATAATAAAAAGGTAGTATTTATTACCATTCACTGATTACGCAAAGCTATAAGTACAATGAAACAGTTGTATATATTTCGTGGCGCGCTAACGAGTAAAAAGTAGGGTGTAAGAGCCTCTAAGGATTTAAACTGCCCCATATGCATTATATCTGGCAACTACACCGAAGTCAATGTTGTTACCATATTATCACAGCTGTGCAAGTTGATATCATTGAATATTTGAGAGGTTACTTGCCCCTATAACTCTGCGATCCCGTTAGATCCAGTTGTCAGGTAAGACTAAATTACTCAGCCTGCTCTATGTTGTCAAGAGGTGAATTCACAATCAATTCCAGTGACTGGTGGTGGCATGGAATTAAACGGA
Source organism: Deroplatys truncata (assembly GCA_030765065.1). Lineage (NCBI taxonomy): Eukaryota > Metazoa > Arthropoda > Insecta > Mantodea > Mantidae > Deroplatys > Deroplatys truncata. The sequence continues at coordinate 172,691,295 of CM060980.1, forward strand.
GTTTCCACATGGTTCACAATCTCGAGTTTAATTCCCCCGGAACCGCTCCATAAATGCCGCGTCTGGAAACGAACGAATGGCTTTTAATAGGATGTCTCCCTCGATATCGTGCACAAGCAAAAGCAGCGGCATTTACGAATTGGGTCAAAATCTTGGCATCGACTTAATTTGGCTCCGTTTTGAGGCATCCCCCCCGCCCAACCATGTACACATCTGCACTGCGGTCGGGCATTGTTCATAAGCGAAATACATCTCCAAGATTTTGCAACTACAAAAACGGTAATGTGCTTCTAGATTGTGCATTTGTCAGCTGTTTAGGAAAATACTAGTATAAGCAAGATCACAATATGAAGATTTTACCCTAAATGCTCTCATTCTAATGACTATGTATTAATACAATTTTCCAGCGAGGAAATTCTTCTGTAAAATAGAAATACTGAGTGAAAGCTATGCACAGAATTTCATCATTTTGTCTTTGAAAGTGTTAATCTTAATAATCTTTTTCATGCTATACATATTTCAAGTTATGTATACTTTTTACTTTCTCCATAGACAAATGTCCGTGCGTGCCTGCGTGCGTGCGTGCGTGCGTGCGTGCGCGTATGTGTAAACAGCATAACTAAAAAACAAAAACTGTGATAAACACCAAATTTACTATTTATGTTTAGTATATTTCAAAGATGCGAGACGAAGATTTAAGAAAATCCCTCACCTCAAACTACCTTTACATAAAACACGACTTTTTTTATTTTCACAAAATTGCTAACAATTTTATTAAAATACCATACTTATAAGATATTTACATGGCAAATAAAATGTGTATCTTAATTTCTGGGAATAGCCATTAAATACCTCTTCATCTGGAAGTAGTTTTGTACAATTATTTTGTATAACAGGTAAACTTCAAGACACAGACGAAAAGGTACACGATAAAAAATGTAGAACTTAAAGACGCACGACATATTTAAAATAATATTTTTCTTGGCAATAGCCATTTCCGAGATATCCGTTGTCAGTTTTTGATAGTGATGTCGCGTTGTGATGGAAAGAGTATGGAATTTTAAGACTAGTATATAGTGGCCTGGCCTGGTTTTGAATATTTGACAATGGACAATGGATTCGGTTTCCTCTGCCCCCCTTGTATCTACAACGAAATGTATAATGACGCATTTCTACAAAATGTATCTCCATTAATACTAGGTGGATAGAATATATCACACAGTAATAAAGTAAATAGTCAATTAAGAATAAGAAAGCACTAAACTAGAGAATTCTATTGAAATTCAGATAAATATCGTAAGATAATTGATAAATCACACCAGCAATTTGTTTACAAGCATAATAAAAACTACAGCACAATTAAACATTTTCAAGTGTAAAAAGTACAGAAGTTTCAAATTCAATATCGTAAACAGGGCTTCCTTTTCAAGACACGCTACGTATGCTATTCAGTTGTTCATAAGCAATACAGTTCCTAATATAAATCCGAATATATTTTAATTTTGATTCCGCAAAACTGTTTATTTTGAATTTTCTTATAGTTTGTAGGTAAAATTATATACGCAAGTTGTGGAACATTGGATTTACTTATACTTGTGGAATTTTCATTACTAGAAAATCCTTCCACTCGTAAAACAAATAACCATCATGTAACAAGTAACGAAAAATATCGTTTTAACCACTGTAAGTGAAGATTGCCCACCGAGCCGAAGGTTAGATAGACAACAAGCCTAGTACTTAAAACGAATTTCGCATGTTGAGGCAGTGTTTTTAACACTAAAATAATTTCAGCCTAATTATATAATATGTAAATTCAATAACAGCCCGCCTTGAAGCAATATGTGTATGTAATAATTTGTAAAATGTATGTAAGAGTCATTGCATATGCTTATATTATTGTAAACCTGTCCAATAATGTTATGTGAATATATTACGTAATTTAATTATGTAGGAGCTGTGAGAAATAGGTTTAAAGTTGCTAACAATGAGGTAACAAAGAGCAATAATGAGTAAGTAAGTTTACATGCTACTAGTCATTATTAGAGCAGCAATGATGTGAATTTTGAGACAGTTTAAAAATAACCAATCAACAACCAGAAAAAGCTTTAGTTAAATGAAGGTATTCTATTGGACTAGGTTTAGCCAATCAAACTGAAAAGGAGAAACATTTACAATTACAGAAGTCAGTTTCTTCTAGACAGTGCTCATAACCAGACGCGAGATGTGTTCTCGAGAAATTAAATACGTATTCGTGTGAGGCGAAAAATAGTTTACGTGTTAAAAAGTGCAAGTATTAAATAAAAGAATCTCACAGCTCTCTATATCAGTGAAGTGCTATTTAATTTGTGTTAAGGATTAATAAAAAGCAGTGAATTAAAACTTAAAATCTGTGTAAGCCTACATTCTTCAGTCGCACCACAACCCTAACAAGACTTCCATGTCTCTAAAATAAATACTGACGCAGCCGAGGTAAACACAAGTATAATATCTAAAGAAACAGTCAAATTACAAAGCTAATATTTTTAAACTTGAGGCGAAGGCTACCGGAAACTGTTCATTATACGTGCGGTTGCAACTACTATAAGTTCGGCTCCCCGACAGTTGAAATATAATACACCTGCTTCAATATAACAATACAATACAACTTCTTCAATGTTTCATATAAGATTTTTGGACAGTCGCTCGAAAATCCCTACTATGCTTATATTTTAAACATGTTAAAATTGTTGATTCGTTCTCTCGCACTTTTATTTTAATCTCGCGAACTTTTGATGCTAAAGACAAGACAGTATTAGATTCGCATATAAGAGAGATATCCCACGACCTATGAATAGGTATAAGACACCGGGGACTGTTTTGCTGGATGTCAGGCAGTTGTTTGAGTGAAACTCTGCTTGTCAGGTAGTTTTTACTGTACAACTATTCAAACTAAAGTGATAACTATAATTAGGGAAATGAATGATTTCGAAGAGAATACAAAAATAAAGGCAGTGAAATTATGAAGTTTATGCTGATCCCACAAAAACAAAAAAATCTATAAGTGAGTTCTAGCGGAAAAGAAGAGCAAAACTCGTCGAGCACAAGAATAAAATTCAATATTCTGCTACAGAACACAAGTGTATCTTACGAGAAGAAAAAAATATCTGATGTGATGCATTCACATGACTGTCTACCACCTGTCTTTTATTAGTGATTAAACAAACTATTCTTATTAAAGCTTATGTTTACATTTACTACGTTTTATCCAATTAAACATTTGCAAAAATATTTACATTATACATTTCGTTATAGATACAAAGAGGATAGCGATAATCAATTACCTAACAGCTGGACGCTATATGCTGACCTATAAATTCCATACCGTTTCTATGAATGATCAAGTAATGAACAACTGGAACCATAAATACCGGATATCTCAGAAATGACTTATGGCACAAAAAACGTATTTGAAATAAATTGTGTATTTTAAAGATATCTACATTTTTGTTTTGTTTTGTACGTTCTCGTAACGTTTACTAGTTATAAATTTACCCTAATTGTAGGTTCCCATTTAAAAATATTAAATTGATCCAAAAAATGACCATCATAACGTCCCTCAAACAAAACACGACTAATGGTATTTACTTTCCCCTATAATATCAAATAAATTTTACTAAATACATTTCCTTCTACAACGCTTAAATTTGCAGATATTGTGCAGTCTCAACTTAAATGTTCCATCCTATACACATGTATAAATTAATTTATAACTTATTGTACTCTTAGTTTAATAAATTAAATCAGGTCATTTTTGTAATTACTATAGTTTTTAAAAACGTAGTCGTTTTATATGTAATCTTTCAAACATTTCATCAAAATCCGGTCCCTGGTTATGAATATTTATAACAATGGTCGGAATTTGTTTTCGATATTTCTAATTAGCAATTAGTTTTAGGCACTGAAATATATGGATGCGGGAATCAACGACATCTTGAAACTAAAATCAAGGACTGAAAAGTCAACATGAAACGACTAACTGAAAACAATATTTTGGACCAGCTATGGCCCTTCCTCAGGAGTATAACTAAGACTCCCCTCGGCACATGTTTACATTGTAAACTGTTAGTAGGTACAATATTAAAATAATTTCTGAAATATTATTTACATTGTAGAAGAAACTTATTTTTTACTTTCTCTAATACGTTCTTGAAATAAGAGGAATTTTTGTATTGTATTTCATCCAAAAATTCATGTCAAGATTTCACCGGGAATACATGTTTTAATAAATAAATAAAATAAACATGTTCTAATGCATGTCACCAATAAAGATAAGGGGTAGAGAAAGTCATATGAATGTATCACAAGAATTTTTTTCTTTCTTTCTTTCCGTTTTGTGTTCACGTTAGATGTTCAAAGCCATCGCATAACGGACGGCTTTTGAAAAGATTTGACTGTCGCCTTAGCTCACAATATTCTTCTTATATCTACAACGAAATGTTTAAATTAGTAAACAAGACTCGTCTGTATTAGGACAAAGTAGAGAGAAGAATTAAACTTTGTAAGAATAGTTTGTGAAGGCAGGAGTCAAGAAAGTCACGAAAATGAAATTTTTACTTTCTCTACTACGTATAGTAAGTAGGGGAAGTATTGTATTCTAACCAAAAATTCGATACCGAAATTTCACCGGAAATACATGTTTTGAGAGCCCCTGAATCCAAAAAAAGCATTTTTGGAAACATGTCCGTTTGTGTGTGTGTGTGTGTGTGTGTGTGTGTGTGTGTGTCTGTGAACAGCATAACTCAGAAACGAATAGTTGGATAAACACAAAACTTGGTATTTAGGTTTAGTATCTTCCAGAAATGCGACACGATGGTTTTCAAGAAAATCCTCCCGCCCCAGATTACCCTTTACAAGGATCATTTTCGAAAATTTTAATTTTTTCAAAAATGGATCTAACGATTTTAATTACAATATCATAAGTTTAAGATACTTTCATGACAAATGAAATGTATATCTTGAATTTTCTGGGAATGTCTCCAAAAGTATTCTTCATTGCGAACGACTTTTGCATAAATGGTAAACCATAAGAGATAGACATTTTACTACACAAAAATGTAGATCGCGTTAAAATAACCAATTTATTTCATATACGTTTTTTTTTTTTTTTTTTTTTGTTTTTTTGTTGTTTTTTTTTTGAGTGAACCATTTTCGAGATATTGCTTGTTATTCCCTTAAATTTTTCAATACTTGTACTTTTTCTCAAATTCGTTATTCATTTTGTTTTGTCCTGGTAATACAAAGAAAATGGAATACTCCACATAGCAACCAGCTCTTAAAATATTTGACCTTAAAACCTACCATATTCCCCTTGCATCTGCAAGAAAATTACCAATAAGATTGAGATCTCGATATCTCGATTAACATGAAGCATATGGAGAATAAGCGATTGTGAAACTAGTTTGTACAAGAGTAGAGAAAGTCATGTGAGTGTAACACATCAGATTTTTTCTTTTGCAATGAAATCTATTAAAAATTTAAAAGATTTGGGAAATGTCCGACGTGTAACATACACAAAACTTCTCTAGCCATTGTTTATGTCTTGTGCAACTGCCTTGTATCTCAATCATTTATTTGTTGAAATCTTTTCTTTCGAGGCTACATTTATGTAGTGTTAGAAGCTGTTAATATTCTAAAAGTTCGCAGTTGCTGTGTCTAGCCGTCTGACAAATGCGGTCTGAAGTTTAAGATCCCACGAAGGACATTTCTCAACGGTAACTGTGTAACCAATGGGCTGAAAAATCAACAGCGGTGGCACTCCGACTGTAAACGCCGTCAAGTCTACTGCACGCAGAGCACATTTGATATACGGGTTACATAAGCAGCACGGGGAATCAAGAAGAAACAAGGCGCTCTATTGCATTCGGTGAATGAGGAAGTGCTAGTGCACTTAAGAAATAATACTTTGCTGCATTATGAAAATATTAAAATATCAATTATTTATGTCGTTATGCTATTATAATGTGTGTCATACTTATCTATTGTAGGTAAAGGAACTGTTCCATTCTGCCCAAAAATTCGATTCCAAGATTTCAACCAAATACACGTTTTGAGCTTTCTGAATGCAAAAAATATTTTTAGAAAAACGACCTTGTGTTGAGTTTTGAATAGTGTAATTCAAAAAAGAAAAGTCGTTTAATATCAAATTTTGTGATTAAGCTCAGCATCTTCTAAGGATGCGACACGAAGATTTTCAGCAAAATTCTCCCACCCCCATTTTCATTTAAAAAAATTAATAGTTACATGCACATAATTTTGTCTACCCATTCTTCAACAAAAGCTTGCTACAAAAGCTTATTCTTCTGTTTACCTCATGTTATCCAGATAAACATTTGCAGGAATGATTTTATTGGATATTACCTTGAAGGTAAAAGGGTGTTAGGGAAATACAGTAGGCTTAAGCGACAGTCAAATCTTTTAACGTCTGATTGCTATGTAATGACTTTGAAATTCCGTTCTCTTTGCATGGCCACGAGACAAAAAATCTGATGTGTTAACACTCACATGCCTTTCTCTACTCTTAAACTATTTTTACAAACGCTTATTCTCCATATGCCTCATGTTAATCGAGATATCGAGATGTTAATCTTATTGCTAATTTTCTTGTAGATACAAGCTAAATTGCAAGGCTTTAAGCGATACTCAAATATATTAAGAACTGGTTGCTATGTGGCGCATTCCATTCTCTTTGCATTTGCAAATGAATAACGAATTTGAGAAAACGTATAAGTATTGGAAAATTTAAGGGAATAGCAAGCAATATCTCCAAAATGGTTCACTCAACAAAAAAATGTACACGACATAAATTGTGTATTTTAACGCGATCTACATTTTTTGTGTAGTAAAATTTTGTCTATCTCTTATGGTTTACCAGTTATGCAAAAGTCGTTCACAATGAAGAATAGTTTTGGAGACATTCCCAGAAAATTCGAGATATACATTTCATGTGTCATGAAAATATCTTAAACATAACATATTTTAATCAAAATCGTTAGAGCCATTTTTGAGAAAATTAAAATTGTTCCATGTAAAGGGTAATCTGCGTTAGGGGATTTTCTTGAAAATATTCGTGTCGAATCTCTGGAAGATACTGAACCTAAATACCAAGTTTGGTGTTTATCCGACTGTTCGTTTCTGAGTTATGCTGTTCACAGACACACACACGGATGTTTCCAAAAATGCTTTTTTGGATTTAGGGGGTCTCAAAACATATATTTCCGGTGAAATCTCGGTATCGAAATTTTGGGTGGAATACAATACCTCCTCTACTTACTGTACGTAGTAGAGAAAGTATAAAAACTGAGTAACTATTTGAAAATTCAAACCAATAACAATCAATATTTTAGAAATGGTTAACACCACCAAACATTTAATTTTTACTTTCTCTACTACGTACATTAAGTAGAGAAAGTATTTCATTCCAGCCAAAAATTTAAAGTTCGAGATTTCAGTTTGAATACATGTTTTGAGACCCCTGAACACACATAAAACATTTTTCGAAAAAGGTCTGTATCTGTTAACAACATAACTAAAAAACGAGAAGTCCGGTAAATACCAAACTTATTATTTAAGTTCAGTATCTTCAAATGATGCAACGCGAAGATTATTCTCTACACTGAAGATTTTTAGAGAATTCTCATTTTCTCAAAAATGGCTCTTAAGGTTTTTGATTACAATTCCAACTATATTTTGGAAATACATGTGTTTAACATATTTTCATGAGACAAGTTAGGTATGTCTTGAATTTTCTGGGAATAAGCTTTCAAGTCCTGTCCATTAGAAACTACTTTTGTATAATTATAAACCATAACAAATAGAAAAAAATCCTACTACACAAAAAATGTAGATCTCGTTAAAGTAAGAATTTATGCCCAATAATTTCTTGTGGCATTAACTACTTTTGAAATATTATTGGTTATTGGTTTGAATTTTCAAATAGTTAATTTTCCCAAGAACAAAATGGCAACTTTTTACTTTCTCTACTACGTATAGTAAGTAGGGGTAGTATTGTATTCCACCCAAAAATTCGATACCGAGATTTCACCGGAAATACATGTTTTGAAACCCCCTAGAAACATGTCCGTGTGTGTGTCTGTCTGCGTGTCTGTGAACAGCATAACAGCAATAAGATTAACATCTCGATATCTAAATTAACATGAATCATATGGAGAATACACGTTTGTAAAAGTAGTTTGTACAAGAGTAGAGAAAGTCATGTGAGTGTAACACATCAGAAATTTTTTACTAAAATATGCAGATTTATATTTCAGAAATATAATATGAATGAATTTTATTGAATTGAAGAAAAATTATTTACTGTGAGATGCAAATGAGGTTTTCAAGCCATATTTATGGTAATTATTCAGGATGAAGAAGAACTCAGCCGAAAAATAAATAAAGGTCATTCAGGGATACCTTCCGAGTATTTTGGTAGTAGTTGCAACCTCACGTATAGTAAACAGTTTCCAGTAACCTTCGCCCCCAAATGTACTTTCAGGTGGCCTTTACCCCAAGTTTAAAAATATTAACTTTGTAATTTGACTGTTTATTTAAATATTACGTTTATGTTTGCCTCGGCTGCGTCAGTATTATTGTTACAGACACGTTTCTCTTAGCAGGGTTGTGATGCGACAAGAATGTAGGCTTATAATTTTACTTCACTCCTTTTATTAATGCTTGATACGATTTAAATAACACTTCACTGATATAAAGAGCTGAGAGATTCTTTTTATTAATTAATTACACTTTTTAACACGTAAACTATGTTTTTCTCACACGAATACATAGTAAATCTCTCGAGGACACTTTGTGCGTGTGGTTAAGAACACTGTTTGCAGGCAACTGATTTCTGTATTTGTAAATGTTTCTCCTTTTCAGTTTCTGATTGGCTAATCCTACTCCAATAGAATACGTTCACTAAACTAAAGATTTTTCTGGTTGTTGATTGGCTATTTTATAAACTGTCACAAAAATTACATTATTGTTGCTCCAATAATGACTAGTAGATTATTAAACTCTCAAACTCTTTATTGCCTCAAGGTTACCTCATTGTTACATCTTTGTTAGCAATTTATGACCTATTCTCACATCTCCTACATTATTAAATTACGTAATGCATTCACATAACATTATTGAACATGTTTACAATAATATAAGCATATGCAATGACTGTTATATAACATTTTATAAATTATTACATGCACATATTGCTTCAAGGCGGGCTGTTATTAAATTTATATTTATATAATTTGACTGAAATCATTTAAGTGTTAAAAATACTGCCTCAACCAGTGCGTGTGGATTTTCGTAATCTCATAAATGACTATTCCTACTGTTGAACATGTTCACCCTCGTAATCTTGGCCTCGTCTGTAAACAACACCAAAACAGGAAAATAATTTTATCACAATTATTGTGGCTTTCTGCACATTGCTGTAGGAACCGATTTGAAAACTCCACTCGAAATGATAAGTATGTTGACTGCAATGACTGCACCTCCCGTAGATGACACAGGTGCAATTGTTCATGTACGATTCTCAAAACAGTTGTGTTCAGAGCTCGTGCAACGCGCCGACTACTAGCGGCAGGATTGTCACCAATCGCGTGTAACGCATTCTCTTCCAGACCGGGTGTTCTGGCACACCGCTGGCACGGCCAGTATCTTCCATTCTAGCGTGGAAGGATCAGCTTCTCGTAAGCGCATATGTACACGTACAAAAGTAATATAATGTGATTGCCGTCGGTGCAGGAACAGCTCAGCATAGCGTCGTTGTACCCTCTTCCATTGCATTCAGTGAACACATACACGAGGTGCATATCGGCAACTCATCAGTGTATTGCTGTTAAGGTATAACTACCACTGCCGGAAAAACTAAAGCTAGACAGAACCGAGCAGTACTGAAAAACTTTAGGGCAGAGAGCTAAAGAGGGCGTTACTTTTGTCAACAGCAGGTACCTTATGCGAATGGAAAAATTCCTTACAAACAAGATACGCAGCGCAAACTGTCAACATTTGCACTCTTGTGCAGTATTTTCAGTGTGATGCAGATAAAAGTTGGGGCTACAAATCAAACGAAATGCAATAATTACCCTGCAATGAGCCGTCTGAGACCGTGGGTCCCATACACCGAAATACCCTGAAGGTATCCCTGAACAACTTATGAAAGCTTTTCGTGGAGTTCTGGTTCACTGTGTATATGCATCACTATTAAATCGTACATTACATAAATCATGTTCTACTTTGGCCTGCGTCACAAAATGTAGCAAAGCGAGTTAAGGAAATTGTCGAAAATTCTTAAAATCACGCTCTCCGCAGTAACAAATTTTAGTTTTTTTCATAATGGCGCAGCCACTAAAATCATTCAAGCGCCAGCCAACATAAGATTGCAGTTTTGAGGTCCAGAATCGCCTCTCTACCCTTAAATTTTATTTGTTCAGGTCCCGTTATCACTCAAATTGTTTCTTACGACGCAAAATGTTTCCACTTACTTTGAGAATTTTACTACGGTTCCTTAAGATAATAAATAAAAGTTATCGTTTCAAAAAATTACGAAGCACATGCCTTTAGAAATCATTTTTATTCATTAATAAGCTTAAAGGAAGGGCGTGTATGGTTTTGAATTAGTTTACTAAATAAATTCATATTTTATTTCTAAATCATATGAGTTTATAAGAAAGAGATTCTGGAAAACAACATTGAAACTTGTTTCTAAAATTTCGAAAACCGCAATGGAAGAAGATTTTCCTGTAGATGATTAAAAAATCCAAAGAAATTGATCTGAAATTCGGAAGTTTGTTATAACAAATATCTGGTAGAAAGATGAACTAATTGGTATTTAACAAATGCAGAATTTGCAAATTTCACAGTTTGGTCCTCTTAAGTACTAAGAACGCTTCTGTTAAAGTATTTTTACTTTTTCTGCACTTATCTTCGGAATCTAGAGGAATTAATGCATTCGACCGAAGAATTCGATTAAAGATTTCACCAGAAATACAAATTTGAGTTCCCCAAACAGCCCATGTTTAAAAGCACCATGTGCATGTATGAATAGAATAGCTCAAAACTGGGATAAATCCAGCCACTTTCAGGAAGGCCGACACGATTTTCATTAAATTCTACACAGTACAAACTACATTTTTACATAGAAAATTCTTTCTTATTTTTAGTTTCCCCAAAAACACCTCCAACGTTTTGATTCAATTACAGTTTTACACAACGATAAATTATGTACCGTGATATATATATATTCTTATTTCAAACTAATTGTGCTTAAAAGTTGAAGCTGGCGAGCTGAGTGAATACTCGCAACGTTTCAGTCGCCAAAAATACAGGGTTGCGCAGAAAGAGTAACCTGATTTGACTCGCGTAGTACGGAGGCATTATATGCGCCTGCGCGATGTGTATACGTGGAATGAAGTGGAAAAGATCTGTCATTTACAATTATGGTTGCGTGGACTGCAGAGCACCGCTCTTTCTCTTAAATAATAACACCCCCATTTCTGTTCAACGAATTCTTCGTCGGCATTTCAGGCTGAGATGCCACGATAAAATTCCTGATCCCCGAACAATCGTAAGGTGGGTGAACCAATTTCGTACCATTATATCTAGCCTTAAGATGAAAAGTCCAGGACACCCAAGGTCACAACGAACTCGTGTGCGAGTGGAGGAAACCCGCCAAGCTCTCATCCACAGTCCTCGGCATTCCGCTGGTAATCTACACTTCCACCCCTACAAGATGTAGGCCAACAACTGAACGAAAGTGACTGAAGGAAGTTTGCAGTGGACTTCCTTGGTCGCTCAGCAGCCGATCCGCAGATCTTGAGCAATTTAGTGATGTCTCATGAGGCCTACTTTGAACTTAGTGGGGATGTGAACAAGCAAAGTTTCCTGTACTATGCACCGGTAACCCACGTGTGCTACACGAGAAAGCGCTCCATGGCGAACGTGCGACAGTGCGGTGTGCCGTTACTTCAATTGGCATCATAGGCCCTTATTTCTTTGAGGACCACAATAGCCGTGCTGTTAACAGTTACTAGGATCACTTCAAGCATATGGTTAACGCCGTTCTTCTCCCAGCACTGGCCAACCACAACCTACCTCAGATATGGTTTCAACGAGACGGGGCAACAGCTCTACGCCTCGTCGAGTCATGAATATCTTGCGGCCGATTAATTTCCAAATTTGGAGATGTCCACTGGCCAGCACGGTCGCCAGATTTGACTGCCCCTGATTTCTTCTTATGGGGTATCTGAAGAGTGAAGGCTACGCTACACGCCCTCAAACATTGGCAGATCCTAAGGACCAAATACGAGACGCCGTGCATGTTATCCCCGTGGACATGCTACATCGTGTGATGGAGGTTTTCGTTTGCTGCTTGGAAGTATGTGTAAAATGTAATGGTGGTCATTCACCCGTTGTCATATTCAAGAAACATTAACTGTTGTCTCTAATGGCTAAATGGCACACCTTTACCTATGTTTTAATTATATGTTCAAATAAAGTGCTGTAATACTTATAACATGCTTATGTGTTTATATCCTACTATTCTTTCTGCCCAACCCTGTGCTAGATGACAAAATCCATCGGAAAGAAAGTGACACTGCAGAGTTATTTAATACGGAGCAAGTTACGATAGGCACAGCATATACAGTGATTGAAAGCGCATACAACAGCATAGATAACAAGAACACAATGTCATCGCCAGGGGCGCATGGGATAACATTTATAATGTGACACATTTGTCAATATTTGTGGCTGCCTTTATAATATATAAAATACATATACACGCAATTTTTTATAGTTTAGTATACTGAATGCACTTTTAAATCACGTCATTCCATACCAGCGCATAGTATCCATTTGTATTTTAATGCTGACTGTACGCTACTCTGTATTCACTCTTAGGTTGATCCGCGGCAAAACAAACCCGCGTGGTCAGTGCACCGTGGTGCAACACGGTATCAATGCGCCCAGGAAAGTAGTCACATGCTAATCTCTAAATTTTAGAATGAATTTATCCTTAAATAGTATAGTATTCTATACAAATACCTAAGGTTTTATTTAACGCTGATTTATACCGTATAACAGAGCTACAAGTCCCATGATGCAATTAGTATGAGTCACCTGACATCCGGGGAGGCGCAGAATATTGTTTACAGCCAGAAATCAGCAGTTGTGTTAGCATCATGGAGGACGGTGAATTTGCTCTTGCGTTTTCGTCGAATTACGTAAAGCATTAGCCGCGCAAACCATTTACTAGTGGGTAAAAAACAATCGTGTTGAATCTTTATTTAAGTTATGTGAGAAATATCCAACACTTTCCGCGAAAGAAATGGCGAAATTAACTTCTGAGTTCACCGGTGTTTCGAGTACAAGTATAAACAGTGCTTGTGTAGAAAAATCTGAAACGGGAAAAGTGGTTACACCCGGAAAAAAAATCATATGAAATACGCGATGCAAGAATGTAGTGATTTTAAGAAGAATGCAATTCGCATAACAGTGCACAATTTCTTTTTTAAAATGAGCCGCCAACAGTTAATAAAGTGCCGCTTCCAAAGAGCGAATAAATTAAGTTATCGCATACCTGTTACTTTATTTTTCGCTTATTTATTTTAGAATTAACTATTATAATAGGTGCAAAGGTTTATTTTGTTGCAACTATCAATCTTATCACCTTTAACCCTTAACAGAATATGCTAGTCACCGTTTCAGTTGTCGAAATAAGGACTCTGTACGCTTGTACTGGTCACATGGTCTGAAAGTGTGACAGTATTTCTAGTGCGTATGGCGGAAGGATATATTATAGCGGTGCACTGGTCACCTTGGGTTTGTTTTGACGCGGATCAACCTAAGAGTTAATACAAAGTAGAAAACACACACACCAGGTTGTAACAAACACACAACAACGATTGCAGCGCTGTGACATAATCAAGGTCAAAACGCTTGGCCCCTTTGCCGGGTAGTACCGTTATAACCCCTCTTTTGTGTCGAAATGTGCAGAATTTCCCCAAGGACAAAACCTGCATACTGCATACCGCATTTTCGCGTTTATCGCGGTAAAGATTATTTTAGCGAGAAAACTTTAAATTCGTGAAACTTCGCGAAAAAATTAAATGTCATTAAATCACCAACCAATATCACGAAACATTTAGATATATTTAGCCGGAGCTATGAAACATTTTTCGCATTAGTCGTTAATAACGGCTCTGCTGAGAAGTTATTACATTTAATTGACGATATTTTTTTTTAAGATAGTAAAGAATTATGGGCCATATGGTCCCCTGATTTAACTATATGTGATGTTTACTTTTCCTACTACGTATAGTAACTGGGGAAGTATTGTATTCCACGCAACAATTTGATACCGAGATTTCACCGTAAATACATGTTTTGAGGTGCCCTGAATCCAAATTAACCTTTTTTTGGAAACATGTCCGTTTGTGTCTCTTTCTGTCGGTGAATAGCATAATTCAAAAACGAAAAGTCGGAAAAATACCAAACTTGGTATTTAGGTTCAGTATTCTTCAAAGATGCGACACGAAGATTTTCAAAAAAATTCCCCCGCTCCAGACTATCCTTTACATGGAACATTTTTCGAAAACTTTAATTTTCGAAAAAATTCCTCTAACGATTGTGATTAAAATATGCATATGTTTAAAATATTTTCATGCCAAATGAAATGTATATCTTGAATTTTCTGGGAATGTCCCCAAAAGTCCTCTTCATTCTGACTTTTGCATAATTTGTAAACCTTAAGAGGTAGACAAAAGTTTTACTATACAAAAAATTTAGATCTCGATAAAACGCACAATATTTCTTTCTTTTTCTATCTTTTCTTTGTCGAGTGAACCATTTCAGAGATATTTCTTGTTATTTGTTTGATTTTTCCAATACTTATAATTTTTCTTAAATGGGAATTCGTTATTCGTTTTTTTTTCCTGTACATGCAAAGGGCATGAAATACTCCACATACCAACCAGCTCTTAAAACATTTGACTATCGCTTAAAGCCTACCGTATTCCCCTTGCATCTACAAGAAAATTAGCAATAAGATTAACATCTCGATTAACATGAAGTAGATGGAGAATAAACGTTTGTAAAAATAGTTTATACAAGAGTAGAGAAAGTCCTGTGAGTGTAACACATAGGATTTTCATCTATGGAGGAACTTGAAAAATAAGCTGTATGCTACAAAATCAATATATTGGGAGAACTAAAACGAAACTTCCGGCGAGAAATTCACTAATTTTCGGATACTTAACCTCTCCAGTGTGAATTCAAATTTCTTGAGGTAATTTCAGAAATGTGTGGATAGAGAAGGACAACATTTCCAACATTTTATGTGATAAATTATGTACTTATTATCATTGTAACTGTAATTGTAAATATGAGAACATGATGCGCTTGCGGGGATGTTAAAACTGTTTTAGCGGGAGTCAGAGCATCGGACCGGTGCGCAAGCAGTCATACAATGGTTTTAGTGTGACGGAAAGGTACTGTATGTGCTACCATCGTATCAGATTTTTCAAAAGTAATACGTCATTAATTTGTAGATAGTGTGGTAAGTTTATAAGAAAGGTACATTTGAAACTGAGGCAGTATTTTTAACACTTAAATGATTTCAGTCAAATTATATAATATAAAATATAATAACAGCCCGCCTTAAAGCCATATGTGTATAAAATAGTATATAAATGCATGTAACAGTCATTGTATTAATATTTATATTATTATGTACATGTTCAATAACATGCTAACAATGAGGTAACAATGAGGTAGCCTTGAGGCAGTAATGAATTAGAAAGTAATAATACTACTAGTAATTCTTGGAGCAACAATAATGTAATTTTTGAGACAGTTTATAAAATAGCCAATCAACAACCAGAAAGAAGCTTAAGTTAAATGAAAGTCAGTTGCTTGTACACAGTGTTCCTAACCGGACGCGAGATGTGTCCTCGAGAAGTTTAATATGTATTCAGTGTGAGACGAAAATAGTTTACTTGTTTAAAAAGTGCAAGTATTTAATAAAAGAATCTCGCAGCTCTCTATATCAGTGTAGTGTTATTTAAATCGTGTCAAGAATTAATAAAAGGAATGAAGTAAAATTTATAATCTGTGTAACTCTACATTCTTAGCCTCACTACTCCCTGCAAAGAAATCCATGTCTCTAACAATAATACTGACGCAGCCGAGGCAAATATAAATGTATAATATTTAAAGAAACAGTCAAATTACAAAGTTAATATTTTTAAAGTTTGGGGCGAAGGCTACCGGGTACCATACGTGGTTACAACTACCTCAAGATCGGCTCCCCAACATTCGAAATACAATACAAACTACTTCAAATTGGCTTTCCATACGTGAAGCAACAAACTTACTTAAAATTGGCGCCAAAACGTAGGGCAAATAACGAAACGATTCAACAACTTCAAAACACAAATTTGAAATTTAGTTCCAAAATTTTGAAAACTACAAATATTGGGAGCTGAAAATTTGAGAGTCTGATGTAAAATATGTAAACATCTGGTTAAAAAATTAAACTGAAATACGGTATTTCCAAATTTTACAATTGCGTTCTCTGAATATACAGAATAGTGCTGTATACGTATGCGTGTTGAGAGTATTGCCTCCTAATTTTAGTTTCTTTTAAAGGCAGGAATGTAACTACCAGTTTTTTCGCGTGTCAGTGACGGGAGTTTCAGATTTCTTCCGCTTGGAGTCTCCCAATTAGAGGCACAAACAGCGCAGAGCTACACGAATGTATCGCTACGCTGGCTTCTTGACTCACCCGAGTGTCATTCTAACTCGTCAGAAAATATCTGCAGCAAAACTGTTAAAATGTAACGTCACCTAGCAAAGATGTGTTATGGGGAAATGGGGCAACACTGGTTTTCCCTATGGGAAATAGTGGGTTATATCCTATTTTCTCATGACTTTGTTTTGAATCAGATTGACTTAATGTGTTTGAGTTTGACTACGAATGAATTGTTGGAAAGGTAAATTAGGCTGAAAAATTCAGTGACATAGCCGGGAGTTCACCCATGGATCTTCAGCTTACCGTGCCGCTCCTCTAACCAACTGAGTATTAATGGCAACATGCTAAGACGACATTAAATTCTCCAACCGACTCCCATTTTTCCGATAAACTACAAGGCGTTCTTAAATTCATTTTGGGATAATATACCCAAATGCTGTTTACAGTGTCGCTAATCCTTTTAAATGCCGGAGTTTGAGGCAGTATTTTTAACACTAAAATGATTTCAATCAAATTATATAATATAAAATGTAATGCCTTAAAAGCAATATGTGTAAAAAATAACATATAAAAATTATGTAACAGTCATTGTATTAATGTTTATATTATGTTTAATAATGTTACGTGGATGTATTACGTAATTTAATAATATAGGAGCTGTGAGAATAGTAGGTTAAAAGTTGCTAACAATGAGGAACCTTTAGGCAATAACGAATTAGAAAGTTTAATAATGCTACTGGTAATACATGGAGCAGCAATAATGTAATTTTTAGACAGTATAATAATAGCCAATAACAACCAGAGAAAAGGTTAAGTTAAATAAAAGTATTATATTGGAGTAGGAATAGCCAATCAGAGACTTGAAATACAGAAATTTACAAATTTAGGCGGTAGAAATCAGTTCAGTTCTAGCAGACAGCATTCCTAACCGGACGCGAGACGCGTCCTCAAGAAGTTTAATACGTATTCAGTGCGAGACGAAAATAGTTTACGTGTTAAAAAGTGCAAGTAATTAATAAATAATCTCACGGCTCTCTATATCAGTGAACTGTTATTTAAATCGTGTCAAGAATTAATAAAAAGGAGGGAAGTAAAAATTATAATCTGTTTAACTCTACCATCTTAGCCGCACCACTCCTTACAAAGGAATTCATGTTTCTAACTAATACTGACGCCGCCGAGGCAAACATAAATATATAATATTTATAGAAAGTCATATTACAAAGTTAATATTTTTAAGCTTGGGGCAAAGGCTACCGGAAACATTGTACCATACGTGGTCTAACAATAAAACTACCTTCCTCAAATTGACGCCCAAGCGTGGTGCAAACAACGTAAAAATATTACCTTCCTCAAACTGGCTTCCATACGTGGGGCAGAAACTACCTTCCATAACTTTATAGTTAACCAATCCATGAGAGTCAGTTGGGGAATTTAATGTAGCGACCGCATGTTGTAACGGTAGCTCAGTTAGAGCAGCGACACGTTAAGCCGAAGATCCACGGTTCACATCCGGACTATGGCTCTGAAATGTTAATTCTATTTCTACCTTTCGAACTTAAGCCTACATTCGCCTTGTGTGAAAGAACAATTGACGCTAACTGCATAGTATCTGTTTACAAAAAAATCTGATGTGTTACACTCACATGACTTTCCCCATATATTTCATATTAATGAGATAAACATTTGCAGAAACTATCTTTTGACATTCAAAGAGAATTACATTTTACACCTAGTGACCAATTCTAAAAATATTTGACTGTTGATTAAGGCGTACTATGTTCCCCTTGTTTTGTATTTGCAAGGGCATTATAGAAATACAGTAACCTTTAAGCATCGACATATATCTTAATAGTGGTTGCTAGGTGCAGCACCATTCTCTTTGCCACAGATTAATACTCTTTGCATATCAAAGACAAAAAAATGAATAACGAATTCCCATTTGAGAAAATAAGTATTGAAAAATTTAAGGGAATAACATGCAATATCTCGAAAATGGTTCACTCAACAACAAAATATATGACATAAATTGTGTATGTTAACGCGATCTACATTTTTTGTGTAGTAAAACTTTGTCTATCTCTTATGGTTTACCAGTTATGCAAAAGTCGTTCACAGTGAAGAATACTTTTGGAGACATTCCCAGAAAATTCGAGATATACATTTCATTTTGTCATAAAAAATATCTTGAACATATGATATTTTAATCAAAATCGTTAAAGCCATTTTGATAACATTAAAATTTTCGAAAAATGCTCCATGTAAGGGGTTGTTTGGGGTGGGGGGATTTTCTTGAAAACCTTCGTGTCGCATCTCTGGAAGATACTGAACCTAAATACCAAGTTTGGTGTTTATCCGACTGTTCGTTTCTGAGTTATGCTGTTCACACACACACACACACACACACACACACACACACCAACATGTTTCCAAAAATGCTGCGTTGCATTAAGGACCACTTTTTATGCACGTCAGTATATGTGCTAGAGAAAGTAAAATATTTCTCCACCCTATAACCCCGGAGTTCTAGGAATTAAAATTTGTAATTATTTTGGACAAATCTCACCCTTAAAGCATGAAAATGCCATTCACAAAAGCATTCACCCCTATACTGCCAATGCTTCACCTTTAAAATGCCCTCTCATCTCTAGTGAAATAAGTCAGTTCTCGTCGAAGTAAAGTGCTAATGCAATTAGCTTCCCTTGCGACTTTTGCTCGCGATATTTGAACACGTAGGCGAGACTGTGTGAACGTAACACACGTGGAAGTTAACGATGCAAGTTCCCAGAAGACCCGCACTACGTATTTACCTAATGAAACAAACGTATTCCATTCACGAGGCACTCAAATTTAAGAGAGTATATTTCATTTGCTAGTCGTCTTTATTTCGCGGCACTAATCCGACGAAAAGCCTACAAATTAACTTCCTCCGCACGCAACGAACCCAATCTTGCAAATGTAATGTTGGCGGGTCTGTAAACAATAAGAGCGGTACAACGTTTGTTATGCTACGCGACAAGGAAAAGGCATTCGCCGTGATATAATAATTACGCCACGCTCCCGGTTTTAATGGCCCGTTTTCTCACTTCCCATGACAGGATATTAAATCTGGAGCGCGTTCCAGGTGCTGCCAAAGTAAGCTGCATTGTTTTTATTACACGTGCATAAATACCAGTCTCCTGTGTTCTATGCAACATTTGAAAAAAAATCTGATGTGTTACACAAACTACTCTTGCACAAACTATTTTTAGAAACGCCTATTCTCCATCTACTTCATGTTAATTGAGATAAACATTTGCAGAAACTATCTTATTGCTGATTTTCTTGCATGTACAAGAGGAAAATGGTAGGCTTTAACCTATAGTCAAAACTTTTAAGAGCTGGTTGCTATGTGAAGCATTCCATTCTCTTTGCTTGTCGGGACATAAAAAAACGAATAACGAATTCCCATTTAAGGAAAAGTATAAGTATTGGAAAATTAAAACAAATAACAAGGAATATCTCGGAAATAGTTCACTCCACACAAAAAATGTATGCAACAAATTGTGTGTTTTAACGATACCTACATTTTTTGTGTAGTAAAATTTTGTCTATCTCCTACGGTTTACCAGTTATGCAAAAGTCATTCAGAATGAAGAGGCCATTTTCAGAAAATTCATGATATACAGTTCATTTGCCATGAAAGTATCTTAAACATATGATACTTTAATCAAAATTGTTAGGTCCATTTTTGGGAAAATGGAAATTTTCGGAAAATGTTCCATGTAAAGGGTAGTGTGGGGTGAGGGGATTTTCTTTAAAATCTTCGTGTCGCATCTTTGAAAGATACTGTACCTAAATACCAAGATTGGTATTTATCCGACGTTGCGTTTTTTAGTTATGCTGTTCTAGACACGCACGCGCGCGCGCGCGCGCGCACACACACACACACACACACACACACACACACCTTTTTCTAAAGATTCTTTTATTTTTTGGATTCAGGGTGCCTTAAAACATGCATTTCCGGTGAAATCTCGGTATCGAGATCGTAGTAGAGAAAGTAATAAAGAATGCTTACTGCAGTGAGCTTAAATTATTCGTTTTGAGTAATTTCTTGATGCACGTGTATTGACATTAACTGAAGCATCATTTCCAAATACAGTTGAATCTCGGTTATGCATTCACTTCTACGTTATTCCGCGTCTAATCTAGAAAATTAAGTTCGCGTTTTGGCCAGTAGTAAGCACTTTATGTCTGTGTTGTTCACAGGGAGAGCCGCCAACATCTCAACAAAAAACACAACGAGCCTAACGCGAAATACTGAATAAGAGCCCTAAGCCGCAAAGCGTAGCCGAGGGATTCTTTTAATAAATAGAAGAGAAAAGTCGGCCGTAACTGCAGAGCAACAACAGGGCGTAGCCGTAGTATCTGTAAGGCTAAAACCTATTGAAGAATTATGAAGCTTTATCGGTAGGATAGATCCGGTAGGTAACGAGTGTGTTTGAAAGAACTAAAAATATCGCTATTATCACGGATTTCGCTACTACTCATGGGTTGGCACTTGGAGTACATTGTCGGCATTTGGTGATTTATTTCGAATATAAGAAAGTGTCTAAAAGGGCGGGTGGTTGGATCACATCTCTTAAAGCATATATGTATGCATTCACATTCTCTAAATAACATTTTTCTGCATTTCAATTACAGGTTATTTTAGGAACCATTTCCCTACATTTTTTAGCTGTAAGTTAAATTTTTTTTACTTTCTCCACTACGTATAGTAATTAGGGAAGTATTGTATTCCACCCAAAAATTCGATACCGAGATTTCACCGGAAATATAAGTTTTGAGACCCCCTGAATCAAAAAAAAAGCATTTTTGGAAACATGCCCGTGTGTGTGTCTGTGTGTGTGTGTCTGAACAGCATAATTCAGAAACGAACAGTCGGATAAACACCAAATCTGGTATTTAGGTTCAGTAACTTCCAAAGATGAGACACGAAGGTTTTCAAGAAAATCCCCCAACCCCAGATTACCCTTTACATGGAACATTTTCGAAAATTTTAATTTTCTCAAAAATGGCCCTAACGATTTTGATTATAATATCATATGTTTAAGATATTTTCATAACAAATGAAATGTATATCTTGAATTTTCTAGGAATGTTTACAAAAGTATTCTTCATTGTGAACGACTTTTGCATAGCTGGTAAACCATAAGAGATAGACAAAATTTTACTGCCCAAAAAATGTAGATCGCGTTAAAATACACAATTTATGTCAAATTTTTGTTGTTGAGTGAACCATTTTCGAGTTTTGCTTGTTATTCCCCTAAATTTTTCTATACTTATTTTCTCAAATGGGAGTTCGTTATTCATTTTTTTTCTCTTGGATAGGCAAAGAGTATTAATCTGTGGTAAAGAGAATGGTGCTGCACCTAGCAACCAGCTATTAAGAGATATGTCTATGCTTAAAGACTACTGCATTTCTATATTGCCCTTGCAAATACAAAACAAGGGGAACATAGTACGCCTTAAGTGATAGTCAAATATTTTTAGAACTGGTCGCTATGTGCAAAATGTAATTTTTTTAATGTCAAAAGATCGTTTCTGCAAATGTTTATCTCGATTAATATGAAATGCATGAAGAATAAGAGATTGTAAAAATATTGTACAAGAGTAGAAAAAGTCATGCTAGTGTAAAACATCAGACTTTTTAGTAACCAAACTCTGTCCATTAATATTTAGTTTGTCGTTTTCTCATTAATACGTTACATTTTTCTGGTCCTCATGTACGAAATATATTAATTTACCTACTCGTTTATACTTAACTTATGTTTATTCCATGGTAATATGTATTATGTATGGTTTCTGTATCCTTGCAGTCGCAGCACAAAACAGTAGGCATGTTTGGCGAGGCAACAACGTTTTGCCATCCATTACGTGTTTACGATACGGTGAGCAAGGTCATTCTACCCACGTTGCATCTTGTGATACTGATGAGGACGGTAATGAAGTAGGCCTAAATAATGAAAATGCTCCCGGTGTGCACGAGGCAACTCAAGCTTAAGAAATTATACAGCGACATTTATCATCACATCGCCTAAATGGCATCATATTTTCAGTGATTAGTGTATGACTGTGAGCACACCAAAGAAGCAAAGAAAAATTGAGTATTTTTTAAACAAGTGTAAAGCATTTTTACCTTCTCTACCACGTACACAGTAGGTAGAGAAGGTATTGTATTCCACACAAAAATTGATACCGAGATTCCACCGGAAATAATGTTTTGAGGTCCCATGAATCCAAAAAAAGCTTTTAGAATGAGATCCGTGTATGTGTTTTCCTGTGCGCAGCATAATTCAAAAATGTAAAGTCGATATTTAAGTTCAGTACCTTCCAAAGTTGCGACACGAAAATTTTCAAGAAAATCCCCTCACCTTTACATGAAAGATTTTTCCAAAATTTTATTTTCCAAAAAAATGGCTGTAACGATTTTGATTAAAATACTCTGTATTAAAGATATTTACATGAAAAATAAATGTTTATCTTTAATTTTTTGGGAAAATCCTTTGAAGTCCTCTTCATTCAGAAGCAATCTTGTGTAACTGGTAAACATTAAGCGACAGGCGAAAACGTACTACACAAGAAATGTAGATCTCTTTAAAAAAAATCACAATTTATTTCAAATAACTTCTGTGGCATGAGCCATTTCCGATATATCCGTTATTAATGGTACGAATTGTTCAATACTTAGCCAATTTTTTAATCTATGTTCAATTGTTTCTCGCGATGTCGCGGAAAAGAGTATTGAATTTTATGGCCGGCTAGAAGCGTCCAGTTCTAAAACACTTGACTATCGCTGTTCCCTTTGTATCTATAACGAAATGTGTAATATAGCTATTATCGGAAAGTTTTATCTCGATTAAAATGGAGTATATAGGAAAATAAACCTTCGTAAGAATAATTTGATTACCCATAATAAACGAGAGGCAAAATGTCATATGAATGTATTACATCAAATATATTTTTTTAGTTTTGATTTTTATTTTGAAAAACACTGGCATACATATGCAAGTACTATTAACAGTACAATATGTTTATTATATATTTGTTTCGTATATTGCTTTGTTGTATTAAACAATTCATACTTAGTTTAAGTAATACTCTAATAAAACTGTTAGTTCCATAACAAAATTCACTTTTTAAGTTTTCTGATGTATACATCATTTTATAATACGTTACTATAGTCTCACTTTCAAAACGTATAATTGAAGTTATACTGCACAACCTTACGCACACTGCAATTCTTGAAAACATCTTTTACGTAATCCTAGCATTATAAACACGACACGAATGTCAAAATAGTGTTTAATTGAGTCTTTCTAGCACTGGTGACATCATGGTTGCACTGTTCATGCCTGTTTACTTTATTAATTCTCACATCTAATATGAATGTAAACCTTACGAGAAAGCGGGCGGATCGAAAATGAGGCCACGGCCAGGGTCGCTACAGCATAGAATGGCCCCCACCCAAAGCGTTTCTCCTTTAAACCACCAAAATCAAGTAAAACGCATTTTAATAAGTAACATATACAAAGCTGGGCTTCATACAAAATTCAAGGTTTGATTCATCACAAACTGTTCAAGGTGAAGGAGACACTAGTACCCTTGACGTAAAACAAAGACTCATAAATAGCTTGAATGCAGTTAATGGAGGCGCGAGCACTCTTTAACGTAAATCAGAACGCTCATACATAGCTCAAAACGAGTTAATCACCCCTTACATAATCAACACAGCGCTGTTTCACCTCATAACAAAGTTATAAACTTGAGAATTAGACAATAACAATTTGCAATAACTTTACACAGGGTTAAAACTCATTAAAACTAACCAAAAAAAAAAACAGTCCCTATAGCTTGCGTGCAAATTAAAGGCAGTAAAACACTTATTGGGTCTGAAAAGCCTGAAAGCAAAGCGTAAACCCAAGCAACGATACACCGGTCAGAATAGCACAAGTTCTCTCTGTAATAAAGTTTGCTAAGCCATTAAACTTATAGACTTACCTAAGAGATCTGACCAAAGGCACTGCCAGAAACCAACTCACATGAGAGAAAGAAGGACAGGATAGCAATCACCCGACCCCGCAAACCTAGCGCGGCAGGTGGCAACGAAAGGAACGCTGAGATTACGCCAAAACCTCGCGACGGAAATACTGAACCTATTTGCGAGACAAAGCAGCAAAAAACAAAATCAATAAACTTGCAATCAGCACATGGTTTGGCAGCAATGAGTATTTATTTATGTATTTATTGAAACAATAACAACCCTCTATATTTACAAGGCTGCTATCAAGGAGAGAGTAAAACAGACAAATTATAAACGGATTCTCTATAGTAAAAAGATTAGTAACATTTAAACATTGCAACAAAGGGTAACCATGTAATACGACAGTTCAATTTTTACTTACTCTACTACGTACAGTAAGTAGGCGAAGTATTGTATTCCAACCAAATATTCGATACCGAAATTTCACCGGAAATATATGTTTTGAGGCCCCCTGAATCCAAAAAAAGCATTTTTGGAAACATGTCCGTGTGTGTGTGTGTGTGTGTGAACAGCATAACTCAGAAACGAACAGTCGGATAAACACCAAACTTGATATTTAGGTTCAGTATCTTCCAGAGATGCGACACGAAGGTTTTCAAGAAAATCGCCCCACCCCAGATTACCCTTTACATGGAAGATTTTTCGAAAATTTTCATTTTCTCAAAAATGGCACTAACGATTTTGATTAAAATATCATATGTTTAAGATATTTTCATGACAAATGAAATGTATATCTCGAATTTTCTGGGAAGGTCTCCAAATGTATTTTTCATTGTGAACGACTTTTGCATAACTGGTAAACCATAAGAGATAGACAAACTTTTACTACACAACAAATGTAGATCGCGTTAAAATACACAATTTATGTCACATACCTTTTTTTTGAGTGAACCATTTTCGAGATATTGCTTGTTATTCCCTTAAATGTTCCAATACTTATACTTTTTCTCAAATTCGTTATTCAATTTTTTTTGTCCTGGTAATGCAAAGAAAATGGAATACTCCACATAGCAACCAGCTCGTAAAATATTTGACTATCGCTTAAAGCCTACCAATACTCCTTGCATCTACAAGAAAATTAGCAGTAAGATTAACATCTCGATATCTCGATTAACATAAAGCATATGGAGAATAAGCGTTTGTAAAAATATTTTGTACAAGAGTAGAGAAAGTCATGTGAGTGTAACACATCAGATTTTGTTTCTCTCAATATGACTGCCAAAAATAAAATTAAAAGGTGTAAAACGACTATTAAACCTGATACTAGAAAATTATATATCGTAAATAATTTAGAGCATAGAATAAAAATGCTAAAAATGATTATTAAACGATTTCGGAGAAGGCCAATTGATCCTCTTATTGCATATACTAAAAAAGATGTAGAGGTATGGTGTCCCGAGTTCCAACCATCAGGCCGATTACTTCGACGGAACTGAAACCATATTTTGCCTTAAAGTATGGGAATGTGGGTCTCTAAATATGCCGTTTCTCTTTGTCGATTTCTGGTTGTCTTTTACATCTAATGGTAGTGTCGATGATAAATCCTTTTTCTGTTGCCTTCTGGAATTGCAACCATTCAACTCGTCTTGTGCTACCTTTGGTTTCTGGACCGTAAACCTCTTCTTGCTTGCAGTTCGTTGGCAATCATAGAGCGAACTTTGTGATAGTTGTTGAAACGTGTCCATTTATAGTCTATTGCATTCTATGTCCTCTTAACTCGCAGAATTCTAAAGCCTTCTGTAATATCGCCCTTGAGTTGACAATGCGACCAAACATTTGTACTATGACATTGTCTGCTGAATATATTAGGTAATGCATATATAAAGTAAAACTCGAAATGTTCATTAATCGATGTGTTATAAATTTAATACTTATATTGGCAGCCCACCTCCATGGTGTGGGGGTGCTCTGTTTGCCTCACATTCAAGAGATGCCGATATTGAATCTTTAGAAGATCCTGGGAAGACGAATTTCGAGGAATTCTGAGGTCTGAGGACCCGGGTGGGGGGGGGGGGGCAATCCCGGCTATTATATAGGTTGCTTACAGTTTTGTCGTGAACAAACCTCTCGTTTTTGGATGAATGAATAAAAATTAGTGGAAAATCTTGAAGTATTAACAAAATTTAGAGTGTGATATTTAAAGGTGCATTTATACTTTCTCTACTATGAATAGTAAGTAGGGGAAGTATTGTATTCCACCCAAAAATTCGATACCGAGATTTCACCGGAAATACATGTTTTGAGATCCCCTGAATACAAAAAAAAGCATTTTTTGGAAACATGTCCGTGTGTGTGTCTGTCTGTGAACAGCATAACTCAGAAACGAACAGTCGTATAAACACCAAACTTGGTATTTAGGTTCAGTATCTTCCAAGGATGCAACACGAAGGTTTTCAAGAAAATTCCCCCACCCCAAATTACCCTTTACTTGGAAGATTTTTAAAAAAAAATTAATTTTCGCAAAAACGACTCTAACGATTTTGATTAAAATATATGTTTAAGATATTTTTATGACAAATAAAATGTATATCTTGAATTTTCTGGGAATGTCTCCAAAAGTATTCTTCATTGTGAACGACTTTTACGTAACTGGTAAACCATAAAAGATAGACAAAATTTTACTGCACAAAAAATGTAGATCGCTTTAAAATACACAATTTATGTCATATACATTTTTTTTGTTGAGTGAACCGTTTTCGAGATATTGCTTGTTATTCCCTTAAATTTTTCAATACTTATTTTCTCAAATGGGAATTCGTTATTCATTTTTTGTCTTGGATATGCAAAGAGTATTAATCTGTGGCAAAGGGAATAGTGCTGCACCTAGCAACCAGCTATTAAGAGATATGTGTGTGATTAAAGGCATATTGCCCTATATTGCCCTTGTAAATATATATTCCCCTTACCACTACAAGAAAATTAGCAATAAGATAGACTCTGCAAATGTTTATCTCGATTAAGATGAAGTAGATGGAGAATAAGCGTTTGTAAAAATAGTTTGTACAAGAGTAGAGAAAGTCATGTGAGTGTAACACATCAGATTTTTTGTCATGCAGTCATCCTAAACATGTGGAATTTTAATGAAAATCGTTAAGTCATTTTTGAAAACACAAAAATGATGAAACTTTTTCTATTATAAAGGGAAGGTAAAGGAATGGACGAACCGAAGGGCACTTGCAGCCGGAATAGAGCACCGCAAGTGGGCCGCAACCGTCTTTTTTTGCTTCTGCCGCAAAACGTGGGAGGGAGGGATGAGGGGAGAGACTCGAAGGGCGACCAGATTCGGATGACGATGGGCGCAATGCGGTGGTGTGTGGCTATTTTATGGTACAGGATTTGTAGGAATGGTCCCGGTTTCAGTACTAGCTCAGGGTTCTTTGCATGGATCTTGGATCTCGGGTTAGTGGTGAATACGACTGTTTGTTTTCCTGCTCGTTTATTTCCCGTCACCGTTTTTAACATTTGATTCCTGCTATTACTTCGACACAAACACAGGCGCATTTCCTATTTGTTACGCTTCATATCATCGCGCCTATCCGCGGACACTTTTCTAACAAATATCTCTCAGGAACTACCACAGCCAAGTGTGTATTCTAAACTCTCCTACACATTTTCTAACAAACATCTCCCAGGAACTACCACAGCCAAGTGTGTATTCTAAACTCTCCTACACATTTTCTAACAAACATTTCCCAGGAACTACCGCAACCAAGTGTGTATTCTAAACTCTCCTACACATTTTCTAACAAACATTTCCCAGGAACTACCGCAACCAAGTGTGTATTCTAAACTCTCCTACACATTTTCTAACAAACATTTCCCAGGAACTACCGCAACCAAGTGTGTATTCTAAACTCTCCTACACATTTTCTAACAAACATCTCTCAGGAACTACCACAGCCAAGTGTGTATTCTAAACTCTCCTGTTTCGCTGTTTCAAACGTTCTATATCTCCCCATTCCACTATCACCTGATTTCTAGTTTCTTTCATTGGGCCCTAAGGCTATCTAGCTTTTGGCGAACATTGACGCTTTTCTACATATCTGTGTTCCAACAACCTAACGGGACACTTAACTATAGAGGGAAAAACCACCCGTTTCCGGCCGCTGATGGCACCGTCTCAACTCAACCCTTCGACAAATTTACAGTCACACTCGCTTTCCAGTTTCATTTAACACTATACTTACTATTATTGATATTTATTCCCTCTACGATTATGATTTTATTTAACTAATCAAAACGTACTGCTTCAGCAAGCATGAACGGAGTCCCTAACGTTTCAAAACCAAAAGCATCCGAGGCCGCCCGGTCTCATCCACAAGCCTCCAGACCACCGGTGGCCCCTCCTGGTGGGGCCCACTTGAAGGTGAACCCTAACTGAGCAACGATTCTACAAAGCGCATATCAACCATCCAGGCGCAACCGTCGCCTGTTTCTAACCCTGAAATAGATGACAATGAAGGAGATGATGGGTACAGGAGATGAGGGACACCATTTAAAGGGTAGCCTGGGTGGATATTTTCTTGAAAATCTTCGAATTTAACTTACATACCAAGTTTCGTATTTAACCTACCTTTCCCTTTTGAGCACTGAAGCCCAACCTTGTCTCTTATGAGCTAATGACGTCACACGTCACCTTACCCCACCTCTTTCGCTTTGTGTTTTGAAGCATCTCCCCTTCACTCGCCCAATGACGGTTGTCGCAAAGACATGTTACAAGGAAACTAAACATTGGAGCTTGGATAACACATGGCCACATGAATACGTCATAGCTCCGCGAACAATGCGTGGGGGTAAATCCGTCCTCCCTTGTTTCGCTTAAAGTTAGGCATCACTGTTTTAGAGCTATGCAAATTTTATCTCGATTAACAAGAATTAGGTAGAAAAATCAGCTTTCGTAAGAACTGATGGTACAAGCTATACAAAAATCTACGATAGTGGACAGAAGATCTTTCTGTATTCAAAAGCTTTCTGCTGAAACCTCCTTATCAAATATTTGGGTGATATTCAATAATTCCTGTACCTACCCTAAGTAAGCGGTGGGGGAATTAATAAATGGTATGGGTAGTGAATGATTTTATTCAAGAAGTGACGATCAATCTGCCAATATCGACGCTATATAGCAATTCCTGGTTTATACACATTTCCCTGCTGCCATAGGTACAGGAATATAAACACGCCACAAGACGTTTGAAAAGAGCCAGATAAAGGATGCGATGTCATTTCTGCGGTTAAAAAAAGAGTCTCAGATAATATAAAAAGCAGAATCGATACTATAAGCCGATGTTGCTTTGTGCCGAGTTTCTGACATAGTTAGGAAAGGAATATCGGAATGCATTTCCTTTAAAACTCCTTTCATACAGTATAATTCTATTTTGTAGTTGATTGCTGACAAAGGCTTGAAGATGGAGGGTAAAAATAGTTTGGTGTAATTATAACAAATTCAGAAGCTATCAAGATCTGAAATGATTGCTGCTGTACCGTTTCGCTCATCTACGTGCAATTATAACCAGGAGAAGGGAGAGAAAAAAAAAGTGAGTGAAGAGCCCTCGTGTGGAAGCGTACATACAATTAGTCCCATTAGAGGTTTCCATTCTCATCTCTCTCTGCCTTTGTTTTCTATTACTGAGCAAGAAACTGCCCGATGATTTTGTTTACTACCGATATTTTTGCTTCCTCCTCTTCATAATAAACTTCTGTGTGCTCGTCATTACAGTTTTCAGTTCAAAAGATGTGTCTTCCTCAATCCGTTTTCTAGTCTCGCGTCTTACAGAACTCATACTGTTAAAAATTCAGATGCACGTGATTATTATCGTTTGATAAATGTAACAAAAGCCCCCGGAGGCATGCGAACTGCGCTCTCCGATTTCCGCCAGATGTTTACCTGTATGGATGGAAATTTCTGAGGGATGGGCGTTCTCCTGCACAATATCAGATATAATTATCCGCCTCAGCTCAAATATTTCTCTTTCTCTCTTTTGGAGAAGCTACCCTTAAGGCTACTCCAAGTTTGACTTTCTAATAAACATATCTTTTTTTTTAAAGTGTTCATAGGAAAATCTGTTATTCTTCTACCTACGTCATGTTAATCGAGATAAACCTTTACAGAAATACTGGGTGTTAACCCTCTAATGCATAGTGCTGCCATTTGGCAACAAAGATGTTTAGTCAAAGTTTTAGAAAATCCTAACAGTTATTTTTGTTATAGATTATAGTGAACAGAAGTACTTTTTATTGTGATGTTATATGATAATTTAAAGTGAGTCGTTACTTATTAATTCCATCACATTAGCGCTAGATGTTAACTAAGGAGCGCTTTCGGGAGATATGTTTCTTCCATCATCAGCTACGGCCGACTACCGGACCGTTCTCTCCCCTAACCCCAAGAGCTATTTCATCAGACGATTCTTCTGCCCTCTGAAGAATTGGAAACTGGTGGTGTTGGATTTGTTGCCATCTGTGATGAAGGTTGGGAACTCATGTGTCTTCTTTCTTCTCTCTTGTAATCTGATTGGATCAGCTGCATTAAATAGTCTGTAGGCGGTATTTCAAAATTCAAAGCATTTTTTGAACAGTAACCATGAAATAGGACAAGAGATTAAAAACTACTAAACTCTATACAGAAACTCTATACTTATTTCTTCATACAGTTGTGGGTCCGAATCAATAATCTGAAAAGCATTATCAATGGCGTTTTTAAGTCTTCGATTGTGGTGGGTTTTGAAGCACAGACCATATCTTCAATCATCCCCCCAAATAAAAAATTCATTGGAGTGAGGTCTGGCGATCTGGGAGGCATTTCTAGTGTTGCTCGTCTTCCAATAATTCTTCCACAAAACACCTCATGAAGGTAGCTTCGCACAGCTACAGCGTAATGTGTTGGAGCATCATCATGCTAAAAGTAAATTGAGTTGAAACTGCTGTAGTGCATTTGTAACCCTGGAACGATATAGGTAGTCAATATTTCTAGGTACATTTCGCCTGTTATGTGACATAAAAATACCATCCCCGGGACTCCATGACATGATATAGCATCTCACACAGTGACACCAGGTTGGTTAAATTGTTTTTCAAAAGTGATGTGATATATTTCTGTATATCAGTAAGTGTTGTGTTGACGTGAACAAATAATCTAAATGTTGCTTCGTCACTCCAAATGATTTTACATCAGAAATCACGTGAAGCTCATTCAGAATTGACTCACAAAATTGAAGCCTCCGATCACGATCTTCTTCTAGACAACGCGGTATGTGGTGATTAAATTTAGCTTGATGTAAAATTCTCCAAACAGACGTTCGGAAACATTCTAATCCACAGCAAGCCTGCGAGTAGACATTTTAGATCTCTGTACAATACCTTGTAACACTTTCACGTTTGTCTCCTAACTTAATGATGGCCTACCTGACAGCAGTCCATCACTGACCCATTTGCTTCAAAACGTTTCCATAAATTGTAGGCCGCCTTCCATGTTGGCATCAACACATTTATACCATCTTTGAATACAAAAAATTCTTTCTCCCTTCGACAACATATCAACAACATGGACACAGAACGTATATAAGTAAAACAAATCTCTAAGTAAACATATCACAGCGGCCTGATGATTTAGCGATGTCCTCTAGTGTGCATCTGAGTAACCAATTACCTTATGAATGTCGCAGGCGGGTAATTTGAAATTCATGGGAGATTAAAACCATAATAGAATAGAGGTAGTAATGGGTAGTGACTTTGACTCAACCTCCCCATTTCATTTCCCATGAAAATATCTAAAACATATGGTATTTTAATCAAAATCGTTAGAGCCATTTTTGAGAAAATTAAAATTTTCGAAAGAATGTGTTGTGTTACACTCACATGACTTTCTCTGCTCTTGTACAAACTATTTTTACAAACGCTTATTCTCCATATGCTTCATGTTAATCGAGATGCTAATCTTATTACTAATTTTCTTGTAGGTGCAAGGGGAATATGGTAGGCTTTAAGCGATAGTCAAATGTTTTAAGAGCTGGTTGCTATGTGGCGCATTCCATTCTCTTTGTATGTCCAGGGCATAAAAAAATTAATAACGAATTCCCATTTAAGAAAAAGTAAAGTATTGGAAAAGTTAAGGGAATAATAAGCTATATCTCGAAAATGGTTCACTCAATAAAAAAAATGTATATGACATAAGTTTTTGTGTAGTAAAATTTTGTCTACCTCTTATGGTTTACCAGTTATGCAAAAGTCGTTCACAATGAAGAATTGTTTTGGAGACATTCCCAGAAAATTCAAGATATACATTTTATTTTTCATAAAAGTATCTTAAATGTATGATATTTTAATCAAAATCGTTAGAGCCATTTCTGAGAAAATAAAAATTATCGAAAAATGTTCCATGTAAAGGGTAATCTGGGGTGGGGGATTTTCTTGAAAAACTTCGTGTCGCATCTTTGGAAGATACTGAACCTAAATACCAAGTTTGGTGTTTATCTGACTGTTCGTTTTTGAGTTATGCTGTTCACAAACAGACAGACACACACACACGGACATGTTTCCAAAAATGCTTTTTTTTAATTCAGGGGGTCTCAAAACATGTATTTCCAGTGAAATCTCGGTATCGAAATTTTGGGTGGAATACACTACTTCCCCTACTTACTATACGTAGTAGAGAAAGTAAAAATATTGCGCGTAACTGCAGAAAAATTGTTTTCAGGACTAGTTCCGATATTCCAGCCCCCACTAAACATCTTACACGTCCTGAGGAAATCTCGCTTTCTTATGCAGTTAGGTAAACAACCATAAACATACGATAGTTCAATAAAAATCGTTAGAACCATTGTTTAGAAAATAAAGAATAACGAAAATATTTTCATTTAAAGAGTAGTCTGTATGGGAAATTTTCTTGAAAATGTTACTGTCGCATCTTTGGAAGATACTGAACTGAAAATATCATATTAGGTATTTATACAAAATTTCAATTTTGAGTCATGCTCATCGACACATGACATAACTTTCTAAAAGTGCTGCTTTTGGAGGAGACCTCAAGATATGTACGAGGGCGGATCGAAAAGTAACGCACAATAATTTTTTTCTGCCTTGATATTGCAGCTGGAATGTTGCAATTTCACACAGATGTAGTTTGAGGTGTTCACTACAGAGAGTAGCTTTTGTTTCATGCGCAGATCTAGCGAGAGAAGCGTAAACTACGCAATAAAGATGGCGCGCATGTTACTGTCGTCCACGTGTGAAGAGCAGAAAATTGTGGTTCGATATTTGTGGGCCAAAGGGCATAAACCAAGTGATATTCACAGGTACATGCGTGGCGTGTATGGGGATGGTTTTGTGGACCGTAGCAATTTTTCCAGGTGGTGTGTATTCTTCCTAGAGGGCCGTGTGAACCTTAGTGATTCGCCACGCTCCGGGAGGGCGGTAACAGCTGCAACCCCGCTAAATGTCAGAGGCATTGAGGCGGCAATCTTGATCGACCGGCGTGTGCAACTGCGAACCTTATCGCAACATTACATTTTCTATGGTGCAATGTACGATATTGTTCATGACACGTTGAAATTTCGTAGTTAGTGCTCACTGGGTGCCTAAGAAAACCTGACAGAAAATCACAAGGGCCAGTGAATGATGACAAGCTTAGATCACCTAAAGCAGTACACCGCAGAAGTGCGTAACTTTCTGAAAGGAATCGTCACTGGTGGTGAGTCGTGTGCAGCCACTGCGCCCGAAACCAAGCAGGCAAGTATGGAGTGAAAACATGGTGGTTCCCCAGTGAAGAAAAACTTCAAAGTGACTCAATCCGCTGTGAATGCAGCGGCTTACATGAAAACCTTGGCGAAGTTCCGTCGTGCCCTTCGTGACAAACGCCACAACATGAATGCTGTGACAATGCTCGCCCCATGTTGCTGCTGCTGTTCGTCAGAAAATCATCAAATTTGGTTGGGAGGTGCTCCAGCATCCACCATACAGACCGGACCTTGCACCGTCGGACTTTCACCCGTTTGGTGCTATGAAGAAATTCCTGGCCGGCCAACACTTTGCGACAGATGCGGAAGTGAAATCAGCAGTCCGCAGATGTCTAAACTCCAAGGAAACGGACTTCTATGAACAGGGCCCATTGAAAGTGGTATCACGATGGGAGAAATGTGTTGAGAAACTTGGGGACTATGTCGAAAAGTAGGTAAAAGATGTAAGTTCATTGTGATTTTTTTTTTGTTATTTTAACTATTAAACTTTTTTGTAAAACAATTATTGTGTGTTACTTTTCGATCCGCCCTCGTATTTCCTGTGAAATCTCGATATCCAATTTTTGGATGGAATGTAGACAAACAAAAATAAACTACTTCATTGTTTAATTCCGATTTAAATAGTTTTTATTAAATTTCTAAACCCCCAAGTTAAAGACAAACCATTTGACAAGAACAGTAATCTCCATATTTTAACCATCACAAGAAGTTAATCCGAACTACAGTTGTAGAAACCAGCAGATGAAGTTGAAAGAGGGGAAACTCAGAATGAAAATAAGCTATATGAATTGGGGAAGAAAACTGAGTGGCGGTAAATTGAGCAAGAATGAAAAGGCAGACTAGCAAACTGCTTTCACTCTGAATTTCCACTAAATTAACCAAATACGATGTTCTTGCTCTTGGTTACACACGTCAGCAAGAACACGTGGTGCTTGACTTAGTCAGAGCAATGTTCTTACCTCTCACACTGCGGGCCTACGATCGAGTCCAGTTGGAAAAACCTACTTGACAACGGCTTGTGTGTGAAACTCTTATTAGGAGATATATAAATAATTTAAATGACTGACCTGGCGGCTGAATTGTTAGAGCGCTTATTTGCTGTTCCAGGGGCCCGAGTTCGAATCCTGGCTAGGTTCTCAGTATGGAAAGGTAGAATCAAACGAGTAAAAAATTAAGTGCCATAGTCGGAATTTGAACCACGGATGTTCCAATTTCCAACCGGTTGCTCTAGCCAAGTGAGCTACCATGGCATCATACCGGTGTGACATTAAATTCCTCAACCGACTTGCAGTTTTTCCGGTAAACCACATGTAATGTAATACCGACATATTGCCATTGTAGCTAAGTTGGTTAAACAACGGGACGAAACCACAAGATTGGTGGTTCAAATTGAGGCAGTATTTTTAACACTTAAATAATTTCAATCTAATTATATAATATGTAAATTCAATAATAGCCCGCCTTGAAGCAATATGTGTATGTAATAATTTGTAAAATGTATGTAACAGTCATTGTATATGTTTATGTTATTGTATACATGTGTAATAATGTTATGTGAATATATTACGTAATTTAATAATGTAGGAGCTGTGAGAATAATAAGTTAAAGGTTGCTAACAATGAGGTAACAATGAGGTAACCTTGAGGCAATAATGAGTTTGAAAGTTTAAACACTACTAGTCATTTTGGAGCAACAATAGTGTAATTTTAGTGACAGTTTATAAAATAGCCAATCAACAACCAGAAAAAGCTTTAGTTAAATGAAGGTATTCTATTGGAGTAGGATTAGCCAATCAGAAACTGAAAACGAGAAAATTTTACAAACTCTGAGTTCAGTTGCCTGCAGGCAGCGTTACTAACCAGACGCAAAAAGCGTCCTCAAGAAATGTAATATGTATTCGCGTGAGACGAAAAGTAAGTTTACGTGCTAAAAAGTGTAATTAATTAATAAAAGGAATCTCACAGCTGTCTCTATATCAGTGAAGTGTTATTTAAATCGGTCAAGCATTAATAAAAGGAGTGAAGAAAAACTTATAATCTGTGTAGGTCTACATTCTTGTTGCATCACAACCTTGCCAAGACATCCATGTCTCTAACAATAATACTGACGCAGCCGAGGCAAACATAAATATATAATATTTAAAGAAACAGTCAAAATTACAAAGATAATATATTTTTTAAACTTGGGGCAAAGGTCACCTGAAAGTACATTTGGGATGAAGGCTACCGGAAACTGTTTACTATACGTGCGGTTGAACTGCTACAAGTTCGGCTCCCCAACAGTTGAAATATAATACAATTCCCTCTATGCAAACTACTTCAAATTGACGCCCAAAGCGTGTTGCTAAGATACTATCAACTTCAAATAGGCTTCCATACGTGAGACAACAAAATATGTACCTCAAATTGGCGCCCAAAACGTGGGGCTAATAAATACCTTCTTCAAAATTCTAGCTATAGCATTGAATTTTCCAGTCGAATCTTGTCCTACGCACATCTTGTGTGGAAGAACAATTAATTCCATTGATTGCTCTAATAGTTGGTTAAACTATGAAGGCCGGGACTTAAAGTACTTACAACATTGTAAGTCGCCATTGGGGTACGTCATCTCAAAAAAGTTTGAGGTCTATTTGTGGTTTACCGGAAAAAATGCGAGTCAGTTGGTGAATTTTATATCACACGGGCGAGTTGCCACGGTAGCTAAGCTGGTTACAGCAAATGGGCGGAAACCTGAAGATCCGTGGGTCAAATCCCGGCTGTGGCATTGAATTTTTCAGTCGTTCGATTCCACCTTTCCAACCTTGTCCTACACACGGCTTACGTGGAAGAACAATTCTCGTATATCCAGTGTCCAGCGTGTACATATGAACGTTCGTTCCGGTTTAATAACCGGTTAGTCTATATCAA
Source organism: Deroplatys truncata (assembly GCA_030765065.1). Lineage (NCBI taxonomy): Eukaryota > Metazoa > Arthropoda > Insecta > Mantodea > Mantidae > Deroplatys > Deroplatys truncata. The sequence continues at coordinate 172,728,808 of CM060980.1, forward strand.
GACTCTCCCTGGGCAGATGCCTGAACACATATTCCACAGTCATTGTACAGTGCTTTTCTTTCGACATCAGGCATTTTTGGGATATCCGATGATATTCATTTTAATTATTAAATGTTTTGTCATTTTTGAAGTGCTGTCGCCATTCAGTTGCTTTCGCTATGTCATGAAAACAGTGTATAGTTTTAAAGTCAACATATGTAAAACCACTCTTTAAACATTTGGCTTCAGCCTCCTGTGCCCCCCTTTACCTACAACAAAAAAATTCTACGGTACATTCACATGACTTTTCCACCTTCTATCGCTTATTAGTAAGTATACAATTATTATTATTACGAAAGTTTATATTCTTATCTACTTCATTTTAGTCTAGATAAACCTTTCCGGAAATAGCTGCAATTTTTTATAGACACAAAGGTAAAAGCGATAACCAAATGTTTTAGAACTGGAGGCTATACGCTGGTCTTAAAGTTCTATGCTTAAAAAGAATGACAAATCATTGAACCATTAATAACATGTATATCGGAAATGGCTTGTGCCGTAAAAAAGTTATTTGCAGTAAATTGTCTGTTTTAAAGAACTCTGTATTTTTGTGTAGTGCGTTTTCGTCTGTCGTTTAGCGTTTACCAGCTATACAAGATTATACAAAATTCCTTCCTAATGAACTGGACTTACCAAGCTATTCCCAGAAAATTCAAGATATACATTTGATTTGTAATGTAACTGTCTATAATATATAGTATTTTAATCAAAAATCTTTCTTGAAAATCTTCCGGACCCACCTTTGGAAGATACTGAACCTAAATACCAAGGTTTGTATTTATCTAACTTTACGTTTTTAAATTATGGTTCGCAGACACACACACGGATCTATATACTGGTACATGTTGGGGTGAAGGCCAAAAGGTTACAGAAAAAGGAATTAATTGAGATCACCCCAACACGCACATGGGGGTGTGGAATTAAAGGGAAGACGTGGGTTTTATACTACACTAGAAAATTGCATAACACACATTACCTTAACATACCTGAGATTTATTCACAACACGTCTGGCGACTCTGCATATTGAACAAAGGAAAAAGGATGGGGGGAGATGCCACTAAACCGTAGACCTGCTACACACACGTCTGGCTCCAACGGACATTTTCACTAGAGTGACGCTATCTTATCTAGCCGTAGCCAGACAGGGTTGACGTCACACCAGACAACTTCAAAAAATATATTTCTCTTTGGCGTGGTTCTCACCGAAAGGAAACACGTTAAGCCGAAAATATTACTAAAAAAGCACAACAATGCTACGTCTGGTAGCAACAATACAGCACAACAGTGCGTCTGGTAATGGCAATAAAATGAATAATATTCAGCAATACTAAAACCTTTCTTTGATTCAGGGAGCCTCAAACATGTATTTCAGGTGAAATATCGCTGTCGAATTTTTGGGTGGAGTGCAACACCTTCTCTACCTACTATGTATGGAAGTAATAAGCTTTTACAAGAATAAGAGCTTGTGGAAGCTATGTAAAACTAAACGATAATGGCTAGAGAAAGCCATGTGAATTTAACACAGCACGTTTTTACGATGCATGTCACCGTTACTTCACAATTCAGTGACATTTTATTTTCAATTTTAACACAGCTGTATGTTTTTCATTAATTAACTATGGAAGCAAGCAGTGAGATGAAAAGCAATACACGCCCAATTTCTAAGTGCTAATTAAAGAGCTGCTGTTACAGCTCATCCTGCCAACAATGTATCGATCTGAATGTAATTACTAAATCCCTCCCGGTAGTTCCGAACAATCCTCCCCTTTATTTATTTACCGTCTCACCTTGGAGCTCGTAAATAATTACCTGCCGCCCACTCCGAAACTTCCCTGCCCAGACTAGAGGTCATCAAGGAACACCTGAGGACAATCTTCCACCTAAAGCAAACAAAGACAGGCGTTCGGTAACGTTGTATCAGAACACGGTACAGATAAGTCAAACGAGGTAATTCGGTATAATCCAATGTTTACTTTCTCTACTACGTATAGTAAGCAGGGGAAGTATTGCATTCCACCCAAAAATTCGATGCGAGATTTCACCGGAAATACACGTTTTGAGGTGTCCTGAATCCAAATAAAGCATTTTTGGAAACATGTCCGTGTGTCTGTGAACAGCATAGCTCAAAAATGAAAAGCCGGATAAATATCAAACATTGTACTTCAGTTTACTATATTCCAAGAATATGCCATGAAGACTATCAAGAAAATCCCCCCTCCCCAAATTACTCCTTACATGGAACATTTTTCGAAAATGTTTATTTTCTCAAAAATCGCTAACGATTTTGATTAAAATGTCATATATTTAAGATATTTTATTAGCAAATGATATGCATATTTTGAATTTTCTGGGGAATGTCCCTAAAAGTTCTCTTCATTTGAATGACTTTCGTATAATTGATAAGCCATAACAGATAAATAAAATGTTACTACACAAAAAATATAGATCTCGATAAAGTACACAATTTATTTCATTTAGATCTCTCTTAGAGTGAACCATTTCCAAGATATTCCCTTTTTATTTCTTTGAATTTTCCAATACTTATACTTTTACTCAAATGACAATTCACTTTTTTACTTTCTCTACTACGTATAGTAAGTAGGGGAAGCATTGTATTCCACCCAAAAATTCGATACCGAGATTTCAACGGAAATACATGTTTTGAGACCCCCTTAATCTAAAAAAAGCATTTTTGGAAAAATGTGTGTGTGTCTGTGTGTCTCTGAACAGCATAACTCAGAAACGAACAGTCGGATAAACACCAAACTTGATATTTAGGTTCAGTATCTTCGAGATGCGACACCAAGGTTTTCAAGAAAATTCCCCGGCCCCAGATTACCCTTTACATGGAACATTTTTCTAAAATTTTAATTTTCTCAAAAATGGCTCTAACAATTTAAATTAAAATATCATATGTTTAAGATATTTTCATGACAAATAAAATGTATATCTCGAATTTTCTGGGAATTTCTCCAAAAGTATTCCTCATTGTAACGACTTTTGCATAACTGGTAAACCATAAGAGATAGACAAAATTTTACTGCACAAAAAATGTAGATCGCGTTAAAATACACAATTTACGTCATATACATTTTTTTAGTTGAGTGAACCATTTTCGAGATATTGCTTGTTATTCCCTTAAATTTTCCAATACTTATACTTTTTCTCAAATTCGTTATTCAATTTTTTTTGTCCTGGTAATGCAAAGAGAATGGAATGCGCCACATAGCAACCAGCTCTTACCATATTTCCCTTGCACCCACAAGAAAATTATCAATAAAATGTTTAGCTCGATTAAAATGAAGTAGATGGAGAATAAGCGTTTGTAAAAGTAGTCTGTAGAGAATAGAAATTTATGTGAGTGCAACACATGAGAGTTTTCCAAATCTGCTATTCTTCTTCCCTCCCCCCATGCGTTTATTAATAAGAAAAATCTGATGTGTTGCATTTATATGGCTTGCTCTAATCACTGTTTTACAAACTATGCTTGCAAAAAGTTTAGTTTTCTATTTTCTTCTTCCTAATCGAGTGGAACTTTCATTACACGTTTCGATAAGGGTTTAAGAAGGATAAGTACAGTAGACTAAAATGATGGTTAAATCTGTAAGAAGTAGATAGCTATGTAAAGGCTCTGAAATTACATTTTCCTTGCATAACTAAGAGAAAAACCGAATAGCAACATACCACTTGAAAAGTATTATATAAAGTCTTTAAAAATCCAATACAAGGCTATTCCCAGAAAATTTAACATTTTATTTTATTTGTAATGAAAATATATTAAACATATGGCATTTAAATTAGTATTGTTAGAGCCTGAGGCAATATTTTATATCATAACATGCTGTGAATGCTAAAATGATTGTAGTGTACATTAATATTATTGTATGTACAGGATTTTAGATGTTTGTTAGCCATAAGTATTGTCAGGAAATAAGTTTACACGGCCTCACTGAATCTGACAATAGAAGTGGGTAGCAATAAACCGAGAGGGTGAGTTGTTTATCGCTAAGAAGAGATAAACAAATGAAGTCAGGTTAGCGTGCCTTTTTTAGAAATGGAGGGAATATCTTCCCTAGAATATATATGTTAGTAGTAGTGATTGGCTGACCAAAACAGACGCTAAAGTGGGCGCGATTTAGTAACCAATAGGAGCTATATTATTATTCGAGGTGAATGAGTATATATTCTCGAGTCATAAGCAAGTATCGCGCAGTTTTGAAGAATCTCTCACGAGGTGCACGTCGTAGAGTTAGTTACAAAAATGTAAAGTACGCGAAGTAATTGGTGTGCGGCAACTAAAACGACTGTAGCTACATTCAGAAATATCACAGTTTCAGTCAGGCGTGTATAAAGATTAAATATGTGAATTATTAATAAAGTGTGACGGCAATAAAAGTGTAGCAATAACATTCTGTTATCAGTGTTATCTTTTAGCAACAAATCCTTTCCGTTTACACGCCCTGCTTAGAGATACTTGCTCGACTGAGTTATAAGAGCTAGCCGGAGGACAATGAACCCAAATTTAAAATAATAAAACAAGAGGCGACCAGTAAATAAGTTAACACGAACCATGAGAACTGCGACAAGCCATTCTTGCGAAAATCAAAAATGTCTAAAAAGTTTCCATGTAAGGGGTAGCTTCGGATAGAAAGATTATCTTGAAAATAGTCATGTTGCTTCCTTGGAAGACGCTCAATTAAAATATTGTTTTGGTATTGAACCGACTTTTCGTTTTTGAGTTATGCTTTTCACGCAGACAAAAATGCTTCTTGTGGTTACAGTGGCTCTCAGGAGGTTCTGGTATCGAACTTTTGGGTAGAATGCAATACTGCCTCTACTTACACTGAGCGGGATGGCTCAGGCGGTTACGTCTATGGTCCGCATTCGGAAGGTCCCGGGATCGATCCCCGGTTACCACCCACTGTGGCACATGGGTTTTGCGTGGTTTCCTCAGGTCGCCAGGCGAATGCTGGGGTGGTTCATCTTTTACCACGACTCTCCTCATTTGCCATACCCATCATCTCCCTTGTCATCTGTTTGAGGGTTATAGCACCAGGCGACGGTGTTCGGCGGGTTGTGGCTTGCGCTCTATAAAGTTTCCTTCCCTGGCGTCGCTAGGCTATTGGTCAGTTAAGTCTCTCTTTTCTTTATTTATTTTTTTTAAGTTGTCTTGTTTTGCCCAGTTTATATATTACTGTGTTTTTACTGCTTTCGTTACTGCTTATTTCCGCAATTACACAACACACAAACAACACCAACGCCCATGGTGGAACTCGAACCCACGACCCTTAGCCTGGCTGAGCACCGGAGGTATACACTCTAGCGACCACGGCTATCAGGGCCGGCACTCCTCAGTGTTGGGCTCCGCTCCAGGGGACCCTGAAGGTTGATGGCTTGTGGGCAAAGACCGTGCCTCGTCGGATACGTTCTACCCGGAAACGTTAGGGACCCCGTCCATGTTTACGCCCATTGGCATTCGAATCTGGTAGCCCTTGGATCTCTCCCCTCATCCCTCTCTCCTAGGGGTCACGTTGGAAGCAAAAAGGGCCGACTGGCCTGAGTGCGGTGCTCTGCTCCGGATCCAGGGCCCCTCCGTGATAGTATCTTTACCTTTATCTTCCTCTACTTACTATAGGTAAGTAGCAGAGAATATAAAAATGCTGCTTTTGGATTCACAGAGCCTCAAAACGTGTATTTCCGGTGAAATCTCAGTAAAAAATTTTTTAGTGGAACGCAATATTATAGGTAAGTATTAGAGAAAATAAAATATGTCTACAGTATAAACAGTACTATATTGTTCTTGTATCATGCATGCAATAGCCCAAGTTGCTTGAAATGCAATTATTTCTAGGCAAAGATATATCGCGAATAGAAGAATTACTACATTAATAAGGAAGGGAGTATGTGTATTTGTAACGGATACAGAAAGCCGTTTGGGTGTGACATTTCATTTTTCCCCGGAAGTTTCCTCACATTTACACAGTAAATAAGTAGGGGAAAGGAGGGAATCATAAAATGAGATGAGGCATAAAATTATACCAATGGTTATACGTTTACTCTACAAAGGTTTTCAATCGTATGACATTACTTCTGAAGAGAGATAACAGGATCGACGTAACATTACAGCAGGAGGTTAATGGCAACACAAAGCCCAGGTTTATGCTTCCCCCGCGTGTGGTTTCTCTGGAAACCGATTACGCACGTGTGCTCCTTGTTTTCACAACCTCTCTAAAACTTTCTGCCTCTAGACAGTCCGTAAACATAACGTGTGTGTACCTGCAAGCCATAACCTCTGCGCTCAAATGGAATTCTGCCATAGCATATTCAACCTTTTTTCTTCTTCTTCTTTTTTACAAACACAGCCCTCTGGATTCCTTCCTTTAATTAATATTGAGGTTCGAGCCAGTTTCAAGAATATGACAAACTGGCGGCTGTGTATGATTGCATCGGCCTACAGTTACCATTAAACCTTATTTGTTACTTTGTCTACCACCCACAGCTATAACAGGCAAAAGTATGGTAACCAACCCAAGAATCTGATAAAGATTTCATCGGAAATACATTTTTTGAAATCCCCTAAACCCATAAAGAGCATATTTATTTTATCTACTATTTACCCAAAGAATGTAGAGGAAGTATTGCTTTCCAGCTAAAAATTCGATACCGATAGTTCACCGAAAATATACTTTTTGCGGCTCCCTAAAGCCCCCAAAAGGGTTATTAGCGTCTGTCTGTGAACAGCGTACCTCAAAACTGAAGAGTCGTTAAACCCCAAACTTGTTCCTTAAGTTCAGCATCTTCCAAGGACGTGAAAAAAAAGTTAAGCAAATTCCTACCACCCTGAACTACAATTTACATGGAAAAAATTTAGTTTTTTTTCTCTCTCAAAAACGGCTATAAGGGTTTTCATTTCATATGTTTTCTATATTAGAATAAGAAGAAAAATGTATAACATAAATTTTCTGTCAATATACTGTGAAATTCCTTTTATTGTATTGAATGTTGTATAATTTTGTGAGCAAATAAATCTTAAAATGTAGCTTGCTAAAGGGAAAATGTAGAGCTCATTAAAATGTGTGAAATTGTGTGGTTGTAGACCTTTCGTAAGCGTCACCTAAGGGCCATTCTCGAAAGTTTACGATTCTTGCTTCTCCCCCCCTTTCTTTTCTTTCCACACAAGAAGTTGTTACCACGAATAAACATCTGTTGTTGTTTCGGCATGTTGAAACTTTGTTGCTTAATGTGAACCAATTTATAGGAAAAACATATCTTGAGAATGTGGCGAGCACAGTCACCTTCTATATGGTGTAATATACAATAATACATGAATTTGCCACTTGTAGAGAAAAGTCCTGAGAATGAATAAAATCAGACCTTTAAATATAATGAAAATAAAAAATAAAAATATCACGCTAATTTTTCATTTTTTAAAAGTTCGAATAACAAAAACTCATAGTTCAATGTTTCTGGAAAGCCCTAGTACTTGTAACGTTTCAGTAGGACGAATATCTAAGAAGTTTTATCAAAGGTTTATTATGAGAAGATGGTTTGTTACGTTATTTGCATCACGCTTTGGGCGTCAATTTGAAGTAGTTTGTATTGAAGGAGTTGTATTACATTTCAACTGTTGGGGACCCGAACATTTGAAGTAGTTGCAACTGCACGTATGGTACCCGGTAGCCTTTGCCCCAATTTTTAAAAATATTAACTTTGTAATTTGACGGGTTTTTTTAAGTATTATATATTTATGTTTGCCTCGGCTGCGTCAGTATTATTGTTAGACACACGTTTCTCTTAGCAGGGTTGTGGTGTGACTAAGAATGTAGGCTTACACAGATTAAATTTTACTTCACTCCTTTTGTTAATGCTTGATACGATTAAAATAACACTTCACTGATATAGAGAGCTGTGAGATTCTTTTATTAATTATTTGCACTTTTTAACACGTAAACTATTTTTTCGTCTCACACGAATACGTATTAAATCTCTTGAGGACACTTTGCGTCTGCTTAGTAACGCTGTCTGCAAACAACTGAATTGATTTCAACCATCTAAACTTGTAAATTTGTGTATTTGAAGTCTCTGATTGGCTATTCCTAATCTAATAGAATACCTTCATTTAACTAAAGCTTTTTCTGGTTGTTGATTGGCTATTTTTATAAACTGTCACTAAAATTACATTATTGCTTCTAAGAATCACAAGTAACATTTAAACTTACTAATTCATTATTGCCTCAAGGTTACCTCATTGTTACCTCTTTGTTAGCAACTTTTGACCTATTATTCTCACAGCTCCTACATTATTAAATTGTGTAATATATTCATATAACATTATTGAACATGTATACAATAGTATACAATAATATAAAGATATAATGACTGTAATATACACTTTTTATATTGTTAAATACACATATTACTTTAAGGCGGGCTGTTATTGAATTTACATATTATATAATTAAACTGAAATCATTTAAGTGTTAAAAATACTGCCTCAATTATTGTAGTGCTTTTTTTTCAACCAACTTAACACACACATCTCCGTAGGCTTACAGTGAGAAATACATCGTTTCGAATGACTAGGGAAAGTGCATTAAGACATCTGCCAAGTGATTGTCCTGATACAGACTGTATATTAAATAAACGCAACACATATTCAAGCACATTCATATTCACACGCCAGACTCTTGATATGTCGAGGAGGCTTCTTTATCAAACAAAGCTTTGCCGATGCAGCTGGAGATGTTTTGAACAGAAGGCACGTGCTGTAACAACTGAACCACGAGAGCAGTCATTAATATTATTCGAGCATAACAAGCATAAGGAAGAGACATAAGTTTGTATACTGTTGGCTGCTTTTAATTTCCATCTGTATATCCCCGTTCAACTTCTTTGATCATATCGGGGGCTGGGCTTGACTTAAGAAACAACTGATGGCGTTATTGCTCGCTGAACTGCAGGTTTTCTTAATATTGAATCTGTTGTCAGTGTTTAACTCACATTTACTCCTATACTCATACGAAGCGTGTTTTTAAAAGTACCGATAATTTAAAAACAAATAACAGAACATTATTTTCCAAATACTTTATTATCTTTCATTGCCTTACACCACTTCTCCACATAGTCAATTCAGGCACTTGTTACGGGAAACCAGTTTTTGTATGCCCTCGTCAAAGAATGATGCCGACTTTGAAGAAAGCTAAGTATCACTTCTTGTTTCACAACGTCTTCGTCGTTGAAGTGTATTCCACCAAGAAATTTCTACAAATGAACAAATAGAAGAAAATCGCTTTGCCAAATCCAGACTGTAGGGAGGGTGGACGAATTTCTTTTTTTTTTAGTTCCATTTATACCCCGCCTTTAACTACATTGGTTCTTATCGGCGGCCTTTCCTTTGGAACTTATTGCCTATTGGCAATGGTGTTAACTCGTATTCTCTTGTCGTTGGTTTCTTGCACTTTTTGGGGTTTTATTTTAGATTACAGACACACATTCACACCCTCATTCATACTTCGAGGTTCTTGGCTATAGAAAAATCCCCATCCCGCAGCCGGAAATCCAAAACCGGGACCCCTCGCACAGAAGGCAGGTGCACTACCCACTAAGCTACGGTGCCAGCAAGTGCTCGAATTGTTCCCAACTAAATGATGCGATCAGATCTTGAGTTTGTTTGGTTGTGATGGCCGGGCATTGTCACTCATTATTGTTTCTCTGTACACCTCTCACAATTAGCGATGAAAGTTTGCTGACGTAACATTTTTCGCATTCAAGAAACGCATCACTGATCTGACTTCACAGTCGACGGGTCGTTCGATTGTTTTGAACATTTCAAAACGCTCTATCAACGGGAAAATACAATGTGGCGATCACTCACAGCTGCTTCTTGCTTCCTAATGAATGGAGGAAATGATCACGCATGTTCAAAATGGCGACTGCAGTGCTGCAGAGGCAAAATATTAAAACGGTACTTACTTTAAAATATGTCTCCTACTTCAAGACTCTTTGGAATACAGGGAATGGTTCTGGTTAAAGAAAAATGCGCCTTCTCAGCAGGAAATCGAAGCGACACCTCTGGGTTGAGAAGGTATAACTTTTATTTTTGTTTTAATGTTTATTAACACGTGAAGTAGGGTTTTTCTTTACGTTGCTTGCACCACGCTTTGGACGTCAATTTGAAGTAGTTTGTATTGAAGGAGTTGTATTATAATTCAACTGTTGGGGAGCCGAACTTGAAATTCGTTGCAATCGCACGTATAGTACCCGGTTTCCGGTAGCCCTTCGCCCTAAGTTTAGAAATATCAGCTTTGTAATTTGACTGTTTCTTTAGATATTATATTTATGTTTGCCTCGGCTGTGTCAGTATTATTGTTAGAGACATGTTTCTCTTGGCAGGGTTGTGAAGCGACTAAGAATGTAGGCTTACACAGATTTTAAGTTTTAATTCACTCCTTTTTATTAATCCTTGGCACAAATTAAATAGCACTTCACTGATATAGAGAGCTGTGAGATTCTTTTATTTAATACTTGCACTTTTTAACACGTAAACTATTTTTCTCTCACACGAATATGTATTTAATTTCTCGAGGACACATGTCGCGTCTGGTTATGAGCACTGTCTAGAAGCAACACGTCTAGTTATGAGCACTGTTTGGAGGCAACTGAATTGATTTCAACCGTCTAAACTTGTAAATTTCTGTATTTTAAGTCTCTGATTGGCTAATCCTACTCCAATACAATACCTTCATTTAACTAAAGATTTTATGGTTGTTGATTGGCTATTTTTAAAGTGTCTCAAAATTTACATTATTGTTACTGCAATAATGACTAGTAGCATTTAAACCTTCAAATTCATTATTGCCTCAAGGTTACCTCATTGTTAGCAACTTTTAACTTATTATTCTCACAGCTGCTACATTATTAAATTACGTAATGCATTCACATAACATTATTGAACATGTTTACAATAATATAAGCATATGCAATGACTGTTACATACATTTTACAAATTATTACATACACATATTGCTTCAAGGCGGGCTGTTATTGAATTTACATATTATATAATTAGACTGAAATCATTTAAGTGTTAAAATACTGCCTCACACGCTAGAAAAGTAGTTTTATTACCGGTTTTCTGACAGATATAAGCTGCAAGAGGCACAGAGAGAGGAGCATCTAAGAGGGGTGAGTAAAAATGGAGAGAGGGAGAAAGAATAAAGGAGAATGAGAGAATCGGAAAGGATGAAAAAGATAGGTTCTACTAGTATTATGATATTTTGAAAAGATCCATGGATAACAAATAACAATGATGAATTAAAAAGAAACTAATATTTTTTGTTTTTGTGACACAAAAAAGAAGGTATAAGAACACCTGGAAATACATAAAATAAAAGCAAAACAAGAAGCTATAGAAACATGTAGGAAAACTAACTCAGTTACAATAGGAATGTGTCACACTCTGATCTCCTTCATTACTGGATCAAATAACGGAATCGATTCTAAACAAAGGTGAACAAAGAACAGCCTCGGCGTTTTAATGATGAATGTGGCAAGCAAAAGGGAAAAGCAATTGAGACTAGAATAATAATATTGCTAGAAACGTGAAAGAATTTATTCATGATCCAAGGGGAAAATGCTGCAGAGTGAACAACAGAATTCTGGGAACTTCTGTCAGTTCAATAGCAGCAACAGTGTACATCCTATACCTCTACAGGATTGTCGTGAACGATGACTGAGCAAAGAAACGAACTTCAGACATATGAAATATATTATGAAGAAAATTTCTCATATATTTCAAATTAGTTGAAGTCCATGTTAAATTAAGGGTAGTCTTGTGTTGAGCTTTTCCTGTGAGGGGTAATGTATTCTTTATACTTGTTTTCCCTCTTCCCAAATTGCGATCTCATTTTGGAAACATTCTGGATTAATATGACCTGAGGCAGTATTTTTAACACTTCAGTCTAATTATATAATATATAAATTCAGTAATAGCCCGCCTTAAAGCAATATGTGTATGGAACAATATATAAAAAGTGTATATTACAGTCATGGTATATGTTTATATTATTGTATACATGTAAAAATGTTATGTGAATGTATTACGTAATTTAATAGTGTAGGAGCTGTGAGAATAATAGTTAAAACTTGCTAACAATGGGGTAACAATGAGGTAACCTTGAAGCAATAATAAATTTGAAAGTTTAACAATACTACTTGTAAGTGAACAAAACCTTGAACTCTGTGCAGTTCAGCTAAATGAAGGTAAATTGAATTTAACTATAGTAGCCCTTTATCGATCTCCCTTAGGCAATTTTGAAATATTCAGAAAGCAACTTGAACATCTTCTAAAATTTTTATTCAAACCAAAAAGAGAATTAATCATATGTGGTGATATAAATGTTGATTATTTGAAACCTAGTCCTCAAAGGGAACAACTCAGCACTTTACTTACAACATACCACATGACACATACAGTAAACTTTCCAACAAGAATCCAAAACAGCTCCTCTACAGCTATAGATAATATATTTGTAAACTCAGATAGCATTAATTTTTGCAATGTCTCATCAAAATCTAATGGCCTGTCGGATCACGATGCAAAAGTTCTACACATTAATAAGTTAAATTTAAAATCCAAACCTAAATATACTTATCAAAAATCTAGGGAAATAAATGAAAATACTCTGAGTCAGTTTAGCAAAATACTTGAACTTGAATCATGGAATCAAACTTACCAAACGAATGGAACCAATAATAAATATAACATCTTTCTTCAGTGTTTCAAAACCCACTTTGACGCTTGCTTCCCGGTCAAGTTAAACAAAATATCTAACTTCAAAAGAGAGAATGCCTGGATCACTTTAGGAATTAGGACATCATGTAGACGTAAAAGAGAATTATATGAGCAAGTAAGAATTAGTAATAATATAGATTTAAAACACTACTTCAAAAATATTGTAAGCTTCTAAAGAAGGTAATAAAAGCGGCTAGAATATTGCATTACAATAAACAGATTCAACTCTCTGACAATAAAATAAAAACTACTTGGAATATAATAAAAAGAGAAGCGGGTAAATCCTCATTACAAAATGACTTAATAACATTAAACATTGATAATCAAGAAATTAGTAAACCTCATGAAGTTGCAGAAATATTTAACAAATTCTTTTTGGATGTAACAAACAAAATGAGTATTAATTTTGGAAGTAAAGAGGCAGCTTTGGAATTTCTAAGATCAAATTTCACTAATGAAGTGCCTGAATTTAAAGTTAACCTGACAACGCCTTCTGAAATAAACAAAATTATTAACTCCTTCAAAACAAAAAAACTCTTCTGGTTATGATGAAATAACAATAAAAGTCTTAAAATCATGCTGATCTCAAATTTCCTCTCACCTTAGTTATTTGTGCAATGAGTCACTAAGGTCAGGAATTTTCCCTGACAGAATGAAATTTTCCATTGTTAAACCACTTTTCAAAAAAGGTGAACACAATAATGTTTCAAATTATAGACCAATATCTCTCTTGCCAATTTTCTCAAAAGTTCTTGAAAAGGTGATGTTTAATAGACTTTATAAATACCTTGAATGTAACAACATATTTACCAGGGATCAGTTCGGGTTCAGAAAAGGAATGTCGATCAATAACGCAACTTATAAACTTACTCATAAAGTGTTACTGCCTTAAACAAAAAAATGCATGTAGGTGGGATTTTTTGTGACTTAGCAAAGGCATTTGACTGTGTTAATCATGATATTCTGATAGCAAAATTGAAATTCTATGGACTAAAAAATGAAAGTCTAAATGAAAGAAAACAAAGTGCTGAAGTTGTCAATGATATTGAATTTGGAAAACATACATCAAAATGGAAAACACATGGAGTGCCCCAAGGCTCAGTCCTAGGACCTTTACTATTCTTGATCTATATAAATGACCTATCATTTTATATAAAAGATCTTGCAAGTATAATTCTGTTTGCTGATGACACGAGTGTTCTGGTGACAAGTAAAAACTTGAATGAGTGTGTAATTAAATTGAATTATGTTTTGAACTGTATGTCACACTGGTTTAAAGCTAACAAATTATCTGTAAATCTAGACAAAACAAAAGTTGTTAAATTTATAACCCATCGATCACTACACACTCCAATAGAAATTGGGATTAACGACATGTCACTAGAACAAATAGACAACATTAAATTTCTGGGCCTCCAAGTAGACAGATATTTAGATTGGAAAGTTCACATTACGTATATCATACCTAAACTCAGTTCTGCATGTTATGCTCTCCGAGCATTGGTAAATGTCAGTTCTATAGATACACTTAAATTAGTATACTATGCATATTTTAACTCTATCATTGAATATGGAATATTATTTTGGGGAAATTCGGTAGAAAGTAAACGAATATTCCTAATGCAAAAGAAGGTTATAAGAATCATTTCCAGCACTCATAGCAGACACTCTTGCAAACATCTTTTTAGAAAACTGAAGATATTAACCCTACCTTCCATGTATATATTTTCAATCTTAAAATTCTATGTATGCAATCGAGCCACATTTATTACAAACATGGAAATTCATGAGATAAACACTAGACAAAGGGGTAACATCCATCATCCCAGTGCAAAGCATTCTTGCTTCCAGAAAGGTGTATATTACGAGACCATAAAAATATTTAATAATCTCCCTAATGATCTTAAGAGAAAAGTTGACAATTTCAATGTCTTTAAAACTGCTGTTAAAGAGTACCTATGCTCAAAAGCATATTATTCTGTACAAGATTATCTGAATGACAAATTATCCTGATGATAATACTTATATAGCTCTTTAAGTAGTATTAGTAAATATTAATGACAATTTCCAGTCATATTTGATGCCTGCTCTAGAATTAATGAAGCTATATAAAAGTATGTATATTAAGAACTGACAGTAAATGCTATGCATTACAAATCAAATAGAACAAAATGATCAGACGAACAAAGGTAAAATCATAGTGAATGTTAAAATAACTGTTCTTGCCTATACGTATATTAACCTTATAACAGTAAGGAGGTATTCAACTCTGTACAAAGTTACACTTGTTTTGCTTCATTTTGTATATAATATGTCTTTATTTTATTTTAAATGTTCTGTATACTATGTAATATTTATGTATATATGTAACTTTATTGTACATTTCCTTGACACTCATATAGTATGTGTCTATTTTATTTCAAATGTTCCATATTCTGTGTAATATTTGTTTATATGTAAATTTTGTACATTTCCTTGACAAGTTCTATGTTCACAAGCCTTTACGGCTGCTAGTGAACTCACAGAATACAATCTAATCTAATTCTTGGAAAACTATAATGTAGTTTTAGTGACAGTTTATAAAATAGCCAATCAACAATCAGAAAAAGCTTTAGATAAATAAGGTATTCTATTGGACTAGGATTAGCCAATCAGAAACTTAAATGGAGCAAAATTTACAAATTCAGAATTCAGTTGCTTGTAGACAGTATCCCTAACCTGACGCGAGATGAGTCCTCGAGAAATTTAATACGTATTAATGTGAGACGAATATAGTTTTACGTGTTAAAAACTGCAAGTAATTAATAAGAAACAAATCTCACAGCTCTCTCTATATCAGTGAAGTGTTATTTAAATCGTGTCAAGCATTAATAAAAGGAGTGTAAATTTATAATCTGTGTAAGCCTACATTCTTCAGTCGCACCACTCCCAGCTAAGACATTCATGTCTCTAAAAAAAATATAAATACTGACGCAGCCGAGGCAAACATAAATATATAATATTTAAAGAAACAGTCAAAATTACAAAGTTAATATTTGTTTAAACATTTGGGGCAAAGGCCACCGGAAAGTATATTTGGGGCGAACCTACGGTTGCAACTACTTAAGTTCGGCTCCCCAACAGTCGAAGTATAATACATCTTCTTCAAACTGACTTTCCATACAGGATGCTGAAATCCTATGTGCAGAAATTGTAGAGCAGAAAGGCAGTATCTAACTAAGCATTTTGAGGTTAGGAGCATGGGCTCACAAACGCAGTATAATAACAGGAATGCTGTACGAACATAATTGAACTCTGACTTTATGCAAAAGAAATTCTATGTCGAGATTTCACCCTAAATACATGTTTTGAGGCCCCCGAATTAAAAAAAGCATTTTTAGAAAATTTCGGTGAGTATGTGTGGGTATATGTGAACAGCATAACTGGGTATTTAAGTTCAGTATCTTCCAAAGATTCGACATGAAGAATTTCAAGAAACTCTCCCTACCCCAAATGAAACTTTTTGAAATTTATAATCATCTTAAAATCAGCTCTAACGATTTTAATTAAAATACGATGTGTATAAGATGTTTTCCTGATAGATTAAATGTATATCTTGAATTTTCTGGGAATAGTTTATGAAGTCCGCTTCATTCGAAAGGAATTTTGTATAATCCTGTGTAACTGGTAAATGTCAAACGATAGACGAAAACGGACTACACAAAAACTGCAGATCTCTTTAGAGCACTCGATTTATTTCAAATAACCTTTTTGTGGCATAAGCCATTTCAGAGATATCCGTTATTAATAGTTCGAATAGTTCAATGTAACTCACCCAAAGTCCTATCGATATTGTTGTTGTTATTTTTCTTTATTTTTAGTCGCTTTGACTACTGGGTCATATCGCCACTTATATCCATACATACGAGTACAATAATAATACATTGTATACTTTACATTGATTAAATAATACAATAATTGTAATACATTGTTATAAACATATTTTACATTATTAAGTCGAACACCGCTAGAACAGTATAGCCTATTACCTATTATAGATTTTTATTTAATGTGTTATATGAGGGTAATCCAGAAAGTCCCAGACGTTTTGAAATATACAATTAACAAAATGCAAATATTAACGTTTATTATCTACATTTGAAAGGTACACTCTTAAGCTATTGTTCTACATAATCGTCATTCAAATTGAGGCATTTATCATACCGTGGCACAAATTTTTCAATACCTTCTGTGTAGAAATCTGCCGCCTGCGACTTCAACCACTGGTTTACACCGGCATGCAGTTCAGCGTCAGTATCAAAGCATCAATTTGATGCACCAAACTCCGTGAAATTTGGGGAAAATGTTCCGAAAGTTCTGTAATCGTGAAACGACGATTTTCACGAATTTTGTCATTGATTTGCTTTGACAGTTCTTCAGTCATAAGGCTAGGCCTACCACTGCGATCCTCGTCGTGAACATTGGTACGGCCATTTTTAAAATCAATGCGGCTTTCACTCATTATTCCCTGCCCGTAAACGTCACTAAGTTGACGATAAATTTCAATTGGTTTGTTCTTTTTAGCCAACCGCACTTCACAAGTGGCGGGATTTTCTATTACAGCGCACATTTTAACAACTCACAGAGAGCACAGTAAGGTAGGCACAGTCCTCACGCTACCACAGCTAGATGCGTACTAAATGTTGGAACGTTCTGACACCAAGATGGCGGTTCTAGCCCTACTCATCGCCACGATAGGCCCAAACGTCTGGGACTTTCTGGGCTGCCTTCGTATTTAAAACTTGTTATACAGTTTGATGTCTTTCAAGAAAAAAAAAGGTTTTTTTAATGGGTATGATTGTTTAAAGATAAAAATATATCTTCAGGGATGTTATGTCTTCCTCTCCCCATGGTATAACTTCTGCATTTAGTGATGAGGTGTTCGATGGTGATACGGCAATTGCAGGTCTCGCAGTGAGGAGCATTTTCTTTGGCGAGTAACAAGGAATGGGTTAGGCGTGAATGGCCTATTCGGAAACGTGATATAATCAGTTGATCTTTTCTTTTTAGAGTCTGCAATGTGCAGGGCTTTGTGGAGCCTTTCCAAACTATGTGAATTTGCTTGATGTTTTAATGGTCCAGTCTTGCTTTCATTTGACAGTTGGTCTGCTAAAAAAAATAACTTTGAGCGTCTCTGTAGGGCACTGACAACTCTTCCACTGGAGGTAGTAAAGTTGCTTTTTTGGCTTTCCCATCTGCTTCCTCATTTCCTGATATTCCAGAGTGGGACGGAATCCACAAGAATATAACTTCTTGGTTATTTGTAGTAATTTAGTTGTAAAGACTTTGGATATCTTGGATTAATGTTAAGCAAGTAGAGCGGTCTCGGATACTCTGAAGAGTACTTAGTGAATCAGAATTGCACTGTGTTTATGCTTAGCTGAGATAATATAAACCAAAACTTGTTTGTCAGCATAGAGCTCAGAGGAGAAAACAGAGAACAAGTCCGGAAGCTTGTACTTAAGTTTGAGAAGATGGTTTGTTGTATAATTTATTTGTCCCACGTTTTGGGAGCCAACTTTGGAGTAGATATATTGTTTCTGCCCCAAGTATGGACGCCAATTTGTAGTAGCAGTTATTTTTACGTTTTTTTTTATTAGCCCCACGCTGGGTGCCAATTAGAAGTAGATAGTATCTTTACGTTATTTGCATCACGCTTTGGGCGTCAATTTGAAGTATATTGTATTGAAGGAGTTTGGGGAGCCGAACTTGAAGTAGTTTGCAACCGCACGTATGGTAAACAGTTTCCGGTGTCCTTTGCCCCAAAAATATTTAAAAATAATAAATTTGTAATTAGACTGTTTATTTAAATATTATATATGTATGTTTGCCTCGGCTGCGTCAGTATTATTGTTAAGAGACATGGATGTCTTGGCAGGGTTGTGGTGCGACTGAAGAATGTAGGCTTACACAGATTATAATTTTTACTTCACTACTTTATTAATGCTTGACACGATTTAAATAATACTTCACTGATATAGCGAGCTGTGAGATTCATTTTATTAATTAATTGCACTTTTTAACACGTAAACTTATTTTTCGTCTCACACGAATACGTATTAAATCTCTCAGGACGCATCTCGCACCCGTTACAAACACTGTCAGTGGGCAACTGAACTCTAAATTTGTAAAATTTTCTCTTTTTCAGTTTCTGATTGACTAATCCTACTCCAATAGAATACCTTCATTTAACTAAAGATTTTTCTGGTTGTTGATTGGCTATTTTTATAAACTATCACTAAAATTACATTATTGCTTCCAAGAATTACAAGTATTCATTCATTCATTATCTGTTTACCCTCCTCTTATGTAGGACTTACACCCCCCAGGACTTACAAGCGGGTGCCTGGGGTCAGAGGCCCGTCGAGGAGCAGACACTCATGGATCAGACAGAGCATCCACGATGGGTGGATTACAAGTAGAATTGTTAAACTTTCAAATTCATTATTGCCTCAAGGTTACCTCATTGTTACCTCATTGTTAGCAACTTTTGACCTATTTCTCACAGCTCCTACATTATTAAATTACGTAATACATTCATATAACATTATTTATTACACATGGATATAATAAAACAAGCATATACAATGACTGTTACATACATTTTCATATAGTGTTACACGCACATATTGCTTTAAGGCGGGCTATTATTGAATTATATATATTATACAATTAGACTGAAATGATTTTTAGTATTAAAAATACTGCCTCAAGTTTTATCCTATCGATGTTTTCCGCGTTTGCATGGAAACAGTATGGCATTTTAATGCCAGCACATAGCGTCCAGTTCTTAAACATTTGACTATCGCTGTTCTCTTTGTATCTATAAGGAAATGTGTAAAGTAGCTATTACTGCAAAGGTTTATTTCGATTGAAATGAAGTCGAACACACTGTATGTGAGATACTTTAGGTATATTCATCATAGAAGAAGATAAATATGATGGTGATGATAGAAGTTATTTTAGTAACATTTTGCATTGTTGGAGAAACTGTTAACCAGCGGAACTCGACGAGACGCTTTCACAGCACGTAAGACGGCAACAAGAAGTTAATGGCACGTAGAAGGTTGTTCTAGAGCAGTCCAGCACAAAGAGAAGCCTGCCCTAGTTAAGACCATATCTCTTGCCGCTAATTCAATTTGGAGGCAGGTTTCAAAAGCGGGCTGCCACAAACACGCTGCATGTGCATTATCAGGCTCGTCTTCACAAACTTTCCCATTTGCAAATTCCTCTTCTGCCTTCACACCACTTATCTAAGTATTAACCGCTTCTTCCCAAATTAAACATTCAATTGTACAGCATCGAGAAAATGCGCAAAGTTCCGTGCAGGCAAAGAAGTGCTCCTTTGTGGGGGAAACGAGGATGGTCCGCAAACAACTGAATACTCTCACGTGGTACATTCACATTGAAAGCAAATTACTTTCCCTACTACGTATAGTAAGTAGGGGAAGTATTGTATTCCACCCAAAAATTCGATACCGAGATTTCACCGGAAATATATGTTTTGAGGTCCCTTGAATCCAAAAAAAGCATTTTTGGAAACATGTACGTGTGTGTGTCTGTGAACAGCATAACCCAGAAACGAACAGTCGGATAAACACCAAACTTTGTATTTAGGTTCAGTATCTTCCAGAGATGGGACACGAAGGTTTTCAAGAAAATCCCCCCTACCTCAGATTACTCTTTACATGGAACATTTTTCGAAAATTTTAATTTTCTCAAAAATGGCTCTAACGATTTTTATTAAAATATTATATGTTTAACATATTTTCATGACAAATAAAATGTATATCTTGAATTCTCTGGGTATTTCTCCAAAAGTATTCTTCATTGTGAACGACTTTTGCATAACTGGTAAACCATAAGAGATAGACAAAATTTTACTACACACAAATGTAGATCGCGTTAAAACACACAATTTATGTCATAAATTTTTTTGTTGGGTGAATCATTTTCGAGATATTGCTTGTTATTCCCTTAAATTTTTTAATAACTGTAATATTTCTCAAATGGAATTCGTTATTCATTTTTTTGTCTTGGATATGCAAAGAGTATTAATCTGTGGCAAAGAGAATGGTGCTGCACATAGCAACCAGCTATTAAGAGATATGTCTATGCTTAAAGGCTGCTGTATTTCTATATTGCCTTTGCAAATACAAAACAAGGGGAACATAGTACGCCTTAAGCGATAGTCAAATATTTTTAGAACTGGTCGCTATGTGTAAAATGTAATTCTCTTTGCATGTCAAAAGATCGTTTCTGCAAATGTTTATCTCGATTAATATGAAATAGATGGAGAATAAGAGTTTCTAAAAATAGTTTGTACAAGAGTAGAGAAAGTCATGTGAGTGTAACATATCAGATTTTTGTAAGTATGTCCGTGTATGTGAGCAACATAATCAAAAACAAAAAGTCGGATGAAAACGACACTTGGTATTTGAGTTTAGTATCTTTCAAGGATACGACACGAATAGTTTCATAAGTCGCCCCATCCCATACTACTCTTTACATAGAACACTTTTCGAAACAATTTTATTTTCTAAAAAATAACTAATGATTTTGATAAAAATATCATATGTTAAGATATTTTCATGACAAATAAAATGTATATCTTGAATTTTCTGGGAATGTCCCCAAAAGTACTCTTCATTCTGAACGACTTTCGCGTAGCTGGTAAACCGTAAGAAGTACACAAAGGTTTACTACACAAAAAATGTATAACTTATTAAAATACACAATTTATGTCATATACACTTTTTTTGTCAAGTGAGCCATTTCCGAGATATTCCTTGTTATTTGTTTAAATTCTCCAATACTGATACTTTTTCTCAAATAGGAAATCGTTATCCTTTTTTTTAATGTCCCGGCGACCACCCACTCTGGCCCATAATTATTCGTGGTTTCCCTGGGTCTCCAGGCGAATGCTGGTGTGGTTCAGTATCTACCACGACTCTCCTTCCTCTGATTTCCTGTACCCATCATCTTCCTTGTCATCTGTTTCAGGATTGTAGGACCAGGCGACGGTGTTCGGCAGGTTGCGGTTGGGCGGTCGCTTGCTCTCTGTACAGCTTTCTGGCTTTGCTGCGGTACCGCTCAGTCAGGTCTCTCCTGAGCGTATGGCTCCGCTCCAGGGGACCCTGGAGGTTGTGGCTTGTGGCAGGGACCGTGCGGCGTCGAATGTGTTTTATATGTAAACGTTAGGGACGCTGTCCATGCTTGCGTCCGTCGGTCGCCCTTCGGGTCTCTCCCCTCATCTCTCCCTCCCTCCCAGAGGTCACGTTGGAAGCACAAGTGACGACTGACTGCGTGTGGTGCTCTGCCCCGATTCCAGGGGCTCCTGTGTTACGTATCTTTACCTTTACAGTTTATTGAAGTAGCACACTGCCCTTTAGTTTACAGCATTAGTGAATATTTAACTCATTTCTAGGAGTTTCAGAGAACGTGTTATGCACTCATAACAATATTAATAAATTAAATAAATATAGGATTACCTCAACATGGCAAATGAACGCTCAAGGGATGGCTGACGTCACTGTTTCAAAGGCGTCACTGCTTCTAGTTTGGAGCGTTTCCCCTGGTTTTCATTCATCCAATAACAACACATTCTGCACAGAGGGACCAATAAGTAATATATCAATATCAGGACCTAGGATAAATTTACAGTAATTGTAATGTTGGCATACTGAGATGATAATGTATACCTGCCTAAGGCATATTTCCTTAATTGTGGACAAAATTCCTTGATCTTCTGTATCCTTCCCTTTTTGTTTTTCAGAAGGGAGGAAGCGCAGCTTTTAAAGTTTGCTAAACGCGTGGATTTTGTTCCGTTTTCCGCAGGAATCTCAATGCTAACGGCCTGCCGGTGGGAATCGCCCACTTGTGGCATTTAGGTACAAGGCCGTTAACATAATCTATTGCTTTTCCAATTCTCGAAGTCTTTAACTCTATAGCAGGAACATAAAATGCTTGATCGTAGATTCCGTGGGTCTTGCAATGAAAGTTTAAGTGATCCGAGTGAATTAACTGCCATGAAGCGAATATATGAATGGTTCAAGTTAGGAAAGGGAAATTCTTAGGGATGCTGCAGAAATATTGGGTGGAATGCTTGGTAATACCAGGCCAGCATGCAGACTATGTGACTGGCGATTATCTAAGTGCAAAACTTCAATTGCGTTAAATGAAGAATACCCTTAAAATGTAAAATTTATTAAAATGCGAATAATTAAGGATTATTGTTGATAAGGTCAAATACGCTGGATTGTTATCAAAACATACCCGGGAGCTAGGCGTGTGTAAGTAGATTCATAATTTCAGGCATTAGCCACAGTGTAAGTTATTATACTGTTCCTGGCAGTATATTTCTATTCTTAACGTAACTTAGTTTAATGTCATTACCTCTTATTTGAGCTAGTCGAGTTTCTTTCCCATCACGGCGTAGCACTAGTGTCACGCAAGGAGGCCTCCCCTCCTAGGGCCGACTTAGCTGTATAGCACAATGCCTTCAAAGGCTACTGTGTGGTATACCAGGTAAATCACCTGACTCTAGGATTTTATGAAGTTATACAACATGTTAAAGAAACACGTGTGCCCTAGGTTCGTTTTCGTGGCATTCCTTTCACTCGTTTAGGTTTTTAAAGGTACTCGACACTGAATTTTAATAACATTTCGAAAAGAATAACATCTAATTTTGTGATTTTCATTAAACGAAATCCTCAAATACTGCACAGTCAGGATCCAATTGCGGTTTTTCCCTTTGTCATTTTAATCATTTAAATGTTCCTCAATTTAAATAGACATGCGCAGTTGTTTTCTTACATTTTTACCACTTTAAAATATTCCTATGATGCCATTTTGTTCGGTTTCTTTAAAATCACTAAAGTTCTTTGAAGGTGGGTGAAGAGCTTGATATCAAAAAGTATTTAAGGGTTTAATAATTTAATACAGAAGTGAGTTTTAGCGAATTAAAGGTATTAAGTATTTTTTTATAAGAAAAATCTTTGGGGCAGTATTTTTAACACTTAAATAATTTCAGTCTAATTATATAATATGCAAATTCAATAACAGCCCGCCGTAAAGCAATATGTGTACGCAACATTATATAAAGAGTATATTACAATCATTGTAAATGTTTATATTGAATGTACATGTTCAATAATGTTATGTGAATGCATTATGTAATTTAATAATGTAGGTGGTGTGAGAATAATAGGTTAAAAGTTGCTAACGAGGTAACCTTAAGGCAATAATGAATTTGAAAGTTTAACAGTACTACTTGTGATTCTTGGAAGCAATAATGTAATTTTTTGTGACAGTTCATAAAATAGCCAATCAACAACCAGAAAAAGCTTTTAAATGAAGGTATTCTATTGGATTAGGAATAGCCAATCAGAGACTTGAAATACAGAAATTTACAAATTTAGGCGGTAGAAACCCAGTCAGTTGGTTTTAGACAGTGTTCCTAAACGGATGTGAGATGTGTCCTCGAGAAATTTAATACGTATTTTGTGTGAGAAAAAAATAGTTAACGTGTTAAAAAGTGCAAGTATTTAATAAAAGAATCTTACAGCTCTGTATATCAGTGAAGTTTTATTTAAATCGTGTCAAGCATTAATAAAAGGAGTGAAATAAAATTATAATCTGTGTAAACCTACATTCTTCAGTCGCACCACGCCCTGCTAAGACACTCATGTCTTTAAAAATAAATACTGACGCAGCCGAGGCAAACATAAATATATAATATTTAAAGAAACAGTCAAATTACAAAGTTAATATTTTTAAATTTGGGACGAAGGCTACCGGTTACCATACGTACGGTTGCAACTACTTCAAGTTCGTGCTCCCCAAAATAAAAAACTATAATACATCTTCTTCAAACTGACTTTCCATACGTGAAGCAACAACCAACTTCAAATTGACGCCCGAAACGTGGGGCAAAATAACGTAAAGATATTACCTACTTCATCTTAACCTTATACAAGATGTAATGTTTTAATTTTAATTACTAAATTCGAGAGATAATATGCAGAATTTAAAAGTAAAATGTTCACGTGTTCAGCACGTGAGATATTTCACATGGGGCTATATTTTCATCTTTTTGAAACGCGTTTTCTTGGGAAGTTAAAGACTGTGACTTTGTCCAGTTTACTCCCAGTCATTCTTCACTTTTTTCTTGTGCGTAGTGTTGCAAATAATGACGTGCGAAGCAGCCCCTCCTCTCTTCAGGTAGCTGACTAGACTGTCGCAAACAAGACTCTCTTATATCTTCCTCGATCGCTAACTAAAGCTTTGAACACAGTACTCTCCTTCTAGCGTCTTTTCTCTCTGTCGCTCACTTTCGTGTCGAACACAAACCTCCTGAGTAAACATCACAGGACTCCAAGTCACAACATTCTTGCTGCCGCGCCAAATACCTCCTACTTATACCCACACGAGCCATTGAGAAGGTTCGGTACATGCTAGTAGGTATACCAGCTTTTCCATACTTCCCGCGAATGGTTCATTAGCCGAAATCGCCTTCCCCTGCCTCTCTCTCCAACCAATCATACGCCAACTAGTGCTGAAGAACACATTCACTATCCACGGCGAGGAAGGCCGGTTCCGTCAGACTACTAAGGAGCACAAAAATTAACTTTCTCTTACAATTATGTTCAACAAATCTGTGATAAAAATTTCAACTAAACTAGCTGAAATTTGTAGAAATTATCCATTTCAGTACCAAGTACGCTTAAGGACAAAGACTCCACATTAGGTGGAACACGACTTAAGGCACACATATTAATCTTTAATTTCTCAAAACATAGTCCCATCCACCAAGCAGTTTTATAGGCCATTTTATGAACTTGATTTTATATAAAGTACTTTACTCTATGAGTGAAAAAATCTGATGTGTTACACTCACATGACTTTCTCTACTCTTGTACAATCTATTTTTACAAACGCCTATTCTCCATATGCTTCATGTTAATCGAGATATCGAGATGTCAATCTTATTGCTAATTTTCTTGTAGATGCAAGGGGAATATGGTAGCTTTTAAGCGATGGTCAAATATTTTAACGCTGGTTGCTATGTGTCGCATTCCATTCTCTTTGCAAGTCCAGGACATAAAAAAATGAATAACGAATTTGAGAAAAAGTATAAGTATTGGAAAATTTAAGGAAATAACAAGCAATATCTCGAAAACGGTTCACTCAACAAAAGAAATGTATATAACATAAGTTGTGTATTTTAACGAGATCTACATTTTTTGTGTAGTAAACTTTTGTCTATCTCTTATGGTTTACCAGTTATGCAAAAGTCGTTCACAATGAAGAATACTTTTGGAGACATTCCCAGAAAATTCGAGATATACATTTCATTTCTCATGACATTATCTTAAACATATGATATTTTAAACAAAATCGTTAGAGCCATTTTTGAGAAAATTAAAATTTTCGAAAAATGTTCCATGTAAAGGGTAGTCTGGGGTGGGGGGATTTTCTTGAAAACCTTCGTGTCGCATCTCTGGAAGATACTGAACCTAAATACCAAGTTTGGTGTTTATCCGACTGTTCGTTTTTGAGTTATCCTGTTCACAGACACACACACAGACACACAGACACACACACACAGACACACACACGGACATGTTTCCAAAAATGCTTTTTTTGGATTCAGGAGGTCTCAAAACATGTATTTCCGGTGAAATCTCGGTATCGAATTTTTGGATGGAATGCAATACTTCCCCTACTTACTATACGTAGTAGAGAAAGTAAAAATATCACAAGGATTCGGTGCGTAAATCAGTGGAAAATCTAAATTTGCATAAACTATACACAAAACCATACACAATTAAAGTGATATACATTAATTCTGGCATGAATTATGTATCTTTCATTTGATATATTCCACAAAGAAACTTCTGTCATTTGATTAATAAAGTTAAAAGCTCTAATAAAGGCTTAGGGTCGTCATAAAAGACTATAAAATACAAGCAACTTTTTAAAGTTGCTAAAGCCATTTAAAAGGCACAGAGATTCCAATTAACAAATAGCTGAGTGGTTTAATGACTATTCGTCCATGTTGCTTTGGACATCAGTTTGCATTCGGTATAAAATAGTATATGAAAGTTAGGAATAAGTTGCACCGGTTAAGATTTATTCGTTAGGTCAGAAAGAACTAAAACTTGAGGCAGTATTTTTAACATTTAAATGATTTCAGTCTAATTATATAATATATAAATTCAATAACATCCCGCCTTAAAGCAATATGTGTATATAAAAGGTGTATATTACAGTCATTGTATATGTTTATATTATTGTATATATGTGTAATAATGTTATGTGAATGAATTACGTAATTTAATAATGTAGGAGCTGTGAGAATAGGCCAAAAGATGCTAACAATTAGGTAACAATGAGGTAACCTTGAAGCAATAATGAATTTTAAAGTTTAACAATGCTACTTAATTCTTGGAGCAACAATAATGTAATTTTTGTGACAGTTTATAAAATAGGCAATCAACAACCAGAAAAAGCTTTAGTTAAATGAAGGTATTCTATTGGACTAGGATTAGCCAATCACAGACTAAAATGAAGCAAAATTTACAAATTCAGAAGTCAGTTGCTTGTAGACAGCGCTCATAACTGAACATATTGCTTGTAGACAGTGTTTCTAACCGGAAGCGACAACGTCCTCGAGAAATTTAATACATATTTTGTGTGAGACAAAAATAGTTTACGTATTAAAAAGTGCAAGTATTTAATAATAAAAAATCTTACAGCGCTCTCTACATCAGTGAAGTGTTATTTAAATCGTATCAAGCATTAATAAATGAAATGAAGAAAAACTTAAAATCTGTGTTAGCCTACATTCTTCAGTCGCACCACTCCCTGCTGAAACATTCATGTCTGTAAAAAAAAATAAATACTGACGCAGCCGAGGCAAACATAAATATTTAATATTTAAAGAAACAGTCAAAATTACAAAGTTAATATTTTTTTAAACATTTGGGGCAAAGGCCACCGGAAACTACATTTTTTGGGGCGAAGGCTACCGGAAACATTTTACCATACGTGTGCTTGCTACTACTCCAAGTTCGGCTCCCCAACAGTCGAAATATAATACAACTCATTCTTCAATACAACCTACTTCAAGTTGATGCCCAAAGCGTGGTGCAAATAACGTAATAATAATTACTTCTTCAAATTACCATTTGCAATGATCTCCTGGACGCGTGAGAAGAAATTAACATTAGATAATTAAAAATATTTTCTTAATTCCGGATATAATATACTACATTATGAAATATAAAGTGATCATTATTAAATAAAATAGCAATAAAGTATTAAATGTATAATTTTAAAAAAAATGTCGACAGAAAAAGTTTAATTTGTCCAAATTCGAGCCCACCACAGTAGATTTAGAGCGATAATCCTTTCATCCACAAGGCAGCCTTGTGGAAGGTTGTACACGAGACATTCCTTATCATCCTATTTTGATATTAACGCCAACCTATTACTCTACTTTCTCTAGCACCTATTTATAGTAGATAGAATCCACCCAGAAATACGAGCTTTGAGGCATTCTGAACAAACAAAATAAACACTTTTAGAAAAACGTTAGTGTCTCTGCGTGCGTGTGTGTCTATGAACAGCATAACTTAAAAACACAAACTGGATAAATACCAAACTTGGTATCTAAGTTCATCATTTTCCAAAGATGTGATATGAAGATTATCAAGAAAATTCCCCACTCCAAACTACACCTTCAATGAAAATATTCCTTATTTTTTATGTTTTCAAAAATGCTGCATATGTCTAAAGTGCTTATAAACAAGGTTTAGTATCTTACATACGTTAGTTTAACTAATTTGTTAAATTGATTAAAGTAGTTAAATTAGCATATATTTACAATTATACCTTACATTTTCTATGAATAATCTGTTATGGTAGGCTTTAAGCGATAGTCAAATATTTTAAGAGCTGGTTGCTATGTGGAGTATTCCATTCTCTTTGCATTACCAATAACGAATAACGAATTTGAGAAAAGTATAAGTTTTGCAAAGTTTAAGGGAATAACAAGCAATATCTCGAAAATGGTTCATTCAACAACAAAAATGTATATAACAACGCGATCTACACTTTTTGTGTAGTAAAATTTTGTCTATCTCTTATGGTTTACCACTTATGCAAAAGTCGTTCACAATGAAGAATACTTTTGGGGACATTCCCAGAAAATTCGAGATATACATTTCATTTGTCATGAAAATATCTTAAACATATGATATTTTAATCAAAATCGTTAGAGCCGTTTTTGAGAAAATTAAGAAGAATGTTCCATGTAAAGGGTAATCTGGGGTGTGGGGATTTTCTTGAAAACCTTCGTGTCGCATCTCTGGAAGATACTGAACCTAAATACCAAGTTTGGTGTTTATCCTACTGTTCGTTTTTGAGTTATGCTGTTCACAGACACACAGACACACACACGGACATGTTTCCAAAAATGCCTTTTTTGGATTCACGGGGGTCTCAAAACATATATTTCCAGTGAAATCTCGGTATCGAATTTTTGGGTGGAATAGAATACTTCCTCTACTTACTATACGTAGTAGAGAAAGTAATAAAATTGCGTAAGACCCACATCGCGTGGAGCAATTTGAATATTACACAATTTCGAAAGAAGTATTGGAGAAAAAGAGATTTGAAAATTGGAGTACCAAGCAAAACATATGCGCACCAACATTTTAAATTTCTGAATTATTTCACAGCTATTGTAATGCTGAAGGCACATACGAAACTAGAAAGTATAAACAAAATAAAACACTAACTCTGAAAATCCACTTTTTGACCACTTTTGAACCAATTTTACCAAAGGGTTGTCTTGACTGACTGAAAAACAGTTTGTGAAGTAAAAACTGAGGTGTACGAGGAAGTTCAGATAAAAACCTGTTAATTCCCGAGTTTGACACTTTTCCTTCCGTAACATCAAAACCCATTTACCGCAATTCCAGTAAATACCAAAAAATAAATTTAAAATGATGCTATACTCACCACACACGAAACAGTTGAAAACGGAGCAATTTCAAAAAATTACACAACTAAACAATTTAGGTAACCATAAAAATGCAAGAACATGTCAACTTCAATGGTGTTTGTTCTTTCCGCATAATAAAAATGTGGTGACCTGTATTCACATGGCTTCCTCCACTCACTCTTCTTATAACCTTATTCCTCTATCTACTTCTCGTTAATCGAGATAATCTTTCATTACACATTTTCACATTTCGTTGAAGGTATAAGAGGGATACAGTGGGCTACAGAGTTGCCAGTCCGATTTTTTAAAAAGCATTCCCCTATATAATATACTTGAACTTCCATGTTGCTTTAATGACTTAGAATTGTCACATCACACTGAAAATGCAAACTTATTTTTGAAAATGGTTAACGCCACAAAATATTTTAACTGACAAAAATTTGCTTTAACGTAATCCACGTTGTTTGTGTAGTAAGAGTTTGTCTACCTCTTACGGTTTACCAATACTACACAAAATTCATTCAGAATAAAGAGGATTTCACAGGCTATTCCCCCCAAAAATCAAGATATACATTTTATCATGCAAATATCTTAAAGATATGGTATTGTGACCGCAGCACGAAGCTACCTGCGGGCCGTCGTTAAGCGCCTTCCGGTCCGGCACCTGAGTAGGGCCTTCAACCAGAGGTCGGAACAATAGACAGCGCGAAACAATAACCCATTATGTGCTGCTTCCTTGTTCCAGAACATTCGGCATGTTCTAGAGCGTCCCTCGCTAGAACCTTTTGCTCTGTATTGTGCCGTTTTGCACAACCCCCCACGACAGTTACAATTTTTGTTACCAGAAGCGGTATCTGCCTCACGAGACATCATAGCCATTATAATTAATCTCCCAGGATCACGTATTATTACGCATCTGGAAGGATTACCTTGCATAAGCAAAGAGAAGTTCACCGTTTGGCCGCCACCAGGTGAAGGGCAGTGAAGTAGCTGAATGCCTCCCTTCCCCGACACGACGGAGCAGCCAAGCTGATGGTCATGAGAAGTAAGAGAGAGTCTACCAAACCCAGCCAGTGACACACTTGTTTTTTTTTCAAAAGACTCGCGGGCAGCGATTATAAATTCTATTCTTAATTCCACTTCAACATTTGGTGAGATATAATCTTCTAAATTTACATTCAGGCCGCGCGTACGTGCATTTTCAGAACCTCGTGTATTTAAGACTTAACGGAGTGGAGGTCATATAGGATATTTGCAGCTCGTTCATATTTCCTCACGTTGTAATATCGTACAAATTTTCGAGTAGGTTCGTAAGCTGTTAGCAGACATAATGAAATAGAAAGGGAACGAGTAAAACGTTTTTTATGAATATTCGTAAAATTTAGAGAACGTAGTGATTTTGGTCAAATTATATAATAAAAAATTTAATAACAGCCCGCCTTAAAGCAATATGTGTATGTAACAATATACATAAAAAGTATATATTACAGTCACTGTATATGTTTATATTATTGTATACATGTAATAACATTATGTGAATGTATTACGTAGTTTAATAATGTAGGACCTGTGAGAATAATAGGTTAAAAGTTGCTAACAATGAGGTAACCTTGAGGCAATAATGAGTAAGAAAGTGTAATAATACTACTAGTAATTCTTGGAGCAACAATAATGTAATTTTTGTGACAGTTTATAAAATAGCCAATCAACAACCAGAAAAAGCTTTAGTTAAATGAAGGTATTCTATTGGACTAGGATTAGCCAATCAGAGGCTTAAATACAGAAATTTACAAATTTAGGTGGTATAAATCAAGTCAGTTGCTTGCAGACAGCGCTAATAACTGGACGCATTGCTTGTAGACAGTGTTTCTAACCGGACGCGAGATGTGTCCTCGAGAAATTTAATACGTATTTTGTGTGAGAAAATAGTTTACAAAAGTGCAAGTATTTAATAAAAGAATCTTACAGCTTACTATATCAGTGAAGAGTTATTTAAATCGTGTCAAGAATTAATAAAAAGGAGTGAATAAAAAATAAAACTTCTTCAGTCGCACCACCTCCCTGCTAAGACATTCATGTCTCTAAAACTAAATACTGACGCAGCCGAGGCAAACATAAATATATAATATTTAAAGAAACAGTCAAATTACAAAGTTAATATTTTTAAATTTGGGACGAAGGCTTCCGGGTACCATACGTGCGGTTGCAACTACTTCAAGTTCGGCTCCCCAACAGTCGAAATACAATACAACCACCTTCTTCAAGGTTAATGCTGTTAAGGTTGTGAGACGAAAGAAGTGTTTAAGACGAAGTTTGTGAATTTTATCCAATAGAAAGAATGGAATTTGAATTGCTATACAGTAAACTTAGTTCAAACTTCTTTGCACAGTCATTTGAGAACGAATCTATTCCTTGTATTACCTTATTCCACGTCCTTGACATTCTAGACCTATAAGGTAATCAGTTGGTAGCGATCCACCCTAAACAAAAAACCTTGGAGTTTGATGACATCAATTCAGGATAAAATGCTAAATGCGTCACATTACTAAGCACCAGGTTGCAAAATGCTAACAGACCTGCAGCATTGTACAAATTTGTAATAACCTAACATTACAGGATGCGGGGCCTATATAAGGGGCTGTTCTTGCCCGGACAGTCAGCTCAGTCCTGTTAGTTAAAAAGATAGTGAAAAGTAGACAGTGCCAGTGCAATTCAGCTGTGAGTTGTGACTCGACGGATCAGTGGTGTTGTGTTCCGAGTGTGTGCCAATGGTGACTCAAGTGTAACATTTGTACTACGCTGAGTGCCTAAGTGTTAAATAGAATGTTTCGCAGTAACTAGTGTTCTCCGTTGTTACAGTATTTTAATAAACATCGTTAGAGATAATTTTGAGAAAATAAAACATTAAAGAAAACTCTTACATGAAAAGATTGGAGTGAGGGGATTTTCTGGAAGTTACTGAGCTTAAATGTCAGGTTTGTTATTTGATCCACTTTTCGTTTTTGAGATATCCTGTTCAAAGTTACACAAACACACGCGGTATTCCATAACTACTTTTTTGGATTTAGGAGGTCTAAAAACACGTATTTGCTATAATTTCGTTAGCGAAGTTTTGGGTGGAACGCAGTACTATGTAATACCACTTCTACTTCCTATAGGAAGAAAAAGTAAAAATAAAAATATTGTCTCCCTTAATTTGGCTGCTAGAATTTTTAACGTGAAGGGGAATACGTTGTGGAATCGCTGTATATGATTTAATTTTAACTTAACTAAGACGTTAATTTGATCCATTAAGCACAGGTTATACTCCATTTGCAGTTGTGCCAAGAGCCATGAAAATAAACCAAGCAGGGCTAATGTAGAGGAATATGGGTATGACGTCACAGCCTCGAGGGGGAAGATGCTATTGATTGCGAATAGCTCAAGTGTAACGAAGTATTAAATTTTACATGAGCAGTTTTCATGTCCAGGCACTATTATGAGCCAACAAGAAAATTGATGAATGTTTCATAAGCTCAGGGAACGTAATATACGCAAAGAATTCACGTAACTATATCGGCGATGTCATAAAGGGACTCCTAGGGCAATTTGTGTGTTTATCTTTGGTAAAAGCAACTTATTTTGCCTCAAGTACACAAAGGAAGTTGTCCTAATTTATTTTCCTTACGTTTTCAGCCAAACCAAACAGCAACGCTTGTTGGGCACGGTATTGTTACTACAGTTAGCCGTTAATAGAGTAACCCTAAGGTTCACGTGACACCAGGCCAGCATGCAGATCAGTGACTAGTGTAACAGCACTGAGTGAGCACAAAGTTTCAAATGGAAGAATAGACTTAAAATCAACCGAGCGGCATGGATCAGGCGGTTGCGTCTGTAGCCTGCATTCTGGAGGTCCCGGGATCGATTCCCGGCGACTGCCCACTTTGACCCATGGGTTTCTCGTGGTTTCCCAGGTCACCTGGCGAATGCTGGGGTGGTTCATCTTCTACCACGACTCTGATTTCCTGTACCCATCATTTTCCTTGTCATATTTTTCAGGGTTGTCAAGACCAGGCGAGGGTGTTCGGCGGGCTGCGGCTGGGCGGTGGCTGCGCGCTTTGTAGAAGTTTCTTTCCTGCCGTCGTTGCGGGACTGCCCAGTTATGTCTCGTTTCCGAGTGGGCCCCAGCTCTGATAGACTACCAGGGGTTCGGTGGCTTGTGGGTGGGCCCGGTCGGTACCGTATGCTTTTGATCTGGAAACGTCGGGGACCCTGTCCATACTTGCGTCCATCGTCATCCGTATTTGCTCGCCCTACGCATCATCTCATCCCTCCCACGGGTCATGGTAGAAGCAAATACAGCTGTTGTGCCTACTAGTGGCGTTCTGCCCCGGTTGCAGCAACCTCTCCGTTGTCCGTATACGTACCATATTTAAAGGATGACTTTCAAATTCAAAGTACCTATATTGTTTCTGACAATTTTTGTTATTTACAAAATGTCATTAGGGTAAATTATAACAATTTTCCATTCCTATTATTCGCAGACTAAACCAGTTACCACTAGAAACAACACCGTATCGATCACATAAAAAAAACGTAAGGAACGAGCTCAAATTGATGTACTGTTGGTCCTTTTGCTTACTTTTTAATGTCTATTAACACCCCAATAAAAGCAGTTTTATTGCATCTTGAAACATTACATGGTAAGTAAGTTACCCGAAGAGGATAGAGTGCGAGAAAGGGTGAAAGTGGAAATGGTAAAAAGGGGAGAGAAAGAGGAAAGAGACTGAGAATCTAAAAAATCTGTTGTGTTACACTCACATGACTTTCTCTATTCTTGTACAAACTATTTCTACAAGGCTTATTGCTCAGCTGCTTCATGTTCTTCGAGGTAAATTTTTGCAGAAACTTATTGCTAATTTTCTTGTAGGTGCAAGGAATATGGTAAGCTTTAAATTAAATCTTTTAAGAGCTGGTCGCTATGTGGAGCGAAATCCCATTTAAGAAAAAGTATAAGTATTGCAAAATTCAAACAAATAACAAGGAATATCTCGGAAATGGTTCACTGGACAAAAAATATATAAATGGCATAAATTGTGTGTTTTAACGAGATCTACATTTTTTGAGTAATAAAATTTAGTCTATCTGTTTTGGTTTACCAGCTATGCAAAAGTCGTTCACAATGAAGAATACTTTTGCAGACATTCCCAGAAAATTCAAGATATACATTTCATTTGTCATAAAAATATATTAAACATGTGATATTTTAATCAAAATACTTAGAGCGAGTTTGAGAAAATCAAAATTTCGAAAAATGATCCATGTAAGGGGTAGCTCAGTGGTTAGAGCAACTGGACGGAGACCGGGAGATCCGTGGTTCAAATCCCGGCTATGACATTGAATTTTTCAGTTGTGTGATTCTACCTTTCCGACCCTGTCCAACGCACGGTTTGTGTGGAAGAACAATCAATTTCATTCCTTGTTATTGTTTTGAATTTTTAAATAATTGTTCAAGTGGTAAGTCGCAATACGTTTAATTCTACAAATCTGGCTGTCGCTTTAGCCCACTGCAGTGGAGTGGTTACAGAAAGTCATGTGAATATAATGCATCACATTTTTACTTTCTCTACTACGTATAGTAAGTAGGGGAAGTATTGTATTCCACCCAAAAATTCGATGCCGAGATTTCACCGAAAATATATGTTTTGAGGTGCACTGAATGCATATAAAGCATTTTTGGAAACATGTCGGTCTGTGTGTGTGTCTGTGAACAGCATAACTCAGAAACGAACAGTCGGATGAACACCAAACTTGGCATTTAGGTTCAGTATCTTCCAGAGATGCGACACGAAGGTTTTCAAGAAAATCCCCCCACCCCAGATTATCCTTTACATGGAACATTTCTCGAAAATTTTAATTTTCTCAAAAAATGGCCCTAACGATTTTGAATAAAATACCATAAGTTTAAGACATTTTTATGACAAATGAATTGCATAACGCGAATTTTCAGGGAATGTCTCCAAAAGTATTCTTCATTGTGAACGACTTTTTCATAACGGGTAAACCATTTTACTACACAAAAAATGTAGATCGCGTTAAAATGCACAATTTATGTCATATACATTTTGTTTTGTTGAGTGAACCATTTTCGGGATATTGCTTGTCATTCCCTTAAATTTTCCAATACTTATACTTTTTCTCAAATAGGAATTCGTTATTCATTTTTTATGTCCTGGACATGCAAAGAGAATGGAATACTGCACATAGCAACCAGCTCTTAAAATATTTGACTATCGCTTAAAGCCTACCAATTCCCCTTGTATCTACAAGAAAATTAGCAATAATATTAACATCTCGATGTCTCGATTAACATGAAGCATATGGAGAATAAGCGTTTGTAAAAATAGTTTGCACAAGAGTAGAGAAAGTTATGTGAGTGCAACACATCTGATATTTTAGTTATGTGTTTAGAGACACACACATACTATTGTTTTTCTTCATGTTTGAGAAAAGTCAAGACAGCTGAAGTAAATATTCTGCACTTCTCTCCCTATTATACTATTATAAGCAAGAGGTGTAAGTCGCAGGAGAGACAGCACAACAAACACATGTGAGGCAGATTAAGTGAGGCTTTTGTTCTCAATGTTCACTACATTTACCTTGAATTGGCTTCTGCGAAGGGAACACTGACGTACGAACACAAGCCGCTCTGCCTCTTTCATTTCTCCGACTTAAATGGAGTGTGGGACATCGGGGATCTTGGGCTTAACGGCGTTATTCTGAGGCTAATACAGTCCCACAAGCAGCTGCGGCTGAAACACAGGCTGTTAGCTAGAAAGGTACCACTCGTTACAGTAAATGTTACAGCGATAAACGCTACTTTATCTTCTCCCGACCTTTCTCACCCGCTTCTTAGTTTCTGGTAACGAGTGGGATAGCTCAGGCCGTAGAGTCTGAGGTTCGCATTCGGGTTCGATACATTTCTGTGATTTTTACTGCCTGCGCCTGCCTGCTCCAGCAAAGGTTTTCAGCGGACCAATCAACGCAAGGGCAGGCAGTTTTTCTCAATGCTGGGTAGGTCTTATACAACCTAACGGCAGGACCGAATGTATAGAGAGGTGGGATTGGGAAACATGTCTCTCATATTCTTGATCCTTGGCAATCTAAGCGTTACGATGCATGGCCTTAGACACGACAGCTTTCTAATGTTTATTGCTATTAGCTGTAAGATATGTTCCATAATTATATACTCCAAAGTGCTAATGTAATAATAGAATTTCAACAATTTGGAACTGTTCTGAAAGTTTTCACTGAATTATTTTAACCACGACGTTGAACAACTTTTTCGACGTTTTAAAAATAGTTTCAGATATTTGTTTTCAGCTTTGCAAATTGATATGTTTTAAGGGTACTTTAACCTTATTACAGTTTTCCAAATGTTTTAATATTGTTAATATTTACAAGTTTTTAGGCCCTTTACAGTTTTTCTACATCATTACATGTTTTCTGCCTTATTAAACGTTTTTACGTTTTATAGGTGTATGACATTTGATTATCATTAAACTCACAATAGTGTGAGAACCAGGTGGTGAAATATGTAAGGTTAAACGTTGTAAAATTGTGGAAAATTATTTAAAAATATCGAAAATTCTTTCAAAAAGTATTAAGAAAGAAATCATGCTCGCTACTAGAGAGATTCTGCAAAGTATCATGCTGTATATTAAGCTAAGAAATAGGAATGCTTTCGCGTCACTAACTCCTAATGTAACTCCAAAGTAAGTATTGTTTTATTCGATGTCCCGGTGTAAGTGCTGGCCACAAACCCCAGTTATATCAACAAGGTTCCAAGTCCTGTAGGCATATTACTGCAACTGGTAGGCAGGACCGTACTTCTCAGTGTGAGGGGGGGGGGGGGGTTGGAGGAGATAAAACACTGCGTCCCCTCACACCATGTCGATGCCTCGTGCGTGTTACATCAGCAAGCAGGTGAAGGCAGGAGTACATCGAAAGCTATACTGGCCTCACTGACCTTCGATTAAAGGAAATAAACATGATAAACTATTTAACAGGAAACCATGAAGGAAAAGATCTGAAAACTTGCTTAAACTCTTAATGCCTATCGTCGCGAATTTGCACCATACTGAAGCCGGAATTATGAAGTCAATAATTATCATAATATTCTGAGAAGGATAGCGATATAAAATAAGTAATAATATATTTAAAATCAGTGTATGTATAAAAAGGAGAAGCATTGTGAAAATTGTTGACTGTAAAAGCGACAGAAAGACCAGACAGGCACAGTTTTGTTGATTAGGGACCAGCCTCAGGTAGAAAGGGTAAATACCATGGAAGCAAGTTTTTCCTGGTAAACAGCCGAGTACAGCTGCACTTAGCCTGGTGAAGGCCACTCTAAGCATCATGACGCTAAGTTTGAGGAGAGCGTTTGAGGGGAGAGAGGGGAAGTTTAGACGTTGGTTTTCCTTGTATTAGCGTGGGTAGATCAGTCTGCCTGAGTGCCTGGTGAGTGCAGGACGACTTCCTCGTCGTGTGGAGAAGAATGGTGGCGAACATGCTAGAGGGTAGAACGCTTAGCTGTAGTTAATATTCTTCGGTCTTGGTAAAGACAAAGTATCATCGTCTGCATTTAATAGTGATCGGCAAACCTAAACTATTATTTTAAATAGTGAATAAAAGTGTCCCAAGACAGCGTTTGTGTGTTTCTCTGTACACACCCACGCATACCCTGAGGTTAAGGTTTCATGCTGGAGCAGCCGTGGCAAAAGAAGAACCAACTGGGAGGAGACAAGCAGCAACCGTGAGGCAAAGATATTGCTTCATTGTTGCAGGACGGAGCGTGGCTGCGTCATATTGCGCCTAAACGTGGAGCTGAAAGAATTACCTGCGTCAATACCAATTTAGTTTCGTTTTGAAATAGAAACATTTGAAATCCCGGTGACAGCTGACTGAACGTTTTCCACAAACAAGTGAATTTTAATCCTGAATCATAGGACGTTTCTGTGGGCAAGAACACGGCAGAGCAGGAAATGTGACGAATAACTGTCTAGAAGCTGGAACTTTTAGCGTGGCTAAAAATGAAATGTTATTGTAGTGGGCTGAAAATAAATCCGAAAGCTCTTAATGTATTGCAAATATGCTTAGGGTCGTTCATATTCTGTAATTGAAGATAAAGTTCTATAAGAAAACAATTCAAGTTATTATTAGTAATACATCCGATTCCACAAATCAATATGAAATTACGTCTAATGTTAGGTATGACCAAACTTCTCCAAACTAAGACAATGTTTTTTATTCTTCAATCTGAACTTAATTCAGGCATTAAGGATTTAAATGCTGAGAACAAATTACTGTTTTCTTCCCAGGACATGCTCCTAAGAAAACAGAATCTTAATACAGTGCGATTACTTAAGGATAACTAAGACTTATAGACTAAGAAGGGTACTGAAACAGCCCATCACATTATATGCTTCTGTGAGGCTTTAGTTCTGAGAAGGTTATTCTTTCACGTATAGAAAATCCGATTTGAGAGGATGGTTTATATTGAAGGAGTTGTATTATAGTTCTTATGTTGGGGAGCCGAACTTGTAGTAGTTGCAACCGCACGTATAGTAAACAGTTTCCGGTAGCCTTCGCCCCAAATGTACTTTCAGGTGGCCTTTGCCCCAAGTTAAAAAAAAATTAACTTTGTTTCTTTAAATATTATACATTTATGTTTGCCTCGGCTGCGTCAGTATTTGATAGAGATATGGAAGTCTTGGTATGATTTTGGTGCGACAAGAATGTAGGCTTACACAGATTTTAACTTTACTTCACTCCTTTTATTAATACTTGATACGATTTAAATAACACTTCACTGATAGAGAGCTGTGAAATTATTTTTATTACTAAATACTTGCACTTTTTAACACGTAAACTATTTTAGTCTCACACGAATACGTAATTATTTTTCTCGAGGACACATCACGCATCCAGTTATAATCACTGTCTGCAGGCAACTGAACTGGTTTCAAGCGCCTAAACTTTGTAAATTTCTGTATTTCAAGTCTCTGATTGGCTAATCCTACTTCAATAGAATACCTTCATTTAACTAAAGTACCCCTTCAAATGTGGTTGTTGATGGCTATTTTATAAACATTATTGCTTCCAAGAATCGCAAGTAGTATTGTTAAACTCTCAAACTCATTATTGCCTCAAGCTTACCTCATTGTTAGTAACTTTTAACTTATTATTCTCACAGCTCCTACATTATTAAATTACGTAATGCATTCACATAGCATTATTGAACTTGTTTACAATAATATAAGCATATGCAATGACTGTTACATACATTTTACAAATTATTACATACACATATTGCTTTAAGGCGGGCTGTTATTGAATTTACATATTATATAATTTGACTGAAATCATTTAAGTGTTACAAATACTGTCTCAATTCACAGAAGATAATACTTTTATACTATTTTGGTAAAATGGTATTAGTACCAAAAGATTTTGAGTCAGTATAAGTACCTCATGAGATTGTATTCCTTGGGAAAAGGATACAGGCATAATGCATTTGTTTTAAAACGATACTAGTAGCACAATAAGACTATGACCTATACGTCCAGACTAAATGACGGAATGCTGCGTTCTTTCCAAAGAGATTAACTTGGTAGTCCGGGAGTGAGGAGGCTTTACATTCGTCAGTTTCACCTCAATTTCGTTGTATATGTTAAGGGTTCCATACTAGGCAAGAAACTTCTTATAGCACACGAAATGAGGGACAGGAAAATTCGTGGTAGTATCCATATAATACACCACAGCATTCGCTTACACATAGTCTGTGATCATCGAGAAATATAATATTCTCTGTAAATAACTGGAAACCCAAGAAACTACGAACCGGCTGCGCGGTGTTTTTCCACTGGACGTGTGAAAACATGATAATGCACTGCTGCTATAAACAAGGTCAAGCTGTTGATGTGGTTTTGCTCTGCAGTGTGAAGTGCAGTATTTTGTTTACGGTGATGTAGTTCAGTTATTACGAGTTATTTATTATTTTGTCCTGCACTTAGTCACAAAGTATATTAGGCTCAGTTATGTTTTGTACTGCACAGCGTATGTATTTATTTATGATTCGTATGTGTTAACTCAGTCAGCTCGCCAAGTGAAAGTACGAGTTGGAGAAAGATTTCCAGGTGTAAAAGTTCCAGGCCGTACAACAATCCATGAACTCTACAATAAATTTCAGGCCACAGCAAGTGTTCAGGCTAACAAATCTATAAGACGGCGTACGGTTCTTACCGAAGAAGCATTAGGCGACATCGGGCATCGTTTGGAGAATTCCACCAAAAATCACTTGGCGTCTTTCACAATAGGCAGGCATTTCTTATGGCTCTGTGCAAAGAGCTACCAAATTACTGAAGTTAAAGTCACATAAAAAACTGTGACACATACTCTTCAACCAGGTGATCCTGTAATTAGGCGCACGTTTTGTGAGTGAAGTCTCAGTAGTGTACACAATGATGAAATAGACCCATATTTAATATTTTTCACGGGCGAGACTTGGTTCCACTTTCATGGATATGCGTGTACACAAAATAATCGTTATTGGAGCTCTGACAAACCTAATATTGTTCATGAAGTACCCCTTCATGACAAAAAAATTGGTGCATGGTGCGCCATGAGCGGAGAAAGAGTTATAGGGCCAATTTTTTTCGAGCAAACAGTTGACGCCCGTACATACCTGAATACAATTTTGTCCCCTTTTTTTTGGAGAATTAACAGACAGGGAGCGTGATTTTGCCGTTTTTCAACAAGACTCTGCAACAGCCCATACGGCCAATATTTTGATGAGAACAATTGAAAGTGTGTTTGAGGACAGAATTATTAGTAGAAATTTGGGTCCCTCGGTCCCCCGACCTAACCTACACACCCTGGAAGAATTAAAACAAAATATCCGCCAAGAAATTGCAGCATTTCTCAACGTGAGCTACGGCGAGTGATGGACAGTTTCAGCATCTCCTTTCATAAAGTTGGTAAGTAAAGCCTTTAAAATAGTTTTAAAAATGTCGTATGGTTTCATCCGCGCCTTTCTATAATAGCGGCAGAAGGCAACGAGCGCCGAGGACGCGGACAGGAAAACACCGCGCAGCCGGTTAGTAGTATTTTTGCTCTCCCTCTCTTATAAAACATCGGTTGATTTCTAATGTTAGTAATCTTACCTCCTTTTGTAATTATTTAGCATACTCTGATAACGAAGTTCATTACACCATAAGTACAAAAGGCATAAAGCAAACCTTTCTTACATGAGGGTTATTACAATATTTTGGCATTGGTATCGCATACGTAATATGACGCTAAAAACGCATTCGATTCTCTTTTGTTTTGCCGTGTCTTCATTGCCAAATAGTGACCATCTATATAAACACTGCTTCAAATGAAATATCCGCAGCATTTGTCTTATTTTACATGCTTATTCTGTGGAGTAAAAACAACTGTTTTCTAATCCATGGCACTCTCAACTAAAACTCAAGGCCTTATTCGCAAGCGTGTTCTTTTATAACTCCAATGTGTCTGTATTCAAGTACAAGGGCTTTGTAAATCCTTTTTAATGTTTTAGTAATTTATTAAATTAGAAGTGTCCGTCAGAACAAACTGGGCTTTTCAATGGCGTTAAGTGAATACGTTAAGTGATTTTTTTTTTAAATTATCCTACACACAAACAAATTTACTCTCTTTATAATATTAATATAGATATACCATATGGTGGCGTTGCCGTGGTTAGACCGCTCGCCTCCCACCGAGGCGGACCGGGTTCAATCCCAGGGACCTGCATGTGGGATTTGTGGTGGACGAAGTGGCGTCTGGGCGGGTTTTCTCCGGGTTCTCCGGTTTCCCCCGCCATTCATTCCACCAACTGCTCCATCGTCACCTTTACTTTCATCCATTTCACCAACATTTCGTTTCATCTACTTCCTTCATCCCATACCAGGCATCGGGCTGATCCCCCATCCTGGCTGTTCTGTCTGATCCATGAGTGTCTGCTCCTCGACGGGCCTCTGACTCCAGGCACCCGCCTGTAAGTCCTGGGGGGTGTAAGTCCTATATAAGAGGAGGGTAAACAGATAATGAATGAATATACCATATGGTATATCCTGTGATCTCATGAATGTTCTCCGCATACATAGGCGCAAAGAAATTTCCGTATCACTGGTACAATGCAAGAGGTCATTGAGGTAGTGCTGATGTCTGCATGTGTTTACGTAGTAGTCTCGTACTGATAAGCGTCGCGTGGTTGCCTGCATGCATTTCGAGTCAGGTCATTCAGACAAAAGGGTAACGTTCACCAAAAACGAACACACAGATATGGTAACGATCTGTGCGGAGAGGCACCAAAATGCAGCTGAGGCTCGAAGGCTGTGTTCTGAACATTTTCACAAGGAGCAACTTCTGAGTACGTTTATTTCTTTCTTTCTTTCTTTAATATTAAGAAATAATGGATCATTCCAGGTAGAATGTGGACCTGAGAGACCCTTATATCAATTCATCCCCAAAGCGGGTATATTTATTGCACATGCTTATTCTGAATAATACACTAATAGAAAATAATTTAATTCTAACGCACCTTTAAGAGTACATTAATATAATACAATAGAATTTTGCGTAATCGTCTTAACTTTGCGGCACCAATAAGTGCCATATAGTTGTACCGATTGTAAATTAACTCTCATTGAACTAAGTGAGAACACGTGTGCTCAAGTTTGCGTCAAGCGGCGCTCCTAGATTCTTGTTAATGGGCACCCCCTCCCCACACTCACATTCAAACACCAGAAATTTTTTTGTTTAAAGATAACTTTCTGGAGCCCAACCGGGAATCGGTCCCGAAACATCTCATATAGCAGGCACCTTTTCTACCGAATGAGCTCTGGAACCAGTACTAACAGTTAAAGTGGTCTTTCATTTACAGGTCTCCTCTCTGTAGGTGTGGAGTCCCCTTTGGAGTTCTGCTTAGGAAAACCTTTTGGCATCCGCGCTATCCGGTATAAACTAACTTCAAATAAGGACGACTTGTGTGGGCCATCTGGTATATTGATTAAATACTGTATTGCATATTATGTTACTAATACATGTTGGTAACCTTGAAGCTTGTCATGCAATGGCGCCGTTGTCGGAGTATAACTATTTCAACGTATTGTTGAGTATTGAACTCCAGAAGTTTAGTAGCATTATGAAGAGAAATATCTCCGTAAGTAAATCCATTAAGGGAGTTATTAATTAATATTCAATATTTAAAATTAATATAGAAACGTGGGCAACACTCCTGTATCTATCAGTGGCTCGGAATCACTATACTCGTCTAACACATGGATATCCATTACTATTTTATTCCTTAACACAAACACAAATTATGATTGAATGTAACATATTTAATGAACAACATCACAATTCTTTAAAACTTTGTTCATTATAAACAATTAACACTCCATGCGCATCACAACCGAGGCAATTTGGGACCATTTCCACTTCCAGCATTCAAAATCCGAACATAGCGGAAGTTACGGAGTGTTACCAACATCTGGGAGTGCAGCCAGGGCCCTAAGCTGCAAAGCGTAGGCGAGGGATGTTTTTTATAAGGAGAGGAGTGAAGCAGAGCGTAGCCGTAGAATCTGTGAAGCTACATCCCAATGATCCAGGATAGCAACATTGATTTAACGACTTTTTGCCGATTGTTTTAGTGGCTTCCACCTCAAAATAGCGCCAGTTTCAGCTATATATGCCGTCGCTAAAAAGGATGGGTGGCTGGATTAGATCAGTTCATTCGAGCAAACATATAGAGATTCTCCTTCTTTAACATTCTGGATTATTCTACATGCACTCTTTACAGAATTTACGAGGAGTGATCAGAAATTAAGGTAACAAGGCCTACGAAACGTTTACATTTTTGTTTCATACAACCAATACAGCCAACTGATAATACATACATTAGGTTATTTTTCGACATAGTCTCAACATCGGTTTAGGCACTTATAGCTTCGTGAGATGAGTTTGAATATTCCCTCCTGGT
This sequence comes from Deroplatys truncata, assembly GCA_030765065.1. Lineage (NCBI taxonomy): Eukaryota > Metazoa > Arthropoda > Insecta > Mantodea > Mantidae > Deroplatys > Deroplatys truncata. Next base: position 172,773,737 of record CM060980.1, read on the forward strand.
AAAAATCCTGTCCTTGCGTGTTCAGCCACGTTGTTGCGAAGTGTTTCACCTTCTAACCTGAAGGGAATCGTCGACCTCCTAGATGTTCCTTCAAGTGAGGAAACAGTAAAGTCGCTTGGAGCGGGGTCCGGACTGTAGGGAGTGTGGTTGATGATGTCCCAGCAAAACTGCTTCAACAGCGTGGTGATCTTTTGGGCTGTATGAGGTCGCACGTTGTCGTGAAGAAAGATGACTCCCTGATTGAGAAGTCCTAGCCGTTTCCTCCCGATCGTTTCGCGCAATCGTGTCAAGGTATATTTGTCAGCGGTCACTGTGTTCCCTCTTCCCAAAAACTCCACGAGTATGACACATGCGCTGTCCAAAACACTGTGACCATCACCTACCCATCAGGTGGCGTCACCTTAAACATCTTTGTCTTTGGAGAGGAGGGATGTTTCCATTGCAATAACGACCGCTTACTGCTGGGGGTGTAGTGGTGGATCCATGTTTTGTCACCCGTGAAAATGTAGTGTTCCCTTCCGTGGAGAACCTTTGCAAACGTTTCAGTCTTGCACCCTATGAGCTTCTCCTTGTGTTGGTTGGACAGTTTTCGTGGCACCCATCGGGAACAAATTTTCCGGTACTGCAGAATATCGTGAACAATATGACGAACGCTTCCGAACCACAATTCTACCGTCATATGCCGTAATGTTATCCTCTTGTTGTCCTGAATCAGCTCTCCACGTGAGCTGTGTTCAAATCTTTGATGCAATCCTCGTCGGTGGCGTTTTCTCTACCGGTCGAAAGCTTTCGACACCATTCTGCGACATGCTGACGAGACATTACAATCTCTCCATAAGCCTCTTGTCGTCCTCCATGGTGTATTGGTCACCATACTAGCCTCTAGTTCCTGAGGTCGCAGGTTCAAAACCAGCGGAGGGCGATGGACTTTTTCGGGCGTAAAAATCCTTAGCATAGCCTCTTCGGCAGGGAAGTAAAGCCGGTGGTCCCGTGTCGTAGATTTACGGCACGTAAAGAACCTCAAACCTGATAAAGAGGCCTCTGAGCAAAATTTCCGGTCTTTCACGCCCAATATAGAACGGGACGCTAAATAAAAGCGTGTCCATAAATAAAACTCACTTTCAATTTTCAATTTCCGTAAACCTCTACCAGCCGCCAGTTAATTTCACCCACAGAAATCGAATAACGGAGCGGATTTCTTCGCGAAACTAGTTTCACAAACCAATCGCCGTTTGTGCTCAGCTACAACTAGCGCTATAGATGGCGGGGCCTGAAACTGTTCACAGTTGCTAATCCATGTTAGAATTGCCGCACACTACTAATTTCTCTATAACGGACGAAACTCCAGGAATATCGGCCTTGTAACCTTAGTTTCTGATCACTCCTCGTAGTAATCGGTTTTGTTGTAAAACCTTCATCGATAGATACGGAAATAGTACCGAAACGAAATAATGCAGTATGGAAGAAAGATGCTTATAAAACGTTATTCTCGAGTATGTTTATGATTATGTATTTATGAAAAATAACTGAAATGAAAAGTTCAATTTGACGTATTGGTCTGGAAACGGAAAGAAATGAAATTCAAGATAGTATGAAACATAAATTATATACACAAAGTAGATAAATTAAAGTATAAATTATGAAGAAGATATTTATTAGCCCCAAGTTTGAAAGTCAATTTGAAGAAGATAGTTGCTGCTACGTATTGAAAGTCAGTTTGAAGATGATATATTATATTTCAACTGTTGGGGAGCCGAACACTTGTAATAGTTGCAACCGCACGTATAGTAAACAGCTTCCAATAGCCTTCGCCCCAAATGTACTTTCAGGTGGCCTTTGCCCCAAGTTTAAAAAAATATTAACTTTGTAATTAAACCGCTTATTTAAATATTTATGTTTATGTTTGCCTCGGCTGCGTCAGTATTATTGTTAGAGACACGTTTCTCTTAGGCAGGGATGTGATATGACAAGAATGTAGACTTACACAGATTTTAACTTTTAATTCACTCGTTTTTATTAATACTTGACGCAAATTAAATAGCACTTCATTGATATAGAGAGATATGAGATTCTATAATTAATTACTTGTACTTTTTAACACGTAAACTTATTTTTCGTCTCACACGAATACGTATTTAATCTCTCGAGGACGAGCAAGCAACGCATCCAGTTATGAGCACTGTCCTCAGGCAACTGAATTGATTTCAACCGACTAAACTTGTAAATTTCTGTATTTCAAGTCTGTGATTGGCTATTCCTAATCCAATAGAATACGTTCATTTAACTAAACTTTTTTTGGCTGTTGATTGGCTATTTTTAAACTGTCTCAAAATTTACATTATTGCTGCTCTAATAATTACTAGTAGCATTTAAACTCTCAAACTTATTATTGCCTCAAGGTTACCTCATTGTTACCTCATTGTTACCAACTTTAAACTTATTATTCTCACAGCTCCTACATTATTAAATTACGTAATGCATTCACATGCATGACTGTTACATACATTTTACAAATTATTACATACACATATTGTTTAAAGCGGGCTGTTATTCAAATTTATATTTATATAATTTGACTGTAAACATTCAAGTGTTAAAAATACTGCCTCAATTAAAATTTGTTTTTATGTAAAATGAGTGACGTGACTTATCGTGTGACACCCTGTGTATACTTCCCACCAACTTCATTCTTGTCGCTACGTTGCGAGATTTACACTTGCAGCAAGGAAATACTTCACCTCGTATAGGCCCACCAGGGGTTCGCTGATATCTGTCGCGCTTACAATCCCTTGGGAATGAAACTTGTTTGGAATTAACTTTGTTATTGTGCAGTGTAATATTTTCCGCGTAGAGTTGATTGAACCGTTGAACGCATGGCACATACCAGCTCTGTTTGGTTTAACAAGCACTGGAATGCAAGCATATTGAGATCTTCGGCTTTAACGACATAGTTTGAATTGTTGCTGTTATAGCAGAGAGCCCTTTGGACTTGTGAGAGTTGAGAGAGCATTTTTATCGATTTCCCGTCCTATAGAGCGACACTGATAGCTGACAAATGATTTTTAGCTCAGCACGAGGATGTTGCAAGCCAACCACGAGAAGATCGACGTGATCGTTTAGAATCGGTTTATTGACAAGCACCTTCACTCTCATGGTGCGTAGCAAATTTAAAGTTTATTCATCTACTGGAGCACCGAACGAGATGGCTCCGGGGTAACGTGTGAGGCTCGCATTCGGGAGGTCACGGGTTCCCCGGGCCAGTAGTTGAATGCAGGAATGGCTCCAATTCTATCACGAATTTTCTATCCTCATAATTTCGTTTTATCTGTTTCAGGGCTGCAGGACCAGACGACGGCGGTTGGTGTGTTGCGGCAGTACATTAGAATTTTGCGGTATAAAAAGATTTCTTCCTGGCGCTTGACGAGACTGCATACGGGACCCCCAGGTTGTGGTTGGCTAAGACAAGGCTAGCTAGCGTCAGGATTGGTGTCATGTTATAATCGTTAGGGACCCCATCCTAGGTAGCGCACATAGTCGCCCTTCGAGTCTCCCCTTCTTCCCTTCCTCCCAGGGGCCACGTTGGAAACACGAAGGGCTTTCTATGGCCTAGATGCGATGCTGTGCTCCATTACTAGATGCCCCTCCGTCTGACTACTCCTAAATCCATGTACTGGTATACTATTAACCTATTTTGGATGTTTTGGTCGCTACTGATTAAATCTAAAACTGTTGGTCAGTATACATTATCCATCTGTCACCTAGTTTCTTTTTCTACTACGTACTTAGAATAAGTAGAGGAAGTATTGTATTTCGTCCAAATATTCGAAATTGAGATTTCGCCTGAAATGAACATTTGAACCCCAAAAACATGCAATTTTTAAAAAACTTTCATGTGTGTTTGAGTGAAAAAGCATAACTTATTAACGAATTGTTTATTGATATTTAAGTTCACCGTTTTTCAAAGATGTGATACGAAGCTTTTCAAGAAAATTCCCCCACCACAAAGTACCCTTTACATGGAACATTTTTAGATATTTTTTATGTTCTCTAAATGACTCTAACGGCAGTGATTAAAGCACGTGCCATATATTTAAGATTATTACATAAAGTGTATATCTTGAATTTTCTGCATATAGCCTGTGAAGTCTTCGTTCGAAAGGAATTTTGTATAATTTCGTTTAAGGGTGCTCTAAAGTGAAATTTCTAGATGTTGCAGTTTTTATCTAAATGTTTCCGATATTTTGCCCTGCTGCCCCACTTCAATTCTAAGCGTGTTTTAAATGTCATGCAGATATTTTTAATATTCTTTATAGAAAAAGTTATATCTTTTTAATTATGATAATTGATCAGGTGTTCCAATTGATGCAGAAATGTAGTTTTGAAAAAATAAAACTACTACCATATTAATTAAATCGTAATGTAAAAACTGGCATACAGAATTTTATTTACTACTTTGGTTCTCTCAGACAAAAAATTTTAAACCTTTAAATATAATTTTTTAAACAATTTATATTCAGTGGTCGAATTAATTATGTCATATCTTCAGCAATTTAAAACTATAGCAAAAATCATATGTCAATCTTTTATGTTCATTTTCTCTGAGTTTGTGCCGATATTTTGAACAAAATTGGTTACAAACTACATTAAGTGGAGCATTTTTAATGTGCAGAGGTGTAAGCTAAATCAAAATCGAGCAAAAGGCATTGGAAGTGAATACAGGCCGTGTGCTCTTGGAAATTTAAATGGTCACGTGTTGAAGCTTTAAAGATCTCTAAGAGCAAATGCCATGTAATGGAAGCTAAAACCTCAAGGTATTTTCTGTACATAAAAATAAAATTTTGAATGTTTTGAAATTTTTCACCAAATTTCAGCTATGGGTAACCTTAACGGGAAAATCATTGAGATAAGACAAAAACGTACTATACGAGAAATGTAGAATTCTTTAAAATTCACAATTTGTTTCAAATACCTTTGTTGTATCATTGGCCATTTCCGAGATATCCGTCTATATTGTTTTAAAATTTTAAGTACTTTGCTCACTTTAAAGTGATGTCGCTATTCAGTTGTTCATCTCAATATATTAGGAAGAGCATTAGCGACTAGCTTTTAAACATCTGACTATCGATTTGGTTTCCTGTTCCTTAGACCCGTATGGGAACTCACAAACAAAAATACTGTAACGTGCGGCTATGGCCCAACGTTATCGGGAGGTCGGCGCTGAGCGGTCCGGTAAACAGCGATAACGGGCGCGCTATCGGATATAACTAGAACATTCTGGAAACTTTATCTCCCCCCTCCACCAGAAAGTGTGTCGAAATAGCTTTAGAACGTTCGAGCACCTTCTTTGGAAGATTCCACTACCTATATAAGCGAGCGCTCTCGCGGGCAGACGCGAGTTGAAAGCGAGTCGAGTGCGACAGAGTGGAGTCAATGCGCATCAAATGTGAGTTGGCGGGTGAGTTTCCTGCGCGACATCAAGAGCGAGTTGGTGACGGAGAGACGGTTGTGGAGGTCTTGTGTTCGACTCCGATTGAAGCGAACCGCCCGGCGTGAAGAGACTGGGTCACCAAGGAAGTGAAGTAATGTAGAATTGAACTAGTTCACCTTAGTGAAGTGAACTCCCAGTGAAGGTAAATACGCAACAGTGACAAATAGAAACGAAACACTGACAGTGAGTAAAAAGTGATAGTTGAAAAAGTAGACAAATTCACAATTCATGCCCATAGCGGACCCTTTGTGCCACAGTGCTCAAGTCAAACGCTCCAGCGAATGCCCATAGTTAGGATTGCCAAATTAGTGCTTTTCCCGCCCGATCTAGAGATTCTGATTACTACACAGTAATCCCAAATTCTTTACCAAGCCACATGGCTCCGCAGTAACGTGTGAGTTTCGCAGTCGGGAGATGCCGGATACGATTGGGCCGGCTGTTCCCACCTTGTGGTTTTTAGCGGTAGGCGAATACTGAGGTAAATTATATAAAGTCGCGAGTTTTCTTGTCCCCATTTCTGCAATTTCATTTGCTTATCATGTTTCTAGTTGGAAGCATCAGGGAATGGATGGGGGGCGAGTTTTGTGGCGGTGGAGTTCACTTTGAGGAACTTTGCCTTGGAGTTCGAAGTGTCACGGGGCCTCAGAGAGACCTTTCCCTGGGGAGAGTTGAGTCTGTGCGGGATCACGCCGCCGCTTAATATCTGGAGACGTTAGGGACTCACCTGTGTCCGATCATGCCGCCTAGGATCTGCTTGCCTTCTGTGTCCATCAGGCGAATGGACGGAGGGTGAGGCTTGTGGCAGTGGAGTTCACTTTGAGGAACGTCTGCCTTGGCGTTCGGAGTTTAATGAGCCCTCTGAAAGATCTCTCCGCGGGGAGAGTTGAGTCTGTGAGGGATCCCGCTGCCACTTAATATCTGGAGGCGTTAGGGATTCGCCTGTGTCTGATCATGCTGCCTAGGATCTGCTTGCCTTCTGTGTCCATCAGGCGAATGCACGGAGGGTGAGGCTTGTGGCAGTGGAGTTCGCTTTGAGGAACTGCCTGCCTTGGAGTTCGAAGTGTCACGGGGCCTCAGAGAGACCTTTCCCTGGGGAGAGTTGAGTCTGTGCGGGATCCCGCCGCCGCTTAATATCTGGAGACGTTAGGGATTCGCCTGTGTCTGATCATGCTGCCTAGGATCTGCTTGCCTTCTGTGTCCATCAGGCGAATGCACGGAGGGTGAGGCTTGTGGCAGTGGAGTTCGCTTTGAGGAACTGCCTGCCTTGGAGTTCGAAGTGTCACGGGGCCTCAGAGAGACCTTTCCCTGGGGAGAGTTGAGTCTGTGCGGGATCCCGCCGCCGCTTAATATCTGGAGACGTTAGGGATTCGCCTGTGTCCGATCATGACGCCTAGGATCTGCTTGCCTTCTGTGTCCATCAGGCGAATGCACGGAGGGTGAGGCTTGTGGCAGTGGAGTTCGCTTTGAGGAACTGCCTGCCTTGGAGTTCGAAGTGTCACGGGGCCTCAGAGAGACCTTTCCCTGGGGAGAGTTTAGTCTGTGCGGGATCCCGCCGCCGCTTAATATCTGGAGACGTTAGGGACTCACCTGTGTCCGATCATGCCGCCTAGGATCTGCTTGCCTTCTGTGTCCATCAGGCGAATGGACGGAGGGTGAGGCTTGTGGCAGTGGAGTTCACTTTGAGGAACGTCTGCCCTGGCGTTCGGAGTTTAATGAGCCCTCTGAAAGACCTCTCCGCGGGGAGAGTTGAGTCTGTGAGGGATCCCGCCGCCACTTAATATCTGGAGGCGTTAGGGACTCACCTGTGTCCGATCATGCCGCCTAGAATCTGCTTGCCTTCTGTGTCCATCAGGCGAATGGACGGAGGGTGAGGCTTGTGGCAGTGGAGTTCACTTTGAGGAACGTCTGCCTTGGCGTTCGGAGTTTAATGAGCCCTCTGAAAGACCTCTCCGCGGGGAGAGTTGAGTCTGTGAGGGATCCCGCCGCCACTTAATATCTGGAGGCGTTAGGGATTCGCCTGTGTCCGATCATGCCGCCAGGGATCTGCAGGCCTTCTGTGTCCATTAGGCGAATGGACGGAGGGTGAGGCTTGTGGCGGTGCTGTTCGCCTTGAGCAACGTCTGCCTGGGCGTTCGGAGGTGATGAGCCCTCTGAGAGACCTCTTCATGGGAAGAATTAGGTCTGTACGGTCCCTCCGCCAGGGTGTACTATCTGGAGACGTTAGGGACCCACCTGTGTCCGATCATGCCGCCTAGGATCTGCTCACTTTCTGTGTCATTCGCTTTACATCTTCCTCCTTGAGGTTTCCAGAAGCACAACAGGCCTTCATGTGCGTTTAAGTACCGAAATCCGCCTTCACTTCCTGATAACTAAGGCCCGGAAATTAGGCAAATGCATTTCCTATTTTAATGAATATAATAAAGAGTTAACTAGACATAAACACATTTCCTTAAATTTAGGGACGGTAGGGCCAGTTTTTATTTTGCCTTTTTGGCCTATTTTGGCTTTTGTTGTCTATTTTGAGGTTTAAACCTCTTTTGCCTGTTTTGGATCGTTATGGCTTTATGATGTGATTATTTACATATTTTAAAAGGCACATTAAGAATTTCAAAGCATTAAACTACAAAAAAATTGCTCAATATATTTATATGACGTGATTGTGTCATTTTATTATAAGTGTATTTTGTTCCCTATAAATGCATTTATTTGTTTGTTTTCAAGCGTCAAATACTTACCATCCCAAATGATTCAATTAAACTCTTTAAACAGCAGACCTATAAAAGCAATGCAGGCGCCTTGCATGAAAGAAGCGCCTAAAGCCTTAAAATTTCTCTGTGCCCTATCTCACACATCTAGCCTACAGAATCGCCGAAAAAGTAATTTTGTGGGTAAGTTGGGTTCCAACACCAAAAAGGCCTTCCTAAAATCTCCCTCCCGATTACGGGATTTTAAAGACGTGACACAAGAGCTCTCTTTAGCCGCATAGCTAGTTCTCATTATAATGGAGAACCTGGATCTCTGCAGCCAAATACATATTGCAGCAACAATTTAGGCAGAATGTGCGGTACTCTATCAGAAGACGAAGCTACTTCAGTTTGCGAGGTTAAGAAGCAGTTGTGAAATGAAGAACTCAGCAATGATCTGGCGTTTATACCAGCACATTATAGTGTGCTACCGGATGGAAAAAGATGATACGCTAGTGTCATCCTTGGCAATCTTTACAGATGCAATATAAGGAAAAAGGTCAGTTCAAAACTGTAAAAGTGTTGTGAGTGCTAATGTGGACCTAGAAAACATTTGTGGTGTGCTGAAAGGTGAAGGTTCTGTCTGAAATAGCTTGTTTTAAACATGCTCCAGTCACTTCAATGAAAGTAGATCTTTCTTATTCCAAGATGAAACGTTCTCTCTGACAGGCGAGGTATTATGACAGTTGACACTTTGGAAGAATATCTTCTTGTTGCTCTTAATCAGGAAAAGCAAAGTAAGTACTTTATGTGAAAAATAAATTAATAAGTACCTTAGATGGCTATTTTTATTAATAAAGACAGGGAGTACTCTCTGTTTTCACTTTTAATAAATGCATATTTTAATTACATTTTTGCCTATTTTCACTATTTTAAATATATTTTTGCAGTCTATTTTAACCAAGATAAGTGCATGAACTTCCGGGTTCTACTAATAACCATATACCAAATTCTTTACTCCACGGCGCGCGGTGTTTTCCTATGGGCAAATGCCGGATACATACGATAAACTTAGGCCTGCAACGTTTCCTTCCCAAAATTCCCTTCCCAAATTTCATTTCATCATCAATGTCCACCACCTGTGGTGCCGTATGTAGTAACCATTACTGGACAACACAAGTTCAACAAGCAGGCAGTGAAGAAACTGCGCACCTCGGAGTAAAGGATATTTGATCACTAGAGCTGCGACATCGGAGCCGTTACTTTGTACAGTTGAGTCAAGTGCATCCGGCACAGTGTTCACGTTGCCAAAGGAACGGGTACGAAAGTCCACAACGTTGCAAAACTGTATATTGGAGTATGGGGAAAATCTTTCCCTATTATTATTTATTAATGATGACGTTTATTGCAAACCGTGTAATAGCACAATTGCTTCTGCGAATAGTAGATCGAGTAACGTGCGAAAACACGTCGACACGAAACACCCAAGCGTTGTAATGCAAAATGTGAGGATAAACCGCAACAGCAAGAGTCACCTCCATCAAATCAAACGTTTAATGAAGAACTGTACGCGGCATTTATTTCTGCCGATATTCCCTTATATAAACTACGGGGTACAAAATCGCGGGTTGTAATTCATTGCAATAAACTGACATAGAATCTTATCGATGTGCACATTGTGTTGTAGCGTTTTGCATTAATGATTTAATAAATGCATTTCAGTTATATGTCAACTGTATATGTTATAAATAATATTGTAGAAATAAAATAAATGCTCGCAAGACTTGCGTAATTCTTCTTGTATAGACTGTGCCTTCCTAGTCTACACGCTTTCCTCCGAGTAGCGACTCCGATGTCGCAGCCTTAGTGATCACTCTACGGAGAATAATATGTTTTCGTCGCTGGTGCATTTTGATTAACCATAATCGAGATATTCTTTGTTATGGTTACCTTTTTGTGTTCATGCAAAGAGCATGGAATTTCAAAGCCATCACATACCGACACGCTCTTTTAAAAGCTGACTGTCGTTTTAGTCTACTGTATTCATCTTATAACTACAACGAAATGAAAGTGTGTAGTGAAAGTTTGTGTCAATTAACAACAAGTAGGTAAAAGAATAACCTTTTGTAAGAATAGCCTTTAGAAGAATGAATAGAAAAAGAGATGTGAGTGCAATATAACAGATTTCTAAAATTTTGACTAATGCTTCAAACTACTGTATCCCTCTTGTAACTACAATTAAATGTGTAATAATGCTATCTCGATTTTCTGAAGTAGATAGAAGAATATGTTTAAATAAGAATAACTTGCAATAGACATATGTGTAGGTATAATTCAACATATTCTATTTTTACTTTTTCTACCACGTACATGGTAAATAAGAGAAAGGGCTGCATTTACCCAAAAATTCATTAGCATGATTTCACCTGAAATGGATATTTGTGACCCCCTAAATCCAAAAAATCATTTTTAAAAAAAATGCCCTTGTGTGTGTGCGTGTGTCTGTGAACACCATAAATAAAAAATGAAAAGTCTATAATTACCAAACTTTGTATTTAAGTTAGATATCTTCAAACGATGGACAGGAAAATTTTCAACCCCACCCAAACTATCCTTTACGTTGAACATTTTTCGATTTCTGCTTATTTTCTAAAAATGGCTGACGATTTTAATACAAATACCATACATTATAGATATTTGTATGACAATATTTATATATTGAATGTTTTGGGAATAGCCTTTGAAGCTCTCTTCATACGGAAGGAATTTTATAATATATTGTGTAATTTGGTAAGCGTTAAACGATAGACGAAATCATACTACACATAACTGTAGATCTTTTTAAAACACACAATTCATTTCAAATCACTTTTTTGTAGCATAAGCCATTTCCGAGTTGTTTAGTACATTTGTCATTCCTTTAAAGTCCTGTCCATCAGCTGTTTCTCGCGATGGAAACAGACTATGGAATTTTAAGGCCAACATATGGCGTCCAGTTCTTAAACATTTGAATATCGCTGTTCCATTTGAGGCAATATTTTTAACACTTAAATAATTTCAGTCTAATTATATAATATGTAAATTCAATAACAGCCCGCCTTGAAGCGATATGTGTATGTAACAATTTGTAACATGTATGTAACAGTCATTGCATATGCTTATATTATTGTATCCATGTGTAATAATGTTAGGTGAATATATTACGTAATTTAATAATGCAGGAGCTGCGAGAATAATAAGTTAAAAGTTGCAAACAATGAGGTAACAATGAGGTAACCTTGAGTCAATAATGAGTAAGAAAGTTTAACGGTACTACTTGTGATTCTTGGAGTAAGAATAATGTAATTTTAGTGATAGTTTATAAAATAGCCAATCAACAACCAGAAAAAGCTTTAGTTAAATGAAGGTATTCTATTGGAGTAGGATTAGCCAATCAGAAACTGAAAAGGAGAAAATTTTACAAATTTAGAGTTCAGTTGCCGGCAGACAGCGTTACTAACCAGACGCAAAAAGTGTCCTCAAGAAATATAATATGTATTCGTGTAAGACGAAAAATACGTTATAATCTGTGTAAGCCTACATTCTTGTCGCATCACAACCCTACCAAGATATCCATGTCTCTTAAATAAATACTGACGCAGCCGAGGCAAGCATAAATATTAAATATTTAAAGAAACAGTTTAATTGCAAAGTTAATTTGTTTTTTTTAAACTTGGGGCAAAGGCCACCTGAAAGTACATTTGGGGCGAAGGCTACCGGAAACTGTTTACTATACGTGCGGTTGCAACTACTACAAGTTCGGCTCCCCAACAGTTGAAATATAATACAACTCCTTCAATACAAACTACTTCAAATTGACGCCCAAAGCGTGGTGCAAGCAACGTAAAGACAATATCTACTTCACCTTTGTATTTATAACGATATGTGTAATGTAGCTGTTTCTACAAGGGATTATGCGATTATACTGAAGTAGATGGAAAGATAAGCTATCGTAAGAATAGCTTGTATATCCAGTAATAAATGATAGAGGGTAGAGATTTTTAATGTTATCACCTTACTTATCAAACACAGGATTTCCCTTTCACTGAGATGGGGGTGATCCCCTTACAAGAGACCATAACAATGCAGTTTAACAACCAACGTTTCGTCCAATCGTGGAAATACTTGCGGGCGGCTGTACCGGAATGTTGCAGTACATTAAGCCGTTTATGTACCGATATTAATGGTATGAACAGAGCACCAAAACATAAATCAGGCTTTCCCAACTGCTTATCTTTCCGCTTCCCCACTTTGTAATGCTGCTGTGGCGGTATCAGAGTGACCAATAAAAGAGCACATAGCAGCGTTCCTATATGCACCATCTATCCTCATTACCACGTTCCAGAGTGTTAAAAACCGAGATTTTCCTGGCTTTTTAAGCTTCGTTTTAACATTCTACGCCAACAGAAGAGTTTATTTTCTGTTTTTATGCATATTTTAGTGCCGCGAATACCTCCCCAGCACCGCAGTAGACCTGTTGTTTTAGTCTGTCTTCATCGCTTTACAACGTTCCAAAATTCCTCTAATTACGTTCAACGTTATTTTAGTGCACACAAATACATTACGTTTTTGTTAAACTATGCAAATAAATACCAGAATTTGAAACAATGCTGGTATTAAAAGTGTTGTGCAATGTCCATGGTACCTCGTGCAAAAACCAAACTTAATAAACTATATTTATAAACACACTTCCTACTTATTCCTCTCTCTACCACGTACATAGTAGGAAGAGAAGGTTTGCATTCCACCCAAAAATTCGATACCAATATTTCACCGGAAATACACGTTTTGAAGCCCCCTGAATCCAAAAAAAAACCTTTTTAGAACACTTCCATGTGTGTCTTTGAACAGCATAATTCAAAAACGAAAAGTCGGATAATACCAAAGTTGGTATTTACGTTCAGTAGCTTCCAAAGGTGTGACACGAGGATTTTCATCAAAATCTCCCACCACAAAATACTCTTTACATGGAACATTTTTCGAATTTTTTTATTTTCTAAAAACTGGCTCTAATGATTTTGATTAAAATATCACATATTAAAGATATTTACATGACGAATAAAATGTATATTTTTAATTTTGTGGGTATAGTCTGTGAAGTCCTCTTCATTTGGAAGGAATTTTGTATAATCTTGTATAACTGGTAAATGCTAAGCGGTAGACAAAAACGTACTACACAAAAAATGTGGATCTCTTTAAAACACACAATTTATTTCAAATACTTTTTGTGGCATAAGCCGCTTCTGAGATATCCGTTATTAATGGTTCGAGTTGTTCAATACTTTTATAATTCTTCTAAGGTCCTGTCAACCTTCAGTTGTTTCTCGCGATTAATTGAGGTAAGACAAAATTTTGAAAATATTTGGATACAAACTGCAAAATATAGATGTTTCGCCTATGGGGGAGCGATACAGTGATGGTAAGATTTTTAAAAGGCGAACCAATGAAATTGCATGCTCATTTTAAGACGTGGGAAAAACGAATATAGATTTACCACTTGAAACAACCTTAAGTATTTGAAAATTCAAACCGATGGCAAAAAATAAATAAATAAAATCTCGGAAATGGCTAACGCGGCAAAAAAAGAATGATTTGTAATAAACTGTGTGCTTTAACGAGATCTACATTTTTGCGCCGTAAGATTTTATTTGTCTCTTACAGTTTACCGATTATAGAAATTTAATTTAGACTGAAGAGGACTGAACGGGGTACTCCGAAAATTCAAGATATACACTTTAATTTCATGTAAATATATGGTATTTTAATCATAATCGTTAAGAATAATTTTTTAGAAAATCATGTAAAGGGAATGAGAAGATTTTCTTGAAAACCTTCATGTCGCATCCTTGGAAGATACTGAACTTAAATAACAAGTCGGTATTTAACCGACTTTTCGTTTTAGAGTTATGTTATTCTAAATATGCTGTTTTTATTCAGGGGCCACAAAACATGTCTTTCCGGTGAAATCCCGACAGAATTCTTAGGTGAATGCATTCAGTTTGAAGTGCTACCGCCATTCATTTGTTTCTCGCGTTTTATGGAAAGAGTTACCTGCATTTAAACATTTGAACATCGCTTCGGATCCCTTTAACCTTGTACCAGCGAATAAAAGCGTAATGAAACTATTTCTGCAAACGTTTATCTTGATTAACATGAGGTAGACAGAAAAATAAGGTTTCATGAGAATAGTTGTAGAAGGTATATAAAAATTATCTGATATGTTGCATTAACATGATTATCTTTCTACCTCTCTCTCTCTCTCTCTCTCTCTCTCTCTTCTACAAACTATTCTTACAACAGTTTATTCTTCTATCTGTTTCTTATTAATCCAGAATCAACTTGCACATTTGTACATTTCATTGTAGGCACAGGGTTGGGCAGAAAGAATAGTAGGCTATAAACAGACCAGCATATGTAAGTAATACAGTAATTAATTTGAGCATATCATTAAAGCATAGGTAAAGTTGTGTCATTTATTCATTAGAGGCAACAGTTACTGTCTCTTGGTGTGACACCGGGTAAATGATCACCATTACATTTTACACATTCCTCCAAGTGGCGAACGAAAACCTTCATCACGCGATGTCCACGGGGATATCCTGCACGACGTCTCGTATTCGGTCCATAAGCTCTGCCAATTTTTGAGGCCGTGTAGCGTAGACTTCACTCTTCTGATACCCCCCAAAAGAACAAATCAGGGGCAGTCAAATCTGGCCAGTGGACATCCAGTGGACAGTGGACATTTCCAAATCTGGAAATTAATCGGCATCGAAATGCAGGCCGCAAGATATCCATGGATCGTCGAGCCTTATGAGCTGTTGCTCCGTCTTGTTGGAACCATATCTGAGGTAGTGCTGGAAGAACAGTGTTAACCATACCCACATAGCGATCACTAGAAACTAACAGCATGGTCGTTGTGGTGCTCAAAGAAATAAGGGTGTATAATGCCAAATGAAGAACACCACACTGTCACAAGTTCGCTATGGAGCAGTTTCTCATGTAGCACACTTGGGTTACCTGGTGCAAGTACCGAAAACTTTGCTTGTTCACACCCTCGCTAAGTTCAAAATGGGCCTCATAAACATCACTAAGTTGCTCAAGATCTGCGGTTCGGCTGTTGAGCGACCAAGGAAGTCCACTGTAAACTTCCCTCGGATAACTTTGTCATGTTCGTTCGGTTGCAACTTGCATCTTGGAGGACTGTAAATGTAGATCATCATGGATGATACGTTGCAGGGAAAAACGTGACATTGCTAGCGCTACAGCATGTCTGAAAATGGAACGCCGAGGACTGCGAATGAGAGCTTGGCGGGCTTCCTCCACTCACGCAGAAGTTCTCGACATGGACAAGAAGAAGCAACAACGAAGACTTACGAGCCTGCTACAGCAGTCACCTCCACCGACCCTCCCGTACCCGCCGAGAGGGCCACTCTACCTTCCGACGCGACCCGACGCTCCTTCAGCCTCGGTAAGTGCTTGACGCTTCAGCATAGTAATTGATGGAGTGCCCCGAGACCTGCCGACACGCTTCGTGCTCGGCGCATCGCAAGCAGTAGTCCTCTGCTATGAAGGTCACCAGAATCGTCTCTGCCCGGGAACCAAAGCCGCTGGTTGGAGCTAGCCGGCCCTGGAGGACTGCCTCCACGATTTTCAAACATTCATCGATACATCCACCCGAGCACTCAATCTACATCAGACACGACGCAGCAACACCTTGATTCCATAGACATCACACTCAGATCGCTGGAGGAACAGCAACACTAACTCCGAACCCACTTCCTTCAGCAGACAACCACGCCACTGGAGACTCTCAGCTCTCGCCGAAAGCCTCCGAGCAACGCAAGATACGCCGAGATGTTCCGATTCACTAGTGTTGCAATCAGGTCTCATAGCTGCATCCTAGAAATTGCGTTACCCGCTCTCGTCCACAGGGCGACAGCACATCATTTTCCAAGCACTAACGCGGGTGCTACGCGAGACTGCGCAACCTTTCGCTTTACTTCTTTTTACCTCTTCTTCCTATTTTCCTTCTGGTGGAGGAGTTTTTAGTGTATATGCCTATTGGTGAGTCCCGCACTCCCAGTCCCGACTCCCATCAGGGTTGGGGTTAGTGATTAAATCATTTTCTCCTCCACTGGAACAAAAAAAGATTTCAATGTGGCTTTGGGCATCCTGCACTTTTCATCTTAAGGCTGGATGCAGAGGTACGAAATTGGTTCACCTACCTTCCGATTGTTCGGTGATAAGGAACTTCATTGTCTCAGCCTGAAATGGCGAATAGATTCATTGAACAGTAATGGGAGAGTTATTATTTGTTAAGTAAGGTTTCACAGTGAAAGAGCGGCGCTCTACAGTCCACGCAACCATAATTGCAAATGGCAGTCTTTTTCCACTTTATTCCACATATACAAACCGTGCAGGCGCATACAATGCCTCCGTACTACGCGACTCAATTCAGGCTTTCTTTCTGTGCAACCCATAGGATACAGTAGCCTAAAGTGATAATCAGATTTTTAAAAAGTAGTTCGCCTTGATGGCTTTGAAATTCCGTGCTGTTTGCATAATACAACAGAAAATGAATAGCAACTTATCACTTGAAATTGTATAAGTTCTTCTTCTTCGCTATCAAGGATTAGGCTTGCAGCTTGTTCCGTCTTCACTGCAGCCATCTCTTCCTTGATCTTCCTATTTCTCGTCTTTCTTCTGGTTTGTATTTTATTATGTGTTTCACTATTTTATCATTTTCCCTTCTTTTAATACGTTGCATTCATTATTTTGATTTTTGTATTCATTCATTAATGGAAAATATTTTTAATTCTGTCCTCATTTCTTCGTTTCGTATTTCATCGAATATTATACAAGCTTTTACTTTTCTATAAGAAGCTCATCTCTGCAGTCCGTAAGTTGTGTTGCTCTTTTTTATTATTGTCAATGATTCACTACCATAGGTTAAAACTGGCACGTTCATTACCTTATAGAATTTTAATTCCGTCTCTTGTGTTGTTTTGTTTTCTAGGGTACCTTTATTGTGCCACAATTAAAATGTATTAAGTTTACTGTTTATGTCATTTTCTCTTTCGTAGCTTATATTGCAGCTTAAAATGTTAAATGATACTTATGTTCAATTATATTATCATTTATTATAATCTTGGAACATAGAAGATTCTCAGTGATATAAAATTCGCCTAACTGCTTTACGAGGGCTGTGAAGACAGGTTTTGAAAATTGAGGCAATATTTTTAACATTTAAATGGTTTCAGACAAATTATATAACATGTAAATTCAATAACAGCCCGCATTGAAGCAATATGTGTATGTAATAATTTGTAAAATGTATATAACAGTCATTGCATATGCTTATATTTTTGTAAACATGTTCAATAATGTTATGTGAATGCATTACCTAATTTAATAATGTAGGAGCTGTGAGCAATAGGTTAAAAGTTGCTAACAATGAGGTAACAATGAGGTAACCTTGAGGCAATAATGAGTTTGAGAGTTTAAATGTTACTTGTGATTCTTGGAAGCATTAATGTAATTTTAGTGACAGTTTATAAAAATAGCCCAATCAACAAGCAGAAAAAGCTTTAGTTAAATGCAGGTATTCCATTGGAGTAAAAATAGCCAATCATAGACTTGAAATACAGAAATTTACAAGTTTAGACGGTTGAAATCAATTCAGTTGGCTCCAAACAGTACTCATAACCAGTGTTGCTTCTAGACAGTGATCGTAACCAGACGCGGGATGTGTCCTCGAGAAATTAATTACGTATTCGTGTGAGATGAAAATAGTATACGTGTTAAAAAGTGCAAGTATTTAATAAAAGAATCTGACAGCTCTCGATATCAGTGGTGTTATTTAAATCCTATCAAGCATTAATAAAAGGAGTGAAGTAAAATTATAATCTGTGTAAGCCTACATTCTTAGTCACACCACGCCCTGCCAAGACTTCCATGTCTCTAACAATAATACTGACGCAGCCGAGGCAGACATAAGTATTTAATACTTAAAGAAACAATCAAATTACAAAGTTAATTTTTTTTAAAACTTGGGGCAAAGGCTACCGGAAACTGTTTACTATACGTGCTGTTGCAACTACTTTAAATCGGCTTTTCCACACGTGAAATAATAATACAACCTATAAAAAACAAACCTTCTTCAAAATTTAAGCAATGATAAAGAATATCTCAGAAATGGTTAACGACACAAAAGTATTTGACTCAATTGTGTGCTTTAACAGAGCTACATTTTTTGTGAGGTAGAATTTTCTGTATGTCTTGTGGTTTAGCAATTATGCAGAAGTCATTCATTGAAGAAGACTTCACAGGGTATCTTTTAGAGCCATTTTTGAGAGAAAATAAAAAAATAACGAAACTTTTTCCATATAAAGCGTAGTTCGGAGTTGGATGATTTCCTTGAAAATCTTCATGTCATAGCCTTGAAATATGCTGTTCACACATACATGCACACAGACCTTTTTCCAAAAATGCTCTTTTGAATTCAGGGATTCTCAAAACGCGTATTTCTGGTGAAATCTCCATATCGAACTTTTAGGTGGAATGAAATACTTCCTCTGCTTGCTATGGGTGAGTAGTGGAGAAGGTAAAAATGCGACAACCAAGCCCAGGCCCCCCGTATGCTCACCTGTTTATTGTTCATTTGCAGCAGAGAATTAAAACTTCTCTGGGGACAAGAACGTGGTGCAGCTAGCCGGGCTGCACCAGGAGGTCTGCATTCGCGATGCAGCACAGCACATCCGCTTTACGACACATAAATATTGAGTAAAGCTAGAGTGATACATGGGCACATCGTGTCGCGTATATGGCATTCTTGTGTCTGTCTTGCCTGCCTCACAAACTGATGAATGATTCTCCAACACTAATATCCCTATTCTTTGTTAAAGGGTATATTAAGAGAGGTTCAATCTATGTTAAAAGCTTTCAGTCTCTTGATCATTTCCTCGACATTATATTCTTTAGAGAATTAACATCTACTTCTGAAGGCCATTAATCCAGCTATTTTAGTGAAGTAGGTAATAATTTTATTAGCAACTTGTATGAAACCTTTGAGTACTGAAAGATCATCTACACATACAAGAAATATGAATGCAAATAGAACTAATCTAATCATTTTCGATTTTGGATAACTAACTACATTAGCATATTTAAGTGTATCGTAATTATAGTTTATATTTTTTTTTCGCCATAGCTTTCTGACGTCATAGGCTATAAAACAGTTTCTAATTTCAATTCCTATTTGGCCGAATCCCAAAAAGTATTTACAAGGCCTGGCCTGGATATTAGAATATGAAGCACACAATGGAGCACAAAATAGTTTACACGACAGAAAATGATGAGTTACCTTCACATGACCTTCTCTAATCTCTATCGTTTATTAGTGGGTATATAAATTATACTTACGAAATTTATTCTTCTGTCTGCTTCATTTGTGTGTTTTAAAGAGATCTACATTTCCTATGTTCTACGTTTTCGTCTACCGCTTAACGTTTGCCAGTTATACAAGATAATACAAAATTCCTTGCAAATAAAGAGGACTTCATATAGTATCCCCAGAAAGTTAAAAATACGCGTTTTAATTGTTAAGTAAATATCTTTAATATATTGTATAAATCAAAATCGTTAGAGCTATTTTTAGATAATCAAAAATTTCTAAAAATATTCCCTATAAAGGGTAGTTTGCAGTGGACGGATTTTCTTGAAAATTTTTGTTTCGCATCTTTGGAATGTACTAAACCTAAATACCAATTTTGGTATTTATCCGACTTTTCGTTTTTGAGCTATGCCGTTCAAAGACACACAAACATTTTTATTCAGTGCGATGATAACTTTTGTAATATTATATTTAATTTGTTGAGCCCCACGTTTGGGAGCCAATTTGCGACGGTATGATTTATAATGTTTGTATATTTGTGTTTACTCCACGTGGTGAAGCCATTTTGTGACGTGATTCTTTGTTAGGTTTGTTAGCTCCATCTGGTGTTAGCAATTTGCGGCAGTATTAGTGTTTTTTTGAAAGAATTCTACTGTTATTTTATTTATTTTTGGTTCTCTGTCCTCCGGCTAGCTATGATCTTTCTGGTCGAGCATTTCTCTTTATACAGGTTGTGTAAACGGAAAGGAACCTTTTATCCAAAGATAACACTGATGAAGGAATTTGTTTTACACTTTTATTGTCGAACACATTCACTATCACATTTACACTTTGATCTTAACACTCGCCGAACTGAAACTGTTATAATAACTTCATTACTGATCATTCCTAATTCGTGTACTTCAACTTTTTGTATAATTAACTTTACAACACTTTAGATTTTTCATAACTCTGCTACGCGTAACTTGCGAATCGATAGCCGACGTGTACTGTACAAATATTTCTGCTGGACTGAAGGCGACGTGTAACGTACAAATAATTTCGACGAACTGACGGACTGAAGGCGACGTGTAGCATACAAATATTTTCGGTGAACTGACGGACTGAAGACGACGTGTAATGTACAAAGATTTTTGATGAACTGACGGGGTCTACCTCTAATCTAGCCCTTTTTATACTCCTACACCCCGATATGCCTAAAGATTATAACTGAGCTGCTATTGGCTAATAAAACGCGCCAACATTAGCGTCTATTTTTATATCCAATGAAAATTATGAATACATATGCTCTAGGGAAAATGTTCCAGCAAATTCTAAAGAAAAACGCGCCAACATTACGTAACTTCCTCGTCTCTAATAATGATAAACAGCTCACCCCCTCGCTGCATTATTGCACGCTATTATTGTCAGTTTCAGTAAGGCCGTATAAACTTACTTCTCAACAATAATTACAATCAACAAACATCTTAAATTAATGTCACACAAAAATGCATATTCATACTATAATCATTCTTTACATTTAAATAATTTATGATACAAATTACTGCATCATCAGGGGGCCTCAAAACATATATTACTGAAATCACGGTATGAAATATTTTAGTGGAATGCAATACTTTCTCTACCTACTACGTACGTGGTAGAGAAAGTAATAAGACAAAACCTTCAGATATTTCATTGCAAACGATATGTAAATGGTCATGATTCAGCAATATGGGAAACAAAAGACACAGCAAAACAAAGGACGATGAGATACGTTTACAATGGTACGATATGTAGTGATACTTTGTCCAAAATACTTAATAGCACTTACGTAATAAAGTCTTGTTGTATTTCCGCTGTATGTTTTAATTAGTTCATTACTAGCGTGGGCTAAATTATTATATAAAGAGAAAATTGTGCACATCTGTGGCAACTGCTGTGGCACACATTCCGGAAGTCCTGGGTTCGATCCCCGGTGACGTCCAATCTGACCCATGGGTATTTTCGGGGGGTTCCTGGATCGTCAGGCAAATGCTGGACTGGTTTATTTCACCCCCCGAATTTCCTGTCCCTCCATTTCGTTCCATTCATAATTTCATTCATCTTTCATCTCGTTGGTCTCTTTCAGGGTCGTAAATAACGACGATGGTGTTTCGGTGCAGCTGACAGGGGAAAAGGATGTTCTTTGTGAACTCTCTCCGTCCCTCGGCTTTCGGCTGGCTGCCTGGATATCCGAACCTCCTTGAGGGGCGTTGGACTCCCTCTGTGTGGGGCGGGGTCCCCATCTTCCTGTCCGTCTGCCGGTGTGTCTACTTCTGGAAACGTAGGACCCTGTCTTTGACATACCATCGCTCCTGGATCCGGCTGCCCGTGTCTCCTCTCGCTTCATTCTTCCTTCCAGGGACGCCCCCTCGAGGGGCGTAGGTACAGTATCCCCTCTGGATCGATGCCGAGACCTTCCCTAACGAAAGTTAAGATAAGATGTGCCATTTCCAGTAAGTTTAACTTGAAAACCTGGGGTTGGGGAACAGTACATTCATCAGTTTCGGCCATATTTAATCGTATATTGATTTTAGGGGTCTTAAGTGAAAACTGTGGCGCCTTTATAGTATTCATTACTACGGGACCAAAGAAAACCTGTAAAGGTTTTAAACTACGCCTACTGTGGTTATAATAAATCACTGGATGATTCCAATAACTGTTTCAGCATCAAAAGATGGAACAGTTATCGGCTATACATAATTTCCTAAACTTGGAAAACCCTCGGGGGGAGATTAAGGAAATCAGGAATACAACATCCGCCGACATTTCATACCTATTTCCATGAATACCACGGAATATTTCTGGATCATTGTAAAATAACATCTTAAAGAGTATAGAGGTAAGTAAATGAGATTAATTACAATGTACCATTCCACGTTTAAAAAGTCACACGTACAACGTCTAGTAGTATAATTTACCATAACTCCAGTCTAAAATGTATCGTATTATACGAAATGATATTAAACGATGTTTGGGTGTTAGATGCGATTTAAAACACACAATGAATAATGCCATTTTTTGAGATTCAGGGGTGTAGCGGACTATGTCAAACACGAGTAGTAGCAAATATTTTATATTTCAATTTTTTCACAAGCTGCAAGAAGCTTTTATCTTTGGATAATTCTCTCTATTTATGAATGTAAGGGATAGTGTGTGTATAAATGTCATCAATTAAATCAGAGAGAGATTTCCATAAGTACATTGAAATACATGCAAGAGGGGCACTGGGCCACTAAACGGAATATTGTGGAGTAGAGAGATCTATGATGGAACATGACACATGAAGATGAAGCTTGGTCCTTGAAAAAAACGTCAGAAGCAAAGGTTATCTGTGCTGAAAAGGAGAAACCGCCGTCTCTCTAGAATGCAGTAAGTGAGGAATTGGGATATAAAGAAAGGATGTGTCAATCAGATTCTGTAGCTGATAGATTGGTATGGTCACGTTCGGAGAATGCCTAATATAAGATGGACAAAAATTGTGTTGAAATGGTCTCCCAAAAACTGGTAAACCTCGAAGAACATGGAGAGCAGGATTTGCATGAGCCATTAGACAAGAAACATCAGCGAAGACCTCTGGTCGGATGGACAAGGCTGGAACCAAGCAACAAGAATTAACCGATGACAAGAGGAAACGCTGATAAAAGAACAAGTAAGACATTGAAATAATTTATGAAGAGAGTTGCAGAAAATCTCTGAAACGAGTAGACGTCTAGCAACCACGCGATGTCCCTGTATCAGTTGAGAGGACTGGCGCGTAAGCGGTAGGATTACTACTGCCTTACAGCAAGCTGAGGACTGAGTTTACAGGTTACCCACAGAAAGTTCAAGGTATACGCCCTTTATTTTGTCATGTTAATATCTCAAGTTCAGGATACGGGGCGTGTTTTTAACGTAAGTACCATTTGTATGTTTTACCGCTGCAGTCAGGATTTTGAGCAAGTGAGATCACTCCCTTCATTGATTAGGAAGCCAAATGCTGCTGTGAGGGATTGTTTCTTTGTGTTTTTCGGTTGTTAGAGCGTTTTGAAGTTCCTACGGTGAAGTCAGATCAATGATTCGGTTTTTGAATGCGAGAAATCTTACGCCAGCAAACACGCATCGCCAGTTGTGTGAGCTTTATGGGGAAACAATAATGAGTGATAGAATGGTGAGAAGTGGATTAGCCAGTTTAACGAAGGTCATAAAAATGTGCATGATGAGTCGCCGACCATCTGTGTCCACGAACTGTGGAAAAAAGTATTCGAGAGGACAGACGTTTCACCACATCGGTGTTGTCTTCGCATTTTCTACAAACTTCAAGATTAGTCCTCTACAACATTGTGACAGAACGTTTAAGGTTTTGGAAATTGTGTTCAAGTTGGATGCCCAAAAATCTTACTGGTGAACACAAGAACAAGCGATCTTCGCTGCACTGACCTTTCTCATGCAATATGCTGAGGAAGGCGATGATTCGCTAACGCATATTTATAGTAATGAGACATGGGTGTCTCACATCATTCCTGAATCAAAGCAACAACCCATGGAGAGGAGTTACACAACATCTCCCGTGAAGAAGAGATTCAAAGAGACGATATCCACTGGCAAGATTATATACACGGTTTTCTGGGACAGACAAGGTGTTTTTCTGGTTGAATTCCTGTCCAGGAATGCGACAATCAACAAAAATGTCTATTATGAGATACTAAGAAAGCTCCGTCGTGTAATACAAAATAGAAGGCGTGGAATACTTTCGCGTGGAATCCTTTCGGTTCATGATGAGAAAGGTGTTTTCTTTACGTTATTTATTAGCACCACGTATGGAAGCCAATTTCAAGTAGTATTGTTGTTATTATTATTATTATTATTATTATTATTATTATTATTATTATTACGTTCTTTGCACCACGCTTTGGGAGCCTTCGCCCCAATTTTTAAAAATATTAACTTTGTAATTTGACTGTTACTTTAAGTATTAAATATTTATGTTTGCCTCGGCTGCGTCAGTAATTTTGTTAGAGACACGTTTCTCTTAGTAGGGTTGTGGTAGGACTAAGAATGTAGGCTTACATAGATTATAATTTTACTTCACTCCTTTTATTAATGCTTGATACGATTTATATAACACTTCACTGATAGAGAGCTGTGAGATTCTTTTATTAATTATTTGCATTTTTTAACACGTAAACTATTTTTCGTGTCACACAAATCGTATTAAATCTCTTGAGGACACCTTTTGCGTCTGGTTAGTAACGCTGTCTGCAGGCAACTGAATTGATTTCAATCGTCTAAACTTGTAAATTTCTGTATTTCAAGAGTCTGATTGGCTATTCCTAATCCAATAGAATACCTTCATTTAACTAAAGCTTTTTCTGGTTGTTGATTGGCTATTTTTGAACTGTCTCAAAATTTAAATTATTGTTGCTCCAATAATGATAGTAGCATTTAAACTTTCAAACTCATTATTGCCTCAAGGTTACCTCATTGTTACCTCATTGTTAGCAACTTTAAACTTATTATTCTCACAGCTCCTACATTATTAAATTACGTAATATATTCACATAACATTATTGCACATGGATACAATAATATAAACATTTACAATGATTGTAATATACACTTTTCACATATTGTTATATACACATATTACTTTAAGGCGGGCTGTTATTGAATTTATAATTTATATAATTAGACTGAAATCATATGTGTTAAAAATACTGCCTCAATGACAATGCCCGGCTACACAGCCAAACAAACTCAATATCTGATCGCATCATTTGGTTGGGAACAATTCGACCACCCTCCATAGTGCGGATTAGGCATCACACGATTTGTATCTGTTTCTTCACCTCAAGTAATTCCTTGATGAAAAATATTTCATCGACGATGATGTGAAACAAGAACTGCAGACTTGGCTTTCATCACAAATGGAATCTTTCTATGACGAAGGCATACAAACTGGTTCCCCGTTACGGAGGTGGCAAAGTAGTGTAAGGTAATGAATGATAATAAAGTATTTGGAAAATAATAGTCTGTTATTTTTGAAAAAATTATTGGTACTTATTTAAAAACACGCCTCCTAAAAACCAACATCCCCCGTGAAATAACGAAAGCACTTGGAAATAATTTTAGAACAGGATTGTAACTTCAAATACGTCAAGATAGGAAATAGCTTAAAGCGATAATAAATAAAGTAAAAAGATATATGATGTGTTGCATTAATGTAACTTTCTCTAGTTACTCTTTCACAAACCTTTCTAAGAAAATCTTATTCTTCTGTCTACTCTTGTTAAGATAAACATTCATTACACATTTATATATTTCGTTCGAGGTATAAGTATGACACACCGACAGTCAAATTTTTAAAAAACAGATAGCTATGTGTTGACTCTGAAATTCCATTCTCTTTAAATGACCACGAGAAAAAGATCTGATGTGTTACACTCACATGACTTAATTTTTCTACTCTTGTGCAAACTATTTTTACAAAAGCTTATTCTCCATATGCTTCATGTTAATCGAGATATCGAGATGTTAATCTTATTGCTAATTTTCTTGTAGATGCAAGGGGAATTGGTGGGCTTTAAGCTATAGTCAAATATTTTAAGAGCTGGTTGCTATGTGGAGTATTCCATTCTCTTTGCATTACCAGGACAAAAAAATGAATAACGAATTTGAAAAAAGTATAAGTATTGGAAAACTTAAGGGAATAACAAACAATATCCCGAAAATAGTTCACTCAACAAAAAAAATGTATATGGCATAAATTGTGTATTTTAACGCGATCTACATTTTTTGTGCAGTAAAAGTTTGTCTATCTCTTATGGCTTACCAGTTATGCAAAAGTCGTTCACAATGAAGAATACTTTTGGAGACATTCCCAGAAAATTCAAGATATACATTTCATTTGTCATGAAAATATCTTAAACATATGATATTTTAATCAAAATCCTTAGAGCCATTTTTGAGAAAATTAACATTTTCCATGTAAAGGATAATCTGGGATGGGGGGATTTTCTTGAAAACCTTCGTGTCGCATCTCTGGAAGATACTGAAGCTAAATACCAAGTTTGGTGTTTATCCGACTGTTCGTTTCTGAGTTATGCTGTTCACAGACAGACACACACACGGGCATGTTTCCAAAAATGCTTTCTTTGGATTCAGGGTGTCTCAAAACATATATTTCCGGTGAAATCTCGGTATCGAATTTTTGGGTGGAATACAATACTTCCCCTACTTACTATACGTAGTAGAGAAAGTAAAAAAACGAATAGCAACTTACCCTTTGGAAACCGAGCGTGTGACTAGCATTCGGGAGGTCGTGTGCCGATACCCGCTGCAGACGCTCCTGACCCATAGGTTTTTTCGGGGATTTCCCCGAGTCGCTACGCGAATGCCTTACATCTCCCGAATTTGCCGTCCCACCATTTCACCTCCTTTCTCATTTCACTTCACGTTTCATCTGCTTGGTTGTTTCAGAATTGCAAGTGTCAGCAGGAGTCTCGGAGTTGCATGTCAAGGAAAAAGGAATGCTCTCTGTAACACTTGGTTCCCGGAATGGGGGCTGTCCCTGAGTCCCGCGCCCCACAGTGGGACGTGCAAACCTGCAGGGTAGGAGGGGAGCCGGTTGTACCAGCTACCACCGGGGAGTTTCATTCTAGAAAATGTACGGACTCTGCCCTCTGCTCTGTCGTGCGTCCTGATCCGTCGCCCTCTCAACTCACCCCTCTCTCCACGGGAGCCCCTTTAGGAGCCTAAGCACAAAATATATCCATAGATCGAAATGCTAAGCTCCCCTCCGCTTCTGGTCATACGTCATAGTATATGAAAATCCAAGCCAATAACAAAGAATATCCCGCAAATGGTTAACGCAACAGAATAAGTTATTTTACATAAATTGTGTGCTTTATCATGATGTACCCTGAGGCAGTATTTTTAACACTTAAATGATTTCAGTCAAATTATATAATATGTAAATTCAATAACAGTCCGCCTTGAAGCAATATGTGTATGTAACAATATATAAAAGGTGCATATTACAGTGATTGTAAATATTTATATTATTGTATACATGTGTAGTAATATTATATGAATGTATTACGTAATTTAATAATGTAGGAGCTGTGAGAATAATAAGTTAAAGGTTGCTAACAATGAGGTAACCTTGAGACAATAATGATTAAGAATGTTTAATAATGCTGCTAGTCATTATTGGAGCAACAATAATGTAATTTTTGTGACAGTTCATAAAGTAGCCAATGAACAACCAGAAAAAGCTTTAGTTAAATGAAGGTATTCTATTGGAGTAGGATTTGCCAATCAGAAACTGAAAAGGGGAAATATTTACAAATTCAGAAGTCGGTTACTAGTAGACCGTGTTCCTAATCGGCCGAGATGCGTCCTCAGGAAATTTAATACGTATTCGTGTGAGACGAAAATAGTTTACGTGTTAAAAAGTGCAATTAATTAATAAAAAGAATCTCACAGCTCTCTATATCAGTGAAGTGTTATTTAAATACTATCAAGCATTAATAAAAGGAGTGAAGTAAAATTATAATCTGTGTAAGCCTACATTCTTAGTCACACCACAACTCTGCCAAGAGAAACGTGTCTCTAACAATAATATTGACGCAGCCGAGGCAAACATAAATATTTAATACTTAAAGAAACAGTCAAATTACAAAGTTAATATTTTTACAAACTTGGGGCAAAGGCTACCGTCTACCATAGGTGCGGTTGCAACTACTTCAAGTGTTCGGCTCCCCAACAGTTGAAATATAATACAACCCCTTCAATACACCTACTTCAAATTGGTGCCCAAAATTGGTGGAGCTAATAAAATACCTTCTTCAAACTGACGTCCAGACGTGGAGCTAATTAGAATAAAAAACTACTTCAAATCGGCACCCAGCGTGGGGCTAATAAACTTCTTCAAATTGGCTTCCATACGTGGAAATAATAAACTTCTTCAACCTTTAGGTGTGTATTTTATCTTCCTCTTACGGTTTACCAACTGTATAAGTAATTCAAAATGAAGCGGATTTCATGGTCTATTTGCACAGAAATTCAAGCTCTAGTTTTTATTTTCATGCAAATTTCTTAAACATTTGATTGTTTTAATCAAAATAGATAGAGCCATTTATGAGAAAATGAGAAATACTTGCATTTTTCCATGTAAGGAATTGTTTGAAGTAGCAGGATCTCCTTCAGAAAGCTTCGTGTCACATCCCTAGAAGATACTGAACTTAAATCCCAAGTTTCGTATTCAAACGAGATTTCGTTTTCGAGTTATTTCTTCATACGCACATGCGCGCGCAGGCCTTTTTCTAAACATGCTTTTCTTGAATTCATAACCTCTAAAACGCGTACTTTCGGTAAAATCTCGGTATAAAATTTTTGGCTGGAATGCAATACTTCTTCTCACTATAGGTAAACAGCAGAGAAAATAAAAATAATCAAGAGCAACGTTCAATGCGAGGTTTGGAGTGAGGGAATGTTCTTGACGTTCTTCTCCTGGCTTCTTTAAAAGGCGCGGTATAAATCAGTTTCTAAAAATCCGATGTGTTCAATTCACATGAATTTCTCTACCTTCTATTGTTTATTAATGGTATACAAATTATTCTTACGAAGGTCTATTTTCCTATCTACTTCATTTTAATCGAGATAAACCTTTCCGGAAATTAACGACAGTGTCAAATGTTTAAGAACTGGATGCTATACGTTGGCCTTAAAATTCCAAACTTTTAAAATTGACATCGCGAGAAACAACTTGAAGCAACATATAGTACTAGCCGCGGACAAACTAATACAATCACTCATTAGTGTAATAAGATATCTAATTCACAGCTTCTCAGCATCGACACGTTAATAATTTCTTTCTTTAATATTTTGTTCTAAGTTTTACGTGTTATGTATTTTCTTTGATAATATTGTACGTATAATAATTAAGATTATGTTAAAAACACAAATACTCATAATGTACATATGATAGAGAACAAGTATTTAAAGTTATATCATATAGAATATAGTATGAGAGGGAGAGGATTGTTTGCTATATAACCAGCAATAAAAATTACGAGAAATACAGTGGTATCTACGTAAGCATGTAACGAACCTTGGATTCATAATGAAGACAATGCAAGTCTGTAAATATATATGCGTGTAACATAAACTGTTATTGGATATTATTTGATAGTAGCACCAATCAGGTACATTGATACATGCCTATAATTCAAATACGTACGTTAAGAAAACGCTTGAAGGGAACGCTAACAGAAGCTTGTCAGTCTTAGAGCAGGAAGGTAGTGTATAAGCTCGTCTCTAAATAGACGCTAAAACTACGTATTTAGAGTCTACCAGTTATACATACTTTAAATTACAAATGAACTGTGAATATATACATGTGGTTTATCTAAAATATAAGTGGAATAATTAACAGACTACGTGCGTGCAAAATATTTTAACATTCTCCATACCTAAGCTTGACAAGACACAATTGCTCTCCGACACAAATACAGCAGCGGTGGAATAATTATAAAATAATAATTACAACATACCAAAACACGCGCACAAGAATACAGATACGAGATCATCAGATTCCAGTATACAATAACGTCGTGATACATCACTAGAGTACGGGCATCAAGACGACCTACAGGTACGTAACACAGCATCCATCATCTCTCTACGGATTCATCATCTCTCTACGGATTCATCATCATCATCAACTTAGTAAGGACCTACCTTGTAGGAACCGCTACAAACTGAAAATCGACAGGACTTTAAAAGAATGGCTAAGTATTGAACAATTCGAATCATTAATAATGGATATCTAGGAAACGCTGATGCCACAAAAATACTTATTTTAAATAAATTGCGCGCTTTAAAAAGTATCTACATCGTTTGTGTAGTACATTTTCTTCTCTCGCTTAACGTTAGCCGGCCCTCGTAGCCGTGGTCGCTGGAGTGGTCGCTCCGGCGCTCCGCCAAGCTGAGGGTCGCGGGTTCGAGTCCCGCCTCGGGCATGGGTGTTTGTGTGTGTGTGTTGTGGAAATAAGCGCTATAAAACAGAAAAACACAGTAGTATAATCTGGGAACGACAAGGGAACTTTAAAAAAAAAAAAAAAAAAAAAAAAACGTTTACCAGTTATAAAAGGTTCTACAAAATGTCTTCCGAATGAAGAGGATTTAACAGACTATTACTATAAAGTTCAAGATATACATTTTATTTGTCATGTAAATATGTTTAATATATGGTACTTTAATCAAACTCATTAGAGCCATTCCTTTAGAAATTTAAAATTTGAAAAATGTTCCATCTAAAGATTAGTTTCGTGTAGAGAGATTTTCTTGAAAATCTTTGTGTAGCATCTTTGGAAGGTACTAAACCTATTTACCAAGTTTGATATTTATTCGACTTTTTATTTTGGAGTTATCTTGTTCACAGACAGACACGCACACGGACCTTTTTCTATTTTTTTCTTTTTAATTTAAGGAGTCTCAAAATATGTATTTAGGTATCGAGTTTTTGAGTGGAATGCAATACATTCTCTGCTTACTATATACGTGGTAGAGAAGGTAAAACTGTGTTGTTGTTTTTTGGGGGGGAAGAGATCTGTTAAACATGTATTTCCGGTGGAATGTCAATATCCAGTTTTTTGTGGAACAAATACTGCCTACCACAGATAAGTGGTAGAAAAGGTAAAAAGTGACGCTCTTTGAAAAGCACAGCACGAGAGGAGGGATGTCCTGAGGAGTAGAGGCAATCAACATGCCAGGCAGGAGGTTTCGCGACAATGTTCCTCGGGGACGCCCGATCGATGAATCCCGTTCACGCTCTTGGGCCACCGTGACGCGCCGGGAGTCTCAAAAGAGTTTCAGGACGACATAAAAATTACCAAAACGCTCAAGTCTGCACTGCGCATGCATAAGAATCAATAACACTCAGACCAAGATTCGGGTGCTTCTCATAGCAGTGTTTTAAAACTTCCTTCATTATCACCAGCAGAGTTGACAAATTCTCCTGAATGCTTAGGTAGTTTAAGAAAATATTTGAACTAGTAGTTTGAAACCTCTTAACTTTGATAGCACTTAGAATTATTAATATCGTAGGATATACCATGGGAACAAGGTAAATCTTGGTATAAATCCACAGGTATAACAAGGTATAACAGCATAATAGAAACATTTCTGCTAATTTTAGATTTTGGATGAATATAACTAATACTCAATGGAATGAGAAGCAGAGGGGATTTCGCCACTGATCCAGGAGGTCCAGACATTGTACTGCACGCCTGTCAAAAAATCTGATGTGCTACACTCACATGACCTTCTCTACTCTTGTACAACCTATTTTTACAAACGTTTATTCTCCATATGCTTCATGTTAATCGAGGTATCGAGATGTCAATCTTATTGCTAATTTTCTTGTAGATGCAAGGGGAATATGGTAGGTTATAAGCGATAGTCAAATATTTTAAGCGCTGGTTGCTATGTGGCGGATTCCAATCTCTTTGCATGTCCAGGACATAAAAAAAATGAATAACGAATATAAGAAAGTGTATTGGAAAATTTAAGGGAATAACAAGCAATATCTCGAAAACGGTTCACTCAACAAAAAAAGGCATATGACATAAATTGCGTATTTTAATGCGATCTACATTTTGTGTGTAGTAAAATTTTGTCTATCTCTTATGGTTTACCAGTTATGCAAAAGTCGTTCACAATGAAGAATACTTTTGGAGACATTCCCAGAAAATTCGAGATATACATTTCATTTGTCATGAAAATATCTTAAACGTATGATATTTTAATCAAAATCGTTACAACCATTTTTGAGAAAATTACAATTTTCGAAAAATGTTCCATGTAAAGGGTAGTCTGGGGTGGGGGGATTTTCTTGAAAACCTTTGTGTCACATCTCTGGAAGATACTGATCCTAAATAGTAAGTTTGGTGTTTATCCGACTGTTCGTTTCTGAGTTATGCTGTTCACAGACAGACACACAGACACACACACGGACATGTTTCCAAAAATGCTTTTTTTGGATTCAGGGGTCTCAAAACATGTATTTCCGGTGAAATCTCGATATCGAATTTTTGGGTGGAATACAATACTTCCCCTACTTACTATACGTAGTAGAGAAAGTAAAAAGGGCACCCCCGGGAAAAAGGGATGAGGTGAAGGGACAGCAGTGACGTCACAGCAATGACAGGGTCCCTAAAGTTTCCAGATATAAACGCCCCGGCATAACGACAGGCCGACGGGGACCCCGCGCTACATGAGGTCCAACAACCCCGCCGGGTAGTCCTTACACACCGGCAACCAGCCTAAAGCCGAGTGACGGAGAAGGTTCACAGAGAGCATCCTTTTTCCCTTCCACGCTGCACCGAAACTCCATCGCCAACACTTCCGACCCTGAAACAGCCCCAACGGGGTGAAGGATGAATGAAATGTTTAATGAAATGAAATGGAGGGACAGGAAATTCGGGGGATGTAATGATCCTTCTTGGCATTCGCCTGGAGACCCAGGGAAGCCCGGAAAAAACCCATGGGTTAGGAAGGTCAACCATGGGAATCGAACGCATCCACTTTGTGCTTTTCCATTACATTGCTTTAACCTAGCGTATTTTTATTTTCCCCCCACACTTCTTGCTTTCATTTTTGATGGCTTCCTTCCCTTTTTATCATATACACTTCTGATTCTGAATACCCGGTAGCCTTAGCTGATTCTTGTACCGCCTCACTAACACCTTCTTTACTTGAATAATGTAACACCAATATTATTTTGCGTTTCTTCTTAGTATACATTTCGTCTCTCCTAGCTTCTCCCATCATATCTGTAAATATTTACGTAACATATTAATTAAACAACCTGCATAATACTCCACAGTGTATAAACGTACCCACTTCCTTAGAACTGATATTAACCTGACTTCTGCCTCGCACCTGGCGCCTGTTAGCTGAATAAATGCGTGATTTTGGTTTGCCATACACAATGAATGCAAGAAGTTACGGGATTCCGGTTTCTTTTCAAAATTTTCCCCAACCTTCCTCAACATTTTCCCTCGCTTGGTCCCCGTTGTAACCCCAATAACAAAAAAAGTTGCTCGATAGCTGACTTTTCTACTGCATAGGTATAGAGTTTTCCAAAAATATCTAATTTAAAAAATTATAACGTTCGTCTTATTAAAGGTAGAGAATTCAAAATGGGCGGGTATCAACACTCAAGTTTACTCTAATTAAGAACAAAATGTTATGTTCTACCCTTTAGTTTATTAGTTACTGCGTGATAAGCATAGCAACAGCAAATATCGGATTTTTACTGAAAAACTTGTTTTCTTTATAAATTTGTGCTTGCAGAAATGCATAAAGTCTCTAAAGTGCTATAACCTGATAGAGAAAAATATTCTGAATAGGATAATGTGTTCAAAGTTGAAACTTATAACAACTGAGTATTTATACCAGTTATTACTAGCAACTTGGCAATAGCGCGAGACTAGAAAAGACGAAGCTAATGGCAACATGCATTCCTTAGATAGAGACAGATATATCCCATTTATCACCATACTGCCTTTTAAGGTTGAGAGAAGCCAAGGCGTACATAAACATAATGGGGGCTGTAGAAAATGTTTGCGTAGCACATTCCTCTCGCTCGCCTTCTTTTGGTGGTCCATCTGTACTGGTCATAACTGCTTGGCAGCAAAACTACTGTCTGGTCAGCAACATTTTAGTTAGTGCGTGGGCGAGCCCTTCCAAGCAGGTAGGGGTTTAGCTAGTGGAAGGAGGTAGTACTTACTTGGAATGAGGCAAGTGAGGGGTAAAGACGCGAGATGTGAAAGACTCTTGGCTGTTTTCCACTGTACGCGTCACGCGCGGCAGTTTAGCATACTGTGTACCCCTCCCACTAGCTAAACCTTTACCTGAAAGATAACCACTAGTTAAAACAACACTGAGAGGCCAGTATATAAGATCTTCAAACTATCTTCTGCAGAATGTGTTCTGTGGCACGAAAATGGATCCATAATGAACAAATAACATTATTAAAGACTGTGTAGAACTCAGTAATTGCATTGATTTCAGACTTATCAACACTGTATTTGGTTAGTAAGGCGAAGAATAAGATAGTGAAGTGTCTGAACATAATATTTATAATAAATGTACCTACTATAGGTAAGTGCTAGAGAAAGTAAAACAGAACAGTATAGTGTATAACGTAATGTGTATACAATAACCATGTTTACTTTCCCTACTAAGTATAGGAAGCAGGTATTACATTATACAGAAAACTTCGACAGCCAGATTTCACCCGAAATACACGTTTTGAGACTCCCTAAATCCAAAGAAGAGCATTTTTAGAAAGAGACCCATGTGTCTGTCTTTGAACAGCATACCTAATAACGAAAAGTTGGTTAAATAGCAAAACTTGGTATTTAACTTCAGTGTCTTCCAAGAAAATGTCTCCACCCCAAATTACGTTTTATATGGAAGTATTTCAGTTTGTTTTTTTTTTTCTCTCAAAAATAGTTCTAACAATTTTGATTAAAATATTCGTATCACATGTTTAATATATTTGCATGGTATATAAATGTATATTCTTAATCTTCTGGGAGTAACCTGTGACGTCACTTCATTGTAAATGAATGTACAATGGTAAATCGTTACAGATAAACACAATCTTACTTCACAAAAAAATGTAGGTGTGGTTAAGGAACACATTTACATTAAAGAAAACTGTTTTTGACATTAACCGTTTCCGAGATAATCCTTTTTACTAAGTGAACTTTTAAATTATTATTATTATTATTATTATTATTATACTTGTTTCAAGTGGTAGGACTAGGACCGGATGGGGACTTAGCACCTCGACCTACGGAGATCTTTTATGCCTAGGTCCTTAAGGGGCGCCCCAGGTAGGGAGGAGTGAGGTGAGAGGAGATAGAGGACGGCTGGATCAAGAGACACGACAGGGCAGAGGGCAGGGTCCCTACATTTTCCAAATTGAAACTCCCCGAATGGCAACTGGTACAACCGGCTCCCCTCCTCTGCAGGCTTGCACAACCTATGGAAGTTCCGGGACTCAGAGATCGCCCCCATTCTGGGGACGAAAAATTCCTGAGAGCATCCCTTTTCCCTGTCATGCAACACCGAGACTTCCGCCGACACTTTCAATCCTGAAACGACCAAGCAGATGAAGGGTTTAGTGAAATGAGAATGGAGGTTAAATGGGGGACAGGAAATTCGTGGGATTTAATGAACCTTCCCAGCATTCGCCTAGCGACCTGGGGAAACCCCGAAAAAAGCCATGGGTCAGGAAGGCAGGCTACGGGAAACGAACCCACGACCTCCCTAACGCATCCCGCTGGGTCATCACACAGGGACCCGCTTTTTAAAAATCTTACTGTCCCTGTAGCCTACTATTTTCTCCTTATAGCTAAAACGAGTGTAACTGTATAATAAAAGCTTATCTCGATTAACAAGTAGGTAGAAGAATAAGGTTTAGCAAGAACAACTTGTAGAGGAGTGAGTAGAGAAAGTCATGTGAGTGCAACGCATCAGACTTGCACATAAATATCTAATGGGTATATTTAATTTTTATGGATAGAAAGTCGTGTGAGTATACCGCACCAGAGTTTTTTTATTTAAATATTCTAAGACAAAATAACGCCGGTTAACTTGTAAAAGTAAAAGTGAAATAATCTTGTAAAACATAAGAACAAATGCAATGCAGATGCATTGATATCTAATACCGACACGCGTACCCGAAGTCGTTAATGCATTACTCGGGAGGTCTGCGTTCAAATCCCACCAGCACCGTCCTCCCTGGCTGAGGCTTCTTCTAGGTTTTCCTTAGTCCTTATAATTGGCAAACACCTAAACTTAATTCTGAAACGTTTACTTTCCCAAATGTCATTCCACTGCCTTTGGTGTCTTATGCAATAAGAGTATTACTTTCACATGCTTTCTCTACCCTCTATCGTTTATTAGTGAGTATACAAACTATTCTTACGAAAGCTCATTTTTCTATCAACTTCATTTTAATCGAGATAAATCTTTGCAGAAATAGCTACATTACACATTTCGTTATAGATACAAAGGGAACAGCGATAGTCAAATGTTTAAGAACTAGACGCTATATGCAGGCCTTAAAATTCCATACTGTTTCCATACTGTTAATGACGGATATTTCAGAAATGGCTTATGCCAAAAAAATGTTGTTTGAAATAAAGTGTATGTTTTAAAGGGATCTATATTTGTCGTGTAGTACATTTTCGTCTATCGCTTATCTTTACCAGTTATACATGATTATACAAAATTCCTTCCGAATAAAGAAGACTTCATAAGCTATTCCCAAAAAATTTAAGATATATATTTTATTTGTCATGTAAATATTTTTAATATTAGGTATTATAATCAAAATCGTTACAGAAATTCTAGAGAAAATCAAAATTTTCGAAACATGTTCATTAGGTACTTAAAAGTGGGGAGTTTTTTGGTAACCTTTGTGTCACATCTTTGGAAGATAATGAAGTTAAATACCAAGTTAAAGACACACACATGGGTCTTCTTCTAAAAATTCTTCTTTTCGGATTCAAAAGGACCTCAAAAAGTATATTTCCGGTAAAATCTCGACGTTCAATTTTTGGGTGGAATACAATACTTCTTCCCCGACTTACTAGTTTGGTATTTATCTGGTATTTGTTGGTGTTATGCTTTCCACAGACACACACACGGGCTTTTTTCTAATAATCCTTTTTGGGAGGGTTCAAGGAACCTCAAAACATGTATTTCTGGTAAAATCTCGGCGTTGAATTTTTGGGTGCAATACAATACCTCTACTTACTAGTTTGGTATAAGTAGGTATGCGTTGTACTGCAGACTTTTCGACAACAGCGCTTTGACTTGACTTGAGTAAGCGGACGTGAGAAGAGTTACTCATCCAATAGAAACAGCAATAGTGAAGTAATTTCCTATGTGAGACACACTCTCGTCCAAAGGCAAGGGGTTCTCTTTCATCTCTGAGACAAGAGACGTGAATCAATAGTTAGGTTTTTATCCCGTCTTCTCTAATTGAAAGCGCCGCTTATCTGACAGGGTCTGTGAAATGAACCGGACCGCCTAATGTGTGTTATTGCCTGGAAAGTGGAGAGATAAGCGTACTGCTGCCTAAGGGGTGCTGGAGATACGTCATCATCCCCGTTGCCTAGGTGAAATAATATTTCCTCCTGCAGCTACCTCACAATTAAACTGAAAGTGACAGCAGTTTGTCTCTTAAGCATCCTTTTAAACCAGAAGTCGTTCCCTAACAAGGTTCGCATTTAATCTTTGTAACATTCTTACAAGGCCGATTTAGAAGTAGTCGGTGCATTGAATGTCACAATTACTTAAAAAAATTCTGATGTGTTACACTCACATGACTTTCTCTAATCTTGTACAAACTATTTTTACAAACGCTTATTCTCCATATGCTTCATGTTAATCGAGATATCGAGATGTTAATCTTATTGCTAATTTTCTTGTAGATGCAAGGGGAATTGCTAGGTTTTAAGCTATATTCAAATACTTTAAGAGCTGGTTGCTATGTGGAGTATTCCATTCTCTTTGTATGTCCAGGGCATAAAAAATGAATAACGAATTTGAGAAAAAGTATTGGAAAATTTAAGGGAATAACAAGCAATATCTCGAAAATGGTTCACTCAACAAACAAAAATGTATATGACATAAATTGTTTATTTGAACGCGATCTACATTTATTGTGTAGTAAAATTTTGTCTTTCTCTTATGGTTTACCAGTTATGCAAAAGTAGTTCACAATGAAAGAATACTTTTGGAGACATTCCCAGAAAATTCAAGATATACATTTCATTTGTCATGAAAGTATCTTAAATATGTGATATTTTAATCAAAATCGTTACGGCCATTTCTGAGAAAATTAAAATTTTCAAAAACGTTCCATGTGAAGGGTAATCTGGAGTGGGGGGATTTTCTTGAAAAGCTTCGTGTCGCATCTCTGGAAGATACTGAACCTAAATACCAAGTTTGGTGTTTATCCGACTGTTCGTTTCTGAGTCATGCTGTTCACAGACACACACACGGGCATGTTTCCAAAAATGCTTTTTTTTTTTTTTTTTTTTTTGGATTCAGCGGTCTCAAAGCATATATTTCCAGTGAAATCTCGGTATCGAATTTTTGAATACAATACTTCCTCTACTTACTATACGTAGTAGAGAAAGTGAAAGTAAATAAATAAACCAGAGATATAAAATGCCGGGCCCATTATGGAATGCATTGGAAATGAAGCATTCCCCCAGAGTAATAATTGTTTGTGCTACCGAAAGTTAAAGGAAATGAAACAAAGATTTAAAGCAGCTTTAAATAAAAGTAACTATCCATACAGCCCCAAAGTACTGAATATATTAACATTCAAATGTAGAAACAAAGATATATTACAATTGAAGCACATAGCAATAGAATTTGTCCTTCTCACACAATATTGCCATTTGAAATGTAATTTAACACGTGATGATATGATATAAACTCGTTTCCATAAGAATTTAAATGTCGCTCCACACACTAAAAGAATTTAAGAGTTTTACTTACGCCAAAAGTGTATGTTATGTATAATTTAGACAAGGCCGAAAAGTGTGGAGACGGTCGCTCCCAGGCACGAAGCTCAATAAAAGTCCTTCGCTGATCGTCGAGAACTACCTGTCACAACACTTCTTCCTCTGCACGCATCGCTCGGGGGTCACCGGGAAGGTCAGGTGATGAGACGTGGAGACAGCATAAGCTCTACCTATACTGGCGGAGAGGACGCAACCTGGCGAGCGCTGTAGAAACTTGGTGCAGCCGACTACTAATGTTCCTCAGGCTGCTGACGTACTGACAAGCAGGGGCTGAAAATTGTAGTTCATGATTTCAGGTACATGAAAGCACTCTCGTCTCGTCTCGTCTCGTCTCGTCTCGTCTCGTCCATCTCTGCGGCAACAGCCACTCGATGAAAAAAGAGCCACAATTGGCTCATCTTATGGCATCATTTGGGTTTGTTTTTTTCATTCTGCGATGTTTGTATTCTCTACTACTTCCTACAGCAAGTAAGGAAGTATTATTTGCATTCGACCCAAAAGTTCGATATACAAAAAGAATTTTAAAAGGTGTCTCTAGGTGTGTGTGTGTGTGTGTGTGTGTGTGTGTGAGAGAGAGAGAGAGAGAGAGAGAGAGAACAGCATAGCTCAAAAACGAAACGTTGGATAAATACCAAACTTGGTATTTAAGTTCAGTATCTTTCAAGGACGTGACACAAAGACTAATTCCAAGAATATTCCCCCATTCCAAACTAGCCTTTAAATGGAAGTTTTTTGTTATTTTTATCTCAAAAATGGCTCTAACGATTTTGATTTAAATACCACATATTTAAGAAATTTACATGAGAAATGATATACCTATCTTAAATTTTCTGGGAATAACCTGCGAATGCCCATTCATTCCGAAAGAATTTTACATAATTTGGTAAACCATAAGAGACAGCCAAAAACTTATTATATAAAAACGTAGATCTCTTTAAAGCATACAATTTACTGCAAATAATCCGTTTTGTGGCATAGACTAATTCCGAGATATCCCTTGTTATACGTTTGAATTTTCCTAAACACTTTTTGAAGCTGTCATCCTTCAGTTGTTCCTCGCGATGTCAGAGAGTATGCAACTTTAAGGGCAGCTTAAAAATCTGATCGATTCAGTTTTCTCCATCCCATTTGGACCTTCAACGAAATGTGCAATAAAGCTATTTCTGCAAATTTTATCTCGATTAACACGAAAAATAAGCTTTCGTATATAAGAATAAACAATAGTGGTTAGAGAAATGCGAATTAACACAAAGTTTTATATGTAGGCATACTTCATAAACTCACCTCTCCTAAAGAATATGAGATGGATCTATACATACAGAATGTGAAATGCATAGAAAATGTCGGGCCACTGAAATATGTAATTGGATTATGTGTGCCCCAAATGGTTTTTGAACCACAGCGAATTAAAGGATTAAAAATTCAAAACTGCTGTTAATAAACCATTCAAATCACCTTCACGCTCACGGCTAGTAAATTACACGAGATGAAAGTAGATATGCACATGATAAAATATGTAGAAAATACGTCATAAAAGAAAGGAAATTATGCAAAAACATGCATTTGATATAATTATACTTGTTTTCCTATTCAATACATTGGATTTACATAAATTAGGTCATATTAGCTACTGAAAATGTGACCATTTGGTGTGGTAAACATAACGTTTATATTTACAGTTTCAAAGGTGCATCTGCCCACTAAAATGCTGTTAACATTTACAATTCTTCAGACTTTTACGGTATTCTATGTGCATGGATATTATGGAAATAAATACATAGACATTAGATATACTAGAAAGACATTTACTACCTGTATATGAATTATGCAGGGTTCACGGGGTGAACAATCCTTGGCGGCACCGTATCGCAGCGTGCGATCGGCCGGCTGTGTCGGCGGTGCAGGTAACAGAAAATCCGCAGTAAATATAGAATGGTTGGTTGTGTAAGTTGTTTCTAACACACATAACATAAAGGCTTAAAAATAAAAGTAAAATACCCACTCATATCAAGCAAAGAGAAGTTATAACTGCCTGCGTTCGCTGTTCAAGTATTTCTGGTACCTGCTTAGGAAATTGCCCTCTACATTCTGTAGTTGCCCCTAAGAAATAGCAGTAATTTTTAACAAATATTATTTCTAAGTTAATCTAAAGTGTGTGGATTTGATTTGTAAAACTTTGTATTTTAATGCCCCCCACCAGAGACAAAAGTTACGGGGGTTAAATCAGGGGAACAAGGGGACACTGCTCTAACGATTTTGATCAAAGTATCATATATTTAAGAATTCACAAATAAAATGTAAATATATCTTGAATATTCTGGAAATATCATGTGGAATCAACTTAATTTGGAAGAAATTTCGTACAGTTCTGTACAAGTATACCATAAGGGATGGAAGAGCTGTAGCTATTCAGCTGTTTCTCGCGATGTCATGGAAAGAGTATGGCATTTCAAGACCAGCATATAGCAACCCGCTTTTAAATCTCTGTCTATCGATTCGGTTTCCTCTACTTCTTGTTCTTACAGTGAAAACTGTAATGAAACTCTTTCTGCAAAGGTTTATCTCGATTAACATGAAGTAGATAGAAAAAATAAGCTTTCGTAAGAATATTTTGTGATGCAGCGGCTGTGGCCCAAGGTCATTGCCGGGTGGTCGGAGTAAACAAGATAATGGCCGCTCGCCAGCATAAACACCAGGATCGTTATCGGCAGATAACTATAACCATCTGGAAGCTTATCTCCCCATCATCCTCCAGAAAGTGTGTCGAAATACTTCTAAAACATTCGAGAACCTTGTTGAAAGATTCCACTCACCATATA
Organism: Deroplatys truncata; assembly: GCA_030765065.1. Taxonomy (NCBI): domain Eukaryota; kingdom Metazoa; phylum Arthropoda; class Insecta; order Mantodea; family Mantidae; genus Deroplatys; species Deroplatys truncata. Next base: position 172,815,784 of record CM060980.1, read on the forward strand.
AGCGAGCGCTCTCGCAGTCAGTAAGTGCGCTTCAGTGGCGAATCGAGAATGCTTGAGTGCGACATCAACAGCGATTCTCCGAGCGAGTTGGTGACAACCGTTGTGACGTGCAGCGAGTACTACTGTGGATCGACGGGTTGTGGAGGTGTTGTGTTCGACTCCCAAGTGAAGTGAACCGTCCGTCGTAAAAAGGCTGCGTCACTAAGGAAGTGAAGTGAGTGAGAAAAGTGATAGTTAAAAGAAAAATCTGATGTGATACATTCACATGACTTTCTCTATCCTCTATCTCTATTCTGGGTATAGACACTATTGCTTACTAAATTTTATTTTTCTATCTACTACATTTTAATCCAAATAACCTTTGCAAAAATACGTACGTTACACATTTCGTTATAGATACAAAGCGAACAGTGATATTCAAATGTTTAAGAACTGGACGCTATATGCTGCCTTAAAATTCCATACTGTTTCAATGCAATCGCGAGAATCAACTGAAAACCGATGGGACATAGAATGAAAAGTATTATATAATTCGAAACATTAATAACGGATATCTTAGAAACGGCTTATGCCACAAAAAAGCTTATTTTAAATAAATTTTGTGTTTTAAACAGACCTACATTTTTTGTGTGGTACGTTTTTGTCTATCGGTTAATGTTTACAAGTAATACAGCGTTATACATAATCCCTTCCGAATGAAGAGGCCTTCCTAGGCTATTCCCAGATAATTCAAGATATACATTTCATTTGTCACGTACATATTGTAGTATATCGTATTTTAATCAAAATCGTTAGAGCTATTCTTTAGAAATTCAAAATATTCTAAAAATGCTCCATGTAAAGGGTAGTTGAGGTGGGGGATTTTCCTGAAAATCTTCGTGTCGCATTCTTGGAAGATACTGAACTCAAACATCAAGTTTATCCGACTTTTCGTTTGTGAGTTATGCTATTCACGCAGACACACATACATGTGCGGACATGTTTCCAAAATGCTTTATTTTAATACAGGTAGCCTCAAAACCTGTATTTCCAGTGAAATCTCGGTATCGAATTTTTGGGTGGAATGCAATGCCTTTCCTACTTATTAGGCACGTGGTAGAGAAAGTAAAAACTGGACAAATTCACAGTATATTGTGTCAGTCGTTTTCAAAATATTCTATTCTGCATGATTGATGATTAGATATTACTTTCTCTATCACGTACATGGTAGGTAGAGAAGGTATTACAGTCCACCCAAAAATTCGATACCGAGATTTCAGCGGAAATGCATGCTTTAAGGCCACCTGAATCCAAAATAAGCATTTCTAGAAAAATATCCCTGTGTGCGTGTGTGTGAACAGCATAATTCAAAAACGAAAAGTCAGATAAATACCAAACTTGATTATTGAGTTCATTACATTCCAAAGATTTTCTTGAAAACGAAGATTTCAAGTAAATCCCCCACTTCAAACTACCCTTTACATGGAACATTATTCCAAATTTTGGTTTTATAAAAAGTAGCTCTAACGATTTGAATCAAAATATTAAATATATTTACATTAGAAATTAAAGTTATATCATGAATTTTCTGGAAATAGCTGTGAAGACCATTTCATTCGGAAGGAATTTTGTATAATCTTGTGTAACTGGCTAACGTTAAGCGATAAGGCGAAAACCTGCCACACACAAAATTTAGATCGCTTTAAAACACACAATTTATTTAAAGTAATTCTTTTTTTTCTTTTTTTGCATAAGCCGTTTCTGATATATCCGTTATTAATAGTTGAAGAAGATGTGCACCACGTATGGGAGCCAAACTTGAAGAAGGGTAGTTCTTTACATTGTATTTGTTTTATTTATCTCCACTTATAGACGTCAATTTGAAGATGTATTTTGTTACGTAAGATGCTGCTACGTATGAGAAGCCGATTTGAAGATGTATTTTTGTTCTTACGCTCCAAGTTTAAAAGAATATTTATTAACTTTGTTATTAAACTGCTTGTATAGATAGTATTTATGTTTATATTTGCCTCGGCTGCGTCAATATTGTTTTAGAGACACGTTTCTCTTAGTCAGGGCGTGGTGCGACAAGGATGTAGGCTTACACAGATTTTAAGTTTAAATTCGCTTCTTTTTATTAATCCTTGACACAAATTAAATAGCACCACACTGGTATTAAGAGCTGTGACATTCTTAATTTAATACTTGCACTCTGTTAACGCGTATTCATAATTTTCGTTTCACACGAATACGTAATATTTCTTTAGAGAACACATCTTCCACACGGTTACTACCAAGGTCTGCAGGCAACTGAACATATTTCAACCGTCCAAACGCGTAAGCTTCTGTATTTCAAATCTCTGATTGGCCAATCCTAGTCCAATAGAATACCTGCATTTAATTAAAGCTTTTTCTGGCTGTTGATTGGCTATTTTTAAACTGTCACAAAATTTACATTATCGTTGCTCTAATCATGACTAGTGGCATTTAAACTCTCAAACTCATTATTGCCTCAAGGTTACCTCATTGTTACCTCATTGTTAGCTACGTTAAACATATTATTCTCACTGATCTTACATTATTAAATTACGTAATGCATTCACATACAATTATTGAACATGTTTACAATAATATAAGCATTTGCAATGACTGTTACATACATTTTTACAAATTATTACATACACATATTGCTTCAAGGCGGGCTGTTATTGAAATTACATATTATATAATTTAATTGAAATTATTCAAGTGTTAAAAATACTGCCTCAAAATTCGAATTGTTCTTTTGATCTCATCGGTTTTTAGTTGTTTCTCGCAATTGCATCAGTATGGAAAATAAGGCCAACATACAGCGTCCAGTTCTTAATAATTTGAGTAAGCCGTTCGTTGTACCTATAAATAAATGTGTAATGGAACTATTTCTGCAAAGGTTTATTTGGATTAAAATAAGCTTTAGTAAGGATAGCTTGTATACCCACTAATAAAGAAACAGGCAAGAGAGAAAGTCATGTGAATGTATCACATCAGATTCTTTTACAATTAGGTCTGCATCATTTAACGAAACATTCGTCAAATTTTTATTATTATTATTGTTATTATTATTACTCCGCACGTTACGAGGTCTGAATTTATTCCTCCGTGCTTTCGATAAACATGCGAGCGTTCTTTCCCCGTGTTTTATGTAACGAAGTACTTCCTAAATTAAAATGATTAAACAACAATGCATTTTAATAAAGCGAATGCTATAATATACGCGAATTTGTAATGATGACTACATCGGATATTTTATATCAAGGCTATGTTTTATGAAAGGTCTTTAACAGGCATAAAGTGAATAATAGATTACTCTGTTTATGTAATGACGTAACCTTTGTTTTCTCTGAGGACGGTACATACTATATCAAACAAAACAGTGGAGCATACGCCCTATTTCCATAAGTAGGCCGTACGCTTCACGTAGCGCATGCCAAATCAACCATCTGAGGTTATCAGAGAGCCACGGAATGAGCGTATTATCCTTGGGAAAGGTCTCGTTATCGTCAGCGATGTGATTAATGCAATCAGCTGGTTAGAGGTAGCGATAATCTGGTTTGTTGCACTCCAACAGAGTAGATATGAGATTGGTGCAGTCATCAGTGACAGAATTATCCTTTCAGCATCCCTCTGTATGTCGTTTGATTCTCTCTTCTTCGTCTTCATCGTGTTCACCTTCTCTGTTCGTTCATTCATAGCAGAAGATCCACCTTTGCTATAAACATTATAGTACTTCCACACTGTGTGAGTACAACTTCTGATTCTCGTGCAGAAGAATGGTTCTTTTTCCTTCTTTTTATGTTCTCTACCGCGTACAGTAGGTCAAAGTTCGTCGTCGTCGTTTCTAACGCTCCCCATGTGGCCTATGGCCTTCGAAGGTTACCTCATTCCACCAAGCGATGACAGGACCCAATTCTGAAGTGGAGGCACTTAGAGTAGAGGGTGAAATCCGTTGCCTACCACTAGGGTGACGATCAGAATTGCGGTGAAATGAGAGGACCTACAGCCTTTATCGTGCTCCGAACCACCTTGGGCCTTGGGAATATTTCACATGAGCAAATCAGAGGTGAAGGCGTGGATGGCCCGACTTAAATGAGCTGGAAATGGAACCCCAGACCCTCAGACGTCCAGTAGGTAAAAGATAATGGTATATATTTACGAAGGAGCCCCCGGGACCGGGAAAAGCATCGCACGTGGGCCATGTGGACCTTTATGCTTCTAACGTGACTCTGGAAGGGGAGGGAGGAGGGGAGAGACCCGAAGGGTGACCAGATAGGATGACGACTGGAGCAAACATTGACGGGGCCCTAACGTTTCCAGATATAACGCATCCGAAGCCCCCTGGACCCACCCACGAAACCCTATCCCCCGACGGTCCCCCCTGGTGAAGCCCATTTCGACGGCGGGTACAATCTGGGCAGTCCCGATAGGGAGAAACCTCTACGAAGCTCACATCCACCGCCCAGTCGAAACCCGCCGAACACCGTTGCCTGGTCCTACAACCCTGAAACATAACAATGATGGGTACAGGAAATTCGTGGTAGAAGAGGAACAATCCCAGCATTCACCTGCCGACCAGGAGAAACCACAAAAAACCTATAGGTCAAGGTGGACGGTCACCGGAGATTGAACCAGGGGCCTTCCGAATGCTAGCCGCATACGCTACTTAGTAGGTAGAGCAGGATTGCATTCCACCCAAAAATGCGCTATGGAAATTTTAAGGAAAATACATTTTTGAGGCCCTCCTAATCAAAAGAAGTATTTCTAGAAATAGGTCCATGTATCGTGTGTGTGCGCGCCCCCCCCCTTCTGTCTCAGTATAACTCAGAAAGACAAAGCCCGTTAAACGCCTAACTTGGTATTTAAGTTCATCGTCTACCACGAAGATTTTCAAGAAAAATCCCTCCAACCCAAACTACCCTTTACATGGAAATAATTCGTTATTTTTTACTTTCTCAAATAGAGCTCTAAAGATTTTGAAATAAACATATATCTTGAATTATCTGCGGGTGTCCTGTGAAGTTCTCTTCATTCTGAATGCCTTACATAATTCGTAAACCAGGGATAGACAAAATAATACTACACAAAATCGTTAGATATCGTTAGAGAACACATTATTTCTTGAGGCATTAACCATTTCCATTGGTCTGAATTTACAAATACTTTCAAGCGGTAAGTCGCTATTCTTTTTTTCTCGAGGTCAGGCAAGCGCCATGAAATTTCAAAACCATTACACAGCGACCTGCCTTTTAAAAAATTGACTATCGCTTTATTCTTCGTAAACCTACAATAAAATGTATAAATGTGTGATGAAGACATCTCGATTACAGTGGATAGAACAGTAAGCGTTTACAAGAATGATTTGTAGAAAAGTGAGGAGTGAAATTTATATGAATGCAACACATAATTGTTATTATTATTATATGAGGTGTGATGGCATTTTCCAGGTTTGTGATATAACAGTTCTCATTTTACAGCCGCAAACATTTAACGAATCAGAAGGTGACAATTGTCGGAGTTCTCATGGCTCGTGTTATCTTATATACTGGACGCCTCTTGTTTTATTATTTTAAGGTTGGGTTCATTGTCCTCCGGCTAGCTCTTGTAACTCAGTCGAGCAAGTATCTCTAAGCAGGGTGTGTAAACGGAAAGGAGTTGTTGCTAAAAGATAACACTGATAAAAATTGTGTTTCTACACTTTTATTGCCGTCACACTTATTAATAATTCACATATTTAATCTTTATACACGCCTGACTGAAACTGTTATATTTCTGAATGTAGCTACAGTCGTTTTAGTTGCCGCGCACCAATTACTTCGCGTACTTTACATTTTTGTAACTAACTCTGCGACGTGCACCTCGTGAGAGATTCTTCAGAACTGTGCGAAACTTGCTTATGGCTCGAGAATATACACTCCTTCACCCCGAATTGCCTAAACATTATAATAGAGCTGCTATTGGTTACCAAATCGTGCCCACTTTAGCGTCTGTTTTGTCATCCAATCACTACTAACATATATACTCTTGGGAAGATATTCCCTCCATTTCTAAAAAAGACACGCTACCCTGACGTCATTTGTTTATCTTTCTTAGTGATAAACAACTCACCCACTCGGTTTATTGCTACCCACTTCTATTGTTAGTTTCAGTGAGGCCGTGTAAACTTATTTCCTAACAATACTTATGGCTAACAAACATCTAAAATCCTGTACATACAATAATATTAATTTACACTATCAGTCTGGCATTCACAGCATGTTATGATATAACATATTGCCTCACAATGCCATCACACTTACGCGTGGGACAATTCCCAGTTGTTTACACCTAGTTGTATGAGGATTGTCTTCCAGATCGACTTGTCGCTCAACTTCCCGCCAACGTGGATTGTGTGAGGAGATGATCTGAAGATGTTTCCTCCAAATATACTCGTACATTTATTCATAGACTGCTAATCGTTGTAATTGTTGGTGCATCACAAGTCTGACTCTCCAGTTTTTTAGCTGTCACCTCTCTAAGTTCTCAATGCCACTTCATTGCTTTATGCATTCAACTTTCACTGGGACTTCACTTAGTTCACATTGTCACTTCACTAATGTGAACTAGTTTATTTCCCCCCTGTCACTTCACTGTCACCTCACTTCCTTCATGACGTAGCCGCGTAACAAAATACACATACCGTAGCCTCTTCTTTCGGACGATTCACTCACTGAAGAGTCAAACACAAGACTTCTCCAATCTCTCCTGCGGTAGCAGTACTCACTGCACGTCACAGCAACAAAATCGCTCGGGGAACAGCACTTTTCGTCGCACTCGCTGACTGGCTGACTGACTGATTAACTCAACTGACGGAGTCGCTTACTGACAACCCTGGCGAACCCACTGGCTTGTATAGCCCGTGGAAGCTTACACAGAACATTCTAGAATGTTCTGGACAGAGTTCTCGAGACATTTAGCTATAGATTCAGCCTCCTAATCTTCTTGAACAGACAACGAATTATGCAATGAAACTATTTCTGCAAACGTTTACTGGGACTAACATGAAGTAGACGAGAAAATAAGCTTTTGTAAGAACAATTTGTAGATGACAATAAAAATAAACTATACTGGGTAGAGAAAGTGATGTCAATGTAATAAGATTGATTGTCATGTAAATATCTTTAATATATGGTATTTTAATCAAAATCGTTAGAGTTACGTTTTAGAAAATCAAAAACTTCGAAAAATGCTGTATATTAAGCGTAGTTTGGGGTAGGGGATTTTTCTTCGAAATCTTTGTGTCGCATCTTTGGAAGGTAAACTGAAATTAAATACCAACTTTGGTGATGATTCGAAAGTTCGTTTTTGGGTTATGCTGTTCACACACATACATTTTTCTAAGAATACTCTTGTTTTGTATTCAGGGGGCCTCGAAACATATATTTCCGGTGAAATCTGGTATCTAATTACTTTCTCTACTACGTATAGTAAGTAGGGGAAGTATTGTATTCCACCCAAACATTCGATACCGAGATTTCACCGGAAATATATGTTTTGAAACCCCCTGAATACAAAAAAAGCATTTTGGGAAACATGTCCGTGTGTGTGTCTGTGTGTATGTGTCTGTCTGTGTGTCTGTGAACAGCATAACTCAGAAACGAACAGTCGGATAAACACCAAACTTGGTATTTAGGTTCAGTATCTTCCAGAGATGCGACACGAAGGTTTTCAAGAAAATCCCACCTCCCCAGATTACCCTTTACATGGAACGTTTTTCGAAAATTTTAATTTTCTCAAAAATAGCTCTAACGATTTTGATTAAATTATCATATGTTTGAGATATTTTCATGAAAAATAAAATGTATATCTTGAATTTTCTGGGAATGTCGCCAAAAGTATTCTTCATTGTGAACGACTTTTGCATAACTGGTAAACCATAAGAGATAGACAAAGTTTTACTACACAAAAAATGTAGATCGCGTTAAAATACACAATTTAAGTCACATATTTTTTTGTTGAGTGAACCATTTTCGAGATATTGCTTGTTATTCCCTTAATTTTTCCAATACTTATACTTTTTCTCAAATTCGTTATTCAATTTTTACTTTCTCTACTACGTATAGTAAGTAGGGGAAGTATTGTATTCCACCCAAAAATTTGATACCGAGATTTCACCGGAAATATATGTTTTGAGCCCCCCGGATTCCAAAAAAAGCATTTTTGGAAACATGTCCGTGTGTGTGTGTGTCTGTCTGTCTGTCTGTGTGTGTGTGTGTGTGTGTGTGTGTGTGTGTGTGTGTGTGTGTGTGTCTGTCAACAGCATAACTCAGAAACAGTCGGATAAACACCAAACTTGGTATTTAGGTTTAATATCTACCAGGGATGCGACACGAAGGTTTTCAACAGAATCCCCCCACCCCAGGATACGCTTTACATGGAAGATTTTTCGAAACTTTTTAATTTTCTCAAAAACGGCTCTAACGACTTTGATTAAAATATCATATGTTTAAGATATTTTCATGACAAAACGTATATCTTGAATTTTCTGGTAATGTCTCCAAAAGTATTCTTCATTGTGAACGACTTTTGCATAACCGGTAAACCATAAGAGATAGAGAAAATTTTACTACACAAAAAATGTAGATCGCGTTAAAATACACAATTCATGTCATATACATTATTTTTGTTGAGTGAACCATTTTCAAGATATTGCTTGTTATTCCCTTAAATTTTTCAATACTTATTTTCTTAAATGGGAATTCGTTATTCATTTTTTGTCTTTGATATGCAAAGATTATTAATCTGTGGCAAAGGGAATGGTGCTGCACCTTGCAACCAGCTATTAAGATATATGTATATGCTTAAAGGCTACTGTAGATCTATATTGCCCTTGTAAATATATATTCCCCTTACATCTACAAGAAAATTAGCAATAAGATAGACTCTGCAAATGTTTATCTCGATTAACATGAAGTAGTTGGAGAATAAGCGTTTGTAAAAATAGTTTGTCAAGAGTAGAGAAAGTCATGTGAGTGTAACACATCAGATTTTTTTGGGTGGAATGTAATATCTTCTCTACCTACTGTGTACGTGGTAGAGAAAGTAAAAAGGTGAAAGCAATCAGAATAAAACTGTGGGATTTTGGGTTTTTATAGATACGTTAATTTAAATACCCCCTCCTCGTTTCAGTGAGACCCCCAGTGCCTTCGACAGAGAAAAGGATCTCTAGTTTATATAGTTTGTGTGGCGGCAGTGATCGAACCAGAGGCTGGCCGTCTTATGGTAGGATTGTACACAAAAACACGTTTGTGGTTACAGACGGAAGTAACCCCGCTAATGAAGCAATATCCTCCGTACACTGGTTGGCTAATGAGCTCGCAGCAAAGCTTCTTTTGAATGTTTACCCAACACGTGGGAGAGATGCAATAAAAACTAAGATAATGGCAGAATGAGGTATGGCTCACTTGTACCTAGATCGTTAGCGACTACTCTCTAGGCCTGTTTTAATTCATTTTTAGTGTGGCAACAGTCTTATCAAGTCTTCATCTCCTCTTACTTTTTGCCTCTCAGCTCTAAGATGCTAATACTGTTTTTTTGTTTCTTGAAGCGTAATGATGAAATGATAATTTTCTTAAGTTCTCTTGCTTCCCCAGGACTCTCTGCAAATCTTCCACCACATTGTTTTCCTCTTGTCTCTTATTTAAATGCAGTGAAACGTCGTTAACACGAATTTGAAGACAGCGCAAGTAAAAGATTCTGCGTTGCATTCACTCACCGTTCTACAAATTATTACTTTCTCTACTACGTACAGTAAGTAGGGGAAGTATTGTATTCCACCCAAAAATTCCATACCAATATTTCACCGGAAATACATGTTTTGAGAAATCCTGAATCCAAAAAAAGCATTTTTGGAAACGTCCGTTTGTGTGTCTGTGAAGAGCATAACTCAGAAACGAACAGTCGGATAAACACCAAACTTGGTATTTAGGTTCAGTATCTTCCAGAGATGCGACACGAAGGTTTTCAAGAAAATCCCCCCCACCCCAGATTACCCTTTACATGGAAAATTTTTCGAAAAGTTAAATTTTCTCAAAAATGGCTCTAACGATTTTGATTAAAATATCATAGGTTTAAGATATTTTCATGACAAATAAAATGTATATCTTGAATTTTCTGGGAATATCTCCAAAAGCATTCTCCATTGTGAACGACTTTTGCATAACTGGTAAACCATAAGAGATAGACAAAATTTTACTACACAAAAAATGTAGATCGCATTAAAATACACAATTTATGTCATACACATTTTTTTGTTGAGTGAACCATTTTCGGGATATTGCTTGTTATTCCCTTAAATTTTTCAATACTTATTTTCTAAAATGGGAATTCGTTATTCATTTTTTTGTTTTGGATATGCAAAGAGTATATTAATCTGTGGCAAGGGGAATGGTGCTGCACCTAGCAACCAGCTATTAAGAGATATGTATGTGCTTAAAGGCTACTGTTTTGCTATATTGCCCTTGTAAATATATTTTCCCCTTACATCCACAAGAAAATTAGCAATAAGATAGAGTCTGCAAATGTTTATCTCGATTAACATGAAGTAGATGGGGAATAAGCGTTTGTAAAATAGTTTGTACAACAGTAGAGAAAGTCATGTGAGTGTAACACATCAGATTTTTTTTGTAGAGGCTTGTTCTTTTATTTATTTCTTGGTAATGGAGTTAAGTCTTCGTTATACATTTACACGTGATGTAAGTATAAGCAGAATGCAATGAATAAAGCAATAACACTAGTCTGAATGATATCGGATGACTAAAAACTAATAAGTGATTCTGACTCACTTTTTATGCTAATTTCAAAACTATTTTTTTTCTATCGCGTACAGTTTTTTTCAGAATTTCACTTCAAAAATATAGAGATATAAAGATATTGCTTCCGCCACTACACATAAAATTGGGCTTGATGAAGCAATTTGTAAGGGCTCTACCACAGGATGGACCCTGCTTCAAGTACCTTTCCAGAAATTTCCCTTCATTACACAAGAAAAATTAAAGGCTGGAATTTTTGTTGGTTCTCAAATAAAGAAATTGATGACGGATGAAGATTTTGAGAAGACAATGAATGAGGGAGAAATAGAAGCATGGACCACCTTCCGATCAGTTACTGAAAACGTCTTAGACAATAACAAAGATCCTAATTACAAGGCCATTGTCGAAACAATGTTGGAAACTTTCAAGAAGATGGGTTGTAACATGAGTGTAAAGGTGCATTTTCTGCATTCACATATCGACTACTTTCCAGAAAATTTGGGACATTATAGTGAAGAGCAGGGCGAACGTTTTCACCAAGATATTAAGGAAATGGAGAGGAGGTACCAGGGGAGATGGAATGAAACTATGATGGCCGACTATTGTTGGATGTTGAGGAGGGACAGTCATCTTCAAGGATCTGCAAGGAAGTCAAAGAAGAGAAAGTTTGAAAAAAATTAAATGAAACACTTAGGCTTCTTGTTTTGTTAAAATGTAGTCACGAAATGAATTAAGGGAGTTCTTGAGAGTATTCTTAAAATGTTTCTTGAATAAAAACTTACCTTGTGTGAAATGGTATTTGAATACTTTTCTACGCTCATTAGTAAAATTGTCAAAACATTACTTATTTTGTATAAAAACCTGACGTGATAGAAAAAAAACGGAAGTTATTTCTGGAATCAGCATAAAAACTTGATTCAAGAGCACTTACTTTTAAGAAATCATCTGACAAAAAGTTTGAAAATGCAGACTAGTGTAATCGCACTCAATATGCCATTAGCCAATGACAGGTAGTGTATGCTATACCTTTTTCAGTGTAAGCTGAAAGGAGAAGAAAACAAAACCACGTGATAAGACAGCACCTCATTGGCTGGTGGGCAAACTACAACCACTATCGCTTAGCATATCGTCTCTTCCTCTACAAAAAAAAAACAGTTCGCCTCAAATCGTAACATTTTGTGGTTATTCTCGTGCAGAGAAATTTAAAAAAACTCATTATTGTAACCGTTCAATTTATGAAACTAAATGTGTTTGTTGAGATTCACCTATAACTAAATGAACCGTTATAGCAGAGGGTTTAAGAGGCCATGCGCAGGCGCTGCAGTTCGTTTCCGGCTGAGAATCTTCTGCCACTGTGGAAAACATAAACGCGGAAAATGGAAAGAAGACAGTTGTCTTAAATGCTTTTAACAAATTCTGTGAAAAGTACCCACCTTTAATCGACATTAAAGGCCATTGTTTAGCAATAATTAAATGCTTTGTTAGTGATGCAGAATTATTGCACGGATAGCTTGGGTCGCGTTTGTTTTCTGTTATGTTTTAACCTATACTAATCGTTATTTAACTGACTCATAAAAGATTAAAGCAAAGGCGGTATACTGATATTAGTCTTAAAGTGAATGATTTCTAAACCCTGAAGTTTAGAACAGTTTAATCCAGTACCTTTAATCACAGAAGCCGAATTGTTCAGATACAAACTTTTTATTTGTCTACTTTTAGCATTATGTGTTAGAAGTTTAGGATGTAAGACAAAATATAGGAATAAGACATACAATGTTTAAAAGCTAATGATCCCCAAGCTGCGCAATATACTGTATTCGCATCCTGTCTGAAGCAATTTCCTCTCGCGGGCCTTAGTTCCCATCATTCTCCACGTGGTGCTGCCATGTGCTCGGCGGAGTGATACATTTAAGTTTTGTTTACTTCTCCTTTCAGCTTATAGTGAAAAAGGTATAGTCAATTGGCCAATCAAAGCCGTATAACACTGACAGTACCGAGCGGAATGGCTCAGGTTGTTATGTCTGTGGCCCGCATTCGGGAGGTCCCGAGATTGATCCCCGGCGACTGCCCACTCTGGCCTATGGGTTTTTCGTGGTGTCCCTGGGTCGCCAGGCGAATGCTGGAGTTGTTCATCTTCTACCACGACTCTCCTTCCTCTCACTTCCCGTCATCTTCCTTGTCATCTGTTTCAGAGTCGTAGGACCAGGCGACGGTATTCGGCGGCTTGCGCCTTGTAAAGGTTTCTTTCCTGGCGTCGCTGTGGTATCGCTCAGTTAGGTTTCTCCTCAGCGTGGGGTTCCGCTCCGGGGGACCCTGGAGGTTGGTGGCTTGTGGGCAGGGACCATGCGGCGTCGGATGCGTTCTATCTGAAACGTTAGGGGCGACATTCGTCTCTCCCCTCATCCTTCCCTCCCAGGGGTCGCGTTGGAAGCACAATGGGCTGACTGACCTACGTTCGGGCTCTGCCCCGATTCCGGGGGACCCGTTTACCTTTACACTGATAGTAATTCACCTTCGATTACTACACTGGTAGTATTTAATGGTGATGCACTTGCTTTTAGTTTGTATGAATGCAGTGAGTGAGATCACGTATGCTGTGACTGCAATAATAGCAACTGAAAATGGCGCGCTTATAAGCAAGGAACGTCACTCCAGTATGATTGAAAATTTGCGAGGAATCGCTGATTACATCAGTAGCAGTAATCAAACTGTTAATTCAAAACCCAAGGATCAGTTACAAATTACAACGGCACAAACAATAATTATTATTATTAAATGTATTCCCTAACCTCAGTTACCTGTAATTTAGTTAATTGTTTCATATTTTGTTTCAATAAAATCATATCATTTTAGAGATCCCATGTATTTGTTTCCTTTTGACAAACATACATCATAATCTACACTGCAGACACTAACAAACACGGTTGGCGCTAAACTAGGAAAGTTCATAATAAATTTTTCGTGTGAATATCTATCCGAGTAACACTCGTGATACTGGTTTTACATGGCAATTTAATTTCGGTTTCAAACTCATGCGTCTTTTTATGCTCGACCTTCGGTCTTGAAATAATTATCATGAAAAGAAGCATTCGTTAATGTCAATTAAATTGTCGTAAAACTATCAGCACTAGTGCTACTGCTGTTGATAGTCAAATCTTTTCAAAGTAGATCGCTATGTGATAACTTGTCGCTGTAATCTGTCGTGTTATCTTATTTGCTGGCGCCTGTTATTGTTTTACTATGTTGAATTTGGGGGTTCTTTGTCCTCCGGCTAGCTATTGTTACTCAGTCGAGCAAATATCTCTTGAACAGGGCGTGTAAACGGAAAGGAGTTGTTACTAAAAGATAACACTGATAAAAGAATTTATTTTCACACTTTTATTGCCGTCACACTTAATTAATTTCACATATTTAGTCCTGATGCACGCCTGACTGAAACTGTTATATTTTCGAATGTAACTACAATCACGTATTTGCCGCGCACTATTAATTCGCGTATTTCACATTTTGTAACTAACTTTACTACGCGAGAGATTCTGTAGAATTGCGTAATGTGTGCCTCATGAATGCTTCCTTAGAAATGCCTGACGTGTAACTCGCGAGAGAGATTTCTTAGAACTGCGCGACGTTTATCTTGTGAATGATTCTGTAGAACTACGCGATACTTGCCTATGGCTCAAGAATTTGTACTCCCTCACCCCGATATGCCTACACATTATAATAGAGCTGCTATTGGTTACTAAAGCGCGCCAACATTAGCGTCTGTTTTATAAGCCAATCAAAATTACAAACACATATGCTCTAGGGAAGATATTTCCTCCATTTCTAAAGAAAGGCACACTACCGTGATGTCATTTGTTTGTCTCTTCTAATTGATAAACAACTCACCCCATCGCTTCATTGTTACCCACTCCTATTGTCAGTTTCAGTGAGACCGTGTAAACTTATTTCCTAACAATGCTTATAGCTAACAAACATACAAAATCTTTGTCATACAATAATGTTAATTTACACTACAATCACTCTGGCATTCACATTGTTGTGATATAAAATACTGCCTCAAACTTAAAAATTCCTTTCTCTTTAGTAACTGTTCCATTTACAGTTACTCAACAAGGTATTCGTCTGCACTTTAAAAAATTCTAGCAGCCAAATTAATGAAGCGAAAATCATTCTTTTTTTTCACATAAAGATAAAACGGTAATATCGTTTACGTCTTTTCATATCGTTCATTTTATGTTATATAAATTTTTCAAAAATATACCAAACCTACAACTTTTTTGTACTGTTGTTTTCAAAATTGTTCATGCATTGGATAGAGCATTATGCATACATTCACAGACTTTCATCAACATGTGGCAAACTGGTGGAGAAATAAATTCGTGGTGTCCTTCGTCAAGTAAAATCCTATTTTCACCGAAAAATCAAGTAATACACAAACAAAATTGCCCTACTCAATGCATATAACATAACTTTGAAAACACCACGTAAAAAAGAGTTGCAATTTTGGCATTTTTATAAAAATTATAAAACTGATAAACTGAACGATCTGAGAAACCGCCAAAATACGTAAACTGTATTAACATTTGATGTTTATGTCCAAAAAAGATTTTCCCCTCCATTAATTTGGTTGCTACATTCTTTTTTAAAATACAAACGAATACTTTCTTGAGTAGCTGTATACCTTCTGTATGAAATGCCGAAGGGATATTTAAGGAACGAAAATACATCAGAGTTTAAGAGGAAATGTAAACATTTGGCTAGACTATAATCCAACCACCGTTCCTGTTTAAGACACTTTCTCATATACGGGTTTCATCGCTCCATTTTGTTAATACTGCGCATGCGCAGAAGGTGCCAACCCATGTATACCAGTGCAACCCCGAGAATGGCGATATTGAAACACACACACAAACTTTAACCTAATCTCGGGTAAATTTCCAAACCAGAGAACCCTGTCGATTTACTGCGGCTCGCAACGGCCTCCTCTCGCCTCATAATCGTTTTTTCTTCCATCGGTGTTTTTCGCTCAGCTGTTGGCGACTCTTCTGTAAGGACAGCACAGCCACGAAATACCTGCTACTGGCAAAAGCGTGAACTAATTAGGGAATGCAGACTTGGAACAAAGCCCGTGAATATGTATCTGAAAATGTTACGTAACAAAAGATCTATATGACAAACTGTGTGATTTAACAAGATCTACAATGTTTGTGCAGTACACAAAAGACATTCAAAATGAATACTTCACAGGCTACATACACTTTATTTATAATGAAAATGGCCTAAACATGCTGTATTTTAAATAAATCGTTTAAGCAACTTTTGATAAAATAGAAAATAACGGAACTTTTTTCCAAGTAAAGCTAGTTTAGGGTGGAGTATTCAGCAGCCTAGCCAGAAAATTATTAAGGGAGGTTTATGTATAGGTATCCATTTTTTAAACAATTTGTATCAATTCAAATGATAAATATGAATTAATCCTGAGTTGAAATATTTAAATAAATCCATTTTATATCCACAGATTAAGATGCGGCAGTTAGAATTAAAATTAGGAAATGTTGCGTATTCTAAGAGGCAAATGTGTTGTAACATGAGAATTAATGATCACTGTGAAGTATTTTATATTACCGCTGCAGGCCATTTTGTTTCACTACAAAATAGGGTTTCTAGTTATGAACTAAACTGGTAGATATTGCACTCATTTGGAAAGCAGTCCAATTTAGCACTGGAACGAAAACATGCCCCGATATCTTAACATGGTTGTAACATCTAAAGTGCGGTTTCTATTGCTTTATCTTTGGTCATATTGTCCAAGACATGTGACGTTAATATAGCACTACAGGTGATATGATTAGGGAGTATCTCCTGCCCGCCAACCTAGATAGGTGCTGTTATTTTAACAAAGATATTTTTGCCATTTTTATATTTTTATGGCAAGGTGGGAACCAACCCCCAAAACCCCTTTCTAGCCACGCCTCCTGGAGGATTGTCTTCAAAATCTTTGTATTGACAGAGAGAGAGAGAGAGAGAGAGAGAAAGAAACCGTTTTCTAAAATGCTTTTTTTATTCAGGGAGCCTCAAAACGTGTATTTCCAGTGAAATCTCCATATGGAATTTGGTGGAACTCACTTCCTCTGCTTACAATCTGTAAATGCAGAGAAAGTAAAAAATCTGATGTGTTACACTCACATGACTTTCTCTACTCTTGTACAACTATTTTTACAAAGTCTTATTCTCCATATGCTTCATGTTAATCGAGATATTGAGATGTTAATCTTATTGCTAATTTCTTGTAGATGCAAGGGGAATTGGTAGGCTTTAAGCTATAATCAAACATTTTAAGAGCTGGTTGCTATGTGGAGTATTCCATTCTCTTTGCATTACCAAGACAAAAAAAATCTGATGTGTTACACTCACATGACTTTCTCTACTCTTGTACAAACTATTTATACAAACGCTTATTCTCCATCTACTTCATGTTAATCGAGATAAACATTTGCAGAGTCTATCTTATTGCTAATTTTCTTGTAGATGTAAGGGGAATGTATATTTACAAGGGCAATTTGGAAATACAGTAGCCTTTAAGCACATACATATCTCTTAATAGCTGGTTGCTAGGTGCAGCACCATTCCCTTTCCCACAGATTAATACTCTTTGCATATCCAAGACAAAACAATGAATAACGAATTCCCATTTGAGAAAATAAGTATTGAAAAATTTAAGGGAATAACAAGCAATATCTCGAAAATGGTTCACTCAACAAAACAAATGTATATGACATAAATTTTGTATTTTAACGCGATCTACATTTTTTGTGTAGTAAAATTTTGTCTATCTCTTATGGTTTACCGGTTATGCAAAAGTCTTTCACAATGAAGAATACTTTTTGAGACATTCCCAGAAAATTCAAGATATACATTTTATTTTTCATACAAATATCTTAAACATATGATATTTTAATCAAAATCGTTAGAGCCATTTTTGAGAAAATTAAAATTTTCGAAAAATCTTCCATGTAAAGGGTAATCTGGGGTGAGGGGATTTTCTTGAAAACCTTCGTGTCGCATCCTTGGAAGATACTGAACCTAAATACCACGTTTGGTGTTTATCTGACTGTTTGTTTCTGAGTTATGCTGTTCACAGACACACAAACATACAGACACAGACACACACACAGACACAAACGGACATGTTTCCAAAAATGCCTTTTTTGGATTCAGGGGGTCTCAAAACACGTATTACCGGTGAAATCTCGGTATCGAATTTTTGGGTGGAATACAATACTTCCCCTACTTACTATACGTAGTAGAGAAAGTAAAAATGAATAACGAATTTGATAAAAAGTATAAGTATTGGAAAATCTAAGGGAATAACAAGCAATATCTCGAAAATGGTTCACTCAACAACAAAAATGTATATGACATAAATTGTGTATTTTAACGCGATCTACATTTTTTGTGTAGTAAAATGTTGTGTATCTCTTATGGTAATATATTTATGATATTTTAATCAAAATCGTTAGAGCCATTTTTGAGAAAATTAAAATTTTCGAAAAATGTTCCATGTAAAGGGTAATCTGGGGTGGGGGACTTTCTTAAAAAGCTTCATGTCGCGTCTCTGGAAGATACTGAACCTAAATACCAAGTTTGGTGTTTATCCGACTGTTCGTTTCTGAGTTATGCTGTTAACAGACACATACACGCACACACAGACACACACGGACATGTTTCCAAAAATGCTTTTTTGGATTCAGGGGGTCTCAAAACTGTATTTCCGGTGAAATCTCGGTATCGAATTTTTGGGTGGAATACAATACTTCCCTTGCTTACTATACGTAGAAGAAAAAGTAAAAATTTGTGTAAAAGTAAATATGCATTTTTCTAAACTACAGTACTACCTTTATTAAAATGTACTCACCAGTTAGTTTCTGGCGAAATATTACGCTGTCTCTCCGTGAACGAAATTTCCACCAGGCAATTGAAGACTTCTGTAGACCCATCTTGACTTGGGACGTTGCAGCAAATCGTTCTAAAACTTCCAAAGCAGTTAAAATTTCCTGAACCAATCTAGAAGCAACATTTCGATGTCTTCGTATTTAGCTTGGGTTTGTTCGCGTTGACTAAGGCAATAATTACTGATTTTATTCCGATCTCGATTGTTGATATAGTACACTCGAGAATTCCAGACTTGCAAAAAATATCCCAGTCTACTTCGATAACTAGCAGTTTCGTGTGCAAAACGACAGCTGACTCTCTCTTGTACTGTACTTCGAGGTCAGCGTTCAACTCTTGTCTTTGTTTAAGCTCTCTAATGGGAGATCTAGTGCGCTAGACCACAACAAATAACCCTCCATGCTGATAAAGCTTCGGTTTAAGGGGACCGATCGGTGAAAATAGGGTAAATATGAAAAACAGTTACAAGTTAGTATTTTCGCATTCTTTACTGCGTATAGTAAGGCAGGTGTTGTATTCCACCCAAAATTCAAGATCGAGGTTTACCCGGAAATATGCTTTTGAGGGTTCCTGAACCCACCCCTAAATCAGGGTGTATGTGTGTATGTGTGTGTGTGTCTGTGAACAACATTGGTAGCTCGAAAACGAAAAGTCGATTAAATACTAAACTTGGTATTTAAGTTCTTCATCTTTCACGGATGTGATACAAAGATTTTCCAAAATCCCCCGCCCAGGTTCATTGAGAAGTCAAATTTTTCAAAAATGTTTGATTTTCTAAAAAATTAACCGTTTTGACCGTATGTTTAAATACTTTCATGATATATAAATCTTAAACTTTTTGGGAAACCTCTGAGGTCTTCCTAATTCTGTATTACTTTTGCATAACGTGTAAACCGTAAGAGGTAGATAAAAAATCTGATTTAATACATCCACATGCCTTTCTATATCCTCTATCGTTTATTAGTGAGTACATAAATTAATCTTACTAAAATTTATTTTATATCTACTACGTTTTAATCCAAATAAACCTTTGCAGAATTGGCTATATAACACATTTTGTTATAAACACAAAGGGAGCAGCAACAGTCAAATGTTTAAGAACTGGACGCTATACGCTGGCCTTAAAATTCCATACTGTTTCCGTGCAATCGCGAGAAACAACTGAATGTTGAAAGGACCGCTGAAGAATGAACAACTCTAATGAAATGAACAATTCGAACCATTAATAACGGATATTTTAGAAATGACTTATGCCAGAAAAAAATTATTTAAAATAAATTGTGTGTTTTAAAGAGGTGTACATTTATTGTGTGGTACGTTTTCGTCTATCGCTTAACGTTTACCAGCTATACAGGATTTACAAAATTCCTGCCGAATAAAAAGGACTTCAAAGTCTATTTTCAGAAAATTCAAGATATACATGTAAATATCTTTAAGATATGTTATTTTAATGAAAATAGTTTGAAGCAGTATTTTTAAAACTTAAATGATTTCAGTCTAGTTATATAATATAAAAATAATAATAGCCCGCCTTAAAGCAATATATGTATAAATTGTATGTCACAGTTATTGTATTATATTTATATTATTGTGTACGTGTATAATAATGTTACGTAAATGTATCACGTAATTTAATAATGTAGGAGCTGTGAGAATAGAAGCTGAAAGTTGCTAACAATGAGGTAACCTTAAGACAACAATAAATTAGAAAGTTTAATAATGCTACTAGTAATTCTTGGAACAATAATGTAATCTTTAAAACAGTTTATAAATAGCCAATCAAAAACTAGAAATAGATTAAGTTAAATGAAAGTATTCTATTGGAGTAGGATTAGCCAATCAGAGACTTGAAATAGAAACATTTACAAATTTAAGCGGTAGAAGCCAGTCGCTAGAAGATGGCGTAACCAACCGGATGCTAGAAGGCAACGTTCCTGAGCAGTTCGCTCGGTGGGTTTTCAGTGGGAGACATATAAAATTCATTACGGCGAGAATATTATAAAGTTTATGAGTTAAAAAGTGCAAGTATTTAATAAATAATCTCACAGCTCTCTATATCAGTGAAGTGTTATTTAATCGTGTGAAGGATTAATAAAAGGACTGAAGTAAAAATTCTAATTTGTGTAAGCCTACATTCTTTAGCCGCATCACCCCCTGCTAAGAGATACATGTTTCACAAATTAATACTGACGCAGCCGAGGCAAACATAAATATATATATATATATATATATATATATATATATAAAATTTAAAGAAACATTAAAATACAAAGTTGATTCCTAAACGTTGGGGCGAAGGCCACCGAAAACTTTGTACCATACGTGGGACAATTACTTCATCAAGTTTGGCTCCCCAACAGTGGAACTACAATACAACGACCTCCTTCACGTTAGAGCCCTTTTTTAAAGAATAAAGCATTTCTAAAGATGTTCCATGTAAAGGCAGTTTGGGGGGGGGGATTTTCTTGAAAATCTTCGTGTCGCATCTTTGGAAGATGCTGAACCTAAATGCCAAGTTTGGTATTTATCTGAGTTTTAGTTTTTGAATTATGCTGTTCACAGACACATACGGACCTTTTATTTAAAATGCTTTTTTATCCAGGAGGCCTCAAGGCATTTCCGATGAAATCTCGACATCGAATTTTGGGGTTGATTGCAATAATTGCTTCTATATTACTCGTATGTACGTGGTAGGAGAAAGTAAAAATGTACACCTCGATAAAGCACACGAGTTATGTCAAATCCTTTCTTTCTTTCTTTCTTTCTTTTTTTATTAATTATTTCCGAGATATTCCTTGCTATTGATCTGAATTTTCAGATACTTAAATTTTTCTCAAATGGGAAGTCGTCCCCTCCCGTCCTGGTCATGCAAATACAACGGAATTTCAAATTCATCACATAGCGACTAGTTCTTAAAGGATTTTACTATCGCTTAAGCCCCTATTCCCACTGTACCTACAAGGAAATGCATAATATAACCCCTTTCTACAAATGTTTTATGTCGATTAACATGAAACACTGGATATTTCAGCCTGATTCTACATTTTCAGCTTTAGCCCACACACGGCATGTCTAAAAGAACAATTAATTACCAAAGGATTTGTAGGTACATAATGTTTGATTCAGAGAAATTATTTAAATTACACGGAAAGAAATCCTCCAAATTCCATCAGATATGGTCATCGCAGCCTTCGGATCCCCAAGCGGCGACCTTTGTGCAGTAGCCAAACACTTGTTCCCTACCCTCCCTAACCGCAAGCACCATAAAATCTTAACAACGCTTTGCTTTGGTGGAGCTGGAGAAAGGACCACGTGTTGTGTTTAAGGGATGGGAAGACCCTACTAATCGTTTACTGATGGGTTTATGGTCAGGCTTCAAAGCTTTCCGTTCGCTTTGAAGCCGGTTGGGGAAAGGATGCCCGCGACTAGTTTACACCAGATGGCATAATATACAGCGGGGAAGCATTCTTACAGTATATCATTGCTTGCAAAATATTGCATAAATCACTTAATATGCACGTAAACGCATGTCGTTACTTAAACGGAGAAATCCAAAAGTGTTTGAAAAAGCTGAATTCACCTGTCGTTCAAGAAGACCAACCTCGAAAGAAAGCAGTAAGAATACAATTGTGTGAGAGGGAATATCATTCATTCCTGGTCTGCCTTACCTCATAAAGGCAAAGGAGTCACTCTATTCAAAGGATAAACTCCTGGCTAGAAATGGGTACGACAACCTAATGAGGTCAGCGGCAATCACCGGAAGACCGCAATAAAAATGACCGCTAATGTACTGAGTTCCTCTGACGAGAATGTGACTGTAAGGAATGTGTTGACATCAACAATTCTAACGCTATCTGAGAAAGATCTGAAGTAGGTTGTTGCTTCACGTATGGAAAGCCGATTTGAAGTAGGAGTGGTATTGTAGTTCAAATGTTGGGGAGCCGAACTTGAAGTAGTTGCAACCGCACATATGGTACCCGGTAGCCTTCGCCCCAAGTTTAAAAATATTAACTTTGTAATTTGACTGTTTCTTTAAATATTATATATTTATGTTTGCCTCGGCTGCGTCAGTATTATTGTTAGAGACATGGATTTCTTTGCAGGGAGTAGTGCGGCTAAGAATGTAGGCTTACACAGGTTATAATTTTACTTCAATCCTTTTATTAATGCTTGATACGATTTAAATAACACTTCACTGATATAGAGAGCTGTGAGATTCTTTTATTAATTACTTGCACTTTTTAACACGTAAACTATTTTTGTCTCACACGAATACGTATTAAATTTCTCGAGGACGCATCTCGTGTCCAGTTAGGAACACTGTCTACAACCAACGCGTCCAGTTATGAGCACTGTCTACAAGCAACTGACTTGATTTCTACCGCTTAAATTTGTAAATTTCTGTATTTCAAGTCTCTGAATCGCTATTCCTACTCTAATAGAATACCTTCATTTAACTTAAGCTTTTTTCTGGTTGCCGATTGGCTATTTTATAAACTGTCACAAAAATTACATTATTGTTGCTCCAAGAATGACTAGTAGGATTATTACACTTTCTTACTCATTATTGCCTCAAGGCTACCTCATTATTAGCAACTTTTAATCTATTATTCTAACAGCTCCTACATTATTAAATTACGTAATACATTCAGATAACATTATTACACATGTATACAATAATACAAACATATACAATGACTGTAATATACACTTTATATATATTGTTACATACACATATTGCTTTAAGGCGGGCTGTTATTATTTATATATTATATAATTAGACTGAAACCATTTAAGTGTTAAAAATACTACCTCAGATTACGGCTCTATTTTGAATATACCAACAAGGCTTAAGGCTTTTAGAAAAAATACGCCCTTATGCTAGCAATGCTGAATACAAATGAAGATTCATAAGGCGAACGAATGAGCAGAGGTTACTTTGTATTGTTTTGCACTTCCTTTTTACTGGGCATTGTAAATAACTTAATAAATAACAGGAAAACACGTCTTCTCCAAGTGAAATACGCTAGAATACTAACGTTGAGCGATGTTTTTAATGTAGATAGTAGATCTATGACATCATTGTGAGCTGCCACGTGGTGCTGTTCCCCCTCACTCCTCTGGAGAGCAGAACGCCTCGTAAACGTTTTCTCGTCAGAGGCCTACAATACTTATGTCCACTGTATGCAATTCATGGCAGGACCCAAAACGAAACCATTATCGGCGTTGTCACAGTGAGATGGAAATCCTTGGACACGTCTTGGGAGCCTATCCGATCAGTGAAACTTTAAGGAACACCGGTTGTCATACAACTTGAAGTAGAAGGTTTGTTGTATTATTATTTGCCCCACGTTTTGGGAGCCAATTTGAAGAAGGTTTGTTGATGCTACGTATGGAAAGTCAGTTTGAAGATGTATTATATTTCGACTGTTGGGGAGCCGAACTTGAAGTAGTTGCAACCGCACGTATGGTAAAAAGTTTACGGTAGCCTTCGCCCCATATCTACTTTCCGGTGGCCTTTGCCCCAAAATGTTTAAAAAATATTAACTTTGTAATTTTGACTTATTCTTTAAATATTATATATTTATGTTTGCCTCGGCTGCGTCAGAATTATTGTTAGAGACATGTTTCTCTTTGCAGGGTTGTGGTGCGACTGAAGAATGTAGGTTTACACAGATTATAATGTTACTTCACTCCTTTTATTAATGCTTGACACGATTTAAATAACATTTTACTGATATAGAGAGCTGTAAGATTCTTTTGTTAATTACTTGCAGTTTTTAACACGTAAAATATTTTTGACTCACACGAATACGTATTAAATTTCTCGAGGACACATCTCACGTCTGATTAGTAGCACTGTCTGCAACCAACGCGTCCAGTTATGAGCACTATCTACAAGCAACTGACTTGATTTCAACCGCCTAAATTTGTAAATTTCTGTATTTCAATTTCTGATTGGCTAATGCTAGTCCAATAGAATACCTTCATTTAACTAAAGCTTTTCTGGTTGTTGATTGGCTATTTTATAAACTGTCACAAAAATTACATTATTGTTGCTCCAATAATTACAAATAGTATTGTTAAACTTTCAAACTCATTATTGCCTCAAGGCTACCTCTTTGTTACCTCATTGTTTGCAAATTTTAACCTATTATTCTCACAGCTGCTACATTATTAAATTACGTAATACATTCACATAACATTGTTACACGTGTATACAATAATATAAACATTTACAATGACTCTAATTAACACTTTTTATATATTGTTACATATACATATTGCTTTAAGGCGGGCTGTTATTATATTTTTATTATGTAATTTGACTGAAATTATTTAAGTGTTAAAAATACTGCCTCAAACTAGAACCCTGACTGCCGAAGCACTGAGAAAATATCATCATACAGTTTACGAAGAAGTTCATGGGCTAGCAACCGATGGATCTCGTCGCAGAACAGAATACTTGCCATTCCACCAGACTCGCCTCCCGGGTTCATTATCGACCCGACGGTAAAAACAAAGTCACATGAACAACAAGCGGTTCATGAAGACTTGCAGAAAAATGTAGGAGGTGTGATCCGTGAGTTGCATATTATAAGGATAAATGCCATCTTCAAGTGGTCGTACGTTATCCCTCCAGCTGGTGAACCTCTTTCTGTTGGCAATTCGGCATTAATAAAAGCCTACTATGAAATAGCGGTGGCTCCGGTCATAGGATTATTTTGATTCTAAAAAATCACCTTTATAAAAAACAGCTCTCTCTCTCTTTTTCTCTCCCTCTGTATGTTACACTAAGATTGTATTTCCATTATATAAATTTATTTATTTACTGTGGCAGAGCTAAGGGCATAAGGCCTTCGCTTCCGCTCAACCACATATAATAATCCTGAATACAATATTCCTATCACATTGATGGTACACAGATAGAATCTAAATGAACACAAAACAGAAATAACACAAATGTTAGAGGAACAGTAAAGTTAAGTTAAAAAATATAAAGAAACTAAGTTATTAGTTGGAAAGGTAGAATCAGACGACTGAAAAATGGTACCTAAAATAGTACCTAATGAATAATGTCACGAACGTGACTGAGGAGATCCGTATTATGTTTATTACTTTATATTAACTGACATTATTTTACTAGCCTATCACAAGCCTCTAAATTCATATACAATCATAGTTTACATTTCTTAATTTTACTTACGTCTTAGTGAGTTGTTTATATGACAAGAAACAGTGGTCTGCCACTTCCCTTGACACTCCAAAGGAATGTTACTAAGCCATCATTTCCTCAAGGATACGTGTCTATCTGCACGTTACTTAGCTGCACCCTGTGGATCACATGATCCTTGGAAAATCTTAAGCCTATGCAATTCCAGGGCGTTGGCGGACCATATTTGGTAATAACTGCCAAGATATTAGAATGAACCCCTATAGGGTATTCGACCCTATATAAGCAAGCACTCAAGCTCTGCTCGCGGGGACTTTGTGTTGTACATTGACCGGTACCCGTCGTCGTGCCGGTGGACGGCCGCACCGATGATGACTTCATTTTGGCACCATTAGCAGCTTGGCATAGTCATGTTGGTCATCGGCTCTCCTCATCCACGACGAGACGTTTCTCAAGGTAAGCACTATAAAATAAACTGTTAATAATAGTGTTAACTAGTACGATCATCATCCCTGATCTTGTGTAGTAGTAATAGCAGTTTGAGTGGCGTAAAACTGCGGCGGTCAACAGCGCCACCCTCTGGCATTAAATTTATTCAAGTCAGTACATCAATAAATAAAAACAAAACAAGTACGAGTCAACTCACATTACAGAAGCAGCTCTGGTTATATAGATAATCACATTCTGGTACAAAACCAATACAGTGAGAGCATTCAAAGAGAGAAACACCAGGATTACAAAAATAGAAATAGGAAATCAACAAATGCAAAAATTAAGCAATAGAAATCTTACAGAATATGGCAAATAAGAACTAACCCTGAGCAAATGTAAACGTACAATGCAATTCCACACAGTTATTAAAAACAACAAACGAGAAACTTCCTTCCTTCCTTAATAATCCAATTGATTCCAATCACAAACTGTCCATGCAAGGCACCAACCTCGACACCTAGCTCATGTAACACCTGCCTCCCCGCCACTCCAGCACCAAAATCACCCAAGAACATCAACGTATGCTTAAACTCCTTCACCACACTCTCCTTCCAAACTCTCACGAAAACTCTTCTCTGTCAACTCACCCTTTCCTCCACAGATGCGGACACAGAAAGTATAGTCACATTTCGAAATTGGACCTTAAGTCTATTTTACACAACCTTGCATTAACTGGGTCCAACTCGATTAGGCTCTGTTTTATTCCCTTTGCGATAATAAATCCTATCTTGTGTAGTCCAGGCTCAGTTGATCCACAATACAATAATATGTAATCCTGTTTATCTATTCTTCCTTTTCCACTCCAACGTTTTTCTTGCAACACTACTACCCAGCAATACCTTAAAAGTTATTTGCCACTTCTTTCATTTTCCAGGTCATAATATAGTTTGAACATTCCAAGTCGCCAACAACAAACCATCCGTCTTAACAAGGTTTTTACAAGTGGGGTTGAGAGCCCCATGCTTAACCCCCAACCTTGAGGCAGTATTTTTAACACTTAAATGATTTCAGTCTAATTGTATAATATATAAATTGAATAACAGCCCGCCTTAAAGCAATATGTGTATGTAACAAGATATAAAAAGTGTATATTACAGTCATTGTATATGTTCATATTATTGTATACATATAATAATGTTATGTGAATGTATTACATAATTTCATAATGTAGGAGCTGTGAGAATAATGGGTTAAAAGTTGCTAATAATGAGGTAACAATGAAGTAACCTTGAGGCAATAATGAGTAAGAAAGTTTAATAATGCTACTAGTCATTATTGGAGCAGTAAATTTGAGACAGTTTATAAATAGCCAATCAACAACTAGAAAAAGCTTTAGTTAAATGAGCGTATTGTATAGGATTAGCCAATCAGAAACTGAAATATAGCAAAATTTACAAATTCAGAAGTCAGTTGGTTGTAGACAGTGTTCCTAACCGGACGCGAGAGCGTTCTCGAGAAGTTTAATACGTATTCAGTGTGAGACGAAAAATAGTTTACGTGTTAAAAAGTGCAAGTAATTAATAAAAAAAATCTCACAGCTCTATATTAGTGAAGTGTTCTTTAAAACGTGTCAAGCATTAATAAATGGAGTGAAGAAAAACTTAAAATCTGTGTAAGTCTACATTCTTCAGTCGCACCACTCCCTGCTAAGACATTCATGTCTCTAAAAAAATATATATATAAATACTGACGCAGCCGAGGCAAACATAAATATATCATATTTAAAGAAACAGTCAAAATTACAAAGTTAATATTTTAAACTTGGGGCAAAGGGTCACCGGAAAGTACATTTGGGGCGAAGGCTACCGGAAACTTTTTACCATACGTGCGGTTGCAACTACTTCAAGTTCGGCTCCCCAACAGTCGAAATACAATACAACTCCTCCTAAAATACAACCATCATCAACCTGGAGGACCAGGACTGCTTATTTCTGACCCCAGGAGACAGGGTGGACTGGTTATACCCCCAGACACTGGGTGGCTCAGGTACCTCGGGGTCACCACTCCCGTATTCACCAGGTGAGCCCCTGAGGGCCCTGATCTTGTAAACCCAACTATCGCACGGTAGAAATGTACCTCTTTAGAATACAGTGAGGTTGCTCCAGGCAAGCGTTTTAGTTGCTCTATCTGTACAATCCTTCATTTAGCTATTCCCCCCAGTGTCACAGCTTAGCAGTGACAATATCTTAAAAATATGGTATACATACACTATATATACAATGAAAATGATATTTCTTCTAAGTTAACAATTTTTTTAACTAAAATCTGCAACCTGTGACGAAAAACATAAAGTATGACAGCCCCTGACATCTTGTGGAAGTGAATTCCAGAGCCTAGCAACCTTCACAGTAAGAGATGATGAGTATAGAGGTGTTCGATGAAGTGGTATTGAAAGTATGTGACGATTTTCTGTGTGTATGAAGGTTGTGAGACGAGGACAAGCTTTTAAATTGAGAAGCTAGGCATGTAGGGTGAGGCAGTATTTTTATCACTTAAATGATATCAGTCTAATTATATAATATTAAAAAAATAACAGCCCGCCTTGAAGTAATATGTGTATGTAACAACATGTAAAGTATATATTACAGTCATTGTATTATGTTTATTTTATTATCTACATGTATAAAAATGTTATGTGAATGTATTACGTAGTATAACAATGTAGGAGCTGTGAGAATAGAAGCAAACTGCCTTAAGTAGAAGCCGAAAGTTGCTAGCAATGACGTAACCTTGAGACAACAACAAATTAGAAAGGTTACTAATAGTTCTTGAAACAATAATAATGTAATCTTTAAAACAGTTTATAAATGGCCAATAAAAAACTAGAAAAGCTTTAAGTTAAATAAAGGTATTCTACTGGAGTAGGCTTAGCCAACCAGAGACTTGAAATAGAGGGAATAAACAAATTCAGGTGGGAAACGCTACAAGGAAGCGTAAACAAGCAGATCGGTATGGTACGGTTCAGTGTGAGACATGAAAAGTTATTGCGGTGAGAATAATATAAAGTGTCTGTGTTAAAAAGAACAATTAACAATAATCTCACAGCTCTATAGTAGGACACACCAGTGATGTGTTATTTAATCGTGTGAAGGATTAATAAACAAAGTACAATATAATTATAATTTGTGTAAGCCTTGTTGTTTAACCATACCAGCCCTGCTAAGAGATGCGTGCTCTGCAAATTACTACTGACGAAGCCGAAGCATATATATATATATATATATATAAATAAACATTAAAAATAAAAAAGTTGGTTCTTAAACGTGGGGCGAAGGCCACCGGAAGGTTTGTATTGTACGTGGGGCGAACACTCCAAGAAACATATCTCCCGCAATACGTGGTGCAACAGCAACAATTAAAACACCTTCAAGTTTGGCTCTTCAACAGTGGGACTACAAGAACTTCAAGTTGAAGAAGTGTGAATAAGTTTAAAGAGAAGTAAAACACAATGAATGTTTCTACGGTCAACTAGATGGAACCATGACAACTAGTGAAGACATGGTGTTATATTATCGTGACGACGTATATCAAAGCTACACAAGTGTTGTGAGCTAGCTGTAATTTACGTGACAGATCAGATCTTAAATTTGTGAGGAGTAAATCACAATAATCGAAGTGAGGCATCACCATCAGCAACTTTTTTCTGTAATGGCAACCCCTGAATTGGGAGCTGAAAGAAAAATAGATCTTTCGATTTTTATTATTATTATTAGACGTTTTTGTCTTATCTTAATACATTACTATTACCTCCTAAACTAGTGTATACTTTTAACACCCTGTATACCTCTTAATCTACATAAGTAAAGTCCCTGCCTCATGTTTATACTATTTCTTTGTTTTTATGTATTCATGTTTGTAACTATCCCAGCTTGGTCTCTTTCTGATGAAACAGTTTATCAAGTGTAGAAGAGTAGAACAAATAATATCTTATTTTGGATTGTTGTTTATACCTCTATAAAACGAATAAAACAAAAAGATAAAAATAGACAGATGAAGGAACGTAAAAATTCTGCTCCCTCCTCTTGATGAATAATAGAAAGCGAAAGAAAGGCATCTCTCCCCTCCCTCTTGTCGAACAGAGAATACCTATTGTTGTAATTAGCCACTCCGTTCTTCGACGCACTTTGTCCAACGTCCAACCAGCTTTTAGATCCCCACTCTTTTCTTGCTGCACACATAACAATGAATACACGCAGTTTTCACTTCATCACCATTATGAAAATTGATTTTTCTGTCTTTCAAAGATCTAGAGAAATGAGAATCACTGTTACATGCAGCTACGTAAAGAAGGATTGGATGGTAGCAGTTCTTTTCGCTGTGTATATGTGGGTGAGCACTGCTGTGCTGAAGAATTATCTCCATTACAACCGGACAAGTTGACTTCGTGGTAACTGTAAGGCTCGCATTCGGGAGGTGCAAGGTTCGATTACCGTCGAGGCGGCCACTTAGACCGTGGTTTTCCCGGGTAGGTAGGCGAATCCTGGGGTCATTAGCTTCCACTGTTTCAGGGGTGTAGGACAGGCGACGCTAGTTGGTATGTTGTGGCGGACGGTGGAATTTGCGCTGTGGAAATATTTCTCCCTGCGTTTGGTGGGACAGTTGCGCGGGACTTAAACAGAGCTACCGGTGTCAGGATTGGTTCCATGCTGGAACTGTTAGCGACCCCGTCCTTACTAGCGTACATCGTCGTCCGGATCTGGTCACCCTTCGGATCTCCCCTTCATCCCTTCCTCCCAGTGGTCATGTTAGAAGCAAAAAGGGCCCACTGTGGCCTACTAGTTGTGCTGAGCTTCAGTTACTGTAGGCTCCTCCGTTTGCCTACTTCTAACCTTCATTATAAATGTTATCATGTGTGGTTTTTCTAGACAGATTTTCTAGAGAAGTTAAAAATCAGGAGTTGCATTTGCTAGGACTATTTCACGAACAAATGAACTAATAAAATCCATGAAAAAGGTTAATATTACAAATGCATAAATGCATTATAAACGATCAAGCGAGATGCTCGCATTCGGGAGTTCCTGGATACAAAAATCGTGTAACGGCCAATCTGACTAGGTTTAATTCTTAATTGGATATTCAACACCATCTACAGAAAAAAAAATGCTATAGCAGAGCGACTACGCATCTAAGGCTATGTCCAGCATCGAATGACTACGTGTAGGTACACTCAAAGAACAGCCAACAGTTCCACGAGATCAAAGTCCAGATCCCGCCAAAACTCAATAGTAACAAAATGGATGCTATAGGAAGCCGACCACACAAATATTACTATTCTTCCTTAACCTTTAACGAATCCCTTAAAGGTAGGGTAAACAAGGAAGGTACACCTCGCGCACTGCGATCTACGGAAGATCTGTTGCGACTACCACCCCCCAATGAAGTTCAACTCATCTGGATGCTGGGTCATAATGGCACAGAGGGAAAAGAAACGACAAGGAGCAGCGTCACAGTTTATTGGGCCAGAGTCGGCTCTAGAAGCATCTCGATGTTTAGTAAGAGAGACTATTTAAAAATTGGTCCAAAGTATAACATATAAAAGCCTGGCTTAAAACCCCAGGAAACAAATATTAGAAAACCATGTAAGAAAAGAGTTGAAACCTTAATTAAATGTAACGAACTTCACCTGAGAAGAATTATTGCATTTATTTCTCACAGAACATGCTGCTGTGAAAATGCATCATAACATGATGGGGGTGTTTCAGGGTAACTTAGATTGGAGATTGTGCAAGAAAGACACTGAAACAGCCCAACACATAATATGCTCCTGTGAGGCTTAGGCAGGTACAGGCATAATGAATTGGCTTTAAAGCGATACATCCAAGTGCGTCCGGAACAATGACAGAAATCGCATAAAACAAGATAAGAAAGGGATGAAATGAAGGAATCACAGGAGGCTACAGGACACAGAGACGTGCCAAATCCCTAAACAGTTCCTGGCTCAAAGACCCATCCCCTACAGGAGCTAACCAGGGAGGACGGTGAACGACCAGCCCAACTATTCAGTCCTCTAGTATCAGCGGGGAATACTCTTTCCTTCTGTCCGACACCAAAAACCTAGAAGCACACTTGAAAGATGAGAAGGAAACGGAATGAAAGGGAAAGGAAATCGTGGTAGAAGAGAAACCATACCAGCATTCACCTACCGACCAGGCAAAACCACGAAAAATGCAAGATCAGAGTGGGCGGTCGACGGGAATCGAATGCGAGCTTCACGGGTTTCCGCTGAGCCATCTCGCTAGGTCCCTTTAAGATTAATCTTAGCACAAAATTTTAACATGCAACTCCTTTCATCAGTCATGGAATAATATAGGCCTATGACCTGACTTCCCTAGCTGGTGGTATAAAGCTGCCTTCAGAATCAGCAAATTGCCAGCGACGGAGTCAGCAAGCCCTGCATTGAAAGCTTTAACATCGCTGGACCACTGTAACACGCCAATAGTATATTTTTATGGCCTAAGGGTGTCGCCACGCTCTCATACGTTTTGTTTCTAAGCGTATTTTCCCGCTTTTATCTTTCTGTAATGTTTCTCAAGTTCGCTCGTGCGCCTGTTTTCTGCTATAAGGAAATGATGCAGTCTCCTGAACGACTTTCTCTCCATTTTGCATTTTTCCTTGAACTGTAATCTTTTTCAGGAACAATTTCCTTTACGTTGCCTTATCGTCAACTCTTTCTCTCTTCTCACGTCCCGCCAAGTTCGATTTCTTCTGAATGAAGGCACCGCACAGCTTGTAATGCCTTCTTCCATTCCTTCTATTTGCGATAGCTGGTGGATGCACCAAGAATTCTGCCT
Source organism: Deroplatys truncata (assembly GCA_030765065.1). Classification (NCBI taxonomy): domain Eukaryota; kingdom Metazoa; phylum Arthropoda; class Insecta; order Mantodea; family Mantidae; genus Deroplatys; species Deroplatys truncata. The sequence goes on from CM060980.1 coordinate 172,848,996, forward strand.
TCTTACTTTTTGAGGCAATAGCTCGCGTAGCGTGTTATAATAATAACAATAATAATAATATGCTATTATTATACCATTATTAGTAATTAGTGCCCGAATTTTTAGGTGGAATAAACTTCATTTTAGGTTTCTTATATGATTGAAGTAGTTTCTTTATGCTTTGCTTCGTGGATCTATACAGGTATCAATAATTTTGCTTTTCTGGTACTTAGTTGTAAGATTTATACTTTGGCATTGCATTAGATACACACATTCTCAAATTTTCTAACGTAAACCATTTCCTATTATCACTTAACACATTCTTGTATGAAGAAAAGGTTCTTTCAACGGAACATGACGTCACTGGAGCGTAGAACATAGATGCCTGTGCAGTAGGTTTTAGGGGTAGTTTTCCTGTATCCTTTCTCCCTGCAATACTGAATTGATGATTTTCATATCTTCAAAATCAAGATTTCGTTGAAGAATCTTCTGCAACTTCGATGAACATGCAACTGGTCTAGGTATTTCTTTACTGGAAGCATTGCCGATGATATCCAGAGCATGTTACAGTGGTAAAGTTGTACTTTCCAACCGGAGAATAGCTTCTGGTATAAAACAAAAATGTGTCTTAGTATATGCAAGGGAAGCGGCACAATAAAAAAATCTGATGTGTTACACTCACATGACTTTCTCTTCTTTTGTACAAACTATTTTTACAAACGCTTATTCTCCATATGCTTCAAGTTAATCGAGATATCGAGATGTCAATCTTATTGCTCATTTTCTTGCAGATGCAAGGGGAATTGGTAGGCTTTAAACGATAGTCAAATATTTTAAGAGGTGGTTGCTATGTGGAGTATTCCATTCTCTTTGCATTACCAGGACAAAAAAAATGAATAACAAATTTGAGAAAAAGTATAAGTATTGGAAAATTTAAGGAAATAACAAGAAATAACTCGAAAATGGTTCACTCAACAATAAAATGTATATGACGTAAATTGTGTATTTTAATGCGATCTATATTTTTGTGTAGTAAAAGTTTGTCTATCTCTTATGGTTTACCAGTTATGTAAAAGTCGTTCACAATAAAGAATACTTTTGGAGACATTCCCAGAAAATTCGATATATACATTTCAATTGTCATGAAAATATCTTAAACATATGACATTTTAATCAAAATCGTTAGAGCCATTTTTGAGAAAATTAAAATTTTGTTCCATGTAAAGGGTAATCTGGGTTGGGGGGATTTTCTTGACATTTGTGTCGCACCTCTGGAAGATACTGAACCTAAATACCAAGTTTGGTGTTTATCCGACTATTCGTTTCTGAGTTATGCTGTTCACAGACACACACACGCACATGTATCCAAAAATGCTTCATTTTTACTTTCTCTACTACGTATAGTAAGTAGGGGAAGTATTGTATTCCACCCAAAAATTCGATACCGAGATTTCACCGGAAATATATGTTTTGAGATCCTCTGAATCCAAAAAAAGCATTTTTGGAAACATGTCCGTGTGTGTGTCTGTGTGTCTGTCTGTGAACAGCATAACTCAAAAACGAACAGTCGGATAAACACCAAACTTGGTATTTTGGTTCAGTATCTTACAGAGATGCGACACGAAGGTTTTCAAGAAAATCCCCCACCCCAGAGTACCCTTTACATGGAAGATTTTTCGAAAATTTGAATTTTCTCAAAAATGGCTCTAACGATTTCGATTAAAATATCATATGTTTAAGATATTTTCATGACAAATAAAATGTGTATCTTGAATTTTCTGGGAATGTCTCCAAAAGTATTCTTCATTGTGAACGACTTTTGGTAAACTGGTAAACCATAAGAGATAGACAAAATTTTACTACACAAAAGATGTAGATCGCGTTGAAATACACAATTTACATCATATACATTTTTGTTGTTGAGTGAACCATTTTCGAGATATTGCTTGTTATTCCCTTAAATTTTTCAATACTTATTTTCTCAAATGGGAATTCGTTATTCATTTTTTTGTCTTTGATATGCAAAGAGTATTAATCTGTGGCAAAGGGAATAGTGCTGCACCTAGCAACCAGCTATTAAGAGATATGTATGTGCTTAAAGGCTACTATATTTCTATATTGCCCTTATAAATATATATTCCGCTTACATCTACAAGGAAATTAGCAATAAGATAGAGTCTGCAAATGTTTATCTCGATTAACATGAAGTAGATGTAGAATAAGCGTTTGTAAAAATAGTTTGTACAAGAGTAGAGAAAGTCATGTGAGTGTAACAGATCAGATTTTTTTACTTTCTCTACTACGTATAGTAAATAGGGGAAGTATTGTATTCCACCCAAAAATTCAATACCGAGATTTCACCGGAAATATATGTTTTGAAACCCCCTGAATCCAAGAAAAGCATTTTTAGAAACATGCCCGTTTGTCTGTGTGTCTGTCTGTGAACAGCATAACTCAAAAACGAACAGTCGGATAAACACCAAACTTGGTATTTCGGTTCAGTATCTTCCAAGGATGCGACACTAAGGTTTTCAAGAAAATCTCCCCACTCCAGAGTACCCTTTACATGGAACATTTTTCGAAAATTTGAAATTTCGAAAATTTGTGCTTAAAGGCCACTGTATTTCTATATTGCCCTTGTAAATATATATTCCCCTTACATCTACAAGAAAATTAGCAATAAGATAGAGTCTGCAAATGTTTATCTCGATTAACATTAAGTAGATGGAGAATAAGCGTTTGTAAAAATAGTTTGTACAAGAGTAGAGAAAGTCATGTGAGTGTAACACATCAGATTTTTTTGTTCTGGTAATGCAAAGAGAATGGGATACTCCTCATAGCAACCAACCTTAAAATATTTGACTATCGCTTAAAGCCTAGCAATTCCCCTTGCATCTACAAGAAAATTAGCAATAAGATTAACATCTCGATAAACATTAAGCATATGGAGAATAAGTGTTTGTAAAAATATTTTTACAAGAGTAGAGAAAGTCATGTGAGTGTAACACATCAGATTTTTAAGTAAAGTTTTTTGTATTCGCATTTATTGTGAGTTCAGATGTTAATTTTGTGGTTGTGAATAACAGTGTTTTTAACAGTTAGAAGCACGTTAAACATACTTTTAGTTTATGAAACTCATACAAAGTTTACAGCAACGATGTAGCGTGAGCGGTAAATTCACTAGAAAATCTCAAAGAGAAAATATTACTCCCATGATTAAGAAACATATGAACCGTACTGTAACTCTAAAGTAGATAAGGACAAAAGTTTTGCACCTAAATATTGTTGTAGCTTAAGCTCTAGTTATTTGAGAGGCATATTTAATGGCATTGCCTTTCTATGCAGTTTGCTGTTCCTATGGACAGAGGAGAAGGCCCACCTCTTGGACTGTTCTTTCTGTTTAATCAAACTTTCTGGTTTCTTATCACAAAACAAAGTGTATACGAGTAGTCTATCCAGATTTGCCCTACACGCGAAGGCTTGTTAAGCATGACGATTCATTTCCTATTCCAATGCCACTTGGAAAACTGGCCCCACAAGAGAAAGCATCGAGTTCTTCCCCTGATTCTGGTCCCAGTACTTCTTTCACTCCCGACCCTGATTCTGAATTCGTGGAATCTAAAATCCCCGTCTAATTTCACAGTCAATGCTAAACGATGTTGTAAGAAGTTTAAATCACACACAAGCCTAGTTTGAATGGTGGTATCTGGACTAAAGGAATGGGCACCAAAGTGTCAATTTATCTAAAGCCTCAGCATAGCTTATCGGCATATTATTCGAAAAAGCGTGATCTTATTTATTATAATAATGTGAGTGAACTTACACGTCAACAAGTGAGGCAGTATTTTTAACACTTAAATGATTTCAGTCTAATTATATAATATGTAAATTCAATAACAGCCCGTCTTAAAGCAATATGTTTGTGTAACAATATATAAAAAGTGTATATTACAGTCATTGTATATGTTTATATTGTATCCATGTTCAATAATGCTATGTGAATGTATTACGTAATTTAATAATGTAGGAGCTGTGAGAATAATAGGTTAAAACTTACTAACAATGAGGTAACCTTGAGGCAATAATGAGTAAGAAAGTTTAACAATACTACTTATGATTCTTGGAAGCATTAATGTAATTTTTGAGACAGTTTAAAAAATAGTCAATCAACACCAGAAAAAGCTTTAGTTAAACGAAGTTATTCTATTGGAATAGGAATAGTCAATCAGAGACTTGAAATACAGAAATTTACAAATTTAGGCGGTAGAAATCAGTTCAGTTGCTTGCAGACAGTGTTTCTAACCAGATGCGAAATGCGTCCTCGAGAAATTTAATACGTATTCTTGTGAGACGAAAATAGTTTTACGTGTTAAAAAGTGCAAGTAATTAAATAAAGAATCTCAGAGCACTGTATATCAGTGAAGTGTTATTTAAATCGTGTCAAGAATTAATAAAAAGGAGTGAATTAAAAATTATAATCTGTGTAAGCCTACATTCTTCAGCCGCAACACACTCTATTAAGAAATTCATGTCTCTAAAAATAAATACTGACGCAGCCGAGGCAAACATAAATATAATATTTAAAGAAACAGTAAAAATAATAAATTTAAAATTTGGGGCAAAGGCTACCGGGTACCATACGTGCGGTTGCAACTACTTCAAGTGTTCGGCTCCCCAACAGTAGAATTACAACACAACTCCTACTTCAAATCGGCTTTCCATACGTAGCAACAACAAATCTTCTTATTATTTGGCTCTCAAAGCGTGGGGAAAATAACAATACAACAAAAAAATCTGATGTGTTACACTCACATGACTTTCTCTACTCTTGTACAAACTATTTTTACAAACGCTTATTCACCATATGCTTCATGTTAATGAGATATCCAGATGTCAATCTTATTCCTAATTTTCTTGTAGATGCAGTGGGAATATGTTAGGTTTTAATCGATAGTCAAATATTTTAAGAGCTGGTTGCTATGTGGCGCATTCCATTCTCTTTGCATGTCCAGGACATAAAAAAATGAATAACGAATTTGAGAAAAAGTATAAGTATTGGAAAATTTAAGGGAATAACAAGCAATATCTCGAAAACGGTTCACTCAACCAAAAAAATGTATATGACATAAATTGTGTATTTTAACGCGCTCTACATTTTTTGTGCAGTAAAATTGTGTCTATCTCTTACAGTTTACCAGTTATGCAAAAGTCGTTCAGAATGAAGACATTACCAGAAAATTCGAGATATACATTTCATTTGTCATAAAAATACCTTAAATATATGATATTTTAATCAAAATCGTTAGAGCCATTTTTGAGAAAATTAAAATTTTCGAGAAATGTTGCATGTAAAGGGTACTCTGGGGTGGGGGGATTTTCTTGAAAACCTTCGTGTTGCATCTCTGGAAGATACTGAACTTAAATACCAAGTTTGGTGTTTATCCGACAGTTCGCTTCTGAGTTATGCTGTTCACAGACACACAGACACAGACACACACACACAGATACACACACGGACATGTTTCCAAAAATGCTTTTTTGGATTCAGGGAGTCTCAAAACATGTATTTCCGGTGAAATCTGGGTATCGAATTTTTGGGTGGAATACAATACTTCCCCTACTACGTAGTAGAGAAAGTAATAACTACTTCACAAGGTAGAGAAAACTCTCCAAAGTCAAGTCTAAAAGTCATGTTGCTACACAACTGTAATATTTATCGGTACCAATGGCTTGTGTCGTAAATATGAAAGAAACGTATGAAAATATGGATATCCTCCTTAAAACAGTAAGTTATAAATATCACGAATGGCAAATATGTGGGGACCTGAAAGTAATTGGTCTATTAACCGGAATGCAGCTGGGATTTATGAAATATTGTCGTTTCTTGTCTAAGTGGAACTCTCGGGACAGAGTTAACCATTACAGAGTGAAGAGTGGCCTTGACAAAGTTTAGTGGTAGGCGGGAAAACTGTAAAATGTCATTCCCTTAGATTCTCAGAAACACTTATTACCACCGCTCCATATACAGCTGGGTTTAATGAAGAATTTCGTCAAAGCGATAAACAAAAAGGAGTGAAGGAAAATTAAGAGAGCATTTTCATTGGTCCTCAAATCCGGAAAGTCCAGCAGGATCCTATATTCGAAGAAACACTCACCGAAACAGTAAAGGTGGTGTGGTGTACATTCAAAGACGTATGTTCGAAATTCCTGGAAAATTAGACAGGTAACTACACCGAAGTTGCGAGAAATTTGTTAAGGAAATATGAGGTAATGGTATACAATATGTCCCTTAAACTTCATTTCCTGCACTCCATTCTTAACTTATTTCCACCAAACCTGGGAATTCACCGATGAGCATGGAAAAATCTTTACCAACAAATATCTCAAACGAAAAAGAGATATGCAGGAAAATGGTCCCCTAATATGTTTGCTGACTACTGTTGGTTTCTTGTCTCTGAGCGTTCCAGCCCCAGCCACAAAAGCAAGTCTTCCAGAAAAAGCAACCTAAACTTGTAAGCTTTTAAAATAATTTTTTAATTATTTGCATGTAAATTTCTTTTTAGTTTTTTAAACTCCTTTAAATTTTATCAGTAATCATGAGGCAGTATTTTTAACACTCGAATAATTTCAATTAAATTATATAATATGTAAATTTAATAACAGCCCGCCTTGAAGCAATATGTATGTAATAATTTATAAAAATGTATGTAACAGTCATTGCAAATGCTTATATTATTGTAAATATGTTCAATAATGTTATGTGAATGCATTACGTAATTTAATAATGCAAGAGCTGTGAGAATAACAAGTTTAAAGTTGCTAACAATGAGGTAACCTTGAGGCAATAATGAGTTCGAGAGTTTGAATGCTACTAGTCATGATTAGGGTTGTAGTAATGTAAATTTTGTGACAGTTTAAAATTAGCCAATCAACAGCCAGAAAAAGCTTTAATTGAATGCAGGTATTCTATTGGACTAAGATTAGCCAATCAGAGACTTGAAATACAGAAGTTAACAGGTTTGGACGGTTGAAATATGTTCAGTTGCCTGCAGACCTTGGTAGTAACTGGATGGAAGATGTGTTCTGTAAAGAAATATTACGTATTCGTGTGAAACGAAAATTATGTATACGCGTTAACAAAGTGCAAGTATTAAATAAAAGAATCTCACAGCTCTTGATATCAGTGTAGTGCTATTTAATTTGTGTCAAGAATTAATAAAAAGAAGTGAATTTAAACTTAAAATCTGTGTAAGCCTACATTCTTGTCGCACCACGCCCTGATTAAGAGAAACGTGTCTCTAAAGTAATACTGACGCAGCCGAGGCAAACATAAACATAAATGATATCTATACAAGCAGTTTAATAATAAAGTTAATATTTTTTTTAAAAAAAAACTTGGAGTGTAACAACAAAAATACTTCTTCAAAATCGGCTTTTCATAATTGCAGCACATTACGTAACAAACAATCCACTTCAAAATTGACGTCCATACGTGGAGCTAAATAAACAACAGATCACTTTCTTCAAATTGGTTCCCAAAACGTGGGGCTAACATCAAAACATAAACTCCAAGAACAATACAACTTCAATCAGCACATCATTTTCAATAAAATGGGTGCTTTTGAATGCTGAGTGTAGTAACATTTAGACTTGGAACTATAACTATGAAAAAACATCAAATTTTAACCAAAATATTGAATATGGCTGCCAAAGAAGACGGTACTGTAAGGAAATTGTTTACTTCAATTTAGGAATTTAGGAAACCCGAATTAGTAACAGCTATAGATTTTCATTTCATGGCACAAATAACATTATTTTATTTATTTTGTTATTTTTTTTTTTTATTTTTTTGTACATTGCTGTAGGTGAAGTAACAGATGAATGCCTTAATGGTAACAGGTATATAAATACATCTCGCCCCTTTGAAAAATGCCACACGCAGTAGCAGTTAACTGACGTGCTCTTTTCAACGATCTACAGAGATCAGTAATTGCTCTCACATAAAGCCATTAAACACACTAAAACAACACATTAAACAAAGCTAAAGCTTGACCCAAAATCACAATAAATGTTACACGAGGTAATAAACATCCCCTGAAATTTACATTAAGACTTAACGTACTCCGCTTGTGTGCCATAACGGAAAAAAAATAAAATTATTACGTATTGAAGACGAACACTGAGCAGGGAAGCCATCAGAAAACGACAGTCAGCACTTATTTACCCAATGAACTACTACATAATCGAGGCTAATTCACCAGCAAATGTTGCAGTGTACGCACAGGTAAAGCAAGTCCTTGGGGTATTCTGCGCTGCCACCCAACTAACGCGACAGCAACGCCTCCCGAACCAGTGTTGCCAACTTAGCTATTGTATGGCTAAATGTAGCATTTTTACAGTAGCGGTTAGCTATATAAAATCGTAAAATGCTTATAGCCTGAAATCTAACCTATTTAACAAACGCCTTAGCCAAAATGTAGCCTAAATAGCATAATTTCATCTGCACTTTAGCTATGCAAAAGGAATAAACGGTTACGGTGAATCCCCACTACTGTATAGTTGTATTATGTTCCTATTATGAGTCATTAGATGTCATCAAAATGTGTACTAATCATAAGGTCGACTTTCTAGAGTATGCGCCCAAAACGTATGATTTTTGACACATAGAATTGGTCAGTTTTTATATATTTTACCTAAAGAATATCAGTAAACTTCATATTTCAATATCAGTTATATTTAACGTACGGTGTTGGTGCTTAGCAAAAATATACCTTATTCCATTTCAGTTTTATATTAAATAATCTATTCTTTCACAATATTTAAATATTATGGAATTATCTAATCAATTATAACATTTAGAATGTCTTTATGGGATTTAACTTCTACAAACAAAATATGGTAGTTTTAGACGCCAATTATATCTAGCTATTGTTTGTTAAATAATGCCTTTTTAAACATACCATCTAGCCATTATTTCCGAGGAAGTGTTGGCAACACTGTCCCGAACCAGCAAACAAAACAAGCTTTCCAGTCTTACATAGAACAATCGCATAACCCAGCGCGAAATATAAAGATAAACATTGTATTAGAAAAAACGGCGTAGTAGTAGTAGTAGTAGTAGTAGTAGTAGTAGTAGTAGTAGTAGTAGTAGTAGTAGTAGTAGTAGTAGTGGTAGTAGTAGTAGTAGTAGTAGTAGTGGTGGTGGTGGTGGTGGTGGTGGTGGTGGTGGTGGTGGTGGTGGTGGTGGTGGTGGTGGTGGTGGTGGTGGTGGTGGTGGTGGTGGTGGTGGTGGTGGTGGTATAACATTAAAATATTGTAGCGGGAGGGGTTGTAATGCTTTTCACGTATGCACGTGATATCTCTACCTGGATAGTGATTGGAGGTGAAAGATCTCTGCCTTGGCTGCTGTCGGTAGAGCTGCGATGAATAAATTTCTATCCTAGCTGCCTATTGTTGTATCTCAGGACACTGTGGGTGAATGCAATTAATAAGATGAATTCTTTAACAATTGGATTTATTCCAAAACCTCAAATTATTGAAGCGGCTAGCAACTGTTCCCCTTTGAATAACAATGAGATTATCTATTCATACACTGTAGTTTCCATCTTCTCGCTATTTTGAATATTGCAGTGAACCTAGCTATCTGTCACACGCTATCTCCCACCCACATGTACACGTTCGACAATCTGTCGCCAAATAGTTCATATAGGAAAATATGAAAAGGTTTCCATGAAAGAGTGTTGAAATCTGGGGCGGATCTCATTTCTATACCTTGCAGCTATGCTGCTAGCTTTCGCGGTCTTTTACCTGACCTCTATTTTGATTGGTTACTTAGCGTCGTATGAGAAAGAAATCGTTCACTTTTACAAGCCAGGTTTCTGTCTGAACTCGTTTGGGAAAACCCATATACCTATCTCTTGTTTCTCGTTTTATATTGTGATGCTTAACCAACTGCCTCGGAGGCCTTGGCTTTTCCTGAAATTACCCCTTTATCTCCGTCCTTGTCTCTTCTCGAACCTCTCTCTCTCCCCTTCCCTGCTCGTCGCTACTTTTCCAAATACTGTGTTCATTAATGTGCGTTCACATATGTCTACATTTTATGATAAAAGTTATTATATTGCATTATAGTTGTATTTCTATCTTGATTATTGATTTTCCCGTTATTTACATAGCTTGCCTGTCGGGTACATGTTCCCCGCGATTTATATGTATAAATAGTATGGAGAGCATATTGAGGAAAATATGCTTATGCACTATGTGATCAAAAGTATCCGGACATCCACATAAACATACGTTTTTCCTCTTAGGTGCATTGTGCTGCCACCTACTGCCTGGTACTCATTATCCGCGACCTCAGTAGTCATTAGACATCGTGAAACAGCAGAATGGGACGCTCCGTGGAACTCAGGGACTTCGAACGGGGTCAGGTGATTGGGTGTCACTTGAGTCAGAAGTCTGTACGCGAGATTTCTACACTCCTAAACATCCCTAGGTCCACTGTTTCTGATGTGATAGTGAAATGGAAACGTGAAGGAACATGTACAGCACAAAAGCGTGCAGGCCGACCTCGTTTGTTGACTGACAGAGACCGCCGACATTTGAAGAGGGTCGTAAAGAGTAATAGGCAGACATCTATCCAGACCATCACACAGGAATTCCAAACTGCATCAGGATCCACTCCAAGTACTATGACAGTTAGGTGTGAGGTGAGAAATCTTGGATTCCATGGTCAAGCGGCTGCTCATAAGCCACGCATCACGCAGGAAAATGCCAAACGACGCCTCGCTTGGTATAAGGAGCGTCAACTTACACGATTAAACAGTGGCAAAACGTTGTGTGGAGTGACGAATCACGGTACACAATGTGGCAATCCGATGGCAGGGTGTGGGTATGGCGAATGCCCGGTGAACGGCATCGCCAGCGTGTGTAGTGCCAACAGTGAAATTCGGAGGTGGTGGTGTTATGGTGTGGTCGTGTTTTTCCTGGAGGGGGCTTGCATCCCTTGTTTTTTTGCGTGGCACGATCATAGCGCAGACCTACATTGATATTTTAAGCACCTTCTTGCTTCCCACTGTTGAAGAGCAATTCGGGGATGGCGATTGCATCTTTCAACACGATCGAGCACCTGTTCATACTGCACGGGCTGTAGCAGAGCGGTTACACGATAACAACATACTTGTAATGGACTGGCCTGCACAAAGTCCTGACTTTAATCCTATAGAACACCTTTGGGATGTTTTGGAACGCCGACTTTGTGCCGGGCCTCACCGACCTACATCGATACCTCTCCTCAGTTCCGCACTCCTCATTCCCCAAGAAACCTTGCAGCACCTGATTGAAGTATGCCTGTGAGAGTGAACACTGTCATCAAGGCTAAGGGTGGGCCAACGCCATATTGACTTCCAGCATTACCCATGGATGGCGCCACGAACTTGTACGTCATTTTCAGTCAGCTGTGCGGATACTTCTGATCACGTAGTGTATAATATAAATTTATAATAGGGGGTAACTGAAGGATCGAGACATAGGGCCGATCCTGAAGGATAAAAAATCTGGCGAAAGACCTGCGTGAGCGGATGTTGCTCCAAGGAGTCCGATCTATAAGAGCTATTGGGTCCATTGAGACTTCCTGGTGGTCAAAAACGGTGTATTGAAGAGAGTGTGGGAGCTTGCAGATAGAAGAACTAGGGTGGAACAGCTAGTGCTCCTGAGGAGTACGGTGAAGGAAACTCCTGGAGGAAATCCATGCTAGTAGTATCGGGAGGAGTACCTGGATACGAATAGACCTTGAAGAAACTACGTCGCCGATTCTATTGGTTGCATCTTCGAAGCGACGTGGAAAGGTGGAGTCAGCAACGCGATATCTGCGAGGCAGTTCTGACTCCGTGTCAATTCACTGTCTGATGCTGATGCTGATGGTAGTTCGTCTTGATCACCTTGCTGCAAGCTCTGGGGAGGGAGCTGTGTGAAACAACGGCCACGGCCCAACATTACCGGGAGGTCGACGTCGGGTAGCTAGAGAGATAAACAGAGGTAGCGCTCTCACCCAGTATAAACACAGAAGTGTTATGGACAGATAACCAGAATCTTCTGGAAGCCTCTCTTCCCCGCCTCCAGAGCGTGTGTCCAGAATGTTCTCGCGAGTTAGCGAATGCGTTTCTGGTGCGAGGTCGAGTGCAGTTCCACAAGTGACAACTGAAAAGTGCATTAAGTGCTGCCGCTGCAGCAGAAATTAGAAAACTTTTTGTGTTCGACTCCCCGGCGATTGAACCGTCCGGAAGAAGACGCTATGTCGTGCGTATTTCATTTCGCCGCTACGTCGCCAAGGAAAGTGAAGGGCAGTGAAAATTGGAACTAAATGAACTTATTATGTGACAGTGAGAACTTAGTGAAATTACAGTCGAAAACTGGACAAAGTCATAAGATTTATCGCTATCTCCTCTCCAAGCATGACTCACTGCAATCATTATGACTAAATTTCCTAATATAGAGTGCAACACTATCTGGTGGTCCTTTGCGTATTCAAATATATCCACTGATTGGAAAACCAACGCATATAGAGTAGGTAACCAATGCCTACGCAGGAAAAGAAGTTACGCTACAGTATTAGCACTTCCCCAACCCTAAGTGCTGTGTGGTATGCTTCTTTTAGTTTACTTTGAAACATCACAGTGAAGTTTCTCGACAAACAAGGTACAGTACAGTACGTATGAACATGTTAACTGAAGAATTAATTTACGGACCATGTTTATTGGAGCTTGTATGGTTGTTTTTGTTTTATGTGATTGTCTGGTGATTGATAAATTAAGTAAAACTATCAATACTCTGTTTGGAATAAGCACATAATATTCAGTGGGCCTCAAACATCAACAAAACACCGTTATCTCGTAACCGGTTAGTTTTCGGACCATGTTTACTGGAACTACAGAGTAAGCCAAAAAACTATGAACCGGCTGCGCGGTGTTTTTCCTGTCCGCGGCCCCGTCGCTCGTTGCCGTCTGCCGCTATCATAGAAAGGAGCGGATGAAAACATACAACATTTTTAAAACTACTTTCAAAGGCTTTACGTACAAATTTATGAAAGGAGATGCTGAAATTGGTCATCGTCGTTTGTCCATACATTTTTGGCACCTCTTTAGGAAACTATCCATCACTCGTCGTAGTTCACGTTGAGAAATGCTGGCAATTTCCTGGCGGATATTTTGTTTTAATTCTTCCAGGGTGTGGGGGTCTGTCATGTACACTTTGTTTTAAGTTACCCCAGAAATAGAAACGCAGGGGGTTAAATCGGGGGAACGAGGGGGCCACAAATCTCTGCTAATAATTCCGTCCTCAAACACACTTTCATAAAGTTGTTAAGTAAAGCCTTTAAAAGTGTTTTAAAAAGTTGTATAGTTTCATCCGCGCCTTTCTATGATAGCAGCAAACGGCAACGAGTGCCGAGGACGCGGTCAGGAAAAACACCGCACAGCCGGTTCGTAGTCTTTTTGCTCCCCCTGTATGTTCCTTCTCTTCCTCTTTACTTCTCATCCTTATATGCTGGTCCATAGCTTTTGAATTATCCCATATAAGTATAGAAATGGTAATATTATAAACAACAATAACTAAATTGGTATTCTTTATCATAAAAGTAATAAGACGTAAACGTAATTTTTAAGTTATAAAAGCTAATTTTATTATACAAATTCTTTAATAACTAACACTCAAGTAAAAACAGAAGAAAGTAAAGCGTGAATAAATTAATTATCATAATAACAAATAATAAATAAATAACGCTAATACAATTAATTTAAAGTAAGACAGGATAGGACTAATTAATGGAGAGGACAACTAGCACCTCGAAGCTCAATGAATCTTTTGTGGGTACACCCCCGAGAGAAACGGATGAGGTAAGGGAACTGTAGGAGACATGTGGGCTGCAGAGCGAGGCCGGCGCAAATCGACAGAAACGTACGTGCAGAATTCCCTAATAGTTGTAGATTTGACCACCCGTCCACTGGAGGATCGCTAAAGACGACCCTATAGTAAGGTCCTGGAACGTAGTATTCCCAAATTCCCTTTTCCCAATAATCATTTCATGTATCATCAGTGTCGGGTCCCAGGGCATAAAGGAATTGAAGTCAATGCGAAAGCTGACGAACTTGCATAGCAAGGATCGACATAGCTGAAACCCAAACCAGAGCCATCTCTAGGCAAACTTAAGTGTTCCATTAGAGCGGCTATAACAAAATGATGTAAAAAACTATACTCTTTGGCCTGGAAGAGGATTCTGGGAATTCGATATGGGAAGTTGTTTATTAAAGATCCACACAAACCTTTAACTAACAGACTGCTTAAATGAGGTAGGACTCAGTTAAAAAAATCTGATGTGTTACACTCATAAGACTTTCTCTACTCTTGTACAAACTATTTTTACAAACTCTTATTCTCCATCTACTTCATATTAATCGAGATAAACATTTGCAGAAAAGATCTTTTGACATGCAAAGACATTTTTCACATAGCGACCAGTTCTAAAAATATTTGACTATCGCTTAAGGCGTACTATGTTCCCCTTCTTTTGTATTTGCAACGGTAATATAAGCACAGACGTATCTCTTAATAGCTGGTTGCTATGTGCAGCACCATTCTCTTTGCCACGGATTAATACTCTTTGCATATCCAAGACAAAAAAATGAATAACGAATTCTCATTTGAGAAAATAAATATTGAAAAATGTAAGGGAATAACAAGCAATATCTCGAAAATGGTTCACTCAACAACAAAAATGTATATGATATAAATTGTGTATTTTAACGCGATCTACATTTTTTGTGTAGTAAACTTTTGTCTATCTCTTATGGTTTACCAGTTATGCAAAAGTCGTTCACAATGAAGAATACTTTTGGAGACATCCCCAGAAAAGTCAAGATATACAATTTATTTGTCATGAAAATATCTTAAACATATGATATTTTAATCAAAATCGTTAGAGCCATTTTTGAGAAAATTAAAATTTTCGAAAAATGTTCTATGTAAAGGGTAATCTTGGGTGGGGGATTTTCTTGAAAACCTTCGTGTCGCATCTCTGGAAGATACTGAACCTAAATACCAAGTTTGGTGTTGTCCGACTGTTCGTTTCTGAGTTATACTGTTCACAGACACACACACAGACAGACACACAGACGACATGTTTCCAAAAATGCTTTTTTTTTGGATTCAGGGGGTCTCAAAACATATTTCCGGTAAAATATCGGTATCGAATTTTTGGGTGGAATACAATACTTCCCCTTTTTACTATGTATACGTAGTAGAGAAAGTAATAATAGTAGCTTTTGCCACTGGGCATGCATCAGTGAGAAACTACCTACACAAAATAGCAAGGTTTCAGGGCAACACGGACTGTAGACTGTGCGGGTCTTAAACTGAAACAGCCTATCATATATTATGCTCCTGTGAAGCGTTAACATCAAGGAGATATAAGATGTTTGGGGAACTTTTTATGGAACCAGGCCCAACATACTATTTGGCCTGCGTAATATAGTGAGGGACACAGGACTAGTGTGAAGGGTAGCACTCATTAGGGAGTTAGCACAATAAGCCTTTAGGCTGTAATGCAACTAGAGCTTTTGCAAATGGGCCCTAGTCCACAAGAAAGAAACAAAATCATCAGTGTCACCGCCGGTGGTGCCCTATGCAGTAAGAATTTGCGTTAAATACCATTAAAAGGACTGTCTGTTTGCCAGCAAACAGTATAACCCCAAAACTAAAATTCGTATTAATACCAAATTTCATACTTAAATTCGGCATTGTTTAAGTCAACCAGGGGACTTTCAAGAAAATCTCCCATTCCAAACTCCCTTTACATGAAATAAACGTATGATTTTAGCAACTATACAGGAAGTAAGAATCAAAATTTTGATTGGTATGGACTTTTGCCCCTCTTAAAGAAAAATATTGGCAGCACCTATTCGGTTAAGTACAATATGATGTGGCGTGTGTGTGTGTGTGTGTGTATTGTCATGCCAGACACATTATTGTTGGGCGACAGTATTGTTGGGGTGATTCTTTCAGCTTTGGGTTTGAAATTCGTCTAGCGCGACGACACGGTACCGTCTGGCTGGCGATCTTGGCCAGAGGTGGAGAGTGAGTGAAGTGAACGTTACTTCTTTGTGTGTTAGCGTCAACGTTTGGTCGAGTGCCTGGTATGTAAGGTCGGATGTGAAATCGTGTGAATGTAGCCTCGTGTGTGTAACATCCCCCTTCAATTTCTTCCTTTTTATCTTTTGTGTGTGATGTAGGGGCACCGTGTTTATACTAATAAACCACAGGTAATGTGAATTTCTGTGTATTTTGTTATAACTATCCCACGCCTGCTCTGGAATGGTAGTTAAGATTGTGGTCCTCTTGCTACCTCTGCAGCTATGCCTCCCAATGTATATCCTGGGGTAACTAAAATTTAATATCTAGCTGCAAGCGTTTTGGCCTCACCCCAGTATATAACATTTTCATTTTTATCTGAATGGGACTGTTTTTTCTTGCTTGCTTGTTAAAGAACAGATTATGAATTGTTAGCGTCTTAAAACTGGTTCATAAATGACAAAAACGAACATTAAACTTTGATCAGGAAGTTCATAATAAATGTTCCTTGAAATTACTAAACCAGCCTCAAAATAACTTCTTAAGAGAAACGAACAACTTCCTTTGACTTTTAATGGAGTGCGAATCTCGAACGTTAATCAAAACTGAAGTTGATCACAAGCAAGTTGCAGTGAAATAGAAAATAATTTGCTTATCTGAAGAATAACGAAAGAGAGCAGTACCTGAGTGAAGCTCCCATTGTCCACTTATGTAGCAAACCGATGCAGAATTCAATTACTATTCCCCACAAACTGTTGCTAGCAGTGAACAAAAGTTCCACTTGCCAGGAATTATTAAAACCGGCAGCCGCGACGTCATGTTTAATTAGTTCTCTTTCCGTCTCCTTCTTTTTCTGCTTCTGCTTTTGTTTTCCTTCCAGAACAAAAGACGCCACATCTAGAAATTTGACATTAACAAACAAAAGCAAACAAAACGCTTAGTTGGAAATCGTTTATATTTAGCAGATGGCAATTCCAGCCATAATCTTCATACAATGCAAGCGCCCGCACCGTAGGAGGTGCTCGAAACAATGCAAGTAGTGCTTGCTATGGGTGTGCGTGCATACATTGTGTCATAGTTGATGTGTGTGTGGTGCCAGGCTTTTATTTCACGAGTCACGGCTTCGCAGCAGGGCAGTGGCACGTTGCACTTATTTCTACATCTACAAAACATTAAAACAAAATGAAATGACATCGTGTGAATTAATAAAATGTTCTCCAGGCACTACCTACTCTTTTTATAAAAGCCTATTCTTCTATCTATACTTTTTAATCGAGATAAACTTTTATTAACATTTACACATTTCGTTTTAGGCATAAGAAGCATACGTTAGTCTACAGTGATAGCCAGATTTTTACAAAGGCTTATTCTCCATCTACTTCATATTAATCCAGATAAACATTTGCAGAAACTACCTTATTGCTAATTTTCTTGTAGATGCAAGGGGAATATGGTAGGATTTAAGCGATAGTCAAATCGTTTAAGAGCTGGTTGCTATGTGGCGCATTCCATTCTCTTTGTATGTCCAGGACATAAAAAAAGAACAACTAATTCCCACTTGAGAAAAAGGATAAGTATTGGAAAATTCAAACAAATAAAAAGGACAAAGAAATGTATGACATAAATTGTGTGTTTTAACGAGATCTACAATTTTTTGTGTAGTAAAATTTTGCCTATCTCTTACGGTTTACCAGTTATGTGAAAGTTATTCAGAATGAAGAGGGTTTTGGGGAACATTTCCAGAAAATTCAAGATATACATTTCATTTACCATGAAAATAACTTAAACATGTGATATTTTAATCAAAATCGTTAGAGCCATTTCTGAGAAAATGAAATTTTCGAAATATGTTCCATGTAAAGGGTAATCTGGGGTGGGGGGATTTTCTTGACAATCTTCGTGTCGCATCCTTAGAAGCTACTAAACTCAAATACCAACTTTGGTATTTATTCAACTTTCGTTTTTGAGTTATGCTGTCCACAGACTGACGGACAGACACACAGGCACATAGACAGACGCACATATGGACATGTTTCCAAAGTGCTTTATTTGGGTTCGGGGCAGCTCAAAACATGTATTTCCTGTGAAATCTCAGTATCGAATTTTTGGGTGGAATGCAATACTTTCCGTACTTACTATACGTAGTAGAAAAAGTAAAAACCTATAGTGGCTTTACACGGAGAAAAGTTAATTATTTAAAATTGAAACCAATAATAAACAATATCTCGGAAATGGTTAACGCACAAAAAATGTTAGTTGACATGCACTGTGTGCTTTAATCGGATCTACATTTTTTTTTTGTAGTAAGATTTTGCCTATCTCTGACGGTTTACCAATTACAAAAGTCATTCAGAGCGAAGAGCACTTTAGGTTATATAACAGAGGGGGACACCTGGCGCACTGCCACATACATAGATGTACTGTGGCTACCACCACCCCAGGAGGAAGGGATGAAGTGAAGGAACCACAGAGGCTACAGGTCGTAGGCAGATAGGCCACAGACACGCGCGGAAGTCCCTAACATTCCAGGATCGAAGACCCGTGTCACAGCTGGAGCTGCCTAGAGAGGACGATGAACGAGCCGTTGACCAAACAGCCCTCTAGTGTCCACGGAGAATACTCTTTCCTATGAGCAAGCATCCGCGCTATCTATCCGGCACCGCCATACGCCACGTAACTTAGAAGCACACCCGAAAGAAAGAGGAGTTAGGCTTACCATACGAGTACTAGCCTCTAGTTCCCGAAGTGGAAGGCGAGGGATTTTTTTCGGGCGTAAAAATCCTTAGCATGGCTTCCTTCGGAAGGGAAGTAAAGCCGGTGGTCCCGTGTCGTAGATTTACGGCACGTAAAAGTACCTCAAGCCTGATAAAGAGGCCTCTGAGCAAAATTACCGGTATTTCACGTCCAATATAGGAAGGGATACCAAGGACCACTGAACTTAAAGGGCAACCATAAATAAAACTCAATTTAATTTAATTTAATTTAACGCCCGAAAGATGCGAAAGAAGCAGAATGGAAGGGAAATGATGTAGATGAGAAACCATTCCAGCATACGCCTACCGACTAGGGAAACCCATGAAAAACCGTAGGAAAGAGTGAGCGGCCACGGGAATCGAACGAGATCGAAAATAAAACTTTTTATTAAAATATCTTAAACATGTGGTTTTTATCAGAAACGTTAGAGCCATTTTTTGAGAAAATAAAAAATTTCCAAAACATCTTCCGTGTAAAGCGCAGTTTGAAATTCCAGTCCCTTCGTGTCTGATCATTGGAAAACACTGCGCATAAATGCCAAGCACGGTGTTTAACCGACTTTTCGTTTTTGAGTTATGGTGTTCACAGACACACATGCACACATAAACACACACATATACACGAACCTTTTGTAAAAATCTGATGCGATAGATTCACATGAATTTCTCTACGTTCTATCGTTTATTAATGGGTATACAAACTATTCTTAATCATGCTCATTTTTCTATCTACTACAGTTTTATCCAAATTAACCTAGCAGAAATAGCTACATTACACATTTCGTTATAGATACAAAGAGAACAGCGATAGTCAAATGTTTAAAAACGGGACGCTATATGTTGGCCTTTTAAATTCCATACTGTTTCTATACAATCGCAAGAAACAACTGAATATTGAAGACTTTAAAGAATGACCAAGAAATGAAGAACTCGAACGTTTAATAAAGAATATCCCAGAAATGGCTAATACTACAAAAGAAATTTATTTGAAGCACATTGTATTTTAAAGATATCTACATTTCTGTGCAGTGTGTTTTCGTCTATCGCTTGACGTTCGCCAGTTATCAATATTATACAAAATTCCTTCCGAATGAAAACGGGTTCAAAGGCTATTCCCAGAAAACTCAAGATGTACACGTTATTTGTCATGTAAATATCTTTAATATATGCATTTTAATCAAAATGGTTAGAGCTATTTTTTATAAAAACAAAATGTTCGAAAAATGTTCCAGTAAAGGGTAGTTGGGGTGTGGGATTATTTTGAAAATCGTTATGTCGCATTCTTGGAAAATCTTCTTCTTTCTCTGTTTAACCCTCTCCTATGTACGACTTACACCCCCAGGACTTACAGGCGGGTGCCTGGGGTCAGAGGCCCGTCGAGGAGCAGACACTCATGGATCAGACAGAACATTCAGGATGGGTGATCAGCCCGATGCCCCGTATGGGAGGAAGGAAGTAGATGAAACGAAATGATGGTGAAATGGATGAAAGGAAAAGTGATGATGGAGCAGTTGGTGGAATGAATGGCGGGGGAACCCGGAGAACCCGGAGAAAACCCACCCAGACGCTGCTTTGCCCACCACAAATCCCACATGCGGGTCTCTGGGATTGAACCCAGGCCGCCTCGGTGAGAGGCGAGCGGTCTAACCACTCGGCCACGGCGCCTTCCCATTCTTGGAAAATACTGAACTTTTTTTCAAGTTTGGTACTTATCCGACCTTTCGTTTTTGAGGTATGCTGGCACAGACACACAGACACAGACTCACATAGGACATGTTTCCAAAAATGCTTTATTTGGATTCAGGAGGCCTCGAAACATGTATTTCCGGTGAAATCTCGAAATCAAAATTTTGAGTGGAATGCAATACTTCCCCTATTTACTCTACGTAGTAGAGAAAGTAGTATAACTTCTTGGAAAAATCAAATCAACGGCAGTGAATGGGAAATGTTCAATGCCACAAAATTTACTCGTGTACTAAACTTTTATCTATCTATTACGATTCATGATACAAAATTCATTTAGAATAAAGACGACTTCACAGGCTAATTGCAGAAACTTCAATATATACATTTTATTAGTCACGCAAGTATCTTAAAGCTGTATTTGAATTAAACTGTTAGAGTTATTTTTGAGTAAATCAAAAAGAAGAAAGAACTTTTTCTAAGAAATTACTATTTTTGGATTCAGGGCACCTCAAAACGGTGGAATTTCGGTATCGAATTTCTTAGTGGAATGCAATACTTTCTCTTTTATTATAGGTAAATAGTAAAGAAAGTAATAAGCAGGCATAGGAATTCTTAACTCGTGGGCTTCAGGTTATCAACACCCAGACCATTATCAATACAAAGAATGCAAAACAACAGAGGCCAAGGATCACTGATAGGGAGGTAAAAAACAGTCCGAGTGCTGTCTGCATGCGCTAACATGTACTACAGACATCCCTGTCTATAGTCCAGTGACAGTTCAGTCTTATTTCATTCTGTCCTGGCTTTAATGACTAGAAATTCCTATGTCTAGTAATAAGTGTTTGTGACAATAGTTTGTGGAAGCGAAATAAAAATATTCTACGATAGTGGATAGAGAAATTCGTGTGAAAGTAACAATTCAGATATTTTTTTTTCGTTTTGGCATTCAGAACTCTCTGTTTCCATTCGTTTTGTGTCTAGTTTGATGGTACATTTAAACTAATGACCGCACGAATTCTTCAAGCGAAAGCACCTTGACCTTAGGGGAAACATAGTCTGCACGCATGCTCAGAACCCACGCAGACCTACCCTACCCCTCACTTCCATGCAAATCAATTTCCTCCCCTCCAAATACCCTCTCTCTATTGGATTTGTCAGCGATTTAAAACGCATGCAAGGTGTTGTTTATTTTCAAAGCCACCATCATGTTTACAAATACCTCGCAAGAACAACAGCTAAAGCTGTGAGCGATTTTCTACAAATCTTGGCTCGCTGCAGGGTGAATGTGGACGCTGTGATTCAACAATTCGGTTCAATGCTCCGCTTCCTACCTTTCGGATTAAAAGCGAAACAAAAGGTTTCTTTAGCTGCGGTTACGTCTTTGTTTTATTTATCGCTATTATTTCTCTCCTTTGTTTTTAGTTGTGTAGCTGGAGACGACAGCAGCAATAATTGTTTTCCAGTGAATTTAACCGTGCCCGCCCGCCCGCACCAGTCAGTCAGGAATGCTGTGGTCCATGAACTCCCAGCGGCAGAAATCAGATTTGTCCCCGCCAAAAACAGACAGCATCGCCATATTCCTTCCTTAGCGCTACCTGCTTTTATTGTTCAGTTATTGCTTCCTCCAGACATATCTCGCTTCTTCTTTGTTTCACAAATAAAAGAACACAGATTTGTGACAAGCAGGCTTGCTCAAGTAATTAACTTCTTACACGGGAGTTTCCAAACCCTGAGACATTTGCAGCGGACGGGCACAGAAGGGGAAAAGATCTGATATGTTTCTTTTATATGACTTTCTCTAGTCACTCTTTCACAAACCATTCTTACAAACTTATTCTTCTACTTCTTGTTAATCGAGATAAACTCATTACGTACTGCAACATTTCGTTGTGGGTATAAAAAGAATAGGCTAAAGCAATTGGATTGGTAAGGAGGGGATTCAGCACTGATCTACATAGTGGATGTTGTACCTACGCCCCACAAGGGGGCGTCCCCGGGAGGAAGGATGAAGCGAGAGGAGCCATAGGGCGGCCGGAACCGGGAATGGCAGGGTCCCTAAATTTTCAGATAAAGATTCCCAGCTGGACGACAGACAGACCGGAGATCCTACCTCGCACAGAGGGGGTCCAATCCCCGAGGGACGGAGAGAATGAAGTGAAATGAGAAGGGAGACGAAATGGATGGACATAAAATTCGGGGAAGTGGGAATCCTTCCCAGCATCCCTCTGGCAAGAAAACCCCCGAGAAAACCCATATGTCAGGAAGGTCGGCCAAGGGAATCGAACCCACGACCTCCAAAATGCTGGCCGCAGACGAAACCGCCTGAGCTATCCAGCTCGGTAGACTAAAGCGATAGTCATTTTTTTTAAA
Organism: Deroplatys truncata; assembly: GCA_030765065.1. Classification (NCBI taxonomy): domain Eukaryota; kingdom Metazoa; phylum Arthropoda; class Insecta; order Mantodea; family Mantidae; genus Deroplatys; species Deroplatys truncata. The sequence goes on from CM060980.1 coordinate 172,871,903, forward strand.
AAGCAGGTCCCTATATGATGGCTCTGAAATATATTGCTCTCTGCATGACCACGAGAAAAAAAATGAATAACGACTTATCACTTGAAAAAAAGTAAGTATTTGAAAACTCACACCAATAACAAAGAATATCTTCGAATGGTACGGTACAAAAAAATGATTACACATTAAATTGTGTGCTTCAAAAATATCTACATTTTCTGTGTGCATAATAAAATGTCTATTTGTTATGGATTACAAATTATACGAAAGTAATTCACAATGAATGAAATAAGTACCACCTGTATAAGATATTAGCATGATAAATAAAACGCATATCTTGATGAGCGGGATGTCTCAGGTGGTAACGTCTGTGGTAGGGGAGGTCCCAGGTTCGATTCCCGGCGACCCCCACTCTAGACCATGGGTTTTTCGTGGTTTCCCCGGGTCGACAGGCGAATGCTGGGGTGGTTCACTTCTACCAGACTTTACTGCCTCTCATTTCCTGTACCCATCATCTTCCTTATCATCTGTTTCTGGGTTCTAGGATCAGGCTGGCGGCGGGTGTGCAGCGGGTTGTGTCTTCCCTGACGGCGCTACGGGATCTCTCAGGTCTCTCCCCCCGAGTGAGCTACACCCGATAGAAGACTGTCACGAATTGGTTGCATGTAGATAGGAAGGGGCGCCGCCGCCAGATATTTAAAATCTGGAAGAGTTAGGGAACCCGTCCACACTTACTCGCGTCAGCATCCCTTCGGATCTCTCCCCTCATCCTTCCCTCCCAGGGGTCACGTTGGAAGCAAAAAGGGCCGTTACGGCTTATTCTGTGATATATACTTTTACCTCTTCATTCGGAATGAACTTTCTCTGCTTTTATACAACTGGCAAAGGCTTACAAGTTAAAACAAACATTTTATGTCAAATGTTTGCAGCCCGAGATACTCTTTATTTGTTTGAAGTTTCAAATATGTTACACTTTTTAATTGCTACATGGCCAAAAAAGACGTTTTCTCAATTGTTAATCCTTATAAAAATATATTAATTATTTAAATTAACAAACATACGAAACTAATGCAAAAAAATGTTTAATACTATATTTAGGTAGCACGGGAAAATGTTTCAATGACCTGGCGACATCTGCCGGCCTACGATGCCAATCATCAAACGGTTTCTTTTAAGATTTCAACTGGAAAAGCATCCATTCCTCTGTGAATGTTGCCTTTAAAGCTACAAGGGAAAAGCCAAAATGTTTCCAGCAAGATGGTGCCATAGAACACATTGCTAGAACTTACACGGCAGCTTGTGCCAGCTCTATGGGAGTAAAATCATGTCGAAAAACGGATATATTTTGAATGGGTTCCAAGTTCCCCAGATTTCTGTCTGTAACTAAATTCTATGGGTGTGGCATGCTGTGGTGAAAATGCCATTCCCTTTCGCAGTATAAGAATGAGTTAACACATTCACCTCGACTTAAACCCAGGACCGAAATTTTTCTACGGCTGAAAACTTGGCCGTCCGGCAGGGAGTCAAACTCGGATCCGTATGCAACTCAGGTTTAATAATAATAATAATAATAATAATAATAATAATAATAATAATAATAATATCCGCTCAGACCGAGATACGTCAGTTACTTTCCTGCCTGCAGCTCCACAAGCTGCTTCAAACAAGTTGCTCTATCGATTTTAGTCCCACATTCAGTAGAAATGAATTTCAGTTATGGAGTTATTAATTATTTAATATACTTCTTTGCAATTAAGCGCGTAGCGCGGTGTAATAAATGCTACCGATGCACAGCCATAAATTACACTCTAAACGCCTTTTCTACGGCTATCATGACTTCAATTATTCTGTGCTTAAAACCTGGGAACCTCCACACAGAAGCGATGCGTATCCCTAAAAATAAAAAGCTCACGCTACGGACAGGATTCGAACCTGTGCGGGTAGAACCCATTGGATTTCGAGTCCAACTCCTTAACCACTCGGACACCGCAGCTGCGAGAAACTCGCTCCAGCGTCATTGTAGCAGTTCGCTGGAGAATTCCTGTACTTGCGGTTGGCACGACTGTATAATTAGCATGACTTCAAAATGGCCGATTGTAACCTAAAATTTCTTTGAGTGTAAGTTTTGTGTAATATTGCCTGACGTTTCTTGTGATATATTTCAAATTCAAACGCTGGGTACAGAGAGGCTTTGTATGTGTAAGGTGCCTCTTATATATTTTATTGTATTTAATGATATTTATTCAATTTTGGAAGGCTGATTTTGTGGCCTGTTAATTTCTCAGTGCTTTTTTTTCCCGTTGTAGCGCAATAATGATTTTACAACATTGCATTCCACTTCAAAATTTACGCTTATAGTTAAGAATTTTTATGAGTTATGTTACAAATGTTTTGTTCAAGGATTTTCCGATTTTAGAAAGCATTCATAATTTTTCCAACTCAGAAAATATTAGTATGCTTCTGATATTTATTTGATCCTGCGGAGAGGAGGATAATATTTTTTGAGAGCAATTTAGGATCGACTTACAGTGTATAAATTCTAAACTTATGCAAATGCTTCATTGTTTAATGACGATGTAAAAATACTATTATGTTGAAAAGGTTATTCAAATATTTTAATACCTTTTCCGAGAAGTAAAATAAAAACTTACTTTCCGAACTTTTATTGTTGCTGCAGATTAGTTCTATAAATTACACATATATTGTTTTTAATAAAATTATGTTGAATAATAAACATAGGAGAGATCTATAACTAGCTACTTTTCTTTTCGGTTATTGAAAACGCCCTATTGCTTTGGATTGAATATTTGGTCATGAAGAAACAAACTGTATCTTTACATATATTGCCTTTACCAATTGTTTAAAGCGATGATTAAGACAACTCTAATAAACTGAGTAGCATTTTAATTTTGTCCATACATTTTCGAGTAGAAATGGGACTAGATTTAATTTAATTGAATATCGCGATTGAAAGAAAATGTGTAGGACAGTAGAAGAAATACATATACAATGACTGTAATATACACTTTTTATACATTGTTACATACACATATTGCTTTAAGACATACTCCATTTGCCAGCAATGTTTTATCTTGATGATACCACAGATGATGATCGCCTATTGTTAGTCAAGGATAATAATAAGAACTTTCTCTCCTTGTTATGTAACTATACTTGTGTTGAAAACTTTCTTTTAAGGATTTTTCGTCCACATTATGGAAATTAATCGTACGGTATACCTGTAAGCTACCCTCGTGACCTGAGTTTGATTTACGTAAACACAAACTAACAGATGGAAGGAAAGAACAAATATTCCCATGTGCTGTATATTATCTCATGTTTTAAGTTCTGATTTGTTTCTGCTGGATTCATAGGTTTGGGTCACCAGATGGGTAAATGACTGAGAATGAATCACCCAGCCAGGCTGTTTAGTAAGGTGCTTCAGCTAAACCGGCTTCATTCACAACTCAGTTAAACGTGTTATAGTTAACATGTAACATGACTACCTCTACTCTTACCCCTTTGTTTGACACCAGAGTCTATGGAATGTAGCATTGATTCATTCACAGGAAACGCAGTCCATGTCTATCAAGAACTATAGTCCAACAACTCCTAGTAGGGGACGTGTGCAAGGAAATAGCGTGAAGTCTCAACTCCTTCCATTCCTTCTAGCATAAAGTTAAATGCAACATCTTTCAATAATGCAAAATTTAAATGTATCGAAAAAGTATCGAAGTTTATCTCAAAGAATTAGACATATTTCGATACCACCGAGCATCGAGAGTATCGCGGTATCGAGATCCCATCCCTAATTATAATAGTTAACCCCAATTATCACAATTAACATGGTATAAATAGATATATGTCTCAAAGTTTAATTTAAAAAGATGCTTACCTACCTTTCTTTTTTGTGTTGATGAGGTACTGAATCCCCCCCTCCCCGGCCAGAGATGTACATGGTATTAAAAAATTCATCGCTTCTCTAGGCGGTGTAAAATGACAAAACTTTTTTGGCTTTCGTCAACAATTATGCTCTTTTATTTTTTTACTTTCTATATTACGTATAGTAAGTAGGGGAAGTATTGTACTCCTCCCAAAAATTCGATACTGAGATTACACCGGAAATAGATGTTTTGAGACCCACTGAATCCAAATAAAGCATTTTTAGAAACATGTCCGTGTGTCTGTCTGTGCGTCTGTGTGTGTGTGTGTCTGTGAACAGCATAACTTAGAAACGAACAGTCGGATAAACACCAAACTTGGTGTTTAGGTTCAGTATCTTCCAGAGATGCGACACGAAGGTTTTCAAGAAAATCCCCCCACCCCAGATTACCCTTTACATGGAACAGTTTTCGATAATTTTAATTTTCTCAAAAATGGCTCTAAAGATTTTTTTTAAAATATCATATATTTAAGATATTTTCATGACAAATAAAATGTATATCTTGAATTTTCTGGGAATGTCTCCAAAAGTATTCTTCATTGTGAATGACGTTTGCATAACTGGTAAACCATAAGAGATAGACAAAATTTTACTACACAAAAAATGTAGATCGCGTTAAAATACACAATTTATGTCATATAGATACATTTTTTGTTGAGTGAACCATTTTCGAGATATTGCTTGTTATTCCCTTAAAATTTTCAATACTTATTTTCTCAAATGGGAATTCGTTATTCATTTTTTTTTTTTGTCTTGGATATGCAAAGAGTATTAATCTGTAGCAAAGAGAATGCTGCTGCACCTAGCAACCAGTTATTAAGAGATATGTCTATGCTTAAAGGTTACTGTATTTCTATATTGCCCTTGCAAATACAAAACAAGGGGAACAGACGATAGTCAAGTATTTTTAGAACTGGTCGCTATGTGTAAAATGTAATTCTCTTTGCATGTCAAAAGATCGTTTCTGCAAATGTTTATCTCGAATAATACGAAACAGATGGAGAATAAGAGTTTGTAAAAATAGTTTATACAAGAGTAGAGAAAGTCATCTGAGTGTAACACAGATTTTTTTTGGTAACATTGAGGATAGTTCTGTTAAGTAAGCTTTATTTCAACTTTGATAAAAGGACTACTTTTCTTCGGGTTATAGAGCAAAGAATTAGTATAGGTACTTGAATCTATGATGTTCACTACGTCATATTTAAAAGCATAGTCTGATATAATCGTTTAATATCTGTAGAAAATTCACAGAACACTTGCGTTACAACCAACTTAAAAATCTTACGCTGCGGACAGGATTCGAACCTGTGCGGGTAGAACCCATTGGATTTCAAGTCCAACTCCTTAACCACTCGGACACCGCAGCTGTTGCTGCTCAACCCATATAATTAGAGGTGAGAAAAAAGGAACAGCCGTTAAAATGAACCTATCATAACCGGAATTGCTCTCATGAGGTAAGAGTCGTATTATATACAATTATATACTATTTTTGTAGTTCCTGAAAGGCCAAAACTGTTAAGTGGAACTCTGCTCGGGAATTACACCAGAATTAATGTGCCTAAACAATTATATATAGCGTTGTATGAATTACATACTTCAGAATGTCATGCATTAGTTCTTTGTTGTTTACGTTACCAACAGTAATGTGGATTTAAAAATGATAAGGGTAAAACTGAATGCTTCTGTAAATGAAATGAATACCTTTTGTAGCTGCGTTAGCAAAATAATCCCTAACCTACAAAGAAGACATTAGTAAACAGAAATTTACTTTTGAACGATGTATTATTTATTTATTATTATACTTATTTTACAGTGTTTTGCCCATATTCCGTATCATATTGACACATTTATAGGTATCTTACATTATACCTATATTATGTTTTATATTACATAGCGGACATTATATATGTTAACTACATATAATTATATAGAGTAGTTAAATTATATTCGAACCCACTCGCGACCTCTCTCTATTTCGCGAGACAGCCGGCAGTCGCCAGGGAAATTACGCCGGCAGAAATAGACTAAAATCCTTACCTTATAATAGATGCTGGAAATGACCTTCTGCACTCAATCAGGCAGCATATCTCGTGTAAATATTCCCGCTCACTCTCCGAAGCTCACCAGTAGGAATTCTTGTGATTTCTTGCAAAATGTTTTCTCTAAGTTCCTGTAGTTTGCGAGGATTGGAACGATACACTTTTGTCTTTTAAAGAACCCCATAAATAAACATCACAACTCGTTAGGTCAGGAGAACGAGGGGGCCACAAATCAACACTAATTATTCTCTCATTAAACATTCTCTCTTATTGCAGTGTAATGATTCGGCAGCCATATGTGCTGTTGTAGAATCTTGCTGGAACCAACCATATGCTTTCTCTTCTTCTGTCAAGCGATTGCAAAATGGCCTCAGAATTAACCTCTGATATCGCTCTGCATTTATTGTTTCATCAAAGAATATGGCCTCTTTTATCCATAGTACATGCAATAAAAGAAGTGTTTGATGAGAGAATAATTAGAGTTGATTTGTGGCCTCCTTATTCTCCTGACCTAAAGAGTTGTGATTTTTATTTATGGGGTTCTTTAAAAGACAAAGTATATCGTTCCAATCCTCGCACGCTACAGGAACTTAGAGAAAACATTGTGCAAGAAATCGCAAGAATTCCTGCTGCTGAGCGTCGGAGAGTGAGCGAGAATATTTACACGAGATATGCTGCCTGTTTGAGAGTAGAAGGTCAACATTTCCAGCATCTTTTATAAGGTAAGGATTTTATTCCGCCTCTGCCGGCATAATTTCCCCGGTGACTGCCGGCTGTCTCGCGCAGTAGAGAGAGGCCACGAGTGGGTTCGAATATAATTTAACTACTCTATATATTGTGTATAACATCTACTACTTCAATTACACAAATTATCAGCTAATGTCACTTAAAACATAAATTATAATTGAAGTTTTGAGTATTAATTGCAAGTAGATGCATATTAATTTTAGTAAAGACGTCAACATTTTATGTTAATTATAAATGCACTAGAAATGAAATGTTTTACCTTGTGTAAAATGGCAATCTGTAATCACAGAAGATTGTTGATAATAAATGACAGTTCTTTGAACAAAATTAATGGATTGAAAATGTAGGATATGCTAAGGCTAAAAATGGCATAAAACAAAGATAAAATAGCTTAACTCATAATAATAGCACCTCATAAAATAGCTTAACCGAAGCCTGGCTAATAACTTGTACCTTTAAGGGAATAAGATATGCGCCATAAATGGCTTAAAGGGGTCCTAAACTGTTTAAAATGAGTTGGGAGAGATTAAAACTGATTTTTAACTTTTACATTTACGTTTATCTATTTATTCCAAGTGATCAAATGTTTACACTCCGTTCTTTACGTACTTATAAATGATTTAACACGTTTCCACTTTTATGTTTTTCTTATACTAAAAGGCTAAATTTAAAACTTTTTTTAATCGTGCATTTGATATAGATGTCGATCTCGAAAATATAACCTGTGACAAAAAATTCAAGCAGGCATATTTGAAATTATTTGTTTCCCTCTGCTAATATCAAGCGAGATGGCTCCGCGCATTCAGACGGTCCCAGGTTCGATTCAGGTCGACCGCCCACTGTGAACCTTGGGTTTTCTTGGTTTTACCTGGTCGGTAGGCCAATGCTGGTGTGGTCTCCCATTTACCACGATTTTCTTTCCATAACTTCCCTTTCGTTCCGGGTAGATTTACGGGTGCTTATTCAAAGGAAAGGTACTTCCCATGGACACCAGAGGGCTGCCTGATCGACGGGTCGTTCATCAACTTTAGGCAGCTCCAGCTGTGGAACGGTTTTCGAACCTGGAACTATTAGGTACTTTCGCGCGTCTCTATGGGCTGCAACCTCCTGTGACTCCTTCACTCCACCCTTTCCTCATTGGGGATGGTAGGTGCAATACATCTATGTAGATAGCAGTGCGCGAGGGGATCCCCTCCGTTGTATAACCTATCATCAGGGCCAGATTTTGTTTAGTATTTATTTTTTAAAATATTCGTGAAAAATACTTAAATTGTAGTGTTCAGAGTTTAAAATATGGCAGAAATTTCGTGGTAATGTTTAATCTCATAGGCAAATTGCTCTCGTTGCCGCAGCTTCGGCGGGATATTTTTGAAATTCGGCTGGAGACAAGTTTCCAAGGCCGTTATCGATTGCTGATCACGTGCACCGCTTATGGTCGCATTTCCGTCTGTATATTTCTGTTGTTTCAACGCGGTCGGTTATTTTTCCGCTCCTGCAAATACTACAAGAAGTTCAAAACGAAAGTGTTTCTAACGAAATGTTCCAAAAGCTCAAAAATATCCTGCCAACTCCATGAATGGTCCTGTACGTCATAAAATAGAATAAAAATAATAATAATAATAATAATAATAATAATAATAAGAATAATAATAATAATACTCTAAATAGTCTGGCTAATGTACCTTTACGAATGAATTGCCTTTACAGCAAAACGAATACGTGTTTTTAATTTTTTACTTTCTCTACTACGTATAGTAACTAGGGGAAGTATTGTATTCGACCCAAACATTCGATACCGAGATTTCATCGGAAATACATGTTTTGAGACCCCCTGAATCCAAAAAAAGCATTTTTGGAAACACGTCCATGTGTGCGTCTGTGTGTGTATCTGTGAACAGCATAACTCAGAAACGAACAATCGGATAAACACCAAACTTGGTATTTAGGTCCAGTATTTTCCAGAGATGCGATACGAAGGTTTTCAAGAAAATCCCCCCACCATATATTACCCTTTACATGGAACGTTTTTCGAAAATTTTAATTTTCCCAAAAATGGCTCTAACGATTTTGGTTAAAATATCATATGTTTAAGATAATTTCATGACAAATAAAATGTATATCTTGAATTTTCTGGGAATGTTGCCAAAAGTATTCTTCATTGTGAACGACTTTTGCATAATTGGTAAACCATAAGAGATAGACAAAATTTTACTACACAAAAAATGTAGATCTCGTTAAAATACAGAATTTATGTCATATACTTTTTTTGAGTGAACCATTTTCGAGATATTGCTTGTTAATCCCTTAAATTTTCCAATAGTTATACTTTTTCTTAAATTCGTTATTTATTTTTACTTTCTCTACTACCTATAGTAAGTAGGGGAAGTATTGCATTCCACCCAAAAATTCGATACCGAGATTTCACCGGAAATATATGTTTTGAGACGCCCTGAATCCAAAAAAAAAAGCATTTTTGAAAACTTGTCCGTGTGTGTGTCTGTTTTCTTTTTCTCAAATTCGTTATTCATTTTTTTTATCCTGGTAATGCAAAGAGAATGGAATACTCCACATAGCAACCAGCTCTTAAAATATTTGACTATCGCTTAAAGCCTAGCAATTCCCCTTGCATCTACAAGAAAATTATCATTAAGATAAACATCTCGATTAACATGAAGCATATGGAGAATAAGCGTTTGTAAAAATAGTTTGTACAAGAGTAAAGAAAGTCATGTGAGTGTAACACATCAGATTTTTTTAAGGATTTTCTCAGAAACGATCAATTTTCGGAAAATTTTCAACAAAATTAAAGCCGTAAATCGGTCACTTTGACATAAATGTGCATGTACTTTTTGCTGTGTTTTTATGTTACATTTCGCGTTTGTCCTTAATAACAAATAAACCCGGCCCTACCTATCATGAATGTACAGGAAGTCAAGAGCTTTTAAAATCAGTCTCTAATTTTTGTTTTTACTTTAAGTTTGCAGCTTTTCCACTAGCTTTCTTTGATTCAGCCAAGAACGTAAGGTTTGTTTGACATATAACTATGATTAATGTTTATTCTATAATGACCGGGCTCAAGTATAAAGCAATTAAAAGGAGGATATTACAGAATATTTTATAATTTTGCAGGTTAAGAATGGAAATGAATATAAATGTACACTTTCAACAGATTCATTATATCATTTTTGCTAAATAAGCATACCCCACCCGTGATAAAAGCACACAATTATGCATGATTTCGATCATCGTACGAGGATAGTCCCAGAAGTACCCGACCTGAAGGTTGTTGTTTCAAACAAATTAGTACCACCCTTGTAAAACTTAAGTTTCAAGTTTGACGAAGCTACATTGTTTACTAATTGTTTGGCAACCATCAATAGTGAGCTCTCTCAGCGAATTTGTAAACATGGATAAAACTGGCCATCGTTTAGTGACACAATACTTTCATTTGAAAGGTCTTAGTCCAACTAATATTAAAGCTGAGCTAGATTCTACTCTGGGGGAGTCTGCTCCTTCGTTTACAACAGTAAATAATCGGGTGGCAGAGTTTAAGCGAGGAGTACGAGCTGCCAAGACGAACATCGCAGTGGTCGACCAAATGAAGTGACCACGACAGAAATTGTGAAGAAAATCCACAAAATGGTATTGGATGACCGTCGGCTGAAAGTGCGCGAGCTAGCAGACATCCTAGGCATTTCAAAATGTGCTGTACATAGCATACTACTGAAAATTTAGACATGAGAAAGCTGTGCGCAAGACGGGTGCTGCGTTTACTCACAATGGAACAAAAGCAGCGTCGTGAGGAATGTTTGGCGAATGTTTGGCGATGTTTCGCTGCAATAAAGCCGAGTTTTTGCGTCAATTCACAACCATGGATAACATGGGTCCATCATTTCACATCTGAGACGAAGGAACAGACAAAACAGTGGATTGAAAGTGGAGAATCGGCTCCAAAGAAGGCGAAGACAGTTCCATTGCAGGTAAGATCATGGCGTGAGCTTTTTGGGATGCGCGTGGGATAATTTTCTTTGATTATCTTCAAAAAGGAAAAACAATCAATGGCGAGCATTATGCAAACTTATGGCAGAGTTTGAATGATGAAATCAAGCAAAAACAGCCGCATTTAGAGAAAAAGAAAGGTATGTTTCATCAAGACAATGCACCAGTTCACACATCCAGTATCGCCATGGCCAAAATCAATGAGTTAAAGTTCGAATTGCTTCTTCATGCACCCTATTCGCCAACTTTAGCCCACTCTGATTATTTTCTGTTTCCGAATTTGAAGAAATGGCTTGGTGGTAAAAGATTTGCCAACAATGAAGAGGTGGAGTTTGCAGTTGATAGCTATTTTGCAGAACTCGACGGTTCTCCCTATAAACAGGGTATCGAAGCTATTGAACATCGCTGGGAAAAGTGTATCACTGAAAAGAGACTATGTAGAGAAATAAAGATTTTTTTTTCACAAAATTGTTGTTTTTCTCTGTTAGGTCGGGTAATTCTGGGACAGCCCCCGTAACAATCTATAATGCTAGAATTTTATAAAGATGTTTTATTCTTACCTTGTCTGTTATCCCTGGAAATCGTAGAGACGATTTTTTTAAGTTCCATTTATACCCCGCATTTAACTAAATTGGTCCTATCGGCGGCCTTTTCTTTGGAACTTATTGCCTAGGGCAATGGTGTTAACTCGTATTCTCTTGTCATTTGGTTTCTTTTAGTTTTTTTTGGCTTTAATCATTAGATCACACACACATAAACACTTCTAGGCGCTGGGGAGAATAGGGAATAATCTCAGTTAGAGAAAAGGTTCCAGCCCCAGCCGGGAGTCGAACCCGGGACCCCTCGCACAACAGGCAGGCGCTCTATCGACTGAGCTACTAACAAATGTTTTTATGCTCATCACTGAACGCTGTTTTATCAATGCATAATAATAGCTACCCTATATTTTTTACCCTTAATGTTTTAATAATTATTTAATTAATGCATAACTGCAAATAAAAAGAGGCCAGTACTGATTTAATATTTAAATGAGATTATCTCCGTTACCATGGCGTTAATGGAGATAATTTCCATGATATACGTGAATCATTTTCGTCAAATTACTACCACGAATTACAAAAAATACATAAATAGCTTCATTTATACTGTATTTAATAATGTGGGATATCGCATTACGTTCATTTGTTTCTACTAATAATGTTAGTATAACAGCTCGGAAAATCAGATAAAGCGCTGAAAAGCATGTACGTACCATGTTTAATGACCGAGCGAGTTGGACAGCATTCGATAGGTCCCTAGTTCGATTCCTTGTGAGCGCCCAAACTGACCATTAGGTTATTCGTGGGTTTCCTTGGTCGGTTGGCGAATACTGGGATGGTGTATTCTACCACGATTCCTCCTTTCCTGTCATTTCATCTTTCAGACAGTGTCTCCAGGTTCCGTAGTATGTCTGTTGGTAGACAGAGTGCATGGAAACTGCGCTTTGCAAATATTTCTCCCTGCAAACGACAGGGTGCGTTGGCCTGCCTGCAAGGGCCTCTTCGTCGCTCTGTCGCGGGACTCCGCGTCTACTGGCGAGAGCGGGTGTTTCGTACCGGAAATAATAAAGACTTCCGTGCGTCTCTGTATTCCTATCCGTTTGCGGACCTGTGGCCACCTGCGGGTTCTTCATTTCATCCCTGCCTTCCGGGGAGTGTAGCTACAATAGACCTCGTTGATCGCAGTGGTGAGATGTCCCCCTCCGGTAACTACCTCATGTTTCAGGTGTGCTTCTAGGTTTATGGCACGAGGCAGTGCCGTAGAGATGGTGCGAATGCCTCGCTTACTGTAGCACTCTCAACTCAGTGATAAAGAGTTAGTTTATTGTTTCTGAGGTTGTAAGTTCAATTCTCCCGTGGAGCTACTCAAATTTATTTGCCTTTCATTTTAATTACATGAAAAAATCTGATGTGTTACATTCGCATGACTTTCTCTACTCTTGTACAAACTATTTTTACAAACCTTATTCTCCATATGCTTCATGTTAATCGAGATGTTAATCTTATTGATAATTTTCTTGTAGGTGCAAGGGGAATTGCTAGGCTTTAAGCGATAGTCAAATATTTTAAGAGCTGGTTGCTATGTGGACTATTCCATTCTCTTTGCATTAGCAGGACAAAAAAATGCATAACGAATTCCCATTTGAGAAAAAGTATAAGTATTGGAAAATTTAAGGGAATAACTAGCAATATCTCGAAAATGGTTTACCCAACAAAATGTATATAACATAAATTGCGTATTTTAAGGCGATCTACATTTTTGTGTAGTAAAATTTTGTCTATCTCTTATGGTTTTCCAGTTATGCAAAAGTCGTTCACAATGAAGAATACTTTTGGAGACATTCCCAGAAAATTCGAGATATACATTTCATTTGTCATGAAAATATCTTAAACATATGATATTTTAATCAAAATCGTTAGAGCCATTTTTGAGAAAATAAAAATTTTCGTAAAATGTTCTATGTAAAGGGTAATCTGGGGTGGGGGGATTTTCTTGAAAACCTTCGTGTCGCATCTCTGGAAGTTACTGAATCTAAATATCAAGTTTGGTGTTTATCCGACTGTTCGTTTCTGAGTTATGCTGTTCACAGACACACACACACGGACATGTTTCCAAAAATGTTTTTTTTTTTTGTTTTCAGGGGGTCTCAAAACATATATTTCCCGTGAACTCTTGGTATCGAATTTTTGGGTGGAATACAATACTTCCCCTACTTACTATACGTAGTAGAGAAAGTAAAAATGGTATTCAGATTTATTCGGCCGTTGCCGCCAGTCGGTTGTCTGCGCATGACGTCAGTAACTTGAAGCAAGTTTATCACCTATGTCTCTGGCAGACCACTAGCGAAAGATGAGTGGAATGAATGGATGTCAACAGATTCCAGGTCATCTTAGTGAAATGGGACTTGTATCGTGCCTTTCCAGTATTAACATGTGGGAAGTCTTTCGTTTGCGTCTCGTAAATTCGCAATCTCAGCATGTATGCTATTAGGTAACTCAAATAATTGGAAGCATTTTGTGGCGTAGAAAGTCCTGGCTTAGCACTCAACCATGCAAATAGTGTGATCGGTGGTTACCTCCATCTCGCGTGCGAAGAACGCACAAAATGTCCTAGAAAAGCAGTTCTGCACCGCCGCAGTGCACCAACTTGTTTACGAAGTCTGAGAGCATGCAGTCCGAGGTTCAATTAGGCACCTCCTCTTTGAGACAAGGACCTTGGCGACCTAATAATGACGGTATTCATTTAAACCGACTGCCGGAAAACGCCGAATAAATCTGTACACCCGTTATTTTCTTCATTTTTATGTATGTGACGTTTATTTAGTAGTCCATGACATTAGTCGGGAGGAGATTTAATACACAGCCAATTTAATTTTATAATAAAAAATTTAAGCATTATTGTAATTAGATTGAGCAGTAAAATGCAGTAATACAAGCAATACTATTCAACTTCAAAACGAGTTGTAAAAACTAAAAGACAGAAAATCACTACGGAGATTTGAACTCAAGAAGTTGAGAAGCTTAACCACTGCTCTAAGACAAAAGCGGAGCACTGATAGCCCAAATCATTGGCTAATGACTTCTATTTTACTTAGACAAAGTGGCGCACAGAAGTTGGCGGTTATGAACCGCGCGCTCACGCTAAAGGACTGTAAAAATGTATTTGCTCAAGAAACCAGCCACTTTTATTTTGACCGAGTGTACTTAAATGGATTGTTAATCTAGGCTTCCTTTTCAGTCAGTATGAATATAGGGTAATTGTACCGTTGCACCTTTCTGTAGTTAGCTACGGTGTCCGAGTGGTTAAGGAGTTGGACTCGAAATCCAATGGGCTTTGCCCGCACAGGTTCGAATCCTGTCCGTAGCGTGAGTTTTTTACACTAAGCCCTCAAAGAACCCGGTTCAAAAATATAGCAATGTAATTACAAGTATGGAACTGTTTTACAAGAAAATCTAATACGACAAAATTAACACGTTATATTCGTCTTATTCATATAAAAAGTGAATCTTTTGTTCTCGCTACCTAAACTCACGATATATGTTTACCTTATATATCTTTGTTTCAAATTAAGCAAAAAGTTTAAAGACTTAGGATTGAAACCTAAGCTGTTCCACACGCATAGGTTCAAATCCTGTTGGCAGCGGTATATTCTTAATTTCACTACAAAAAACTTACTTTAGATAGAGGAAGTATTATATTCCACCCAAAAATTCGATGTCTAGATTCCATAGAAAATTCATTTTTGAGTTTAATTGAACCCAATAAGACATTTTTAG